>OY282477.1:12325477-22325477 GCA_958295575.1 Leucania comma | reverse complement strand
AATTATGTTAGGTTGTAGATTTATAACCCTCAATCGAGTATCATTGCACAGTTTAGGAGGACTTTTCCTTTTTTTTTATCTTAAGATAAAATATTATAGTATCTTAGACGTGTGCAGCGCCCCTTAGTGAACTCCACTCAAACTCAAACTCAAACTCAAAAGCATTTATTTCAAATAAACCATTTACAGGCACTTTTGAAAGGTCAAGGTGTCAGTCTGTCAGAAAAAAAATGATGCTAATTGCACATTCCAAAGCGTAGATCTCTATGGAGAAGAATGTGCAAGAAACTCCATGGACACTCTTTTCAATCATTTTATGTATAACAAATATCTCTGTTACATGTTTCTTGTCGCTGCTATTATGTGAGAACAATGTCACTGCGACGTAACCTACGACCAACTTATTATTTGCGGTTGGTACAGTAATCGGGTCTAGGGATCGAACCGCAAAATTAAGTTTGTTTTTTATTGTATATACTTTTCCGGGATAAAAACATTTTACAAAAAAAATAATGTTTCTTTAATAGTTTGGTCTCTTCGTAATTTAACACCGACTTCTGAAATTGAAAGTTATTTTGCACTTTTTGGTGGTTTTTGAAGTCGGTTGTATTTTTTTTTCCGATACATAAAAACTACTTTATGAAGAACTTCTTATCGCTCAATGTCAGTCCTCTAATACCTCGCAGTACCTCGTCATTTGTCGTTGTGATCTGTGCGCTTAGTGAGTTTTTATATTATTGTTTTGCTATCGAAGACCTGGACGTGTTAAAAGGACTGATTGTTTACTTCTTGATTCGGATTTTGTTGACATGGAAAGGCAAAATAACTGTGTTTAGTGTAACCAATCTGTGTTACGTTGTCGAAACATAATAAACATACGATGATATGATTCACACTCAGTGATTCAAAACGAGACAAGCTTCCCCAACAAGCACAAGAGCAGCCTCCCCACCAAGGGCAAGATCAGCCTCCCTAACAAGTACAAGACCAGCGAGAGCAAGGAATTTATCTACAAGGATATACACGTGCGACAGCAAGACGGTGTCTATTTCTAAACTGTAGAAATGTGGTTACGCGTGAGGTGCCTAAGTATATTAAATTCCATTTACCTGAGTTTGTAATCAGCATTTTGGACGAAATTATTGGGAAGAATTGATTGCTCAAAGGGTAATTCATGAATTTAATACTGAGCATACTAGATTTTTAAAAATCTATATGAATGGAGCTAGGAACATAACAGTCAATTAGATTTTGAAAATATTGAAGGGATTGACAATGACGTACTGCATTTCTGGATCGGAATTACTAAAAATGATTTGCACAATATTTTACAAGAAACACCGTCGCTTGATGCCAGACCGGAACGCCCTGCCACAGTTTTAGTCATTTATTTAACTAAAATAATAGCTAGAGAATGACATCTGGGTTTAGACAATATGACGAGAGAAGAGGCGGTGGCTAGAAATCTTACAATCCCAGCATATATTTTCGGAGGCGATCGCAATCCATTGAGGCTCCATCGCGTCCATTGAAGAATGCGGCAATATAACACTTATGCCACCAACTAGAACAAGAGGAGAACAACTGTCTACCATACGGCACTTATAAATTCTACTCGCCAACCTTATGTAGATAGCATATAATCTGAGCAGTTCATTAATATTATGAATGAAAATATAAACAGACAAAATAAACTAGCTCAATACGTTCAAGTAAATAACTTGAATAGGCAGAGTGGGAGTCATGCCTGTTAACATAAATAACAATGAAGTTTTTGCTGATTTCTCAGAACTCACGTACGAGGAATTGATATTATTTACATTGGGAACTTATCACTTGAGGATAGCAAGTTCTTACTGTCACGAACACAAAGCCGAAATACGAATACGTCACATACCAACATACGTTTGCACAAGCACTTGCCAGATGCCTACATGCAAAAACAAGGGAAAAACTTAAATCAACCACATAGCCCTAGCACAGACCATTCAGATCCATCAGCTCCATGTAACCAGGGCAACAGGAAGGAAAGGCTAATACGTCAGGAGCGCCATCACGAACGAAAGGTAACAATACCGTTAAGCAACACTAACGTTTGCTGACTAGACCCCGGGAGCCGGGCCGTAAAATAATTCGATGTTATGCCGACGACCCGCCTCCTGAATCGTCGTTATAAACAGATATTGTTGAGCTAGCAAACGGACAGACAGACGGACGTTCTTAACCTTTAGGTATGAAACCCTAAAAAGGGTCAGAAAGCATTAAAATTTACAAATAAACAGAAATCATGTAACGTTACGTGTTAAATGTAAGTTGTTATAGACGCCATCTGTTGAGGTTTTGAAGGCATTTAAGTCATCTAAATTTTACTTTTTCCTAACGAAAACTAAAACCATATTTCATGTCATATCATTGCAACAACAAATAATACTATAACATCAAATTCTGCATGTTTATAAAAAAAATATTAACACAATGAAACCATTTAACCATGTTAAGGAACCATTTGGTATTTTCACAAAATACGATATAAGATATATAAAGAGTACATGCAAAAACAGTGATATGGTAAACACACCATGAAATGTGGAAAAGGGCTCGTCTCAGTCAAAGATCATGAAAATGGGTAAGGCATTTATCATTAAATATAAATATAAATCCAAATAAAGCTGTAAGCATCTAGGGTTTTAGCCGTAGAAAGATACACCCATCTTCCTCTCTGAGCATTTTAATGAGAAAGGATATTAATTCTAATATTATAAACCGCCAAATTGATCTTATTAAACAACAATTCTGACTAAAGAAATATTGGTGTTAGTCGCCAGTAGCAATATCAAATGTACGAGTAGTACTGACGAAATAAACTATATAGATATTATCACGCTTCACAGCGACATAATCGAGTGCTAGGCAGTTACTTGCTGCTTCAAACGTTTGTTTTCTTTATCTTGGACTTCGTTACCGCTCCTAATGATGACTCGGCTCCTTTGTACACGAAAAGAATAAAGAAAGAAAAGAATACGCCTGTATTAAAGATTGCTTCGCAAGGTTTAAATTTTGTACATTCACGTTGAAGTTCTTGCATTTTGGTACAACTTTATTACAATAATCGCTTTGCCTCTTGCACTGTGGATGTTATGTTGCTTACTTGAAGCATCAAACGATTGTTTTTCTTATCTTGGACTTCGTTACTGCTTCTCATGATGACACGATACCGATACCGCACTCATACCCTCGGACACGAAAAGAATAAAGAAAGAAAAGAATACGCTTATCGTCAGGCAACTGCTACGTAGTGGCCTGGCATAATGCTGAACTGGTCCTATTTAGCGCAGCCGTGAGACACACAAGGCACGTAGGCGCGGGCTTGCGGACGGCTTGCAATGGGTAGCACGCTGTTCGATCGTCCGGTAACTGACCGGACCGAGCCCAAGTCGTCGAAGGCGCGTTCTGTTCCCGCGAATCTCAAGGAGCTGTCAGCAAAACCGTAGAGGCCCAGCCTGCTAGCTGCAAGCAGACAAAAAATAAAGAAAGAAAAGAATACGCCTGTATTAAAGATTGCTTTAAGGTTTATGTACATTCACGTTGAAGTTCTTGCATTTTGGTAGAACTTTGCCTCTTGCACTGTGGATGTTATGTTGCTTACTTGAACCATCGAACAATTGTTTTTCTTATCTTGGACTTCGTTACCGCTCCTCATGATGATTCGGCTCTACCCTCGGACACGAAAAGAATAAAGAAAGAAAAGAATACGCTTATCGTCAGGCAACTGCTATGTAGTGGCCTGGCATAATGCTGAACTGGTCCTATTAGCGCAGCCGTGAGACACACAATAATGATGTATATAGGTGCAATGGGTAGCACGCTGTTCGATCGTCCGGTAACTGACCGGACCGAGCCCAAGTCGTCGACGGCGCGTTCTGTTCCCGTGCATCTCAAGGAGCTGTCAGCAAAACCGTAGAAGCCCAGCCTGCTAGCTGCAAGCAGGCAGGGTCAAAGCCTGCTGGGGTCATGCCCCGGCACGATAGGCAACGAAGGGATGGAGTAGGTTTTTAGTCAGTAAGAGTCTGACACTACTTCCCGCTCCGCCCAAGGGCGGGATTTCTCATTGGATGATTTTACCTACCATAAAAAAATCCCTGCCCGTATTATATTATTAATTCCCATCGATAGAAAGGCAGGACACACTCAAAAAAGGGGCCTCCAAAAACGGCCGCTAGCACGAAGTGACGTAGCAACAAAAGAGCAACATACTCTGAGGTGCTTGAGGAGTGAAGGAGTATACCACGGCTATCAGGAAAATTCCGGGAGTACGGTCAAGTGAATTACACAATATCCTTCTCCAAGCACGTTTGCTCTTGCGATTCTCCACTCAAGCCAGCCAATAAACGCAAGAGAGAGGTGGGAGCTCCGTTCCTCGCCAGCGTTCACTACGGCCGGCCAATAAAGGCAAGCCGCAGAAGAGAAACAAGATTTGTCCCGAGAGATCGGGTCCGTGGGGTCGCTAATGCTCATCAGTTCGCCACAAAACTGCCCTGCGGATTGTCTCTCTTAGTCTAGTCCCTCACCCTTGGCATGTTACGGCAAAGCAAGCTCTGCCGGTGCACACCTGGGGTTTATAGGAGCGCGCAAGCCTCACCACGACGTCAACGTAGAGCTACAGCGATGGGGTTAGCGCGTTTGTTGCAGACTGGCCTAGAACTGGTATAATCTCTACCACATCTCATTAATTCTAAAGTCTGCTAGGTATACTCTCGACCCTCTAGTGTCCTAAATAATAAGTTTAAAGCTCTTTGCACTACGTGCCAAAATAATTTACCATTTTTCACGTTGGCAAAAATTTCTGCTCAATTTCTGCGGCAAAAAGTGCTGTTCTCAACCCACGGTCTCAAGAGCTATAAAACAGGTAACGCTTGCTCTAAATTCAACCAGAATTTTCCAGAAGTATGTTGTTTTCCCAACGACATGGATTCACACAGACAAAATCCAGCGAAAGTAGTACCTACTTAACTAATTTTTAGGTAGCTATGTCTGTACATAGCACACATATGTAGGTGTAGTAATTTTTGCAGATTTAATTTTATACTTATTACAGCTTTTCTGACAAATACCAAATGGGGTTATTGGTTGTATAGACGGAACACATGTTGCAATTTTAAGACCCACTGAACACGAAGAAAGGTATTTCAACAGAAAGGGATATATATATATATTTTTTTAAATCATACGCATCGGTGTAGCGACAGGCAAGTTACGCGAAGATGTCTAAACGCGCCCCAGCCATTCACGTCGAGATACCCAAGAAGGACAAGGTGTATACCACCAAAACTCTTTACCTTGACGCGAAAAAGAAAGCAAAACTCTTCATTACGTCAACCTACAATTACAGAAAGGGATATCATTCGTTTTACGTTATGATAGTAAGATTCCATTTACCTGCATAGTTACTATATTTCTACCCTAAGACAACAAACATTCAAAAAAAAAAATGGGTTAGAGCTACAATTCATTTTTGTATAATTTAGTAAATACTAGCATTATCACGTGTTTCTATAGCAGTTTGCCAAAATACAGTAAAACTGTTTGTTTGTGACAGTTGTTTTTGAATGAATGTGGCGCAAATAATATAAAGTCAATTTATGGCAACTTTTACCTACGTACCTATGAATTGTATTGGTGTTTGAGATTTCTGACTTGGATTTAAATATTTTATGTGTAGATCCAAGTCACCCTGAATCAACTCATAATTCCACAGTGTGGGGCGATGAAAGAAAAATATAATGATGAGACGACGTATTTCCTAGGTTATAAATTATACCAAAAAATATTTGAATTTTCATACCAACATAATTATTGTTTTTTTACAGGTGAGAGTGGATAACCACTGCGAAGGACAATGATGACTCCCTTTTTAAATGCACTCGAAGGTTCTGCCGAAGCCAACTACTATAATAAGCAGATTTCAGCCCGATATGTAGTTGAGCGGTTTAAGAGTGCTAAAGGCTCGCTTTAGGTACTTAAGTATTATTAACTTAATAAAACTATTCCTGATATTATTGTATTCTTTTCACTTGTCACTTACTGTTATTAACTTTTTGTCAGATGTTTGCTGGCTGTCCGTAAGCTACACTACAGCCCAGTAGTAGCTGGTAATATAGTCAATGCGTGCGTAGTGTTACACATCCTTGCCAACAGAGCCAGGATCGCAGTTCCAGAACTGTCTAGAGAAGAGCAAATAGAAGAGTTACGCCTACAAATGAACCAGGTTTGCAGAAGAGGATTGATCTTAGGACATTAATTCAATTAATGATAATGTTGCTGAACACAGTCGACGTACTAATATAGAGCTGCAATTAGGAAGAATGGCCCAGCAAAATCTTATTCAAAGACTGTGGATGGAGTCAAACCACATTTGACCACTCATCTAACAATCTAATCGTCATCATCAGTCCAGCCAAAAACGTTCACTGCTGGATATAGGCCCCAAGCGTCCATCGTCCATCTGTTTCTGCGAGCAATATGCCCTGCCCATTGCCACTTAAGTTTGGCGATTATTCGAGTTATATAGATATCTTCATTTGTGATGTGATCACGCAAGGAAACTATCACTCCAATCATCTTTTTGAATATAATTAATGAAAAACACATTATTTGAATACAAGACATCCTTAAACTAACTTTAAAATAACAAAACTCAGTACATTACAACATAGCGACAACATGCGAGGCTGCTGCCGGGTATTACGCCCCAAGTCCCGCGTGCGTATTCCACATATTAAAATAAATATTGATGATGGGGTAGACCGCATCAAAATTCATACAAGAATGACATAATGCACTGGAACGACTCACAGTGACCAACCGCAAAACTGACGCTGCAGTGGCCCGAATGACATAAGAACCGTGCGATCCCCTAATGCCCTCACAGATGCCCGGAAAAACCTGCGAGGCGAAACTGCATCTAGAGAGAGATGGGCTGGATGGAATAAGCTTGCCAAATGACGGCCGTCATGGACTGATTGATGCACAAAGGTCCACCAAGGATTAAATGCGAAAACCAAACTCCAATAGATAAATAGATGCATAATGCTGATGACCAACTAGGTCACACGAAAATGATAAAAAATTAACAGATCATCGCAGGTTGGGAAAATTAAAAATAAAAGTTAGTGATGCTGCCCAAACTATGATGATGTTTCAATCAAATGGAATATATTTTTGGCTTCACCGTCGCCTGCTATAATTGAATTAAGAGTCTTATTGATGAATAATAATGTTCCTAGTCAGTATTTTAATGCCTTGGATCCTGAGTATAAGTATGTATACGTTGATTTACTTTATCGCATTACTCAAATGGCTGAACTATGAGTGAAAAAAGTTTTTACTTTTCTATCAATATACAAAATCTTATAGAAATTAGAGAGGGTCTCTAGTTTCAATTAAGCATAAGATCAGACTAGAAATCGAGGCTTGTTTTTTTATTTATATATATAAACTAGTGCTAGACAGCGGCCACCTGATGGTAAGCAGCGATGCAATCGTTGATGGGTGGATCTAAAAGTGCCTAGCGTCATTCGATAGTTGATGATTTTAAAATATTCCGTGTAGATTATTTAAATAAAAGGTGCTCTCTCAGTACCCCATGTGCATCATGTCCATGATGACGGCCTCCAACGATAAAGCTTCTAAGGCACTGCAATTCCAGCAACTTTATAGTATACAATTCGCAAAAAAATCGCACGATCAGGCTCAAGGAACTGAGAATCTACACCGCCAGATCAAGGACGAACACTACAAAAGAAGTCGGAATCTTCTCCAACGACCTTAATATACTCGTAGATATTCAGATCGCTAGGAACACACACTCCGGAACCAGGCAGAATGTGTTGGCATCAGTCCAGCGGCCGATGCCAGAAGCCAGTAGGGATGAAAAGTCGAAAGTTACTTTTTTTTAAAGAAACATGCAGAAAAAAAAACATAGAACACGCTCAAAGAGAATAGTCAAGATGTTTTTGAAGATGACGATAGTTCGATAACAACTTCCCCAGTTTTACTCATCTAATAATAAGCTTTGGATTTATAATTGATGAAAAACTTTCGTTTAAACAACATATAGAAGCTGTAAATAATAGACTTCGTAAATTGTTTTTTTTTAAAAAAAAGCTACGCTACATTGCAGACCGAAAATAATTAGACAAGTCTATTTTGCTCTATGTCAATCAATAGCAACTGTATTACAACATGAGGTGGAGCGGTTAAAATATTATTACTAACTATCGCGAGAGCTCAGAGGGCAATTCTCAATGTCTACTTTCCGCCCATTCCTTTTTGCTACTAACCTCCCATACAACGAATGTGAAGTGCTAACAGTCAGACAACTATTTATAATGGGCATTGTATTAAAACAGCACGCAGAATTGACATATAGCATGGATTTTACCAACTAAAAACGTAAAGATCTAGTCTGTCCTCAAAATCATACTAAACATACTTTCTCATCAAAATTTCACCTGTTTCTCGGTCCTCTCCTCTACAATAGATTGAACGCGAAAGCAAACCTTCATAGCATGAATCAAGTTAACAGAGAATTCACTAATGTGATAAAGTGATTGTTTTGTTATAATTTTTGATCTAGTTTAAGTATCTTGATAATTAAGAAACTAGAAATTAAGCTTTGGTAATATTATTATAATATAACTTGTCTACGTTACAGATTTTTTACACATTTATATTGTACTATAGAATCTTTTTGATTATTTGTTAATTTTAAACTTTTTTTAAGCTGTTCTCGCCTGAAATACAGGGTTTTCTAGTTCAGGCACGAAAGACTCAGAATTAAGATTTATATTTAAGAATGACTTTTGAAACTTACACTGTAAAGAATTTTGAATAAAATATTATTATAATAAAAAGAAATATTAGCCCCTCTATTTCAGAGTTTAGACAATCTGTTTGGGCTCCATAATGTATACAGCTTCACCCACACCTTTCCACTGATTTCCACTTTATTGTTTCAGGATCGTTACGCTCCTCCGTCCCAGCACATAGATGGCTCTCCCGAAGAGGGTCCTAGGTGTGTTCACGGACCAGAAGCCTGGTTAGAGGGTCTCCGCCAAAAGGGTTGGACCTTAGCCACCATCTTGATCATACTAAGAGCCGCCCATTTATGTGGAACTACTGCATCTCTACTCGGACAAGGTGATAACCAGGTTATCGTTTTAAGGATCCCTTCTATAGAGTATCTACAGGCAAGGGGGTTGACATCTGACACTTACACTAGACAGTTTCTGCAGGTCTTGGAAGAGATATGTACTGATGCAGGCATAGTAATAAAAGTTCCAGAGTCTTGGAAGTCTAGGAGGCTGCTAGAGTATGGAAGAAAGTGTTTCGTAGATGGAGTACAAGTTAGTGGAGCTCTTATTCTTTCCTCGAATCGAATAAAAAGATGTCGAATGTTATACGCGAGAATAGATATAGGCACAAAAAATACGAGAGTAGATTAGATATACAAAAAAAATGTTCAACGACAGTTTTGTGACGAGCGTGGAAATGAGGAATGTTAACACTCATGGACAAAATAAATGTAAGGATATTTTAAACCAAAATTTTCAAAGATTCAAAGTATTTTATTTCAAATAAACCATTTACTACTAATAATACTTTTGAAAGATCAAGAAGACGGTCTGTCAGAAAAAAATATGCTAACTACATATTTCAAAGCGAAGATCTCTATGGAGGAGAATGTGCAAGAAACTCCATGCACACTCTTTTCAATCACTTTTATATTACAAATATTTCGGTTTCACGTCAGTCGTTTGATATCTGCTGCGCGGGAATGTTTGTCGCTCAATGTCTGTGTAATGTTTTGTCAAACGTTTTAATTCTGGGTGCATGCAACTAAAGTGTACGCTATGCTTTCGTATTTTACTCGACTCTATTGTTGCTATTGCTTCATAATACAACTTCTACATCGTTTGGCTTAAATTTTGAGTTACTGGCAGCAATACCTTTTTTTATTTGGGACTACACCAACTTGATTGAATTGGGTTTACAATGGTACGACGGCAAACAGTGGATTTTGATGCCATTTGCTTTAGCGGTTTTGTCAACTAAATAATTATGTATTATATTCTGGGAAACGCCAACTTTCAACATAATTAATATTTCCTTTTTTAATCGTCTTCAAAAAAGAAGGTTTCTCACTTCGTCTGAATCTTTTTTATTTTTATGTATGTTCCCTGATTACCTACTCGAAGACACAGATACAGGACAGATTTGGAAAATAACTTTTTATTATTTTTATGTTAGAATGAAAAATTTACTATATCCCCAAAGAGAAATCAGCATTGATGAGTCAATGGTTGGGTTTAGAGGGTGTGGCTTATTTCGGCAATATATAAAAAATGAAGGACACAAAAATGACAGAAAATTATATGTTTTGGCGGATCCAAAAGGATAAATTCATAAAATACATATATATAAAGGCTCTCAGAATATATAAGTTGTTGGCCAAGGCAAAGGCCATGTAGACAAAGTAGTCATGACATTATTAAAAGACTACTTGAATAAAGGCCATTCTATACACATGGATAATTTCTGTAACAGTGTCGCAGTTAGCAGAAACAATATTGTCAAAAAAAACATCATGCACTGGCACTTTAGCTGCTAAAATAAAAAAAAAACAATCCAAAAGCTGTTGTTATTAAAAAATAAATTAAAAGGTTGTACTATTCATAGGTACAATGGCAAAGGTGTTTGTGTCTGTAAATGGAAAGGCAAGAGAGATGTGCTCACTAATTCCACTGAGAATTCACCCTAGTTGATGCCAGTGGAAAATACGCGTGGTCGTGTGATCAATAAGCGAAATATAATAATATACTACAGTAAATTCATGAAAGGCGTTGATAGACACAACTAGACTTTTATCCGAGCGAGCATAAATCAATGAGGTGTAAAAAATAATAGTATTCACATTTTGCAAATGATGCTCGTAAATTCCTTTTTTGGTTCCAAAAGGTGCAAGCAGTACTATGTCCCTAAAATTTTATAGGGGAAAAGTATTGCTTGAACTTCCTCTTATAGCTGATACAATTGCGCCTCAAAAAGCAAAGCACATACCTTAAGATTAATAAAGAAATGATAATGGATGTCTTAAAAGGTACAAATGTGTCAGTTGCTGGGTAAGGACAAAAAAGGAAAGACAAAAATAATGTACCCAGATTGTGATGTCGGTCTATGTCTGCCAAGTTATAATATACACCACGAACAAAGGCAAATTAACTAGTAATATGCTTTCGAACGGGCATCAATTACTATTGAACAGGTAGTGAGCTGATGCCCATTCTAAAAGGACACTTCATGTTTTTATCAGTTCTAAAAAACCATCTATTTATTATTTTTCTTTTTCTCTTGCAGACTGCGGTTTACTCCCTTAACCACAAGTTTTCAACTCACTAAGCATCTCCTTAAATAGGTACTCAGCTGTTTCGTCTCATTTTAGAAGCCGTTCGGGGTAATTTATAAACATGATGAGCCGTGGAGCAACTGTTCGTGACATGAATGAGAAACTGAATGCCGCGCTGAAGGAACTCGAAGCATCAAGAAAGACTTGCAATGACCTGTTGCGGAAAAGAGAAGAAAGTGAGGCGGAAGTCAAGAAAATTGTTGACATACAACTGAAGAAGCAGTTTGTAGAACTGCACAACCAGCATGTGGACATACTATACCAGCATAACCATCTCCGCAAAATGGTATCAGATTTTCAAGAATGCAGAGAAACACATGACCAGGCATTGAATCGTATATCAGGCCTTGAAGCGGAATTATGCAGGGATTGCAACACTATATCCACCGTCAATATTTTGAGAGCTAGAGAACAGGCTGCCGACACCGATAATCTCTTCGAAAAAAAGGTTAGCCTATCATCAAATGCGAGGGTCAGAAACCCACCTTTACCATAGACCTAAGCGGGGACGATACCCTTAGTTTTGGCCAATTTTTGGTGGTCGTTAAAAATTAAAAAATATATTAAAACCACTAACACCATTAAGAAGTATAAGAAACTTCTAAAGAAATAAAGTTTTTATAAATGTAATATTGATCTCAGACGGCTGCGTTTTAACTTATAAAGACAATTAATTGAAAGTAATTTTCAGTTGGAAAATGGCAGAATAATTTATAATTTTCATACACTGACCCTTCAAAAGGAACTACTGAGTAGTTAAAATACAATAAAAGAAATCTTTTGTAAGTATGAGTCTAGCCAACAGATGTTGAGTGAGCGCATGCAGGAAGCTCGTGAGTTGGTGAACCAGGTTATGCACAATGCAGAGAGTTATGAGTCATTGACCAACCATCTCACCTGTAGTTGTGCTCCTACACCGCTGCTTCCCATGCTTGCCTCAGTATAAAATTTCAGAATTCGCTAAATATGAACCTCGTACTAAAGAATCTATAAACCCCTGTCGGAGTATCGTTTTGGTGTATTCGGACAGATTAGGGACAGGTTTTGGATCTTTGTTAAATTAAATAACTGTTGCAAACATACCATTGTGAGTCGTTGTTACCATAACCTGCACTTTAATGAGCTTATTTAAAATTACAAATACACAAATAAATGAGCAGACCACATTGGTACTTTTGATTGAAAATAATTTAAATGTCACCAAAAAGGACATAGCTAATGGTATTGACACCCTTCTAAACTTGACATGAAGTAAATTAATATTATGTGCATTGCCTATTCTAAGAGTTTATTTGATCATGAAAAAGAATATATTTATAGTTTAAACAACTTGATGAATATTTATTTATTTATTTGCACTTTTTTGTGACCGTTTTTTATTGTATTTTTCTCCTATAAATTTTGTTAGAGATTTTGTTTTGATTCGGCAACATATGTTTCGATACGATATGCCAAGAATTGAATAAGTCCAGTCAAAAAATTTAAAATAAATAATAAATCCAAAAGGCCTTACAAAGGAAAATTACTCCAATATTATAGGAATTTAAGTAACCTCAGGTTAAGAAAAATTGTTATGTTCACATTCCCTAACAGTCAAAGTTTGCAACGGGAAGAAAATTTATAAGATTAGATATAAGTTAGATATAAGATTAACATAACTTAGCACAATTTGACAGTAAATAATAGCATGTTTCACTTTATTGACACCAACAATTATATTTATTTGACAAAAGATATTGACACCAACATCTTTTTTTTTATTTGACAAAAGATCGATATCATGTTGCCAACTACTATCTTTCAAACTTTTGTAGGAGACAGATAGCTGCATCGCTATCCTATTATTTTTTTATTACAGCCAAGAACTTGTCTAAACAAGTTGCTCCTATTGAGCAATGCAATAACATTTCAGATGATTTTGATATAAAAATTAGAAATTGAGACAACAGAGACTATCACATGAATTTACTGATGCAAATTTTCACAGGAATGTTTTTCTCGTGTGTACGTCTGCAAGGTGGCGGAAATAATAATCCTAAAGTCTTACATTGTAGGTACCCTTTGCGTAAGCTGCTCCATCGCAATAGCATCAAACCCAGTATGAATGGTAATGGTTTGACGATGACGATAAAATTGACGATGACTTTCAACTTTTCTGTTTTAGAATTCCGTACGATTAATGTCTGAAACTTCTGTTTTTGACTCTCAATACCAAGAAGATCACCACATAGAAACACTGTTATCTACCATGAATTCGACAAACATTTCTGACTATAAAATTGCACTTGCATGCATACTTGTTGTAGAAAAGTAAATATGGCAACATTATTCAGCAAAGGTACGTCAAAGTCTGTGATTGCAAACTGTATTACAAATTAATACCGACGTATTTTGTAACATACATTTATTTGTTAACCATAATTGATTTTTCATGGGTAAAACAGTAAAAAGTTATGTGCGAAATCCGCAACGTAATATGATCATAAATTTTAACCAAAAACAAATTGTTTTAAAAAAAACATATCTGGCAATGCAGGAAAATTATAGATAAGAGGGGCCTATCCCCAAAAATCATACTCTGGTTGTATAGCGCAGTAATTCGGCCCATGATTATTTACGGCGTGTGGTGTGTAGGCCGAGCACCAAGTTAGCCACAGCCGTAAATAAACTACAACACATGCAAAGGCTGGCCTGCATGGCTACTATGGGCTGCATGAGAACCACTCCGACTGCAGCGCTCGAAGCTATGCTGGGACTTCCCCCACTCCATCTGTTTATACAACAGGAAGCGACAATGGCGGCGGTACGTCTTAAAACACTGAATCTCTGGGGTAAGAAAGAAACACAACACACCGCTCTGCTTGCGGAACTCAATAATGAGCTTCTCATAACGATAACAATTAACTACCGGATACCTAAGCTATTAAACTTTGATAAAAAATACAAAATGTAACTGCATGAGGATCACCGAAGGGGTGTGTCCTGCAGAGCTGCAGATCTTCACTGATGGTTTCAAAACAGGAGCTATTAGTTAGTCACACCATTGGAGGTTCTTAACACGATTTCCCAGGCTGAGTGCTTGTGCATTTCCTTGGCAGCCTTAGCCGTCGCAACCAGGAAATACAACCACACAGTTAACTCTGGGCTGATTTTCGAGAGTCACCAACGCCTCAACCAGGTGGGAAAACACAACCAAGAAACCACTTTAAATGAATCAATAAGGCACAGCGATTCCCGAGGCAATGATGCAGCGGACGAACTCGTCAGAAGGGAATCGAGTATGACGGCGATAGGGCCTGAGCCCATTGTGCCGCTTCCCTTCGGATACCCACGCAATCTAGTAAGGAAACGAACTAGAAACCTACACCACAAACTACAGTCTAAGGAGGCACTTCCATCCATTGATGGCCCCGCTTTACGAAACAGGCCCTAAAACTGACTAAACCTCCGTTACATCTGGCCAAGGGACCTTTAATAAGCACCTCTCTGTCATAGGAGTTACAGATAGCCCACTGTGCAAAGCCTTCATGGAGGAGGACGAGACAGCAACACATCCGCTTTTATCTGCCCTGTTGTCGCTGGATACAGGGCAAAATACTTCGGAAACCCAGGTAACCTCCGTGAAATGAACGAAGCAGGAAAGTTCGTTAGGAACGATAATGCACGTGCAGTTGCTACAACGTAGGGCCCTCGCGGAAACATTTTGTTACTAATGAACAAGTAGCTAGAGAACTAAGTTATTTTTTCGACAAAACTTACTTAGCTGCTGATGAATAAGTAGCAAGAAGTAAGTTATTTATTCGACAACAATAAACTGTTACTTATGAACAAGTAGCTGGAGAACTAAGTTATTTTTTGGCGACAAAAATATTTTGCTGTTGATGAACAAGTTACTTTTTCTAGACGACAATATTTTGCTGCTGATAAACAAATAGGTAGAACCAAGTTATTTTTCGACAAAATTTACTTTGCTGCTGATGAACATGTAGCCCCAAGTTACTTTTTCGATACGACAATATTTTGCTGCTAATTTGAACAAATAGGTAGATCCAAGTTATTTTTCGACAACAGTATTTTGTTTCTAAAGAACAAGTAGCTACAGAACTAAGTTATTTTTTCGACAAAAATATTTTGCTGTTGATGAACAAGTTACTTTTTCTAGACGACAATATTTTGCTGCTGATAAACAAATAGGTAGAACCAAGTTATTTTTCGACAAAATTTACTTTGCTGCTGATGAACATGTAGCCCCAAGTTACTTTTTCGATACGGCAATATTTTGCTGCTAATTTGAACAAAGACAAAAATATTTTACAGTTGATGAACAAGTTACTTTTTCTAGACGACAATATTTTGCTGCTGATAAACAAATAGGTAGAACCAAGTTATTTTTCGACAAAATTTACTTTGCTGCTGATGAACATGTAGCCCCAAGTTACCTTTTTCGATACGGCAATATTTTGCTGCTAATTTGAACAAAGACAAAAATATTTTACAGTTGAAGAACAAGTTACTTTTTCCAGACGACAATATTTTGCTGCTGATAAACAAATAGGTAGAACCAAGTTATTTTTCGACAAAATTTACTTTGCTGCTGATGAACATGTAGCCCCAAGTTACTTTTTCGATACGACAATATTTTGCTGCTAATTTGAACAAATAGGTAGATCCAAGTTATTTTTCGACAACATTTTGTTACTAATGAACAAGTGGCTAGAGAACTAAGTTATTTTTTCGACAAAACTTACTTTGCTGCTGATGAACAAGTAGCAAGAACTAAGTTATTAATTCGACAACAATATTTAACTACTGATAAACAAATAGAGGTAAGTTACTTTTTCGACAGCAATATTTTGCTGCTAATTAACATATAGTTAGATCCAAGTTATTTTTCGACAACAATATTTTTGTTACTGATGAACAAATACTTATATATATAATAATGTACTGCAAGTGCTAAACAGCCACACAGTTAACTCTGGGCTGATTTACGAGTGTCACCAACGCCTCAACCAGATGGCTAAACAACAACAACTCGGATACCTACGCAATCTGGTAAGGAAACGAACTAGAGACCTACACCACAAACTATGGGTAGACCATAGTGAGTGCAGGCAAGCCAAGGAGGCACTTCCCTCCATTGATGGCCGCTTTACGAAACAGGTCCTACGACTGACTAAACTTCAGTTACGGAAAGTGACGGCTGCTACAACTGGCCACGGGACCTTTAATAAACACCTCTCTGTCATAGGAGTTACAGACAGCCCACTGTGCAGAGCCTGCATGGTGGAGGACGAGACAGCAGCACATCTGCTTCTAAGCTGCCCTGTTGTCGCTGGATACAGGGCAAAATACTGCGGAAACCCAGGTATCCTCCGCGAAATGGTCAGTAACATCAAGTCGCTGCTGGCCTTCCTTGAGGAGCTGGGGTGGATCGAATGACACATTTGTACCACCCGTACGCAAAATACGCGATTTAGTCGTGGAGTTGCGGACACCAGCCCGAAATACAAATACAAAAATAATTCGACAACACTATTTTGTTACCTATGAATAAGTAGCAAGAACTAAGTTATTAATTCGACAACAATATTAAGCTATTGATAAACAAATAGAGCTAAGTTTTTTTTTTTTATGGTAGGTAAAACTTTTTCGACAACAATATTTTGCTAATGAACAAATGGTTAGATCAAAGTTATTTTTCGACAACAATATTTTTTTTACTAATGAACAAATAGCTAGAGAACAAGTTATTTTTTCGACAAATAAAATTTGCTGCTGATGAACAAGTAGCCCCAAGTTACTTTTTCGAGACGACAATATTTTGCTGCTCATGAACAAATAGGTAGATCCAAGTTAATTTCGACAACAATATTTTTTTCTAAAGAACAAGTAGCTAGAGAACTAAGTTATTTATTCGAATACTATGTTTTACGACTGATGAACAAGTAGCTAGAACTCGAGAACATGTTTTTTTCTTTATGATCCATATCATATTTATGCAAATCTGTACAAGACATCAAACTTTTTGTATTCACTTTACAAGAATCATTTCCTATAAACCCATTTTTCGAATACTATCTGATTCTTTTCATGGACAAGTCAAAACTCAGAAAGTGCAGACTATTTTTTCATAGTCGTCAAACTTTTGTTTCTCAACAACTAGTATAAAAACCAATATTAACCAACCTTCTAGCTTAAAAAGGATTGCAACAATTCAAAAACCAATGCAAATTTTTTTTTTTTGACAAGACAACAGACCACCCTATTCTCGATTCATCTGGACAAGACAAAAACAACCAACACAATATACAACCAAATACAATCATGATCCTAAGAAGGCCTACTTCAAACAGCCATCCCGCTATTAACCAAGTGACTAGTTTTGATGTACTTTCAGGCTGGATCACATTGCTGCCATTCATTTAGAAGACTCATGATATCATGACAGGCACTATCTGAATCTATTCTTCTCATAGAGTTCAGTCTTTCTGTCACATGCTTCCCGAAGAACCAATAGTTTTGGTCAGACATCGGTTCAGTAACCAAAGGATTCATAGCTAGCAACAGATCATCTATGACGCGTTTACACTTGGATTTCTTATTGGATTTCTGCAGTGTTTTTGCTTTACGACGAGGCCTGTCAGTTCGCCGGCTTCGCTGGCGAATGTTTAGTTCAAAATCATTTTCAAGTTCTGACTGTTGTTCTTCTTTAACATTCAAACCAGTTGCCAAGTCTTTGAAGTCATCAGGAACAGGTCCAAAGTTCTGAAATAATACAAACAAAAAAAAAAACTTGAAATATCGCGGCAATAATGGGCAGCCTAAATTATTGCTAATGCATTGGCAAAGTGGCATACAAGATTATTAAAGTAATACGAGGCAAGCATCCATGTATTATACATATATATATTCCTCAACTATCACACACAACGCTGTCTAGTCCCAAGCTAAGCTGAACATGTGTTATGGGTACTACACAACTGATATATATGTCTAAATAGGTATAAACATATTATAGTTAAATTACACCCAGACACAGAACAAATGATTGTGCGTATTAATGCTGATATGGAAGTAATTTGAGACATGTATTCATGGCAGTGGAATACCTGCTCTGGTAACAATAGCTCAATAGCTTTTACTTGTTATGTAAAAGCACAACAGTGTATTGTTCTCTAAGAAAACCTCCTTGAGCACTGTGCAGTGCTGGCCCAGTGTCAAAATCCAAGTAGATACATAGAAATCCAATTGACCTATTTGGATTTCATCGACTTAATTTCGTACATGCGTAAATTATGTCAAGTTTAAAAAAATAAGTAGTTTTTTTTTTATTTTATCTTTACAAATTGATAGTGTTTTATGTACCGAACAAACCTCTCTGGGATTAAACTTAACTTTAACAGTGTACATAAGGATTCATTGACAATATGTATGAAAAATTCATTTTGGACTTCAAAAATAAATGGTCTCTTTAATTTTGAAATTACCCGCACTTCGAATATTATTTTAACAGTTCCCAGATTCTTGGTACCCAAAAGTATTGTAATTAGTAAGTAAACTAAGCACAGTTGGCTTGCTAGTTGGGTATTGTGCATGAACACTAGTCAACAATAGCTATGTATAACAAAGACTCAGTAACAGACACACAAATTATTGTATATTCTCGAAAAATTTTTTTTTTTTTCAAATTGGTACCATACGCTTATAGGCACCATGAGCCGGGCAGAAAACGAAAAAAAAAAAAATTTTGGTAAAAAAAAATTTTTTGGGACAGTAAATTTCTCCTTACTTTTCACCTTGAGTACGGTTAGGGGCAAACACTTCGAAAATTTTTTTTTCGTTTTCTGCACGGCTCATGGTGCCTATAAGCGTATGGTACGAATTCGAAGTCCCAAAAATTTTTTTAACCAAAAAAATTTTTTTTTCGTTTTCTTTGCTTCTCATAGCGCCCCTAAGGATATACTCCAACTCCTAAAAATCCGCCCCTAAGGCTACCCACTAACCAATGTTAATAAACTACTATCCCCAAATAACCCCTGATAATAAAATAAATTGGCAAATAACAAAAAGCTTTTCATAAAATATAAAACTACCCCCAATTGTTTTGCTGCACACAGTTGAGTACAGAGGCACAAAATTGGGTAAAGGGAGCCGTGAAGTGAGTTGTGAGTCTTATATAACCCTCAATCTGCTGTCAAAAAAACTTTGCAACTGAGCAGCAGCCCTATATAAAAAGTCACCATTAAGTCTTATTCTACCTACACCTATCACGAAAAAAAAGAAATTGAATAAATTATAAGAATTACCTACCTCATAGTCTTCTTTTTTGCAAACATCTTTCAAAAACTGCAAAGGTTTCCATAACGGCCAACACGGCACATAGATGTCTGCTGGAGAGTTTGCTTTGAGTTTGGAACGCTCAACTCTTCGATGGTTATGGTTAAAAGTACTCCTGATGTTCACCCAACGATCTCTAACTGAGCGAGCTGAAAAAGAAAAAAAGGTTTACCTACCTTACAAATTTTATAGTAACAATGGCTAATTATTCAGCTGCCGTTTTAGGTAATTAAATAGTACCATTCATGTCCTGATGTCATGCCTAAGTTTCGACACTAAAAATATAAAATCATATTGAATATAATCATTATTGGACCTACTTACGACACGCAGTGGGTACCTACTCAAGGATGGAAAAATTAAATTACCCACAAAAAGGGTGTTGCTACATTTCATTTTGGTTCAAGATCCCTATTTCTAAATCAAAAGACACAAAAACAACTCGAATCAGACAAAAAATTAATAAACCGGCGACTTGGAACGGTTCGAGAAAAACTTTGTAAATACCTAATTACGAAGACCAATTATGGTAATTAGAAATAGTTAATTTAATATTAACAACTTACCAGTAAACCCTCTGCCCAGTCTTGCCGCAAACTCAGCGTAAGCTTTGTACTTTTGCTGGATTTGATGATTCGTATTCCCGGCTGGCCGCCATATGTAATCTCTTTGGCGTACAAATGCAACTAAATCTAGTTCTAACTTTCGCGTCCAGTAACACGGTTTACGAGGCATTGAAAATTCTTCTTCTAGGTTACGTTATTAAATGCAAATTAATAAGCAAATTGAATAAGTATGATCGCGTCCGTAACTCCTACCACGACCACAATTTGAAATTGAATAATGAATATGATTGATTGAAAATTTGAAATGACAGCTTATCGACTGACAGTGCATAGGCAGTGTTGCCAGACGAGTACTAGGAAATTATCGTATCAAATGAAAAATTATCTTACAACTGCCAATACCGTGCGAAAGGCGCTATTTCGCGAAAACAAGAATAGGGTAGTATTTTTAGGAAGCTTCGAAGTTGAACAGAAATTTTAAAAAATAAAAACTAATTTAAGTTTTAAAAAAAACACTTTTTACAAAAAAAAAAAAAAATATAGCCGACCGTCACTTGAAAAAAAAAACACTAGAATGATCAAAATAACTTTAATTTCGGAAGTCGATGTTTCTCAGTATAGTTTGTTTCTTATTTAACATCGACTTCCGAAATTAAACTTACTTTGATAACTTTAATTTTAGTTTAATAACGGCTAGGATGCATTGATTCATTATATCATTTTCAATATAACTATTCAGAACCATTTATTTACTTGTAATGTCATAGTCGGTTAACTATCATTGTGATATCTATGTGGGTATAAAGTTCCGTTGGCCATTTCTGGTCTTCTTCATCAATTCCACTTCATAAAATGTTACTTTTTGACTGTAAATGCTTAAGTCCTCGATAAAAATACCGAAACCACTATATAATTGCCTATAATATAACATAGTCAAAGACAAAAGTTAAAATGTTTTTATTTCATATAGGCCTACATGGGCACTTATAAAACGTCAGAAGCTAGAGCCCGGTTCCAAATTGGTCGTTTCCTATGGAGAAGAACCGGCAAGAAACTCCATGGTTACTCTTTTAAAAAAATGTTTTTTTGTGTACAATATTTCCAAATTACAGTAATTATGTAAGGTCAGTGTAGACCAGTCAATATTATGCCCAAAAGCACAACAAAAAATAATCATAATAATAAAAAGAAAGTGACTCGTAATAGGAATTCGCGAAGTCTACAGTGTTCTCACATTCACACTGTAAAGAAAAGCTTAAAAAAAAAACAAAAAAATAATAATTGCAACTATCACCAGTAACACTATGAGATGCTAATAAAATAAATTACTAATGAATTTGTGATAGTTGAGGTCTTAATAATAAATAATATTGCAAAAGCAATGTGTCAAAAAAATAAAACAAAAACAATATATGTATTGAAAAAAAGATGGAGCAGTTAACAGACACATTTTTTTTATTTATTTTTTTAACTATCACACAACTCCGTCTAGTCCCAAGCTAAGCAGAGCTTGTGTTATGGGTACCAGACAGCTGATAAACATACTTATATATTTCTAAATACATACATATTATAGATAAATAACGCCCAGACACAGAACAAAGGATCGTGCTCATCACACAAACATTTGTCCTGGGTGGGAATCGAACCCACGACCTCTGGCATAGCAGTCAGGGCCACTAACTACTAGACAAACAGGCCAGTCATAATAATATAAATGAGTTACCAGGGGGCCACATGTGCAGAAGCAGTCATTGCCAAACAAGCGTATCTTTGACATAGTCCTTAACCTTATAATATGCTTTTTTGGTTAGGACACGCTTATTTGAAGGGTTCCCTCGATTCCTCATGGATCCCATCATCAGAACTGGATTTTGAAAAAACTGGGACTAATTTGGAAGCATACCCCATATGGGGCAAAAAAGTTTGCAAATCGGCCCATAAACGACGCGAACAAACATAAAAAAGCTTACATACGAACTGAGAAACCTCCTTCATTTTTTAAGCCGGTTAAAAGGAGTGGGATCATCGGATTCAGAATCGCTGTTCCTACGTCTGCAGCAGTGCCAGACGTTTTTGGATAGAAGACTGCTGAAGTCATTCGAGGTGTTATTGTATTATACTATGATTTTTTATTAGACGAAGTAAAGTGACAGCTATAACAATGGTTGTTTGACAGTTGGGCATAGTTATTTGACAGTTGGGCATAGTTATTTGACAGTTGGGCATTGTCCACTGCTGTCACTTTACTTCGTCTAATAAAAAAACTAAATCACAGGCCTTGATCATTGGCAGTAGATTCGTTCGCAATACGGCTGTAGTCTCTTCTCTGCAGCCTTTAGTTCTCGATGGTGTCCGTATTGACTACACCGAAACTGCTAAAGATCTGGGTGTTATTATTGACTCCAATCTTTCGTGGCGTGCGCAGGTCAATGAAGTCAGTCGGAAGGTTAATTTTTCCTTTCATTCGCTCAAATGCCTCCAGGGTCTTTTGCCTTTGAAAACGAAAATCTCTTTGGCCCAAACACTTATTCAGCCGATTATAGATTATGCCGACGCCTGCTACCTGGATGCTACTGAGGAGCTATTAAACAAGCTTGAGAGACTGCAAAACTTATGCATTCGGTTTGTCTTTGGTCTACGTAAGTATGATCACGTCTCTCATCTTCGCAAGGAACTCAAGTGGCTCCCTATCCGTCTTCGCAGGAACACTCGGATTTTATGTCTCCTTTTCAACATCCTTCACAACCCATCCTATCCCTCCTACCTGCGCGACCGTTTTTCTTCCTCTCGTCCTAGCGGCGCACCGTGCAGATCACACCTAAGATCCCTTCTTAAATCCCCTCCTCATAAATCTACCTACTACTCCTACTCTTTCTCTGTCCACGCTGTAAGATTGTGGAACTCTCTTCCGCCTAGCATTAGAGATCTGAAAACTGTTTCACTTTTTAAGGCTAAAGT
This sequence comes from Leucania comma, assembly GCA_958295575.1. Classification (NCBI taxonomy): domain Eukaryota; kingdom Metazoa; phylum Arthropoda; class Insecta; order Lepidoptera; family Noctuidae; genus Leucania; species Leucania comma. Next base: position 22,302,146 of record OY282477.1, on the reverse strand, counting down.
CAAAGAGCACTATCTTTCCTCTCTAGTCTGATAAATATATATTTTATATTTATATATTATCTATTTCTATATTTATATATACTATATACACATTATATTTATATTATTTTATGTATTTGTTAATGTAGTTATATATGTATTTATTAATTTGACCTAAGTTTTCACAATCTCTTCTTCTCTTATTTCAACACACTATTGTCTACATTTCTTCCAATGTCTCCTTTCGCAGGTCTGCTGGAAGAAATTTCTTTCAGAAATAAGCAGTACCTTTGTACAATTTTTATTGTTTAATGTATCCTCTGCTGTATTTGTGTGTACATAAATAATAAAATAAATAAATAAATAAATAAAAAATCATATTATAGTTGGTTTTAAATAACCATAACAGCATTCGTTTAATTGATTTTTTACACACTGCGCAGAAAATAAAGCCCGTTTAACAGTTTTTGTTGCAAGTTTGTTCCATATTTTGGTTTTCATCAAATTATTTTTGTTCAATAATCGTAGAATTCGAGGGAAGGTTGGAAATTATCATACTTTCGCGTACGATAGTACCAACATGTTGTATCGTATATTGTACCGTTGTCGAAATTATCGTACATGTACGATAATTATCGTACGTCTGGCAACCCTGTGCATAAGCCAAGGATTTTTATACTACCTGGATTGCTTGCGACAACTTCAAAAATGTTCCGAAGAGTACGATACAAAAGGGTACCTATGCTATCTCTTTCTACTAGTGTGTCCATAGACTAGTTTGTACTACGGGACAATTCTGTTCTAAAGAAGTTTAAGATGTTATTATAGTACGCGGCAAATAAGATGAACTTTTTGCTGTGGTTACTCGCAGCCCCCTACTTCGATTGAGACCCGATTATCGGTTATAATCCTCGTCACACAGGTTGGCGATAAGTCCCCTCTTTCAATGGGTAATGTAAAAGTGAAACCCGAGGCCCTAGAACGAAGACAAAGAAAGAACAAGAACGGGTTTTTAGCCAGTAAAAGTCTAACATAGTGTTAGACTTTTACTGGCTAAAAACCCCTTGCTCCGCCCAAGCGCGGGAGATGTCATATTCAGCAAACCGTAGGGGCCCAGCAGGGCCGAAACTGCGCAGAACTGCTAGTAAATAATTAAACCAGAAGTTATTATTAGTCTCAATAAATTAATTAATTACTTTTGACTTCTTAGTAAATTAAACTATTTTTTCAGGTTCCACAGGCAGCTAGAAGTTATTAGTACTGCGCCGTCGATAAAAGTCGAAATCAACAGCATCGATTAATATTAAAATGCTGCAATGACAAGAATAGTAACAATTTACTTATATAGTAAATTTATGGTTACCCTAGTGAAAAATAGGGGTAAGAAAGGGACAGACCACCTCGTTCTCGTTGTCTTGCTCGGAACACTTTTTTCCTTTTTCTTGTCTATTAAAGATATGAACCTATTGTCTATAAATGTAAAGTACAGTTTAGACTTTGTAATATTGCTTCGTAATCAATCCAGGTTTGTCCGTAAGTCATTTATCGAATTATTTTTTAGCAATTACCCTCCCTCATCATATTGCACACTTTGTTGCACACATCACACTCGCCTCGTCATACTGCATATACTGCCATCTATTGGGCAATAAGAATACTTCATATATTTTGTTTAAGTACAAGATTAACAGTCTACGGAAGCGAACTGTTGACTCAAATAGTTTAGCTATGAGTGTACAGATGGCGCTTATCTAAGAATAAAAGCGTTTTACATTTTGATGAAAAAACTCTTTCTCTTTTTTTCTCTCTTCATATCTGGGTGAAGTGAGAGGGAGTGTCAGATTTTTACTGACTAAAACCCACCTGTATTCCTTCATTTGCCATTTGTATTCCAAGTCCACGGTAACTCTTTTGTATAATCTTGCGGTCCCTGACACGCATCGGCCGCCGACTCGAACACAACACGCCGTAGACTCGAGTTACCGGATTGCCGGACGGCGAGCTACCCATTGGTTACCATCCTCAAGCCTGCGCCTACGGTAGTTGGGGAACGCCCGCAAACCAGGACATCTGTTACGGTAACGGTTCATGAGTTCCAGCCTGGTGACTGATAATTGATAAATAGGTGGAACCATTTGCTATCGCTAAGCGCAGCCCCACTTTTTGATTGGGACTCGAAAATCGGTTATTGAAGTCAAGGTCGACCGCCATGATGATTCAACTTGTGTGACGAAGATTATTTAACCGATTTTCGGGTCTCAATCGAAGTGGGAGCTGCGCGTAATTATAGTAAATGGTTCAACTTATTTGCCACGTACTATAATAAAAGCCTTCCGTTGGTTACACTGATCTCTAAACTAAAATAAATAGAGGTCAGTGGTTGATCACTTTTGGCGCCTACAGTTATACGACTAGCAACCAATCACGTACAAAACGCGGTGTACATTTTTATAGGAGTTTTGTAATTTTTAATATGTAGGTATGCCTTCAATTCCAAACTAGAACATTCAATATCACCGTTAAAATTTAACGGTGTTGTAAAAGCGAAATACCAGTCAGTGATTAATCACGAAATCTCAGAAACTATAACACCTACAAACTAAAAATTTGGCATGTAGGTTCCTTATAGGGTGTAGACATCGTCTAAGAATGGATATTACGAAACTCCACCCCTAACGGATTAAAACGAAGGTTGGAAGTTTGTATGGAAAACCGACTTCCACGCGCGCGAAGCGGCTTCACACGCGCAGAAGCTAGTAAATTTTACGGGCGTACTTTTTCTATGCGTCAGTTCGACGCCCGAGCTTTTATTTTGACAATCATATTGACAGTTCGAGGAGATGCAACCTATAACTGTATATAGATAAGTACTTCTTAGTCTTATCATCAGTTATTGCAATCTATTCAACGGGATCACAACTCAAGTTGAGAACGCAGTTTCTAAAAAAATGAAAACAAGCGCCTATTAAATAACTAATAGAAAAGTTGCCTGAAAATTATAAGATGAATGATAAATATCAGTAGGAAGCTAACATAAATATGTATCGTGTATTTAATTACTTTTGAACCCCTGCTGTATATGACGTTATATCTAGGTATTTTAATAATGCAATTTGTTCGAGTTCTAATCGAACACTAAGCGACAATGCATAATTGCATCGAACGCAAGTATGCACATTCGCTCGTTCACCAAAATGTGAGTCAGTTTCCGATCAGTACCTCCACCATGAGTTTTAAGCAATAGTTTTCGTCGCTACTCGATATCGACGCCGTAAATATTTTGTATGGCAAATTTTGGTTCTGCAAGTGACCGCTAGAGGCGCTGCAAAATTTGCCATACAAAATATTTACGGCGTCGATATCGAGTAGCGACGAATACTATTGCTTAAAACTCATGGTAGAGGTACAGGTCTCATTAAAGCTACAGGCACTCAAAACCAAAACCATAACCATAATATTTAGCCTGTCTTGTAACTAAGTGTTTTAGTGATTTAGTGCAATATAGTTATTTTCCTTACAACTTGAGACTGTAACTTACCATATTTGTATGGTAAACTTTGCATCCAATAAACAGCTCGATGAAGGTCGCTCTTAATCGTATCCTCTACTATGTTGAGAGTCGCGGGAATCCAATGGATACGAGACGCACAGAATCGGTCGTTATGGCGACACTTGGGGGAGGCCTATGTCCAACAGTGGACCTCTGGAGGTCTTTCGGTTGAAGTGATGATAATGATGAATTATCAAAGAATCGATTAGAAAGGTCGGAGCCAGTCTGCTCTGATTCGTTAGAGGATGCAAATGCGTGTGGCGTGGCACTACCATAAAATCCAGCGTGATAACGAGTGTTGCCAGTATTAAAATTTGCATAGCTGTAAAGTGGCATGACATTAGAGCTTATCGAACGCGCCGGATGGTTTATAACTTCCGTTTCCGTGCAAAATGGCGGCTTCGCGACTCTGTGGCATGGACACTGGATTTTTGGCGTATTTAACTCTTTTTTGGCAAATCACAATGTATGTTGAAATTTTTGACGTTTAAATTCCTTTTAGGTTTATCAGGTATGATATCAAAGGGGCCATTCAAGTATTAAGTTTTGATGACATGGGGTATGGGAGGTCTGGATGGCGATTACGTCAGCAGTACCTTAACGTTTTTTTTGTTTTTTTTAATACGCCAAAATAAAAGTTGTTTTTTTTTTTAGTTCTTGTATTTCAAGCCTATTCCTTATTTTTAAAATCGTAACTTTTGGTCATTGAATTAACGAAACCAGAGCACAATTAAAAATGCGTGTAGGTGCAACAAATGTTTACGTAAGCATGGGGGGAGGCGTTGGAGCTTTGCTTACTTTTGCGGACGAGTTGGGAGGAGGGGTTAATATTTGTAAAAAATCCGCTGACGTAATACTTGAACGGCTCCAAAGACAGAAAAGTTATTTGATGATATTTAGGTATCATCAAATGACTTCTCTAAGAAAGGTTTCTAAATAAAAAAGGATTTTACCAATATTCCGTATCATACCATGACCGGGCTAGGAAACACGATATGGGACTATTCATTCCCCCCTAAATAAGATTACCTACACCAACCCCTCCCTCTCCCTTCCTCCCTCATCCCTATTTAATCACTACATAGTATAAAACAAAGTCGCTTCCCGCTATCTGTTCCTATGTATCCTTAGATCTTTAAAACTACGGAACGGATTTTGATGCGGTTTTTTTTTAATAGATAGATTCAAGAAGAAGGTTTTTTGCATTATATTTAATATCACCATTGCACCTGTATGAAGCTGGGACGGGTCGCTCGTATTTTATGTAAGAATCTAAAGGAAAAAATGAATTTCTGTTTGGTTGGTTTTGATGCTTATTTTTTAAAGTAAAAATTTTTAAAAACGGCGCGCGGCGCAACGCGGTTACGTTGCCATGGCAATAGTTTACCAAGCGTACATCGAATGCATTGACGTCTATTGTGGGAATTAAAGAGATAGCTCGAAATCAGTGATCGAATGCCTGTTGATGCGTTCGTTCTCGAGCGTTTCAACTCTTTCATCGGTCATAATACGCGGTGGTGCAGCGTTACATCACCTGCGTGCACTGCTTTGGCACATTTTTTTTTTTAAATTGATCTATACTAGTGTTTAACTGCGATCCCACCTGATGGTAAGCAGTGATGCAATCGTTGATGGTGAGGCGCACTAGTTTTTTAAGAGTCTATTTACTCTAGCCTTAAAGACACTCAAATTATAATCGGACGGGAAGTCCGCAACAGGCATATTGTTCCAGTTCATCTTGATCACAGACAGAACGGTCTATAGGTACTCCATTTGAAATAAGATTTTTTTACTGTCCGTTCAAGCAATTTTGACTTCTATTCCGTAGAATTAAGGATGACATTAAAAGCAAAAAAGTGGTTACAATACCAATTATTTACTGCAGCCGCCAGTTATCATGCTGTCAACGCAATAAAAGTCAAAATCGATTAAACGGACAGCAAAAGGTTTGTGTTAAATTTTAATCTTATTTCGAATGGAGTATTGTGGGTATAGTGCATAGATATCCGGAGATGTGCCTTCTTTTTTTTTGTAATAAACTAGTGCTTGACTGCAATCCCACCTGATGGTAGCAGTGATGATATCAGTGATAGCAGTGAGTATTTCGAAATAGTAAGGAGTCCTAGCGAACCCACTTATCTTCCAGCAAAATAATTACAACACACACACACACACACATACACATTCTCATTTTTTCTTTCTTTCTAAATAGTGTGTTTACGAGACACGCACACGCACACTAAGAAGAAAGCAGCTACACTAAATCAATTTCTAATAGCACACATAAATAGAATGGGCGGGGCATTCACTTGTAAACACGGAAACTTTCAATACACACACATGCAATTAGAGAGACGAACCGATTGTCGACTCATATTTTGTAATACAAATAATAGTTTCTTTTACCTGATAGATAGCCACGTTCTTAGCACGGTCCTGGTATGGTCACGGGATGTTCATGGTATGGTACGGTGTAATAGGCAGACTTCTTAATGTGTTGAATGACTGGTCACTTTTCTGTTAGTCTGGTTTTGTGCTGCACTGATAGAGGTGTCCATAACTTTACTTAGACGATCAATCACTTGCCCGAAGTTAGTGAAGATGGACCACGATTTTCTACTAACCAGGTATGTGGAGAATACGGGTAAATGGCGCCTGTTACTGTAATTCCGACCTGGTTAAAAAAAAAGTAAGTACATGTTTTCGGATTGAAGTCTTAATTTTTTGTAGGAAAGTCCAAATCCCTCTTATCTTTTTTATACACCGTTAAATTTTGGTCGTTTTAATCCCGTGGAGGGTCGATTCGGTACATGTAACACTATCAATTCATAAAGATAGAATTAAAAAATAACGTACTTTTTTTCTAAAACTCGAATTAATATACGCATGTACGAAATTAATTTCTTCAACTAAACGTCCAATGAACAGTAGGTAGTCAGTACGCAACAACCGACAACTAGCTATAAGGTCATTGACTCGTTTACTTTAAAAAAAAAATCGTACATGCGTATATTACCTCGAATTTTAGAAAAAAAGTACTTTATTTTTTAATTTTATCTTTTCAAATCCATAGTGTTTCATGTACCAAATCGACCCTCCACGGGATTAAAACGACCAAAATTTAACGGTGTATGTTTCTCCTTTTTGTCTACTATAGGTTTCCATTAATCGGTTTACGAATGCTCATATAGTACGCGGCAAATAAGAAGCTATTTGCTATAGTTACGCGCAGCCCCCCACTCCGATTGAGGCCCGAAAATCGGTTACTGCGCATTCAAGGTCGACTAGCATGATGGTTCAACTTGTGTGACGAGGATCATAACTAATTTTCGGGTCTCAATCGCCGCGTATTTACTGCGTACTATACAGTGATTGAAATTTCACTATAGTTACATGGCTGTTACATTTTTGATAATTGATGTAGAAAACTAACGGCTCCTACGGGATAGAACATGTGGGCGAAGGCGAGGGTAAATGCTAGCCTTAAATCTTATCTAACCTTCATCGTTTGCATATTTACAATTTTATTTTTACCTGAGAGCAATGTCGGCCGAGTGGTAACGGCCCCGACTTATGAGGTCACGGGTTCAAACCCAGCCAGGCGTATTACTTTGTGTAATTTATTTCATCACCACTGCTCTTAAAACGGTAAAGGAAAACATCGTGAGGAAACCAGCATGTCCTGGAACCATGTGATATCTACCAACCCGCACGGGGCCCGCGTGGTAGATTACGGCCCATTCCCTCTCCTAGAGAGGAGGCCTGAGTTCCAGGAGTGAGAACATTATAAGGCTGATGCTATGCTGTTTTGACCTGACGGATTTAATTTACTTGCTTCTTTACAATGCAAAACACACAATTCACGTTCAGAATCACTTGAACATAATGTAAAGGAAAAGAACATTCAATTCTTTTGAAAAGGAAATTGAATAGTCGTTTGAATGCAGCGCCTTGTTGTATTAACGGCGCATAGAGAGGAGGAATAAGATATTCTTGCTATTAAACTTTTTTCAGGCGCTTAGTACACTATCTTTGAATAACAACACAATACCACAACAACTGTTCACTGTCTGTCTGTTAATTATACAATTTTATTGTTTGTTTAAATTGTGTGTAAAATAAAGAATTAAAATTGTGTGTGAAATATAATGATTTAAAAAACAGTAGGTACAGATATTCTATCTCTCCTCTATACAACCCAACACAATCCTAATACTCCGCAATAGCCTCGTGAACGCTTTGAGTACCTCGTCCCGAGGGGTAAACTCTGTCGCACCACCTTTTCTCTTCGCCTTCGTACTCCACTTCATACTTCTAGCCGCTATGATGGCTCCTTTTCTGTAACTGCAGTGCGTCTCAAGAACTCTGTGCCTCACTCTCTTCGCGACAGCCCTTCTCTGGATGTCTTCAAGAGGAAATTTAAAGAGCACTTCCTTTAATTTTTTGACATAATATTAGTGTTTTAATATGTATAGTAGGTATGTATTAGTATGTGTTATATAATTATACCTATATTAGACTTAGTTATGTTGAATAATATTGTGCACTGGATCCTACCCTCGCATATGTTCTCTCTCCATAACACAAAGTTTTGCTAAGAGAAAACTCATTGCTGAGTTAAGCTCGCCTTTGTACATGTACTGTGTGAATCTCTATATGTTATGTTATATTTTTGTGTACATTATAGAATTAAGAATTATAATCGAATTGAATCGACCCTCCTTTGAAAAAACAAGTTTTTAGTGAAAATATGTTTTCATTGCAATCTTGTAAAGCGTAGTATATACCTACCTAATTAATACTCATCAAGACCTTTCTGGAAAGTTTCATGATCATCAAACTAATAAGAGACCGAGTTCATCATCTACCCCGGTCATCAGGGGGAGCTGAAACGGCGAGAGATGTCGTGCGGTGTTCCGCAGGGATCGGTACTAGGGCCGCCCTTGTGGAACATCGGGTACGACTACGTGCTGCGCGCCGACCTCCCCGACGGGGTCAGCGTGGTCTGTTACGCAGACGACACGCTGGTCCTGGCGCGGGGACGGTCGTACCAGGTGGCGGTCGAACTAGCGACGCGCGGGGTTGCGACAGTCGTGGAGAGGATACAGCAGTTGGGACTCGAGGTGGCATTGCACAAGTCCGAGGCCATGTGTTTTCACGGCCCTCGGAGCGCGCCACCTCCGGGCTCCCAATTAACGGTAGGAGGAGTTCACATCGGCGTCGGGTCGACGATGAAGTACCTGGGACTCGTCCTCGACAGCCGGTGGAACTTCAAGGAGCACTTCCGACGTCTGGCTCCCAGGTTGAATGCGACTGGGGCTGCGCTCAAGCGGCTCCTGCCGAACCTAGGGGGTCCGGACGCCTCCTGCCGGAGGCTCTACGCAGGCATCGTTCGGTCCATGGCCCTTTACGGTGCGCCGGTGTGGGCGCCATCGCTACGGAAGCGAGTGGCGGCCCGGCTAACCGCCTGCCAGAGGGTCATGGCCATCCGGATGATCCGCGGATACCGTACGGTGTCCTGCGAAGCGGCGAGCCTCCTTGCTGGCCTACCACCGTGGGATCTGGAGGCAACAGTCCTTGCACACATGCATGACTTACGCGTGGAGATGCAACGTCGGGGCGAAACTCCGCTGCCGCGACAAGTCGCGGCATGGCGGACAGAGCTCCGGCGGGATCTCATGGTGAAATGGCGAGAGCGATTGTCGCAACCTCGTGCTGGGCACGCCACGATCGAGGCGGTAAGGCCCCTCTTTGAGGCGTGGCTGGAAAGGCCCCACGGCGTCGTCACCTTCCGTTTGGCGCAGGTGCTGACCGAGCACGGCAAGTTCGGTCCGTACCTGTACAAGATTCGTGCGGAGACGACGCCCGGGTGTCGCCACTGTGCGGACCGCCCGGTGGACACGGTGGAGCACACAGTCGAGGTGTGCCCCGCTTGGGAAGAGCAGCGCCGTGTCCTCGTGGGGGCGATCGGCGGCGATCTCTCGCGCCGGGGCTTGGTTCAAGCCATGCTCCGGAGCGAGGAGGAGTGGCAGGCGGTCGCCTCCTTCTGCGAAGCAGTAATGCTAGTAAAGGAGGAGGCCGACCGCCTTAGGCAAAGGCGGACACGCCGCCGCCGCCGCCGGGTTTCCGATCCCAATTTTCGGCCACCGTAGGCGCGGGCTCGCGGACGGTGGGCAATGGGTAGCTCGCTGTCCGTCCGTCCGGTAACAGACCGGTCCGAGCTCAGGTCGTCTACGGCGCGCACCGTTCCCGCGCGCCTCAAGGAGTTGTCAGCATACTGTAGGGGTCCAGCAGGGCCGAAGCCTACTGGGGCCAAAGGTTATGTGAGACTGTCACCAAAGGCCCCAGGATAAAGGCAAGGAATGGAAAGGTAGGTTTTTTAGTCAGTAAAAGTCTGACACTGTTTCCCGCCCCGCCCAAGGGCGGGATTCGTCATTGGATGATTTTTACCTACCACAAAAAAAAAAAAAAAAAAAAAAAAGTATATACCTACCTAATTAATACTCATCAAGACCTTTCTGGAAAGTTCAAACATGTTTTTTTTTATGTGTGACATCCACCAACCCGCACTGGGCCAGCGTGGTGGATTACGGCCCCTTCACTCTCCTAGAGAGGAGGCTTGAGTCTCACCATGACGTGTTAAAATGTCAAGCGGATTGTTCGAAAGAGTTACCGTCACACTCATAAAAACAAACTGAAAGAACACTGGGTTTTAGTCGGTAAAAACCTGGCACTCTCACCACCCTGAGAGGGAGAAGTAGATAATAAGAAAATAATAGATAAGTAGGTAGTAATTTTCGCTACAAGAAAATAAAAGCATCAGGCCTGCTCTTTATGACAGAGAATAACAAATAAGTTCCAGAAATCATAACCTTTCGAATAACGCCATCTAGTTAGGTATTTGCAATTAATTTGTAATTTGACACTCGTAACATAGAAAGCGCTAGTAGTATCATATTCTAAACTCGTTTGTCAGCCGGTCAAACGACTTAAAAAAATGATAGGTTATCAATTTGAATGTATTTTTTTTAAAATGATTATTAGATATCTCAGAAGTCTGATATTTTATAAACCAATTAATTTTTTGATTTGATCAAGGATAAATACTTCACGAGTGGCAATTAGATGATTTTAGAGAATGGAGTTTTTTTTTGGTAGGAATAATCATCAAATGACAAATCCCGCTGTGGGTGGGGCGGGAGATAGTGTCAGACTCTTACTGACTAAAAACCTACCCTGTTCCATTCATTGCCTTCGATCCAGGGCACCGGGGTTTCCTAATGCGGTCGGCCTCCTCTTTTGCTAGCATTACTGCTTCGCAGAAGGAGGCGACCGCCTGTCACTCCTTCTCGCTCCGGAGCATGGCCTCTATCAAGGCCCGGCGCGAGAGATCGCCGCCGCCGATCGCCCCCACAAGGACACGGCGATGCTCTTCCCAAGCGGGCACACCTCGACTGTGTGCTCCACCGTGTTCTCCGGACGGTCCGCACAGTGGAGACACCCGGGCGTCGTCTCCGCTCGAATCTTGTACAGGTACTGAGGTACTTCGCGAACTGTGGTGATCTTGTTTAGTTTTATCGTGTTTGGTTTTAGTAGAATTGTCATGAACACTGGCTATACAGTACATTCGAGCTGATCTGATTATAAAGTCGAAAAGTAAGAATGAGTACTCCGTAATAAAACAAACTGCCTTAACCATATAACGAAGAAAAGACAACGACGTAGCTTAGGTTCTTACAAAACTATGAAATTCTGTCGACGGAGCGGCGGCAACGTCGTGCCATTTAGTACACCGAGCGTTCAATGCCGAATACGGGTCTGTGAAGCTACGCGTCATATTCGACTATCGAATATGACGCGCACACTAAAATAGTAATGGATTTTGACACTTTCAAAGTAGTTTTCTTCCTTTTCTACCATTAGAAGTATGTAAAAAGCAATGTATTGACCTATTTTATACTGCTATGTATTTAAAAGCCTATTTTTAAAACAATTTTGTCTCAAATTATGAAAAGACATACTAAGCGCCTGAATAAAAGTAATAGCAAGAATATCCTATTACTCCTCTCTGTGCGCCGTTAATATAACAAGGCGCTGCGTACAGACGAGTTCATACGACAATTCACTTTCCTATACAAAAGAATTGAAGGCCAGAAGCTATAAAGTTCCATCAAACTAATCTGATGATGAAGCTGGAACTTTATAATATAGTATCCTAACCATATTTTGACTTTTTAAAACTGTTATGGATATTTATGTACTCCGACTAGAATCGCAACTAAAAAGTGTAAAATAATATTTTTTCCAAATACGTAATACAATGAAAGGGGAATGAAATTTTTGCCATACATTGCTGGCATATACACAGTAAAATTTTGGTCGTTTTAATGCCGCGGAGGATCGTTTAGGCACATGAAACACTATGGATTTGTAAAGAGAAAATTAAAAAATAAAGTACGTTTTTTTACTCGAATTAATTTACGCATGTACAAAATTAATTTCTTTAAGTAAACGTCAGCTGAGCGTATGAGTACGCAACAACCGACAACTACCTACAAGGTCATTGACTCGTTTATCAACTTAAAAAAAATAATTTCGTACATTCTTAATTACCTCGATTTTTAGAAAAAAAAGCACTGTATTTTTAATTTATCGTTACAAATCGATAGCATAATGTTTCATGTACCGAATCGACCCTCCACGGGATTAAAACGACCAAAATGTAACGGTGTATATTTTGTTCCTTTCGCTAAACGTAAATTTCTAAAACGCCATTTCTTATAGGACTGTATAAGAAATCAATAGCAAAAGGTCTACCAACTGTAACTAAACGAAGTTAGAGACTAATTAGTAGAGAGCTATTGTTTTTCTTATAGACTTTATTTCTCGCGTTATTTTTTATTACAAGATTTTATTTTTAGTTTCACCTGACCGATGTTTGTCTGTGATCAAATCTTGCAAATTAAATTTGATCAACTTCCCAATTACCGACTGAGCTGAAAGCATGCATGTCTAAATCGCGTGACCATCCATTCTATGATAAAATGGTGCTGATCTGATGATGGAGCTGGAAGGTGGCCATAAGAACTCAGCAATAAAACAATACAACCCCTTCGAGTTTGGGCTCGTGTGATTCATCTTGACGAGTGTTTTGGACTTTTGCATATTCAGCCGCATATCGAGGCGTACAAATTTTTATTAAAAGACAGTGCATAAACCGTTATTATTAGACATTCAAAATTATATTTATGTACTTATTAAATTTAGTTTAAGTATCAATAGATTTCATCACCATAGTTTTAGATATAATTCAATATCAAGGTAATCATTATAATTGTCATTAAAAATTTCAATTAAAAATTACAATCATTCCAAATAAAAAAAATATATATGTAATCACCAATATTCGTCTCAATTTTCGCCTTTGTACTTTTGTGTTGCATGAAGTTTTAATCAATAAATGAATATTTACGTTTATCGGACGAAAAATAATTTGGTAAGTAATTGTTATTTTATTTTTTGGGCATTTCATAGGGAAAATAAAAGGCTTGGCGCAAATATCATACTTACCATGCGCTAGTTTTGGCGTTTAAACAGTTGTGCTACTCTTTTCAGGGCAGACGTGTTAAAGTAGGTGAAATGCCGTTCCCAAAACTGTTATCGGTGCCGTTCTGAATATATTAATGTCGGCATTCGCATCTAGTCGTCATCATCGCATTAACAGTGCTATCGCGCGCTCAGCACACTTTATGTCTTCCGTTTCCTGCACTGTGGTCCCACACATTCACATGTACACGGCTTAAATACCTTTTTAAAATCATTTTTGCCTAAATCAACTGTTATCCGAGGGTATGCGACCTGAGCGAGCCCATAATGTGGCATTATCTAAGCAGTGTGATTTTGTCATATTTTTTAACCGATTGCGTCGTAATCCAAAGGGAGGATGACTTTACCATTAAGGAGTATTTGTTAAGGTATGGGTTCCCTTGTGGAGACAACACGGGTCTAAAATTATATTTTAAGAGAAATAATGTAGTGTGATTCGTATAGAAATAGAAAAACATCGATTTGACTTCGAGTCATTTTTAAGTATTAATCGATAATTTAAAGTTGTACCTTAAGGGCTGATTTCATCATTCAATATAAAAACTTAGTTCAACTAAACTGAGCTCAGCGTAATCTAGTTTAAAGAAGCGTGTCGAAAACATGGGCGACAACAAAAGAATTGAAACTGAGTTTAGCGTAAACTAGGTTCAATTCAAACTAGGTTCAGTTCAATAGATTGACTGGCCTGTTGGTCTAGTAGTTAGTGGCCCTGACTGCTATGCCGGAGGTCGTGGGTTCGATTCCCACCCAGGACAAATGTTTGTGTGATGAGCACGTCATTTGTTCTGTGTCTGGGTGTAATTTATCTATAATATGTATGTATTTAGAAATATATAAGTATGTTTATCAGTTGTCTAGTACCCATAACACAAGCTCTGCTTAGCTTGGGACTAGATAACGTTGTGTGATAGTTGTGGAATAAAAAAATAAATAAAAAAAAATAAAAAAAAATAAATTCATCGCGGTGAAACGCAAAATGAAGCTATAATCTCGATTAGTCGCTCAAACTGCGTTTTGTTTGAACGAATCGCGATTAGTTTATTGGTAAATTTGGCTCTAAATTATCGAAGGTGATCGGTGGTGACGACCTTTCGCGTGGGGCCCTGGTTCAGGCTATAGTACGGAGTGAGAGGGAATGGTAAGAGGTCACCTTCTGCGAAGCAGCAATGCGAGCGAAAGATGACTGCCACAGGAGATGCCCTGGGCGTCGGGAGTTGCACGGCGATTCCCGCGCACCAAAGGCGGACGACGAGTAAGGGGTGGCTCGCCACCTGGTCACCAGGTAAGGAACGAGTCTGAGTTGACGGCGGGTAGTATTTCATGAGCACTTCATAAGCATGACAGCAAAACCGTAGGGGCGCAGAAGGGCTGATGTATTTTTGGATTGCGCGATTTCCTTTCAGGATTTCCCCGTATTGGTCAGTAAACCAAATGCAGCTGAGTACTGTGATGTCTGTGCGACGAGGTTGTATGATAAACATGCCAACAAGTACTTATGAATTATCGTACTGGCTTGTTAATACTTTGAAGAAAGAAAGAAAGAAAAACATTTATTTGAGACTCGCAAAGGACAAAAAATATATACCACAACAATATAAAAACTATAAATAGCTTTTACACATATAAAAAAAAATCAATAAATAAAAGAACACAAAAAAAAAGATTTAAAATAAAAGACCTGTGCGAGGTCAAAAAGGCCCCTATCTAAGCATATGCTGCGATATTACCTAAAAAAAGGTAAAATAACGCAGCGCTGGTATGGGTAAGGATGTGGGCAGTTCTAGAACATATTTGAATATTTATAGGAAAAGAATATTATATTGTTTTTTTAGGCAGTGCTACGTTGAACCTGGAAGTGTAAAGAATTATTTATTTACTAGCTGTGCCCGTAACTTCGTTCGCGTGATCGACGAAACTTATCAATGAGTTTTTTGTGTAAAGTGCTATTTGTGTAGAACGTTATCTATCGAGCATACTTACCGATATTAATACTTCTGTCTCGGTGCGGGCCTTTTGTGGCTAATTACAATAGAAACGTTTGACGTAACCTGCGACAAACTTATTATTTGCGGTTGGTACAGTAATCGGGCTTAGGGATCGAACCGCAAAATTAAGTTTGTTTTTTATTGTATATACTTTTCCGGGATAAAAAGTACCCAGTGTGGTGCCCAGGATATTAAAGAATAATTATACCAAGTTTCATCGTAATCCAACCGGTAGTTTTTGCGTGATGCCTGAACAAACAGACAGACAGACAAAAATTTTTTCAATCACATTTTTGGGTTCGGTGTCGGTCTACAACCCCCGCCATTTATTTTTTTGAAATTTTCAATGTACAGAATTTTTACTTCTACAGATTTATTATAAGTATAGAATAGATATTAGTGATTCAAAGTTATATTGAGTTTTCTTCATACGTCGGTCCCAGAAGTCGAGCCTGCAGTAGCCAGGGCTCGACAGTTTGTTGGAGGCGCCTGGTAGTGATGGGCTTCTTTGGCTGGGGGCAATTGGAGAACGGTTACTTCCGCTATTATAACGGTGCCTCGGCCGTAAGTTATACCTGGGCGTGTGGTAAGTTTCAGCGTCGCGTCGCCGGCACTCACATGGAATAACTACCTGTCTCACCTCCTTAACCCAGTAACTGTGTGACATGAGTGCTTGGCAAGACTGGACTCTTTTATATATTCTGACTTGCATAACAACTCTCGAAAGATCTACAAATCACAACCGAGACCTAGTTTAACGTGCTTTCCGAGGCACAGAATAGTCTCTGTATGTCAATATTATTACTCCTCCAAAGACTAACCTCATCATCATCATCATTTCTACAGAAAGACGACACTATTGGATATAGGCCACAACGACCGGTCCTGTGCGTCGGATTCCCGTGACCCTCATCAGGTCATCGGTCCACCTTGTGGGGATACTTCCATTGCTGCTTCATCCAGTACGTGGTCGTGGTGCCCTGCCCACTGCCACTTAAGTTTGGCGATTCTCTGGATTATGTCGTCTCCTGCTGTTGGAATTCCAACATTAAAATTAGTCGATTATTATCGACAAACTAATATTATCGCACATCACTAGTGCGTCACGACGCGAGGCGTTGTGTTTCGCGCCCTACCAGTTGCCATTCTTAGTTTGTACTTTCCTTACGGGCCACAGTGACAAAGGGATCAATAAACACGCATAATTAGTTTAAATAAGTGATTAACAGTTTTGTCATGGTGTGTCCGTAAATAAAGTACCTATTAAACGCAAATAAAACAAGCAGGCTTCTCAACCCTCATCTCCACACTTGCAGACATCTTCATTCCTGATGTGATCACGCAAAGAACCTCCGAGCATAGCTTTCCATTGCTCTTTAGGTAGCTTTGAGCCTTCTGATGACGCCCATTGTGAACCAAGACTAGCGAATGAAAATTGACCCTTGCGCCAGTTGTTATTTATCCAGTAGCTATGAGCTTTGCCGATCCTCCTCTGAATTTAATCGATTAATATTAGTGAAATCAAGCATATTCCATGTCGAATGTGTGAAGTAGGTTCACCCAGGGCCTCTCTCATTCCGAATAGCGATGCCCAAATGAGTTTGTGTAACTTTTTGGCGCCGAATACGTGTTGAAATGACCATAGAGATTGGGAATATACTTATATTCAAACTTTTGCATGTAAACATAGGTCTCTGTGAAAATAGAGGTGCTGTCGAGTGCTGTCTCTATCCAAATATGGTTTTTTTCTTTGAAGAGTGCGCGTGGTAATTGCATGATTCCATTCCGCTATCTTCTTTCTACCATCGGACAA
Organism: Leucania comma; assembly: GCA_958295575.1. Taxonomy (NCBI): domain Eukaryota; kingdom Metazoa; phylum Arthropoda; class Insecta; order Lepidoptera; family Noctuidae; genus Leucania; species Leucania comma. The sequence continues at coordinate 22,285,213 of OY282477.1, read as the reverse complement.
CCCAACGTAAGACGAGTATCCACTCTTATATTGTTTATTTATTTTTTGGTCTATCAACAAATGTTACACTATATATTAAGAATATATGCGCTTTTATATAAACCAAGTGTACAATATAAAATAACCCTCCTTCTGGCGCAGTTAGTCATTTTAAGTGGAAACCTCTATGGTCAGGACAAGGCGTATCTTCTGGTCGTTTATACCACGTACATCGAAAGACTGGAACAATTTGCCTGCTGCGATCTTCCTGTCTGATTATTATTCAGGTGTCTTCAAGGTTAGAGTGAATAGGCTCTTACTAAACTAATGCGCTTCACCATCAATGATTGCTTCACTGCTTGCAATCAGGTGGGATCGCAGTCAAGCACTAGTTTATATCAAATTAAAAAAATACCTAAGCCCCCACTAAAATTGAAACAGAAAGCTTTTTCTAACGCCGGTCACATTTGTAATACGATCAGGTTCCTTTATTATTTGAGATTTTTCTACAATAACGAACTGTTAAAGTACTGAATATTTTAAGTGCTTACCTGTTGCCATTATTGATATCGAGCAAAAAAGGGCAAAAAAATCGCGTTTGTTGTATGGGAGCACCCTAAATTTTTTTTTTTAGTATTTGTTGTTATAGCGGCAACAGAAATACATAATTTGTGAAAATTGCAACTGTCTAGCTATCTTGGTTCTTGGGATACAGCCTGGTGACAGACAGATGGACAGACAGCTAAGTCTTAGGAATAGGGTCCCGTTTTTACCCTGTGGGTACGGAACCCTAAATAGTAGTATTTGCAAATACTAAGGGCCTCACTGCCACGTAATAGGAGCTCACAACTTGAGTCGACGCCAACGTACAAGATTCCTGAAGTTTGTTCATTAAACGGTCCATGCTGACCTGTAGTCCAATGTGAAAAGTTTAATTGTAGCAAGTGTTCTTGACTGTGTTATTATGTATATAAGGCATCGTTCACACCAGTGAACAACGTATTGACGTTTGGTGTTTGGTGTGAACGACGCCACAGCATACTCACAGTCGGCGGCGGAGTTTCCGTCGCCGACTGTGAGTATGCTCATTGTCAGTTCCAGTATGAGTTACGGAAAGTGTCGGCCGTTACAAATGGTCACGGGACCTTTAATTAGCACCTGTCTGTCATAGGAGTTAGTTCACTGTACAGAGCCCGCATGGAGGAGGACGAGACAGCAGCACATCTGCTTCTAAGCTGCCCTGTTGTCGCTGGATACAGGGCAACCCAGGTATCCTCCGTGAAATGGTCAGTAACACCAAGGCGGCCTTCCTTAAGGAGCTGGGATGGATCGAATGACACATTTGTCCCACCCGTACGCAAAATACGCGCTTTAGTCGTGGAGTTGCGGACACCAGCCCGAAATACAAATACAGCCCCAGTATGAACGTGAACTCAGTCTGCAGTATGCCTTCTCACCAAACCAACAGTACGCTATAGCGTACAATGCGTTTCTTCTGTAAACAAAAGACTAGTCTTGCTACGCGTAGTAATCGGCCACCGAGAGTGAGCGATAACGCACTATGTAATAGCGTTATGTAATAGCGGAAAAGTGATAAACTGCGTAACGCTCGCTCACAGTCAGCGGCCGACAATAAGTTTAGTCTGTTGGCCTACACATAGCTGTAAGCCTTACAAATATTTGTTCCGTGCGAGAATCGAACCCGCGACATGCAGCACAGCAGTCAATCACTCAACCGCTGGGTGTTTTTAATATCATGCGGATATCATCACGCATGCGGATTTGCTCCGCATGCGTAGCCTCCGCAAATGTCCTTTTCATACAAGTATTTATTGTAATGGGTGGAATACGCACGCGGGATGCGGGGCGTGATATCGTGATGAAATCTGCATGATATTAAAAACAGCCTTACAACAGAGATGCCAGATTACCGCTTGGCACACCATATCCTAGTATATATAGCATACTAGCGACGCGCCCCAACTTCGCTCAGATGCAATGGTAATATTAAAAATTTATATGCTTGTTTTATACTTATAAACCTTCCTCTTAAAACTCTATCTATTAAAAAACTGCATCTAAATTCGTTGCGTAGTTTTAAAGATCTCAGTATACATACGGACAGACAGCGGGAAGCGGCGTTGTTTTATACTATATTTCACAACTATCACATAACGCTGTCTAGTCCCAAACTAAGCAGAGCTTGTGTTATAAGTACTAGACAACTGATAAAATTACTTACATATTTCTAAATACATACATATTACAGATAAATTACACCAAGACACAAAATAAATGATCGTGCTCATCAAAAAAACATTTGTCCTGGGTGGGAATCGAACCCACGAACTCCGGCATAGCAGTCAGGGTCACTAACCACTAAACCAATAGGCCAGTCAGACTATGTAGTGATGATATTTTTTATTCCGGTGGTTTTATTCATGCTAAGCCACTAGTATTAGCTAGAATAAACCATAAGTACGAATGCAGCATACGCGACCATCAAGTCGGACATCTCCGTAAAGAATATTTTTTCGACGAGTACCTACTTACTAGAGCGTTCACTAGAATGATCGTAAAATAGTTCATAGCCATATTTGACCCCATGCTTGGTTCTGTTCGACAATATTTAAAAGCAGCGAAGGCTCGATGTTCTGTTACAAGGTAATGTACATACGTGTGCATAGTGTGTGTGGTGTTTAAGTGTATGTTGAGTATATGATAAATGATATTTATTTTGCGATAGGTTTTAAAAACACTTTTACACTTCATTTTTTTTTCCGTCGTTTTAAACTAGATGAGGCCGAGTGATGTATACACCCCTATTTTTTAATTAGTGCACAAAAAAAGGGGGCTCAATCAGTACCCGTTACTGATCATATTTGTGTAGTCAAAAATACAAAAAACTAAGTCCCAAAATTGTCCACGAAAATTTGTCATTATTGGTAAATTCATAATTGAATCATCATTCATAACAACTACTACTAGAAAATACTAAGCGCGGTGTTTTTCCATTTTAATTGACACTTTTTCATTCATAAACCATAACCTGTACAATATTTTCATAAATTGAATGAGATTTTGGGATATAAACAAACGCTCATAACTGTTGTTGTTTATGAATATTATTTATTGAGACTTGAATATTATTTATTGAGACTTTACTTAAATAACAACAAGACCTTTTCTCATAAGCCCTATAAGTATTTGCGCTAATTAAAAAATAGTGGTGTATGTGTGTATGTGATATTTTGTTGTGCGAAGATATGTTTTGTGTGTTTTTCTGTTTAAGTCTGTCAGTACTTTAAAGGAGTAACGAAAATGCCTTATATCATATTAATAACCTTTGGGAAGAAGGCGAAAGAGAGTGTAAAGTTCGGGCAAGTTCCTAATAGATGATTTCGGGCAGTTGTATATGTTCAAATAATGCGGAGAACTGTAATTGCACGATGCAGGTTTTTTTTCTTTGTTGGTAGGTTCGCGCTTGACCACTATATTACCTGCTGGACAGCGACGATGTGGTCGACGATAGAGCGCGCTTACTTAGAAGAACCTATACAGTCTTGACTTAAAGATAGATTGTAGCAATCAGGAAACAGACTCCGGCAGGCAATTCGTTGTTTAGTTCTTATATGACGACATAGATGTCGCTACAATCAGAGTAAACTAGAATATTTTTTTCAATACATTTACTCGAATACCCACTCCTATCCCACCGCTTTTAGGCATGCAATGGACTGTTTTTCGCACTAGTGCCGAAAACAGTGCGTATTGAGATTATGTTTATAGTATCAGGCTGGGCGCGCTTCGACCCCCACGAGGCACGGATTAACCCCCACGAGTAGTAAGTGTATTGAAAAACGTCATATGAGACGCGTGCTCACTGCAGCCCTCGGTGCCATAACACACTTGCCTACGGCTCTTGCGAATTCCTCCTCGGTCGCAATGACAAACTTTCTGCGCTTGTATCAAAATGTACTATTTTCATGCTGATTATGCCGAACGCAGCTCGACCTCTCGTACATCTTTTATTTATTTAACACCAATCCATTATTTATATTGAGACAATGTTTCCGTAAACGTTTTCCAAATTAAATTCATTTCGATTTTGTTACCGAAGAGTTTCACGCATTGAACTCTGCCGGGGCGAGTGAAACCAATTAAAAATATCATTGGGATATGGGTGAATGGGAAGCTGGGAACTTTATTGATGCCATGCGGTGTCCAATTAATAAAGCCGGGTTCAGACTACTGTCCACCGGCCACCATAGGCGCGGGATCGCGGACGGTGACCAATGACTAGCTCGCTGTCCGTTCGTCCGGTAACAGACCGGTTCGAGCCCAAGTCGTTTACGGCGCGCACTGTTCCCCCGCGCCTCAAGGAGTTGTCAGCAAATTGTAGGGACCCAGCAGGGCCGAAACCTACAGGGGCCACGGGATAGGTGAAAATGAACCCCGGTGCCCTGGATCGAAGGCAGTGAATGGAACAGGGCAGGTTTTTAGCCAGTAAGAGTCTGACATTATTTCCCGCTCCACCCAAGGGCGGGATTTGTCATTGGATGATTTTACCTGCCATAAAAAAAAGACTACTGTCACATGAGTAGATAAACTGTACAGAGATAAAGCTTCCTAAGAACGTGCAATATTTTACCTATTTTGATAAGGTTGTCACAATAGGTGAAAATAAATGAAATAAAACATTTGTTAAATAGTTTTAGTATTCAATATAAAAACACAAATTTATATTGTACACCTATATTATGTATATTTTATATTCAACACACAACACATTAATTAATCAATTGATAAAGGTTGACATTTTTCTTTTTCAGAACTACCCCCATAAGAATAATTTAGGGAGTTTTAAAGATTGTATTCTGTGTGTTTTTAGTTTTTGGAACCCTCAAAATATGTTTTAAGAGGGTGTTAAAGTTTTTATGAAAACTTCGTTCGCTCGAACGAAGTCGCTGGCAAAGTGCTAGTAGCTACTCTAAAGTGCATTTCTCTTCACTCACGGCAACAGCGCATTATGGCTATGAATTTCGTAGCAAAAAGCGAGCTACGCCGTAGCTCACAGCGTGCTACGGCGTAGCATAGTGCGTAGCTTAGCCGCTACTACATTGATTTTCGTAGTACACTCACTGCGTTGATTTTAGTCGCTGTAAATTTAGTTCGTAATCATATTTTTAGTCATTTATTTGTGAAGTATGACAAAGGATAATATAAGAGTACAGTGTGCTATGTTTTGCCAAATCTTGGCATACAAACTAACAGCAAATCTAAACATGCATATTAATAAATATTTAAAACTAGCTTTTGCCCGCGGCTTCGCTCCCGGTCTACCCTACTCTACCCTATACCAATAAATGAGCAGGTTTTGTATATATATTTTGTTTTTAACGGGATAAACTATCCTATATCCGTCTCCTGGTTTCCAATTTTCAGCCAAATCGGTTCTGCCGTTCTTGAGTTATAAATAGTGTAACTAACACGACTTTCTTTTATATATACGAGTATGTTTTATATTTATAAAAATATTTAAAATTGATGTAAAAGAAATAATAAAAATATAGTTAACTTTCGACACAATTAGTTCAAAGCTAAGGTAGCTGATCGGAAACTTGGTGTTCTTGCAAAGGTCCGGCGGTACTTCACATCGGGGCAGCTTCATATGTTATAAAAAGCACAGGTTTGATCATTTGTGGAGTGCTGCAGCCAAATTTAGATTGGTACTGCTAAATTCCATCTGGTAGCTTTGGACTCATTGTAAAGGTGTGCAAAGAGGCTAATTGATGATCAGGTCTTGGTATGTGTGTTCGTCTCGCACTTGACCGGTTTTTATTATCATACTTTTTTTAAAGATCAACTCATGGCTCTGGTGGGCTGTGGCCTTTCTTTCTTTCTTGGGTGTTTTTTTTTAATAGATATAAACTAGCGCTTGACTGCGATCCCACCTGATGGTAAGCAGTGATGCAATCGTTGGTGAAGCGCGTTAGTTCATTAAAAGATTCGAAGACACCTAAATTATGATCGGACGGGTAGACAGCAGGCAAATTGCTCCAGTCCTCCGATGTACGCGGTATAAAAGATGTCATATATTTAAGATTGTATTCCTTATCACTATCATAATATTGATCATTTATTTATTCGCCAGACAAATAACACTCATAAGTATACAATAGAATATAATAATCTTTATTGTACACCAAAATAGTAACACATTTTATACATAAACTTAATTTTAATATATAATACAAGTGTTTCAGAAGTATGTAACGTCTAAGTGTCCCCACAAAAAAAGGCCGTCACAAAAAGAAGCTAGAAGTGGCTTTTATTTGTGGCGGCGCTTTTTTGAGGCCTGTGTGCGGCGGTGGCGGCTTTTTTTTTTGAGGTGCTGCTTTTTTGAGGCCCGTGTGAGGGGACAATAAAGAAAGAAAGAAAGAAAAAATCATTTATTTGTATTACAAAAACGGAAAAATGTTAAAATTAAACAGAAAACGTATACTGAGTAATGCCAAAAAGGCCACAGCTCAGCATAATGCCAAATGGCAACACAAGGCTACCACCTGACGCTGATTTTCAGCTGCAGCCCTGGGGTGCCATATGCTCAAAAACAGAAAAAAAATAAGATAAACATCCACCAGAAAAATAAAGTCTAAAACGTTCTGTGCAGAAACCAACTAAAATTACTCGTAAATGTTGCGATTATTATTTCTAAAGGTACCTGTAGTCTATGAACTATACACAGTACCACTCAATGCATACAGAGACAAGTATACACTGAGTGTATCGTATACACTGAGTGTATCGTATACACTGAGTGTACCGTGTAGTGTCGTAATCTATTCATACCTCTTGGGTATATTGGCGGTCCTATCTAATAGCGATATTTACCAGACAACTTAATAGGTATATCTAAGTAAATATTATTTTTGACGATTACTGAAAATATTTCGGGTCACGCATGCCATTACCATAGAATTGTCTACTTCACCTGCATAAAAAGGCGAAACTACGACTTTCCGATTAAAAGACCTCTAGGGGCCAATCATTTAATACGTGAGTTAATTTTTTGTAGTGGTCGATCCTCTCTCTTCCCTCCTATTTTATATTTATTAAGTAAAAAATAAATATACGTTTGAATGGTTTTGAATGTAACAGTATTTTTAAAACTAACAAATTTTAGGAAAGTTTCAAGTTGTGTCGTCTCCCCGCTAAATCGTCTCCCGTAATAAATTAATGGCCCCTTAGGTTGAGCTATCAGGAAGCAGAGACTTCGGCAGAGAATTCCACTCCTTAGCTGGTTATTATATTTATCCAACAGTTTATATAAGGGTCCCTTTTAAAATTCATTTTTTCTTGCAAACACATTAAGGAGTTGTAAGCGTATCAAAAGTTTGAGGTTAGGCCGCGTTGGATGGAAACTGAGGAATTTTTAATTTTTCTCCCGTCGCGCTCTGAAATATGGGCAGAGAAATTCTTTTTTGTTGCATTTGAATTTTATTTTCATGCTTTATTGGTTTTATTTTAACGTTTTCGTAGCTATCATACTCTTAATATTATAAAGGAAAGTATTTGTGTATATTTTTTACACGACTACCCCAAAAAAGGAGTACAAATAACTAGTAAGTAACTTATGCTCTGATCATTTTGACAGCCGACCGTAGTAACCACAGACTATAACCTGTACCTGCGCCCGCGCGTTCCATCGTTTGTCTGTGCTACTGACAAATGTTATCGGAGCATCGGGCGACGGTGTATGGTTGGCACTTCTTAATTCTTAATTATTTACTTTTTTCCTCCTAAATTATTATTATATAGAATCCTTAAATTTTTAGTATATTTTATTTTATTCCTTTATCGATATATATATATATATATATATATATATTATATGTCTGTGTGTCCGTGGCATCACCAGGCCCTATCAGAATACCAGCGCTGCGTTATTTTACCTTTTTTGAGGTAATACCGCAGCATATGCTGAGATAGAGGCCTTTTTGACCTCGCACAGGTCTTTTATTTTCAATCTTTTTTGTGTTCTTTTATTTATTGTTTTTTTTTATGTTGTAAAACCTATTTATAGTTTTTGTATTGTTGTTTTATATATATTTTTTGTCCTGTGCGAGTCTCAAATAAATGTTTGTCGTTCTATCTTTCTTTCTTTATTTTATGCCAGCGCCCGCTGGGTTCACCGGCGTATAATTCTCAAGGAAACGGATTACCGGCATAAAAAGTATCTGACGTGGTAATCCAGGACGTGATCTACCCATTTCATCCAATCCCAAACATTCTTTAAGACATGATTGATTACCTGGCATACAGACTTGCACACTTATAAGTATTGGCTGCTGGTTGCGCCAATTTGCTATGATCCGCGACTTTGTTTTTTGTAATTTATTTTTTTGGCCTAGCAATCCTATCCCTACCGTTTCCGCTTCCCGCACGACCTCTTGAAGAAATGATTTGACATTGACGTTTGTGCATCGATTGCGAATGTGACCGCACCGCTAACACGCCCGCTCGAAATTACAAGAAAATTGGCTATTTCGTGATCCAACCATTCAAAAACTCAACAATAGTGCAGTGTAGTGCAATACAGAAACTGGCAGTGCTTGAAAGTACGAAGTTCGGGATTCGCCGGCCGGCGCCATGTGGAACTTTCGAGGTTAAAGGTCAGTGTTCCTTCTAATACATTTATCCCATTAATAAACGCTAGACGCAGTACCTGCATATTGTTAACAAACCTTAGATCGCTTTTCAAACCTACAGTCCACAGCAAATTCGCGCAACCATTACTTTTTGGTCCATACGAGCAGGATCGTGAATCATTTTCTTGTAATTTCGCAATATAGTATTTGTTCCATAGGGAATAAACGCAACGCGCCTGTTTACCTAGATATAATAGTAGAAAACCCGCATCTAGGCATTTAGGCAACTATACGTTATTTCGCTCGTATAGTTAAAGAGACATTGATAGTTACGGTACCTACGCCGTCAACCGCACCGCATAATTATAGTTAGCTACGTAAATATCAGCGTAGATATAAATCGATCGCATTCTTTTTCTTGACAAAATTCATTCGGAAGTCCTACAAATTGCATGTAGGTAGACGCATTTCAAAAATACCCGTTCATTGTTGAGTGAATATTTGTAGGAAACGGATAAACCATAGATTATATACGCATATGTTATTCCGTTCGTTCGCCGTTCACTTTGTTGTTTACAATATTACCATATTGTTATCTGATAATTATCGCTTACTTAATAATTCGTTAAGTGTTTGTTTGAGTGTATAGTGTGAATATATCAAAACAAGATGTCTCTTAAGGGAACCAAGGTTAGTACTGATTTAAAGGTTCAGTTAAAGCTTTTATACGCTAAAAGGGACTCACAGTTTTCACGTGTTCAATCAATTTGTGATAAATCTTTGCAAACCTCGGATCTGGCGATTAGAGATGATTTCTTGTGTTCGTTGGAAACTTTAGATAGTTTGCGCGCGGATTTTGAATCTACAATTAATAATATAAACATTTTAGAGTTGGAGTTAAATCCTGATTACTGTGTGAGTTATCAGGCATTGTCGTCCTTTGATGACTTGTATTGTCGTATCAAACGTATTGCTAGGAGTTTAGAGACTCCCCCCCCCGCGAGTAGTTTATCCAACCCTCCTCGCGAACGCCCACGATTGCCGCCAATTCAAATACCTGAATTTAATGGTGACATTCGAAATTGGAATTTATTTATAGATAGTTTCGAAAATATAATACATAGGAACACATCGCTGACAGATCACGAGAGATTGCATTATCTCGTAGAAAAATTGACCGGTAAGGCAAAGGCTGTCTGTGCTGGAATTACGTTTAGCGCTGAAAATTACACTTTAGTTTTGGACACTTTAAAAACAAAATACGAAGATAAGCGATTAGTAGCCACCGCATATTTAGATCAATTATTCGATTTGAAAAGTTTTTCCGTTTGTAACGATCATAATTTAGAGAAGTTTTTAAATATTTTCGCATCATCTGTTCGTGCAGTAAAGAACCTAAAGGTCAATGACCTCTGTGACTTTTTGTTTTTGTATATCGGTTTAAATAAATTAGATCCTGAAACTGTTCGTCTGTTTGAAACGACTCAGCGCGGCAAAGAAATACCTAAATTCGAAGATTTAGAATCTTTTATTCGCGACCATATTAAGGTATTGCAGCGCACGTCGGCACGTCATGAAGTCACGAATAGGACAGGTTCCGATCGCCGTATAGACGCGTCATCGAAGTCAGTCAAGACTGCACATACGCTAGTTAATACCGTCTCAACACCTGACTGTTCTCTGTGTAAGGGTAGCCATACACAGCTGTACAAGTGTTCGGGATTTCAGAGATTATCGCCTAGTGATCGTTACAAGTTTGTCCGCACTAATAATTTGTGTTTTAATTGTCTAAGTGACAAACATCTGGTTACGTCATGTAAAAGTGGTGTTAGCTGTCGTAAATGTCCAGCTAGACATCATACCTTCTTACATTTTGAGAGTAGTAAGCTGCCATCGCGGCCGCGGCCTGCGCGGACGCGCGACGCTTGTGACGCGCGGCCTGCTGCAAGTGCAAACGACGTAACATTGTGTTCGCTTTCCGCCGCTGGTACTCAAATCACTACCGTTTTACTTGCGACCGCGCAAGTTGTCATTGTAGATGCCTTTGGCAAACCGCACACCGTTCGAGCGCTACTAGATGGCGCTTCCCAGAGTAATTTTATTACTCGGGATTGTTGTCAACGCCTTGGTTTTAGTTTTAATAATTGGTCATCCCGCTCAGAAGTGAAAGGTTTTGGAGGTTTAAAGGCAACCATTCACGGTTCCATTAAAATAATATTTAGTTCACGTTTTAATCGTAATATTTCGTTTGAAATGGATTCGCTAGTCGCAGATAAGATTACGGAACGGTTGCCCACGGTACCGGTTGACACGTCCATGCTGACGGAGTTTAAGAACTTGCAGTTAGCCGACGGAAATTACGCTTTCCCTGGAGATATCGATCTATTGATCGGTGCTTCGATTCTCCCGCATCTCCAGTTATCACGTAAAATTCAAGGTCTTCCGATGTACCCCGCTCCGCACGCACTGGAAACAGTTCTCGGGTTTGTTATAGTTGGTTCCGCACCCGCTTATTTAAATAGTTACTCGACTGTGTCGCACTGTTGCACCGTCGAGCCGCCGCTTGAGTCTACCATCCGCAAGTTCTGGGAGATTGAAGAGGTCAATGTCCCGCCTATTCTCAGCCCTGAGGATCAGGTCACTGAGGAGATTTATACCCGCACGACTACTCGTGATAAAGATGGTCGTTATGTTGTCGCGCTCCCTTTCAAGGGTGATATTTTTTCGCTCGGTGGCTCCCGTGCCTCCGCAGAAAAACGCTTTCTATGCTTGGAACGTAAGATTCAAGCTGAATTGTCACCGGAAAATATATTCCATGTCGCTGGAACAGAAAGCCCAGCTGATTGTCTTTCACGTGGTTTGCTTCCTGCGCAAATTTTAAATCATCCGCTTTGGTTTTGTGGCCCTCCCTGGCTGCATACCACTCCTAACGAGTGGCCAAATGCTCCGTTTAACCCCGCTACTGTTTCAGAACCACCCGAGGAGAAGAAACATACGCTTGTAGTATCAGTTCCGCGTGAAGAGTCAGTTGTTTTGTTGTTGTCTAATCGAGTCTCGTCTTGGTCGAGACTGCTACGCTGTGTAGTTTACGTCCTAAGATTTTTGAGATTATTACCATCGCGTGGTTCTATAATCGCAGCTGATTTGGATAGAGCTGAATCAGTTGTACTTCGAGAGTTGCAGAAATTTTATTTTTCAATAGAATTTCGTAGTTTAGAATCACATAAACCTTGTAGTCCCGCACTTCAACATTTGAAACCATTTTTGCAAGACGGACTCATTCGTGTCGGTGGCCGTCTGCGAAATGCTAAGTTAGAGTTTGAACAAATGCATCCAGTAGTTCTACCACGCAGGGATCACGTTTTGGATTTGTTGGTGGACTATCACCATAAGGTGAATTGTCACGCTGGTCCCGATTTATTAATGTCCATTCTTCGACAGAAGTACTGGATACTTTCCGCTCGCAATTTGATACGCGCTAGAGTGCACAGATGTGTGCCCTGCTTTAAGCTCCGCCCGCGTTTCAACGCGCCGGAAATGGCCGACCATCGTTCTTGTCGTGTTGTACAGACGGTGAAACCTTTCATACATACTGGGACGGACTATGCTGGACCGTTTAAAGTCACTATTGCCCGTGGTCGTGGTATACGTTCCACAAAGGCATACATTTGCCTATTCGTTTGTATGACAACTCGTGCGGTTCACATAGAGTTAACCAGTGATTTGAGTACGCAGGGTTTTATGTCTGCATTTAAACGATTTTTATCTCGCCGTGGTCCCGTTAAGCGCTTATACTCTGACAACGGCACAAATTATGTTGGAGCGCGACGCAATATTTCGGAATTACATACATTCTTACGCTCCAAGTACTACCAAAGTGAATTCGCCCATGTCTTAGCTGAGAATCGCATTGATTGGTGTTTTAATACGCCAGCAGCTAGTCATTTTGGTGGCAATTGGGAGGCGAATATTAAAAGCCTTAAGTCGCGCCTGTTTCGGGTCATAGGCGAACAGATTCTCTCGTACGAGGAGTTGAGCACCGTACTCGCTCAGGTAGAGGCGTTGATGAATACGCGTCCGTTGTGTCGGACTTTGTCTAGTGATCCATCGGAGCCACTAGCGTTGACGCCGGCTCACTTCTTGACGACGACTCCTCTTAAATATTTGCCCGCTTTAGATGTCGAGACTGACAAACTGCAGCTTCACCCGCGTCACGCTCTGCTAGATAGCTTAGTTCAGTCCTTTTGGAAGCGATGGAGGACAGATTATCTGCATACGCTGCAGTCGCGTCAAAAGTGGAACACTCCTTCAGATCCAGTCACAGTCGGTACTGTGGTGATATTGAAGACTGAGAGTGCGCCTCCTCTGCACTGGCCTCTTGGTGTAGTGGAAGAAGTTTTTCCGGGTTCGAACGGAATAACGCGAGTCGTAAAAGTTAAAACCGCAACTGGATCGTACCTGCGTCCGGTTATTCGCCTCTGCCCTCTGCCTAATCAGTAGTAGTGGCATAGTTAGTTATAAGTTGTTTCGCTACCTAGTATTGATAGTTTAGATTAGTAATAGGGTTTAGTTTCGCTTTTGTTTTTTTTTCTTTTCTTTGAAGGTAACCCTTCAAACCCGGGGGGAATGGTTGCGCCAATTTGCTATGATCCGCGACTTTGTTTTTTGTAATTTATTTTTTTGGCCTAGCAATCCTATCCCTACCGTTTCCGCTTCCCGCACGACCTCTTGAAGAAATGATTTGACATGACGTTTGTGCATCGATTGCGAATGTGACCGCACCGCTAACACGCCCGCTCGAAATTACAAGAAAATTGGCTATTTCGTGATCCAACCATTCAAAAACTCAACAATAGTGCAGTGTAGTGCAATACAGAAACTGGCAGTGCTTGAAAGTACGAAGTTCGGGATTCGCCGGCCGGCGCCATGTGGAACTTTCGAGGTTAAAGGTCAGTGTTCCTTCTAATACATTTATCCCATTAATAAACGCTAGACGCAGTACCTGCATATTGTTAACAAACCTTAGATCGCTTTTCAAACCTACAGTCCACAGCAAATTCGCGCAACCAGCTGCGTTTGTTGTCTTTCGTGGACATTTGACAGTTATACGTAGTCAGACGCCAGAAAATCTAACACCCGTATTTATAAAGAAGTAATTACTTATTGCTGCCTATTGCGGTCTTCCCATCCGATTATAATTTGGGTGTCTTCAAGGCTAGAGTGAATAGGCTCTTAATAAACTAGTGCGCCTCACAATCAACGATCGCATCACTGCTTACCATCAGGTGGGATTGCAGTCAAGCACTAGTTTATAACAAATAAAAAAAAAATATATATATAAATGAATAGCTGTTCGTTAGTCTCGCTAAAACTGGAGAACGGCTGGACCGATTTGGCCAATTTTGGTCTTGAAATATTCATAATACTCCAGGAAAGGTTTAAAAGGTAAGAAAAAATTTAAAAGTCACGAAAAATAATAATAAGGCGGTACGAAGTTGGCCGGGTCACCTAGTCTTCATTAAAAAATTAATTTTTTCTTATCTATAGAATACATATTGTTCCTTAAGTAGTTACTTTTACTCAATTAAATAGTTTTATTTGTTTATACGGGTGTAAGTAACAGTCTGTCAAAGAAGGTTTGTATAAGAGCTCAAACACACGAGCGACGGTTTGTTGCCAACGACGGAGACAGTTGCAGCCGTCCACACGTCGGCGGCAACTGTTCACGCTCGACATTCCAACAAATAATGATCAGCGTCAGCCGTCGCGTATGTCAAGTGACACTTTAAGTCGACGGCTGCTGTAGCCCTGTGTCCGTCTGCTTACGGACGACGAGAAGCGGGTAGATCGCCGTTCGCCCGTCCGATAAGGACGGAGACTACAGCGCGTAGTATTCCACGTGCGGCTGCGGGATGATACTATTTTTTCTGATAGAAAGTAACGATTTAGTCGACGATGGAGCACGCTTGCCTACAAGTAACCTACTCTCTATTGACTTAAAGACCCCTCATTTGAAGCGAGCCTGTCACACTTTCATTTAAGTACAAATACATAGCTATAGTTTGAATGGTTCTTAAGAGCGTCCAACCCGATATACATTGTCGTTATTTTTCATACAACCCATCTTTCGTAATTATACAACACATATACATTGTAGATATTATCAAGGTTTCAATTAAAATCAAATCGTAAATTTATGTTAAACTAATCCAGTAAAGACCTCTAAAAATCTACTATTTTGCATGAAATTTGGACTTTCATAATGTATTCCATAAATTAAAGACAATATAATTATAGAAACCTTGCACATTTAATCCAGATTCTGAATGATGAAACTTTTTTCCAAAAACTTTTATGGTTTTTATAAAGAAACGTATTTCGTGGAACAAATTTTGTGAAATATTTGACTGAATGACGGAATTACTGAGTGTAAACAGAGAGCTATCTCTTTACCACAACCACAGCACACACACACACGCACACCATTTCTCTAACAGAGCTATTAGCTCTGTTTTCACGCTGCTTCTTTATCATACATTACGTTGGATGAACCAACGAGCTTTTAAACCATGCTTAGGTTGACGATAGATGTGTTGGGCAGGGTCCTCTTAACTCCAAATGCTTGATGAACCAGATGGATGGAAACCAGCCCTATGAAAAAAAAAACATTTCACGTACATATTTCTATTTGTTTAAAACAGTGTGCTGTGACTGTGATCTCAACTAATTAGCTTGAGGGTGTTAATTACAGCATTAATTCAAGCCGTCATCAGCAGAGCCGTTTATAGTAATTGATGGATACGTAAACATAAAAAGTGTGCAGTATATTGTATGTCTATACACCGTTAAATTTTGGTCGTTTTAATCCCGCGGAGGGTAGATTAGGTACGTGAAACACTATCGTTAAAAAGTACTTTTACTTTTTTTAAATTCATTTCAATTTTTATTTCAATTTTTAAAGAAATTAATTTACGAAATTAATTTCTTTAAGTTAACGTCAGCTGAGCGAGGCCAATGAACTGTAGGTAGTTAGTACGCAACTACCGAAAACTACCTACAAGGTCAAAGACTCGTTTATTTAAAAAAAAAATCGTACCTACATGCGTATATTACCTCGACTTCTAGAAAAAAGTATTTTATTTTTAAATTAATAAATCAATCAATAATTTTTAATTTTATCTTTACAAATCGATAGTGTATCATGTACCAAATCGACCCTACACGGGATTAAAATGACCAAAATTGAACGGTGTATACAACATTATGTTTAGTATATGCGAAACCTGAATATAAGTTTGTTCAGAATCAGTAACTGAATCGATCCCAATCATTTTTACATCATGTTAATTTTTTTTCCCAAAAATATTTAAAAAAGGTAGCACCCTTGCCCATTGTGACACCCCATTAATTTTAAGTTCCTATTGTAATTTTATCTTTGGTGTATAGTAAAGAATATATCTATCTATCTATCTAAGTACAACACAGTTTACGGCTGGTCCTGGTCCGGTGACCATGTATTTGTGTGGACAATCAGGTAACATAACAAGCTTCTAACTTTGTGATTTTTCATGATACTGTTACGATATTTTTTGCGTAGATTCTTTACATAAAAATACTAGACACGTGTTTCAGGTTTCGCATATACTAAAAATAATGTTGTGTATAAAAAACCGGGCAAGTGCGAGCCGGACTCACGCACTGAGGGTTCCGTACAAACGTATCTGCCTATGAAAAAATTCAATTGCTGAATTGAGTTATGAAAGTTCTCTGAATCGCAATTTTTTTTTGTGACGTACCTACAAAATTACAGTTTGAGGATGTCTTTCTATTGTACTGTAAGATCTTGCTTCATGCCTAATTTCATTATTCTATAATAATAATAAAAAATAAAAATAATAAATTTATTTATTTGTACATTTAACACACACAGTAGTAATACATGATTATACTCGTACATCATTGTACAAACACTGAACACTTAAAAAAGAACATTTGACTCCTAAACTAAGTATAACAAATACTTGTATCTTAGTACCCAGTTCCTCCTCGGATATGATTAGAAATAAAATGTGAGGTACAATCAAGATAGCCTTTTATATAGACGTGTAAAAGTATTGTGGAATAATTATGAGATGACTGGCTATGTCAACGGGAAGTACCCTATGAATTTTAATCCCCTGAGAGTGTCGAAATATATGTGTATTGCAACATAAATGGCCGTATCTTTCTTACCCGTTAACTTAGAAGTTTGAATTTTTCAAAGCTTCAAGGGACCACAGACTTGAGTACATAGTTTTAATTTCAACGCGATAGCTCCACGCGTTCCTGAGTTAAAGGGTCTTGACAGACAGACAGATGAACAACAAAGTGATCCTATAAGGGTTCCGTGTTTCCTTTTGAGGTACGGAACCTTAACAATGAACTTCAATTTCTTCTTATAACGCTATAACTTATGAGCGGCTGGACCGATTTTAATAATTCCTTTTTTGTTTTGTTTACAAGAGTACTGGGAAGGATACCGTAGGTGCGGGCTTGCAAATGGCGGGCACTGGATAGCTCGCTGTCCGTCCGTCCGGTAACAGACCGGACCGAGTTCAAGTCGTTTATGGCGCGCACTGTTCCCGCGCGCCTCAAGGAGTTGTCAGCAAACTGTAGGGTATGAAAATGCATACATCACATTTAAAATGTATGGCAAACGAAATTCTGACTATTTTGACAGGATTAAAATTCTTGTCATCTTTTTTATACATACGTTACTATTGTAAGAGAGAGCGATTGTTGTAAATGGAATTATTAATCTTATCTTAAGTTGTATTATTAAGAAAAAAATCAAATTGTCAATGTCAAAATGTCTTCCTCTCAAAACACCACTGCCAACTCAAAAAGGATGAAATAAGTCAAATGCTAGACATATATCTGAATTAATTACCCATTATTCATGACCATATGTACATCCAGTAGTCCACTATTTACTTATGCAGGCATATTTCGCGACGCGATACTACAAACGTATATTTAACAGAGGCTATATTCAGTCGCTTACTAACCGAGGTAAGGGGTGGTCGTGTCCCTCTGCCCTTCGTTTTCACGTGAAAATATAGCTCGGAGAATTAAATATAAAAAATACATTTTAAACTTCAAATAGTGCTGTGCGTGTTGTAAAATAAAAATTGTTCTTTTTTATAGTGTGGTTGGTTTTTTATTCTAAGGTCTGTAAACTTTTTTCAAGTCGTGAATTTTTTTTTTCAATGAGTGAGTGAAATACTTAGTGATTTGAAGATAGTTATTTGAGTGTTAGTGATTGTTTATTTAGTGATTTTTGGAATTAAGGTGAGTGGATAAGCATTTGATATTAGGTCTGAAAATAAGCAGGTTTTAAGAAAATAAGATTCAATTAACCTTGGAATAGAAATGATTGAGCTAATTTTTTTAGATAATTATGTAAAAAATTAGGTCTGATGTGGTTTTTTCTTCGGGTTTTAAAATTTTTCAACTTTAATATGAACAATTTATTGAAAACTTTGAAAGAAACCAGGAATTGAAAATAGTTTATTTGTGACGATTAAATATTTAAAAAGCTCGCTACCCCGACAAACGTAGTTACTTCGAAAATTCACGTAAAAATTTTCGCAATTCAGTTTTTCGGATATCTTACTGATTTTATACCAAATTCGGACTTTGTCGAAAATTAAAAAAAAAAGTGGTCTTATCAGACTTGTCGTTTTTAGGCGATGCGTTTACTGATGAACAGTATGGTGTTTTATGATAAACTGGCTTCATCCAGCAGCTTTGCCCGGATGAGTACCTATTAGAAAAACGAAAAGTATATATATTATAGAGATACTATACTTCAGCCAATGGCTCCAGCGTGATAGTAGCAAATATGTAAATGCCAATATCAGTCATTAATAAAGAAGTATTTTATTGGAAAAGAATTTTTACAATTGGTCTAGTAATTATTGAGTTTATTCATTATTCATTCAAAAATACATTTTTTTTTCTTATTTAATATTCATATAAGGTCCAAGTATTTAAATTAGGAACAGAGTATTTAACTTCTAACGTTGAAAAAGCCTATGTAGTGTTTATGTGAATTAAACTGAAAAAAAAAAACAGATAGACAAATTTGTGCCAGCGGCTTCGCTCGCTTCAAAGTAACAATATTACTGTCCGTAGTTCGTAAGTGCAATCACAATTGTAATTTTGAAGGTGTCAGCCTGGAGTTCTGTCACACAGGTCTTGAGCTCTCACAAAGGATAGATGTATTAATAATTACTAGTTATTTTTAAACTTTTTGTTCATTTTTGAGAGAAACAAATAAAAATATTATTATTATATTATAAAGTAGACTTTTTTATACAAACTTTGGAAACCTACCAAGTCTATGTCGTAAATGGAAACGTTGTACAAAATTTCACGCTCTAAGTCCCAGTAGTTTCAGCTGTGAGTTGATATGTCAGTCAGTCAGTTTCTCCTTTTATATAAACCGTTAAATTTGATCGTTTTAATCCCGTGGAGGGTCGATTCGGTACATAAAACACTATTGATTTGTAAAGATAAAATTAAAAATAAAGTTTTCTAAAAATCGAATTAATTTACTCATGTACGACTTTGATTTCTTTAAGTAAAAGTCAGCTGATCGAAGCCAATAAACTGTAGGTAGTTAGTACGAAACGACCGACAACTCCCTACAAGGTCATTGACTCTTTTACTTAAAGATATTAATTTCATACATGCGTATATTAATTCTAGTTTTAGAAAAAAAGTACTTTATTTTTTAATTTTATCTTTATAAATCGATAGTGTTTCATGTACTGAATCGATCCTCCACGGTATTAAAACGACCAGAATTTTACGGTGTAATACACCGTAAAATAATTTCGGAAATTGGTGTTAAATAAGAAACAAACAATACCGAGAAACACCGATTTCCGAAATTAAAGTTATTTTGATCCTTTTAGTGTATTTGTTTTTAGTGAAGTCGGTAATATTTATTTTGAAAAAACGTTGCTTTTTTTTACTTTTACTGTATGCTTCGAAAGTACTCCTTATGGCAAGTCGTTCTGTCGCGTGAAAACAACCACCAAAATTTCACGATGTATAGATAGATAGATAGAAATACCCATTATTGTTTTTATATTTTTATTTATTTGGGAAAAACAAACAAATGTACAATATGTATTACAATAAAATATGGAGTGACGTATGGGTAAATGTACAATTCACGACATTTCCACATGTTACTTGTGTACATTTTTAACTAGGTAGATAAGTACAATTACACTTTAAGACTATGTGAGCTTAGGTACTAATCACATTGTGCACCATAAAAACAAAATAACAACAATAAATAATGATATAAAATTAAAACTATTTAAATTACGAGTATTATTCTTATAGTTATATTATATGTCTACATAAATTAACTACATTATATAAAAGCCTTTATACCAGTCATGGTAATTTTTTTTGATTTTTTTTCATGTCAAATTAAGGGAGGTGATTATAATAAAATTCGTCCTATAACCGTTAATTGCAGTGAGCATAGTTTGCAAGCCTTTCTCGTTAACGCTGGTTGCAAGTGTGAGGTAAATTGTCGAGGCGACCCAAGTTTAATGACCCACTTCCTAAGTACTGACTCGAGGTCAATAGGTACTATATAAGTTGATCTTAGATGCTATTGACTTACGTTGAACGAAAGAAGAAAACATTTTCAACAAATATTTTAAGGTCTGAGCATTTATTTACCTTTTCACATAGTAATAGGGTTCATTATGAATAACTATATACACCCCTATTTTTTAATTAGTGCACATAAAAATGGGGCTCAATCAGTACCCGTTACTGATCATATTTGTGTAGTCAAAAGTACAAAAAACGAAAACCCAAAATTGACCACAAAAATTTGTCATTATTGGTAAATTCATAATTGTATCATCATTCATATCAACTATTACAAGAAAATACTAAGCGCAGTGTTTTTATATTTTTATTGACATTCTTTCATTCATAAACAATAACCTGTACAATGTTTCCATAAATTGAGTGAGATTTTGGGATATAAACAAACGCTCATAACTTTGCTGTTTATGAATATTATTCATTGAGACTTTACTTAAATAATAACAAGACCTTTTCTAATAAGCCCTTTAAGTATTTGCCATAATTAAAAAATAGTGGTGTATACATCTAATCTAATCAAATATTACAACTTACTACGTATACATACAAACCGACAAAAAATTTCTGAGCTAGACATATTCCTACAGATCTAGCGCGACAAATGGAAAGAGTGGAGGGAGTCCTTTGCCCAGGATTGGGACAAAACAGGCTAATAAAAAAAAATACGTTCCTACAGTCCATTTTATTGTTGTTTGGTAGATATCGCTGTTAGCGATAATACCGCCATTGTAACCACAGATTTTTTCATTGGATGATTTTACCTACCATAAAAAAAAACCACAGATTTTTTGTGAAAAAGTTGTAATTCTGTTTTATTCTATTTTTAAAAGAAATTATTTGTCTGGTAACGCTGTTTGTAATTTTCTCTACGAGAAATTAAAGTACTAAATAATAAATTACGAATCAGTATTGCCAAGGATTACAGTGTTATTATTGCAAAGATCAGACAGATAGTGACTCCATAAATAATCCTAGCAATCGGTAGCATCAGGCTAGACATGTCTTTTTTTCCTAGGCCTTCATGTCCCACTGCTGGGCAAGGGTCTCCCCTAAATCCATCCAGAAATTCTTCTCCTGCATCGTCTCAAACCAGCCACTGCGGTATGCGTTAAGATCATTCCGCCAATCTATAAATAACATTAAGGTTAAAATCTAAAAATTAAAACATGATTAATTTTATTTATTTATTTATTATCTCCCCTAAAACTATCATTACAGGTAAATACCCAATGCGATAGTATGGTCTAAAAATTAACTTAATACAATTATAAAACTTTAAAAAAAACAAGAAATAAAAATATCTACGTACTCACCTACATCATAGTTATCACAATAATACACTCATTAACCTTACATACCTACTAAGTTCACTAAATATAATAATATAAAAACACAATACAAAATATACAAATATGTACCTATACTATGATTTTTTATAAGACGAAGTAAAGTGATAGCTATAGTAATGGTTGTTTGACAGTTGTGCATTGTCTACTGCTGTCACTTTACTTCATCTAATAAAAAAACATAGTATATAGCCTACTTTAATCTACCCTCTACCCTATAACATAAAATAACAATATTATTTTTGCAAATTCACTCGAATTACATGAAAATACATAAATTTTTACGTGAAGTGATGATGATAATGGTAGATATAGCAGACTAGTCTCTGCAATTGGTTTGGCCCGCATGAAAGTCTGTTTACCCCCTTAGGGGTGGAGTTTCGTAAAATCCATTCTTTGCGGATGTCTACAGTCTATAAATGATAAATGATATTTTATTTAGCAAATAGGTTCTCAAAAACACTTTTACACTTCAATTTTTTTTTTCGTCAATTTTAGCTATATGGAACCTAACTGCCAAATTTTTAGTTTGAAGATGTTATAGTTTCTGGGATTTCGCTTATAAATAAGTATATAAAGACTGGCCTCTTGGTCTAGTGGTTAGTGGACCTGACTGCTATGCCGGAGGTTGTGGGTTCGATTCCCACCCAGAACAAATGTCACGGTGGAGCACACGGTAGAGGTGTGCCCCGCTTGGGAAGAGCATCGCCGTGTCCTCGTGGGGGCAATCGGAGGCGATCTCTCGCGCCGGGGCTTGGTTCAAGCCATGCTCCGGAGCGAGGAGGAGTGGCAGGCGGTCGCCTCCTTCTGCGAAGCAGTAATGCTAGCAAAGGAGGAGGCTGACCGTATCAGGCAACGGCGCTCACGCCGCAGCCGCCGCCGTAACTCCGATCCAAATTTCCGGCCACCGTAGACGCGGGCTTGCGGACGGCGGGCAATGGGTAGCTCGCTGTCCGTTTGTCCGGTAACAGACCGGACCGAGCCCAAGTCGTTTACGGCGCGCACTGTTCCCGTGCGCCTCAAGGAGTTGTCAGCAAACCGTAGGGGCCCAGTAGGGTCGAGGCCTAGTCTGGGGCTCTGGGAAGGTATGAAAATGCATACCAGGGCCCTGGAACCAAGGCAGGGAAGGAACAGGGTAGGATTTTAGTCAGTAAAAGTCTGACACTATTTCCCGCTCCGCCCAAGGGCGGGATTTGTCATTGGATGATTTTACCTACCGTAAAAAAAAAAAAAAAAAAAAAAACCCAGAACAAATGTTTGTGTGATGAGCACGATCATTTGTTCTGTGTCTGGGTGTTATTTATCTATAATATGTATGTATTTAGAAATATATAAGTATGTTTATCAGTTATCTAGTACCCATAACACGAGCTCTGCTTAGCTTGGGACTAGACGGCGTTGTGTGATAATTGTGGAATATTATATTATATTATTATTCCCTTTATTTATTGTATTACATTTTTTTTTTTTATTATTATTATTATATAAAAGATAAGAATACAATTCACATAAAAAATACTTTGTTCTTTTACCATAGACACTAATAATACACAGTAGTTGACGTTTATCAAAACATAAAGCGTAAAATAAATAAATTAAGGCCATAAATAAATTATTTATCAACTTTCTAAGTTAGAACCTTTGCTAGTAAAATGGCCGGCCAAGTGTAATTCCGACTTGCACACGAAGGGTTCCGTAATATTTGAACTAACATAAAAAGGTGTAAAAGTGTGACATGAAACAAATATCAAGTAGGTATAGTTTTTTCTATTTATCGTGATGAAGACTTCATAGTAATAAGAATTCTGTGAAATTGTATCTGGTTGAAGGCTGCGTAGCATATTTGACGCATAATATTTGTTGCCTTAAATTAGTTCATACAAGCTCACTAATAAAACTAATATTTTTAAATTAAATGAAGTTTCAAGACGATTATGACTTAAGGAGAGATCTGTAACAGACATACTGCATAACGAAAAGACAGGCAAATTAAAAGGGTAGGGCAAACTTCTATATTTGCTTCGGCCTTACTGAGTCCCAAGCTTACTGGGGCAATGGGTTGGCTTCTAAAAGAGCCACCATAATCCTGGAGAGAGAACCATAATCCTGGAACACAAGGGCAAATAAGGAATGTTCGAAGGTGTGGTTTTAGTCTGTAAAAGTTTGATAGTTTGCCCTCCCGTTCTGCCTGAGAGTGGGAGAAGATATTGGATGATATCAAACAAAAAAAAAACAAGCCGTAACATGAAAATAGTTTACAGAAGACTCTGGAGTTAGGGAATTAACGAACGAAGTCATGGGAAGACACATGATTGCAGTCAGGAGATGTCATTGGATGATTTTTCAACGTAAAAAAAAAAAAAACATTTAAGATGGTTTTACGGTGGTGAACCCTAAAAAAACGTTGGCTGGCATAACGTTATTTTTGTAACTGTTGCGTGACCTCACGACACTATGGTAATTAGCATGCAACGCTACAGTATGCAGATGTACCTAACAATCATTATTTTACCTTTGAATTCTTTTGTCGCTATTTTGTAAATGAGAATATTATAACGTTTGTATTAAGTTGATCGAGGGTATGTTGGAAAAACTGTGAATTGAAAACTTTTTCAATAAATTGACTTATAAAATGCTTTGTCCTGAATGACTGACTGACTAACATAGCCTAAACCGCTGATCGTAAAGACCTGAAATTTGAAGGATAGATAGATAGATAGAACATTTATTTGATGCCACACAGATAATGAGTAGACCATACAAAAAGGAAAATAATATTACAAAACTAAGCACATAAATAAGAAAGAAAGGGAAGGAAGGGTGAATATTTTTTTGTATGACGTAGGCATCCGATAAGAAAGGATTTCTTTTTTAAATCAACCCCTAAAGGGACGAAAAAGGGGGCCAAATTTGTATGGGACAACGTGACTCCTTGGTCTATTCTACTTCAATTTTGCATGAACATTCTTTAATAGGATTAATGGAAGACGAGTATTTTGTTGAAATTCATACAATAACAGGGTTAAAAAGGGTAGAAAGTTATTTGGGGGTAATTTGTTTCGATGTTGATATTAATGATATATTAAAATAATATATTATTAATATTCTTCAGACGGCTTAAAGTCACCCAAAGGGCAATGGAAAGGGCTATGCTCGGAGTTTCCTTGCGTGATCGTATAAGAAATGAATATATCCGCAAGAGAACAAGGTTGCCGTGCCGACATAGCACGATGAATCGCAAAACTAAAGTGGCGATGGGCAGGGCACATTGCTCGCAGAACAGACCGCGTACCATAAGACGTAGTGTTGGAAGGCCTCCTACAAGGTGGACCGATGAACTGGCAAGGGTTGCGGGAATCCGATGGATGCGAGATAGACAGGACCGTTTATTGTGGCGACACTTGGGGGAAGCCTATGTCCAGCAGTGGACGTCTTTCGGCTGAAATGATGATGATGATATTATTATTCGACTTCTACGCGGACGGAGTCGCGGCCAAAAGATAGTACTTAATAAATATTTCAGTGTCTTTTAGTAGGCCTGAGTTGAGCAACACGAATACTGACAAACTCTTGCGCGGACAGGTCCATTCAAATCTGCGTGATTCTTTCCTCAAAGGACTGATCTGAATGGCTCTCATATGATTTTAACCTTACGTTTACTGTTTGGACTTTAAAAGAGGTTTTAACCTCTGAGTTTGTTTCGGTGTTTTTCTTCAGGGTAATCAGCTAGGAAACACCGGCCTCATCTAATTTAAATTGTAAGAGTGCTTTTAAAAACCTGGTTGGTAAAAAAATATCATTAATCACATAGCTTTGTGTGAAAACTGTCAACACATTTTACTCGTAATAGTGTAAATGAGCACGAATCATTATCATAAAAACTTTAGTTAGTTTACCGTTAAAAACACTTGTGTATTTTACAATGGCACGGTTGGCGCAGTGGCTGAGTAATTGTACTGCTACGCTGCGGGTCGCGAGTTCGATTCCCACGCGGAACTATTTGGCCTACAGACAGCTGTTCCGGGTCTGGGTGTCTTGTGTATATAAATTGACATATCTGTGAACACACCCACAATACACGAGTAATTCCTAGTGTGGGCAGAAAATTGGTAATTTTTGCCAAATCAACCCCATTGGGTGGGTAACCAACACATAGCTTGTAGCTTTTTTTTATGGTAGGTAAAATCATCAGATGACTCCCGCCCTTGGGTGGGGCGGGAGATATTGTCAGACTCTTACTGACTAAAAACCTAGCCTACTCCTTTCATTGCCTTTGTCCCAGGGCCCCGGGATTCATTTTCACATAACCCCTGGCCCCAGTAGGCTTCGGCCCTGTTGGGCCCCTACAGTTTGCTGATAACTCCTTGAGGCGCGCAAGAACAGTGCGCGCCATAAACGACTTGGTTTGTAGGTACTATATCTAAAGGATATAAATTTCGTGTTGAAGGAGAAATAAACTTTCGCAGTTGTAACATTTAACTGCGATAGTCAGTAATCTTAGTAAAAGTCCGTGTCTCACGCATTTGCGCGACTCAACCGTTACTAAGTTAGTATTTGTAAGTTTTGCTCACCTCATTTTATGTGCTTATCTAGTTAGAAATTGTTCTGAAAGGTAATCGTTGTCTTACTAATCTTTGTTGATTGTAGAATAGCTGAGTATCCAAGTACAACATGTAGTAATCCCTTATACACCGTTAAATTTTGATCGTTTTAATCCAGTGGAGGGTCGATTCGGTACATGAAACACTATCGATTTGTATAGATAAAATAAAATAAAAAAAGTACTTTTTTTCGTGAACTCGAATTAATGTATGCATGTACGAAATTATTTGTTTAAATAAACAAGTGAATGATCTTGTAGGTAGTTGTCAGTCGTTGCGGTACCTACAGGTCATTGAACTCGCCCAGCTGACGTTCACTTAAAGAAATTGTTCCACGTAGGAGTTGTTCCACAGTTTGTCTGTTTTATATTAAGGGCGCTTTTACAAAATTGCTGACTACAGTAGAAGACCGCGCGTCACAGGATTCATATTCATTTTCTGAGTTGCATACTACAATTATTTAAAAACATTATTTTACTTTTGATTAAATTAACTTTTTTTTTGAAGCTTTGTAACAATGTCAACTTAATTATTAAATATTTATTATTTGAATTTGGAATATATATTCATAGATAAAAAATATACTTTCATACGGAAAATTATCAATAACTCTCGGTTTTACAGAATTATTTTTGGTGTTGTCTGAAACTTAATAAATTGAATTGAACATTCTAAATTATAAGATACATTTGTACCATGCAAATTTTTATAAATGACTTAATTATTGTATCTTCGGTGTACCAAAGCATCAAAAGATTCCCTATAGTGGAATTTTATGAAACTTCCTTTGCAGAGATTAGGATTTTACTTATGTACGTGAACAAATTGAAATATTTATTTAGAACACTCCCAAGATAAATTACCATACTTTCTCAGGCAACTTTTGTTTTTTTTTTTTTGGGGCTATATATTAAGCCTAATCAGTAATCACACATCAAAGTTCGCTCAAATTCAAGCAATTAATTAAATTGTGATAGCCCTCTTAAGAAGATGTTAGCAGTCGATCTAACATAGTTGTGATGAAGCACAGCGATAAAATTTCTTGAGTATATGGGTCAATCTCCAAAACGGGCGTATTCGTGTGATCGCTCTGGTTCTTTTCAGATATTGATATTTAATGATAATTATGTATCTCATTAAAAAGAATGATATTCAAATAGTAAATTTTTACTTTTGGCCTTTAATTTACACAAACAGTTATGAAAATATTTAAGTTCAAAAAATTTCGCGACCAGAGCAATCATAATTGGTGCCAGAGCGATCATTTATGGTGAAATCAGTGAAACAAAAAAAATAAATTGATAAAATATTATTTATTAAGCCGTTTTCAGTCATATTCAGTGTACGTGTAACAAGATTATATATTATGTAAGAGAAATGTATTATGATAGAAAAAAGGTCAAGGCATATTATCAGTCATACATATCAAAAATACGGAATATTTTATATAAAATAATTGTTAAAATAACAAATTAACATAATTATAAAAATCAAAAAAAAATACAATTTCTATAAGGCTTAGTTAATCAACAAACTAAGAAAATAAGGTTTATTGGAAGCTCAAAAAATTGAATAGTCATCGAAGTCGAAGTCGGGTAAATCTGCTGCAGAAACCTTTGTCAAGGTGTTATCATTTTGCAACGAAGATAAAACTACCTCGGAAATACTTGGAGTAATCAAACTTTAATAGTCAATACATGGGACTTCATCCCAAAAACTGTCCAGCTGGTCCAAGTTGTGTAATGATTGTTGACTTTGATTTGCGGTTGTAGTCTGTCTATTATTTAGCATTTGTGGGAGCTGAATTTGTATGTCCTGGTTGCATTTTTTTGAACGCTTAACCAGTGAAGGTCGGCTTGTCTTCCTTGATGCCCATGACATGTTTGTCTCTGAGGTGTTTTGGTTCGAGCCGCTTCTAGTTATAAACTCCATTTTACCAGACGTCATACAGCTAATATCGTCATCTTCAAAAAACAGTTTTATATCTTTTATTAACTGTTGTTTTATTGTATATTTTATTTCTTGTACATTATCTTTGTTTGGAGTTAAAACTAACATTTTTCATTCTAAATGTTGACCTTTCTTTACTTTGATTTTTTAGCCTGTTCAATTGTCTTCTAATACGTTCGCTACTTATTTTTAACTCTTGAATTTTTGATATTTTAGTTTTAATTCCCTATTAACTGTATATTTTATTTTTATTTTTAACTCTTGAATTTTTGATATTTTAGTTTTAATTCCCTATTAACTGTATATTTCATCTTTCTTAATAAGGTTTTCGTTTTTTTTGTTACTGACGATATTTTATGTTTAGTGAATATATTTAGACTTTTTTGAGACTTATGTGATATGTTGCTAATTGAGCTTTGTGGACTATCGGGACAGAAGCTGGAAGAACCACTGCCAATGCATGTTAGTTCGTTCATTCGTTCAGTATCTTACGATGGCCGCTGTGATCTTGTTATTCTTCTTAGTCTACTTACCGGTGACGTAGGTGAATCAAAATAAGACAAATTTTCGTATTCTTTAACGGTCTCTGGAAGACAGGAATTCGTCTGAGAATAAACTTTTACACGATTAATAATGTTAAACTCATTTTCAACATCTTGTGTTACAGTTTGCAGTATCTATGTTTTATTACATTGTTGGTGCTTAAGGTTGGAGATGATTGAGGAACATTTGAAAGAGGTTCACGATTCTCAGATATATAGATAGGTTCTTCATTTATTGGGAGATCATCAGTTGCTGGCAACTTATCCACTTTTTTCTTTAAATAATATCGTCGGGAACTCTGCCTACTTTTCTTCCTACGAACCTTTTGCTGGCTAGGAGTCAAATCACTCATTGATGGTACTGTGTTCCGAGCTTTTTTCCTTTGGTAACTCTCTCTTGACTTTACAAGCCATTGTGTGTATAGATCTGGATATTTTTTTTTATCTTGGCCATTCTACGATGCTCAGCAAATTTCTTCCTAAGACTTTTTCTTCAATAGATAATTTATTTCAAGGCATGATTTCAATCTGCAACAATAGTTGCCATTAAATTTTAGAGAAGAGAGGGTTAAAGTTGTTTTGCTAAATGCCAATATAATAATTGTTATCAAGGTAAAATACGTCAAAATCTGTTTATAGGTTTAGATTACCCAAAAAAACCCAGGAAAGGTTATAAATTAAAGTTTATATGCATAGTTCATCGTTTGCCATTGTTACAGTTCGGTACTACTACTTAAAATAGATTTATAACGTACAATTAATGCAAAATATCATCACTCTGGTCTTTTTGGACAGAGCAATCACAGCCATAGCGATCAGAAAAAGTCACAAAATCATAAATAAAGCTAAATATAAAAGCAGAAGAGAGTTGTGATTACGTCTCATAAAAAACCTCATAACGATCACTTAATTCACATAACAAACACATTCACAAGCTTACTATATAATTTAAATAACGTGCCATAGCAATCACAAAATTCAAGAACCAAATCCAGAGTAATCATAAACTTACCTTCGTAATGTTGGAGTGTGGGGACGTGGCACGGAGTTATCCTCCTCGGTGGCTAGACCACTGCTGGGGTTGCCCCACGGAAGGTAAATAGAGTGTCTATAACGCATAACTAGGGATGAGCACGATGTTTTACCTCAGCGCAGAGCGATGAGATAAAATGCCCGGTCACGATTTTAAATTCAAATTGTGGCAAAAGTATTGTTAATATATCTAAAAATATTTTATTACTATGAAGATTAACTATTTGTAATGTAATCTAAATAAGTTGTTTCACATGAACATTCTCATTAAAAAGTTAAAGAATATTTTTTTCATTCAATCGGGAGTTGGGTCAACCCAGAGCGATCAGGATTTTAGGGTTTAAGATGTTTTTTTAAATATTTAAAATAAACTTATTCATAATATTAGCCTTGTACCACGTAGATTAGACATTGAACTGTATATAAAAAAATATTTTCAAAACGTTTTTCAATTTTAAAATGGGTTTATCCAGCCCGACACGAAAAAAAATGCCTCTGGAGATCGACCCATATACGAGTATTTTCTTCTAAAACGCGGGTGAAGCAGCTGGCAGAAGGTCGTCATGTATATTCTTACCTATACAGGGTGTAAGGGTCAGGTCACGGAAGCTGAGCGAGGCTGCGGAGCGGAGAAACGGATTAACCAATAGAATTGCAAAAAATCTCCGCATTTCGTTCACATTGCATTCCTATTGGTTAATATTTCTCCGCTCCGCAGCCTCGCTCCGCTTCTGTGGACATGCAGCCTAAGGGCTTCCTCAGTAGACGAAACTGAAAAAAACTACGACAAGATTTTTTTTCTTTTCACTTAATTTTTTTCTTAAAGTTTGAGGAAACCTGTCCCTTGAAATAAAAACATAAATTCAAACATACTAAATAAGTTTTGAAGACAATCATATTAATTACGATTAATATCTAAAAACGAAAAGAATTAATGTCTATTAATATACAAGAATGGTGTGTTAATAGAGCTACAATTATCTATGGTATTAACATAATACATTACCTTACATGATTCGAAATCAGTGATGCAAGACTCGATTATCACGATCAGCAATTCAACACTATTCGGATTGTCTAATTAGGCTATTAATGGACAATGACCCGAACTACTGTATCACGGTACAAATTTGCCTATATTTGACATAGTACCTTTTGAATACCGTAATTAGAGACACAATAGAAAGACAATAGGTGTGCGGACACCGGTGTCCTCTTGGTGCTTAACAGTTTAATTGATAACTACATTAGACCGCCGCACACGTGGGCCACGCCTGATTTGCACGTAGCGGCCATCATGAACCATGGACCATGTACGCCGATCTGGGCGCGTCGGTCTCCCTAAATTTTATATCGAAACTAGACTTGTAGAGTGACATTACATCCACGGCACGCGATGCGCCGCTACGTACAAATCAGGCGTGGCCCATGAGGACGTCAGTCTTATCTAGTTTTTTTTTTATCCACTACTATCACATAACGCCATCTAGTCCCAAGCTAAGCAGAGCTTGTGTTATGAGTACTAGACAACTGATAAACCTACTTAATTAGGTATGTTATTATGATCTTTATTCCATATATATACATATTCGCTATAAGTATTTTTAAATATTAAAAAAAATCATTAAAAATATAAAAAATAATGTCCCACCGGTATCGGAAACAGGGTCCAAGCTACTGGTGGTTAGGGCTCCAGAGAAAGGAATCTCCTCTAATTACTATTTATAACTCAAGAATGGCTGAACCGATTTTGCTAAAAATTGGTGGGAAGGTAGCTTAGAACCAGGAGACGGACATAGGATTGTTATCCCGTTAAATAAATAAAAATCCAATACCTGCTCATTTATTGGTAGAGGTTAGAGTAGGGTAGAGCGGGAGCGAAGCCGCGGGCAAAAGCTAGTTATAGATAAATTACACCTGGGTGTTTTTAGTCAGTAAGAGTCTGACACTATTTTCCGCTCCACCCAAGGGCGAGATTTGTCATTGGATGATTTTACCTACCATAAAAAAAAACAATATCACAGTCTAACATCGGCTCAGCAACCCAGTTACAACTAAATTCTTATAGCCTATAATTATTCAATAATAACTTCTACCAACAAAAAAAAAAAAAAATAACAATAGCTTCAGGCAATCAAGTCAACAAAGACCAGACAATAAAATATACCCACGAGCCCGAAACACACCACGTGAAAAACTTTCCAAGAAAGACGAACTTCGTGAATAAATCCGAGGCGATATCGTCACGCGATTCGAACATTACCAGTCAATATTATTGGCAACATACGAAAATGCTTTTGTATCTAAAGTTTCAGAAGTTCCGAAATTTAGCACCTCGTGTCAGTGGCGTAACTATGCCGTCTGAGGCCCGTGGCAAAATCATTGGATGGGGCCCCAAGACAATCGTCAACTTTGTCATTTTAATTGAATCAATCACTGGAGTGCAAGCCTAAAATATTCTTAATTATATTATATGGTATTTTGTCAGCCATACTACCTTATAGATACTCTACTGTATTAGAAAACCTGACGATTTATTAAAGAAATCAATTTCGTACATGCATAAATTAATTCGAGTTTTAAAGAAAAGTACTTTATCTTTCATTTTTATTTTTACAAATCGATAGGGTTTCATGTACCAAATCGACCCCCCGCGGGATTAAAATGACCAAAATTTAACGGTGTATATCTTATAATTTACTTAAATTTATATATTTACTTCTGAGCTCAAGGCCTTTTGGACCGGGGGCCCTACCAGGTCAGGGGCCCGTGGCATTTTGCCAGCCTTGCCACCCTATAGCTACGCCACTGCCTCGTGTGGAACAACTCGATATTGTGTTGCTAATGATCAGGTTACGAGTGGCATAATCGATTGTTATTGTTGAGCAACGAGATTTGTTTTAATTATTTTGGCTTCTGTTTTTCGTGTAGATATTTATTCATTACAATTATTGATATAGCTCAAAGGTTTGCTGGAATAAGAATAAGAATAAGTAGAATAAGAAATTTAATTTGCTCAAACATGTGTATGCATACAGAATTAAAACAATACATGCATGCAAGATATTAAATAAGAATGGCTCACGACATGCCTGCCATTTTTCATGACATGCATGTTAGGTTCAATAAATTATATAGTATCCATGAATTAATTCTTTTCAAAATGTCACACTTATATTAAACATTGGTTAATTAAACAAATTTCTGATATTCAATTATTTACATTATCAAATTATATTATTTTTCTTGTCAAGCATTACAGATTATAGTTTTCACTATGAAGATTTGCATCATTTTAATAAGTATACAATTGTAGGGGAAGAGAACTCATTGCTGAGTTAAGCTCACCTTAGCACATGAATTTTATTGTTTATATCTCCATATTTTTTGTTATGTTTTTGTTTACAATAAAGAATTAAGAAAATATGAGATAGGTACAGATTTATACAGGTTTTTATATGGTAGGTAATATCATTCAATGACATCCCCCGCCCTTAGACGTAGCGGGAGATAGTGTCAGACTTTTACTGACTAAAAACCTACACCGTTCCTTTGCCTTGATTTATACAGGTACAGAATTATTATACATATGAGCCATTCCTCGAAGAATCGCCAAATTTAAGTGCACATTGCACGCAGACCAGATGGTCGTTGTGGCGACGCTCGGAGGAGGCCTATGTCCAACAATGGACGTATTACGGCTGAAATGATGATGATGATTTATTGATTTTTTTGTTGACAAGACGCCTCAACGATTTACACACTAAAACATACACAACAAAGACATAAAGACATTAGAGATTACCGTGTAAACTACATAATTGGAACTTGCCAATAGTTACAGACCTACATTAATTTACGATTATTTTGTTTGAAGGCAACTTTGGTAACAAAGATTCAATAAAAGTATTATCTATAAATATGTTACCGGCAATCTATATAAACCGATATTCTTTACAATACCTAGGCAATGTACAGAACACGGATTAATTAAGGCTTTTATTTTCAGGTGGTGATAAAAAAAATTAACCCTAAAAGCGAAATACCACTCACTAATTAATCATGAAATCTCAGAAACTATAACACCTAGGCAGGTAGGTTTTTACCCGACTGCGCCAGAAGGAGGGTTATGTTTTTCGAGAGTATGTATGTATGTATGTATGTATAATTGTTTGGCACGCTCTGCAGCCTGAACGGCTCAATGGATTTTAGCTTGAGAGGTGTCGTTAGATTCGTATTTACTGTGAGAGTGACACTGGGTATATCAAAATAAAAAAAAAAACAAAATGGCGGATTTTTTAGCGCCAAATTCAAATGTTTGGCACGCTCTGCGACCTGAACGGCTCGATGGATTTTAGTTTGAGAGGTGTCTTTAGATTTGTAATTACTTTGAAGTCAGGACCCATTCTAGAAAGTCAGCCGTCTGGTCAATAGATTGGAGTAATCTGCAATGTAATATAGGTATGTGCTCTCAATTCTAGAATGGGTCCCGACTGCCAGTATTTAAAATATTATATAGATAAGTGCAATCGGGTACAACGACTTTCTTGTTTTAGGGCTTTTTCATGAATGCTCAGAAAAGCAGTCGGGTTTTTTAGTTTTTTAAATTACCGTTTTTTTTTTATGGTAGGTAAAATCATCGAATGACAAATCCCGCCCTTGGGTGGAGCAGGAAGTAGTGTCAGACTCTTACTGACTAAAAACCTACTCAGTTCCTTCGTAGCCTATCGTGCCGGGGCCGGGTAATCCTTTCGGAAGTTAACCCATGACCCCAGTAGGCTTTGACCCTGCCTGCCTGCAGTTAGCAGGCTGGGCCTCTTCGGTGTGTTGACAGCTCCTTGAGGCGCGCGGGAACAGAACGCGTCGTCGACGACTTGGGTAGGCAGGGTCCGCTAAGAATAGAATTTACGAAACTCTTCGCCTAAGGTGGTAAAGTGGGGGTTGAAAGTTTGTATGGAGAAACCCAGGTTCACGCAGGTGGAGCCGCTGGCAAAAGCTAGTAATATTTAAAGATACATTAGCAGAGGTCGGAGTAGGTAGATTGATTTAAGGTCGTTGACGTCAAACGTAGAGGATAATATGGATATGCCTCCAAAATACCGGAACTTCATATTTATTGTGATATTTGTTCCGGAATTTTGAAATTAGCACGAATTTGTGTTTAAGGTGAAAAACGTATTAATAATATCAATCTACGCTGCCAGTGTTAGCTAATGGTGAAAGAAGTCAGTATTTTATTTTATACAAAAATACCTTGGGATAGTTACACCGTATTTTGTCCCTTACTGTTGAATTAGAAATGACGCTTGACAGTATGACGCTTTATTTTATTTTAGTCCATAATTCCAATCCCGGAACTTTTTCCGGTACTTCCCGCACATTATGGATAAAATGGCATGTCCATATTATAATATCTTGACGCAAGTATATAAAATCAATCTACCTACTGCGACCTCTGTACATTATTCAATTAGGTTTTCCAGGTAAAATGATCCAATATTGTAAATATGAAAAATAGAGAGACATCTTACGTAAGTCACTAACTTATCAATAAGAAACGCGACACCGTCTGGAAATATCCGACAAAGTGGAATATTACTTCCAAAAATAGCCCGATAAATCCGTCAAAGTAAAAAGTCTGACCTCTGACATTCCAAATGACTTTATTCGATTCACTGACTGACACAGTTCCCGTAATGTCTTAATTCTCAAGACAGAAAAGTTTCGA
Source organism: Leucania comma (assembly GCA_958295575.1). Lineage (NCBI taxonomy): Eukaryota > Metazoa > Arthropoda > Insecta > Lepidoptera > Noctuidae > Leucania > Leucania comma. The sequence goes on along the minus strand of OY282477.1, from coordinate 22,249,702 downwards.
AGTATTGTTCACACGGGCGATTTTGCTTGACATTTGAACCACAAAATAGATAGGCACAGAAGTCAATGTCATGTACAATGCGTTCCAGATGAGAATAGGATCGATTGCCATGTTGTGACGTCACGATTTACTGTCAAATCGAGGATTAAAAAAAAAAAATTAGTTTACGAAAATGTTTAATCAGAAGAATTCTCCAATTTTATTCAAGTCGTCGACAGCGCATACTGTTCCTGCGCGCCCTAAGGAGCTGTCAGCGAACCGTAGAGACCCAGCCTGCTAGCTGCAGGCAGGCAGGGTCGAAGCCTGCTGGGGTCAAGGGCCTTTTTTTTTGCCATGATAGGCAACGAAGAAACGGGGTAAGTTTTAAGTCAGTAAGAGTCTGCCACTATTTCCCGCTCCGCCCAAGGGCGGGATCTGTTATTGGATGATTTTAACTACCATAAAAAAAAATCTCGGAGTTCTTCAATTTTGCCAAAATTTCATCAATTTGACAGTATGACGTGACGTCTCAACATGACAATCCGTAGAGATCCAGCCTGCTAGCTGCAGGCAGGCAGGGTCGAAGCCTACTGGGGCCAAGGGTCTGCTTCCGAAAGGAAAGCCCGGCCCTGGTATCTTAGGCAACGAAGGAACGGGGTGGGTTTTTAGTCAGTAAGAGTCTGACACTATCTTCCGCTCCGCCCAAGGGCGGGGGATGTCGTTGGATGATTTTACCCACCACCAAAAAAAAAAACGTCTCAACATGGCAATCGATCCTATTCACATTTGGAACGTATAGTATGTACTTCACTTTTTATACCTACGCTCGGCCGTACTCTGTGATCTAGCACTGGTTTACCACAGTTAGTCACGCACAAGATATCGTGTCCGTGAGCGGTGTCTATGTGTGCGTTGCTCCAGCGCGACACATATGTAGATTATCTTCTGTACCATTTCTCTTTTGTGGTTGAACGGACATGACCTTAAAACCGTCTTGGGACGTGTTTCACGGTAAACGAGGCATCACCAGACCTGAGGGACGAGAAACCTTTTTAGGTACTTTCACTTTGAGTTGTGAGAAAACTGTCTTGTTGCAGACTTTGAGTGTTAATATAAGGTCGATGACCGATAGCCAAAAGCTTTGCTTAATTGGCGCTTTATTAGCTAGGAGAATATGAATTAAAATAAGAATAGGATCGACTTAGATCCACGATTTTTTTTTGTTGGTGAAAATCATCCAATGACATGAGTTGGGGGCGCGGCCAACTCCAAGCGTTATCGCAAAACGAAACGATTGTAACTTGGCTAGGGGCTATTATAGATACGCAAATAATGGAACCAGCAGGTACTTTGACAGGTAGAGGTCATTAACATTACTGTTCTTATTTGAATCGCTCCATCTTGTGGGAGGCTTTCCAAAACTGTGTTTTTTTATATGTTAAGTGCTAGTTTATTATATCTAAATAAATAACCACAGGAGACCAGTGATGGTCGAGTGATAACGGCCCCAGCTTACGAGTTGTAGGTCGCGGGTTCAAACCCAGCCAGGCGCATTACTTTGTGTAATTTATTTCATCACCACTGCTCTCAAAAACGGTGAAGGAAAACATCGTGACGAAACCGGCATGTCCTAGAACCAAAAATTCGAAGATATGTGACATCCACCAAAACGCACTGGGCCCGCGTGGTGGATTACGGCCCATTCCCTATCCTAGAGAGGAGGCCTGAGCCCCAGCACTGGCTACATTATAAGGCTGATGTAATGCAATGCAACCACAGGAGTACTGAAAATAAATAATGATTAAATAATTAATTATGTTTTATCTATGTTGAAACATGGAAAATAACACACATCCATATTTAATGTATATAAACGAGTACGATCGCAAATATTCATTACGTTTTGTTTAAAATTCTCCTGAATTGTAATTACACTCGTTCAGAATTAAATGCTACATTGCATTATTGAACAAATACAATTCGTTGTTATTGTAGTGCCTACAAACATCAGCATTAAAGATTCTGCCCACTTTACCGTAACATTTCATGACCGTGACTGATACGTTAAGGCCAGGTTGTACACATTTTGAACTTTTTTAAACCTCTGGAAATCCACAAACATAGAAGGAACACCATGCAAATTTATTTTATTAAAATTGACTATAAGACTAAGCGTTTGGCAAAAATGAAAACATGATATAAATTAGTTGGCCTGATAAAAAAAAAATCGCGAATCTGACCCTTATTTACGATTTCAAATGCGATTAAGTTGCGGAAATATCTGAAAGTTACAAAAAAAAAGCTTGTTACTTACAAGCGCTTGGCAAAAACAAAAAAAAATAATTAATAGTCATTGTTTTTTTTTTTTATATAAAAATAGTACCGCTGTTTTGGGGCCGCGAAGTCGACATAATCCCGAGCGAAGTTCGTACAAAAAAAAGCAGTGACTACAACCGGCCCTTAAGCACGGAAGGAAATATGACACGGTCCACTATACACACTGGAACGTATCGATAACGTAACATGTTCGTGGTGGAAAATCATGAAATAACTTCTCTCATACTCTATGGAGTCATTATCATCATTTATATAATATAATATAATATTCCACAACTATCACACTACGTCATCTAGTCCCAAACTAAGCAGAGCTTGTGTTATGGGTACTAGACAACTGATAAACATACTTATATATTTCTAAATACATACATATTATAGATAAATTACACCCAGACAAAGAACAAATGATCGTGTACATCACACAAACATTTGTTCTGGGTGGGAATCGAACCCACGACCTCCGGCTTAGCAGTCAGGACCACTAACTACTAGATCAACAGGCAATTCATTTCCACGCATGCCTCGAGGAGATATCAGCAAAACCGTACCTGGAGCCAAGGGTTAGCTTCCGAAAGGTTAACCCAGGTTTCTGGTATGCAAGGTAAATGTTGTAGGCATATCGCGGGACTTGACACAAAAATACAAACATCTGAACAATCTTTTCTAAAAAGATCGACTAATTGCGTCGTTAGTTCTACTGAAGTTAAGTAGAAAAGAATCAGGTTAGTAGGCCAGTTCTATTAATACGTTTCAAGGTTAGGAGCACACCGCATATCATAGTGGTATTGAATGTCTGCGGTTGGTACGGTTACAAGCAAATACTAGTGATTTTTCTAGATTTTTACTCATTTAACACATTAGCTGAGGTCGGAATAGGTAGATTGATTTAAGGTCGTTGACGTCAAACGTAAAGGATAATATGGATATGCTTCCAAAATACCGGAACTTCATATTTATTGTGATATTTGTTCCGGAATTTTGAAATTAGCACGAATTTGTGTTTAAGGTGAAAAACGTATTAATAATATCAATCTACGCTGCCAGTGTTAGCTAATGGTGAAAGAAATCAGTATTTTATTTTATACAAAAATACCTTGGAATAGTTACACCGTATTTTATCCCTTACTGTTAAATTAGAAATGACGCTTGACAGTATGACGCTTTATTTTATTTTAGTCCATAATTCCAATCCCGGAACTTTTTCCGGTACTTCCCGCACATTATGGATAAAATGGCATGTCCATATTATAATATCTTGACGCAAGTATATGAAATCAATCTACCTACTCCGACCTCTGCACATTAGCTATTAGTTTTGTTTCTCTTTTTTCTTGATATATTATTAGTATGATTTGTTTTTCACATTGATTTAACACTTTTGATGCTGGCTATACGTAGCGTTAGCGTCCTATAGTTTAAAAAAAAAAATTTGTAACAACACTAAGAATGGCTCCTGTATCGTGGGTTTTTTATGGTAGGTAAAATCATCAAATAAAAACTCCCGCCCTTGGGTGGGGCGGGAGATACTGTCAGACTCTTACTGACTAAAAACCTACCCTGTTCCATTTATTGCCTTCGATCCTGGGCTCCGGGGTTCATTTTCACCGCCTGCTAACTGCAGGCAGGCAGGGTCGAAGCCTACTGGGGCCAAGGGTTTGCTTCCGAAAGGAAAGCCCGGCCCTGGTATCTGAGGCCACGAAGGAACGGGGTGGGTTTTTAGTCAGTAAGAGTCTGACACTATTTCGCGTTCCCCCAAGGGCGGGACATGTCATTGGATGATTTTACCCACGACAAAAAAAAAAAACCCTTGGCCCCAGTAGGCTTCTGCCCTATGGGCCCCTACAGTTTGCTGACAACTCCTTGAGGCCCGCGGGAACAGTGCGCGCCGTAAACGACTTGGGGACTGTGATATTGGTAAAGAAATAGTACTTAATGTGTATGTATTCAATTTCATGTATAAAGGCCAACTCAAGAACGGATTATCTAGGAAATTTTGATTAAGAGGACAAAAATTTGCGGTTTTTTTTTATTGATACATACAAATGAGTGGTTTACTATGTTCCTACCTGATAGTAAGCATTGATGCAATCGTGATGGTTAGGCACACTAGTCTATTAAGAGGCTATTCACTCTTGTCTTGAAGATTTGGGCTCGGACCACACTAGGAATTACTCGTGTATCGTGGGCGCGTTCACAAACATGTAAACTCACATACATAAGACACCCAGACCCGGAACAGCTGTCTGTAGACCATACAAATATTTTTTCCGTACGTACATTGCCCCAAACGTACCGTCATCTTATAGGAAAGCACAAAAACAAATTAAAGCCTAGCATTCAGAAAAGCATTTTATCTTTCGAGGATATTTCCATATTGGAAAATGAGTATTTATCACTGTACGTAGTTTCATTTAAATAAAAACTGATAGCTCCAAACGAGATAAAACTGAATAAAAATGAGGTTGTCCTCTGCTTCTGAAGTAAAAAATTGGCAAAACGTGCCATTCATACTAAGCAGTCCAGGAACTAGCATAACATTAGTTTGCTTACGACTACCCTCGAAATCCGAAAATATTGTGTTTGACAACACCCTAGAGGCGCACCCAAAAAAACTAGTGAAAACAAACTTTTCCGTTTCGCTATAAAAACCGGTAAACCGTGCCGATCTCTATCGAGACTATACCGGGTTTTTATTTATCGTTTCCCGTTTTACTCGCGACCAGCGTTAGTACTGTTTGCCGTGAATTAAAAACAAAACGACAAACGCTTTTTTTTTCCTTTGCTTGTACTGTTTTTTTTATTATGCCATTGTTATTGAAAACTTGTGATGTTCCATCAATGGAGATGGTTTTTTTCGACTTTGTAGATGTCTGGCTCAATTTAGAATAAATGTATCTATAGTAAAAAAAAGAAAAATATTCATTTGAATTGAGAACATTCCCGTTATCTGAAGTCGTTACAAAGAAAAGTGTTCTTAATTGAAATGAGAGAGGGTTTCAGTTTGTGTTATTTTTTTTTTTTCAATTTGACAAGAGTAACTTCTGCCAATATTGGGTTCGTCTAGCGCCTTTGCTCGAAAATAGGTTTCTCCATACAAACGTTGAACCTGTTTTGATCCTTTAGGGAGAGAATTTTGAAAAATTAGTACTCGCCTACGACCTTGTGTGCGTGAACGAAACCTTGTGCAAAATTTCACGCTGTTTTTCAACATTCTAATAAACTCCCATTACACATACTTAAGGTAATTCCGATCCAAATTTCCGGCCACCGTAGGCGCGGGCTTGCGGATGGCGAGCAATGGGTAGCTTGCTGTCCGTTTGTCCGGTAACAGACCGGATCGAGTCCAAGTCGTTTACGGCGCGCACTGTTCCCGTGCGCCACAAGGAGTTGTCAGCAAACCGTAGGGGCCCAGTAGGGTCGAGGCCTAGTCTGGGGCTCTGGGTAGGTATGAAAATGCATACCAGGGCCCTGGAACCAAGGCTGGGAAGGAACAGCGTAGGTTTTTAGTCAGTAAGAGTCTGACACTATTTCCCGCTACGCCCAAGGGCGGGATTTGTCACTGGATGATTTTACCTACCATAAAAAAAAACACGCATACTTAAGAGATACCTATGAAGCTGTTTTCATTCAAAATCATATGCTCGGTATACAGTTTAAATCTCATTCACGTAGGTAACTAATACAAGAAGATCCTTACACAAGAACTGTTTTGAATTTCATGATTAATTTTGAAATTAATCACGAAATTACGCTAAATTTACTCATTAAATAACAATTTTGGTAAATAAAACACATCAACTCATCAGAGTTAGCAACTCAATCTTAATTAAACCTTGACAGTGAAATCCTCATATTTAATTTATAATTAATTTAGTAAGTCGTTAGCACAATTGAAGGGACAAATAAAAAACCAGCCAACTGCGAGTCGTGCACCGAGGGTTCCGTACCATTAACATTTTTTAACCCCCGACGGAAAAGAGGGGTGTTATAAGTTTGACCTGTCTGTCTGCCTGTGTGTCTTTAGGTGTTTGACTGGCCTCTTGGTCTAGTGGTTAGTGGCCCTGACTGCTATGCCGGAGGTCGTGGGTTCGATTCCCACCCAGGACAAATGTTTGTGTGATGAGCACGATCATTTGTTCCGTGTCTGGGTGTAATTTAACTATAATATGTATGTATTTAGAAATATATAAGTATGTTTATCAGTTGTCTAGTACCCATAACACAAGCTCTGCTTAGCTTGGGACTAGACGACGTTGTGTGATAGTGTGTGTGATATTATTATGATATTATGTCTGTCCGTGGCATCGTAGCGCCCAAACGAATGGACCGATTTTGATGCATTTTTTTTTGTTTGAAAGCTGGCTTAATCGATACGGTTCTTAGCTACGATTTATGAAGATCCGTGCAGGTATTCAAGTTCATCAGCTCGTTTGTTAACTGCGGTAGGGATTTTAAACACTTAATGGGTGTTTACTTTATTTTAAACATATTTTTGACCTAATATTTGATATACTCGTGTACAGTCTGGTGCCATTTAGCTGGTCTGATGATGGAGCTCGAAGATAAGAACCCTGGATTGCTTATTAACATAGCAAACCTATCGAGTTTGGGCTCATTAGATTCGCTTTAACAAGTGCTATATGTTTCTCATGATGACAAGGACCTGATGCTAGAACTGGGAGCTGGCTGAGGGAGCGGGGTTGCGATGGTCGTTGACAGGATCCAGCAGTTGGGACTCGAGGTGGCACTGCACAAGTCCGAGGCCATGTGCTTCCACGGCCCTCGGGGTGCGCCACCACCGCGTTCCCAGCTAACGGTAGGAGGGGTTCACATCAGCGTCGGGTCGACGATGAAGTACCTGGGACTCGTCCTCGACAGCTGGTGGAACTTCAAGGAGCACTTCCGACGTCTGGCTCCCAAACTGAATCGGACTGGGGCTGCTCTCGGGCGGCTCCTGCCCAACCTCAGGGGACCAGACGCCTCCTGCCGGAAGCTCTACGCGGGAATCGTTCGGTCCATGGCTCTCTACGGGGCTCCGGTGTGGGCACCGACGTTGTAACAGCAACCGAGGACCCAGCTGAATGCGTGCCAGAGGGTCATGGCAATACGCATGGTGCGAGGGTACCGAACGATCTCCCGCGAGGCGGCGACCCTCCTTGCTGGCCAACCGCCGTGGGATCTGGAGGCAACAGTCCTTGCACACATGCACGACAAGCGCATGGAGATGCAACGCCGGGGCGAAATTCCGCTGCCACGACAAGTCGAGGCATGGCGGACAGAGCTCCGGCGGGATCTCATGGCGAAATGGCGTCAACGACTATCGCAACCTCGTTCGGGGCGCGCCACAATTGGGGCGATAAGGCCCATCCTTGGGGCGTGGCTGGAAAGACCTCACGGCGTTCTCAACTTCCGCACGACGCAGGTGCTTACCGAACACGGAAAGTTCGCTAAGTACCTGTTCCGGATTCGTGCGGAGGATTCGCCCGGGTGTCGCCACTGTGCGGAACATCCGGAGGACACGGTGGAGCACACTGTAGAGGTGTGCCCCGCCTGGGCGGAGCATCGCCGTGTCCTCGTGGGGGCGATCGGCGGCAGCGATCTCTCTCGCCGGGCCTTGGTTCAGGCCATGGTCCGTAGTGAGGAGGGATGGCAGGCGGTCGCCTCCTTCTGCGAAGCAGTAATGCTAGCAAAGGAGGAGGCCGACCGCATCAGGCAGAGGCAACGGGGCGCTCGCCCCAGCCGCCGCCGGGATTCCGATCCCGATTTCCGGCCAGCGTAGGCGCGGGCTTGCGGACGGCGTGCAATGGGTAGCACGCTGTCCGATCGTCCGGTAACCGACCGGACCGAGCCCAAGTCGTCGACGGCGCGTTCTGTTCCCGCGCGCCTCAAGGAGCTGTCAGCACACCGAAGAGGCCCAGCCTGCTAACTGCAGGCAGGCAGGGTCGAAGCCTACTGGGGTCATGGGTTAGTTCCGAAAGGAATGCTCGACCCCGGCACGATAGGCTACGAAGGAACGGGGTAGGTTTTTAGTCAGTAAGAGTCTGACACTACTTCCCGCTCCGCCCAAGGGCGGGATTTGTCATTGGATGATTTTACCTACCATAAAAAAAAAAAAAAAAAAAAAAGCTGGCTGAGGGAACTTTGAGATGCCTATTAGTAAACCCATTAAGTTTGAGCTCATTAGATTCGTCTTGACCAGTTCTATACATTTATCATGATGACAAGGACCTGATGCTAGAACTGGGAGGTGGCTGATGGAAATTTGGAACGCCTACTAGTAAACTCATCGAGTTTGGGCTCCTTAGATTCGTATTGACCAGTTCTAAACATTTCATATTGATGACTAGGACTGTCGGGGGTTTTTTTAAATTTTAAATTTAATAATTATTAGAAAATTACTTTAAACTAGTGCTTGGTTGCGATCCCACCTGATGGTAAGCAGTGATGCAATCGTTGATGGTGAGGCGCATTAGTTTATTAAGAGCCTATTCACTCTAGCCTTGAAGACCCTTAAATTATAATCGTATGACACTCGCCGTGCTCATGTAGGCATATGTAGAATAAAAATAATTTTGATTTATTCATCACTATTCATCCAATGTTAGCTTGGAGCATTTAAGCGTAAAATTTAAACAATATTTTTATTTGACCTAACAGACTTCGCAATAAACTGACAAAACCAAATAAAAAAAAATTATCGTAGTTTTCTATTATTTTCTGCACTATTTTCTTTCTGAAAGAACCTTTTCCTGATAATAACAAACACAACGAAAAAAGCAATAGCAAAATTGGCGTTCAAGGAAAATATGGATTCATATTTGTATATACGATGAATGAATAACATTTTTATGGTTCCGTACCTCAAATGGAAAAAAACTGAAACCATATAGAATCACTTTGTTGTCCGTCCGTCTGTCTATCTGTCAAGATCCTTTATCTCGGGAACGCGAGGTATCGAGTTGAATTTAAAAACATATAATCAAATCCATATACTCAGGTCTGCGGTCCTTTGAAGCTGTGAAAAAATCAAACTCCTAAGTAACTGAAAAAAAAAATTACGACCTTTTATATCGCAAAAAAACGTATATTTCAACACGCTCAAGGGTATTACAATTCATAGGGTACTGTTGATCTAGAATCCTGATAAAATTTGGCATGATGAAAGGTCTCACAGCACAAGTAGGTATATGAAAAAATTCTGAAAACTTTAAATTTGTTGTTATGTCACAAAAAAAATACGATTCAGACAAATCTTATCGTTAATCGGCCGTATCGTCTCTTTCCATCAGGTGAGATAGCGGTCAAGCGCGAACCTATCAATAATAATAAAAAAATAATAAAACTAAATCAATTCGGGAATTGAACTGTTTTCATAGGTAAGTATGGTTATGGCTGATTGGTAAGATATTGTACGAAACCCTCAGTGCGCGAGTCCGACTCGCACTTGCCACGTTTTTTTTAGTATATTTTTACGTAATTACGTATCTATCTATAAAATGAAAACATTCCACAAAATTCGTCAACATTTCCTTTGGGATAAGTAAAAGAGAACGAATATTATTAGCGGTTGATGATTCTTTGGAACCGAGGGAAAATGACTCATTCATATGGCCAATTTTTTAATAATTTGATATTTTTATTTGCACATTGCCTGACTGGCCTGTTGGTCTAGTGGTTAGTGGCTCTGACTGCTATACCGGAGGTCGTGGGTTCGATCCCCATCCAGGACAAATGTTTGAGTGATGAGCACGATCATTTGTTCTGTGTCTGGGTGTAATTTATCTATAATATTTTGTGTCTTTATTTAGAAATATATAAGTATGTTTATCAGTTGTCTAGTACTCATAACACAAGCTCTGCTTAGCTTGAGACTAGACGGCCGTTGTATGATAGTTGTGGCATTTAAAAATGTAGTATTTAACATATAGGTAACATATAGGAGGACACCAAATGGGTACGAAAAATATAGGCCGGATGAATGAGTCGTATTTCCTCAATTTCAAAGAATCAGCTTTAAATTATTTTTGGTTGATGGTATCTTGCAAAATATGTTTAGAAAAAATAAAAAATAAGTGACATTCATGATTATGATTGTCAAGGATAATTTTCTCATCTTCCCAAGATGTATTTACCAACATCACGGCATTATATCGTTTCGAAATTACGTCACGATTCAGTATACAAGGAAACGAAGTCTCGTCTAATTTTAACGAAAACAGTATGGCCGCCGCGATAAGGGCTACAATTTTATAAGCCATAATATTATAAGTAATCAGTCACTGCTTCCAGCCTCTTATCTTACGAACCAAACTAAGTATTAAATTAACTTTCTTTACAAAAGGGATGACGCGACTGCCAATCGAGTCGCCCGAGAATTTAGTCGATTCAATTTTAGATGAATCTGTAATCGACTTTCGTGATTTTCTTTAGGCATTTTCGGCATTTTTTTTTTCTAAACTCATTGTATGCGAAAATTTTATACACGGCCAAAGTATGTGGCCACCACACGTTTGTCTATTTACGGATATATTATATGGTATCAGCAAAAAAAAAAAACATATACGTATATAGATTCGGCATCCTCGGTACTTACCCACCCCGCACATTTCCTCGTCTCGTATAGATGCATGGAAACCATTATACGGACCAGACCAGAGGGCTGGCTCGTTCTTTGCCCAAATTCAGCATTGCCATTCAACGTGGCAATGCTGTCAGTCTTCTGGGTACGTTTCCGGATGACAGCGATGTGGATGAGTACTTCGACGCCTGAGTGTATTTGGTGTTTTTGTATTATATTTGTACATAGTAAGGTCTAGTTTACATTCTTTATGTACATAGGTTTAGTATTAATACTTTGTTAATATTTAAGTTTCTTTTGTTTCTGAAATAAAGAATATCTCAGTAGTTTTACACAGATATTTTTTTTTATGTCATAAACTAGGGCTGGGGACTCTCCCTCTCGCTCTGCCCTAGAGCGGGAAGTCATTGGAAGTTTTCCCTACCTAAAAAAAAATCAGTGATAAGTGTTTTTGGGCTTTTTAATAAATGACTCATGGCGTATGAATTTATAAATAGAATATTTAAACAAATAATAATGACAAACGAATGTTTTCGATTAGAAATCGCTTCAGATCAATTAACTGCTCCAACTTTCGAATAAAGTTTAAATCACTTTTTTTCTCCCCATCGATTCTTTTTCATTCTAAATCCGTTTACTAAATGACTCGCCTAATCGACGCGTCGCAAACACGGCCCAATAAACTCCTTAGAAAATCAATCTTCGTTTAATTAACTACTTTGAGACGGATTCTCGTAAATCGATCGCTAGGAAACTGTCTTCCAATTTAATTTGACGAACCCAAGGTACGAGTAAGTGGCTATTGTTTTTTTTTTTTTATCAAGATAGAACTTCGTGAAGAACTTTATGCGTAGGTTAGCAATAAAATCTCTTTATTCGTGTACTCTTTTAATAACGTTGGTACCTACGCTATGTGATAATTTTTTATTGGAGATGTTTGTTTTATTTGGATAGGTTTTTATTTAAGTCCGTTAAATTTGGATCGTTTTAATCCCACGGAGGACCGATTCGGTATATGAAACACTATCTATTTATAAAGGTTCAAGCAATAGTTATTTTATGAGACGCGTAATTGACATTCTACTGAACCGTTTAACTTAACTCATTTTGCGCCGTCATGTGAGACAAACATGGCTTTTGTATTAAAAGAAACGCAGCGTAAATTACACGTGGTCCTGGAATGCGACTGGCAACTGAAGGGACATAGATATGGTTTTAATCAAAAGAAGTCTGACACGCCCTCCCGCTTTGCCCTAGAACGGGAGCATGCATTAGATGATGCCACCTTAAAAAAGCGTAAATAAAAAACGTCACTCACAAAATTAAGTTCGTTTGGCCTCGCACTAACAGTGTGAAAAAGAAAGAATCGTATTTACCACATGTCAACACCCTTACGACTAAATGCACAAACAACAGCTACGCAATCTACTTACACAACCACATATCCGATCGACTACCCTCCGATAGCCCCAATCGTTACATCAAACATAATAAGTGGACTCATAACTGTCGTCAAAAGAAGAAATAAGCAATAACCCCCCTCACCCTTTCCACCCGCGTCTAGACTGGACAAAGGGGGGACGGGGGCGATATTTCAAACGGACAAAAGATAATAATTTGAGATGGAACATTATCGAAAAAGTCTTCGGACACGTCCGTGAGATCAAGGGCCAATTGCTTGGACGATTCAGAAGAGTTGTTCTATTTTTCTTTTTTGTTATTTTACTGTAACGTTTAGTCGAGACGATGACATGTTGCGCTCAAAACCGAGGTTTATAGACATAGGAAAGAAGGTTTTCAGGCTAAAATGGAATTGGTTCGTGGAATTATTGGTTGGGTTACGGTTCGCAAAAATATCTATACATATATCTCATATTTTCGAATTTGTTTCATATAGTGTTGATATAAAATTTTTAATGTAAAGTATCTCCAGTAAATAAAGTTGATTTTTCGCAAATCGTGCGATTTACTTTGATGATATTTTTAGTCACTATACGTACATGTACATTAATACCCTTTTAGCTAACTGTAACATACGATAAATTGGCTGGAGACATTTGTATGATACAACTATAAATAAATTAGTTTTTTATTTGCACAACATTAGCACTACACTGGGTTACGAATACAAATAAGAGCTAGTATAGATGTGGTGCCTATATTTCAGGAGTCAGTTACATTTCCATTTTTGTTTGAGATCTTATTGCTCTATAACAAATAAACAAACAAATCCTACCTTGCATAATAATTCTCGTACAAAACTAATATTAAAAAAGAAGTACAAAATTATTGAGAAACATAAATTATCAAACTGCTGTTAACATACAATTATCATTACCTGTTGGCTTTTTCCAGGATATTTCCTTGTGATGTCCTACTTAGGTGGTATCGTTTATTCTACAGCGCTAGGCGTATTGAAAAAAATATCTGTTAAAATGTCCGGAATAAACCAGCGTCAGGCAACTGCTGCGTGGCCGTACTTGTCTGACATATGCTGAACTGTCGCACGGCTGCGCCAAATAGGTTCCTATTTGGCGCAGCCGTACGACATATTGTTGTTGTTAAGTTTATTTCTTTTTTATCTTTTTTGTGTTTAATGTAATTTTGCAATTACTTGTTTTTTTATGAATTCTTTCCTTCTTTCAATATCAATACAGCTACTCTGTAAGATGATAAAGGTCCCATGTTATTTATACTTATCGACATAGAAGAAATATAACATGACATTCATGTTTAATTCCGAATCGATGACGTCCCAAAGATTCGTCGTATTCTTCTTCGTTTTGTACTGAATTATGAATGGATTTCTGTTCCATATCGTGTATAAAAAATGAAAAGACCCATGCGAGGGACGTTTTTTGTGAAAGGCTGATTTTTCTTCGATAGAGATATATATTCCTGAATTAAATTGTCGTCACAGATATACTTTTAAAGAATCGAACAGTATTATGTAAAAGATTTATTGGTAGAATTAGGAATAAAATTAGAATCTTTTCACAGGACAGGCGGATAGCAAAGTGATCCTATGAGGGTTTTTTTATGGTAAGTAAAATCATCCAATGACAGATCCCGCTCTTGGGTGGAGCGGGAAATAGTGTCAGACTCTTACTGACTAAAAACCTACCCCGTTCCTTCGTTGCCTATCGTACCGGGGCCGAGCCTTCCTTTCAGAAGCCGACCACTCCAGCAGGCTTCGATCCTACCTGCCATCCTATGAGGGTTCCGTTTTTCCTTTTTTAAGTATAGATCCGGAAAAGACATGATTAGTCTGTTATGTTCCCACTCCTGGGAGGTAAACAGACTTCTCTATGAGAGGGCGTTGGCTGTGTGATCCAAGTGCAACCTGTGGTGGATGTCACATCTCTTTGAATTTTTATAGGACGTACTGATTTCCTTACAGCGTATTCCTCCTCAGTTTTACAAGGCCACTAAAACCAGTACAGCAGGTAAACTGTGTTGAAGATTCAAAACGCGTTTTGGCAAACGATTTCGAAATAATATCGGTATGTGATGTGTGAACGTGAGTTGCGTTGAAACTGAGAGGTTTTCATAAAATATAACGACATCAGGCTTTTGGGGGGAGAGGGGAATAAACTCTTAGGGTAGCTAATGGTTGTAAAAAATGCTGGATAGGCCTTTGTTTAGGTGCGAAATCATCCTATGACTTCTCTCTCTAGGGCAGAGCTGGAGGGCGTGTTATATTTATACTGACTAAAGCTTACTCCAATGTTTCTACCTTGCCTTGCGTTCCAGGAGCCTGGGTTTCCTTTTCAAAAGCGAACCCATGGCCCCAGTAGGCTTCGGGCTAGCAGGGGCCCTGTGGTTTTGCTGACATTTTTTTGGGGCGCCGTCAACGACTCGGCCTCAGTTCGGACGGTTACCGGACGGCCGGACGGTCAGCTAGCAATTGCTCGCCGCGCGCAATCCCACGCCTACAGTTGCTGTTGCGTGAGGAAGTCCGTTCTGTCAAGCATACGGCCGCCTCCTTCACAAGGATTACTGCTGCGCAGAAAGAGGCGACCGCCTGTCATTCCTCCTTGCTCCGGACCAAGGCCTGCACCAGGACCGGGCGCAAGACATAATTGCCGCTGATTACCCCATGAGGACACGGCGATACTTCACCCAAACTACTAGATAGGTCTGGGTTTGGTCTGTTTTAAGCAACATCTTCCTAGACATTTCCCAGTTAAATGCTGATCTTTTCTATGTTACCCTCCCCTGATATTTATGACCGTATGAGCTTATGCGGACTCCGTCATCCTCTGCAGCAATATATTTAACCGTAATTCCTCTAGAGAGGCGATCAAGGAACACGATGCTCTGTCGTCGGGCCTTTCACTGTTCACACAGCAGCACAGCAGATTCCTTGGTTGGATTCTTTGATCATAACAATTAGAAATTTTAATAACAAAGATTGATTTAGCCACTATTAGTTATACACCGAAAATAGCTCAACTAAAACATTGTAATCTAATTTTTTGTTGGTTCAAACCAACCCTTAGTTCAGGGGGAAACTATTTAAACTAAGGACATGGACCCCTGCTTTTGACCGTCCGTATAATGAATTAGGGCGCTTTCTAAAAGTTCGGGTAAACATCTAACTTTCTCACCTCTGGTGTGGGCGCGTGTAATTTGGGACCACCTCAAAAACTATTGCGTTCTTGTAGGTTAGCAATGTTTTGAGCATTCCTGGTGAAATGAGCGGATTCATAACAGTCCTAAAGTCATGATTCCGGTGTAAGAAAGAGATGGAACTAAACAAGTCATATTTTATCACTATCCTCTTCTGAATCCTTATTCTTGATACTGACAAAAAGTAATGTTTTTTTAATGGTAGTGCTTGACTGTAATCTCACTTGATGGTTAGCAATGATGCTATCGTTGATGGTGAGGAGCACTAGTTTATTAAGAGCCTATTCACTCTAGCCTTGAAGATACCGAAATTATAATCGGACGGGAAGACCGCCGCAGGCAAATTGCTCCAGTCCTTCAACGTACGTGGCATAAACGACGAGGCGAAACGCTTAGTCCGGACTGTAGCCCGTAGTTTTTTGTGTCAT
This sequence comes from Leucania comma, assembly GCA_958295575.1. Classification (NCBI taxonomy): domain Eukaryota; kingdom Metazoa; phylum Arthropoda; class Insecta; order Lepidoptera; family Noctuidae; genus Leucania; species Leucania comma. The sequence goes on along the minus strand of OY282477.1, from coordinate 22,233,745 downwards.
AGGTATTGTCGAACCCTGGGTGGTTGGGCTCGACTACTGGGATCAATTCTTGTGTAAAAGCAAACAACGCAGACTGTTATGGCGATATATTAAAAAAATACTTCTTCACACGTTGAACGTCTACATGGAACTCTATCAAACAACAAAACAATCTACTCTTACAAATCGTCGCCTTGGAGGGTAATGGAGCTATTCCACAGAACTACACTTCTGAGTTATGGACGTTTAAAAAATAAAGGATGCGGGTAAAAACAGTTATTTTGACATAAATCAGTGTCATATTGTAGTAGACGGTTAAAATTTTTACCCTAGATTATTAAAACATGTAACTATTGAATGCTATAATTAAAAATTATCAAAATATCATTGTTTTGAAGTTAAGTGGCTTAGGCCTATTGACTAATATTTTATGTAAAGTGTAATACTCGTAGTAGGGGGTGTAAGTCACTTAACTCTCTTGTCTCGTTGACTTTTTAATCTGATGACATGTAAACTAACTACATAAAAAGGTGTAAGCGGAGTACAATATTTGAAAAGAAATAAAAAATAATTACTTTTTCATTTATTTTTACAAATCAAATGAACAGTTAAAAAGTGATATAGAAAACTTGGTCGTATTCACGCAGAATAGCGTTGATTTGTTGTGCTCGATGAGCGGGTGTATTATTATCAACCATTACGAATCGAGGGCCATGGTTTATTCTAAATGAACTGACAATTCCATCAATAGCACTGGTTTGGTACAAAGCTGCAGTCATCCGACGCCCCAAAAGGATACCGTTTTCCCGCCTTTTTGAACGATTCCGGTGGCCGTTCTTCGTCTTTCAGCGTCCCCACGTCTTCTCCAGACACGAAGACGTCGGTGGTCTGGATGAGTGCTAATTCTGGACTCGTCAACGAAGAGACAATTCCGCCAAATGTTTTCCTCGACATTTTCTTCATTTTGGTGGAGTCTAGCCCACTGCAATCTGCGTCACTGTCGTTGCTGTGCATTCAGGGGTGCTCGCCAGGATCTCCTCACTCATAATCCAACCTGGTGTAAGTAATTCCTGATGGTCTGAGTGCTAATTTCTAGTCCAGTAGCAGCCCGCAACTCAGCTTTTATTTTAGTGGCATTGTTTTTTTTTTTATGGTAGGTAAAATCATCCAATGACAAATCCCGCCCTTGGGTGGAGCGGGAAGTAGTGTCAGACTCTTACTGACTAAAAACCTACCCCGTTCCTTCGTTGCCTATAGTGCCGGGTCTGAGCCTTCCTCTCAGAAAACGGCCCTTGACCCCAGCAGGCTTTGACCCTGCCTGCCTGCAGTTAGCAGGCTGGGTCTCTTCGGTGTGCTGACAGCTCCTTGAGGCGCGCAGGAACAGAACGCGCCGTCGACGACTTGGGCTCGGTCCGGTCGGTTACCGGACGATCAGACAGCGTGCTACCCATTGCACGCCGTCCGCAAGCCCGCGCCTACGGTGGCCGGAAATCGGGATCGGAAACCCGGTGGCGGCTGGGGCGAGCGCCCCGTTAGCTCTGCCTGATGCGGTTTGCTAGCATTACTTCTTCGCAGAAAGAGGCGACCGCCTGCCATCCCTCCTCACTACGGACCATGGCCTGAACCAAGGCCCGGCGAGAGAGATCGCTGCCGCCGATCGCCCCCACGGGGACACGGCGATACTCCGCCCAGGCGGGGCACACCTCTACAGTGTGCTCCACCGTGTCCTCCGGGTGTTCCGCACAGTGGCGACACCCGGGCGAATCCTCCGCACGAATCCGGAACAGGTACTTAGCGAACTTTCCGTGCTCGGTAAGCACCTGCGTCGTGCGGAAGTTGAGAACGCCGTGAGGTCTTTTCAACCACGCCTCAAGGATGGGCCTTATCGCCCCAATTGTGGCGCGCCCCGAACGAGGTTGCGATAGCCATTTCGTAATGAGATCTCGCCGGAGCTCTGTCCGCCATGCCTGGACTTGTCGTGGCAGCGGAATTTCGCCCCGGCGTTGCATCTCCATGCGCTTGTCGTGCATGTGTGCAAGGACTGTTGCCTCCAGATCCCATGGCGGTTGACTAGCAAGGAGGGCCGCCGCCTCGCGGGAAATCGTTCGGTACCCTCGCACCATGCGTATTGCCATGACCCTCGGTTGCTGTGTCAACGTCGGTGCCCAAACCGGGGCCCCGTAGAGGGCCATGGACCGAACGATTCCCGCGTAGAGCTTCCGGCAGGAGGCGTCTGGTCCCCTGAGGTTGGGCAGGAGCCGCCCGAGAGCAGCCCCAGTCCGATTCAGTTTGGGAGCCAGACGTCGGAAGTGCTCCTTGAAGTTTCACCAGCTGTCGAGGATGAGTCCCAGGTACTTCATCGTCGACCCGACGCTAATGTGAACCCCTCCTACCGTTAGCTGGGAACCCGGTGGTGGCGCACCCCGAGGGCCGTAAAAACACATGGCCTCGGACTTGTGCAGTGCCACCTTGAGACCCAACTGCTGGATCCTGTCAACGACCATCGCAACCCCGCGTGTCGCTAGTTCGACCGCCGTCCGATAAGACTCTCCCCGCGCTAGGACCAACGTGTCGTCCGCGTAGCAGACCACGCTGACCCCGTCAGGGAAGTCGCCACGCAGCACGTAGTCGTATCCGATGTTCCACAAGGGTGGACCTGCGGAACACCGCACGACATCTCTCGACGTTTCCACTCTCCCATGATATACCTCTCCGATCGCATTGATTGTTGGGTCTCGGGCAGCCAGCAATCTGATGTAACGCTTCTGAGCAGTAGTAAAAACAGTTGGCCGACCACTGCGAGGTCGATCAGTAAAGTTATCCTCCGTAACGTGTTCACGACACAGGAGTGGGCTACAGCCACTCTGCGTGCTATTTCTCTCGTAGAATGTCCTTCTTCCCCCAAAGTAACAATTCTTGCTCGTAAAACTTCTGATAATCCCTCGGCATTTTTTGAATGAATTCCTTTTTGAAAAATCAGAAAAAACGCTTGAATCAAGTTGGCCAGATTTCAAACTTTTATTGACGATTGATTATTATATACCAATGTGTTTTGACGTCTACTCTGTTCTCCTTTGTAGGTTTCGTTTAACAGGTACACATTGTACACACTTACTTATGTAACTCTATCTTGCGTGTTCTGATTGTAAAGATAAATATTCTTGTAGCAGATTATTAAAAACTACTCGAATAATATTCTAGAAAAAGATTGACGTAAATCGCCATTAAAAAAAATATCTTTAGAAGTCGATTGACGGTTTTTCTCTACCAGTTAAATGTTCCCAAATGATATCGGGATTAGATCTGATAAAAAAATTACAAATGACAAGAGTCTAGAATACAGTATTACGATGTCATAATTTTGGAGGTCAAGCGTTCTATGAGCTCTTACAACTATTGACTACTCAATAATTATTTTCTATGACTTGTAATCGCAATGAATCTAAGCTGCTTATACTTTTTGACTCTTATTAAAACTACACTTAAATTTATTGGCAAATTTAAAAATAATTAGCTTACAGTTATGATATCTATTAGATGTATTGACTAATATAAAGTATGGCTCTTTTTGAGTACGTTAATGCACTTAACTCCATTTCGCAAAAATTGTGGCTTAGCTCCATTGGCCTCCAAGGCGACGAAATATTCAAATTAAATATAGAATACTAACAATCTTCGAACCCTTATACAGCCAGTATGCTAACTTATGAGGATACGCATGAGTTTGCATATAATCTTATGCAAACTCATTACGCAGACGTAACATCAGCTACGCCCCAAAGAATATAAATGTGTATATAGCACAGTTATATTCCAAAAACTTTCGAAGGGTGCTAGTATGACCTACCTAATCCTAACACCGAGATCCCTACCTTTGTAAGGAAGAAACTTTATTTTTGGCCTACGGCTTTATAAAGCGAGCTTAAGTCAGAGTCAACGATCACTACTGATTGTCATAAAATTCATCTATTATTACTGTGTGTTAATCCACACTCATCAATTAACGTTGCTCTGCTTAAACCCCACTGCAGCAAAACCTTACTAAAAGCCACAGCGCACAGCCCTAATTGAACCTAGGACGCCCAAGTGACATCCACCCAGACTGGGAATACATGCTAAGATTCAACACCTTTATGACTGTAATTCCTTCAGACGCTTATCGGGTCAGAGGTCAGAGAGCCATAATTGCATTGGACCACCTATAACTTCTCATTGCTTGTATTTACTCCAGAGGGATTAATAAAAAATATAACAAGAATTACTCATCTAATAACTCTTAACCATTGAAGAGTTTCAATTATCATAGCTAAATCAACAGAGTCAACCTGACTCCCTTTGCGAAGACTATGCTCCATATAGCAAAGTTGATATTAGCTCAAATTGAACACTAAGTGGCCCTCTCATAACTCTATGGGAGGTCCGGAGGAGAATCTAATATTATACTCTGGAGCAAAAACACGTCTACCACTACATCTTGTACATAAACGTTTTTCTGGGTTGTATGGCTCTGTCCTCTGAAACACCCGGCTGCGTCTGCATTCATCTCATGGGGCGCGTTCCGCCCGGCAGCATTTTATGAAACAAAATTCACAAATTAATTACAATTTCCATCACAATAATAAACATAACAATCACAATGATTGACAATGACATAATGACATGACAGACTCTCTACAGATATTTTTTCTAATTTTATTCTACTCTGGATACTAAGCTTTTGAGCCTAAACCTATTTACACTCTCATATGAAAAGGTTATGAAAAATTTCTTTTTATAAAATTTCCAAAATTTATATTTAAATAAAAATGTCTGTTTTATAAAATTGTTATAACAATGGTAAGACTTTAATGAATATGATTTTATTTTATTTGAATGAAGATAATGGGGGGACTTTCTTATTGCCATACATTTTCGTGCCATGCATCTTTTATTTTTAATTTGGCCATAACGACTCAACTTAATATGGTAGGACTTCCTTGACGCCATACCTATTTTAGCTTGACATGAGGCTCGATGAGATAATTCAAAATGGAAATTAAGAAAACCAAAACTATTATTTTTTATTGTTACCAACGACGTATGGACGTCATCTCCAACATCAGATTGGACCATCTTCTTTTCAAAATTTTGATCACCAGCGATGTCGTATTTATAGGTATTTTCATCGTGATCACATTGTGATTCTATACAAAACACATCTTTATTTTCTGAAATAAAAACGGATGAAATAATAATTGGATTGGACACACCCGGGTTTTTCTCTTCATCCGCACATTCAACTTCGTACTCGTCATCATTCTGACTGCTTACGTCGCAGTTCTGGTCATCATCAATATCATTTATTTCCTCAATATGTGGGTCGTCCATGATCATGCTAGAACATAAAACAGTATTATCATCTTGGTTCGTGTCATCCGACGATTCATTTTCTTCATATACATCTGCAGTTTCTTCTTCATCAACACATGCTTCCATTGCTGCAATTTCTGCACGTTGTTTACAGACATAACATTGACAAGGGAACTCGTTCCTCAATTCCTCGCACAACGTTGCAAATTCCATATCCTCACGGTAAGTATAATTATAAAAATACAAGGCTGGACCCTGAAGATATGCGCCTAATATGAGAGCATAATCTTTCTCAAACCACTCATAGCTTCTGGCGATTCGCCTGAACTCGGTGATAAACTCCTCTAGGCAGACTTCATCAATGCCCGAGAAATACATCATCATCATCTCTCCTTTAAAACTAATTATATAATATAAAAACCACTTAGCTTTTCTACTTTCTTCGCTGCGAGAGCACACAACATCACATGGGGCTGTACTAGTCGTCTTTCTCTTTCTCTTTATCGCATGCAATTTTATACCATTCTTCTATTTATACCATACCCGGCGCCTCCACCACTATGTCGAACCCTGGGTGGTTGGGCTCGACTACTGGGATCAATTCTTGTGTAAAAGCAAACAACGCAGACTGTTATGGCGATATATTAAAAAAATACTTCTTCACACGTTGAACGTCTACATGGAACTCTATCAAACAACAAAACAATCTACTCTTACAAATATTCAAATTAAATATAGAATACTAACAATCTTCGAACCCTTATACAGCCAGTATGCTAACTTATGAGGATACGCATGAGTTTGCATATAATCTTATGCAAACTCATTACGCAGACGTAACAGTATTGTGGCTGATGAGATATTTCAAGATTTCCCACATGAGAAAAAGGCTCTTTTCATAACAAATCAGAAGTAATTAAGTTATCATAAAAGTTACGTAAGATAGCAAGTACTAAGGCCTAATGCTGTCATACTCCCTTTTTATATGTATCGGTATTTTCACCTAACTTACAAAAACAATCCTTCATTCGCCTAAAACGACACCCACAGGAAAAGTAATGTCCAGTGAAAAAATAAACAAGAAAAAATATTCCAAGCAAACTTTTAGTTGCTCTTACCTACTTTGAAAAAAGTGACATACACACTGCTCATTAAAAGTTTCCAAAGCCTTTTCTACCTTTAGAAAAAGTAGTGTATATTCAGTACTTTAGTTTGTTTTTTTCACGATCATTTAGTGGTCATAGAGCAAAAAATAGTTGGTGCAAAAAACGGCGCGACAACGTGTGGTCATTTGTTTCTCATTACATATGTTGCTTGCTCTACTGGGGTTTGTTACACTGTGACTGTTGCCTGACTTTTGAATGAAGTTCAGGGTTCAGTAGCTCAAAAAAAAGACCATTTATATCAGGAACGCCTGAAGGTATCGAGTTGAAATTAAAACCCTTGTAGCTGTTAAAAAATCAAACTTCTAAGTTAACGAACATCTGGGACACTATTCTGCATGTTCTCATATGATTTTACTGTATGGACTTTAAAAGAGACTTTGACCCCTGCCCGCCTAACCAAGTTACAATCGTTTCGTTTAACGCTTGGAGTTGACCACGCCCCCAATCCCTTTGTTCTGACGTCATCTCAACGCTTAGTCAGGTGGTCAAAACAAAGGAATTGGGGGCTTGCCCAACTTCAAGCGTTCACGCTAAACGAAACGTAAAGAAAAATAGAAAGAAAGAAAAATATTTTATTTGACACAATATAGACACACACAATGCAGAAACAACATGTAGACACTTAAGATAAAAAAAAGGATAAAACTAACATTGTGTGTCTCACGGTTGCACCAAATAGGTCCAGTTCAGCAAAAACGCCAAACAGCAACGTGGTAGTTGTCTGACGCTGGTTTTCAACTGAACCTTATTTAGAGTGTCATGTCGGTGAAAAATAAATACTTTATTTATTTAATCGGTAGTTCGGTAACTTGGTTAGGGGGGCTGAATTTGTTTCAGTGTTTCTTCTCAGGGTAGTCAGCTAGGAATCACTGGAGAAGGCTCGGTCCCGGTATGAAAAGCAACGAGAGGGTGGGTTTTTTAGTCAGTAAGAGTCTGACACTATCTCCCATTCCGCGTCATCTAGTTTAAATTGCCAAAAAAAATGACGTGTAAAAGTGTTCTTTTAAAACCTATTTTCAAAATAAATATTAACATTTAACGAAAAAAAGATACGGCCGTTTATGTAGCAAAAAACGTATATTTCATCTCTCTCAAGGTATCAAAATTTATAGAGTACTTCCCGTTGACTCAGAATCCTAAAATTTTGTATAAAGCAAGGTATAAATCTGAAAAGAGTTTTTTTTTTAATAATTCACATAGGTAAGTTTGTACGGAACGCTCAGTATGCGAATCCGACTCGCACTTGTTTTTTTTTATGGTAGGTAAAATCATGTAATGACAAATCCCGCTCTTGGGCGGAGCGAGAAATAGTGTCAGACTGACTAAAAACCTACCCCGTTCGTTCGTTGGCTATCGTGCCGGGGCCGGGCTTTCCTTTCAGAAGCTGACCCATGACCCAAGCAGGCTTGGACCCTGCCTGCCTGCAGCTAGCAGGCTGGGCCTCTATGGTTTGCTGACAGCTTCTTGAGACTAGCATTTGTCCAGTTTTTTGAAGTTAAACTAGCTTCTATTCGTATAGAAAGGTAGCTCTTAATAACTGCAGGATTGTTCGAAAGAGTCATCAGCCCTGAAAGTCTGACACTTCTCGTTCTATCCAGAGTGGAAAAAAAGGGGGAAATCATCAAATGACTATAGTACGCGGTAAATAAGTTGAACCATTTGCTGTGGTGCCCCCACTTCGATTCATCATCATCTTCCTACCCTTATCCCGTTTTATATGGGGTCGGCGCAACACGTTTTTTCTTCCATTCTCTCCTGTCACGCGTCACCACTTCGAATGGAACTCGAAAATCGGTTACTACGCATTCAAGGTTGACCGTCAAATTGAACCATCATGACGGTAATGGTTCAACTTGTGTGAGGTGGGGGGCAGCTTGTAGCCGTGGCGGATGGTTCAACTTATTTTCAGCAAACTCATACCATCATTCAAAGGGTTAACAAAAAGACATTAGGTACTACATGGTAACAGAGTCGCTTTTTGCTGTTGGCCCTATGTATCGATTTTGATGCGGTTTTTTTAAATAGATAGAGTGATTCAAGAGGAAGGTTTATATGTATAATACATGCATAATATATTTAATATCACTATATATTTATTATAAATTGGTTGCTCACGAAAATAGCAACAGTGTCACAAGTATTAACGCCCAATTTTCTCGGGGGGGGGGGGGGGGCGACGATAGCGTTCCAATTGTTAGACAAATAAAAACAAGAAAAAATATTAAATTTTAGACAAATAAAGAAAATACACCGTAAAATTTTAGTCGTTTTAATCCCGTGGAGGGTCGATCAGGTACATGAAACACAATCGATTTATAAAGATACAATTAAAAAATAAAGTACTTTTTTTCTAAAACTCGAAGTAATATACGTACGTACGAAATTAATTTCTTCTTATTAAAACGTTCATTTAACGGTGTAGAATAAACTTGAAAGTTTGTATGTATGGATGTTTGTTACTCTTTCACGCAAAAACTATTGAATGGATTTCAATGAAACTTGGTGTACAGGTAGACCATGTCCTCGGATAGCATATAAGAAGACTTTTTAACCTGGGAAAATGTTCGCTTGGGATAGTATCTTACTATCACGCGTGCGAAGTCGCAGGCAGTGTCTAGTAACTACATATCTATAAGTAGTCTATCTACCATAAACTCGCTTGTCGTTAGAGTTTGTCTTTTTTATGGTAGGTAAAATCATTCAATGACATTTCCCGCCCGAGTGTAGCCTGTAAGAGTCTGATATTATTTTCGCCCGAGCGAAAATAGTATCGGACTCTTACACCTTAAAAACCTACCCCGTTCCTTCATTGCCTTGGTTCCAGGGCCCTGGTATGCATTTTAATACTTTTTTTTTCTTGAGTCGGTCTACAATTGAAAATTCCAGACAGTCTCAAGAACCGCTTTATCGTTGGCATACACTACAATGAATAATATGAACATTACGTGACATTCCACTCAACCAGAACCATAATAAAGGGTACATTTTCAACAGTTTTCTTCGGAACTGGCTGGCAGGCCAGGGCCAGGCGATGCCGGGTGACGTAATAATATTCTTGTTTGTGAACTCAGCCAAGTGCATCCGATTTTGTAGGTAAACAGAGCGAGGTGGCTGCAAAACATCCTGGTTAAAAAACAGACATGTTAGGATGCTTTTCTATCAAAGATGTGTGAGGTAGCGAGGTGGAGGACAAACTCCACCAAAGCGATTACTTCATTTTCCTAATCAGGCTTAGCTCTAGCGGAAAAGGCGACGAAATAACGAGAGATGCGGGCGAGTATCTTCAAGGGTCGCAAGCGAGAAATATGTGAGCCTCGCACATTTCCTGTAGAAAATCACCCTTAAGTTTGGCCCTCCGTTAAAAATAATGTTATGAAAAATTGCCAGATACTCCATTATTTATGAAGGTGAACTGACTGTATTTAAACGTCGATTTTTCGTTTGGAGACGGGTGAAGTTAGGGTAGGAAGTGCGTCTCTTATTTGTGTTAGATAGAGATAGCAATATTGTCGGTTCATTTCCGTCAATGTTTACATTGAGTTGGGTTGGTTCATATTGGACTCTACTCAAGAGTTAATAAGTTGTTTCTGGGCATGCGTACTCCATCGTCGCCACATCATCGCTTACCAGCTGGTGAGATAGTAATCAAACGCGAGCCTATCCAAAACTATAAAAAATATGGTATTGACTGAATATAATTATGTATATGTTACTGGCAATCTGTATAATTCAGGTATTCTGTATAATATCGAATCATTATCTTCCTGCCCTTATCCCGTTTTATTTGAGGTCGGCGCTATACAATATCGAATGCGCAGCCGACAATGTAAGTAAAAGACGAGAGCAGGGAAGGATGTGTGCGTAGTTAGGTCATAAATATTGGCAGTTAGTTAATATTTAAAAAATAATTTATTTACACTTATTAAAATAAAGCTGAAGAGTGATTGTTTGAATGTGCCAATCTCAGGAACTACTGGAACTTTGAATTGAAAAAATGTTTTAGTATTTGATAGCCCGTTTATCGAGGAAGGTATATTATTACACATATACATACCTATATTATTATACAGTGTGGAAAAATAAGTCGGGCCCTGGAGGGAAACAATCCTAAATGCTTAAGTTGGCACATTATTCCTTAAAGGAGATATTCATTTATTTTTTTAAGAAACAAAACTGCATTCAAAGATTTTCTAAAACTCGCTTGCCTCGGCCGGGAACCAACTAAAATTTTAAAAAAAAAACAAACATTCGCTATTTTATTATACTAATCGATATAATTATTATTATATCGATGGTTAGGAAGAAATTTCTCTAATAAACATTTGGTCCGTCGTACAAGATATCCATGAAGAATACCTATTTAGTACACAAGTTTTTTAATGAACATCTAGTGCTTACTGTTCACTTTCAACAAGTAAAAGAGATATTGTAACAGTTCTCTATCTCTCCAACATTCAAAGACTTCGTATGAAGCACCAGCTTGCTAATTTATCTATAAATACCTTTATACAAATCATAAAAAAAACATTATAAAAATTAGTAAACCAGTTTGCTTCTTTTGAAATCTGCGATAAGAAAATCGTTTAATTGTAATAATACTCGTACCTCTATGCACATTTCCCACGATATTTCACGCTACGGCCAGAAGGAGAGGAACAGTGACTAAAAACGTCGAAAAAACTGCGGAGGACAGAAAATAAAAAACTACTCAACGAGGCTGCCCAACTTAAATGGGACTGGGCAGGACATGAAATGAGGAAGCGAGGACCCGTGATCGTTACAAAAATAGAGGGAGGACATTTCCCAGCAGTGGGACAGTACGGGTTAGCTATAATTAATATAAAGAAAGACAGAAAACACGTTTATTCTGCCTATAGAAGCACAATTATTAACAAAAAAAAAAAAACAACTACAACAAAAATGAATCAGTAAGTTTCACCGTCAGGCCATGTGTGGATCGGGCATAACCGTTTTACACCTTATCACCATAGACAAAACAGTTGTTTAGGTTGTCTATTACTTCTTCGTCGTCTTCGCTTCGGCAGAGACAAATATAACCTGACATAACCAACATAAATAAAAATGAAAGAAAAGAAACAAAATTTTAACAAATACAATCGTTGTAAAAATATAAGTTGTGCGTCCCATCCAAGCAAGAATGGGCCGTCAGCTTATAGCGTCAACGTGACGATGGGCAAAACCAGCTATCTACGATGCTGATTTTCAGTAATCACCCGATGAATGACAATCTGGCGTTTCCTCTACAAGTAAATAGTAATTCTGTATGGCAGGTTAGTACCTATAAACAAGCCTTTTTACTTTGGTCACTTTTGGAGCGCTTTTTTACCCATTATCCTTTTACTAAAATAGAGTTACAAGACCAGGTATCTGATTCGAACCAGTAACCTAGTTTTCAGTCCATAAGGAGATTATGGACTTGTGATATAAAAAGACAGCTTTCAAAATATAATATTAATTAATTTTAACATGAAAAGCTATTAACTGTTTGCGGTTTTTGTGCAGGATTTCTATGAAAGCGGAACGTTTTATATTAAGCGCTGCAGCTTAAGCGATTAAGCGGCTTTAAGCTGTGAGCGATCAAAGGAGAGTTGTTGATACATCCAGGGTATTAATGTTTTTTTTAAATAGCTGGGTATTTACGACCGAACGCAGAGGGGATGGATCCCTAGTAAAAGATGCCGCCTTTCCACTTCTAGGGGAATTTTCATGTAAAGCCGCGAATAACTTGGTTCGCACGTGCGTACAACTAACGAACATCGAACACTCTGTTCGTCAAACATGTTAGTAGTTAGTGGCCCTGACTGCTATGCCGGAGGTCGTGGGTTCGATTCCCACCCAGGACAAATATTTGTGTGATGAGCACGATCATTTGTTCTGTGTCTGGGTGTAATTTATCTATAATATGTATGTATTTAGAAATATATAAGTATGTTTATCAGTTGTCTAGTACCCATAACACAAGCTCTGCTTAGCTTGAGACTAGACGAAGTTGGGTGATAGTTGTGGAATATTATATTATATTATATTATTATATTTATCGATACACACACTGTAAAACCAAATAAAATTTAAGGTAAAAACAAGGAGAAAAAAAGCAAGCACAATGTGTCTCACGGCTGCGCCAAATAGATCCAGTTCAGCAAAAAGGCCAGACAACTACGTGGTAGTCAGTGGTAGTTGCCTGACGCTGGTTTCTGTCTGGACGGTGTTCTTCGTGAACACAAAAATACTTTCCATTACTTCACATTGAAATATGCCATGGCTATTGAGATAGTGTTCACGACTGTTCTTCGAGAACTCGATTATGTTCGTGTTCGTCTAGTATGCCGTCCATACGAACGATCCAATTAATGTTCGTGTTTGATGTTTGTATTCACTATGTTCGTGTTCGTACGTGCACACGGCTTTAGCTACGCGATTCATTTGTTTGTACTCTGAGACCATTTAAAATGCGTTAGTACGCGGCAATTAAGTTAAACCCGTTGCTGTGGTAACGCGCAGCCCCCACTTCGATTGAGACCCCAAAATCGGTTACTGCGCATTCAATGTCGACCGCTATAGTGGTTCAAATTGTGTGCCGAGGATTATAAATATTTGTTTTCACAAAAACTCCTTAAACCATATCTGGATGGTACTTAGTTTTAGAAAATTAATAATGACTGTCTTTATTATAAATGTTATAATTTGTGGTCCAATAGTAGGGTAAACGGTGCTGATACGTCGCATCATTTCTTTTTTCATTTTAAAAGAAATCAATTTTCGGCGAAGGTATCTTTTGCAGTAACAGTTAATAAAGCCCGTTTTTATAATGTTGTTAATGGTGTTCTGACATGTCCGCTTTGTGCTCGGAGTTTTTCGGCCAAAGTTGGATATGCAAGTCACATGAGAGCACACGACAGGGCAGCACATCTGAGCTCACAACAACCATGAGGAGCCAAAGATTGCGGTCGCTGTGGCCGAAATCGGCTAGATGGCATCATCATCATCATCATCATAATAAAGCCCGGAGGAAAACATTTAAGGAATCGATTTGACGCCAAGTGACGCCAGTATATGACTGTAGTTGCACTCTTACTTATATTAGCGAGATGCACCTAAAACAGCCTTCAAAAGTACTTAGACTTTATAAATATTTCCAACATCTATTATAATAAAACAAAATCAATTAAAAAAAACCTAATAGAAACATTTTCGACTTCTACGTGGACGAAGTTGCGGGCAAAAGCTAGTTAGCTATATTCCAGTGAGAGTGACTCAGTGGTAACGGCCCCGACTTCGAGTTGTAGGTTACGGGTTCAAGCCCAGGCAAGCATTCATTTAGCAGTGTCTACTATGCGATTGGGCTAACTTGTCGCTAAAGTTTTTTTCTTTTCATTTTTCGGGTGTACAAAAGATTTCAATAAATACGCAATATTTGAATTCAATTTTATCATAATATATTTTATTTATATTCTTACTTTGCGTTCTATACTTTTACATATCCAAACGAATACCTATTTAGTTATTGAAAATAACTTCGACAAAAGCCTCCAATAACTTGATATTATTATAAAACTAGCTATTGCTAGCGGGTTCGCCTGAGTGAGAGTAGAAAAGTGTCTCAAGTGAACATAGCGGGATAAAAAGTGCTATTGCAGCACATCGTCTACTCGTGCGCGAAATTTCATCCAAACTGTTCAGCTGTTCAGGCGTGAAGAAGTAACAAACGTATAAACACACTCATTACCTGTACAAGATTCGTGCAGAGACGACGCCCGGTTCTCGCCACTGTGCGGACCGCCCGGAGGACACAGTGGAGCACACAGTCGAGGTGTGCCCCGCTTGGAAAGAGCATCGCCGTGTCCTAGTGGGGGCGATCTACGGTGGCGATCTCTTTCGCCGCGGCTTGGTTCAGGCCATGCTCCGGAGCGAGGAGGAGTGGCAGGCGGTCGCCTCCTTCTGCGAAGCAGTAATGCTAGCAAAGGAGGAGGTCGACCGACTTCCAGGCACCGTAGGCGCGGGCTCGCGGACGGCGGGCAATGGGTAGCTCGCTGTCCGTCCGTCCGGTACAGTCCAGTCCGAGCCCAAGTCGTCGACGGCGCGTTCCGTTCCCGCATGCCTCAAAGAGTTGTCAGCAAACTGTAGGGGCCCAGGGTCGAAGTCTACTCTGGGGTTCTGGGGAGGTATGAAAGTGCATACCAGGGCCCTGGAACAAAGGCAAAGAAGGAACAGGGTAGATTTTTAGTCAGTAAGAGTCTGGAACACGCTAACTTGTGCATTATAATTGTCTTCTGCGTACTTGAATAATAAGCTTACCAAAAGCTTTTATAATAAACTTCCTTAGAGTCATATTCAACAACTAAGCCTTAATAAATTCAAATCATTTGTGAAACGAAAACTTTTCTAAAAAGCTTTTTACACTGTAAAGGACTATCTTGAGTACAAAAAGGCTTGGCATAGACCTGCTCCAGTACGCTCTGCAGTTTTTATAAATATTTTTTCTTCTCTTTTGAGTTTTTTTTTTTTATATTTCAATTTTTCTTTTTATATTCTACTTTTTACAATTCGACATTCATATTTGTTTTTACTTTTACTATTTGAATTTATTTATTTTTTAAATTCTATTTTGACATAAATATTCACTTTATTAAATATTATATTTTCTACACTTTATTTTATATAGTTTCGTTTATAATTGTAAATATGAGGACTATGTGGATATTTTTTTTCTTTCCAGTTATTTTGACGTATGTCTTGCAATTTGAATATTTCTGCGGCGTACCCAATTGTCCTTTCCTTGGTGTTGTTTGTCAAACCATTGAACTCCTTTGTAGTCCTAAGTTGAGCTATACGAATACTGACAAATGCATGCTTTGACTGGACCAGCCCACTCAAATCTGTGTGGTTCTTTCCTCAAAAGACCATCTCAGACACTGATCTGAATGGTTCTCATATGATTTGACCATTACATGTTTGCATTTTAAAAGAGATTTTGACCCCTGTGTTTGTTTCGGTGTTTCTTCTCAGGGTAGTCAGCTAAGAAACACCGGCCTCATCTAGTTTAATCTGACGAAAAAATTGACGTGTAAAAGTGTTGTAAAAAATCTATTTGCAAAATAAATATTATTTATCATTTACTAATGCCGCCAGTCTTTTGGGCACTTCAACACCAGGCGACAGCGATTTGGAAGAGTTTTAAGACTTCATAAGTTAGCTGTAATTAGTTTAGGGTTTTTATTATTATTTTATATCATACTTTATTTAATATGTAGTTCTTTTGAACTTTCTTAATAAAATCAAGTAACAATAAAACTAATGCGAGCTTCAAGTCCATCGTAATAGCTAGTTTTCCACTCCACTTTCAATTGCTATTTCTAAAAGAAATATTTTCTCAGACAATGTCGGAGAGCAACACAAGTATATAATAGCGAGTTATTTACCCACAGTCCGACGAATGCCGCGGTAGATTTACGGGCTACGTGCAGGCTACGGCGTAGCACTCTCGTGGCTACGCCGTAGAGGGCCACTGATGTATCTTTATTTTATTTTTCTATATTTTTAAACTGTGTAGATTTGAAAGCACTAACCTCTAGTGTTTATTCTGTTAAAGTTTTCTTGTATTTTACGATTTTCTTCCTAGAAAATGTCTATGGGTGTAGAGCACGAAATAAACTATACGTTCGCCCACATACCTCGATCTGTTCTCCAGGGAATTGAGACGTGGTAGTAATATACATAATATATGTTGCTTACTTCCTATACTGTGGAATTTTCAAACAAACATTTGCGAGGAAAAACTTCCATGTTTTATTTTGAATGTTGGCAAGAGTGCGATACTATAAATTTCGTCGCCCCATCTGCAATCGTCGAGCGCATTTTGATAACGAGTCCCCCCCCTACTTGGGGGGTGGTACAGTCAGCTTCTCAACTTCAGATGCATTCAAAGCTTTCACAGATGACTGACGAGGCACTGACGAGCTAGCTCTGCTGGAAAATCTTTGCACGTAGGTTTCTAGTTTTCATTCGAAATGTTTTAGTAAAATATAAAATACAGTTGGTCAAACAGGACCAACAGCTCTAGTGGTTAGTGGCCCTGAATGCAGTGCCGGAGGTCGAGGGTTCGATTCCCACCCAGGACAACAATTTTGTGTGATGAGCACGATCATTTGTTCTGTGTCTGGGTGTAATTTATCTATAATATGAATGTATTTAGAAATATATAAGTATGTTTATCAGTTGTCTAGTACTCATAACACAAGCTCTGCTTAGCTTTGGACTAGACGGCGTTGTGTGATAGTTGTGGAATACATTATTATTATTACACTACAAACCCTTTATCAAGAACAGCTCCCGCAATGACGATGATTAAATAACACGATAAAAACGAAAACTGAAAAGGTTTAATCCTAAGATTACGACCACCAAACCCTTCAGAATAAAAGCGAGAGGAAAAGGGATAAAAATTCCCTTTGTCTCATAACCCAGTGTAATTATCCAGATGTCACCTAAAAACAATGGCATCACACAAAAGGATTTATGTCTAAAACCTCTGAATTGTGTACAACCAGAATTCTCATTGGAGTAATCCCCAAATGGTTTGGAGACTCGGATGGAGTAGGATGGCGGATTACATCCGACTTACTTACGTGACAACCACTGTTAATGTGATCTTGGTTGTTTCTTTTAAGGCCCTCGCTTCCGAGCAGTGACTTAAAATAGTGACTTTCTCAACCTTACTCCTCGCTGTAACGGCTAGGTCGAGAGGTTTGAAAAAAAAAGTTTACTATGTAAAACATTATCAACATAATTTTTCGTATGAATCAAAAATATATATAACGGGATATCGGGAGACCGGGCTGTGGCATCTGATTGCTGATTCGTGACTTCGTCAGCGCGGTAATCCATATTGGGCGTTGAACTTCAGGAAACTTTGAAATTAATGCACTGTAGCGATGACTGTTCACTACTTTAAGTATACAGACACCTAAATTACGTAAACAATAGACGATTACAACAATAATTAGCGATTTAGAGCCAATGGGTTTGCGAGTGCTCAAAACATGCAACGGTTGTCAACTACCCTACGTAAAATTGACATCACGTTCGCCCGTCATGACAGACGCAACTCCATTCGGTGTTACCCGCTCTTAGTTAAAATTACCAGTATCTCAAAATCAAATCGACTAATCGCTAAAAATAACAAAATAATGACCAATGATTAAAAAAGTAACAAAACCAATTACGATTCTCCAAATTAACCGATTTTCATTATTTAATAATGTCACGCGCCGTCACGGCCGTCCTGCGTCTTCACACGTCCTCGGGTGAATAGTTTATTTCTGCAGTATTTGTGGACAATCATAAAAGAGATCAAGTAAACAACGTTCGGTCATTCTGACCGTTTGAATTAAACACCTCAATATCACAAAGAGCGAGACCTCAAATCACAGTTAACGAAAAACTCCAAACACCCAGACAACACCAGATTGCCATACAGGCTGGGACTACATAGGCTATTGCCACACAGGTTAGTGCCACAGGCTACTGCCACACAGGCTATTGCCACACAGGCTAGTGCCACACAGGCTGATGCCACACAGGCTAGTGCCACACAGGCTATTGCCACACAGGCTAGTGCCACACAGGCTATTGCCACACAGGCTATTGTCAACAATTGTTAATATTAGCAAAGTCCTTCACAGTAAACAAGTAAATCCAGATGTACAACTCACCTGCGTCGTTATCGGTACATTCTGATTCTACACTATTAGTAGGTGCCTCCAAACCTACATTCAAATCCAATGGAACACAGCACTCACATGGCATAGGTCGTATGCGATCATGACGTGTATACTTATACGTCCGATTAATGTTCAATGCTTTTAGTTAATACCTATCACTATCAAGCACCTCAGCCACCTGATAAGGTCCCTTAAATTTTGGGTATTGGGGGCTTTGTTTTATTGCGTTCATGATTTTCTAATAACACATAGTCATAAACTCAGCTAATCGAATCTCAAATTGCCCTATCGTTACTCTACCCGTAGGTGTACCTTCTACAAAATAATCCGAGCTACGTTCAAGCAATGAAACTAATTGATGTTTATAATCAGTGGGTATATCAGTATTGATATTGTAAAAATTACTAATTTTTTTTTCGCCTATATCATACGCTAAAACTGTTCTAATTTTCCTCAAAATATTTTGGTTTTCACAAACTTCAACCGAAAATCCCATTGACTCTAGTAATTCCCTTCCAATAAAAATGGAATCAGAAATAAAATAGTCTGGCACGACATGTAATAATAACTACATTGAGTATCCCTGAATACCATTACAGTAATAGTAGTACAGTTGTCAATATTTGAACATTGCACTTAACGTTTTATTGGTACCTTTCAATGTTACCGAGGTATGATGACGCTTGCCTGAGAGTCTATTTGCTAAACTTTCTTAGACTAGAGAGCACTAGGCGTCGGAATCAAAACAAAATAAAAACTTCTCACCGGATTCAACTGCTAGGTGATCAGTGGCTGGCTTCATAAGGCAGGCATTCAACCAGTGCCGCTACTAATCTGGTGTCCTTTTTCGGGCAGCGAGTGGCAATGTGACCTGGTTCGCTGCAGTGATAGCACGTAGGCGAAGATGTTTTGCTTGGTACCCTGCTGCCTTGAGTCTCTTGCTGTTTATTGGTTGCTGAAAACAGAGGTTTGAGATTAGTGCTGGTATTGCGCGAGTCTTTGAAGAGGCATTCGTTTGCCATGTGGCCTAGTCTGCCATAATTATAACACTTCTTCGGTTCATTTCGCGGTTTCTTAGCGTCACTGCAAGTATTAGACTTTTCTGGCATCGCATGCCATTAGCTCTTGTTGCAATTTTATTCTAGTATCAATTTTTTTTTCAGTTAATCCTAGTCTTTGCCGGCGATGTTCAATTTTCACTGCGTGAGCCAGAGTTACAGCAATTGCAATTTGTTCAATCGAAAAAGAATGCCATTGATTCATTAATGTACTCAGAAATCGAGTAGTATGAGCTGACATGCACTCTCCGTCTTTTGGGCTTTCATTAAAGAGTCTATACAAGGTAGCAGCTGGAGTCTCGAAGTAGTTACCCGAGCAAGAAACCAATCCCTTAACTGAGGCCAGGTTACACCAGCGAAACTATTTTGAGCCAATCACGTGGCTGCCGCGCCACGGGTCCTCTGATCATTTGAATACCGTAATTAGAGACACAATAGAAAGACAAAAGGTGTGCGGACACCGGTGTCCGCTTGGGGGCTTGAGTAACTACGTGCTTTGCTCATGGCGATAATCAGAGTACCATTAGATAATAGTTTTTCTTGCATGCATAAGTCTACAGTATTGTACCATGACCTGGCATCGACATCTCGAGAATCAGGATTGAATTTGGGGAACGTTAGCTTTGTATCAACTGTATTTGTGTCCTTTATAGCATGATTTAATTCCATCATCCTGCGTTGTTGAATTTCAAACAATATTTTCTAACGGTCAGATTCACTATTTAGGTTAAAATCAATACTCTGACCTGTTTCACGTTCCTGGGAAGTCCCTGGTAATCCCACTTCTGATAACGGGATATCGGGAGACCGGGCTGTTGCATCTGATTGCTGATTCGTGACTTCGTCAGCGCGGTAATCCATATTGGGCGTTGAACTTCAGGAAACTTTGAAATTAATGCACTGTAGCGATGACTGTTCACTACTTTAAGTATACAGACACCTAAATTACGTAAACAATAGACGATTACAACAATAATTAGCGATTTAGAGCCAATGGGTTTGCGAGTGCTCAAAACATGCAACGGTTGTCAACTACCCTACGTAAAATTGACATCACGTTCGCCCGTCATGACAGACGCAACTCCATTCGGTGTTACCCGCTCTTAGTTAAAATTACCAGTATCTCAAAATCAAATCGACTAATCGCTAAAAATAACAAAATAATGACCAATGATTAAAAAAGTAACAAAACCAATTACGATTCTCCAAATTAACCGATTTTCATTATTTAATAATGTCACGCGCCGTCATATATATATATAAACTGGTGCTTGACTGCGATCCCATCTGATGGTAAGCAGTGATGCAATCGTTGATAGTGAGGCGCACTAGTTTATTAAGAGCCTATTCACTCTAGCCTTGAAGACACTTAAATTATAATCGGACGGGAAGACCATAGCAGGCAAATTGTTCCAGTCCTTCGATTTACGCGACGATTATAAACGACGAGGCAAAATGCTTAGTCCGGACCGTAGAAGTTTCAACAACGTAAGGGTTTTTATTTTTATTTTATGGTAGGTAAAATCATCCAATGACAAATCCCGCCCTTGGGTGGAGCGGGAAGTAGTGTCAGACTTTTACTGACTAAAAACCTACCCCGTTCCATTCTTTGCCTTGGTCCCAGGGCCCCGGGTGCCATTTTCACATACCCTTTGACCCCAGTAGGCTTCGGCCCTGTTGGGCCCCTACAGTAACAACGTAAGGGTGGATATTCGCCGTACATGGGGTTGTCCTATGATAGAACTAATACATAATACAGACTAAAATCTTTGCAATTTTGGCAAAAAAAAAAACAATATATTTTTTCGCTTGTTTTCTCTACTCCTTTGAAACGGCGTTGATCTTTAGAAATATGTTTACACAACAATAAGGCTGGTTAAGTGTTCTTCAGAATGTATATAGCTTATGTAAATCAATCAATATACCGCAAAGTAAACGGCTTTAAATGTTAGCGGGGATCTATACGTGCGCAGGCGGCAGTACTATTATGTGAGCATTTGGCTCTAGACAGATGTTCAAGGGACTACATTTTTCTAATTTTTCTATATTTTCTCACCATTTAAACCTTCTCTGGAATATGACAAGTATTTCAAGACCAAAATTAGCCAAATCGGTCCAGCCGTTGTCGAGTTTAAGCGACACTAACGAACAGCTATTCATTTTTATATATAAGATAATCAATCACCATTACGACATCCAAACTTTGAGTCAAGAATCTTCTCTTTTGGAAACCTTAAACTTCAAATAGTGTTCAACCACTACTGTGTGACACGACGTCGCTCGTTAGGGCGGTCACAGACGAGCGTCACATATCGCCAATCTCTGCTGATGACAGACATCGATAACATCTGGCACTCTATTCATAGTACTGTAGGTATTAAGAGCGTCTAACCCGTGATAAATGATATTTATTTTGCAAATAGGTTTTTTAATAACACTTTTACATGTTAATTTTATCGTTAGTTTAAACTAGATGAGGCTGGTGTTTCCGAGCTGACTACCTTGAGAAGAAACACCGAAAAAATCTCATGAGTACAGTTTCATATGTATAATACATTTTCATACAACCGCTCTTATGTTATTATGGTGTTATTACACTTATTCCTCTAGATATTTTGGAAACACAGATATGTTGTGGATATTATCTAGGTTTCTATTGAAATTAAATGATAAATTTGTGTAAAACTAATCCAGTAAAGACCTCTGAAATGCTGCTATTTTGCGTGAACTTTGGTCCTTCAGAATTAATTACAACAATAGAAATCTTGCACATTTAATCAAGATTCTTAGGGCTGATTTCATCATTCAATATAAAAACTTAGTTCAACTAAACTGAGCTCAGCGTAATCTAGTTTAAAGACCCGTGTCGTAAACATGGCGACAACAAAAGAATTGAAACTGAGCTTAGCGTAAACTAGGTTCAATTCATCGCGGTGAAACGCAAAATGAAGCTATAATTTCGATTAGTCGCTCAAACTGCGTTTTGTTTGAACGTTTCGCGATTAGTTTATTGGTGAATTTGACTCTTAGTGAGGAAATAAAAAATATTGAAGTTTTAAGAATTTTTTTAAATGCGTTTAGGTGTCACCTTTCTTTTTTCGCGTCAAGATTTTAAACCATGCTCAGGTTAACGATAAATGGGTTGGGATGAGCCCTCTTAAGCGTTTGAAGTTTAGTATTTCTAAAGCACTATTTTAGCCTGAAAACCTGTCAAAATTTGGCATTTAAGTAGGGTTTTAAAATGTTCCTAATTCTAAATACTTAATTTTTGACTGGCGTGTTGGTCTAGTGGTTAGTGACCCTGATTGATTTGCCAGAGGTCGTGGGTTCGATTACCACTCCAGAAAAATATTTGTGGGATGAGTACGATCATTTGTTCTGTGTCTAGGTGTAATTTATCTTTATGTATTTAGAAATATAGGGTATTGTATATTTATCAGTTAACCGACGCCCGGGTTTCGCTACTGAGTAGACCGCCCGGAGGATACGGTGGAGCACGCGGTAGAGGTGTGCTTTGCCTGGTCAGAGCATCACCCAAGGGCTGGAGTTATCATTGGATGATTTTTACCCACCGAAAAAAAAGTACTCATAGCATAAGATCTGCTTAGTTTGAGACTAGGTGCCGTTGTGTGATAGTTATTTAATAATAATAAAAAAAAAAACAGAAAACCGTTATAAGTCAGTTACGTAACAGTATAATTTTGCTGTTTACATTTTACCTTGTCAATAACAAAATTCTACTTCAAAATAAGGTTACAGATTCGTATCACAACTAGCGTAGACCAAATAGGGTCACATTTAACCTTGATTTCCTTAAAATATAAGTATGGCACGCGACAGTTCTTGCTTAAGATTATTATAATTAGCTTCACAAACATGTAGCCTTGACCACATGGTGATTATGAATATTACGATAGTGTAAATGTTTTTTTATTTGGGTAACTGACGGTTTATTTATTCTATATGGCTTTTTTGTAGTTTAATAGTATTAATAATAACATCTGAGGAAGCTTTCGTTAGGCAGTTGGATCAAGGGTTTGATTTAGAAGGCTGTACTCCTGGTCACGGCGCGTATTGTTAGGAATCTCCTCCTCTCTCAGGAGCCTTGACCACCGGTAGCTTGGATCCTGTCCTGATGCCGGTGGGCAATTTTTTATATTTTGATATGGATTTTTTATGTGTTTTTTTACAAAGAAGTATTTAAAAATGTAATAGAATACGTATATAGAAATAAATAAATGTGCCACCACTGTTTAAAAAAAAAACCATCTCCTCGAGGTGTTCGTGAAGCACTACGCGCCGTTGACGACTTGGGCTCGGTCCGGACGGTAACCAGACGGCCAGCCAGCGAGCTACGCACTGCTCGCCGTCCACAAGCCCACGCCACCGGTGGCAGGGAATCGGGATCGAGATCCCAGCGGCTGGGGCGTGAGGACCGTTCCCACGCGCGTACGGCCGCCTCCTTTGCTAGCATTATTGCTTCGCAGAAGGAGGCGACCGCCTGCCATTCCTTCTCGCTCCAGACCATGGCCTTTAAAAATAATGCTATTAATAATATAATATAATATTTCCACAACCATCACACAACACCGTCCAGTCCCAAGCTAAGCAGAGCTTGTGTTATGGGTACTAGACAGCTGATAAACATACTTATATATTTCTAAATACATACATATTATAGATAAATAACACGCAGACACAGAACAAATGATTGTGCTCATCACACAAACATATATTATGTCCTGGGTGGGAATCGAACCCACGACCTCCGGCATAGCAGTCAGGGCCACTAACCTTTAGACCGACAGGCCAGTCGTATTATTCCTATGCGTGTTAGTATTAATATCCAGTAAGTCCAAAAGGCCTCAACTTGACCTTTTGTGGACCTTTAAGGGCCTCCATTTTCTCGTCCTCACTCTGACCCATGTTAAGCGTCACACACAATACGTAACAGCTAGCCCCCGGGCCTGCCTGCTATTTATCATATTTTTCAAATGGTTGTCAATAAGGATCGATTTTGTATAACACAATGGTTGGGAAGAAAGTCTAAGTGGGTATAGATTATATCATGAAGGTGCTAACAACAAATATTTTGAAGCAAAGACTTTTATATAGGTGTCTTATAGCATCACAATAGACGCTAGACACTTATATAAAGGAAAAAGTTTGCATATAGACCTGTATGTATGTATGTACGTTTATTACTCCTTCGAAATTAAACGGCTGGACTACGAGCAATGGGTAGCTCGCCGTCCGGCTGTCCGGTAACCGTCTGGACCGAGACCAAGTCGTCGACGACACGTAGTATTCTATGCACACCTCAAGGAGATGTCAGAAAAACTGTAGGGGCTCAGAAGGGTCGAAGCCTCTGGGGCCTTGGGCTTGTATCTGAAAGGAAGACCTGGGCCCCTGGTATGCAAGGCAACGAAAGAACATAGGAGTCGGTTTTAGTTAGTAGAAGACTGACACGCCCTCTCGCTCCGCAATAAAGTGGGAGGAGTCATTAGATGATTTTCCACCTAAAAAAACACTCAAACTTTAGGTACGGTAATATAGCTCATATGAGTACATTAGAAAAACATGTTATAATAATTAAATACGTGTATATATAAAAACCTAGAAAAAGGGGTACTTCTAATTGTGAGCAACTTTCTCTATACTAGTCTATACGTACTTCTATTTAAAGTATTGTGCCTTACCCTGATATGAAAGAGATTAAAATTAAATGTATTATATTTATGTAAATTTCAAAGTATTGTGGCTTGCCCTACCAGAATTAACACCCGTATTTATAAAGAAGTAATTACTTATTAAGTCATTACTTGACGTTTGCCATCAAAATGAATTGAATGACAATTCATTTTAAATGTTTCTTAACTATAGAATAGAAACTATTACTTAAGTAGTTACTTTTACTCAGTTTAACTTGTTAAAAATATGGGTGTAAGAATTTTATTTCAAAAAAAGTGAATAGTCTTTAGAAGTGTTTGTAATTAGCCTAAGGATATGATAGGGCTGATATAGCTTGTAAATGGTTCGAGAACCCCGGGGCCCTGAAAAAAAGGCAAAAAAGGAACCCAGGATTAGGTTTTATTTAGTAGAAGACTGACACGCCCTTGCGCTCCGGCCTAGAGCGGGAGAAATGGTAACATGTCCTTAATAAATAAAGAATAAAATAAACTAAGTCTAGAAGTTAATTTCGACAAAATATTTCTGACAGAATCTGAAAGAAAAAATGGCGCTAAAAAGCCGTCATCTAATAAAAACGTTACTTCATAAATCTCACATATATGAAAACCTAACGAACTGATTTACTTTATTAAACTACAGCTAAGTTAATGATCGAACGTTGTCATAAAAAAAACTTGGACTAGTTTATCTCATTTTATTTTACAAGTCACATTTATTAATGTCTGTCCCGATATTGGCATTTTTTCTCCCAATACGACATTAATAGGCTGCCGCAAAAAATGTGCCGTCCGTTGGAAAAAGTGGAGGTTTGACACCAATGGCGATCCAACTAGTGATGGGTAATTTATCTCTAGAAAAATGTTGAAGAAAATATTTAGGATCGATAGAATGAAGACAGATTGAATCGACTTGGAATGTATAGACTTTTTTAAAGACCCACTTTTTAGGGTTCCGTACCCAAAGGGACTCTATTATTAAAACTTCACTGTCTGTCTGTCTGTCACCAGGCTGTATGTCAAGAACCGAGATAGCAAGACACTTGATTTTTTCACAAATTGTGTATTTCTGTTGCCGCTATAATAAAAAATACTAAAAACTAAATAAAATGAATATTTAAATTGCTACCATACTACAAACGCGATTTTTTTTGCCCTTTTTTGGTCGATATCTATAATGGCAACGGGTAGGCTCTTGAAATATACACAAAATACTAAGTTCTATTTTTACTTTAATAATAAATAATGAAATTAAAATAAAATAAATATTTAAGGCATTCAAAAAACTCCATATTTTGCCTATTTTGTTGTTGTTCTGTAGTTTACCTAGTCAATGGTACGGAACCCTTCGTGTGAAAATCCGACTCACACTTGCCCGTTTTTTTTTTTTTTTTTTTGTAATTATTTAGTTAACTTTTTGTCTGAGGAATAAAATTGCATGATGACAGTTTTTGAATAGAAAATAATACATCAAACATAAAAAATAAAATCAAACCGTGATATACTTCAAACAAAGACATTAGGTTATTCTGAAAAATCAGTCCTAAGATAAATGATTTTATTGTCGTCTGTGCTTTGCGACCAAGCAATGAAGTAGTAATCATGACAAACAATTTTATTCGTTCTAATATCTTATTTTATCTATTGATTGAATTAGAACCTTTTTTATTATTTTATCGCGAGAATTGGCTCGACAAATTGACTTCATAATTTAAAAAATCGAGCAGTTTGATAAAGAGCAGTGGCGACCGAGTGGTAACGGCCCCGACTTACGAGTTGTAGGTCGCGGGTTCAAACGCAGCCAGGCGCATTACTTCGTGTAATTTATTTCATCACCACTGCTCTCAAAACGGTGAAGGAATACATTGTGAGGAAACCGGCATGTCCTAGAACCAAAAATTTTAAGACATGTGACATTCACCAACCCGCACTGGGCCCACGTGGAGGATTATGGCCTATTCCCTCTCTCTCATCAAAAGGCTGATTATGCTATGCTTATGAGCAGTTTAATGTGTAACGTTTTTAATCAAGTTACTTACGTAAATCAAAGATGAAATAAACACGTACCATATAGGTAAAAGAACAGGCATGCTCAGGCTACACTGACCTAAATCTCAATCCCTTTCAAAAATCATAGTCGACTTTCACAAAGAAAATCGACTAACACAAGCCACGTTGCCCATCACTACAGCTAACTCGAATGAGCTCGAAGTAATCTCGCGAAAAAAACTACCACGAACGAATTCTCCCGTAGGGTTCTCACAAATATACTTGGTTATAAAATAAAGTACGCTCCGATACTTTATGGCAAATAGAGCGCACTTTTGTTGCTTCAGAATTGTTTATTGGCCGTCAGATTGTAAATAAGAAATGAGTGTTTTTTCTAAGGCATTAAGCTCGTGGGTTTATTTTTCGAAAGTCCTGTTGTTCAGCATGGGCCCCTTAAGTCTGGCAAAGTGTTAATAGGATCCACCATTTTTTCTCTTTTGATGTAGGAAATCCTAAAATAACTCTTCCCGCTCTTAGTAGAGCGAAAGCGAGAGTCAAACTTTCACTGACTAAAACCCACTTGTGTTCTTTCAGTTGCCTTTTGCGTT
Organism: Leucania comma; assembly: GCA_958295575.1. NCBI lineage: Eukaryota > Metazoa > Arthropoda > Insecta > Lepidoptera > Noctuidae > Leucania > Leucania comma. The sequence goes on along the minus strand of OY282477.1, from coordinate 22,206,168 downwards.
ACAAGATCGAAGCCTACTGGGGCCATGGGGACTTCTGAAAGGAAGACCCGGGTTCTGGAAAGCAAGGCAAAGAAGGCACATAGAAGTGGGTTTTAGTCAGTAATAGTCTCAAACACCCTCCCACTCCTCCTAAGAGTGGGAGAAGTTATTGGATGATTTCGAACCTATAAAAAAAGGTTTTAGAACAATTTCGCAGATTAGGTTGGGGGCAGGCCCTTTCCCTGAAGGTTTGGGCAGAGAGGTTTAAAGTACACAAGAATAAAACATAACTGTCGTAATATTGGTCTGGTCTACCTGTGTCTTCATTTCGAGAAATGTGTAACACCATTTTTTGGGCTTGCGGACGGCGAGCAATGGGTAGCTCTCCGTCCGGCCTTCCGGTAACCGTCCGGACCGAGCCCAAGTCGCCGACGGTGCTTAGTGTCCCACGCGCGCATCAAGGAGTTGTCAGCAAACCGTAGGGGCCCAGCAGGATCGAATCCTACTAGGACCCAGGATCGTTTTCTGAAAGGAAGGTTCGGCCCCGGCATGAAAGGCAAAGAAGGAGCTGGAGTGGGTTTTTGGTCAGTAAAAGTCTGATTCTATATCCCGTCCCCCCTAAGGGCGTGGAGTTATCATTAGATGATTTTCTCACCGAAAAAAAAAACGGCTTTGTTTATTTTGTTGATTGGTTCACGTTTGACCACACCTGATGGTAAGCAATTATGCCGGTAACGATGGACCACGCTTGCGTACAGGGAGTCTGCTCTTCACTTAGGTTAGAAATACAGACCGAGACTGTGTTTCTAAGTGAAGTCAATTAGCATCCAAGGTGAGAATTTCTCTACTTGGATGCAGTTTCAAAGGAGGTTATGTTATTAATAGTCTTGAACGCAACTTTCAAGTCGTGTCTTTTTGACGGCATGGAACAAATACATATTTGTATGACCAACAGTTCTACATCTGGGTGTATTGTTTATGTGAGTATACACGTTTGTGATATCATAAATGAGAGCAGTGGTGGCCGAGTGGTAACGGCCCCGACTTACGAGTTGTAGGTCGCGGGTTCAAACCCAGGCAGACGCATTACTTTGTGTAATTTATTTCATTACCACTGCTCTCAAAACGGTGAAGGAAAACATCGTGAGGAAACCGGCATGTCCTAGAACCAAAAATTCGAAGACATGTGATATTCACCAACCCGCATTGGATTACGGCCCATTCCCTCTCTTAGAGAGGCCTGTGTCCCCGCAGTGGGAACATTAAAAAGGCTGATGATGATGATATCATAAATGCGATTCTACCTACAGAAATTAATTTCGTACATGCGTTTTTTAATTTGAGTTTTAGAAAAAAAGTACTTTATTTTTTTATTTTATTTTTACAAATCAATAGTGTTTCATGTACCGAATCGACCCTCTGCAGGATTAAAACGACTAAAATTTAACGGTGTATAATTAGTATAGGAATAAATCTGAAAACTGTAAAGTCCCATGTCACAAAAAAAAAATACGTTTCTCGATTCGGGAAAAACTTCGAGACACGATTCGGGAATTATTAACATAAGTTAGTTTGTACGGAACCCTCCGTGTACAACTCGCTATTGCCCGGTTTTTTTTACTACTGAATTATAAAAATGAATGATTAAAAAAAAAACATTTGTTTCAATTCTACTTCAATCTGCCTGGCCTTATTCTAACAGTATTCCAGTACAATTGAAAGCAGTTGAAATAAAATAACGATATAGGCAATACTAGCTGCTGCCGCCGGCTTCGCCTGTTTGATAATAGAAATTGTTCTAAGGGAACCTACTCCCAGTATGAAAAGTATTCTATGTGCTATTTTAGAACATGGTCTACTCAAGTGCCAAGTTTTAACTAGTGCTTGACTGCGATCCCTGATGGTAAGCAGTGATGCAGTCGTTGATGGTGAAGCGTACTAGTTAATTAAGAGCCTATTCACTCTAGCCTTGAAGATACCTATATCATAATCGTACGGGAAGACCGCAGTAGGCTAATTATTCCAGTCCTTCAATGTACGCGGTATAAACGACAAGGCGAAACGCTTTATCCGGACCATAGAGGTTTTAACAGCGTAAGGGTGGATAATCGCCGTACGTCGGGTTGCCCGGTGGTATAAATGAGATGGCGGAATCAAGTCATGCAATACACGCGCACGTTCTCCAAAATGCATCCTGTAAAAGTTTCATCGAAATCAACAAACAAACATACATATACAGTCGCAAACTATCACCTTTGACTGTGCTTACTTAGCGCTAAGACCCAGTAACTGGGAAACTTAATACCCCTTTTCAGGATTTTTTCGTTTTAATCCCTCAAATAAATCCAAAACCACTAGATTATTTAGAAACTATAAGTTTCCTCCTTTTGGCTCAAACTTCCGTGAAATCAATGATTGCGTCCCACGGGTACGAGATTCAATTCCAGCGCCAAAATACCGAGTACGAAGGTTTGGGGTTACATTCATTTTTTACCATTCGATCGTTCGTTCATTCAACCGGTCATTCAATCAGGTAACTTCATGGTCTTTTACTGGTTTACTGAGCTTTAGATTTAGAGGTAGTTTAAAAAATTAAAAGTCTAGAATAACAATGAAATGTAATAACATTGTTGGTAGTTATATTTTTGAGCCGTTTGGGGTTGAAACTCTCGGGTCGTGGGGTCCGAGTGCCCACAAATTGTTGAATGAGCTTTCCAAACTGCTTGTTGACACTTCGCGTGACCCAAGGGCTGGCTTTTACCTTGGGTAGAGGATAAGCATTGCCATACAGCGTGGCAATGCTGCCAGCCTTTTGGCTACTTTACCAGTCGACAGCGATACGGAAGAGTTTTTTGACGCCTTACTTTAAACTACTTTAAGTTAGTCCTTAAGAGTTATTTTTTTATTTATGTATATATATTTATAAGGTTAATTGTTTTTTAAATCTGTTAAATTTGAATTGTAAACATCGAAATGTTAATTATCGTGTAATCGTCTAATATTGGTTTAACTTTGTTTTAATTTTTTGTATACATTTTTGTGACATTGTTTTTGCATTTTTTTTTTTTATATTATTGACACCACAGCCACCTTGTTCATTAAATATTTATTATTGTATACATCTTATTTATTGATAGGTTTATATTTGTATAGCCTCTTTTTATAATGTGAAGGTGAGTACACTGTAGACTCCGCGGATTCATAGTTTATTATTTTTATTGTACTTTTGGGTACAAAGTTGATTAGTTTTATATTGTCCTCTCGTATCTATTAATATTGTAATATGAAAATATTGTAGTATCAATCATTTTTATTTAAAAGAGTAACCATGGAGTTCCTTATTCTTTTCCTTAATAAACTATTATACTTCTCTCTGCTATTCAGTTTTACAAGGCGTTTTTATTGCATGGCATGAACTCTCTGTATCTCCATATATTTTGTTATGTTTTTTGTGTATACGAGTCAATAAATAATAAAAATCGAGGAATATAGGAGTGGGTTTTAGTCAGGAAAAGTCTCATTAGCCCTTACGCTCCGCCAAAGAGCGAGAGAAGTAATTAAATGATTTCCCACTTTAAAAAAAGCCCACGAAACGAGAACCATTTCTAGTGTGAACTTGTCATGGTTGGAAGTCACAAAATAACTGCTTCCGCTCTGGGTAGAGCAAGAGGGAGTGTTGATGGCATGATTGGCGCAGTGGTTGAGCGATTAGCTGCTGCGCTGCGGGTCGTTTTGATTCCCGCACGGATCAAATATTTATATGGCCTCCAAATAGGTGTTCCGGGTCTGTGTGTCTTGTGTTTGTGAGTTTACATGATTGTGAACGCACCTACGATACAGGAGTCGTTCCTAGTGTGGGGCAACATTTTATAAAAAAAACTGGGCAAGTGAGAGTCGAACTCGGGTCCGTACAAACTTACCTTTGTAGTTCAATTCCTGAATGGAATCTTGAAGAATTTTCCAAATTGTTAATTTTTTTTTTTTGTTACAACAAATATTCAGTTCACAGATTTATTCCTATGTCTGTACTATAAGACCTTGTTTCAGGCCCAGGGTTGTAGGTCAAAGGGAAGTACTCTATGAATTTTGATTGTCTTGAGAGCGTCGAAACATGCGTCTTTTGCGACATAAACGGCCGTATCTTTTTTTTCGTTAACTTAGAACTTTGGTTTTTCCACAGCTTCAAAGGACCGCAGACTTGAGTCCATGGTTTTAATATCAACTCGATAGCTGCACGTGTTCCTGAGATAAAGGGTCTTGACAGAAAGATAGACAGACGGACAACAAAGTGATCCTATAAGGGTTTTCGTTTTTTCCTTTTTAGATACGGAACCCTAACAAAGAAAGAAAGAAAAAAGTTACCTACCTGTGCATGTTGGCTCTTTTGAACAATCTCAAAGCCGATGACAGCCTCATGGGAGAATTTGAACATCCGTATATATGAATAAAAGAGGAACAACTCTTCAATGCCAAACAAAACACCTTTTGTACGACACAATCGCATATACAACAATGGACGGCCGAAAATCGAAGAGAACAGCCAATTCTGAATCGCATTTAAGTTTTCGTCCGCTGAAAGAATTTTATTTATCTCTATACAATTTTTATAATGCATGTCACTTGAATCTTAAGAACTAAGCTACAAAGTCGATTTTGGCTTATCTCAAGCGCCTTTTGCGTTGTATACGGAACTTGCATGGAGAGAAAAATCCTGTATTGCCTGTATATACAAGATGGGCTTGTAAGAGACTATATAGATGAAAAGTTATGCGTTTCTTATATTGTAAGGTGCTTTTGTGGTTAAGTTATTGTTTCTTGTGGAGTACTTAAGTAAAGTTAGCTGTTATGACGGTTCTACTTAACCTATATTTAGTAATTGCGGACGACAAGCAATGGGTAGTTCGCCGTCCGCCCGTTAGGTACGAAACAAATATGAGTTGTGGACGGCGTGTAATGAACTACGTGCGTTTCAAGATGGCAGCAAAAGCGTAGGGGCCTGGTAGGGACGATGTTCGACAGGGCTGCAGGAGATTTCTGAAAGGGAAGCCGTGGTCTTAGACCGCAAAGGGTAATGGACACCCAGACTCTAGTTTTCTTTTTTATGGTATGTATAATCATCATGTGTTAAAATGTCAAATCCCGCCCTTGGGTGGGTCAGGAGATAGTGTCAGACTCTTACTGACTAATAATCTACCTTGCTCCTTTTATTGCCTTCGTTTCATGGCCCCGGGGTTTATTTTCACATAACCCTTGGCCCCAGTAGCTTCGGCCCTGCTGGTCACCCGGACACAGGTGTAGTTTTAATCAGTAAACGTCTGATTACCTGTCTGGATTCACCTTCCCCAATGCTCAAGGTCGTGACCACCTGCTTCATCACTTTCGCTCTTATGATGTTCTTCTATCTATTCCTGTCTCTGTGGAGTCAAGAACGGTGTGAATCTGGTTAGACCAACTTATTAGGCTGCATCCTCGAAGCCTTTTTCCCTTCTATTTTACCGGTCACAATAAGCCCTTCGAGGTTGTCACCGTCTTTCCATACTTAGGTAATATTGAAAAAAATAACAAAAAATATTGACACTGATTTCGGAATGCCTATAACATATGAATATCAGAAAACAAAGCCATTATTCAATCTAAACTAAACTATAATCACTAGAATAAAGGTTGCAAATCGGAAAACACATCTTCTTTACCATTTTTTTTTTATCTGCATCGTCACTCAAAGGGTTCGTGGCGAACACATTACCTGTGGCCCCGTTATTTGCACCACATGTACAATGTCCGATTCTCGTCCTTGGCTTGGCCCCGCAATGCGGCAGGGCACTTTAATATTTTAGTTACTCGAGACACATTGCCTCAAGGACCCTCGAGCCTATAACCTAGGCGGAAAAGAAAGTGGTAGGGATAAAAGCATCTAATAAAAATGATATATTTGATGGTATGTGGGGTTATGAACTGTATTGTGGCGAAATGAATGTCAGTACTTGGTAAGTTTTATTAATATGAGTATATAGAATAGTATAAACGTAATTGTACGTCGAAAAAGTAATATTTATTTATTTATTAAATCTTTATGCACTAGTAAAAAATTATGTACAGAGGCGGACTTAATGCCTTAGGCATTTTATACCAGAAGACCTTAGGGTGGTGCAGAAAAATAACTTATAATAAACTTTAATCTATGAGTATAATGGCGGTCTTGTCGTTGACAGCGATATCTGCCAGACAAACTTAGGATAGATCGTAAAAACTTAAAATAATACAGGGGTAGTTTGGGGTTCTTTTGGTATTATGTTGATTTTCCGTGTGAAATTAGTAACCCCAACTTATCAATTACTAGCTGATGCCAGTGGCTTCGCCGTGTGCATCTGGATTGAGGGCCCATTTTTTAAATCCTTACGAAACGATATAAAATTTACAGGGAATTTAGTTAAAAATTAGTAAAACTTAAAGCAATGACTCATAAATTTCTTAAACGTAAATTAAAAATGTTATGATTAAATAACGTGGGCCCTCAATCCAGACGCTTGCATAATGACGCATAGTCTAAATCTCGGAAAGTACTATGTCTGGGTTAATAATTTTTATTTAGGGATTTAGTTAAGAATTTCTTAAATATTTTAAGAAATTCTCAAATCTGTAGAATATCACATTACAGATTTATGGCGATTTATCTTGGGCCCTCAGTTCAGTAATGTCATTTTTAAAGAATCTGCAATAACTTAATTTATTTGACGAAATCCATCATTCGACTTTAATAATATTTTAGTTAGATACCTCTATGGATTAGTAAAAAAGAAATAATGACCCAAAAGTTAATTGATAAAAAGTAAATGAGAGTTGAATTTTACTGAAACGTCTGAATTGAGGGCCCAAGGTTTTCGGCTTTATTAACTAGACTTTACCTCATAGGTTAAAGCAAAGAAGATTGAGGTTTTTTACTATTTTTTAACTAAATCTTGACGTATCGTCCGTTCTTCTAAATGCTATATTTTAAAAGAAAACCGATTTTCAATTTTGTATGGGAGAAAATTTTGTAGGGTGATCATAATGTTTATCATATCTATACATTTTGTAAAGCGTAGACTAAAATTCTTATATTTGCAGATAAAAGTATTAAATATCTACAATGATCTTGTTTGTTGTTGTATTGGGCTAGATGCCTAAAGCAAATAAATAAAAAAGTAAATTTATTTAGCTTCAATAATATGTTTGCAAAAATGAAAGATAAATTAACCGACCAGTACCTAGTATGTTTTAAGTAGTCATCGTATCTATGGACAAGATCTGGAGCACCAGCGATGTCGCAATCCGTAAATCAATCGAATTAATTTCAGTAAATAAAACACGTTCGATATAAATCTAAGAAACGACCGGTCATACATACATAAATTTAACTTAAAAAGTAGTCTGAAAAAGGTTTTACGATATAATACAAAGTCTTTTTGCAACAACTATTCAAAGAAGCTATTTGAATCTTTGAATCTACACATCAATACATTTAAATATATTTATCACTATCGTTGCATTGTCATAGATTTTGTAATATAGCAGTATTTCATACTGCTATTTTGGTGTAATTACGTTAAGTTCCGTCAAATTACAATCAACCGTTTCAAAGACGTATCACATATTGTGAAATACTGTTCCGGCGGGAATATGAAGAGTAGCCTAAGTTACTGCTTTTAATATTAGCTATCCATCAGTCCTACGAAAATCGGAAAAGCCGTTTCGGAGATTAGCCGGAACAAACAGACGTCTGTCTGTCCAAAGACAGAGATGGACAAATATAAAAAAAATGCATTTTGTTACAGGTAACTTTCATTTAGTAATAAATAAAATGTTATTTTGATAGTATAAATAGATACTACAATTTTATTTAAATATATTGATGTATAGATTCAAAATGTTTTTTTTTTTTTTAATAGTTGTTGCAAAATAACTGTAAGTAAATTGTATTATATCGTAAAAACTTGTTGTTATAGTTGTATAGTATAACAACTATAATATTTAAAGAAGACAACAAACTGTCGCCCAACATGGGACGCGATCTATTCGTGCGGAGACGACGCCCGGGTGTCGCCACTGTGCGGACCGCCCGGTGGACACGGTGGAGCACACAGTCGAGGTGTGCCCCGCTTGGGAAGAGCATCGCCGTGTCCTCGTGGGGGCGATCGGCGGCGATCTCTCGCGCCGGGGCTTGGTTCAAGCCATGCTCCGGAGCGAGGAAGAGTGGCAGGCGGTCGCCTCCTTTTGCGAAGCAGTAATGCTAGTAAAGGAGGAGGCCGACCGCATTAGGCAAAGGCGGACACGCCGCCGCCGCCGCCGGGTTTCCGATCCCAATTTCCGGCCACCGTAGGCGCGGGCTCGCGGACGGTGGGCAATGGGTAGCTCACTGTCCGTCCGTCCGGTAACAGACCGGTCCGAGCTCAGGTCGTCTGCGGCGCGCACCGTTCCCGCGCGCCTCAAGGAGTTGTCAGCAAACTGTAGGGGTCCAGCAGGGCCGAAGCCTACTGGGGCCAAAGGTTATGTGAGACTGTCACCACGGGCCCCAGGATTAAGGCAAGGAATGGAAAGGTAGGTTTTTAGTCAGTAAAAGTCTGACACTATTTCCCGCCCCACCCAAGGGCGGGATTTGTCATTGGATGATTTTACCTACGTTAAAAAAAAAAAAAAACCTACTCGACTAAAACTGGCAATTTTTACATGATGCTTAATCAAGATAATAGTTAATTATTGTTTTATAACTTATTATTATTGATAATTTGGGATACATCTCGTTTCTGCCGGAGCTGGGTTTTTTTTGAGCATTCACTTTTAACTTAAAAATAGTCTGAAAAAGTTTTTACGATATAATACAATTTACTTACAGTTATTTTGCAACAACTATTAAAAAAAAAAAAAACATTTTGAATCTATACATCAATATATTTAAATAAAATTGTAGTATCTATTTATACTATCAAAATAACATTTTATTTATTACTAAATGAAAGTTACCTGTAACAAAATGCATTTTTTTTATATTTGTCCATCTCTGTCTTTGGACAGACAGACGTCTGTTTGTTCCGGCTAATCTCCGAAACGGCTTTTCCGATTTTCGTAGGACTGATGGATAGCTAATATTAAAAGCAGTAACTTAGGCTACTCTTCATATTCCCGCCGGAACAGTATTTCACAATATGTGATACGTCTTTGAAACGGTTGATTGTAATTTGACGGAACTTAACGTAATTACACCAAAATAGCAGTATGAAATACTGCTATATTACAAAATCTATGACAATGCAACGATAGTGATAAATATATTTAAATGTATTGATGTGTAGATTCAAAGATTCAAATAGCTTCTTTGAATAGTTGTTGCAAAAAGACTTTGTATTATATCGTAAAACCTTTTTCAGACTACTTTTTAAGTTAAATTTATGTATGTATGACCGGTCGTTTCTTAGATTTATATCGAACGTGTTTTATTTACTGAAATTAATTCGATTGATTTACGGATTGCGACATCGCTGGTGCTCCAGATCTTGTCCATAGATACGATGACTACTTAAAACATACTAGGTACTGGTCGGTTAATTTATCTTTCATTTTTGCAAACATATTATTGAAGCTAAATAAATTTACTTTTTTATTTATTTGCTTTAGGCATCTAGCCCAATACAACAACAAACAAGATCATTGTAGATATTTAATACTTTTATCTGCAAATATAAGAATTTTAGTCTACGCTTTACAAAATGTATAGATATGATAAACATTATGATCACCCTACAAAATTTTCTCCCATACAAAATTGAAAATCGGTTTTCTTTTAAAATATAGCATTTAGAAGAACGGACGATACGTCAAGATTTAGTTAAAAAATAGTAAAAAACCTCAATCTTCTTTGCTTTAACCTATGAGGTAAAGTCTAGTTAATAAAGCCGAAAACCTTGGGCCCTCAATTCAGACGTTTCAGTAAAATTCAACTCTCATTTACTTTTTATCAATTAACTTTTGGGTCATTATTTCTTTTTTACTAATCCATAGAGGTATCTAACTAAAATATTATTAAAGTCGAATGATGGATTTCGTCAAATAAATTAAGTTATTGCAGATTCTTTAAAAATGACATTACTGAACTGAGGGCCCAAGATAAATCGCCATAAATCTGTAATGTGATATTCTACAGATTTGAGAATTTCTTAAAATATTTAAGAAATTCTTAACTAAATCCCTAAATAAAAATTATTAACCCAGACATAGTACTTTCCGAGATTTAGACTATGCGTCATTATGCAAGCGTCTGGATTGAGGGCCCACGTTATTTAATCATAACATTTTTAATTTACGTTTAAGAAATTTATGAGTCATTGCTTTAAGTTTTACTAATTTTTAACTAAATTCCCTGTAAATTTTATATCGTTTCGTAAGGATTTAAAAAATGGGTCAATCCAGATGCACACGGCTTCGCCCCCGTGATAGTATGAATATTAACTATCCCAAGGGAATTTACTCCCGCGATAAAAAAATATGCCATTCAGGACATGATCTAGCCGTGTGCCAAATTTTATCCAAATCCGTTCAGCTGCTCGAGTGTGAAGAAGTAACATACACACATACAAACTTTCACTTATACACCGTTAAATTTTAGTCGTTTTAATCCCGTGGAGGGTCGATTTGGTACATGTAACACTATCGATTTGTAAAGAGAAAATAAAAAAATAAAGTACTTTTTTTTTAACTCGAAGTAATTTACGCATATACGAAATTATTTTTTTCAAGTAAACGTCAGCTGAGCGAGGCCAATCAACTGTAGGTAGTTAGTACGCAACGACCGACAAATACCTACAAGGTCATTGACCCGTTTACTTAAAGAAATTGATTTCGTACATTTGTATTTTAATTTGACTTTTAGAAAAAAAGTGCTTTATTTTTTATTTTTTTACAAATCGATGAAACACTATGTTTCATGTACCAAATCGATCCTCCACGGGATTAAGACGAGCAAAATTTAACGGTGCATAAAACAAATATGTAATATATTTTCTCACCTTCAAGTTGGCTATCTCTCATGGCCGTGTGTATCAACAACGCAACCGTTAAAAGTGCGAAGTGGATTGAATCGTAAGCACGTAAAGTAACTAGTTAGTGACTTAGTTACCGATGCGTGATCATTAACGAATTTCCTTATTAACTTGGGCTTTTGCCATTTAATTATGCAAGGTTTGTGAGGGCGACGAACTGATCTGATCATATTATCACACCATTTACAAGTTTCTATATGCACCGCTAAATTTTAGTCGTTTTAATCCCAAACACTATCGAAATACTATCGATGTGTAAAGAAAAAATTAAAAAATAAAGTTTTTTTTTAAACTCGAATTAATTTACGCATGTACGAAATTAATTTCTTTAAGTAAACGTCAGCTGAGCGAGGCCAATGAACTGTAGGTAGTTAGTACCGCAACGACCGACAACTACCTACAAGGTCATTGACTCGTTTACTTAAAGAAATTAATTTCGTACATGCGTATATTAACTCGAGTTTTAGAAAAACAGTACATAATTATTTAATTTTTTCCTTACAAATCAAATACAAATCGATAGTATTTCATGTACCGAATCGACCCTCCGCGGGATTAAAACGACAAAAATGTAACGGTTTATAAACGGAGAAATTGACAGACTCCCGTCCGCGTGGTGGTTTACGGCCCATTCCGTCTCCTAGAGAGGACGCCTGAGTCCCAGTAGTGGGGCGTGGAACATTATAAGGCTGATGCTATGCTATGCTAGGCCATTTACAACGAGCCGAGGACAGTTCCTACGCCCTGTTGTTCGCACCAAGTTCTAAGATCAAGAGAGCTCTTGGGGTTTCGATCAGCGACCTGAAGAACTGTTTTCATAGCTACAAAGCCTTGAGCACAGGCGTAGAGTAGCCAGCTTTTCGGTATTTTACAGGATGCATTTTGGAGAGAGTACGCGGGAATTGCATGACCTGATTCCGGCATCTCATTTCTATCATCGGAAAACCCGGCGTATGACAAATATCCTCCCTTACGTTGTTGAAACTTCTACGGTCCGGACTAAGCGTTTTGCCTCGTCATTTATACCGCGTACATCAAAAGACTGCAGCAGTTTGCCTGCTGCGGTCTTATCGTCCTATTATAATTTAGCTGTCTACAAGGCTAGAGTGAATAGGCTCTTAATAAACTAGTGCGCCTCACCATCAACGATTGCATCACTTTATTAGTCACTGGATTGCAGTCAAGCACTAGTTTATATCAATTAAAAAAAAATGAGTTACGAAGATTTTTCCGAATCACAAATTTTCTTTTGTTTTGTGACGTAACAACCAATTTACAGTTTTCCGATTCTTGCTATACTTGTGCTAAGAGACCTTGCTTCATGCCAAATATCAGGATTCTAGGTCAACGGAAAGTACCCTATGAATTTTGATTCCCTTGAGAGTGTTGAAATGTACGTTTTCCGCAATATAAACAGCCGTATCTTTTTTTCAGTTAACTTAGAAGTTTTATTTTTTCACAGCTTCAAGGGACCGCAGACTTGAGTATTTGGTTTAAATTTCAACTCGATACCTTCATGCGTTCTCGAGATGAAGAGTCTTGACAGACAGATGGACGGACAACAAAGTGACCCTATAAGGATTCCGTTTTTTTCCCTTTGAGGTACGGAACCCTAAAAATAAATGTTTAAAATGTCAACTTAGGACATTGCGGCTTTATGGCTAAGGAAATACCAACTATGAATCACCGATAACCTGAAATCAACGACCAGTTGCCCGGACTAGACACAGAACACCCGTCTGGTTAGATGATCCTCCCTTTTCAAAGGAAGTTTGCGGTACTGTAAATTGTACAACCTGTTCTTATAATAATAATAATTTTATTTTAAAAGACAACAGTATGGTCCTCTGTGTTAGTTTACTTAAAATTACTTAAAACTGGTGTTAGTAGTACACAAAGATATGGAAAAAAAAAGATAAAAATAAAACGAGTAGATGTTTGAGACAAGATGTGCAGAGAACGATATAGCAAGCAGTAAACTACCTAACCATACTCTCCGCATAATGCCTCAGAATAGGGGTGTATTGACTCTCCACCACTGTTTTCAGGATGCTATTCTCACTTACCCACGTCCTGTGCATCAGTGATGCTACCTTCTTGCGAATCACTGCATAAAAGTCGTCCGTTCGATTTTCAGCAAACATTTCTGACGCACTACAGAAACGGGGCAGTTTCAACAGCATCCAAAAAACATTGTTAATACGTAACACATATCTAAATAACTATAATGATGAATCGTGTGTGTTCAGGAAGACTGAGAACAGCCTTTCCTTGACATTTAACCTTCACTTTACGATCTACACGTCTACTTAAAACCAATCATTCATTGCCCAAAAAGGCCTTTTATTCCCGAATGAAAGTAATACATCAATGCTACTATTTCGGGGTCTATAAATATTCGTGAATAGGTCTACAGTCCAGCGTACGAGGACCTAGACTATTACTCAATGTAACTACTCAACGTTAGAGGTAAGGAATACCTGTCAACGAGGCCTAAAAAACATGCCGTAAGTAAAAGGCTAGGCTTACCGAACGCAGTATTTTCTCAGCCATGGACCATTTAGCAGCAGCAGGTAGGGTAGGCTTAAATGGCGCAGACGTAGGGCTGCCAAATCGAATTCCGGTAATGGACAAAATATTGTAATTTGGGAGGACAGAGTTATTGGAGCGAATTATAATTTTATTACAGGGGTTTGCAGGAAATAGGAAGTATTTTGGACTTTTTTTCGTGTGGTTTCTGGCAAACATTTTTATCGTCATATGTTTGTCAGTTGCGTGTAATCCGATTATAGGCGTTTAAGGTGTTTTTAATATCGTGAGGATTTCATCACGCATGCGGATTTGTTCCGCATGCGTAACCTCCGCAAATGTCCATTTCATACAAGTATTTATTGTAAGGCGTGCAATACGCACTTGGCAAGCGTTTTATCGCCTTTTGAAATTTTCTGCATGCGGAGGAAATCCGTATGTGTGATGAATTCCGCATGATATTAAAACAACCTTAGGATGGATTTAAATGTCAACTGTCTTACTGCCAAGTGTTATGATAAAGACCAGATACACTACGGGACAAAATGTCCCCCAAATGTCCCGTGACGCATGAATGCGTTGTAGAATGTTAGCGGAAAAGTTGCGAGACATGCTATGTAAATAAAGCGTTGTAAGTCATGTTGGGGGACCTTTTGTCCCCTAATGTATCTGAAACTTAGAGATTTTAGAGGTATGCGGAACAGAGGGTTAAGTCCCACATACCTGCATTGAAAAGGGAGAATCCTCTGACCAGATGAGCGTTATGACTAATCCGGGCAACTGCCCAATAGATGATTTCGGGCGGATGTTCAAATCTTGTATTTCCTGGAACAAGTTTTGTGAAATATACGAGTAAATCACGGAATTACCGAACGCCAAAAGAGTTTTCAGGCGTCTCTTGTTTCGTGTTGCGTTTTTACCAAACATCGCGTTGGATTGCGTTAGACCAAGAATTAAGCTTTTAAACCATGCTCCACGTTGATGGTAGGTATGTGGGGAAGTTCTACCTTTTAGGGAGATAAATCCCTCCTTTGAGGCGTGGCTGGAAACACCTCACGGCGTTCTTACCTTCCGCATGACGCAGGTCCTTACCGGACACGGTAAGTTCGGGAGCTTCCTGTACCGGATTCGTGCGGAACCGACGCCTAGGTGTCACCAACTGTGTGGACCGCCCGGAGAACACAGTGGAGCACGCGGTAAAGGTGTGCCTCGCTTGGGCAGAGCATCGCCGTGTTCTCGTGGGTGATCAACGGCGGTGATCTCTCTCGCCGGGCCTTGGTACAGGTCATGGTCCGAAGGGAGTAGTAGTGGCAGACGGTCGCCTCCTTCTGAGAGGCAGTAATGGCAAAGGAGGAGGTAGCACGCGTGAGGCAACGGCCCTCACGCCCCAGCCGCCGCAGAGATTCCGATCCCGATTTTTCCAGTCACCGTAGGCACGGGTTTGCGGACGACGAGCAATGGTTAGCTCGCTGTCCGACCGTCCGGTAACCGTCCTTACCAAGCCCATGTCGTCGATGGCGCGTACTGTGCCTCAAACTGAAGAGGCTTAGCAGGCTCGAAGCCTACTGGGGCCAAGGATCTGTTTCTGAAAGGAAGGCACGGCCCTTGTACGAAAGGCAACGAATGGTTTTTTAGTCAGTAAAAGTCTGACACTATCTCCCGTTCCGCCCAAGGGTGGGAGATGATTGGATGATTTCCCCCAAAAAAAAGGCACATCTTAATTTTTATTTCTTATGTGGCACCATTGACGTAACTACAAGTTGATTACAATTTTGATTTTTGTTTTTCGGAGTAACCTACTAACCAAACATGCTTATTTAATAAAATCACATACATATTAATATGACGACCTGAAAAAAGTTTTATTGTTTCAGCAATAATTAGTGTTCTATTCCGTCGTTCACAATTCTTCCATAAAATTGTGTCGTCAATTTTAAACATTTCGAAGTAATGACAAGAAATTAACCTAACCCCTATATTTCAAGTACTATCCTCCTCCTTGATTCCGCTTCAAATGGACAGTTATAGCCTGTTATTTTTTGATGTTATTCGAAGGTGTTTTTCCGCTGCCATGGCGACCGAGTGGTAGTCATACAAACTAGCTTGGAATATGAGCCTAAATAAAAAAAAAAATATGGCGGTAAGTCCCCTCTAAGCCTGCGTGGTCTGTTGAATTGTTCTGAAGAGTTACCGCGGCATCAGCCCTGCTGATAACACTATAAGGGGCGCGTTCCACACTAAGCGCCATTAATGACTTGGGTTCGATCCTTACCGGACGGCCAGACGGCGAGCTACCCATTGCTCGTCGTTCGTGCGGTGGCTGGGAATTGCCTTGCGATTCCCGAGTAGGAAGAATTTAATCATACATAATTTTATTAATTATATACATTAAATCACCCCTTTTTGCGATGGGGGTCTGAAGAAATTACAAAAGACTGGCCTGTTAGTCTAGTGGTTAGTAGCCCTGACTGCTATGCCGGAGGTCGTGGATTCGATTCCCACCCAGGACAAATGTTTGTGTGATGAGCACAATCATTTGTTCTGTGTCTGATTGTAATTCATCTATAATATGTATGAATTTAGAAATATGTAAGTATGTTTATCAGTTGTCTAGTACTCATAACACAAGCTCTGCTTAGCTTGGGACTAGACGGCGTTGTGTGATAGTTGTGGAATATATTTATATAAAGGCCATGTGCTACGATCCTTTCCTCCTTGCTTTCTTTCTTTTATTTATACGAATTTGTGAGGCACGAATAAAGGATATTTCTTTCTTTATTTCGGCTCGTTTACGTTCAAATATTTGATCATTCACGGTGTTTGTCTCTTGTCGGTCTTTCCACTGACATTTGCTTAAATACTTTCCATGTTAGTCAAGTTCATCACCACGTAATAAAAACGATCTCAAACATATAGCACTACGTTGGTAACCCTACAAACGTATTCCATTAAGTTGAATGAACGAATTTTATATATGCAGGCACCTTGAGGCGAGCAATCAATATTAAAGGGACCTTTTGAGCAGTGTGTCGGCACGCGATTGTGTTTTGGAGAATTAAACTTGTGAGAAATGTTCGTCCGTTTTTTATAGTCACCTGTAATATTCCACTACTATCACACAACGCCGTATAGCCCCAAGCTAAGCAGAGCTTGTGTTATGAGTACTAGACAGCTGATTAACATATATTTCTAAATACATACATATTGTATATAAATTATAGCTAAACACAGAACAAATGATCGTGCTCATCACACAAACATTTGTCCTGAGTGGGAATCAAACCCACGACCTCCGGCATAGCAGTCAGGGTCACTAAAAACTAACCCTGAGCAACAGTGGGAACATTATATGGCTGATTACATCGACCTATATTCTGCTGGTTATGTTATAATATGCTATGCCAGTCAAAAAACTAAATATAATAAAAACGTTTATTTCAGACAATTTACATATCATCATCAGCCTTTTTTATGTTCTCCTCTCTAAGAGAGGGAATGGACCGTAATCCATCACGCGGACCCAGTGCGGGTTGGTGAATGTCACATGTCTTCGAATTTTTGGTTCTAGGACATGCCGGTATCCTCACAATGTTTTCCTTCACCGTTTTGAGAGCAGTGGTGATGAAATAATTTACACAAAGTTATGCGCCTGGCTGGGTTTGAACCCGCGTCCTACAACTCGCAAGTCGGGGCTGTTACCACTTGGCCACAATTGCTCCAATTATCTGGACAATTGGAGCCACATTTAGCAAGTACGATGTTTCACAGTACATTTCATGTAACCACCGAACTAGACTGAGGGTCTGTATTATGGTGGTCCATCCTTCAGGCATGAGATCAACGAGGGTGTACTGTGATGTTGGAGTAATGAGTTTGCATGATATTATATGCAAACTCATGCTTATGAGCTATCCTATTGGTTTGTTAGTAAACCTAAGGATGTTAGTATTCTAGAATGAATTTGAATATTTATAGAGAAATAATATTTTATTGTTTTAGAGTCAGTGCTGCGCAATTATTTGAAGTGTAATGAAGTAATTTTTAATATATCATTGAGTAAAAGTCTAAAGTCGTTTTTATATAATCATCAATGCCGGAAGTCGAGCCTGCAGCAAGGGTTCGACAGTAGATATTTAGAGAGTGTCGCTACATTGGCACTTATTTTGACCTCGAAGACATAGATTACTAAGCGTCCACTGGATATAGACCTTATTTTATGGTCGGTAAAATCATCCAATGACAAATCCTGCCCTTGGGCGGGGCGGGAGATAGTGTTAGACTCTCACTAACTAAAAACCTATCCCGTTCTTTCCCTATGCCTATTATACCGGGGCCGAGTCTTCTAATATACACCGTTAA
Organism: Leucania comma; assembly: GCA_958295575.1. Classification (NCBI taxonomy): domain Eukaryota; kingdom Metazoa; phylum Arthropoda; class Insecta; order Lepidoptera; family Noctuidae; genus Leucania; species Leucania comma. Next base: position 22,188,229 of record OY282477.1, on the reverse strand, counting down.
ATTTTGGTCGTTTTAATCCCGCGGAGGGTCGATTCGGTACATGAAACACTATCGATTTGGAAAGAGAAAATATAAAAATAAAGTACTTTTTTTTAAACTCGAATTAATTTTTGCGAAATTAATTTCTTTAAGTAAACGTCAGCTGAGCGAGGCCAATGAACTGTGGGTAGTTAGTACGAAACGACCGACAACTACCTACAAGGTCATTGACTCGTTTACATAAAAAAAAGTAATTTCGTACTTATAACTCCAGTTAATATACTAACTGGAGTTATAAAAAATAAGCATAATACATTATTTTTTAATTTTATCTTCATTAATCGATAGTGTTTCATGTACCGAATCAACCGTCCACGGGATTAAAATGACCAAAATTTAACGGTGTAGACCTCAATCAAGAATCGCCACGACGATCGGTACTATACAGCTCTTGTCCATCCTATGATTCTCATCAGGTCAACAGTCTACCTTGGGATGCCATAAGATTATGTAGGTACGTGTAAACCAAGTTCAAAACCCAAGCGGACGGCGGGCAATGGGTAGCTCGCTGTCCGTCCGTCCGGTAACAGACCGGTCCGAGCTCAAGTCGTTTACGGCGCGCACTGTTCCCGCGCGCCTCAAGGAGTTGTCAGCAAACTGTAGGGGCCCGACAGGGCCGAAGCCTACTGGGGTCAAAGGGTATGTGAAAATGGCACCCGGGGCCCTGGGACCAAGGCGAAGAATGGAACGGGGTAGGTTTTTAGTCAGTAAGAGTCTGACACTACTTCCCGCTCCACCCAAGGGCGGGATTTGTCATTGGATGATTTTAACTACCGAAAAAAAAAAAAAAAAGTTCAAAACCCAAAACCCGTTGCTAAATACCCACAAAATTAACGCAACTACGAATAAAGGGACCGCAAAAACAAACAAATTCCTTCTATAATAATCCTGATTGCCTTCAAATTGAAACAAGCTATAACATAATAAGATCCACTACGCCAATTGAATTTCGTTACAATTACAGAAAATAGTATAACATGATTTCCATAATAATATAAACAAGGGTAATAATAGCTGTTTTGTCGTGACCTGGAGCTATTAAACGCGAGAACTTCCCTCATAGCATAGTTGTACCTACTTACGTAGCGTTAATGAGTTTTACCTAACGCAAAAGGTAAATTTTTGTTCTGTTATCTTAATGGAAAACGGAGGGAAAGGTATTTTAGGGATATCGTTTAGACACACTTCGTTAAAGGGTCATAGAGAGTATAATTATTGTGGTTTTTGGTTCTGTGGCCTAGACAGAATGAAAGTCTATTTTAATGATAATTTGTCTGCTGCGGTCTTCCCGTCTGATTATGTTAGGTGTCCTTAAGGCTAGAGTTAATAGGCTCTTAATAAATTAGTGCGCGTAACCATCAACGATGGCATCACTGCTTACCATCAGGTGGGATCGCAGCCAAACACTGGTTTATGACTAAAAAAATGGTTTTAGCCAGTATTGGCAAAAAAAAAAAAACGGTTTTGGTTGGAATTTCAATTTCAGCCAAAAAGGGGCAATAATTTTTTCACTGATGGAAAGTCAAATTTATCCCTGCTTGCTGTCATAGGCTACTTTTTATCCCCATGAAAGGCATATTCCTTATGGAATGTACCATGAGTTTGCTGGGCACAAGAAATTACTAATCAGACTAATATTTTGCATTAACATTTTTTTTTTTGTAAATACAATACATTGGCCAGAGATTGCCCTAGACAGGGAAGTTTGTAAGGAGAAAGGGGAGGCCTTTGCCCAGCAGTGGGACACACAATAGGCTATCAAAAAAAAAAAAACATTACAAATGTGCGCAAAAGTTTTTGTGTTTGTATGTGTGCCGTTTTTTGGATACGGCGGTAGCATACCTCCACCGTACGCTCCATTGTATCCTCCGGGTGGTACACACAATGGTGACAGCCAGGCATTTCTTCTACACGAATGAGGTGTCGAACCTTCCGAACTTACCATGTTCGGTGAGGATTTGCGTCATGCGGAAGGTGAGGACGCACTCCTCAAAGAGAACACTTATCGGCATGATTATGGCGTGCCCAGTATGTGTCCATTTGGATGTAACTTGGCTCACGGATAGATCATGCCCTCGATTAATTCATACAGTACTTTTTAGTTCAGAAGCTATAAGTATAATAAGCCTTATAATGTCCCTACTGCTAGGACTCAGGCCTCTTCTCTATGAGAGAGAACGGGCCGTAATCCACAATTTTTGGTGGATGTCACATGTCTTCGAATTTTTGGTTCTAGGACATGCCGGTTTCCTCACGATGTTATCCTTCATCATTTTGAAAGCAGTGGTGATGAAATAAATTACACAAAGTAATGTAGGTACCCGGTTAGGTTTGAACCCGGGACCTACAACTCGTAAATGAGGGCTCTTTTCACTTGGCCACCAATCATCATTATCATTTCAGCCGAAAGACTTCCATTGTTGGACATAGGCTTCCCCCAAGCGTCGCTACAATGAACTGTCCTGTGTATCTCGCATCCATCGTATTTCCGCAACCCTTGCCAGATCATCGGTCCACCTTGTAGGAGACCTCCCAACACTGCGTCTTTAGTACGCGGTCGCCACTCCAGTACCTTTCGGCCCCAACGGCCATCTGTTCTGCGAGCAACGTGCCCTGCCCATTGCCAGTTTAGCTTGGCGATTCTTCGTGCTATGTCGGCAACCTTGGTTCTCCTGCTTTTATCTTCATTTCTGATTCGATCACGCAAGGAAACTCCGAGCATAGCCCTTTCCATTGCCCTTTGGGTGACTTTAAGCCTTTTGATGACGCCCATTGTGAGCGACCCGTTCCCCACGCTCTCCAATGGGAGAAGTTATTTTGTCATAAATATATAAATTTTTGACAGTGTGTTTGTTAGAAACTCGGTCTCTGTATAGGCCATTGTGCTCCTATTCCTCCTTGTGTGTGCGTGTGTATAAAAACAATATCCCCACATAAGCAATTTATTCTAAGCGGAAGTCATAAAAGCGGGTAATAGCGTAACAGTGTTGATGTAGTGTTTGCGAGCGTGCAAACTGCTAATATTAAGTACGACGATATTTGGATTTTAAACAAGCATGTTTTAAAAAATGAATTGTATACACCGTTAAATTGTGATCTTTTAATCCCGTGGAGGGTCGATCCGGTACATGAAACACTATCGATTTGTAAAGATAACATAAAAAAATAAAGATTTTTTTTTTCTAAAACTCGGATTAATATACGCATGTATGAAAATAATATCTTAACATACTAAAAATAAGGTTGTACATATTAAAAACTAGCTTTTACCCGCGGTTTAGCTGCGTTAACTGATTACCTACCCCAATCTACCTATCCTATCCTATCTATCTACCCTACTCTATGCTACCTATGTTGCCTAGTCTACTCTACCTCCCTATAATTTTTCCTGTTAAACCTTTCCTTTATACTGGTGAACAAAACAAAACAAAATGATTAAAATCGGTCCAGCCATTCTCGAATTTTAGCAAGACTAACGAACAGCAAGTGATTTTTATATACATACTAACTTTTGTCCGCGGCTTCGCTCCCGCTCTACCCTACTCTACCCTACCCTATCCTACTTTACCCTACTCTACCCTACTCTACCCTAATTTACCCTACCTAAGAACCTTCTCCTGACAACAAAGAATGCAACAAAAAAAGAAATCGGTTCAATTGTTCTCGAGATTTGTGCTTAGCAACACATTCAGCAATTCATTTTTATATTATAGATATATAAATCACAGATGTTACCCTTTAAGCTGCCATTCTTAAGTGCGATTGAACCGGAAATGTCTGTGGCATTAATATATGTATGTCTGGCCATTTAAGTATTTTCTGAGGCTTATCCAAATGTCTTTTCTATGGTATTGTTCGTCAAGTCGTTGAGCTCCTTAGTAGACCTGAGTTGAGCTTTGCGAATACTGAAAAATGCTTGCACTGACTGGACAGGTCCACTCAAATCTATATCGTTCTTTCTTCAAAAGACCATTTCAGACAAATCAGCATGTTCCTCATGTGATTTGACGATTACATTGTTGAGTTAGTTTCGGTGTTTCTTCTCAGGTTAGTCAACTAGGAAACACCGGCCTCATCTAGTTTAGACTAACGAAAAAAGAAAATGTTTTTTAAACAAATCAAAATATATGTATTTTTGTGACATGAACGGCCTTATTTTTTTCCTTTATCTTAAATGTTTGATTTTTGCACAGCTCAAAGGCACCGGAGACTTGAGTGTATAGTTTATATTCAACTCGATATCTCCACGCGTTCCCGAGATAAAAGGGTCTTGACAGACCGATAGAGACGGACAACAAAGCGATCCTATCATATCCATCGGCGGGCAATGGGTAGCTCGCTGTCCGTCCGTCCAGTAACAGACCGGACCGAGCCGAAGTCGTTTACGGCGCGCACTGTTCCCGCGCACCTCAAGGAGTCGTCAGCAAACTGTAGGGTCGAAGCCTAATCTGGGGCTTTGGGGCCTGGAACCAAGGCAAAGGAGGAACGGAGTAGGTTTTTAGTCAGTAAGAGTCTGACACTATCTCCCGCTCCGCTCATGGGCGGGGTAAGTCATTGGATGATTTTACATACTTTAAAAACAAAAAAAAAATCTTCAATCCATACAAAACGGAATCCTAAAAATCACCCTGTGAAAAAAAAACTAATCTATTTTATGCGGATAGCGTGGCCCCTACGAATATGATTACCGACTTTTGAATATTAAACTAGAATAACTGTTATTTGCTAGGAAAATAGTTTTGTTTATACTTAGGAAAACTGATTCAATGTTAATTTATTGTCGTTTTTTGTTCACACGCAACGCTATTGTAGCGAAAGCCTTTGTCTTCTGACTCGCATAAACTGTTACAACTTAGACGATTATTGTTTAAAGCAATAATAATGTATTATAATGGTTTTAAGTTACTTACCGATATTAGTTTGAAGGGCATATTACATGAGTTCAATATATATTTATTGATCATCAAAATTAATAATAGTACCTATAGTTTACAATTCTACTGAATTGTAGAGTGATAAAATTTAAATTGAAATTTTGATCGAGCCTAAGTCGACAACAGCTCATAGTGTTCCACGCGTAATTGTCAGCAAACCTTATGGGCACAGCAGGGTCAAAGCATACTGGGGCTAAGGGTCTGCTTTTGAAAGGAAGATTCGGCCCTGGTATGAAAGGCAACAAAGGAACGGGAGTGGGTTATTAGTCAGTAAAAGTCTAACACTATCTCACTGGATGATTTTTTTTGTTCAACGTCCGCTCGGTAAAGAGTGAACCCGAGTAATTGACGGCGCGTAGTATTGCACGCTTCATGTCCGATGTCTATCACGGCCGAGGTCTGCTTGGGTTACGAGAAATTACTGAAATGGAAACTAAACCCGTGGTCCTAGAACTCAAAGGGCAACTGAAGGACACAGGTGTAGTTTTAGTCAGTAAAAGCCTGACACTCACTCTCACTCCACCATAAAGCGGAAGAAGTTACTTAAGTCATCACTAAATCTCAATAATTAATTAAAATCATAACAAATAAGTTTAAAACAAAATCACAATATGTGAAATTAAATAAAAATTATTCCAAAGTTCATGTTAAAAAGTTAAAGTTAGTGTCAAAATATTTAAATTCAAAATTAATGTTTAACTAGCTCGGCAGGCCCACTAACTAACTTTTTCTCCAGTCGGCTTCAAATGCCGAAAAGTTAAGGAGTGGAATTCCCTGGAGTCTGTGTTTCCTGCAGGCTACAACCCGGGAATCTTTAAGTCAAGAATGAATAGGTTACTTCTAGGTAAGCGCGCTCCATCGTCGACCGCATCGTCGCTTTCCATCAGGTGAGATAGCGGTCAAGCGCGAACTTATCAATAATAATTAAAAAAAAAAAACTTCATTTTGATCAATAAACACTTTATTATAATTCAAAATCAATCGTTCGATCAAAACCTATAGAAGGAATATATTTGAAGTGTCAATCTTCTCACATAATATTTATGATTTATAATATGAAATAGATCTTTGAAACTCGTGGCTTTTACAAGTCGAGGAGCACCTCATTTGTCAAAAACGGGCTTTATGAGAAAGTAATAATATATCGAACAAGCGTCGGTATACAACGAAGCAGCCGCTTTGAATAACGTTTTTTTCTCTGAGCGACAAATTAGCTTCGAACTCGTGACAAAGGTTCAAACTTTTGTTGTTAACTTCGTTATTAAAAAGGTTGGAACATAATAGAAATCACATTACTATTATGAAGGCGAAGGTTTGTATATGTATGTCTGTGTTTGTTACGCCTTGACGATTAAACACGACATCTTAAGGTCAGCAAACTGTAGGGGCCCAGCAGGGCCGACGCCTACTGGGGCCTAGGGTTAGGTGAAAGCGAAACCCGGGGCCCCAGAACTTAGGAACCCTAGGTTTTTAGTCAGTAAGAGTCTGACACTATCTCCCGCTCCGCCCAAGGGCGGGGGATGATATTGGATGATTTTACCTATCATAAAAAAAAAAACTGGTGGCAAGTAGTAATGCAACCTTTGATGGTGAAACGCACTAGTTTATTATGAGCGTATTCACTCTATCGGACGAGACACTCGCAGAAGGCAAATTGTTCACGTCTTTCTTACGGGGCATAAACGAGGAGGCGAAACTGTCAGGTCTTAGGGTGGATAAAACGCGGCTAAAGAGAGTGTATTAATAACAATATATTAATTATAGTATTACCTAATTTAAGGACTAAACAGGTAAACAACGCGTATATCACGTTCAGTTGAAAAAAAAGAAATAAAAAAAAATAAAAAACAGAAACACTGCACATTGTCATCAAAAGAAAAAAAAAGCAAAAAAAAACACTGAATATCATTAATGAAAAAACAAATGCAATAATAAAAAAAAAGGAAACAACGTTTATTTTTTTTATTTTTTTTTATTTATTTCTTTAACAGTTTTTTGTTTTTGTACAAAACTCGCCAAACTTTACAGTTTGATGGCGAGATATTATTATTATTATATTAAACTGTCAAGCCCCAAGAGGACACCGGTGTTCGTACACCTATTATCTTTCTATTGTGTCTCTAATTACGGTATTCAAATGCTATACAGTATTATATTTCGTAGTATTAGTTAGTGATAGTGTACAGTAAATAGTATTTATGGTTATTGATTTGTATAAATAGTATTTAATTATAGTTTTTGTCTTTGGGGTTGAGCGGCCGTTTGTTTGGGCATTTTGGGCGGCGGTGGGTACGTACCTATATGTGTTGAAAGTCGGGAGACTCCTGACTTTGGATGTGTATATGGCCGTGTTTACGGAGACGCGGCGCGTTGGGCGTCCGTCGTACATTGCAGCAGCGGGCCGAGTCATCGGTCGCGCAAACACAAACATATGGCAATGTACCGCGGACCGCCCAACGCGCCGCGTCTCCGTAATCGAGCACTATGGGCCGTTGTTGCTTGGGTATCGCTTCGAGCTGATGAAGAGAGGCTAATCCACAAATTCTGATGGGATTTATCGTGATCGTTGAAAGGTGTTCGGAGTGATGCCACTTGCACGTGGAGTTGCCCAGAAGCAAATAATGTATAACCATCAAACAAGATCATAGTCGCCATGTCTGTGGACCAAATGTAAGGCAGGAGTGTGGTTTTAGTTAGTAGGAGTCTGACACGATGAGGCGGCCTGGCCGTCCATGAGGGTTTACCACTCCTGCCGAGGAAAAATATGTCACGGTGTGGCCGCTACATTCTGTTACCTGGCCGCCTCATAACTTCTTGTTTGTTGAAAAAAATCGCACTTTTCCTGGTAGGTTACTCAAATTTTTCAGCTCATAAATTGAATTTTAATCGGTAGATCTCACAGAGTCTAGTCAGTAAACGGTAAGTCATGACCCACTCCTGATCTATGGCCTTTGCTTTCTAGAGCCGTAGTCGTGGCCTTTCGAAAAATTCTGCTAACCTGACATCACATATCATCACGCCTGTGTTCGTGCACGCTATAAGGTGGGCAGAGGTGTTTCGCATTCAAACTTAAGAATGAAGTGCCATGTAATAAGGATTTGCAAGCTTAAGGATGACGAGTAATGAGTCGCTCGCCGTTCGACTTTCCGGGAAGGACCGAGCTCGGGTCGATGGTGCGTAGTGATCCGCGTGAGCCTCAAAGAGGTGTCAGCAAAATCAAATGGTCCTAGAAGGGGCAAGAATGTTTGAAAGATGGCTATAACTCACAGAGGCTCTAGAAGACCAAAGGCAATTACAGCAAAAAGACCAAGCGTTTCGCCTCGTCGTTTATACTACGTACATCAATGAACTGAAACAACTTGCCTGCTGCGGTCTTCCCGTCCGTTTGTAATTTAGGTGTCTTCAAGGCTAGAGTGAATAGACTCCTTATAAACTAGTGCGCCTTACCATCAACGATTGCATCACTACTTACCATTAGGTGGGATCGCAGTTAAGCACTAGTTTATATCAATTGAAAAAAAAGGAACAGTAAAACAGGATGTACCCACTCTCTCGCTCCATTCTAGAGCAGGAGTTACTTGATGAGTTACCACCTCAAAAAAAACTGGATTGCTATGTAAGTCTGTCACCATCACCTTTCGCAAGTCTAGACAAGGTCAGATTTCTGTTGTTTCATAAAATAGATTTATTTTTATTTGTAGGCACGGTCACCTTGAAAACGAATTATGACATCAATTATTTTCGTAAACGAATACGTCTAATTTACGCCGAAAAATAAGATTATATAGGTATTACTCTAATAGAATACAGTTATTTTTTTATAGAAATAGCTGATGCCCTGTAAAAATAATATCTTGTTATTGATTAATTATCATAACCTAGACAAAGTAAACAGTAACAGTAAATGTTAAAATATTACATTATGACCAGTACCTCTACCATGAGTTTTAAGCAATAGTATTCGTCGCTACTCGATATCGACGCCGTAAATATTTTGTATGGCAAATTTTGCAGCGCCTCTAGCGGTCACTTGCAGAACCAAAATTTGCCATACAAAATATTTACGGCGTCGATATCGAGTAGCGACGAATACTATTGCTTAAAACTCATGGTAGAGGTACTGAGGATAAAGCAGTATTGTGTGTGAAACGAAGGTTGTTAATTTTTTTTGAACGCTGTAAGGGATTTATACAGGGTGTATATGACATTGTACCACAAACGAATACCATGTATCCAGTACATGATTCTGAAACCCCCAGTGGTGGAACTTTTCGTCCTTTTTTTCTTAAAAAAAATCTGTGCTTCTTTAAATTTAAATTGTATAAAACCGTTATTCTAACCAACCTAGATAATATTTCCAGTAAAAAAAGAAAACATTTTTTTTTATTAATAATTAATTAATTAAGTTAGAGGGGTTGATAAAATCGTTATTCAAATCAACCCCGACGGAATTTTTAATTTTAGATGCTGATGATGTAATTCATTTCTTTTTTTCAATAAAAATATTAAAATATCAATTTTATACCGTTTAAATTAAAAATCGTAAATAATATTTTTTTTTAAATTAAGAAAAAACTGATGAAAAATTAATTCCACCACCGGGGGTCCAGAATCATGTACTGGATCCATGGTATTCTTTTGTGGTACGATGTCAGATACACCCTGTATAGCATTATTTTTAGTAGTCTAAGCGAAACCTAAATATTGTTCGTTCAGAATCAGTAACTGAATCAATTTCAATAATTTTTACACCATGTTATATTTTTCCCAAAAATATTTAAAAAAGTCACAAGTTGAACACCACCGTCATTAAGTACAACACAGGCCACGGCAAGTCATAGTATGCATTAGGTACCAGCGCACAGCTGGGTGTGGGAATAAAACAACCCTTCAGTCGGCCGGATGGCCCGTTGACAATGTGTTTGTGTGGAAATCCAGGTAGCATAACAAGCTTATAACTTTGTGATTTTTCATGATACAGTTATCAAATTTTGTACATTCCCGAGTACTGCGAGGAAGTTAACATAACAACACCTGAGTGAAGTGAGGAATTCAAGCGGCCCAAGACGATACTCTACGTTTTACATCTTAAGTGAAATAATTAAAAGACAATATACTGAAACAAATTATATATTTGTGAAATATAAGTATTATTTCCTAATCAATATTAACTGTCATTTGACATATTTTGAGATTTGAAACTAACGAAATTCACAAAAAATAATAATTATATAGTGGGAGGCTCTTTAATTATTATTTTTTAAGGTATACTATGGCCATGGTAACGACTTTCTTTTTGTGTTAGTGGCCAGTTTAATTTTTGAATAAAGTCGTTTGATGCACGTAGGTACATTATGTCAAAATCACTTCAAAAAGTTTTCTTTTGATATGATGATGCCGTGGTTTAGAGTTTCGAGTTTCTGTGATCAAAATGTATCTATAGGGGAGTTATATTTTTGCCATACATTGCTGGCATACATTTTTTTTAGGTCATCTCTTATAGGACTGTAGGAGAAATCAATAGCAAAAAGAATTATGTTTACCAACCGTAATCAAACGAAGTTAGAGATTATTTTAGTAGATTGCTATAGGTTTTTTTTTATCACGCATTATTTTTTATTTTGTTTCGATATTTATGGTGTGTACAGATTAAATTAGTGTCAATGACTATCGCAACACTAACGCGTATATTTTCAATATTTTCAACACTTATATTTTTTCTAGTTCTAGTGAAGAAAAACTGCAAATGAAAAAAAAAATAATAATACAGGACCAACCAACTTAATCTATTTTATCAATAGTAACCTCAAAATATTACGTATTACATTAACAACGCTTTTAAACGTATCTTCGTTCGGTTACGGTTTATGGACCTGGTTTTTTTGCTACTGATTTCTCGTATTGTCCTCTAACATATAACTTCGGTAACATTTCTGGCGAAAAGAAACAAGTAAATGATGCCAAAAGTTTGCATTGCCTTTTACCTCTATAACAAAGTCATTACAACAGTCCCTTCGCAGATACGTCTTCAAGGAACACATAAATAATAAATGAAATATCTTTCAGCACTCGATACCTACATTATTATTTAATGTTTCATGTCAAGAGCAAATATTCTTTAGAAGGGTACTTTAGGCTTTATAAGAAAAGTGTTGTGACAGGATACGGGTCTCCAAGGGTATCGATTTTTTAACTGTTGACCTTTGTCGTTTAGCGAGTTTTTGTACAAAAGTGTAGCGGAGATGTGAGGTCAAAGAAAAGATGGATGGGTGGTTTTTCAGCTGACTATTCACATGCTGTCGGTCTAATTGAAGGTCTGTACCTCTACCATGAGTTTTAAGCAATAGTATTCGTCGCTACTCGATATCGACGCCGTAAATATTTTGTATGACAAATTTTGCAGCGCCTCTAGCGGTCACTTGCAGAACCAAAATTTGCCATACAAAATATTTACGGCGTCGATATCGAGTAGCGACGAATACTATTGCTTAAAACTCATGGTAGAGGTACTGAGCACAACTGTAAAAGTATTTCATTACTAATGTGGGGACGTTGAAGAATTACTTAAAAACTAGTTCCAATTCAAAGAAAAGTATCCTTAATAAGTTTGCTTTGAGAGGAAACTAAAATCACGTAGTCGTAGTGGTTCTAGAGTTAAATGAAACGAAGCAACGTAACCTTAAATAAAATATTAGGAGAATGGGTTTGTCAACTGACCAACCCCCCTAGCCAAGTTACGACTGTTTTGTTTCGATTCTCTTGCGTCGAACGCCTCGACTCGGCCACGCCTCCGATTACTTTGTTCTGACCACGTGACTGAGCGTTGAGATGACGTCAGAACAAAGGAATTGGAGGCGTGGCCGACTCGAGGCGTTCGACGCAAGAGAATCGAAACGAAACAGTCGTAACTTGGCCAGGCCTAATGGCCCAAATAGTTTTAACTAGTCTATGTTAGTCTCCGTTTCACGGAATCTCGTTAGAAGAAATATATACTTATCTTTATACTAGCTTTTGCCCGCGTATTCACTTTCGTCAACTGACTACTCTATTCTAGTTTACCCTACTCTACCCTGCCCTACCCTACTCTACCCTACCCTACCCTACTCTACCCAATACTATCCCACTTTACCCTACACTACCCTAATCTACCCTAACCTATCCTACTCTACCCTACATAGTTACCTATCCTACTCAAATCCCGCCCTTGGGTGGGGTTGGAAATAGTGTCAGACTCTTACTGACTAAAAACCTACCCTTCCATTCATTGCCTTTGTCCCGGGGCCCGTGGTGACATTCTCACATAACCTTTGGCCCCAGTAGGCTTCGGCCTCGAGGTGGTAAGGCCCCTCTTTGAGGCGTGGCTGGAAAGGCCCCACGGCGTCGTCACCTTCCGTTTGGCGCAGGTACTGACCGAACACGGCAAGTTCGGTCCGTACCTGTACAAGATTCGTGCGGAGACGACGCCCGGATGTCGCCACTGTGCGGAGCGTCCGGAGGACACGGTGGAGCACACAGTCGAGGTGTGCCCCGCTTGGGAAGAGCACCGCCGTGTCCTTGTGGGGGCGATCGGCGGCAGCGATCTCTCGCTCCGGGCTTTGGTTCAAGCTATGCTCCGGAGCGAGGAGGAGTGGCAGGCGATCGCCTCCTTCTGCGAAGCAGTAATGCTAGCAAAGGAGGAGGCCGACCGCATCAGGCAACGGCGTACACGCCGCCGCCGCCGCCGGGTTTCCGATCCCGATTTCCGGCCACCGTAGGCGCGGGCTCGCGGACGGCGGGCAATGGGTAGCTCGCTGTCCGTCCGTCCGGTAACAGACCGGTCCGAGCTCAAGTCGTTTACGGCGCGCACTGTTCCCGCGCGCCTCAAGGAGTTGTCAGCAAACTGTAGGGGCCCGACAGGGCCGAAGCCTACTGGGGTCAAAGGGTATGTGGCACCCGGGCCCTGGGACTAAGGCGAAGAATGGAACGGGGTAGGTTTTTAGTCAGTATGAGTCTGACACTACTTCCCCCTCCACCCAAGGGCGGGATTTGTCATTGGATGATTTTACCAACCGAAAAAAAAAAAAAAGTAGGCTGCGGCCCTTCTGGACCCCTACAGTTTGCTGACAACTCCCTGAGGCGCGCGGGAATAGTGCGCACCGTAGACGACCTGAGCTCGGACCGGTCCGCCACCGGACGGACGGACAGCGAGCTACCCATTGCCCACCGTCCGCGAGCCCGCGCCTACGGTGGCCGGAAATCGGGATCGGAATCCCGGCGGCGGCGGCGGCGTGTGCGCCTTTGCCTAATGCGGTCGGCTTCCTCCTTTGCTAGCATTACTGCTTCGCAAAAGGAAGCGACCCACTCATATTAATGTAGAAACAGAACTTTTTGAGAGTAATGACAAATGAGTGGAACGAAACGTAAATATGAATGACAGATGAGCACAGATCTTATATATCCTACAGACAAACAGATGAGCAGCATGATTGAGTGAAAGGGATGAAAGTTTGAAACATATGGGGTTTGAAAGAGATAGTGTAATTTATGATAACGATCTAAGAGAATGCAATATTGAGACTGATGCAAGACAAAATACAAACCAATTGTGTGTTGTGAGTGACTAAATCACTGACGACAACGACATCTATTTCGTCACAAATGAACTAATCCTGATTGCGCAAGTAAAGTTCTCCGCCCGATTTGAACTTATAAAACAGCCCAAAAACATCTACCGCGTAGTATTCTACCAGACATGACACCCGTCTTGTCGGAGGATCTTCCATTTTCAACGGAAGTATGTGGGACTTTACTCGCTGGTCCACACTACCTCCAAAGACAAAAAAATAAAGTTCAAGTTTATCGAAGAAAAATCCATCATTTATTTGTCCCCAATCTCACATTAACGTCACTTATGGAACTCACTTCCCTTAGAATTTCATGATTTCCAACAGTACAGCAAATAACCCTCTCGCTGCGAAGATATTGCGCAAAACATAATAAGAGGAAACAGAAATCTTTTGCTCTGAACAATTTTCTACCTTTCAGAAAATATAAAGGTCTATTGAGCTCCAGTGTTCCGGAATGTGAATCTGATCCCATAATAGATCTATTGTTTTTAAGTGTCTGTTCAATTAGGTGAATCACTTCCTAAAGGACTTTTCTCTTAATTGGTGGTACCTACAATAAAATTGATAGCTAAACCCATTGTGTTTGTCTAAGCATCGAGTTGAGAGGAAAGCCGGTGAATAAAAGTGAAATGATTATCGATTTTAAGTGAAATGAGCGTTGAATTTATTTCTATGAACGCTCAAGGCTTTAAGTTTACGCGCGGATACCCGACACGTGCTTCTAAAAAAAACGGTAATTTAAAAAACTAAACAACCCGACTGCTTTTCTGAGTATTCATGAAAAAGCCCTAAAACAAGAAAGTCGTTGTACCCGATTGCACTTATCTATATAATATTTTAAATACTGGCAGTCGGGACCCATTCTAGAATTGAGAGCACATACCTATATTACATTGCAGATTACTCCAATCTATTGACTAGACGACTGACTTACTTTTTTCTTGTTTTAGGGCTTTCATGAATGCTCAGGAAAGCAGTCGGGTTTTTTAGTTTTTTGAATTACCGGTTTTTATTTTTTTAGTTTTATTTTATTACGATATCACTTTCAAAGTAATTACGAATCTAAAGACACCTCTCAAACTAAAATCCATCGAGCCGTTCAGGTTGTAGAGCGTGCCAAACATTTGAATTTGGCGCTAAAAACCCGCCATTTTGTTTTTTTTTTTATTTTGATATACCCTGTGTCACTCTCACAGTAAATACGAATCTAACGACACCTCTCAAGCTAAAATCCATCGAGCCGTTTAGGCTGCAGAGCGTGCTAAACAATTATACATACATACATACTCTCGAAAAACATAACCCTCCTTATGGCGCAGTCGGGTAAAAAGAGAAACAGTTTTTTTTTGTATTTGTTGGAGAAAAAGGAAATTTACTTTTTTAAATGCATGGTCTAAATTATCAAAAGCAAATAGTCAATTAGCTTCTTCGAGCGACTTCGCCCGTGTGTACGTCGGTATCTCCATACAAACTTCCAACCCCGGTGGTATCCCCTTAGAGGTGGAGTTTCGTAAAAATCTCTTCTTAGCGAATGTCTACCGATTTTAAGTTTGTAGGTGTTATAGTTTCTGAGATTTCGTGATTAATCAGTGAGTGGTATTTCGCTTTTAAATAAATGGATAATATAAAATTAAAAATTTTAGAAAACCCCCGACAGTCCTTGTCATCAATATGAAATGTAGAGAACTGGTCAAGACGAATCTAATGGCCCCAAACTCGATGGGTTTACTAGTAGGCGTTCGAAAGTTCCATCAGCCACCTCCTAGTTCTAGCATCAGGTCCTTGTCATCATGAGAAATGTATAGCACTGGTTAAGGTGAATCTAATGAGCCCAAACTCGCTAGGTTTACTATGTTAGTAAGCAATCCAGGGTTCTTACCTTCGAACTCCATCATCAGACCAGCTCAATGGCACCAGATTGTACACGAGTATTTCGAATATTAGGTCACATGTATGTTTGAAATAAAGTAAACACCCATTAAGTGTTTAAAAAGCTAACCGAAGTTAGTAAGACCTTAATCACCTGCACATATCTTCATAAATTGTAGCCAAGAACAATCTCGATTAAGCCAGCTTTCAAACAAAAATAACCGCATCAAAATCAGTCCATTCGTTTGGGCGCTACGATGCCACGGACAGACACACAGACAGACCGGTCAAACTTATAACACCCCAATTTGTCGTTGGGGTTAAATAAATAAAGGCACTCTTTCTACAGAACAGGAATGAACAGGATTTTTTTGGGCTCGCTAGTTCCATTATAAACCTCATTCATCATATTCTACCCGAGGAGATCGGTCACGTGTTGGATCGCGATTTCTAATGATTTTTGTTTAAGAGGATTACAACACCTAAAGCGTGGTCTCTCTCGGACTGTATATAAAAGAAAGAGATACGCAAAAACGCAATGCTTTTTTGCATTATAAAGCTCACGATTGGCTCATGCAGTCTTCTTAACTGTTTGCTCGTGTATCTCTTGAAATATAACTGTGCAGTTGATCTATAATAAAAGCAATACGACTCACTGGGATTTCAATCTCGTGTGTAATTTTAGCTGGAGAAATACCAGGGCTGTATTTAGAGAGCTGGTATGTTGGAAGGAGTTACTGCGGCCCTGAAATCAAAGGGCAACTGAAGGAATATGTACCAAATAATCATGTTTCCTTTCTTCCTGTTCTTACTTTTTAAATTCCTACTTTCTTTCATTCATTCTTCTTTCTCTCCTTCATTATTTCTTTTCTCCTTTCATTCTTTCCTTATTCTTCTTTCTTTTATTCTTTCATTCTTTCCTTATTCTTCTTTCTTTTATTATTTCTTTCTTTCCTTCATTCTTTTTTTTATCTTGCCTTAATTTTTTTTCATTCTTTCCTTCATTATTTCTTTCGTTCTTTCCTTCATTCTTTATATATTTTTACTTTTTTCATTCTCTCACCGTGGGAGTTAAGTCAGTAAAAATCTGACACCATCTCTCTCCACGCTGAGAGGGTTAAAAAGAATTCAGTATCAAGTAGTTACTACCCGTCTAACGACCTTTTCGACATCCAGTGCGAGTGCGGTGCTTCTAACTATACAATACTCCACTTACTTGAGTTGGTACTCAAAGTGTCCCTACACATGGACTTTTGAGGACCTAGAACACGCAACTGACGCTGCTATGTAATAAACATAGCAACCTACTGGGCTCAAATGCTTTGAGGGAAAACGAAATTCATCAAGTCGAGGTAAACATCCCGTGAGAATATTCCCATATGATAATTTTGTATTATCACGCGGTCAAAGTCACCGGCAGCTAGATATGTACACTAATATTATACGTCAGCTGGGCGAGTTCAATGACCTGTAGGTAGCTAGTACGCAACTACCGACTAGGACTACCTACAAGGTCATTGACTCGTTTACTTAAAGAAATTAATTTGATACAGGCGTATATTAACTTGAGTTTTAGAAAAAAAGTACTTTACTTTTTTATTTTATGTTTACAAATCGATAGTGTTTCATGTACCGGATCGACCCTCCACGGGATTAAAACGATCAAAATTTAAAGGCGAATAAAGGTAAAGTTTCTTTTTTTTTGTTTGTAGTAATCTCGGAAAGTACTGGTTCGATTCTACCGATAGAAAGTTGCTTAATTCCCGAGTGACATAGGCTTTATTTTATGTTCGAGGGCAAAGTTGCGGGTAAAAGCTAGGTTTCATATCGGTTTCACAAAATTTCGATCAGAATTCGTTTGCTAACGTAAATAGTGATTACGTAGTGCAAAGCAAGCTATATCGAACAACGTTGATTCAAGCTGCTAATCACAAGCCGGTGCAGTTACATGCTGATATTACCAAGCAAGGATGGTTTTAAATATGTACTCCAATTTGATTTTTACAAATGGTGTCAATATCTGTTTTCTAATTAGTTTATTTTATTTTATCTATTTTTTTCATCGTGCTCACATAATAGAAGCGACAAGAAATAGGTAACCAAGATTTGTGTAACTCATAATATGATTTAAAAAGAGTATCCATGGAGTTTCTTACACGTTCTTCTCCATAGAGAGCTACGCTTTAGAACGTGCAATTTAGCTTCCCTTTTTTTTGGACTGACCGAAATTTTGACAATTTATTCAAAAGTGCCGTGAATTGGCCATTTGAAATAAACTATTTTGATTTCTGATTTGTGTGTGGTCTGCGAGAAATTGGAAAATAATTTTAAGGGGATATACTTGTGGGATAAAAAGTATTGGGTCTATACTTTTTATTCCGTGATGCATAGTGGGTAGATTATGTCCTGGAATAGTCTGTAGTATAGAAAAATTCAACCAAATCCCTTTCGCAGATATTTGTATATGTTTTATTTCAAAAATTATGTCACTATCATCAAAAGGCGTCCACTGTTGGACATAGGCTTTCCCAAAGCGTCGCCATACCGGCCAGTCCTGTGCGTCTCGCATCCATCGAATTCCCGCGATTTTCACCAGGTCAACGTCCACCTTGTGGGAGGCCTTCCAAAGCTGCGTCTTCTGGTACCAGGTTGCCACGTCAGAACCTTTCGGCCCCACCAGGCCATCTGTACAGAAATCATTAAAAAAAATCTTGATCAAAGATGATCGTTTGTGTATAACTGTCGTTATTATGTTTCTAATAATCTGTTATTTCATAATTTCTTCCGAAGTATCTTTGGCATTAATTAAGCTAATTAGGAACTAATATAAGCCCCTCATTCATGTTCAAAGAACGTTTGATGTTCAAAGCTCGATTTTCTTTAAATACATTTTGCATTACAAGTTCCTGTCGGGGGCGACTTGTTATATTTATCTGTTAGATTCAGATCATCAATACATTTCTGTTTTGCTTGTGGTCAGCACAACACGTTTTATCTCCATTTTCAATACATCATTAATATAAAAATCAAATCAAATATTATCACACTGATAGGAGATAGGAAAGAGTAAAACTGTACTGAACATTCCATCTCAGCCCCGAGGTAGAGGAAGACCGGTCTCGAAATGCTGGTCCACGGTAGAACGTGACATTGAAGGCCCTTAACCTTACATCTACGAGAACCCAGGATCGTGAATCCTGGCGCAGGAGTACAAGGAGGCCCGACCCCAAATAAAATGGGAACATGGGCAGGACGAAGAAGAAGAGGAGATGAGAAAGAGATCAGGCATAGGACCATCGGTTTAACGTGCGTCACTTTCTAACACCGGGCTGCCATTGAGAAATTCATAATGAAAAAAATCACTTTCTTCGATCTGAGAATCGAACGTGGCGCCCAATGCTTAAGCTCTTTCGACTGTGACACCAACGAGGCCGACATTTAGATGATAGTTTATTACGTACGCAAGAACATCATTTTCATAAATATATGCCTTCCTTTTCTTGGTTCAGTAATTATTAATTATGATAACCTCAAAGGCCGCCTACATAACACGTTTATTTTTATTCTAAGCCAACTTTCTAATGTAAATTAATGTTAATTATTAAATCACGGCCTACTTAGTCCCTTTGCCACTTTTCATTAAACCTAATGAATAAAAGCAAGCACACAGATTACCTAAGGTTTTGTAAAACCCACGAACTCTGTGACAAAGCCAGGTACCAAAAGTTATGATGGGACAAAGATTTCCCAAATGCTTTATGAATTAGATATTTAGCAGACTAGTTCTTTAAAATCTTTATTGGTTCAAACATTTCAAACATTTGTACAAGATATTGTTATACACAAGATTGGGTACATCAGTTGACTTATATACTAAATAAACAATATTTCTCTGGCCCCCACACTAGGATAACCTGTGTCGTGGAGGTCCAGTCCCTTCCGTACATTTCAAAAATTTGTAAATAAATGCAGTTTTTGTGTATAATTTGACAATAACAAATAATAAAAATAAACAAAAAGAAAACAAAAAGAAAAAGTTAGCTTTCAAAAATGCGTTAATGTGTGTGTGTGTGTGTGTGTGTGTGTGTGTGTGTGTGTGTGCGTGTGTGTGATGGTATGATCGTGTGATGGTGTGTGTGTGATGGCGTGAGTGTGATGGCATGTGTATTTGCCTGGGTAAGTTAGCATACGCGTGATATTAAATAACAATATTTAAAAGTTTCTCGGTATGGTCATAGTCTTTGGGCATTAGCCATTTGTGGATGGAGGTTTTAAGGCGAGATAAAGTCAGGTTTATTATGGTTTTATCAGTCTTAAAGAATTTGCTGTATAAATAAGGACCCATGAAAGTAAAAGATTGACGAGCAAAAGCAGATCGAGCTCTTGGTGTGTCCCACTTAAGAGATCTATAAGAGATTCGCGCTGTGATCTTCGCAAGTTTATGAAAGCGAAAAAGCACTGAGGCAATGTAAAGCTGTCTCACTCTGAGGAGATCGCATTCTGAATACAGTGCATTTGTGGGATAACGCCAGGGTTTTTTAAGTGCTACTTTTAAAATAGCTCTTTGAGCGCGCTCGAGCTTGAGAAGATATGTTTTTTTCGAAGCTGCCCATGCAATTATGCAATAACCCAAAATAGACTGACAGAGACAGTAATAAACAGCTCGAGTAAGTTGCGGTTCTGCTACAGACCGAATTTTTTTAAATATGTGTGTCAGCTTTCTCACACGTTTTGCAACTGCATCGATGTGTGGTTTCCACGAGAAGTGCTCGTCTATCATTACGCCTAAGTATTTTATGCACGAAACTTGTTCGATAGGCGGGCATTGACATTGAGACGAAGATGGTTGCTTGGCAGTCTCACATGAGTGCAATTTGATGTCTAGAGCTTTCTTAAAAGGAGCAGATTTTTTGCTTATACTTAAGGTAATGAGTTTGGTTTTGCCTGTGTTGAGGGTCAATAAATTGTTTTTCAGCCAGCTGGCAGTAGTTCTAAGGCCCTCCTGCGCCACATCAACAACCTCTGTCCATGTCCTAGCATGGAAAACAATAGCAGTATCATCTGCAAAAGTAAAAATATTTGCCTGCGGGAGTTCAAGTGAACAGAGGTCGTTGATGTAGATCAAAAAGAGAGTGGGACCCAAAATACTGCCTTGAGGCACACCGTAAGCAATATCAGTGTATCCACTAGTGTATTCTCCTATTCGTACTCGCTGCCTTCGTTTGCTTAAATAAGATTGAAACCATTGCAGCGGTAAACCTCTAACTCCTAACAGTTCCAATTTTTTTATTAGTATGGGTCGCGAAACAGTATCGAAAGCCTTCGCCAGGTCCAGGAAAACACCGACACATTTTTGTCCTTCATTAATTTTGCCAGTTACAAAATCAACAAGACCCGTGACGGCATCTTCCGTGGATCGGGCCGAGCGAAAACCATATTGATTAGGAGCTAGAAGGTTATTTACCTCTAGATATTTAAGTAGTCTCACATTAACTACCTTTTCAATCACTTTTGACACTGTGCTTAATAGTGAAATTGGTCTGTAGTTAGACGGCGCCAGTGAATCACCTGCCTTGAAAATAGGTATTACTTCTGCAATTTTTAGGTTATTCGGAACTATACCTGATGACAAACTAAGGTTACAAATATAAGTCAGGGGCATCGCAATCACATATTTGTTAAGTTTTAACATGTCATTACTGATACAGTCATGTCCTGCAGCTTGACTTGATTTTAGCGTACCTATCAGTTTGATAACTTCAATTTCATCTGTTGGTTGGAAAAACAGTGAATGGGCTGAGTGGTTTGAGTTATGGGAATAACTTATTTTGTTGCCTAATTCAGTTTCCGTAGTTTCCAAATCATTCAAAATTGTTTCAGCCAAACGCTCACCAACAGTGCTAAAATACTTGTTAATAGTATCTAGGGATTCAATGGCGTCAGGTTTTAATTTTAATAGTTGATCATTTTTATTTTTACTTTTATTTAGGTTACAAATAATTTTTAGAGAGCTCCATGTCTTCTTTATGTTGTTTTTATTTTCAGCTAGGAGGTTGCGTTCATATTTGTTTTTTTGTTCATGTAATAAATTTACACAAATATTCCTATAAGTCTTGTATTTATTTTGTAGTTCAAGATTGTCGGGATTTTTCCTAGCATCAATGTGTAATTTGTCTCGGATCCTAATTGATTTCAATAAGCCTGGCGTGATCCATTTTTTAACAATAATATTGGAACTACGGAAGTTTTGAGTTGATTTATTTTTTTCAATGAGGTTGTTTAACTGGGAGATAAAGTATTCAGTTGCCTCCGTAACATTGGTTATATCATAAAGTTCCGACCAATCAACATTCTTTAAGTTCTCATGTAAATTTTCATAATTGATCTTAGTGACACTTCTTTTAGGTTTATCTACATGGAGACTTAGGCCAAGGCTACATAATACGCTACTATGATCGGTAACGTCGGAATGACAAACGATAGTTGTAGACGGGTGCGCGGATTTGATTAAACAGTGGTCTAGGCAATTTTGTCCTCGTGTAGGTATATTATGCCCTGATACATAACCATAATGAGTCATTAAGCTTAGGTATTTTTCTGCTCGGTTATCAGTAGAATTATCTTTTATATCAAGGTTAACGTCACCCAGTAGTACGCAGGGTTTGCTTTTACAGTTCTCAATAACGTTTTCCAAAGAGATCAAAAAGTTGTTTATGTTTTGAAAAGATGGTGATCGATAGATCGCTAATAAAGTATAAGTAGAAATATCCAATCGTAGGCAGTTAGCATCCTTCATGTCCGGTTCCGACACGCATATTTGCAAGTCCTCTTTTGTGAAAATTACTATTCCGTCACATTTATTTAAATATTTAGTTGAGTAAGAACATTTATAGCCGTTTAAGTTTAATCCATTAAAAGATTCATCCAGCCAACATTCCGTTAACACAATAACATCCGGTTTAAATTGTAGACGGTGTAAAAGTATAATTAAGAAATTAAAGTTTTTATTTATACTTCGAATGTTTTGCGAGAAAATTATTAATTGTTTCGAACTATCACCAAGGTGTTGTTTACAAAAATCAGGATTTTCCAATTCCACCGACTTAGTTAGTTTCATACTATCGATGTCGTCTAAAAGTTGATTTTTATCAAGCATAGTAACAGATTAAAAATATGAAGTGCATTATTACTCGATATGACGGTATATTAAAATAAAAGTACATTGAGTCTGTGGTATTTGTAAACCCGAGGATCAGATAAAATTGTAAGCGATTGATTTGTATAATAAGTATAAATCTCGCACAGTTTCTAGATACATTGCAAAAATTATTTTTAATTATTGACATAGTAACATGATAAACATTATTTGATATTGCGTTATTGTGTACGCGTGCGGCTTCATTTAGAATGAATGTAAATATAAAGTTTTGTTTACGAAAGAGAGTGGGAGTGATAGTTTTCATATAAAGTGACTTGTGTTTTTGTGAATGTGATTGTGTATGTGAAAATAAATGGTGAAAACGCATTTTTATGTTACAGGTAAGTTTAAATAAATTAAGAGAAACTAAAATTATTATAAAATACAAAATAAACAGTACTGTGTTAGTGAATACTAATCTGAGTCATTCTGACTTTTTCAAATTCCGTAACTGAGCTTCATTCTTAATTTGGATGTATTCTGAGCCATCCTTTTTCTTTAAATACACATTGCCGTTCGATGTCCAGCAGTATTTAAAATTTTCTGATTTTGCAATGTCTCTTGCGAGAAAGTGCAGCCGTCTGGATTTAGCGGTAAGTGATTCAGATAGAAACAGGGCCGAAAAGTTATTTTCAATTCCTAAGTTGTGAATCTTTAATTCCTTTGTTTTATTATAGTTTCTGGCGGTACTCAAAAATTTACTTTTTAACTGAGTATTCGAAAATTCAGCAATAACAGTGGTTTTTGAAGGATCTTTCTTGTTAGGTACGCGGTAAACGTCACGTAAATCGCCAGGGTGAAGGGTGATGCTTAAGCATTTCGAAAGCTCGGTTATATAGCCAAAAAGAATATCTTTGTTTTCCATCTGAACTCGAGGAATATACCTCAATTCGATACTAGTTTTTTTAAGAGATTTCTCCAGAAACTCGCATTTTTCATCGATATTCGAGATTTGGCTCAAAACGTACTTTCGTTGATCCTCCAATCCATCAATTTTTGATTGCATTGACTTGAGTTGATGAGAGACATCATCAAGGGAGTGTTCTATTTCCTGGTTAGTGGTAAATATTGAGGAGTTTTGAGATTTTACTTCTTCAAGGTTCCTGTTCAGCAAATCAAATCTCTTATTTTGGGTGTCTTGGAAATTAAGTAGCATTTCCTTTATCTCCATTTTGAAAGCTGTCAGTTCATCATAGCTCTCATCAGTGAGCTTACGACGTGAAGCTCTCGTTGTGATATAATCTACTTCCTCCCCAGACTTCGACTCAATATTTGAGTCTGATACAGACAGTGTTTTACTGAGTGGAGGAGAATGTCGCATCATGTTTATTGATGTTATTAATTATAAACAGGCTTACTTGACAAGTTTATTCACTATGCTACGCTTTCCGCAACAACGTAGCCAACACGTAGCTTCTGTCTCGTTCAGTCGCTTGTGTAGAAGGGAGAGAGAAAGCAGGCGCCTGCGGCTGTAGCTCGGTGCTGCTACGACGACTGGGATCGGTGGTGCACGAGCGAGAGGGCAGTTATTTTATTTCCTCTCGTTTATCCGAAGTGCAGACGAGACGGGGGCGATATCAGTGATGGTTGTTACCCGCAACTTCATTTGCCTGGTATTTAAGAACATTGCTCTTCTGTGCCGTGATGCCCTAGTGATCAAGGCACCTGCCTCTTGTACATAAGACTGCGGGGCCAAAACCGGGCATGTGCCTATGTGAATTTTTCAATTCAAATATACTTTTTAAGTTTATCTACTACTACTTATAGGTCTCCAAAATTGTAGACCATTAGTTCTACAAAATTGAAAACCTAGTTGTCTTTGACACAAAATGGTTTAGCGGTCAGATTGAACTGATCCTAAGTAACCCTAGGCTGCTATGATTCTCATCCTAGTGACTTGGATAAACCTTCACCAATAGTAATGAATTCCCTAGAAATATATCACCTTCTCCCGACTTAAAATTTAGGGAAAAAGGAGATAGATAAAAATCATGTTAAAGTAATAGAAAAAATAATAATTGGGATATGCCTGATGTGACCAGCCTGTTACGTTCCCACTGCTGAGATGCACGTCTTCTCTCTGTGGGAGTGGACAAAGGTTTTTTTTTATTGAAATAACCTAGTGCTTGACTGCGATCCCACCTGGTGGTAAGTAGTGATGAAATCGTTGATGCTGAGGCGCATTAGTTTATTAAGAGCCTTTTCACTCTAGCCTTGAAGACACCTAAGTTATAATCGGACGGGAAGACCGCAGCAGGCAAACTGTTCCAGTCCTTTGATGCATGCGTTATAAATGACAACGTCAAGGCATTTCTTAGAACCAGAGAATTGACTGCTGGCAAATGGATTAAATCTCCTCGATAGTGAAGCCTCAGGCGTCACTTTAGACGTTGGATTGCGGTCGGTGAGCCACGGGAGCTCCCCGCTCAGCCCTCCAGCAAGGATCAAGCCCGGTTCGCGGCGACGACGCGACGACGGCGTGTTGTGTTCCGCGTGTTCCTCAGAGAGATGTCAGCAAAATGGACATGGCCAGTTGTGAGGCTATTTTGGGATACTAAGTGCTCGATTACGGAGACGCGGCGCGTTGCACGGCGCGTCAGGCGGTCCGTCGTACATTACACTCACTACATGTTTGTGTTTGCGCGAGCGATGACGCAGCCCGCTGCTGCATTGTACGACAAAACGCACACCGTGCGCGTCTCCGTAAACACGGCCTAAGTGAAATAGGGATTGGGTTTGGGGTGTGGTCACGCAATTTTAAACCAATTTGGCGCTAGCATCGAATTTAAGAGTACCAAACGTCTCAATTCCAATATCGACAGATCGGATTTAAACTCAAGAGCAAGCTTCTTGGTCTTGTGGATATTATCTCAGTTTCTATTGAAATCAAAACAAGTATAAAGCTAATCCAGCCCCCCTAGCCAAGTTACAATCGTTTCGTTTTGCGTTAACGCTTGGAGTTGACCACGCCCCCAACTCCTTTGTTCGAACAAACGAATTGGAGGCGTGGCCAATTCCAAGCGTTAACGCAAAACGAATCGATTGTAACTTGGCTAGGGGGGCTGTAAACAAATCTGGAAATTGACAATTTTGCGTTAACTTTGACCCTTTGACCCCTCAATTAAACAATTAAGAAAATTAATTTATAGAAACCTTGCAAATTTTATCGAGATTCTAAATGACAAGAATTTTTCTTGAAAAATAAAAACCACGTATTTCTTGGAAAAAAAAAATGGTGAAATATTCGAGTGAGTGACGGATTGACGGAAAACACATACACAACAAAGCTCTTTATTTATTTTTTTCTCTTTTTCTTTTTATCAAATATTACGATGGATAACACAACAAGATTTTAATGCTCACGTTGACAGATAGAATCGGGAAGAACCTTCTTAACATAATTATGAAAATTCCTACGTGCCTCGAAATTAAGGCGTTGGTTCTGACTGTCATTTGTAGAGCTTTGACAGTTGTCAGAAACCAGTTAACCTGACACTAGTCTTTTCAAGGGGTATTGTAGTCATTTACTGGGCTGTGCGGAGCTAGTAGGAAGTTGTTCCATGTAAAATATATAGTCAGCTGTAACCAGTTTTTTTTTTTTTTTTCACAACGTCGTCTAGTCCCAAGCTAAGCAGAGCTTGTGTTATGGGTACTAGACAACTGATAAACACACTTATATACATATATAGGGTGACTGGTAATTAGTGAACGATACTTAAACACGTCATTGTAGTCATGATAACAAACAACTTTTACTATGGGACCAAACCTGAAATCGCGAAAAAAAATCTGCCAAGTTCAGTACATTTTGACCAGTTAGGCGAACATAAATGTACTGAATTTAGCAGATTTTTTTCGCGATTTCAGGTTTGGTCCCAAAGTAAAAGTTCTTTGTTATCATGACTACAATCACATGTTTATAGATAAATTACACCCAGACACAGAACAAATGATCGTGCTCATCACACAAACAGTTGTCTTGGGTGGAGATCGAACCCACGACCTCCGGCATAGCAGTCCGGGCCACTAACCACAGGCCAGTCACTAAAATCATCATCATCAGCTTAAAAGCCGAGCACTACAAAGTTGGGTAAAGGTTCGGCAGATTGATATAAGAACAATCAAATGGCAAGAGCCCCTAGATATCTTGTGGAAATTATTAGATAAATATGTGTTGTAATTTCATAACAACGTTAGAGCATTTGTATAGAAATTAACCATGGATTTAATTTACCAAATTATATTTAAATTATTTTGCCGTCCGTGGTACTTGTCTAGTGGTATTAAATTCCTTTCGAATGTTTTTCTATGCTTTTTCTTTTTGTTTTGTACTAAACCCGTTTGTTTTTTTGCACATCAAAATATTCTTGTACTTTTCTAAAAGGATTTGTAACCTAATAACTTCATTCTTGATAAAAAAAATTTTTTGGTGGGTAAAAATCAGCCAAGCCGGCGGAGCGGGAGATAGTGTAAAACTTTACTGACTAAAAAACCCACCCTGTTCCTTCATAATCTTCGTACCTGGGCTCTGGTGTACACTTTCACATTTACCTAAGGCCCCAGAGTAGACTTCGACCCTGCTGGACCTCCAGTTTGCTGACAACTCCTTGAGGCGCGCGTGAACACGATGACTTGGGCTCGGTCTAGACAGTTGCCGGATGGTCGGACAGCGAGCTACCCATTGCTCGCCGTCCGCAAATCGGGAAATCGCGCGGAAATCGGGATCGGAATCCCGGCGGCTGAGCGCCGTTGCCTGATGCGGTCGGCCTCCTCCTTAACTAGCATTACTGTTTCTATTAATATACCAATCATATAATAAACATTAGCATAAGATTATATTTAGTTTTATTTATTTGCTCACTCGTTTTTAAGTGCAATCTAACAATGAAAGCTTACTTTGTAATGAAGTTCTATAAATAGCTATTAGGTATTTCTCCAAAATTCACCATATTTTACCTTTTTTTACGAAACGTAAAAAAAGTTAAAAATTAAAATAAAACTGCGACAAAAATAAATAATAAAAAATGAGTGCGCCTCACCATCAACGATTGCATCACTGCTTACCATCAGGTGGGATTGCAGTCAAGCACTACTTTATATCAATTAAAAAAAGAAAAAATAAAGAAAAAGTACTATATTTAATTCGTCAAAGGAAGGTCCTTCCATGACTTGTTCTGAATACGGCCCTGGCGAAAAGTCACGCTCCATTGAATACTTTATGCCTCCTAGTACTTTAATTTTATTGTTATTTACGACAGTACCATATTATTTTCTTTTAGTTTGGCTCGTATTTGTAATAGTTATTCAGTCCGCTAACTTTATTTTTTTATTTTAGTTTAAACCTGTTTTGAAATGGTCTTTTTTCTTACTTTATTGTCACCTTATTCATGGAGACCTACGCTTAGGAACATGAAAAATTTTCTTTTTTTTAATTTTTGATTGATTATAAATATAATTTTTTAGAGTTTATCTTCAGAGCAGAGAACAAAATTGATTTGCAAAATCTTGTCTGTGAAAATTATTAGGGTCGCCACACACTGGCCATTAAAAAGATAACCGCCACCAGCAAATTTAACAAACGCTGCCACAAAAAGAAGCTAGAAGCCACTTCCAGCTTATTTTTGTGGCAGCGCTACAAAAAGAACTCGGTGGCGGCGTTTTTTTTTTGTGGACCGTGTGTGGTGACTCTTAGTTGCTACGGCGTAGCAAATCTGCTACGACGTAGTCAATCTACTACGCCCTAGCTAATCTGCTACGAATGCTACAATGTCGTAGCTTTCGACCATTCCGCTACGCGTCATCCGACAATTATTTATACTTTAAACATTTACATGCAGAGGACGCGTGATGTGCGTCAGTTGATGTTTCATTACACTAACTAACTATTTCACAATTTTCAAAATCCACTTTTCATTTACTCAAATGCATATTCAGTATTTTTCTTTCATCAGATCAGCGTGTGAGAAACATGAGCAAAGCAATCTTCTGTCTGTGAAAATTATTAGGGTCGCCACACACGGGCCACAAAAAAACGCCACCACCGGCATATTTAACAAACTCTGCCACAAAAAGAAGCTAGAAGCTGCTTCCAGCTTTTTTTTTGTGGCGGTGCCACAAAATGAACTCGATGACGGCGGTTTTTTGTGCCCGTGTGCGGCGACACTTAGTTGCTACGGCGTAGTTAATCTGCTACGCCGTAGCTAATCTGCTACGAATGCTACAATATCGTATCATTCGACCATTCCGTTACGCGTCATCCGACAATTATATAAACTTAAAACATTTACATGCAGACGACGTGTGACATGCGTCAATTGATGTTTCATTACACTAACTAATCATTTCACAATTTTCAAAAACCACTTTTATTTACTCAAATGCATATTCAGTATTTTTCTTTCATCAGATCAGCGTGTGAGGAACATGAGCAACGCAATCCCATTAACTAGTTACGTAATTCAGTGCAGCGTTTGTATTCTAATTAAACGCATATTCCCGTTTGTACCGGCGACGAATGTAAACCTCATTTAGTATTAATGCGGCTGTTTCGTCGCGCCTTAATTACAAGCAAACTTGCTGGGAATTATTCAGTTTTTAATTATAATACTGGATTAAGGAAGTGACCGACTGTTTTGTGCCTGTTTTGTGTTGCAGCTTTATTCTGGTGGGGATGCCTGTGTATTTTAACGACAGAATAAAAAAATATCTGATAAATCATTATCTGACTGGCCTGTTGGTCTAGTGGTTCGTGGCCTTGACTGCTATGCCGGAGGTCGTGGGATGGATTCCCACTCAGGACAAAAGTTTGTGTGATGAGCACGATCATTTGTTCTGTGTCTGGGTGTTATTTATCTATAATATGTATGTATTGAGAAATATATAAGTATGTTTATGAGTTGTCTGGTACTCATCACACAAGCTCTGCTTAGCTTGGGACTAGACGGTGTTGTGTGATAATTGTGGAAATATTATATTATACTATTATAAAATGTTTTAGTCATCTCCACCCAATATCAACCCTTACGTTGTTGAAACTTCTACAGTCCGGACTAAGCGTTTTGCCGTTTCATACCGCGTACATCGAAGGACTGAAATAGTTTGCCTGCTACGGTCTTCCCATCTGATTATAATTTAGGTCTTCAAGGCTAGAGTTAATAGGTTTTTAATAAACTAGTGCGCCTCACCATCAACGATTGCATCACTGCTTACCATCAGATAGGATCGCAGTCAAGCATAGTTTACATAAATAAAAAATCTCTAAGTCATTAAATTGCGTTTATGTGTGTAAAAAAAAAAAAAAATATTTTGTAGCGACATCTATGTCGTCACATAAGAACTAATCCTGCATCGCGCAAGTAAGATTCTCCGCGCGATTAGAACATCTAGAACAGCCCGAAATCATCTATCGGGCAGTAGCCCACCAGACATAACACCTGTTTGGTCGGAGGATCCTCCCTTTTCAAAGGAGGTTAGCGGGACTCTACTCTGTGTTCCACTCCCTCTAAACTGGTGACCCTCGACAAAGAACGTCAGCGCACTCCCTCAGCCACCCTGGTATCTCAGCATCTGCCAAATGCACTACCTCCAAAATTCGATAGCCTACATGAGTACTTATGGCACGTCAGGAGCTAGTGCACGATTCCAATAGGTCATATCCTATGGAGAAAAACCGCTTACAAACTATATAATAAAAGCGATCTTTGAAAAAATTGTTTTTTTTTTCTTACAATGCTTCCACAGTGCAAATATACCATTGGATATACGCCGTTAAATTTTGGTCGTTTTAATCCCGCGGAGGGTCGATTCGGAAACCCTATATATAACCCTTTAACCCGATTTGTAAAGATAAAAAAAAGTATTTTTTTTTTAAACTCGAATTATTTTAAGCATGTACGAAATTGATTTCTTTAAGTAAACGACAGCTGATCGAGGCCAATGAACTGTAGGTAGTTAGTACGCAACGATCGACAACTCCCTACAAGGTCATTGACTCGTTTACCTAAAGAAATTAATTTCGTGCATGAGTATATTAATTCGAGTTTTAGAAAAAAAGTACTTTATTTTATTTTTTAATTTTATCCTTATAAATCGATAGTGTTTCATGTACCCACTGAATCGATCCTCCACGGGATTAAAACGACCAAAATTTAACGGTGTTTTAATAGACAGATATCATGGCTTTATCGTGTTTCGATGGAAGCGACATCTACGGCGCCAAATAGAAACTATAATTCAAAGTCCTGCATCAGGGTTCAGAGTTCTTGACAATTAGAATATTATACAAAAGCCGAAGACCAATTACCAGCAGTTGCCCGGACCAGACACAATAGCTGTCTGGACAAAGGATCCTCCCTTTTCAACGGAGGTATCTGAGATTTTAAACTTTGTTCTGCATACCTCTAAAAGATGCATAATATCAGAACCTATAGGTACTGTGGCGACCAAACAGGTCATATGCCATAAGGGTAAAGTGTAAACTGGCATGCTGTAGTAACTTTAAAGGTTTAAGTTAAAAAGTAGTTTGAAAAAACTTTTTACAAAAAAAATACAACCGATTTCAAAAAACACCAAAAAGTGCAAAATAACTTCAATTTCGGAAGTCGGTTAATTAAGTTAATATCTTTATTTAGAATTCCTTTTTTTGTCTTTACTTTATTTTATTGACATTGTTCTCACATAATAGCAGCGACAAGAAACATGTAACAGAGATATTTGTTATACATAAAATGATTGAAAAGAGTGTCCATGGAGTTTCTTGCACATTCTTCTCCATAGAGATCTACGCTTTGGAATGTGCAATTAGCATCATTTTTTTTCTGACAGACTGACACCTTGACCTTTCAAAAGTGCCTGTAAATGGTTTATTTGAAATAAATGCTTTTGAGTTTGAGTTTGAGTTTGAGTCGGTGTTTCTATAATAGTTTGGTCTCTTCGTTATTCAACTAATATTATTGTAAAAAGTTTTTTATTTCACACTTTCTAGGTGTACCTAGTAGCCCTCAGTCAAACTTAAACAGATACCTTCCGCCATCTGGTTCCATCATCAAATCATCATGACAATTCTAATAATACCAAACACCGCCAGGATAGGTACACGGAATTATTACAGAATTCCGGTTCTTACCTACCTTCCGGTTTCATCACCAGATCAGTTCTATGTATCCCGTCCCCTTCTTCCTTCAGTCACTCACCGACTACACGTATAAACAAAGCAAATCTACTTGTTACGACAGTTTTGCTATGATTTTTGAAGAGTTTCGTCCTATATCTTCGAAGTTCATGATCAGATCAAAAATATATTTTTATGAGACCAATTCGAAAGTATAATCTTTCAATCAAAACAAAAATTTTCGAAATCGGTCCACTATTGACTGAGATATCGGTGAGCATACATAAAAAAAATACATACAGAACACAGAACCTCCTCCTTTTCGAAGTCGGTTAACAAAAAAGAGAGTTTTCATATGGGATTGTTATAGTTTGTCAATGAATGAAAAATAAGAATCTAATTTAATGTTTTAATAGTAATAATTGAGCTACTAATAACAATATAATATTTTAATAAGCATAGAAGCTCTTTGATTACGCCTCCACCCACCACAGTACCTAGATGGTCGAGAAAATTCGTCTAATGCCACGTTAGTCGAGCCTAATCTCCAAAACAAAACTAAGCAAACAACATAAAATGACTAGGTAACACAAACTTACTAACTACGTTTTTTCTGTGGTTAGTGGGTCAGTACTGAAATTCTGTTGGCTCATAAAGAATTCTATTCACTTTGTCGGAGAAAATTTGAGCCGTATACATACCTACACGGGCTCGAAAAATCTGGAATGTGCTTTTCAAGGTGCATAGGATTTATAATTTAAATCTGGATTCCCGAAATGGTAGTTTTGCCGCATCGGGCTATGAGATTAGCGGGGAAACATTTGCTAAGAATTATTGAATAGATTTATTTTTATTTTACAAAGATTTAGTTCTTTGTGAGTTCATTATATGATAAAATAATTTTATTTTGTAAGTTGGCAACTTCAAAGTATTTCCAACTAATAAACACCTTAGGGTGTGTGTTAAGAAATATATTTTAAGTAAATATACACACTGCACTCCAAAATACTTAATGTATGGTATATACTCTATATTTGTAAGTCTTTACTCGTCGGTCTATACTCATATGCCTATATTCGTAGATTTGTACTCGTAGGTATATACTCATAAGACTATACTTGTAGGTCTGTATTCCATTCGTAAGTCTATACTCATAGGCCTGTACTTGTAAATCTATACTCACATGTCTATACTCGTGGATATATATTCATAATTCTCTACTTGAGTTCAATACTCGTAAATCTACACTGGTAGTTCAATACTCGTAGGTTTATACTCGTAGGTCTGTGCTCGTAGGTCTGTGCTCGTAGGTCTGTACTCGCAGGTCTGTACTCGTAGGTCTGTACTCATTGATCTTTACTCTACTCGCAAGTCTACATTTATATTTTTATACTCGTAGATTCGTGTAAGTTTGTACTTGGAGGTCTATATAATATTCGTAGGTCTATACGTGTAAGTCTGTGCTTGGAGGTTTATACTCATTTATTTATCTATTTATTTATTTAAACTTCATGTACAGTAGTGGTACATAGGCAGACTTAATGCAACAAGGCATTCTCTACCAGTCAATCTTTTGGGTTAAGAAAGACAACACTGGTAGGTGTGCACAATAAATCACTCATAGGTCTAGACTCGTAGTATTATACTCGTAGGTCCGTACTCTTAGTTCTATACTTGTAGGTCTGTACTCATAGGCACACGCTCATGTACCCCACAACTTTAACCTTCTGAAAGACGATGTATCAGGGGATGATTTCTGAATACGAACACATTTAAAAAAAATAAAAAGCTTTGCGTCGTAATTCAATACAAACATTCGGCCGAGTGCGTAATACTTGTAACCGTAAGCGAAGCAAAAGGAGTACGTAAGGACTGTAGCAGGTAGCTTTCTATAGTTTATGCATACTCCTTTGGGAAAAAAGCGTGAGTTCACGTACATACAAACTAAAATCTCAAAGGATACCGTACACTTCAAAGACTTGTGTCATATCTGTCCCAACTTCCGACATACATCATGCATGTATATGTTTCTTTAAATCCAGGGAATGAGCTCGCAGTTTTATTTCCTTGAGGGAACCACTGATTTCCTTCTAAGGAAATTGTATAAATTATTGCATGTGTAGAAGAATTGCTTTCGGTAGTAAATCTAAAGCTGTCGGGTAGAAGATCGATAACTTTGGCTGTATTTCTTTTGAAAGGACGATAGTGAATTTTATTTCGTGCTGGTAATGGCTGTGTATTTTTTTTTCAATTTTATTTGAACGATTATTCTATGTATGCAGGTTGTGATGAAAATGAACAACTTTCTTCAAGGAAATCATTTTTTTCTGAGCGTGTCGATAGCTTTTTGTTTTTAAATTTTAGTTCCTTGTTTGGCCCAGTATTCGGCCACGACAATGCTGCTCAGCGACTATATCATTAGATCCTTATGTTGACAGTTAACAGGGCATAGAAGGTGGGCTATGGTCTGCACACTAACACTAAAATTCGGAACTGTCCGAGAACCCCAACTTGTAGAGATTGCCTTTGCTTCGTGCTTTGGTTAAATAAAGAATAATTTTTTTCATGCATATTCCCCGTTTTTTTTAAACTCTCAGGCACAAATGTACTGAATTCGGTACACCTCGGTACAAGCTAATTTAAACCTTATCTGTACGTAATAAGGTTTAAATTAGCTGGCATGAGGTGTACTATATTTAGTACAGCTGGAGAGTTAATAAAGTGGGCCCACACCTCAATTGCTCCTGTACTTTGGTTCGACTGAACAATAAACCAGGAAGGGTCAATAAGTTTGGACTAAAGTGAGATTTTAACTACTTTGCTTACCTTTCACTTTTAATAACGAGTTTTTCCTTATTCCAGATTCCTGGATTGCAGTGGAGTATGAACTAACAACACAGTAAGTAAGTTAATTTAAGAATAACAGTAGTTAAACTAAACTAAATAGTAAAACATAGAGACTAAACCTGGATTTTCGTCGTAAAATATGAACTAAGTCAGTAAACTTATAAGTTTCGACGCCAAAGGATGGGCACTTCTAGACGAAAAGTATCGAGGAGAACTGACCTCAAATAGTATCTATAAAGCAAAGTTAAAGGAAAATGGGGTTAAACAGCTAAGTAGCACCTGTAAATCTCCGATAAGAATATGTTCTTAATGTAAACGTACCCAAAGTTTTGCTTACAGCCATCGAAATAAGTCACGAATTTATAATCATCATTTCAGCCGAAAGACGTCCAATGTTAGATAAAGGCCTCCCCCAAGGGTC
The DNA here is from genome assembly GCA_958295575.1 of Leucania comma. Taxonomy (NCBI): domain Eukaryota; kingdom Metazoa; phylum Arthropoda; class Insecta; order Lepidoptera; family Noctuidae; genus Leucania; species Leucania comma. The sequence continues at coordinate 22,153,206 of OY282477.1, read as the reverse complement.
CCCATAAGAACCTGATCTGTGCATTCACGCGATTCTCACCAGGTCACCGGTCCACCTTGTGGAAGGCCCTCCAACGCTGCGGCTTCTGAATTAGTATCACTCTAATTAAAGCCAAGTTTGAATGGGTGTGCGTGTGTGTGTGTGTGTGTGTATGGTTGCTAACCCATTCACACTCTAACGACTGAACGTGTTTGTGTCAAACTTGGCACACGGGAAGAAGCCTTACCGCTATTATTCGATGATAGATCGTTTAAAAACTAAGCGAGAGCGCTAATCCAACCCAAACATTGTAATACCGCTATTATTTGATGATAGATCGAATAAAAACTGAGTGGAAGTAAAAAATGTGTTGCGCCAACCAAGTAATATAGGATAAGAGCAGGAAGAAGAAGAAAAAACTCGTTTTAAAACTAAGCGAGAGCGCTAATCCAACCCAAACATTGTAATACCGCTATTATTCGATGATAGATCGTTTAAAATCACGGGTGAACCCACAGTGTACGGTCGATGTCAAAAGTGATATATTAATTGTGAAAAGTGAATGAAAGCGTTAACGACCATTCGTGTCAACAATATTAGGAATTAGGTTTTATTGACAGATGACAGAATAATATTTGACTGCGCACGTGCTTCAAAATACGAGACTTGCCTTTTAGCTTGCGGTTTCAAAAGTATTTTTATTAATATAAAAACTTTTATTAATAGAATTGTTTAGTACAATTGTATTATAGAGCATAGGTATTATGAGTGTAACGGGATCTTAGTAATACTTGTTTTCCTTTATTTTTTATTTTAAAACTAGCAGTAACCAAAGATGTGGGTGAATATGTGAGGCACATGTCTTTGGTTACTGCTCACTCCTATGTAATGTAGCGTCATGTTATCACACTAAAAGAATTTTACGATTCAAACCAGGAGTTTCCAAGTTAAGCGATTTTAAACACTTTTCAGTTTTATAATATTAGTATACATTTCGTCTGACAGTTAAATATGAAATGGAAACTAACACAGTCTAGTCAAAGCCGGAAAGGTTCTGGAGTGGTGAACGTAGGCGGTGATCACTCCAGACTACTACTTGCGGTAGGCGGGAAGATGCAGCGTTGGAAGGCTTACTACAAGGTGGACTGATATCCTGGTAAGAGTCACGGGAATACGTTAGATGTGAGACGCACAGGACCGCTTGTGGTTACACTTGGGGAGGCTGATATCCAATAGTGGACTTCTGTCGGCTTTAATGAATGAATGAATTTTTGAACCCGAGGTTGTTTATTTATTTATTAAATCATAAGCACTAGTAAAAACTATGTACAAAGGCGGACTTAATGCCTTAGGCATTTTCTACCAGTTGACCTTAGGGTGGTGCAGAAACATAACATGGTAGGTGCACTGTCCGATCGTCCGGTAAACGACCGGACCGAGCCCAAGTCGTCGACGGCGCGTTCTTTTCCCTCAAGTAGCTGTCAGCACACCGAAGGGGCCCAGCCTGCTAACTGCGGGCAGGCAGGGTCGAAGCCTACTGGGGTCATGGGTTAACTTCCGAAAGGAATACCCGGCCCCGGCACGATAGGCTACGAAGGAACGGGGTAGGTTTTTAGTCAGTAAGAGTCTGACACTACTTCCCGCTCCGCTCAAGTGCGGGATTTGTCATTGGATGATTTTACCTACCATAAAAAAAAGAAAAAAAAACATAGTAGGTGCAACTTATAAGAAAAATAATAAAATAATAACTAGATAAGGAAAATACAATAACAAATATATATTTAGATGTATACATACAAATTAACAATGATTCAATGATGATTGAATGTTGTTCTAATAATACCAGCCCCCCTAGCCAAGTTACAATCGTTTCGTTAACGTCAAACGCTTGGAGTTGGCCACGCCTCCAGTTCTTTTGTCCTGACCACGTGACCGGGTCTTGAGATGACGTCATAATAAAGGCCTCCCATCAGGCGTGGCCAACTCGAAGCGTTATTGATTTTGACGAAATCTTTAGGTTTTAGGTTTTAGTAGGCAAGTATCAAGAAGCATTTACAGGTTAATCACAAACTTAAGTTCTCGACTGTACCCAAAACTTATTATAGTACGTTTACGTTACGTTTCGTGGCCAAACTCGTAAAGGGGCCGGTACCATTAGCAGATTTCACTTATATTACGAGTTTCTTTACAAAGCCTGCAACTGAGAGGTTCTCAAGATAATCACTCTAAGCTTTGTGTAAAGTTTATTTTTGAGGAAATTCAACGCGTTGCGGGTCTGTGGTAACCACTAAGGGCCACATTCACCAATAAACTAATCGCGATTATATAAAACAATACGCAGCTTGAGCGCCTAATCGAGATTATAGCTTCATTTTGCGTTTCACTGCGATGAATTGAACCTAGTTTACGCTAAACTCAGTTTCAATTTTTTTTTCGTCGTCGTTTACGACACGGGTCTTTAAACTAGATTACGCTGAGCTCAGTTTAGTTGAACTAAGGTTTTAGATTGAATGATGAAATCAACTCTAAGTGCGCCACTGAAGAGTGTTTAATTGCGTGATGTAGCGTATCTGGTTTCCATCAATGCTTCGAGTTATTTAGCGATTGTTTCTGTTTTCATATGGGATTGAGATCGATGTTTAAGGAGTGTGATCGGCGGTATCTTGAATTGTTCTGTAGCGAGTTTGACGCGGATGAAAGGTAGTTCTAAAAAATCAGCTCAATCGGTTGAAGATAATATATCTGCTTCAAAATTGAGTTAAAAAATTTGAGCCTAGTATACATAGTTGCATACAGTGCAAGCTAATAGAAGGCTTGTAATATGGTAGCTTTAGTAGTTTCTAGCATATTTAAAAAAAAATATGTTGGGGCTTTTTTAGGTGACAAATCATCCCGTGACATTTGCCGCTCTTTTGGGTGGAGCAGGAGGGTTTGCCAGACTTTTACTGATTCAAACTCACTCCTATGTTCCGTTTTTGCCTTGCGTTCCAGGACCCAAAGTTTCCAAGCGGAAGCTAACCCATGGTTCCAGTAGGCTTCGGTCCTGCTGAGCCCACACGGTTTTACTGACATCTCTTGGAAGCTCGCGTGGAACACAAAGCGCCTATGACGACAAGGGCTTGGTTCAGACGGTTACCGAACTGTTGGACGGCGAGCTTCAGGGCAACCCACGTCTACGGTGGGGGTCATCCTGTAGCATCCACCGTAAAGAAGATCGCTGAGGAGTCAGTCAGGCAGAAAACTGTTAATAATTTTCAGTCTAGATAGAGCGCACCATACAAAAACACACACACACACACACACACATACACACACACAAACGTATCTCAAAAGATTAAAAAATAGAAAGAAACAGTTTTAAAAAACATAGTAACGCAACGCAACGTGTTACGTTATTCATTTAAAACAATACGTTAAAAATACCTGACCCTTCGGACTTTACAAATGGCCTAAGTAAATCTCCTCTTCACTGCCCTCATAATAGACCCTCACAAGTCTAAATGAGTGTTAGAATACCCTCGCTAATTTGATACAATATGTGGATTACAAAATGTTGAGGGGTAATGTAAATTTGTTTAAAATTATAGTTTGTTATGGTGAGAAGAATAGATTAGTTGTTGAGAGGTAATGAGGCCCCTTCTACGTGCTGATGGTGATCACCGGGGTGATTTTAGTGAGGTAAAAATTCACTCCCCGGACTTATCCCAAAAGTCCGGGCGTTGAAGGTTTCCCCTCGACAACAAAAAAAAAAAAATGTACTGTGGCGTCTAAACATGTCGTATGCAGGTAAAGTGCAAACTGGCACGTTATACTCATAACAACTTTAACCGCCTTATTCCAAAACGCGATCTAAAATAGCTCCGGTAATATTACTAGTTTTAATTGGCGTTAAACTTAGTAATAGTCCCGGAAGCACATTTAGATCGCTTTTAATTGGTATTAAATTTAGTTATAATCCCGAAAACTAATATAAATCGGGATTAAACCTAGTAATAGTCCCGGAACTATTTTAGATCGCGTTTTGGAATAAGACTATGTCCGATCCGTCAAAAACCCGCTCTCATACCACCGCTTTTAGGCACGCAATTGACAGTTTTCCGCACTAGAGCAGTAAAATGTGCGTGCTCGCTCCCGCCACAATTTTATTGTAATGAAATAGTTCTAAGGCTACGAAAGTATGGTCCGTAACCATATTTTCACGGGTTCGGGTTCTTAGTCAATGGTGTGAACTGTTTATGAGCGTACGGTCAGTAACAAAAGTTGATTAACTTATTCGATTTCTTTTTAGAGTTCCGTACCTCAAAAGAAAAAACGGAACCCTTTAGGATCACTTTGTTATCCGTCTGTTTGCCTGTCTGTCTGTCAAGACCCTTTATCTTGGGAACGCGTAAAGGTATCGAGTTGAAATTAAATCATATGATCAAGTCTGCGGTTCCTTGAAGAAAATTCTACCTATATACAAAAATTGTAAATTTCGCTAAGTCGATTTTTTTTTCAATGATAACGACGAATGACGAATTAACAAAACCCAAGGGAACATACTATATGTATAGATAAAAGTAGCCAGTCTATCCGTGTGCCAAATTCCATCGAAATCCGTTCAGTCGTTTGAGCTTGAAAGAGTAAAAAACATACACAATCATACTTACAAACTTTCGCCTAAATATTAGTGTGACAATAAATTCCAAAAACTTTAAGAAGTGTTGAGAAATAACCTTGAGACGTCTTTACAGCTGAATTCAAATTGGCCACAAAGAAACCTATAAAACGGTCCGTAGAACACTTCCAAGTAATGATAGAGAACACTCAATATAGTTTACGAGCCGTACCAAAGTATAGAGGGTATCAAAAAAATTGGCCTTAAGAAACTCTATTAATAGGGACTTTCGTAATGAAAAAGGGATACAATTATTGTTAAATGAGCGACTTTCGGTTTTGTAGACTGATTTAGAGCCTAATATTTTAGGGTTTTATTTTATTTTCGTAAATAATGGGACCATCCATTAATGCGAGGGTTAAATAAAAAAAATAGGCTTTCAGACAGATCTTTTTTTCTTTTGATGGAAAATCATGGACTAACTCTTAGGCCCGAAACACATAAACGCGTTGCGGCGCCGAGCCGCTAAAATAAGCAATGCTGCCACAACGCAGAATTTTGCGGTGTGCTCCGTGGCGATATCATAGCTTTACTAAATGGTTATAACCAATATCTTCTTTATCGTTTATTTAAAAGAGAGTTAGTTATCTTCTTAATAACAAATAAGGATAAGTTTATTACGATCCATGACAGAGAAACGTCTATCCACACTCAAAAATCTCGAGAAACTGGTTATCCCTGTAGGATATGACAATAATCGCTGAGAGTTGCGTTGCGGCGACGCGAAAAAGAGCGGCGGGCACTGCCGATTTTAGCGGCAACGCAATTATATGTTTGGCCCTTATTGTTTTGGGTAAAGGGAGATTGTAGAGTGTATGCAGGAATTACATGACTTGAATCCGCCATCACCTTTCTATCATCGGACAACCTGACAGACAGCTAGTGTCCACCTTGTTGGTGCCTGTACAAGATTTGTGTGGAGACGACGCCCGGGTCTCGCCACTGTGCGGAGCGCCCGGAGGACACGGTGGAGCACACAGTCGAGGTGTGCCCCGCTTGGGAAGAGCAGCGCCGTGTCCTTGTGGGGGTGATCGGCGGCGGCGATCTCTCGCGCCGGGGCTTGGTTCGAGCCATGCTCCGGAGCAAGGAGGAGTGGCAGGCGGTCGCCTCCTTCTGCGAAGCAGTAATGCTAGCAAAGAAGGAGGCCGACCGCATCAGGCAACGGCGCACACGCCTCCGCCGCCGCCGGGATTCCGATCCCGATTTCCGTCCGGTAACAGACCGGTCCGAGCTCAAGTCGTTTACGGTGCACACTATTCCCGCGCGCCTCAAGGAGTTGTCAGCAAACTGTAGGGGCCCAGCAGGGCCGAAGCCTACTGCGGCCAAAGGTTATGTGAAAATGTCAATGTGGCCCTGGGACGAAGGCAATGAATGGAACAGGGTAGGTTTTTAGTCATTAAAAGTCTGACACTATTTCTCGCCCCACCCAAGGGCGGGATTTGTCATTAGATGATTTATCTACCATAAAAAAAAAACCTTGTTCGTGCCTCTACTCGTTTATACCGCACTAGCGACCAGTCTCAGCTTCACACGGGTGCAATGGTGATATTAAATATATTATGCATGTATTATACAAATAAACCTTTCTATTGAATCACTCTTATCTATTAAAAAAAAACCCGCGTCAAAACCCGTTGCGTAGTTTTAAAGACCTAAGCATACATAGGGACAGACAGCGGGAAGCGACATTGTTTTATACTATTTGTTTGGAATAATTTGCCTGCAGCTGTTTTTATATCCTATTATAATTGAGTTACCTATCTTCAAAGTAAGAATAAATAGGCTCTTAATAAACTAGTGTGTTTTACCATCAACGATTGCATCACTGCTTACCAAAGGCAATGAAGGAACAGGATAGGTTTTTAGTCAGTAAGAGTCTGACACTCTCCTGCCCTGCCCAAGGGCGGGATTTGTTATTGGATGATTTTACCTACCATAAAAAAAACCATCATGGTGGGATCGCAATCAAGTATTAGATTATATAATAAAAGTTATTTAAAAAAAATTAACAATTTTTTTTTTTATTCTTGCGCCAATTTTTACATTACAGCCTTGTTGGTACAATAAAACCTACAAAAAATTCTTCTATTTAAACTTTTACTGTTATTTTTAATGTTTTCTCTCCCGCTGTAATTAAAATTTTATTATTAAAACGTTTGCCAAAATTATATTAAACTCGTGGTTGCCACTAAAAATATTTAGATTGTTCTCCGCAGTTCCTTCGTCTTTGAAAAAATATGTATAAAAAGTACAACACATAGCTGAGACGTTTGCGCCGGCCCGCTAAATGGTTGCCAAGTACAGTCGGCAGCTAAAGTCATAAGGCGGAAACGTTATAAATTGCTGAAGTAATTTTTTATATGTATAAGAGCTCGCTTATTATTTATTTATTTATTTCTTTATTGCACACCTTACCTTATTAAAGGACAAATATTTATAAAAAAAAAATTGTGTACAATTGGCGGTCTTATTGCACAGGGCAATTCAGGGCTCGCTTCATAGATATAATAATAATAATAATCTTTATTTATTTGCAAAACAAGTGTCACTGTTACATAAATGCTCTGCCTCCTGAACTAGATTGTGAACCTGTATCTCAGGAGACAGTACCCTTCCTATATGATATGCAACAATGTATTTTCATTGGAAAACAATTTCTATGAATATTCAAAACAATTGCGCTTGTCTGTCCGTAGCCTTATGTCAGGATCACTATTTATTATTTACGTATAACTATTTATAAGTAATTGACATAAGCACAGTGCACTTTGTTTTTTAATTAAAAAATAGTAAAGTTTGAGCTCGCAGCTATTAAGCCATTGACTGATACGGCCATAAATTATGAATTACTAGTCGTCGAGAGTCGAAAGCCAGTCGGTTTCTCCATTCAAAATTCCGAACCCCGTTTTACCCCCTTAGGGGTTGAGTTTCGTAAAATCCGTTCTTAGCTAATGTTTTCACCCTTTATGGAACCTACCTGGCAAATTTTAAGTTTGTAGGTGTTTTTTTTTTATGGTAGGTAAAATCATCCAATGACAAATCCCGCTCTTAGGCGGAGCGGTAAGTAGTGTCAGACTCTTATTGACTAAAAACCTACCCCGTTCCTTCGTAGCCTATCATGCCGGGGCCGGGTATTCCTTTCGGAAGTTAACCCATGAACCCAGTAGGCTTCGACCCTGTCTGCCTGCAGCTAGCAGGCTGGGCCTTTTCAGTGTGCTGGCAGCTCCTTGAGGCGCGCGGGAACAGAAGTAGGTGTTATAGTTTCTGAGATTTCTCGATCGTGATTAATTCAGTGTGTGGTATTTCGCTTTTATATATATAGATAAAGAAAGAAAATATAATTCAATACTGACATTTTATTGCAATCCATATGACGTGTACATAGATGATGTTGCAAATTGCCACATTCATAATTGTATCCGAATTATGGAAATACATAGACATTTTTTCATTACGATACGTATCAAAAAAAATTATAATATCCTCAAATGTAAATATTTTAACGAACCGGGTAGAATTTTAGTGTTAGATTCGTTATGGAAAAGTTTTGAATTTAGCCCCTGAACTGTTTTCAAAATTGTTTTTAATTTCACTATGTGAACATAGTAACTAAAGTTGAGGCATGTAGGCGTTTATTTTGTAAAGTGATTTAGTTTGCAGACTGTACTTGACATTAATTATTCAGAACCATTATTATTTTTGGAATTTTTAATACTATTGTTGTGGAATAGAAAATGAGTTTGAGTTAATGATTTTTAAAGACTGTTACACGTGGCGTTCTATAGTTCCTACCTACCTAGAGATCTACGCTTTGGAATGTGCAATTACGAGTAGCATCATTTTACAAGCTTTCATTTTCACGTGTCAGATGTTTGTCTTCCCGGTTACCGATTGAGCAGAAATTTGAAATTTTGAAATGGCTGATTTTTTTTTTCATGCATGTGTAAATCGCATGACAATGCAATATAATGATGATATGGAGCTGATCTAATGATGGAGCTGGAAGGTGGTCATAGGAATTCTGTAGTTAAACGACACAACCCCATCGAGTTTGCGCTCGTATGGTTCGTCTTGACGAGTGCTTTGGTGCTAGAGGATAACGAGGATCTGATGATGGAGCTGGAAGATAGTCATAAGAACTCTGTAATAAGCGCAATAAGATAACAATATCGTGTTTGATCTTGATAAGTATTAATTATATACCGCGTTATAAAAGCTTGCTACAAAAAACGGACGGACAAACTTCTTTCAAAAGTGCCTGTAAATGGTTTATTTGAAATAAAATGCTTTTGACTTTGACTTTGTCATATACTATATAAAATAAAACTGACAAAACTGACTACACCCACCTATGTTCTCTCAGTTGCCCTTTGCGTTCTCGGGTTTTTCACTTTGTTGGGTCTGTCTGTCTGTCAAGACACATTATCTCGAGAACGCGTGGAGATATCAAGTTGAAATTAAACCATAACTCAGTTCTGAGTCAGTCCCTTAAAGCTGTGAAAAAATCAAACTTATAAGATAACGAAAAGAAAGATGCGACCGAATGTTTGTTTCGACACTCTCAAGTCGGCAAGAACTTAACCGAATATTGTTCGGTTTTCGGTTATTCGTTGAAATCACCGGCGCATCTCTACTATTTACTTAAGTTAGTGTGCTCGGAATCCTCAGTGTGCGATTCCGACTCGCACTTGCCCTTTTTTTTAATATTTCGTTAACAGTTTTGGCTGTTTATTATTATCTATTTCAAGACTTTTTTTTCTATTTTAGTCTACTTTTTTATTTTATACTTAATTGTATGTGTTTTTTTTTCCATTTGGCATGTAAAAAAAAAATTGTAGTAATTATCTTTTTTAAATAATGAATGTATAATATGGTCTAAGCTGAGCGTACCTATTATAGGTATGCTTACCAGTGTTATGATTTTAATATTTTATTTAAAAAAAATCCTGTAGGTAATGGTGTTGGTGTGCCAATAAAAAATAAATAAATACGACTTTTTATTTTACAAAGTAAAATATGTACGAATCAGTAACCTTTTTGGACCGTGTCTGTTGAGTTTAATTAAATAAGAGCAACGCTAGGACAGATACTATAAATCTTTTCCCAAATGATAAGTACTGAAGTGTCTAGCTCTGTGACGCCCAAATAAGTTAGAAACAAAAATTAATGCGTTTCATTTCAGGCTCGTTGTTTTGCGACACATAATTTATTTACAAGCAACCTTTTTTCTGATCAACATTCTTTTTTTTTTACATTAAAAATAAGCAACTGTTAATCAGATATTTTTCAAATGTTTTTACGATAAATTATTGTCATCAAAAATACGTTTTATAATTTTACTAGCGACCCGCCCCAGCTTCGCACGGGTGCAATGGTTATATTAAATATATTATGCATGTATTATACATATAAACCTTCCTCTTGAATCACTCTATCTATTAAAAGAAACAACATCGAAATCCGTTGCTTAGTTTTAAAGATCTAAACATACATAGGGACAGACAGCGGGAAGCGACTTTGTTTTATACTAGATATGTAGTGTTTGGTCTTATGTTTAGAGTTCCGTACGCAAAGGGTAAAATGAGACCCTATTACTAAGACTCCCCTGTCTGTTCGTCATCAGGCTGTATCTCATGAACCGTGATAGTTAGACAGACCAAATTTTTATAGATGATGTATTTCTGTTGCTGCTATAACAACAAAATAATACTGAAAAACAGGATACAATAAACATTTAAGGCGGTTTCCATACAACAGACATGATTTCTTGCCGTTTTTTTTTATTATTGATAGGCTCGCGTTTAACCACAATCTCACCTGATGGTAAGCGATGATGTGGCCGACGATGGAGCCCGCTTGCTTAGAAGTAACCTATTCACTCTTGACTTTAAGACCTCTAGGTTGTAGCTATCAGGAATCACAGACTACGGCAGGGAATTCCACTCCTTAGCTGTACGCATAATGAATGTGTTCCCAAAACGCTTTGTATGTATCGGTGGGATGTCCATCATGTACCGATGGCGCAACGCCGTACGTCTAGTGGTCCGATGATTGAACGGACTTGGTGGAAATAAATTGAACAATTCCAACGCACCGGAACCTTTCGTGCACGAGTCCGACTTGAACTTGGCCGGTTTTTTTTAGAAACAAAACCACAGATTTCCACAAGGATAAAAAGGTTTTATTTTCACAACCAAACGAATTCATTCCGTCATAAAAGATACTTTTCCGTCTTTATCCATTAAGTCGATTATAATAAAAATGGGCAGCAACGCGATAATATCTAGCTAAGCTTTTTTTTTTTAAATAAAAATGGCTTGTATTTCAAACAAAAGTAGCACACAGCTGTGGTTACGGGCCTCAGGCTAAAGTTTTTCACAAGAAGCGTGCTGTGGCAAGCGAGACTGGCGATCCTAGTATGAATATTGCTGGATTAAAAATATGCGTGGTTTTTTGTACTTTGTCGGGAGTGCTGCAAGGCCCGATTCTTGGCCCTTCAAAGTTTCAAAATGTTGACGTACAAGTAATGCTTAGAATTTTTTTTTACAAAAATTCATTAGAAAAATAAATTACGTAAATACCATGTTTTTTGATTATGGGGTCTGGAGTTCTAAGATACAGGCTTAGGCGTAGTTTAGACTCCAGATCTCCCACAAATTACAAATTCGTATGATAGCTCACGCTTTTCTGACAAATAACTAATTGAAGTAAAATAAATTGGCGGTTATATAATAGTTTGCGAATTGATTTCCAATAGATATTGTGTCATATTTGTGTAACTTTTTATCTGAAATGTCTACACAACTCTCGAAAAATCGAGCTAAGAATTTTATTGTATAATAGTATTGACTACCTCAACGAAGCTTACGGAGAAGTCTGACTTGGTACTTTTGTTGCCCAATACTGCAAATATGCAAATATATTAGAATATTATAACATCCGCATTATGTTTGTGTCTGTATTAAGTCAAGAGAGAAGGTGAGGGTTTAGTTTTTAATACAGAATACAAACTATTCTGTACCAAAAACTAGATTCTCTTCATCTCGTCTATACACTGTTAAATTTTGATCGTTTTAATCCTGTGGAGGGTCGATCACGTACATGAAACACTACCGATTTGTAAGGATATTTTTTTTTCTAAAACTCGAATTAATATACGCACGTACGAAATTAATTTCTTTAAGTAAACGAGTCAATGACCTCGTAGGAACTACCTACAAGGTCATTGACCTCACTCAGCTGACGTTTACATAAAGAAATTAATTTGGTTTTTTAATTTACTCTTTACAAATCGATAGTGTTTCATGTATCCAATCGACCCTCCACGGGACTAAAACGACAAAATTTAACAGTGTATATGATACGTTTGTTCACGATAAGCTCAAAAGCTACTGAAAAAATATTTTTGTGGAATTGTAATGATACCTAAAATTTATTCATAACTAGCTTCTGCGATCGTTTTCGCCCGCGTGAAAGTCGTATTGTCTTTACAAATTTCCAAACCCCCGTTTTACCACCTTAAGCCGTGTTTACGGAGACGCGGCGAGTTGCGCGGCGCGTTGTGCGTTTCGTCGTACATTGCAGCAGCGGGCCGCGTCATCGCTAACGCAAACACAAACCTAAGGCAATGTACGACGGACCGCCCGACGCGCCGCGCAACGCGCTGCGTCTCCGTAATCGAGCACTTAGAGGCAGAGTTAAGTAAATTCCTATTCTTAGCCGATGTTTACACCCTATAAGAAACCTACCTGTCAAATTTTAAGTTTGTAGGTGTTAGTTTCTGACATTTCGTGGTATTTTGCTTTTATATGTATAGACTAGCTTTTGCAACCAGCTTCGCCCGCCTAAAAGTCGATTTACCCCTTTAGGGGAGGAGTTTCTCAAAATGAAGGAGTTTTTTAAAATCCGTTCTTGGCGGATGTCTACACCCTATAAGGAACCTTCTAACCAAACTTATTTGCCGTATACTACAATTCTGTCTATTAGAGGAACATCCTAATGCCGTTTTATTGTTGTTATGTTTGTTGTCTCACCAAAAAGAAAATCCTGAAGCTATAAAATAGTCTTAAGAGATTACTCGTATTATCTTAATTGTGATTGGGGTATGATGTCTCATAATAGATAAGAGGATGTAGTTTTTAGTCTTGATTTCTTAGTGGCAGACCGTAAAGGGAAGTCGGTAAACGTCTAACACGTCCTCCCGCTCCACCCTAGAGCAGGAGAAGTCACTGGATGATTTCCTACCAAAGAAAAAGACCGCAAAGGGTTATTGACGGAATACAGGTGGATTTTGATATTTTGTCCTCTAAAAATTATTCTTATGAAACCTATTCAGTTCTGTACAAAATCTCCAAAAATATTTCCATGATTAGTTGTTCACTTATTCAAATAAATTTGGCCAAAGCGCACAGCCTCGTGTTTGGGCCTAGGATTACGTCCGAAACGCCTTAAGCTCTAGTCTAGAGTGACGTTTGTGTCCGAGTTCCCCTGACACTGTAATCTGTCTGGTGTCTGTCTACATCTGCCTGGCTTAAGTTGTATGACTGAACAGGTTTGAAGTAAAAGTGTTTAGTATTCTGAAACTAAAGAACAGTGTACCTTTGTATTAGGATTAGTCGTGTTAGGGGATTTAAAACAAATGAATTTCTACAAAGACTTCTTGGAAGTCGGAAAAATATATTGGATTAGTGGACTTAGTAGGTAATTAGTTTTCTGAAACTTTAGAACTAAACTAATTTAAATGAAAGTTCTTTTGATCAAGAAAATAACCTCAAGGCTATAATTTTAAACAAAGGTAAGTTAATCCCACAAAATTTCAAACAACAAAGTAAAGTAAATTGAGATTAAAAACGTTTTTAAAATATCAGTTGAACACATTGGGCATCACAAATTCCCTGTTTCACTTACCTCAGTAAAAGGTAAAAGAAATAAACAATCTAAACAACAATTATTCTTACCATGTAGACTTTAATTTTCTAGATGAAGAGAAGTCTAACGCTAATACAATTACTAAGCATTCTGTTGCTAAAACTTAAGTTAGGATCGTAGAAATTAAAGCACAAACCGATAAAGCAAGACGGGTTAATATTGCGATCGCTAGCATCGAGCTAACAAAAGAAAGTGAGCTGCCAAAAGATTGACCCATTCGTATGTTTTGTCGTCATCCTGTAGACTATCTGGCGTGCTGCCATGCTCATATTGGCTGATAGGATTCGGGAATGAAAGTTTTCGTTAAATATATTTGTTTTTGCCTTTTTATTAGTTTTTTTTTTGATATGATCAATGTCTTCTTTCTGCTTCATTTGATGGTTGTTATATTTTTTTGCTTCATATACCACGCGTATAGACCGACCTTTGCGTCAAAAGAGAACGCTATGACAGATGTAAGTTATATTAAAAAAAAAAAACTGGTCAAGTGCGAGTCGGACTCGCGAACTGAGGGTTCCGTACAAACTAACTTATGTAAATAGTTCATCAATTCTCGAATCGATTCGACAAAAGGTTTTTTTTTGTGACCTAGCTAAAAATTTTCAGTTTTCAGATTTATTCCTATATCTGTGTTATAAGACCTTGCTTAATGCAAAATTTCAGGGATCTAGGTCAGCGGATAGTACCCTATGAATTTTGATTCCCTTGAGAGTGTCGATTATACGTTTTTTGCAAACTTAAAAGTTATAACTTCTAATATTTTTTGTACAGCTTCAAGGGACTTTACATTTGAGTATATGGTTGTAATTTCAACTCGATACCTCCACGCGTTCTCGAGATAAAGGGTCTTGACAGACAGACAGACGAACAACAAAGTGATCCTATAAGGGATCCGTTTTTCTGTTTACGGAACCCTCAAAAACATCAATTTATTGTAGCTATTTCCTAAATTGATATTGATATTTTAAATTAAAAAAAATCAATGCTGATGACGATGAAATTAATTTAGAAATTTTATACAATAGAGTATGTTATTTTTTTAAAGAGGCAACAGCCTCTTAACATAGTATTAGGCATAGCATTCAGGGTATTCTCTAAATCTTGACGCGCCATCAATTGATAGTCTTACACGATAACAAGAAACAAAACATCTAACCCAGCAAGTTTCTTCTAACTTATCCCACACTCAGATTACTGGCCTTCATACAGAACATAACTTCAACCATATGTGCCCTTTTTTACTATATAGTCTTTATGCAGATCTGTCCTTTGCCGAGGACACGAAATTATGGCACAGACAAAACTTTTGTAGCGATGTTATCCTTTTTACTTTTTGTATCACACTAAATGTTGCCGTTTACCATATTTCGGCCAAGGACGGCTTTAATGTAGGCGGTGTCCTTTGGGTAGTAGCTTACTTGCTGTGGGTGGTTTTTTAGAATTATGTTTTTGTTTTCGAATGAATGAAATGCTACCAAAAAGTTATTCACAAGGCAAATGTGTAAAGAAAAGATGCGAAGGGATTTTCTAAGTAATATATGTCTCGTGGCGTGGCTTAGAATTGATCACTTCGTGATATGACTGACCCTGTCATGAAATGGTGACATTTTATATATAGAATCTTGCTCGTAGGCCGCATCATGATATGACCCAATCAATGAACACACTGTATTTAACGATGTGTACAGCTAAACACCTGATTCTGGTCTAGTTTTTTTTAGAATAGAATAGAATAAACTTTTTGTACACAAAAAATAGTAAAAAAAAAAGTTTTAGGTGGGGAATCATCCAATGTCTTCTCCCGCATGACAAATGTTTGTGTGATGAGCACGATCATTTGTTCTGTGTATAATTTTTTTATAATTAGCGACCCGCCCCTGCTTCGCACGGGTGCAATGGTGAATATATTATGCATGTATTATACATAAAAACCTTCCTCTTGAATGACGATATCTATTAAAAATAACCCAACAAAATCCGTTGCGTTATTTTAAAGATCTTAGCATACATAAGGACAGACAGCGGGTAGCGACTTTGTTTTATAATATGTAGTGATAAAGATCATAAATATCATAGAATACATGCTGGTATTTCAACCAATATCCAGACTAAAATACAAGTGTTATTATCCTTAATTGTAGATATTGTTTTAGTCATTATTTTTGTTGTTAGTCTAGACCACGTTTCTTACAGACTAATAGCATGTTTGATCGTAAGATATTAATATTTTCCTCGCATACGCTTGTTGATGAAATAACTGATATGTTTACTAATGAACATGTCTGACTCTATGTACCTTCTACTAGGAGCGATAGGAATCAGATTGAGGACATGCAACATTTGCTGGTGGATTGTGTCCCGAACAGGAGTGAGAGGGAGTCACTTCTGAAGGAATTAAATCTAAATAGACTTAGTGTCGAACTAATCCAGTCAATTTTGTCTAGACCAACTGCAGATGGTGCCAAAAAATTATTTCATTTAATAACAGCCCCTCATCTGTGTCTACCATCTTTATTATTGTAAAATAATCATAGATAGATAGATAGATATATTCTTTATTGTACACCAGATGTATATAATATCTTAATTATTTTAGTTTAGGTAATTATATGTGATGAGATTATTAATGTTAAAAGGTAACATGGGATTGGCATATCTGGTCAGATAAAAACCCAAAATAAATAAAGAAAAAAAAAAGGGAGCGATAGGAGATAGTAGGAGATAGTAGCTGTATGTTTGTTGCTCCCAAACGGATGATCAGGTTTAGATGAAATTCGGCTAACGCATAGGCTATATCTTGAAAAAGAATTTAGAGTACTTTTTATCCAGAGGGATATGTTTCGTGAGGATAATTTTCCACTTTCCCGCGAGCAAATGAAGACATCCACAGCACCACGGTTACCG
The DNA here is from genome assembly GCA_958295575.1 of Leucania comma. Classification (NCBI taxonomy): domain Eukaryota; kingdom Metazoa; phylum Arthropoda; class Insecta; order Lepidoptera; family Noctuidae; genus Leucania; species Leucania comma. Next base: position 22,136,738 of record OY282477.1, on the reverse strand, counting down.
ACATAGCCCGAAGCGTCCCCTTTAAGTGACAGTGGGCAAGGCATAGCTCGTAGAACAGATGGTTCATAGGGCCGAAAGATTCTGGAGTGGTGACCGCGTACTGGAAGACGCAGCGTTGGTAGGTTTCTTACGAGGTGGACCGATGACCTAGTTATTATAAGGTCTCCAGAATTTGATGATTACGAGATGCGATGACCAGTCCTATGATGTCGTGGTGGCGAAACGCTATATCTTTTTCGTACTTAACTAATGTCTGTGGAGATTGGCCACCGATTTAAGGCCATACTTTCCGGATAAATGGAGTTTACAATACCATTTTATTCGTAAACTAAACGGATTTGAAATCTGAAAAAAATATATTACATATTTTACACTTTCATCTTTAGATTTCTGGATTCCAAAACACGATTACTTTCACTTTACAGCATCCAATTAAATGGCAAAGACAAGTCTAAATTAAAATTACATTCCCGTTTTATTCGAATAATATTAGGTTTAGATTAATTAAACTTACACCATAATAAAAGTCGTAAAAATAAGATTTATTTCTGCATTAATATTGTGAAAAATAAAAATAAAATCTATTCCAAAACTCAAAATCAAGTGCTAATATATATGCAAGCTCTCGTTCCGTGTGATTCAATCGCTGTGTGATGCAGCCCTGATCCGATTTCCGGCCACCGTAGGCGCGGGCTTGCGGACGGTGTGCAATGGGTAGCACGCTGTCCGATCGTTCGCTAACCGACCGGACCGAGCCCAAGTCGTCGACGGCGCGTAATGTTCCCGCGCGCCTCAAGGAGCTGTCAGCAAACCGTAGAGGCCCAGCCTGCTAACTGCAGGCAGGGTCGAAGGCTGCTTAGGTCATGGGTTAGCTTCTGAAAGGAAGGCCCGGCACGATAGGCAACGAAGGAACGGGGTAGGTTTTTAGTCAGTAAGAGTGTGACACTATCTTCCGCTCCGCCCAAGGGTGGGTTTTGTTATTGGATGATTTTACCTACCATAAAAAAAACCCACTTAGCAACAATAAGTGATATAAGACATCCTAAAGTTAGACTAATTTGAACCTTTGAATTGGTTATAATTATTATATATTGGAATTATATAAAAATATTTTAAATAAAGACGTTTCAATTTAGTAAGGCAAGGTAAAAATCGTTTGCATGACATTGAGCATCGACCAGCTTTTACTTTATTAGAACGGTTCATTTTTGTTTTTCTACCCTAAACTTATATAACATTTGAATACCAATTTTATGATGAATACGCATATTTGTCTTCACTACCCGCTTATTACAAGTCAGGCGTCCAATTGTATGTTTTAAGAATATAATTGTGTTTAATTTATTGTTATTTAGTTCTAAATTTAAAGCAAAATAATACACAGGGTTTTTTTTATAATAGGTAAAATCATCCAATGACAAATCCCGCCCCTGGCCGGAGCGGGAAATAGGGTCAGACTCTTACTGACTAAAAACCTACCCCGTGCCTTCGTTGCCTATCGTGCCGGGGCCGGGCCTTCCTTTCAGAAACTGACCCGTGACCCCAGCAGGCTTCGACCCTGCCTGCCTGCAGCTAGCAGGCTAGGCGTCTACGGTTTGCTGACAGCTCCTTGAGGCGCGCGGGAACAGTGCGCGCCGTCAGCGACTTGGGTACGGTCCGGTCGGTTACCGGACGATTGAAAATATACAGGGTTTGAGATTTGAACTCGTGCCTTGGTGCCAAGACATAACAATTTACTTATGGATATCGAAATAAACTATCAGTAGTCACGTTATTATAAAGTACAAAATAATCACCTATACACATATTACACTTGAAAAAAAAAACCTATAATTCTTACTCCATGATTTGTAGTTATTTACATTAGTATACCCATTATAAAATGTTTATAAATGTGTAGGTTTGATTATGATAATAAATAATGTATTATAATTTCGAACTATCTTTCCTAATTAAATATATTATAACGAAATAATAAACGTTTTATTTACTCGCAGTACTTTGTTTCATTCCGATATTTTGGCTTTGTTCGTTAAAGAAATGTAAAAAAAAACTAAGAATCAAAAAGAAAAAAAAAATTTGAATTGAGACTTGAACCCAGATACATTAGCTCACTAGGATATCAAGATTTATCAAAATGCAGGCACAAAGTATTTTCATCTTTAATGATAGCAAGATAATGATTAAAATAGCTCATCAAATAGGTGGGTTATCCAACTTAGGTCTCCTTTGCTTAACTCTTTGGCGTATACAGTCTATTAGCTAAATTATATAAAATTTAATTAAGACTTCATAGTCCTAAAATTGTTTCTAACAACGGTCTAACCCATTTAAACTGTACTCGTCTCTCTAGCATTTTCCCAACCAGCTTTTTTTTGTTGGGGACAAATCATCCAATGACATCACCCGCCCTTGGGCGGAGCGACAGATATTTTACCGACTAAAAACCCACCCCGTTCCTGGTGTTCACTTTCACATTACCCATTGCCACAGTAGGCTACGACCCTGCTGGGACCCTGCAGTTTGCTGACAACTCTTTGAGGCAGGAACAGTACGTGCCGTCGACGACTTGGGCTCGGTCTAGACGGTTACCAGACGGTCGGACAGCGGGCTACCCATTGCTCTCTGTCCACAAGCCCGCGCCTACGGTGGCCGGAAATCGGGACCGCAATCCTGGCGGCGGCTGCAACGTAAGTGCCGTTGCCTCATGCGGTCGGCCTCCTCCTTTGCTAGCATTACTACTTTGCAGAAGGACGCGACCGCCTGCCACTCCTCCTTGCTCCGGACCATGACCCGGCGTGAAATATCGCCGCCGCCGATCGCCCCTACAAGGACACAGCGATGGTCTGCCCAAACGGGGCACACTTCTACCGTGTCCTCCGGCCGGTCCACACAGTGGCGACACCCGGGCTATACTTCAACCAGCTTGGGGTCAGCTTCCAGTCAATTGCCACCGCCTATCAGACTTCCACAATCCAGTTACTGGTCAACATGATACTTCTTGGTTAGACTGATGATAAGACTTTCTAGTGTCTGACTCATTATGGTCTGACTATTTGTTACGCCTCTTTAAACTGTACTAAAAAGAAAAAAAACTTTGTCATGGACATAATATATTTTCTTAGCACTGTTTTATAAATAATTGCGATTTATTTCTGTCCTAAAGGGAAAGGTAAATTAGATTACGTTAATCCCGCCGAGATTATGGTACTTAATCAACTTTCAAAGGAAGTTTTGTCAAGTTTTAAAAGGACAATTTCGTAGATGACTGCGTAGTTTCTTCTTGCTATTAATCTAAGATACGGCCGTTTGTGATTGATGACGATTCTTAAATAGATGCTCTTCTCTTTAAAGAGTAGATAAGATTTACATTTATGAATTAAATTATGTTATCCTTTTTATTTTTAACTCGCTTCTGCGATCGGCTTTACCCGCGTGAAAGTAAAAAAAATGTGTAAAAAGAAGAGTGATTTATCCTCAGGTTCTTTCTGTATTCCGTGCTCATGTACCACAGAAACAGAAAGACACTAGAACTAGCTTGAGAAAATGTTTGTACCAGAACCGGTGTCGCCAAACTCACACATTTACGATTTACTCTTACTGCAAACCGGAAGATACGATTGGCTAAAACAAAAATTGGGCGTAAACGAATTTAAAAAAAATATGTTATACGAAATGAAACTATAATATCAACGGTCTATAAATCAAATTGACAAAAACAAGAAAGAAATACATCTTGGACTACCAAGTACCGCTACTCGTCGCTAGATGGCGTTGTTCAGTATGAACTGTAACGTTATAAAAATAAGGGTGGTATTTGAATGGCGTATCACTGACACAAATGCAGGTCGCTACTCAAATAGTGACGTACCCTAATTCGATCGCAATAATATCGATAGTATGTTAACGTATTTAAAACATAAAATATAATGCGAAAAAATATCGTATGCGATAGTATTAAAATAATGAAATTAATATGTAGTAGGGTAATTTCTAAACGTAGTAAAAAGGGTATTTATTTGCATGTAAATCAAATACCTTTTTGTTTGTATTTGTTCATTTTATACTGGGTAAATGAAAAAAAAAATGCTGAAAACCTCGCAATGTTTTATTATTACATTGCTATTTGAGTTTAAGACAATATAAAACAGTGAAAAGATATATATTGTTTGATTTTGATCAAAGAATTTAATTAAAATATTAACGGGCATTTTTAAATGATCAAGTTAGTTGCCCGTTCTAAGAAATTGAACACTTTTAAAATCAATATATTTTTCAAATTTAGGTTATGTTATTTATGTTGAAAACTACGGACATATAGGTGTAACAATGTAACAAGTACCTATTGCAATTTCACAAATAAGAACTTAGTATAAATACGTAGTGGAAAAGGTAATTTATTTTTATTATTTGTTTAATATTGAAAATACAAAAACTGACTTCAAAAAAACTAAATAATGTAAAATTACTTTGATTGCGGAAGTCGGTGTTTACGGATTGGTTTCTTCATTTTTTGACATTGACTTCCGAAATTAAAGTTATTATGCATTCGTTACGAAAAGTATGATCGAACGAAGCGAGCGGAAGTTGAGAGGGAGTTGTAAGTTAGTAAAAATAGAAAAAGAAAGATGGAGCTAAAGAAGTTTTACTTCAGCTAAGTGGTCTAAAGTACACACCTTTTTTTTTTTGAAAACAGTATATTTTTTTTTGTTGTGGTATTCTACGGCTAAAACTAAACAGTGAGCAAGTTTTTTGGTAAGTTACCTTTTTTGTGGGAAATCATTACCCAAACGACTACTCTCGCTCTAGGTTGGAGCGAAGAGCAAGTCAGACTTCTACTGACTACAATCCACCTGTGTTCCTTCAGTTGCATTTTGCGGTCTATAAGGTTGAAAGAGAGAAATAATAATGTAGCAACATACTTTCCTCTAAAGTAACTCTTTCAAACGTTCCAGTAGCCCTAGCAGGCAACGGCCCCACATGGGCCCTTCAGATTTGCTGATATATCTTTGAGTCGCGCGTGGAATACTATGTGTCGTTGACTCGAATTTGGTCCTTACCAAAATGTCGGAAGGCGAGCTACCCATTGCTCGTTGTCCGCAAACTCGCGCTTACTGTGACCAGATCTTCATCAAATTTATATGAGACCCTCTGGTAGTATTCTTTTAAATACCTATCATCTAGATCGATCTATAAACAAAAAAATATTTAATTTGATAACATCTTTATTATGGAATTTGAACGTACGAGTATTTGGTATAATGAAGGTATACCAATGTGAACTTCCCACATCTGCGATACCCCTTCAGAGCGTAATGGCGTAATGTTCTGTTATAAAATGACGTGACGTTAACAATACACAGACGTGATTGCAGCAATCCCGGAAGATTTGCTATCATTTATTGAAGTGTTTTATGGTGTATCTCCGAAATAATTCAACTATTTTTAATATTCATATTTTAGAAACAATCATTACATTAATTTCTACAAAAAAAAATGTGGATAAAGCTACTGTCCTTGAAACAAAACGTATTTACTAAGGACCTGCCGTTTAGATATTTTTTTATTTAATTTTAGGATATGGTGTATTCTAACATTCATGTATTTTTCGGCGATTGCTTTAATTAGGTCTGTAACATGATTTGATGTTGGGAATTCGTCAATCTGATGGTAATTACTATGTTCAAAAATGTTCGTCCCTATAAACATTTTTACTATTTTAATAAGTAATGTTTCTTTTTTAAAAACGGTTCCCTCTACGCTTCGCACTACAGATTCAGCTGTTTTACAAATTTTAATTGTATCTGCTGACGGAAATAGTAGACCCCCTTTATTTTTAGCAATAATAAATTTATGTAAATCGTTACTTTCGTTTGTCGTTAAAGCTGATACACATATATCACATCTAATACTTTTAATTAAGACACGCACAACGTACCCTGCAATGTATGCAATTACTTGTAAACTAAAATCGGAAATATTTTCAATCGTAAGTTGAATATCAGCTTCAATGTTTTCTTCATTCAAATCCTCTTGTAATAAGTTTGGTCCACTAGTTTTATTTATTCGCTCTACTGCCGAGGTACAATTTAAAATGGATATGTTTTCTAGTGCTGTACAATTTCCTAAAGCTGAATTTTTAATTTCGACATGTATCAACAATTTTTTGTACGCCGCCACGAATTGACGGGCTGTGGGATTATTGTTAGAACCTCCATGTGAACGTATATTTCCAAAAAACAATTCTATATGATCTTGGCTTAATTTATAGAATGGTAAGTAAATCAACATTTTTGTGACAATCAATTCATTGTATAATAGTTTTAAGGCAGCAGCACATCCAATAAAACCTAAAAAGCCTGTTTTACGAGGGCTTTTTATTAAAAGGACACCGTTTTCCGTTTTTAAGTTACTTATATAAGTACAAGCCATATTTAGATAATCAAATACTTGACTTGCATTATTTTCATTTAAGGCTTTTTTAAAGCCATATTCATGCAAGTTTTTTGTATTAAAAATGTCGAAAATATCATTAATTATTTTTATAAATTTTTCAGTAGCTTCACTACCATGAAATTTTTTCATTTTCAAGTCTTCACGGCAAAACTTTAGAGCTTCTGCTACGCTTGAGCTAAATAATTGTGTGGCTAATTTAACTTTCATTCTTTGGTTCTCAAAGTTTATATGATGGTGAGTCAACTTATTTGTTAAGTGAAATTTTTCACTGACCTGCACGTTATTTAATTCCTTAAGGAATTGCCAATCAATATTGTTATTATCTGGGTCAATAATTTTTGTGTATGTTTGCAAGGTATTGCGCAATAATTTAATCATATGGCAAGGGTCTAATATAATTACGACAGGTGATCCGGTCACAGGATGCTCAAATTTAATTTCACTTTTTTCCAAATGGCAACCAAGTTTAGTCGCCATAGCTAAGTTTGCGGCACAACCATCGAAAGTTAAAGCAACTATTTTCATACCAGAGTTATGAAGCAGTTCGATACATTGCTTTACTAATTCGGCACGTTGTGCCCCTGGAACTCCATCTACTAGGAAATAGCCAACCGGCACTTTAAAACGACTGTTAATTGCCGACACTAAAAACACTAACGCCTCTTTGGCTTCTTCGAGATGATCCCCTTCTAGTCCAGAACCTATGTTCACGTAGCCGTGGAGCCTTTGACCATCCCACTCAATACGTCTACGAATAGCCATTTCGTCAATGATTAAAGCACCAACCATGCAATGTTCTGAGTTTAAACATTTTAATTTAATTGCTTCAAAGGCCTCCTTTGTAAAGCCTGGTTCTCCTCCTATTTTGGAGTACCATTTTTTAAGTGTCTGTGGATGAGGCAGACTAGTATTAAATGTTCTTCTAACATAATCGTATGCCTTTGGGGAGTAATAATGTAAAGTCAAGGCAAAAGTTCGCAGTGCTGGTGAATATTTTCGTCTTGATGTTACTCCTGATTTCTCATTAAGGGCTTGTCGAGCAATCAATTCATGAACCTGAAAAGTATAATACTTTTTGTTAATAACGGCCATTTATTTTATTCAAGTTAGAACAAATCAAGTGGTACCTTAGTTCTTATTGTAGGCCTTGTTGTTAGATAAAATTTTTACTGTCACGTCAATCATTCATCATCATCTAAGATTTATATACAACTTTTAAGTAACTTACTGATAGATTGGTATTTTCTAAATTTTTCAAGTGCTCATTCTGAATAGAAAATTTTTCCTCTATAGATTTTAAAAATTCTTGAAGGTTGGTAAATTTTTTTTTAATTCGTCTATTTTTAGCTTGCAATCTTTTAATTTTCAAATTCTGTCGATTTATTTTGCTATTCTTCAATTCCAGTAATTGTTTAATTTTTTGTGTTTTTGGAGAAGAATTACTATCAATATTAATTAAGTCTTGGTTAATTGACATGGGCTCGTTCTCCTTTTGAGAATCATCAAACTGAAACATAAAATAAATTTCAGAGCAACACAACCCTTGATTGTTTAGATAGGAGAATGACTAACTATTACCTGCATCTTCGTCCGCACATAAATGATTTTTTAGCTTTTTTATTATTTTTGGGCTTAATTCCCCTAAAACTGTTTACTCGTCAAAATCGACCCAGCCTTTTCGGAGATTTAGACAGACAGACTCGGAACAAACAGACAGACAGACTGACTGACAGATAGACAAACAGACATTTTTTTTTAAATTGTGTTTTTCCTATAATTATGTATTTTCATATGCATTTTGTAAAGCCTTGTTACTTTGATATTATAGTGAGACAAGGTACCTTGACATGAGCTGCTATTTTTGGTCGCATAAAAATGTCAGCTTCAACTAAGGATTGTGATGTAGATGCTATTGGAGCGGAGTTTGTTTTTGCAGCATTACTTTGACCGTCAGTAACCTATGACAAAAATACCAAGACCATTATTCATTGTGTAATGTTAATTTACTATAAATCAAAAATTAAGATATTTTTTCGCAATATACTTTGTTAAAGTTCTATGCTGAGATTAAAAAACTAATAACGGTAAAGTAAAAAACACGATTACGTAAAACGCCATATGACTTCCCTAAATAAGAGACACTTTACGAGTGTATTGAAAAGTATTTTAATCTAGCCATAATGCACTTACCAGAGAAAAACGAGTTAAAACGCTTTTACTTGGTTTTGTTTTATCCTTTAAGTATCTGTTACCAGATCTTTTTATAATAAAATCGTCTTCCTTAAAATGCTGCGAACATATAGTGCTGTTTTTTGTAGGGAACCAGCTTAATCTCCCAGTAGCGTTGATCCATATCTCTTTATAAATTGGATCATTAGGAAAACTGAAATTAGTAAGGGAGGAAAATAATATCTAACAAAATTATCATCATCACAGCTGAAATCATCGTCATCGTCCACTACTAAACATAAGGATATTAGGGTATAATTCAAACGCCCTATGTTGTTCCAAGCTCTTAAGCTAGATTTATTTAAAATTGCATCACGAATATCATCCTACAATATTTATTTTATTAACTTTATTAATTTAATAATTATCTGTATTTTAATACTCATACTCTCAAGTATAAATACTTTTATTTTAAAAAGGCAATGCAATACATGTCGATTGATTTTATCGATAAAGTCACGCACTATTTGGATAGCGTCAAAAGTATAGGTAGAGATGCGAATATTCCAGAAAGGCTAATAACCGGGAAAAGAAAATCAACTTTGTTTGCATGAAGTTAAGGACAATTTTTGTTTGTATATCTTATGCAATGTTTGGCGAAATTTTATTTTTTCGTTTTATTCAAATAAATTCGAAAATAACACTTACCGGTGGTATGATACACCTCCATGAGTTAGGTTTTTAGTCCGACTATGGTTTTTGCAGTCCAGAATGGCACAATAAGGCATTTTTATATTATTTTATTTAAATTGTATGTTGACGTAGTCCAGTTTTCGAATGAGAGCGCTTGAACAGCAAGTGCGTATTGCAGTACTCACTAGCGGCGACAGTGCCACGCCTACTTACTATTTCCAGGTTCTTTCTGTATTCCGTGCTCATGTACTCACCAAAATCCGTACAGACGTTTGAACGTGAAGTAGTAACAAACATACACACATAATGTATGTACTATGGGGGTCAAAAGTGCCGTTGCACTCTATCAATGCTTAAGTGCCTAAAATTTTTCTATAGAAAAGGGGCAATGGTTCATGATATATATATTTGTAGCATAGAATCTAATGTAATTGAGTTGTGAAGTGAATTGTTTTTGAACTTCTACTACAAGTAAAATTTAGACACTTTAGCATTTAATGCTAAATTTAGTAGAACGGTCAAAAGTGCTATTGCACTTTTGACCATGATCTCACCTGATGTTAAGCAATATTGTGGTCAACTATTCGCCTGCCAAGAAGTTTACTTACTTCGCTGTAGATTTAAAAATCCAAGCTGGGAATTTTACTCCTTAACGTACGCATAATGAAAATACTAAGAAACTATGGGACCAAACCTGAAATCGTGAAAAAAACCAAGTTCAGTACATTTTGACCAGTTATCAGCAGATTTTTTTTTACGATTTCAGTTTGGTCCCATAGTAAAAGTTGTTTGTTAACATAACTACAATCACGTGTTTAAGTATCGTTCACTAATTACCAGTCACCCTGTATATAGATAGAAATATTAATAAATTCGACTCCTTTAATAAATATAAACAAAAGCAAATACTCTAGCTTCACAACACAGGTTCCATTAATTATCGTTTCTACATTATGTTTACAGAAAAGAATACGAAACTTTTGTCCGTTGCAATTTGCATTTCCATCTTTACACATTGTGAGCACTTCAAACTCGATGCTTCAAGTTTCTACGAAACAGAGCACAGCATTTGTCTGTCTTATTGCAGTCTTTGAAAGCATTGCTACCATTCTGAAACACGTTTTAGCACTTTCTTATACAAAGCGCTGTTTCCAACAGTAAATCAAAATATTATTTTAATTAATCAATTGTCTGGCGTTGTGAAAAGTTGGCGTAAGACAAAGGTGAAAACTTAAACGCTTTCAATTATTGTTTCTTTGAAGCTTTAGGGCACGCAGTTATAAATACACCGTTAAATTTTGTTCGTTTTAGTCCCGCGGAGGATCGATTCGGTACATGAAACACTATCGATTTGTAAAGATAAAATTAAAAAATAAAATACTTTTTTTCTAAAACTCGAGTTAATATACGCATGTACGAATTTAATTTCTTTAAGTAAACGAGTCAATGACCTTGTAGGTAGTTGTCAGTCGTTGCGTACTAACTGCCTACAATTTATTGGCCTCACTCAGCTGACGCATGACGTTTAAAAAACAGCCAGGCTGATGTGGGATTGGGCTGGCCACGTTGCATTAATGCACCCGGACAAATGGGCGAGGATTGTAACTCATTGGACGCCTGAGGGAGCACGAAACCATTGAGGTCGACCGCGATAGAGGTGGTGTGACGATCTGATCATGTTGGCGGAGCCCACTTGGCCAGAGATCGCCCTAGACAGAGAAGATTGGTAGGAGGGAAGAAGAAAGGGGAGACGTTTGTTCAGCAATGGGACATACAACAACCCCATATCTAACAGGCAGGGTCGAAGCCTACTGGGGTCATGGGTTAACTTCCGAAAGGAATACCCAGCACCGACATTATAGGCTACGAAGGAACGGGGTAGGTTTTTAGTCAGTAAGAGTCTGACACTACTTCCCGCCCCGCCCAAGGGCGGGATTTGTCATTGGATGATTTTACCTACCATAAAAAAAACCCCATATCTAAGTTACGATAGTTTCGTTAAGCGTGAACGCTTAGAATGGCCACGCCCCCAATTCTGACGACATCTCAACGCTCTCAGGACTGAGGAATTGGGGGCGTGGCTAACTCCAAGCGATCACGCTTAACGAAACGACGTAACTTGGCTAGGGGGGCTGGCTGTTCAAAGAAAAAATCTGTAGGTATCTTCAGTAACAATATAGCTCTTTATTTTTTATTTCCAATAAATTTACTATTACTTAATTTTACGTCTACGCGAAACGTAATAGGAATTCTCTGAATTTTACAATACCGTCCTCAATAACATTTTCCTCTTCTTTGGAAATTACACTCAGTTGTTCGTCTAAAGGGAAAGCGAGGTTGCTAGGTACTTATCCCTTGCCTAAGGTCTACCTGAATCGTAGATTTAAAGCTCTACCTTAAGGACATTGAAGTTTTTGTTATCTTTGAAGGAATGTCTGATCTTTGCAGGCTTGAGTTAGTTCATGGATTTTTTTACGGCTTCAAATGGCTTCAATAACTCAGATTCTAGGGTTGTCCGTCAGAAAAATTGTTTTTTAAGTAGGTTTACTTGTAATATTGAAGGCGTGGTTGGCACAGTGATTGAGCATTAGACTGCTGTGCTGCACATTGCGGGTTTGATTCCACACTGAACAAATATCCCTATGTACTATGTACTACGTGCGTATGTGTGTCCCTGTGTATGTGTGTGTGTGTTACCTATGTACTGTCGAACCCTGGGTGCTTAGGGCTCGACTACCGGGATCAATTATCTATAAAATAAAATGACTGGGACTCTGTATGGCGATATATTATAAAAATAACTTCTTCACTCTTTGAACGACTACATGGAACTCTCTTTATAAAACAACTAAACAATCTACTCTTACAAATATTCAAATTAAATCTAGAATACTAACAATCTTCGAACCCTTATACAGCCAGTATGCTAACTTATGAGGATACGCATGAGTTTGCATATAATCTTATGCAAACTCATTACGCAGACGTAACATCAGCTACGCCCCAAAGAATATAAATGTGTATATAACACAGTTATATTCTAAGAACTTTCGAAGGGTGTTAGTATGACCTACCTAATCCTAACACCGAGATCCCTACCTTTATATGGAATAAACTTTATTTTTGGCCTACGGCTTTCGAAAGCGAGCTTAAGTCAGAGTCAACGATCACTACTGATTGTCATAAAATTCATATATTATTACTGTGCATCAATCCATGCTCATCAAACAACGTTGCTCTGCTTAAACCCCACTGCAGCAAAACCATATTAAAAGCCACAGCGCACAGCCCTAATTGAACCTAGGATGCCCAAGTGACATCCACCCAGACTGGGAATACATGCTAAGATTCAACACCTTTATGACTGTAATTCCTTCAGACGCTTATCGGGTCAGAGGTCAGAGAGCCATAATTGCATTGGACCACCTATAACTTCTCATTGCTTGTATTCACTCCAGAGGGATTAATAAAAAAAATATAAGAAGAATTACTCATCTAATAACTCTCAACCATTGAAGAGTTTCAATTATCATAGCTAAATCAACAGAGTCAACCTGACTCCCTTTGCGAAGACTATGCTCCATATAGCAAAGTTGATATTAGCTCAAATTGAACACTAAGTGACCCTCTCATAACTCTATGGGAGGTCCGGAGGAGAATCTAACATTATACTCTGGAGCAAAAACACGTCTACCACTACATCTTGTACATAAACGTTTTTCTGGGTTGTATGGCTCTGTCCTCTGAAACACCCGGCTGCGTCTGCATTCAGTTCATGGGGCGCGTTCCGCCCGGCAGCATTTTATGAAACAAAAATCACAAATTAATTACAGTTTCCATCACAATAATAAACATAACAATGATTGACAATGACATAATGACATGACAGACTACAGATATTTTTCTCAGTTTATTCTACCCTGGATACTAAACTTTTGAGCCTAAACCTATTTACATCCTCATATGAAAAGGTTATGAAAAATTTCTTTTTATAAAATTTCCAAAATTTATATTTAAATAAAAATGTCTGTTTTATAAAATTGTTACAACAATGGTAAGAATTTACTGAATATGATATTATTTTATTTAAATGAGGGTAATGGGGGGACTTTCTTATAGCCATACATTTTTGTGCCATGCATCTTTTATTTTTAATTTGGGCATAAATACGACTCAACTTAATATGGTAGGACTTCCTTGATGCCATACCTATTCCAGCTTGACATGAGGCTCGATGAGAAGATTCAATATGGAAATTACGAAAACCAAACCTATTATTTTTATTTGTTACCAACGAAGTATGGATGTCATCTCCAACATCAGATTGGACCATCTTCTTTTCAAAATTGTAATCACCAGCGATGTGGTGTATATACGTATTTTCATCCTGATCACATTGTGGTTCTATAAAAAACATATCTTTATTCTCTGAAATCAAAACGGATGAAATAATAATTGGATTGGACACACCCGGGTTTTTCTCTTCATCCGCACATTCAACTTCGGATTCGTCATCGTTCTGACTGCTTACGTCGCAGTTCTGGTCATCATCAATATCATTTATCTCCTTATTATGTGGGTCGTCCATCATCATGCTAGAACATAAAACAATATTATCATCTTGGTTCATGTCATCCGGCGATTCATTTTCTTCATATACATCTGCAGTTTCTTCTTCCTCAACACATGCTTCCATTGCTACAATTGCTGCACGTTGTTTACAGACATAACATTGACAAGGGAACTCGTTCCTCAATTCCTCGCACAACGTTGCAAACTCCATATCATCACGGTAAGTATAATTATAAAAATACAAGGCTGGACCCTGAAGATATGCGCCTAATATGAGAGCATAATCTTTCTCAAACCACTCATAGCTTCTGGCAATTCGCCTGAACTCGGTGATAAACTCCTCTAGGCAGACCTCATCAATGCCCGAGAAATACATCATCACCATTTCTCCTTTAACACTAATTACATAATATAAAAACCACTTAGCTTTTCTACTTTCTTCGCTGCGAGAGCACACAACACAACATGGGGCTGTATTAGTCGTCTTTCTCAAATAGCTCCGTACATGCGATTATTATCGGCTCCGTGCATGCAATTATTATTAGCTCCGTACATGCAATTTGCACCTGCCTCCTGAAATCTTACTTATATACCCGGCGCCTCCACCACTATGTCGAACCCTGGGTGCTTAGGGCTCGACTACCGGGATCAATTATCTATAAAATAAAATGACTGGGACTCTGTATGGCGATATATTATAAAAATAACTTCTTCACTCTTTGAACGACTACATGGAACTCTCTTTATAAAACAACTAAACAATCTACTCTTACAAATATTCAAATTAAATCTAGAATACTAACAATCTTCGAACCCTTATACAGCCAGTATGCTAACTTATGAGGATACGCATGAGTTTGCATATAATCTTATGCAAACTCATTACGCAGACGTAACAGTACTTACTTACTTTTCTGTTTCTGTATTATTTCCATCTATTGTTGTGTGTGCATGAACTGTTAAATAAATAAATAAATATTTATAAAGACCCTGATCGTCGGGCGAGTAAAACCGTGGTCTTATGGCTCGTCGGTTAAGTTCGCAGGTGTTTCATTGTAATATGAACGACGAGCCTGGCTCGCGGCTCGTCGTGTTTGCTTCATTTTCTATTCGACTTTTCGTTCAAAACTATTGTACTCGCTAGTTGATCAGCACCAACGAGCCGCGAGTAAAATTGACGTTCTATAAAACCGCCGTATTGGCTCGTACATCGATCACCCACTTAAGGCCTATTGATCATTGTTCCGGATCTGGGTGTCTTGTGTATATGTGTTTACTTATACTTATTTCGGAATAAAATTCGCAATTTTTGAAAAACAAACCTTTTTTACTATCGGTTTTACCAATTTTGACTTTTATTGCGTTGGAGGCATGATAAATGGCCGCGCGCGCGCCTCAAGGAGTTGTCAGCAAACTGTAGGAGCTCAGCAGGGTCGAAGCCTACTGGGGCCAAGGGTTGTGCGACAGTGAATCCCTGGGCCCTGGAACGAAGGCAATGAAGAAACAGGGTAGGTTTTTACTCAGGAAGAGTCTAACACTATCTCCCGCTCCGCCCAAGGGCGGGATTTGTCATTGGATGATTTTACCGACCATAAAAAACATCATGGGTCTTTAAAACATAAATATCTGAGTTTACTATGCAAGATAGATCTGTTTCACTGAATGTACAAAAAACGATGAAGCTTTTTTTAAGTCTTTGAAAAAACAATCAAACAAGATTGAATTTAAAATGGCGAACAGTTTTAGATTAGCCGATTCTAGGAATAGGGAAATGCTGAATAAACATTTTATAAATCAGTGTCATTTCTTGAGAAATTTTATCGTATCTCAGTATACTTAAAATTATAAAACTGTTGAGTTTGTTTGTTTGAATGCGCTAATTTCAAATTCAAAAAGTATGCAGCAGAAACCAAAGACGCGGGTGAAAGTTAGTCTTTTTATTTTAAATTCTTATTAGCGTGTCGATGGGAAAACTAGTTAAATACCTTGCCTGGCCCAGTATTCGGCCACGGCAATGCTGGCCACTGCTACTGTCATTAGGTCCCTACGCGAGCAGGTAACAGGGCATGTGATGCAGGATGGAAGGTGAAACATGGTCTGCGGAGAGACGAAGCACTAACACTGAAGATCGGAACCGTCCGAGAACCCCAATCTGTGGAGATTGTCTTTGCTGCGCCCAACCTCTAGAAGCGTCTGCAGCAGACCAAACTCTGGCTTTCCAGGTCGGCCATGGCATCTCGTGTCTAGGAGAAAGGCTCTCCGAGTTCAAGAATACTTCTACCAAATCATCAAAAACGATTAGATGTCCAATACGAGCGTCTTTATAAATAATCTGTTTAAAAAATATATAAATAACATGCGGTGTGGTTACTCCCAAAAAAATTTTTTTTCTCTCTAACCAACCTTTATGCTGGTTCGTCGAAACTTACGTATTGCCGTATTGCCAGCCTTTCATGGTCATGCCAGGTTTCATGATTTGTCTACGACGGACATCTAGGTCAAAGCTCTTCCATGGTTTTTTGAACCGGTTTCTATGTTCAAGACTTCTCATGTACCGCGGGTTTTCTCATCACATTCCTATACCATCTCAAGCGTGAAAAATGAAAATGATTCCTTCCTAAAATATAATTAGTTAGTTCAAAAACTTAAATAGAAATTGAAACAAATGTTATTTCAACAGAAATAAAATACAGCTGCGGGCGAATTAAACCTTCAGGCATGTTTTTAATACATAGATAATTACAATGGATTTCAGAATTTCTAATTTCAATGTGAGCTTGATAATAACACAAAAACTATGTAAAACCTTTGTAGAAATATTAATGACAACTAAATTGAAATAATATATTCTATTTTAATTGTGACCTGTTGATCTACATGTTTACATGTTGTTAATGGAATAGTAGTTCATTTATTAACAAAAGCGAAATACCACTCACTGATTAATCACGAAATCTCAGAAAATATAACACCGATTCCGATCCCGATTTCCGGCCACCGTAGGCGCGGGCTTGCGGACGGCGTGCAATGGGTAGCACGCTGTCCGATCGTCCGGTAACCTACCGGACCGAGCCCAAGTCGTCGACGGCGCGTTCTGTTCCCGCGCGCCTCAAGAAGCTGTCAGCAAATCGTAGAGGCCCAGCCTGCTAGCTGCAGGCAGGCAGGGTCGAAGCCTGCTGGGGCCAAGGGCCGTTTTCTGAGAGGAAGGCTCAGCCCCGGCATTATAGGCAACGAAGGAACGGGGTAGGTTTTTAGTCAGTAAGAGTCTGACACTACTTCCCGCTCCGCCCAAGGGCGGGATTTGTCACTGGATGATTTTACCTACCATAAAAAAAACACCTATAAACTTATAATTTGGCAGGTAGGCTCCTTATAGGGTGTAGACATTTACTAAGGCCAGATTTTAAGAAACTCCACACTGAAAGGGTTAAAACGGGTGTTGGAAGTTTGTTTGGAGAAACCGAATCTCATGCAGGTGAAGTCGTTGGCAGAAGAAAATATAATATAAAAGTAGAAACTGTCTGACTGACATAATCAACGCACATTCGAAATTATTGGAACTAGGTACTTTGTATGGAGAAACGCACGCAACACGCGGGCGAAGCCCTTGTGAGAAACTAGTATATATATCTTTATTTACAAAAATAAATTACTTTTTATTAGTCTCGCTAAAATTTAAAAATTACTTGAGTGATTTGAATCACTTTTGCAGGCTTGCGGACGGCAAGCAATGGGACGCTCGCTACTCGATACAGACCCGGACCGGATAGATGTCGCCTTGCGTTCCACATGCATATCAAAGACATATTCACATGATTTGCCAAGAGGAATGCAATGCTAGGTTATGAGGCAGATGCCTTTTAAAAAATTGCTACAATTTTTTTTTATATAACGCACATCATTTATAACGTTGTCCTTTTAACGCAAAGGTCGGTCTAGAACTGGTGTATTAAATGTAAAAAAAAAAACAGCAACCAATAAATGAGTAAGGCTTATGTTTGACTCTCAATTTATTGTACCTCACAAAGAAGACATTAGCCATTAAACAAAAATTAATAAAAAGGGAAAAAAATATAGACTTTTCACGATAGCTTTCATTCCCGAACCCTATCAGCCAATATGAGCATGGCAGCTCGCCGATAGTCTACCTACAGCATGACGACCAAACAGACGAATGGGTCAGTCTTTTGGCAGGTCACTTTCTTTTGTTAGCTCGATCGATCGCAATATTAACCCGTTTTAATTCATCGTTTTGTGCTTTAATTTCAACGATCCTAACTTAAGTTTTAACAACAGAATGCTTAGTAATTGTATCAGTGTTAGACTTCTCTTCATCTAGAAAATTAAAGTCTGCCTGATAAGAATAATTATTGTTTAAATTATTCATTTCTTTACTGAGATCCGTTAGAAATGAACATTATGTTGTCCGGTGTGTTCAACTGATATTTTAAAAATGTTATTAATCTCAACTTACCTTACTTTGCTTTAAATTATAGCCTTGAGGTTATTTTCTTGATCAAAAGAACTTTCATTTAAATTAGTTTAGTTCTTGAGTTTCAGAAAACTAATTACCTACTAAGTCCACTAATCCAATATATTTTTCCGACTTTCAAGAAGTCTTTGTAGAAATTCATTTGTTTTAAATCCCCTAACACGTCTAAATCCTAATACAAAGGTACACTGTTCTTTAGTTTCAGAATACTAAACACTTTTACTTAAAACCTGCTCAGTCATACAACTTAAGCCAGGCAGATGTAGACAGACACCAGACAGATTACAGTGTCAGGGGAACTCGGACATAAACGTCACTCCAGACTAGAGCTTAAGGCGTTTCGGACGTAATCCTGGGCCCAAACACTAGGCTGTGCGCTTTGGCCAAATTTATTTATAGAATAAGTGAACAACTAATCATGATAATGTTTCCGGAGATTATGTGCGGAACTGACTAGATTTTATAAGAATATTTTTAGATGACAAAATCTCAAAAGTTGTTAGGAAAATCTTTTTGTTTATCACATTAAAAGCGGTTTCGCACTACGCCCGCTTTTACCCCATCGCTTTTATGCACTTGGGTTTATACAATTCCAATACAAAACACCACGAATCAATAGTTTTTAGATTTACATCCAAACGGTTTACTAAAAGCCTTGCCTAAAACCTGAATAATTGTATCTCAATTATTCCAGCAAATCATAAAATAGAGTTCGATACTTAAATGATATTCGATGCCT
This sequence comes from Leucania comma, assembly GCA_958295575.1. NCBI lineage: Eukaryota > Metazoa > Arthropoda > Insecta > Lepidoptera > Noctuidae > Leucania > Leucania comma. Next base: position 22,117,617 of record OY282477.1, on the reverse strand, counting down.
CCTAGTTACACAATTCTAGACAACTTTTTTTTGATTAAAATTGTATTCTAATTTTTTTTTTACGTTAAACGATTTTTACCAATTACTTGAACACAATAGGGGGCCAAGTGCTAGTACTTGGCCCTCGACATCGTTCTCGAAAGTGTTTTCATATAAAATTGAAACACCCCTATATCGTTTTTCAAGGGTAGTTTTAAAAAACTATTAAAAGGCAGCGTTTATCATTCATTTATGTTGGAATTTGTGTCAAGTTTTAAGTTCGTAAAACCGAGAGATAAGAACTCTTCAACTAAATCGTCGTATGGGGGTGGGTAGCTTTGAAAAACAAACATTGATAACATTTTATTAATTTCATTTAGGTTACTATTCATGTATATTGACTCACGGAATAAGATTTTAAATATAGACTAAATTCTCTCTTTTCACCCTCATATAGGTTGAATTTCCTGAAATCCCAGTGCTTGCCTATGTCACAATAGGAAGCCCTGTGCAAATTTCGTCTACATCTCCCGCCCTTGGGCGGAGCGGGAGATAGTGTCAGACTTTTACTGTCTAAATACCTACCCCGTTCCTTCTTAGCCGGTTCTTTATACCCTGGCCGGATATTCTTTTCAGATATCAGTCCATGGCCCCAATAGACTTCAGCCTTGCTGCACCTCTATGGTTTGCTGAAAAATCCTTGAGGCGCGCGGGGGAACAATGCGCGCCGTCTACGACTTGGGCTCGATCCGGGACGGTTACCGGACGGTCGGAGGGCGAGCTTCTCATTGCTCGCTGTGTGATTGCTCGGTTGTTAGTGGTTGTTAGTGGTTATATGGAAGACTTATCAGTTACAAGAATGGCATTTCTGAAAAAAAATCCCCTTTTTGGCTTACAATCTTATGTGTACGAAAGATCGATATAAACCTATACAAAGTACAAGTAATGGTCTTGTGTTTTCCGACTGCCCCACAGGGGCCGCGGGTACAGGTAGCCAGGCCATTAAATCTTTATCAAAACCAATCTCCCACTATGATTAAACTTTCGGTTGTTCACGCCCCAAATATCAAATATTTACTCCACAATTTTCACGAAAAATACATAGGTAAAACCCCAAACACCATACTTATTTATTTATTTAGGCAACTACAGAAATCAACGACATCCATCTTTGAACGCCGGAACCAACCTTGAATCTACAAATGCGGTCCACGAATACATTTTCTATTGAAAGCGTGGAGAATCAAAACCCTTCGTGAAATTTACTAGATTAAGTGAAAGCTGAAACTCTGTGAATGCTATAGTAATGTAGGAAGAGCGATTTAGATTGTAATCAACGGAATAATTCGACATTGAAGGAATGAAGAAAGCATTTGTTCGTAGAAAGTATTTACTAAGGTATATTATTAAGGTTTTCAATGCAATTTTTCCGATTGCTAATCTGATTTGTAAATGTACCTTTCGTAACGGCGATTTTTAAAAAAAGAAGAAAGCTATAAATTGGAATAAAAGCAGGCATTTATAAGAATGGGATGATGAAAAAATTTAATCCGACAAATTATTGGTTGAATCATAACTTCGTTGGGCTTAACAAACTTTTGGGGACAAAGTTCAGTCGTTAATTTGAATGTCATTCTAAGAATTTTTAACTTTATTTGCTAAATAAATCGTGATTCCGTGACCTCAAAGAATAGGTGAGTGAAATGTTGCTCTAATTTATTAATAAATAGAAATAGTTTCGCCTATCTTTCAAAGAGAATGTGTGGAACAAAGAAATCCAGTAAATCAACGTCCATTAGAAAGAAGCCTTCTTTAGAACCTTCATCAAGTGACTAATGAGCTGAATACAATCAATTGCTATCCCAGAATCGATAGTAGTTAGGGAAAATGGGGCCTTTATTGAACCTTAATATAATTAACCCGAAGGATCAGCCATTCATTCAATTGTAATAACGAGGGCCAGGGAACTAGAGAACGCCACAAGCTGAGATCATTACACACTCCTCTTGCTTCGTTTACATTCATAAATCGCAGCCATATTGTATAATACGTCATACTATAAGTTTGCGCGCCGGATTGTAAAACGGTTACCTGACGTTTAGTCGGATTATGGTAGTGATACGTTCTATAAAGCGTCCGACGTTTAGCTCGATGTAATCATATAGCGACGTTTTTCTATTCGACACCCCAACTTGCAGCGTGTTATATGATATGGCTGCGAAAGATACATCAAGTCATACCCGATCAATATTGCGCAAAATCCAGTGAGCCATTGGCAAAAGGCGACAGTTTCTGGGAAATCATCAGATGATGACCTATTCTTGATTTTTCAAAGGTCAGGACGATTCCTGCCCCTTTCCCATAATACTTGGGGTCGGCGCAATACATTTTGTTTTCCCATTCTATCCTGTCACCCGTCATGCTAACACAAGTCCCTTACCACGCAGCACAACACACACGTAACACATAACATTACGTGTACAATCATAGTTAAATAAGTTTTTTGGATAATATGAATTATTTTATTACTGTTTAAGATTATTGTATGTATTTTATCTGTGGGCCTCCGTTGTCTGAAAATAGAATGGTTATTATTATATCTCAGACTGGAAAATAACAAAATTCACAAAGATTCAAGGACGTTGAGATATAAATTTTAAACATTTCTAAATAAGAGAAATATTGACTTCTGATTCGAAATATCTGTTTAAACGCCTTTTAATTTGATTTCAATATTGTTAGGTAAAGTTTCATAATCTATTTAAAAATGTCTCATTGAACTCCCCTGGGGCTTTACAATGACGTGTTAAATTGTCAAGCGTGCAAACGAGTAAGAGGGATGGAGCTTATACGCCGTAAAATTTTGGTCGTTTTAATCCCGCGGAGGATCGATTCAGTACATGAAACACTACCGATTTATAAAGAGAAAATTAAACTCGAATTAATTTACGCATGTACGAAACTAATTTCTTTAAGTAAACGTCAGCTGAGCGAGGTCAACGAACTGTAGGTAATTAGTACGCAACGACCGACAACTACCTACAAGGTCTTTGACTCGTTTACTTAAAGAAAATTAATTTCGTACATGCGTATATTAACTCGACTTTTAGAAAAAGTACTTTATTTTTTAATTTTGTCTTTTCAAAATGATAGTGTTTTATGTGCCGAATCGACCCTCCACGGGATTAAAACGACCAAAATTTAACGGTTTATAGCTCCCTACATAGCTTAATCCCTTTAACAGTTCAGTTTAAGTCGTTAAATGTATCGCGTTAACAGCTTATGGCAAGGCCTCTGTTACAGGTTTGTTCGGAGAAATTTCTTTTACAAGAAACAGCACCTTTATGTTCTTCATCTCTGTATTTGTCCTTTTCTTTTTCAATCGTTTGTGTATATGTTAAAAGCAATCTGTATAATTCAGGTATTCTATACAATACCGAATACGTAGACGGTAATGTGTGTAAAAGACGAGAGCAAAGGTGATGTAATTTTAGGGCAGCTCGACACGGACAGGTTAGACGAGGGTTTTTTTATCACCACATGAAAATAAAAGTCTTACTTTAAACCGTATTCTATACATTGCCTAGGTATTGTATATAATACCGAATTATGTAGATTGCCGGTAACATATACATGAATTAATAACTTACATAATATACACAATTAGCAAAGAGCAACTGCTTATACAGCAAATGAAACAACCAAAAAAACAAAAAAAAAAACGTAGCTTACTCAAATCGCTCCGCGGATCGCTTTTCCCAAATAACATGGTACCCGCAAATTACATATTCAGTAGGGTTCCTGCAACGGTAAACTCGGGTAAATGAAATATGGTTTTAGGAGTTATAAGGGCCCTCACTTAAGGCTTGCGTTGCCCGAGGCGTTTAAGCAAGTAGAACAATAATAGGACATTAAGTAAGGCGTATCAATAAACAAAAGAACTTAAGCTATTATCTTGATGAAGTGACTTTGGGACTTCAAAGTGGATTAAGTACAAAGCCATATGTTACAGAATATATAGAGTTATTAAGTTTGCATTAGTGTCTGTTGTCTATTTTGACGACATCTTATGTTACTCTTAAGCTGTTATGGATAGTGGGACGGTTTGTAAGAGTTACCGTGACCCTGGAATGCAAAGGGTAACTAGGACCACAAGTGAGTTTTAGTCAGTAAAAGTTTGACACTCCCTCTCGCTCCACCTGGAGTGGGAGAAGTAATTTGATGATTATCCAACTTATAATAAAAAAAGAAAAGTAGTCGAGTGCCTTTGCAATATTTATGTCAGTAAATTTTAGCTTTACCTGAAATCTAAAGAAACGAAAACGAAAGTAAAATGCCGAAGAAGTCGTTAACTTAAGTTACATATTGTACTTAAATCTGTTTAGTCTCATCTTTCACGAACCTGTGTAAGTTATTATATGTAACTATTCTTCAGCTCGCTAGACAATGACATAGTGAATTATTACTATATCATTCTATATCTAGTCTGTACCGTCCCACTGCTGGGCAAAGGCCTCCCTCTATTTTTCCCGTCCCAGCTCTAGGCCGCTTCTTGCCAATTCTGAATAAACAATCTATGTCTTCCATCCATCTTGGATATAATTTCCGTTCAGATCGATTAGCAGTTGATAATTTCCCATCTAAAGAAAAAACTTTTGTAAAGTTCGGATTCAAGTATTGTGTTCTTGAATGATACGTTTTATTTTTCAATAAAATAGAATTTATAATACCAGTTTGTTGCTTTCATATTTTACATTCCTATGTCGCTTTAAATTGATAAAAACAAAACTTTGCAAAAATGAATATACCAAAAAAGACCCATTATCGTTATTTAATCATTTCAGCTGAAAGACTTCCCCTGCTGGATACAGGCTTCCCCCAAATGTCGCTTCAACGACCTGTCCTGTGTGTCTCGCATCCATCGGATTTCCGTGACCCTCACCAGGTCCTCGATCCTCCTTGTTCCCAGGCCTACCAACGCTACACTTTTCGGTACGCGGTCGCTACTCCAGAACCTTTTGGCCCCAACGACCACGGCCACTAAATTTCATCGATTCTTCGGGCTATGTCGGCAAGCAAGCTCCCGCCCTTGGGCGGAGCGGGAGATAATGTCAGACTCTTACTGACTAAAAACGTACCCCGTTCCTTCGTTGCCTTTGATACCAGGGCCGAGCCTTCCTTTCAGAAGCAGAACCTTGGCCCCAGTAGGATTCGACCCTGCCTGCCGGCAGCTAGCAGGGCCTCTGGGCCTCTACGGTTTGCTGACAACTCCTTGAGGCGCACGGGAACAGTGCGCGCCGTCGACGACAGGCTTGGTCCGGATGATTACCGGACGGTCGGACAGCGAGCTACCCATAGCTCGCCTTCCGCAAGCCCGCGCCTACGTTGGCTGGAAATCAGGACCGGAATCGTAATCCCCGCGGCGGCTGGGGCGTGAGGGCCGTTGTCTCTCGCGTGCAGCCTCCTCCTTTGCTAGCATTACAAGCAGGAAATACAGTGCCGTTCTAACTCATTTTAAATATAAAACCAGTTTCCAATTTGTGTTGAAGTAAAATACCGAACTAATAAACAATTTTGACATTTATATTTTCAACTTGACACTGTTAATGTATTTTGTTTTGTAAACAAAACGATCTATTACGGTAAAGCGATGCGCGCACTGGTGACTTTTGTCACCGTGACTTTTTTGTCACCCTTATCAAGTCCATGGATATGTATGGAGGTGCGCGCACGTAGCGACGTGACAACTGGGTGACATTTTTGTTCGCTGACCATGGAGCGGACAAGCCCGTGACATTTTTGTCACCGCGCTGCAATCAGTGGCGTAGCATGGGGGGGCGGTGGGGGGCATGGCCCCAGGCGCCATACGAAAGGGGGCGGCAGGAAGCGCCAATTTAATAATTTGGAAAATGTAAAAATATGAGTATTTATTTATTTATTTATATATACTTTATTGTACACCAAGATAAAAAGATTATACAATTTTGAGACTTAAATTAAAACATACAATGGGCGGCCTTATCGCTATCTGCGAACTCTTCCTGGCAACCTGGGATGGAAAGAGATTGTATGGACATAAAGTGGGGTTGCACTTGGTGCGTAACAAAACAAGTTAAACAAACGAAAAAACAAAGTACATCATCATCATCATCAAACTAAATAGATACATAAATACATACATACTAAAATATAGGCAAGAAACAAGTGACGATTACAATTGATACAGATAGAAACGAAACATAACTACAAAGACAAGTAATATTCCTTCACAAGCGTTTTGAAAATATGAAGTGATTGCGCGCGTTTAATTGAGACAGACAATGCATTCTACAGACGAGAAGCTTGGACAGCAAAGGATTTATCTAAAAACGTAGTGGAATGCATCGGCACTTTGAGCCGATTTTGAGAAGCAGTGGTATATCTTGACTTTCAATAAGTGGTACTAATTACTGATTACGTCTATTAAACCAAATGTTTAATCGATTAATAACAAAAAACAAAGGGCGGCCCCATGCAGCGAAAACCCACGCTACGCCACTAACACAAATGACGCTTCGATTTAGAGTTGTGACTGATATATTAGTATTCGCTAAGATATTAGTGATATTCAATGGATTCATGTATTACTTAGTAATCCGACTAAATCTGATATGCTAATATTTAATATTCACATAATTATGTCAGGGCCATTCAACACAGGTCGAATAATATTAAATATAATGAAAAAATATTTTGTGAATATAATATCACTCGGGATTCATTCGATAACCGCGGATCATATTCACTCACTAATATGGCAACAAATGTACGAATGAAAATAAATGTATCACTCATAGGCATTAACATTAATATCTACGTAGCAATATCAAATAGTACCTAAATACTATCTCAAAAATAATATCGGTTTATTGAATACAAATACAGCAGTAATATCTATGTATTCCATCATACGCAGATATCACTAATACTCAAATATTAGTTTTAATATTACGATATTACTAGACGAATATATTCATATTAGCTAATACTGACAAATATCGGTCCCATCTTTACTTCAATTTCAAGAAAGTTTCGTCACTGTCGCTCGTCGTGCGCGCACTCCACCTTGGATACGTGACGTGACAGTGACAAACACATAAAAGTCACCGTGACTAAAGTCACCGGTGCGCGCATCGCTTAATTGTATTTGACAGCGATATAATTTGTCTTCTATAGACAAGAGCACAGATCACTCAAAAAAATATGACTTGTAAATGTAATTTTACCAATAAATATGTTTATCTGTTTATCTGCCGCAGTGTGTCGTAGATTTGATGAGGTCCGTTTTTCCCTTGCACCACCAATCGTCCTCGTTGCGGGTGATATGCCCGGAGACCTTGAGGATAAACTGCCAGATACCTAAATATTATTGGTAAGATCAAACAAAAAACTACTCTACCTCTTTGTCAAATTAATTTAGAAGTTTTGAAACAACAAGGAAACAACTACTAACCCGTAGTCTCATAGCCCAAAATGTTTAATACTTGCCCGGCTTCGGCGGCTTGCAAATTATATATACAAACCTTTCTCGTTTAATGCTCTTCATTATATTAGTTAAATCCACATCAAAATCTGTTGCGTCATTTAAAAGGAGATGAAGGAAGCAGAAACACCCTACTCTTCCACACTTCCTCAGACGCCGTAGGTTGGCTTTCAAAAAGGAAACCCAGGATCCTGGAACGCAAGGCAAAAGAGGAACATAGGAGAGGGCTTTAGTCAGTCAGCAATGCCCATAGAGCCTGGAGAAAATGACCTCATTAGATCATCTCCATCCTGGACGCGAACTGCAGTGCCGCTTCAAAAAAATCTGGCCCAAAGGGGCTTCCTTGTCCCATTACAAAAACAGTGCCAGTGTGGAGTCGGTACACAGACATGCATCACATCGTATACTGCCGCCATGCACTACCGCCTTCACTTTTCCGGATTTAACGCGAAGCCAATAATAGAGCTGTACAGGTTGCCTAATAATGGCCAGAAAATAATTAATTTGAGTACATGGACGCGAACAGAAAAGGAGATAGCAAAAAAACTAACAGACGCAAAAAGCGAAATTGTTTTAAACTACGTAGAAATTAGTGTAACATAATTTCCGAGACAGAAAAAATATACCTTACTAACTTTTGTCAGCGACTTCGGCCGTATGAGTGTTAGATATTGCAGAGCCAAAGTCGAAGTCAGATAAAAAGTAGCCCACGTCCTTCCTTGGGGTTCTAGCTTACTCCATAACTAAATTTCATCAAAATCATTTCTATAGTTTAACCGTGAAAGTGTTACAGACAAAGTTACTTTCATCACATTTATAAAACTAGCTGCAGCCTGCGGCTTCGCCCGCTTGATTGTTAAATATTATTCCAAGTGAAAATAATATAATATCCCATAACTTTCACACAAAGCCATCTAGTTCCAAACTAAGCCGAGCTTGTGCTATGAGTACTAGGCAACTGATAAACATACTTATATATTTTTAAATACATACATATTATAGATAAATTACACTCAGAAACAGAACAAATGATCGTGCTCATCACACAAACATTTGTCGTGGGTAGGAATCGAACCCACGACCTCCGGCATAGCAGTCAGGGCCACTGACCACTGGACCAACAGGCCTGTCAAAATACTACCGGGATACAAATTATTCTTATGTTATTCCAGGATATGGTCTTCCCGTGTAACAAGTTCCATCAAAATCCATTCAGCTGTTAGAGCGTTAAGAATTAACAAACATGCACACATATAAACTCACAAAGTTGAATTTGTTTGAGTGATTAGTATGGATTAAAACAATGTCAAAAAGCTATAAAATTAACAACTACTGTTTAAACTACAAAAGTAATAAAATTAAGATTTGAATCAACTTACGACGGTTAAATGACTCAATAAACAATCATAAAACAAAGCGTCTCCGTCTGCGGATATTAAAACTTGCGATAAAACAAATGGCGAACAATTTACAATTTTATTTATCAACATGGAACTGAGAATCATTGACCAGTATCTTGATTTGGTTTTCAGAATTCAGTACTAAGTCTACGAAAACGGAACATAGGATCATTTTGTTGTTCAACTGTTTGTCTGTCCGTCTATCTGCCTGTCCCTCTGTAGTACACCCATCCGCCTGTGAAAACCCTTTTTTGCAGGGACATGACAGATTACACACAGTTCATCATCAGCATTCTAATGTTCCCACTGCTGGGACTCAGGCCTCCTCTCTAGGAGAGGGAACTGGCCGTACTCCACCACGCGGGCCCAGTGCGGGTTGGTTGGATTTCACATGTCTTCGAATTTTTGGTTCTCGGACATGCCGGTTTCCTCACGATGTTTTCCTTCACCGTTTTGAGAGCAGTGGTGATGAAATAAATTATACAAAGCGCGTGGAGGTATGAAAGTAAAAATAATATCCAATACTCAAGTCTGTTACGCAAAATAGAAGAGAAAAGAATCAAACTTATAACTCCACGCAATCAAGAAGTTATGGCCGGTTACGCTCTGTTTAAAAGGTTATTTTGAAACTCTTTAGGAAATCAAAACCTATAGGGTACTTCCCGTTGATCTAGAATCCTGAAATTTAACATGAAGCAAGGTCTCATAGCACAAGTGTAGGAAAAAGTCCGGAAACTGTGAAATAGTTACGTCACAAAACAAAACTTTTTTTTTTTAAATTTGTAAAAATCACAGATAAGTTTGTTCGGAACCCTCAGTGTGTGTCTGGTTCACACTTGACCGGTTTTTACAATTTTTCAATTTCATTTTTTTTTTCAGATTGTACAGAAGTACATCGGCAATAGTTACGAAAGTTTCATCAACGATTGCATCACTGCTTACCATTAGGTTGAATTTCTAGTTAATATCAACAAAAAAAAAAACTGTTTCACACGATTACAGTCATCCAATAATCACCACTTACCCAAATGAGATATACTTGGATAGCAAAAAATGCGACCCACATTTGTTGTTATTAAAAAATACACGCAAACAAACAGAAAATACAACGAAACAATTTTTAAATTCTCATCAACACACGTACTTTTGGGGATTTTTTCCACTCAAATAATTTATTTTCATTATAATTACAATCTTGGGGAGGGATTCCGCGATACTCAGGGGTGGGATAGACCCCCAGAATCCGGGTTTAACTTTGAAAAGGCTCACACGATATGACTTTAGATACTTCTCCCGGCGCCCTCTAGGGACCATGATGAGTTGGGAGCAATTACAAGCCAAGATATGGAAATTAATCCAAACAAAAAATACTACCACGTATAATTGCTTGGACTCGTAAAAATTATAATGAAGAGTAAATTCTGTTAGATTTCACTTTAATGATGGCGTTAATTTTGCTGACTTTTTTCCCTGCTTGAAGAGGGTTACCGTTAGGGAATGGGTCAGTCATACTTATGTTTTTTATATTATCGTCTTGAGTCTCTTTCAGAGGAAATTAAGATTTATGATCAGGGATTCCTTTTAGGCTTTAATATAACTTCTTTTTTATAAATGTGGCGTCGGGAATAGCGGAGCGGTCTCCGGCCACCTCAGAAGCGGGCTTGCGGACGACGAGCAAAGAGTAGCTCGCCGTTTGCTCGTCCTATTAGGACCGAGGTCGAGTCGTCGACAGCGTATAGTGTTCCACGTGTGCTTCAATGAGACGTCAGCAAACTATAAGGGCCCAGTAGGGCCGATACCTGCTAGGGCTATGGGGAAAAGTACGAAAATAATACCCGTGGTGTGGTTTTAGTCAGTACAAGTCTGACACCCGCTCCGCCCAAGAGCGAGAGAAGTCATTAGATGATTTCCCACCATAAAAAACGGCTCTCGGTTTACTCTAAATCAGGTTGAAAAGTTAAGCAGTGAAACAAACCCGACGTATATTGCTGCCGCTTGTCTGCAAGTTTAGGGACGGGTTTCCGGCTCAGGATATTGATTCCCTCCACCTCGTTTCTCCAAGAAAAACATCTCTCACGGGCATAGTAACAGCGGCCATTTGTATATTTATATTTGGAAAATCTCTTGTCCCTACGGTTTACATCGGCGAAATGTCGGTAAATCCGTGTAAGGCTTACTATTTCATAGATAAAACATAATCTTGTGAGCTACGTGGATCCTGTAAATACATTGGATGATCAATGAAATAGACGTCAAAGGGAATGTTAAACAAAAGTAAGCTACTCGGAACCCGTTATCACATCAGACTAATATTAAGGTTTTTATTTTAAGGTAGGTAAAATCATCCAACTGTCGTCAATTACGCTTCAATGACGAATATCTGAACCTAAAATCCCCGTGCTTCATTAGCCTAGGTACGTTAACATTGTAATCTAATGACCGCTGTATTACGTAAACTGATTTTTACTGAATAACCGTTACTGAATTTATCATCGCAATGATATCGGGGGTGTTACCCCCCAAAGTGGCCTCCAACCTCCCCTTACAGCCACCCCGAGCCTCACAACTGGGAACTGGTCTGATTTAGTATCATTTCTGAATCTGATCGCTGGTAAAACAATACACACACAACATTGGAAAACAATATAGAAAGAAAGAAAGAAAGAAAACACGTTTATTTGGCTTGCAATGAAGCACAATACAAGTTTTAAAACTTAAACTTAAATAAAATAAAAATAATTAAAATTAAAACAATAAAAAGAAATCAACAGCAACAGGAATATGCCTCACGGCTGCGCCAAATAGGTTCAGTTCAGCATGATGCCAGACAACACAATAGGTACAATGAATATTTGGTCAATCTGGATAAATACACGTGCACTGGGAAATAACAAGATCGCCCACCGATATACTGCTAGCTCCGACTCTCAGGTCCAAGTGGCGCGGGTAAGCGCGCGCGCTGTCTACAACCACGCGCTATCCCATCTTTCTCCCACATCACGCTACGTCCTAACTAATCATTATCTGTGGGTACCTACAGCACGGCCTCTACGCTATATGACTACCCACCGAATCGACACATATGCGGCCAACACTACAAAAACACTAAATTGTGTTGCACCTGCATTCTAATGGTAAACTAATGAACTATTCATACATGGCTTAAAGGGCTAAAAAACATTAACAAAAAAATATACGACTTCGCATTCGCGACACCAACGACATTGGCGGAGCTAGAGATAGTGTCAGACTCTTACTGACTAAAAACCTATCCTGTTCCTTCTTTGCGATAATTCCAGGGCCCTGGTATACATTTTCACACTATCCCAAGGCTCCAGAGTAGGCTTCGGCCCTGCTGGGTCCCTACAGATTGCTGGCAACTCCTTGAGGCGCACGGGAACAGTGCGCGCCGTCGACGACTTGGGCTCGGTCCGGATTGTTACCGGACCGACGGATAGTAAGCTACTCATTGCTCGCCGTCCACAAGCCCGCGCCTACGGAATATTATGAAAGAAAAAGTTTGTTTGGCCGCGGTAGACCATGAAGGAGATGGCGGGACGAACTGGATGTCTTCCTTGAGAATTGGAACAAGAATGCGAGTAACCGTGATAATTGGAAAGAATGGAGGGAGGAATTTGCCCAGCAGTGGGACAATACAGGCTAGCTATAATAATAATAAAATTTTGTGAGTGTGTGTATGTTTGTTACTTCTTCGTGCTTGAACGGCTGAACGGATTTCGATGAAACTTGGCTTATGGGTAGACGATGTCTTGGAATAGCACTGAGGAAACTTTTACTCCAGTCGCTGCGAAAGGAGACGCTCTGGGCGTTGAGAATTGCAGAGCGATCAGTTGCCACCGTAAGGATGGGCTTGCGGACGGCGAGCAATAGGCAGCTCACTATCCGCTCGTCCTGTAAGTTACCTATTACCTGCTAGGGTCATAGAATTGGTTTCTTAAAAAAAATACACTCATGATACTGGAATGCAAAAGGCAAGTGAAGGAACATGGGTGGGGTTTAAGTCAGTAAAAGTCTGACAGGCCCTCCCGCTCCACCCAAATGCGGGAGCAGTCATGAGATGAATCGAGCAGATAATGTTCTAAATAGCACATAAGATACTCCTTATCCCTGAAGCATTTTCATTAAGACAATTCTTTACTTTCATGCAAGCGAAACCGCTGGCAGTAGCTAGTTATTCAATAAAGCTTGCATGTTAAAAGGCATTAGGTACATTTTGCATGCAGACAAAAACGGTGTGGGATAAAATGTCGATAAAAATATCGTTTCCTAAATATGACAAGGCCATTTTGCACAGGGATTCTAAAACGAGCGGTTTCGTGACCGGGTCAAGGCTTCGTGTGTTTGATGAATTGACACAACGTTTGCTGTCCTGCAAATCCTTTATACAATTTTTGACGTGAACGTCAGGATGGCCGGACAGCAGTCGTATTTTAGAAGTTCCTGCGCCTGTTAAAAATATGTGAGCTATAATCTATATACACCGTTAAATTTTAATACTCGTAGTTTTAATCCCGTGGAGGGTCGATTCGGTACATGAGACACTATCGATTTGTAAAACTAAAATTAAAAAATAAAGTACATTTTTATTTTAAACTCGAATTAATTTACGCATATACGAAATTCATTTCTTTAAGTAGATGTCAGCTGGGCGAGTTTAATAACCTGTAGGTAGTTAGTACGCAACGACCGGCAACTACCTACAAGGTCATTGACTCTGACGTTGGGTAGGGTAGGTAGCGTAGGGTACGAAGGGTAGGGTTGGGTATGAGGGGTAGGGTAGGGTAGGGGAGGCAGTTGACGGGAACGAACACGCGGGCAAAAGCTAACCTTGTAAAATAAAAACGCAATGTTAAAAATACGTTACTTTGCTCCCATATTTTTAACAGGCGTAGAAACTTTTAAATATGTAATCGTGGCTAGCATGTGGAAAGAGCAAACACGGTCTAGACTTATAAATAGTAAATAAGCAATTGATAAGCAATTTTTGGCCCATGAATATTTCAGTAATTCTACATAGTTAAAGCTCTACAGTGATTGTCCAGCCATTCTGGGTGTAATTTATCTATAATATAGTAAGTATGTATTTAATATGGGTAGCACGCTGTCCGATCGTCCGGTAACCGACCGGACTGAGCCCAAGTCGTCGACGGCGCATTCTGTTCCCGCGCGCCTCAAGGAGCTGTCAGCACACCGAAGAGGCCCAGCCTGCTAACTGCAGGCAGGCAGGGTCGAAGCCTACTGGGGTCATGGGTTAACTTCCGAAAGGAATACCCGGCCCCGGCACGATAGGCTACGAAGGAACGGGGTAGGTTTTTAGTCAGTAATAGTCTGACACTACTTCCCGCTCCGCCCAAGGGCGGGATTTGTCATTGGATGATTTTACCTACCATAAAAAAATAAGTATGTATTTAATAAATATATTATAAGAACTAGTTGACCCGATAAACTACGAAATGAGGATAACGCCATCTATGGGTATTACCAGAACCAGTACAATTCATTTCAAAATTACATTTTAATAAGAGATGGCGTTGTAATCGATTTTTTTTTCGAGAGTTTTGCCATAGGTTCTCATCGTTTAAACTTTCCCTGGACTATCACAAATATTTCAAGACATTGGCCAAAACGGTCAAATTCATTTTAATATTATAAAAATGAATAGCTGTTCGTTAGTCTCGCTAAAATTTGAGAACAGCTGGACCGATTAGGATTTATCTAGTACTCATACCTCAAGCTCTGCTTAGTTTGGGACTAGATGGCGTTTTGAGAAAGTTGTGATATATTATTATTATTTTGATATCAGATTGGACAGACATCAATGTTTTAAATCGTTTAAATCTCTCATCAAAGTAAGCAAATATAAGCAATTGATAAGTAATTTTCAGGCACAATTTCACAGATAACGTGGGATCGCAGTCAAGCACTAGTGTATATCTAATAAAAAAAAAATACGACTGTTTACCGGCCATTTTGACGTTTACTTTTTGAAAAATAAATCTGTGCCCATTGACTACAAGATCCCCAACTCTTTATTCTATGATAAAGCGGCCGTGAATATAAACCTTTTGTCTTTTATTTACAAAAAGAAAGATTTAAAGATATGTCATAAGAATAAAGGAATCCTGGAATTTTGTACGAACGATTCCATTTCAACTTTTTGTCAGGATCGCAAAATGTGGGTCCATGATGAATACGTTTTTTGCAGATATCGTGTTTTTTATCTGTAATGCTGCGTTTTATGTCTGCGTTGACGTTTTTAATATATTACATCAAATGTTTTACACACACGTAGGTGAATTTATACAACCTTATTTTTAGAATATATGCGAAATCTAAAACACGGGCCTAGTGCTGGGATTCCGATCCCGTTTTCCGGCCACCGTAGGCGCGGGATTAAGGACGGCGAGCAATGGGTAGGTCGCTGTCCGATCGTCCGGTAACCGACCGGACCGAGCCCAAGTCGTCGACGGCGCGTACTGTTCCCGCGCGCCTCAAGGAGCTGTTAGCAAACCGTAGAGGCCCAGTCTGCTTGCTGCAGGCAGGCCCATTTCTGAAAAGAAGGCTCAGCCCCGATATGATAGGCAACGAATGAACGGGGTAGTTTCTGTCAGTAAGAGTCTAACACTATTGCCCGCTCCACCCAAGGGCGGAATTTATCATTGGATGATTTTACCTACCATAAAAAAAAAACTTACAAATTGAATGAACTTCAATTTATAATATAACATAAATCTTATCAAGAAACGTATATAATATGCTTTTTGAATTACAGCTTACGATTACAATTTATTAAGTTTACGACAGCTTAAATATTATTTTATTTGCCGCGCATTTTCTCGCTTTTGATGTAATATTTCTTATCTGAGTTGACCTTAAAAATGCGTAACCTTCAGAGTGTGAAGTTACGGGTACTTATTTTTTATGGTGTGACCTTTAATACCCCATGAAAAACACATAAAAGTCCGAAACTACGAGTACTATTAGTAAGTTTCGCGTGACAGAGAGGTTGACAATGCAGGCTGTCGTTGATTTATTGGAAAGAACCCTATAATATGGGGTATTATCCCCTAGCAGGTGGGTCTTATGGACTGTTAATGGCGTATAACAAGGCCGTCATAATGGAAAGTTGACGGAGCATGTTATTTCTCCATTTATTCATTGTCAATACTTAGAGCTTCTGTTTTGTGAAATTGCCTGTGATTGGCGTTGACGATATTGTTTACGAACAAATTACTTTTGTAATATGTAGCAATTTTGTAACTTGTTTCAATATATTATGAGACGTCGAGTGTACGAAAAAGTTTTGCGTTGTGTCGTTTCTGCCTTTCATAAATGTGTTACAGACACTTTCTAAATTATGATGGTACTCAGAAAAGCGTAAAGATCCTGATTAATATGAACAGCTTTTTTTTAAGGTGGGTAATTAGCTAGTGACTTCTTCATCTCTAGAGAAGAGCGAGAGGGCGTGTTATTTATAGACTAACAACGAGCAATGGGTAACTCACCATCTCACCGTTCTGACCGAGCCCAAGTCGTTGAAGGCGCGCCTCAAAGAGATGACTGCAAACCGTAGAGGGCCAGTCTGCTTGCTGCAGGCAGGCAGGGTCGAAGCCGATTTCTG
This sequence comes from Leucania comma, assembly GCA_958295575.1. Classification (NCBI taxonomy): domain Eukaryota; kingdom Metazoa; phylum Arthropoda; class Insecta; order Lepidoptera; family Noctuidae; genus Leucania; species Leucania comma. The sequence goes on along the minus strand of OY282477.1, from coordinate 22,101,074 downwards.
AAAAGAAGGCTCAGCCCCGATATGATAGGCAACGAATGAACGGGGTAGGTTCTGTCAGTAAGAGTCTGACACTATTTCTCGCTATTTCCCGCGAAAGGAAAAACCAGGGTCCTGAAACGTAAGGCTTTTTTTTTAATTTACTAAACTAGTTCTTGACTACAATCCCACCTGATGGTAAGTAGTGATGCTATCGTTAATCGTGAGGCGCACTAGTTTATTAAGAGCCTATTCACTCTAGCCTTGAAGACACCTAAATTAAAATTGGACGGAAGACCACAGCAGGTAAACTGTTCCAGACCTTCGTTGTACGCGGTATAAACGCCAAGGCAAAACGCTTAGTCCGGACCGTAGAAATTTCAACAAGGTTGTCCGATAGTAGAAAAAAAGAACATTGGTGTGGTTTTAGATGATAAAAATCTGACACGCCCTTGCACTCTGCCCTAGAGCGGGAGAAATCTTAAATAAAAAACCTATGTTGTTTGCCCTTTTCACAGCCACGGTAACGCTTTCATTCTTTCCTAAAATATCAAGTTTTGCGAACATTATATGGAGTTGATCCCATTGTGAGAGTTTGTTCATGAGTACCTACTTTCACGCCCCAAGCTAAGTGTATCGAATAAATATTTGCATATAATCAATTTACAACAGAATCGGTCTTTGTACGGAACTTATTAATGTACTTAACTCAAACCGTGAGTCGACTGTACACGTGACTAGAGGGGCTCGGTTTTTCTGGTTTAGTCCACTCTCGGCCCCTCGACCCCTAAAAAAAGATTTGTCTATTTGTGTCCTCTCAACCCTTGAACATAGTTCACACTCGACCCCTAGGAGGTGAGACTGCATTTTCATACAGAGGACAGGCATATCTCGTCCACTTTCGATCCCTAGTTCAAAATACAAATTTTGGTACAGTCAAGTACATACAAAAGGCAAAATTCAGGAATTCGTATTAAAAAAACAAACTATACTACGAATATTAGAGAACACTCTTTTTCTATTGAGGTTCTCCCGCCTTGGTCAAAGTATTACTATGCACACGGCACGGGGTTACAAATCGATAGTGTTTTATGTACCGAATCGATACTCCACGGGATTAAAACGATCAAAATTTAACAGTGTATATAGTGTCTAATGCGAGTTCAATCTTCGTGCGTGGTCCGACTCGCACTTGGTCGCTTTTTATTAGTTTATTTCATAGGAACTCTTGTAAAAAATATAACCTTTCGAAAGCTTAGCTGTTATGATGTTTGTAGCATACACGATCATAACAAACATACAAACAAACACACGCACAACTATACAACCACACACACACAATGTCAAACATCTGTCGTCTCGTTCCTACACTCCACGCAGCGTGCGGGGTGGGGAGGGTCAGTCTGCGTCCCACCGCCTCAGAGTGAAGACGTGTTCTAGTGAGGATAGCGAGCCGATATATAAACTTAGCAAATGGTTCATTACATCATCATACATAGTTATTTCATTGTAGATTAGTGTCTACTACAATGTTATTGGATTTAGCCATTAGGTACTTTCTCGTGACGGGTTTATGAAAGTATTCTATACACCCCTATTTTTTAATTAGTGCACAAAAAAATGGGGCTCAATCAGTACCCGTTACTGATCATATTTGTGTAGTCAAAAGTACAAAAAACGAAATCCCAAAATTGTCCACGAAAATTTGTCATTATGGGTAAATTCATAATTGAATCATCATTCATAACAACTACTACTAGAAAATACTAAGCGCAGTATTTTCCCATTTTTATTGACTTTCTTTCATTCATAAAAAATAACCTGTACAATGTTTCCATAAATTGAGTCAGATTTTGGGATATAAACAAACGCTCATAACTTTGCTGTTTATGAATATTATGCATTGTGACTTTACTTACATAATAACAAGACCTTTTCTAATAAGCCCTTTAAGTATTTGCCATAATTAAAAAATAGTGGTGTATAATACCGAATACGCATCCGGTAATGTGTGTAAAAGACTAGAGCACGGAAGGAGTTGATGTAATTTTAGGGCACCCCGACACGGACAGGTTAGGTTAGGGTTATTATTTTTTATTACCACCTGAAAATAAAAGCCTTGTTTTAAACCGTATTCTATACATTGCTTAGATATTATATAGAATACAAGATTATATAGCTTGCCGTTAACATATACAGACTTAAGTTATTAAGTTGAAAGGGGTGAATAAACTTAAAAAATATATTAATTTCAAGCACAGAAGAGTACAGATTACATTTACAAAATTACGTATGCTTTATAATCAGGGACTCGTTATCTGAAAGCAGGGTCTTGAAAATTTGACATGCGTGCGTGGAATTTATTAAATATATCCTCTTTTGTAAAGTTTGTCAGGTTTCATATTCATTTTTATTCCCTAATCTACTAAATGCACGGAGGACCGGATGAGAAATGAGCGAATGATTTTACTTATTTGATTATTTTGCTTTTGTACAAATGCTTAGATTTTTTTTATTATTATTGTTTGACGGCACGGTTGGCGCAGTGGTTGAGCGATTGACTGCTGCAATGCGGATCGTGGGTTCGATTCCCGCACGAAACAAATATTTGTATGACATACAGATACTTGTATTTCTGGGTGTCTTGTGTATGTGAGTTTACATGTTTGTGAACGCTCCCACGATACAGGAGTTATTCCTAGTGTGTGTATCGTTTATTAAAAAAAAAATTGTTAGGTTCACATTTGAACACTATCTCATCTGATGGTAAGCGATGATGTGGTCTACAATGGAGCACGCACCTGCCTAGAAGTAAGGCTACTTCTAGGCACCTGCCCAGAAGTAGCCCTGTGAAGTACTTATGCAAGTAAACGTCAGCTGAGTGAATTCAATAACCTGTAGGTAGTTAGTACGCAACGACCGACAACTACTTAAAAGGTCATTGACTCGTTTATCTAAAGAAATTAATTTCGTACATGCGTATATTAATTCGAGTTTTAGAAAAAAGTACTTATTTTTTTATTTTATCTTTACAAATCGATGGTGTTTCATGTACAATGAAACAGTGTATAAAGACGTAAAAATAAGGAAACAAATACTTGAATGTAACTACAAATACAAGTTTATTTCATAATCGATACAACAATCTCGTTTAATTTAAAACCCACTCTGCTAATCTCTTATCAAAGCCAAAAAAAAAACAGCGCAAACATTTTTAATTATGTCCTTGGCCAAGGGTTTTCCATATCAGCCATAGGTCATTAGTGCCTGACCATAATGACTTAATTCTATATCGGCCTCACGTCGATAAACCTCTCGTGACCGCTATCGCCATCTTCGAAGTCGGTTTTCATAGCTTTATCGTAAAAAGCAGATTTTATTTTCGTTCAAACTCTTATATACTTTATTTTAAGTAGGTCTAGCTTTTATACTGAGTCGAGGCGATAAATTTTGAGTATAAAAGTAAATTGTATATCCAGATTTAGTTTATAGGTAATCTCAAAATGGGTGCAAGGATTCAAATTGATTTTGGTAAGGTATTCGACTGCAATATGGTATGTTTTAGTTAATGTGGTAATTAATGCTTGATGCGTCTTTTTTTGAGAAGGATTTTTTGCCCAATTGGTTTTGTATAACCAAAATAAATAACGTTGTCAAAGGCTTCGGAATAATAAATGCCCGGAAATAGAAGCCTTATAGCCCATCAAAAACAAATGTAATGCGTGTTTTAAAACAGCTGTAGTTTTTTTAATTAAAATTTCTATTATTGTTGTTAATTTTATTTCTTTGTAATATTTTTTGTGTGTTTAATTTAATTTTGCAATTACTTATTTGTTTATAATCATGGATCATGGTGTGCCAAATAAACATGTTTTCATTCTTCTAAAATTCAATAATCCTTATTAACCAAACTTTGAAACGGGGCAAGTTTGTACCGGCTATCTGTGGCTGTGGTATCCTGTGGCAACATTAGAGCCAACAGCTGATATAAATTAGTCCCTTGTAATTTTAATTTTAAATATTAATTTTCTATCTTTTTAAGGCCAATTTCCAATTATTCATCAAGTAAATAAAGTATTTAAGTGTATTCCTTGTTAAATTCGTGCTTTAAAGTGTAAATAAGTGTAAATATTTCGATAAAACTTTTTGACACTTAGAGGTTACCGGTACGAGTGATTTTACATTGTCGTCTTGATATCAGGTACATTATTTTTAATTTAACTTGCTATTATATTGTTTGCGTTTTATTAACTGTGTGGTTCTTTCTTCAAAAGACCATCTCAGACAGTAATCTGCATGTTTCTCATAATATTATTTGACCATTACATGTTTACTGTATGGACTTTAAAAGAGACTTTGACCCCTGAGTTTGTTTCGGTGTTTCTTCTCAGGGTAGTCAGCTAGGAAACACCGGCCTCATCTAGTTTAAACTGACGAAAAAAAAAGATTGACGTGTAAAAGTGTTTTTTTAAACCTATTTGCAAAATAAATATCATTTATCAGTTTTTACACGGTTTTTAAGGTACAAACACAAGGCAAGGTCCGCGACGTATTTTGTGCAAGTACCCGACACAAGTCGAGACAAATTTTACCGACTTTATTTTTAAATTTACACCACTGTCGTAACAGAAGGCAGTGACCAAACTTGTTTCTTTGCAAGGCAGTGTACAGTTTAGACAGTTAAACCTTCGTCAGTTTTAAATTCTTTTATTTATCGAGTTATGACATCATAAGAAGAATCGCCAAACTTAAGTGGTGGCAGGGCAGGGGGCTTACTCTTGAGTTTAATTCCAATCGGTCGAGATTGGAATTATAACGTTTCGTACTTTTGAATTCGATTCTAGCGCCAAATTGGTTTAAAATTGCGTTAGTTACGCGCAGGTCCCCCTTCGATTGAGATCTAAAAATCAGTTAAGTACTGCTCATTTAAGGTTGACTACTGTAGCGGCTCGTAAGCAAATGAAACACTCTCACTATCAGGTAGGTTGTACTTATGCCAGACACTCAATACGTGCGCACGCGCTGGCGGTTGGAGCGCAACTGACGCCCGCCACTTTGCCCGCGCATATACTAGAACTACCACGAGGATTATTACCGCGTGTAATAAAGCAAGTGGTTCAACTTATTTGCCGCGTACTATACATGCCTTTTAAATTCAAAACTTTCTGTACATAGGCCGTAATCCTTTGTCGCAGCATATCGTATTGGACAGATTTGACTAACCTGCCATAACTGTAAAAAAAGTTGTAAGATATAATGTCAAATCTATTTCCTTTATTGGTCTTTTCCACTATTTTAATATGCAGTTAAGTGTCTGTTCGGGTTCCGTCGGCTATCTCCGTCAGTCGTCGGGCTGCACCGCGGGCGACGTCGCGCGTGCAAGCGGGGCCGCGCGCCTACCACACTTCATTAGCAAGAGCGACCGACGATTCACGTGCGCCTTATAAATTCTTCCTGTAATTTACTTCGATACACGTAGTCAGTTTTATAGTCCAATGTCCAAATCTAGACCCTAACAGTGTCAGTAAAGCAGATTCGTCATTGAAGCATACTTTCCTTGAGCAACATTTTTATGACGAACTTATTTTTTCCACAACTTAACATCGAGGACTAAAGACCGAAAGAATAAAGATATCCAAACAAATTGCAAAGTACAACACTTTCGTTTTAAAGGTTGCGAGTAATTTTACATCAGCCTAGGTACCTGACCTATTTCTGGGGGTAAAATAAATGTTTCCGAGCCAAAAGAGGGAGGGGAGGAAGTTCTTCGTTACGTATTCATGGAGTTTATATTTTCATGCGACGAATTAAGTGAGTGGCGCAATTTTTTTGTCACTAAGTGTAAAGTACCCGTCCGGGAAAATAAATTTACCAAATGGTTTGGTGGATTATATTAAAAATGGAATAGCAAAATTTTAGGTTTCTGATTTTATAAGTTAGTTATTTTGTTAGTACATAGGGTGACTGGTAATTAGTAACGTGATTGTAGTTATTATAACAAACAACTTTTACTATGAGGCCAAACCTGAAATCGTGAAAAAAATCTACTGGTCAGAACATTTATGTTCGCCTAACTGGTCAAAATGTAATGAACATGGCTGACTTTTTTCTCGATGTTCAGATTTGGTCCTATAGTAAAAGTTGTTAGTTATCATGACTAGAACACGTGTTTAAGTATCGGTCACTAATTACCAGTCACCCTATAATGTGCTATAAGGTGCTCTTTTTCCCTTCTTCCCCTCTTTACCTCAAAGAACGGTTCCAATTTCTTTGCGACTCCCACATGAAGACTCTTAGATCATCAGATAATTTGAAACTTAAAATACCAATGCATTCAAGTACCTTCCTGGATAAGGCATTCACTGTCCAGGCCGCTCGTCTATGGAATGCATTGCCTGTGACAATAAAACGTGCGCAAACACTACCTGTGTTCAAAAAGCTTGTGAAGGAGCATTACTTGACACTGTGACATTGCTTTCGATGTATCACTTATTCTCTTGCCTGTAATATTTTTTGTATGTATATATGTATCTATTATAGTATTAATAATTTATAATTTTAGTTTGCATTTATATTTGCACCAAGTGCAACCCTATTTTGTGTCCTGGCAATTTCTGTCCATACTAGGTTGTCTGGAAGAAATCGCCGATTGCGATAAGGCCGCCGATTGTATGTTTTTTCTTTTTTCTATGGTTTCCCTTTATAATAATTGTAATCTTGTATTACAATAAAGTGTAAATAAATAAATAAATAAATATAATTTTTATTTGACTATTTAGTTGCCAAATTAGAAGATACTTAGTAGTGGTGAAAACCACTGCCACCATTGCTCTTCACAGCTAATCTACACTCAATTATAAAGAGGTACGACGTTGCGGCACCGGTACATGGTGGAGCTCCCACCCATACGTACAAAGCGTTTTGGGAACACATTCATTATGCGTACAGTTAAGGAATGGAATTCCCTGCCGGAGTCTGTGTATCCTGATAGCTATAACCTAGGGGTCTTTGAGTAAAGAGCGAATAGGTTACTTCTAGGCAAGCGTTCACCATCGTCGGCCACATCATCACTTACCATCAGGTGAGATAGTGCTTAAACGTGAGCCTATCCACAATAAAAAAGGTAAAGTTTGTTTTTTTTTTGTTTGTAGGTTGTAATCTCTGAAATTACTAATTCGATTGCTAAAGCTTTTTCACCGATAGAAAGCTAACTTTATTACTGAGTGACATTAGCTATATTTTATGTACGCGAGCGAAGCCGCGGGCATATATCTGCTGGGGTCATGAGTCAGCTTCCGAAAGGAATACCCGGCCCCGGCACGATAGGCACCGAAGGAACGGGGTAGGTTTTTAGTCAGTAAGAGTCTGACACTACTTCCCGCTCCGCCATACTGCTAGCTTTTTTTTTTTTTAAAAAAAAACGCTAGTTAAAGATAAATATGTTAATTTTTCTAGGCTAGCGTCATCAAGTTGTACAAATAACTAGGACTTTTCTGATAAAAAAACCTGCTGACAGATCAACTGATGTTTACACTATACAGAAAACGAACCTTCTTCTTCTCGAATCGATGGTTCCATTTTCCTCAAACTTAAGATAACCCTAACAATATTTACGGTTCGTATTCGCAAACGCGGTTAGGTTAGGTAGTCAATTTTCATAATATAACAACATTACATAGCTTAAAAATGGGAATATTTAAGTCTAGCGTAAATAGGTTACTTCTAGGTTAACGTGCTCCATCGTCGACCACATCATCGCTTACCAACAGGTGAGATAGAAGACAAACGCGAGCTTATACACCGTTAAATTTTTGTAGTTTTAATCCCGTGGAGGATCGATTCGGTACATGAAACACTATCGATTTATAAAGATAAAATTAAAAAATGAAGTACAATGTACTTTATTTTACGTTTTTATCTTTACAAATCGATAGAGTTTCATGTACTGAATCGACCCTCCGCGGGATTAAAACGACCAAAATTTAACGGTGTATATAATAAAAAAAAATTGAAAAAAAAAACGTTATGCGTACCTGTCTAATGGATCCTGGAGTACAAAGGTCCAACGTTTATGAGCTTGAAATCAGAATGGCCAATGATGCGTCCCGAATATTAAAATGTTTACGAGAGGTACCTGGAATTTCAACACGCTTCATGATAAAAAAATAACCTTCATACCGAAAATATGGTGTGGAAGTGTTTTGATTTTAGAGAAAAATGTAATGGGTTTTTGAGTGATGTGTAGATATAAAATACTAGTTGTGTTTTTGTGGTTTCCAGCTCCTCCTGCGTGAGAAAAGAAAATTATTCTAAGCTAACATACTCTCAGGATATCCCATCGCTAGCTTCATAAAGTGTGTTTAGGTATAAGCTAAGGGCCGGGACACATAAACACGATACGACGTCGTGTCGTACCACGACGTGACGTCGCACGCCGTATCGTAGTGTCCCGGCCCTTACACGCCTTCCCGCTTCCATTTCAAGAAAAAAGGGCATAGAAAAAAAAAACCTTGAAATAAGCAAAAAAGGAATAGATTCCTGTCAACAAATTGCGTTACGTCAATACGGCAATAGGAAGATACGTTACACGAATTGTTCATGTTCTCCCCGACTAGATTGAGGTGTAAATAAATATATGTTTACATTTACATATAATATTCTACTCGGCACGCGTATTTGTCATTCCTTACACGATGTGATTCTCGTCTGAAAGGTAAGGTCAGAAGATCAGGTGGCGCTGAAAGTAGGTTGTCAAAAGATTCATATATCTTTCTTAGTTAGGTGAGAATTGTGCAGTTTCACTGAAAATAAACTGGGGATTGGAGCAGAGAAGAATACTGAAAAGTAGCAACTAGTACTTGACTGCGATCCCACCTGATAGTAAGCAGTGATGCAATCGTTGATGGTGAGGCGCACTAGTTTATTAATAGTTTATTCACTCTAGCCTTGAAGACAGTTAAGTTATAATTGGAAGAACACAGCAGAAAATTGTTCCAATTCTTCGGTGTACGCGGTATAAACGACGAGGTGAAACGCTTAGTCCGGACCGTACAGGTGGCAACAATGTAAAGGTCTCTCCGAACGTCGGGTTGTCCGATGGTAGAAAGGCGATGGCGGAATTAAGTCATGCACGCTCTCTAAAATGGTAGGTAAAATCATCCAATGACATCTTCCGCCCTTGGGTGGAGCAGGAGATAGAGTCAGACTCTTACTAACACACTCCACGGTTTCTCCAAAGTTCAGGCGATTTTGCAAAGTTTTCCCCCCGCAGGAAGTCCGAATGTTTAAGTACAAAGATTACTTTACTTCCTTTTAGGTTTCGTTTCGTTCTTTTTTTTGTTCGTTTGGGCCAAAGTGGTTGGGGGGGGGGGGGGGGGGAGTTTGTTGTCCCGATTAATTTTAAATTTTAACTGTAATTTCATTTATGAAAGTGAACCCTAAGGCCCTGGAACGAAGGAAAAGGAACAGGAGTGGATTTTAATCAGTAAAAGTCAGACACTATCTCCTGCTCCGCCCTAGGGCGGAAGATGTCATTGGATGATTTTCCTATCAAAAAAAAAAATATCGATTGATAAATATTAAAACATATTTATTTTGCAAATGGGTTTGAGACCCCTTGAAGCACTGAAAACTCAAACTTCTAAGTCAACGGAGTCAATGGATTTTCTTTCTTTCTTTTTTTCTTTTTCAATTTAAAAATAAGGGCATTTATGCTCTGTATCTAGCGTAAATTTTAACATTCGCAAGGAAATCCAATCCTATAGAGTAATTCCCGTGGACCTAAAATTCTGTTATTTGGCAACAAGCAAGATCTTACAGCACAAGTAATGGAAGAAGTATAAAAACTGTACAAAATTTATTGCGATACGGAAAAATCTTGAAGACTTGATTCCGCCAACTCATTTCTACCATTGGACCACCCGTAGTACGGCAAGTATCCACCCTTATGTTCGTGGAGATGCAACGTCGGGGCGAAACTCCGCTGCCGCGACAAGTCGCGGCATGGCGGACAGAGCTCCGGCGGGATCTCATGGTGAAATGGCGAGAGCGACTGTCGCAACCTCGTGCTGGGCACGCCACGATCGAGGCGGTAAGGCCCCTCTTTGAGGCGTGGCTGGAAAGGCCCCACGGCGTCGTCACCTTCCGTTTGGCGCAGGTGCTGACCGAACACGGCAAGTTCGGTCCGTACCTGTACAAGATCCGTGCGGAGACGACGCCCGGGTGTCGCCACTGTGCGGACCGCCCGGTGGACATGGTGGAGCACACAGTCGAGGTGTGCCCCGCTTGGGAAGAGCATCGCCGTGTCCTCGTGGGGGCGATCGGCGGCGATCTCTCGCGCCGGGGCTTGGTTCAAGCCATGCTCCGGAGCGAGGAAGAGTGGCAGGCGGTCGCCTCCTTTTGCGAAGCAGTAATGCTGGCAAAGGAGGAGTCCGACCGCATTAGGCAAAGGCGCACACGCCGCCGCCGCCGCCGGGTTTCCGATCCCGATTTCCGGCCACCGTAGGCGCGGGCTCGCGGACGGTGGGCAATGGGTAGCTCGCTGTCCGTCCGTCCGGTAACAGACCGGTCCGAGCTCAGGTCGTCTACGGCGCGCACCGTTCCCGCGCGCCTCAAGGAGTTGTCAGCAAACTGTAGGGGTCCAGCAGGGCCGAAGCCTACTGGGGCCAAAGGTTATGTGAGACTGTCACCACGGGCCCCGGGATAAAGGCAAGGAACGGAAAGGTAGGTTTTTAGTCAGTAAAAGTCTGACACTATTTCCCGCCCCACCCAAGGGCGGGATTTGTCATTGGATGATTTTACCTACCCAAAAAAAAAAACCCTTATGTTGTTGAAACCTCTAAGGTCCAGACTAAGCGTTTCGCCTCGTCGTTTATACGCGAACATCGAAGGACTGGAACAATTTGCCTGCTGCGGTCTTCCCATCCGATTATAATTTGGGTGTCTTCAAGGCTAGAGTGAATAAACAAGTGCGCGTCACCGTCAACGATTGGATCACTGCTTACCATCAGGTGGGATTGCAGTCAAGCACTAGTTTATATCTAATAAAAAAAAAGTCACTAGTAAGAGTCGCAGGACTGCGATGGATGCGATTCGCACAGGACCGCTCGTTGTGGCGACACTTGGGGAGGCAGTCCAGCAGTAGACGTCTTCTGGCTAAAATAATGGTCATGATGATGATGATGAAGTGTGAACAATCCTGTGACAGGTACACCTTAGTTCAAAGATAAGTTACGGTAGACGCGGGCTTGCGGACGTCGAGCTATAGGTAGCTCGTCGTAATTAACTGTACCGAGCCTAGTCGTCAACAGCGCGTAGTGACCCACGCGCTCCTCGAAGAAATGTCTTCAAACCGTAGGGGCCCAGCAGGGCTGATGCCCGCTAGCTAGGACTGCGGGGAATTTCTGAAAAGGAAACCCGTTGTCCTAGAATGCAAAGGGCAACTAACACAGGTGTGGTTTTAGTCATTAAAAGTCTGTCACGCCCTTCCGTTCCACCCAGAGTAGGAGAAGACATTAGATGATTTCCACCCTTAAAAAAAACATCTTAGTTTAACACTTTGCAGAGTTCAAGCATCAAGTTATATTCTTATAGCTATAGAATTTCTTATCCGTACAACAAAGAATATCCATCTATTTTCTAAGACGTTCATCGATATAACATCAACGCGCGGCGTCCGCTAAGTCTCCAAGAAATGCAAAATAAACTTCACAAAATTGCATACTTCAAAGTGAACATTCTGTAGACAAGTATTCTGATCAGTTTCCAGGGGTGACTGGGGTGCTGGCTAAGCGATTTTTTCCTTGAGACAAGTACGACCACTTGTGTATAAGGGCTTTTGTAGAGACAAGTCACTTTGAGAGTGTACAATCAGATAACTCCACTCAAAACGCGGAGATGAGATGTAAAAGATATCGGTATTTATCTTGATGTACTTCCTTTTATTGGAAGATGCCTTAAGTTGATTTATTATTTATTCATATTGAAAAGAAAATAAATAAAGAAAGAAAGGAAAATGAATAAATCTAGTCTTGTGTGCGCCAAAAAGGTTAATACCAGCAATGTTGTCGGACAGAAAAATGGTGTTTGACGCTAGATTAAGTATGGATCAATATAAATCTACATATAAAAGCGAAATACCACTCACTGATTAATCATGAAATCTCAGAAACTATAACACTTACAAACTTAAAATTTGGCAGGTTGCTTCCATAGGGTATAGACATCGGCTAAGAACGGATTTTACGAAACTCCACCCCAGTAGGGTCGAAGCCCAATCTGGAGCATACCAGGGCTCTGGAACCAAGGCAAAGAAGGAACAGGGTAGGTTTTTAGTCAACAAGAGTCTGACACTATCTCCCGCCCCACCCAAGGGCGAGATTTGTCATTTGATGATTTTACATAACACAATCATCTAGTACTCATAACACAAGCTCTGCTTAGCTTGGGACTAGATGGCGTTGTGTGACAGTTGTGGAATATTATGTTATTATATACCATAAAAAAAACCCTAGGCGGGTAAAACGAGGGTTGGAAGTTTGTATAGAGAAACCGACTTTTACACGGGCAAAGCTGCTGGCAGAAGTTAGTAATTATTATAAATAACCTATCCTATGATTTTTAATTAGACGAAGTAAAGTGACAGTAGTGGACAATGCCCAACTGTCAAACAACCATTGTTATAGCTGTCACTTTACTTCGTCTAATAAAAAATCATAGTATAGCATGATTCATTGCCAATTGTATTAGTCATGTAAGATACCAATTTTTCTTGCGTTTTTGCTCCTGTACATCCTTCCTAGATCAAAGTAATGACTATCTAGTGGAACTTTGAAACTTTTAGTCAGTTTTCTGGAAGATGGGAAGTCATCAAATAGCTTCTCCGGCTCTGGGTAAAGCGAGATGGAGTGTCAGATTTTTACTGACTATGACCAACCTGAATTCCTTTAGTTGCCATTTGCGTTCCAGGAAAGCAGTTACCATGACAATTTATTTATTTATTTTTATTCCCAGTAATATCCGTACCGACGAATCCGATATTAAGGTTTCTTAGTACTAAATTATAATATAACCGTAACAAACTTTAAAAAGCTATTAATATAGTTCAAAAATAAGTCTAATGTATTGATATACACTAAAGATTAAAAACATTTATAAAGAATTTCATAGATAATTTGGTTAGTTTTTTATTACTTGATATAAACTAGTGCTTGATGGTAAGCAGTGATGCAATCGGTGATGGTGAGGCGCACTAGTTTATTAAGAGCCTATTCACTCTAGCATTGAAGACACCTAAATTATAATCGGACGGGAAGATCGCAGCAGGCCAACAGTTCCAGTCCTTCGGTGTACGCGGTATAAACGACGAGGCAAAACGCTTAGTTCGGATAGTAGATGTTTTAACAACATAAGGGTATTCGCTTTACGCCGGGTTGTCCGCTGGTAAAAATGAGATGGTAGAATCAAGTCATGAAATTCCTGCGCACACTCTCTAAAATACATCTTGTAAAATACCGAAATTTAAGCCGAAGTTCAATAAGTCAGGTGAAATATAATCGAAACTAAAATTGAGAGGAAACGGGGCCCCTTCTACTTGCTGATGGTGATCACCGGGGTAGTGTTAGTGCTCGATTACGGTGACGCGGTGCGTTGCGCGGCGCTTCGGGCGGTCCGTCGTACATTGCCATATGTTTGTGTTTGCGCGAGCTATGACGCGGCCCGCTACTGCAATGTACGACGAAACGTCCAACGCGCCGCGCAACGCGCCGCGTCTACGTAAACACGGCCTTAGTGAGGTAAAAATCCTACACTCCCCGGACTATTCCGGGTGCCTTTTGAAGGTTACCGCTCGAAATAAAAAAAAGCCATTCTAGTATCAAACTAAACAAATCCAGTATGACAATCAGACTTGACTTTCTGTCTTCCCCGTTGCTGACAACTCCTGCTTAGTATTGCAGAACTATCTTCCCTTGCGTTACACTTTCATAGAAATATGTCGCCAGCGTTGCGACATAAACTTTATTGTAGCCAAACTAGTTCCTCTAGGTTTTCAGGTAAAACTAGAATTTACTGACATAAATATTGCAGAGGTACTCAACTGTTTCACGTTGCAGATTACTTAAACACTACTACTATTACTTTTACTTTTATTTTTTGTTTCGTTTTTTTTTACGATTACTTTTGTTCTTAGTTTTTTTTTTGGGATATCATCAAATCTCTTCTTCCGCTTTAAGTGGAGCGAAAGGAAGTGTCACAATTTTACTGACTAATGCCCACCTGTGCTTAACTTAGGTATTTACATAATATAATTTTAATTTTTAAATATTTTTTCATAAAAATAGTAGCTCACCGGTTTAAGGAACAGGGTCCAAGCTACCTGTGGTCAGGGATTCTGAGAGAGGAATCTCCTAATAATAGCCGTTCCCCGGAGTACTGCTTTCATCATTGAATCAAGCAAGGACTTGATTCAGAAAGCAGTACTCCGGGAAACGGCTGCCTAACTGCCCAACAAGAGCCGCCTCAGATAGTGGTCAAAGCCACTGGTTGTCACGACTATAGGCACAATTGTTATTATTTAACCATTTTTTTTTTAAATAAAAATGCGACGTCAAGCTTAGCATTTTTTTGTGCTTTTGAGTGGGTTGGAAGGTTATGTACTGGATCTATATGGTCTGACATAAAGGTGTTTATTATTATTTATTATCATTGGCTTTATTCACGTTTTAAACACATGTAAGTAACATTAAAGAAAAAACAAAATCATATTTATTATCATTACTCTATGTATTCATTTTAATTACAGTTTTAAATATTTTTACACAAAGTTTTAAAGAAAAAGAGACATTTAAAATATAAAAAATAGTAGCCTATCGGCATCGGGAACAGGGTCCAAGCTACCTGTGGTCAGGGCTGCTGAGAGAGGAATCTCAGAACAATACGCGCCGTGTCCAGAAGTACTGCCTTCTGGATCAAGCCCTTGATCCAACTGCCCAACGAGAGTTTCCTCAGATGTTGGTCGAGACTCTTGGCTATTAAGCCATTGGCCGTCACGACTATCGGCACAATGGCTGCCCACATGTCGATAACCTCGCGAGCCAAGTCAAGATATTTAGTTTGTTTATCCTTCTCAGCTTTTACGAGGTTCTCGTCATGAGGGACCGCTATATCAACAATCATTGTGCGACGCTCTATCACCACTATATCAGGTTTATTGGCAACAATAGTCCTGTCAATAATTTATTAATACGATTATTAATATATATATATTATTATTACAATTAATACTTGAACCATGCGATTCCAGAACTGTGTACAGCGACACGAACACTTTCATGCTTTGTTACAAGAATGGCATCATAAAGTTTACACTTTAAATTCAACTTTTTCTTCTTTGCATAGTTTAAAGTACTGTGAGCGATATAGCACTAAAATGTAAAACAGGGATGCGGGTTATAATTTCTTTTTGAGGGAAAATGTTTCGAAGAATAAATTATTTTTGTATTCCTGCGTTTTTAGTTCCTTTGGGGAGACTGAAATGGCTGGTGTTCGTTGCTTTTACTGTACGTGAGTTAACATAATATTTCGTACATAAAGTACACTTGTGTTGGCCCATTGTGACCTAGTACTCGTAATATAATTTTCTTATGTCACACTCAAATTATAAAGGCGAAAGTTTCTATGTGTTTATCTATGTATGTGTGCACCTATGTATGTATGAATTTATGTACGCGCCTCAAAGAGTTGTCAGCAAACCGTAAGAGCTCTGAAGCTGATGTCTGCTAGAGCCCCGGGAGAAAGTATGAAAGGGATACTCTTGGTCCTAGAACGCAAAAAGCAGCTGAATGGCTAGCCAAGTTACGACCGTTTCGATTCGAATCTCTTTCGCTGATCGCCTCGAGTCGGCAACGCCTCCAATTACTTTGTTCTGACCACGTGACTGAGGGTTGAGATGACGTCATTCCCATACTGAAATAGTCTACCAGCGTTAACGTCATAGAAATTGTACTTATTTGGGAACTATAATCACTTTAAATTACAGTTCATTTGCCTTTTAATAATAGTCCTCAGATAGGTCCCTAACAGTTATAATAAGTACTTACATAAAGATGAAAGCAATTCAAAATCAAAGTAGACACAGTCAATATTATAATTTTGATCAAACGAAACATTATGATAAACGATAAAACCTAATAAAATCCTACAGAATTATCCCAAAAAACCTTTTAAATCTAAATAAGATTTCTACACTCGTAAATATAATTCGATTGAAGTAAAAGCCAGACATATTTCAGTAGTACCCTGTAATATTAAATTCGTCTTTGGCTCGACGCCGCATGAATTTGAATTTCAGCTAAGAATCTGTAACAAAGCTTTAGATATTCAGTTAAGTGACCAAGAAATAATCGCGAGTTTTTTTCTGGATATGTTTCGCGACGAGGATTTTCCTTTAAACGCACTGGGTGATTAAAACGGCGCTGTTTTCTGTCTGCCTGAAAACCTTTTCCTATGTTGACCCTGGCTTCTGGTTTAGTTAGATGGAGCTGATGAAGCATCTGTAAGTCTGACCTCCACAAGCCGGCAATTAAATAAGACGGTAGCGCTGACATAGCAGTTCCTGGGAAAAAAAAGGACCGAATTGACGAAAACAATTGAAATGTTTATCCACATACCTATTTTAGGTAGATAGTTTCTTTAAATTATAACTGTAAGTAAAAAATAATAATTAATAATAATTTTGTGAAGATTCTTGACCTTTTTTGTTATGTTTTTGTTGAAAAATGCCGGTGAAGAAATGTTAATACGAAGAATCACGGCAAACTGTTGGTGGTAAGGTCAACTTAACACAGTTCACTACGAAAATTTCCCTTTATGGTACAAAATAAAAAGGCTAATTACACGAAATTGTTACTGAGGACATGTGGTAGACTGTACAGGCAAAGCCATAGTATTAAATAAAAAATCTTCGTCATCTTTTTACGACACCAAAGACTGGCTTGCAGGCTTCCAAGGAACAATAGGAAGGATTCTCCAAAAATAAAAGCACGAAATTGAGCTTTAAGCGCATTGCATTGTTACTGTTTATGACTCCAAAATCGCGTGACTAAGTTTTACGGTAGTTGTTAGTAGTTTTAGTTTTTATTACTTTCGAACAACGTGACATGGACATTAAAAATACAGTTTTACTAGACCTAACTGAATATTTTATGAGTCATTTCGTGATATATTTTTCACTGCAGCTAGGTTTTATGGAGTCAAACTGTGTTTGCATTTTGGGCAAATTGGTTGTATTTATATTTAAAAAAAAAGGTTAAGTGTATATATAGTTTTATATCTCTTAATTTATTTAGTGTAATGAGCTGAAATTTCAAATAGGATTAGTTGCATTAATAAAATTTAGGTCCCGACTGTTGAAGTCGAAGTGTGTTCCGTATTAGAATTTATTATTTGTTTTATTGTATGTTTTTAAATTAATGCAATTAAATTGGTTTCTACGCTACTGGACTGAACTTGAAAAAAAAAAAAAAATGTTTATTCTCTGGAATCAAAGCACATAATGAGTTAGTATTGACAAATTAAACAACATAATGTTAATGCAACATTATGTTTGTGACTTGTAAGAATCCCTTCCAATAAATTACTATGACTATGACTATTTACTTAAAGAACTATGTTAGTAGGTCATCACAAAAACTAACTATCTGAAAATTAAAATGGTTTATAAAGCTCTATGCAAAACATGCAGCTTGGTAAACCTACTCATTGTAGACCCATCCAGCTTACCTTCAGGATGCGTTAAATAAAGAAATATTTTATAATACTTTAATGAAGCATCTCGCATAAATATTGACTGTACAATCCATATAGATTTTTCCATCGGTTTTACTCTGTTGCTGCATATCCCACAGGAACCATTCATTCTTCAAGATAAAAAAACACCCATGGCACTCAGGGATAATTTATCGACATCAGTTAATTTATTTTCGAAAAATATTATGTAGTAAAATAAGAGATTTCATTATTCAAATGAATAATGCAAACTTTTCTATATGAGATGAGATAAAATGATTTTATTTAATTAAATTATTAAAACAAGAAAAATAATAAACAACTAATTAAAACTATAGATACATACCTACACTAAAAGCAGAATTATTCCTAGCTTAATATGGCGTCATAACACACCTCCTCCTACTTTAGATAATATATATTTTCCACAGTATTTCACACAACGCCATCTAGTTTCAAACTTAGCAGAGCTAGTGCTGTGAGTAGAGATGTAAGCGCTGTATTATACCATTTCCAACACAATGAATAAAACGAAAAATACGGTATAATACGGTATTATACCATTTGCTACGGTATTTTATGTATAAATCGATTGTTTCTATATTTTTTAAGTAAATTATCTGAATAATCATTAAAATACTGAATACGGTGGAAATGCTCAGAAATAAAACATAAAATGGTATTTTTATAAATTTGTGTTATTTATACATTACAAAAAAGTAGTTCTGGGCGTTTCATTCAGGAACGGTTCTTCTATGAAAAACGAACTGTTTTACGATTAGCCAACATTACGTTGTTAAAAACACTTGAAACTACACAAATCCTGAACGAAAGTTTTTAGCTTTTCGTTTTTTCATTATGTGTAGGTAAGTTAAAATTACTCTTATTTTCAGCTTCGTAGAAATCAATTAAGATACTCTAATAGTAATAGATCAATAAGAACTGGTTTTGTTAGCTTCAGTTGACTGATGAAGGTCAAGCGTTCGTTTTATTTGTTTTGAAATTTAAAATCAATTGATAACAGAAACGCGCGCGCGTATTAATTGTTCGATATATAACTTCAACCAAAATGGCCGTCGTTGCTATGGTTATGCGCAGATTCCCCCTCACTTCTATTGTAACCCAAAAAACTATTATTTACTGCGCATTCAAAGTCAATCGCCATTATGGTTCAACTTATATGCCACGTATCGTAAACTAGTTTTTTTTTATGTAACTGTTTCTTAGAACTGTTCTTTTTAAAAAAAAACTGTATGGTTTCGTTTTACGAAAAACCCTATAGTAGTAACCTAGTACTACAAAAAAGTATCACGTCAATGCACAAGCGAGATCGAGACGACCACTACACGGCGCGAACACAGCGCGGTAGAACATGTCTAAATGTGTCGACGGCGACGAATGCAACGTTGAGCCGCGGGCGGGGGCCGGGCGGGCCGATCACGCGGTAAATCGTACCTACTGTGCAGTCGACGCAGGTTCTTACCGAACACGGCAAGTTCACTAAGTTCCTGTTCCGGATTCGTGCGGAGGATTCGCCCGGGTGTCGCCACTGTGCGGAACACCCGGAGGACACGGTGGAGCATGCTGTTGAGGTGTGCCCTGCCTGGGCGGAGCATCGCCGTGTCCTCGTGGGGGCGATCGGCGGCAGCGATCTCTCTCGCCGGGCCTTGGTTCAGGCCATGGTCCGTAGCGAGGAGGGATGGCAGGCGGTCGCCTCCTTCTGCGAAGCAGTAATGCTAGCAAAGGAGGAGGCCGACCGCATCAGGCAGAGGCAACGGGGCGCTCGCCCCAGCCGCCGCCGGGATTCCGATCCCGATTTCCGGCCACCGTAGGCGCGGGCTTGCGGACGGCGTGCAATGGGTAGCACGCTGTCCGATCGTCCGGTAACCAACCGGACCGAGCCCAAGTCGTCGACGGCGCGTTCTGTTCCCGCGCGCCTCAAGGAGCTGTCAGCAAACCGTAGAGGCCCAGCCTGCTAGCTGCAGGCAGGCAGGGTCGAAGCCTGCCGGGGCCAAGGGCCGTTGTCTGAGAGGAAGGCTCAGCCCCGGCACTATAGGCAACGAAGGAACGGGGTAGGTTTTTAGTCAGTAAGAGTCTGACACTACTTCCCGCTCCGCCCAAGGGCGGGATTTGTCATTGGAGCACCTACCAAAAAAAAAAAAAACCTACTGTGCAGTACATTTAAATATTTAACAAACACAATAATGAAAATTAGACGGAAATGTAATATTGTAATAATATCTGTGAAGTTTAATTACTAAATAATCATTAAATTAGTATTAATCGTTCTAAAATATAGAATACAATCGAAAGTTAAAATATATTTTATTTATTAAACTAGAACTCTTCGTAATATTGCAGAATCTTAAAAATTGAATCAAAATATAAAATACATAAAATACCAATAATACCGTAAGTTAAAATAAAATACCGGTTTAATACGTAGGCTTTTGGTATTATACGGTATTTTTGCAACTCTAGCTGTGAGTACTAGACAACTGATAAACATTCTTATATAATATATAAGAATGTTTATCAGTTGTGTAAATTACACCCAGAACAAATAACCGTGCTCATCGTCATCACATAAACATTTGTCTAGGATGAGAATCGAACCCACGACCTCTGGGAAAAGCAATCATAGCCACTAGATCAATTTAAGAAGACTAATACATTAAGCATCATTTGCAAGCAAAAAAATTATGTAATTAAATTTCTAAAAAAAAAAAAACGCTCGAGGATCGAAGCGTGTTCCCAGCCCAGTGCGTAGCCATCCATTCGGAGGCTTTCTTTAATCCCCTTGTGGCAAAATAAAAAGATCTACCTTGTCTGTTTTTTGTTCTTTTGTAATTTGTACATTTCAAGCCTCACTGATTTTGGCTTCAAATTCTTTTTAGATTTTATTTTTCTAGAAAGTTCTTATTTGATTGACTGACCGAATATTTATTTTTAATCTGATTGTTTCTTTTTATAGCATTAAAAATAACGGAGCACTACATTATTTTTTATGTCGTAAAGTTAACGTCTAAAATTTTCTTAATTTTTTTTAGAAAGTTTTTGTTTAAATATGAAGGTTATATTTTTTTTAATCTCATTGTTTTTTTTATTGAGCGTGCAAGAATTGATTACTCAATTATTTTTTTATCAAATAAAGTTTATTCTTATTACATTTACAGTCGAGTTCGTACAAAAAGGTCTAAGTTAGAGGTAGGTTTGATGACTTTTTTTATATATTATTATTATTTATAACTTTATGCACTAAAAATACAGTGTGCAAAGGCGGACTTAATGCCTTAGGCATTTTCTACCAGTCGACCTTAGGGTGGTGCAGAGACATAACATGGCAGGTGCAACATAAAAGAAGACAGACAGAAAGGACAAAAGAACAATAATAAATATATACTTAGATAATATGCGTAATGGTAAGACATGATGTGGCCTAAGAAGTCCACGTGACTTTAAGTCAAGAGTGAATGATGACCCCTAGGTCATAGCTATCAGGAAACACAGACAGGGAATTCTACTCCTTAGCTGTACGCAAAATGAATGTGGTTTTTCCGCACCCTCTAACTATACAATTGTCCCGTTAAAAAAAAATGCTTTATTGTACTTTTCAGAAACATATTAACAAACAAAGAAAAACTTATTTCTAAAGCACATACAAATGGGCTCCACCCTCGTGATGAATTTTGCATTTCAAATTTAGAATTTGACATTAAATGTCAAACTATAATGTAGCATGAACATCTGTAAAACTGGCTTTAAATTAGGTTTTCATATATTATTCATTTTTAGCTTCAGAGATCGTTCTTTATGTTGCTCACAACACGTACAGAACCTGATTACATAATAATATTAATATTTCAGAACTATCACACAACGCCGTCTAGTCCCAAGCTAAGCAGAGCTTTTGTTATGGGTACTAGACAACCGATAAACATACTTATATATTTTCTAAATACATACATATTATAGATAAATTACACCAAGACACAGAACAAATGATCGTTTTCATCACACAAACATTTGTCCTGGATGGGAATTGAACCCACGACCTCCGGCATAGCAGTCGGGGCCACTAACTACTAGACCAACAGGCCAGTTATACAGAAGGAATAAGATGTAAAGTACCCAGCTTTGGATATCGTTTTATTTACTCGTACTACAAGATTCATGTCTGGACAGAAAGGTTTCAATGAAAAAAAAATCCAAATAAGCTTTTATTATGCGAACAGTGTCATCAAATAGTTTCCCTTTTTTCAAAACTATTTTAATGTGAGAGGGGTACCCAATAAATGCAGCTGTCTATACCTACACACAAAGAGATTAAAAGAGATACAATAGAGCGGACATCGGAAGAAATGTCTTATAAAAACTGTCATCCTATGTCAGCTAGCTTTCAATAATAAACATGCGAATTATATTTGTAATTTATATGTTTTTACGCAATTTTTTCTATAAATTACAAAGTAAATAAGAAAAATATTTACGGAAATAAACTGAAGTTAGGTCCAGTCGTGCACACTAGACTGAGCGACTTACTACCTAGGTAACAAGTCTCAGATTACGATTTTGTTCGCTATGTCCTGTCTATTGGTAGTATATAATTTAATGTCTTTGCCTACACATCAAAACTATTCCGAAAAGCTCGAACACGATGGGTTTATCATGTTGCGTCATCAGACCATCTCCATAGTACCAAATTGATGGATTGTCATCCAAGTTAATAAGGTATACCAGATTTCAACACAATTGGTGAGTTCTGTTTCAAAATCACAATCATGAATATTCCAAGTATTTTCCAAGCTCGGACAACCTTTTTGTACAATCCTGTATATAGAAATATACAGGGTAGATTCCATACAGAATAGATCTATTTTCTGTTAGCCTGAAGGTATGCCGGCATTTTCCGGTATAAACCGTCCAAAATATCATTTGTTAAGGCATCTTTCCACTGCTGTCCATTGCTAAGCTACGCATGTTTATTTAATTTCGCTGTGAATGAAAATTTTGGCGAGTTAATTCGCTGCGGGAACTTCAAAGAGTTATCGCAGCCCTAGAAAGCAAAGCGCAAATGAAGGAACGCATGTGAGTTTTAGTCAGTAACTAAGCTGTCGGACTAAGCGTTTTACTTCGTCGTTTATATCGCAGACATCGCAGGACTGAAACAATTTGCCTGCTGCGGTCTCCCTCTCCAATTATAATTTAGGTGTCTCTTAGTCTCTTAATAAACTAGTGCGCCTCACCATCAACGATTGCATCACTGCTTACCATCAGGTGGGATCGCAGTCAAGCACTAGTTTAAATATATTTAAAAAAAAAAAGTAAAAGTCTGACACCCCATCTCGCTTCACCCTAGAGGGGTAGAAGTAATTTAATGATTTATAAAAAAGGATGGGGTTAATCTAGAAGACAGATGCATGTCAGAAAAATAATTAACTGCATAACTACCTTGGCAAACCCCTTTGTGCTCATCCTCCATCTACGCCATCCACACCTTCTGCTTGAGACTAGATAGACGACCCAAGCAAGTCAGTCGTATAATCTGAAACAATAACCATAATAATCCCTCAGTGTATATGTCACCGTAAAATTGCAAACGCCGTAAGATTGTAATAAATCATTATTAGATTATTATTTCTCGATATATTATGATAAATCGTTTTGTACACGATAATCCACATCCAAATTCATTAGTCTGTAACATAACTGTGTCTTATTTAGAAAAAATAGTTTACAATTTCTCGCGATATTTTACAATCTTACGGCGTGAACGCCAGTACTGAATCAACAGAGTAAGAAAGTGCTTCAGTAGCCACTGCTAGAGACAGCAGACATGGCATTGTTGACACTACATTCTAATTAGAGTCAACGGCAACCCGTTTAATGACATCAATTCGTATATAAAAATAAATCGTCTATATTCGCTGTCGATGGCATTTCTCGCTCGTCATAGCTAACAGTGGATGGCCGTCTTTATAGTCCCGTCTGCAGATGTTTTGAATACGCTTGTACTGTGTAGGTGTGTGTAACTACCTGGAACCCAGTGATACGTTGTCTGTATGATATACTTTTGTTTTATTTATAAACAAATATATTTTTGACTGGCCTGTTGTTCTACTGGTTAGTAGCCCTGACTGCTATACCGGAGATCGTGGTTTTGATTCCCACCCAGGACAAATGTTTGTGTGTTGAGCACGATCGTTTGTTCTGTGTCTGGGTGTAATTTATTTATCATATTTATGTATTTAGAAATATGTCCGTCCCAAGGTTGTCTGATAGATATCGCTGTCAGCGATAAGACCGCCATTGTACCATAGATATAAGTTTCTGTGTAATTATTTTTTTTTGGAGTACAATAAAGTTTATTCTATTCTATGTTTACCAGTTGTCTATTTTATGTTTATTACTCATAATACAAGTTCTGCTTAGCTTAGGACTAGATGGCGTTGTGTGATAGTTGTGAAAAAAAAATCATATAATAATTAGGGTTAGTCTGTGAGTTTGAACGTGACGACCCAACGTGAGTAAAATCGTAGATTCTGAATTATACAGTGAAAGAATGCGTTAATTAATTATCATTTTCTTATTCTAGGCTAACATCAAAGCCTTTTTATGTATCTCTTTACGTCTGAGAGAATTGTTTTCGAAGAAAAGAACTATATTATTAGTTTCATCGGTTACAATTACTTTAGGAGATGGCTCTAGGTGCCTTTCGAATTACGATTAATTTTGTATTAATCTTTAATACTTTATCATTTAATGGGCTTTAAATTTTACATATATGGTAGATATTCATTAGTTGTGCAAAAAACGTTCGCATATGTATTTAAGGACATTGCAAATTTTTTGACAATCAAAACATGAAAATGTTTGGCGAATGTTTTTTACAAAAAAAAAAAAAAAAATGAAAAAATAAATTGATTGAATTTATATAGAATGACAATTATAACTAATAAGATTCTAGCTATTCACATTTTCAGAGTCACAAATTGTGAAACAGCATGTTAGTCATGTTGTCACTTAAATTTAACAACATTCGTTACATCACTATTATATATCCAAAACCAGGTAAAAATAAACGGCGTCGCGGAGGTTTGTTGTAATACGTCCGTGCCCATTGGCGATCGGGGGCTCTCTCTCCGCTGCCCGCGCCTCTCAGTGTTCGATTACGGAGATGCGGCGCGTTGAGCGGCGTGTCGGGCGGTCCATCGTACATTGCCATTATGTTTGTGTTTGCACGAGCAATGACACGGCCCGCTGTTGCAATGTACTAGAAAACGCCCAACGCTCCGCTTCTCCATAAACACGGCCTCAGTCTACTCGGTTTGTGCGGGCGGTGGCAGTGGCGGCCGGGTTCGCGCGGGATGCCTGGGTAGTAAAGAATAGGTGACACGGGAAATGTTGGGACGGCGACGCGTTGCAAATACATTGTAGCATTGCCACGGACCACTCAATATTTTCCCTTTCAAGAACTAATTTGACGCGAGCGAAGTCTATGGCATAAGCTAGTTTCAAATTAATAAATGTTCTTTAGTACGAAATACAAAATCAAGTTTTAAAGAACATACCTACTTTCTCACTTTTTCACAGCAGCAGACATCGTAGTTCTTAGCAAAAAAAAAACTAGAAACTGAGCTAACATCGAAGTTTTGAAGAGGTAGCAAGCCTTGCTATACAAATATTTTTATTTGGATCTCCGGAAAGTTCTCAAAGGAAGCACTCATTATGTAAACACGCCTTACTGAATCCAGGAGTTTTCAAGAAATCCTGGAGCTACAGAATACAAAGGAATTAGAGTTCAACATTTTTAAAGTTAATTCCATTTGCTTCCGATGTGCGCGTGTTTGTACATCAAATGTGAATATTTGCTTGAGAATGAAATTGTGTAGTTATAATTGACACATATAAAAACTCAAACTCAAAATCGTTTATTTTACTTAGGCCTACATGGGCACTTATAAAACGTCAGAAGCTAGCGCACGGTTCTAATTGGTCGTTTCCTATGGAAAGAACCGGCAAGAAACTCCATGGTTACTCTTTTAATAAAGTGATTGTTTCTACAATATTTTTATACTACAATATTAGTAGATAGATATAAACTTTTTTCACCTTCGCTTTTATAATGTTAAGTGTACTAGTTATAAAAACAGAACCCAAGGAAAGAAATGTACGAAAATAAACGGGAAAAACAAGTCATAAATAAAAAGTTTATTTAAACTTAAAATTCTGAAGATATCACAGATAAAAGTGTCCAGTTTCATAAAACGACAATTTCAAAAAACGAAACTTACGGTAATCCATACCAATATCTACCTATTACCGATATTAATATCGAGCAAAAAAACAGAAAAAAATCACGTTTAATGTATGGAGCCCCATTTAAATACTACTGCTTTTACTATTTATTGTTATAGTGGACACAGAAATAAATCAAAGCTTTACTAGTCTAGCTATCACGGTTCATGAGATACAGAATGTTGTTAGACTGACGGATAGTGGAGTCTTAGTAATAGGCCCCGAATCCACCAAAGCAGAGAGGAGAGGAGACGAGAGGAGATGTGTTCGAACAAACCAATCGGATTTCGTTATTTCCACATCTCTTCTCCGCTTAGCTTTGGTGGAAATGGATCAAGCGGAGAGGAGAGATGTCTCATTTTTTTATAGATTTTTGTGCGGCGGACGAGCAAGCGGTGCGGCAGAGCGGAGATGTGTCTAGTAGGGCGGTCTGGCGGTGCGCGCACATTCGCACCCCACTCCCCGCTGCCTTCTTCCGCGCCTTTTCTCTCACAGCTCACATCTCCTCTCCGCTTTGGTGGAAATAACCTGCTAGCTTCGCAACACATCTCCTTTTGTCTCCTCTCCTCTCCCTTTTGGTGGAAACCGGGCCTTAGGATTGTGTTTTTACTTTTTGGCTACGGAACCCTAAAAAAGCAAATATTTATATTTTTGTTTTGAAGCTTATGCTTCTATGGCCAAAACACCATCAAAAGGGGCCAGTTACTAAAGAAATAAGATAAGAGGATGAAAGTGAGGCGTAATCCAAAGGATTATGATCTTTTTGACTCATACCTCATTATTTCAGGGAGAGAAAGCCTATGAACAACTTGTATTATGAGACGAACGCGAAAATCGTGAAAATAAACCATTCGTCCCTAAGCCGTGGGAACAGATGATATTCAAGAGCAACTGTTTGCCAGAAATAGCTACTTTTTAACCGACTTCGAATAGGAGGAGGTTCTATGTGTAATCGGTCAATTGTAGACTGATTTCGAAAATTTTTAGTTTAATTGTATTTTTTTTTTTGTAAAAAGTTTTTTTTTTAATTGTAGGTACATGACTATTTCTGACTTGATCTTGAAAGTTATGTAGATATTCTCTTTATACATCAACAGAAATAAAAGTACAATAGGAACTTAAAATTTATAGGGTGGCACAATGGGCGGTCTTATCGCTAAAAGCGATTTTTACGGACATCTGATCTTGGGTATTTTGAAGACCACAAAAAGTATGTCCTACATTCTCTTTAAAGTCATGGTCTACCCGTGTACCATCTCGTCCATGTCCATCATTTGCCAAAAGACGTCCAGTGAGGGACATTGGCCTCCCCCCAAAAGTCACCACAATGAGCAGTCCTGTGAGTCTCGCTTCTATCTGATTTCCACCACCATCACTAGGTCACCAGTCTACCTTGTAGGAAGCCTCCCATCGCTGCGTCTTCTGGTGTAGTTGCCAGTCCAGAACATATCGACTCGATCTATTCTGCGAGTTATATGCCTTGCCACTTATGTAAGTTTGTCGATTCTTTGGCGTATGCCGGTGAACTTGGTTCTCCTGTGGATATCTTTATTTCTCATGCTTGTCCCGTGTAGCAAGTTTAATGGATATCCATTTAACCGTATGAGCGTGAATTAGTAACAAATGTATAAAGAAAAAAAGAAAAATATTACTTATTTGGCGATAGTAACCAGGATCACACTACGTCTATATATTTATAAGATAGTCGTGTTAGGTACACTATTTATAACTCAAGAACGGCTGAACCGATTTGGTTGAAAATTGGTGGGAAGGTAGCTTAAAACCAGGAGAACGATATAGGATATTTTTATCCCATGAAATAAAAAAAAATCCAAAATCTGCTCATTTATTGGTATAAGGTAGGATAATGAAGAGTAGGGTAGAGTAGGGTAGAGTAGGGTAGAGCAGGGTAGAGTAGGGTAGAGTAGGGTAGAGTAGGGTAGAGTAGGGTAGAGTAGGGTAGAGTAGGGTAGAGTAGGGTATTGTAGGGTAGAGTAGGGCAGAGTAGGGTAGAGTAGGGCAGAGTAGGGTAGAGTAGGGTAGAGTAGGGTAGAGTAGGGTAGAGTAGGGTAGAGTAGGATAGAGTAGGGCAGAGTAGAATAGTCAGTTGATGGGAGCGAAGCCGCGGGCAAAAGCTAGTAATAAAATAAAACAAGAATGTTCTAAATAAGGGCGTCTACAAATTAACCGCGAGTTACTGCACGACGGCAGCGCGTCTACAGCATTGCCTTCACGGTGCTTTGTTATTCCATATAACAAAGGCTTGCGGCCGCAGCGTTGGTGATGTGCGGCAGTCGCAATTTTTATTTATATGAAACAACAAAACAGCGCCGCCGTCCCACGGTACGTTGTGGCTAATTTGAAGGCGCTCTAACATTGTGTATGTCTAACGACTGCGCATAAAACAGCTATCGACTTATATTTATTTAAGCTATGCTACTCGTATTTTTTTCTTAACATGTGCGTTTTTTACACAAACACACACATTCCAAATTTGCACCTTTATGATATTAATATGTAATAAACGAGCTACTGCCGGTTTACCAGGAAGTCGGCCTAACTTAGTTAGAAAAAGGTCAGGAAGATTGATTGATTGATTCAGAGTTGATCCCATGGTAATGCGGGATTGTTCGAAAGAGTTACCACGACCCCGGAATGCAAAGAGCGATTGAAGGAATACAGGTGGGTTTTTTTATGTTAGGTAAAATCATCCAATGACAAATCCCGCCCTTGGGCGGAGCGGGAAGTAGTGTCAGACTCTTACTGACTAAAAACCTACCCCGTTCCTTCGTTGCCCATCATGCCGGGGCTGAGCCTTCCTCTCAGAAAACGGCCCTTGACCCCAGCAGGCTTCGACCCTGCCTGCCTGCAGCTAGCAGGCTGGGCCTCTACGGTTCGCTGTCAGCTCCTTGAAGCGCGCGGGAACAGAACGCGCCGTCGACGACTTGGGCTCGGTCCGGTCGGTTACCGGACGATCGGACAGCGTGCTACCCACTGCACGCCAAAAGTCTTACAGTAAGCGAGAGGAGATATTTCATGATTAAATACTAAAAAAAGTCTTGCTAAAATTTTAATACAGGGTTATTTTTAACAATGACCAGCCAAATTGTTTATTAATCAATCACCAACACGATTTATAAGTTTGGCCGAGTTTCGCAAGTAAAATTTTATTGAGTTTTTTTCTTCCTGAAAGTTGATATACACCGTTAAGTTTTAGTAGTTATAATCCCGCGGAGGGTCGTTTCGGTACATGAAATACTATCGATTTGTAAAGAAAAAAAAGGTACTTTTTTAAAAAACTCGAATTAATATACGCATACTCGAAATTAATTTCTTTAAGTAAACATCAGCTGAGCGAGTTCAATGACCTACCTATTTTTTTTTTATTTCATGTACCGGGTCGACCCTCCACGGGATTAAAACGATAAAAATTATGCAGTGTAAATTCTTAAATTGACTACCTAACCTGAATAGTGTTTATTTATTTTTGTTTAAAGATAGAAGTACGCTACCGATGCCATTAATTAAACTCCTAATACCTTTACTGTCTCGGTTTGTAGTAAAAGAATTTAAATGTGAGAACATTTAAAACGGGTAAATGTTGAGTGGTGCGCTGCCTTGCTTACCAAGTTGTAATTAAAGAAAACTGAGAAAAGCGGCTATTAAGGGCCGGTTGTAATAAATAAAATGCAAAAAAAAGCCTTTATTCTACTACTTACAATAATTGAGTTACTCAATTCTACACTTTACACTTACTTACCTATTTTATAATAACATAAATCTTGCCTCTAAGTAGTAGTCGCCTCTTTGGCGTAGGCCTCGGACCATTACTTTTTAATGGTTCCAGTCTCCAACCTGTCAGCCAGTCATCCAACCTGGTCCAACTCTCTCCAGAAAAATGTCTTTATATCTTTTCCTTGGTTGGTCCCTACTTCTGCTTTCTTCTCTGGGTATCCATTCCGTTACTTTCTTTTTTGTTTTTTTTTTTTAGGGCCGGTTGTATTCACAGTTTTTTTTTGTATAAACTCCGCTCGGGACTATAATAATAATAATTGTTGTTTATTAATGGCAACTAGGCCCAAATATTGTTAGTAACAGAATTTGATGTCGACTTCGCGGCCCCAAAATAGCGGTTATATTTTTATAAAAAAATACAATAACTATTCAAGATTTTTGTTTTTGTGAAGCGCTTTTAAATAACAAGCTTTTGTTTTGTAAATTTCTAATATTTTCGTAACGTAATCTCGTAGATAAACACTTTTGAAATCGTAAATTAGGGTTAAAATCGCGATCTTTTTTTATCGAGCCAAGTAATTTATATCATGTTTTTATTTTTGTCAAGCGCTTGATCATATAGTTAATTTTAATCAAATAATTTTTCATAGTTTTCTCTTCTATATTTGTTTAAAAAAGTTCAAAATGAGTAGAACCTGGCCTTAACTAAATTAATTTATTAGTTTTGCGTTTGTTGCTGCTTGTAAATGAGAGTTGTTGCTTGTAGTATTTTATATAGTTCTATACTTCAAAAGGAAAAAATATGGACCCCTTATAGGATCATTTTGTTGTCTGTCTGTCTGTCTGTCAAGACCTTTTATCTTCAGAACGAGAAGAGGTATCAAGTTGAAATTTAAACCACATTTCTTCATAAAAACCTTCTCCTGACAATAATAGTGTTCAGTTTATTTCCAAACGCGTTCACGCTTTTGGACGATACAATTTAGTTTGTCGATATTCGTTCTAGGACGGCTAGACGATTCAAGTGCAGGAAAAATGCATTTACAGTCCACAGAGATTTCGTTTCGGTTTCGATTTCCCAGATAATCTTAATAAAAAGGATAGTGTTTGTTTTGAGATTGAGTTTTAAGCTGTATCCATCCCAGTGTTACTTGATAGCTGTACGGTACGGTTGGTAGTTATTCGAAAACTCGCTTTTATTTCTACCGCGTTTAAGCACGCAATTAACTGTTTTCCGTACTAGTGTGGAAAAGCGCCTACCATTTATTGTATCTTTCTATCACTATTTATTTCAGATTTATTCCTATAAATGTGCTTTGTGCCAAATTTCAGGATTCTGGGTCGACGAGAAGTACTGTATGAATTTTGATTCCTTGAGATTGTCGAAATATAGTTTTTTGAGACATACATTTTTTCGTTAACTTTGTTAACTTAGAAGTTTAATTTTTTCACAGTTTCAAGGGACCGCAGATCTGAATATATGGTTCTAAATTCAACTCGATACTTCCACAAGTTCACGAGATACAGACAGAAGGACAAAAAAGTGATCCTATAAAAGTTCCGTTTTTTTTTCCTTTTGAGATAGAGAATCCAAAAAACAAATGAAGTTTGTCGCGAAAGTTAGAAAGTTTATATATACTTTATTGTATACCAAGATAAAAAGATTATTCATTTTTGAGACATAAATAAAAACATACAATGGGCGGCCTTATCGCTATCTGCGATCTCTTCCAGGCAACCTGGGATGGAAAGAGATTGCTGGACTGGAACATAAAGTGGGGTTGCACTTGGTGCGTAACAAAAAAAAGTTAAACAAATAAGTGAAAAAACAAAGTACATACTTAAAACTAGATAGATACATAAATACATACATACTAAAATATAGGCAAGAAACAAGTGACGACTACAATTGATACAGATAGAAACGAAACATAACTACAAGGACAAGTAATAGTAATGTTCATAGCTAAGGGATGACAATGTCGGGTCAGCTGGTTATAAAATAGAAATCAATGTCAGCCATAGATGTTTCGATTCAACGTTTAAAAAAAAAAATAAAAAAAAAAAACAAAACGATTCAGTTTTTTTTTGCATGGTTTATCTTCAATTTCTCTCTTTTAACAAAGGTGTTTTTTTTTAATTGATATAAACTAGTGCTTGACTGCAATCCCACCTGATGGTAAGCAGTGATGCAATCGTTGATGGTGAGGCGTAGAGCCTATTCACGGCAACCTTGAAGACACCTAAGGTATAATCGAATAGAAAGTCTGCAGTAGGCAAATATAAATAATAAAAAAGTATAAAAATCGAGACAGAAATCGACAGAAAATCATCGGTAGAAAATTTTGGTTTCTATATCTTCGTTTTTAATGGAAAAAACGAAGATTTTTTAGCAATTTGTTTTTAAAGCGCAATCACTTAATTAATAATACACCCCGCACGAGGCTGGAGAACTTCAAACGAAATTCCAGTAGCTTTTAAACCTTAAAATAGTATTTAATACAAAAGTATTTAAAGACCTAAACCTCATTATCACTGGAATAGCTCCAGAAGAACGAATCTCATTTAAAATAAGCGTCATTAATCCTAGGAGTAAAATTAAGACAAGCGTTTCCCGAGGGCCCAAAGACCTGTCTTTAGTAAAAGATGGTAAGGAAAAAAGGTTCTTGACAAAGATTAGGTATGCAGAATGGACAGAGTACAGGGATTATGTGAAGTGAGTGGAATGAAAACTAAATCTTTGCATTTTGTGGAGGAAAGTGGTTATAGCCATAAGTTGAGGCGATGGCTGCAGTGAGGGTTCACACTCTGCCTTTTGTATAGGGACCAAAGAAAGTTAGAATTATTTTCTACATTTACTGTTCAATTCAACACGTACAGAGAGTCAACAATAACGTTCAACAGATATAATTCACAAATGAAAAAACGTAACAAATGAAAAAATAAAAACAATAACAATAAAATCTATTAAAATTATATATTTCTCTGCTCTAAAAACGGTGAAGGAAAACATCGTGAGGAAACCGGCATGCAATCCGCACTGGGCCCGTGTGGCCCATTCCCTCTCCTAGAGAGGATGCCTGAGTCCCAGCAGCGGGAACATTAAAAGGCTGATAATGTTAAAAAAATACAAATGATAGAAGGAAGACACATTTAAGTGAATTCCTTAATTATATTCCTTTTTATTAACAATATTCGTTTCTCACAACTTTACTTTGGTACACGTTACACTTCCCTTTATCCTTTACAAACATGAACACACCTCTTCATGATATTAATTGAGACAACACAATACATCAACTAGGTACATTGGGCTATAAACCGTGAATAATTGCAATACACACTTTGTGAGTCAACTCAGTTGTGGTTTCTACAAAGTGTGAATTGTGATTTAATATTAATAAAAAAAAAACAACAACAACAAAACAAGCCCCATACCGTTGTCAAATGTTAACTAGTACCCTGCTCAAAAGGCTTAAAAAACAATTAAACAGAATAAATATCCAACATTGTTTCAGCTGACTAATTTCGCCAAACTTAAGTGGCAGTTGGCAGAGCATAGTTGCCGAAAGGTTTTGCATGCAGCGTCGGAAGGCCTCCAATAAGGTGGATCGATGATCTGGTGACAACTTAGGGACTCTGATGGACGCGAGATGCAAACGACGGATCATTGTGGTGACACTTAGGGAAAGTCTATGTCCAGCAGGACGGCTTTCGGCTTTCGGCTGAAATGATGATGATGAGGACTAATTTAAAAAACCAGGCAAGTGCGAGTCTGACTCGCGCACTGAAGGGTCCGTACAAACTTTCCTATAAAAACGGTTCAATTCTCGAATTGAGTTACGCAATTTTTTCTGAATCACATTTTTTTTTTCTGATTTAACAAGAAATTTACAGTTTTGTGCCAAATTTCAGGATTCTAGGTCAGCGGGAAGTATCCCATAAATTTTGATTCCCTTGAGAGTGTCGAAATATAAGTATTTTGCGATATAAACGGCCGTATCTTTTTGTCAGTTAAATTAGAAGTTTAATTTTTTCACAACTTTAACATACTGCAGACTTCAGTATATAGTTTTAATTTCAACTCGATCTCTTCACGCGTTCCCGAGATAGTCTTGACAGATAGACAAACGGACGGAAAACAAAGTGATCCTATAAGGGTTCCGTATTTTATCCTTTTGAAGTTCTGAACCCTTTTAGTATGAAAAATAAACTCATTTTTAGTTCCATGATACTCTTTGAAACTCTCTGAAACTCTTTGAACCCACGAACACTTTGGTCAAAATATGTCTTCAATATCAATTTTCTTACGTTACTCTGTGGTGTAAGCCAGTAAGGGGTTTATAAAAATAAAACATTCATGGGTTATGACTGCTCAACATTCATGACGTCATTTTGTCTCGTGAACATTCAAGCAATGTGTCTTTAAGAGGAGGGGAAAATACATCCAACATTTTATGGAGATTTCTATGGCTCATTATACGTGGATTTAGAAGGGCCTCCAAAGGGGACCTTTTTATTTTCTCACTACTTGTTTCACCGGAGGAAGTAGTATGGAATCGGTGTGTGATGCGGAGGAATGGAAGAATATCCGTTAAGAAAGTTTTGAGGCTGAATGTGTAGTGTGGTTATTTTATTTACTAGTACTAGCTACTGCCAGCTGCTTCGCCCACGTGATAGTCGGTTTACCCCTTAGGGGTGGAGTTTCATAAAAACCGTTCTTAGCGGACGTCTAAACCCTATAAGGAACCTACCAGCTAAATTTTAAGTTTGAAGGTGTTTTAGTTTCTGAGATTTCGTGATTAATCAGTGAGTAGTATTTCGCTTTTATACAGGGTGACTGGTTATTAGTGAACAATACTTAAACACGTGATTTTAGTCATGATAACAAACAACTTTTACTAAGGGACCAAACTTGAAATCGCGAAAAAGATCAGCCAAGTTCAGTACTTTTTGACCAGTTAGGTTAGATGTTCAGATGTTTTTTCACGTTTTCAGGTTTGGTCCCTCAGTAAAAGTTGTTTGTTATCATGACTACAATCACGTCTTTAAGTATCGTTCACTGATTACCAGTCACTCTTTATATATACACCGTTAATTGATAATAAGCGGAATTAGATAACCCTATCGTGTTTTAACTTTTTGGAGTCGTCTTGATGAGAAGTTTTTTATGAAAAAATATTTTAATTGAAAACTTGTTCCTAGTAAGAATTTCACTGTAAACGCCCGGTGAGTTCTAGCGGGTTGAAAGCAATAGAAACAAATTCAAAACATTTATTTTCCCACATACGAAATTTCATCTAAATCCGTTCAGCCCTATGATTGTAAAAGAGTAACGAGCATATCAACATATGTACATAAATTTGCCTTAATAATTTTATTCTGAAGTTTATTAGTAGACGTTTGTCATTGTTATTACATATCATAGACATAGATGTTTCACTTTCTTACTTTTGACATCAAAATTAAACATGATTACTTTTTAAATTATATACCGTTAACTTTTGATCGTTTTAATCCCGCGGAGGGTCGATTCCGTACATTAAACACTATTGATTTGTAAAGAGAAAATTAAAAAATAAAGTTTTTTTTTTAAACTCGAATTATGTTCGCATGTACGAAATTAAATTTTTTAAGTAAACGTCAGCTGAGCGAGGCCAATAAACCGTAGGTAGTTAGTACGCAACGATATAACTCGATTTCATCTGATGGAAAGCGACGGATCAACGATGGAGCGCGCTTACCTAGAAGTAACCTATTCACTCTTGACTTAAATATTCCTGGGTTGTAGCCATCAGGAAATACAGATTCGGGCAGGGAATTCCACTCCTTAGCGGTACGCACAATGAATGTGTTCGCAAAACGCTTTGTGCATATAGGTACCTTGCTCCTTGAAAGCTCAGTAACCGATTTTCGGATCTCAATCAAAGTGGGGGGCTGTGCGCAACCATAGCAACGGGTTAAACATATTTGCCGCTTACTATACCGTGAAATTCTCTGGATTAATTCCTTCAAGAAGCATTTCTCCTGCATAAAACATTGGCAAAGGCTATATTTATTAACATAAAGTAGGACACTCCACAAATACGGTCTCAGAAATTTCCAGCGATTCCTTTATAACGACACCATATTTCAATGTTGAAAGCCAGGGGTTGGCAACGTGCACCCATTGCATACTAAAAACTCCAAGATGTATAGGGCGCAAAGTTAACAATGTATTCCTGGCACCGCGTCAGCTGAACAAAATATGCGATTCATAAATTTGAAAGATGGCCATGTATTACATAAGTGCATAGTAATGTGTGACGCAGCTAGTGTCACGGTTTCTTGATCTTGAGGGGCAATACTCAATACTTTATTGCATTCCATATTATGTACAAAGATGGTATAAAATATTTCAGGATCAATATGGACCCTGTCGGGCACAGCAAAGTTAGGAGAGATGATGAAGCCTAAGTGGAATTCATGGAATCCATTATTGTTGTATTCATAAGGTATTTTATTATATTATTACTTGTCAGTATATAAGTATTGGTAAATTATATCAGATATATTATTTTATTTTTTTGCCATCATTATTATTAAATTATGCCTACTCTTGGGCTCTGAGGAGGTATGAAAGTGCATAACAGGGCCCTGGAACCAATGCTAAGTAGGAACAGGGTAGGTTTTTAGTTAGTAAGAGTCTGACACTATATCCTGCTCCGCCCAAAGGCGGGGGATGTCATTGGATGATTTTACCTGCCATAAAAAAAAAACTATGTAATCTACTTTTCTATTTTTTCTCTCTATTAAGCATGCTCTTTATATTTAGTTAATTAAATGCGAAAACATGTAATGGCATGATCTGTTGTTAAAGAATATTGTTAATACTGTTTGCTTTCCTATTACAATAAAATAAATTAAAATAAATCCTGGAAACTTATCTCATGCACTAATTTATAAACAAGAATTCCCCTATCAAAGTATTGTTTTTGCTATCCTGTATATTATTCCATCGTGACAACTCAGACAAGCTCTGTAGTAACAAAAGCACTGAATGCAGATGATAAGTCCTCAGAATTTCCAACGTTTGCTTAGCACTAAGTTAAGTTAGTTTGAGCTTTAGCAAAGAGATATTTCAGAAAGTTTAGTACTATTGTTAGTTTTGTACTGTGTTCCTAAGATTTTCTTTGACGAGCTTTGTTCGAGGCTCATCAGTGGATACCCTTGGTAAATATATCAAAGTCGACTTTGTATAAAATGCTATAAAACATAAATCATATTTATTTTCTTGTTTTTTTTTTTTTTGAGGTGAGAAATTATCCAATGACTTCGCCCGCTCTAGAGTGGAGCTGGAAGGTGTGTCAGACTTTTACAGACTAAAACTACACCTGTTTCCTTCATAGGCTACTTCCCGCTTTGTTTTATAGTAACCTCGCACTAATTTGCGACATTCGTTGTCGCCATGTTGCCATGAGCTCCGGTTGGCTCTGTCGGCCATATCGCGTCGTGTCGTGGCAGCGGTGTTTCACCCCGGTTTGTATGTCTATGCGCAAATCGTGCATGCTTGCAAGGACTATAATATTGCCTTTAGATTCCAAGATGGCAGAGCGGTAAGGCACCATCCGGATGGCCATGACCCTCTGGATTGTGTTGAGCTTGATTATCAGTCGTTTCCACACTTTCCACACGACTTTCATACTAGCGCTTCGTAAAGAGCCTGCGGCAGGAGGCGTCTGGATTCCTTAAACTGGGCAACAATCGCTTGAAGTGCCCTGGCCCGCTCCAGTTTGAGAGCCAGATTTCGGAAGAGCTCCTCGAAATTCCACCGTCCAGCAGTCAAAGATGTGTCACAGGTACTTGATCTTCGACTCGATGCCGATTTGAACCGTTATTAGGGAGCCTGCACGACTTGATCTCCAGGTTTCAAGGAACAAAGATACACAAACACACACACTCACAAACTTTCGCCTTTAAAAGTGTATTGTGCAAATTCTGTACTCCACAAGTACTTTTAGCATCCGGCTATAAAAATCTAAATCCAGAGTAACCCAGAATCAAGTTAAAAGATGCGTAATTTGAGGTACCTATGTCCAGCAGCGGACATTTAAATCTGATGATGTAGATAAGCTCCAAATTGTTTTTCTCGAAGCTGCAGGCTGTCAAAAAACCCCAACTCTGGCATTTTATTAGACCTAAAAAATAATAAAAACAAATCCGCACATAAAATGCGACCCACCGCAGGCGCTTCCAGTAACACAGATACGTATGTCAACATTAAAATGCTTCAAAGGGCGAAAAAATATGTTTTTATTTATTCTGTACCCTAACCAGGGCCGTAATCATTCGGTACTGACCTCGCTCCTCGTGAATTCGTAATGTTGGGACTGTGGGAACAATGGTCGCTTGAAGATTACAAATTACGTTACACTACAGACTTTCTCTTTGGATCTGCTCTGTCATTCCTGCTGAGTCTATGGGTCGAAAAGAAAAGGTGGCCCGTCTCATTGTTTTGTTAATTTTCTGAGTGATTTATGATTCGGGAGGACTATATAATATTGGTTTTGTTACCTGTAAAGGAAAGGAAGAGAGTAATGTAAGGATCAAGATCAGATGATGAATTTTATTTAGGGTCGTTCAATTGAATTATTTTGGATTAATTCATTTTCAAACGTTGCGTGACGCAACAATCACTGTTTCTATTACGATTTGAATGGTTTAAGAAATTGCAAATGTACTGCCTCATTATGTTTGGAAATTTCGTCTAAGTTGTAGACTTGTCAAACAGAACTGAGGCAAATTGATTGCGTGTGACGCAATTGTTGTTCCACTTTTGTGACTTGTTTTGAAAACACTAAAAATAGGTCAAACAAACCGTAAAAAAAGAATGACTGTTAATTCACTTTTTATGGTAGGTAAAATCATCCAATGACAAATCCCGCCCTTGGGCGGAGCGGGAGATAGTGTCAGACTCTTACTGACTAAAAACCTACCCCGTTCCTTCATTGACTTCGTACCAAGACCTTGGTGTATAGAGCCTTTATGTGTTTAGTCTATTTTATCTTCTCTTATTTATTTTTTCTTTAGCACATTCTGCAAGTGTGTCCGTAGCGTCACAGTGAGCCTACCAGATATACCAATGCTACGTTATTTATCTGATGTGCTGAGGAAGGTAGCTCTTCATCCTCGCACAGATTTTATACCAATTATTTTTTATTTGTTTTATTTTGTTATTGCTTTTAGGGTTCCGTAACTCAAGACGAAAAACTTACCAATAGGATCATTTTGTTGTTCATCTGACTGTCTGTCAAGACCCTTTATCTCGAGGACGCGTGGAGGTATCGAGTTGAAATCAAAACCATATACTCAAGTCTGCGGTTCCCTGAAGCTATAAAAAATCAAATTTCTAATATAACGAGAAAAAAAGATACGGCCGTTTCTGTCGCAAAAAAATACGTATATTTCGACACTCTCAAGATAATCAAAATTCATAGGGTACTTTCTGTTGATCTAGAACCTTGAAATTTGGCATGAAGCAAGGTTTTATAGCAAAAGTATAGGAATAAATTAGAAAACTTAAAATTTGTGGTTACGTCACGAAAAAAAAAATTTTTTTTACTCGGAATCTTCGTGCCTCGATTCGGGAATTAAACTATTGACATAAGCTAGTTTGTACGGAACCCTCAGTGTGTGAATCCGACTCGCACTTGCCCATTTTTTTATTATTATTGATATTTATTAATTTTTTAATAAGTTTTGTGTGTGATACAAACATTTTTTGTTTTTGTTTTTTTTTTAATACCTTCTCTCGCGAGCGAGAGGGTGTAATAATTTTTTTTATCTCTCTCTTCTTCTAAACCCCACCGGAATACAGGCGTCTTCACTTGCCTTTCGTGATCTAGTTCCACGGTAACTCTTCACAAGATAGAATAGTTGAGACTAAATAACCAAACGATGAAAGTGTATGTACAGGCTACAGTTATCATTGTACTTTACAATGCTGTTTCAAGTGATGTTACGTATGAATGAAGATTATGTAGAGCATCATTCACCGTCAGGTATACCTGTGTTGCTGTACCTGTCCCACAGGTATACCTGTGATCCGCATTGAGACCTAACGAGTCATCTAAATTTCATGAGATGCTTTGAGGCACCCATTGTACGTTAATGCAATTTGTGTTGCCTATGGATATAGATGTACATATACAAATGAACCTTCATATACCTATATTGCAGTGAAATAAAAATAACATATACGTTTCACCGCTATATGTAATATTTTTTTTTGTTTCACAACACAAAAAAGTGCATTTTGATACAAGTGCAGAAAGTAAGAAACGAGCCGTGGACTGCAGTGACAATTTTGCACGCGTATCGTGATTTTTTCTGCCAGTTTTTGTTAAGGACGTTACAGAATTCTTCGTGTGCGAGTCCATCTCGAACTTTGCCTGTTTCTTTTTTGTCGCTTTTCAGCTCAACAACTTAAGAGAATGCCAGAGTGATTAATTTTCTACCATTGTGCTGAATTCAAAGATTCTAGGGCAAAGGTTGTTCTCCCAAAAACTGTATAAACCAAATCTAATAACTTAACCCTATCAGTAGGTATTATTAAGCCTGGTTGGAATGGTCTCGACTGCCGCGATCAACTGCACGCAAAAACATACATAATTGCCTTTTTCCGTAACTCGTATATAAAAACGTAATCCCTCAAATAGTCACAATAAAGATATAACAGAAGTTTCACTGTTACCAGTGGGTTATTTTAGGAAGCAAATATTTCTTCTGGCTTGATTTTTGCTGTAACATAACCAACTTTGTTTGTGAAATGGATCAGAAACATACTAATGAAGACTCAGATCCCCCAACATGACGTGCAATACAAAAACAAAACTGGACAAGTGCCAGCCGTACAATCTTGTAAATAGTTCAGTTACCCGTTTGGGGGAAGTGGAACAGAGAGTAAAGTCCCACAAACCTCCGTTGAAAAGGGAGGATCCTCCGACCAGACAGGTGTTGTGTCTGGTGGGCTACTGCCCGATAGATGATTTCGGGTTTGTTCTATATGTTCCAATCGCGCCGCGAATCTTACTTGCGCGATGCAGGATTAGTTCTTTTTGTGACGACATGGATGTCGCTACACCCGAATGGAGTTTAAAAGATTTTTTTTAAAGTTATGGTTTTTTTTATGGTAGGTAAAATCATACAATGACAAATCCCGCCCTTGGGCGGGGCGAGCGATACTAATAACCTACCTCCTTCGTTGCTTATCATACCGGGGCCGAGCCTTCTTTTAAGAAAGCGGCCCTTGGCCCTAGTAGGCTGGGTGTCTACGGTTTGCTGAGAGCTCCTTGAAGTGTGCGGGAAAAGTACGCGCCGTCGACGACTTTGGCTCGGTACGGTCGGTTACCGGACGGTCGGACAGCGAGCTACCGCAGCGGAAATCGGGATCGAATTCAGGCGGCAGCAGCGACGTGTGCGCCGTTGCCTTTGCTTGAGCGGTCGGCCTCCTCCTTTGCTAGCATAACTGCTTCGTAGAAAGAGGCGACCGCCTGCCATGCCTCCTCACATATTGGTTTTCATTTCAACTCAATCGTTTTGGACCGAAAGGGAGATATTGACCGACAGAGCGGCGGGCAATAAAGTGATCCAATATATAGTATATGTTTGCAATATGAACTGAACCTATGAGTGAATTTGTTTTGGTGTTTCTTGTTAAGGTAGGTTGTAGTCATCTAGTAAAAAAAATGACGTGTGAAAGTGTGTTTCAAAGCCTATTTGCAAAATAAATATTTATCAAACGTGAGCCTCTATTGTAATAAAAAAATTGACAAGAACAATATGTCCGATTATAATTTAGATCTCTTCAAGACAACAGTGAATAGGGTTTTAATAGACTAGTGCACTTCAACATCAATTATATCACTGCTTATCATGAGGTGGAATCGCAGTCAAACATTTGAAATCAGA
The DNA here is from genome assembly GCA_958295575.1 of Leucania comma. Lineage (NCBI taxonomy): Eukaryota > Metazoa > Arthropoda > Insecta > Lepidoptera > Noctuidae > Leucania > Leucania comma. The sequence continues at coordinate 22,059,332 of OY282477.1, read as the reverse complement.
ATCGTTTATTTCAAATGAATATGCAATTTCGAAAAGGGCACATATCTGAATATCAGAGATATGCCTTTATCGAACATAATAGGTGTATACAAGTATTTAGAACGCAATGAAATGAAAAAAAGTATTAGACGAAATATTCGAGATGTGCCCTTTTCGAAATTGCATATTCAAATAGACCAATTACAAGAACTTTTGAATTGTCAAAATGTTGGTCAATCAAAAAAAAAGTGAAGCTAAATGAAGGTGTTCTAAAATCACGTTCACCCGGTGGCAGCCCTGAGGCGTCAGGTTCAGGCACCTGTCAAAACGCTTATGTTTATGACTTAAACGATCGAACGAAAAATCAACGTCAATGTCAAACGTTAGACGTCAACGTCATGTATACGTTTTCAAAGGAAAAAACCTGACGGCTACTGGTGGCGCCAACTGGTGGTGTGAATTTGCGTGAACACCCTCATTGAACGATCCAAAGCGTAGATCTCTGTAGATCTCTATGGAGAAGAACGTGCAAGAAACTCTTTTTAAATTAATTTGAATTACATAAATCTTGGTTACATGTTTTTTTGTCGCTGTGAGCACAATGTAGATAAGTAAAGAAAAAGTAAAATAAAGTAATTAAAAATAGAAATTGAATTAAGCCACTGGCAGCTAAGAAATTACCAGTCCCAACAACGCTTTTAGCACGTATTCATGTTTCAGTTTTTTTTATTACATTGCATGTTATTTTTTAGGATTGTTATATTAATATATCAAATACAGCGTTGAACGTGCAAGATGCAGCGTTGGAAGGCCTCCTATAAGGTTTTTTTTTTTGGTAGGTAAAATCATCCAATTACACATCCCGCCCTTGGGTGGGGCGGGAAATAGTGTCAGACTCTTACTGACTAAAAACCTACCCTTCCATTCATTGCCTTTGTCCCGGGGCCCGTGGTGACATTCTCACATTGCTCGCAGAACAGACCGCGTACCATAAGACGTAGTGTTGGAAGGCCTCCTACAAGGTGGACTGATGACCTGGTCAGGGTCGCTGGAGTTCGTTGGATGCGAGACGCACAGGACCGGTCGTTGTGGCGACGCTTGGGGGAGGCCTATGTCCAACAGTGAACGTCTTTCGGCTGAAATGACGATGATGACAATGTAAATTGTTCCTGATAAATAAATATAAAAAAATGAAATGAAACTGACGGCGCCCGTTCACGAGCATGACGCGTGTCTCAACCCCACTCAGCTCAACCATGATGAAGGAAACTGAATGACCAACACAACAAAGAGACATTTGAAAGAGCGTGACGAACTCTCAACTGCCATGCTCATAATTTCAAACCGCACATTCACAAATTTGAAAAAAAAAAGTGCTTCTACATTAAAAAATGTTATTGTTACTAGGTTATAGTACGCGGCAAATAAGTTGAACTCGTTTCCATGGTTACCCGCAGGTCCCCGTTTCGATTTAGACCCGAAAATCTGTTACTGCGTATTGAAGGTTAATCGCCATTTTGGTTCTACTAATATCCCTCATATTGTAAATCTCTTAAAAATAAAATTGAACTTCTGCAATATAATTTACAATATGGCGGTCACAACGTCCCTTAGATTAAAAGGTTTAATCGTTCAACCCTCCGCCTGACGCTCGAGTAAGCCTAACGGATCGTATTGACACATCCCAATTGCTGGCGAACAGGCTTGGCAAAGGACGGGTTAAAATATTATTTTGAAAAATATTTTTGGAGTTAATAAAACATAGCATAGTAAAAATCCTACCATCTATTCCTTCATTGCCTTACGTACCAGCAGACCCTTGGCCCCAGTAGGCTTCGACCCTGCTGGGCTTCTACGGTTTGCTGACAACTCCTTAAAGTGCGCGTGCAACAATAGGCGCCGTCGAAGTCTTGGGCTCGAACCGAACGGTTACTGGACGGACAGACGGCGAGCTATCCATTGCTCGCCGTTCGCAAGCCCGCGCCTATTTTGGTCGGAAATCGGGATCGGAATCCCAGCGGTGGCTAGGGCATGATGGCCGTTGCTGTTCCTCTGTTAGCATTACTGCTTCGTAGAAGGAGGTGACCGCCTGCCACTCCACATGAATATACCTCTGCTTCACCCCTTAGAACAGGGGCGTGATGTTATTTACTCGTAATTTCCCCCGCAGACGATCTCAAAATAACCCCAGGCCTTTGTCAAATAAGTGGGCGGTCCGTTACTAAATAATTCATTTTTGTTTACATTACGATTGAAGAAGATATTTTAGTACAGAGCAAATTGAATATAACTCCGCGTCTATTAATACATATAAATATGACTATGTAATGTATAATGAATATCTAATAATAAGGAAGGAATACCCGGCCCCGGCACGATAGGCAACGAAGGAACGGGGTAGGTTTTTAGTCAGTAAGAGTCTGACACTACTTCCCGCTCCGCCCAAGGGCGGGAATTGTCATTGGATGATTTTACCTACCATAAAAAAAAAAAACTAATAATAAGTTCACTATCGAACTCCAAATATTTTCTATAGAGTCATCGATTACCTAGTTAAGACATATTTATTTACTCAAACATATTATGTACACATAAAAGTAAAAAAGACCACATAGGATGACATTACAAATAGAATGTTTAATGGTTTAGACAAGTTTGCAAATGTTTTATATACTAATTTAATAAATTTTTACTAGGTATACACCGTTAAATTTTGATCGTTTTAACCACGTGGAGGGTCGATTCGGTACATGAAACACTATCGATTTGTAAAGATAAAATTAAAAAAAAAAGTAAAAAAAAAAATTAAAAAATATTCTAAAACTCGAATTAATATACGCATGTACCAAATTAATTTCTTTAAGTAAACGAGTCAATTACCTTGTAGGTATTTATCGGCAATGACCGACAATCCGAATCGATCCTCCACGGGATTAAAACGATCAAAATTTAACGTTGTATAATTTAAAAAAATAATCAACGCCTACTAATAAACATCAGGATAATATTATAAAGGCGAATTTATGTGTGTTTGTTACTCTTTTACACGTATATTATGGCTGAACAGATTTGTCTGAAATTTTGTATATTGGAAAATAAAAAAAAAAGTTTTGAATTTTTTTTCTATTGCTTTCAATCCGCAAGAACTCAGCCACGGGGCCTTTACAGTGAAATTCTTAACAGGAACAAGTTTTCAATTAAAATATTTTTTCATAAAAAACTTCTATAGCGCGGTATAATACTCATCAAGACCACTCCAAAAAGTTAAAATACGATAGGGTTATCTAATTTGAGTTTCTATAGCCATGTTCCAGTTCCATCATCAGATCAACTCCATGTCATAATAATTTTGCATTGTCATCTGATTTACACATGTTTACAAAATTTCAATTCAAACAGTAACCGGGAAATGGATCAAATTTAATTCACAAAATTTGATCACATACAAAAATCGGGACAGATAAAACTAAATAAAATTTTGTAAAAATAATTTTCACTTAATCCGACTTCAAATATAAATGTTTATTATGTTTAAAAATACAAATATTTTCATAACTGAAAAAAAAAACAAAGACGTTACTTAGTCTTCTACAAAAGTTTTCAACTCAAAGAAAAGTTCAAAGTCTACATCACTTATTGTTATGATTACAGAACTGGATAAACACACATTAAAGACCCGAAATTTTTTCTCCAAACATCTTTTGATATCCAAAAACAATCTCTTACGTACATCATAATAAAACATAAAACCAACATTACTTTATAACATATAAGAGCATAAATGTAGATCCCATTGAGTGGTCATAAAGGAAAATTAAGTTTTTCAGCCGTTACCTGAGCTACAAAATGTTGGCGATCCCGAAATACCTTTGGGTCAATTTATTTTTTTACCTCGGAGAAAAAAAAATGCTAAGCACTGGAGAGGTCTATTTATATCCCATACTTTATTAAGGAGAGGATTTGGTATAAATCGGTGGTATTTTTGCGAATGAGAACACCGAACGCTGGGTCTTTCGATGTCCTCGGTACTAATAAAAGGGATTTTCTGTGTGGGGTAAGTTATGACCTGAAAAATGATAGATGTTATTTTCTATAAGTCTTGAAACTGTACTTGATATAGGGATGACAAATGAGCAAAGTAGACGCCTCTATAATATCGGTATACCTCCTTTTGTTTTTTTTTTCGGGGAGAAAATTCTAATGGATGTCCCACACCCAGTGGTAGGTGAAGGGCTCTGTCAGACTCTTACTGTTACCAGTTTGACTTTCGCTGCCCCGGACTTGTGGTGACCCGATCCACTTGGGTCTCCTCCCGAATCGGAGAGAGCTCTCCTATCCTAAGAGCAGCGCGCGTGGAACACTGCGCGCCAACATCTCGGGTCCAAATTAATGGGCCGACGGATGTCCCTTAAGCCGTCGACCCTGGACCTTTTTACGGGGGAACTTAACCTAATTTTATCTTGACAGGTTGATTGTTTCTTTGAATTTGCTTGTGGCTAGCAGTATGACTAGCAGCAGTAACAACCCCAGTCTTATGAATCGTACGTCATGCGTTCAAACCCAGACTGGTGTTTTACTTTGTATAATTTACTAGGTTTTGCCGGCGACTTCGTCGGCGTAGTAATCGATTTTTTTTCTATTAGGTATTTTAATTGTTTTTCTTATAGCTAGTTCTTGTCAACGACTTCGTTGCGTTGAAATTGGAAATATTTGTTAAGTGCAAGTACATTAGAATGCTGTTTAAAATACTTCACGCTATTACCATTTTCCCTGCTGCTTTGTGAGGATACCGACATGTAATAGAATCGAAACAAAATCTAAAAAAAAATGACATACACTAACCCACACCGGGCCTTTTCCTTGAGAGGAAGCCAGAATCCCAGCAGTGAAACGATTGAAAGGCTGAATTTGCTCAAATATGGTTTTACTTACCAAGAACATGGTAGTATTATTTCAGCTTATGCTTATATATTATAGACCGCTACATTTCATAATTTGGACCACATCACAAAATCACCATTTATACAAACACCGTAATGGCAAATTTGCCGTGCACGGGCCCCGGTTAAACGCGCATCTTCAGGTTTTGTCACCATTCGCAAACACTTTGATGTTCAAATTGTTCCCAAATTTTTTGACAAGCCACCCTTTGTGGATCCTATAACGATTTATTATGTAAATAAGGACTTTCGCAATTATATTTTTAGGTTATTTTTTTTATCAAAGTGATCACCCCTCAGTGATTTGGACCAAAGTGATTTGGACTCGAAAGAGTTGGTTTGGTCTATAAAAAAGGTTTTTAAGGTAACAATTTTCGCCCCAAAGACTTGGATGAGTTTTAACGAAATCATTATAGAGTTTTGGAAAGTTTTTTTTTTTTTTTGTAAACGATTCATTTAGTAGCTTTTGTTACAGCCTTTGGTAGTTATTTGGTCATGAATAATTTTTTTATAAACTCTTTGTTTGTGAACTGTAACACGATGTTATTCGGGGTTTGTTAAAATAAACTTGCAAAATACTTCTATAATTCTGATTATGTTTTGAAATGTGTTTTTTTTTAAATCTGATATAAACTAGTGCTTGACGATCCCACCTGACGGTAAGCAGTGATGCAATCGTTGGTGGTGAGGCGTACTAGTTTATTAAGAGCCTATACACTCTAGCCTTGAAGACACCCAAATTATAATATGATGGGAAGACCGCAGCAGGCAAATTGTTCCAGTCCTTCTATGTACGCAGTATAAACGACGAGGCGAAACGCCTAGTTCGAACCGTAGAGGTTTCAAAAACGTAAGCGTGGATACTCGCCGTACGTCGGGTTGTCCGATGGCAGGATTGAGATGGAGGAATCAAGTCATGCAATTTCCGTGCACACTCTCCAAAATACAACCTGTAAAATACCGAAAGGCTGGCTACCCTACGCCTGTGCTCAAGGCTTTGAAGATTGGACTTTACCAAATCTTGATCACCAATTAGCCACCGAGTCCAAAATACTAGAGATTACTTAGAAGCTTCGGTAGCATAGCATAGCATCAGCCTAATAATATTCCTACCGTTGGGACTCACTCCTCTCAGGACAGATTCAGGGTCTTCTCTCAGGTCTCTTCGGTAAATAATGCTGATGTTACCAGATCTGTAGACCCGTTATTGGTTGGAAGAACTATTTACCTCTTTCTTTATTTCGATTTTTACTAATGAACTTAATGCATTCATTGAAATAATTCTAACTGTTGTTGTAATAGTTTGGCGATTCTTCGTTTTATGTCGGCAACCTTGGTTCTCCTGCGGAAATCTTCATTCCTGATTCGATCACGCAAGGAAACTCCGAGCATAGCCCTTTCCATTACCCTTTGAGTGACTTTAAGCCATCTAATGAGGCCCATAGCAATGGGCTGGGCACATTGCTCGCAGAACAGATTGCCGTTGAGGCCGAATGGTTTTGGTGTCGCGGCCGCCTACCGGAAGACGCAGCGTTGGAAGGCCCCCCTCAAAGTGGAACGATGACCTCGTAAAGGCTGCGGGGCATGGATGCGAGACGCACAGGACCGTTCATTGTGGCGACGCTTGGGGGGCCTATGACCAACAGTGGACGTCTTTGGGCTGAAATGATGATGATGATTGAGTTGTAATGGTAAAATTCATACTAATGTTCTCTTCTTCTTCTTCTTCCTTCCCTGGTCCCATTATTTGGGGACGGGTCTCCTCACTTTCCTGCGCCAAGTGGCTCTATCTTTTTTTTTTTATTTTTTTTTTTTAACGTAGGTAAAATCAAGTGGCTCTATCTTGGGTTGTCAATTTTGGCAACTGGGCTTTCTTGAGGTCCCTATCTATATTTGACCACCAGGTCAATGGCGGGCGGCCTCTACCTCTTTTTTGTTCTGGTAGGCGTAAGGCGATCTGAACTATGTGGTCCTCACTGCGTCTTTGGACGTGTCCATACCAACGAAGGCGATTTTCGATCATCTTTTCGGAGATTGGTGCGACTTTGAAGCTTCCTCGAATGTGTTCATTTCGCACTCTGTCAAGCCTAGTCACACCTGCCGCCCATCTTAGCATCTTCATTTCGTTGGTATGGACCTTATGTTCATGTGTCTTTTTTGTTGTCCAACATTCGGACCCATACAGTAGCGCTGGACGGACTGCCGTTTTGTATACTTTCCCCTTGGTTTTAATTGGGATACGTGGGTCGCACAGCACACCTGTTAGTGAACTCCATTTCTGCCAGGCGACACTAATTCGATGAGTCACGTCGGCGTCGACGTTAGCGTCTGTTGTGAGCATGGAGCCAAGGTATTTAAACTTATCCACCGTGGGAATAGGAGTCGACCCAATGCAAATAATCTCTGGTACCGTGATTCCACTGAAAGAGCACTTCAGGTATTCGGTTTTGCTCCGGCTAACCCTCAGGCCAAACCGTTCCAGGGACTGTGTCCACGTGTTTAGAAGGTCTTGCATATGTTGTGCATTATCAGCGGCCAGAACAATGTCGTCTGCGTATAGCATGGTCCATGGCAGTGGGGACGGTATATCCTTGATGAGGTAGTCCATTACCAAGTTGAATAAAAGCGGACTGAGAGCAGAACCCTGATGGACGCCCACCTTGACCTCGAATGCATCGCTAACCCCTGCCGGGCTTCTAACTCTTGTGCTAACATTGTTGTACATATCCCTGACTAGATCAATGTAATACTCGGGTACATGTTGAGCACGAAGAGCTTGCCACACTAATTTACGCGGTACTCGATCGAACGCTTTCTCGAGGTCAATGAATGTTAGGTGTAGGTCCTTTTTGTTGGTCTTATATTTTTCCATCAGTATTCTGATTGTTTGGATAGCGTCAGTGGTCGATCTAGATGCTGTAAAGCCAAACTGATTAGGAGATATTACAGAAATATCAGTGAGGCGTCTATTAATGATTCGTTCCCATATTTTAAGCGTATGTGAGGTCAATTTTATTCCTCTGTAGCTTTCGCACTGTGCCACATCGCCCTTGTTTTTATAAAATGGAATTAAGTAGCTCTGGCGCCATGACTCAGGAATGCGTTTGGTGGCCACAATTATGTTAAATAATTTAGTCAGCCAGGCCACAGCTATCGGGCCAAGACGTTTCCAAATCTCCGCTGGTATCTCGTCAGGGCCTGTAGCTTTTCGATTTTTCATTTTAGCCACCGCATGCCTAACTTCGGCTACATCCACTCCAGGAATTGGTCCATTTGTAGGTTTGCAGCTTGCTGGGTCTTCATTTGGGAATTCCTCATTGAGAAGTTCTTTATAATATTCGAACCATCTGTTCCTAATTTCCGCGTCACTTGATAGCAATTTTTGGTTTATGTACTTATTAATTTTAATGTCCATAGTGTCTTTGTGCCTAAATTTTGCAACTTTAAGAATTTCTTCTGCAGTTTTAGCGTTAAAAAAAGCGTTAAAATTCATACTAATGTTATTAATACGAATTGCTCTGTCTGTCTGTATGTTATTTAACTTTTCTCGTCTTAATGACGGAACTGATTTGAATGAAACTAATCACATGGGAAGACCATGCCCTACATACCTATTTATGTTCCGACAGTATGTTCCATGGGCATAATTTTCGACATTCATGCGAGCGAAACTGCTGGTTGAAGATAGTTATTTATTTATTTATACTTTATTGTACACACAAGATTACAATATATATTATAAGAAACCTTATAAAATAGTAAACGTGGCGGCGGCCTTATCGCACTCAGCGATTTCTTCCAGACAACCTAGTATGGATAGAAATTGCCAGGACAATTGCGATCGATTGCCAATCTCTGAAAACAAAACTGAATTACTAAAATTGGCACTTATTATAATCTGTACTGTCACTGAGTTTGTATGGATATTGTACGCTACAAAATATAAGATCCCTGTGTGAATTACCATAGGAGCAAAGCCAGATGAAAAGGTGGTGTGAATAATATTTTTCTCAACTCTTCCTCAAAGGTCACTTCGTCTACTCTTCATCACAAGTCTCTCTCTCACTCAAGTGAGTATCCTACTAATATTATGAACGCAAAAGTTTTGTATGTAAGGATTTTTTATTCTTTCACGCAAAAACTACTGAATCGATTCCGATGAAACTAAGTATACGGGTTTTTTTTTATGATAGGTAAAATCATCCAATGACAAATCCCGCGCTTGGGTGGGGCGGGAAGTAGTGTCAGACTCTTACTGACTAAAAACCTACCCTGTTCCATTTGATATTTTCACATAACCTTTGCCCCCAGTAGGCTTCGGCCCTGCTGGGTCCCTACAGTTTGCTGTCAACTCCTTGAGGCAGTACACGGGTAGACCATGTCTTGAAATAGCCCATAGGATACTTTTTATCCTGGAAGTATCTTCCTTTGGGATAATTTTCTATTATCACGCAGGCGAAACCACTGGCAAGTAGCTAGTATCGAATAAGTACACTTCATGTACATTTAATAATATAGTATCCATCCACTTACCTTGTCCTGCCCCCAATTAATACATTACCATAATTAGTTGCTAGGCATACAATACACCGATTTCATCTACCTAATAGTTGATACCAATGGCTGATACGTGCCATAGAAATTTCGGTAATAGTTCGCACGTGTTAGGTTCTCACGCTAAGGGCGGGTCGTGGGGCCGGAATTGATAAATTTTACTCGTATTATTTCTATCAAGATTTTGCCCGCGACTTCGTACGTTTAATCGATAACCTACATAAATGTGAGCCGAAGTTGTCGACGGCGCGCCTCAAGGAGCTGTCAGCACACCGAAGAGGCCCAGCCTGCTAACTGCAGGCAGGCAGGGTCGAAGCCTACTGGGGTCATGGGTTAACTTACGAAAGGAATGCTCGGCCCAGGCACGATAGGCTACGAAGGAACGGGGTAGGTTTTTAGTCAGTAAGAGTCTGACACTGCTTCCCGCGGGATTTGTCATTGGATGATTTTACCTACCAAAAAAAAAGCCTACATAAATGTGTCGACCACTATTTTGATAAACTAATGCATCCTTTAGTGATACCCCTATTCTTCGGTTTAAGTTATTTAAAATTTCGCATAAATTACAGACTAATTGGTGACCCAGATTTGGTTAAGTCCAATCTACAAAGCTTTGAGCACAAGCGTAAATTACACATTACATTACTTTCGGTTTTACAGGATGCATTTTGGAGAGTGCACGGGAATTGCATGACTTGATTCCGCCAACTCAGTTCTACCATCGGACAGCCCGACGTACGGCGCTTAACCCTTACGTTGTTGAAACCTCCACGGTCCGGACTAAGCGTTTTGCCTCGTCGTTTATACCGCGTACATTGAAGGACAGGTACAGTTTGCTTGCTGCGGTATTCCCATCCGATTATAATATCAAAGTAAAAATTGATTGTTATCATGACTACAATCACGTGTTTAAGTATCGTTCACTAATTCCCAGTCACCCTATATTTAATATAATTTTATATTTACAATGGGTGGCAATAAAGTAATTCATTTCAATCTGCCTTATACTTAATGCCACCCAATTTTCATGAAAAATTTATATCATTACATATTCGAAGACCTTAAATTCATAGGAGTGATCGCCTCAAACATTATTCCGTCCACGCTCGAACGTTAAACTGTCGCTTTTACCTCAAAACGTTGATCGCCGACTGGAATGTATCAAATTTTACGAGTCTACATTGATACCCAACGTTTGTCGTTCTCTCACGAATCGAATTGAAAAATAATGAGAAAGGTCACATAAAAAAGAACATTCTTCCAGCATATACATAAATGTCTAGTCTAAAGTGACCTCGGTTTGTATTATGCTTTCTTCTCAATGAGAGGTCAGGTTATACTGGACATGTCTAACTTGATAGGCGTCGTGCGTACGTTCGGATGTGAAGAAAGAAAGATAGGTTTAGTTGATAAAATTTCGTATGCAAAAGATTATAATGTCTTTTTTGTGTGACGACTCTGTAACGACGCGTCGGAGTTTTATATGGATATCTTTTTTTTTTGTTTGTTTTTTCTACAAAGAAAGACAACGCTTTGACTCGTAATAAGAGCGGAAAGTTTTTTTTAATTAAAATACCTTTAAACAGTTATTACACGCATTAATTTTCCACGATCGATATGAAAATGAAGACACAGTAAATGAAATATTTCGATATTTCAGTGTAGATACTCCGTTAAATTTTGATCGTTTTGATCCCGTGGAGGGTCGATCCGGTACATGAAACACTATCGATTTGTAAGGATAAAATATAAAAAATAAAGTACTTTTTTAAACTCGAATTAATATACGCAAGTAGGAAATAAATTTAAAAAAAATCCGTTCTTAGCGGACGTCTACACCCTATAGAGAACCTACCTGCCAAATTTTAAGTTTGAAGGTGAGTTTCTGAGATTTCGTGATTGATCAGTGAGTGGTATTTCGCTTTTATGTACCGACATTTTGACAATTCAAAAGTGCCTGTAATTGGTCTATTTGAAATAAACTATTCTGATTCTGATTCTGTATATAGATTATTGTCTAATATTGATAGCTAACTTTTCTCGTACCTAACAAATTAATTGACTTACTTGTTTTTCTTTGTGTTGAGGCTTGAAATTAGCAATTTGGTAATATTATACCGTCGTTTATACCGCGTATATCGAAGGACTGGACTAATTTACCTGCTGCGGTCTTCCCATCCTATTGTAATTTAGGTCTCTTCAAGGCTAGAGTTAATAGGCTTTTAATAAACTAGTGCGCCTCACTATTAACGATTGCATCACAGCTTACGATCAGGTGGTATTGCAGTCAAGCACTATTTTACAAAAAATAAAAAATAAATATACTCTTTATATCATTGGTTTATTAGTTAGTAAACATTCTATAAAATAAAATAAATAAACGAGTTTGATTCAACCAAAGCCAGTTATTCAAATAAAGAACAAAACCTACGTAGAAAAACCACACACGATTCAAGAAAATATAGGCCACGAAATTACGAAATGCGCTCAACAAATTACCTGCCAAGAATTTCCTATAAGACATTAAGTACATTACTCCGCAGAGAAACTCCCTTAGCAATTTAAACCAGAATCAATGATGAATAATTTGAAAATCCTAAAACCTAGTTAACCAGGGTCTTTGGGAGTGAGCCAAAACATTCGAACTCTCTCGGAGTATCCATAAATTTGAGCTACGTGAATTATTAGGAGACGAAACTTTGTGCAAAGTATTTTAATCAGTTTTTTAGGCGTCCGTACCTAAAGGGTAAAAACAGGACCCTATTTTAGTAAAGCCGGGCCTTGGTTCAGGCCATGGTCCGGAGTGAGAAGGGATGGCAGGCGGTCGCCTCCTTCTGCGAAGCAGTAATGCTAGCAAAGGAGGAGGCCGACCGCATCAGGCAGACCCAACGGGGCGCTCGCTCCAGTCTCCGCCGGTATTCCGATCCCAATTTCCAGCCACCGTAGGCGCTACTAGGCTACAAAAACCCTATTTTAGTAATAGGGTCCCTTTTTTACCCTTTGGGCTTCGCAGTCTGTCCGTCTGTCTGTCACCAGGCCGTATCTCAAGAACCGTGATATAATAGCGATAGCTAGACAGTTGTTTTCACAAGTTATGTAATTCTGTTGCCGCTATGACAAAAAATACTAAAAACAAAATAAAATAAAAATTTAGGAGGGGTTCCTATACAACAAACGTAATTTTTTCGGAATCATTCGTGCGCAAATCCGAGTCGCACTTGACCAGTTTTTTTTTTTTAATTGTGTGATAGAGGAATGGGTGGAATGAATACTCTGAGTCGTTTTTTTTAGCATTAGCATTAATGGCCTTGTAATGTTCCCACTGTAAGGACTCAGGCCTCCTCTCTTGGAAGGTTTGAGTCGTTTAGTGAAAGTGATTAGCTGGGAGATGGGGTTTTTGACTCAATAATGATCCAACTATACCCGGGGCTCGGTTGGATCATAATTTTTGGAACATGACATAAAATCTCTCGTTCTCTGTTTATTCTATACTGTCAGGTGTCACCGTTGGCGTGGGCTTGCAGATGACGAGCAACGAGTAGCGTGCCCTTCAACTGAGTCCAAGTTATAGTCGCCAACGCGTATTGTTTTCGCGCGCCTCAATGATATGTCAGCAAACTGTAGGAGCCCAGTTGGGCCAATGCCTTCTAGGACCATAGGCAAAAGTATGAAAGAGATACTCGTGATCCTAGAATGCAAAATACAACTGAAGGAACAAAAATGTGGTTTTAGTCTGTAAAAGTCTGAGACGCCCTTTCGCTCAATTTACATTTGATTAAGATCACGTTCCATTACTACGGTTCTATTCTAATATAAGTAAAATATACGCCTATCGATATCACCCAAAATCAACCCCCCTGATATTGCAGAAAGCAAATATCAATTATGAACTTAGTAGTTCCACAACTTCCAATATTGTTTGATATGAAACCTGTGATTTGAATGTTTTCATAGAGCACAGAATCACTGCGCCGGCGAACAGAGCTGTCATTTTAATATTATTTAATTATTCAATCATCATGCAACACAATGATACAAAGACGGACTTAAGGCCTTTGACATTTTTTACCAGTCAACCAAGCGTGGTGAAGATATAATATGACAGGTGCATAAAAAGCAAATGCTATTTAGAAAATTTTAAATGTGTTTGTTTTGAGAAGATTTTGCTATTAGTTTATCAAATAATTCCGCAACTTTCACTCAAATGCAGGATTTTCAGATGACCTAAAATTGAGATGAACCGCATTCCACAGAAGAATGGACTACCATGGGTTATTTATTGGCACACACTAAGGGAGGTTTTCCAAAATGCACCTCGTAAAGTGATTAAAACGGGATTTCAAACTTCGTGTGGAGAAACGTAATTTTACGCAGGCGAAACCGCTGGCAGAAGTTAGTATACTAATAAAACAGAAAAAACAGAGATATACCAAGTTCTCAAGCAGGGTTGCGTCCTTTATGTGATAATTGATTTGAATTTACATAGAAAAAGACGACAGAAGATGCACATAATGAAATATATTTAAGGAAGAATTATACGTATACTGAAATACAAGAATATAAGGAATATTCAGTTTATTTGTGAGACGCACAAAGTTTATTTATTTAAGTTTATATATAATTGTTACTTTATTGTATATGTTTGTGTGACATATAAGTAAATGTGTTTTCTTATTTTTATTTCAGTCCAAAAATACAAGGTTTGGTTGTTATGGTCAGAATTGTCACGGACTATAGTTAGAATTGTCACAACTTGTCAATTTTTTTTAAATTTTATTTATCTTTTTTCTAGTTCTTTTATTTATTGTTTTTTTTTTATGTGTAATAACTATTTATAGTTTTTGTATTGTTGATGTATATATTTTTTGTCCTGTGCGAGTCTCAAATAAATGTTTTTCTTTCTTTTAATTTCAATGAATAACTAAACGGTGACGCTCACTATCATGTTTGGTTCGTATGAAAAGTTTTGACAATCGCTAGCCTCAGTGACTCTTCTGTGGTCTGTGGGTTCTATAGACTTTCAATAAAGTTGTAGCTACAATCAGTGCTAAGTAAATATGCTCTCCTTCATACAATATGTTCAACTTTATTACTGCTTTATTATTTATAGAGTTTAAAAAGTGAGGGTTTTTAGCATCTATGGTACTCCATTAGATGGGTTTTGTTATTATCTTAGTGATAGAAAACGGAGAGTGGTTCGTGGGAGGGCCCAGATCTAGGTTCCATTTTGGCATACTCACACATATGTATATTCTCATATCACGCTATAGTATTTGTAGAGCTTATATCACTTCAATTTGTCACAAACAAATATAACTATGAAAGACTTTTTTTTATTATTTCATTTACCTTATTTTTCTGTTTTGATTTAATTTTATTTACATGTTTATTTATTTGCTCTTAGGGGTCTGCATCTCAAAAGGAATATATGAACCTTATAAGATCGCTGCGTTTCCTGTGTTTGAGACGCAAGAGCAAGAGCTGTGAAAAAAAATCAATTTTCTGAACGAATAGAATCAAATTACACAGCCGTTCGTGTTTTGCTGCAAGGTAATCAAAACTAGGGTATTTCTTGATGACCTAGTATCATAGGCAGAAAACAATACAACAACCGTTGGAAAAAATGTGACTTACGGTTATTACACTACTAACCACGACCTATTTCGATGTACAGTGACAGTTTTCCAACGGCAAGGCTAAGCCTCAATTATATAATTCATATTTTCGTTAGAGCAATGTTCTTGTTCAATGAACTTCAGTAATGTAACCTAATTATTTTATTGAATGTAGTCTGTACAATTATTTCTGAGGCCTGGCCTCCCTTCCCTTCCCTCCAAAAGGAAGCATTGAGATCAAATCTTCCAGATCAAATTCGCGATTCAGACGAACATTTCGAAAGCTCAGTGCGTGAGTCTGAGTGGCACGTTTTTGTATTTTTTTGTGTATAATGTATCTATATGTTACCGGCAATCTGTATAATACGGTATTCTTTTTTTTTTTTTTTTTTTTTTTTTTATATTTTATAAACTAGCACTTGACTGCAATCCTACCTGATGGTAAGCAGTGATGCAATCGTCGATGGTAAAGCGCACTAGTTTATTAAGAGCCTATTCACTCTAGCCTTGAAGACGCCTAAATTATAATTGGCCGGGAAAACCGCAGCAGGCAAATTGTTCCAGTCCCTCGATGTACGCGGTATAAACGACGGGGCAAAACGCTTAGTCCGGACCGTGGAAGTTTCAACAACGTAAGGGTGGATATTCGCCGTACGCCGGGTTGTTCGATGGTAGAAAGGAGATGGCGGTATCAAGTCATGCAATTCCCGCGCACACTCTCCAAAATGCATCCTGTAAAACACCGAAAGGCTGGCTACTCTACGCCTGTGCTCGAGGCTTTGTAGATTGGACTTAACCAAGTCTGGATCACCAATTAGCCTCTTCGCACGCCTTTCCACCGAGTCCAAAGCTGCCAGGTGGCATTTTGCAGCACCAGCCCATATGTGGCTGCAGTACTCCACACACGAACGGACTTGTGCTTTGTATAAGATTAGAAGCTGTTCCGGTGTGAAGTACCGCCGGACTTTTGCTAGAACGCCGAGTTTCCTAGCAGCTACCTTAGCTTTGGACTCAATGAACCGCCCAAAGTTGAGGTCTGAGGAAATTTCTACCCCCAAGAGCTGAAGGCGGTCGGTGCACTCCAGGGATACATTCTGGAAAGCAGGAGCCAAGGTGAACGGGCTCCTTTTGGCGGTGAACAGACACGCTTGTGTTTTGGTGGCGTTGAATCCCACAATATTGGCTTCACCCCATTTGGAGACTGCCTGAAGTGAAGCATTCGTCCGCTCCACCATAGCCTCCCTTTCAGCCTGGATCAGCTCTTTACTAGCCCGAGGAGTTGGCAGGTATCTGTCTACAACTGTGCTATCATCTGCATACCCATAGATACCGGGCATCAGCAGATCGTTGATATGCAGGAGGAAGAGGGCTGCAGAGAGAACAGACCCCTGAGGAACTCCGGCATTAGTCGTCATGGGCTCTGATGAGCATCCGTTGACAACAACTCGGAGAGACCGTTCACTCAGGAAGTCTTTTACCCAACTAATCAGGCCAGGGGAAATGCCGTACGCTGGAAGCTTACTCAAAAGGCTAGCGTGCCATACCCTGTCGAAGGCCTTCGAGACGTCTAGAGAAACCGCAATCGCTTCCCCATTCCTCTCGAGGGCCTCGCCCCACAAGTGGGTGGCATAAACTAGTAGGTCCCCAGTAGATCGATTGCGGCGAAACCCGTACTGTCGGTCACTGAGGAGATCGTTACCTTCCAGGTATGCCATGAGGCGCGAGTTCAATACACGCTCCATAATCTTGCAGAGTATGGAGGTTACCGAAATCGGCCGATAGTTGTTAGGATCGGCACGACTGCCCTTTTTGGGCACGGGTTGTACATTGGCAAGCTTCCAGGACTTGGGCACTATTCCAGTCCTAAATGAGAGGCGATACAAGCGAGTCAATACAGGAGACAACTCGGGCGCACAAGCCTTGAGAACTATCGCTGGTATACCATCTGGTCCACTAGCTTTATTCACGTCTAGACGACACAGTGCTCTCAGAACTTCATTGTTCCTTATGCGAATTTCGGGCATCGAGGTGTCGCAGAAAGGCAGAGTCGGTGGAGTAGCACCACAAGTGTCAAGACGAGAATTATGGGCGAAGAGAGATGCAAAGAGACCTGCTTTCTCTCTCGCGGTGTGAGCCAGTGTTCCATCAGGCTTAACCAGCGGAGGCAGTGTGGGCCGACAGAAGTTCGCTTCGACCGACTTGGCAAGGGACCAAAAAGCTCTGCTACCGGATGGCTGTGCAGAGAGCTTTGTGCCAATATGAGTAATGCGGTCAAAGCGAGCCTTCCTTAGTGCCTTTTTGTAGGACTTGGCAGCTTGGTTGAAGGCTCTCTTCTTTGAACTCAGATCCGGAGCTTTGCGGTCACGAGCATCAACCCAGGTGAGAAACGCCGAATGCTTAAGCACTTCAGCTTTTATGCAATCGGCGCTGAACCATGGGTGAACTGAGCCACCGATGGGTACGTCGCTATAAGGGATGAAATACTCCATAGCTTGACGTATCACATCGGATACGGCATCTGCACAGCTCGACGGATTTTCAGAAGAGAAGCAAACCTGCTGCCAAGGATAAGACGCAAAGAAGTGCCGCATCTCATCCCAATCTGCCGACTTGTAACGCCACATCCGCCGTTCACCGCGAGACTCACAGTCAGGTGGGGAGAAGGACGATACAGACTTCACCAGACAGTGATCTGATGTTCCAAGTGGTGAAGAAACTGTTACGATACATCTGTCCGGATCGGTGGTCAGCAGAAGGTCCAGACAATTGGCAGTATGACCAATTACATCAGGCACCCTGGTCGCTTGCTTCACCAGCTGGGAAAGGCCCAACGATACCGCAAAGTTTCGCGCTTCTCTTCCAGCGTGGTCGGTCCTCTGGTATGGGAAAAGCCAGTCTCGGTGGCAGGCGTTAAAGTCCCCCAGAGCGACAAGCTGCGCATCAGGGTGCCGATGCAGAGCCTTATCGGCAGCTTCACTGAGCTGGTCAAACATTCGAGTCGTCTCCTGATCACCGCTGTGCGATCGGTAGACACAGGCATAGACGATTTTGTCCATACCAGTGTCCACCAACAGCCATAGCGTGGAAAAATTTGGGTCTTCAAGGTGACGGAGACGCTGACAGCAGATGTCATTACGGACGTACACACAGACCCCGGCACGCTGCAGAAAATGATGCTCCAATGAGTATCCCGGGTAGTTGAGGTACGCCGCATCTGACGGACATCTAATCTGAGTCTCCGTCAAGAAAAGCAAGTGTGGCTTGTCAGTCTCTAGATGGTGGTGGACCGCATCGAGATTGGAGTGCAGTCCTCGATTCTATACAATACGGCAATGTATAGAATACCTGGGGCGTCCGGCAATGTATGAAATATTATTGCCCATTTCATACTTTAATGTTCCCAAGAATTGTGTACGATACAATGAATCCTAGTGTAGGGTTTAGGATTTATATTTATTTGCATATATGCGTATTCTCTAGGCATAATAGTTTTTTTATTACATGTTTTGAGTGGTTCTGATTCGGTTTTAGTACCTAAAATAAACTAGTGCGCCTCACCATCAACGATTGCATCACTGCTTACCATCAGGTGGGATCGCAGTCAAGCACTACATTATATCTATTAAAAATAAATGAATTGTTAAATAATTCAAGTTCAATCCATTTCAGAATTAAATACAGCCCCGGTTTTAATCAACTGTTAGCCTTTTGAGCTACTCTCAATTAACCTAGATAAAGTATTAGTACCGTATTTGAAATATTTTGGTTGGACAGTTAGGGATATTACCGACTATGCTATAAAATGCAAGCATTGTTTCGAGACTTTGCTCGAGACTTATCCCACAAAAACCATGGATACTTAGTCTAAATAATAAATCTGTTACGTTTAGGTTTATTTTATGGTAGTTAAAATCATCCAATGACAAATCCCGCCCTTGGGCGGAGCGAGAAATAGTGTCAGACTCTTACTGACTAAAAACCTACCCCGTTCCTTCGTTGCCTATCATACCGGGGCTGAACCTTCCTCTCAGAAAACGGCCCTTGACCCCAGCAGGCTTCGACCCTGAATGCCTGCAGCTAGCAGGCTGGGCCTCTACGTTGTTACGTTTATGTTGTGTTTTTGCACATATTGGTATGTACGGTCAGGGGTCAAAAGTGCAGTTGCACTCTACTAATGCTAAAGTGTATAAAATTTCTTTGTAAAAGAGGGCCACTGGGCCACAACTGGTTTATTTAATTCTTTAGGTTCTACGGTACAAACGAACTGAGTGATGATCCATTGATCCTGTTCTATAAAAAAATCTAGACACTTTATTATCGGTAGAGTGCAACTACACTTTTGACCCCTGACTGTACATATTTACGTAATTAGATTATAAACACTCGTAATTAGTTCATATTTAAGCCATTTATGTGCATATATTTGTTACTCCCCAAACCACTAAACAAAAACAAACACAAAATTATTATTCAGCCCATAACTACCTCAAATTTTCAATCTCAGAACAACTGCCGTAGCCATCACGAACTTTAACAAATTCTCCACAATTGATGTCAAGCTCATAAAATTAATTTATACTAGTTAAATGTTTATACACGCTTCTATAAATGAGCCAACATACCTGGTACTGAGCAAGGGTTTGCAACGCTTACGCCACACCACAAGTTCCAACTATTTGGAAAACCACCAACGCGTTGGTAGCAGTTAGATTATGTTTTTAAGTGATTTCGCAAACTTTCTAGTTTCGAAGTTGAAGAGCGATTCATTAATCAAGTGTGTGTTAAACGGGAAGGTTATTAATCATCGATTAAGACTAAGTTTGAAACATGTGGATGAAGCTTTTTGCTGGTTTTAGAGTAAAAACTGTGTAAGCGGTTATGATTTGAAGGAAAGATGTGACGTCATGTTGATTTTACGGATAACGTGTTGCCAAAAAGCCACTGAGCATTTTTTTTAGGTGGGAAATCATCCAATGACTTCCACCGCTATGGAGTGGAGCGGGAGGGCGTGTCAGACTTCTATGTTCCTTTTTGTCTTGCGTCCCAGGACTCTGGGGTTACCTTTCGAACGATTCATGGCCTCAGTAAGTTTCGACCCTACTGAGCCCCTACGGTTTGCTGCCATCTCTTTGAGGCACGCGTGGAATACACCGCGCTGTCGACTCAGGTTTGATCCTTACCGGACAGCAAGCTACACGTTGCTTGCCGGCTACGGTGACCGCGAATCGCCCAGTGTCTCCCGAAGCCCTCGGCGTCTCTTATGGCGGTGGTTGAGACGTGAGGATGTCGATAACAAGTAACCTGAAAATCAAATCAAAAGTAGTAGCGCTTGTTAAAACTAGACCATCGAAAGAGTCATACCAAAACAAAACATTAAAGGTAACCGAGTATTATATATATATATTTATTAGGTCCACGTAGGCCACATTCGCCGATCTGGGCGAGTCGGTCTTCATACATTTTATACGGCAACTAGATTAATAATGTAATTTATCTATAACTAGCTTTTGCCCGCAGCTTCGCTCCCGCTCTACCCTACTCACTCATATACCAATAAATGAGTAGGTTTTGGATTGTTTTTTACTTAGCCGGATAAAAATTATCTTACCCTGTTTTTAAGCTACCTTCCCACCAATTTTCAGCCAAATCGGTTCAGAAGTTCTTGAGTTATAAATAGTGTAACTAACACGACTTTCATTTATATAGAGAGATAATGTATGTATTTAGAATTATATAAGTATGTTTATTAGTTGTCTCGTACTCATAACACAAGCTCTGCTTAGCTTGCGACTAGACGGCGTTGTGTGATAGTTATGAAATATATTATTATTAGTAGAGCTACATTAGACCCACGCCATGTGACGCAAGTGTACGTACAACTCAGGCGTCGCCCACGTGGGAGTCAGTCTAATGTCGTTCCCACTTTAATTTCTTTGAATAATCCTCTTACAACTGACGCTGGTAGAAATGCTTGTTGCATCTATTAAGACGTCGTCGACTTACATGTTAAAGAAACAACGTGCCGGTAACACAATACTCGGTCCTCTCCACAGAGTGCGAATACATTTGTGAGTACTTTGCACTCTTAGTGCTGGTTCACGGAGACGCGCGTTGGGCGTTCGTCGTAAATTGCAGCAGCGGGCCGCGTCATTGCACGCGCAAACATAAACATATTTCAATGTACGACGACCGCCCAACCCGCTGCGTCTCCGTAAACAAGCCCTTAAACTATTATTTACTGGACATTCTAACTCAAAATGGAAGTGTCATGCTCACATTAATATCTTGCTGATTGTGGAGCACCTGCTGGATTATTGTTATGTAAACTGTGAAACCCCAAGAGGAAACCGATGTCCGCACACCTATTGTCTTTCTATTGTGTCTCTAATTACGGTATTGAAATAAATCGGTGGCATGTAAGTTATATGAAAAAGGCACGTCACTGCCTGAACTTATGTACCTAGAAAAATAATCTTATGTTATGTTAAATAATCGTGAAATAATCTTATGACTTATCCCACTCTAGGGTAAAGCAGCGGGGCGCACTTTACTGCACTAGTACGGAAAACTGTCAATTGCGTGCCTAAAAGCGGTGGCATAAGAGCGCGTTTTTGACGGAACGGATTCGGTTCGGACGTAGTGCGAAACCGCTCTTATAGCTTTCTCTTTCTCACATATACTACAAAAAATATATTTTCTAGGGATCTGCCAGGGAGGCGATTCTGAGCTCTGTGCTCCTCTCAATCTAAATTACTGAGCACTCGAAACGCCTTCCGCGTTCTCTGTCATTACCACATTTCATTAGAATGCTGACACAATGAGACTTTATCAAGACGGCAAGCTAAATACAGGAATACCTACTCTGTGAAATGTTACTTGAGACTGTCTCAATTTGAAAATGTTTTAATTTTCCGATGTGAAAGAAAGAAAGAAAGAAAATACGTTTATTCGTACCTAGCACATACAATAGAAATAAAAGAGAAATAGCATTAAAATCTGTGCAAGGCCAAAAAGGCGCCTAACTCAGCATATGCTGCAATACTTATAAAAATAAATATCACAGCGCTGGTATTCTGTTAGGGCCCGCCATGCCACGGCCATGTGAAGTATAAGTTGCAAGTCTCCTCCACAAAATCATTTGAGTACGACTCTCTTATGTATTTATGTTAGCTGATGCCAGCGGTCACGTGTTAGAAAAATATCCCAATCGATGATGGACCGAATGGTCTATCCGTGTACCGAGTTTCATCGATATCCATTCAGCCGTTTTAGTGTAATAGTGTTGTAGTGTAGTAAATTCAAAATTCGAACAATCGTATTTTAACTTTTAAAATAACTAAAGTTTTCAAAATAATTACAAGTGGCCAGTGCGTTATACATAAAAACTTTTTTTCCAAAACTTTCTTAATGGCCTGGTATATTATAGCATGCTTCATGTGATACATATTATAAAGACCCCTAAAACTGTCTATCTATCTGTATGCGATTAAGTCAAAAATTACTGAATGAACTTTCAAGCGGTTTCTACCAATAGAAAGAATGATTCTTGAGAAAGGTTAACATGCATATTACATTGTTTTTTTTAATGATGTAAACTAGTGCTTGACTGTGATCCCAACTGATGGTAAGAAGTGATGCAAACGATGATGGTGTAGCGCACAAATCTACCAAGAGATACACCTAAATTAGAAATAGTATAGGAAAACCGAGAATATCAAAGATTTATTATACCTGCACGAAACTGGGGCAGAAAGATAGTTTCACTATAAATATTACAGGAATAAAACGGTTTTATTTTCAATTTCTAATGACTATAATTCCCCATGTACTATAATCTCAACAAAAAAAAAACTTCAAAATAATATTTTACTGGGAAAATACAACGAGAAAAAGAAATCGATTAGTAACGTCAAGAAAAATCCGATTTCGCAAACCAACTGCAGCATCTCTATGAAATAATTTATGCTGTAGGTATAAAGGTACCCTTTCAAGGATAAGTGCGGGCCGAGCTGTGAGGCATCCCTAAAGTTACTTTGAATATACAAGGGGGTTTTTGAGAAGGGATTGGTTGCCCGCACCGGAGACAGAAATAGGAGAGGGAGGTTTAGAAAGGCGTAGGATAGAAAGGAGGAAAAATAACTAGTACAGTTATGTATTTGAATAACATTGCATAATCAGCCTTATAATGTTCTCACTACTGGGACTCAGGTCTCTTCTCTAGGAGAGGAAAAGGGCCGTAATCTACCACGTGCCCCAGTGCGTAATGGTCTTATGTCTTCGCTTTTTGGTTCTAGTACGTGCCGATTTTTTCACGATGTTTTCCTTTACAGTTTTGAGAGATCTAAGCATACATAGGAACAGACAGCGGGAAGCGACTTCGTTTTATACTATGTAGTGATGCTGAGGTAGCTGCCTTTTCAACCTCGCACAGATTTTTCATCAATTTATTTTTATTTGTTATTGTTTTGGAGAACCGTACCTCAAAAGTAAAAACTTACTTATAGGATCACTTTGTTGTCCGTCTGTCTGTCTGCTTGTCCGTCAAAACTTTTTATCTCGGGAACGCGTGAAAGTATCGTGTGGAAATTAAAACAATATACTCTCAGGTTTGCGGTCCCTAGAAGCTGAGAAAAAAAAAAAACTTGTAAGTTAACGAAAAAAAAGATACAGTCGTTTATGTTGTAAAAAAACGTATATTTCGACAATCTCAAGGGAATCAAACTTTATAGGGTACATCCCGTTGTTCTAAAATCTTAAAATTTGGCATGAAACAAGGTAAATTTGTAGTTACGTCACAAAAAAAAAACATTCGAATTACGAACTCTTTCAAATTTTACGAATCGCAATAAAGTTCTTTCTTTAGTGGCGTAACTACTACGGTGATATTGAGTGACGGAATTACCGAATGCCAACAGAGTGTTCAGGTGATATGTCTCTTTTTTCGCGTTGTTTCTTTAATATAGCGTTGCATTGCGTTGGATGAACCAAGAAGCTTTTACACTATGCTCAGGTTGACGATATATATTGTAATTGATCCCAAGGGTTTAACTCAAAATCTTCGGGTTCAACGTCGAATCTGTGCTGCTTTACGGGTGCGAAACGTGGAAGATGACAAAAGAGATCTCACGCCAAATTCAGGTTTTCATAAACCGATGTCTACGTTGCATCCTCAGGAGTTACTGGCCCGAGACCACCTCTAATGTAGAGCTGTTGGAGAAATGCCACGAAAACCCGATCGACCACCAGATCAAACGTCGTAAATGGAGATGGATTGCTCACACGCTCAGGAGTGATTCCGATCGTATACCTAAACAGGCATTGGACTGGAATCCCCAAGGGAAAAGGAAGCGCGGCCGTCCTCGGCAAACCTGGCGACGCACCGTGTTGGCAGAAGCGACGGCCATCGGACTGACATGGAGTGAGGTGAAGCGTAGAGCTCAAGACCGGTCGCGATGGGTGACTACTGTCGACGCCCTCTGCCCCAGCTAGGGGACATATACCATGATTTTTAATTAGACGAACCAAAGTGACAGCAGTGGACAATGCCCAACTGTCAAATAACAATGCTCAACTGTCAAACAACCATTGTTATAGCTGTCACTTTACTCCATCTAATAAAAAATCACAGTATAGGATCTTAATACCTAATACCTCAGATTGACGATAGGGTCGAGAAGGACCCTTTTAAGTCTAACCAGTTGGGTGAAAATACTTACGATACTAAAGCGACCGCTTTTACAAAACATAAAAAAAAATACATCTACACTTGTACCCAGTCGTGCAAAAATACATAGACGGTGTATCAAAACAGACCTACACAATTATAATTATTTATTAAATTCCTTCACAATTCAACGAATTACACGTCAGGCTAAAATGAACTGCGCGTTATTAACATTATAATTTGAAGGATAAAATGTTGTAATATTGAAAATCTTGGCTTAAATGTGTATTCCTTGCTCACGAAATGAGGTGGCCGGATGTGTAATACTCCTAAAGGTCGTATTCATGTGTTTTTTTACCAAGCTTTTAATTTTGTTTAAGTACCTACTACTTAAGATGTATTATGAGTTAGTCTTGATTTTATGTTACGGAGTTTTCTGCTTAACGTTTATTTTAATTTTCTTTATGAAAGCAGAAAGACGACTTAAAGCGGAAATATGGAATGAAGTTTATGAAACTCAACATTCAAAATTAATATGGCATCAAAGAAATTTACATTGACTCAAATAATTTTAAGTAGTTATTACTTTATTTTTCCAGGTGGGATTGCAGTCAAGCACTAGTTTATAACAATTTTTTTTTAAACAATTTATAATACGCTTTCTTAGAAAAAGTTGAATGAAAATGCAATAAATCTGTGTTACAATGTAAATTATCTTATAGACAAATCAAAACTATTCACCATTTCATGAAGTGGTCGAACATTTCATGAAATTTACATTTTATGAAAATGGCTTAACCAAATCAGCAAAAAGCGGTTACTGTTGACGATGACGGTTTGACCATTTAAAAATACAAATAACTTATTTCACGAAAAAGCCGACTACTTCATGAAATTGCCAGTTCAATGATCTAACTATGACATGGCATTCAATAAACAGCTTAAACCTAGAATATGTCAGACATAATATTGTCATGCCGTACACATCGTCTCAAGCGGATGGGCAGAGCTCCAAATCTAACAGTGTTGGCGCAACTCAAGACAGTGTGTCGCATTTAATGTTTAAAGACAATAACCAGTCTGTAACATGTTGCAAGTCGTTTACGAGCTATTACACGGCCATACTACAAAGTGCCAATGATATTATGATTCATTTTCAGCGTCAGACAACTACCATGTAGCTGTCTGGCATTTTTGCTGAACTGGACCTATTTGGCGCAACCGTGAGACACACAATGTTAGTCTTATCCTTTTTTTTTTAATCTTAAGTGTCTACATATGGTTTCAGCATTGTGTGTGTCTTTATGTGTCAAATAAAATATTATTCTTTCTTTCTTTCATTTGTGAGGAAAGGATAGTTTTTTTTTATGGTAGGTAAAATCATCGAATGACAAATCCCGCCTTTGGGCGGAGCGGGCAGTAGTTTCAGACTCTTACTGACTAAAAACCTACCCCGTTCCTTCGTTGCCTATCGTGCCGGGGCCGGATTTTCCTTTCAGAAGCTGACCCATCGCCCCAGCAGGCTTCGACCCTGCCCTTGTGAGAAAAGGATAGAGGTATTTGCCCTGTATACCTCCATCTCTCTCTCAAAACGAAAATCTAAGACATTATACATATTGTCAAATAAATTTGGCTCTACTATACATAATAGCCCAATTTATTTTTAGTAGGAAATTTTTAATTTTATAAAGCTGCTCCCACTCTGGGTGAAAAGAGAGTAAGTTTAATATTTTTACTGATTAAAATCAATAGTCTTCCTTCTGTTGCCTTTGACGTTCTAGGGTCAAGGAAACTATCTTGGGCGTCTTCAGCAATATTCAATTAAACCCTGCGTAGAGCTTATGAATCTTCTTCATCTTCTTTCTGCTCTTATCCCATATTACTTGGGGTCGGCGCAACACGTTTTTAGGCAGGGTAGGAACAGGGTAGGTTTTTATTCAGTAAGAGTCTGACACTATTTCCCGCTCCGCCCAAGGGTGGGATTTGTCATTGGATGATTTTACCTACTTAAAAAAAAGACCACGAGTGTGTCTAAAAAAATATGTACCCTACGAGTAAGACATTATTTCCAGACACTCGTGGTAGGTACATTTCCCTGCCACAATTGTAATGTAATGTCCTTCAGGTTATAAGCCGAGGACTTATCGACGCAGTTGGTCCACCACGCCGGCATCGGAATTACGACAGGACAGTGACGAAAGAGATATCATTATTTATTTGTATTCTTGAGCAAATTGATTAAGTTACAAGATTAATTTGATGGTTTTCGGAATAAACTCATTAAACGTTAATTATTCTCTTTGATTTAGTTTAATGATCGTATTTTCTTCCTGGTACACAATTTCTTAACTTAATCTTGGGGTAAGATAAGAGATAATAGGATTTAGTATTTAAACCCTGTTTGTAACTTATTGGGGTTTGGAGATTTTCATAATAAATTAAATAATTTCTTGTATAAAATTTACAGTTTTCTTTCGAGAATAAAAATTGGAAGAGCGGTGACTAGTAGAGTCCACAAGTCCGTGAGTGTGCCCGTGGCATCACCGCGGGCCCTACCAGAATACCATCGCTGTGTTATTTATTGTTTTAATTATCGCAGCATAATTGCTGAATTAGGCGCCTTTAGGCCTCATATAAACTATAATTTTCTTTTTCTATAATACCGCGGAGGGTCGATTTGGTACATGAAACACTATCGATTTATAAAGATAAAATTAAAAAATAAAGTACTTTTTTTCTAAAACTCGGATTAGTATACGCATGTACGAAATAAATTTCTTTATGTAAACGAGTCAATGACCTTGTAGGTATTTGTCGACCGTTGCGTACTAACTACCTACAGTTTATTGGCCTCGCTCAGCTGACGTTTACATAAAGAAATTAATTTCGTACATGCGTAATTAATTCGAGTTTTAAAAAAAGTACTTTATTTTTTAATTTTCTCTATACAAATCGATAGTGTTTCATATACAAAATCGACCATCCGCGGGATTAAAACGACCAAAATTTAACGGTGTACAGAATAAATAAGTTTCATAAACACTATCTTTTTAAACAAAAACCATTATTCTTAATTCGAACAAACCCATTAGTGTAGATAACACACTTACAAAGTAAATAATAAATGGAATCAAAACGTGTTCATAGTAAGTAACCCAAGGGGAGTATTAGGGTGAACAAGCTAAATTGTATTCGTGAGGATAACAATTTATCTTGAGAGAGAACAGACTTCTCACCATCATATTTTATTAATCCCCTGCTTGATGTAAATGCGCAGCTTTACAAGTAAGGGTTCTGTAAGCTTGATAGCGGGGAGCGGATAAAATGAAAATAGCGATTGGGATTGGAACAATTTACCTGCAGCGGTTTTCCTTTCCGATTATAATTTAGGTGTCTTCAAGGTTAGAGTGAATAGGCTCTTATTAAGCTAGTGTGCTTTACCATTACTGAATCAGTAGCACTACTTACCATCAGATAGTATAGTCAGTCAAGCACTAGTTTAAAAAACAAAATATTTTTATTACACTAGCTGCCAATGGCTTCGCACAAGTGAAAGTAAAAAATTGTCCCAAGAGGACATACTCGCGAGGTTTTATCCCAGAAATAGGTTGTTTTTCTAGCTTGCCGAATTTCTTCTTAATCGATTCTACATTTTCAGCTTGAATGATTAACAAACATATAATTAAATTAAAAACACAGACTCACAAACTTTCGCCTTTATAATATTACTAGTTACTGCTAGAGGTTTCACTTTCGTGAAAGTATCTTGTGTGTTAAGATAAATTCTACCCATTTGCAAAATTTCATCCAGATCCGTTAAGGCGTTCGAGCATGAAGAAGTGATAAACATACACATGTACAGACTCACAAAATTTCATCTTTATAATACATTTTCGACGCCACATCTTAGCTTGTTTTAATTAGTAAGGCGTTTTTTTAAGGGTGTTAGCAATTATTCAATAATTAATTATAATATGTGGATAAAAACAATGAAGACGATGGATATCATAACTTCTAAATAATAATAATAATATATTAAATTACTTTAAAAAAGAAGCATTCTGCGCACGCTTTCGATGTAGCGTGTCTTTATAGTCAGTGGTTTTGAATTTAAAAATAATATTAAGCACGTCACTTTTCTGGCTCGCATGTGCATGTTTATTCAACAAAATAAAATGAAATGTGACCCGCTGGAAAAACAGCTCAGTTTTTAGGCCAAGTTTTTAATGGCACATTAAATTAAGACTAGTTTTCCAATATATCCTCGAAGTTGTCGCCCAAGTGTCTTCATAAGATTCTGCAATACCGCTGCTACCGAAAGGCTAGCTAGCCTTTCGCTGTTTTTTTTAGGGTAGCCACCCTTCGCTTGTGCTCAAGGCTTTGAAGATTGGAATTAACCAAATCTCCAAATCTGGATCACCAGTTAGCCTCTTCGCACAAAGCTGCTAGGTGGCATTTTGCAGCACCATATGTGGCTGCAGTACTCCTCACACGATCCGACCTGTGCTTTGTATAACACTAAAAGCTGTCCCGGTGTGAAGTACCGCCGGACTTTTGCAAGAACGCCGAGTTTTTTAGCAGCTACCTTGGCTTTGGACTCAAAAATATTCTTGTTTTTAATGTTGCTTCTCACTAGATATTACTTCTGTTACATGTATAAGTAAACTCACACAAAACACCTAGACCGAGAACTACTATAATATAGGCCATTCAAATATTTGTTCCGTCCGGGAATTGAACCTACGATGTGCAAAATACCGAAACTTATTTTCTAGTCCTTCCATCTAAAGCACGGTCAAATCTTATTGATATATTCAAATACCAATTTCTTTGGTACCAATACGCTGTGTTGAAATAAACGAAATTCCTAAAGGGCATTGCATGAAAGTGTCCCCACCCACCAACATATTTGAAACAGGTGTTATTCAAAGAGTCTAGTTGAATTTAGTTTTTTTTTTATTATAGCAACCTAACCTAACCTAGTCTAACCTAACATAAGTTGTGTAAAATTTAAGTGTTTTTTTATTAAATAAATACCCCATATATTTTAATCAGGTGTTTTGTCTTTCGAGAATAGAAATGTGGGGTCTGTCTAGCCACGTATTACATTCTGAAACGTCAGTAGTTTGGAGCAGTCGCTCGCTAACCGCCCTATGTATCAGTCGGACAATAAGTATTATATAACGTAGTCAGTGATTTCATTTAGAAGTCCTCAGAGTGCCTAAAGGAATGAACTAACTATCACACGTATCCCATGTCTATTGGAGGGTGGGGACGATGGCCATATAAATACCGACATACTCCTTTGTTTCCTAAAATATATATTTTCAACACTGCGACATGATGACACGTTCAATTTGACGGCCTAGCCTACTTGCGTATGAAAATAGATGCAGTCATAATCCAAAAATAATACCTGTCAAAAGTTTCGGACGTTGATTTGATTATATAATCATCATATTATCTAATGGTGAAATCTAGTTTGGAAACCTGCCTTATATGATAAGAATAGAGTAAATGAACACCAATCCGCATTGGGCCCGCGTGGTGGACTACGGCCCATTCCCTCTCCTAGAGTGGAGGCCTGAGTCCCAGCTGTGGGAACATTAAAAGGCTGATGACGATGACGAAATGAGCACTACCTCTTCTCTCAACCGTGATCGATAAATATATATTTATACACCACTATTTTTTAATTATGGCAAATACTGAAAGGGATTATTAGAAAAGCTCTTGTTATTATTTAAGTAAAGTCTCAATGCATAATATTCATAAACAGCAAAGTTATGAGCGTTTGTTTATATCGAAAAAACTCACTCAATTTATGGAAACATTGTTCACGTTATTGTTTATGAATGAAATAATGTTAATAAAAATGGATAAACACTGCGCTTAGTATTTTCTAGTAGTAGTGGTTATGAATGATGATTCAATTATGAATTTACCAATAATGACAAATTTTCGTGGCCAATTTTGGGATTTCGTTTTTTTACTTTTGACTACACAAATATGATCAGTAACGGGTACTGATTCAGCCCCATTTTTTTGTGCACTAATTAAAAAATAGGTGTGTATATTACTAGCTTTTGCTCGCGGCTTCGCTCCCACTCTACCCTACTCTACCCTAATATTTTTTTTTTATGTAACGGAATAAAAAAATTCTATGTCCGTCTTTTGATTCTAAGCTACCTTCCCACCAATTTTTAGCCAAATTAATTTCTTTAAGTAAACGAGTCAATGGCCTTATAATTAGTTGTCGTACTACCTATAAGGTCATTGGCCTCGCTCAGCTGACGTTTACTTAAATAAATGAATTTCGTACATGCGTAAATTAATTCGAGTTAAAAACAAAGTACTTTATTTTTTTAATTTTTCTTTAACGGTGTATAACCCCATGTAGCTGCAATTGTTAGAGCATAATATAATCTGGACTTAAAAAGCATGGTACGTCTTTTCTTTCGTCAAACACCCATCCTTACATCACATTCATTCACTAAGCAGAATTATAGTAATAAAATATTTATTTACAAACTTATTAACGTTACCTTTCTTTTTGTTTCAGGTTCATTTAAAGTGAATGTCGAGAACAGTAAGTTTATACAAACTATTAACCTTAGTTAGATTTTGTATGCCTAATTTACACGTGGGCCCAGTCTTGGCCAATCGCTATTGTATATACGGGGTTACCCCGTTTCCACAGTGGTGATTGACAGAAGCTGGGCCCACGTGTACACGTAGCGTTACATTTACGTACCTCAGTCGGCAAGAACGGAACACTTATAGGATCACTTTGATGTTCCTCTGTCAAAACCAAATACCCTGATGAACTAATTTTTCTTTAACATACAATGATTCTTTTTACGAAATAGACATATTATAATTTATTCAACATTGTCGACCAGGAGGTCTGTTGAACTATAGAGCCTAAAACGATTACGAGCACCCTTCAGGTTGTGCTAACGAAGACGAAAAATACATTTCAAGAAGACTTTTTACTTCATATTTTAAAAGAGATCGAAGCCAGATTGACAACTTTACAAAACTTGTACGAATCCGTCGTTTCGATTTAATCTAAGACAAATCCTTGCAAAGCTTACAAAAAAACATTGAACAGGAAACAGAAAATTATCAACTCGAAGCAAAAATACAATATAAGTTTTTTTTTATGGTAGGTCCAATGACAAATCTCGCCCTTGGGCGGAGCGGGAAGTAGTGTCAGACTCTTACTGACTAAAAACCTACCCCGTTCCTTCGTAGCCTATCGTGCCGGGGCCGCAGGCTGGGCCTCTTCGGTGTGTTGACAGCTCCTTGAGGCGCGCGGGATCAGAACGCGCCGTCGACGACTTGGGCTCAGTCCGGTCGGTTACCAGACAATCGGACAGCGTGCTACCCATTGCACGCCGTCCGCAATGCGCGCCGTCCGCAAAAATGCAATATAGGTACGAATGTGAAACCTACATTGATGATACCATCTTTGGTCGTCATGCTTGCTAATGTTAATTTGTCCTCAGGAAGTACAAAATCTGACCTTACAAAATCTTACGATTTTTTTTTCGATCTTTCAGTCAATATCGGTAGCGGCACCTCACTATTTATGATATGGAAAAAACATGCATTATTCCAATGGTCTAATCATTATCTGTAATGAAAAAAATACCTTTAGAGGCATTAAGCTGAAGTTAATATCAAATACTCAGATCTGCTACTTCTTAGAGCAATGAAAAATCACACTTTCAAGTCAACACAATATAAAGACCGTTTGTGCTCCATTTGGGCGCGTATATTGACACTAGCAAGGAAATGAAACCCTATAAGATAATTCCCGGTGACCTAGAATCCCGTTTGGTTAGAAGCAAGGTCTAATAACACAAGAAAACGACTAGAAAAAAAAAAAACTTATTAAAAAAGAACTAAAGTATGGCGTCGCAGAACTTTTCCGCATCGTTGTCGACTGGTAATGTACCCAAGAGGCTGGCGGCATTGCCACGCTGTATGGCAATGCTTATTCTCTGGCCAAGGCCAGTCCTATGTGAACTGTCAACAAGGTTTTTCGAAGTTAAGTGTTTTTTCAATATTTATTTAATCGTAGGAGGACCAGCATTTATAAGACATTGATAACAATAATATATGAGACACTGAATCCATTTACGGATTCTCATGGATAAAAAATATGTAAATTTAAATGTATAAAAGAAAGCCGTGTTAGTTACACTATTTACACCTCAAGAACGGCTGAACAGATTTGGCTGAAATTTGGTGGGAAAGTAGCTTAGAACCAGGAGATGGACATAGGATTTTTATCCTGTTAAATAAAAAAAAATACCCAAAACCTGTTCATTTATTGGTATAGGGTAGAGTAGGATGGAGCGGAACGAAGCGGCGGGCAAAAGCGAGTATATGATAAGAAAATAAAGTTTTATTTTGAAGATGTAGACAAATAAAAAATAGTTCAATTGACATGTTCATTGTAAAATAAATATATACATAAATATGAATATAGGTACATATATCAAGCCTACGGATGTCAAGTTTGTTATTACTTCAAATGCCTCTGGGTTAAAAATATTCCGATCGGGCATGAAACTTAGAAAATTGTTTCATGTCAAAACAAAATTGGATATGAGCTTTCCTAAGAGACTTGTCTAATTCAAGAACCAATTTTTAGAAACGGGTTCACTATAATTTTCTTCCAATTATAAAAAGAAAAAATAAAGAAATGGATGAAATCGGATATTGCTGATTTTGTTATGCTATCTCTTACTGTGGTAAATATAGTAAATATGCGTAATAATTTTTACATTTCATTCTTATATAATAAATATGTATAACAAAATTGTGATATTTTTTTTCAAAATTACTTTGATATTGTATAAAAATAATCCTATTTTCAATATTATTTTTATTATTAGAGTACCGTACCCCAAAAGTCAGAACCCTCACTTTGTTCTCCGCCTGTCTGTCTCAAGACCCTTTATCTCGAGAACGCGTGGAGGTATCAAATTAAAACTTAAACCATATACTTAAGTCTGCGGCCTATTGACGAAAAAAACAAACGTCTATGTTAATGAGAAAAAAAGATACGGCCTTTTATGTCGCAAAAAACGTATATTTCGAAAGTCGCAAAGGAATCAAAATTCATAGGGTCCCGTTGACCTAGAATTCTGAAATTTAAGTCACCCAAAAGAAACGTTATTGCGATTCGGAAAAAATTTCGAGACTCGATTCGATTCAGTGCGCGAGTCGGACTCGAACTTGCCCGATTTTTTGTATTTTGGCAACGGTAATGTATATGAAACGTTTTAATATTAAGATCTTGTATGTATTTATGAAATAAATAAATTATTATTGTTACAAATTATTATTTTACACTGATGGAACGATCGACAAATCATAAATTCTCGCTCAGTCGCAAGATATTATTTAGACTGTTACTGACTAAAACCCACTTGTGTTTCTTCAGTTGTTCCTTGTATTTCAGGGCCAGATGACCGTTTCAAATCCATCACCCTGGCAGGTGGGTAAACTTAGTAACTATATTTTGCTGGCACCTTTCGGTTTATCACTTCAGCCGAAAGACATCCACTGCTGGAGATAAGCCTACCCCAAGTATCGCCACAATTAACGGTCCAGTGCGTCCTGCATTCACCGGATTCCCGTAACCTTTACCAGGTCATCGGTCCACCCTGTAGGAGGCCTTCCAACGCTACGTCTTTCGGTACGTGGCCGCCATTCTAGAACCTTCCGGCCCCAACGGCCATTCGTTCTGCGAGTAATGTGCCCTGCCCATTGCCACTTAAGTTTGGCAATTCTTCGAGCTATGTCGGTAACATTGGTTCTCCTGCGGATATTCTCATTCCTGATTCGACCACACAAAGAAACTTCGAGCATAGCCTTTCCATTGCTGACCTTTCGGTTAATGATCACAAAAATTATCGACAAAACAAACACTATTTGTACACCTATTACAACGCTTGTCACTTACCTAATCCAGCAGTAATTAGTGGATGAAAAAAACCTTGTATTAAGACCTGTTGATCAACACAGGTGTGCCGCTTTTAGGCTGAGCCAATTATTTTAGCAACACCTCCATAGGTGCTTAGATGGGCTATAAAACCCACATACCTATGCTTGGCAATTGTTTCCTGATGTATTAAGATAGGTGTAATTTCTTTTTACTGTTTTTATTTTAGTTAGAAAATAAGCCTGTATTTTAGTAGTAGTCATAGTTTTAGTAATTTTTTTGACATTGACATTGTAAATGATAATTATTTATTGCAATTTTTAGGCAAGCTTGTTGATTTGTAATTGACTATTTATTTGCCAATTGATTTATTTATGAATCTTGATAATTAGTACTAAGTTGATTTTATTTATTGCATTGTAACTTCTAAAACCAATGATTTTCCATGCCGTAAGTCAGAATGTAGCGGAAACACCCAATTCTGTACCATCAAAATTGTACCTACATTACTGTTTCTTTTTTATGGTAGGTAAAATCATCCAATGACAAATCCCACCCTTGGGCGGAGCGGGAAATAGTGTCAAACTCTTACTGACTCGGACTTGATTTTAGTGTCTGTGGGCGGAAATCGGAATCGGAATCCCGGCGGCGGCTGGTGCGAGCGCTTCGTTGCCTCTGCCTAATGCAGTCGGCCTCCTTTGCTAGCATTACTGCCTCGCAGAGGGAGGCGACCGCCTGCCATCTCTCCTCACTTAGGACCATGGCCTGAACCAAGGCCCGGCGAGAGAGATCGCTGCCGCCGATCGCACCCACGAGGACACGGTGATGCTCTGCCCAGGCGGGGCACACCTCTACAGTGTGCTCCACCGTGTCCGCCGGGTGTTCCGCACAGTGGCGGCACCCGATCAACCCCTCCGCACGAATCCAGAACAGAAACTTAGCGAACTTGCCGTGTTCGGTAAGGACCTGCGTCGTGCGGTAGTTGAGAACGCCGTGAGGTCTTTCCAGCCACGCCTCAAGGATGGGCCTTATCGCCTCAATATCTCAATTGTGGCGCGCCCAGAACGTGGTTGCGATAGTCGTTGACGCCATTTCGCCATGAGATCCCGCCGGAGCTCTGTCTCGACTTGTCGCGGCAGCGGAATTTCGCCCCGGACCTACATAACCGTCAAATAAATAATTCTATTCTATTCTACTCAATAGTTCACATCGCTATGTAATAAAAACAAAATACACAACGTCAAAAAAGGAATTAAAAGTATATTTTTTTTAGTGATTAAAGACTGCCTACCAATACAATAGTAGTATTCTATGGTAAAAATTGAAATATTTTAATAAAGATTTCTAACCTAAATAATGACTTAATAAGACATTACTTAGCAACAAATAATTGCTTCTTTTTTTTTCTTCTTTGTAAATACAGGTGTTAGTGTCTCCGAATTTCTCTCGCCCTGTTTAGAGCGAGAAAGAAAGTCAAACTTTTACTGACTAAAACCTACCAGTGTCGATTCAGTTGCCCTTTGTATTCCAAGGCGGTGACTACCCTGACCATCAGAATGTAACACTCATCAATATCACTCAAATAAATTGATTTCAACAAAACACGACAAAATTATCGCTTCATTGAAATCGACAAACAAAGCTGATTTAAGTATCGACGCGAGTTCAAATAGAATGTTGTAAACGGTTCAGGCTTTGGTTACAGTGAACTCGTGAAGGCAGGAGCGGGAGTGGGCGCGATTAGGTGGCCAAGTACATCGCAAGCTGTTATAGCGGGGAGTGCTCCCGTCTTTGGCCTTAAGGTGGGTCCCACACTCACCTATCATCAACATCGAGCATGGTTTAGAAGCTTGTTGCTTCATTTAAAGCAATCCAACGCGATGTTTGATGGAGAGGCAACGCGAAAAAAGAGAAATAACGCCTAAAAACTCTGTTGGTATTCGGTAATTCCGTGATTTACTCTAATATCTTTTTTCGTGATTTATCATCTATAATATGTATGTATTTAGAAATATATAAGTATGTTTATCAGTTGTCTAGTACTCATAACATAAGCTCTGCTTAGCTTGGGACTAGACAGCGTTGTGTGATAGTTGTGGAATATATTTATATATTATTAAATTGTTGTTTTCGAGAAAAAAATTCATCATTTAGAATGTTCATTAAATGCGCAAGGCTTCTATAGAAGTACTTTTTTAAATTCTTAATATATGAGTAGGTACATTATGTAGGGCTAAAGTTCACGTAAAATAGCAGATTTTCAGAGATCTTTACTGGATTAGTTTCACACAAATTTATATTTTGATTTCACACATATCCACAAGATATCTGTGTATCCACAATATCTTGAGAAAGATGTGTAATAAAATACGTTACAAATATGACGATAATGTCCCTATTCATTAGATTGTTAATTCAATCCTATCCTATTTGGATGTTCGTCGTTGCGGCAGCGCTGCGATTTCTTAGAGAATAGCACCACCACAGATATGACAAACAGTAAGCACCACTGATATCGAGTAGTTGCGAAAAATGACGTTACGCCGGAGGGGTTATACAAGCAGGATTTCTTCGTGCGAGACGAATTTCTTTTTCGTTAAATCGTCTTTGAGTATTTAATGAAGAATTGAAATTTCAAAGAACCATAGTAAAACAATACCTAGAATATTAGGCAGGCAGGTTCGAAGCCTACTGGGGCCAAGGGCCTGCTTCTGAAAAGAAGGCTCGGCCCCGGTATGAAATGCAACGAAGGAACGGGGTGGGTTTTTAGTCAGTAAGAGCCTGACACTATCTCTCGCTACGCCCAAGAGCGGGAGATGTCATTAGATGATTTTACCCACCACAAAAAAAATGTGAATAGGCTCTTAATAAACTAGTGCGCCTCACCATCAACGATTGCATCACTGCTTACCTTCAGGTGGGATTGCAGTCAAGCACTACTTTATATCAATAAAAAAAAAACAGCTCAAAAATGGCGGTTACATGTGTTTGGTACTTCGCGCTCGCTTTAGCACCCGCGTAAGTTTCTCACTCTGACCGGAGCCTTAGACAGCGCTGTCTATACAGTGGCAAATATGACAGCAGCATGACGTCACACGATAAAGACATTCAGGGCTATTGATTTGTTTTGAGGGGAGCGACTGCGGTGGTATTTCAGGTGTGAATGTATGAAGTTGCGATAATACTTATTTATGGAAAAGGTAATAATTGTTTTTATTTAGTAAAATAGGTAGGTTATTAATAAGTTTAGTCAGTTTTACTGTCTCCCGTAATTCACCTGCGTGTTTGATTACTGCTCCACTTTAATCGGTCGTACCGGGATGTCATATACACCGTTAAATTTTGATCGTTGTAATCCCGTGGAGGGTCGATTACGGTACATGAAACACTATCTATTTGTAAAGAGAAAGTTAAAAAAATAAACTACTTTTTTAAAACTCGTTTTAATTTACGTCAGCTGGGCGAGTTCAATGACCTGTAAGTATTTAGTAGCAACGATAGACAACTACCTACAAGGTCATTGACTCTTTTGCTTAAAGAAATTGATTTCGTACATCCTTTATAATTCGTGACGCCATCTTCTTTTCGGTGTACCGCGTCGCGGTTCGTGCTGTTCGGGATCCACTCATTGGTTGCCTTCGCCTAATATTCCTGCGACATGCAGCAGATATGGCCTGCCCAGTTACCGACTTACGTACTTTCCAGTGGTAAAAAGCTTTCGTGTGTTTTGCTAATTTAAACAAAAATTCCGTATTTTTTTTTTTAAGATAAAACCGTTATTCGAATCACTAATAACATTTTTAATTAAAAAGTAATTAATTCGCTTAATAGGAATTGGGTCAGCAGATTACACTGTAGTATATGATACTATATGTATAGTACGTAAATACGTGTATCGCATGCTTAATCATGAAGAGACCTAACTCAAAAAGAGGGTTAATTGAATTTGAAACCATACTTTCTAAAATAAGGTTCAATTTACATTATACCCTTTTTTTGACATGAACTTTTTGACTAGCTTCTACTAGCGGCTTCGCCTCCATGTATATATATATATATATATTTTTTTTTTTTTTTTTTTTAACGTAGGTAAAATCATCCAATGACGAATCCCGCCCTTGGGTGGGGCGGGAAACAGTGTCAGACTTTTACTGACTAAAAACCTACCTTTCCATTCCTTGCCTTTATCCTGGGGCCTTTGGTGACAGTCTCACATAACCTTTGGCCCCAGTAGGCTTCGGCCCTGCTGGACCCCTACAGTTTGCTGACAACTCCTTGAGGCGCGCGGGAACGGTGCGCGCCGTAGACGACCTGAGCTCGGACCGGTCTGTTACCGGACGGACGGACAGCGAGCTACCCATTGCCCACCGTCCGCGAGCCCGCGCCTACAGTGGCCGGAAATTGGGATCGGAAACCCGGCGGCGGCGGCGGCGTGTCCGCCTTTGCCTAAGGCGGTCGGCCTCCTCCTTTACTAGCATTACTGCTTCGCAGAAGGAGGCGACCGCCTGCCACTCCTCCTCGCTCCGGAGCATGGCTTGAACCAAGCCCCGGCGCGAGAGATCGCCGCCGATCGCCCCCACGAGGACACGGCGCTGCTCTTCCCAAGCGGGGCACACCTCGACTGTGTGCTCCACCGTGTCCACCGGGCGGTCCGCACAGTGGCGACACCCGGGCGTCGTCTCCGCACGAATCTTGTACAGGTACGGACCGAACTTGCCGTGTTCGGTCAGCACCTGCGCCAAACGGAAGGTGACGACGCCGTGGGGCCTTTCCAGCCACGCCTCAAAGAGGGGCCTTACCGCCTCGATCGTGGCGTGCCCAGCACGAGGTTGCGACAGTCGCTCTCGCCATTTCACCATGAGATCCCGCCGGAGCTCTGTCCGCCATGCCGCGACTTGTCGCGGCAGCGGAGTTTCGCCCCGACGTTGCATCTCCACGCGTAAGTCATGCATGTGTGCAAGGACTGTTGCCTCCAAATCCCACGGTGGTAGGCCAGCAAGGAGGCTCGCCGCTTCACAGGACACCGTACGGTATCCGCGGATCATCCGGATGGCCATGACCCTCTGGCAGGCGGTTAGCCGGGCCGCCACTCGCTTTCGTAGCGATGGCGCCCACACCGGCGCACCGTAAAGGGCCATGGACCGAACGATGCCTGCGTAGAGCCTCCGGCAGGAGGCGTCTGGACCCCCCAGGTTCGGCAGGAGCCGCTTGAGCGCAGCCCCAGTCGCGTTCAATCTGGGAGCCAGACGTCGGAAATGCTCCTTGAAGTTCCACCGGCTGTCGAGGACGAGTCCCAGGTACTTCATCGTCGACCCGACGCCGA
The DNA here is from genome assembly GCA_958295575.1 of Leucania comma. Lineage (NCBI taxonomy): Eukaryota > Metazoa > Arthropoda > Insecta > Lepidoptera > Noctuidae > Leucania > Leucania comma. The sequence continues at coordinate 22,019,296 of OY282477.1, read as the reverse complement.
TGTGAACTCCTCCTACCGTTAATTGGGAGCCCGGAGGTGGCGCGCTCCGAGGGCCGTGAAAACACATGGCCTCGGACTTGTGCAATGCCACCTCGAGTCCCAACTGCTGTATCCTCTCCACGACTGTCGCAACCCCGCGCGTCGCTAGTTCGACCGCCGCCTGGTACGACCGTCCCCGCGCCAGGACCAGCGTGTCGTCTTCGTAACAGACCACGCTGACCCCGTCGGGGAGGTCGGCGCGCAGCACGTAGTCGTACCCGATGTTCCACAAGGGCGGCCCTAGTACCGATCCCTGCGGAACACCGCACGACATCTCTCGCCGTTTCAACTCCCCCTGATGACCGGGGTAGATGATGAACCTGTCCGACAGGTAGGCCTCGATCACCCGACAGAGGTAGTCGGGCACCCGGTGCAACTCCAGGGCAGGGAGTTGAAGGCGTTGGCGATGTCCAGAGACACCGCCAAGACACACCTGCCCCGGGACACCGCATCCCCCGTCGTGAGGGCTCGCACGCGCATGATGGCGTCCACAGTGGAGCGCCTCCTGCGAAATCCGAACTGGCCGTCCGCAAGATTCGGCCCCTTCCGTGCCAGATGCACGACGAGGCGGTCTGCAATTACTCTTTCAAAGAGCTTGCCCCTTGCCCACCTCGTCGAGCAGCACAATGGGCCGATACGCGGACGGAGAGTCCGGGGGGCGCCCCGGCTTCGCGATAAGGACCAGTTTCCCCGTCTTCCAGCGAAGCGGGAACTGGCCCCTCTCCATGCATGCGCTGAAGAGCCCTCTCAGTCGAGACCCGAGTTCCTCCATGGCCAGGACCCAGGCTTTTCCAGGCAAGCCATCGGGTCCTGGGGCGGTGTTCTTGGCACTCAGCCTTCGCACCGCCACTCTCATCTCCACCTCGGTCACCTCTGGAGCATTGTTGCCGTCGTTGCCGTCGTGGTCCGCATCGGACACCGCCGCTGGTGGCGGAGCCATAGGCGGGGGAGTATGCTCCCCTCGCGTAGGGAACAGAGCGCTCACCACACCGTCCACGAGCTGGGGCCGGAGACTCTGAGTCAGCGGGGGAGCCCATGGGCGGAGTTTCTCCATCACCATTTTGTATGGGCGTCCCCACGGATCGACGTTCAGAGACTCCAGCCACACGTTGCGGGCCTCGAGTTTGGCCCGCTTTATCTCCGCTCGGAGGGTGCGTTTTGCCGCCCTGTATCCCTCATACAGCTCCGCCTCCATGGCCTCCGCACCCGGTGGACGGGTGCGGCGCCTGCGGTGTCTAGTATACCGGCGTCGCGCAGCATTGCACGCATCGCGCAGTGCCGCAATCTCTGGCGACCACCAGTGTACTTGGCGCCGGGCACGTCCTGGCCGGACTCGGGGCATGGCCGCGTCGCAGATTTGCGACATGGCCACCTGGAACCAGTCCGCCTCGACGTCGATGTCGACAGGCCTGTCCGGTGCTTGCACCCAGGCCTGTACTATCGCGGCTTCCTGGAGCAGGTCCCTGTCCAGCTGCCTCAGCGCCCAACGCGGACCACACGGGGTCTGTCGGACCGGCACGGTCGAGGTCTGGGCGGAGACGTCAAACCGGATGTACCGGTGGTCGGAGAACGTCTCCACCTCCTCTATAACGCGCCAGTCGACGACGCGCGGTGCCAGTGCAGGGCTGGCGAACGTAACGTCCACCACCGACTCGCCCTGCATCCGCACACACGTGGGGACAGCACCCCGGTTTTGTACGACTAGGCCCTGTCCTAGGGCCCATTCCTCCACCCTTCGACCTCGTTGGTTCGTGAACCGGGAACCCCAAGCCTCGTTCCAGGCGTTGAAGTCCCCGCAAACGACCACGGGGAGGCTGGAGTCAAACCCAGCAACGACGGCATCCAGCTCCAAAAGGGAGTTGTCTAGTTCGGCGAGAGATCTGTTCGGGGACAGGTAGACGCCTACCACCACTATGTCCCCGAACCGTGGCCTCCATGTATATTGGGAATCGTCCCAATGAAACACCCTCCCGGTATAAAAAGTATTGTATGAGCTATTTCAACCGCAGTAGCTCTTTAAATTCATTCAACTGTTTGAAGAAGTAACAAATACAACATACTCGTAAAATTTTTTGCTTATATAATACACCGCTATTTTTTAATTATGGCAAATACTTAAAGGGCTTATTAGAAAAGGTCTTTTTATTATTTAAGTAAAATCTCAATGCATAATATTCATAAACAGCAAAGTTATGAGCGTTTGTTTATATCCCAAAATCTCACTCAATTTATAGAAACATTGTACAGGTTAATGTTTATGAATGAAAGAATGTCAATAAAAATGGAAAAACACTGCGCTTAGTATTTTCTAGTAGTAATTGTTATGAATGATGATTCAATTATGAATTTACCAATAATGACAAATTTTCGTGGACAATTTTGGGATTTCGTTTTTTGTACTTTTGAATACACAAATATGATCAGTAACGGGTACTGATTGAGCCCCATTTTTTTTGCACTAATTAAAAAATAGGGGTGTATAATAAATGCGATGACAATAAGGGTGCGTTTCTTCTAAAACAGAGCTGGGCCACAAAATAGACAGGTACAGATAGAAGTCATGTCAGCCTCATGTATGTAGTTTATTTTTCATGCCTGAGCTCGGTGGTCGAGATAGGGTCGCCGCTAGCGTCGCTATATTCGAGCGCCCGGGTCCGGCGATAATACCTACCTAATGTAAATTGTAAAAAAAAAATACAAAAAAAAAATATAACCGACTTCATTCGTTTTAAGATAATTGTTACTAACAGATTATGGACCTCGTCCGAAATAAATGTTTTATTATTATTATTTAAAATAACTTTAATTTCGGAAGTCGGTGTTTCTATATTAGTTTGGTCTCTTCGTTGCTTAACACCATAGATATTCGGAGATCTTCAATCTTAGCGCAACCGCTTATCTCCCACCAAAATAATTACAACATTCACAAATAGTGTATTTACGAAAAAATATTGAACTGCAATAATACGCATATCAATAAAATCAGCCACACGCACTCGATTGCACCTCTCTAAATCTTGAACGGTCATTGCGTTCGGGAAGATTTAGGCTAATTCGAGCTAGTTCGTGTCGTTCCAAACGTAAGTTAGTAAAATATTTAAAAATTGATTTAAAATATAAAACAGTGACTTAAATGTTTAATTACCGATGGTAGGATACGCCATTTGTCTTCAGGTTGATGGTATGTGATCTATTTTTGCATATAATTACTGCACAACTCGGCATTTTGGTTTTTTCGCATCAGTAGTACAATGTACGCAATTACAAAGTAATTGAATGAAGCGTACAGCCACCGTTCGATTATAAGACTAGTTTGACAATATCGAGGCTTCACGTGCCTCGCCCATGAAGGCATATCCCTCGATATCCGTGCTTAACACCGACTTACGAAATTCAAGTTATTTTGCACATTTTTGTGTTTTTTTTTTACATTGAAGTCGGTTTAATTATTTTTCGTCAGCCAAACTTAAATAGATACCTTCCGCCATTCGGTTCCACCATCAAATCATCATGACAATTCTATTAGTAGGTACCAAACACGGCTAGAATACGCTGATTTATTACATAATTCCCTTTCTTACCTACCTTCCAGCTTCATCATCAGATCAGTTCTATGTAATATATATATATCCCCTTCTTCCTTCAGTTAGTCACCGACTATATATATATATAATAAATTCGGTGTATATGTATAAAGCAATTCTATTTGTTACGACAGTTCTGCTATGATTTTTTGAAGAGTTCCATTCTATATCTTCGAAGTTCATCATCAGATCTAAAAGATATTTTTATGGGGCCAATTCGGAAGAATAATCTTTCAATCAAAATAAAAAATTTCAAAATTGGTCCACAATTGCTTGAGATATCAGTGAACACACATAAAAAAAATACATACAGCCGAAAATAGAACCTCCTCCTTTTCGAAGTTGATTAAAATATTACATGGCCACAAACTCATGTTCACTTTCTTATAGACCACCGGGGTACTTACCTACCTGACTGTTCTACGTTATATTAAAACCAACCATCAAAATACAAGCAAATACCCACATACCTCACTGAAACAACTGGTAGCTTAAAAAACGATAATATACCATTTAATGTTAAATTGAAACAACCGTCTACTGAACAGCTATAATTGTGAATGTTCATAGACGCGTGTCTCAAATCGGTAGCACTCGAGCTCGCACTGGTTTGAGCGCCCGTGAGATATCGTGTCCGTGAGCGATGTCTAAGTGCGCCTTGCTCTAGCGCGCTTTGTGTGTAGATTGTGTACTAATCTGTACTATCTCTCTTTTGTGGCTGGGCAGAGTAGAGCAGAGGAAAGCATTGAGTAGAGGCAAGCGTTAGTTCTACTTGGTGCTTCTACTCGGTACCCAAATCCATCCTGCCTTGCTTGAGGTCGCGCGTTCATTTGTTTTATTTGAAAGTACGCTCAGCTCCACTTCGCTCCACTACACTTCGTTTTCACTGTGCGGAGTGGAGATTTCAAGCACTGTGATTGTCCAGTTTAAGATCCGCTCCTCTCCAAGCTGCTTAGCTCTGCGTTAGTGGAACGCATCCTTAGACTAGATAAAAACCACTAGTACAGTACTTGATTTAGGTACTAAACTAGACAAAGTAGCACAAGTAGGTACCCATTCCATGCAAGCTGTGAGAGTCAGTCCATAATAATAGCCAATTTTAGTGGTAATAAAGTATATCTATTCGCGTTAGCACAGAAAATATTATGAAGCTAGCAAAAGCTAGTAAAATTCTTGATAAATCTCAGTTTAGTTCAAGAAATGTTTCATATTTTGGCTTAGAATTATTGCTGCAGTGCACATTGCACAAATACAGTTCTAGTGAAGTCTTACTTTGTTTTAGTTCATGCAGTAAACATTTAAGTCAATTGGCTTCACTTACGGATATTATATTCGTTGAAGAAAATATAGAAAATGCTCACACTTTTATTATTTCATTCTTACTGGCATGTAGTCCTAAGTTGAGCTATACGAATACTAACAAAATAATGCTTGCACTGACTGGACCGGTCCACTCAAATCTGTGTGGTTCTTTCCTCAAAAGACCATCTCGGACACTAATCTGCATGGTTTTCATATGATTTGACTATTACATGTTTGCTGTATGGACTTTAAAAGAGACTTTGACACCTGAGTTTGTTTCGGTGTTTCTTCTCAGGGTAGTCAGCTAGGAAACTTCGGCCTCATCTAGTTAAAACTGACGAACTGACTAAGTAAACGAGTCAATGACCTTGTAAGTAGTTGTCGGTCGTTGCGTACTAACTACCTACAGGTCATTGAACTCACTCAGCTGACGTTTACTTAAATAAATTAATTTCGTACATGCGTAAATTAATTCTAGTTATAAAAAAACACTTAATTTTTTAAATTTTATCTTTACAAAACGATAGTGATTCTTTTACCGAATCGACCCTCCACGGGATTGAAACGATTAAAATTTAAGGGTGCATTGTTTATGGCCTAGAAATAGTTCCAGGTTTGGGTGTCTTGGGTAGCGATTAACTCAAAATCAAAATAATTTTTATTTCACATAGGCCTACATGGGCACTTATAAAACGTCAGAAGCGAAAGGAACGGTTCCAAATTGGTCGATTCTTATGCAGAAGAACCGGCAAGAAACTCCATGGCTACTCTTTAAAAACAAAAGATTTTCTTACAATATTATTATGTATTTAACTTCTAGGTAACCCAAACTAAGAGAATACCAGTATTTTACATTTAGTTGTCTATATGGTCACCACAACTCCGTAGATAGATAGAGAGATAGATAGATATATTCTTTATTGTACACCAAAGATAAAATTACAATAGGAACTTAAAATTAATAGGGTGTCACAATGGGCGTAACTGAGTAACTGCTCATCGCATGTCTTGGTGAACATGTGACTAAGAATAATAGCTTTTTTTTGGGGGTGAGATATCAAATAAATCTTCCTACTCGCGAAGTACTAATGTTTAGCATAGCATAGCATCAGCTTTATAATGATTCCACTACTGGGTCTCGGGCCTTCTCTCTAAGAAAGGGCATGGGCCGTAATCAACTACGCGGGCCCAGTGCGGGTTGGTGGATGTCTTATTTCTTCAACTTTTTGATTGATGTATACATGGTTTCCTCACAATGTTTTTTTACCTCCACCGTTTTGAGAGCAGTGATGATGAAATTAATTACACAAAGTAATGCGCCTAGCTGAGTTTGAAGCCACGATCTACAACTCTTAACTCGCAGCCGTTACCACTCGGTCACCACTGCTCTCATCTAATGTTTATTATAATTAAATCTGACCAAACTGACCTGCGTTCTTTCAGTTTTAGTTCAAGGGTCGCGGTAACTCTTTCGAAAAAACCTCAGCCTCTTCTTCCTCCTTTCCAACCAAAAATACCCTCTCTGCAACCATCAACCCGTCTCAATAAAACTTTAAACTGAAGTTTCTCAAATAAGGCACGTTCCAGCTAACCAATCTTTCATTCAACTTCGGCTCACAAGGCATAAGATAGTCGGAGTTCAACGTGTATTCTCTGCTTAATAAACTATTTACAAGACCTTGTGGTCGCCGCTAGAACATGGTAGCTCGCGATTTATAAGATACAGACTTGAATTAATGCAGTTAAGTGTTGAATTAGTAGTTTAGAGGTATGCAGAAAAGGGAACAGGGGAAAAGGTAGCCTTTGAACAGACATGTGTCTGATCTGAGCTGTGGAAAGGGCTATGCTCAGAGTTTCCTTGCATGATCGGATCAGAAATGAAGATATCCGCAGGAAGACTAAGGTTACCGATAGCCCAAAGAATCACCAAACTGGCAATGGGCAAGGCACATTGCTAACAAAACAGATAGTTGACGGGGACGATAGGTTTTAGATTAGCGACCACCATATGTTGTAATCACGCGCAGACCTCAGATACCGCGATGTAGGATTTTGATCTTTTAATTAATATGTGGCGAAATAGATGTCGCTACAGGCTATTGCACAATCTGCGTCACAAAAAGCTATACAATAAGCTCTTTGTGAAGCAGTTTGTCTAGAGAAGTACTACAAGCAGACCTATTACTGCCATCAAACTGCACTGTAGTGCTTATTTTGATCGATATATAAATACTAGATACTCTATCTTGTGGATAAGTAGAAACATCATCGTCTGCCAAGCCTTCTTATCTTTGGAGTTTGATTTCCGCACTCGGTCAATGATGGACCGTTGTACATAGGCTTGTAGTAGCAGCCTTGGTTCTATCTAACCCATCTCTTCCAAGAAGCGTATGGACTATTTATTTAGGGTGTGTATGAGGAAATGTAGTGATTCTAAGAATTGCACGCGGATCTTGGTGACACCCGTGCACTCAAGGAGCGCGTGTGAAACCATTTCCCCATTTCAATGTATGGTCGGCACTAGCTCCGTGATGACGTTATGGGGAATCGTTTCTTTACCGCAGGGTGCGTCTACCCAGTCGCAGAAGACTAGTAAGACAAGAATGCTACTGGGCCATAAGGACACAAAATAAATTAGTAACATATATCTTACTTTGCTGAAACCTCTACGGTCCAGACTAAGCCTTCCGCCTCGTCATTTGTACCGCGTACATTCCGATGTACGCGGTACAAATGACGAGGCGGAGTGTGGCGGCATTGTTCCAGTCCTCCGGGACTGGAACTGGACTATAATTTAGGTGTCTTTAATGCTAGGGAAAATAGGCTCTTAATAAACTATTGCGCTTTACCATCAACGATTGCATCATCTACCATCAGGTGGGATCGCAGTCAAGTACTAGTTTATATCAATTAAAAAATGTCTTTACAAATCGGAGGACACTGGTCCTTTGGGAATTATACGAGGGGCTGAAGTCAACGTGTAGAGACCTCTTAGATACGCAGCGTAGTATCTAGTAATATAATCATTCTTTGAAATGTTTGGGACCAATGTATTTGACAGTTGCTGTCATGTATTTGACAGCTGTCATGTATTTGACAGCTGTCATTTGTCAGCGGATTCACTGCATAATAGAAAATTATCCCAAGGGAACATAATCCCAGTGCAAAAAGGACCCTATGTGTTATTCTGTGACATGGTCTAACTGCGTCCCAAGTTTCATCGAAATCCGTTCAGTAGTTTTTGCGTGAAAGTGTAACAAACATCCATACATCCAGTCATCCATCCATACATACAACGTTTCGCGTTTATAATATTAGTAGGATTGTTGCTAATGTCTACAGACGACGGTGACTGTTTAGGTTTGGTCAGGTTTTTTTTTTTTTGGTAGGTAATATCATCCAATGACAAATCCCGCCCTTGGGCGGAGCGGGAAGTAGTGTCAGACTCTTACTGACTAAAAACCTATCCCGTCCCTTCGTAGCCTATCGAGCCGGGGCCGGGTATTCCTTTCGGAAGTTAACCCATGACCCCAGTAGGCTTCGACCCTGCCTACCTGCAGTTAGCAGGTTAGGATATCACCTTATTTATTTACCAAAAAATAACACTATTATAACGGTTTTATACTTTGATAAACAGTTTCTTTACTAAGAAATAACTTAAAACGCCCTTTAACCTTATCAAAGGCAACTTGCGAACGCCCATCAAAGTCTGGTTCCATACGGCTAGGCTTTGTAATTAACTGAAGTAAATAAATTAAATGTAGAAAGAAAAGACTTGATATTTTTTTTAAAATAATTTTTTGAAATTTTTATGTAGATTATTAGGTCTACCTAAAAAATTGATGTTTCTTAAAACGGCTTGCTTTGAAGTGTTATATCTTTGGATTGTCTTGGAATTATAAGTTCAAATGAACTTTATATTAAAGGTACATTATTCTTTTTTTTAAATTAGTTATTTATTGGTTTCTTTACGTTTTGTATTTTCTGTAATATCGCTGTATTTCTAAACATTTTTGTAGTTTTTTTAGATTTCATACAAAAATGGTTATAAATACAGCGATATCATTATCATTTTAACCGAACCACGTCCACTGTTGAACATAGGTTTATCAAAGCTTCACCATAACGACAAATCTTCAGCCCACCCTAGCCAAGTTACAGTCGTTTCGTTTTGCGTGAACGCTTGAAGTTGGCCGCGCCCCCAACTCCTTTGTTCGAACAAACGAATTGCGGGCGTGGCCAACACCAGGCGTTCACGCAAAACGAAACGATTGTAACTTGGCTAGGGGGCAGGCTCTTTTCGTCTCACATCCATCGGAGAATGGAGGGCCTATCAACCAATTGTTTTGCTCGTAATGTACCCTGCCCACTGCCACATAAGTTTGGCGATTCCTAAGGCTATAACTTGGTTTCTCCTACACGCAAGGATATTCCGAGCAAAAGCCCTTTCCCCTTAGGTGACTTTAATCCTTGTTTCGAGGCCCATTTTAAGCAACTACAGTTCAGTACCTCTACCATGACTTTTAAGCAATAGTATTCGTCGCTACTCGATAAATATTTTGTATGGCAAATTTTGCAGCGCCTCTAGCGGTCACTTGCAGAACCAAAATTTGCCATACAAAATATTTACGGCGTCGATATCGAGTAGCGACGAATACTATTGCTTAAAACTCATGGTAGAGGTACTGAGCCATATGCTAGTGCACGTAGTTTAATTAAAAAAAATATGATTATACTGTTGGTTGTGGGAATAAACCAGCTCAGCGAGCCGTCAGTCCAGTGTCCAATTATTATTTTTTGAACAGCACATCAAGCGATAAGTATTTAAATTCAACTATTATTTGCTTATAAATTTTATAATTATAATTTAAATTATAATGCGATTCAATTATTCTTCAAATACGCTTGTAAGTTGTAGGTACGTTGAAGATTTGTAGTTTGATTACTAAGATTTCATTTTTAGAAATGAATTTTTTAAATTAATTTGATAAAAAATTAGAGAAATTCTATGTCTGGCTACTAACGTCATACTCGTAACGTAATATTTACAAATTCTTACTTCACATTTTAACTTTCTTCTTTTTTTAAAAAAATTTTGCTCAACCATAGCAATTAGGTACTCCTGTATATTGTGGGCGCGTTCACAAACCTGTAAAAATGTCTTTTATCTGTATTTTTTTTTAAACTTAGGTGTTATATTTGGTATTTTTAAACGCTGAGAGAGCAGTGTTCGCCGAGTAGTAACAGCCCTGACTTACGAGTTATAGGTCGCGGGATCAAACCCAAACAGGCGCATTACTTTGTGTTATTTATTCCATCACCACAGCTCTCAAAACGGTGAAGGAAAATATCGTGAGGAAACCGGCATGTACTAGAGCTAAAAATTAGAAGACATGTGACATTCATCAACCCGCATTGGACCCGCGTGGTGGATTATGGCCCATTCCCTTTCTTACAGAAGAGGCCTGAGTCCCAGCAGTGTGAATAATAAAAGGCTGATTATGCAATTAAGTAAAACATGTTACAACCACAAAAATATGCAGCTGCACATTTTAAGGATAAGTAAGAGAGATCAAAATGCTTTGCGTTTGACTGCATATTGTACATCTAACTTCATTCGCTTAAATGAGTAATCTTTATACAAGTTTATAACTCTTCAATACGTGTGTTTGTCACCTAACTCCTAAACGAAATGACCGATTTTGATGATGTGGATATATTTAAGTAAGTTCAATGGTTTTAGAATACAATTGAAACCTGTATTGTGTTGTGTGTGGCGCTACGATACTATTATTGGGTTTATATTTTTTTCCGGAGGAGTGACAGCTTTCGGATTAAATAACGTCTGTTGGGAGCGCTAAGATATTATATATTAAATATATATATATATAAAGTTTTGTGTTTCATAAATAGATATAATTTATAAACTCACACCTGTCCCTTGAGGTAGACCTAAAATTACAGCTCTACCGTCTTCTGACTTTCACGATTCTTTTTTTGAAATATTCACACCTGTAAAAATATAAAAAGAAGACCTCAGCTAGTGGAACCAACCACTAATTGACACCCGTCCAACGCAAACGAGATATACTTATACATTTCTAAAGCCAATCTAAATTCATGTACACAACGTGCCATGGTAAATGGCAAGTTTCGGTCGCTACGTACAAAATTTACGTAGTAACAGAGCCGGATAGGATACTAAAAAATCCACGTGGATGAGCTAAATTTTTTGGCTTTTTCTGTCCGCTGTTTACTTTTTTGCTTTTTATTTTAATCCCTGAAGTGGGACTTTATTCTTTTGTTCGTTTACATTTGCAACTATATGGAGTTTCAATGTTTTGGAAAGTCTTTTTAAGAGTATGGGCAATTGTATGTTTGGCTGCAGTAATGTTGAAACTTGGCAATTTTTAGGGTTCTGTACTAAAGTTGGCAAAAATGGAACTCTTATATAGGATAGCACGCTGTCCGATCGTCCGGTAACCGACCGGACCGAGCCCAAGTCGTCGACGGCGCGTTCTGTTCCCGCGCGCCTCAAGGAGCTGTCAGCACACCGAAGAGGCCCAGCCTGCTAACTGCAGGCAGGCAGGGTCGAAGCCTACTGGGGTCATGGGTTAACTTCCGAAAGGAATACCCGGCCCGGGCTCGATAGGCTACGAAGGAACGGGGTAGGTTTTTAGTCAGTAAGAGACTGACACTACTTCCCGCTCCGCCCAAGGGCGGGATTTGTCATTGGATGATTTTACCTACCATAAAAAAAAAACTCTTATATAGGATCTCTTTGTTATCCGTCTGTCAAGACAATTTTTCTCAGGAACGAGTTGGTATGCAGCTGGAATTAATATCTTATACTAAAGTACCTCAAGCACTAGTAATGAAAAAATCAAAAGGATAAGACCGTTTATGCTCCGGCACATATTTTGATACTCGCTAGGAAACCAAACCGTCAACCTTGATTCCTGAATTTGGCATGAAGCTAGTTCTCTTAGCACAAGTATAGGAAATTAGGAAACTGTAATTAGTTTGTGGTAATGTCACAAAAAAGAAAACTTATTTTGCGATTCGGAAATTCTTTGAGACTCGGATTGGGGATTGAACTATTCACATATATAATTTTGTACAGAACCCTCGACGCGCGAGTTCAACTCGCATTTGGACATTTCTTGCTTTGAATTAATAATAGCGATAGTCGTAAATATTTATTTAAGGTCAATCCTTTTAACGTGGTTTGTCCATTTTACGTAATCTCCAAAACCACAGTGCTCAGAAAAGTCTTAGGCTTCGTTTACGGAGACGCGGCGCGTTGGGCGGTCCGTCGTACATTGCCATATGTTTTTTTTTTTCTGGCTTCGCAATGCTATATGTTTATGTTTGCGCATGCGATGACGCGGCCTGCTGCTGCAATGTATGACAAACGCTGAACGCGCCACGCAACGCGCCGCGTCTCCGTAAAAGAAGCCTTAAAAGTAAGATATTGAAAAAATCACTTTAATTTATGTGAGCAAGCTGTACCCAATTGTGTTTGGCATTGAAAAAGTGTTTTTTTTAGTCTTAACAGCTTTGGTAGGACTTTGCAATTGTTAAGGGCCGGTGTTAGTTACTGAGTATTTTGTATGAACTCCGCCAGGGTCTATGTCGACTTCGCGACCCATAGCAGCTTTGTTTATATTAAAAAAAAAAACAATATCTATTCAAAGTTTTTGTTTCTGCGAGGTTCTTTTAAAAAACAAACTTAATTTTTTTTACAACTTTCAATCTCGTAGTTATACACGTTTGAAATCGTAATTTAGTGTCAGATTCGCGATTTTTTTTTCGATCCATCTAATTTATATCATGTTTCGATTTTTGCCCGGCGCTTGGTCATATAGGCAATTTCAATAAAATAAATTTTCATTTTCATTTTCTCTTTAAAAAAGTTCAAAATGTTAAAAAGTTCAGAGGTTTAAAAAAGTTCAAAATGTTAACCTTAAAACAACCCCTTATTTTATGATAAATTTTATTCATACTAAAAAAACCGGGTCAGGTGACATTTAACTTACACAGATTTCAGGTTTGGTCCCGTAATAAAAGTTGTATGTTATCATGACTACAATCACGTGTTTAAGTATCGTTCACTAATTACCAGTCACCCTATATAATGTCATCATCATCATCATCATCAGCCTTTTAATATTCCCACTGCTAGGACACAGGCCTCCTCTCTAAGAGAGGGAATGGGCCGTAATCCACCACGCGGGCTCAGTGCGGGTTGGTGGATGTAACATGTCTTCGAATTTTTGGATCTAGGTCATGCCGGTTTCCTCACGATGTTTTCCTTTACCGTTTAGAGAGCAGTGGTGTTGAAATAAATTACACAAAGTAATGCGCCTGGTCGGGTTTGAACCACATAAATATAAATATGTATACACAAATAAACAATACAATAATGTATAATTGTATACCTCGAAAACTCGAGTTTATTCTTTGGCCTAAAATCACAATTTTATTCATAATTCCATAGTAAGTTATTTATTTTTAGGTTAGGTGGTAAATTCTGAGTATTTACTAAACTATTCTTGTAGAATAGTATTAACAAGATTTTGTTTGTGACTTAAGTCTACAAGAAAATAAAATGTGTATTTTATTTTGGTAGGTAAAATCATCAAATGACAGGCGGGACTAAAACCTACTCTGTTCCATTCATTGCCTTCGATCCAGGCCCTAGGGTTCATTTTCACCTAACCCTTGGCCCCAGTAAGCTTCGGCCCTACTGGGCCCCCACAGTTTGCTGACAACTCCTTGAGGCGCGCGGGACCAGTGCGCGCCGTAAACGACTTGGACGTCATCAACGGTGCGCGACTTGGGCTCGTTCCGGACTGTCACCGGACGGACGGACAGCGAGCTACCCGTTGTATCCACAAGCATCGTAATACGAAATAACAAAGACTAGAGCGAAGGTAGCTCTGTTTGCACAGAGGCTGTTATATAGGTTATGAAATAATCCGAAGTCTTTCTCCAGCGATTTCAAAGATTAATAGGAAGATAAGGACTTTTTAAACTTTTGTTCAGAGCGATGAAAATAGAAATTTTAAAATCTCAGGTGGGAAAAAGGTTATGAAACCTTCGAAATCAAGTTTGTTTGCAACGATTTAGTAAGTTATAGAGATGATAAAATTTTATTTTTATTTTTAGAGCGATAAAAATGGCAATAAAGATCTGGGGGCTTACTCTCGAGTTTAAATCCGATCGGTCGACATTGGAATTGTGACGTCAGGTACTCTTGAATTAGATGCGAGGGCCAAATTGCGTGACCTTTTTGGGAAACTAAGTAAAATGGGGATTGGGCTTGGCGTGTGGTCACGCAATTTTAAACCAATTTGGCGCTAGCATCGAATTCAAGAGTACCTACCTAACGTTACAATTCCAATGTCGACCGATCGGAATTAAACTCGAGATTAAGCCTCCTGAGCTGCTTACGATTTGCACGCACACTGTTTAGTACAATCAGACGAAAAGTTTTACAATATAATAATATAAGGGGGAAAAAAGCGTTACCAAAACTATTTTAAGCTAGATTTAGAACGGTAACTTCGGGTAATTTTATTTAAACTTATTGTATATTAAAACTTTTTTTATAATAATATGAACTTTAATTTGGGTTATGTCCGAATCATTCAATCTGTGAAAAATATTAAAAATCTTTTGGGTCGATTTGGACATTGTATCCGAATCTCCAGCAAATCTGGCGTATTTTCTGTCACGAAAAGAAAAATTTAAAAACTTACTATTGGCTACAAGAATATTTTGACTCGTGAATAAAGCCTCAGATATAATAGGGGACAAAATGTCCCCCAACATAACGCGCAACGCTCAATCTACGCGCCCAATGTCCCGCAACTTGTCCCCCAAAAATTAACAATGCATTCACGTGACGCGGTATATATACACCGTTAAATTTGGTCGTTTTAATCCCGCGGAGGGTCGATTCGGTACATGAAATACTGTCGATTTGTAAAGAGAAAATTAAAAAATAAAGTACTTTTTTTAAAAACTCTAATTAATTTACACATGTGAGAAACTAATTTCTTTAAATAAACGTCAGCTGAGCGAGGCCAATGAGCTGGAGGTAGTTAGTACGCAACGACCGACAACTACCTATAAGGTCATTGACTCGTATACTTAAAGAAATTAATTTCGTACATGCGTATATTAATTCGAGTTTTTGAGAAAAAGTACTTTATTTTTTATTTTTTTCTTTACAAATCGATAGTATTTCATGTACCGAATCGACCCTCTGCGGGATTAAAACGACTATTTAACGGTGTATACAGGTTGATTGGTAATTAGTGAACGATACTTAATCATGTGATTGTATTCATGATAACAAACAACTTTTACTATGGGACCAAACCTGAAATTGCGAAAAAATCAGCCAAGTTTGACCTGTATCTACCTATTGTTAATCCAATAAGGTCCTTTATTTTTTCTTCAAGCGTCGAACAAGGTTCACAGTAACAAGTTCCTTTCATTGTCAATATTTTTCTTTTCAAGAATCAGCATCCGAAAATTTACATACACTTAATAATCCACGATCGTATTCCAGAGTTGAGAAAAAGTAAAAAATATATTTTATGTTTATCGAAAATTCCAGACCAGAGCAATATTTGGGTAAAAAAAATACAGAGACGCATTCTACGATATAGTTTTTGTATTTTTATGCAAGCAAAAAATATTACTAACCGTTTGGTCTATGAGACTTTTTCTACGAAATATTCTGGGTTTTTTTAGGGCTGACGCAGGGATCTTTATCGGTTTTTGACGTAAGATCATTTTTGTAAGCGCGGGTGTTTTATGGCCATCTGGTTCACAGAGCACGGATATACTTCGGCGACCACTGCTGGACACGATAGTGACAAAACTTTTCATACGAAGCAAGTGAGCGAGGCAAGTGAATCTCAAACAATAATATTTCTTCAATTTATAAAATCCTAGTACTTGAACACCACTGATGAAATCCCAGAGTATGAAGGTGTCTCAGTGGCCACTGCTAGAGACGGCAGTGCCACTTTGCACACAAACTAAGCGAGGCAGTCGTACAATCTCGAATCATAATATTCCTTTAATGTATACAATCCTTGTAGATGATAGACAGGGAGAGGGAGGCCAAAGAAAAGATGGATGGATTATGTGACGGGTGACAGGACAGAGTGGAAGAAAAGACATGTTGCGCTGATCCCAATTAATATGGGATAAGGCCAGGAAGAAGAAGTATACAATCTTTGTAGTTGAACCCAATTGCTGAAGCCACGGAACCTCAACGACCTCTGCTGGAGATGACAGTGTCAAAACCTTTCATAAAAAACGAGCTAAATAGTCATGGGTTTCGTTTTCGGTGGGTCTAATTTAGAGTTCTGGGAACCGAGCATCCCTCGTCATCACTCCTGCTCAGCTCCTCTTGTGTCGGTCCACACTACACGAATTTAAACTCAGATTGTGCCCCGTTCGTGCTCGGCTCCTCTAGCGTAGAACCACATATAGAAAACGAAACCGTGTCTACGACAGCCAACAAAACTTGTGCTAACTGCTCATTGCGTGGGGCACGAATATTATTAGTATAGACGTTGCTGGTCGCTGCCGGCACGGTCATTCCTTAGTCTGTGGTGTAACTGTAGATTATTTGTCTTGCTATTAACTTCAGGCAACTTAGAGAAGCGTTGTCAACTTAGTTAAGTATCTCCAAAAAAGTAAGTTTATTTTGGACTGGTAAATTTTTAGGGCCTATTTAGTATCAGTGCGTTGTTCTCAAAGTCAAAGTTTTACGAATATTATAATGAGAAAAGATTTTATTTTGTTTGTAATAAATAAACTCAATCAAAAAGTACTGGACTGATTTTTGAAATTCTTGCAGCAGTAAAATGCTACTTTATCACTGATGGACAAAGGCTTATATTTTTTAACTTTGACACGGATTAAGCAGATGTCAAACTAGTTTTAGACACCTCAAGAATTTTTGAATTACCAAGAAGTCGGTCAGTCAGACGGATGACGCTAATTAAACATTTCAAAGCTTCCCTATGGAGAAGAAGGTGCAAGAAACTCCATAGAATTTGTTTGTATTTGTTTTCGTATTTTGTCTTATTTTGCAGATGTGTTGGTTGTTATCTTCTTGATACATATGACGGATACACAATATTTATGTTATGATCATGTTCTTATTGTATTTGTTATACACCGTAAAATTTTAGTCGTTTTAATCCCGTGGAGGGTGGATTTGGTACTACAATACACTATCGATCGATAGTGTATTGTGACTAAAATTTAATGGTGTATTATCGAACTGACCAAACCTTTATTTATAAAAACTAAGTCCCGCGGCTGCTAACTGCAGGCAGGCAGGTCGAAGCCTGCTGGGGTCAAGGGCCGTTTTCTGAGAGGAAGGCTCAGCCCCGGCACTATAGGCAACGAAGAAACGGGGTAGGTTTTTAGTCAGTAAGAGTCTGACACTACTTCCCGCTCCGCCCAAGGGCGGGATTAGTCATTGGATGATTTTACCAACCATAAAAAAAAGTCCCGCGGTAGTTTTCCAGGCGGATAACTACCGTGAAATGCTCTTTGGCTAGATCATGTAAGCCACATACTTTTTAAATAATAAATAAATTTGAATTTGAAGTAGTGTTGTCGAAGTACTCCTGTTTTGGCACTGATGTTTTTGGCACCAATAGTTTCGGCACCATAGCTATTCCTCTTTCGGCACCAATAGGTATTTTTGGTATGTTGTTTCCAGATTCGGCACCAAGCTAACATAAATATTGGTGCGGAAAGAGCAATAGCTTGGGTGACGAAACTTTTGGTGCCGAAACAGAAATACTTCGTGTTGTCACATTTTATTACTACCTTCTACCAAAGGTTTCGTCTATGAAAGCTGAAATTTACCCTAAGAAAATATACTGACGAATTGAAAGCATAAATGTCCTCTGTCCTATTTAAGTCAACCCACACAGGCATTCGTTTGAGCGTGAAAGAGTAACAAAAATAATACGAGTATATCAATAACATAGAATAAAGGAAATTTGTTTCTTTATTTAGACGGAAAACCTCCGAAAGAACCTAAAAAATATAATTGCAGAATATCATAGGTAACTTTTTTATAGGTGTTATTTATAGAACTTCTGAACTTCCCCCGCTCTAGAGCAGAGTAGGAGAGCTTTGGATGATGGAGTCAGACTTTTACCGACTAAAACCACACTTTTCCTTCTTTACTTAGCGTTCCAAGATCCCGGGTCTCACTTTTGGATGCCAATCCCCCGTAAAATTTTGGCCTGCTGGGCCCCCTACGGTTTTGCTGACATCTTTTTGAGGCGAGCGTTGAACAGTACGTGCTGTCGACGACTCGGGCCAGGTCCGGACAGTTACCGGACGGCCGAACACAAACCCGGCAGAAATTTCACTCTTTACCTTTATAAACAGTGAATGTACTCGTATTTCCAAAATATTTTGGGCATACATACTGTTCATTCTAAAGCAAACCATGGAAAAACTAGTAAAGACCAGAAAAAATATTTAGCGTATTGTAAAACTAAGATGACGTGTTCCTGGATATTTTTTTAACACTGTTTACCCCTTAAAACGCATGGCATTATAACCTCCTCCCAAAAAGAAAACATCTGAAAATCAATGCGTATTTTCCCCCAAGTTATTTCTTCGACAGTTACGACCTCATTCGTCCCTGCACATGGTGTGACCTCGCGTAATAAATCCGAATATGGCGTCACATAACCCCAATCTTTCACCTTGTAATTGTTAAGGTAGTCGAAATTGTATTTGGACATGGAAAAGGGGTAATGCTCTCGTAATTAAGTTTCGCCTTGTTGTTTATACCACGTACATCGAAGGAACAATTTGCCTGCTGCGGTCTTCCGCGTCCGATTTTAATTTAGGTTGTTCAATGCCAGAGTGAATAGGCTCTTAATAAACTAGTGCGCCTCACCATCAACGATTGCATCACTGCTTACCATTAGGTGGGATCGCAGTATACAGGAAGATATGTACAATACGCGCTATATGTGCGTATTGTACATATCTAAGATACATAGTGGAACCAAAATGGCGATTGACGACGCAGTAACAGATATTCGGGTCTCAATCCAAGCGGAAGCTACGCGTTACCATAGCGACGACGGCCATTCTATTCAAGTTATTTGCCGCGTACTGAAGTCCAGTTCTTTTTTCCTGAAGCAACTATTTATAGTATTTCCTCAAATAGTATCAATGTCTTCATTTGAGGAATCGGCTTTTGTGCACTATTTTTGGACGGGAAAGAAAACATCGTAGGTTTTTTTATGTATTTTTAATTCCCTACAGGATGGTCGAATATACCTGGAAAAAAAGTAACATTGGCTTAATATAGACTAAGAGGGGTCGGATTACCTCAGTCACAGCGAGCCCCGGGAAAACTTGATTTAGGCCACATCTGTTCCTGAGATTTCATTGGTTTTGGGGTTCCGCAGTCGTTATGGCAAAGACAGGTTGTTGGCGTTTTTTTTTGTGATTTATAATTTTTGAAATGTGCAATGTAATGTACCTACACATGTATCCGAAAACTTTGTTGAAATATAAAATAACACATGAAATCAAAGTTTTTTATTTTAGTCGAAAAAAGTTCATTGTAGGATATGTAAACCTCCTCTAAGTGTCACCACAATGAATAGTTCTGTGTATCTCGCATCCATTGGATTCCAGCTACCCTCACCAGGTCATCGGTCTTTCCAACGCTCCATCCACTCCAGAACCTTTCGATCCCAACGACCATTTGTTCTGCGACTATTTGTTATTATTATTATTAATTTGCCCTGCCCATTGCTACTTAAGTTTGTCGATTTTTCGGGCTATGTCGGTTACCTTGGTTCCTCTGTGAATATCTTTATTCCTGATTCGATCACGCAAGTAAACTTCGAGCGTAGCCCTTACCATTGCTCTCTGTGTGACTTATGAATCTATAATCAATTAATAGAAAAAGATTTAATATTCTAAAGACCCTGATCAACGGGCGAGTAAAACCTCGTTCTAATGGCTCGTTGCTAAAGCTCGCCGGTGTATCATTGCAATACGAACGACGAGCCTGGCTCGCGGTTCGTCATGTTTGCTTCATTTTCTACTCGGCTCGTCGTTCAAAACTGTTTTACTCGCTAGTCGATCAGCACCAACGAGCCACGATTAAAACCGATGTTTTTTAAAACCGTGGTATAGGCTCGTATGTCGATCACCTACTTCAAGATTTAATGTAAACTACTTTGCTAAGTAGTTACATTACGGAACCCCAAAGTGTTTGTATAATAGACAACTGACCAATTTTTACCCTGCTAGTAGAATTGCAATACAATTTGTTGGTCTATTTATCTTGTATCTAGTTGTTTATGTAACAGTTAATCCGTATTCTGAATAGAACTAGATTTAATCTGAATGATATGGATAGATCCGGTAGCAAACAATTGGATTAGGTCTTCAACTTGATCTTATAATCAGATTCGGCTGGATCCACGTCAATAGATCCCAATGTTCCTCGTTTTTAGATTTTGGGAGAAACTTGTCTATTTTGTACTTGAAACCTATCGTTTATTTTTGAGACCAAATGTCACCTTTTGTGGACTTTATTTCCGAGCAAGATTCTGTTATGTCACTGTTTGATCTGACGCCATTTTTGTTTTTAACACAGCTATTTTCTTGAAGCCCTATTTGGAAGAAACTTAGATTTAGACACATCATACTTCAGACCTCTCGATCAATCCCGATTTTTTATTTATTTATTTAAATTTCATGTACAGTAGTTGTACATAGGCGAACGTAATACAGTCAATGTGGTATATACTTTAAAGGTAAGTCAACTGAAGTTGTACATCCTGGGTACTCTCGATTCGTCCCCGAGAATGATTAGACGTTATTCTCAAGTTGAGCACAACATACAAGCATGCTTACTGATAATTTGGTTGTTTAAGATATAAACCCGAATCCCTAACTGGTTTTTCTAGTGAACTTTACATCGCAAAAATGATATCAATTTAGAAAAGCCAGGTAATTTAATTTTTTGGTATTATATATTTTTTTATTTGTTATAAACTAGTGCTTAACTGCAATCCCACCTGATGGTAAGCAGTGATGGAATCGTTGATGGTGAGGCGCACTAGTTTATTAAGAGCCTATTCACTCTAGCCTTGAAGATACCCAAATTATAATCGGATGGGAAGACCGAAGCAGGTAAATTGTTCCAGTCTTTTGATAAATACGGTAGTACCTTAAAGTTGACCAAAAAGTGCACTGAATAATGCTAAAAAACGTACTGCATAAATGGTAATTTATAATACATATTTACATCCGTTCATGCTTTCATACAATAATGTTATAAATGTGTCTGTATTTTACGTTTTTACTGTTAAACTAGTGGACCGATTTTGATGAAATTTGGTAGGTATGGAACTAGCTTTTACATTTTATGTGACTTCGACCTTCTTTCTTCCTCAATAACCAACATTCATGAGCCGCTAGCAATTGCTAGTAAATCAAGATGAAGTTGAAAGTAACAGACAAATGTCTGTTACGAAATCGTGTTACGTCAGCCCCAAGTAAATTGGGATCAAAGCTGGAAGATGACGATGAGATATGATCGAATTCATTAACAGGTTATCTTAGATCGGTCTGATAAAGGCTAGGCTCGGCTTGACGGTTCGTCGTGTTTCAAGCGCGCCTCAAAGAGATGTCAGCAAAACCAAAAAGAAAGAAAGAACACGCTTATTTAGCACAAAGATACACTTAATGAAGTATACACCGTTAAATTTTAGTCGTTTTAATCTCGCGGAGGGTCGATTCGGTACATGAAATACTATCGATTTGTAAAAAATAAAATAAAAAACAAAGTACTTTTTGAAGTGTATAGAAAAAAAAAACCCAAGACATTGTGTGTTTCACTGCTGCACCAAATAGGTCCAGAGGCCCTACCGTGAGCTTTTTACGTACATTTGACGACCCAGTCTGAACTGGTTGGTTGTTTTTAAAAAGACAATAAGACGCCATTATATGAGTTGATTACCAAACTTTTCCTAATTCTACAATTATGAAATCAATGATAGACCATTCTGACACTATTGTAATAGCAGAATCGATGACCTAGTGAGATTCGCGGGAATCCGAAGAATGCAAGACGCAGCGGTCCTTGTGTCTGTACTTGAGGGAGACCGATGTCCAGCAGCTGATGTCTTCGTAATGATGATAATCTACTTCTAAAAAGAAACGATCGTGAGTTTTAAAACACCACAATATACATCCTCTTCTCTACTGTATAACATTTGGTAGTAATAAACCTTTGGCCCCAAAGTTTAGGGTCAAAATAGGAAATTTTCTCTACCGTGTAGATCGACCAATTTAGGCTAACCTCAACGACTTTTGAGATTTTAAGTTGGTTAAACCTTGTTCCCTTTACGGGTTTTGAATTTTCAGGTATAATGGAGTTCTTCTATTGTTATTTAACCCAATAATAGTTAAATATAATGGTGTTTGTTATTGAGGGTCCTTTTAAAAATATTCGTCCTCGAAACTTACATCTGCGTGAGAACTCATTTGATGATTACTCATCTTAAAAAAAGGGTTCGACCATAGAGTATGGAATTGTCACGCCGGGAGTGACTAGATGCCATTACTTATAGTACTTTTTCGTGTTATAGCCAGTCAGAATTATCACGAGCCGTCCCTGAGTGAATGCTGACTCACTAACACGCTCGGTTTGTAAGGAAAGTTTCGGAATTGCCGTCTCTAGCAGTGACACTGAGGCGTCTCCATATTCTGTGGGTTCAGCTTTGGTGTTCGAATTATATTCATACATTGAAGGTTTATGTTTTATAGTTCAAGATTGTATGAATCGCTTGGTTTGACACTGTTGTCCCTAACAATTGCCGCTGAGACACCTCCGTGCTCTGTGGTTGCAGCAATGGTATTCAAGTACCAGGATTGTATACATTGAAAGATTATTATAGTTCGTGATTGTACGACTGATTCGTTTAGTTTAACACTGCTGTATTTAGCAGTGGCCACTGAGGCATTCCCCTGGTTTCTGGGTTCTACAGTGGTGTTTCCCTAAGTACTAGGACCGTATACATCGGAAGATTATTATGGTTCGAAATTGTACGACTGACTCGCTTGGTTAGAGTCTGCCGTCTCTAGTAGTGGTCGCAGAGGAGCCTTCGTGCAGTGCCGATCAAGTACTAGGATTGCATACATTGAAGGATTATTTATTAGTATAGTTCGAGATTGTACAACTTACTGACTTGTTTTGACACTGCCGTGTCTTGCTTTTCGTGATCTGTAGGTTGAATACCACTCCAAGTACCAGGATTGTATACATTGAAGGATTATTATGGTTCGAGATCGTACGAAATGTGGCAGGGGTTTTTGGTCGGGCTAGCGTGTGCTTGATGTGGGTACGGTTGGCAATGTAGGCGCTGTAAAAATAAATAAAGTTTTAATGGTCCGGAGGTTGAGGACCCCATTAAGTACAGTCGAACGAACTAAGTAGGTATTTATTTTGTATACTCCCGCAATAGAAATATATGTGCTATTTCAGGACATTGTCTACCCGTGTACTAAGTTTCACCGAAATTCATTCAGTAGGTACTTAGTTTTTGCGTGAAAGAGTAACAATTCTGAGTACATAGAAACTTTCGCGTACATAAGAGATTGATGTAAAATAATGACTTCTTTGCACCCTAAGTTCATTTAGTAGCAATTCAGCTAAAGATTTTTTCTACTGTACAATATTGGTAATTAAAGGAAGAAGTGATTTAATCCAGAAAATAATTACTAATTACAATTTGCTGACGATTCGGACAGTGTCCGGATCGACACATTTTTATTTCAATATTTTTTAGATTTAATTTTCGGACACACACTATCAACTTTAAAACATAATACATGAAGAAAAAAGCGTTGGCAAAACTATTTTGGGCTGGATTTAAGGGTTCATCATCATCATCATTTCAGCGCAAAAAACGTCCATTATTGGACATAGGCCTCACCCAAATGTCGCCAAAATGAACGGTACTATGCGTCTCGCATCGATCGGTTTCCTGCAGGTTTTACGAAGTCATCGGTCCACCTTGTAGGAGGCCTTCCAACGCTACGTCTTCCAGTATGCCGTCGCTACTCCAGAACCTTTCGGAACCGAACCAGCCCCCCTCGAATTTCGGGTAATTTTCTTAAAATGTTATATTTTAAGACAGTTCTATCTGACTACACTAAACAGCTTCAACGAATTTGTTGATGTTCGAATCGTCGTCAGACAAAAAATATTGGAAATAAAATGTGTCAGATAAGACGCTGCGCCCGAATATAAATTGTGTCCAAATTTTCAGCAACTCCTAAATACAATGTGATGGATGAAACGATGAAACAATAAATATTCAATAAAATAAAATAGGCATGCGATTGTGGTTATAATAGCATGCACTGCACGGACATTTTACAACGATACCGAGAAATAATATAACGCGCGATATCATGATAAAAATCCATCATCGTTACAAATCACGCGATTCGCATGAAAACACGATAAATCAACTCTTTTGCTGTCCCTCCCAGGACCATCTGACTACTTTCTACTCAATTCCATTTTTAAAAAGATTTTGTTTTGTCAAAATAATGCTTCGGAACGCATTCTTCGAGTGAAGTTCAGTGGCTGTTTTAATTTATTCGCAAATTGATTCCTAGTGGATATTGTAGAGTAAAATTGGTGTAGTTTTGCATCTAAAGTGTGCAACTGGATAATTGTGTGAAATCATTGAAACGCGCTTTTATTTTTATATTGACCTCATTTTTATATTGACGTCAGCGAAGTTTCCTGAAAAGGTTGACTATCAAGTAAGCCTAGTAGTAGTGTGGTATTTGTAATTCTATATTTTAATGATAAATAAATAAACTATTCATACGAAGACATGATCTTAAGGACAGTATCTAAGCCAAAAATATTAACAAAAAAAATACGGCATAAACTTCTTTTTCTTTTGTAACTTTAAAAAATTACAAATAATATTAACAGACAATTGTACGAGTAAACTATAGTTGTAAACTGATTTGAATATATTTTAATGTTTATTCATGAAACTTGGAACCCCAAAGTGCTGGTGTAAAACATTAGTACAATAGGTCAGGAACAAATCAATTGATTATTCTCATTTCAGCCGAAAGATTTGCAGTCAGGGGTCAAAAGTGCAGTTGCATTTTACCAATGGTGAAGTGTCTCTAATTTCTTTGTAGTAGAAGTTCAATGGTCCACGGTTAATTTATGGAAAACTTTAGATTCTATGCTATAAAATAAATCGGCCATGAACCAGTGACCCTCTTCTGCAAAGAAATTACAGACACTTCAGCCTTGATAGAGTGCGAATGCACTTTTGACCTCTGATTGTTCATTCACAGATATCGAACTTAGACCTCCCCCAAGTATCGCCACAACGACCGGTCCAGACCGTATCGCATCCATTGGATTCCCACGACCCTCACCAGGCCATCGGCCCACTTTTTGGGAAACCTTCCAACGCTGCGATTTCGTTAAAACAATTTTATAAGTATTATGTAATAAATATTCCACAACTATCACACAACGCCATCTAGTCCCAAGCTAAGCAGAGTGTTTGTGTTATGAGAACTAGACTACTAATAAACATATTTATACGAATTCTAAATTCATACATACTATAGATAAATTACACCCAGACACAGAACAAATGATCGCGCTCATCAAAGAAAATTTCTTTGGAATAAATATGCCAACATAACTTGCACAGTCTAGTTCTTATTGGGATGGCTTAAATTCTAATACCCATATTTATAAAGAAATAATTACTTGTTACTAAGTAAAATCTTATTAAGTCATTACTTGACGTTTGAAATCTTCATTCAAAAATTTTTTTTAACTATAGAATACCAATTATTACTTAAGTAGTTACTTTTACTCAAGAATTTAGTTTTACTTGTTTATAAATACGGGTGTAAGTCAGTTTTGCACAAGAAGGTCTGGCATAGACAGCAATTTATTCAGGTACCTAAAGTTGCTCCTGAGTACCTACACGCGATTTTTTTTTTTAGTTTCTATGTTCATTGAAATATGAATTATGACCGTAACAATATGGCTTTACTGAGTTAGGAGTAAAAAAACATCAAAACAATCCTTTCAGTCCAGACCGCAAAGTTATTAACGCTATCAATTTGACGACCACGGGTAATATTTCACAATCATGCTGATTTCGTTACGCATGCGAGTTTGCGCCGCATGCTAATGTCATTTTCATACAAGTATTTATTGTAATGCGGAGAATGAGCTCGCGGGATGCGTGCGGGGCAATTCCGCATGTGTGATGAAATCCGCATGTTAATAAAAATACCCTAAAACTGAACTGTAAAAAGGGATGGAGCTATATAGGGTGTGTCCTAGTGTGTAGCTCCATCTCTCTCTCTTGCTAGCACACCTGACATTTTAACACGTCTTGGTAATGCGCAGCCCCCCGATTCTCTTGCGTCGAACGCCTCGAGTCGGCCACGCCTCCGATTTCTTTGTTCTGACCATGTGACTGAGCGTTGAGATGACGTCAGAAGAAAGGAATTGGAGGCGTGGCTAACTTGAGATGTTTGATGCAAGAGAATAGAAACAAAATGGTCGTAATTTGCCTAGGACTGCAGGTCAGTCATACCATGGTCATTAAGTTTGCGGGGTATCACTAACACGTCATTCCTTCAATGTTAACGCGGGTTCGCTCTCACATAAGGGATAGGTATGTAGAAGAAAGGGACGGGAATAGAAATGCAACAAACAACCAACAAAATGAAACAAACGCGAAAAGAAACAACATAAGCACCTATTGAATTACTTTTTAATGATTTTAATTGTTATAATTCCATTAATAAATACGTGTAAATTGTATGATATTTTAATCAATATACAACTTGACACAGCCCTAGAAAAAAAATAAAATTCAAAATCTTTTTATTTCCCATAGGCCTACATGAGGACTTATAAAATGTCAGCAGCTAGTGCACCGTTCGTATGGCCATTTCCTATGAAAAAGAACCGGCAAGAAACTCCATGGTTATTCTTCTAAATACAAAACACTTAAGAAAATTTGAATTTCTTGGGTTACTCTGGCACTTTTCCTTAAGTTGTTTAATAAGCCACCAAAACTATCCTCAAGCGTAATCCTAGACATTTTTATGCAAAGATGGCGGCTTATGGTCTTATATCAAGACTTTAGATCTTTTTATTAAAAGCCTTCACGAGTAACGATACTTCAGTTCGCTGTTTTGGCTTTGAACAGTCAGCTTCTAGCCATGCTTACTAAATTATTACAGCACTGGAACTTGTGGTTTTTTTTTGCTTCTCTCATAATATCTAGAGAGAATGAAGAAGTCGAAACGACGTTTATTCTGCCAGAATAGACGTAAATTCATCATCATCATCACTTCAACCGAAGGTCGTCAACTGTTGGACATAGGCCTCCCCAAGTGTCGCCACAACGAACGGTCCTGTGCATCTTGCATCTATTCCCGCAACTCCGAAGACATGCCTGCATGTTTTCTCACGATGTTTCCCTTCAGTTTTGAGAGCAGTGGTAATGGAATAATTTACACTTAGTAAAGCGTCTGCCTGGATTTGGTCTGGGTGGTTTTTTGTTTTGGTATTTTTTTTTTTTGTTTTTATTGGAGTCGGCATACAGGGCCCCCCACCACTGAATAGAAAGAAAAGAATAACCTGTCGTAATTTCTTATTATTTCATTACTTGAAATCAGAATACTTCGTTACAAATTTCAGTTTTACAAATTGTTACTTAAGTAGTTATTTTTACTCAAGTAATTAGTTTTACTTGATTATAAATACGGGTGTTAGTGATAGTGTAGTTTTCTGTCAGCGAAAGAATTTTCCTGATCGAGCTTGTGCTTCTAATAATTATAATCAATATCTTCTTTATTGTTATTATTAGTCGCATGTCAAATCGGTGTTTGTGTTTCCTGATAGCTACAACATGGGGATCTTTGGGTGAAGAGTGAATTACTTTTAGGCAAGCATGCTCCATTATCGACCACATTGTCGCTTACCATCAGGTGAGATAATAGTTTGCTATTATCTCACCTGATGTTAAGAATATTTTTTATAATATTGATAGGCTTAGGCCTATCAATATTATAAAAAATATTTTTTTATGTTTATAAACCACTATCACCCGTATTTATAAAGAAGTAATTACTTGTTGCTAAGTAATTTCTTGTTACGTCATTACTTGAGGTTAGAAATCTTCATTCAAAATTTCAATTTTTCTTAACTATGGAATAGAAATAATATCTTCAGTAGTTACTTTTATTCAAGTAATTAGTTTTACTTGTATATAAATAGGGGGTAAGTTCTGCCAGCGGTTTTGCCCGCGTGAATATAAAAAACAACTTCCATCTTTATGATACGGTTCAAAAAAGCTCAATCCAGCTCATCTGTCAAAAGCCAAATCGTCGATCCAATCATCGCAATTTTTTCAAATACAATTTTTTCAAATACAATTTTTTCAAATGCAATTTTCAACATCAAAGCCAACACACAATCAAAAATAAAATTGAAAAAAAAACTGCCGTGCTCAACCCTTTTAACAATTAAGTTAAATGGCCCAGTTTTAGGCCCGGGTACACCACAATAGTTCGATTAGGTTAGATTTGGAACCGCAAACCTTCGATCGGGAATTTGGGCCTCACCGGGTTCATGTCACTATGAGGTGTTTCAATGACGTATGTATTTGACTACAGTTTTATTTGTTTTAGATTATCATTTTGTAACTAAGGCTCATTTTTCTTTTCTGGTGGGAAATTACTAATAATAACTCTTCTCGCTGTACTGGGGTTTTTTTTTTATGTTATGTAAAATGACATATCCCGCCCTTGGGCGGAGCGGGAAGTAGTGTCAGACTCTTACTGACTAAAAACCTACCCCGTTCCTTCGTAGCCTATCGTGCCGGGGCCGGGCATTCCTTTCCGAAGTTAACCCATGACCCCAGTAGGCTTCGACCCTGCCTGCCTGCAGTTAGCAAGCTGGGCCTCTTCGGTGTGCTGAGCTGTACTGGGGGTCGTAATTTTCATTGACTTAAACCTAACCGTGATTCTCCCGTAGTCCTGGCAGGCTGCGTCCCTAGCGAGCCCCGTCTATTTTGCTACAGTGATTCATGGCTCAGGTTATCATGAATAAAAACTGTTATTTATAGGTCTTTAGATACTTGCGTTTTCATATTTGTTATTTATAAAAATCGAATAGTTAAAAAATAAATAAAAAACACGACTGTTAATGAATAAATGACAACCATGACTATGACTGCCATGTCAAAAAAATAAACAAAAAATAAATAAATTACAAGTAAAAAAAGCTTTTTAAAAACAAGCTTTCAATTAAATGGCCTAAAAAGAAGAAAATAAACTTTTCCTTTATAACTTTTACTATCAATTTATAACGGCATTACACAATTTATATGATACAAAAGCTTGTCGCGAGATTTTGAAAATATTAAAATCAATAGATGAAGTTTTTTAACTTATTTAATTTATGAAGTTATTTAGCTGTGTATTGACACAGTTAAATCTCGCGACAAGCTTTTATATCATATAAATTGTGTAATGCCGTTATAAATTGATAGTAAAAGTTATAAAGGAAAAGTTTATTTTCTTCTTTTTAGGCCATTTAATTGAAAGCTTGTTTTTAAAAAGCTTTTTTTACTTGTAATTTATTTTTTACTTTTTAGTTATGCCTTATTTAAATCACATTTGTATTCTCAGCAAGTCCTTTCATTTGTTACCCATATTATAGGAAAGCATAAGAAACTTAGTCTGCTATCTTTGGAAGTCTGCCAGGATTTTTTTTTATGGTAGGTAAAATCATCCAATGACATCCCCCGCCCTTAAGCTTGGTTCGGTTGTTACCGGACGGACGGCCAGCGAGCTACCCATTGCCCGCCGTCCGCAAGTCCGCGCCTACGGTGGCAGGAAATCGGGAACGGAATTACGGCGGCGGCTGCGGCGTGAGCGCCGTTACCTGATGCGGTCGGTCTCCTCCTTTGCTAGCATTACTGTTTCGCAGAAGGAGGCGTCCACCTGAGAAGTCTACCAGATTGGATTTATGAAACAAAAATGGTGGTGATTGATCGTAAGACTAACAATCAACCTAACTTACATGAAATAGCCAATTGCGAAGTTGTCTAGAGTTTATCTACCTGGGATCCACAATCACAAATACTGGGAAATGCGGAGAAGATTCAAGCACCGTAAAAAAATTGATGCTCTTGAAATGTGACGCTGGAGGCGTCTACTGAGGATAAAACAGACTGCTCATCGTACTAACGTTTCCATTCTTAAAGAGCTTTGCATTAAAACGAAAACTTTCGTCGATTGTGCAACAGCGTATTTTTATGATGTGTGGATATATCATAGGCAATAAAAGCTCTTTGGTACGTTTAGTGGTACAGGGAAGAGTAGAGGGCCTACGTTCTCGCGGCCAATCGCCTATCAGATGGACAGACCTCACTAAATCATCTTTGAAGTGTTCCCTCATTGAATGTACACGAAGTTCCATGAATAGAGAGAGACGAAGAAGTCTCGCAAAAGCCGCAACCAACCTACCAGACGTTCCGTGAACACTACCACTCCACCAAGAGTATGACTGAGAAAAAGGAAAATATTGGATTTAGAGTAATGTCACTTTATTTTTAAAGTTACTCTCTGCAAGCCCTTTCAATTGATACCTATTTTATAGGAGTATATTAAAACTAACTAGTACGATCGATTTCGTTGAACTGCGGAGTTCCTATGACCACCTTCCGACCCCATCATCAGACCCTGGCTACCATACATGATCAAAGTACTCGTCAATACATATTAAACGAGCCCAAATACGATGGGGTTGTATCGTTTAACTGCGGAGTTCCTATGACCACCTTTCGACTCCATCATCAGGCCCTGGCTACCATACATGGTCAAAGTACTCGTCAATACTAATCAAACGAGCTCAAACTCGATGGGGTCGTATCATTTAACTGCGGAGTTCCTATGACCACCTTCCTGCTCCATCATCAGACCCCGGCTACCATATTGGATGAAAGTACTCATCAATACAAACTAAATGAGCCCAAATTTGATGGGGTTGTGTCGTTTAAGTGCGGAGTTCCTGTGACCACCTTCCAGCTCCATCTTCAGACCTTGGTTACCATATAGGATGAAAGTACTCGTCAATACGAATCAAACGAGCCCAAATTCGATGGGTTGTATCGTTTCACTGCTGAGTTCCTATGATTACCTTCCGGCTCCATCATCAGACCCTGGCTATCGTACAGGATCAAAGTACTTGTCAATACGAATCAATCGAGCCCAAATTCGATGGGGTTGTATCGTTTTCCTGCGGAGTTCCTATGACCACCTTCCGACTCCATCATCAGACCATGGTTATCATATAGGATGAAAATACTCGTCAATACGAATCAAACGAGCCCAAATTCGATGAGGTTGTATCGTTTAACTGTGGAGTTCCTATGATCACCTTCCGGCTCCATCATCAGACCCTGGCTATCATACAGGATCAAAGTACTCGTCAGTACTAATCAAGCGAATCCAAACTCGATGGGGTTGTATTGTTTTATTGCTAAGTTCCTATGGCTACCTTCCAGCTCCATCATCAGATCAGCTCCATGTCATCATAATGTTGCATTGTCACCCGATTTACACATGCATGTAAAATTTCAGCTCAATCGGTTAAAGATATCTGCTTCAAAATTGAGTTGCAAGATTTGAGCCGAACATACATAGTTACATACAGTGCAAGCTAATAGAAAGCTTGTAAAAAACAAGATTCTTATTTTATAGAAAAGTGAAGAAAGTAGTCACTCGTTGATTAAAAACGGAATCTCGGAAACTACTCGTACTTTATTGATGAAACTGAAATTTTCATCGCAATCGAGGGACCACTCTAAAATACTTTTTTATAGTATAAAAAGTGACTTCTTATTAATATAGAAGACAGTTTCTTTTTAAAATAGGATTTTTTTTTAATATAGAGATTATGAAATAACGTCTCCCGCTCTGGGTGGAGTGAGAGGGCGTATCAGACTTTACTGAATAAGAACTCTTGGTGTACCAGTTCAGTTGTTCTTTGCGTCCAGGGCTACAGTAACTCTTTGAAAAACGTAGCTCAAAAGATAGGGTAATGTAAGTAAATAAGATAACTATATTTAAACAAATCTTTTATAGCCCATGAATGGAATTATCCAAGAACTAGTCTGCAGCTGTCAGCTTCTTCGCCCACGTAATAGTAGAAAATTTTCCTAAGGGAACATACTGCCAAGAGAAAAAGTATCTTCGGTGCTATTACAGGAGATGGTCTATCCGTGTACCAAATTTCATCGAAATTTAATCAGACTTTCAAGCATGAAGAAGTAACGTGAATGTGAGGACTTTGTAGATTGCTTTTTTTTATTTTCTTTTTACTGAAAAGAAAATAAAAAAAAGCAATCTACATATCTATATAATCTTTTATGTATGTATGTGTGGTAATTTGAGTATTTTCTGCGGCCTATCCAAATGTCCTGTCTTTGGTATTGTTAGTCAAGTCGTTGAGCTCCTTAGTAGTCCTGAGTTGTGCTTCACGAATACTGACAAATGCTTGCACTGACTGGACAGGTCCACTCAAATCTATATGGTTCTTTCTTCAAAAGACCATCTCAGACAAATCTGCATAGTTCTCATGTGATTTGACCATTACAAATTTACTGTATGGACTTTAAAAGAGACTGTGACCCCTGAGTTTGTTTCGGTGTTTCTTTTCAGGGTAGTTAGCTAGGAAACACCGGCCTCATCTAGTTTAAACTGAGGAAAAAAAAATTTGTAAAAGTGTTTTTGAAAACCTATTTGCAAAATAAATGTCATTTATCATTTATCATTATAATTTAACGACATACACTCACTCATTCAAACTTTGGCGTTTATAACATTAGTGTGTTTAAAGTAAAAATCACGTAAATCACAAAGGTAGGTTATTATATACAAAACCGGACAAGCGTTGCTTTTAATCTATAATATAAAAATGAATCGCAAAATGTGTTGGTAAGCGCATAACTCAACAACGCCTTGACCAATTTGGCCAAATCTTTTTTTAAAATGTTCGTTGAAGTTCGAGAAAAATAGAGTAGGGTAGAGTAGGGTAGAGTAGGGTAGAGTAGGGTAGAGTAGGGTAGAGTAGGGTAGAGTAGGGTAGAGTAGGGTAGAGTAGGGTAGAGTAGGGTAGAGTAGGGTAGAGTAGGGTAGAGTAGGGTAGAGTAGGGTAGAGTAGGGTAGAGTAGGGTAGAGTAGGGTAGAGTAGGGTAGAGTAGGGTAGAGTAGGGTAGAGTAGGGTAGAGTAGGGTAGAGTAGGGTAGAGTAGGGTAGAGTAGGGTAGAGTAGGGTAGAGTAGGGTAGAGTAGGGTAGAGTAGGGTAGAGTAGGGTAGAGTAGGGTAGAGTAGGGTAGAGTAGGGTAGAGTAGGGTAGAGTAGGGTAGAGTAGGGTAGAGTAGGGTAGAGTAGGGTAGAGTAGGGTAGAGTAGGGTAGAGTAGGGTAGAGTAGGGTAGAGTAGGGTAGAGTAGGGTAGAGTAGGGTAGAGTAGGGTAGAGTAGGGTAGAGTAGGGTAGAGTAGGGTAGAGTAGGGTAGAGTAGGGTAGAGTAGGGTAGAGTAGGGTAGAGTAGGGTAGATTAGGGTAGAGTAGGGTAGAGTAGGGTAGAGCGGGAGCGAAGCCGCGGGCAAAAGCTAGTAACATATGATTCTAATTTCTTACGTTCATATGAGAGCAGTGGTGGCCGAGTGGTAACGGCCGCGACTTACGATTTGTAGGTCGCGGGTTCAAACCCAGCCAGGCGCGCATTACTTTGTGTAATTTATTTCATCACCACTGCTCTCAAAAACGGTGAATTAAAACATCGTGAGGAAACCGACATGTTCTAGAACCAAAAATTCGAAGACATGTGACATCCATCAACCCGCACTGGGCCTGCGTGGTGGGTTATGGCCCATTCCCTCCCCTAAAGAGGAAGCGAGTCCCAACAGTGGGAACATTATAAGGCTGATGCTATGCTATGCTACGTTCATATGTTACAAAGTTTACTTTCCAATTTTATCAATTCGCTGTTACCATATAAATTGGTCCTGAGTAAACAGCACCAATTAAAACTTTATTACAAAGATATCATACGAGCAACTTGAGTTGCCAATGTGAAACATGGATGTTAAAACTCTCCGGCTTTACCAGTGAACTAGCAGAAATATATCGAGTGCTTTTTGAAGCGACATTTGGCAATTTTTCCAGGAAGGATTTTTTTCTTTCCTAATTAAAACTAGCTTTTGTCAGTGGATTTATACGCGTGAAAGTAGTTTTTTCTATAAAAAAATCCTCTCTTCATCATCATCATCATTTCAGCCCAAAGACGTCCACTGTTGGACATAGGCCTCCCCCAAATGTCACCATAATGAACGGTCCTTTGCATCTCGCATCCATCGAATTCCCGCAGCCTCTACGAGGTCATCGGTCCACCTTGTAGGAGGCCTTCCAACGCTGCGTGTTCCGGCACGCGACCGCCACTCCAGAACCTTTCAGCCACAACCAAATCCTCTTTTAGTGCTTGCCTAAAATAAAACCGTGTACGAAATTGCATGCTCCTAATCCCAGGAGTTTTTTTGGCTCTCCGTTTATATGCTTAGTCAGTTTCCTTTAACATATGTTACAATGCAATCTATTTAGTACGGTATTCTACACAATACCTAGGCAATGTATAGAATGTATAGAATACAGTTTAAAGTAAGGCTTTTGTTTTCAGGTGGTGATAAAAAAATAGCCCTAAACTAAGCTGAATTATAAAGATTGCCGGTAACATATATATTTGAGTGAGTCCTTGAATGGGTTGAAAATAGAAACACTAAAATGTGTAATTTCTTTTGTTCTTCAAACTTTTACCCAACGCCATCTATTCCTAAACTAAGCAGAGCTTGTGGTATGAGTACTAGACAAATGATAAACATACTTATATATTTCTAAATACGTACATATTATAAATAAATTACACTCAAACACAGAACAAATGATCGTGCTCATCACACAAACATTTGTTTATTTAATAGATTGAAAATAACGACATTTTATATTGTATTTCTAAAAGAGATATCGTATTTCTGAAAAGTGCAAACAGTAATAAAGTGTTGTGTTCCAACCCTACCATGCATTTGAAAAAACCGTTAAACGTATTTCGAACCAGTTTTAACCGCTTCAAACTAGTTTTGTTGCCAACACTGGTTTTGCTGACCGTACGAGGGTATAAAGGAAGCGTGCCCGGATATCGGCTCTACATCATACAGCTACTCGATGCAAACGTGTGGAGTTTTCGGGGATTTCTCTATACATGTATCTTTTTGAATATCTAAGGGATTTTATGTTGCCCCGTTATGTTAGGATCGAATGTTTTAGATACGTATTTTAGGAGAAAAGCGAAAAGAAATCATTCCTAGTTAACGGGGAAAGGACTACATTTGATTTAGGTATATTTTTATATATATGTTACCGGCAATCTGTATAATTCCGGTATTCTATATAATACCGAATGCGCAGCCGGTAATGTGTGTAAAAGACGAGAGCAAGGATGGAGGTGATGTAATTTTAGGGCACCCCAACACGGACAGGTTAGGTTAGGGTTTTTTTATCACCACCTGAAAATAAAAGCCTTACTTTAAACCGTATTCTATACATTGCCTAGGTATCGTATAAAATACCGGATTATATAAATTGCCGGTAACATATATAATTCTTAAAAAAGTATTTGTCATCTAACTCCTCCTAAACGGCTGGACCGATTTAAAAGAAATATTCTGTGTATATTCACGGTCCCTAGATGGTTTGAAAATACAATTTAATTCTAGGTGGCTCTGCAAACGGATTTTCAATTTTTATTTGACGAAAAACCAGCTTTAGGGCAGGATTACATCTGCTGGGAGCGCTAATAATCTATATTTTCTCTAAATCTATTCATATTATTGGGCAGGAAGGCAGGAAGGCAAGGAAGGTGATATTGCTCGCAGAATAGATGGTCTATAGGGCCATAATTTTCTGGACTGGTGACCCTGTACTGAAAGACAGTGTTAGAAGACCCCTACGAGGTCGATGATCTGGTGAGGGCCGCAGGAATCTAAAGAATGCGACACGTACGGGACCAGTCGTTTTGGAGACACGTACCGCCCTGCACTCCACAGCTAAAGAAGCGAAAAAACAGCCAAGCTGATGTAGGAGTTGCCTGACCATGTCGCACAAATGCACCTGAATAAGTAGGTGAAGATGGTCACTCACTAGATGACTGGGGGAAGACGAGGCCGTCGAGGCACCACGGCGAAAGTGGTGACGCCGTCGACAAATCACATCATGATCGTGGGGTAAACTTGTCCAAAGTTCGCCTTAGACAGGGAGGATTGTAAGAAGAAGGGCCTTCTTTTCTTCTTCTCTGCCTTTGCCCAACAGCGGGACACAATATAAAAAGAAAGCTATACATAAATGAGGCTATATTTATACGTGATCCAATAGTTTTGTAATTAGTCTACAAAACTTATCTTAGGTATTAACAAACAATTTATTTGTACAACAAAATTATAGTAACCTATGTCCAAAAACTCGATAACATCACAATATAGTAGACCAACTAAAACTATTTCGAACCCAATTAAAACATTACACACACAATAATAACGAGATATCTCTTCGATAAAACTAATAAATCGTGAACTGTTAATACAATATTAACAAGCCGAGAATAACTGTTCAATTAACTAACTGGAGTTAGATACAATAGACCACGGAATCGGATAACTAGAACCTGGAGGTCATTCAAAACTGATTTTGATATACTTTATTGACTTTTTATTACAACTTTTCATCACCAATATAATTCCGGACCTATTCCGGGATCTTGAGATTAATTATAGGTAATACCGAAATCCCTAATTATAAAAAAAAAAATCAGGATCGAATCCTCTAGTCAAGAGTGAATATGTAATTTATAACCAAGCTGCTCCAACGCCGGCCACGTCATCGCTTGTTTTATAATCTATGTATATATTACCGGAAATCTGTATACACCACTATTTTTTAATTATGGCAAATACTTAAAGGGCTTATTAGAAAAGGTCTTGTTATTATTTAAGTAAAGTCTCAATGCATAATATTCATAAACAGCAAAGTTATGAGCGTTTGTTTATATCCCAAAATCTCACTCAATTTATGGAAAAATTGTACAGGTTATTGTTTATGAATAAAAAAATGTCAATAAAAATGGAAAAACACTGCGCTTAGTATTTTCTAGTAGTAGTTGTTATGCATGATGATTCAATTATGAATTTACCAATAATGACAAATTTTCGTAGACAATTTTGGGATTTCTTTTGTATACTTTTGACTACACAAATATGATCAGTAACGGGTACTGATTGAGCCCCATTTTTTTTTGCACTAATTAAAAAATAGGGGTGTATTTCAGTTATTCTATACAATACCGAATGCGCAGTTGGTAATGTGTGTAAAAGACGAGCGCAAGGAAGGTGATGTAATTATAGGGCACCTCGACACGGACAGGTTAGGTTAGGGTTATTTTATTTTTTCACCACCTGAAAATAAAAGCTTACTTTAAACCGTATTCTATACATTGCCTAGGTATTGTGTAGAATACATTATATAGATTGCCGGTAACGTATATATACAAACATTGAAGAATTATTATTATTTTTATTTTCACTTTACCCTCGTTATGTTTGATCCACTTTACCCTTGTTGATATTCCTTAACCATAAATGGTGTTACTGACACTCGAAGTCGTCTAAAAAAATTATATTATACTACTTTTTGCTGAGGGGAGGCCCTGGTGACCTGTACCACATTTTTTTTTTACTAAAACCTATTTCAGGCATCAGACCCTTACAATAGTGCATTATAGTCTTTAAGTCACAAACATTGTTAACTATCATAAAACGAAGTTTATTTTTTTGTGAAGAGAAAATAAATAAATGAAATGAAATAATATTATTGGTTCGACATTGTACGGCAAACTCGCTTGATTTGACACTGCCGTCTGTAGCAATGGCCACTGTGGTGTGTCTCTGGTCTATGGATTCAGCAGTGGTGTTCAATTACTAGGACTGTACTTATATAATTAGGTAAGGATTATTGTGGTTCAAGGTTATACGACTGTCTCGCTTCGTTTGTTAAAGTGTTGACACTAACGAGTCTAGCAATGGCCGATGAGGCACCTCTGTGTTCTATAGTCAGTACAGTGCAGTGCAATAATGTATTACTTAATTCTGGATTGAGATGAGAGCTGTTAATGGAGTCATGAATTTTATAATATTGAAAAGTATTAATAACCACGCTCTTATACCATAACTGTTTAATTTACTAGAAATATTTCAAGGGATGATAGTAGGTATCTACGAATCGCTTTCACTGTGTGACTAACTTTGAAATATATGAAAAATTAGCTTTTATAAGTAGCTACGCCCGTGAGTATGTAGAAGGTAAACCCAATGGAATACGGGCACTACTGTCGGGACGTGCCTATTAGAAAGTGTCTTACCCATGCATAACTGGGCACAGTAAGTGGAGATGACCAGCAATTGATAGATCGCCGTCTGAGTGTCCGGTAGCCATTCGCACCGAGCTCGAGTCGTTAATGTCGCGTAGTGAGAAAAACCGTGGGCGTTCAGCGAGGCCAATAGCAGCGTGGAATTTCTGAAAAGAAGGTTTTCATTGTTCTAGAACAAAGAGACCAACAGAGGATATAGGTGTGGTTTTACTGAAGTCTGACGAGCCCTCCAGCACCACCCTAGAGCGGGTAAAGCCATTGGCTAATTTTCCACATCAAAATTAAAAACTAGCACAGCGGTCATCATTCGCGGTTGTAACCCGCAGCCCACCTTTTCATGGTATGATACGGTATAGTGGCTACTTACTAAGAGAACCAGGGTTGCCGACATAGCACGTAGAATCGCCAAACTTAAGTGGCAATGGGCTGGGCACATTGCACGCAGAACAGATGGCTGTTGGGGCCGAAGGGTTCTGGAGTGGCGGCCGCGTACCGGAGGACGCAGCGTTGGAAGGTCTCCCACAAGGTGGACCGATAACCTGGTCAGGGTCGCTGGAGTCCGATGCATGCGAGACGCACAGGACCGGCTATTGTGGCGACGCTTGGGGGAGGCCTATGTCCAACAGTAGACGTGTTTTGGCTGAAATGATGGTGATAGTGGCTACTTTAAGCTAAGCTAAAAATGTACGGTTTGATACCTGTCTAGTTGAAAAAACTAAACTTCCATATAATTTATGTACCAATATTAAAATTCAAAGCACCTTTCTTTGTTCACCAAACCTAAAAACGACTCAATCTAAAGAAACAAATTTCTTTATTCTAAGGTGTTTTAACCTCAACAATTCATCAAGTGTTGCCAACGTAATTCATGTACTAATCTTAATTTAAATCTTAAAATTTCAATAATTAATCTGTTCTAGGTAGTTATTTGCGAACATGACAGTGTTTTATTATGTTGCAACACAATACTCAGTTTTTCTTTTAAGTTCGGACGGAAATCATCCAATGACTTTCCCTCTCTAGAATGGAGTGAAAATGGGTGCCAGACTTTTATTTATACAAACTTTATGCATAAAACACTGTATAAAGGCGGACTTAATACCTTAGGCATTTTCTTTTACTGTCTAAAACCACAGTCGAGTCCTTCAGTTGCTGAGTTAGGCACCTTTTTGGCCTTGCACAGATTTGAATGTTGTTGTTTTTTTTCTCTCTTACTATCTACTGCTGGGCCGGGAACAACTCAAAACTCGTTTTGAAACCATTTACTTCTTCTTTTTAACTTATTTGTTTTTTACTTTTTTTTTTCATGTCAAGAGTTCGGTCGGTCAAGCAAATTTCAAAGCGTACCTAAATCTGTATGGAATAGAACGTGCAAGAAACTCCATGCAAACTATAAAATGTGATAATTAATACATAAATCCTAGTTACATTTATGTGGCTTCTATTATGTGAGAACAATGTATTGTAAATAAAAAAAAGCAATTTAAATTAGGCTACTGGCAGCTAAGATTAGCACTATTATTTTACTAGCCTCAACTGCACTTTTGACCCCTGACCGTACATGACACTCGTATGAACACCATTCAGCTCAACCATTTTGAAGGGAAATGAAGGATCTAATACACGTCTCGTTAACCATGATGAGCAGTCTTATATCATAGTACACTTCATACCATCGAGCACCATATTTTTCATTTATCTAGTAATTTCAACGATATTCATTGTGTGTTTCATGTTGTTGAGCGCACAAATTTTAAAACAAAAGGAGCAATGAACCTAGTATTGATTTCGGTCGTAAAAAAAAAATGATTTTATCAGATACACAATTGAAGTGCAGTCTAGCTCTTCAATAAAAATCTCAACGTGGAAAATGAGAGTAAAGTAAGCTTGAAGTGAGTTCTCAAACCTTTTTCTCTTTTTACCACTGGGGAACAAGAGATGTAATGAAAACAAGTTTCCAACGTGTTTTATTACAGAATATATGGGCTTAACTGCAAAATAGGATTTTTTAACCCACTCTAGCCTCCTTTTGAAAATTTTCGCCAATCACACGACCAAAGTCGCTAGTGTGTAATCTGTCTCCAGTTTACATTTCAAAAATTAATCAGTAACTAGTAATACTTCCTTGTCAAAAGGTAGAATTTTATTACGTTGTACGAATAACATTATTTTTAATAAAATATTGTTGCAAGTAAGGGGCGGTGTTAGAATGACGAATTTTGAATCTCTCTAACTTTACGAATTTGTATGAAAATAATCTCATATGAGTTAAGGAAGGCTGTCAAGTTGATAGACAAAAGTAATTGTCATCTTCATCA
This sequence comes from Leucania comma, assembly GCA_958295575.1. Classification (NCBI taxonomy): domain Eukaryota; kingdom Metazoa; phylum Arthropoda; class Insecta; order Lepidoptera; family Noctuidae; genus Leucania; species Leucania comma. Next base: position 21,978,389 of record OY282477.1, on the reverse strand, counting down.
TCTTGTCTTTTAATGTTCCCACTGCTGGGACTCAGGCCTCCTCTCTAGGAGAAGAAATGGGCCGTAATCCACCACGCGCCCAGTGCGGGTTGGTGGATGTCACATTTCTTCGAATTTTTGGTCCTAGGACATGCCGGTTTCCTCACGATTTTTTCCTTCACCGTTTTGAGAGCAGTGGTGATGAAATAAATTACACAAAGCAATGCGTCTGGCTGGGTTTGAACTCGCGACCTACAACTCGTAAATCGGGGCCGTTATCACTCGGCCACTACTGCTTCCAAAGAGCAAAGTGATTGTGATTTTATGACAATAATTTAAAGGAATACACCTTATAAGCCAATTAATAGTTTTTACTATCTCCGATCTTAACAGTACCTACTATCTACTTTACGGAAGTATGCGTATAAAACTATGGTATGTAAATAACTCAACCAAATTTAACATTGAAACTGGAAGTGGCCTGTATCCCAGTTATAGGAACATAATGAACTGATTGGTTGACTGCCAGACGGTTCACCGGTCTAAAAATCTGAAACTATCCCAAGGAGGATTTCAAATCTTAATATCCTAATCTAGAGAATAGTCTATCAGTGTGCCAAGGTTTATTGGAATCCTTTCAGCCATTCAGACGTAAAAAGGTAACATCCAGGCAAACAATATTATAGATTACTAGCTTTTGCCCGTGTGAAAGTCAGTTTCGCCTGATAAACTTCCAACCCCCGTTTTACCCTCTAAGGAGTTTTTTTTTTATGGTAGGTAAAATCATCAAATGACAAATTTCGCCCTTGGGTGAAGCGGAAAATAGTGTCAGACTCTTACTGACAAAAAACCTACCCTGTCCCATTCATTGCCTTCGATCCAGGGCCCCGGGGTTCATTTTCACCTAAACCTTGGCCGTCGGCGTCGTCACCTTCCGCATGGCGTAGGTACTCACCGAACATGGCAAGTTCGGGAAGTAACTGTACCCCCTTAGGGGTGGAGATTCGTAAAATCCGTTCTTAGCGGATGTTTGCTGAGGCGGTCACTCTTTCGATGCGGGCACGCTCAGCGTACTCTGTACTTTTGTTCTTTTTTATTATTTTTTTTGTTTTTAACCGTTGTGCTGTGTCTGTCTCGAATAAAAGTTTTTCTATTCTATTCTATTCTATAAAGAACCTACCTGCCTGATTATATAACTTTATAGTCGGCAATCAGTCAACCGATCTTCGGCCAGTGTAACGCAAACTAATCGTCTAGTCCGCAAAGTTCCTCATCGGCCCAACTTTTCCAGAAACATTCCAAGTACGATGGCGTGTAAGGGAAAACCAAACAAATCCCTGAGGTAAAGTTATGATCTGTTCGCTTTTGCTCCGATTCCGAGGAAAGGCAGCAGAAAATCAATGTTGATGGTTGGAATACAAATCGGGTGGAATGTTTACATTAATGTTTAATAACTTCTATAAACATATGTATTTTCGCTATACAAATATTTGGCTCTCATTCATATAAAAAAAAAAAAATTGCTTGAACGAACAGTAAATAAGGTTTGTTTAAATGTTTATAGGTTTGTTTATGTTTATAATTTTGTTTATGTTTATAAATTTGTTTATGTTTATAAAATTTTGTTACTATTTTGGTGTATAAAAAAAATCTATTCTGTTCTGTTTTTTCTATTCTATTATTAACACAAATGGAGTTGATCCTTGGGAATAAGTATTATATCACAAATATCACAGCTATTTGTGATACTCGTATAATACTAATTCCTTATACTTATATTTTAGTGTAGTGTAATGTAGTGTAGTAGTGAAGGCGGCGTGATAGTTAAAAATTATCCCAAGGGAAAAAAGAAATACAAAAAAAGAAAGAAATACTCCCAAGATAAAAATTATGATAATTATGTTCTAGAGCGGTGAAAATCATGGGATGATTTCCTACCTAAAAAAAGGGCTTATGACGAATAACAGATAAAAATATTCGTCGCATATAGCCCGCACTCCCCGCTAGCTTCTTTCACCCGGGTGCACTCGTTTTATTTATTACTGCGCGGTACACCGCCGGCTCTTAATGTCATCCAGTCACGAATTGAGTTTGACAAGTTGTGATATTTTTCCTTGCTGACAACACTGATGGATTTCCTTTTCGGTATGGTTATCAATGAGAGGCATGTCTCGGGTTTTAATGTTTTGGAATATTGATGAAGTTTTTTTTACCTTTGTTTATTATTGTCATTTTTTAAATGATAAACTAGGATTTTGCCAGTTGGAAGCATTGATAAAAGGACCGTATGTAGTGTCATTAGTTTTTCATAATGGAATTTTCCAGAAGCAAGTCATCAAATAATTTCTCGCTCAAAGGTGGAGTGAGAGGGAATGGTAGATTTTTGCTAACTAAAACACATCAGAACCTCCTCCTTCATTTGCCTCTTTCGAGAGTCACGATAACTCTTTTAAACAATCCTGAAAAAAAATCTACTGGTCAGCACATTTGTGTTCGCCTAACTGGTCAAAATGTATAGAAATTGGTTGCATTTTTTCACGATTTCAGGTTTGGTCCTGTACTGCCCCCGATAGTAAAAAAGACGCATCTAACATTTTTTCCGGATTTGAGTTAAAAATACAGGCAGATGCGACCTTTTTTTCTGATTCCGGAAATGTATATAACTCAAATCCGGAAAAAATGTTAGATGCGTCTTTTTTACTATCGGGGGCAGTGTAGTAAAAGTGGTTTGTTATCATGACTATAATCATTAGTTTAAGTATTGTTCACTAATTACCAGTCACACTATATATATAGATATGTTTTTTTATAAGCCTGTTATGTGTCCCACTGCTGGGCACAGGTCTCCCCTTTCTCCTTCGAAACTTCTCTGTCTAGGGCGATTTCTGGCCAAGTTTGCCCCGCGAACATGATCAGATCGTGACACCACCTTCGTCGCCGTCGGCTTCGATGGCGTCGACCTCCCTCAGGCGTCCGGTGAGTGACAATCTTCGTCCATCTGTCCCGGTGCATTCGTGCGGCGTGGCCAACCCACCCCCTTCTTCCTGGCCGCATTTCACCGAAATCTGCTATTTGGGTTATGGAGCGTAGCGTGGTGTTTCTAACGCGATTTATTCGCTTAACACTTATTATGCTATAATAGGTATATAGATATGTCATCATCATCATATCAGCCAAAAGACGTCCACTGTTGGACATAGGCCTCCCCCAAGTTTCGCCACAATGAACGGTCCTGTGCATCTCACATTCATCGTATTGCCGCAACTCTTGCCAGGTCATCGGCCCACCTTGTAGGCCTTCCAAAACTGCGTCTTCTGGTACGCAGTCGCCATTCCAGAACCTTTCTATCTTTCTGGCCCCAACGGCCATCTATTCTGCGAGCAATGTGCCGAAAATAGATGTGTAATTGAAATAAATATTGTTACCTACTGGTGTATAGTTTTATTGAAATGAAATACATAAATATTTCTTAATTAAAAACAACAAGTTCAGACGGTCCTACGTTTACTATTGAAATGTATGGAATACCTACTTAACAGTCCAGAGAGAATGCCCTCTAAAACTGTGTAACAAAATTAAATGGACGGTCATTTCACATTTAATTATATACAATGACCTTGAACAGGTCAAGGACGATGAAGTTTGTACAAAAAGGGCATGTTAAGGGCATTGAGGTTATAAAGTTATTCTAATTGCGTGTCGCGTGATTTTAAAATAATACTTTAATGTTTTATTGCGGCAATGAAATGTTGAAAAATATTCGTTGAGTTTAGATTTCGTTTTTATTTTAATCGAAATTACAATTGGACAGTGGGAAGGCATAAAATTGAGAATAACGTGACTTACTTAGTTTTTATGTGTAGCATAAAAAATTGCTTGTCATCTAAGACTGTTTATCTGTGATCAAATCTTGAAAATAAAGATCCACTTCCCGGTTACCGATTGAGTTGAAATTTTGCACGCATGTGTATATCAGATGACAATACTAAATGATTATGACGTAGAGCTGATCTGATGATGAAATCGGAATGTGCCTATTGGAACTCCTACAACCCCATGGAGTTTGGATTCGTTGGATCAGTCTTGACGAGCACTTTGAACCTAGCTGGTAAGTGAGGCCAGGCGTTACTTTGTTTAATTTCAAAATGTTGGAAAACATCGTGAGGAAACCGGCATGTCCTAGAACCAAAAATTCGAAGACATGTCACATTCACCAAGCCGCACTGGGCCCGCGTGGTGGATTACGGCCCATTCCCTCTCTTAGAGAGGAGGCCTGAGTCCCAGCAGTGGGAACATTAAAGTTCCCTAAAAAAAAAAAACTGCAGGAGCAATGTATTATTACTATTACTTAAGTTTGGCGATTCTTGGGGATTTGTCGGTAACCGTGGCTCTAATGAAGATATTTTTATTTTTTATTCGATCACCCAAGGAAACTCCGAATAGTTACTTGGAGCAGTTAATTTTATTTTTTATTTATAAAAACTAGTGCTTGACTGCAATCCCACCTGATGGTAAGCAGTGATGCAATCGTTGATGGTGAGGCACACTAGTTTATTAAGAGCCTATTCACTCTAGCCTTGAAGGCGCCTAAATTATAATCGGGCGGGAAGACCGCAGCAGGTCAGTCATTAATTTGTGAAGTTGTTCGAAAGAGTAACAACTATTGCCCTGGCAATAGTTGCGAAAAAAAAAAAAACGAAAATGGCAATTAGTGTTTCTTTAGTGAGGGTTTTAGTCAGTAAGAGTCTGACATAATCTCCCGCTCCGCCCAAGGGCGGGATTTATTATTGGATGATATTACAAAACATAGAAAAAAAAAGGGTTATTACAAAAATTTCAAGTCACAATTATACTACTGACGAGGCCTTTCGGCTGTTTTTAAACGCGAAAAAATGCTCGGTTCGGAAGCGAATCTAAAGGAAAAACTAGTGATAAAATTTTAACAAAGTTATTATATCTTTCTTCAGTAACTCTTCGCTCTCACAATAAAAGTTGTAGAGAAATAAACGATACGTGGCAGAAATGAGACGGCACAATACCATGAAATGGATAGCATTGAAGTAATAGCATTGTTTGCCACAGTGTGATGTTGTGACCATGAGAGAGACAGCAAATTGGTTATTGTTAAATCCTAAAATAATATTTGTTCTTTAAATTGGTTTGAGCAAACACTTTTGCTGTTTTTTAGAGTTCAGTTCAGTTCAGTTCAGTTTTAATTCCGTCACAAAATAGGGAGGTCAAGTAATAGATGGATGGACTGTGTGAGGCGCGATATGAAAACAAAAAGGGAATCAGTGATAGCGTGGCGGTTGACAAGACCAAATGGAAGAAAAAATCGTGTTGAACCGCTATCAAGTATTTTCTTTTTTTGTACTATTATCACACAACGCCGTCTAGTTCCAAGCTAAGTAGAGCTTGTGTTATGAGTACTAGACAACTGATAAACATACTTAAGTGTATTTTAAAGAAATTAATTTCGTTTATGCGTATATATTAATTCGAATTTTAAAAAAAGTACTTTATTTTTTAATGTTCACTTTAGAAATCGATAGTATTTCATGGACTGAATCGACCCTCCGCGGGATTAAAACGACTAAAATTTAACGGTGTATATAGATTTAATGCCTACGTTTTGTCATTGAAAGGGTTTGGCTTTGATTAACTATCTTGAAGAAAACTTGATACACGTTAGAGATAAGAATTTTCCATTGAAATCAACGCATTCTCAAAAGAGCTTTGTGCTCCTTTTTCAATCAAAAGCTATAAATACATTCCTAAATTGGCTTATGTAGGTATAATCCTTGAGTCAGAATAGATTATCCCTCCTTGTAGTTACTTTGATGTTTGACAAAAGATTTTAAGAGCTTGGGTCGATGACATCAAACTACCAAAAGGATTGGCTGAGGGTTGAAGACAGATTGTAGTATTTTCATCAAATGCTTTTCATTATTCTCTATTTGTACATATTATTTTTAATTTGTATATATATCTATTAAGTTTTATATAGAACTAGATTTAATTATTATTAATATTGTAATTTAAAGGTTTTATCATTAAATAAATTAAATTAAAATACTGGATATCTCCACACGTTTCCGAGATAAAGGGTCTTTATTATTTGGTAGAGAAATTATATTTAGAGTGTTAGATTTTTACTGATGTTACTATATATTGATATTTAAAAATCAACGACTTTTTTATTCGTGTATATTTTCGGTACCAAGCAATAATGCTAGCAAAAATGCTAGGAAATCCTTTTCTTCACGCGTAAGGCCCGGAAATGCCGGGGTTTACGCGTGAAGAAAACGACTTCCTGAAGTTCCAGCCCAACTACCAGCCACCGTAACCGTGGACTTATGCGCAAGGGGTAGCTCGCTGTCCGGCCTTACTGTAACCGTGAGGAATAAGTCCGAGTCATCGCATGAATCCGGTGTGATGATGATGATGATGCCATCTAGCCGATTTCGGCCACAGCGACCGCGTTCCTTGGCTCGTTATGATGGTTGTGAGGTCAAGTGTGCTGCTCTGTCGTGTGCTCTCATGTGAAAACGTCAGCTGATCGAGGTCAATGAACTGTAGCTAGTTAGTACGCAATGAATGAGAACTCCCTACAAGGTCATTGACTCGTTTACTTAAAGAAATTAATTTCGTACATGCGTATATTAATTCGAGTTTAAAAAAAAAGTACTTTATTTTTCATTTTTATCTTTACAAATCGATAGGGTTTCATGTACCGAATCGACCCTCCGCGGGATTAAAACGACCAAAATTTAACGGTGTACGCTCGTAGCTAAAACCCTTAGGGGGTGAATAAGGGGTATTGAAAATTTATCGTAAAATCAGGAATCAACGCCAAGAAAATCCCTATCAAACTGCCTCTTAACTATAAAACTAGCCCCAAACACTAACAAATAAAGCAACAAAGGGGCCCTTCATCAGATACTGTGATAGAGACTATAAGCAAACTTTTGTTGCCCTGGACAAAAGCCGAACGCAAAAGTTGGGCAGGCCACCCTGTATATTACGGGCTTTCCGAACACCTGCATAGCAAAATTTCAATTTATTTTACTGCCCTGCCTGCTTCGGACAGGGATAGCCTGTGTGGCTGAAATGAAGAACTATATAGTGAACATAGTCTATGGTTATCGGGCGCCATATTTGTGAATTTTTTTCGGTATTCAGGGTGTTGGTCGATTCTTTTGTTGGCAAAAAAGGAGTGTAAAGAGTGTTTTTTTTTGCTGAAACAATTGGTTTTGTAAAAAATTTTTTTGATGACTATTGTTTTACAGTATATACCTACTGCACTAATAAAAAGAAAGTGCTGGAAATATTGTTTATTGTTTTACCGTTGGCGTTTTTAGGTGAGAGCCGATTTCTAAATCGCGATGTTAAGATTTTCCGCGCTGTGACTAGGTTCGCGATGGTTGTTAGTCAAAATTACTATTGAGTACTGTATCTAGTTATAGAATAAGTGAAGTGGTTTTACTATATTATCATCAACCTTGTTTTGGTCGCGAGTGCTTTTTTTTCTCTGTACAAAATCATCCAATGACATCTACGCTTCCTTGGGCGTGGCGGTAAATAGTGTCAGACTTTTACTGTATAAAAATGCACTCCTGATCCTTCTTTGCCTTTTTTCCAGGGCCCATTTTCACATTCTCCATGACCCCAGTAGGCTTTGACCCTGTTGGGCCCCTATGGTTTGCTGACATCTCGCTGAGGCACGCGTTGAACGATAAGCGCCATCGACGACCTGGGTCCGGTCCGGACGGTTACCGGACGGTTTCAGAAGGAGGCGACCGTTCGCCACTCCTCCTCGTTTCGGACCATGGCCTGTACCAAGGCCCGGTGCGAGAGATCGCTGCCACCGATTGCACCCACGCCGCGAGGACATGGCGGTGCTCTGCCCACGCGGGGCACACCTCTATCGCCGCGAGTGTTGCAGAAACAGTGGGCTATAGTGAATGAATGTTCAATTAGAAAACAATTAGTTTGAGAACACAGAAAAAAAAACAAAATATTAAAATCATCACGTACTTAGTAAGGTATATCAAAAAAGTGCGATATCTAAGAGGATATAAACAATGAACATCAGCCATTACCAAAATATTAGATATTGTTCAAGTCTTATGTTACAATAAACATTATATTATTTCTGAGAAGATTACTAAAACAAGATAAACGATTCTATTGTTCTTGTCTATTGTGTTATTCGCCGACAGATTTTGTAAGAGAAGCTTTGTTAAAAGGAATCCGATGTCATAAAAAATAATGGGAAAATGTCGTGAAATGATAAATAGTACTCGATTGAAAGAAGCAAGCAGATGTATACAGATTTAAATTACTGTTTTTACCCGACTACGGCAAAGCCAAAGAAGGGTTTTTTTTTTGGTAGGTAAAATCATTCAATGACAAATCCCGCCCTTGGGCGGAGCGGGAAGTAGTGTCAGACTCTTACTGATTAAAAACCTACCCCGTTCCTTCGTTGCCTATCGTGCCGGGGCTGAGCCTTCCTCTCAGAAAACGGCCCTTGTCCCCAGCAGGCTTCGACCCTGCCTGCCTGCAGCTAGCAGGCTGGGCCTCTACGGTTTGCTGACAGCTCCTTGAGGCGCGCGGGAACAGAACGCGCCGTCGACGACTTGAGCTGAGAACGATTGGACAGCGTGCTACCCACTGCACGCCGTCCGCAAGCCCACGCCTACGGTGGAAGCCAAAGGAGGGTTATGATTTTGTGACAGGCTATCTGCATCTGTTCCCTCATAGCTCCTAATCTTACTATCGGAAATCAACATTTGAGGTATCTTTAGAACCGTCGTAATCGTCCGGTGAAAATAGGCTACGTGACGTGTCACAAAACTCGATGTGGCGCCCTCGAGCGGACAAAAAGTAACGTCTTAAGAAAATTTAATGACATAAATACGCCGTGTTTGGTAGTATTTGAAAGGGCTTCACTTGTACATGTCCAAAATATTGCCAAATTTAAAGTTACGTCCTCTGAAGGACAAAAAGTCATGTGTTTAAAAAATCATTAATATAAATACACCGTGTTTGATATCTTTTGAAAGGGCTTTACTTGTGCTTATCAAAAATATTATCATCATAATTCAATGTGGCGCCCTCAAGTGATCAAAAAATTCAATGTTAAATTGTATAGAAGCACAGTGATTTAACAGCAAAATGATTTGAATAATAAACAGTAAAAAACTAAAACCCGTCTACGACAAAAAAAAAACGATGCTGGTAAAAGTATGAAACAAGATTTTCAGGATTCTGAAATAAACATAGTTACTGGATAAACAAGAACAAAATAAAAAGAAAAGTCGTAATCACACGTTATTATAGTGTTTAGTTGGTACATAACAATTTGAAAATTGGCATGTGCGGGTGTAAAAACCAGGATTGTCATATACTTTAAATTTTAAAACCAGTTTTTCTTTATCATAGCATTTTTTGACATCAACCGTTTTTCTCACAGATTCTTTAGTTATTTTATTTATTATTCTTAGTTTACCTTTCAAAGAAAAAACATTAATCTTCAATAAGATATAACCTTGTTAAAGACTACACAGAGATTTTCAGTATTTAACAGAGAATAAAGCAAGATAAAAACCTCTTTGATATCAAAAGCCTCTAGTTGTCCAACCTCCTTGTCGAGGCTCATTAAAAAGGGTTTTATGTACAAAGAAAGACAATATTTAAACAAGAGCCTATCCCCTCTAAAGTGAAGTCGTTCTACTTAGGGTTTGTATTGAATTAAAGTAAATAAACACAGAACAAGGACTCGCCGGCGGCATCTAATAATATTGTGAGGATCGGAAGATAATGATAAGGCTTTTATTAATCTGCAGAATTCAATCAACAGATTATTATTTTTTATTCATGTAATATGGAAGTATTGTAAAAAAAAATCAATCATTTTTTCAAGAAAATCCATAGTTTCATGCCAGTTCTTCTTCATAGGAAATGATCATTTGGAACCATGCACTAGCTTCTGATGTTTTATAACTGCCCATGTAGGCCTATGTGAACTAAAAGAATTTAAATTATATAGGGTGACTGGTAATTAGTGAACGATACTTCACTAATTACCAGTCACCTTATATAAAAATACTTGCGCCAATTGGCTCGACGTACTTATCTCATCTGATAACATTCCTTCCCTAAAACTTAAATTATATAATAATAATACACCCCTATTTTTTAATTAGTGCACAAAAAAATGGGGCTCAATGAGTACCCGTTACTGATCATATTTGTGTAGTCAAAAGTACAAAAAACGAAATCCCAAAATTGTCCACGAAAAGGAGAAACCCGATTCTGGGCCTAGACCGTTACACGAATGAAATATGTACCAAAAAAATTGTCAATTTTGTTTAATTAACCCATTTAAATCTTAGCCTCTTTAGCTTCGGCCAAGTGTAGAAAATAAATAGATTTCTATTTTTTAGTCTTAAACAAGCTTTGTAAACTGCTACAGTGCTTATTTCTAATTACCAGTCACCTTATATAAAAATACTTGCGCCAATTGGCTCGACGTACTTATCTCATCTGATAACATTCCTTCCCTAAAACTTAAATTATATAATAATAATACACCCTTATTTTTTAATTAGTGCAAAAAAAATGGGGCTCAATGAGTACCCGTTACTGATCATATTTGTGTAGTCAAAAATACAAAAAACGAAATCCCAAAATTGTCCACGAATATTCCACAACTAATACACAACGCCGTCTAGTCTCAAGCTAAGCAGAACTTGTGCTATGAATACTAGACAACTGATAAACTAACTTATATATTTCTAAATACATACATATTATAGATAAATTACACCCAGACACAGAACAAATGATTGTGCTCATCACACAAACATTTGTCCAAGGTGGGAATCGAACCTACGACCTCCGGCAAAGCAGGCCACTAACCACTAGACCAACAGGCCTGTCAAATAATGCTGTATGCCCAAATAATCACCAACGTATTGAGCACATTGCTCGCAGTACAAGATGCTCCATGGGAACGAAAGGTTCTGGAGTGACGATCACGTACCAGAGGATTTTTATATTAATGTAGGGAGAGAACTCACGAAGCGAATTTTCCCCGCGACCGCCATGGTTGCGGTCCCGTAGCTTCTGTAGAATGCAAATATATATGTAAAAAAATTAAAGCAATTTTCATGACATTCTTTACGGCCGTGGTGTGCGGTGTCGTCCGTCATCGTTTGCGCCCGCACGCTCTGCGGTCGGTTGGCGGCGACCGCGTCCTATCAGCCGTCGGGCTTGCGGTCGAAAATCGCAGCCGTCGCGGTGGCAGCGGTGGCGGCGAATCTACCGCCTCGTGAGTTTTGAAATAAAACAGCCGTTTCCTCTGCCGCGGTGGCCGAAGGAAGAAACCGCTTCGTGAGATCGTGCCTCAATCGTTATTTGACGATGTCCCGCCGAAAAAATATGGAGTCACCACTCCAGCGTCGTAGTTCTATGGTAAATAAGAACTCAGTACACTTTATAGAAACTGTACTTCTAAAGAACAGTTTAGAAATGAAATAGAACTGGTATTGTAACATTTTCTAGTTTTCAATTTTCGCTTTAGAACGACGTTTAAGTGTGCTCTCCGCTTGAAGTTTATAGTCTCTTAGCGGAAGAGATGTTATTTAATGTTTGATATTTTGTAGGTAAAAGGATCATTTGTCTGTTTTTAAACGGATCTTTAGAGAAAAGAGTTTTTGTTTTATTTATGTCTATATGGCGTTTATTTATTTACTAAAACTTCATGCAACACAAAGGTACAGAGGCGGACTTAATGCCATAGGCATTCTCTATCAGTCAATCAAGGGTTGTGAAGAGAAAACATGGCAGGTGCATAAAAAAAAGGATTAATGAACCCTTGTGGGTTCAAATATACATACAAATACAATAAACATACATATATACTTAATATAATATACACGTACATGTACATGCATTTACATAAAGTAAAAGAAAAAGGTTTTTTTGAGACGACTCCGCTATCTGTGAAGAAAATAATTCCGCAACTTCCGCTTGAAAGCATACTGACTGGTGGCCGTCCTGATGTCGAGAGGAAGCTCATACCACAGAAGTATGGATTGTATATGAAAGGAAGAATGAATAAAATCAGAAGTATGAGAAGGACAAAGCAGTAGAAGATTGCTCGAAGAACGCAGATTCTTAGAGTGGGAAGAACAAAGCTATTGAAAGTGGGAAATAAATAAGAAGGAAGGGTGGGAGATTTCACTTTGTGCATGTTCTGGGATAAAAAGGCTATACTATAACTTTTCATAGAATTTTCGTAATCGTACTTCATACACAGAGGACAGTGGTGGCCTAGTGGGCTAGTGGTAACTGCCCCGACTTTCGAAATGTAGGTCACGAGTTCAAACCCAATCAGGCGCATCACTTTGTGTAATTTATTTCATCACCAGTATTCTCAAAACGATGAAGGAAAACATCTTGAGAAAACCTTGTTATAGAACCAAAAATTTAAGACATGTGACATTCACCAATTCGCACTGGGCCAACGTGGTGGATTACGGCTTATTTCCTCTCCTGGACAATAGGGAGAGACAAATTGTGGGTTTGTCCTGCAGTTTGGCAAAATATTTATCTAATAACTATCAGACTAATATTATACTCGTAAGAGCGAATTTCGTGAGTATATGTGTATGTTTGTTACTTTATCACGCTCGAACGGCTGAACGGATTTCGAAGAAACTTGGTACACGGGTAGACAATGTCCTGGAATAGCATATAATTATATATACGATCCTTTTTATTCCTTAGTATATTCTTCTACTGTCACATGAGTGGAACCACTGGCAGCAGTTGGTAAACCTTATTTTTAGTATACGTGTCTAGTATTCTTGTGTCTGTGAATAAAATGTGAAAAAACAATCATAACTGTATCATGAAAAATCACAAAGTTATAAGCTTGTCATGTTACCTGGTTGTTCACCACACAAACACATGGTCACGAAGCCATCCGGGTGACTGAGGGGTTGTTTTGCTCCCGCCCCCAGTTGTGCGCTGGCACTTATTGCGCGCTATGACCTGCCGTGACCTGTGTTGTACTTAGTGTCGATGGTGTCCAATTTGTGACCTAATTTAAATATTTTTGGGAAAAAATATAACATGGTGCAAAACTTATTGTTATCAATTCAGTTAATGATTCTGAACAAACAATATTGAGGTTTCGCATTCACTAAAAAAAACGGTGCAAATTTGTTACTCCTCGCTGAAATTGCTGAAGGAATATAGATGAAATATTGCCTACGAGACCATGTCCTGGATTAGCATATAGTATGCTTTATTCCAAGAGTCTGTTCTTTTGAATAAATTTTCTGCTTTTAATATGGCGAAGCCACTGACTGAAGTTAGTTAACGAGTTAAAAAAGAAAAATTATAAAATTTCAACTCGATTTTTAAACAAAAAGTTGACAAACATCAAATAAAATAATAAGTAAGAATTCGAATTAAAGAACAAAAAAAAAAAAAATCATTTCAAATAATAGTTTTAGTAATATTCTTAAAATTTCTTCAATGATTCAACTGACTGATGTCCTATATTAAAAAATAAAATCTTTGCAAAAAGGCTCGTATATTCTTTCGTACACAAAAAAAAAATACGAAACAAACATTTTAAAGCTGCTATCAAAGTATATATTACCTAAATGTTTTCCATTACTACAGAATACACTTTAGTATAATGAAGGGAATCAAAGGGAATAGACTCGTTCAGCCGCGAAATGAGACGGCATCCAGAAATGACAGACGTTTCAGATGATGCCTTAAGACATTTTTGTTGTTGGTTACAGAGGGTTAGGTTTTCAAGCGAGCCTGTCGGAGGATTTGTTGGGTCTTAATATACCCACGACGCCTTTTCGTAGTGGTGAACAAAAATATTAACTGTTATCAATATCTAAGATGTATCTAAACAATGTGTTTGTAGTGTTGGATCGACCACCTATAACATAAATCTTCTATTTTTGATATTTACGTTGTAATTTCGACATAATTCTGTTATTTGTCAATATATTTTTTGATCAATTCTGTTGTAATGTTGACATTATAATAATAATATAATTTAATATCACACACACTATCACACAACGTCGTTTAGTCCCAAGCTAAGCAGAGCTTGTGTTATGGGTACTAGACAACTGATAAACATACTTATATATTTCTAAATACATAAATATTATAGATAAATTACACCCAGACACAGAAAAAATCGATCGTACTCATCACACAAACATTTGTCCTGGGTGGGAACTGGAAACGACCTCCGGCATAGCAGTCAGGGCCACTAGAACATACACATATAATATACTATAAAATAATATAAAAATTACGTCTCGTTTATAAGGTCTTTACGTCATACGAGTATTGTACAAGTGTAATTCTAGGTAATTTATGGTGTGAATTTTTATGTTTTCAATGTCATAGAAATATTTGTACGCTAATATGACTAAACAGCACAAACACTATAACAGAACTCAAACCATTAACCTCAATCTTGCATGCTCTTGTCTAAATACAATGGTTACACGAATAAAGAATACTTATCTTATAAGGTAGACTGATGTACTGACGAGGATCGATAGATTCCGCTGAAAGCAAGTAGAGGATCAGTCAATATCATCATCCTTAGTTTTACTTCTACTTTTAGCTGGACACATGCCTCTATCAGAAAGCGTGAAGTTTAAATCTAATAATATTCGTTTTCTGTAGTTCAAATATGATTGCTCTCAGATTTGCTCGTTATGCCACCGAAGCGAAAGCAGTTGAAAAGAATTCTATACATCTTTGTACACGAGCAGCCTGTGGGTCTCATAGCACGGACAGTACAACGCCCTGCACATCCAATATAATAATGCATTCAGGGTGCTGATATTCGCCGAGTCGCTTTTCTGTTTCTATACTTCTATGCGATAATCGTGCACATCCCTGGTGCGCAGAGTCCGGGGCTAGAGCCAACTGCATCCTGAGGTCATTCGCGCTGAGGTTCGATCTGATCGCTTTTCTGTCAGTACCTGAACCATTGCTATGGTTCACTTATTGAGCAATCGGAATCTGTAATTACAGGTTACATGTTTCATTTAATATGTTGTGTATGTTGTCTTTGTAATTGTATTTGTTTTGGTGTCATTTTTATTGTGTGTGTGCATTTAAATTACATTTTTAAATATTTCTTAAAAGATATACAAATAACATTTAAAAATATAAAAAATAGTGGTCTACCGATGTCGGGAGCAGAGTCCAAGCCACTATTGAGGTGGTTAGGGCTCCAGAGATAGGAACCTCTTCACAATGCGAGCCGTATCGAGGAGTAGTGCCTTCTGTATCAGGCCCTTGATCCAACCGCGCAACGTACAGGACTAACGACATGACTATTATTATTATTAAAATATTTTTTGTCGTTCATTTTTAAAGAAAGAAAAGAAATAAAGAAGAAGTATTTATTTACGCCAAATATGGCGCACACCTTAAAAAATAAGACAAAAACAATTCTATATAATAGGTTGAGATATACGATACACCTGCGTAAAACGGCCAGCGCTCAGCAAATTGCTTTGGCTCATGTATTAGACAGAGCCACAGCGCTGATTTTCAGCATTACCCGAGGTCGACGGTAAGATGCTAAACGGCTAGCAAAAATTAAATTTTATTTACCAAAAACCACTTAATAAACAAAATAATAACCAGGGATACAAAAATAATAATAAAAACAAAACATGGTTGACAAAAAAGCTTTACAGTAGTCAATTGTTAAAGTCGATAGAATAGAATAGAATATATATAGACTAAACGAAAAACGACAAACAATACGAAACGATACGATAACGAAACGAAAACGAGAACGATCGAAAACGATTATAATAATATTTTCGATTACTCCTGAATAATACGATCGTGTATTTATCTAAACAACACAAATCAAAGCCAAATAGCATGTTCAGACAACAATTAAATTACCCCCAACATGCTAGCTCAATTTCCTCTCCATACATCAAGCCCGTCAATACGACACGTAATTCGTGATGAGCTTAGGGCTAGGGTCGCTTTACACAGCACGATCTTTTATTCATTGTATATTACATCACGAGAACGCGACGATGTCTCTGAGGGTTCCTCGATTGTCTTGTTAGATCAGTTAGCTGTTCTTGGTGATTGAATGATGGAGAAGTTTGCTCTACTTCGTAGTCAAAGACGGACCAGGAACGTCATTTCTCGTTTCTAACAATTTTTTTTTATTACTTTCCAACATTAAAGATGTATTGAGAACACTAGATTTCTCATTACAGTATTAAACGCTTCTAACATATTCAGAAATACATGAACCAAAGTGAATACAAAACTTCTTCTTATATCCTCAATAATTTCCGCTATTTTCTAGCTGTTTACTGGTCCTATCTGGTATGAAGCGGTTTGAACTGGTTTAGCGACGGCGTAGATATCAGGATAAATCCGGTTCTGCGGTGTATTCAACGGTCGAGAGGCAATAAACGTTAACCCTTTGTTGAATAGTAAATACGAATACGGTGTTTTATCCGGTTTATGTATGTGAGGGGCTTTTTTGCAAGGTTTATTTTCTGTGTTATTGCGAGCGTTGCGTGCGTAGTCAGAGATTAACTATTTATACTAAAGAAAATTAAAGGGAAGGAAAAAATAAACACACTAGAGTTTGACCTAAAAAAAGATATTCTGACGTAAGACAATTTTAATAAATGAGGATTTTATTACCTATAAGATCATTCTTACAACAATTGTAGATAACATGTTGTTGGTCAAGATTCTAAAATAGTAAAAGTTAGGGTGACAGAAAGATGAGTAATATGAGTATTAACAAAGATTTTTGCTGTCTTCCTTGATAAAATCAGAAACTTTTTCACCAATCATAATCACGGGAGCGTTGGTATTCCCTCGTGTGATAACAGGCATGATGCTAGCATCAGCTACTCTCAGCCGCTGTACGCCGATAACTCTCAGTCTACTATCAACAACACTACCCATTGCACAGGTACCAACATAATTATACGCACCAGAAAACATGCATGAAGCATAACACTTCCAATACTCATCACTGCCTTTTTCAAATTCACTGCAGCCTCCAGACATGGGGTCAATCATTACTGCTTCAACTCTTCTGAAATACGTTGTGTTAACAACGGGGATAAAGTCTTTTATATATTTCACCAGATCGTCAACGTCAGCCTCTTCAGACAAGTACCCAGAAGTAATCACTGGAGGATCCATTAGATTTGTGCTCCTCAGAGTAACTTCACCTCTAGATTTTGGACGTAAATTGACAATTTCGTTGAACAAACCCATTCTTTCCATCATCGATACATAAATATTGTCACATATATCATAACTTAATCTATGATTGAAGGCACAAAAGTATAAAATCAAGTTTGCATGTGCTGAAAATATCATCGTTTCATAATCTGGATAATTTTGACTTTTGTCTAATGCTGTAAATCCCATTATTGAAGCACCTAGCATTATATTAGGATTTAAAGGTACTGGCTCACTTTTTTCCATAGCATGAGGTATAATAACTCCAATGTGGTCTTGTAAATTCTTCCCTACTGGGAGATCTGATATTACATCAATGTTTCTGCATTCTAAATCTTTTTTAGGACCGATTCCTGATAGTAAAAGTAGTTTAGCCGAGTTAAAGACACCAGCAGAAATAATGACCTCTTTGGATGCTTTTATATTGATTGTTTTGCCATTTTCTAAGATAGCTTCCACTCCTACAGCATTCTTGTTTTCATCAAAGTTAATTTTTGCTACTAAAGTGTTTTTCAATAAATGGAGATTTTTACGGTCTTTAGCTGGTCTCAAAAATGAAAAGGCACTACTCTGTCGACCACCTGTGCCTATGTACACTAGGGGCCTAGAATATCCAAGTGCACTACCAGGATCATTAATAATATCATTGCCAATCTCGTTAAAGCTTTTTAGAATATCATTTAAGTACTCACGAGAGTCTTTTGTTAGTCCTGCTAATCCATTTATGCCATGATTAACTATATCTGGTGATTTGATAAAGTCTGCGTCTTCGATTCTTTCACTTTTAATAAAATATGGAAGTACGTTCTGCCATTTCCAAGTAGGATCCTTTGTTATGTCTGCCCAATTGTCATAATCTGTGGGATGTCCTCTTGAGTAGAGCAAATAGTTGAGGGTGCTGGTACCTCCTAACATCTTGCCTGAACTCATTTCATAGTACGGTTTTTGATGACATTTTTTTGTAAACTCATCGTTTTCTGTGGTATAATTCCAGTCAAACTGAGTTTTTTGTAGAAATAATGTGCATCCTGGTACCTGTAAATGAAATGGTAATCACATGATATTATCATACTTCCAAATTTTTTTTAACATATTTTTGAAATATTACTTTTGGTACTTCATATTATGTACAAAAAAGTATATACTGTTGCTTTGCTACTGTTATATCATTGATAATTTTATTTTTTCTTTATACCAATAACTATTTGGTACTTACAACGCCTTCAACGGGGGCATCTCCACCAGCTTCAATAAGAAGGACACTGACATTCTCATCTTCAGTCAGCCTGTTAGCTATCACACTGCCGGCTGTACCTGCTCCCACTACAATGTAGTCAAAACTGGCTCCATCTAAAATATACATAATTATACACTAAGGACAAATAGGATGTTTAAAACGTCGTCTTTGCTGACATCTCTTTGAGACTCGCGTGCAATATGACATGCTGTTGACCCGGGCTCGGTCCTTATCGGACGGCGAGCTACTTGTTGGTCGCCGTCGGTAAGTGGTGGCCGGAAATCGATCTGCAACTCCTGACAACCGGGGTGTCTCCAGCGAGGGCTGGCGCATGAGGCTGGTTTTCGCTTCACGGTTTCGGCTTTGCAGAAGTCACTAATTCCCTATCGCTCTACCACCATGTTGATGGACTACACACATGAAAAAAACTTACCCAACGAGATTAATCATTCCATAACGACACAACCCTAAATTGATTTTACTCGTAATAAAATATCACTCCAAATTACCTTCAACTATAGCTTGATGGGGCCATAAGTATGCCGTAAACTGCAGCAGTGCCAGATATCTAAGTCCTAACTGAATGGTCCTGATTTTGGATATAGTTTCCGTTGAATACATGGCTCCAACTAGATCCTTGAAAAAATATTAATCGTTCTGTAGTCTTGCTGAAAAAAAAAGAAAAATACCATCTTACAGCAACATATTTATTGCGGTCTCCTTGTACCGGTTAACCTTGGGAATTTTAAAATCAAGACAGAAAACTTCAGTGCAAACGTGAGGCTATCAATAGGTAATAATATTTTTCATAAAGAAATTGTTAAAAATATAATCAATGTGGTTTATGAAAATGAATAAGCAAAATTATAAAAAAAAAAACATTTGTTTTTGTTTACGATTTTGTAAAAAACAAAAAACGGTGCAAGTAGGTACAAGTCAAGGCAAGCACACTGAGTTCCGTAGAAAATAACGTAAGTAAAAAATTCAATTTGGGTTAACTGTCATTAACTCGCACTATTTGGAGATGATTGAACTGTTTATCAAATAAGTTAAAATTAACGAACCAAATTTCACAACTGAGAAGGATTTGGAAAATCAAATCCTGGTGATGGTGATCGACCAAAAGTCGATCACCCATCGTATCGTAAGATAAAATTAAAAACAAATCACACACAATTCACTGAATTTGCACCGATAAAACCAACCCTAAGAAGCATTTTTTTAGAACAACATTAAAGAAACATTTATTTATACAATCACACATAAATTATTGAATTACACTGAAATCTATTTGCTATTCCGCTAATTGATTTAGTAGTGCCAAAAAAACTAACCGATATCGAATGAATCTTAAATTCACCTGTTTCGATGTTTGTAATAATTTTATTTAAACGAACTTTTCACAGAATTATTAAGAAGTCAATTAAAAATACTGCATTCAAAACTTAACTGTGTCTTGTACTAAAATAAAATATCACTTCTTTCGTAGTTGTTTAAATGTATTTCCCAACAATTTTGATTGTTTTATTTTTAGATAGATGATAAAAGAAGATATTTTTATACACAGCGTGAATTTGCGATTTGATCACACGCTCTCCAGTATTGAAGTCGAATAAAATTTAAACGATATTTCTAATTATGAAACGATTTTTAACCTTTTGAAAACCGTAATTAGAGACACAATAGAAAGATAATAGGTGTACTGTATGAGATATTTATTCATTAAAAACAACATTTTAGTGTCACCGCATACGGGATCAAAAAAGCCCCACCGCAGAAAAAGCCGCCTCAAAATTTTGTGTCCTGTGTATATTGGTGGCGGTTCTTTTGAGGCGGTCTTTATTTGTGGCGGCGCTTTTTTGAGGACAGTTAGCCGAAAAACGTCCACTGCTAGACATGGACCTACCCCAAATAGTTCTATGCGTCTTGTATCCACCGAATTCTCGCGACCCTCACCAGGTCATCTATTCACCCTGTGGGAGCCCATCCAGTGCGGCGTTTTCCGGAACGTGATCGCCACTCCAGAACCTTTCGACCTCATCGAGGATTTGTTCTGCGAGTAATGTGCAATGTCCACTGCCACAAAATTTAACGATTGAAGCCAAAAGACCTACTACACATATTCATAGGTCTCCTTCAATTGTCGCCACATAGACCAGTTATTGTATCCCTCATCCAGCAGACTCCCACGGTCTTCATTAGGTTGATGTAAAATAAACACACTGTACAATTACTGACGTCATAATTCTGTATTAACATAAAAACAACATTAATATTATGATTTAAAAAATAAATGTAACCGTGAACATGTTGTACATTAATTTGTGTGAGAACACAATAACAATAGATGGGTGTTTATATTTTGGAACCTGAAATAGTTTTAAATATCAAAAATAGGTGAAAACAATACAATTATGACTAAGTTTTTTGTTCATTCAATAAAAGAAACTCAAAATTACCATATACATTTTAAAAATATTTTTTTATTATTATTGATAAGATAGCTTTCGACGACTACCTCACCTGACGGAAAGCGACGATGGAGCAGGCTTGCCTAGAAGTAACCTATTCACGTATTCACTCTTGAGATAAAAAAATTCTTGGTTGTAGCTATCAGAAAACATAAATTTTGGCAGGGAACTCCACTTCTTAGCTGTACGCACGATGAATGTGTTCCCAAAATGATTTGTGCGTATGGATGGGATGTCCACCATGAACCGGTTGTGCATCGCTATATTCGCTACATCTGCTGGTTCGATGATTGAACGAACATGGATGAATTAGGTAATGCAAATCAGGCGCACACTCCCAGAAATGTAACCGGTAATAAACCGACCGGCTAGCAACTCTATGTTATACTCAAGACATTAAAGCTTCGATTTGGTGACAGCACATCAAGCTGGTTTTTGGTAGATTCATCTAAGATCCAATGATCTCGATCGAACTTGCGCTTCATACAGTTTGATTGGGAACAGCCGTTCCTTCGTGAAATAGTCTTTAACAATACTACGTAGTCATCAATACTGTCTTTAAACCTGACTACGTCCTTGTAAAACTATTACTCATATAAGCTAAGCATTATGTGTTTATTTTACCTAAATATTCTAAATAAATATGTTTTCACATGAAACTGTTTAGGACGGATAAAGATAAAATAATTTAAGGTATTTGTAACTTTTATATACGCTAAATTTGTGGTATGGGTTTCAGCAGCCATAATGTACAGAGTCAGGACTGATGAGGCATTACTCCACGTGCAATTTTCTCGTCTGATCAGGAACTGGTGCCTGGATAATAATATAATAATAATAATAATAATTTATTAATGCAAAGAATATCCAAGTTCAAGATAACAAGCACTTTGAGATACAACTTAATAATAAAATTCAATACAATACAATGAACATCTGCGTCTGAACTAGATAACTTAATATCTGTATCTCAGACAGCAGCGCTCTTCCCTTAAGTTATACATTTAATAATTGTAAATAAGACTGATCAATTTTTGATTCTTAATTAGTAGTTGTAAAGTGTAGGTAAGCCTCCTTGTGTGTGATGTGACAGTGTATGGGGATGTGTGCAGGAGGGTGAGTATGGGAATTATCGAGGTACAATAAGTAATTGTTCAGTTTCATCATAGTTCAATTTAAAAATGTATTCAAAAAGTTTTCTTTTGAGCTCTCTAATATTTAAACATCCAATGTCAATAAGTTTACTAAGTTTGGCATATAAGTATGGACCCAAGAATGGAAAATATCTATTGGCGAAATGGTGTTTAAATACAGGTCTATTTGGGAAGGATATATCTCCACGACGTTTGGAAGTTATGACAACTGTATTAGAAATGCAGCATGTGTGTTGTTTCATAATAGTGAGCTGAATGTACAATTGGCGCACTGATAGGACTTCACAAGACTGATACAGGAGATGTGTAGGGAACAAATAGGGGCGAAAGGTGCTGGTTTTAAGAATAGCCCTTTGAGCTATTTCAAGCGATTTAATAGTCGTTTTAGGTGCACCTCCCCAAACGGTAATGCAGTATCCTATGATAGATTGTCCAAGAGCCAGGTAGATCTGTTTAACTAATTTAGGAGCTGCCACATTCCTGAGATTTTTAAAAACGTATATCAACTTTCTCAATCTTGCAGTCATTAAGTTAACATGAGATTTGAAAGAGAGATTTCTGTCCAATAGGACTCCAAGATATTTAACTTCATGTCAATACCCAGAACCTTTCTGTCAGCCTCCATGAAGATATGACAGAGCTCCGTCCAAGCCGGGCAAACCACCACCGTATGCTCCATTGTGTTCTCCAAACTGTCAACACAAACTGGAACCTCCAGAAACAACCGTGTTCGGTGTAAATGAAGACGCAAAGTAGGAGAAGGAAGAAAAGGCAAGACTGGGGACGAGAAGTTAATAAAATAATAATATGTATTTCATAACTATCACACAACGCTGTCTAGTCCCAAGTTAAACAGAGCTTGTGTTATGAGTACTAAACAATGATAAACATACTTGTACACCGATAAATTTTGATCGTTTTAATCCCGTGGTGGGTCGATTCGGTACATGAAACACTATCGATTTGTTAAGATAAAATTAAAAAAAATAAAGTACTAATTTTTCTAAAACTCGAAGTGATATACGCATGGACGAAATTAATGTATTTATGTTAACGAGTCAATGACCTTGTAGGTAATTATCGGTCGTTACTTACTAACTACCTACAGGTTATTGAACTCGCCCAGCTGACGTTTACTTAAAGAAATTAATGTCGTATATGAGCAAATTCATTTGAGTTACATCAGTATACAAATCGATAGTGTTTCATGTACCGAATCGACCATCCACGGGATTAAAACGGTCAAAATTCACCGGTGTATATTTCTAAATACATACATATTATAGATAAATTACACTCAGACACAGAAAAAATGATCGTGCTCATTACACAAACATTTGTCCTGGATGGGAATCGAACCCACGACCTTCGGCATAGCAGTCAGGGCCACTAACCACTAGACCAACAGGCCAGTCTGTCAGTTGGTCTTAATCAAGATATTCTGAAGTCGGATATTTGACTAAATGAGGCTTTTAAAATTTTAAACAATGGCTTTATTATTGTTAATCATTCTGAAAAAAACTTAAATAACATACACCTTCTGCTTTGTCGAACCTTAACCAGTTAGCAAAGACAAAAATCAAAAGTTAAGTTGACAGAAAGATGAAGATTATCAAAGATTTTTGCTGTCTTCCTTGATAAAATCAGAAACTTTTTCACCAATCATAATCACGGGTGCATTGGTATTCCCTCGTGTGATAACAGGCATGATGCTAGCATCAGCTACTCTCAGCCTCTGTACGCCGATAACTCTTAATCTACTATCGACGACACTACCCATTGCGCAAGTACCAACATAATGACTTAGACCAGAAAACATGCATGAAACATAGCACTTCCAATACTCATCACTGCCTTTTTCAAATTCACTGCAGCCTCCAGACATGGGATCAATCATTTCTGCTCCAACACTTCTGAAATACGTTGTATTAACAACGGGGATAAAGTCTTTTAAATATTTCACCAGGTCGTCAACGTCAGCCTCTTCAGACAAGTACCCAGAAGTAATCACTGGAGGATCCATTGGATTTGTGCTCCTCAGAGTAACTTCACCTCTAGACTTTGGACGTAAATTGACAATCTCGTTGAACAGACCCATTCTTCCCATCATGCCTACATAAGTATTGTCACAAATATCATAACTCAGTCTATAGCCAAAGGTACAAAAGAATAAAATCAAGTTTGCATGTGCTGAAAATGTCAAAGTTTCATAATCTGGATAATTTTGACTTTTGTCTAATGCTGTAAATCCCATCGTAGGAGCACCTGGCATTATGTTTGGATTTATGGGTACCGGATCACTTTTTTCCATAGCATGAAGTATAACAACTCCGGTATGGTCTTGTAAATTTTTTCCCACTGGAAGATCTGATATTACATCAATTTTTCTGCTTTCCAAATCTTTTTTAGGACCGATTCCTGATAATAAAAGTAGTTTAGCTGAGTTGAAAACACCAGCAGAAATGATGACCTCTTTGGATGCATTTATATTGATTGTTTTGCCATTTTCTAAGATAGCTTCCACTCCTACAGCATTCTTGTTTGCATCGAAGTTGATTTTTGTTACTAAAGTGTTTTTTAGTAAATGGAGATTTTTACGGTCTTTAGCTGGTCTCAAAAATGAATAGGCACTACTTTGTCGATGACCTGAGGCAATGTATACGAATGCTCTAGAATATCCGAGTGCGCTACCTGGATCATTAATGATATCATTGCCAATTTCCTTAAAGCTTTTAACCATATCTTTTAAGTACACATGAGGATCTCTTGTCAGGCCTGCTAATCCATCTAAGCCATGATTAACTATATCTGGTGATTCGATAAATTCTGCGTCTTCGATTCTTTCACTTTTAATAAAATATGGAAGTACGTTCTGCCATTTCCAAGTAGGATCCTTAGTTATGTCTGCCCAATTGTCATAATCTGTGGGATGTCCTCTTGAGTACAGCATATAGTTGAGGGTGCTGGTACCTCCTAACATTTTGCCCAAACTCATTTCAAAGTACGGCTTTTGATGACATTTTTTTGTAAACTCATCGTTTTCCGTGGTATAATTCCAGTCAAACCGAGATCTTTTTAGGAATAAAGTGTACCCTGGTACCTGTAAATGCAATGGTTATTACATGATATTATTGTACATAAAAATTTGATTATATATTTAAGAAAATTATGTTTGGTTTATCCAAATACGTTTGAAGAGGTATATAATTTTGTTTTGCTATATTAGTTATTATAGATTTGTGTCAATTTAAAATATTAGACATTTTTTATAAGTTGTTTTTGTAACTTCCTTATTTAATAAAATATTTATCTAGGTTTGTAGTGATAGATTACTAGTTACTTACAACGCCTTCAACGGGGGCATCTCCACCAGCTTCAATGAGAAGCACACTGACATTCTCATCTTCAGTCAGCCTGTTGGCTATCACACTGCCGGCTGTACCTGCTCCCACTACTATGTAGTCAAAACTGGCTCCATCTAAAATATACATAATATTATACAGACTAACTAACTCGGATGTATACAAATTTAAATATAGACAGTTTAATGAATTAGTATTTTATTTTTAAATTCAATTAATTTTGTCAATAGTCTCAAACACTACAAATTTTTAAGAAAACTAGTATTATGTAAAGTGAGAATATGCTTTGATTTTAGATGGTTTATTAAAAAACAAGTTTTTGCCAGCGGCTTCACTCATGTGAAGTAAGTTTCTTCATATAAACCTCAGACTCCTGTTTCGTCCTCTTATGACCTGGATTTTGGAAAATCCTTTCTTAATGGTCACCTACGTCATAGTAGGAAAACTTGTTCATAATTTCACGCTCCTAGTCCTAGTTGTTTCAGCTCTGCGTTGATACGTCAGTCAGACAGTTTCTCGCTATACAATGTTTTGTTTTTAATATCACTTAAAGATTTTATTCTATAAGGAAAAATAGTACTAAAAGTCTCAGAATATGTTGTTTAAAAATATATGGTTTCGAAGATATCATCAATCAATATTAATTTAGGTCAAAAATTGTCACCCGTTTGCGGCGTCCTTTTGCAACATTGCCAAACTTTGCACGCTACTTCGTCGGCATGAATGAAATATAAAGTAGTTAGTAAATAAATAACATATTTACGCTGTCATATTACACGTAGGGAATACATGAATTAATCGTGAATTTCTCGAATTGTTTTGTATGAAAAATGAGATAAAAAAAAGATGATTGATATTGATAAAAGTGAAGATACTGATGTAGATGGTCTCATTCATACCCTAGAGTTTTTTTTTAATCTTCATGCTACACAAAGTACAAAGGCGGACTATTAAGTAGCTAACTGGAACTGAACTGAACTGTAGTAGATGACTGGTAGGGAATGCTTCAGGCATTAGCCTTAGGCATTCTCTACCAGTCAACCAGTTAACAAGAGTTATGGGATATCAAAAAAACACGTCGTATAAATAAATCAGTGTTTAAGATGAAATATCTTTCAACTTACCTTCAACGGTAGCTTGTTGTGGCCACAAATATGCAGTAAATTGCAGTAATGCCAAATATTTAAAACCCAATTGAACAGTCTTGATTTTAGATATAACTCCCGCGGAGTACATGGCTCCAACTAGAACATTAGAAAAAAAAAGTGTTTTGTAATTCTATTGAAAGAGCTAACCAAAATTTTTTTTCGAAACTCAATCATTTTGTGTAATGCTAGAGTGGAATTCGCTGTTGAAGTCTGTGTTTACTGATAGCTACAACCTGGAGGTTTATAAGTCATTCGTGACTTACTTGTTAACTACTCGAAGAAGGAGTTACTCATTACTTCTAGTTAAGAGTGCTTCAACGTAGTTTATTAAAAAAAACACACACACACACAAGAAGAGTATGTGTGGGTTATGTCAGACATTACTTAAAATAAAAGGGGATTGAATTAAAGGGGAAAGAAAGGGGAGAGCGGAAGAATTGAATGCGCTGTGCCCGCATCCCAAATAGCAGGGAATGAGAGCAGAAATACTGAAAATTTTAAAAGGCACTTTGATAATGCATAGATACTTTCCTATCCTACAACTAATAGTTTGATTTTTTTGAAGTGATCGATAATGATAATTAGATATAATTAAATTTTACAACAGGGAAATATTTGGTCGTAGTCGATAACTGATCCTATTTGTTGAGATGAAATTCGGAAAGTTTCACATAAATTTCACTGAGTATTTTATTTGTTTGAGAAACATTTATATCACAAATAAATTAAATTATTGAATTACACTCAAATTTATAAGACTATTATCGTAATAGATTTAGCAATCCCAAAAGAACAAAATAAATGTCTTTGAATTATTCATAAATTCACCTTTTTCGATGTTTGAACTAATTTAGTTTAAATTAAAGATAAATTTTACACAAAACTATTAAAGAGTCAATTAATATTACTTCATTGCAAACTTAACCGTGGTCTGTAACACAATAAAATATAATCTGTGTCGTACTTTGTTTATGTATTTATTTTCTCACATTTTATTTTTAGATACATTGTACAGGTTGATGTTTTTTGTGATTATTTTTGGCAATTTAAACAGACGCTCTTCGTCATTAAAGTCGAAGGTTTGAAGAAATTGGAGGTGGTATGAGATATTTGTTTTAATTCACAATAATATTAACTAGTGTTTGGTATTGTACACACACAAGCGAGGTTTTTTTTTTATGTTAGGTAAAATCATCCAATGACAAATCCCGCCCTTGGGCGGAGCGGGAAGTAGTGTCAGACTCTTACTGACTAAAAACCTACCCCGTTCCTTCGTAGCCTATCGTGCCGGGGCCGGGTATTCCTTTCGGAAATTAACCCATGACCCCAGTAGGCTTCGACCCTGCCTGCCTGCAGTTAGCTGGCTGGGCCTCTTCGGTGTGCTGACAGCTCCTTGAGGCGCGCGGGAACAGAACGCGTCGTCGACGACTTGGGCTCGGTCCGGTCGGTTACCAGACAATCGGACAGCGTGCTACCCATTGCACGCCGTCCGCAAGCCCGCGCCTACGGTGGCCGGAAATCGGGATCGGAATCCCGGCGGCGGCTGGGGCGAGTGCCCCGTTGCCTCTGCCTGATGCGGTCGGCCTCCTCGAGAAATGTTGAATTATATGAAGTATCATCATCATTTCAGTCAAAATTGCCACATCCATTAGTGGAATCCCAGCAAAGCCTTCACCAGGGCGTCAAGCCAATAGTGTCAGAATGGTCTAATCATTGATTTCATATTTCTTGATCTTGTCAAGTTTAGTAATCTACTTGGCGTCAAAATTTATGACTTTCAAATGATTATCCATATCCACTGACACTACATGAGAAGAAATGGCATAGTAAGTTCTTACATAACTGACCTTTATAATTATTATTATTTATTTTCAAATATATATTATTATAATTATATTATATTATTTGTTGTTATATTAACAGATTACGAACTTTTATCAAAATGACAATAAGATCGTGTTGACATGACGAATTTATATAAATAGCAGACTAGGCCCCCAGGTCGTGCGATTTGTTGACGAGAATCAACACGCTGTATAATAAATAGCTGACTACGTAAATCTCTATCGCAAACACATCTTTTCTCGTATAATCATATAAATTAATTAACTACTTTGATTTTATCTATAGTGCTTCATCAAAAAATTTAAGAAATATATTTGTTCCACATTTGTGTGGGAACATTATACAATAGCCAGTTTTCTTTTTAATTTTTTTTTGTTTTGGAAACAGGAGAAGTTTTTAATAGTTGTCAAGAAAAAATGAGGGTAAACGTTTTTTTATTTATTTTTCAAGTATTTAAAAATTATAGAGTAATTTTACAAAAAAAAAAAAACTTTATAATTTTGAATTACATACTTACTTTTATTCAATAATATTTTTTTTCGATCGCGACTTTGTGCATGTGTAGTGCATAGTACGTTTCACCAATGTTCCACCAAAACTCCATTGACAAATTTTTAGGTAACATCCTAAGTTTCATATATTTTTTATTTGGCAAACAATTAATTCGGAAAATGTTTCATTTTTTAAAAACTCGGTTTACAAATATTTATTTGGCAATTGATACTTCTCTCTACAAATGTTTCGGATGATTTATTAAAATCATTTAAACATTTTTAGGATTCCGTACCTCGAAAAGAAAAAGCCGAGCCCTATTATTTATCATTTATAATATTCATCTAGGAACCGTATTAAGGATCCTTCATGTTTGGGCAATGGGAGGGGACATCGCTCGCAGAACGG
Organism: Leucania comma; assembly: GCA_958295575.1. NCBI lineage: Eukaryota > Metazoa > Arthropoda > Insecta > Lepidoptera > Noctuidae > Leucania > Leucania comma. The sequence continues at coordinate 21,948,983 of OY282477.1, read as the reverse complement.
ATGGCCATTGGGGCTGAAAGGTTCTGGATTGGTGATTACATACTGGAAGACGTAGCGTTGAAAGGCTTCCTACAAGGTGGACTGATGAGCTGTTGAACGTTGCGGGAATCTGGTGGATGTGAGACGCACAGAACAGTTCATTGTGGTGACACTTGGGGGAAACCTATGTCCAACAGTGGATGTCTTTCGGTTGAAATGATGATGATGATGATGATGTTTGAAGACCTTTAACTTTACGCCCATCACCACATGTTTGTTGTCCAAGACGTTCAGGAGCTAGGGTTGTAATGTGTCTCCGGAATTTCTATCTCACTGTCTCTCTGCATCCGCCTCCTTGACGAAGCGTAGGTCCACCGCATCAAGAGGTATTTTCTCTGTTGATACTTAGAACAAAGCTGTAGCCATTTTTCTTTTTCAACAAGCTAACATAAATCATGACGTCACAATAATTCCTTCATCGCACAAAGTTCTTCACTGGATTTGAACATAGCATGATATGGCGGCAAAATATGAATATACATCGTTAAATTTTGGTCGTTTTAATCCCGCGGAGGGATTAAAACGACCTTAATTTGAATAAATTAATTTATTAATTTTGAATTAGACGAAATTAATTTCGTACATGCGTATATTAGTCCGAGTTTTAGAAAAAAATTGTTTTTTTTTTTAATTTTATGTTTACAAATCGATAGTATTTCAAGTACCGAGTCGACCCTCCACGGGATTTAAACGACCAAATTTTAACGGTGTATTAAAAAAATAGGAAAATGAAATTTATGTTTTTTTTTTAACTACCGCCTCCGCTAAATCGCTTCCATAAAATCCTTACAAGGAACAGTACCTATTTCTAAAGCAAATAGATACGTTGTCAATGAGTGCGTGTCGGGTACCTATTACGTAGTGAATGAGTTTGTGTGTGTGAGTTTGCAAATGAGTTGTTGACACAAGTGGTTTGTCTACGCAAGTTGAGCAAATTACTGTTCTAGTTTACAGTTAGTCGTATTTGCGTATCTTTGAGCTCAATTTCCGCAGGGTGAGGAATGGTAATGGTAAGTAATTTAGATTTTGTTGACTTTATCTTTATTATTGTTTAAGATTTCATTTTTACATCTGTTTGGTACTTTCTTCACGTACTTAAACGCATTTTTTATGGGAAAATGAACTAAAATAAGAATTTATAATAAACCTATATACATATAAAATACAAAACACAAAATACACTTAGGCGTCGAAGTACTCCTTCACATCGCTGTCATCCGAAAACGTGCCCAGAAGACTGGCAGCGTTGCTACGTTGAATGGCAATGCTGATTCTTTGGGAAAAGAACGAGCCAATCCTCTGGTCATGCAAAGTGTCGATCAACCGGCGTGAAAAATATACGCGGCCTTGAAAAATATACATGAACTCCGAATCCATGATCCAAGCGTTTCAACCCTAAACGGCTCAAAACAATAATTGCCAATAAGGTTACAGTATTTGCGCCGTTTGAGGGTCTCAGCAGTCGCAGCGGCAGCGCCGGCACATGCCGCCGAACTAGGAACATTGGTATGGCGCAAGGGTTCAACACAGGCTGCGTCCATAGGCCTGCCCACCTTCCATGGCACCAACGTCATATCCTCTGGTCTCTTCCCATCGTCACGTACCAAGCTTTTATTATTAATATGGTAGATAGACTCGCATTTTACTACTATCTCACTTGATGGTAGGCGATGATACCGTCGACAAGAAGGTAAGTTTGCCTAGAAGTATCCTATTTACTGGGCCTCAAGTCTGCTGTAACAATAGTGTCAGAATGGTCTATCATTGATTTCATAATTGTTGATCTTGACAAGTTTGGTAATCTACTAATATAAGTGCATCAATATGACTTTCCAATGACCAGCCACCGACACTCCATTGAGAAAAATGGCATAGATTGGTTATCTCGTACTTACCTACATAATGACAAATGAATGACTGCCTTATATCATAACAAAAACATAACAAAAACCAAAAACACTGATACAATAACAAAACATTGAAAACGCCGGCCGACGGCCACTCTAAATAAACAGTAAGCAGTAATGTCACTTTGACAGCTAAAAGATCTACTAATGATCGGTCATTATAAATTTTGCAGATCACGAACTTTTAGGAAAATGACAATGGAATCGTGTTGGAATGACAAATTTATAAAAATAGTAGACTTGGACCCCAGATCTCTAGGTTATAGATATTAGGAAACACAGGAATGAACCAAAGAGAAATATGGACTACTGGAATACTGGAAAAACTGAAGGAATCATAATTCAAAGACAGTTTTTTTTACTGCATTGCCCCAAACTAGGAATGACTCCTGTACCGTAGGTGAGTTCACAAACATGTAAATTCACATACACAAGACACCCAGAGCCGGAACACGCTATCTGTACGCCATGAACCTATAGCCCCAGTAGGCTTCGACCCTGCTGGGCCCCTACGGTTTTGCTAACATCTCCATGAGGCGTGTGTGGAACACTACACGCCGTGGACGACTTGGGCTCGGTTCGGATGGTTATCGGACGCTCCACTTATTTTTTAATTTATTTTTTTCGTTTCCTCAATAACAATTGCGTCAGAATTAAAAAAAAAGTTAATAATATAATTTAACTAAAAAACTGGAAAAAAAAAGACTATTACTTGAAAAGCCTCACTATTTTAAATAACATTTATAAAAAAATTAACACAATACGAAATTAATCTGTGTAATGATTGTATTTCCCAACCATAATAACAATAAAACTAGCATAGCGCGTACAGTGATAATAAAATCTGGGTATTTATTTCTCCGTAAAAAATCACAAAAACAAAATTTTAATGTGAATATCTAGAGTTACAAAAAAACAATGTCTATAGTCAAATCTTTACCTTAAGAGGGGCCTTTCCTACATGCCTAATGTCAACGTCGAGCATGGTTTAAAAACTTGTTGCTTGATCTAACACAATCTAACACGATGTTTGATGAAGAGGCAACGCGAAAAAGAGAGATAACGCCTAAAAACTCTGTTGTTGGCGTAATAGTTGTCGATCGTTGCGTACTAACCACCTACAGGTCATTGCACTCGATCAGCTGATTTTTACTTAAAGAAATCAATTTCGTATATACATATATTAATTTTAGCAGCTTAACCTTTTAAACAATCCAGTTTAGGTTGTCAACTGGATCGCGTTAAGAACTCGTGGTAGGGCCTCCTGGAAGCAATTAAAGTCTAAAACGAACATTTGTATTCCACATATGAAGTTCCAATTAGGTGCAATGGCTTTACAGCTCTCAAAGGAGTAATCCTATTAAAATCACTACCTTTACCTAATGATATGTCTAATTGAAGTTGGGTGATTTTATAGTAAGCGGCAAATAAGTTGGACTATTTGCTATGGCGACGTGTAGCCGCCCACTTTGATTGAGACCTGAAAATTACTGCACATTTGAGGTAGACCGCCATGATGGTTCAAGTTGTGTGCCGAGAATTATAACCGAATTTCGGTCTCAATTGAAGTGGGGTAGTAGGTTTTTAGTCAGTAAGAGTCTGACACTATCTCCCGCCCCGCCCAAGGGCGGGGGATGTCATTGGATAGTTTTACCTACTTTTAAACACCGATTAATTTTTGGTCGTTTTAATCCCGTGGAGGATCGATCTGCTACATGAAACACTATCGATTTGTACAGATAAAATTAAAAAGTAAAGTGTTTTTTTTCTAAAACTCAAATTAAAATACGCATGTACGAAATTAATTTCTTTTAATAAACGAGTCAATGACCTTGTAGGGAGTTGTCGGTCGTTGCGTACTAACTACCTACCGTTCATTGGCCTTGCTCAGCTGACGTTTACTTAAAGAAATTAATTTGATACATGCGTAAATTAATTCAAGTTTAAAAAAATGTACTTTATTTTTTAATTTTCTCTTTACAAAATCGACAGTGTTTCATGTACCGAATCGACCCTCCGCGGGATTATAACTATCAAAATTAAACGATGTATATATGAGTTTACATGTTTGTGAACGCATCCATGATGCAGGAGTAATTCCTAGTGAGGCAAAGTTTAAAAATAAAACTTCATAATTACACCATACATACTTCGCAAAAACCGCATTACTTATGTTAACACAATATACTCGTATAATACTTTGTATAACTCATACGGAAATATCGTAAATTTTTTCATTACCTAATTCATTCGCAAATAGAACAGTACGTCAGTTGAATTACGGCCTACACGTCGACAATACCCTGGAGGATTGCTCCATGTGTAGCTATCCTTATAGACAAAGCGGAAATGTGTGGCTTGTATGTTATTTTACTGCAACCCGTGTCTTTCATACTAGTACCCAGAAATTCTGTGTATTAACAAAAAGTGGTATGTAAGGATTTATTATTTCGAAGCCTATATATACTATAAACTATTTAACTACCCTTGATGAAAAATTTCGAATATTAAAAAAATATGAATAAATTGCATGAAAAAGGACATGGCTAGTAAGGCTAGTGAGAAATGATATTATATATGATATTTATTTTGTAAATAGGTTTTAAGAAACCGTCAATATTCTTTTTGAAATGAAGTATAAATGAAAATGAAATGAATTTTGAGATGGAGACTTTAAAGCATGAAAGCAGTAACCATGTTAGCCGACCGCAAATAAATCTGAATACGATTAGTCTTATGTCTTATTTCAATAGAAATAAGACGTAAAGCTAATCTTATTCTGTTAACAAGCAGAATGATGAATTCATGTTCTATTCATATTTAGTTGTCAAGTTTTTGACACGAATTTGCATTTGAGTGTACAGAAATTTTCAAAGATTCAAAGCAATTTATTTCAAATAGACCATGTACTGGCACTTTTGAAATGTCAAGAAGTCAGTAAGAAAAAAGTATTTAGTATACTTTTTTCTTACTGACTTCTTCTTCTTATCAATGTTTTAAACATGCTGAGTATTCGAAATCATTGTATTATAGTTTTTTTTTTTTTTTTTTTTTTTTTTTTTTTTTTTTTTTTTTTTTTTTTTTTTTTTGGGTAGGTAAAATCATCCAATGACGAATCCCGCCCTTGGGTGGGGCGGGAAACAGTGTCAGACTTTTACTGACTAAAAACCTACCTTTCCATTCCTTGCCTTTATCCTGGGGCCTTTGGTGACAGTCTCACATAACCTTTGGCCCCAGTAGGCTTCGGCCCTGCTGGACCCCTACAGTTTGCTGACAACTCCTTGAGGCGCGCGGGAACGGTGCGCGCCGTAGACGACCTGAGCTCGGACCGGTCTGTTACCGGACGGACGGACTGCGAGCTACCCATTGCCCACCGTCCGCGAGCCCGCACCTACGGTGGCCGGAAATTGGGATCGGAAACCCGGCGGCGGCGGCGGCGTGTCCGCCTTTGCCTAAGGCGGTCGGCCTCCTCCTTTACTAGCATTACTGCTTCGCAGAAGGAGGCGACCGCCTGCCACTCCTCCTCGCTCCGGAGCATGGCTTGAACCAAGCCCCGGCGCGAGAGATCGCCGCCGATCGCCCCCACGAGGACACGGCGCTGCTCTTCCCAAGCGGGGCACACCTCGACTGTGTGCTCCACCGTGTCCACCGGGCGGTCCGCACAGTGGCGACACCCGGGCGTCGTCTCCGCACGAATCTTGTACAGGTACGGACCGAACTTGCCGTGTTCGGTCAGCACCTGCGCCAAACGGAAGGTGACGACGCCGTGGGGCCTTTCCAGCCACGCCTCAAAGAGGGGCCTTACCGCCTCGATCGTGGCGTGCCCAGCACGAGTTTGCTACAGTCGCTCTCGCCATTTCACCATGAGATCCCGCCGGAGCTCTGTCCGCCATGCCGCGACTTGTCGCGGCAGCGGAGTTTCGCCCCGACGTTGCATCTCCACGCGTAAGTCATGCATGTGTGCAAGGACTGTTGCCTCCAAATCCCATGGTGGTAGGCCAGCAAGGAGGCTCGCCGCTTCGCAGGACACCGTACGGTATCCGCGGATCATCCGGATGGCCATGACCCTCTGGCAGGCGGTTAGCCGGGCCGCCACTCGCTTCCGTAGCGATGGCGCCCACACCGGCGCACCGTAAAGGGCCATGGACCGAACGATGCCTGCGTAGAGCCTCCGGCAGGAGGCGTCTGGACCCCCTAGGTTCGGCAGGAGCCGCTTGAGCGCAGCCCCAGTCGCATTCAACCTGGGAGCCAGACGTCGGAAGTGCTCCTTGAAGTTCCACCGGCTGTCGAGGACGAGTCCCAGGTACTTCATCGTCGACCCGACGCCGATGTGAACTCCTCCTACCGTTAATTGGGAGCCCGGAGGTGGCGCGCTCCGAGGGCCGTGAAAACACATGGCCTCGGACTTGTGCAATGCCACCTCGAGTCCCAACTGCTGTATCCTCTCCACGACTGTCGCAACCCCGCGCGTCGCTAGTTCGACCGCCGCCTGGTACGACCGTCCCCGCGCCAGGACCAGCGTGTCGTCTGGGTAACAGACCACGCTGACCCCGTCGGGGAGGTCGGCGCGCAGCACGTAGTCGTACCCGATGTTCCACAAGGGCGGCCCTAGTACCGATCCCTGCGGAACACCGCACGACATCTCTCGCCGTTTCAACTCCCCCTGATGACCGGGGTAGATGATGAACCTGTCCGACAGGTAGGCCTCGATCACCCGACAGAGGTAGTCGGGCACCCGGTGGTACCGGAGTGCCCTACCAATGCAGCTCCAGGGCAGGGAGTTGAAGGCGTTGGCGATGTCCAGAGACACCGCCAAGACACACCTGCCCCGGGACACCGCATCCCCCGTCGTGAGGGCTCGCACGCGCATGATGGCGTCCACAGTGGAGCGCCTCCTGCGAAATCCGAACTGGCCGTCCGCAAGATCCGGCCCCTTCCGTGCCAGATGCACGACGAGGCGGTCTGCAATTACTCTTTCAAAGAGCTTGCCCACCTCGTCGAGCAGCACAATGGGCCGATACGCGGACGGAGAGTCCGCGGGGCGCCCCGGCTTCGCGATAAGGACCAGTTTCCCCGTCTTCCAGCGAAGCGGGAACTGGCCCCTCTCCATGCATGCGCTGAAGAGCCCTCTCAGTCGAGACCCGAGTTCCTCCATGGCCAGGACCCAGGCTTTTCCAGGCAAGCCATCGGGTCCTGGGGCGGTGTTCTTGGCACTCAGCCTTCGCACCGCCACTCTCATCTCCACCTCGGTCACCTCTGGAGCATTGTTGCCGTCGTTGCCGTCGTGGTCCGCGTCGGACACCGCTGCTGGTGGCGGAGCCATAGGCGGGGGAGTATGCTCCCCTCGCGTAGGGAACAGAGCGCTCACCACACCCTCCACGAGCTGGGGCCGGAGACTCTGAGTCAGCGGGGGAGCCCATGGGCGGAGTTTCTCCATCACCATTTTGTATGGGCGTCCCCACGGATCGACGTTCAGAGACTCCAGCCACACGTTGCGGGCCTCGAGTTTGGCCCGCTTTATCTCCGCTCGGAGGGTGCGCTTTGCCGCCCTGTATCCCTCATACAGCTCCGCCTCTATGGCCTCCGCACCCGGTGGACGGGTGCGGCGCCTGCGGTGTCTAGTATACCGGCGTCGCGCAGCATTGCACGCATCGCGCAGTGCCGCAATCTCTGGCGACCACCAGTGTACTTGGCGCCGGGCACGTCCTGATTGTATTATAGTGTTTATTCATTCAATATGTTCTTGTTTTGTTGTACAACAAAAAAACTTACAGAATAAACCTAACACTAGCCTACATAAAAAAATTCTTTGAAATGAAAATGCGTTATTTCTATTACATTTATATCACATGTACTATATTATTTTTGTATTTTTTTGTTTCAGTTTAAGTTCATATAGTCCATCCTAAGGTTGTCCGGTAAATGTCACTAACAGCGATAAGACTGCCAGTGTGAAATTTATTTTTCAGTTCAATTGTTATTATTTTGATGTACAATAAATTTATTGTATTCTGTAAATAGAACTTAAAATTGATAAACAGAATGATGTGTTCACGTTCATTTCATATTTGGCAAATACTAAACAAACGAATATAAAAAGACTGAACTTTAAACGACGGCAAAGGAAGTTCTCATTTACAAGCACACGAAATAAAAACTTTTTGGACTTTATAACAAAAACAGCAAAACATTTCCTTCATCATATATCTCGGAAAAAAATGTAAGAAAGGTTAAAAGTAAAACTTCCTCGGTATAACTTGGTAGTCGCTTTGTACAATTCATTAATCGCGAGAAATATTACCATATATACTCGACGCGGCTAAAATTCAAACGTTATTCATAAAAAAAATGAACCTAAAGTGGGTTTTAGTCGAAAATTTGCATGCCTGCTTTAGCGGGTGGCCCAAAGTTTGCAATGAGCAGGAATAGCGTATTCGGCGAAATGAGAATGTTTTGGAAGTACTTTATAAATTAAATATTATTTATTTATTTAATCTTTATGTACAATAGTGGTACATAGGCGGACTTAATGCAACAAGGCATTCTCTACCAGTCAACCTTTCGGTTAAAAAGACAAAACTGGTATTATGTGTAAGGTTGCAGTTAGTTGAGGCATAGGTTGTGATTAGTTTGATTGTATAGAGGCTTTGAAAATAAAGCCGAAAAACATCCTCTACAAGACTTCTCTCGAGTATTAAAATCAAAATAAAAATATGTCAAAATCTTTTTATTTCACATAGGCCTACGTGGGCACTTATATAACATCAGAAGCAAAGAACCGGAAAGAAATTCCATGGTTACTCTTTTAAAGAAATGATAAGATGAAGATTAATAGGTGCATGGTGGTGCGTAAACCACCAACAAAAGCATTCCCAAGGAGGGTTGGTGTCAGGCTGGCGGCCGACTATAAAACAGTTGCCAAATCAACTGCAACATGTTAAGAATTAATAGAGTGCGCGATAGGGCTAGGGCGTACCCCACAGGCGACGCGCAGGGGCAGCACCCGGCTCCTGTGGGAAATGGACCAGGGTTGTTGCACCATCCCGGGCGGGGGCAACGTAAGAAGCTAGCTCGGGAAATAAGATTGAGGTATGCAAGTTGGAATGTTGGGACAATGACTGGAAGGGCGAGAGAGTTAGCGGATGTACTGAAAAGAAGACGGATAAATATAGCATGCTTGCAGGAAACGAAATGGAGAGGAACAAAAGCGAGGGAAATTGGTGAGGGATATAAGTTTTATTATTGTGGAAGTGATGGAAAAAGAAATGGTGTAGGAATCGTGCTTGATAGTAAATTGAAAGAAAGTGTGATGGAGGTACAAAGGATGAATGATAGATTTATAATTGTGAAAGTGATGTTAGAGAATGTCATGTTGAATGTGATTAGTGTGTATGCACCTCAAGTAGGATGTGATGATACGATGAAAGAGAAGTTTTGGGAGGATTTCGATATGGTTTTAATGAACATCCCTGTGCATGAGGAATTGATAGTGGGAGGTGATTTTAATGGACATGTGGGAAGAATGAGAGGTGTTTATGAAAGAGTACATGGGGGATGGGGTTATGGAAATCCGAACAATGAAGGAGAGATGCTCCTGCAATCCGCTACTGCATTTGACCTAGCAGTAGCCAATACGTGGTTTCAGAAAAAAGATGAACACCTGGCCACGTACAAAAGTGGTAACCATAAGACGCAAATTGATTATTTTCTAGTTAGGCGCAACCACTTAAAACACGTCAAGGATTGCAAAGTGCTGTCAGGAGAAGACCTAGTCTCGCAACACAGACTCCTGGTTATGACATCAGTGGTCCAAATACTGTGTAGAAAAAGCAAAGAGCGCCCGCCCCCTAAAATAAAATGGCACATGCTAGAGAGGAATGACTGTGCGAAAAAGTTCAAAGAGCGAGTGTTGGACAGAATGATAGAGATGGGAGACATGAATGATCGAAGTATAAATGAAAGCTGGAATGAGATGGCAGAGTGTATCAGGCATGCAGCGAAAGATATTTTGGGAGAGACGAGAGGAAAAGGCACAATAGATAAGGATACATCGTGGTGGTCGATAGAAATTCAGAATGTGTTGAAAGAAAAAAAAAGAAAATTCAAGGAATGGCAGCGTGTAGAAGCGGAAAATGATAGTTTGAAAGCTGAAAAAAAGAGGGAGTATGATAATTTGAAGAAAAAAGCTAAGAAAGCCGTAGCTTTAGCGAAAGCAAAGGCCCAAGACAAATTATACGATACACTGGACAGTCCTGCAGGCCAAAAAGAGCTGTACCGGCTTGCTAGAATAAGAGATAGAAGGACGAGGGATGTTTGTCAGATAAGATGTGTAAGGAATGAAGCTGGAATGGTCCTATCGGATGATGAAGAAATCAAGGACAGGTGGAAGGACTATTTTGAAAGACTGATGAATGAGGAAAATAATTGGAGTGGGTCTTTAGAGGGTAAACCAGTGAATGTAGGGTTAGTGAGAATGGTTAGTATGGATGAAGTCAGAATAGCAGTAAATGGTATGAAAAATGGTAAGGCCATTGGTCCCGATGAAATTCCAGTTGAAGTGTGGAAGTTATTGCAAGTGGATGGATGGATGTGGTTAGCTTTGTTCTTCAATAAGTTGTTGCGAGAAGAAGCCATACCTGATGATTGGTGCAACAGTTCTTTGGTGCCCATCTTTAAAAACAAAGGTGATGTTCTTGAGTGCAACAATTATAGAGGAATAAAGCTAATGTCACATACCATGAAAACCTGGGAGAAAGTTATTGAAAGGAGGTTGAGAGAAGAGAGTGAAATTTCACAGAACCAATTCGGTTTTATGCCTGGCCGAGGTTCAACGGATGCCATTTTCGCTATACGTCAGCTGTGCGAAAAATACAGAGGTGCGCATAAAAACTTGCACATGGTATTCGTTGACCTCGAAAAGGCATACGACCGGGTACCTCGTGAGGTTCTGTGGTGGGCCCTTAAAGAGAAAGGTGTGCCTGGGAAGTATGTTCAGTTGATCCGAGCGATGTACAGTCAATGCCGTACCCAAGTCCGGTCTACAGTGGGCACCACTAGCAGCTTCAATGTGGCTGTCGGCTTACACCAAGGGTCGGCACTCAGCCCTTACCTCTTCCTGATGATAATGGACGCTCTGACGTCGAACATTCAGGAAGAGGCTCCCTGGTGTATGCTTTTCGCCGATGACATTGTGCTGGTTGCCGAGAGTGGCCTAGAGGTCCAGAATAGATTGGAGGTGTGGTGGCACAGACTGGAGAGTGTTGGCCTGAAATTAAGTAGAACCAAAACGGAGTACTTGTTCTGTGATTTCGGCGGTCTTTCCGGTCCTGTGCCCTTAGCTCTCGCCGGAACGCCCATACCAATCTGCTCCGACTTTCGGTACCTCGGGTCGCTCGATCAAGGAGATGGTGAGGTAGACCGAGACGTAACACATCGGATCAACGCCGGATGGATGAAATGGCGACAGGTCACGGGAACAACTTGTGACCCACGGATGCCACTCAAGTTGAAGGGTAAAATTTACAAGTCCGTGATAAGACCTGTCTTACTGTATGGATCAGAATGTTGGGCTGTGAAAAAGATGGATGAAAAAAGACTGCATGTAGCGGAGATGAGAATGTTGAGATGGATGTGTGGTGTGACGAAAATGGATAAAGTGAGGAATGAGTATATTAGAGGAAGTTTGAAAGTGGCGCCAGTGACTGAAAAGTTGAAAGGAAATTGTTTGTCTTGGTATGGTCATGTGAAGAGGAGGGATGAAACACATGTTACTAAAAGAGTTCTGAGTTTACAAGTACATGGATGGAGAAGAAGAGGGAGGCCGAAGAAGAGATGGATGGATTGTGTGAGGAGTGATATGAAAGAAAAGGAAGTTAGTGATAGTGTAACGGCTGACAGGATAAAGTGGAAGAAAAAAACATGTTGCGCCGACCCCAAGTAATATGGGACAAGGGCAGGAAGAAGAAGAAGATAAGATGAAGATTAATAGATATTATGTAAGGACAGTGTAGACCAGTCAATATTGTTCCCAAAAGCACAACAAAAATAATCACAAAAAAAAAATAGAAAAAAAAATACTGAATTTAAAAAAAAAAACTAAGAATTCACGGAGTCTACAGTGTTCTCACATTCATAATTCACATTATAAAAGAGGCTATATAAAAGCAAGAAAAAATAAATAATAACAACTATCACTACAACAATGACACTAAAATAAATGATCAACTTGAATGAAAATCGCCGCAATGGCCGGTCCTGCATCCATCGGATTTCCGTGATTATCACCAGGTCACCGGTCCGGTGTGGAAGTGGCTTTACAATGAAAAAAAAAAGAAGATTCCATGGATAATAACGAAACATTAATAACTTTTTTCGTTTATGGGTATTTAGTCAAATAATAGACAAAATCCTCATACCGCAAAAAAATATAGGATAAAGGCAGGAGACTTATGCTCGTTAATTAAAAAAGCAATAACATTATTTTGTCGGTGTCATAACTGACCAGTAACAGCATCTCGGCTACTGTGATAATAATAGGAAGGTTCTAGCATTCTCCAAATATTATTATTGTGAGAATTAAACTATACATTTTGCTGCAGGAAATTTGCTTGAACCGCAGTTGATATTTCTACAAGCCGAAGTAGGGGTGGGTGTACACAGTATCCTGTAATTTAAATAAGACTAAATGTTGAAGTCGAACTTATCAGACCATTTTTGTCAGTTTACTGTTAGGTTAGCAGTACGGATGAAAAGTCTCACGCTCAGTAAATATGGTTAGGAATATTTGCTGAGTGATTCTCAGGACGGGCAAAGATTTAATTTTCTTTAGGTTTTACTTTCTCAAAAACAGCCCAGAGACTATGTGGATGAAAATCATCCAATGATATCTCCCGCCCTTAGGCTGAGCAGTAGATATTGTCAGACTCTTACTGACTAAATTTCGCATCCCGTTCCTTCGTTGCCTTTCATACCGGGGCCGAGCCTTCTTTTCAGAAGCCGACTTTTGGCCCCGGTAGGCTTCGGCCTTGTGTGTCGTAGCAGGCTGGGCCTTTACAGTTGGCGGGGAACAGTACGCGCCGTTGCCGACTTGGGCTCGATCTGGTCGATTACCGGACGGTCAGATAGCGAGCTACTCATTGCTCGCCGTCTGCAAGCCCGCGCCTACGGAAATCGGGATTGGAATCCCGGCGGCTGCTGGGGCTTGAGCACCGTTGCCTTTGCCTGATGCGGTCGGCCTCCTCTTTTCCATTACTGCTTCGCAGGAGGCGACCGCCTGCCATACCTCCTCGCTCCGGACCACGGCCTGACCAAGGCCCGGCGTGAGAGATCGCCGCCACCGAACGCCCCCACAAGGACACGGCGATGCTCTTCCCAGGCGGGGCACACCTCTACAATATGCTCCACTGTATTCTCCGGGTGTTTCGCATGGTGGCGACACCCGGGCGACTCCTCCGCACGAATCCGGAACAGAAACTTACCGAACATGCCGTGTTCGGAAAGGACCTGCATCGTGCGGTAGTTTTGAACACCATGAGGTCTTTCTAGCTACGCCTCAAAGATGGGCCTTATCGATGTCACATGTCTTCGAATTTATGGTTCTAGGACATGCCGGTTTCCTCACGATGTTTATCTTCACCGTTTCGACAGCAGTGGTGATGAAACAATCTACACAAAGTAATGCACCTGTTACCACTCGGTCACCACTGCTCTCAGCGCAGTGCTCTTTGCTTTTAGCGCTAATATTTCCATAATTTTGTCTCGCTTCTCTGTTATAACTTGCACTGTTTTCGCCATACACAGTATGAGTGTTAGTTATTACTCGTAATTTACCGTTACAATTCTGCATATGACCCGCAACTGTGAGCCTTTAAATAATGTCAAAAACATAGAATGTATATTAAATTTAATAACTTTAGAAAACTGCGAGTTGAATTGAAGTAGTAAGCTATTTTGGGGAACGAGAATTATGCAGGTTGAAACGGTGTTGCCAACATTTCGGTGCCAAAATTTTTTATACAATTTCAGTACAATAGACGGGAATATAAGGCTGGTTTAACACATTCTCGTGCTTTTGAAGCGAATTTGCATTTGAGTAGGTGTATAGAAGTTATATAAGTGATTGTACTGGATTGTACAATGAAATACGCCTTATTAGAGTTGGCTGTTTACGATTTCTATAGATTTAAAATGTTTTTTTGTCTTTTGTTACAACTACAAACACCCAGCTCGGCTAATATGCACAGTGTGACAAAATTTTTGGTTGCATTATTTCACATCTACTAGATAACGTTATGGTGCAAGAAACGATGACTCCATCTTGTAATGCTTTTGTTAAAAAAGTTAATACGATTTTTAGAAATTCTCATCAATACTAATATTTTAATCAGGTAATCATTGTTTATGTAAGTATACGTTATGTATGATTGTGTAAAACATTATCTATGGAAGTACTTACTAATCTGGTTTCGAAAATCATTGGCTGATCCCAATTTACTATCTTTAACAGTCAAAAGCTACATTCCTTCAAAAAAGCACTTGTGCCAATGGTAGTTTTTTTTTATGGTAAGTAAAATCATTCAATGAAATCTCCCGCCCTTGGGCGGAGCGGGAGATAGTGTCAGACTCCTACTGGCTAAAATCCTACTTCATTCCTTCATTGCCTTGGTTCCAGGGCCCTGGTATGCATTTTCATACTTTCACAAGGCCCCAAAGTAGGTTGTGACCCTGCTGGGCCCCTACAGTTTGCTGACTTGAGGACCTTGAGGCGCGCGGGAACAGTATACGCTGTCTACGTCTTAGGCTACCCATTGCGCGCCGTCTGCAAGCCCCCGCCCGCGGTGGACGGAAATAAAGGATCGGAATTATGGTGGCGGCTGCGACATGAGCGCCGTTGCCTTATTCGGTCGGCTTCCTCCTTTGCTAGCATAACTGCCTCGCTGAAGGAGGCGACCGCCTGCCACTCCAACTCGCTCCCCACCATGGTTTGTACCAAGGCTCGGCGCGAGAGATCGCTGCCGCACCTAATAGTATAGTTGGAGATGAAAGTGAGACTAAGAAAATCAAATAGTTTTGAGATATTCATGAAATTTCTGCCAATGCAAATGAGCGGGTAGTTGCGCTGTTAGTTTAGGCACACGTAAATTTCCTCTTTCTGTTATCTATGCATTTAAATTAAATAATATTGGCGTGTCTGTTTGTAATACCACAATTTTTTTACTCAATGCTTTTGAAGGCATATTGGACACTTATACAACCTTATTTTTAGTATATGCGAAACCGACACATAGTATTTTTATGCAAAGAATCTAAGTACAAAATTTCATAACTGTATCACGAAAAATCACAAAGTTATAAGCTTGTTACGAGTACGTTACCTGTTTGTCTACACAAACACATGGTCATCGGGCCATCTCGGTGACTGAGGTGTTTTATGCTTCTCATGCCCGGTATGACCTGTCGTCACCTGTGTTGTACTTAGTGTCTGTGGTGTCCAAATTGTGAACACTAAATATTTTTATGAAAAAATGTAACGGTGCAAAAATTATTGGAATTGATTCAGTTACTGATTTAGCAAACTACATTCAGGTTTCGCATTATAATGTTGTATAATAAAATAATGTTGTAAAAAAAAACAAGTCTTAAGTCTGATAGTCGCTCTATCTGTCTGTTTGTTCCAACCACTTTCCGAAATTATACGACTGGTTTTTACAGGAATTTTACTGGTAGTTGGTGATGTTATAAACAGCAACTTCATTTTATTTAAAAAAAGAATCATTGCATAAAAAAAAGGAAAGTAAAACATTTGTTTGCGGCAACTAGAAAAAAATTTAACCTGCTCCTAAGATTGCGTATCTTAGGACTAGGTTAAATTTTTTTTTCGCACGCATTGTTCGGCGAGGCCACAGCGCTGATGTTCACCATGGGCTGGTGACGGTGCCGATACAAACATGTCTGAAAAAAAAATATTATCTTGAAATTATGGTATTGTGCTTTTTTACGAGTTTAACGGGGACAAATTCGTGAGTACCAGTTAGTAAAACAAACTCAAGAGCGATGCTTTTAACAGCAGCCATGGTAGTTGTTATTTTTTCATTTGCCAGTTTATCCCGAAGCTGTCCATGTTTGGGTATGAGTTGAGTAAAGTTGTTTTTGTACGTTGTTAAGGTGAATTTGACGTGCTGCTATATGTGTTTTGGGGGTAAAACGAGATTCAATTTGAGCTTGGTTTAAAAAATGGTTTACTCTGGAGGTTTAAGTCTCGGTTTTTAATTGCATGACCTTTAGTTTCTAATAATAATTTAAATTCGAAAATGTCATGAAAATTTAACACAACGAAGCCGTATACATTATACATATACTTACGTTTCGTCGGACGTTTTAATAAATGACACGTATTTTTTTTATTTTGACATATTGCTTTTGCAATTTTTTTTTATCTTATTTGGACCTCAACCGCCTTGGTTTCTTTAGTACATTCGTTTTGTTGGCATATGATGGTGTCATTGTTATAGTGATAGTTGTAATTATTTATTTTTCTTGCTTTTATATAGCCTCTTTTATAACGTGAATGTGAGAACACTGTAGACTCTGCAAATTCTTAGATTACTTATTTTTTTATGATTAATTTGTTGTGCTCTTGGGTACAATATTGACTGATCTACACTGTCCTTGCATAATTTATCTATTAATACTGTAATATGAAAATATTGAAAGTAATTTTTTTTTTTAAAGAGTCACCATGGAGTTTCTTGCCGGTTCTTCTCCATAGGAAACAACCAATTTGGATCCGTGCACTAGCTTCTGACGTTTTTCAAGTGCCCATGTAGGCCTATGTGAAATAAAATAACTTTGATTTGATTTTGGACGCCTGCGCATCTAGCATTAATTAACATTAGAAGTTCGGGCGTTCCAAATTTAACCCATTCATAGATTCTTCCTGCTCTAATTTTATTAGATAGAAAGAAAGAAAAACAATTTATTTACACGGAATGACGCAACTAAAAACATACATAATACGCGTAGAGTCGCAAAGTACACCAAAATATGTGGAATACATAATAAAAACATTGTACTAACAGTTACGAGTTTCATTTGTATACCATTTCTTCATATTGATGGGGTTGAACGACTTTGGTCAAGTCTGATATTTGCCAAATCGGCAGTTCGTTAAATTTGATGTTGGTCAAAGCTGTAGTTTGTCAAAACGTCTGTTTGTCCAATTATGAAATTTGCCAAATACGCCATTGGTCAAGTAATATATGTACAACCAACCATAAAAATGAAAGTACCGTTGTAATGTTTATTGTTTATTCAATTCATATTTAATTACAGAATTCATACCCAACACAACTGTGTAGCTAAAATAAAATGCTAAAATTGACATTTATATTCCGCGCTTTTAATGTTAACACATCCAATAAGGTCAAGGCAAAAAAAGGAAAGAAAACCTGTGGACCTAGAACGCAAAGGGTTGACTTATGAAAAGGAAACTTCTGGTCTTGAAACGCAAAGCGCAACTGAAGGAATATTGGTGGGTTTTAGTCAGTAAAAGTTTGGCATACCCTTTCACTCCACTACTACCACGCCCAAACTACTATCCATCTCTCAAAAAACTAATTAAGTTTTTTTTTTGGGAGATTGATATTTTATTTTTCTTTCAAGATATAATCAAGTGCTTGATTGCGATCCCACCTGATGGTTAGCAGTGCTGCAATCGTTGATGGTGAATTGTACTAATTAATTAAGAGCTTATTCATTCTAGCTTTGAAGATATTAAAAATATATAATAAAAAGGTAGTCATTCCACCTTTTGTAACTGATATTTTTCATGAATTAAATAACCTTGATAAAAATTTATCTTATGGAAGTTTCACGTTCGTGATATCAGGTATTTTCATTTATCCATTTAACGAAGGTATATTAAGTTATTTGTTCAGGAACCAAATTTTATTTTTTAAACATTTTTAGAGTTTTATAGCCAGACAAAAAGGCCCTTTGAAGTCCTTTAGGATAAAATCACAGATTTTTATCAATTTGTGGTAGCGTAAATTTTTAAAGATCAGATTTCAAAAATCATCGATTTATTTTATTTAATAATATAAAAGTATTAAAGACAATGTAATGTATTCATTGATTTTTTCATTTCATATTTCTTAGTTTTTATTATTCATAGGCTCGCGTTTGACCACTATCTCACCTAATGGTAAGCGATAATGTGGCCGACGATAGTGCACGCTTGCCTAGAAGTAACCTATTCACTCTTGACTTAAAGACCCCTAGGTGGTAGCTATCAGGAAACACAGAATGCGGAAAGGAATTCCACTCCTTAGCTGTAATGCCAGCAAAGGAGGAAGCCGACCGAATTAGGCAAAGGCGCACGCCGATTTCCGGCCAACGTAGCCGCGGGCTCGCGGACGGTGGGCAATGGGTAGCTCGCTGTTCATCCGTCCGGTAACAGACCGGTCCGAGCTCAAGTCGTTTACGGCGCGCACTGTTCCCACGCGCCTCAAGGAGTTGTCAGCAAACTTTAGGGGTCCAGCAGGGCCGAAGCCTACTGGGGCCAAAGGTTATGTAAGAATGTCACCACGGGCCCCGGGACAAAGGCAATGAATGGAAGGGTAGGTTTTTAGTCAGTAAGAGTCTGACACTATTTCCCGCCCCACCCAAGGGCGGGATTTGTCATTGGATGATTTTACCTACTAAAAAAAAAACTCCTTAGCTGTACGCACAATGAATGTCTTATCTTATCTTAATCAAGTTCTTATAACAATTTGAGCCTTTTTGGCCTCGCACAAGTCCTCTTAATCTTTTAATACTGTTTTTTTTTTTTAATTTTTTTTGCGAGTTTCAAATAAATGTTTTTTCTTTCTTTCTTTTCTTTACAGGCAATTGTCGGTATCGCTAGCTTTGTTCACATCAAGTTTACGCAGCGCATAATGGGACATTTTCCTGATAGAAACGAATATCCGACATATTCGTGTCGCATTCATTTGGAAATTATGGGGCCAGTGACACTGCAAAAAGAGACCCGCAACTATTTGGTAACTACGTTAGATCACGCTTTATTGTACCTACACTATAACCAATTAAAACAAGTGGATTGGTAGATATATAAAATAGTATATTTTGATACAAGAGGAGAAATTCTCCAGTGACATTTCAATGGGCTAATCACTCGACTCCAGGTCGAGACACGAATTGCAAACTCGGCTGCACACATTATCCGCAATAGTTTTTCCGACCATAGCTTATTGCATCAGCACCAGGAATATGTTTAGAACAGCCCTACTCCTGACCACTGTCTTAGGGTGAGACCGCACGAAGCTGTTTTCTCCCGCTGACGCCACGGTAGTGGGCCCGCAGCTTCTGTAGAATGCAAATATATATGTAAAAAATTAAGTCAGTTTTACGCGGTTTACGGCCGCGGTGTGAGCGGTTGTTCGCGGCTGCTACTGACCGGCGCCGCTGCCTCGGGGGTTTGCGCCCGCACGCTCTGCGATTGGTTGGCGGCGACTGCGCCCTATCGGCCGGTGACTTGCGGTCGAAAATCACAGCCATTGCGGCGGCGGCGACGGCGAATCAACCGCCTCGTCAGTTTTGAAATAAAATAGCCGTTTCCTTTGCCGTAGCGGCCGCGGAAAAAAATCTCGCTATACGACATATTCTCACATGTATCAAACGACCATAACAATACATTTATGAAAAAATTAATAAACGGAGTTCACATGCGACTCGTGGCTTAGCGCTTATCGTCTTGCCTGATACGATAAATATAATTTTCTTTTCCACACTAGTACGAAAAATTGTGTGCCTAAAAGCGGTAGGGATAAGAGCGGTTTTCGAATACCTAAGTGTATCGAAAATAAAATATTAGCTTATTAGAAAAGGAATCGTAATCCCACTACAAACAAAGGATTTCATCTCTTTGTAATATAAGTTTTTGGAAAAATAATTAGGTAAAAGGTTAGTCGTCTCTTTATGTATGAAAATAAAATGGCCGCTCGCAGGCTCGACTTCAAACAGCTGATTCAGAGGCCATTGTTGCCGTTTGTCGCGTGGTATTAATATGTATGCGGTAGTGTCACAATGCGTCGATTGCTGCGGGGTAAGTAGTAAATGGAGTGTTACGTGTTTGTGTATCCAAGTAGTGCACAAATATGCACCATTAACCCTTTAACTATCCGTGTCGAATTAGTCCGACGAGTATATTCGCGTGTGTTTTGGGAGTACGTACTCCATGTCGTTTAGCTCTTCAATCCCTATAGGTAACAGAGTATGTGGTCGAGGATATGCGACCCTGGTGGAATAAAGGCGAGAATGTTTGTCGGATATACCCGAAGTTGGAATTCAAATAATTATTATTAAGTGCAGTGCAGATCAACAGATTAATTATTATTATTAGTTGAAAAAAATAGTCAAAAGAATTTTCAAAATTATGTTTATTTCTTTTATTATTGTTTATTTTTATGATATGTAGTCTCTGTCGGTCCCGGCCGTTGTCGCAAGTACAATGGACAACCTAGACAATTGTATTTTGTCTTTCACTTTTTTTTATGGTTATATTAATTATTTTTTTATGGTCGGCCTGGTCCACACATCGGCCGACAGTGAAACTGTTTATTTTTATTTTTGTAATTTATTGTGAGTCTATTCGGACTTACGGTATATGGCGGGTAACTGGTCATAGAAATATAATAATGAAACAAACAAAATCATCAAGAGGCAGCTGATGATGAGGTCATCGTACTCCGTCAAAATTGTTACTTAAAATTATTACTTGACTTTTCTTTTTGTTTTTCATTGATATCTATAATATCATTGAACTCTATAGGGAGACTTTTAAAACAGGTTTTGTAGTTAACCGTTTTTATGTAACAAAAATATATCCTGTTCCGGAATTTTCCCCTGGGGAATTTTAGTATCTTACGTAAAACAAAGGAAGAAAGAATAATATTTTATTCAGCACTCATAGATACACGTAGTGTAGAAACAACCTAGAAAAAAATAAGATAAAAAAAGACACTACACATATATGTGTCTTACGGTTATGTCAAATAAGTAGGTCCAGTTCAGTGAAAAAGCCAAACAAATTTGATAGTTGCCTGACCCTGGTTTTCAACTGTATTTTACCAAATCAGTTTAACTTATAAGGTGGCCGGGTCAAGCCGCTAGCTGAAGCTAGTATTAAAAAATGTAAGAACTGATAAAAAATAGTACATTAAAAGAAAGAAAGAAACAGTTTATTACATTAGGTACAGAAAACATCTGACAACTAAAATGTTACATTGTAATACCAGTTGACAATTCCCATCCCAATCGTAATTTAGGAACGTATGGAATGCTTAATTTATCATTCCATTCTCTCCCTACTCAGTGTCCAGCATTGTAATTTAGGAAATAATGAAAGCCGCAGTATGTGGCGGCTGAACTAAAAGAGTAATTAACGCTAAAACTCGCCATCCCAAATAAATTGATAGTGTTTTGGTATCCAGTGTAATTAGGAGGAATCAATTTACACTGAATTGGGTCGCTCCAGTATCTGTTTTATTCCCTGGGGTGAAATATGTTATTATATTCTGGTTTTATTTGGGTTGGGTTATTGGAGTTAATTTGTTCGATGTATATTGTTAAATTTTAGTGGTTACTTTACCGCGGCAGTACGACTTGCCTTAAGGAATAATTTCGAAGCATACAGTAAAAGTAAAAAAAAACTATTAAAAAAAAAACATTAAAACGATCAAAATAATAAGAAACAATACCGAGAAACACCGGCTTAGGAAATTAAAGTTGTTTTGATCCTTTTATTAGAGTTTTTTTTTTTTGTGAAGACAAGTCGTTCTGCCGCGGGAAAACAACCACTATTTCAAGGTGTATATGTTAGTAATTTTTAACCAGAATCAATAATAAAATGGTTATTTTTAGGATTCCGCACCCAAATGGTAAAAAGTATTACTAACACTCCGCTGTCCGTCCGCCTGTCGTCAGACTGTATCTCGTGAACAGTGAAAGACAGTTGTAATTTTCACAGATTATGTATTTCTGTTATGTCGACAAGAAATACTAAAAAGCGGAATAAAAATAAATATTTAAGGGTAATATAACCATAAAACAAACGTGATTTATTTGCCGTTTTTGCTAATAACGGTATGGAACGGCCGGTTCTTTTTTTAAATTTTATTTTTATTTACGGATATCGGTTGTCGTACAGGTTGTCGCCCTCATGCACACAGTGACATGAGGATTGCAGTTGACTTGATGATTAGAATGCAACGGCTTGCGGACGGCGAGCAATGCGTAGCTCGCCGTTCGGTCTTCCAGTAACCGTCTTGACCGAGCTCGTCCCGCCAACGGCGCGTAGTGTTTCATGCGTGCCTAAAAAAGATTTCAGCAAAACCGTACGGTCCAGCAGGGTCGAAGCATACTGGGGTTTTTTGAAAGAGTGTCTCCCACTTCGCTCTACATCGGGAGAAGTCATTTGATGATCTTGATGATTTCCCACCTGAAGAAAACAAATTAATACTAACAAAACCGTTTCTATACACAGAATATTTGTAACCAATATTCTAAACCATTGGGTAAGTAATAGGAATCGCTCCAGAAACACTCAATTCGTCCCAATCCATCAGCTGAGTCGCTCTCATCTCTTAAGCTGCCAAACCCAAGACTATCGACTATCGACAAAATGGCAGTTAACCCTGTTATGGCTTCCGCACGAGGTTTTTATTTCTTTCCCTTCCTTTGACTGATTAACTAAGCCATCTGTTACATGGACTTTCAATTAAGTGATCGATGAGTTTAAACGATCTGTGTTTTTCTACGTTTTAATTTAAGTCTGGCTCTGATTGAAAGTTCTAGTAAATTTTCGTAATGTCTAAATTAAACAGATTGTCTGCTGCGGTCTTTCCGCCCGATTATAATTTAGGTATCTTCAAGACTAGAGTGAAAGAATAGAATAGATAAGAATAAAACTTTATTGTACACCAAAAAGTTACACAAACTCTACATAAATCTAAATATACGGGTACAATGGCGGTCTTATCGCTGACAGCGATGTCTTCCAGACAACCTTAGAATGGATCGTAAGAACTTAAAAAATTACAGGGGGTAGTCTGTGGTGTACCTACTGCTAACAAAATACTTTATAATATTCTATAAATAAGCAAATATTTAAGTGCAATAAGTTACACAATTTTATTTAAAAAAAAGGAAATGAGAAGAGTACAGTTGGTGGAAGAAATAAATTAAGTAAAACCAGGATAGCATTAAAGAGAGAGGAAATGGCCTTTAAATAGATTTTTAAAGGCTCTTAATAAAACTAGTGCGTCAATCATTGATGGTGAGGCGCATCACTGTTTACCCTCAAGTACGATCGCAGTCAAGCACTAGTTTACATTATTTAAAAAAAAAAAACAGGTTTATTTACACTACATTTCGTTACGTCTATGAAATAGAAGACTAGGATATTAGTAGTATCCATAAACAGAATCAGTAGTCTACGATCGACTTCATCCACTTATTAATTTTGACTGGCCTGTTGGTGTAGTGGTTAGTGGCCCTGACTGCTACGCCGGAGATCGCGGGTTTGATACCCAACCAGGACAAATGTTTGTGTGATGAGCAAAGCCATTTGTTCTGCGTCTGGGTGTAATTTATCTATAATATGCATGTATTTAGAAATATATAAGTCTGTCTATCAGTTGTCTAGTACTTATAACACAAGTCCTGCTTGGGACTAGAAGACGTTGTGTGACATTTGTGGAATATTATTACATTCTCTTTATTTCACTTACAAACTTAACATTTTTAATATTTAATATAAGTATTGTTATTTTTATACATTTACTTATCTCAAGACCTTTGGAAGGCGTACGAGGGGCCAAAGGCAACTCAGAGGCCCTTTAGACAATTTTTAAGGATCGTAATCCGTCTTATGATTATTATTAATTATCATTGAGGACAAATCAAGAGGGCGTGACCGACTTTTACTGATTAAAACCTTGCTCTTTGCGTAAGAGGGCTACAGTATCTCTTTTGACAATCCTGCAGCTGATTTAACGAATTCTGAGCGTAAGTCGCTTGCTTTGCACGCACCAATAAATCAAAAAAAGCGGGCAAGTGCCAGTCGGACTCGCGCACTGAAGGTTCCGTTCAAACACTATGAAAACAGCCCAATTCCCGAATTAAATTACAGAGATTAATACGAATCGCAATTCTTTTTTATTGCTTAACTATATATTTATAGCTTACTTACATATTTTTTCGTATATTTGTGCTAGGAGACCTTGCTTCATGCCATGCATTTTAAGTCAAAGGGAAGTATCCTATGAATTTTAATTTCCTTGAGAGTGTCGAAATACGTTTTTTTTGCGATATATCTTTTTCTTCCGTTAACTTAGAAGTTTGATTTTTTTACAGCTTCAAGAGACCACAGAACGGAGTATGTGGGTTTTTTTTACTCAATACCTCCACGCGTTCCTAAGATGAACGGTTTTGACAGACAGACAGACAGACCGCTTTTTTTTTGAGGTATTGAACCCTAAAAATATGCCCAATAATGTAAATATAGTGGTTAATTATGGAGACGCGGCGCGTTGCGCAGCGCGTCGGGCGGTCCTTCGTACATAGCCACATGATTGTGTTTGCGCGAGCAATGACCCGGCCCGCTGCTGCAATGTACGACGAAACGCCTAACGCGCCGCGCAACGCACCGCGGCTCCGTAAACACGGCCTCCGGTCCCAGTTCAGGTGACTAAATTTGAGAATCAAGATCGACTGCATGATGAGTTTTTATTGCAAAGAAATCTCTTTGTCACATCTACTAAACCCCACAATACAACTAACTCGATTCACGAAACTCTAACAGGGTGGCCAGTATAATTAGCAATGATACGAGTTAAGGAAACAGTTTAGCTAGTAATTAAAAGTTACAATAGTATCCTTTGAAACTCGATGTGTTACGGAATTGCAGTTCGGTTTGGAGGACGGGTACCAACTATTGGACAGAGTTTTGATACCTCTATAATAATTCTTGTTATTGTGGTTGGCTTGATTTCGTATGAGATGATAGTTGTTAGGTACAATTGTTGTCTATGCTTTATGATTTTTTTAGCATTTGTGGCTTGAAATATTTTTAGTTTTAAAAATGGACGCTTTGCTGCAAATGCTGTTTTTAAAAACAGAAATAAAAGCAAGAAAATGTTTGAATTACAATTACTGATTTGTTTTTTTATTTTATTTTATTTTACAGAAGGCTTATAAGCTAATGATACATATATATAGAATGTAATATTATCAAATCGATAATTACAAACCTCCACACATAGAATATTATAAATCTATACATATAAAACGAAATACCACTCAATGATTAATCACGAAATCTCAGAAACTATAACACCTACAAACTTACTATTTGGCAAGTAGATTTCGTAGACATCATCCAAGAACGGATTTTACGAAACTCCACCACAAGCGTGTTTAATTATTAAGTTGAACAACGAATTATGAAGAAGGGTGAGCTATTTAACAAAAAACGGAAGATCTTGCACTTGACTCAAAGTCTCTTTCAAAACCAAACCCAGACTATTGACAAAGCCATTGTACACAAAAGAATGTATTTCAAACAATTGTAAACACACGAATAAGAACACAGGTACCTACCGCAATTCCGCCGCAATGCAATTATGATCAGAAACTTGCAGCAAGTTATGGTATTAAATCCGATCTTATTGAACAAGCACGGTAAAAGATGAGCTCACTGATATTTCAGACCACAAGAAACAGCTTGCTATTTTTATAAAATTTAACGTGAATTTGTGGGTAGTTGTAGGTTTTATATTAAACGTATAGAGTTAAACGTAAGAAGAAGAAGGAAAATGTTTTAGATGTTTATTTCAAGACAAAGAAGTTATTCCTCTTCTGTTAATGTAGTAACCTAATCTTCTAAATATGTAAAAGTGAAATACCACTCACTGATCAATCACGATATGTCAGAAACTATAACACCTACAAACTTAAAATTAGTCAGGTTCTTTATAGGGTGTAGACATCCACTAAGAATGGATTTTACGAAACTCCACCCCTGAGGGGGTAAAACGGGGATTGGAAGTTTGTAGTGTGAAGTGTAGCGCCAACACCGTAGGCGCGGGCTTGCGGACGGCGTGCAATGGGTAGCACGCTGTCCGATCGTAGGTAACCGACGGCGCGTACTGTTCCCGTGCGCCTCATGGAGCTGTCAGCAAACCGTAGAGGCCCAGCCTGCTAGCTGCAGGCAGGCAGGCTCGAAGCCTGCTTGGGTCATGGGTCAGCTTCTGAAAGGAAGGGCCGGCCCCGGCACGATAGGCAACGAAGGAACGAAGTAGGTTTTCAGTCAGTAAGAGTCTGACACTGTTTCCCGCTCCGCCCAAGGGCGGGATTTATCATTGCAAGATTTTACCTACCATAAAAAAGTGTCATTGCCAATAAACTGGATTGTCCTATTATCTAGTTTTTAAGCCAGCTACTAACAAAGTTGTTAAGTTTTTGTGCTAGTAACATCTGGGTATCTGTATTTGTTTACTAACATAGTTTTATAAGCTATTATGATATTCATACTGTATGATTAATGATTATGGAAGTTAATTCTGAAATAAAATAAACACTATTTACTTTTTTTATTCCTCTTTGACCTTGCACAGATTTTAACGCTATTTCTCTTTTATTTATTTTATTTTTATTATATGTGTAAGGTACGAATAAACGTCTTCGTTTTTTTTTTCTTTCTTTTCTTTAGATACATATTTTTTTACATATTAAAAAAAAATTAAAATACATTTAAAAACATAAAACATAGTATCTTACCGGTATCGGGAAAAGGGTCCAAGCTACCGGCTGTCAGGGCTCCAGAGGAAGGAACTTCCTAACTATACGCCGTGTCCAGGAGTATCGCTGGATTATTATACTGTCGCTGATATTTCTCTAGGATTATAATGCAGCTGTTTTTGTGTGAATGTTGGTCTAGATTTAGCGTAGTCAAATTGGGAGAATGGTAATACTCATTCCCTAAATTTTGAGTATAACTGCGAACTCTTACGACTAAATGATGACTTCTAAAATGCAGTAATTGATTTGAAAAACGTAGTTTGTTTCTCATTTTATTATATTATAAAATTATGTACATTTATATTTAGTGAGTAAAACTAAAAATACAACCTAATTTAAAAAACAAGCAACAAATTGCCATAGCTCCAAAACTGCTACAAAACAATTTTGAACACGAACATGGTTTACGATAGTCTCAATTTTGCCTGAAAATGAGAACCGTTATTAGTTCTAACACATTTTTGGGCGAGTACAAACTAGTTTGATTTCATTAGGCCCGGTTGGGCGCCACTAACGGTCTATTGACGCCCAACATGGGACAGAAACTAAAGAATTTTAAATTCAGTTTAGATCCCGAATATTATGTTCGTGGTTTTCAAAATGTTTATAACCAGATTACTATATATTAATTGACGTTTTTGTCCTTTTCTTTATCGTTACTTAAATTTCTTAACCTTTTGAATACCGTAATTAGAGACACAATAGAAAGACAATAGTTGTGCGGACACCGGTGTCCTCTTGGGGCTTGACAGTTGTGATGAAGCAGGGTGGTCACAACCGTCAGCATTGAAGAATATGAGACAAGGTGGGAAGGAAATTTCTTAATAGTAAATAGAGTCTGTCTAACGAAAGCGCGACCTGAGAAAATGGGGTCAAATCAAAAAATAT
The DNA here is from genome assembly GCA_958295575.1 of Leucania comma. Lineage (NCBI taxonomy): Eukaryota > Metazoa > Arthropoda > Insecta > Lepidoptera > Noctuidae > Leucania > Leucania comma. The sequence continues at coordinate 21,921,291 of OY282477.1, read as the reverse complement.
TGAATATGGTATTACTGTCATATTAGGAGAAATTTTTTTTGATACTTGAGTATTTTTTTGTATTTGCGACAATCGTATAATTCTTTTTGACGAACTATATTCCTAATATGAGGAACACAAAATGTTTAGAAATAAATATACTCAACCAATACGCTTTTAACAGCATCACACACTCAGAAATATTCAATTCCCTTACAAAACAAAAAATAGAATCCACACATACTTCTTCCAGCAAGTTAGAGAGATTAGATCTTATGTTTCAAACAGAAATGAATCAAAGAGGGCGTCCCGTTGTCCCCAAAGTTATTCACCACTTCTTTCAGACATTAGCAGTCGAATGGGAAGAGAAGGGCATTGTCATCAGCGAAGCTAAGTTTGAAGCAGCAGTAGAACAATACTGGATAGCTATAATAACCAATACAATACAAAAACGAGTAAAGATTTATTTATTGGTATATTACTATTCTATCAAGAAAGTCGCGGTAAAAGGTGAATAACACAAAATGTTGAATTTTATCAGCCTCAAAGTATGCTATTTCATCACATCAATTCGACCGCTTTTGAACGTTTAAAGTGCGGTAGTGAAGATATTTCTTCTTAAAGCTTAGTTTTAAGTGTAAAGGTTTTTTCTCCAAATTCCTTAACGATTCAATGTTTTTTTATTTATTTCGCGCAGTCCTTGAATATCTTCAAGATTATCTATAAACATAAGAAAAATTATTATCATATCGTAAAATATATCTAATAGTCAGTCAACAATGATCAAGATTATAATGTCATACTAACTTAAAAACCCGAGATAAAAAACAATTACTTTCTCTTCTTGTTTTTCTTTAAACTTGCTGATCATAGTATTTCACAGCTTTCCTACATATTTTTTTATTGTTTTATCCATGATAAGCAATTATATTTTTAAAATCAACCTTTGTTACAAAATACTGACAATTGCAATCATAGACTTTGACGTGCTTTTGACGGCATCATTATGTTGCCAATTTAATTTAAAAAAAAAACTCCAGGTCACGCTTTCATTAGACAGACTCTAGTTGGTTGCGCCAATTTGCTATGATCCGCGATTTTGTTTTTGTAATTTATTTTTTGGCCTAGCAATCCTATCCCTTCCGTTTCCCTTCCCCGCACGACCTCAAGAAATGAAATGACATTACGTGTTTATGCGTCGATTGTGAATGTGTCCGCTCCGCTAACAACGCCCGCTCGAAATTACAAGAAAATTGACTATTTCGTGATCCAACCATTCAAAGACTCAACAATAGTGCAGTGTAGTGCAATACAGGACCTGGCAGTGATTGAATGTGCGAAGTCGGGGTTCGCCGGCCGGCGCCACGTGGAACCTTCGAGGTCAAAAGGTCAGTGTTCCTCCCTAATACATCCATCCCATAAATAAAGGCACAGTACCTGCATATTGTTAACAAACCTTAGATCGCTTTTTCAAACATACAGTCCACCAAGCTTATTAGCGCAACCATTACTTTTTGGTCCTACGAGCAGGATCGTGAATCATTTTCTTGTAATTTCGCAATATAGTATTTGTTCCATAGGGAATAAACGCAACGCGCCTGTTTACCTAGATATAATAGTAGAAAACCCGCATCTAGGCATTTAGGCAACTAATCGTTATTTCGCTCGTATAGTTAAAGAGCCATTGATAATTACGGTACCTACGCCGTCAACCGCACCGCATAATTATAGTTAGCTACGTAAATATCAGCGTAGATATAAATCGATCGCATTCTTTTTCTTGACAAAATTCATTCGGAAGTCCTACAAATTGCATGTAGGTAGACGCATTTCAAAAATACCCGTTCATTGTTGAGTGAATATTTGTAGGAAACGGATAAACCATAGATTATATACGCATATGAACGACGTGAATGATTTAATCGAGAAATTGGGTAATATTCACTCATTGATTCAGGTTATTCCGTTCGTTCGCCGTTCACTTTGTTGTTTACAATATTACCATATTGTTATCTGATAATTATCGCTTACTTAATAATTCGTTAAGTGTTTGTGAGTGTATAGTGTGAATATATCAAAACAAGATGTCTCTTAAGGGAACCAAGGTTAGTACTGATTTAAAGGTTCAGTTAAAGCTTTTATACGCTGAAAGGGACTCACAGTTTTCACGTGTTCAATCAATTTGTGATAAATCTTTGCAAATCTCGGATCTGACGATTAGAGATGCTTTCTTGTGTTCGTTGGAAACTTTAGATAGTTTGCGCGCGGATTTTAAATCTACAATTAAGAATATAAACATTTTAGAGTTGGAGTTAAATCCTGATTACTGTGTGAGTTATCAGGCATTGTCGTCCTTTGATGACTTGTATTGTCGTATCAAACGTATTGCTAGGAGTTTAGAGACTCCCCCCCCCCGCGAGTGGTTTATCCAACCGTCCTCGCGAACGCCCACGATTGCCGCCAATTCAAATACCTGAATTTAATGGTGACATTCGAAATTGGAATTTATTTATAGATAGTTTCGAAAATATAATACATAGGAACACATCGCTGACAGATCACGAGAGATTGCATTATCTCGTAGAAAAATTGACCGGTAAGGCAAAGGCTGTCTGTGCTGGAATTACGTTTAGCGCTGAAAATTACACTTTAGTTTTGAACACTTTAAAAACAAAATACGAAGATAAGCGATTAGTAGCCACCGCATATTTAGATCAATTATTCGATTTGAAAAGTTTTTCCGTTTGTAACGATCATAATTTAGAGAAGTTTTTAAATATTTTCGCATCATCTGTTCGTGCAGTAAAGAACCTAAAGGTCAATGACCTCTGTGACTTTTTGTTTTTGTATATCGGTTTAAAGAAATTAGATCCTGAAACTGTTCGTCTGTTTGAAACGACTCAGCGCGGTAACGAAATACCTAAGTTCGAAGATTTAGAATCTTTTATTCGCGACCATATTAAGGTATTGCAGCGCACGTCGGCACGTCATGAAGTCACGAATAGGACAGGTTCCGATCGCCGTATAGACGCGTCATCGAAGTCAGTCAAGACTGCACATACGCTAGTTAATACCGCCTCAACACCTGACTGTTCTCTGTGTAAGGGTAGCCATACACAGCTGTACAAGTGTTCAGAATTTCAGAGATTATCGCCTAGTGATCGTTACAAGTTTGTCCGCACTAATAATTTGTGTTTTAATTGTCTAAGTGACAAACATCTGGTTACGTCATGTAACAGTGGTGTTAGCTGTCGTAAATGTCTAGCTAGACATCATACCTTCTTACATTTTGAGAGTAGTAAGCTGCCATCGCAGCCGCAGCCTGCGCAGACGCGCGACGCTTGTGACGCGCGGCCTGCTGCAAGTGCAAACGACGTAACATTGTGTTCGCTTTCCGCCGCTGGTACTCAAATCACTACCGTTTTACTTGCGACCGCGCAAGTTGTCATTGTAGATGCCTTTGGCAAACCGCACACCGTTCGAGCGCTACTAGATGGCGCTTCCCAGAGTAATTTTATTACTCGGGATTGTTGTCAACGCCTTGGTTTTAGTTTTAATAATTGGTCATCCCGCTCAGAAGTGAAAGGTTTTGGAGGTTTAAAGGCAACCATTCACGGTTCCATTAAAATAATATTTAGTTCACGTTTTAATCGTAATATTTCGTTTGAAATGGATTCGCTAGTCGCAGATAAAATTACGGAACGGTTGCCCACGGTACCGGTTGACACGTCCATGCTGACGGAGTTTAAGAACTTGCAGTTAGCCGACGGAAATTACGCTTTCCCTGGAGATATCGATCTATTGATCGGTGCTTCGATTCTCCCGCATCTCCAGTTATCACGTAAAATTCAAGGTCTTCCGATGTACCCCGCTCCGCACGCACTGGAAACAGTTCTCGGGTTTGTTATAGTTGGTTCCGCACCCGCTTGTTTAGATAGTTACTCGACTGTGTCGCACTGTTGCACCGTCGAGCCGCCGCTTGAGTCTACCATCCGCAAGTTCTGGGAGATTGAAGAGGTCAATGTCCCGCCTATTCTCAGCCCTGAGGATCAGGTCACTGAGGAGATTTATACCCGCACGACTACTCGTGATAAAGATGGTCGTTATGTTGTCGCGCTCCCTTTCAAGGGTGATATTTTTTCGCTCGGTGGCTCCCGTGCCTCCGCAGAAAAACGCTTTCTATGCTTGGAACGTAAGATGCAGGCGTCTCCTAAGTTGAAGCAAGCCTATGATGATGTGCTGATCGAATATTTAGATAAAGGTTATATCTCATCAGCGCCTGCCGAGACTGAGGAGACACGTGATTACCCGTTTTACATCATCCCGCACCATGGAGTTGTTAGAGAAGACAAGCTTACAACTAAACTGCGTGTGGTTATGGATGGTAGCGCTAAAACTAGTACTGGCATATCGCTTAACGATATCTTGTGTTGTGGTCAGAACCTCCAGGGTAACTTATTTGAAATAATAATAAATTTTCGCTTGTTTGCTATTGCGCTCTCTGCTGATATTCGGCAAATGTTTCTTAGTATTGGAATCAGAGAATGTGACCGTAGATTCCAACGCTTCTTGTATAGATTTTCTCCGCAGGAACCTTTGAAGGTTTACGAATTCAATCGTGTTTGTTTTGGGCTTAAGTCTAGTCCCTTTCACGCTCTTCGCACTATCAAGCAGTTGGCCGCTGACGAGGGTCATACATACCCGAAAGCAAGGGCCACTATTGAAACCGGATTGTACAAGGACGATTTTGTGTACAGTGTACCTAGTGAAGCAGAGGCTATAGAGACCGCTGCTCAAGTAATCAGCCTCATGAAGTCCGGTCAATTTGATCTGGTGAAATGGACAAGCAACTCGCAAGCTACATTAGAGTCGATTCCACCGTCACACCGGTTGACTTCGGTAAAGGAATTCGATGATAGTGATTCGCATAAGATCCTTGGTTTAAGTTGGTCACCCGCAACTGATATGTTCAGTCTTAAAATTAGCTCGACTCCGCCAACTTGTACCAAACGCGTTATCCTAGCATGTGTAGCTCGGATATGGGATATAATGGGTTTTGTAGCTCCTGTCGTTTTGTATGCAAAGCTGCTTATAAAAGAGCTTTGGCTTTCCAACTGTGATTGGGACGACACCGCTCCTGACAGTGTTGCTAAGTTGTGGGCTCGCTATAGGAAAGAGCTTCCAATGCTCGATCAGATACAGATTCCTCGCCATGTTGGTATAGTACCAGACACTGTTGTTAATGTGGTAGGTTTCGCAGACGCCAGTGAGAGGGCTTACGGGGGAGTGGTTTACTTTCAGGTCCAAAATGGCGATAACATTTCAGTTTTCCTCATTAGCGCAAAATCAAAGGTATCTCCTCGTAAGGTTGTCTCTCTTGCTCGTCTCGAACTCTGCGCTATTCTTATGTTGGTTCAATTGATTACATCTATAGTCAAAACTTGTCGTCCTCGCATTAATATAGAGAGAATTGTAGCGTTTTCAGACTCAACCGTTGCTCTATGTTGGGCCCACTCTTCACCCCATCGATGGGGCACGTTTGTCGCAAATAGGGTGGCTAAGATTCAAGCTGAATTGTCACCGGAAAATATATTCCATGTCGCTGGAACAGAAAACCCAGCTGATTGTCTCTCACGTGGTTTGCTTCCTGCGCAAATTTTAAATCATCCGCTTTGGTTTTGTGGCCCTCCCTGGCTTCATACCACTCCTAACGAGTGGCCAAGTGCTCCGTTTAACCCCGCTACTGTTTCAGAGCCACCCGAGGAGAAGAAACATACGCTTGTAGTATCAGTTCCGCGTGAAGAGTCAGTTGTTTTGTTGTTGTCTAATCGAGTCTCGTCTTGGTCGAGACTATTACGCTGTGTAGTTTACGTCCTAAGATTTTTGAGATTATTACCATCGCGTGGTTCTATAATCGCAGCTGATTTGGATAGAGCTGAATCAGTTGTACTTCGAGAGTTGCAGAAATTTTATTTTTCAATAGAATTTCGTAGTTTAGAATCACATAAACCTTGTAGTCGCGCACTTCAACATTTGAAACCATTTTTGCAAGACGGACTCATTCGTGTCGGTGGCCGTCTGCGAAATGCTAAGTTAGAGTTTGAACAAATGCATCCAGTAGTTCTACCACGCAAGGATCACGTTTTGGATTTGTTGGTGGATTATCACCATAAGGTGAATTGTCACGCTGGTCCCGATTTATTAATGTCCATTCTTCGACAGAAGTACTGGATACTTTCCGCTCGCAATTTGATACGCGCTAGAGTGCACAGATGTGTGCCCTGCTTTAAGCTTCACCCGCGTCACGCTCTGCTAGATAGCTTAGTTCAGTCCTTTTGGAAGCGATGGAGGACAGATTATCTGCATACGCTGCAGTCGCGTCAAAAGTGGAACACTCCTTCAGATCCAGTCACAGTCGGTACTGTGGTGATACTGAAGACTGAGAGTGCGCCTCCTCTGCACTGGCCTCTTGGTGTAGTGGAAGAAGTTTTTCCGGGTTCGAACGGAATAACGCGAGTCGTAAAGGTTAAAACCGCAACTGGATCGTACCTGCGTCCGGTTATTCGCCTCTGCCCTCTGCCTAATCAGCAGTAGTGGCATAGTTAGTTATAAGTTGTTTCGCTACCTAGTATTGATAGTTTAGATATAGTAATAGGGTTTAGTTTCGCTTTGTTTTTTCCTTTTCTTTGAAGGTAACCCTTCAAACCCGGGGGGAATGGTTGCGCCAATTTGCTATGATCCGCGATTTTGTTTTTGTAATTTATTTTTTGGCCTAGCAATCCTATCCCTTCCGTTTCCCTTCCCCGCACGACCTCAAGAAATGAAATGACATTACGTGTTTATGCGTCGATTGTGAATGTGTCCGCTCCGCTAACAACGCCCGCTCGAAATTACAAGAAAATTGACTATTTCGTGATCCAACCATTCAAAGACTCAACAATAGTGCAGTGTAGTGCAATACAGGACCTGGCAGTGATTGAATGTGCGAAGTCGGGGTTCGCCGGCCGGCGCCACGTGGAACCTTCGAGGTCAAAAGGTCAGTGTTCCTCCCTAATACATCCATCCCATAAATAAAGGCACAGTACCTGCATATTGTTAACAAACCTTAGATCGCTTTTTCAAACATACAGTCCACCAAGCTTATTAGCGCAACCACTAGTCATTCACAATTTCAACATCACAGTAATAATGATTTAAATCTTTGAAAAGAGAGTTTTACAATTGAAAGATTATTAATAACTGTCTTCATTGCAGAAAACCATATGCAAATATAGATATTTTTACAGCGCTAAAAAAAAATAATCTCTACTGCAAATACCAATACGTTTTTGTGTATTTTATACCCACAACAAAGAGTGCCAAAGCCAAACAAACAATTAAACGATACATTTCATTTGTTAAAACACCAATAAATTGTAACAGGCCAAAAACCAGTTAATCCGCTGAACTGTCGAGCGCTTCATTCGGGGGGTAGTCAGAATTTTAAACGGATCGACGGCCCAGAAAATTAATATCAAGTCGGTAGTAAAAACATCCGGTTGTCAAGTGATCCTTCTTAAAATTCATGAGAAATGCTTTGTTTAATGTTTTCGAAACCACTTTAGGGAGGAATGGAAACTAAATGTGGTTTGAGGATAGTTTCTAGTTATAGACAAAGCGATCGTACGTAATTGTCTGTTCAAAGTTACGGTTCAAGAGTTGAATTCGCTTCTGACTGCAGCTGTTTTGCAGAAGTGTTGCAGTAGTAACTATTGAGTGTTTAACTTTGCTGTATGATCTTAGTTTCGTTTTACGAGAAAAAGGAAAACAAAAAAATTAATAATAATAACAGTACGTACTCATTAAACATACAGAAAGCAGTAGTGGTCCAGCGGTTACAATTTAAATTTACGTGTTGTACATCGTGGGTTCAAACTTAGGCAGGCACTTTACTTTGTGTAATTAATTTCATCATCTCTACTCTCAAAAAAGCTGAAGGAGAACATTGTGAGAAACCCAACATAACCTAAAAACAAGATTCCGAAAATATATCACTTCCACCAACCGGCACAGGGCCCACATGGCAGATTACGGCCCATTTCCTCTTCTATAGGCTTCATTCCCAGCAGTAGGAAAATTATAAGACTGATTGGCAAAGACAAAGTCACATTTAAACCTAAAATACATAAACGGCTAACGGCAAAATAATTATGTTGCCGTGAAGATCACAGATCGTTCAAGGACATCCAAGACACTTATATAACATTCGCAAATTGTCTACAGACACTTGAATTACGTATTTTCATCACAATGTCTTAAGCTGATCCTACACGTTGAATATAAGTAGGAATTGTATCAAACAAAAAGGTTATTTCATTTTAACGAGTTTCTGATCTTCCTCATATATTTCCCTCGTAACAGAAGAGCGACGTTTGATGTTGTCAATGTCATATTATTGTAAATGTTCCTGAAAGTCTTTGTCTCTGAAACGTTCACGGTATGCAAAGCAATTTCGTTAATATCATTTATGTATTTTTCTCCTGTTTCCAAAATCCTGGGCCGCGAAAATAATTTAAAAACATTCTTCCTTATTATAGTGCCTATTTGAACATGTTTTTGGGTACTTTGTATCCAAAGCGGCTGTTATTAGGGATTTTGTCGCCTATAACGATCTCATATAAAGGATCCCGTATCTATTTGGCTACCATATTGAATCTGTTTCGCATTATTTTTTGTAAAACTTTTATGTAGGTCTAGAAAGACTTTAACATTAAAGATGGTAACGGTTGCTTTTGTTGTGAAAAAATAAGTTTGAAGTAGTATAGTCAGCATAAAAAAAATCTATATTTATTTTTTATATTAAATTGATAATAAAAAAAGCCCAAGTGCTTGTAAAGCCACGCGCAGTGTTGGATACCACAGTGGCCTGTTACATTATGGGGAGGGAGGTTAGGAGGGGTTTTATGACTATTAATATGAAAATAATAATGAATTTAATGACTGTCAAGCTTCAAGAGGACACCGGTGTCCGCACACCTATTGTCTTTTTATTGTGTCTCTAATTCATCATCTTCCTGCCCTTATCCCGTTTTATTTGGGGTCGCCGCAACAAGTTTTTTTCTTCCATTCTGTCCTGTCACTTGTCACGCTATCACTAACTGAATTTATTTTGCTTATTTTGTTTAGTTTGTTGCCACTAAGGATCACTGAGTCCTAAGCCACAGGGACATACACCTAGTTTAGGAGTCAGGGCGTTAAAAATTACCTTAATTATTATAGGCCTTTGTATACCTAATGTCATGTATAAGAATTTTGTAACGGAAGGCTTATTGTGGAAATAAATTATTATTATTATTCTCTTTATTTAACCAATATACATATGAATTATATTTTTAAATATTTCTTTAAAAAAAACACATTAAAACATTTAAAAATATAAAAAATAGTGTCCCACCGGTATCGGGAACAGGGTCCAAGCTATCGGCGGTCAGGGCTCCAGAGAAAGGAACCTCCTAACAATACGAGCCGTGTCCAGGAGTACCGCTTTCTGAATCAAGCCCTTGATCCAGCCGCCTAACGAGAGGCTCCTAAGGTGTTGGTCGAGGCTCTTGGCTATTAAGCCATTACCCGACACGACTATCGGTACAATGATCGCCGAATCAACTTCCCACATGTCGACAACCTCGCGAGCCAAGTCAATATACTTAATTTGTTTATCTTTCTCGGCTTTCACAAGGTTCTCGTCATGCGGAACGGATATGTCAACAATCATTGCACGCCTCTCGTTTCGGTCCACCACCACTATATCAGGCTTATTGGCTTATTATTATTATTTATTATTTAACTCCCCTTTCTTTCATATCACTCCTAAAACAATCCATCCATCTGTTCTTTGGCCTCCCTCTCCCTCTCCATCCATCCACATGTTAACTCGTAACTCTTTTAGTAACATGCGTTCCATCCCTCCTCTTCACATAACCATACCAAGACAAACGATTTCCTTTCAACTTTTCAGTCACTGGCGCCACTTTCAAACTTCCTCTAATATACTCATTTCTCACTTTATCCATTCTCGTCACACCACACACCCATCTCAATATTCTCATCTATTGTGTCTCTAATTACGGTATTCAAAAGGTTAACTACCAATAACATTCATACAGACAGCAACACACACATTAAACATAACATTACATTAACATTCATTTATTGTACAGTTTTTTACTTGGGCAAGAAGCTTTAAATAAATAATAACAAATAAATAAATAATCAGGCCCCTATAAGACAATAGTAACTGAAAAACGAGTCATGAAGTCTAACTTCACATGCGTAGTTAGAAAAATATTATCTAACGGAGTTGAGGCAAGTACTGCATCTCAGTGTTTGCCTCCAGCAATATCACATTCAATATCAGGATATCCCTGGGGCCACATACTAATATTATTGAATATTTACACTTCAAAACCGGTGTTAGAAGAACCGCTTGTATTTCGGGCGTATCTAATCAATCTGTTAAGGATAAAGTTATACGCATGTAAAGCTTTATTCCTAACAGAATGAACCTAACAGTAAGCATTTACTGACAACGCGTTTTGAAAACTATCTATCTATCTATTTAAATAAAAATAAATTCCTATTTCCCTTTGTCACACCATAACGCGTGAAGGGTTGAACCAATTTCGCTTATTTTTTTTTTCTTTTGTTGTGTTTGTTATTGTAGGGAGAAGGTTTTTTTTTTTTTGTTTACCTCGGCGGCGTCGTCCATCTTCAGGTATCCATCTTGTAAAGACTCTTGCCCAACGATCAGTGTGCATACGGCTGATGAAAGAAAAAAAATGATGACAAATGGACAGTAAAAGTCTGACACGCTCTCCTAATCCACCCTAGAGAGAAGAAGAAGAAGTCAGAAGTCATTAAATGATTACCCCCCCAAAAAATTTACCTCAAAATATCTCAAACGTGTCACAAAATTGAAAAATATTTTAATGTTTTTGAAATACCTATCCTATATAAAATATATTTTCAATACATTTACTGGAAAACCCGGACTTATCCCACTACTTTTAAAAATGATTGTTTTCTGCACTAATGCAGAAAAGTGCGCGTGCTCGTCCCCATCACAATTTTATTACACTTATCGTATCAGGCTGGACGCGCATCTACCCTAACGAGGCGTGCTTCAACCACCACGAGTCGTTAGTGTATTGAAAAACGTCGTTTGATGCACGTGCAAATTTGTCACTGAAGCGCTCGGCTCTAACACTCTTGCCAATTGTGAATTACTGAATTCCGCCTCGGTCAAAATGACAAACTTGTATCAAAATGTACTATTCCAAGATTTTATATTTAACACCCATAAAAAATGACAGCCGTCTCTAAGCATGGAGTAAGTTTTCTTGTTAGGACTACGAAACCCTAAGACATTGGTGACGCATTGTCGAATCAATGAAAATATTATTTTTATTTATACAAACTTTATGCACTAAACACTATACAAAGGCGGACTATTCTCTAATTGCTCTGAAGGTGGATTTCCGCAGAATATTTTTATGGAGCAAATGAAAGGTTTCTCCGTATTCCTTTGAATAAGGAGCAATATCACTTACTGCAGATTTAAATATTCTATTTTCATGGAATTGTTTAATATTCTTACAACTATGTCATGTATCTATATAAGTTACTAGTTCCTGTCTGCGGTTTCGCCCGCGTCAAAGTATACATTTAGGTCTGTTGGTCTACTGGTTAGTGGCCCTGACTGCTATGCCGGAGGTCGTGGGTTCGATTCCCACCCAGAACAAATGTTTGTGTGATGAGCATGATCATTTGTTCTGTGTCTGGGTGTTATTTATCTATAATATGTATGTATTTAGAATTATATAAGTATGTTTATCAGCTGTCTGGTACCCATAACACAAGCTCTGCTTAGCTTGGGACTAGACGGTGTTGTGTGATAGTTGTGGAATTTTCACTTTAATTTTTCTTCTCCTTTCTTAAATATTTATTTATATTATATTATATTTATTAGTATATTATTTGATATATGTATTATATATATTTTTATTGCATTGCTATTTACATTACTGATGTTGTTGCTCACTGACAGCCCTAACTCTTTTCCTTTCTTCCAGTCCATCCAAAGGTTGTCTGTAAGAAATTGCCTTGTGCGATAAGACCGCCTATTGTACACTTCTTTTATAAAAATGTTTGTACTATGTTAAATTAAGGTGGGCAATAAAGTATATAATAATAATACTAATAAGTAAGCAAACAAATGATTTTAATTTTTATATTTTAGTTTAGATTCATATTTTGTAGACCGTACCAAATATTCTTCAAAGAAAAGATACATATAAAGTATTGGCAGCCGATTAAGCTTTATTGCTGTAGCTTGTTCGAAGAATATTATAATAAATATTTTGAACATTGATTCCTTGTATTTTTCTGAAAAATTGCTTTGAATAGAAGTATAAGACAAGATGTGTTTAGTAATCTCACAACATTATGTGCTCCCACTTAATGTTTGTGTTGTATATTTATCATCATCATCATCATCAAATCAGCCGAAAGACGTCCAATGTTGGACATAGGCCTCTCCCCCAAGTGTCGCCACAATGAACGGCCCTGTGCATCTCGCATTCATCTGATTCCCGCAACTCTTGCCAAGTCATCGGTCCACCTTGTTGAAGGCCATCTAACACTGCGTCTTTCGCAAGCATTTATTTGATGACAGTCCATGCGTTCACACTACGAGAATAAAATAAAAAGACACAATCAATGAGAAAAAAAAAACTTGAAAAGTGAGTCACACACGAACAAAAATTTCTTGAGTTATTCAAGAATTTTTTGTCGAATATTTATCGTCGGTTACCTTACACCTTCTGATATCTGTCCCCAATTTAAAACATTCCGTGCTACAGAAATACAGTCACCAAGCTTGAAGATAACATCCGCCATTTATCACTTCGCACTATCCCAACAGAATCGCTACTCTAAGATTAATACCCCAAATTTGCACTAATTAAAACTGAGTTCCTTCGAACAAAAGCGAGGGTAGCCACAATTTATGCCGGCCGACTGGACCGGGAAATTAATCTGGTTGCTCGTGAACAACCACAGTATGCGTCTGGTCTGTTGCCTGCAAGCGGTTGGCAAAAACTGCAGTGAAAGAATGAACGGTTGTATTTGAATTTAGAATTGTCTGTGTTTATATTGCTGTCGAATTGTGAATTCAAGTATTGATATTTGGATTCACTTATTGATATTTTATGTGTGGTACAGGTATACTCGGTGTCAAGTACCTAAGTAGTTAACACACACAGATAGAGTTTACACGTGCATCACACACACATCGAAGACCAACCCGCTTTCGTGAGGTAGAACAAAAGCCAATGCATTCGTATGATTTACTTTTTCTTTTCGACAGAAATGCAACCCAAGTTATATGTTAGAGGACAGTACGAGAAATCAATAGCAAAAAAACCAGGTCCTTAAACCGTAACCGAACGAAGAAACGTTGAGAAGCATTAGAATAGAATATAATAAACTTTATTGGACACCAAAAATAGCAAAAAAAAAATACACAGAAACATATATATCTTACTTACTTGGTTACAATGGCGGTCTTATCGCTGACAGCGTTATCTACCAGACAACCTTGGGATGGATTATAAGAACTTAAACTAAAAAGGGGGTAGTCTGGGGAGTAATACGGGGTACGCATACGTAATAGTTTCAGGTATTACATTTTTTCACACTCGCAGTTTTTCATCACTAAAACTATTAAAAAAAAAGTGATATACGGATCGAAAAAATACGTGTTAGTGTTGCGATAGTGATTGATAATATTTAATGCGTACACACCATAAATATCGAAACAAAAAAAAAAATAACGCGTGATAAAAATACCTATAGCAATGTACTAAATAGTCTCTAACTTCGATTAGTTACGGTTGGTAGACGTAATTCTTTCTGCTTTTGATTTCTCTTACAGTTCTTTAAGAAATGGACTGAGTTTTGCTTGTGGCGAAATGAAAAAAAAAAAAATATGCCAGCAATGTATGCAAAAGTTTAATTCCTCTTTAGACTATGGAATTACCCGAAAGAGTTACCGTGGCCCTGGAACGCAAAGGGCAACTGAAGGAAAACGGATGGGTTTAAGTTAGTAAAAGTCTGACACTGAGTGTTCGGTCGATACAGTAGTTCCCAAGATAAGCGCGAACAAACAAACAATAAAACAGAAATAATGATTTTGGTTTTCGTTATTTACATTCATAAAGAGACAGCAGTGGTGGCCGACTGGTAATGGCCCCGACTTACGAGTTGTAGGTCGCGGGTTCAAACCCAACCAGGCGCATTACTTTATGCAATTTATTTCATCACCACTGCTTTCAAAAACGGTGAAGGAAAACATCGCTAGGAAACCGGCATGTCCTAGAAACAAAAATTCGAAGACATGTGACATCCACCAATCCGCACTGGGCCCGCGTGGTGGATTACGGTCCATTCCCTCTCCTAGAGAGAGGAGGCCTGAGTGCCAGCAGTGGAAACATTATAAGGCTGATGCAATGCAATGCAAAAAATTCATAAAGTATCACTTGATGAAGTCGAACTGATGTAAAATACTAACGGATTAATTCTGAAAGCGGTTTCGCATTACGTCCGATCCGAACCCGTGAAAGTATGGTTACAGACCATACTTTCGTAGCCGTAGAACTATATCGTTACAATAAAATTGTGACGGGGACGAGCACGCGCACTTTACTGCACTAGTGCGGAAAACTGTCAATTGCGTGCCTAAAAGCGGTGGGGTAAGTGTGAGTTTTTGACGGATCGGGATCGAAACCGCTTTGACGCATAGATATCTCGATTAAATTGAATCAACTATGACGATACAAATTTAAATAAATGATTCAGAGGAAAATTGACTCGACTGGCCTGTTGGTCTAGTGGTTAGTGGCCCTGACTGCTACGCCGGAGGGCGTGAGTTCGATTTCCACCCAGCACAAATGTTTGTGTGATGAGCACGATCATTTCTTCTGTGTCTGGGTGTAATTTATGTATAATATGTATGTATTTAGAAATATATAAGTATGTTTATCAGTTGTCTAGTACCCATAACACAAGCTCTGCTTAGCTTGGGACTAGACGATGTTGTGTGATAGTGTGTGTGTGTGATATATATATACATATAATTATACTATTTAACTGTTCAATAATTAAATAACGAAGAAACAAAGGCAGAAACACAGACTGCTAAAATTAAAGTTATTTCACACGTTTAGTATGGAAATTGGTCGTATTTTTTTAACTCAACAAACGAACATGCTTTCTATCTAGAAATAAATTAGAAACTGTCAGCGATGGTAATTAAGCACCGAACGTATCCACGCCGCGACGGAGACGTGTCACGCCGCCGTGACACGCCGTATCGTGTTTCTAATGGCAGACAAGGTCGTGAAATACTAACAAACTATGGAGGATAAATATTTGTTACTGTAATTTATTTTAAGGTAAAGGTTAGATGTAAAAATTTTTGATTAAGAATATGGTTAAAAGTAATTAAGATTTTACTGATAACAAGACATATACGAGAATGTATGCAAGAGGTGACGTTTATATAATATTTTAGTAAAACAGCTTACTTTTAGTAAAAAAATCGGCCAAGTGTGAGTCGCGCATGATGGGTTGAGGGGATCGGTACCGTCTGTAGCAAAGAACAGCAAAAAATCACGTTTGTTGTAAGGGAGCCTCAATAAATATTTATTTATTTTCTATTTTTAGTATTAAAATTTCAACTGTCTAGCTATTGCAGTTCTTAAGATACAGCCTGGTGACTGACAGACAGACGACCGGACAGACAGTGAAGTCTTAGTCCCTTTTTACCCTTTGGCTGCGGAATCCTAAAAATATATAGGTATTTATTTTAAATAAATCATCTACAAACATCCTTGAATTGTCAAGAAGTCAGTCAGCAATTACACATTCCAAAGCATAGATGATGGAGAAGAATCTGCATGAAACTCAATGGACACTTTTAAATGTTATTATTACAAATATTTTGGTTACACAATTTCTTGTCGGTCTTGTCATAATTTGTCTCTTGAATATTATATATTCCAAGAGACAAATTGTGTGTTCACCTGATGGTAAGCAACCGATGTGGGCTTGTGGACGGCGAGCAATGGGTAGCTCGCCGTCCGACATTGAATTAACAATCCAATGTATAAGTACATTAGGTTGACAATCTAATGTATTATATTTGGCTTTTCGTCGTTGAGGCAGGGCTGCGTTTTCTTAGAGTAAAGAAAAAAACAGGAGTTAGTTTTTAGTCAGTAAAAGTCTGACACTATCTCTTGCTTCGCCCAAGAGCGAGAGATGTCATTATATGATTTACCCACCTAAAAAAACCCCGACAATCCAAAAAGCAACAGATAAGTGTTTATGAAGAGACTATGAGAATGAAAAATGTAAAGATTTATTATTACATAAAACAATTAGTATCGAGGCTATATTATAACCACAATGGCACATCACGATGAGTCGCAAGGAGATAAAACCGCAATATCCAGTGACACTGTCGCTGGCACTGCCCCGGTAATTGCATCGCCCGTTCTGTGAATAAGTGATAAATATTCAACTACCTACATTTCGCATTTTAACACTGTTTTGCGTGAGCCAAAGCTTGTACAATTGAGTACTTTGTATCTTCGTCAGGTTGCAACTTTTATCTGCTCGGTCAGTGTAAACTCCTTCTGCGAAGCAGTAATGATAGCAAAGGAAGAGACCGACCATCAGGCAAAGGCAATGGGGCGCACGCCCCAGTCGCCGCCGAGATTCCGATCCCGATTTACAGCCACCGTAGGAGCGGGCTTGAGGACGGCGACCCCTGGGTAGCTCGCTGTCAGTAACCAACCGGATCGAGCCCAAGTCGTCGATAACTCGTACTGTTCCCGCGCGCCTCAAAGAGCTGTCAGCATACGTAGAGGCCCAGCCTGCTAGCTGCAGGCAGGCAGGGTCGAAGCCTATTGGGGTCATGGGTTAGCTTCTGAAAGGAAGGCTCGGCCCTGGTGCGATAGGCATCGAAGGAACGGGGTAGGTTTTTATTCAGTAAGAGTTTGACACTATTTCCCGCTCCGCCCAAGGGCGGGATCTGTCATTGGATGATTTTACCTACCATAAAAAAAAACCTAGATGTCATCATCACTTCGTCTCGTTGTCAAACTGACAAACATATGACTCATAAGTCGGTGTTCTTTCCAAAGACACTGCTCTGTCTAAAGCCGGATACTCATTAGCGAGCCGTAACTGTAACTTGCGTGTTACAGTAACGAGGTACTAGTGTGTACGTGTCTACAGTTTAGGCTCCTAACGTCGCCCGAACCCTTTCACTGCGCTTATTCATTTTGCGAGCTGTAACTGTAACAAAACAGATACAGTAACAAGGTTCTAGTGTGTACGAGAAGACCACATCACTGTAACTGTAATGACAAGACAGATCTGCCTGTAGTTTTGGTTTGTAACTTCACGATGTCGGACGAAGTGTCTCTCACTTGTGCAGCATACATATATTATTTATAGATACTTTACTCGATGATTATAAACAGCCACGAATGTGGTTGATTCATAAAATGTATCGGAAAAGAAGTGATCTACTTTTCATCTTAAAAAATCAAGAATTTATTGATCATTACAAAAATTTCACGAATATTAGTGCAACTGATTTTGGATATCTAATTAATTTAACCGGTCCCAAGATAGAACGAAGAAACACTCGGTATATTTGATGGTTCGTAGCGACCTTCATTCGTGACGTCCACGAGCACACTGCGAGTGCCCTTTGATTCACGGCAAAAACCGACAATCGTCGACTCGCTGCGAGCAGCTTGTGTAGCGCTCGTTGCAGGCTCGCGAGCCACGTACACACTATGTTTTTGGTAACAGTAACCGTTACAGTTACTTGCAACGTTACAGTTACAGATATAAGTACCTTGTATCATCGGCTTGCTGCTAGCAGCACGCGTATCGCTCCCAGGAGGTTTGCAAACCACATACACACTATGTTTTTCGGTAACAGTTCATGCAACGTTTCAGGTTACAGCTCGCTAATGAGTACACGGCTTAACGTCTAATCGACATTAAACAAGAAAAATATAACGTGTTATTAAAAAACATTAAACAAAATTAGTTTTTTTATATCAAATTGTCTTTTTTTTTTAATGTGACGAACTTGTTTTAGCCGTCACTCTACATGGCGATATATTATGCATACGTTAGTTGTGCCTGCCTACATAATTCTTTGCTTGTGTACGTCTAGAACACTTATAGATGTCTGAGAGGCTATACTTAGTGTGTGATATTTTTCCTTTCCTAAGCACGTAGGGCAATTTAATGTTTTATTTGAAAAGTTAGCTGTGAGAAAAACACCTACTGTACATATAGGATCACAGGATCAGAATCTTTACAGTGATATAGCTTATACATCACAATAACATATATTCTAATTTATTACGAGGAAAGTACTAATTCACCGCAGAAGAAATCGCTAGTTGTAATAATAGTACGTTGCTACCCTAGGGGTGAAAGTAACTTATTTAGTCCCTCGAATATTGACGACCTCGCTACGCTCGGACGCCAAACTTCTTCTCGGGACTAAATAAGTCTTTAACCCGAGGTAAATACTGCTTTTTATTACGAGTAAAAGGAAAATAAAAATAAAAACCTGAGTCGTTTTCAAAGGTCGTCGTATGAATATAAGTATGTTTCTTTTGATTTAGGCCGTAAAAGGTTTCCGACTACTGCTTCCTCCATCTTTAACTGAATCTGATAAACTTATTGTGTAATTACAAAATCTCTTACAGCCGAGATTTAGTAAAGTATAAACCAAATTATTATTAAGTATAATTATACAACTCGAAAAAACCAGTAAAGATCGGATCGCCGTTTTCCTGCTATTATGTTTTTTTTTGTGGTCTGCGGGCTATTCAGCCGTCATTTTTAATATTTATCTGTGAAAAAAATTGTAAACATTTCTCTCAAATCTAAAAGTATTTTACTTTTAAAGAAATTATTGGAAGTAAATTATAATTAAGTCATTTATGTATGTCAGTTATGTAAGTATGTACTTATCTTAATGTTTCTGTAATCTTTATGTTTCCCCAATCACACTGTAATTGAGTGGCTGTGTAGAAAGTTACGACATGTTTCAATAGGAATGTCAAAATAGAACTAGTTTTTTTTTTTAATAATTTGACAGCTGTCAGTTGAAAGTGATTTTCCCTAGGGATGAAAAGTATTACTTTCAACCCCCGCCTCCGGCAACTTCAGACCTACTTTCTGACCATGAGTAAAGAAAAACTAAATACATATTAAAGTGTCATGTTGTGTATCTAGTTGTACTACTGGGACTTTAATTCATTTCATTTTTATAGAGTTCCGTAACCAAAGAGTAAAAACGGGACCATATTACTAAAACTTCGCTGACTCCCATACAACAAACGCGATTTTGCCCTTTTTTGCTCGACATCAATAATGGTAACAAGTTAGCATTTGAAATGTTCTCAAAATACTCACTTGTATTTTTAATAATAAAGAATTAAATTAAAATAAAATAAATATTTAAGGGGGGCTCCCATACAAAAGACGCAATTTTTTGTGTTCGATCACGAGCTTCCGCAGCGCTCGATAGATGGCGTTGTACGCTTTTCTGAATCGCGCTATTAAGATTCTCCGCGGATAAGCTATAAGGTTTCGATTAATAATTTTATTTGTACTCGCTTTAACAAGAATTTGTTTCATTTCGTTGCCGAGTTCTTTGGGCAGTGGTTGAGTGGCTAAAATTTTGCCTATTTTGTTCATTTGTTGTTGTTTTGTTGTTTACCTAGTCAATGGTTCGGAACCCTTCGTGCGCGAGTTCAAATCATCCAATGACAAATCCCGCCCTTGGGCGGAGCGGGAAATAGTGTCAGACTCTTACACTGACTAAAAACCTACCCCATTCCTTCGTTGCCTATAGCGCCGGGGTCGGGTCTTCCTTTCGGAAGCTGACCCATGACCCGAGCAGGCTTCAACCCTGCCTGCCTGCCAGCTAGTAGGCTGGGCCTCTACGGTTTGCTGACAGCTCCTTGAGGCGCGCGGGAACAGTACGCGCCGTCGGTTACCGGACGATCGCCGGTTTTTATGACTTCACTGCGAAAGTATGACGTCACTTTATGAATTCTCCTTGAGAGAGCAAATCCATTTATTAATTTTCTTCGCAGCGTTGTATATTTTACGAGTATAAACTAAAATAACATTTACCTATACTCTGGGGACATCTGGAGTTTCTCGCACATTCTTCTCCATAGAGATTTACGCTTTGGAATGTGAAATAAGCATCATTTTTCTGACTGACTGACTTTTAGACAATTCTAGTGACTGTAAATGGGTAACTTGAAATAAATGCTTTGATTCTTGACTCCACAAAGGGTTAGGCAGAGATGTAAATTTAGTGCGCTCACATTTCGTTCAACTCAATTACGCTTGTAAAGTGGGCGGCAAATAACTTGACTAGAGATTTTCGTGGTGAGGGTAGCTCGAGCAAGTCAAAATTTATGGAATTATAGAACTTTCCCCACCACGAAATCTTGAGTCAAGTTATTAGCCACCTTCTGTACCTGCTTGTAATATCGGATAAACCTATTTATTTAATCTTCATGTACAGTAGTGGTACATAGGCGGACTTAATGCAACCAGACATTCTTTACCAGTCAACCTTTGGGTTTAGAAAGACAACACTGTGGTAGGTGTGCATAATAAATAAATAGTACATAATTTTAAATAATAATTTTAAGTTACTTATAGTAATAAAATACGTATATAACTTAATATTATAAACTAATAAATAATAAGGTTAATAATGATTAATAATTTTAAGTTACTTATAGTAATAAAATACGTATATAACTTAATATTATAAACTAATAAATCCCTTACCAATAAAGTACTATGACTACTATGACTATGACTAATAAGATAAATATCAAATCATTACAATTAAGAGAACCTAAAATATGACAATCAGGACGAAGACTGAACTAAAGTTGAGAGGACTTCAAGTGATAGTTCCGAATTTTGCGCTTGAAGGAAAATTTACCTATTGCCTACAATAGAGCAGAGACCCGAGTATTTTCTACGTAATTTATCAGGCTCAGCAGTTCTTTAACTGTGGTCCACGAACCAGTGTTCACAAGAGCCAATCATCATCGTCCTGCCCTTATCCCGTTTTATATGGGGTCCGCGCAACACGTTTTTTTCTTCCATTCTCTCCTGTCACTCGTCACGCTATCACTAACTCCCTTTTCTTTCATATCACTCCTCACACAATCCATCCATTTCTTCTTTGGCCTCCCTCTCCCTCTCCATCCATCCACATGTAAACTCATAACTCTTTTAGTAACATGCGTTTCATCAACACAAGCCACAAGAGCCAATACATTGTCTAAAAATAAAAGGTCTAAAAATTGATTTACCCATTAAAAAGTTACAATTGAGCCGATGCCCGCTGGGGCCTGTGGAGTTTTTAAAAAGGAAACTCGCGGTCCCAAAACGTAAGGGTAACTGAGGGACACAGGTGTGGTTTTTGACAGTTAACGTCCGACACGCCATCCCACTCCACCCCAAAGCAGGAGATGTCATTAGATGATTTCCCACCAGATCAAAAATGTTGTATTTTCTAAACAATCTTCATTATTTTTCATTTAAAAGTATAGGTGAGGACACCACCAAGTTTTTGAATTTATAATAGCTATAAGTTTTTTTTTTTGTTTATTATTAGCGAGCCGTCCCAGGTGTGAAGCTGGGACGGGTCGCTACAATGATACAATGGTGATATTAAATATACACCACTATTTTTTAATTATGGCAAATACTTAAAGGGCTTATTAGAAAAGGTCTTGTTATTATTTAAGTAAAGTGTCAATGAATAATATTCATAAATAGCAAAGTTATGAGCGTTTCTTTATATCCCAAAATCTCACTCAATTTATGGAAACATTGTACAGGTTATTGTTTATGAATGAAAGAATGTCAATAAAAATGGAAAAACACTGCGCTTAGTATTTTCTAGTAGTAGTTGTTACGAATTATTGATTCAATTATGAATTTACCAAATGACAAATTTTCGTGGACAATTTTGGGATTTCGTTTTTTTTAACTTTTGACTACATAAATATGATCAGTAACGAGTACTAATTGAGCCCCAGTTTTTTTTTGCACTAATTAAAAAATAGGGGTGTATTGTGCATGTATTATACAAATAAACCTTCCTCTTAAATCTATTAAAAAAAAACCGCATCAAGATCCGTTGCGTAATTTTAAAGATCGAAGCATACATAGGGACAGACAGCGGTAAGCGACTTGGTTTTATACTATGTAGTGAAGATTGTTACATTTTTTTTTGCCTTCTTATTCTTACTATCAACCAAAGTGGTCTTGGGTTTAAAAAGTTTTGATGTTGATCTACCTAATAGCAGATTTCAACCTGCAACAAAGATTTCACACTTTTCTAGCTCCAAAATTGACCTCGGAGCACTTTGTGGACAAGTCAAGTAATAACTGACAAAATACAGATAGGGGTTCAAACCTTCTTGTACAATTGGGCAAACATTCAGTCATCCCGAATTTATAAACGAATATCTTTTCTCCATCTACCTCAGTGATTCCCAAACTGGTCTGCACATCACTAGAGGTCAACCTCATCACTAGTGGCCCTTGGTACCAAAAGCAAGAAACTGGCTGACATATCAACGCACAGCCAAAACTGCTGGGACTAGAAGCGAAAGTTTGCCCAAGGTTTCCTTTTATGACGTAAGTGAGAACTAAAAGAAAATTATTCAAGAAACCTGTTTTCATGCCGGAGTAGTTGCTGGCAGAAGCTCCTTTTCAGTCGGCAATCTCTTGCCACCGTGGTTGTGTTCATCATTTTGAATGACAGTGAGTAAAGATGATTTTGGTAATACGGCGCCATTCATCGAGGGCTACAGCTTTCCGGGTACATTTGTTAACCCAGCTAGTTGAGCTGGCAAAACCTAGTAACTGGCTAAACACAGAAAAACCTCACCGTTACAACTAACCATTCAAAATTATCTTGTTAAACTAGCAAAATCGAACAACATCAACAATTAAGTCACTCAATTAGCCTACAGTCTTAAATAGAGCACCAACAGTAAATAACACCCCTATCCAAGCTATTAACAACAGGTGTATAAGCAGAGATATAGTCCATGAAACTGCCATAATATTCGCACAAGTTAGCGTTTACAAGCCAGTTGTAATCCCTGGTAAGATAGCCTTGTGTTGGAGTACGTAATATTGTAGCACTAAAGTCTTTGATGATCCATAGCTCTGCTAATCTAGATAAACTAGTTGCTTGCTACATTTTAAAGCTGTGATAATATGATCAAATTAGGACAGGGAAAGGGAGACCAAAAGTTGGATGGATTGCGTGAGGATTGATATGAAAGAAAGGGAAGTCAGTGATAGTTTGAAAGGTGATAGGACAGAACGGAAAAAATAACGTGTTCCGCCGATCCCAAATAGTACAAGACAAAAGCAGGAAGATGATGATTTAGCATAAGGACCAATCAGCGACCTTTTTACCGCGCCATGGTCTGGAGCGAGTGGGAATTGGCAGCTGTCGCCTCATTCTATGCAGCAGTAATGTTAGCGGAGGTAGGACGGACATCCTAACGCCCCAGCTACCAGGATCTCGACTCCAACTACCAGCCGCCGAAGGCGTGGGCGAGAAATCGGTAGCTTTTTTTTTCCGTGGTGGGTAAAATCATCCAATGACATCTCCTGCCCTTGGGCGGAGCGGGAGATAGTGTTAAACTCTTACTGACTAAAAACCCACCACGTTTCTTCGTTGCCTTAGATACTAGGGCCGAGCGCTTTCAGAAGCTACTTCACCCGCGTGAAAATCGGTTTCTCCATACAAACTTCCAAACCCCTATTTTACCCCCCTAGGGGTTTTTTTTTTTTTTTTAACGTAGGCAAAATCATCCAATGACGAATCCCGCCCTTGGGTGGGGCGGGAAACAGTGTCAGACTTTTACTGACTAAAAACCTACCTTTCCATTCCTTGCCTTTATCCTGGGGCCTTTGGTGACAGTCTCACATAACCTTTGGCCCCAGTAGGCTTCGGCCCTGCTGGACCCCTACAGTTTGCTGACAACTCCTTGAGGCGCGCGGGAACGGTGCGCGCCGTAGATGACCTGAGCTCGGACCGGTCTGTTACCGGACGGACGGACAGCGAGCTACCCATTGCCCACCGTCCGCGAGCCCGCGCCTACGGTGGCCGGAAATTGGGATCGGAAACCCGGCGGCGGCGGCGGCGTGTGCGCCTTTGCCTAATGCGGTCGGCCTCCTCCTTTACTAGCATTACTGCTTCGCAAAAGGAGGCGACCGCCTGCCACTCCTCCTCGCTCCGGAGCATGGCTTGAACCAAGCCCCGGCGCGAGAGATCGCCGCCGATCGCCCCCACGAGGACACGGCGATGCTCTTCCCAAGCGGGGCACACCTCGACTGTGTGCTCCACCGTGTCCACCGGGCGGTCCGCACAGTGGCGACACCCGGGCGTCGTCTCCGCACGAATCTTGTACAGGTACGGACCGAACTTGCCGTGTTCGGTCAGCACCTGCGCCAAACGGAAGGTGACGACGCCGTGGGGCCTTTCCAGCCACGCCTCAAAGAGGGGCCTTACCGCCTCGATCGTGGCGTGCCCAGCATGAGGTTGCGACAGTCGCTCTCGTCATTTCACCATGAGATCCCGCCGGAGCTCTGTCCGCCATGCCGCGACTTGTCGCGGCAGCGGAGTTTCGCCCCGACGTTGCATCTCCACGCGTAAGTCATGCATGTGTGCAAGGACTGTTGCCTCCAAATCCCATGGTGGTAGGCCAGCAAGGAGGCTCGCCGCTTCACAGGACACCGTACGGTATCCGCGAATCATCCGGATGGCCATGACCCTCTGGCAGGCGGTTAGCCGGGCCGCCACTCGCTTTCGTAGCGATGGCGCCCACACCGGCGCACCGTAAAGGGCCATGGATCGAACGATGCCTGCGTAGAGCCTCCGGCAGGAGGCGTCTGGACCCCCTAGGTTCGGCAGGAGCCGCTTGAGCGCAGCCCCAGTCGCATTCAACCTGGGAGCCAGACGTCGGAAGTGCTCCTTGAAGTTCCACCGGCTGTCGAGGACGAGTCCCAGGTACTTCATCGTCGACCCGACGCCGATGTGAACTCCTCCTACCGTTAATTGGGAGCCCGGAGGTGGCGCGCTCCGAGGGCCGTGAAAACACATGGCCTCGGACTTGTGCAATGCCACCTCGAGTCCCAACTGCTGTATCCTCTCCACGACTGTCGCAACCCCGCGCGTCGCTAGTTCGACCGCCGCCTGGTACGACCGTCCCCGCGCCAGGACCAGCGTGTCGTCTGCGTAACAGACCACGCTGACCCCGTCGGGGAGGTCGGCGCGCAGCACGTAGTCGTACCCGATGTTCCACAAGGGCGGCCCTAGTACCGATCCCTGCGGAACACCGCACGACATCTCTCGCCGTTTCAACTCCCCCTGATGACCGGGGTAGATGATGAACCTGTCCGACAGGTAGGCCTCGATCACCCGACAGAGGTAGTCGGGCACCCGGTGGTACCGGAGTGCCCTACCGATGCAACTCCAGGGCAGGGAGTTTAAGGCGTTGGCGATGTCCAGAGACACCGCCAAGACACACCTGCCCCGGGACACCGCGTCCCCCGTCGTGAGGGCTCGCACGCGCATGATGGCGTCCACAGTGGAGCGCCTCCTGCGAAGACCGAACTGGCCGTCCGCAAGATCCGGCCCCTTCCGTGCCAGATGCACGACGAGGCGGTCTGCAATTACTCTTTCAAAGAGCTTGCCCACCTCGTCGAGCAGCACAATGGGCCGATACGCGGACGGAGAGTCCGCGGGGCGCCCCGGCTTCGCGATAAGGACCAGTTTCCCCGTCTTCCAGCGAAGCGGGAACTGGCCCCTCTCCATGCATGCGCTGAAGAGCCCTCTCAGTCGAGACCCGAGTTCCTCCATGGCCAGGACCCAGGCTTTTCCAGGTAAGCCATCGGGTCCTGGGGCGGTGTTCTTGGCACTCAGCCTTCGCACCGCCACTCTCATCTCCACCTCGGTCACCTCTGGAGCATTGTTGCCGTCGTTGCCGTCGTGGTCCGCATCGGACACCGCTGCTGGTGGCGGAGCCATAGGTGGGGGAGTATGCTCCCCTCGCGTAGGGAACAGAGCGCCCACCACACCCTCCACGAGCTGGGGCCGGAGACTCTGAGTCAGCGGGGGAGCCCATGGGCGGAGTTTCTCCATCACCATTTTGTATGGGCGTCCCCACGGATCGACGTTCAGAGACTCCAGCCACACGTTGCGGGCCTCGAGTTTGGCCCGCTTTATCTCCGCTCAGAGGGTGCGCTTTGCCGCCCTGTATCCCTCATACAGCTCCGCCTCTATGGCCTCCGCACCCGGTGGACGGGTGCGGCGCCTGCGGTGTCTAGTATACCGGCGTCGCGCAGCATTGCACGCATCGCGCAGTGCCGCAATCTCTGGCGACCACCAGTGTACTTGGCGCCGGGCACGTCCTGGCCGGACTCGGGGCATGGCCGTGTCGCAGATTTGCGACATGGCCACCTGGAACCAGTCCGCCTCGACGTCGATGTCGACAGGCCTGTCCGGTGCTTGCACCCAGGCCTGTACTATCGCGGCTTCCTGGAGCAGGTCCCTGTCCAGCTGCCTCAGCGCCCAACGCGGACCACACGGGGTCTGTCGGACCGGCGCGGTCGAGGTCTGGGCGGAGACGTCAAACCGGATGTACCGGTGGTTACCCCCCTAGGGGTGGAGTATCGTAAAATCCGTTCTTATCGAAATCCATTCCTTCCTACACCCTATAAGGAACCTACTTGCCAAATTTTAATTTTTTGTAGGCGTCATAGTTCTTGAGATTTCGTGATTAATCAGTGAGTGGTATTTCACTTTTATATACAGTAGATTAGCCATGGTATTTCGGGGAGTTTTTTTTTTATGATAGGTAAAATCATCAAATGACAAATCCCGCCCTTGGGCGCACCCACCTACCAAAAAAAAAAAAACCCAAGGGCGGGATGTGTCATTTGATGATTATCGGAAGATATTGTCAGACTCTTATTGACTAAAAACTTACTCTGTTCCATTCATGGCCTCTGATCCAGGGCTCCGGGGTTCATTTTCACCTAACCCTTGGCCCCAGTAGGCTTCGGCCCTACTAGGCCCCTACAGTTTGCTGATAACTCCTTGAGGCGCGCGGAAACAGTGCGCGCCGTAAACGCCTTGGGCTCGGACCGGTCTGTTACCGGACGGACAGACAGCGAGCTACCCATTGCCCGCCGTCCACAAGCCCGAGCCTACGGTGGTCGGAAATCGGGATCGGAATCCTGGCGGCGGCGGCGGCGTGTGCGCCGTTGCCTGATGCGGTCGACCTCCTCCTTTGCTAGTATTACTCCTTCGCAGAAGGAGGCGACCGCCTGCCACTCGTCCTCGCTCCGGAGCATGGCCTGTACCAAGGCCACAATTCGGGGAGTGTGCATTGGAATTGTACAATTTGATTCCGGCAAGTCCGTTCCATCATCGAACCACTAGACGTACGGCGGTGTACCATCGGTACACGGTAGACATCCCACCCATACGTACAAAGAGTTTTGGAAACACATTTATTGTGCATACAGCTAAAGAGTGGAATTCCCTGCCGGAGTATGTGTTTACTGATAGCTACAACTTAGAGGTCTTAAATCAAGAATGAATAGGTTACTTCTAGACAAGCGTGCTCCATCGTCGGCCACGTCATCGCTTACCATCAGGTGAGATAGTGGTCAAACGCGAGCCTATGTATAATAAAAAAAAAAATATGTCACTGTCCCTTCTAATAATGAAGTCATTCACAGCTCTATTTTCATAATTTCCTTCCCTTATTAGTTTTAACACTTCTAGAGCTTCAGAAAGACTAGAGCCGCTAACTACTGTTATACGCGTGAATGAGTGTATTAACTACTTATCAACAGAAGGGGGAAAGAAATTTATTTACAGAGTAAACAATTTCGTTTTTTTATTTTATTTTATAACTTCGCGTTTACCCATCGACATAGGGGAAGATGCTTTACGCGCTAACATAGCAAACAGAAAACCTTGACTCGAAACTCATACATGACAGACACAGAGTCATAACAGTCGCAAACCTATAGTCACTTATAGACAAGGACAGAGATAAAAGCCGACGCTGTCGCGAAATAAATGCGTGTAATCGTCGCGACCGATGAGAAATCGTGCCATGTAAACACGGAACGGAACGGGGGTAGGTTTTTAGTCAGTAAGAGTCTGACACTACTTCCCGCTCCACCCAAGGGCGGGATTTGTCATTGGATGATTTTACCTACCATCTATAGAAAATGCAAACTATTTGATTTAGCTTAGGGGTAGTCATTAATCATTATTTTTTTAATGATATTTTCTTTATTGTAATTTGTTTAATTTTATAAAATTATTATATTTCTTTCTGGTTTAGGAATTTGTAATCTTTATTTTTTTTAATAACAATCTAATTATTGACATTCTGTCCGTATTGGTGGTATAATAATATCGAACACTCGTAATATAAGTAATTCTTACTTATACTACGAGTGTTCACGTTAAAAACCTGAAAAAAGCAGGGGTTGTCAGTACTTAGACATTTTTTCAATAAACTACACAATATTAGTTATTTCTATTTGTATGAATGTTAAATAATAACCTTGTTCAGGAAACTTGTCGATATGCCATTAAAAAAAAAAAATAAGTTAATTATGTTCATTAAAAAAAATCCATTCCATTATACTTAGCTACTAAGTATTTAGTATTTACCAAACTTATCTAATATGTGGGTAAAGTTAAAATTTTAGGTTGAAAGGTTTTTTTTTTTTTGGGTAGGTAAAATCATCCAATGACAAATCCCGCCTTTGGGTGGGGCGGGAAATAGTGTCAGACTTTTACTGACTAAAAACCTACCTTTCCGTTCCTTGCCTTTATCCTGGGGCCCGTGGTGACAGTCTCACATAACCTTTGGCCCCAGTAGGCTTCGGCCCTGCTGGACCCCTACAGTTTGCTGACAACTCCTTGAGGCGCGCGGGAACGGTGCGCGCCGTAGAGGACCTGAGCTCGGACCGGTCTGTTACCGGACGGACGGACAGCGAGCTACCCATTGCCCACCGTCCGCGAGCCCGCGCCTACGGTGGCCGGAAATCGGGATCGGAAACCCGGCGGCGGCGGCGGCGTGTGCGCCTTTGCCTAATGCGGTCGGCCTCCTCCTTTGCTAGCATTACTGCTTCGCAAAAGGAGGCGACCGCCTGCCACTCCTCCTCGCTCCGGAGCATGGCTTGAACCAAGCCCCGGCGCGAGAGATCGCCGCCGATCGCCCCCACGAGGACACGGCGATGCTCTTCCCAAGCGGGGCACACCTCGACTGTGTGCTCCACCGTGTCCACCGGGCGGTCCGCACAGCGGCGACACCCGGGCGTCGTCTCCGCACGAATCTTGTACAGGTACGGCCCGAACTTGCCGTGTTCGGTCAGCACCTGCGCCAAACGGAAGGTGACGACGCCGTGGGGCCTTTCCAGCCACGCCTCAAAGAGGGGCCTTACCGCCTCGATCGTGGCGTGCCCAGCACGAGGTTGCGACAGTCGCTCTCGCCATTTCACCATGAGATCCCGCCGGAGCTCTGTCCGCCATGCCGCGACTTGTCGCGGCAGCGGAGTTTCGCCCCGACGTTGCATCTCCACGCGTAAATCATGCATGTGTGCAAGGACTGTTGCCTCCAAATCCCACGGTGGTAGGCCAGCAAGGAGGCTCGCCGCTTCACAGGACACCGTACGGTATCCGCAAATCATACGGATGGCCATGACCCTCTGGCAGGCGGTTAGCCGGGCCGCCACTCGCTTTCGTAGCGATGGCGGTGCCTTCATTATTTATTGAGATTATAAAACTGAATTTATCTCGAAACATAAATATTGTGCACACCTCCTCACCTGAACCTCTTTTGTCTAATGCAGAAGTGAATGTTGTATAGTAACTTACCTCAATAAATCTCTTTGTAGGCTAAAAACAGCTGCTTCCCAAACCACAAACCCCAAGTTCCTCTTTATAACCATTTCAAAAACCACACTTAAAATTCATAACCATTTCCTATTGAAGTATTCTAGAATCTGCTGACACAGCGAAAACTGTGAACGTCCGTTGAGAATGTTTTTTTAAATGTTAAAATCTTTTAAGATTCGAATCGCAGTTATTATACGAGGGTTGCTTGTGAAAAAAGAACGGTTCCTGAAGGTCCTTTGAAATGGATTTTCTGATGTAACTGTCCGGCCATTTCTCTAAAAGGTTTGGTTGATTTTCTCTAAAATATTTGCAGTTAGGTCAACTATAGTAAACGCAGGTAGGTCAATGAGCCGATAAAAAACTTTGACTGGCCTGTTGGTCTAGTGGTAAGTGGCCCTGACTGCTATGCCGGAGGTCGTGGGTTCGATTCCCAGCCAGGACAAATGTTTGTGTGATGAGCACGATAATTGGTTCTGTGTCTGGGTGTAATTTATCTATAATATGATTGTATTTAGAAATATATAAGTATGTTTATCAGTTGTCTAGTACTCATAACACAAGCTCTGCTTAGCTTGGGACTAGACGGCGTTGTGTGACAGTTAAAAGAAAAAATACCGTTCAAGATGGCCGCTTCATAAGAGATTCAATGACTGAAGCTTCAATAGCGTAAAGTTGCCATTACAACAGGCCGCAGGTCCTTTAATAAGCATCTCTTCTCCCTCATAAGACTTACAGACTACCCACTCTGCAGAGCCTGTAAGGAAGAGGATTACTATTTCTAATCTGCCTCAAGGTCGCTTGATTCAGAGCAAAAGGTTTCGAACCAGATCGGATATTCAGTTACATACTGAATACATTTCACTACATGTCATTGTATAAATTATATATTTTTTAATAAAAAATAAAAACACATTTATGAAAAATATTTATTGTGTACTTTTTTGCACACCTCTGTTTTGTAGTTTAAATAAATTAATGGCTAAATTACCAAGCTCAAGACTCGAGAATCAGTGGACTAATTTAGATAATCTTTTTTAACTATTTGTTCTAGTTTCAGGAAGTTTCCTATGACAAAGATAAAGATATTGCACCAAAAAAGAACACAAATGTTTTATTATTATAATGATTAATAGTAAATATAACCTGTCTCGAATAACCCCTACCCCTAATAACATCATAATATTATAACCTTGACATAATACCATAAACAATCATCATAACCGGTCCAATTTCTTAGAACCACAGATAAAGTAGAGTTAGCAAGTAATGGACCGGATTTCTCAATATGGCGCCCGGAAATTGGCCCTGCAGTGGCTATTAGGGCAAACAGGAAGTGACGATTTCGGAAGGATTTGGCCGTAAACGATTATTTCGTTTGTAATAGTTCTGTTAGGAGTAATAGCTGTTTGTTTAGTGGAGGAAATAAGATTCCTGAAGTTATTGGGAGCGGATATTCTTAATTGGGAGTTCATGGCGTGTTTTTTTAAATTGTTGATAGGCTCGCGCTCATCTGATAGAAGGCGACGATATGGTCGACGATGGAGCGCGCTAGCCTAGAAGTAACCTATTCACTCTTGACTTAAAGATCTCCAGGTTGTAGCTATCAGAAAGAAGCACAGACTCTGGCAGGGGATCCAGGTCTCAGCTGTACACACAATAAATGTGTTTTCAAAACCACCCACCATGTACGGGCACAGACAGAAGTGCATGGAGAATTCCAAACCAAAATCGTTTGGCAGGGTTTCATCGCCTTAATAATATGTCTGGGATGACATAGATGGCGCTAGTACAGTAGTTGGATTGGAAAATGTACATCAAAATCAAAAATCAAAATCAACTCTTTTATTTCAAATAGACCATTTACAGGCACTTTTGAATAGTCAAAATGTCGGTCAGTCAAAAAAAAGTGAAGCTAAATTGCACGTTCCAAAGCGTAGATCTCTATGGAGAAGAACGTGCAAGAAACTCCATGGACACTCTTTTAAAATCATTTTAAGTGTTACAATAATCTTGGTTACATATTTCTTGTCGCTACAATTATGTGAGCACCATGTAGAAAAGTAGTGAGAAAAAAAAAAAAAACTAACTAAAAATAGAAATTGAATTAAGCCACTGGCAGCAAAGAGATGACCAGTCTCAACTGACGGCGCCCGTTCACGAGCATGACGCGTGCCTCAACCCCACTTTGCTCAACCATTATGAAGGGAACAGAATGACTCAATAACACGCGCCACCATCAGCAAGACATTTGAGTGAGAATGACAAACTCTCAACTGCCATGCTCATTTAAGTCAAACAAATTGTAACCTAGTAAAAATGCTCCATGGGACTTCACATTCACAAAAATTTGATAAAAGTGCTTCTACATTATACAATGCTAATGGTTCCAAATAAGAAAAATAAACAAAATAAGAGCATTAAAAGGTCATAAGCTTCATTAAAGCAATATCATACCATTTCGAAAAAAACAACATACGGAAAGGGTAATAGCATCTCTTCCAATATTTATAAAACTATAAAAAAACAAAAAACTAATTAGTAGGCAAAAGTGTTAGTGGAGCAGGACCAGCATTTAGCCAAGCATTTTTATCGAGGATATAATCTTCCACTTTATAATATGCCTGTCTACATAGCGTGCGTTTAA
Organism: Leucania comma; assembly: GCA_958295575.1. Lineage (NCBI taxonomy): Eukaryota > Metazoa > Arthropoda > Insecta > Lepidoptera > Noctuidae > Leucania > Leucania comma. Next base: position 21,888,535 of record OY282477.1, on the reverse strand, counting down.
TGCATGTTTTAAATTTGGATTCATTCAATTGAATAATCTCAAGTGGTATCTTATTATAAAATTTTACACAGCACCCCATAAAAGAATTATATACTTTAGCCAATCTGAATCGAGGTTGATCTAGTTTGTGCCTATTCCTAGTATTAAAATTGTGCCTGTCACTTATCTTAGTAAAAAGATGAATGACATCTCTCGTTAAAGAATATTATCTTGTTTTTTGCTAGTTACAATATTACTTAATTTTAACACAAATTCTCCTACGACATTACAAACCTTATAAAGCAAAGCACGTAATAACTAGGATTCGAACTCGGTAGCATAAAATTTACCGATACCATTAGCCACTGGACCATTGCGTCATTACGCAATGAGTTGAAATTATCCTACTCTTTAATATATTGCAGTTGTTTAGCGACTTTAACCCGTATCATAAATCTCAAAAGAATTGAGGGTAGTTTAATATTGACTGTATAAAAATTAAATCTTTTTGTTCAATCATAACGTTCTTTACTACCTTTAGAGTGAGTTCAGTTACGATTGCGTTTAACAAGTTTTTAATATTTATTTTTATCATGAGTTCGCGTTCAAATATTGATATCGCTACGAGAGCCCAAATAGTAGCATTGCATAATCAAGGCTTAAATTATTCTGAAATTTCGAGAGAAACTGGCTTATACGTAAGTAATGTTTCAAAATCAGTGTTCGTTATTAATTTTATTATCCATTGTTATCAATACACGAAAATAATAAATAATATATTTCCCTTACAGGTAAAGACTGTCACTTTATGGATAAAGCGGTTTCAAGAAGAGGGTTCGTTGGAACACCGTAGTAGATCTGGCAGAAGACGCCATATTGACTCAGTCCAGCGTCAACTTATGGTGCAAGGTTATGAGGAAAATGGCTTTACACCAACAAGATATTACGCTGAGTTGTTTGATACATCTTTGCAGACGGTGTATCGTGCTCTTCATAGTGAAGGTCTGCATTATCGTCGACATGCTATTAAGCCGTTGCTTACCGAAGCTAATAAAAGAGCACGATTGGAGTTCGCTTTGAAATACAGAAAGTTCGACTGGAGCAACGTCATCTTCAGTGATGAAAAGACTTTCAAGTCTAGCCAGCACGGGTGAGTTATGTTGTGGCGTAGGAATAATACGCGTTATGATAGTGATCACGTTGTGCCTAACTGTGAATCCGGTCGTATAACAGTGAACATGTGGGGATGGATGAGTGCTGCAGGACCAGGAGAACTTACTGTAATACCCAGTCGTGCAAATAGTGTAATACATAGATGTGCTGAATGACGTCATGTTGCCCACCGTGCGGAATGTTTTTCCTGTAGAAGACGTGCCAGTGATAACGTTCGTGCAGGACAATTGTCCTATACACCGTTCCATAATTGTGCAAGAGTGGTTTAGCCAGCAATCGGACATACGGATTATTCCTTGGCCTGCGAGATCGCCAGATTTAAACCCCATTGAAAATTTATGGGGCGTTATGGTTCAAAGGTGGGACAATAGGAACGAAAGGACTAAGGAGGCACTGAGTACTCACTGCATGCAGGTATGGGATTCTATACGGGGTCAAAATTTATGTGAAAAATTAATAAACTCCATGGGTTCGCAAGCTGCAATCTGCAAGTTGTAATCGATCAAAATGGTGGATACACGAGTTATTAAAAAATATATATAAGGTGTTGACTATTGGATTGACTAATAACATAGACCGGGGTAGCTATAATTTATTTGATAAATTACAGTATTCAAACTTGGTGTAGTGGGATAAATTTATTCACTAATTTACGAGTATAACAACAAAATTTAGTTATTATACTAATGATTTTAATTTGTTATATAATATTTTGAGGTTTAGCTTCAATTTCTTCCTCGTTCTGGAACGAATACTTAAGCTATAAACCTTAGTCATAACATAATGCACAAATCAATCATTATAGTCAATACCCACTAACCATAATTATGCAAAACGTAATATTTTTATAATTTATGATTAAGTAAAATATTTACAGAACTAAGGTTGCATATATAGTGAAAGGTAATACAAAATTGTGTAAATAAAACTAAATAATAGAAGAATAGCACAACACAGTTTTGATTTAGAATGCTTATTAATATCTATTAAACAGTTTTACTTTGTTAATGTTTTCCATTTTGTAATCTTTAAGTTATAAATTTTATTTGAATTTCTCATAACAAGTGAATTAAATAATTGTCAATTGGGTCTAAAGCTGTTAGATTAGGTTATACACTGTATAAGAAAGAAATAAATTGTATTCTTTGAGAATTAAATGTCTTAAACTATAATATCACTAAAATAGTTTTATTTCTTATCCTTTACGAAAAACAAACTTAGTAAATCTTAATCTGTAAGAAAAATATATCTAGATCTTCTTACATGAATGTTTCTTTTACCTAATACTTACCACCAATTATGAAAGTACGAGTATATATATATAGAAATTATATATATAACATTATATATAGTTATATATATATATATATATATATATTATTATTTATAGTAGTATAAGTATACTTGTATATTATGCCTTTATTCATTTATACATCTTATACCTCATATTTTTTATATTATTTATAACATAAAATAAAATAAAAAACTTTTAAAAATATAAAAAAATAGAATATAAATTATAATAAATTAAATTTAAAAAAGTTGATTGAGAACTGGGTATCGAACCGGCGCCCTATGGAACGAACTTTGTTATTCTGACATGCTTATCAATCTGAGCTACCGATCTAACTATTAGAGAATGCGAAAATGAGAGTTACTTGTGAATGTAGGTATTCTTTGTTTTATGATCTACGCCATCTGTAGTCGAATTAACTTATATACCAATTAGTTTATTTGGTTTGGTTTAGATGACGCTGTATTAAGTACTCGGAAATAAGAAAATAAAATAATTTATGTTTATTTCTTAGTAACTACTTATTTTAGGTAATATAAACCTTATTATAGGACTCTGCATAATAAGGTTTTTAAGCTTTGCAGTGTTATTTTCATTTTTGAACAGCGCCATCTAGTCGTCTCACGAAACGGAATGCAAAACCTCACAGTCAAAAGTCGACCTAAGGCTCTCCATGCACTTTTGGCTGCATTAGTACCGCTGGCCCGTCGATTTTTTTAGAAAATTAGGTGGCTTTTTTTATTATACACAATTTACTTTCTAGTGAATATTGTAAAGTAAAATTGATATACTTTTGTATTTCATGTACCTACACAACTGGACAATACACCGTTAAAGCTTGTCGCTGACGTACATTGGCAACTTCAATTTAAATGTTTTTACGAGAACGTCTGGCCTTCAAGATTGCATGCGTTGTTTTTCTTCAGAATAATTTGTGTTCAAAGTTGATAAGGTCATTGAACAAGTCCGCCTCGCTTGCAAGTTTTTTAAACAATGTAATTAAAAACGTTACTACATTTTCCTTTTTCCATTTTTTGTCCTTTTGCTATTGGTTTAAAATTTTATAAACGATTCACGAATTTTTTGTGTCTATTATCAAATGATAAATAATATGATATGTCATTTCAATTTTTTTTTCTATATGACCGGGATACTTAAGATGAATATACAGTAATTAATTTATTTTAAATTTCATTACTGATGTAGATATAATATTTCTATCTTGTTTTTTTACATTATATTTTTAATTAATTCAAATAGTATGAAATTGTTATGCTTCCAGTGAACTTTTAAAACGATTTTTAAGTGTTTGTTAAACATATGAGATTGCAATAAGGATTACATTGATAGAATGGTTAAATATGCTATTAATTGTTATTTTCAAATAAGTAAATAACGAATATGATGCACTGTGAATTATCGTTATTTATTTTGGGAAAATTCGAACTAATCCATACTAATATTCTACACCGTTAAATTTTTGTCGTTTTAATCCCGCGGAGGGTCTATTCGGTACATGAAATACTATAGTCGGTTCCTAAAGATTTAGACATCGATGCGATGAATAGTCATTGTACAGCTTCGTCCAATTTTGATAGGACAACAAAACTGAATACATTGGATTATCTTTCATCTCTTCCGACTCCCAGTTATTCTCCATTCGTATTTGGTCAATTCTCCGCATGTGATGTTAAGAAGAGCATACTAGCGATTACTTCCAATGCGGTGGGAAGTGACTGTATCAGCCGTAAAATGCTACTGCCGGTGCTTGACATAATTCTCCCTGTTATTTGTCACATCCTCAACTTCTCTGCGTCTAGCGGTGTCTTTCCATGTTCATGGAAAGATGCTCAAATTATTCCTCTTCCTAAAAAACCCAATCCCATGTCCTTTTCTGAATATCGTCCAATATCCATTTTACCATTCCTGTCCAAAGTCCTAGAACGTTTAATCCACAACCAATTAAGCACTTTCCTTTCCAAAAATAATCTCCTCAACCCCTTTCAGCCCGGCTTCCGTCCAGGTCATAGCCCCACTACAGCGCTTCTCAATATTACGGACGATATAAGGTCAGCCATGGAAAGTAGTAATCTGACGGTCATGGCTTTGCTAGATTTCAGTAATGCTTTTAATACTGTTGATTTTGATGTTTTGCTCGGTATTCTATGCTCTCTTAATATATCTCCATCGGTGATTGACTGGTTTCGTAGTTACCTGTTTGGTCGACGGCAACGTATTTGCATCGGAGAGATCATGTCTTCCTGGTGTAGTACTTCTGCCGGGGTGCCACAGGGTGGCGTTTTATCTCCTTTACTTTTCGCAGTTTTTATTAACTCAATCTCCAACGAATTAATTTCCTCCTACCACCTTTATGCAGATGACCTTCAAATATATTCACGAGCTCCTCTTGGTAAGCTGTCTGAGGCTATATTGACCATTAACCTTGATCTGGCCCGTATATGCGACTGGAGCAAAAGGTACGGACTTATGGTGAACCCTGTAAAGACGCAGGTTATGGTGGTGGGTAGTTCTAGGATGGTTTCGAGGATCGACTGGACGACTCTTCCCCAAGTGTCTTTTAACAACTCAGTAATTCCATTTAGTGAGAAAGTTAAGAACTTGGGGGTATTCAACGACACGAATTTTTCTTGGACTGCCCAGCTACAGGAAGTCAGCCGCAAGTTATTCGCATCTGCTGGATCTTTGAGAAGACTACGTAATTTTCTGCCGACTGCCACCAAGATAACGCTTGCACAATCTCTCCTTCTACCCATCCTTGATTATGCTGATGCCAGCTATCTTGACCTTACTGAAGTACAACTGGATAAACTTGAGCGACTTCAAAACTTTTGTATAAGGTTCATATTCGGTTTGCGCAAATATGACCATGTTTCTGAATTTCATGTTAAACTCAAGTGGTGGCCAATTCGCCTTCGCCGTAATGCTCATATTCTTTTCCTTTTGTATAAGGTGCTCTTTTTCCCTTCTTCCCCTCTTTACCTCAAAGAACGGTTCCAATTTCTTTGCGACTCCCACATGAAGACTCTTAGATCATCAGACAATTTGAAACTTAAAATGCCAATGCATTCAAGTACCTTCCTGGATAAGGCATTCACTGTCCAGGCCGCTCGTCTTTGGAATGCATTGCCTGTGTCAATAAAACGTGCGCAAACACTACCTGTGTTCAAAAGGCTTGTCAAGTAATGCTCCTTCATTACTTGACACTGTGACCTTGCTTTCGACGTATCACTTATTCTCTTGCCTGTATATTTTTGTATGTATGTATATATGTATCTATTTTAGTATTAAGTACCTATATAGTTTTGTTTGCTTTTGTATTTGCACCGAGTGCAACCCCATTTTGTGTCCTGGCAATTTATATCCATACTAGGTTGCCTGGAAGAAATCGCCGAGTGCGATAAGGCCGCCGATTGTATGTTTTCTTTTTCTTATAAGGTTTCCTTTTTTTATATTGTAATCTTGGTGTACAATAAAGTATAAATAAATAAATATAGATTTATAAAGAGAGAATTAAAAAATAAAGTATTTTTTTTCATAAACTCGAATTAATTTACACATGTACGAAATTAATTTCTTTAAGTGAACGAGTCAATGACATAGCCCGGAGAATCGCAAACTTAAGTGGCAGTGGGCAGGGGATACAGTTCATAGAACGGACGGTTAATGGGGACGAAAGATTCTGAAGTGACAACCGCGTACTGGATGACGCAGCGATGAAAGGGCTCCCACAAGTTTGACCGATGACCTGGTAAGGGTGGCGGGAATCCGATGGATGCGAGACGCACAGGACCGTTCATTATGGCGACACTTGGGGGAGGTCTATGTCCAACAGTGGACGTCTTTCGGCTGAAATGATGATAAGTTTGAATTAAACTATGAAAAACTTTCCTAGCATGTTAAAACTTAATAAAAAAAAGTATACTATCTTTGATTCATTCAATTCTTATTAAACTCGAGAGAATATGCAGGATAAACTTTTGAATTGCATTGCATCAGCCTTATAATGTTCCCACTTCTGGGACTAAGGCCTCCTCCCTAGGAGAGGGAATGGGGAATATATAATCCACCACGCGGGCCCAGTGCGGATAGGTGGATGTCACATATCTTCGAATTTTTAGTTATAGGACATGCCGGTTCCCTCACGATGTTTTCTTTCACCATTTTTGAGAGCAGTGGTGATTAAATAAATTACACAAAGTAATGGCTGGGTTTGAACCCGGGACCTACAACTTGTAAGTCTGGGCCGTTACTAATCGGCCACCACTGCTCTTCAAAGGAAAAACTTAGTAAAATATAAATCCTCTTCTCAAAAACAACGTCCAACACCACGATTAACGTTATTTAATAAATTTACACGCCCGTTAAACTTTTAGTTGGTGAAACAAATTATTTACCGGACCAACATTACGTAATTAATAGGGATTCCATTTATCAACTGTAATTAAGTATTGGATTTACGATTAATTAACTGATGCGTTTTGTTGTTTTTTTTTTATTTTATTAAACTCTGATTAAAAGTTGGTCTAGCAAGTGATGTATTACTTTTTCTGAGTTCGCTCGACCCGTTAGCAATAGGTAGCACGCTGTCCGATTGTGCGGTAACCGACCGGACCGAGCCCAAGTCGTCGACGGCGCGTACTGTTCCCGCGCGCCTCAAAGAGCTGTCAGCAAACCGTAGAGGCCCAGCCTACTAACTGCAGGCAGGCAGGGTCGAAGCCTGCTGGGGTCATGGGTCAGCTTCCGAAAGGAATACACGGCACGATAGGCAACGAAGGAACGGGGTAGATTTTTAGTCAGTAAGAGTCTGACACTACTTCCCGCTCCGCCCAAGGGCGGGATTTGTCATTGGATGATTTTACCTACGATAAAAAAACCTGTTAGATTTTTAATTTTGCTCGTTAATTATAATAATATTCTAAACTAAGCTCTGCTTAGTTTAGAATATTATATTATGGTAGGTAAAATTATTCAATGACATTTTCAATCATCCAATGTTATCCCTCGCCATTGGGCAGAGCGGGAGATAGTATCAGACTCTTACTGACTAAAAACCTACCCCGTTCCTTCATTACTTTGGTTTCTGGGCCCTGGTATGCACTTTCATACCTCTCTAAAGCCCCAGATTAGGCTTCGACCCTGTGAGTTCCATCCACCATCTAGTTTGGGACTAGATGGCGTTGTGTGATAGTTGTAAATAAAAGAAAAATAAGATGTTGTTGCTCTTATAACCTTTATACGAACTTACTAAAAAGCACCATGTACCTTTTCATTAATTCATTATTCCCCGAGAGGACGCCGGCGTCCGCACACTTGTTGTCTTTCTATTGTTTCTCTAATTACGGTATTCAACAGGTTAAATTATTATTAGCATACTCATTAATTTTGTCTCTTTTCAGGTTACTGCTGAAGCAGAAAAATAGTGAAGTAAGTGGAATCTATTTAGTACGAAATTATCTTAAGTAGATTTTATTAATAGCTTGCCAATAACGTCAATTTGCCAATTAACTTTATTGCCCGAATGGGACTCTCGGAAAAACTCATTACCATCAAGTAAATGTATCGTTTTAAACCTGCAGATTTTCTTGCAGCGTTGATTTTAATATTGAAACTGTAGATATTTATCCTGCTTTATACAAATAATATTAAATTCATCTAGCAAATGGGTTATAAATAACACTTTTACCAGCCATTTTTTCTTATTTAATTTCAACTAGATGAGATCGATGTTTCTTAGCTGACAAACCTAAAAAGAAACACCTCTTAAAACTCAAAGATCAGTTTCTTTTAAAGTTCATACAGTAAATATAAAATTTGTAATGGTCAAATCATATGACAACCATGCAGATAAGTAACCTGTGTAGGCAGTAAAAGGATGTGTACAGTACTACAATATTCGTGTACTTCAATTCATGACTACGTACTAAGGAACAATTCAATTCAAATTCAATTCAAATTCTTTATTGCGAACTAAGTGTAGGGTTTGGAGATGTTTACAGTAGGTGCTAAGTTCTTAGGACTTAGTTGCCTGTTAAGGCATTGCAATATAATTTATTAAATTACTTACAAATACATTAAAAAAGTTTGGTAACGTTTGGTATCTCGATGATGGTACCCTGGGAGGCGATGCTGACACAGTTTTGAATGATTTACATCTCTTAAAAAATGAACTTCACTCAATAGGACTTGAACTCAACTTCTCTAAATGTGAGTTATTCTTTTCTGACAGTACTGACAGACAACTGACTCTTTCCAAATTTAACTCAATAGCCCCTGATATTAAAATTATAGAAAGAAGCTCTCTTCGTCTCCTTGGGTCTCCTATTTTCGAGGATTCCTTTCCCAATTTTGTTGAGGAAAAAATTCAAAATTTTTATGATGTTTCGGAAAGATTGTTGGAAATTAACATGCATTCGGCCATCACCATAATTCGGTACTGCTGTTTCGGCCCTAAATTAGCATATTTTCTCCGCGCTTCTCATTTATGGAAACACCCCGATCTTCTGGAAAAAATGGACCAAATTATCAGGCGTACCCTTACATCAATTTTAAACGTAGCCATGGATGACCGAGCTTGGACTCAAGCTACCCTTCCCATTCGTATGGGAGGCCTCGGCGTCCGCAAAATTTCTAGTATTAGTTTACCAGCTTTTATATCCTCAGTTCACAGCACTGAGAAATTAATCAGGAATATCCTATCATCCTCATTGATTAATTTCAATGTGCCGTGCTTCATCGAGGCTATAGATGCTTGGAAAATCACTTGCCCGAATATAAATCCGCCCGACAACCCGGCTTCCCAGAGACGGTGGGATGAGCCACTCTGCAAAGTAGTCCAGGAAAACCTAATATTAACATCTGCTACTACTGCGGAGCGTGCGCGCCTACTGGCTGTGGGAAATTGGGAGTCAGGTCTTTGGCTTCACGCACTGCCGTCGTCGAATATTGGCACCTTGTTCGACGATACTACTTTCCGCCTAGCTGTTGCCCTACGCCTTGGCGCTCCTTGCTGTTCTCCTCATCGCTGCCACTGTGGCGAAGTTGTCAACAGCCTCGGTCACCACGGCCTGTCATGCTGTCGAAGCGCGGGACGCATACCGCGGCACGCGAATATTAACGACATTATCCGACGAGCCCTTGTCACCGTCGGCGTCCCGGCTGTTTTGGAACCTCATGGCCTGGCACGCGACGATGGTAAGAGACCGGATGGTATGTCTTTATTTCCGTGGAAGATGGGTAGACCTTTAGTGTGGGACGCTACCTGTGTCGACACTCTTGCGCCATCCCATCTTCCTAGCTCATCGTGCTGTGCTGGTGCTGCTGCTGCGGCAGCGGAGAACCTCAAGCGGCGGAAATATAACAACCTCGTCGGCAGTTATATTTTTGAGCCGTTTGGGGTTGAAACTCTTGGGCCGTGGGGTCCGAGTGCACATGCACTTTTTAAAGAACTTTCCAAACGTTTAGTTGACACTTCGCGTGACCCAAGGGCTGGCTTTTACCTCGGTCAGAGATTGAGCATTGTCATACAACGTGGCAATGCCGCCAGCCTTTTGGGCACACTTCCAGTCGACAGCGATGCGGAGGAGTTTTTTGACGCTATATTTTAATTAGGAGTAGCCTTTAGTGTTTAGTATTTATGTTTTTGTGTAATGTATATAATCTATTATATTTAGTTAATTTATAATAAATTTCTGATTTTAATTGGTGAATATACTGTTTGTTTTATCATTTAATTTATTAAAAAAGGAAAAAAGATATACACACTAAATATTACAGTTCAACAGTTTACATTTCCTACCTATTATATTAATTATTATCATTACTCATACATTTTAATATTAAATTAATTATCGTCATTATTCATACATGTTATAATATTAATTATCATTATTCATACATTTTATAATATACTATTCTTGTTAATTATAATTTGTATCCCATTTACAATCCATTTATATTTATCACATTTTATTACGTATTACAATCATTTTAATATATATTTTGAAATAGTTATTTTTGTTCAAGGAATTCTTTGACAGAATAATATGCTTTCTTTATCAAAAAATCTTTTAGCTTTCTTTTAAAAATACTAATAGGCTGTAGGTTCTTAATGTCTGTGGGTAACTTATTATATATTTTTATACCCATGCAAAAAATACTATTGCTATATACTGCAGTGTGGGATGTTTTATTGCGTAGTGTATTTTTAAGTCTACTGCTTAGTAATGTGTCATAGGTGCTAATGTTTGATTTTATTAAAATTGAGGCCTCGTAGATGTATAAAGCAGGGAGGGTCAATATCTTCAGGTTCATGAAATGAGGTTTACAAGAATCTGTTTGGTGTATCCCACATATTGATCTTATACACTTTTTTTGTGCCTTAAATGCTATTTCTCTATCAGTTGAGTATCCCCAGTATAGAATCCCAAAAGATAGAGTGGATCCTACATAGGCATGATAAGCGCTAAGTAAAGTGGTTTGGCTAGCTACTTTTTTCAGCATGTAGAGGGCATACGAGAATTGATTTAATTTGCTACATACACTATTCACATGTGTTTTCCATGACATATTAGAATCTATATATATGCCAAGAAATTTTGTGTGTGTAACCTCAGTTACAGTTTCATTATTGTATTTAATAGATAATGGCGTTGATTTTGCGTTTTTATTTCTAAAGTTCATGTAATGGGTTTTTGTAAGATTTATTTTTAGGTTATTTGTTGTAAGCCAATTTATTAATTTAGAGAGGGAATCCTTTATTACTAACTCATGATTTTCATTTTTATTATTTGTGAAAAGAGCGGTACTGTCATCTGCAAATAGAACCATCGGATGCCGAATAGCGTTAGGTAAATCATTTATATAAATGAGAAATAGTAGTGGTCCTAGTATTGACCCTTGCGGCACGCCATATTTTATGTACCTTGGGCTAGATGTATATTTAAGTTCTGTTTTTGTATATGGACATATTTGTGTTATTTCAGTGAACTGTATTCTATTGCTGAGATAAGATTTTATTATTTCTAGTGCTTTTCCTCGAACTCCGTATGTTTCTAGTTTATGTAAGAGTAGTCCATGGTCAACATAATCAAAAGCTTTTGTCATGTCCATGTATAAAGCTGTGATCTGATTCTTTTTGTCAAGTTCCGTAATAATTTTTTGTAAAAACTGATTCAATGCAGTATTAACCGATTTCCCTTTTCTGAAACCAGCTTGGTTATCTATTATTATTTTGTTTTTTTCGAAATATTCACTAAGATTATTATAGAGCACTTTTTCAAATATTTTGGCTATTACTGGAATAAGAGCGATGGGTCTATAACAACTTACATCTTCCGTGTTTTCTTTTTTGAAAATTGGCGTAACTACAGTGGTTTTCAAATATGTAGGGAAAATTCCTTGTTCAAGGCACATATTTATTATATGGGTGATGACTGGAGCAATTTCGTACATCACACGTTTTATTATTTTAGTGGAAATTCCATCCCAACCTGTACTATTAGTATTTTTTAATGTCATGATTATTTTGACAATATCATAAGGGGTAGTTGGAGATAAGAAACAGGAGTTTGATTTATTATAGGTTAGAATATTAGCGTAATTTATTGTATTCTCCGTCAGTTTTGAGATGTCATCAATAAAAAAGTTGTTGAATGTTTCTGCTATAGTTTTAGGATCAGTTATAAGTTGGTTATTATATTTAATTCTATTAATTTTTTCAGGGGGGTTATTGTTTTTATATTTATTGATTATTTGCCACACTGCTTTTGATTTATTGGTGGCGGTTTGGATACGATAGTTGTTTTGCGACCTTTGAGTGAGTTTTATGATTCTTTTAAACTTTTTTGTGTATTTCTTATATACACTCCTATCTATATTATTACCAGATTGTCGATATATATACAAAACGACTCAACGAACCATATTTAAGAAAACACATTTTTGTAGGCCGCTTATAGTACTCTAAAGCGTAATTTAGACGGTACGAGTTTCTCGAACGTTTTGTTCGAGAAAATCGTACGCAATAATCGGAAGCAATAATCGCCATGACATTATCGTATCAAAGTGTTTAGACACAGGTAAGAAATAAATTCGAGTCGAGAAACTCGAACCGTCTAGGTATGAATGTTTAGACGGAGATGCTTTTTTGTTCTTACGATTATCGTACGTTCGAGACGAGAAACTCGCACCACCTGGGTATGTGTTTAGACGATGACATTTTTTCTATGCTCTTACGATTCTCGTATTTTCGAGGCGAGAAACTCGTACCGTCTAAATTGCGCTTAACTGCCGGAGAAATGTTAAAATTATTGAAAAAATGAGATCTATTGGGCCAATAATGTATTCAATTTATTGACAGATCTCTCTCTGGTCCTGGAATTCCCAAAAGTTTTCTAAATCATTTCTAAAAAATGTAGTCTACGAACTTGCAACGTTGCCAAAAGTAAGAACGACCAAAAAACATTGATCTTTGCAACATGCATTAAAACGCCATGGGTGTTTGCCTTGATATAGAACGTGACTTTTCAAATATACTGGTCAGAAACCGTGCCATCAGCTATTACTAACAGGGGAATATTCAGAAAAATCCTAACATAGAACGAAAAAAAAAAACGAGGCAAAAATGTCACACGAAATATCAGGGAAAAATCAGGCGCTGTCGTATGAATAGTTCTTCAGCCTGCCGAAGTGTCATTGAAAGCGACTGCAGATAGTTCAACAGGAAAATGAACTGTCATGTGTTCAAGTTAGGGTTGGTTTTCGTGTGCTGATGGGAACTAATTATCGCTACCGTCTGGCTTAAAAGAAAGAAGTGAGAGAAGCCAGTGAAATCATGCGCGACGATAACCTATAATTATAAGGAGACGATTAACGGTAGGCTTCTTAGTAGTGATGTGCCACCGATTATATCGATTCTGTTTAACTAACTTACGATATTTTTAGTGTAGTTATAAAGTGTTGTCTATAACATAAAAATGAATCGCTGAATATGTTGCTAAGCGTAAATTTCGACAATGGTTGGACCGATTTCGCTAATTCTCTTTTTGTTGTGTTTGTTATTTTTAGGAGAAGGTTTTTAGGTAGGGTAGGATAGAGTAGGGTAGAGCGGGCAAAAGCTAGTTTTTACATAATTCTATAAGTTTTGAGATAATAATTAAAAAAAAAAATTACTTACTAGTAGAGTACTTTATTTTTTACTCTGCCTGGATGAAGTTAGCTTACACCGTCCTGTACTTGTTTATATTGTAAGCATCGATACTTTTTTATCTGGCGTTTTAAGTCGGTTCTACTCGATAGAAAATGACCGATTGGAACTAACATCTGGCGTTTAAAATATAATGTAAACGAGATGTAATTTTTTTTTAGTAGTCCTTGGCAAGACTGATATCAGATTTCCTCCTCGCTTCCGACTATTCCTAAAGACTGTCACACATTAGCAAATGACATCAAGTATCGACAACTAAGTGTGCTTTTCGAAGCATGGAAAAATCTCGATTTGTCAACATCACTATTAACCAACCTCGTCAATCGTTGCCTAACCCTGGATACGTACTTATTATTCCAATCTGTGTTTACTTCTATAATCCAACAAAAACTCTCTTTAGCTTTATTCATAAAAAATAAATCATCATCTTCCTGCAATTGTCCCGTTTTATTTGACGTCAGTGCAACGCGATTTTTTCTTCCATTCTATCTTGGCAATTGTCGCGACGATAGATCGTGGTGGAGTAGAAAAGAAAGAAGAGCGAACTGTATAAAAAATATAATAGAAAAAATAGAAATTACAACGATCGGTTTGAAATGGCTTTTAAAACAAGCGAGCGTAGCCGTGCGTGGCGTCGTTCAGCAGCTGATTGGTGTGGCGAGCGGGGGCTCGCGAAGTCATATCCGCAGACTGACTCCATTTCCCTCCCGCACTCCTCGTTCACTGTCGCCGGCGCCACCAGCGCGCGGCGCTGTTGAGAACAGTTGTCTCAATAGCACTCATCACGCTATCATTAACTCCCTTTTCTCTCATATCACTCCTCACTTAATGCCTCTCTCTCCCTCTCCATCAAGCCACGTGAATATTTATAACTCTTTTAGTTAAATACGTTTCAACTCGAGGTGAGTTCACATGACCATAACAAAACAAATGATTCCCTTTCAACTTCATAAAAAATAAATAAAATTGTTTAATACATTGAATCTATCGATATAATCTTGAGCGTGTCGTACACACTATAGTGACTCCACAATCTACGGTGACCACTGACGAAGGCTTGTTCTACGCTAGTGAATACATCTTGTACCCATTGTGGCTTAGCAATTGAGTCCGACCATTGATTTGCATGGTCTGTACGGACAGAATCGTCAATCTTTTGTCGAAGTGGTCAGGGCAGATTGCTTGCAGAACAGATGGTCTATGGAGTAAAAAGGATCTGAAGTGGAAACTGTGTATTGTAAGAGCGTTTTAAAGATGGCGATGACCTGACGAGGGTCGCGTAACGATGTGGCGATACCTGGAGGGAGTCCTTGTGGAAATTTTTGGGATAAAATGATGATGATGCGGTCATTAATTTATGTGTAGTAAAAAGTCTATCATAATATTGCCAGTAATTATTTCTGGAGAGGAGGCCTGAGTCCCAGTAGTGGGAACATTAAAAGGCTGATGATGATGATTATTTCTGGAAATAGAAAGTGTGCTGTGTCGACTTTTTATAATTATAAGCTTTATATTAACTTGCAATGTAACAATAGTCGCACGATATACGCATGTACGAAATTAATTTATTTAAGTCATCGAGTCAATGACCTTGTAGATAGTTGTCGCTCGTTGCGTACTAACTACCTACAGGTCATTGGTCTTGCTCAGCTGACGTTTACTTAAAGAAATTCATTTCGTATACGTGTAAATTAATTCGAGTTTAAAAAAAAAAACAGTTTATTTTTTAATTTTGTCTTTACAAATCGATATTGTTTTATGAACCGAATCGACCCTCCACGGGATTAAAACAAACAAAACTTAACGGTAGTAAAACAAAGCTTAACTTAGCGGTTTGGCTCAAATCTTGCAACCTAATTTTGAAGCAGATCTTCTGCCAATAGAGCTGAAATTTTGCATGCGTATGTAAATCGCGTGACAATGTAATATTATGATGACATGGAGCTGATCTGATGATGGAGTTTGAAGGTGGCCATAGGAATTGATCCACAATAAAACAATAAAACGCCATCGGCTTTGAGCTCGTTTGATTCGTATCGACGAGTACTTGGATCTTATATGGTTACCATGCTCTGATGATGGAGCTGGAAGGTGGCCATAGGAACTCCGCAATCAAACAACACAAACCCATTGATCAATCAATCAATAGATGAAGTTATTTAATCTACTTGTTTATCTACACAGCTAAATCTCGTGACGTCATAAATTGATAGTAAGGAAAAGTTTTTTCTTTTTTTAAACACATTTAAAAAAGCTTGTATAAAAAATTATATTATGTGCTTATTTTTAACTTCTTACAAAGTAATGGCAATAAACTATCGTCGCGTGTAAATGTCATTTATCTTGACGTGTTATGAAATGTTTTACTTGCCAGATGTGGACTTATCGTTAAATTTTTATATTATTTTATAAAGAAAATTAATGTACAGTCGCTTGTCGTTAAACGACTTTTCTATTGATCAAACTTAAGTTGGTCTGAAAGTTAAGTTAAAGATTGCCCATTTGCTTGCTGACTGTCAACAAAATCAAAATGTGTAAATCGACGCCCCTGGGCAATAAGTCGGTTATCGCAAAAAAAAATGTTTTTTGGCGATTACCGACTTATGAGGGGGGCGATGAAATGTTAGCAATTATTTAAAAATACAAAAACGGTCTTCTAAGTAATAACATTCTCTTGTCACTACAACTTTTAAGGTGTCTGCTAATACTGCCTGACCTAAAATTCACCCTATATCTAGTAGGTCGCCATCCGGCCATCCAGCAGCCATCTGGACCGAGCCTAAGTCGTCGATGGCGCGTATTATTCCACGTGCATTTCAAAGAGATGTCAGCAAAACCGTAGGAGCCCAGCAGGGCCAATGCCCACTAGGGCCCTTGGTTGACTTCTGAAAAGGTTACACTTGGTCCTTGACCACATAGGGCAACTGAAGTGTGTCGTTTTATTCATCAAAAGAAATGGAGACTTCGTGAATTGAGAGCACATACCTATATTACATTGCAGATTACTCTAATCTACTGACTAGATGGCTGACTTTCTATTTATAATATTTCTTTTTCTGAAATATTCTGAAATATTATATAGTTAAGTCCAATCGGGTACAACGACTTTCTTGTTTTAGGGCTTTTTCATGAATACTCAGAAAAGCAGTCGGGTTGTTTAGTTTTTTTAAATTACCGTTTTTTAGTTTTATTTTATTACGATATCACTTTCACAGTAATTACAAATCTAACGACACCTCGCAAACTAAAATCCATCGAGCCGTTCAGGCCGCAGAGCGTGCTAAACATTTGGATTTGGCGCCAAAAATCCCCCATTTTGTTTTTTTTTTAATTTGATATACTCAGCATCGCTCTCACAGTAAATACAAATCTAACGACACCTCTCAAACTAAAATTAATCGAGCAGTTCAGGCTGCAGAGCGTGCCAAACAATTATACATACATACATACATACTCTCAAAAAACATAACCCTCCTTCCGTCGGGTAAAAGGTAGGTTTAATACAACTAGGTATTGTTACCAATCAACATTTGGGATAAATAGACTATTTAAATCCCTGGTTGAACCGAATTAGCTTTTAGACGTCAAACACAATTAGCCAAACTTCTCCACACTCGTAACCGATAGTTTCGAACATTTCATCTCCATACATCGAAATTGGGTATCGTATTTCAAACAGCAAACATCGGAACAACGTTAGGCAACGGTTGAGAAACAACAAATTAATTTCAACTGGCAAGTTCGTAGATATTCGGCAGCCGCAGCGGAGAATGAAGCACGAATGCTAGACAAACTGCCAGTCGGAGCGAAGTTCGGATGTCGATTGGCACAATCGTTTGGATTTCTTAAAAGGAAGGTAGTCTGTTACTTATTGGCTGCATTAAGTGAGATTGATTGGTTGTTGTAGATTGATTTGATTTGGGGGTCTGTTTATGTAGCGATTTACATCACATTGGCAGTAATTCCTTTATCCACTACCAAAACCGCCAGTCTGATAGAAATTCTGCAATATTTTTTTTATGTGAACCTACGTAATAAATAAACTAAAAAAAATATGACCTGAAAGTTTGGAAGTTGGGCAACAAATAATTGAGGTAAAACGAAAATATATATAAATATTCCTTACAGATCCACGTCGATTTAATAACGGTATTCTAAGTAATGTACAAGAGAAATAATTCACAAAATAAATTACCAAATAATTAAAATTGAATGTTGGTTTATCGGAACACTACAGTCAAGACGAGTTAGCCGAGGGTGGTTAACTATCGAGAGTTAATTTTCCAATTACTTACTTATTGATACTACTACTATATTCTATACTAGTTAATTAATTATAGTTACCTTTAAATGAAAGGTTGAACTGGGGCATAAATTGTTAACAGTCCCAACTGGGCGCCAGTAAGCGATATTAGCGCCCAACACGGGACCTATGTTACAAGTGAAATCATTAATCATTTATAACATTACATTTGAATTATCTAAGGCAACAAACCTTGGCAATGGTTGGCTTAGTTGCGGTTTTTTATGTCGTTTTGGCATTATATTATTTCGGACAGGTTTTATTGTAGCAGGTCATAACAATTTCGCCGTCGTTGATATATAAGTATATAGTACAGAAATTAGCAATATTAATTTGTGTAAAAGGTGGGTACATAACTAAACTAGGGTTTTCGATTATTTATATCAACCGTACCTGTGGCCCGACACAAACTTGACTGGTTACTCGCACCACGGGTCATTAGGTTATCTGTCTCGAAAGCCATGAAAATGTCATCCATGACAAAAATTAGCGTTGGAGGACAAACTAAAAAAAAAGTAGGTCTTGCGTGCATCGTTATAATAAATGTACGTCACGATCAATTTTCCAACTGTAATTGTTGTTAACAAACTAACGGTGTTTGAACTTTTTTATACATTAACTCTCAATAACCCAATTTTTACAATTGTAGTCAAATTTAAAACAAAATATTAATAATAAATTAGACAGTGACTGTTCACTTTTTGACATCATCATCATCATCATATCAGCCGAAAGACGTCCACTGTTGGACATAGGCCTCTCCCAAGTGTCACCACAATGAACGGTCCTGTGCATCTTGCATCCGTCGGATTCCCGCAACTCTAGCCAGGTCATCGGTCCACCTTGTAGTAGGCCTTCCAAAACTGCGTCTTCTGCTACGCGGTCGCCACTCCAAAACTTTTCGGTCCCATTGGCCGTCTGTTCTGCCACTTTTTGACTTAGAAGTTTAATTTTTTTTCACAACTCAAAGGGACAGTTGATGCGAATTGACATCGAATACGCAGGCATTTTACCTTTTGAGCTACTGAATTAAAAATAATACAACTGAAAATACAGGATACCTTATTGTCTTCAATATAATATGTCAATAACGAAGTAAGGTCCCTAGTCACAGCCTACTATATCAAACTTGAACCATGTTCAATACCGCATTAATGTAATCTGGTAGCTGATAACATTATACAACATTAATTATGACTAAATGCTGAGATTGAGGATATACGATAACATACTTACGTCATGTTATCTCACAAATACATGAATCTATCTACATAGTACCTGGTTTAGCTCACGAGGTAAAGCAAACAGCATTAGTTAAGAAATTCGGAGCAAGTCAGAAATCAGATCGAAATGTAATTTTCTAGAGTGTTCTCGAAAGCAAAACAAGATTTTCAGAATATCTGGGAATAGAAAGGTTATAAAAGGTAATGAGAACTTATCTGAGATACGTATTTTGCGATTTGTGTTAGTGTACTACGCAGGTGGCAATTTTCTCTTAGTAGCCATTTTTTTAAGGACTTTTCTATGCTCAGTAGTAGAAGGTAGAAGCAGAATTTATGAAAAATAAGTACGAAATATCAAAGAATATGTGCACGATAAAGAATTTGCTGAATTTAGCATCGAACTAGTTATTTAAATGATGCTTCTTTAAACACTACTGTTTAACAATAGACCCTTTTTGATTGATAACGATGATCGAGAAAAGTTTTTTGAAATTTAAAATAAGAATGTCGTATGCCTTATTGTGTAATTATTAGAAGTGTTATAACAGGGGTTACATTTTCACAAAGTGATAAAATCCTTATAAATAATAAAATATCGCATGCAGAAGAAACAGTGGGCCAAAAATGACCAGTGTGTGTAATATAACCAGAAGGTGTCGAAATAGGCAACGCAGAAGATAGCAAGAAGATTTAATTATATAGTTAACATTAATAACCAATGGTAAACTTACCTTGGCTCGAAATAGTTACAAAACTTAGCGACAAGTTTATACCTGAAAGAGGCACAGTTCAGGCTAGAACTGGTGAGTTCTAATTATGACATTTGTTACCATAATTAGTAACCAGCAATGCAGAGCTTTCACAAAATATTTCTACAAATCAACATTCTGAATTCCCGAAAGACATTGTAATTACGGACAAACTAATGCATCTAACTGTTGAAACTGCCACAGTCGCATTTCGACTGACATCGTCAGAGTTTCACTAACTAAGCTAATTACGATATCAGTTCGTCTCTATCCAGTGGTATTACTTTTTGTAATTTGAAAATGAGTTCTATTTGTGCAAAACGAAAGCTGTATTTCTTCTACTTCCTTTTTTTATCGGGATTCGTTATTTACTAGCTTTCTCTGCATGAAATTTGAAAATCACTACATAGTATAAGACAAAGTCGCTTCCCACTCTCTGACTCTATGTATCTTTAAAGTTACGCAACGAATTTTGATGCGGTTTTTTTTTTTTTTTTAATAGATAGTGATTCAAGAGGAAGGTTTATATGTATAATAAATGCATAATATATTTAATATCACCATTGCACCCGTGCGAATCTGGGGCGAGTCGCTAGTTATCTTATGAAACATACTTCTGGGATAAAAAATATCCTGTGTCCTATTTAAAAACATGGTTTCCTGGTGTGCAAAGTTTATAAAAATCCATTCAGTCGTTAGGCCGTGAAAGCGTAATAAAAAATCTTACATTCGCAATTATAATATAAAAATTACAAATTAGGAACAAATATAGGTTAAGATAGAAAATGATAATAAAAATGAAATAAAGGTGATGTTTATAAATAGTTATACACCGTTAAATTTTCGTCGTTTTAAGCCCGCGGAGGGTCAATTCGGTACATGAAACACTATCATTTGTAATGATAAAATTGAAAAATAAAGCACTTTTTTTAAACTTGAATTAATTTACGCATGTTCGAAATTAATTTCTTCAAGTAAACGTCATCTGAGCGAGGCCAATGAACTGTAGGTAATTAGTACGGAACAACCGACAACTACCTACAAGTTCATTGACTCGTTTACTTAAAGAAATTAATTTCGTACATGCGTATATTAACTCGAATTTTAGAAAAAAAAAACACTTTATTTTTTAATTTTATCTTTACAAATCAATAGTGTTTCATGTACCGAATCGACCCTCCGCGGGATTAAAACGACAAAAATTTAACGGTGTATACTTATAAAGAGTTTAGAAACTCAATACAACCTTATTAACTAATTGAGCGACTGCGTCCAAACCTGAACAGAAAATCCACGGCCAGTGTACCAATATCAAGGTTAATTCGGGGCTTCCATTAAGGTCAAGTTTACTGCGGGTGTAAAAACGGTTTTGTACGTGTTGCATAGTTAATTAGAACCCAATTCCCAGGTACTTTCGACCTACGCATATGGGGTTTAACGAGAACTCTGATCTCTTTGATAAATTAAAAGATTAATATTTAAAACTTAGTTTGATATACCAATTTCATGATTGAGATGAAAGAATAAGCCATTATACTCGGTGTTGCTAGTTCAACCTTAAGCGTGGTTTTTTTTTAGGTGTTAAATGTGATCAAACAATAATATTTCAGTAGGAGTTTGGAATTCTGAAATAGGTGAACTCTAATGCCACGAAAGATAGTACATACACTGTTATATTTTGATCGTTTTAATCCCGCGGAGGGTCGATTCGGTATGTACATGAAACACTATCGATTTGTACAGATAAAATTAAAAAATAAAGTACTTTTTTAACTAGAATTAATTTGGTGTTTTTGTATTATATTTGTAGATAGTTAGGTCTGGTATACATTCTTATACGCATGTTTGAAATTAATTTCTTTGAGTAAACGTCAGCCGGGCGAGTTCAATGGCCTGTAGGTAGTTAGTACCTACGCCACGACTGACAACTACCTTCAAGGTCAGTGTCTCGTTTACTTAAAGAAATTAAATTCGTACATGCGTTTATTAATTCGAATTTTAGAAATAAAAGTACTTTTTTTATCTTTACAAATCGATAGTGTTTATGTACCGGAGCGACCCTCCACGGGATTAAAACGATCAAAATTTAACGGTGTACATGGAATTTGCTTGTGTATGTGTAAATTGTTTCTGTAGCTATGTGCAATTGGTTGTGTAGCATAATTGTAATTATTTTGTATTATGTGTTAATTTGTTTTATGGACTCTGCTGGTTATGAAATCAATGATAGACTATTCTGACACTAGTGTAATAGCAGACTTGAAGCCCTGTTGTATTACACGTGACTCCTAAAATCGATTCACTACACAAGTTCATCATTCAAGTAGCCAATAACTACTGCTAGATAATTCATATCAAACTAACTTTTTAATAAAGTTGGTGTTCAATAACATTAAAATTATATACAACTTCAGGAAGTACTCGTAGCATTACTTTCTCTATATTTAACTGGATATTGTAAGATTTTAAATGGTATATATGTTTATACAACCTTGAATGACCTTGAAAAAACGCTGATTGTCGTACTGCACACACGGGGGTACAAATTTAATTTCAATAGGCGGAAAATTAGAAAATAATATTTTCTGGAATAATCCACTAAAAAATACTTTTATATTTTTATATGATTTTCTATAAAGCGCGCAATTTCTTAATAATAATACCCCCCTGGCGGCCGAGGGGTAATATTTTTTTACTTTCCCAAAGCATCTGTTTTGGTAGGAAGTCATCAAGTGCCTTGCGGCTTGCCTTGCGGCTCTAAATGGAGTGGAAGGTAGTTCCAGATTTTTGACGCTTGACTGCGATCCCACCTGATGGTAAGCAGTGATGCAATCGTTGATGTGAAGCGCACTAGTTTATTAACACTTATTTACTGAGCTATTCATGTTTCTTCATTTATCGTTTGCGTTCCAGGCAGTGGAGTAGCTAGTCCCACAGGGGCCCCGTATGAAAAAAATGGTGCTTTTTTGCAAATGCTTGACTTACCCTACGAAACGGTTGTGAATAACATGTTGCGAAGTTGGCCGTTGTAGCCCAGGGGCCCCGTATAATTGATACGGCAGATACGGCGGTAGCTACGCCCCTGGTTCCAGGGTCACGACAACTATTCCAAGCAAATCCGTAACCCTGGCTTCCAAAGGGTCTGGTTTCATGTTTTCCGATTAAGTAGGATTCGTACTGCATTTTTGTACGTTAAACATCTATTCTCCATTTTCCTCGCCGGTTTGATTTATATGAAATGCATGAGTTCCCTTAAAATATTTTTCATTTCCTTCTACTGATGAAGTATGTTATAAAGATCGAATAATATCAAATATGGAAATTCCGCAACGAGATGGGTTTCAATATAAAATGAACTTAATATTTTATCCGCTAGAGAACCAGGGTTGCCGACATAGCACGTAGAATCGCCAAACATAAGTGGCAATGGGCAGGGCACATTGCACGCAGAACAGATGGCCGTTGGGGCCGAAAGGTTCTTGAGTGGCGGCCGCAGACTGGCCATTGTGGCGACGCTTGGGGGAGGCCTATGTCCAACAATGGACGTCTTTTGACTGAAAGGGCTGAAACGATGATGATGATGATGACTATTTTCAGTAACTATATTGACTACAGCTGAGTTCACCTAAAAACAAATAAAATGTAGAATTGGTATTTGATAGGTATTTTTTTATTTATTTATTCGGATAACTGAGATCCATTCTAAGGCGAGAAAACTAGTAAACCTCCTCCTCCTCCTCTAGTTAGCAGGGACTTTGTCCACTGTATTAATTTCCACATAAGTGAACAATCGTTTCTATTGGCTATAGCACTCAAGATACTGTGGCGACTCCGACGCAGCCTCCACCGCCTTAAATAAATTAATTTTGACAGCGTCTGTACGATGGGAAAATCTGCGAGCCAACATGTTCGCGTCCGGTAACAGAACGGACCGAGCCCAAGTCGTTTACGGCGCGCACTGTTCCCGTGCGCCTCAAGGAGTTGTCAGCAAACCGCCAGTATGGTCGATGCCTAGTCTGAGGCTTTGGGGAAGTATGAAAATGCATACCAGGGCCCTGGAACCAAGGCAGGGAAGGAACAGGGTAGGTTTTTAGTCAGTAAGAGTCTGACACTATTTTCCGCTTCGCCCAAGGGCAGGATCTGTCATTGGATGATTTTACCTACCATAAAAAAAAAAACATGTTCGCCCGAACTGACAAACTGATTTAGTGTAACGAGAATTTATAAAGTAAGAAATGAGTAGGTATATTAAAGGAAGTTCGAAAATGGCGCCAATGACTGAAACGTTGAAAGGGGTAATAGTAAGTTTGTCTTGGTATGGTCATGTGAAGAGGAAGGATAAAACGCGTGTTACTAAAAAGTTATTAGTATACATGTGGATGGGTGAAAAGGGAGGAGAGGACGGAGGCCAAAGAACAGACGGACGAAAAGAAAGACGGAGTCCAACGAAAAGATGGATGTAAGTATTGTGTGAAGAAAGATATGAAAGAAAAAGGAGGTAACATGACAGTTGACAAAAAGGAATGGAAGAAAAACACGTGTGATATCAAAACCAACACGAGACAAAGGTGATGTTGATCATGATTTTAATATCAATACATAAACGAAAATCGTTATCTTATGATTTTTATAATTACATATTATCGATACCAGACAGATCTGCGGGGACTCAGACCTCCTCTCTAGTAGACAGATGGGCCGTAATCCACCACGCGAGAATAATTCGGGTTGGTGAATATACCATGTCTTCAAATTTTTGGTTTGGTGGCATGCTGGTTTCCTCACGATGTTTTCCTTCACCACTTTGAGAAGTGTTGAACACACGACTTAACTCGTAAGTAGAGTGTTCAACACTCGATACTACCGAGCCACTACTGCTCATACCGCCATACCACCACGGCTCCTTTGATTTAGTAATTTAATATTATTTTAAGCTAGCATCTAGTCTATAGGTATATCCAGCAATTGTTCAATTGGATATTCAAAGCTCGGCTCACTGGACTCTGTCCAAGTTATTAGTTTACGAAGTTTAACGTCATTGGTTGCAACCGGAACTTTAGTTAAGACATATTGCTTTTACAGTTCAACAAGAAGTTTTGCTTTGAAACGTTCCGACCAACTCCGAGATCGGATGGTTAGCTTTATTAATATACTTAACATTCTAGAAATTTAATTTTTTTTTGTCAGGTAGATTTTTAGTCAGTAAGAGTCTGACACTATTTCCCGCCCCGCTCAAGGGTGGGAGCTGTCATTGGATGATTTTATCTACCGTAAAAAAAGGCCTGCCTGGGGTGAGTTCTGAGGTCGGGGCATGTAAGAGCACTTTAGCTTCCCAGTAATCGGAGGAGGCCATGATATTGTGTCGATTGTTATTGATAAATGAGTGACATAATTGTACTATAAGGACTATTAAGTTGGTTTAATAGTCTAGATATTAGTGTGTTATTTGTAGCAGTGTTTTTGTAACAGAAGCGATATTATCACTAAGTAATATAATATTCCACAACTGTCACACAACGCCGACTAGTCCTAAGCTAAGCAGAGCTTATGTTATGAGTACTAGACAACTGATAAAAATACTTATATATTTCTAAATACATACCATATTATAGATAAATTACACTCAGACACAGAACAAATGATCGTGTTCATCACACAAACATTTGTCTTGGATGGGAATTGAACCCACGACCTCCGGCATAGCAGTCAAGGTCACTAACCATTAGACCAATAGGCCCGGAATAAAACTCATTGCATAAAAATAAAAACTCGTGCGTCTGCTTTTCATTGCAAAAATTTTAAGAGCGTGTTGCCAGTGAACTATTTTAATAATGCTCAACAAAGGGGTGGCTAGCAAATATTTACAATTCATTGCAACGTCATCCGATAAGGAGATGGACCGGCAAAAGGGGATGGCAGGAGGGATCTTTTTTTTTACAACTAGCTTTGAGGTTCGTATCAATAGTATATTTGTAAATGGGTATCATATACGGTGGTCTAGTACCGTGGCTGACCAACTAATTTTATATAATCTATCCATAATTATACGACCATCTGACGAAAATAACATAGGACATCCGAGAGATGACATGGGCTAAAGTGAGTAAGCAAATGAAGCCCCCGTCATCTCTTTTATATTAACCTAACATGAAGGAGATGACGTGACGAGGGGTTGTCAAAAATGGCAGCAAGAAGCAACAAATTAACATGCTTTTCAAGGTGCAGAGGAATCTCGGTATATTGTATTTAGAAATATATAAGTAGGTATGTTTATCAGCTGTCTAGTACCCATAACACAAGCTCTGCTTAACTTGGGACTAGACGGCGTTGTGTGATAGTTGTGGAAATATTATTATTTTCTTTATTTATAGTGTAAACATAATTATAAATTACATTTTTAAATATTATTTTAAAATTTTACAAAAAAAACATTTAAAAATATAAAAAATAGTGTCTCACCGGCATCGGGAACAGGCTCCAAGCTACCGGCGGTCAGGGCTCCAGAAAAAGGAATCTCCTGACTATACGAGCCGTGTCCAGAAGTACCGCTCTCTGAATCAAGCCCTTGATCCAGCCGTCTAACGAGAGCCTCATTAGGTGTTAGTCGGTAATATTATTATTATTATTTATTTTTAATGTTCACATTTTCCGCACACTTAATCTGTTTATTTCTTCATTTCTATAAAAGAGGCTTAAAAAAATGTTTATTTATTTTTTAACTATTATAGTAGTAAAACATAATATAATATAATAATATAATATTCCACAACTATCACACAACACCGTCTAGTCCCAAGCTAAGCAGAGCTTGTTTTATGGTACCAGACAGCTGATAAACATACTTATATATTTCTAAATACATACATTTTTACAATATTTTTACAATACATACATTAATAAATACATACAAAACAATCAAAACAGTTAAAAAATCTTCGAAACTAGTTTCTAAAAAGTTCTAGAAGTGACGTTATTTCCATTCACGTTCTCTTCAAACACCTCGTGTTCGCGATACGTTAGTCTGTTAATATTTACTCAGAGTAAACAGAGGGAGCCTTAGAACAACAGGAGAGAGACGAGTCGTTTATTTTCAAACCCGTCATCTGTATAGCAGCCGCATCTTCACGGCTGTACGCTCTGGGGTGTGCAGAGATGATGTAGTTAATTGGCCCGTGTCGACAGTTCTACTTAAAAATACGAGGTTTTGAGTGTGAATGCTTAGTAGCTATCAGTCAAGTTACTCTTTTCATAGTAATTT
The DNA here is from genome assembly GCA_958295575.1 of Leucania comma. Classification (NCBI taxonomy): domain Eukaryota; kingdom Metazoa; phylum Arthropoda; class Insecta; order Lepidoptera; family Noctuidae; genus Leucania; species Leucania comma. The sequence continues at coordinate 21,861,332 of OY282477.1, read as the reverse complement.
AAAAATGATCACCGTCCTTTCACTAACAACTAACATTGACGTAACTACAAATTTACAGTTTTCAGATTCTAGTGCATTGTTGATCGAAGATTCGATGTCGACGGAAATTTTGACTCCTTTGAGGGGCGAAATGTACGGTTTTTTGCGACAAAAACGGTTTGATTTTTTCACAGCTTTAATTCATTATTTCCCAAGAGGACGCCGGCGTCCGCACACCTATTTTGTCTCTAATTACGATATTTAACAGGTTAAGGAACCGCAGACTTAAATGTATGGTTAAAATTTCAACTTGATTCCTCCACACGTTCCTGAGATTAAAGGTCTTGACAGACAGACGGACAACTGATCATATAAGGGTTCCGATTTTTCCTTTTATGGTACGGAACCCCAAAAAGGGGTAAGTCTGTGGTGTACTCCTAGCAAATTAATGAAACATAAAATTTAACGTTAAAAAAATAAAATAATTAAAAAAAATTAAAAACACGACTGCCATATCAAAAAAATAAACTAAAAATCAAAAAACAAGATGTTTCGATGATGATTCAAGATGATTAGAAAAGAGAAGAAAGTAGTCACTCGTTGATAAGGCACGGCATCTCGGAAACTAATTGATCTACAAAACTGAAATTTTCATCGCAGTCGGGGGACTTTTTATACTATAAGAAAGCATTTCAGAGTGGTCCCCCGACGGTTACTCGGGATGATGCAAGGATTCTAACGATACCTCATACGTTTAAATCGGTTCAGTCATTTAGAAGTTACGATGGAATAAAGAAACTCACATACATACATACATGAACCCTGAAAACATAACACTCCTTTTTTGGGGCAGTCGTGTAAAAATATATTGTGATATAGATATGAAATAATATACATAAAGCAGCTATATCAAATACAATACATAAACTTGTGGAGGAGTACTTCGACGCCTGAGTGTACTGTGTTTTGGTATTATATTTTATGTACATAGCTAGGTTTTAGTATAAATAGTTTAGTTAATATTTAAGGTTTTGTACATGTGTAGATATTATTTGTAATAAATAATAATATTTCAAATTTAGATCGATGTCAAAAACTTTATTATTGATATACATAAACTTACATGTATCATATAATTTCATAAAATTAAACGAAGAAACAACATGGTAGGTAAGTGAAGGAAGCATTGAAGTTAGGTTAGAAATAGTAAAGCATTAAAGAGAAAGAAAATAGTCTTTCCATGGTATTTTTAAATGAAGCTAGTGACATGGCTTGTCTAACCGGCAATGTTAACGCTTTTCACAATCGCATCTCCTGGACCGTTAACGATTTGCCACAATGCGAGGGCATCAAAATTTTCGAATTATTTTAAGTGTCTATAATCTGTGTCATGAATGAAATTAAAACGATCTTCGAGATAAGAGAGGGTTGTTGGCATAAACATGACACTGTAACTGTTGTAGGATAGCATAGCATCAGCCTTAAAATATCCCACTGCTGGGACTCAGGCCCTTCTCTAGGAGAAGGAATGGGCCGTAATCCACCACGCAGGCCCAGAGCAAGTAATTACTGCAACGCAATAATAATATATGAGGAATTCGGCGAAGGCAGCGGGTAGCTACATTTTAGATTGTAATTATTTTTCTTTCCAAAACTTTGCCCTACACTAGGAATTATTCTAGTATCATGGGTACGTTTACAAACATATAAACTCATATACAAACAAAAGGCACCCAAACCCGGAACAGCTGTGTGTAGATTATACAAATATTTGTTCCATGTGGGAATAGAACTCGCGACCCACAGTGCTACAGCCAATCGCTCAACCACTGCCCCATCATCAATTAGTTTACATTTAAGTCCTTCAATTGTACACAAATACACATATTATATAATATGTGTGTAAAAAATCTAAATAGAGTCTATAAACACTCATAATTTTATAAATTTACTGTTATTTGTCATTTTGAGAATTGCTTCATCATTTCCAAACTCAAAAACTAAGAAGGGAGCTATGAAACCTATCAAATTATTTATCTGATAAAGGATTTTTGGCCGTCATAGAGCAAATATTTATTTATTAAAACTTTATGTACTAGTAAACCCTGTACAAAGGCTGACTAATGTTTCAAGCATTTTCTATAAGTCGACTTTTAGTTAACTATCATATTTATTGCTGTCTAGACTTATATCTTTTTATTGTACACAATTCTACCATCCTAATAATTTCGCAAGTGTTATAGTTTCAATATTGGTTAAGTTTTAACAAGTGCTTATGCTTGTGTAAACTCATAAGTTTGTATTTATTTTATTATGTTGTTCAAGGATACTTTTTTTTTCTCTTCATCTTTTCTCATATCAGCTTGAACTATGACTATTAATAAAACTGCTTACTTCGGTATAAAATAATATATTTATTACTCAAGAAACTGCATGGACACACTTTTTAAATTATGTTGTTACATCATTTTCTTAACACTGTAATAAATGCAAGAGACCAAATGTGCGTCCTGCCTCAACTGCTGCCGAACTCAGACTCTCCCCGCCATTTCACCACATCCCTCACTTTTTTACAGATAATCACAAATATGTTTCGAGTATGAAAACAAAAAGTGAAAATTTAAAACAAATTTAAAACCATAACACCAAAACACTGGATACGCAAAACAGAGAAATAAAAAAAAAAAAACAGGAAACGCGTTGACTCCATTTTTCACAGAACAACGAGACGAAACTAGTATTTGGGGGTATCCATTAAAAGTGGGGGGTTAGGTCAAACTGGGAGCGCAACTACCGCCTAAAAAATGCTGGTGAAAGCATAAACGTGGAATTTTGTGGAGCGATTACTGGTTGCATGTTATAAAAATAAAAACAGTTCTATTTTACTGCACTGCATCGACACTCTGTGATCATAAAAGAATGCGGTTCTTGGGTTCGGATTACGGGTTGGGAAAGTGTTATCCGGGATGTACCACATGTATTTCTCAATGGAGGTCTGCATCTTGTAAAAAAAAAATGTGGAAAAATATTAGTTAACTTTTTTTTTTTTCACAAACTTGGAAAAAAAAAATTTTAATAAAGCTATACACACGTTGCTGGTAGTATACACATGTTGCTGGCGAAGTTAAAAGTCGTTTAGGAGTCACATCGATTTCAGTGGGGCAAGGCGGCGCGGCAGTCAACACCGTCTACGATTTGGACACACAGGGCGATCTTTATTATTTGATTCTAACTTGATTATAACTATACTTTTTTATATTTTAAATCATTAATCATAAAAAAACTGTTTTCAAAGATAATTCAGTCCGTTTTTTATGATTTTAAAATTTTATTTAAGATATATTGAAACCTCAATATACATATGTATCTAGACTAGACCGTTCACAGTCACTGAGTATTTTGTATGAACTCCGTTTATGAACTTTGTTTTTTTTTTTGTTATAAAAAAAAACAATAACCATTTAAGATTTTTGTTCTTGCGAGGTGCTTTTTTAAAAAAAAGTTTTTTTTTTGTAACTTTCTAATATTTCCGTAACGTAATCTCGTAGACATACACGTTTGAAATCGTAAGTTCGGGTCAGATTCACGTTTTTTTTTTTTTTATGGAGCCAACTAATATATACCATGTTTTTATTTTTGCCCGGCGCTTGGCCATGTACTTTATTAATTTTAATTAAATCATTTTTCATGGAGTTCTCTTTCATATTTATGGATTTCCAGAGGTTTAAAAAGTTCAAAATGAGTAGCACCTGACGCAAGCTTGTTGCATGGCCTTTCTCTGAATTCACTAAACCCTTTGTCGTAACGTCACAACAGGAATCCGCATATATTTTAAAAACAATTCAAGTCACATAGACTACTAAAAAGAAATCCAATTCACAAAATAAACGGACCGTAAAACCGCTGTCCATCCTGTCTAACCAGCAAATATTTCTATACCGCATCCTCTGCATGCATTTCCCTGTTCTAAAACACAGCGCATATATATTCTGAAGCAAAGCCTTGTTGGCCGGCTGCAGGCAATAACTTATGTTTATCTGAAACCACTGTTGGTGCCTTTTCAATTGTAAACTGTGCTTTTAAAGTTGCAAGGTAATTATGTACGGAGAGTGGTTACTTTTCTTTGAATTAGCTGCGGAAAATGTTATCTGACGTAGATAAAAGGGAGCTAGAAAACGGTTTGTTTTCTGCATGCACAGTCGCGAGTAATAAGATACATATAGGGTGACTGGTTATTAGTGACCGATACTTAAACGCGTGATTGTAGTCATGATAACAAACATCTTTTACTATGGGACCAAACGTCTAATCGCGAAAAAAATCAGCCAAGTTCTACATTTTAACCACTTAGGCGAACTTAAATGTACTGACTGGCCGATTTCTTCCGTGGCGACCGCGTACTGGAAGACGCAGTGTTGGAAGGCTTTCTACAAGGTGGACCGATGGCCTGGCAAGGGATGCGGGAATCCGATGGATGTGAGATGCACAGGACCGTTCATTGTGGCGACACTTGGGGGAGACCTATGTCCAACAGTGGAACGGCTGAAATGATGATGATGATTGTTTTAAAAGAATTAAATGACTGCAAATATTGTAAATCTCAGTTTAATTTGATTATAAGCTCATTTTTAAAGAATTTCAATTAAGCCATCGGGATCCCGCCTCTTCACATTCATGAAAACCGGTTTGCAACTGGCACTATTATAGTAAAAACTGTGTAAAAAAATATAGTGTCCTCCATTAGTCTTATAGATTATAGAGTACGATTTATGACATAAAGTACGAATACTCTCTTTTTTGACTACGGTGGCAACCCTAGTTGAAGAAGACACCAAATCATCGGCTCGTGTTTCCACTTAGGGCCAGGTCCTACTCATTTTGAACTACTGAAAATGCACAAGTTTAGAAGATAACACCATGAAAATTTATTTTATTAAAATTGACTATATGACCAAGCACTTGGTAAAAATTAAACATGATATAAATTAGTTCGCTCGATAAAAAAATGCGAATCTGACCCTAATTTACGATTTCAAACGTTATCTATGAGAATACGTTACGGAAATATTTGGAAGTAACAAAAAAATAATAATAAAGCTTGTTATTTAAAAGCGCTTTGCAAAAACATAAAATCTTGAATAGTTGTTGTTTTTTTTATAAAAATAAAACCGCTGTTTTGGGGCCGCGAAGTCGACGTAGACCAAAAGAGTCAATGACCTTGTAGGTAGCTATCGGTCGTTGCGTACTCACTACCTACAGTTCATTGGCCTCGCTCAGCTGACTTTTACTTAAAGAAATTAATTTCGCACATGCGTATATTAATTCGAGTTTTAGAAAAAAAGTACTTTATTTTTTAATTTTAACTTTACAAATCGATAGTGTTTCATGTACCGAATCGACCCTCCAAGGCATTAAAACGACGAAAATTTTACGGTGTATACAATGCATGAATGTGTTCGTAACCAACTTCAGTTTTCTCTAAATAATTCCCTTTGTTCCATATTATAAAACGAACGACAGAACGACACAATTAACTACGATAGTATATCATATTGTGGTTATATGAATAGTGGCAATGTATAGTGAAATAGTAATTAATTAGTGGTTTAAAAGCCAAGCTGTAAATGGTGAACACTGAACTGTAGTTTGTTGGAAAGTGAACTGCTGTTTATTAATGTGGTTTAAAATAATGAAAAACTATTCTCGTGCTAAGTTAAAACAGCCGCGCGGGTCGATCTTCCATAGGTGCGGGCTTGCGGACTACGAGCAACGGGTAGCTCGTCGTCCACTCGTCCTATAAGGACCGAGTCTGATTAGTCAGATGGCAGCAAACCATAGGGTTTCAGAAGGGCCGAAGCCTGCTAAGGCTATGGGAAAGCTTTTGAAAAGGATACTCTTGGTTCTAGAATGCAAAAAGAAACTGAAGGAACATAGAGAGGGGGAAGTTGTTAGATGATTTCCAACCTCAAAAAAACGGGTTGAACTTCAAGATCTGTCAAGTCACAAGACCCTTACTGTTGTACGATGTACCAAATATCATAACATTCAGCCTAATCATCCAAACGATCAAAATGATTTATTAAGGGCTGATTTTAACATTCAATATAAAAACTTAGTTCAACTAAACTGAGCTCAGCGTAATCTAGTTTAAAGACCCGTGTCGTAAACATGAAAAGAATTGAAACTGAGTTTAACGTAAACTAGGTTCAATTCATAGCGGTGAAACGCAAAATGAAGCTATAATCTCGATTAGGCGCTCAAACTGCGTTTTGTTTTATATAATCGCGATTAGTTTATTGGTGAATTTGGCCCTAAGTAGTACGTGGCCAGATGGCATTAAGGTGGCCCTACCCACTCGCCTATCTTCAACGTCGAGCATGATTTAACCCATGTAAATCAGAGCGCTTTCTAGTTCTTATTTCATCTTATTAGACCTTAATTATATATAAAAACTTTCCTACAAATGCGATGCTTGATGAAAAGGTAACGTGAAAAAAGAGAGATAATGCCTGAAAATTCTGTTGGCGTTCGAAAATCCCGTGATTTACTCGAATATTACACAAAACAGTTAACAGTTAAAAACTTAAAAAGATGAGAAAAATTGTCGTCATTCAGAATATCGATTAAATGTGCAAGGCTTCAATAGATGTAATTTTTATATTTTTAATATACCTATGAGTACGTCATGGAGGAACAAAGTTCACGTAAAATAGCAGATTTTCAGAGGTCTTTACTGGATTAGTTTTACACAAATGTATGTTTTGATTTCTATCGAAACCTAGATACTTGTGTATCAAGATGTGTTATAACATCATAATCACGTAAGAGCGGTTGTAAGATAATGTATCTCGGGTTGGCCTCTCTTAAGCGCCGTCGCGTGTACTCCCCTCGCTCCGTCAACAAGCATACATACTCGTATTTGTAAAATCCATAATAATACAGTTTTCAGCAAAAATAACATATTATTACCCAGCATACTACCTTTATAAATGTTAAGGCTTCGGTTCGTGCTCATCATCATCATTTCAGCTGAAAGACGTCCACTGTTAGACATAGGGCTCCCCTAAGTGTCGCCACAACGACCGGTCCTGTGCGTCTTGCATTCATCGGATTCCCATATAACTCTGTTTTCGTCCATGTGAAATAATGTACCAACAACAGCTGTGTTGTATCAACACGAAACGTTGAGTGACAGAGATTTCTGCCAGTGTCGGATCTTGCAACCGATTTCCGGACAGACCAAATATTTGACCAACCGACAGTAGTTCCGGGGTTGCTTGTGTATATAAGGATATGGGTTTGCAAACACACCCACAATACCAACTTGGGAAAATTCTACTGAGGGACAAAGAGTGTTCATACCTTTTTTTACCACTCCTTGCATGGAACCTTATCGTGATAGTATTTTCATCAGGCTAGTAGCAACCTTCAGAGAAGTGACATTGGAACTTAGAAATAAAAAAAAAGGTTTAAGTGATATTGTCACAAGCCATGCGAGATCTAAAGGTGTTTTTAATTTCATCACGCATACGGAATTACTTCGCATGCGGGGCTGATGCGTGATATCATGCCCCGCATCCCGCGTGCGTATTCCACGCACTACACTAAATACTTGTATGAAAAGGACAATTGCGGGTTACACATGCGGAGCAATCCGCATGGGTGATAAAATCTGAATATGTGCGTGTACAGTGGACGTCTTTCACCTGAAATGATGATGACACGGAACGGAACACAAAATCGGTAGAGAATCATTTTTTTTTACAATAACCACGTGTTGTTGAATCGTGTATGTTATATCATTTCACAGTCAAATGTCAAGACAAAATAAGCGTTCAAGCCAAATTTGAAAGCTGTAACTTAACCAAAATTGTCGCTATACACTGCCAAAGTCGACAACATAGTTGGCGCAGTAGCTGATTGCAATTGGTTGCTGCGTTGCGTGTCACCGGTTCGATATCCGCTCAGGAAAAATATTTGTATGGTCTACACCGTTAAATTTTGATCGTTTTAATCCCGTGGAGGGTCGAAAGGGTCCATTACATGAAACACTATCAATTTGTCAAGATAAAATAATAAAATAAAGAACTTTTTTTTCTCTTTTTTTTCTAACTAAAGTAAAAACTCAAATTAATATTTACGATCAATAACCTTGAAGGTAGCTATCGATCGTTGCGTACTAACTACCTACAGGTCTTTGAATTTGCTCAGCTGATGTTTACATAAAGAAATTAATATCGTACATGCGTAAATTAATTCGAGTTTCAAAAAAGTACTTTATTTTTTAGTTTCGTGTACCGAATCGACCCTCCGCGGGATTAAAATGATCAAAAGTTGACGGTGTATAACAGAAAGTTGTTCCCGGTCAAATGTCTTGTATATATGAGTTTACATGTTTGTGACCGCATCTATGATACAGGAGTTATTACTAGTTTCAACACTAGAACGTATTTTTTAATAATAATAAAAAAGGTTCAAGCCTATCTATTGAAAAACATTAATTCATTATAGGGTTAAAATGTCGTACCATTTTATACCAAGACCCCATTATTTAATGTTACCTTGAAAGCAAATTAGTTTTCAATCTAGCTAATCTACAGTCTCTATTAATTTTGAAATTGACTGTACAAAAAACTACGGTATGACCATATATATTTTTTCTGGAATCCCTATACCTTCCATAATTAGTCACTCTAATGCACACCGTAATAACACCCACACCACACCAATTCACACATCACACACATTCACATACCACACACATTCACACATCACACACATTCACCCACCACGATAGAAGAACTGGAAATTTACTAATTCTAATATTATCTTGTCGTCATAATTGACCACAAGATAGTATTAGAATTAGTAATTTGAAATTAAAATATTAATAATAATAAAAAAGTAACTTAAAGGGGAAACCTTTTAAGATTCAACTCATTATTATTAATAATTTTTTTTTTTTGTATAATTTCCATTAATTTATTATGCTGAAACGATGAAGTCTCTCCTCTAGGAGGTGGGCGCTAATAGCTGCAACACAGTTTTATTTTTAAATTAATGTAGCTGTTAACTAGCACTATATTGTAAAAGTTGTCTTTGTTCCAATAAATAAATAAATAAAATAAATATGTTTTTCTCGTATAAATCTATAATTGATTATTAAAATACTGATCAATACACAAGCCGAGAATTCATTTTTATTTTTTAAACCATGAATAAATAAATCTAGCAAAGCATATTTGCTTTTTAAGTTCATCTAACGAAGCTAGTTAAACTTAAACTAAGTTCCGTATATTAACTTTTGAAGCTACATGCCTTCATTTCACTAATATAGGCTATAATGAACCTTATCATGCTGATTTTAAAGTAGATATTCAAAGAAATATTTGATATTTTCAGTGTACAAATAAAGTAAAGATATCCTCAGCATTTTAGATTAGCTCGTTCAATTACTGGTTGCAAAGAAAATTCTTTTAAAATACGCGATTCGATTTAATTCGTTTAGCAGTGGTGGCCGAGTGGTAACGGCCCCGACTTATGAGTTGTAGGTCGCGGGTTCAAACCCAGCCACGCGCATTACTTTTCATTTCATTAATTTATTTCATCACCACTGCTCTCAAAACAGTGAAGGAAAACATCGTGAGGAAACCGGTATGTCTTAGAACTAAAAATTCGAAGACATGTGACATCCACCAACCCGCACTGGGCCCGCGTGGTGGATTACAGCCCATTCCCTTTCCTAGAGAGGAGGCCTGTGTCCCAGCAGTGGGAACATTAAAAAGGCTGATGAATCATCATCAGCCTTCAGAAAATTAAACGATATTCATCATCATCAGATGATGAATATCGTTTAATTTTCAATCTTAAACAATTTGGTTTAGTATGTTTTTAAACCTTTATTATTTATTACAAACAAAGCAGTAAATTATAGTTGTTACTCAAAAATATTCCAGTGTTCTTTTAAAATTAACTAGACGTTGTAATTTCTTTAGTTAATCTGCATGTCTTGATTCCGCCATTACGTTTCTACCATCGGACAACCCGACGTACGGCGAGTATTCACCCTTACGTTGCTGAAACCTCTACGTTGTAGAGGCCCAGCCTGCTAGCTGCAGGCAGGCAGGGTCGAAGCCTACTGGGGCCAAGGGTCTGCATCGGAAAGGAAGGCTCGCCCCTAGTATGAAAGGCAACGAAGGAATGGGGTGGGTTTTTAGTCAGTAAGAGTCTGACACTATCTCCCGCTCCGCCCAAGAGCGGGAGATGCCATTGAATGATTTTACCCACCACTAAAAAAAACCTCTACGGTCCAGGCTAAGCGTTTCGCCTCGTCGTTTATACCAACCGTCCGATCCCATACGATGTCACTGCTTACCGTCAGGTAGGGTCGCAGTCAAAAAATCTCAATGGATATAAATGGGCCTGAACAGAGTACTGTGCTCGTAATTTTTCACCAAAATAGCACACATAAAACCTAAAATCAACACAATTAGGGACCTATTTAAATACAGTAATTAAGTTAACATTTATTTTGCCCATTGTAAAGTAATTAACTAAAATATCTCCGAAACAGTAACTGTTATTGACATCTCTTAAACGGATGAAAAAATATGTCTGGATAAAAATATACAAAATGGTTTCAATTAAAATATCAATTAATTCGACAAGATAACATTTTGTTTCAGTAATCGTTACTTTCAATGAACCTTTTCAATCTGTTTATTGAAATTAATTTGTCTGTTTATTCTGTACGTTTCGTTTGTGATCACCTTTAAGTTATCATCATCATCATCATTTCAGTCGAAAGACGTCCACTGCTGGACATGGCTTTCCCCAAATGTCGCCACAATTAACGGTCCTGTGCGTCTCACATCCATCGGATTCCCGTGACCCTCATTATCAGTCATCTGATCACCTTGTGATAGACCTTCCAACGCTTTGTCTTTCGGTACGTGGTCGCCACTCCAGATCCTATCGGCCCCATCGACCGTCTGTTCTACGAGCAATATGCCCTGCCCACTGCCACTTAAGTTTGTCGATTACTCGGACTATGTTGGTTATATTAAAGATATAAACATTATCTGCAGGAAAAACAATCCAATATATTTGCGATAAACTCAAAAACTACTGGCCGGATTTTAACGCGGTTTTTACAAGTAAACAGAATGATTCATGGGGATGTTTAGATAAATAATTATATTAAAGAAAAGCCGAGAATTTCTAAGATTACTAACACCCGCGGGAAGCTGGGGCGGGTCACTAGCACTTATATAAAACTAAAAAAATATATTGTTTATTACGATATCTCCTACTATATAACTACTATTATCTGTAACAGTACGCCCGGCTGAATCCGCGCGATCCAGACTGAGAAAACACGTATTAACGTACGTCGAACGTTACGTCGAGCTCAATGAGTCGACTTACGCACGCGCCATTTTTTTTTAGGTATTGTCAGTCATTGCGTACTAACTACGTACAGGTCATTGAACTCGCCCAGCTGACGTTTACTTAAAGAGATTAATTTCGTACATGCGTAAATTAATTCAAGTTTTTAAAAAAGTACTTTATTTTTTAATTTTATCTTTACCAATCGATAGTGTTTCATATACCGAATCGATCCTCCACGGGATTAAAACGATCAAAATTTAACGGTGTATAGTAGCGTACTCCGGGTATCCACTACTAGGTATTATTTATTTATTTTATTTATTTATTTATTTATTGAGTAGGCACCTCAACGACTTACCCACGAAGACATACAAAAACAAAAACACATACAGTTTTTAGCATAGTGAATTCGTCACTTACAGAGGTGCACAGCATTGACAAAAAACATTATAAAATAGTTATTATAATGTGCTCAAAAAAACTGGCGAAGTTGATTTGGTACACGAAGAATATAATCGGACTTGGCCAGTTGGCCGTACACCGAAAAAATCATGTTTCTTGTATATCCTTTAATTTATATTAAAGACGAATGGATCCGGATGGACGGACAGATGGGCGGATGAACCTTACTTTCAATGCACCTGTTCAATTTGTTAACGATTCATGACCAAACTACCGTATCCGTTCATACTACAAATTTTTAGGAAAGTATCTGTAATTGTGTATGATTTAGCTGAAACCATCCAAATTTTTTCGGATATTAGGAATAAGTTTTTAATCCGACTCGGCTGGACAGCGTTCGGGAAGCTGCGCGGTATCTTCTTTTCCTACATACCAGTGTCTCAAGACGAAAGTCTATGACCAGTGCGTGTTGCCAGTGATGACATATGGCTCTAAAACATGATCATTACAATGCGCCTCATCAGAAGGCTTCAGGTCACCCAAAGGGTAATGGAAAGGTCTATGCTTGGAGTTTCCTTGCGTGATCGTATCAAGATTGAAGATATCCGCAGGAAAACCAAGGTTGCCAACATAGCATGAAAAATGGGCAGGGCAGATTGCTTGCAGAACAGATGGCCGTTGGGGCCAATAGGTTCTGGAGTGGTGGCCGCGTTTCGGAAGACGCAGCTTTGGAAGGCCTCCTACAAGGTGGACTGATGACCTAGTAAATGTTGCAGGAATTCGATAGTTGCGAGACACACAGGACTGTTCATTGTGGCGACATATGGGGGAAGCCTATGTCCAACAATGGACGTCTTTGGGTTGAAATGATGATGAATAATAATTTACAGTTTTAGCTTTATAATTTTAATCATCGTCGACCGTATCGTCGCTTTCTATCAGGTGAGATAACGGTCAAGCGCGAACCTATCAATAATAATAAAAAAAAGATCTATAGATTAGCATTAGCATTATCAGTCTTTTCCTCCTCTCTAGGAGAGGGAATGGGCCGTAAACCACCACGCGGGTCCAGTGCGGGTTGGTGGATGTCACATGTCTTTGAATTTTTGGTTCTAGGACATGCTGGTTTCCTGACGACGTTTTCCTTCACCGTTTTGATAGCAGTGGTGATGAAATAAATTACACAAAGTAATACGTGTGCTGGGTTTGAACCCGCGACCTACAATTAGCCCTAAATATTTTATGTTTAGACTCAACCGACAAATTATAATACAGCGCGTAATAAAAAAAAAAACATTATTAAGACTTTTAGTAAAACCATGTCATTAAATTAAATAAACAACTTTCAGTCAAATAGTTTTTTAAACGTTGAGAAGTAAGAAAGTTCTCAACGCTTATACAATTTTGAAATAAATTCAGGAAATACGTAGCAGCTAAAGATTAAAGGCGAAAATAAATTTATTTTCAACTTGTATCTCTAAAATACTCTGCGTTCAAGCACTCAAATCTCATTTCAAAAACAATTAGCAGCTCCAAGATATTTTCTCGTTCATCTTCTTAAACAAACCACTAAGAAAATTTCAATTATTTTGATTAAAAAAGCACTAGAAAATACGAGCGTTCAGAAAGGAATTCGTAACCAACAGCAGTAATGATAAAATAATTAGTAAATTGTGACCGTCAAAAACATTAGCATTGGAAATTAAATTTCCTTGGATTAAGATATTTTGAAAGGCTAGAAACCATTTTGTAGCAAATATAATTAAAAGAGCTATTCTTTCTAAGTTTCAATTTATTTTTAAAATTTTGTTCCACACTAAGAATTTACTCAATGTATTGTTAACTCACATACACAAGACGCCCAGACCCGATACACCTGTCTGCAGGCCTTAAAAATATTTGTTTCGTGCGGGAATCGAAACCGCTACTTGCAGCAAAGCAGTCAAACGCTCACCAACTGCTAACACACAGGACAGGCGGAAAAGCAGACAGATGGACGGACCAACAGACAACTTTATAATAGGGTTTCGCTAGTATGGAACCTAATAAACAAATAAGTTTGAAATTTAAGTACCTATTCCTAATCTAGATACTACACATAGTACACGCATAATATATCCTGATTAAAAACTAAAATCCCATACACATACATTGCACACGCTAGCTCAGTCTAAATACGAGCAATAACTGAGACCGAAACATTTTCGCTCCAAAAACTTTTCAAAAGAATATAAAACTGAAACTGTTGTCACAGTACATTTGATAAACAGTAGATCAAGAATGAACAAATGTGAATCAACGGAATCAAATATTAAGACGTCGCTATAATCGCTGCTTTGTAAATTTAGTCAGATATTCTACGTTAAGAAAGGTGATTTCGTTTAATATATTATGATTAAAAAAATTGTTTTTAGTAATCAGCGACTGACCTATCATCGTATCCCACTTAACTGCGCAATGCTTGCAGAATAAATGTTTGACTGCTAAAATGTTAAAAAGCGGTGACAAGGTGAATTGATAATGAAAGCCGCGTTCTGTACAAATCCTAGTATTTCAAATACATTATAATTTTCTCACTGGCCACCACGCGGGCCCACTACGGACTGATGCCAATTATGTCATGTCTTTAAATAATGGTTCTAAGACGTCACACGTTCATCATCTGGAGTAACGATCAAATAAATTTGCTTCATCATTGTCACCATCATTTCAGCCAAAAGACGGCCACTGCAGGCTGGACTAGGGCGTCACCTAAGTGTCACCACAGTGATCAGTTTTGCACGTCTTGCATCTATGGGATTAATTTCTAGCTTTGCCAAGTCATCAATCCATCTTGAGAGAGGTCTTCCAACGCTGCGTCTGCAGGTACGTGGTCGCCACTCCAGTACCTTTCGCCTCCATTGACCATTTCTTCTGAAAGCAATATTCTTAGCACGTAGCCACTTAAGTTTGGCGATTTTTCAGGCTATGTCCGTAACCTTGTTGCTCCTGTTACGTAAACTTCGAAAAATCATAAAAACTGTTGCGTTACTGTTTTTTACTTCAACTGTGACAATGTTTGTAATAATCACGAAACCGGTTTGAAACATTTGGCGTGTGGATCGCAGATAGCATCTAGATTAAAAGCACTTGTGGCGGCAGGTTGTAGTGGTACTCTTGGTACTTTATAGGTACACTGCTGCAGTTTTGTTTAGATAAGGATCTGTGTTTACCAGAACCTGAAATAAAGTAGAATGCGAGTTTTTAGGAATGATTTGATAGTTTGTTTGGAATATTTTTACTGTTGTTTTACTGTAATAAATAATAATAATAATAAATCGTTTATTTGGACCAACAATGTTTTACATTTCATAAACCCACCAAACTGCGTAACAGTTTGTCGGCGGGATTTGCGCTTGTTTATGACAATTGGTTCAAATGCAATGTAGGTATATATAAAAACATAAATAAATTAGTGGGTATTTTGTAGAATGAGGGGCTCATGGCAAAATACTAATAGCCACTTTGGTTGGCAGAAGATTAAACTATGCTTCGATTTGTGGACTGGTGAACTCACCCATTAAAAAAAAAGGTTGCGATGATGCACTGAAACGTAGTCGTTTACAAAGGGTTTCACCAGAAAGCTTAAAGCCTCGTAAAGCTCGGTTTATTTTCGTGACCGCATTTTTTTTTTTTTTTGGAACATCTTAAGTTTACAAATTACATTAAAAACGAAGATAGCGACAAAAGTAGAATACTGTAGCGCAGCTATCAACGCCCAACTTAAAACAAAGACACTCATAGACATTGTTCCTTAATATCGTAACACAATTTGATAAATAAATAAAATTAAGAACAAGAAACTATAATACTACCAAATATATTATACACTATATGCTTAGTATGTTGTATATTTGCATTAGGAATGAAAATATCCGCAGGTGGACCAAGGTCACCGGCATAGCCGAAAAATCACCAAAGGACAATGGGCTAATTGGTACACCCCCCCAATAGCAATAAGATATATATCGTTAGATAGGTCTTTTTAACTGGAACAACATTTACTATGACAGCTTTGTTGAAATGTTTGTCCGTTCTGAGTTTTAGGTTAAAAACAAAAGTTAGGTTAGGTTAGGCACTAATTGGTACAACCCACCAATAGCAAAGACATATATGTCGTTGGATAGGTCTTTTTAACCGGAACAACATTTACTACGACAGCTTTGTTGAAATGTTGGTCCTTTCTGAGTTTTAGGTTAATAACAAAAGTTAGGTTAGGTTGGGTGCTAATTGGTACACCCCACCAATAGCAAAGAAATATATGTCGTTGGATAGGTCTTTTTAACCGGAACAACATTTACTATGATAGCTTTGTTGAAATGTTTGTCCGTTCTGAGTTTTAGGTTAAAAACAAAAGTTAGGTTAGATGGTACTATTAATTGGTACAACCCACCAATATCAAAGAAATATATGCCGTTGAATAGGTCTTTTTAACTGGAACAACATTTACTATGACAGCTTTGTTGAAATGTTTGTCCGTTCTGAGTTTTAGGTTAAAAACCAAAGTTAGGTTAGGTTGGGTGCTAATTGGTACACCCCACCAATAGCAAAGACATATATGTCATTGGATAGGTCTTTTTAACTGGAATAACATTTACTATGATAGCTTTGTTGAAATGTTTGTCCGTTCTGAGTTTTAGGTTAAAAACAAAAGTTAGGTTAGGTGGTACTATTAATTGGTACAACCCACCAATATCAAAGACATATATGCCGTTGAATAGGTCTTTTTAACTGGAACAACATTTACTATGACAGCTTTGTTGAAATGTTTGTCCGTTCTGAGTTTTAGGTTAAAAACCAAAGTTAGGTTAGGTTGGGTGCTAATTGGTACACCCCACCAATAGCAAAGACATATATGTCATTGGATAGGTCTTTTTAACTGGAATAACATTTACTATGATAGCTTTGTTGAAATGTTTGTCCGTTCTGAGTTTTAGGTTAAAAACAAAAGTTAGGTTAGGTGGTACTATTAATTGGTACAACCCACCAATATCAAAGACATATATGCCGTTCAATAGGTCTTTTTAACTGGAACAACATTTACTATGACAGCTTTGTTGAAATGTTTGTCCGTTCTGAGTTTTAGGTTAAAAACCAAAGTTAAGTTAGGTTGGGTGCTAATTGGTACACCCCACCAATAGCAAAGACATATATGTCATTGGATAGGTACTTTTTAACTGGAACAACATTTACTATGACAGCTTTGTTGAAATGTTTGTCCGTTCTCGAGTTTTAGGTTAAAAATAAAAGTTAGGTTAGGTTAGGTGCTAATTGGTACACCAAACTCAGAACGGACAAACCTTTCAACAAACCTGTCATAGTAAATGTTGTTCCAGTTAAAAAGACCTATGCAACGACATATATGTCTTTGCTATTGGTGGGGTGTACCAATTAGTACCTAACCTAACCTAACTTTTTTTAACCTAAAACTCGGAACGGACAAACCTTTCAACAAAGCTGTCATATTAAATGTTGTTCATGTTAAAAAGACCTATCCATCGACATATATGTCTTAGCTATTGGTGGGGTATACCAATTACCTTGTTTTTAACATCTAACCTAACCTAACCTTTGTTTTTCACCTAAAACTCAGAACCGACCAACCTTTCAACAAAGCTGTCATAGTAAATGTTGTTCCAGTTAAAAAGACCTATCCAACGACATATATGTCTTTGCTGTTGGTTGGTTGTACCAATTAGTACCTAACCTAACCTAACTTTTGTTTTTAACCTAAAACTCAGAACGGACAAACATTTCAACAAAGCTGTCGTAGTAAATGTTGTTCCAGTTAAAAAGACCTATCTAACGATATATATCTCATTGCTATTGGAGGGGTGTACCAGCTTCCATACATTTTTGCCCATTGTCCTTTAGGCAGTGGGCAGAGCACATTGGTCTTAGAAAGAATGGTCGGTCAGTGGGGCCGAAAGGTTCTAGGGAAGCGACCATACATCCTGGTTGGAAGGCCTCCCGCAAGGTGGACCTGGAGAAATAACCTGGTGAGATTCGCGAGAATGCGATGGATGCGAGACGCATAAGACCGTTACTTGTGACGTCACTTAAGGGAGGCCCATGGAGGTCCAAAACTAGACGTTCTTTGGCTGAAATAATGATGATGAGGTCGGGAAGTTCAGAAACAGGGTAAGTAAAAGTCTGATAGCTAGTCGAACTACGTATAAACAAAATGATGTTAAGCTGCGAACGGGAGCCATACCCAACCTAGTTGAGAAAGTTAGTGACTGTGCGAATAGCTTTTACAAAAATTCAGGATCTGTCATAAACAAACTAGCCGTCGGTTAAACGTTGCTCTAAAAGTTAAGCCGAAAGCCTTTGTTTACTTGCAAGCCATGGACCTACCCTGCGGGCAAGTTTGAAAATTCATGTTACCTGTTGTAAAACTATCACAATGTAACTTTGATTTTAATGACTGGCCTGTTAGTCTAGTAGTCAGTCACCATAATTGCTAAGCGCTGTCATCGGTTCGATTCCAACCCAGGACAAATGTTTGTGTGATGAGCACGATCATTTGTTCTGTGTCTGGGTGTAATTTATCTATGATAAGACAACAGATGGACAACTGATAAATATACTTATTTCTAAATACGTACATATTAAACATAAATTACACCCAGACATAGAACCAAATTTAATGAGCGTGATCATCACACAAACATTTGTCCTGGGTGGGAATCAAATCCACGACCTCCGTCATGGCAATCAGGGCCACTAACCACTAGACGAACAGGCCTGCCAGACAAAAAAGTTTGTAAAATAAATGAAAATTATATTAAAACCTCTAATATTCTATTACAACGATAATATCGTATCCAAACATTGAAATCAATAAAATTCCCGGAAATTTCTCCTGAAAATCTGTTAACAAGGTTGTGAGGAACTCTGATATCATACTAATGACGTCACTCAGTAATGTTTAGGGTATTTGTTTGTTATTTAAACAGCCCAGAACACGTACAAGTTTCTAGCTAACTCATGTTTGGAGGAAAATTATATGAATTAGCTACAGGAACGCGACTTTATAAGTTGTAAAGTATCTGTGCCGTGTTTTGTTAATGTAACTTCGGTACTTGAAGTATAGGTACTTATTTGTCTTAGCATGACTACATTGTTTGTTTGTTTTTGGGTGGGAAGTAATCAAAAAATCTTTTTCTGTTTTTGTTGGAAGTGGTAACTCTTCGAACCATCATATACACCGTTAAATTGTGGTCGTTTTAATCCCGTGAAGGGTTGATTTGTTACATGAAACACTATCGATTTGTAAAGAAAAAAATAAAATTAAAGTCTTTTTTGTAAACTCGAATTAATTTACGCATGTACAAAATTAATTTCTTAATTAAACATCAGCTGAGCAAGGTCATTCAGAACAGTAGTGAAAGCAAAGCACAAAATATAATATTGTTCCAAATATATTTATTTCAAACTTGTACATATACACTCAGTTTACATCTTACAGTTCAACCGCCAAAGATAGACTGTCAGAACGACCACATTCTAGTGAACAGCTCCCGTGTCCACGTCATAAGAGTGGGGCAACGGCTCGCGCAATAAGTCAATGGATAGACTAATTTATAAATTGCTTCTGATTGAAAGTGTAAATATCTTTTAAATGTTTGAGCTAATTTTAATTATAAAAACGTATGACAATAATTAATCAAACTATCAACAATTTATTGAACCAAATTATCATTACTAGTCAAATGGTGTACTAATAAAATCATCGAATGTCTGTATTTACTTTAAAAATTATGTTGAGATTATTAGATTTATATTGTAATTGCTTACAGTAGGTAGTCAGTACGCAACGACCGACCACTATCTACAAGGTCATTGGCTCGTTTACTTAAAGATATTAATTTCGTACATGCGTATATTAATTCGAGTTTTAGAAAAAGAAGTACGTTATTTTTTCATTTTATCTTTACAAATCGATAGTGTTTTATGTACCAAATCGACCCTTCATGGGATTGAAACGACCAAAATTTAAAGTTGTAGTTCTTTATGATGCTACTGCGATCCCCGAATCAGGAAGAGTTTCCATTAAGAATTTCATAGTAATAGACAGAATGTGAGAGGAGTGGTTGCCGAGCGGTAACGGCCCTGCCTTACGAGTTGTAGATTACGGGTTCAAAACTAGCCAGGCGCATTACTTTGTGTAATTTATTTCATCACCACTGTCCTCAAAAACGGTGAAGAAAAACATCGTCGTCCTAGAATTAAAAATTTGAAGATATGTGACATGCCCGCGTGGTGGATTACGGCCCATTCCCTCTCCTAGAGAGGAGGCCTGAGTCCCAGCAATGAGAACATTATAAGGCTGATACAATGCAATGCAAGACAGAGTGTTTAAAGTTTTTTTCTGACTCCACAACTTTTCATTTATTGTGGAATCCATGATAGCTGAACAGTTTCCTCGTATCCCCGGGACATGTTTACCTTCATTGCTTATAAGGTGGATAACCGTGGTTATTGCTACTCTAATTTTTCAGTTGAGAATATTGTGATAATAATAATAATAATAATAAGGCAGTACTCCTCGATACGGCTCGCATTGTGAGGAGGTTCCTTTCTCTGGAGCCCTAACCACCGGTAGCTTGGACCCTGCTCCCGACACCGGCGGACTACTGTTTTTATATTTTTAAATGTTTTTTTATATATAATATATTTGTATTCATAAATATTTAAAAATAGAAAAATATGTAAAGAAAAAAAAAATAAGGAAATAATAATAATAATATATTTTCACAACTATTACACAACACCGTCTAGTCCCAAGCTAAGCAGAGCTTGTGTTATGGGTACCAGACAGCTGATAAACATACTGATAATAGCCTTACCAATAAAATTGACGGCCTGTTACAGCCGATGCTTGATGCTGTGAGATTGTTCCTAAAACATGCGTGTCTTGTCAAAAACCCAGTTAAGTCAAAGATTCAAAAGCATTTATTTCAAATAAACCATTTGCAGGCACATTTGAAAGGTCAAGGAGTCAGTCTGTCAGAAAAAAATTATGCTAGTTGCACATTCCAAAGCATAGATCTCTATGAAGAAGAATGTATAAGAAACTCCATGGACTCCTTTTTTCAATGAGCATATCAACAAGTATCGAAAAGTATGAAAATTTTCTTTCAAACTCCGACCCTTTGCTTTTTTATGTATTTCATAGTGTTATAAATATTTAACCCATACAACATTTTAATGCATTTGCATAGTTAGTAGTTGGATAAATAATATCGAATTTACAAATCTTTAGTTTCAATCTTTATTATTATTCTTTTTACTAAGTTAGTTTTCACGACCTCTTCCGACTCCATTATTAACCCTTTCTCCCTTGGGGCTGCGTGACCCCCTTAGGGAAAGTGTTGCACGTTGAAAAACACTGCTTTAATTATGAGAAGTAACTCAATATTTAGCAGCAAATATCCACAGGATTTTACAGACAGGTTCAGCGACAGCGCAATGCAGTATCATTGCGGTTTGCCGTTTCGGTAATGCCTACCCTTTACTTACAATTTCTGTTAATGCAGCAAAATATCGTTGGTTTGCGTATTTAATTTCTTTGGAGGAACTTTGAACTATTTCTATACGAATTTCTTGGTTGTCACGGAATTGGAATAGAATTTTTGAACAGATGTTTAAATATGAATTTGGATGATAAAGAAAGTAAAACTAAAGAACTTTCCAAACGCTTAGTTGACACTTCGCGTGACCTGTTGACACTTCGCGTGACCTAAGAGCTGGCTTTTACCTCGTTCAGAGATTAAGCATTGCCATATTACGTGGCAATGCCGCCAGCCTTTCGGGCACACTTCCAGTCAACAGTTACGCGGAGGAGTTTTTTGACGCCATATTTTAGTTTGTGCAGGCGATATCACTTTGGAATGCGCTCCCACTGAATATCAGGATGGCAACCAGCCGATTTTCCTTTAAAGTGAAGGCACATGAGTACATTCGCAGGGAGTTGGCAGAATTATCACAGCACTGATTGGTTGGATTTGTGTTTTTACAATAAAATTGCTTCTTTATATGTGTGTTTTTATTATTGTATTTTATTCTTTGTTATGTTTCTGCACCACCTACCATACCACCTTTTTTACCTACCATAAAAAAAACCCTAAGGTCGACTGGTAGAAAATGCCTAAGGCAATCAGTGCGCCTCTGTACAGTGTTATGTGCATAAAGTTTCTATAAATAAATAAAAAGTGGTAGCCTACTGCCTTCCTGGAATTCCCCTAGGTAATGCTAACATTTGAAAATAAGTTAGATTCTATCGGAGCAAGACAAACACAGAATGATGATTATTTGAAGTTGGTTTCCATGAAAACTTTATCATATGGAAGATTGAATTGAAAGTTAGGTAAGGACATTGTCCCACAGTAGGAAATAAACCTGTTTCGTAGATTTTGTTAATTTATTAACAAAACAAATTGCGAATGTTATGTATTGTACACTGTTATTGTCAGACCACCATGACGAAATCGATTCTTTTTTGTTATTGAATGTTAAATGTGTTGTAATGTGGCAGTACTTAATAAATTAAATAAAAATAGATGCTTTTACAAACATATTATGAACTCACATACACCAGACACCCAGAATCGTTCAAACAGCGAAAACGGTAAAATTACTGTTTAGCCGAACTCCTTGTGTCTTAACAATCTCCTTGTACAAACAATAAGTAAAAAATTATGTCAACGTCAGTGTCATACCAAAAAAGCCGTTTAAATTCCTACGAATAACTTGTGGTCAGGTTTCGACCCAAGTAAAGCTCAACAAAGTTTTGAACCCCATAACCCCCATAGACGAGAGTTATTCAATTACTTATGAATATAAAAGCGAACAGATGTACAAAAACGGGCAAGTGCGAGTCGAACTCGCGCACTGAAGGTTCCTTAAAAATTTACCTATGAAAAAACTTCAATTCTAATCGAGTTTTAAGATTTTTCCGAATAGCAAAAGTATTTTTTTGTGACGTAACTACAAACTTACAGATTTTTTCTTATACTTGTGCTATGAGACCTTGCTTCATACCAAATTACAGGATTCTAGGTAATCGGGAATAAGACTTTGATTCCTTTCAGCGGTCAAACTATACGTTTTTACGACCGCATCTTTTTTTCGTCAACTTAGATTTTTTCACAGCTTCAAGAGACTTGAATTTATGGTTTTAAATTTAACTCGATACCTCAACGCGTTCCCGAGATATAGGATCTTAACACACAGACAGACGATCAACAAAGTGATCTTATAGATAGGGATTCTGTTTTTCCTTTTGAGGCACGGAACCCTAAAAAATCTTTTTATCATTGTGCGTCAAAAAACCCCGATGCTAAAGCTCCACCATTACAAATATCAAAGGAGGAGGCCGACCGCATTAGGCAAAGGCGCACACGCCGCCGCCGCCGCCGGGTTTTCTGATCCCGATTTCCGGCCACCGTAGGCGCGGGCTCGCGGACGGTGGGCAATGGGTAGCTCGCTGTCCGTCCGTCCGGTAACAGACCGGTCTGAGCTCAGGTCGTCTACGGCGCGCACTGTTCCCGCGCGCCTCAAGGAGTTGTCAGCAAACTGTAGGGGTCCAGCAGGGCCGAAGCCTACTGGGGCCAAAGGTTATGCGAGAGTGTCACCACGGGCCCCGGGACAAAGGCAAGGAACGGAAAGGTAGGTCTTTAGTCAGTAAAAGTCTGACACTATTTCCCGCCCCACCCAAGGGCGGGATTTGTCATTGGATGATTTTACCTACCCAAAAAAAAAAAAAAAACCATTACAAATATGCGTGGACCGAGCCAAAGTCGTTGACGACGCGCACCGTTACCGTGCGCCTCAAGGAGTTGTCAGCAAACTGTAGGGACCCAGCAGGGTCGAAGCCTACTCTGGGGCCTTGGGGAAGTATGAAAATGTATACCAGGGCCCTGGAACCAAGGTAATGTAAGAACAGAGTAGGTTTTTAGTCAGTATGAGTCTGACACTATCTCCCACTCCGCCCAAGGGCAGGAGATATCATTGGATGATTTTATCTACCATAAAAAAAAACAACAAATCGTCGCTTATATTACAACACCGCGAATATGCCTTTTTCTTAACTTTACAGGAGAAACAAAAAAAAATAATTATTAGATAATAATTAACAATAAATAAAAATCGAATTTTTTCATATGGATCATTTATTAGCTATTCTACAAATAATTAAATGCACAAAATAGTTAGGTATATCCTCATGAATTAAGTAAAAATTACACTTTGGCGCTGTTGTCTTCTTAAATATGCATGTTCGCGGTGTTGTAATATAAGCGACGAAATATCGCTGCTTAAAACTTCACTTGAAAAGTTAGTTAAAAAAACCTTTTCAACCCAAAAAGTTAGTTCTGCAAATTAATCAATCCCTTTCAAAATATTAAGCCAACATGCCCTAATCTTCTACCACAGCTTACAACTTTAACACCGCAACCTGCTCACTCTATTAAGGGTACAGTAAGTTAAAGGCAACTAATGGGAAGTATCTAGTAGTCAGTAATTGCACTGACAAGGGGCTGATCCAATCAGCTTTGAACACAGCTGTAGTGTAGGTGGTTTCACGTGGCGGGTAGTTTGTAAGTAATTTCATAGTGTAAATTGAAGGCATACGTCTCAGCAATACGGTAGACAGGGATCACATTAAGCTCACTTAACGGACATCTAAAGAGAGCAGTAGTGGCCAAGTGGTAACGGCCCCGACTTACGAGTTGTAAGTCGCAGGTTACTTTGTGTAATATATTCCATCACCACTGCTCTCAAAACGGTGAAGGAAAACATGGTGAGGAAACCGGCATGTCCTAGAACCAAAAATTCGAAGACCGAAAATCCAAAAAACCGCACCGGGCCCGCGTGGGGTTTACGTCCCATTCCCTCTTCTAGAGAGGAGGCCTGAGTCCCAGCAGTGGGAGCAAAATAAGCCTGATGCGATGCTTTGCTATGCTACCTGACACCTAAGGGTGTGACCATGAATGCGAGCTGCTTGGGCCCTGCAGTTGCTGCAACAGTTTGATTAGATACTCGTACACCTCTTTTGCAAAAGTCAAGCAAAACACACAATTAAGTTGTGTTTTTATCTGGCGATTGCGCCACGAATGCACCGGTGGCCCGCATGCGAGCTGCTCGTGTACTAGCAGCGAGCAGTTACCTCAATTGTTTGGTGTTCATCTTTAATGCAACGCAACCAAGATACACCCTTACGATGTGTCCAGATCTAACCTGTCCGAGTCAGGGCAAGAGCCCCGCGCTACATATTTCTTCCTGATGTGCATGCGTGCACTTACTATGCAAGCCTTGCCCAGGCTCGCTTGCCCTGCTTAGTAGGCGAAGACTTGCGGACGACAAGCAATAGGTGGCTCGCCGTCCAACTGTACCCGTCCAGACTGAACCGCGTAGTATTTCATGCACTCCTCAGAAAAATGTCAGCAAATCGATGGGCTCAGCAGAGCCGATGCCTACTGGTTAACTGAAGGACACCGGTGTGGTCAATAAAAGTCTAGGATATTCTCCCGCTCAAACATAGAACGTGAAAAATCATTGGATATCTTTATTATTTCCCACCTAATAAAAAAAAATAAGCATGCGATGCGTGGCTTAATAAGTCCAAATGAAACCCTAGGTAAAGTAATATTAATAAGATTATTTTGCCAGGCCATTTTAGACCTAATTTTGTCGACAAGGTGCACAAATACCTTTGGCACCACCCATAAAACAGGTTCAATTACACCGGACTGCAGTGTTGCTACGGACGTAGCGAGGTAATTGTGTCAAGGCTACGCGGCTACGCTCGTAGCAGATTACAAAACCGCTACGCGCTACGAAGTGTTATAACTTTTTGGGTATTGACTGCTCGTATTTTTTTAAGAATTTTAGGTACCTATATCTCATAAAGCATGTCAATTATTATTTTTTATAATAACGTATCTTACTTTATTTTTGGTAAATATAATTTACATTGCTTGCATAAAAATAAAGTATATGAAAATACTCTACATATTCTCTTTATTTTATGGCAGTAATTCCCCACAATAATTATGGATAGGTTTTTTTTTTGACTATCTTACTTGATGGCAAGCGATGACGTAGCCGACAATGGAGCACACTGGTCTAAAAGTAACCTATTCTCTCTTGACTTAAAGACCCCTAAAGGTTGTAATTATCAGGAAACACTTTGGTAGAGATTTTCACTACTTAAATAAGTATTCGTATAATGAATGTGTTCTCAGAACGGAGTTTTACACGAGCAAAGCCACTGGCAAAAGGTAGTTTAAATTAAAATACTCGTTTTCATCATAGTTTAAGAAACACTAGATTCAATTCAATTCAGACACAGAACAAATGGTCGTGCTCATCTCACAAACATTTGTCCTGGGTGTGAATTGAACCCACGACCTCCAGCATAGCAGTCAGGGCCACTAACCACTAGACCAACTAGTCAGTTAAATTAGTTTTACAAAAATTTAATTCATTTCAAACCTAGATAATATCCGCAAGATATAATCTGTGTTTCCAAACTATCTAGAGAATGTTGTAAAATGACGTCGTATCACGTAAGAGCGGTTGTATGGAAATATATTTCGGGTTGGATGGTTTTCAAAATACTTCTACATTCTAATATTAAAGGCCCACTTTCTAGGTAACACAAACTGTACCAGCTTCGTGAAATATACCTAGAGTAGGCATATTTTACGAAACCGCAACGATCGCTCTTGACCCATCTATATCTATTCTTGTCTGAGCTACCGGATCCCAATGCATTATTGAGCAACTAATGTGCAGTGCTCCGAGGATGGAGCGGGTATTTTTAGACGAATATCATAAATACCTGTTCCGACAAGTTCATGGTTTTAAATGATGTTGATGTGTGTTTTCTGCAAGTTTGGAAATACATATCAGGATGTGTAGGTGTAATGTGAGTGTTGTCAATCCTCAAAATTGTATACATCTCATGGAACAACGCAGATTCAAAGTCTCGGCCTTGATCGGAATGGATTGCAAAAGATACACCATACTTACATACTACTTTTGGATCACCTTTTTCATGACTGTCGACGCTTGCTGATTGGATAAAGCGGAGAATTCTGGCTGTGATATTCGCTGTACGCGTTATAAACGACAAGGCGAAACGCTTGGTCCGTACCGTAGAAATTTCAACAACTTAAAGATAGACTCGCCGTACGTCGGGTTGTCAGATGGCATAAAGGAGATGGCGGCATCAAGTAAAGCAATTATAGCGCACACTCTCCAAATTGCATCCTGTAAAATACTGAAAGGCTGGCTCCTACGCCTGTGCTCCAGGTTTTGTAGATTGGACTTAACTGAATCTGGATCACCAATTAGCCTCTTCCCACGTCTTTCCATTGAGTGCAAAGCTGCCAGATGGCATTTTGCAGCATCAGCCCATATGTGGCTGCAGTAATCCACGCAGGATCAGATCACTTTGTGAAATAGTCCTGAATCACCACTATTCCGTCATATGTTACTGGAAAATGCGTTTCCATGGTGCTGCCACATTGTGCAGTTGAAGTTTGCTCCTGCTTCTAGTGGAATACAATTTTCACAGATGCGCACGCTGTTCAAAAATCTATCCATAATATAAAAATGAATCGCTGAATGTGTTGCTAAGCGCAAATCTCGAGAACGGCTGGACCGATTTCGCTAATTATTTTTTTGTTGTGCTTTTTACTGTCAGGTAAGGTTCTTAAGTAGGGTAGGATAGAGTAGGGTACAGTAGGGTGGAGTAGGGTAGTGTGGGAGTGAACCCGCGGAAATAAGCTAGTCCATTATAAAAATGCGTTAGATAAAGATTAATTTGCTCTGGCATAATAAAAGGTTACTTATAACTCGAGCATCACCGTTTGTTATTACATTCACCCAGTGTCGTCACATTATCAAATATGTATTGTAGATTTATATCTGTGAGGGAGTATAACTAATATTCTGCAGGATTGAATCAAAACTAGAAAGCCAGTATTGTGTCAAACCAAAATCCACAAACCACGCAGCAACTTCACGTTCGTACAATAGTTATTTCGCCTAGTAACAGTTATTTTTCCCGTAACACGAACAAATCACTGTTCCGAATACTAGTGATTTTTACTGCAAATAAAGTTTGGTCAAACTATGTTAGGCTAGCCGTTTGCCCGCCTAAGCTCGAAGCTCAGTTTTTGTATAAAATGTTATTTTGTTATTTCAAGCTGTTATTTGAGGCTTTTATTCGCCTGTGGTTAAACTGAAGGTTTGTGATTTTAGCAATTTAGAGGAGCGTGTGGTTTGGAAGTCTGCAAAAATTTTTATTTACTGAATCGCAAAAATATAGTTTTTTTTTATGGTAGGTAAAATCAAAAACCTACCCTGTTCCTTCGCAGCCTATCGTGCAGGGGCCGGGTATTCCTTTCGGAAGTTAACCCATGCCCCCAGTAGGCTTCGATCCTGCGTGCTTGCAGCTAGCAGGCTGGGCCTCTTCGGTGTGCTGGCAGCTCCTTGAGGCGCGCGGGGCAAAAATATAGTTGTTTTTTTGTGGTTGCTATGGTTCGCTAGTCACACTAAACTGTATTTTTTTTATAAGTAGTATAATGAAGTATCCGCTGTTGGGACACAGGAATATATAATACTCTGGCGTCCTTATGTGGACTTTTAATGGATTAATTGTTCCTGTCCACATTATGAGCTGTATAAATAAATAATGGATGTCACATGATGTCGTCGAATTTTTGATTTTAGAACATGCCAATTTACTCCATTGTTTTTGAGATTTGAAACTATGACTTCGATTTGAAGAGCAAAAGCAGTAGCTTGAGACTTTAAAAACTCGAAATGTACGTTTAACTAATGAGTACTTGTTTAATTTCTTGAAACCTTTTATTTGTTTATTTATTTGTCTAGAGTACTGTCACATCAATAAACATTAAAAAAAAAGCAAATAAGTACTTCATAAGTAGTCTGATGTACATGACAGTAACGGCGTACATAGTATTTGCCTTTGGTATTTGCAATTAAAAAAGTGTATTTAGAAATACAACACAACTAAAATTCAACAATTGATAAAACATAGAAACACGAAAGGATACAAATTATGTAAGTTTGGATAAGTAATATAATTATGGTGTAATTACAAAATTAAAAATTTCTTGAATCTATTATTTTATTTGATAGAACGATTAGTTAATACAATAAACGATTGGTAACATTTTCAAATAACTAATTTTTATAAGCATTACGCACAGACAGGTTGAAAATCTATTAAAGAAATTTGACAGATTGAGATAGGTTGATGTGGTGGCGTCTGTACATTGAATATAAAATTGTTAGATATAACTCTTAAAATAACATAAAACCTATTTAGTCTAATGCATTTGAAAAGAAAATATAAAAAAAATTACCTCAGTGCACCTTCATTCACTTTTGAAAATCTTTATAAATTTTTCATAACCTATCTATATAAATAAAAGCGAAAAACCACTCCCACGAAATTACAGAAACTACAACACCTACAAACTTAAAATTTGGCAGGTTAAGAACGGATTTTACGAAACTCTATCCCTAAACGCTAGTTCATAATAAAAATAATGACACGTTTTCCAACTAATAATTTTAACGTACTGCACTAATAGATTCATTAAAATATTTCAACAGAACGACGCTTAATCATTTTAATTGAAGTCAACAGCTTCCAATTAATACAATCTCAGCATTCCCATTGACGAAGTTTTAATCCAATTTAAGTTTCCGTCTGTTTATAATATATGAACAAATATATTAACGGTTTATACCGACGAAGTTATATCAGAACCGAAATTAATATAAATTGTATGACGAGCGTATTACGGTGACTATAGATCAGAATGTTTTTTTAATAGATATAAACTAGTACTTGAATGCAATCCCACCTGATGTTAAGCAGGGATGCAATCGAAAAGTGCTATTGGATACATTCTTATAAAAGTCTATTTATTAGTTTTGGGTAAATTAAATTACTTAGTAGTCTATCTACAAAACTAGATTTAAATAAAATTAGAGTATCACACAACGCCGTCTAGTCCCAAGCAAATCAGAGCTTGTGTTATGAGTACTAGACAACTGACATACATATTATACATAAATTACACCCAGACGCAGAACAAATGATCGTGCTCATCACACAAATATTTTTCCTGAGTGCGAATCGAACCCACGACCTCCGGCATAGCAGTCAGGGCCACCAACCACCAGACCAGTCAAAGTCAAGTCTTTACTCTAGGATAAAAAAAATGTATCTTATACTTTTCTTGTACAGTTTCAAAGTTAATGCCTTATATTTTTCCCTTTGATCGTCCAAATATCCCATTCAACAATATTTTCTGTCAGTTTACCTCTTACGGAAAAGTCCTAATACGACAGATATGAAAAGAAATCAACTTACATATCACTAGTGGGTTGGCACTACCGGCTGTCAAAGAGGATTGTGTCCGGAAAAGTTGTGACTTGTGCCAGTCATACCAACTTAGAGAAAATAATTATAATGTTCGAAAGATGAGTCCACGATTCGGGTTTCGGGTAAAAGTTTGTGTGTATATTTAGTTGAATGGATATCGATGAAACTTGGTGCACGGGTAGTCTATGTTCTGTAATAGCACATAGGATATGTTTTACAGAGAGCAGCGATGGCCGAGTGGTAACGGCCCTGACTTCCAAGTTTTAGGTCGCGGGTTGCATTACTATGTGTAATTTATTTCATCACCACTACTCTTAAAACGGTGAAGGAAAACATCGTGAGGAAACTAATCAGCCAAGAACCAAAAATTCGAAGACATGTGACATCCACCAACCCGCACTGAGTCCATGTGGCGGGTTACGGCCCATTCCCTGTCATAAAGAGGAGGCCTGAGTCCCAGCAGTGGGAACATTAAAAAGGCGGCAATATGTTATTTTTAGATTATAATGCTATCACGCAAGTGAAGCCGCTGGCGCACCTAGTTACAATATAGTTATCTCTATTTGTCTGTTTGTTACCTCTTTAAGTCATAACGGCTGAGTTGATTTCGATGAACTTGGCTCAGGGCTAGACCAACCAGTCAATGATATTGTAGATAGTGGTTGGTCGTTGCATACTAACTACCTACAGGTCATTTACCTCGCTCAGCTGATGTTTACTTAAAGAAATTAATTTCGTACATGCGTAAATTAGTTAGAGTTTAAAAAAGTACTTTATTTTTTTTATATTATCTTTACAAACCGATAGTGTTTCATCCCTCCACGGGATTAAAACGATAAAAATTTAACGGTGTAAACATTTCTTTTGGGCTATAATGCTCTATTGTAGTCGGTACCATTTCCCCACATAATTAGACCATACCGTAGTGAGGACTCGACATATGCGAGGTATGTCATCACAGCCATTTTTATATCCGTATATTTTTTTATTAGTTTCAAAGCATAGACAAATTTATTTAATTTTAATGTTTCGACTAAATCTTTATTTTTTATGAACAGATCAGAGAGTGAATTGTTACTCGTTTTTTACATCAGCGTTAAGCGAGACTTTAAGCACCCAATTTTCCTGGTTTTCACCATATTTTTTAATAAAGTGTTTATGGCCACTCAGTCCAGTCATTTATTATTACAAAACAGGAAAACAGTGCATTACTTTTCACTAAGGAAAAATATCTCCTACACAGATAAAATGTTGTATATAGATCCCCTCATCATCAGCATCAGCCTTTTAATTTTCCCATTGCTGGGACTCAGGCCTCCTCTCTAGGAGAGGGAATGGGCTGTAATCCATCTCGCGGGCCCAGTGCGGGTTGGTGGATGTCACATGTCTTCGAATTTTTGGTTCTAAGAAATGCCGGTTTCCTCACGACGTTTTCCTTCACCGTTTTGAGAGCAGTGGTGTTGAAATAAATTACACAAAGTAATGCGCCAGGCTGGGTTTGAACCCGTGATCTACGACTCGTAAGTCGGGGCCGTTACCACTCGGCCATCACTGCTCTAGATCCCCTATATTCACAGTATCTAAAGTACCTATATTCTAAGTCATACCCTCTATTCTAGACAGTAAAATTGGCAGCTATACCAAGTTATATATTGACGTAAATAGACGGCTTTTTCGTTGTCATGGCGACTGAGTCGATTTGCGTGTAGAAACATTTCCTTTCTAAAGGACTTTAAGTTCGGGTATAATAGAATAACTTACAAGAAAGGTGACGTTGAGAAAAAAACATATATCTATAAAACTATTTATTTACAAAAGAATGTAATTAACATACTCCTATAAACAACTAAACTATAATTAAAAAAAAAAAACTTATCGAACTATATTTTACCTAAAAAACAAAAATTTCAAACTTAAATATCTTAAAATATGGCGTCAAAAAACTACTCCGCATTGCTGTCAACTGGAAGTGTAACCAAAAAACTTGTACATTGTCACGTTGTATAGCTCTGTAATCTGTGTATTGAGATTGGAGGGACATATCTAATAACTACAAAACTATTGTTTTATAGGAGGTAATGAAAACGTTACCTATAGGAAAAAGTAGTAGAAACTCAGTACTACAATCACGGGTAAAACCCTCACCAACCACAAAACTGTGGTGGATAAGTGGTAGCTAATAAAATATAACGGTGCATATTGTTCCGGCTCTAGTTTTATCGACTATTATACAGCTAAGTTGAATATCGCATCTTCAGCTTAAAGCTTACACAATCAAATTTTAAAAGTATCGATACAATAACATCTGTTAAAATGTGCTATCAAAGGCACCGGTGGATAATGACGTCATATTAGTTGATCACTAATGATAGGCAATACGAAACTAGCTGTTTGACAGTTATACGATGTACATTCTAGCAAGTGATCTTCACTTGAGCTGTCAACAGAGTTACGCAATAGACCCGCAGATCACTATAGATAGATAGAAGTAGTAGGAAACGTTAACGTAAGTAACTTCTTAATTATAATTCTAGAAATGTACAATTATTGTAAATTATTATTATATCTAGCCTATGCTGTCCCACTGCTGGGCAAGGGCCTCTCTCCATTCCTTCCAGTGTTCTCGGCTTTTAGGTACTACTCGCCAATTCACAAGAAAGGCAACCAAGTCGTCCCGCCATCTCCTTCTTGGTCTGTCGCGACCCCGTCGTGCGATTTCAGGGCACCAGCTTTGTGTTTTACGGGCCCACCGCTCGATCAGCATCCAGCAGACATTTCCAGCCAAGTCCCATTTTTTTTTTTTCGCCTGCTGTATAATTATGGTTTTCTAGTTATTACATATTCATAAAACAGCGTCTTTAATGGACAAAAAATATTAAATTGCTATCAGGTATTGATGTATTTTTGAATAAAGGTACGGTTATGAAAAGTAAATACACAGCTGTGTAGATAAATATTGACCAATTTTGATTAAATTTCGTGTAACACGAACCATATATTTTTATTTACCAATTTTATTGGGTCCGGATCCGAACTACTGTTTGATTTGCATATTTTTACAAAATTTGAATTTTACGTGATTTTAATATCACACGTTTTTGTTTTGTTGTAGAATGTCAATTGAATAAAACAACTATGTTGACTTTGATGGCAATATTGGTAATTTGGAAAGTGCAGATATAAACCGTTAAATTTTGATCGTTTTAATCCCGTGGAGGGTGGATCCGGTACATGAAAAACTATCGATTTGTAAAGATAAAATAAATAAATAAAGTACTTTTTTTCCAAAACTCGAATTAATATAAGCATGTGTGAAATTAATTTCTTTAAGTAAACGTCAGCTGAGCGAGTTCAATGACCTGTAAGTTTTTTTTTTAGGTTTTTTTTTACCTGTAGGTAGTTAGTACGCAACAACCGACAACTTCCTACAAGGTCCGACGGATCTTGAAATTAGCGCGTTCTACCAAACAAACAAACAAACTCTTCAGCTTTATAATATTAGTATAGATTTATTATAAGAAAATAAAGAGCAAATACTTTTTATCCTTATACAATAACAAATTTTTCATAATTTAAATAGAAAATCTGTCTGATAGATGGCCGCTCCAAAACCAACCTTGAAAGTTATGAATATTTGATGATTGATAAAATTAGAAATACGAATATTACGAGTATAATATTCAGTAATTGGCAGATCAAATGAAAATTTAAAACAAATACTTAATTTGGATTTCAAATATATTTATTACAACATTTGCACAGGATTTGGTTAAAATTAATATATTTTGCTATTAGCGATATTTTATTAACCTTTGGTTAATTAATCCCTTTTGAAAATAAATAGGAAATCAGCTAAAGCGTTCGACTAGAATTACATGCGATTTACCGTAAATTATTAGGTTTGTGTAATACCCACATCGAATTTTCTGGATTACGTTTGGCGTTTGAACTTTTCATTAATTACTGATATGCAATCAATTGTTAAATATTGGCAGTCGACCAAAAAAAGAAAATAACGATTCTCTGAAATTGCTAAATAAGCATAGGGCTGCCTCTAGAATCGATGTTGAGCCCAATTATGTTTAGATTACCTATTAAATTTTAATCTGAAAGTATAATTTTGACTTATAGATCAGAAATCTTTAGGAATAGTAAGATATATTAGGAGGTAGATAACAGCATAATTTAACATAAAAGATAGGTACCGAGAACGGGGATTAAGGTCAAGAGAACAAATCTAGTTGTTTCATAAATTTTCAATTTCATACGCAATGGTAGGTAGTGAGCTTCGTCGAGTTAGTGAGAGGTACAAGTCAAAGGATTAAGCGTCAAAATCGTGTCTCTTATAACATTAAGGAAAGTAACAATTTGCAAGAAGGAACTATCCTTCATTGCGCAATTAAAGTTCTCTGCACGATTTGAATAAAGAAAGAAAAAAAGGAAAGAAAATCGTTCATTCGTGCCTCACACAACAGATACAACCGCCCGAAATCATCTATCAGGCAGTAACCCTCCAGACATAACATCTGTCTGGTCGGAGCATCTTCCCTCAACGGAGGCTTGCGGAACTTTACTCTCTGTTCCGCATACCTTCAAATTAGTAACCGCCTGGTTCATTCAATAAAGTTATAAAGTTAGTATCCAGGGTCTGGAACCCATGCTATAGGAATAAATTCTGATGTAGAGAACGATGTAAATAACAATAGTCCAAAAAAGCTTATACTTCATGACTTGCACCGTAAATCTTTCAGGAATAAAGTAGCCACAACAGGCGCCGTACAACAATATACGTAAGGTATTCCGCCAACATTCTACCACCTGACATCACGGCATAAATTCCAGAACTACCAATAACGTATTCCTCTAGAAATTCCATAAAGCTTCGCCTGTATTCTTGAGATTTGATAATAATAGCTTCGGTACCGTGATCGATGTTTGGTTGGAAATTGAATTTTGACTTTAGCGTTCGGTTCTGGAAAATTACCATCTTTGAAATAGTTAAAATTGGAATGGGTGTTTTCTCACCCATATTAAAACGCTCGCTGCGGAGCCATTTTTTTATTTATTAAAGGTATTTCAGCCAGTGCATATGAAGTCTTTTAGAGGCAAAGTTGTATTTCTTTGCAGTGCGTATGGGACCTTTCCAGCCTCACATTTTTTTTTTCTAAAAATCACCGTTGCGACACAACAGAGACGAATATATAAAATTGATTTTACATAAAATTTTAGTTTTATATATTTGTCTCTGTTATACAAATAGAAATGTTAACATAAGCTGTCCCCCGCACAGAGTGATAGACAGCGATTTTGACGGCCGTACCAGCGAGAAGTTACGCATGTGGCTTGTTCGACCTCATAACGCAGTGACCGTGTTAAGGAAAAATTATACTTCTATTGAAACCGACCTAAGGATTTTTTTTTCGGTGGGAAAATTATCCAATGCCATCTCCGCGTCCTTGGACGGGGCGAGAGATAATGTCAGGCTTTTACTGACTAAAAACTCACTCCTGTTCCTTCAAATTTACAGTTTCCGGTTTTTTTCCTATACTTATGTTATGAGATCTTTTTTCATGCCAAAATTCACAATTCTAGGTCAATGGGAAGTATTCTATGAATTTTGATTCCTTTGTGAGTCTCGCAATATACGTTTTTTACATCGTAAATGGCTGCATCTTTTTTGTCTCGTTAACTTTGACGTTTGAATGTTTTCACCGTTTCTAGGGACGACAGACTTAAGTTTTAGTTTGTCTAGTTGTTTTAGTTTCAACTTTATACTTCCACACGTTCTCGAGGTAAAAGAAGAGGACAGACAGATAGAAAGACAGACAGACGGACAACAAAGTGGTCCTATAAGGGTCCTATAAGGGTTTTTTTTTCATTTTGAAGTACGGAACCATAAAAAGAATTTGCTTTGTGTGTTTGTCTTACTTCTGTGGCATTTTTCACAAAT
Source organism: Leucania comma (assembly GCA_958295575.1). Classification (NCBI taxonomy): domain Eukaryota; kingdom Metazoa; phylum Arthropoda; class Insecta; order Lepidoptera; family Noctuidae; genus Leucania; species Leucania comma. The sequence continues at coordinate 21,825,135 of OY282477.1, read as the reverse complement.
CTAAACATGTGCTACCTGCTTGTGTAGGGTAAAACAGGATAGTTGCCCCACTTTTTGAAATTACTTCATATCTCTTTGTACACAAAGCAAGATTCATTATTTGTAAAATGAATTTATTATCTTCATATGAAAGGAAAAAAATGATCTTTGATATTTCCAGAGTATTGGCAATTTTGCGGTCCTCTAAATTTTGGGACAACTATCCCATTTAGTGGATAGTTGCCTAATCTATATAAATCACATTTAGGATAGTTGCCTAATCTATATAAATCACATTTAGGATAGTTGCCCCTTCGAGGAAGAGAACATTTATGCCGCAAAAACTTTGATCGCATCTAGCCGTCCCATAAAATCGCACAGAGACATGCAACACGCTCTATTTAGTTGTAGTTGCAGAGTCTCTCGATAGAAAAATAAAATAACATGTGTTTCATTTGCTAGAGTAATTGCAATCAAGGCAACTATACCCCCGGGGCGACCATCCGGGTTTTACCCTATTATATACCTGATTTGGCATAAAGTTTCACTACTTTCTACTACTACACTATGTTTTACATTAAGCCAGATACCTACAAACCTACTCAGTTAAGCTACATATATTTATGCTCGTCATCGTCATCTTCCTACTCTTATTCCATGTCACTTAGGGTTGGTTCAACCTCCCATTCTGTCCTATCAAACATCATATTCTCATTGGATTCCTTTTTTTTGACGCTTCCGTGAGACACAATGTTAGTTTTATCCTTTTTTTATCTTAAGTGCCTACATGTTGTTTCTGCATTGTGTGTGTCTATATGTGTCAAATAAAATATTTTCTATCTTTATTTCTTTCTTTCTTTCTTTCTTTCTTTCTTTCTTTCTTTCTTTCTTTCTTTCTTTCTTTCTTTCTTTCTTTCTTTCTTTCTTTCTATTCTTCCTTTTTCAACTTTTCAGTTACTAGCGCCACTTTTGAACCTCCTCTTATAAATTCATTTCTTTCTATATCCATTCTCGTCACCCCACACATCCATCTCCGCTACACGCAGTCTTTTTCATCAGCTCGTGAGCTAATTAAGAATGAAGTTGTTTGTGAGTAACAAAGATGTAAGGTGGGCGGATCCCGATTACGTTCATACTCGCAAGTCACATAAAATATAATCAGCGCGTGCCTTTTCATATCTGGGCCGGCTTAGAGGCTCCCGGCTCCCTCAGAATCGCATGAAGTTGTATTAAATTAGGATAAAACACATCGGGTACCCGCACCTAACACAGAAAAGAACGTTTTCTTTTGTCATTGAACAGAGGAAAAGTAGAAGTATTATTTAGCTGTAGGCTTTTCATAGACATGGATATTATGCATATACACCGTTAAATTTTAGTCGTTTTAATCCCGCGTAGGGTCGATTCGGAACATGAAACACTATTGATTTATAAAGATAAAATTAAAAAATAAAGTACTTTTTTTTAAACATGAGTTAATTTACGCAAATACGAAATTAATTTCTTTAAGTAAACGTCAGCTGAGCGAGGTCAATGAACTGTAGGTAGTTAGTACGCAACGACCGACAACTACCTACAATTCCATTGACTCGTTTACTTAAAGAAATTAATTTCGTACGTGCGTATATTAATTCGAGTTTTTTTAATTTTATTTTTACAAATCGATAGTGTTTCATGTACCTGATCGACCCTCCACGGAATTAAAACGATAAAAATTTAACGGTGTATATAGCTGGATAAAAAAGTATTCTTTAGTTATTAATAGTATTAATTTGCATGAAGAATCCCCTTCAAATGTTCTGAGATGTTACTAATAACATAAAATACTAAGTTTGTGTCACAAGTAGGATTGCCAACCGTACTATAATAGTATTGTACTATATTTTGGGACTGTGTACTATATACTGTTGAAAAGATATATAGTACGCAAAAATACTATATTTTCTACATTTGACTGATGCGGTAGCGTGTATCCGAACGTATCTATCTTATTGCGTTTTGAACTTGTTACTGTCAAACGAATGTTTGTTCATTGGTCTGCTATGTTTATGTTCTTTAATTTTGGTGATTATTTTCAATTAAGTATTGTTCTTTTCTATAAAAATTCCAAAAAAAAATAGTTAGGGGACAATAGTAGCGGTAGCGAAAGTGGAATACTATCACCGATAGTCAAAAAGAAAAATACAAAAAAGAATTTAAAAAATATAAACCTTTAACAAAAATAGATTTTTGATTTATATTAATTTAAAAAGGTTGTCATAAAGCATGAAACTTTTATTTTAGAATTTAAATAGTTAAAAATTACAAGAAGTGCAAACAAATATAGTTTACAAATAATATTTTTTGCTCTTTCCATAAAATACTATATTTTTTTGAAGTATACTATATTTTTTTTATAGCTTTGTTTGAAAAATACTATATTTCGTCGAAGAAATGTTGGCAACCCTAGTCACAAGTAACCTTTAACAACATTGGATAATAAATATAGAGCCGGCTTTTTCTCCAAACTTCGAGAACAAGGCTCCGATAACCATCCCGAAATTAAATATTCTTTGAACGGATTTTAATTATCAAAGTTAGTTATTAAATAAATTAGTTTATCTCAGTTTCGTATATCTTAATTGATCGCTATAGTAATTTAATAAATATTAATAACTATTTTAATCAAATTTAAATCATAATTTGATTGGATAGTTGGTTAAGAATATTATGGAATCTTAAATCCTTTCTTGATTTTAATTATGGGCATGGTTTTGTGAAAAGACATTGATCTTTGTTTTGATGCCATTTTCTTGTTTTTTTTTATTATTTGGCAGACGTAAGAATAAGTTGTGACCTATTTTTTACCCTCTTACCCTCACCTCCCAAAGGAGAAAGCCGACCGCATCAGGCAACGGCGCACGCGCCGCCGCTGCCGCCGAGATTCACAAGACTAATAGGCTATCGTTGGACCACCATCTCACCTGATGGTAAGCAATGATGTGGTTGACGGTGGAGCACGCTTGCTTAGAAGTAGTCTATTCGCTTTGACTTAAATACTTCTAGGTTGTATGAAGAAACACAGACTCCAACAGGGAATTTCATTCCTAAGCTGTGCACTTTTAAATAATTTATGGAATTTTATTTATTTAGACTGATTTAATTTAAAGTAATGTTTGTTAAAATTTTCTTTTGATTGATATAAACTAGTGCTTGACTGCGATCCCGCTTGATTTTACCATACGGTTACTGGACGGTTAGTTGCCCTTTGCGGTTCGAGGCCACGGTAACTCTTTCCATCAATCACGAAACCCACGTCTAATTTCCTTTTAAGTTTTTGAAATTGATTGAGATGAAGTAAACACCGTTAAATTTTGGTCGTTTTAGTCCCGTGGAGGATCGATTCGGTACATGAAACGCTATCGATTTATAAAGATTAAATTAAAAAATAAAGTACTTTTTTTCTAAAACTCGAATTAATATACGCATGTACGAAATTAATTTCTTTAAGTAAACGAGTCAATGAACTAGTAGGGAGTTGTCGATCGTTGCGTACTAACTACCTACAGTTCATAGGCCGCGATCAGCTGACGCTTACTTAAAAAAAAAAAAGAGAAAAAAAAGAGTTTCATGTTACCTAATTACCTTTTTCGGGGTATAATTTAACGGTGTATTGTGACTTGAATATTTCAGTTTTTCTAAGTAAAGTTCAGACATTTGGACTATCGCAAATGGCGTCACTAAAATAAAGTCACGTTGCCGAGACATTTCCTTTTTCGGACAGGTTTTTCACCTCCACGCTCAGTTAAACCTACCTTCTGCTAGAACTAAATTCCTTTGGTTTACGCTTACATCTTTAGCCATACGTCTGGCCTGTTGAGTATAAATATTTGTGTGATAAGCACGATCATTTGTTCTGTATCTGGGTGTAATATTTAAATGTTTAAATATTTAAATGTTGTAATGTAATATTTAAATATTTAAATGTTACAAATATTTTGCTATTTTCAACACCATATAGATTGCATAGGCATTTCTATAATATTGTATTGTTGTTTCTCTATAGACCCGATCGATTTCGATCACGGTGACCAATTCCATAGGAGATTAGCCGGGTACGTAGAAGATATTATAGTGCGTGTGTGTAAACACAGGTGCACTGTCTGTCCCTTTACTGTCATAGTCCGATGGGACGGCAATCCGAAATGACCGGGACAGATCAATTCAATTCTTTATTGCTATATCACATGTGTTATATAAAACCCTTTCGGAAGTATTCCTGTTTCGGCACCGATTTTTTCTGCACCAAAATTTCAGCACCCAAGCTATTCCTCTTTCGGCACCAATAGGTATTTTTGGTACCTTGTTTCCAGATTCGGCACCAAGCTAACATACCTATTGGTGTGGAAAGAGGAATAGCTTGGCTGTCGAAACTTTTGTTGCGGGAAAAATTGGTGCCGAAACAGGAATACTTCCCCTGTCGGGCACAGCAATGTCATAGAGGTAAGTAGGTAGAATTAGAATTTTAAGAAAATAAAGTTAAAATTAGAAAAGAAAAAAGAATCAGATATATGAAAATCAAATTAAATGAATACAGAATATCAGTAACGTAATAGACAAAATAGTAAGTAAATGTCATAAATGCATTTTTTCAATGTCAGAACTAAATTCCTTGTAAATGTCAAAATTAATTCACTACCAAGCGTCGATAGACGGGTGGGAACTTATCCAATGACTTCTCCCGCTCTAGGGCAGAACGGGCGGGTATGTCAGACTCTTACTAACTAAAACCCACTTCTATGTTCCTTCCTTGCCTTGTGTTCCAGGTTTAAATTTCAGAAGCAAAATCATGGCCCCAGTGAGAGGCTTCGGCCCTGCTTGGCCCCTACGGTTTTGCCGATACCTCTTAAAGACGCGCGTGGAACGCAAAGCGCCGCACCGAATATGCCTATGGGTTTGTTTACGGAGACGCGGCGCGTTACGTTGGGCGGTCCGTCGTACATTTCTATATGTTTGTGTGCGCGTTGGGCGTTTCGTCGTACATTGCAGCAGCGAGCCGCGTCATCGCTCGCGCAAACACAAACATATGGCAATGTACGATTGACCGCCCGACGCGCCGCGTCTCCGTAATCGAGCACTTACGCGTCGCGTGTCCATAAACACGGCCTATGACGTCAAACAGCGAATTCGGGAAATCTTGCTGTAAGTTTAGTAAAGACATTACCTAGCTACAGACCATAATACTCAAGCCTTGAACTTCTGCCAATCACCTGCCAAAACGGCCTGCCAAGGCGACAATTCAATTCAAGGCACGCACAAGCAAGTTGATCTTGTTCCATTATCGGGTCTAGGGGGAAATCGGTGGCAGGTACATAAACAACTCAATCGAGTATTGTTCGGTCAGTTCGGGGTCAGTTTTTGTTTAGTATTGTTATACTGATCAGTGGTAGCGTGGACTGGAATACGTCGAAAGTAACCTTGGAATCTGCCGAAGTTGTTTTTAAGATAAAATTTGCGTAACAAAACATTACATGTATAAAGAAGCTTATTAGGTTTGACCAGGAAAACAAAAGTAGCCTCAAGCGCGTTGGATCGACGACATGAACAGTCATGGAAAATACATTGATGAGGGTAAAACCGAAACATATGACAAAAATGTATATATGAGTATGAACGTACCTAATCTATAATTTAAAAATGAATCGCTGAATGTGTTGCCAAGCGCAAATCTCGAGAACGGCTGCACCGATTTCATTAATTTTTTTTTTTGTTGAATTGGTTATTGTTGAGAAGGTTCTTAGGCAGGGTACGGTAGAGTAGAGTAGGGTAGAGTAGGGTAGACTAGCGTAGAGTAGGTTAGAGTAGGGTAGAGTAGGGCAGAGTAGGGTAATAGCTAGTAATACATAGATTTTGTTAAATATTTTCTGAGTCCTACATTTATTTTTTACTGATTTTGGCCCGTAGTTTCACCTGATAGTAGAAAATATATGTATAATTACATATATGTCACTTTAATATGTAACGTTAAAGTAGCAATCCAATAACCAATCCAATAAAAAAAAATCCAGTAACCTCAAAACTTATAAAAACAAATAGTAAATAAGCTCACTTGTAGCATTAGTGCGAGTTTTTAAACGTACTTTTTTAACGTACTTGACCACAATGACTTTAACAACAACATGTACTAAAACTGAATAAACACCGTCTGGTGACACTTAAAAAACTGGGCAAGTGCGACTCGGACTCGCACACCGAGGGCTCCGAACAACAAACTTATGCAAATAGTTCAAATCGAGTCTCGAAGATTTTTCCGACCCAAAAAAGGTTTTTCTTTTGTGACGTAACTACAATTTTACAGTTTTCAGATTTATTACTATACTTGTGCTATGAGAGTTGAGATCTTGCTTTATGCCAAATTTCACAGTTCTAGGTCAACGGGACGTACCTGATGAATTTTGATTCCCTTAAGAGTGTCGAAATATACATTTTTTTCGGCAAACGGCCATATATTTTTTAACGTTAACTTAAAAAAAATCACACTTCTAAAGTATGACTTTTTCACAGCTTCAAATCAATCGTAGACCTGAGTATATGTTTTTCAACTCGATATCTCCACGCGTTCTCTAGATTAAGAGTCTAGACAGACAGACGGACCACATAGTGATCCTATAAAGGTTCCGTTTTTTCCTTTTAATGTAAGGAACCCTAAAAAGAACACATATCCTAGAAAAACGGACTTGGAGACGGCGTGCAATGGGTAGCACGCTGTCCGATCGTCCGGTAACCGACCGGACCGAGCCCAAGTCGTCGACGGCGCGTTCTGTTCCCACGCGCCTCAAGGAGCTGTCAGCACACCGAAGAGGCCCAGCCTGCTAACTGCAGGCAGGCAGAGTCGAAGCCTACTGGGGTCATGAGTTAATTTCCGAAAGGAATACCCGGCCCCGGCACGATAGGCTACGAAGGAACGCGGTAGGTTTTTAGTCAGTAAGACTACTTCCCCCTCCGCCCAAGGGCGGGATTTGTCATTGGATGATTTTACCTACCATAAAAAAAAAGTATCCTAGAAAAAAAAAATTGCTTCACAAATAAAAAGAAATATGAAAAGTTATCAACGAAATCTCACTAGTAACCACCTGTGTCTCCGAACATTCTTTATCCCCCAGGAGGAGGCTTTATTTATGACCTCAAGCTTTCATCGCTTTGTTCTCCTTTTAAAGATTGTAATAATATATGAAATAGGGAGCTAAGTTACGAAAATTTCCTTACTGTACATAGTTATCAAACGAAGTTGTAAAAGTGGTGTGTGAAATGATGCAAACATTTTATTTAACGCGAGATTCGGAAAAAACAAATACAAATGACTTGAATACAAAAAAGGTAGTATACTAATTTTCTGATTCTGATGTGAGGTGCATATTTGCCTGAAACGGTTTTTCCTTTCAATTATAATTTAGGTGTCTTCAAGGTTAGAGTGAATAGGCTCATAATAAACTAGTGGCAATGATTTCTATAATGAGAGAAAATAATTTGCTTATTATATAAAATGTATTAACTCTTGTACAGACTGTGATCATGTTTTTGCTTGTACATGGTTTTTGCTTGAGGCTAAACAAAAATCTCATCCAATTACAATTTAGCATAAAAGTCACTTCATTCCAAGCACTATTCAGACATGTATTTCAGCCTAGCATTATATAATGACAGTAACAAAAAAAAAAATTCAATGTCGTTTTGCTCAACTTACTCATTATAATTTCAACGAAAAGACGTCTACATTGTGAGCATTTTTTAACAATATGTGTAATACACTATAGTAATTTTTAATAGGTACATAAAACATTAAATTATAACATATATAACAACTGTATGGTCTCATCAACCGTATATTTACTTTGCGAACGCTGCAACCTACTTGGATGCCGTGCATCACAAATATTTTACTATAATTACAAAGTTTTACGCAATACAGAGCAGGTCAGACAATAACTGTGGAACTAAACACTTGTCAAGGGTAAGAATTGCCACTATGTTTACTTGTTAACCTACTTACATTTGAATATACCTTTAACTTCAACTTGTGATTGTTTCTGTGTACTTTAACAACTAAATCAACCAACAAAGTGATAGTGTACGGTGCTTTAAGCCATTTGGCCCCTACTTTTAATGGTCCTTCGAGCCGGATATTTATTGTGTGTAGTGTCAAAAGTAAGAATCGCTACTATTTTTACTTGCTAACCTACTTACATTTGAATATACCTTTAACTTCAACTTGTGGTTCTTTATGTGTACTCCAGTAACTAAACCAACCAACAAAGTAATGCCTAAAACCATTGGCCCTACATTTAATGGTCTTTCGAGCCGGATATTTATTGTGTGTAGTGTCAAAAGTAAAGAATCGCTACTATTTTTACTTGCTAACCTACTTACATTTGAATATACCTTTAACTTCAACTTGTGGTTCTTTATGTGTACTCCAACAACTGAAACAACCAACAAAGTAATAGTGTACGGTGCCTAAAACCATTGTCCCCTACAACAACAAAACGGTTGTTTAAATTCGAAAAAAATATAATACGGCTTTATGGAATCCCGCGGGATTCCATTGTTTAGAAGGCGATTCAGCAAAAATCCCGCTGCAGTGAGAACAGTGCTTGATTGCAATCCTAATGGATACTGCACACGGTTCAGTTTACCGCCAAATTTGCAGCGTTCTTAAGAGGAATATATGAGCTAATTGCGAGTTAAAAATAATGCGCAATAGTATAAACACAGTCACATTTTATTTTATTTAGTCTAGTTAGTGGGTGCAGTACTATTCTTCTAGATGGGTTACTAGGTAGCCTGTGTTTAAAAAAGACACAGTTGCGATCTTCCGACATAGGTTATCAGTTGACTTAAATCTAGCACGTCCGCGGTATGGACCGGTCCGGACCAAGCCTTTTGTCTCGCCGTTTATACCGCGTACATCGAAGGACTGGAACAGTTTGCCTGCTGCGGTCTTCCCGTCCGATTATAATTTAGGTTTCTTCAACGCTAGAGTGAAAAGGCACTTAATAAATTAGTACGCCTTACCATCAACGATTGCTTCACTGTGTACCATCAGGTTACAAAATTTTGATCGTTTTAGTCTCGTGGTAAGTCCCGTAATACTGTTTCATGTACCGGATCGATCCTATACGCACGGATATAGTCACGCGTGTATTAATATCATATAAAAATAAATGTTTTACTCACATTACCGGCTGCGCATTCGATATTGTATACAATGCCTGAATTACAAAAACATGACATTCAGAAAGTGACTGCACTTTAGGTCATGTAGTCCTCTCAAAGCGGTGTTCGGTTAGCTTGATCACGCGTGGCCATCAGTATGTATGAGAAGTTTACTCTCTGTATGAGGAACTATGCATGACATTAATCGACTTCAATATACTTCACAGCTACAAAATAATTACCCCTTTTCAAGCGTCTTCACATCAACGAATCCTGAGCTTCTCATTTCTCTATTTTCCCAGCGTCAGTACAAAATTAAGATCCCGTCTTACTGCCCAACACAAAAGCATCACAAAATGAAGTGTTCTGATCTCAGACAGGCACACCAACACATAAAAACACACACAGCCTTCGAAAATTAGTGGGCAAAAGAGCACTAGCGAATTCCCGCCGGCCCGGCTCTAATTAAATGGCAAAAATCGACTCGAGTCGGCTTGACCCAGATGTGGGACAATTGAGTAGACGGGAAATGGTTGGGCCAACTCGTCGGGGTGTGGCGAGTGTGTTGAGAGAGGCAGCGGGTGGATTCGTGTTTGTATTGTGAGATAGGGTAACTTTTGTTCAAAATACGGAAACAAATCGTGTTATTTTGAGAAGTACCGCAGTGTCTTAAATAAGCGATCCGCCGCGATTTGACGGTGGGCACGAAGCGATGCGCCGCGGACGGAACAAACAATTGATAAACTCTATTGCGGTGGTCTACGTGACCAACTGACTGTGGCCGAATCTCTTCGTCAATTCTTTTCGTGAGTAGGTATTGCAAGAATTGGGATTGTGGCTAGTATTTATATTATAAATCTTGTAAGAACAAATAAAACAAATAGTCTATCACTATCATTCGGTCTGTTTGCCAACCCGCACTGGGCGCGCGTGGTTGATTACGGCCCATTCCTTCTCCCAAAGAGGAGGTCTGAGACCCAGCCGTGCGAACATTATAAAGCTGATGCTATACTATGCTATCATTCTGTATTTTATTTAAATAATGCAGAATGATGACCTTTCATTATTGATAGGGTCGTGTTTGACCACTATTTTACCAGATGGTAAGCGATGACGACGTCAGCGATGAATTTTACTAAGAAGTTATCGTATTGACCCTTATCTCAATTCTTATTTTTTTTTTTAGCGTATAAATGATAAAAAATCCGGCCAAGTGCGAGTCAGACTCGCGCATAAGGAAAGGGTTCCGTACCTTGACTAGGCAAAGAACAGAACAACAACAAAATAGGAAAAAAATGGCGTTTTTTGTATGGAAGCCCCCTTAAATATTTTTTATTTATTATTAAAGTAAAAATACAACTGAGTATTTTCTGAATATTTTAAGTGCCTACCTGTTGCCTTTATTAATAATATCGAGCAAAACATCGCGTTTGTATGGAAGCTCCCTCAAATATTTTTTTTTCTTTTACGTGTTTGTTGTTATAGCGGCAACAGAAATACATAATTTGTGGAAATTTCAACTGACTAGCTATCGCGGTTCTTGAGACACAGCCTGGTGACAGACAGACGGACAGACGGACGTGCAGACAACGAAGTCTTAGTAATACGGTCCCGTTTTTACCCTTTAAGTACGGAATCCTAAAAAGTAAAGTTTAAATTTAATCTGTGGTCTGGCCCAGTAATCGGCCACAGCAATGCCATCCAAGACTTGAGTCCCAACAATAGGTACATTACAAGGATGATTATGGATGTTATTTGCACCAAATATGCTTAAAAGTATTGCTAAACAAACTCGCTTGTCGCTTACAGATAAGGCACACACTAAAGTGAAACGTGCAGCTGTAGGCAATCTGTAACACGTAGTAATTAGCTAGATTTTCATACCTTGTTGAAGCTGCGAAACTTATGCCCAACCACCTTTAAATTTATAAGCCTTACTGCGTACAAATTTAATTTATTCAAATACTAGCTTTGCCAGTGGCTTCGGTCCCGCTCTACCCTACTGTAACTTTACCTTACTGTACCCAACTGTACCCTACTCTAGCCTTTACCAATAAATGAGCAGGCTTTTTTTCTCTCCTGGTTCTATGCCACTTTACCACCAAATTTCACCCAAATCAGTTCAGCCGTTCTTAAATTACAAATAGTGTAACTAACATGACTTTTTTATATACAGATTTATTTACGTTTTGAGATTTACGACGTTGTAATTTATTTTATATTGAACTAGCGACCCACCCCAGCTTCGCACGGTTGGAATGGTGATATTATATAAATATATAATGCATGTATTATACATGTAAACCATCCTCTTGAATTACACTATCTTAAAAAAAAATCGCAACAAAATCATCAGTTTTCATGTTAATCTATTACCAGATCGACTTCAGTCTATTACAATATTAAATGATTACATAAAAAATTGAATATTTTAAATAGAAACGACGAAATCTACCCGTAGGAAGGTAGGACCCTCCGTTATCTATTTCTCTCGGCATTCTTGTTCATTCAAAGCTCGTCTGTGAAAGATGTCTTTCAGTGATAAAGCCGCCCATTGCAGGCTCACTTACGATTAAAATGTTGTAGGAATATTTGGTATTTTTTTTATTTTAAATTTAGTTTTTTTTTATTGGTTACCTACATATTTATAACTTAATAGTTTTTATAGTTTTTTTTTAACCGACGCCTCCAAAATGAAGGTGTAATGACGGCACGTGACGTGCTGCGTGTCGCAAGTTCGATTCCTGCTTGTGTGTGTGTGTGTTTGTGAACGCACTCAACATTGGACTGGCCTATTGGTCTAGTGGTCAGTGTCCCTGACTGCTATGCCGGAGGTCGTAGGTTCGATTCCCACCCAGGACAAATGTTTGTATGATGAGCACGATCATTTGTTCTGTGTCTACGTGTAATTTATCTATATTAAGTGTGTATTTAGAAATATGTAAGTATGTTCATCAGTTGTCTAGTACTCATAACACAAGCTCTGCTTAGCTTGAAATTAGACGGCGTTTTGTGATAGCTTTGGAAAAAAAAACTTGCCGTAAACTTAAAAAAAAAAAACATTACACACATTCTTTCATGTATACTTCTGTTTCTCTGGCATGATCTGTATCTTAAACGGCTGGATAGACTATGTCAAATGAGGTGTCATTAGTGTGAAGACGTGACATAGACTAAGTAAATTAAAAAAAAAAATGGTGGTCACTATAAGTTATATTTTCTCGGGACATAGTCATTAAAGGTCTGAGAGAAGACTCTAAAATATAAGAAATAAAAAAAATAAAAAATTGCTAAAAACACAACCGCAAAACATTTCAAGGTAATCTGGCGGTTCCAGAGTTTTTCGGACGATTTAAACATACACAATAGCTCGAAAACAACAACTGGGCAGTTGCCTAGACCAGAGACAACACCCATCTGGTTGGAGGTTTGTAAAGCTTTACGTATCGCATTTGTCCACAAGGACAAGCATAAAATGACTTCAGTGAACAACCCGCACTGGGCCCGCATGGTGGATTACGGCCCATTCCCTCTCTTAGAGAGAAAGCCTGTACCCCCAACAGTGGGAACATTAAAAAGGCAGATGATGTTGATGATGATGAAAGCCAATCATAAACCACAGAAATGAGGCCAACATCGTGAAAATGAGGTCTCGATTAAAATTAATACTACTCGTTTATTTTTGTTTCGTAAATAAAATCCAGTTTTATATTTAGATTTTCGACACTGCATAAACCTGCCAAGTTCTATTAAAACTTTGTGTACCTGCAGACGAACTATTTAACTTATTTATTAAAATATAAATTCATGAAAACTCTGAAAACTGAAAGTTTAGCGCGCCTGAAAGATTTATAGTTAGTTAGCTTCGCTGTTTATTTTTGAAGGTTTACCTTTTAAAAATGCTTTTAACCTTAAGCTTGCTTTGAAAGTGTTTGGTTGTTTTTTAATGTAAGAAAATGCAGGGAGTAAATCAGCTTTTTAACGATAGAATATTATGTCTTGTGACATCGAAAGGAAATCGCATGAGTTAACTAACGGATTGGCTTGATAAATATGCTTTGAAGGATTATGCATTTTTTAATAGAATTGAAAATTTGATAGAAAAAGAAAGTGTATTGTTTTCTCAGTGTAGATGTGACCTTTGGAGTGAAATTAAGTGTATATTCAAGTTATGTTTGCGAAACGGAACCGAAGCCTACCTGAGCTAAGCTCTTTACGGTGGGGAAAATCACCCAATGACATCTCCCGCCTTTGGGCGGAGCGGGAGATAGTGTTAGACTTTTACTGACTAAAAAACCCACCACGTTCCTCCTTTGTTGCCTTTCATACTAAGGTCGCGCCTTTCTTTCAGAAGAAGACCCTTGACCCAGTAGGCTTCGATCCTGCTGGGCCTCTACGGACCTGAGATTAGTTGCGACAATATACTCATTGTGCTATATGGAGTAGTTAATTTACTTATAAATAAAGTATAACCCGTCCTCCTCCTCCATTCGTATTCCTCATTACTGAGGATCGGAGTTCCCACTGCATTAGTTTCTTACTGATGGTGTCTCAGCATCTATGAAGGCTGGGGCTGTGTCTAAGGTTGAATACAAATACAATAAATTAAGCATGTCAGCCACAGACATTTTGTGCCACCGCAGGAGACGATTCCCAGCTAACGTAGGCACGGTCTTGCTGATGATGAGCAATGGTGTCACATGTGATAAGCATCAAGTCCAAGTCGTGGAGGACGCATAGTGTTCCAAGCGTGGCAAAGGGATATTTTGAAAGAGATACCATATCACGGAACGTAAACGGCAACTTAAGGACACAGATGGGTTTCAGTCAGTAAAACCATCACAATTTCAGTCACCATCAACGATTGCATCACTGCTTACCATCAGGTCGGATTGCAGTCAAGCACTAGTTTATATCAAACTAGCTTCTGCCACCGTCTACACCCGTGTGAAAGTGGTGGAGTTTAGTAAAATTCATTCTTCGCGGTATTGGAATACCAACACTAAAATTAGTCGATTATGAGTGCATCACTAGCGCTCCGCCCAAGGGCGGGATTTGTCATTGGATGATTTTACCTACCGTAAAAAAAAAAAAAAAAAACCATGTACCGATGGCGAAACGCCGTACGTCTAGTGGTCCGATGATGGAACGGACTTGGTGGAATTAAATTGTGCAATTCCAACGCACACTTCCCGAAATAATATCTTAATGACCCAGTGTTTAAGGTACCAGTCGCAAGTTCCGATATGAATTTATTTATTCAAACTTCTTACACAAGCAAAAACTGTGCCAAAGCGGACTTAATGCCAAAGGCATTTTCTACCAGTCGACCTTAGGGTGGTGCAGAAACATAATATAGTAGGTGCAACTTAATGTTAAACAAACAAATTGAAAACTAATACATAACACAGTAATAAATACATACATACATACTTCGAGCAGTGGTGGCCGAGTGGTAATGGCCTCGACTTAGCGAGTTGTATGTTGCCGTTCAAACCCAGCTAGCCGCATTACTTTGTGTGATTTATTTCATCACCACTGCTCTCAAAACGGTGAAGGAGAAAGTCGTGAGGAAACCGTCTTAGGACCAAAAATTCGAAGACGTGATATTCATCAACCCGCACTGGGCTCACGTGGTGGATTACGGCCCATTCCCTCTCCTGGAGAGGAGGCCTGAGTCCCAGCAGTGGGAACATTATAAGGCTGAAGCTATGCTATGCTATACATACTTATTGTATAAATATATACAAATAACGAAAATTATTCTGAGAAACAAATCTCCTCTTGCGAATGTGTTCACGTGCCATTACCTTAAAAAAGAACCGACTGGATGCCATCCTGATGTTCAACGGGAGCGCATTCTAAAGAGAATTATGATTTTATCATTTCATATGTAGATTTTATAAGTTTGTCTAGGACATTTCTGATATCACATGCCTCGGAAAGCACGTCATTCAAAGATCTTTGACAATCGATATAGGTAGTTAGCACACACAATGACACAACACACAGAACACGAACAACAGGACAAGTCGTTATAGCGACACTTGGGGGAGGCCTATGGCTTAAATAATGATAATGATGATGATAAACAGACGCCAAAGAGTTTACCATCAGTCTATCCAAGGATTATTGTGTTAAATAGTAACTGGGTTGTGGTCTGATAGGCAATCACTATATGTAAAAAATGGATATTCAACCGCATCTGGTTACACTAAAAGCTGACCCCAAGCAACTACGGAAAAGGCTACAGAGAAATAATAATAATAATAATAAACTTTTATTCACAAAAAATACAGATATCACGTACTTATTTAAAAAAATAAAATAAACAGTTGTTGGTAAATCAAGTATATAACCCTGCCTCTTAAACTAGGATAAACCTGTATTCTAAGAGACAGTGTTCGGCAAGTTAATTCCTTAATTAAAATACGATTTAGGACAACAAGTGAACGGTGCTGAAGTGATTTTTATTTATCTGTTTTTTATTAATTGATATTTATGTTATAACGTAAGTAGGGTGTGTGTATGGCATATGAAGTGTGAGTGTGTGTGGCATGTGAAGTGTGACTGTGCGTTTATTAGCAGGGGATATGAGCGTGCTTGTGAAATAGTGTATATTTAGGTTAATGGGTACGTAATAAAAGCGTGTGATTATGAGTAGTAGCAGTTTAAATATATGGTAGAAGGTAGCAAATGTATTGTTATTACGTGATGAATGTGAGCAAAGATTCAGTGTAGGCATAGTCCTTTTGAAGTAGCCACTCTATTACTGTGGATTTCACTTTATGTAAATTTAATTTTAAAATATGTAATTGTTTGTCAACTTTATGATATATGTGTGTACCTAGTATGTAGAATTGAGGTTTTGCAAAGCGGTTTTGTGTTGGGTTCTTGGAATAAAGAAAGTAAAATAATG
This sequence comes from Leucania comma, assembly GCA_958295575.1. Taxonomy (NCBI): domain Eukaryota; kingdom Metazoa; phylum Arthropoda; class Insecta; order Lepidoptera; family Noctuidae; genus Leucania; species Leucania comma. The sequence continues at coordinate 21,809,045 of OY282477.1, read as the reverse complement.
GAAGAAAACGCACAATGAAACTATATAGACACTTAAATACATCAACATTGTGTGTCTCACGGCTGCGCCAAATAGGTAGAGTTCACCATGATGCCAGGACACTACGTAGTAGTTGCCTGACGCCGGAGAGATGATGATGAATCGCCAAACTTAAGTGGTAGTGCCCAGGAGATACACGTGCAAATTTGTCACAGCAGCTCTCGGCTCCATAACCCACTCGCCTTCGGCTCGTGCGAATTCGGCCATAGTCGCAATGACAAACTTTTAAAATGCTATACACATACAATTAACTTAGTGTTTTTAAATAGAGACAAATTATCAACAACAGAAGTCGCGTTCAACTCTAACTTACTTATACTAATTGCTCAAAAGGATATTTCTTTATTTGCCGTAACGAGCAAAGAAAACAGCGTCGAGCTCTAGTCGACGCTTTGGCGGACAAGGCCGAGTAGGCACGAACACTTCCGAAGTTTCACGAACACTGTCGTAGTTGTGCGAAGAACTTTCTTATTAGTCTGCTTTAAATGCAGTGTACTAGCGAACTTGGTGCAGCTATTTCAGTTTCAAATAAAGTATTTCTTTAGACTTGAAAACCTTCCGTGCTGTAAGAATGCGGTTCTTACAGCACGGAATAATTATAAGTTGACCAATTACTTTTTCACAAAAAACAAATTGCCACTGTATTAGTGTCTCTAGTTTCTTTTTTTTTTTTCGTTATTTAAAATTAAATTTCACTGTTACAAAAACACACTTTTAAAAATCAAATCATTCTTTCTTTAAAGTTTTTTATTGGGTCAAAATATAAAACCAACCTTTACCCATTTTTTTAGTCGGTTATATATATTATAGTGTATCTAAATACTACAATATAAGTGCTTTTTTATTGTTTTCACAGTTACGAAAATATACTTTGAAAAAAAAATATACCTACTTCAACATTTTGACGCTGATTTTCAAGTTTTAAACTATAAAACGAACAGTCCGTTAAAAACATCGTAAATGCTGCAATACGGTTGTTTCTCTTTTGTTTTCACTGTTACGAAAACACCTTCAAATGAAAAAAAAAGTAAAATACGCTACATACATTTTGACGCAATCAGAAAACAAATTTTTAAACTATAAAACCAATCTGCTCTTTTTTAAGTCTGTTTAAACAGTTTACCTAAATACTACAATACGGGTTCTTCACTATTGTTTTCACTGTTACGAAAACACATTAAAAAAAAACTTTAACATTTTGACGCAAGCAAAGATGCAAGTTTAAAACCATAAAACAAACTAACTACTTTTTTGAAACCGGTTAAAAACAGTGTAAAAACTAAAATACGGGTGTTTCTCTATTGTTTTCACTGTTAATACACACTACAATAATAAAAAAATACTTTCACACTTTGACCCAGTAACAAAACAGAGCTTTAAGTTTCAAACTATAAAACGAAAATCTGGGATCGCGAAAAACCGCATAATTCTAAAAAAATAGGTATAATACTACCATTTTCGCACCGTCCATAACCGCGCTGCAAAAAAAAACTATGAAAATGAGAAGCATGAAACAAAGAACGTAAAGCTACGTAGGAAGCGATCGTAGCGACGTTTATGTTCTATTGTTTCAACGTAAATGCTTTAAGTTGCGTCATAGTCCCAGAGTGTGGAATGACCATGCTGGCCACCACTCTAGCCAGAATTATTTTTGTTCCTTTCATATTACTAGACTCTTTGTCTTGGACGATCTCTATGATAAATAATAATGATAAATGATATTTATTTTGCAAATAGGTTTTAAAAAACACTTTTACACGGCAATATTTCAACTAGATGGGGCCGGTGTTTCCTAGTGGACTACCCTGAGAAGAAACACCGAAACAAACTCAGGGGCCATAGTTTTTTTTAAAGTCCACACAGTTAATTTGTAATGGTCTAATCACATGAGAACTATGCAGATTTGTCTGAGATGGTCTTTTGAAGAAAGAACCATACAGATTTCAGTGGACCTGTCCAGTCCGTGCAAGCATTTGTCGGTATTCGTGTAGCTCAACTCAGGACTACTAAGGAGGTACTGCTGTGGTAAAATTTGCCCGGAACGAACATGAACGATTTTCACACCACTTTTACCGTGATTAAATTCTACGATGACGTCGTTCCTCAGGCGACCATTGAGTGATAATCTATGCCAATCTGTCCGAGTACATTCGACGTGGCCAACCCTCCTCTATGTACTCCAGCCTGACTATTTTTTCTCTGACATGAGCTACTTGTGTAATGGAACGTATAGTGGTGTTTCAAACGCAATTGCTTCGCTTGACCCCTACTTTTTATACGTAGAGCTGGAGGAAACCCAACAATGTTCCTTCAGTTGCCCTTTGCATTAAAATATAATAAATATAAAAAAAAACTCTCCGTTCGAAAATTGGCCGCTAAGCCGTCTCCGTACTCTGTGGGTTGTGTAATGAAAGCCGGCTTAAGGAGAAAAAATATATTCATGCCTATGATTGCTTGAGATTTTACTAACGTACTCAATTTTAGGAAGATAGTTTCGGATTCCGACGAAGCCCTTATTTGGGAGTAGCTAAACTGGCTAGATTGCGAGTCGAATAATAAGTTTTCTGTATATTATTAACATACCTAATCAGCATCGAATAATACGTTGTGGGTTCAAACTCAGACGCTTTACTTTGTGTAATTTATTTCATCACCACTGCTCTCTTAAGACAGGAGGACACCGGCATATCCGAAAGTCAAAAATTTTAAGACATATGACATCCATCAATCCGCACTGGACGTATACGTGGTGTATTATATCCCATTCCTCCTGTTCAAGAGAGGAGTCTCAGCAGGTGAACAAAATAAGGATTGTGGGTGTGGAAAGTCAAATTTCAAAAAGTAAATATCGAATAAGAGACTTTTTAGCACGACCTTAAACGACTTCAAGAACGGCAAAACCACAAAACTACTTTAACTTACCCAGAAAATAAAAAACCTCAGAAAAGTATCCCTAGAAATATTTACTCCTACCTATTACCCGTACTGTTTTCACAATAATATCGTTTATAGACAATAAAACGATCTAGCCAGGATCTAGGCAATGGCTAGAACTTAACTTTCATGCGACGCGGGGACAGTGCAAACGGCTCAGTGAAATGGCAATATAGAACGGTGGCACCGAAACTAGCGGGGACACAGATTATGGTAATTTAATTTGAGATGGAAATTGGGGAAGTTTCTTTTCTAGTTGTATTATGTTTTTAGTTGGTTTTGGGAGTTTTTTAAAATGAAGTATTTAAAAGATTCGGAGTTTAGGGTAACTAAAATATATGTTGTTGAACGCGCTAATCTCAGTAACTCCTGGTTGAACTTAAAAGAAACAAGTTTTCAATGAAAATATTTTTTCACAGCAAAAAAAACGCTTTATATACTATAACTCATCAAGACTATTCCAAAAACTTCAAACACGATGAGGTTATCTTATTACGCTAATTACCGAGTATCTATGGCCATCTTCCAGTTCCATCATCGGACCCTCGTTATCATCTAGCACCTAAATACTCGTCAATACAAATCAAATGAGCCCAAACTCGGAAGGGGTTGTATCGATTACGACCGAATTCCTACGACCACCTTTCAGCTCCATCATCAGATCAGCTCTATGTCATCATAATATTGCATTGTCACGCTATTTACACGTGCATACAAAATTTCAGCTCAATCGGTAACCGGGAAGTTGATCAAATTTAATTTGCAAGATTTGATCAAAGACAAACATCGGTCAGGTGAAACTAAATAAAAGCGTGTAAAATAGTTCAGATTTTGATAGCTTATTTATTGAGGAACACTACAAGCTACATATAACATTACACTATGACAACTTTAAGTGGAGCAGTAATCAAAAACGCGTGTGCAACCGCGAGGAGCAGCTAGTTTCTAAATAATCCAGTGTGGGTTGGTGGATGCCACATGCTTTCAATTTTTGGTTTTTCGGAATTTTTTCGTTTAGGTACCGTTTCGAGAGAAGCGCTGCGCATTCATGAATATGAACCCGCGACTTTCAATCGTAAGTCGGGGCGGTATAATATAACCATTCTTATAATAAACAATACACTGTCCACACACTGGCCACAGACTGTTTTTCGATATTGTATTGTCTTGTTACATTAAAGAACAGTACCCACTAATTTAAAGTTATAAGATCGTTATACAGCATAGAATAACTGAATTAATAAAGGAGCGGGAAATAGTGTTAGCCTCTTACTGACTAAAAACCTATCCTGCTCCTTCATTACCTTCGTTCCAAGGCCCCGGGGTTCACTTTTGCCTAACGCTAGGTCCCAGTAACCATAGACCCTGCTGGCCGATTAGGTAAAGATACTTTTCTATACCTAACCAAGATATCCCCGTCTATTGGGACAAACGATTCACGTGGTGGTATATAACTTTTGAAAATGAGTTTGACATGTCAAAGGTCGAATGATAATGTATAGGTTTATTAAAGAAAACGCTCGAAAAGTCAGCCGAAAAGCTTACAATCATAAGCAGTAGGTTCCTAGACACTAAAGAATCGGTTAAATAATATCATAACTTGTAAATAGAATCAAAATGCAAATTGTGACCATGGTTATATTCGCAAAAGTCGACCAATGGCTCTAGTAGGAGGCTTCGGTCCTTTGGGCCGCTACGGTTTTGTTGATATCTCTTTGAGGTGTGCGTGGAACACTGTGCCGTCGACGATTCGGGCCAGCCGGCCAGACGGCGAGATAACCCTTGCTCGAGTACTTTTAGCTTAGTTCCATTGCCACAGTCTTTCTAACGTTTCTTAATCGCAGTTCTCGTGGCCCTATACCTATTATAAAGGGTAAATACTCATGTATTTGTTCGCGCACACGCCGCTATGGCCTCAGTATTGCTAGGGTCACAGCGAATACGTTTCCGATACATTTACCCCGTAAGCGGGTAGTTTTACACGCAGATTTGTTTGTATAGTAAACTGATTTAGAAGAAGGATTTGTCGGCCTTAGTCTAAGCTTGGAAGCTGTAGTAGCTTGACTTTCTATGATAAGTTTTTTTTTTGTAGTTATTTGGTTTAGAATTTTTTTTTGCATTTTCAGACTTTTAATGTCCCCTCTTCTGGGACTCGGGCACCCTCTCTAGGGAAGGGAATGGGCCGTAATCCACCACGTGGGCCCGGTACGGGTTGGTGAATTTCACATGTCTTCGAAATTTTGGTTCTAGGGCATGCCGGTTTCCTCACGATGTTTTCTTTCATAGTTTTGAGAGCAGTGGTGATGAAACAAATTACACATAGTAATGCGCCTGGCTGGTTTCGAACCCGCAACCTACAACTCTTAAGTCGGGGCCGTTATCACTCGGCCACCACTGCTCTCCATACCTGTGTACTAATGAAGTCAAGGATTGAAAAATCCACATTGGTTCTTGCCCGGTTTCATGCCCCCTATGAGAGGCGTATGCCTTAACCACTAAGCCATTATGACGCCACGTAGTAACTAAAATCCTGCATCGCGGTTTTAAAATTATCCGCGTGATGAGTACACATCAAAAGTCCGATATCAACTATTGGGCAGTTGCCCGGACCTGAGACCTCTCATTTAGTCGGTGAATCCTCCAAAAAAGGTATGTGGAACCTTACATTCTGTCCCGCATACCTCTAAAATCCTATAACCCTAAACCCTCACTAAATTATGGATTTCTGATGTTTCTAGCTCCATTGAAACTAGGCGTAGTAAAATGTTATGACAGCATACAAACTTCGACATCAATGTTTGTGTATGTCAGTCGTGGCCTAGTACTACTCATTATGTATGTAATGGGGTTTAGCCTCAAAGTGTAAAACTTGGTTTTTGCTGTTTTCACCTTAAATATACTGGACGGAAAGGGCCGATGACCGGAGGATGTATACAAGCATAGATACGTAGATATTTTCTTTATTATATACAACCTTATCTTTAGTATGCGAAACCTAAAACACGGGTCTAGTATTTTTATGTAAAGAATCCATGTACAAAATTTCATAACTGTATCATGAAAAATCACAAAGTTATAAACTTGTTATGTTACATGGTTGTCCACACAAACTCATGGTCACCGGGCCATTTGGCCCACTGAGGGGTTGTTTCGCTCCCGCACCTAGTTATGCACCGGTGTTGCCGTGACCAGTACTCTACTTTAAAAAAAAAGTATTTAAAAAGTAGTAGGCTTTATAGAAGTAGTAGTTTGTATATTAAAAAAATACACTAGAACCTTAAAAGATGTAAAGTAGATGGATGGAGAGGAAGAGGGAGGCCGAAGAAGAGATGGATGGATTGTGTGAGGAGTGATATGAAAGAAAAGGAAGTTAGTGATAGTGTGACGGCTGACAGGATAGAGTGGAAGAAAAAAACGTGTTGCGCCGACCCCAAGTAATATGAGACAAGGCGAGGAAGAAGAAGAAGAAGAAGACACTAGAACCTTAAAAATAATAATATGTGACAAAGGATGCTCTTTTCAATTTTTTTTACAAACAATTTTTGATGGATATGACAGAGAAAGAGCACAACTGGAAAAAGATATAAGTTCACTTGAATCAGTAACAGTCTCAGGGGCGCCGACTCCGTGGGTGCTCGAGCACTCATGTAAATAGATATCAAGAAACAGATTAGTAATCGCCTTTTAGAGATGGGCGTTTTTTCATTACCCGACGACCCGTTTAGCACAGTGGTTTAGAGCGCCGAAGACAAATCTAATTATATTTTTATCAAACATAATTAGTAATTAAGTACGCAGTATGTAAGTAGGACATTTTATTTATTTGTCGCTCCATCAGTGTGCATTTCTCACACTTCGCCACTTTTTCGAGTCATCAAATGAGCATGAGCACTTTTGAAGTTTTCTATAAGCCGGCGCCCCTGAACAGTCTAACACTTCCCCTCACTCTACATAGAGTGAGATTACTTGATCTTTTCTCACTAAAAAAAAAACATTTTAAAAGCTGATCCTATAATCTCTAAACTTACATTTAAATTATCAATTTCGCTGACCACCGAGGATTATCCTTTAACAAAACAATTAAACTTAGTGCCAGCATAATGCACCTAATACGACACGTATTCAGTATAGAATCGTACGTGTCCCGTGCTACTTCGTACGTGATTCGTACGAGTGCCCCGCGTGATCCGTACGTGACCCCGACGCGTTCCAGTTGCGTTGATAATGTAAGTATAAGTTCATTAACGAAAACGCTCGAAATGTCATCTGAAGAGCTTATAAACATAAGAAAGAAAGAAAAGAAAGAAAGAAAATCGTTTATTCGACCTCTCACATACAGTAAAATAAGAATAATAAATAAAAAAAAATAAACAACATTAAAATCTGTGCGAGGCCAAAAAGGCGCCTAACTCAGCATATGCTGCGATATTTAAGAACGTTAAATAACGCAGCGCTGGTATTCTGTTAGGGCCCACGGTGATGTCACGGTAACACTCCCGGATGTTAAATAAACAAGATATCGTCATAAAAAAATAATAAAATAATAAATATTACATTGATATAAGGCGTAAAATTATGTTAATGTGTGTCGTGTAAATGTTAAATAAATATTGAAAAAGAGAATAGTGCATACAATATTAATGAAAACCATAAACAGCACAGGCGCCAGACACGCGCGCTCTCGCGCTCCAACAACATTTGTCAATGCCATAGACAAACGGATGAGCGCGGGCGCACGGCTCACGGATATTTATCAGTTACAAATAATAAAGTACTCTGTGATATTTATATTCTGTGGCTTGATCTACCGATCGACTGTCAGAAGAAAATAAGCAGTAGGTTCCTAGACACTAAAGAATCGGTTAAATAATTATCATAACTTGTAAATAGAATCAAAATGCAAATTGTGACCATGGTTATATTCTCAGAAGTCGACCAATGGCCCTAGTAGGAGGCTTCGGTCCTTTGGGGCCCTACGGTTTTGTTGACATCTCTTTGAGGTGTGCGTGGAACACTGTGCCGTCGACGATTCGGGCCAGCTGGCCAAACGGCGAGATAACCCTTGCTCGAGTACCTTTAGCTTAGTTCCATTGCCACAGTCTTTCTAACGTTCCTCGGTCGCAGTTCTCGTGGCCCTATACCTATTATAAAGGGTAAATACTCATGTATTTGTTCGCGCACACGCCGCTATGGCCTCAGTATTGCTAGGGTCACAGCGAATACGTTTCCGATACATTTACCCCGTAAGCGGGTAGTTTTACACGCAGATTTGTTTGTATAGTAAACTGATTTAGAAGAAGGATTTGTCGGCCTTAGTCTAAGCTTGGAAGCTGTAGTAGCTTGAATTTGTCTGATAAGTTTTTTTTTTTGTAGTTTTTTGGTTTAGGATTTTTTTTTTTTGCATTATCAGACTTTTAATGTCTTTCCACTGAGTGGTTGTTTTGCTCCCGCACCTAGTTATGCGCCGGTGTTGCCGTGACCAGTACTCTACTTTAAAAAAAAAGTATTTAAAAAGTAGTAGGCTTTATAGAAGTAGTAGTTTGTATATTAAAAAATTACACTAGAACCTTAAAAGATGTAAAGTAGATGGATGGAGAGGAAGAGGGAGGCCGAAGAAGAGATGGATGGATTGTGTGAGGAGTGATATGAAAGAAAAGGAAGTTAGTGATAGTGTGACGGCTGACAGGATAGAGTGGAAGAAAAAAACGTGTTGCGCCGACCCCAAGTAATATGAGACAAGGCGAGGAAGAAGAAGAAGAAGAAGACACTAGAACCTTAAAAATAATAATATGTGACAAAGGATGCTCTTTTCAATTTTTTTTACAAACAATTTTTGATGGATATGACAGAGAAAGAGCACAACTGGAAAAAGATATAAGTTCACTTGAATCAGTAACAGTCTCAGGGGCGCCGACTCCGTGGGTGCTCGAGCACTCATGTAAATAGATATCAAGAAACAGATTAGTAATCGCCTTTTAGAGATGGGCGTTTTTTCATTACCCGACGACCCGTTTAGCACAGTGGTTTAGAGCGCCGAAGACAAATCTAATTATATTTTTATCAAACATAATTAGTAATTAAGTACGCAGTATGTAAGTAGGACATTTTATTTATTTGTCGCTCCATCAGTGTGCATTTCTCACACTTCGCCACTTTTTCGAGTCATCAAATGAGCATGAGCACTTTTGAAGTTTTCTATAAGCCGGCGCCCCTGAACAGTCTAACACTTCCCCTCACTCTACATAGAGTGAGATTACTTGATCTTTTCTCACTAAAAAAAAAACATTTTAAAAGCTGATCCTATAATCTCTAAACTTACATTTAAATTATCAATTTCGCTGACCACCGAGGATTATCCTTTAACAAAACAATTAAACTTAGTGCCAGCATAATGCACCTAATACGACACGTATTCAGTATAGAATCGTACGTGTCCCGTGTTACTTCGTACGTGATTCGTACGAGTCCCCCACGTGATCCGTACGTGACCCCGACGCGTTCCAGTTGCGTTGACGCTCGGTGTACGCGTAATATACATGTTCTGACGCAATTGTTTGAAGGATACTCGTGGTGTCGATAATGGTGCACGCAAGTGTAACTGTAGTTATATACAGGCTGACTTTACTTTTCTCGCAAGTTATAATAGTACACCTGACCGAATTTCGGTCACAGTGGAGTATATACCTACCTACAACTTCAGGAATGATTTGTAGTCAAATATTAAAGTAAATCTTCTATTTTTAAGTATTTACCTAAATCTCTGGTAATTTTGTTACCTACTTTGTTTAAAATTTAATCGAAATAATTTGGGTATATTTTCATATTTTTATTTTCTTAGATTGTAGAAATGTAGACATTTGTGAGTGTAACTGTATGTTACTAAACCAATAACAATTAAATAACACTAATATTTGCATGCAATCACTAAATGGCGTAATGTGTCTTTTTGCTTAGTCTCCTATAATAACATCTTTTGTACCTACCTGCCGCATTTTACGCAAATAAATTAATTATATTATTATCTCTCTATTCACTTAATACTCAAAATTATGTAGGTATAAATTATATTTTTAAATATTACAATAAATTTTCTTTTTATTATTATACAAGTAAACAGGCTATATTATAGTGCGCAAGTGTGTGAAATAACACAAGTGTACTTTTTGTCCCTTTATTCTCATAGTTAGATGGGACAGTAATTCGATACAAGAGACCAGGCGTAAGACCAACGGCTAAAGGTATTTTCAGGGGAGCGGGCGTGTCATACCGCCAACTTCAACTCAGGGTTACTACACTAGTAGGTAATTCTTATAGGAAAAATCCAATAGCACTTATTGCCAGTCACATTTGCGACCACGATACCCATAAACACATTTTAATACATGATAATACTCTTTTTGTTACATGAGACATGAGGGTTCTTTTACACGGTGTCAACAGACTGTGCTGAAATATAAAATAAAAAAGTCGTTCATTACTAAGATAAATGAATGTACAAAAAACTCGAAGTCATGCAGAGAAGAGTTTTTTTTTTCGTAATCATAATAATTAATAAATAGACTAGGTGGAAATTATACAGCTAGAATTGAGGTGTCTACTTAACTACAGTATATGAGAATGAAGTTTCAGAAATTATTTTATCCTAAAAGTTGTACATGTGAAAAAAGAAAGAAAGATAATAAATATTTGTGACTCACACAAGACAAACACTGCTTAATCATAAAATAATAAAATGAAATCAATATTAAATAAAATACCTCAGAATTATGCTGCTATATTTTACAAAAAAAAAGTAAAATAAAGCAGGGCTGGTACCAAAAGGTAGGGACAAGTGATGCCACGGACACACGGAAAGCAGAGATGGATAAAATATTATATAGATAAAAAAGAATATAATGCAATGCGTGTGCTTAATACTTTCATCCTCTTAAATATTATCATTACAATTTTAAATCATCCTGTACAAACGAATGCGAACAGCAGGAATAGAGAACGGTTACGGCGTGAATTGAGTGAGACATCGTGAGCTCAATACTAGTGTTGAGTACTGTGACGTCACGTAATGCATACATATGTGAACGCTCCTTAGATTCAGTGTTGCATGTTAATATTTCAGCCAATATTGTTAAGTTAGTTGGGTAGCAATACGAGACAATAATTTGAGATTTGAGAGTAAAGTTCAGTAGCTGTTTTAATTATTCGCAAATTAATTTGATTCCTAGCGGATATTGTGATGTAAAATTGGTGTACTTTTGTAACTAAAGTGTCTGCACAACTGGACAATATGTGGAATCGTTGAAACAGGCGCGGTCTCGGTAAAAATTGAGTTGAGAATTTTATTGTATTGTTGACTAACTTAGCGAAGTTTGTCGGGAAGGTTGACTTGATATGTATTTGCTGTCAAATGCTAAAAAGAAAACATTAGTATGTGTACAATGTGTACATCCTTATTCTAAGAGTATACAGATTAACTATAAATATTAATAAAAAATAATAATTCTTTTATATTAAGTACTAAAGACTCATTTCAGTTATATATTTTAAAAATATACAGACAATACAAATTGAAATTATTAAAACTGAATTAAATGTCAATAGATTTTAATTATAATATTAGCCAATCAAAAATCACTGCAAAGTCGCTTCACGCTGTCTGTTCCTATGTATGCTTAGATCTTTAAAACTACGCGGATACTACGGATTTTGAAGCGGGTTTTTAATATACATATAGAGTAAAACACATGCATATTATATTTAATATCACCACTGCACCCGAGCGAAACTGGGGCGGGTCGCTAGTTAAATAATAAAATAAATTAAAATAATCTTTATTTTAACATAAACTTAAATTTCAATGAAATTGCATTACTACATTAAAATTAATTAGTTTCCTTTCAATCAGTCGCAACAAATAAAGTCAACAATTACAATTTCCTACCAGGAAATGAGACAGTAACATGTCTGTCACAGCAATGTCGGACATATAGACAGTCTAGTGCGCATAGTAGTGTGAAGGCCGTCATGCGCGTCTCCGCGAACATCCCTGATGTGCTACAGCGCCTGGCTGGGTTTGAACCCGCGACCTACAACTCGTAAGTCGGGGTCGTTACCACTCGGCCACCACTGCTCTCCAAAATTCCTCCATTGTAAAATTCCTGGATAATAATAAATAATAAAATAATAATAAAATTTATTTATTGTTTACAAGGACCAGATTACACAAATGGATATAATAGGCACATATATGAGTAAAACAAGAATCTAGTAAGCGGGTGAAGCACTGTACTCCTAAATAGGCTACAAAGCAACCTGAGCTTAGGAGAGACAGGACCGATCCCGATTATACAATATAAATATGGAGGTCTTATATGGCGCAAGACGTGGTACATTTTATAATTAGGTACATAATCCCAGGAACAATAACATGCATGCAGACAAATAAAGAGAAATGAAAGACAAATCAGTAAATTTCTTGTGTAAATAAATAAATAAATAAATAAATAATATTATTTATTCCAGAAGTTTGAACTAACAACACTATTTACAACTATGGTTACAACTATGACAGAAGATACATTTTCGATGAACTCTGGCACCCAATGTAAGATTTAACTTGTGTTTAGGGTGCCAGCGTCCTCGCCCATCATTTGTACATTATTCACATTAAAACTTACGACGAGCACATTATATTTATAATATTAATAACAAAATTTACTTACTATTTATATATTGGTGTTATTGGGAACTTAAGAGATGTATGTGTGAATGATTGTGACGGTGTAAATATGAGTTAATGTGTGTATGTGTGAGTGAGCGAAACCACAATAAAGATACTTTATTAGATACCTTATTTAGGTTACGCGAGCGAAATTTTTAACAGGTCTTCAGTCTTATAATAATCGAGAGTATAAAGCCACCTGGTGACCTTGAATTTGCATTCATTTAGACACTCGGGAGCAATGGTACAGACTTTATTTATTCTGTTATATAAATGGTTTGACAATACATCAAAATGACGCTGAGAAAGGGCCGTTCGGCTACCGTAAGTTGTGCAGACCTCATAGTATCTGCGTTTTTTGGGTGCATTCGGCTCGTATACCACAGAGGGATGCTTACGCAGAATACTTCCAAGAACAAAGAGCTGTCTCACAGTGAGGACCCTGCATTCGGCGTAGAGAGCCGTAGTTGGATACCTGAAAGGCTTTAAGGTCATCACTTTGAGAACAGCTCTCTGTGCACGTTCCAGAGGCAGTAGGGTTGTCTTGGGGCACCCCCCCCATACAGTAATGCAGTAATTTAATATACTTTGGCACAAAGCATAATAAACGGTTTTAATAGTTCTATTGTCTGCTGAGTGCCTTAATTTTTTAAGAATAAATATACATTTACGAACTCGTGGCAAAAGACTATTAATTTGGGTTTTCCAGCTCAGAGAGCTATCAATATAGACCCCAAGGTATTTGACAGACTCAGACCTAGAAAGTTGTAGGCAAGTGCATTGTGAAGAGGACAGGCCGAGTGAGCAAGTATGAGCTCTGAGCACCATTTGATCCGGCGAAGGGAGGTTAGCAGATTTAATAGAAAAAGGTAAATATACCGTTTTGCTTAAATTTAAGGTTAGGATATTATTTGACAACCATTTCATCACCGAGATTAGAGCAAGTTCCGCATATTTAACTGTTTCAGGCCAGTCTCTCCCATGAAGAAGTAGGGCCGTGTCGTCTGCGTAGGTAAAGATCGAACAGTTCGTAAGAGACAATTTACATAAATTATTAATATAAATGAGAAACAGGGTAGGGCCCAGGATTGAGCCCTGCGGTACGCCAAAACTCACAGATTTGGTATCGCTAGATACACCATTTACCTTGACGCACTGAGTCCTATCACACAGGTAATCCTGGAAAATTTTCAGAGCATGCCCACGAATGCCTGTAGCCTCCAGCTTAGATAAGAGGTGAGGAACAGACACAGTGTCAAACGCTTTAGATAGATCTAAGAAAACAGCCATACATTTCATTTTACTATCTAGTTTCGATACTACGTGATCAACCAAGGCAGCAACGGCATTTTCAGTTGATTTACCACCTCTAAAACCATATTGGTTGTCACTTAGTAATTTATGTGACTCTAGATAGTTAACTAATCTTTTATTAAGAATTTTTTCCAAGATCTTAGAGATGGCAGGCAGGACTGAGATTGGTCTATAATTATCCACACTGTGTCTGTCCCCACTCTTAAATATCGGAAGCACAACAGCTCTTTTAAAGGCCCTGGGAAAGCATCCCGTGGAAATAGAGCGATTGCAGATATGTGTAATTACTGGGACAAGCGCAGGTAGACACAATTTTAACAGTTTCGATGAAATGCCATCCCAACCCACGGCAGCATCAGTACGTAGCCCAACAATGATATTGGAGACCTCCACTTCATCTGTGGGTAGTAGCACAAGTGAGTTAGAGGGCAGCGCATCAAGACAGAGCTCCGGTAAATAAGTGGTAGATGAGAAGCTGTCAGCCAAGTTTTTACCAACATTTGCAAAAAATTCGTTGACTTTGTTGACTGAGGACTTCTCATCAGAACACAATCTCAGTAGCTCATTAGGAGATTTTACATTCCGACTGGTACCAGTTATATTTTTTATGACCTTCCAAGTTGCTTTGGGATTGTTCTTTGCCATTTTAAATTCCTCCCTTTCATATGTTTGTTTCAGGTTTTTGAGCAGCTTGTTACAAAAATTGCGGTAGCGTTTGTAGGAAACCATGAGAATGTAATTTTCCGGATCAGCCTGCAGTTTCTGAGCCATGCTATCTCTGTTTCGAATGCAACGGAGCAGCCCATTTGTAATCCAGGGCTTAAGGATTCTGCGTTTCGAAGACATATATACTGATTTGGAGTGATTAGAGATGACAGAGTTAATGAGGGAGACTAGGGACTCAGCGGCGACGTTTGCATCCTGTATTTTCAATGTTTCAGTGAAATCCATTGATAAGATCTCAGAACTTACAGCTCTGTAATCAATAACTAATCGGTTTGTTTTGGGGGTAGGGACTGACATTCCATGTTTAATAGTTATAAAAGTAGGCTTATGATCAGTAATGTAAGTATCGAACACTAGAGTTGTACTCTTATAGTGAGATCTTATTGTTACGTGGTCAATACATGAATTTATCCGGGTGGGGAGGACATGCGTCGGGAGGAGGCCATGTGAAGCAAGAAGATTAAGATACTGATTTTCTTGTGGGGAGACGTTTGGTGTGATGTCTATATTAATGTCACCCATAATCACTAAATTTTTTTGTGCTGACAATTGAGTAAGAATTGTGTCTAAACTATAAAAGAAATTATCAAGGTTTCGTACGGATGGAGAACGATACATCGCCAAAAGTAAGATATTATGAGATTGTATATTACAGATCAAACAGCTAGCACCATTCAACGAGGGTTCGTTGACGGTATGAGGTAAATCTGATTTGACATATATTATAACACCATCATTTTGGTTGATAAGATTTTTCGTGTGATAAGAAAGGTACCCCACCAGTGGCGGAACTGTTAACCTCCCCAGCCAGCACTCGGACAAAATTAAGACATCGCACTGGATTTTAATTCTAGCCAAAAATGTTAAAAAGCTATCAAAGTTACAGTTTACACTGCGTATATTAAGATGCATTATATTTAATGATTTGCCACCATCACTTATGAACTGTCTGCAGGATTCAGGTTTACATGAATGTGAATCGCTTAAACCAAAAGAGTCAAAATCAGTTAAAGTGGCAGAATCGAAAGTTGATATATGGGTTGTATGTGTATATTGATTTCAGGCATGACGTTGTGGATATTGAGTATTTTGAATTGAGGTGTCTTTGATAACTCTATTGCAGGTGTACGACGAAAATAAATGAAAACAGACTGAAAGTACACGAACGGAAGTATGAAGTTAAATGTTTGTTTGTGATAACAAGTTCCCAAATTAATATATTTTATACAAAGTTTAAAAAGTGCTGATGTATTATATACAGGTTGCTGTATAGAGGATGCATTTTGAAAAGTTGACATTATTAATATTATTGATACCAGGTATGAAACACGGACAAAATAGTAAATAACACAATTGTAAAAAGCCAGTTGTGGTTGGGGTTTTTGTAAATAAAAAGTTTTAAAAAATAAAAGCATGCAATAATAGCGAAAAAGAAAAAGAGATGCCTTGTGTTCAGTTAGCAGGAGAGAGCAATTTTTTAAGACAATTCGTTGAGTTGATAATAACAGAGTCCATTCCTTCTCGTTCACGGAGAAAAATTCTTCCATTTTGCGACCAACAAAATTTATATTTATTGATTTTAGCAAATGAACGTGCTTCGAAGAATAGTTGTCTCTGGGTGCGAGGCAGGTGTTCAGCTACAAAGATCGGTTTGACTTCACCGGGAACACCAATGTGTCCTGTGTTTAGTTTTTCAGTTGAAGGCAGACCTTTATTGAACGTTCGGCATGCGTCAAGCACCTGACTCCTCAATTGGACAGTCAGGAACTCAGCTACTATCGGTCTATTTGATCCTTTTTTTCCGGGTAGACGATATACATCACGCAACTGAGGAGGGCTTACCGATGTCTGATGTATGGTCTCGCAGGTTTTCAAAACAATCGAAGTCAAATCTCTAATAGTTTCCTTTTCAGTTGCTGGGACATTCCTTATCTCGATACAGGATGATCTCGAGTTCAATTTTAGATCTTCCACTTTTTTTTCAAGATCCAGAATATAGGTGCGCTGTTCACCGTTTTCTTTTTCCAGTTTTTGAAGTGATTTCTTAATAGAGTCATAATCTTTACTTAAAAATTCAATAGTTTTTAAAGTTTCAGCATTTGTTTTTTGGATCTCCGCATTCTGTAGTTTGATTTCTGTCAGCTCAGAAGTTAGTTTGCCAAGTAAAGCATCCTGTTCTGTCTTCCAGGTAGTGAATAAATTCATAACTTTTTTCTCGAAATTCTTCCATTCAGACTCTGGAGAAGAGTCAGGGCAAGGGCAAAGACGCTTGGCCCGCGAGGTTATGTTTGAGAATTCGGTTTCACTTGGGTTTCTAAAAACATCAGGGGTTGAGAAGATAGGTAGATTGTCCTTCTCACGTGCAGGAGTAGGAGTAGCAGGGGGCGAACGCTCAACCCTCGGCATAGTAGTAGTAGTTTAAACTCAATTTGTTTACCGGTGATGCAAACAACGTTATAAAACTATGGGAATGCTTTTCGTAGTCGATCCACGCGTAGCACAGTTGTTTGGTCTCGCGTAGCACTCGTAGCCGCACGTAGACGTTTGCTGATGACGCGCACTCGCGTAGCAGATCGGGCGATTGTAGCACTATTGTTAGAGGTCCGATGATTCACTAAGTTGCGTCAGCACAGTTTGGCTTAGTGGCACACGACACGGACTCCCGCACAACGAGGAGGCGGTTCAAACCCAAGTTGGACCAGGCCAACCAGAAACCACTTTTCGAAAATTTTAAACAACGATGGTAACACAAATATATTTGTCACTTTCGTGGGGAGTGGCTTACTCGTAAGAATCCTCTAGGAAGGAACGAGAATTGGAATTTCGAATTTAGGCCAATCACAATTTAAATAAATAGAATTTCGAGCGAGTAATTAGCACACGTCTATTCGCTGTGGACCACGGCGAGGAACTTCAAAAGTGTGGGTGTGTGTAGTGTGTATGTGTGTGTGTATGTGTATGTATGTGTGTGTATATGGATGTGTTATGTGTGTGTCTAATCAATGGGTCAAGTGTGTGTAAAATAGGTGTCTGTGTGTGTGTGTGTGTGTGTGTGTGTGTGTGCGCGCGAGTGTGCGTGTGTGTGTCACGGAAGAAAAGATTCTGTTTCCTCGTACGTTATATGGATACAAATCATATATATGGATATAAATCCCCAACAACATCATTAGTTAAAATTGACTTCCTGCAAATGAGACGATTACGTAAAAATATGATTTTACTGCTGTTAAATTTTAACAAACAAACAAGCTCATTCACAGCAATTTAATGAAGAATTCATCCCTTTGATAAATCCAAATTCCAGTGAATTCCCAAATCGTTAAAATTATTAGCCAGCGTTTTTCTGCAAGTTTCGTACAAAAGCAACGAATGTAAATCAAATATATTCGTAGACTGCTTCCAATTTTGATGACCAACCCTTGCAGTTGTTATAATTTAGTTTTAGAGATACTTAGTCTAGTTCACGCCATACAGATGATACAAGGATACCACACGGTGTACCGTGAAACGACGAGTCTCCTTGCTGGCCTGCCACCATGGGATCTGGAGGCAACAGTCCTTGAGCGCATTCACGATTTGCGCGGCGTATGGTGAAATGGCGAGAGCGACTGTCTGAACCGAGTGGCACGCCGAAATTATAGCGGTATGGCCACTCTTTGAGGCGTAGCTGGAAAGACTTCACGGCGTCCTCACCTTCGGCATGATGCAGGTTTTCACCGAACATGGCAAGTTCGCGAAGTACCTGTACTAGATTCGTGTGGAAGTACGACCGGGTGTCGCCACTGTGCGGACCGCCCGGAGGACATGGTGGAGCACACGGAAGAGACGTGCCCCGCTTGGGAAGAGCATCGCCGTGTCCTTCTGGGGGTGATCGGCGATCTCTCGCGTCGGGCCTTGGTACAGTCCTTGGTCCGGAGCGAGGAGGAGTGGCAGCCGGTCGCCTCCTTCTGCGAAGCAGTAATGCTAGTAAAAGAGAAGGCCGACCGCATCAGGTAACGGCGCTCATGTCGCAGCCGCCGCCTTAATTCCGATCCCGATTTCCGGCCACCATAGGCGCGGGTTTGCGGACGGCGAGCAATGGGTGGCTCGCTGTCCGTCCGTCCGGTAACCGTCCAGACTGAGCCCAAGTCGTCGACGGCGAGCAGTGTTCCCGCGCGCCACAAGGAATTGTGAGCAAACTGCAGGGGCCCAGCAGGGACTTTGGGGCTTTGGAAAAGTATGAAAATGCGTACCAGGGCCCTGGAACCAAGGCAATGAAGGAACGGGGTAGGTTTTTAGTCAGTGGTTGAGCGATTGTCTGTTGCGCCACGTATAGTGAATCTGATTCCCGCGCTGAACAAATAATTGCATGGTCTACAAATGGTTGTTGTGGGTAAGAGTTTTTGTATACAGCGTGTAACCAAAAGGGTATATATATCGAGAAGCGTTGAATATTACAGGTGGTATAGAAACTTTACACAAAGTTTCAGTAAGTAATTTAATACAAGTGTAAGTATTAAATAACACTACAAGATTAGTTTTTATTCATGAACTGTTCACTGCCACCGATCAGCTGATTTTTTGCTAGTGATGTATTGATCTCAGTTTGAAATGTTCGGTTTCTGTTTTCATTTGTATTAGAATAATTCATAACTTCCTACCCTGTAAACATAAGGTTAGAAAACCCTTCCAGTATCGTTTGTTATCTAATCAAGAAGCCGTGCATTTGATATGTATATGGGGTTTTTGTGACAGGTTGTATATGACACCGAAAAAATGTAAATACCGTTATATTACAATCAATCTCGCGAGATTGTAAACTATCAAAAGATGGTGAACCTAAATAAACAGTTCACGATTTAACGCATAATTTTTTGGTAGATTGTAATATATCGAAGTCAAACTGTTAAATTGTCAAATGCAATGGAACGGAACACATTACGTGGTCTGATTGGTTGAACGTCATATACCCGGCGCCGCCATATTTGTTTGTTAATTCGTTTGTTGTCGAAAGTAAACAAACAATGTTTTGGTATTTGTCAATAGATTTCGTGTTGAAAATTGCTCACAACTTTAGTATAGCTATATGAAATTGTTGTGGAATGAAAATGAATCTGTTATTAAATAAAGAAATGCAATTTGAATGATAAATAAGTTAGTATTAGTCTCCGAACATAGCTAGCACAGAACGGATTGCTGCAAGATCGACCAATCAAGGACAGCTTTCGTTAACAAT
This sequence comes from Leucania comma, assembly GCA_958295575.1. NCBI lineage: Eukaryota > Metazoa > Arthropoda > Insecta > Lepidoptera > Noctuidae > Leucania > Leucania comma. The sequence goes on along the minus strand of OY282477.1, from coordinate 21,789,099 downwards.
TTAACGCGCGATAGATTGTGATTTAATTCTGTAAGTTTTAGTTCGGTATATAATCAATCTACGGAAAAGTAATACGTTAAATCGTGAGCGTTTTGTTAAAGTTCAAAATCTTTCGATAGTTTACAATCTCGCGAGTTGGATTGTAATCTAACGGTATTCAAAATTTTACGGTGACATATACATACATGTTTGTGAACACCCCCACGATAAGGGAGTAATTTCTAACATCTGCGGCAAAACGTTTATAATAAAAAAAAGTTGCTGCTCAAGAATAATACTCAATCTTGTCCACCGCCACTAATGAATGACACATGATGGCAGCAATGTGCAAATAGAAATCATCATCAATCAATGCTTCCCCTATGATTACGCAATGTATGTTCTGCATATAGGCTTCGAGGCATAGATTAGAAAACGAGTAGAGACGAGACTTCGTTCAATGGTGCCGTGATAGGTACAATTGAACAAGTGATTTGGTCATCATAATCATTTCTGCCGAAACACGTCCAGTGTTGGACATAGGGATCCCCCAAGTGTCACCACAACGAACGTTCCTGTACGTCTCGCATCCATCGGATTATCGTAACTCTCAGCAGATTATAGCTGGGCTTGCGGACGGCGAACAATGTGTAGCTCGGTGTCCGACCGTTCGGTTACTGTCCGGACCGAGCCCAAATCGTCTAAGGCACGTACTGTTCCCGCGCGCCTCAAGTAGTTTTCAGCAAACTGTAGTGGCCCAGCAGTGTCGAAACCTACTCTGGGGCCTTGCGAAAATATGAAAGTATACACTTGGGACCTGGTACAATGAAGGAACAGGGTAGGTTTTTATTAAGTAAGAGTGACACTATGGCAGATGTCATTGGATGATTTTACCCACCATAAAAAAAAGCAGATTATAGGTTCACCTTATGGAAGGTCTTCCAACGCAGCGTCGTAGTTGAGCGGGCGCCACTCCAGAACCTTTCGGCCTTATTGATCATCGGTTTTTAGAGCCATGTGCCCTACCCACTAAGTTCAGAGTTAGGCGATTCTTCGGCTATATTTGCAACCTTGGTTCTGCTGCGGATATCTAGTAGTAGTATCTATAGTTATTTGGTACTTAGACTAAAATATTCATCTATACTTTTTGGGGTTGCATTAGTTACCTCGTAGTTACACTGGTGTCTTTGGTCATTGCTCTGCTCTTTTTGTTTGTAGCACGATGTTTGTGGAATAGAGAAGTTGGACTGTATTAAATAGCTGGTGTTGGTGGTTGTTCTGTATGAAACTCGGTTTGAGCTTACCCAATCTTGGAACAAAGTGACAAACGACAAAGCCAAAGAAACGTCTTACCTTTATCGCCTTTTCAGCCTTCCTCGAAGTACTCTGGATGAAGCAGCACTGTTGAAGCTGGTTACTGATCACACAACACGGTTATGCTCACTTTGTCCCTTGATTTATCGATTTATTGAGGAGCGCGCTCAAAAAGAAAGTTACCGCACGGCGGCCCGATTTCAACAACACGAAAAACCGGGAGAGGGCGCTTGTCCTGTCATCTAAGCAGCCCGCTATTGGCTGATTTCTGGCATATAGGACGCTCCATGATCTTTGCGCCGTCAGCTGAACCAATCATGGGTTAGAATACAGAACATACCCCCTACCGAAACCATAGTGATGGTTTCCTAAAAATGAGATTACTAAACTATCTAGGACATTGATAACTAATCTTAAATTATACTCTAAATTAAATAAAAAACGTTTTATTTGAAATTAATTGGCGTAAGGTAATAGGGCAAGTTTATTTATAGGTCTCTGTAAGACACCCTTTTCTGTGCGCAGTGTCACGCACCTAACTATTGAGTCGGGACCGGGATGTAACTTCTCAATCTTGCCGAGAGGCCAAGTGCAAGAGGGAACATTGTCAGTTTTAATTATTACTAAATCTCCAACTTTAGGATTAGAAGAAGAGATAAACCACTTGGCTTTCTGTTGTAAAGTGTTTAGATATTCATAACTCCAACGTTTCCAGAACAGTTGGGAGCACTTCTGGATATACTGCCACCGTGACAGCCTATTGATATCAATATCTCGCACGTCGTACTCAGGAATGGAGACTAAACTTCGTCCAATTAGAAAGTGTCCGGCGGTTAATACGTTAAATTCGTTGGGGTTGTCACTTGAAGGAAGTGGACACAAAGGGCGCGAATTCATTATGGCTTCTGCCTTACAGAATATCGTAGCAAGTTCCTCAAACGTTAAGGACTTTTCCCCTACACACCGCACTAGATGATATTTGGCTGACTTAATGCCCGCTTCCCAGAGACCACCCATGTGAGGAGCACTGGGGACATTAAATTTCCAATCAACCTGCCGTTTAGCGCAACCACCCGAAATGTCATCTTGATTCTCGCGCCAGAACTTTTGTATCTCCGACAGATGTCGGTTTGCGCCAACAAAATTAGTTCCACAATCAGAATAGAGAACAGCGCACAGACCTCTGCGAGCCACAAATCTATCCAGGCATGCGAGAAAACAATCAGCGGAGAGAGACGACAACACCTCGAGATGTACTGCTTTAGTTGAAAAGCAGACAAATAGTGACAAGTACGCTTTTGTCACTTTAGCATTACGACGTAAGCTTTCTTTAATTAAGAATGGACCTCCGAGGTCAACTCCGACGTTAGAAAATACCTTATTAGGTATCAACCGAGTTGTTGGCAACGGGGCCATTTCAGGCTGAAGTAACGATGGTTTATATTTAAAGCACGCTTTACATTTAGATAACACGGATCTAATAACGCTACGAGCCGATAATATCCAAAAGTTTTCATTAACAACACTTTGCAAGGTTCGCGGTCCAACATGTAAATATTTTTCATGTAAATATTTAATCAATAGTTTTGTAAATAAACTATTTTTAGGGAGAAGTCGCGGGTGTCTAGCATTATAAGGAAGTTCGGAATAACCGATGCGACCCCCTACCCTGAGAAACCCATCGCTATCAATGAATGGAGATAATTTTCGTAACGATGGTACGTATTTTTTATCTGTTATCATTTTAATTTCCGTTTCAAAGTAAGTATTCTGAACTAGTTTTATTAATTTATCGCGAGCCTCGTTCAGTTCACGGGTTGATAACACGTGTGATTTAGCATGGGTGGGTATATCACCCTGTTTGCGAGTCAATCTTAAAATCCAAGCAAAAGATCTTTGCAATTTGGAAAATGACGAAAATTGTGCGAAGATTCTATCACAAAATTCCATTTTAGTTTCAATAATATGATCACTAATATTGTGATTCAGCAACAAATTAGTGGAAGTTTTTAATTCCGGTAGTTTATGATTGCTTTCATTCACAAACACCGTCAGAGGCCAATCGACGTAATTTTGATACATCCAATCGGCACCCTGTAGCCAACGTGGGGTGCAGTCTATCAGTTGCGCCGCAGACGCTCCACGCGAACAAATATCTGCTAGGTTATTTTCGCTGCCAACGTGCCGCCAAAAATGCGGGGGTAAGATTTCAATAATTTGAGTAACTCTATGACTGACAAAGGTTTTTAATTTATAAGGTTCCGTTTGAAGCCAGGACAGTACGACTGTCGAGTCTGATACTGCAGTTATTTGGTTAATTTTAATTCGAGTAACAAATGTATCGCAAACGAATTTTATTAATTTACTTAATAAAACCGCTCCCATTAATTCTAACCGAGGGATTGTTACGGGTTTTATTGGTGCTACTTTGGATTTCGCTGTTACTAGACGAACCTTTGCGTTACCCTTTTGGTCACGACTGATGACGTACACGCAGGCTGCGTAACCTCGTAAAGAAGCGTCACAAAATCCGATTAAATCACAAGTCGTTTCGCCCGGTAACAGCATATGGCGTTCGATACGTAACTCGCTTAACCGCGGAAGTTCAAAAATAAAGTGCTGCCACGATTTTTTAATGTTATCTGGCAACTTATCGTCCCAACCAATACCTAGCTTCCACAGATCTTGCATAATCTGCTTAGCTACTAAAATGCATGGCGCGATAAAACCCACGGGATCGTAAATCGACGCTAGCAGTTTTAGTACCGATCGCTTGGTTGTTTCGTTGTCCGATAAATTAACTGAAAATAAAAAATGATCGGATTTTGGAGTCCATTTAAGTCCTAAGACCTTAATAGAACTGTCGTTTTCGTCTTTAACGAACGTTACGGAATTTTCTCTATTTTCAGACGGAACGCGTTGCAGCAACTCCTCATTGTTACTCATCCACTTTTTTAGCGTAAAGTTGGCACTTTCAAAAATACCTATTAGTTGATCTTGGACTAGGCTAGCTTGCTCAAGGGTTTGGCATGAATATAAGATACCATCCTTGTATATTCCCTCACGGAGGACCTGAGCAGCGAGGGGAAAACGTTCACCCTCGTCTTTCGCTAACTGGAGCAGCGTGCGAATAGCTAAGAATGGAGAACAGCTGAGTCCGTAGGTTACAGTTTTTAATTCATATAATTTAATTGGATCGTTAGGGGATTCCCGATATAAAATGTGTTGATAACAGCGATCTTCTTTTCTTAAGGCAATAGCGCGATACATTTTACAAACATCACTCACTAAACAATATTCGAATAGTCGAAACTTCAAGATTATTGACGCAATGTCCGGATACAGCTTAGGGCCGACCAATAGAATATCATTCAACGAGACGCTTGTGGTGGTTTTCGCAGACGCATCAAATACTACTCGCAACGGAGTTGAGGTACTACTAGGTCTCAAAATACTGTGATGTGGAATAATGTATTTACTAGGCTGATCACCCTGATAAAGTTCCATATGACCGAGCTTTTCATATTCACGCATAAATTCCTTATATTTGTTATTCAACTCAGGTACACGTGCGAGTTTACGCTCCGAGTAGATCAGTCGTCGCTCGGCCGCGGCACGCGATTGTCCCAATGGCGCGGGGTTAGGTGCGAACGGCATTGGAACTACGTATTGGCCGTTCGACTCCCGCGTATATTCATGAGAAAATATCTCCTCGGCTAGTTGATCCATTGGACTTGTTGACGGGGTACACGGCACCTCTTCAACTTCCCAAAAATCACGTAATGTTTTGTCAATTGACTGTTCGTCGTCATACGAAACTGATAAATTAAGATTTTGCGATTTATATTTATTAAACGGATATAATTTTCCGCTAACTACATCACCAAAAACTGTTTTAATCACACTAGGAATACCATCCCTAATTACGAATGGTTTATCAATAATTATATCTGGGACTATGTCATTCCCAAACAAAATATCTATTCGTGAACGCTTGAAAAACAATGGATCCGCCAACTTATAAGTTTTATATTCGCTAATGACATTTTCAGTAAATAAAACATTAGGCATATCCGCGGACACCTTTGAAATAACTACTAAATTAACTCGAAACGTCGGACCACAAGCCTGTCTTGGTTTCAAGGTACACGTGACCATTCCTTGAGTTTTTACTACCCCTCCGCCGATCCCATGAATAGTAAAAGGACATTTTTTACGTTTTAATCCTAGTTTTTGAGCACACTCAGTTGTTATAAAAGAACTTTGTGCCCCGGAATCTATAACGGCTCGACAATCGTGAAACTGACCCACACAATCAATTACATGAGTGAGAGTAGTACCTAGAACTACCTCATATTCACACAGGTTATTACTCATGAATGATTGTTGTGTATTTGTGCATGTGACGTCACTTACGAAGCGACCAGCGTTTAGTGCGAGCGAAGGAGACTGCACCGTCACGGACGATGTTCGCGCGCTATCTGATAACGTATTATCTTTATGCAACAAATAATGATGTGGTTCTGCACAGACCCCACAACTCATTGTGCTTTTACAAGCATTCGATTGATGGTCAGATTTAAGACAATTATTACACAGTTTTAGTGAATGAACACGGTTCATTCTTTCATCGACGGACAATTTACGAAATTGATCACATCGATAAATCATGTGATTTTGTTTACAAATCACACAGCTTAAGTTTGCATTACGGTTATTAATATTTTGCGGAGTTCGTGCCGTATTGAGAATCGACTTTGACGAAGATCTCTGATTTTTATTTTGCGAATGGTTATTACTAGACTTCGACGGGTTATTAGTAGCCACATTTATAAACGAATGTTCTAGAACTTTAATTTGTTTGTTTACAAACTGCATAAGTTCTTCGAAAGTAGGTATTAACTTTTGATCCCGACTTTCTTCGAATAATTTTCGCGTATGAGGGTCGAGTCTTTGTAATGCTAAATGACACAATAGAAAGTCGTCCAAGTGTTTAATATTTAATGCTTGAATCGCTTTAAGAGAATGATCAAAGGTTTCTATAAATGAAGTTAAATTCGACGAGGTATCTTTTGTTAACGGTGTAAAGTTCAACATTTTATCGAAATACCTACATGCTAGTGTTCTGTGATCATGGTATTTATCAATCAAGCTTTGCCAAGCTAATGCGTAATTTGCGGCAGTTATCGGCAGTTTTTTAACTATATTTAAGGCAGGGCCCTTTACGCATGAGAGTAAATAATGAAACTTATCGATATCTGTGAAATTTCGATTGTGAACTAATGATAAAAACGTGTCATAAAAGGTCATCCAATTTTCTGTTTCACCGTCAAATTGAAATAATGATATCTTTGGTAACGCGGGTTTTACTAAATCCTGTTTGTCTATCGCAGGGAAGTAATCATTTTCCAATTTAGAATATTTACTAGCGATTAACTGGCACGCATTATACATTTCGTCAAATGATTCAAGCTCACTTGTTGACATTTTCACTTTAGTAGGTTTTAATTGTACTTCTATTTCGAACAAATCAAATATGGTGGATTCAAATCTCAGACGGACACTTTCCATTTCAGACATTAATACCGTAAACATTGGCAATATATCTGGTTCTGTTCCCAACTTTTTGGAATAATCATAAAGCTTTTGTAATTTTGCAAATAAATATTCTTTCCTACATGTTAACGTTTTTCGTTTCATTTCTAAGACCTCCGCCATTTTGGACGCGTAGGTCTAGCGCTAGCCAAATGTTTTTCCTATTTGAATCTTATTGGAGAGATGAAAATGAGAATCCGTCTCGAATGGACCAGAATGTGGAATAGAGAAGTTGGACTGTATTAAATAGCTGGTGTTGGTGGTTGTTCTGTATGAAACTCGGTTTGAGCTTACCCAATCTTGGAACAAAGTGACAAACGACAAAGCCAAAGAAACGTCTTACCTTTATCGCCTTTTCAGCCTTCCTCGAAGTACTCTGGATGAAGCAGCACTGTTGAAGCTGGTTACTGATCACACAACACGGTTATGCTCACTTTGTCCCTTGATTTATCGATTTATTGAGGAGCGCGCTCAAAAAGAAAGTTACCGCACGGCGGCCCGATTTCAACAACACGAAAAACCGGGAGAGGGCGCTTGTCCTGTCATCTAAGCAGCCCGCTATTGGCTGATTTCTGGCATATAGGACGCTCCATGATCTTTGCGCCGTCAGCTGAACCAATCATGGGTTAGAATACAGAACAATGTTATATAGCCATTTTTAAGAGTTTTGTTAAAAACTGACAACATGTCACGCTCATTTACATTTTATGTGTCTGTGTATCAAATAGTTTGTTCTACTGTACTGTGCTGCCACTAGGAGGCCAAATTAACCTATACCCAAACGGGCTGTTGTTTAGGCAACCAGGCTGCGTCGGCGAATGCATAGCCAATTTACCATAACGCCTCTGGTTCAAAGCTTTCGAGTGATCCAATACGGAAATATTGCTGTAGTAAAATATGGTTCCATATTGAGTGTGGACAACAATTTTCAATACGACAATACCATTGCGACAATATTTTACAACAAAGACCTTTCCATAATATCTTTTTGTTGGTACCAGAAAATTTTATTTTGAATAACTTTTCACTAAGCTGTGGTGTCCCAGTGGTAACGGCTCTGGCTTACGAGTAGTAGGTTGCGGGCTCAAATCCAATAAGGTATGTATTACTTTGTGAAAATTGCATCATCACTGCTCACAAAACAATGAAAGAAAAAATCATGAGGAAAATTTCGAAGACATGTTACATCCAACCCGCACTGGGCTTGGTGGATAACGGCCCATTCCCTTTCATGGAAAGGAGGCCTGAGTCCCAGCAATGGGAACATTATAAGGCCGCTTATGTTATGTATGTTAACTTTTCATTATCTAAAAATATACTTACATACATGTGAATCAGAACAGCTTTATGCATATTTTTCTAATTTTTAAATTATTTATGTGAATAAATGTAGGTCGGTGAATGACAGGTTGTGGTAGTCCATTTTGAATCATTACTCTTAATGGAATTCAAATAAAATACGGGGTTAAATGTGTGTATTTTTTTGAATCATGATACAATCCCATTAAAAAACGGAGTCAGAAGTATTCCTGTTTCGGCCCCAATGCTATTCCTCTTTCCACACCGATAGATATGTTAGCTTGGTGCCGAATCTGGAAACAAAATACTAAAAATACCTATTGGTGCCGAAAGAGAAATAGCTTTGGTGCCGAAACCTTTGCTACCGAAAAATCAGTGCCGAAACAGGAATACTTTCGGAGTCAAATGTATGTGTTACATGGATGCTTAATTATTATTACATATAGGTTACACTATGATGTTCTGCTGGGAATACGTCGAGTTACCAGTAACGTATTTATTTTATATATAGTGTAGTATGATTGCAAAATAATGGCATAAGAAAAACTCACACCTTTCAACCATTATGCTAGATATTAAATTAATAATAGCGGCCTATGAAATTTCCTTTTTTGAAAACGAGTTTGCTTTTTTTTCTATGTGTTTTATTTGGATTATTTTTGGATTGACTCGGAATTATACGTTCAAATAAACTTTATATTAAACTAGCGACCCACCCCAGCTTCGCACGGGTGCAATGGTGATATTCAATAAACTATGCATTTGTGCATGTACCTAAATATAAACCTTCCTCTTGAATCACTCTCTCTATTTAAAAGAAACCGCATCAAAATCCGTTGCGTAGTTTTAAAGATCTAAGCATATATAGGGACAGACAGCGGGAAGCGACTTTGTTTTTATATAAAATAAAATAAAATAAAATAAAAATAAAAATGCCCTTTATTCCACCACTTACAGTTTGTAACTAAAATAAGTACGAAAACCATAACAAAAGGTATACATCTTCTGCTTTACTATCCATCTGATTACATAACCCTCGTTACCTCAGTTGTTTTTGTATTCTGGTTCATCATCGCTATTCGTAGCGGTCGCCTCTGCGGCGTAGGCCTCCCCTAAATCGCTCCACGCTTGTCTATCTCGCGCTTTCTGCATCCAGTTTGGTCCACAACGTTGGGTAAATATATCTCGCCATCTCTTTCTTTGTCTCCCTTGCTTTCTTTCTTTGTCTCCCTTGCTTTTTTGTTTTTATATATTATGTAATGAAGTACGTAACGTTATTCTTTTTTTAAAATGAGGTATTTATTGGTTTCTTTGTGTTATGTATTTTCTGTAATATTGCAATACATAGCGATGGGAATATAATAAGGCTGAGACGTGGCGTCATATCTCGTTCTCATTCACCATCAATGTTCTTAATAACTTTACATTTTTCTACAAATAAAACAAAGCATATTGTACGAAGAAAGAGCCTTCGTTTTGCCGTCGTCGGTGGATGTAATAGCAGGATTGACTGCTTTATTGAGATCCCTGGATCCGCTTGTCAATATCATCTGACATCCCCCGGCCCCATATACATATAATGCGGGATCTTGCGGTCTCCATACGTTTGTGTTTCTGGAGATATGGGGGATTTAAGAAATAACGAATTTATTTTACGAGTATGTTTTCGGGAGTAAAATATACATGTGTACGTCGCATATGGGTTTTAGGTGAAGTATGTGAATATACAAATATGATTGTGTTGTTGCAGATATGATGTTAGTTTGTTTTTAAATGAAAAATATAAAAAGGAAGTTTGAAGAGAATAGAAAAGTAAATAAATAGTTAAACAAGCGTAAATACTTGCTTATTAAATATACTTCAGTTAATTAATTTTATCGATTAGAATAATATTCAAATATATATTTTCAAGACTTGTAACATTTTTAAATTTTTTGAAACTAGAAGCCATAGAAGCAAAGAAAGAAGAAAAGAAAGAAATAAAATATGTTTTTTTTTTTTGGCTCACAACACAACAATACGTCCAACCACATCACAAAACGTACGTCTTTCATCCCTATAAATGATTTCCTTGGTGTTATAGCCCACGGCGAGGAAACTCGCAAGAAAAACCAAGTATACGTTTTACAAACATACCTAATATCCTTACGTTTCTCACAAATAATAAAAGAAATGTCGTCACGTCTCCAATGAAGAAACGACTCGGTGCTTCCTAAAGCAAATTGAAACAAATTCCTCTAAGAAAATAACCGTAGACTGAATAAAATAGATAAAGAAAAATGTAGGGAGGTCTTTACCCCTTAATTCCGCGGAAATAGTAGACAATAATGAAGGGTAAATAGTCTTCAAAAGGGAAGCAACTATAAACGTTTTATAAGGAAATGTATTGATGCCTGAAATTGCTATGACTAATAAAGGTATGCCGAAATAATAGTTACTTTTGTGTATAAATATAGAGCCTTTCCAATATAATATTGCATCACTGCTTACCATCAGGTGGGATCGCAGTCAAGCACTAGTTAATATCATTAAAAAAAAAGACGGGCAAGTGCGAGTCCGGTTCGGGTTAGGGTCGAGGCCTAGTCTGGGGCTCTGGGGAGGTATGCAAATGCATACCAGGGCCCTGGAACCAAGACAGCGAAGGAAAAGGGTAGGTTTTTAGTCAGTAAGAGTCTGACACTATTTCCCGCTCCGCCCAAGAGCGGGATCTGTCATTAGATGATTTTATCTACCATAAAAAAAGTCTCGAAGATTTATTCCAATCGCATAAGTTTTTATCGTGACGTAACTACAAATTTACAGGTTTAAGATTTATTCCTATCTTTGTGCTATAAGCCCTTGCATCGTGCTAAATTTTAGGGTGCTAAGTCAACGGGAAGTACCCTATGAATTTTGATTTCCTTGAGAGTGTCGAAATACACGTTTTTTGCGACACAAATGGCTGTATCTTTTTTTCTCGTTTACTTAGAAGTTTGATGTTTTCACAGCTTCTAAGGACCGCAGACTTGAGTATATGGTTTCAATTTCAACTCGATACCTTCATACGTTTCCGAAAAAAGGAGCCTAGTCAAACAGACAGACGGACAATAAAGTGATCCTATAAGTTTTCCGTTTTTTTTCCTTTTGAAATGCGGATCTCTAAATACATACACTTAAAAACAATTTTTTTTATATATTTATGGCTTGGATACTTAGTCCTTTAAGTCATGTTTTCGTATGAATAGTTAATTTTTTTACCATTAGAATATGTTCCTACACAAAAAAAAACCTACACATTCTAATGTTTTTTTTTTATTTAGCATCAAGTGAACCACAATAAAATACTCAGCACCATTTATGCCTCACCAACTGACTTTACTTCTAATGGCCCACAGACATCTGAATGCCTACTGAGATCCTATTTCCTATTCTACATATTTCAATGATTCTACATATTCTACACGTTGACAGTGGCACTGATTATTTCCATTACTTGGTTTGCTTTCGCTTGGTTTGCTTTAACTATCATTATGACTTAAGAGGCTCATTTGACCCCTTAACTTTCAAGAAGCTACAAGCTTTTTTGGCTAAGTGTGGTACGAGGTCAAATTGATCCCGTATTTAAGTAGATACACCACTTCTTTCTGTTATGATTGGGCATTTTAAGTATGTAATCATCTCTTTTGAAAACTAAACCAAGTTGAGGTTATGGTCTTCACTCAGCGGAGAAGCCTATGTTTTTCTTAGTCACACCACAGGCAAGACATAATTGATGAGGCGTATATTGAACGTGTTAAAAAATAACCTCAAAATCAAGTGTATAGAAATAGAATAGTGCGAGATATAAAAATCTAATGATAATTAAATTTGACACATACGTATACTAGATTAAATTGATAATATAAAATTGAATAATAATAATGTATAAATTTATCTAGTAATTTAAAGAAATAATGTAAGTGTAATAATCAGATAATAATTTTTAAATATTTGCATGCCGAATGGTAAAATGTGGCTGAGCTGTAATGTAATCCTAAGAACTACTATGTACTACCCATATTTGCAAAATAAAATTCTATTCTATTCTATTCAAGACCAATCCCGCGTTACACATCACCATGGTAACCCGACCAGAACCAGTGATCACGATGATTGAAAATGATCCTTACTGACGCGTGCCACGCTAGAATGAATATCGCTGGAATTCGATCACCCACCTACAATGATCGCTGGTGGCGCGTATTATTGTATTCAATAATCACACACATTCCCATAATATCACATACATTCACATAATACAGGTATTAATATGACAAGCGGAGTATGAAATGTTGATATTCACTCAGGCGCGGTTGATGTTGAGTTTTGGAGTTTGATTGAAGTTTATACGGAATTTTGTGTTATTCGACTAAATAGTGTTCTGTCTCCTGCTTGATATGGAGGGAAAAGTAAATTGTATATGTGTTTTTAGGTTCTTGAATATAAATCTTTGAATATTTCTTTGAATATTTTTTTTTCTGTACGTCAAAAGGAAAAACTGGTATCCTTATACGATCCGGGCCTTGGTTCAGGCCATGGTCCGGAGTGAGGACGGATGGCAGGCGGTCGCCTCTTTCTGCGAAGCAGTAATACTAGCAAAGGAGGAGGCCGACCACAGCAGGCAAAGGCAGCGGGGCGCTCGCCCCAGCCGCCGCCGGGATTCCGATCCCGATTTCCGGCCACCGTAGGCGCGGGCTTGCGGACGGCGTGCAATGGATAGCACGCTGTCCGATCGTCCGGTAACCGACCGGACCGAGCCCAAGTCGTCGACGGCGCGTACAATTCCCGCGCGTCTCAAGGAGCTGTCAGGCAACCGAAGAGGCCCAGCCTGCTCGCTGCAGGCAGGCAGGGTCGAAGCCTACTGGGGTCAAGGGCCACTTTCTGAAAAGAAGGCTCAGCCCCGGTATGATAGGCAACGAAGGAACGGGGTAGGTTTTGAGTCAGTAAGAGTCTGACACTATTTCCCGCTCCGTCCATGGGCGGGATTTGTCATTGGATGATTTTATCTCCCATAAAAAAAAACCCTTATAGGATCACTTTGTTGACCGTCTGTCTGTCTGTCTGTCAAGAGCTAAGAGCTTTATCTTGGGAATACGTGGAGGTATCGAGTTGAAATTAAAACCAAATACTCAAGTAAATAAAAGAAATAACCCTAAGTTGAGTAAAGGTGTCATTAAGTCGAGACTTAGGGATTTGTTACTCGAGGGCGGAGGCACTGAATCGGGTATCTTGGTTGGAGACTCATTGCTTACTACATAAGTAATGGGTTTCGAACTATAATGGTCCGCCCAAGATTTGCCGTTGACGAGAAATAGATTCCTCAAAGAGTAAAAAAAGAAAAAAAGTGTATTTAAAAAAACAGTTGTTAAAAAGTAAAATAAAAATATACGTTCATAACTAACTTAAATATACCTATATATGTTACGTATTAACTTTACATGCTATGTTGTACACATCCTCATATTTTTACTGTTTTATGATGTCACAGAAGTGGATATATAAAGAGCGTTTCTCGCCATCTAACTATAAAGTTTGTCGAACTAAAAATATTTTAAACTTATGTTAAAAATGTATGAGAGGAATAAATTAAAAAAAAGTCTGAGGTCTCCTAAGGCTGCGTTTTCACCAGAGATGTGCGAGGAAAATGTGTCGTGCGAGGATTTCTAGCTGTGCTGTGAAAATTTGTGGAGGTTTCCACCAAAACTGTACTAGGAAAATTTTACTATTTTTTTTTTATTGTTGATAGGCTCGTGTTTGACCACTATCTCACCTGATATTACTGTTGTAATAATATTAGTTAAATTATTTTTCTTCACTAGTGTATTGAAAAACGTCGTATGATACATGTGAGTAATGAATAGTTACCGTTCTTGGTTCTTAATACCGCCTCGACGGTAACAACCTAAATTACACATTTGTATCATAATGTACTAATACCTATTATAGAATATTATAATACGCGGCAAATAAGTTGAACTGGCATGATTGCATCACTCAATCAATCAGTGGGATCGCAATCAAGCACTAGTTTATATCAAATAAAAGTTAATCCAAAATGGCCGTCGTTGCTATGGTTACGCGCAGCCCCCGCTTCGAATGAGACCCGAAAATCTGTTATTGCGCATTGAGAGTCCGCCATTTTGGTTCAAATTATATGCCGCGTGTAGTATTGTGTATTAAGATACGCACATTACCAATTCAACTCCGCTAGCCTTTTCTCTGATGATGATTACCTCTTCAGCACAAAATAATATTGTAGATCGTTTATTCAGTTTCCTTCTAATTTAGACCTTTACAAATTTTGAATTTCTCTTAATATTCTGTGTCCTTGACATTTAATAAATAACCAAACAACGTTTGTTACCTACTTCAATTTTCTTCAGAATCTATTTTAAATTAAATGATCGCTACTCAGTCTCCCAAAACCGGTTCTTCAGAGAGAAAATATACCATTAAATTTCGATCGTTTTAATCCCGTGGAGGGTCGATTCAGTAAATGAAACACAATCGACTTGTATACTAAAAATAAAGTACTTTTTAAAACACTATCGATTTGTATAAATAAAATTAAAAAATAAAGAACTTTTTTTCTAAAACTCGAATTAATATATGCAAATACGAAATTAATTTCTTTAAGTAACAACGAGTGGACAACGTCATGTCCACTCGTTGACTATGTGATGTTTACTGGTTAACAACAATCCGTCAATCCGCGGACCACTTGATGTTTACTGGTTGACACATGACATCCAACCATGGATCACATATCGTCAACCACTGGACACCGAGCGATGAGGTGGTGATGGGTAGGTGTCAGATGGGTCTAATGAGGTATAACCTAAAGTATTGACTTTAGGTTATAATATAATATATAATATTTCCACAACTATCACACAACACCGTCTAGTCCCAAGCTAAGCAGAGCTTATGTTATGGGCACCATACAGCGCTGATAAACATACTTATATATTTCTAAATACATACATATTATAGATAAAGACACAGAACAAATGATCGTGCTCATCACACAAACATTTGTCCTGGGTGGGAATCGAATCCACGACCTCCGGTATAGCAGTCAGGGCCACTAACCACTAGACCAATAGCTCAGTCCGTTATACCTCATTAGACCTTCTATTGAGAAGTCTGACATTTCCTCTCACTCCCCCCAGAACGGGAGGATTTATTTGATGATTTCGCATCTCAAAAAAAGGTGTACCTATAAAGAACCCAACTTTCAAAGGTATATTACTATTTGGGACTAATTGAAATTCCTAGTTGCTAATGAGAAAATCCTGATCAAACAGCCCATTTTGTCCTACCTGGTGATTGAATTTAGGGCCTCAATATGTGCTAGGGTTCTAAACGGTTAATCAATACTTGATTCGATTTTCAGTTTTTTTTTTTTTATGTTTTTACCTGGCAACTGTCAGTCGGTATTCGTTTGAAAACATGACCACATTCTACTGTTTGAGTTTTATTTTATTATTATAATTGATTTTTTTTCTCGCGTTTCACCATCATCTCACCTGATATAAAATTATGGTTCTAGGACATACATATATGCACACTTGCCTTGCACTTAAAGGTTCACTTTCTGCTTGACGCAGACCCTCATCAGGCAAGATTGTTTTTGTGCTAGCACTACCCATGGCCCCAATAGGCTTCGACCCTGCTGGGCACCTACGGCTTTGTTGACATCTCCTTGAGGTGCGTGAACACTAAGCACTATCGACAACTTGGGCTCAGTTCAAACGGTTACAGGACGGCCGGACTGCGGGCTACACATTGCTCGCCTTCTTTCATAACTGCTTCGAAGAGAGAGGAAGGGTCTGGTGCGCTGGTTGGATAATACGCGTTGGCGCTTTGCCCCACTTAAGCAGAGCACTGCCATGTCCTTCTAGAGGCGAATCCTGGTCAGGCCATTGTACGGCATCTGTTTATTACATTATGCCTTGCGGATGATGATCAATCACGAGCTCATCATCCGATAAAAAATGACCCAGGTTAACGGCGCGTTGAAACTGCCTCTGCCAGCGAGTGCCTCAAAGAATTGTATGCATAACTGAAGTGGTTCGCTAAAGCATTGGCATTCGAATAACCTCCAGGGCAAGATTGTTCGAAAGAAACATCATGGCACTTGAACGCAAAAGGCAAATGAAGAAACACGTGTGGACTTTAGTCGGTATAAGCTTGACACTCTTTTGCTCCACCTTTCGAATTCACACATTAAACAAAATTCGGTTGACAATTCTCTCCTAAGCTATAATAAGTTCAATGAAAATTACTCATGACCTCTAACACCCCAAAAACTTTGAAACCTATTTAGAAATTTGAGTACAAAGGGATTCCAGACAATTGTCATTTTGTCGCGAAATGAAACAGTAACTATTTTCACTATTGACATAATTTGAATTACTTGGTCCTTTCAAACTTTGTTAGTTCTGTGTTCCTTCGGTATTGGAACATACGGGAAGTTATTTGACACGGAGACGTTTAGTTTTTTTTTTTTATAAACCATTGCTTGACTGCAATCCCACTTGATGGTAAGCAGTGATGCAATCGTTGATGGTGAGGCGCACTAGTTTATTAAGAGCCTATTCACTCTAGCTTTGAAGACACCTAAATTATGATCGGACGGGAAAACCGTAGCAGGCAAATTGTTCCATACCTTCAATGTACGCGGTAAAACGCTTAGTCCGGATCGTAGGAGTTTCAACAACGTAAGTGTAGGATATTCACCGTACCAACTTAAAAAAAGTGCTATAAATGCTGAGCCAGCAGCTCCACTTTCAAAACAAAAATGTTGGTACCTATTAATTTACTAAGTTTACTGTTTAATTAGATTTATTTTTATACAACATCTTTTTATTATTTCTGACGGAGAGATTACTGTAGACTCATGGATCTTATTATTTTCTATTTTTATACACTTATTTTGACGAGCTTGCCTACACTGTTCTCTCATATTTATTGATATTATGGAAGTATTATAAAAACCATCATATATTTTATAAGAGGAACCGTGTAGTTTCTCACTGGTTATTCTCTATAGGAAACGACCAATTGGAACCGTGAACTAGTTTCTTTGTGCCGATATATGCCAATGTGGAATAGAACATTTACATAATTGAAAGAAAGATGATATTCTCCAAAATCTCAATTTACTTTTTTCGCTAAATCACTTTTTTTGTTTCATAACTACGAGTATGTCTATTACTGCGGTTTTGCAGCCATGATCTGTGGAGAAAGATGCATTTTCTTTTTTACCTTTTCATTATAATATAGGATCTTAAAGTTAAAAGGACAGGTTACTTTTAGGCGAGTGTACTTCATCGTCGACCCCATCATTCCTTATCAATCGATAAAATAGTCTATATCATCAACATCATTTTAGCCGATAGACGTCCACAGTTGGACATGGGCCTCTCCCAAGTGTCACCATAACGATCGGACCTATGCGTCTCGCATCCATCGGACTCCCAGGTCGCTCATCAGCCTATCAATGTTGAAAAAATAATATAAAATATGAAATAAAAATATTAATAAAATAAAATAATAATATTAATTAAATTTAATACTAATATTAATAAAATGAAATAATAATATTAATTAAATAAAATAATAATATTAATTCAATAAAAAATAATATTATTTTAATAAAATAATAATATTAATTTTGGTTTTATGATCCTCAAAACAATAATCTTTGACAAAATTTAGCATGCAGGATATTTGCCTAAAGGCTATGCATTTTTTAAATATTACATGAAAACCCTATTGTGAATTGAAATTTCATCTGTTGCACTGGCATGAGCACGAACGGTGTCAGTAGAATGAACGATGACTGGTTTTGCACGGATATGTTTCAACAAAATGCTCTGCGTGTTGTCCATTGTACCTGACTATATACTTCAATTATTAATTTTGTGTTTTTTTTTTCACAGTATTTCTCTCGTTCAATTGATTTAACTTGTAATGTGTTGAATACTGGGCTATCTCTAGCCCAGTTCGATTGATTTCCAAGACCGACCAAAGTCCTGCCAGGCTTTTTTAGGTGACAAATTACATGAACAGGATTCAAATTCCGTAGGCGAGAACACTCAATCAATAAAACTCATGCACTAACGAAACTATAGCGACTTCTAATTCGACGCCAACGCCATCTATCGAATTTGTGGGTACTAATTGCCCAGTATGAGAAGGCCAGAGGTCAGAGTTAGTAAAAGAAGCCGTTTAACCATCTGATTATAAAGGTGTAACAAACAAACATTCACACACATATACTCGTACACACAATGTAATAATGCAACGCTTTAATAATATCATTTTCATCCCTCCATCTCTGAAAAAGTATTTTTGCTTTTCGATATCTGAGTGCAGTCGTTTTTATCCGCTAGAGGATAAAGTAAATTGAATTTAGAACATCATCGTGAGCACTAAGATTATGAATGCAAAACATCATTAAACCTATTTACTTGTACCTCCATGATGCCAAATTTATCATACAACTTTTTTTTTTATTTGTTAAAATCTCAGACTCGAAACCTCCTTGGTGTACTTTTTTAATTTCATTTGCGCGCCATTTTCTTTTACTTATTACTTACCTATTATAATGTAGTTTCATACCTAAACGGAAATAAAAGTATTTTGTGATTGTAAATATTTTTTTTTGCATTTTTTAGTCATTTCCTCGCTGAGGTGGGATGAAAAGTTACGTGTTGCACTCGAGTGCAAAGATTTTTCACTTCGTGCTCTTTTGTTCTCTCGTTTACGCTCAGGAATCTAATTTTTGATTTTTTCTTTTGCCCAGTCATCAATATTGAGCACGCGGTTAAAAAGCAACTTTGCACTCTGGTACTCACAATTGGGTCCCCGTATGTTTCCTAACCCGTTCTTGGACTAAGTAAAATGGTGTACGCTTTTCGAATCTTCGTTGAAAGCAATGGACATTTAAACCAATTTGTTGCCATCTTTCATTCATAGTTAACTCTTGCCTTCTTCGATAACACTGCGAGTATGAACTATTTCTTCATCATAATTTTATTTGCTACAACGGTTTGAAAAGTTTAGAATTTCTTACTTTTTTTTCAGGACACTATCTAAAATAGAATTGGGAAAGTTTGTGAGAATCCGAGTCGAGTATGAAGAAGTAACAATAGTAGTAGAGTGAGTGAGTGTGGAGTGAGTGGAGTGACTGGTAGTGTAGTAGTATATAGTAGTAGTAGTGGATAGTAGTGTGTGGGTAGTAGTGGTGTGTATTTCGAAAAAACTTAGTATACGGGCAGACCATGTCCCAAAATAGATTTTTTTACCAGGAATATTTTTTAACCAACTTCAAAAAAGGCAGAGGTTCTCCTTCGGTTTTTTAAATTTTAGTTTTTTTATGTGTGTTATCTCAGAACTCCATCGTTTATGGACCGATTTGCATAATTTCCCCTTTGAGAATAAGCTTCTAGATTGGTCCCAATGTCAAAATCCTTTTCTGATGATAGGATCCATGAGGGATCAAGGGAACTCCTCAAATATTATAGGCAACCATATAGTTATTAAGGTATTTTCAAAAAGTAACATTTGATGAAGTGGAACTAGTGAAAAAGATCAGAAATGGTCAGCGGAACTTCACACTCGCAAGCGCAAGCACAAGCAAAAGCAAGCAGCATAGCATAGCATAGCATCAGCCTTATAATGTTCCCACTGCGGGGACTCAGATCTCCTCTCTATGAGAGGGAATGGGCGGGTTGGTGGATGTCACATGTCTTCGAATTTTTAGTTCTAGGACATGCCGGTTACCTTACGATGATTTCCTTAACCGTTTTGACGGCAGCTAAGCAACCATAAGCAACTATGATGATACAAATAAATAAATGATTCTGAAGAGCGTTCGGCCGTTTTACGCGGATTTGACGCATATATTCCTTAGTTTTTAATGTTTATGTCTGTTATCTAGCTTTAAGTTTGCGTCAATTCGCATAAATAAACTGTTTTTCTTTCTTCTTCTTCTTTCTTTCTTTCTAATAGTTTTGTTGGAAATGGTATCATCATGGAAAGTAGGCACCGGAACTCCGTAATTAATCAATGTATCCTAGCTGTGTTTGGAGTTATTGGAATTGCCTTGAGATGTACTTTGGTTATAAAGGACTGTTGAAGTGATCTGATAATGGAACTGGAAGGTGGAAAGTAGACTCGGGAATTTCATAATAAAAACAATGTATCCTGACAGCGTCTGGGTTAATTGAAAAATGGGTACTCTGGTTATAAGTTCACAACTAAAAAGTGTGAAATAAAAACTTTTTACAAGAAAAAGTAACCGACTTTACTACAAATAAAAAAAGAAACCACTAAAACTATCAAAATAACTTTAATTTCGGAAGTTGTGTTAAATAACAAACAAACAATACCAGAAACACCGACTAAAGGTAAGTAGTCCTAAGGTTGTCTGGAAGATATCGCTATCAGCGATAAGACCGCAATTGTACCCGTAGATTTAGATTCATGTACAGTTTGTGTAACTTTTTTGGTGTACAATAAAGTTTTATTCTATTCTATTCTAAAGGGCCTATTACACCTTTAATATTCAGACCGGTCTTAGTCACGTCGCATAGTGTAATAGGAGATAGACTGTCTTACTCGGAAGTAAACTCTATGACAGTCTGTGTATTGTGTGCGGAATATCGAGTGGTATAATAGGCGCTTTAGACCGTACCGTAGATTGGTTAACAACGTATGGGTGAACAGCACTCGCTGTACGACGGGTTGTCCTATAATTAAGTCATGTAATTCCTGCGCACACAAACGAACCCTGTAAGATACCGAAAGGCTGGCTACCTAACGCCTTTGCTCCAGGTTTTATAGATTGGTGTTAACCAAATCTGATCACCGATTAAGGCTAATTAGAGGCCTTAGCAAGCCTTTCCACTGAGTCTTAACGTACTTTTCGAAGCGTGGAAGAGTGGCTATATATTATGGATGGCCTATTTAGACTAACCTCGGTTAGTGGTATCCTAACCTCAATGTTTGACACGTGCGCTGTGACAAGCTCCTAGTGATTGCAAATATGTTAAAACAATTTCGTATCATAAAACATCCATGTTTATATGTGATAGACTGTCGGCAGTGAATTCGTCTCGTGTTAAGTATATTGGACGATCATATGAGTTACCTAAAGTCAAACGGGGTGAATAGAAACTCAGGGGCGAATAGAAACAAATCTTTAAAGGATATTTTCACTATATTTGATTTTTTTTCCAGGATTTAACTATATGAATCTATTAATGAATTATTATTCTAAAAATGATCATCATCATCATCATCAGCCTTTTAATGTTCCCACTGCTGGGACACAGGCCTCCTCTCAAAGAGAGGGAATAGGCCGTAATCCACTACGCGGGCCCAGTGCGGTCTGTTGAATGTCACATGTCTTCAAATTTTTGGTTCTAGGACATGCCGGTTTCCTCACGATGTTTTCTTTCACCGTTTTGAGAGCAGTGGTGATGAAACATATAATAATATGGTATGAAAGTGAAAAATCAAACCAAAATTTTGTTTCTATTTACCCTTCCGTCTCTATTCACCCCATTTTACGGTACCCGTTTCTACACTGCACATATTTTATACTTATCAGTCTTTTTATTGTTCCCACTACTGGGATTCAGGCTTCCTCTCTAGGAGAGGGAATAGGCCGTAACCTAATGAATAAATTTTAATTTCTGTTGGCCCTGAGTTTTGAAATCGAATATAAAAAAAATATTTTTTTTTTCGTCTTTCTCTTAGCAAACCCTATCATTTGATATCCAAATCATGGAGGTGCATAAAAATAAAATTAAATAGTCCGCCATATTTGGAAGTTCGAAATATTGACTATTAGAGCGGTTTCACACTAAATCCGATCCGAACCCGTGTAAGTATGGTCCGTAGTAGCCGTAGAACTATTTCATTACAATAATATTGTGGCAGGGGCGAGTACTTGCACTTTTTTGCATTAGTGCGGATAAGTATCAATTGCGTGCCTAAAAGCGGTGGGACGAGAACGGGTTTTTGTCGGATCGGATACGGAGCGGACGTAGTGCGAAACCGCTCTTATTGTCACACCATTAACTGACATATTGTAATCTTCTTAAAATGTTAACGCAACTCCGGTTCCCAAACTAAAGGCGTTGCTTAGTTTGTATGTCTTATTTTGTTAAAACACAACATGTTACGATAAATTATTAAATTATTCTTGTTAGAAATCATTGAGATCGTCAGCTAACCATGTATTTTTATCGAAAAAACGTGTATAAAACTTTCAGCCCAAACGGTTTGAGATATTAGATCATATCTGTTAAATTTTGATGCAAAATGTGACCCATACATATCAATCAACTACAAAGCAAGTTAGCACACACAGACACACAGGACTGATCGTTGTGGCAACACTTGGGGGAGATATATCTCCAGAATTGGCACTGTATTTCGGCTGAAATGATGATAATGAAGGCAAATTAAATAAAGCACACAATACCGTTACAACGTTTTTGTGTCAACACCGTCACTGGCCCATGCTGAAAACCAGCGCTGTGGACTTGTGTTGCGCATATTTTTCCTTTAGAATGTTTTTAATTTGTAATTCCCCCCCCAAACAAAATATTTTTCTTTCTTTCCTTGTAATACTGGACTGAAAAATTTCTGTTCGTGTCTAATCATATTCTTTTAGGTAATGTATTTATCGATCCTTCTTCATAGTCGAAACTGACACTCCAAATTCCAGTCCTATCTCCAATATCAAAGCGTAATCTTCATAACTCAAAAACTTTTCAAGAAAATTGCTTTCAGTCCAAAGAATTCGAAAGGTGTTAAATCAAATTGCTCGACTGGTAAAAAAAGCTATCCTGCGTTTGGTTTAAGAACGAAATGTTGAAAATCGTTTATTGTGGTACGAACACTTAATGCGAAAGAATGAGATTCATCATCGTTTTAGCCGAAATACGTTACAACACCTATCATAAATATATGGGTCTTGAATCCATCGGATTTTTGCGATTTTTACCAGATTGTCGATTCACCTTCTGTGAGACGTAAGGTCGGTACTCGACAGTGGTACTATTCTCTAAGAAAACGCAGCGCTGCCTCAACGAAAAACATCCAAATAGGATATATTGGATTGTCAACCTAATGTAGGATAAATTGGATTGTTAATTCAATGTATCTTAATTGGATGTTCGTCGTTGCGGCAGCGCTGGATTTATTAGAGAATAGCTCCACAGCACTTAGTTCTGCGACTATTGTGCTCTGGCCACTGTTACTTTGGTTTAGTAATTTTTCGGGCTATATAAACTTGGATTTCTTGTAGATATCTCTTATCTTCATTCCTGATTCGATCACGCAATGGAATTATGAGTATAGCCCGAGAAGGCTCTGAGTTTCCCTTTGGTTGACTTTAAGCCTTCAAATAAAACCCATTGTGAGTTACCACGTTTCTATGTCATTTTTTATGTCATTACTGGCACTGCAACACTACCCTTTATTGACTTGTAGAGAATGCCTAAAGCATTAAGTCCGCCTTTGTACCCAGAAACTAATAATAATATATATAAATAATAATAATAATATTCCTTTATAATAAGGTTCCTTTCTCTGGAGCCCTGACCGCCGGTAGCTTGGACCCTGTTCCCGATACCGGTGGGATACTATTTTTTATATTTTTAAATGTTATTTTTAAAAAAAATATTTGGAAATGTAATTTATATGTTTATACTATGAATAAAGAAAATAATAATATATTATAATTTTTTTTATAATTCATTGACCTCTCTTTTCTTTTCTCTCTTTTGTTGCACCTGCCTCTATTTTCTCTGCATCACCCAAAGGTTGACTGGTATAAAATGCCTAAGGTATTAAGTCCGCCTCTGTACATAATGTGCAAGAAGTATTAAATAAATAAATAAAATATTTAGCTACAAAATTGTTACTCCATTATTGGCAATAAATCTGTGTATCGTAGTTGGTACCATACCAATAATAAGTGGCATATTTGTCTTTTATTTTTCTCCGGTTTCGATGAACGATACTGAATTCCGGACTCCAATATGCTTTGAAGTTGGGAAGGAAAGGTTGCAAGCGAGTTTTGTGCAGAATATTGTGTTTGAAGAATGCAATTGAAAGCGCAGTGTTGAAATGAGACAGGCTGTTGGATATCGATGTTTATATGTAGGTAACGTTTCTTTCCGTCTGAATTATACACCGTACAATTTTGGTCGTTTTAATCCCGTGGAGGGTCCATTCGGTATATGAAACACTATCGATAAATAAAGATAAAATTAAATGGTTGCGCAAATAAGCTGTGAACTGTATGTTTAAATAGCGATCTAAGGTTTGTTAACAATATGCAGGTACTGTGCCGTTATTGATGAATGGATGTATTAGGGAGGAACACTGACCTTTTGACCTCGAAGGTTCCACGTGGCGCCGGCCGGCGAACCCCGACTTCGCACATTTAACCACTGCCAGGTCCTGTATTGCACTACACTGCACTATTGTTGAGTCTTTGAATGGTTGGATCACGAAATAGTCAATTTTCTTGTAATTTCGAGCGGGCGATGTTAGCGGAGCGGTCACATTCACAATCGATGCACAAAAAACGTAATGTCATTCCATTTCTTGAGCTCGTGTGGGGGGGGGGAAACGGAAGGGATAGAATTGCTAGGCCAAAAAAATAAATTACAAAAAAACAAAATCGCGGATCATAGCAAATTGGCGCAACCATTCCCGCCGGGTTTGAAGGGTTACCTTCAAAGAAAAGGAGAAAACAAAAGCTAAACTAAACCCTATTACTATATCTAGACTATCAATACTAGGTAGCGAAACAACTTATAACTAACTATGCCACTACTGCTGATTAGGCAGAGGGCAGAGGCGAATAACCGGACGCAGGTACGATCCAGTTGCGGTTTTAACCTTTACGACTCGCGTTATTCCGTTCGAACCCGGAAAAACTTCTTCCACTACACCAAGAGGCCAGTGCAGAGGAGGCGCACTCTCAGTCTTCAGTATCACCACAGTACCGACTGTGACTGGATCTGAAGGAGTGTTCCACTTTTGACGCGACATACAAACGAATAGGCAAATGTATGCCTTTGTGGAACGTATACCACGACCACGGGCAATAGTGACTTTAAACGGACCAGCATAGTCCGTCCCAGTATGTATGAAAGGTTTCACCGTCTGTACAACACGACAAGAACGATGGTCGGCCATTTCCGGCGCGTTGAAACGCGGGCGGAGCTTAAAGCAGGGCACACATCTGTGCACTCTAGCGCGTATCAAATTGCGAGCGGAAAGTATCCAGTACTTCTGTCGAAGAATGGACATTAATAAATCGGGACCAGCGTGACAATTGACCTTATGGTGATAATCCACCAACAAATCCAAAACGTGATCCTTGCGTGGTAGAACTACTGGATGCATTTGTTCAAACTCTAACTTAGCATTTCGCAGACGGCCACCGACACGAATGAGTCCGTCTTGCAAAAATGGTTTCAAATGTTGAAGTGCGCGACTACAAGGTTTATGTGATTCTAAACTACGAAATTCTATTGAAAAATAAAATTTCTGCAACTCTCGAAGTACAACTGATTCAGCTCTATCCAAATCAGCTGCGATTATAGAACCACGCGATGGTAATAATCTCAAAAATCTTAGGACGTAAACTACACAGCGTAATAGTCTCGACCAAGACGAGACTCGATTAGACAACAACAAAACAACTGACTCTTCACGCGGAACTGATACTACAAGCATATGTTTCTTCTCCTCGGGTGGCTCTGAAACAGTAGCGGGGTTAAACGGAGCACTTGGCCACTCGTTAGGAGTGGTATGAAGCCAGGGAGGGCCACAAAACCAAAGCGGATGATTTAAAATTTGCGCAGGAAGCAAACCACGTGAGAGACAATCAGCTGGGTTTTCTGTTCCAGCGACATGGAATATATTTTCCGGTGACAATTCAGCTTGAATCTTAGCCACCCTATTTGCGACAAACGTGCCCCATCGATGGGGTGAAGAGTGGGCCCAACATAGAGCAACGGTTGAGTCTGAAAACGCTACAATTCTCTCTATATTAATGCGAGGACGACAAGTTTTGACTATAGATGTAATCAATTGAACCAACATAAGAATAGCGCAGAGTTCGAGACGAGCAAGAGAGACAACCTTACGAGGAGATACCTTTGATTTTGCGCTAATGAGGAAAACTGAAATGTTATCGCCATTTTGGACCTGAAAGTAAACCACTCCCCCGTAAGCCCTCTCACTGGCGTCTGCGAAACCTACCACATTAACAACAGTGTCTGGTACTATACCAACATGGCGAGGAATCTGTATCTGATCGAGCATTGGAAGCTCTTTCCTATAGCGAGCCCACAACTTAGCAACACTGTCAGGAGCGGTGTCGTCCCAATCACAGTTGGAAAGCCAAAGCTCTTTTATAAGCAGCTTTGCATACAAAACGACAGGAGCTACAAAACCCATTATATCCCATATCCGAGCTACACATGCTAGGATAACGCGTTTGGTACAAGTTGGCGGAGTCGAGCTAATTTTAAGACTGAACATATCAGTTGCGGGTGACCAACTTAAACCAAGGATCTTATGCGAATCACTATCATCGAATTCCTTTACCGAAGTCAACCGGTGTGACGGTGGAATCGACTCTAATGTAGCTTGCGAGTTGCTTGTCCATTTCACCAGATCAAATTGACCGGACTTCATGAGGCTGATTACTTGAGCAGCGGTCTCTATAGCCTCTGCTTCACTAGGTACACTGTACACAAAATCGTCCTTGTACAATCCGGTTTCAATAGTGGCCCTTGCTTTCGGGTATGTATGACCCTCGTCAGCGGCCAACTGCTTGATAGTGCGAAGAGCGTGAAAGGGACTAGACTTAAGCCCAAAACAAACACGATTGAATTCGTAAACCTTCAAAGGTTCCTGCGGAGAAAATCTATACAAGAAGCGTTGGAATCTACGGTCACATTCTCTGATTCCAATACTAAGAAACATTTGCCGAATATCAGCAGAGAGCGCAATAGCAAACAAGCGAAAGTTTACTATTATTTCAAATAAGTTACCCTGGAGGTTCTGACCACAACACAAGATATCGTTAAGCGATATGCCAGTACTAGTTTTAGCGCTACCATCCATAACCACACGCAGTTTAGTTGTAAGCTTGTCTTCTCTAACAACTCCATGGTGCGGGATGATGTAAAACGGGCAATCACGTGTCTCCCCAGTCTCGGCAGGCGCTGATGAGATATAACCTTTATCTAAATATTCGATCAGCACATCATCATAGGCTTGCTTCAACTTAGGAGACGCCTGCATCTTACGTTCCAAGCATAGAAAGCGTTTTTCTGCGGAGGCACGGGAGCCACCGAGCGAAAAAATATCACCCTTGAAAGGGAGCGCGACAACATAACGACCATCTTTATCACGAGTAGTCGTGCGGGTATAAATCTCCTCAGTGACCTGATCCTCAGGGCTGAGAATAGGCGGGACATTGACCTCTTCAATCTCCCAGAACTTGCGGATGGTAGACTCAAGCGGCGGCTCGACGGTGCAACAGTGCGACACAGTCGAGTAACTATCTAAACAAGCGGGTGCGGAACCAACTATAACAAACCCGAGAACTGTTTCCAGTGCGTGCGGAGCGGGGTACATCGGAAGACCTTGAATTTTACGTGATAACTGGAGATGCGGGAGAATCGAAGCACCGATCAATAGATCGATATCTCCAGGGAAAGCGTAATTTCCGTCGGCTAACTGCAAGTTCTTAAACTCCGTCAGCATGGACGTGTCAACCGGTACCGTGGGCAACCGTTCCGTAATCTTATCTGCGACTAGCGAATCCATTTCAAACGAAATATTACGATTAAAACGTGAACTAAATATTATTTTAATGGAACCGTGAATGGTTGCCTTTAAACCTCCAAAACCTTTCACTTCTGAGCGGGATGACCAATTATTAAAACTAAAACCAAGGCGTTGACAACAATCCCGAGTAATAAAATTACTCTGGGAAGCGCCATCTAGTAGCGCTCGAACGGTGTGCGGTTTGCCAAAGGCATCTACAATGACAACTTGCGCGGTCGCAAGTAAAACGGTAGTGATTTGAGTACCAGCGGCGGAAAGCGAACACAATGTTACGTCGTTTGCACTTGCAGCAGGCCGCGCGTCACAAGCGTCGCGCGTAGTCTGCGCAGGCTGCGGCTGCGATGGCAGCTTACTACTCTCAAAATGTAAGAAGGTATGATGTCTAGCTAGACATTTACGACAGCTAACACCACTGTTACATGACGTAACCAGATGTTTGTCACTTAGACAATTAAAACACAAATTATTAGTGCGGACAAACTTGTAACGATCACTAGGCGATAATCTCTGAAATTCCGAACACCTGTACAGCTGTGTATGGCTACCCTTACACAGAGAACAGTCAGGTGTTGAGGCGGTATTAACTAGCGTATGTGCAGTCTTGACTGACTTCGATGACGCGTCTATACGGCGATCGGAACCTGTCCTATTCGTGACTTCATAACGTGCCGACGTGCGCTGCAATACCTTAATATGGTCGCGAATAAAAGATTCTAAATCTTCGAACTTAGGTATTTCGTTACCGCGCCGAGTCGTTTCAAACAGACGAACAGTTTCAGGATCTAATTTCTGTAAACCGATATACAAAAACAAAAAGTCACAGAGGTCATTGACCTTTAGGTTCTTTACTGCACGAACAGATGATGCGAAAATATTTAAAAACTTCTCTAAATTATGATCGTTACAAACGGAAAAACTTTTCAAATCGAATAATTGATCTAAATATGCGGTGGCTACTAATCGCTTATCTTCGTATTTTGTTTTTAAAGTGTTCAAAACTAAAGTGTAATTTTCAGCGCTAAACGTAATTCCAGCACAGACAGCCTTTGCCTTACCGGTCAATTTTTCTACGAGATAATGCAATCTCTCGTGATCTGTCAGCGATGTGTTCCTATGTATTATATTTTCGAAACTATCTATAAATAAATTCCAATTTCGAATGTCACCATTAAATTCCGGTATTTGAATTGGCGGCAATCGTGGGCGTTCGCGAGGAGGGTTGGATAAACCACTCGCGGGGGGGGGGGAGTCTCTAAACTCCTAGCAATACGTTTGATACGACAATACAAGTCATCAAAGGACGACAATGCCTGATAACTCACACAGTAATCAGGATTTAACTCCAACTCTAAAATGTTTATATTATTAATTGTAGATTCAAAATCCGCGCGCAAACTATCTAAAGTTTCCAACGAACACAAGAAAGCATCTCTAATCGCCAGATCCGAGGTTTGCAAAGATTTATCACAAATTGATTGAACACGTGAAAACTGTGAGTCCCTTTTAGCGTATAAAAGCTTTAACTGAACCTTTAAATCAGTACTAACCTTGGTTCCCTTAAGAGACATCTTGTTTTGATATATTCACACTATACACTCAAACAAACACTTAACGAATTATTAAGTAAGCGATAATTATCAGATAACAATATGGTAATATTGTAAACAACAAAGTGAACGGCGAACGAACGGAATAACCTGAATCAATGAGTGAATATTACCCAATTTCTCGATTAAATCATTCACGTCGTTCATATGCGTATATAATCTATGGTTTATCCGTTTCCTACAAATATTCACTCAACAATGAACGGGTATTTTTGAAATGCGTCTACCTACATGCAATTTGTAGGACTTCCGAATGAATTTTGTCAAGAAAAAGAATGCGATCGATTTATATCTACGCTGATATTTACGTAGCTAACTATAATTATGCGGTGCGGTTGACGGCGTAGGTACCGTAATTATAAATGGCTCTTTAACTATACGAGCGAAATAACGATTAGTTGCCTAAATGCCTAGATGCGGGTTTTCTACTATTATATCTAGGTAAACAGGCGCGTTGCGTTTATTCCCTATGGAACAAATACTATATTGCGAAATTACAAGAAAATGATTCACGATCCTGCTCGTAGGACCAAAAAGTAATGGTTGCGCAAATAAGCTGTGGACTGTATGTTTAAATAGCGATCTAAGGTTTGTTAACAATATGCAGGTACTGTGCCTTTATTGATGAATGGATGTATTAGGGAGGAACACTGACCTTTTGACCTCGAAGGTTCCACGTGGCGCCGGCCGGCGAACCCCGACTTCGCACATTTAACCACTGCCAGGTCCTGTATTGCACTACACTGCACTATTGTTGAGTCTTTGAATGGTTGGATCACGAAATAGTCAATTTTCTTGTAATTTCGAGCGGGCGATGTTAGCGGAGCGGTCACATTCACAATCGATGCACAAAAAACGTAATGTCATTCCATTTCTTGAGCTCGTGCGGGGGGGGGGGAAACGGAAGGGATAGGATTGCTAGGCCAAAAAAATAAATTACAAAAAAACAAAATCGCGGATCATAGCAAATTGGCGCAACCATTAAAAATAAAGTTTTTTTTTTTAAACTCGAGTTAATTTACGCATGTACGAAATTAATTTATTTAAGTAAACGTCAGCTAATCGAGGCCAATGAATTTAGGTAGTTAGTACGCAACGACTGACAACTACCTACAAGGTCATTGACCCGTTTACTTAAAGAAATTGATTTCGTACATGCGTATTTTAATTTGACTTTTAGAAAAAAGTACTTTATTTTTTAATTTTTTCTTTACAAATCGATAGTATTTCATGTACCTTATCGAACCTCCACGGGTTTAAAACGACTAAAATTTAACGGTGTATATATATATTTTTTGCATTATACGAAAATTCTAGCTTCTGCTAGCAGCTTTGCCCGCATTAAAGTAGGTTTCTCCGTACAGACTTTTAAGCCACTAGTTTTTTTTTCTTTTCTAGTTTTTTTTCTAGTTTGGGAAATACGTCATACAAGGAAACTTTGTGCAAAAATTCACGCTCCTAGTTTCAGTAGTTTTGGCTGTGCGTTTATATGTAGTCAGTGATTTCTCATTTTGTATATAGAATACCGTAAGTCAGCCTAATTATCAGAATAACATACATTTTTTTTTTTTTTTTTGTAAATTATAGTGCCATCTAAAGTAGAATTTCAAAGTGCATCCAATGGATTCGCATTTCATGAGCAAAAAATCTTAATTGTTACTGACCATCTATAAAAATAGATATTATCTGTGGAGCTGTTTCATTATTCATAACTCCCGCTAACACTATGGTGCAGTGAGTCTATATCTGAATGATGAATTTTAAACAAATTATGTTAATGTTTCTCCTTTTGTTTTAGTGGAGTACGAGTATGTGTTGTTGTGTGCGATACAATCGCCATTGTACCCATAGATTTAATTGTTTTTTTTTTAGTTTCTGTGAAATTGTTACTATTTTGTTGTACAATAAAGTTTATTCTATTCTATGTAGTGTAAGTAATAGTGAGTTACAGTCATACTAAGATATAACTCGAAAAATGCGATGTCTTTGAAATGTATATTGATAGGAATGTATTATCTCTCCGGTGTTTCTTACTGATAATTCTGATTCTTTTATACTACAGAATTTTAGAGTAGGCTTTTATGATCAATACCACCAGAAGACCAGAAGTTTAAAGAATTTAAAATTAACATATTTGCTTTGTTATAAAGATGAGGACACAGGACTAGGAGGAAAATACAGACCTAAATTAAAAGCAAACGATATTTTGTGTCTCAGTAGTACGTTACTGTAGGGTAATTTTAAACTATAACGTGAGTGGAAAAACTGGCGAAAATGAGTGATAATATAAAATTGGTAGTCTCACATTGATTCATAACTTAGAATACGCAGGCTCAAATTCTCGATACAGTGAAGTCGCAAAACCTGTGATACCCTGAAGGGCTTCCAGGCTGGGCACATTCACCAGAATGGTGTGCGGATAATGGAACAACACGACACGATCCGATCAAATACCACACGCAGCTCTCAAACCATTAAGTCCAGGCTTCCGAACTAGGGATGTAACGTAAATGGTTTTATCGGAGTCGAATGAAGAACCGAAGATTAGAATTTATTTTTATTAGAACATTTTTTTCCCTTAATTTTTTTTTTTACATTGCTCTCACATAATAGCGAAAAGACATATGTATTCGAGATATTTGTAATACATAACTTGTTTGAAAAGAGTGGCCATGGAGTTTCTTGCACATTCTTCTCCATAGAGAGCTACGCTTTGGAATGTGCAATTAGCATCATTTATTTTCTGACAGACCGACCTCTTGACCTTTTAAAAGTGCCTGTAAATGAATCCTAGAACCTTTGAATTTTTGAATTTTTGAAGTTTTTAAACTTGTTTGCGCTTCTGATATAAGTTCCGAATAAAATTTGTCTAATTGTATTGTATGTATTTTATGTACCTTTTAGTCTCTCTGATTCCTGAGATCCTGAAATTTTGTGAGGCGTACGAGGAGCCGAAGCCAACTCGCGGGTTTTTAGTCAGTAAAAGTCTGACACTATCTCCCGCTGAGCCCAAGGGCGGGAGATGTCATTGGATGATTTTACCCACCACCAAAAAAAAAAAAAAAAAAAGAGGCTCTTTACACAATTTTCATGAAACGTGATACCAACCAACGATTATCTCTGCGATAAGCTAGTGCACCCAAGAACAACCCCTGGTTGGTGAAAAACCATTACGACTTATGGAAAAAATAATTATAGGGCTATGGTTTTTGGAGTCTGGACTAGTTACCATTATTATTAGTTATTATTGTTAAAGTCAATCGGAAATTCTAAAACATTCGGAATCGGAATTGACCCTACGTAAAATTTCTGTTCCATATGATGCCAAAAATAACCTTCCAAAACAAATATACAACTTCACTTCTTTTTAATATATAAAAAAAAAACTTTGTCACTGAATGGTGTAAAGTTATTTTTTTCCGTTAATTTTAGCATCTCTCCTTGGATTGGCTAGATTTTATTTTAGGTATAAAGTATTATAAAAATATAAAGGTATTGAAATTGCAAATTCAAGTGTAGAAATCTCGAAAATGTTAGCACCTTGCTTTCATTGTACTGAAGCCCGCTGACGCCCAGTGTTGGGCACAGGTTGATGACAAATCCCGCCCTTGGGCGGAGCGGGAAATAGTGTCAGACTCTTACTGACTAAAAACCTATCCCGTTCCGTTGCCTATCATACCGGGGCTGAGCCTTATCTCAGAAAACGACCCTTGACCCCAGCAGGCTTCGACCCTGCCTGCAGCTAGCAGGGTGGGCCTCTATGGTTATTGGGCACAGGTCGTTGCGGCAACATTTGACATGCGTCCTGCATCCATACAGTTTCCGTGACCTTACCTCAAATAGTTTGGCAATAAGACCGCCATTGTACCCATAGATTTAAGTTCCCGTGAAATTGTTACTATTTTGGTGTATAATAAAGTCAATATTACTATTCTAAAATCTTTCCTGAAAGCAAAACACTGTAACTTGTTGTAAATACTTTTATTTCAAACTTGTACATGTACACTCAGTTTACACCTTACAGTTCAACCGCCAACGATAGACTGCCAGCACGATCACACTCTAGCCCACAGCTCCGTGTCCACATCATTATAGTGGGGCAACGGCTCGCGCAATAAGTCAATGGATAGACTAATTTATAAATAGCATCTGATTGAAATAGTAAATAAGTTTTAAAGGTTTTTGAGCAAATTTTAATTATGAAAACGTATGATAATAATTAATCAAACAATTTATTGAACCAAATTATCATTACTAGTCAAATAGCGTACTAATAAAGTCTTTAAATGTCCGTATTTACTTTAAAAATTATGTTGAGATTATTAGAATTATATATTGCAATTGCTTACATTCCTGAAATGTAATCAACAATTTTCCGTGCAAAGGCCTTCATCTAACAAAGAGATTATCAACAAACTCGAGAACGAGGGTAATGGAATATAATTATCTAATGCATGAATAACAAACATACGAGGATTTGTACGGATCAGCGATTACGAGCAAAAGCTGTAGCATCAAAGATAAACCGTTTTAAGGGTATACGAAAGTGAAGTCTTAATACACCGTTAAAATTTGGTCGTTTTAATCCCGTGGAGGGTCGATTCGGTACATGAAACGCTATCGATTTGTAAAGATAAAATTAAAAAATAAAGTACTTTTTTCTAAAAATCGAGGTAATATACACATGTACGAAATTATTATTTTTTAAGTAAACGAGTCAATGAACTTGTAGGTAGTTGTTGGTCGTTGCGTACTAACTACCTACAGATTATTGGCCTCGCTCAGCTGACGTTTACTTAAAGAAATTAATTTCGTACATGCCTAATATGATATTATCAGTTGTCTAGTACTCATAGCATAAGCTTTGCTTAATTAGGGACTAGATGGCGTTGTGTGAAAGTATTGAATTATTTTTTTTAGTATGGAAAATTATCGAATAACTTCTTTTGTTCCAGGGCCCGAGATCCTCCGAGGCCAGGATCCAGGTTTTCCCAGGTAAGTCGTCGGACCATAAACCGATATTTTCTGTCTTGAATCTTCTTACGTTACTACTCGTACGTTAGCTCCGAAGTATCATCGTCGATATGGTTCCATATTTTACCAACCAGATATTTAAGTCCCATATAATGGAAGGCCAGCCAGTGACAGTCAATCCAGACTCAAGAGTGCCACTGAAAAATTCTATGAAAACACAAGAACAATTTCTGTTTTGGAATTTGGCTTAGTAATCTACTTATGCAATGTAGGTATAGGCTAGTAAAATAATATTAATGATTGTGATGTACCTAAATACTACAGCCCCGATAAAATTGGCAATTTTTTTACGTAAAATAATTTATTCAGTGTGTATCGATATGGTTAAAATTTCACTCACATATACAGTATGGTTACTTCAACATATAAAATTCCAGTCGCACTCCTCATATTTCACACTCCATCGATCCTTGAATACAAACCTATAAATAAATCTAGAAATGACTCATATAAATAATGTTTGAGTGCTACTCGCATGAAATGAGAAGTGTGATAGAAAAAAATTCGGTACCACTCCGCCTTTCCGTATAAAAACCGTGAATTCACGAGCTGTATCGAGACCTTGAACGTGTTTCTCAAATGTTTTAGGAACCCCAATATGTGTTTGTTGTGAAATAATTTGGATTTACCATTTACCACCAAATCCTTTCAATAAAGGTCGATGAAAAACAGCAAACTAGTTTTGAACTACATTTTAAAATTCATTGAAAAAGTTTGGAGATCCAATTACTGCCACGCAGAGTTTTTTCGTATTTCTTTCTGAGAAAATAAAGTAGATTCTTTCTTTTTTCCTCAGACTTAATGAACCATTTTTGTTCTACTATCGCTAATCGCCATAACGCTATAGATATTGAAATTCCAGGAAATTCAAAAACATCCTGTGTAATTTTTCATAACAAACAAAACAATCAGTGTGATAATTACCTATTATAAGAACCTATTATAATTTATTTAAAAAGATTTTTTCATAGTCACATCGCAAATTTAGTCGAGATACGAGTATATCAGGTATTTAATTTTGTAAAGCCTTGTTGACCATCTGTAATCTTCTGCATCAGTTCAAATTATACATTTTGAATGCAAATGCTTGACGTCTTGATGAAAATGCTAATATGTTTGTGTGATGGTGTATTTCGTGTGAGCGCGTGGTTATGAGTGTGTTTCTTTTTGTATGTAATATGGTTCTAACATTTAGGAGTTCCCTCAATTCCTCATGGTTCGATTTGGAAGTATACCCCTTAAAATTTCATAAATGACGAAAACCTAAGTCAGCAAAAGTAAAACAATAAAGTACATCCGAATTGAACCCTTTCTTTTTTCAGGTCGGTCAAAAAACTTTTCATCAGAACAACAATGTAGGTCAATGTATAACACCGATAATAAAATCCAACCACGAAACAAAATTTCAAAAAGTTTCCGTTCACCAAACCGCTTGCAGAGTCACAACTAAAAAGTTTGAGAACAACTGAGTATGCAGTACCTTTTATTGAAACACATTATGTTCCCGGGAAGGCTTCAGTACTTACGCGTTTACGAACAGTTGCCTACATTACCCCAAAGGTAAGACGAGGGGAGAGTGTTTGAAAAAAAGTTTATGAACATTTTGGAAACAGTGGCTCTGTTAAATGGAAATTGGGTCATAGTTACCGTGCAAGCTAAATTGAAATTTTGTAAGCAAGAATTTCGGGAGTCTTAGACAAAGGTAGTCGAGTACTTGCTTAGCTAGCCTGCTTTGGGTTTCGGTCTCGTGCGTTCACGAATGTGCAAAGCCCTATTTATGAGCACTGCTTCGTCTAGCCCAGAGGTCTCGGAGTATCAACACAAAGGCTGATTTTATATACCGAATTGGTTTTTCGTTCTTTTCTGCACCATCTTTTTCTACACAATCTGTTCTAGAACAACAAGTCACTAGATTAACCGACCTTTAGTCCGTCTATGTGTTTTATATCATAGACTAGAGAGACTAGGGATGTCACATCTCCTCAACCTTCGAATTTATTACTGCGTTACAACCCCGTGAGAAGACCGTTCACTTAGCTCAGTGCATCTCATTACCATTACCGTTTCCATACGTCTCGCTCACATTCATTTTGCTTACCATTCACTTTGCCGTACGTAGTTTGATGTGTACACCTGCTTTTTGGGTGGTTTGGGTGGTTATAAGGGTATTGAGTTTAAAATTTAGTTTAGTTTGGTTTCACGACTTTCTGTTTTGAAGGGACACCGGAGAAACGAAATCAGGGGCGTAGATAGTCCCAGTTAGTCGGGGCCCCCGTATAAAAAAAGTACTTTTTTACAAATGTTTGATTTACTCTACGAGACGATTGTAGATAACATGTTGCGAATTTTTGCCTAACTCGGGGCCCCTGTAGCGCGGGGGCCCCGTACAATTGATACGGCAGATACGGCGGTGGCCACGCCCATGAACGAAATATTCATTTGTTTGTCAATGAGGAGAGGATGAAGAGCTTTTTTAACTTAAGAAAATTTAAACAGCTTATTTATCTTTAAAATCAACAAATAGTTATAACTACTTCTGGCTTTAGGTATTTGAAGGGATTTTTTTTTTTTTTTATGGTAGGTAAAATCATCCAATGACAAATCCCGCCCTTGGGCGGAGCGGGAAGTAGTGTCAGACTCTTACTGACTAAAAACCTACCCCGTTCCTTCGTTGCCTATAGTGCCGGGGCTGAGCCTTCCTCTCAGAAAACGGCCCTTGACCCCAGCAGGCTTCAACCCTGCCTGCCTGCAGTTAGCAGGCTGGGCCTCTTCGGTTTGCTGACAGCTCCTTGAGGCGCGCGGGAACAGAACGCGCCGTCGACGACTTGGGCTCGGTCCGGCCGGTTACCGGACGATCAGACAGCGTGCTACCCATTGCACGCCGTCCGCAAGCCCGCGCCTACGGTGGCCGGAAATCGGGATCGGAATCCCGGCGGCGGCTGGGGCGAGCGCCCCGTTGCCTCTGCCTGATGCGGTCGGCCTCCTTCTTTGCTAGCATTACTGCTTCGCAGAAGGAGGCGACCGCCTGCCATCCCTCCTCACTACGGACCATGGCCTGAACCAAGGCCCGGCGAGAGAGATCGCTGCCGCCGATCGCCCCCACGAGGACACGGCGATGCTCCGCCCAGGCGGGGCACACCTCTACAGTGTGCTCCACCGTGTCCTCCGGGTGTTCTGCACAGTGGCGACACCCGGGCGAATCCTCCGCACGAAGGTATTTGAAGGGATGGTGTATCAATTTCACTAATTAAAAGCCTAATGTTCTTATGGACTTGTGGAGGATCTGTAAGATTTTTGGGCATACTTTCCGCTCCTCTCAAGAATTTTGACTCGATCAGAAATTGTGGCAGGCCTTTATCCAACAGTGGGATCATACAAGCTAGTAAATAAAATAAACATAATTTATTACATTTCTAACCTGACTTACTGACTTAACTGAATAAAGTCGGTTAAAAAAAAAAAAAAACATTATAAAGATCAAAATAACTTTAATTTCGAAAGTTGGTGTTTCTTGGTATAGTGTGTTTCTTATTTAACACAGTCTTTCAAAATTAAAGTTATTTTGATCCTTTTAGTGTTTTTTTTTAACCGACTTTATTCCATGAAGTCGGTTATTTTTTTTAAAACAGTATTTTTTATTTCAAAAATGGAATGTTTGAATGACACCCAAAAAAAAAAATTGGAAGGTGATTAAAATTTCAAGCGGTATACAACAGTCCAAAATTAACAATTAAGCAGTTTCCGAGACCAGATATAACACCTATCTGGTCAAAAGATCCTCCCTTTTCAATGGAAGTTTATGGAACTTTTAGACCTGTTCATGAGGAACAGTTTTAAAAGTCCCTCCTGCCTCTAAAAACATAACGTTGACAAAAGAAAATTGTACCCATCAAAAACACCACAAAAACTAACCATACAAACGACCTTTGTCCACAACTTAATAAAGGAAAATATCTTGCAAACAAAACAGGCGTATTTACAAACTACGAAGCGGTCTCAATGCGCCCAAAATAACCACAAAGTATGAGGACTCCGCGCTTGGGGTTCGAATAGGGTACGATATGCTGTCTCATTGCCTATTAGTGTCAATCAACATAGAAAGGGGAATTAGTAATGGAATACTTACTGGAAGCCTTTTGTGTACACTGTTTGTCAAACTTAAGTGTACCACATTTTTTTTTGGAGGTTTGTATAGCTATTAATGGTACCTCGCGGTTTTTTCTCTCGTCTTTGCTTACTGTTCCACTCACGAAGGTCGTAGCGTGATGTTTTATAGCCTCTAAATTTTCTTATTAAGTGGGCTATCCAACACTAATTTTAAAATTCGAACCAGTAGTTCCTGAGATTAGCGTGTTCAACCAAAAAAACAAACAAACTTTTTTATGGTAAAATAAAATAAAATCATCCAATGACATATCCCGACCTTGGGCGGTCGGGAGATAGTATCAGGATCTTACTGACTAAAAACCTACCCCGTTTCTTCGTTGCCTACCATACCGGGGCCGAACCTTCTTTTCAGAAAGCGGCCTTTGGCCCCAGTAGGCTTCGACCCTTCCTGCCTGCCGACTGGGCCTCTACAGTTTGCTGACATCTCCTTGAGGCGCGCGGGAACACTGACAAACAAATTCTTCAGTTTTTTTTTAATATTATTTAATGATGTAGAATTTTTTGAGTGGTGTACGTGTGGATTTCACCGCTTAGGTCTGATTTCCAATAGTCAGATAACTTTTTTTTTATGGTTTGACATCTATATGTATAAAAGCGAAATACCACTCACTGATTAATCACGAAATCTCAGAAACACACAAACTTAAAATTTGGCAGGTAGGTTCCTTATAGGGTGTAGACATCCGCTGAAAACGGATTTTACGAAACTCGGGTGGAGTTTCGTAAGGCGGTAAAATGGAGGTTGGAAGTTTGAATGTAGAAACCGACGTTCACGCGAGCGAAGCCGCTGGCAGTAGCTAGTAATATATATGCAAATATAGCTATCAAACCACCATTTTTATTCTAGAGTTAAAAAAATAACTGTCTATTAAAAAAATTGTCCTTACAGATATTTGTAATATCAGTCTTTTTTTTTAGATTCAGATTAATTGAGCTTTTATGAGATTGCTAAGTAATTAAATTGAATCTTTTCAATGAATTTATTGTCCTCATTATCATTTTTGCCAAAAGACGTCTACCTTCTAAAATATGGCATAGCATAGCATCAGTCTTATAATGTTCCCACTGCTGGGACTCAGGCCTCCTCTCTAGGTGAGGAAATAGGTCGTAATACACCACGCGGGCCCAGTGCTGGTTGGTGGATGTCACATGTCTTCGAATTTTTGGTTCTAGGACTTGCCGGTTTCCTCACGATGTTTTCCTTCGACGTTTTGAGAGCAGTGGTGGTGACATTAATTACTCAAAGTAATGCGCCTGGCTGGGTTTGAACCGCGACCTGCAACTCGTAAGTCGGGGCCGCTGCCACCACTGTTTCCCACAATGTCGCGACAACTGCAACGGCCGGTACTGTGCGTCTCGCATCCATCGAATTACCGTGACACTCACCAGCTCATAGGCCCACCTTGTGGGAAGCCTACTAATGCTGCAGTACGCAGTATCCACTCCAGAACCTTTCGGCCCCCAGTTGTTCTGTGAGCAATGTGGGGGCTTGCTATTTAAAAACAGAAGATTTTCTTCATTGAATTAGATTGTTCATTTACATAAATATTTATAAATAAGACTATACCGCAAACTACCTACCTTTTGATTCTATTTTAAGTTCTTAGAATCCACCCCAAGGTTGTCTGGTAGATATCGCTGTTAGCGATAAGACCGCCATTGTATCCATAGATTTAAATTTGTTTAAAAGTTATTGTTACTATTTTGGTGTACAATAAAGTTTATATATTATATTCTATTCTATACAATTTTTCCATTTTAAAAACTAAGGTTTAAAATATAATAACCGAAAAAGGTATATATATATATACACAAACTAAAAATAATATTTACAAATAGGTAAAAAAAAGGAACTAATTGGGCATCAAAAAATTCATCCACAGTAAATTCATTAATTTTTTAGGTTTATAATTGTATATTTCTGAGGGTATTCAGTTCGGTGATAAATCTTCTCTAGACCAAATTGAAATTGATTTAATTTTTTTTTAGGTGTGTCAAATAAAGATTAAAAATTGATAAAATTAAAGTAGTATATGTAGTAGTATAGTATAAAGTTTGTATACATTAATATGTGTAAGTATGAATATGAATGTGTGTTACATTTACACACCTAAACAGCTAAACAGATTTGGATGAAATTTGGCATACGAGTACTCTTGTAATAGGGCATAATATTATTTTTTCTCAAAAATATGTTCCTCAGGGATCATTTCCTGCTTTCACATTGTCGGTACCCGCTGGCGAAAGCTAGTTTTAATTTAAGAGAAATCTATGTCATGATTTCAATAGCAAATTACGTCATTGATACCTACGTTACTTACCTACTTATTAGGGTAAGAAGTTTAATGAAAACCATATTTTTGTAAGTAACCAATCAGTTCTCACAAAGTCTGGCTTCCGTTCTTAATTATATTTTCGTAAACATTCTTCCTTAGTGAAACAAAAACGATCGCAAATGATGCGTCAGTTTCCATCAACGCCATAAACATGCAGAATGGACTGACAACTCTGTAGACACAGACTACGCGGACTATACCTCTCTCTTTTTTGTGGCAGTGACAAAGGTAACACTCAAAACATTCGTGTAATGTAAAACATAAATGGCACCTTAAGTTACATGCTTCTCATATGATTTGGTTAAAGAGACCTCTGAATTTGTTTCGAAGTTTTTTGTGAGAGTAGTCAGCCAGTAAACACCGACCTCATCAAGTTTAGATTGATATGTAAAAGTGTTAATTATGACCAATTTGAACATCGTTTATCACTCATAATTTTAGACAAAGACAACTACTGTCCACACGATCGCTTTTTTCTCACACTTTTTTAGCTAGCATTTATTGCGGTCTACATTTATATATTGTCATCCAGTTTGTAGGAACCATCATAGTGAGTTAGTAGATATAACTAGCAACCACCTATAAGTCACTATTTGATCGAGTCGAAGGGAGGAAATGATACCCAATTGCCTATAATAATAGAACAA
Source organism: Leucania comma (assembly GCA_958295575.1). NCBI lineage: Eukaryota > Metazoa > Arthropoda > Insecta > Lepidoptera > Noctuidae > Leucania > Leucania comma. The sequence continues at coordinate 21,747,198 of OY282477.1, read as the reverse complement.
TAGAATCTTTCGATTCAAATCAAAATATTTTTAAATCACATAATCGGGCACGTAAAAAGCGTCTATAGCTAGAGCACGGTGTAATGTAGGACAGTGTAGACTAGTCAACATTATAGTACGCGGCAAATAAGTTGAACTAAAATGGCCGTCGTTGCTATGGTTAAGCGCAGGCCCCCGCTATGCCACAGTTCAATTGAGGCCCAATAATTTGTTACTTATACGCGCATAGAGGGTCGATCGTCATTTTGGTTTAACTTATATTCTACATATTGTACCCGTTGTAACTGAATAGGAAATACTCAATCCATTCTCTATGTCTATGGTGTACACAAAATTGCTTCAAAGAATATTTATTTGGCACTCCATTTGCAAAATTACAACGGACTTTCCGAGGGTTCTACAAAATTGTGAAACAAGTACCTTTTCGCACATATATATTGATTAGGAGTCAACGAAGCGTTATGCGCCAGGGAATTAATTAATTTTGATATTTATATTAATGTGAAAAGAGTGTTTTTAAAAAGTCCCATAATTAAGTTTAAGGGACAAAATGCTGTGAAATGAGATGAGGAAAACCGTGATTCAATATTTGTTTAAAAATTTTTGGGAACAGTAATGTAACTTGATGTGGATTATTTTATACGTTTTAACGTCATTTTCAGAAAAAAACACTTCATGAGCGGGCATTGCCGAGAAAGTTGAAATGATACACCTTATTGACCTTTATAAGCTTTTATTTAGTTTCACCTGACCGATGTTTGTCTGGGGTCAAATATTGCAAATTAAATTTGATCCACTTCCCGGGTACCAATTGAGATGAAATTTTGAACGCATATGTAAATCGCGTGACAATGCAATATTATGATGACATTTTTTTTTTTTTTTTTTTTTATGGTAGGTAAAATCATCCAATGACAAATCCCGCCCTTGGGCGGAGCGGGAAGTAGTGTCAGACTCTTACTGACTAAAAACCTACCCCGTTCCTTCGTTGCCTATAGTGCCGGGGCTGAGCCTTCCTCTCAGAAAACGGCCCTTGACCCCAGCAGGCTTCGACCCTGCCTGCCTGCAGTTAGCAGGCTGGGCCTCTTCGGTTTGCTGACAGTTCCTTGAGGCGCGCGGGAACAGAACGCGCCGTCGACGACTTGGGCTCGGTCCGGCTGGTTACCGGACGATCGGACAGCGTGTTACCCATTGCACGCCGTCCGCAAGCCCGCGCCTACGGTGGCCGGAAATCGGGATCGGAATCCCGGCGGCGGCTGGGGCGAGCGCCCCGTATCATGGAGCTGATATGATGAAGGAGCTGGAAGGTGGCCTTAGGAACTCGGTCGTAAACGACACAACCCCTTCGAGTTTGGGCTCGTTTGATTTGTATTGACTAGTATTTAGGTGCTATGGTAATCAGGGTCTGATGATGGAACTGGAAGATGGTCATATGAACTTGGTGATAACAGCAACAAGATAACCACATCGTGTTTGAACTTTTTGGAGTGGTTTTGATTTTGAAATTATATAAGTAATACTGCGCTATAAAAGCTTACTATGAAAAAAATATATTTTCATTGAAAACTTGTTTGATGGTCAGCTGATTCTGAATCCTTTGTTAGCAAATTATTCTTGCCACTATTATTAAAGATCGTAAAGCTGTCGGTAAGCTGTTGATCCCAACTATCATTTGAATATCTTTCACAGTCGATAAAAGAGTAGCTTATTATACAGTTACTAGGTTGAAGAGGTCAGATAATCGCTTCATTTAAAATATTTCTAGCTATATTTCATCTGTTTAAGTACTTAACTAAACGTAAACAATCTTATAATGACTTTTTATTTTTTTAAATCGTATAAGAAACATACAAAAATTATTTAAATTTAGTTAATTACCTAACATCGGTTTAGGTAAATAACTAATTGTAAACATTTTTAGGTTTTTTTTTAGATAAAAGACACGTTTATAGCTCGTTCGGTTTAAATGGAAGTCGGATACGTCAAATCATTTCTTCCACTCTGGTTGGGGCAAGAGGAAGTATCAGACTTTTACTGACTAAAACCTGCCTGTGTTCCTTCAGTTACCCTTTGCGTTTCAGGGCCGTGATGTCCTGGCTGGCCTGTTGGTCTAGTGGTTAGTGGCCCTGACTGCTATGCCGGAGGGTGCGATCCCCACCCAGGACAACAGTTCTGATATATTATTTACACATGGAATTTTCTAAATACAAAACACATAGTAAGTATTTTTATTTAACATAGGCCTACATGGGTCGTTTCCTATGGAGAAGAACCGGCAAGAAACTCCATGGTTACTCTTTGGGCCCGACAGGGCCGAAGCCTACTGGGGTCAAAGGGTATGTGAAAATGGCACCCGGGGCCCTGGGACCAAGGCGAAGAATGGAACGGGGTAGGTTTTTAGTCAGTAAGAGTCTGACACTACTTCCCGCTCCACCCAAGGGCGGGATTTGTCATTGGATAATTTTACCTACCGGGAAAAAAAAAATGGTTACTCTTTAAAAAAAGAACTTTTTACAAATTATACATATATCTAGTTTAGTTAGTAGTATAATAGAGTAGCTCTTCGTTTTTAAACACTGACTTCCGAAATTAAAGTTATTTTGCACTTCTTTGTGTTTTTTTCATTGAAGTCGGTTGTATTTTTTTATAAAAAGTTTTTTATTTCACACTTTTTAGTTGTAGTACCCCTCAGTCAAACTTAAACAGATACGAGTACCTTCCGCCATTTGATTCCATCATCAAATCATCATGACAATTCTAATAATACCAAACACGGCTAGGATACACGGATTTATTACAGAATTCCGGTTCTTACCTACCTTCCGGTTTCAACATCAGATCAGTTATATGTATTCCCCTTCTTCCTTCAGTCACTCACCGACTACATGTATAAACAAAGCACCTTACGTTCTACTTGTTACGACAGTTCTGCTATGATTTCTTTAAAAGTTCTGTTCTATTAGATATCTTCGAAGTTCATCATCAGATCAAAACAAAACTTCCATGAAACCAACTCGGGAGTATAATCTTTCAATCAAAATAAAAAATTTCGAAATCGGTCCACAATTGACCTAGATATCGGTGAGCATAAATGTTAATAAAAATGTGTGTGTTTCATGTTAATAAAAAAATAAAAAATACAGCCGCACATAGTACCTCCTCCTTTTCAAAGTCGGTTAAAATGGTTTTTATTACAATATTTCCATATTACAGTATTCATAAATAAATTATGTAAGGACAATGTAGACCAGTCAATGTTGTACCAGAGAGCACAACAAAAATAAACATAAAAAATTGAGTCATAATAGGAAGTAATCTAAGAATTTGCGGAGTCTACAGTGTTCTCACATTTACATTATATCGCTTCAATAATTCAAACAATTTTGTTTACAAAACCAAGTTGGAGAGCAATAACTCAAGTTTATGTTGTAACGATAAAAAATAAAAAAGCTAAAACATTTTTAGTGCTGGAAGCGCTGAAGTAACCCACAATCGCTCTCATCAAGATTGTTGGGCAACTATTGGACTTTTGTTGGTTAGTTTGAAACTGAAAATTGTTATAGAGAAAATAATTTTGCCGGAGTTGTGTTTTTAAACAAAGGCTTCTCCAATAGAAGTTTAATTGTGCTTTCGCGGGCTCTTTGATCAGAATGAAGTCGGTTCGGATGAACGGCTTGGCAAAATTGTTTTTTAGTTCGCTGTTTTTTTTTCGGTCTTGTATTTATTTGTTGGTAGCGTTTATTTTGTACGGAATTTATGCTGAGCGGTAGTTGGTGACGTTGTACAATTTTTTGTACTTAAATAGAGGTGGTACCTTAATTATTTTTTTAAGTGTTTTTTTTTATGGTAAGTAAAATCATCCAATGACAAATCCCACCTTTGGGCGGAGCGGGAAGTAGTGTCAGACTCTTACTGACTCAAAACCTACCCCGTTCCTTCGTAGCCTGTCGTGCCGGGGCCGGGTATTCCTATCGGAAGCTGACCCATGACCCCAGCAGGCTTCGACCCTGCCTGCCTGCAGCTAGCAGTAAGATAAGAAAGTTGAACCATCATGGCGCTCGACTTTGAATGCGTAGTAACCGGTTTTCGGGTCTCAATCGAGGTGGAGGCTGCACGTAACCATATCAACTGATTCAACTTATTTACCGCGTCCTTTAGGCGCTTAAGTATTTAATTGTATGTTGGTACAATTCATCACCAGTGCTCTCAAAACGGTGAAGGCAAACATCGTGAGGAAACCAGTATGTCCTAGAATAATAGACATTGAATTGCCTAGAACCAAAAAAATCTGAGACGCGACATTCAACAATCTGCCCTGGGCCCGCGTGGTATATTACTGCCTTTTCCCTCTCCTAGAGAAGAGGCCTGAGTCTCAGCAGTAAATAAAATAAAAATCGCTAACAATAGTTTTTTGTTATTAGGAATGCGATGGCGACGCTTGGGGGAGGCCAATATCCACACTTTGGCATAAATAATAATGATGATAATGATCTCCGGTTTTTGAATGAATAGACTATTGTGCATTTTCGAGAACCAGCTTTCATGTTAATAATAAATGCGTGTGATAATAATTTAGTCAAGCTACGTCTAATTTCCGCGTACCTATTCTCAATTCCTTATGTCATCCCACGGGAGTCGTAACTTGTAACTAAGATAACACAGGAGTACGTAATAGATATGCATAACAGTGTTGTTCACAGATGTGTTGTTAATAATCTAAGAAGTAATTACAATTCCTCTATAAAAGCGAATTTGTTTGGCTAGGTAATGAACTTAAGTTTGGCGATTCTTGTTTCTATGTCGGCTTCTTCGTTCTATGTAGCTTTGGGAAGAACATAACCTGCCACCATCCGACTTCTTGAACCCCAAGAACGTCTCCCACCTGGACGTGAATTGCAATGGTCTGTGTGGAAAGCACTAAATCGGCTGCGCACCCAGGTAGGCCGCTGCAAACACAACTTAGCGAAATGGGGGTTTATAGACCCGTCGGATACTCAATGTGAGTGTGATGCTGTTCAAAACATGATCCACATGTTGGAATGTCCCAGGTGCCCTTACACCTGCACTTTGGAGGATTTAATGAGTGCCACCGATGCTGCAGTTAACGTGGCAACTTACTGGGCCCAAATAATTTAACGAGTTTACCATCGATTCGAAAAGAAGAAGAAGAAGATGTCGGCAACCTTGGTTCTCCTGCGGATATCTTCATTTCTGATTCGATCACGCAAGGAAACTTCGAGACTGTGACATTAAGCCTTCTGATGAGGCACATTGTGAGTGACAACGATTCAGAGCCATATGATATCACTGGCAACAAGCACTGTGGTATGTTGGATGAGAAGATACTGCGCGGCTTCCCGAACGCCGCTCAGCCGAGTCGGATTCGACCTTTTTCTCACACGAATGTGAAGCTTCTATCACGAAGAATCACCAAACTTATGTGGCAGTGGGCAGGGCACATTGCTTGCAGAACAGATGGCCGTTGGGGCCGAAAGGTTCTGGAATGGCGACCGCGTACCGGAAGACGCAGTGTTGGAAGGCCTCTTACAAGGTGGACCGATGACCTGGCAAGAGTTGCGGGAATCTAATGAATGCGAGATGCACGGGAGCGGGCACTTGGGGGAAGCTTTTGTCCAACAGTAGATGTCTTTCGGCTGATATGATGATGTTGATGAGGTAATAAACAGCTGGGATCCAAGTCTGTTAAAAAGAGATACATAGGCCCTGGGATACAAATGGTGCGTGAGGGAACGAACATCCTAACGCTCCAGCTATCGACTCCAACTACCAGTCACTGTAGGCGTGGGCTTACAGACGACAACGAATAGATAGCTCACCGTCCGGCTGTCCGGTCACCATTCGGACTGAGCCCAAGTCGTCGAGGACGCTTAGTGTTCCATGCGTGCCACAAAGAGTTGTCAGCAAAACCGTAGGGGCCTGACGGGGCCGAAGCTTACTAGGGCCTTGGGTCGACTTCTGAAAAGGTTGCCTGGGTGGTTGTTAAAAAGGTTGGTTGAAAAAAAAAAGCGAAAACGGCAAAGGCAACAAAATGAACGCAGGTGGAGTTTTACTCAGTAAAAAAATCTGTCATGCCTTTTCGCTCCATCCTAGAGAAAATAGACTGAACATATTTGAGGAAATCAAACACATAATGAGTAGAGATAAGTTTGCATAAGCCCTTTGGTTTTCCTTATGGTCCTTAATCCGATTTACCGGTCAAAAAGAGTTTTATGTTACCTAATTATTTTGGGTCAGAATACCCCGAAAAAGGTAAATAGGTAACATGAAACTCTTTTTTAAAAGATTAATATAAAAGTACCTATCCTACAAAATATACCGTTAAATTTTGGTCGTTTTAATCCCGCGGAGGCACATGAAACCCTATCGATTTGTAAAGATAAAAATGAAAAATAAAGTACTTTAAAAAAAATTGATTTCTTCGAGTAAACGTTAGGTGATCGAGGCCAATGAAGTGTAGGTAGTTATTTCACAAAGTCCGACATCTACCCACAAGGTAATAAACTCGTTTACTTAAAGAAATTAATTTCGTACATGCGTATATTATCTTGAGTTTAAAGAAAACGTACTTTATTTTTTAATTTATCTTTACAAATCGATAGTATTTCATGCACCGAATCGACCCTCCACGGGATTAAAACGACCAAAATTTTACGGTGTATGTGTAATTCATATAAGTTTCACATTTTGGTAGGTTGTACAGTTGCGAGAATATTTAAATTTACATAGGCCTACATGGGCACTTATTAAACGTCAGCAGCTAGTGCACGGTTCTAAATTGGTCGTTTCATATGGAGAAGAACTGGCAAGAAACTCCATGGTTACTCTTTTTAAAAAAATGGTTTATATTACAATATTGCTATATTACAGTATTCATCAATAAATTTTTGTAAGGACAATGTAGACCAGTCAATATTGTACCATAGAGCACAACAAAAATAATCAAAACAAGTGAGTCATGATATTAAGTAATCTCTGAATTTTGGGAGTCTACAGTGTTTTCACATTTACATTATAGGTAGAAAGAAGCTGTATAAAAGCAAGAAAAAAAAACAAATAATTACAATTATCACTATAACAATAACATTATCCAATGGTCTAAATAATATAAAAAATATTGTAAAAGCAATGTGTCAAGATAAAAAATAATAATAAATACATGTCATATATTAAAAACAAAGATAAAGCAGTTAATAAACACATATACACAATATCAATGAGTTACCAGGGGGCAACATGTGCAGAAGCAGTTATTGCTAAACAAGCGTGTCTTCGACATAGTCTTTAACCTTATAATATGCTTTTTGATTAAGACAGAGCAAAAGGTAAACTAAATACAGTGCCACATTTTCTATACAATTTATAACAAAAACCCTTTTGTTCCTTTTACCTACGTTTTAAGAATCGGTATATGTACGTAATAAAGCAAGTCATTTATAAAAAAAAGTCAACAAAATAATTCAAGTAAATATTTAATTAGTACTTCCTGCCCGCCACATGTATGGCGTATATCTACCTAGTTTTCTACACAAGTTCATGACCTTGTCAGCTGTTATTTATCACTTTAACCAAAGACATTAAATATAGACTACCAATAGACAGGACATAGCGAACAAAGTCGTGATCCGATAGTTGTTACCTAGGAGTAGTAAGTCGCTCAGTCTAGTGTGTCACCCGGGTCCTGTCAAGTCGCGCTTGTGTCAGCTTTAAGCACCAAAAGAAAATATTTTCTGAAGAAATATTAGCTGCGCATTACGCCATTCGTGTCATGGCAAAATGACTGGACCTAGCTTCAGTTTATTCTCGTAAAGATTTTTTGTATTTACTCTGCAATTAATTAGAAAACAATAATTTTCGCAAATAGTTCTAGAAAATAGCGTAAAAACGTATAAATTACATATTAATTAAGCATGTTTACTATTAAAAGCTATAAGACAGAATTACAGTTTTTCTAAGAAATCTCTTGTGATGTCCGCTCTATAGTATCTCTTTGACTTTACATCTACTTTACTGTCTAACATAAATTGAATCATTCGTCAATCTCTCAGACTGCCAATACTCACGATACGATTACAACCTGTTCTGACAGCAGCTCGTTACCGAAATATAATATAATATAATAATATTCCACAACTATCACACCATGCCTTCTAATCCCAAGCTAAGCAGAGCTTGTGTTATGGGTATTAGACAACTGATAAACATACGATATTATAGATAAATCATCACACAAACATTTGTCCCGGGTGGGAATCGAACCCACGACCTCCGACATAGCAGTCAGGGTCACTAACCACTAGACCAAGAGACCAGTCAAAACGAAAAAAAAACTAAATAAAAATTTACTGGTAAAATCAGATATTCTAAACATTTTTTCGAATGTGTCGATTTTAATAGTTATTTGATTTTGAACCCTCGACTGGCCAAAAATATTTTTTTAAAATTATAATTTCATTAATGTTGTGCTTGCAGGTAAATATATATGTCGCTAAAAGGAATAACAGGGTTTTTGTTACATATTGTATAGCTTAACTTCTGCCATTCAAGAAATAAATATGTAACAATTTGTTCTTATTACTACCACAAACCGGTAAATTAGAACAAAAACGAAACGAGCGAACAAAATGTAACAATATTATGTATCTTACTAGCTACTACCAGAGGAGCCCGCGTGAAAGTAAGTTTCTACATACATACAAACTTTAAGTAAACATCAGCTGATCGAGTGCAGTGACCTGTAGGAAGTTAGTGCGCAACGACCGACAACAAGTGTGTTTTATGCATGTAACCTTACATGTTTGTGAACGCTTGCACGATACAGGAGTTTTTTTCTAGTGATACAAACTTTGATGGGGTGAATTTTGAAAAAACTTAACTTCTTATTCTATGTATAATTAGTTACTGGCCAAACCAGTTCTCCCCACTAACGTGGAGCCTCTCTGCGAGGCTCCTATACCTGGGTGGTAATAAAAAAATTTAACACGAACATAAACTATCCGTGTAAAGGTGAATTTTGACTTCACTCGCTCGCGGGTTTGGACTAGATCGAACTAATTTAGCCGAAAATTTGGTTTGGCCGATAAAATATACTTTTTTTTTATAGTAGGTAAAATCATCCAATGACAAGTACCGCCCTTGGTCGGAGCGGGAAATAGTGTCAGACTCTAACTGACTAAAAACCTACCCTGTTCCTTTCCTGTAACATATACTAAAATAAAAAGAACCTCTGAACAAAATTTCAGCATTAAAGCCCAAGGGTTTGAGCTGGAGGTTAATAACTCTATGAGTGAGTTAAGACTTAGCTTTTTAGGGTTCTGTACATAAAGAGTAAAAACGGAATCCTATTGTTATAACTCCGCTGTCCTTTTGTCTATCACCAAGCTGTATCTCATGGACATAGAAAGACAGTTGAAATTTTCACAGATGATGTATTTCTGTTGCCGCTATAACAACAAATACTAAAAACAATAAAATAAATATTTAAGTGGGACAACAAACGTGATTGTTTGCGGTTTTTTGCTAAGGACGATACGAATCCCTTCGCGCACGATTCCGACACGCACTTAACGGTTTTTATATATACAGACTACTCGTGACTGTACAGCTATGTAACGGACATGAATTTGTCTGCTGCGGTCTTCCCATCCGATTATAATTTGGGTGTCTTCAAGGCTAGAGTGAATAGGCTCTTAATAAACTAATGCGCATCACCATCAACTATAGCATCACTGCTTACCATCAGGTCATACCTACCATAAAAAAAAATTACCGCACAATAAGTTAGTAAATCAAAAAACAAAATTTTGCGATTACCGACTTATTGCCCGGACGTCGAAGTAAACAATTGAGGTAAAAAAATCTCCGTTCCAACATCGAAAATGAAAATAAAAGTACTAACAAAAGGTATCTAACATAAACGCTAACGCACGAAACAAAATTTATTGGCTACTTAAGCTGAAGTAGTACATTGTTGGTCTTATTAAGAAAGTTTCGCATTCGTGAATAAATTATTATGTAAGATACCGTGAAATGTTATAATGGAAGTTATATTGTGAGTCGTTTATGTGACCGTGTGACGGGACCTTAAGGCGTATTGTCCCTTGAACATCTACCCGGAGTTTAATATAATATATAGGGTGACGAAAAATCAGCCAAATTCAGTACATTTTGACAAGTTAGGCGAATATAAATATACAGAACTTGGCTGATTTTTTTCGCGATTTCAGGTTTGGTCCCATAATGAAAGTGGTTTGTTATCTCTCAAAATTAATTTCTTTAAGTAAACGAGTCAATGACCTTATAGGTAGTTGTTGGTCGTTGCGTACTAACTACCTGCAGTTCATTGGCCTCGCTCAGCTGACGTTTACATGCGTAAATTAGCTTAAGTTTTTGAAAAAAAATACTTTATTTTTTTATTTTTCTTTACACATCGATAGTATTTCATGTACCGAATCGACGCTCCGCGGGATTAAAACGACTAAAATTTAACGGTGTATAGGTGTATATTGCGCTAGAAAAGCTTGCTATGAAAAAATATTTTCATTGAAAACTTGTTTATATTCGTTTGACATTTTTCGAATACCTACATTGTTACTTCCTAGGCAGTAGGCACATATTTTCCTTACATTCTAGAAATCCAATTTGTTAAAATGGTTCCTGAAACTCTGTGCGCGGTATTTTTTAAGCAGAGAATGGAACAAATGGTAGCATAACATTAGTTTAGTGTGAATTTTAGTCCTCGAATTTTTTTGTATTTTGAGGTAACAAGTTTAGTTTTATTGTCAACTGTATTACACGGAAATTGAACTAATCAACTTAAAATACTTTTTTTGAGGTGGAAATTATTATCAAATGACTTTTCTCGCTTTAGGGAGGAATGAGAAGGCATGTCAGACTTTTGCTGACTACAACCCAACTGAATCTTGGGCACGCCACAATCATGGCGGTAAGTCCCCTCTTTGAGGAATTGCTGCAGAGACGCCACCTTTCGCATGCTGTAGATTCTCACTAGAGGTTCCTGCACTCGATTTAGGCGGAAGAAACGCTCGCTATTATGTGGACCGCCTGGAGGACATGGTGAAGCATACGGTTGAGGTCTGCCCTGCTTGGGTGGAGCCGCTGTGTCTTCGTAGGGGTGAGCAACGCCAGCGGCGCTGACCTTTCAGGTCAGTCCCTGTTTCAGGCCATGGTCCGGAACGAGGAGAAATGGCAGGCATCTCTTTCTGCGAAGCAGTAACGCTGGCGAAGAACTCCACTACGGCAAGCAATGGGCACAGCGGAAGAAGTTGTTTCAAAGAAAGAAAGAAAGAAAAGTGTTTATTTACGCCAAATATGGCGCAATAATACAAAAACAATTCTGTTTAATTGTGCGAGATATGTGACAAATCCGTGCAAAACGCGCTTTGACAATATAAAACTTAAAAAAAAAAACTACTAATCTTTCGAACATGAATAAGGTAGTCTTTAAAAGACTTCAAACGAAAACCGTTTTACATAAATTATACTTTACTTCACCGTTACTCCGATGTGAAAACATCCTAACTTTGTCACAAATGCACTGCTTGCATACTAATGGCACAACTCTGCCTATACGCGGGATGAATAACGAGCCAAACTTCATTCATTATTCCTGAACACATTGAGAAATGTCCGGGCGGTAGCCTTTGAGAATGCCTGTAGGCATATTTTCTCGAATCCCCAAAGTATATAAGTCGGTAATTTTACACTGAGCAACTTTTTAGAGCAATTTGTTTCATGTCAGCTGAAGAACTTTCTTGGTAAAACTGACTAAGTAACCGAGGAAATCATTTCTGAATCACCCTTCTATACAGCATTATTTTTAGTATATGCGAAAATTGAAAATTGGTCACAAGACGTTGGACACCACCGACACTAAGTACAACACAGATCTCGGCAGATCATAGCAGGCATTAACCACCTGCACACAATTGGGTGCGGTGACCCTGTATTTGTGTAGACAACCTGGTACCATAACAAGGTATACTAACTTGGTGATTTTTCATGATACCGTTTTGAAATTTTGTACATGGATTCCTCGTATTTCGCATAAAATACTAAAAATGATGTATATTTTTGTAAACGACTAAGATGTAACTACTCTCTTCCATTGAACATTTTCTTTGTCTGACGATTACAAAAAGAAAAAAAAATTTAGCTTTTTACATTTTAATTTTTCTAATATCCTTTATACTGAGAATTTGAATTTAGGGTTTGCCAAGGTTACCGACATAACTCGAAGAATAGTCAGACTTAAGTGGCAGTGGGCAGAGCACCATGCTCACAAAACAGACGGTAGATGGGGACAAAAGGTTCCGGAGTGGCGACCACGTACTGGAAGACGCAGCGTTGGAAGGCCTCCCACGTGGTGGACCGATAACCTAGTGAGGATCGCGGGAATCTGAAGAATGCGAGACGCACAGAATCGGTCGTTATGGCGACACTTGGGGGTGGCCTATATCCAACAGTGTACATCTTTCGACTGAATTACAGTTCAACATGAACGCTAACTTTAAAATTTAAATACGCTTTCACACATAAACCGCTAAACCATGCATTTTTGTACTAAAATTTTCTATGGTGGGTGAAAATCATCCCATGACATCCCTCGCCCTAGGGCGGAGCGGGAGATAGTGTCAGACTCTTACTGACTAAAAAACCCACCCAATTCCTTCGCTGCCTTTCATACCGGGGCCGAGCCTTCTTTTCAGAAGCCGACTCTAGTTCCTGGTAGGCTTCGGCACTGCCTGCGTGCTAGCAGGCTGGGCCTCTACGATTTACTGACAGCTCCTTGAGGCGCACGGGAATAATACGCGTCGTTGACGACTTGGGCTAGGTTCGGTCGGTTACCGGACGATCTCGAACTACCTCTTTACTCGTGAGGTCTATGAATTCTTAATAATATAGATTTGCATTTCATTGCATCAGCCTTATAATGTTCCCACTCAGACTCAGGCCTCCTCTCTAAGAGAGGGAATGGGCCGTAATCCACCACCCGGGCCCAGTGCGGATTGGTGGATGTCACATGTTTTCGAATTTTTGGTTCTAGGACATGCCGGTTTCCACACGATGTTTTCCTTCACCGTTTTGAGAGCAGTGGTGATGAAATAAATTACACAAAGTAATGCGCCTGGCTGAGTTTGAACCCGTTACCTACAACTCGTAAATCGGGGTCGTTACCACTCGGCCACCACTGCTCTACAATATAGATAGAACTTTTGAGAATAGTTTTAATCCTCGATTACGATTCTTTTTTCAAATTGACTTGCAGATGGCGAAAGCCACTGGCCGATGCTATCAATAAAATCTTACACAAGAAATCAAGTTTCGCCTAGCAACGGCAACAGACTGTAATGAGAAGCTGAACTGAATAACAAGTGCAGTTCTAACTTGCTTCGTTCATTACTCTTTAACACGTTCAACACCTGCATAGGGGTGACTCCGCAATGTTTTATCAATTACAAGCTTTTGCCCGCGGTTTCGCTCCCACTCTACCCTACTCTGCCATACTCTACCCTACTCTACCCTACTCTACCCTACTCTACACTACTCTACGCTACTCCACTCTACACTACCCTACTCTACCCTATTCTACCCTATACCAATAAATGAGCAGGTTTTTGTTTTTTTATTTATTTAACTGGATAAAAAATATTTTATATCCGTCTCCTGGTTCTAAGCTACCTTCTTACCAATTTTCAGCAAAATCGGTTTAGCTGTTCTTGAGTTATAAATAGTGTTACTAAAACGAGGTTCTTTTATATAAATGGATTATTATTAAACTAAACGTAACAATTTGTCCCAAAAGATTTTTATCTAAATCTGTTCAGCCATTTGAGCGGAAGAAGGGTGTTTTTAATATCGTGTGGATTTCATCACGCATGCGGGATTGCTCCGCACGCTTAGCCCCCACAAATGTCCTTTTCACACAAGTATTTATTGTAATGCGTGGAATACGCACGTGGGATGCGGGGCGAGATAATTGGTAGCAATCCCTCATGCGAAGCAATTCCGCATGCGTGATGAAATCCGCACGAAAACACCCAAAGAGAGCTTCTTCTAGTGGTCAAAAACCAATTATTAAATGGTCAATATTAAAATTGAGTGTAAAATATCGAGAAATTTTATTATTTGTTATCGTAGAGCTGCAATAGAAATACATTATTCTATGTAAAAATTTCAACTCTCAACCTTTTACAGTTTTTTGAATACAGTCCGATGATAAACTTGACTGGCCTGTTGGTCTAGTGGTTAGTGAACCTGACTGCTATGCCGGAGATCCTGGGTTCGATTCCTGCCCAGGAGAAATGTTTTTGTGATGAGCACGATGGCAGACATAGAAAAAATGGTTCTGTGTCTGGGTGTTATTTATCTATAATATGTATGTATTTAGAAATATATAAGTATGTTTATCAGTTGTCTAGTACCCATAACTCAAGCTCTGCTTAGCTTGGGACTAGACGGCGGCAGCGTTGTGCGATAGTTTTGGAATATTATTATTATTAAACGGACAGATAGACAGACAAACAAACGGACAAAGGAGACTCAGGACGGTTTCGCACTACGTCCGTTTCGATTCCGATCCGTCAAAAACTCGCTCTTATCCAACCGCTTTTAGGCTCGCAATTGACAGTTTCCCGCACTAGTGCACTAAAGTGTGCGTGCTCGCCTGAGCCACAATTTTATTGTAATGAAATATATTTATAGTTCTACGGCTACGAAAGTATGGTCCGTAACCATACATTCACCGGTTCGGATTGGATTCGGATCGGACGTAGTATTTTTTTTTTCGGATGATTCTTAGTGATGGGTTTCTGTTGGATAATTACTATATATTTTGGACATTTATGATTCTGTTGTCTCGATTCACTTTAAGTGTTTGTAAGTATGTAAAATCTGTAATTATTGTATGCCTGGTTGGCAGGACATAATGGAAATAATTTATTATTAAGTTTAACATCTGTATACACCGTTAAATTTTGATTGTTTTAATTCCGTGGAGGGTCAATCCGGTATAAAATAAAAAAATAAAACACTTATTTTCTATAACTCGAATTATTATACGCATTTACGAAATTTATTTCTTTAAGTAAACGAGTCAATGACCTTGTAGGTAGTTGTTGGTCATTGCGTACTAACTACCTACAGGTAATTGAACTCGCCCAGCTGACGTTTACTTAAAGAAATTAATTTCGTAAATGCGTAAACATTGATATGTATGTACTAATATAGGTCGATGTGCGTAAATTAATTCGAGTTTAAAAAAAGTACTTTGTTTTTTAACTGTATCTTTACAAATCGATAGTGTTTCATGTACCGAATCGCTCTCCACGGGATTAAAACAATCAAAATTTAACGGTGTATAACCTATACCCACAACAAAGACATCCTGGTGCCGGTTCTTGGCAATATTCCCTTGATGAACCCTGAGACGGATTCTTCAAAAAAATATTACTCTAACTTACTCGTAGACCATAACTTAAGTCTACGCAAATTAAGTCGTGTTAGAACAAAAGTATGAATGTAGCTACTAATTCCAGAAATACTTTAACAAAAGGGATCACAATTAAAACAGGGTAAAAGTTTAGGCTACCCTTTTTTATAAAGTTTGTTACCAGTTCCCTAGGGTAACTGAATTGTGGTTTTTTTTTCTGAATGGTAAAGAGAGAGTTGAAAAGTTTTTGGAAAGTTTATTCAGGAGTCTAATGTATTGTGTAATTATTATTTTTTATTACTTCCTTAATAAATCTATTAAATTGCCTTATTGGTCTCATGGTCTCAAGCGCGACTGCTGAATGTGGGGTCCTGGGTTCAATTCTTAGGTGAGACATTAGTCTGACCCTCTTTGTTTTAGGTAGGAAAATCATCCAATGACATTTGGCTCCCTTCGACGGCGCGGGAGGGTGTTTTTATCATACGTAGGTTCGCGTTTGACCACTATCTCATCTGATGGTAAGCGATGATGTGGCCGACGATGGAGCACCCTTGCCTAGAAGTAACCTATTCACTCTTGACTTAAAGACCCCTAAGTTGTAGCTATCAGGAGACACCGGTAGGGAATTCCACTCTTTAGCTGTACGCACAATAAAAGTTCTCAAAACGGTTTGTACGTATGGGTGGGATGTCCACCATGTACCGGTGGCGACTAGTGGTCTGGTATAGACTGGTGTGTCAGAATTTTTTGGTTTTACTGACTAAAAACCAACTCCTGTTCCTTCCTTGCCTTCGTCCCAAGGCCCCGGGGTTCACTCTGTAGCTGTCCGAAGTTTGGAAGTCGGTGGTATGATACCCTCGTACTTCGAAAAGCACGTAAAGTTGGCATTACACCTGACCCTCTCTCTGTCGTGATTGATTGCTGTCTAATCGGATTATAAGAGTTAAGGAACAGATTGTACATCCATATTTGCGCACACGCTTGAACACTTTAAATGTGTTTTTATTATTATGTGGATTTCATCACGCATGCGGTTTTGCTCCGCATGCATATGTCTTCTTTTTTGGAACGCGTGCGTGGCGGGCTAATCCCACACGCGTAATGATAATAAAAACACCCTAACATCTCCTGCGTACTTCGATAATAATCTTTGGCGGCGAGTCGGGCTCGATCTTTATAGGGCGAGCAGACGGCGATCTATCCATTGCTCGTCGTTCTTCGCCGCATATCGCTCTACGATTCCCGATGCTCAGGGTGTCTCCAGACGCAGCGGCTGAGGAGTGAGGATGAGGGAGTGTGAGGTACTTATACCTCGAATAGGACAGGTTCCGATCGCCGTATAGACGCGTCATCGAAGTCAGTCAAGACTGCACATACGCTAGTTAATACCGCCTCAACACCTGACTGTTCTCTGTGTAAGGGTAGCCATACACAGCTGTACAAGTGTTCGGGATTTCAGAGATTATCGCCTAGTGATCGTTACAAGTTTGTCCGCACTAATAATTTGTGTTTTAATTGTCTAAGTGACAAACATCTGGTTACGTCATGTAACAGTGGTGTTAGCTGTCGTAAATGTCTAGCTAGACATCATACCTTCTTACATTTTGAGAGTAGTAAGCTGCCATCGCAGCCGCAGCCTGCGCAGACGCGCGACGCTTGTGACGCGCGGCCTGCTGCAAGTGCAAACGACGTAACATTGTGTTCGCTTTCCGCCGCTGGTACTCAAATCACTACCGTTTTACTTGCGACCGCGCAAGTTGTCATTGTAGATGCCTTTGGCAAACCGCACACCGTTCGAGCGCTACTAGATGGCGCTTCCCAGAGTAATTTTATTACTCGGGATTGTTGTCAACGCCTTGGTTTTAGTTTTAATAATTGGTCATCCCGCTCAGAAGTGAAAGGTTTTGGAGGTTTAAAGGCAACCATTCACGGTTCCATTAAAATAATATTTAGTTCACGTTTTAATCGTAATATTTCGTTTGAAATGGATTCGCTAGTCGCAGATAAGATTACGGAACGGTTGCCCACGGTACCGGTTGATACGTCCATGCTGACGGAGTTTAAGAACTTGCAGTTAGCCGACGGAAATTACGCTTTCCCTGGAGATATCGATCTATTGATCGGTGCTTCGATTCTCCCGCATCTCCAGTTATCACGTAAAATTCAAGGTCTTCCGATGTACCCCGCTCCGCACGCACTGGAAACAGTTCTCGGGTTTGTTATAGTTGGTTCCGCACCCGCTTATTTAAATAGTTACTCGACTGTGTCGCACTGTTGCACCGTCGAGCCGCCGCTTGAGTCTACCATCCGCAAGTTCTGGGAGATTGAAGAGGTCAATGTCCCGCCTATTCTCAGCCCTGAGGATCAGGTCACTGAGGAGATTTATACCCGCACGACTACTCGTGATAAAGATGGTCGTTATGTTGTCGCGCTCCCTTTCAAGGGTGATATTTTTTCGCTCGGTGGCTCCCGTGCCTCCGCAGAAAAACGCTTTCTATGCTTGGAACGTAAGATGCAGGCGTCTCCTAAATTGAAGCAAGCCTATGATGATGTGCTGATCGAATATTTAGATAAAGGTTATATCTCATCAGCGCCTGCCGAGACTGAGGAGACACGTGATTACCCGTTTTACATCATCCCGCACCATGGAGTTGTTAGAGAAGACAAACTTACAACTAAACTGCGTGTGGTTATGGATGGTAGCGCTAAGACTAGTACTGGCATATCGCTTAACGATATCTTGTATTGTGGTCAGAACCTCCAGGGTAACTTATTTGAAATAATAGTAAATTTTCGCTTGTTTGCTATTGCGCTCTCTGCCGATATTCGGCAAATGTTTCTTAGTATTGGAATCAGAGAATGTGATCGATTTATATCTACGCTGATATTTACGTAGCTAACTATAATTATGCGGTGCGGTTGACGGCGTAGGTACCGTAATTATCAATGACTCTTTAACTATACGAGCGAAATAACGTATAGTTGCCTAAATGCCTAGATGCGGGTTTTCTACTATTATATCTAGGTAAACAGGCGCGTTGCGTTTATTCCCTATGGAACAAATACTATATTGCGAAATTACAAGAAAATGATTCACGATCCGGCTCGAAGGACCAAAAGTAATGGTTGCGCGAATTTGCTTGATGTGGACTGTAGGTTTAAAAAGCGATCTAAGGTTTGTTAACAATATGCAGATACTGTGCCTGGCATGGGATAGGGAGGAACACTGACCTTTTGACTTCGAAGGTTCCACGTGGCACCGCGCCGGCGATCCTCGACTTCGCACATTTAACCACTGCCAGGTCCTGTTTGCACTACACTGCACTATTGTTGAGTTTTGAATGGTTGGATCACGAAACAGTCAATTTTCTTGTAATTTCGAGCGGGCGTGTTAGCGGTGCGGTCACATTCACAATCGATTCACACACGTCAATGTCAAATCATTTCTTCAGGTCGTGCGGGCGGAAAACGGAAGGGATAGGATTGCTAGGCCAAAAAAATAAATTACAAAAAACAAAATCGCGGAACATAGCAAATTGGCGCAACCATTCCCCCCGGGTGGGAGTTGTATAGCTTGCTGAGAAGGCTGAATTATATTTGCTGTAATTTTTTTTTTGTTAACATTACGCCTTCTAGTCTCAAGCTAAGCAGAGTTTGTGTCATGAGTACTGGACAACTGATAAACATACTTATATAATATATAAATACATACATATTATAGATAAATAAAACTATGACACAGAAAAAATGATCGTGCTCATCACATAAACCTTTGTCCTGGGTGGGAATCGAACCCACGACCTCCAGCATAGCTGTCAGGGCCACTAACCACTAGACCAACAGGCGAGTCAATATTGCAAAACATCAGAAGCAAAACCAAAATAAAAAAATACTTTTTAACAAATGATATCGAAATAATCTAGTATACATATTTGAGGTGGGTGTGATATATTTTCATTTACTATTTCAATAATCATTTCATTCGTGCAAAAAGTACCGCATCATAAAGCATAGTTAGTGCAGGAAATATTGGAAGCATTTTCAACAATCAATATTAAAACCCATATCATTCGAAATTATTACCGTATCAGCCACAAAGAACGGAACTCACTCCGTTCTGGAACCGATCCCGATTTTCGGCCACCGAAGGCGCGGGCTCGTGGACGGCGGGCAATGGGTAGCTCGCCATCCGTCCGTCCGGTAACAGACCGGTCCGAGCTCAAGTCATCTACGGCGCGCACTATTCCCGCGCGCCTCAAAGAGTTGTCAGCAAACTGTAGGGGCCCAGCAGGACCGAAGCCTACTGGGGCCAAAGGTTATGTGAAAATGTCACCCGGGGTCCTGGGACAAAGGCAATGAATGGAATAGGGTTGATTTTTAGTCAGTAAGAGTCTCACACCATTTCATTCACCAAAGGCGGGATTTGTCATTGGATGATTTTACCTACCTTAAAAAAAAAACTCCGTTCTGGAACTAACTGATGCAATTACTAAAAATTTATTTATAATTAACTAACTGCTACAGCGGCTTCGCCTGTTTCAAAGTCGGTTTCTCCATAAGTAGGATGTTATTGGGCATTCTATTCCACCTTTCGCTCTGTCGCTCGCTTCGCTCGCTCGTCGCGGTGGAATAGAATACCCAATAACATTTTTTGAAAACATTGGTTCAGGGCCTATTCCACTTTCAAATCTAATTTACAAAATTCTATTTTTTATTGAAGGACAGCCATGGTGAGCAAACTTCTATCAAATATATGTACTAGTCGTACTGAGCAACGAGCAATCGTTTAATTGTTCGAGTTAGCGATGACTTATAAATGTGTATGTAATACCTTATTTGAATCATTAACAATATAACCCTTCTAAGCAGTCGTCATGAAATTTGTAAAACAACCACAATCGTTACAAGTAAAAACATTTTGTGTGAATTCTCAGGAGACTGGTTTTCGCCATGGAGAATTATTACCTAACTCGGTACGAGGCATCATTTGCGGACCGTCAAATTGTGGAAAAACTAATTTATTAATTGGTCTTCTTATACATGAGAACGGTTTAAGATTTCAAAATGTGTATGTTTATTCGAAAACCTTGCAACAACCAAAATACGTTTTTTTAGAAAAAGTCTTACAAAAAGTACCAGGCATTTCATTTCAGAAATATCGTGAAAATGAGCAAGTACTGAGTGTTCAAAACGCAAAACCGAATTCTGTAATTGTATTTGATGATGTTGCTTGTGAAAATCAAAATAACATTCGCGATTATTTTGCTATGGGCAGGCACAAGTTCATCGATTGTTTTTATCTAAATCAGACTTATAGCAAAATCCCTAAACAGTTAGTACGAGACAACGCTAATCTAATCGTTCTGTTTAAACAAGATGAAAGAAATATGAGACATGTTTATGAAGAACATGTCAACACTGACATGACATGGGCTGAATTTCGTGAAATGTGTTCAAAAATATGGAGTATTCCTTTCAGTTATGTTGTGATTAATAAAGATTGTTCCAAGAACAAAGGATGTTATAGAAGTAAATTTGATACGTTTGTAGTCTTTGACTAAGGATACGAATACATGTATATATAAGACTATTACCGAGCTGTCATTATTATTCGCCTTGCGACGCTGATTCGATTAGGACAAACTTACCACTATGGAAAAATCATTAAAGCGACAAATTGTTGACGCAGCAGAAGCTGTAAAGGTAAAAGTACGTAAAATGAGAGATGCTGAGGTTAATAATAAACAAGCACTGGAATCAGTTTTGAAACCTATAACTGAGCCTCTCAACCTAATTGCTAATGCTAATAAGCAAACTCCTCTCCTGCAAGCTAATGATAATTTTGCTGATGTTCCGTTTATTGAGAAAACTTTGGAGAAAGAAAGAACTGATAGCGCAGAAAGTAATTATAACAACGGTGATGAGAACGAAAAATATGAATCCGATGTCAACAGTGACTCTTCCTATGAATCAGTAGTTGAAAGTAATCAAGATTGTGATACGTCATCTTGGTCAGTATCTTCGGAAGCATTGGTAGATATTCCATTTGGGGTTAGAGCAGAACGCGGGAAACTGATGTTAGGTTCTGCTTCCATAACCATCAACGATCAGTTCATCACTGTAGCTGGACATAAATATCGTAATACGCCTGGTTTAAAACAGTTGTTGCTCAAGAAAGATGTAAACTTAAACTTGGTGACAGATAGTGATATGCAAAATTATAAATCTATGTTACTTGATACAAATGCACATCGTCGTGACTATGAACCAAGTAAGCCAATAAAAAGTAATAAAGGACAAAAATATTTGCAAGTTATTAAACCTCTTTTTAAACTGAAGAATGCAGTTCACGGAAAGGGTCTACCGTTACTAAAAAAGTGGAAAAAAAACGTTGATTTAGTGTACTGGGATGATCCTAATGAATTAGTAGAAAGGTTGAAATTATTAATTGCGTCAAGAGATGCTGGCAACACAGGATTAGATAATGAAATTATATCTATCATTGAAGAATTGCGTGAAAGTAAAATTATAAATAAATAAATATTTTAAAACTTGGTTATTTCACTATCAGCCTCTCGATACAATACACCTGAAAATGAATGTAGACAAATTTGGACACTACATTCATAAAAGAATGCGTTTGTCAGAGTTATTTGAGTTTAATGAGAATGCATTGCTAAAATCAGAAAACGGAGATTTCGATTTAAAAACATCAAGACTGAGAGGAATTAGATCTCCAGTAGAAGCAGATGATGCTGTGAACAAGGATTATGTAGATCAATTGAATGCTACAACATTAAGAGAAGTAAATAATTTGATTGGTAAATTGCGTTCTCAAATCATAAAAGATGCAAAGGGCACAGTTCAAGCTACTTTAAAAGCAAATATACCTGAGATTATAACTCATTTGCAAGATAAGTTTCATACTAAAACAGAGGTAGAGAAATGACTTCAAAAAACTCCTCAATGGTCAAACAGCAAATTGTAAATGAAATCCACAAAGCGGCACGAAGAAACTTTCCGCGACGTTCTGTTATTCTGAAAGGAATCCACGATTTATGGCAAGCAGACTTGATGGATATGCAAAATCTGAAAAAGTACAATAAAAACTATAAATTCATCTTAGTGGTAATTGACTGCTTCTCAAAGTATGCCTGGGCTGAACCGTTAAAGTCGAAAAATAAATTTGATGTTACTCGTGCTTTTGAACATGTACTGCTTAGTAGTCGTAATAAACCTATTAACTTACAAACTGATAAAGGGACAGAATTTTATAACATCACTTTTCAAAACCTTATGAAAAAGCATAATATTAACCATTACTCTTCGTTTTCTACTAAAAAAGCATCAATTGTAGAGAGATTAATTAGAACTTTAAAAAATAAATTATACAAATATTTTAGTCTCAATGGAAACTATAAGTGGCTGGGTCAACCATTGGTGGCTACAATGCAGAGATATAACAACACAAAACATCGCACTATTCAATTTAAACCGGCTGATGTGAATAAAAGTAATGAAAAAGTAATTAAAGAAAATATAAACAGAATGAACAAACATGATTTAGTTCAGTGGAGACCTAAATTTAAAGTTGGTGACTGTGTTCGTATAAGTAAATACAAACATAATTTTGAAAAAGGTTACACTCCTAATTGGTCCACAGAATTATTTATTATAAAAAAGGTGAATAAATCCTTGCCAGTGACATATCACATAGAAGATCAAAGAAAGCAAAAAATATTAGGAGCTTTTTACGAACAAGAACTACTAAAATCTAATTATCCTGACGTTTATTTAATAGAAAAGGTTTTGAAAAAGAAAGGAAATAAACTGTATGTTAAATGGTTAGGTTTAAACAGTGCAGAAAACAGCTGGATTGAGAAAGCTGAAATAATAAACTAAGATATTATATAACTATTTCTCATTTGAAATCCTATCATTATAATTTGAGTAATGCAAGGAGGCGGACTAGTTAACAACATAATTAATAATCTACCATTCGAAGTTCATTTGCCGGGATATAATTATTGCGGACCAGGAACTAAACTTCACAAACGCTTAGCACGAGGTGATCGAGGTGTAAATAAGCTAGACGAAGCTTGCATGCAACACGACATTGCATATACAAACCATACTGACTTATCTAATCGTCATAAAGCCGATTTACAACTACTTAACATGGCTAAACAAAGGCTTAAATCAAAAGATGCAGGAAAAGGTGAAAAACTAAGCTCTTGGCTAGTGAGCAAAGTTATGAAAGCGAAACTAAAGTCTGGATCTGGCATTAAAACATTTAAAACCTTAGTTTCAAAAATAAAATCAAAAATTAAGAAACTCAAACATAAGGATAATAAAACTATAATAAAAGCAGCTTACTTAACCGCAAAAAAGTTATTTCCCAACATTCACCATCGAATTCGAGTACCCCGAGTAATACCCTTACCAAAGAGTGGAGGAGTTCTACCTTTAATTCCAATTTTCGCTGGTTTATCAGCTTTAGGGACTTTAGCTGGTGGTGCAGCTGGAATTGCAAAAACCGTTAATGATTATAAAGCAAGCAAGCAAAATTTACAAGAAACAGAACGACATAATAGAGCTATGGAGGCTTTAGTGTTGGGCAAGGGTTTATACATTAAGCCCTATAAAAGCGGTAAAGGATTATTTATAACTTCAAAAAACTAAGAAATATGCTACCTAATCGTCCTCTAACTGATGTAGACATCCAGAAGTATTCAAGAGACATTCCATATTTTCGTGGGGTGTACATGAAAGATCGACTACCTCGGAAACCGAAACACATTGAATGTGGTATCGTTAACTTAGACGATTCGAAGAATGAAGGAACGCATTGGGTAGCTTATACTAAAGTATACAATCACTGTGAATACTTTGATAGCTATGGGAATCTAAAACCTCCGATGGAATTGATGCAATATTTAAAAAATTGTAGTGTTTTTTATAACTACACAAGATATCAAAAATTCAACGCAGTTAATTGTGGTCATTTATGCTTAAACTATTTGCAGACTTTTTGGAATAAAAATATTATATAAAATATACGCTTCTCTTTCATTTCAATCATTTGCAAGATGTCCCTCACTTTGTCGATTACTGGAGCCTCATCAGTGTTAACTACATACTATTCCAATACGTTACAATTAGATGGAGAGTATGAGTGTGCTTTATTGCACTTTTCTACGTTTAATTCTATTCCAAACATTGATAAAAGTAATAATAAGTTCTATTATGGCTCTGATGAAGTTATTGAAATACCTGAAGGTACTTATGAATTGCAAGATATCAGCGATTACTTAAAATTAGAAATAAAAAATGCAGCGATCAAATTACGGTGCAATAATAATACTTTAAAAACTACAATATTTTGTACAAAAGACATTAATTTTATCAAAGAAGGCTCTTTTAGAAAACTATTAGGATTTGACAAACAAATCTTGAAGGCAAATAAATGGCATGTGTCGCCGTCTCCAGTCAACATTCTACCTACGACCGTAGTCAGGGTTGAATGTGATATTGTAAGTGGTTCATATATAAACGGTGAACCAAGTCATATTATTCACGAATTTGCACTTAATGTGCCACCTGGATATAGGATCATAGAAATTCCGAAGAACGCTATATATTTCCCAATCAACCAAAACAACATAAGCTGCATACATATCAGGCTGCTAGATATAAACAATCGATTAATCAATTTACGTGGTGAAGAAGTGCAAGTATATCTGCATCTTAGAAGAAAAAATGATTGACTACAATAAAAATGTGTCTCAACAAGTAAAGAATATCAGTTCTGCTCGAGCTACCTATCAAATAAGACCTCTCTCTAAAAAGAAAACAAAATTGAATAAAGATAATAAAGCATTCCTTAGAGCCATCGGATTGTTAAAATGAATATCTTAGACGTTTTAGCCCCTCCGAATTATGATAATACTATAGAAGGTATCGAATTTCATTCCTACAAGCCATATGTAACAAGTTTTAACAGGAACGATGAAATTCGTATACCTATCAACCAACAAGACTTGTACATATTACCATCGGCTAGCACCCTCTATTTAGAAGGAACTGTTATAGTTACCAAAAAAGATACGAAAGACAAAGCTACTAGTGTCCATTTTACGAATAATGCTCTACTCTATTTGTTCCAAGATATAAGATATGAGCTAAATGGAGTGGAAATTGATAAAATAAAAAATGCAGGTATAACAACAACCATGAAATCACTAATTTCAATGAATGAAAGTGAATCTAAAATGTCTAATGCCTGGGGATGGAATATTGAGGGTGTAAAAAATATCGATGGAGGAAGATTTTCTGCTTCTATACCACTTCGTAATATTCTCGGCTTTGCTGAAGATTTTAATAAAGTCGTGATAAATAGTAGACATGAACTGATATTATTAAGAAGTAGCACTAATTTGAACGCAGTTAAACTTAATACTGGCGAAGTAGTAGATGATGTTCAGATTAATAAAATCATATGGCGCGTACCTCATGTTAAAGTATCTGACAAAGAAAAAATTGGTTTGTTAAAATTATTAGAAAAAGATCGTCCACTTCAAATGATATACAGAAATTGGGATCTGTACGAATACCCCGCTTTACCTAAAACTACAAAACATACCTGGTCTATCAAAACTTCATCTCAGATAGAAAAACCAAGATACGTTATTATTGGTCTACAGACAAAAAGAAAAAACAATGCAAGTTCTGACATGTCTCAATTCGATCACTGCTATCTTCGAGACGTTAGAGTTTATCTAAATTCAACTTATTTTCCATACGAGAACTTAAATGTAAGTTTTTCTAATAACAGAATTGCTTTATTATACGAACAATACATCAGATTTCAACAGTCGTATTACGGACGTCGCTCGGAGCCCATACTCAGTGAAAAACAATTTAGAGATATAGCGCCGCTGTTTGTAGTCGATTGCTCTAGACAAGCGGATAACTTAAAGACAGGTCCGGTCGTGGATGTGAGAGTAGAAATTGAGAGTGATTCAGAGATACCAGACCAAACTTCAGCATACTGTCTCATTCTGAACGACTGCATTGTTGAATATAGACCCCTAAGTAACATCGTTAAGAAGATATCATGAAGCCGGATACCCTTATAGTAGAGCTGCAAGGATTTAAAGATAATATAAATAATTTCATCGTCAAAGAATTAGCCATTGTGGGTCAGGATCATACACAGACGTTCTTGGTAAAGCCACCATATTCATTCCATTACCTAACACCAGAAGAAAAAAAGCATGTGAGGTGGTTAGAAAGAAATCGAGGAATTTACTGGAGTGAAGGCTACATAGACTACAAAGAGTTTCATCGTGTTATTATACCCTATTTAGAAAACAAAAAAATTATTACAAAAGGCTTGGAAAAGATAAAATGGATTAAAGAGTTATGTGCAAACTGTGAAGTGATCGATATAGGGGACAAAGGTTGTCCTAATTTTATGAAATTAAAACAAAAGTACTGTAAAATTAAAGCTGATTTTAATTGTGTAAACCATAAAAAGAACTGTGCATTAAATAATGCAGTATGTATTAGGAAATGGTATGATGATAATAATATGTCTGTGTTTAATATGTTTTAATTTTATTATGTATAGTTAATAAAAATCTAAATATACTTTTTGTTTTATTTATATGTGTTTAGGGTAACTCAAACAGCAACTTTATATTAGCTCTAATTAGGTGAATTGCGATGAGTAAGTATTCTATTAATTTAAAAATATTCAAAACATATAACAAATAATGAGATTAATTTGAGCTAATTTAAAGTATATGTTTGTGTAATGCTAATAAAACATAATTTGAATTATAAATATATTTTTTATTTAGTTATCACATTATTTACAAAATACATAGTTACTTACACTTATCCTTATTAATTATATTTTTATTTAAATATATGAGACAAATCTTGATGACCTAAGTAGATACATTTTAATACACTAGCAGATTAGCAAAGTACAATAATTAATTACAAGTAATAATAATAATAATACAGCCGCAATCTTGCTAACACTAGATTAACTGAGCAAATCACAATCTAACACAATAAGTTAAGAGTAGACATAATTATATAGAAACTACTCACTAATAACAATCGTCACCACAAAGTTTTTTCGAAATTTTGTTTATTAATGATTGTGTCTCTTCCATAACATAGTCCACCGGTTCACTAACTACATATTGTGCACTTAACACTACCACATCGTCATTTTCACTTGTATTAACCACGTTTTCTTGTCGCTCACTAATGTCTGTAATGTTTATATTGAAACACTTGATATAGTGAATACTAGATTTATTAGACTTAGAACATGTACATAATATTAAGATTAATCAGACACTGCTTAGGCGGCCACACCCATACCGACAATGACCGATATATCTCACTAGGGTTGTGACCATTAGTTTTACTAACTAGTGATGTGATATTACAACATCCCCCTTGTTAAGTTCAAATTAACCTTTAACAAACAATGTAACATAGGCTGTGGACGGACTTGACTTAAATTCAATTGACAATACAAAGTATCTGACAAGTACTTATTTAGTTTTACAATACAAAACATCTTGGCTTAAATATGACTTAATCTAAAATACACTTTAGTACATTTAATTGATTTCATCAATTAGCCTTCTAGTTGGCTTTACAATTCTACCATAACGGGTTGACTTTTGACCTATGAATTGAGATGAGGATTCTTGAGGTGCTGACTCCTGACTATCACCTTCCTCTCTCCCCTGCGACGAGTTGGATAACATAGGAGAATATTTATGCCTTAGGTGAATTCTGTTTCTCCTATACCTAACTCCATTGACATCCTCAATGATATATGACCTATTTCCTGTCAACCTTTGTTTGACAATGGCCTGTTCCCAATTATAATTTGGTTTTCTTTTGAAGTAGACATGATCATTGGGATATAATATTGACAATGACTTAGTATTCTTGTTATAATACTTAGACTTTTTTTCATTGTTCTTATTGACACACTCTTTATAATTTTTAAATGTTACAACCTTTGGTTTTAATTTTTTGTATGACATTGGAATGTTATCTCTTAAATTCCTAGACATTAACAATTGTGCTGGAGATGGTAAGTTATTCTTAGGTGTATTTCTATATTGTAATAAGGCTATATATGGGTCAGACGAATTTTCTCTACATTTTTTTAACATATTTTTGACTATTTTGACTGAACTTTCTGCTTGTCCATTTGACTGTGAATGATATGGACTAGTTACATTATGTTCTATGTCCCATTCATGTAGGAAATTTTTAAATTCTAATGACTGAAAAGGAGGTCCACCATCTGACACTAATGACAAAGGTATTCCATGACGGGCAAAAATAGACTTTAAATGTGTAATTACATTTTTGGCTGTACTGTTTTTATTTAACAACGCTATTTCTATGTATTTAGAATAATAATCTGTGACAATTAAATATGTAAGGTTATCAAAATACATTAAATCAATACCAACTTGTTGCCATGGATACTTATTTATTTCAAAATTTTGTAGTGGTTCCTTTTGATTACACGGTTTATATTTTGCACATATGAGACACTGTTCTACCACATTTTTAATATCTGCTGACATGCTTGGCCAATACAAAGAATCTCTTGCTACTTTTAAACATTTATTTATACCTTGGTGACCTTCGTGGATTTTAGCCAACATTTCTTTATACATAGACTGAGGTACTATTAATTTTGAACCTTTAAACAACAAATCTTTGACTACATGAATTTCAGCTTGTGTACTCCAAAATGGTTTTGCCAATGGACTGACTTTATTTTTATTTTTTGGCCAACCTTCATAATAATATTTCTTTAACAATTGCAAAGTTTCATCTTTATTTGTATGTTGCAACAGTTTTGTACTGTATTCCTTTGTGACAGCTAAATTTGAATACATTAAATTGACATGACAAGACATTTCAGATTCATTCTCTGGTATATAATGATCTTTTAAGGCTGCTCTGGACAATGTATCTGATATATACATCTGCTTTCCTGGGACATGTATAACTCTCAAATCATATTTTTGTAAAGTTAACATCATTCGCTGTAATCTAGCTGGTACATCATGTAATGGTTTATCAAATAAGTAGACTAAGGGTTTGTGATCAGTATGGACAGTTACCCTATGACCATATACATACTGGTGAAACTTTTCACAACCAAATTGTATTGCTAACAATTCTTTCTCAATTTGAGCATACCTAGACTGAGTTTCTGTTAGTGTTTTTGAACTATAAGCAATGGGTTTATTGTTTTGTAAAATGACTGCTCCCAATGCTGACTTAGACGAATCTACTGACAAGACTAATGGAATATTGGGGTTATAATGAGCTAAGACTGGTGACTTTGTGATTTCATCTATTAAACTCTTAAGACATTTACTATGATTTTCATCCCAAGTCCAGACTGAATCTTTTTTCAAAAGATTTCTTAAAATTTTAGTTTTTTCTGACAAATTGCTAATAAAGGGACCTAAATAGTTGATCATACCTAAAATTCTTTGCAATTCTTTGACATTTTGTGGTGTAGGCATATTGACAATTGCTTTTACTTTTTCTTGATCGACCCTAGCACCATGTTTACTAAAAACATAACCTAAAAAACAGACTTCAGAAACTAGAAATTTACATTTAGACTTATTGAACTTTAAATTGACTTGACGTGCTCTTTGCATGACCTTATGTAATCTCTCATTATGTATGGCCTCATTCGGTCCATAGACAAGAATGTCATCGATGAATATTAAGACTCCTTCTAAATCACCAAACAAATTCATCATAACTCTCTGAAATATTTCTGATGATGCATTTATACCAAAAGGCAATCTTAAATATTTATATCTACCAAAGGGTGTTTGAAAGGTACATAAATCAGAACTATATTCATCTAATCTTAACATCCAGAATCCTGAAAAAGCATCTAAATGAGAGAAACATTCAGCTCCAACTAACTGAGATCTTATCTCATCAATTGACTTAAGTGGATAGATTTCCCTTATAATATTCTTATTTAAATTTCTAGGATCTAAACAAATTCTCAACTGACCTGAATTCTTGACAGTAATTACTATGCTATTCACCCATTCTGTAGGCTTAGTGACTTTCTCAATCACCTGCATTCTTTCCATGCGATCCAACTCTTCGCGAAGTTTATCGAGCAACGCAAATGGTACTCTCCTGGGAGGATCCACACATGGCACTGCATCAGGTTTGAGTTTCAGGTGACAGACAGGAGGCAGACATCCAAGACCCTGGAATACATCATTGTATTGTGTAAGAATTTGTTGACAAAAATTTTGTTTTGACACTGAAAAAACTCTTTTAATTATACCTAATTTCTCACAAGTGGGAAGACCTAGGACATTTGGACAAACTAAATCTGCGACTATAAATACTATATTTTCTATAATAGTACTGTTATTCAAGGTTAAGCTGCATCTGACATTGACTTTACCAATTATGGGTATTGACTTGCCACCAAATCCAGTGACATTTATCTGACATTTGACAAGTGTCATTTGAGAATGACGTTTTAAACAAAGAAAAGTTTGTTTTGACATTATGTTAAGATCAGCTCCTGAATCAATGATACAACTAATTTGTGTATGACCTACTAAAATGTTTATGTTCCATGACTGATTAGAATAGTATTTGTTTTGTGTTGTATCTACTGTGTTGACTTGTTGACTTTGTGGTGATGTGATTGACGTACTTGTTCTAAGTGTAACAAATGACTTTTGATGAAATGGTTTTGTTATGATAGTGAGTGATTCCTCAGACATGTGTCTGTGTTCATCATTGAGATATGAACTTTGACTTTGACTATATTTATTTGACTTCTTTGACTTGACACTGAATCTCTCAGACTGGTGATTGCATTCATCACCGAGGCTATTTTTAGACCTCTCAGATATTACATTTTCACCACTTTCATCATTGAGACATGACTTATAATATTTTTTATGACAATGTGAGTCTACATGAGATCTCTCAGATATGACACCATTCTCATCATCGGAATCATTCCTAGACTGTGACTGGCCATTATATGACCACCCTGACTGTGATTGTCGGTGTGGGTGTGACGGTGTGCCTATTGACTTGACATGTTTGTGTGACTTTGAATGACTGTCGGATTGACTTGTCTTATGACTTATAATTCCAACAAAATAATCTTGACTACTGTTATCACTTGAATTAAACGACTCTAAATGACTGACTTTTTTATTTGTAAAACAATACTTAGCAAAATGACCAAAAGATTTACATGACCTGCATTTGACTCCTTGCGCTGGGCACTTGTAGCGGTGAGACTGCCCACAGCGGCTACACGTCCTCGAGCGCTTTTCAGGGTTGGGAGACTGCTTTCCCTTGTTGGGTGACTTCCCTGCGCCAGATCCCTGCTGACCGACTGGTGAAGCTCGCTGTCGACGTTCCCCTCGACTACGGCTCCTCCGACGTAGATGCATGACATTTTCCGTATTTTCCTTTGTAGAACCATTGAGCATCTTTTCTGCATCCTGCTGAGCAACGATGAGTGTCCTTGCTAGTTCTCGCATCCTCTGGTATGTCAGATCAGGTTCCTGCAGCAATCTCTGACGGACATGTGCTAAATCTAGATTTAGATTTGCGATAAAAATATCCCTGATGAGTGATTCCCTGAGCGTTCCAAATTCGCATTCTTGACTTTTATTTTCTAGATCTGCCAGGAATCCCTCGATGGACTCGGATTTCTGTTGTCTCCTTGTGAAGAAACTATAACGGCACATGGTCAAGTTTCTCCTAGGCTCAAAATAATGGTCGAATTTTTCTTTGACATCCAGTATCGTGGTCTCTTCTAATTTGAGGTTAAAAGTGTTAAATATATTTAAACCGTTCTCACCAATGAGATGGAGTAAAATGGCGATCTTGCGTTTTTCACCTGCCCTGTCCAGACCTGTGGCTAACAAATACAGCTCAAATTGCTGCCACCAGCGTTTCCATGCTTCCGCATTGTTGTTTGTTGAATCTGAGGTGATTTTCAAGGCTTTAATCGCATTGTTCAGACTTTGTTCAAAATGGCTACCGCTTTTGACTGTTGATGAGTGGTCCATTTTTTTCGCGTTTTTGTTCGTGTTTTTGGATTCTTCACTTCTGACACCATGTAATGTTTATATTGAAACACTTGATATAGTGAATACTAGATTTATTAGACTTAGAACATGTACATAATATTAAGATTAATCAGACACTGCTTAGGCGGCCACACCCATACCGACAATGACCGATATATCTCACTAGGGTTGTGACCATTAGTTTTACTAACTAGTGATGTGATATTACAACAATGTCCAACACTTGTATCTGGATCAGTCGTAAACCTTTTTTCTTTTCGTTATTTAATACGTATGATTGACATAAAGGATGCTCTTCCGATGCTTTGCGTTTTAAGCCCTCCCATCTTGTTCTAGATTTTTTAATGGCTGGTTCAGGTCTGCGTTGCTCTGGAATATGCCAGCTTAAACTTGGAGTCGGGAAGCCTTGGCCATATTGGGAGAACATGATGTCAGGAGAATCACACATTATTGATGCTCTGAAAGAAAATATTATGATTAATACCAGTGACAACACTCTTAAGAAAATTCACATTATTAACTTAAGCTCTAAATGATAAATACTTACATTTCGTTTTATTTAACGTAATGTGACCGCTTGAGCTGGCTGCCTAACGTTGTATGTACATATTTTAATCTTATTATTGTAGCAAACTGTGGATGTTTTGGTAATCTGACTCCATAAGTAATGAACTGTGAATCAAATTCGACTTCAAACAAGTCGAGACATGATTTTGTAGCAAGTTGGTGCTGTTTTGACAATCTGACTCCTTAGTAATAAACTGTGAATCATTTTCGACTTCAAACAAATCGAAACATGATTTTGCCAGTGCGTGGTATTAGGCATAACACCTGGAATAAGATTAAAACTATCTTACTTTGCATATCATGATAGAGGTACCAGATAGCGCAATGCGCTTTGTCAACAAAAATGTAAATGAAACATATTTATTATTGAAAAAAAAAAAAAAAAAATATTTCTTAGGTAGTACCTAAATACATTGCTTATTTTCATTGTATGCTTATCGTTGGTATTTAATCTATATCGAGCAGTAATTACTTACATAATATACAATTTATTTCGTAAGTAGTAACTAAAATACAATTCTTATTTTAGTAAGCATTTAATCTATATAAAACAGTAATTACTTACATAACACACAATTTATTTCGTAACTGCATAAAAATATTTATTTAATGCACTACTTAAATATATTTGTATTACCCCACGCTAAAGTAGATACTTTATCATATAATAACAACCGTTTATCATCATTGCTTGAAAGTGCTATTTTATTTACATCTTGAGTAAATATTTCAAGTTTTATTGACTTAAATAATATTTTTTTTTTTCAAATGTAACGTATTGATCGAAATAGATTGATTTTAATTCATAAAAAATACCATATCAGCAGTATTTGTGTCATTACAAAATTCAACCTTAATTACAGCTCTACAAAGTTGCATGATTAATTTGTGTTAGTTACGTCAAATTAAAGCGTAATGATACCCAATTTTCTGCCTAATTACAATTTTTTATTGAGAAATATAAAACCATCGCTTTTCGCTCGCCGACAGAGATGAACCCGACACCTAGCTGTCGCTTATGAAAAATACATTAAGATTATAATTAATTTTGTATGTTTGTTTATTGTACTATTATATTATGATTTCCACATAGCATCGCAAAATTCAATAAATAATAAAAATCTTTTTTATACAAATGTAAATAAAAATAATTATTTCAGAGTGATGAAAAAATTATTTTTTATACAGAATAATTAACGGAAGCGAATCCGCATCAAAAAGTTAGTTTGCAAGTGTGTTGTAGTAAAACTTAAAATTACTAGATAATATTATAAAACCATTAAATATCTAAAAATGAATGTATGAGTTTAAAATAACAACGTTCAAAAGTTTTAGGTAGAAAGCTACTGCTTAATTCATTTTTGATAGAAGATACATCCTTCTAATAATTTTGAATTGATACACCTACTATCTAGTTAGAGATATGCATATCTTAGCAAAAGCGTGTATACGTATTTTACAGTAAAACTATCAAACTGACACACAAACATAATTCATACTTTAATGAATCACATTAGTTTTGGGAGGTTTTGTATTATACAAATTTTAACTATGATTACAACATAGGATAAGGCGTACACGTGGATCAAAGCGGATGCATTGTAATTGTAGAACACCTGTGAACCACCCACACATAGACATATGGAGCGCAGCAAATTTATACAATGCAACTTTGCAATTTTGATGTTGCAGTAAAACTTAAAATTACTAGATAATATTATAAAACCATAAAATATCTAAAATGAATGTATGAGTTTAAAATAACAACGTTAAAAAGTTTTAGGTAGAACGCTACTGCTAAATTCATTTTTGATAGAAGATACATCCTTCTGATAATTTTAAATTGATACACCTACTATCATGTACACAAATGACAATGTTGTGTGAGATATGCATAATATCTTAACAAAAGTGTGTATACGTATTTTACAGTAAACTTATCAAACTGACATACAAACATAATCCATATTTTAATGAATCACATTAGTTATGGTTTTGTATCATACAAATTTTAACTATGACTACAACATATAATATACGTGGATCACAGCGACCGCGTTGTAATTCTAGAACACATGGAAACAACCCACACATTGCCATATCAAACGCAGCAAATTTATATAATGCAACTTTGCAATCTTGGTGATTCTTAAGAGTCACTTACACTTATCGTATGAACGTTCAATATGATCGCTTCTGCAACCGTCGTCCGGCGGATAATACATTAATAAACGGACCGGTATGTGTCAATATGATCGTTTCTGCGCCGCCATCGTTCGGCGAATAATACAATAATAAACGGACCGGTATGTGCGAATTATCCGTTTGACGGGAATTGTATCAGTGTAACACGCTCTTAACATAGCAGAAAGTGATGTGGTGGTATATAAACGTATTTATTTAACGGTACAGTTTATGTTGGTAACGTGCAGAGAGGTGTTGTCTGAATGAATTAAGCTAAAATTCAGACGTCCTTGGAGTTCAATCTGAACCACAAAATACGAAATAACGTGTCATCTACACACGTTGTCTCTAATTTGTGAAGAGACGTGAGGCAAACTGCCCTGAATCTTAGTTTAATGATTATGGTATTCTAAAATTTAGATGTCCTTGGAATCCAATCTGGATCACAAAACACGGAGTGGCGTGTCAACACACGTTATCTCTGATTTGTGAAGAGACATGAGGCAATCAGTCCTAAATTTTAGCATACTGTGTTCAGATAGTTTGCTTAGTAAATGTGAAGTGAAAATGTGAAGTTGTGGCTTAG
The DNA here is from genome assembly GCA_958295575.1 of Leucania comma. NCBI lineage: Eukaryota > Metazoa > Arthropoda > Insecta > Lepidoptera > Noctuidae > Leucania > Leucania comma. The sequence goes on along the minus strand of OY282477.1, from coordinate 21,711,218 downwards.
TTACTCGCTTAGTATTATAGTGGCATAGTGGCATTGCGAAAGAACAGAGAGATGTTGTCTGAACGAATTAAACTAAAATTCAGACGTCCTTGGAGTTCAATCTGGACCACAAAATACGAAATGACGTGTCATCTACACACGTTATCTCTAATTTGTGAAGAGACGTGAGGCAACCTGCCCTGAATCTTAGTTTAATGATTATGGTATTCTAAAATTTAGATGTCCTTGGAATCCAATCTGGATCACAAAACACGGAGTGGCGCTGTCAACACACGTTATCTCTAATTTGTGAAGAGACATGAGGCAATCAGTCCTAAATTTTAGCATACTGTGTTCAGATAGTTTGCTTAGTAAATGTGGCTTAGTTACTCGCTTAGTATTATAGTGGCATAGTGGCATTGCGCAAGAACAGAGAGATGTTGTCTGAATGAATTAAACTAAAATTCAGACGTCCTTGGAGTTCAATCTGAACCACAAAATACGAAATGACGTGTCATCTACACACGTTATCTCTAATTTGTGAAGAGACGTGAGGCAAACTGCCCTGAATCTTAGTTTAAAGATTATGGTATCCTAAAATTTAGATGTCCTTGGAATCCAATCTGGATCACAAAACACGGAGTGGCGTGTCAACACACGTTATCTCTGATTTGTGAAGAGACATGAGGCAATCAGTCCTAAATTTTAGCATACTGTGTTCAGATGCGCACATAAAAAAAAGGCCCTTTTCAGGGCCCCATATGATTCGATATTATTAAATATATTTCTTAAATGGAATGGTCGAAACGTACGTGAAGTTGTGTCTTAGTTGTGTTAAATTAGATTTCAAAGTGGAATAGGCCCCGAACCAATGTTTTCATAAAAATGTTATTGTGCATTTTATTCCACCGCACCGAATAAAAGATAGTATTTTGTAAATTAGATTTCAAAGTGGAATAGGCCCCGAACCAATGTTTTCAAAAAATGTTATTGGGTATTCTATTCCACCGCGACGAGCGAGCGAAGCGAGCGACAGAGCGAAAGGTGGAATAGAATGCCCAATAACATCCTACTTCCATACAAACTTCCAACCCCCTTTAGGGATTGAGTTTCGTAAAATCCATTCTCAAGGGATGTCTACACCCTATAAGGAACCTACCTGGCAAATTTAAGTTTGTAGGTGTTATAGTTTCTGAGATTTCGTGATTAATCAGCGACTGGTATTGTAGGATCTTCGTACCCGAAAAACATGCACTGAGGGAAAATTCAATTATTTTTTACCAATATTTTTATTTGTTGAACATAGTAGGTTAGGTACATGTTTTAATTATTAATGAATGCTTTGTCTAGTACGCATTTCACATTAACGTAAATGTTCAACAAGACATTCGTCAATCGTAGGAAGTAAGGTATTCAACCTAGTAATAGTCTTGGAACTTCATTTAGATCACGTTTAATTGGTATCAAACCTAGTAATAGTCCTGGAACCACATTTAGAACGCGTTTAATTGGTTTTAAACCTAGTAATAGTCCCGGCACCACATTTAGATCGCGTTTAATTGGTATTAAATCTAGTAATAGTCCCGGAACTACATTTAGACCGCGTTTTGGAAAAGGCAGTACAGGTTTACAATTCACAGTAAGTGCAAAAAAGGCGATTTATGATAGAGAAGTAGGTGTTCGAGTGTTTAAAACAATTTCAGACCCATTTTTATAAAGATGACGCTACAAATTCACAGTATAAAATCGTTTGTCTGTGCAATTTTGAATTAATGTAATGAAGTGCAATAATTATTTTATGTAGTACCTATTTGATATGTATCCTTTAGTTGAATGGAACGTTGACCTAACTACGGGTTGACCGCGACAAGCAGTTCAGTCCAAAACATGCAGTGTTTCATGTTAACAAGCCATTAACCAATAAAAAACAAATACTAAACATCCATTCCAAATTTTTCATAACATAATTGGGATATTTGCTAAAGTCTCCTGCAGACCGCCGCGGCGCGACAATGTAATAAATGGTTTCTGCCAATATTCGTCAACGTATAGAGCAAATTAAATACGATTAAAATATCTGTGCGCCTCACACTCGACCAATATATCTGTGCATCGAGCCCCCGATTAAAATATCTGGGCATCGAGTAACCGATAAAAATATCTGTGCATCTCACTGGAATGCGATACCACTCCCGCTTCCTCCTTCCACTCACCGCTTTGAACCCGTTGCATCCAGTATTGTTAACGGTTATGTTAGATGACGTCATCAACGCCCGGAGTACAAATATTTTGACAGCCTCTTCGCGCCTCGGAAGGCACAAGAAGTCGTTTTTCCTGACTGTCATTTGTATTTCTTTGTATTTTTTTTTTATGAACAGACGGAATCCTAAAGGTCATGGAGGTCATAATAGGCAGACACTCTATTTACAGAGCTGATAACTACCCACGTGCATCCATTTAGAATGGAAGCTCAACGCAGTTGGAAGCGAATTTTTCAAAAGAGTTTACGTGGCCCTGGAAAGTCAAAGGCCCTCTCAACCTACCTCAATCAGGAGAAGCCACTGTGAGGCGAATTTTATAACAATTTCTAAGGATACGCGTTTTTGCGTTGTCGCATTGACGCATCTAACCTGTCTGTAGACGAGCTTAAAACCTTGACGGAATTTCACAAAACATTTCCAAGCTGCCCTCTCTCGTAATTATATTGAAACAATTCTGCAATTACACTGCCAACCCTGAGTTTAAAGGGAAGTACGGTCATTGTTTCTACTTCGTCTTACTCACTGGTTTTTTTATGCAAAATAATGAATTCGTCAGCCGAATGGGTCCGCTGCATTATACTATGAAATATCACACTTTGCATTTAAGCTTGGGCTGTAGTGGAAGCTACGCGAATATGGTAAAACCCGGATAGTCGCTCCGGGGGTATAGTTGCCTTGATTGTAATTACTCTAGTTTCGCAAATGAAACACATGTTATTTTATTTGTCTATAGAGAGACTCTGCAACTACAACTAAGTTGACCGTGTTGCATGTCTCTGCACGATTTCATGGGATGGCTAGGTGCGATCAAAGTTTTTGCGGTATAAATGACCTCTTCCGCGACGGGGCATCTATCCTAAATGTGATTTACATGGATTAGGCAACTATCCCCTATATGGGACAGTTATCCCATAGAGGTCCGCAAAAATCGCCAATACTCTGGAAATATCAAAGATAATGTTTATTCCTTCCTGAATCTTGCCTTTTGTACAAAGAGACATAAAGTAATTTCAAAAAGTGGGGCAACTATTCAGGGTTTACCCTACATTAAGAAAGTACACTAAGCTAAATTAGATGAATCGCAGATGTTTCACTGACATGAGGTGTTGGACAGCCGACTGGGAGAACGCAGGAGCACGATTGGCGCACGGAGCAAATATTTGTATGACCATCATAATCCACTCCTTAGCTATACGCACAACGAATGTGTTCCCAAAACATTTTGTGCATATTGCCGTACATTTGGTGGTCCGATGATGAAAAAGGTTTAGCGGGATTAGTCTAAGCAATTCCAACGCACATTCTCCGAAATGTAGCCTGTACAAAACCGACATTTTAGCGACTCGGCGTTGATGCTCAGGACTCTGAGCTCTAAAACTTTCCCATCCTTGACCATTGAGAAGTGACGCAACAAAGTTACCATTATCTAATAAATTATGTATATTTATTTACATATACGAGTAGTTGAAAAATAAACGGAATAAAATTACTAGTTCTTTTTCTGAGAAAAAGTCCTTGAAGCTAAAGAACTTTAGAGAACTTAAAGAGAAACCTATTTAAAGAGAGTACCTTTTGCAAAGTGTTCAAACTGAAATTGGAAAATGGTAGCTTTTTTCAGGCACTAAAATTTTGACTATCAATATCGGCAGCCTTTCTCCAAACGCAGGGTGGGCTTTCAATCCAGCCGAGTGTATCTCGTCATTTATATCATATCGAAGGACTGGAATAATTTGCCTGCTGCGGTGGTAAATTATTCCAGTTCCAGTCCGTGGCTTCCCGTGCGGTGTGAATAGGCTCATAATAAACTAGTGCGCATCACCTTCAACTATTGCACCATTACTACGTGTCATCAGGTGGAATAGCAGTCAAGCACTTGCTTATATTATTAAAAAATAAATTGGTTACACGTATTATATGCAGCGACTACCTATCTTACTTCCACTTTTAACTTTTTGTAACTGACTAGACAAACGCCTTCCGCCTTATTCCAAAACGCGATTAAAAATAGTTCCGGGACTATTACTAGGTTTAATATCAATTAAAAGCGATCTAAATGTATTTCCGGGACTATTATTAGGTTTAATGCCAATTAAAACTAGTAATAGTCCCGGAACTATTTTAGATTGCGTTTTGGAATAAGGCGGCTTATGATTATTGGTTGTGCGAATTTTGCTTTGTGGACTGTAGATTTAAAAAGCGATCTAAGGTTTGTTAACAATATGCAGGTACTGCGTCTAGCGTTTATTAATGGGATAAATGTATTAGAAGGACTGACCTTTAACCTCGAAAGTTCCACATGGCGCCGGCCGGCGAATCCCGAACTTCGTACTTTCAAGCACTGCCAGTTTCTGTATTGCACTACACTGCACTTATTGTTGAGTTTCGAATGGTTGGAACACGAAATAGCCAATTTTCTTGTAATTTCGAGCGGGCGTGTTAGCGGTGCGGTCACATTCACAATGCACAAAAACGTCAATGTCAAATCATTTCTTGCGGTCGTGCGGGTGGAGGGAAAACGGATGGTATAGGATTGCTAGGCCAAAAAAAACAAATTACAAAAAACAAAGTCGCGGATCATAGCAAATTGGCGCAACCATTCCCCCCGGGTTTGAAGGGTTACCTTCAAAGAAAAGAAAAAAAAAACAAAAGCGAAACTAAACCCTATTACTAATCTAAACTATCAATACTAGGTAGCGAAACAACTTATAACTAACTATGCCACTACTACTGATTAGGCAGAGGGCAGAGGCGAATAACCGGACGCAGGTACGATCCAGTTGCGGTTTTAACTTTTACGACTCGCGTTATTCCGTTCGAACCCGGAAAAACTTCTTCCACTACACCAAGAGGCCAGTGCAGAGGAGGCGCACTCTCAGTCTTCAGTATCACCACAGTACCGACTGTGACTGGATCTGAAGGAGTGTTCCACTTTTGACGCGACTGCAGCGTATGCAGATAATCTGTCCTCCATCGCTTCCAAAAGGACTGAACTAAGCTATCTAGCAGAGCGTGACGCGGGTGGAGCTGCAGTTTGTCAGTCTCGACATCTAAAGCGGGCAAATATTTAAGAGGAGTCGTCGTCAAGAAGTGAGCCGGCGTCAACGCTAGTGGCTCCGATGGATCACTAGACAAAGTCCGACACAACGGACGCGTATTCATCAACGCCTCTACCTGAGCGAGTACAGTGCTCAACTCCTCGTACGAGAGAATCTGTTCGCCTATGACCCGAAACAGGTGCGACTTAAGGCTTTTAATATTCGCCTCCCAATTGCCACCAAAATGACTAGCTGCTGGCGTATTAAAACACCAATCAATGCGATTCTCAGCTAAGACATGGGCGAATTCACTTTGGTAGTACTTGGAGCGTAAGAATGTATGTAATTCCGAAATATTGCGTCGCGCTCCAACATAATTTGTGCCGTTGTCAGAGTATAAGCGCTTAACGGGACCACGGCGAGATAAAAATCGTTTAAATGCAGACATAAAACCCTGCGTACTCAAATCACTGGTTAACTCTATGTGAACCGCACGAGTTGTCATACAAACGAATAGGCAAATGTATGCCTTTGTGGAACGTATACCACGACCACGGGCAATAGTGACTTTAAACGGTCCAGCATAGTCCGTCCCAGTATGTATGAAAGGTTTCACCGTCTGTACAACACGACAAGAACGATGGTCGGCCATTTCCGGCGCGTTGAAACGCGGGCGGAGCTTAAAGCAGGGCACACATCTGTGCACTCTAGCGCGTATCAAATTGCGAGCGGAAAGTATCCAGTACTTCTGTCGAAGAATGGACATTAATAAATCGGGACCAGCGTGACAATTCACCTTATGGTGATAGTCCACCAACAAATCCAAAACGTGATCCCTGCGTGGTAGAACTACTGGATGCATTTGTTCAAACTCTAACTTAGCATTTCGCAGACGGCCACCGACACGAATGAGTCCGTCTTGCAAAAATGGTTTCAAATGTTGAAGTGCGGGACTACAAGGTTTATATGATTCTAAACTACGAAATTCTTTTGAAAAATAAAATTTCTGCAACTCTCGAAGTACAACTGATTCAGCTCTATCCAAATCAGCTGCGATTATAGAACCACGCGATGGTAATAATCTCAAAAATCTTAGGACGTAAACTACACAGCGTAATAGTCTCGACCAAGACGAGACTCGATTAGACAACAACAAAACAACTGACTCTTCACGCGGAACTGATACTACAAGCGTATGTTTCTTCTCCTCGGGTGGTTCTGAAACAGTAGCGGGGTTAAACGGAGCATTTGGCCACTCGTTAGGAGTGGTATGCAGCCAGGGAGGGCCACAAAACCAAAGCGGATGATTTAAAATTTGCGCGGGAAGCAAACCACGTGAGAGACAGTCAGCTGGGTTTTCTGTTCCAGCGACATGGAACATATTTTCCGGTGATAATTCAGCTTGAATCTTACGTTCCAAGCATAGAAAGCGTTTTTCTGCGGAGGCACGGGAGCCACCGAGCGAAAAAATATCACCCTTGAAAGGGAGCGCGACAACATAACGACCATCTTTATCACGAGTAGTCGTGCGGGTATAAATCTCCTCAGTGACCTGATCCTCAGGGCTGAGAATAGGCGGGACATTGACCTCTTCAATCTCCCAGAACTTGCGGATGGTAGACTCAAGCGGCGGCTCGACGGTGCAACAGTGCGACACAGTCGAGTAACTATTTAAATAAGCGGGTGCGGAACCAACTATAACAAACCCGAGAACTGTTTCCAGTGCGTGTGGAGCGGGGTACATCGGAAGACCCTGAATTTTACGTGATAACTGGAGATGCGGGAGAATCGAAGCACCGATCAATAGATCGATATCTCCAGGGAAAGCGTAATTTCCGTCGGCCAACTGCAAGTTCTCAAACTCCGTCAGCATGGACGTGTCAACCGGTACCGTGGGCAACCGTTCCGTAATCTTATCTGCGACTAGCGAATCCATTTCAAACGAAATATTACGATTAAAACGTGAACTAAATATTATTTTAATGGAACCGTGAATGGTTGCCTTTAAACCTCCAAAACCTTTCACTTCTGAGCGGGATGACCAATTATTAAAACTAAAACCAAGGCGTTGACAACAATCCCGAGTAATAAAATTACTCTGGGAAGCGCCATCTAGTAGCGCTCGAACGGTGTGCGGTTTGCCAAAGGCATCTACAATGACAACTTGCGCGGTCGCAAGTAAAACGGTAGTGACTTGAGTACCAGCGGCGGAAAGCGAACACAATGTTACGTCGTTTGCACTTGCAGCAGGCCGCGCGTCACAAGCGTCGCGCGTCTGCGCAGGCTGCTGCTGCGATGGCAGCTTACTACTCTCAAAATGTAAGAAGGTATGATGTCTAGCTGGACATTTACGACAGCTAACACCACTTTTACATGACGTAACCAGATGTTTGTCACTTAGACAATTAAAACACAAATTATTAGTGCGGACAAACTTGTAACGATCACTAGGCGATAATCTCTGAAATCCCGAACACTTGTACAGCTGTGCATGGCTACCCTTACACAGAGAACAGTCAGGTGTTGAGGCGGTATTAACTAGCGTATGTGCAGTCTTGACTGACTTCGATGACGCGTCTATACGGCGATCGGAACCTGTCCTATTCGTGACTTCATGACGTGCCGACGTGCGCTGCAACACCTTAATATGGTCGCGAATAAAAGATTCTAAATCTTCGAACTTAGGTATTTCTTTGCCGCGCTGAGTCGTTTCAAACAGACGAACAGTTTCAGGATCTAATTTATTTAAACCGATATACAAAAACAAAAAGTCACAGAGGTCATTGACCTTTAGGTTCTTTACTGCACGAACAGATGATGCGAAAATATTTAAAAACTTCTCTAAATTATGATCGTTACAAACGGAAAAACTTTTCAAATCGAATAATTGATCTAAATATGCGGTGGCTACTAATCGCTTATCTTCGTATTTTGTTTTTAAAGTGTTCAAAACTAAATTGTAATTTTCAGCGCTAAACGTAATTCCAGCACAGACAGCCTTTGCCTTACCGGTCAATTTTTCTACGAGATAATGCAATCTCTCGTGATCTGTCAGCGATGTGTTCCTATGTATTATATTTTCGAAACTATCTATAAATAAATTCCAATTTCGAATGTCACCATTAAATTCAGGTATTTGAATTGGCGGCAATCGTGGGCGTTCGCGAGGAGGGTTTGATAAACCACTCGCGGGGGGGGGGGTCTCTAAACTCCTAGCAATACGTTTGATACGACAATACAAGTCATCAAAGGACGACAATGCCTGATAACTCACACAGTAATCAGGATTTAACTCCAACTCTAAAATGTTTATATTATTAATTGTAGATTCAAAATCCGCGCGCAAACTATCTAAAGTTTCCAACGAACACAAGAAAGCATCTCTAATCGCCAGATCCGAGGTTTGCAAAGATTTATCACAAATCGATTGAACACGTGAAAACTGTGAGTCCCTTTTAGCGTATAAAAGCTTTAACTGAACCTTTAAATCAGTACTAACCTTGGTTCCCTTAAGAGACATCTTGTTTTGATATATTCACACTATACACTCAAACAAACACTTAACGAATTATTAAGTAAGCGATAATTAACAGATAACAATATGGTAATATTGTAAACAACAAAGTGAACGGCGAACGAACGGAACAACCTGAATCAATGAGTGAATATTACCCAATTTCTCGATTAAATATATGCGTATATAATCTATGGTTTATCCGTTTCCTACAAATGTTCACTCAACAATGAACGGGTATTTTTGAAATGCGTCTACCTACATGCAATTTGTAGGATGGTCGAATGAATTTTGTCAAGAAAAAGAATGCGATCGATTTATATCTACGCTGATATTTACGTAGCTAACTATAATTATGCGGTGCGGTTGACGGCGTAGGTACCGTAATTATCAATGACACTTTAACTATACGAGCGAAATAACGTATAGTTGCCTAAATGCCTAGATGCGGGTTTTCTACTATTATATCTAGGTAAACAGGCGCGTTGCGTTTATTCCCTATGGAACAAATACTATATTGCGAAATTACAAGAAAATGATTCACGATCCTGCTCGTATGGACCAAAAAGTAATGGTTGTGCGAATTTTGCTTTGTGGACTGTAGATTTAAAAAGCGATCTAAGGTTTGTTAACAATATGCAGGTACTGCGTCTAGCGTTTATTAATGGGATAAATGTATTAGAAGGACTGACCTTTAACCTCGAAAGTTCCACATGGCGCCGGCCGGCGAATCCCGAACTTCGTACTTTCAAGCACTGCCAGTTTCTGTATTGCACTACACTGCACTTATTGTTGAGTTTCGAATGGTTGGAACACGAAATAGCCAATTTTCTTGTAATTTCGAGCGGGCGTGTTAGCGGTGCGGTCACATTCACAATGCACAAAAACGTCAATGTCAAATCATTTCTTGCGGTCGTGCGGGTGGAGGGAAAACGGATGGTATAGGATTGCTAGGCCAAAAAAAACAAATTACAAAAAACAAAGTCGCGGATCATAGCAAATTGGCGCAACCAATTATATTATTATTCAAGAGGAACGCATTTTTATCCATAACAATATCTGAAAATGAATGTTACATTTCGGTCTATAAAATATCTAAGTATCGCTCCATAAGGAACACAGCCTTTACTTGGGTAGAGGAAGTTCATTAAATCACGGTAGCCTATTTTGGACGGGCCGAGTAAAAACCTCGCCAAGGCAAAATTATGAATGTTTTCATAAAGAAAATTAAGCACGTATAATAATAACTGCCTTATGCTTATCCGAGGTTTCTGCCTAATGTTTTAAAGATTAACCTTTATAATAATTTTGACGTAAATTATGTACAAAAGTTTTCCTTAGCAACGAAGAAAGATGTCATTTTTTATTTCTTCTTTTTGCAGCCTGAAAAAGTATATTTTTTAAAAGGTGTGTCATGCTCCAATTTTATCATAATGCAGTGACTCTTTTCATTGATAATTAATCATTACTGATACCACAAAAACCGAATTTATCAAATGGACATGGAAGTCTATAGCGTTACCCACACATTTCCGGGTACCCGGCTCTGCCGTGTTCCGTGAGGGACGGGGAAAAAATCGGTTACGTACAATTTGTATGAACTCGTTCACATAGCTCCGTGTTAGGGGCATCCGGATCGTTAGTGTTGCTGAGCACACTCGGACGTACTGACCGTGCTATCCGATTTTTATCTAGGTACGTTGACGACAACATGAACACAGAAAGGTTGATACAACTTGTACGACAGAAAAATATAATTTACGATCTTTCTAATCCACATTATTTGAATTCTAAGAAGAAAAATATAATATTGGATAATATAGGAAAAGAATTAAAGTGTGATGACAAGTTTAAACATTTTTACCCTGATACTGATTTTCCTGATATGTGTGAACACGGATAACCCTGACCCGGAAATGTGTGGATAGCACTTAAATTAGAAACTATGAGGAATAACTAACAACACTGAAAGGTTTTTCGTTGGGATTTGATGAAAACCAATACAGTGTAGTATATCGTTTCTTTTTTTTTAATATATTTTTTTTAATAGGTGCGTATACCCTTTAGATATACGTGATAGATACCATTACAATAGGTACCACTAACAAAAATTATTTTTTATCATTTTCTAAGTTTCGTACTAATACTTCCCTTCCTATTAAAACAGATACAATTTGTACGATCTCTCATTTAATTAACTATTTCAAAAGTCAATCAACGATATTGGGTCCACTTCACCACTACTGGCGCCCTATTGTAACTGCGCACAATGCAATTGTAACGCTACAATATTCCGAATCATTGTATTGATTACAATATACTCAAATGAAATGGAGTGGCTCTTCATGTGCCAATCGACTATGGAAATGAACGCAAAATTCTGAATTTATTCATTTAATAAAAATGAATGTGAACAGTTAAAAGAGGATATGTCATTTTGCAGTTTTTTCCTTGTCGATGCTTATTTAGTAGAGGTGTATCTATAGTAGATTGGTCTGTAGGTGCACCTATATCTACTCAATAGAGGTTTTTTTTTGGTCGATGAGTAAAGATCATCCAATGCCATTCCCTGCCCTTAGACAGAGCGGCAGATAGTGTCAGACTTGTACTGACTTAAAAAACCCACCGCCGTTCCTTCTAAGTTCCTTTATACCGGGGTCGGACATTCCTTTCAGAATTCAGTCCATGGCCCCAATAGGCTTCGGCCCTCGGAACCCTAAAACCCTAAAACACATAAAAAGTACAAAATAATTTTAATTTCGGAAATCGGTGTTAAATAACGAAGAGACCAAACAATTATAGCAACACCGACTTCCGAAATTAAGTTAGTTTGAGCTTTTTGTATTTTTTGACATTGACTTCAATGTTCGGTTGTACTTTTTTTATAAAAAGTTTTTTAGTCAGTAAAAGTCTGATACTCCTCTCAGCCAGAGTGAGAGTTAATATATAATTTCCCATCCAATTAAAAGTAAATCCATTGTTTTCCTTTATTTTTTCTTCAAACTTCAAGCAAACTTCACAGTAACAAGTTCATTTCGTTGTCAATATTTTTCTTTCGAAAATTTTCATCTATTTAATAATCCACGATCGTCTTCAGGGGTGAGGAAAGTTTTTGATGAATTCCTTTTTCTTCTTAGTCGGTACACTCTTGCCAGAGCAGTCGTGGTCATTACTGTTAATCACGATGAATGACGATCTTGGTAATACGGCGCTATTCATTCAGGCTGCAGATTTCCGCGTACATTCGTAAACCGAGCACTCGCGCGTTTCATAACGCGGTTTAGTCACATTTGAAAAAATACTAACGTGCTTCAGCATTGAGACTGCATCGATGCGAACGCGTTACAGCATCGCTACAAAAAGTCGCCGTGGGCGAGGGGCCTTAGTTGCGGCCTTGATCTGGTCCACCTAATTGGTGATCTACCACGTGACCTGGTGACTTTTCCCTGCACTACGAGACGCTCTATGATGAATTAGAATCAAAAAAAGTAGAAAAGTACAGTCTACAAAAATATTTACCCAATGAGTAGGCAGCGAATGTTATCGCTTGGGGTTTTTTTATGGTAAATAGGTAAAATCATCTAATGACAAATCCTGCCCTTGGGCGGAGCGGGAAATAGTGTCAGACTCTTACTGACTAAAAACCTACCCCATCCCTTCGTTGTCTATCGTGCCGAGGCCGAGCCTTCCTTTCAGAAGCTGTCCCATGACCCAAGATCGCTTGGGGTTAATATTTTTGCTGACTTTCTTTCACTTTCAAAACAAGACAAACTAAACAACACAATAATAATTCCTTTCAGACAACTATAAATAGTGAAGTGGAAGTAATCCAGTAACTGGATATTCCATTTTAGTGAGCGATCGCTTTCAGTGCCCTACTTCTGACTGACTGCATCATGTACGAAATAAGTTTTAGCTTGAATATGACGAGGCGTTTCGTGAAAGCAAACTCGGAACTACGACGAATTGTTGTATTTACACCTAGCACTTTATACTAGTGACACACGGGTAGAAAATAGGGCTAACTGTGCGTATTTTAACTCATTAAAAGTTTAAATCAATTTGGCAAACGGAAAAAAAACTGCCGCATAAACTGACGACATCATCATCATTGCAGCCGAAAGACATCCACTGTTTGGTGCGACTCGCATCCATCAGATTCCTGGAACTCTCACCAGGTCATCGGTCCCGTATAGGCCCAGCCTGCTAACTGCAAGCAGGCAGGGTCGAAGCCTACTGGGTTCATGGGTTAACTTCCGAAAGGAATACCCGGCCCCGGCTCGATAGGCTACGATGGAACGGGGTAGGTTTTTAGTCAGTAAGAGTCTGATACTACTTCCCGCTCCGCCCAAGGGCGGGATTTGTCTTTAGATGATTTTACCTACCATAAAAAAAAAACCAGGTTATCGGTCCAACTTGGTTAAGGCCTTGAAACGCTTACGGTATGCATTCTTCACTCCAGAACCTTTCAGCCGCATCGACTATCATTGTTCTGCGAGTAATTTGTTATGTGTCCTGAGGGTGTCCGTTACGAGGGTGTTTGTTACATTCCTGATGCAATCACGCAAGGAAACTCCGAGCATAGCGCTTTCCATTGCCTTTTGGGTGAAAAAAACACAAAAACCGGTCCATACGTTGCGGTGGAGTTGTGTACGTGCTTTTCTTGGACATGGTCTACGCGTGTGCCTATTCAAATCCGTTCAGTCGTTCGAGCGTGAAGAAGTAACAAACATGATTTTCGCCTTTATAATATTATATACTGTCAAGTAATAGTGTATTTCAATGCAAAAGTAAATACTTTAAAACCCGCTCTTGTAGCTACCGCCTTTAGGCTTGCAATTTAATATTTTTTTATATTTATCTTTTCAAGTTGGACGCTAAGCGACTCCTACGAGTCGCCAATCAACCCCCGTTTATTTATGTTTTTGTGTGTATTGAAAACGTCGTTTGATACAAGTGAAAATTTGTGACTATAGGTCTCGGCTTCATACTCGTAACACTTGTCTGTCTTCAAGGCTAGAATTAATAGGCTATTAATAAACTATAGCGCCTCGCCATCAACGATTGCATCACTGCTTACTATCAGGTGGGATCGCAGTTAAGCATTAGTTTATATCAAATAAAAAAAAACACCCTCGCTGGACTCGGGCGAATTTTGCCTCAGTCGCAATGACAAACTTTCTCTAATAGTGTCAAAATGTACTATAGTAGCAGAAGTTTTTCACAAATTCATGGCCTAATGTTTCACTGTATAGGTTCAACATCCTTACAAGCAATGTGTCAGAGAAATAAACTTGTCCGACACATCGCTATGTAAATGTCGCTACATTTAGACTTGTGCACACAGAATTTAGTCACAAAATGATGTTTGTGCACAGCTTTGCGTGTCCGTTTTCATATTCCTCGGCAGACCTTTTAATCTAGGCGGCGAGATTAAAGAGGTATTCGGATGGATGAGAGTGATGGGTATTTGGATGTATGTGATACATGTCGGGATATCACAGAATGCTCAGTCAGCTCAGTAACGCGGGTCTGGGAACGCGCGCGTTTCTTTTGCCCGCTGTCAGGCCATCATAACAAAGTACGCGGTTAGCTCGAACTAGTTTAAGATACAAGGTTGCCGCCCCAGCACTCACTGGACACTGCGGCCTTTTGTATGAACGAGTCATAGCGTAAATAGCCCGCACGCGACCTGCGTCGATCAGCTCGCGTTAATTCTTGCGCCCGTAGTATGTTTATCATCATCATTAAGACGTGCACTGATGGACATAGGCCTCCCTCCTGTTATGCCTTCGAACGCAGTCGCCACTCCTGGACCTTTCGGCCCCATCGACCGTCTGATCTGCAAGCGATGTGCTCGGCCCACTGGCTCTATGTGGCGATTTTCAGGCTATATCAGCAACCTTGGTTCTCCTGCGGATATTTTCATTCCTGATACGGTAGTATGTTCCCTTAGATTTTTATTTTACTTTGACGTAGGCGTAACCGCTGGCTGCAGCCCTGTTAGTGTATATTTAATAAACCTAAATACTGCTTAGCCAAGTTGATTATCTTATCTACAATCGTATCGCAAGTAGGAAACTTCAATTGTATGAGAATGACTTCATCTTACGCTCAGTCACGTGGTCAGAACAAAGGAATCGGAGGCGTTGCCGACTCGAGGCGGTTGACGAAAGAGAATCGAAACGAAACGGTCGTAACTTGGATAGGCCTGTTGGTAACTGCTCCGACATACAAGTTGTAGGTCGCAGGTTTAAACCCAGCCAGGCGCATTACTTTGTGTAATTTATTTCATCACCACTGCTCTCAAAACGGAGAAGGAAAACATCGTGAGGAAACCGGCATGTCTTAGAATAAAAAAATCAAAGACATGTGACATCTACCAATCCGCATTGGGCCCGCGTGGTGGATACGGCCTATTCCCTCCCCCAGAGAGGAAGCCTGAGTCCCTGCAGTGGGAACATAACAAGGCCGTTAATGCCAATGCTAATAGTATAAGCAAGGTTTTATCCTCTTCCTATAGTCGTCCACGTGCTTGCTCAAAATCTTCCTTATGGAATTTTCCTTTACTTACCGCCACAAAACTATAAATGATACTCTAGAAACTGTTAGATATACAGGGTGGATGCTCGATTAAGGAAGAAACAATAATTGTTGACATCATTATTCCCTAATTATTTTTATTTTTTTTTTGTTTTGTGTTTGTACTGGCATTTTTTTATTCTATTTTATTTTTTTATGTTTGAAGTAATTGTTGTAACATGTTAATTTTTTGAAAAGTTTTAATTAATTTAAATTATTTTTAATAATAACTATAATTAAAGTTTTAAATATAATACCAATATTTGTACGCTCTCAAACACAACATAGCGCGCTTATTACCTATTTTAAGAACAACTATTTACATGTGTTAAACAAATGAATAAATGATTATGATTAACATATGTAAATTACAAGTCTATAAAACTTTGACAATCCCTCTAGCTTAATTTAGAGGGGGAGAGGTTATCTGATGATTTCCTAACTAAAAACATTAAAAATCATAAAGGCTGCCCAAATCTAATATATTTTTTTTACCCCATTTTGTTTTAAGACTGTAAAATGATCTAATCCATTTTTTCGTTAAAAAGTTGCAATTTTGTTTCGTTATGTATGTAAATATACATATATTAGTTTTATAATTCTTGATATTTTTGCTTATTAGTACACCACAGATTATCCCTTGTATTATTTTAAGTCCTTACGATCCATCCTAAGGTTGTTTAGTAGATATCGCTATTAGCGATAAGACCTCCATTGTAACCATAGATTTAAGTATAAGTATTGATTGTGTAACTTCCTTGGTGTGCAATAAAGTTTTATTCTTGTCTATTCTAGTCTACTTTATAGTTGTGAAGTGTTGTGTTGTGTGTGTTTTGTGTTAGTGTTTGTCTGTAGTTTGAGCTGTATTATCTTCAGTAATTGTATTTTCCATCTGACCTATTCGAAGAGGACGAATTGGTTAGCCTTTAAACACCCAAAGGTGGTGTTTTCTATAAGAAACTTTTAGCGGGCAATAATGAGTTTTTAATCCTCTTTATAAGTGCGCCGCAATTATCTTTGCCGCACACTTTTTTAATTTGGAACATCTTTGTGTTCAGCGCCAAAGAAATCGAACGCAAATATTGTTTGAATAAAGACTGGCTAGTACGACGGCCCATAATCGCGCCATCGCGGTTAAATATAAAAAAAGAATAGCCATAGTCGTAGTATTCTATGTGTGTGAATGTTTTGTGTGTTATACGTCATAGGATTCTGAATAAAATATGAGACGTCTTTCAGTTTTTCATACTAGGTGACGAAAAGTAGAGTGTAACTCGGGCGCAAATATATTTTTGGCGAGGGCGCTTTTTTAAATCCAGAACGAATTGAGGGACTCTGGAGTAGATTCTCGAGCGTAGCGAGAGATTCTTTAGTAGAATCCTGAACGTAGCGAGGGATTCAAAGTACGTCGCTCGAGCCAAAAATATATTTGCGTCATCTATCCGTAAAAATATTAATTTTCTCCCTTATAATACAATCTACTAATAAAGCTCTAACGTATAGGTACTAAAAAACGACCCCCTAAATTGGCCCCCTAAATTACGAGATTCTGCAAATTGGTAATGTTATTTAAAAAGAACGTATCGTACATTACGTTAATAATGGTAGTACCAACCTATCCTAATAAAGTATGCTGAAAGAAAATTCTAAAAAAGACACAATGTAAACAGCGTATTTTTAGGAAGCAATCTTGTAAAGATTTAGCGATCATTACATGTTTACTCTATGGACTTTAAAAGAGACTTTGAACTTTGAGTTTGATTCTGTGTTTTTTCTCAAGGAAGTCAGCTAGGAAACACCGGCCTCATAGATCTAGTAAAAGTTAAGAAAAAAAAATGGTTAAATTCTTATATAAAACCTACTAGCGGCTTTTCGCGAGGGATAGTAGAAAATTATCCCAAGGGAATAAACTCCTGGGGTAAAAAGTACTCTATGTGCTATTCCAGGACATGGTCTACCCGTGTACCAAGTTTCATCGAAATCCGCTCAGGAGTTCAAGCGTGAAGACATAACACACTTTGGCCTTATAACATTAGTGTGATTTGAAAAAGAAACATAATTTATTATAAGTCATTTAGCAGATACTGAATCCACACCAGATTTCGATCCCGATTTCCGGCCACCGTAGGCGCGGGCTTGCGTACGGCGAGCAATGGGTAGCTCGCTGTCCGGCCGTCTGGTAACCGAGCCCAATCGTTGACGGCACGTACTGTTTCCCCGCTAGCCTCAAGGAGTTGTCAGCAAACCGTAAAGGCCCAGCCGGGTCGAAACCTACTGGGGCCATGGCTAATGTGCAAGTGATCACTAGAGCCATGGAGCGAAGGGTAAGAAGGAACAGGGTGGGTTTTTTAGTCAGTAAAAGTTTGACACTATCTCCCGCTCCGCCCAAGGCCGGGAGATGTCATTGCATGATTATTTTCCACAAAAAAAAATCTAAATCGCGAATCTTAAACAATATAATTACAAAACTATACCTAGTTTTCACATTTTCTTTGGACAAAAAGAAATATATCTTGACTCAAAGCATCAACCTGTATACTCATAAGTAGAAGAGAAGCCTCACAAGGTCGCAAACCACAATGTTACCTGATAAGGCCGTGTCGGGTGATGGCATGTGATACCATTCTATAAGATCCCTGACCTTTGTGGTTTCACTGCCTTGAGACCAACCCCTAGTAAGCTTGATGTTTATTGTTTATATTATGAACTCAGTGCGGTGAAGATTGTGTGTCAGTTTTTAACCGACGTCGAAAAGGAGGTTCTATGTTCGGCTGAGTAGGTATGTATTTTTTTTTAATGTATTTTCACCGATATCTCAGTCAATTATGGGCCGATTTCAATTTTTTTTTATTTTGTTTGAAAGATTATACTTCTGGAATGGTCCCATAAACATTTTGTTTTGATCTGATGACCAACTTCGAAGATATGGAACGAAACTCTTCAAGAAATCATAGCAGAACTGTCCTTTTTTGCATTTATGTACAACGATATCTCAAGGTGTGTGCCGCTTTTGAAAATTTTTGTTTTTATTGAAAGATTATACTTTCAAATTGGTCCTATAAAAATATTGCTTTGATTTGATGATGAACTTCGAAGATATAGAACGGAACTCTTGAAAAAATAATAGCAGAACTGTCGTAACTAGTAAAATTGCTTTGTTTATACATGCAGTCGGTGACTGACTGAAGGAAGAAGGAGAGGGGATACATAGAACTGATCTGATGATGAAGTCGAAAGGTAGGTAAGAATCGGAATTCTGTAATAAATCAGTGTAACGTGTTCGGTATTATTAGAATTTTTATGATGATTTGATGATGGAACTGAATGGTGGAAGGTATCTGTAGCTGAGGGGTACTAGAACTAAAAATGTGAAGTAAAAATCTTTATACAAAAAAAAATACAACCTTCGACGTCTCAATACACAATATTGCACAAAACGGTGCAAAATAACTTTAATTTCGGAAGTCGGTGTCTAACAACGAAGAGACCAAATCATTATATAACCACCGACTTCCGAAATTAAAGTAATTTTACACTTTTTTCTGTTATTTTTTTTTTTACATTGAAGTCGTCGACGAATGGGGCTCGGTCCTCACCGGACGGCTGGACGGCGAGCTACCCATCCGTCCTAGTTATTCAGCTAGTCCGCAAGCCCGTGTTTAAGGTGTAGCTAACGGTGTTTTTAATATCGAGGGGATTTCATCACCGCATGCGGGCCTGCAGCCCGATATCACTGCTCGCATCCCGCGTGCGTATTCCACGAATTATAATAAATACTTGTATGAAAAGATCATTTGCGGGGGCTACGCGTGCGGAGCAATCCCGCATGCGTGATGAAATAGAATAGAATAGAATAAAACTTTATTGTACACCAAATAAGTAACACAATCTATAGGTACTTGAACTTAAATCTATGGGTACAATGGCGGTCTTATCGCAAATAAATACACATGATATTAAAAAACACCCGATCACTCTGCGACTTCTGATGCCCGAGTAGTCTCCTGTTGCTACGCATTGTTTTTATATAAATATATATATATATATAAGGTGACTGGTAATTAGTGAACAATACTGAAACACGTGATTATAGTCATGATAACAAACAACTTCTACTAGGGGACAAAACCTGAAATCTGAATCGAAAAAATCAGACAAGTTCAGGATTTTTGACCAGTTGAACACAAATGTACTGACCAGCAGATATTTTTTGCGATTTCAGGTTTGGTCCCATAGTAAAAGTTGTTTGTTATCATGACTACAATCACGTGTTTAAGTATCGTTCACTAATTACCAGTCACCCCATATATAACATACAGTACCTGCTTACAAAGTTACTACTAACACATTTATTATTAAAAGAGATACTTCAAAACAACTAACCTTAACAAAAAAAACTTTACCTTTATTAGGAAAGTGGTACGATCAAAAGAATATTTTCCTTACCATTAAAAAAAAAAACACGACCAAACAAAAATCGAGATAACAATATCTTTTCACATCGTTATAACAAAAACGTGAGGCGCACAACAGTCCAAAAGGAAATATATACCCTGTATTTTTTATACTGGTAAACGCACAGATGTTTTGATCCGCCCTTTAGTACACTGTGACACTACAAAGAAAACTGGTCCTTTGAACTAAATAGCTAATTATGTGAGAATTTAAAATATTCAGCGCTGTTGGAATTTGGATGTGGGTTGTGACTATAATGGAGTTTCTGCTTGAGCGGATGACTACGAAATAACATCACACATTTATTCCCTGAAGGGTTGGGGAGAGGTTGATAACCTACTTACTATCAACCACATCACATTTCGGTAATTAGGTTTCAGCCCTTTATAATGGGAGATGAGCCAGCATTACTGGTCAAATCTCTGGTATACAGGTCGAGCGAAAAAGCTGTGAAGATTAGCATTAGCATTAACATTGGCTGTATTAAAACTACTAAACAATAATAAAAAAAAAAATGATATAAAATCGGCTGGACCACCCGGGCCATTTTGAAAAACAAATCATATATGCGGAGTTTTAAGAGTGCAAAAAAAATGGTTGTGTGGTTGTGAGCGACTCAATACATTATTTGCTTTCCCGCTTGACCGTGTCAAGTTTTGTGGTGCATTTGAGTTGGTGGTGCATTTGAGTTGGTGGTGCATTTGAGTTGGAGTTTAAAATATTTAGCAGTAGGGTTTTTTTACACTAACCATCTTATGATCATCACAATTCATATGGACGTAATCTACTCATATATTATGTTACAGCCTATCTATACAATATTTCGATGCTAACATAGCGACTTTTTTTTTTTTGGTAGGTAAAATCATCCAATGACAAATCCCGCCGTTGGGTGGGGCGGGAAATAGTGTCAGACTCTTACTGACTAAAAACCTACCTTTCCGTTCCTTGCCTTTGTCCCGGGGCCCGTGGTGACACTCTCGCATAACCTTTGGCCCCAGTAGGCTTCGGCCCTGCTGGACCCCTACAGTTTGCTGACAACTCCTTGAGGCGCGCGGGAACAGTGCGCGCCGTAGACGACCAGAGCTCGGACCGGTCTGTTACCGGACGGACGGACAGCGAGCTACCCATTGCCCACCGTCCGCGAGCCCGCGCCTACGGTGGCCGAAAATCGGGATCAGAAACCCGGCGGCGGCGGCGGCGTGTGCGCTTTTGCCTAATGCGGTCGGCCTCCTCCTTTGCTAGCATTTATGCTTCGCAAAAGGAGGCGACCGCCTGCCACTCCTCCTCGCTCCGGAGCATGGCTTGGACCAAGCCCCGGCGCGAGAGATCGCCGCCGATCGCCCCCACGAGGACACGGCGAAACATAGCGACTTACAGTTTAGATAATACTAACAACGTTTGATCATTCCAAAACAGAACTTCTACTAACCCTGTTTCTGGAAATCAATTGCTCGTTCTAATTTAAATATACGCCCAATAGATCATTCAGAGTTATGGCGACCCAGTGGTAATAGTTTCGACTTATGAGTTGTATGTGGATTCAAATGTAGACAGACGCTTAACTTTGAGTAACTTATTTCATCACCGCTTCTAAACATAGTGAGGAAACCGTCACGACCTAGAACCAAATGTTCGAAGAGTTGTGACATCCACCAAACCCGCTCTCCTTCTCCTAGAGAGCAGGCTTGAGCACCAGCTGCAGAAACATTATAAGGTTTTTTTTATGGTATGTAAAATCATCAAATGACAAATCCCACCTTGGGTGGGGCGGGAGATAGTATCAGACTCTTACTGACTAAAAACCTACCCTTCCATTTATTGCCTTTGTCCCAGGGCCCGTGGTGACATTCACATAACCCTTGGCCCCAGTAGGCTTCGGCCCTACTGGGCTCCTACAGTTTGCTGACAACTCCTTGAGGCGCGCGGGAACAGTGAACATTATAAGGGTGATGATGCTATATATAGCTGTATACTAAATCAAGATGAACAAACTCGAAAAAGTACTTTTTTCCTGAAAAACAAATCCAAACTTTGCCCTCAATTTACAACAGCTATTTTAAAGATTAAAAAGCAATTCAAATAGTCTATTAGGAGGCAATATTTGTCCCAAAGCGGGAAATAGTACGTTGGATGTCACTCGGGAGATTTATTTAAAGACTCGTAAAGCAGTTTGGGATATTTATAACCCAATGACTTTTTACTGGTTAGTTTTTTTAGGATATACAAAGTAGAGGCATTCGGAATTCGTGTTAGCTTAAAAACCACTACCTCTACCATGAGTTTTAAGCAATAGTATTCGTCGCTACTCGATATCGACGCTGTAAATAATTTGTATGGCAAATTTTGGTTCTGCAAGTGACCGCTAGAGGCGCTGCAAAATTTGCCATACAAAATATTTACGGCGTCGATATCGAGTAGCGACGAATACTATTGCTTAAAACTCATGGTAGAGGTACTGTAGGAGCTTAGGTTTACGAATCGGTACATGAGTACGAAATGTCCCAGTTTATTTATTACAAGCTTTTATATAGTTTCACCTGACCGATGTTTGTGTGTGATCAAATCTTGCAAATTAAATTTGATCCACTTCCCGGTTACCGATTGAGCTGAAATTTTGCATGCATGTGCAAATTGCGTGTCAATGTAATATTATGATGACATGGAGCTGATCTGATCATGGAATTGGAAGGTGCCCGTAGTAACTCGGTAGTTAGACGACATAACCGCATCGAGTTTGGATTCGTTTGATCTGCCTTGACGAGTACTGTGATGCTAGATGGTAACCAGGGTCTGATGATGGAGTTGAAAGATGGCCATAGGAACTCGGTACTAAGCGTAATAATCTAACCCTATCGTATTCGGCGTGCAATGGGTAGCACGCTGTCCGATCGTCCGGTAACCGACCGGACCGAGCCCAAGTCGTCGACGCCGCGATCAGTTCCCGCGCGCCTCAAGGAGCTGTCAGCACACCGAAGAGGCCCAGCCTGCTAGCTGCTAGCGGGGTCGAAGCCTACTGGGGTCATGGGTCAGCTTCCGAAAGGAATACCCGGCCCCGGCACGATAGGCTACGAAGGAACGGGGTAGGTTTTTAGTCAGTAAGAGTCTGACAATAATTCCTGCTCCGCCCAAGGGCGGGATTTGTCATTGGATGATTTTACCTACCACAAAAAAAAGAGGCCATAATTTTCAAAATTGTTTTTATTGGCGTAGAATATGTTATTGAATGGATAGACGAACTTTCCAGTCATAGGATGTAATAAAGCAAGTTGTTAAAGTAGAAAATTAGCCTAATTATGGTCAGTAACGGGTCTCATTATTTTTTTAATTAAGTCAGAGGAAAGAAACTCAATTTTTTATATCAATTAGTTGAAATGGAAATATCCGATGACCTGGTACGCCATCCTACTGAACGCCTTTAAGTGACATTTGCCTGATTTTCCTTTTTGGAGTTCCGTATCTCAAAAGGAAAAAAACGGAACCCTTATAGGAAGGCAAGGTCGAAGCCTACTGGGGTCAAGGGTCAGCTTCTGAAAAGAAGGCTCGGCCCCGGTATGATAGGCGAAGAAGGAACGGGGTAGGTTTTTAGTCACTAAGAGTCTGACACTATCTCCCGCTCCGCCCAAGGGCGGGGGATGTCATTGGCTGATTTTACCTACCTTAACAAAAAACCCTTATAGGATCAATTTGTGGGCCGTCTGTCTGTCTAGACCCTTTATTTCGAGAACGCGTAGAGGCATCGAGATGAAATTTAAACCATATACTGAAGTCTGCGGTCCCTTGTAACTGTGAAAAAACGATTATGTCCCCAAAAATACGAGAGATACGTCTCTCAAGGGAATCAAAATTCATAGGGTACTTTCCATTATTCTAGAATCCTAAAATTAGGCATGAAACAAGGTTTCACAAGTATAAGAAAAATCTAAAAAAAAAAAAATTTGTTACGTCTCAAAAAAAAAATACGTTTCGACAAAATCTTCGTAACTCATTTCGGAAATTGAACTGTTGTCATAGGTAAGTTTATACCGAACATTCAGTGCGTGAGTCCAACTCGCACTTGCCTGGTTTTTTTAAATATAATAATATAATAATAATTTTAAATTAATTTTAATGATACTATATTATATTTGAAATTACAGTTATTTATTTATTGTGCACACCTACCACAGTTTTGTCTCTTTAACCCAAAGGTTGACTGGTAGAGAATGCCTTGTTGCATTAAGTCCGCCTATGTACCACTATTGTACATGAAGATTAAATAAATAAATAAATAATATTTCCACAACTATCACACAACACCGTCTAGTCCTAAGCTAAGCAGAGCTTGTGTTATGGGTACCAGACAGCTGATAAACATATTTATATATTTCTAAATACATGCATATTATAGATAAATAACACCCAGACACAGAACAAATAATCGAGCTCATCACACAAACATTTGTCCTGGGTGGGAATCGAACCAACGACCACCGGCATAGCAGTCAGGGCCACTAACCGCTTGACCAACAGGCCAGTCACATAATGATCCTGTGCCTAATCAACCTACTTTTCTATCGATCTGTTTAAGCACAATTTTTCTTTAAAGATTCCGAAATTCAAGAAATTACTGTTAAATTCCTTGGCAAGAAACATAAGACCAGTCGATGTAAAGACGGTTAGTGGACCCCGCCCATTTTGCTGACATCTCAGAAACCTACGTGGAACTCTATCTCACTCTATCTCTTTTTTATATTCCACAACTATCACACAACGTCTTCTAGTCTCAAGCTAAGCAGAGCTTGTGTTTTGAGTACCAGATAGGGAATGCAATCCCGATCTCGCGGGATCCCGATTGTCGTGTAATTTTTCGGGATCAATCCCAAAGCATAATATGACGAGATCCCGTTCGAGATTGACGGGATCGGGCAGCAATGGTCAGCGATACTACACACATCCGCTCAGGACGAGAGCGGTGCGCTGCGAGCGTCTAAAAGTCCTTTTACACGTGTATCTACAAGCTTAGATAAATTAGAGCCGGTAATTAAAAATAAATGGATTTATTTGAGTGTGGAGGAACAAGGGGAGATTTTTGCAGTCTGCATATAATTTGAATTTAAAGCTTGAAGACCGAGTGGATCAATTAGAAAAACAAGCAAAAAACACCTGCTTTGAGATAAAAAACATCCCAAAGAAATCTAATGAATCCAAAATGGATCTCGTGAACGTGGTCTTAAGTATTGGCAAAGCCCTCGGTCCCCCGATAGCTCAAACCGAAATCAAGGATGTCTTCAGGATCCATTCATCTACAGCTATGAATAACACCGTCATAGTAGATCTCACCACAGTTTTAAAGAAGGAAAGCATATTGCAAGCTGTCAGAACTTACAATAAAGAGAACAGGGATAATAAACTGAACACCTCTAACCTGCTTATCGATGGCCCAAAACTCCCAGTATATATTTCAGATAATTTGCCTATGAAAACTAGGAAATTATTTTTCCTGTCAAGAGAATTTGCTGCACTACATCACTTCAAACACTGTTGGTCAGCCCATGGCAAAGTGTACATTCGCAAAGACGACGGGGCGAAACGGTATTGCATTAACTCTGAAGAAGATTTATCTAAGATTCCTGAAATATGACTAGGCAAAAGAATAGGGTCTCCTCCATGTCGCTCTATAGTTACTTGCTTTATTCCTCACTTTTTTACAAATTTTGTTTTTTGTTTACTTTACTTTATTCCATGTTTTTTTGTTTACTTTTTATTAATAATTGTAATTAACTATTATGTCATTATGATTACTCACCTACACTCACCAAGAATCACTAAGCACCTAACACACACATTTACCATCATGCATATTCCGACCTTTAATCTACACCCTTCATTATGTCTAAAGTGCCTTCACACTTACGCACGCATCTGTACTATATATACACGTCCCAGTTTTCTCATATATTCACTCTGTGTACCAAAGCCTCGTATAGCTCTACCCTACATCCTTTTTGAGAACCACGTAAAATTGAATCACTACTATGTTACCTTAATCATTCGATAATTTAAATCACATTCAAAATGAACTAGACAGCGTCTCAATAGCCGACTCAGCAACCTGTAACATAGAAGACTGCAACGAAATTGCTAGATCACATAGGAATGCATTAGGGCTACTATGTCAAAATATAAGAAGCATTAATAAAAACTTTACAGATTTTACTACCCTACTTGAAAGAAGTGGAGCACCCTGGGATATAATTGTTCTCACCGAATGCTGGTTGTATAACTCCCCTTTATTGCCTATACTTGTCGACTATACCTCAGCTGCCACTACTGTACATAACACACAAAACGAGGGAGTGGTAATCTACTTTAGGAACCACCTCCCGATTTCCGTCACGGAACATAAAATACAAGATGCAAACTGTCTTGTGGCAAAACTGAACAACAACACAGTAGTCATAGCTATATATCGTCCCCCCTCATATCGAAATGTCTCCCCATTCATTGAGTCGCTAGGTGAACTGCTTCAATCTTTATCTTACTACAATAATATTATTATCACAGGGGACATTAATATTGACATTTCAAATAATAGTAGCGACTCTCGCTCTACTGAGTATCTCACTATGTTAGCATTTCACGGTATGCTGCCAGCTCACACGCTTCCCACTCGCAACAATAACTCTTGCCTTGACCATGTTATTTTAAAGTCAAAACTTCCAGCGTTTTCCTATGTTGCAAACACATCTGTCACTGACCATGATACTGTTTTGTTTTTCATCCAACTTTCTAAACCTTTCTCAACCCTTCCGTTAAAATGTAGAACATCTAGAATTATTGACTACGCTAACATTGAAACAATGCTGCAGCAATCAGATTTTCGTCCCTTATACAGTTTCGAAAATGTTAATGAAACTACTAACTTCTTTATCAATACGCTAAATGTGATCATACAGCAAAGCACGATTCAAAAAATTGTACCATGTCGTAAACGGCTGCAAAAGCCGTGGATGACCACTGGACTTTTAAGATGTCTCCGAAACCGCGATAGTCTGCACCTAAAGTTAAAGAAAACTCCTGAAAATGAAGTTTTAAAAGTTACATTTAAAAGGTACAGAAATTATTGCTCCATGCTGCTCAAAACTGCTAAATGTAACTATGATAAAAATCTTATTAATAACGCGCAAAATAATAACAAAAAACTATGGGAAGCAATAAAAACAATCACTAATACTACCAAACAAAAAACACACGCAGCAGACCTTTTGTCTTGTTCTGACAGTCAACGCTCAGTAAACGAAGTCAATACCTATTTTGCGAGTATCGGACGCTCACTAGCTGAAAATATAGCTATACCAACTACATCCTTACGACCTGACTACACCGATGATCACAAATCCTTTGTCCTTCTACAAACAGAGGATTCTGAGTTAGATAATTTAATTAACAGGCTTAGGACTGACTGCGCGGTGGGCTCCGATAACGTGTCGAGTACTTTTCTTAAAAAATTCAAACACATACTTATCCCACACTTGACATATTTATATAACCTGGCCTTCAGCACGGGCGTCTTTCCTGATGCGTTTAAGCTGGCAATCGTTCATCCCGTGCACAAAAGCGGTGACAGAGACAAACCCTATAATTACCGACCCATATCAATTCTTCCTACACTATCTAAACTACTTGAAAGGCTAATGAATAACAGGCTCGTTAAATACCTTGAGCATTATCGTCTTTTGTCTCCTTGCCAATACGGTTTTCGTTCAGGAATCTCCACCAATAATGCGGTACTAGATCTCACTAATAACATCGTTAGTCATTTGGACAGCAAACAGTGTGTTTTAGGCGTCTTCCTAGATCTGGCAAAAGCCTTTGATGCTATCTCGATTCCTAGACTCATAACTAAGCTTGAGAACATTGGTATCAGAGGCGATCAGCTCCTACTTTTCAAGAGTTACCTTACAGGAAGACGCCAATGTGTCAGAATAGGCGAATGGATGAGCGCCGAACTCCCGATAACCTACGGTGTACCACAAGGTAGTATTATTGGGCCGACCCTGTTTCTCATCTATATTAACGACCTATGTCGTCAAAAACTTACTAATGGATCCATCTTTACTTACGTTGATGATACTGCCTTAATATTCCATGGAGACTCTTGGGAATCGACATTCCAACATGCACAACTAGGGCTTGACATGGTAACTAACTGGTTGGCACAAAATCTGCTTACCCTAAATGTTGAAAAATCTAACTATCTTGCCTTTTCTATGTCTAAAGTTGGTAAACCTTCCACATCCCATTTTTCTTTGATTGCACATTCTTGTAATGCAGTATTAAAATCTTGCAGCTGTGCTCATCTAAGTCGCACAGACACTGTAAAATACTTGGGTGTGCAGATAGATGACTCTTTATCTTTTTCCAACCACATAAACTTACTTACCTCTCGACTGCGAAAATTGATATTTATTTTTAAGAACCTCCGAAATGTGGCTGACAAAATTGTACTCAGACAAGTTTATCTGGCCCTCTGCCAGTCGGTTGCCCAGTATTGTATAGTTGTGTGGGGTGGGTCAGCTAAAACTCTGGTTATAAGACTGGAACGTGCCCAGCGAGCGATCCTTAAAGTTGGCTGGTCCCTTCCTTATCAATTTCCTACCACAGAACTATATAAAACTTGCAAGGTACTCTCCATTCGTAAATTGTTTATTCTAAATCTAATCTTAACAGTCCATACTCGCAGTTCCTATAACCCGGATAAGTTTAATTCCTTGAGACGAAAGCATACAGTTTGTTCATCCATCCCTGCTCATTCGAGGCTTGCTCAACGTTTTTATAATTTTCTAGGTCCCTATGTTTACAACAGAGTAAATAATATCTTACATATGTACGAAACGACTAAACATAAATGTAAAACAATAGTAAGGAACTGGCTCCTTGATTTGAATTATGAAGACACAGAAAGTATCATCCAAATCATAAAGTAATCCTTTGTCACATTTATTATAAACACTAACACACACATACATACATTATACACAATATACACTACACACACATTTCATCAAAAATATTACTTCTCTTGTTACTTTACACTTAGCATCTTATTTTAAAAATCTCTCCCGCTCACAATCTTACAAACATATGATTCATGTTTATGTGCCGCAAAATGCGATTATGTTTAAAAGGGTGTGAGCCTGGAGATCTGTCTTACAGGTCTCGAACCTAGTTCAGACTCCAGCTCCCACAAAGGTTTTAATTTTAAGGCAAAAATTTTATAGATGTTATAATGTACCTTTATGAGAGAAATAAATGATATTTATTATCATTATTATTATTATTATTATTAATTGCTTAGTCACGCTGTAGCCTACCAGTGTTGAGTCGGAGAGGGCATTCTCAGCAGCTGGGTATATTGCAACGGACTATAGATGCCGGTTAGCAGATAGCACTCTTGATACACTTTATCAATAAAGAAGTTACTTTCAAAATCACCCTTAACTATATTTTAATCTCTTTGAGCTATACCTACTTTTGCTTTGATTATGTTCATGTTAGTAAATCTGTTAATTATTTAGTTAGTAATATTAAAGGATAAAGGCTTTTGTTTTCTTTCAAATAATATTTTGTTTTAATTAACCTCACTATCACAAAGAAGCAGTTTTCATCGTATTCAGTCATATGATTTTTTTTTAAACTAGACGAGATCCCGAAAATTTTGGGATCCCGCGGGATTAATGTTTCTAATCCCGCGGGATCTCGAATTTGCGATCTCGAGTCGGGATTGCATTCCCTAGTACCAGACAACTGATAAACATACTTATATATTCCGAATCGGGCTTGGCCTTTACCAGACGGCGAGCTATTCATTGTTTTCAAACAAGATTAAATTGTGTTTTCGCCGCTCAGAGGTTCGATCCTCCCTCTGCGATTATAATAACAGTGCTTGCGACTTGTAAATGTTCAAAGTTAAATTGACCGCAAAATAATTTGATGGCATAGAAGGCTCGTCGGCTGAAACTCTGTGGATTTGGTAACAGTTACGATTTTGGCAGGAGTACAAGTATTTTTGGACACAGTGTTGATTTTTGGTTCGCAACTATAACTAGATGTATTTTTGTTTCTATTAGTGCTTGTTTACGGTGACACGACGCTTGGGCGTTCGTGATACATTGCAGCAGCGGGCCGCGTCATCGCACGCGCAAACACATACATATGGCAATGCACGATGGACCGCCCAACGCGCCGCGTCTCCGTAAACACGGTCGTAGGATTACTTAGTTATATGGCGTCAACATATTTATAGTTTAACCTTTGGGTAGGATTAAATCGATATTTGTGGGTATGCGGAACAGAGAGTAAAGTTCCGCAAACCTCCATTGAAAAGGGAGGATCCTCCGACCAGACAGATGTTACTCTGGTGGGCTACTGCCCTATACATGATTTCGGGCTGTTCTATATGTTCAAATCGCGCGGAGAATGTTACTTGCGCGATGCAGGATCAGTTCATTTGTGACGACATAGATGTCGCTACAGATATTTACTGAGAAATAAAATTATAGGTTGGCTTACACTGACTGGACAGGTCCACTCAAATCTGTAAAGTTCTTGTAATTATATATATTCTTTATTGTACACCGCATAAACAACAAATATAGGACATATTATTATAAATAAGGGTACAATGGGCGGTCTTATCGCACAGGGCAATTTCTTACAGACAACCTTTGGATGGACTGAGTGAAAGGAAATAGATTTAGGGTTGTCATGGAACCCTAAATCTATTTCCTTGTAATGGAAGTCTTATTGTGGTAAATGCTTGGTTTAGTACACTCAGAACAAGTCCATCAAATTACATGAGGAGAAATGCAATGTGATGGAGTGTTCTGTCCGTAATACATACATCGACCAAATCATAGAACTAGGGCTGTGATAATTAGTAATAGTAACTAGCATGGACGTCGCCAAGGGGGGCAGAGGGGGGCCACGGTCCCCCCTAGAGGTTTGCTTTATAGCTTCAGAGCCTAGTTTAGGCACCAGTCTCCCACAATATAATGCCCATCCTGTATGTTAATTAGGAGTTATATTGTGGAGAAAATAAACTTTTATTATTATTAAAAAATAACTTTTTTATTATTCTCTATACTTCTAATAACCCCCCCGCCCCCCTTGATCATCGGCTGGCAACGCCCTTGGCAACTAGTGATTTTACAACAAGTCTTTCCTCAAAAGACCGTGTGAGATACTAACAACTATGCACGGCTCTCATATGATTTGATCATTACATGTTTACTGTACGGACTTTAAAAGAGATTTTGACCTTTGAGTTTTATCGGTGCTTTTTTTTCAAGATTGTTAGCTAGGAGACACTGGCCTCATCTAGTAAAATTGACGTTGATCGTAACATTTGTATACGTATATTTAACTGTTGGTGAACCAAAAAATAAACGCAGATATCCCCACCTAGCACAGCCGTGAGGCCTCAATATATTTTGTACATAATATATCTTGTGCCAATAAAGTCTAATATCCAAAGACCGACCTTAGTAGTAGCTGCTTAACCTTGTAAAGTGACTCGTACATCTATAAAACACTAGGTTCTGCCTTCGGTTTCGTCCGCATGAAAGTCGGTTTACTCCCTTAGGGGTTTTTTTTTTTATGGTAGGTAAAATCATCCAATGACAAATCCCGCCCTTGGGTAGAGCGGGAAGTAGTGTCAGACTCTTACTGACTAAAAACCTACCCCGTTCCATTCTTTGCCTTGGTCCCAGGGCCCCGGGTGCCATTATCACATACCCTTTGACCCCAGTAGGCTTCGGCCCTGTTGGGCCCCAACAGTTTGCTGACAACTCCTTGAGGCGCGCGGGAACAGTGCGCGCCGTAAACGACTTGAGCTCGGACCGGTCTGTTACCGGACAGACGGACAGCGAGCTACCCATTGCCCGCCGTCCGCGAGCCCGCTCCTCCGGTGGCAGGAAATCGGGATCGGAATCCCGGCGGCGGCCGCGGCGTGTACGCCGTTGCCTGATGCGGTCGGCCTCCTCCTTTGCTAGCATACCCCCTTAGGGGTGGAGTTTCGTAAAATCCGTTCTTAGCGGATGTCTACAGCCTATAAAGAGTCTACTCGTACCTGCCAAATTTTTAAGTTTGTAGGTGTTTTAGTTTCAGAGATTTCGTGTTTAGGATAGATGCCCCGTCGAGGAAGAGGACATTTATCCCGCAAAAACTTTGATCGCACCTAGTCGTCCCATAAAATCGCACAGAGATATGCAACACGGTCAACTTAGTTGTAGTTGCAGAGTCTCTCGATAGACAAATAAAATAACATGTGTTTCATTTGCGAAACTAGAGTAATTGCAATCAAGGCATCCCCCGGGGCGAATATCCGGGTTTTACCCTACCGGGGTTAAAACGACCAAAATTGATTTTAATTGATTGTAATCTTGGTATACAATAAGTGTAAATAAATAAATAAAATTTAACGGTGTATAAACAAAAGAAACTTAAATATTTACTAAGTATTTATACAAAACCTATGTACATAAAACTAAACTAAGAATGTATACTAGACCTACCTATGTACAAATATAATACAAAAACACCAAATACACTCAGGCGTCGAAGTATTCCTCCACATCGCTGTCATCCGGAAACGTACCCAAAAGACTGGCAGCATTGCCATTCAACGTGGATTGTTTTGCTGACGGTGTTTATAGATGATTGTAGGCTATTGATTTAAATAAATGTAAAAACGATCTATTTAAATCACTACAGGTAATTAGGGTTATAAATGAGCACATATTCCAGGAAACAAGCAATGAGCTACCAATCCGAAGTCCATTAATAATCACTAATCGGTTTTGCGAATATTCTGGCAACCGTTCACCACAGAAATACGGTTCTCTTTAATTAGGTTGGTATCAAATTGAAAACGTAAATGTGTAATTTGACGGTTCCTTGGTATAGTGTAAACCAATAGTGGTTTACGATAAACTGTGTAGTGATCCATAAAACTATTTAACCTTCAGATAGAATAGAATACCGTAGAAAACTTTTTTTTTTAGGGACAGACAGCACAAGGTTTTCGACATAAAAAACCGAACAAGTGCGTGTTGGATTCGCGCAATGAGTCCGGTTCCGTAGAAATTGTCG
Source organism: Leucania comma (assembly GCA_958295575.1). Lineage (NCBI taxonomy): Eukaryota > Metazoa > Arthropoda > Insecta > Lepidoptera > Noctuidae > Leucania > Leucania comma. The sequence goes on along the minus strand of OY282477.1, from coordinate 21,678,258 downwards.
GTAGGAAGATCATTCAATGGCATCTCGCCCTTGGGCGGGGCGGGAGATAGTGTCACACTTTTACTGACGAAAAACTCACTCTTGTTCCTTCGTAGCATAGCTTAGCATCAGCCTTATAATATTCCCACTGCTGCGACTCAGGCCTCTTCTCTAGAGGGAATGGGCCGTAATCCACCACGCGCGTCCGGACGGGTACCGCACGGTCCGACGGCGAGCTACCCATTGCTCGCCGTCTGCGAGCCCGCGCATACGGTGTCCGGAAATCGGGATCGGAATCCCAGTGGCGGCTAGGGCGTGAGGACCGTTGCCTCACGCGTGCGGCCTCTTCCTTTACTCGCCTGCTACTCCTTCTCGCTTTGGACCATGGCTTGTACCATGGCCCAGCGTGAGAGATCCCTGCCCGGCGGCAACCGGGCGTCGCTTCCGCACGAATCCGGTGCAGGAACTTCCATAACTGACCGTGTTCGGTGTGAACCTGCGTCATGCGGAAGGTGAGGACACCGTGAGGTCTTGTCGAAGATTTAGTCGAATTACAATTTTATTTTTGTGACGTGACTACAATTTTACAGTATTTTTAATTTTTTCCTATACTTGTGCTATTAGACCTTGCTTCATGCCAAATCTCAGGATTCTAGGATAACGGGATGTAGTCTATGAATTCTGATTCCCTTGAGATTGTCGAAATATACGTTTTGCGACATAAACGGCCGTATCGTTGTTTTTCATTAATTCAGAAGAATTTTGTTTCTCAGTTTCAAGGAGCAACCGAGCTGAGTATGTTGTTTAAATTTCAACTCGATACCTTCACGCGTTCCCGAGAAAAAAGTTTTGATAAACAGACACACAGACAGACTAGAATGCAAAGGACAACTGAAGGACATACGTATGATTTTAGCCAGTAAAAGTCAGACAAACCCTTGCGCTCCACCCGAGAAGTCAATGCCCAAATGAATAGAGAATAAGAGAATAAAGCAAGAAAAATCTTTTTTTATTATATCAAAAGTATCAAACTTAAGTAATCCACAAACAATTTAGAAAGTTACACGTGGTAAGGTACTTACTTTTCTTTCTCTGTATTATTTTCTTGTATTATTGTGTGTACATGAATTGTTGATTAAATAAATAAAGTTCATTTACGTAGTCTCGTATTTTAAGATGCATGAGTACATCACAAAAGAATAGAGACTGAATAAAGTCCATAGCCAATTGTGTAAGTAATTCAAAAGGTCGTCAACTTTATTACCAATACCTAAAGCAAATCTATACTATGATTTTTTATTAAACGGACTAAAGTGACAGCTATAAAAATGGTTGTTTGACAGTTGGGCATTGTCCACTGCTGTCACTTTGGTTCGTCTAATTAAAAATCATGGTATAGCTTCCATTTCCATAAGAAAAATGGGAAGAAATAATTCATAAAAACAACAAAACGAGAAACCCACAATTACCCGAATCCTAGAATAACCGCAATTTTCAAAGTACCAAAAAAATAACATAAATTCCCTTTTTGTGTTACCAATTCATTCTCTTGCTGTAAAAACAAAGTGTCCAAAAAGCCTAGACGCTTGGGTCACTATAAATCACGGCACCGACCCGGGATTCGAACCCGCAATAAATAGTTCAGCTGACAATTACTTGGGCAAGTGTACCTAAATATCCAACGTTTAAGTTATATTGATGAGACTAACCAACATTAATGAAAGGTGGGTTGTGTGGTTTATGTAATGAAGGAGAAGAATAAACAAAGAATAATAGTGCCAAAGTAAATTAGGCTGGGCCTCAACGGTTCGCTGACAGCTCATTGAGGCGCGCGGAAACAGTACGCGCCGTGGACAACTTTGGCTCGGTCCGGTCGGTTACCGGACGGTCGGACAAATATAAATAAGGATGATGATGATGATGATTATTATATATTTTTAAATCTTTATTAGGGAGCTTAGTCACAACATAGACTGTGTCGCTCCATCATAGCCAAATTTTGAATTTAAACTTAAATGATACATAGCACCTTGCTCGATGATAGTACTTTCTGCCTCGCTGCTTCTTTACGTCTAGGCGCTCCCTTATGTTCTCATCGCTGCCACTGTGGCGAAGTCGTCAACAGTCTCGGACATGTCTGTCTGTGGGTCGCATATTCTCCAGCTCCATCACTCTTTCTCGCTCACACGCTTGATATTTTAACACGTCATAGTATGACTCCTCCTTTGTTATTGGCCTCGCATAAATCTGCAGGTGGTTTTGCAGGTGCAGGTGGTTTTGCAGGACTTGCAGCATAGCAGGTGACGAATGTGTAGTGGCTCCACACTGGCACTGTGTGGTGATGGTTAATTGAAGAACCGTCTGGCCAGACGGATTTTGCCTTATCAAGAAAAAATAATGATTATTTATCAGTAAGTACACTTCAACTCAGTAAAAAATCTCGCGCCGGCTCCGCTACAGGCCATGGTCCGGAGCGAGGAGGGATGGCAGGCGGTCGCCTTCTTCTGCGGAGCAGTAATGCTAGCAAAGGAGGAGGCCGACCGCATCAGGCAACGGCGCACACGTCGCAGCCGCCGTCGCGATTCCGATCCCGTTTTTCGGACACCGTAGGCGCGGGCTTGCGAACGGCGGGCAATGGTGACGCTGTCCATCCATCCGGTTACAGTCTGGACCTAGCCCAAGTCGTCGACGGCGCGCACTGTTCTCGCGCGACTCAAGAAGTTGTCAACAAACTGTAGGGGCTCAGCAGGGTCGAAGCAGACTGGGGCCAAGGGTTGTACAAAAGTAAACCCCAGGGCCCTGGATCGAAAGCAATGAAGGAGCAGGGTAGGTTTTTAGTCAGTAAGACACTATCTCCCGCTCCGCCCAACGGCGGGGTTTGTCATTGAATGATTTTACCTACCATAAAAACAGACTTATTGAAAAAAGTAAATGAAAACCAATGAATAACATTGGCTCATAAAGTTTTACATACAATAAATTTATTAAGACCACGATTGCTTTGTGCCTTAGATCCAAGAAAAGGTTTTTTAGCGTCGTTACAGGCCCCCAATTACACTTCAGTTTTATGGGTTCCGTTCGATATTACGCATGTTATTTGTTACAATACTTTCAATGGATCGAAATAAATGTAGGGAAGGATTTCGGGGTACTTTTGTACATGTTTTTATTTCGATGTGGAATTAGTTTTCTATTGGAATGGCTTATAGGCAATAGTGATGCCTGATCGTTCGATTTCGGCCGTGGGATATTTTTTAAATGTCGTCACGGCCCTAGAGTGCCTATAGCAACTGAAGGAAGACAAGTGAGTGTTTTAGTAAGTGAAAGTCTGACGCTCCTTCGCAAACAACCCAGAGCGGGAGAAGTCATTTGATGATTGCCCACAAAAAAGAGACTTTTTGGATTTTGGAAATTTTATAGAAGGCCAAATAAACTACTACTTGAAATCCTTTCAACCTAACACCCGTATTTTATAAACAAGTAAAACTAATTACTTGAGTAAAAGTAAGTACTTAAGTAACAATATCTGATCTATAGTTATAAAAAATAAATTAACGACGATTTCTAGTCTCAAGTAATAACATAAGAAATTACTTAGCAACAAGTACTCGTAATTACTTCTTTATAAATACGGGTGCTAGTTTCAGTCTTCGTCATGATTGTCATATTTTAAATTCTCTTAATTATAATGATTTGATATATATGTATCTATTTTAGTATTAAGTATCTTTATAATTTTTGTTTGCTTGTATATTTGCACCAAGTGTAACCCCATTTTGTGTCCTGGCAATTTTCATCCATACTAGGTTGTCTGGAAGAAATCGCCGAGTGCGATAAGGCCGCCGATTGTATGTTTTCTATTTCATAAGGTTTCCTTTTATAATATATATATTGTAATCTTGGTGTAAAATAAAGTGTAAATAAGTAAATAGTATTTATTAGATTATAATATTATTTTTAGGTATACGTATTTTATTATTATAAGGAACTTAATTTATACTACATTCTATTTGAAATATCTGTTATTTATTTATTGTACATACCTACTAGTGTTGTATTTTTTAACCCAAAGGTTGACTGATAGAGAATGCCTTGTTGCATTATGTCCGCGTATGTACTATCGCGGTCATTTCTGCATGATCACTTAAAAAAAAAATCGCTTTTGAATCGTGCGGCGCGACGTCACACCAAACCCTTTCAAATTTTCGTTTCGAGTGCAAGCAAAAGTAAACTTAGCGATGGTCAGGCAGAAGTGCGTAATTGTCTTCGATAGTACCATTACTGTACATGAAGTTTAAATAAATAAATAAAAACTAACAAAACCGTTCGAGTTAGTGTTTAGTGATGGTGAATAGTGTTACGTAGCATATGTGGTACCTAATAAATATAAGAACGTAGTATATTCGCCTTCAAAAGAGACAATAAGAAAAGTGCTATTTGACACATTCTTTGTAAAGACAATTTATTGGTTTAGGTTAGGTTAAGTAGGTTAGGTTTGTCACACTAAAGTTATTGTATCGAACAACTGTCGGACAATAGTTTGTACCATACCAGCGTGATGTCTAGTGCTTGTTTACGGAGACATTGCAGCAGCAGGTCGCGTCATCACACGTGTAAACACAAACATATGGCAATGTACGAGGACCGCCCAACGCGCGTCTCCGTAAACTAGCCCGTAGTGTGTCGCACCAGCGCGCATTTGAACTACGGTGAGTCGCTATACAATTTGGTCGCACATCCGTATGTCGAGTTCACGTAATACACTCTTTTCTAACCTGTGTGAATCAGGCACATGATCCAAAGCGCAAAAACCACAATTGCTCACCCACCGAACCAATCAACCCCTTTCGGTTTTGTTTTATAGGGTATTCTAGTGAACGATTTAAATTCATTAGTCTAGCACAGTGTACAATCTGAATGTTCAATGTAGGAAGTTTATTCTGGCTTTTTTCTAGCAGTTTCGTTTAGTGACCGATCGAAATTACACGACTTGCAGTTGAAGCCGAACCCATAGCTGGATAATCGGCTCCTTTTCCAGTTTCGGCCTTAATCGAACCCGTAATAGACGTGGTAGCTATTAGAAAACATCCAAATAAAATTGATGTACTTATTCCTAACTAAATTTTGATATAATAATGCTAAACTACTGTTTTTTGATAGTTTTAATCCCGTAGAGGGTCGATCCTGTCCATGAAACACTATCGATTTGTAAAGATAAAATTAAAAAATAAAGTTTTTTTTTTAAGTCGAAATAATTTACGCATAAACGAAATAATGTCTATAAGTAAACGTTATGATGACCTGTAGGTAGTTAGTACGCAACGACTGACAATTACCTACAAGGTCATTGACTCGTTTACTACGCTTACGGCGTCCACTCCACTGTCTACAGAAGGTCTACAGGTCGACGCCGCGTTATCACCAATAAACGTTGCGCGGTCAACCAGTGGACCCCGCTTGGTCAATGAGTGACGTCACTTTGTCCACGAATTTTCGAGTTGTCTGTTAATAATTGGCACTAGGTCTACACGTGTGGCGTGCCAGTGCCGGGTGGGTCTAATGAGCTATGACTTTAAATCGAGACACAGATTTACACGCCAATATAAAAAAAAAACTAGACGAGGCAAAGAAGTCACAAGGTCTTCGAAAGAATCAGGTTTTTTAGAAGTCAAATAAGGTATCTTTTAAAGGTAGAATAACTAATAGATGTGTCCTTTCTTATCATCAAAGCTTGAAATCAAGGTCGGCTTTCCTTAACTTGGACTTGCCTCATGGCTTAAAGTAATTAAATTAATGGTTATAGTCTTAACTCTGCGGGTCTTAGGACCGATCACAGATGTATGATGGATGATGGAGCTAGAAGCGCTAATGCAAAAAAAGAAAGAAATAGAAAGAAAATTACATTTATTGGCATTATGACAACGGAAACACTTTAAAACTTAACAAAAATTACACTGAATAATGTCAAAAAAACCTCGGCTCAGCATAATACCAAATAGTAACACAAGGCCACCACCTGACACTGTTTTTCGGATGCAACTTACGAGTGCCATATGTTCGACATCACGTTTTTATTCTCTAGTGTTGGACGGTGGTACAAATTTAAATGATCTTATTGCGGATACACGACTTTTAATGCTTTGTTTTGGTCAGAAATTATCTTTGCGCTATTGCTTTTCTAATAGCTGATTTAGGGTACTTTGACTGGATTCACGTAGGCGAAGTTACTGGCATAAGGAAGTAAATAAATAAACTTACAGGTAATTTTCTTGCGGTGGCAACGTCTTGCGCCAGGCTCTAGTTCAGGCCTAGTGAACCGAAACAAGGGGGAATGCGATGCGGTTGCCTCCTTCTGCAGGCTAAAGCAGTAATGCTAGTAAATAAGCCGCAGTCTTGAGGTAACGTAAATCTCCAAACCAACAGGACAAGCCTCAGTCATCGGGAGTCGCAGGGCGATTCTCGGTCACCATAGGCGGTGTAGGCATGGGCTTAAGAACTACGAACCATGGGTAGCTCGTCGTCTGGTAGTCCGGTAAGAACTGAGCCTGATTCGTCGACGGCCTTACAGAGATGTCAGCAAAACCGTAGGAACCCAGCAGGGCCAATGCTACTAGAACGAAAAAAGCAACTAGAAGACAAAAGTGCGTTTTTAGTCTGACACACCTTCTTGCTCCACCATGAACGGGAGTAGAGGCCCAGCCTGCTAACTGCAGGCAGGCAGGGTCGAAGCCTGCTGGGGTCAAGAGCCGTTTTCTGAGAGGAAGGCTCAGCCCCGGCACTATAGGCAACGAAGGAACGGGGTAGGTTTTTAGTCAGTAAGAGTCTGACACTACTTCCCGATCCGCCCAAGGGCGGGATTTGTCATTGGATGATTTTACCTACCGTAAAAAAACCCTTGAACGGGAGAAGGATAATTCCCCACCTTGACAGAAAAGGCTACATCAAGATATGTACCCTAACTCCACACTGCATTAAAGGCGTTGCCACATCCATCCTGACTACATCCTTGTCATACCCCTAGTTAAAACTATTCAAGCCAGTTTGACGGCTCTTTGGCTCTATATATCATATGGGTTCTATTTATTCATAGGTGAGCAAACGGCATCCGGGTCAACCCATTATTTATCTCGAGGATAAGTAAGGATGAAGGTCTCAGGTCATTCAAGCGCGGGACAGGTTTATCCGGGTTTTGGACATGTGAAATCGTTTGTGATTTTTTATACCTGTGTTTCAGCCTATTTTCTGTCTGGCAATGTAGTAATGTAGGCTATTTTTCTTTTTGTCTTAACGTTAAGACTGCGAAAAATAGTTGTAAGTAGGTTGTTTACTGGTAATTTTGTTTTTCTTCTTAGTTATTCTTAGAGGGCGGGTCGGTTTTCGTACGGGGAAAAATCTTTCACAATGTCGATGCTTTGAAAGTATTTTTTCCTTTTTTTTTATTTGGGAAATCATCCAATGACTGCTCCCACTCTAAGGAGGAAAGAGAGGGCTTGTCAAACTTTTATTAACTAAAACCCAGCTGAGTCTTTCGGTTGCCCTTAGCATTTTAGGTTCATGGCCACGCTTTGAAACGTTTCCGTAGCATACTCGTAAGATTGTTTTTGACCTCATAGGGCACCGCACTCGGGCTACAAAAAGAAGCTAGAGCCGCTTCTAGCTTCTTGTAGTGCTAACGTTTTTTTGTGGCGGTGTTTTTTTGTGGTCCGTCTGCGATGACCCTTAAACGTGTTTTATTTAAACGTTTTTATTCTTATAATTTTTTCGTTGTTCTTGTTACGCTCAAATATTAGACTGTACACACTTATTCTCTTGTCTGTATATTTTTGTATGTATGTATATATGTATCTATTTTAGTATTAAGTAACTATATAGTTTTTGTTTGCTTTTATATTTTTACCAAGTGCAACCCCTTTTTGTGTCCTGGCAATTTCTATCCATACTAGGTTGTCTGGAAGAAATCACCGAGTGACGGTTTCCTTTTTATAATACATATTGTAATCTTGGTGTACAATTAAGTGTAAATAAATTAATAAATAATATCTACCATTCTGGAAGAAAACACGCTAAAATTGTAAAGACAAAAGTTTATATGTATGTGTGTGTTCCTTACTCCTTCAAGCTCGAATGGTTGAACGGTCTTGAATGAAAATTTGTACACGAGTACAGAGACTGTCTTAAAATAGCTCATAGCAGGGATGGTGAACCCCTGCCTCGCTTGCCAGTAATTCGGGCACGGCAGTGTGAGTACGACAAATAAGTGATTTTATACCGGCCTCATCTAGTTTAAACTGACAAAAAAAAATTGACGTGTAAAAGTGTTTTTGAATATCTTATTTGCTAAAATAAATATCATTTCATTTCATCATATCATTTCATTTCATCATATCATTTCATTTCATCATATCATTTCATTTCATACAGAAGTAAACACACCAGTGGGGCCAAGTCTGCTATTTTTATAAATTCGTCATTACAACACGATTCCATTGATATTTTGCTAAAAGTTTGTAATGCAAAGCCGATCATTGGTCGGTCTGTGTTTTTTAGCTGTCAAAGTCAAAGTGACATTACTGCTTACTGTTTATTTAGAGCGGCCGCCGCCAGGCGTTTTCAGTGTTTTGTTGTTGTTATTGTATCAGTGTTTGGTTTTTGTTATGATACTCGTATAAGGCAGACATTCATTTGTCATTATGTAGGTAAGTACGAGATTACCATTCTATGCCATTTCTCTCTATGGAGTATCAGTGGTTGATCATTGGAGTCACCATTATATTAGTAGATTACCAAACTTGCCAAAATCAACTATTATGAAATCAATGATAGACCTTTCTGACTTTCAGACTTGAGGCCCAGGATCAGATTTAGCTGCAGGCAGGCAGGGTCGAAGCCTACTGGGGCTAAGGGTTTGCTTCTGAAAGGAAAGCTCGGCCCTGGTATCTCAGGCAACGAAGGAACAGGGTGAGTTTTTAGTCAGTAAGAGTCCGACACTATCTCCCGCTCCGCCCAAGGATGAGAGATGTCAAAAAGGCCCAGGATGAGATTCGGCAGCGCGGGTAATCTACTCGCCAAGCAGAAGTGAGGGCTCTTGAGACTTGGACTGACCTAATTTAAGCTAAATAAATATACAATGTAGTTGTATAAATGAAGATGCCTTGTTGTATTAAGTACGGTCGTTTACTTTTAATTAATTAAATAAACAAATAAATAACTGTAAACATTACGCTTTACGAATGTCAAGATGGAAATTAAGCATTTTGTTTCAATTTGTCTATTAAATTACTAAATTAAGATTCTTTGGCGGCACTTCATTACTACATTTTTTTTTCTTATATTTAGTGCCACGTTCTGCAATAAAAGTTCACCATCTCTGATCTATAGGATATTTTTTTATCCTAGGAGTATGTTCATTTGATATAATTTTCTATTTTCATGTGGGCGAAGTCACCGGCAGATACTAGCCTATTAAATGAAATAAATAAATATTAAATGAAATCGTTTTTAGCGATAAGACCGCCCATTGTGACACTCTATTAATTTTAAGTTCCTATTGTAATTTTATCTTTGGTGTATAATAAAGAATATATCTATCTATCTAATAAAGAATATTGGCTCATAAACTTCTACATCGTCATCATCATCATTTCAGCCGAAAGATGTCCACTTTTGGATAAAAGTCTCCCCCAAGTGTCGCCGTAAAGACCAGGCCCGTGCGATTCGCATCTATACGATACCTGCGACCCTCATCAAGTCATTGGGCCACCTTGTGGGAGGCTTTCCAACTCTGCGTTTTTCAGTACGTGGTCGCCACTCCAGAACCTTTCGTCCCACTGCCACTTAAGTTTGGTGATTCTTCTGGCTGTGTCGGTCTTAATAAACTAGCGCACTTCACCATCAACGATTGCATCACTGCTTACCATCAGGTGGGATTGCAGTCAAGCACTAGTTTATAACAAAAAAAGTATGTTCTACATTACAATAAATTTATTAAACCCACGGTTAATTTGTGCCTTAGTTCCAAGAAAAGGTTTTTTAGTCCTCCTTACGGGCTCCCAATTACACTTAAGTTTGATGTGTTCTATACGTTACTACGCATAGTATTTTTTACAAAACCAAACCTTTATACCCACACTAATCTTTGACATTAGCGTGTCACCCAAATGAATGGAAGCCTTCATTTCCTTGCTTCTGACATGTGATTAAACAAATCCCTCCCATAAAGGAATGGCCCGTTAAACAAAATGGCGCCGAAAAATAACGGGTCGTACCATAAGCGGACCGGTACCATAAACGGGCCTTTGAATAACACATTACCGATAATGTTACCCAAAACACTTAGCAGGTTTTAAAGGGCCGAAATTAAAAGCATTTTGTATTGAATGAAGATGCCTTTAAGCAGCGTCCTTACAAAAAATGGGGGATACTAATTTGTAATCTGTTTATGGTGACCAAATAAGGAACAGTAGGAAAAAAGAAAGAAAAGATCTATAGCTGTGTCTTCAATTTTCTTCACCGCTTCGCCTTCTTCGGCTAGTATTCTTTATATGAAATTGTATGCGTATGCGCTCACTACATCAACTTACGACCGAAGCGATCCGGTGACAATGCGAAGTGGATGTAGTGAGCGCATTTCCATACAATTTCATATAAAGAATACTCGCCGCAGGAGGCAAAGCGGTGCGGAGTGGGTTCCGGGTGGCTCTAATGAGCTGTGCCCTTATCACTCCCTCTCGCTCTACCCATTGCCAGAGGAGTTATTTGATGATTTCCCACCTCAAAAAAAAAGCCGCTCATGGTAAGTGAATCTTTTACTCTAGAATCGTTCTTTTAATCTAGAATAAAATAAATTGTATTGTAGGTACAGTCAGGGGTCAAAAGTGCAGTTGCACTCTACCGATAATAAAGTGTCTAGATTTTTTTTTTATAGAACAGGAACAATGGATCATCACTCAGTTCGTTTTTACTATAGAACCTAAAGAATTAATTAAACCATTTACAAAAAAAAAATTATACACTTTAACATTACTAGAGTGCAACTGCACTTTTGACCCCTGACCGTACACCGAAATAATAACAATCTTACAGAAACTTAAATCTATTTAAACGGCCGAATCTATGGAAATGGTATGTATTTAGTTTGAATTCGATTTGCTAGCAGTACATCGCAGACTACCCCCTTTTATAGTTTAAGTTCTTACGGGCCATCCTAATGGCCCTCACCCATGGCGACTTTTTGTAGCGATGCTGTCGCACATTTCGTGGACGCACGACACCATCGCTACTAACGCGCATTAGTCTCATTTGCAACCCGCTACAGAAGCGATGCTAAAGCGCTACAGCATCGCGACCGTATCGATGCAAACGCGCGACCGTGTTGGACGAGATCGGGAAGAGAACAGAGGGAGGGTGTTAAACATCAGTCTGGCGAATCTCCTTCACAAAAAAAAAAAAAACGTTTATGAAACGGACGTCCTTTTTAATGGCGCCTATAACCCGTCAAATTTAAGAAAAATACTGAGTATTTTTGGGACTATATCGGCCGGGGATGACCACCATTTTAACCACAGAACACTAATTAATATACCAGAGGATTTTGCATCGCGACAGAAGTGCGACAGTATCGCGTTTGTATCGCTGCTCTCAAAACGGTGAAGGAAAACATCGTGAAGAAACCAGCATGTCCTAGAATCAAAATTTCGAAGACATGTGACATTCACCAACCCGCATTAGTCCCGCGTGGTGCATTACGGCCCATTAAAAGGCTGATTATAATGATATAATAAAATAATATTCCATAACTATCACACAACGACGTCTAGTCCCAAGCTAAGCAGATGGTATGCTTATGCTTAATAGTAATTATAATTACTTACACTAGGTAACTGCATTTTCGCCTCCACTCTATGCAGGAAATAATGGAGTTTGACATTAATAACAGTTTAAAATTCAGTACCGTTCCTAGAGTAACAAAAATACCTAGTCGTGAGCAATTAGGAATTTTTCCTCGTCGAATTTAATAGTGAATAGATTTTCATGGATATTTTTTTGGTACTGTGTTCCTAGAATTGAGAAAAATTGTTATTAAAAAATTCGTTATTGCGACACTTTTAAAACATTTTCCATACAGAGGACCTTTGTTAAGGTGGAAAATCATCATAACAACTCTCGCTCTAGGACAGGGTGTGTCAGACTTTTACTGACTCAAACAACACCTGGATGTCCTTCAGTCATTCTTTGCATTCTAAAACCGCAATTTTTTTTTTATTGGTTATAAACTAGTGCTTGATTGCAATCCCACCTTGTTTCAAAAGTTGAACGATGGTGGTCTACCTGGTGAGAGTCACGGGAATCCGTTGTATGTGAGACGCACAGGACCGTTCGTTATGGTCACCCTACAACAACTCATCAGTGGACGTCTTTCGGCTGAAATAATGATGATGATGAGAATGACCGCAAATATCTGTGATCCTAGTTAAAAAGGGTATAAGTGTGATTTTGTGAAAAATTTGTTAAGCATACCAAAGTGATCAGAAAAAATTGCTCTATCGATTGATGAAAACAGATCTAAGCTATCTCTAAAAATAAAGATCTAACTTTGTGTAAAAGGGTCTAACTGACACAAAAATATTTACAAAAGTCGGGTTCAAATAAATGCTAAATGATATTTATTTTGCATATAGGTTCATCCATCCTAAGGTTGTCTGCTAGATATCGCTGCCAGCGATAACACGCCGCCATTTTACCCATAGATTTAAGTTCCTGTGAATTGTTATTATTTTGGTGTACAATAAAGTTTATTCTATTCTATTCTAACTTTACATAGAAAATATCTCTATAGTAAAAAAGAGCATATTCTTTTATCTACAAAAACATGTATTTCATTAGGTAGCGGTTTTAATGTCACACGAGCTCAAACAAGAAGTAGCGCCCGAAATTTTTTTTGCGTCTCCTGTAAAGTTGTATTTTTGGACTTTGTTCCCTTTTCACTAGGAGCATAGATATATTATCCTTAATAAACTGAAGTATCACTTAACCATGATCTTATTCGGTCTTATTTATCACACGAAATGGGACTCGTTAGCACTGAGGCTAAACTACCTATGAATATTCTATTTAGTACTACAAATACTCCTAGTGAAGTGTTGAGCTATAAGAACAGCTGTCAATTTATTTATGTGGAGGGTAGGAAATGACTGAGAGTATAGCAAATGTATGAAAAATTATTGTTAATCTATTATACACTTGACCACATTTTTTTTCGTGTCCTACCGTAATTAGTTTTTACGGTAAAGTTGTGGTTTCGGTTAACCGCAACTTTCATATTTCGTGGGGAATTCAGTCAGCCTCCTTTTATTTTCAAATCACCCATATGTCACCCAAATTATTATTAACCCCCGACGAAAAAGAGGGGTATTATAAGTTTGACGTGTCTGTCTGTCTGTGCGTCTGTCCGTGGCACCGTAGCTCCTACACGAATGGACCGATTTTGATGTGGATTTTTTTGTTTGAAAGCTGACGTAACCAAGATGATTCTTAGCTATAATTTATGAAGATATAAGGTAAGGTTTTTAAACACTTACTGGGTATTTAATTTACTTTATTTTAAACATATATGTGTGACCTAATATTTGAAATACTCGTGTACAATCTGGTGCTATTGAGCTGGTCTGATGGAGCTCGAAGGTAAGCAACCTGGATTCCTTATTAACAGAGTAAACCTATCGAGTTTGGGCTCATTAGATTCGCCTTAACTAGTGCTATACATTTTTCATGATGACAAGGACCTGATGCTAACTGGGAGGTGGCTGATAGAACATTGGAATGTCTTCTAGTAAACACATCGAGTGTGGACTCATTAGATGCATCTTGACCAGTTCTAGACATTTCATAAACATAAAAAGACTGTTGGGGTTTTTTTTTTAATTTAAATTTTATATTATTATCTATTCAGTGTCTGATATTTGAGGACAAAACAAAATTATCTTAACATGTCCAGATGGCAGCCGAAACTCGTTTTTTATGCCAAAACTTGGCTGGGCCTTGCTTTTTTCGAAACAGTGCCAATTATTTTTTCACTAAACTAGTCTGAAACTAGATTTTTGCAGAAACTACGCCCATAAAAAGACTTTACCTTGACTATATCGTAACTATTTTCCGAAACTAGGCCGAAACTGATTTTTGCCGAAAGTAAGATGAAAGACACTACTTCTCGAACAGGTAAGGAAGCGTCCGTAATATCCAGTAGCGGAACACTCGTTTCGGTAACCGTACACATTGAGCTATAGTTTTTTTTTTAGTGGCACATCAACATGCGAATATAACTCCCATAAAAGATAAGTCTGTATGCAGGATTAATACCAAGGCTAACTACCCCACCTTACAAACAGACCGACTTCAATAAACCATAAGCTCATCCCTCTCAAACTCCACCTTACAATATAAATTAAACAGAGTTTAACTGTAAATCCTCAAAAACCCTCGGCTCAATTTATATCAGTTAGCAGTTATTACTGTAAGCCGGGATTACGTTCTCTAACGCCCCGTTAAATGGGCAAACCGAACTAAGCGAGCCTTAAGGCTGCCTTGTTCAGGGTAAGCACAGATTAAGGTAACAGGAGTTTCGTCTTTGTAGATTTCTTTTTTGAAATGAGAGTTACTTTATGCGGTGTTTGCAGAAAGCTTTAATGGATGAATCAAACGATCTCCTCTGAAAGGCAAGGCTTGTCGAAGTAAGTTCATTCAAAAAAAATATTTTTGGACACAAAAAAAAATATTTTCACAAGGTTGCAATATGATTTATATAGGCATCGATTTGTTGAATCTAACTTTGTTCACAGATTAAATTTGTCACGATCAGTTCTTGGGATATTGCTACTTAAATAATCAATATTGACATTACATTTGTGCTACTTAAAAAAAGACGGGCATTCTACTATGTATATTGGCGTCTTTATTTCAGCCTCTCAGTCCCATCGTAGGAAAAAGGAAAAAGAAAAAGAAAAAAAAAAAACAAAACGAAAAAAAAGGCATGTCTTTTATCCTTCGAAACAACTTTCTTGTGTCAATGTGAGCCAATTCTACCTACAAGATCTAAACCTCATCCCGTTATTTTGTTTGGATTTGTCAAAACGTATTTGAATTTAGAAAACCGAATTTACATTTTTTTTATATTTATATAGCTATAAAATATGGAATCATTATTTTTTTTTGGCTTCGCTTACAGTTGGTAATTGCATCCAAGTTTGATGTACTAGAGAAAATTTGACTACATATTTTGATTCACCATAATATATTGGGTGACTGGTAATTAGTGAACGAAAAAAACCAGCCAAGTTCAGTACATTTTGGCCAGTTAGGCGAACACAAATGTACTGACTAGCAGATTATTTTTCACGATTTCAGGTTTGGTCCCATAGCAAAATTTGTATGTTATCATGACTACAATCACGTGGTTAAGTATCGTTCACTAATTACCAGTCACCATATATACGTACAAATACAGTAAGTCCACATTAACATGTTTTGAGCAGTGGTGGCTCAGTGGTAAAATGCCCGGACTTACAAGATTTCAGACCACCCACTGAAGGATGATTTTTGTTACTCTTTCACGCAAAAATTACTGAATGGATTTCGATGAAACTTGGTGCACGGGTAGACCATGTTCTGTAATAGCTCATATAATACTTTTAATCCCAGGAGTATGTA
The DNA here is from genome assembly GCA_958295575.1 of Leucania comma. Taxonomy (NCBI): domain Eukaryota; kingdom Metazoa; phylum Arthropoda; class Insecta; order Lepidoptera; family Noctuidae; genus Leucania; species Leucania comma. The sequence continues at coordinate 21,662,577 of OY282477.1, read as the reverse complement.
CTCTTGGGATAATTTTCTACTAACACGCAAGCGAAGTCGCTGGCAGTAACCCTATATTCAAATTCAATTAAGCTTGTTATTAATTGAGATTAATAAAATGTTTTATTACTTTACGACTGAATTGATTAGAGTGAAGGTTTTATCCTAAAGAAAATAGAATATAGACCTGGTTACGTCATCATCATCATCATTTTAGCCAGTGGACGTCCACTGTTGGAAATAATGTTCCCGTGACGTCGCCATAATCTTTATGTATACACCGTTAAATTTTGGTCGTTTTAATTCCGTTGAGGGTCGATCAGGTATATGAAACACTATCGATTTGTAAAGATAAAAGTAAAAAATAAAGTACTTTACTCCAAAAGTCAAATAATTGTTTTTATTTAAACGGGTCAATGACCTTTTAGATATTTGTTGGTCGTTGCGTACTAACTACCTATAATTCGCCTCGCCTCGCTCAGCTGATATTTACTTAAAGAAAATTCCGTACATGCGTAAATTAATGCGAGTAAAAAAAAAAGTACTTTATTTTTAATTTTGTCTTTACAAATTGATAGTGTTTCATGTACCGAATCGACCCTCCACGGGATTAAAACGATCAAACTTTAATGATGTATATAAAAGCGAAACTCACTGATTAATCACGAAATCTCAGAAACTATAACACCTACCGCCAGAGACAGAAACAGACGGAGAAATGTGCGAGTGAAAGTGATGAAGCAGGGAGGTCACGACTCCCAGCATTGAGTTATACGGCGCAAGGAGAGATAACACCTACAAACTTAAAATTTGGCAGGTAGGTTTCTTATAGGGTGTAGACAGCCGCTAAGAACAGATTTTACGAAACTCCACCCCTAAGGGGTCAGGAGTGGCAGGCGGTCGCCTCCTTTTGCGAAGCAGTAATGCTAGCAAAGGAGGAGGCCGACCGCATTAGGCAAAGGCGCACACGCCGCCGCCGCCGCCGGGTTTCCGATCCCGATTTCCGGCCACCGTAGGCGCGGGCTCGCGGACGGTGGGCAATGGGTAGCTCGCTGTCCGTCCGTCCGGTAACAGACCGGTCCGAGCTCAGGTCGTCTACGGCGCGCACCGTTCCCGCGCGCCTCAAGGAGTTGTCAGCAAACTGTAGGGGTCCAGCAGGGCCGAAGCCTACTGGGGCCAAAGGTTATGCGAGAGTGTCACCACGGGCCCCAGGACAAAGGCAAGGAATGGAAAGGTAGGTTTTTAGTCAGTAAAAGTCTGACACTATTTCCCGCCCCACCCAAGGGCGGGATTTGTCATTGGATGATTTTACCTACCAAAAAAAAAAAAAAACCCCTAAGGGGTCAAAATGGGGTTGGGAGTTTGTATGGAGCAACCGACTTTCTGGCGGGCAAAGCCTCCCTACTCGTACATACAGTTCGGCCGACGGATCTTGGCGCGTCAGAAGTTAGGCTCTGCGAACTTTAGCGCTCAAAATAAGTGCGCCAAATAAATGATTTATAAATAGAAATGCCAATAACAGTTGTTAACAGCATTAACAACTGCTATTGGCATTTATTTTTTCAAACCATTTATTTTTTTACGAGTGCACAAGCGCTAAAGTTCGCAGAGCCTAACTTCAGATGCCAAAGATCCGTCGGCTGTAGCGTAAGTTATGTATATGTTTACATAAGTTCACGCGTATTTTATTCTCTCAATTTTTTTAAATTACGTTCTGTGAGTTGGCGTTATTTATAGATTTAAATATCATAGTAAATTCTCAAGGGTGTGCTAAGAGGTTGAAGAGAGGTCAAGGGTGAGTCCTCGCCCAACCCTTTCTGACCTTGTACAGTTTATATTTTTTATCTTTTATCTATTGTTGGTTTCAATAAATTCTGGTGTGAGACACAAATAAACATTTTTTTTTCTTTTTTTCATCATTGCGCGCTGGAATAGTCATTGGGCCGGGACAAGGACACAAAGTTGATGATTTACTTTTCATCGACATGTTCCATGAATATATTCAATTACCTTCTGCCAGCGGCTTCGCTCGCGCGAAAGTCGGTTTACCCCTTTAGGGGTTTTTTTATGGTATGTAAAATCATCAAATGACAAATCCCGCCCTTGGGTGGGGCAGGAAATAGTGCCAGACTCTTACTGACTAAAAACCTACCCTGTTCCTTTCATTGCCTTTGTCCCAGGGCCCCGGGTAACATTTTCATATAACCTTTGGCCCCAGTAGGCTTCGGCCCTGCTGGGCCCCTACAGTTTGCTGACAACTCCTTGAGGCGCGCGGGAACAGTGCTCGCCGTAGACGACTTGAGCTCGGACCGGTCTGTTATCGGACGGACGGACAGCAAGCTACCCATTACCCGCCGTCCGCGAGCCCGCGCCTACGGTGGCCGGAAATCGGGATCGGAATCCCGGCGACGGCGGCGGCGTGTGCGCCTTTGCCTGATGCGGTCGGCCTCCTCCTTTGCTAGCATTACTGGTTCGCAAAAGGAGGCGACCGCCTGCCACTCCTCCTCACTCTGGAGCATGGCTTGAACCAAGCCCCGGTGCGAGAGATCGCCACCGATCGCCCCCACGAGGACACGGCGATGCTCTTCCCAAGCGGGGCACACCTCGACTTTGTGCTCTACCGTGTCCTCCGGGCGGTACCCCCTTAGGGGTGGATTTTCGTAAAATCCATTCTTAGCGGATGTCTGCACCCTATAAGAACCTTCCTGCTAAATTTTAAGTTTGTATTCATAGATTTATATCAAAAAAGCCTTCTTAAAAACCTTGCTACGGATATTTTCATATAATACGAAGCCATACAAGGTCGCACGTATACGTATAAGAGTGCAAATTCCTAGCAAAATATCAATGAAAATATTATACTCTCCGTATATTTTGCCTCAAGCACTATATTCTGAAGGCTGCTTATATCTAGTAAGCTGGAGTTTAGAGGCTCCAGGAAACGCTTTCTGACGTTATTTTTATTTGATAGTTATATTTTAGATAGTTAGAGATTTATGTTTAAAATTTAAGGAAAACACCTGAAGGAAAGCGCTTAGAAAGGCTCCAGTAGACAACCGCGACGGGACAATGTAAATTCTCTTTTTATAGAAATTTATTCTACCTATGACCTGGTGAGAATCACGGGTATTCGATGGGTGCGAGACGTGTTGTGGCGACACTTGGAGAAGGCCTATGTCCAGCAGTGGACGTCAACTGAAATGATGATGATGACGGTTCTATGGATGTATTATTTTTGTGATAACACTTGGTCCCCTTCCATCTGTCTATTCATCATCATCATTTCAGCCGAAAGACTTCCACTGTTGGACATAGGCCTCTCCCAAGTGTTGCCATAACGACCGGTCCTATGCGTCTCGCATCCACTGAATTCCCGGGACCCTCATTACGTCATCGGTTCATCTTGTAAGAGCCCTTTCAGCGTTGCATCTTTCGATATGTGGTCGCTACTCTAAAAATTTTCGTTCCATCGACCAACAGTTCTACGAGCAATGCACCTTGCCTACTCCCTTTTAAATTTGGCGATTCTTCAGGATAACCATGGTATGCCAAAGAAAAAATACCATTCTACCCAAATGTAAGCAATTACAATATAAATCTAATAATCTAAACATAATTTTTAAATTAAATACAGACATTTGAAGATTTTATTAGTACGCCATTTGACTAGCAATTAAAATTTGGCTCAATAAATTGTTGAGTTTGATTAACTATTGTCATACGGTTTTATAATTAAAATTAGCTCAAACATTTAAAAGATATTTACAATTTCAATCAGATGCAATTTATAAAATAGTCTATCCATTGACTTATTGTGCGAGTCATTCCCCCACTTATAAGATGTGGACACGGAGTTGTGGGCTAGAATGTGGTCGTGCTGGCAGTCTATCGTGGGCGGTTGAACTGTAAGGTGTAAACTGAGTGTACATGTACGAATTTGAAATAAAAGCATTGACAAAAAGTTAAAGTAGTGTTTTGCTTTCACAAAGGAAGAAAACCATTTGACAGAACCGTCATAAAGCGACACAATAAAAGTAGAAATTAATTGCCTGCAGGCCAAAAACTTTAACAAAACGTTGGTTAAAAATGGCAGCTCAGACTGTAAGCAGCAGCAATAAAAGATATAATTTAGCAGGAAACCATCAGAATGTCTGTCAAAGCGAAAGTTGGCGGAATCCGGAGCATCGTGCCGTGTCGACGCGAAATTACAATGGCTACTAAAATGAAACAGCCCCCACAGTTTTACAAGTACAGATATTTAATTTTAGTACTGGATGCGGCAAGGCTATGTGTTGACAGGCTGAATGACGTGAGTAATGGCAGCACACGCAGTGGCCGAGTTTGAATTTTTCCCCGCACGAAATATAATGATTGAGTGTCATATTGTCACTTGTAAATTTGACAAACCTGTTGGTCTAGTGATCAGTGGCCCTGACAGTTATGCTGGAGGTCGTGGGTTCGATTCTCACCCAGGAAAAAATGTTGAGTAATGAGCACGATCACTATTGTTCTGTTGCATCATCCTTATAATATTCCCTCTGCTGGGACTCAGACGTCCTCTCTAAGAGAGGGAATGGGCCGTAATCCACTACGCAGGCCCAGTGCGGGTTGGTGGATGTAACATGTCTTCGAATTTTGGTTCTAGGATATGACTGTTTCTTCACTTAATGAAATAAATTACACAAAGTAATGCACCTGGCCAGGTGTGAACCCGGTACCTACATTCGTAAGTCACGGCCATTACACTATTGTTCTGTGTCTGGGTGTAATTTACCTATAATATGTATGCACCTAGAAATCTATATAAGTATATATGTTTATCAGTTATCTAGTACTCATACCACAAGCTCTGCTTAGTTAGGGTTATTATTATTATGTAAATTCGCATTCGCTCGCGTAAAAGTAGGGTTCTCCATACAAAATTTGGACTTCGTTTTATCCCCTTATGGGCTGAATTTTGGAAAATCTTTTTTTATCCTTTGTAAACCACATAAATGGACCTCTGTGCGTTTTTGCATTCTACGTCCAAAAGTTTGAGCTGGGCGTTGATGAGTCAGTAAGTCAGGACTCTGCCTTTTATTGATACAGATTTTGTGATAAGTATTAAATGGAGTTATCGGCACTTCACAAACTAATTTCAATCTTTAATTGATTAATCTGTCACTCAATCACTGATTAATCTCGAAATCTCAAAAACTATAATACCAACGAACTTAAAATTTGGCAGGTAAGTTCCTTATATGCTGTAGCCGTTCGCTAAGAACAGATTTTACGAAACTCCACCACTCAGGAATCCACCCTCCGCGGGATTAAAACGACCAAAATTTAACGGTGTATATTTAAAACACAAAAAAAAAACTATAAAAATTGTATATCTTTATCAACCAAAATATATTAAGTTCTTATATTGATAACGAGCTAATATGTTCCTTGAACTCAACTAAATATAAAACTGAATAAATCTTAATTTTAAATAAAACTAATATTAATCTTCTTAAATAAATATTATTAAAACAAATAACATTCCAAAATATTTAGCCAAAAAAAGTTTTGGAAAATCTTCCTCTTCTATATTCAATATGAAATCCAAAAATGGCAGACCAATAGTCATATGATTTTGATACCAATGTTACTATCGTCGTACGAAAAAAGAATCCATAAAGCCCTTTCCCAATGCCCCATCTAGCGCCCCCACATCCGCAGTATGTTCACAATTTTCGCTTTGTGTGACTGCGACAAAGGCAACCACTATCTATTGTTGAATTTTTAACAGCCTGCTGCCTTTCTGTGTGAAACATTATAATCTTACTATTGTCCCTTATCTGGATTAAATTTTGGTGTTAATCTATATGTCTTTGGGTTTTTTTTTATGGTGGGTAAAATTATCCAATGACAAATCCCGCGGGCGGGGCGGGAGATAGTGACAAACTCTTACTGACTAAAAACCTACCCTATTCCTTTTTCGCCTTGGTTCCAGGGCCCTGGTATGCTCTTTCATACCTCTCCAGTGGGCAAATGGCAATTGAAGGGCATACCGCTACGCTCTAGAACAGAGTAAGTCATTTAAAATTTCCAACCTCAAAAAAAAAAAATGTTTATGAGTTTGTATGTAGGCGAAAGTCAATCATTTCGAAGATCAATTAGTTCAACCAGATTTCAGACCGGCTAAACTAGCTACTTCTTTCATAGGATATTGTTTGAAATGTTATAATAAAATCAATACGTCTCCACATATTAGAACTCAATGATACGAAATTTAAATCTTGTGTTAAACACACACTGTGAGAGCAAGCATATTATAAGTTGGGTGGATCATGTTGAAGTCAAAAATGGTTCAGGCCCACTACCTTTAGTGCGCACAAATTGATATAAGAATGAAAATCAAACTAAGTAATTTATTTTGTGTAGATTTGCCTTTAAATATTGAAATACCCTCATTTATTTCTGTCTTATAACTAAGATAGTGTCAAATTTTGATGTTCTTTAGGTACTTAGTACCTACATGTAATAAATTGTTTATAAATCTGTTTTTCTCATTCTTTCAGATATGGCGAAAATCAGTCAAGTTTTGAAACTGGATTGCCGATCATAATAATTATTTGGTAAGTTATATTATCAATATTTTTTATTTGATTTTATAATATTGTCTCAAGTTTGATCACTATCTCACTTGATGGTAAGCGAAGAAGGGTTTTAAGGTGCTTGTTCGAAGTTTTGACTCAATCTTAAATTAATCATTTATAAGCACTTCTGAATTATTAAGAAGTCTCTCAGTCAAAGTATAATCTCTATGGAGAAGAACGAGCAAGACACGTCATATTATACACTCTTTTAAATCATGTGATTTATTACAAAAATCTTGATAACATATTTCTTGTTGCTTCAATTATGTGAAAATAATATAAATAAATAAAAAAAATCAGAGCCACTGAAATGAAATTCATTAGTTTGAAAATTACTAGTCTTAACCGACGGCGATAGCGCTTTGCCTTGAAGACCCCGAGTTTATATAGGCATTTTTTTTATATTACGCAACTATCACACAACGCCGTCGCAAGCCAAGCAGAGCTTGTGTTATGGGTACTAGACAACTGATAAACATACTTATATATTTCTAAATACATACATATTATAGACAAATTACACCCAGATACAGAACAAATGATCGAGCTCATCACACAAACATTTGTACTGGGTGGGAATCGATCCCATGACCTCCGGCATAGCAGTCAGATCCACCAACAGCCAGTCATTTGATACGAACAAAAGAAATGTTATTACGAGTAATACATGACGTCCAGAATTTTGATCGTATAATATGCATAAACCTACTCTGAGTGTCGAGAGCCGTTGAGCGGTTTCCAGAGGCGCGGGTTCGTAAACGGTGAGCAATGTATGGTTAGCTCGCCGTTCGGCCGAGACGAAACAATTCCTTTTGAATATCTTTTATTTTAAGCTCTCTTTTATATAGCTTGAGCAGAATGACGGCAGGACAAAAATACACATCATTAAGATAAGAGAAAATAATAGGTAGCTATACTCCACCGGTTTAGGTAGTTAACTAAACGTAACCAATCTTGATATATTGTCTTTTTATCTTAAAAAAAAATCGTATAGAAGACATACAAAGATTATTTAAATTTAGTTAATTACCTAATATCGTTATAGGTAAATAGCTAATTGTAAACATTCAGATAAGATTTTTAGACATTTTTTAGATGAAAGACATGTGAACATTGTTTACCTTTAGTTAATCACCTAAACAGATGTAGTATAGATATAGTACGGCCGACGGATCTTGGCGAGTCTGAAGTTAGGCTCTGCGAACTTTAGCGCTTGTGCACTCGTAAAAAATTATTGGTGGAAAAAAATAAATGCCAACAGCAGTTGTTATTGCCGTTAACAACTGTTATGGGTATTTATTTTTGTAAATCATTTATTTTGCGCGCTTATTTTGAGCGTTAAAGTTCGCAGAGCCTAACTTCAGACTCGCCAAGATTCGTCAGCCGTACTGTACTGTACACTGTATGAATCCGACAGCTGTCTCCCGCACCCTCTTATAGCAATTGTAGTGTAATTTACGAAATTCAAACAACCATAAATGAGTTTTCAGCAATCGTCATTTACAACAATTAATTTTTGACATTATAATGGCCTTGTCTTAAGTGTGAACTTATATTAGAACAAATTGTCTTTACCACGAAACTATTTTCATAAGCCAGTTCAAAAACCTTTGCCAAAGTGCCACAGAAATTCGTGACACAAGAAATATTTAATGTTGCCTGTGTCAAAATAGTATTATTGAAATGACATTGATTGATGTTGGCAACACAGTTGGTGGATGTTATCCAATTATAATCATTGTTGTGCTTTCATAGCTGTCTTTTGTGGATTAGTTACATAAAAAACCGGTCAAGTGCGAGTCGGACTCGCGCATGAAGGGTTCCATACCATTGACTAGAAAAATCCCTTTTGTTGTATGAGAGCACCAACGTATTTTTTTTTTTTAATTTAAATTTTCTTATTTGTTATTAAAATAAATACACAATTAATACCCCTTGAATATTTATTTTATTTTTAAATTAAAAATACAATTAAGTATTTTGTGAATATTTCAAGTGCCTACCTTATACCATTATTGATATCGAGCAAAAAAGGACAAAAAAATCGCGTTTGTTGTATTGGAGCCCCCCTTAGATATTTATTTTATTTTATTTTTATTATTTGTTGTTATAGAGGCATACAATTAATAATTTGTGACTGACTTATTATTTTTTAATTTGATCTTTACAAATCGATAGTGTTTCATGTACCGAATCGACCCTCCGCGGGATTAAAACGACTAAAATTATTTTAACGATGTATATGCCATATATTTTACTTGACAAAAAATAGCCAGTCTTGTATACATAACCAAATGGGTAGGCAGTACTCAAAGTTCCATGTTGCAGTAAGTGATGTATAATAATGACGTGACGTTGATGGATGACGGAGTATTGAACTGTTAACAATTCGATCTCAGTGTTGTGTTTTTTTTTGTGTTATTTTGTTTAATAGTCCTGTACTAACTAAAATAGTGTTTATAGGGTCGGATGTTTGAGAGTGAGTTAGACACATAGTTTCCACGCTAGAATAGATTTTCAAAATTAACCAGTTTTTGGCTTATTTTTGAACTCAAAGGTGATTGGTTGGGGGTTTATGGTTGGCTGAATTTAAGCCTTCTGGTGAGATTTATTGTGAGCAACTACGTTTCAGAGCCATAAATCTCCACTGGGAAATCTATTACTTAGAAATTAAATTTACCGCAGATCAGAGATGGCTTGCTGTAGTTTGTTTGATCACAGGAACAAAATACAACTTGGTTACAACCAAACCGGAATCGAATATTAATTTGTAGACCGTACAAACAAAACCTTACTAATTGTTATATTAGGTGTAACCCGAAACCAACCAATTAAGCCATCCATTTTCCAAACAAAACAAACAAATATCTGCTAGTGGAATAATATTTTTGGGTTATTCAGCCGCTTAGTGCTTTTTTTTCGGGTGGGTAATCATCAAATGACCTTTCCCGCTCTTATCTACCCGGAAGGTAGTACAGAATTGTACTGACTAAATCCCATAGTCTTCTTCCAGTTGCTCTTTTTACCCGACTGCGACATTCTAGAAAGTCAGCCGTCTAGTCAGTAGATCTATGATGTAATAGGTCCCGACTGCTACAACGACTTTCTTGTTTTAGGGCTTTTTCATGAATACTCAGAAAAGCAGTCGGGTTTTTTAGTTTTTTAAATTACCATTTTTTATTCCGAGAGCTTTGTTAACTCCATCAAACTACCACGACCAAAGCCTAGGCCCTAACTGGCTCAGTCAATTTTTGACATCTCTATAAAGCGCGCATGAAATACAATGCGCTGTCAACCCGTGTTAAATCTTCTGTGTAAATCACTTTCTGGATAGTTATATAAAAAAATAGCCACGAAGGCTAAGGTCGGGATAGAAGTGCAGTGGAGCTCCCGCCTTAGCTTTCTAATCTAACCTAAACCTGTCCATGCTTGAGTGCTCTACAATTCCGAGCTCGCTTCATTTGACCTTGGACTAATAATATTTAGTTGACGTTGTAGAAAAGACGAATTAGTTTTTATGAGGTTATCTCACTTTCCCATTGCTTAATTAATAAAATCACAAGTTTAGTCACGTGGCCAATAAAAAAATGTGTTACTCGATTCATAATTTCTCATAAACAAATCAATCAATCTCCTAAAAGGGTGGATATTTGAGGCATTTCAGCCTAAATTCACGTTTCTTTCTTTCCGTCACACGTCTTTGTTTCATTTGCCCCACGACCAGGTGTTTTCCTGTACGGAGAGTACGGGTCCTCAATCTTACAAATTGCGTCGCTCTATCTAAGCTTCAGGCCTTCCTACGTCACATTAATATTTTTTTCGTTACTAGCCTTAAAATACCTACCAAAAATAAATGGTAGAAGAATCCACACGATCTCGTGCCGATACCCCATAACCGAGCCACGACACTCCCATGGTAAAATAGTTAATATTTATAACGTCATAAAAAGTGATAGTTTGTGCCTCATATAGGTAGGCGACCTTGAACCTATGAATCGTTCTTTTTACCTTAGGGCCTACGTAGACCGGGATGGCCGCATGGCCAAGGCTTTTAAAGCTAGTCATTGCACACTAACCACTTGGATACCGCGGTATTACAGCGCCTTGCAACGTATGCTACGTCACGACAAAGTATGCCGCCGTAGCTTGTTGAGTATCCTTATTGAGTATCCATGTTGAGTATCCTTACGTTGTTGAAACGTCTACGGTCCGGATTAAGCGTGTCACCTCGTCGTTTATGCCGCGTACATTGAAGGACTGGAACAATTTGCCTGCAGCGGTCTTCCCATCCGATTTTAATTTAGGTGTCTTCAAGGCTAGAGTGAATAGGCTCTCGATAAACTAGTGCGTCTTACTATCAGGTGGGATCGTAGTAAAGCACTAATTTATAAATTAATTAAAAAATCATCAATCAATCGATTGTGTATCAAGTTGATAGTGTTAGTGGACGTCAGCGTTGTTCGACATGCCGTTGTGTACTCTACGAGAGTCCGTGACGCGTCTTTCAATGCCGTGCAATGGCATCCCTCTCGATGTCACGGGATCATTTTAAAGCTAAAGAATTTATGTCGTATTTCTATTATGTGTTTGAATGTTCATTGGTAAAATTTAAATCCTTTGTCATGCCGTCCCTGTCTGCGTGGACCTTTATTGTTCGTTCTAGTACATTCTTTGGACTGTTTTAGACTAGAATTCAGCATGGGTCATATCAATGATGGCATTCAGTTATATTGGTGACAAGTATCGCCGCAGTTAACGGTCTTGCGTGCCTAGTATCCATCTGATTCTTGCGACTCTCACCAGGTCATCGGTCTACCTTGTGGGAGGCCTTCCAACGCTGTGTCTTCTGGTACTTGAATGTCGCTTCAGAACTTTTTGGCCTCAACGATCATCAGTTCTGCGAACAATGTGCCCTGCCCTCTGCCACTTAAATTTGGCGATTCTTTGAGATGTGTTGGTAATCTTGATTCTCCTGCGAATACCTTCATTCCTGATGGGAGCATGCAAGGAAACTGCAAACTTAGCCCTTTCCATTGCCCTTTGAGTGAATTTAAGCCTTCTGATAACGTCTATTGTGAGCCATTTATTAAGTTGAACCGGATTGAAAGACCGAAGAAATTACTTAATAAGACAGTAATTATTGACCTAATTAAAATGAGTTCGTTCTCATAGGCACGGGTTTCAAAAGGAATTTTCCGTACCGAACTCCTTAGTTCGAAGGTCAAGTGCCGTTTGAATGGGTTTAACACCGGTAACTTCCTTGTTTGTTATGTAGTCACAAACATAACAGCTACGGATGTTATTTTCGGAGTGGAAAATTATCAAATTAGAACCCTTACCGCTCGGGGCGTGGCGAGAAAGTGTCAGATTTCTAAAATACACCGGTGTTCGTTTAGATGCCTTTTGCGTTTCATGGTCGCGGTGATTCTTTAGAATATTTTCGAAGTCTTACATGAAGTTCTGGATTCGATTTTCAAATCAGTTAAAACGATATTAGGTTTAACGTCTCAGGCACAAGTGTACCGAATTCGGTACACCTCGGTATCAGCTAACTTAAATCTTAGCATAGCATAGCATCAGCTTTATAATGTTCCTGCAGCTGGGACTCAGGCCTCCTCTCTAGGAGAAGAAATGGGGCATAATTCACCACGCGGGCCTAGTGCGGGTTGGAGAATATCACATGTCTTCGAATTTTGGTTCTAGGACATGCCGGTTTCCTCAAGATGTTTTCCTTCACCGTTTTGAGAGCAGTGGTGATGAAATAAATTACACAAAGTAATGCGCTCGACCTACAACTGGTAAGTGGGGGCCTTTACCACACTTACCTTTACCTTACTTATACCTTATTTTTACGTAATAAGGTTTAAGATAAGTTAGCTGGTATGACTTGTACCATATTTGGTACACTGGTGCCTAAAAGGTTAAACATGTGAAATCTTCACAGTAAAAGCCCGTATTCTGGTTTCATGCCAGTTTGATGAGCATAACTATACACAATATTACATGGCACTAAAACAGAGCTTTTTGTTATTGGCAAGATCGCGCTTGACCGCTATGTCACTTTAGGGTAAGTAATGATGTAATCGGGTTGATTGACGTAATCGGATTGATTATTAATTTGGACTTAATATTATTATGATTTGTCTTATGATTAATTTTAATTTGTGATGTGACTTTTATATTTGTTTTCTTATAATTTCTTTAATTTTTTTGAAATATTTTTTTATGAATTGTCATTGTAATGTCAATTGTTGTTGTTGTCATGTTGTTGTGTGTCTTGTAGGAATCCCTTACCAGTAAATTTCTATGACTATGTCTATCTCTTCCATGACTATGACTATCTCTTTGAGAAATACAAGCGTGGTGAACTTCCTTCTGAGACTCAAATCCTGTAGCCATTCCAAAGGCCACACATCACAAGTTCACTCAAAACACAATTTCGAGGAATGTTAAATTAAATTACTTCTCAATCCCGAGCATGTAAAGCTCGTCTCATAAGTACGGTAACCACATTAGGAGTTCGAAACGGCCTCCTGAATGTGACCTTGAAATTCTGAATTATATTACAGACAGTTGACTTAAAGACTCCACCAGATGGAAGCGACGCGACAATGTGACAATTTCTTTTTCATTTATTACAAATTTCTCTGCTATATTGTCCAAAGATATAAAAACAGATTGATTTTGTTTTTGTTTTTCCGCTACTATCACACAACACCGTCTAGTTCCAAGCTAAGCAGAGCTTGAGTTATGGGTACTAGACAACTGATAAACGTACTTATATATTTCTAAATACATACATATTATAGATAAACTAGCGACCCAGCCCAGCTTCGCATGGGTGCAATGGTGATATTAAATATATTATGCATGTATTATACGTAAAAAACCTTCTTGAATCATCTATTTAAAAAAAAACCGCATCAAATTCCGTTGCGTAGTTTTAAAGATCTAAGCAAAAAAACAAAGTCACTTCCCGCTGTCTGTCCCTATGTATATAGGCTATGTAGTGATTACACCCAGACACAAAACAAATGATCGTGCTCATCACACAAACATTTGTCCTGGGTGGAACAACACAAAAACATTGGTCCTCAATACAAGACCTACGGCGACCTAGGGCCACCACTAGATCAACAGGCCAGTCAAATAGAATTATCCCATCGTTGTCACATTGTCGCGGCTCCCTTGTCTGTTCGAGCCTTTATTACACGACTGTATAACGCTCATCCTCCTAAGAAGATGTCAAATTTAAATGACTAATTGTTTCTGAAAATGTTTTGAAATTATAATTGTGTTTCTTTATGCTTCATTTCTGAGTAATTCGAGAATATTCAGATATATAATACATTTTCTTCTGTGAAATATTTTGGAATATTCTCGACTTTACTTTCATGAGTTTTAATTGGTTGCCTGATTTTGTTTGTTAGGAGAACTGAACTTATAACTGTTTAGATTGAAGAAGTCACCTTGTGATTGTCGAAACAATTTACCTACCACTTGTGGTCGATCTGCTAAGAAATAAAAATAAAAAATATAGTAGTATTTAACACGTGTTTCAAAGAAATTTCAGCAAAACTGTAGGAGCCCAGCAGGGCCCAGGCAGATGCCCGCTAGGTCAACGGGGAATTTGGCAAGTACCTAAAGGACATAGATAGAGTTTTAGTCAGTAAAAGTCTGATACGCCCTTTCGCCCTCGTCTCACCCTATAATGGAAGAATTCTTCGTATGATTTTAAAACTCAAAAAGAAAAGATGTATAAGTACTGAAGCATTGGATACGTATATATTCCACTGTGGCCTATACACCGTTAAATTTTGGTCGTTTTAATCCCGCGGAGGGTCGATTCGGTATACGAAACACTATCGATTTGTACAGAGAAAATTAAAAATAAACTACTTTTTTTAATTTGAATTAATTTACGATAAGATAAGATAAGATAAGATAAGATAAGATAATCCTTTATTTGCTCAAACATGAGTACCGTACACACATCACAAAATAAATTGATAGCATGCAAGAGATGTTATAATTCAAAATAAAACGTCATGTTTGCCTTGGACAATGGCATGCAAATATTTAAAAAGAAAATAATATAAAAAAAATTAAAATTATATTAAAAAAAAAGCATTCTAGCGTGTAAATAATTCAAATCATCGAAAAGCAAAAAATATTATATTACACATGTCACAGTATTGTCAAAGGTAGAAAAATAATGTCAAATATACAAGAAATAAGAATAATGTCAAAGGTACAAGAGATGTTGTCAAAGGTACAAGAGATGTCAAAATTAAAAGATTTATGTCAAAATAACGAAGATTTGTGTCAAAAAATCTGTCAAAATCACAGTACTGATGTCAAAATTACTAGACGAATTACAAACTAACTAGACAAATTACAAAATTACACAATTTATGTTTAAATTACAATCAAACGTTAAAAATTAATTATTTAGTCAAAAACTTTTTCGGCTAGAAATTCGGAGACATTGTAATATGCCTTTTGCGAAAGGAATGTTTTTAATCGACGTTTGAATGCATTACTATTTAATTCTTTCCAACTTTTAGGCAGTTTATTAAATATAGTAGGAGCCATGCAGACGATACTTTTGCGCATGAGTGCCGTTTTTGCTGGATAGATGCGCAGAATAGACATATCCCGTCTGTTACGCGGTACAGCTTCCTGTAGACGTGGAAATAGTTTGGGGTTAATTTTAACAAACATTGCGGCTTCAAGAATATACATACACGGAAGAGTTAATATTTTGTACCTTTTAAAATATGGTTTACATGTATCAATCGTTTTTAACCCAAACATAGATCGAATGCATCTCTTTTGCGCCTTGAAAGCCGTGTTAGCGTCGGTAGAATTCCCCCAAAATATAATACCGTATCTTAGATGAGACGCAGCTAAGCCATGGTAGGCCGCAATCAAAGTATTTACATTTACAATTGCAGCTAGAGAGTGCAGTGCATATGCAGAACTACAATTTTTTTTGCAAAGGTTCTCTATTTGTGATTTCCAGTCAAGTCTTTTGTCAATTATTAATCCAAGGAATTTAGTAGTATTTACGTTATCAATAATTTTATTATCTATATTTATGTCCATATTATTCATAGTCAAA
Source organism: Leucania comma (assembly GCA_958295575.1). NCBI lineage: Eukaryota > Metazoa > Arthropoda > Insecta > Lepidoptera > Noctuidae > Leucania > Leucania comma. The sequence goes on along the minus strand of OY282477.1, from coordinate 21,646,851 downwards.
CGTTGACTAAAATGTATGATTTTAGTTTTGTCTAAATTAATTTTTAAATTATTATTGTTTAACCACGTTATTATTGATGTCAAGGTATTGTGAATGTCAAGTTTATATTGGATCGTGTCATTATTATTACTAGAAATTGTCACCGTGCTATCATCTGCAAATAGAGTCATAGGGTGTGAAATTGATTGGGGCAAGTCATTAATGTATAGTGTAAAAAGTGGAGGTCCCAATACACTTCCTTGCGGAACACCAAAGGTAATGAGACGTTCCTCTGATAGGTATATCTCTTCTTTTCTAGTGTTTGTATTAATTCTAGTCATTTCTGTTTTTTGTTTTCTACCGTTTAAATAAGATTTAAATAAATTAAATACAGTACCTCTAATACCATATGAGTCAAGTTTTCTCAATAAAGTGTCATGATCTACGAAGTCAAACGCTTGGGTCACATCGCAGAAGATGGCACATACAGGTGTTTTTTTATCTACTCTTGTCAATACATTATATAAAAAGTCGTAGATCGCCATATTTATGGTTTTATTTTCGCGAAATCCTTTTTGCTCATTACATAATATATTATTTTTTTCTATATAGCCGTTCAATTCCTTTTGTATGAACTTCTCAAATATTATGGAGAAGATAGGAATCAGAGAAATTGGTCTATAGCATTCCATAAGGTCTCTATCTTCTTTTTTGAATAGTTGTTTCACGATTGATATCTTTAACGCGTCAGGAAAAGTTCCAGCCATAATACAAAGATTAATAATGTGAGACAGATGGTGGCATATTTCAGGTGCTACAGCTTTTATTATTTTGGTTGAGATGCCATCGTACCCTACGCTATTGGTGTTTTTTAAACCCATTATAATTTTATGTGCCTGTTGTGGTGTACAGGGTGCCATAAACATCGAGTTTTTGCTATTAAACATAGGGTGTGTTGTTCTATAACTAGTCCGGATAGGTTGTATTTTATCAATAAAATAGTCATTAAATTGATTTGCAATTTGTTGCGCGTCCGTAATTATGTTATTATTAATTTTAATTTTAGTAATATAATTTCTGGGTACATTAAACTTAGCTCGATTTACTATTTGCCAGGCAGTTTTACATTTATTGTGCGATGTTTTGATCCTGTAGTTATTTTGTGAGCGCTGTGTCAGAGTCATAATTTTCCTAAACAACTTAGAGTAATTTTTGAAACGAGTTCTATTTAATTCATTTGGTTTTAATCTGTAAGTCCACAGTAGTTGCCGTTTTCTTTTACTACAGGATTTAATACCTTTAGAGATCCACCTTGGCTTGTTTATTACATTTATTGTTATCATATTTTTTAGAAAACAGAGGTTGTAGAATAAAGAGAATATTTCATAGAATTTGTTATATGCAATGTTAGGCTCATCTGTTTCATATATTTCTGAAAAATGAATTTTGCTCATACAATATTTAAATTTTGAGATATTTTCCTTGTTGTAATTGCGTCTATTAGTGCTGTATTTGTCAATAGTACAAATTTTATTTACCGGACATTTTAAAAGCTGAGCTGTGTGGTCTGAAAGGGCAAACTCTAAGACTTCCGATTCACATCGTTTGTTATAGTTATGCGCAAAATTATCAATACATGTCCGACTTTTAATACGAGTAGGTTGATTTATTGCTAGTTTTAGGTTAAAACTAAGTAGAAGGCATTCAAAGTCCATCGACTGATATTTTTTTTTTAACATGTCTATATTAAAATCACCGGCTATAACAATATTTTTATAGGAATTTTTAGATAATTCACGCGTGTGCGAAATTAATTTCTTTAAGTAAACGTCAGCTGAGCGAGGCCAATGAACTGTAGATAGTTAGTACTCAACGACCGACAACTACCTACAAGGTCATTGACTCTTACTTAAAGAAATTAATTTCGTACATGCGTATATTAATTCAAGTTTTAGAAAAAAAATATTTTACTTTTTAATTTTATCTTTATAAATCGATAGTGTTTCATGTACCAAATCGACCCTCCGCGTGATTAAAACTACCAAAATTTAACGGTGTATAAATAAAAATATTTTAATATATACCAATAGTTTTTAAAGTCGTGTGTATTCTAACCAACAAGGGACTTTGTCTGAGAACTCACTTAATGGAATAAAAACTACAGTATTCCCCAATCGACGTATTTCAAGCAAACGGAGCTTAGTTAATAAAACACATGAAACAGAGTGCTCAGGAGCTGTCGTTTGTATGCTTTTTTTGTAGCTATTTTGTTTATATAATACTATTCACTTTATTGACGTTTATATACAATAACCCCCGTATTTATAAACAAGTAAAACTAATTACTTGAGAAAAAGTGACTACCTAAGTAACAATTTGTATAGTTAAAAAAAAATTGTCATTTTGAATGACGATTTCTAACCTCAAGTAACGACTTAATAAAAAATTACTTAGCAACAAGTAATTAATGCGGGTGTTAGTGATGTTCAATACCGCTATAAAATATAAACGCGCTATAGACTATTGGATATATTTTTATAGCGCGCTATTTTTCACGGTTTAAACGTTAAAACAAAACTCTACAGTAGTCTAAACGCGATTTCTGAAAAGAAGGCTCGGCCGCGGTATGATAGGCAACTAAGGAACGAAATAGGTTTTTATTCAGTAAGAATCTGAAACAATATGTCGCGTCACCCAAGGGTGGGATTTGTCATTGGATGATTTTAAACCTACCATAAAAAGACGTTATCATTTTTTTTCGGCAACGCGCTAAAATATATTCAATAGTCTATAGCGCATCAATAGTTTATAGCGGAATTGAACATTACTACGCGCTACGCGAGCCGACTGCAGTCCAAGTACACCCGACGCGCTACGGACGACACTATCGCGCTATGATGCTACCCTGTTTTAGCCCCGCTGTTGGCGTTTTGTTGAGCGGGACATTATATTATAGTGCGAAGACAGAGTCGATATAGCAAACGCTATACGCTATGAATAAATAACGCGCTATATTTTGACGCTATACGTTATATTGACCACAGTGCAAAGCGCCGCGGGTAAACAAGCACTAAGTGATGTCATTGGGTGGCATGGTGGTGGACGGCGTCGTTGAAGTTGTTGCGCTGCGATAACTCAAGCCAAGAAGTCCGTTAAATTCGGGGATTCATCAGGCTATTTCGGTAACTTTAATTCTTCTGCCGATATTTTCATAAGTATTATTCATTATAAACGGTAAATATTTGCTCCCAATCCATAATAATAATCTCATAAACCTTACAATAATTAAACTATAGTTCACCCACAATTCGCGGCTTCCTCCTTTCTCTTAAAAACAACATTGTACTATCGTTTATCTGTTTGCAGAGCTTAGTAATTACGGTTTCATAACCCTTCCGACGATATTAGTAGCGGCTGAGATTATACAAATATTATGGTAAACATATTTTAGTTTGCATAATATCACTACGTCACCCGGATGTTTGAGGAACCGGGACTTGATCTCGGGTAACAAAACGCTTTGCCTTACATCTTTAGAGGTTAGGTTTTTTTTATAGTAGTTAAAATCATCCAATGACAAGTCCCGCCCTTGGGCGGGGCGGGAAATAGTGTCAGGTACTTACTGACTACCTGACCTACTCCGTTCCTTCGTTGCTTATCGTGCTGGGGCCGGGTATTCCTTTCGGAAGCAGACCCATGACCCCAGCAGGCTTCGACCCTGCCTGCAGCTAGCAGGCTGGGCCTCTACGGTTTGCTGACAGTTCCTTGAGGCGTGCGGGAGCAGAACGTGCCGTCGTCGTTAGAGGTTGTTTAAGGTACAGTCAATCTGCCAAGCCTTTTCCCATCTTTTAAATCCTCCAATGACTTTTCTAGCCCTAGGGTAGAGCGAGAGGGCGTGTTAAATTTTTACTGAGTAGCCTCACATATGTTCTTTAGTTAGCCTTTGCGTTCTAGCACCACGGTTTCCCTTTGAGAAATTCTCCGTGGCCTTAGCGACCATCGACCCTTCTGGGCAGGTACCCAGAAAGGTAAGTAGTATTAAGTACTATCTCTTTAAGGCGCGCGTGAAACAATACGCGCCGTCGAGGACATGGCCTCCTAGGTTTCCTTACCGGACAGACGGGCGGATGGCGAGCTACTCATTGCTCCTCTTCTGCTTGGTGTTCCCAGAACAGACGGTCGATGCAGCCGAAAGGTTCTGGAGTGGTTACCGCGTACCGGAAGACGCAGCGTTGGCTGGCCTCCCACACGGTGGATCGATGATGTGGTGACAGTCGCGCGAATTCAGTGGATTTTTGACAGCCCTGTTGGTCCAGTAGTCAGTGGCCCTGACTGTTGTGCCAGAGGTCGTGGGTTCGATTCCCACCCAGGACAATTAATGTTTGTGTGATCACCACGATCATTTGTTCTGTGTCTGGGTATAATTTATTTATGATATGTATGTATTTAGAGATATATAAGTATGTTTATCAGTTGTCTAGTACTCAGAACACAAGCTCTGCTTAGCTTGGGACTAGATGACGTTGCGTGAAAGTTGTGAAATATTATATTATATTATTATTCACATCCATTAACGCACAGGACTGCTTGTTGTAGCTACACTTGGGGGAGGCCTATGTGCAACAGTGGACTGATTACTTCACTATTTAATTCATTCACTCCTTCCCAACGCAAATTAAAGACTTGTACGGCCTACATACTACGTTTTCACACGACATGACCTAAAAACCTCGACCGGCCTACTTACACAAAATTATGTTTATCCTACATATCATAACACATACAATATACAAGGTTCTCTACCCCTAACAAAACACTAACCCTTTATCAAAACAGGAACTTATAAATAAACAGAAAAATAATAAAAACAGGTCGCGTGTAAGTAACGACGCCGCCGATTGCTGATATTTACGAGTAAAAACCGTTTTCTGCTAGAATCTTAATGGTAGGTTTGACAATAATGTAGTATAGTTTGTACGGGTTTATTGCTACAAACATAACAAATAACAATTGTTAGATGATGTACTTATCTAAATCTTATTTGTGTAAATCAATCTTCAAACGAGTTACTGAAATAAGACTATGATTTAAGGACAAAAGATTTTTTTAAGTATGTTAAGCGTTAGGTTTATTATCATCATCATCATTTCAGCCGAAAGACGTCCAATGTTGGACATAGGCCTCCTTCAAATGTCTCACTTCCATCGCATTCTCGCAACTCTGACCCGGTCCGAGCTCAAGTCGTTTACGGCGCGCACTGTTCCCGCGCTCCTCAAGGAGTTGTCAGCAAGCTGTAGGGGCCCAGCAAGGCCGAAGCGTACTGGGGCCAAAGGTTATGTTAAAGTGTCACCCGGGGCCTTAGGACGAAGGCAATGAATGGAACAGGGTAGGTTTTTAGTCAGTAAGAGTCTGACACTATTTCCCGCCCCACCCAAGGGCGGGACTTGTCATTGGATGATTTTAAATACCATAAAAAAAACCAGGTCATTGGTCCACCTTGTGGGAGGCCTTCCAACGCTGCGTCTTTCGGATCATCGACCATCTATTCTACGAGTTCCATTCCCACAAAAGTTATAAAATTCCCCCAAGATTCTAGGTACAAGATTCTGACGGGAAGTACCCTATGAATTTTGATTCCCTTGAATGTCGTTTTTGCGACATAAACTTAGAAGTTTGATTTTTTTGCAGCTTCAAGGGACCGTAAAGAAAGAAAGAAAAACATTTATTTGAGACTTGCACAGGACAAAAAATATATATACAGCAACAATACAAAAACTATAAATAAATTTACAACATAAAAAAAAAACAATACATAAAAGAACACAAAAAAAAAGATTGAAAATAAAAGACCTGTGCGAGGTCAAAAAGGCCTCTATCTCAGCATATGCTGCGATATTACCTAAAAAGAAAAAGGTAAAATAACGCAGCGCTGGTATTCTGATAGGGCCTGGTGATGCCACGGACACACTCACGGAACACAGACAAAATATATATATCGACTAAAGAATGAAATAAAATATACTAAAAATATAAGGATTCTATATAATAATAAATACAGGAGTAAAAAAGTAAAAAAATTAAGAAGTGCCAACCGTAGACCAAGGTATATGTTTTTAATTTCAACTCGATACCTCCATACGTTTCCGAGATAAAGGGTCTTGACAGACAGACAGACAGACAACAAAGTTATCCTATAAGGGTTCCGTTTTTTCTTTTAAGGTATGGAACCCTACAGATAATAATAACAATGTCGTTATGAAAAAACTGTTTATTTTTCATACCTGCGAAAAATTTGTGCGTCACCACCCTGTCATGAATTATTGTTAAACAGTCATTAAAAAATGGATACACAGTATTTAGTCAGGAAATTAACTTGCCCTGCTGTTTGTATATTTTTTTCCGTTTTTAATTCTTAGAATTAGCGCTTTATACACCGTTAAATTTTGGTCGTTTTAATCCCGCGGAGGGTTGATTCGGTACATGAAACACTATCGATTTGTAAAGATAAAAATGAAAAATAAAGTACTTTTTTTTCAAACTCGAATTAATTCACGCATGTACGAAATTAATTTCTTGAAATAAACGAGTCAATGACCTTGTAGGTAGTTGTCAGTCGTTGCGTACTAACTACCTACAGTGCATTGGCCTCGCTCCGCTGACGTTTACTTAAAGAAATTAATTTCATACACGCGTAAATTAATTAGTTTTTTTTTTTTTTTTTTGTGGTAGGTAAAATCATCCAATGACAAATCCCGCCCTTGGGCGGAGCGGGAAGTAGTGTCAGACTCTTACTGACTAAAAACCTACCCCGTTCCTTCGTAGCCTATCGTGCCGGGGCCGAGCATTCCTTTCGGAAATAAACCCATGACCCCAGTAGGCTTCGACCCTGCCTGCCTGCAGTTAGCAGGCTGGGCCTCTTCGGGAATTAATTAGAGTTAAAAGAAATGCTTTATTTTTTAATTTTCTGTTTACAAATCGATAGTATTTCATGTACCGAATCGACCCTTCGCTGGTTAGAACGAAAAAAATTTAACGGTGTATAACCATAGAATCCCATTTTAATTTCCATTCGTTGAAAGTTTGATATGAACAATTGAACACACTTTTTAACCGACGGTGCATCAAAGACAGGTTATGTTTTTACGAAAGCCATTGTTTGGATAATTTTGTTTATTATTATTATTTATTATATTCTTTATTTTATTATTTTTTGTTCTTTACGTGTGTTCTTTGTTCTTTGTTGTTCGCGTTTTGTGTAATTTTAATGAGCTTGTCCAACTAGTGCTTGATTGCTGTCTCACCTGACGGTAAGCAGTGATGCAATCGTTGATGGTGAATCGCACTAGTTTGTTAGCAGTCTATTCACTCTAGCCTTGAAGATACGTAAATTATAATCGGACGTCCGTAGGCGCGGGCTTGCGGACGGCGAGCAATGGATAGCTCGCTGTCCGACGTCCAATAACCGTCCGGACCGGGCCCAAGTTGTCGACGGCGCATATTATTCCACAGGTGTCAGCAAACCGTAGGGGCCCATCAGGGTCGAAGCCTACCCTACTACTGGGCCCTGAAACGAAAACAAAAAAGTTTTTAGTCAGTAAAACTCTGATACTATCTCCCGCTCCGCCCAAGGGCGGGAGATGTCACTGGATGATTTTCCCACCTAAAAAAAAAGACAATTTTTTCTAATCCTTTGTGGTATAAATGGCGGAATATTATAGGTCTTAAAAAAAAAGAAATATAAGAAAGTTAACGACTGGCTACTAAGGTTAATTTAAAAACCGGGAGTTAATTGGTATAAATTACGTGAGCCACCTCATTCAGGTAAAGAGATCAATAATTGACCTCACTAAGCCGAAAATACGGCATTGCGTACGAATTTTTGCTTGAAGGTTTTATAGAGATCTTAAAACGAAAAGTTACATAATTCTGTGCTTAACGTTACGTATTCTAGGTTAATTTAAGTACCTATTTCATGTTTGACTTGAAGTGTCGTGATGGACCAGTGGTTCAGACACCCTCCTGCAGGATGAGGTTCAAAACCGGGCAAGTATCCATTTTTTTTTCGGTGCGTAAAAATCATTCAATGACATCTCCCGCCCTTGGGCGGAGCGGGAGATAGTGTCAGACTTTTACTGACTAAAGAACCAACCTCGTTCCTTCGTTGCCTTTCATACGGGCCGAGCTTTCTTTTCAGAAGCAGACCCTTAGGCCCAGTAGGTTTCGACCCTGCCTGCTGCAAGCTGGGCCTCTACGGTTTGCTAACAACTCTTTGAGGCGAGCGGGAACAGTACGCGCCGTCGACGACTTGGGCTCGGTCCGGTCGGTTATCGGGCGGGCAAGTATCCAAGTGATTTTTCAATTCATGTGTACTTTTCTCCTGTCTCCTCCTCCTCCTTGCGTCGTATTTCTCATCACGTGACTACCCTGCTTCATCACTTTCGCTCTTATGATGACCCTCCATCTATTCCTGTCTCTGGAGGAGTGAAGGGCCCCGCGACTCTCTCCAGGCCATCGGTCTACTATGTGGGAGGCCTTCAAACACTACGTTTTCTGGTGCGCGGTCGCCATTCTAGAACCTTTCAGCCCCATTGACCATTCGTTCTACGAGCAATGTGCCCTGCCCACTGCCACCTTAGTTTGTCATTTTTTCGGGCTATATCGGTGACCTTGGTACTCCTGCAGATATCAAGGCGATCACGCAAGGAAACTTTTGGAGTATTCCATGTTATTATAACCTTGACACAACCTTAAGTTCTCCTAACCTTGTTTCTTATGATTGTAAGTTCAAGTCTAGGACAGAGATATTAAAAAAGTTCTCATATAATATTCATGGTGGACTATCTCAGAGTTGTGATTTCTCTTTTACGACAAAAACAAATTTTTATCATGCCTACGCTTGTCAGTCGTGAAATTGTTTTTCGGGGAAAGTAAGCTTTTCGTTTTAGGGTTCTATGTAAGAGCGAGAAAATTTAGTGAATGTGATATACCCTAGAAGCGTCCGTGGGCTTTAGACCTAGAAATGTTTTTAAGTGATTGATTACTGTACTCTTAATTGTAGGTACACCATAAATAAAATTACAATAGCAGAGCATAGCATAGCATAGCATCAGCCTTGTAATTTTCCCACTGCTGGGACTCAGGCCTCCTCTCTAGGTGAGAGAATGGGCCGTAACACCACGCGGGCCCAGTTATGTCACATGTCTTCGAAATTTTGTTTCTAGGACATGCTGGTTTCCTCACGATGTTTTCCTTCACCGTTTTGAGAGCAGTGGTGATGAAATAAATTACACAAAGTAATGCGCCTGGCTGGGTTTGAATCCGAGACCTACAACTCATAAGTCGGGGCCGTTACCACTCGGCTACCACTACTCTCAAAAAAAAATACAAAATGCACTGGTCTCAAATACAATATAAAATATAAATATCTATTTTGTATTTTCCATTTAGATATCTTTTTTAAAAAGCATTTCTAAATAGTATATGGCAGTCTCTTTTTCTGTCTGTTTCTTACTTCTTCATGTAGAACAACGCAATGGGTTTTAATATGGTTTTCACTATCATTCAGAGATCCATTCGGTGCCCATCCGGATCGGACCCAAGTCCTCGACGGCGCGTAATCACCATGTAAAGACATGGCCTCACCAAGACAAAGGCGCCAGTGACTGAAAAGTTGAAAGGGAATCGCCTTTCAACTTTTCAGTCACTGGCGCCACTTTCAAACTTCCTCTTATATATCTACTCATTTCTCACACCATCTCAACATTCTCATCTCTGCTACGTGCAATCTTTTTTCATCAGTCTTTTTCAAACCCCAACATTCTGATACATACAGGATAGGCCTTATCACGGACTTGTAGATCCATCCGTGGGTCACAAGTAGTTTCAGCGACCTGTCGCCATTTTATCCATCCTGAGTTGATCTGATGTGCTCTGTCTCGGTCTACCTCACCGTTTCGTTGGATAAGTGACCCGAGGTACCGAAAGTCGGATATAAGTAAGAATAAGTAAGAAATAAGAAGAATAATAAGAAGTAAGAAAAGAAGAAGAGAAATGATAAGAAAGAAAGAAAAGAGAGAGTAAGATAGTAAGAATGAGTAAGTAAATTGGATATATTTTAAGAGAATTGTGACTGCTATTACTATGGGTGTTCATCTGAAATAAAATTTAAATTATTATTATTTATTGTATAATATTAGTCTGGTTTAACAATCGCTGTCTCAAGAATGTTACTATGTCTAGATTCTTATTACTGCCTACTAAATAAATTAACCTTTCAACTTGGTAACTGCGGAACCTTTATCGCGTTTCAGAAACTCTCTTGACCGATTCTTTCCTGTCCAAATAGATTATATCATCACTTTATACAGTATAGGGAATTCTATTAAATTCTTGGTACCTAGAAATCCCGGCTCTATCGCGTTTCGTGGAATGTAGGTAAATATCATTATGTTGTGTTTACTTATAAAGAAACGCCTTGAAGCTACTCTTTGAAGGATACGATGAAACCAATGATAAATGATCAAAGATATTTATTTTGCAAATAGGTTTTAAAAAAACACTTTTACACGTCAATATTTTTTTTTTCGTCAGTTTAAAGTAGATGAGGCCGGTGTTTCCTAGCTGACTACTCTGAGAAGAAACACCGAAACAAACTCAGGGGTCACAGTCTCTTTTAAAGTCCATACAGTAAATTTGTAATGGTCAAATCACATGAGAACTATGCAGATTTGTCTGAGATGTTCTTTTGAAGAAAGAAACATGCAGATTTGAGTGGACCTGTCCAGTCAGTGCAAGCATTTGTCAGTATTCGTGAAGCTCAACTCAGGACTATTAAGGAGCTCAACAACAAATGTTTCTATCTTCATGTTTGTTTGAATGTCAGTTAAATTGAGATAAGTTTCATCCTTATAAAAACCGGCAAGTGTGAGTTGGACTCGCGCACGGAAAACTACCTATGAAAACAGTTGAATTACCGAATTGAGTTACGAAGATATTTCCGAATCGCAATTTTTTTTTCATTTCGTTACTACGAATTTACAGTTTTCAGAATTTTTCCTATATTTGTGCTATGAGACCTTGCTTCATGCCAAATGTCAGGATCCTAGGTCATCGGGATGTAAATATATGAATTTTGATCCCCTTGAGGGTGTCGAAATACGTTTTTTGCGACATAAATGGCCGTATCTTTTTTTAAAAAAGGATCTGATGTAGAGGAGGATCCGTCTATTTGGCGGAGATTGTCAATAGAACTCAACATAATAGCAAACTGGTATACACCGTTAAATTTTGGTCGTTTTAATCCCGTGGAAGATCGATTCGGTACATGAAATACTATCGATTTATAAAGATAAAATTAAAAAATAAAGTACTTTTTTTCTAAAACTCGAATTAATATTATACAGAATTATTTTTTTAAAGTAAACGAGTCAATGACCTTGTAGGAAGTGGTCGGTCGTTGCGTACTAACTACGTAAACGTCGACCTAAAGAAATCAATTTCGTACATGCGTAAATTAATTCGAGTTTAAAAAAAGTACTTTATTTTTCATTTTTATCTTTACAAATCGATAGTGTTTCATGTACCGAATCGACCCTCCGCGGGATTAAAACGACTAAAATTTAACAGTGTATCTTCTTCTTCTTTTCGAATCGATGGTAAACTCGTTAAATTATTTGGGCCCAGTAAGTTGCCACGTTAACTGCAGCATCGGTGGCACCCATTAAGTCCTCCAAAGTGCAGGTGTAAGGGCACCTGGGACATTCCAACATGTGGGTCATGTTTTGAACAGCACCGCACTCGTAAATAAGTTTTTTAATTACCTAATTCTTTATTATGGTGGTGAGGAGCATTATATAAAAAAACTTTTTGTATTTTCTAGAGTTGTCTGTGGATAAACTCCGTCAAGTATAGTACGCGGCAAATAATTTGGACAATCCGCCAGGGCTGCGCGCAGCCCCCCATCTCGACTGAGACCCGAAAATTGGTTAAAATCCTCGTCAGACAAGATGAACCATCATGGCAGCCGACTTTGAATGCGCAGTAACGGATTTTCGGGTCCCAATCGAAGTGTGGGGCCGCTGGCAACCACAGCAAATGGTTTAACTTATTTGCCGCGTCCTATATTACTTTTGATTCGAAATTGAATTTACCGATATGAGGGTATTGAGGGTAGATAAATAAATATCTTACTTCATAATTTGTCACGCAATAACCGCAACACCACAACCAATTTCAGAGCAGATATAGAACAATGTATCATAAATAAATATTACGGATTTAGCCGGAAAAGATAGCACGATAGATTATTAACATTAGAAGATAAGTAATTACTCGCACTAAATCACCAAAGAATATATTGAGACAGAAGGTCGGCTTAGCATAACTTAAGACGCGCGTGAGTGAAACGCTACGCACCATTATCGGTTTATCTGGACGGTTACTGGACGGCCGGACGGCGTTGCCAGTTGTTCATTTCCCCTAAGTCAAATGATGGCTTGAAACCGGTCCTGGTGGCTGAGGCGTGAGGACGTCCATTCCCTCACCCTTCGCAAGCATTACTGCTTCTCAGAAGAAGGCGACCGCCTGTCATTCCTTCTCACTCTGGACCATGGCCTGTATCACGGATTTCCCCCACGTAGACAAGGCAGTGCTCCGTCCAAGCGGGGCATACCTCCACCGTTTGCGTCAACGTGTCCTCTGGGCGGTATGTTCCAGGGCATGACATCTTAGCGAAACAATTTGACTACAAATGCATCACTAGAGCAAACAAAAGTGATCAAAATACAGTATCCTTAGATATGTATTCAAACAAAATAAATAGCGAAATGAAAATTGCTTCTGTTACTCCAAATGAGATCTTAACTATAGTGAAAGGTATGGAGAACAAGTATTCTTGTGGTTATGATGAGATCCCAATATCTATAATTAAGGAACATATTTTGATACTAGCTGAGCCTATGTGTGACTTTTATAATAAGTGCATTGAGGAATCTATCTTCCCAGACCAGCTAAAAATAGCAAAAGTAATACCTGTCTCATGCCTGTCTATAAAAAAGGCAGTAGGACTGATCCTAAAAACTACAGACAGATCTCCTTGCTACCAGTTCTGTCAAAAATATTTGAAAAAATTATTAAAAATTTACTTCTTTCTCACCTACGCGCTAATAGAATACTGAACAAAAGACAGTTCGGTTACCAAAAAGGTGTTGGCACTACAGATGCCATATATACTTTACTTGATGATGTAATAGGAAAAGATGATGATGTATTGAATAAATGACTATGACTATGACATGGTGATTTTTACAAATAATCCTGCAAGAGACCGTCAACTCTGTCTTCTTGTTTCTATTTTTATTGAACTAACCTTCTGCGCCTTTCTATTCTGTGGCACAACCCAGGATTTATCTAATATATTATTGGATATATACGCACTTTCGTCTTTGTCAGTATTTGAGGTCGAACTGACCTCAGATAAGGAGGAACATTAATAAGGAGACTTTGTCGAGGGTCGTTTTGTTGAAAAGAGGAAAATCGGTTATTACTGTAAGTGATGATGTAATAAAGTTCTTTATTTTAGTGGGTACTTAGATGGGCAATTAGTGTCTAACCTACTGGTACATTTTGTAAAATGTGTCTAAGGGATCATGTTTGAAATATAGGCAGTAACGTTTCCTGATCTGGTAAGCCTTTTTTTTTCTAGTAGTTATTGGCCCTGAGCCCCTGACTGCTATGCTGGAAGTTGTAGGTTCGATGCCCAGGACAAATGTTTGTGTGATGAGCACTATCATTTGTTCTGTATTTGGGTGTAATTTATCTATAATATGTATGTATTTAGAATTTTTTATGTATGTTTACCAGTTGTCTAGTACCTATAGCTCAAGCTCTGCTTAGCTTGGGATTAGACAGCGTTGTGTGATAGTTGTGAAGTATTATTATTCCTTTTATTAATTGTAAATATATTTAAATTACATTTTTAAACAAAGTTATATTTAAAAAAAAATATAAAAAATAGCAGCCCACCGGCATCGGGAACAGGGTCCAAGCTGCCGGCGGTCAGGGCTCCTGGGAGAGGAACCTATGCTATGGAGGACAATATGCTCCGTGTCCAGGAGTACTGCCTTCTGAATCAGGCCCTTGATCCAACTGCCTAACGAGAGCCTCAGACGTTATTATTATTATTAATAATAATAATGTGATAATTTTTGAGTCAAGCAAAATTTTAAGATATTCACTAAATAGTGAATATTGACACTTAAATACACAGACTAAAAAAATACTACAGTAAACATATCAACCTTACACTCAAACTTCACGATCTTAAGATTTTATTTATGTTTTCCTTTAAGTATTTAATTGTATGTAATTTTTTTTTTTTACTTTTTGTTTTTGAATTATATTTAAGGAAGAGTTACTTCGACTATAATTATAAGTGATACTAATAGGAGAAGACACTGAGTTCTGTAATACAGGTTTCTACCTAGCTCAGAATTAGCTTTCATACCAAAGAGATTAAAGAGATACAATAGAGCGGCCATCAGAAGAAATGGATTAGAAAAACTAACATACTATGCTATCTAGAATTCAACAGTAAACATGCGAATTAGATTTGTAATTTATGTGTTTTTACGCTATTTTCTAGACCTATTTGCGAAAATTAATGAATTCTAATTAATTACAGAGTACATGCGAAAAATATTTACGACAATAAACAGAAGTTAGGTCCAGTCGTCCACACACACACACTAGACTGAGCGACTTACTACTCCTTTAGTAACAACTATCGGATCACGATTTTGTTCACTATGTCTTGTCTATTGGTAGTCTATATTAATGTCTTTGTTTCATACCTATCTGTTGTGTGACGTAAGCCACTGGGCGCAAATGAGTGCCTTTGATACATTAGATGATAGCGAAAAACTAATATGCAAATCCAAATTAGGCCTGTCGAATGAGACACCCTCTCGGCTTCAAAGAATCACCCACACATGTTAGAATAGAATAGAATAAACTTTATTGTACACCAAAATAGTAACAATTTCTTAGAAACTAATATCTGCAATATTTTTGATATTTATACACCGTTAAATTTTGGCCGTTTTAATCCCGCGGAGTGTCGTTTCGGTACACAAAACACTAATGATTTTTAAAGTGAAAATTAAAAAATAAAGCACTTTTTTTTTAAATCCAATTATTTATACGCATATACGAAATTAATTTCTTTAAGTAAACGTCCGCTGAGCGAGGCCAATGAACTGTAGTTAGATAGTACGCAACGACCGACAACTACCTACAAGGTCATTGACTCGTTTAAATCGAATCGACCCTCTGCGGGATTAAAACGACCAAAATTTAACAGTGTATACGTAAAAGTCGCATCATTGGACTTTAGTTGATTTCTGCACACGATATTTTTTATAATAGTCTGCAGTTGAAAATCAACATTAGGCCTTGTCTTGCCATCTGGCATTATACTGAGCTGACGTCCTTTTGGCGTTATGCTGAGCTGACGTCCTTTTGGCATTATTCGTTCAAGCACTTTTTATTTTGTTTAACTTTAAGGAGTTTCTGTTTTTTATAAAGGCAATATTCTTTCTCTTTTTATTCTTTCTTTCTTTCATCAGTCGCAACGTATAGCAGAGATGTTTACACACAACAGTTACTCGTAGATATTGCGAGAGCTTTGCCAATTAAGTAAATAGGTTTGAGTCATGCCGAGACTGGCGCACGTGTAGCTACTGAAATTACAAGATTGTTGCTTGAAAATAATAATATTTATGATACGTTTAGGTTAGAGAAAGGATTTTACGAAGACTTGTTTAACGTAAAAAATCATCTAATTATTTCTACGGCTCTAGGGTGGAGCGAGAGGGCCACATCTATATCGCTTCTGTACGGGTCAACCACCGTACAGTACGTTTACCTGGGTCATCATTATTGCGCCACACGCTCAGTATGTTTCCATCATTTATATTATTGCACTTACACCGCAATAAGACAGTACGTAGTTCGGCGATATACCGTGCGCGTGACTCATAATCTCATATCAATCACATCCATCCTAGTATAAATTAATATTAATCCTATCTTTGTGGAAATAGACAATACAGTGAATTTATTAATCCTAAATTGACGTTCATCTCTTATCTCTATCTTATCCCAACCCCGACCACCTTCTTAGCCCATTGCGTTCTAGGACTACGTGTTTCCCTTTTGAAAGTCAACCAGTGACTTCAGTAGATTTCGGCCTCTACGGTCTTGCAACATCTCTTTGAGGCGTGCGTGAAACAGTACACGCCGTTGATATACGAGGGTTACAGGGTGGCGAAGCGCACCCTCCGAGCGGAGATTAAGCGGGCCAAACTGGAGGCCCGCAACGTCTGGCTGGGGTCTCTGAATGCAGACCCGTGGGGACGCCCATACAAGATGGTGCGGGAGAAACTCCGCCCTTGGGCTCCCCCACTGACTCAGAGTCTCCGGCCCGAGCTCGTGGAGGCTGTGGTCGGCACTCTGTTCCCTTCGCGGGGGGTACACTCCCCCCCGCTCATGGCTCCGCCACCACCGGCAGTACCTGACGTGGACCACGACGACGACGATGTTCCAGAGGTGACCGAGGTAGAGATGAGAGTGGCGGTACAACGGCTGAGTGCCAAGAATACCGCCCCAGGACCCGACGGCTTGCCTGGAAAAGCCTGGGTCCTGGCCATGGAGGCTCTCGGGCCTCGATTAAGGGGGCTCTTTAGCGCATGCTTGGAGAGGGGCCAGTTCCCACTTCGCTGGAAGACGGGAAAACTGGTCCTCATAGCGAAGCCGGGGCGCCCTGCGGACTCTCCGTCCGCGTACCGGCCCATTGTGCTGCTCGACGAGGTGGGCAAGCTCTTTGAAAGAGTCATTGCAAACCGCCTCGTCGCGCGCCTAGCACGGGTGGGGCCGGACCTTTCGGACGGACAGTTCGGCTTTCGCAGGATGCGCTCCACGGTGGACGCCATCATGCGCGTGCGAGCCCTCACGACGGGGGATGCGGTGTCCCAGGGCAGGTGTGTCGTGGCAGTGTCTTTGGACATTGCCAACGCCTTTAACTCCCTGCCCTGGAGTTGCATTGGAACGGCACTCCGGTACCACCGGGTGCCCGACTACCTCTGTCGTGTGATCGAGGCCTACCTTTCGGAGAGGTATATTATCTACCCCGGTCACCAGGGAGAGTGGAAACGTCGAGAGATGTCGTGCGGTGTTCCGCAGGGATCGGTACTAGGACCACCCTTGTGGAACATCGGGTACGACTACGTGCTGCGCGGCGACTTCCCCGACGGGGTCAGCGTGGTCTGCTACGCGGACGACACGTTGGTCCTAGCGCGGGGGGAATCGTACCGGACGGCGGTCGAACTAGCGACACGCGGGGTTGCGATAGTCGTTGAAAGGATCCAGCAGTTGGGACTCGAGGTGGCACTGCACAAGTCCGAGGCCATGTGCTTTCACGGCCCTCGGGGTGCGCCACCACCGGGTTCCCAGCTAACGGTAGGAGGGGTTCACATCAGCGTCGGGTCCACGATGAAGTACCTGGGACTCGTCCTCGACAGCTGGTGGAACTTCAAGGAGCACTTCCGACGTCTGGCTCCCAAACTGAATCGGACTGGGGCTGCTCTCGGGCGGCTCCTGCCCAACCTCAGGGGACCAGACGCCTCCTGCCGGAAGCTCTACGCGGGAATCGTTCGGTCCATGGCCCTTTACGGGGCTCCGGTGTGGGCACCGACGTTGCAACAGCAACCGAGGGCCCAGCTGAATGCGTGCCAGAGGGTCATGGCAATACGCATGGTGCGAGGGTACCGAACGATTTCCCGCGAGGCGGCGACCCTCCTTGCTGGCCAACCGCCATGGGATCTGGAGGCAACAGTCCTTGGACACATGCACGATAAGCGCATGGAGATGCAACGCCGGGGCGAAATTCCGCTGCCACGACAAGTCGAGGCATGGCGGACAGAGCTCCGGCGGGATCTTATGGCGAAATGGCGTCAGCGACTATCGCAACCTCGTTCGGGGCGCGCCACAATTGAGGCGATAAGGCCCATCCTTGGGGCGTGGCTGGAAAGACCTCACGGCGCTCTCAACTTCCGCACGACGCAGGTGCTTACCGAACACGGAAAGTTCGCTAAGTACCTGTTCCGGATTCGTGCGGAGGATTCGCCCGGGTGTCGCCACTGTGCGGAACACCCGGAGGACACGGTGGAGCACACTGTAGAGGTGTGCCCCGCCTGGGCGGAGCATCGCCGTGTCCTCGTGGGGGCGATCGGCGGCAGCGATCTCTCTCGCCGGGCCTTGGTTCAGGCCATGGTCCGTAGTGAGGAGGGATGGCAGGCGGTCGCCTCCTTCTGCGAAGCAGTAATGCTAGCAAAGGAGGAGGCCGACCGCATCAGGCAGAGGCAACGGGGCGCTCGCCCCAGCCGCCGCCGGGATTCCGATCCCGATTTCCGGCCACCGTAGGCGCGGGCTTGCGGACGGCGTGCAATGGGTAGCACGCTGTCCGATCGTCCGGTAACCGGCCGGACCGAGCCCAAGTCGTCGACGGCGCGTTCTGTTCCCGCGCGCCTCAAGGAGCTGTCAGCAAACCGAAGAGGCCCAGCCTGCTAACTGCAGGCAGGCAGGGTCGAAGCCTGCTGGGGTCAAGGGCCGTTTTCTGAGAGGAAGGCTCAGCCCCGGCACTATAGGCACCGAAGGAACGGGGTAGGTTTTTAGTCAGTAAGAGTCTGACACTACTTCCCGCTCCGCCCAAGGGCGGGATTTGTCATTGGATGATTTTACCTACCATAAAAAAAAAAAAAAAAAAAAAAAAACACGCCGTTGATGACTTGGACCAGACGATACCGGGCGGCCGGACAGCGAGAAGCGGTTGTTTACTACAATATTTGTTACGTGAAATACAAATGGTATGAATGTATACAATTTGTGTACCATGTGTGTGTGTGTGTATATGTGTTCTAGCTTGTGCCAGCGGCTTCGCCCGCGTGATAGTCGGTTTCTTCATATAAACTTCCAATCCCTATTTTACCTCGTCGCGCACATAGCACGGACGGATGGCCCTCACGACGTGGGATGCGATGTCCCAGGGCAGTTGTATCTTCGGTGTCTTTGGACATCGCTAACGCCTTTAATTCTCTACCCTGGAGTAGCATTGGAATGGCACATTATTTACCCCGGTCACCAGGGAGAGTGGAAGCGGCAAGAGGTGTCGTGCGGTGTTCCGCAAGGATCGGTACTAGGACCGCCCTTGTGGAACATCGGGTACGACTACGTGCTGCGCACTGACCTCCCTGACGAGATCAGCGTGGTCTGTTTCGCAGACGACACGCTGGTCCTAGCGCAGGGAGAGTCACACCAGGTTGCGGTTGAACTAGCGACGCGCGGGGATGAGATCCTCTCTCGCTCGAGCTGGCACTGCACAAGTCCGAGGCCACGTGCTTTCAAGGACCTCGGAACGCGCCACCACCGGGTTCCCAATTAACTGTAGGAAGAGTTCACTTCACCATCGGGTTGACGATGAAGTACTGACAGTACACACAATGAATGTGTTCCCAAAATGTTAAGTGACATGCCCACTATGTACCATTGGTGCATCACCTTACGTCTTATTCTCCATTACTATATCAACAGACGTATATTCAAACAATACATCTATCTAACCAAGTAGTGTGTAAGTTCAGTTATAGCCGAGTACCTTTCTTCGGTTCGATTATACGGCTTTCATATCCACTCTATCTTTTTTTTGGGCCGTATTCAATAACTCTAACAATGCGATAAAGATGATGACCAAATTACTCTGGAGGCTGGATTATCGGCGGCCATCAACGAAATACTCGTAGGTGTCTTTGAATAGGTATATAAAGTAATCGTATAAGGTTATATTATTTGGGTGTATGAGTATTTAGAATAATAATATACAGAATTGTAGTGGGTGGAGACGTAATCAAACAGGCTTCTTTGATTATTATATTATTTATTTATTTAACAGTTCATGTACACACAATAATAGATGAAAATAATACAGAAACAGAAAAGTAAGTACATAGATGATACTTATTTCTAAAGAAATCTCTTCCAGCATACATGCGAAAGGAGAATTGGAAAAAAAGAAATGTAGACACAGTGTGTAAACGAGATAGGAAAAAAAGAAGAATAGAAATAAAACAGTTATCAATGAAATATACAATATTAAAATATACCTACTAGCATATATACATATATACATACACATAGCAAAATAAAAATCGCAATAATACATACTGAATAATATTGCATACATATATATTTGGCAGCTCCTAATGTCAGGCGGCAGTGAGTTCCACAGCCGTACTGCGTGCGCAGAGAAGGAGTAAGAATAGAAATCGGTGGAGTGAGGAGGGGACTTAAGAAGATTTTTAAGATGGAAATGGAACGAGAAGGAGTTTTTGGGTCCAGTAGGTTGCCACGTTTATAGCAGCGTCACTGGCGTTTTTTAGGTCCTCCAGGGTGCATTTGTAGGGACATTTTGGACACTCCAATAAGTGGGCCATTGTTTGGTCAGGAGTACCGCACTCGCACTGGGTGTCGGAGGTGTCTGTAATCCCCCATTTTGCCAGGTTGTGTCTGCAACGGCCTACTTGGGTGCGCAGTCTATTGATAGCTTTCCATATAGGCCACAGCAGATCGCATCCGAGTGGCAGATGTTCCTAGGGTTGAACGGAGTCGGGCGATGGTTTAATACTGCTATGGTCCCAAAACATAACTTGCTCAATCTTAAATACTCTCTGTCCAATGATACGAATATCATAAATATTGCTGGCCGCTCATAGCCCAACAATGCTTATTTTTATATAGTAAAATTTGAAATAGTTACAAATAAATTCTATACCCTAAAAATTCTTGCAAAGTAAACACATTTTACGCAATTCGGCGTGTTCACGAAAGAAGAAAATGTATGAAAGAAACTAAAAAAAATCAGATTATTTTCTTTAGCCTGTCGCTTTCCGGCGGTCGCTATTAAAAAACAAACATTTAACACCTACCTACTTTACAAAAAAAGAAAAAACAAAAATAAACCCAACCCTTTTCCTGCCACTTTACCAAAATAAAACCAACAAAAAACAAGGTAACAAAACACTTAACTACCGTCTCTCAAGGCTGAAACCTTGAACTAATATTTTGAACCCGCCCACGTAAAACATTAATTATTTTATTTGTGCAAACAAATCATGGCTGGGCTAGTTTCAAAGGCCTGAGCATACTGACTGAACTGAATAGATAAGTCGACCTGCCTATTTATCACGTCTTGAGACTGAGCCAGTGGTGCTAAAGGCTAATTTGAGACTGTGCGCTTTAATGAGGTCCAATATTGATTGCGGTAATGGCAGAATGTATTACATGTTGGATGGCGGGGATTTTCTGAAAAGGAAACCCGTATTTTTATATAGTATGTTCTTATATGTATAGGGCATCTAAAGGACAGAAGCGTGGTTTTAATCAGTAAAAGTCTGACACTCAATTCTAACGTCTCAATTCTACCATGGGACAACTATACGCCACCGCGTACGGCGTATGTCCACCCTTACGTTGTTGAAACTTATACGGTCCGGACTAAGCGTTTTGCCTCGTCGTTTATACCGCGTACTTCGAAGGACTGGAACAGTTTGCCTGCTGCCGTCTTCCCGTCCGATTATAATTTAGATGTCCTCAAGGCTAGAGTGAATAGGCTCTTAATAAACTAGTGCACCTCACCATCATCGATTGCATCACTGCTTACCATCAGGTGGGATTGCAGTCAAGCACTAGTTTATATCAATTAAAAAAAAAACGCTCCCGCTCCACCCAGAGCGGGAAAAGTCATGGAATGATTTCCCAACTTAAAAAAAAAATGTTGGATGAAATTTTATCAATAGGTGACCTGGATGCTTAGTGCAAGTTGTTTAGATTTACCATCGTGGTGAAAAGGATTGGTCAGCTAGACTCTGCGTTACCGAGTGCTAGTTGTCCAGTGTGCGCCGGGCGTTTCCGACACCCAGTGAGAGTGCGGTGCTCCTGACCAAACAATGGCCCACTTATTGGAGTGTCCAAAATGTCCCTACAAATGCACCCTGGAGCGACGTGGCTACCTAGTGGGCCCAAAAACTCTGAGGGAAATGAAAACCATCGATTTGAGAAGAAGTGCGAGTTGTTATAACGTTAATGTGATCTAACTGCATCATCAGTCTGGAAGTGGCAGGCCATGAGGTCTTGGTTTTAATTCACAGGTCGGGCAAAAAGTGGTATTGGGTTTTTCCATTAGGAATTACATATACTCTGTAGCTGCCTGAAGTTTGGAAGATGGTGGTGTGATACCTTCGTGCCTCGGAAAGCACGTAAAGTCGTTGTTTCTGCGCCTGATCTTTCTCCGGTCATGTCGGATTGGCGTCCCATTGGAGTAAAGGAACAGAGAGTACTTCTGTGTTTGCGCACGCACTCGTGCACTATAATATCTCCTGCGTACTAAGGAAGGTTGAGGCAATGAAGGAACGGGGTAGGTTTTTAGCCAGTAAGAGTCTGACACTATCTTCCGCTCCACCCAAAGGCGGGAGATGCCATTGGATGATTTTACCTACCATAAAAAAACCTAGGACTAAGACTAAAAACTACATACAACGTTAAATTTTGGTCGTTTTAATCCCGCGGAAGGTCGATTCGGTACATGAAATACTATCGATTTGCAAAGAGAAAGTTACAAAATAAAGTACTTTTTTTAAACTCGAATGAATTTACGCATGTACGAATTTAATTTCAGTAGATAAACGTCAGCTGAACGTGGCCAATGAACTGTAGGTAGTTAGTACGCAACGACCGACAACTACCTACAAGGTCATTGACTGGTTTACTTAAAGAAATTAATGTCGTACAACGTAAATTTAATTCGAGTTTTTGAAAAAAAAAAGTACCTTATTTTTTAATTTTTTCTTTACAACTTGATAGTATTTCATGTACCGAATCGACCCTCCGTGGTATTAAAACGACTTAAATTTAACGATGTATAAGTACTGTAATATTACTTATTAGTAGTAAGAAATAAGAAGCCATTATAAACAAAAAGAAAATGTTGCCTTTTAGCAAATATTTCCAAGTACCAGTAAAGCAAAGTTTCAAAAGTAAGTTAAGTTACTACCTACATACATACAAAGTTTGTATTGCAATTGAAAAGGAGTCGAACGGAAACAACACAAAGGTGAAGTGAATCAATGTGAATCTGATTTTTTTTAAGGTGTATTTCAATTTACTCCGACCTCAAGGGCGGAGCTGGAAAAAAACTGAGTCATGGATTCTCGTGTCATGGACTGATGATTGTTCGATTGAATTAATGTGCAAATAAAAGTTATTGTTTAGTTCCTTTAATTCAAGCCTATTCCATATTTTTAGACTTGTAAATTTTGCTCATTAAATTAACTAATAACGTAACCAGAGCATATTGAAAAATGCATGTAAGTACAAATGTTTTCGTATGCATGGGGAGGGAGGTTGAAAGTTATGCTTACTTTTGCTGAAGCGGGAGAGGGGGAGGAGGTTAATATTTGCCAAAAATTTTGCTTACGTAATACTTGAACGGCCCCATAGGTACAAAACAGCACCACTAACACCTCCATAGATATTGAGTTTATTTATTACTAGAGATTGGAATATGATTATTTAAAATCCGGGAATAATAGACATGACGATTAATCCCTGGCATTTAAGACTTTGAACTTAATTATTATATTGCATTTAACTTTTGGTAAATAATAATATATTTTACCTATTCCGACCTCTTTTCATTACAAACAATAACTATAATTTTGGAAGTCGGTGTTTCTATAATAGTTTGGTCTCTTTGTTATTAAACACCGACTTCCAAAATTAAAGTTATTTTGCACACTTTTGTGTTTTTTTTAAATCGTTTTTTTTTAAGTTTTTTATTTCACACTATTTAGTTGTAGTACCTCTCAGCCAAACTTAAATAGATACCTTCCGCCATTCGGTTTCATTATCAAATCATCATGACAATTCTAAAAACTGAGAAATTCTTGTTTTAAATCGGTTACAATATCAAAACCTTCTCCTAAATGTGACAAATATTCTTCTGAATACCACAGCAAAATCGGCTCAGCTAAACGCGAGAAAATCGCGGACAAACATACACACATTTTTTTTTTCTTTATATCGGTATCCATATGGCGCTTATACTCCAATACTAAATGTATCGGTACCGTTCAACAATATTCCGACTTCTAAATCCCAAAAGAAAAAATCTTCAACAGGAACCAAGGGTCGTTACAAATCTGAGGCTTGTAAGTGATAAAACTAATATTACTGTTTTCATCTCGCACGTGGAGTTTACGTCGTGCCAGCTGCTTCATGGAGACCATAGTTTTAGCACATAGCAGGATTTTCCTGCAGGTAGTAATGACTGGTTATTTCGATTTTCGTTCATTAAAGTAACGGCATGGTCTAGTGGTTGAGCGAATGGCTGCTGAGCGTCGCGGGTTCAATTTCCGCTCGGAACAAAATATTTGTATTGCCTGCAGATAGTTGTTGTGAGTGTCTTGTGTATGTGAGTTAAGCCAAGATACAGAAGTCATACCTAATGTCAAGAATGTTTCGTTTAAACAAAATTAATAGTAATCATAATAACACAATTCACAACAGTAATAATAATCATCAATTATACTCGTAATATATTTTTAAAACAACTTTTGGTCAACAATATTTGTTAGTAGCTATTATTTCTATATTAGTTCATAGGTATAAAAATAGTATTAGGTTAAAAACTTTCCGTATTCTAATAATGAAAATTAAAATCAGCTCATACAGTCAATAAAAATAGATAAATTTAAACGACAGAATTAAAATCAACAACTGAAAACCAGCGCTGGGTATCTGACACCCGCAAATGCTGAGGTGGTCACCCTGTCGGTGCGAGCACGCTCAGCGTACTCTGTACATTTGTGTTTTTTTTTTATTATTATTTCGTGTTTGTAACCGTTGTGCTGTATCTGTCTCGAATAAAACTATTTCTATTCTATTCTATTCTAAAATGTTAACTTCAAAAGGGCAAAAATATGTGTGAAAATCTTCATTAAACGTGTAACATTCAAAACCATTATGAATAAATTCAGCAAACATCTCCATCGCTTCAAAGACCCCAAACGCATAGACAATTACAAAAACCGTACACTACCATCAAAACCATGGTCACACCAGAGCCATTCGGCCATTATGATTGTGCGTGTCATCTGAAAAACCATTCCCCCTCTCCCCCACAATGCGGTAAAGATGGCCGTTATGTCTTCTTTGCTTTGTGCGATATTGGCCCTAAAATTTGCCATATATCTCTTTATGGACACCCTACTGACATGTGTAAGGGTGTCGTCGTTTTTTTAAGTGTGATGACTTTTTCTGGGTCTTTACTTCTTTATAAATGTTTTTGGTATCTGGATTTTATAGAGCATGTATAAATAATAGAAAACTATTCAGAAATGGAAGTAAGTGTTTAGAATTAAGTATTTTGAGTTAAACACGTCTCAAATCGTACTAAAATGCCAAATTTTGACAAGTTTTAAGATTAGAGTCTAAGAAAAATTTAACTTCAAACGCCTTAATCTGAAAACAGGGGTAATTTATACAGTGTTACGATTCCAGGGCGATTTTCGGCCACTGTAAAGAGCGAGTTTGCGGACGGCAGGCTTTGGGTAACATGCTGTCCGCAAGCCACAAAGACAGTCAAAGCAGATAGTTTTGTGACGCCCTCAGATAGTTTTGTGACGTACTCATACTATGTTTATTTTGAATCCCTGATACTAAAGATAAACGAATCTCCCCTTATCTTACTATAATACAGACAGGCACAAACTCTAGTCTATAACGTTTCAACTTTCAACATCATATTATTATACCTTTCCCTAGTGTCCACAACGAGCGGTCCTATACAACCCACATCCATCGAATTCTCACGACTCTCCCGAGATCCTCAATCCATTTTATGAGAGGCTTTCCAACGGTGCACTTTTCGGTACGCGATCGCCACTGCAGAACCTATCAGCCGCGACAATCTATTCTGCGAGCAATGTGCCCTGCCCATTGAAGAAAGAAAGAAAATGAATTTATTTGGTACAATACAGGGCATAACATAATGTGTAGCTAACACGAAATAAGAAAAAGAAGATGCAAAAAATACACAGTTGTATGCCCCACAGCTGCACCAAAATAGGTCCAGTTCAGCATGAATGCCAAACAACTAGTGCCTGACGCTGGTTTTCAACTGGACCTGTGGTTGTGACCTAACTGACGTTAAACGGTTTTGGAGCGTAATATATACATATATAGCGGTGATGCGTGCTTAAATAATATAAACCATCAAAATAAGGTTTCAATAAATAGAGAAATATATTTAGAATGATAAATAGGTGTAAGATAGTGCGAGTGTTAGTTTTAAATGTGTGGAAATAAATAATAGACGAATAAAACAAAACAGTATATTAAAAATACCAAATGTGGGTAGGTAAATCTAAATATTGAAAAAACACTTAGAGCCAATTTCACCAATAAACTAATCGCGATTCGTTCAAACAAAACGCAGTTTGAGCGCCTAATCGAGATTATAGCTTCATTTTGCGTTTCACTGCGATGACTTGAACGTAGTTTACGCTAAACTCAGTTTCAATTCCTTTGTTGTCGCCCATGTTTACGACACGGGTCTTTAAACTAGATTACGCTGAGCTCAGTTTAGTTGAACTAAGTTTTTATATTGAATGATGAAATCAGCCCTAAATGACACAAAGACCAAGCACAAAACAGCACTCTCAACCCAGGTGGCAGACGGTTAAATTATATATTTTCTATTGCCACTTAAGTTCGACAATTCTTCGGGAAATGTCGGTAAACTGGGTTCTCTAACATTTTGTCAAAGAAAAAAAAAACAAAGGCAAGAACTCCCAGCCGATCAGAAACGAATTCAAACGTAAAATGTAACGCGTCTTGAACGTTCCGTGTTGATACAAACTTATTACAACTTTGCCAATTCTATCCATGAGAGTTTGCATGTTTCGAGGATTTTCTCTAAAAAAAAAACTTCCCTTTTAAGACAGTCGCGTTTTGGCCCGGCAAAGTTCTCGTTCATAATCGTTTCGAAAGTTATAAACGAAAGACTTTTGAGTAATATTACAGATTTCCGCTCGCTTTCCTTAGAATTTTAGGTACTTGATGAAATTGAATGTGAAATCATGATTTCGTAATTTCGACATTGGACTAAGTGCTTAAGTTTCAATGTCACGTAGTAAATGACATTTGACAGGGCACAAATGGCTTGAGATGGCAATTACGAGAAGTATGACAAATATCTGTCACAGTCAGTGTAATAGATGGGACTTGTTTTTTTTTTTTTGGGTTATCATCTAGCAAGTTCTCCTGTTCCGGGTGGAGCAGGAGAGCGTGTCAGACCTTTACTGACTAGAACCACACCTGTGTGGTAGTTATTGTTTATTGAAAATTGCACAGCATAGCATAGCATCAGCCTTATAATGTTCTCACTGCTGGGATTCAGGCCTTCTCTGTAGGAGAGGGATTGGACCGTAATCCACCACGCGGGCCCGGTGCGGATTGGTGGATGTCACATGTCTTCGAATTTTTGGTTCTAGGACATACCGGTTTCTTCACGATGTTTTCCTTTACCGTTTTGAGAGCAGTGGTGATGAAATAAATTACACATAGTAATGCGCCTGGCTGGGTTTGAACCCGCGACCTACAACACGTAAGTTACAACTCGGCCACCACTGCTCTAATTGAAAATTGAGATTTTAATTTTCAGCGTTAGGTTTTTTAGTTGTAAACATAGGATACAGAGGTTCTCCATGCTTTACCATTACGCATACAAATATTAACATCTATTTAATTATTTATTTTACATTATTTACCAATTAAAACTAGTAAAAATGACAATGGCAAAACAAATACCAAACTAAAATTTCAAATAAAAAATTTGTATGCTAATATTTTTTTATTTTATTTTGTAAGGATGATTGCTAATACGGGTTTTTACCTGAAAAAAACGTTTTTTTATTTCATGTGCCCTTGAGTTGCCCTTTGCGGTCTAGGACTACGGGATTCTTCTGAAAATCCCCGCTGTCCTAGCGGGCATCAACTCAGCTGGGTTAAGGACCCGATTAGTTGACTTTTTGATGAGTGCATGAATAACTACGCGCTGTCTACGACTGGGGCACGGTCCGGTCGATCACCGGACTATCGGACGGCCAGCTATCCATTGCTCGACGTCCGGAAGTTCGTGTCTACATGGCGAGGGGTCTCAGCGGCTGGGGCGAGTATGTTCGTTCCCTCACGCGTGTGGTCTCCTCCTTCGCTAGCATTACTGGTTCGCAGTAGTAGACGTCCGCCTGCCATAATTCCTCGCTCCGGACCAAAGTAAGAACCAGAGCCCGGCGCGAGAGATCGCTGCCATCAAATCCTCCACGAGGACACGGCGGTGCTCCGCCCAAGAGGGCACGACGCCACCGCATGCCCCACCATGTCCTCCAGGCGGTCCACACAATGGTGACACCCGGGCGTTTCTTCCGTTCTGAATTCGATGTAGGAACCTCCCGATTTTCCATGTCCGGTGAGGACCTGCATCGTGCGGAAGGTGCTACCGCTCCGGCCACTCCTCAAAGAAGGGACTTACTGCGGTGATTATGGCTGGCCTATTCGGTTTACTTGTGTGCCAAGATTCATTGGAATTCATTCAGCTGTTTAAGCGTAAAGTAACAATACATACATACTTCTTGCGTAAATGTGAAAGTGTACACCAAGGCCCTGGTACGAAGGCTACGAATTAACGGCGTAGGTTTTTTAGTCAGTAAAAATCTGACACTATCTCCCGTTCCGCCCAAGGGCGGGAGATGTCATTGAATGATTTTTCTTCACCGAAAAAAAAAAACACTCATACTTAAAAAATTTCACCTTTATAGTGAAAACAGTAACTGTAACTACCACCAGGAATAGAAAATTTCACGCTATCTTTTCATTTTAACTCCATAACGACCTACAATTTGAACTAAAGCCTTGTAAAATAATTACAGACCGAACAGTGTTGTAATTAAACTATCAGTGAACGTAATTAGGTAGTAAATTAGGAAGTCATATTAGTTCGAAATATTGGTGTTGTACATTAAGTCTAAAATTTACTACAAATGCAGCGGTTGCATGATTCGAAAAGCTTATTCGTTAAAACTGCAATATGGCTATTGTGTGATATTCTAAATTTTAACGAATAATATTTCTAGATTTAATGACTGAGTGTAACACTTGTCAGGTCGTTTTGTTTTTAGTGATATCTGTTTTTATTTTTGTTCGAAATGACTACTAGCCTTTTTTATGACTTTTCTCGCTCTTGGGTGGAGCGGGAGAGTGTGTCAGATTTTATGACTAAAACGGACATCTGTTTTCCCTTTTTTGCCTTTGTTCCAGGGCCCCGAAGTGAATTTTCACATGATCCGTGGCCCAGTAGACTTCGACCCTGTTGGGCCCTTACGATTTCCTGACGTTGTGAAGCGCGCGTAACACTACGCGCCTTCGACGACTTTAGTTCGGTCTGGACAGTTACCAGACGGCCGCATGGTGAGCTACTCATTGCTCGCCGTCCGCAAACCTAAAATGACTAGTAGGCTGGTGTACCCGTGTATACATAAATACAGGTATATACCTATGGGTATACCAGCCCACTAGGAATTGAACACGGAGGGTTACAAATTATTTGATACACACAATATAGGATATAATATTGTGTCCAACATTGTGTGCACAGAGGTGGTTCCGTAGTGATTTTTTAATAGGACCCTTCCATGTACTGATGGTGATTATCGGGGCAGCTTTAGTGAGATAAAACTACCGCAGTCCCCGGACTTGCCCCCAAAGCTTGGGCGTCTTTTCAAGGTTTCCCCCCACCTAAAACCAAAAAACATGGCAACCAAATCATAAAACAGGCACCGGTTTGATTTGCATCCTTAATGGAGGCCCACACTTACGTTCATTAATCCCACCTTTCTTTCCTATATTTCGTAGTAAATAATTCTGTATTCGCCTACTTTGATGTCAAATATCCAAATTATACAGAACCCACGTAAGAACAACGTTTTCTCTTAACAATATTCTATTTATAATTCTTATCTTAATATTAATAGTGGGTGTGGTTACACCCACTACTACAATTAAGAGTGTAAGTAACACCCACTAAGGGCTGATTTCATCATTCAATATAAAAACTTAGTTCAACTAAACTGAGCTCAACGTAATCTAGTTTGAAGACCCGTGTCGTAAACATGAGCGACAGCAAAAGAATTGAAGCTGAGTTTAGCGTAAACTAGGTTCAATTCATCACGGTGAAACGAAAAATGAATCTATAATCTCGATAAGACGCTCAAACTGCGTTTTGTTTGAACGAATCACGGTTAGTTTATTGGTGAATTTGGCTCTTAGTATCCGAAATTAACTTCTGTTTGTCGAATTATGAATTAACCGTCTACATGTGGCAATAATTTTACGAATTATTTCAATAACAATTTAAATCAATATTCCCACGTCTGGATGCCATTGCCATGCCAGATGCCAAACCAAAAAAAAAAACGTCTGGTTACTATTTATCTTTTTTTTTTATTTATTATATTTTTTTAAATATAAAAATATTAAGTTATGATCACAATTTAAGCACTAAATGCACTGCGGTAATGTTTTTTTTTTTTTTTTTTTTAATAAATTAGTTATCCTAATTGTTTGCAAATAATGTGGGAATTGTATCTACGTGGAGACCAGTCGTGGCCGAATAGTAACGGCCCCGAATACTATACTTATGTTACAAGAGCTTAGCATAAGCATAGCGTAATCAACCCGTTCCGTTTTTTCTTTTTAAACTACGGAACCCTAAAAAAGTAGCCAATTCTGAACATACTACTTTCAGGAAGTGCATTTATTATGTTACATTTTATACAGGTACAGGCAATGAACTAAAATATGACGTCACAAAATTCCTCCACATCGCTGTCGACTGGTATGTGTGTTAAATAATTAAATAGAGTATGAACACTCGGAGGTGAAGAGGATAATCAAATGGAGGAACATGGCATCTTGCTCTTCAAACGGATTTCGTTTCTCTTTAATTCTAGAGGATGGAAAGAAAAAACAATTATAAAATTTCCCATGTGTGTTGTATTTGTTTTACAAAGTTTTTTATAAATCAAGTTTACAGACCGTAAAAGCACTCGTAAAATTACGAGAAAACAAAAACCGCTTGTTTCATACGAAATATATTACAAATTGGAGCAAAATCATCAACTCAATACGTTGTCAGAAGTCATTGCGAGAGGGACCCACCTAATGTGGATTGATATCTGTCAGTTCCACGACGTCAGTGTGCCCGTTTAGCAAATGTCATATTGCATATCCAAATGCGATTCGCAATCACGCGAATGAACCTTTTAATAGAACTAACTTTTGCCCGCGACTTCGTCCGCGTAAAATTTTAAAATGGTTGTAAAAGGATTTTTATTGATTCTAACTTTCTATCCCTTTTTAACCCCGTTTTTTTTTTACTAGCCATTACTGTCCTACTGCTGGGCAAAGGCCTCCCCAAGTCCTTCTAAACATTTTTCAAACGCGCTGTCTCGAACCAATCCTCATGACCTAGGCTGGTCGTGGCGACACTTGCCCAGCAGTCACTGCTCATGCAGCTAACGTAGCCCACCCAATCCCATTTGAGCCTGGCAGCCTATATCGCCCGTTTTGGAGCGCAGCATATCATTGCGTATTCGATCTGTTTTTTTAACACTTAGAATGCTGCGCTCCATAGCTTTCTGGCAAACCCCAAGGCGAAACTTTTGCAATTCTGGTGGTGATTCTGCTTGGTGATTGACCAGGTCTGGGAACCGTAGGTAAAGACGGGCAGGATACAAATGTCGATGAGTTTACGCTTCAGGGAGGTTGGTAGATCACTCTTCATAAGCGTCTTCATGGGCCAGTCAGTAGCTTTTCCAGGCGTTCTGAAAACGTTAACCTCATTAGGAGGAACTGACTCCCAAGTCACAGGCAATAAGCCTAGTTTGGGAGCCAGCGATCATATTTAGTGTATTCAATGTATGTTATGAATAAAGTTATTAGGGGATGAATTTTAATATAAAAAAGTAACTCTTTTTTCATCAGTTTTATTAAAGAATTTAGATTTATGGACCAAGGTTTGTTGTACTATACAAACTTTGACACTCGTTTTCATCCCTTTAGGGGTAGAATTTTGAAAAAAAAAATCTTATCGGATACTTAACTACGTCATTAAAAGAAAATACCCTCCAAGTTATAGGTCTTTACGATCAACTGTTTAGGCTGTGCGTTGATCCGTCAGTCACTCATTCAGGACAAAGCATTTTATAAGTGTAGATAATTTGGTATGTTTTAAATGGTACTTACTTTAAAATAGAACATTTATTTTTGGTATTGAATAGAAAGCTACATGAAATCGTAACGAATTAAGTGTCATAGTTGTTGGTAACAGTTTTTTATTGAAATTTAGGTATAATAAGGTATAGCTGGATCATGAGCAGCTAGATTTTGCTCATTGCTGGGCATAGGTTTCTATTCATCATATCCGCCGAAAGACGTCCACTATAGTTTTTTTATTACTGTTGAATGTAAGTGTCGCCACAACGAATGGTCCTATGCGTCTCGCATCCATCTGATTCCCGTAACCCTCACCATATCATCGGTCCACCTTGTGGGAAACCTTCCAACGCTGCGTCTTCCAGTGCGCGGTCGCTACTCTAGAATATTTCGGCCCCAACGGCCATCTGTTCTGCGAGCATTGTGCTCTGCCCACGCGAATAAGCAAGAAACCACACGCAAGCTTCTATAATCTCTTACCAAAACTTTACAATAACCTTATCAAGGTCTCACCGAAAAATAAACATAATTTTCATAAAATAACTTTTTGGATGCTGTCATTGTAAAATTTATAGGATCTTAAGCACCAAAGTCGACTTAATAAAGCAAAAAAAAATCCTGTGAGATGAAATTAATAAAGTTATATTTTATATTAGGTCTCCCACTACTCCGAGAGCTGTCTACACGTTTATAAGATTAAAATTATTTATGCAGAGACAGAGACACTATAGATTAGGTGTGCGGACGCCGGCGTTGGCTTGGGGCTTGAGTAATCAAACCACGCTCACGTTGACACGGATCGGAAAGAGTCCTCTTAAGTCAATTTGTGTTTTGGATAGAAACTCTTCCTAATGATGAACTCTTCCTCATCTTATTACTGGTAGAATTTAATATAATAGATTCTGCCTCAATACTGAGATCCAGTAATCTTTATCTGCTGTTAAGTTTGAAGACACAAGACTCCAGAATTTTGTAACACACTTCATGTAAAGAGTAACGAAGCTTGTTACAAAATTCTAATATGCTAACTTTAAGCGAACTTTGAAAATATTTGCCCGAAGTCGGGGTTTATAACTTAATTGAATTTAGACTATATATCTGCGAAACCCAATATGTGAATACATAGGAATAGATGTTTAAGATTCAAGGTTAACGAAGCCACGATGTACGCAGTATTTGTTTCAACAGGTATCAAAGTACAGGATGAACCTAAAGATTTACGGATCATAAAGCCTAGTAGGCTAGCGGATGGCGAACAAAGGGTAGCTCGCTGTTCGACCATCCGGTAACCGTCCGTACCGAATCCAAGTCGTCGACGGCGCGTACTGTTCCACGCGCGCCTCAAGGAGTTATCAGCGAACCGTAAGGGCCCAGCAGGGTCAAAGCCTACTGGGGCCAAGAGTCTATTTTTGAAAGGAAAGCTCGGCCCTGGAATGAAATCAACGAAGAAAAGTTGTGGGTTATTTAGTCAGTAAAAGTCTGACACAATTCAAAAATACCTGTCAAAAAGTTATTTAGAACAAATGTTTAAAGTTTAAAGTAAACAAAAGCAGCAATTTTTGCTAGGTCAGTTTTCGTTTTATAATTATAATTTACCTTTGACAGATAAAGACGGAGTGGCATACACTTTAAAAGCTGTAACTGTTCACATTGCAATAACAGAGGCTTCAATTTTGTGAGAAAACTTGAACTGTAATCACCGCGCATACCCAGTGCGGGTTGGTATCCGAAATAACCGTCGGAAAATTTTACGCAAAAAAAAACATCGTAAGGAAACCGGCATGTCCTAGAACGAAAAATTCGAAGACATGTGACATCCACCAACCCCTGAGGAGGCCTGAGTCCCAGCATCGGGAACATTATAAGGCTGATGCTATGCTATGCCATTTTATTCAATTCCTACTCAATACCGACGTATAACCCTGTACATCGGTGATATCAGTTAGACCTTGATTTGGCCTAGCATGTAGTTTCCGAAAGCAAAGTTTCAATGGATTGTGGACTCACCATCATCCTCATTGAATATTTGTGGTACTGGACATAAGGTGACACTCTTATGGTACGTTTACATGTTGGCCCAGCCTTGGCCAATTATTGTCAATATCTTAGCGGGGTCTCCCCGTTTATACAATGGCTACACAATAGCGATTGGCCGAGGCTGGGCCCACATGTCAACGTAGCATTACGATGTCGCTAGTTTTTTTTAGTCTCGGTTGGGTATTGCGTTATATGTTTGTTCCGTTTCTGTCACAAAAAATGCCATTGGAAAAGGATGTCCCATTCGCAGAACGTCCTATTCACAACAACTTATCACATTCACAACTTAACATTAAACACAACACATTTTTTTTTATGATATGTAAAATCATCCAATGACAAATCCCGCCCTTGGGCGGAGCGGGAAGTAGTGTCAGACTCTTACTTCCTAAAAACCTACCCCGTTCCTTTGTAGCCTATAGTGCCGGGGCGGAGCCTTCCTCTCAGAAAACGGCCCTTGACCCCAGCAGGCTTCGACCCTGCCTGCCTGCAGTTAGCAGGCTGGACCTCTTCGGTTTGCTGACAGCACATTCACAATTTAACTTTAACATTCTTTGCCAATGGGACTTTTTGCGAATGGGACATTCTGCGTCAGAACCTTTCTGTCTTCTTTGACGAAATCGTTCCGCCATGACAGCTAGTTTGTAGATGACTTTTCAAAATTGACACACATTTTTCATAGCTTATTTCCGCTGGCTTACTTGGACTGCACAAAGTGCTCAGTAACTCGTATAGCCCATAACCAACGCCGGAGATTAATTAGCCTATTACATGTAATTTTCTACTTTATTCACTTTCAAAAATATCTCTAATCATTCTTTGTACATGGTTTAATTATCAATTCTCATATTGTGCCTATTTTCCCACCTGAAATTATAATAAAAAAGAAAATACACCGAACATACTGGATATTAAATCCCATTCTTGTTGTAAATTCATAAGTAAAACAGCGTAAGTCAAGAGTAAAATTGTATTGAAAAACGAATGTCATCATAAGAGTGACATCTTATGTCCACATATTCAATGTCATTCTCATACATACAGTAATAAATATTTTATAAACACACCTCAAAATATGATTTTACGACAGAGAGAAAAAAACGTCAAAATCGTCGAACAATTCTGCAAATATGTCAATAAGTCATAACAATTTTTTGTTTAATAAAACAGATTTGACAAGATTTCTCGACAAATTGTCAGCTTTACCAGTAACTAAAAAAGTTTGAAAAAATTGTGGGATTGTCGCGACAAACCAAAATATTTGTGAATTTTCCACCGTGACAATTTTATCACCTGTACGTTTTATTGAACAGTAAAATTGTCGATTTGTCACTTTTTGACGTATGTCAGACTTGTCGGATTGTCAGCAGGCTTTAAATGTGCCCTGGCTAGATTCTTTCTAAGCGATGTGACATCAGCATCATGACTCGTTCTCACTACTAACTACTAATAACTTCACCGACAAATTGATACTAAAAAAATTAAAAAATATTTTTATGTCATGGACTTACAAAATTATTCTACAATCGCTACATTTTATAACTCGCGACTTCACGCCGACACTGCAAAGATTTATACAAATTGTTTATCATGTTATGAATTTCCTTTTTGCAGCTCAAAATGCCATTGTTCAAACAAATTGAATCCCTCGAATAAATATTGAAAGCTTTTACTTAAATTCAATTTTCCGTTTGTTTCAGAACACCAATGCGTCGGCTGACGGGCCCGCTCCAGGTATGCTACGCCACGAGGAAATGACCAACATTACAGCAAAATGGAACATAAATCCTGGACGACATGGATGAGAATCGCGTGCATACCACTTGCGCTGCTTACCACCACGGTAGCGGACTTTACGACGGAGTGTCAAAGGCCTTGTGACTGCAGATGGCAGTCCGGGAATAAAGCTGCAATCTGTTCTAACTCAAGCCTCAAAGTAGTCCCAGCGAATCTCAGCAACGACATCCAAATACTAGACCTATCAAACAACAATCTGCAACAACTACATCAGGAAGCATTCAAGAAAGTAGGCTTGAGTAATCTCAAGAAACTTTTCCTCAAAGAGTGCAACATTGAAGTTGTCCACAAAACTGCGTTCGTAACTCTCGCAATCATGATCGAACTAGATTTGTCAAAGAACAGGATCCGATCACTGCACCCCGATACTTTTAAAGGCACAGAGAAACTGAGATTAATAAACTTAAGCAACAACTTTATCGATAAGTTGGAAGACGGTATATTTCGCAATTTAAAGTTTCTTCAGAAAGTAGAAGCGAGCAACAATAGGATACACCGTATAGGAACGAAAGCATTCGTCAACTTGCCACAGTTGAAAATATTGAGATTTAACGGCAATAATTTGAGTCATATGAAACCGGAAACTTTAATGGGATTAAGAAACTTATCCGGGTTAGATTTACACAACAATCCATGGCGTTGTGACTGCAACCTTCAGACGTTTCGTGATTGGGTGATCAGTCACAACCTATATACCCCTCCCACGTCGTGCGCCGTACCACCATCTGTACAGGACAAACTTTGGAATGAATTAGACTCGTCTAACTTCGCGTGCCGGCCAACAATACTCGAGCCGGTGCCAGACGCCACGGTCAAAAGTTACGATGAAAACGTGACGCTGACTTGCAAAGTAGTCGGAAATCCACCACCTGAAGTAGGCTGGCGATTTAACGGCAAAACTATCGAAATGAAGGCTTTCGGTGAGATTAGATACGCCGTAGCTGAAAATACTATGGATTTGATTCGATGGGTGAATTTGACGATAATATACGCCCGATATAGTGATAGAGGAAATTACACTTGCGTGGCTGAGAACCCAGGAGGCCGTGATGAGAAGACTTTAACCCTAGTGCTTTCAAGATATGCAGGAGTAGGTACCATAGCGGGTATGGATACCGATTCCTTCGCCATTTTAGTTGGCTGTCTAACAGCAATAGTAATAATTTTTGGCGCAGCACTAGTTGTATGTTACTTTACAACCCAAAACAATGAAATCAAAAGACTGATTAAGAACGATGCTCGTTCTTCTAATGGGGACGTGTTAATAGAAGGGTCAGAAGCTTCTGAAACAGAGAAGGCGATGAAAATGGAAGTGAACCCGGTATCGAAGCCGCCTAGAAAGTATGAAGCGCCTCAATCCTTTACGAGTGAAGCTACAGAAATGTCTGAACTGAATAGGACTTTACTAGACAACGAATCTGTATTAGGTAAGTAAAACCATTATCAAAATTGGTCTGTTTTAGAAATAAGTATCAAATTTTCTAGCCAAGGTTTTCAAGGATCTTATCGTAATACCGTCTTCATAAATACTTTCCATGATTAAATTCAGCACCCAACTTTTCAAAGCTGTTTTCATAAACTTTAGAGAAACATTTTAGTGCTTAAGTCTTTTACCAAAAGATTTATTCATCGGTCAATATAATATTTTGAATCTGTCTGATTTTACACGTCTATATTTTATGATCATATTTCTCAATTGTTTGTTGTTTCACTCAATAACTCTTTCAGCAAAGTTAGTTACACTGTCTTTCAAGATAGCTAAACAAAGGCTTTCACTACATGTCCTCTACGAATTACTTACAAGCAAAGTGGCCAGCTGGACGAACGTGCCACCTTGCCACCCAGTGTAGTTGGGTAATAACAACATAGAACGCTAAGGGTTAGTTCTCACCGACGCGTGATGCGATGCGACGTTGGGTGCATTCTTTGAATGTAAAAGTCAATGAAAACTTTTCGCATGATTTACTATTTTTTTTCACCAGAAATGACATCTAGGTTATATGTTAGAGGACAATACGAGAAATCAATAGCAAAAAAACAGGTCCTTAAACCGTAACCGAACGTAGATACATATAGAGGCATTGCTAGTGTAATTCGTAATATTTTGAGGTTTCTATTGATAAAATAGTTTAAAGTTTGTTTTATGTGGGTACAGTACCTACATAATTAGATAGATAACGCTGAGAATGTCGAAATGTACGTTTTTTTGCGGCTGTATCTTTTTTGTCGTTACTTTAGAAGTTTGATTTTTTCACGCTTCAAGGGACCGCAGACATGAGTATTTGGTTTTAATTTCAACTCGATACCTCCACGCGTTCTCGAGATAAAGGGTCCTCTTGACTGACAGACAGACAACAAAGTGATCCTATAAGTGTTACATTTTTTCCTTTTGAAGTGCGGAACCTTAAAAAAAATTACTGATGTATCACGGTTGATGAGAATGAAGGAAACTAACTGGCGATCTAAAAAGACCAGATATAATTTTACCGTAACCCAAATAATTCTAAATAAAATAGCTTTGTGAAATCGTCGGTGTGTTGCGTCGCGTTGCGCTTCGGTGTGTACAGGCCGTTACATGAAGAACGCTTAGTAAACTGGAAATTGAATGTAGGTGAGCTCGTGCTGATGTCAAAGAAAAATGTAATATGTGCCAGCCAGGTGCTTTCGAGTGAGTTTGTAGACGTAAAGAGAAAAGAAAAATAAATAGTTTTGTTAGTGACGGTGACAATTCCTAGTTTCAAAATAATATCAAACACCAAACTTAAGTGGCAATGGGGCACATGCTCGCAGATCAGATGACCGTTGGAGTCAAAAGATTCTGGAGTGTTACGGAAGACGCAGTGTTGGAAGGCCTCCTACAAGGTGGATCGATGACCTGGCAAGGGTTGCGGGAATCTGATCGATGAAAGATGCACAGGACCGTTCATTGTGGTGACACCTGGGCTGCCGTGCAGGCACTAAAACGCAGTAATAGGCTTTTTTACGTTTTTGAGTTAAATATTGATTCTGAACGGGCATTTCATAAGGAACACATTAATGTAACCGAGGTTCTGATTCGATGATTTACTTGGCAGAAAAACCAAATTTACGAATGCAGTAACTGAACATCGTATGCCGAAATTCACTGTTATACAAACTAAAATGCAGTTAAAGCAGTTACGTCTAAATCGAAACATCACTTCACCAAATAAAACGCAGTAAATAGCTCTATTACCTCATAAAATCTGTAAACTACACCTAAAAAAATATTTGGGCATACAAATTAAAACGCAGTAAACAGTTTTTGTACCAAAAATGCATGGTCAATCACTGATTTATTAAATACAATTAACAGATTAAAACGCAGCAAATGCGAAAATGCGGTACTTTATTTAGTATTACTCAAGTAGAATTACTTAGCAAAACATACTACATCGCTGTAAGATCATTATTTACTGCATTATAGTCGGTAGGTACAAAACCTAAAAAATAA
Source organism: Leucania comma (assembly GCA_958295575.1). NCBI lineage: Eukaryota > Metazoa > Arthropoda > Insecta > Lepidoptera > Noctuidae > Leucania > Leucania comma. Next base: position 21,607,130 of record OY282477.1, on the reverse strand, counting down.
ATAAATACTACTTAAATTGCAGTATAAGTCAATATTACTGCATTTTAATTGGTATCTCGAGCTAGGTTACTAATATTTACTGCATTTGGACCATACTTTACTGCGTTTTAGTTGGGAACCGTCTCTCAATCAGTTAGAGACGCACGCGCCGGTGCGTAGAAGCTGTCGCAAAAATTCGTCGTGGGTTCGTGTTTTGTATAACTTCGGAGAATCTGAAGGTTTGTGAATAAAACTAGATACCTATTATATAACAAAATTATTACTAGCTTTTTATTCGAGACGGTTGTCGTCGACTGTTGCTATCCAAACTAAACAGTTCTGGCTAGAGATGCGAAGTGGAGAAGCGTGACAAAAAGTAACCACCTCGAAGTATAGTAGCGGCAAATAAGTTGAACCATTTGTTATGGTTCCGCGCAGCTTCCCACTTTTATTGAAACCCGAAGATTAGTTACTGCGCATTCAAAGTCGATCGTCATGATAATTCAACTTATGTGACGAGGATTATAACGAACTTTTGTGTCTTATTCTTAATTCTTAATTCTTTATTGTACACCAAAATAACATAAAAACCAGGGGATTACAATATTTATGTACAAAGGCGAGCTTAACTCAAAAATGAGTTTTCTTCCAGCAAACCATTGAGTGATAGAGAGAGATTACATTAGAGGGTAAGATCCAGTGTACAATTTTTAAAATAACAAAAAAAAAACACAAAGTATAGGTATTGAACAATATATAAACATACATAAATACATAAATACTTATATACATTATATATATATAAATACTATGTCATTGAGAAAGAAAATGCTCTTTAATTTTTCTCTTGAAGATCTCTAGAGAAGGGCTGTCACGTATAGAGTGTGGGAGAGAGTTCCAAAGACGCACTGCAGTGACAGAGAAGGAGCCATCATAACGGCTGGAAGTGTGAAATGGAGTACGAAGAAGAAGAGAATTTGCAGTGCGACAGGGTCTACCTCTCGGGACGAAGTACTGAAAGCGTTCACGAAGTCTTAATCGAAGTTGTGTGTGACCATAGCAAATGGTTTGACTTATTTGCCGCGTACTATATCTAACGGGTAGTAGTTTATGTTTTTTTTGTGGGTAAAAAGGCATTACTTACGTAATAATACCTGCCTATTTTTTTTCATATTGGAATTTTTATTTTTAAAATATTACTACTATGACACTAGCGTAAATATTTTTTAAATGAATATTCTATTATATAATAAACTACTAGCCTATTATATAATAATCTGCTAGATAAACTACTAGCCGCCTATAGTACGTGGCAAACAAGTTAAACCATAAACTTTAGTTACGCGCAGGCCCCTAACTTCTAAAAATGAAGGAATAAGAAAATGGGAACTACGAATACAACAATTCATATAAATATGCAGTGCAACTTATCCTAACTCACGCAAAATTTGACTAACAAGCAGCTTCTTCATCCCGAACCTATAAATCCTGTGACTTTAGATCCTCTGCCACTAACCGCTTTAACAGAAGTAGCTTCGCCACAGCTAGATACAGCACAGTCAGCTTCTCCACAGTCAGCTTCGGCACAGTCTATTTTTGAAATAGTGAAATGGTGTTGAAGAATTTTGAAGAAGAGTTGAATTACCTTGGAAGATTTATTATGTTCCGAGATGCTGCCAACATCAACAGAGATGATCCAGACAACGACACCATATATTGCGGATTTTCTAGTAGAAAATTTAGATGGCATAGTAGCAAACAAAAATTATGTGCCTGTAACCTCAGACGATATAACAGATACCATAGCAAACTCAGTACTAACCTCAAATATTCATAAAATAAATAAAAGAAAAACCACTAAAACTTTACAAAACTCCGCCATAAAAGCTAAAAAGCATTTAAAAAAATATTATATGAGACCACCGTGTCATAATCTTTGCAAAAAACTTTGTATCTTGAATTTTGGTGAGGAAAAAAGGATATTTATCCATGCTGATTACTGGTCTATGGACTGGGAGTCCAGAGGAATTTTTCTTAAGGCCTTAGTTCACAGTGTTGAATGTACCAAAATAAATAACCTAAACCTAAAAAGAACCTAAAAAGCTAATTTTATTATATAAATGTAAGTCATTCTATATCAAAACCGCATGTGTTGAAAACACCTATAGTTAAATTTTAATTCGCTGATATGATTAAAAAATAAACGCTATTTTAATACATACAAAAAAAAAATGTGTTTGTTTTATAAATCCCTACACAACATATTCATTTTCAAAATTTGTAACATACTGCATTTAAAATCGGTTGAAGATTCAAATTAAAATGCAGTAAAGAAAGACTTATACTGCAAATTAGTCTGCAAAATAGCGTATTGATCGATGGTTTTTGCAGTATCGAGTATTTTTACTGCATTTTAACCTGCAAATGTGTACCGTTTTGCATGCAGTAATAGGTATGTTTTTCGAAAAATCCATTTTATTTTAAACCTAATGAACTTATTAATATATTTTTTTTTCAAAATTAATTCTTTCTTTTTCCTTAATCCTCTAGGTAATAAATAATCTACCATAAAACATTATTTCTATAAAAAATACGGCGTCAAAGTGTTTTTTGCGTTTTTCTCGAAACTGCTTTTTTGTTCATACTGCGTTTTAGGGAATGCACGGCAGTGGGGGAAGTCTATGTCCAACAGTGGACGTGTTTCGGGTGAAATGATGATGATGATGAATATCAAAGGAAGATTGCTGAAAATGGATCCAGCATTCTTTATAAAGTGTGATAAACATAATAAACACCATAATAAACACACTCTGATTTTCATTTCATCTCTCACAGAGTGTTATCAGTCTGGTTAAATTAATTTATGTTTGTATAAAAAATAGAGATCCATTTTCTCATTACAAATCATTAGAGATTTTTTTATAGTGGGTAAAATCATCCAATGACAAATCCCGCCCTTGGGCGGGACGGGAGATTGTATCAGACTCTTACTGACTAAAATCCTACCCTGTTCCTTCGTTGCCTATCATATCGGGCCCGAGCCTTCTTTTCAGAAAGCGGTCCTTGTCCCCAGTAAGCTTTGGCCCTGCCTGCCTGCAGCTAGCAGGCTGGGCCTCTACGGTTTGCTGACAGCTCCATGAGGCGCGCAGGAATAGTGCGCGCCGTCTACGACTAATCATTAGAGATCTAAAATATACCAATTGGATTAGAAATAACCGGTCAAGTCTGAGCTGAACTCGCGCCGAAGGATTCCGCACCGTCCGTAGTAAACAGCCCCACTAAAATATTTATTTTATTTCGTTTTTTGGTATTTTTGTTCTTTTCTAATCTACATAACATTGTTTTATACTGCTTATATTACAATAATGTTAAGTGGATTAGCGGAGTCACCTAACACGAGCAACTTCTTTCTTAAAAGGTGGTATGCATATTTATAAAAATAATTGTCGTATGTAGTTTTGTCTGCAATGAGCAACAAGCGACTGAACACCGAGCTCCGCGGGGTACTGCTTAACCATGACAACGTGCCTGCGCACTCAGCACTCAAAATGAGGGACTTCCTGGACACCACACTGGTCAGAGTCTTGGGGCCTGATCTAGCACCGTGTGACTTCTTTCTTTAGTGTCTCAAAGCTTTCTGAGTGTCCCACTACTAACAAAATTTGGATCACTGCTGTCCGGATTAAATAAATTTTATTTTACATTTTACGGTTTCGTATCTCAAAAGGAAAAAACGGAACCCTTATAAAATTAAATAAGTTTGTTGTCCATCTGTCTGCCTGTCTGACAAGACCCTTTATCTCGGGAACGCGTGGAGCTATCGAATTGAAATTAAAACCATATACTTAAGTCGGCATTCCTTGAAGTTGTGAAAAAATCAAACTCCTAAGTTAATTTTATATTTCTAAACTTTCAAGGGAATGAAACTTCATAGGGTACTTGCCGTTGACCTAGAATCCTAGGTCAACGGCAAGACCTAGAATAACCTAGAATCCTGAATGGCTCGCATTGCTCAAACATATGGAAAAATCTGAAAACTGTTATTTTGTAGTTGTGTCACCAAATACAATCTTTTTGGCGCTTCAGTAAAATCTTCAGGACTAAATTCGGGAATTGAATTATTTTCATAGGTAGGCTTGTACAGAACCCTCAGTGTGCGAGTCCGACTCGCACTTGCCCAGTTTTTTGTTGAAGAGTGGTCTTGTTCGACAACACAACTTCGCAAGTTACCGTGTTATTTTAACTAATTACAGTCTTTATTTAAATTTTGGTGAGTTAGGCTTCCCTTGTAAGATAAATAACGACCTCTTTTTGCATTTTGCTAGAAGGACAATTTCAGTCTGAAATTTTGACGATGTTTTAGACTTTTACTGGCTCTTTCTACGGACTAAAACTCATCTGTGTCTTCTTGGGGCTATGGGTTGACTTCCGAAAGGAAAACCTGGGGTCCTGGAACGCTAGGCAAAGAAAAAACATAGATGTCGTTTTGGTCAGTACGACTATGATTCTGAGACGCCCTCTTGCTTCGCCCTAGAGCAAGAGAAGTCATTGGATGACTTCCCACCTTAACAAAAATCTGTGTTCTTTAGTTGTCTTGCAAACGTCCCTGTAACCCTAGCAGGCTTCCACCCTGCTGGGCCTCTAAGGTTTTGTTGATACCTCTTTAAAGGGCCTCCCTTTGAGTTACCCTTGATTCGTCGTCCGCAAGCCCGCGTCTATGGTGACCGGGAATCGTCGCCTGTAGCAGCTCCTGGGACCTGAGCATGTCCGTTTCGTCACGGTTATGGTCCTCTCCTTCGCTAGCGGCAGCTCACCGCCTTCTGCGAAGCAGATTACTTCTTTGCAGAATGAGGTGACTGCTTCCCATTCTCTCTCACTCTGGACTATCACCTTGGCCAGAAGTCGCCGCCGCACCGATCTTCTCCACGAGGACATGGCTGTATTTCGTCCAGGTCGGGCAGACTTCCACCGTATGTCACCGTACCTCAGTCTCATCTGGGTAGTCCGCATAATGATGACACCTGGGCACATGATCATCGTCTTCCTGCTCTTATCCCAATCAATTTTGGATCATTGCAGCACGTCTTTTTCTTTTATGATCTCAATAGACACTATGTCAAATCGTCGTCTTCATGTGATGATCGAGTGGTTAAGGGTTCAAAACCGAGTACAAATGTGAATTTTTCAATTTATATTGTGTACTTTTCTAAGTTTGTCTAGGACATTACTAACACTCCATGCCTTGGAAAGCACATGAAAACCGTTGGTCCCAGTTGTCATTGGTAGACCCTTGACAGTCGTTACAGATGGCCAGATACCGGAAAACCTGACCATCATCAGTATATCCAAGGCGTATTGTGTTGCACAGTGATAACTGGGTTGTGGAGATCTGATAGGCAGACGCTCCATGTAAAAAGCCGCATATAGTAATACTGTTATCCGACCCCAAAAGGCTGATGATCTCAACAGTCACCAGTCTCTCTAGCCGTATTAGTCCTAATTACTCTTGTCTTGTCACATAAATAGGAATCGCATAAGGGATATTTTTTTTTATTATTGATAGGATCGCGTTTGACCACTATCTTACCTGATTTTATGCAATTATGGACCACATTTACCCAGAAGTAACCTATTTACTCTTGACTCAAAGACTCCTTACTAGTTTCCAGATAGCTGAAGAAACTATCAAGAAACACAGACTCTGGCAGGGAATTCCACTCCTTAGCAGCTGTATGCCCAATTAATGTATTCCCAAAACGTTTGTGTGTATGGGTGAGATGTCCACCATGTACCGGCGGCGCATCGCCGCTCATCTGGTGGTCTGATGATGGAACAAGTTGAATGGTCTAACAGTCTCTCTCATTCTACCTAGAGTGGAATGAGTTATTTGATGAATTCCTACCAAAAAACAAAACTATTGTATAATTCAAATACTATGTAAGACAATAATCAAGCGGTGGGCCAGTAAAACACAAAGTTAGTGCCTTGAAATCGCACGACGCTGACAGACCGAGAAGGAGATGTCGGGGCAACTTGGATGCCTTTCTTGTGAATTGGCAAGAAGTGTCTTAAAGCCGAGAACACTGGAAGGAATGGAGGGGGGCCCTTACCCAGCAGTGGGAAAGTATAGGCTAGATATAATAATAATAATAATAAAGATAGAAGAGAACGACGTAGGACCCCATCACACGACACTAAATTATACACTAATTTACACGCTAAATTAGGCAGCTAAAGAGCTAAGAAAAGAAAATATACCCGAAAATAATAATACAAATGTGACGTAAATAAATTGCAAAAGGTACCTAGTCTATTTTGTAACAAATTACAAATTTCACTACAGTCCACAAAGCCTTCAGGAAGTGATTGGGTTCCTATTAAAAGTTTAAATTCAATATTAAAGTCAAAGTCCTACTTTTAAACTTATTAAAACTTCATTAGATCCCAACGTAAGTACGGAAACAAATTCCTGTAATTATATTGTTAGTATCAAAGGCACGATACAAAAGTCAAAACTTGTTACTAACTTTCTCGGAATTGAGAATCAACATCAACAATCAAAATCATATAGATGTTTTTTTTTTATGGTAGGTAAAATCATCCAATGACAAATCCCGCCCTTGGTGGAGCTGGAAGTAGTGTCAGACTCTTACTGACTAAAAACCTACCCCGTTCCTTCGTAGCCTATCGTGCCGGGGCCGGGTATTCCTTTCGGAAATTAACCCATGACCCCAGTAGGCTTCGACCCTGCCTGCCTGCAGTTAGCAGGCTGGGCCTCTTCGGTGTGCTGACAGCTCCTTGAGGCGCGCGGGAACAGAACGCGCCGTCGACGACTTGGGCTCGGTCCGGTCGGTTACCGGACGATCGGACAGGTTTTTTTGTGTTCGTTATACAATTATAAAGAACCCGCTATACTATATTTACACGCCTTTTCCATTTGAGTTTTATATACATCTGTAACTATGATAACATCAAATTTTCATCTCTCTAGTTAGGTTATTTTAATTAATAATTGCACCTCAGTAACTGAAATAGGCTCTATTTTCACCTCCGTTAATGGGCGCGCCTCAAGGAGCTGTCAGCACACCGAAGAGGTCCAGCCTGCTAACTGCAGGCAGGCAGGGTCGAAGCCTACTGGGGTCATGGGTTAACTTCCGAAAGGAATGCCCGGCCCCGGCACGATAGGCTACGAAGGAACTGGGTAGGTTTTTAGTCAGTAAGAGTCTGACACTACTTCCCGCTCCGCCCAAGGGCGGAATTTGTCATTGGATGATTTTACCTACCATAAAAAAAACCCTCTGTAATTGAGACAGATATTTATTTGTACCTGGAAATCTGAGACACTGGGTAAGTGGAACACCTCTTTAAGTGACACAAATTTCCTGGTCCTTTGAAGTCCCAGCTACCCGGGTTACACTGTAATTGCAGAGGATCGAACCTCTGTGCCACCAAAACACAGTTTCACCCTGTTTGTCACTGGCCTGTTGGTCAAGTGGTTACTGACCCTGACTGCTATGCCGGAGGTCGTGGGTTTGATTCCCACCCAAGACAAATATTTGTGTGACAAGCACGATCATTTGTTCTGTGTCTGGGTGTTATTTATCTATAATATGTATGTATTTAGTAATATATAAGTATGTTTATCAGCTGTCTAGTTTGGGACTAGACGGTGTTGTGTGATAGTTGTGGAAATATTACATAATATTATTATATCAATGAATAGCTCGCCGTCGGACTAAGCTCGAATGGAAAGAATGGAGTTAGGCCTTTGCCCAGGAGTGGGACGAAACAGACTAACAAAAAAAAAGTGGGGCTCCCAAAGCAACGTCATTTTTTGCTGTTTTTTTGCTAGAGAAAGTACGAAACCCTTCGAATGCGAGTCCGACTTGCATCTGGCCGGCTTTCCTCAATTTATTTCCCGCTAAAAAAAAGGCGTGGAACCAAAACTTTGCGTTAATTTTACTCTGATGTAATTATTGAATTGAGAACAACATTACGCTGGTACACATGCCATAATATTTTCACTTACCTAGCGGCGACTATACTCGTCCCGTGATAGCTGATCAGCCCGTCCCGTGATAGCTGATCAGCCCGCAGATTAAAAAGGGTACAACCCCGCTTCCCTGATAACAATTACCTACTTGAGCAATACAAATTGCCCGCCACGGTCTGTTGGTTAAACCTTTTGTTTATTATTGCGTTAATTCCTCCCCATTCCAAGTAAACAAATTAAAGCTCGAACTGATAAAATTATTCCGAATAAACTTTTGGTTCACGAATTCTGACGAATTCTCCTTTTAATTCACTTTGATCTGGCGTTTTGTAAATCAAAGTTATTTTACTTGTACAGAAATGGTATTTGAAGTAACTAAACTGCTGCTAGCCTTTTCGTCTCAAAAAATTATTTAAGACTAAAATAAGTATTATTAATTTACAGGTCTGCAGCTAAAATTTGATTGTTGAATGAAAACAAGTTCAAGAAAGAGTCTTCTTGTGACTCTTTCTTGAACTTTTTTTCATTCAAAAATCAAATTTTAGATGGATGTGTGGTGTGACGAGAATTGATAAAGTGAGAAATGAGTATATTAGGGGAAGTTTGAAAGTGGCGCCAGTGACTGAAAAGTTGAAAGGAAATCGTATCGTTTGTCTTGGTATGGTCATGTGAAGGGGAGGGATGAAACGCATGTTACTAAAAGAGTAATGAGTTTACATGTGGATGGATGGAGAGGGAGAGGGAGGCCAAAGAAGAGATGGATGGATTGTGTGAGAAGTGATATGAAAGAAAAGGGAGTTAGTGATAGCGTGACGAGTGACAAGAGAGAATGGAAGAAAAAACGTGTTGCGCCGACCCCAAATAAAACAGGGAAGATGATGATGATGATGATGATGATATATAAAAATGAATAGCGTTAGTCTCGCTAATACTCGAGAACGGCTGGACCGATTGAATTCATTTTCGTCTTGAAATATTCGTAATAGTCCAGGGAAGGTTTAAAAAAGGTGAGAAAATGTGGAAAAATTCATGAAAAAAAAGTATCGACTATTAGGCAGTACGAAGTTTGCCGGGGTCAGCTAGTACATTATGAAAATTAATAGCTGATCGTTAGTCTCGCTAATATTCATACGCACACACTTACATATACACGCCCACGCGCATATAAATACAGTCGCACGCATAAAAACACTAACATACACAAATACACTCACATACAAACACACACACAGCCACACTATCACACACACTAACACACCATTATACACAAACACACACCCATGGCAGCATGTTTGTCTACAATTAGTTAAAAAAAAAAATTGGTTTTGTTTCTTTTTATTTTAACACACTGTCTGACGTAAGATTACTGTTGCTTTATTGTAGGGAAGACACTAACACCTGCAACACAGTTTTTTACTAGCGCAGGCGTTAGAGAATCCTATAATCCAAATTGTAAATTATGTCAATAAAGTATTATTATTATTATTCGAGAACGGTTGGACCGATTTGGCCGATTTTGGTCTTGAAATATTCGTGATACTATAGGGAAGGTTTAAACGATGAGGAAAGTTGGGAAAATTCATAAAAAAACAATCCTACTATTAGACGAAGTTTGCCATGTCAACTAGCAATAAATATAAAAAAAAAACATTCCATTTTAAATCATATCTGTTGTCAAGATAATCGTAGCTTGGTGCAATTTTCAAAAACATAACCTTTATAAAGAAAGAAATTTTGAAGCAATAAAAATCTTTGTGAAGTCAGTCTCTCGATTTCTGAATAAAGCATTTAAAGTTGAGTAGTTTCATAGTCTAGCCTGAAAATCTGTTAAACTTTGGCATTAAAGTAAGTATGTAAAATATATTTTTTTAAAATGTGACTTTAAAGTTTATAAGTCTAAATATTCGATTCGAAAACCCACTCAGTATGCTAAACATGAAAATAATAGTTTCTCGAAATGAATGTGGAAGTAACAAAAGTTCAACAGAAAATACGTAAAAATACAGAAAAACATCAGGAAGCAATAAAAATTATACATAGATAATAATTGGAAAGGTACTTGACTTTTAATTTGACTTAATTTTTAATTATTAATTTTTATTTATTTCAATATTTCATACATGGATTTCTAGTTCGATATAAAACTTAATAGATATATATACAAATTAAAAATTAATAATATGTACAAACGGGTAGAAAAAGAACTTATTGGGCATCAAAAAATTCATCCACATCGATATCAATGGGAAAAGTGCCCAGAACGCTGGCAGCATTGCCACGTTGGATGGCAATGCTGATTCGTTGACCGAATTTTTAATTGTTTTTATCAAAAAGTTACATTATCCAAAATCGCAAATCGAAAAAAAAAAATGAAATTCGTTCAAAATCAATCAACTTTCAAATCTGGTGGTAGGGGAAACTGTCAAATAACAGTTTAAGGATGCACTCACGGAAATGTGACGTCACCGCCATTAGGTTACGTATGCTCAAAAGAGATAGTAAGACATTCCCACTACACCCCACCCCAATATTTAGAATGCTAATTGCTGCTTCATTTTATAACCAATTATGATGCGGTTTTTAGAAAAAAAGATTTCATTTTAGTGTAATTTTTATTTAGTACAAAAAAAGAAAAAAATATTGTACAAAAATAAGCACAGGCAAATACCCAACTGCAAACATTGGTTAAAATGGTTAATAGTACCTGCACTCAACATATGTATTTATTTTGTCGACTGTACTAACATATGATATTTATTTTGTCGACTGTACTTTATATATTTGCTGATGTTAACATAAAAAATTCAAACACAATAATGGACGAGAATTGAGTGGGTAGTCTTCTTATTTCAATTTCTTTCTTTCATAACTAAATTAAAAACAATGCCCCAAGGTTTATATAGTTTGATAATAAATTCAATACAAATATGCTTCGATATTTCCGATACCACTACGATCTCACACTCAAACAGATTTGAAAATTTTCCGAAGATATGTTTTCTTATTTACTTTCTCGAAGTATGAATATGAGCATTGGTTAACGAAAGGAAATTCTGTGGTCTGTGACGCAGATGTATCATAGTATTATTTATTATTATCGATAGACTCGACTTTGAACTCTAAATCACCTGATGGTAAGCAATGATGGCCGACGATGGAGCACGCTTGCCTACAAGTATTTTCACTCTTGACTTAAAGACCCCCTAGGTTGTAGCTATCGGGAAACAAAATTAGATAAGAGATAGGATAATTATCTATAGCAGATAGTGCATTTTAATTTCTGGTGGATTTTCAAAAATATCTTTCATACAAAACTTGTTCTGCCAAATTGTTGGACCCGCTCTCAAATGATGCGCCGTCATTGATTTTGTAATTGATTTTACTTTATTTACACACTATCATAAGTTAGAACTATTTTTCTGCCGACCTGCGTGCTGTGAGCTTCTTCGGAAGGCAGCCTTTACTAATATATTTTAATATAATATAATATTTCCACAACTATCCCACAACACCGTTTAGTCCCAAGCTAAGCAGAGCTTGTGTTATGGGTACTAGACAGCTGATAAACATACTTATATATTTCTAAATACATACATATTATAGATAATAACACCCAGACACAGAACAAATGATCGTGCTCATCACACAAACATTTTTCCTGAGTGGAAATCGAACCCACCTCCGGCATAGCAGTCAGGACCACTAACCATTAGATCAACAGGCCAATCAAATTAGTTACTATACACACAATATACAATAATCCTGTAAGAGGTATTTTTGGTGCCGAAATGTCTTCATGGGTCCGCTATACTTTCACAATAGAACATGAAATATAACGACTATCCAAGTTTTTTGAGAAAATTGTGGAGAATTCCCGAATTTTTATTCGGCAAAAGTCGGGGGCCCTCAAATGTCAACAGCTTTGACTTGTTTTTGAGATTATACGGTTATGGAAATGACGTCGAGGGTCCCAGCAAAAAATATTTGTTTTAACAATTGTCAGTGTTATTTTCTTCCTGATTTCGGTGAAGCGAAAATGCTGGGTGTTTTTATACAAATTGTTGGGCAGTTGATGTATTGTTATGAAGGTCAAAGACCTTGCTTTAGGGACAGCGTTTGTTTAAAACATCAGGGACTTAACGAAAATAATCTATCTTTTATTCTATCAGCAATTGTTGAATGATATTCCTACAAGACATTTCGTATTGATATAATCCTACACATTTTGAAGTTTTTGATATTAGTCATCTCAGATATAATCACATTTTACTTGGAGACTACTCTGCCATCTCTTAAATTAAAATGTTTTATAGAAGTCAAAATTAATTGTATTTTATTTGTCAACAGCATCAACCGAGGACAACAGCCGGCACCAAGAAGTAGAACTACCAAAGATATCCCACGAAGCATTGCTCATGGACCGCCTAGCCCAAGAGCACCAGGCGTACCCTCCAGACCTCCTCACATTCCCTCTGAGAGGGACCCAAGTCTCCCCAGCAGGAGGACCCTCACAAGAAACAGAGAGTCCTATCAAGTCTCCAGTCTACGGAGTGACAGCTATCAACCCTGCCCTTTACAGCAGGTTTCAAGGCCAAAACTTCCAAGGTTCCATTCCCCTCATCAGTTCTAAAGGCTACGTCACGTTACCCAGGAGACCGAGAATGGTTCCAGATAACAGTCTTCGTCCACAAGTGTTCTCTACCCTGAATGGAGTCATACCTTACTATGATACATTCAATATGAGATTTTTCAACCACGGAGGAAACTACTACAGTTTGAACAAAAGTGAGATAGATTTGGGTCCTATAGGGAAGATGCCTTCGTATGTTGATGACGAAGAACCTGCTCCATCTCCTGCGCCAGGAACTCCTCATGCTACAATCCCTAGGAACAGTTTGAGTTCTCCAAACATCCATAATCAGCTCCTGACTTTGCAAGCGATGTCTGTGAACCAGATCGTCAAGTCGGAACAGAGGCCTTTGAAGGTGACCCTTGCGGAACACGAGGGTTTGCTGAGGAATCGTGACTTTAGATCGGGTTATTCGGTGAATGTTGTTAGTGGGACCCTAGGAAGGTCCAGGACTGCTCCCAAACCACCCCCTAAACCCAGAAAGAAGGCTGCAAGTGAAGTAAAAGAACCGTTTTTAATGAACGCTGGTGAAAATGCGACCCAAGTGTAGATTATAACTATGGTGAAATACGAAAAGTTTTGTAAAAAGGTAATTTTAGAAGGAGAATCGAATTTGGTATTGAAATATTTTGTTAACGGGTCGGCCTTGTTTTAAGTTTAAATTAGTTTATCAAATTCATTGGAGCGGACGTAAACAGTTTTCCATTAACGGTCAAAATCCAATATTCTACGGTCTCATATATGTAGGTCTATCAATATTAGCTGATTTTAAAAGTAAAGTATATTAAAATTTACTGATTTAGATCATGTTCCGATCATTTACCAAGTACTGAACGATAATATACACTCAAAGGTCTACTTAAACACAAATGCTTCTAAAATCATGCCATTATCGACCATAATGACTCTAATGGTGCTATTATCATTCTCTCGATAGTTTTCCGGTATTTATAATGGCTCAGTCTCTGTGGCTGTAATTCCGATCGTCGGGGTCGTCAAAAAGATATAATAGTAAAATCTAATGCTTTATATTATATCAATGGAAATGGTAGCAGAGATTTTTGGTTGTGGGAATTCTTGAATGCTTTTCTGTCGTTAGATATTCAAAGGTTAGAAATAGCTACCTACGCATCTCTGACTATAATGTATAGTTGATTTAATAATAGACGAGAATAGGTTTCAGTTTATGTAGATTCTATTTTATTCTTGAATCTTTCTATCTTCCAACACTACCAATATACATTATACTGCAAGACTGATTTACATTCGTCTCATCACAACATCAGCTGCAGTAGGAACACATAAACAGCGTCAGGCCCTGATTGTCTGGCATTTACGCTGAACATGGACTGTGGGCCAACACCCCATTTTGTTTTTGCTTCTTTTTATCAAGTTTCCTTTAAGTAGCTGTGTTTGTGTACCTATTAAGTTTTTTTTTTTCTTTACCAACCGAGTGAGTTGCCGCGCTATGTCAATAATTTGTCAGAAATCTGGAGTCAATCTAATAGTCTTTTCCCAACTATGAACTGGAATTTGTTCTGCGAGCATATCTTCCTTCTTGATTCTTGTTCTCCGAGCGAAGACCTTTCCATTACGCTTTTGGTGACTTTAAACTTTCGGAAGAGGCCCATTGTGAGCGACCACTTTTCAGACCTATGTATCATCAATGGCGACATGCACTTTCGTCTTAAGACACTGGTATATGTTGGAGAGGAAAAGACCGTGCAGCTTCCCAAACACTACCCATTCGAATTGGATTCGATGATCGACGTCTTGTGGTGTGGATTAATTAGGTTTTTTTTGTCAGTAATTCGAATCAGAAAATTTAAATACTCTTTTTATCGGCCTACTGTATCGCAAAGCTGTAGCTTAGAAACTCCGTGCAAATATTTTTAAAATAACAAAATCAGCATGACTTTAAATTCTGACGACCCATAAAATTAGATGACGTCATTTAAAAACCAAATTCGATTTGCCTCGGTAGCTATACGAAACGCAATGGAGTTAGTAATAGAGTTTATATACTATGTTGCTTTTATAAATATGTTATAGGATCAAAATATTAGTACCTACTCAGGGAAATGCAGTCAGAGTTATCAATGAGCCGGCAGTATCTCTCATAAATACACGAATTATGTATGACCATTGTATAGAATACAATAAGCTATTCAGGATACCAACATATGGCGTGTAACTGGCAATTTCACATATTGGCTGGCCACTTCATAAAATGCCCAAATCTGGTTCGCCATTTCACGAAATGCCCAATTCTACGATATGGCTACGACAGATGTCTTCTAAAATAAATTATAATTCAGAATAAAATACGGTTCTTTGTTGACTCTGATTTTAGCAGTAAATTATTATGTTATATAAAGTAAAAAAAAATGTTTATGAAACTTATATCATTTTAGTTAAGTTTTTAAAGTTTATTTTAATTTTGCTAAGACTGTATTTAAACTCTTATGACCAGTAAACTCATAGAAAATAGTATGAAATATCTATATATATTCATGATAAAAACCTAAATGTTTCTGAATTTAGAACTATTCCTGAAAAACCTTAGTTTAATTGATATTTTTTTACTAATTTTCAATTCTAGGATAAATTTCATTTTTCAATTTAATTATTTTTTTCTGAATGTAAGTAATGTAATAAAATAAAAAGACACCGTGCATTGCGAAACTGAAAAAAAAAGATCGTGAGTCAACAAGCAAACTCTCTTTATTTCAACTCCAAATTGAATTATGGCATAAAAAATTCCAAGCTTTTTAATTGAAAAACACATGACGTAACCAATTGAGATTCAATATTAACGTGTAAATATCGAGGGTGGGCATTTCAACTCACACTCGTGCACAGAGTAACTACATACAGAAGGATAACGCAAAATACAACATTATTTTTAGTTTATGCGAAACCAGAACATACTTTGTTCTGATTCAGTAACTGAATTGTTATTTTTTTTCCAAAAATATTTTTAAAAATGCTACAAGTTGGACATCACAAACACTAAGTACAACATAGGTAACAGCAGATCATAGCAGATATTAGACGCACGCGCACTGTTGAGTGCCAGAGCAAAACAACTCCTCATTTGCCCGGATGGCCCAGTGACCATGTATTTTTTTTAACTAATAAAAGGTAAGGTAAGCAGTGATGCAATCTTTGATGCTGAGGCGCGGTAGTTTATTAAAATCCTATTCACTCTAGCTTTGAAGACACCTAAATTATATCAAACAACACATTATTTTTCGTTAGACTGTAATATGTCGTAGTTTAACTGTTAGATTGTCAAATGGCATAGAACAGTAGCTATCTAACGCGCTCATTAGTTGAATGTCATGTGCTCCGCGCCACCATATTTGTTTGATAATTCGTTTGTTGTGTGTATTGATGATTTTATTTTTGATTCCGTATTGAAAACGGGGATCGTGGGATCTAGGTCAACGGGAAGTACCCTATGAATTTTGACTGCCTTGAGAGTGTCGAAATATACTTTTTTTTTTTTGCGACGTAACCAGAATCACCCGTATCTTTTTTTCCAATAACTTAGAAGTATAAATTTTTCACAGCTTCAAAGGACCGCAGACTTAAGTGTATGGTTTTAATTTCAACTCGATACCAGATAGACGGACAACAAAGTGATCCTACGAGTATAAAGTTCCGTTTTTTCTTTTTGAGATACGGAACCCTAAAAAATTAGTTATAAAATGTACTTAAGCGACTGTTAATACAAGTTAATGTTTTATCAAGCTAGTTACCTGGAAACATTGAGCAATTACTTATAGAAAATTAGTTAAAATTTCAACCTTCTGTATTTACTTACTCTGTGGCATTGACTCGCAGAGAGCGACCGTGTTTCGAAATGTCAATATTTGAATCGTTCAAAATAAGCCTTCACTGAGATGAGATGGTTTTCACTAAGCCCCTTTTAGTCGTTGAATGTTTTGCAAATATTTAAAATAAAATTTTCCATAAAAAATAATAGGTGTTACATTATTTGGTGTTATCGTTTTTAAAGTTTCTTTGCTTGAGGTTTAAGTATTTTGAAATTTATAAAGAAATAGATGTAATGATGTAATTGTCTTTGCAATTTTGTGTACGCACTTGGTCGCCAGTCAATCGAGCGCCTCAGCGACTCGCCGCACATTGGCGATGCACAAACGACTGCTAGTCGCCGGCGACCAATAGAAGCACGGCTTCAAATGGCGGCATTTACATTGCAAGCAATTTTCGTAACGACTGCACGTCGCGAAGTGGGAAGAAACGTCAAATAAGAATGTCCCAAGTTCTGCAAGAATGTATGTACTTGAAATACTGTCGCTCGGATTGGTCTCCGGCCCTAGTTGCAATGTTTTGTTCGCAGAGAGATTAAGTTGCCGGCGACAAGTCGACAGTGTGGCTCTTAGAATTGTATGTGGATGCCGGGGATGATTTGAAAGAGTGGCCGCGAGAACCGGGGGGATTTGACGTTTCAATTGAGTGGGAATTTAAGCTCGTTCAGTATTCCCTTTATATATTGACTATATGTTTTTGTGATTTATACGCGACTGTTATTTACTTTATGGTGCTAAGAATCCAGTGAATGAGTCGGGCAATAATTGAAAAATTCATTATTAAAAGAAAAGCGAGCCAATAAGAACTAAAATTCGAAATCCTGCAATGCAGTATTAGTGTTTTCCGCGCATTCAGACTATATAGAACAGTAAAAAATCAGCTATTGGATAATTGCCCAGACCAGACACGAAACCAGGTTGGAGGACTTTCCTTTTTCAACAGTGGTTTGCTGATTATAACTGAGTTACAGTTAATAATTTTAAAATATAAAAATAAAAAGGGTTGTCACATTGTTCCACGCTAATATTTACCCTTTCCGCTAAAACTGCGGAACTCCAAATAACTAAGGGAATAACTTTTAACAGCGAAAAAGTTTGGCGAATAATTGCTTTGGAGCTTTAAAGAAATGTTGGGTAATAAAATTATTGTTTTCATCGTAGCACCATTTTATAAAAATAAATTTAAAAAGCGGGATAAACGAGGAGTTTTTTTTTTGTCCAAGAAATAATCAGGAATTATTTTAGGATGAAAAAGATTATTTCGATAAATCTTCTTTCAATATAAAAGCGAAATACCACTCACTGATTTATTACGAAATCTCAGAAAAGAAACTATAACACCTACAAACTTAAAATTTGGCAGGTAGGTTTTTTATAGGGTGTAGACGTACGCCACGTTGTGGGCCTATCAACGCTGCATCTTCCAGTACGCGGTCACCATTCCAGAGCCTTTCGGCCCCATGATCATCTTTTCAACGAGCTGCCCACTGTCACTTAAGTTTAACGATTCTTTGGGCTGTGTGTAACCTTGGTTCTTCTGTGAATATCTTCATTCCCGATTCAATCACGCAAAGAATCTACAAGCATAGCCAAATGAGTATTAATATGTTTTGTTTCCCAAACAAAGGCCAAAAGAGATTTTATTTGTAGGTATTGGTTTAGTGAATTAGAGACATTTAACTTTACTATGAAAAAAAAAAACGCCATCAGCTATCTATGATTTCATTAATGTGAAGGCTTATTCTTAATTGTACGTCATGTAGGTAATTTTTTTAAAGTAATATATCATCAAACAATGTTTCCCACTATGGTTTGAGCAAGAGAGAGTGTCAGACTTTTATTTACTAAACAATGTTCCATAACTTTGCCATTTGCGAGGACCATGGTAAAGCTAAAGACAAACTGAGCCCACGTATGCCACGTATGCATACGTGGCTTGCGTGGGCATGTCATGCGTAGCCTCTTGAATTGGTTGAATTGAAAACAGATGACTTAGGAACATACTTTGCGTACGCAACGCTGCCACACGCGTCCCATGTAAGTCACCTATTTTCAAGAAAATTAATATGTAGCATACGTGGGCTCAGTTTATCTTTTGCTTAACTCTATTGAACAATCCGCAGCCCTGGCAAATGGCATTTCAATAAACTTGATATTTAAGTTACTTTATGTACAAACTATAATGTATTTTTTAAGGGTTTTGATTATTCTGATCTACATTCGCAGCGCATGGCTTCACAAAAAACGTGATTCCAATAACTTTCACGTATGCTTGTATTTTCTATTTGACGAATTTTCTCAGAATGTTTACGATAAAATTTATCAATAGCGTGTGAATGTATATTATATGTATTAGGTATTATATCTTCTGAAAACATTTTGTACAACCCGAAAATTTTAGTTAGTATACACAGCTTTTTGTTTCAAGTGTCAAATAATATGTACTTTAAAAAAATATATAAAAACCACCTGTTACCTTATTATACTTAATCGGTTTACTAAAAGTAGATATTAATTATTGGTGCTTACGTAATTAATAAAATAAATTGCGTAAATATAACCTTCCATGCTTATTTTTGTAGATGGAAAGTGTAGGAACACAGAAAATGTTTGAAACCCTTTTTTAGACCAAGTATTTGGTGTAAGGCGGAAGCGAGAAGCGATGCGGAATATTTGCCTAGACTTTAAAGTCCCAGCGTGAAGAACTAGCTCATCGGACATAACATTTGAATATTTGCTACTTACTCATACCCGTGTATGCTCCATAAGTGCGAGCGACATAGATTATAACAATCACTTCCACGTAGTTCTTGGGTTTAGATTTTATCAGCAAATAACTACTTTGTCAAAGATCTAAAATGTTTATGATTGACACATATCATTTCGATAGTATATTAAATCAACCTAGTATTTTATTTTTTCATTTGTCGATACCGATAATAGCACATCACTTCATCTTGCCTATCTATAAACTCGTACATCAGTATTGTCACTCAGTTTCTGCTCTAGTCTGAAAATAGTACATCTGTCTTTAAGTTATCTAAACTCGGTCACAAGTTTTTTAAATGGTACAAATATTTAATCCATGCAGGAATCGAACCCGCGACACGTAGCCAACCAATAACTTTCAAATAATAAAAGCTAGCAGTAGGCTCGCTCTCGCTTCTCGCTTCCGCTCCTTAACAAAAACGCAGTCTTATTTCTAACACCTTCGTCATATGATAAATGATCTCGGAAGGTGCGAATGACACATAATGGGATTGTATTTGATGGTTATCATCCCATAAAGTTAAGGGTTATCTGAGGTGAACAAATGGAGTGTCGCGGTGACAATGTTTGACAAAATTGTCTGTTAGTAAAGCATTATATGGTGTTTTATAGTCTTCTTTGTAAAACCTACGTTCACGCTCGCAGATGCTAAAATCGCTTAGTGTCGCCGCATACAGGCCTCAAAAAAGCGCCGGCACAAAACAAACGCCGCCTCAAAAAGCGCCGCCACCGCCGCACACGGGCCACAAAATAACGCCGCGTCAAAAAGAAGCGTGTGGTGGCTTTTTTATGGCCTGTGTGCGGCGACCCTTAAACATAATTTTCCGATAAAACATCGATCATGGTGGCCAGTTTCAAATTAGTCAAGTACGCAAGAGATTACGCACAAGCGCGTGCGCTAACACAGGTGCACACTCATGGGCACATGTGGGCCACGTACGCCGATCTGTCCGCGTCGGTCTCCATACACTTTATATGGCGATTATTGACACCAATCAGGCCTGGCCCACATGTGCGTCGACCTAATGTGGTCCCCGCTTTATATCCTTTACTCTCAAACTGCGATGAGTCGACAATCCGACACCACCAGACAGAGCAGTATAGGTAAATGGAAGGGAGGCCTTTGCCCTACCCAACATGTCCATAACAATAATAATAACACAAGGTATTATAACTCCAAAAAAGGATAACAGCTTTACAGGATGATGTTCGCATGATTTTAAACCAATTCCATTTTTATTAACGTGCGGAATTTCGACGATAAACCTTCTTATTACCATACCATAATGTCGTCTTTCTGTTTACCTACACTTTCCGCATGCGTTTCAATGTTTAAAAATATAGCCTGTATATATTTACATAGTGTAAAATGTATAAAAGGTATATTTCCAAATTTTTTCTTATACATATTATAACGAAATTTAATATAGATACAAATTGTTTGTGGACGATCAGTAAGGTCGTTTTGTCGTTTGAGATGGATATAGCGGTTGAAATTGTGCTTTTTTGTCATAGAAATTGATATTAACATATTTTAAAAAAAAATCCTTTCCTCTTCCCAAGGCTCTTAATTCGTTTTTGTATAAGATCCCATTCCAAATATACTTTGTCCTTATAAGACATTTCCTATTTATGTCGAAAAATAAATAAATTGTAGGAAGACCAAGTAGAAATTAGGATATTTTTTTTTTTAATACACTTAGTCGAAAACTAGCTTTAATTTCAGGCACGCTATTTATTGTTTCCCGCATTCGTGCAAAAAAGTGCTGGCGATCGGCCCCGCCACCGCCGCAGCCCCCACGAATCGGTGATCAAGCCCCGTTTATTTATTTCTTCTTAAGTGTATTGAAAAACGTCGTTTGATACTCGTGGAAATTGGTCACTGCAGCTCGCGAATTCCGCCTCGGGCCCAATGACATACTTTCTCTACTTATATCAAAATGTACTATTTTAGTAACAGTAAAATGTCAACGAAAAACTAAACAAAAAAATGCCTCAAAAGTATTTCCAAAAAAGAAACCGCCTATATCTACCTCAAATGACAGTACTTAGATAAAATAAATTTCTAAAAATTGTTTATTCAATGTAAAAATGTAAATAATTATAGATAATTCGAAATAATTTGTAAAATGATGAAGTATATGGTGTGTTGTGTAATATGGACGGACCAAAAGTGTGGAGTGCGATGCGAATGGTTTAATATAATAACGACGAAAATAAATACAATTTGAAATAAAAAATAAAACGTGTTTTTATTTCAACAGCCTGTATATCTTTAACCGACTTCCAAAATCAGGAGGTTCTAATGTTCGACTGTAAGTATTTTTTATGTATGTTTACCGATATCTCGGTGTTATATATATTTTGGACCGATTTTGAAAATTTTTGTTTTTATTCAAAAAGTTTATACTCCCAAGTTAGTAGAAATTATATTTTGATCTGATGATAAACTTCGAAGATATAGAACGGAACTCTTTAAAAACATAGCAGAACTGTCGTAACAAGTATGATTGCTTTGTTTATACATATTGTCGGTGACTGACTGAAGGAAGAAGGGGAGGTGATACATAGAACTGAACTGATGATGAAGCCAGAAAGTAGATACCTACCGGAATCCTGTAATAAATCAGAGTATACTAACCGTGGTGGTATAATTAGAATTGTCATGATGGTTTGATGATGGGACCCAATGGCAGAAGGTATCTATTTAAGTTTGGCTGAGGGGTACTAAAACTAAAAAGTGTGAAATAAAAAAAAATGTTTTACAAAAAAATACAACAGATTTCAATGTAAAAAAAAAAAACAAAAGTGCAAAATCACTTTACGATGTTAAATAACGAAGAGACCAAACTATTATGGAAACACCGACTTCCGAAATTAAAGTTATTTTGCACTTTTATTGTTTTTTTTTTTTTTGTATATTTTTGTAAAAAGTTTTTTTTAGTTCTTATTCCACTGTCCGGAATATTTTGTTTTATTAGATATAAACTAGTGCTTCACTGCGATCCTACCTGACCTGGTAAGCAGTGATGCAATCGTTGATGACGAGGTGCACTAGTTTATTAAGAGTCTATACACTCTAGCCTTGAAAACACCCAAATTATAATCAGACGGGAAGACTGCAGCAGTTAAATTGTGTCAGTCCTTCGATGCACTTGGTATAATTGAAATCAGCTTATTAATTCACTGTCGGAGAAATTACTACAACAATGAGTAAGTATGTATATTATTATGTAACCGGAAATCTATATAATCCGGTATTCTATACAATACCGAGGCAATGTATAGAATACCGTTTACAGCAAGGCTTTTATTTTCAGGTGATGATAAAAAGAAATAACCCTGTCCGTGTCAGGGTGCCCTAAAATTACATCACCTCCTACATTACCAGCTGGGCATTCAGTATTGTATAGAATACCTGAATTATACAGATTGCCGGTAACATGAGCAGGTAGTGGCAGAGTGGTAACGGCCCCGACTTATGAATTGTAGGTCGCAGGTTCAAACCCACCCAACAGCATTACTTTGTGTAATGTATTTCATCACCACTGTTTTCAAAACGGTGAAGGAAACATCGTGAGGAAACCGGCATGTCCTAAAACCAAAAATTCGAAGACATGTGACATCCACCAACTCGCACTGGGTGGTGCGTGGTGGATTACGGCCCTTTCCCTCTCCTAGAGAGGAGGCCTGAGTCCTAGCAGTGGTAACATAATAAGGTTGATGCTAGGCTATGCCGGTAACATAATATATACCTACCTGCTGTACGCAAAATACGCGCTTTAGTCGTGGAGTTGCGGATACCAGCCCGAATTACAATACAATACAATATACCTACCTACAGTGGGTATGCAGAATAGTTGATCAGTTGTTATCGTGATCAAAACTACATTAAATACTGTTTCCCTGCCTAACTAATTTCTAACTCTAATAGGGTAGGTAAGTATAAAGAAATATTTCATTTGCTGCAATAAGGAATAAGCATAAAAAAAATGTCATCTAACTAGTTGATAAGACAAAAGTATGAACCGCATGAAAAAATCATATAATATGTTGATAACGTATATGCATCTATGATAAACATATTTTTTTAAAATCTATTTATTAACCCAACCGTTACCGAAGAATAGGCTTCAGAAAGTCACTGTATGATAGCACAGCTCGGGCGCTACCATAGATATGTTAACATATCTGTGGGCGCTAGGGCCTTAAAACAAAAAAAAAAAAAAACAAAAGCAAAATTTGATCTATGGGAAACAGAAGTTGTATGTTGCAGGTGGACTACAATTATTCGCTAAAACCACTCACAGATCTAAAAGCACATTTATTATGCAAATTTTATCATTTCGACTGTTTGCATAATAACTAAAATTTCGTATTTTAATGAGGTGACTTATTTAGATTGTCATTAAGCAGCTGACTAGCGGAATGTATTTCATTAAAATGGTTATTGAAATTAATTAGGTATTCCCATAAGCCTTGGCTGCGTAGAATTGCATATTGCTTTAAATTTTGATCGTTTTAATCCCGTAGAGGGTCGATCCGGTACATGAAACACTATCACTATTGGACATTGGCCTGCCCTAAGTATTGCCCCACAACGGCCGGACCTGTTGTAAGTAGTAAGTTTAGTATTTATTAAGTAACTTTCTTGGTGTACAATAAAGTTATATTCTATTCTATTCTATTCTGTACGTCTCGCATTCATCGGATTCCCGCAACCCTCACCAGGCCTTCGGTCCACCTTGTGGGAAGCCTTCAAACGCTGTCTTCGAGGGTGCGGTAGTTTTGGCCCCATCAACCGTCATTCCATTTCTTGTCCAGGTAATTACTGTCCATTCCAGGTTGCCTGGAAGAGATCGCAGAATGCGATAAGATTGCCCCTTGTACGTGTTTTTTTTTTATTGTAGTAGAACCTAACCCTAAATTTCGAAAAGCCTAAATCAATTCTGAACTCTGCAAATGATTAAAACACTGGTTATACAGCGTTAAATTTTGATCGTTTTAATCCCGGGAGGGTCGATTCGGTACATCAGCTAACGTCAGCTGGGGAGTTCAATGACCTGTAGGTAGTTAGTACGCAACGACCGACAACTACCTACAAGGTCATTTACTCGTTTACTTAAAGAAATTAATTTTGTACATGCGTATATTAATTCGAATTTTAGAAAAAAAATACTTTATTTTGTTATTTTATTTTTACAAATCGATAGTGTTTCGTGTACCGGATCGACCCTCCACGGGATTAAAACGATCAAAATTTAATACTAGCCAGCTGAATGACAAATGTTTCTACTTTGTTTCAAACAGGAATCTTCACAATAGAAGCCTATAGAACAGAATAAGGATAATGCTATAAAATACTTGGTCGTACTGAATGCCATTATATCTATGAAATGTTGGTCTGACATGCTAACAGGTGATTTGGGCACCAATTCTTGAACCAGGAGATGGCACACCGTTAATTATAATGAAGGATGTTAACCATAACCGGTTAACCGAATTAAAATAAAATATCCGTAATCGATTTGTTTGAAACTCTCTTGTTTCAAATAGTTTCGTATGTGTGCGGAGTTTAAAAGACCAAATAAATGATTCTATACTAGAAGTAAGAAGTAAATTTTGCTATTTGTATTTTCTTTTTATAATTTTTAAATTATTATATCCGTAAATGAAAGTAGTGACTAGTCTGAAAACACTTGTGTTTTTTTTTGGTTATTGTAAGTTTCATTTTCGAATTAACTTGTTTGATGCACGAACATTTTAACCCTTAACCAGGCCGAGGACATAGGCATCCCACATAGTTTTTTCGATAGGTAATGTAGCCAAGTTTTGATTGCGGAAAGCCATAATCTGTTAAAATTAATTCTTAAACGTATCCTCTGTGATTACATATTAGTACACTACGTGATTCTCATTTTTCTTTTTTTTATCTGTAATTAAATTAAAAAAAGTAATAACAAATTAAAAAAAAAAAAGTTGTGAATATAAAACACAAAAAAAATATAAACAAATATATCCAATTAATTATATTGTTTATAGCGATTAATTATATTGTATAATATATAATAATATGAGCAATTAATTATATTGTATATATATATCCATTATAGAGTAGTCTTTACTCAGTCATGGGGATTATGGCTTAACTCATGTTTTTGTCTGACATTTCATTTGTGTTTTACAGATTTTTTTTCATAAGGAATCATTGATGGAGTATTCGAGGACTAAATCCATTTATAAAAAAATAAAAAAAGCCTTTTAATTCATGCGCATTAGTAATTGTACAACTTTTTCATCTTCAAATTCGTCATTTCAAAATTGATTTAGTTGTTTGATTTGTTAAATATAGTTAAGTAAAATCTCTGTTCTAGGTAATATCGTAATTTTGCAATAAATATTGAAACTATACAAATTATCTCACTTAACAACATAGTTAATTCGTGCTACATGTCAAATAATCAAAATTATATAAGATAAAAAAATAGTATGCAGAAAAAATCCATATATATACACTTTATATCTTGCAGTAAATCTGCGGGGCCTTTCTCAGGGTTCATTCACTTTTTTTTTCATCCAAATCTCATAATTTCCTAGGGAACGCCCATACCACATTAGATCATTAGGGACAAAAACAAAAAATGAAATGGCGAAAATCGAGTAGGTAGTGTAAAAATTATATAGATTAGAAATAAATTGTTAAATTCTGTTGTTGTAAATTTATTAAAACACATTATTGATACATCTATTAATTTTTCAAATCAAAATATTTTTATTTTACATAGGCCTCGTAAAAACGTCAGAAGCTAGCACGGTTCTAAATTGGTCGTTTCCTATGGAGAAGAACCGGCAAGAAACTCCAAGAAACACCATGGCTACTCTCTCTTAAAAAAATGGTTTATATAAAAACAAAAAAAAAAAAAATTACAATTATCACTACAACAATTACATTATACGATGGTCTAAATAATATAAAAAATATTGCAAAAGCAATGGGTCAAAATAAAAAAGTAAATACATGTCATATATTAAAAACAAAGATGGAGCAGTTAATAGACACATCTACACAATATCAATGAGTTACTAGGGGGCCACATGTGCAGAAGCAGTCATTGCCAGACAAGCGTGTCTTCGACATAGTCTTTAATCTTATAATATTCTTTTTTGGTTAAGACACGCTTAATTAGCTGATTCAAATACGTGTTTCCCTTAAATACCTTCAATTCTTTCTATCCAAGCTTATGTCTTAATATAAAACCAGTTAAGAAACACTCGTTTTCATTACTCACCCAGCCCTACTAATCAATCGACGTCCATAATATCGTTGAAAAACCCAAATTAAACTGACATAACACAAACAAATTACCACCTCACGTAAAAACACATCAACACTGTTCCCATCAAAATATGATACGCGTAAAAAATTCATAGTCACCTCCCATTATTTGGCGGTCTAATTACAAGACCCACAAAGGTGGACCGAGGGCCTCGCTACCTAATACCCAGGGGGATGACCCATGTTGTCAGAATGAAACGAAAAAATACCACGGAAATATCTCGCAGAATGAAAAGTACATAATGTCATTCTATTTCCCTTGGGTCGTTGGATTAGTGCAGTATTTTAGGGTTAGAATTGAACTGGAGAGACCATGAACGATTTTTGGAATATATAGGGTGACTGGTAATTAGTGACCGATACTTAAACACGTGATTGTAGTCATGATAAAAAACAACTTTTACTATGGTACCAAACCTGAAGCCGCGAAAAAAATCAGCCAAGTTCAATACCTTTTGGCCAGTAAGGTGAACATACTCGTAAATGTACTGACCAGCAGAATTTTTTCGCTACTTAAGGTTTTGCCCCACAGTAAAAGTTGTTTGTTATCATCGCGGAAGGTTCCACCATAGGCGCGGTCTTGCGGACGGCGAGCAATGTGTAGCTCGCTCTCCGTATGGTCACAATCCGGACCGAGCCCAAGTCGTCGAAGACGCGCACTGTTCCCGCGTGCCTCAAGGAGTTATCAGCAAACTGTAGGGACCCAGCAGGGCCGAAGCCTACTCTGATGCCTTGGAATAGTGTGGAAATGTATACCAGAGCCCTGGAAGCAAGGCAAAAAGGAACAGGGTAAGTTTTTAGTCAGTAAGAGTCTGACACTATCTCTCGCTCCGCCCAAGGACGGGAGATGTCATTTGATGAACTTACCTACCCTAAAAAAACCCAGAGTGGGAGCTTAAAGGGATTAATCAAGTTTTAATGATTTCCCACCTCAAAAAAAGTAGATATCTAACAATGTTTTTCTCAAGCAAATTAAAAATATTAGGTGCAGTGATTTGGTGACGCAGTTAACGCAGTGACTGCAATTAACTGCTACACAGCGTCTTGTGAGTTTCATTCCCGCATTGAACAAATATTTGTATGGCCTACAGCTGTTCCAGGTCTGGCTCGTAACCCACATCTACAAACACGTTAAAGGAGAATTTCCTAGTCTTCTTCTTAGTCTTCTTCTTAGTTAGATTAAATTGATAGTTTTGGTGATTATATCTCCGTCAACAAATACGTATTACGGCATATTTTTATCAATATACGAATACAACTTGGCTCTGACCTCCTAATTGCTAAAAATTGAATTTATTCTCTGATAATAGGGATATGAGAGCAGTGGTAGCAGAGTGGTGAAGGAAAACATTGTGAGGAAACCGGCTTGTCCTGGAATCAAAAATTCGATGACAAGTGACATTCACCAACCCGCACATTCCCTCTCCTAGAGAGGAGGCTTGATTCTCAGCAGTGCGAACTTTAAAAAAGGCTGAATATCAACCCGACTTTGCCCTCTAATAATATCAGGGATATTATCAGAGGAAAAATTAAGAATAGCCGAGATTTTCTGCTAATGTAAAAAAAAGAAGATTCATTAAAATAACAACAGAAAACAATTAGCCACCCTGGGCTAAATAAGTGTGGCTTTTTATTTGTACAAAAGATAATACGAAAAAACGGTACCAAGTGATAATTTGCAATGTAAAGCAAAGGGTCTTATCGTAGAAGGCGACCTAGTTCTTTTTACTTAATTGGCTACTGTTACGAGATGAAAAGATAAAGTCTTGTAGCAGTCAGACAGATCAGATATGTTTACTACTTGATGTTAAAAGAACTGTAAAGAGAAAATGGACTCGGATTTTATGTCTCCTCTTCAACATCCTTCACAACCCATCCTATCCCTCCTACCTACGCGACCGTTTTTCTTACTCTCGTCCTAGCGGCGCACCGTGCAGATCACAGCTAAGATCCCTTCTTAAATCCCCTCCTCATAAATCTACCTACTACTCCTACTCTTTCTCTGTCCACGCAGTAAGATTGTGGAACTCTCTTCCGCCTAGCATTAGAGATCTGAAAACTGTTTCACTTTTTAAGGCTAAAGTCAAAGAGCACTATCTTTCCTCTCTAATCTGATAAATATATATTTTATATTTATATATTATCTATTTCTATATTTATATATATACACACACATTATATTTATATTATTTTATGTATTTATTAATGTAGTTATTATATGTATTTATTAATTTGACTTCAGTTTTCACAATCTCTTCTTCTCTTATTTCAACACACTATTGTCTACATTTCTTCCAATGTCTCCTTTCGCAGGTCTGCTGGAAGAAATTTCTTTCAGAAATAAGCAGTACCTTTGTACAATTTTTATTGTTTAATGTATCTTCTGCTGTATTTGTGTGTACATAAATAATAAAATAAATAAATAAATCTACGATTAAACACATTGTTTAGGGGGATGCTCAATGATAGTCCGCGAAATTCAAAATTTTGTAAGTTTTTTTGTATTTTGCGAGTCAGAGTCAAAAGTTGTGGGTTAACGAAAAGTTGTCATTAAACGAGTTGATGAATTTGTAGGTAGTTGTTAGTCGTTGCGTACTAACTACCTACAGTTCATTGGCCTCGTTCAGCTGACGTTAACTTAAAGAAATTAATGTCCTTGCCTAACCTAACTTAACCTGAAACATATCTGGTAGAAAAGCACCCAGAACCCGGGTAAATATCTCCGCTGGTAACCCAGTATTTGTCGCATCAAGCCATGAATCACATTGATGTGAGCGCCATAATTAACTAATGCGCCAAAACATGGCCGCGTTTGATTGCAAACGTGTAATATTACTGCTAGTGTTATATGAATATATATTATATGGCAACGAATTAATTTTAGACTAGTTGTTGCCCGCGACTTTGTTCGTTTCAAACTCATAAAATCGCACAAATAGTAATTTCAAGTGTTTTCATTTTTGTATGCGGTTCGTTAATGATTTTATTTTCCCAAAAAGTGGATGAAGTTACTTTTAATAGGTTAGTTATTTCCTGTTCAATGTCTCACTAAAATCTAGACTTCTATGTGTCTGGGTGTCTTATGAATGTTAGTTCATAAAGATTTTGAAAGATCACACAATACAGAGATAATAAAGAAATTTAAAGCTTAGAAGAATTAAAATTGTCTTTGTGTTTCTTCGCAAACCCTTTTCTTTTACTTCATACCCACCACCTCTGGCATGTAAGTCAGGGCCACTACCCACTAGACCAACATGCCAGTCAATGTCAGTCATAAGTAATGGTGTACTATGAAGTTTATTCTATTATGTAGACATTCCCAAGTGTCAAACATCCATCAAATTCCCATAGCCCTGTCAAAGCCATCGGTCCACCTTGTGGGACGCCTTCTAATGCTGCATCCTTGGCCACTTTAGGATTGAATATGGGTTGTTACCAAAAAATTCGTAATGAAAAAAAAAATACAAAAAATAACCTTCAAATCCCAGAATAAAAAACTCACAGAAACATAACAGACATCCCAAAGAAATTACGGAACATCAAAACTTCACATTAATTCTAATTTAATTATTTGCAACAAAAAACATGTTTTAATACGACCTGCTCTTTTTCAACTAATTAGGCCTTCGTCGGCCTAAATTGTCTATTATTCTGTCGACCCCAAAACCGTTAGCCGTCGCAAAGATAATCATATCTGGCGAACCTTTGATAAATAACTTCCGTCACCGTTTTTGGTGTAATTTAGAGCATTTTTAAGGCTTTTATTGTCATTTAGAGCACATTTGGAGTCTGCGGATGGTTTTTGTTTATTATCGTTTGTATTTAATTAAAGTTCTTCGTACTTATAAACAGTTTTATCAGGACAAAAGAAATATTAGATTTATATTGTCATACTCATGTCTAGCTAATGGCACATTTGCTTGATTATTCGGTTTTCAGAATAGTTTATTCAGCTCGAAGATGAGTGAGTGAGACATATTTGTAGCGGCTAAAGTCCACCAATCCTGCACCGTGGTTTTTTTGCTCGATTACAACAGTCCGAAATCAAATATCGGGCAGTTGCACTAGAGCAATAGATAAGACTGACGTTTTCTAGCAAAAAACTTTGTCTCCTTTAAATTTTTTATCTCTTTTAAAAGAGTTTTTGTTTCTTTTAAAGTTTTTGTTTCTTTTAGAAGAAAATCTGTTTTTTTTTTTTAATAAACTTTATCTCTTTTAGAAAAGACTTTGTCTTTTTTAAAGTCGCTGTCTCGTTTAAAGTCATTGTCTTTTTTAAAGTCGTTGTCTCTATTAGAGAGACTTTGTCTCTTTTAAAAGAGACTTTATCTTTTTTAAAGTCGTTGTCTCTTTTAAAGTCTTTGTCTTTTTTTAAAGTCTTTGTCTTTTTTTAAATAGACTTTGTCTCTTTTAGAAGAGACTTTGTCTGTTTTAAAAGAGACAAATGCCCATTCAGTAAACAAGTAATACCAATAAGGAGATAACATTAACGATGTAACCAAGATTTTGTTATTATTTTGCTACTTGTTGATTAGAAGATTCTTTGGAGTTTTTTGCACGTTCTTTTCCATAAAGATCTACACTTTGGAACACGTAAAATAGCTCATCTTTTTTAAGACTGATGAACTTGACAATTCAAAAGTGTTTAAAGAAGATTTAATTGAATTTAATTCTTTTTAGTTTGAGTTTTGAGAGTCTAATTACGCTTAACAACTTTTTGTTTTAATAACTTTAGAAAGTTATTATTATCAGACAAGTTTTTATCGGCCAGAAAGCGACAAATCAAGCCTTTATCATCATCATATCAGCCAAAAAACGGCCACTGTTGAGCATAGGCCTCTCCCAATTGTCGCCATAACGACGGGTCCTGTGCGTCTCGCATCCATCGGATTCCTACAAACCTCACCAGGTCAACGGTCCACCTTGTAGGAGGCCTTCCAACCCTGCTTCTTCTGGTACGTGATCGCCTGCCCGTGTCGCCATGTTCACTGCTACTTAAGTGCGAACATGAGAAATGAAAATTGGTGTTAATGTCTCTTGAAAGACTAACTCATAATACTCGTATGAAAAAAAAATCTGAAGAGTGTAACGTGTTTCCTACACACCATAAGCTATAACTGACAAACAAATAACAGTGTTAAAATATGTACGGTAGCCTATCTCTATAGGAAATCCTAATGGTTTCCAAATGGTGCCCATAAAGCAGACTGATCTCCGTATAAAAAGGATTCGACAGTGATATCTCAGAGTTTGAACGAGTTATTTGTAAAGCTAGGGTGTCGATTATCCCTTTCTATTGGCTGATGTTTCTATCGTTGCATGTTTAGATCGTAAGTTGTCGATATGAAGGCCACTATTGTGTGTCTTTTTTACATATTGAATAGCTGTAATGTTGGTAGTCAAGTCAGTTTAACATGCTAAACGGTAGCCTCAAAAAATCAATTTAGTTTTTGCTGTATCTAGTTTATATTAATGAAAAAAAATCTACGACATTACTGACACCACGTGCCTCGGAGAGCGTTCCAGCAGGGTCGAAGCCTACTGGAGCCAAGAGTCTGCTTCCGAAAGGAAGATTCGGCCCCGGTATGAAAGACAATGAGGAATGGGGTAGGTTTTTAGTAAGTAAAAGTCTGACTCTAGCTCTGCCAAAGGGTTTTTTTTATGGTAGGTAAAATCATCAAATGACAAATTCCGCCCTTGGATGGGGTGGGAGATAGTGTCAGACTCTTACTGACTAAAAACCTACCCTGCTCCTTTCATTGCCTTCGTCCCAGGGCCCCGGGTTTAATTTTCACATAACCTTTGGTCCCAGTAGGCTTCAGCCCTGCTGGACCCCTACAGTTTGCTGACAACTCCTTGAGGCGCGCGAGAACAGTGCGCGCCGTAAACGACTTGGGCTCGGACCGGTCTGTTACTGGACGGACGGACAGCGAGCTACCCACTACCCGCCGTCCGATAGCCTCCGCCAAAGGGTGGGAGATGTTATTGGATGATTTTCCCAACCACAAACAAAAGACGCCTACATTCAGTCAAATTATTCTGAAGGATTCTTCCTTCACTAAAATCGATATGGTTACCATGGCACTGAGAAACCCTTGATTAGTGATAATAAACAGCAAGGTATAACGGAGTGGAAGAAATTCCTTATAATATAGGTTTAAATAACTCGCTGTCTGTCTATAATACTCGTATCTACATTATAAAATCGAAACAAAATAAAATATCGCTGCGTAACTGAGATTAAAACCTTTTTCATCTTCTTCTTCTTTTTAATGTATTTTTTTTTTTTGTTAGTTTATAAATAACTTATAACAAAGTTAAAGTAAAAATTTTTTATATTATTTTATTGCTTTTAGGTTTCCGTACCTCAAAAGGAAATAACGGAACCCTTATAATCGCTTTGACTGTCTGTCTGTTTGACTGTTTGTCTAGACCATTTACTTCGGGAACGCGTGTAGGTATCGAGTTGAAATTAATACCATACACAGCGGTGTGGAGTCCCTTGAAGTCATAAAAACAAACAAACTTCTAAGTTTAGGGAAAAAAAGATAAGTACGGCCGTATTGTAAAAAAACGTACATATATTTCTACACTCTCAAGGGAGTCAAAATTCATAGGGTACACAATAAAACACTAAAAACATGTGTATGTTTGTTTGCTACTCTGGAAAAACGAAGATAGTCCGAAGGTGGTCCTGTTTTCGGCCAGCTGAAGTTGAACAGGTTTGTGTAGCATGGTTATCTCAGACGCATGACGACAATAATATAATTGACTGGCCTGTTGGTCTAGTGGTTAGTGGCCCTGACTGCTAAGCCGGAGGTCGTGGGTTCGATTCCCACTCAGGATAAATGTTTGTGTGATGAGCACGATCATTTGTTCTGTGTCTGGGTGTTATTTATCTATAATATGTATGTATTTAAAAATATATAAGTATGTTTATCAGCTGTCTGGTACCCATAACACAAGCTCTGCTTAGCTTGGGACTAGACGGTGTTGTGTGATAGTTGTGGAATATTAATACAACCTTCAATACAGCCTTCTTTTCATTTTTGAACCATGCTCTGAGATAACCACAACCAATTTAAAACTTCCGCCCAAAGTAATTGGTGTAAGGCCACCCGGGTACTTATCAAACTCAACCAGCACGAAGGTTGTAAAAGAAAACCGCTTTCAAATCATAAAACCTCACAAAAATTGATCTTGGAAAGTTTTTTCCTATAAAATAAACTGTCAACTTTAAAGTGCCGATTACAATGATGACCCACGAGGTTTGACTGACGACCTAATAATAATTAAAACGTTGCCGTAAACTCCGAGTTCTTGAGAAAGTAATTTATATTCTTCCTCATAAAGTTTACGAGGTGAGAATAGGCAAATAAAAAAACGTCAAGTCAAATAACGGGAGTTTGTAATTAAACGATGTAGTTAAATTTTTTACGGTCAATCTAGTGATAGACGACTTTATTAAAAAAAAAAAAATTGGTTGGTTTTGCTTTTTTTTTCACAACTGTCACACAACGCCGTCTAGTCCCAATCTAAGCAAAGCTTGTGTTATGAGTACTAGACAACTGATAAACATACTTATATATATCTAAATACAAAAATATTATAGATAAATTACACCCAGACAGAACAAATGATCGTGGTCATCACACAAACACCTGTTCTGCACAGCAGTCAGGGCTACTAACCACTAGACCAACAGGTCAGTCAACCTTTGCACTCTCAGTTGAAAAAATGAAAGAATATTGTTACTATTTGATTAAAGAGTTGAGCCAAGTTATCAACCTCCTGAAAGACAAGGCATGGAATACGCTGGTTGAGGGTATCATATGGGACGAGCCGCGCAGTGCTAGCTTTTTGGAAGATATTAGCGATCTGTCGTTGGTGGCCCTAGTTTGATCCATGGTCGGCAGTGCAGAGTCCTGGGATGCGGTCATCTCCATCTGTGAAAAGGGAAGGGAATCGACAAGAACGCCTGCTCCATACTAACCCCCTTACTGTAGGGACCCAGGAGGGCCGAAGCCTACTGGGGCCAAAGGTTGAAATGTGAAAATGTCACCCGGGCCCCTGGGACGAAGGCAATGAATGAATAGGGTAGGTTTTTAGTCAGTAAGAGTCTGACACTATTTCCCGCCCCACCCAAGGTCGGGATTTGTCATTGGATGAAAAAAAATACTAACCCCCTTGAAAAAGTCCAAAGTCGACGGATTAGGGGGCATCCATCACTCCATTCATCTGGACCCGAAATAGTGGCGCGTAGTTTTCTACACTGAGTCGAGTGTCTTAGACGTATAGGGGGAAAACTCCATAAGTCCGGCGCGAGGTCACACTGCACCCGAAGCACAAATGTCCGAGAGCACACTGGGGTGGTTTTAGTCAGTACGACTCTCAAAGACCCTCCGCCCACCCTAAGGCGGGTGACGTCTATGAGGATTTCAACCCTATTAAGTCTCATCACCGTCTATTGTGTTCAGATCGGCTTCCAGAGAAATCGGATGTAGCTGAATACCAGTTATAAAAAGTGACTGTCTATTTTTAT
Organism: Leucania comma; assembly: GCA_958295575.1. NCBI lineage: Eukaryota > Metazoa > Arthropoda > Insecta > Lepidoptera > Noctuidae > Leucania > Leucania comma. The sequence continues at coordinate 21,572,045 of OY282477.1, read as the reverse complement.
TCTGAGGTTTGAAATCATTAAATAACATTTGCCGCTTTTGCAAACCTTAGAGGCCCAGCAGGGTCGAAGCCTTCTAGGGCCATGGGAAATGTGAAAATGAAACCTAGGGCCAAAGGCAAAGAAGGAACAGGAGTGGATTTTTAGTCAATAAAATTTTGACACTATCTCCCGCCCCGTGTTTGTAACACCGAAAGAAAAAACAGCTTTTCAAACTAAAATGGCGTCTTTAAATCTGGATATAAACTTTAAGCAAACAAATTTCATACTTAACAATATTAGTTTAAATCATCTCAAAATATCTTACTCCATCCAAAATAATTCCAGCTTTTGAATTCCAGTACAATAACTACAAAGTTAGTGCAAGGTATCCTCCACAGAGATATGAAGCTGACTGGCTGGTATGCTGGTATGAAAAATAAGTTTGCTATCCGCATTAAAGATAGGTTTTGAAAGCGATTTGTACCATTTTTTTTTCTTTAGCCTATACTTTCCCACTGCTGGGCAAAGGCCTCTTCAACTCCTTCCAGTTATTTTTCTCTCGGGCCACCTCGAATCAGCCCAAGCGGTAGGCGTCCAACTCACCTCGCCACCTCCTCCCAGGTCGACCTATTTGTACCAATATTTATTTAAAAAATAATAGACTATTTAAAAAAAAAAAGAGTAAAGTCAGAGAGTAAAGTCCCACATACCTCCGTTGAAAAGGGAGGATCTTCCGACCAGACGGGTGCTACGTCTGGTGGTCTGTTGCCCCAGTAGATGATTTTGGGCTGTTCTATAATATATGTTCAAATGCGCGGAGTATTTACTTGCACGATGCAGGATTAGTTTTTATGTGACGCCATAGATCTCGCTAAACGTTTTTTTTTTACCACAATGTTTTTGAAAACGGTCGCTAATGGCTGAATCTATTTAAACGTCTTAAGTCTGTAAATATGTCTGTCATTAATTGCTATTTCTTTGAGTGCCTATGTTTATTGACTTGCGTGTGACGATTCCGAATACAATTTGACGCGTACTGTCAAATACGGCGTTTTGGCGGCTTGTTTGAATAATACAACTTTATATGCTATTTTTTATGTTTATAAACTTTTTCTGGACTCTATAAACAATACTTAATATGAAATCGATTCCAAAAATGAGGAGGTTGTAGCGAAAGAATGAATTTAATGGCGTGCAATCAGCAAATCCCATTTCGAGCATTGGCCGCTGAAGTAGTTCCATGCTCTGTGGGATCAGAGGTCCTACTAAAGCTCTTAACATGAACAATTTGGAGGCCTAAACTGATCTGTTAAAGGGATGGAGCTATATAGGGTGTATTCATCTCTCTTACTCGTTCGCACGCTTGACATTTTAACACGTGTCGGTACTACGATTGCATACATTGATGGATTACTAAGGTTCGGATTGAAGAACAAACTCGCTTGGTTTGTTAGAAGAGTGTTTGACAATCTTGTCTCTAGCTGCGGTCGCTGAAGCTACTCCGTATTCTGTGAGTTAGCAGTGGGTTCAGGTATGAAGATTTTTTTCACTGAAAGATTACTATGGTTTTTTTTTTTTTTATGGTAGGTAAAATCATCCAATGACAAATCCCGCTCTTGGGCGGAGCGGGAAGTAGTGTCAGACTCTTACTGACTAAAACCCTACCCCGTTCCATCGTAGCCTATCGTGCCAGGGCCGAGCATTCCTTTCGGAACTAACCCATGACCCCAGTAGGCTTCGACCCTGCCTGCCTGCAGTTAGCAGGCTGGGCCTCTTCGATGTGCTGACAGCTCCTTGAGGCGCGCGGGAACAGAACGCGCCGTCGACGACTTGGGCTCGGTCCGGTCGGTTACCGGACGATCGGACAGCGTGCTACCCATTGCACGCCGTCCGCAAGCCCGCGCCTACGGTGGCCGGAAATCGGGATCGGAACCCCGGCGGCGGCTGGGGCGAGCGCCCCGTTGCCTCTGCCTGATGCGGTCGGCCTCCTCCTTTGCTAGCATTACTGCTTCGCAGAAGGAGGCGACCGCCTGCCATCCCTCCTCACTACGGACCATGGCCTGAACCAAGGCCCGGTGAGAGAGATCGCTGCCGCCGAGCGCCCCCACGAGGACACGGTGATGCTCCGCCCAGGCGGGGCACACCTCTACAGTGTGCTCCACCGTGTCCTCCGGATGTTCCGCACAGTGGCGACACCCGGGCGAATCCTCCGCACGAATCCGGAACAGGTACTTAGCGAACTTTCCGTGTTCGGTAAGCACCTGCGTCGTGCGGAAGTTGAGAACGCCGTGAGGTCTTTCCAGCCACGCCTCAAGGATGGGCCTTATCGCCCCAATTGTGGCGCGCCCCGAACGAGGTTGCGATAGTCGTTGACGCCATTTCGCCATGAGATCCCGCCGGAGCTCTGTCCGCCATGCCTCGACTTGTCGTTGCAGCGGAATTTCGCCCCGGCGTTGCATCTCCATGCGCTTGTCGTGCATGTGTGCAAGGACTGTTGCCTCCAGATCCCACGGCGGTTGGCCAGCAAGGAGGGTCGCCGCCTCGCGGGAGATCGTTCGGTACCCTCGCACCATGCGTATTGCCATGACCCTCTGGCACGCATTCAGCTGGGCCCTCGGTTGCTGTGTCAACGTCGGTGCCCACACCGGAGCCCCGTAGAGAGCCATGGACCGAACGATTCCCGCGTAGAGCTTCCGGCAGGAGGCGTCTGGTCTCCTGAGGTTGGGCAGGAGCCGCCTGTCGAGGACGAGTCCCAGGTACTTCATCGTCGACCCGACGCTGATGTGAACCCCTCCTACCGTTAGCTGGGAACGCGGTGGTGGCGCACCCCGAGGGCCGTGGAAACACATGGCCTCGGACTTGTGCAGTGCCACCTCGAGTCCCAACTGCTGGATCCTGTCAACGACCATCGCAACCCCGCGTGTCGCTAATTCGACCGCCGTCCGGTACGACTCTCCCCGCGCTAGGACCAACGTGTCGTCCGCGTAGCAGACCACGCTGACCCCGTCGGGGAAGTCGCCGCGCAGCACGTAGTCGTACCCGATGATCCACAAGGGTGGTCCTAGTAGCGATCCCTGCGGAACACCGCACGATATCTCTCGACGTTTCCACTCTCCCTGGTGACCGGGGTAGATGATATACCTCTCCGATAGGTAGGCCTCGATCACACGACAGAGGTAGTCGGGCACCCGGTGGTACCGGAGTGCCGTTCCAATGCAACTCCAGGGCAGGGAGTTGAAGGCGTTGGCAATGTCCAAGGACACTGCCACGACACACCTGCCCTGGGACACCGCATCCCCCGTCTTGAGGGCTCGCACGCGCATGATGGCGTCCACCGTGGAGCGAAGATTACTATGGTTCAAGATTGTATGACAAGCTCGTTTGGTATGTATAAAAGGTTCTGACAATTGCGTCTTTAACTGGGGTCGTCAAAGCAACTCCATGCAATTAGCATTGCTTTGCAATTTAACAGTGGTATTCAAGTACTAGGATTACATAAATTGAAAGATTACTATGGTTCGAGATTATACGACAAACTCGCTTTTTTGTAAGAAAAGTTTTGGCGATCCCATCTCCAGCAAAGGCCGCTTGAACACCTTCATGCTCTGTGCCTTTAGCAATGGTATTCAAGTATTAGGATCGCATACATTGTAGGAATACTATGGTTCGATTTGAACGACGAACTCGCTTGGTGTTTAAGATAATTTTTGACAATGCCGTTTCTAGCGATAGTCACGAAGGCCGATCCAGTTTTTAACTATGACCACGAAGACGACTCCTTGGTCTATAGTATACTTCGTTTATTAAGTACAAACTAAGTTAAAGCTAGCTTAAACCAAGGTAACAATTGTTGATCCAAGTCTTGAAGCAAGCACGCTTCAAATACAAGTTTGAAACATCTTAGATTCCAGAGCATTGATGCTATTTTCGTCCATGGGCATTATGATTTTATTGTTTTGAAGAAGAGCTGGAAGGATGAAGAAGAGCGAATTAAGATTGTGGTTTTGATAATATGGAGTTAGCCCTTAAAACTCGTCCGCATCGCTGTCGACTGGAAGTGTGCCCAAAAGGCTGGCGGCATTGCCACGTTGAATGGCAATGCTTAATCTCTGACCGAGGTAAAAGCCAGCCCTTGGCTCACGCGAAATGTCAACTAAACGTTTCGAGAGATCTTTAAAAAGCGCATGAGCACTCAGTCCCCACGGCCCAAGAGTTTCAACCCCAAGTTTTTGGGCACACTTCCAGTCGACAGCGATGTGGACGAGTTTTATGACGCCATTTTTTAGTTAGGAGTAAGTTTAAGTGTATATATAGTTTTAATTAGTGTTTTATATAATATATATAATTATGTATTTGTGAAATAAAGAATCTTTTACTACAGTATCCTTGTTAGGCCTTTCAATTTAATTTAATTAAAAATATTTTATTTTTTTGTGATATGTAGAACAGCGTGTAATATCCACATACCTCATTTGAAAAGAGAGGATCCTCTGGTGTCTGATCAGAGGATCCTCCCTTTTATATATTCCGATATACGGATATTATATCCGATCCGGGTAACTCGATAGATGATTTCAGGCTGTTGTACATGTTCAAATCACGTGGAGAACTCTAATTGCTTGATGCAGTGTTTGGTAGTTTAGTTCCATGTGACGTCATAGAAGTCACTACAACTTCACATAGGCCTACATGGGCACTTATAAAACGTCAGAAGCTAGTGCACGGTTCGAACTAGTTGTTTCCTGAGGACGTCTTTTTTTCTTCCTCTTTTATTGATGGTCAATACAAAATTTATCATATATAACATCAAATGGATCCAAAATTTAGCCAAACAAATATCTCACGAAGACCCAGTTATAAGATCCTCAAGCGTACAAGAACGTACTCAATACAGATAAGTGGGTTTTGTATTTCAGCAAGGGTGAAACTAGCTGGTATTATAGCTACAATCTTAACAGTTGAAACTCTAATATCGTTAAAATGTAAACTCATTCCCATTGACTTGTAATGAAGACAAACATTGAGGCAGATCGTAAGGAAACCTAGATTTAGTGTCCTTATATCGCCAATTAGCAGTGATCAAGTGTGATTATCAACATTTTCTTCTCTCTATGAAGCTCTTGTCATAAAAAAATGTTATCATGCTTATTTTTTTGAAGTGGGAAATCTTAAATGGTCAACCCCCATAGCCAAGTCGCAATAACATAGTGAACGCTTGGAGTTGGCCACACCCCCAATTCCTTTGTTGAGATGACGTCAGAACTAAGGAATTGGGGGCGTGATCAACTCCAAGCGTTCACGCTAAACGAAATGATTCTAACTTGGCTAAGAGGGCTGTTCTCGTACGAATTTCTTCATTTCCTATTTGACCATTCAGGGAGTCCAAGCATAGCTGTCTCCATTATACCCTTAGGGTGACTAAACAGGACAAAATAATCAAATTATTTGGCTTCTTCAAGCATGGTTATATTATTATAATAAGTCATTACTCCGTAGTTTATGAGCGTATCACAAGCTTTTGACTCAAAGATACGGTGCATTACTCACGGGATACTCATTATAACAGTACACGGAGACTCTTGCCCAATTATAGTTACCCTTGTTAGTTAAGTTCTCTTTGCTCTGTAGTCTGAAGTCTGGAAATTGTTTGTAAGTTTAGGTCTTGAGTAAAAACTGTAAAATTATGAGCGCAGATAGACTTGTTAACCTGTTTAGGTTGTAGAATGTGAGTGGTGGTAAGTGCTGTTATGTTTAATTATTATGCTTAATAAATAAAAAAAGAAAGCACTTAAAGAGCAGTTCCTTTCATTTTTGACATAATATTAGTGTATATAGTATGTATTAATATGTATGTCGGATCCGGCGTTGATTTGTTGACAACAAAACAAGGCACGCCATCTAGTGGCGACTAGAAGAAATAGAGGTGGCGCGCCTAGACAGAGTCAGCCGTTTCCGCTTTGGCTACGAGCTTGGGGAAGGAGAATCCGCCGAGTACAGCGGACACTCAGCCAGGCCGTCGCAGAGTCAAGACGTTCTGAAACTGTCCGTTTTGTTGTTTGTACCTACTTAATAACAGTGCACTGTACCGAAATGTATTGAGAAGTAAACGTATTCAGTTCCTAACCGTTTTTATTCATTGCACGATACCCACGTAGGCCCACCTGGTAGATGATCAGAGCTCGAACCATCCTAAACGAGCCGTCATGTATATTATGTATTAGTATGTATAATATAATTATACCTATATTAGACTTAGTTATGTAGAATGATATTGTGCACTGGATCCTACCCTCGAATATGTTTTCTCTCTATAATTCAAAGGTTTGCTGGGAGAAAACTCATTGCTGAGTTAAGCTCGCCTTTTTACATGAACTGTTTGTATCTCTATATGTTATGTTATATTTTTGTGTACAATAAAGAATTAAGAAAGAACAGCCAAATTACTGGGACTAAGTGGGCTGGATTTGTACAAGGTTTCCTTTTATAACGCAGGCGAGCTCTAAGAAAAGATGAAACGTGGTTTAAAAGTTAGTATGGAGAAACCCGTTTCCAAGCAGGCAAAGCTGCTGGTAGATGCTAGTTTGCGGGTTGCCTATCGTAAGTTCGAAAAATATTTGACCGAATTTCATTTCACTTAAAAGTTTTCAACTTTTATTTGCGTTTCGTTTTTTTTTTTCATTTCATCGAAGTTGAGCTATTATCAATTCAATTTTTTCTGTTACTACGACGTTTCATTTGGTCGAAAAAGTTTTCACCGATGTTACACTAAACCGAAATAACATTTATTTGAGGTATTATGTTTCCGAACATTCATTAGACCACTGTTTTCAAGCAGGCATGCACACTGGAAGCAGGCATGCAACGTGCACCAAGCTTTGTTTCTGTCACGACTCCGGCGCTGAGGGGTCTGGGCGGCTCCTATCCCTCCGCGCCTACGCGGGCTTGAATTACACTCTAAGGGTAGGGCAGACCAGACTGTGTAAAGTCGGTTTTGGCACGATTCGTTTCTGTCACTAAATTTTGTAGCACAACATACAGACTTTTTATGTTACCATTTTAATTTAATATTGAAAATGCTACCAAATATAGTACGTGGCAAATAAGTTAAACCATTAGCCATGGTTACGCGCAGGCCCCTACTTCAATTAAGACTCGAAAATCGGTTTTAATCTTCGTCATACAAGTTGAACCATCATAGTGGTCGACCTTGAATACGCAGTAACCGATTTTTGGGACTCAGTCGATGCGAGGGGACCATAGCAAAGAGTTCAACTTATTTTCCGCGTACTATACCTAACCGTCTATAAATTTGCGACCAAAATTCTGTAAAATGTTGTTTCGGTGTGGCGAAAGTATGGCAAATGAAAAAAGTTCAAACGAGGAAAGCCTCCCAGTAAAAGCAAAAAGCAAAAAAAAAAGCAGCCTTACAAAATAACTTCGGCCAAACTATGTTTGTATGTATGTTTCGGTAAAATAATACCTATGACACATGGTACTTCGATGATCTACCACAGTGTTTTCTTTTTTAACCCAAAGGTTGACTGGTAGAGAATGCCTTGTTGCATTAAGTCCGCCTATGTACCACTACTGTACATGAAGTTTAAATAAATAAATAAATAAATAAAAAAATGTTTCGGAAAAGTGATCGGTTCCCTCGTTTGCGACAAATGGAGTTCATCATGTCAGAAATTATTATTGAATCATATTACAGCTTTTAAATGGAGAGGAAGGGAAAAGCTAAAAAAGATCCAGGGTTGTGCTACTAGTTTATATCAATTAAAAAAAAAGTTACATCATAAATCAAGAAACTTTGGAAAGAGTTATAGTGACCCTAGAACAAAAAGGGCAACTGAAGAACCACATCTGAATTTTAATTAATAAAAGTTGTTCTCCCATCATTTTTTTTTTTTATGGTAGGTAAAATCATCCAATGACAAATCCCGCCCTTGGGCGGAGCGGGAAGTAGTGTCAGACTCTTACTGACTAAAAACCTACCCCGTTCCTTCGTTGCCTATAGTGCCGGGGCTGAGCCTTCCTCTCAGAAAACGGCCCTTGACCCCAGCAGGCTTCAACCCTGCCTGCCTGCAGTTAGCAGGCTGGGCCTCTTCGGTTTGCTGACAGCTCCTTGAGGCGCGCGGGAACAGAACGCGCCGTCGACGACTTGGGCTCGGTCCGGCCGGTTACCGGACGATCGGACAGCGTGCTACCCATTGCACGCCGTCCGCAAGCCCGCGCCTACGGTGGCCGGAAATCGGGATCGGAATCCCGGCGGCGGCTGGGGCGAGCGCCCCGTTGCCTCTGCCTGATGCGGTCGGCCTCCTCCTTTGCTAGCATTACTGCTTCGCAGAAGGAGGCGACCGCCTGCCATCCCTCCTCACTACGGACCATGGCCTGAACCAAGGCCCGGCGAGAGAGATCGCTGCCGCCGATCGCCCCCACGAGGACACGGCGATGCTCCGCCCAGGTTCTCCCATCATTTGATGATTTTGCACGAAAAATACCTTTATAATGTTCCCACTGCTGTGACTGAGACTTTGTGGAGGAATGGGCCATAATCCACCACGCGAATCCACTGCAGGTTGATGGATACTACATAAATCCGTGGTTTCATGACTGTTTGCTGTTTCTGGGAGTCGTACCGTTGCCCGAGACCAGTATCCTATCCTTCATGCAATCTCCGCGCTCAACGCTCTCTTGGATACTAAACCTGACTGTACTTTATTATTGACGTTAAATTTTGATCGTTTTAATCCCGTGGAGGATCGATTCGGTACATGAAACACCCACCATCATCATCATACATGCACGACAAGCGCATGGAGATGCAACGCCGGGGCGAAATTCCGCTGCCACGACAAGTCGAGGCATGGCGGACAGAGCTCCGGCGGGATCTCATGGCGAAATGGCGTCAACGACTATCGCAACCTCGTTCGGGGCGCGCCACAATTGGGGCGATAAGGCCCATCCTTGAGGCGTGGCTAGAAAGACCTCACGGCGTTCTCAACTTCCGCACGACGCAGGTGCTTACCGAACACGGAAAGTTCGCTAAGTACCTGTTCCGGATTCGTGCGGAGGATTCGCCCAGGTGTCGCCACTGTGCGGAACATCCGGAGGACACGGTGGAGCACACTGTAGAGGTGTGCCCCGCCTGGGCGGAGCATCGCCATGTCCTCGTGGGGGCGATCGGCGGCAGCGATCTCTCTCGCCGGGCCTTGGTTCAGGCCATGGTCCGTAGTGAGGAGGGATGGCAGGCGGTCGCCTCCTTCTGCGAAGCAGTAATTCTAGCAAAGGAGGAGGCCGACCGCATCAGGCAGAGGCAACGGGGCGCTCGCCCCAGCCGCCGCCGGGATTCCGATCCCGATTTCCGGCCACCGTAGGCGCGGGCTTGCGGACGGCGTGCAATGGGTAACACTGTCCGATCGTCCGGTAACCGACCGGACCGAGCCCAAGTCGTCGACGGCGCGTTCTGTTCCCGCGCGCCTCAAGGAGCTGTCAGCACACCGAAGAGGCCCAGCCTGCTAACTGCAGGCAGGCAGGGTCGAAGCCTACTGGGGTCATGGGTTAGTTCCGAAAGGAATGCTCGGCCCCGGCACGATAGGCTACGAAGGAACGGGGTAGGTTTTTAGTCAGTAAGAGTCTGACACTACTTCCCGCTCCGCCCAAAGGCGAGATTTGTCATTGGATGATTTTATCTACAATAAAAAAAAAAAACATCATCATCATCATCATTACAGCCCAAAGACGGCCATTGCTGGACATAGGCCTCCCCCAAATGTCGCCACGTTTAACGATTCCCACAGCTTTTACGAGGTAATCGGTCATTCGGTCCACCTTGTAGGAGGCCTTCCAACGCTACGTCTTCCGGTACGCGGCTGCCACTCTAGAACCTTTTCCTACGAAACACTATCGATTTGTAAAGATAAAATAAAAAAATAAAGTATTTTTTTTTAAACTTGAATTAATTTAAGCATGTTTGAAATTAATTTCAATTCAATTCAATGACCTGTAGTTAGTTAGTACGCATCGACCGACAACTACTTACAAGGTCATTGATCTGTTTACTTAAAGAAAATAATTTCGTATATGTGTACCTATATAAACTCGAGTTTTAGAAAAATTTACTTTATTTTTTATTTTATCTTTACAAATCGATAGTGTTTTATGTACCGGATCGAACCTCAACTGGATTAAAACGATAAAAATTGAACGGTGTATAGAAATGAAATAAATATTAAACATTAATAATTACACAAAAAGTTGCACGTATACTCGCGTCGGTCTCACGGACCGATTATATCGTCAAAATCAAAGCTTTAACCGAAATCTATGCTACCTGGTGGTTTCCTAATCTTAATAGCTTAAATTTAAGCATCGTAATGACATAGGGCTAGCTTGTCAACTGAACATTGCATTGAGCTAAATAAGCATGTTTTAGTGTGCCTTTACAAAACCACCGAATCCTCAAAACTTTAGCCTTTGTGGATAATAGTACATTATGATACAAGGGTGTAATGTACATGGTTACCGGTGAGGCTCTTAAGAGTGCCAAGAACGGTAACCATACATTACTCACGTGTATCATACGACGTTTTTCAATACACTTGTGAAGAAAAATAATTTAGCTAACTATTATACAGCAAAACTAGGGAAAAATTTCATAATATGGCGGAACAGCGTGAGCGCCGTTGCCTGATGCGGTCGGCCTCCTCCTTTGCTAGCATTACTGCTTCGCAGAAGGAGGCGACTGCCTGCCACTCCTCCTCGCTCCGGAGCATGGCCTGAACCAAGCCCCGGCGTTGCTTATGATCTGCTAGGAATTCGGAATATGATTTGCTCTAGATTAATTGCTCATATGACGTTTTGAGGCCCGCTGGTGTGAATTGGTGTGATATATTATGAATTGGTGTTATCAACAAACTTACGATTGCAGCAATCCCAGAAGATTTACTATCATTTATTGAAATACTAGCTGTTACCCGCAACTTCGTCCGCGTTAATTTCGTAAAACATTTGTACAATAATTCTGATCTTACAATTAATTCTAAATTGAAATTATTTGTTTTACTTTCACATAAAACGGCTTAAGGTAAAAACGCAAATTACCTTCAGGAAACATGTGTTGTATACTCGTACAAATGTATTATGTACATATGAACGTCAAAGCTTCCGAAAGACTGGGCCTTAAAATGAATATGGACAAAACAAAAATCAAGATAAACAGCCATGTAGCGCCCACTCTGACTGCGGGAATCCGATGGATGCGAAGTGAGATGCACAGGACCGTTCCTTGTGGCGACACTCGGAAAGAGTATGTAAGGGTTGTATTAATGGGTGTCTCTCCCTAACCCAAAGGAAAAGCATAAGTTTATGTATGTTTATGGTTTATGTTCTGGTAAAACAACGTTGTATGTTTTTTTTAATGATTTGTGCGTCAGAAAAAAAGGATATTAACACACAGTATGGTTTTAGTAACATTAAATAAATCCTTTTAAATGTAAGCTATAAAAAAGTGCCCAGTGGAGTTGAGCATGAGATCGGCACCTTCAGCTTTTAGAGTTTGCATTTCTGTACCTTCTTCTTAACATAGGTAACGTAGGTAGAAATTATCAAATATCTTCTCCCAGTCTGGGTTCAGCGAGAAAGAGTCTCAGACTTTTAATGACTAAAACCCACCTGTTTCCCTACAGTTACCCTTTGCGCTTCAGGGTTGCAGTAAGCATGCTACAATCGCAGTGGTTTTTACTTTCTTTGAGGAGTGGATACAGAGGCACCACGGCGTCCTGTCTTTGTGCATGACTGACTGGATGTGGGCGTTTCGGGAGACATCTGTATTGAATTTAGAAGAATGAAACTCTCGATTCTCACCATTGTACGGATCGCTCGGAGATACAATGGAGCTTATGGTTGAAGACTGCGCCGCTGTGTCGTCGTGAAGGCAATCGTTAGAGAAAATGTCAACCAGTCATTTCCTTCAGTAAAGCAATAATGCTATCGAAGGAGGTGTTTGAAACAATGGCAAATAGGACATCTTCACGCCTCAGCAGTCGCTGTAGATTAGAATGGATTTGCGAAAGCATGTTTGCATTGATTGTTGCAGCTTGATCGCTTTGGGCGTTTAAATTACTCGTTCATTTATCCAGTATTGTTCGTTCATATTTGACTGACGTCTTCATATATATTGGGAACTACCTTAGGAAGAGTCTCCAAATTTTTAAGGAATTTCCGCGAAATCTTGAGCGCGTGTATCTCCGCCCAATTGAAGTCGCATATTGATAGCCAAACGCAGTGCTGTATTCGCCGCCGCCGATCGCTTCCACGAAGATACGGCGGTGCTCTACCCAACCAGGATAGACCTCCGTCGCACGCTCGACCGTGTCCTCCTGACGATTCGCAAAATGGTAATATCTGTACTTCCGGCCGACTACGAAATAGAAACTACTCGAAACAGCCACAACAGCCCTGAGTCTCCAACTTTCAAATGAAATTTGGCGAAACCTTGAGTGCTGCACGCACTCTCTCCGCCGTAAAAAACAGTAGGATTGTTAAAAATGCTCTGGGACCGTTCAATAAAAAAATGCATAAATTTATTTTATTTTATCTAACGAAAACGAACGATTTGAAATCGAATGTTAAATTTTAAAGGACAGTGTCTGCCAAACTGTTTCGAAAGTGCTGATCTTAAAACCAGCCTCAATAAAAAAAGCAGTAATAATGCAAAAAAAAGCCTCATCAATCTGAGATTCGAACTACCATAGTCCTACGTGCTATGGCTAGTCACTAAACCACTGTGCTAAATTCTTAGATAATTTCCTTTTAAAATAGGCGTTCTTTTCATAAACGTCATAGAGTGCCTCCTTGTCAAAGATAGCGTGATGATTTTTATCTTAAATGGAATAATTAAAAAAAAAATAGTAAGTATTTTGTTTCGCCGACCCGTTTTATTTTATGTTTTGATTACTTTTTACAAAACACTGGGAAAAATATTGTATAAGAATGTCTATGTTATGTTTGAAACATGTAAACAACAATTTTATTGATTTATTCGGCATATCATTGTATATTATCGGAAAAAAAGAAGATAAAATAATCACAAAAATATTAACTGTCGCTGGGGTTTGAACTTGCGCCAAATCGTATAATACCAATAAAATACAATATTACTTATAGAGCATGCGCGTTGCTAGGGGCATGTTTTATGTTGCCAGCCTAACTAATCTATTATCCCTCATATAATTAAAAACAATCTTTAGTAACTCAAATTGTAATTTAAAAAAAATATTTAGTTATACGTTTAGTTTACTTTAGGAAAGTAAACTAATAGATTGCGTTACAGATTGTTTTATTAGGTTAAAAATTATAAAAAAGTCATGAATGTTGAGATGGATGTGTGGTGTGACAAAAAAGGATAAAGTGAGGAATGAGTATATTAGAAGAAGTTTGAAAGTGGCGCCAGTTTCAGAAAAGTTGAAGGGGAATCGTTTGTCTTGGTCATGTAAAGAGGAGGGATGATACACATGTTACTAAAAGGGTTATGAGTATATATGCGGATGGATGGAGAGGGAGAGGGAGGCCAAAGAAAAGATGGATGGATTGTGTGAAGAGTGATATGGAAGAGAAGGAAGTTAGTGATAGCATGACGGGTGACAGGGCAGAATGGAAGAAGAAAACGTGTAGCGCCGACCCTAAATAACATGGGAAAAGGGCAGGAAGATGATGATGATTATAAAAAAGTCATGAGACGTTTGTAAATCTTTTATTAAATTAATATCTAGTAACACTTTTAACATCAACAACTTTTAGAATCAATCTCCAATACTATCAGAAGAGTCGGATGAGTCTATTGTTAATTTCGATATCCATTAACCTATCCGCTTCAAAATATTTGTCTTCTATTTTGTCAACATTTAGACAACATTCAGTCATTCTTATGGTGTTACAGTGTTAAATGCCGCTTTAGTGATTGAGGCTATTTCAGTATGAGCTTTTGTATTGCCTTCTTCTTTGCTTTTGTATTTCTGATTTCTGATCCTTCATTATTTTTGATCCGTCATGATAGTCACTTGATAAAGATTCAAATACATAGTAGCAGTCCATTATCAACAAACTATGTTTTCCTGACAGGCTCCCCTGTGTACGATTAAATAGGGAAATTTTATTGCTATGGTCACCCGAAAATTTATTTGTCAACTTTGGAAAATGGAACCGTAGCTTAGGTCCGATATTTTGTCTTTCCTCTTATTAAGCACGTTTAATTTTCAAGATCCCTGCCAGCACTTATAATCACTTTCGGTATAATGATGACGATTAATTAATTTGGAAACGATTAAAAACACAGAACACAAGACATTCTCCTGACACCTGACGTAAATGTCAAAATGGCAGCAAACGATTAGTTCCAATTTTGGCCGCGCGCAGACACTTTACCGATAAAATGCAATATTACTCACCCTCCATAGCAAATAGCGTGATAATATATAGCCTATGTTCATCCTTGGAGTTCAAGCTTGCTACGTACTAAATTTTATTAAAATCGGTTGGGTGGTTTAAGCGTGATCGCGTAACAGACAGACAGACAGACAGACAGACAGACAGAGTTACTTTCGCATTTATAATATTAGTATGGATGGATTTTAGGGTTGAAACTTTTTTTTCAAATTTTTTCATCAAACTACAGTTTCCTGGCTACAAAAAAAAAGAACCGTCACATTAGGCGAAGATATCTCTGCAAAAAGAAAAATCAGACGACGTGAGAATCTCTCCTCCATTTTTTGAAGTTGGTAAAAAAAACAGTCAACTACCAAATTATTAGTAATATTTTATTTACAAGTCTGCCAAAACTTCAAATACTGTTTACTTACTCGAGATCATTTCCTTTGTAAATAAAACCGAAACCCTTAGAAACATGAAATGAAATACAGTGGAGTACAAACAAAGAGATACAGAGAAACATAACGATGTTTGTTGAGACATCAATTTCAAATGTAAACGTTGCGGTGATTAACAAAGCTTCGAAAGCCTGTATATGTGCGTTATAAGTACATATACACCGTTGAATTTTGGCTTTTTCAATCCCGCGGAGGGTCGATTTGGTACATGAAACACTATCGATTTGTAAAGATAAAATTAAAAAATAAAGTAATTTTTTCTAAAACTCGAGTTAATATACGCATGTACACAATTAATTTCTTCAAGTAAACGTAGGCTGAGCGAGGCCAATGAACTGTAGGTAGTTGGTACGCAACGACCGTCAACTAACTACAAGGTCATTGACTCGTTTACTTGAAGAAATTAATTTCGTACATGCGTATATTAACTCGAGTTTTAGAAAAATACAAATCTTTAGTGTTTCATGTACCTAATCGATCCTCCGCGGGATTAAAACCAAAATTTAACGGTGTATATTAGCTAACTTAACCCAACCTTTTCCAAACTATGTACATTAAAGATTAATGCACACACACATCCTCACATGTTTGAAAACAATATCGCCTATAACGTCTCTCTGTCTGTATGTTGGTGATAAACTCCAAAACTACGGACCAGATTTTTGTGCCAGATTTTTGTGACTCTAAAACTGAAACATACCTTCGACCGCATCAGGCAACGGCGCTCACGGCGCAGCCGCCGCCGTAATTCCGATCCCGATTTCTGGCCACCGTAGGGTTCCGGGCTCGCTGAAGAAACGCGTAGAAGTTCGCTGTCCATCCGTCCGGTAACATTCCGGACTGAGCCGAAATCATCGACGGCGCGCACAGTTCCCGCGCGCCTCAAGGAGTTGTCAGCAAACTGTAACTGGAGCCTTGGGCAAGTGTGAAAATGCATACCATGGCCCTAGGCAAGGAGGGTAGGTTTTTAGTCAGCAAAAGTCTGACACTATCAGCCGCTCCACCCAAGGGCAGGAGATGTCATTGGATGATTTTACCTATCATTAAATTTTATTTTTTGTGTTGGTAAATCACCAAGTAACTTCTCCCGACTGCCTTAGAGGTAGAGCAAGAGGATGGTTCAAATATTTTCCGAGAAAAACCCACCTGGGTCCTTCAGTTACTCTTTGGCTGGACAGCCAAAGGGTAACTGAATCCAAGCCAAAAAAACATTATGTAAAAAAAAACAACACGGTCACACACGAGGGTTGTTGGCAGGATTTCTTCGAATGAAGTTCAGTGTCTGTTTTAATTATTCGCAAATTGATTTCCAGTGGATATTGTGATGTAAAATTGGAGTAATTTCTGTTTCAAGTGTCTACGCAACTAGATAATGTGTGTATCATTGAAACAGGCGCGCTCTCGGTAAAATGGAGCTGAGAATTATTGTAGGTAGTACAGACTACCACAGCGAAGCTTACTGAAAAGGCTGACCCGGTACATTTGCCTCTAAATACTGCAAAAACATTAGAATATGTTACTGTTCACAACACTGCCCGTTAGTAAGTTAGCGAACAGCGCTACTGACAACCGGACGTGCCGATAGTCTGTGGAAGATAATTTCCAGAAAAAACTTGGCACTTTTAATTCTCTGCTGCTTGGAACGATTAACTTTAACTGATCAGAAACTTAATAATTTTATATACAATTTAAACTAAGTATTAGGACATTAGAAGAAGTATTAGAGCAGTAGTGGCCGAGTGGTAACGGCCCCGACTTACGAGTTATAGGTCGCGGGTTCAAACCCAGCCAGGCGCATTACTTTGTGTTATTTATTTCATACCACTGCTCTCAAAACGGTGAAGGGAAACATCGTTAGGAAACCGGCATATCCTAGAACTAAAAATTCGAAGATATGTGACATCCACCAACCCGTACTTGGCCCGCGTTTTGGACGGCCATTCCCTCACCTAGAGGCCTGTGTCCCAGCAGTGGGAACATTAAGAGGATGATGATTAGGACATTGCTGACTTCGAAGAAATACACTGCTGAAAGAAGAAACGTCGTTTCATTTCCTGATAAACTCTTTCAACAGTTAGTTACATTAGCGTTCTAATTAATTTTAAAATTTCAAAGTAACTTAAAGGAACGGAAAATGTTATACTTTCTAAACTTGACATTGGCTAAATGAACAAACCGTGGGAACTAAAATATTAACAAAAACCTCACGAAATTGATCCTGTACCTCTACCATGAGTTTTAAGCAATAGTATTCGTCGCTACTCGATATCGACGCCGTAAATATTTTGTATGGCAAATTTTGCAGCGCCTCTAGCGGTCACTTGCAGAACCAAAATTTGCTATACAAAATATTTACGGCGTCGATATCGAGTAGCGACGAATACTATTGCTTAAAACTCATGGTAGAGGTACTGATCATTGCCCTACGAGATGTGTTGATTATTTATGAAGTTATGATAGCGTAAAGATTTCCCTGTAGTGGATCATTAATATGCTGTTACTGAGATAGCGGAATGTTTGGGTAGGGTCTGTGTGTTAGCGGTTTGTAAATAATTTATTATTGTATTTTTTTTTTATTGGTAGTGTTTTTTTGATGACAAAGATAAACAAACAGTCCCTGCATTATAAAAATGCATTGCATTACTTACTTACTTCGTAACAAATTTTGGTTTCTCTTCCTCTAGTAACAAAATAAGTAGCAAGCATCTTCTTGCCCTTATTCTAATATTATTTAGAGTAAAGATTTGTATTTTGTATATTTGTTTGTAATGAATAAACACAAAAACTACTGAACCGATTTTAATAAATCTTTCACTAATAAAATGTTACTTTCTCACTGAGTAATATAGGTTATATTTCATTCTAAAAAATAGAACAGTTTCTTACTAAACCTGCGTTATAGTCACCCAAGGTGCAAAAAGATTACCTATAAATTTTCTTATATCGCGTGCGCTGCAAAAACTATTGATAATAGAATAAAATAATGTACTACGACTTTGTAGAACACATTATTGTCTATAAATATGTTGCAACACTATATGACTAACTGTTATAGTTATGGCACAATATCTACTTTTTCAATTTAAAAACTCAATTTATTCGCCGCCTCTGGAAAAAGTACTTTATTGCTTTATTAGTAAGCTAATCTTTATCAAAAAATTAGTTAATTTTTAAGACTGATAGTACTGGGTCACTTCGGGTTTTCCGTAAAACGAAACCAAACAGTTTTTTTTTAAACAATAGTTCTTAGAAACGGTTACAAAAAACTATTTTACCATACGCGGCATATAAGTTAAACCATAATAGTGAATGACATTGAATCTACAGTAACAGATTTTTGAGTTACAATCAAAGTGGGAGGGAATCTGCGCTCAACCACAGCAGCGACGGCTATTTTAGTTCTACTTATTTGCAAACGATATCGAACAATTAATACGCGCGCGCGTTTCTGATGTCAATTGATTTTCAATTTCAAAACAAGTAAACGAACGATTGACTTTTATCGGTCAACTGAAGCTAAAAAAAGCAGTACTTATTGTTCTATTACCATTCGAGTATCTTACTTGATTTTTACGCAGCTGAAAATAAGATTCATTTTAACTTACATAAAATTCAAAAACGAAAAAAGAAAATTATTTCTAAAAACTTTCAATTCATACAAATTTAGGTCTTATCCCAGTAGCAATATGGAATGTATTTCTTTTACATTCGAAAAAACGACAAACCAGATTCTTTTAATAATCTTTTAATTCATACTTTAGATCTTACAGTAATAGCAGTATAAAATATATTCCTGTTACATTCGAAAACACGAGTGATTGGTTCGTTTTTTCTTTTTGAGATATAGAACCCTAAAAATGCGCCTAAAGCCCAGGTCTATCACACAGTTATATCACATCTATTCCTTAGGTTTAAAATTATTACGTCTGTCATCGACATTTATCTTTAAACGAAGATTTTTTCTTGCGTTCCGCTTTAATCGGGGCCACTTCGCTACCATCGACAACATAATATAGAGCTCGGGCCTGACGATGGCCCCGAGAGGCGCCGGATGCGCCGACACGACTACTGGGACAACATGAAATATGAAAACTACGATATTCCACTGTTTAAGATTAATGTCAAACCGAATCCGATCAAGTTTGGGAAATTGATAAGGATTTACATTTTCTGCAGAATTATGTAGCTTGTTGAGATGTAGGGTTTCTACGTTATTTTTTTTTCAAAAATCTTTTCAAATAACATACATGTGTAGAATATTTGACAAATTCTAGATTTTATGAATTATAAGTAAGTACTTACACATTTGACTGGCTTATTGGTCTAGTTGTCAGTGGCCCGGACTGCTATGTCGGAGGTCGTGGATTCGATTCCCACCCAGGACAAATGTTTGTGTGATGAGCATGATCATTTGTTCTTTGTCTGCGTGTAATTTATCTATAATAATAAGTATGTATTTACGAATGATATAACTATGTTTGTTTAGTACTCATAGCACAAGCTCTGCTTAGTTTGGGACTAGATGGCGTTGTATGAAAGTTGTGAAATATTATGCTATATTTTAGGCGCGGGTCAACCCCCACGAGTCGTTAGTGTATTAAAAAACGTCATTTGACACACGGTAACTGCAGCCCTCGGCTCAATAACACAAAATTCCGCCTCGGTGGCTATGACAAACTTTCTGCACTTGTATCAAAATGTTTCTATTTGGCTTTTTATGGAATTCTAGTAAATATTTCCCTGCATTTATAAAGAGACGAACTCTTACATACAAATCTGCGGCCCTAGTAGAATTATATCCCTTCAGTTCCCATTTGTCTTGGCCACTGTAACTCTTTGGAGCAACCCCACACAACATACGACTCTACCTAAACACTATGTTGATATCTTATCGTAACTTGGAACCTTGTCCTAATAGCAGGTTTAAAGCGACAAAGCGTACAAGTTGGTAGGCTTCTTATCTCTTCCGTTGACAGTACAGTCACGAGCAATAAGATATACACTGTAAAATTTTGGTTAAAAATAAATTAAAAGTTAGTTAAAAAAAAAAATCTTTAAGTAAACGTCAGCTGGGCGAGTTCAATGACCTGTAGGTAGTTAGTACGCAACGACTGACAACTACCTACAAAGTCGATGACTAGTTTAATTAAAGAAATAAATTTCATACATGCGTATATTAATTCGAGTTTTAGAAAAAAAGTACTTTATTTTTTTTATTTTAGCATTACAAATCGATAGTATTTCATGTACCGGATCAACCCTCCACGGGATTAAACGATCAAAATTTAACGGTGTATAAATTCTCACATTTTCAATTTGTCTTAACTTCAGATTCAAGAAATAAATGCACGAGAGCATGTTATGTTATGTTTTGTTATTGTTATGTTTTCACTACTGGGACACAGGCCTCCTCTCTAGAAGAGGGAACGGGCCGTAATCGAATCAGAGCCTAAGTCGTCGACGGCGTGCACTGTTCCCGCGCGCTTCAAAAAGTTGTCATCGAACCGTAGGGGCTCAGTCTGCCAGCAGGCAGGGTCGAAGCCAACTGGGGCCAAGGGTCTACATCTGAGAGGAAGGCTCAGCCCTGGTATGAAAGGCAAAGAAGGAACGGTGTGGGTTTTTTAGTCAGTAAAAGTCTAACACTATCTCCCGCTCCGCCCAAGGGCGAGAGATGTCATTGGATGATTATTACCCACCGAAAAAAAAATCTATGGGCACAATAGCGGTCTTATTCTGATTTTGAATTTGGCGTATAAATTTAAAACAAAGTAATTAAAATTAAATATTGATTATATTATTATCTTGCAGCCATTATATAGATAATCCCATTAAAATTGTATTGTTGAATTGAAAACAAAAAAATATAATAATAACATAATTATAATATAATTGTCCTTATAATGTTCCCACTGCTGGGAGTCAGGTCTGGAGTGCTCAGCCCAGTGTAGATTGGTGGATGTTACATGTCTTCGATTGTTTCGAGGAGATGTTCCAGTTTCCTAACGATGTTTCTTCACCGTTTCGAGAGTTTGGCTGGGTTTGAACTCGTGACTCATAACTCACAAGTCAGGGCCGTTACCACTCGGCCACCACTGCTCCCTAAAAAGTCTATGAGCCACTGTCACTGGTCCCGCGTGGTGGATTACGGCCCATTCCCTTTCCTACAGAGGAGGCCTGAGTCCCAACAGTGGAAACATTATAAGACTGATTCAATGCAAAGAAAATGGACTTTTTGGGAACTAATATTCGAATTTTCATTTTTCGAGAACAGTGAACTCTTGAACTTTTGAGAACAACCCAGAATTTGAATGACAGAAGTTAATAGATAGAAAATGAGACAACGTATAAATCTTTTTGTCCATGACTGTACCACCACCTGAAACCACCAATAAAAAAGCTTAACATAAAAGAAACACAAAAGTGACTTAATCCAAAGCAAAACATTCTACGAGTACTTAAGATTTTTTGAAACATTGAGTGCTTTGTACGAATTTTGATTTAAAAAAAATAAGATCTTTTGAATTATTTCGATGTTCGTAGAGCCATCGGCGTTTTGTATGTTACTTAATTAAGTTACGTAAGGACAAACAAAAATCTTTGTGAATACATCAAAGGTCCTTTTTAACTGACTTCAAAAATGAGGAGGTACTCAATTCGACAGGTTTTTGTTCGTATCTATAACAGCTATTTTATCGGATGGCTCTTTTATGTTTTGAAGAGTTTTTCACCAGGAGATCCTATTTAAATTTCGTAAAGATCTAATCAAGAATTTTGGAGATGAACTATGGAACTCTTCGGTAAATAATAGCAAATCTTACGCGGTTGCTGCAATCGAATGTTTGTTTAATTTTAGCACCATTTCATAACATTACAGCAAGGCCGATACGGTTTTTGGGGGATGAACTGCTTGCGTCCGTAGGATTTAGTTAGTTCTGACCACCCTACACGTGTACCCCGGGTAGTGCTAAACGAGCAGTAAATACGGTGGTAGGCCATAGTGTTAGTGATTTGGAACGTAACCGATATAGTTTTTATTTTTCGCCTGTGGCGTCACTGTTGTGTTCTCTTTGTTCATGTTACTGCCTCGTTTTTTATTAGTGCAATAAAACTTCCATATAAAGTTAAAATACGTTTCAATTATTTACCAAAACCACGAATTATATTCCTTTATGGTAGCAGAGCGTGGTTCTGTAGTGGTACAGTTTGAAATATCGAGTGGATTAACTTCAATCAGAAAAATTGTCGGTGCAATTTTGAATTTGAGGTTAAGAAAATTTACAATCTCAGTTTTAAATCACATATTTTAGTGAAATCTAGTAAGATGAGTGGAAATAATGTATTCAAGTTAGAGAAATTGATCGGAAGAGAAAATTTCACAACCTGGAAGTTTAGTATGAAGGCATACTTGGAGCACGAGGATTTGTGGTGTTGTGTTGAATGCCCCGATAATAAACCTCTAGATGCAAGTAAAGACGTAAAGGCGAAGTCAAAGCTGATATTGTTGTTGGACCCACAGAATTACGTACATGTTCAGGAATGCAAAACTGCAAAACAAGTGTGGGAGAATTTACAAAAAGCTTTTGATGACAATGGTTTAACCAGAAGAGTAGGTCTACTCAAAGATCTGATAAATACTACACTGGAGTCAAGTAATAGTGTTGAAGACTATGTCAGTAAAATAATGAACACCGCTCACAAGCTGCGCAACATTGGTTTTGAAGTCAACGATGAGTGGCTTGGCACTTTAATGTTGGCTGGCTTGCCGGAGGAGTACAAGCCTATGATAATGGGGCTAGAGAGTTCTGGTATTCAAATCAGTGCTGACTTAGTATAAACTAAACTCATACAAGAGATTAACACATCAAAGTCAACCGCTTTCTACACAAACACTAAGAAAACAAGAAATAATGCGCAGCCAGTGAAATCAAAGGGACCTAGATGTTATAATTGTAATAAGAGTGGACATTTTGCCAAAAATTGTAAACAGCCAAAGAAACAATCAGCAGACAAAGGAGTGAGCTCCAGTTTTGTAGCAGCCTTTTCAGCAACCGTCAAAGAAAACACTAGTGACGCTAGATGGTTTCTAGACTCCGGTGCATCCATGCACATGACTAGTAGAAAAGATTGGATGTACAAAGTCACTGAGCCACCTGTGAAGAATATCACTGTAGCTAACAGAGAGCCATTAGCTGTGAAGGGAGTTGGTTGTGTGGACATACATATAAGTCAAGATAAAGTGATACAAGTTAATAATGTTTTGTATGTTCCTGGGCTAGCTGCCAATCTACTTTCAGTTAGCACTATTGTGAAAAATGGACATAAGGTTACCTTTAATAAAAAGGGGTGTGAAATTCATAATGGGAAAGATGAGGTGGTATGCACTGCAACATTGAGCAACAAGCTATATATCATGGATATCAGTAAAGAAGTGGCACATTTAACCACAAGTTCTCAGAATTGTAATAACACTTATGTGTGGCATCTGCGAATGGGCCATTTGAATATTTCAGATGTGAAGAAGCTGCCCAATTGCACTGATGGTGTGACTCTGACTCAGGAACAAAGTAATGTCACATGCACTCATTGTATGGAAGGTAGGCAAGCAAGGACGCCATTCAAAAATGTTGGTTCTAGAGCAACAAGACCACTGGAACTAATACATTCAGACTTGTGTGGCCCTATGGAAAATTTATCATTTGGAGGTATGAAATACTTTATTACTTACATTGATGACTACACACGAATGGTTTATGTATATTTTCTGAAAGATAAGTTAAACATTTTGGAAACATTTAAAGATTTCAAGTTGAAAGTGGAGAATGAATTGAATCATAAGATAACAAAGCTTCGCACAGATAATGGTAAAGAATACTGTAACAATAACTTTGAAAAGTTCTTATCTAATCATGGTATAATTCATCAGACCTCCACTCCGTACACTCCCCAGCAAAACGGCATGGCGGAAAGAATGAACAGGACTTTAGTTGAACGAGCACGGTGCATGTTGTTTTATGCCAACCTGGGGAAGAACTACTGGGCTGAAGCACTGGCAACCGCTGCATATGTTATAAACCGCTCCCCGACAAAGTCATTGCAAGATAAAACTCCATATGAAATGTGGAAAGGTAAGAAACCCAATTTATCACACATGAAAATATTTGGCTCTGAAGCTATGGTTCATGTACCTAAAGAAAAACGCCAAAAATGGGATAAAAAATCAGTAAAAATGATATTTGTGGGCTATTGCGAAAACACAAAGGGATATCGTTTTATGGACTCTAAGTCACACAAAGTTGTCAAAAGTAGAGATGTTTCATTTATTGAAAATTATAATGAGGATGTTGGTGTGCCAGTTGATTGTGAAACTTATATTCCAGTAAAGGACAGCCAAACAGCCACTGCAAGTTCCGGCTCACTACAAAATGCAAACTCAGGCAGTGAGAGAAACAAAATACACACTCAGGAGTCATCCACATCTGCACCTGTGACGTCCAGCAAAGACTCAGATACACGAGGTAATAGTGAAGACTCAAGTGAGTATGACACTGACACTGGAGAACTTGATGAAACTTACCATCCTCCATATCCAATAAGGCAGGATTACGATAGTAATGTAACATTAAGGTCAGCCCGATTACAGGCTAAACAAGATAAGGCACAAAATGGTAAGATGGGCCTATTATGTTTGTTTACTGATTTGACTGACCCACAGACTGTTGAGCAAGCACTTACATCACCACAAGCTACAGAATGGAAGAGGGCCATGGACGAGGAATATACTTCCCTGATGAAAAATAAAACATGGACTTTGACAGATCTCCCTCCAGGTAAAAAGGCTCTTCCAAATAAGTGGGTGTTTAAAACAAAAACAGACCAGAGTGGAAATGTTCTGCGATAAAAGGCAAGGCTTGTGATAAAGGGATATGCACAAAGATGGGGCACAAACTATGAAGAAATATATTCACCAGTTGTCAGGTACACAACTATCCGCTATCTATTTGCTTTAGCAGCCAGGTATGAATTGGAAATAGATCAAATGGATGCTGTATCTGCTTTTCTGCAAGGAGAGATTGATAGAGTCATTTACATGCAACAGCCAGAAGAGTATAAACTTGGATCTCAGGTATGCATGCTACATAAATCTATATATGGACTCAAGCAGGCCAGCAGACTCTGGAACCTGAAATTAAATTCTGTCCTGCACGAGTTAGGAATGACACAATCAAAAACAGATCCTTGTATCTATTATAACACAGAGAAGAATACTTTTATAGCTATCTGGGTGGACGATTTAATCTTATTTACTGCTGAAGAAAATACAAAAATTGTTTTCAAAGAGAAACTGAAACAATACTTTGAAATGAAAGATATTGGTCCTGCAAGTCAATGTGTTGGTCTACATATCACCAGAGACGGGGACAAAGTATTGCTAGATCAAGAAAAATATATAAATGAAATATTAACACGGTTCAGAATGTCAGACTGTAAATCTGTGAAAACGCCATTTGAAGCTGGCATGAAACTTGGTGACAAAAATGAAGAAGAAAAAATTGCCGACTGTCCATATCAACAGGCCATTGGCTCCTTACTTTATGTGGCTCAAGGTACCCGACCTGATATAACTTTTGCAGTAAACACACTGAGCAGATTTAATAAAAATCCTACAACTGCACACTGGACTGCGGTAAAAAGAATTTTCAGATATCTGCAGAGTACCAAAGACTTGAAGTTGATATATACCAAAGATGGTAATGAGAAAATCACAGGATATTGTGATGCCGATTGGGCAAGCGATGTGCGCGATAGGAAGTCGTGCACGGGTTACATTTTTTTGTTACAGGGTGGTGCAATATCTTGGCGGTCACAAAAACAGCAGGCTGTGGCTCCAACAGCTGCATGCTGAACTCGGCCAAGAACAGAGCAATCCACTCGTCATATTTAGTGATAACCAGAGTGCAATTAAATTGTCCAATAATGATTGTTATTTGCCTAGGTCACGACATATCGATATCCGCTATCATTTTCTCAAGGATCACGTTAACAATTTAGACATAAAGTTTAGTTATGTTAAGGGTGAGGAAATGATTGCTGATATTCTAACTAAGGGCACCACTACCGACAAACATTTGTATTGTGTAAAGATGATGGGGTTGCGTCCCTAGGGAGGGTGTTAGTGATTTGGAACGCAACCGATATAGTTTTTATTTTTCGCCTGTGGCGCCACTGTTGTGTTCTCTTTGTTCATGTTACTGCCTCGTTTTTTATTAGTGCAATAAAACTTCCATATAAAGTTAAAATACGTTTCAATTATTTACCAAAACCACGAATTATATTCCTTTACATAGCATCGGCTGCCGGCTTTAAAGTTACCACCTACCAGACAAATTATTAATTAGACCAAACTTCAAGGTTCTTTTTGCGTCGGGTTAACTTATTGAACTACTTTAAAAAAAAAGTTGGAAGCCAGTGTTTCTTTGTAGTTTTTTTCGTTAGTGGAGCTGGACCAGCATTGAGCCAAACATTATTTTTATCTTGAATATAATCCTCCAACTTATATCTAAACATGTACAAAATCTTAAATATTAACTAAACTATTTATACTAAAACCTACCTATGTACACAGTACACTCAGGCGTCGAATTACTCCTCCACATCGCTGTCATCCGGTGTATAGGTATACAAATGAACCCAGAAGACTGGCAGCATTGCCACGTTGAATGGCAATGCTAATTCTTTGGGCGAAGAACGAGCCAGCCCTCTGGTCACGCAAAGTGTCGATCAGACGGCGTGAAATTTCCTTAAAAAGGAGACTCGCACTCGGCCCCATGACTCAAGCGTTCCGACTTATAATATACTTCTCTGCATAGTGTGCGTTTAATACAAGATTTAAATTTCGTTTAATTGAATTCCAATATGTGGGGAGGTATTTTATTACAACATTTTAAACAGTACCCCATGAAAGAAGAGGCCATTTTAACCACTTTTGTTACAGATAAAACTAATACCACGATGTATAGTTTTATCTGGCGAATACTATACTACGAAGCACTTTACGAAGATAACGCTTCCCACACCTAACACAAGTGAGTAGAATTCAAATCAGCTCCCCAAAGGAACAAATTCAAACAGCAGGAAAACTAGAAAGTTCTAATACTTTCCTAACAGGTGGGTTGTACGAGGTTCGGAGTTCGATTCCCTCTTGAGAGCCCCTGCGGCTGTGGCGACTTTAAAGTTCCACAAAGGATTTAAAAGACAGGCGAAGACTGTCATCCTCAGCAAGCAATGGCTTTAGTACGTTTTGCTGGGAACTTGTTTTGTCTTTAACTTCAAGATTTCTTTTGAGGATTAAGCGCAGTGGAAGATAAATTACTTTTTGTGTAAAGAAAAATAAACATTCTTTAAAGACAGTAAAAATACTGACTCTATAAAGTGACAGAAATATCAGATCACCTTTTCTTTATGGTAGGTAAAATCATCCAATGATTAATCTCACCCTTGGGCGGGGCGGGAGATAGTGCTAACTCTTACTGACTAAAAACCTACCCTGTTCCGTCATTGCCTTTGTTCCAGGGCCCCCGGGTTCACTTTCGCCTAATCCTAGGCTCCAGTAGGCTTCGGCCCTGCTGCGCCCCCACAGTTTGCTGACAACTCCTTGAGGCGCACGGGAATAGTGTGTAGTTGACGACTTGGGCTCGGTCCGGGCTGTCACCGGACGGACGGAGCGCGCTACCCATTGCCCGCCGTCCGCAAGCCCGCGCCTACGGTGGCCGGAAAACGGGATCAGAATCCCGGCGGCGGCGGCGGCGTGTGCGCCGTTGCCTGATGCGATCAGCCTCCGCCTTTGCTAGCATTACTGCTTCGCAAAGGAAGCGCCTGCCACTCCTCCTTGTTCCGGAGCATGGCCTGTACCAATGCCCGGCGATTGTGTGTGAAGTGATGCTTTTCCCACGTAAGGCACACTTCTACCGTGTGCTCAATGTCGACACCCGGGCGTCACTTCCGCTCGAATCTTGTACAGGTACTTCCCGAAATTGCCATGTTCGGTGAGGACCTGCGCCATTCGGAAGGTGACGACGTCATGAGGTCTTTCCTGCAACACCACAAAGAGGGGCCTTAACGCCTCAATCGTGGCGTGCCCAAGACCACCTTGAATTAAGATGAAGGAAAAGTTTATTTGAATTTGTTCCTTAGTTCTTTACTAATGCATGTAATCCATGGCATGGAGTTTCTTGTACATTCTTCTCCTAATGGCCGAGTCACACCGGAATGACAGCGGCCGGCAGCGGCGGTGCGAGCACTTTCAGTCTGAAATAATTTTAACACACAATTCAGTTATAATATAATGTCACAACCGTGAGTCGTGTCGTTCCAATTCAAAATAGCCGCCATCGCCGTCTATCACTTTCGAGTATCTGTCAAAATAGGCAGTAAAATTTTAACTTTCAATTAAGTATTTTATGATGGGACGCATCCATGCCACGGGTTTTTTAGTTAGTACGTGTTTTTTGAGGGTTTTAACTGTTTCTGAGTGATTGTTGTTACTTTGTGACTTGTTTTTATATAATTGTGCCGTCCCTATGTTCGTAAACAGTCCAGTACTAATCCATCAAGTCAAATTGTGTCGATCGAAGATTCATACGCATCTAGCATACTAATTCCTTGTGTTAATGATATACATACTTGCTTATCTAATTTACTTTCGACATTGGCAGAATAGTCGATATCGGCTCTATTTGCCGTTAATAAAAATAGAATAGAAAAAATGGGATCGGAGTATTAGAATTCGAAGACATGCGAAATTCACCAACCCACACTGGGCCCGCGTGGTGGATTACGGCTCATTCCCTCTCCTAAAGAGGAAACCCTGAGTCCCAGCAGAGGGAACATTAAAAGGCTGATGATGATGATGATCAATGGGATCGCCATATCGGTGCTAGTGAAACATATCGTAGATAACTATACGAAAGTAATGTTTCAACAATACCTCAATTCATATTCAACTACATATTTAAATATTCAACCAAGAGAAAACAAATAAAAATACTGCGTATAAGGGGATTAACAATATACCAATCCGGTACATGAAAAAACGTATTTGAATATTTTACAACGTCAAAAAGTTGGGGATGAAATGAAAAGTAGCATGAGCCAAAACTGAATATGAATGTGGTGCAATGGTAGAATGGTAGAAATTCAATTGGTACGCGTGCCTCGATTTACATTGAAATGACATTTATTGATAACTGCACCAGGTTATATTACTAGGTTTTACGTCAAAAAAGATTTTTGTGGCACGTTTTTTGCCGTTCTAATTATTGGTTTTGTTCTTCCATTTATTTTGTCGCTTGCGTTGATTTTTTGTGGCAATGATATAGTTTTTCGTGTTTTGTAACAATACAATGTATTATCTTGTCATGTTTAGTTTGAAACGAGATCTAATACGCCTCGTATGTGTCTTGCTTGCAGTGCGGCTAAGTAAAACAGTCTTTTCTGCCATACGGGGGCCATAACTTTAATTTGGTTTAGTTTAGAAAAGAGATGAATAACCTAAGCTATTCTATTCAAACATAATGCAGTGTGTATTATTAAATACGGGGTCACTTTGACCTCGTACCACGCTTAGTAAAAAAAAAAAGTGTAATTTCTTAAATATGATTGGCTTGTTGGTCTTGTTATGGCCCTACCTGGTATACTGGAGGTCGTCGGGTTTGATTCCCACCCAGGACAAATGTTTATGTGATGAGCATGATCATTTGTTATGTGTCTGGGTGTAATTGATTAAAGAAAAACAAATATGTAAGTATGTTTATCAGTTCTCTAGTACTCATAGCACAAGCTCGGCTTTATTTGGGACTAGATGGCGTTGTCTGAAAGTTGTGAAATATAAAAAAAAAAAACTTTAAGCTTTATATCGTCATGGTGATAGTTTTCAAACGAGTTCTGAAAAACAACGTACCGCAGGGTTAGAAATAATACAAAAATGAGTGCGTCTCCAAACCGGTTACGTTTTTTTAACTGCACCGGGTTATTTGCAAAAAGATTTTTGTAGTACGTGTTTAAATGTTTCTGCTTTGCTGTCCTAGTTATTTTGTCGCTTGCGTTGATTTTTTGTGATGGTGATATGTTTTTCATTATTTTGTAACAATACAATGTATTTTCATTTTGTAATTCTGATGTTTGTTTTATTTATTTATTTAATCTTCATGTACAGTAGTGGTACATAGGCGAACTTAATGCAACAAGGCATTCTCTACCAGTCAGCCTTTGGGTTTAAAAAAGACAACACCATGGTTTGTGTGCACAATAAATAAATAACAGATATTTTGTATAGAATATATTATAAACTAAGTTACTTATAATTATAAAATACGTATATATGCATGGCACGAATATAGGTAGGTGTGTCAGACTTTTACTGACTAAAACCTACTCTTATGTTCCTCCCTTGCGTTGCGTTCCTGAACCCCAGGTTTCCCATTTGGAAGTTAACCCATGGCCTCAACAGGCTTGGGCCCTGCTAGGCCTCTACCATTTTGCTCGTTTCGGCTCGATCCACTGGATCTGTCACTCAGCTATTTTGGCAAGTTAAGACGTGAATTCAAGAAAATCAAAACACAATATTTTGCGACATCTAACATTTATTATACTACCCTCTAAGTGGAAAGATCTAATGCTGCCACATTTACAGCATTCCCTATGGATGTCATTACGATCCCTTATAAGATTTCATCCATTTCTCAAGACCAAGTTACTCGTTTAAAAATATTTATAGTTTTCTCTAGAGATATAGTGATATCAGAAAACCGTGTTTCAGAGTTTCAGATGGATTTAGGATTTATTTTTTTGGATATCTATTTACAGATCCAGTAATTCAGTAGTATCCCTTGGGTAGTGAAAAGCGGCCTTACTAACTACGAAATAAAAGCGCTGTCAAAGACAAACTTTGGACATGTGGCCGACTTCAGTTGCATTATTGTATACTTGTCTATTAACTGCTCCATCTTTGTTTTAACTTCATAATGTATATCGATACTTTTTTTTCCTCTTACTCACCTGTGACATTGTTTTTGCAATGTTTTTTATATTATATAAAACATGGCCTACCAATTTTACTAGTAATTTATTATTGTATACATCTTTAATTTATTGACTATATGTTTATTTTTTATAGGTTTATTTTATTTTTGTATAGCTTCTTTTAGAATGTAAATGTGAGAACACCGAAGACTCCGTAAATTCTAGGATTACAATTTTTATCGTGCAAAGCTGACCGGTCTCCATTGTTCTATCATATCTATTAATATTGTAGTATGAAAATATTATAGAAACAATCACTTTTTTAAAAGAGTAACCATGGATTTTCTTGCCGGTTCTTCTCCATAGGAAACGACCAATTGGAACCGTGCGCTAGCTTCTGACGTTTTATAAGTGCCCATGTAGGCCTATGTAAAATAAATTTTGAGTTTGAGTTTGACTAACCATTGTCACAATTTCAGCGGTCCACATGCTAGAAGCGAATTACCTATCTTCCGCTGTTTTCATCTAAGGTATGAACTTAAAATTCCTCTTCTAAGCAGCGCCACAACACATGAGAGATACGTTTTTTTCTTTTTTAATCTAAATTAGGGTGCTTTGTGACTATACACTATACACCCCTATTTTTTAATTAGTACACAAAAAAATGTGGCTCAATCAGTACCCGTTACTGATCATATTTATGTAGTCAAAAGTACAAAAAACTAAATTCCAAAATTGTCCACGAAAATTTGTCATTATTGGTAAATTCATAATTGAATCATTATTCATAAAAATTACTACTAGAAAATACTAAGCGGAGTGTTTTTCCATTTTTATTGACCTTCTTTCATTCATAAACAATAACCTGTATAATGTTTCCAGAAATTGAGTGAGATTTTGGGATCTATACAAACGCTCATAACTTTGCTGTTTATGAATATTATGCACTGAGACTTTACTTATATAATAACAAGACCTTTTCTAATAAGCCCTATAAGTATTTGCCATAATTAAAAAATAGTGGTGTATAATCTTCGTCAGACGAGGCAATAATTTCATATAAAATATATTTTATGATCATTTAAAATAAGTTAATATCCAAAATTTGGCTTTGATGGAGGGAAGATACGTTACATGTTAACATTTCAATCAAAAATTACAAGTGTCAGAATCGTCTATCATTGATTTCATCATGGTTGATTTTGTCAAGTTTGTTAATCTACTAACATTATGGCGTCACTATGACTTTCCAACAGTCAATCACTGACACACCATTGAAAGAAATAGTAATCTCGTACATAATGACAAGTGAATTTCTGACTTATTTATTATTATATTATTATAAATTTTAGCAGATTACCCCAATCTGCTAAAATTTTGTCAGTTCCTTTGATTAGTGACTTACCATTAAATTTGTCTGAATACGACAAAGTTATTCTTCCACCATTCGTTTACTTTTATTACGACACCAATTACCGACCAATGATGGACCATTTGTACAAGGGTACAAAATTGTACCCTGCATCATATCAGTAATTTACTTGTTGCGTCTGGTCTGGATCACTTCATCCCTTCTGACCTCCATCTTCAAATAAATAATTTGTCCAAATACTTTACTACAAAGACAAGATGGTTTGCTGAGCACGTCAGCGTAACTTTTCCTTGTTTGTCTTTGAAACATGTCAAAACGTGCCCTGCCTTTTAAATTCTACGTGCAACTGGTGAGAATTCCGTAAACATTCCTCATTTTACTTTCGTATTGGGGACTTTCCAGTCTAAGTTCATTTCATTGTTTTGAGTCAATAGTCCGTAGACTTGTTTGATTAAAGATTTTAGAAGGAAACATTTTGATCAACACCAATAAAAGCATGGGGGTCGGTTTTATGTGCTACAAATTCGATCCCTGCTTAATTAGAAGACTGTTTCTGTCTGTTTGCTGTTTTTATTGCGAGCAGGTGATGCTTGCAAGGAACGTGGTGAACAGGGAGAGTGAGAGTACTTCTCACCCTATCCACAGCTGCTAGCTGCAGGCAGGCCGGGTCGAAGCCTACTGGGGCCAAGGGTTTGCTTCCGAAAGGAAAGCCCGGCCCTGGTATCTAAGGCCACGAAGGAACGGGGTGGGTTTTTAGTCAGTAAGAGTCTGACACTATCTCCCACTCCGCCTTAGGGCGGGAGATGTCATTGGATGATTTTACCCACCACCAAAAAAAAAAAAAAACCCTATCCACAGCAGAAGAAAGAATGAAAGATGGCACATGAAACAAAAAAAAAGCGAATATACAATTATGTGCCTCACGTCCAGTTCAGCACGAATGCCAGAGAACTAGTGGCTGATTTATTTGATTAGCATTATAATGTTCCCACTGCTGGGATTCAGGCCTCCTCTCTAGGAGAGGGAATGGTCCGTAATCCACCACGCGGGCCCAGTGTGGATTGGTGGATAGCATATATCTTCGAATTGTGTGTAGCGGCTCATGCTGGTTTGCAACTGGACCTGAGGTCGTGACGCAACGGATGCTAAACACTTTTTACTGTGATGCGTACTTAAATAGTGTAATTCATCAAAATAAAGTTTTAATAACTAGCAAATAAAAGCAGCCAACGAAGGTACATTTTCATACAACCGCTCTTACCTGATCATGATGTTATTACACGTCTTTCTCCAGATATTTTGAATACTCAGATATCTTGTGGATATTATCTAGGCTTCTATAGAAATAAAAACATAAGTTTGTGTAAAAATAATCCAGTAAATATTTCTAAAAATCTGCTATTTTACGTGAACTCTGGCCCTCCATAATGTACTGATATATCAAAAATATAAAAAAAAACCGGCCAAGTGCGAGTCGGACTCGCGAGTATCCAAGAGAAAAAATTCACATGAAAAATGACCTACCTAACTTGTAAGAATATCCGAAAAATCGTCAGCAAGATAAAACACCTATTGTAACTATAATTTGCCTACTCATTTGCTATGAAAGACTTATCGTGTAATGGTAAGGGAGCTGCCCCCCAGCCAAGTTACAATCGTTTCGTTAAGTGTGAACGCTTGCAGTTGGCCACGCCCCCAATTCCTTTTTAAAATGACATCAGAACAAAGGAAATAGGGGTGTGGCTGTATCCAAGCGTTCACGCTAAACGTAACAATTGTAACTTGGCCAGGGGGGCTGGTGTGTTAGCTATTGGCGATTTTCGACATTTACTATATCTACCAATGAGAGGCATCGCAGGTGCGTTACCATCCCTAAGCCAAACCACCAATTATACCATCCAAACTAGAACATATTATAACATTACCAGGAAATTATACATTTACACAGTGTATCACGAAATACACCGACGATACATGCTAAAATTACTGTGAAAATAACGTATTTTTTTTTTAGTTCAGCAATCATCCAATGACTTTTCTCGCTCTGCGATGGAGCGAGAGGGCGTGTCAGGCTTTTACCGACTAAAACCCATCAGAGTCCTTCAGTTACCTTTTTCGTTTAAAGATCGCAGTTTCCCTTTAAGAAATTCCCTGTGGAACTTACTGTTTGATATAGAAATTTAAATGTTTGACATCAATATTATATTAAGAGAACCAAGATATATATACCTAAACAAAATGTTTTTCTTTCTTTTCATAATCTTATACTGTGACAACAAACTGATATATTTTCTGCAGATAAATTGGCTTTGGTCCAGGCATCGGAGCAAGAAACAATGGAATAAAGACTTTTGCTGACATAAATTGCAACGGATAGGATATTTTGACATAATATTCTAGTACCCAGCTTTAGTTAATTGAACGGTGAATCGTTGGCAAACATTCAATAGCTCAATGCTGTCGATCTGGCGCTTATTGAACGGTGTTTAAAATTTTGTTATACGTGCTGCCAAATAAATATACCTAAGTGCAACTTACTCGTAGATTAAAAGAACAAAAGACCTGAAGCAATCTACAATAACAGTAGTTTACTTGGAAAGACTGTCTGACATTTAAAACCCAGTAACTGGGTGACACGATTCGGCTGCGGGATAGTATGAAAGAATTATCATGTAAAATGCAAAGGATAAAAGAAAATACTGGTTGAATTTAGTCAGTGAAAATCGGACACGCCCTTTTCTCCACCCTAGAGCGAGAAAAGTCATTTGAATGCACGATTTGCGCGTAGAGATGTAACGTCGCGCCGGGGCAAAACTCTGCTTCCGTGACCAGTCACGGCATGGCGGACAGGGTTCACGCCATAATTATGGCGGTAAGTCCTTAAAGAGTGGTTAAAAAGACCTCACAGCGTCCTCATCTTCCGCATGACGCAGGTTCTCACTGGACATGGTCAGTTCGGGAGGTTCCTGCACCGGATTCGTGCGGAAGTGACGCCTGGGTAGACAGAATTCCGATTCCAATTTCCGGCCACCGTAGGCGTGGGCTTGCGGACAGCGAGCAATGGATAGCTCACTGTCCAACCGTCCGGTAACAGTCCGGACCGAGCCCAAGTCGTCGACGGCGCGTACTGTTTCCGCGAGCCTCAAGAAGTTATCAGCAAACCGTAGAGGCTCTCCAGCCTGCCAGCTGGGTCAGGCAGGGTCAAAGAAAGAACGGGATGAGTTTTTTAGCCAGTAAAAGTCTGGCACTAACTCGCGCTCCGTCCAAGAGCGGGAGATGTCATTAGATGATTTTTACCCACCGAAAAAAAAACCTAAATTATTAAATTCAAATTAACTACGAATTTAACAATAATCTTTACTTTTCCACTTGAAAAAAATAGCCAAAATGTACCACTTAAAAATAATTGTGTCGGCCATTTACAGAAAAACGTTTGGATTATGAAAACAGTCCCCAGTGGAGAATTAGCGGCAGTATTCCGTTATTTATGAATTCAAAGTAATTAGAACGGCCTCAAAGCACTTATACTAATTAAATACGTTCATGGATCGCCTTCCGCATGGAAGTAAACACCTACGTCACTATCTGGGCTTGTTTATCATTATGTATGGACAGGGTTGATAAATAAGGTAGTGTATCCAAATCTAAAGCTTGTTGGTAAATTCTTTGAGAGTTAATAATAATAATTCGGCGATCATTGTACTGATAGTCGTGTCGGGTAATGGCTTAATAGCCAAGAGCCTCGACCAACACCTTAGGAGGCTCTCGTTAGGCGGCTGGATCAAGGGCTTGATTCAGAAAGCGGTACTCCTGGACACGGCTCGTATTGTTAGGAGGT
Organism: Leucania comma; assembly: GCA_958295575.1. Lineage (NCBI taxonomy): Eukaryota > Metazoa > Arthropoda > Insecta > Lepidoptera > Noctuidae > Leucania > Leucania comma. The sequence goes on along the minus strand of OY282477.1, from coordinate 21,535,954 downwards.
TCCTTTCTCTGGAGCCCTGACCGCCGATAGCTTGGACCCTGTTCCCGATACCGGTAGGATACTATTTTTTATATCTTTAAATGTTTTTTATTTTGTATTCAAATGTTTAAAAATATAATTTATATGTGTATTAAGAAATAAAGACAATAATAATAATTTCATTTGATAAAACAACAGTATGGTCCACTTTGTTAGTTAGCTTAAAATTACTTAAAACTAGTGTTATTAAAACAAAGAAAATATGTGTAAGATATCTGAGACAAAATGTGCAGAGAACAATATAGCAAGCAGTAAACTACCTAACCATTCTCTCTCTCGTTAAGGTTAGACGAGAATACTTGACTAAAAATACAACAATCACAACTTAGGTCCCCAAGATATATGTTCTACCTAGTTTGGGGACCACCATCCTAAAATAATAATAATATTCCACAACTATCACACAACGCTGTCTAGTCCCAAACTAAACAGAGCTTGTGTTATGAGTACTAGACAACTGATAAACATAATTATATATTTCTAAATGCATACACATAAGTTCCACCCAGACACAGAACAAATGATCGTGCTCATCACACAAACATTTGTTCTGGGTGAGAATCGAACCCACGACTTCCGGCATAGCAGTCAGGGCCACTAACCACTAGACCAACAGGCCAGTCTAAAATATATTAGTTTTTAAAATAGTAATAGTGTAATAGTTTTAAGGTATTATATTTTTATTGTAACAATGAACAATAAACATGGATGATGATGTAGATGCCATCTAACCGATTTTGGCCACAGTAACCGCATTCCTTGGCTTCTCATAGTGGTTGTGAGCTCATATCTGCTGCTCTGATAAGCGTCCTTATGTGACTTATACATATATCCAACCTTGACCGGAATACTCTGAGCTCAGAGTGGACGTATCACATTAATGGTGTTCTGATACGTCCACTCTGTGCTCGACATGATAAATTAGTCTTCACGTTTTGGATCCTATTCCAACCTCCTTTTATTTTCAAAGGCGTGCACGTTTCTTTTTTGATAAACTAGTGCTTGACTGCAATCACATCTGATGGTAAGCAGTGATGCAATCGTTGATGGTGAGGCGCACTAGTTCATTAAGAGCCTATTCACTCTAGCCTTGAAGACACCTAAATGATGTGTTATGGTGTGTCGCAATACAGTTTTGTCGCACAAAGGTTAATCGCAAATCCATTTGTCGATCTCGCGTAGTACACTCAAGGGCAACTAAAGGACACGGGTGGGTTAAATCAGTAAAAGTCTGACCTCGCCCTCTTGCTTCATTGTAGAGTGGGACAGGTCATAGGGAATTTCTAAAAAGAAAATCCGCGATATTAGAACGCAAAAGACCACTGAAGAAACATAGGTACTCTTAAAAAACCTCTAGTGCTGGAAAAACCTCACCTCACAAAAAAACCGGCCAAGTGCGAGTCGGACTCGCGCAACAACAAAATAGGCAAACAATGGCGTTTTTTGTATAGGAGCCGGTCCCCTTAATATATTTATTTTATAATAATTTTATTATTAAACTAAAAATACAACTGAGTATTTTGTGAATATTTCAAGTACCTACCTACCTGTTGCCATTATTGATATCACGCAAAAAAGGGGAAAATATCGCGTTTGTTGTATGCGGGCTGGGGGCTTCCCCTTTAAATATTTTTTGATTTGGTTTTTAGTACTGATTGTTATAGCGGCAACAGAAATAAATAATTTGTAAAAATTTAAACTGTCTTGCTATCGGAGTTCTTGAGATACAGCCTGGTGACAGACGAACAGACAGCGAAGAACCCTAAAAAACCCTAAAAAAGACGCTTATTTCATTAAGAAAACAGAACAGTAAGTTTCAAACAACACAACGAAACTAACCAGAATAATCTAGTATCCATCTAACAAACCTCATAAAAAAGTTGGCTCCTGTAAAGTTAATTTTTGCGGCAGTGGTTAGTAAAATGCGATACACTCGCAGACAGTGTAATTGCCACCATTAAAAGCTGCCAGTGGCGCCCTCTGTGCAGACTAAGAATTGTGCGAGAGTGTGTAAACGAACAGGATTCGCAAAAAACTATCGTTTTTTTATGATTTGTCTGCGAACTGGTACCTAGGCTTTTTTTTTTTAATTTGAAAGGTAAGTGATGTGTGCAATAAGATGGGATCTTCAAAAAAAAATGGATAATGTATGTAATGCGAAAACGTGTATTCTGTGGTTATTTTGAAATGCAAGATAGATGAAATGAAAAAGCAGTTAAAATGAAAAAAAAAAATTGTAACCAGCTTTTATACTCGCGGTTATTTGTAGTACTCATCAAGGTCATACCAAAGAGCCCAAAACATGTTGCGGTTGTCTTTTTGCGATATGTAGTATGTCTATGGCCACTTTATGACTCTTTTTTATCTAGCTGTACAGAAGAGCAAAAACCGACAGTAGTTTCTTGAAACTTTACTTTCGTTTCTATTTTCCTTTTATATTCTTAACTTTACGTATTTAAATTATATTCACTCAATGTTGGCATAAGACACCAAGTATTGCAAATTATACTTTTTTTCCAATAAAATCGTCAAGAGATTACTAGTCAAAGATGGCGGCAACTCAAATAGTTTTTATCAAAATGATCTGGGCCCACTAGGGCCGATGCCTGATATGGCTCACTACTAACCACCACACTAATCACCATGGCCCTGGAACCCAAAGATCAACTAAAGAAATACATGGTTTTCAAACTCAACATTATTCATTTCACATAGGGCGCAGATGGAATTTAATCTGTACAAGTTTCGGAAATAACGAGTTACGTGATAACTTCTCACCATTTAACTGTAATGAATTTAAACGACTGGCTTGTTGGTTTCGTGGTTAGTGGCCCTGACTGTTATGCCGAAGGTCGTGGGTGGGTTTTAAATATTTCCTAGAACACATGTAAAAAAAAAAATAGATATAAAAAAAATACAGTAGTCCGCCGGTGTCGGGAGCAGGGTCCAAGCTACCGGTAATTAGGGCTCATATTATTATTATTTTCTGAACAGTGCTGTACGCTGTATTCATCTTACGTCAAAACCAGAATTTTGGTCTCATAAATTTTGTATAATTCCGCAACACGTACCCCACTACGTTCTCTGTCCGCGCGTGTGTGTGGAGGGTGGAGGTAGTTCCATGCACTGGCGTCGCTCAATATCTGTTATTCTCGCCGTTACGCGAACCGCCAGTGTAGTCGACACCGCACTCGCTGCTACTCGTTGAAATGGTGTTAAAGATGCAATGATGCGAACACTCTTTTATGGAGTACGTGAAAGTTGGATTTTTTCTTTTAGAAATAGATTTTTGAATGGGTCTGAATGGCTGTTCCAGATTTGAATACGTTTCCGTGAGTAACTAATATCAAAAAATAGTACTAACGAAACTATGGACATTAACTATGGAGTCTGAAATAAACTTTTATTATAAACTAGCTTGTGCCGGCTTCACCGTGTGAAAGTCGGTTCCTCCATATAAACTTCCAAACCCCGTTTTACCTCCTTAGGGGTGGAGTTTCGTAAAATCCTACGTAAACACAAAAATAAGTGTTACAGTTTCTGAGATTTCGTGATTAATCAGAGAGTGGTACATCGCTTTTATATACAGCACCCCCAAAATGTGTGGTTGCGCCAATTTGCTATGATCCGCGACTTTGTTTTTTGTTATTTATTTTTTTGGCCTAGCAATCCTATCCCTTCCGTTTCCATTCCCGCACGACCTCTAGAAATGAAATGACATTGACGTTTTGTGCATCGATTGTGAATGTGACCGCTCCGCTAACACCGCCCGCTCGAAATTACAAGAAAATTGACTATTTCGTGATCCAACCATTCAAAGACTCAACAATAGTGCAGTGTAGTGCAATACGGGACCTGGCAGTGGTTAAATGTGCGAAGTCGAGGTTCGCCGGCCGGCGCCACGTGGAACCTTCGAGGTCAAAAGGTCAGTGTTCCTTCCTAATACATTTATCCAATTAATAAACGCCAGGCACAGTATCTGCATATTTTTAACAAACCTTAGATCGCTTTTTAAAATCTACAGTCCACAGCAAATTCGCGCAACCATTACTTTTGGTCCTACGAGCAGGATCGTGAATCATTTTCTTGTAATTTCGCAATATAGTATTTATTCCATAGGGAATAAACGCAACGCGCCTGTTTACCTAGATATAATAGTAGAAAACCCGCATCTAGGCATTTAGGCAACTAAACGTTATTTCGCTCGTATAGTTAAAGAGCCATTGATAATTACGGTACCTACGCCGTCAACCGCACCGCATAATTATAGTTAGCTACGTAAATATCAGCGTAGATATAAATCGATCGCATTCTTTTTCTTGACAAAATTCATTCGGAAGTCCTACAAATTGCATGTAGGTAGACGCATTTCAAAAATACCCGTTCATTGTTGAGTGAATATTTGTAGGAAACGGATAAACCATAGATTATATACGCATATGAACGACGTGAATGATTTAATCGAGAAATTGGGTAATATTCACTCATTGATTCAGGTTATTCCGTTCGTTCGCCGTTCACTTTGTTGTTTACAATATTACCATATTGTTATCTGATAATTATCGCTTACTTAATAATTCGTTAAGTGTTTGTTTGAGTGTATAGTGTGAATATATCAAAACAAGATGTCTCTTAAGGGAACCAAGTTTAGTACTGATTTAAAGGTTCAGTTAAAGCTTTTATACGCTGAAAGGGACTCACAGTTTTCACGTGTTCAATCAATTTGTGATAAATCTTTGCAAATCTCGGATCTGACGATTAGAGATGCTTTCTTGTGTTCGTTGGAAACTTTAGATAGTTTGCGCGCGGATTTTAAATCTACAATTAAGAATATAAACATTTTAGAGTTGGAGTTAAATCCTGATTACTGTGTGAGTTATCAGGCATTGTCGTCCTTTGATGACTTGTATTGTCGTATCAAACGTATTGCTAGGAGTTTAGAGACTCCCCCCCCCGCGAGTGGTTTATCCAACCCTCCTCGCGAACGCCCACGATTGCCGCCAATTCAAATACCTGAATTTAATGGTGACATTCGAAATTGGAATTTATTTATAGATAGTTTCGAAAATATAATACATAGGAACACATCGCTGACAGATCACGAGAGATTGCATTATCTCGTAGAAAAATTGACCGGTAAGGCAAAGGCTGTCTGTGCTGGAATTACGTTTAGCGCTGAAAATTACAATTTAGTTTTGAACACTTTAAAAACAAAATACGAAGATAAGCGATTAGTAGCCACCGCATATTTAGATCAATTATTCGATTTGAAAAGTTTTTCCGTTTGTAACGATCATAATTTAGAGAAGTTTTTAAATATTTTCGCATCATCTGTTCGTGCAGTAAAGAACCTAAAGGTCAATGACCTCTGTGACTTTTTGTTTTTGTATATCGGTTTACAGAAATTAGATCCTGAAACTGTTCGTCTGTTTGAAACGACTCAGCGCGGTAACGAAATACCTAAGTTCAAAGATTTAGAATCTTTTATTCGCGACCATATTAAGGTATTGCAGCGCACGTCGGCACGTCATGAAGTCACGAATAGGACAGGTTCCGATCGCCGTATAGACGCGTCATCGAAGTCAGTCAAGACTGCACATACGCTAGTTAATACCGCCTCAACACCTGGCTGTTCTCTGTGTAAGGGTAGCCATACACAGCTGTACAAGTGTTCGGAATTTCAGAGATTATCGCCTAGGGATCGTTACAAGTTTGTCCGCACTAATAATTTGTGTTTTAATTGTCTAAGTGACAAACATCTGGTTACGTCATGTAACAGTGGTGTTAGCTGTCGTAAATGTCTAGCTAGACATCATACCTTCTTACATTTTGAGAGTAGTAAGCTGCCATCGCGGCCGCGGCCTGCGCGGACGCGCGACGCTTGTGACGCGCGGCCTGCTGCAAGTGCAAACGACGTAACATTGTGTTCGCTTTCCGCCGCTGGTACTCAAATCACTACCGTTTTACTTGCGACCGCGCAAGTTGTCATTGTAGATGCCTTTGGCAAACCGCACACCGTTCGAGCGCTACTAGATGGCGCTTCCCAGAGTAATTTTATTACTCGGGATTGTTGTCAACGCCTTGGTTTTAGTTTTAATAATTGGTCATCCCGCTCAGAAGTGAAAGGTTTTGGAGGTTTAAAGGCAACCATTCACGGTTCCATTAAAATAATATTTAGTTCACGTTTTAATCGTAATATTTCGTTTGAAATGGATTCGCTAGTCGCAGATAAGATTACGGAACGGTTGCCCACGGTACCGGTTGACACGTCCATGCTGACGGAGTTTAAGAACTTGCAGTTAGCCGACGGAAATTACGCTTTCCCTGGAGATATCGATCTATTGATCGGTGCTTCGATTCTCCCGCATCTCCAGTTATCACGTAAAATTCAAGGTCTTCCGATGTACCCCGCTCCGCACGCACTGGAAACAGTTCTCGGGTTTGTAATAGTTGGTTCCGCACCCGCTTGTTTAGATAGTTACTCGACTGTGTCGCACTGTTGCACCGTCGAGCCGCCGCTTGAGTCTACCATCCGCAAGTTCTGGGAGATTGAAGAGGTCAATGTCCCGCCTATTCTCAGCCCTGAGGATCAGGTCACTGAGGAGATTTATACCCGCACGACTACTCGTGATAAAGATGGTCGTTATGTTGTCGCGCTCCCTTTCAAGGGTGATATTTTTTCGCTCGGTGGCTCCCGTGCCTCCGCAGAAAAACGCTTTCTATGCTTGGAACGTAAGATGCAGGCGTCTCCTAAGTTGAAGCAAGCCTATGATGATGTGCTGATCGAATATTTAGATAAAGGTTATATCTCATCAGCGCCTGCCGAGACTGAGGAGACACGTGATTACCCGTTTTATATCATCCCGCACCATGGAGTTGTTAGAGAAGACAAACTTACAACTAAACTGCGTGTGGTTATGGATGGTAGCGCTAAAACTAGTACTGGCATATCGCTTAACGATATCTTGTATTGTGGTCAGAACCTCCAGGGTAACTTATTTGAAATAATAGTAAATTTTCGCTTGTTTGCTATTGCGCTCTCTGCCGATATTCGGCAAATGTTTCTTAGTATTGGAATCAGAGAATGTGACCGTAGATTCCAACGCTTCTTGTATAGATTTTCTCCGCAGGAACCTTTGAAGGTTTACGAATTCAATCGTGTTTGTTTTGGGCTTAAGTCTAGTCCCTTTCACGCTCTTCGCACTATCAAGCAGTTGGCCGCTGACGAGGGTGATACATACCCGAAAGCAAGGGCCACTATTGAAACCGGATTGTACATGGACGATTTTGTGTACAGTGTACCTAGTGAAGCAGAGGCTATAGAGACCGCTGCTCAAGTAATCAGCCTCATGAAGTCCGGTCAATTTGATCTGGTGAAATGGACAAGCAACTCGCAAGCTACATTAGAGTCGATTCCACCGTCACACCGGTTGACTTCGGTAAAGGAATTCGATGATAGTGATTCGCATAAGATCCTTGGTTTAAGTTGGTCACCCGCAACTGATATGTTCAGTCTTAAAATTAGCTCGACTCCGCCAACTTGTACCAAACGCGTTATCCTAGCATGTGTAGCTCGGATATGGGATATAATGGGTTTTGTAGCTCCTGTCGTTTTGTATGCAAAGCTGCTTATAAAAGAGCTTTGGCTTTCCAACTGTGATTGGGACGACACCGCTCCTGACAGTGTTGCTAAGTTGTGGGCTCGCTATAGGAAAGAGCTTCCAATGCTCGATCAGATACAGATTCCTCGCCATGTTGGTATAGTACCAGACACTGTTGTTAATGTGGTAGGTTTCGCAGACGCCAGTGAGAGGGCTTACGGGGGAGTGGTTTACTTTCAGGTCCAAAATGGCGATAACATTTCAGTTTTCCTCATTAGCGGAAAATCAAAGGTATCTCCTCGTAAGGTTGTCTCTCTTGCTCGTCTCGAACTCTGCGCTATTCTTATGTTGGTTCAATTGATTACATCTATAGTCAAAACTTGTCGTCCTCGCATTAATATAGAGAGAATTGTAGCCTTTTCAGACTCAACCGTTGCTCTATGTTGGGCCCACTCTTCACCCCATCGATGGGGCACGTTTGTCGCAAATAGGGTGGCTAAGATTCAAGCTGAATTGTCACCGGAAAATATATTCCATGTCGCTGGAACAGAAAACCCAGCTGATTGCCTCTCACGTGGTTTGCTTCCTGCGCAAATTTTAAATCATCCGCTTTGGTTTTGTGGCCCTCCCTGGCTTCATACCACTCCTAACGAGTGGCCAAATGCTCCGTTTAACCCCGCTACTGTTTCAGAGCCACCCGAGGAGAAGAAACATACGCTTGTAATATCAGTTCCGCGTGAAGAGTCAGTTGTTTTGTTGTTGTCTAATCGAGTCTCGTCTTGGTCGAGACTATTACGCTGTGTAGTTTACGTCCTAAGATTTTTGAGATTATTACCATCGCGTGGTTCTATAATCGCAGCTGATTTGGATAGAGCTGAATCAGTTGTACTTCGAGAGTTGCAGAAATTTTATTTTTCAATAGAATTTCGTAGTTTAGAATCACATAAACCTTGTAGTCACGCACTTCAACATTTGAAACCATTTTTGCAAGACGGACTCATTCGTGTCGGTGGCCGTCTGCGAAATGCTAAGTTAGAGTTTGAACAAATGCATCCAGTAGTTCTACCACGCAAGGATCACGTTTTGGATTTGTTGGTGGATTATCACCATAAGGTGAATTGTCACGCTGGTCCCGATTTATTAATGTCCATTCTTCGACAGAAGTACTGGATACTTTCCGCTCGCAATTTGATACGCGCTAGAGTGCACAGATGTGTGCCCTGCTTTAAGCTCCGCCCGCGTTTCAACGCGCCGGAAATGGCCGACCATCGTTCTTGTCGTGTTGTACAGACGGTGAAACCTTTCATACATACTGGGACGGACTATGCTGGACCGTTTAAAGTCACTATTGCCCGTGGTCGTGGTATACGTTCCACAAAGGCATACATTTGCCTATTCGTTTGTATGACAACTCGTGCAGTTCACATAGAGTTAACCAGTGATTTGAGTACGCAGGGTTTTATGTCTGCATTTAAACGATTTTTATCTCGCCGTGGTCCCGTTAAGCGCTTATACTCTGACAACGGCACAAATTATGTTGGAGCGCGACGCAATATTTCGGAATTACATACATTCTTACGCTCCAAGTACTACCAAAGTGAATTCGCCCATGTCTTAGCTGAGAATCGCATTGATTGGTGTTTTAATACGCCAGCGGCTAGTCATTTTGGTGGCAATTGGGAGGCGAATATTAAAAGCCTTAAGTCGCACCTGTTTCGGGTCATAGGCGAACAGATTCTCTCGTACGAGGAGTTGAGCACCGTACTCGCTCAGGTAGAGGCGTTGATGAATACGCGTCCGTTGTGTCGGACTTTGTCTAGTGATCCATCGGAGCCACTAGCGTTGACGCCGGCTCACTTCTTGACGACGACTCCTCTTAAATATTTGCCCGCTTTAGATGTCGAGACTGACAAACTGCAGCTTCACCCGCGTCACGCTCTGCTAGATAGCTTAGTTCAGTCCTTTTGGAAGCGATGGAGGACAGATTATCTGCATACGCTGCAGTCGCGTCAAAAGTGGAACACTCCTTCAGATCCAGTCACAGTCAGTACTGTGGTGATACTGAAGACTGAGAGTGCGCCTCCTCTGCACTGGCCTCTTGGTGTAGTGGAAGAAGTTTTTCCGGGTTCGAACGGAATAACGCGAGTCGTAAAGGTTAAAACCGCAACTGGATCGTACCTGCGTCCGGTTATTCGCCTCTGCCCTCTGCCTAATCAGCAGTAGTGGCATAGTTAGTTATAAGTTGTTTCGCTACCTAGTATTGATAGTTTAGATATAGTAATAGGGTTTAGTTTCGCTTTGTTTTTTTTCTTTTCTTTGAAGGTAACCCTTCAAACCCGGGGGGAATGGTTGCGCCAATTTGCTATGATCCGCGACTTTGTTTTTTGTAATTTATTTTTTTGGCCTAGCAATCCTATCCCTTCCGTTTCCATTCCCGCACGACCTCTAGAAATGAAATGACATTGACGTTTTGTGCATCGATTGTGAATGTGACCGCTCCGCTAACACCGCCCGCTCGAAATTACAAGAAAATTGACTATTTCGTGATCCAACCATTCAAAGACTCAACAATAGTGCAGTGTAGTGCAATACGGGACCTGGCAGTGGTTAAATGTGCGAAGTCGAGGTTCGCCGGCCGGCGCCACGTGGAACCTTCGAGGTCAAAAGGTCAGTGTTCCTTCCTAATACATTTATCCAATTAATAAACGCCAGGCACAGTATCTGCATATTGTTAACAAACCTTAGATCGCTTTTTAAAATCTACAGTCCACAGCAAATTCGCGCAACCAATGTGACTGATCTAGTCAACCCTAGGCTGATAAAATTTTCGTTTTTCCTGGATTTTCATTCCGTTGAGAGTGTTGAAATATATGGTTTATGCAACATTATCGGCCGTATCTTTTTTTTTCGTTGACTTACATGTTTGATTTTTCACAGTTTCAAGGGACCGCAGAACTGGGTTTTAATTTCATTTCGATACCTCTACGCGTTCTCGAGATAAAGGGTTTTGACAGAAAAACAGACAGACAGACGGACGGACAATAAAGTGGTACTATATTTTTTATGGTGGGTGAATCATCCAATGACATCCTCCGCCCTTGGGCGGAGCGGGAGATAGTGTAAGACTATTACTGACTAAAAAGCCCACCCCGTTCCTTCGTTGCCTTTCATACCGGGGCCGAGCCTTATTTTCAAAAACCGACCCTTAGCCCCAGTAGGCTTAGACCCTGCCTACCTGCGAGTATGCTGGGCCCCTACGGTTTGCTGACAACGCGGGAACAGTACGCGCCGTCGACGATTTGGTCGCGGTCCGGACATTCGGCGAGCTACCCATTGCTCGCCGTCCGCAAGCTCGCACTACTGTAACCGGATATCGGGATTGGAATCCCGGCGCGTCTAGGGCATTACTACTTCGCAGAAAGATCGCTCCGGATCATGGCCCAAGGCCCCACAAAGTGCTCTATAAGGATTCCGTTTTTTTTTTATTTTTGAGGTACGGAAGATTAAAAAACTCCTTGCAATAGCGACATACAGTCAATACCTGTTGAAAGGGATGAGTTCAAACACCATAAAATTTTAAAGCCTCCTTACCTTAGCCAATTAACCATCACTAGGTACATCAAATAAATCAAAACCCAATTCGAATAATTGATAAATTATTCCAAGCCAAAGTACAACCACACTGAATTGTAAATTCGCTTGAATAAATTATTCTGTGAAAATCAAACTGAGTTCCGATGGTATTCTGCGAGACCATTACAAGGGCTATATACCACAAAGTGTGTTCGTTTCGTTGAAAACAGCCGTAACGACCACGAAATGTTAATTAAATGTACCGTACTCAGAATTATCGGGCCCACAGCGATCTTAGTAAGGTAATAGAGAAGGCAAGGGATACGTATAAAAATGTATGTCACTACATTGAAAGATTTTACTTAAGGTGGGCCTTCCCCACTCTATCGTCAACGTCTAGCACGGTTTAAAAGCTTGTTGCTTTATCTAATGCAATCCAACGCGATGTTTGATGCTGAGGCAACGCGAAAAAAGAGAGATAACGCCTGAAAACTCTGTTGGCATTCGGTAATTTCGTGATTTGCTCGAATATTTCACAAAACTTGTTCCAAAAATTTCATACCATTTAGAATCTCAATTAAATGTGCAAGGCTTCTCTAAAAGTACGTTTTTTATATTTTTAATATATGAGTGCATTATGGAAGGCCCAAGTTAACGTAAAATAGCTGATTTTCAGAGGTCTTTACTGGATTCGTTTTACACGAATTTATGTTTTGATTTCTATAGAAGCCAAAATATCTGAAGAAAGATATGTAATAACGTCATAATCATGAAATAGCGATTGTCTGAAAATACACTTCGTGTTGGCCGCTCTTAACTTGTTTTATCAAATGAACGTTGAGCTACATTTTTAGGCTTTGACATACGACTAAAAAATAAAAAATGTTTTGTTTATTTACTGTAAAAAACCAAGCAAGTGTGAGTCGGACTCGCATACTGAGGGTCCCTTACAAAGTACAACCTTACCAATGAAAACAGATCGATTGTCTATGAAAATAGTTCTGTGGAAAGCATTTTGAAATCAGGACAGAGACTAGTTAGTATTAATTTAAGCGGATGTTGACTAATTATTTTCTACACAAATAGCAATCGCATCAAGAAGCCCTTTTCCATACAAAAACATACGTAACTCAACTCAACTTTTTACACGACTGCCCCAAAAAAGGAGTGTTGTTTTCAGGGTTTTTTTTTAGGGTTCATATATGTATGTATGAATGTATGTGAGTTTCTTTATTCCACCGTAACTTCTAAACGACTGAACCGATTTACACGTATGAGGTGAGGGGGACTATTATACTATAAGAAAGTATTTTAGGGTGGTCCCCCGACTGCGATGAAAATTTCAGTTTTGTAGATAGTTTCCGAGATTCCGTGTTGAATTAACGAGTAACTACTTTCTTTACTTTTCTATATATTAAGAAACATCTTGTTTTTTGATTTTTATTAGTTTTGTTTTTTACATGGCAATCGTGTTTTTTTTTTATTATTTGATTTTACGTACCTTACCTTCTGAAGTTGTTGCGACGTCTAGTTTTTTAGTACGCTCCCTGTGGTCGAGCCTAACAGTACAAATTAGCGAAAATGGACATAAACTTGTGTTATTATTGCGTTTATTGCTGCCCGTCCTTAATTACTTCTAGGCTGACCTATTTATCAACAGTCCACGGTTCAATGTAGCTCTTCTAAGGTTAATATCGCCATACTTGGCGAATTGGTTCAATGTTTTTCGTAGTCGTTTTATTGCAGCGACTTTATACTCGTATGAACGAGTATGTAAAGCCTTTGGGGGTTAAGCTTAAGCTTTCAAGACATGCATATTAACTCATGTTTTATTTTTTATATCTGAAATACATTTTTCTTCTATTTGTGCCAATATACTAATGGAGGTGTTCGGCTCGTAGGTAACTAATCACACTTATGTCTATACTTTCATACTAATATTATAAGTAATTCTGTCTGTCTGTTACGCTTACACGATTAAGCTACTGAACCGAATTTCATTGAGGACATACAAATTTTCATCAAAATCGGGCCCTATTGGTATTGGTATGTCATCCAGCTTGAAATCCAAGGATGGCTACAAGCAACTTTTTATCCGTCTTCGACTTCGCGTCCGCAATAGCATTCAGGCAGACGAAGCCGCTAGCAAAAGTTAGTTTAAAACAATTATAAGCTGATCCAGCAAAAATTGATAGATATGTTAAGTAAATTATCAAAGAAACGAATAAGGTCCACCCCCGTAAGAGAGTAAAAATAGCCTTCTGCCTATTATTCAGACCTACGAAACATGCGAGGAGGGATGACAGGCGGCCGCCTCCTTCTGCGAAGCAGTAATGCTAGCAAAGGAGGAGGCCGCAAGCGAGAGGCAACGGCCCTCACGCCCCAGCCGCCGCCGATTTTGATTCCGATCCTGATTTCCAGCCAAGCTAGGCGGCGAGCTATGGCTGGCTCACTGTCCAACCGTCCGGTAAATGGGACCAAGCCCAGGCCGTCGACAGCGCACTGTTCCCGCGCGCCTCAAGGAGTTGTCAGGAAACCCTAGGGGCCCAGCCTGCTAGCTGCAGGCAGACAGAGTCTAGGGTCTGCTTCTTAAAGGAAGGCTCGACCCTGGTATTAAAGCAACGAAGGAACGGGGTGGGTTTTGAGTCAGTAAGAGTCTGACACTATCTCCCGCTCCGCCCAAGGGCGGGAGATGTCATTTAACCAATACCAAAAAAAAAAGACCTACGAAACATACACAAAAATATAAAAAAAACAATCATGCCGTTTGGAAGGAATTCAACAACAAAACCTGTGACACAACATTTTATATGTTTTAATAAAAAATATTGCAAAATCCTCTGATTTGACATCACATAACACAACACATATGTATTGCTTTCTCACACACAATAGACCAAATTATCGACACTCTGCTCGTTATTGTAATCGAAACACAATGAGCTCAGAATTCACAAAATTTCCCGTATTAACTAAATTCTACAATAGGTTGGTTGTATCAGGCATTCACTTTGGTTGTTCACAAAGCCTCTCCAGAAATGCATTGAAATGAATCTCATGAATGACGTACACTTCACAATCGGCATAGTTTGGTTATTGGACAGGAAGAAGCATACGTAGGCTTATACGCATTCAGTTGTTGTTTGTGTTGTGTTAGTTTTTAATGATAATGAGAAAAACTCATTTTTCTCACGGCTCTGATACTATTGCTGGTCTTCTAGAATTCGTGCATTCTGTCAGGATAAAAAGAGCCCAAAGACGTCCACTGTTAGATATAGGACTCCCCCAAATGTCGCCATAATGAACGGTCCTGTGAGTCTCGCATCCATGTGATTCCCGCAACTCTAGCCAGGTCATCGGTCCACCTTGTAGGAGGCCTTCCAACACTGCGTTTCCGTTACACAGCCGCCACTCCAGAACCTTCGGCTCCAACGGCCATTGCCACTTCAGTTTGGAGATTCTACGTGCTATGTCGGCAACCTTGGTTCTCCTGCGAACATTTTCATCTTATCTCATTAGTGCAGAAAATTTCCAGGTTATAGCTATCCTCTTTATGTCAAGATTGAATAGGTTACTTCTAGGCAAGTGTGCTCCATTGTGGACCACATCGTCACTTTCCATCAGGTGAGATAGTGGTCTAGCGCGGGCCTATATTAACTATAAAAAAACCCCCTTAAAGGAAAAAAAAACCCAAGAACTCAACTTTGACTAGTTGGTTTCTTTTGTACCAGTCATTCATTAAAAAAGGTCTTGTGAATTAAGATCGATAATAATCATAAAAATCTTAAAAACAATTTCGTTTTCTTTTTCTGTGTACAATAAATGGTGGGCAATAAAGGGTATAATAATATAAATATAAAATTCTCATTATTAGGCTTCCTCTATAAGAGAGGATATAGGACGTAATCAATCATGCGGGCCCAGTGCGGATTGGTGGATGTCACGTGTCTTAGAATGTTTGGTTCTAGGACATGCCGGTTACCTCACAACGCAGCCAGGCGCATTAATTTGTGTAATTTATTTCATCACCATCATTCTCAAAACGGTGAAGGAAAACATCGTGAGGAAACCGGCATGTCCTAGAACCAAAAATTCAAAGACGTGACATCCACCAATCTGCACGGGACCCGCGTGGTGGATTACGGCCCATTCTCTCTCCTAGAGAGAAGGCCTGAGTCCCAGCAGTGGGAACGTTATAAGGCTGATGCTAAGCGAAGAAAATCTATTCAGTGCTATAAAATTTAGTTTTTCTTCTTTTATTTTTTTTTTTTAATCTGTCATCGGATAACACCAGACAGATTGAGATTAAAATTTTGCTGCGATCCTAATATAAAATAGTCAAAATAAAAAGGAAAATGTTTACTATCCATGCAAATCTGTATGGATCGTAAACCTTTTGATATGCTACTGCTGTTTTATAAAATAAATTATTGTGATTTTATTCAGTAAGCATATAAAATGGTTTCTGATTTCAGCATTTTAGGCAACTGCAAATTAAATTATTTACATGGAATCGAATAAAGAATGAAACCAGATGGTATGACATTGGTGCCATGGAAGGTGGGTATGTTTCTAGTGTGGGATGTAACCTGTGTCTACACCCTTGCGCCATCACATATTCCAAGTCACATGTTCCAAGGCTGTGCCGGAGATGCTGCTGCGGCTGCTGAGACCCTAAAACGGCGCAAATACTGTACCTTATTGGTAATTACAGTTTTGAGCCGTTTGGGGTTGAAACGCTTGGGTCATGGGGTCCGAGTGCTCGTCTACTTTTTAAGGAAATTTCACGCTGTCTGATCGACACTTTGCGTGACCAGAGGGCTGGCTTGTTCTTCGCCCAAAGATTTAGCATTGCCATTTAACGTGTCAATGCTGCCAGTCTTCTGGGTACATTTTCGAATGACAGCGATGTGGAGGAAAATAAATTATTATTATTATTTAGTTAATATTTAAGGTTTTGTACAGTGCATTTATTGTAATTATATTATTATTAAACCTTTATCTTGAATCGAATAAGCTTTTAAATATGCTTAAACTAAAATGCTTTCAAAGTCTGTGCTGATGTAATTGTGTTTAGTGTAATATTAATATTTACGTATAATATTCATTACTAGCTGCTGCCTGCGTCTTCACCCGCATAATAGTAAAAAATTATCTTAATGGAACATGCTCCCGGAATAAATAGCATCCAATATGCTATCACGGGACGTGGTCTACCTACATACCAAGTTTCATCGAAATACATTCAGTAGTTTTTGTATAAAAGAGTAACAAACATTCATATATCCATACATCGATACATCTATCGAAACATACATCGAACATAATTTATTCAATATGACTATTATGAATTAATACAATTTCAATATTTAATAATATAACAATGTTTAATGTATAATAATATTAATATTATATTTCATAATAAATATTTGGTGCCATAGTATGGCAGGATATGATGGAACCAAATTTTTTTACCATTTATTCTATTCAATTAAATTCAATCGATACATGGATACATCCGTACATCCATAGATCCATCCATACATACGAACTTTCAGGTTTATAATATAGGTACGTATTTTGTAATATATGTAATATGCAGTGTTGATCGTAACAATTCAACGTGAATGCGATCGCGAAGCGAAGCAACGCGATCTAACTAACAATTGATACTCTATTGTGGTGACCTTTTTTTTTTGTTTTCGAGTGGAAGCTTTCAATAGGCGCCCGGACTTTGGGGACCAATTGTGGTGATCTACTTGATCAACCACCTGTAAGTACGGAACGCCTACGAACAAAACGAAGCAGACGCAATCAGTTGGTTTGATATTTTCGAGTAAACTCTTGATGTGATAGAAATATTAGTATCTAAAAACCACATAAAAAATCCGGTACAACACGCGAAATATGGTCGACCTTGAATGCGCAGTAACTGAAGAATTTCGGTTCTCAAACGAGATGAGCGGCTACGCATAACCATAGCAACGGGTTCAATTTATTTGTCGCGTACTATATTAGATGATGCGAGACACCAAAGAAAAGTGGTGTAAGGCAGTTACAGAATGGTATCCTAGAGATAGCAAACGTAATAGGGGACGTCAACTTATAAGATGGGAAGATGAACTAAAATTGACCGCAGGCCCAACCTGGAGGAGGATTACGCGCGATCGGCAACAGTGGAAACAGTTAGAGGAGGCCTATGCCGTAAGGCATACCGACGTCAGGGTCATTTTATAAACTTCTACTTGTAAAAACAACAAAGTCCAAGGAATTAATAACAAACAAATATTTTAAGAATGAATATGTACTTTTGTGTAATTTGTACTGTTCAACCTGGTCTCGGAATAAAGGGCTTATTATTATATTAGATTTTTAGTCGCTAACTCCGTCTTAGCGGATAAACAGATAGACGTGGACATCGACTAGTTATCAAAAAAAGTTGTACTAGAAATTAGGACACGACAGGTCAACTAAAAATTATGTAAAAGCTTGTTGGGTAAGCTTGCTTATCCTAACTTCCATTTTTAACAAACTTTCCAAGCAAAACTTACAAGCTACAACTTAAAAAAGGATTTCCTTCGACCATAATAGAAAACTTTAGAGCAACTTAAAGCTGGACCGTAACAATGGCAACTTATGTTTTATAAATGTTAAACCCGGGTGAAGTTCAGCGAAATATGTTAATTCGCTTGATAAAAGTGGCCACCGAGACTTTTCAAAGCCGATTTGTATGTGAATTCACTGGTATCCTTTATACGCCGTTCAATTTTTGTTGTTTTAATACCGCGGAGGGTCGATTCGGTACATGAAATACTATCGATTTATAAGGAGAAAATTAAAAAATAAATTACTTTTTTTTAAACTCGAATTAAATTAATCGAACTCAAATTAAGAAAAAAATAATTTCTTTAAGTAAACGTCAGCTGAGCGAGGCCAATGAACTATAGGTAGTTAGTACGCAACGGCCGACAACTACCTAAAAGGTCATTGACTCGTTTACTTAAAGAAATTAATTTGGTACATCCGTATATTAATTCGAGTCTTTGAAAAAAGGTAGTTTAATTTAATTTTTTTTTGTTTAAAAATCGATAGTATTTCATTTACCGAATTGACCCTCCACGGGATTAAAACGACTAAAATTTAACGGTGTATATAGACAGCTACAGAAGTAAGAATGTTGGATTTGATTTTTGATTCTAACCGGACAGCGAGCCATACTCTTTCATCACCCATAGCCTACTGTGCCTGCAGAAAAAATGGCCTACCTCAGGCGTCGGAAATAACGTCTTAACAGTAATTTACTTGTAATAAATCTGAAGCATTCTAGTCGCCTATTGAATTATCTATAACTATTAAAGCATTTGATACGATTATATAACATTCTGCCGATTGCCAATGAGCAATTTGATGCGAGAGTAATTTGATTTGTGACGCCCTCCCTGACTTTGATATAAGGTGGGTGTACCATGGAAGGCCACTCTAACAAATAAACAGTTATTATTCGTTTATTTACTGGTTAAATGAAACTAAAAAATATTTAAGTAATACTTTGTTTCATTATGTAACATATAAATCACTTTTTCAAATTGCAGATTTAATCAATATGAATTGAACTTAAGTTTCATTGAACTCTTCCAAATGGCCTTGCTAGGAACAAGGCTCCTTAGAAGGCCATCATAATAAATCAGTAATTGAACAGTAAAGTTTAATAAATAGCGATTAAATCTACAATAAAAATAAGTGGTTTATATGTTACATAATGAAACAAAGTATCACTTAAATATTTGTTAGTTTCATTTATCCAGTAAATAATCGAATAATAACTGTTTATTTGTTAGAGTGGCCTTCCATGGTACACCCACCTTATTTTAACGTCGTCGATTCCCGAAATCAATGAAGCGAGGGACCGTACTGCCAAAATAGTAGCGCGAGCGATTCGCCGCCGCGTCTGTGATTTTGAGTTCGATGGGTGTTTGTGTAAGTAGAAGGAATTTGTCATCACATGACAATAACTACGACATTTTAATAATTGGCCTTCGAAGGAGCATGGCCTTCCATGGTCCACCCACCTTATAATTAGTATGAAGTTTGATGCTCGAATATACCTAGAGATATCGGATTTAACATTATAATATATAATAATGGCTTCTGCTAGCTTCTTCACCTGCGTGAAAATCGGTTGTCCCCCTTAGGGGTTTTTTTTTATAGTAGGTAAAATCCCTGGAACGCAAAGGGCCACTGTAGGAACGCAGGTGGGTTTAAGTCAGTAAGTCTGATACATCCTTTCACTAAATAGCAAAACCTTTTTTTTTGTTCATCACCACTGCTTTCATTATCTTGTTCAATAAGCTGCACGTGTTCCAAGTGTTAGACTGTGCGTGTGTTAAATATCCCAACAGTAGAAATGAAATAGACTCATCATGTTTTGGAGTAAAACATTTATTCATATGAATTTATGTTTTTGTTTGAATTTGATTCATATGAATAAAAGATTACCTAAAATAAATATGATACACATAAAGTTTATGTTTTGTTTTTTTCCCTTTTTATTAAGAACTAATTTCTTAATTATTGATTAAAATCTAGCCTAAAAGACTAATAAGTAATTTAACTCTGACTTATTACCTATTATACAATACAGGTTTTGTTAAAACTAAGAATAGCGTCCTTTAGCACTTTTATAGAAGTCCATAGCACTTTCTTAGAGTCTGATATTGATAAAAACACTTTGTTAATGTGTTATATGCATAGCACAGCAATGATCATTATTATATACTAATTTTAAATACTACACTAACTCCAAAATCTTCAAAATTTTGGAATAAGTTAAAGCTGGTAGGTAAGCGTTTCATCGCCAGTCATCTTTTTGCCAAAGTACATTTTCGATCGCTCAGTACAAATAGCAGCTCGAAGACGCAAGAAACTTGATCGATTCTATGCAATTCCATGCAGGACTCCTTGCATCGTGATGGTGATCTTATCTTGTGAAATTAGGATAAATAGTAAAAACAGCTGAATTAAGCAGGAATGGCAGTCCCATTCATTCTCTGAACGAAAATGATGTGCTATTTTGCAAAAGATTTATATTTTAATTTTTGACCATCTTTGACAAATTGTTATCTTTACTTATATTATTAAAGATAGTTGGTTCTTTATCTATACAACTTTATTTTTAGTATCAGAAATCAGAAGCGTTCAAATAGACCAATTACAGGCACTTTTGAATTGTCAAAATGTCGGTCAGTCCAAAAAAAAGTGAAGCTAAATTGCACGTTCCAAAGCGTAGATCTCTATGGGGAAGAACGTGCAAGAAACTCCATGGACACTCTTTTAAATCATATTATTAGTACATAAATCTTGGTTACATATTTCATGTCGCTCCTATTATATGAGCACAATTTAGATAAATAATGAAAGAAAATACTAATTGCAAAAAAATTAATAGAAATTGAAATAAGCCACTGGCAGCTAAAAGATGACCAGTCTCAACTGACGGCGCCTGTTCACAAGCATGACGCGTGCATCAGTTCCACTTGCCTCAACCATTTTGAAGGGAACCGAATGACCCAATTACACGTGCCACCATCAACAAGAGATTTGAGTGAGCATGACAAATAGTAAATGCGAAACATAATAAAAGTTATACAGTAATGTCAGGAGTGTACACTTCAAATCTTAGTGGTACTTTGAATGAATCGGACAGGGAACATGATTATGATGGGCCGTTTGAATAAGCAAAACTTTACGAGTCTAGGTTAGCACCAATATTTGCTCGTATTTATAAAAAAGGCGAAGTTTAAGTATGAGAATTGGCTTAAGACTGTACCTATTAACAATTTGTATTGTGGATTAATGTTAATTTTAATAAAAATTGTGTTTACTTTTAATTAAAAGACTGAAGTTTTTTTAATATTATTTATTTGTAATAATATTGGCCACACGGGATCGTTCCATTAAAAATTCGGGATCCATAATAGTATTAAAATTTCGATGAAAGTTCCTACGTAAATAACTCTACATAATTCCGACCTCTGTTTATCACTTAATAAACTAGGCATACTATTTTCTTTTACGCAGGCAAAGCCGGTGCCAGCAAATAGTTGATAATAATCTTAATCTTTTTACAAGAACCAACAAACTGTTGCAGAAACACAAGTATGTGAATGGTCTAGAGGTAATATCAAAGACACTTCCGCCTGACCAACCCTAAGTTCATTTTTGCTTGCACTCGAAAGGAAAACTTCAAAAGGTTTGGTTTGGCGACGCGCCGCAGGAACCAAGCGATTTTTTTTTTTTGTTGTCATGCAGAAATGACCGCAATGGTACATGTGAACCGACTGTCCCTCCTCAACATTTTCTCTAAACCAAACCTAGCTTTTAAGAAAGAGGTTATACTCAAGGGTTTCCTTAAGAAATAAACAATTCTATACAAGGCACCCTATACCAAGTGAGCGACACAACCTTCGTAGTCCTGGCCTGAACAGGCTTTTAATAAACTAGTGCGCCTCATACCAAAGATTGCATTACTGCTTACCATCAGGCAGGATCACAGTCAAGTTAGTTATATTATTTAAAAAAGGTCTTGACAGACAGACGAACAACAAAGTGATATTATGAGAGCGTGGACACGTCAATGGCACGTCACCGCCACCGTGCAACGTCACGGCGCTGCCACCGTGATACGGCGTCATGCCACGGCGCGGTGCTGAGTTACGCAGGCACAAGACAACAAACATCTTTCAGTTTTCAGTGTCTTTCAGTGTCCATATCAAGACAAAAACTGAACGATGGTTGTTGTTGACATATGTCCACGCCCTATTGGTTCCGTTTTTTCCTTTTGAGGTACTGGACCCTAAAAAAGTACTAGATTTTCAACCTTCGTACTTCTGAGACCTACGAAAATTTAGATTACAACCCAATGT
Source organism: Leucania comma (assembly GCA_958295575.1). Classification (NCBI taxonomy): domain Eukaryota; kingdom Metazoa; phylum Arthropoda; class Insecta; order Lepidoptera; family Noctuidae; genus Leucania; species Leucania comma. The sequence continues at coordinate 21,513,819 of OY282477.1, read as the reverse complement.
TTCTCAAAAAATGCAAAACTGAACCCCAAGACAAAATTGAAACTTGGAACTTCAACGTTATTTTAAAAATGAATTCAAAATGTGTTAACTGAAGCCATTTTACAACGTCTAGCTGGGACTTGGACCGCGTCTCGTATGCATAATACATGTCCCGTGAAAGATAATATGTTGGAAAGGACTCCACTTTGGGATCTATTTACACTTTGAGATATTCTCGTCGAGACTCTAGAGTCGCTAACACCCGTATTTATAAAGAAGTAAACACTTGTTGCTAGGCAATTTCTTATTAAGTCATTACTTGAGGTTAGAAATTGTTATTCAAAATTTGAATTTTTCTTAACTATGGTACACATATTGTTACTTAGGTAGTTACTTTTACTCAAGTAATTAGTTTTACTTGTTTATAAATACGGCTGTTATTAGTGTACCGTGTTGCGTGTTGCGATAGATTTGTAGTAGTCTAAATTAAGTGTCTAATTATGTTTCTAGTTTTCTTAACTCATTACTCATGGCTCTCGGAAGTGTAAGGGAATAGGATAGGATAGGATAGGATTAAATAAGATAGGATAAGATAAGATAGAATAAACTTTATTGTAGACCAAAAAAGTAACACAACTTATACATAAACTTAAATCTATGGGTGGGAATGTTTAAAAGATTTACGGTGGCTCTGGAAAGTAAAAGGCAACTGAAGGAACACATGTGGGTGTAAAGGTATGTGAGACTCTGTTGAAAAGAGTGAATCCTGCGATCAGACGACTATAAAGCCTGGTCCGGGTAACTGCCAAATAGTTGATTTTGGACAGATATATATGATCTAATCGCGTAGAGATCTCTAATACCGCTACATTGGTTTTTAACATATCATGGTAAGACCCCAAGTCTCTCCAATGTGCACGAACTCCTGATTCACTACCATCCGCATCAAACTCCTTCCAGCCACTTTTTATACCTATTGATCCATCAACCAACAGAGCATTTCACGCTTCACTTGCCGACACGCGTCTCCACTCTACAACTCGTTTGCTTCACCTGTGGTGATGGTAGCCATGCGAAGGACCCATCAGTTCTTCGATAGACGTGACCTCCCCTCTGCCACTTTAGACTGCTACATCTCCAAGCTATGTCCTTAACCATAGTTTTTTTCCGGACAACTTCATTTCAGGTCTGTGTTCTTTTATTTTGACTTTGCATTCTAGTGCCAAAGTAGCTCTTTGGAACAATCCCACAGCCATACCAAGCTTCAAACCTGTTGGGACTAATCCATTTGGTTGACATCTCCGTCAACTCGGGCCTGGTCAAACGGCGAGATGCTCTCCCTCCGTTCGCAAGCCCATACCTTCGGTGACCGGCTATCGTATTACGAACCCTGATGCTCGGGGATACCTGGCTAGGTTTTCAGCCAATTCGAACGTTACCCCTGAGCCATTACTGCTTTGAAACTAAAAATAAAAAAAGAGCCGTAGAATTTTCAGACGAAAGCTCATAAAATATTAATACGAGCATCAGTAGCCAACTAGAAAATAGTTTTAGTGCTTTTGCGAACTAAAGTTTGAAATAAGCGAAAACAAATTATATTGTGTATACTAAAATCAATCTCAAGTTACATTATGGAGTCACAGAGGACTAGTTCACTGTTTTAGTTAGTAGTTTTGTTTGGTAGCAGGCATATGCGTTTTTCTATAAAAATAAATCTTTAGGCGTTTCTATTCGTCAAACCATGTCAGTTTTGGAAAACTTTTTACTAAAACGCTATTGGTACTAACTAGAGAACGTTGAATAATTATAAATTTCCATCATTTGTGCTCTCTCTCTGCAGCAGCAGCACAACTCGATGAGCTAATAAGATGAGATGGCGCAAGAGTATTGACATAAGTAGCTTTCCACACTAAAGTCCTACCCACTTTCCATGTAAATAAAGATATATCGTCCGGTTTCTTTTGAGATTGAAAAGTTTACGTCAAAACTCACGGAGGTAACCTAGATTGAACATGAAAATTTAAACAAGCCACGTAGCCTCTAAAATCAATCATAACCTAAGCCTAAGTTTAAATAAGACAAATCAATTTAGTAGATAGGAAGGCACGTCCCGATTTTAGTCAAACTATTGAGGTAAGTAATAATAACTAATTATATTATGATGGATCACTACTTCGTGGTTCGTTCTTGTTTAGTTATCGATGTCGCCTTCATAACGTACATCGTTAAATTTTAGTCGTTTTAATCCCTTGAAGGTCGATTCGGTCCATGAAACACTATCGATTTGTAAAGAGAAAATTAAAAAACAAAGTAGGTACTTTTTTAAAACTCGAATAAATTTACACATGTACGAAATTAATTTCTTTAAGTAATCGTCAGCTGAGCGAGGTCAATGAACTGTAGGTAGTTACTACGCAACGACCGACAACTAGCTACAAGGTCATTGACTCGTTTACTTAAAAAATAATAATTCGTACAAGCGTATATTACCTCGACTTTTAGAAACAAAGTACTTTATTTTTTAATTTTATCTTTACAAATCGATCGTGTTTCATGTACCGAATCGACCCTCCACGGAATTAAAACGATCAAAATTTAACGGTGTATAATGAAACCTAGATGTAGTCTATTGTCTGCTAATTCTGTCTGTCCTCATGGCACACATGACACTCATACGATATGACTTTACATCATGGTGTGCCACCCGGTGTGGTGAGTTCACCAGTATTTTTGGATTTCTATTCAGGATTTGTATAGCAGAACATTCAAAGCCAGTGCTAAAGACTTTTAGAAAAGTGCTTATACTCAGTCGGTGACCTTTTTTTTTACAACTGTCGATTGTATTTATTTTACCCCTCAGCCAAACTTAAATCCATCATTTCATCATCAAATCATCATGACAATTCTAATAATACCAAACACGGCTAGGATTCTTACCTACCTTCCGGCTTCATCATCAGATCAGTTCTATGTATCCCCTCCCCTTCTTTCTTAAGTCATTTACCAGGACTACATGTATAAACAAAGCAATTTTACTTGTTTGTCGTTAAGATTTTTTGAAGAGTTCCGCTGTATATTTTCGAAATTCATCATCAGATCAAAACAATATTTCTAAGGGACCAACTCGAGAGTATAATCTTTCAATAAAAGTAAAAAGTTTGAAAATCGGTCCACAGTTGACCGAGATATCGGTGAACATACATACAGCCGAACACCGAACCTCCTCCTTTTCAAAGTCGGTTAAAAGCTATCACATACCACGTTTTGTCATACGGCTTGTCTGAGCGTAAACAAGAAATTTGCGTCAGTAAACGCATCTCCGATACAGGCAAAGTTTTGTGCGGTGAGGAAAACGCTTACAAAAAGGCCCGAGATCCGTGGTCACGTAGCAAGTAGGTCCCATTTGCCGACGTCACCGTATTGCAGCTTTATCTGAAAACGTGCCTAGAATCTCGGCCTAGGCATACACGTCGACTGCTCTTTACATTCTGCCGGCAAATGATAGCGACTTTTTGTAGTAATAGAGATTTTGTAAGTTTGATTTTGTGTGTTCGACTAATTTGGTCAGTGTCTTTCTTAGTGCGCCCCTGAATTATGAGTCGTAGATTGCGGGTTCAAACCCAGCCAGGCGCATTACTTTGTTTATTTTATCACTGCAGCTCTCAAAACGGTGAACGAATATATCGTGAGGACACCGGCATGTCCTAGAACCATAAATGTGAAGACATGTGACATTCACCAACTCGCACTGGGCCCGCATGTTGGATTATGGCCCATTCCCTCTTTTAGAGAGGAGGCCCAAGTCCCAGCAATGGGAACATTATGAGGCTGATTACAGTTATACTGAAGGTGAAAGTAGGTAGCTAGCTAGGGTAGCCTGCGAAAGTTACCCTTACACTTTCAACTTATGCTAATTTTCAAAACTTTTTTTTTGTATTTTGCAGCACAGTATCAAGTTGTATATTGATTAAAATAGGCAACCCCTCAGTTCGTCTTACCCTATTGAATAGTTATTTCATGAAAAAGCCAGGAGGACGTGTCAAACTTCGACAGACCCACAGTACCTAGTCCTTCATTTGCCCTTTTTGCGAGAGCTACGGTAACTCCTTCAAAAAATCTTATTGCTTTGCTTATTTTTGATGACATGGGGGATGAGGAGTCTGGACGGTGATTACATCAGCAGTTTTTTTTTTTTTAAGAGAACAATCTCGATTTTCCAAAATCACATGAAAATGAGTAGACAGACACATATCACTGAGCAATGTTTACGTAATCATGTGGGGGGAGGGTTAGATCTTGGCTTGCTTTTGCTGACGAAGAGAAGGGGTGTTAATATTTGCGAAAAATCTGCTTACGTAATACTTGAACGGCCCCTAAATTATAATCGGACAGGGAGACCGCAGCAGGCAAATTATTCCAGTCCTTCGATGTGTCCGGTATAAACGACGAGGCGAAAGGCCTAGTTTGTACCGTAGAGGTTTCAAAAACGTAAGGGTAAATACTCGCCGTACATCGGGTTGTCCGATGGTAGAAAGGAGATGGCGGAATTAAGTCATGCAATTCTCACGCACACCCGAGCCTACTGTCAGTGGCCGGCAATCGTCCTGTGAGTTGGGAAAAGGCTGGCAAAATTAATTTATTTTAAGTTGCCAGATAGACGTCTTATTTCTACATGGAAGTAGGTTAAGTACCTAGATAATTCAGGGACTATTGAATTAGTGAACAAGGATCCTTTCAGAGTTTTGAAAGCCTGGGTGCCTAATTTGGTAGAGTGATGGCACAAAAATAACTCCTAAGACCCTTAAAGCTCAGTAGTGGCACCGTTCAGCAAGGGATTCTTGTGACAAATCATAATATACACATTAACAAATTATAGACATTAAGAAATTATAGTTGAAATTTCAATAATCGTCATCAAAACGTCGTCGTAATCGTCATAGTCACAAAAACCAGTGCTATGCCATCGCATAGCACTGGTTTTTGTGACTATGACGATTACGAACATCTTGTGTCCGTATGTTTTTGAAATTTTGGAACTCTCTGCCACTCTCTTCGCGACAGCCCTTCTCTGGATGTCTTCAAGAGGAAACTTAAAGAACATTTCCTTTAATTTTTGGCAAAATATTAGTATATATTAGTATGTATAATATATTAGACTTAAGTATAATATAATTATATAGACTTAGATATGTACGAGTAGATTTATATTGTGCACTGGATTCTACCCTCGAATATGTTCTCTCTCTATAACACAATGGTTTGCTGGGAGAAAACTCATTGCTGAGTTAAGCTCGCCTTTGTACATGAACTGTTTGTATCTCCATACATTTTGTTTTGTTTTTGTATACAATAAAGTATTAAGAAATTAAGATTTGACAGTTACCTAAAAGATCTATAAATAAATACCGTTAATCTTAACGGTATTTACAATTTAACGGTGACAGATATTATGTAGATACTTTTCAGTGAAAACATTAGTAAAATAACACGAGATTGTTCTTGAAGCAACTGAAGGAGGAGGGCTGTCGTTAGTCACAACTAATTTCCTGGTAACTCCGCGAGTGATGTTGTTCCGCGTCTGATTGCTGCGTCGTCAATTGTGTTTAATGTCGGAACCGATAGGGCTGTCCGCATCGGTATCAAAATATTATTTGATATTTTGTCTTGCCTATTGGTGTAGTGGTTAGTGGCCCCAGGGCCACTGCTTATGGCTGCAATGTCGAAGGTCGCGGGGTCTATTCCTATCCAAGATAAGTGTTTGTGTGATGAGCATGATCATTTGTTTGGGAGAATACACGAAAAAAAAAATGAAAAAGTTAATGAAATGAAATCTATGTATGTATGTATGTATGTGTGTGAAATGTATATTATTTACGCAGGTACGAAATTAATGTCTTTATGTAAACGTCAGCTGGGCGAGTTCAATGACCTGTAGGAAGTTAATACGCAACGACCGACAACTACCTACAAGATAATTGACTCGTTTTCTTAAAGAAATTAATTTCGTACATGCGTAAATACTCGTAATATACATTTCATACACACACATACACAATTTTATTTCATTATTTTTTTCGCGTTTATTCAATTCAAGTTTTAGAAAAAAAGTACCTTATTTTTTTATTTTACCTTTACAAATCGATAGTGTTTCATGTACGATCGACCCTCCACGGGATTAAAACGATCAAAATTTAACGGTGTTTTGGTACATGCCTTGGATCCCCGTTTAAAACCCCTTAGTGCTGGCCTACGTCATAAATGGAAACGTGGCTGTGCAAAATGTCATGCTCTAGTAGTTTTGGCTGTGGACATAGTAGACATAGGTGGGTGGTAGTCAGTCAGTATCTCCTTTTATATATTCGTGATTGAATATACTCGTATCTATATATATAAAAGAAAGTCGTGTTAGTTACACTATTTATAACTCAAGAACGGCTGAACCGATTTGACTGAAAATTGGTAGGAAGGTAGCTTGGAATCAGAAGAAGGATATAGGGTAATTTTTATCCTGCTTAATAAATTTAAAAAAAAAAAAACCAGCTCAGTTATTGATGTAGGCTGGAGTAGGGTAGAGCAGGGTAAAGTAGAGTAGCGTAGAGCGGGAGCCAAGCCGCAGGCAAAAGCTAGTATCTGTATAAGGTACACGAGGCTTTATTTCTAGGGTGGAAATCATCTAATGACTCTCCCGTTGTGGGCGGAGCTGGTGGGCGTGTCAGACTTTCACTGGGTTTCCTTTTCAGAAATTCCCCGCGGTCCTATGGGACATCTCGCCCACGCAAAAACTGGCCTGCGGACCAAAAGTCTACTTTTTAAAATGTGCATGGGTAGATTGGCCCGGACCAGTTTAGCAGGGCCAATTGTCTCCTGTTAAGTTAAGGGATATCTATGGGTTATAAGACAACTGGCCCGTTTCTACTAAACTGGTCCGGGCGAATCTACTTACACAAATTTAAAAAAAAAAATTGACCCGCTGGCCAGTTTTTGCATGGGCGAGATGCTCCATAAGCCCAATGTACACCAGGCTAGTTGGTTGCGCCAATTTGCTATGATCCGCGACTTTGTTTTTTGTAATTTATTTTTTTGGCCTAGCAATCCTATACCATCCGTTTCCCTTCCCCGCACGACCTCTAGAAATGATTTGACATTGACGTGTGTGCATCGATTGTGAATGTGACCGCACCGCTAAAACCGCCCGCTCGAAATTACAAGAAAATTGACTATTTCGTGATCCAACCATTCAAAACTCAACAATAGTGCAGTGTAGTGCAAACAGGACCTGGCAGTGGTTAAATGTGCGAAGTCGAGGATCGCCGGCCGGCGCCACGTGGAACCTTCGAAGTCTAAAGGTCAGTGTTCCTTCCTAAATACATTTATCCCATTAATGAACGCCAAGCACAGTATCTGCATATTGTTAACAAACCTTAGATCGCTTTTTCAAACATACAGTCCATTAAAACATCAAGCAAATTCGCGCATCCATTACTTTTGGTCCTACGAGCAGGATCGTGAATCATTTTCTTGTAATTTCGCAATATAGTATTTGTTCCATAGGGAATAAACGCAACGCGCCTGTTTACCTAGATATAATAGTAGAAAACCCGCATCTAGGCATTTAGGCAACTATACGTTATTTCGCTCGTATAGTTAAAGAGCCATTGATAATTACGGTACCTACGCCGTCAACCGCACCGCATAATTATAGTTAGCTACGTAAATATCAGCGTAGATATAAATCGATCGCATTCTTTTTCTTGACAAAATTCATTCGGAAGTCCTACAAATTGCATGTAGGTAGACGCATTTCAAAAATACCCGTTCATTGTTGAGTGAATATTTGTAGGAAACGGATAAACCATAGATTATATACGCATATGAACGACGCCGTTCACTTTGTTGTTTACAATATTACCATATTGTTATCTGATAATTATCGCTTACTTAATAATTCGTTAAGTGTTTGTTTGAGTGTATAGTGTGAATATATCAAAACAATATGTCTCTTAAGGGCAGTAAGGTTAGTACTGATTTAAAGGTTCAGTTAAAGCTTTTATACGCTAAAAGGGACTCACAGTTTTCACGTGTTCAATCAATTTGTGATAAATCTTTGCAAACCTCGGATCTGGCGATTAGAGATGCTTTCTTGTGTTCGTTGGAAACTTTAGATAGTTTGCGCGCGGATTTTGAATCTACAATTAATAATATAAACATTTTAGAGTTGGAGTTAAATCCTGATTACTGTGTGAGTTATCAGGCATTGTCGTCCTTTGATGACTTGTATTGTCGTATCAAACGTATTGCTAGGAGTTTAGAGACTCCCCCCCCCCGCGAGTGGTTTATCCAACCCTCCTCGCGAACGCCCACGATTGCCGCCAATTCAAATACCTGAATTTAATGGTGACATTCGAAATTGGAATTTATTTATAGATAGTTTCGAAAATATAATACATAGGAACACATCGCTGACAGATCACGAGAGATTGCATTATCTCGTAGAAAAATTGACCGGTAAGGCAAAGGCTGTCTGTGCTGGAATTACGTTTAGCGCTGAAAATTACACTTTAGTTTTGGACACTTTAAAAACAAAATACGAAGATAAGCGATTAGTAGCCACCGCATATTTAGATCAATTATTCGATTTGAAAAGTTTTTCCGTTTGTAACGATCATAATTTAGAGAAGTTTTTAAATATTTTCGCATCATCTGTTCGTGCAGTAAAGAACCTAAAGGTCAATGACCTCTGTGACTTTTTGTTTTTGTATATCGGTTTAAGATCCTGAAACTGTTCGTCTGTTTGAAACGACTCAGCGCGGTAACGAAATACCTAAGTTCAAAGATTTAGAATCTTTTATTCGCGACCATATTAAGGTATTGCAGCGCACGTCGGCACGTCATGAAGTCACGAATAGGACAGGTTCCGATCGCCGTATAGACGCGTCATCGAAGTCAGTCAAGACTGCACATACGCTAGTTAATACCGCCTCGGCACCTGACTGTTCTCTGTGTAAGGGTAGCCATACACAACTGTACAAGTGTTCAGAATTTCAGAGATTATCGCCTAGTGATCGTTACAAGTTTGTCCGCACTAATAATTTGTGTTTTAATTGTCTAAGTGACAAACATCTGGTTACGTCATGTAACAGTGGTGTTAGCTGTCGTAAATGTCTAGCTAGACATCATACCTTCTTACATTTTGAGAGTAGTAAGCTGCCATCGCAGCAGCAGCCTGCGCAGACGCGCGACGCTTGTGACGCGCGGCCTGCTGCAAGTGCAAACGACGTAACATTGTGTTCGCTTTCCGCCGCTGGTACTCAAATCACTACCGTTTTACTTGCGACCGCGCAAGTTGTCATTGTAGATGCCTTTGGCAAACCGCACACCGTTCGAGCGCTACTAGATGGCACTTCCCAGAGTAATTTTATTACTCGGGATTGTTGTCAACGCCTTGGTTTTAGTTTTAATAATTGGTCATCCCGCTCAGAAGTGAAAGGTTTTGGAGGTTTGAAGGCAACCATTCACGGTTCCATTAAAATAATATTTAGTTCACGTTTTAATCGTAATATTTCGTTTGAAATGGATTCGCTAGTCGCAGATAAGATTACGGAACGGTTGCCCACGGTACCGGTTGACACGTCCATGCTGACGGAGTTTAAGAACTTGCAGTTAGCCGACGGAAATTACGCTTTCCCTGGAGATATCGATCTATTGATCGGTGCTTCGATTCTCCCGCATCTCCAGTTATCACGTAAAATTCAAGGTCTTCCGATGTACCCCGCTCCGCACGCACTGGAAACAGTTCTCGGGTTTGTTATAGTTGGTTCCGCACCCGCTTATTTAAATAGTTACTCGACTGTGTCGCACTGTTGCACCGTCGAGCCGCCGCTTGAGTCTACCATCCGCAAGTTCTGGGAGATTGAAGAGGTCAATGTCCCGCCTATTCTCAGCCCTGAGGATCAGGTCACTGAGGAGATTTATACCCGCACGACTACTCGTGATAAAGATGGTCGTTATGTTGTCGCGCTCCCTTTCAAGGGTGATATTTTTTCGCTCGGTGGCTCCCGTGCCTCCGCAGAAAAACGCTTTCTATGCTTGGAACGTAAGATGCAGGCGTCTCCTAAGTTGAAGCAAGCCTATGATGATGTGCTGATCGAATATTTAGATAAAGGTTATATCTCATCAGCGCCTGCCGAGACTGAGGAGACACGTGATTACCCGTTTTACATCATCCCGCACCATGGAGTTGTTAGAGAAGACAAACTTACAACTAAACTGCGTGTGGTTATGGATGGTAGCGCTAAGACTAGTACTGGCATATCGCTTAACGATATCTTGTATTGTGGTCAGAACCTCCAGGGTAACTTATTTGAAATAATAGTAAATTTTCGCTTGTTTGCTATTGCGCTCTCTGCCGATATTCGGCAAATGTTTCTTAGTATTGGAATCAGAGAATGTGACCGTAGATTCCAACGCTTCTTGTATAGATTTTCTCCGCAGGAACCTTTGAAGGTTTACGAATTCAATCGTGTTTGTTTTGGGCTTAAGTCTAGTCCCTTTCACGCTCTTCGCACTATCAAGCAGTTGGCCGCTGACGAGGGTGATACATACCCGAAAGCAAGGGCCACTATTGAAACCGGATTGTACATGGACGATTTTGTGTACAGTGTACCTAGTGAAGCAGAGGCTATAGAGACCGCTGCTCAAGTAATCAGCCTCATGAAGTCCGGTCAATTTGATCTGGTGAAATGGACAAGCAACTCGCAAGCTACATTAGAGTCGATTCCACCGTCACACCGGTTGACTTCGGTAAAGGAATTCGATGATAGTGATTCGCATAAGATCCTTGGTTTAAGTTGGTCACCCGCAACTGATATGTTCAGTCTTAAAATTAGCTCGACTCCGCCAACTTGTACCAAACGCGTTATCCTAGCATGTGTAGCTCGGATATGGGATATAATGGGTTTTGTAGCTCCTGTCGTTTTATATGCAAAGCTGCTTATAAAAGAGCTTTGGCTTTCCAACTGTGATTGGGACGACACCGCTCCTGACAGTGTTGCTAAGTTGTGGGCTCGCTATAGGAAAGAGCTTCCAATGCTCGATCAGATACAGATTCCTCGCCATGTTGGTATAGTACCAGACACTGTTGTTAATGTGGTAGGTTTCGCAGACGCCAGTGAGAGGGCTTACGGGGGAGTGGTTTACTTTCAGGTCCAAAATGGCGATAACATTTCAGTTTTCCTCATTAGCGCAAAATCAAAGGTATCTCCTCGTAAGGTTGTCTCTCTTGCTCGTCTCGAACTCTGCGCTATTCTTATGTTGGTTCAATTGATTACATCTATAGTCAAAACTTGTCGTCCTCGCATTAATATAGAGAGAATTGTAGCGTTTTCGGACTCAACCGTTGCTCTATGTTGGGCCCACTCTTCACCCCATCGATGGGGCACGTTTGTCGCAAATAGGGTGGCTAAGATTCAAGCTGAATTGTCACCGGAAAATATATTCCATGTCGCTGGAACAGAAAACCCAGCTGATTGTCTCTCACGTGGTTTGCTTCCTGCGCAAATTTTAAATCATCCGCTTTGGTTTTGTGGCCCTCCCTGGCTTCATACCACTCCTAACGAGTGGCCAAATGCTCCGTTTAACCCCGCTACTGTTTCAGAGCCACCCGAGGAGAAGAAACATACGCTTGTAGTATCAGTTCCGCGTGAAGAGTCAGTTGTTTTGTTGTTGTCTAATCGAGTCTCGTCTTGGTCGAGACTATTACGCTGTGTAGTTTACGTCCTAAGATTTTTGAGATTATTACCATCGCGTGGTTCTATAATCGCAGCTGATTTGGATAGAGCTGAATCAGTTGTACTTCGAGAGTTGCAGAAATTTTATTTTTCAATAGAATTTCGTAGTTTAGAATCACATAAACCTTGTAGTCCCGCACTTCAACATTTGAAACCATTTTTGCAAGACGGACTCATTCGTGTCGGTGGCCGTCTGCGAAATGCTAAGTTAGAGTTTGAACAAATGCATCCAGTAGTTCTACCACGCAAGGATCACGTTTTGGATTTGGTGGTGGATTATCACCATAAGGTGAATTGTCACGCTGGTCCCGATTTATTAATGTCCATTCTTCGACAGAAGTACTGGATACTTTCCGCTCGCAATTTGATACGCGCTAGAGTGCACAGATGTGTGCCCTGCTTTAAGCTCCGCCCGCGTTTCAACGCGCCGGAAATGGCCGACCATCGTTCTTGTCGTGTTGTACAGACGGTGAAACCTTTCATACATACTGGGACGGACTATGCTGGACCGTTTAAAGTCACTATTGCCCGTGGTCGTGGTATACGTTCCACAAAGGCATACATTTGCCTATTCGTTTGTATGACAACTCGTGCAGTTCACATAGAGTTAACCAGTGATTTGAGTACGCAGGGTTTTATGTCTGCATTTAAACGATTTTTATCTCGCCGTGGTCCCGTTAAGCGCTTATACTCTGACAACGGCACAAATTATGTTGGAGCGCGACGCAATATTTCGGAATTACATACATTCTTACGCTCCAAGTACTACCAAAGTGAATTCGCCCATGTCTTAGCTGAGAATCGCATTGATTGGTGTTTTAATACGCCAGCAGCTAGTCATTTTGGTGGCAATTGGGAGGCGAATATTAAAAGCCTTAAGTCGCACCTGTTTCGGGTCATAGGCGAACAGATTCTCTCGTACGAGGAGTTGAGCACTGTACTCGCTCAGGTAGAGGCGTTGATGAATACGCGTCCGTTGTGTCGGACTTTGTCTAGTGATCCATCGGAGCCACTAGCGTTGACGCCGGCTCACTTCTTGACGACGACTCCTCTTAAATATTTGCCCGCTTTAGATGTCGAGACTGACAAACTGCAGCTCCACCCGCGTCACGCTCTGCTAGATAGCTTAGTTCAGTCCTTTTGGAAGCGATGGAGGACAGATTATCTGCATACGCTGCAGTCGCGTCAAAAGTGGAACACTCCTTCAGATCCAGTCACAGTCGGTACTGTGGTGATACTGAAGACTGAGAGTGCGCCTCCTCTGCACTGGCCTCTTGGTGTAGTGGAAGAAGTTTTTCCGGGTTCGAACGGAATAACGCGAGTCGTAAAGGTTAAAACCGCAACTGGATCGTACCTGCGTCCGGTTATTCGCCTCTGCCCTCTGCCTAATCAGTAGTAGTGGCATAGTTAGTTATAAGTTGTTTCGCTACCTAGTATTGATAGTTTAGATTAGTAATAGGGTTTAGTTTCGCTTTTGTTTTTTCTCTTTTCTTTGAAGGTAACCCTTCAAACCCGGGGGGAATGGTTGCGCCAATTTGCTATGATCCGCGACTTTGTTTTTTGTAATTTATTTTTTTGGCCTAGCAATCCTATACCATCCGTTTCCCTTCCCCGCACGACCTCTAGAAATGATTTGACATTGACGTGTGTGCATCGATTGTGAATGTGACCGCACCGCTAAAACCGCCCGCTCGAAATTACAAGAAAATTGACTATTTCGTGATCCAACCATTCAAAACTCAACAATAGTGCAGTGTAGTGCAAACAGGACCTGGCAGTGGTTAAATGTGCGAAGTCGAGGATCGCCGGCCGGCGCCACGTGGAACCTTCGAAGTCTAAAGGTCAGTGTTCCTTCCTAAATACATTTATCCCATTAATGAACGCCAAGCACAGTATCTGCATATTGTTAACAAACCTTAGATCGCTTTTTCAAACATACAGTCCATTAAAACATCAAGCTTATTTGCGCAACCACTAGTTTTTTCACCATTCATAATTTAAAATTCAGTTTTTTATTACCAGATACCAAAAACCAACAATCACCATCTTATGCCAACCCTACATATGGCTTGTAACATTTTATCGCTGGCAACCTTATGAGGAGGCCGTCATGCGAGAATTTATGGCCATGTCTTACTACCTTTTTATTTGGCGCCAAAATAAGTGTTTTATTTTACCTACTCCTTTCGATATAGAAGAATTTTTTTCTCTCTTTCTTTCTTTATTTACACGGAATGACACAGCTAAAAACTAGACAATAATTATTATAAAGGATAGATATGCGTCACATCCGTGCAAAACGGCCGAACGCTCAGCACAAAGCTGTGCCCTCATGCGCAATGCGGAACGGTGCAGTGTGCCAAAAGAAAACAACAACAACAAACACAACACAATAATTCTACATGTTTTTTTCTAATAGTGATAGGCTCAAACTTAAACTCTATATCACCTGATGAAAATGCGACAATGGAGCATGCTTGCCTAGAAGTAGGTAACCTATAATTCACTCTTGACTTAAAGATCCTGGGGTTGTAGCTATCAGGAATCACAGACTTAGTCCGTGTAGTTTAATAACTCCGATCCATACAAGTGGTTGAATTGCTGTCTCCCTACGGGTAAGAGCTTAGGTATCTGCCGCGTTCATATATGAAGACAGGACTTGTACTAACTAGTATCCCCAATAAGATAAATAAAAAGAAAAACGCCAAGCGAGAGCAAGGGTACTGATCGAAAACAGAGAAAAATAAGGCTAAGTGGTTTTTATTGAATTACTATTTTGTAAGAGTGATGATGTTTTTCTGGGACATAAATGGAGTCTGTTTCGAGGATCTTTTTAGCAGATTTCAGGTTGGTCTACTGAAATTTTAAGTTCGCATGAAATCATTTTAAAGGCTACTTTATTTTTTAATGGATAGGTAAACCCAAAAATTAATGTAGATATTAAGTACACGAATGTGTAGTGTTCTCAAAAAAGTGTAAAACAGTTTTGATATTCGTAGATTCTTTTATTTTCATAAAATTGTATCATATTAACCCTGGCCGGCGCGGCGCCCGCATCACAGAAGCGGCATCCAATTTTTTTTTTCTTGGAAGAACTTTAAATGGGTGGGAGACAGAGGGAGGCAAAAGAAAAGATGGATGGATTGTGTGAGAAGTGATATGAAAATAAAACCGGGCACTAGTATAAAACAAAGTCGCTTCCCGCTGTCTGTATATGTATTGCTATAACTTCAAAGCTATGCAACAGATTTTAATAGATAGAGTGATTCAAGAGAAAAGTTTATACGTATAATACATGCATAATATATTTAATATCACCATTGCACCCATGCAAAGCTGGGGCGGGTCGCTGGTTAGTTATAAACTAAATCTTCCATCCTTTATTAAAATACTAGTTTTTTATTTAAAATTATTTTAATATTCTTTTTTTAAAATAGCCCTAGTCGAATCCATAATAAATCAAGGAATGTAGCATTCTGTAGTCATCCTGTGATCCCTCCTTTATATACACCGTTAAATTTTGGTCGTTTTAATCCCGTGGAGGATCGATTCGGTACATGAAACACTATCGATTTATAAAGATAAAATTTAAAAAAAAAAGTATTTTTTTTCCAAAACTCGAATTAATATACTTACTTAAAAACGAAAACGAGTCAATAACCTGGTAGGGAGTTGTCGATCATTGCGTACTAACTACCTACAGTTCATCGGCCTCGATCAGCTGACGTTTACTTAAAAAAATCAGTTTTGTCCATTAATTAATTCGAGTTTACAAAAAAGTACTTTATTTTTATCTTTACAAATCGATAGGGTTTCATGTACCGAATCGACCCTCCGGGGGTTAAAACGGCTAAAATTTGTATAATTTTTTTATTGCAGCTTTGAGCGTTGGAAGACCACCTTGGCAAATAAGGTGGACGGATGACCTGGTGAGGGTTGCGGGAATCCAATGGATGCGAGACGCCGTTCTTTGTGGTGACAACTGGGGGTGGCCTATATCCAGCGGTGGATGTCTTTCAGCTGATGATATTGACGATTTTTTTAAATTACACTTTTCTGTTTATATTAGAAACTGTGCATGGACATGGTGCTCTGCCCAAGCGGGGTACACCTCTACCGTCATCAACAACACCAACAACAACATCTGCTAGTGACAGTTCCATCAAAATCAGTCCAGGTGTTTTGAAGATTAGCCGGAACTGACAGATAAAAATTTTAAAGCGTCTTTTTGTTACAATTGCCTACCGTATATAGGTAATTATAACTATCGTTCACTTTCATTAAAGTTCAGTTGAAAACCAGCGTCAGGCAACTACCACTATCAACCACGTAGTTGTCTGGCATTTTTGCTGAACTGCACCTATTTGGCGCACCCATGAGACACACATTGTGTCTGTTTTTTAACCGACTTCAAAAAAAAGGAGGTTTCTCAATTCGACTATATATATCCTTTTTTTTAGGTTTGTTCGCGCATATCTCTGTCGTTTATGGACCGATTTGCAATTTGTTTTTTTTTTCTCGTAAAGGGTATACTTTCAGATTGGTCCCATTTTTTTCAAAATCCAGTTTTGATGATGGGATCCATGACGAATCGAGGGAACACTAAGAGGTTTAAAATAACTTTAATTTCGGAAGTCGATGTTTAAATAAGAAACTAACAATACCGAGAAACACCGACTTCCGAAATTAAAGTTATTTTAATCCTTTTAATTTTTCTTTTTTTTTTTTTTAATGAAATCGGTTATTTTTTTGTGTAAAAAGTTTTTTTTTCTTCACGTTTTTATCTGAAGTTTTATAATTTGATTTTACAATGTGTGTATCTTGGCGTACCCAGTAAAGTATTTTTCTTTAGGTACTTCTATATGTATTATTATAAGTAATAAGCTGTTATTTTACTATTATAAGCAGTCACTTCCCTACTTCTTTTATGTAAAATTAATAGATAAAAACTGTTTGTAGGTAGAACAGTTCATTGTAAACTGCAGTATGAAATTATGCCTTTGTAGGTAGGTACATCGCAAAGGCTTCCGCTTGACTGAAATAGCGCCGTTTCATCAAATTTTCACCCTCCGTATTTTTTTGGTTTCATCTACTTTAACAGAATATATTCAGAGAGCGAGAATTTATTTAGTGACAATGATAATTTGGAGACAATTAACAAATATTCTCTTGATAGTAATACCGATCTAAGTGGGGATTGCGTTCCAGAAGACGTAGCTTTATAAGTCCTTCCACAAGGAGGGCCGAAGATCAAGTGAGGGCCGCGGAAGTAAGCTGGATTTGACACGCACAGAACCGGTTGATGTGGTGACACTTGAGGGAGGACTATGTCTCGTAGGTAAGGACGTCTTTCGGCTAATATTGACCATTAGGTTTTAGGTCTTTACGATGTCCCTCATACCGCTCTGGGCTTATCCACTTCTCCTTTTCTGCCCAGGCGATATCACTTTGGGATGCGCTCCCTATGAATGTCAGGAGAGCGGCCAACCCACAGATATAGATATACCTAGATAACGCAAGAGCAACTACTTCGCGTGCCTAGCTTACGTACAAAAATCGTAAGTGGTCACTTTCGCGCTCAGTCTGCATCGGAGTACAGCGCTAGTCGGGTGCAGTTAAAAATATAAAAATGGTTAATTGTGTTGTTGGTGTGGGGGTGGAGCGAGGGGGACGCCGTACGCGGCGGCGTCTTCACTAAATAGTGCTTGTGACGTCATAATAGGTAGTTAAAAAATGGCACGCTTGGTTTTCATACAGATCGTGATGCTTGCGTTGCGTTATCTATGTCTATCTATATCTGTGGGCCAAACCGATGTACATTTTCATACAACCGCTCTTACGTGATTATGATGTTACTTAAGATCTTGCTCCAAATATTTTGGATGCATAGATCATATCTTGTATACATTATCTAGGCATCTAAAGAAATCAAAACATAAATTTGTGTATAACGAAGAATTCCACGTTCTACCCTATGACGTCCTCTAAACCGCTTCAAGTTCAGACATTTAATCCTTTGAAATCGCCGTTAACCTCGACACTGGTTTGTAGACGAGAAACTTAAACTTTAGAGTCGCTTACATCTTGGAGATGCGAGGCCATCTTAAACTTTCAACTTAAACCGACCTTTAACGGCTTTGTCTTACAGTCTCTGACTTTGAACTGTTGATATCTTGAGGTTAAAAGTGCTTTACTTTTTAGGTTTTTTTGTGCCTCGGTTCCATACCTCAGTCGGCAGGCCATGGTCCGAAGCGAGGAGGAGTGGCGGGCGGTGGCTTCCTTCTACGAAACAGTAATGCTAGCAAAGGTGAAGGCAGCACGTGCCCGCGTGAGGGAGTGGACCTCACGCTCCAGCCGCCGGCGTCGCCGGGATCCTGATGTCAATTTCGGCGCGGGCTTGCGGACAGCTAGGATAGCTCGCCGTCCGACCGTCCGGACCGAGCCCAAGTCGTCGACGGTGCGTATTGTTCCACGCGCGCTTCAAGGAAATGTCAGCATACCGTAGGGGCCCAGCAGGGTCGAAGCCTACTGAGGCCATGGGTTAGCTTCTGAAAGAAAACCCGGCCCTAGTATGAAAGGCGACGAAGGAACTAGGAGTGGAGTGGTGGTGGTGTGGTGGATGGTGGTGGAGTGTATGTAATTATGGACTATGTCTGGAATAAATGAATATTATTATTATTTTTATTTTTAGCCAGTAAAAGTCTGACAAGCCCCACCCCGTCCAAGAGCGGGAGATGTCATTGATTTCTCACCAAAAAAAAAAAACCCCCAGTCGGTAAAAACGGAATCCGTCACATAGCCAGCAAAGAGTTGGGGACATTTGTCCCACGCGTCTGTTGTTCAACACGAGAGGAGGATGCACATCCTGCACCCATCTTCCAATAACTATGTGTAGGTATTATATCGTTGAGTAGGTATTTTAGAGCCGAATAAAAGTTACTATAACACCAAGTTCCAAATCTTAGTCCTTTAAGAGTAACTTGCGATGTCGCCCGACGTCGCTTGCGAGAATTACGGGTCGGGAGAAGGGGGGAAGTTAACGGTCACGACCTCCGTGTCTCCAGTCTGGTGAAACTTCCATACAAAAAACCGATACAGTATGAAACGCGTACTAATTTTAATGGTGTCCAAAATGGCGGCTATCGCTGTCTTGCTTTAACATCTATTCAACTCTGTCGCAACTTTACATCCGCAATACGGCCATATTCATCTTTTATTTGTCAAGAGGTGAATTGTAAACAAAGTTTGATTTTAGTTTTTAAACGTTTTTTGTGAATTTTAAGCGAAAATTCATAGGACGTTTACGTGTACCCGTGTGAAGTCATCTGTTGATATGCACTATAAAATCTGTGAAATATGTAGTTTGAGTCAGCCGGTCGAACGGTCAAAAGCGAATATTCATGGCCAAATATCCATTACATGAGGAAAGGTAAGCGTAAATAAACATTCATTTTCAGTAACAGAAAAGGATTTGATGATTTACAAATCAATTCTGATACAAATCAGTTGAAAATCTAGAAAATAACCTATCAACAGTGCTGTGTATAGTGAATTTTTTTATATTTTTATCGACTATATCGATAGCCTTTATTTAAAAAATAAATTTTGAAAATAATCTATCACTACTGCTTAACATTTCTAATCGAATCGATAATTTTATAATTCAAATTTTATTTAGTTTTATTCAAATATGTTAAGGTCGCATGTGTTGTTAAAGCGGCAACAGAAATACATCATACATATGTGAAAATTTCAACTGCCTAACTATCAAGGTTCATGAGATACAGTCTGGTGATAGGGAGACGGGCAATGGAGTCTCAGTAATATAAGGTCTTGTTTTTACTCTTTGGGCACCGAACCCTAAAACTGATGGCCTATCTTTTATCTCCACTTTTAACCGTTGAAAGAACACACCATAAGTAACTCCATATACAGAGATAATATCTAAAAGTGCCAATAAATGTCCCAATTTCGGTCTTGAATATATTCTGCTATATTTTATGGTCGCGATATCAGTTTCATATTATTATGTTACTTGAATGGATGCCAAAAATTCTTAATAACGTGTTACTTCAACCAAAATAAACTTGGATATTAAACACCATGAGGACGATCTAATTAGTATCTGCTACTAGAAAGTAATGAATTAAGTGCTTGATAAAAAAAGGGTTAAATGCAAAACTCCGTACATACACAAGCATCCATTAGTACGAGATCCAATGGAAGAAGCACCTTCCATCATAAGTTATTTGATTAGGATGAATGTTATATGTTAGATAATGCATTTATTTATACATTGCGAATAGGTTGCCTAGCTAAATCTGGTGCCAAAGATGTTAAACAATTAAATTTGTTGTTACATTTTTTTTTATCATTTACCCTGATAGAGATAGTAGAGAGGAGGCCTGTGTCCCAGCAGTAGAAACATTAAAAGGCTGATGATGATGATGACACACCGGAATATTGCAAATACCATAACTTTGTAATATATTTAGTGAAAATATAAACTGTCGGTATACACCGTTAAATTTCGGTCGTTTTAATCCCGCGGAGGGTCGATTTGGTACATGAAATACTATCGATTTATAAAGATAAATTAATTAATTTCTTTAAGTAAACAAGTCAATGACCTTGTAGGTCGTTGCGTACGAAATACCTATAGTTCATTGATCAGTTGACGTTTACTTAAAGAAATAAATTTCGTACATGCGTATATTAATTCGAGTTTAAAAAAAGTACTTTATTTTTAATCGATAGAGTTTCATGTACCGAATCGACCCTCCGCGGGATTAAAACGACCAAAATTTAACGGTGTATAGGGTGCTGGAAAGACCTCACGGCGTTCTCAACTTCCGCACGACGCAGGTGCTTACCGAACACGGAAAGTTCGCTAAGTACCTGTTCCGGATTCGTGCGGAGGATTCGCCCGGGTGTCGCCACTGTGCGGAACATCCGGAGGACACGGTGGAGCACACTGTAGAGGTGTGCCCCGCCTGGGCGGAGCATCGCCGTGTCCTCGTGGGGGCGATCGGCGGCAGCGATCTCTCTCGCCGGGCCTTGGTTCAGGCCATGGTCCGTAGTGAGGAGGGATGGCAGGCGGTCGCCTCCTTCTGCGAAGCAGTAATGCTAGCAAAGGAGGAGGCCGACCGCATCAGGCAGAGGCAACGGGGCGCTCGCCCCAGCCGCCGCCGGGATTCCGATCCCGATTTCCGGCCACCGTAGGCGCGGGCTTGCGGACGGCGTGCAATGGGTAGCACGCTGTCCGATCGTCCGGTAACCGACCGGACCGAGCCCAAGTCGTCGACGGCGCGTTCTGTTCCCGCGCGCCTCAAGGAGCTGTCAGCACACCGAAGAGGCCCAGCCTGCTAACTGCAGGCAGGCAGGGTCGAAGCCTACTGGGGTCATGGGTTAGTTCCGAAAGGAATGCTCGACCCCGGCACGATAGGCTACGAAGGAACGGGGTAGGTTTTTAGTCAGTAAGAGTCTGACACTACTTCCCGCTCCGCCCAAGGGCGGGATTTGTCATTGGATGATTTTACCTACCATAAAAAAAAAAAAAAAAAAAAAAAAAACGGTGTATAGGGTGTAACGGAAATTCACAATCATATCACGAATACTTCATCTGCCCATAGTAATGGATAACTTTCGTCAAGAAAGTCATGGTAAATTCTGAATAAAATTGAACCAATGATATCAAAGATCAGATCAGATGATAACTTTGAACGGAAACTACGATTTTCTTGAAGAAAGCTATTTACTACAATGGGCTGAAGCAGTTGGTAGGTATCTATAAATATGACCACCCATTGCTGCTACACCTGCATGGTGAACAGTAGAAACACAATAAGTCCCGAACAGACTAGAATATACCCAAGTTTCATGGAGAAAATACAGTTTACAATCTCACGCGATTAATTATAAACTTACGGAGGATAATTTGGGTTTACGGAGATTCACGTTATGTATTTATTTTACTTTGATTGTAGGAATAATAAGTGGAGAATAACTTGAATAAACATTTATTGAAATAATTATAATACAAAATTAAAAATTTTAAATAACCCTCGACGCATCATGAGAAATGAACAAAATTAATTAAGACGAATGTAACGAGCCAAAACTCGATAGATTTACTAGTAAGCATTCCAGGGTTCCATCAGCCACCTCCCAGTTCTAGCATCAGGTTCTTGACATTATGAGAAATGTATAGTACTGATTAAGACGAATCTATCTATAATGAGCCCAAACCCGATGGGCTTACAATCCAGACTTACGTCTTCTACCCGAGCTCCATCATCAGACCAGCTCAATGGCACCATCATGTAAGTACATGAGTATTTTATATATTAGGACACACAAATATTGGACAGTAAAGTAAATACGCATTACCGATACCTACCGCAGCTAACAAACGAGCTGGTGACCTTGAACGCCTGGACAGATCTTCATAAATTGTAGCTAAGAACCATCTCGATTAAATCAGCTTTCAAATAAAAAAAACCGCATCAAAATCAGTCCATTCGTTTGGGCGCTACGATGCCACGGACAGACACACAGACAGACACGTCAAACTTAAACACCCCTCTTTTCTGTCGGGGGTTAAAATCAAATCTTACTTAGAAATATTTATTACTAGCTGTCCGCGCGTTACACCCACGTTATTCGTTTCCTCTTAATGCGGATATCAAACTCTAAAATATGCAGCGATTCTTCAGCCAAACTCTTCAGCTTAACAATATTATTACAAATGTCTAATTTGAATTTACCCGTTGTTTGGTAACTATCAGGAAATACAGACTCCGGCAGGTGTTTCCACTCATTAGCTGACCGCAAGATGAAAGTGATCCCAAAATATTTTGTACCTACAGATGGATATCCGCCGTGTACCGGTGACGCATCAATGTACGGCTAGTGGTCTGATGGAACGTGCTCGGTGATTTAAATTGTGCAATTCCGGTGCATACTTTCCGAAATATAACCGATAGAAAATTGACAGGCTAGCAACTGGACAAACGCATCATTGTCAATGATCTCCTAGGTTCATTTCTCAATCAACTCAATTGTCAAGCTGGTATCGTGCAGATCCACCCCAAAGATGACAGCAATACTCCATTCACGATCGAACTTACGCTTGATAAAGATTGAACAGCTGTTCAGATGAAATGTTCATTTAGATGAACACCGCTAGCCTGGCTATATATTTTGACGTCTAGAACGCATTCAATTAAACCCATTTCCCAAATAATTGGGTAAAGATGTCGAGAGTTCAAGAGTTTGGAAAAGGTGATTCCGCTAGATTTGTTTGATGAGGAGATGAGTTTTCTGTGTAAGACGGCTGCTCATGTCGCGAAGGCAATAGATTTGTTTCTTCACCAGTCACTGGGATTTTTTCTTTAAGTTGTTGTAGTGTTGGTAAAGTTAATCCTCTCTTCAGCTCTGGTACAAACAGTTGAATAGATTCAAAAGATTTTCTTAATTTTATACTCTTTTGCTTGTAAGCAGCATTCAACTTGCTTTTGATTTTTAAAACCGTTTTATAAATGTCTTCTATGTGTTTTATATCAACTGGTCTGTGATTTTCAGTTCCATTATCATCCTTATCCGGTGCTACAGTGCGTATCAGATGGTGAAGAGCTAAAACTTCTGCATCTAATGAAGAACGATTTAGATCAAAATCTGTTTCTTCCTCTTTACTCTGATCAAGATTATTTGTAGACGATGATATTTCAGCTATACTGCTCTCCATGGATTCACAGGTGTGTAATGTTTTGTTATTACCTAACAGCGAAATAGTCTCTTTATTATATGTTTCTGGGTTTGACACATTTATAGTACTCTTTTTATTTGACACATTAGAAGAATTGGTTTGATTCGGCACTTTTGTAGTACTTGTTAAATTTGACACACTAGGAATATTTGTTAGATTTGGCACTTTAATAGCACTTGTTGAAATTAAAACTTTGAGAGTTTTATTTAGATTTAGCAATTTAGTAGTACTTGTTGGATTTGGTGCTTTTGTAGAGTTTGGCACATTAAAATTATTGTTTAGATTTGGCACATTTGGATTTAGAGCATTTCTAGTATTTTTTGGTTTTGAACCATTTGGAGGTTCAGATTCTTGTCTATTTTTAGGTTGAGGTAATGATGATGTTTCTGGTTCACTGTCCCTAGTCTCTATATCTTCTTTTGATCCATGTGATGCTGCTGCGACTGTTCTGATATATAGTTTATCTACTTTATCGCATTTTTCAGTGCTTATCGAGGTTGTTAGAGTTTCAGTCTGAGCTTCTTTACCTAATGATAGAACTTTTTTTGGAAAGACTTTTTGTTTATAAGTATCTACTTGACCATTCTGTATTAACATTTTGAGATTATTTTCAGAACGTATTGCTGATTCGCGCTTTTTCTTCGGTGGGTAATTTTCATTTTCTATATTCTTGTCAACTGACTGTCTACGTTTAAGCGATGGTGAAGGAGTTGCAGAAACTGCTGAAAAAAATTGTAACGTAATACTAAAATATGCTGGGCTTTAGAAGCTAGTAAGAACATAATAAATCGTTTGTCTCGCTATAACCATATGAACTGCTGGTGACTAAACCTTTTAACAGACTTTGTTGGATACATCGGACAAACATGGTCGCGATTATTCTGCCAGGGTCACCCATCAACAACCAAATATATTCCATCTCCTCAGCTCTTCTGACACCTATGGGGATTAAACAGCATAACGAGATGGAGTAGCCAGTCGCAAAACACACGACCTTGGCAAATAGGACACGAAAACACTCATCGGATAAATCCAACGTCAGTAATTTAAGGGTTTAATAGTTAACAATGTAAATATAGATAGGTGAATATAGGGTGACTGGTAATTAGTGAACGATACTTAAACACGTGATTGTAGTCATGATAACAAACCACATTTACTATGGGACCAAACCTGAAATCGCGAAAAAGAACTGCCAAGTTCAGTACATTTTGACTAGTTAGGCGAACATAAATGTACTGAACTTGGTAGATTTTTTTCGCGATTTCAGGTTTGGTCCCATAGTAAATGTTGTTTGTTATCATGACTACAATCACGTGATTAAGTATCGTTCACTAATTACCAGTCACCCTATTAATAGTAGATAGAGAAAGAAAAGAGTGATGATAATAATCAAAGAGATTAAAGAGATACAATAGAGCGGACATCAGAAGAAACGTCTTAGAAAACTGTCATCTTATGTTAGCTAGCTTTAAATAGTAAACATGCGAATTAAATTTGTAATTTATATGTTTTTACGCTATTTTATAGAACCATTTGCGAAAATTATTGAATTCTAATTAATTAAAGAGTAAATACGAAAAATATTTACGAAAATAAACTGAAGTTAGGTCCACTCGTCCACACTAGACTGAGCGACTTACTACTTCTAGGTAACAAATATCGGATCACGTTTTTGTTTGCTATGTCCTGTCTATTGGTAGTCTATATTTAATGTCTTTGATAATAATGAATATAAATAAATAGATTATTTTGTATTTTTATGAAGATGTAAAATGTAAATGAGTACCTGTTTCGCTCATCTTGTTGTCCAGCAGTAGATCACTTGCGGGTAATAACCGTGTATAGTTTTCTGTGACAAATTCAAGTACTTTTTCATTAGATTCTGTAAAGATAAATAATCCTAGATATACTTATTCGTATTTTAGTATCTAAGCAGAATATCTGGTTAAACGAGGGGTTTATTACAGAAGTATTTTATTCTATTGCCTCATTACTATTAATGACACCACATGGTAAGGTTGGGCGCATTATATTCTACACGCGACAAGAGATGTAAATAAGCAAAACTAAAACGGATCCATCAGGACCAAGAAAAAAAACTAGCAATGGAGTCAGGGAAAAACTGAGTCGGAGTAGCATAAAGTGTTTTTTTCGTGACGTAAAACAAATTTACTTTTTTCAGATTTATTCTTGTATCTGTACTATAAGGCTTTTCTTTAAGCCAAATTTCAAGATTCTAGGCCGGTTCCCGAGATAAATGATCTTGACAGACAAACGGACAGACGGACAACAAATATCAATCCTTTTGGTTAACGGAACCCTAAAAAGAGAAAAAAGAAGTTTGCTAGATACATAAAAGGAGAAACTGACTGGCTGACATATGAATGCACAGCCAAAACTACTTGGACTAGGAATATGAATTTTCACAATAGGATCCCTTTATAACAAATGCAAGCAATAAGAAGAGGTTTTCGAAAATTCAACCTTTAAGCAAATGCAAAATCACATTCCATGTTCCAATATACTCCACAAATAGTAACTTAATTACTGAAGCCCCAAGCAGACACCGGTGTCCGCACACCTATTGTCTTTCTATTGTCTCTAATTACAGTATTCAAAGGACTAAGCAAATAATAAAAGTTATCATTATTTATTTTCAGAACTAAGTCTAGTAGCACAATTTTATGGGTTCCGTACCTCAGAAAGAAAAAACGGAACCCTTACAGGATTACTTTGTTATCTGTCTGTCAAGAACCTTTATCTTGAGAATGCGTGGAGGTACCGAGTTGAAATTAAAACCATATACTCAAGCCTGAAGTCCATTGAAGCTGATAAAAAATTAAACTTCTTAGTTAACTTCTGTCACAAAAAACATATATTTCGACACTCTCAAGGGAATCAAAATTCATAGGGTACTTTCTATTGACATAGAACCTTGAAATTTGGTAATTTGGAAAGCAAGGTCTTTTAATACAAGAGTAGGAATAAATCTGAAAACAGAAACTATGTAGTTACATCACAAAAAAAAAACAATATTTTTTTTCTCTTAAGAAAAATCTTGAGACTTGTATTCACATAGGTCAGTTTGTATCGAACCCTCAATTTTATCAAATTATGTACCTACACAGAATAAAATTAAATTAACAAGTGAAATATATCTTACGGCAATAAAATGATAAAAAAAATTATATTAAGTGTATTTTTTTTGGGGTAGTCATTGGAGAGTCAGGAGAGAGGGCAAGTCTGAATTTTACTGACTAAAACCCTTTGCGTTCTAGGGCAACATCTTTAGTGTATACGCAGATGTTGATGATGTATAAAGGTACTACGACTGAATACAAGAGGCCTTATATTATTGCGATTCAATATTGATAACCATCACATTAATTGAGGCTTGCTATCTCATTTAATTTGACTTCTATGGTTTTACTGAAAGTTGCAAAACATGTTTTTGTTTATTGCTACCCTTTGAATGCTGTAATTAGAGACACAATACAAAGACAATAGGTGTGCGTTTGGGGCTTGACAGTTTAAGGTAATTAATGCAACAGGTTGGACTCAAGCAATCTGTTTTTATTGTTGTACCACCACAGATGAGTCCATTTATAATTTTAAGTTGAGATTTGTCCATCCAAATTATATTTAATTTTGTAAGACCCTAATAAAAGTTTTGTTTCCCTGGCTTTGTCTTATGTTAGGGTCGGAGCAACACGTTTTATTCTACCATTCTATCCTGTCAACCACCACGCTATCCTAGACTCCCTTTTTTTTAAATCACTCCGCACAAAATCTTTTAATATTCTTTCAATATAAATATATAATCTTAAAACGATTTTGCGACTGTATCAGTTTCGTTTAGGTAATAGAGCTAATAGGACAAATAATTAAAATTAAAAGTTATTGTAAATCTATAGTGAGGTTATGTTTACTTTTTACAATCCCTAATGAACATCATTTGAGAAACAGGGTCCATAAGACTCAGTTGTTCATATAATAATGTACTTACTGTTGAATAAATGAAGCTTAAAGAATAACAACAAGAATAATAATACTGTATTTATAATGTGAATCAAAATAAATACAGTGGTTAGTGTCGGCTTGCTATGCTTGTCTCTTAGAAAAGGTTTGTTCTGTTGGCAGTCAAAACTCACTTGTTTGTAATAATTATGAATTTAGTACTACTTTATTTGAACTAATTATTCAAAGAATGAGTAAAATCACTCTATTTACAAGCAACAACAGGCAACAGGCAAAGACGTCAGATATTGACAGAAAGTGTTTGACATTTAGTTTTTTAAGTTACAGGGGCAGGTTAAGGCAAGGGCAAGTCTTTTAACTATATTGCCTAGTCGAATGTGCAGTCGTGCATGTCTTGTTTTCTTGCGTTGTAAGTTTTTCTTTCGCATAAATTGCATTACAATATGGATTCACACATTCTAAACTTTTTGCAATATTTCGCAGCAATTGTATCAAGTCAGCCTTCTCGGTAATTTTCGCTGAGGTAGTCTACTACAATAACATTCTCAGCTTGATTTTATTTTATTCCAAAACTTCGGTAGGTACCTAAACATCTTGAGTATATTTTTTTAGGAGGGAAATCATCCATTGACTTCACTCGCTCTAGGGTGGAGCGGAAGAAGTCATTGGACAGCTACTGCTTTATAGAAGGAGGTGACCGCCTTCCATTCCTCCTCGCTCCGGACCATGGCCTGTACCAAGGACCGGCGTGAGGGATCGCTGCCGCCGATCGCCCCCACGAGGACACGACAGTGCCCGCCCAAGCGGGTAACTCCTCAGCTATATGTTCCGCCGTGTCCTCCTCCGGTCGGTCATCACAATGGTGACACGCGAGCGTTTCTTCCACATGAATCATCGATTTTGGGTACCAGTTTGTGATTTATGCTTCATCATCATCATGCTTCCTAAGATTTAATTTATATGCGAGATAACCCTTAAATTGTGCAAGTAAGACTAGCAAAATACTTCCTTTATTCATTTTAATTCCTTATTACTTAAAACAATAAAAGATTAAGAAACACTTTGTTTCTAGAAAGGAAAGTCTTAAGTCTCAGACTTGTCACCTTGTTTTCTACAAAATGCTAGGGATGTTACGACTTCGCAAATGCTGCAGTCTTAAGTTTTCCATTAGCTGATAGCTAAGAAAATGGCATACAAACTTGATCATTGACTAACTTTCAAAAGTCCAAAGTTAATGTTTCCCAAAGAGTTGAGTGAGAAATCGTCAGAAATCAGTAATTAAAAATATAATATAACATTAGCTGGATGTGATAACACAGAAGTGTACAGAATTTTCGATGTGACGTCTCATATGAAGTTTATGTCCAATTGTGGACATCGTGCTGTTAAATTGATCACGTCGACGATAAATAGCACTCTGTCTCATACAATTTAATGACGACCTTCACCGTGCTTGACCCTAAAATGGAACTCGTCACCATCATCATTCAAAAATTTGCTAAAGCCCACAAACAAAGACTTTAGACAAACATGCGAATATTGAGGTAATCTAGCTATTAGAAGTGTTAGACAATATGGCCTGACTTCCTAGACTAAAGAGAACTAAATTTTTTAGGTTAGGCATCATTCACACCAAGCGTATTGTCAGCCGCCGACTGTGAGTATGCTCAGCCCCGGTGTGAACGTGGACTCAGTCTGCATTATGCGTTCTCAACGAGCCGACAGTACGCTATAGCGTAGAATACGTTACTTGTGTCAATAAAAGAGTAGGTTTGCTACGCGGTGTACAATAATCAGCCTCTGAGACTCAGCGACAATGCACTACGTAATAGCGTATAGTCGGTTCGGTGTGAACGAGAAGTTAATGTGTATAATTACATGGAAAAGCGATAAATTGCGTTTGCGCCCGCTCACAGTTAGCGGCCGACAGTACGTTTGGTCTGAACACTGCCTTCGTGTAGTGTTTATAGATGGTGTAAAATAGGATATCAATGCTGTGCTATGCATATAACACATGACTAAAGTGTTTTTATCAATACCAGACTCTAAGAAATTGCAAGTGATGCATGTTTTGTGCAGGGCTCCATACTGGCACTGTTAAAAATAGGTCGAGGAAGCCCCATTTGGCCAGATTGTTTTTGCAGCTTCCAACCTGGATCCGCAATCGGTTAAGAGATTTCCAGATTGGCCACTGCAATTTGCGTCCAGAGGGAAGATGTTGGGTGAAGTTCTTAATAATAAAGGAATAAAAATATTTTCATGTCAACACACGCAGTGTAAGTACAACCCTATTTGAATTTAAAAATAACACTTTTCTCTGTAGAATTTTCTTTTGATAACGCTTTCGTCGCCACCAGCAGAATAATACATTTTGTAATACAAGTTTTGTCCAGCAAGGTAACAATAGAAAATTGTAGCTATGAAAGTATTATAAAAACTTAGTTTAGGTTATGAAGTTTGTATTCTTCGGTGTTTAGTGAGATTCTTCAGATTTATCTTGCCTGATACAGAGCTATTGATGAATTACTTGAAACTGATTTCTGATAAAAGAAAAAATGAAGATCATTGTGTTTTTTTGAGGAGGTAAACATCTATTTGATGTTGCTCTTCGCTCTGGGTACAGGGAATCTGACACTCCCTGTTAGGCTTTTATTGATTAAAACCTACCCTGTTCTTTCAGTTGCATTTCAGGCCTGCGGTAACTCACAACCCAGTCAGGCGAAAATCGTCGTCAAACAAATGAGAATTATTTGTCTTGTGTTTTGCTGGATGCTGAACTGAGTTTATTTTTGCCTTCATTTTGTTTGAATTTCAAGGTGCTTATGTTTATTACAATGCCGATGAAGTAAGTATAATCTGCAAAAGTGCAAAATAACCATACTCTACAGAGTCATAAGTGTCAATTTCTCTTTTTCCGAGGATAATTCAGTCTGTTTTCTGACAGGGGGGATTGTCAATGACCTTAAATCCAGTTGCCATTTTTATTGCCTAGACAGTTGAACAACCTAAACGTACATTCATTTACGATGGTAAAGGTCTTTGCACACTAGTCTTGTCATTTAGGGTCGTGTTGGTCAGTAACTGCATCGTGAAGGTCAGATAGTCAATAATTGGTATTCTTCTGCATTTGATACTGGATCCTAAAATGGTTGATTTGATTTTTGTTTTTATTTTTCATGTTTTTAAAAACTGGCCGCACTATACTCCATTCGAAATAAGATTAGACATCTAAACAAATTGTTTTTACTGACCGTTTAACCGATTTTGGCTTCTATTCCTTAAACATAAGGATGGCTTTTAAAGCAAAAAAGTTATTACAATACCAACTATATACTGCAGCCGCCTGGTACTGCAAAGCCTGTACTGCAGAGACTGGTTTATGAACTTAGTTTCTTATTATAATTACAATGATTCACTTAAAAAAAACAAAGACGCTGCTTGAAACCGCAGGGGCAGCCAAATTATTCATATTTATGGCTTAGTGATTATTGCTTTCCATGTATAAATTGAGACCTTTGATCTGCAAAGGAATATTCATAGGTTTTTTCGAGCTGGGAAATCATTAAATAACTGCCCCACTCGTCTCACCCAGAGCGTGAGATGAGAGGGAGTGTCAGACTTTTACTGACTAAAACACACCTTTTTAACGTGAAAGATCATCCAATGATTAAAACCAGGCCTATTTTCTTCCTTTGCTTAGCGTTCCAGTACAGGTTTCCCTTTCTGAAGCCAACCCATGGGAAGGGGTTCAGGCCTACTGGGGCTTCAGGCCTGCTGTGTCTCTACAGTTTTCCTGATATTTTTCTTTAGTTGCTCTTTACGTTCCAGAGTCGTGATATTTTTTCGAACTATTCCACGGCTCGGACAATTACAGGCTGGGTGTGAGACGGCCTTTAAAACATGTTGCATTATCATACAGACATTATATATATACATATGGCTATTAATCTTCGTGTATCCTGACATGTTTTATGGATCATAACTCTGTCTAGTCCAATCTAATATAACGGCACAGTCGTAAAAATTGGATTTCCAAATTAAAACCTATTTGCATTTTTTTTTGTACTATTCTCAGGTGAATAGAACGAAGCTGAATTTTGATAAATATAGTTTTTGAAGGAAAAATAGATTATGGGTGAATTTCAACAAATGCCATTTTTTTTTATCATATCGGTGAACTTTTTCATTTATATTTCCTTTGTATATTTTTCAGGTTTTATGTAATCTTTGGATATTAAACATCCCCAAATTTAATATCATTAACGTATCATTTAAGGCTAAGGAGAAAATTCAGTTTGAATTCTGGTTTCCACCGATATGACAAAACGGCACCGATTATTTTTTCTGTACACCGATATGATAAGTTTATTCACGAAATGATATACATATCCAGCGATATGATAATCTATCATCGATATATATGTACTACGCACTAGATGACGCGTGCCGTACATTCACTTTTTACAAGCTTTCTATTAGCTTGCACTGTATGTAACTATGTATGTTCGGCTCAAAT
Organism: Leucania comma; assembly: GCA_958295575.1. NCBI lineage: Eukaryota > Metazoa > Arthropoda > Insecta > Lepidoptera > Noctuidae > Leucania > Leucania comma. Next base: position 21,481,790 of record OY282477.1, on the reverse strand, counting down.
CTTGCAACTCAATTTTGAAGCAGATATCCTTAACCGATTGAGCTGAAATTTTACATGCAAGTGTAAGTCAGATGACAATGCAATATTATGATGACATGGAGCTGATCTGATGATGGAGCTGGAAGGTAGCCATAGGAACTCAGCAATAAAACAATACAACCCCATCGAGTTTGGGCTCGCTTGATTACTATTGACGAGTACTTTGATCCTGTATGACAGCCAGGGTCTGGTGATGGAGCCGGAAGGTGATCATAGGAACTCCGCAGTAATACGATACAAACCCATCGAATTTAGGCTCGTTTAGTTTGTATTAACGAGTACTTTCATCCTATATGGTAGCCAGGGTCTGATGATGGAGCCGGAAGGTGGTGATAGGAACTCCGCAGTTAAACGACACAACCCCATCGAGTTTGGGCTAGTTTGATTAGTATTGACGAGTACTTTCATCCTGTATGGTAACCAGGGTCTGATGATGGAGCCGGAAGGTGGTCATAGGAACTCCGCAGTTATACAACACAGCCCCATCGAGTTTGGGCTAGTTTGATTAGTATTGACGAGTACTTTGATCATGTATGGTAGCCAGGGTCTGATGATGGAGCCGGAAGGTGGTCATAGGAACTCCGCAGTTAAACGACACAACCCCATCGAATTTGGGCTCGTTTGATTAGTATTGACGAGTACTTTGATCATGTGTAGTAGCCAGGGTCTGATGATGGAGCCGGAAGGTGGTCATGGGAACTCCGCAGTTAAAGGACACACCCCATCGAATTTTGGCTCGTTTAGTTTGTATTGACGAGTACTTTCATCCTGTATGTTAGCCAGGGTCTGATGATGGAGCCGGAAGGTTGTCATAGAAACTCCACAATTAAACGACACAACCCCATCGAGTTTGGGCTAGTTTGATTAGTATTGACGACTACTTTGATCATGTATGGTAGCCAGGGTCTGATGATGGAGCCGGAAGGTGGTCATAGGAACTCCGCAGTTAAACGACACAACCCCATCGAATTTGGGCTCGTTTGATTAGTATTGACGAGTACTTTGATCATGTGTAGTAGCCAGGGTCTGATGATGGAGCCGGAAGGTGGTCATGGGAACTCTGCAGTTAAAGGACACACCCCATCGAATTTAAAATCTTTTGATTCATATTGATGAGTACCTAGTTGGATCCTATATGGTAACCAGGTTTTGATGATGGAGCTGGAAGGTTACCATAGGAACTTCGTAAGAAATCGACACAATCCCGTCGAGTTTGGGCTCATTTGATTTGTATTGATAAGTACTTGGATCTTACATATAACTAGGGTCTGATGATAGAGCTGGAAGGTTGCCATATGAAGCCGATCGAGTCGATGGGGTTATATCGCTTAATTGCCAGCAATTAAGCGATATAACCCCATCGACTTGAGGCCCATTTGATTTGTAATGACGAGTATTTGGATCCTATACGGTAAACCAGGTCTGATGATGGAGCAGGATCGTGGTCATTGAAACTGCGCAGTTAAACGACACAACCCCATCGAATTTGGGCTCGTTTGATTTGTATTGACGAGTGCTTAGATCCTGTATGGTAACCAGATTCTAATAATGATGCTGGAAGGTTACCATAGGAACTTCGTAAGAAATCGACACAATCCCATCGAGTTTGGGCTCATTTGATTTGTCATGATGAGCACTTGGATCCTATGTGGTAACCAAGGTCTGATGATGGAGCTGTTATAAGGTTTAGATTGCCTAGTTACTATTGGTTTTAAAATATGTGCCTAAACAGAGCATAAACGACCTTCTCTTTAGATTGCGTTTTCTTAAAAGTTTGATTTTTTATAAGCTTTTATTTGTCTTGCAATGTATATATGTATGAATGTTTGTTCTGGTAAAATCTTGCAATTCAATTTTGAAGCAGATATCTTCAACCTTGAGCTGAAATTGTGATACACATTTAATTTTGATGACAATGCATGGTTAACTATATGAAGTCAATTAAAATTCAAAATCAATTATAAAAATAATAAAATATGGCGGAACATTTAAGAATTTGAACTAGTTATTTTTAATACTCGTACACGAGATTGAACTGTGTAAATACATAGCTAAATAACTTCATTAATAAATAAGTTAAATAACTTTATCTATTGATTTTAATATTTTAAAAATCTCGCGACAAGCTTTTGTATCATATAAATTGTGTAATGCCGTTCTAAATTTATAGTAAAAGTTATAAAAGAAAATATTATTTTCTTATTTTTAGGCCATTTAATTGAAAGCTTGTTTTTAAAAAAGTTTTTTTATTTATAATTTATTTCTAATCAGATGAACGGCAGACAGTACAATCCGCGCTGGTTATCCAAGCGATGTAATAGCTTCTAATATCGTAATAATATAATAGAAAAGATAATATTCCAAAAAAGCGCCCTCAATTTTACAATCATAGACTAAGGCCCGTATTACAGAACTACAATCAAGGCTCAAGCATTACTTAAAACTAGTCTCAGTTGGAGTTTTAATTTTAGAATTTAACTTGAGCAGAGAAACTACAATCAATAATCACCTGAGCAATGTCACTTTAAAATGACATTTTTTACGTATTATAGAACAGTGCTTGAGGCTTGACTGAACTCCACTCAATGTGTCGTGTTTTCGCAAGTGTAGTCGAGACCACGCTTGAGCATAGATTCCCATGAAATTTTTGGTGGATTTGGAGTGAATCCGGTTTTGATCCAGTTTAATCGTGCGAAAAAAAAAATTTGCAGTAGAAAACAAACTATTATTCAGGGTTACCACAATGATAGCTTACTCAAGTAATCAGAGATCAAAATCTCTACTCAAGCGTAGTTTAGTTTGATTTGAGTTTGAGGATAGTTCTAAAATAAACTGTACGCTTAAGTCGAGATTCTTCGCTCAAGCAGTAATCGGTTGAACGCAGTTTAAGTAGTACTTGAGTAAGGTTCTGTAATACGGGCCTAAGACATACAGATGTTCTCCCCTATAAAAACGAATTGTAGGTTTTTACCTACAACCGTTTCACACTCAGAACACAGACTTCATGCGGTGTTTTAGGTATAATAGTTCGATATTTTTGAATATTTTTTAGGGTTCCGTACCTCAAAAGGAAAAATCGGAACCTTTGTAAGATCCGTCTGTCTGTCTGTCAAGACCCTTTTTCTCGAGAACGTGTGAAGGTATCGAGTTGAAATTAAAGACTCAATCTGTGTTGGTTTTTTTTTATGGTAGGTAAAATCATCCGGTGACGGGTCCCGCCCTTGGGTGGAGCGAGAAATGGTGTCAGACTCTTGCTGACTGGAGACCCTACCCTGTTCGTTTCCTTCGTCCCAGGGCCCCGGGTGACATTTTCACATAATCTTTGGCCCCAGTAGGCTTCGGCCCTGCTGGGCCCCTACAGTTTGCTGACAACTCTTTGAGGCGCGCGGGAACAGTGCGTGCCGTAAACAACTTGGGCTCGGACCGGTCTGTTACCGGACGGACGGACAGCGAGCTACCCATTGCCCGCCGTCCGCGAACCCGCGTCTACAGTGGCCGGGAATCGGGGTCGGAATCTCGGCGGCGGCGGCGGCGTGTGCGCCGTTGCCTGATGCGGTCGGCCTCCTACTTTGCTAGCATTACTGCTTCGCAGAAGGAGGCGACCGCCTGCCACTCCTCCTCGCTCCGGAGCATGGCCTGAACCAAGCCCCGGCGCGAGAGATCGTCGCCGCAAATCTACAAAAAATACAGTCAAGACCAATGGCTTAACGTGCTTTTAAATTTGTATGTTAAGACGGTTACCGATCTACAAACCGGCCTCAAATAATATTGCTTAACCTCGGGTACCGGTACAGCAGTTACTACTTAGCTACGCTTCGAGTGCCTCCGCCGGCAGCAGCTAATTTACCACAATAACTTCAAGCGTACAACGAATTATGCTAAGTTACCAAGTATTTATAATTTATGGTAATGTATACCATACTTAACTCTAACTTAGTGTGCGGTATTTTGGTGCATGTTTCCTCTTTGGAGGATCGTGTGCAAAGTACTTTATGGTTGGTTTAGCCGTTAAGGCATTGGGTACCGTTGTGGTTTCTGCCACATGAACGGCGATGCCCCAATAGCACATTTTGGACCCGCCCATACGCACAAAACGTTTTTATCAACACATTCATCGTGCGCACAGTATGGAGTGGTATTCCTCAAGTCAAAAGTAAATAGGTTACTTCTAGGCAAGCATGCTCCGTCGTCGAACACATTGTCGCTTTCAATCAGGTGAGATAGTGGTCAAATGCGAGCCTATCCATAATAAAAATTTAAATAAAAATTCAGGCAAGTCAAGCGTGAACTTACCAATAATAACAAAACACGTTATTTATTAGGCTCATATTCCAAGTAAATGAACTCCAGTCAATGAGGATGCAAATGTGCAATGTGAATATAAAATTTTAAGAAATCTTGTGGTACAGTACAGATTAATACTCGATACTGTAGTTTACTCAATTTTATTTTTGTAAGAATATTCGATGAATCATAATTATTTCACCCCGTTTAAATTTTATACTTTTTCTCTCAGTCTTAGTAACAAAGCATATGTTTATTTTATTGAAAATAAAAAATGTGTTGTTAGAAGAGATTTTTTTTTAAAAGGCCTTATACTTAATATAAATTCGAAAAAATATTTGTCATGTATTTTTTATTAGGTGTAAGACCCGAAATTGTGTCGTCCCGTTACCAAGCGCCTTAAACAACGTGTAAGTTACAATTTAAAAGGTGTGAAGTAGGGATAAGTTTTCTTGCAAAAAGATTTAATGTTTTTTGTATTGCTATGGTTAGTATCGTGAAATAATACTGGCTCTTTCATTTGTATAAGTTTTGGCAGACATTTTTTAGGGCTACCCCATCCTTTTCCATTTTTTAGGTTTACATTTTTTAGGGTAACCCTCAGTGGGTGAGTCCAACCTACACTTACCAGGTTTTTTAATTTATACACCCCTATTTTTTAATTAGTACACAAAAAAATGGGGCTCAATCAGTACCCGTTACTGATCATATTTGTGTAGTCGAAAGTACAAAAAACAAAATTCCAAAATTGTTCACGAAAATTTGTCATTATTGGTAAATTCATAATTGAATCATTATTCATAACAAATACTACTAGAAAATACTAAGCGCAGTGTTTTTCCATTTTTATTGAAATTCTTTCATTCATAAAAAATAACCTGTACAATGTTTCCATAAATTGAGTGAGATTTTGGGATATAAACAAACGCTCATAACTTTGCTGTTTATGAATATTATTCATTGAGACTTTACTTGAATAATAACAAGACCTTTTCTAATAAGCCCCTTAAGTATTTGCCATAATTAAAAAATAGTGGTATATATTTTATACTATGGACATTAAGAAAGTAACTTAACAAGAAATTAGTCACTTATCTACCTCAAATCTCACTGAATCAGTCCACCAACCAAACAAATATTTTCTCCGTCAAGAAATCGATTCCGCGACTCGTTACACAAACCAAGCCGTCGAAGCCATCACCTGGGACCTAGTAATGTCAATAACCAACTTTACTGTCCCATAGCAAATAAGCAAACATCTGACTGTCTCTCTGAGGACATGTTAGTTATGACGTCATTGCTACGTGGCTACGCTGTCGTAGTAATTTTGGGGTCTGCTACGTACGGCATTGCAATTTGTGCTACGAATGCTACGGCGTAGCAATGTCGGGGTTTGTAATTAATGTGAATGCATTGGTATGATATGGAATTCTCGTAGTCGAAGAAACTTAAAATCTTTTACTTTTTTATGTGGAAAATTATGAAGTCACTTCTCCCGCTCTGGGTGGGGAGAGAGGGAGTGGCAGACTTTTACTGACTATATTAGTTGCCTCCAGTTTCAACGCGCCGTCTCGACTGGGGCTTAATACCTATTGGACGGCGAGCTACCCATTGCTTGCTGTTTGCAAGCCCGTACGACCCTACGGTGCCAGGAATCGCGCTGTGACTTCTGATGAAACACGATCTACAGTTAAAAAAACATATACTTATTATACTTTGTGCAAGCAAGCTAGTTCCTGATACCAGTACCCTGGGGGTTTTGGTATTAAAAAATTAAAAAAAATCCAAATAGTTCCACGTGTATTTGTGTCAACCTTTTCATAACTGAAAAAGAAATATTATATAATATATAATCTTCCACAACTATCACACAACGTAGTCTAGTCCCAAGCTAAGCAGAGCTTGTGTTATGGGTACTAGACAACTGGTAAACATACTTATATATTTCTAAATACATACATATTATAAATAAATTGGTGAATGTCACATGTCTTCGAATTTTTGGTTCTAGGATATGCCGGTTTCCTCACGATGTTTTCCTTCACCGTTTTGAGAGCAGTGGTGATGAAATAAATTATACAAAGTAATGTGCCTGGTCGGGTTTGAACCCGCGACCTACAACTCGTAAATCGCACTGGGCCCGCGTGGTGGATTACGGCCCATTCCCTCTCCTAGAGAGGAGGCCTGTGTCTCAGCAGTGGGAACATTAAAAGGCTGATGATGATGATGACAAATAAATTACACCCAGACACAGAACAAACGATCGTGCTCATCACACAAACATTTGCCCTGGGTGGGAATCGAACCCACGACCTCCGGTTTAGCAGTCAGTGCCACTAACTACTAGAACAACAGGCCAGAATACTGATTTATTTCTAATTTTAGCATACTTCATTCTATTTGAAATATCTCTTACTAATTATTGTACATATCTACCGCAATGTAGTATTTTTAACCCGCAGGTTGACTGGTAGAGAATGCCATGTTACATGAAGTCCGCGTATGTACCACAACTGTAACTGCAGCAAACTGTAGCGGCCCAGTAGGGCCGAAGTCTACTGAGGCCAAGGGTTAGGTGAAAATGAAGCCCCGGGCCCTAGATCGAAGGCAATGAATGGAACAGGGTAGGTTTTTAGTTAGTAAGAGTGTGACACTATCTTCCGCCCCATCCAATGACCTTTATCTACCATAAAAAAAAAATATTTTTAATTCACAGGTTGACTGGTAGTACTGCCATATCGCACGAAGTCCACGTAAGTACCACTACTGTACATGACGTTAATATAAAAAAAAGGTTCAGATGAATTCAGAATCGACTTTTTTATTGTAGGTAAAATCATCCTGTGACATCTCCCGCCCTTGGGCGGAGCGGGAGATCGTATCAGACTCTTACTGACTAAAAACCTACACCGTTCTTTTGTTGCCTATCATAACGGGGCAAAGCCTTCTTTTCAGAAGCCGACCCTTGGCCCTAGTAGGCTTCGGCCCTGCCTGCCTGCAGCTAGCAGGCTGGGCCTCTACAGTTTGCTGACAGCTCCATGAGGCGCGCGGGAACAGTACGCGCCGTCAACGACTTGGACAGCCGAGTTCAAAAAGGAATAAGGTTATTTTTTGAAGTCGGTAAAAAATTGATAATATTTTTATTTTGAAGGAAATAAACAAAAGTTTTGTGCAATCACTTTGGGTGCGAAAATACGGACATACTGAGTTCCGTAGTTTCGTGATAAAGTTAATAAGTATGTAACTTCCTCGGGTAAGTTAGGAGGATATGGAAGTGCCTCATGTTAAGCGCACCTGCACTTAGCTGGTCGTCATAAAGTCTGCGAAATTACACTATGAAATACTAGTGTATTTCCTAGTGTAATTCTCTCCTCCTCTCTAACTCCTGATGTAGTTTTTAGGGATAGAGGAGGTAATGTACATACTATTTCACCAAGGTAGGTTGATTTTTGATCCACGTATTGAAATAAATTGTAAAATTAAACTCGTATAGTTGTAAACAAAACTTTGAATGATTTAACTAGGAGCCGTTCCACAGTTCGCCGGTTTTTGTTGTGTTGTGTCCTGGTCATCCTGGTCTATCTGCGCTCTCTGTGTACATGTTTACGTAACAAATACTAGGTTTTGCCCCCACACAATGTTTCTCTGTCCATTAGCTATTTTCTACAACGCTTCTTCTGCGAAGCAGTATTACGAGCGATAGAGATATTGGAAAGCGAGAGGAGACAATCCCCAGACACGGCTTCCCCAAAACTTCGCTTTTGGGTAATGAGGGAGGAAGCGTCAGGTTTTTATTGGCTAAAACCCACAGTATAATAATCTATATATATAAAAGCGAAATACCACTCACGGATTAATCACGAAATCTCAGAAACTGTTACACCTACAAACTTAAAATTTGGTAGGTAAGTTCTTTATAGGGTGCAGACGTCCGCTAAGAACGGATTTTACGAAACTCTACCCCTAAGGGGGTGCCCCACGGCGTCGTCACCTTCCGTTTGGCGCAGGTGCTGACCGAACACGGCAAGTTCGGTCCGTACCTGTACAAGATTCGTGCGGAGACGACGCCCGGGTGTCGCCACTGTGCGGACCGCCCGGTGGACACGGTGGAGCACACAGTCGAGGTGTGCCCCGCTTGGGAAGAGCAGCGCCGTGTCCTCGTGGGGGCGATCGGCGGCGATCTCTCGCGCCGGGGCTTGGTCCAAGCCATGCTCCGGAGCGAGGAGGAGTGGCAGGCGGTCGCCTCCTTCTGCGAAGCAGTAATGCTAGTAAAGGAGGAGGCCGACCGCCTTAGGCAAAGGCGGACACGCCGCCGCCGCCGCCGGGTTTCCGATCCCAATTTCCGGCCACCGTAGGCGCGGGCTCGCGGACGGTGGGCAATGGGTAGCTCGCTGTCCGTCCGTCCGGTAACAGACCGGTCCGAGCTCAGGTCGTCTACGGCGCGCACCGTTCCCGCGCGCCTCAAGGAGTTGTCAGCAAACTGTAGGGGTCCAGCAGGGCCGAAGCCTACTGGGGCCAAAGGTTATGCGAGAGTGTCACCACGGGCCCCGGGACAAAGGCGAGGAATGGAAAGGTAGGTTTTTAGTCAGTAAAAGTCTGACACTGTTTCCCGCCCCACCCAAGGGCGGGATTCGTCATTGGATGATTTTACCTACCACAAAAAAAAAAAAAAAAAACCCCTAAGGGGGTAAACCGACTTTCACACGAGGGAACTGCTGGCAGAAGCCATTAATAAAATATGTAATTGAGTGTGCAAGTCACCCCTGCCTTTTTATCGATGGGTATTAATAACATTGTTCAGGCACGGGCCATAGTCTTAACATAGTTCCTGGTAACCAGTCCACTTGAGACTTCAAAACCATAGTCCTATTTTCTTTGTTTTCCATATGTCGTAATAGTTTTTCACTAACCGGGGTTTTTTTTATGATAGGTAAAATCATCCAATGTAGTGGGGGTAGTCTTTGGGTGCACTAGCATTGCGCGTACAGGGATAATCGTTTGGCATCACAATCCATTATAAGCGTCTAAAGGGCCTCTGTGAGTTGGTTTGGGCTACTTGTACGCCTTCCAAAGGTCCAGGATCTTAGGGTTCTGAGATATATTGCGATTTGTCATTTGATGATGTTACCTACCATAAATAAATTTATAAAAAGACCTGCGTTCCCAAGATAAAGAGTTTTGACAGACAGTCAAAAAACTAAGTGATCCTATAACAGACCGACGGACAAAAAAGTGTTCCAAAAACAACAAAACATTCAATAATTGAAAGCTTATCACTATTTTGTTACCCGAATAAAAATAACCAACCGGAAAAAAAACTAAAAACGTAACATTATCAAAGTTTAATAGGGACCAGCAATCTTTTCCGTTTCAAACTGAACTTTTTAATTTCTTCTGTCGGTAACTTTCCGTATAAAATCGTTTGTTCGCTCGATTTATTGACTGAAGCGCTGTTACTTGCTGAAAGCTAGGCTATTATTACGGCTTAGCAGGTCTCACATTTGTAGCAGCTTGCTTTTTTTAAGCTATTTGGAAGCTGGGTGATGGGGAATCTATTGGGACGGGAAGTACCTACATTAAATTATACACCGTTAAATTTTGGTCGTTACAATCCCGCGGAGGGTCGATTCGGTACATGAAACACTATCGATTTGTCAATAAAATTAAAAAAATAAAGTACTTTTTTCTAAAACTTGAGATAATATACGCATGTACGAAATTAATTTCTTTAAATAAACGAGTCAATGACCTTGTAGATAGTTGTCGGTCGTTGCGTACTAACTATCTATAGTTCATTGGCGTCGCTCAGCTGACGTTTAGTCAGATGTCAGATGTAATTGGTGTGCTAGTTTGTACACGTGATGGGTTAAAGAATTAGTATTTTATTTTATCGTATAGTATTTATGTGTAAATATGTAACACCTTTTATATATTAAACTAGCTGCCCACCCGGCATCGTCCGAGTGTTGCCGTAGTCTCGTAGAAAAATGTAGAAAATTGTGATTTTTGCGAAAGTCTTTACTATTGGTACTTAACATTTTAATGAAATTCTGATAATGCCGTTCTGGAATGCAAATGGCAACTGAAGGACCGCAGTTAAGTTTTGATTTACTCAGTAAAAATCTAAAACGCTAGGAAACTCCGTCCCTTCAATGACATAATGCAATGTCATTTGTCAATAAGATGACTTATGTGGTGTTAAAACTAAATTGACGATAAATATGCAAAGTGTGGCATACTAATTTATTTTGTTAAAATAAATTAGAATTTACGAATTTCGGTGAATTTAGGTTATTTATTAGATTGTTTCAAATAGATCAAGCCTCAGATGTATAAATCTTTAAATGCTTAGTTTTAGATTAGTTAGAATAATGTCAGCTTAAATTAAGGTCCAATGAAAATCCAAGTTTCTTCTATAAAAAAATTGAGATTAAGGCAATGTTTAACCTATAACTAGCTTCTAGCAGTGGCTTTGCCTGCTTAAAAATTAAATTAATTTATTTTAGTATTAATAATTTATAATTTTTGTTTGCTTTTATATTTGCACCAAGTGCAACCCCATTTTGTGTCCTGGCAATTTCTGTCCATACTAGGTTGTCTGGAAGAAATCTGGAAGAAATTCGCCGAGTGCGATAAGGCCGCCGATTGAATGTTTTGCTTTTTTATAAGGTTTCCTTTTGTAATATATATTGTAATCTTGGTGTACAATAATGTGTAAATGAATAAATAATAAATAAATATATCTTCTTATATAAAAAGAAATAAAAAAAAAACATTTTTTGTGACTCACACAGGGCAATCATTAGAGCCACCCGACACCCACTTCGCATCGCCTCGCTTCTTGCGGATAGTATTCTTTATATAGACTTATATACACTCCGTAGCGTCACCAGATCGCCTCGATCGTAAGTTGATGTAGTGGTGCGCTCACTACATCAACCTACGATCGAAGCAACCCATACAAGTCCATATAAAGAATACTAGCCGCAGGAGGCGAGGCGGTGCGGAGTTGGTGCCGGGTTCTAGTGACTGTTTTTTTTGTATGAACTTCGCTCGGGATTATGTCGTCTTCGCGGCCCCAAAACAGCGGTTTTATTTTTATATAAAACAAAAAACAACAACTATTCAAGATTCTTGTTCTTGCGAAGCGCTTTTAAATAACAAGCTTTATTTTTTTTTGTAACTTTCAAATAGTTCCGTAACGTAATTTCGTAGATAAACACGTTTGAAATCGTAAATTAGAGTCAGATTCGCGATTTTTTTTTATCGAGCCAACTAATTTATATCGTGTTTTCATTTTTGCCAAGCCCTTGGCCATATAGTCAATTTTAATAAAATAAATTTTCATGGTGTTCTCTTTTATATTTGTGGATTTCCATAGGTTTAAAAAAGGTCAAAATGATTAGAACCGGGCCTTAAAATAGAAACAAAAGTATTCTATTTGCTATTCCAGGACACGTTTGAGTCTGAAGAAGTAACAAACCCACACATACATAAGAAATCACCTCTTTATAATATTAGTGTGATATTTCTAGCTTTAGCCAATGGCTTTGTCCGTGTGAAAGTCGAAAATTATCCCACGGGAAATTACTATCGGGATAAAGGACGTAATTTCGGCCTTAGTCTACCCCTGTTCCCATTTGAATCCATTCAGTACTCGAAGCGTGATTGATTAGTGATCTTTCATATTTATTTTACGAGCTAGTATGATTGTTATATGGTTACATATCTTTATCTTATATCGGGTGACTGGTAATTAGTGAACGATACTTAAACACGTGATTGTAATCATGATAACAAACCATTTTTACTATGGGACCAACCTGAAAACGCTGACCAAGAAATGCTTCTAGGCAGTTAGTAGGCAACCACCAACAACTACCTACAGGTCATTGACTCGTTCAGCTAACGTTTACTTTGAAAAAATTAATTTCGTACATGTGTAAATTAATTTGAGTTAAAAAAAGTTCTATATTCTTCAATTTTATCTTTACAAATCGATAGTGTTTCATGTACCGGATCGACCCTTCACGGGATTAAAACGATCAAAATTTAGCCGTATATAAAAATCAATTGCTGTTCGTTAGTCTAGCTAAAACTCGAGAACGGCTGGACCGATTTCAATAATTGTTTATTTTTTTGTTTTGATCACCAGCATACAGGGAAGGTTTAAAAGCGAACAAAGTAGGTAAGTAGGTAGGTTAGGTTACAAAGACTACTTCTTTTTACGGGAGCGAAGCTTTGGCCCTGCTGGGCCCCATGGTTTTGTTGTGATATCATTTTGAGGCGTGCGTGGAACAATACGCGTAATCGACGACTCGGGCTTGGTCCGGACGGTTACAGGATGGTTAGACATTCAGTTACCCATTGTTGACTATCCGCAAACCCACGCATACGGTGACTGGTAGTCGGGGTCGGAGTCCCAGCGGCTGGGGCGTGAAGGTTTCCGTTCCATCACACGTGCGGCCGCCGTCTTCGCTAGCATTACTGCTTCCCAAAAGGAGGCGACCGCTGCCCATTCCAGAGTAGGCCCAGAGAGTTGAACCAGAGCAGGCGCGGGAGGCCACTGCAGATCGCCTACACAAGCTGGGCACATGTACCTCCACCGTGATGGTGTACAATAAAATCTATCTAGCAGCTGTATGAAGATGGGCGAGACGCTAATCACTACATAGTGTAAAACAAAGTCGCTTCCCGCTATCTGGCCCTATGTACTCGTATACTTAGATTTTTAAAACTACACGGATTTTGATGCGGTTTTTTTAATAGATTGAGTGATTCAAGAGGAAGGTTTATTTGTATAATACATGCATAATGTATTTAAACACACCATTGCACCCTTGCGAAGCTGGATCGGGTCACTAGTGGTTTTATGTTTATATAGGGTGACTGGTAATTAGTGAACGATACTTAAACACGTGATTGTAGTCATGATAACAAACAACTTTTACTATGGGACCAAAACTGAAATCGCGAAAAAAATTAGCCAAGTTCAGTAAATTTTGACCAGTTAGGCGAACCAGACAGCAGATTGTTTTTCGCGATTTCAGGTTTGGTTCCATAGTAAAAGATGTTTGTTATCATAACTACAATCACGTGTTTAAGTATTGTTCACTAATTACCAGTCACCCTATATAAATGAACACAACCATTTTTCTACTTATCTGTAATACATTAACACCTTAAACATTATTCCAAATTCTTTGTTCGTTAATTTAATTTCCTCTTAACCCTAATTTCGCTGTGCAAAAAACTGTTTCACGTATTTTTTAATTTGCTATTTCCGCCCGGGGCCAGTCAATATTGTTCCTCTACTAGATCGGGCCTGCGCTCACTGCGCTTACGAGTGCTGAACAAGCAACGCCGGGGCGCAAACATTAGCTTATGATGCTGCACCAGCTAATGTGTGTAAACAACTAGATTTTTGTTATTTCAGCTATGTAAAAGCTGTAATGTAAACAGCCGGAGTTGAGGAGATTTTTTTCAGGCACGAAGTTTCTGTGGTTTTCAGGTGGTATTTACCATTATTTGAGGTTTTTTTTTTGGTATAAAATCATCCAATGATATTTTCCTCCTTTAGGCGGAGCGGAAGATGTTGTCAGACTCTTACTGACTAAAAAAATCAAATAATAAAAAAGAAACACGACTGCCATGTCAAAACAGTAAAATAAAAAAAAAAGATGTTTCTTAATTTATAGAAAAATGAAGAGTCACTCGTTGATTAAACACGGAATCTCGGAAACTACTTGATCTACAAAACTGAAATTTTCATTGCAGTCGGGGGACTTTTATACTATAAGAAAGTATTTTAGAGCGGTCCCAACTGCGATGAAAATTTCAGTTTTGTGCGGGTTGGTGAATGTCTAAGAAGACATCTGTCTTCGAATTTTTTGTTCTGAGACATGCAGGCTTCAGAAATCAAAAGCATTTATTTCAAATAGGCCAAATACAGTGTTTACAAATACGATGTTTTTTTTTACCGTTTTGAGTGTAGTAGTGATGACATAAAATTACACTTTGTAAGTAAAGCACATCTGCCTGAGTTCGAACCAAAGTCGTTACTATACTCCATCTGTTTATGTACTTAACTAAATTAAATAATATTGAAATGTTTTTTAATTTATTTTTTAAATCGTATAAATAAATTTCATATATAAAGTTAATTACCTAACATCGGTGTAGGTAAATAACTAATTGCAAACATTTTTTGATAAAATTTTCAGACATTTTTTTAGATAAAAGACATGTTAAGACTGTTGTTGGTACCTAAACAAAATGGAGTATAATCTACCAATACTCTATAAAGTAATACTACGACTAAAAGTTTACCATTTTGACCATAATTCCTAGCAAGCAAGAAAATCACTAAGGTTGAAACTATCTAATTGTCGCGTACACAAATAGATGTTTTTATTTCATGCAAGCGATATTCGACCTTAAGGCACTAGCAATTTATTCGTTCGTGTACAATAATTTATTGTAATTAAAGCAAAAAAAATTTCAAGGAATAATATTCTTTGAAAATACAATTCATTGCGGAAGTTTGTAATAAAAACAATAACAGTCTTTATTTCAAAGTTAATGAACTGGAAAATTGTGGGAATAATAAAATTAATTGACTGAAAACCGCTTTTTTATATATTTTTTTTTATTATAAATAGGCTCGCGTTTGACCACCATTTTACACAATAGTTATTACATTACATTTTATACATAGCAAATAAGTTGAACGACATCGAAAAAAAAAATCGGTTTTAATAATCATCACACAATTTGAACAATCATGTCGGTCGACCTTGAATGTGCAGTAATCAATTTTCGGGACTCAATCGAAATGGGGGATGCGCGTAACTATAGCAAATGGTTCAACTTATTTGCCAAGTAAGGATAAGGATTATTAAGGATTTTTTATTCATATATTTGAATAAAGAATCCTTAATATGTATGTATGGCAATTTCAAGGTCTGCAATGGACAAGTTGGGGAAAAAATGGAGGCATCGCAAAATATATAGAGTCACAAAAATCCGGCTAAGTCGTGCACTTGTATTCCCCATATTCTTGTACGCTGCAGAAACGTGGACCCTGCGGGAAGTAGAGAAGAAGAAGATAGACGCTCTAGAGATGTGGTGCTGGAGGAGAATGCTCGGAGTATTGTGGACTGAATTCCGTACCAACGAGTCTATACTTCGAGAATTTGGCATCAAGCAGCGTTTATTATCTTTGATACAATCTCGTATCCTAACCGTTTTTGGTCAGGTACGCCATCAAGGGAATGTGGCTATTGAGCGACTTGTAGTCCAGGCAAAAGTTGAGGGTACCAGGCCACGAAGAAGGTCGCTTATGAAGTGGACTGACCAGATTAGAGCGGCAGTAAATAGCTCATCATCACTGATGAGAGGAGTGGCGGCGTATTGTGAAGCGTGCTTCCAATACCTGAAGTGATGACCACGACCACTATGTCAAGAGTGATACCGACAAAGAAGGAGAAGAAGAATATGTATGTAGGTCCAGTTAACATTTAGATAATAAATTTTAAGCTTTTGTAAAAAGTGCCGCGTAAGTAGGAATTTTGTTTTCAGTGTGCTTTAGATTTAAGAATATAAGTGGTGCATGGTGGACATCCCACCCACATGCATAAGACGTTTTGAAAATTCATTGAGCGTACAGATATGAAGTGGAATTCTCTGCCGGATTCAGCGTTTCCTGATATCTATAACCTAGGAATCAAGAGGGAATAGGTTCGTTGCTTTCCATCAGGTGAAATGGTGGTCAAGTACCTATCAACAATTAAAAAAAATGTGATGCAAGTGATGTACTGAACATTACCGAAGTAGTACTACAAGTATCATGAGTCGGACTCATACCATTAATATTTAACTGTGATCAATGACCAAGCATTTTAAATATTTTATCTGCATTGGTTCAGTGAGGATATAAAGTTACGTGCGGTTGCAAATATGGCGACTATAATGTGGACAGAGCAACAAAATGTAGATTTTTTTTTATCGAGACTTGGTTGTTTTTATAAAAGAAATAAAGCTATACTGTTTTTACAAGTACACAGAATGATTTTAATTGACTTTATCGCATACTTAACAGTAACTTTTCATGTCATGAACTATCTAAAATTCTAATGGCAGATTATATGTAAGTGCCTAAACAGAAATTGTATTTCTTTTATTAATAGGCTTTTATGAGATGAAAAATCACCCGATGGTTCCTGTAATAGGATCAGGTGGAAGACTTCTTTCGCCGAACTTACCATGTCCCCTCCAGCCACTCCTTAAAGAGGTCTTACATATCAACATGATGGCGTGTTTATTTATTGAGATACTTGTGTTTGACCACTAATTATTATTCTAAAGTGACACTTTAAAAGTATAAACAATAAAACTCGCAATTCTATGTAGTTATCAATAAAAATAAAAAGCCATTACGAATATTCGTGGCCGCCGCAAACTTCCGTTGTCATAGGCACAGTCAGAATTGTCAAAGGCGCCAATTTCTTTGATTTAATTAAATGGTGACAATTCTACACTAGTCAAGACTCCAGTAGGGCTAATGCCCGCTAGGGTCACGAAGAATTTCTGAAAATGAAACTCGCGTTTCTAGAACGCAAAGAGAAACTGAAGAACACAGATGTGGTTTCAAGCAGTAAATGTCTGACACTCCCTCTCGCTCCACCCTAAAGAGAGAGAAGTCTTTGGATGATTTCCCACCTCGACAAAAAATAGTGACAGCAACCAATCGCCTAGTGTGCGCACGAACTTAGAGAAAAATATTCACAACAATGCACTATTTAAATTATTTCATCCGAATTTAATACTTGATAAGCATGTAAATTATTCAGAATGTTGTAATTTTAAATTCGTAATCCGCTCTGTGTGGTGATAGCCGGATTTAAAATAAACAAGGGGCTTAAAAGGTTTTGAGGATACGATGTGTGACGTACCAGATGCGGGTCAATATATTTTAATTTTACACTAGATTTTGTCAGCGTTTTCGCGTCGCCTTTACACAGTAACTATGCATTGTCCGGGATAATTTAAATTTTTAAATACAAAAAGAAAAACTGAATGACTGACATATCAACACACATCTAAGGGATAGTGGCCTAAACCACAAAATAGATAGGTCAAACGGCGCAAATACTGCAACCTTATTGGTAATTACAGTTTTGAGCCGTTTGGGGTTGAAACGCTTGGATCATGGGGTCCGAGTGCGTGTATCTTTTTCAAGGAAATTTCACGTCGCTTGATCGACACTTTGCGTGACCAGAGGGCTGGCTCATTCTTTGCCCAAAGAATCAGCATTGCCATTCAACGTGGCAATGCTGCCAGTCTTCTACGTACGTTTCCGGATGACAGCGATGTGGAGGTGTACTTCGACGCCGGAGTGTATTTGGTGTTTTTGTATTATATTTGTACATAGTTAGATCTAGTATACATTCTAAGTTTAGTTTTTATGTACATAGGTTTAGTATAAATACTTAGTTAATTAAGTTTATTTTGTTCCTGAAAAGTGTATATAAATAAATGATAACCTATAACACTACCTAATGTATGTACTTACTTCACTTTTTTTATCTAAGCTCGGCGGTCGCGTAGAAAAAGTACTCTGTTATCTAGCACTGGTTTAGCGCGGTTTAGTCACGTACAAGAAATCGTGTCCGTGAGCAGTGTCTATGTGTGTGTTGCTCGAGCGCGACACGTATGTAGATTGTCTTCTGTACAGTCTCTCTTTTGTGCCTAAGTCATATAAATGGTATAGATGAGCCGCGTACAATCAGAATATTTACCCCCACAAAAATTTTGATTGCAATTTCCCTTTACATGCATTCACACAAAACAGGCGGATACTGCCGTTTTGTGCTTTTTAGAAAGTTTATCTAGTAGATAAATAAAGTGGCATGAGATTTATCTGTGAAACTAGAGTAATTACAATCGGGGCATCTATACCCCCGGGGAACTAATCCCGGGTAAAGGATAACATTACATAGAATCTCTTTAATATTAAGGTCAAGTATCTTTACCCATCTTAGTTAATTATTGTTATCTCCATTATATCGACTGTACGTACTACTCTTGTAAGACGATAATAATAGACAACCTAGACAACTGTGTTGTCTATGGTGATAAGGTGCAGAACTGTTATGCCCGATTCACACATGGCTTGACGAGGAAACCTAATTTTTTTTTTAAGTTTTTTTTTTATTGAAAATATTTGTGCGTCTATTTAGGCAGAATAAACGTGTTTTCTTTCTTTTCTTTTTCTTTCTTCTTTCTTTTTGGACAGCGATTTATTGCTGAAGCCCATAGGCTACAATCATTTTAATATATAGTAGTCATATATTCAGAAACTGTATGCTTTTAAATAACTAACCCTATACAGGCAACCCTATAGTTAATAACTCTTGTAACATGGACACTTTTCTTTTTTTTTTTTTTGGTAGGTAAAATCATCCAATGACAAATAGTGTCAGACTCTTACTGACTAAAAACCTACCCTTCCATTAATTGCCTTTGTCCCGGGGCCCGTGGTGACATTCTCACATAACCTTTGGCCCCAGTAGGCTTCGACCCTGCTGGACCCCTACAGTTTGCTGACAACTCCTTGAGGCGCGCGGGAACAGTGCGCGCCGTAGACGGCTTGAGCTCGGACCGGTCTGTTACCGGACGGACGGACAGCGAGCTACCCATTGCCCACTGTCCGCGAGCCCGCGCCTACGGTGGCCGGAAATCGGGATCGGAATCCCGGCGGCGGCGGCGTCGTGTGTGCCTTTGTCTAATGCGGTTGGCCTTTGCTAGCATTACTGCTTCGCAAAAAGAGGCGACCGCCTGCCACTCCTCCTCGCTCCGGAGCAAGGCTTAAACCAAGCCCCGGCGCGAGAGATCGCCGCCGATCGCCCCCACGAGGACACGGCGATGCTCTTCCCATGCGGGGCACACCTCGACTGTGTGCTCCACCGTGTCCTTCGGGCGGACACTTTAGACTCTAAAGTCTTATTTCACTTCGGATCCGAAAACATATTTAAGAACTTCGCCACCGTTGCACATTTGCGTATTAAATCCTTCTAGTAATCAATAAACGACCTTACGGAATTAAAATTAGAGTTCTAATTACAGCAAACTTGTACTAGATACATTAGCACCGAGATGTTTGCACTGGCAGATTTAATTACTTAGACTAAGTCGTTGAGTTTGTGAAGGGATAATTCGTCGTTATCTCTGGCTTGGAATTCATGCCTTCCGTAAATGGGTGGGTTATATTAAGCAAGAAATGGATGTGGTAATTATATAAGCATTCTACGATAAACGGGATATAAGTTGAACCAAAATGACGATCGACCTTCAATGCGCGTAACCATAGCAACGGGTTTTTTTTTTCGGTGTGTCTGACACAGTCTGACACTATCTCCCGCCCTTACGCGGAGCGGGAGATAGTGTCAGACTTTTAATAACTAAAAAACCCAACCCATTCCTTCGTTGCCTTTCTTACCCTACAGTTTGCTAAAAAAAAAAAAAAAAAAAAAAAAAAAAAAAAAAAAAAAAAAAAAAAAAAAAAACCCTACAGTTTGCTGATAACTCCTTGAGGGGCGCGGGAATAGTGCATGCCGTCAACGACTTGGGCTCGGTCCGGACTGTTACCGGACGATCGGACAGCGAGCTATCGCCGTCCGCAAGCCCTTGCCTACGGTGGACGGAAATTGGAATCGGAATCCCGGCGGCGGCAGGGGCGTGAGCGCCATTGCCTCATGTGGTCGGCTAACACTAATGTAGATAGCTAACATTACTAGTTCACAGAAGGAGGCGATCGCCTGCCACTCTTCCTCTCTCTGGACCATGGTCTGTGCCAAGAGCAACGTAGCAACGGGATTAACGTATTTTCCGCGACCTATACTCATTTTGCAAATACAAAGTCTTTTCTTTTTCGAAGAATTTATGCGGATTTGCTCCGCATGCGTAACCTCCGCAAATGACCTTTTCATACTTAAACTCAAAATCATATATTTCTGATGGGCACTTATAAAACGTCAGAAGCTAGCGCACGGTTCCAATTGGTCGTTTCCTATGGAGAAGAACCGGTAAGAAACTCCATGTTTAACTCTTTAAGTATTTATTGTAATGCGTACAATACGCACGCGGGACGCGTTTTTTTGCCTTT
This sequence comes from Leucania comma, assembly GCA_958295575.1. Lineage (NCBI taxonomy): Eukaryota > Metazoa > Arthropoda > Insecta > Lepidoptera > Noctuidae > Leucania > Leucania comma. The sequence goes on along the minus strand of OY282477.1, from coordinate 21,461,302 downwards.
TGAAATTTTCTACATGCGGAGTAAATCCGCATGCGTAATGAAATCTGCATGATTTTAAAAACACCTTAAGTGTGATTAATTCATGATTTGAATAACGTTGTACATAATTTTAATTAAACCTTTATTATAACAATTTAAATATGAGGTTCAAGTTTTCAATTTTTCACATTATCATAACGAAATAAAGCACATTTTTAATAAAATTCTTTACAAAAATACAAAATCTACGGCATGTCCCTAATGAAATAAATCATAATTTATATAAAATAAAACATCATTAAAATAATTACAACTCATCTTGGTTTGCTTAAAAATATGTAATTACGAAAGATCCTAATTAATTAAATTGCATTTATAATTTCAGAATACCTACGTTGTTTTATTTTTGTGAATAAAAAGATGATGTCATTATTTGATGGTACGGTTGGCGCAGTGGTCGAGTGGTAGACTGCTGTGCTGCGTGTCATGGGTTCAATTCTCGTACGGAACCAATATTTATTTATGGCCTACAGATTATTATTTCCAGTGGGGAGTACCCACGATCCAGTAGTGCCTAAAATCTAGAATAGGGCATGTTTTTTGAAAAAAAAAGGCCTATTTCCATAAAGGAGTGTGATAATCCTTTTTAAATTCACTTACTTGAAAACCCACCGCCCTACAGCTTTAGGATCGTAATATACTGTTTTCTGCATTAGTGCGAAAAAGTCCGCAAGGCCCCACCACAATTTATTGTATTTATCGTATCAAGCTGAGCTCTATGACCCCATTTATTTATCTCTTCATAGTGTAAAATGTCTTTTTACACATGTGGAAATTCGTCACTACAGCACTGGATTCAATCACACCCTCACCGGTGGCCCAGGCGAATTCCGCCTAGGTCATAATGAACAACTTCCTCTACTTGTACAAAAATGACCTAAACACTTTTCTAGCGTCTGCAATGTCTCATGACATCGTCGACTATAATCATAAAACGCTCATTGTTGGACATGAGTAGTTTACCTGTCATATCTTATTTTCTTTTGATAAATTTGTCGTTATTCCAATTAATTAGGGATCAGCAGCGTCAGGCAACTACCACGTAGTTGTCCGGCATTTTTGCTAAACTGGACCTATTTGGCGCAACACATGAGACACACGATGTTAGTCTTATCTTTTTTTTTTAATCTTAAGTGTCTACATGTGGTTCCAGCATTGTGCGTGTCTATATAAATGTCAAATAAAATATTTTTCTTTCTTTTCATCAGGTTTTCTTGTTCATCAGGTTTTATTTATTTACTAGCTCTATCGGCGATTTTGCTGCGTGAACGTAAAAAAGGGAAAGCATGAAATTACCCCTGTATTCTGTTCTAACACATGGTCTATTCGTTTGCCAAATTTCTGTTCAGCCGTTTTGAGTGTGAAGGACTAACAAACATATGAATCAATATATCTTTTTTCAATTTTAATGAAATACGATTGATTTATTCGTTTATCTTGAAATCGGAACGCCTTGCAGCAATTTCACATGTTATGTCTGGCTATATTCCTGACAGTGCCGTAACTGAGGTGATGCTAGAGATGCCTAGGCACAGGGCGTAGACCTCGTTGAGGCGCAGAGACCAATCAAGTCAAGAAACTAAGCACAATTTTTGTTACATTCATTTCGTCAAAAGGAGAACACTTTCCCCTTTCCTTCTCACTCCGTACCATGCCCCGAACCAGGCCCATAATATGCTCAGGCACGATTAAACGCCTCCATGAGGATACGGCGGGGCAAACTTTCTCAATATGCTGCACCGTGTGCTTCTGACGATCCGCACCATGCTGAAACCCGACATGACCCGCGGCGAGGTCTCTCAAAACAATCATGTCTGATGAGGACCTGCGTCAGGTCTCTAAACGTCTCTAAACTTTCCTAGAACGGACTTTTTTAGGGGCACAGTTTCAGTAACTGGCACCGGGCGTATAAAAGGCTAGTTATGGCACTGATTAGCATAAGCACAGCATAATCCGCCTTATAAGTTCTCACTGTTGGAAATCAGGCCTTCTCTCTAGGAGAGGAAATGGGCTGTAATCAACCAGGCGAGCCCAGTGCGGATTGCTGATTGTCAAATGTGACATGCTGGTTTCTTCACGTTGTTTTCTTTCATTGTTTTGAGAGCAGCGTTGATGAAATAAAATACACTGGCTGCTAGTCGGGGCCGTTACCACTCGGCCACCACTGCTCTGACGGAACTGATTACTGAACTAAAAATATTCCTTCCTTCTTAGTACTTAAAAGCGCACATACCTTCACATTACAAAGATCTAACTCACATAATGCCTCATCACCAAAATTTCATTTCGCTGTTTCGTTACGTCCCTTCATGACTCCGTGTCGAGTCGGGGGTGCCTCCCTTAAACTTATTTAATTAGTATTCTGTAAATGAGAAGCGGGGTGGCGACAATCTAAATACAAGCAGTTTAATTTTTCGTTAATCGCCAGTAAAGTCGGGGAGTTATGCGGATCCACGTTCCACTTAAAGTTTACTGCTTGTGTATCTTGTTGCACGGCTCTTAGGCTAGGTGTCTAGGTTATATAGGGATTGTAACAAAGACACAGTAGGCCCTTGCAAGTCCATGTCTGATTTGCGTTTGCCTGTTCTCAGAATGGTCGATGTACGGTCAGGGGCCAAAAGTGCAGCTGCACTCTAACAATGCTAAACTGTCTAAAATTTATTTGTAGTACTCGTAGAATTCCAGTGTTCTGCAACTAGTTTATTCAATATTTTAGATTCTATGCTAGAAACTAAATCGATTATGATCCATTGACCCTCTTTTAAAAAGAAAATTTACACACTTACACAATACGCGTCCGTTGTGTCGGACTTTGTCTAGTGATCCATCGGAGCCACTAGCGTTGACGCCGGCTCACTTCTTGACGACGACTCCTCTTAAATATTTGCCCGCTTTAGATGTCGAGACTGACAAACTGCAGCTTCACCCGCGTCACGCTCTGCTAGATAGCTTAGTTCAGTCCTTTTGGAAGCGATGGAGGACAGATTATCTGCATACGCTGCAGTCGCGTCAAAAGTGGAACACTCCTTCAGATCCAGTCACAGTCGGTACTGTGGTGATACTGAAGACTGAGAGTGCGCCTCCTCTGCACTGGCCTCTTGGTGTAGTGGAAGAAGTTTTTCCGGGTTCGAACGGAATAACGCGAGTCGTAAAAGTTAAAACCGCAACTGGATCGTACCTGCGTCCGGTTATTCGCCTCTGCCCTCTGCCTAATCAGTAGTAGTGGCATAGTTAGTTATAAGTTGTTTCGCTACCTAGTATTGATAGTTTAGATTAGTAATAGGGTTTAGTTTCGCTTTTGTTTTTTTTTCTTTTCTTTGAAGGTAACCCTTCAAACCCGGGGGGAATGGTTGCGCCAATTTGCTATGATCCGCGACTTTGTTTTTTGTAATTTGTTTTTTTGGCCTAGCAATCCTATACCATCCGTTTTCCCTCCACCCGCACGACCGCAAGAAATGATTTGACATTTGACGTTTTGTGCATTGTGAATGTGACCGCACCGCTAACCGCGCCCGCTCGAAATTACAAGAAAATTGACTATTTTCGTGATCCAACCATTCAAACTCAACAACAGTGGTGCCGTGTAGTGCAAAACAGGACCTGGCAGTGATTTAAATGTGCGAAGTCGAAAATCGCCGGCGGTGCCACGTGGAACCTTCGAAGTCTAAAGGTCAGTGCTCTTTCCCAATACCTTTATCCCATGCCAGGCATAGTATCTGCATATTGTTAATAAACCTTAGATCGCTTTTTTAAAATCTACAGTCCACAGCTTATTTGCGCAACCATTACTTTTTTGGTCGACGGAGTGACGTCACGGATGTCGGTAACAGCTGTCTTGCTTGCTACGTTTACGAGTTTAAAAATATAAACAAAGTGTTTCTTCATAATCTTTATTGATAAAGGACTTTGACAAGACATAACAATTCACATATATTGTAGTGCAGTGACAGTGATAATAAAAAACATTAATAAAAACAAAATAATAATCTAACTAAATACCAGTGCAAAACACCTACCCTAAATTATACAAATAAAAACTTAAACTAAATAACAATAGACATTATTTATATTGGTGCAACGTATGATATAGATATCTGGGTGGTGAACTTGTGACACAAATAGGGTTTGCTGAAAACTACAGGACCTAAGAGATAACATTGCTGCTCAATACGCGCTACTAACGCCATCTGTGATTTCCTAGTAGTACTAATCTGTACGTGTTTACATAAATAAAATAAAAACCACGATTATGGCGAAGTGTGGTGGCTGCGGTCAATTTTTAGCAAGAGCTGAATGTATTCGCTGCACTAAGTGTCCTGGGTCGTATCATCCTACTTGCATTGGCGTTATGTCAACAAAGGTGTCACCTAACTGGTTGTGCCCAGACTGTAAATTGAAGATTCCTAGGAGGGACAACTCGGCAACACCTGTTAAGGGCCCGTCTGATGGTATAGCAGTAACCAGCCAGCCAGGTGCAACCCAGTCTTCGCCAAAAACTCAGCTCGCAACGGTTGAGCAGTTGACTGTTGACCAACCGACTCAACTCCTCTCCCCAATTACTAAGGAGTCTCAGGAGCTCAACGTAGCTCACGAAATACGATGTTTTCGCGAGGAGCTGAGTGCCATGAGGGTGGAGTTGCGGTTGTTCCGGGACGAAATGGCGAGCTTGAAGGCTGATGTCGGGGTGTGTGGGGAACGAATGAGTGTCATTGAGGACAAGGTTTCCCACCTCGAGAAGCGTTTTGAGGAGTCAGGCCCATCGTCTTACGATCACCTTGAAGAGACAATCTCTGAGCTGAAGATACAGTTAAATGACCGCGATCAGGATCTTCTCTTGAATGACGTCATAATCACGGGAGTACCAGAAGCGAAAGATGAGAGCCCACTACACATTATTCAATTAGTGTCTGTGAGACTGGGTGTCAACATCGATGACCGTGATATTGTGAACGTGGAGCGTATTGGTCCGGTGCGCCGCAACTTCACCGTCGCGGGCAGTGAAGACATGGCGGAGCCGCCGCGGCCGCGCGCGCTCGCTGTGCGACTAGCGCGCCGCGCTGTTCGCGATCAACTGCTGCGAGCGGCGCGCGTGCGACGCGGCCTTACCACAGCGGACCTCGAGCTGCGCGGACTCTCGAGAAGGTTTTATCTCAACGAGCGATTGACGCCAACTAACGGAAAATTGTTTTTTAATGCGCGCCAGGCTGGGCAGAAGCATAGATTTAAGTATGTATGGACCAAAGACGGCCGCATTTTTGTTAGGAAAGAGGATGGTGTACCACCGCAGCGCATTCGTTCTGACCTAGATTTAGTCCGAATTTTTGGAAATGGTTCAGTTTGATTGAAAGTTTATTTTATATAAAAATACCTTTTAATTTACACTATCATCGTTATTTTCTCGTGTCTGTTGATATTTGTTTTGAATGTTTGTTCATTATTTTTTATGTATATATCTGGTCGCAGCTAGACCACCTAGCCCAGCCTAAGCGATGCGTTTTTTTTTATTGGCATTTTCCGCAGTCGCACAGTTTTGTCAGTGCCCCTTTCCCGTCCCCTTTCCAGTATTGAGTTGTTATTATATCTTTATATTATGTGTTATTTTATTTATTTGTTGCAAGTATCTCCTATATATTCCGATATTTTTATGCCTATAATAATTACGCTACAAATTAACACAATAATAGTATTTAGTCTCATTTTAATCGCACATGTACCCATTTTAGTATTGTTTTATGTTATTCATGACGTTTCATTGCTTATAAGTAATTATTTTCATTTAAAAAAGCCATTCATTTATCATTTCACCTTTTTACTCACAATATGTCACTTTGTACTGATATCGAAACACTGCAATGAACTCAAAGTACCTTAAATTTGGTTTTCTCAACCCTGGCTCACTGGGCACTCACCATGATGAGTTCATCGCTGCATTGGAGCATCATGATGTCGACATAATGGCGATAAATGAGACCTGGCTTAGGAAGAGTGAAGAGGGTCGAGCGCCCGCCGTGCCCGGGTACCGGCTGCGGCATGTTCCGCGGTCGATGAGCGTGCGCGGTGGCCGCGGTGGTGGAATTGGGTTTTACATCAAGCGCGGGACGAAGGTGCGCACCCATTCGCATCCGGTTGACCCTCTTCATGAAACAGTTGAACAAATGTGGCTAGTTTTAAGCACTAATGGTGTTAAAATTGCAGTCGGTACTGCTTATAGACCGCCATGGATGAATGCAGATTTATTCTTGGATGCGATTACTGGTTCTATAAGTTCCTTAACATTTTGTAAACACACCGTTGTCTTGGGTGACTTTAATATTAATTTTCTTAACCAATCGGATTCCAAAACAAACAAATTAAATATGTTTCTTCAAAGTCTTAACCTAAGCCAACTGGTGCCATCTCCTACTCATTTTACCTCCACTAGCGAAACTCTTATAGATCTAGTGTGCACGGATGCTAGGGCGCGCGCCATTGAAGTGGACTGGATTGGTGCTCTTGGCGCGCACGCTTTTATAACCGCTGTTTTTTACTTCAAGAAGGAGAAAATACCACCTATAGTAATAACTCGTCGAAATCTAAAAAGTATACCATTGGACAAGTTTAACGAGGACTTGGTCTCGGTGGATTGGCTTGCGACAGCTGTGTCAGGTGACGTAGACGCTATGGTGGCTGAATTAAATTATAATATTACTACGCTTTTTGATAAATATGCTCCACGTAAGACTCAGATTATTAAGGAAAGGTCGTACCCATGGATAACAAATAACATCAAACTTATGATGAGCCTGCGCAATCAGGCCCACTTACGATGCCGAAACTCACCTTCCGAGAGTAAAATATTATATTATAAGGAGTTAAAGGGTTTGGTCAACAAGTCTTTGTATCTCGAGAAAGTGGCCTATTTTAAACATAATATTAATAGTAAGATTCGTCATCCCAAAACTCTATGGAAAAATCTGAAGTCGACCTTATTACCTTTTAAAAGAGTGGCGGAATTGCCCTCTCATTTTAACGACCCTGATGAGATTAATTCGCACTTCTTGAATGTTCCAGGTGATAGTACTGCACCAGCATCATGTATAGCATACTATGAGTCTCAAAGGTTTAATGAGGGTGTTTTTTCTATAAATCCTGTAGACCAATCTGCCATAATCAAAATTCTTTCAAAATTTAAGTCTAATGCAGAGGGTTTTGACCGCATTACGCTTGATATGTTTTATCTGACTCTTCCTCAAACTTTAGATATTCTGACTTCTATTATTAATTGTTCAATTTCTACGTCCACATTTCCTGACCTATGGAAAATTGCAGTTGTGCGTCCAATTCCTAAAGTCACGAATCCAAGCACTATAAAGGACTTAAGGCCTATAAGCATTTTACCCTTCTTGTCAAAAGTGCTGGAAAAAGTAGTAAATGCCCAACTAATGACCTTTCTTGAGCAAAATAACATTCTCCCGGAAGCGCAATCTGGTTTTAGGAAGGGTCGTAGCACTGCAACAGCTCTGTTAGATGTTACAGATAACATAATATCCGCTCAAGATGAGGGACGTTGTACTCTAGTAGTGTTACTGGACTTTTCCCGCGCATTTGATGCTATTAATTTGCCTCTTTTGCTTTCTAAGATGAAGTATTATGGTTTTGACGCGCCTGCGGTTGCGTGGTTTGGGAGTTATTTAACTAACCGTAAACAGCTGGTTGAAATTCAAGATGCCAATGGTTCTAGTGTTGTATCTAATATGACTCCTGTAGTAAAAGGCGTTCCACAGGGCTCTATACTCGGTCCCCCTTTGTTCATTTTGTATAGTGCAGACATTATTAATGTCCTGAAAAATTGTAAATTTCATATCTATGCAGATGACATTCAACTGTACCTATCTTTTAAACCTGAAGACTATGACGCTGCAGCAGATTTGTTAAATGAGGATCTGGATAGGATAGTAACCTGGTCAAAACAAAACTCCCTACTACTCAACCCAGCCAAATCAAAATTTATGTTGTTTGGTTCAAAAAGTCAACTTAATACTCTAACGTCTCCTCGAGCAAACGTGATCGTGATGGGACAATCTATTGAACGCGTTTATCAGGCGAGAAATCTAGGTTTGATCATGGACGAAGACCTACGCTTTGAGTCTCATGTCGCAGACTGCGTAAAAAACTGCTTTTACCGTTTAAAAGTCTTGTATAAAATGCGCCCCTATCTAAGTGAAGACATGCGTGTGCAGTTAGTTGAAAGTTTGGTTCTATCGAAATTGAATTATGCTGATACCGTCGTGGGACCTCGACTTCTGTCACGTACTTCAAGATTAATACAAAGGGTTCAAAATGCTTGCGCACGATTTTGCTTTAACGTTCCCCCAAGAAGCCATATCACACCATTTTTAAACAAGCATAACATTTTAAAAATGAAGTCGCGTCGCAAGTTGCATTTGGCTTGTCTTCTTTTTGGCGTCATCAAAACTAAATGTCCATCATACCTGTACTCAAAGCTTTCGTGGGTAAATAGTCACCGGCAGAGCAAGGCCAGGCGTTGCGCTCAACAGCTGGCTACTCCGCATCATCGTACTGCAGCTTTTCGAGGTAGTTTTCGATACATGGCCTCCAAATGTTGGAATAATATTCCTCCACCCATTAGGGACCTGAAAAATTTCAGTACTTTTAAGGCTAGACTTAAGCAATTTCTTTTAAGCTCACAAATCCAATTTAATAATGTTAATGTCGATAAATCGTTTATATAATTCAATAATAACAGGCTAAAATTAATCATTTTTAAGAATAGAATAATAATCAATTCACCAATCTAATGACGTTTTCTTTGTTTTTTAATAATTTATTTTAATCAACTAATTTTATCTAATCAATCACCAATCTATTGACGTATTCTATGAATTTTAATAAAAAAAAATAATCGATATTTTATCGCGTAATATATAACTTACCTGTATGTCATGTATCTATTTCTTCATCTTGGCTATACGGAGGTGGCCAGTAGGTGGGCTTGATGGGGTGAGCCCGTTGCATCTGTGTCTAGGAACCTCATGGTTGCACTTTCACTCTTGTTTGTTTCCGTCCGACTCCTTTCCAATTGCAATAAAAAATCACTATCAAACGTCTCTAACACTTCATATCTCTCACTCTTTGATTTACTTGGTCTAATGTCCGGGCCGGTGTAGCGGTGTTTAGATTTACTTATGCGTCATCGCGTTGATCAGCGCGCCGCGCGTCGCCATCGGCTGATGTAGGTAAAACGTCGGCCGTTATTTTTGTTAGTGGAATATTGTGGGTACCTGGTAATTTTGTAGTTTTTATCTAATATGGTACAAATTTTATTTTATAATCTTATGTTGTTATTTATTAAATAGTTATTTATGTATTTATTTATTTATTTACCCTCGTCCGTGCGTCACTGCGGGGTGCCAACTGAAAACCAGCGCTGGGTGTCTGACGCCCCGCAAATGCTGAGGTGGTCACCCTTTCGGTGCGGGCACGCTCAGCGTACTCTGTACATTTGTGTGTTTTTTTTTTTATTATTATTATTTCATGTTTGTAACCGTTGTGCTGTGTCTGTCTCGAATAAAAGTATTTCTTTCTTTCTTTCTTCTTTCACTTTTGGTAGAGTGTAACTGCACTTTTGAGCCCTGACTGTACAATTTTTTTTTTTTTAATAATAATATAATAATTAGACTTTTGAACACAGATATTTTTGCATGTTCACCATGTATGTTCAAAAGTCTCATTCTTAAAGAGCAGGCCTCGTTTTTATTACGGGAGAGGAAATGTACTGTAAACGACTACGCGGGCCCACTGCGGGTTATTGACACATGTCTTCGGATTTTAATAAGCTAGCAGATGCTGGTTTCATCAGGTTTTCGTTTACCATTTTGAAACTAGTGGCGATGAAACAAATTATTCATAAATATTCAAATCTACAGAACCGTTCGTTGGACACTTGGGGGAGGTCTATGTTTAACAGTCCTTCGGTTGAAATGATGATGATAGCGCCTACATGAGTTTTTACCCACAACGTTGCACAATATGTAGATCAGCGCTGCTACAGTGCTCATAACGCAATCCATTTTACTATTAAAACTCTGTTATAGGTATGGAGCTGTATATTACGAGTATATATTGCTCGCATGACTGATATTTTGACGTCATGGTTTCTTTTTTATGGTAAGTAAAATCATCCAATAACATCTCCCGCCCTTGGGCAGAGCAGGAGATAGTGTCAGACTCTTACTGACTAAAAAACTACCCCATTCCTTCATTGCCTTCGTACCACATCCCTGGTGTAGACTTTCATATTTGCCCAAGGCCCCAGAGAAGGCTTCGACCCTGCTGGGCCCCTACAGTTTCTTGACAACTCCATGAGGCGTGCGGGAACAGCGCGCGCCGTCAACGACTTGGGCTCGGTCCGGACTGTTACCGGACGGATGGAAGCGGGCTACCCACTGCTCGCCGTTCGCAAGCCCGCGCGTACAGTGGCCGGAAATCGGGATCAGAATCCCGGCGGCGGCTGTGGCGTGAGCGCCGTTGCCTGATGCGGTCGGCCTCTTCCTTCGCTAGTATTACTGCTTCGCAGAAGGAAGCAACTGCCTGCCACTCCTCCTCGCTCCGAACCATGGCCTGTACCAAGCCCCGGCGCGAGAGATCGCCGCCATTGACGACATGGTAATTCCCCAATGCCGTTACCGCTGCACTTAATAACCGCAAAGTGCAATTCGATGCGACCACATGCAATTCAACACTGATTCTGCTTCAAATCGAAATATTGCCATTCGAATGTGGAAATTTATGGCAAGACCTTATACCAATACAATTGTGTTTCTAGTGCGAACAAGGCTTACGATACAAACTAATTAACCCCTAAGTTTAGTCATTAAGACATTATCACCTCACGATCTTTCTTCAACCAGGCCTAAGCTCGCCCTTTACACCCCTAGTAGGGGGTGTTATCTTGTATCAGTGTATCTATTCACCCCGCAATCATAGGAGGGTGAACTTGAAAATACATGCAGCTTTGAAATTATAGTTTTTCTTAGTTGTTTTATGTATCTTTACTGTGTCTTATCCGCCTTCGAATTTGCGAACTGTGACCATAATAACTTCTGATCGCGATAAGCCTGCCTTTTGTACCTCCATTTTTATGTAGCTAGTCAAAAATTTCTTCCTAAATTTAGAAGTTAAAAATCATTTACAGGCACTTTTGAAAGGTCAAGAATTGGTCTGTCAGAAAAAATGATGTCAATGCACATTCCAAAGCGTAGATCTCTATGGAGAAGAATGTGCAAGAAACTTTATGGAAAGAAAAGAAGAAAGAAAAGAAAGAAAAACTTTTTTTTTTTTTAATAAGTGAGAACAATGTAAATAAAATAAAGAAAAAAACAAATTGTAAAAATATAGATATTTAAAATAAACCACTGGCAGTTATGAGAAGACCAGTCTCAATTGACAGCGCCCGTTCTTGGACATGACGCGTATATCAGCACCACTCAACTCAACGATTTTGAGGGCAACCGAATGACCCAACACGCGCACCACCATAAGCGAGACATTTGAGTGAGCATGACAAATTCTCAACTGCCATACTTATTTATGTCAAACAAGCCCAATAATAACCTAAAACCATATATTGCTCTACGGTCACCTACTCACATTTACACACTTTGAAAAAGATATCCTTCTACATTATACAAAAAAAAAAGAAGGAATTTTCAAACTAATCAATTTGTACGCCCTAGTGGTAGTGGAGCTGGACCAGCATTGAGCCAAACATAATTCTCCAACTTATAATATGCTTGTCTACATAGTATGCGTTTAATACAAGATTAAAGGAGACAAATACGCTTTCATACAATGTTGGGCCTGGGTAGTATTTATTTATTAAAGAGAGATTGTATATACCGCCGGTATAGATAATATAACTAGCGGTCCCGGCAGTCGTTGTCCTGCCTAAAAGCTGTCATTTCTTTTTTTAGCCTATACTTTCCCACTGCTAGGCAAAAGCCTTCCTTCCTTCCTTGTCCATTCTTAAAAAAAAAAACTCGATTGCAGCGCCACCTGCCGATTTAAATGTATTTTCATACCATTCAGGGACCCACTCAAATATATAGGATGACTGGTAATTAGTGAACGATACTTAAACACGTGATTGTAGTCATGATAACAAACTACTTATACTATGGGAGCAAACCTAAAATCGCGAAAAAAATTCTGCTGGTACAGTACATTTGTGTTCCCCTAACTGGTCAAAATGTACTAAACTTGGTTGATTTTTTTACGATTTCAGGTTTGGTCCCATACTAAAAGTTGTTTGTTATCATGACTACAATCACGTGTTTAAGTATCGTTCACTAATTACCAGTCACCCTATATATGCACATTTCATCCAAATTGGTCAATCTATATTAAATATTATGTTGTAGAATTAAATACATTTTCTTTGTTCCCTATGCACTTGCAATTCCCTAACTTAAATGATGTTGTCGTTCAGAAAGTTGAAGCCGGTAACTTCATTCGGTGCGAGTAAGTTTTGGAAGAACTACTTACGCCAATGAACTCGTTAGCGAAAAAGTTTTATGACATTTCAAACAGTTTCTTCAATGCATAGCGTAAGCACAGCATAATCAGCCAGGAGGATCATTAGCAACGATGCACTCGTCGAGTCGAGGCTTCAAAGTCTTGAACATCGACGCCGAGTTGCTAGCTTGTCGGTTTTCTACCAGTTACATTTCGGGGAGCGTGCGTCGGAATTGCATAGCCTAATACCGCATAGCGTGTTCAATCATCGTACTACCAGACGTACGGCGTTGCGCCACCGGTACATGGTGGACATCTCACCTATACGCACAAAGTGTTTTGGGAACACATTCATTCATTGTGCGTACAGCTAAGGAGTGGAATTCCCTGCCGGAGTCTGTGTTTCCTGATGGCTACAACCCGGAAATCTTTAAGTCAAGAGTGAATAGGTTACTTCTAGGTAAAAGTCGGGGCCGTTACCATTCGAGACAGTGTGTTTCAATGCATCCTGAAAAAAAAAAATTATCACATGTACTTAATATTAATTAATATACTAAAGAAAATGTATTAAAAGTTCTATTTTAAAGATTGCATGTCACATGTCTTCGGATTTTATTAAGAGCAGCCTACCCGAGGTTCATTTTCATACAATCGCACTTACGTGATTATGATTTTAATACACATCTTTCTCCAGATATTTTGGATACATGGATATCATGTGCATTATTTATTTATCTAGGATTTTATAGAAATCAAAACTATTTGTGCAAAAGTAATCCAGTAAATACTTCTAAAAATAAGCTATTTTACATAAACTTTATCCCTCCATAATGTAGTCATATATTCAAAATATAAAAAGTAGATCTATACCACTGTTTTTTAATTACGGCAAATACTTAAAGGGCTTATTAGAAAAGGTCTTGTTATTATTTAAGTAAAGTCTCAATGCATAATATTCATAAACAGCAAAGTTATGAGCGTTTGTTTATATCCCAAAATCTCACTCAATTTATGCATACATTGGACAGGTTATTGTTTATGAATGAAAGAATGTCAATAAAAATGTAAAAACACTGCGCTTAGTATTTTCTAGTAGTAGTTGTTATGAATGATGATTCAATTATGAATTTACCAATAATGATAAATTTTGGTGGTCAATTTTGGGATTTCGTTTTTTGTACTTTTGACTACACAAATATGATCAGTAACGGGTACTGATTGAGCCCCATTTTTTTGTGCACTAATTAAAAAATAGGGGTGTATAGAAGCCTTGCAAATTTAATCGAAATTTTGTATGTCGAAAATTTTCCTCAAAAACTTTTAAGGGTTTAAAAATAACACGTATTTCCTGGAACAAGTTTTGCGAAATATTCGAGTATATCACGGAACTATCGAAAGCCCACAGAGTTTTCAGGTGTAATTTTTATTTTTTCATCGGCGTTGCCTTTTAATCAAACATCGCGTTGGCTTGCATTAGATGAAGTAACAAGCTTTCAAACCATGCTCGATGTTGACGACAGACGAGTGGGGAAAGCTCCTTTTAAGCAAGTACCTTGCCAGTTGCACGATTTATTTATTTATTAGAACTTTATGCAACACAAGGGTACACAGGCGGACTTAATGCCTTAGGCATTCTCTACCAGTCAACCAAGGGTGGTGAAGAGAAATCATGGCAGGTGCATAAAAAAAAAAAAAGATTATTAAGAAAACAAGTGTTCAAATATCTATCTGAATATATCTATATGAATAAAATACACATACATATATATTTTATATAATATATACCTACATATACATACATTTATATGAAATGAAAGAAAGGGGTTTATGACGACTTCGCTATCTCTGAAGAAAATAATTCCGCAACTTCCGCTTGAATGTATACTGACTGGTGGCCATCCTGATGTCGAGAGGAAGCACATTCCACAGAAGTATGGACTGTATATGAAAGGAAGAGTGAAAAAAATCAGAAGTATGAGAAGGACAAAGCAATAAAAGATTGTTAGAAGAACGCAGATTCTTAGCGTGAGAAGAACAAAGATATTGAAAGTGGGAAATAAGATAAGAAGGAGGAGTGGATGAGTTGAGTAGAGAGTAAAGAGTAGTCAGTGCTCGCAGACTTCTTCTCTGGCGAATCGGCATCCATTTTAGCTCGGATCTGTAACTCGAGATGTGGTCATATTTTTTCAAGTTAAATATGAACCTGATGCAGTTGTTAAGAAGCCTGTCTAGTTTGTCCAGCAACACTGCGTTCAGGTCAAAGTAGCACACGTCACCATAGTCGACTACAGGGAAAATTAAAGTTTGCACAAGCATAGTCTTCGTCTTCACAGGCAAAAAGTTCCACGATGTTTTCCTTCAACGTTTTGAGAGCAGTGGTGAATGTGGTGATGAATTTTTTTTTATTTATTTCACAACTGTCACACAACGCCGTCTAGTCTAAAGCTAAGCAGAGCTTGTGTTTATTTATTTGTTTATTTTATCAATTGCTTGCTCTACTTACAGTATTCACCAAAGCGTATAGCAAGCCAACAATCTACGAACTAAAAAAATTTATACAAATATTTATCATTTCATTAATGCGATAGAAAAAAATGTCGAATTCAGGTTCCTGAGCAATTAAGGCGATCAGTAGATTGAGCGCTTGGGCTGTAGGAGCATATGGAGCAGTTAGAGTACGTGACGGAGGGGCCACAAATAGGCACCGTATGGCACAGGTGCGCGACGCCCGCAGTCGGTAGGGAGCATAAAGTGAACAGCGAGCAGCGTGGTGGCGTCGTCAATTTCATTGTTCATGAGATGGTAGTAATGCATCAATAGTGCGCATTTACGTCGCAGTTCTAACGTATTGATGCCCACCATTCCCACGACAAACATAGACGGATATAAATAGGGATAGTACCCATATAACTTTTTGTATAGGTAGCGAGCGAATTTGCGTTGAACCCGTGTGTTATGAGTACTAGGCAATTGATAAACATACTTATATATTTCTAAATACATACATATTTTAGATAAATTACACCCAAATTACACAAATGATCGTGCTCATCACATAAACTTTTGTCCTGGGTGGGAATCGAACCCATGACCTCTGGATAAGCGGCCAGGGTCACTAACCACTAGACTAACAAGCCAGCAATTACACAAAGCATAGCACCTACATTAGTTTCGACCCACGACGTTTCCTATGTAAATCAACAGCGCTACCTCTGCTCTTAACGTGATCAACTGACTGAGGTGACTATACGACTATGAATAGATTATTAAATAAACTAGCTTGCCTAGCGATTCCAATGACCTGTAGGTAGTTGTCGGTCTTTGCGTACTAATTACCTACAGGTCATTGGACTCGCTCAGCTGATGTTTACTTTAAAAATAAAAAAATTGTACATTCATATATTAATTCGAGTTTTAGGAAAAAGTACTTTTTTATCTTTACAAATCGAAAGGTGGTTCATGTACTAGATCGACCGGAGGGTCGATATAGGATATAGAATTAAAACTATTAAAATTTGGCCGTTTATATAGAAAACTATCTGCATTCGTTCATCTTCTTCGTCTGTTCTGTGGTATGACCTGTGTGTAAATGGATCATTCATATAAAGGTAATTCTTTATTGTACACCATAACAGCTTAAAAAATAAATGGAAAATAGAGGTCATGTACATAGGCGAGCTTAACTCAAAGTTGAGTTTTCTTCCAGCAAACCATTGAGTGATAGAGAGAGATTGTAATAGAGGGTAGGATCCAGTGTACAATTTAAAAAATACAAATAATACGAATAAAATAATACATAAATATACCTTCATACATAAATACAAATATACTTAAATACATATATATTTGTATATACTATGTCATTGGTAAGTTATATTTGCAGACACTATAATTAAATAAAAAGAAGTCATGTCAGACTGACCGAAACCACCTGTCTTCTTCAGTTGTTTTTTCGCATTCTAGGGTCAAGATAAATCTTTCTAACTTGATCGTAGTTCTAAACGTCTAGTTTCGATATAAAATGTATGGAGACCAACGCGCCCAGCAGGGCTATTGGCTAACCTTTTCAAAACAGTTGACAACTGGCATTTGATGTACACTAAACTTTGTTGTCAACTAATAATTTCATAACTTTAGTATTACGTATGACATCAAGTGGCTAACAAACTGCGGTGTATAAGTGGTGGCTAACAAAAATTAACGGTGGATATTGTCTCGGCTTAGTTTTTATCGACTACATACACACACACACACATACATACACACACACAGGATACAGCTAAGTTAAATATCGCATCCTCAGCTTAAAGCTCACAATCACAATTTTAAAAGTATCGATTCATACTTAAACATCTGTCAAAACGTGTTACGGTGGATATCAAAGGGACCGGTGGATAATGACGTCATATCAGTTGGTCACTAAAGATAGGCAATACGAAATTAGCTGTATGACAGTTATACGATGTACATTCTAGCAAGTGATCTTCACTTGAGCTGTCAACAGAGTTACGCAATAGCCCCGGATCTACGTGTGTAGCACATGTGTACACAGTGTAGTTCTATCTTGAATCGTTGGGAAAGTGCTAAACACTTAACCAACGGTTTGCATTGCACAATTACCTTGAATACATTAACTGAAATTAAATTTTTAATTTTCCTGCAATTTTGTGAGAGCACGGAAAGGCAAGCGAATTTTTTGAATATTTAATTCACTACAGCTTTAAAAGCAAGCAGGTGTTAATGGTAAAAGTTTGTGAATGTAATCTATAGTTTCTGTCCTCACAACAGCGTGTCACACACACATCGAAATTCATCTGTATGTGTAGATGAATAAAATTGAAGCATCTGTTTGTAATATCAAAAAACATGTTATTAGTATTCTAGCGTCCCATCTCAGCTTCGCACGGGTGCATTATTATAAAAATAAACCTTCCTCTTGAATCACTCTGTCTTTTTTGTACAAAATTGATTTACTCAATCTGTTTAGGTGATTAACTAAAAGTAAACAATCTTTACATGTCTTTTATCTAAAAATTGTATAAAAATGTTATCAAAAAAGTTTACAATTAGCTATTTACCTAAAACGATGTTAGGTAAATAACTAAAAAAATAATTTTAACTAAATTTAAAAGACATATCGATTTTTTTTTACGTTTAGTTAACAACCTAAACCGGTGGAGTATATAGCTATAGCGACCGAGGTAAACATACCCCAACAGTTTCCCCAAAAACTGGAATATTCAAATAACAATTTCAACTCATTTTACATTAAATATTAAAATTAATAGCACGTCCTAAATACGTTTATTACACTTCTCTTCGAAACTAAGGGAACTCGCTTTCTTTAACTTATTACAAGTCAAAGGGGTGAATTATTAAAGCTACTCGAAATACTTTGTGAACAGTTTTCTGCATACAGAATTTCATTTTGAAAGGTGTTTTTGTTCGTAAAGCTGGTTATTCACCGAGTGCATTCGCGTGTCATGTTACATTTCACATTCGATCAGTGAATGTATCCGACGTGGATCGTGTGTACAATTGTAATTATAAAAGTTACTCAACTGCCAAAAAAATCGACCTTAAAGGTCTCTGGTTGGAGTGAGAGGGAGTATAAAGATCATAGCACACGTATCAACTCGGAAAGGGATCGTCACCGTATCAACTCGAGCCGTTCATTATTATTTGTATAAAACTCCCTACTGCAACACACATTAATCTGAATAGTAACGTATTCGCCTCGCCTCGGGACAAGCTCTCGAACCGCGGTGCGGTGTGTGATCGCCTTGCAGTTCCCGCGGTTATGGTTCTTTGTAAGGGTACCGTAAGCTAGGGAGCTTACGGCTCTTCGTACCCTATCTTACCTTAGCTTCAAAATGATTCAACTAGTGCCGTCAACCAGCGGTCGGCGAGCCGTAAGCGCGGCGTCGCCTAGCTGTAGCCGAGTCAACGTGCCGGAGCTTCTGATCCGCTTACGTTATGTTGACGCCTATTTGACGCCAAGGAGAAAGGCGAGGTAATGACGATCTGCTCCTGAGTTGATATGTGTGTTGTGACCCTTAGACTTATTGACTAAAACCCACAGCTTTACGAAGGGCCACGGTAACTTCTTCGAACAACCGGCAGCCCTGACTGCGCATGGAACTGGACGGACGGATGGCGAGTTCTTGTTGCTCGCCGGTCACAAACCCATGCCTACGGTGTAGTCAAACTCCAGAATTTGATACCAGTTTTGCCAAGCCGCAAGGGGTAAGTATCATATTATTCAGAAACTTCGTTGCGGAGATCTGATCGGGATTAGTTACATATAAAATTTCCGGTTAAACTGCAACTCGAAGCCAACGTAGCAGTAGATTTATTGACTTATAAACTTTTAATTTGCGACATTGCAAAAGTGACTGCCAAGAAGCGAGCATTTCGTTCGCGTTGTTGCACCAGTTGCCATTACACTTTTAAATGCTTTTCTCTCACATTGCGTTACAATAGATGTTCGATGTAACGTTCGCAGTTCGGTTACAAGAACCAATGTGCTTTGTCCTTGTGTCAAGCTGGCGCATTATTGCAACATCTTATCTATAGGTATTCCTAGGCTTTTTGTTTTGAAGTAGGAAATCATCCATTGACTTTCCCACTTTTCCTTGTGTTCCAGTAGTCTTCGTTCCTGCTAGGCCCCTACCGTTTTGATGCCTTCTTTTTGAGGTGCGCGTGGAACACGCCATGTGCATCATCGACGACTCGGGCTCGTTCCGGATCCAGACGACAGACGGCGGACCCGTTGCTCATTGTCCGCCTGCTCACAGGACCGTTTGTGGTGCTACCATCTAAGGGAGGCCTATGCCAACAGTGGAGGTCTTTCGTCTGATATTGTGATGATTATGGTGAAATCACGGGCGGGAGCTAGTACCTAATTAACAAAATTTCAACTTTTATATTTTTTATTTTAAGTATAAAATAGTGCTTGACTGCGATCCCACCTGTTAAGCAGTGATAAGACACGGTGGAGCACACAGTCGAGGTTTGCCCCGCTTGGGAAGACCATCGCCGTGTCTTTCTGGGGGCGATCGGCGGCGGTGATCTCCCGCGCCGATGATTCTACCTACCATAAAAAAAAGAACTGTTAAGCAGTGATGCAATCATCATTGATGGTGAATCGTACTGGTTTACTAAGAGCTTATTCTCTAGCCTTGAAGACAACACTTATGATTTTGATATTATTAACTTTCATATAACCTTAATGCGCCCGGTGAACTTCACCTTTATGTATCGATGGGGTACGTAGAAATTCGGGGAAAGTGTCGAACAACTTGGGGAATAGTAACTTTGTACTTAAACATATGTGAACAAGTATTGTTGTGTTCTTTCTCCCTTGAGGCAAAAGTTTTACGAATATTATTAGATGCGTTTGTACTTTGACGTATCTTTTATGTCTGCTAGTCTTCGAAAATATGTTTTGTTTTAAGAGGGAAGTGGAACAATACAGTATTTGTTGTAACTTTTTTGGCTAATGCTTACATGTTTTTCGATATTGTCGTGTGTTTAGTTTTTCTGTTTCTTCTTTATGATAATCATTTATTATTAGTTAAACAGTCTTTGTAATTCAGTCTCTCGAGTTATAAAGTTATCTCTGGACTTTCATCGTGATCTGCCACGATGTCGCCTTGTGTTTAATGTGGCCCAATAAGTAGTTCTATTACCCCATTACTCATCAGACTTGTCCGGCCCAATCCTACTTTGGTGTAGTAGTTTTTATCTTAGTGTTGGCGCACAACAAAAAGTTTTTAGCAAAAATCGCAACCTCGTTCGGGGCGCGCCACAATTGGGGTGATAAGGCCCATCCTTGAGGCGTGGTTGGAAAGACCTCACGGCGCTCTCAACTTCCGCACGACGCAGGTGCTTACCGAACACGGAAAGTTCGCTGAGTACCTGTTCCGGATTCATGCGGAGGATTCGCCCGGGTGTCGCCACTGTGCGGAACAGCCGGAGGACACGGTGGAGCACACTGTAGAGGTGTGCCCCGCCTGGGCGGAGCATCGCCGTGTCCTCGTGGGGGCGATCGGCGGCAGCGATCTCTCTCGCCGGGCCTTGGTTCAGGCCATGGTCCGTAGCGAGGAGGGATGGCAGGCGGTCGCCTCCTTCTGCGAAGCAGTAATGCTAGCAAAGGAGGAGGCCGACCGCATCAGGCAGAGGCACCGGGGCGCACGCCCCAGCCGCCGCCGGGATTCCGATTCCGATTTCCGGCGACCGTAGGCGCGGGCTTGCGGACGGCGTGCAATGGGTAACACGCTGTCCGATCGTCCGGTAACCGACCGGACCGAGCCCAAGTCGTCGACGGCGCGTTCTGTTACCGCGCGCCTCAAGGAGCTGTCAGCACACCGAAGAGGCCCAGCCTGCTAACTGCAGGCAGGCAGGGTCGAAGCCTGCTGGGGTCAAGGGACGTTTTCTGAGAGGAAGGCTCAGCCCCGGCACTATAGGCAACGAAGGAACGGGGTAGGTTTTTAGTCAGTAAGAGTCTGACACTACTTCTCGCTCCACCCAAGAGCGGGATTTGTCATTGGATGATTTTACATACAATGTAAACAACGTCAGATATTTCTGAAGCATCTAATATAATCTCGATCCATCACGAAAATGGCATGACATGAGCAACTGATGCATTTCATACAAAAAAAAGAAAACAGCGAATTCAGTTTATGTCCACACTGGCGCCCGTTTGGTCATCAATCAATGTTCCCATCTCGTAGTTGACATATCAAATTGAATGTTTTAACTGTTTTATTGAGATCTCTGCCTGACTTTGTTCCAATTAAAATAGTGGAAATAATTGATTTATTCCTTTTACTTTTTTTTTGTCAATGTACCATGTTTCTCTTAATTAATGTAATTGGGAATGCTCACAGTATTGTCCAATTCGGTCCATCGGTTGCACTTTGTTATAGGTTTTTTTTTTGTGGTGTAAAAATCATCCAATAACATCTCAGGGTGGGGTAGGAGATAGTGTCAGATTTTTACGGACTAAAAACCCACTGTACTGGTCCTTCTTGGCCTTCGTTTCAGAGACAGGGTTTCATTTTCACATTCCCAACGGGCCCCAGTAGGCTTCGACCCTGCTGGGCACCTACACTTTGTTTAGGTAGGTAGATATTTTATGCGCGGTGAGTGCAGTGATTGAGTAATTGGGTGCTTCACTGCTTTTCACGGATTGGATTCCCACACGAAACAAATATTTGTATGGACTACAGTTACACGTTAACGCGATCAACACTAATGAAGCGCTCTGATTGGCCTGTTCTAAGCTCTTAACCAATCAGAGTGCAAGGCACCATAAACGTTTTGATCGAAACACGCACTCAGCTCACAGATAACTGTTTAATGTCCTATGTGAGTTTACTTGTTTGCAACATAACAACCAGAAGTAAAGGAACAATGTTTAAAATTTGACAACAAAGTTTTTTAGTTTGTTGCAACAAGCAAAGTTTAACGAACTGGACACTGCTAGCGTTAGCTACTATATTGCCGTCGTAGTTTTTAATCTTGTTTTTTAAAAAGTTGTCTTAGTTCGTGTTGAAAGACGCGACAATGAAGAAAAACCCCTTTCTTTTTACTTTATCCATGTATAAGTTACCGGCAATCTAATTGGGTACTCTATATAATACCTAGGCAATTATAGAATACGGTTTAAAATAAGGCTTTTATTTTCAGATGGTGATAAAAAAAAAAACCCTAATCTAACCTGTCCGTGTTGGGGTGCCCTAAATTTACATCACCTCCTTCGCTGCTTACGTCTTTTATACATATTACCGGCTGTGCATTCGGTATTGTGTAGAATACCTGAATTATACAGATTGCGAGGCGTGGCTGGAAAGGCCCCACGGCGTCGTCACCTTTCGTTTGGCGCAGGTGCTGACCGAACACGGCAAGTTCGGTCCGTACCTGTACAAGATTCGTGCGGAGACGACGCCCGGGTGTCGCCACTGTGCGGACCGCCCGGTGGACATGGTGGAGCACACAGTCGAGGTGTGCCCCGCTTGGGAAGAGCATCGTCGTGTCCTCGTGGGGGCGATCGGCGGCGATCTCTCGCGCCGGGGCTTGGTTCAAGCCATGCTCCGGAGTGAGGAGGAGTGGCAGGCGGTCGCCTCCTTTTGCGAAGCAGTAATGTTAGCAAAGGAGGAGGCCGACCGCATTAGGCAAAGGCGCACACGCCGCCGCCGTCGCCGAGTTTCCGATCCCGATTTCCGGCCACCGTAGGCGCGGGCTCGCGGACGGTGACGCGAATGCTGAATATAAATAAAATCTTTGAATTTATCGCTATCAGCATGTACTTTGACACATCTAAGTAAGCGCTCAGGGCAGGCAAATCTGTTGTAAATATGAAAAGTGTGGGTAGTTATCCTATCTTCGTGCTCAGGACATATTATTTGGCATCGTTTTTGAACAGCATGAATTTCAGTACTTGGCGTCCTGTGAGACTGCGTGTTGGTCTTCAGTAAATTCTCAACGAAGAACTCTCACCCTCTTCGGAGTCGCTTTCCTCCAACATCGGTAAAATTCACTTCCTTTCAGTTAATTATGCAAGTATACTTAATAATTAAATACACTTAATGTGCATACGTTGAAGATAAACAAAATAACCAAATAATTAAAACAAAATAACAGGCACAAAATAGTTTCATCGAATGTATGGTTGGGTCATATTTACCTGTTTGCTGTTTGATCGCGTCCAACTCTCCGTACAGGTAGACAGTGACTGCGTAGACACAAGAAACGAAGAGGGCAAAGTCTTAACTGTAGCTACTGAGAAGCTCGGTAGCTTCACACTTTTAGTTTTAAAAATACGCACGTTTAAAAACATCACGGGTCATAATGACCCAACCTAGTTTTTTTTTTATTATTATTATTTTTTTATGGTAGGTAAAATCATCCAATGACAAGTCCCGCCCTTGGGTGGAGCGGGAAGTAGTGTCAGACTCTTACTGACTAAAAACCTACCCCGTTCCTTCGTTGCCTATCATGCCGGGGCTGAGCCTTCCTCTCGGAAAACGGCCCTTAACCCCAGCAGGCTTCGACCCTGCCTGCCTGCAGCTAGCAGGCTGGGCCTCTACGGTTTGCTGATAGCTCCTTGAGGCGCGCGGGAATAGAACGCGCCGTCGACGACTTGGGCTCGGTCCGGTATGTTACCGGACGATCGGACAGCGTGCTACCCATTGCACGCCGTCCGCAAGCCCGCGCCTACGGTGGCCGGAAATCGGGATCGGAATCCCGGCGGCGGCTGGGGCGAGCGCCCCGTTGCCTCTGCCTGATGCGGTCGGCCTCCTCTTTTGCTAGCATTACTGCTACGCAGAAGGAGGCGACCGCCTGCCATCCCTCCTCACTCTGGACCATGGCCTGAACCAAGGCCCGGCGAGAGAGATCACTGCCGCCGATTGCCCCCACGAGGACACGGCGATGCTCCGCCCAGGCGGGGCACACCTCTACAGTATGCTCCACCGTGTCCTCCGGGTGTTCCGCACAGTGGCGACACCCGGGCGAGACCCAACCTAGTTGACGCCGGGTACTTGGAGTATTATATAATAACAATAGAAAAGAAAAATGAACGACGGATATGACGTACTTATTTTATAAAATACTGTGAATATTTTACAGCATCGTAAACACAATTTTGTAATAAAATTTTCGTTTCACAGGTACCTGTTATTTTACAAAAACTTTTTTTTACCAAATTAATACTTTCCATAACCCTAACTTTTATTTTTAGCTCCCGTTGAAATATAAAAATGTGCTAAACATGATAAAAATATTTTTAATTAATTATTTGAGGCTTTTACGTTGGGCGTCAAAAATTTCATTAGATACTTGCATAGATACCTGAGTCTACAATTTAAGGTCTCGGGCAATTTCAAGGCAAGGTATAAACGGGAACATAAAAGAGTTTTAACGCGTACTAAAACTGGGTTTCATGTGATTAAAAAAATACCAGTTACTTGCAACTGGAGTATAAAAAACGCTAAAAAATCAAACGTATCCACTAGCACTTATTTAATCAGATTACCAAATTATTCGCTGCCAAGTTGTTTCTGGTCTGTTAGTTTTCTTAAATTATAGCATAGCATAGCATCAGCCTTATAATGTTTCCACTGCTAGGACTAGGCCTCCTCTCTAGCAGAGGGAATGGGCCGTAATCCACCACGCGGGCATCATGTGAATTTTTGGTTCTAGGACATGCCGGGTTCCTCACGATATTTTCTTTCACCGTTTTTGAGAACAGTGGGGATGAAATAAATTACACAAAGTAATATGCCTGGCTGGCTGCTTTTTTTTAAATTATGAAAAATAAAAATAAAAATCATAAGAATGTTATATGCAATTACATCCATATCAGTTTGTTAAAAGAACATTTTTTTTTATTGGTGTAAACTAGTGCTTGACTACGACCTCACCTTATGGTAAGTAGTGATGCCATCGTTGATGGTGACACGGACTAGTTTATTAAGTGCCTACACACTCTAGCCTTGAAGACACCTAAATTATAATCAGACGGGAAGACCGCAGCAAGCAAACTGTTTCAGTCCTTCGATGTACGCGGTATAAACGACGAGGCAAAAAGATTAATACGGACCATTGAAGTTTCATGCGGGCGAAGCTGTTAGCCGCAAACAGTTCTTCATAAATATACATTTAAAATGCAAAAGTAGTTACAAAAACACATTTCACAAAATGTAGTTTAACATCAATGTTCACTTAAAAGGCCTATTTAAAAAAAAAGTAACTTGTTAAAAACATTTCGAACACTTTATTCTTCCATACATTTTTAATACAGCTAAGAGTCTTTTACAGCGCTTGATAGAAGTTTCGTAAAAAACACTAAAACCTCGTTGTGTTCTGCAGTTAAAACATTGAGATTTGGTTACAAATATAGATGAGCGAAGCGAGAAAGGGGTCAGTGAGGATGAGTTAAGACGTCTGACCTTTACGAATTTGGACCATCTTGGAACGAAATGAATTTTAATAGATTGTGTAACTCGTGCAGATAGTTGTTTTTATTTGATGTTTGTCTAGTAAAGTTTGTAAAGAATATTACACAAATCATATATAATGTAAACTATCAAAAAGAATTTTAGTCATAACATAAGTAATACGATGGGAGGGAAATTATCTAGTTCCTAAATTGGGTATACCGAAAGAAAGAAAAACACGTTCATGTGGCATACAGATACTCACATGAAAGTAAAAATTATTTAGAATCTAAAATACATCAACATTGTGTTTCACGGCGGTACCAAATAAGTCCAGTACAGCATAATGCCAGGCCACTATAACGTAGCAGTTATCGGTACACATAACTTTTAATAACAAACTAGTTTATCATATAAAAACTTAACCTTTCCAAATCCGAAATTTACCTTCCCCAATCGACTGACAGACGGACGACTTTAGCAAAATTTAACGAAATAGCACCAAATATTCAAATTACTGACAGAAATTCTCTTCACCTCCTGGGCTCCCCAATTTTTGATGAATCCTTTCCAACATTTATTGAACAGAAAATACAAAATTTTAATGATGTCTCGGAAAGACTTTTCAAAATTAACATTCATTCGGCTTTTACACTTATTCGATATTGTTGTTTTGGGCCAAAATTTACATATAGCCTTCGCTCCTCCCATCTTTGGAAACACCCACAACTTTTGGAGAAAGTCGATCAAATCATTAGGAACACACTGTCTTCGATCATAAATGTGGCCTTGGACGACCGAGCTTGGCAGCAAGCCACTCTTCCCATCCGGCTGGGCGGCCTCGGCGTCCGCAAAATTTCAAGTATAAGTTTACCAGCTTTCCTCTCCTCGGTGCACAGTACTGAAATATTAACCAGGAATATTTTATCTTCGTCACTGGTTGATGTTGAGGTACCGTGTTTGTCCGATGCGTTGATCGCTTGGAAAATGGCTTGTCCCAACACAGATTTGCCCGACAACCTGTCCTCACAGAGACAGTGGGATGTACCGCTCTGCAGTATTATACGTAACAAACTCATAAACACGTCTTCAAGTACTGCTGAGCGTGCGCGTCTACTGGCTGTGGGGGAATGGGAGTCAGGTTTGTGGCTTCAGGCACTTCTGTCATCCACCCTAGGCACCATGATGGATGACGCCTCGTTTCGGCTCGCAACTTGTTTACGCTTAGGCGCACCTTGTGTTGCTCCACATCGGTGTCACTGTGGCGAAGCTGTCGGTAGCCTCGGACACCATGGCCTGTCCTGCTGCAGGAGCGCAGGCCGCATAGCACGGCACGCTAGTATCAATGACATTATTCGTCGAGCTCTTGTCACCGCCGGCGTACCTGCTGTATTAGAACCTAATGGGTTGGTGCGTGACGATGGGAAGAGACCAGATGGTATGACGTTGGTGCCGTGGAAGGTGGGTAGGCCTTTGGTGTGGGACGCAACCTGTGTCGACACCCTTGCGCCATCCCATGTTCCTAGTTCGGCAGGATGTGCCGGCGCTGCTGCTGCGGCTGCTGAGACCCTCAAACGGCGCAAATACTGTAACCTTATTGGTAATTACAGTTTTGAGCCGTTTGGGGTCGAAACGCTTGGTTCATGGGGTCCGAGTGCGCGTATCCTTTTCAAGGAAATTTCACGTCGCTTGATCGACACTTTGCGTGACCAGAGGGCTGGCTCATTTTTTGCCCAAAGAATCAGCATTGCCATTCAACGTGGCAATGCTGCCAGTCTTCTGGGTACGTTTCCGGATGACAGCGATGTGGAGGAGTACTTCGACGCCTGAGTGTATTTGGTGTTTTTGTATTATATTTGTACATATTTATGTCTAGTTTACATTCTTAGTTTAGTTTTTGTGTACATAGGTTTAGTATAAATTTTGAATTAGATTTCAAATAAATAAATTTTATATTTACAAAAAAAAAAAAAAAAGTTTATCATATATAGATATAATTGGAAAGCAATTCAGAAACAGCAAAAGATATTGTAAAGCTTTTCAAAAACCGACCAATCCCATACACATCTTACCATCTCCGCTTATTCCTCGCTCATTTCTCGCTCGCACCTCGTCCTTTAAAGCTAATCCTCGTAAACCTTATCTTCACGACTCGAGTGACAGTAAACAGTTTCGGAGTCCTCTGACAACGCCTCTTAATGCGGAATAAGATGTCTTTGTAAATATTTATAAAATTGCCTGACAAGCAAACGAGTGGAAACAAAGTTAGAATATAAGTTGATAATTTGACTTTGTTTAGTAAAAATTGCTTAAAGACACATGGAGTGAACAGATTGGATATTATTTCAATGAACTTTAGATCTTTAAAATGCAGCAAACACAGCAAAGTCTGCAATACGGGTCGCGGGTCCGATTCCCACATGGAACAAATATTTTTATGGTCTTCAGCTATGTAGGTCTTCCGTGTTTCACGAGCGCCGCAAACCGTAGGAGCCCAGCAGGGTCGAAGCGTACTGGGGCATTATGTTAAGTGTAAATGAACCCCTTGGGAAACGAGTGGGTTTTAGTCAGTAGAAGTCTGACACGCCCTCCCGCACCGCTCAAGGGCGAACGATGCCATTGGATGATTTCCCACCTAAAATAAACATGTTTGTGAACGTATCCATGATACAGGAGTTAGTGTGCATTTGGAACAACGTTTAATCAATAATAAATAATAGTTTAAAGGTACAATTCCGAGATGGACTGCAGACCGCAAACTGCAAGCGACACTATTTGTTTGTATTGAATCTCTTGAAATTAATTCCGAGCGCGGCGGCAATGCGGCCTGTATATGCGGCGCGCAGCCTGCAGCTGCGGAACGAAGCGACCGCAGACTGCAGGAGCAGTAGTGTCGCAACCGCAGAGTACATGCCTACAAAAATGACAACTTTTTCGGAAGATGATACAGAGAAATTAATTAACTTTGTGGCAGATCATCCACACAAGTCGTCCTCTTCCTATCTATAGCATTGTTGGATATTCTGTCTCGCATGGAGGTACTGGACTAACTGAAGCATGGTTCTATGCATTGAGCAGCCGCGACATGCCGCCGCGCTTGGAATAGAAGCAAGTGCGACCGCAGACAGCACTGCGGTCACTGCAGCCGTTAGCCGCAGTGTCGTCTGCGTTTGCAGTCCGCAGCCTGCCTCGAATGCACCTTAATTTTTCTAACGTAGCGAGCTCTGGTGAGAACTTTATTTTTTATTTTTAGTTTGACTGGCTTGTTGGTCTAGTGGTTAGTGGCCCTGACCACTATGCCAGAGGACGTGGGTTCGATTCCCACCCAGGACAAATGTTTGTGTGATGAGCACGATCATTTGTTCTGTGTCTGGGTGTTATTTATCTATAATATGTATGGATTTAGAAATATATAAGTATGTTTATCAGCTGTCTGGTACCCATAACACAAGCTCTGCTTAGCTTGGGACTAGACGGTGTTGTGTGATAGTTGTGGAAATGTATGTAATCTCTCGGCCCTGAGTCCAGTTGGTCTTCACTTTTAAACATTACTCAATCGAGGAATGATGTTGGCGCAAAATGTCCTAATGTCGTGTCATAGGCAAATCAGGACGCAAAAAATGTGGGTTTATCAATTAATCGAGGCAGTTCAAATACATTCATAACATCTACCAAAACATCTTTCCATAGAAATAAACCTAAATTATTTAGCATCTTAGTGACAACCATAGATCTAACATAGCATTTCACAGATAACTCGCTCCTAACCCGGGGCAAACTAGCAGAATTTCCTACCATAATAATAGTACCGACAACTTTTAGCCTCAGGCAGCCTGATGACCGTAGAGAGGGGCAGTTATCGATATCGATATCGATGAAGTTAGGATTATGTTATTCGAAACTCAATCGGATTGGGATGCTGGCTGGCGAGATATTGATTCTAAATTAAAGTTTAGTATTGTGAGGTTATCGTTCTGTTACAGTTGTGAAATTAGTTTCTGGGATAGTGAATTGCTGGTTTAAGTACCATCATAATTATTATAGAGCTGCAGGTAGCTTTACCTATATTCAGACTAGAGAAAATTACACTGTGTAATGTAAATGCGGATCTACGCTAGCAGAACCGAATACGAGCAAACACGAGCCGTGTACAAATTTGTGTAGTGTATATCAACTTACAAGCCTTGAATGAGCGCGCTTCGAGTATTTGGTTGGTGCTCGAATGTGTTCCGCGTATTGTCAGTTCTTTGACGAACACAAAGGGTTTTGCATCACGTTCGAGGACAGTGGTCATTAGAGGCTCGTTGTACGCCCACATTTGACACCGCGTGTAGAGTAGCTTGGTTTGTGTTCAGGTCCTCTAGTTTAGACCCACCTGTAAGTACGTTTGCTCCGGTGCGAGGAGGAGTGGCAGGCGGTCGCCTCCTTCTGCGAAGCAGTAATGCTAGCAAAGGAGGAGGCCGACCGCATTAGGCAAAGGCGCACACGCCGCCGCCACCGCCGGGATTCCGATCCCGATTTCCGGCCACCGTAGGCGCGGGCTCGCGGGGGCAATGGGTAGCTCGCTGTCCGTCCGTCCGGTAACAGACCGGTCCGAGCTCAAGTCGTTTACGGCACGCACTGTTCCCGCACGCCTCAAGGAGTTATCAGCAAACTGTAGGGGCCCAGCAGGGCCGAAGCCTACTGGGGCCAAAGGTTATGTGAAAATGTTACCCGGGGCCCTGGGACAAAGGCAAAGAATGGAGCAGGGTAGGTTTTTAGTCAGTAAAAGTCTGACACTATTTCCCGCCCCACCCAAGGGCAGGATTTGTCATTGGATGATTTTACTTACCATAAAAAAAACCTTTAAGTACGTTCAAGTTGATGATATCCTTTTACATTCGGAAGGAAACTTGCACAAAAATATTGCAAGGCACAACGAATTCGACACATGAAAATTAACGCAGTTTATTTAAACTCTGTTCAAATGACATCATTGCTACAGAATGTTGGCACAGACGGATTATGATCTCGGTTTATGTGTACTTACCGCGTTCAGTCACATTGGTGAATTTACAATTCAATTTGTCTTCTTAAAGAAAAATGGTGGAAATATAAATATGGTTTTTTCGTTGTCGATATCGATTTCTTTTTCAATAATTAAGTTCCCTGCACTACGTATATTGTGGAACAACAAAAAAGCGATATAAAATAATTTTCTTTCGATTTTTTCGTAGCACTTCAAGCTTTTTCTACGTAAGTATCAAATATTTAAAAGGCGTACTGTTATTTTACCTAAAAAAACCGTTTTGTTTTTATAATAATAATTTTTTGTATGTTTAAAGATTCTTTTTCTCTTTGTATAATGAAAACGGAGCTTATTTTTTTGCGTTAAATTTTTAGGCAAAAATATTTGGAATTTTCACTAAATGTGAAAATGATATTAATTTTATTACATATGTGATAAAGTTACTTACACGTGGTTGGCTAATATGTAGATTTTTTTTATAATTAACTAGTTCTGGCCTACATTAAATACGAGTATTTAAAAATCTAACACATTGTGTTTGATTTTTTAAATATTTTAAATATTTATTTAAATAATATGGAGGGATTATAGCTAAAACAACCTAATATGGAACAGTTAAAATGACAGCCAATAACAAGACCTCACTTATAGAGTATAGGATAATGCTAAATTCCATGGACACTAATTACAGAGAAAAGAACAAATAGTTGCCTAAGAACTAGTAGATAATCAACTGTTTAGTCACAATTATTAGGTTTAAATTTCAACTCAATACGTTTTCGTACAGACACACAGACGGACAGCAAATTGATCCTATAAGGGTTCCTTTTGAGGTACGGAACCAAAAAACTAATAAGGAACAGTAATTTAGAGTGACAGCCAATACCATTGGCAACTACCAAGTACTTACTTAAGGGCCTATTATACCACTCGATATTCAGACCGGCCTTAGTCAATGTCGCTTAGTGTAATAAGGTTCAGACTGTCTTACTCGAAAGTAAACTTTAAGACAGTCTGTGTAACGTGTGCGGAATATAGAGTGGTGTAATAAACGCTATATAAAGTACAGGAAAATACCTAATAGATTCCATAGACACTACCCCATTCGCATTAAGCATAACATTAATTAAAACATTTTTTTTTTACTATCTCAGCTTTCTGCCGTAGTTCCGTTTCATTTGAAGGCAGAGCAATTTTTTTTTCTTCTATTCCGTCCTATCAACCATCATGCCATGATTAACTTCATTTTCTTTCATATCATTCCTCACACAATCCATCCATCCTCATGTATTACTCATAACTCTTGACGTGACATTTCCTATTATTACTCATGACAGTAAACATGAACGTGTAAATTTTAATATGTCAAATAATATTATGATAACCATTAAAATAAACAGGTCCTCATCCTCAAAAGTCGTATAACTCAAGAGTTTCATCCTGACCCGATTCCGTTAGCCATAATAATAAATTGTAGTCAGGCAACCCAGCATGTCTGTGTTTCATGCTTATCCTTGTTTATGCAGTGTTGCCAACGTGAAGTAACGAGAATAGACAGTTAATATAGTCCCAAATATAAAGTGTGAAGCATTTTATGGGAATCTTCACGGCAGAAAATGTCTTTGTTTTTACTCGTAACATAACATCACGGATCATGTATTGGATTGGATTAGGTAGACGAACAGATGGTCCATGGGAACGAAAGATGGAGTGGCGACCACGTACCGGAAGACGCAGCGTTGGAAGGCCTTCCACAAGGTGGAACGATGATCTGGTGATTGTCGTGGGAATCCGACAAATGCGAGACGCATAGGTCCGGTCATTATGGCAACACTTGGGGGAGGCCTGTGTCCAACAGTGGACGTCTTTCGGCTGAAATGATGATGATGAGGTAGATGTTAGCATAAAGGCCAATTTAGAAAAAGTTTCTTCGTCTAAACTTTCGTACCTAGACGGTACGAGTCCCTCGTCTCGAACATACGATTCCGGCCAGTGTGGACAAGCGAGAGGTATGACTTACCTTCCACTCTGGCGAGAAATATTTTGTTTGAGAAACTCGCACCGTCTAAATAGGCCTTTATGATGGAGGCTGCCAAAGTCGGTGCTTACTGCGAAATAGTTCCGATTTTTTTTTTGTTTGATTTTCATTTGATCGAAAAACCTAGAATTCTGTAATTTGGAATGGAGCAAGGTCTCGTAGCACAAATATAGAAAAAATCTAAAAACTGTTAATTTTGTAGTTACGTCACAAAAAAAGAAATTGCAATTCGGAAAAATCTTTTTAACTCAATTCGGGAATTTAATTATTTCATAGGTAAGTTTGTACGGAAACCTCATTGCGCGGGTCCGACTCGCACTTGCCCGGTTTTTTTCTAGCCTCATTTACTATCTCTCAGCTTAATAAAAGCCTCCCTAAGTATTTGAATTATGTTTAAGTTCAATTTTATTTTATTTAATGTAGGAAATCATCTAATGATTTCTGCCGCTCTGGAGCGGAGCGCAGTCAGATTTTTATTAACTAAGATCACACCTATGTTCCTTCTTGGCCTAGCGAACCCCGGACCCCTGGGGTTCCTTTCGGATTACCCATGAATTAAATGGCGTACAAGCCTATTACACTGCTATCAATAAATCCACAACAAAAACCTGAATTATGTTACGCTATCGTTATTTATAGCAAATAAAAACTTATTCGATCAGAAAATAAGGCATGTGTTAATAAGGGCGTGTGTTAGGAGTGTAAAAACTACGATGTGGTTGGTTTTTCGGGCACCACTTATCCGAAAATTGCAGGGGCGTTGCCTCTCTTCCTCATTTTATACCCAGTGGGATCAGGAAAATGTCGGTCAATCCATCAGAACAAGCCCTTGTAGGTGACGTAATTATGTTCTTGGGTTAATCTTGTGGGCCCGTGATTCATGGTTTCTGCTCCATCATTCTTTGGTATTGGACAAAGTTAATTTTAGACAAATTATTTTTTTTACTAAAAGGTTAAGCAGATCATGAAGATTTTGTGACTTTTTGTAACATTGTTGGGGTCAGTAATCCAGTCTAAACAGCAAAAAAAAAAAAAACGAATCAAACGTCACTGCGAGGTGCCAGCTGAAAACCAGCGCTGGCGGTGTCTGATGCCCAGCAATTGCTGAGTTGGTGACTCTTTCAGTTTGGGCACGCTCAGCGCAACAGTGTCGTATTACTGTATTCTCTTTTTAGAGTTCCGTACCTCAAAAGGAAAAACAGAACCCTTATAGAATCAATTTATTGTCTGTCTGTCTATCTGTCTGTCTGTTAAGACCCTTAATCTCGAAAACGCGTAAAGATATCGAGTTGAAATTAAAACCATATGTTCAAGTTTGCAGTCCCTTGCAATCTTGAACATATGTGAAAAAATCAAACTTTAGAAGTTCACGGATAAAAAAGATATGACCGTTTTGGTCGCGGAAAATGTATATTTCAACACTCTCAAGGGGATTAAAATTCACAGGTACTTCCCGTTGACCTAGAATCCTAAAATTTGGCATGAAGCCAGGCCTTGTTGCACAAATATAGGGAAAAATCTGAAAACTGTAAATTTGTAGTTATGTCACCAAAAAAAAGCTGTTTTTCCGAATCGGAAAAACATCTTTGAGCCTCGATTCTGGAACCATAATTAAGGCGTATAGTCTCTTGATCATTTGGCTGGAATTAAATACACACATACTCGTACTGCCGCTTATGGCACTGAAATCGCGAAGCGGTTTTCTCCCGCGGCCGAGGAAAGCAGAGGAAACGGCCATTTTATTTCAAAACTCAAGAGACGGTAGATTTACCACCGCTGCGATTTTCGACCGCAAGACCGATAGGGCGCGGTCGCCGCCAACCGACCGTAGAACGTGCGGCCGCAAACCGCCGAGGCGGTGGCGGGCGACCGCGGAGCCGCCGCGCCGGTGAGCGGCAGTCGCGAACAACCGCGCACATCGCGACCGTAAACCGCGTCGTGAAAATTGCTATAACTTTTTACATAATATGTATTTCCATTCTACAGAGGCTGCGGGCCCGGCTGCGGAATCGTGGTGGTTGCGGGAAAAAACTGCTTCGTGAGTTCTCTCCCTATCTGTGCATTTAATTCCGACCAGCTGCGCTCGGATAGCGCCCCGCTGACCTTTAAATCCAGTTTCTTTGCGATATATTGATTGATTTACATATAATATACTCATTCAACCCGTACCTTGATTTGTACGTAAAGTCGCGTCGCGTGGCGTGGATCTAATGTAGCCCTACAAATCTAGTTGCCAAATAACATGTATGGAGACCGTCGCGTCTAGTACCCCGATTCACGTAAAATCAAACAATCCAAATGTCGTTGTAGTTCTATTGTCGTTCGATTATCGTTCGATCATAGTCCTATCGAACGAGTTCTAAATCGGAGTTGTTTGAAGGATGAGAATACGAAAATGTCATAAACGACCAAGTCGCTACGATATCGTACATTTTATTACACGGCTACTACGGTTTTGATTACGTGAATCGGGCTACTGATCTGCGTACGTGGTCCAATTGTGCCAATGTAGTTATAAATTGTTTGTCGTGATAAATTGTGGTGTTATTCATATGTGTCAGCATGTTATTTTTAAGATTATTTTATGTATATTGTCTATTAAACAGTATTTTAAGTCTTTGCACACATGCACGATAAGCACATGGAGATGCATTGGATGATTTGCCGGGGCGAAATTCCGCTGCCGCGGCAAGTCGAGGCATGGCGGACAGAGCTCCGGCGGGATCTCATGGCGAAATGGCGTCAGCGACTATCGCAACCTCGTTCTGGGTGCGGCACAATCGAGGTGATAAGGCCCATCCTTGAGGCGTGGCTGGAAACACCTCACGGCGTTCTAAACTTCCTCACAACGCAGGTCCTTACCGAACATGGCAAGTTCGCTAAGTTCCTGTTCCAGATTCGTGCGGAGAATTCGCCCGGATGTCGCCACTGTGCGGAACACCCGGAGGACACGGTGGAGCATACTGTAGAGGTGTGCCCCGCCTGGGCGGAGCATCGCCGTGTCCTCGTGGGGGCGATCGGTGGCAGCGATCTCTCTCGCCGGGCATTGTTTCAGGTCATGGTCCGGAGTGAGGAGAGATGGCAGGCGGTCGCCTCCTTCTGCGAAGCAGTAATGCTAGAAAAGGAGGAGGCCAACCGCATCAGACAGAGGCAACAGGGCGCTCGCCCTAGCCGCCGCCGGGATTCCGATTCCGATTTCCGGCCACCGTAGACGCGGGCTTGCGGACGGCGTGCAATGGGTAGCACGCTGTCCGTTCCTGTTCCTGTTCCTGTTCTTGCGCGCCTCAAGGAGCTGTCAGCAAGCCGTAGAGGCCCAGCCTGCTAGCTGCAGGCAGGCAGGGTCGAAGCCTGCTTGGGTCATGGGTCAACTTCCGAAAGGAAGGCCCGGCCCCGGCACGATAGGCAACGAAGGAACGGGGTAGGTTTTTAGTCAGTAAGAGTATGACACTACTTCCCGCTCCACCCAAGGGCGGGATTTGTCATTGGATGATTTTACATACCATAAAAAACAAAACTTCTAAAAAGAGAAGTATTTTACTTCAACTGAATGTGTTTTGTATGTAATTGTTCAAGAATAACTTCGCTTTTTTTTATTGAAAGAGTATTTTTGCAAGGTTTCTTTTCTTTCTTTTCCAAATTCAGTGAATTCAAATAGATTTTTCTAAGTTTATCCAGTCTCGGTTGTCATTTGTAGATCTTTGACAGTCGTTATAGGTAGTCTGACGCCAGAAAGTCTGACCCTCAGTCTATCCAAGGAGTATAGTATCGCCTAATAACTGGATCGGTTGTGGATTTCTGATAGGCAGTCGCGCCATGTATGTAAAATATGGGTATTTGCCGGATCTGGTTGGGAAAAGCTAGGGAAATGATAATGGACGTGATGGTGTATGACAGCAATAATCTGGTGACATATCCAAAGTTTTGGTGGACAGGACGGTATAGTACGCGGAAAATAAGTTGAACCGATATGGCCGTCTACTACTAAGCCCCCACTTCGATTGAGACTCGAAAATCTGTAACTACAC
This sequence comes from Leucania comma, assembly GCA_958295575.1. Classification (NCBI taxonomy): domain Eukaryota; kingdom Metazoa; phylum Arthropoda; class Insecta; order Lepidoptera; family Noctuidae; genus Leucania; species Leucania comma. The sequence goes on along the minus strand of OY282477.1, from coordinate 21,424,732 downwards.
TTTGATGGTCAATCGCCATTTTGTTTCAACTTATATGCCGCATATTTACGACCAACAGTAAAAGCCTTTTACTCAAATTCAATGCTTACTGTTCCACACGTGTTTCCTGCGGTAAGGCCCCTCTTTGAGGCGTGGCTGGAAAGACCTCACGGCGTCCTAACCTTCCGCATGACCCAGGTTCTCACCGGACACGGTGAGTTCGGGAGGTTCCTGTTCCGGATTCGTGCGGAACCGACGCCCGGGTGCCACCACTGCGTGGACTGCCCGGAGGACACGGTGGAGCACACGGTCGAAATGTGCCCCGCTTGGGCAGAGCATCGCCGTGTTCTCGTGAGGGCGATCGGCAGCGGCGATCTCTCGCGCCAGGCCCTGGTACGGGCCATGGTCCGGAGCGAGGAGGGATGGCAGGCGGTCGCCTCCTTCTGCAAAGCAGTAATGCTAGCAAAGGAGGAGGCCTCACGCGAGAGGCAACGGCCTTCACGGCCCAGCCGCCGCGGGGGTTCCGATTCAGATCCTGATTTCCAGCCAACGTAGGCGCGGGCTTGCAGACGGCGAGCTATGGGTAGCTCGCTATCTGACCGTCCGGTAACCATCCGGACCAAGCCCAGGTCGTCAACGGCGCGCACTGTTCCCGCGCGCCTCAAAGAGTTGTCAGCAAACCGTAGAGACCCAGCCTGCTAACTGCAGGCAGGCAGGGTCGAAGCCTACTGGGGCCAAGGGTTTGTTTCCGAAAGGAAATCCCGGCCCTGGTATCTAAGGCCACGAAGGAACGGGGTGAGTTTTTAGTCAGTAAGAGTCTGACACTATCTCCCGCTCCGCCCAAGGGCGGGAGATGTCATTGGATGATTTTACCCACTACCAAAAAAAAAAACACGTGTTTCCTGAGATCTTTTCAAGGCCGAGAAAGAACGAGAAAAAGCTATTTTTAGGCAGAATTGAATCCTAGAAAATGTCGATCCTTTCATAAAATATAAAGCCATACATTTCGGTCGTTACCCTTAAATGTACATGCAAAATTAGTCTTTTAATTTAGTGAAAAAAGTATAATAAATATTTTTGTCTTATGTTAAAAGCGTTAGCGATTTCTATTTTTTGTTTTTACTTCCAGCTCTGGACATCAATCTCACTGGTGAGGATATTAAAGGTAGAACTACATTGCTCACACGTGGGCCACGTACGCCGATCTGGGCGCGTCGGCCTCCATACATTTTATATGGCAAATAAACTTGTAGAGTTACATTAAATCCACGACACGTGATATCGTTCTACGTACTAATCAGGCGTGGCGCACGTGTGTGTCGGTCTAATGTAGTTCTTGCTTTAGTAAAGTCTGATGGTAAGAGTGAGTTTAATTCGAGTTCAAATACAGACTCTTCTGTCTTGATTAGAGAGCAGAGAGAATGAAATAACTCTTCCTGCTTTTAGTTGAGCGAAAAGGAGTGTCAGACTTTTACTGACTAAAACCCCACCTAGATTTCTTTATTTGCCTTTTGTATTCCATTCCCGCTGTAACCCTTTCGAACAATCCAGCAAAAAACAAAGATTTGATTCTTATATAGAATAAAATCTGTCCTTCATTTATTAAATTATACAATATAAATAAAAACCGTTCATCAAAAGATTGGTAATTAAATTATCTTTTAGTTTGTGAAAGATTCATAAAAATACACCCAATGGTTTTTGCCTCATCTTCGCTTTTTTGCCTGTGTTAGACATAACTTTGAAAATAAATAACTTTTATGAAAAAAAAAATACTAGGCTAAAACTCTAGATTAACCTCCTCTCCTAGAGAAAAGGCCTGAGACCCAACAGTGGGAACATTACAAGGCGGATGCTATGCTATGCTAGTCTAGATTAACTCTTCACAATTAAAACAGAACACATAAGTTATAGCAGTAGTAAGACGACACCGCCCATCAATAGTTGTAATAATAATAGTATAAGAGTCTTGAGGCTGTTCACTGCTTCTCAAAATACAGGTTTGTGAGGTAGAGCTCTAAAAATTTTTTTTACAGATTTACAACATTCGTACATAGAGAATGTATTATTAAGATTGTACGTATATAACTTTGAACCAATTGTATGTTTCCTTATGTATCTGTACATTTTGGTGAATAAAAAAAAAACATAAATTTTTTCCTTAACATTCGAACTACCGTTTAGACGTGATGTTGTTTTTAAAATCATCAAAAATCATGTATCTAGCCCTTAAGCATGTGATATATGGCATGATGATATCAGTATCCCAGCTGTCTCTCACACCTTGTACCAAAACCAGTCGTATTCTCTGGAATGGAAATGGAATTTCAGCTGGTGGACAGGTTGTCACATAAATTGAATTTCGTACGGTGGGCAAATGAAGACGCCTGCCGTTCTTTCAAATTGGTATCGTTACGTTCATAGATATTGTTGCCGTAACGCAGTGTCTCTGTGTTTCTTTGTGATTTGTTTAGCTGTTTTATGGGAAGGTACTGTTGATTTGGCAGAGTAAATTCTGTAGTGCGTAAAACTGTACTACTGGCATTGATGTACACCGTTAAATTTTGGTCGTTTTAATCCCGTGGAGGGTCGATTTGGTACATGAAACACTATCGATTTTTAATGATAAAATTAAAAAATAAAGAATTTTTTTCTAAAAGTCGAAGTAATATATATGCATTTACGAAATTATTTTTTTTAAGTAAACGAGTCAATGACCTTTTAGGTAGTTTTCGGTCGTTGCTTATTAACTACCCACAGTTCATTGACGTCGCTCAGCTGACGTTTACTTAAATAAATTAATTTCGTACATGCGTAAATTAATTCGAGTTTAAAAAAAAAGTACTTTATTTTTAATTTTCTCTTTACAAATCGATAGTGTTTCATGTACCTCCGACCCTCCGCGGTATTAAAACGACCAAAATTTAACGATGTATTATAAGGGAAGATACGTTACGCGCTAACATCTCAATCAGAAAACCTGGACTCGAAACTCACACATCTATGATCAGTGTCATCACAGTCGCAAACGTACATTAACTGATAGACATGGACAGAGATAAGAGCCTACGCTGTCGAGAGAGTGAAATCGCGTTAGCCGCCGAATGTTTACGATCATGAATTCTCCGACTCAGGTTAATTCTTTTGTTCTTCTAGACACTGATCCTGAAGAAGTGAGCGGGATCTTGATGAGCCTAAAATCTGATAGCGCGTCTGGCTGGGACAATGTTACCACAGGATTTTTGAAACACATAAGTCAGGAAATTGTTCCCATCCTCGCTCACTTAGCTAATCTTTGTTTCACTACGGGTAGCTTTCCTGCTCCACTCAAGCAATCTATTATCATTCCTGTTCATAAGGGAGGGGACAGAGATGATATCAACAATTACAGACCCATATCTATTTTACCAGCCATATCTAAAATTATTGAAAAGCTAATAAATAACAGGCTCACAATTTTTTTGAGCAAATTTAATATTTTAAGTAGTTTACAATTTGGATTCCGGAAGGGAGTTTCAACTGAGGATGCAGTCACTGCTCTGAACTCACTGGTGGCTGATAATTTGGACAATGGTAGCAAATGTTTAACCGTGTTTTTGGACTTAAAGAAAGCGTTCGATACCGTCTCTGTTCCCATCCTTATACAAAAATTAGAAGCCACAGGTGTTCAAGGAATTCCACTCAAACTTTTCAAAGACTACCTCTCAAACAGGAAGTAAAGGGTTAAAGTGGGGGAATACGTCAGCAATGATGCAAATGTCTCTTTCGGTGTCCCGCAGGGAAGCGTGCTAGGCCCTACACTATTTCTGCTCTACATCAACGACCTCTGTCAACTTAAAATCAATAATGCAAACATTTTTTCGTATGCTGATGACACTGCAGTAGTCTTTACTGGAAATTCTTGGCACGAAGTGACGGGTACTGCTGAGGCTGGTATGAGACAGATAGCTAGTTGGCTCAAAAATAATCTGCTCACGCTCAACACAGCTAAAACTAATTATATATGCTTCAATATATCACAACGTTCACAACCAAGTACTGATTTTAACGTTAGAGTACACACATGTGATAATACAATTGGCTGTTCGTGCCCAACATTAGAAAACGTATTGCAGACCAAATACCTTGGAGTAATTGTTGATCACAGACTATCTTGGTACCCCCATCTTGAACAGGTCACAAACAGGATCAGAAAGATGAGTTGGATTTTTAAAACGTTGAGGCATGTCGCTCCAAGAAAGGTACCCACCAACACAAATTCTCCCAGAAACCTACTCAACGAAATATATGTGGCTTTAGTACAGTCCGTCTTAGCATATTGCATCCCTGTTTGGGGGGGTGCTTCTAAGACTAAATTCATAGACCTCGAGCGAGGTCAGCGTGCTCTAATAAAGATAATGTATTTCAAAAATCTTAGATATCCTACCCATAGTCTCTATCAAATCAGTAACCTGCTCACGGTGAGAAAACTTTATATTGTCAAAACTGTCTTAAAAAAACACAAATCTCTTCCTTATGACCCCAGTTTAACTTTAAAAAGAAGAAAAGATATAATAGTTGAAGTCCCTCAAAGTAAAACTAAGTTCGCCCAGAAACAGTACAAAATACGTTCAGCTCAATTATATAACAAAATAAACAAAGAGACTTACGTGTACAATAAGAAATATAAGGAGTGTAATGTAACCATCACAAACTGGATAAAGCCTCTAACCTATGAAGACACTGAAGCTTTATTGCAATAATAATAAAAAAGTTCATTTTGACACAAACGTACCCTCTTACATAATTTACACTTACATAATTTTCATTATCTTATATATTTATTTATATGTATGTATTTTAGTCTTAGTTTTAGCTTCCAAAATTTTCATTAAATTATTTTATTTTAGTATATATATATCCTATATTAGTTTTAGTTTTGGATTAGTTTTTTAATGCATATTATGTAGTAAATAACAAAAAAAAAAAAAAATGTAATTTAGATAAGATATTATGGAAGAGCGGAGTCTCCTAACACAGGCTTTATTTTGCTTAAAAGGAGGCTCCAATCACTAGATGTTAAGAAATATTTGAGTAATAAATAAATATTATTATTATTATTATTTCCTTTATTCATTATATAAACTTATTAATTACATTTTTAAATATTTAAAAAAAAAACTTACAAAAAATAAAAAATAAAAACATTTAAAAATATAAAAAATAGTGTCCCACCGGTATCGGGAACAGAGTCCAAGCTACCGGCGGTCAGAGCTCCAGAGAAAGGAACCTCCTAACAATACGAGCCGTGTCCAGGAGTACCGCTTTCTGAATCAAGCCCTTGATCCAGCCGCCTAACGAGAGCCTCCTAAGGTGTTGGTCGAGGCTCTTGGCTATTAAGCCATTACCCGACACGACTATCGGTACAATGATCGCCGAATCCACTTCCCACATGTCGACAACCTCGCGAGCCAAGTCAATATACTTGATTTGTTTATCTTTCTCGGCTTTCAGGAGGTTCTCGTCATGCGGAACGGATATGTCAACAATCATTGCACGCCTCTCGTTTCGGTCCACCACCACTATATCAGGCTTATTGGCTACTTATTATTATTATTATTATGAATGGCGTGAGCTCCATCTATCTCGTTTCGCAAAATGGCGACCAAAATAGTAAGCGAAATTAGAAATTTCATAAAAAAATTGAGTTTTCATGTACTTTCGAGTGAAATGCAATTTTTTTTATTTGAATAATTTTTACAACGCATAAAAAGCACACAAAGGCATTTAAATAACCTTTAATTCACTTGAAAAAAAAAAAATTTTTGCGTAACACCCTCGTTTATGTCACTTATGCGATTGTGATTGCGATTGAGTGAATTAGGACAAACTATCCTGATTTCAGCGGCCCACGCGGTAGAGACGAGTCACCTATCTTCCGCTGTTTTGATTATATCAATGACTACTAGTATATATAGGGTGACTGGTAATTAGTTAACGATACTTAAACACGTGATTGTAGTCATGATAATGTACATTTGTGTTCGTCTGACTGGTCAAAATGTACTGAACTTGAATGAGTTTTCTCGCGATTTCATGTTTGGTCCCCTAGTAAAAGTTGTTTGTTATCGTGACTACAATCACGTGTTTAAGTATCGTTCACTAATAACCAGTCACCCTATATAGGAGTCGTGGGTTCAAATAAAGACAAGTGCTTCACTAGTGTAGTTTATATCATCACCACAGCTCTCAAAATGGTGAAGGAATATATCGTGAGGAAACTGAAATATTCTAAAACCAGAACTTTGAAGATTTGGCAATATTCATCACCATTTTTACGGCCCATTCCCTCTTCTAGCGAGGAGGCCTGATTCCCAGCAGTGGGAGCATTATATGGCGGATTACGCTTTATCTACGAAAGTGGTTTTAAAAAGCGAAAATAGTACATTTTCATACAAGTGGAAAAAGTTTGTAATTGCGACCGAGGTGGAATTCACATGAGCCGTAAGTGAGGCTGTTACGGAGCCAAGTAATACATTGAAAAATTTCCATGTGTATCAAACGACGTTTTTCAATACACTTAGGAAGAAATAAATACGCGAGAATTGACGTGTGACTTGTGGAGGTCGCTTAGCGCCCAGCCTGCTATAAAAAATATAGTAAATTGTGATGCGGGCGAGCGCCAGCACTTTTCCGCACTAGTGCTGGAAAACAATAAATTGCGTGACTAAAAGCAGAAGGGATAAGAGCGGATATCGAGTAGGTATATTGAAAAAATATGTTATTAACTACGCTACCAAAAATCCACGTGGTCAATTCAAAAACATTTCGGCATTTCGACAATCCATACTCTAAAAAGTCCCTAATCAAAACCCTGGGAAATGCGAGTAGATTTCGTAGCCTGGTTTCTAGTTTAAATAAGTTTGTATCTAACCTATCCCTGTATCCTGACCTAGTTAAATCTTAGAGGCTAATACAAATATCCGTTTGTCAGTACTAAACATCTAATTTATGGCTTTGTTCAAGCATAAATTGGTGATAAGCACTAGCGCTGGAATTTGAAATGGGTGCGTATCTGTGACCACTAGTTACTGTGAAGATGTCCAAAATTTTCTGGAAAAAAAAATTGCCTTTCTGAGTATTACAATAATTTAACAATGATTTGACAAGAGCAGTGGTGGCCGAGTAGTAATGTCCCCGACCTACGATTAGTAGGTCGCGGGTTCAAGCCCAACCAGGCGCATTACTTTGTGTAATTTATTTCATCACCACTGCTCTCAAAACGGTGAAGAAAAATATCGTGAGGAAACCGGCATGTCCTAGAACCAAAAATTCGAAGACAGTGACATCCACCAGCCCGCACTGGGCCTGCGTGGCGAATTACGAACCATTCCCTCTCTTAGAGAGGAGGCCTATGTACTAGCAGTGGGAACATTATAAGGCTGATGTTACGCTATGCAGTGGCTCTGACTGTTATGCTGGAGTTCGTGGCTTCAATTCCCACCCAAGAAAAATGTTTGTGCGATGAGCATGATCATTTGATATGCATGTATTTAGAAATATACAAATACGTTTATCAGTTGTCTAGCACTCCTACCACAAGCTTTGCTTATTTTGGGACTAGATGGCATTGGCTGTGTGAAGAAGTTGTGGAATATTATTATTATCCCCTTCATTCTCAAACAAGCTCTTTCCAGCTTGTAGATTAGTCTGAAAGCCAAAATAAAACGGATTGCTCCCAGATCAGCAATCCTATTACCTACCCCATAAACTAGGCAGTAAACTAGCCTTAAAAGTAGTTTTACCTAACAAAGTGTATGGCTCCGAAATAATTTGTCCCGGGCGAGCAAGCCAATAAACTCTCGTTTATATTTATTGTACTTTATGGCCCGAGCTTATAAAATAGATGCCTAGGCTTGAAATTTTAGGTTTTTCTTTCCGAGGATATTATGAAACATAGTGCAGTGTGTGATTTACATCCGTCATTTCAGGTCCCGTAAAAACCAGGTTAGGCCCGAATTGTGCTGAAGTGAACCTATTTTGGTGCCACCGTGAGACACATTGTATTTTTACTAACCGATTTATATTGTTTATAACTTTTTATTTTATTTATTATTATTGATAGGCTCGCGTTTGACCACTGTCTTACCTGATGGTAAGCGATGATGTGGTCGACGATGAAGCACGCTTGCCTAGAAGTAACCTATTCATTCTTGACTTAAAGACCCCTAGGTTGTACTTATCAGGAAATACAGACTCGGGCAGGGAATTCCACTCCTTAGCTGTACGCATAATGAATGTGCTCCCAAAACGCTTTGTACGTATGGGTGGGATGTCCGCCATTTACCGATGGCGCAACGCCGTACGTCTAGTGGTCCGATGATGGAACGGACTTGGTGGAATTAAATTGTGCAATTTCACACGCACACACACCGAAATGTAAACAGTAGAAAACCGATAGGCTAGCAACTCGCTTCGCAAGACTTTGGAGTTGTGACTCGACAAGTAGAAAAAGAGGAAAAGAAAAAAAAAGGAAGAAAACGAGTTAATTCGCCACAAACACGGTGCATACCCTAAAATTAATAACTACAACATACAAGTGCATCGTCACCGATGATCTGAATGGCTGATAAACTTTTTTTTAATTCTCACATAGACTCAAACGTGATTACTATCTCACCTGGTGGAAAGCGACGATCTGGTCGATGATGGAGCACGCTTGCCATTCACTCTTGACTTAAAGACCCCCAGATTGTATATATCACAACTAGATTGACAAATCTAGTGGTTAAGTCACAAAGATTCTATCATTATAGAGAAGAATTAAAGAACAGGCCGTTCTTATTTTTAAATGTGGTCCTTTGGAAAAAGAAAATATAAATAAAATTAAAATTTATTTGTCGAGTATTTCAAATATAAGGTCACAGGTTAAGTGTTTAAAAACCCTACCGCTGTTAACAAACGAGCTGATGACTTTAAACACCTGCATAGATCTTTGTAAATTGTAGGTAAGAACCATCTCGATTAAGCCAGCTATCAAACAAAAAAAAATGCATCAAAATCGGTCCACTCGTTTGGGCGCTACGGTGCCACGGACAGACACAGACAGACAGGTCAAACTTATAACACCCCTCTTTTTCGCCGGGGGTTAAAAATAAAAAAAGATGGTACAAAAAAATAATAAAAACTAAAACTTGTACTGATTAAAACCAGGACCTAAGACCATGGGTTTTCCATTCGGAATTCAACCCATGAGCTCGGCTGCTGGGCCCGTACAGTTTTAGGCGCGTAAAAAACATTATGCGCCGTCGACGACTCGGGCTCGGGCCGGATGATTACCGGACGGCAAGCAACATTGCTCGTCGTCCGCAAGCCCACGCCTACGGTGGCTAGTTATTATGTAGTGCGGAGAGCACTGCGGTGTGGTGTGGAGGTTGTTATGGTTTGGTGTTATAACCAGGGTTGTTGCTGATGCAGGATTTTGTCACATCAGCGGATGCTGATGCTGATGCTGATGCTGAATTTTATAGTTTTTAGGTAAATATTATAAGAAAAGATATATTTTAATGATTATGTAACTTTTTAGTGAAGAAAAACAATCAACATATACACTAGTTAACTGAATAATAAATTATTAGATATTAACACTGGAATTCTATTAACGGCAAGTTTTAAAAACAACTGAGCTGCTTTTTCCGCTTGCAGTCTGTTCTTTACTTACTTACTTAAGGTCCTATGTCCCCTAGCTGGGGCAGAGGGCGTCGACAGTAGTCACCCATTGCGAATGCAATGTGTTGATCTCAAATGATTTTTTAGTGACGTATTTGTACGTCCTTTGCGTGAATAATTATTTTTGCATATTATACAGTTTGCGGTATCTTGATTCATTAATTTAAAGTACTGCCAAATTCCGCTTTTTAATATGGGAGGCATTTTAAAAATCTAAAAATCATAAACACGCAAAAAAACAATGCGCTCTGCATTTGCTTGCAATATTGACTAAATCACAGATTATAATATTGACGATTTTTTTTTAAATTTACGTATTTTGATTGGCCAAAACTCGGAAGCGACAACGGCACGTGCCCGCCCTCTGTCGGTCATGTCGCGACACGAACTTTGAACATCAGCATCTAACATCAGCAACAATCAATGCGGATGCTGATGCGGAAAATAATGCTGATGTTCCGCTGATGCTGATGCTGATGCTGATATTCGTAACAACCCTGGTTATAACTTCTAAACTTATCTCACTGTCAGCGATCTCTACCAGACAACTTTTGAGTATATGATACGACCTCCAGATGAACTCCAGATAGACTGTATTACATATTAGACAGCAAACTCATTGGTATGTCAAGCTCCTTGCAACTCAAGTTTAATTAACACCAAACTATTTAATAAGTGTAAAGTACACTTGAGTGCAAATTAATTAACGATGCAGTACACATCAGTGCACATAAATCAGCGTCCGGCTGCAAGCGACGCTTGCTATCCGGCTGTCCGGTTGTGTGACGTAACTGATATTAACGTCAAGTGACAGGGATTTCATTACGGTCTGGGATGTTGGGAGGTCGTGGTTAACCGGGACTTTTTTTCAGGATATTAAAAGAGCCGGATGGACCGGAAAGGCTTTCGCCAACGTGAGCATAATTGAAAGGTTTGTTGTTTCATCCAACGCAATGTTTGATAGAGAGGCAACGCGATAAAAGAGATACTATAGTGCTTGAAGGCTCGGTTGGTATTTGGTGGCTTCCGTCGCTAAATCGAATAATTCACTAAACCTTTTCTGGGAACCAAATACTTACAAGATTTTTTTAAACCTTAAAAGTTTTTGGAAATTACGTTCATTATGTTAATAATACCTACGTACCTCCTTATGTATTTGAAAAATCAATGAACACATTTTTGAACGAACAATAAGATGTCATGTTGTCATATTTTTTTTATAAGTCATTTGGCTGGATGAAAATTTAAATGTCTTAAAGCCATGCTTTTTTTCTGGTGATTTTGCTATACTAGAATTGTACTACGATGTCATATGAGTTATTTATTATATCCACTACATTCTAAGCACAAACAGTTATTTTCATTTTTATGTTTAATGCAATACAGAAAGCAAAGCATATTATGTTACTTTACCTTGATTTATATTAGTGACAACATTAAAAGTTCAGTTGTTAAAAAGTCATGAAGTCAAGCAAGCAAAAAAAAGTCATGAAGTCAAGCAAGCAAAAAAAAGTCATGAAGTCAAGCAAGCAAAAAAAAGTCATGAAGTCAAGCAAGCAAAAAAAAGTCATGAAGTCAAGCAAGCAAAAAAAAGTCATGAAGTCAAACAAGCAAAAAAAAGTCATGAAGTCAAGCAAGCAAAAAAAAGTCATGAAGTCAAGCAAGCAAAAAAAAGTCACGAAGTCAAGCAAGCAAAAAAAAGTCATGAAGTCAAGCAAGCAAAAAAAAGTCATGAAGTCAAGCAAGCAAAAAAAAGTCATGAAGTCAAGCAAGCAAAAAAAAAAGCTAAGCCATGATTATATGCGTTGCCATGATTATACGTTGACTAGCTGTCCCGGTGGACTTCGTACCGCCTAATAGTCAATGAATAAGTACTTTTTGGACTATTACGAATATTTCAAGACCAAAATTAACCAAATCGGTCCGGCCGTTCTCGAGTTTTAGCGAGACTAACGATCAGCTATTCATTTTCATATATAAGATATGTAAAAAAATATAATCAAAGGTAAAAAATGTAGTCAGTTTCCAATCAAGACGATTTTTTTGCGATACTTAGTGGTTGCGCAAATAAGCTGTGGACTGTAGATTTAAAAAAGCGATCTAAGGTTTATTAACAATATGCAGATACTATGCCTGGCATGGGATAAAGGTATTGGGAAGGAGCACTGACCTTTAGACTTCGAAGGTTCCACGTGGCACCGCCGGCGATTTTCGACTTCGCACATTTAAATCACTGCCAGGTCCTGTTTTGCACTACACTGCACCACTGTTGTTGAGTTTGAATGGTTGGATCACGAAAATAGTCAATTTTCTTGTAATTTCGAGCGGGCGCGGTTAGCGGTGCGGTCACATTCACAATCGATGCACAAACGTCAAATGTCAAATCATTTCTTGCGGTCGTGCGCGCGGAAAACGGAAGGGATAGGATTGCCAGGCCAAAAAAATAAATTACAAAAAACAAAATCGCGGAACATAGCAAATTGGCGCAACCATTCCCCCCGGGTTTGAAGGGTTACCTTCAAAGAAAAGAAAAAAAAAACAAAAGCGAAACTAAACCCTATTACTAATCTAAACTATCAATACTAGGTAGCGAAACAACTTATAACTAACTATGCCACTACTACTGATTAGGCAGAGGGCAGAGGCGAATAACCGGACGCAGGTACGATCCAGTTGCGGTTTTAACTTTTACGACTCGCGTTATTCCGTTCGAACCCGGAAAAACTTCTTCCACTACACCAAGAGGCCAGTGCAGAGGAGGCGCACTCTCAGTCTTCAGTATCACCACAGTACCGACTGTGACTGGATCTGAAGGAGTGTTCCACTTTTGACGCGACTGCAGCGTATGCAGATAATCTGTCCTCCATCGCTTCCAAAAGGACTGAACTAAGCTATCTAGCAGAGCGTGACGCGGGTGAAGCTGCAGTTTGTCAGTCTCGACATCTAAAGCGGGCAAATATTTAAGAGGAGTCGTCGTCAAGAAGTGAGCCGGCGTCAACGCTAGTGGCTCCGATGGATCACTAGACAAAGTCCGACACAACGGACGCGTATTCATCAACGCCTCTACCTGAGCGAGTACGGTGCTCAACTCCTCGTACGAGAGAATCTGTTCGCCTATGACCCGAAACAGGTGCGACTTAAGGCTTTTAATATTCGCCTCCCAATTGCCACCAAAATGACTAGCCGCTGGCATATTAAAACACCAATCAATGCGATTCTCAGCTAAGACATGGGCGAATTCACTTTGGTAGTACTTGGAGCGTAAGAATGTGTGTAATTCCGAAATATTGCGTCGCGCTCCAACATAGTTTGTGCCGTTGTCAGAGTATAAGCGCTTAACGGGACCACGGCGAGATAAAAATCGTTTAAATGCAGACATAAAACCCTGCGTACTCAAATCACTGGTTAACTCTATGTGAACCGCACGAGTTGTCATACAAACGAATAGGCAAATGTATGCCTTTGTGGAACGTATACCACGACCACGGGCAATAGTGACTTTAAACGGTCCAGCATAGTCCGTCCCAGTATGTATGAAAGGTTTCACCGTCTGTACAACACGACAAGAACGATGGTCGGCCATTTCCGGCGCGTTGAAACGCGGGCGGAGCTTAAAGCAGGGCACACATCTGTGCACTCTAGCGCGTATCAAATTGCGAGCGGAAAGTATCCAGTACTTCTGTCGAAGAATGGACATTAATAAATCGGGACCAGCGTGACAATTCACCTTATGGTGATAATCCACCAACAAATCCAAAACGTGATCCTTGCGTGGTAGAACTACTGGATGCATTTGTTCAAACTCTAACTTAGCATTTCGCAGACGGCCACCGACACGAATGAGTCCGTCTTGCAAAAATGGTTTCAAATGTTGAAGTGCGGGACTACAAGGTTTATGTGATTCTAAACTACGAAATTCTATTGAAAAATAAAATTTCTGCAACTCTCGAAGTACAACTGATTCAGCTCTATCCAAATCAGCTGCGATTATAGAACCACGCGATGGTAATAATCTCAAAAATCTTAGGACGTAAACTACACAGCGTAATAGTCTCGACCAAGACGAGACTCGATTAGACAACAACAAAACAACTGACTCTTCACGCGGAACTGATACTACAAGCGTATGTTTCTTCTCCTCGGGTGGCTCTGAAACAGTAGCGGGGTTAAACGGAACACTTGGCCACTCGTTAGGAGTGGTATGAAGCCAGGGAGGGCCACAAAACCAAAGCGGATGATTTAAAATTTGCGCAGGAAGCAAACCACGTGAGAGACAATCAGCTGGGTTTTCTGTTCCAGCGACATGGAATATATTTTCCTCTGCGGAGGCACGGGAGCCACCGAGCGAAAAAATATCACCCTTGAAAGGGAGCGCGACAACATAACGACCATCTTTATCACGAGTAGTCGTGCGGGTATAAATCTCCTCAGTGACCTGATCCTCAAGGCTGAGAATAGGCGGGACATTGACCTCTTCAATCTCCCAGAACTTGCGGATGGTAGACTCAAGCGGCGGCTCGACGGTGCAACAGTGCGACACAGTCGAGTAACTAACTGAACAAGCGGGTGCGGAACCAACTATAACAAACCCGAGAACTGTTTCCAGTGCGTGCGGAGCGGGGTACATCGGAAGACCTTGAATTTTACGTGATAACTGGAGATGCGGGAGAATCGAAGCACCGATCAATAGATCGATATCTCCAGGGAAAGCGTAATTTCCGTCGGCTAACTGCAAGTTCTTAAACTCCGTCAGCATGGACGTGTCAACCGGTACCGTGGGCAACCGTTCCGTAATCTTATCTGCGACTAGCGAATCCATTTCAAACGAAATATTACGATTAAAACGTGAACTAAATATTATTTTAATGGAACCGTGAATGGTTGCCTTTAAACCTCCAAAACCTTTCACTTCTGAGCGGGATGACCAATTATTAAAACTAAAACCAAGGCGTTGACAACAATCCCGAGTAATAAAATTACTCTGGGAAGCGCCATCTAGTAGCGCTCGAACGGTGTGCGGTTTGCCAAAGGCATCTACAATGACAACTTGCGCGGTCGCAAGTAAAACGGTAGTGACTTGAGTACCAGCGGCGGAAAGCGAACACAATGTTACGTCGTTTGCACTTGCAGCAGGCCGCGCGTCACAAGCGTCGCGCGTCTGCGCAGGCTGCTGCTGCGATGGCAGCTTACTACTCTCAAAATGTAAGAAGGTATGATGTCTTGCTAGACATTTACGACAGCTAACACCACTGTTACATGACGTAACCAGATGTTTGTCACTTAGACAATTAAAACACAAATTATTAGTGCGGACAAACTTGTAACGATCACTAGGCGATAATCTCTGAAATCCCGAACACTTCTACAGCTGTGTATGGCTACCCTTACACAGAGAACAGTCAGGTGTTGAGGCGGTATTAACTAGCGTATGTGCAGTCTTGACTGACTTCGATGACGCGTCTATACGGCGATCGGAACCTGTCCTATTCGTGACTTCATGACGTGCCGACGTGCGCTGCAATACCTTAATATGGTCGCGAATAAAAGATTCTAAATCTTCGAACTTAGGTATTTCTTTGCCGCGCTGAGTCGTTTCAAACAGACGAACAGTTTCAGGATCTAATTTATTTAAACCGATATACAAAAACAAAAAGTCACAGAGGTCATTGACCTTTAGGTTCTTTACTGCACGAACAGATGATGCGAAAATGTTTAAAAACTTCTCTAAATTATGATCGTTACAAACGGAAAAACTTTTCAAATCGAATAATTGATCTAAATATGCGGTGGCTACTAATCGCTTATCTTCGTATTTTGTTTTTAAAGTGTTCAAAACTAAATTGTAATTTTCAGCGCTAAACGTAATTCCAGCACAGACAGCCTTTGCCTTACCGGTCAATTTCTCTACGAGATAATGCAATCTCTCGTGATCTGTCAGCGATGTGTTCCTATGTATTATATTTTCGAAACTATCTATAAATAAATTCCAATTTCGAATGTCACCATCAAATTCAGGTATTTGAATTGGCGGCAATCGTGGGCGTTCGCGAGGAGGGTTGGATAAACCACTCGCGGGGGGGGGAGTCTCTAAACTCCTAGCAATACGTTTGATACGACAATACAAGTCATCAAAGGACGACAATGCCTGATAACTCACACAGTAATCAGGATTTAACTCCAACTCTAAAATGTTTATATTCTTAATTGTAGATTTAAGCGCAATTTAGACGGTACGAGTTTCTCGCCTCGAACATACGAGAATCGTAAGAGCATAGAAAAAATGTCATCGTCTAAACACATACCCAGGTGGTGCGAGTTTCTCGTCTCGAACGTACGATAATTGTAAGAACAAAAAAGCATCTCCGTCTAAACATTCATACCTAGACGGTTCGAGTTTCTCGACTCAAATTTATTTCTTACCTGTGTCTAAACACTTTGATACGATAATGTCATGGCGATTATTGCTTACGATTATTGCGTACGATTTTCTCGAACAAAACGTTCGAGAAACTCGTACCGTCTAAATTACGCTTTAAAATCCGCGCGCAAACTATCTAAAGTTTCCAACGAACACAAGAAAGCATCTCTAATCATCAGATCCGAGATTTGCAAAGATTTATCACAAATTGATTGAACACGTGAAAACTGTGAGTCCCTTTCAGCGTATAAAAGCTTTAACTGAACCTTTAAATCAGTACTAACCTTGGTTCCCTTAAGAGACATCTTGTCTTGATATATTCACACTATACACTCAAACAAACACTTAACGAATTATTAAGTAAGCGATAATTATCAGATAACAATATGGTAGTATTGTAAACAACAAAGCGAACGGCGAACGAACGGAATAACCTGTCTATATAATCTATGGTTTATCCGTTTCCTACAAATATTCACTCAACAATGAACGGGTATTTTTGAAATGCGTCTACCTACATGCAATTTGTAGGATGGTCGAATGAATTTTGTCAAGAAAAAGAATGCGATCGATTTATATCTACGCTGATATTTACGTAGCTAACTATAATTATGCGGTGCGGTTGACGGCGTAGGTACCGTAATTATCAATGGCTCTTTAACTATACGAGCGAAATAACGGATAGTTGCCTAAATGCCTAGATGCGGGTTTTCTACTATTATATCTAGGTAAACAGGCGCGTTGCGTTTATTCCCTATGGAACAAATACTATATTGCGAAATTACAAGAAAATGATTCACGATCCTGCTCGTATGGACCAAAAAGTAATGGTTGCGCAAATAAGCTGTGGACTGTAGATTTAAAAAAGCGATCTAAGGTTTATTAACAATATGCAGATACTATGCCTGGCATGGGATAAAGGTATTGGGAAGGAGCACTGACCTTTAGACTTCGAAGGTTCCACGTGGCACCGCCGGCGATTTTCGACTTCGCACATTTAAATCACTGCCAGGTCCTGTTTTGCACTACACTGCACCACTGTTGTTGAGTTTGAATGGTTGGATCACGAAAATAGTCAATTTTCTTGTAATTTCGAGCGGGCGCGGTTAGCGGTGCGGTCACATTCACAATCGATGCACAAACGTCAAATGTCAAATCATTTCTTGCGGTCGTGCGGGCGGAAAACGGAAGGGATAGGATTGCCAGGCCAAAAAAATAAATTACAAAAAACAAAATCGCGGAACATAGCAAATTGGCGCAACCACTTAGACTGGCCATTAATTTGATCTGAGAAGACTTAGTAAATTAATTTGCTGGTATATATTATGGTAATATAATTATGTAGACGCTTAATAATTTTACCAACAATTTCCTCGTCGTTGTTCTTATAAATCATTCAGAATTTTGATTAAACCTATGTAAATCAGAGCGCTTTTTAGGCCTTATTTCATCTTCTTTTTCTTCTTCTTCCTGCCCTTATCCCATATTACTTATTATTAGCTTATTTTATCTTATTAGACCTTATTTTCAACCTTACCTTGCACACATGCACGATAAGCGCATAGATAGATGCAACGCCGGGGCGAAATTCCACTGCTGCGACAAGTCGAAGCATGGCGGACAGAGCTCTGGCGGGATCTCATAGCGAAATGGCATCAGCGACTATCGCAACCTCGTTCGGGGCGCGAGGCTATAAGGCCCATCCTTGAGGCGTGGCTGGAAAGACCTCATGGCGTTCTCAACTTCCGCACGACGCAGGTTCCGGATTCGTGCGGGGGATTCGCCCGGGTGTTGCCACTGTGCGGAACACCCGGAGGACACGGAGGAGCATTCTATAGAGGTGTGCCCCGCCTGGGCGGAGCATCGCCGTGTCCTCGTGGGGGCGATCGGTGGCAGCGATCTCTCTTGCCGGGCCTTGGTTCAGGCCATGGTCCGGAGTTAGGAGGGATGGCAGTCGGTCGCCTCCTACTGCAAAGCAGTAATGCTAGCAAAGGAGGAGGCCAACCGCATCAGGCAGAGGCAACGGGGCGCTCGCCCCAGCCGCCGCCGGGATTCCGATCCCGATTACCGGCCACCGTAGGCGCGGGCTTGCGGACGGCAATGGGTAGCACGCTGTCCGATCGTCCGGTAACCGACCGGACCGAGCCCAAGTCGTCGACGGCGCGTTCTGTTCCCGTGCGCCTCAAGGAGCTATCAGCAAACCGTAGAGGCCCAGCCTGCTAGCTTCAGGCAGGCAGGGTCGAAGCCTGCTGGGGTCATGGGTCAGGTCCCGAAAGGAATACCCGGCCCCGGCACAATAGGCAACGAAGGAAAGGGGTAGGTTTTTAGTCAGTAAGAGTCTGACACTACTTCCCGCTCCGCCCAAGGGTGGAATTTGTCATTGGATGATTTTACCTACCATAGAAAAAAAAACACGTTCTCGTAAAGATAAAGGGTCTGTATATATAGACAGACACGGACGGACAATAAAGTGATCTTATAAGGGTTCCGTTATTTTCCTTTTGAGGTACAGAACCCTAAAAACAAAATGCAGATAAAGCAGCTATCAAAAGCCAGTCACTGATAAAATGACACCAGTGCACTGCTCCCATTCCACAAATTTCCACTCATAAATAATTACAATGACGCGAGTTCACCCCATTAATTAAAGAAGCCAACCTCACCACTACTTCAACCCTGCACAAAATATTTATGAAAAATGGACTCTGTAATGGCGCTATAACACTACACCACATAGGATCACTTTTACCCCCACATAAATAAACCGAAGTATGTGCTAGTAATTGACCTAAATTTTTAAAGGGTGCTCGAGGGTTATAGGGGGTGAAACGTGACCGGCGTCTTCTTATCTCCCGGTATATAAACAGGTTAGGGGATTTTTAAATTAAATACTTTTAGTACGTGATGAATTCGATTAATATTAAACTGTCTTACGTTTATTTATTTTTAAACCCCGAAGGAAAAGAGGGGTGTTACAAGTTTGACGTGTCTGTTTGTGTGTCTGTCCGTGGCATCGTAGCGCCCAAACGAATGGACCGATTTTCATGTGCTTGTTTTCGTTTGAAAGCTGACTAAATCGAGATGGTTCTTTGCTACCATTTATGAAGATCTGTCTAGGTTTTTGAGGTCACCAGCTCGTTGGCTAGCTGCAGTAGGTGTATTGAACACTTACTTTACTCTCAAACATTTGTGTATCCTAATATTTGAAATACTTATGTACAAGCTGGTGCCATTGAGCTGGTCTGTTGATGGAGCTCGAAGGTAAGAACCCTGAATTGACTATTAGTAAGCCTAGCGATTTTGAGGTCATTAGATTCACCTTCATCAGTGTTATACATTTCTAGTGATGACGAGGACCTGATGCTAGCAGTGAGTGCTCTAATGAGCGTAAACCCATCGAGTTTGAGCTCATGTTGGAGTTTTTTTTTTTTTAAATATTTATTTAAACTAGTGGCTCTCCGCGGTTTCACCCGAGTCTTTAGTTACTGCTCAGATTTCATGGATTGTAACACCTGCCTGGATTTATCGAGGAAGGCTATTTGTTACAATATGTATGGCGGCGAGAACTTTTTAAACAGTAATCGAGGCCCTAAAATACAATTGATAGGTTAGGAACCAGTAGGTTTTAGTCAGTAAAAGTCTGACACGCTCTCACGCTTCGCCCTAGAGCAGGATAAGTGGCTTGACTCCTCAAAAGCAATAAAAAACCGGGCAAGTGCGAGTCGGACTCGCGCACTGAGGATTCCGTACAAACTTACCTATAAAAACAGTTCAATTCCTGAATTGAGTTACGAAGATTTTTCTAATCTCAATTTTTTTTTTTGGACGTGTCAGCAAATTTACTGTTTTCAGATTTATTCCTATATCTGTGCTAGTGCTATGCACAGATATGTCAAAGTCCTATGAGACCTTGCTTCGTGCCAAATTTCAGAAATCGGGAAGTACTGTATGAATTTTGATTCCTTGTGAGTGTCGAAAACATATTTTTTGCGACATGAACGGCCATATCTTTTTTCCGTTAACTTAGAAGTATGATTTTTTCACAGCTTCAAGTGGCCGTATATTTGAATATATGGTTTAAATTTCAACTCGATACCTCTACGCGTTCACGAGATAAAGGGTCTTGACCAGTGGCGTAGCTAATCCCGCAGGGGCCCCGTATCAAAATACCTACAAGGGGCCCCGTATAAAAAAAATTGTGCTTTTCTACAAACGCTAGATTTACCCTACAAGACGGTTGTGAATAACATGTTGCGAATTTTTGCCTACATCGGGGCCCCTGTAGGGTGGGGGCCCCGTATAACTGATACGGCAGATACGGCGGTAGCTACGCCTCTGGTCTTGACAGACAGACGGACAACAAAGTGATCCTGTAAGGGTTTTTTTTTCATTTTTTCCTTTTGAACTACGGAACCCTAAAAAGGTAGCACCTCATAATTATCACTCAATTATGGAAAGCGCATCTTTCAAATATATTTATATGACCCCACAATAGCTTAAAATTCATAGTTTGACCTTGACCTTGTTATTTTTCTTCCGTCTCCTGTCAACCGAGATGCTATCATCATTCACTCATTTTTCTATTATTTCACTTCTCACATTATTCATAAATATTTCACGTAAATCACGACTCTTCTCCACACTCCAAACAACACAATCGATTCAACGCCTTGTCGTATTATTCAAAATAATTCACTGAAATTCCGTAACTAAGGGTAACTTTAACTTTCCGTCGTTAAAATGTTCCTGCCACGGTCATTTACATAGTAATCAGGGTTACTACGGTTACTACGAGATTCCTGAAATTTGTGACCTGAAATCCTGAAAAATAACCCGTGAAATTGGTGGATGTGAATTTAAAATTCCAGAGGTTAAATTTAAAGTTATGACTTTTAATATAGGTACAGTGAAATCCTGGGAAAAATAATGCTTAAGGTCTTTTGCACTGAATTTCGAACGAACGTTTCCATTGTAGAGGAACTGAGCGTCAAGGAGGACTTGTCTACGCTGATGCGCAGTCGTATTTTTAAGTATTTTGGCCATATTGTTCGACGTGGAAGTGACTTTATTGAACGCTTTGTTATATAAGGAAAAGTGGACAGGATGAGAACACTGCCAGATCACCGATGCGACGGCCGCGTTCAAAAAGCGCGCTGTGCACAGGCCCTTATTGGCGTTTTTTAACTTAACAATTCCTGCCTGATGTTGTGGCATTTACAATAGGCGTCGTGAAGAATTTCTAACATTAGTTAACCTCTCTTTAGTTCAGGCTATCATCGTCAGAAGGAATGGGAAACGGTCGCCTCCTTCTGCGAAGCAATAATGATAGCAAGGGAGATGATCGCTCACATGTCTATCGCTGCCGAAAACGCGGGCTTACGGGTAATTCACCTTCTAGCCGTCCGGTAAGGATTTGACAGTAGTTGACAGTGCAAAAGCATACCATGCGCACCACAAAGAGGTACCTGCAAAACTGAAGGGACCCAGTTGGATCGATGCTTGTAAAGCCTGCGGAAACTTTTGAAGGAGTGTTCGTAGCCCTAATACTCGTATATAGCCGTAAAGGGCAACTGAAGGTTATAGCTTGGTTTTAGTTACTAGAAGTCTGACACGCCCTCTCATCCCTCCCTAAAGCGGGGCAAGTCATTTGATGATTCGCCACACCAAACAGTCCTCTGCGTCTTGCAGCCATCAAATTCCCGCGATGCTCACTGGCTCACCGTATAGAAGGTCTTTCAACGCTGCGTCTGCCGATAATCGGTCGCCACTCTAGAATCTTTATTTATTTATTTTTATTTATTTAACAATTTTGTACACACACATAAAAAAAGGAAAAAAAATGAAGAAAACAGATAAATAGGTACAGAGGTGATGCTTATTTCTAAAGAAATCTCTACCAGCACACCTGCGAAAGGATAGTTTGAAAAAAAAAGAGAAGTAGACACCGTGTGTAATAGTAAAAGAAAAATTAGTACACACACAATGATTGACAATAAACAATTATAATATGTAAATAAAAACATACTATTATAAATATAAACATACACAAAGTAAAATAAATATCTCAAGAATACATACTTATATAATATACAGGGTGTCCCGTAAATAATGGATCAAACGTAACGGGTCGGTAGCTTACCTCATTTTCAACAACTAATTTGAACAGTAAAAAAAAAACCCATAAGGTAACCAAGATATTTTTTTTTTTCGATTTTTACTATTTTCTGTACCAGCATTCAGTGTTTTTAATGCTGTTGCTGCAAATGGTATCATATTTAGGTGTGATTTTTGTCATACATTTCTGAATAGTTTACTAGTGTTATAAGATACCATTTTTTTAAATAACATTTTATTTGCCTTAGAAAAAAAATCTTGAATTGAAAAGTTTTGTTTTTAAGATGAAAAGACCAGAATTGGAAAAATTCTCCTGTAAAAAAATTGTAATACATACTAATATGCAACTATAACGGAAGAGAAAGATAGTGTTCTTTTACTCTACTTTTAAAGACTGCAAGAGTTTGGCAGGCCCTAAGGTCAGTTGGTAGAGAATTCCACAATCGTACTGCATGCGCAGTGAAGGAGTAGGAATAGAAATTGCTGGAGTGAGGAGGGGATTTAAGGAGATTCCTTAGATGCGACCTGCAAGGTGCATCAGAAGGACGTGAATAGGAAAAGCGTTCCCGCAAATAGGAGGGCGTTTTAGGATTGTGAAGGATGTTAAATAGCAAACACAATATTCGAGAGTTCCTGCGAAGTCGAATAGGGAGCCACTTGAGTATCTTGCGAGAGCCTGAGACATGATCATACTTTTTAAGATTGAAGACAAAACGAATACAAATATTTTGCAAACGCTCAAGTTTATTTAAAAGCTCCTCGGTGGCATCCAAATAACAGGCGTCAGCGTAGTCAATGATGGGCTGAATGAGTGTTTGGGCGAGGGAGATTTTGGTTTTCAAGGGCAAAAAACTCTGAAGGCATTTCAACGTGTGGAAAGTATAGTGTACTTTGCGACTGACTTCAGCGATTTGGGCAGTCCACGATAAGTACGAGTCCATGATCACCCCTAGGTTTTTAGCAGTCTTAGCATAATCAATTTGAACTCCATTCAACCAGAGCGGAGACAACGACGTAACATCAAGCTTGTTCCGCATATACCTGCCGCCGATGACCAAGGCCTGGGACTTTTTAGGGTTTATTTGCAACCCAAAAGAACGCGACCACTCCCCAATCAATTCCAGGTCCCGGTTCACGGCAGACACGGCGGCTTCTGCATCATCTCCACGAAAGTGATGGTAAAGCTGCAAGTCGTCGGCATAGAGATGGAAGTTAGAGGAAATTACTCTTGTAACAGAGTTAATGAAAATAGAGAAGAGAAGAGGAGAGAGAACGCCACCCTGAGGCACACCCGCAGTAAGACAGCACCAATCCGACGAAGAGCCATCAAGGCGTACCCGCTGCGAGCGGCCGTTAAGATAGGAATCAAACCATCGAATAGTGGAAGAGGAGAAGTTAAGGGATTTAAGGATTCCAAGAAGGATATCGAAGTCAACAGAATTGAAGGCACTGCTGAAATCAAGAAGAACAAGTAACGTGAGAGATTTGTGGTCCATAGCCCAGCGGATGTCATCAGTAACTTTTAAAAGAGCAGTGACAGTGCTGTGACCAGGCCGAAAACCGGATTGAAAGGGGCTAAGAAGATCGTTACTAGAAAGAAAGAGAGAGAGTTGATGATGGACAATGTGCTCAAGAACTTTAGAGAGATAAGGAAGGATAGAAATAGGTCTAAAATCGGTCAGTGAAGCCGGGTTAGGAATTTTGGGTAATGGAATGATATGAGCTTGTTTCCAGGCGTCGGGAACAGCGCAAGAAAACAGGGAAAAGTTAAAAATGTGGGTCAAGACGGGAAGTATAGCAGGGAGAATAGGACAAATCATTCTTGAGCACACGTTATCATTACCAACAGCGGAAGAGGAGATGGCCTGAATAGATTTTTTGACATGACTTTCATTTACAGGACGAAATTCGAAAGTGGAACACTGTGGCAATGGCAAACTAGACAAGTTATGTAATGTCGCAGATTTGACGTGAGGATCCATAGTAACAGGAGGAAGAGAGAAATGCTTATTTAGAGCACACACGTCAATATCTTTGCCAGAGACGACCGGTGACTTACCAATGCCGACAGTTTTCAGAAACTTCCAAACTTCAGAGGAGTTACGGTTGTCAAGAGAATTATGGAAGTAGCGTCTCTTTGCATCTCTACACATACTGCAGCGATTACGCAGCTCCTTAAACAAACACTGATTGCGCTCGGAAGGACAGCGCTTCAACCTTCTTTTGGCTCGATCTCTACTTGCCATCGCATCCTTAATGGCGGGAGTGAGCCAGGGAGCCGGAGCATACCTAACTTTAACTCGACGAAGAGGGGCGTATTGATCATAAAGATTAAGTATTTTACTGTTAAAAATATTAACCATATCATCAACAGAGGAGCTATGGTAAACATCAGTCCAGTCAATGCCAACAGCATCACACAACAATGCCTCCAAGTCTATGTCCTTGTAGTTGCGAAGATGAAAATATTGTGGTTTGCGCTTCGGAGGGCGAATCTTGTAAGACATGAATATGAGATCGTGATAGGAAAAACAAGCGGTAAGCTGGCCGTGAACAGATACGTTGTTAGGTTTGGAAACAATCATAAGATCCAAAAGAGATGGAGAGCAATTCGGAAAATGATGAGTAGCAGAGAGAGGCAGAATACTGAGGTTAAAAGAAGTTACTAGAGATTGAAGTTTTTGAGTCCGAGAGTCATTTTTAAGAAGGCATGTGTTAAAATCACCCATCAAGACCACGTGATCGTAAGTAGGACAGAAATTGTTAAGAAGTGTATCAAGAGAATCAAAGTAATCGATAGTAAGATTTGGACTATACATTACTCCAAGGAGCATTTTCACATGATGCAAAGAAATTTCTAAGAATAGATGCTCTGCTGACCCCGAGTAGGAAGATGGTGATGCACTAATAATTTTATAAGGAATATCAGCACGCAGATACATAGCAACACCACCACCGCCCCTCTCCGTTCTATCATTACGAATGAGAACAAAGCCAGGGAGGGAATAATGAACTGATAGAAGAGATGGTTTCAGAAATGACTCTGAAATAAGCAAAGCATCTAAATGTGCACAGTTAATGGATGCCAGAAGATCAGAGTAATGGCGGGGAACACTCTGAGCATTGATGTGAGCTATATTAAGGTTGTTGGGATAGTGAGAAAACAAAGAGGAAATCTGATCACCGAGATTCAAAGGAGGGGAATTACTACTTGCAGCACTACTACTACTAGGCACTACTACTAGCATCTTTCAGGCCAAACGACCATCTGTTCTGCGAGCAATGTCCCCTGCTTACTTACACTGAAGTAATCCGAGAGAAGTAAAAGACAATAATTGTTCGCAATCAATTGTGCTCAGAGAAACATGGTTTAAAATTAGTACCATATTTAGCAACTAGATGGGGTTATTAGGTGAGACGCACTTTCTGCATCGCGGTGTTAAGATTGTACGCATGAACTAATATTTTTGGTAGTTTGTTTTTTTTTTTTTGGTAGTTCCATTTTTCTTAACTAGATGGCGTTATTAGTTGAGACGTACTTTCTGCATCGCGGTGTAGTGATTTTCCGTCAAGAAGCGATATTCTGTAAACATTTTTTTTTGTTGAGTTTGAGATCGGTATTGAGATCACGTCCGCGACTCCGCGATACTATTAAACCATATTATCAAAGTGTCCGGTGTTTTATTTATCCGAAGTCCGCGAAAGTTCGTACAATAATCATAACCGATAGCAACACAATAATTGAACATAACTGACGATCTATGCCCACACATTTGGGGAATATTAACGTGATATTTTATGACCAATTAAATTTAATATAGCTCTATAACTATCTACCTTAATTTACGGCAGAGGTTTAACTCGGTCCGTTCATAATAAACATCTGTAACAAATAGATCTTGACAATAGTTAATAGACATTAGTTAATAGGTCATCTTGAAGCCATTTATCTTGGGGATCGTTTAGTATCTACCTATATTTTGGGAGGAACTTCTAAGGCCAATTTGAGGGTTAAGTAGTAAGCTTTTGAGAATTTCAATTCATCAATGAGTTATTTTTTACCAGACTTCGCCAGAAGGAGGGTTATGTTTTACACTGCTAAAATTTATCTTGTATTTAAAATATTATATAGTTAAGTGCAATCGGGTACAACGACTTTCTTGTTTTAGGGCGTTTTCATGAATACTCAGAAAAGCATCGGGTTTTTTTTTGTTTTTTAAATTTCCGTTTTTTTATCAGTAAACTGGAGTAACTACATAAATAATTAACCCCTCTAAGGCTTAGTCCGGACTAAGCGTATCGCCTCGTTTATACCGCGTACATCGAAAGATTGGAACAATTTGCTGCCGTCTTCCCACCCAATTATGATTTAGATATCTTCAAGGCTAGAGTAAATAGGCTCTTTTAGTAAATCATCAACGATTACATCACTGCTTACCATCAGGTGTGATTACAGTCAAGCACTGTTTTATATCATATATTAAAAAAAAACTACAATTCAATATATACACATAAACCAAAAAAATATATAGAATATAAAAATCCATAATTAAAACTAAATAACACAACCACAGTAATAGAGTGTGTACACACACACACGTGTGTGTTTGTTATTTCTTCAAGATCAAATGGTTAAACGGATTTTGATGAAACTTGGTACACGGGTAGACCACATTCTGGAATAGCACATAGCATAGCATCAGCCTTATAATTTTTCCACTATTGGGACATAGGCCTCCTCTCTAGGAGAGGGAATGGGCCGTAATCAACCGCGCAGGCCCAGTGCGGGATGTCACATATCTTCGAATATTTGGTTCTAAGACATGTCGGTTTCCTCACGACGTTTTCCTTCACCGTTCCGAATAACACATACGATACTTGTATCCTGGGAGTATGGGCGAAGCCGCTGTCCGCAATGGGACTTATTTATTCTTATTTTAGATACATACTCCGCTAACAACTTCTAGGCACATAAATAGGTCAACGCTCATTTGAATATTCATGAAAAAGTTGTATGAGCCTGTAGTTTCAGCCTACTTCTGAATTATTCAAGGTAAAGTTTTATTTAACTTTAGTTTTGATAGCGTGTTGTCTTTGAAACTTCCTTGTATTGTCTTAGGACTGACAGAAGACGGACTGAGTCTTGAGGTAGGTGCTAACTAGTAGCCGCGGTTTTACTTGCAGCTTTGGAGAACTGTTGTGACTTGAATGTACCCAAAAACTACATTTAGATCATGGATTCTTTTAGCATCACATAATTTCAGTTTAAACATCAACAGGGTAATCCAAGGGCTGGCTTTTGCCTTGGACAGAGTACAAGCATTGTCATACAGAATGGCAACACCGTCAGTCTTTTAGGCACATCACCAGTCGACAGTAATGTGGAAGAGTTATTGCCATATTTTAGTTTGTTATCTAACAGTTAAAAACACAAAAATAGAATACTAAGTATGTGAAAAAGCCAACGAGCTGTAACAATTTTTGAAGAAAACAGCCTCTCTTGCCAATATGCCGTTTTCAATGGCGGCCATAGGTAGTAAGTAACTACCTACATGTTATTGAACTCGCCCAGCTGACGTTTACTTAAAGTAATTAATTTCGTACATGTGAAAATCAATTTGATTTAAAAAAAAGTACTTTATTTTTAATTTTATATTTACAAATCGATAGTGCTTCATGAACCGAATCGAGCCTCCACGGGATTAAAACGATCAAAATTTAACGGTGTACAATTCTAATTTGTTTGCTGGAGCTAAAAAAAAATGATTAAGTAAATATTTTACATTACATTTCATAATTAAATATTCCCTATTTACCCGCTGGCAGCTCATCACAAATGCCTCTGAAACTCTGGACCATAAACCTAAGGTTCTAAACTAGAGCCCATAATTCATCAGCAGACGATAACCGTCATTTGATGGGCACCCAGATAAGACCAGTTTAAATCGAGTTACGATTGGATTGATATCGATTTGTGATGAGATATTACTTTGAACTGGTATGAACCTCAGATTTGAGGAGTTCATTTCTATTTTGTAAATGGAGGGATGGATAATATCAGAGTAATACTGATGGAACAGAATGAAACAATAGTGGTGGAACAAAAGCACATACGCCGTTAAATTTTGATCGTTTTAATCCCGTGGAGGGATTAAACGTCAGTTGGGCGAGTTCAATGATCTGTAGGTAGTTAGTATGCAATGACCGACAACTACCTACAAGGTCTCCTTTACTTAAAGAAATTAATTTCGCACATGCATACATTAATTCGAGTTTTAGAAAAAAAAAAACCTTTATTTTTTTATTTTATCTTTACAATTTGATAGTGTTTCATGTACCCGATTGACCCTCCACGGAATTAAAACGATCAAAATTTAACTGTGTAAAAAGATATTTATATAATACATTAGGAGCATAGGCTTCGGTAATCAAAAAAGATGTTTACGCTGGCGGCTACTAAACAAAAAAGTAAATTTATGAGTTTACTATAATTACAAAACTCATAAATCTATTTTTCTTCGAAAAAAATGGATTACGAGGAAATTTTCTTGAATTTTCATGTATTGTATTTGTAAAGGATGGACCAGATGGTTGTAAACCAACGTCCCAGCCAAGGTGACCTTAAAAGTTTCAATCCATGTAGACGGTGGTTTTAAACCATGACCTTCAACGTCCTTGGTTGAAAGGCGCGTGTTCCCAACCACAGTGACTATTGAGAATGTGTTGGCGCGTGGTTTACAACCTTGTAGCCGCAACACAAACCAAGCTCAAGGAACACTAGTTTGCAACCATCTGGCCCACCCTTTAGACTGGCAGGGACCCAGCAGGGTCGAAGCGTACTGGGGTCAAGGGTCTGTTTGAGAAAGGAAGGCTAAACCTGGTATGAAAGGCAACGAAGTAACGGGGTGGGTTTTTTGTCAGAAAAAGTCTGACACTATCTCCCGCTCCGCCCATGAGCGGGAGATGTCATTGGATGATTGTACCCACCAAAAAAAAAAAACCCTTAAAAACTTTGCCAGAAAATGTAATATATTAGAGATGCTCAAAACGTGATCGTTTTGCTCGCTCTTGCATATATTTGGATAGAATGCGGGATAGGTCGTAAGAGTCACCTCGGCCTTAAAATGCATAGGCAACTGAAGAAACACGGAAAGGTTTTAGTCAGTAAAAGTCTAACACTCGCTTTTGCTCCACGCGAGAGAACTTAGTTGATGACTTTACCTACCTTATAAAAATAATAGTAGTTTTAGTAGTCTCTTATGTGTACTATTTATAGAAATTTGGAGTTCAGTACTCTTTCATTTTCACTAATAGTCATCCAAAAACCGGCTTCATGCGTTCGAAAAAGATTGCTATTTTTTAATAATAATAATAATAGGGTCTGATTCAGAAGGCAGTACTCCTGGACACGGCGCGTATTGTCCGGAGGTTCCTCTCTCAGCAGCCCTGGCCGCCGGCAGCTTGGACCCTGTTCCCGATGCCGGTGGGCTACTATTTTTATATATTTTTAAATGTTTATATATATATATATTTGTATTAAGAAATATTTAGAAATATAAAACAATATGTGTTAAGAACAAATAAAGGAAATAATAATAAAAACATTATTATCATCCATTACTATTAGATACCGGTAGGTTACTATTTTTTATATTTTTAAAAGTTTTTTATTCAAATGTTTAAATATATAATTTATATGTGTATTAAGAAATAAAGACAATAATAATAATAGCTTCGACAATCATCTGTCGAAGCTGTCGTTGCGCGGTTGGATCAAGGGCCTGACACAGAAGGCAGTACTCCTCGATACGGCTCGCATTGTGAGGAGGTTCCTTTCTCTGGAGCCCTAACCAACGGTAGCTTGGACCCTGCTCCCGACACCGGCGGACTACTGTTTTTTTTTATATTTTGAATGTTTTTTATACGTTTTTAGGAAATATTTAAAAATTATAAAAGATATGTATAAATAACTAATAAAGATAATAATAGGGTCTGATTCAGAAGACAGTACTCCTGGACACGGCGCGTATTGTCCGGAGGTTCCTTTCTCAGGAGCCCTGACCGCCGGCAGCTTGGATCCTGTTCCCGATGCCGGTGGGCTACTATTTTTTATATTTTTTTTTAAATATAATTTTGTTAAAAAAATATTTAAAAATGTAATTAATATATATTTAAAATGAATAAATGAAATATAATAATAATATTCCAAAACTATCACACAACGTCATCTAGTCCCAAGCTAAGCAGAGCTTGTGTTATGAGTACTAGACAAGTGATAAACATACTTTTATATTTCTAAATACATACATACTATAGATAATTTACACCCAGATACAGAACAAATGATCAAGCTCATCACACAAACATTTGTCCTAGGTGGGAATCGAACCAACTACCTCCGGCATAGCAGTCAGGGCCACTAGTCTAAAACAACAGGCCAACCAATTACATCTAAAATATTTACTTATTATCGAAAGATGTGTCATATAGGGCTTCAAATGTTGTGTTTGCGTGGAGTTGCTAACTCATATACCTGGTCCTACTTGGAAGCTGAGTAGCAGCAAAATGTCTTCTCTGAGACAGAAGCGAGTTTACCTATGACTTTGATAGTATCTTGTTAAAATACACTATTAAATTTGATCGTTTTAATCCCGTGGAGGGTCGATCCGGTACATGAAACACTATCGATTTGTAACCTCACATTAAAAAAACTCATATTACAGCATTTCATTATGAGGTTAGAAAATATATATAGCAGTAATAATCAGGTGGGATCGCAGTCAAACACTAGTTTATATAAATTTAAAAAAAAATACCTTGGGTTGGCCGTCCTTAAGGCCTTTCTCGGTATTGATCAATTTCTCACTACCACTGATGCCCACAATTATTTTGCCACGTGTAATATCAAAGTGACCTATTTTATTCACGTTAAATGGCACCCAACCACATAAAATTAAGCCCAGTCTGAGTGGAAGTTATTCACGGAATTTTGATGTTTTTAAATCATAATTATTGTGATGGCGGATTTATTTTACGCGAATAAATAAGGCTGAAAGTGGATATACTGTGGATTAACGAGTTTAATCGGTGTTGGGTTTCTAGAAAAATAAATGTACAAAAGTAATTACAAATAGTATTGTTGCCCTATGATATATTTTTTAATGGGCGATTATGTTTGTTTCAAATTTTGTAGTAAAAAATATCAAAAACAATAAAGCCGGTAGTTCTAAAAGTTCTGTTCAGGGCTCTGCGAGCAAAACTTTTCGTGTAGGAGATCTATATTTCGAACAAAAAGTGAGTGAGTTGTTAGCTTCGGATCAGTCTGACAATGAAGAGAATATTGAAGATTATTTTATATCGGAATCCGAACTGATACAAAGTCATGAAAGTGACAATGATGAAGATCAGGACCAGGACCAGGACCTTAGAAAAGAATCGGGTAGTAATTATTCAGAAAATATTCCACTTTCGGAGTTAGTGAGAACTAACTCCGAAAGTGGAATATTTTTTTTTGGAATACTTTGACTGGCCTGTTGGTTTAGTGGTTAGTGGCTCTGACTGCTATGCCGGAGGTCGTGGGTTCGATTCCCACCCAGGACAAATGTTTGTGTGATGAGCACGATCATTTGTCCTGTGTCAGGGTGTTATTTATCTATAATATGTATGTATTTAGAAATATATAAGTATGTTTATCAGCTGTCTGGGTACCCATAACACAAGCTCTGCTTAGCTTGGGACTAGACGGTGTTGTGTGATAGTTGTTTAAAAAAAAAAAAAAAAAAACTATTACTATGGCAAAAATAGATATAAATGAGCCATGACGTCGCCTTCGGCTAGAGTACGTATCCCAGAACATAATCTTATAACATCTCGTGCAGGTTCTTCAATATACCATTGCCAAGAGAGCTGAGGTTGACTATGACTCGACTTTTAGGTAATGATATGGTTATAGAAGATGGCCAGGTTCAAAGACCAGTAAAGGAACCAGAAGAGCATGTAGGATCTGTCCCGCGAAAAAACAGGATGACTACCCATGTTTGTGTTGGGTGCAAGAAACCTGTGTGTCCCCAATGTTCTAGACCTCTGTGCACTGACTGCCAATAAACTTACGTTACTAGACTGTTGTCAATTTTTTTATATTTGCTACCCGAAGTAGGTGTTTTGTGTTTTTGGTTTATATTTTATATCTTGAGAATAGAAGACTCATTTTGTTAAAGGAATTACAAATAATAAATGTAAGTAATTACAAATAGTATAAAAGTTGCTTGAATATGTTATGGCTACTCCATACAGGCATAATGTAACAATATGACGATATATATGGGATACACCTTTACTAGCCGTCCGCAAACACGCGCCTACGTTGGGTTAGTCATCCTGCGAGGACTGTCTCTTCCTCACACTTCTTCTGAAATTGATGTATAGTGTAATTTTAAATCAAAACGCGATGTCGTATCGTATCTCTTAATGTTTTGGGTTTGTAAAGTCCATGTGAGAACTCGTCTTTTCATTTTGTGTGGCTCTATGGTCCTCCGGACTAAGCGTTTCGCCTCATAGTTTATACTGGAAACCGTTGTGTCCCAGCTGGGTGGAAGCCTACTGGGGCCATGGGGCAATGTGAAACTGTTACACCCGGGGCCCTGGAACGAAAGCAAAGAACGAACAGGTGTGGGTTTTTAGTCAGTAAAAG
Source organism: Leucania comma (assembly GCA_958295575.1). Taxonomy (NCBI): domain Eukaryota; kingdom Metazoa; phylum Arthropoda; class Insecta; order Lepidoptera; family Noctuidae; genus Leucania; species Leucania comma. The sequence goes on along the minus strand of OY282477.1, from coordinate 21,391,823 downwards.
TCTGACACTATCTCCCGCCGCACCCAAGGGCGCGGAGATGTTAACCCACCTAATAAAAAAGCACTGTAGCAGGTATAAATTGGTCTAGTAGGTAACCACTTTTCAAATGGACGATTTGACCAATATTATCCGCACGGTGGCTGGATTTTTGTATAAAATTTTTCCTCAATTATATAATTGAATTGGCAGACGTAGTAGATGGTTAGGTCGATATCTAATCACGATAAAAAGGAAAGAACTTTTTAAGTCAACAATATATTTTTTAAATGCTGAACTAACAAAAACATTTATTTTTTTACAAATTGTAGCGACATCTATGTCGCCACATATGAACTACAATTCAAAAATCTGAATCATGGTATCAGGCGCAATTAGGACACATACAACAATCCGAAATCAGCTATCAGGCAGTTACATGGACCAGTCACAATATCCTGTGAAGAAGTAGGAATTTTTAGAAACAATCTAATCACAATTGTATTTTTTTATTTATTTAAATGATAAAAACTACTAATTGACTGCAATCCTGCCTGATGGTAAGCAGTGATGCAATCGTTGACGATGAGGCGCAACAGTTTATTAAGAGCCTATTCACTTTAGCCTTGAGGTATAATCGGACGGGAAGTCTGCAGCAGGTAAACCGTTCCAGTTCTTCGATATACGCGATATAAATGACGAGGCTAAACGCTTATTCCGGACCGTAGACGTTTCAACAACCTAAGGGTGGATATTCACCTGTTGTCGGATGGTAGAAATGAGATGGCGGAATCAAGTCATGCAATTCCCGTACACACTCTCCAAAATGCATCCTGTAAAATACCGCAACTCGCAAGGCTGTCTATATATTCAAGGATTGGACTTAACCAAATCTGGATCAGCAATTAGCCTCTTCGCACGCCTTTCCACCGAGTCCAAAGCTGCCAGGTGGCATTTGCAGCACCAGCCCATAAGGAATGCTCAAAATACTTAATCTATACAAATATTAAAATCCGAAAACTTTGCTTGTTTTAACGCGTTGACCTGGGAAACTACTAGTTCGAATTTAAAAACTCTTACGGAACAGTCACCACAGATGTGCGAAAAACCGTGGGGGTGTGTGGGGGGGACTAATATTATTAATAGACTGTAAACTTACTGAGGCTATCGAACTAAAAGTCCCGAGTTAAGGTTTATTATTTTCAGTAATTTAGACCAAAATTTTCGGGAACACATATCCAAAGCGCCCTTAATCAGATTTCACTCTCGTGCAGGTGACCAATGGCAGCAACGGATGGCCCTGGTTCGTGCCATGGTCAGAAGCGAGGGGAAATGGTAGGCGGCGCCCCCTTCTGCGTAGCGTTAATGCTAGTGAAGGAGACGATTGCACTCGTGAGGGAACGGACATCTTTACGGCTCAGCCAGCCCAACCCCGATCCCCACTACTAGCCACCGTAAGTGCGGGCTAGCTGCTGCGACCAATGGATAGCTTGCCCCAGCGAATCCGCCGAAAATCGCCGCAAATAATGCCGATGCCCGCTAAAGCCGCGGGAATTTCCTGAAGAGGAAACTCGTCCTCTTAGAAAGCAAAGGGCAGTTGAAGGAGACAGCTCCTCACCTGTAATCTGTAAGAATCTGACACGTTAATGACAACTGCCGCTCTACCCTAGAGTGGGAGTTATCATCCCCTGATTTTCCACATTGAAAAAAAAAAGTTTCCACCTATATGAAAATACTCGTAGCTGTTGCATTTATAAAATTGGACATTCTTTTTCCATTAGAGTACAGGCTTATAAGTATTATACCGAAATTGATCGAAGAGTTACAATGTTTAAAATGGATGAAAAACCAAATCGAATTTGGTCTCTGAAATGACTGAGTATGACAAATGGCTGACATAAGGGTTTTTCTCTGTAGCAATATATCTGATCGGGCCTTGCATTTATTTCTGCCGAAATCGGTTCTTATAAAAAATAAAGAGTGACTGTACTCAATGGAACCTAAAGAAATACTATACTGACAGCAGGTATTATTTACTCTAAATATTTAAAAATTTCCGTAAACACGGGTGTAATAAAATCAAATCATTTTACTTCACTTAATCCTTCATTGGCACTTAAAAACCTCAGAAGCTAATGCACGGTTCCAATTGGTCGTTTCCTATGGAAAAGAACCGGTGATAAAATAAACGACTACTGTTTTAAAAAGTTATTGATTTTATAATATTTCCGTATAGAATAGAGAGCAGTGGTGGCCGAGTGGTAACGGCCTGAACTTACGAGTTGTAGGTCGCGGATTCAAACCCAGCCAGGCGCATTGCATTGCATCATTGCATCAGCCTTATAATGTTCCCACTGCTGGGACTCAGGCCTCCTCTCTAGGAGAGGGAATGGGCCGTAATCCACCACGCGGGCCCAGTGCGGATTGGTGTGCTCTTAGAGAGGAGGCCTGTGTCCCAGCAGTGGGAACATTAAAAAAAAGGCTGATGATGATGATGAATAGAATACTACCGTCCTTAAGCTATGCCGTTATCTGACAAAGTCATATTTTGAATTACGCACAAAAAACAGCATACAATTACATTTAAATCACAACTTAACGACGATTTCATTAATTTATCTCTGTACAACTCTAAAGTATTCGGCCTAAGTATTGATATTAGAAAAATACTGCCTTAAATATTATAGGTCGATATAAAATTTTTAATATCAAACGGCGAAAGCCCGCCAAATGTCAGATAACAGCACTTAAGCATAAGGACGGCAGTATAATATTAATACCGACATAGTTCGAAGAATCGCCAAAATTTTCTTAGGTGACTTCAAGCCTTCTGATGAGGCAAATGAGGTCGATGGGGCCCAACGATTGGATAAACAATTTTACCTTTTTTTTATAATACTTAAGATTATAAAAAAAACTAGCTTGAGCCCGCGTACATAAATAGAGCACTCAAGATTAAAACAGCTTTCTATGGATGAAAAAATTTCAGCAATTGGACCAGTAATTTCAGAGATTAACTCCTACAAACAAAACAAAAACGGGCAAGCGGGAGTTGGACTCGCGTACTGTGTGTTCCGTATTAACTTACCTATGAAAACAGTTTAATTTCCGAATCGACTTTCGAATATTTTTCCGAATCGAAATTTTTTTTTTGTCGTAACTCCGTCCTATACCGTTTTCATAATTTTTTTTATAGTTGTGCTATGAGACCTCGCTTCATGAAAAATTTCTGGTCACTATGAATATAAAGTGTCCCAACGTCATTCAACCTGAATTTTGATACCTTTGAGGGGTTCGAAATCACGTTCGAAATATACATTTTATGAGTATTTTTTTTTTCTATAATTAAGAAGTTTGATTTTTTCAGTTTCAATGGACCGCAAATCTGAGAATATGGATTTTCAACTCTATACCTCCTCGCGTTCTCAAGATAAAGGCTCTTGACAGACAGACAGACAGACGGACAACAAAGTGATCCTAAAAGGGTTTAGTTTTTTCTTTTTGAGGTACGGAACCCTAAAAACAAATTACCTCTTAATAATATAAGTGTAGAAGATTTATTGACATTAAATATTAAATATCAATAAAATTTCAAAAGTAGTGTCCAATGTTGCCCTTTAGAAAACTAAATTCCACTAAAGTAATTAAGTTATCTCGATACAAGAATTAAGAAAAAATAAATCTTTTTAAAACTCTTGTCTGCTACTAATCTATCTTTGTCCATCGAAATAAAACTTTTGGCTTGATTCGTTGAATCTTTTTAATGGAAATTAATTACTTATAGGCAAACTTATTTACAATATGTACCTAAGCAACTCAGTACGTAAAAATTTTCGTTTGGAGACATTGATTTATTATAAAGCAAGATACGTTACGCGCTAACAACTCAAACAGAAAACCTAGACTCGAAATTCACACATCTATGATCAGTTTCCAGTGCTGTCATACGAGTGAAATTGCGTTAGCCGCTGAAGTTTTTACGATTATGAATGACGTGAGCTCCATCTATTTCGTTTCGAAAAATGGCGACCAAAACAATAAGCGAAATTAGAATATCAAGTTTTGAAATTTTAAATTTTCATGTACGAGTGAAATGAGACTCTATGGGATTTCCTTCAGTTGCCCTTTGCATTCCAGGACCACGAGTTTCTCTTTCAGAAGTCGATCCATGACCCCAGTAGGCTTCGGACCTGCTAGTCCCCTATATTTTGGCAATACACGCCGTCGACGACTCGGGTTTGGTCCGGATGATTACCGGACAGCCCGACGGCATGCTACTTACCATTCCTCATCATCCGCAAGCCCACGCCTTCGGTGGCTGGTAGTCCAGGGTAAGAAACCCCAAAATGCACCTGCCACGGGATCTTCTAGTTAAATAGCACATGACACAGAAGAAGTGTAGAAATAGCGGGGTATATTCCCCACTATATATTCATCTCAAAACTTTCCATCATACCTATTTCAACTATTGAAATTAGTTCTATAAAAACAAACGCACACACTCCTGATTAACCTATGTTTCTCTCAACTTCACCAGACCACGGTAAATTCGGTCAACATTAAAACTTTAATATTAATCTGAATATTAATAAGCACAAACTATTTCTCTCGACCTGAGCCAAAGTAATTACAGCAGCGAAAATATTTTCAGTTATTTTTGGCCGCGTCCGTTGAACAAATCTATTATTTTTGCAATTAGTGAAAAACTTATAATTATATTGGGCTACAGAAAGAAATTATGGAAACAGTGATTATGAATGAAACATTAATATTACAATTGGGTCGCAAATAATAATGTAAGTTTCTTTTCGCGAAACTCTGGGCTATTTTTGGCTACATTTAATTTTGGTGGACAATAAAAAGTTGTAACAGCTTCTAATTTGTTCACTGCATAACAAATGCCTTTTCATTCGTAAAGAAGGTTTTTAACGAGAATTCGCAACTTTGATCTAATGCATATTCGTGCATTTTTACCTCATTGATATTCACGCCGCCGCCGCCGCCGGGATTCCGATCCCGATTTCCGGCCACCGTAGGCGCGGGCTCGCGGCCGGTGAGCAATGGGTAGCTCGCTGTCCGTCCGTCCGGTAACAGACCGGTCCGAGCTCAAGTCGTCTACGGCGCGCACTGTTCCCGCGCGCCTCAAGGAGTTGTCAGCAAACTGTAGGGGTCCAGCAGGGCCGAAGCCTACTGGGGCCAAAGGTTATGTGAGAATATCACCACGGGCCCCGGGACAAAGGCAATGAATGGAAGGGTAGGTTTTTAGTCAGTAAGTGTCTGACACTATTTCCCGCCCCACCCAAGGGCGGGATTTGTCATTGGATGATTTTACCTACGAAAAAAAAAAACCTCTTTGATATTAAGTAGTTGGAAATTAACTATACGGCTTGCGGTCTCTTCGTGATTTGGCTATTTAATTTTATGTCATAAGCACCAACAAACTATCATTCAGCCATCTTCCTATCTTTTATATGGTCCTTCGAGCCGGATTTACTGCGACGTATCAATTGCAGGCAAAGTTTATGATTGACATAATTTCAGATTTTTGCCAGCCTTGCCTTTTTACAATCAGATTGGAGTTGGCTCTCAGTCTGATCAGACGCAGGTTCGAGTATTTTTCATAAAGTGACTAAAACTAAAATAATATTTTTTGGCAATACTAGTGTCTGATTTTTTGTTGACTACCGCCAGTCAAAGTTCTTCAAATAATAGCCGATACCAACGACTTAAAGGTACTGCCCAGGCATGGAGGACCTGTATAAGATTTTCACCCATTCAAATTTCGACCTCGCCAAACGTTGCTTAACATAATTAAATATCCACCGAAAGCGTAGGCTTGCGAACGACGAACAATGGGTAGCTCACCGTTCGGCTGACAACACAAGTCGACGGTGCATAGTGTTCCACGCGCCCCTTACAGAGATGTCAGCACAACCGTAGAGGGCCAGTAGGGCCGAAGCCTACTGGGGCCATGGATCGATTCTGAAAGGGTTACTTGTGGTACCTTCTGGGAAGCAAAGGGCAATTGAAGAAAAATAGGTCTGGTTATCTATACTTATAATAAATCTGTAGAAGTAAAAATTCTGTACATTGAAAATATCAAAAAAATAAATGGCAGGGGGTGTTACTAGACCGACACCGAACCCAAAAATGTGACTAAAAACAATTTTTGTCTGTCTGTCTGTCTGTTTGTTCAGGCATCACGCAAAAACTACCGGTTGGATTACGATGAAACTTGGTATAATTATTCTTTAATATCCTGGGCACCACACTGGATACTTTTTATCCCGGAAAAGTATATACAATAAAAAACAAACTTAATTTTGCGGTTCGATCCCTAAGCCCGATTACTGTACCAACCGCAAATAATAAGTTTGTCGCAGGTTACGTCCCCCGTTTCTATTGTAATTAGCCACAAAAAGCCCGCGCCGAGACAGAAGTATTAATACCGGTAAGTATGCTCGATAGATAACGTTCTACACAAATAGCACTTTACACAAAAAAACTCATTGATAAGTTTCATCGTTCACGCGAATGAAGTTGCGGGCACAGCTAGTAGTTAATAAGTACCTACCGAAATGGTAGCCGGAATGACAGCCTAAATTTTATATAAATTCACGTTGCCTATGAAGTTACATTATTGCATTTCGAATTCGTTTTGATTCACGTCAATGCACCCCGTCGCATACTCGCATTTCGTTCCGCGCCGCTCAGGTGTGAAAAGTACTCAAATATTCCTTTGTTTAGGAATCTTTTTGAAAAACAATTGAAAACGAATTCGATTTTGCTTCGTGTCTTCAGCTGTGCTTGCTAGACATTCAATTACCTACAAACTTGCCAAATATTGTAAAGAATAATACAGGTATATAGCTCTAAACAACATTAGTGAATTGACTGGTTAAAAATATGATAGGCAAGTTTGCAACATTTTTTTTATTTTTTTAGTTCTGCGAAGATATTTGTTGTTCAATTATGCATACATGGCTCAACGGATTCTGTTATTATTTGATTGGATTTTATTCAATTTCAATTTTTCATTTTTTTTTTATGTTCGGGGTAGTCTTTGAAAAAAATTAAATTACGTGACTAGAAATTTAGTCCGCGTTAAACAAAATATCCCATCACTACAAATAGTATAAAATAAAGTCGGTTCCAGTTGTCTGTCTCTATGTACGAGTATGCTTAGATCTTTAAAAATTTCGCAACGGATTTTGATGCGGTTTTTTTTTTAATAGATAGAGTGGTTCAAGAGGAAGGTTTATATGTATAATATATGCATAATATATTTAATATCACCATTACTACCGTGCAAAGCTGGGGTGGGTCGCTAGTTTATTAATAACGTGGCAATGCTGCCAGCGTTCTGGGCATTTTTCCTATTCACATCGATGCAGATGAATTTTTTGATGCCCATGAGCTCTTTTTCTACCCGTTTGTACAATTATTATTTTTAGTTTGTATATATACCTGTAAAGCTGTAATATTTGTTAGATTAGATGTAATTATTACATTTTCTTTATTTATTAATCAAGGAAAAATATAGGTACGGATAGAACCGAGATTTTTCTTTTTCTCAAACATGATGTTGGCCGCCGCGAGCAGTCGTGGCATGGCGGACAGAGTTCCGTCGGGATCTCATGGTGGAATAGCGTCAGCGACTGTCACAACCCAGTGCTGGGCACGCCATAATTATTTCCGTAAGTCCCCTCTTTGAGGAGTGGCTGGAAAGATAACATGGCATCCTCACCTTCTGCATGAAACAGGTTATCAATAGGCATGGTAAGTTCGAGAGGTTCCTGCACCAGATTCATGCGAAAGAAATGCCAGGTAGTAACCATTGTGTGGACCGCCTGGAGTACACGTTGGAGCATACGGTAGAGGTGAGCTCCACTTGAGCAGAGCACCGCCGTGTCCTCGTAGGATCGGCGTCAACGATCTCTCACACTCTGGTACAGAACATGGTCCGGATCGATGAGGAATGGCAGGCGGTCGGCTCCTTTTGGGAATCAGTAGAGCTAGCGAAGGAGGCGGCAGCCCGCGCAAGAGAACGGTCGCAGCCACCGAGATCCTGATGCCGATTTTCTGCCACCATAGGCGTTCGCAAGCTCGACTTCCTGCCTCTTGGAACCGTCCGGACTGAGCCCGAGTCGTCGACGGCGTGTAGTGTTTCACATGTGCTTCAAGGAGATGTTATAAAACTGAAGGGCCCCAGTAAGGTCAAAGCCTACTGGGGCCATAGATCGTGAAAGGAAAACCCGGGGTTCTGGAACGCAGGGCAATGAAGGAATATAGAAGAGGGTTTTAGTCATTAAAAGTCTTACTTGGATGAGTTCAGACCATAAAAATTGGACAAATTATCGGAACGAGGAGATGAAGTGAAGCCGTGAACAGCAGCTAGTCCTTTGCAAATCAAATATCATATCTGAAATAAGCTACAAAACAAATAATAGAATCACAGTTAAAACTTTAAACAAACACAGACCTCCACGTTTTCGCTCAATTTAAAGATACTAGTCTAGTCGCTATTTGTTTTAAATACAATTTTGTGACACGTATCGTCCTTCGAAAGGTGAAACTTTCTCGATCTTATATGTACCTGCTTCAATAAGGTTCCAGTATGACCTCTGCAGAAGAACCAAGGTCACCGACATAGCCCAAAAAATCGCCAAACTTAAGTGGTAAGGCGCATTCCTCTCAGAACAGATGATGGGCCCGAAAGGTTCAGGAGTGGTGACCGCGCACCGGAAGACGCAGCGTTGGAAGGCCTCCCACAAGGTGGACCGATGATCTGATGAGAAACGCGGGAACGCCATGGACATGAGGCGCACAGGATCGTTTGTTGTGGCGACACTTGGGGGAGGCTTATGTCCAGCTGTGGACATCTTTTGGCTGAAATGATAATGATGATAGCCTCTGTCCGTAACATATTAACTACTAGTTCGTACGACTTCGTTGGCACAAAACTATTTGTATACAATAGCAAGATTTTTTTTTAAACGGTACCTAACACTTTTTCTAGAATAAAGCTTACTCTAAGTTACTCCTTATAAGATCAGCTATCTATCAGTGAAAGTCCCGTCAGAACTGGTCCAGGCGTTTCGGAGATTACCAGGAACAAACAGACTGACTACCCTGTTCGAGTATGTGTTCCTTCAGTTTTTTTTTTTGTCGGTAGGAAAATTATCCAATGACATCTCCGCGCACTTGGGCGGGGCGGGAGATAGGGTCAGACTTTTACTGACTAAAAACCCACATTCCTGTCCCTTCATTGCCTTTGATCCAGGGCCCTGATGTTCATTTGCACATTACTCAGTAGCCTTCAACCCTGCTGGAAACCTACGTTTTGCTGACTACTCCTAGAGGAACGCGTGGAACACTACGCACCGTCGAAGACTTGGACTCGGCCCGAACAGTTACCGGACAGTCCAAGCCCGCGCCTGCCGCCTGCAAAAAAAAAATGCTACAAAATTCAGCAATAGTATATCCGTTGAGTTCAATAAATCGCTTACATTGCGATCCACAGGCAACCGCAGTTTAATGAATTTGTTTTGTTGGCCTTTGTAGCGGATATATCACTCTGTAAAAACTTTAATGGGGAGGCAGAGTGACAGAGTGACACATGTAAAAAGTTGTCCTTTCAAAAGGTTTTAATGAAATTACATGATACAGAACGCACACATCTATACAGCGAATTCAAGAACTGAAATAAAAATTCAAACAATTTATGAATACAATAATATCGTCCGATTGTAATTTAGGTGTCTTCAAAGCTAGAGTGAACAGGCTCTTAATAAACTAGTGCGCCTCACCATCAAGAATAACATCATTGCTTACCATCAGGTGGGATTGCAATCAAGCACTAGTTATATTAATAATAGTCTTAACATATGTAGTTCCAGGTTACCAGTCCACTTAAGACACCAAAAGCCATAGCCATATTATCTTTGTTTTCCATATGTTCATGTGTTGCAATAGTTTTTACCAACCGGGGGTTGTACTTGGGTCCACTAGCAGAGCGCGTACAGAGATAATCGTCGGTTGCCATCACGATCCATTAAGGCCGGGTTTTACTCATTTGTATCTCTTTTAAACCTTATATTACACATTATATTAGAAAGTATGAAAATTGCGTTTATTTGCGATAATTGTTGTCATTACAATCCTTTCTATCACCAATTTTAATTGGGTTGTAATGACAAATTTTCCCCCTTTCTAATTCTATATTATTAATTCACGCATATTTTTTTTTTTATTTAAGAACTGATCTTGATGATTCTTTTTGTTTCGGGTTTTGCCAATGTCAAATTGAGTAATTATTTCTCATCATTTTCCGTCACAAAAAGGGTGCCTTACCGCCTCCATTCCTCAATGCTGAGGGTCGTAACCTCCTTCTTCATCACTTTCATTCGCACGACATTTCTCCATCTGTTTCTGTCTGTGGCGGTGTGAAGGGCATTGTATACCGTAGTCAAGAGCGGTGCGGATCTGGTCGGACCAATGTATTGGGCACCGTCCACGAGGCCTTTTCCCTTCCACTTTAGCGGTCACGATAAGCCTTTCGAGATTACCACCGTCCTTCCTCACCATCTCCTTACCTGTCCATCACCTTACTTATATACCTATATATTATTAACTGTGAAATATAAAAGCAAAAAATACAACCAATTTCAAAAAGAAACATAAAAATACGAAAAAAATAAATAAGAAACAAAACTAGAAATACAGACTGCTGAAATTAAAGTTAATTTTGCATTTTTTTTTGTTTGTTTTTAAAGCGCCTGATTTTTTTTTATAAAAAAAAATGTTTTGTATTAATCAGCACGGTCGTGGTCTAAGTACTAAGTTAGTATACTTAGTGTTTGTGTGTGCATAAATTTAAAAAATAATATTTGTGGACTAATTAAAAAATCTGCGGTATTGACTTATTTTAAACTAAGTAGGCTCTTCTTTCAGAAGTTTTTTTTTTTTTTTTTTTCAGAAGTTGATTGTAAATTTATTAAAACATACCTAAAGGTCCTAAAATCATGAACAAATAACGCCTGGTGCATAAAAAAAATAACAGTAAATAAAAAAGTGTCCCAAAAAAGTGTTTTTCCCGTACCGGGACTCGAACCCGAGCCTCCTGGGTGAAAGCCAGGTATCCTAGCCACTAGACCATACGGGACATACAAAGTACTTTGAAATAGCGGTTCTAATAAGTCTTACACAATCAGTTATGTACACTTTTATCTTTTTATTATTTTATTATATCGCAATGACCACGATTTTGTTGAATTCAATGCCATTTGGACAGTTACTCGTGCGTATCGATGACGTCAGGCGAAATAAAAGTGAGCGGTTTTACATCAGTGTGACGCGGCGCCGAGGCAGCTGTTGCTTGATCGTGCGATGATTCATTATTTTTATTTCTATGCTTAAGCTAAAAGTAATGCGACATTGTTTTTATTACACGCCAGCTGTTAGCTGCTCAACAAAGAAAATTATCTCAACATTATAATCTATTTAGGAAAACTTAACACAATTAGTGAGTAATAAGATTATATTAATTTATTTAGATTATAAATATTTTTAACATAAAAAAATTAGAAAAATAAAAATCAATTACCAATTTTACTAAAACAAAGTACCTCTGACGCTCGGACGAGCTCCGTTATTTAAAACCTTGCGTGATTTAGGAAAACGGGACTATTTTACATCCCAAAGCTTCGTTTAGGGACAATTGGACACTGGACAGGCGACTAAGGAAAAGGACAGCGCCCGTCGCCGTTCTAAAAGGGACAAATGGTTACTTTATCACTACCGCAGTCTACAGCCCCCATGAGTGGTGGAAAGCAGTATCTCATGAACCGTGATAACTAAATTGCTGAAATCAGTGTAGGTAATTGATTACTGATTATATATTATAGTGAATACGCTAAAAACAATGATTAAGCTACTTTTCGAAAATAAATAATTCACAACAAAACATTTTTTTCTCTTGCATCTTGGGACAGATTTTGTAGCGCTTCGGTTTACTGATTGGTGTTGGCCTGAGGAACAAAAGGCACTACGTGTTCATTCTGGGTAGCACTTGGTCCAACTCCTATACAAAGATTGGCAATGTCCTTTTTACAGATGATGTATTTCTGTTGCCGCTATAATTACAAATACTTAAACAGTATCAAATAAAATATATTTAAGTAGGAACCATACAACAAATGTGATATTTTTTGCTCGATATTATTAACGGCAACAAGCTAAAAAAGGTTATAATATTATAGTGTCTTAAGATGCTCCCTCATCGGGAGCATTCACGTGTATTGTAACATTATAGATTCGACTTTGAGCATTACATTACAATAATACCTCCCTGACTAACGAGCATTTACGTGTAATGTAACATATAGATTCGACTTTGAGCATTTTATATAATTTATTGATGCATTGATGTTACAAGTTGTATCAAGATATTACACATTGTATCATTACAAGGTGCGCATTGTAATGCTCGGTTCTTCTCCTTCACTGATGTATGCCCGTTTTGTATTATTACAAGGTGCGCATTTTAATGCTCGGTTCTCCTCCTTCACTGATGTGATGCTCAAATCTGTAACGTTACATTACACGCGAATGCTCCCGGTGAGGGAGCACCTTTATGTTCCATAGAATATGTAGATAATGGTCATAACTCGTGCACGAGTCAAGTGCGAGTCGGACTCGTGGTTTTATTAATTTGGTCTTAATTTTTTACATATAGTTTCTACACTGTGTCTATATGTGCCAAATAAAATAATTATCGTTTTTTTTTTCTTGTTATGCCACCTTTTTGCCATAATAATTATTTTTGCGTCTGCATAAACTTTTGTTTCAAAAAATCTGTCTGGTTACAACCAAGTTTTAAAATAGGAATGTCAAAATGATTGAAATTTGTACACTAACCAGCTGTCAAAACTCTAAAACAGGGATTTTTGGCGGCATTACAAAGAGCAGTTCAGCGGCAGTTTTAATTATTATTTGTAAATAGATTCGGCGCGGATATTGTGATATAACTTTGTTTCCCAACTGGAAAAAAAAGATATGTAGAATCATTGAAACCGGCGCGATCTCGGTAAAATGATGATGGGAATTTTATTTTAGCATCGACTCACTATACCTCTATATCTTTTAATCAAAACATTTAATTTGTGATGTGTTCACGGATGAATGGAAGAACATCTCGTCTGTCTGTCTGGAATTGAATGTATGACTTCAGTATAATAATATTATAATATAATATTTCCAAAACTATCACACAACACCGTCTAGTCCTAAGCTATGCAGAGCTTTTGTTATGAGTACCAGACAGCTGATAAACCTACTAATACCTATATTTCTAAATACATACATATTATAGATAAAAAACACCCAGACACAGAACAAATGATCGTGCTCATCACACAAACATTTGTCCTGGGTTGTAATCAAACCCACGACCTCCGGCATAGCAGTCAGGGCCACTAACCACTAGACCAACAGGCAGTCAGTGTAATTATATTTCATTGTTATATTATCTATATTTTATACTTAGCAAAAATATGTCTTTAACTAGTGTAATTGGCTTTTGGCTGTGATATATTAAAGTATATACACAAGTGTATATATTGATACAAGTGGTGAAAATTTGTCATTACAGCCGAGGCGAAATTTTGTGTTATGGAGCCGAGTGCTGCAGTGACAAATCTCCACGAGTATCAAACGATGTTCTTCATTACGAAGAAATACTTTTTTTGAAAATTACGACGCTTTTCTTATTATTTTTTTTTTTTAATTGCCATTCATTTTAGTTTTGATTTAGATAGCAGCAGCCAGCAGGCTATCGCAAGTATTTTTAGACGGCGTGACTTAGCATCTAAAGAATTGTCTTTATAAGTTAAATTCGAAATTTTTCTACAAATAACACAATAAAAAAACGGTAATTTAAAAAACTAAAAAACCCGACTGCTTTTCTGAGCATTTTATTTTGATATACCCAGTGTCACTCTCACAGTAAATACAAATCTAACGACACCTCTCAAGCTAAAATCCATCGAGCCGTTCAGGCTGCAGAGCGTGCCAAACAATTATACATACATACATACATACTTACATACATACATACATACATACATACTCTCGAAAAACATAACCCTCCTTCTGGCGCAGTCGGGTAATAAGATAATAGTAGTTAGTATTTAGTAGTACTTTTTTCCCGCGGTTAATAAATATATCCTAAATTAAAAATTCAAATATTTTTGAACTTTGCGCAATATGTAAAATATCCTATTTTTTAGTTCTTATATGTTGCCATAGATGTCGCTACGTTACTGTGCTATCTTAGTTTCTTGTGTCTCATCAAGAAGAGACAATGTCAATATTATTATTTTTAATTACCCTTTGGCCCCAATTAACTAGGAATTACGTGGGTGCGTACACAAATATATAAACTTACATACATATACAATACTTTATACCTATATTATACCTTCACCACTCGTCTATCGTTAACGTTGAGCATGGCTTAAAAGCGTATTGCTTCATCTCTAAAGCAATCCAGCGCGATATTCGATAGAGAGGCAACGCGAAAAAAGAGAGAAAACGCCTGAAAATTCTGTTGGCATTCGGTAATTCCGTGATTTACTCGAATATTTCACAAAACTTGTTCCAGGAAATACATGTTTTTTTAAAACCCTTAAAAGTTTTTGAGGAAAATTGTCGTCATTCAGAATCTCGATTAAATGTGCAAAGTTTCTATAGAAGTACTTTTTTATATTTTTAATATATGAGTACATTGTGGAGGGCAAAAGTTCACGTACAATAGCAAATTTTCGTAGGTCTTCACTGGATTAGTATTACAAAATTTTATGTTTTTATTACTATAGAAGCCTAAATAATATCCATAAGCTATCTGTGTATCCAAAATATCTGGAGAAAGATGTGTAATAACATCATAATCACGTAAGAGCAGTTGTATGAAACTGTACCTCAGGTTTGCCGCTACTACCTAAAGAAGTTTTGACACTGCGTACATAATACTCGTATGTCAAAATCGGGAACTTCCCAGGAAAGCAAATGAACAGTTTAATAGCCCGCAACTCAGTTTTGAGAAAAAGACTGATTTACGCATTGTTGCTATGGGAGAACATACAACTGTGTTGGTGGATTCTTGAATAACGGTACGCTATTGGTTCAAATACTCGTATTTGATACGAAACGATAACTCTAATGTGGGTGATCAACGTATGAGCCTATACCACGGTTTGAGAAAACGTCGGTTTTACTCGCGGCTCGTTGGTGCTGATCAACTAGCGAGTAAAACAGTTTTGAACGGCGAGTTGAGTAGGAAATGAAGCAAACACGACGAGCCGCGAGCCAGGCTCGTAGTACGTATTGTACTAATACACCAGCGAGCTTTACCGACGAGCATTAAGACCGCGATTTTACTTACCGTCGATCAGGGCCTTTATGATTCCCAATCGAATGACATACGAAACGTATTTTGTTAAAAAATTGACTTCCGCGGTGTTAGAACGGGCAAGGATATAATGTCATGTTTTTTTAGACTTGTGCTTTTTGTTTTTTTCTCATAATCAAAAACAACGTAAATCAGTCCACTTAAAACATTTACCTAACCGAGAAAGAACCGCAGAATCAAAAGCAGGACCATATCTTTCCAAGTTATGTGCAATCTTAACAAAATCCCCACAGTAATCTATTCAGGGCCTAAGCAAACCAGTGTTAATGGTTCTGGGACCTCCGTGGTCCTAAAATAACAACATTCGCAATGATTTGTGTAGAAATCGCATATTTTTTCGTGCGCAAAAAAAAAGATTTGCAATATTTCTTTTTTTTTTGAGTTGGGTAGGTAATATTCTTTTGAGTGTTTGTAGTTAATTTTTTTAGCTTTTTTATATGGATCTAGCTGTTAAAAAATGTACAGAAGTAATAGATATTTTAAATTAAGAGGAACGGTAACGAACGGCTCCGGCTTACGAGTTGTAGATCGCGGGTTCAAACCCAGCCAGGCGTATTACTTTGTGAAATTTATTTCATCGCTCTCAAAACGGTGAAGTAAAACATCGTGAGATAATTAAGACAAAAGACATATGAATTCTCGCGTAGTGGATTACGGTCTATTTCCTCTTTTAGAGAGGAGGCTTGAGTCCCAGCAGTGGGAACATTATAAGGCTGATTATGCTATGCTTATGCTGTAATTAGCAAGTCTTATTTCTTTTGTGATGGGTAGTCATCAAATAGCACTTTCCGCTGCGTGTGGAACGAGAAGGTATGTCAGATTTTTACTGGTTAACACCCATCTGTGTTACTTTAGTGGCCCTTTGTATTCTAAGATCACGGTCCACAAGATTAACCTCAAAAAATGCCGGTCATAGAGTTATAGATAGGACAAACATTTTTGTAGACAAACCAACATCTTAACACAATTATTTTTCAGTAATTCAATTTTGTTTTACTCTTTGTTCAATCTTGCTGGCTGAATTTTGATTATGGTGGCCAATCTCAATTGAGATTATCCAAGTATCGGAGATATCGTAGTACACAAGCTTGTGCGTAAACACAAGTGCACTCACTCAATGTTCCTTCATTCTCATAGCCCGATGGGACGGCAATCTGGCACGATCGGAAACAGATGAGGCGCAGGAACAACGGTTTCACGTGCTTGTACACAAAATCTTATCTCTTTTAGCTAAACGAAGTTATAACTGCATTCGATGATGACGCGTCGCGACGATTTAACTCTTGTGAGTTAAGCTTAATGTATGAGCTAACTCACAAAAGTTAAATCGTCGCGACGCGTCATCATTCAACACATTTTTTGCCTAAGCATTTTCATCTCAATTGTCCCATATACTCGTATTTAGGAATATATAAGTAAGTTTATCAGTTGTCTAGTACTCATAACACAAGCTCTGCTTATCTTGAGTCTAGACAGCGTTGTGTGATGGTTGTGTTATATTATTTTTTATTTATTTATAATTAAGGTATAAAGTGTTACGGAAATATGAAGTCGTTCATGCGTTAGCGAGCTATTTGGCGCCAATAAATTGCGTCCATCGCGAATTCAAAATACGTGCGAAAATCGCGTGCAATTCACCAGACGCTCGGCTCGCGGTTGAAATAATTGAATTGAATTGAATTGAGGAATTAGAGTCGCCTTGTTGCGTCCAATTAACTCATGAACTCCAAAACACGTGATATATATGAGTAAATCGCAACTATTTCGCCTCTTCTGCGGTCCTACTACCCATCTTAACTAACTGTTACAGGAATGAAGCTATATAGGTTGTTGCTCCATCGATCATTCACGCTTGCACGCCTGACATTTTAACACGATATGGTAAGGCATCTGGACAAGCTCTATAAGTCAATCGCCGCATCTCCGTAAACAAGCACTTAGTGTCCATAAAATTCTAGCATAAACAGGACACAATGAGATAAGTTTGAAAACATTCCACTAAAAAGCCGTTAATGGCGAACAACCCTTTACGAAAGCTCATCAGTATTTCAACTTAATTTTAAATTATACACTTAGGTTTATAATATTAGCACATTTATTGTTTTATTATTATAAGTAGATTATTTTAATGATACTACATTCTATTTGAAATATCTTTCATTTGTTTATTGTGCACACTTACCACAGTGTTGTCTTTCTTAACCCAAATGTTGACTGGTAGAGAATGCCTTGTTGCATTATGTCCGCCTATGTACCACTACTGTACATGAAGATTAAATAAATAATAATAAATAAATAAATACTCCCTGGATAAAAGGTACCCGTGTACCAAATTTCATATATATCCATTTGGTCGTTCGTGAATAAGTAACAAAAAAACACTCAAAAACTTTTGCTTATTGTAATTTTGTTAGTACATATACTAGCAGAAAGGTCGAAGCCTACTGGGGCCATGGGTTAGCTTCTGAAAGGAAGGCTCGGCTGTGGTATAATGGCAACGTAGGAACGGGGTATGTTTTTTAGTCAGTAAGAGTCTGACACTTTCTCCTGCTCCACCCAAGGGCGGGAGTTTTTATTGGATGATTTTCATCCACTATGAGAAAAAAAAACTCAATCAAATTACAACACAAGTAATCTGATACAAAACAGTCTTCCCAAAATTCTCTCCTAAACATTTCCACGAAGACCTTGTATTTCCATTAAACAAAACTTAAACAAATGGACCAGAACAAAAACACAATCACTGAAATCAATCCATCATCCACAAAAGCATAAAGATAAATGAACGCTCCGTTCTGGCAAGTCGTTATACAAATTCCATTTGAGACAAACGTAGCAGTTATCTTAAGACGAAATATTATCGAAAATCCCTAACGACCCGTTTTTGGACCGACACCTATTTAATGGCGGATCGTTTCGGCGATCGCCCTTCATTTCCTTGGCCCGATGAGCTCATTTAACCCCCTACTTAAGGTTGGGCGCAAGGCAGCGACAGCTCTTAAATTCTAGTAAGATTATAAATATAAAAGTCTGGATATATATTAACTGATCACACCTCAACCGCTGAACGGCTTCCGTTCTGTTCCAATTCTTGGCAAAGGCTCCACTCCTTAATTCTATCACGGCACCGCTCTTCTTCTTACCAGTTCTGGTGAATTCTATATAGTTCATACCGCCATTTGGCAGAAGAAAGATAAACCATAACCACATGATGATACGTTTTTATCATGATAGTTTGGTCCTGGGAGATGATTTTCGTCCATGATGATCCGCTGCGATCAGCAGGGTCAATCCCTCCTTTTCCTTTTTGAATTGATCGTGATCAAATATAAACATTATCTTGTCTTTATGCGTCAATTTCGTTTAGTTTTTATTAATGTTATGGTCTTGAGTGAGATTATTAATTAAGTGGAAGAGACAAGACATAAAGCTTCTATAAACACAGTCAGTCACGTGCAGTGTGTTGTCGTAAGCTGTGTGAAGGTGCTCGGTAATAGTGTTTAGAGTTATGCGAAACAGTGTGTAAATTCGCACATACATACCGCTGTTGAAGAGAGAGGATCCTCCGACCAGGCGGATGTTCGGTCTGATCCGGACAATGCCCAGAAGTTGATTTTGAGCCGTTGTACAGTCAGGGCTCAAAAGTGCAGTTGCACTCTACCGATAATAAAGTGTCTCAAATTTTTTTATAGAACAGAATCAAAGGATCATCACTCAGTTCGTTTGTACCATAGAACCTAAAGAATTAAATAAACCAGTTGTGGCCCAGTGGCCCTCTTTTACAAAGAAATTTTATACACTTTAGCATTAGTAGAGTGCAACTGCACTTTTGACCCCAGACCATGTATATGTTCTAATCGCACTATTAAAGTCTACCTTGTGGAATTCAATAAAGAATTGAGTATTGAGGAGACACCAGGTTAAAAGGTACCTTGGTCTTTGGGATAAATACCAGGGCATGTGGAATTTTACCTCACTATAATCACTCTGGTGATCACCATCAGCACATGATGATCTCAGAGAAATACATCGTAAAAGACAACCCCAGACCCTTCTCTATTCAACGCCTGTTAGGGCCGTGTTTACGGATACGCGGCGCGTTGCGCGGCGCGTTAAGCGTTTCGTCGTACATTGCAGCAGCGGGCCGCGTCAATACCCGCGCAAACACAAACCTAAGGCAATGTACGACGGACCGCCCGACGCGCCCCGCAACGCGCCGCGTCTCCGTAATCGAGCACTAAGGCACATCTTTGGAGAGACTGTAAAGGGTTCTCCTCTGAGCCTCGCTGTGCACAGCAGTATACGTGAACACTGTGCCACCTCTCCTAGAGTCCGTTACCCTTTGGGTACCGTAATCGTTCGAACAATCCCACCGCCTAAGCAAGGCTAACAAGATAATTTGTAATATTAAACAGCTCAAGTTACTAGTTATCATTTTCCTTTGCTAGTTAACTCACAGAAAATCTCAAATTACGATCTTGAGGGCCTTAACTTCAAGAATAAGCCGAAATTGAATCTTTTCAAACTTCAGCTACAGCTTTCATTATTAATAATTTGTAACAGAATCCTTTCAATTTAATTATTTTATGATACTTGTAATTCTAAGTAAGTAATTTAATCAGATTTTATTTCATTCAGTCAATCAAAACATAGATCAAGATACTTCAAAATACAAAGTACATGGAGTTTTGTCTATTTTAAGAACACAAGAATGCCAGCGGGTATGTTTCCGCGACCAGTCTCAAAGAAACCGTTAGTTTATTCATTTATTGAAACTTTTTTTCTTTATTGATATAAACTAGTGGTCGACTGCGATATCCATCTGATGGTAAGCAGTGATGCACGCACGACAGAAATAAAAATATGTTTTTATTTATTATGATAAACCCGACAGATGTTGTCCACAATGGAGGGAACGGGAGTGAGTAAGTAATAATATAATATAATAATAATAATATTTCCACAACTATCACACAACACCGTCTAAGTCCCAAGCTAAGCAGAGCTTGTGTTATGGGTACCAGACAGCTGATAAACATACTTATATATTTCTAAATATATACACATTATAGATAAAGAACGCCCAGACACAGAACAAATGATCGTGCTCATCACACAAACATTTGTCCTGAGTGGGAATCGAACCCACGACCTCCGGCATAGCAGTCAGGGCCACTAACCACTAGACCAACAGGCCAGTCAAAGACTTCTACTGCTTAAACCTACAGTGGTACTTCAGTTACCCTTGAAAAACTCGATGCTTTGGCAAGCGTCGGCGTCGGCTCGATAAATTATGCTTACATCTTTTTGAAGTCCGCCATTTCATTTCTACCATCGGACAACGTACGGCAAATATCCACCCATACGTTGTTCGTAGAGGCCCAGCCTGCTAGCTGCAGGCAGGCAGGGTAGAAGCCTGCTGGGGTCATGGTTCAGCTTCCGAAAGGAATACCCGGCCCCGGCACGATAGGCTACGAAAGAACGGGGTAGGTTTTTAGTCAGTAAGAGTCTGACACTACTTCCCGCTCCGCCCAAGGGCGGGATTTCTCATTGGATGATTTTACCTACCATAAAAAAAACCCATACGTTGTTGAAACTTCTACGGTCTAGACTAAGTGTTTTGCCTCGTCGTTTATAAGGCGTACATCGAAGGACTGGAACAGTTTGCCTGCTGCGGTCTTCCTGTCCGACTATAATTTAGGTGTCTTCAAGGCTAGAGTTAATAGGGTCTTAATAAACTAGTGCGCTTCACCATCAACGATTGCATCACTGCTTACCATCAGGTGGGATTGCAGTCAAGCACTGGTTTGTATCAATTTAAAAAAATCTGTTAAGTGCGCGTGGAACACAACGCTTGCTCATTACCGGAGGGCGAGCTAGTCATGGCTCATAGTCCTGCGACTCCCAATATACCGGGGGCGTCTCTGGCGTGACGCTTGTCTCCTCCTCAAGTCGATAAGGGCTGCAGGGCATTTTGAAAGAGTCACCGTGGCATTGAAATTTAAATAGTAACTGAAGGTATAATTTAGAATATAATGAATTATTTATAGTCTGGCCATCGAAAAAGGTGACCTGAAAAAATGAAGTCAAATAAAACTATATTGAATGTGGTGTAGAAAATAATTCTGATACTTGAACATTTTTCTATTTACGATAGTTGTATAATAGTTGTTTACGAACTATATTCTTAATGAACACAACATCTTTAGAAATTTTAAATATACAACCAATATGCTTTTGACAGCATCACACACTGTGCGATATTCAAATCTCTTAAAAAAAAAAACCATTCGAATCCACGTTTACACAGTTACTGCAAAATATATACACCCATAGCACAGCTACCATCAAGTTGGAGAGATTTAGTCCTATGTTTAATTCATTATTCCCCGAGAGGACGCCGGCGTCCGCACACCTATTGTCTTTTTATTGTGTTTCTAATTACGGTATTCAACAGGTAATTCTTAAGGGAGTCAAACAGCGACTCGTTGTCCCCAAAGTTGTTCACCAGTACCCTGAAAGAAGTCTTTTAGACATTGTCATCGGCGAAGCGAGGTCTAATTTACGTTCCGCTGATAATTTAGTCCCTTTATCTCCTAAAGTCACAGGACTACAGCAAATGCTACTAGATCTTAGCGATGTGAGCCTTAAGGTTAGACTGCTTTAAAGGCTAAATAAGCCCATTTTAGCTTAAAAAAACGCCAGGCCACGCTTTCATTATACACTTCTAATCGTACACCAAAAAAGGATTTACAGAAACTTAAATCTATGGGTACAATGGCGGTCTTATCGCTGACAGCGATATCTACCAGACAACCTAGGGGTAGTCTGCGGTCTACTACTAGCAAATATGAATCAAACAAAATTGGTGGTAGACTGTAGTCAGTAAAAGACTAATTTCTTGCCTCAAAAAAAATAAGACTTACCCCAGGAAAAGGAATGCGCTAACCCCATACTCCTTGTATATGATGATATAATCACTCAAAAAAAAAAAAACTAGGTATACTTTGTTCACGGCAAGCCAAAAGGCTTTTAATTTAAAATCACTTCGAATCGAAAAAACTTGTAGGCAGGTGCAGGACACAATTTAATACTTTCCGAAAGAAAATTTAAATAAAAAAACAAAATTAATCGCGAAACTTAATAACGAACTTACACCGTGCGCCCAATCTTACGTTAAAATGACGAAGATACCGAAGTTTTTACCCGAGTTTTTTCTTAAGGCAATTAAGCTTCACTTTATAAGAGGACGAGCCAGATTGTTTTTAAATATCTTTAGTTTTACATAAACAAGATAGTAAGTTTCCCAACCTTAATGGGTTAACTACGAGCTAGATTAGGTTTCCTTGTCATACTGAAGTACTATACGTTCCAAATGAAAATAGGATCGATCGCCATGTTGTGACGTCACGTCGTACTGTCACCCCACCGCCTGTGTTCCCACGTTGTCGTCGTGGTGGGGCTTGCGTGTCTCTGTGATCTTGAGGGCTATGCCGGTAGAGCTACTCATGCCGGAAGGCCTCAAGGGAGAGACCAGACCAAGAGGAACACACCCAGGCGGAGTCCAGTCGGACCGCCACAGAGGGTGCGCAGCCCAGGAGCATCGGCACAACCAGCTGTTGGTGCTCTTGGGCGGCGATCTTGGAGAAGTGGGTTCGCCTCCGGTACTTGTCTGTTCAGCAGACATGACCAGGATGGCGAACGTGACAATGGGGACCCCACCCCATAAAAAAGGCAAAGCTGAGTGTCAGCAAACAATGAACGCGGCTAGTAAAGAAATACTACCCCAGGGGGGTACCACCTGCCTAGCAGGAGGAGAATCCCCCCCCGAGCAGAGCTCGGGCTGCCCCTCGTATTCTGGGGGGGGGCAACTACCGCGTCGGGTCTCCGGACCCCGTTCCGTCCATAGAGGACGCATTGAGCCAGGGTGGCTCACCTGCCCGCGTTGCGGAGTCCCTGGGACACGTTCCCAGCACGTCCGCGGCGCCGGCAGGTACAGGACAGGCCGGCAGGACTTTCGGCCTTAGGGAGGTGAGCGGAGACTCGGCATCGGACTCGGATGCCGCGTCTTCGCTCACCTCGGAGACGATGGAGGTTGAAGAATTCGCTCCCAAGAGGAACGAATTCTTCCTAAAGCGCCCAAAGATAGGGGGTGGTCCGGGGTCGTCCTCGGACGAAGCGTCGGCCCGCAAAATCTCCTCCTCCGGGCGGGGGGCGGGCCGCAAATCGGGAAGGGGAAGGGGGCTCTCTGTCCAGGAGTTAGCCATCCAGCGATCCCTGGAAATTGCCAGGGAGGCGCTATCCCTCGGGGCGACCACCGGCCAAGTCGGTCGCTCGGCGCCTGTGCCGTCTGACAACGAGCCAGACGGCATGAAGGAGGCGCTCGCCAAATTTGGCGAAATAGTCACGGCCACTCTAACGGCCGTGTCTAAAAAACGGAAGCTTGCCTCGAATGAGACGGCCATCTCCCAGGGGGCCGTCTCCATTTCGGAGGCACTTGCCGTAGTCTTCGAGCCGCTCGAGAAAGACTTCAACAGAAGGATTGAGCGGCTCGAGGCGGACCTGGCCGATCGCCGGGGAGGTGGACCCGTCGCCCCAGAAAGGGGACGCAAGCAGCGCCAAGGCGAGTCCCAGTCCCTGCCCGGGCCGGAGAGCGAGCTGCTGACCCTGCTGCGGCAGGAGCTGGCTGCTTCCCAGCAGCAGAACCAGCAGCAACTGCAGCGGATCCAGCGGCAGCTTTCCGTCCTGGAAGGCGTAGTTTTGCGTCCCCCGCTCGCGGCCTCTGGACCGAAGAGGGCGGTGACGTACGCCGCCGCAGCTGCGGCCACGGCTGCTGCGCCCAAGGCGGGCCCATCTGGGCAAGCCGGGCGCGGGGCCATGGTGGCTAAGCAGCAGCAACGGCGGCAGGGAGGGGCTGTCCCTCCCCCGAAGGGCATGGCGGCGGCTGTTCCCACCGCTAAACCGGCAAGACGTCCTGCCGGGGCGGTTACCAGGCCGCCTCAACCGCCCGAAGAACCTTCGGCTGGCGCCGAGTGGACGGTGGTCGGCGCCAAGAAGAAGGCGGGCAAGGCGGCCAGGGCGGCCAGAAAGCGCGTGAGGCGGCTGGAGCGCAAGAAGCGCGCCATGGCGGCTAGACTTCGCGCCCCTAAATCCGAGGCTGTAGTGATTACGCTACAGCCTGAAGCGGAGAAAAGGGGCGTGACGTACAAGTCCGTCATGGACAAGGCGAGGCGGGCGGTGCTGCCCCATCTCAAGAAGCTCGGAGCCTCTGAGGGCTTCCGCATGCGGCGCACCGTGACCGGTGCCCAAATGCTGGAGGTCCCTGGCGCGTCCAGTGGCCCAGCGGCAGACGCCCTGGCCAAGAGGCTCAGGGAGTTGGACGTGGAGGAGGCTCGAGTGTCCAAGCCCATGATGCGCATGTCTGCGCATCATGGGCTTGGACGACTCCGTCGGGGTGGACGAAGTAGTGGCCGCCATCGTCAGGGCGGGAGGGTGCACGACCGACCAGGTCCGGGCAGGCACCATCCGCACTGACGGCACGGGCATGCAAGCCGTTACGGTTAGCTGCCCCGTGACGGCGGCCAAAACTATAACGGGGGAGGGCCGAAGGCTTTTGGTGGGCTGGGTCTCCGCGCAGGTAAAACTGCTGGAGCCCAGACCTCTGCGGTGCTACCGCTGCCGCGTGGGACACAACACGGGGGCCTTTTGCGCCGCGGAGGTGGATCGCAGCGACCGCTGCTTCCGATGTGGCCAGCCTGGTCACAAAGTCGCCGAATGCCGTGAGTCGCCGCACTGCTACGCATGTGCGGCGGCAGGCAAAAAAGCGGACCACCAGGCTGGTTGCAGGTCCTGCGACCCTCCAACCAAGGTGAAGCACAGGGTCCGGCCCATCCCCGGTGACGTCCTCACCGCCGCAGCCGCGTCCGTAGCCGCCGCCGCTATCGCCGCCACAGCCACCGCGGCAGGACCCTCACAGAGGGCTCAGGAGGAGATCGTAATGGAATGTCAATAACAGCTCCATTACGTCTCCTCCAGGCGAACATCAACCACTGCGCCCCCGCTCAGGATCTGTTGCTCCAGAGCATGGCGCAGTGGTCGATTAATGTCGCCGTAGTCTCCGAGCCGTATTTTGTCCTGCCCAGTGCAGACTGGGTTTCGGACCTAGACGGCTCGGTGTCTCTTATTAGGTCGACCGCCGCCGGTACCCCGCCCCTCGAGCGCGTCACGAGGGGACGAGGTTGCGTGGCAGCACGGTTCGGGGACATTGCAGTGGTAGGCGTCTACCTGTCCCCGAGCAGATCTCTCGGCGATTTCCACATCTCCCTTATGGAGCTGAAAAACGTCGTCGTTGGGTTTAGGGACCTCCCCGTGGTCGTTTGCGGGGACTTCAATGCCTGGAACGAGGCTTGGGGTTCCCGCTACACGAACGGGCGGGGTCGGTCGGTAGAGGCCTGGGCTGAGGAGTCCGGCCTGGCCCTCCTAAACCGGGGCTCTGTTTCCACGTGTGTGCGGATGCGGGGCGAATCAGTGGTGGACCTGTCGTTCGCCAGCCCCGATCTGGCACCACGTGTCGTCGACTGCCCAAGTAACAAAAGGTTCTATAACCCAGGCGTTTTATCACCAGACAGTGATACAGTAGGCCTATAATGGTAACCATTGTGACTGCTTGTACTATAAAGGTTTTCAAGAGAGTGTTTTGGTTCTTTAAGATTAAAGAGCATTTAAGTTCTAAAATGTAGCTCTTAAAATGTTTATAGGACCATACAAAAGAATCTTTAAAGTATTGCACTGTAACAGATATGAAAAAAGCGATTATGGTACTATTTAGTACTATAGACGACCTTACTGACACTTTTGTGTATTTATTTTGCACTAATAATGTGTCAAAATAACTTTTACAGTACTAGTATGGTATCGTAAACACTATTACAGCATCAATTTGTGCTATAAAACTACCTTGCACCACCATTACGTAACCTTTTAGCTTCTTATACGCTCCCTCAATATCGCTATGGGGCTAGTTCTGTAAAAGTCATGAAAACTCTTCTATAGTACTAAATAGTACCATAGCGATACCTAGCGCAGTTTTTAAGTAACTTAAATTTTAAATAGCTCTATAAATGAGTTTGTGCTTCTGCTACGAGACTTAAAGTGTGACATATTCGTTTTCTATGCAAATATGGCGGCTGTTCTCTGCCATGATAGCACGTTAGCAGCACGGCTGGAATCAATGTGTACTATAGCAGCTATTTTCGGAACGAGACCTTATTTTATTAATTAAAATTTAATTAAAACACGAAAATTATGAGGGCGCATTGTCAAATTTGAAATCAGCATAATGATTTTATCGATAAAATTATTTTCGCAAGTGCAAGCTATGATAAAGTTACGATTTATGAATGTTTTTTAGTATATCCTTTTGCAACAATGGCAAATGACATAAAGCATAACTTCCAATCAATATATTTTGTATTCTTGAGAAACACTCAAGATGATACGATTACAACACGAACAAGTGTGATATGAAAGATCACTGGAATCGTTTATGGTGCAAAATAACACTATAAACAGGTTTTGGTTACTTTTATAGTGCAAATTTGTAACATAAATGTTGCAGACAGCAGTATTTTAGTACTAAAAAGCGGTTCTCGACACTTTTACATTTCAACTACAGAGCTGATGAATCACCGTGAGAGCTTTTATATAAAGTTTATAGAATAAATCAGTGATAAAACTAGGGCCTTTTTGGGGTTTTGTAAAAGTTTACAACATCGTTATAGTACTAATCATGAATACTAATTAGCACGTCCTAAATCGTTCTCTGAGCTTTTATAGTACCAAATTTTGCTACTTGGGTGGCGTGTTATGGAGGGGGTGGAGACGTTCTCAGACCACCGGTACATCCGGTTTGACGTCTCCGCCCAAACCTCGACCGCGCCGATCCAGCGGAGCCCTTGTGGTCCGCGATGGGCGCTGAGGCAGATGGACCGGGAGCTCCTCCTGGAAGCCGCGACGGTACAGGCCTGGGTGCAAGCACCGGACAGGCCTGTCGACATTGACGTCGAGGCAGAGTGGTTCCGGGAGGGCATGTCGCAAATCTGCGACGCGTCAATGCCCCGAGTCCGTCCAGGACGTGCCAAGCGCCAGGTGTACTGGTGGTCGCCGGAGATTGCGGCATTGCGCAATGCGTGCAACCACGCGCGACGCCGGTACGCCAGGTACTGCAAGCGCCGCAACCGCCCGCCGGATGCGGAGGCTGTTGAGGCGGAGCTGTACGAGGGTTACAGGGTAGCGAAGCGCACCCTCCGAGCGGAGATTAAGCGGTCCAAAATGGAGGCCCGCAACGTCTGGCTGGGGTCTCTGAATGCAGACCCGTGGGGACGCCCATACAAGATGGTACGGGAGAAACTCCGTCCATGGGCTCCCCCACTGACTCAGAGTCTCCGGCCCGAGCTCGTGGAGGGTGTGGTCAGCACTCTGTTCCCTACGCGGGGGGTACACTCCCCCCCGTCTATGGCTCCGCCAACACCGGCAGTACCTGACGCGGACCACGACGACGACGACGATGTTCCAGAGGTGACTGAGGTAGAGATGAGAGTGGCGGTACGAAGGCTGAGTGCCAAGAATACCGCCCCAGGACCTGACGGCCTGCCTGGGAGGGCCTGGGTCCTGGCTATGGAGGCTCTCGGGCCTCGATTGAGGGGGCTCTTTAGCGCATGTCTGGAGAGGGGCCAGTTCCCACTTCGCTGGAAGACGGGGAAACTGGTCCTCATAGCGAAGCCTGGGCGCCCTGCGGACTCTCCGTCCGCGTACCGGCCCATTGTATTATTATTATTTTAATTTAAAGCTGTCTTCATATAAAGTTGTTGGGTACCTTACTACATTGTCAGCGCGCTAGTACACAACCTAGGTAATGTAAAAGTTAAGGGGTGGGAACCTGGTGTCCTGAAACACAGGCCTAGAGTCTAGCTTAGGCACCAGTCTCCTACAATATATTCTTACAGATCTTTTTGTATACCCATTATATTGATGATGTAAACTGTATATTGTAGTGAGAAAATAAATTATTATTATTATTATTGTGCTGCTCGACGAGGTGGGCAAGCTCTTTGAAAGAGTCATTGCAAACCGCCTCGTCGCGCGCCTTGCAAGGGTGGGGCCGGACCTGTCGGACGGACAGTTCGGTTTTCGCAGGATGCGCTCCACGGTGGACGCCATCATGCGCGTGCGAGCCCTCACGACGGGGGATGCGGTGTCCCAGGGCAGGTGTGTCGTGGCAGTGTCCTTGGACATTGCCAACGCCTTCAACTCCCTGCCCTGGAGTTGCATTGGAACGGCACTCCGGTACCACCGGGTGCCCGACTACCTCTGTCGTGTGATCGAGGCCTACCTATCGGAGAGGTATATCATCTACCCCGGTCACCAGGGAGAGTGGAAACGTCGAGAGATGTCGTGCGGTGTTCCGCAGGGATCGGTACTAGGACCACCCTTGTGGAACATCGGGTACGACTACGTGCTGCGCGGCGACTTCCCCGACGGGGTCAGCGTGGTCTGCTACGCGGACGACACGTTGGTCCTAGCGCGGGGAGAGTCGTACCGGACGGCGGTCGAATTAGCGACACGCGGGGTTGCGATGGTCGTTGACAGGATCCAGCAGTTGGGACTCGAGGTGGCACTGCACAAGTCCGAGGCCATGTGCTTCCACGGCCCTCGTGGTGCGCCACCACCGCGTTCCCAGCTAACGGTAGGAGGGGTTCACATCAGCGTCGGGTCGACGATGAAGTACCTGGGACTCGTCCTCGACAGCTGGTGGAACTTCAAGGAGCACTTCCGACGTCTGGCTCCCAAACTGAATCGGACTGGGGCTGCTCTCGGGCGGCTCCTGCCCAACCTCAGGGGACCAGACGCCTCCTGCCGGAAGCTCTACGCGGGAATCGTTCGGTCCATGGCTCTCTACGGGGCTCCGGTGTGGGCACCGACGTTGCAACAGCAACCGAGGACCCAGCTGAATGCGTGCCAGAGGGTCATGGCAATACGCATGGTGCGAGGGTACCGAACGATCTCCCGCGTGGCGGCGACCCTCCTTGCTGGCCAACCGCCGTGGGATCTGGAGGCAACAGTCCTTGCACACATGCACGACAAGCGCATGGAGATGCAACGCCGGGGCGAAATTCCGCTGCCACGACAAGTCGAGGCATGGCGGACAGAGCTCCGGCGGGATCTCATGGCGAAATGGCGTCAACGACTATCGCAACCTCGTTCGGGGCGCGCCACAATTGGGGCGATAAGGCCCATCCTTGGGGCGTGGCTGGAAAGACCTCACGGCGTTCTCAACTTCCGCACGACGCAGGTGCTTACCGAACACGGAAAGTTCGCTAAGTACCTGTTCCGGATTCGTGCGGAGGATTCGCCCGGGTGTCGCCACTGTGCGGAACATCCGGAGGACACGGTGGAGCACACTGTAGAGGTGTGCCCCGCCTGGGCGGAGCATCGCCGTGTCCTCGTGGGGGCGATCGGCGGCAGCGATCTCTCTCGCCGGGCCTTGGTTCAGGCCATGGTCCGTAGTGAGGAGGGATGGCAGGCGGTCGCCTCCTTCTGCGAAGCAGTAATGCTAGCAAAGGAGGAGGCCGACCGCATCAGGCAGAGGCAACGGGGCGCTCGCCCCAGCCGCCGCCGGGATTCCGATCCCGATTTCCGGCCACCGTAGGCGCGGGCTTGCGGACGGCGTGCAATGGGTAGCACGCTGTCCGATCGTCCGGTAACCGACCGGACCGAGCCCAAGTCGTCGACGGCGCGTTCTGTTCCCGCGCGCCTCAAGGAGCTGTCAGCACACTGAAGAGGCCCAGCCTGCTAACTGCAGGCAGGCAGGGTCGAAGCCTACTGGGGTCATAGGTTAGTTCCGAAAGGAATGCTCGACCCCGGCACGATAGGCTACGAAGGAACGGGGTAGGTTTTTAGTCAGTAAGAGTCTGACACTACTTCCCGCTCCGCCCAAGGGCGGGATTTGTCATTGGATGATTTTACCTACCATAAAAAAAAAAAAAAAAAACGTCGTACTGTCAAATCGAAAAAAAATTGGCAAATTTGAAGAACTCGGAGATGAATAAAATTGAAGAACTGGATTCTGATTAAACTTTTTTCGTTCACAGTTCGTAAGTAAATTAAATTTTTCGTAAATAAAATAAAAATTTAAAAATTTATTCCTCGATTTGACAATAAATCGTGACGTCACAACATGGCAATGGATCCTATTCTCATTCGGAACGCATTGGATCTGGTACTCTTTCAGAGTGGAGGCAGGCGCGGGTGCTAGCGCGGGCGCGTGTAATTAAAAATGAATGTACAATACGCGGCATGAAAATTGAACCAAAATGGCGATCGGCCTTCAATGCGCAGTAACTCATATTCGGGTCTTAATCGAAGCGTAACCATAGCAACGACGGCCATTTCGGTGCAACTTATTTTTCGCGTACTATAGACGCCAGTTGCGTTCTCAGTGCTCCTTCGAGCTGCGCGTCTGAAACTGCGTAAAAGTTCACCGTTTTGGTGACCCGCGCGGACAATGATCGCGGGAGCTGGGTCCCGCGCCCGTTTTAATTCTTCTGGTCAGTATATTTGTGTGCGCCTACCTGGTCAAAATGTACTGAACTTGGTTGATTTTTTTTCGCGATTTCAGGTTTGGTCCCATAATAAAAGATGTTTGTTATCATGACTACCATCACGTGGTTAAGTATCGTTTACTAATCACCAGTCACCCTATAGGATAGATACGAGTATATTATTCACTTTAATCAACACAAGTTCATAAATATTTATCATTCTATTAACAATCAGTTACAAATGCACGGATTTGGTCACTGTTTGCTGGCATGTTCATCATCATTATCATCAGCCTTTTAACGTTCCCACTGCTGGATCATCATCAGCCTTTTAACATTCTCACTGCTGAGACACAGGCCTCCTCTCTAAGAGAGGGATTGGGCCGTAATCCACCACGCGGGCCCAGTGCGGGTTGGTGGATGTCACATGTCTTTGAATTTTTGGTTCTGGTACATGCCGGTTTCCTCACAATGTTTTCCTTCACCGTTCTGGCATGTTCACTGCTCGACAACTCAAAGCAGCTAGTGCAGTCAGATTAACCAATTTGATAACACGATTGGCACAGTGGCTGAGTGTTTTTTTTTTTAATTGGTATAAACTAGTGTTTGTCTGCGATCCCACCTGATGGTAAGCAGTGATGGTGAGGCGCGCTAGCCTATTAAGAGCCTATTTACTCTAGCCTTGAAGACACTTAAATTATTACCGGACGGGAAGACCGCAGCAGGCAAATTGTTCCATTCCTTCGATGTATGCGGTATAAACGACGAGGTGAAACGCTTAAAGACCGTAGGTACAGCCCACCTAACAAAGTTACAATCGTTTCGTTTTCGTTAACGCTTGGAGTTGACCATGCCCCCAACTCGAAGCCTACTGGGGCCATGGGTTCGCTTCTGAAAGGAAGGCTCGGCTCTGGTATGAAAGGCAACATAGGAACGGGGTGGGTTTTTTAGTCAGTAAGAGTCTGACACTATCTCCCGCTCAGTCTAAGGGCCGGTGTCATTGGATGATTTTTACTCATCGACAAAAACAAGGCACACAAAGCCATTATGTTTAAGACTACATAATTTTTCAAAAGTTTATTTAATAAATAAGAGATTCTGTCAGAAAACCATGATAAAATAATAAAGAAAAATAACTCTCGATCTCACATGTTTTTATATTATAAGAGTTTCTGGAAGAGGGAGGCCGAAGAAGAGATGGATGGATTGTGTGAGGAGTGATATGAAAGAAAAGGAAGTTAGTGATAGTGTGACGGCTGACAGGATAGAGTGGAAGAAAAAAACGTGTTGCGCCGACCCCAAGTAATATGGGACAAGGGCAGGAAGAAGAAGAAGAGTTTCTGGAACCACAGTGGAACCAATTAGTGGTCTCAGCTTTATCGAATGTATATTCAAGACTGTTCCAACTGTTCGATTGAGCAGGCAGGCAGGGTCGAAGCCTACTGGGGCCAAGGGTTTGCTTCCGAAAGGAAAGCCCGGCCCTGGTATCTAAGGCCACGAAGGAATACTGAAAGAAAAATATACTTAGCTTATATACTTCTACGGCAAAAAAAGCAATACTGTTTGAAGGAGCACGGCTGTTTAATGAGTCACTGGAAGAATAAAAGGGTCTATTACACCACTCGATATTCAGACGGTCTTAGTCGACGTTGCGTAGTGTAATAAGGGTCAGACTGTCTTACTCGGAAGTAAACTTTAAGACAGTCTGTGTAACTAGTGCGGAATATTGAGTGATAGACGCATAAAGAAGTATAAAAACAGTATATACTCACATAACCTCTTTGTATCTCATTTTAAGTGAACTGTAACTGTTCTTTTGAGAATAAAATTCTTTAAAGCTACTACACTAGGGTTGGGTAATATTAACTACTCCTGCATGGGCAACTATAGAACAAAGGTAGGATTTAGTCAATAAAAATCTAACACGCCCTCTCGCTCCCCTCAAAAGCGCGAGAAGTGCTTTGATAATTTATAACCTTAAAAAAGGTTAGTCTACTTCTAACGTCGTCTTAAAATCTATACTATAAGAATGCGACTACCACAAAAAGGGTGCCTTCTATCTTGTTTTTCGCGATACGACATTACTCCGACAGATGTTAGTGTCGCAATTTATGTCAGCAATATATGCCAGCAATATCCGCACAAGTGACACTATAAAAATGAGGAATAAATTGAAAGAAATGTAATAATGAAATCGAGGTATGAAATATTGTACTGTAGAATTAAATTCGTGAAAAAAACGTAAGATCTGAATTTAAGAATGAATAGGTTTCTAGGCGAGCGTGCTCCATCGTGTCACCGCCATAAGAGACGCCTCGGGCGTTGAAAGTTGCAGGTCGATTACCTGTCACCACCACCCGCGGGCTTGTTGACGGTCAGTAAGGGCGGCGCTCACTGACGGCGTTGGCTCGACACGGCAGTTTGTGCTGTGGCATCTCGCGGCGTTCCGTGACATCAAAAACGCGCGCGATAGTCTGTCTTCTTCCTCCCTTGCCCCCGCGCACCGACTATTTTACTGCACGCAATTAACCGAAATGACCGGTGTACAAGTTTGAAATTTAAAGAAAGAAAAACAGTAAATGACGCAAAACTTAAAACTAAATAATAAATATAATCATTATATAAACGCTCAGCATAAAACTGTGGCCTCTGCTAAAGTTGTGTGGTGTGTGTGGTAAACTTGTTTCCTTATTTCAACTAGCTTAGCAATCATAATTCCTTGACATAAAGTAACTCATAGGTACGTCTCGCGGGATGCAATGGCGCGCCGCGGAAATCCGCGGAATGAAACGGTATGACACGTAATGCCGCAGCAACACGCGACGCGTCGCATCATGCCGCAGCATCCCGCGTCATGTCAAATCATTTCGTAGCATCATGGTATCGAAATAAAGTAACATGAATCCTAAAGTCAATGAAATAAGATTTAAAGTAACTTGATTAGTAATAAAATTATTTGCCATGACACGCTGTGCCGTGCCGGTAGTGAGCGCCGGCCCTTTTAGGAAGTTTAACGCCCAATATAAGGACCAAACCCGAATCGATGTCATGTTGTATTGTACGGGCGCCTCAAAGGGCTGTCAGCAAGATGGACGGGGACTTGTACGGCCAATGCTTGTTAGGACTGTGGGATTCTTTGAAAGAGTTACCGTGACCCTGGCAAGCAAAAAAGGTACTGAAGGAATACAGGTGAGCATTCAGTCAGAAAAAGTCTCGACACTTTCTCTTGCTCCACGACAGCAGGAGTATGGGAGTTCGATGATTTCCCACCTAGAAAGATGTAGCGACATCTATGTTGTCACAAATTAACTAATCCTGCATCGCGCAAGTAAAATTCTCCGCGCGATTTGAACGTATGGAACCGCCCGAAATCATCTATCGGGCAATATCCCACCTGAAATAGCTATCCAAAAAAAAAAAAACCCGTCTGGTCGAAGGATCCTCCCTTTTCAACGGAGGTATGTGGGACTTTACTCTCTGTTCGCTTTTATCGATGAAAAGCAGATGTACGAGTATATTCTCCCATCTTTGAAGTTCTTCAAATATCAATCTTGATCAGCTTTTTTGCTCCGATACAGGGAAAACCCTAATACAATATAATAAGATTACGTTCTCGTTATTTGTGTTGGCGAAAACAGGCTAATAAATCCAGATTTCTCAAGACAATACTGCAGTATAGAATATAATAAAATTAGCTTATACCCGCGGCAATCAAACAGAAAAAATGCATTTTTCTGCACAAAAAGTGATAGCACGCATGCCTTTTTATCTACGAAAGAATTCGGAATCGAATCAGTGGTTCCAGAGATTACGTTTAGAATCTATTTATATATAACGAAACACTGACTGACTGGCATTTCAGCGCACAGTTGAAACTACAGGGCGTTTAAAAGGAGCAGGAAGAAGGGGGGAGATTTAAGCTTTTGCTCAATGTTTCCGTATATGAGATAGGCAAGCACTAAGGCCAGGCCTGTCTCACTTCCATACAAGCGGCGCAAAATCGTCGAGATATTTACCTACTGTTCTGGAAAACAACCTAATTTCAACCTTTTGCATTGCATATAGCGTTCATAGTACAATAACTGTGTGCCGTCTCGCTTCAATCTGCCAGGGCTGTCAGAGGTACTACTTTATCTATGAAAGTAATACACGCGAAGCGAGACAGATGGCGACACATGTTGATACGATTTCCAAACGGGCAATAGTCTAGGAGCTAGACAACCGAGATTGGTACTTAAATAATATGAAATGCCTACCTGTAAAATAATAATAAAAATAGGGATATAATGATAAACAAAGCCCAAATTATGCAGTAATTTTGTTTAATTAAGTAGGTAGGTACTAAAATATATAACAACAGACAATACGTTTACTTATTTTTTTAATTTTATAGTTGTTTTACTTTTAAATACTGTTTTATTGATTTTCTTCCTGATTTAAAGCAACGATTGATTTCCAACAGAATATACAATACCTAGTACCTTACGGTATTAACAGTTTACTTTAAAATTTGTTTCGCGGATGCGTGCGCTGCGTGTGCGACAAGTCGAGCGAGTGCCAGCCTATTGAGACTAGTCCGGTGACCGGACGCTTGCGTTTATCATACCTAAACTCGGGAGTGAAATTTCTGTACCGGTAAGGTACTATTATATATTCTGTGCTAAGGCTTAGCACGAACTGTGTATCGCCCGCGTTTTACCGCAAGTCTGAAACAGCAAAAAAATTAACACATGGCTTTCTATACAAGCGCATGTATTAGCGATCTTTTTACCCGACTGCGCCAGAAGGAGGGTTATGTTTTTCGAGAGTATGTATGTATGTATGTATGTATGTATGTATGTATGTATGTATGTATGTATGTATAATTGTTTGGCACGCTCTGCAGCCTGAACGGCTCGATAGATTTTAGCTTGAGAGGTGTCGTTAGATTCGTATTTACTGTGAGAGTGACACTGGGTATATCAAAATAAAAAAAAAACAAAATAGCGAATTTTTGACACCAAATTCAAATATTTGGCATGCTCTGCGGCCTGAATGGCTCGATGAATTTTAGTTTGCGAGTTGTCGTTAGATTCGTAATTACTGTGAAATCGTACTAAAATAAAACTAAAAAAATATAAAATAAAAAACGGTAATTTAAAAAACTAAAAAACCCGACTGCTTTTCTGGGTATTCATGAAAAAGCCTTAAAACAAGAAAGTATAAATAAATAATATAAATTGTAGCAGTCGGGACCCATTCTAGAAATGGAGGCTTAGTGAATTGAGAGCACATACCTACTCGTATATTATGGGTCCCGACTGCTACAATTTATATTATTTATTTATACTTTCTTGTTTTAAGGCTTTTTCATGAATACCCAGAAAAGCAGTCGGGTTTTTTAGTTTTTTAAATTACCGTTTTTTATTCAGTGACTGATTTTAAGCCGCAGTGCGTGTTGACACGCGGTTTTGCGTTATCAGCTATTCTTAAACCGCTTGCGTTTAATCGCAGTGCGTGCTAAGCCTTAGAGAGAATATTCTAAAGTTCTGCCCCTAAGAGTGTTTTTAATATCATGCGGATTTCATGACGCATGCGGATTTGCCCCGCATGCAGAAAACTTCAAATGGCAAAAAAACGCGTCCTGCGTGTGTTAGAAACATGTCACCAATATGTATATTTATATATCTACCTTTATATCATTCTAAAATGTCAAGATGGATAACGGTTATTTACCGTGTGTCAAAGTTTCTATGATTTTGTTGTGTAAGGAAAGGGTTTTATGAAGAAAAGCACAGAAAGACAAGACTAAGTATTTATTTTAAATAGGCTTGTCAATTAATCGAATAACTAGTTGCTTGTTCCAAAACTAGGTCGTCGAGGAGAAGAACAAGCAAAAAAACTCCTCAGAAACTCAAATGTAATATTTCATAAACATATTTAATAATATCATTAATATTATAGTTTATCACAATATGTATAAGTAATTCTATGTGCTATGTCTTGGGCCATTTCATATTAGTAAGGTAAAGTATTCTCTAATACCATATAACAGTTAGAAACAAAAGCCACAATATGACACATACACAGAATCAACACAACTATTAGCAATAATATTAATCATAAATATACAATATTGAACAACTTACGTCAGTAATGGTCTAGGACTGGACATCAAGTGAGCCGTCTCACTAAGAATATAGCCTCTTTATAAGTTTCGATCGGTGGGGGTTTTTTTTTTTGGTGGTGGGTAAAATCATCCAATGACATCTCCGGCGGAGATAGTGTCAGACTCTTACTGACTAAAAACCCACCCCGTTCCTTCGTGGCCTTAGATACAAGGGCCGGGCTTTCCTTTCGGAAGCAAACCCTTGGCCCCAGCAGGCTTCGACCCGGCCTGCCTGATCGGTGGGGGTTTGACACTAACGTCAAACACAATATTATCCTTGGTAGGTATTTTAACGTTAGATTCAAACTATATAAATGTTACCAATGTATAAAATACAACTAAGAATATTCGTGAATAATTAAAATTCATAATTTAATAACGTCATAAATAATATACTCGTAGAATCTAACACGTGCGTATTACAGGCATTACAATAAATACTTGTATGAAAAGGACATTTGCGGAGATAACGTATGCGGAGAAAATCCGCATGTGTGATGAAACCCGGGAAACACTGGGGTTTATAGTTTGTTTAGAGAAACCGACTTTTAAATAAACAAAATCGCTGGCAGAAGTAAGTAGCATATGAACAAACAATTTCATCTTTCATTTTTTTTTAAATTTATTATTAGCACATAAAACAAAAATCTCAAGTTTACAAAGCAGGTTTTAACCCTAAATCCATTTCAAAACTCTTATCCCGATCTACCTAGTTACCTCTAAGAAAAACTGCTTTTGGAAAAACCGTTTCAAGCTTCAAGAGGCTTCCAATTTCCGCTAACACAAATCAATCCGTATAGCAAGACTCGGGCAAGTGAGGCAGTACATCGAAGGCACAAGTACGCGTGAAGACGTTTGCGGGTAGATAAGCGATATCGGGAGCCCATTTGCCGTATAGCTGATAATTTCCGCTGTGCGATGGCGTCATTTACCCTTCGAGTTTGGGGTGGGTCGCCAGTGTGAGCGGGTCTTGTCAACAAGACATAACGTCGTCTTCCCTGAAGTTTAAAGCGGGGCATTCATAGACACTATGTCTATTGCACGTTGCTAGTACAAGTTTTGTAGGTGTATTTATTATTTATTTATTTATTTATTTATTATATGCTTTATTGTACACCATAACATGAACAAAAACAAGGAATTAAAACTAAAACACACATATACAATGGGCGGCCTTATCGCACTCTGCGATCTCTACCAGGCAACCTGGGATGGACAGTAATTGCCTGGACAAGAAATGGGGCTGTCATTGGTGTGACAATAACAGTGATATACATATTTATATTACAATAGATACATAGATATATACATATATTTTATAATAAATACATACATATTGAACAATACATAAAACATGACGACTAACAACATTCACAGCGACAGGTAATGTTCCCTAACGAGTCTTTTAAAAACAGGCAATGATTGAGCGCGTTTAATTGTGTCTGGCAATTCATTCCACAGACGAGCAGCTTGAACAGTAAATGATTTGTCAAAGAAAGTCGTGGAATGTATTGGCATTTTAAGTCGCAAGTTCTCTGACGACCTGAGAAACTTAGAGTGAGAATTGCAGAGAAATTCAAAACGTTTTTTAAGGTAAAGGGGCGAAAAAGGGGAAAAGAGAATATTATATAGAAGGGAAAGTATATGAGCATTCCGGCGAAGGCGAATTGGCAACCACTTGAGCTTCACACGGAATTCGGAAACGTGGTCATATTTGCGTAAACCAAATATGAATCTTATACAAAAATTTTGAAGCCGCTCAAGTTTATCCAGTTGTTCCTGAGTGAGATCAAGATAGCTGGCATCAGCATAATCAAGGATGGGAAGAAGAAGTGACTGTGCAAGCGCAATCTTGGTGGCAGTCGGCAGAAAATTTCGGAGTCTTCTCAAAGATGCAGCAGATGCAAATAACTTACGGCTGACTTCTTGTAGCTGGGCAGTCCAAGAAAAGTTCTTATCAATAAATATCCCCAAGTTTTTAACTTTATCACTAAAGGGAATCGTGGAATTGTCAAAAGTAACTTGGGGAAGAGTCGACCAGTCGATCTTAGAAACCATCCTAGGACTGCCCACCACTATCACCTGTGTCTTTGTAGGGTTGACCGTAAGACCATACTTCTTGCTCCAATCGCATATGCGGGCCAAATCACGGTTGATAGTGATGATAGCCTCAGACAGATTATTAAGAGGTGCCCACGAGTAAATTTGAAGATCGTCTGCATACAGATGGTAGGAAGAAATTAGTTCATCGGAAATTGAGTTTATAAAAACTGCGAAAAGTAAAGGGGATAACACGCCACCCTGCGGCACCCCGGCAGTAGTACCACACCAGGAAGACAAGGACTCTCCGATGCAAATACGTTGCCGGCGACCGAGCAGGTAACTACGAAACCAGTCAATCACCGATGGAGATATATTAAGAGAGCGTAGAATACCAAGCAATACATCGTAATCAACAGTATTAAAGGCATTACTGAAATCCAGCAATGCTAAAACCGTTAGATTACTTTTTTCCAAGGCTGATCTAATATCATCCGTAATATTAAGAAGGGCTGTAGTCGTGCTATGACCAGGTCGGAAGCCGGACTGAAAGGGATTAAGGAGGCTATGTTTGTAAAGGAAAGTACTAAATTGGTCGTGGATTAACCGTTCGAGGACTTTGGAAAGGAAAGGTAGAACGGATATTGGACGGTATTCAGAAAAGGATGTGGGATTGGATTTTTTTGGTAAAGGAATAATTTGTGCATCTTTCCATGAACATGGAAAGACTCCACTAGACGCAGAAAAGTTGAGGATGTGGCTAATTACGGAAAGGATTACGTCCAGCACCGGTAGTAACATTTTACGGCTGATACAGTCGGTACCTACAGCATTGGAAGTAATTGATAGAATGCTCTTCTTAACATCACATGCGGAGAATTCACTAAAAATAAATGGAGAATAACTGGGAGTCGGAAGAGAAGAAAGATGATCCAATGTATTAAATTTCACGGTCCTATCAAAATTAGACGAAGCTGTAAAATGATTATTCATTGCATCGATGTCTAAATCTTTAGGAGTTGACTGTTGTCGGGTTTTGCCGACCCCCAGAGTTCTTAGAAAATTCCAAACTTTGGAAGCGTCCTCATTTTGGACGGAATTATGAATGTGTTGGCGATTAGCATTCCTACACACCTTATTACAGAGATTGCGAATTGAGGCATATTTTTCCCTATTAGCATCACTTGGCTGCCGCTTAAATTTAGACTTGGCTACCGCTTTTTTGTTCAACAATTTTTTGATCTCATCTGTCAGCCACGGCGCCGGCAAATGTTTGACTCTAACTGTACGAACGGGAGCATGAACATCATAAAGCTCAAGAAGTTTAGTCGTGAAAATATTGACTTTCTCATCAACCGACGTAGAGGCAAACAGAGTAGACCAATCAATATTGCTGGCATCCTCGCACAGAATGTCATGGTTCATACCACCAAAATTGCGTTGCATGAGAATTTTGGCTTTAGCCTTAGGTG
Source organism: Leucania comma (assembly GCA_958295575.1). NCBI lineage: Eukaryota > Metazoa > Arthropoda > Insecta > Lepidoptera > Noctuidae > Leucania > Leucania comma. The sequence continues at coordinate 21,351,119 of OY282477.1, read as the reverse complement.
GTCGAATTTTATAAGATAGAAAAACCAGGTCGTGGTAGGAAAACGCATCGGCTGAGCATTGGCCATGCTTAGCGACGCGATCAGGTGAGGAGACAAAAATCAAGTCAAGAAGTGAAGGTGTAGAGTTTGGAAAATGGTGAGTTGCACTAAGTGGAAGAATGGAAAGATTATAAGAAGCTGAAATATTAGTCAGAGAAAACGAGCGATGATCTTTTTTTAGGAGACAAGTATTAAAATCACCCATGATTATGCTATGACTGTAAGAAGGGATCAGGACTTCTAAGAGTTTTTCAAAGGAAGAAAAGAAATTAATACGTAGAGAGGGACAGTAATATACACCAAGAAGTAATTTCGAGTGATTTAGTTCGACTTCGAGAAAGAGGTGTTCACCAGCGTTTGATGGCGGAGGCTGTGCCGACACATTAACAACAGAGTAGGGAATATGTGCACGGAGATATATGGCAACACCGCCACCACCACCAACAGCACGATCGTTTCTTATTAATACAAAGCCAGGAAGAGAATAGCTAGTAGAAGGCAAACAGGGTTTAAGCCAGGACTCGGAAACAAGAATAGCATGAATGTTTTTACAGTCAAAACTTGCCAGCATATCGTGGAAATGAGCCGGAATACTCTGGGCGTTAATATGAATAACGTTAAAATTATTAGGAACATCAGAAAACTGCGCTGTAAGACTGTCTGCAAGAGACGGAATACTGACAAAACTGTCATCACTGCTTGTTAAAGATAAAAAACTATTATTGTCACTGCTGTTATCGAAAGACATATAAAATATATATATATATATAAAATCCTAACTAAAAATAATTATTTAATTACACCAAATAATTTGGTTTACCTGCCAGTTGCGTTACAAAATTTAAAAACATAAAATAAAAAAAAAAATTAACATTACATGTTGCCCGAGTAACCATATTATATATATAAAGTATATCTTAATGGAAATGGAAACACAAAAAAATAATAATATATATATAGACCGCTAACTATGCACTGCCACCTAAAACGGAACGCTCTAACGTTATTCTCTGCTATAAGATTAGGCAATATGATCAAAAGACTTTAGCCTTCCTTGAGGGCAAATATAAAAACATGAAAAATAATTGTTGACTACTAGTGACAGTGACATTCTATAACAATTTGTGAAGCGTCACGTCAAAACAAACTTAAAACACATAATAAAAAAAAAAGAAAAAAAAGTGAAGGTAACAAAACAGTCAACATTACCCGGACATTGAATAAAACATCACAAAAACATAAATCACTTTTTTACGGCCGCAGTACGTTTCAGCCTCGCAGTTTTCACAGCAGCAGCAGCAGCAGCAGCAGCAGGCACCGGCAAAGACTTAGGATCGCACTGTTCGAGCTCTTTGGCAACCAGTTGAAGTGGCGCAATCTTGTCCAACTCGGCGAGAGACTCAATACGATACCGCTTATCATTAGAGTCAAGGACATACACGCAGCCCGCCTTAGTCCAGCTCCTGGATACGCCGCATCTTTCCCTAGCAGCCAAGAACACATCGTGCCGTGCCTTAGTGAGGAACTCAGACATAGTGATGCCAGAGCCCTTTAATTTGGCTTTCGAAAACCAGATCTTGTCACGGGTTGCTTGACTGCTAACTTTAAACAGAATAGGCCTGGTTTTACTTGCCACAGCTCGCCCCATCCTGTGACATCGGCTAATGTCAGTAACAGTGAAGTCGTTCAACTGCAGCTTACTACGGACCACCTCAGCGATCACCTTCGGTGTATCCTCCTTCTGCCCTTCATCAACTCCATGTAGCAGCAGGATCTTTCTTCGCCCACGCATCTCCATTTGGTCGATACTCCGTGAAAGTAATCCCACCTGCTGCTGAAGACTATTGAGAGCCTGTGTGACAAATTTCCGGAACATTGTGAACTCTGTTGCCAGGCCAGAAGCTGTGATAGGCGATTGTGGCGTTTTTTGCAATTCTTCTTCGAAGATAGACATTCTTGTGTTGAACAATTCCTTGAGCTCTGTCAATGTGCTTGTTAGTGATTCCATGATGTTGAAGTGAAGTGAATTGTAGAGTGAAGTTTATAGGAAGATAACGCTACACCAGCAGGTACAAAAGGTTAACTTTTAAAATATTGCATAAATACTTATTAAAACAGTTTTAATATTATTAAATTGATTTAAATTAAATAAAAAAGAAGAGCTAATTTTTATTTGTGCACCTTTACAACTACCCACGGAAAAAAAAACAACACATTTATCAACACATTTGTGTACATTTTGAGTGATCGCAAACAGACCTATTGTAGCGAAGTTCAACATGTCCCGCAATTATGTTCACAGATAATGCCATCTTGAGAGTAGATGGCATTTGCTCCTGCTACAGGACTGCTAACCGGCCACTGCACACGGGCTTGCAGAAGACGAGCGATGCAAGGTCGTCGTTCAACTGGTAACCGTCCAAACCGAACCCAAGCCGTCGACGGCGTATATTGTTTACTGTTTAGTGGCCACTGGGAATTTCTGAAAAGAAAACCCGTGATCCTAGAGGAGGAAGGACACAAGTCTGGTTTAGTCAGCAAAAATCTAACACGCCTTCCCGCACTACCCTAGAGCGGAAGAAGTGATTGGATGGTTTCCCACTTCAAAAAAAAATTGTGAATAAGATGGTTTTAAATAGTATTCTCTAAATTCATCTGTTTTGTTGACTAACTTCATATAGAGGACTACTTTGAACGCCCACTACCCCATGTAGGGAACGTAGGACATTAATATCCTTCGTTCCCTATAGTGGGCGTTCAAAGTAGTCCTCCATATGAACAGTCTTGAATTCACGGTTTACCTCACGTCGAGTCCTTTCTGTTGTTTATTACTTCTGCCAACACGATGCGATGCCAGGTTTGACGAAGATGGCCACTCTTTCTTTTATCTCTTGAAGATTTCTGTTCCATACTTGCTTGGGTATATGATCGGAACTCTCGATTGGGCTCTCGTAGTATTTCTTCAACAGTTCTACGTTGGATATTGTCTCAAGCCAGTAGATTCAGACGATACACTTTGTTTTATTAAAATCTTACGTAAAAGGGGGAGCATGTTGTCAAAAACCGGGCACAAAATTAATTCATAAATCCCTATTAGTTTTTACTAGCTTGTGATAGTGGCTGTATGGACAAACCCAAGTAGGTTTCTCCATTTTAACTTTGAACCCCTTGTTCATACCCTTATGAAGTGAATTTTAAAACATCCATAATCTTTGTATAAATCGTAATTTTATGAAACCTATATTAGCAGTTTTAGCATCTTAGATCCAAGGGTTAGGGCTGGATGTTGATGAGTTAATGAGTTGAGTCTGGACTTTGCTTTTTACACAACATTATTTTTAGTATAAGCGAAACTTGAATGTTGGTTGTTCAGAATCAGTAACTGAATCGATTCCAGTAATTTTTACACCATGTTATATTTTTTCCCAAAAATATGTAAAAAAGGTCACAAATTGGACACCACCGACACTAAGTACAACACAGGTCACGGCAAGTCATAGTAGGTATTAGTCGTTAGCGTACAGTTAGGTGCGGGTGCAAAACAACCCTTCAATCACACGGATGGCCCGGTGACTATGTATTTCTACGGACAACCATGTAACATAAAAAGCTTATAACTTTGTGATTTTTCATGATACTGTGTTGAAATTTTGTACCTAAAATCTTTACATAAAAATGATAGGCATGTGTTTCAGGTTTCACATATACTAAAAATAAGGTTGTATATACAGATGGTATTTTTTTTTTATGGTAGGTAAAATCATCCAATGACAAATCACGCCCTTGGGCTGAGCGGGAAATAGTGTCAGACTCTTACTGACTAAAAACCTACCCTGTTCCTTCCCTGCCTTGGATCCTGGGTCCTGGTATGTATTTTCATACCTCCCCAAAGCCCCAGACTAGGCCTCGACCCTACTGGGCCCCTACGGTTTGCTGACAACTCCTTGAGGCGCACGGGAAGAGGAAAACCTCACCAAAACGCTTCAACATACCTAACAAAACCTTGATATACCATGATTAGTACAAAGCTTTACCATATTTATTCTAAATCTATAAGTTTTTTACAACTAACCTTGAGTAAGCGCATAGATTTACTGTCTTAATATAAAATCCCTTCGCTAACAAAGGAACCATACCCAACATCTTTAAAGCGACCACGCGTTTTGCTTTCCCACCGCTACTTTACTCACGATTTTCGACCTTAACCCCTTAATTTAAGCTTCTAAAACCTTCACAGTCACAATCCTCACATGAACTAGTATTTCAGTTAATATCTTGAACTGTCTCCAGCCATTACTGACTGTCAAAGTCATCGGTAAACGTCTCGATATTTGGAAAAGATAGTAAGGTTGATAAAATCCTTAGTGGAAATTCAAAATAGACCCTCCTATATGGACGTGGAGAACGCATGTTTCATAGATGTTTATCTCATAAATTGTGCTAGTATTGGCGGTTTATCATGAATAATGACACTTTTAGTAGCTTGATCGGTTTCGGGATCACATAATGTGGTGAGGTTCAGTTGATATATTTTTTGGTCTTTTGTTAGAGAATTTTCTGTCATTATTCATTTGTAAATGCTTAAGTGGAGCTTATATTTAGAAAATAGGAACTATTGAATTTGAGGAAAACGTTTTTCAAATTCAGAAAAGAAATTAATATATGTAAAAATTCGTCAAAAACGTCAGCTGAGCGAGACCAATGAACTGTAGGTAGTTAGTACGCAACGACCGACAGCTACCTACAAGGTCCTTGACTTGTTTACTTAAATAAATTAATTTCGTGCGTATATTAATTCGAGTTTTAGAAAAAACTACTTAATTTTTTTTTTCTTTACAAATCGATAGTGTTTCATATACCGAATCGACCCTCCACGGGATTAAAACGTCCAAAATTTAACGGTGTATATACGAATAAACTAGCCTTTGGGGAAAATTATTTTGTATGCCAGGGTCTGCTAGTAAAATATATATTTTAGCCTTTATTTGATTGAAAACTTAATTAACAGCTGTGTTTTAATTAATTATAATAAATCCGTAAAAGTCAGCTTTTGTGTTGAAATATTGAATTGTTGGAAGGCTCTAATTAAGTGAAGAAGTATTTGTTGAAAATATTAATTTACTTGTTTGTTAATTATACAAAATAAAGCACAATTTTTGTTCATACTTATTCTCATCTCGTTTTTAGGGTTCCGTAGTCCTATTAAGGAAGCCTTATAGTTTCGCACTATATGTCACTTTGTTGGCCTGTCCGCCTGTCTGTCTGCGGTTTAGCTGTAACTTTGCATCGGAATATTATTATACCAATCTGGTAATATGGAAATAGTGCAAAATCTGAAATAGTATATTTTTTTAAAAGAGTGTCCAACATTTGGGCCACGTAGTTAGCTGACAATTTTCGTTAAAACAATCAATAGACACCGTGCATTAGTTCCTGATGTTTTATAAGTTCCCATGTACGCCTATATGAAATAAATAACATTTTATATTTAAGTGGTAAATATATTTTTAGATTCTTCTGCACGTAGTGAAGATGCAATAATGCAAAGATAGATTTAGACCATTAAAAGAATGCTGTAAATAAATAAACAAATTTTCCCTTTTTCCAACAAGTAAATGGAATGTATTTCTTTTTTTTAGCGTCGTAGCACACGCCGGTTATCCTCTATAGTATATTATATTACGTGAAGGAAAGTGTGGTGATCTTTGTACTTTTTCTCACGGTTAGAAATGGTACCTTATCGTTATTTTAATATTTAGTCTAGGTTTTACAGCAACTTTGCCTGCGTAAAAGTCAGTTAATTAATTCATGAGAACGACGTACAACTGATATAAAAACGCTATGTCTAGGCTACGGTATATCAGTTCGTTCGGTATGTCATTCGTTTAATCGTACTCGAACTCAAATAACTAAAGTTATAAATAACTTAATAGATAATATATAAACTTAAAAGTTTTTTAGCTTAATTATTTTTATACGGGTTCGTACGTGCTATACCTACCCGTATAAAAAGAATTCATTGGGCATCAAAAAAAATTAAATTTAGATTTATTACGAAATATAATTTTACTGCATTGGAAATAATAAATATATTTCGTTATAAATTAACTTTAATGAACAGAAAATTACTATATTTGTTTGAATTTAAAAGGCTTAGGCCCTACAAAATCATTTCTCTGGAGTTATGTCCACCTTGTCACAAATGAGCATCTTACAACATATGAGCATAAACACATGGTTTTGACCCAATTACGCAATGCAGCTTCTGTATAATGCATTATGCATATTCCAGGCTATTACCAAATGGTCATCAGTTACAATAACAGTGCTATGGGGGCGTAATTAATTCCATGAGGACGTCTGCAACATGTCAGGGCGAATGCATTGCATTGCAACTTGTTGAATACTACGACTTAGCGGCTTGATACTTGACATGCAGCGTCTTATTAGAACGTTAGCAGAGGTTATGGACACTTTGTTTTAGGACATGTTGCATTTTGAGCTTAGATTTTCAGAAAATAATTGAAAGTCTTTCAGGACAATGGACACTTTTGTATGGACTCCATACCTAGAGATATATCAATTTATTTCAAACTAGACTTGATTCAAGAAGCGAATGTTTTGTCACTGCTGGGTGGCCTCGATCTTCGGTGATAAAAACTGAAGTTGGTGTTGAAAATACAAATGAAAAACCATAATCAACATTATTTAGATGATGTCCAGTTGATAATTTTTTTTTGCACATGTTGGACTTATTATGACTTTAATATGGTATTTGCCACTACTAAAAAAAAAACGTTGAGTCCAAAACGCTCTTTGTCTTTACTTTGCTTTGCTCCTCTTTATGTGAAATGATGAGCAGTAATCGGGCATCGTGCGGGCAGTAGTAGTAGTTCAATTTTTTGGGTACAAATGTTCTCCTTCTCCGTTTTGAGAACAGTAGTGATGAAATAAATTACACAAAGTAAAAGTACCACTGCTCTAGTCGGGGCCGTTACCCCTGGGCTCTGGCGCTTATTTCTATATACAAACCTACAAATTTTACCGTACATACCTGTCTTCATTTTCAAACTGATTCATGACCATAATGTCAAAAGATCGTCAAAACAATAACACAAGTATCAACATCTTTCAATCCTAATACATTATGCCATGGAACGCGCAATCCCTAAAGCCTAATCGGTTCATTTGGCTGACATGTCATAATATATGACACAAAGGAGTGCTATCTTCAACTTGATATATTAGGGGGCAATTAGAACCTTATTTCAACCTGCTAATGAGTTTAAGTAGCGTTTAACCAGGGGCTGAAAAAGGGCAGGATAGGGGACTGAAAAGTACTTACGTTAACGCGTATGTAGATGTAGGTTTGGTTTTATGAGACTAAAAAGGTACGTAACTGTGTTAAGGTACGGTATCTGATGTCAAATGTCAAGTGAATTTATACGTATGTAGAGCAGACTGTAAAGTCTCACAACCTCTGTTGAAAAAGTATAATATTCCACAATAATATTCCACAACTATCTCACACAACGCTGTCTAGTCCCAAGCTAAGCAGAGCTTGTGTTATGGGTACTAGACAACTGATGAACATACTTATATATTTCTAAATACATACATATTATAGATAAATTACACCCAGACACAGAACAAATGATCGTGCTCATCACACAAACATTTGTCCTGGGTGGGAATCGAACCCACAACCACCGGCATAGCAGTCAGGGCCACTAACTACTAGACCAACAGGCCAGTCGACTTAAAAATCCTTAGGTTATAGTATAGCTATAACCTAAGGATTTTTAAGTCGAGATTGATTAGGTTCGTTCTAGGCAAGCATGATTCATGGGCGACCACATAGTCCCTTTCCATCGGATCGGTTAGTGGTCAAGCTCAAGCTCAAAGGTTTACCTTTCAATAATAAAAAAACTGGGCAAGTGCGATTTGGAGTCGCGCACTAAGGGTTCCGTACAAACTTACCGTTGAAAACAATTCAATTTCTGAATTGAGTTACGAAGATTTTTCCGAATCGCAAAAAAGTTTATATTTGTGACGTAACTACAAAGGGAATTGCATGAAAATGCACCAACCAACAGATTTGAAACAGGTGTCAATCGAAGCGTCTAGTTGAATAGAGAATTTTTTTTTATTATGGCGACATACCTGAAAAGCTTTAGGGATTTAGATTTTATTACAAATTTTAACCTAACCTAACTTAACCCAAGTATTTGAACACCTTAAATATACTATAACATAGTACTGTCATATATTTTTGAACACGGCTTGAAACAGAGCATTGCTCAAAACTGACCCACCAACAGACTTGAAACAGGTGTCATTCGAATCGTCTAGTTGAATAGGGTTTTTCTTATTATGGCGACATACCTAGAGCGCCCACAAGGAACTTAGTTGCCCAACTTGTTTTCGTCTCTGTCGCACTTACATACAAACCCGTAACTTGATGTGAGGAACAAATTAGTCACGGAAACAAAAGTTGCTCGTATGCGCTATCTCTTGCTTCAGAGCTTGTAAACTGTTTAGGGACAAAATAGGCACAGAAGTCAATCTCATGTGTGTATTTCACTTTTCATACCTACACTCGGCGGTCGCGCTAGAGTCGCCGCCGGCGCCACTCTGTCCGAGCGCGCCCGAGCGCGGCGATAGTAAAAATATTACATAGCCACAAAGTCATATTCGCTTTCTCATAGACCACTGGGGTACATAACCACCTACCTAAGTGTGTTCTGCGATATGTTAAAATCAACCATCAAAAATACAAGCAAATAACTGCTTACCTCTTGATTAAATAACTGGCACCTCCAAACTTCTTTCTTTCTCGCATAACGTCATGATACGATGCCCAGGACCTTTTTCACACCGAAACAAAACCAACATTACCCGTCTTTGATCGGCGATTCCATTTCAAAACGTTGTGCCAAATTGTCATGCCGCTGAATTCTGTTACGTTAGCTTAAATGAGCACAATTAAGTGTGCTGCGTCCATTGCTGGTTGAGTGCGGTGAACGCGGAGCTACGAGGTAACACACGGCAGCGGAATTAATACTGGCTCGGATTTACAGGCCGGTTTGTGGTGGAGGCTGAAGCGTTTACACTTTATTTTACATCAACAAAATAATTATGATAATTTGAACCTTTTTAAGAACAAACAACTGGCGGCCTTATCACATTCCGTGATCTCTTCGAAGCAACCTAGAATGGACAGAGATTGCATATTCTTCTGTTCTGTGCATGGATACAAAAAGTCAACCCGCCTATGTAAGATTTTATTTTTGATTTTTTTTTATCAGCAGTTATCATTATTATTTACTTCATTTAGGTACACTTATAATTTACATTTTTAAATATTGACATAATTATACAAATATTCGTAAAAAGGGCGTATTTTACCATTTTCCGACGATTACAATTTTTAGTTTCATCTTTCGAATTCTTAAAGAAGATGGCCGTTCCGACATTTTATTCGTACCTAGTCTACCATCGTCATCATTATATTAATATGAATGAAAACTTATTAATGCTTACAATAAAATGAAAAATTGTATTAAATGGTACCTTAGTTTAGTATGTGCAAGTTTTTTGCGGTTGAAAAATATCGCAAAAACAGAACGTAATGAAAATATTTTAGGCGTATGATAAGTACAAGTATCTTTTTTAACACACTCAAAGAGATTTGTGGATAAAAAAAATAAAATAATAATTTTGCAGTCCCATTGTAGAATACTAAAAGTGAAAAAAATAATTTTACTAACGCCAAATATGACGAAATTGTAACATGACTAGGAAAAATGCACACAAAACAGCTCAGTGTAATGTGTTACTTTATGACTAGTTAACGACTTTTACAACAGAATGGTCAACACCAAAAATATTACACACTGCAACAGTACTAGGCCAGTATAGGCCAAAAAAGAACCTGTTTTCCAACTTACAAAATAAAATCGCTCTTCACTTAAAACTTACGTCGTTTATATCACAACTAAGTATTCAAAGCCGAGCCTGTGCGAAGGTTCCAACAGCGACATCACTCAGTTCGAAGCTCGTTCAATGCTTTACGTACACAGCAGACTGTTTGCGATTGACAGGGGTTCAGGTCGATACACGTAATGAGGGCCATCGTTTTTGTGCTCACCAGTTGGTACCACTGGAGAGTAAAGTCCTTAAGAAATTTTAAAAGTTGGTATTATGTGCACGGAAAAAAAGTTTGAATTGAAATCGTTCCTAATATCACAGTGTCGGTAAAGTCTAACATTGATAGTGACGCAGTGCTGCAAAAATAAAGAAGGACATAAATACATCAATTTTTTTTTTGACCAAAAAGCCCTTTTCTGCTTAGAAAGCAATAGTTGGTAGAACAATAATTTAACCTGCCATAATATTTTTGTTATAGTAAAAAATTGCAAATAATTAAAAAAAAAAATGAGAACGTAAATTGTGTTCATAGCTCAATTATAATAGAAAGTTCTCTCTCATTTTCCTCTTAAAGACATCCAAAGAAGGACTGTCGAGTATGACCATGTCCTATAGCACCAGGAGGTGTGGGAGAAAGTTCAAGAAACGTAAATCAGTTACAGAAAAGAAGTGACCTTAGTGGCTGGAAATGTGATGTGGAGTACAAAGAAGAAGAGAGGTGGTAGTGCAAGTGTTTACCACTAGAGACCAGTGATTTAAGTATTCAAGAAGCCATTGAGGAGCATTGGAATTGTGCTGGATAGTTTCCTATAGAGAGCGGATAGAATATGTGTATCTCATTGACGCCAAATTGGTAGCCATAGATACTCACTTTTTAATGGGGTCCATCACTTTCATTTTCATTTAAGGTAGCCGAAAAGATACGAGCAGTGAAGAACAGCACAGAAGAGAGAGTGGAGAGAAGTTGCACCCCAGCAATCTCCGGGCTTGCGGACGGCGTGCAATGGGTAGCACGCTGTCCGATCGTCCGGTAACCGACCGGACCGAGCCCAAGTCGTCGACGGCGCGTTCTGTTCCCGCGCGCCTCAAGGAGCTGTCAGCACACCGAAGAGGCCCAGCCTGCTAACTGCAGGCAGGCAGGGTCGAAGCCTACTGGGGTCATGGGTTAGTTCCGAAAGGAATGCTCGACCCCGGCACGATAGGCTACGAAGGAACGGGGTAGGTTTTTAGTCAGTAAGAGTCTGACACTACTTCCCGCTCCGCCCAAGGGCGGGATTTGTCATTGGATGATTTTACCTACCATAAAAAAAAAAAAAAAAAAAAAAAACCCCAGCAATCTCAATCGAAGACTTGCTACTCTTCTGGGTCTGTTTTGCTATGTTAAATGGCTATTTATTTATTTACACTTTATTGTACAACAAGATTACAATTATTCAAGCGTTCAAGCTCTCACCCAAGCGTTTCGACTCCAAACTTACTAGTACAGTTTGACAGTTTCATTTAGAATTGCAAGACATTATTATATTGTTTCCTTTTTTTTAACTCATCAAAATACAGTGGTATCTCTTATCTTAAAATATTAAGTCCGACAAGAACATTGTTTACGCAAATAGATTTCCTTCAAAACCAGACGTTGAAATGTCAGTCCTTCAGTACTACTTACATCCACAAAGATTTCTGGTTAAGTTGCAAGCGTGGGAGGATTCATTTCACCGCCAGACAGCTTATAATTCGACTTATTTAATATTTCCGTGGCGAGTACATTTTATTTCAAAACAGTCTCATTTCATTATTCTATAGAAAAGGTCACCTTATTATTATTAACGTAAGAGTTTTTGTTTTAAGTGTCATAGTTAATTAGGGTTCCATACCTCAAAAGGAAAATACTGAACCGTTCTAGGATCACTTTGTTGTCTGTCTATAAAGACCCTTTATTTCGAAAACACGTGGATGTATCGAGTTGAAATTGAAATCATATATATTCAAGTCTATGGTCCCAAGAAGCTGTGAAAATCAAACATTTAAGTTAACAAAAAAAAAGATACGGTCATTTATGTCACAGAAAATAGTTAGTTCATCATCATCATCTTCCTGTCCTTATCCCGTTTTATTTGGGGTCGGCGCAACACGTTTTTTTCTCCCATTCTCTCCTGTCACTCGTCACGATATCACTAACTCCCTTTTCTTTCATATCACTCCTCACACAATTCATCCATCTCTTCTTTGGCCTCCCTCTCCATCTCCATCCATCCACATGTAAACTCATAACTCTTTTAGTAACATGCGTGGTTGCGCCAATTTGCTATGATCCGCGATTTTGTTTTTTGTAATTTATTTTTTTGGCCTAGCAATCCTATCCCTTCCGTTTATTTCCCCGCACGACCTCAAGAAATGATTTGACATTGACGTTTTGTGCATCGATTGTGAATGTGACCGCACCGCTAACCGCGCCCGCTCGAAATTACAAGAAAGTTGACTATTTTCGTGATCCAACCATTCAGAACTCAACAGTGTTGCAGTGTAGTGCAAAACAGGACCTGGCAGTGATTTAAATGTGCGAAGTCGAAAATCGCCGGCGAGGTGCCACGTGCAACCTTCGAAGTCTAAAGGTCAGTGTTCCTTCCCAATACATTTATCCCATTAATAAACGCTAGACGCAGTACCTGCATATTGTTAACAAACCTTAGATCGCTTTTCAAACATACAGTCCATTAAAACAACCAGCAAATTCGCGCAACCATTACTTTTTGGTCCATACGAGCAGGATCGTGAATCATTTTCTTGTAATTTCGCAATATAGTATTTGTTCCATAGGGAATAAACGCAACGCGCCTGTTTACCTAGATATAATAGTAGAAAACCCGCATTTAGGCATTTAGGCAACTATACGTTATTTCGCTCGTATAGTTAAAGAGTCATTGATAATTACGGTACCTACGCCGTCAACCGCACCGCATAATTATAGTTAGCTACGTAAATATCAGCGTAGATATAAATCGATCGCATTCTTTTTCTTGTCAAAATTCATTCGACCATCCTACAAATTGCATGTAGGTAGACGCATTTCAAAAATACCCGTTCATTGTTGAGTGAATATTTGTAGGAAACGGATAAACCATAGATTATATAGACAGGTTATTCCGTTCGTTCGCCGTTCGCTTTGTTGTTTACAATATTACCATATTGTTATCTGATAATTATCGCTTACTTAATAATTCGTTAAGTGTTTGTTTGAGTGTATAGTGTGAATATATCAAGACAAGATGTCTCTTAAGGGAACCAAGGTTAGTACTGATTTAAAGGTTCAGTTAAAGCTTTTATACGCTGAAAGGGACTCACAGTTTTCACGTGTTCAATCAATTTGTGATAAATCTTTGCAAACCTCGGATCTGGCGATTAGAGATGCTTTCTTGTGTTCGTTGGAAACTTTAGATAGTTTGCGCGAGGATTTTAAATCTACAATTAAGAATATAAACATTTTAGAGTTGGAGTTGAATCCTGATTACTGTGTGAGTTATCAGGCATTGTCGTCCTTTGATGACTTGTATTGTCGTATCAAACGTATTGCTAGGAGTTAAGAGACTCCCCCCCCCGCGAGTAGTTTATCCAACCCTCCTCGCGAACGCCCACGATTGCCGCCAATTCAAATACCTGAATTTAATGGTGACATTCGAAATTGGAATTTATTTATAGATAGTTTCGAAAATATAATACATAGGAACACATCGCTGACAGATCACGAGAGATTGCATTATCTCGTAGAAAAATTGACCGGTAAGGCAAAGGCTGTCTGTGCTGGAATTACGTTTAGCGCTGAAAATTACAATTTAGTTTTGAACACTTTAAAAACAAAATACGAAGATAAGCGATTAGTAGCCACCGCATATTTAGATCAATTATTCGATTTGAAAAGTTTTTCCGTTTGTAACGATCATAATTTAGAGAAGTTTTTAAATATTTTCGCATCATCTGTTCGTGCAGTAAAGAACCTAAAGGTCAATGACCTCTGTGACTTTTTGTTTTTGTATATCGGTTTAAATAAATTAGATCCTGAAACTGTTCGTCTGTTTGAAACGACTCAGCGCGGCAAAGAAATACCTAAGTTCGAAGATTTAGAATCTTTTATTCGCGACCATATTAAGGTATTACAGCGCACGTCGACACGTCATGAAGTCACGAATAGGACAGGTTCCGATCGCCGTATAGACGCGTCATCGAAGTCAGTCAAGACTGCACATACGCTAGTTAATACCGCCTCAACACCTGACTGTTCTCTGTGTAAGGGTAGCCATACACAGCTGTACAAGTGTTCGGGATTTCAGAAATTATCGCCTAGTGATCGTTACAAGTTTGTCCGCACTAATAATTTGTGTTTTAATTGTCTAAGTGACAAACATCTGGTTACGTCATGTAACAGTGGTGGTAGCTGTCGTAAATGTCTAGCTAGACATCATACCTTCTTACATTTTGAGAGTAGTAAGCTGCCATCGCAGCAGCAGCCTGCGCAGACGCGCGACGCTTGTGACGCGCGGCCTGCTGCAAGTGCAAACGACGTAACATTGTGTTCGCTTTCCGCCGCTGGTGCTCAAATCACTACCGTTTTACTTGCGACCGCGCAAGTTGTCATTGTAGATGCCTTTGGCAAACCGCACACCGTTCGAGCGCTACTAGATGGCGCTTCCCAGAGTAATTTTATTACTCGGGATTGTTGTCAACGCCTTGGTTTTAGTTTTAATAATTGGTCTTCCCGCTCAGAAGTGAAAGGTTTTGGAGGTTTAAAGGCAACCATTCACGGTTCCATTAAAATAATATTTAGTTCACGTTTTAATCGTAATATTTCGTTTGAAATGGATTCGCTAGTCGCAGATAAGATTACGGAACGGTTGCCCACGGTACCGGTTGACACGTCCATGCTGACGGAGTTTAAGAACTTGCAGTTAGCCGACGGAAATTACGCTTTCCCTGGAGATATCGATCTATTGATCGGTGCTTCGATTCTCCCGCATCTCCAGTTATCACGTAAAATTCAAGGTCTTCCGATGTACCCCGCTCCGCACGCACTGGAAACAGTTCTCGGGTTTGTTATAGTTGGTTCCGCACCCGCTTGTTCAGTTAGTTACTCGACTGTGTCGCACTGTTGCACCGTCGAGCCGCCGCTTGAGTCTACCATCCGCAAGTTCTGGGAGATTGAAGAGGTCAATGTCCCGCCTATTCTCAGCCCTGAGGATCAGGTCACTGAGGAGATTTATACCCGCACGACTACTCGTGATAAAGATGGTCGTTATGTTGTCGCGCTCCCTTTCAAGGGTGATATTTTTTCGCTCGGTGGCTCCCGTGCCTCCGCAGAAAAACGCTTTCTATGCTCGGAACGTAAGATTCAAGCTGAATTGTCACCGGAAAATATGTTCCATGTCGCTGGAACAGAAAACCCAGCTGATTGTCTCTCACGTGGTTTGCTTCCCGCGCAAATTTTAAATCATCCGCTTTGGTTTTGTGGCCCTCCCTGGCTGCATACCACTCCTAACGAGTGGCCAAATGCTCCGTTTAACCCCGCTACTGTTTCAGAGCCACCCGAGGAGAAGAAACATACGCTTGTAGTATCAGTTCCGCGTGAAGAGTCAGTTGTTTTGTTGTTGTCTAATCGAGTCTCGTCTTGGTCGAGACTATTACGCTGTGTAGTTTACGTCCTAAGATTTTTGAGATTATTACCATCGCGTGGTGCTATAATCGCAGCTGATTTGGATAGAGCTGAATCAGTTGTACTTCGAGAGTTGCAGAAATTTTATTTTTCAATAGAATTTCGTAGTTTAGAATCACAAAAACCTTGTAGTCGCGCACTTCAACATTTGAAACCATTTTTGCAAGACGGACTCATTCGTGTCGGTGGCCGTCTGCGAAATGCTAAGTTAGAGTTTGAACAAATGCATCCAGTAGTTCTACCACGCAAGGATCACGTTTTGGATTTGTTGGTGGATTATCACCATAAGGTGAATTGTCACGCTGGTCCCGATTTATTAATGTCCATTCTTCGACAGAAGTACTGGATACTTTCCGCTCGCAATTTGATACGCGCTAGAGTGCACAGATGTGTGCCCTGCTTTAAGCTCCGCCCGCGTTTCAACGCGCCGGAAATGGCCGACCATCGTTCTTGTCGTGTTGTACAGACGGTGAAACCTTTCATACATACTGGGACGGACTATGCTGGACCGTTTAAAGTCACTATTGCCCGTGGTCGTGGTATACGTTCCACAAAGGCATACATTTGCCTATTCGTTTGTATGACAACTCGTGCGGTTCACATAGAGTTAACCAGTGATTTGAGTACGCAGGGTTTTATGTCTGCATTTAAACGATTTTTATCTCGCCGTGGTCCCGTTAAGCGCTTATACTCTGACAACGGCACAAATTATGTTGGAGCGCGACGCAATATTTCGGAATTACATACATTCTTACGCTCCAAGTACTACCAAAGTGAATTCGCCCATGTCTTAGCTGAGAATCGCATTGATTGGTGTTTTAATACGCCAGCAGCTAGTCATTTTGGTGGCAATTGGGAGGCGAATATTAAAAGCCTTAAGTCGCACCTGTTTCGGGTCATAGGCGAACAGATTCTCTCGTACGAGGAGTTGAGCACTGTACTCGCTCAGGTAGAGGCGTTGATGAATACGCGTCCGTTGTGTCGGACTTTGTCTAGTGATCCATCGGAGCCACTAGCGTTGACGCCGGCTCACTTCTTGACGACGACTCCTCTTAAATATTTGCCCGCTTTAGATGTCGAGACTGACAAACTGCAGCTCCACCCGCGTCACGCTCTGCTAGATAGCTTAGTTCAGTCCTTTTGGAAGCGATGGAGGACAGATTATCTGCATACGCTGCAGTCGCGTCAAAAGTGGAACACTCCTTCAGATCCAGTCACAGTCGGTACTGTGGTGATACTGAAGACTGAGAGTGCGCCTCCTCTGCACTGGCCTCTTGGTGTAGTGGAAGAAGTTTTTCCGGGTTCGAACGGAATAACGCGAGTCGTAAAGGTTAAAACCGCAACTGGATCGTACCTGCGTCCGGTTATTCGCCTCTGCCCTCTGCCTAATCAGTAGTAGTGGCATAGTTAGTTATAAGTTGTTTCGCTACCTAGTATTGATAGTTTAGATTAGTAATAGGGTTTAGTTTCGCTTTTGTTTTTTTTTTCTTTTCTTTGAAGGTAACCCTTCAAACCCGGGGGGAATGGTTGCGCCAATTTGCTATGATCCGCGATTTTGTTTTTTGTAATTTATTTTTTTGGCCTAACAATCCTATCCCTTCCGTTTATTTCCCCGCACGACCTCAAGAAATGATTTGACATTGACGTTTTGTGCATCGATTGTGAATGTGACCGCACCGCTAACCGCGCCCGCTCGAAATTACAAGAAAGTTGACTATTTTCGTGATCCAACCATTCAGAACTCAACAGTGTTGCAGTGTAGTGCAAAACAGGACCTGGCAGTGATTTAAATGTGCGAAGTCGAAAATCGCCGGCGAGGTGCCACGTGCAACCTTCGAAGTCTAAAGGTCAGTGTTCCTTCCCAATACATTTATCCCATTAATAAACGCTAGACGCAGTACCTGCATATTGTTAACAAACCTTAGATCGCTTTTCAAACATACAGTCCATTAAAACAACCAGCAAATTCGCGCAACCAATGCGTTTCATCCCTCCTCTTCACATGACCACACCAAGACAAACGATTTCCTTTCAACTTTTCAGTCACAGATAATAGTTAGTTAAGAAATCAAAATTAATAGGGTACTTGCCGTTGACTTATGGAATTTGGCAAGTAATATCGTCTTATACTACAAGTACAGAGAAAAATTTGAAGTAGGGTAGAGTATATGGTTTTACAGCTGCAAGAGACCGCAGACCTGAGTATCGATACCTTCATGCGTTTAGATAATACTAGGTCTTGACAGAATGGACAACAAAGTAATCCTATAAGGGTTCCGTTTTTGCTTTATGAGATACAGAACCCTAAAAATAGGGTCTGTCTGTCTGTCTGTCTGTTCAGGCATTACGCAAAAACTACCGGTTTGATTACGATGAAACTTGGTATAATTATTCTTTAACATCCTGGGCATCACACTGGGTACTTTTTGTTCTGGAAAAGTATATACAATAAAAAACAAACTTAATTTTGCGGTTCGATCCCTAGACCCGATTACTGTACCAACCGCAAATAATAAGTTTTTCGCAGTTTACGTCACCCGTTTCTATTGTAATTAGACACAATAGGCCCGCGCCGAGACAGAAGTATTAATACGGGTAAGTATGCTCGATAGATATCTAACGTTCTACACAAATAGCACTTTACACAAAAACTCATTGATAAGTTTCGTCGTGCACGCGAACGAAGTTGCGGGCACAGCTAGTAATAATTATATAATTTTGGATTTATGTAGAAGAATGAAACAAAGAACTACCTGGATAAATTGTGAGATTTAAGTACAACTTTGATACTATTTTAGGTATGAATATTACTATAATCACACATTCACTTACAAAATACAATATTAAAATAGGTAATAGTTTATTTCAGACAAAAACACCTATATAGAAATAAATAAACTATTAAAATCATGGAAGTTGACCATTATTGGTTGGTGGGGCATTAGATATTATAATTTAAAATAAATCTTATGTTATTGTTCTTCTCGTTCAGGTGTAAAGAAATCCAGTGCTAAGTGAAAATGAAGTGAATGGCGTATATAACCTTTTCTGTTTCATAAAACTGTCTATTAGCTGTCGTATTATTTAAAGTAGCACGTGCGTTAATTGTATCCCTTTTTGTCTATTTTTACGAGTCGCAACAGACGTAGATAGAATTTTAATTTTAGGTTCTTTCAAGTTGGTGTTTTTTTATTGGAGTAAAACGTATTCTTCTCGAGTTAAAAACATTTTAATTAGGTGAAACTGTTAACGTT
Source organism: Leucania comma (assembly GCA_958295575.1). Classification (NCBI taxonomy): domain Eukaryota; kingdom Metazoa; phylum Arthropoda; class Insecta; order Lepidoptera; family Noctuidae; genus Leucania; species Leucania comma. The sequence goes on along the minus strand of OY282477.1, from coordinate 21,332,198 downwards.
AATTACATTCCGTGTTTTGATCCCAGATAGTATAGCATAGCATAGCATCTGCCTTATAATGATCCGGTCCCGCACTGGGCCCGCGTGGTAGATAACGACCAAATCCCTCTCCTAGAGATCCCAAATATATGAACAAAATTACAAATCCAAGGTTTAATCTCTCCGTGGGCTTATGGAAGACAAGCAATGGGTAGCTCCTCGTCTGCGCGTCCGATAAGCCGACGCCACGTAATGTTCCACGCGCGCCTCAAAGAGATGTACTTAACCTAACCTGTCCGTATAATTGCCTAAATATTGTATAGAATACCTGATCTATACAGATTGCCATTAACATAATAACCCAAGTGCCGCCGGGATTCCGATCCCGATTTCCGGCCACCGTAGGTGCGGGCTCGCTGTCCGTCCGTCCGGTAACAGACCGGTCCGAGCTCAGGTCGTCTACGGCGTGTCCCACGCGCCTCAAGGAGTTGTCAGCAAACTGTAGGAGTCCAGCAGGGCCGAAGCCTACTGGAGCCAAAGGTTATGTGAGAATGTCACCACGGGCCCCGGGAGTAAGGCAATGAATGGAAGGGTAGGTTTTTAGTCAGTAAGAGTCTGTCACTATTTCCCGCCCCACCCAAGGGCGGGATTTGTCATTGGATGATTTTACCTACCATAAAAAAAATAACCCAAGTACAGCCAAATATGATCATTATGAACCGTGTACTAGTTTCCGACGTTTTTATAAGTGTCCATGTACGACTGTAAAAAGATTTAGATTTTTTAGTTTTTTTTTAAAATTGAAATTGAATAGCAGTAGAATAACTAGGGTTGCGGCAACGTATGAAAGCCGATAATGGAAAGAGCAACTAAAAGCACAGATAGGTTTTCGATAGTTAACATTTGACACGTTTTCTCGTTCCACCCTAGAGCGGCAGAAGTCATTGGATGATTACGCACCTCAAAAAAAAAGGTTTAGGCCTACTGTCCATGGACACGTAGCTTTATACCCGGCAACGACATGACAGCACGACGTCGGAGAGTAGTACTCGACGCTCAGCTCTACCTCACCGCAACCGCACTGCAACTTTAACGGTGTGCATGTAGTCGTGTCGAAGGAGAATCCTAATAAATTATTAAGTAGCAAAAGCTACGCGTTCGTGGATAGTAGGCCTTAATCGTTCCGCTCCTCAAATTAAACACCACCTTTAAGGCTCTAACTCCCGAGAAATGCTATAAAACAGTGACTGTCTGAAGCCTACTTCCCAGTAAAGGCTTGGTCAATAGGTTTAAAAAAAAAAAATTTATTATTTATAGATTCATGCACAGTATTATAAACGTAATTATGATTTTTTCGTAAGACTAGTAATACTTTAACCAAAAAAAAATTAACGTCATGACAGGCCTGTCTCACTTCCATACAAGCGGCGCAAAATCGTCGAGATATTTACCTACTGTTCTGGAAAACAACCTAATTTCAACCTTTTGCATTGCATATAGCGTTCATAGTACAATAACTGTGTGCCGTCTCGCTTCAATCTGCCAGGGCTGTCAGAGGTAATGTTGATACGATTTCCAAACGGGCAATAGTCTAGGACCTAGACAACCGAGATTGGTACTTAAATAATATAAAATGCCTACCTGTAAAATAATAATAAAAATAGGGATATAATGATAAACAAAGACCAAATTATGCAGTAATTATGTTTAATTAAGTAGGTAGGTACTAAAATATATAACAACAGACAATACGTTTTCTTATTTTTTTAATTTTATAGTTGTTTTACTTTTAAATACTGTTTTATTGATTTTCTTCCTGATTTAAAGCAACGATTGTTAAATTTTAATGTAGCATAAATGCGTAATCTTACAAAAAGCTTCAAGAAGTAATCTGTTGTTCTGGCTCCTCGACTATTATTCAAGCGAGCGGCGGCGCGGGCCGGGCGGCGCCGGCGAGCGCGCGAGTCGCTTAGCCATTGACATATGATAGGTTCGTTCAGTATAAACAGACACTCACCGCCATATTACAACCAATGCAGTTAGAGACCAATTTATGATGGATTGTTTATTTTTTCATTCACGATAATTTTGTTTATATCATAGCGTTTATTTAAGTAAGTATATGACCTGTTATATAAATGAAGTACCTTTCAGGGTCCTTGGGAAGAGCAAACAGTGACAAACTGGGTATTTTAATTGTGGAGTTCAAACATCCATTTGCAATACAATATCTTTTTGTCTTTTTTGTTTTATGTGCCTCCATCACTCACGACACAGAACTGATTAGATTTCCAACAGAATATACAATACCTAGTACCTTACGGTATTAACAGTTTACTTTAAAATTTGTTTCGCGGATGCGTGCGCTGCGTGTGCGACAAGTCGAGCGAGTGCCAGCCTATTGAGACTAGTCCGGTGACCGGACGCTTGCGTTTATCATACCTAAACTCGGGAGTGAAACTTCTGTACCGGTAAGGTACTATTATATATTCTGTGGTCATGATATACATATTTTCGCTTGTTTTCCCTACTCCTTTCAAACGGCTCTGATCTTTAGAAATATATTTACACAAAAAAAAAATTGCTGGTTAAGTGTTTTTCAGAATATACACAGCATAAAATATTTATGCATTTCAATCAATAATTCACAAAAAAAAAAAGGATTTAAAGGCCAGTAATTGCTCTATCCGGGCGCAGCTGGCCGGAAAAACGCACGCTGGCAGTACGTGAATCTGTGCATTTAAATCCAACCAGATTTTCAAGGGACTATAGGCCGTAAACGTCATATGAGATCCAGTGGGTTAGTAGCTAATATATCGCACAAATCAAAAGCAGATAGTAATATGAACCCAACCAGCTTATCAGGTATCTGCGTGGCTTACGAACATTAACTAACAGTAAGCTGTTCTCCACTAAGTACTACTCTCGAGGCGTAAGTGATTTAGTTACAACTTGGATCTATTTCGACCGCACGGATTTGTAGATAGACGGCGTATTGATTAGAACTAATATAATATTTGAATATCGAATTCGAAACCGTTTTGGGAACACATCATTAATTGTGTTAGGAGACAATATCTGACTTAATTCTTTTTTCTATACTATTTTTGTTATTAGTTTTTTTTTTTTTAACGATAACGAAATTGAATGTAAAATGTGAATAATAGCTTGTGTATGTTTACTTTTTATAGAAAAAAAATAATAAAAATAGATAATAATTGAAATGTAATTAAATATTTTTTAAGAAAATTAAAGGCTTTATTGACATTATTATAAAGTTAATGAGAGTAAATCTCTCTATGTATTTTTTATTAGCAACACCAGCACTCCTCTCTGTGTTTTCTATTACACACTAAGGAAATTAATTCCGTACATGCGCATATCAATTACAGTTTTAGAAAATATTATAAAAAATATATTTAATCTTTACAAATCGATAGTGTTTCACATACCGGAGCGACCCTCCACGGGATTAAAACGATCAAAATTTAACAGTGTATAAATTAACCGGTCTCTCCTCACATGATCATTGATCAGTAACTAACGGGTGTTAGTTAGCACCTCATTGGCGCACTTACTACACGTAATAATGGTAACGCGCGGTAGGTAACTCTCCGTCTGTTCCGTGGAGATAACCAATGTAAACAGACTATTAATTGTGAGGTAGAGGAGGGTGGGGTGGCGAGCATGACGAGCATGTTGGCGAACAAAATTGTTGGCAGTTAAAATGTGTAGAGACCTTACCACTAGTTTTGAACGCAATTCATTTGACAACCTGAACTGGGGGCTTACTCTCGAGTTTAATTCCAATCGATCGACATTGGAATTGTAACGTTAGGTACTCTTGAATTCGATGCTAGTGCCACATTGGTTTAAAATTTCATGACCACACGCCAAGCCCGATTTTTTTTTTGGTGGTGGGTAAAATCATCCAATGACATCTCCCGCCCTTGGGCGGAGCGGGAGATAGTGTCAGACTCTTACTGACTAAAAACCCACCCCGTTCCTTCGTGGCCTTAGATACCAGGGCCGGGCCTTCCTTTCGGAAGCAAACCCTTGGCCCCAGTAGGCTTCGACCCGGCCTGCCTGCAGCTAGCAGGCTGGGTCTCTACAGTTTGCTGACAACTCCTTGAGGCGCGCGGGAACAGTGCGCGCCGTTGACGACCTGGGCTTGGTCCGTATAGTTAATCACCAGGCCTTGGTACAGGTCATAGTCCGGAGCGAAAGGAGTAGCAGGCGGTCGCCTTCTTCTGCGAAGCAGTAATGCTAAGAAAGGAGAAAGCCGACCGCGAGAGGCAACGGCGCTCACGTCTCAGCCGCCACCGCGATTTTGATCATTCTCTTTCTTCCCTTTTCAAGAGAAAACTTTTGGTTGCAAAGCGTGATGTTCCGTCACTTACGTGAATATTTGACACGAAGCAGCTCGTAGTCAATATAGTGCAATGTGAAGTATTACTAACATGGTCTAAGTCTTGTTTACTATAAAGAACTTTATATTTTATGTTACTTTGTCTGTCTGCTAATGTATAGGCCTGATAAAAAATGATTTACCATTATTAATTCAGGTCACAATACATAATTACAAATAGCTCTTTCAAGTGTGCTCCTTCAGTTCTCATAGCATACACCTATACGCGAAAACATTATAGCATACATAGTAAATTTTAAAAGGAAAAATCGATTAAATTATCAAGACAAAAAAATCGAAGAAAAAGATTATCTGCTGTCAATTCTTTCGAGCCGTGTGTCACTTTCATAACTAGCGTTCCCACACATAACGGAAAATTCATTTACATAGAATATAGCAAACAGCTGCAAAACGTAAAGTGTGAACAGATATTATATGGGTTTTATGATATTTGATCAACGAGCCATTGGGTCGGCAATGGTTTATGGGTCGTTCATACACATTCGTCGTTCCAATATTCAGTGTCAGTGGCGTAACTAAACGACTAATGGCCATGAGAAAGAAAAATAAAACTGGGGCTTCTTTTTTTACGTGGAAATGAACAAAGCCGGCCTTTCACTGATTAAAATGAGTTGCCATAATTAGTTATACCTATTTTATTTAAATTTCGAAGGTGGGAGACGCAGTCGAGAGTCTTGCTATGGCCGACGAAATACATTCATACTGTCATATCAAACTCGTATGCCTTCTCAACGAACTGTCTGATATTCAGAATGTGCTCTTGAATTTGCCCTTGCCCTTCACGAAACCCGCTTGCTCCGTCGGGGTTTGCCAGTCCAAGTAGTTGCATGCAGAATATGGAGCAGGATTTTACTAGCATGAAAAATGGGGGACAAGGTTCGACAATGGCCACAACTCTTGGTTGACCCTGTCTTGTGCAGCGGAAAAATTACGGATTCCGATCAGTCATGCGGCCAATCACCGTTTTACCAGATGTGTGAGCAAATCCTGTGAACTGTGTCTCTACACCCAAGTCACTCATAAAATAAGCACCTCTGCTGTTATTTGGTCGCTTGTTGGTGACTTCTTCGTTTTGAGGGACTGAAGAGCAGCAGATTTTTCGGATGTGTGTTACATTCCAGTTCTAGATCCTCCCAGACCGGGACAGCTCCGGGTGTTGAATGAGGATCTGTGTACAACTGCTCGCAGTAAGTGGCAATGTGGTGGAGCTCGTGTAAAACAGTGCCATCGGCATCAGCTATGACCCACGATTTAGCCTTGAACTGCTTGGAGAGATCTGCAGTTTGTGGAACATCTCTTAATGTCACTGCAAATGCCCTCAATGAAGTTGATACCTCTACTAAACTCGGAGTTTTCAGCCATTACAACACGATCTTGAAGACTTCTAGTCTTTAGGATCTTTCTGCGCTGAATGAGCTCCCACGAGTCATCTGAGATCCAGCATCAGGCTTCCTCTTCCTAAAGATCTGGTCAAGCATATCATTAATGTAATTGTTCAAGTGCATCCACTGCTTGCCAGTGTTAGCTAGCTCTTGCGCTGGACAATCCCTTAACTTTGCTTCCAAAGCTTCTCAGAAGATTAGTTGTTCAGCAGGATCCAAGCTTATTGGCTTTGGTGGTTGACATCTAGGCCCTTTTAAACGCAGTGACAATTTGGCTACGTGTAGGTTGTGGTCAGAGCCACACTCTACGCTGGGGAAGGTCTTCACATTAGAAATTGAGGATCTCCAGCGGGTATCTAGAATGCCGTAGTCGATTTGTTTTCTGTGCCTATCGCCTGGAAACGTCCTTACAGTTACGCTACTAATATTTCTTCATTGGAAATGGACAGGTCATATGCTGAGAGAGAAAAATGAGAAATGGACTAAAATAATTTCAGAGTGGTACCCCAGGGATTGCAAGAGAAGTAAAGGTCGACAAATAAAACGTTGGGAAGATGACATCAAAAGAGTTGCCGGTCCAGAATGGATCAGAATTGCAAGAGATAGAGATAGGTGGAAATATTTGGAGGAGACCTTTGTCGAAGGACAAGTTGTTTCTGAAAACCGATCATCAGCAACAAATTAAATATTGTACAAAAAATGTATGTGAAACAGTAATAAAGGCTTATTTTATTTTTCCTTTATTTGTATATTATTTATTTTAATTCCTTTATTAGTATTTATTTTTGATATTTTTAAATATTTCTTAATACAAAAATATATTAAAAAAAAAACATTTAAAATATAAAACAGTAGTCCGCCAGTGTCGGGAGCAGGGTCCAAGCTACCGGTGGTTAGGGCTCCAGAGAAAGGAACCTCTTCACAATACGAGCCTTATCGAGGAGTACTGCCTTCTGTATCAGGCCCTTGATAAAACCGCGCAACGACAGCTTCGACAGATGGTCGTCGAAGCTTTTGGCTACAAGGCCGTTGGCAGTTACAACAATCGGCACAATGACAGCCGAGTCCACATATTATTATTATTTCTGCATTGACATAATTCAAATTCCTAAAGCGCAGCAAAAGAATAATTTTCAGTAATCCAATTTAACAAACTATCTAACAAACTCAAAAGAAATTGGAGTAATTAAAACAAACTAGAAAAACAAAGGAATATTATGAAAAGAGTAAATAGTCCCACTTAGTTAATTAAACAGGCTACTAATTGGCTAAACAATATATTCTGACGGCACAAAATAAACTTAATTACTTTACGTCTTTATTGCAATGCTGCATTATAATTTTATTTTATTAAAGTGATGGGTTTTTCTTTGACGAAGTAGAACTTTGTTTTTGCATTATAAATCTGGGTTAAAAAAAAAATTAATTAAGAGTTGTACAAAAAAAAATGTGTTTTTATTAAAATTACATATTTTACCTTTTCTCCTAGTTAAAGGCTTTAATGTTAATTGTTTTAATGAGTATGATTGTGTAAATACAACTTATGTAATGAACCAACACGTATCCCTTCTGATGTCTGCGAAGGTATAGGTTTTCATTATTTTTGGCTATGATATTAATACTGTGGGCACACTGTTTTTAGTTGAGTGCAAATAGAAAAACGGTTTCAATTTCAAATTAAATTTTAATTCAATTAAAATTCACTACAGCACACAATATAAATACACAAAACTACTCGACACACGCGACAGTTTCTAAGACGTGTTCACTATATGACCGCTACCGATCAACTGCATTGCCTCGGGTCGAGCGTGAAGTTCTAGACTCTGTCGAACGCCGCTAAGTGGCGCTGGTGTCCCGATTAGTCAGTACAACAACTTATTTCCGACATATACATAATATATCATTACCGCAAATACGTTATTCAATACTAAACTGTGTGTGATGAGCTCGCGTTTAACACTATCTCAAGTGCTGGAAAGCGATAATGTGGTCGACGATGGAGCTCGCTTGATTTGAAGTAACCTGATCACTCTTGATTTAAAGCCTCTAGGTTGTAGGTATTAGGAAACGCAGACTCTAGCACAGAATCCCACTCATTATCATTCTATGCTCACATTCGCATAGCAATTTAATAGCCCTGAGCAGTAACCAAAATTCATTTTAGAATATGAAAAGAAGAATGGCCAATTTGGACTAGGAAAAAAAAAAGTATTGTTAGCGAAATGAGACTGTCATCAAAATATTGTATATTATCAATCTAATTATTGGATGCCATTAGTTTATTTCTAAAATCAGGAGGAAAATAGTTATTAATTTTTTAAATAAATTATTTTTACTAATTAGAACGTTTGAATATAAATAATTACATAATATCTTATTTATGAACGCATCCGTAATGTTTACGTTCTTAGAGAGGTCCATTTTTTTCCTAAAGTCGATATTGATTTAATTTCTAAATTGAAATTAAATCCAAAATGATGTCAACTGTTTATGCATTTGTTATTTACTTATTATAAGACACTAACAGAATTTGTGGTTTTTAAGGGTTTTTTTTATTATTTAATTGAATCTAGTCATGATTTGAAAAAAATATTTTCCATCTTAAAATCGAAAATGCCGTAAATCGATCAACTATGGAGCCACCCTATTTTTTAGCAAAAGATTTATTTATTTTTTATTTTATTTTTTTAAGTAATGAATACTTGAATACACGTCTTTTAAGCCATATCTTCGTATGAATAAGTAGTTAATTTGTATGATGTTTACATTCTGAGGAATCAATTTTTAAATAATTAAAACCGCCTATGAGTGAAGTTCAGCAACTACACTCGAAAAAATACCGCCAAAAAGTATATTTGACATCTTTTTTTACATGCTATAGATTACTATTAAACCATATAACCTTAAAAAATATTTTAATTATTTACTACTTTCTCCGTAGTTTTAAAAAAATAATGAATGCCGTACATAGTTAAATTAATTAAGGCAAATCAAACAATAAATATTTCATCAAGTTACGTTTTATTATTTTTTTATAGTCCAAGTATGTTAGGAGAGTGGCCATTGTTCTTTTATAATGTTCTACTATAAGGCAAAGGTCCCTCTATAGCCTTCCACTCTTCTTGAGGACTTTCCTTCTCATTTTAACTCCTCAAGTCGTCACGCCAATATTCCCTACGTCTTCTATGTACCTTTAATTACAGCGACACTGACACATTTTTCTTAATGCATTCTATGTTTAAATACGTAGCCCACTTAATACTACTTCAACTCAGAAGACAATGCATTAGTTGCTTACATATAGAAATCAATTCCTTCATTTAAATTAAAACATCAATTCATATTTTCATTCATTTACTTTAGTACGGTCAAAATACTTTATTATTATTACAAATACAATAATAACACTAAATACTGTCATCATCTTAGCCACTAATCTTAGCTTTAACTTTCTCCTCTGATAACGTTCCAAAATTCTTTTAGCAGTACTGTATATCATTGTCATAATTTATGCCAAAATACGCCCATCACTGAACGATCCTCAAACGTAGCCACATCGATCAGTCCTGTTTGTCTTGCATCCAGTGGATTTTCTCAACCTTCACCAAGACACCAGTCATGTTCTGAGTGCATGGAAATAACTTGTTAATCATCAGCGTTACACACATTTCTTTTAGTGTTTATGAATCTTCTGCTATGTACTATTCAATCTTAGCAGGACTGTTGCACTTGTTATGATGATCTCCCTTTTGTATACTATTTAAGACTGTATAAATTATGCATGTTTAAAATAAATTTATGTTTTACTATAGATCGTCAAGGAAATTCAAATTACTACTAAGTCGTACGCAAAATACGCGCTTTAGTCGTGGAGTTGCGGATACCAGCCCGAAATACAATACAATACAATACAATACTACTAAGTCACAACTATTATATATTTCAAATAAAATGAACAAATAATAATTATAAAATGTAAAAATGATTAGGGAAAAAGTTAATACAAATTCATTAAGATAATAAGTGAACAAAAGAGCATTAATTAGAATACCAACGAAATCATAAGAATATCTCACATCAATTTCTCGATTAACCATTATAATATTTATTCTTTAATTAAGAATAAAGCACAATAGTACTACACACAACATACTGTTTTCCAATAAGGAGATAAAATTTAAATGTAAATACTTGGCGAATAGTATCTATCTACATATTAGTATTAGAAGAATGGTGACCTTTTAGCGTTTTCCAGAACAAATCCCTTAATAACCACAGCACCACCATCCGGATCTTGTTGTCCCTCTCATTGGCTAGTTCACTGTCCTGGCATTCAAAACTATTATCACATTCACAATTCTTAATTCCACAGCAGCAGGGGTCATTTTCGCAGCAATTTTCACAGTGTCTTAATCGCTTTTCACAGCAATTGTTGTGGCATGGATTTTTTTGATCACATGTTCTTCTACAATGGCAGTTGGAACATCCAGATTGGCTCCGTCGTCCGCAGCAATGCTTATCAGACCTGCGTCCAAACCAAGAATGATTTATGATAATTCGTCCACGGCTCTGAAATCCACAGCAGTGGCAATTCGATGGTCCACGGCGACTGCATCCGCTATAGCCATGCTCGAAGGGTCCCCATCTTGGATGCTCAGGTTTACGGCAATGACAATGACAATGTCGTTCAGGACTGTCGAATCTAAGCCATCCAAATGGTCCGAATGCTGGTTTTCTGCCGTGATGATAAGATGAATCTCCACGGAAGGGACAACCAAAAGGAGATCTGCCCATCCCAGCGAATGGAGGTCCAAGAGAACCACCAAAGAGAGCGTCTCTCTCAAAGGGTCCTCTCATGATATAGATTTTATTAGAGATTGTCTCAATTGTTTAAAGTTTATTATTAAATGTACTGATGATACTCAAAAGTTTCTTCAATATTGGTATTTGTACTTAGATATGTAAGTGATTGCTTTGAGTTAGTCCACTCGAATGCCTTTAATAACAAAATACTTCAGTTTATATCCAACTAGATAATGATGCAATATTCACAACTAATTTCAACTAAGATTGTACTGATATATGCTGATGAAATTGTTGGCAGATATCCGTTGTTTAGATTGAAAAAAGGTTGTTTACCTTCCTAAAGGATGGGAGATTGGATTATTAAATTTCTGGATGTTTTTGTTGAAAATTATATCATCTATTTATTCTAGTTTACATTTACTAAAGTGGGTTTAGTGCTTTAGGTATTTTCATTGTCTTGGAAATGCTAATTTCTATGTGATGTTGAAAATGAGCCATATTTTTGCTACCAGTGAGGTGTGTACATATCCACATATCCTCTGGATTATCTTCCATATCTGCAAACACATCACAGCCGAGTTTTACTTCTGAATGGGTGTTGACTGTAGAAACTTATAATATAGGTAAGTTTTCACGAGCCTCTCTATTTTCGCAGCAGTAAGGTTCAAATTGGCTGCAATTTGCAAAGTGTCTTGATTGTTCTTCACAGCAGCTGTTGTCGTAGCGTAATTTATTTTGATCATAGCATGAAGCATACAGTCACTTGGAATATTACTATTTGCAATGACGATGTTGACGTTATACGGTTATGGCCTGTTAATCGGTACAAACTTGTACACACAAAATAAAGACACCAGTACAAATTATTTTTTTTTTTTTTTTTTTTTTGTGGTAGGTAAAAATCATCCAATGACGAATCCCGCCCTTGGGCGGGGCGGGAAACAGTGTCAGACTTTTACTGACTAAAAAACCTACCTTTCCATTCCTTGCCTTTATCCTGGGGCCTTTGGTGACAGTCTCACATAACCTTTGGCCCCAGTAGGCTTCGGCCCTGCTGGACCCCTACAGTATGCTGACAACTCCTTGAGGCGCGCGGGAACGGTGCGCGCCGTAGACGACCTGAGCTCGGACCGGTCTGTTACCGGACGGACGGACAGCGAGCTACCCATTGCCCACCGTCCGCGAGCCCGCGCCTACGGTGGCCGGAAATTGGGATCGGAAACCCGGCGGCGGCGGCGGCGTGTCCGCCTTTGCCTAAGGCGGTCGGCCTCCTCCTTTACTAGCATTACTGCTTCGCAGAAGGAGGCGACCGCCTGCCACTCCTCCTCGCTCCGGAGCATGGCTTGAACCAAGCCCCGGCGCGAGAGATCGCCGCCGATCGCCCCCACGAGGACACGGCGCTGCTCTTCCCAAGCGGGGCACACCTCGACTGTGTGCTCCACCGTGTCCACCGGGCGGTCCGCACAGTGGCGACACCCGGGCGTCGTCTCCGCACGAATCTTGTACAGGTACGGACCGAACTTGCCGTGCTCGGTCAGCACCTGCGCCAAACGGAAGGTGACGACGCCGTGAGGCCTTTCCAGCCACGCCTCAAAGAGGGGCCTTACCGCCTCGATCGTGGCGTGCCCAGCACGAGGTTGCGACAATCGCTCTCGCCATTTCACCATGAGATCCCGCCGGAGCTCTGTCCGCCATGCCGCGACTTGTCGCGGCAGCGGAGTTTCGCCCCGACGTTGCATCTCCACGCGTAAGTCATGCATGTGTGCAAGGACTGTTGCCTCCAAATCCCACGGTGGTAGGCCAGCAAGGAGGCTCGCCGCTTCGCAGGACACCGTACGGTATCCGCGGATCATCCGGATGGCCATGACCCTCTGGCAGGCGGTTAGCCGGGCCGCCACTCGCTTCCGTAGCGATGGCGCCCACACCGGCGCACCGTAAAGGGCCATGGACCGAACGATGCCTGCGTAGAGCCTCCGGCAGGAGGCGTCTGGACCCCCTAGGTTCGGTAGGAGCCGCTTGAGCGCAGCCCCAGTCGCATTCAACCTGGGAGCCAGACGTCGGAAATGCTCCTTGAAGTTCCACCGGCTGTCGAGGACGAGTCCCAGGTACTTCATCGTCGACCCGACGCCGATGTGAACTCCTCCTACCGTTAATTGGGAGCCCGGAGGTGGCGCGCTCCGAGGGCCGTGAAAACACATGGCCTCGGACTTGTGCAATGCCACCTCGAGTCCCAACTGCTGTATCCTCTCCACGACTGTCGCAACCCCGCGCGTCGCTAGTTCGACCGCCGCCTGGTACGACCGTCCCCGCGCCAGGACCAGCGTGTCGTCTGCGTAACAGACCACGCTGACCCCGTCGGGGAGGTCGGCGCGCAGCACGTAGTCGTACCCGATGTTCCACAAGGGCGGTCCTAGTACCGATCCCTGCGGAACACCGCACGACATCTCTCGCCGTTTCAACTCCCCCTGATGACCGGGGTAGATGATGAACCTGTCCGACAGGTAGGCCTCGATCACCCGACAGAGGTAGTCGGGCACCCGGTGGTACCGGAGTGCCCTACCAATGCAACTCCAGGGCAGGGAGTTGAAGGCGTTGGCGATGTCCAGAGACACCGCCAAGACACACCTGCCCCGGGACACCGCATCCCCCGTCGTGAGGGCTCGCACGCGCATGATGGCGTCCACAGTGGAGCGCCTCCTGCGAAATCCGAACTGGCCGTCCGCAAGATCCGGCCCCTTCCGTGCCAGATGCACGACGAGGCGGTCTGCAATTACTCTTTCAAAGAGCTTGCCCACCTCGTCGAGCAGCACAATGGGCCGATACGCGGACGGAGAGTCCGCGGGGCGCCCCGGCTTCGCGATAAGGACCAGTTTCCCCGTCTTCCAGCGAAGCGGGAACTGGCCCCTCTCCATGCATGCGCTGAAGAGCCCTCTCAGTCGAGACCCGAGTTCCTCCATGGCCAGGACCCAGGCTTTTCCAGGCAAGCCATCGGGTCCTGGGGCGGTGTTCTTGGCACTCAGCCTTCGCACCGCCACTCTCATCTCCACCTCGGTCACCTCTGGAGCATTGTTGCCGTCGTTGCCGTCGTGGTCCGCATCGGACACCGCTGCTGGTGGCGGAGCCATAGGCGGGGGAGTATGCTCCCCTCGCGTAGGGAACAGAGCGCAGAGGAATTTGAACTTTAATATTGTCGTGTATGGAGTTCAGTTTCTATTACAAAACCCTTTTATAGTCATCTATTACAAAAAAGTCACCAGTTCGAATTCTTGGAATTTGAACTTTAATGTTAATATGCATGGAGTTCTGTTTTTATTACCTATCAAACCCTTTTTGGTAAACCTTAGTAGTTTTTTCCTATTACACATTAGTTAGAATGAGTTGCTTTTAATAGTAAATATAGTAATTATGCCTCACCCACTACCGTTCAGTACCTCTACCATGAGTTTTAAGCAATAGTATTCGTCGCTACTCGATATCGACGCCGTAAATATTTTGTATGGCAAATTTTGGTTCTGCAAGTGACCGCTAGAGGCGCTGCAAAATATATTTACTATTAAAAGCAACTCATTCTGGGGAGGAGGGACAAAAATGATGTAATCTATGCAATAATTGTTATACAATGACCAAATCTATTTTGTTGTGGTTTTACTGCTGTTAATCTTATCAAGTAGTTTGGTTTTGATAGCAGAAACAGGTGGTATTGGTAATGTCTGGTAAAATGGTAGTAGATTACATCATGTGCTACCTTTTTCAATCATCTGATTCTGTAGGGCATAGCCTTTACTGTTAACAAAAGTTCCTAACAGTAAAGGTTGATTCACATAATATCACACACTCTATCACACAACGTCGTCTAGTCCCAAGCTAAGCAGAGCTTGTGTTATGGGTACTAGACGACTAATAAACATATTTATATATTTCTAAATACATACATAATTATAGATAAATTACACCCAGACACAGAACAAATGATCGTGCTCATCACTCAAACATTTGTCCTGGGTGGGAATCGAACCCACGACCTCCGGCATAGCAGTCAGGGCCACTAACCACTAGACCAACAGGCCAGTCAGATTGATAAGATTGACTTATTTTGATGGCAAAAACTGGCTGTCTCGGTAATAATAATAATAATAATAATTTTTATTTGCCTCAGATACAAAATGATCCATATTTTTGTTAGTAATTGTACCTAAAAATTATGTTAGTAACCTAAAATTAAACTTAAATTACCCACATTACTTCACATGCATCTGTATACAATGCCACAATATTGGGCAGTCTGCCCGATCGGCCACAACGCTAAGAATGCTGTTGCTACTGCCGCGGACACGACCTAGCAGCGATGCGGCCCTCTTACGAAGGATGGCATGAAAGCCATCAATACGTGCATCGGCGAACATACCAGATGCACTACAGTGCCGCGGCAGCCGCATCAGCATCCTAAACGCATTGTTATACTGAACGCGCAAAGCGTTGACTGTCTTCTGCGTATAATTGACCCATAGACTGCACGTATAAAAAGATTGGCAAAACGCCCGAAACAATGTCACTTTTACTTCCTTCGTGCAGCGTGCGAATCTACGAGCCAACATATTGCATCTGACAGCCAACGCACGGCGCTCCCTCTCAATATCTTCGCCATCTGAGAGGTCATCCGATACCCAGTGACCCAGGTACTTGAAACGAGAAACTCTTGGCAACGACACTCCATCTAAGAAGACGGGTGGTACGTGCGTGACCTTCTGGCCAGGAGATTGGAAAACCAAGAGCTCGCTCTTCTTTACATTATACCTGAGCCCATGAGCCCCGGCATAATCCTCACAAATGGCGAGCAGTTTTCGGATAGCGCTTATAGAGGGAGCCAACAACACCATATCGTCTGCGTAACTTATATTATTGATGTATGTTCCATTTATGGAACATCCGACATTGGCGCTGCTGAGTCCCTCAATGAGTCCATTGACGTACAAATTGAATAGACGAGGCGAGGTTAATCCACCTTGCCTTACTCCGCACCCCAACCTGTACGCATCGGAGGTCACTCCTGCCCACCTTACAATATTAATTTGGTTGTTGTACCAATAATCAAAAACATTAATGACTTCTTCAGGGAGGCTGGTTTCCGTCTTCATTTTGTGCCATAGAACATCATAGGACACCAAATCGAAGGCTTTTGACAGATCTAAAAAACAGGCGTAGACAGGAGTCTTCCTGTCGGTGTAGTACCTAACAGTATGCTTGAGGCACAGAATAGCCATTTCCGTCGACAACCCCGGCCTAAAACCGAACTGAGCGTCACTTAGCTTTATATGACTATTCAATTGGCGATCAAGCAGACTGTCCAGCACTTTCGCCACGGTCGTAGCCAAAGAGATAGGCCTATAATTTCTACAATCTGATACATCGCCAGTTTTGTTTTTGACTATTGGCACAACCACGGTTTTCATACAATCATCCGGTAGGTACGAGTGTCTTAGGCAAAATGTATAAAACATTGCAAGAACCCTAGGCAAATGAACCCCCGCATGCTGCAGATGCTCAATACTAATTCCATCATGGCCAGGAGACTTACCCCTAGTCATTCTCGAGATAGCGTCAGATACATCTCTAGCCGTAAAAGATGGTACTACCGCTGGCCCCGAAGTCTTTTGCTTGATACCATTAGCATTGAGCATCCCCAGCCTACTGGCAAGAGGTTCTATTTGAAAATGATTTCTAAACATGTTCGCGATGTCACGCGGCTCGCTTACTCCGTTAACATTAAGAGGGATAGTGGCTTTACTGTTTACTTTTTTTGTGTCTTTCCAAAAGTCAGTAAATTTTTTATCTGAATGGTGTGATGCGAGGATATCCAACTTAATTTGCTCAGCGTTATTTTGACACCATTTCAGTTTCGATTTAAAAATACGCCGGGTCTCCACCATGCTGTCATATATAGGTCCGTTAGTAGGCCTACCATATAGTAGCCATGTTTGAAATTCACGCCTGGCAACCTCGTGAGCACCACGAACATGCATATTCCAGCCCAATACAATACCCTTTCGTTTTACAGTACTGACTCTCAGATGTGAGCTAGATACAGCCGCTTTACACACAATTGCAATAATATCTTGATACAATTGATCAATGACCACTTTATGCTCGTTATTTTGGCATAAGTTGTCACAACACTCGGACAGCTGCGACGGAAAATCAATCATTCTTAAGTGGTCATTGCACAACTCAGTGAACAGCAGTTTTTGTTGCTCATCTCTATTGGCCCACAGTACGCCGTTAGGAGCACTTACTGGTGGTATAAATTGTGGTTTCATAACTTCAATGTTACAACGCATTTCTAAGGAATAGTGATCCGACCAAGTACAGTCATAGTTCACCCTTACATCCATCACCGACTGCCACGCCGACTCCGTTACTACACAATGGTCAAGCCAGCTTGTGCTGCCATGGGCATCACTGACGAATGTAAAGGTGCCCGATGAATTTCCTAGTTTTTCCAAGTCCGCACATACCCATTTTTGGTCATTACAAAACTTTAAAAGCTCCCTTCCAAATAATGCACAAGGACTAGCATTGAAGTCTCCTAAAATGTATACATTCGCAACTTCAGTATTGTCAATTATAGCGCTTATCTCACTTAGGCAGTCAGTAAATTCAATCAAGTTATCAATGGAGTTCACTGGCATGTACACAGAAAAAACCACAAATGATCGATCGCACACCACCACTTTAACGGCCGCGAGTCGCACACTGGTGCACGGAATCACTGTAACCGAACTAAATGCACTTTTACGCCATAGCAACGCCACACCGCCATACGGCCTGCCTCGTACCAGGCCAGCAGATGAGTCGATGGCCGATTTGCCGCAGTAGCCAAAGTTTGGGTCAACAGTTCCGAGGAATGGCAGGTCGTGAGGAAACAGCCAAGTTTCCTGTAAGGCTATTATATCTGCTTGACGACACATGGTTCTTACATAATCAACAGATCGTACTAGTGACTTACAGTTATAGGTAATAAAGTTACTATGTAGGTGTTTTCCTGTTTGATAACTGTCCATTTTGATATTTGGTAATGTCTAGTAAAATAGTAGCACATTGCATCATGTGTCTTCTTTTTAGGGTTCCGTAGTCAAATGGAAAAAAACGGAACCCTTATGCATTCGTCATCTCTGCTTGTCTGTCCATCCGTCCGTAAGTTACAACTACTTTTTTTTGAAATTATAAGAACTATACTATTGAAACTTGGTAAGTAGATGTATTCTGTGAACCGCATTAAGATTTTCACACAAAAATAGAAAAAGGAATTTTGGGGGTTCGCCATACTTAGAACTGAAACTCAAACTCGTTTTGAGAGCAGTGGTGATAAAATATAGTATGATAGTATAGTATACTTTGTGTTGAACTATAATTGTCCTACTGTGGCTCATCAAAGGAGACTTCTCACCTCTTCTCCTACCAAAAAGGCTGCCCGAATCCCGAAACCTTTTTGAAGGTATCCTAGGCAAAGAGGTTTACTTTCATTATGCATACAGCTATGGAGTGGAATTCCTTTTTCGTGTGTATGTTTCCTGATAATTTAATTTAAATAGGGTACTTTTAGACAAAGTAACGGTACACTAGGTCCTTATGATATGATATTCTGGTAATAATAATGTACATAATATACGTGTTCGTTATTCGTGTGCTTAATTAGCGTCACGCCCATTACTATACAAGATATCTATAGAGAGATATATAGGGACCCCTGTGCTAAAAAGAGCCCACAAAATTGATTTTTTTTTTAGGGGCCCATTCCTTAGTCGGCAAAAAATATTATTTTACAAAAAATATAACCGTATCTTATATAATGTCTTTCATATTTTATTAAATTACAGTGTTGTACTGACATTTTAGGATGAACATATTTCATATTCATCAATCATTATAATTATAAAATCGACCAAAATAGTTAGCATTTGCCTGGCTTGTTGGTTAGTGGCCCTGACTGCTATGCCGGAGGTCGTGGGTGCGATTCTCATCCACGAAAAAAATTTGGGTGATGAGTATGATCATTTGTTCTGTGTGTGAGTGTAATTTATCTAAGTATAATATGTATGTTTTTAAAAATATATAGGGTGACTGGTAATTAGTGACCGATACTCAAACACGTGATTGTAGTCATGATACCAAACAATTTTTACTATGGGACCAAACCTGATATCGTGAAAAAAATCAGCCAAGTTCAGGGGGTCTACTCTCTTTCTCCGAAACGAAACTTTCGTAAACGAACGAAATTCAAACGAAGTTTCGTCAGTGAACCTACTCTGTTTCATGTTCGGACACGCACATGAAGTTCGGATCCACAGACAATCTTCGTGATTGAATGGAATGAACAATATTGTGTGGGTCTTTTTATATGTCATTTAATATAAATTACGGTTTTTAAACTAATTTTAATCTGGCTTTATTTAAAAATTTTGCTTTTACTATGTGGTTTATTAAATATTACTAGTAATATTTATAAATAAAATTTAAATGTATTGCTAAATACTGATTTTTGATGAAATTCATCACGACATTATAAAACATCCTTTTTTACGACCTTTGCTAACCGACTTATTTAAAGAGCACCATTTCTTGTCAATCATCGGTACTAACGTATGACAATTAAAAATATCCGTATAATCACACGTAATGTGTCAATTATAACAAATGTCAACTTCAACTTGATTTTTAGTTTGACTTTTTGAAAAATATATCATGTTGCCAGTGCTTTTTTTACCTACTTTTCAATTGTAATACACATTTTGTATATTTATTTGTATTTTAATATATGATTTATTAAATATTTCTTGTAATATTTATACATAGAATATAAATTGAACTCAAAAAAGTACTTATTATTGGCGGCGAGGTTGTGAGGTTTAAGACCTTAGCCTGCCCAAATGGGACGAAGAAAAACAATCTTGTAACTTGTCAAGATTGTCAACTTCAGTGTTAACAATTTAGCATTATTATGGCTAAATTTTGCAATTTTATAAGTGATTTGGCATGCATAAATTCAGTTTAGCATTGCATTGCTTTGCATAGCATCAGCCTTGAAATGTGTCCACTGCTTGGACTCAGGACTCCTCTTTAGGAGAGGGAATGGGCACAGTTTAGCATATTTTTTAGCATTTTATTCGGGAAGATATTGATACTTGAATTTCCAAAAACAAAAATAAACCTGAATAACGCGGTGATGTTTCTGAACACGACCGTAGTGAACTAGTGATCAGGGGAATCCCGCTTGAATTGAACTACATAATGGTTTATTGTATAAGTCGACGTTGTCATCGAAGGCAATTTTGTTTTGTTTGATTCGTATGTGGCTACGTGCGTTGAATAAGAGATAGTAATAGAACTAATAGAGTTAATTAATTGACAATGCCATAAAAATATCACAATTTGGGACTGGGAATTGATATCCGATTTGAAGGAGTGGCTTCAGAGCCGGCCGGTCGGTCTTCTGCGTCGGTTGTATCTAATGAAGAGGATACAAACGAAGGTCTTCATATTTTATTTGTGTCACAAAATTAGTTCTTTCAGTGCTTCCTTGCCATTATTGTTAAGATTTTTTAATAAATGCGCGTCGATGTTTTATTTTTACATTTTCTAGAAATTTTAGCATATTTTTGGCATTTTTTAAATGTAGATTTTGCAAACAAATATTTTGTAGAGTTGGCAGCACTCGTCAACTTAGGATGTTTTGTTTGATTTTTTCAAAAGATTTTTATTCTGTTTATTACTCAAGTGTTGTGTTATTACATCATGATACCATACTTTGTGATCGTTTTACACATTCTGTAAAAACAGTTTCAAGTTAAACTGTCGATATCGCGTAACATTTTCGGCCTCCACATGCTGCTTTGTTTTGGATATAAGAAAGTAAATATGTATAAAATTTGTAAGTAAATATTAACATAAATTTACAATATAACTAGTATTTGTATTTAGTCGTAGGTAGTCTATTCTTAGAATTCTTTTATTCACAATCTTAGTTGTGTCCGAATTTTGTTTTCAAAAATAATTGATTTTATTACCAAATTTTTATGTATAAGAATTTAAAATCCATTTTAATTCCATCAATTCTTATAAAATTACAATTTTTTAATGACAATTAGGTATTTAATCCGTTTTATTTTCAGATCAATGAACCAATGCCATCCACCTTCTCACCTCCTGTCAATCAAGCCAACTTCTAAACTTTTCACAGCCTGAGGTAGCTGTGAACATAGAACCCAGCCAGTCGACTACTAGTGTCATGAAAATTCCTAAATCTTACAGGGTTCAAGTTAATAAAAATTGTAAACATTATACATGTATTTTAGTCTTTTATTAAAATGTCACTGAACAACAACAACTTAACACAGTCCACTTTCTAGCGCTTTCCTACTCTGAATATATCACAGTAGCACTCATCTTCCTAGAGTTTTGCTACCCTGAAAATATAACAGTAGCACTTCACTGCCTAGTGTTTTGCTACCCTGAACATATCACAGTAGCACTCCACTTTCTAGTGCTTTGGTGGGAAGAAGCCTTTGGAGATAATAAAAGCACTATTTCCTAGCACAACTCCTCAAATAATTGCCGACTGAGTCTGTCTGTTCCCACAAACTAAGACAGGAATTTGCGTAATGTTAAGCTGGTTGCGCAAGTGACTCCGGTTCCTTGTACGCTCTAAACGTCCTTCACGTAGAGCTGCTGTAATTACTCCTCCTTGCTTTGTTTTCCTCAATGCTGAGGATCGTGACCACCCTGTTTCATCACTTTTCCTTGAATGATATTTCTCCATATGATTCTATCTCTGGCGGTATGAAGGGCATTGTATATTGTAGAGCCGCATTGATTTAAAGTATTTTTGAGGCCATTTTAAGCAATTTTCCTGCAAAATTCACACAAACGAAGATCAAAATATAACACTTTTGGTTTCGTAGGTTTGAAGTTAAAATTCCGAATAATACATCTTCATCGGTTGCTTGTGTACTTTAAACGTTCCTCACGTGGAGCTGCTTTTATTAAGAGCATTCTAGAGGCCATTTTAAGGAATTTTCACACAAAATCCACAAAAACGAAAATCAAAAGGTAACGTTTTTGGTTTCGTCAATTTGACGTTAAAATTGCGCAATATTCGTGTGTCAAACTCATTTTTTTTTCGTAACATTACCAATTAGAGTAGGTTTAGAGAATCGGAATGTCAAACTATTTTCGTTCGTATGAAATTTCGGGAACGAAATGAACCGTGGTAGGAAACACGCGAAATTTCTTACGAAACTTCGTTTTTCGGAGAAAGAGAGTAGACCCCCAGTACATTTTGACCAGTTGAACATAAATGTATTGCTGTACTACCAGCAGATTTCATATTGACCATGACTTGCCATAGCCAATTTTTGTTGTAAGATTTGTTTTAATCTACCCTTTAACTCAGAAAGGAAAAAAGTAAAAAAAAAATTATTCTTCCCATGAAATAACTACATAATTACATAAGCAGGTAGGTACTTAACTTATAATACTTAATTTAAAATCCCTATTAATTTTGAAAAAAAAAGAAAAGAAAAGAAATCATATTAAATCTCTATAGACTATTATCACAAGAAACGTTTAACCTTGATATTGACAGTAAGGACGCATTGAAATTAGCCGCAACGGCAAAATAAATGACGCGCGACGGCAGCGCGGTAGCAACGCTGTTACCACGCTGTTTTGTTATTCCATATAAATAAAAACGTGTGACTGCCGCGCTACAGCCGCGCTGCAGCCGCTCGTCATTTGTTTATATAAAAAAAACTAAGAAGCGCCGCGGCAGCGCTGATGTCGCGCTGCACATTGCGACTAAGTTAATATAGTTAATATTAAAACAAAAATAATTGTTAGAAAATCATACAAGAAAATCTTCTTCTTCTTCCTGCCCTTATCCTACATTACTTGGGATCGGTGCAATATGTAAAAGAAAATATTTGTACTAAAAGCAAAGAAATTATTGTACGAGTATTATATCACAATAATTTATTTGCTTTTAGCAAAGCATTCAGGTACAGACAATTTTGTTTCTGTTAATTAATTAACTAAAGGTAAACTTAACAGTAAAATCACATTGGTCACATATTGCATTCATAATAATCAAAACAAAAAACAGCACTATTCAATATCATCCATACAGCTTCAAGATCTTTGATCAGGTCCAGGTCCTCCCCAAGGTCCAGCAAAAGGACGTTCTTGGGTCTCAGCTGGACCACGTCGTCCAAACCACCAGGATTGAGCTCCAAAATTGTGGTGGTTTGCTGCTCCATCGTGAGGTGCTCTGAATCCGGGAGGCCCCTGGAAATGGTGCTCTGCTGGTCCATCACCTTCACGTTTTGGAGGTCCCCAACGTCCATGCCCTGGTCTGGGATCGCCATCTTCAGGAGGTCCAAATCTTTGATGGTCAGGTCCAAAGGGATTTCCGTCGGGGCCGTGACTAAATCCAGGTGTTCCAAAAGGTCCAAAACCTTGATAGTTATGGTGCCTACTCAGAGGACAACCCCATGGTCTGCGTTTGATTTCAACTTGAGGTGCGTAGTACCCATCAAAGGGTAGGTCACACATATCAAACTCCTGTCCTTTCATGATTTAGATGTTTTTTTTTTATATTGATTGATTAATTCACAAGATTTCGTTGATGTATACTTGAATGTGTGGATATAAATAGTTCACAAGATATGCTTTACTATACTACCGATGTTCTTTCTTTGAATGAGTTCAATCGATTGCGGTCCTATCGGCTCGCACTAGTTTATATTGTACAAAGGAATGACGCAATATTACGATAGCTTAGGAGCGCCTATACTCAAATACTGATGAAATGATAGCTTGTGATGTGATATGTATGATGTTTGTGTGATGCAATTTGTTTATTTTTGGCTTTATTTTGAGAACTAGCAGATGTAATAAATATCTGTTAAAAAAAATGTTTTTGGCCGTCATTTTAAGATGCGCGCGTTTTCAGCGTGATTTTTTCGAGTGAAGTTTATGGGCTTTGTTAATGAAATAAAATCAAGTACTACAAAAACATTATAAAATGTTACATCCATTTCTATTGTCACTACAAATGACATTAACGTAAAAACTTTTCACACAAGAAAACAAACGACGACTAGGCAATGTGATCAAAAGACCATATAGCCATAGCCTAGCGCGTGCCTATGAAAACAGATTTAATTTTTTACCGCCATGTTATGTAAAAATTTACTAGTTTTACTGTTATAATATTAGTTAGCTAAATTATTTTTCTTCACAAGTGTATTGAAAAACGTCGTATGATACACGTGAGTAATGAATGGTTACCATTCTTGGCTCTTGCCACGGCTCGGGTCTTAATACCGCCTCGACGGTAACCTCCTACATTACACACTTATTTCATAATGTACCATTCCCGTTTTTACATCAATGATGTTACATTTAAAAATAATGACATATATCCGTAATCATCAAATAAATATCATTAGCTCTAGTGTTATGGTATTGATCGTTGTAGTTAAACTTTGAACACTGTTCAAGTATCGGAAACAGGTTTATTTCCCTATTGAAGCAGGTCGCAGTTATAATAGGTGGTGACGTAACATGGTTAAGGTCGGTCAATTATGTGATGATGTTTAATTTATAATTTATTATTACGTCACAATTACGGTATCCATTTTGTTTTTTTAAATGTTATAAAATGCGATCTCACCTAAACCTGCTTACTGCATTACCAGTTGGGGTGGAGCAGCGAAAACTATATTAAAACCTTTGGAAGTGGCACAAAGAGCCATCCTTAAGGTTGCTACCTTCCGTCCGATGCTTTACCCAACCTTTGACCTCTATCAAAAGTGCAAAATCCTTACGATTCGTCAACTATTCATTCTCAACACAATACTACAACAACACACCAGAACTTCTTTTACACAAACACAATCTTCCTCTAGACGAAATCCCGAAATTTGCAAAGTACCGTTCACACGCTTTGCCTTTACTAAACGTTTCTTTTACTACCTAGGTCCCTTTTTATACAATAGATTAAGTAAAACAAACCCTATTCATCAATCTTCTTATGATACATGTAAAAAACAGATAACACTCTTCCTAACCAACAAAAACTACGACGACACTGAATTTCTGCTTACATCACTATCCTAAAACACAATCACTCCGTGTCTAAAGTCAAACTACTTCCTACCACTACTACTTACTACTCACACACACACACACACAACATACACATAAAACACACATACAAACACACATACTTACACTTTACACAATATGCATTTGATGGCAAATTAAGTTTTTAATAATTAATTTCAATACTTTAGGCAGTCTCTCTGAATTAATGACAACTGTAATAACGGGATCTTGGGCTGGCGAACCTTAATACAGGTTACTGTGTAACCTAGCTAGGACGCCAGGACACTCTTCTTCTACTTTGTAATTTGGTCATATCTATTGTAACTGTTTAGACTGTACCTCTTTTTGTGAATAAATATATATATTATTATTAAACCCCGAACCCCGACCCCCGAGGCCCTGAATCGAAGGCAATGAATGGAACAGGGTAGGTTTTTAGTCACTAAGAGTATGACACTATCTTCCGCCCCACCCAAGGGCGGGATTTGTCATTTGATGATTTTACCTACCATAAAAAAAATACCTAATAGTAAGTAATAATGCCATCGTTGATGGTGATGCGCACTAGATTATTAAGAGCTTATAATTTCAACCTTGAAGAAACCTAAATTATAAACAGACAGGAAGACTGCAGTAGGTAAATTGCAAGTAAATGCTTGACTTCTTTATAAAAATACCAAAACCGCTATAAATGTGAGGATAATATTTTACAGGTGTTCCCTCGTTCTCTTGAGGATTTCATTATTAAAACAGAATTTTAATAAAAATGGAACCAATCTGAAAGTATATAAGGTGACTGGCAATTAGTGAACGATACTTTAACACGTGATTGTAGTCATGATAACGAACAACTTTTACTATGGGACCAAACCTGAAATCGCGAAAAAAATCCTGCTGGTCAATACATTTGTGTTCGCCCAACTGGTCAAAATGTACTGAACTTTTCTGTTTTTTTTCGCGATTTCAGGTTTGGTCCCATAGTAAAAGTTGTTTTTTATCATGACCACAATCACGTGTTTAAGTATCGTTCACAAATTACAAGTACCCTATATTGCAAAGCAAACAAAAAATTAATTTTCGTAATCAATTCACAAAATATTACATACTTCTGAGGTAGGTAACAAACAAAGAAAAATACAGCCGAATTGAGAATAACCTCTTTTTTGACGTGCAAATTAAAAATAGACTAGCTTCCTATTTCAAAAGGCTTATCTAAAAAAATGTGTGTGATACTCAAATAGGTAGGGTCATCTCGGAAAACAGGTGTAATGCTTTTGATATGTTATCTTGTATTGGTATATTGATTGTGCATTTATCAGTTAGATAAGAAAAACAAGTTTACCGACTCATTGATATCTAAATTTACTGCAAAATGTTTTTAAAATCATGATGAATTGCATCATGCTGTATCGTGTTTATGACTGACGGCATAGTGTCTAATAAATAGTTCGCGCACGCTAGTGCAACTACACCGTAAAATTTTGGTCGCTTTAATCCCGTGGAGAGTCCATTCGGTACATGAAACACTATCGATTTGTGAAGATAAAATTTAAAAAAGTACTTTTTTTTCTAAAAGTCGAATTAATATACGCATGTACGAAATTAATTTCTTTAAGTAAACAAGTCTTGTTATGACCTTGTAGGTAGTTGTTGTTCGTTGCGTACTAACTATCTACAGTTCATTGGCCTCGCTCAGCTGACGTTTAAAGAAATTAATTTCGTACATGCGTAAATTAAATGTCAAAATGTCAGTTGGCACCATGATAAGTGTCTAAGGGAGCGATTGTCGGCCCCACCTACACCTTCCTAAGGTTCAAGATCCCAGTCCAGAGATAAATAAATACATTACACCAATTACTAAATATACGTGGTAGAATCTTTCAAAAGCAAGAGTTGGTCCCACCATAATGACGTTAATAATAAATCACCATTCTTATCGAAATAAACTATTTGCAATTTTAATTCAATGTGACTCTCGTCGCCATGTTATTGCACAGGTCGATCCAACTCGTCCATGACGAAATACTTCCGGTTGCCAGCGGTTGTACAATCTGTGGCAACATTCAGAATATTAATATTGCACCTAAATTACAATATATTATTTACACAGAGAGACAGAATTTTCTGTTAGTGACAACCCTGTGTCATTTGATATCTTTTTTAACTCGTTGTCAATTTCAATATCTATTTTTTTTTTAGGTAGGAAATAATGAAATGACTTCTCCCGCTCCAGAACGACAGAGCGTGTCAGACTTTAACTGGCTTAAACTCCCCTGTAACTTCAGTCTTCACGCACCGTCGATGACACAGACCTTATCGGACGCCGAGCTGCTTTTGTCGTCCATAAACCCGCACCTACGGAGACCAGGGATCGCTGGTGGCGGCTGGAGCGTCAGCATATTCGGTCCCACTCAGCTGTAGCCATCTCATTACTGCTTCACTGAAGAACGCCATGGCTCCACTTCAGCCATTCCTCAAAGAGAGGATTTACAGCCGCAAACTTCCTTGTCAAAAGTTATCAGACTTTGAAAATCAGCCTTAATAATCTCAAAGTATCTCCCTAGGGTTTGTTTACAGAGACGCGGCGCGTTGGGCTTTCGTCGTACATTGCAGCAGCAGGTCGCGTCATCGCTCGTGCAAACACAAATATAATAGGGCCGCGTCTCCGTAAACACGGCCTTATCCTTATCTTATATCCTTTCTCTCGGTCTGTTCAGAATATATAACCTTAAAACCATTTAATTACCTTCTTGTTTTTTCTTTTATTCTGTGTCCAATGGCTAGGAAAAGGCCTTTCCCTACTCCAGCTGAAAGCCAAGTGTGGCCACAACAATTTGCCCAGTGGCACTTAAGTTTAGCGATTCTTCGGGCTATCAGGCTATGTCAGTAATCTTGCGATCACTCAAGGAAACTTCGATCACAGCCTTTTCTATTACCGTTTGAGTGTCATTAAGTCTTCTGATGAGACCCAGTGTGAGCACCCACGTTTCAGAGCCATATGTCATCCCTGGCAACACGCATTGGCCTCAGACTTTCGTCTTGACGCACAATGGTTGGATTTAGATAGCTAATCCGACAGGTCACGATCAAGCATAGTAATAGATCATAATAATAAAAATTCATAAGCTCATAGCTAAGACAGGATAACGTTTTTCGGATTCATCATCATCATTTCAGCCAATAGACGTACACTGATGGAGGCCTCTCCTAAATGTCACCATATCGATCGGTCTTGTGCGCCTCGCCTCCGATCCAATTATAGTGTCTTCAAGGCTAGACTGAATACCTATGCTCTTAATAATTTAGTGCCTCTCACCATCAACGATTCGCCGGGCCTTGGTACATGCCATGCTCCGGAGTGAGGAGGAGTGGCAGGCGGTCGCCGCCTTCTGCGAAGCAGTAATGCTAGTAAAAGAGGAGGCCGACTGCACCAGGCAACAGCACACACGCCGCCGCCGCCGCCGCGATTCCGATCCCGATTTTCGGCCACCGTAGGTCCGAGCCCAAGTCGTCCACGGCGCGTACTGTTCCCGCGCGCATCAAGGAGTTGTCAGCAAACTGTAGGGGCCCAGTAGGGTCTAAGCCTACGGAGGCCAAGGGTTAGGCGAAAGTGAACCCTGGTGCCCTGACGCGAAGGGAATGAAGGAACAGGGTAGATTTTTAGTCAGTAAGAGTCTGACACTATCTCCCGCCCCGCCCAAGGGTGGGATTTGTCATTGGATGATTTTACCTACTATAAAAAAAATAAAACCATCAACGATGCATAGTGATGGAATCGTTGATGGTGAGTTCACCATGAGGTGGGTTCGCAGTCAAGCACTGGTGGTTTACATAACTTAAAAAAAAAAAGTTTTACATTGTCACCTAGAACCCGCATGAAAGCCTACATTATTATATAGAGTAGCTATATCTGAATCACACAGCGGGCACAACACATAACCGACGTTTCCTTAGTCCACAATTTCCAGTTTCAACAAACACATTAATACTAAGTACCTAAATTTCTAAATTTGCCATCAGGCCTGGCATTTACAACCTCTACACTCACGCTAAGACAACCGTAAAGCCGTGAGGGAATATAATTAGAACTGCAGCCACGTTTCAACTTAATTTCAATTCATACTAGAAATTAGACGAGCTTTAGACTAGACTTTGATAATTTCAAACTGTGCTCCGCTAAGCAAACGTAAGGCTGAGCGTATAATGTGGCAATCTGGGAAGTGGAGTCGGTACACATTTTGGGTGTAGAATTTTGGGGAGGACATGCGACTGAATGAGGTGCAGTCTTTTTTAATCCTCCGCTGTAAGTCCGTCCGTCTGTTTGTCCGTCTGTCTGTCTGTCAGCAGGCCGTCCGTATGTTATGCGTATAAACAGTAAGAGCGTAAAAATTTTAACAGAATATTTATTTCTGTTGCCGCTGCAATAACCTGTGGTGTGTTTTAAGAGTCCGTCCTAAATATCTACGTTGAAAAGAGAGGATCCTCCATCCTTCTGGGCAACTAACCAATAGTTGATTTCGGGCTTTTGTATATGTATTAATTACGGGGAGACAAAATGAAAAGCCTGCATAGCAGCTGTACTACTGTGATGCAGGATTTGATTTTTTTTAGTTCCTATAATGTGCCAGAGATGTCACTACAGAGTTACTTTAGCGTTGGAATACAAAGGGCAACTGAAGAAGCACAGGTGGGTTTTAATCAGTAACAGTCTGGATCCCTCTCTCGGACCACTCAAAGAGGGAATGTCGTTAACGACATTCCACATCAAAGAGTCGAGTTCTTTTTCATAAATATTATTTACTCTTCTCTCTGCTTTCAAGGTTGATGGATGGTAGAAGGACACTTACATGACGCTGAAGAGGAAATCATATACTAAGGCCATCCATCCATTCGTCCATTATTTCAACTGTCAATATTTACGATTTTTATAGTTATATTGACAACATTATTCGAAACCTGAACGTAGTTTGTTCAGAACGAGTAACTGAATCGATTTCAATAATTCGAATTCTTACACCATGTTATATATTTAATTTCAAAAAAAAATTAAAAAAGATCAAAAGTTGGTTATCACTGAAACTGTAGGGCCTAGCAGGGTCGAAACCTACTGGGGCCATGCGTAAAGTGAAAGTGAACCCCAGGGCCCTGAAACGAAGGCAAAGAAGGGACAGGAGTGGGTTTTTAGTCTGTAAAAGTCTGACCACGTGTCCGCTCAGGAGCGGGGGATATCATTGAATGAATTTAGAACCTAAAAAAAGTACAACGCAGGTCACAGCAGGTCACAGCGGGCATTAGCCGCCAGCGCACAACTAGGTAGTGGAGCAAAACAACTCCTCAGTCGCCCAGATGGCCCGGTGACCTTATATTTGGATGGACATCCAGTACCATAACAAGCATGTGATTTGCACTTGTGATTTTTCACAATACAGTTATGAAATTTTGTACATAGATTTATACATAAAAATACTAGACACGTGTTTCAGGTTTCGCATAAACTTACTAAAACTAATGTTGTATAAACTGTGAGCAGGCGTACACGCATCTATAAAGCCACGCGTCCGTGAACTAAATACTATTCTTCAATCAAATGTTGCACCATTACGCATCGCATGTCTTCTAAGTCGGGCTCAAAAGCTGCGGTTGTGTGTCCCGGCCGATAACAGCAACCTCCCGGCCTCTCAACGCACCCCTTTAAATAATACTACAAAATCAACAGTTATTGGGGAACCTAGGTTCCTTAAACATGGTAATCATGTCTGCGGTTAGCTTCAGACGAGATCGATACGTTCGGAGTGATCAAAACGACTTACTGACGTTTCGGATACGACATGTTCTGACAGTGTCCCTATTGACACTTTTTAATTTCAATATTTTTTTAGTGACGATTTGGACACCGATATAAAAAAAAACTGTTTTGTACAGTCAGATAAAAAAGTCGTTTTTGATATATATTAATCCAATTAAGTCAATCAAATAAGAAATATCTTGTCAATAATCACATTGATGATTTATGATTGATTTAAGACATTTACTTATCTTTATTATAAAAATAAATTCGTGTTTGCCTCGGTCATGTAATCATACGTGAATGGCTAAACCAATTTCGCTGATTCTTTTTGGTTGTTTGTTATTGTCGGAAAAAGGTTCTTAGGAAAGAAAAAAATAAGAAAGTTGCGCAGATAATTATTGTACAAAATATACGTTGTAGCTAATATTACTATATAAGTTCACAAAACCATTTACTAGCAAAAGATGGCAACATCATTCGGTGACTTTATCAACCTTATTTTTAAAGAAGTAATTAGTTATTGCTAAAGTCATTACTTGAGGTTAGAAATTTTCATCAAAAAATTTCAATTTTTCTTTACTATAGAATACAAATTGGCGCTTAAGTAGTTACTTTTACTTAAGTAATTAGATTTACTTGTTTATAAATACGGATGTAAGACGGCTTCAATTAGTTTATATAGGTAATGCGTTTTTTCTTCATACTATATTTTAAAACTTTTGTATCATTATATATTATCGGACTATACTAAACAGCTACATTCATTTGATGGTATCCGAATAGACACTGAAAAAATAATTAAGTGACGATTCGGACACTGTTTCCCATCGTATCGTATCCAAAACGTCAGTAAGTCATCAAGACGCAGTTATTGGTAAAACAAAAAATACGATCATTATTTTATTAGCTACTTCGTATCATCATCAATTCATCCGAAAGATATCCACTATTGGAAATTGGCATTCCCAATAGCCGCCAGTTCCCGGCCTTGTGCGTATTGCATCCATCGAACTCCCGCGATCCTTATCTGGTCATCGGTCCTAGCAAGCGGTCGCCACTCCAGAACCTTTCGACCCCATTGACCATCTGTTCTGCGTGTTGACAATGTGCCCTACTGATTGCCACTTAAGTTTCACTTCGTGTACTAAGACTAAAATGATTACATGTTCTTTTTAATTTATGTCATGTAAATTCAGCCGCTTTGATGTAATCTTGTTACAAACTTCTTCACAAATTGTTACGTTTATAATTTACTAGTGACACGCACCACAGCTATACACAGATATTACAAATCTTTGGTATTTTCGGCTTTTCTCTATTATAATAATCATATAGGTACATGTATGCAGGCATCCACCGGTAGCCACATTATTTTGTGTAATTTATTTCATCACAAGCTTTTGCCCGCGGCTTTGTTTCCTTCAACTGATTACTCTTTTCTACTCTACCCTGCCTACCCTGCTATAGCCTCCTATAGCCTGCTCTACCCTGCTCTATCCTGCACTACCCTGCTCTATCCTACTCTACCCTACTCTAACCTACTCTAGGTCAAAAGCAGGTTTCGTTTAGCGTGAACGTATGAAGTTGGCCACGCTTCCAAATGCTTTATTCTGATCACATGACTGAGCGTTGAGATAACGTCAGAACAAAGGAATTGAGGGCGCGGCCAACTCCAAGCGTCCACGCTAAACGAAACGATTGTAACTTGGCTAGGGGGTAGATTATTCTTGTGTTATGCTATTATACATCTAAATCATCCCTCATCCCTTCGTCATCCCTTTGTCTATTGGTGAAAATCGCATGAAAATTCGTTTAGCCGTTTTTGAGTTTATCACAAACAGAGACTCCGATGCGATGGGGGATTTTATTGAATCAATCAATGAGCACATGGGTAGCTCGCTGTCCGATCGTCCGGTAACCGACCGGACCGAGCCCGAGTCGTCGACGGCGCGTACTTTTCCCGCGCGCCTCAAGAAGCTGTCAGCAAACCGTAGAGGCCCAGCTTGCTAGCTGCAGGTAGGCAGGGTCGAAGCCTGCTGGGGTCATGAGTCAGCTTCTGAAAGGAAGGCTCGGCCCCGGCACGATAGGCAACGAAGGAACGGGGTAGGTTTTTAGTCAGAGTCTGACACTATTTCCCGCTTCGCCCAAGGGCGAGATTTGTCATTGGATGATTTTACCTACCATAAAAAAGCACGTGAATCAATTTATCCAAGATTATCGTTTACAAATATCTAAACAAACAATGTCATCTCTTTATAATATTACTTAAGATATTTCTGACACAAATCCCTTAGTTTAACAGCTTACAGACCAAAAAGTAATAATATTATTCAGCCTTCACCGCGGATTACACAGGCTTTTTCTTGCCAATCCTAAGAAAGGAACGCCAACACATATTTAAAGGTCACAAACATAAGATTGTGACCTTCTAAAATATTCTGTCGATGTACGTAAAGGGCACAGCTACAGGCTGGCAGGGTCGAAGCCTACTGGGGTCAAGGGTCGGATTTTTTTTTTGGTGTGTGTAAAATCGTCCAATGACATCTCCCGCCCTTGGGTGGAAAGCCGAAAATCGTCCACTATTGGACATATGCCTCCCCCAAGTGTCACAACGAACGGTCTTATACGTCTCACAACCATCGGATTCCCGCGACTCTCACCAGGTCATTGATCTAGTTTCTACCTACCCCATGGGAAAAAGGCATGGTTTTATGCACTTTTCCGCCGGCCACGCAATGACAGCTCCATTTGTTTTCAATACGGGAAATCATTGAATTCAGATCTAGATAGAAAAGAATGAAAAAGAGTTTATTTGCCACAAACATGGTGCATATCCTTAATTAACAGCAACAAACAACGACTCTATATATTAAAAAAGTACATAATAAGATATGCGTCACACGTGTAAGATGGAGCAAGAGGGAATGTGAGACCTTTTCTGACTAAAACTCACCTGAGTTGCTTCAGTAGCTCTATGCGTTCCAGAGTCACGGTAACGACCCTCTAAATCTCGCAACCCTGGTTGGCATCAGTCCTGCCTGGCCCCGTCTATCAGTGGTGCTATTGTTTAAAAAAACGCAGCGCTGCCTCAACGACGAACACCCAAATAGGATACATTGGATTGTCAACCTATTGAACATTACATTAGATTTTTAATTTAATGTGTCTTATTTGGATGTTCGTTGTTGAAGCAGCGCTGCGTTTTCTTAGAGAATAGCACCACAGATCAACCCATGGGACTGTTATTTAAACACCAAACCCTCTCTCACCATAGACACAATGACAAAATACATACTAAACATCAATGACCCAACTCATTGACTATTCTCAGCTCCATTTTCATTCGAAACCATTATGTAAAAACTACACACTACCCGAAGTTCTTTATTTCAACACAAGCGTAGTCGCTGACAAAGGGTAGTCAAATACGAAATTTACCCAAAATTTCACTTTGACCCAACAAGCGATCTAAACTCTACGTCTTTCAAAATAAGGTTGCTTTTCGAGTGTAATAAATGTAAATAAGAAGTCACGTAGGTCGTTATTTCCGCTAGTTGTCGCTACAGTTAGGGATACGGGATTTGTAGGGTGTCCATGGCTTGTAGTAATTTGCGGCGTGTCGGAACGGAGATTTTATGATGTATGGTCCGATGAGTTTTTTGTTGGGCAAGATGGGTTTATTTTCGTAAGGATGTACCTTTTTTAAGAGAAGCTTGGTAGAGAAAGTTATCATGAGGTCAAGTTTTTACACGAATACAGCGTAATGACGTAGTGTAAAGGTTGTCTGTCGCTTTTAGCGATAAGACCACCCATTGTGACACCCTATTAATTTTAAGTTCTTTATGTAAATTTGTTTTTAGTGTACAATAAAGAATACACCTATCTATCTATCTAATGACTTAGATGTAAAATAATTACGAAAGTTTGAGTGGAGAAAGCAACACACCGAGATGAGTATAGAGTGATAGTAATGTTTATGATGGAATTCTAACATTTGAAGAATAGCTGCACTCAGAGCCTGATAGAAACAACACTGCTGTTAACACAGTTAACACATCCATTGCTCATGTCATAAAAGTGTCACAATCACAATGATAAGGTTTGTTATACGTACCAAAAAAAAAAAACAATTCGATCATTTGAAAGTTACATAGGTTTGTTCCTGTGTTGGATTGTTGGAGTAATGTAGCAGCTTTGGCGACGTGTTAAAATATCAGAAGAGCAAGCGAGAATGAATAATAGAACAATAGGCGTCATACCTGATGGTGACAAACCTTTGAATTTTTTCCTTAATTAATTACTGATCAATGAAGTCCTACCAAAAATCAGTTAAACACAGTCACCCTACACGCGCAAACTTACTGCCGCAACTTTAAAGTGGTGATTTTCTAACGACTTTAAAATGGCTCCATTTTGCTAGTTTATCTTCGCCGACAAAAGCTACAAGGAGGCGGTTTTTTTTTAAACACTTTGTTAAAAGAAGACAACTGCTTTCGTTTAAGCTTATTAACTTGCCTTTTCATTGAAAACGGGGTTACGTTTTTCCTAAACCTAATTTATTCATCTTAGTGTCATTTTTGGCATGGTGTTAAGCTAGAACTACATTAGAACGACGCACACGTTGACCACGCCTGATGTGTTCGTAGAATGACGTCGCGTGACGTGGATCTAGTGTAGCTCTACAAGTCTAGTTTTCATTTAAAATGTACGGAGACCAACGCGCGTAGATCGGCGTGTGGGGACCCACGTGCGTAGTATAGTTCCATCTTTACTTCGGTTTTTGATTAAGTGATCTTAGCTCAGCCTACCTTAGTACCTTTCACAGTAAGTTTACAATAACATCGTTGCTTACATAACTACAAATTCAACTTACATCTACGTAAATCATCAATACCATAACTTCAGGCAAAAGACGTCCACAGCTGGGCATAGGGTTACCATAAATGTCGCCACAACGACCAATCCTGTCCGTCTCGAATACATCGGATTCCCACAACTCTCACTCGGTTATCGGTTCACCTTTTGGGAAAGGCTTTCAATGCTGTATCTTCCGTTCACATGGTCATCACTTCAGAATCTTTCGGTGCCATCGTCTATCTGTTCTGCGAGCAATGTGCCTAGCTCAGTAAATACCTTTCACAGTAATTTCTCAATACCACCCTTGCATACATAACCACAAACTCAATTTACATCTACATAGTCGTACCTGCCTTATTTACCAAACTCTCATAGCAGTTTCAGTACCTCCCGCGACCTACAAGCATAACTTCCAAAACATGTTTAAATTTATTCACCGAAGCAAAATCTGATAAAGTCTGTGAGACGAACTAGCTGTTAGTAAGACGTGTATCTACGGAAATTAAGGTATCTCACGTGGTGTTATATAACCTTTTTGCCCTTTCGAGATATGGTAAAAGATTTTGTAGCGAAAATTGCGTGGAAAAAATAAGGTTATGTCTCCTTTTCGTGCTTGTGAATGAAGATTCTTTGCGTGATAGTGAATACATGTGTTTGGGTTTGGTGTGTGATCTATTTTTCAGCATGTTTATCTAAATCGTTTAAGCGTGTATTGCATTCCTCTCAAAATTAATTTAATTATCGCCCTAATCATCATCATCATCATCATCATCTTCCTGCCCTTATCCCGTTTTATTTGGGGTCGGCGCAACACGTTTTTTTCTTCCATTCTGCCCTGTCACTCGTCATGCTATCACTTACTTCGTCATCTTTCATATCACTCCTCACACAATCCATCCATCTTTTCTTTGGCCCCCCTCTCCCTCTCTATCCATCCACATGTAAACCCATAACTCTTTTAGTAATCATAATTGCCCTAATCATTGTATTTTAAGTTCTATCTTATATACATATATCTACATTAGCTGCTGCCAGCGGTTTCATCTACGTGAAAGTAGAAAATTGTCCCAAGGTAACATACTGTCGAGATAAAAAGTATCCGTGCTATTCCAAGACACGGTCTACCCGTGTACCGAATTTCATCTCAGTCAGTTCAGCTGTTTGAGCATGAAGAAGAACACACTCACACTTTCTAACTTAATAATATTAGTGTGATGAATGGAAACTCTATTTGTTTTAGTCACGCCATATCTTGAAAACGACTACCGATTTCATTAATCTTTTTTAACTTTACTGATATTGTAGTTCTTATAATCCATCCTAAGGTTGTCTGGTAGATATTGCTGTCAGCGATAAGATAGCCATTGTATCCATAGATTTAAGTTCCTGTGAATTGTTACTATTTTGGTGTACAATAAAGTTTATTCTATTCTATACTTTGCAGAAGTTCCATGAGGAAAGAAAAAAATCAGAAAATTACTTCTATGTATTTATCTCACGCGCGTTTGATAGTTCACAGCTAAGATAGACAACGTTGGTGGGATTCATCATCATCATCATCATTTCAGCTGATTGTCCACTGTTAGACAAAGCCTCTACTAAATATCGCCATAATGACCAGCCCAGTCGTAGAAAGTACGTCTTGCATCCATCGGATTCCTCGACCCTCACTCGGTCATCGATCCACCTTGTGGGAGGCCTTCCAACGCTGCGTCTTCCGGTACGTGGTCTCGACTCCGGATCCTCTTTGCCCCATCGACCATCGCCTTGCCCACTACTTAAGTTTGGCAATTCTTCGGAAACCTTGGTTCTCCTGCGGATGTCTTCTTTTTCCTTCTCCATTGACCTTTGAGTGACTTGAAACCTTCTGATGAGATAGACTTTCGTCTTGAGACACTGTGGTATGTTGGACGAGAAAATATCGCTCAGTCGGATTATCTGGTTAATAATATCTAATTCTAATCGGGCAAATCCCGTAATATCTTATTTCAGCAAACTAGCTTTGAGACCGAGGTGCTTTAGAATAATATTCAATGTTATTCTTCAATTTCACCCTACTCGGTGAGCTTTTATAGCAGGACGTCATTTTACTCTCAATCTTAAGTGGGATGCTGTTAGCCATTTGAAAAGATGGGAGTATGTTACCGTACTTTGCCTAAGTCGTGGAAGGTACAGGTAGTTGTGCATGCTGGGCAGAACGGGTGTTTTTTTATGGTAGGTTAAATCATCCAATGACAAATCAATGGGCGGAGCGGGAAATAATGTCCGACTCTTACTGACTAAAAACCTACCCTGTTCTTTCCCTGCCTTGAATCCAGGGCCCTGGTATGCATTTTCATACCTCCCCAGAGCCCCGGACTAGGTCTCGACTCTACTGGCCCCCTACAGTTTGCTGACAACTCCTTGAGGCGCGCGGGAACAGTACGCGCCGTCGACGACTTGGGCTCGGTCCGGTCGGTTACCGGACGATCGGACGGCGTGCTACCCATTACACGCCGTCCGCAAGAATAGAACAGGGTTGGTTTTTAGTCAGTAAGAATCTGACAATATCTGCTGCTCCACCTATGGGGTGGAATTTGTCATTTGATGATTTTACCTACCATAAAAAAAAAACCATAGAGTGGGCGAAGTCATTGGATGAAACCACATCAAAAAAAAAGCTGGGCAAGTGCGAGTCGGACTCACGCACTTAGGATACCGTACAAACTTACCTAAGAAAACAGTTGTATTCATTCCCGTATTTAGTTACGAAGGTTTTTCCTATGAATTTTTATTCCATCGAAATATACGTTACATACACATACACGCGAAATGAACTGCCGTTACTTTTTTTTTTTAACTCGGAAATGTCTTTTTTTCACAGCTTCAAGGGACCGCAGACCTGAGTATAGGTATGGTTCTTTGACTCAATACCTCTACACGTTCCAGAGATAAAGTTTCTTGACAGACAGACAAACGGACAACAAAGTGTTCCTTTATGGGTTCCGTTTTTTTCTTTTGAGTTACGGGACTCTAAAAATAAACACGGGTTTCACAAAAACATTTTTGCATTAAAACAGAAAAGGCTGTTGAAGATGAAGGATGCATCGGTTTACTACAGTTAAAAAGGAAACAAATAATATTTTAAAACAGTCTTTATTGAAGTAAAAATATACACAATTTGTAAACTTAAATTAGCTTGAAAATAAATTATAATTCGTAAGATTAAAATTTATATCTAATCTATGCATGTATGTTCTGCTCTCTGCTCTGCTTTCATTTCAGTCGAGTGTGTGATGTTTTTCGTGAATGCTGGTCTCCTCTAATGAAACTGTCCTTGCTGAAAGTCTTGTCTACCATCACTTTGTGTTGATCGTCATCTTCAAACATCGCAGACCATTGTTTAACTCTTTGTTCATCTGAGTTTCAACTAGGTATTGTTTCTTTATCATAATGTTTTGTTTTATTATTTTTTTCTAGTATTGAACAACAAAGACCACATATCATATTTTTAGGGTCCATTTCAGAACGCTGAGCTTTTTCAGGAAATTAAAATCTTGAGTGTTCTCTATTTGTTTTTGGACACAATTAACATATTTGAAGAAAATTCAAGAACACAATGGAGCTAAAGTAATACATAATAATTGATGATGTAAAATAATGTTAATAAACTTCATATATAATAATATAAAAAATTGTTAAATATTGTTAGGTACAATTAGCATGCATGACCCCGCTGTTAGGCACTGGCCCAACCTAGAGAACTTAATGGGTGAACTGAAAGGACCAATCGATTATTATGTATTTTTTTATTATGAACTGTATATGCCTAAGGGCTGCTTCAGTCTGCTTCCGGCGCCTGAGAGCTGCCTCAGTAGTCGTAAGCATACCTAAGGACGCTGAGGCTGGTTTTAGGTAGCTTCAGCAAAATAAACTGTCCGAAGACAGCCTCGGCCTCCTTAGGTATATAAATGAATATGGTAGATACTATGTCATTACTTTAAGCAGATTGTGGCCTTATAGCTTTCTCCAAAACAATTCTTTGAACAAACACTGTATCACTGACGTCTTGATCCTTATCACAGCTTGGTTCATTTCCCTTTGTTTCTTTTCCATGACCTCGATTCTCCTTATTCTTTGAGCAGCAGGGTCGATTTTTGCAGCTTTTTTTGCAGTCGCATTTTCTTGATGGGCGGTCTTCAGAATTGTAAGGACACGGTCTTCCATGTCCAAACCATGGGTGCCTTAGACCATGGCAAGCAAATCCATGCATGTGTCGATCAGCTCCCCACGGTCCTTCCCAAGGTCCTCTCCAAGGCCGGCCAGGGATTTCACATGGACCACGTCGTCTAAAGTAATGTCCTTCAGGGTTGCGCCCACATCGAGGTCCAGAGCTATGGCGGCTAGGTTCATGGCCGTGGAAGTCGTGATGTCTGCCACCGCATCCTCTGAAGCTGAGACGCCTATGGCAATGGCGATCCGCTGATCCATCACTATCACTGTCAGACTCACGATGACACCAAGGTCCTCCTTGACGATCAGTGGGTGATCCACGTTTTTGATGATCTGGTCCCTCGTGGACATGTTCATTCCTTGCAGGACTGTGATCGAAATTGCAACCGAACGGTCCAAAGCTCCATGGACCGTGATGACCAGGCAAGTCACCACGGAAATGACAGCCAAAAGGTCCGAACATTCCTCTAAATCGAGGTCCAGTAAAGTCGTTTTCGAAGTACCCTCTCATGGTGAAGATTCTCTGGATTGAATGCCGATGTTCTCGCTCTGAATGAGTTCACTCGAATGCTCCTCAAATCGACTAAGAGTAGCTTATATGAACCATAGTGACATAACGTTGTGCAATCGATTTCAAATAGGGCTGTACTGAAATACTGGTGAAACTCCTTGCGTTTCTGGTAAATACCTTATGTACTTCAAATATTTACGAGGAACTGTTTGTGTAGAATTTTCTAGAAAAAGCTAAATGTATTTTTTAAATATGTTTTTATGTTTTTAGCTCACTGTTTGATAAACTCATTGATTATCATTTCTGGGTAATGCTTATTGGAAATCAACATAATGTTTCTGTACCTTCAAAGTCATTTTCTTGCTACTTTCTTGGTATGAGTTACATAGTCTTCCATGATGATCAAAATTCTTTTGATCATCATGGAAGACTATGGCCCCTTCCTTTTTAGGGTTCTGTACCTCGAAAGGAAAAAAGCAGAACCCAAACAGGATTACTTTGTTGACCGTCTGTCTGTCTGTCCATCTGTCTGTCGGATAAGACCCTATATCTCGGCAACGCGTGGATGTATCGAGTTGAAATTAAAACTATATACTAAAATCTACAGGCCCTTCAAACTGTGAAAAACCAAACTTCTAAGTTAACAGAAAAAAAATGTGCATTTTCAGTCGTTTTTTCTAAATTTACCAACCCTAGTTGTATTTAACTTTACTACCGTTGTAGTTAGCACTTAACTGTTCAGTAACCGGAAACTAACCATTTTCACGGGGTATTCGAACCGAATGCG
This sequence comes from Leucania comma, assembly GCA_958295575.1. Classification (NCBI taxonomy): domain Eukaryota; kingdom Metazoa; phylum Arthropoda; class Insecta; order Lepidoptera; family Noctuidae; genus Leucania; species Leucania comma. The sequence continues at coordinate 21,291,284 of OY282477.1, read as the reverse complement.
TTTTAAGTGGCAACGGCGTCATATTGTTATGGCCAATTGCAAGTCCTGACAAACACCAGGGAAAAACGTTCTTCCTTACATATGTTCTTCATAAGAAACTTTTGTGAAATATTTCTCACTTCTAAATGCATCGATTTGAGTTAAACGTTGTCTTAATAAATTGATCGTATTGAAATTTAAAGCTTTACCTAGACTTCTCCTACTCAAGGGCAAAGTGGAAGGCATGTCAGACTTTGCTAACTAAAACCCACACCTATGTTCCTTCTTTGCCTTGCATTCCATGATCCCCGGTTTCCAGGCAGGGGCCTAGCCTGCCAGCAGGCAGGGTCGAAGCCTACGGGGCCAATAGTCTACTTCTGAAAGGAAGGCTCGGTCCTGGCATGAAAGGCAACGAAGAAACGAGGTGAGTTTTTTAGTTAGTAAAAGTCTGACACTATCTCCCGCTCCGCCTAAGGGCGGGAGATGTCATTGGATGAATTTCCTTTAAAATTACATTTCCTTTTTGGAAGTCGACCCATGGCCCCAGTAGACGTTGGCCCTGTTAGTTTTGCTGACATCTCTGGAAGGCGTGGAATTCTTGGAATCGATTCAGTTACTGATTCTGTTTCGCATACACTAAAAATAATGTTGTATACAAAATGTAGCAGTTTATCTATTTTAATATGGGGTCACTTTGACCTCGTAGCGCACTTAGCCAAAAAAAAGTTTTTACTTTCTTGAAAATTACGGGGTTTAATAAGCCCTTTACCACTATAATGATAGTTTTCACACGAGGTCTTAACCACCCCGTGCCCCAGGTATGAAAATAATACAAAAATAAGTGCTGCTGTCAACATGGTAATAAACTCCTATGTTATTTCCTGATTTAACCTGAACGAAGCACTACTTACCGCAAATCCCGTTTGGTTCAGAGGAGCTTGAGTGACATACAGGATCGCCAAACGCGCGAGCATTAAATTACGCGTCCAGTACGTCCTGTGACCACATACCGTGAAATGCGCTTCCACCAACGCAAAGTTTGATACACATGGACGTGAAGTTCGGCGAACAATTTGAGTTTTTATTTATTTAGATCGTCACTTCTTTACTTTACTGAACTAACAATAATAATAACAATTACAAACACTTTTGTTTTCACTAGGAAATACATTTAGGAAAAAAATACGTTTTAACTTTGCATTTAATCCATTGCATCTTTGAGTTTTTATTTATACTAAACAAACATCGGCTTCACTTTCTACAATTTTTCCCTCCAATGGCCGTATCTAAGAATTCATAATGAACATGATTTTGATTAGTCAAGTTCACTCAAATTACCCGCTGTTCTGTTTTCAAAAATAACTAGAGTATGGTAAAGTTGCGACCCAGGGTCGTTCCACGGGCCCCGGGACAAAGGCAATGAATGAAAGGGTTTTTTTTTTAACGTAGGTAAAATCATCCAATGACAAATCCCACCCTTGGGTGGGGCGGGAAATAGTGTCAGACTTTTACTGACTAAAAACCTTTCCGTTCCTGCCTTTGTCCCGGGGCCCGTGGTGACATTCTCACATAACCTTTGGCCCCAGTAATGAATGAAAGGGTAGGTTTTTAGTCAGTAAAAGTCTGACACTATTTCTCGGCCTACCCAAGGGCGGGATTTGTCATTGGATTACTGACTAAAAACCTACCCCGTTAATTCGTTGCCTTTCATACTGGGGCCGATTTTTTTTTCAGAAGCCGACCCTTGGCCCCAGTAAGCTTAGACCCTGCCTGCCTGCAGCTAGCAAGCTGGGCCTTTACGCAGTCCAAGTAGATTCATTTCTCTGACTGACTGACTTCTTAAAAATTCAAAAATGACTGTAAATGGTTTATTTAAATTATTAAATTAAATAGTATAAAATTGTCTCACCCTTTCGCCTTAAAACCATTAGCGGAGCCGCACTAATTATTATCACAAACTACGACTGGGTACTTACCATATTTTAGTCTTCTCAGTTAAATATTATTACAAATACTTATCTTAACTTCTCCCTCAACGATTATTACCACTTGTTATTACTTGAAAGCAGTTAATTTTAAACATTATGCTCAAGCACAAAAATTACTTTATATTTCTAGGTTTGTTATCTTAAATAGATGCTTCGGAGGCCCATCTTGTACTAAAAAGGGAGTTTTTTGGGAAAATTATACAATTATGCGTATTTAGAGATAAGGTAAAAACTGTGTTACGCTGATGTGTAGATGGTAGATAGTCCACTGACTTAATTTTATATGTAACTAGCTCTACCTGCGGTTTCTCCTGTTTATTTTGTACTATGATTGTAAATGTACTTTTTTCTAATACTACATAAACGAAACAATCACAATAGACACCATATTATGATCCTATAACGTATCCGGGAAAAATATTTATTTATCTATAATATAGTTTCATAACATTTTTTAATAATTGCAATACTACTGAAATATGTGAAATTAATGTCCTTGAATAGAGCCTGAGTCTACTTCTTGGAATATTGTTATTGCGCAATATTATGTAACAAAATGCAAATACATGCCTATATGCATATTTGTATATACCATTAAATTTTGGTTTTTTTTTTTGCATGTTTGTACATGCATTTATTAAATTCGAATTAATTTATTAATTCGAGTTTAATAAAAAAAAGTACTATAATTTTTAATTTTATCTTTACAAAACGATTTTTCATGTAGCGAAATTTATTTCGTACATGCGTATATTAATACGAGTTTTAGAAAAAAAGTACTTTATTTTTTTATTTTATCTTTACAATAGTGTTTCATCATCATTCGATAGTGTTTCACGATCAAAATTTAACGGTGTATAAGTAAGTGGGTAGGCATATGCCAATGGAATATAATATGTAGATATGGCACAATGTTATGTAACAAAATATAATTAGAATGATAGACACATTTACTTTTATAATTGTATGTTAGTAGGTAGGTATATGTTATATGTTATGATGGAATATAGTTGTTGCACTATATTATGTGCTACAACAAAGTGATCCAGGATTCGGGTTTTACCAACTGAATTAAAAAAATCTTTAAAATAACAATAACTAAAATTAAAAATAATAATAATAATATACTCGTATTTTTATAATTTTCATGTTAATATCCTTAAAGATAAATAAAAGATAAAGATATTTAATTTGCATAAAACATCTTGGTATACAATAAAGTGTATATAAATTAATGACTTTGTCAAAATTAATCATTATTTACACCACACAACCTCATAAGGTTTCTTCAATTTCTCAGTATAGTTTCATAATATTTGTTAATAGTTTCAATAGTTCTGAAATATGTGAAATTTATTTACAAGATTAGAACTTGAAACTATTTCATGGAAAATTTATTGTTGCATAATATTGTGCAATACAACAATGATTGAAGAATTGTTAACACACTTACTAGAATATTTTTTATCGGATAAGAACATAAATTTAATAAATCCTATTAATTTAGCATCATTCAAAGAAATAGCGACAAAAATAAATTATATTTAAACGAAAGACTTCCATTACTGGGGGTCTACTCTCTTTCTCCGAAAAACGAAGTTTCGTAAGAAATTTCGCGTGTTTCCTACCACGGTTCATTTCGTTCCCGAAATTTCATACGAACGAAAATAGTTTGACGTTTCGATTCTCTAAACCTACTCTAATTGGCAATGTTTCGAAAAAAAAAATGAGTTTGACACACGAATGTTTCTAAATTTTAACGTCAAATTGACGAAACCAAAAACGTTACCTTTTGATTTTCGTTTTTGTGGATTTCATGTGATAATACATTACAATGGCCTCTAGAATGCTCTAAATAAAAGCAGCTCCACGTGAAGAACGTTTAAAGTACACAAGCAACCGATGAAGATGGATTATTCGGAATTTTAACCTCAAACCTACGAAACCAAAAGTGTTATATTTTGATCTTCGTTTGTGTGAATTTTGTAGGAAAATTGCTTAAAATGGCCTCAAAAATGCTTTAAATCAAAGCGGTTCTACGATATACAATGCCCTTCACACCGCCAGAGATAGAATCATATGGAGAAATATCATTCAAGGAAAAGTGATGAAGCAAGGTGGTCACGATCCTCAGCATTGAGGAAAACAACGCAAGGAGGAGTAATTACAGCAGCTCTACGTGAAGGACGTTTAGAGCGTACAAGGAACCGGCATCACTTACGAAACCAGCTTAACATTACGCAAATTCTTGTCTTAGTTTGTGGGAAAAGACAGACTCAGTCGGCAATTATTTGAGGAGTTGTGCCAGGAAATAATGCTTTTATTACCTCCAACGGCTTCTTCCCACCAAAGCACTAAAAAGTGGAGTGCTACTGTGATATGTTCAGGGTAGCAAAGCATTAAAATCCATTTTAATTCCATCAGTTCTTATATAATATAATAATTATATAATTACAATTTTTTAATGACAATTAGGTATTTAATCTGTTTTATTTTCAGATCAATGAACCAATGCCATCCACCTTCTCACCTCCTGTCAATCAAGCCAACTTCTAAACTTTTCACAGCCTGAGGTAGCTGTGAACCTAGAACCCAGCCAGGAAGATAGGCATAACCAGCCAGTCGACTACTAGTGTCATGAAAATTCCTAAATCTTACAGGGTTCAAGTTAAATTCTTATACATAAAAATTTGGTAATAAAATCAATTATTATTTTTGATAACAAAATTCGGACACGACTAATATTGTGAATAAAAGAATTCTAAGAATAGACTACCTACGACTAAATACAAATACTAGTTATATAGTAAATTTATGTTAATATTTACTTACAAATACATATTTACTTTCTTATATCCAAAACAAAGCAGCATGTGGCCGAAAATGTTACGCGATATCTCGCGATATCGACAGTTTAACTTGAAACTGTTTTTACAGAATGTGTAAAACGATCACAAAGTATGTATCATGATGTATTAACACAACACTTGAGTAATAAACTCGGAATAAAAATCTTTTGAAAAAATCAAACAAAACATCCTAAGTTGACGAGTGCTGCCAACTCTACAAAATATTTTTTTGCAAAATTTACATTTAAAAAATGCCAAAAATATGCTAAAATTTCTATAAAATGTAAAAATAAAACAACGACGCGCATTTATTAAAAAATCTTAACAATAATGGCAAGGAAGCACTGAAAGAACTAATTTTGTGACACAAATAAAATATGAAGACCTTCGTTTGTATCCTCTTCATTAGATACAACCGAAGCAGAAGACCGACCGTTCGGCTCTGAAGCCACTCCTTCAAATCGGATATCAATTCCCAGTCCCAAATTGTGATATTTTTATGGCATTGTCAATTAATTAACTCTATTAGTTCTATTACTATCTCTTATTCAACGCACGTAGCCACATACGAATCAAACAAAACCAAATTGCCTTCGATGACAACGTCGACTTATACAATAAACTATTATGTAGTTCAATTCAAGCGGGATTCCCCTGATCTCTAGTTCACTACTAGTACGAGATCCAATAGAAGAAGCACCTTCCCTCATCTGTTATTTGATTAGGATAAATATTATATGCTAGATGATGCTTTTATTGATACATTGCGAGTAGGTTGCCTATCTAAATCTGGTGCCAAAGATGTGAAACAATTAAATTAGTTAATAATTTTTTTTCATCAACTACCCTGATTGGTTATTTAAGAAAGACGAGCATCAGCTGAAAGAATGCGCTCTGAGGAACTCAAAAAGTATAAGTTGCCTAATTTTCCTTGGGGCAAACATAGGAGTTGCCTCGTTTGAAGAGGTAGATAAATGGTGGTAATATACTCTCATCTGTTATTTAATCGAATTATATATCAAATGAAAGGTAATTTTATTCCTAATCCAACCGTATTAGGTTGCCTTCCCAAAAATGGTGTGAATGAATAGTTGCCTACATTTAAGATTTAAAATTTTCTGGGCTAGTTCTGGTATTAAAAATATATTTCCTCATCTGTAATTAAATGATAATAAGATTATACGCCAGATAATGCATATATCGATATATCGCGAGTAGATTGCTTAGCTAAATCACATACCAATGATGTTAAACAATAAAATTTGTTATTAATTATTTTTTATCTACTTCCCTGACTTGTCGTTTAAGAAAGTCGTGAATCAGCTGAAAGTATGTGCGCTAAAGAACTGGAAAAATATAAGTTGCCTACTTTTCCTCGGTGCAACTATGAGGGTTGTCTCGTATAAACAGGTAAATAAAGGTTAACATGATACTCTCATCTGTTATTTCATTGAATCGAGTATCAAATGAAAGGCTATTTTATTCCTAACCCAGCCCTATTAAGTTGCCTCACCAAAAATGGTGTGAATTCATGGTTGCTTAGATTTAATATGTAAAATTTTCTGGGCTAGTTCTGGTCATAGAAATACATTCCCTCATCTGTAATTAAATGATAGTAAAATTATATGCTAGATAATATATATATACATCGCGAATAGATTGCTTAGCTAAATCAGATGCCAATGATGTTAAACAATAAAATTTGTTATTAATTATTTTTTATCAACTTCCCTGACTTGTCGTTTAAGAAAGTCGTGCATCAGCTAAAAGAATGTGCTCTAAAGAACTGGAAAAATATAAATTGCCTACTTTTCCTCGGTGCAACTATGGGGGTTGCCTCGTATAAACAAGTAAATAAAGGTTCACATGATACTCTCATCTGGTATTTCATTGAATCGAGTATCAAATGAAAGGCTATTTTATTCCTCATCCAGCCCTATTAAGTTGCCTCACCAAAAATGGTGTAAACTCATGGTTACATAGATTTAATATATAAAATTTTCTGGGCTACTTCTGGTCATAGAAATATATTCCCTCATCTGTAATTAAATGACAGTAAAGATTATTTGCTAGATAATATATACAGATCACGAGTAGATTACTTAGCTAAATAAAATGCCAATGATGTTAAACAGTAAAATCTGTTATTATTAATTTTTTATCAATTTCCCTGAGTTGGTATTTAAAAAAGTAGAGCATCAGCTGAAAGAATGTGCCCTAAAAAACTGGAAAAATATAAGTTGCCTACTTTTCCTCGGTGCAACTATGGGGGTTGCCTCGTATAAACAGGTAAATAAAGGTTCACATGATACTCTCATCTGTTATTTCATTGAATCGTGTATCAAATGATAGGCTATTTTATTCTTAATCAAGCCCTATTTAGTTGCCTCACCAAAAATGGTGTAAACTCATGGTTACATAGATTTAATATATTAAATTTACTGGGCTAGTTCCGGTCATAGAAATATATTCCCTCATCTGTAACTAAATGACAGTAAAGATTGTATGCTAGATAATATATATAGGTATATACATCGCGATTAGATTACTTAGCTAAATAAAATGCCAATGATGTTAAACAGTAAAATCTGTTATTATTAATTTTTTATCAATTTCCCTGAGTTGGTATTTAAAAAAGTAGAGTATCAGCTGAAAGAATGTGCCCTAAAAAACTGGAAAAATATAAGTTGCCTACTTTTCCTCGGTGCAACTATGGGGGTTGCCTCGTATAAACAGGTAAATAAAGGTTCACATGATACTCTCATCTGTTATTTCATTGAATCGTGTATCAAATGATAGGCTATTTTATTCTTAATCAAGCCCTATTTAGTTGCCTCACCAAAAATGGTGTAAACTCATGGTTACATAGATTTAATATATTAAATTTACTGGGCTAGTTCCGGTCATAGAAATATATTCCCTCATCTGTAACTAAATGACAGTAAAGATTGTATGCTAGATAATATATATAGGTATATACATCGCGATTAGATTACTTAGCTAAATAAAATGCCAATGATGTTAAACAGTAAAATCTATTATTATTATTTTTTTTATCAATTTACCTGAGTTGGTATTTAAAAAAGTAGATCATCAGCTGAAAGAATGTGCCCTAAACAACTGGAAAAATATAAGTTGCCTACTTTTCCTCGGTGCAACTATGGGGGTTGCCTTATATAAAGAGGTAAATAAAGGTTCACATGATACTCTCATCTGTTATTTCATTGAATCGTGTCTCAAATGAAAGGCTATTTTATTCTTAATCCAGCCCTATTAAGTTGCCTTACCAAAAATGGTGTGAATTCATGGTTGCCTAGATTTAATGTGTAAAATTTTCTGGGCTAGTTCTGGTCATAGAAATATATTCCCTCATCTGTAATTAAATGACAGTAAAATTATATGCTAGATAATATATATATAGATCGCGAGTAGATTACTTAGCTAAATAAAATGCCAATGATGTTTAACAGTAAAATCTGTTATTATTATTTTTTTATCAATTTCCCTGAGTTGGTATTTAAAAAAGTAGATCATCAGCTGAAAGAATGTGCCCTAAACAACTGGAAAAATATAAGTTGCCTACTTTTCCTCGGTGCAACTATGGGGGTTGCCTTATATAAAGAGGTAAATAAAGGTTCACATGATACTCTCATCTGTTATTTCATTAAATCGTGTCTCAAATGAAAGGCTGTTTTATTCTTAATCAAGCCCTATTAAGTTGCCTTACCAAAAATGGTGTGAATTCATGGTTGCCTAGATTTAATGTGTAAAATTGTCTGGGCTAGTTCTGGTCATAGAAATATATTCCCTCATCTGTGATTAAATGACAGTAAAATTATATGCTAGATAATATATATATAGATCGCGAGTAGATTACTTAGCTAAATAAAATGCCAATGATGTTTAACAGTAAAATCTGTTATTATTATTTTTTTATCAATTTCCCTGAGTTGGTATTTAAAAAAGTAGATCACCAGCTGAAAGAATGTGCCCTAAACAACTGGAAAAATATAAGTTGCCTACTTTTCCTCGGTGCAACTATGGGGGTTGCCTTATATAAAGAGGTAAATAAAGGTTCACATGATACTCTCATCTGTTATTTCATTGAATCGTGTCTCAAATGAAAGGCTATTTTATTCTTAATCCAGCCCTATTAAGTTGCCTCACCAAAAATGGTGTGAATCCAGTAAATGTTCAAAGTGTACCCTTATCTGTCATTTAATCAAATTTTATATCAAGTCAAAGATTATTTTATTCTTAATCAAACCGTATTTGGTTGCCTTACCAAAACCGGTGCGAATTCCTGATTGCCTAGATTTTCAATGTAAAATTTTCTGCGCGTGCATTGACTGTGACAGAGGAGTGATGCATCTTTCATTTGATAGACAAACATGCATCGAGTTCATTTTTAATGTGTATGTAATAATATCGATTTTTACCCTAGAATTAATTTGTCAGCCACTCTACATAATTATGAAATATTTTTTTCGTTCAAAATGTACGTTTTTTAAAAGGATTTTTTTGTTGATCATGCAAACGTGGATTAAATACTGGTAATAGAAAAAAAGCAACATTATAGTATTTTCTTAATAAAATATCATTATGAAACTATATAAATAAAAAAAAAAATTGTATGTTTGTCCTCTATGCGCTTCTAAAACATTGATCTGGGCAAGATGTTCTGAGGACACCTGAGAGGGCCCTGGTCCAAAAATATTCATTCACTGTTGGAATACAGATAATTATAAACATAATCTACCTTTAATAGTAAATCATTACTTTTAAACTAGAACCCTAGTTTAAAAGTAATGATTTTTTGAGTTTTAGAAATTAGAATTTTGGCCAGCTAAATTAATCAAATACGACTGTGGTGGTGATTATTTCTTTTTTACAGCAAAGAGGTCCATGTTTTAAAGGTCGTAAAATTTAATAAAAACTTAAATTCTATTTGTGAACAGATTATTAAAAATTAACATAATTATTAATACAATAAATTGACTTTACCAACAAATTAATATATAAATAATTTTTCAATAATTTAATATTTTAATGATAAAAATACTTCTCGTTCTTTTAATTTATTTCGTTTAATACACGTAGAAATTTGTCACTGCAGCACTCGGCTTCATGATATCCTTGCCTCCAGTTTGGTACGTCAATTAATTCATCATTAATTTTTGGGTATAAAAAATATAATCATTAATATAATTTACACCTTAAAAATAAACTAGATGCATTTTTGTCTATCAAATGAAAGATACATCACACTTGAAACAGTTAATGCATGCGCAGAAAATTTTACATATTAAATCGAAGTAACCATGAGTTTACACCATTTTTTGTGAGGCAACTCAAAAGGGCTGGATTAGGAATAAAATAGCCTATCATTTGATACACGATTCAATGAAATAACAGATGAGAGTATCATGTGAACCTTTATTTACCTGTTTATACGAGGCAACCCCCATAGTTGCACCGAGGAAAAGTAGGCAACTTATATTTTTCCAGTTCTTTAGGGCACATTCTTTCAGCTGATGCTCTACTTTCTTAAATACCAACTCAGGGAAATTGATAAAAAATTAATAATAACAGATTTTACTGTTTAACATCATTGGCATTTTATTTAGCTAAGTAATCTACTCGTGATCTGTATATATTATCTAGCAAATAATCTTTACTGTCATTTAATTACAGATGAGGGAATATATTTCTATGACCAGAAGTAGCCCGGAAAATTTTATATATTAAATCTATGTAACCATGAGTTTACACCATTTTTGGTGAGGCAACTTAATAGGGCTGAATGAGGAATAAAATAGCCTTTCATTTGATACACGATTTAATGAAATAACAGATGAGAGTATCATGTGAACCTTTATTTACCTATTTATACGAGGCAACCCCCATAGTTGCACCGAGGAAAAGTAGGCAACTTATATTTTTCCAGTTCTTTAGGGCACATTCTTTCAGCTGATGCTCTACTTTTTTAAATACCAACTCAGGGAAATTGATAAAAAATTAATAATAACAGATTTTACTGTTTAACATCATTGGCATTTTATTTAGCTAAGTAATCTTCTCGTGATCGGTAAATATATTATCTAGCAAATAATCTTTACTGTTATTTAATTACAGATGAGGGAATATATTTCTATGACTAGAAGTAGCTCAGAAAATTTTATTTATTAAATCTATGTAACCATAAGTTTACACCATTTTTGGTGAGGCAACTTAATGAGGTTGGGTTAGGAATAAAATAGCCTTTCATTTGATACTCGATTCAATGAAATAACAGATGAGAGTATCATGTGAACCTTTATTTACTTGTTTACGAGGCAAACCCCCATAGTTGCACCGAGGAAAAGTAGGCAACTTATATTTTTCCAGTTCTTTAGAGCACATTCTTTTAGCTGATGCACGACTTTCTTAAACGACAAGTCAGGGAAGTTGATAAAAAATAATTAATAACAAATTTTATTGTTTAACATCATTGGCATCTGATTTAGCTAAGCAATCTATTCGCGATGTATATATATATTATCTAGCATATAATTTTACTGTCACTTAATTACAGATGAGGAAATGTATTTCTATGACCAGAACTAGCCCAGAAAATTTTACATATTAAATCTAGGCAACCATGAATTCACACCATTTTTGGTGAGGCAACTTAATAGGGCTGGGTTAGGAATAAAATAGCCTTTCATTTGATACTCGATTCAATGAAATAACAGATGAGAGTATCATGTTAACCTTTATTTACCTGTTTATACGAGACAACCCTCATAGTTGCACCGAGGAAAAGTAGGCAACTTATATTTTTCCAGTTCTTTAGAGCACATTCTTTTAGCTGATGCACGACTTTCTTAAACGACAAGTCAGGGAAGTTGATAAAAAATAATTAATAACAAATTTTATTGTTTAACATCATTGGCATCTGATTTAGCTAAGCAATCTATTCGCGATGTATATATATATTATCTAGCATATAATTTTACTGTCACTTAATTACAGATGAGGAAATGTATTTCTATGACCAGAACTAGCCCAGAAAATTTTACATATTAAATCTAGGCAACCATGAATTCACACCATTTTTGGTGAGGCAACTTAATAGGGCTGGGTTAGGAATAAAATAGCCTTTCATTTGATACTCGATTCAATGAAATAACAGATGAGAGTATCATGTTAACCTTTATTTACCTGTTTATACGAGACAACCCTCATAGTTGCACCGAGGAAAAGTAGGCAACTTATATTTTTCCAGTTCTTTAGAGCACATACTTTCAGCTGATTCACGACTTTCTTAAACGACAAGTCAGGGAAGTAGATAAAAAATAATTAAAAACAAATTTTGTTGTTTAACATCATTGATATGTGATTTAGCTAAGCAATCTACTCGCGATATATCGATATATGCTTTATCTGGCATATAATCTTATTATCATTTAATTACAGATGAGGAAATATATTTTTAATACCAGAACTAGCCCAGAAAATTTTAAATCTTAAATGTAGGCAACTATTCATTCACACCATTTTTGGGAAGGCAACCTAATACGGTTGGGTTAGGAATAAAATTACCTTTCATTTGATATATAATTCGATTAAATAACAGATGAGAGTATATTACCACCATTTATCTACCTCTTCAAACGAGGCAACTCCTATGTTTGCCCCAAGGAAAATTAGGCAACTTATACTTTTTGAGTTCCTCAGAGCGCATTCTTTCAGCTGATGCTCGTCTTTCTTAAATAACCAATCAGAGTGGTTGATGAAAAAAAATTATTAACTAATTTAATTGTTTCACATCTTTGGCACCAGATTTAGATAGGCAACCTACTCGCAATGTATCAATAAAAGCATCATCTAGCATATAATATTTATCCTAATCAAATAACAGATGAGGGAAGGTACTTCTTCTATCGGATCTTAGATCATACGGTTGTTTTCAGAAACATCACCGCGTTATTCAGGTTTATTTTTGTTTTTGGAAATTCAAGTATCAATCTTCCCGAATAAAATGCTAGAAAATATGCTAAACTGTGCCCATTCCCTCTCCTAAAGAGGAGTCCTGAGTCCAAGCAGTGGACACATTTCAAGGCTGATGCTATGCAATGCAATGCAATGCTAAACTGAATTTATGCATGCCAAATCACTTATAAAATTGCAAAATTTAGCCATAATAATGCTAAATTGTTAACACTGAAGTTGACAATCTTGACAAGTTACAAGATTGTTTTTCTTCGTCCCATTTGGGCAGGCTAAGGTCTTAAACCTCACAACCTCGCCGCCAATAATAAGTACTTTTTTGAGTCCAATTTATATTCTATGTATAAATATTACAAGAAAAATTTAATAAATCATATATTAAAATACAAATAAATATACAAAATGTTATTGCAATTGAAAAGTAGGTAAAAAAAGCACTGGCAACATGATATATTTTTCAAAAAGTCAAACTATAAATCAAGTTGAAGTTGACATTTGTTATAATTGACACATTACGTGTGATTATACGGATATTTTTAATTGTCATACGTTAGTACCGATGATTGGCAAGAAATGGTGCTCTTTAAATAAGTCGGTTAGCAAAGGTCGTAAAAAAGGATGTTTTATAATGTCGTGGTGAATTACATCAAAAATCAGTGTTTAGCAATACATTTAAATTTTATTTATAAATATTACTAGTAATATTTAATAAACCACATAGTAAAAGCAAAATTTTAAAATAAAGCCAGATTCAAAATTAGTTTAAAAACCGTAATTTATATTAAATGACATATAAAAAGACCCACACAATATTGTTCATTCCATTCAATCACGAAGATTGTCTGTGGATCCGAACTTCATGTGCGTGTCCGAACATGAAACAGAGTAGGTTCACTGACGAAACTTCGTTTGAATTTCGTTCGTTTACGAAAGTTTCGTTTCGGAGAAAGAGAGTAGACCTCCACGTAATCGCTCCGGCCCCTAATAAACTGATAAACGGCGTTGTGATTGCGAAATTTTTATCGGAAATACGAGGTCATAAGCCTCCTCGAAAAGACTCCAAACGAAAAATAATAACCTCCTTCTTAATGTTCAATTTTAACTTAAGAGTAGGATTTTTCAAAATAGTCACCAGGGCCCTGAAACGCAAAGGGCAACTGAAGGAACACTCCCTCTCGCTTCACTCAGAGCTGAAGAAGTTACATGATATAAATATAGACAGAAAAGAAGGGGATCACTACAGAAAAGCTGAATAGATTCTATGAGGGCTTATAAAGGGGCGACAAGCATCAGAAGACGCAGTATTAAAAGGTCTCCCACAAAGTGAACCGATGATCTGGTTTGTCATTGGATGATTTTACCTACCATAAAAAAAGAAGGGTCACGAGAATCCGATGAAAGCGAGTCGCACCGTACAAGTCGAATTTGGGACTTAAGGCCCTAGCGCCCGAGCAATGCCATAAAACAGTGACTGTCTGAAGCCTACTTCCAGGTAACGACTGGGTTAATAGTTAATAATTTGAAATACTGTATTTGAAATACATGTACAACATTAATAACAAATGATTTTTTCCAACGATTAATACTTTAGTCTAAAAAAAATATTGAACAATTTCGCTACTTTTCCCTACTCTTTCGAAACGGTTTGGATTTTTAAAAATATTTTTACACAAAAAATAGCTGGTTAAGTGTTCTCTAGAATGTACACAGCATATTTAAATCAATCAATATTTCGCAAAGAAAATGGATTTAAAGGTCAGCAGGGCTCTATCCGAGCGCCACCTAGGCGGCAGCATGTTCAAGGGACTTACCTAAGTGCACGCCTTAAGTGAGGCATGTGCCTAACAGTGGACCTCTTTCTTCTGAAGTGTTCATGATGATAGGCAATAGGTATGGAAGAAAAAGACATTATGCTGATGCTTAGTAACTTGAAGTAGATGCGATGCTTGAAGAAAGATGCAGAACCGGCTTGATGAACTGAACGACTGTGTGGGTTATCCCCAAGCTAATCGCAAGTTATTGCTCACTGCTCATTGCAGTCTCATGTAAGTGCACGCTAAACATACCACAGCAAATAATAATGTAGGTGAGCGCATGGGTTCCTCAAAGGAAGTATTTTTTATCGTTTTTTAGAGGTTCACAAAACTAGGTAGGTTTACTATAAGCAACATAAAATTCTGCTTGATATGGACAACGTATTGTTCATTCCGATTCATTTAGAAACAAATCAAAGTTCACAAACGTGTGAAGAACGAAGGTAAGGTAGACTCTTTCCCTGGTGTTTGTCAGTTTTGCACATAATTAAACGACGTCACCACATCTTAAACTGTCAAGCCCCAAGAGGACACCGGTGTCCGCACCTATTGTCTTTCTATTGTGTCTCTAATAACGGTAGGTATTCAAAAGTTTACAACACAGTCGGTTAGAATTCCTCGTGAAAATGGTTAGTTTCCGGTTATTGAACAGTTTATTGTCAACTACAATGATCATAGAGTTAAAAGAGTTGGCGATTTTAGGAAAAAAGAAGATACAACATATTTTGTTTTCAATTACATCGTGTTATATACTTCCAAGGTGAAGGTATATTACTCATAACCCACCTCACCGTTGAAGCATACTGTGACGGAACAAAAGACCGTTCCGCACACCGCAATGTTGCGCATTCAGATCAATAGACTAAAGCTTGTCAGACAGTGAGCCAAAAGGAAGGGCCCATGATTCTTCTGATCATCGAAGACTGCTATGTGGCTCATATTAACAAATATCACATATACCACAAATATTACAAGACAATTACTTAGGTAGTTGATGCAAAAATATTATGGTGATTTCCAATTAAAAAAAAATATTTAAGAAATACATTTGGCATTTTCCAGAAAATTCTACACAAACAGATCCTCGTAAATATTTGAAGTACATTAGGTATTTAGCTGAACACAAGTAATTTCATCAGTATTTCAGTACAGCCCTATTTGAAATCGATTGCACAACGTTATGTCACTATGGTACATATAAGCTACTCCGAGTCGATTTGCCGGGCATTCAAGTAAACTCCTTCAGAGCGAGAACATCAGTATTCAATCCAGAAAATCTTCATCATGAGAGGGTACTTCGAAAACGACTTCTTTGGGCCTCGATTTGGAGGAATGTTCGGACCTTTTGGCTGTCATTACCGGGGTGAATTCCCTGGTCATCACGGTCCATGGAGCTTTGGACCATTCGGTTGCAATTTCGACCACAGTCCTGCAAGGAATGAACATGTAAACGAGGGGCCAGATCATCAAAAACGTGGAACATCCACTGATCGTCAAGAAGGGCCTAGGTGTCATCGTGAGTCTGATAGTGATAGTGATGGACCAGCGGATCGGCATTGCCATAGGCGTGCCGGCTTCAGAGGATGCGGTGGCAGACATCACGACTTCCATGGCCATGGACCTAGCTGCCATAGCTTTGAACGACGTGGTCGATTTGAAATCCCTGGCCGGCCTTGGAGAGGACCTTGGGAAGGACCGTGGGGAGTTGATCGTCACATGCACGGATTTGGTCGCCATGGTCCACACCATCCATGGTTTGGACATAGAAGACCATGCCCTTACAGTTTTGAAGAACGCCCATCAAGAAAATGTGACTGTAAAAAACGCTGCGATAATCAACCCAGCTGCTCTAAGAATAAGGAAAATAGATGTCATGGAAAAGAAAGAAAGGAAAATGAACCAAGCTGTGATAAGGATCAAGATGTAGGTGATACAGTGTTTGTTCAAAGAATTATTTTGGAGAAAACTACAAGGCCACAATCTGTTTGAAGTAATGATGTTGGTACATTATTCATTCGTATTCATTTTATTAACATTTTATCATTACTTATATAATATGTATTTGGTTTCTTTTACATAAATTCAGTGTTATCGCTTTTCATACAATTTTTTCCCTTGTTTATACTTATATTGTATATCCGTAGAACTATTTATATGTAAAACGTCAATGCAATGTCGCAATGTGACTTCAGGCTTGTGTGGGTGAATCATCAAAGGCCTAGTTAGGGACTCATTCTCAAATTTCTTCGCGTTTAATTTTCACAGCCTAGACCCCCAAAAAATATTCAAACTATCGAGATATTGTCTTAAAATCGTTTACACAAATAATATTAAAATGGGCAAACAATTCAATTTAGTGCTTCTAATTTGCAATAACATATTTTTTTAAATATTGTGTTTAAATGATTGAAAATTATATTAAATAGTACAGAATAAGTCTTATAAATCGGTTTATCCAATACTACTCTTTAGGATAGGCATTACATGCCCAGCTGTAGGATCATGCACACTAATGTATATTTATCAGTTTTTCATATATCTCTACAAAAAAAAATCCATTTTCATTATTTCACATCATCAGTTTTTATTTTAGCTTTATTGTGTTCTTGAATTTTCTTCAAATATGATGACTGTCCAAATACAAATAAAGGTCACTCAAGATTTTAATTTATTATTTAATAATGGTGTTATAAATCGGTTTATCCAATACTACTCTTTAGGATGTCCTGCAGTAGGATCATGCTTACTAATGTAACAATATTAATCAGTTTTTCATATTATCTCTACAAAAAAATTCAATTTTCATTATTTCACATCATCAGTTTTTATTTTAGCTACATTGTGTTCTTGAATTTTCTTCAAATATGATGACTGTCCAAATACAAATAAAGGTCACACAAGATTTTAATTTCCTGGCAAAGCTCAGTATAAGTTTTAAAATAAACCCCAAACATACGATGTTGCATTCAGCACCAGAAGAAAATAAAAATAAAAACATGACGATGAAGAAACAATACCTAGTTGAAACTGAGATGAACAAAGAGAGAAACAATGACGTGCAGTATTTGAAGACGATGGCCGATGATCAACACAAAATGGTGGGGAAGAAGACTTCCAGCAAAAGACAGTGGCGGAGGAGGATTCCAAAATTTTCGAAAAAATTCAGACAGACGACCGAGATGACAGCAGAGAGCAACAACATATTATATTAAATATATTTATTTAAACATTATGCAACACAAAGGTACATAGGCGGACTTAATGCCTTAGGCATTCTCTACCAGTCAACCAAGGGTAGTGAAGAGAAAACATGGCAGGTGCATAAAAAAAAAAACAAAAGATTATATAAATATACATTCAAGTTAATAATTGAAGACTACAAAATTTTTATATTTTTATTTCAATAAAAACTTATCCTTAATATTACTTGTTTCTTTTTTAACTTTAGAAGCTTAAGAGATATATTATCATCCTTCATTTTCGAAGTCTTGTTCTGTTATAATGCCAAATTTTTTTACTGAAACCCGTGGCAAATACCTTTTTATTTTGTGAGATATTATTCAACAACTTGCGTTTGCTGACAACTCCTTGAGGCGCGCGGGAACAGTGCGCGCCGTCGATGACTTGAGCTCGGTCCGGACTGTCACCGGACGAACGGACAGCGAGCTACCTATTGCCCGCCATCCGCAAGCCCGCGCCTACGGTGGCCGAAAATCGGGATCGGAATCCCGGTAGCGGTGGCGGCGTATGCGCCGTTGCCAGATGCGGTCGGCCTCCTTCTTTGCTAACATTACTGCTTCGCAGAAGGAGGAAACCGGAGCCATATGATTCATCCTTCTTATCTTATCACGTAAATTACGGTACCCTCGGTGAGCGAGTCCAGATCCAACATGACCATTTTTTTTTTACTGTAACTGTTTTTCTGGCCAGACTAAGTAAATTTACGTTTTAATTAACCCCACAAAAAAAAATGCTACAATTTTGCCATCATCAAACATTACACCCTGTCTAAATGGCTCCCATATAGGAACAAAGTACTAGTCAATACGAAGCAAACAATCTGAAATTCGATGTTGTTGTGTCGTTATATTGCGGAGTTCCTATATTTTTTTTTGTGACGTAACTACAAATTTATAGTTTTCAGATTTATTCCTGTACTTGTGCTATAAACCCTTGCTTTATGCCAAATTTCAGGGTTCTAGGTCAACGGGAAGTACCCTAGAATTCAAACGATCCGAAACTCGGTTGTGTCGTTTTATTACAGAGTTCCTATGGCGACCCTCGAGCTTCATTTTCAAATCCCGAATCAAACGAGCTCAAACTCTAGGTGCGTTGTGTCGTTTTATTGCGGTGTCCCTATTGCTACCTTCTGGTTCTATCATCAGACCCTGGTTACCATATAGGAATAAAGTACTCGTCGATATGATTGAAACGATTCCAAATTCGATGGAGTTGTTTCGTTTTCTTGTAAAGTTCCTATGGCAACTTTCCAGCTACTTCATCAGCCCCTGGCAACAATAAAGGATCAAAGTACTCGTTAATATATTGGTCTCGTCAATGTGGCAAATACCCAGTAATAAAAAACAATTCGCGGCATATAAGTTGAAACAAAATGACGATCGACCTGCAATCGACTTTAACAGATTTTCGGGTCGCATAGCAACATAGCAACGACGGCCATTTTGGTTCAACTTATTTGCGCACTATAAAACATTGAAATGAATGTAGGTTTTTTTGATTATTCATTTAACCTTAAAGGTTTCCAAACGACACGTGTATTTCAAACTCTGGCAGTACACAGTAAACATGTTTATTAGCATACATATTGTGAATAGTGTCGTATCGAGTTTTTCAACGTGACACGTGCACATTTACAGGGTGTGTACTAAAATAAATGCGTGCCTATTTTATTATGTCGTCTTTAAGTTCAGAGTGAATAGGTAAATTCTAGTATAGTACGTTGCAAATAAGTTGAACCATTTAATTGTTTTTTCGCTACGTGTAGCTCCCAAAAATCGGTTACTGTGCATTCAAGTCATGATGGTTCAACTTCTGTGACGACAATTATAACCGATTTTCGCGTCGAAATCTAAGTGGGGGGCTGCGAGTAACGATAGCAAATGGTTCAACTTATTTGCCGCACACTATAAAGTGTAATTCAACGTCGAACAAAATAATCTGAACGATTTATCATCAGATGAGATAAAAAAAAAATAACTAAAAAAAACAAGCTTTCGAATGATTCGTTTGTTCATAAGTTACGAGAAGAGAGAAGTTTATCGTTTATTTATTTTTTTGGGGCAGGCAATCATCAATAAATGTTTCCCGCTTTAGGTTGAGCGAGAGAGAGTGTATAGGTCACAGCTCATTAGAGCCACCCGGCCCCGGTCCTCGTGGAGGCGATCGGCAGCAGCTACCTCTCGCGCCGTTCTATTCTATACTATTCTATTCTTGGTACTGGCCATGGTCCTCCTTCTGCGAAGCATTAATGCTAGCGAAGGAGACGGTCGCACGTGTGAGGGAAACTGACATCCTCACGCATCAGCCGCCGCGACTCCGACCCCGACTACCAGCCACGGTAGGAGCGGGCTTGCGGACGACGAGCAATGGTTAACTCGCCTGCAATAGTCTGGACCGAGCCCAAGTCCTCGACAGCGCGAACTGTTCCACTTGTTCCTAAAAGAAATGTCAGTAAACTGTAACCCATCAAGGTCGATAATATGGGGCGCGGACATTTTCTGAAAAAGAAACCCGTGGTCAAAACAACTGAATGATACAGGTGTGGCTTTCAAGCTTTAGTCTGTAAAAGTCTGACACGTCCTCCTGCTCCTTCAGATAGAAGTCATTGGATGATTTTCTTACATTAAAAAATACCTGCAGGTATATCCATTTGCGTTCCAGAGCCACAGTGACGGTGACAGGTATATCGTTTACAGTGAGGTAGATTTCATACAGTTAGCAGTTTTAAGTGAAGATACAAAGAAAAACACTGGGCAAATGCGAGTTGGACTCGCATACTGAGGGTTTTGTACAAACTATTTTATTTGAATAGTTCAATTCACGAATCGTGTCTCGAAGATTTTTCCGAATGGAAAAAGTTTTTTTTGGTAACCTACCTACAAATTTTCAGTTTTCAGGCTTATTCCTATATTTGTGCTATAAGACCTTGTTTCATACCAAATTTAAGGTTTCTAGGTCAACGAGAAGTGACCTAATTGAAGTGACCAACGAGAAGTGAATTTTGATTGAGAGAGATTTGAGAGTTTTGAAACATATATTTTTTGCAACATAAACCGCCATAAAATTCTAAGTTAACGAAAAAGAAAGTATTTTTTTTGTTAACTTAAAAGTTTGACACAGCTTTTTTTTTACAGCTTTAAGAGACCCCAGAGATGAGTATGTGGTTTTAATTTCAACTCGATACCTCCACGCGTTCACGATACAAAGGGTCTTGACAGACAGACGGACAACAAAGTGATTCTATAAGGGTTCTTGAAAATGCACTACTACTACTACTACTATTACTAATTCATCATCATCATCATCAACCTTTTAATTTTCCCACTGCTGGGACTCAGGCCTCCTCTCTAGGAGAGGGAAGGGGCGTAATCCACCACGCGGGCCCAGTGCGGATTGGTGAATGTCACATGTCTTCGGATTTTTGGTTCCAGGACATGCCGGTTTCCTCACGATGTTTTCCTTCACCGTTTTGAGAGCAGTGGTGATGAAATAAATTACACAAAGTAATGCGCCAAGGCTAGGTTTGAACCCGCGACCTACGACTCGTAAGTCGGAGCCTTTACCACTCGGCCACCATTGCTTATTACTAATTATTTATATATATAAATAATTATATTTAAGCAAACAAAAGTAAAGGTTTACTTACAAAGTGAAAAGAGAATGCATTTTGTTTTTATGTCATTAATTTTAATAAATGCTAGTAATTTCAAACATCCTGTTTATTGAAAACTTTCGTAAACAGATCATGCTCCATAGTTTGTTGGTCAGCGAGTGCACTTTCCAACAAAATAATATGAAACAGTGTGATGTAACTCACCTAGGAATAATTTTGTTAGTGCATAATATAATTTGCTATTAGCCAGGCAACTAAGATATATTACGTAAAATTTATACAGGATAGCCAACGCGGGTGTGTACGAATTTTAATTAAGATATGTTTTTAATCAAACATTTAGGGCGCCATCAAATTAGGTGCAAAGGCATCAACACAGTGCTTTGCGCGTAACCATAGCTACTGGTTTTTTTTTTATGGTTGGTAAAATCATCCAATGATAAATCCCGGCAATTCTGTGTTATATTGACACGAATACAAATAATAATAACGTCTTATTCAGACTATGTCCATAATTTGTTAATGTCCATTATTCATGGTCTGCTACGCGGACGACACGTTGGTCCTAGCGCGGGGAGAGTCGTACCAGACGGCGGTCGAATTAGCGACACGCGGGGTTGCGATGGTCGTTGACAGGATCCAGCAGTTGGGACTCGAGGTGGCACTGCACAAGTCCGAGGCCATGTGCTTCCACGGCCCTCGGGGTGCGCCACCACCGCGTTCCCAGCTAACGGTAGGAGGGGTTCACATCAGCGTCGAGTCGACGATGAAGTACCTGGGACTCGTCCTCGACAGCTGGTGGAACTTCAAGGAGCACTTCCGACGTCTGGCTCCCAAACTGAATCGGACTGGGGCTGCTCTCGGGCGGCTCCTGCCCAACCTCAGGGGACCAGACGCCTCCTGCCGGAAGCTCTACGCGGGAATCGTTCGGTCCATGGCTCTCTACGGGGCTCCGGTGTGGGCGCCGACGTTGCAACAGCAACCGAGGGCCCAGCTGAATGCGTGCCAGAGGGTCATGGCAATACGCATGGTGCGAGGGTACCGAACGATCTCCCGCGAGGCGGCGACCCTCCTTGCTGGCCAACCGCCGTGGGATCTGGAGGCAACAGTCCTTGCACACATGCACGACAAGCGCATGGAGATGCAACGCCGGGGCGAAATTCCGCTGCCACGACAAGTCGAGGCATGGCGGACAGAGCTCCGGCGGGATCTCATGGCGAAATGGCGTCAACGACTATCGCAACCTCGTTCGGGGCGCGCCACAATTGGGGCGATAAGGCCCATCCTTGAGGCGTGGCTGGAAAGACCTCACGGCGTTCTCAACTTCCGCACGACGCAGGTGCTTACCGAACACGGAAAGTTCGCTAAGTACCTGTTCCGGATTCGTGCGGAGGATTCGCCCGGGTGTCGCCACTGTGTGGAACATCCGGAGGACACGGTGGAGCACACTGTAGAGGTGTGCCCCGCCTGGGCGGAGCATCGCCGTGTCCTCGTGGGGGCGATCGGCGGCAGCGATCTCTCTCGCCGGGCCTTGGTTCAGGCCATGGTCCGTAGTGAGGAGGGATGGCAGGCGGTCGCCTCCTTCTGCGAAGCAGTAATGCTAGCAAAGGAGGAGGCCGACCGCATCAGGCAGAGGCAACGGGGCGCTCGCCCCAGCCGCCGCCGGGATTCCGATCCCGATTTCCGGCCACCGTAGGCGCGGGCTTGCGGACGGCGTGCAATGGGTAGCACGCTGTCCGATCGTCCGGTAACCGACCGGACCGAGCCCAAGTCGTCGACGGCGCGTTCTGTTCCCGCGCGCCTCAAGGAGCTGTCAGCACACCGAAGAGGCCCAGCCTGCTAACTGCAGGCAGGCAGGGTCGAAGCCTACTGGGGTCATGGGTTAGTTCCGAAAGGAATGCTCGACCCCGGCACGATAGGCTACGAAGGAACGGGGTAGGTTTTTAGTCAGTAAGAGTCTGACACTACTTCCCGCTCCGCCCAAGGGCGGGATTTGTCATTGGATGATTTTATCTACCATAAAAAAAAAAAAAAAAAAAAAAAAATGTCCATTATTCAAATGTTAATGATGATAGTTTAAATGATAGCCAAAAGTAAGTAATAATTACGTTTATTGATTGATTTAATGATACTAACTAAATAATGAGTGCACGTGATTTGAATGACATTTGTATAGACCACGCGTAGTAAGTAAAGTGCTGATACAATCATGTCAAATTTTTACGTACTTGCGCACTTTTGCAACTATTTTTTTAGCATAGCATAACATAGCATCAGCCTTATAATGTTCCCACTGCTGGGACTCAGGCCTCCTCTCTAGGAGAGGGAACTCGAATTAATTTACGCATATACGAAATTAATTTCTTCAAGTAAACGTGAGCTGAGCGAGGCCAATGAACTGTAGGTAGTTAGTACGCAACGACCGACAACCACCTATAGTCATTGACTCGTTTACTTAAAGAAATTAATTTCGTGCATGCGTATATTAACTCGAGTATTAGAAAAAAAGTACTTTAATTTTTTAAATTTAATCTTAACAAGTCGATAGTGTTTCATGTACCAAATCGACCCTCCGCAGGATTAAAACGACCAAAATTTAACGGTGTATACTTAAATTTATTGTAAGGTTCGAATAAACTAAATACACCAAACAAGTAGTCTAAATCGACATTTGGAAACCATAAATTCTGCGATGATACTACGACTAACTTCTTATGAATATGCTTGCGAACTTTCATCTTGAATGAAACATATATGCGCGTCCAGGGGCCTTACTATATTTTTTTCCACCCCTATATAGCTCCATCACTTTAAGGTACTGAACTCGCGAAGCGGTTTTCTCCCGCTACCACCGCGGCAGAGGAAACGGCTATTTTATTTCAAAACACACGAGGCGGTTGATTCGCCACTGCCGCCGCGACGGGCGCGATTTTCGACCGCGAGCCGACCGCAGGCATAGAGTGCGGTCGCCGTAAACTGACCGCTGAGCCTGTGGGCGCAAGCCAACAAGGCGGCGGCGGGCAACCGTGGTGCCGGTGAGTGGCAGCCGCTAACAACTGCGCACACCGCGGCCGTAAACCGCATCGTGAAAACTGTTTTAATTTTAATCGCTTCGTGAGTTCTCTCCCTAACAGTTCAGTATAGGTTGTCAAATGGATCGCGTTTAGAGCTCGTTGTTAGGTTCTCTTCACAATACCGCCTTAAAAACGCTATAAAAATTATCATCTCTTCGATTTCCAGAAACCAATTACTCGTACTCTAAAGAATTCGAACGTTTGTCAAATCTTCAAAACTTCTACAAATACTTCCTACAACTCAAAAAGACAACCGAAACCCCCTTAGGCCGATTTAAATTAAAACCGAGTCAAACAGTCAACTTACTCCAAGGATATCTTTCAAAAATAATATTTCTTGAGCATTCCAATTAAGGGTGGGTTCTCCAAAGCTAGGCCCATTTCTGAAAGGATTTTTGCAGATCACTGAGAATTAGATTTGAGTGAGCGGCGTCATTTAAATTCTTTAATAATTGGCAGGGTGGGGTGTGATTTGAGAGCGGATAGCGATTTTATTTACTTGCATCAAGTTTTTGTGGGTTACATCCGTCTTTATGACCTGCTAGCTTTTGCTCGCGGCGTCGCTCCCACTCTACCCTACTCTACCCTACCCTATCCTACTCTACTCTACTCTACCCTACTCTACCCTACTCTACTCTACTCTACGTTCTCGAGATTTGCGCTTAGCAACACATTCAGCGATCGTGTACCGCAAAACGCAGCATTAGTAATCCTCCTACAAGATGGACCGATGTTCTGGTAAGTCGCGGGAATGTGAGACGCATAGGACCGGTCGTTGTGGCGACACTTAGGGAGGCCATTGTCCAAAAGCGGACGTCTTTCGGCTGAAATGATGAGTACAAAAATGATTACCTATTGTATACTGAGTGAAAAGTTAAAGAGTGCTCTTGAAGAGTACTTCACCTTAAGTATTGCTGTGAAAACAAAACACGGAGCACACTGATAAGCACTTGCTTCTCGTGTGGTGATAGTAACAAAAAAGAAATATAGAATACATAATACACATTCTCTGGAACTATTTAAGGAAATAAACATCTTGACGGACCATTTGACATTTATGAAAACATAATGCTTGGAAAAAATTTAATCTTTTTACTAAGATAAGTGACAGGCACAATTTTAATACTAGGAATAGGAACCAATTAAATCAACCTCGATTCAGATTGGCTAAAGAACATAGCTCTTTCATAGGGTACTGTTTAAAATTTTATAATAAAATACCACTTGAGATTCTCCATCTAAATGAGTTAAAATTTAAAACATGCATTAAACGCACACTATGTAGACAAGCATATTATAAATTGGAAGATTACATCCTTGATAAAAGTCCTGCTCCACAGCCACTGCCACAATTGCAACAAATTAGTTTTATTTTATTTTATATAATTTTTTATAAATTTTGGAAGAGATGCTAGGGCCCTTTTTGTGTTGTTGTTTTCTAAATGTTTTTTTTTTTAGTGTTTTCTTATTTGTCTATTTTAATGGAGCTTGTGATCAATCCTTACTTTTTTTTATTTGGAAACAATAACATTGTATAATGTAAAAGCAGTTTTTTTTTTCAAATTTGTGAATTTGAAGTACCATGGAGCATTTTTATTATGTTACAATTTGTTTTACTTTAGGAGCCAACCGCCATGTTGAGAGTTTGTCATGTTCACTTTAATGTCTCGCTCGCAGTTCCCTTCAAAATGGTTGAGCTAAGAGGGGCTGAGGCACGCGTCATACTCGTGAACGGTCGTCGTTAGTTGGACTGGTCCTCTTAGCTGCCAGTGGCTTAATATTCAAATTCTATTTTTTTTTTTTTTATAAGTTTATTTTATTTTTTTATTATTATTTATCTACATTGTGCTCACAATAATAGAAGCGACAAGAAATATCCACGCGCAATATGCTTGCACGTTCTTCTCCATATATATCTAATGTACGCTTTGGAATGTGCAATTTAGCTTCATTTATTTTTGGACTGACTGACGTTTTGACAATTCAAAAGTGCCTGTTATTGGTCTATTTAAAATAAACGATTCTGATTTCTGATAATGACACTAAAATTAAAAAGGCGAGAGTTTGTGAATCTGTGTCTAAGATACAGAGTGTATCTGACAGCGTACCACAAACGAATACCATGGATCCAGTACATGATTCTGGACACCCTAATGGTGGAAATTTTCATCGGATTTTTATTTTTATTTTTTTAAATCTAAGTTTTTTTAATTAATGGGTATAAAATCGTTATGTAAATATTTTAGTGAAAAAAAGGAATAAATTACTTTTAATATTAAAAATACTGTTGGAGTTGACTAGAATAACGATTTTATCAACCCCTATAACTCTTATTAATTTATTTTTAATATATATTTTTCTTTTTTTTTACTTAAAATACCATCGAAGTTGGTTAGAACAATGGTTTTATACAATTCAAATAAAAAAACACATATTATTATTTTTTTAATTATGAAAAAAAGGATCCATGGTATTCGTTTGTGGAACGCTCTTAGATATTAGTTTATATTATACTTATTATGTTGACCCGCACTGGGCCCGCGTGGTGGATTACGGCCCATTCCCTCTCTTAGAGAGGAGGCCTGTGTCCCAGCAGTGGGAACATTAAAAGGCTGATGATGATGATGATGATACTTATTATCCAGGAAATCTGTTCCCTAGGGATAATTTTCTACAATCATGCGGGCTAAGCCGCTGGTAGTAGCATCTTATATAATATTATTAAAATCGCTCTCACCTTACGTTTTGTGCTTCTATTGAAATCAAGAGAAATCATATATTTTACCCTACAGTCGATAAGGTGGGTGTCGATTGAAATTCCTTTCGCGCGTCGCTACCTTTGAATACTGATATACTCCGCTGTCTATTTTATACAGAGCAGGTACTATCAAATGTTTTATTTGTTTTTTTTTGTTATGCCATCTATTTTCTGTCTGTTTCATTTCGTTTCTTTTTAATACTTCTGGAATTGACTGACTCCTTGAATGAAGATGTCACATTTCTAATTTCAGTAAACCTTTACTGAAGTTAGAAATATGATATTTATCATAATTGCTGAAAGTCACGTCTTCTGCCGCATGCACACTGACCGTTAGGCCAGGCCAGAGTCTCCACAGGAAGGGTACTCGAAGATGCCGACGCCACCGAGGTCGACCTGGGAAGACGTGGCGAGATGACGTAGATGCCTATCGCAAGGGCTGGTTTGAGGTGGATGGTGAGAAAAATACCTTGAAGAAGTTGGGGGAGGCCTTATTTCAAACCCATACTTCCGTAGAAAGCTCTCATATATGCCACAATAAAACCAATACTACCCACGCGTATTGAAAACAAATAAAGACAAAAAGAAACTATTTTCAATATAACTCTCGCAGTTATTCCCGAACTTAACCGAAGTTTCCCGAAGTATGAACAATACATATTTTCACAAGTTGCAGTACACTTTAAGAAAAGTTTTATTAAAAACGGTACGATAACCTGGTTTTTCTTTTGCAACTCGATAATCGCTCCATTTAAACTTCAGAGGGAGGTTCAGAAAAATTAACTAAAAAGTTGGATGAGTTATGATTGCAGACTAAGAACTTAGAGATTTTTACCACTCGCACGCCAGGGGGTATTATTATTACGTAATGGCCCCCCTTTTTAAAAAGTCACATAAAAATAATTAAAAAAAAACTTTTTCTGGTTTTCTCCAGGAAAAATAAAAATTTAGAAACCAACATTTTCGGCTGAATGAATTTCGTAAATTTGTGTGTACAGTTGTACAAACGTATGTACAATTTTTCTATTTTATCATGTAAGCGATTATTATAATTAGTTTACATACACTGATTATTATTTTCCGTATTAATAACCTTTTTTGTTTTTTGGCTCTGACAAATTAAACGGAATACGACTTGTGCAGCAAGACTGACGATTACCGAATGCTTTTTTTCACGCTCCGCACAGTCGAGATCCATTCCATCTAAGTTACTTTTTTATTTTATATGAACTAGTGCTTGACTGCGATCCCACCTGATAGTAAGCAGGGATGGTGAGGCGCACTAGTTTATTAAGAGCCTATTCACTCCAGCCTTGGAGACACCTAAATTATAATCGAAAGGGAAGACCGCAACAGGCAAATTTTTCCAGTCCTTCGGTATAAACGACGAAGCAAATCGCTTAGTCCGGATCGTAGAAGTTTCAACAACGTAAGAGTGGTTATTCGCCGTACGTCGGATTGTCCGATGGTAGAACGGAGATGCGCAATTAAGTCATGCAATTCCCGCGCACACTCCAAAATGCAACCTGTAAAAAACCGAAAGGCCTCTACGCCTGTGCTCAAGGCTTTGAAGGTTGGACATAACCAAATCTGGATCACCAATTAGCCTCTTCGCACGCCTTTCCAACGAGTCCAAAACTGCTAGGTGGCATTTTGCAGCACCAGCCAATATGTGGCTGCAGTACTCCACACACGACTGGACCTGTGCTTTGTATAACATTAGAAACTGTCCCGGTGTGAAGTACCGTCAGACTTTTTAAGCTGCGGTCGAAGAATGCAACGTCTCATAGAAGAAAGTAAAGTCAAAACTTATTTATTTAGTGACATAACGACCGATCCTGTGCATCTCGTAACCATTGGATTCTTACGACCCTCACCTGGGGCCCATGTTTGCTATTTTTGTAAATTCGACATTCCAACACAATCCCATTGTCATTTTGGTAAAAAATCTTAATCTGCTAAATCCTAATAGTCGATCATTGGTCGGTTATTGGTCACGTAAACAAATGGTGGTAAAATTACTTTGTCGTATTCAGACAAATCATATGGTAAGTCACTAATCAAAGGAACTGACAAAATTTTAGCAGATTACCCCATAAGTCAGAAATTCATTTGTCATTATGTACGAGATTACCATTTCTTTCAATGGTGTGTCAGTGATTTACTGTTGGAAAGTCATAGTGACGCCATTATATTAGTAGATTACCAAACTTGTCAAAATTAACCATGATGAAATCAATGATAGACGATTCTGACACTATTGTAATAGCAGACTTGAGGCCCAGGTTATCGGTCCACTTTATGGGAGGCCTTCCAACGTGAATTCGTACTGTGAGTAGAACAAATTAAAACACTACATTAAACATGTTTGGTTAAGGAATCTAATTTTTACATTTTCTTTTACAAATATTCTTCGAAAATACTTTACTTTCCCAATAAATGAGCCGCGACCGATAATAAACTTGAACGCGTGTAGTGTAGGGAAAATGGCGCCGAAACTCATTTAATGTCCTGTGTCGTTGGTTTGTATATGTATGCACTTAAAATGCATTACGGAATTTTATGACTTTAAGCGGTCGGCAGCTTGAGTTACGATTATAGAGTTGGGAAGATGATAGATAAGTCTTTGTTGGTTTCGAATTAGGGAACTTCCAATAGTACGCTTCAAAAGGGTTTTATGCAGGTGGTTGATTAAAAATCCTTTTTATGCCATACAAGAATTCCTCTAGTTCAAATTTAATTAATCTAGTATATAATTAATTTTACCATTAATTAAAAAAAAATTGCATGTCTTTATATTATGATTAAATATGTTAATCTACTATTATAATAACCATTGTAATCATATTTATTTGCAAACAAATTATGTCGTTTTTTACGCCTGTCACATTTTTGTAGCACGATAACGCAACTACACCGCACGTTAAAAGTATCCTAGATTAGCTAGGTACAATCATGTCAATATGTCATGGTGGTCGATCTTGAATGCGTATTTAACCGATTTTCGGGTCTCGGTCGAGATGCTGCAACATAGCAACTGGTTCAACTTATTTGCCGCAAATCTTTTAATGTATTAAAAAAATTTCGAATAAAATAATTTGCGCCACTTTTAAATTTAGAATATTATCTAACTTAACTACTATTTTTTGTCTGAATTACAATGTTTTTTTTTGGTATTGAACAGTAAAGTGTACAGAAACTTATTTAACCATTATAATATAATTTAGGTTATTTATTTAAACTTTGTGCGCTTGTAAAAACCGGCCAAGTGTTTTATTGATTTCTCTCTCTCTTCTTTATAATATAAGTTGTTGTCTTTAAAGTAAAAGCACGAGATCACATTCGCAAGAAGTTGATAGAATCATCACACTCTTGATTTGTTGTATTTGTGTTTTCACAATATCATTCTTTATTTGTATATTATGTATGTAACTATATATTTATTATTATTGTTCTTTGGTCCTTTCTGTCTGTCTTCTTTTAAGTTTCAACTGCCATATTATGTCTCTGCACCACCCTAAAGTCGACTGATAGAAAATGTCTAAGGCATTAAGTCCGCCTTTGTACAACGTTTAATTAGTGCATAAAGTTTTAAATAAATAAATAATTTGTTGTAAATATTGGTATAATCAACGAAAAAACCTATGAACGTGAAAATATAACCACGTCAGTTCTATAATTATAACGCTCTGTGGTCACGATGGCGAAATGAAAATAATTCTATTATTTATTCAGAATAAACTCAAGTGTTATTTATATGATTCCATCAGACTTAAATTAAATTCACATGGAAATTCTATCTCTGCCCGCGACTGCGCTTGCCACTAACTTTTCCTATAAAATGACTGTTTGTTTTCTGTGGGCAAAAAGTCTTATATAAGGTTCCGTACCTCAAAAGGAAAAAACGGAATCCTGATAGGATCAGTTTGTCTGTCTATCTTTAAAGAGTTTTTTTCTCGGGAACGCGTGGAGGTATCAAGTTGAAATTAAAACCATATATTCAGGACTGTGGTCGGTCCGTCTGTCTGTGGTGGTGCGGTCCCGTTAAGCTGTAACAAAATCAAACTTCTAAGTTAACAGAAAAAAGATATGGCCGTTTATATCGCAAAAAAAAACGTATATTTCGACACTCTCAAGGGAATCAAAATTCATAGGGTCCTGTTTCGATGAAGCAAGGTCTCATAGCACAAATATAAAAAATAAAATAGTAGGAAAAATATGAAAACTGTTGTGTAGAACACGAAAATTATAAGTTTATTTGAACTTATAATTCCGAGTCAATCCAAAGACATAACACATCAAACCAACCCGTTTTTAAAAAAACGGCCATTTTATAGGTAAAGAGCTGTTATTGTTATTACTAACCAAAACAATCAAAACAGTTCCACAAGTTGTCTAATAAATGTCACAAATGTCTTTTGACTGGCCTGTTGGTCTAGTGGTAAGTGGCCCTGACTGCTATGCCTGAGGTCGTGGGTTCGATTCCCACCCAGGACAAATGTTTGTGTGATGAGCACGATCATTTGTTCAGTGTCTGGGTGTTATTTATCTATAATATGTATGTATTTAGAAATACATAAGTATGTTTATCAGCTGTCTGGTACTCATAACACAAGCTCTGCTTAGCTTGGGACTAGACGGCGTTGTGTGATAGTTGTGGAATATTATATTTTAATATATACTAATAACAATAATAGGTTCAAATCAAAACAATCAAAGCAGTTCCACAAGTTGTCTAAAAATTAAATATAATTACAAAGTAAATCCCCAATCATGTTCTATGAGAGTTCTATAACCAAAACGATAAAAACAGTTCCACAAGTTGTCGAGTTAAATATAATTACAAAGTAAATCCCCAATCAAGTTCTATAACAGTTCTATAACCTAGACCTATTATTGTTATTACTAATAACAATAATAGGTCTTCATCCTACTCGTATTATTGTTATTACTAACCTAGACCAACCAAAACGAACAAAACAGCTCCACAAGTTGTCGAGTTAAATATAATTATAAAGTAAATCCCCAATCAAGTTCTATAAGAGCGAATAGTTAATGAAGGCGCACCTACTCAAACGAATCTTTATGAAACGCAAACAGTTAGCAAGATGGTACCGATAATAATTTTCATTAAATCCTTCGTAGTTAATTACCTGGTTCTCCTTCGAGTATAACAAAGACTTAGTGGTTTTACTAGAAGTGATAAATTAAAAAAAAAACTAAGCACGCACACTGCGTCGGGCACTAAGGTTTGTTCCTTGACATCAATATGAAATGTATAGAACTGATCAAGACGAATCTAATGAGCTCAAACTTATTGGGTTTACTAATAAGCACAGAACACAGAAAGACACTAGAAGTAGCTTGAGAAAATGTTTGTACCAGAACCGGTGTCGCCAAACTCACACATTTACGATTTACTCTTACTGCAAACCGGAAGATACGATTGGCTAAAACAAAAATTGGGCGTAAACAAATTTCAAAAAAAAATGTTATACGAAATGCAACTTTAATGTCAACGATGTATAAATCAAATTGACAAAAACAAGAAAGAAATACATCTTGGACTACCAAGTACCGCCACTCGTCGCTAGATGGCGTTGTTCAGTATGAACTGTAACATTATAAAAATAAGGGTGGTATTTGAATGGCGTATCACTGACACAAATGCAGGTCGCTACTCAAATAGTGACGTACCCTAATTCGATTGCAATAATATCGGTAGTATGAAAACAAACATAAAATATAATGCGAAAAAATATCGTATGCGATAGTCTTATAATAATTAATATGTAGTAGGGTAATTTCTAAACGTAGTAAAAAGGGTATTTATTTGCATGTAAATCAAATACCTTTTTGTTTGTATTTGTTCATTTTATACTGGATAAATGAAAAAAAAAATGCTGAAAACCTGGCAATGTTTTATTATTACATTGCTATTTGAGTTTAAGAGAATATAAAACAGTGAAAAGATTATTATATTTGTATATTAATCTTTTCACTGTGGATGCGCAAATTAGCTGTGGACTGTATGTTTAAAAAGCGATCTAAGGTTTGTTAACAATATGCAGGTACTGTGCCTGGCATGGGATGGATGTATTAGGGAGGAACACTGACCTTTTGACCTCGAAGGTTCCACGTGGCGCCGGCCGGCGAACCCCGACTTTCGCACATTCAATCACTGCCAGGTCCTGTATTGCACTACACTGCACTATTGTTGAGTCTTTGAATGGTTGGATCACGAAATAGTCAATTTTCTTGTAATTTCGAGCGGGCGATGTTAGCGGAGCGGTCACAAATCACAATCGATGCACAAAACACGTAATGTCATTCCATTTCTAGAGGTCGTGCGGGGACGGGAAACGGAAGGGATAGGATTGCTAGGCCAAAAAATAAATTACAAAAAACAAAATCGCGGATCATAGCAAATTGGCGCAACCATTCCCCCGGGTTTGAAGGGTTACCTTCAAAGAAAAGAAAAAAAACAAAAGCGAAACTAAACCCTATTACTATATCTAAACTATCAATACTAGGTAGCGAAACAACTTATAACTAACTATGCCACTACTACTGATTAGGCAGAGGGCAGAGGCGAATAACCGGACGCAGGTACGATCCAGTTGCGGTTTTAACCTTTACGACTCGCGTTATTCCGTTCGAACCCGGAAAAACTTCTTCCACTACACCAAGAGGCCAGTGCAGAGGAGGCGCACTCTCAGTCTTCAATATCACCACAGTACCGACTGTGACTGGATCTGAAGGAGTGTTCCACTTTTGACGCGACTGCAGCGTATGCAGATAATCTGTCCTCCATCGCTTCCAAAAGGACTGAACTAAGCTATCTAGCAGAGCGTGACGCGGGTGAAGCTGCAGTTTGTCAGTCTCGACATCTAAAGCGGGCAAATATTTAAGAGGAGTCGTCGTCAAGAAGTGAGCCGGCGTCAACGCTAGTGGCTCCGATGGATCACTAGACAAAGTCCGACACAACGGACGCGTATTCATCAACGCCTCTACCTGAGCGAGTACGGTGCTCAACTCCTCGTACGAGAGAATCTGTTCGCCTATGACCCGAAACAGGTGCGACTTAAGGCTTTTAATATTCGCCTCCCAATTGCCACCAAAATGACTAGCCGCTGGCGTATTAAAACACCAATCAATGCGATTCTCAGCTAAGACATGGGCGAATTCACTTTGGTAGTACTTGGAGCGTAAGAATGTATGTAATTCCGAAATATTGCGTCGCGCTCCAACATAATTTGTGCCGTTGTCAGAGTATAAGCGCTTAACGGGACCACGGCGAGATAAAAATCGTTTAAATGCAGACATAAAACCCTGCGTACTCAAATCACTGGTTAACTCTATGTGAACTGCACGAGTTGTCATACAAACGAATAGGCAAATGTATGCCTTTGTGGAACGTATACCACGACCACGGGCAATAGTGACTTTAAACGGTCCAGCATAGTCCGTCCCAGTATGTATGAAAGGTTTCACCGTCTGTACAACACGGCAAGAACGATGGTCGGCCATTTCCGGCGCGTTGAAACGCGGGCGGAGCTTAAAGCAGGGCACACATCTGTGCACTCTAGCGCGTATCAAATTGCGAGCGGAAAGTATCCAGTATTTCTGTTGAAGAATGGACATTAATAAATCGGGACCAGCGTGACAATTCACCTTATGGTGATAATCCACCAACAAATCCAAAACGTGATCCCTGCGTGGTAGAACTACTGGATGCATTTGTTCAAACTCTAACTTAGCATTTCGCAGACGGCCACCGACACGAATGAGTCCGTCTTGCAAAAATGGTTTCAAATGTTGAAGTGCGTGACTACAAGGTTTATGTGATTCTAAACTACGAAATTCTATTGAAAAATAAAATTTCTGCAACTCTCGAAGTACAACTGATTCAGCTCTATCCAAATCAGCTGCGATTATAGAACCACGCGATGGTAATAATCTCAAAAATCTTAGGACGTAAACTACACAGCGTAATAGTCTCGACCAAGACGAGACTCGA
The DNA here is from genome assembly GCA_958295575.1 of Leucania comma. Classification (NCBI taxonomy): domain Eukaryota; kingdom Metazoa; phylum Arthropoda; class Insecta; order Lepidoptera; family Noctuidae; genus Leucania; species Leucania comma. The sequence goes on along the minus strand of OY282477.1, from coordinate 21,255,957 downwards.
TTAGACAACAACAAAACAACTGACTCTTCACGCGGAACTGATACTACAAGCGTATGTTTCTTCTCCTCGGGTGGCTCTGAAACAGTAGCGGGGTTAAACGGAGCATTTGGCCACTCGTTAGGAGTGGTATGAAGCCAGGGAGGGCCACAAAACCAAAGCGGATGATTTAAAATTTGCGCAGGAAGCAAACCACGTGAGAGACAATCAGCTGGGTTTTCTGTTCCAGCGACATGGAATATATTTTCCGGTGACAATTCAGCTTGAATCTTAGCCACCCTATTTGCGACAAACGTGCCCCATCGATGGGGTGAAGAGTGGGCCCAACATAGAGCAACGGTTGAGTCTGAAAACGCTACAATTCTCTCTATATTAATGCGAGGACGACAAGTTTTGACTATAGATGTAATCAATTGAACCAACATAAGAATAGCGCAGAGTTCGAGACGAGCAAGAGAGACAACCTTACGAGGAGATACCTTTGATTTTGCGCTAATGAGGAAAACTGAAATGTTATCGCCATTTTGGACCTGAAAGTAAACCACTCCCCCGTAAGCCCTCTCACTGGCGTCTGCGAAACCTACCACATTAACAACAGTGTCTGGTACTATACCAACATGGCGAGGAATCTGTATCTGATCGAGCATTGGAAGCTCTTTCCTATAGCGAGCCCACAACTTAGCAACACTGTCAGGAGCGGTGTCGTCCCAATCACAGTTGGAAAGCCAAAGCTCTTTTATAAGCAGCTTTGCATACAAAACGACAGGAGCTACAAAACCCATTATATCCCATATCCGAGCTACACATGCTAGGATAACGCGTTTGGTACAAGTTGGCGGAGTCGAGCTAATTTTAAGACTGAACATATCAGTTGCGGGTGACCAACTTAAACCAAGGATCTTATGCGAATCACTATCATCGAATTCCTTTACCGAAGTCAACCGGTGTGACGGTGGAATCGACTCTAATGTAGCTTGCGAGTTGCTTGTCCATTTCACCAGATCAAATTGACCGGACTTCATGAGGCTGATTACTTGAGCAGCGGTCTCTATAGCCTCTGCTTCACTAGGTACACTGTACACAAAATCGTCCATGTACAATCCGGTTTCAATAGTGGCCCTTGCTTTCGGGTATGTATCACCCTCGTCAGCGGCCAACTGCTTGATAGTGCGAAGAGCGTGAAAGGGACTAGACTTAAGCCCAAAACAAACACGATTGAATTCGTAAACCTTCAAAGGTTCCTGCGGAGAAAATCTATACAAGAAGCGTTGGAATCTACGGTCACATTCTCTGATTCCAATACTAAGAAACATTTGCCGAATATCAGCAGAGAGCGCAATAGCAAACAAGCGAAAATTTACTATTATTTCAAATAAGTTACCCTGGAGGTTCTGACCACAACACAAGATATCGTTAAGCGATATGCCAGTACTAGTTTTAGCGCTACCATCCATAACCACACGCAGTTTAGTTGTAAGCTTGTCTTCTCTAACAACTCCATGGTGCGGGATGATGTAAAACGGGTAATCACGTGTCTCCTCAGTCTCGGCAGGCGCTGATGAGATATAACCTTTATCTAAATATTCGATCAGCACATCATCATAGGCTTGCTTCAACTTAGGAAACGCCTGCATCTTACGTTCCAAGCATAGAAAGCGTTTTTCTGCGGAAGCACGGGAGCCACCGAGCGAAAAAATATCACCCTTGAAAGGGAGCGCGACAACATAACGACCATCTTTATCACGAGTAGTCGTGCGGGTATAAATCTCCTCAGTGACCTGATCCTCAGGGCTGAGAATAGGCGGGACATTGACCTCTTCAATCTCCCAGAACTTGCGGATGGTAGACTCAAGCGGCGGCTCGACGGTGCAACAGTGCGACACAGTCGAGTAACTATCTAAACAAGCGGGTGCGGAACCAACTATAACAAACCCGAGAACTGTTTCCAGTGCGTGCGGAGCGGGGTACATCGGAAGACCTTGAATTTTACGTGATAACTGGAGATGCGGGAGAATCGAAGCACCGATCAATAGATCGATATCTCCAGGGAAAGCGTAATTTCCGTCGGCTAACTGCAAGTTCTTAAACTCCGTCAGCATGGACGTGTCAACCGGTACCGTGGGCAACCGCTCCGTAATCTTATCTGCGACTAGCGAATCCATTTCAAACGAAATATTACGATTAAAACGTGAACTAAATATTATTTTAATGGAACCGTGAATGGTTGCCTTTAAACCTCCAAAACCTTTCACTTCTGAGCGGGATGACCAATTATTAAAACTAAAACCAAGGCGTTGACAACAATCCCGAGTAGTAAAATTACTCTGGGAAGCGCCATCTAGTAGCGCTCGAACGGTGTGCGGTTTGCCAAAGGCATCTACAATGACAACTTGCGCGGTCGCAAGTAAAACGGTAGTGATTTGAGTACCAGCGGCGGAAAGCGAACACAATGTTACGTCGTTTGCACTTGCAGCAGGCCGCGCGTCACAAGCGTCGCGCGTCTGCGCAGGCTGCGGCTGCGATGGCAGCTTACTACTCTCAAAATGTAAGAAGGTATGATGTCTAGCTAGACATTTACGACAGCTAACACCACTGTTACATGACGTAACCAGATGTTTGTCACTTAGACAATTAAAACACAAATTATTAGTGCGGACAAACTTGTAACGATCACTAGGCGATAATCTCTGAAATTCCGAACACTTGTACAGCTGTGTATGGCTACCCTTACACAGAGAACAGTCAGGTGTTGAGGCGGTATTAACTAGCGTATGTGCAGTCTTGACTGACTTCGATGACGCGTCTATACGGCGATCGGAACCTGTCCTATTCGTGACTTCATGACGTGCCGACGTGCGCTGCAATACCTTAATATGGTCGCGAATAAAAGATTCTAAATCTTCGAACTTAGGTATTTCGTTACCGCGCCGAGTCGTTTCAAACAGACGAACAGTTTCAGGATCTAATTTCTTTAAACCGATATACAAAAACAAAAAGTCACAGAGGTCATTGACCTTTAGGTTCTTTACTGCACGAACAGATGATGCGAAAATATTTAAAAACTTCTCTAAATTATGATCGTTACAAACGGAAAAACTTTTCAAATCGAATAATTGATCTAAATATGCGGTGGCTACTAATCGCTTATCTTCGTATTTTGTTTTTAAAGTGTTCAAAACTAAAGTGTAATTTTCAGCGCTAAACGTAATTCCAGCACAGACAGCCTTTGCCTTACCGGTCAATTTTTCTACGAGATAATGCAATCTCTCGTGATCTGTCAGCGATGTGTTCCTATGTATTATATTTTCGAAACTATCTATAAATAAATTCCAATTTCGAATGTCACCATTAAATTCAGGTATTTGAATTGGCGGCAATCGTGGGCGTTCGCGAGGAGGGTTGGATAAACCACTCGCGGGGGGGGAGTCTCTAAACTCCTAGCAATACGTTTGATACGACAATACAAGTCATCAAAGGACGACAATGCCTGATAACTCACACAGTAATCAGGATTTAACTCCAACTCTAAAATGTTTATATTATTAATTGTAGATTCAAAATCCGCGCGCAAACTATCTAAAGTTTCCAACGAACACAAGAAAGCATCTCTAATCGCCAGATCCGAGATTTGCAAAGATTTATCACAAATTGATTGAACACGTGAAAACTGTGAGTCCCTTTTAGCGTATAAAAGCTTTAACTGAACCTTTAAATCAGTACTAACCTTGGTTCCCTTAAGAGACATCTTGTTTTGATATATTCACACTATACACTCAAACAAACACTTAACGAATTATTAAGTAAGCGATAATTATCAGATAACAATATGGTAATATTGTAAACAACAAAGTGAACGGCGAACGAACGGAATAACCTGAATCAATGAGTGAATATTACCCAATTTCTCGATTAAATCATTCACGTCGTTCATATGCGTATATAATCTATGGTTTATCCGTTTCCTACAAATATTCACTCAACAATGAACGGGTATTTTTGAAATGCGTCTACCTACATGCAATTTGTAGGACTTCCGAATGAATTTTGTCAAGAAAAAGAATGCGATCGATTTATATCTACGCTGATATTTACGTAGCTAACTATAATTATGCGGTGCGGTTGACGGCGTAGGTACCGTAATTATCAATGGCTCTTTAACTATACGAGCGAAATAACGATTAGTTGCCTAAATGCCTAGATGCGGGTTTTCTACTATTATATCTAGGTAAACAGGCGCGTTGCGTTTATTCCCTATGGAACAAATACTATATTGCGAAATTACAAGAAAATGATTCACGATCCTGCTCGTAGGACCAAAAGTAATGGATGCGCAAATTAGCTGTGGACTGTATGTTTAAAAAGCGATCTAAGGTTTGTTAACAATATGCAGGTACTGTGCCTGGCATGGGATGGATGTATTAGGGAGGAACACTGACCTTTTGACCTCGAAGGTTCCACGTGGCGCCGGCCGGCGAACCCCGACTTTCGCACATTCAATCACTGCCAGGTCCTGTATTGCACTACACTGCACTATTGTTGAGTCTTTGAATGGTTGGATCACGAAATAGTCAATTTTCTTGTAATTTCGAGCGGGCGATGTTAGCGGAGCGGTCACAAATCACAATCGATGCACAAAACACGTAATGTCATTCCATTTCTAGAGGTCGTGCGGGGACGGGAAACGGAAGGGATAGGATTGCTAGGCCAAAAAATAAATTACAAAAAACAAAATCGCGGATCATAGCAAATTGGCGCAACCACACTGTTTTATATTGTTTGATTTTGATCAAAGAATTTAATTAAAATATTAAGGGGACTTTTAAACGATTAAGTTAGTTGCCCGTTCTAAGAAATTGAACACTTAAAATTTAGGTTATGTTATTTATGTTGAATACTACGGACATATAGGTGTAACAATGTAACAAGTATTACAATTTCACAAATAAGAACTTAGTATAAATACGTAGTGAAAAAGGTAATTTATTTTCATTGTATGTTTAATATTGAAAATACAAAAAAAAACTCTGTTACAAAAAAATACGACTGACTTCAAAAAAACTAAATAATGTAAAATAACTTTGACTGTGGAAGTCGGTGTTTACGGTTTGGTTTCTTCATTTTTTGACATTGGCTTCCGAAATTAAAGTTATTATGCATTCGTTACGAAAAGTGTGATCGGACGAAGCCGGCGACGACTCATGTTGTTCAAAGCTCTTTAGCTAGTTCAAACGCCTTATGTTGTTCAAAGCTTTTTAGCTAGATTTATTTAAAATTGCATCACGAATATTATCCTACAATATTTATTTTATTAACTTTATTAATTATCTGTATTTTAATACTCATACTCTCAAGTATAAATACTTTTATTTTAAAAAGGCAATGCAATACATGTCGATTGATTTTATCGATAAAGTCACGCACTATTTGGATAGCGTCAAAAGTATAAGTAGAGATGCGAATATTCCAGAAAGGCTAATAACTGGGAAAAGAAAATCAACTTTGTTAGCATGAAGTTAAGGACAATTTTTGTTTGTATATCTTGTGCAATGTTTGACAAAATTTTATTTTTTCATTTTATTAAAATAAATTCGAAAATAATACTTACCGGTGGTATGATACACCTCCATGAGTTAGATTTTTAGTCCGACTATGGTTTTTACAATCCAGAATGGCACAATAAGGCATTTTAATATTATTTTATGTAAATTGTATGTTGACGTAGTCTAGTTTGCGAATGAGAGCGCTTGAACAGGAAGTGCGTATTGCAGTACTCACTAGCGGCGACAGTGCCACGCCTACTTACTATTTCCAGGTTCTTTCTGTGTTCCGTGCTAATAAGCATTCCAAAGTTCCATCAGCCAGCTCCCAGTTCTAGCATCAGGTCCTTGTTATCATAAGAAATGTATAGCACTAGGTAAGGCGAATCTAATGAGCCCAAACTCGATAGGTTTACTATGTTAATAAGCAATCCAGGATTCTTACCTTCGAGCCCCATTATCAGACCAGCTCAATGGTACCAGATTGTACACAAATATTTCAAATATTAGGTCACACATGTTTAAAATAAACTAAACACCCATGTAGTGTTTAAAAACCCTACTGCAGTTAACAAACGAGCTGATGACCTCGAACTACTGAACAGATCTTCATAAATTGTAGCTAGGAACAATCTCGATTAAGCCAGCTTTCAAACAATAAAAACTGCATCAAAATCGGTCCATTCATTTGGGCGCTACGGTGCCACGGACAGACACACAGACAGACAGGTCAAACTTATAACACCCGTCTTTTCCGTCGGGGGTTAAAAAAAGATATTATTGAGAGTAATAGTTCTATTTAAATCACGCCTACCCTGCATAGACAGTCGCTGTCATGTCGCATCCAGCAACTCTATCATATCATATGTCCAAAGACGGTAGAAATTCATTAAAATTTCTCATCGAGAGTGTTTCATAGCGGGACTGTCAGCTATGTTGCGTCCCATTGCATTTAAACAAACGCTGCTCTGAAATTATTCAGAAAGTGCCAGAATGCTCCAGAATATTCTAATTGTTTGTAAGTTTTCATTTTGATAATTTAATTTAAAGCACATGACACATACGAGACGCTTTGGCATGTTTTTCATAGGTTTTTTTTTAAATTTATTATTGATAGACTCGCGATCGCGATAGTAGTCAAGTACTACTCTGGCGGCGTCCTTATTGGCAACAATCGTACGAGCAAACGCTGCGTTCATTGCCTTCACCGCAGCGGCGCCATTTTAAGAATGGCTGTTTAGAGATATTCAGTTTTTACTTTCGGTAGTATTGTTTCTTCATATGTCATCTTGCAATGAATTTCAACAGTGCGTACGTTCGCGCGTTTCATCTGTATCTGTCCGTCCTCGGCACCCCGTGTTCTACTCGCTGATCAATCAGGACTATTTGCAGCTTTGATCCATCGTACGATCGTTTTTAAGCCATTCCCTGATCTTGCGCACGTGCGCTCGTGCGGATTACATCACGCATGTGGAATTGCTCCGCAAGCGGGGCTGCTGCCCGATAACACGTCCCGCATCCTTCGTGCGTAATCCACGCATTACAATAAACACTTGTATGAAAAGGATATTGGTACTACACGTGCGGAGCAATCCTGCATGCATGTTGAAATGTGCACGATATTAAAAACACCCTTTAAGAAATAAATGTGTTTAACCTCGTCGAAGGTTGTCTGTAAAAAATCGCTTTTAGCGATAAGACCGCCCATTGTGACACCCTATTAATTTTAAGTTCCTATTGTAATTGTATCTTTGGTGTACAATAAAGAATATATCTATCTATCTATCTATCTATCTCTTCGTGCGACGAGAACGCATCGTTTGCTCATACGATCGTTGCCAATTAGGACGCCGTCTCTCCCCTGATAGTAAGCGATGATGTGATTGGTGACGAAACACGCTTACCTAGAAGTAACCTTTTCATCCCTGACTACAAAACCATAGGTTATAGCTATCAGGAAACACAGACTTCGGCAGCGAATCTCACTCAGTAGGTGAGAAGAACAGGAGTAAAAAATTATGTTTTTACACCGATGGTGCATAGAGCATTGCTCGCCGACCAGTAGTCGATGGGGTCGAAAGCTTCTGGAGTGACGGCCAATAACCAGAAGACGCAGCGTTGGAAAGCCAACCGCAAAGTGGACCAATAACCTGATGATGATCATGGGAATCCGATGGATGCGAGACGCACAGGACCCGTCATTGTGGTGACACTTAGGGGAGGCTTATAGCAGTGGACGTCTTTCGGCTGAAATGATGATGAAGTACAGACATTAAAATCAGTATTGGATAACCACACTCATAGACTGATGAACAGTTAGCTGATGTTAAGAATAGAATAGGAAGGGATAGCATAGGATAGGGTGGAATAGGATAAAATATAACAGAATAAACTTTATTGTACATCAAAAAATAACACAATTTATACATATACTTGAATCTATGGTCCCATTTATAACTATTTTCGTAGGGACGTGTATTATTACTACTGTCCGCTCGCTCCTCTAGTGTGCGCATACTCTAATTCTTAATTATTTTGATATTAATTAAAAGAAGAATGTTCATGTATTCATATATAGAGTTTCGTAGAAAGTCTGTGGTGTAGAGTGTATGATGATATGACTCTCAAATAGTCAAAATTTTAGCTTCAAAGAACAAATTATTTCACATGAATACACAACTGAACACAAATTGATCTTTTGTGTGAAAAACTAGAATTGTTTTATATATTATTTTTTTAATTTAACGTAGTACAAAGTACATAAAAAAATTATAGATCGAATTTTTGCGTGAAAGTAATGAAGTTGAAACTAAATATTTTATGCATAAATTCTAACTAAAATGAATAATAAAAATGTTCATTATTAGGTTTTAAAAACTAAACTCGAAATACGGTTTAATATAGTGTTTAAATTTTTAAGAAAACTTTCTTGCGAACGAAGTCACTTGTAAAGTGCTACTTTAAATATAATTTATAAATTATGAAAGTGCTAGTAATTTCAAAAAGTTCTTATTACGAATATACAAAATACTTTCTAAGATATGACGTGAATATATTTCTATGGGACTTGCGCATTTTACTGTGGGAATATGCAGCTAATGCAGATACTATTAATTTTGAAATTGCAAAAGAGGGCAATCCGAGCAATTTATTAAATAGGACTTAAATTGCTCGGGTTGCCGTCTTTTGCATATTCCCACAGCAAAATGCTATACGATATGATGAAACACTGTGGAAATAACGCAAAGTAAACTAACCTATGTGACACTTGCCTTAGTTTTCTTACTGCCTAAGCTGATAAGCCCGATCTAACTGAGGGATTTAAGATATCGTCGATACCAGAAATCAGACAGTTATAATATCTAATAAAGAAAGCAAACAGTGAAATCTTATTAAATCTGTGGCAATTGAGATTGGACGGTTCAACCATTTCTCGGACATTCTTAGAATAACAATGGCCAATATTTCGGTTACTACAATCTTATTATCATTGTTTGTTTGTATGTTTAGTTTGTGCTTCCGGATTGGCTGATGAAGGCAGATAATTGGTATTTGGGCTTCGACAGATATTTTTATATTCGTTTAGCTGGCGGCTAAGTTATATCAGTCTCTGTAGCAACATCTATGAGGCCACATTAGAAATAAAGTTCAAAATCTTGTGTCGTGGTAATAGGGTTCTTCGCGCAATTAGAATATACAACAGTCAAAATTTATTGTAATGGTAGTCGCCCAGACAACACGATTGAGCTAAAGTTACCAACGGTTTATCTCTCGGATCCTTCATGAGCGACCTTGAGTTTGCTACTTACTCTCGTGCTTGCTTCTCCAGCACATTGCAATATGGAGAAGCTAGGTTAAGGTATAGTAAATTATAACCTTTTTAGATTGGAGATTTTTATACCAACACATTGGGTGATTACTAATAAATCTTGTAATGTACTCAAGTATACTTGTGTCTTCTCATGTTCCCTATCTTCATATACCCTTTATAAATTAACTGCGACATGGCTCCCTCGGAGAAGTATTCCCTCGGAGCCGCAGGAACTGAGCAAGAAAGTCAGCAAATACTCCGTGCTCCACCGGAGGTACATGCCTGAACGTAATCCACCTATTTTCCTTCAGTTTACGTTCCAGGGTCGCGGTTACTCTTTCAAACTATCCTTCAGTCCAGGGTGTCCACCCTAATGGCTGTGCCAGACTGTGTGATCTGAATGTCTGTCAACCTACCTACGGTGCGGAGCGAGGAGGAGTTGCAGGCGGTTGCCTTCTTCTGCAAAGCAGTAATGCTAGCAAAAGAGGAGGCCAACCGCATCAGGATACGGCGCTCACGCCGCAGCTGCCGCAGCCGCCGCCGTAATTCCAATCCCGATTTCCGGCCAGTGTAGGCGCGGGCTTCCGGACGGCGGACAATGGGTAGCTCGCTGTCCGTCCGTCCGGTAACAGTCTGGACCGAGCCCAAGTCGTCGACGGCGCGCATTGTTCCCGCGCGCCTCAAGGAGATGTCAGCAAACTGTACCCAGTAGGGTCGAAGCCTTCTCTGGGGCGGTATGAAAATGCATACCAGGGCCCTGAAACCAATACAATGAAGGAACGGAGTAGGTTTTTAGTCAGTAAGAGTCTGACACTATCTCCCGCTCTGCCCAAGGGCGGGGATGCCATTGGATGATTTTACCTACCATAAAAAAAAAGTGTGGTCTAGTCAGGTGTAGTCAGATTTACAGGCTGCCTACCACAACGAACTCTAACTGGAACAGGATTTAGTTGAATAATGAAACATTGTCTTATATTTCTCTTGAACTGCACATACAAGAACCAATACTTAGCACTAGATACTTATTAGTAGATTACAGATTAACATTAATACCTATACTCCATCGGTTTAGGTAGTTAACAAAACGTAAACGATCTTGATATGTCTTTGTATTTTTTTTAAATAGTATAGAAGACATACAAAGATTATTTTAATTTAGTTAATTACCTAACATCGTTTTAGGTAAATAGGTAATTGTAAACCTTTTTAGATAACATTTTTAGACAATTTTTGGATAAAAGACATGTGAAGATTGTTTACCTTTAGTTAATTACCTTAACCGATGGAGTATAGCGCGTGGATTTCGCGCAATTCTGGCAAATACCAAGCGGACGCGGCGTTCGGCATAGATTATAAAATATAGAGTTTATTTGTAGGGTATTTATCCAAGAACGTAAATAAATAATCAAACCTTTTCAAGTAGTCTATATATGTATATTGAAAATTAGGGCTAGAGAAAGTAGGAGAAAGCGCATAAGCCGCAAAGTAGGTATAAATATAGACAGGCCAGATAGTTAAAATATTAAAATAAAAGCTGTAATACTACGAATATCGATTAAATAGATCGATTAATAGAATTGAAATTCACAAACCTTAACACTACTTACCTACCATCGTACCCAGTTACTGTGTTATAAATATCAAATGGGCAATATTGAAATACAGAAATAATCTTTTTAAAAACATTCCTCGTTCATTACCATATTGTGTTCAACATAACGTAATACCTTCAAAATAAAACTGAAAACACAAAAGCTTTTATAACTTCGGTCTGTCTGTGCGTAAATTATGCTAAAACGCCTGAACTTTGTTTGATGGGGTTTGCGATGCTGAATAATTTTGCACCTCATAAGGGTGCCTTTACACCAATGTTATTGCTTTAATTACGTTTACTCGTGTAAAGGAGAAGGGAATTAAAAATAACACATTTAAAACAACTAAAATGAGAAACACTGGTCTGGCCTGCTGGTCTAGTTTGATTTCAACCCAAAACAAATGTTTGTGTGATGAGCATAATCATTTGTTCAATGTCTGGGTTTATTTTTTTTTATGTCTTGGTGTAATTTGTCTATAATATGGCATGTCCTAGAACCAAAAATTCGAAGACATATGACATCCAACAACCCGCACTGGGCCCGCGTGGTGGATTACGGAAAGAGGGTGCCTGAGTCCCAGCAGTGGGACATTATAAGGCTGATGCTATGCTATGCTATTCAGAAATATATTAGTATGTTTATCAGTTCTCTACTACAAGCTCTGCTTAGTTTGGCAGTAGTTGGTGTTGTAAGGAAGTTCTGGGAGATTATTATTATTATATTATAATTAAAATTTATAGACATTATTCAGAGAAGTTCCTCGAACGTTTTGTTCGAGAAAATCGTACGCAATAATCATAAGCAATAATCGCCATAATCGTATCAAAGTGTTTAGGTTACACAGTTAAGAAATAAATTCTCGCCTACAATTATGTCATACGAGACTCGTAAGCAATAATCGCTAGGCGATAATGTCCTGCATCTGTTTAGACGACAAAATTATAGTAAGAAGATACTTGCTTACGAGAATCTCGACTTGTCTATACAAAATCTCGTATGACACTTTTTGTTGCTCATACGAGTATCGTACAAATCGGTGCGAGAGATAAGTCATACCTCTTGCTCGTCCATTCTGGCAAGAATCGAATGTTCTAGAAGAGAAACTCGAACCTTCTAGGTATGAATATTTAGACGAAGAAACTTTTTCTATGTTCTTACGATTATCGTACGTTCGAGACGAGAAACTCGTACCGTCTAAATAAGCCTTTAGAAAGGATTTTTCAAAATACACGCCCTGGATGAAATAGAGCTCCCATGTTTTTATGAAGAAACTTGCTTTTACAGGTGAAGCTACTGACAAAAGCTAGTGACATATAAACCACGTTCAAGAGCTATTATTGTCAATATTCCGTAACAAAAACGACTTCAAAAAAGTCTGAATTCGGTCTGTGATTATAAATTCCACTATTATATAAAACCCTCTACAGAAATCTAGCCCGTACTATTCTGAACGAACTCAAGTTCTAAAATAATAAGCGCTAACTTCAGCCACCCCAAATTAGTCCATCAATATTCCGCCACTTAATACTATTACGAAGTTCTAAGTATTCAGAAGTATGATGAATATTTGCATATTTCTTAAGGGGTCGCCGTGCATGTAAACTCAGAGCTTTAATTGGAATTTTACCAGCGCTCTCGAAGGCGCGAAACTTTTAGAGCAACGCGGGATCAATTTCCAATTCTGAGTATTCTATTCGCGTTTGCTAGAATCTTTAGCGTTGGCTCTGGTGTCGATAGAATTTTATCGATAAATATTTTCTTAGGTGCCAGAAGAAAGGGAAAAATGTTTTCGTTTCTTTACAATCTCAAAACCATCTTTTTGTAACAAAAGGTACCTATCTAGTAGTACTAACTTAAAAACAAATTCACTTACATCTACAGGGTACGCCATTATCATGGCGGTAAGTCCCCTCTTTGAGGAGGAAAAGACGTCCTGGTCCCGATTTCCTGCCCCCATAGGCGTGAGCTTGCGGATAGCGAGCAATGGGTAGCTCGCCGTCTGGCTGTCCAGTAACCGTCCGGACCGAGCTTGAGTCATCGACGGCGCGTATTGTTCTAGGCATGCCTCAAAGAGATGTCAGCGAAACCGTAGGGGCCCAGCAGGGCCGAAGCCTACTAGGGTCATGAATTGACTTCCGAAAGGGAATCCCGGGTGCTGAAACGGTAACCAAGGAAGTCATATTTCTATGAGACTGTATTATATATTTCTATACGCCCTTTCGTTTCGCCCTAGAGCAGGAAAAGTCATTGGATGACCTTAAAATGATGATGATGACCTATATGTAAAAAAAATTCAATCAAATAAAAAACATTCAACCATCAAACTTATCTTTAATTAACATAATCAGTTTCAATTATACATTTAATATATCGCAAGGATTAATTAGTAAACAATTGTCCGGCTCTCCTGGCGCCTACAATGAGACCAGCCCAAGTCTCACGGCACACTTGTTCAATGTACCTAGGATTCAGATTGAAGCCTTGTAAACCACTAGACAAACCAGGTAACTCAAAAGTGTAGGTCAAGGGAACACCAATAGAATGAGCGTAGTCTTCCGAAGCACCAGCAGCCGGGTAATTCAAGACCAAGGCGGAGTTACCAACTATATAACGAGGGAAATGTGGTAAAGAGTGCCTTTGGATAGCATCAGCCATGGCAATACCCACTGTGTGAAGATTAAGGCTGTTATGGGAGAGAGCGCCATTGTGGCCCCATGGGTATAGGATCATGCTACCGAAGCTGTGCATGGTAATGTGCATGGCAATACGGGAAAGATGCTGCTGAAGTATGTCCCGAACGACTCTCGTCTCGATTTCGGAGAAAGCGCGATTTCCAGCATAAATATCGGAGCAAGGATTGTTACTGGTTCCCACAGTGTTCCAGACGAAGTCAAAGTTGCGGTTTCCATCGACTCCAGGGCATAAACCGCTGCTGATGTGCGTGTTGGTGGAGCGGGTCTTGCGCCAGAAACGAGTCTGGAAGGGAAATATGTTTTATTAACTGATCTTGGTAATACACATAACATTACTGTTTCAATAACTTGCATGTAAATTAAAACATTGATGAATGGAAAAAGACAACCCTGTCAATATTAGACCATAGTAGCTTTAGCACACGAATAATAATTCATCATTGAGGCTATGGAATAGTGAGGAATATATCGAAAGGTTTACTTGACTAAATAAACTCAAACTCAAAATTATTTTATTTCACGTAGGCCAACATGGACAATTATTAAAGAACTTCAGAAGCTAGCATACAATTCAAATGGTCGTTTCATACGGAGAAGATCCGGCAAGAAATTCCATGAGTACCTACTCTTTCAAAAGAAATGATTTATTCTGCAATATTTCCATATTACGTATGAGAAGACAATGCATAGACTAGACCGGTCAACTTTGTACCCAAAAGTACAATAAAAATAGTAGTCTATGAGTCGACAATGGTATCACATTCACACAACACACATACTTACGTTTGTAAAAGTAAACTCGTAGCCATCAGGGTTGACAACAGGTAACAAAATCCAATCATAGTTATTCAGAAGGTCAGGTTCGGTGACATCCTCAGTCAGCTTTCTGATGGCCCAAATAACAGTAGGAGGAGAGATCCATTCTCTGGAGTGGATACCACCATCGATGAAGATGACTGGTTTGCGCCTATCTTGGAAGTTGGTGGTTGAGATTCTTAGGTATCTTATAGGTCGCCTTTCAAAGGAGTTTGCTGGTGTTACTAAGGTGGCAATGTTTGGGAATCTGGCAGCGATATCTGCCATGTAAGCGTAAATCTGAAAATTAAAATAATTGTGTCGTATAATTTAGCTTATTTATTTTAAAATAATGGAAAAGATCGGAGTGATAACAGATTCGAGTAATTTTCGGCAGATTTTAAATGCAAAATTGCTTAGACTTTTTAATACATCATTTTTTTAATAAAACAATTATCCTAACCTAGGATAGTGAAATTCAAGTTAGTATTGAGGTTATCTGAAGATTAGACCTATTCGTTTAACCCAATCAAATGCCCTGAAAACTTCAGTTTATCTGATTCTTACACCATAATATTCTGAAGTATTAAATCCTAAAGACTTTTAGGCGATATGACTAATTGCGTTCTTTATCTGCTTAAAATAGATTACTGAACTGTATTTAGTTAATTACTACAGTACAATCAATCATAATATTATAATATTTTTTTCTTTTTGGTTGAGATTTACGGCAACCGACTATTTGTTATCATGGTAATATCATTATTTGAACAATAACAATTTTTTGTCAGTGTCACGGGCTCAAAGGCTAAGGATTTAGTAAATAAGCATATTTTATTCATAAACATATTTGCTGACGAGAAAAGTAGATTGGAAAAGACCTAGAGGGAAGGGTCCCATATATTGGTCAGACCAAATCCGTGCTACACCGGAGACCACAGTCTGCGAAGCCAACCAAATCGCCAAAGATAGGACAACATGGTTAAATATAGTACACAAAAAGTTATTTGTTAAGGTTACGACCCTCAGAGTTGAGGATGACGCAAGGAGGATGATTTGCTAGCATGATTAACATTAGTTAAAATGTCTTATTTATGTAATTTTCATTATTACAATATAAACATCTCATTAAGAAAAAAGAGATCACCATTTCTTGCAGTTTTTATTTAATATTTTTGTAACGACCTCCATGGTGAGTATTGCGAATAATTTACTTAGTGGTGTAGTGCACTTACCACGGACAACCGCTGGTAGTTATTAAAAGGCATAGATTTGGCTCCATTTTTAGCAATTGTTCTAGTCCAATCCTGAATGACCTCATCGTCGTAATCAAGTGCACTGTAAAAAATATATTTATAATATGACATGTTCTATGTAACATTTTATTCAACGTCAAACTGGAGCTTAAATATCTCATTTAAATTAACTCTGCCTGACTGTCTGTTTGTTACGTTATCAAGCCCAAGCCGTTAAACCAATTAAAAACTAATTTCAGTATAAATATGATTGAATCTAAGAACTAGATAAAAGATACTTTTTATCTTTTTTTTTACTTTTTCTTTTTTTTTATCCTTTTTCTGATTTATATGGCTGGCCTGTTGGTCTAGTGGTTTGTGCCCCTGAGTGCTATGCCAGAAGTCATGGGTTCGATTCCCACCCAGGACAAATGTTTGTGCGATCAGCACAATCATTTGTTCTGTGTCTAGGTGTAATTTATCTATAATGATAAAAAATAATGTGTTTATCAGTTATCTAATACTCATAAAATAAGCTATGCATAGGTTGGGACTAGACGGCGTTGTTTAATAATTGTGGAATATTATATTATATTATCCCTAGACTACGTTCCTTAGAAATAATCTGCTATAAAAAAAATGGACGAACGAAGTTTTCTCACTTAATTCAGAATAATTATTCTCAAAGATTTTACAGTACATATTTAACAATAAAACAAATAAAATACAATTTTAAACGTAGTAGAGAAAATTATTGATTTGCTGAAACAATGACGTTTAATGTTTATCAAAAAAATATCTCTTTTAAAATATAACAATATCTAGGTGGCTACTGAAGAAAAGATAAACCAAATAAAAGATGAACAGATTGTGAAAAATAATGTTGCTATCAAGTAGGTAATAACTGAGATGATAATAAATATAGGAGTCATATTGTACCCATCGCGAATGAATTTAAAATAATAATAGTAAGATAATAATGATGTTCTAAATCATTGAAGTCAAAATGACGTCATAAAACAGAAAACAAACAAAAATAAATGCATACAAAATAATAAATTCTTACGTGGATTTGAGAATTTCTTAAAGTATTGATAAAAATATGTAATCAATTCAATTTAATAAAAAATCTTGACCAAAAACTTACGATTTAATATCATCAGCATGAATCCTGTATGTTACTCCCAAATTATCCAAGTTCTTTGTGAATTCCTCTTGGTATTGAGGTTGCACTAGGACTACCGACTCCCGTTGCACGTGGGGTGGACTTAAGAAATCCAAGTCCAATTTGGTACCAAGTTCATGCAGGTTTTTGACATGCTCTTCTGAAGAAGGTCCTACATAGTAGGATTTCCATCTAGAATAAAATTTTGAATATTTTAAAACAAACTTTAAAAAAATGTCTATTGTTTCAATATTTATGAGTTTTGACTCAATCTAGAATAAAATTTTGAATAATTATTCAAAATTGTATTTAAAAAATAATATTCCAAATTTTATTTTAACTCTATCTAGAATAAAATTTTGAATATTTATTCAAAATTTTATTCTAGATAGAGTTATAACTAAAACAAACATACACAGATTGTTTTAAAATTAAAACAAAATTTTAAAAAAGTCTGTTGTTTCAACATTTATGAGTTTTAACTCTTTTTGTAGAGTTAAACTCATAAATATTGGAACAATATTTTTTTTCTCTTGATACAAACCGGATGTAATTCATAAAACTCTTTAAAATAACGTAAATGCCTTTTTATGAAACAGTCTAAAAAAAATAAACTTGAAGTAATACTCACCCGATGTATTCTTCATGTTTGGCATATGCTAAAACAAGCACAGATGCGAGTACAAGAAGCTTCATCATTGAACGCAAGTGCGGTTATCCCGAAGGTTTTCACCAACAAACTTTTTATAACAACTTACTTATTGATAACAACAACACTATTTCAATTAATATTAACGATAACAGAAGCGTGTGAGATAATTTCAGTGATTAGTGTTCATAATTCTTTAATAACATTTAATCCACCTGGTGTCAATGTGAGTGTAGATTATGAAATTAATGACAGTGTATTTATAAAATAAATTGTCTGTAAATTATTGTTTTCATTTCATTTAATTCTTTACGAAAAATTCCACTGTTGGACACCGGTATCACCTCATAACCGTACGGTTGTGAGATGACATCAAAAGGATCAATTATTTATTTAAACTTTGACATCAATTTATTTATATAAACTTCATGAACGGTAATAATCGCCCCATTACCGTATCTCTACGTTGACGTCTTGGTAGGGCTTACGCGCTCCAATAAATCATAGTTCTGTATCAGTAGCATTTGCTCCACCATTATTATGCCTAGGGCGAGGGGCCAGACTAAGAGAGATACAATCCGCAGGGTAGTTTTGTGGCGAACTGTTGGGCATTAGCGACCCCACGGACCCCATTCCAATCTCCCGGAAGAATTCTTGTTCTTCATCTCTGGCTTGCTTTTATTGGCCGGCCGTAGTGAACACTGATGAGGAACAGAGCTCCCACCTCACTCTTGTCTTTATTGACTGGCTTGAGTGGAGATTCGCAAGAGCAAACGTGCTCGGGAGAAGGATGTATAATCCAGTACGATGCTAGTAGCCGTGGTATACCTCCAAGCTCCTCAAGCACCTCAAGATATGTTGCCCTCTTGTAGCTACATCACTTCGTGCTAGCAGCCGTTGGGGCCCATTTATTGAGTGTGCAAATTCAACCCCTGCCTTTTTACCGAAGAATATTATTACAATTAACTTTTTTTGGAAATCGGTTATTTTCAGAAAGTAACTGTAATAAAGACGGATTTTAAAATAAAAATAAAAACACGTATTTTACTGGTTTTAATAATGTCGTAATTGAACTTGTGTTTAATATCGTAATCACGGTATTGATACCGATATTCATAGTAATACCGGTATTGATACCACTATTGAAAAAATCGAGTATTTGAAAGCCCTACTTCACAAGATGCAGGTGTAAAATGATTTACAAAAGGCCTTAAATAACGTCACTTTATCTTGCTCGGTACATCGTGCAAACATGCGGGCCAGCATGTTAGAGCGCACTGACAGTACCCTGAGCTCCCTCTCTAAATCGATGTCGTCACAAAAGATATATTATGTAAGAAGATCTATCCTCTGACACTCAGTGACCCAGATATTTAAAACTAGACACTCTGTTTAAGGTAGGATCAAAAACATTATGGTAGGTACATTGGTGTAGGATTTATTGGCAGCCTTAAACACCATCACTTCAGTCTTCTTTACGTTATATCTGAGTTCATGAGTCCATGCATATTTTTAGCAGTCTGTACATGGCACTGATGGGGGCTCAGCAGCACCATGTCTTCCGCGTAGCTGATATTATTGACGCACTGTCCATCTATATGACACCCTATGCTGGTTCTGCTGAGCCCGCCGATCAGCCCGTTCATGATAAGTTGAAGAGACGAGGAGAGGTTAATCCCCCCTGCCTCACTCAACACTCCAACCCGTCTCAACGTCTGAGTTTTCACCTGCCCATGTCACAACATTCCTTTGACTTGAGTACCAATATCTCAACATTGCAACAATATCACGTGGTATATCTATTTCAGTTTCCAGCTTTTGCCACAACCATCATATGATACTAAATCAAATGCCCTGGACAAGTCCAGGTAACAGATATTGACCGGTGTCTTCCTGGCTGTATAATACTGCACAGTCTGCTTGAGGCACATGATGGCACTCGGTCGAAAGACCAGGTCTAAATCCAAATTGAGTATCGTGAAATTTTATGTGTCTACCCAGGTGTTTGTCAAGCAGACTGTCCAGCACTTTCGCTATCACAGTAGCCAACGAAATGGGTCTGTAGGTCGCCAGGTCTGATATATCCCCGGTCTTGTTTTTTATAACGGGCACACCCACAGTATGTATAAGTTCATCCAGTAGGTAATAATGACTCATACATAAGCTAAAAAACATACCAAGCACTCGAGACAAATGAAAAACCAACATATTTCAAATTTTCGATGCTGATACCGTGACTTAACTCGCACCATTTTATTAATTACGCAGGCAACTTCTTTAGTACAAAATCGAACAGTAACGTATCCTGCCACAGTCCCAGCATCACGTGCCAGACCAGTCGAGTTTCTAAAAGAAAATTCGAACGTAAAATGACGCTGAAACTGGTTGGCTATATCACAAGGCACATGAACGCCCGCAACGCTCACAGGTAGACTCGAATTTAGGTTAAATTTATTTGTCTTTTTCCAGAATTTAACAAATTGTTTATTCGAATAATGCTGTGCTAATATATCTAACGTGATTTGTTTTTCATTATTTTGACAAAATTTTACACGGGATTTATAAAGTCGTCCCGATTAGCACATGCTATTGTAAATAAGTCCACTTTTTTGTTTCCCCACTTAATAACCAGTTTTGGTAACATAATCGAGCCTTCCTGTGAGCCACGCAGTCATGTTTGTTCCACCCTGGCACATATTTATGTTTCCTGGACTGTGTCCCTCCCGCCGCCTTACTAAGTATTTTTACTATATCGCTATGTACTTGTTTTAAAATGAGCTTGTGATCTTCATTAAAACAAAAGTGATCGGCACAGTGTGAAAACATTACAGGAAAATTAATATCTATCAGTTGCGAGTGACAACTTTCAAAAAAAATCTGGTCTGTTCGCTGTTGCTTTAATGTATTGTTTCAATATTTTCCAACAATTGGTTCAGGGTTTCATTTGTAGATCTATGACAGTCATTATGAATATAGTCAGAAACAAAGCCAAAAAAGTTTTGCCAATACGCCCCTTACCCATAAACAATAAGAAAAAACGATATAATTTATATAAATATCTTTAACCAATAACAACAATCAAGAAACCACTCGAAATAACGTCTTAGCTCTTCTGGCACCAACAACAATACCTGCCCAAGTACCACGGCAAACGTCTTTAATGTACTGAGGTTCCAGATGGAATCCTGCATTACGAAGTTGCGGTTTAAAACCAGACAACTCAATGATGTATGCCAAAGGGACTCCAATATGATGTGCATAGTCCATAGAACTACCACTACACGTGTACAGTACCTCTGCAGTCGAACCAACAATAAAAGGAGGGAAATTGGCTGGGCCGTGATTAAGGAAGGCATCGGCTATAGCATGACCAACTGTGGTAAGATTATCGTAGTTATAAGACAGTGTGAGATTATGCGACCATGAGTGCAAGACCAAACTGCCGTAGCTATGCATGGACAGAAACAAAGCAATGCGAGGGAGATGCTCCATAATTATGTTTCGAATAACTTGCGTCTCTATTTCGGAGAACGGTCCATTTCCCGCGTAGACTTCTGAACAGGGATCTTCTTCAGTACCGGCAGAGTTCCAAGCGATATTAAAGTTACGGTTGCCGTCGACTCCAGGGCAGAAAGCATCGTTGGGGTAATTCACAGAGCGGTTCTTGCGCCATAAACGCTTCTGAAATTAAAAGGTAATCACATAATATTATTATGTGAAGAAAATGATCAACATCGTAGCTTTTATGGCTTTCCGAACAATCGATACTTACACCATAAAAAGTAAAATTATAGCCGTCAGGGTTTGCAATAGGCATAAGAATCCAATCAAAGTGTTTGAGAAGATCAGGTTCAGTAACATTTTCAGTAAGCTTCTTGATGGCCCAAGTGACGGTAGGGGGAACGATCCATTCCCTGGCGTGGATACCTCCTTCGATGAAGATAACTGGTTTGCTCTTGTCTTTGAAGTTGGTGGTTGATATTTGCATGTAACGTATTGGTCGTCCCTCAAAGGTATTTGCAGCTGTTACTAAAGTTGTGGTGTTTGGGTATTTAGCGGCAATAAACGCCATATAGGCATCAATCTAAAAATAATAATCTTCGTTAAAAGAAAAATGTAAAATTAATTTGAGACAATACTTATTTATTTAGATGATACGAATTAAATGCATGTTATTAAATATAAAATAAATTACAAATTAGAATATAATGATTATAAAAAAATATAATGGTCATATGAAATAAAAGCGTCATACAAAACAGGAAAGATAAAAAATAAAATTTATGTATTATAAAATATAATGACACATTTTGATTACAAATTTTATTATTTTGCTTCTGTTGTATAGGAATTTGAACATGACTCAAATCTGCGGTGACAGAATGAGGATGTAAGGGTAAACCATGTAATTGCTCTTGCATCTTAGTTACAGTATCAGTGCCATTATAGGTTTAGTTATTTAGCTAATAGTACAGAGGACCTCTGCGTCGAGTAATTCGTTAACTCGTACCATATACATACGGCCCTTGTGGTCCGAGTTGCAGAAAATAAAAATAAATTATATTTTTATTGGTCAACTCGTCCCACGTCACTATAACAATGATAAAGGGTACAATCAGTAGCAAAAGTGTTAGTGTGGAATTTAGGAGTCTTACGGATATTCGTAGCCGCATCCGTAAATGTTGAATATTCGCATCAGTTCTGACGTCCACGTCTTTATCCGCATCCGCATCAAATTAATGCGGATTTTAACGGATGTGGATCTACAAGACTAAATTTAGTATTGCGTTGCTACCACCAACAGAAGCAGCAGCATGACAACATTCGCTCCGAACCTACCACCAGCGGGCCTAAAAAGGTCACATGAGCAATTCATCTCCGGTGTGGGCACCGACGTTGACACAGCAACCGAGGGCCCAGCTGAATGCGTGCCAGAGGGTCATGGGAATACGCATGGTGCGAGGGTACCGAACGATTTCGAGGCGGCGACCCTCCTTGCTGGCCAACCGCCATGGGATCTGGAGGCAACAGTCCTTGCACACATGCACGACAAGCGCATGGAGATGCATCGCCGGAGCCAAATTCCGCTGCCACGACAAGTCGAGGCATGGCGGACAGAGCTCCGGCGGGATCTCATGGCGAAATGGCGTCAGCAACTATCGCAACCTCGTTCGGGGCGCGCCACAATTGGGGCGATAAGGCCCATCCTTGAGGAGTGGTTGGAAAGACTTCACGGCGTTCTCAACTTCCGCAAGACGCAGGTGCTTACCGAACACGGAAAGTTCGCTAAGTACCTGTTCCGGATTCGTGCGGAGGATTCGCCCGGGTGTCGCCACTGTGCGGAACACCTGGAGGACACAGTGGAGCACACTGTAGAGGTGTGCCCCGCCTGGGCGGAGCATCGCCGTGTCCTCGTGGGGGCGATCGGCGGTAGCGATCTCTCTCGCCGGGCCTTGGTTCAGGCCATGGTCCGTAGTGAGGAGGGATGGCAGGCGGTCGCCTCCTTCTGCGAAGCAGTAATGCTAGCAAAGGAGGAGGCCGACCGCATCAGGCAGAGGCAACGGGGCGCTCGCCCCAGCCGCCGCCGGGATTCCGATCCCGATTTCCGGCCACCGTAGGCGCGGGCCTGCGGACGGCGTGCAATGGGTAGCACGCTGTCCGATCGTCCGGTAACGAACCGGACCGAGCCCAAGT
Organism: Leucania comma; assembly: GCA_958295575.1. Lineage (NCBI taxonomy): Eukaryota > Metazoa > Arthropoda > Insecta > Lepidoptera > Noctuidae > Leucania > Leucania comma. The sequence goes on along the minus strand of OY282477.1, from coordinate 21,232,786 downwards.
CGTCGACGGCGCGTTCTGTTCCCGCGCGCCTCAAGGAGCTGTCAGCACACCGAAGAGGCCCAGTCTGCTAACTGCAGGCAGGCAGGGTCGAAGCCTACTGGGGTCATGGGTTAACTTCCGAAAGGAATGCTCGGCCCCGGCATGATAGGCTACGAAGGAACGGGGTAGGTTTTTAGTCAGTAAGAGTCTGACACTACTTCCCGCTCCGCCCAAGGGCGGGATTTGTTATTGGATGATTTTAACTACCATAAAAAAAAAAACATGAGAAATTCATCTAGAGCAATCATATTCCGAATTCCTAGCAGATCATAAACAATTCTTCTAATGTTCGTAAAACGGTTGCACAAATTAGTCGAATCATACTCAATTCACTGCATACCAGAATCATTGGGATTGACCTGCTCCAGTACGCTCAACAATTGTTGTAATTTCTTTTTCTCTGAGTTTTTTTATTTTATTTTATTATATTTCAATTTTTTTATATTCTTTTTAGAATTTGACAGTGATAATATTTTTTTTTTTATTATTTTCAATATGAACTTATTTATTAATCTTTTAAATTCAAATTTGACATTATAAATATTTACTTTGTTAAATATTAAATTTTTCTACGCTTTTGTATTTTTGTATTTACGTTTAACATTGTGAATATGAGGACTATGTGGATCATTTTTTTTTTCTTTTCAGTTATTTTGACGTATGTCTGGCAATTTGAGTATTTCTGCGGCCTACCCAAATGTCCTTTCATTGGTATTGTTCGTCAACTCGTTGAGCTCCTTAGTAGTTTTAAGTTGAGCTATACGAATACTGACAAATGCTTGCATTGACTGGACAGGTCCACTCAAATCTGCTTGGTTCTTTCCTCAAAAGACCATCTCAGACACGAGTCTGCATGGTTCTCATATGATTTGACCATTACATGTTTGCTGTATGGACTTTTAAAAGAGACTTTGGCCCCTGAGTTTGTTTCGGTGTTTCTTCTCAGGGCAGTCAGCTAGGAAACACCGGCCTCATCTAGCATAAACTGACAAAAAAAAATGACGTGTAAAAGTGTTTGTAAAAAACCTATTTACAAAATAAATGTCATTTATCATATTCCTTGTAAATATTGCCGTATAAAAAAATATGATTCATATTTTGATTCTACAATAGTGGCCTTTTTAGACCTGCAGGTTCGACAGTGGTATGGGAATTAATAAAATGCAGAGCAATATGAATGGAAAAAAAATAAGAATGGGCTAATTCCAGTCACCACACTCGAGCTTCCAGCTCTGGAAAGCTTGTTAAAACTGTTTTCTAGAAAATGCAAAAAGGGATGTCAGAAAGCTTGTGGATGCAGAAAGGCTAGTTTGAAGTGTTTGGTGTGTTCTGTTCCCTGACTGCTATGCTGCCGGAGTTCGATTCCCACCCAGGAGAAATGATTGTGTAATGAGCACGATCATTTGTTCTATGTCTGGGTGTAATTTATGTATGATATGTATATATTTATTAATATTTAAGTATTATATTTATCAGTTGTCTAGCACTCATAACACTGGCTCTGCTTAGCTTGAGACTGGACTGCGTTGTGTGATAGTTGTGGAATAAATTACATTATTAAATTATTATTATTATTGTAGCGGTACAGGTGATAACTCGCAAGTTCTATCACAAGATAGCAATGAAGAAGAAGAAACGGACACTATTATTGAGCAAACATATGATAAAATTTAAAAGGAAGAGGATTGCGATGAAACTTATAATCCCATCGCTGATGATGTGGATAAAATTCCGATCTGTGACGTTTCGATTGGTACTACAGACAATGAACCATTATGTCCCACTGCTAGGCGAAGGCCTCCCTCTCCCTTTTCCACACACGTCTGTCTTCGGCCACTCTGGGCTGGCACTGTGGCTATTGGGGATACTACGATAAAAAAATGCGCCGTTTACTCTACCTCAAGGTAGTGAGGAAATGAGTTTTTTTGGCCAAAAATTTTAGTCTTTACGGCGCTCGTACGCCAAAACTATTTACTTAAATTATAAATTAAAAAATACATAAATTGTAGGAAATTGTCTCTAGTTTCATTTTGTATAACTGTTTTTATCGTACAATGACTCGGAAAGGAAATCTTGCCAAAAAACTGCTTTTAGGCGCCATTTCTACAATATGGCGACACGAGCGGCAAAACTACGAGATGGCAAAGTTGAAATTCTGAAAGAGCAAATCAAAATCTATAAAAATACTGATTTTCAAAACTCCCGGAAAACTTTCAAGGTAAAACTACCAAATGACTGTACTGTACTGCATAAATGGGATTTATGAAATCGTTGTCTTTACTTTTACGATACAATGGTTTACTTACTGTTTCCAAAGTCTGGTAATCATCGTAATTCATTTTATCACCACCATCTCTAGCTATAACCTTGATCCTATTTTTGTTCATTTCGTCCTCATGATCCAGCGCTCTTAAAAAAAAATCATTGCCGGTAATTTAATTATTTTAGACAGTCAACTCAGCCTATCGTAGTCTACCGTTAGATCCTAACCTTTCCCAAGATACGCTACAACACCTGATGTTTCACCACCCGTATCCAGTCTGTCTCAGCCATGTTTCAGTACATATTTCTGACTTTCGTCAACGTCCAGGTCTTTTCTCGATGTCTGGATCGTACTGTCGATGAAGTGGTTGAGCTATTGACTTCTGTGCTGCGTACCGAGGGTTTGGTTCTCGTATGGTACAGATGTTTGTACGGCCTACAGGTTTCAGTATCATTTGTAGGTCTGTGAGTTTACGGATTTGTAAACGCACCCACGAAGTATGTTATCTCCCGCCCTTGAGCGGAGCGTGAGGGCATGTCAGACTTTTACTGAATAAAACCACTCCTTTCAGAAGCGAACCCATGGCCTCAGAGACTTTGAACCTGCTGGGCCCCTACTTCTTTTAAATAATTGATATAACGCAGTTAAATCTGGTTGTTATATACTCGTATTTGTAAATCTATAATTTTTTTCATACAAAAATATTCAAAGAACTTACAACTTAATATCATCAACGTGGATCTTATACTTGATGCCCAAATGATCTAAGTTCTTTATAAATTCTTCTTGCTGTTTAGGTTTCACTAAAACCACTGCCTCTCGTTTCACGTGAGCTGGGCTTATGAAATCCAAATCCAATCTTGTACGAATAGCATTCAGTTGCTTTACCTGTTCTGTGGTAGAGGTATTTATGTAGTAGGATTTCCATCTAGAAGGAATTTTAGAGCTGTCACTTAGAAAGCAGTGCACCTACTGTCATAAGTCTTTCATAAACTTTGAAATCTCCGTTATAATTCTCATGTCTTCTGCATGCTGAGGGAGCAGTGGGACCGTAAAACAGAGCAGCAATTCTCAAGTATAGTTACCGAGAGCCAGGAACAATGGAGGGACGCTTTTGCCCAACAATGAGGCATTACATGCTAGATATCACTTTCTTACGGCAGTTAAACTCAAAGCATTCATTTCAAACGAACTATCCACAGGCGCTTTTGAATTGTCAAGGACGGGCACAATACAGATGAAGCTATTTTCATGATCCAAAGCGAAAATAGATCTCTATGGAGAAAAGAGAGTGCAAGAAACTCCACTGACGCTCTTTTGGCAGTTGAAAACTGACCAGTCCCAACCGACAACGTCCGCTTGTGAACATGACTCATGCACTTGCACCATTCAGTTCAACCGATTTTCCGGAGGATTGAATGATCCAGCACATGCGCCGCTATCAGCAAGAAATCAGAGTGAGCATGACACTCCCAGCTGCCACAATCCAACAAATGGTAAGATTTATAATACTTTTTTTTGCAAATAAAATTGAGTCATCTATCATTTAATATCTTCAACACATCCTATGACATCTCCCGGGTCAGACTTTTAGTCAGTAAAAGTGGTCAGTGAAAGTGGTTCCTTCGTTGCCTTTCATACCAGGGCCGAGCCTTCCTTTCAGAAATAGACCCTTGCCCACAGTAGGCTTCAACCCTGCTGGTTCCCTACAGTTTGTTGACAACTCCTTGAGGCGCTTGAGGAACAGTAAGCGCCGACCTAAGATGTATATAGTACTCACACATGTGCTGCTAATGCATGAAGTTATATAATAAAGAAATTGAGTTCATGGAATGGCAATAAGTATTGTCTATAAGAGGCATGAACCAGTGTCCCAATAACGCTCGCAAAAAATATTCTATTAGCTTTGGTTTACAAGTGTTGGATCACTAATTCAACATTACTGACTTTATCCACACAGCACTTTTATTTCCCTGACTTCCTTTCTAAAATTGACAACAGACTGTTCTCGTGGGTGCGAACACCCGCTATTAATAAAAGTGAGGACCGGATCTACCGCCATCTTGGCAGAAACAGTTAACTATTTAAACAAGTCAGTGTATGTATAAAGACAACCAGAAAAATCCTCACAAAAATATAAATATCTGAAACATTTGATTTAATGTCACATAAAGTTCAAGAATTATTTAATGCACCACTGCAGCATGTAAAATCGTCATTTGACAAAACAAATAGATATCGAAACTAACGCCATCTAGACGACAGTTATTTCTAACTTTAAAATATCAGCTGTCACACACGACAAGTGTCATTGTCATTTGAAAACCTTATCCAAACAATAAGACTCCAACACAAGCAAGTAAGGGATTTGATCACATTCAAATTTTATCCTGTATATCTATTGTGTAATCATATATAATTATGCAGACCAAATCGAAGATGAATAGTTGATCTTGACTCATGCTGGAGGGACTAGCCCGCAACGGCAGAAGACAAAGGTATGTGAAAAAAGGGCGAGGGTGGCCTTTGCCCAGCAACGGGACATAATAGGATAGTTACATAAGATTAGATCAAAATGAAGACACCCGCAGGAGAACCAAGGTTAGGACATAGTCCGAATATCGCCAAACTTAAGTGGCACTGGGTAGGGCGCATTGCTTGAAACAGATGGCCGTTGGGGCCGAATTCTGGAGTAGCGACCGCATACCGGAAGACGCAGCGTTGAAAGGCCACCCATAAGGTGGAGCGATAACTGGTGAGAGCGTAATGATCCGACGGATGCGAAACACTTAGGACCGTTCATTTTGACGGCATTTGAAAGAGACCTATGACCATTCTATAGATTTTGAGAAAATGTGAAATACTAACCCAGCATAGTCTTCATGTTTGGAATAGGTCAAAACAAACAGAGCCACCAGAACGAAAAATTTTAATTTAGAAGTTAATGCAATCATAATTCTTGATAACAATATCATTATGTAGTAGTCTTATCTGAAGCGTGCCAGATTAATTAATTCCTTTTAATTATTAATAATCTAATGTATAGATGTGTGTGTTTGAAGATTAAGGTATTAACACGAGTACGGTTCACCAAAAATTCCCCTGAAACAGAAAATTAAATAGTCATTAGCAATCTTTCAAGAAAGGCTAAGTGCGTACACGCAACCTACGTGCGTGCATGAATGGCTTTTTTAATTATTGATAGACTGACGTTGACCACTACCTCACCTGATGGCAAGCGATGATGTGGTCGACGATTGAACACACTTGCCTAAAACTGACCTATTTTTTCTTGACTTAAAGACTCCTTGGTTGCAGCTATCAGGAAACAGACTCTTAGGGAATACCGCTCCTTAGCTGAACGCATAATTAATGTGTTTCCAAAACGTTTTGTGCGTTCGAGTGGAATGTCTACCGGTGAAACAACGCTGTACATCTATTGATTTGATAGTGTAACTAGTTTGGTGGAATTCAGTTGTGAATTTTGACTTAATTCAGCTAATGACTACTAGGTTGTAGCTGTCAGGAAACACAGACTTCGGTAGGAAATTCCACTCCTAAGCTGTACATATTATAATGAATGTGTTTCCAAAACACAAACCATGTGCCATGTGCGCCTAGCATGTCTAGTGGTTCGATGATGAAACGGGTTTGGCGGAATTCATAGATATCCATTCGATATACGTGGCGGAATCTAATTGTGCATTTCCACAACTCGGTGTCAATGCTCAAGACTTTGGAGTTTTGATTTGACGAAGCAAAAGAAGTATCTGAGGATTGTAGCAGATAGTATTTTGTATTTTCGCGTTCTTCTTTAAAGAACAAAATGTAATTCAATGATAATAATTTCAAATCATTACCTTCTACTTAATCTTTAAGGGCAGACGTTTAGTCTTCAAAACAGTCCACATGCAGCTAAATAGCAGTAAGTATTTACGTGAATCAATAGTATTTTTTAAAACAACTTGCCCCACATTAAAAGTTACTCCTGTATCGTGACTTATCCTTTATCGCGATTTATTCAGTATCGCGATCATAAACATGTAAATTCACAATTTCACACACACAATTTTACGTTGCCTATTTTTTTATTTAATACACAAGTTTTTTTACAATACTTTTTACCAATAGTTTATTGATAAGTGCGAAACCCGTGACTCGCAATAAAAACTGTATTTGAAACATAAAAAACTCATTTGTCTAAAAATGGTGGTAACATGAGAGCAGTGGTGGCCGAGTGGTAGCGGCCCCGACTTACGAGTTGTAGGTCACGGGTTCAAACCCGGCCAGGCGCATTACTTTGTGTCATTTATTTCATCACCACTGCTCTTAAAACGGTGAAGGAAAACATCGTGAGGAAACCGGCATGTCCTAAAACTAAAAATTGGAAGACATGTGACATCCGCACTGGGCCCGCGTGGTGGATTACGGCTCCATTCCCTCTCCTAGAGAGAAGGCCTGTGTCCCAGCAGTGGGAACATTAAAAAAGCTGATGATGATGATGATATAATGTTAACATAAATTGAAATATTGTTCATAAATTCGGCTCTTCATAAAAGAGGATTTTTAGGGTTCCGTACCTCAAAAGAAAAAAAAAACGTAATTTAAAAAACTAAAAAACCCGACTGCTTTTCTGAGTATTTATGAAAAAGCCCTAAAACAAGAAAGTCGTTGTAACCGATTGCACTTAACTATATAATATTTTAAATACTTACAAGATAAATTGTATCAGTTGGGACCCATTCTAGAAATGGAGGCTTAGTGAATTAAAAGCTACTGACTAGACGGCTGACTTTCTAGAATGGGTTCCGACTGCTACAATTTATCTTGTATTTAAAAACATAACCCTCCTTCTGGCGCAGTCGGGTAAAAACGGAACCCTGTAGAGGTGTGCCCCGCCTGGGCGGAGCATCGCCGTGTCCTCGTAGGGGCGATCGGCGGCAGCGATCTCTCTCGCTGGGCCTTGGTTCAGGCCATGGTCCGTAGTGAGGAGGGATGGCAGGCGGTCGCCTCCTTCTGCGAAGCAGTAATGCTAGCAAAGGAGGAGGCCGACCGCATCAGGCAGAGGCCGCCGCCGGGATTCCGATCCCGATTTCTGGCCACCGTAGGCGCGGGCTTGCAATGGGTAGCACGCTGTCCGATCGTCCGGTAACCGACCGGACTGAGCCCAAGTCGTAGACGGCACGTTCTGTTCCCGCGCGCCTCAAGGAGCTGTCAGCACACCGAAGAGGCCCAGCCTGCTAGCTGCAGGCAGGCAGGTTCGAAGCCTACTGGGGTCATGGGTTAACTTCCGAAAGGAATACCCGGCCCCGGCACGATACCTAGGCTACGAAGAAACGGGGTAGGTTTTTAGTCAGTAAGAGTCTGACACTACTTCCCGCTCCGCCCAAGGGCAGGATTTGTCATTGAATGACTTTACCTACCATAAAAAAAGCCTTATAGGATCACTTTGTTGTCCGTCTTTCCGTCTGACATGATTCTGTATCTCGGGAACGCGGAAACGTATCGAATTAAAATAAAAACATATATTTGCTAGTAGTACCTAAACTGCAGACTACCCTCTTTTTAGTTTAAGTTCTTATAATCCATTCTAAGATTGTCTGGTAGATATCGCTATCAGCGTTAAGACCGCCATTTTACGCATAGATTTAAGTTCCTGTGAATTGTTGTGTGTGTTGTTGTGTATATTGTTGTTGTTGTTGTTTTAATTAGCTAACTTATTGGTTTTCTGTACACTGTGTCTACATCTCTCATCCAACTCTCCTGTCGCAGGTCTGCTGGAAGAAATTTCACTTGAAATAAGCAGTACCTTTGTGCTCTTCTATCTGAGTTTGTTATTTTCTTTTTTTAAGTGTCTGTGTGTACATAAATCAATAAATAAATAACCAAGCTCTATCGGTGCACGCCTAGGGTTTATAGGAGCGCGCAAGCCCCACCACGACGTCAACGTAGAGATACGATCTGACACCCCTCTCGCTCTACCTAGAGCGGGAGGAATCATTTGATTTTTGTCACTGAGAAAGAAGTGCGTTCTATCAATCATTGACAAGTTCACAATGTTATTGACTCGTGCTAATTGCAATGTTTTGAATTATTTAATTACAGATAATCTTCGACAGTCCTGATGATTCGATAATTAATTGGCAGAGCTTTTGAGACGTTCAAAAAGATTATGCACGTGTTGAGGATAAGTAATTACTCATGTCGGTATAAACATGTGTACATGTATGCAGAAAATTATACAAATAACGGTACTAATTTTACAATACGCGGCATGTTGAACCAAAATAGTTACAGATTTTCGGGGCTCAATCTAAGTGCGACGGCCATTTTAGTTCAAGTTATTTGCCGCGTGCTATAACAGATCTTCGGGTCTCATTTGAAGCGGGGGGCTGCACGTAATCATAGTAACGGGTTCAATTTATTTGCCGCGTACTATATAAAGGTGGAAGTTTGTAGGTACACAATTGTATGTGTATGTTTATTATTCCATCACGCACAATTGAAACGGCTTTGGATGCAACTTGGCTCATGATTAGACCAATTTAGGTATATGTGGGTTGGGATTTGTAAATAACAAAAATAAACTACATGTCTACTTGATTTAAATAATAGATTTACAGTGACTGGCAATTTTTAGGATGACCTAGGTCCAGATGAAATAACTAAGCCCTCATAGGATCACTGTCATAGCTGGAAACAGCCAATTTGCCCCGAATCTACTGGACTAATCAAAGTGACAATTTGTGCACTAGTGAATTTCTGTGACGCGAATATGGACGTGTAACGGTATTTATAATATCGTGCGGGTTTCATCACACATGCGGGATCGGCCCGCATGCGTTGCTGCTGCCCGGTATCACGCCCCACGTCCCGCGTGTGTAGTCTACGCATAAAAATATAAAAAAAAACCTTTTATGAACTTTACTGTAGTACCGTGTGACATATCAAGATGTTTTTTTTTTAATTTTTCTATTATTATTTAAGAAAATACTTGATAGCAATTTAACCACACCCCTTTTATCTTTTAAACTATTGTGTTTGAAATTGAAAATAGTTTAAAAATAACATTGAAATCAAGGCCAACTGCTTAGGAACTGATATTTATACAAAACGCGTTGGAAGGGAATCGTTTGTCTTGGTATGGTCATGTGGAGGAGGAGGAATGAAATGCATGTTGATAAAAAAGTAATGACGGAAAGTGAAAGGGAGGTTAGAGATGGATCGATTGTGTGATAGATTATGAGAGATATGAAAGGAAAGGGAGTTAGTGATAGTGTTACGGGTGACAGCATAGATAGAAGAAAAAAGCTGTTGCACTAAATTACACAAAAAAATAATAAAGAAGAACCTAAACAGATTTGTCAACAATTTCACCGCGAGATATTAGCAAACCTATCCTTAATTTTGACAAAAAAAAAATGTTTGTTAGTAAATCCTACAAATAGTTAATAGCTGTTTTTGAGAAATATGCACAATTCTTTTTTCTCTAAATTAAGGAAAGTTTCCTGGCCCCAGAGCTGTGTTCTCATTATCTTTTATTTCAACAGATAAAGGTCCACCACTGAATATAGGCTTCCCCTAAATGTCTCCACAGTAACCGGTCTTGTGCATCTTTCATCCATCAGATTTCCGCTACCTCACCTTTTACCAGGTCATCGGTGTACCTTATCCTCTTTCTTTACTTTTTCTTTCTTTTCTTTTTTTTAATCTTGTTCATTTTTTTAATGTTTTATTTATGTTTTCAATACTTGATTGTAATTTGGGTGCTAAATAAATATGTTTTCTTTCTTGCTGTCTATTTTTTTTCTTTTGGGAGACCTTTAATCGCTGCATCTTCTGGTATCATCTCCAGAACTTTTGAATATCTGTTCTACAAGCAATGCTACCATTAAATTTGGTCTTCGAGTTGTGTTGGTATACTTGATTACTTACTTTCGCAAGGAACTCAAATGGCTCCCAATCCGCCTTCGCAGGAAATCTCGGATTTTATGTCTCCTTTTTAACATCTTACATAACCCGTCTTTATCCCTCCAGTTACTTCTCCTTTTCTTTCTCTGTCCACACAGTAAGGTTGTTGAATTCACTTCCGCCTAGCATTCGAGATTTAAAATTAATCTCACTCTTTAAAAATAGAGTAAAAGAGCACTACCTCTCTTCTCAATCGTATATGTATATATATATTTATATATTACTTGCTTTTGCGCATGGCTTTGCTCCCGCTCTTCTCTACTCTACTCTACCCTACCCTACTGTACCCTACACATATACGTAAAAATTATCCTATGTCCGTCTCCTGGTTCTAAGCTACCTTCCCACTAATTGTCAGCCAAATCGGTTCAGCCGTTCCTGAGTTATAAATAGTGTAACTAACACGACTTTCTTTTATATATATAAGATGTATGTGATATTTATTTATAGTCATACAAGTATTTTATTTTTATTTTATAACTACATATTATGTATTATTTGATAGTTTACATTTATTTTTTTTATATTTTATAAACTAGCACTTGACTGCAATCCTACCTGATGGTAAGCAGTGATGCAATCGTCGATGGTAAAGCGCACTAGTTTATTAAGAGCCTATTCACTCTAGCCTTGAAGACGCCTAAATTATAATTGGCCGGAAAAACCGCAGCAGGCAAATTGCTCCAGTCCCTCGATGTACGCGGTATAAACGACGAGGCAAAACGCTTAGTCCGGACCGTGGAAGTTTCAACAACGTAAGGGTTTTTTTTTTTTTTTTTAACGTAGGTAAAATCATCCAATGACGAATCCCGCCCTTGGGTGGGGCGGGAAACAGTGTCAGACTTTTACTGACTAAAAACCTACCTTTCCATTCCTTGCCTTTATCCTGGGGCCCGTGGTGACAGTCTCACATAACCTTTGGGCCCCAGTAGGCTTCGGCCCTGCTGGACCCCTACAGTTTGCTGACAACTCCTTGAGGCGCGCGGGAACGGTGCGCGCCGTAGACGACCTGAGCTCGGACCGGTCTGTTACCGGACGGACGGACAGCGAGCTACCCATTGCCCACCGTCCGCGAGCCCGCGCCTACGGTGGCCGGAAATTGGGATCGGAAACCCGGCGGCGGCGGCGGCGTGTGCGCCTTAGCCTAATGCGGTCGGCCTCCTCCTTTACTAGCATCACTGCTTCGCAAAAGGAGGCGACCGCCTGCCACTCCTCCTCGCTCCGGAGCATGGCTCGAACCAAGCCCCGGCGCGAGAGATCGCCGCCGAACAACGTAAGGGTGGATATTCGCCGTAAGCCGGGTTGTTCGATGGTAGAAAGGAGATGGCGGTATCAAGTCATGCAATTCCCGCGCACACTCTCCAAAATGCATCCTGTAAAACACCGAAAGGCTGGCTACTCTACGCCTGTGCTCGAGGCTTTGTAGATTGGACTTAACCAAGTCTGGATCACCAATTAGCCTCTTCGCACGCCTTTCCACCGAGTCCAAAGCTGCTAGGTGGCATTTTGCAGCACCAGCCCATATGTGGCTGCAGTACTCCACACACGAACGGACTTGTGCTTTGTACTTTGTATAAGATTACATTAAGATTTTAGACTTTCTTCTTGTCTTGTTTCCTACAGACTATCTCTGGCCAGGTCTGCTGGAAGAAAAAGATCAGCGAACGAACCGGGATAATTTACTCAGTCTAAATCGATTTATAGGATAATTCAAGCAAGACGGATAAGTGCCAAGTCATCAAAATAATGACAAACGTCTAAATTGAATTACGTCTATTTTTTTTATCTTTTTTTTTATATTCCACAACTACACAACGTCTAATCCCAAGCTAAGCAGAGCTTGTGTTATGAGTACTAGACAACTGATAAACATACTTATACATTGCTACATATCTATATTTTTAAATATGTTTATTTAAGGCATTAAAAATTATAATGCTGTTGTTATAATTCCTAAGCCAGGTGTCAACGTGCGAGACGGAATCAAAAACAGCAACAAATTGGGCGGTCTGGTATGAAAGTTTAAACAAGTGGAATTATTATTACCTGACTCAAAGGAACAAGTCTACCTGCGTTTCGTTACTAAACAGGTATAACACCTCTCTCATCTTCGAGTTCTTGGAATGAAATCCTTTATAATGTACATTAGAGAAAAGTCCTAACTGACGAATCATCACCCAGGCGTTCTTCAGGGCAAATTCTTGGTTTTAGAAAGCTGTAATTTTGTACAGAGGTTTCTCTTATGACATACAAAAGTTTAGCGTGTCAGAATAACATCAGGATGTCCAAAAAATCAACAGTATGACAATAAATTATGGGACAAATAGAAGGTTTAGAGAATTAACTCTAATTATTTTATCTAAAGCCTTTTCAGATTCAGATAATATCACAAGACTGAAAGATGATAGTGTTATCTTGTGGACACCGTTATAAAGACTTTGATAAGTCTAAATCCAACATTCGATCAAGATGAAGATACTAGTAGTAGCAGTAGCGTTATTTGCTTTAGTTAGCGGCAAGCATGAAGGATATATCGGGTTCGTATATTTGTTTTATATTGCAAAAAGTAATCTCAATTACATTTTTTCCCTCAGCAATAAAAGTATGACAATCTATTTATGACTGCTATACCGAAGGTAATAGGTTTGATTCCCACCGCAGACAAATATTTGCGTGATAAGCACGACCATTATTTTATTCTGGGTTATTAACTGCTAACTACTCTTGTCTTATCTAACTGTATTATCCTTCACACAATCATTCCATCATTCCTTTAGTCTTCCTCTATCATCCTCACCATACCTTCCATATATCCCTAACCATATCATCAATATCCCTTTTGTGATAATCTGTAACAGTATTAATTTATTCTTTTGCAGCTGGAAATCTTATTATGTTGAACTTACCACTGACAACCACTTCAAAGTTTTCGAGTCCATGGTAGATGAACATGAGCTGGATGTCTTGAGCCATCCGATCTTGGGTCGTGAGGGGGTCGTGCTAGTGAAACCTGAATATCAAAATGCCTTTATCCAGGATTTGGAAAGTGAGAGTATCGCTTACAGGATCCATATTGATGATGTAAAAAGGTCAATAATGTTATACATTACGTTATACTGCAAACACAATTTTTCTTGTGAGAAGTAAACCTTATTATAAAAAATAAAATAGTTGCTAGTTACTTATAAATCGTTGCCGATATACATCGTTTGTATGAACCTAATTTTGCCAAGGACTGGTTTAAGGTGGCTAAGGGAAAGGATACCAAGAAGTATTTGGCGGAGACCTCTGTTCAGTCATGGGACTGTGAAGACCAAATTAAAAATTTACAAAGCCATCAAAAAGAAAATGCAACTCTCATCAGCTACAGAAGCAAAATCATTTATTTGTTTCTCTAATTTGTTTTCAGTCATTTGGACTATGATGATATGCTTATCGAGATACAAAGGAGATCAACCATGAGGAATGGCGAACGTCAGCCGCCTTATGCCAACTATCAGGAAATCGAAGACGTAAGTAACCGCTACCTACTAACTACATAACTTATAGGTTATAAGTCTTATTAGATCTTTTTTTTATTTATAAAATAAAAAAGATCTCATCATTTATTAGTTCAAGGGCTTAAATTCTATAAGTAGCGATCTTCCTGTAAGTCTAGAATTTCTTTGATTCATGAGTCACTAACCTGCTAAGTATGATTACCCTTGTCACACAAATCTTATGATTATTTGAAACCGATAGAATGTCTCATTCACTGGGCCTTGTCTTTTTTTACAATTTTATATTTTTATTCGCAAATTAGTTTTCCCCGATCACTAAATGTAGTGGCTTAAAACATAAAATAGATACGAAAACCTAGGCCAGATGAATGAAACGCTGTTTTGTTTTCAAAGATTCATCCTTGATAGAATATAATATAACATACTAGCTTTTGCCAGCTCCTTCGCCCGCGTGAATGTCTGTTTCTCCATACAAACTTCCAACCCCTGTATTATCCCCTTCGAGGGTTTTTTTTTATTGTAGGTAAAATCATCCAATGACAAATCCCGCCCTTGGGAAATAGTGTCAGACTCTTACTGACTAAAAACCTCCCTGTTCCATTCATTGCCTTCCTCCCAGGGCCCCGGGTGACATTTTCACATAACCCTTGATCCCCTTCGGGGTGGAGTTTCGTAATTCCGTTCTTAACGGATGTCTACTCCCTATATATGTAAGAGTTTTAGAGATTTCGTGATTAATCAGTGAGTGGTATTTCACTTTTATATTTATATAGATTTTCAGGTAGAGTAGGAGCAGTGGTGGTCGCGGGTTCAAACCCGGCCGGGCGCATTACTTTGTGTAATTTATTTCATCACCACTGCTCTCAAAACGGTGAAGGAAAACATCGTGAGGAAACCGGCATGTCCTAGAACCAAAAATTCGAAGACATGTGATCCACCAACCCGCACTGGGCCCGCGTGGTGAATTACGGCCCATCTCCTAGAGAGGAGGCCTGAGTCCCAGCAGTGGGAACATTAAAAAGGCTGATGAAGATGACGATGAGATTTTCAGGGATTAACTAGATTTATTCAGCTCTATCCGCGTTTCTCTCGATGATTTCGGTTACACTCATGCGGTTCACTTCTATCAGCCGCATACAGCATCATAAGATTAATGAAGGTCATCATAGCGTAAGCAGCGGAACAGCACAGAACACTGTCCAAATATAAGTATCTAGAAGCATTTCCAGCCTTACTTGTTAACTGTTACCCAGAAAGATCAAGTCTCAGTCTATATAGACAGATTTCTAGTGACAAAGTGTGAAATTTTGAAAATCTCATGAATCCTAATCTTTTGAATTTATAATTTTTAAATCAGGACTCATGCTAATTCGTACTCGTATATTTGTATTTGATAAGTCAAATTCAGAGAGTTACAATAAAATATGACTTATTGCTGACTTCATTTGAAGTGTTACAAAATCAGTCTTATTTATAGCAATACGGATTTCGTACCTGCCAATACAGTATTTTAACCGTAGGTGGTAGACTTAGCTCGCCGTTTGGTCGTCAGGTAATGACTGAGCCCAGGTTGATGACGCGTGTTGTTCCACAAGCACCTCAAAGAGATGTCAACAAAACCGTAGAGGCCCAGCCGCTTAGGCGGCGGGATTTTTTAAAAGAGATACCGTAGTTCTAGAAGCTAAAGTCTGATATGCCTACTCGCAGCAACCTAGAGTCAGAGAAGTCATTTTATGAATTTGTGAACAAAAAAAAAGACCTGAAGAAAAAGGTTACTTAAACTTCCTGCCATGGTTGTGAGATTGCTTCAAAAAAATAATCAACCGAAGGGGCTTAAATGGGATTAGAAAACAAAATTAGACTTCTTTTTTTAATTGATGTTTTCCAATGAAAAAAAGGTACAGAGACTTGCGAAATGCACTTGTGTTGGCAGTTTCGCAAAATATAACCTCTGCTAAATCAGCCAGCGCTACTAAAATCTTTTACAATTCTGTTTTATCAAAAATTGTAAAATATCTCACGACCTCGCTATCTTATCAAAGTGTTTTCTTGTTCAAAGATTTAAGATCTGTTTTATTTAGTTTATCAATAGTATTGCTCTTGGGAATTCAGTGATTGGTTTCGCAAACATTCGATTTTCTTTTAAACTAATCTTGACTACTTGACCAGGACCTTCCTTATAACGTGACTATAACGTAGTAGAGTTAAATTTCTTTAATAACGTTATTATTTTCATAAACTATCCGTTGACAATTTGCTGTATCATTACAGTAAACTGCACGAAGTTAGCGCTAACTTATTCCCTCTTCATCGTCTTTACCATTTACAAAAACGGTTCGTTTATGAAAAAAAAAGTTGGACGTAAGTAATTGTGTCCCTTCTTCCAGAGATTTCCTTTTATAAACAGACAGATTCACCTCTTTATAATATTTGTTAATATTTAGATTTTGTACTTATTTAAAAGGGCTTTATTTATCATGACTAGCTTCTGTTACCCCTGGGTAGAATTTTAAAATATAATTACTAATTCTTTGAATATGTCACCGGAAAAAATATTTTTTTAATATTTTATGCATAGATCATTTCCATGCAAATTTAATATCGTCAGTCACAAAGTCCATTTGTCAATAATATTCCTCTAATCTTCAGTGGTGTTAGCAGTTAGATTTTGCATCAAGATAGTATGACCTTGCTGTTGGCGTCCCTCAAGGCGATAATTTATCTCCACTTTGGTTTATCTTTTTAAAAGTGAACTTGACTCTTAAAATGATATTTGTTTTTTAAAATGGTTACCAGCCCAGCGTAGAGAGCTAAGGGCATAACAACCCTGTTTTCCTCTTTGGATAATCCCTTGCTCTGAGCACAGTAAAAATCTTCAATTCACTAATAATCGTCTTCTACGATGTCACACCGCTCTGGGTTTGTCCATTACTCCTTCTTTATCCAGGTGATCTCTCTTTGGAATTCGTTCCCTCTAAACATCAGGAAGGCAACTAGTCGGTCCTTTTAAATGAAAGCACGAGAACACATTCGCAAGAAGCTGGAGAATCATCACATTATTGATTGGTTGGATTCGTTTGTTGCACCATATCTTTGATTATTTGTATGTGTGTTTCTAAGTATATATTTATTTTTGTCTTGTTCCTTTAGGTTGGTCTTTTATTAAGTTGCACCTGCCATGTTATGTCTCTGCACCGACTTGAGGTCGACGGGTAGAAAATCTCTAAGGTACCTTTGTACAGTGTTTTATTAGTGGATAAAATTTAAAGAAATAAAAAATAATTTACTATTTTACTCGATTTTTTGCTAGCTAACGGATTCAAAAATACCCCGCTGACACATACGTCACAAAATAAACGTCTATTTTTGCAAAATTTCACCATTCTAGGTTTAGGGGTTTAAGAAGGCGTTGATGAGTCAGTGTGTGAGTTAAGACTTTGCCTTTTATATATACAGAAAATAAATTTCAGATCAACGATTACATTGACTACATTGGCAAAACGTACCCTGAAGTTGCTACCGTTGTCAAAGCTGCCAATTCCTTCGAAGGTCGCCCCATCAAATACGTCAAAATCTCCACCACCAACTTCAAAGATGAGAGCAAACCCGTGATCTTCATCGATGGAGGAATCCATGCCAGAGAATGGATTGCTCCCCCCACTGTCACTTGGGCCATTCATAAACTGGTTGAAAATGTAACTGAGAGCGACCTCTTAGAAAGGTTCGACTGGATTCTCCTGCCTGTTGTCAATCCTGATGGATATAAATTCACTTTCACTAATGTAAGTTGTACCTTGATTTTTTTTTTTTTGTTTTGCTTAAACTTGAAACAGAATGATATTTTCAATTAGTGGAATTATTTATTGGTAACAGATACAAATTAACAATTTACTAATTGTTGCATATGGGATTAATTTAATTGCATGTATTTTTGTTTTAGTCTCGTTTCTGGCGCAAAACTCGTTCCACGGACCAGAGCATCCTCAGCGGCACCTGCCCAGGAGTTGATGGGAACCGTAACTTTGAATTCTTTTGGAACACCGTCGGAACCGGCGCCACTGCTTGCTCTGATATTTACGCTGGCTCCAGGCCCTTCTCTGAAGTCGAAACTAGGGTCGTTAGGGACATCCTTAATGAGCACTTAGCCCGTACGGCTCTATACATCACCATGCACAGTTTTGGCAGCATGATCCTATATCCTTGGGGTCACGATGGCTCCCTATCTCATAATGCTCTTGGTCTTCACACAGTGGGCATTGCTATGGCAGACGCAATTAACCAACAATCTTTACCCCACTTCAGATCTTACGTAGTTGGTAACTCAGCTCTCGTTTTGAACTACCGTGCTTCAGGAGCTTCTGAAGATTATGCTCATCTGATTGGTGTGCCTTTATCCTACACCTTCGAATTACCTGGCCTTTCGAACACTATTTTAGGTTTTAATCTGGCTCCTAGATATATCCAACAAGTGTGCAACGAGACTTGGGAAGGCATAATCGTTGGTGCTAGAAGAGCCGGTGACTTATTTAGAAATAAAAGATTGTGATTTTACGTGTATTTTCTTTTCTTTATTCTTAAATGAAGAAGTCTATTCAAAATATTACAAGAAATATAGTCAATATCCTCATCCGAAAGCTTCATACGTTCTCTTTTTCTTTAAGGTAAAATTCATCTAATGATTTTTTTTTTAATTTTATCATCATTATTGTTATTAAATCAACTTTCAATATAATTATCTTCATTTATTTACATTATGTTTTTAACCATTCCGCACAATGATGTAACCTGGACGTTTCTTCCGTCTAAATCTCGTGCAGGAACAGGAACAGTCATACGGAAGGCGCGATGCAAGATCTCGTAATTTAGTTCTTATGTGATGCTATAGATGTCGCTACAACTAGTCAAGATCGGTATTTCGATTGCTATACGATTTACAAAATCAGGGATGTCTTCTTGCTTAAATGGTGACCCATAACCTTTTCATTAGTATTATATTATCTGAATAGCAGTCATTCATTTACTAGGATAGGAAGCTTGAATGAGTGGTATTTGTGTCGACCGTGGACTGTGACGAAAATAGCGTCAAAATATAATTTATAGCTCCATAAAATCCTCCTAAATCATTACTTTGAATGTTTTAACACTATGTGATAAGAATCTATGCAATCTTTGTAGGTACCATAAATGCTGCGTTTTCCAATAATCATATCACTAGAAAGTCATTTTTATTTATGTTCATCTGATATGGTCAACGGTTTCACAGTAATCTCGACCAATATTGCATTAACTATATATATAACAATTTACTAATGTTTCCAAAACACAATCTTGCTTTAAGGGATCAACAGAAAAAAAAAACATGTTTTTACTTGGTGTTTTAATAAATTAATTATGCTTATGAATGTATTAAATTGCTGAGAATTTTAATATTCAATCTTCATTTAATCTTGCGGCTTTGGGAATAGATCACCCGCTCTTCTGGCACCAACAACAATACCTTCCCAGGTCTCACGGCAAACCTGCTCAATGTACTGAGGGTCTAAATGGAAACCGCTTCCCGTAGAAGAGACACCAGGCAATTCATAGGTGTAAGATAAAGGAACTCCAATGTAATGTGCGTAGTCTTCCGAAGATCCAGCGATATAGTACTTGATAACAAGAGCAGAGTTTCCAACAACGTAGTTCGGGAAGTAAGGAAGAGCTTTGGTGTGGATAGCGTCAGCCATGGCAATGCCAACGGTATGGAGGCCGAGGGCATTAGCAGATAGGGAACCATCGTGTCCCCATGGGTACAAGATCATGCTGCCGAAACTGTGCATAGTCAGGTACAAAGCAGTGCGAGCTAAGTTGTCACGGAGGATATCCCTGACGACCCTGGTCTCAATTTCGGAGAAGGCGTATGGTCCAGCGTAAATATCGGAGCATGGATTGATGCTAGTACCGATGGTGTTCCAGACGAAGTCAAAGTTGCGGTTGCCGTCTACTCCTGGGCAGATTTGGCTGACTGTGGTTGAGTTGGTGGAGCGAGTCTTGCGCCAGAAACGATTCTGAAAAGTTACCAAATCAATATAGCCATACTTATTTGGGTAGTTAAATAAGTGAAATTTTTCACATGTCATTCTAGTTAGGAATAATACTTACGGTGGTATGTGAATATTTGTATCCATCAGGGTTAACAACAGGCAGAAGAATCCAGTCGAACCTATCCAACAAGTCACTTTCGGTAACATTTTCAACCAGCTTGTGAATGGCCCAAGTGACGGTGGGGGGGGAGATCCATTCTCTAGCGTGGATGCCTCCGTCGATGAAGATCACGGGTTTGCTTTCATCTTCGAAGTTAGTAGTGGAGATCTTTACGTATTTGATGGGGTGACCGTCGTAAGACTTAGCAGGGGACACTACTGTAGCCACATCGGGGTATTTTTCACCAATGTAGTC
This sequence comes from Leucania comma, assembly GCA_958295575.1. Classification (NCBI taxonomy): domain Eukaryota; kingdom Metazoa; phylum Arthropoda; class Insecta; order Lepidoptera; family Noctuidae; genus Leucania; species Leucania comma. The sequence goes on along the minus strand of OY282477.1, from coordinate 21,212,575 downwards.
AAGGTAATCGTCAATCTGTAAATGTTTAACGGTTGAGTAAGTTTCAGTTATTTATCATAGCAAAGGATGAGTATCACGTTCCAAAATACTTTTCGCAAACATACGAATCATATTGCTTTGGGCAATAAATAATTTATTGTTGTTAGTATCTCTAACTTCATAATCTGGACTCGATTGGTATGTATGTATGTGTATTTTCTCCCGTATGTTCGACTTGGTATGTATAAAGGGTGACTGGTAATTAGTGATACTTAAACACGTGATTGTAGTCATGATAACAGACCACTTTTACTATGGGACCAAACCTGAAATCGCGAAAAATGTCAGCCAAGTTCAGTACATTTTGACCAATTAGGCGAACATAAAGTGTACTCGTACTAACCAGTAGATTTTTTCGCCATTTCAGGTTTGGTCCTTTAGTAAAAGTTGTTTGTTATCATGACTAAAATCACGGGTTCAAGTATCGGTCACTAATTACCAGTCGACCCTATATGTTTCTGTTATAATTCACAAGCTTAACCTACCACATCCAATTCTTGGTAGTTGTCGTAAGGCAGCAGACGTCCACCGTTCCTGGCCAAAGTAGATCTTTTCTGTGCTTCGATGAGCTGATCATCGTAGTCAAGGGCACTAAAATGTAAAGTTTTATTGTTAGTTTAAATTATATGGGGGTTTCGAATCATTATGAATATGTACAGATTAATTATTATAGTATTAACCGTAAAGTTTCCGATAAAGGCTTTCCAGGATTAGGGCCATCAGGGTATGTAGTCTATCTTCTTGTGTCTTATATGAGAATCTGAATCTTGTTTACCTGAAGTTCAGAAGACGTTGAACCTTATCAGTATAGCATTAGTAGAATATTATCTTATTTACCGTTTCACATCATCAACATGGATCCTGTAAGATATACCGGCTGCATCAGCATCCTGGATGAAGGCAGTTTGATAATGGGGCTTCACCAGTACCAGACCTTCGCGGTTTAAGGTTGGGTGGCTTATGAAGTCCAGTTCATACTCGGCGACCAATGAAGCCAAGGCTTTAACTTGGTCATCGGTAGAGACTCCTATGTAGTAGGATTTCCATCTGTAATAAGATATATCGAATTTATAATTATATTAATTTCCATTTAACTTTTGAATAAATAATATTAATGCAATTATTATTCCTATCTTCCTTCTCCATGCCTCGCCATATTGTTTACTTGATTACCAAGCATTAAATAGGGTTGCCAGAGCATAAATTAATTTTGCTTAAGTCGTCATATATGTTTGAAAAGAAGATATTAGAAGAAGTTTGAAAGTGGCGCCGGTGGCTAAAAAGTTGAAAGGAATCGTTTGTCCTGTTATATATGACTATATGAAGAGGAGAGATGAAACACTTATTACTAAAGAAGTTTTGCGTGATGTGTATGGATGGAATAGTAGACAAAAGCCAAAGAAAAGATAGCTGGATTGTGTGAGGAGTGACATGAAAGAAAATGGAGTCACCATGGCCACCATTGGCCATGGTGGTGTAGGTGATGATGGCTGACTGGATAGAATGGGTGAAAAATGCATGTTGCACTGACCCCAAGTAAAATGGGACAAGGGCAGTATGATGATGTTGATTATCAGGAGAGCTAAATAAAAAATGTTATTACTAACCCGATATATTCTTCATGCTTGGCGTAAGCCACAGCAAGTAAAGCCACCAGTACCAGTAACTTCATCTTCACAGAATGCAGCGCTCAAAACCACTATTATTTATAAACATATGTCGTATAATAAACTGATATCGTTACTAATCTTTAAGATAATGGTAAGTCAGTAAGTAGTGATAAATAAGACGGTAGATATTCCGTTAAATCTTTAGATCATAAAATTAATGTTTTGGTTAATAGAAACAGACGCATTTATGAAGCAACTATTTTCCTGCGACGCTGCTTGACAAAAAAATAAAACTAATGATAAATTCCCTTGAGTGTTGCTTGAAAGAAAATTGTACCAACAGTCATTACCATCTCCCTGCCCTTGTTCCAAATTGGTTGGTTTTGTGCTATTCGTTATATTTTTCTATTCTGTCTTACGCTTTCATCCCGTTTATCTTTCAGGCCTTTTCGCGCACTTTCCTTTCATTCTTTTTATTTGGCCTCCCGTTTTTAACCTATTCAGCCAAATTTATACTACGACGATTCTCTGTTCACTACTTCTACTATTTTTTAATAACATTTCGTGCCTGTTCATCATGACATACCGAGAAAAACAGTTTCCTTTAAATTTTTCAATCACAGGCACCGCGTTCAATCTTCCTCGTACAACACTAGTACTAATTTAAATTTTTTAAATATGAATAAAAACAGTAGTCAGTAATGCTAAGGATTTTATGTAATCGGGTCTTACTATTATCACAAACGAATGCGCTATCAATACTTGTCAGTAGCTGTTGGATATATAATCATTGTAAATCATATTTTTAATCCTTACCTCTGGTTTTTCTAAGTTTTTAAGATAATGCAATCATTCATTACAATGGATATTTTCCATAGTAAATTACTTCACACTATACATTCAAGCTTATTTTTCGAGCAATATAGACTAACTAGCTGCTGCCTGGTCTTCTCGTGTATCAAGTTTAATCAAAATTCATTCAGCAGCAGTTCGAGTATGAAGTAACAAATATCTACTCACAAACTTTTCCCTTAATACTCGTATATTAGTGTGAATTTATCTGCGTTACTAGCAACAGAAGTAAGCAGTCAAGTATGAAGTTAACTTAAATGGTATTAATTTCTGTGACTAGAACTTTAACAGATACACGTAATATTTTGGCCGATTGTCAAAATGTTTTAAATTTTTTTCTTGATATTATCAAAGTCATATTCCCTCCTGTCCTCAATTTCGATATCAAACTCTTCTCTCATTGTATTTTATTTAGTGTCGATGCCACATGTCTTTTTCGTGTCTTTTCTATTAAATGGTATCTCAGCAGTCACCCAATACAAATTCTTTTGGAATTATACCTAATTTTGGACTAGTTCACGATACTAGTTTTACATGCCTTGACTTGGAACAGATTAAACCGTGGAGTGGAGTGGGCGTTAGTATACACTACCATCGTTGAACAACCCCTTACTTTACTGACTAATTCAAGAGTTAAAGGGGTTGAGTAGTCACTCACACAACACATTTACGCTTCTTACATTTTAACTAAAAATGTTTTATTAGTCCTTCATTTTATTTGTCTGTCTATGAAAAATAAATGTACAATGAATGTGCATTATATTTTTTGTATGTATTACAAAACCCTTCAAAATAAAGATAGTTTGAATACGCATATAAGCATAATATAGTGGTTGAAAACACTAGCATCTTACATGAGGCAGACTTCAGTGACTGCAAATTAAACATTTGGCTCTTGCCCAATCTGCCGTCATCATACATTTTGTGAAGGCACCTTTACTTTAATTAATCTATTAATTCGAAATTCAGAATTAAAGCGGTTTGTTATCACACTTTTGTGATAATACCTAAAAGTAATACTCACTCACGTGCCTGCATAAACGATATCAAACAAAATATCATTAGGTGACAAACACAAAACACTTGGACTAATATATATAGGGTGACTGGTAATTAGTGAACAATACTTAAACACGTGATTGTAGTCATGATAACAAACAACTTTTACTATGGTACCAAACCTGAAATCGCCAAAAAAATCTTGCTTGTGGGGCTTGTGGACGGCGAGCTCAAGTTACTGACGCCGCGCACTGTTCCCACGCACCTCAAGGAGTTGTCAGCAAACTGTTCGGGCCCAGCAGGGTAGAAGCTTAATCCTTAGCCTTCAAAAACTATGAAAATACATATCAGGGCCCTAGAACCAAGGCAATGAAGGAACGGGGTAGGTTTTTAGTCAGTAAGCGTCTGACACTATCTCCCGCTCCGCCCAAGGGCGGGAGATGTCATTGAAACCTACCATAAAAAAATGGCCATCTCAAATCAAACCATCCATGAGAGTTTCACGGTTAACTCATGGGAATTCATGACACGTGAACATCCTGTTTTGGCCGCGAAAGCCAAAAATTTTACCTAGTAGCACTGTAAAAGCACGAATATTATTGAGTGCCTCATTAGTTGCTGCTGCCGCCTTCCGCTTTTCATGAGCTCACCAGCATCGTCATCATTTCAGCCGGAAGACGTTCACTGTTGGACAAAGTCCTCCCCATATGTCGCCACAACAACTGGTCCCGTCGTCTCACATCCATCAGATCCCGCGACCCTCACCAGGTCATCGGTCTACCTTGTGGTAGTTTCATCAGAATGGAATTACTGAAGCGTTCTTCACAGGCTTCACATCAACTAAAAAAGGGGCAGGATTTAGAATAATTCAAACTCATACCGTAGCCAGAATTCCACTGGGCTTAGCTACTGTTACGTCTGCGTAATGAGTTTGCATAAGATTATATGCAAACTCATGCGTATCCTCATAAGTTAGCATACTGGCTGTATAAGGGTTCGAAGACTGTTAGTATTCTAGAATTAGTTTGAATATTTGTAAGAGTAGATTGTTTTGTTGTTTGATCCAGTTCCATGTAGTCGTTCAAAGAGTGAAGAAGTATTTTTTTTAATATATCGCCATACAAAGTCTGCGTTATTTCATTTTACACAAGAATAGATCCCGGTAGTCGAGCCCGAAGCACCCAGGGTTCGACATAGTGGTGGAGGCGCCGGGTAGAATAAAATTAGAAAAATATCTGTAGAGTCTGTCATGTCATTATGTCATTGTCAATCATTGTGATTGTTATGTTTATTATTGTGTTGGAAATTGTAATTAATTTGTGATTTTTGTTTCATAAAATGCTGCCGGGCGGAACGCGCCCCATGAACTGAATGCAGACGCAGCCGGGTGTTACAGAGGACAGAGCCATACAACCCAGAAAAACGTTTATATACAAGATGTAGTGGTAGACGTGTTTTTACTCCAGAGTATAATATTAGATTCTCCTCCGGACCTCCCATAGAGTTATGAGAGGGCAACTTAGTGTTCAATTTGAGCTAATATCAACTTTGCTATATGGAGCATAGTCTTCGCAAAGGGAGTCAGGTTGACTCTGTTGATTTAGCTATGATAATTGAAACTCTTCAATGGTTAAGAGTTATTAGATGAGTAATTCTTGTTATATTTTTTATTAATCCCTCTGGAGTAAATACAGGCAATGAGAAGTTATAGGTGGTCCAATGCAATTATGGCTCTCTGACCTCTGACCCGATAAGCGTCTGAAGGAATTACAGTCATAAAGGTGTTGAATCTTAGCATGTATTCCCAGTCTGGGTGGATGTCACTTGGGCATCCTAGGTTCAATTAGGGCTGTGCGCTGTGGCTTTTAGTACGGTTTTGCTGCAGTGGGGTTTAAGCAGAGCAACGTTGTTTGATGAGCGTGGATTGACGCACAGTAATAATATATGAATTTTATGTGATTCAGTATTGATCGTTGACTCTGACTTAAGCTCGCTTTCCAAAGCCGTAGGCCAAAAATAAATTTCTTCCGTACAAAGGTAGGGATCTCGGTGTTAGGATTAGGTAGGTCATACTAACACCCTTCGAAAGTTTTTGGAATATAACTGTGTTAGATACACATTTATATTCTTTGGGGCGTAGCTGATGTTACGTCTGCGTAATGAGTTTGCATAAGATTATATGCAAACTCATGCGTATCCTCATAAGTTAGCATACTGGCTGTATAAGGGTTCGAAGACTGTTAGTATTCTAGAATTAGTTTGAATATTTGTAAGAGTAGATTGTTTTGTTGTTTGATCCAGTTCCATGTAGTCGTTCAAAGAGTGAAGAAGTATTTTTTTTTAATATATCGCCATACAAAGTCTGCGTTATTTCATTTTACACAAGAATAGATCCCGGTAGTCGAGCCCGAAGCACCCAGGGTTCGACACTACTGCCATCTGGTTGTTTACAAAAACCTTACAGATCACTCTCACAAGTCAAAATTTGGCATTAACGTTACCGTCTTCATTGAGGATGTCTTTTGGCTGACTAAAAGACGTCCTTAACTGGACATAGGCAAGTTTCACCACATCGATGAGTCAGCGGTTTCAGCATTCATTGGGTCATTGGTTCACCTTGTGAGAGGTCTCCTGACGCTTCAGATTCAGTCGTCTCTTAAGAACTTCACAGCCATGGACCATCCCAACTGCAAGCACTGTGCTCCGCTCACTGCCACTTCAGTTTGGCAATTCTTCGGGCTATAACAATAACCTTGATCTTCCTGCGGATGCCTCAAGGAGTTGTCTGCAAACTGTAGGGGCCCAGTAAGGCCGAAGCCTACTGGGGCCAAGGGTTAGGTGAAAATGAACCCCGGGGCCCTGGATCGATGGCAATGAATGGAACGGGGTAGGTTTTTGGTCAGTGAGAGTCTAACACTATCTCCAGCTCCACCCAAGGGCGGGATTTGTCATTTGATGATTTTACCTACCATAAAAAAAACTTCCTGTGGATATTTTACTCGTTAAATAATCGAACTGCAAGACTAACGGTGATCACCATCGGTACATTTTTTTTTTTTAACGTAGGTAAAATCATCCAATGACAAATCCCGCCCTTGGGTGGGGCGGGAAATAGTGTCAGAGTTTTACTGACTAAAAACCTACCTTTCCATTCCTTGCCTTTGTCCCGGGGCCCGTGGTGACATTCTCACCATCGGTACATGAGAATATCACACCTAAATGCAAAAAAAAAAGCATTAGAGAATACTTTCAATATGCTTACAAATAAGGAGTTGATTTTCCTGCCAACGATCCGGATGTCTGTATTTCCTGATAGCTGCAACTTGAGACTCATTTAAATCTAAAGCGATTAGGTTACGCAAGCAAGCTTGTCCCATTTCGAAAGAATGGACATTCGGTATAATATCGACAAAAAAATTTTAATTTGCTTTACACAAGACATGTCACAAGTCATAGAGATTAACTTTTAATCTCTTTTTATTTGATTATATTTATCTATCTAATGCTGATTAACTACTTAACCAAGTATATTTACAAGTATTTTAACGACGAAACCGGCGAATCACAATAGTAAATAATAGTCGCGGGCTTGTGGACGGCGAGCAATGGGTAGCTCGCCGTCCGACCCTCCGGTAACTGACTGAACTGGGCCCAAGTCGTCAACGGCGAGTTCCCGCGCGCCTCAAGGAGTTGTCAGCAAACCGTAGAGGCCCAGCCTACTGGGACCAATGGTCGGCTTCTGAAAAGAAGGCTCGGACCCGGTATGAAAAGCAACGTAGTAACGGGGTTGGTTTTTAGTCAGTAAGAGTCTGACGCTATCTCCCGCTCCGCCCAAGGGCGGGTGATGTCATTGGATGATTTTCACCCACCATAAAAAAAATATAAACAATAGTTACATATCGAAATAAAGTTACTACCTATCTTAAGGAATTGACAGACTTCCTACCTACTTTCGCTGAAATAAATACTGTTAAATAGAAAGCTGTTTTACAATTTTGGTCCATTTTACTTGATAGTGATCCAAAGAATTCTTGTATCGGGACTGCATGTAAAACCCCAAATTTAATTTGTACTACAAACCAAAGTAGGTCAGCAATAGTCATAGATAAGAAAAAAATATTTGTGAAGGAGTACTTCAGGGGAAATACCAGCACTATCATACGTGACATTACCATGTCCTGTCATGAAGGGTAGACAAAAAATGCAAAATCACAAGCAAACAAATTGTTTATCTCTAAAATAGAAACGCATTTGCTTCATAATGATGCGTATGCAGACAGGTGGGCAAGATTCGCCACGCAATATATTCCTGCAGGGTGAAAGCGCCGTCAAGACTGGTCCAGAGAGACGTAGCGAAATTATTAAGAAGCACAAGGATTGGTTCTGGAAGAACTTTGGGGGTACTTTTGCTCGGCATTGAAACAGAAGCTAGGAAAAAAAGCAAGCGTCGATGACCATTTTAATTATTGTCGATCATGAAAAATGTACAAGTATCGAGAATCTAATGTAGTAAAGACGGGTTGATAGTTTATTTTTACTGCCTACACAAGATCGACAGATGAAATCGAAACTTCGTTAGAAGATAACGAAGAAAGATACCATTAAGTAAGACTTTAAATGGGTCGCTGTGATTGATGCACCAAAATGTAATAAAAAAACATACGAACCAAGTTGTTGTGACTAATAAAATTTAATAAAGACAATTTAGTCGGACCTAGTACTCTAAACTACGCAGTGATGCTCAAGATCACTGGATCAATGACATCAATATATTCGTCATTATATTTATTCTTCCAGTTATCTCCATAGATAAAAATCAACAAAATTATAATAAGGTTTCTGCACGTGTTAATTTTTCTGAAATTTTTTTGCACGAAAAATAACACTTAAAGAACCTTTTTCTGAAAATATGTATACACCGTTAAATTTTGGTCGTTTTAATCCCGCGGAGGGTCGATTCGGTACATGAAACACTATCGATTTGTAAAGATAAAATTAAAAAATAAAGTTCGTTTTTTCTAAAACTCGAATTAATATACGCATGTACGTAAATAATTTCTTCAAGTAAGAGTTTTAGAGAAAAAGTACTTTATTTTTTTATTTTACCTTAGTGTTTTATGTACCGAATCGACCCTCCGCGGGATAAAAAAATTGATCATTAAACGAAACAGCAATCCGAACATTGGGGTCGTCATGCGAACATCTTGCAACCCTTTTATTAGGTACACGCATAAGTTAATAGTGCTTATATCACATGCTTAAACACACAAATTACCAAAAAAAAACAGAAAGGATGCACAGACGTGCATTCTTTCTCGGTTTTTTGATAATTTATTCTCCCACCAGATTTAAAGTTTAACCAAATTGAAATACTTCTTCAAATCGTTGAATTTTTCTAAAAAGTTATTTTTTTCCTACAATTAATTTTTAAAATGAATATAGATTTCAACAACCCTATTTTATGGACGTTCCTAGTAATCTTCATCCATTTTAATCTTAAAACATATGTTATCATACTCAACTATGTAAATTAATTATTGATACATGTCTTATCCAAAAGGATAAGATGTGTCAATAATTAATCGAACATCTGATAAAGAAGACTTTATCAGACGCTATTTCGCATAAAAACAATTGATTAGTATAATTTATAGTATTTTGTGATTTAGTGGCTAACACCATCATGAAGTTCTTATTAATATTTTCGTTGTGCATTTTTGGGGTGTTGGCTAAACATGAACTTTATGAAGGGTAAGAATTTTCTTGATTGTGTGTTTGGATATTCTCAGTGATAGCTTTTAAAATAATTTAACCAATTTTTTTATAATACACTTTTCTTAAGATATACAAAGGTGTAATTTCCGCCATACTTCTGGATTCTTTTAAAAATTTATTGAGGATTACAAGCGCTACAAAAAATCTGAAAAATCGATTGAGCAGTTATATTTTGTTATGCACATGACAATTGATATATTTATGTACATAGATTTTAACTTTCTTACAGTCTTAGGTGATCAACGTAAAAGAGTTTCAATGCCCATAAAAATCCATGGTTTGAAGCAACTTTGGTAACAAATAATTGAAATTTGTTGATGAGAAGTAATTTTAATGTCAAATTCAAGGCATACAAATATAAGTCCTAGTTCCATACGAATTTCTATAAATTATATTTTATATTGATGTTTTTCTTTTTCTCAGACACGCAGTATATGAAGTGGAAGTGAACTCTATTGATCAAGGCAAACTTGTCCATGATGTAGAACACGAGATGTTCCTAGATGTGTGGTCTGATGCTGTGCCCGGCCGGCCAGGACAAGTTCTCGTCCCCAAGGTTCAAAGAGAGGTCTTTGAAAACTTCCTTAATGAAGCTGGTGTCCAGTACAAAGTCCAAGTCGAGAATGTTAAAGAGTAAGTTTTAGATATTAAAAATCTGTTATTGTGGAACATTGCGAGGTATAAGAAGGCCAGTAATAGAAGTTCTTATGATATAATAAAAGATGAATAATGTATTGAATATCTCAATAAACAATAGGACTGGCTTACATAATGCAGAACAGCACGTAACCACATAGTCTCGGCAATTTTCATTTGCGTGATGTATTCTGTGGTAGTGATATACACTATGTATAAACTCATGTAAAACAATAACTAACATTTGAAGACAATAAAAATACTAATTATGATTTCAATTTCAGGCAGCTAGAATTAGAAGACAAACTCCTAGCAGAAGCTGCAGCTAAGAGCAACAGTAACAGTTCACGTCTCGGTTTTGACAAAATCCACACCTACGCTGAGGTAAGTCATGTATTTAAATTATTATTAGTCAATCATTAAACAAAAATAGAAAGAGAAGACATAAATAAACAAAAATATTTAAAAATTACATTGTTAACGTAAATGTGTGGCATATTTAAAATTTTAAAAACATTACCATTTATATATTTAATCCCCAAGACTATCATTATCATACATATCCACAATTCCACGTATCAATCTGTGGTTTGCAGTAAAAATATCTATAGTACTATTTGCAATAATGTTATCTTCTTGCAGGTCGATGCTTACTTGGATCAGCTCGCCAGACAGTACCCCAATGTTGTCACCGTCGTTCTGGGTGGAAGAAGTATCGAAGGCAGACCCATCAGGTACCTGAGGATTTCCACCACCAACTTCCAGGTAAGATTGTTTTAATTTTAAAGGTAATTGAGGTTTGTCCAACAAATATAACATTTAAAACAGTACAGCCAAGACAAAAATATAACTTAAGATATTACTGAGTTTTAGTTAGTATTTTTTATGAGAAGCTTCTTTTTAGAAGACTTTTACTTATATGTTATGCTTTTTTTCTATTTTTGTTTTATCTAACGTCAATAATAATTATTTCTAGGATGCCCGCAAACCAGTCGTCATTATGCAGTCCCTCATCCATTGTCGCGAATGGGTTACTCTCCCTGCTACTCTCTACGCTATCCACAAGCTGGTGGTTGACGTTACTGAGTCAGACCTCGTCAGGAACATTGACTGGATCATCCTTCCTGTCGCCAACCCTGATGGATACGTCTTCACCCACAGCAATGTAAGTAGACTCAATAATAATGTTTACGATAGGTTTATTAACATCTTAAAAGTATTGCGCAATAAAATTCGTCTTCTCTTCTAAAATACCTCATACAGTGAAAACAATAAGTCAATCAGCGTTCATGTTCTCTCTCTAAATCTCTTTACAAACGTTAGCTTAGGGTCTTTCTGGTCATAGTTGCTGCTTCTACTGACGTAATACAATACGATCTGGTATATTATTCATGATATCTTCGCGAAAGCTTAATTAATTGTTGGGTTTTAATAATTTTCGTAATCACTAATTATACAGACTTGATTGCTTATCTTCGAACGTGCTAATGAGATTAATGCAATGTCACGATAATACGTTGTTACAGTAGTGACTTATCACTACTGTAACATAATATAGCTTACGAAAATTTCATATCATGATTGATTCTTATTTACACAGCATATAGAGATATACCTACTCACATTCTTAATGGATTGATTAAGGGATTAAAATTAACCATGTACATATTTTGATATCTTTAAATGCATCTAAAAAATAATAGTATGCTAGGTATATTAATTGATTCATAAAAAGCAAATTATGGCATTTAACAAAGTGAAAACTGTTGTGGAGAAAATAACTTAGCATTTTTATTTTCTATTGTTTTCTACAGGATCGCTACTGGAGAAAGAACCGTAGAGTTAACCTGAGCGGAAACCTTTGCCCTGGCGTCGATCTCAATAGGAACTTCGACATGAACTGGGGAACTGCTTCTAGCAACAACCCTTGCTCCGACACCTTCCACGGCGCCAGGGCTTTCTCCGAACCTGAAACCACCGTCATCAGGAACATTATACAGACACACAGGAACCGCCTGGCTCTCTACCTTGATATTCATAGCTTTGGCAGCATGATCTTGTATGGCTTCGGAGATGGTTCCCTTCCGTCAAATGCACTGCAAGTCAACTTGGTCGGTGTCCAAATGGCTCAAGCCATCGATAGGGTAAAATGGCCTTCCAATAGAAACTATATTGTTGGTAACATTTTCCACGTTTTGTATGCAGCTTCTGGTGGTGCCAGTGACTATGGTCAACTGTTCGCTCGATTTTCTTACACTTACGAACTTCCTGCTTGGAGGAATAATTCATGGCTGCAAGGTTTTCTGGTGGATCCTGAGTTTATCGAACAGGCTGGTTTTGAAACCTGGGAAGGTATCAAAGTTGGGGCTAGAGCTGCTCTAGCCGCTTTCAGGCAACGCAATTCTGTTGAAAGAACATAGTTTTAGAAATGACTGATATTTAGTATTTAATTAATAAATTTACTTGCAACTGATTTTTTGTATTTTTGTGTCTTCTCCATGGTCCAGTTTATTAGGTAGGCAATGGTTGGCAAAACGGTCTATAATGTCTTAACCAATTTGTTATCTTATAACCATTTATTCGTAAGTATTTCCCTCCGCTTTACTTTTTTCACCACACAACATTTTTGGGACACAAAGTAACTTCTAAAATTCAACTATATTGTATCTTTTCAACTGTGACTGGATTTATGTAACCAGTGCAGTATTTTGGAGTATACCAGGTATTTAATTACCCGACTGCGCCAGAAGGAGGGTTATGTTTTTCGAGAGTATGTATGTATGTATGTATGTATGTATGTATGTATAATTGTTTGGCACGCTCTGCAGCCTGAACGGCTCGATGGATTTTAGCTTGAGAGGTGTCGTTAGATTCCTATTTACTGTGAGAGTGACACTGGGTATATCAAAATAAAAAAAAAACAAAATGGCGGATTTGTAGCGCCAAATTCAAATGTTTGGCACGCTCTGCGACCTGAACGGCTCGATGGATTTTAGTTTGAGAGGTGTCTTTAGATTCGTAATTACTTTGAAAGTGATATCGTAATGAAATAAAACTAAAAAAATAAAAAATAAAAAACGGTAATTTAAAAAACTAAAAAACCCGACTGCTTTTCTGAGCATTCATGAAAAAGCCCTAAAACAAGAAAATCTGGCAGTCGGGACCCATTCTAGAAAGTCAGCCGTCTAGTCAATAGATTGAAGTAATCTGCAATGTAATATAGGTATGTGCTCTCAATTCTAGAATGGGTCCCGACTGCCAGATTTTCTTGTTTTAGGGCTTTTTCATGAATGCTCAGAAAAGCAGTCGGGTTTTTTAGTTTTTTGAATTACCGTTTTTTATTTTATACATGTCTTTGATATTATGCGCAACCTGATACACGTGTTTAGTATTTTTATGTAAATAATCTATTTCTAAATTTCATAACAGCATCATGAAAAATCGCACAGTTATAAGCTTGTCATGTTCCCTGGTTGTTCACACAAACACATGGTCACCGAGCCATCCGAGCGACTGAGGGGTTGTTTTGTTCCCGCACCCAGCTGTACACTGGCTCTTAATGCCCGCTATAACCTGGAATGACCTATGTTGTACTTAGTGTCGGTGGTGTCCAACTTGGGCTCTCTTTTAAATATTTTTTGGGAAAAATGTAACATGGTGTTTTTTTTTATGGTAGGTAAAATCATCCAATGACAAATCCCGTCCTTGGGCGGAGCGGGAAGTAGTGTCAGACTCTTACTGACTAAAAACCTACCCCGTTCCTTCGTAGCCTATCATGCCGGGGCCGGGTATTCCTTTCGGAAGTTAACCCATGACCCCAGTAGGCTTCGACCCTGCCTGCCTGTGCTGACAGCTCCTTGAGGCGCGCGGGAACAGAACCCGCCGTCGACGACTGGTGGCCGGAAATCGGGATCGGAATCCGGGTTGGAGCGGGCGCCCCGTTGCCTCTACCTGATGCGGTCGGCCTCCTCCTTTGCTAGCATTACTGTTTCGCAGAAGGAAGCGACCGCCTGCCATCCCTTCTCACTCCGGACCATGGCCTGAACCAAGGCCCGGCGAATGTAACATGGTGTAAAAAATATTGGAATCGATTCAGTTACTGATTCTGAACAAACTATATTCAGGTTTCGCATATACTAAAAATAATGTTGTATATACAGGGTATTGTGTGACCCAATTACTGGGTTTTGGAAGTCCGATAGGCAGTCGCTTCATGTGCTGATATCCGGCCGCATCCAATATGACTGGAAACCAACCCAACACAGTTAAGAAAAGGCTAGTGATATTGGTAGAATTAACACTTGCAGAGTTTTTTATAAACAAACAAATCAGTATATTATATATTTATTATAGTATTATAAGGGGAAAATATATATTTTTGTTTTAAAAATTCTTTTACCAGTAAAATGGTACTTTATCGCTGTTTGACATAGATATACATGTTTATTATTATGCGATTGAAACCGCTGGTAGGAGCTATTCTTTGTAATATATCAGTTACACCGCACACGGTACACCATTGCTTAGCACTTAAACAATTATTATTGTAGTAAAAAGTGTTTTATTGTTATTCTTTAAAAAAAAAAATATTTGTGATATATTTTTTTTATTCTTCTCAAACAGTTATCCACATTCAATAAAATTATATGTAAAATAAATTATATCGCGTAAAGTTTAAATTACTAAAATTAAATGGCATTAAAATAAAATTGTATTATCAGTCTGTCAATACATAATTAACATAAATTGCAATAAAATTAAATCGAATTTATAATATTAGTGTTAATAAACGTTTTTAGCCGTTATTTAATTGGAATAATAATATAACCTCTATCGATATCACCTACATCCCAGCACTACCCGCGGAGTTTCCAACACCGAATGGTAATGCGGTGTAATCCCGGCGTCGGAACTTTTCAATGAATTTAGAATACTGCTGCATCGCTGCAACTGAAGATTCACCAACATTTTTTTTCAATTTTCTAATTGAATTTTGTCTTTAACCAGCGTTAGTGCAATAAGATCATACGTTTCTTGGAATAGTACCTGAGTTTTATTTTACAAACGTGATTGTAAATCCTATTTAATTATGTAGATTGAAACTCCGTGTAAAGTATTACTACTAAGGGTACGTAACAAGTGCTTAAAGTTCTTGGAAGGGTAATAGGTATTATTATTTGTCTACATCTCAAAAACTTATTTTCTTCTGGTTTATTGGTCTAGTGGTCAGTGGCACTGACTGCTATGCTGAAGGTCGTGGGTTCTATTCTCACTCAAGACAATGTTCGTGTGATGAGCACGATCATTTGGTCTGTGTCTGGGTGTAATTTATCTTTAATATGTATGTATTTAGACATATATAAGTACGTATGTTTATCAGTTGTCTAGTACTCATACCACAAGCTCTGATTAAATAGCGTTTTGTGTAAGTTGTGGAGTATTATTATTACTTCTATATAACATTATATCTAGAATAATATTAGAAAATTAGAATTAGTTAGCCTTTTAATGTTTCCACTACTGGGACTCAGGCCTCCTCTCTAGAAAAGGCCGTAATGCATCACGCTGGTGGATGTCACATGTCTTCGAACTTTCGGTTCTTGGATATACCGATTTCCTCACGATGTTTTCCTTCACCGTTTTGAGAGCTGGGTGACGAAGTACACAAAGTTTGCGCCTGGCTAGGTTGTAACCTACCTAATTCAATATGGCAATTAACGCAGTTCAATCACAATTATACCACATCGCCACTAGTTATAAGATTTATTTTACACCCAATCCCATACTCAAAACATGCACCTTACAAAACCAAACACTGTCTAACTCTATATCGGAAAGAAAAACCTGCTTTGTTTTTTCAATTCAGGTGGGCAATAATAGAAGAGAATTCGCTTCGGATAGCTCCACGTCTCGGGGGGAAGGGGGGAGGGGAATTATTGCCCCAAGGAGCGACGTGACGTGCCGACGAGAGGTGGACAATAGTGAGGTGTGTTGGCTAGGGCTTTAGTAACTCTAAATTATATTGATCTCGCTAATGTTATAAGGTTGAAAGTTTTGTGTATTTTTTTTTTTGCTTCTTCACACTTAAACAGGTGAACGATTTAAATGAAACTTGACATACGGGTAGATCATGGTCTACCCATATGACTTTTATTTCATGATGATTCAAAATCTACGAGTATTTCAGGACATATCCTGAAATAGATGTGTCGAAAGAGACCAAAAGTATCCCAAAGGATAGGCCTTTGGGATACTTTTGATCTCTTTTGATTTGTATTTTAATTGGCCCTAGATGTTGAAAACCTTAGGATAATTTTCTACTTTCATGTTGTGAAGACGTTTGTCTTGCTATGGTCGTGTGAAGAGGAGGGATAAAACGTATGTTACTATAAGAGTTATGAGTTTACAAGTAGATGGATAAAGAGGAACAGGGAGGCCAAAGAAGAGGTGGATGGATTGTGTGAGAAGTAAAAAAGGAGTTAGTGATGATGTGACGTGTGACAGGACAGAGTGGAAGAACAAAAACGTGTTGCGTCGACTGCAGATAATATGAGACAAGGGCAGGAAGAAGAAGAGGTTGTGAAGACGTCAGTAGAATCAAGTAGTAGCATATAATGTTTAAAGCTCTATAATCTATAAACAAATGTTATAAAGCGTTATGATATGAACCTGTTGAGTCCCACTGCAGTGAAAAGCCCTCCATTTCGTCTATTTTCCTTTGTCTTCTGAAACACAATATCATTTGTTTATATATTCATGATATAGTAAGAGACCAACTGTTATAACATATGAATAATAAAAAACGGTAATTTAAAAAACTTAAAAACCCCACTGTTTTTCTGAGTATTCATGTAAAAGCCCTAAGTACAAGAAAGTCGTTGTACCCGATTGCACTTAACTATATAATATTTTAAATACAAGATAAATTGTAGCAGTCGGGACCCATTCACACTTCTTCTGGCGTAGTCGGGTAAAAATGAAGATATTCTCCAAACACATCATTGGGCTCACATTATGTATTAAAATCAAGTCCATATAGAGATGGCCTATGTCCAAACAGTAGGTACTTTACAAGATTTCTTAAGCCAAAGCTTCATAAACTTCAGTCATATCTCTTAAAGAAGAGACGATTCTAAAATGAACTGTATCGATATTTAGATATCGATAAAGTTGCCAATATATACCCACTACTAACAATAACATCACTAGCCTAGAATGTCTGTCTCGCCAGGTACAAGACTACGTTGTAGCTGAGAAAATATGTCACACGTAAGATAACTGGAAAATCCTTATATTTATCACCGAAGCACATTCTTAACGTAGGTACCCTTTTATTGTTGAGATTTTTATCTGAAAATTGAAAGGAAGATGCAAGCTGGTTCTTTTTGCTGAAAAGTAGTTGTATGTCAAAAAATGCTGTTCCGAGTATTGGCTGATAGAGGTAGACAAAGATTAACAAAGATATGGACTCATTCTTAAATCAAATATTAAAAAAAATTACCTAACCTATGACTCTCTATTAGCTTCACTTTTTTTGACTGACTGACATTTTCACTGTTCAAAAGTGCCTGTAAATGGTCTATTAGAAATAAATGAGATTGAATTTGACTTGCATTCTACAGATTTAGACATTTTCGGTGAAACAACAAGCTTTTCAACCGTGCTCATGATCACCTAAGATACAGTGGACCGACCGACCGATCGAAAGGTTTTTTTTCGGTGGAAAAATCATATAGTGTCAGACTGACTAAAAACCCACTTCTGTTCTTCTTTTCTCTATCTTCTTTTCAAAAACCGACCTAGGCCCTGGTAGGCTTCGGCCCTGCTGGACCCCTATGGTTTGCTGACAACTCCTTGATGCGCGCGTGGACGATACGCGCCGTCAACGTCTTGGCCACCGATCGAAAGGTTCCGTACTGCAATCGTAAAGACGAGCAAGAAACGCCGACAAAACTAACGTTACTTATATGAGGTCCCCTTTTATTTGTTGTTGTAGCGGCAATAAAAATTCCTATGTATTCTGCAACTCTCTACCTCTTACGTATTGTGAGATACATCCAGTAGACAGACAGAAAGTCGGACGACTGTATGTAGAGTGGAGGCTTAAGGAGCCATTCGAACTTTGGCTGCAGGCTGCGGATGCAGGCAGCACATGCAGGGGCTGCACGAAGCCGGCAGCAGCTGCATGACTGGTTTTCTATGTCTGAACGAATCTGAACGCGGCTGCGGCCAGCTGCCGAGCTTCGGCAGCGAGTGCTGCGTGAGACAAGTTCCGAAATAATCACTACTCAGTGCCGATAGCGCTCATATTGGATTGATTCGTAGATTTGCAACTGGTAGCCCCGAAATCACTCCCAGCTGTGGATGCAGGAAACGTCTGCGCGTCATGCATGGGCTACCTGCATTCGCAGCCTGCATCCACAGCCTGCAACCAAGGTTCGAAGTGCACCTTTAGTAATAGCCGCTTGGGAAGAGCATCGCTGTGTCCTCGTGGGGGCGATCGGCGGCGGCAATCTCTCGTTCTAGGCCTTGGCACAGACCATGGTCCGGAGCGAGGAGGAGTGGCAAGCGGTCGCGTCCTTTTTCAAAGCAGTAATGCTAGCAAAGGAGGAGGCCGACCGCATCAGGCAACGGCGCTCACGCCGCAGCAACTGCCTTAATTCCGATCCCGATTTACGACCACCGTAGGCGCGGGCTTATGAACGGCGGGCAATAAATAACTCGCTGTCCGTCCGTCCCAAGTCGTTTACGGCGCGCACTGTTCCCGCGCGCCTCAAGGAGTTGTCAACAAACTGTAAGGCCCCAGTAGGGTCGAAGCCTAATCTGGGGCTCCGGGGAGGTATAAAAATGCATACCAGGGCCCTGGAACCAAGGCAAAGAAGGAACGATGTAGGTTTTTAGTCAGTAAGAGTCTAACACTATTTCCCGCTCCGCCCAAGGGCGGAGGATGACATTGGATGATCTTACCTACTTAAAAAAAAACCTTTTATAATAGGGTTCCATTGCCACATTTCAGGCACGGAACCCTAAAAAATGAAAACATAATGAGAAAGCCACCACGTTTTTCAAATAAGCCGCATTTTATAACAGATTACTAAAAAATCAATTCTTTATCATCTCAGCCATATTAAATTCTCAAAGAGACGCAGAGTGCGAATTTTATAAATTAAATCTCTCCATTTTTATCGTAATTCGGTACGGAATCTGCTTCCAATTTGTGAAAATTGCCTTTAAAAACTTTTTGTAGAAAAATAAGTCCGTATTAAAGAAGTTATTCAAAGGTGTATAATAATGATTGTTATTAAACGGCTATTTTAAACACTTTTATGCGAATCCAGGAGGCTGCTATAACAACGTATGTTACAAATAGAACTATAACAGATCTATAACAGCGCTATAACAGAGATATAACAGAGTAGTTCAGAGTACACCATATTCATAGTTGCAAATAATGCAAGTATTTGAAAGAAAAGAAAGAAAGAAAAACTTTTTATTTGCTGGATAAAGGCGCAAGTAACAGGTTTAACAATGATACATTAATATTGTGAGAAGTATGCGCCACGTCCGCGCAAAACGGCCGAGCACTCAGCTTAATGTCGTGACCCTACGCAGAAACGAAACGAAACGAATTAAACGCGATGGTGTTGGCGCTGTAAGCCGAAATTCAGGTTCCTCCTAGTACAGCTCCAGCTGCTCAAACTTTTGTATACATATTACTGTTCATAGTCGCCTATGTACCACTACTGTACTGAAATTTAAACATAAAAACAAATAAAGGAGGATGCAAATTCTGGACCCACCTTCTAATAGCCAGGTGTGTTACATTGTTGGATAGGCATTTTTGAGCTGAATAAAAGGTATTATCCCACAAGTTTCAAATCTTAGTTCCTTCAAAGTTAAGTAAAAAAATAAAGTGCTTCTTTTAAACTCGATTTTACCTTTCCAATGATATATAACACACAGTCTTGAAAGGTGGTCCCAGATTTCATAGAAACCCTGGCATAATACAATAATGTACTTTTTGTGAAAGATAATGATATTATAGATTAATGATATTATAATATTATTATTTCTGAGATATCATTGTTCTGTAAAGTTTGGTGTTCAAGGCTACACAGAGGTTATACATTACAAAATATTCTTTTGATATGTTTTGAACTTGATAAAGTTTTTTTGATTGTGGGCAATTGGCAGTGGTTCTTTGAATTTTCAAATTTAGTTATCAACTTCCTTAAAGAGACCAAATGTTGTGAAACCACCAAATTCACAAAATTTGTAATGTATATTTTTTTATGATAACTACGTTATTTTTAGGCGATATCAAAAAATATTTGGATAATGCAATCTTGATTTTTGTAACAAGCAATCAAACACACAAATCTTTTCAATTATTTAATCGAATCATTTCATCAGCAGCAACTGCAACGGCTTTCCATATATCATCAACAATACCACCAATATCTTCCTCTGTTATAACTACGCCATTGTCTCTTTGTACAACATCTATATTAAAAGTATACAAAATTCCTTCAGTCCTAGCATAATCACAGCTAGTCCCTGAAGCCCTATCAAAAATAACTGATCCAACGTTCAAATTGTATGCCTCGTTCATCGAATTAACCATGCGAAGTCCTAAAAGATGGTGTTGAACAAACATTCCACTTGCAGCTCTTTCAAAGTTCCATGGATATGAAATATATCCTCCGTTATTTTGTAAGGATAGATACAATTTTACTTTAGAGCCATTTTTTTCTAGGATGTGTCGGATCATTTCGGTTTCTGTTTCGGAGAATGGTCTTACGCCTCCGTAGACGGGACTGCAAGGACTGGAACTGGAATCAAAGTGGAGCCAGTCGAGGTCGAAGTTGCGATTGAGGTTCACACCAGGACATATGTGGCCCATGTGACTGGAGATGCTTCTAGATTTCTGCCAGAGACGGACCTAAAAGAAGTGGTTGGTAAAGTTAATATAGGGTGGCTTAATCGGATGTTGTTGAATTTCGTTTTGTAATTATTTCAATTTAAGGTCAAGCTTTGCAGTTGTTTGGTGTCTATTTTTAAAGATTTTTATTCAAGAAGTCACTAATTTGTTACAGATTTTTTAAGATCTTGACTACTGCATTTAATTCAAATACAATGCAACTTACGTCAGTCCGAGTATATTCATATCCATCAGGATTCAAAACTGGGACTATAATCCATTCTAGACCATTCAAAAACCTCTGCTCGCCCAAGATCTGTTCCACAGTATTCAATGCAGCTGGAATAGTTACCCAATCTCTAGGATTTATACCAGATTCTATGACTACTATAGGTTTTTCAACAGCAGTATTAGTATTACCAGTAACTTTTAGGTATACAATTGGTCTGTTCTGTTCTGTGACTCCATATTCTACAAGTTCCACTGTAGCATTTGGGTATTTTGCTTGAAGTGTTCGCAGGTAGACTAGAATCTGAAACGCAAAAAAAATAACGTGATCAGCCTTGTAATGTTTCCATTGCTGGGACTCAGGCCTGCTTTCTAAGACAGGATATAGGCCGTAAGCGAATGAGCGGGCCTGGCGTGTGTTGGTGGATGTCACATGTGTTATATTTTTGCAGTGGTGATTAAATAAATTCCATAACGTAATGCGTCTGCCTTAAATTGAACCCACAACCAACAATTTATAAGTCAGGCCAATACCACTGGTTCACCACTAAAAATGAGAAAGAAAGCAAAGAGAGAAAGAGAATATAAAAAAGCAAATAAAATTGTATAAAAAATTAAGAGCACTGTAACATTCCTTCAAGTTTTACTAAAAACAAATAAGGTAAAAGATAAAACCGATTTATCAAAATGATATTTACGATAGCTGCTAATCAAAATAGGAAAAACCTAAAAAACAAGTTAAAGAAAACAAAGGAGTTGGCCATACTAGAATATTTCGTAATAAATTACGTGTCTATCTATAAAATGAAAATAGTCGTACAAATGTATCAATATCCAAGTAATAACCATTATCAATGAGAAAGTCTCTCACACATTACCTGTCTGAAACAGAATAATAAAAATGTTCGATCTTTTTACTCTACAAAGAATTTCCAACAAATATTTCAATTTCAGTCGATAAGAATAGTTGAGCGCCACACACGAGTACTCTTGCCCAATTGAATCTAGGAACTTACGCAGGCGTCTTTCATGTCTTCTGATCTACGGAAAATTCTTCGCTGAAAATAAAGCGATTGTATTTCCCCTGAAGGATGCGCAGAAATGTAAATACAAAGTTATACTGAAAGATTCACGTAACAGAAAGTGGGCGTGAATCTTAGAATTTCTTTTACAAATTACTCTATTTCTAGCAACCGGTCTCAGATTTTTTTGGCTTGTATTATACACTTAACCCCTACTTCACTCTGCATATTGGTGAAAACTAATATGAAGGAGCACAATTTTATAATAATCTACTAAATAATATTAAGGTTAGTAAATCACTTGCAGTGTTTAAAACAACATTAAACAATAAAAAGAATTGCTGGATCGCTGTATGTTATATTACATTTATCATTACCAGTTAAGCTCACTATTAACTGAACTATGTACTCTTGCTCACTATATTAAATGAACTACATAATGTATTCTTAATGAGCAATAAAATCGTTAGTATAGGATCAACCTTATAATGTTCCCACTGGTGGAACTCAGGCCTCCTCCCTAGGAGAGGCAATGGGCCGTTATCCACCACGCGGGCCCAATGCGGTTTGGTGGATGTCACATTTCTTCGAATTTTGATTCTAGGAAATGCCGGTTTCCTCACGATGTTTTCCTTCACTTTTTTAAAAGCAGTGGTAATGGCTAAATAGGCAATATATGGATTGGATTATGTACCAGATGAAATGTCTAAAAAGAGGCAACTATTGAGAAAGCCTCAAAAAGACCGCTACTATTGCTAAATTCATGGAAATAAAATAAATACTTACGTCATCATATTTATGATAGCGTTTAACATCAAAACCACTTTCAGGATTGCCTTCAGATGATCTGGTTCTACTCTCTTCTTTCGTTAAAAATCTGGTAAAAACAGAATAATATATTTTAGTAACATGCGTTTTATCCCTGCTCTTCACGTACCAAAACAAACGATTTACTTTCAACTTTTCAGTCACTAGTACCACTTTCAACCTTTCTCTAATATATTCATGAAGTTATTAGTTTTATAGGATGCATCAAGGTTTTACCCGAAATGTCTATTAGTATTCTAGATTAGACTGGACCTTTCCTGAAAGCTTACTTACAGAATCATCTGAAGGAATTTGAAGTTTTCGAGCTACTACTATTCAAACAACACACAAGTTGTATCTTCAAAGCTTTTAAAGAATTAAAAATAAATCGTGCTGGATGTCGTGGTAGATTATGCCCCAATGACTCCTCCAGAAAGGAAGCATGTGTGAGGGATATTACCTAAAGGCTGATTATTATAAATGAAATTAAAAAATATAAAAAAGACAGACTAGTGCGGCATGGTGGATAATGGCTCATTTCCTCCCTCAGAGAGGAGATGTAACAGTAGGGATATTATAGTTACAGGCTGTTTATTTAGTGTAAATAAAAGCCCAGTCTAAACCCTGGGCCCTAGAACGCTGAAAATTTGCAGAGCTTCCTTTTATGATAAATAAGAAAAGATTTTCGGAAATTCACATAAGGAGATGAAAAAGGGATCCAAACTTTTTATGGAGAAATCTACTTTCATGGAGGCAAAGCCGCTGGCAGAAGCTAGTAAGGGTTTTCTTGATATCGTGCGGATTTCATCACGCATGCGGGTTTGCTCCGCAAGCGTAGCCACCGCAAATCTCCCTTTCGTAGAAGTACCTATTTATTGTAATGCGTGGAAAATGCACGCGGGATGCAGGGCGTGATATCGAGCAGCAGCCCCGCTCGCGGAGGAATTCCAAAACACCCTTATAATTCAAATTAACAAAACGTCAAAGCTAAAATTAAGCAGAAACATTTTGCTTATGAATGAAGATATCCGCAGTAGAACCAAGGTCGCTAATATAGCTCGAAGAATCGCCAAACTTAAGTAGCAGTGGGCAAGACAAATTGCTAGCAGAACAGATTTTCGATGGGGCCGAAATGTTCTGAAGCAGCAACCGCGATGAAGATGCGGCGATGGAAGATCTCCTATAAGGTGGACGGATGATGTGGTGAGTTTGTCGCGGGATTGCAATGAATATGAGTTGCACAGGAAAGTTCTTTGTAGTGACATTTAAGGAAGGCCTATGGCCAGCAGTGGACGTCTTTCAGCTAAAATGATGATGATGGTGATATCCTTATGGTTTTTTGTTTTTACCTTACAGAAATACAAACATTTATATAAAAATAAAAGAAAGTCGTGTTAGTTACACTATTTATAAGTCAAGAACGGCTGAACCGATTTGGTTGAAAATTGGTGGGCTTAAAACCAGGAGACGAACATAGGATATTTTTAGCCCGTTTAATAGGAGCTGCTTGTCTCTCCGCTGACATACTTGTTTAACCTTTGCCTCAATACCGGTGTATTCCCCATCTGTTTGAAAAAAGCCATAGTACATCCCATACACAAGACAGGGAATAGAAACTGTGTCAACAATTATCGGCCTATTGCTGTCCTACCTTCAATATCTAAAATTTTGGAACGCATTATAAACAAGAGGCTTATTAGCTATCTTGAGGAAAAATCCCTTTTATCTCCGAACCAATTTGGCTTTCGACGAAATAAGTCGACGAATGATGCTGTTCTACAACTAACGGGTCATATTGTAAAACACATTGATGCAAAAAAGAAGGTGGTATCAGTTTTCCTAGATCTAAAAAAAGCTTTCGACACAGTTTCTATTCCCAATCTAGTGTCGAAACTGGAGGAATTGGGAATACGAGGGCTCCCACTAAAAATATTTTCGGATTATCTAAGTGACAGGACGCAGTGTGTGAAACTATCTAATTACCTAAGTGGAGAGTTACCGGTTACTTTTGGCGTTCCTCAGGGCAGTGTGGTTGGGCCTACACTCTTTTTGGTCTACGTAAATCACCTTTGCAATCTTCTTCTCTTAAATGGAAAAATAACAGTTTTTGCCGACGATACTGCACTTACTTTTACTGGTGATACCTGGGACGAAGCTTTTGACGCGGCGCAGAAGGGATTAGATCGGGTTTTAATATGGCTTAATGAAAACTATCTTACCCTTAACACGGATAAAACAAACATAATTTGTTTTACCCTACGTAAATCTACTCAGCCTCCGATTTCACAATCCCTAACTGCTCACTCAGTCGACTGTTCAAACCACAGCACATGCTCTTGCCCCAAACTCACACGTGCCACCACAATCAAATATCTTGGGGTAACTCTTGATGACAATCTGAGCTTCTCAGCCCACATAAACCTACTGTCTGTAAGAATAAGAAAACTAATATTCGTATTTAAAATTCTTCGTCATGTGGCAGCAGCACGGATTGTTAGCAAGGTCTATCTCGCTCTTTGCCAATCACTCTTGTCATATTGTATTTCGGTCTGGGGAGGTGCGCCCAAGACTTTAATGCTACAATTAGAGAGAGCTCAAAGAGCCGTTTTGAAGGTGAGTACTTTTCGTCCGATCCTATTCCCAACAGAGGAATTGTACAAGTGTTGCAAGGTACTTTCTGTCAGACAACTCTATATTCTTAGTACAGTTCTACTACAACATAAAGATACTCCTTATACTATAATCAGTAAAAGACGTAAGGATATAGTTTGTCATCACTACAAATGTAAGTACTCGTTTACCAGACGATTCTTTTGCTACCAAGGGCCTCAATTATATAACAAACTCAATAAGTAATTGAAATTTTACTCGGTCTCGGCATCATCTCTTAAAAAGACATTAACAAACTTTCTTTTAACTAGTAACTATTTTGAAACCGAACGCCTTCTTTTTTCCGAATATAACCCCCCCTAATATTCTTTCACCAAAATAAAACACTCTACATATCACACACTATCATCTATATAATTAATAATTATTTAATCACACAAATATAATATATAATGAATTAACCTATTAATTAATGATCGAATTGTAGTTTCTAATCTAGGCAATTTGATATCAAGGCTTATGTTAACCTTACTTTAACAAACGTTTGTTCTACCTGCAATGTATTAATATACTTTTACTATTATGTATGGGCTTGTACCACTGCCCTTAATACAAGTTATTTTTATAACTTAGTAAGGGTGCTGGTTGCAACACCAATCTGTTTTTTGTTATTTTTATCTGTAACCTACAAACAAATAATTTGAATAATGTTAACATTGAAATTTTAATTGGTTGAATAAATTATTATTATTCCTTTATTCATTATATAAGCTTATTAATTACATTTTTAAATATTTTTTTTAAAAAAATTACAAAAAATAAAAAAAAACATTTAAAAATATAACAAATAGTGTCCCACCGGTATCGGGAACAGGGTCCAAGCTACCGGCGGTCAGGGCTCCAGAGAAAGGAACCTCCTAACAATACGAGCCGTGTCCAGGAGTACCGCTTTCTGAATCAAGCCCTTGATCCAGCCGCCTAATGAGAGCCTCCTAAGGTGTTGGTCGAGGCTCTTGGCTATTAAGCCATTACCCGACACGACTATCGGTACAATGATCGCCGAATCCACTTCCCACATGTCGACAACCTCGCGAGCCAAGTCAATATACTTGATTTGTTTATCTTTCTCAGCTTTCACGAGGTTCTCGTCATGCGGAACGGATATGTCAACAATCATTGCACGCCTCTCGTTTCGGTCCACCACCACTATATCAGGCTTATTGGCTACAATAGTCCTGTCAGTGATGATGGACCGATCCCAGTACAAAGTGATATGACCATTATCAAGAACTGGGTCGGGCTCATACCTGTAGTACGGCACTTCCGATCCCACAAGAGAGTATTTCAAAGCAAGTTGCTGATGGATAATCTTATTATTATTATTAATAAATAAAAAAAAACTCCAAAACCTGCTCATTATTGGTATAAGGTAAGTAGGGTAGAGTAGGGTAGAGTAGGGTAGAGTAGGGTAGAGTGGGGTAGAGTGGGGTAGAGTAGGGTAGAGTAGGGTAGAGTAGGGTAGAGTAGGGTAGAGTAGGGTAGGGTAGAGTAGAGTAGAGTAGGGTAGAGTAGGGTAGAGTAGGGTAGAGTAGGGTAGAGTAGGGTAGAGTAGGGTAGAGTGGGGTAGAGTGGGGTAGAGTAGGGTAGAGTAGGGTAGAGTAGGGTAGGGTAGGGCAGGGTAGAGTAGAGTAGGGTAGAAAGGGAGCGAAACCGCGGACAAAAGCTAGTTTGTCATAAAAATAAGTTAATCCAGTCATCTTTGCTTCGAAACCTATTAATCTCTACACCATGCTACCGCTCTGCTTCAAATTAATCCGAATCTCATTTCAGTAATAAATTAAATAAATATCGGAAAACATTTACCAGAGCGGTAAACTGGCTTAATGATGATGTGGGTAATTATAATTATTTTATGAGGTTAATATTATTTACACTAGATGTTTCCAGAGCGGTATATAAATTATTTATTATTTTACAGACATACATAAAAGTAAATATTACATTACAAAATTTGTGCAAACATGTTTTTCCTGATACCGAACTGGTTGTTAAATCATCAAATAAAAAATAATAATTGCTAGCTCAACGATTACAAATGATTTTCAATTCAACGATTATGAAATATGATTGTCAATTCAGCGAGTTTGTTCGTTATCGTTGGGCAGCCTAGTTTCGCATTGTTGAATTTTCAACAAGTATGTTGACAATGTATTCAATTCAATTACAAATGATTGACAATTTAACGATTAAGGGGATTACATCGCCCAAATCCAAAAAAACACCTAGGTTGATTGAAGTTTATAGATTATTCCTTGTGTACGATTACCATATAAAAAATGAAGGGGATACTTAAGGACATTACTAATAAACGTTATAAATTGATTACGTTTCTCAAAAAAATACCCTAACTCTAGAAATAAATTTTGGTAAATAGGCCTTTTTTGAACATTAATTCCATATTTTCTCGAAAACGGCTCTATATTTATACATTGAATTTATACCAAAATATATGTTACGATAAATTGAATAACTTGTATTGATTTTTTTCTAATTTCACTGAATATCGATAAGTAATCAAGAAAAAACTCGAATCAGTACTAACACCCCGCGCGCAGCACCCCCTGCAATGCCTGTGTAGAGGTCAATTCTTCTCTACTAGAGTAGAGGTAAATTGTTCAAGGTCATTGAGCAATGTAATACCCTTAAGAATGTTCGTCAGTTGCACGATTACAAATGATTTTCAATTCTACTACCAAAACAAAACTTTTGAGCCATGGGCTCCGACTGCTCTAACGCTTTTTAAAGACCTTTCCAAACGCTTAGTTGACACTTCACGTGACCCAAGGGCTGTCTTTTACCTCGGTCAGAGATTAAGCATTACCATACAACGTGGCAATGCCGCCAGCCTTTTAGGCCCAGTCGACAGCAATGCGAAAGAGTTTTTTGACGCCTTATTTTAGTTAGGAGCCTTTAGTGTATATATTAATTAGTAAGTGTTTTTGAATAATGTATATAATTGTGATAACTACCACAACTGATTATAAATTTACTTTTTATCATGGCTGTGATTTCGACTAAATATTGCCAAAGCGATACAACTGGATTTTTTTTTTTTTAATTGTAGTGCTTAACCTCTTAAGGCCCAACGACCTAATTAAATGACAAAAATATTGAGACATTCCATCCTAAATTAATTTTTAAAATCATAAAATTATAACCCAGTGACTTAAAATAATGACATGATATTTAAACGTAATTTAAAAAACGTCTTATTTAGTGAGCTGACTACTGAAGAAAATCCCCGCCCTCTGGTCACGCGAAGAGTCAACCAACCGTTTGCTGATTTCCCGAACGACTCGATGAGCGCTCGGACCATGGCCCTAGCGTTTCAATCCCATTCCGCTGGCAGCATTGCCATCCAACGTGGCAATGCTGCCAGCGTTCTGGGCACTTTTCCTATTGACATCTATGCGGATGAATTTTTTGATGCCCTATGAGCTCTTTTTCTTTCTCTTTTGTACATATTAATATTTCTGGTTTGTATATTAATATTTGCTGACTACTTCAATAATTTTATGTTTTCTTTTGTCCTTTTTTAGCATTATTACCAAATAAAATACTTATGATTATGAACCTAAATAACACGGGACAAGGGCAGAAACATGAAAACTAAACAGAATCTGTCTTACTCACTCATAAACGTCTTCAATATGCACGTCCCTGTCTATCCCAAATTCTTCTAGTTTCTTCTCGAACCAGTTAAAAAGAATCGGTGAAACCATCGCCTTCCCGACCACGTCATACTGGAAACTTGGTCTTCTCCAGAAGTCTATTAAATCATTCTTCAGCTGACTTATCTGATCTTGCTGGTTTTGGTTGTGTACTTCTATGTTGTAGACTTTGTAACTGGAACAAATGTATATTATTAAACTTCGATTATCAGGGCTTCACGGTCCTTACGAAGACGTACTAAAATCTCAGTCGTACGAGCAGGAAAAACAGATAGACCTGTACAACCCATATAACGACTGGCCTGTTGGTCTAGTGGTTAGTGGCTCTGACTACTATGCTGGAGCTCATGGGTTAATGAGCACGATCATTTGTTCTGTATCTGGGTGTAATTTATCTGTAGTATGATATGTATTTAGAAATTAATAAGTATGTTTATCGGTTGTCTAGTACTCATAACACAAGCTCTGCTTAGCTTGGGACTAGACAGCGTTGTGTGAGAGTTGGGGAATATTATTATAATAGCTCTATGCCTTTAACAGTTCAGTTTAGGTCCCAAAATGAATCCCGTTAAGAGCTTGTGATAAAACTTGGTACTTTGATCAATAACCCAGTTTTAAACATGAATTTATTTTTGAGTGAAGTTCTGTGACTGTTTTGATTATTCGTAAATTGATTCTTCGTTGTTGTTGTGTTGATTTTTTGTATCACAAGTTTCTACACAATTGGAGAATATGATCTTAATCATTGAAACGAGCGCGATCTCGAAATAATGGAGCTAATAATTTTATTACAGTGCGGCCCGGACTAACGAGAGGGTATCTACCCTCTTTTAGAGTGACACGGGGCAACTATCCAGCGATATTCTCACAACTAAGACGATCTAACGACGTCTAGGCCCTAGCTAGGGCGTGCCAAATAAATACTCATTCATACCTAAATGCGGTCCAAAAGGTATCCTGTCAGTTCACCAAAAATTGCACATGCATACATCATCACTTCATTTAAACTATGAATTTTTTCAAAAGATTTTTCCTGAATATTAAATGAAAAATGTATAAATGATCAAATATCATGCGAAACATTTGCTATAAAAAATTTGTAAAGGGAGTGTTTGTAAAATAAAACCATTTGCGGAATGAATCGTTTGTGAAATGAATTGTATACAAAACGTTGGTTGTTAACTAATTTGTGAATAGAGTTTTGGTGAAACATTAGTAAACCACTTGAAAAACATAACCCTCTTTCTGACGCAGTCGGTTAAAAACAAGCACCCTAGAACAACTTGCCTTAGTGAGATAGAACAACTATTTTATGATTTTGATTTCGAGAATCAAGTCCGTAAAGCCTATTTTGGAAGTATAGAAAAAAATATTTGTGAAACATTCTTTTGACAAATCTTCACAATTATTTTCACTTATTTTAAAAGAAGTACATTCTCACTTTTCGTAACCTTTTAGTTCGGTTCATTAACTTTTACGACTTGAGAGAGATAAGCAATTTAATGTGATTCTATATTTTTTGTCAGTCCAAGTAGACTGAACTAAATGAAGGGTAAATATTACATTGTAGAGGATTTTAAAATACTTTGTCTTATGAAATTAGTGTTATTTTCCTGTTGTTGAGTTAAATTTCCAAGCTAGGGGTTTTGTTTTTCATCTGAACTATTTAAACACGTATCTAGGTTTAGCGTTAAGCACAGATTTTTCCGCGGATAATATTCCATGAAAAATGACCGTATCATTGTCCAGTCACCTTTTTGTGGCAGCGTGTATATGTGTATAGGGTGACTGGTAAATGGTGAACGAGACTTAAACACGTGCTTGCATTCATGATACCAAACAACTTTTACTATGGGAGCCAACTTGAAATCGCGAAAAATATCAGCCAAGTTCAGTACATTTTGACCAGTTTGGCGAACACAAATGTACTAACCAGCAGATTTTTTTCGCTATTTCAGTTTTGGTCCCATAGTAAAAGTTGTTTATTATTGTGATTACAATCACGTGTTTAAGTATCGTTCACTAATTACCAGTCACCCTATATATGTGGACATTGTGTATAGATACATATAGGTATCACTAAATCGTATAAAACAAAGACGCTTCACGCTGACTATCCTTATGTATGCTTAGATTTTTAAAACTACGACACGGATTTTGATGCGGTTTTTTTAATAGATAGTGTGATTCAAGAAGAAGGTTTATATGTATAATATATGCATAATATATTTTATATCACCATTGCACCCGTGTGAAGCTGGGGCGGGTCGCTAGTAAATAATAATCGGATTTACTGTATTTTTTTTGTTTTTATATTTCATATTTCATCTTGCATTTCCGATTTAAACATTAAAATTTTACTGATATTTTTTTAATATGAAAAATTGCAAAGAGTTTATGAAAAACTAGCTGCTATCAGCGGCTTAGCATGGGTGAAAGTAGAAAATTCTCCCAAAGAAACGTATTCCAAGATATGCTCTACCCATTCACAAAGTTTCATAAAAATTCATTCAGCCGTTCAAGCGAAAAGAAGAAACCAACTTACACACACTAATACACTTTGGCCCTTTAAATATAAGTGTGAAAGTACGTATTTTTTCTGAGATATGATACCAGTATATTTTAATTATCTAAGATAAACTTAATCTTTGTTTAATTCAAAGTCATTAACGGTCAAAGGGGTAATACTTTAGCATCACTACCACCTGGACTGGTGATCGCAAAATTATTGTCTTTATAACTACTACACATCTTCGGGGCAGAACAAGGTGTTATATCCTACAAACCTCCATTTAAAGGTATATACCTAAACATCCGTGCTGGCTCAGTGACGGGACAGCAACGTGCCCTTGCCGTCACAGAGCTTCCGTGCCCCGTCAGAGATTTTCTGTTCACATACGTTAGTGACGTGACAGTGCCTTGGACGGGCCGATGCCTGCCTTTACTTCATTTTATTTCCTTGTCCGAGTCTAAGTAGTCCAAGTATTGTGTCGTGAAAAAGATTATGAATTTAAAAAGCTTCAATAAAAATTTTGACACACCTTCGCAGTTTATACACATCGAAACTCACCCTTTGTACTCCTCATTCTTAGCAGCCACAAAATAGCACAACGCAGAAATAAAATATAAATAAAATAACATTTTTACAGCAAATATATCTAGTCAGACAGACTGCTTAAACATGCCTATTAATTATAAGATTAATTGTAATTGAAATAACAAGAAGGTATTTTATCTTATCGGTTTATGCAAAAGTAAATAATCCTTGTTAGGTATCGTTCACACCAAGCGTATTGTCCGCCGCCGACTGTGAGTATGCTCAATGTCAGCCCCAGTGTGAACGTGGACTCAATCAGCAGTATATGTTCTTATGAAGCCGACAATACGCTATAGGTCGTAGCACACGTATCAACTCGGAAAGGGATCGTCACCGTATCAACTCGAGAAACTCTCTACTGCAGCAAAAACTAAACGGAATCGTGACGTAATCGCCTCGCCTCGGGACAAGCTCACGAACCGCGGTGCGGTGCGTGGTCGACTTGCAGTTACCGCGCTTACGGTTCTCCGTACCCTAATTTACGGCTCTCCGCACCCTAGCTTACGGCTCCCCGTACCCTAGCTTACCTTAGCTTCAAAATGATTCAACTAGTGCCGTCAACCAGCGGTCGGCGAGCCGTAAGCGCGGCGTCGCATAGCTGTAGCCGAGTCGACGTGCCGGAGCTTCTGATCCGCTTACGTTACGTGGACGCCTATTTGACGCCATGAGGAAAGGTGAGCCGGTTACAATCCGCTCCTGAGTTGAAATGTGTGCTGTGACCCCATAGCGTACGATGTGCTATTTCTGTGAAGTGAACCTGAAGTTTCTCAAGTGAATTGTGCCCTTGATGTGGTGGCGCTGCAGTCTAATACGCTGTTACCATGTTACGTTCGGCAACGTAGCCAATCCGATTCCGCCGGGCATAGACGCGTAGTACAATCAAGAGTCATCAACGACGTATTACCTACATATTAGCGTATAGTCTAAATAAATTTGCTATGTCTTTAGCTTCCGTCTGTCCTGCAATGCTCACAGGGAGAATAGGTTTCAAATTAAGCTTATTTGTAGGTAACTTTCCAAAATCGAGACTAATTTCTGGCAGATCTGTGAGTAGTGATTATGTCCATTTTAATTTGGTCTTGGTTTTTCATACACCATTTTAATTTAGCCTTGAATTTTCTTCTACTTTCGCAAATTGCCAAATCCACACCTGTCATTTGTACCTGGCTTCCCTGTACACAGCACTCATATGTTTGTTCCAACCCGTAATGTTACGTGAATGATGTTTAATCTTTCTATCTACATAACTACAACCTACAGATTCTTTTAAAATATTTACAATGTCATCAACACGGATATCGAGGGATATGCCTTGGGGGCGTGGCACGTGGCGCCTCGATTTGGGCAAACGACCCTTATAATCGAACAGCGGCTGTACGCTTCATTCATTCGCTTTGCAATTGCGTACAGGGTACTACTGATGCGTAAAAAACCAAAATGCCGAGTTGTGCAGTAATTATATGCAAAAATAGGTCACATATCATCAACCTGAAGACAAATGGCGTATCCTGCCACCGGTAATTAAACAATTAAGTCACTGTTTTATATTTTAAATCAATTTTTAAATATTTCACGAACTCAAGTTCGGAACGACACGAACTAGACCGAACTAGCCCGAATCTTCCCGAACGCAATGACCGCAATGACCGTTCAAGATTTAGAGAGGTGCAATCGAGTGCGCGAGGCTGATTTTATCGATATGCGTATTATTCGCAGTTCAATATATTTTTTTACATTTCTATGAATATTATCGTAGTACATGTATAGTAAGAGTTAAATTAGTTATTGAATCGACTCGTGACTCGTGAACTTAAATTGACATTATATATAAAGATTGAGATGACCAAAAATTATAGTACAATATGATAAGTAGCATGATAAACAAGTATAATTTTATACAGTTATATTTTTGGTCAAAAGTTACAATATTTTGTGTTCGCTATACAAAACTATTAAACTATTATTTTTTTTAAATCTGGATATTTGGTGTTTTCGTAGGCCCTAGTTGTAGTGGAGCTGGACCAGCATTGATCCAAGCATTTTTATCTTGAATATAATTCTCTCTTCTTCAAAAGAAATTATTTAAAGAAAATTAGACGAAGTAATTATATTACTAGAATATGCTGAAATTAAATATAGATAACAATTATCGACAATCGGTTCGATTCTCTAATTGCATGCGTGTGCATTGAATGTTCCCGTGCTTACAAGCGAATGCCCCGCCCATTCTATTTATGTGTGCTATTAGAAATTGATTTAGTGTAACTGCTTTCTTCTTAGTGTGCGTGTACAAATTTTGAGTGTGTGTCGTAAATACACTATTTGTGAATGTTGTAATTATTTTGGTGGGAGATAAGCGGTTGCGCAAGGATTTCTTATTATTTTGCAATGAAGGCATATCTCCGGATATCTATGGTCGTCAAACATTCTATTTAATATATCCTTACGAGTCACGTCACAACAAAACTTATCTGCACACGAAGATAAATGTGTCAGAAAATCTATATCTTTAAATTTATCATTACAATATTTATAACACCCGTCTTTTCCGTCGGGGGCTAAAAATACTCTTCAAAGTGTAAAATTAATAAGCAGACATTTACTCCTACACCTAAGGAAAGGTTTCTTGTGTGTGGTGTTGTTTTGACCTTAAAACCTTATAATTTAATGACGCTTTTTCCTTAAGGTTTATTAATTTTATGCGTACGCGTACGTAACTGTGGGTGGCCTTTCATTACTTCGTGTTACAAATACTATTAAAATAATAAATGTCGGTCGGTTTTTCTCAGGGTGTTATAAAAGTCAACATAAGTGTGAAATAACAAAATACACAAAAAAAATTCTCGTATTCGAATTTTCACTGGAATACCATGAGAGCCAAAGTGGTCTAACTGCTTTTTTTTTTAATACTGATCCTATTTGAAATCGCTGTTTATTTCTTCTTTCGAGTCAGATAAAGTTTTTGGCCACTATTTCACTCGCCTGATGGTAAGCGATGATGTAGTACGTCTTAAAGATGTTATTTCGCGTCGTCGTTTATATCGCGTACATCGAAGGACTGGAACAGTTTGCCTGCTGTAGTCTTCCCATCCGATTATAATTTTGGTACTTTCTTCATTTTGGCTAGAGTGAATAGGCTCTTAATAAACCAGTCCGCCTCACCATCAACGATTGCATCACTGCTTACTATCATGTGGGATCGCGGTCAAGCACTAATTTATATAGCAGCATAGCATCAGCCTTATAATGCTAACTAACTAACTAACTGTTGGGACTCAGGCCAGGAGGCCATTCCCTCTCCTAGAGAGGACTCTAGGAGAGGGAATGGGCCGTAATCCACCATGCAGGCCCAGTGCGAGTTGGTGGATGTCACATGTCTTCGAATTTTTGGTTCTAGGACATGCCGGTTTCCTCACGATGTTTTCCTTCACCGTTTTGAGAGCAGTGGTGATGAAATAAATTACACAATGTAATGTGCCACGGTTTGTACCCGCGACCATCAACTCGTAAGTTGGAGACGTTACAACTCAGCCACCACTGCTAGTTTACAAATATTATAAAAAAAAAAACAGATATAGTTTTCTATCTCTTTGTTGGATCATTTTGTGAAATAGTGTAGTTGAAATGTGAACAAAATCTCATAAGATAAAAGGTTTTCGCCATGTTAGCTGCATGTCGTCCAGATGAATTGATGAGTCTCTTGCAAACTCTAGCTACAATCTATCACCGCTAATGCACTAGTGTAATATAAACCATGGCTTTTGTTCTGTCTTTGTTTAGAAGAAATCAGGAAACTATGTTGACTGGAACTTAAATAAAGGTGCTATATTTTTAACTGACTTCGAAAAGGAGGAGGGTATATATTCGGCAGTATATATTGTTTTTTATGTATGTTCACCGATATCTCGGGCAATTGTGGACCAATTTCGTTTTGTATTTTGATCGAACGATTATACTTCCGAATTGGTCCCATATAAATATCTTTTGATCTGCATAGCAGATCTGTAGTAACAAGTAAAATTGCTTTGTTTATACATGTAGTGACTGACTGAAGGAAGAAGGGGAGGGGGATACATAGAACTGATTTGATGATGAAGCCGGAAGGTAGGTAAGAAACGGAATTCTGTAATAAATCAGCGTATTCTACTTTTGTACCGTGTTTGGTATTAATAGAATTGTCATGATGATTTGATGATGGAACCGAATGGCTGAAGGTATCTATTTAAGTTTGGCTGAGTAACTACTACAAGTACTACAACTAAAAAGTATGAAATAAAAAACTTTTTACAAAAAAAAAATACAACCGATTTCAATGTAAAAAAAAAAACATATAAAAGTGCAAAATAACTTTAATTTCGGAAGTCGGTGTTAAATAACGAAGAGACCAAACTATTATAGAAACAACGACTTCCGAAATTAAAGTAATTTTGCACTTTTTTGTGTTTTATTTTTACATTGAAGTCGGTTGTACTTTTTTTTTTTTGTAAAAAGTTATTTTATTTTATTTTATTTTATTATTTTATTTTATTAGGGACAAAAAACAGTTACATGCTAGAGAAAATACAAGAAAATCTTTAAAACTAGATGCACAAACATGTAACCCACTCCAATGTCCACATATAAACATAAAAATAAGAAGTTTTTGTGTCGACACCCTTGCGCCATCCCATCTTCTGAGTACGGCAGGCTGTGCTGGGGCGGCTGCTGCAGGTGCAGAAAATCTCAAACGGTGTAAATATAATAACCTTATCGGTAGTTACATGTTTGAGCCGTTTGGGGTTGAAACACTAGGGCCATGGGGTCCGAGCGCTCATCGAGTTGTTCGTGACATCAGCAAACAGCTAGTCGACTCTTCGCGTGACCAGAGGGCTGGGCTTTTCTTCGGTCAACGAATCAGCATTGCCATCCAACGTGGCAATGCTGCCAGCGTTCTGGGCACTTTTCCCATTGATATCGATGTGGATGAATTTTTTGATGCCCAATAAGTTCTTTTTCTACCCGTTTGTACATATTATTAATTTTTAATTTGTATATATATCTATTAAGTTTTATATCGAACTAGAAATCCATGTATATGTTATGTTCACTGAAAAAAAAAGATTTTAAACTAAACATTTAAAAACAAAAGTTTTAGGATAAATACATAAAGAAGTTTTTCAAGTTAACAAGAGAAAACTGCCAGAAAAAACATATATGTAGCGACATCTATGGCGACAGATATAAATTAAACTACGAAATCCTGCATCGCGCAATTAGAGTTCTCCGCGCATTTGAACATACAACAGCCCGACATCATCTATCGGGCAGTTGCCCAAACCAGACATAACGCCCGCCTGATCGGAGGATCCTTCCTTTTGAACGAAGATATGTGGAACTTTACACTATGTTCCGCATACTTCAAAATATCATACGTACACGGCTATTTGAAGTTAAAATTATCATATATTGCTCTTCTCTGATGTTTCACAGTGCATGCTTTTACCATATGAAAGAAGAAAGTTGAATATCATACAAAGGGCAATGGAAATGGCTATGCTCGGGGTTTCCTTGCCTGATCGAATCGTGATGAAGATGTCCGCAAGAGAACCAAAATTACCGACATAGCCCGAAGAATCGGCAAATTAAGTGGCATTGGACAAGGCACATTGCTCGCAAAACACATGGTTGATAGGGCCGAAATGTTCTGGAGTCGTGACCGCGTACTGGAAAACGCAGCGTTGTTAGGCCTCCCGCAAGGTGGACCAATGACCTAGTGAGTGTCGCGGGAATCATATGGATTCAAAATGCACAGGATCGGTCATTGTGACGACACTTGGGGGAGGCCTATGTCCGGCAGCGAATGCCTTTCGGTTTTCATCATCAAAAATAGGTGCATAAAATAATCAGGTTAAAACTAAAGAAGAATAAAAACAAACTTGTATTTATTAAAATTGTATACAAAATAGTTTAAATTATGTAGGGGATTTCGAAAGAAAAAAAAAGACTCCCAAAGATACGAAATATTTTATTTCAATTTAATGGTATTTTTTCTTAAAATTATCTCGAACGAATCTAGCACCAGTCTTGATACCTTCCCATGTCTCAAAGCCAGCCTGTTCAATGAAAGCAGGGTCAACCAAGAACCCTAAACCACCAATGCCAAACCTGTGGCCTGGTAGCTCATATGTATAGGAGTAAGGTATGCTAACACCCAAGGCATAATCACTTGCACTTCCCGAGGCCTGGTACAAAACTAACGCTACATTGCCTACAACATAGTTGGGATTCCAGCTCATTTTTACAGCATCAATAGCCTGAGCCATTTGGACTCCTAAAAGATGGAGCATCAATGCACTTGGTGGAAGGGAACCATCTCCATAACCATATAAGATCATGCTTCCAAAACTGTGAATGTCCAAGAACAGTTCGATGCGGTTGCTGTATTGGTCGAAGATGCGGTTAATGACAGCGGTC
Organism: Leucania comma; assembly: GCA_958295575.1. Lineage (NCBI taxonomy): Eukaryota > Metazoa > Arthropoda > Insecta > Lepidoptera > Noctuidae > Leucania > Leucania comma. The sequence goes on along the minus strand of OY282477.1, from coordinate 21,173,795 downwards.
TCAGGTTCAGAGAAGGGTCCAGCACCGTGGAAAGTGTCACTGCAGGGAATGCTGCTGGAAGCTTGACCCCAGAAGATATTGAAGTTCCTATTGAGGTCTACGCCGGTGCAGAGGGGGTAGTTGGTGTTGCGGTTTTTGCGCCAGAGGCGGGCCTGAAAAGAGAATAGTTTTATGATTGACTGTTTTGTTAAAATATGCCGTCAGAAAGCCGCCATGTTGCCGTGGCTAAAAAGTATCGTGCTATTTAACCTGTATAGGTTCCGTATCTTCTTCTCATGACGCATTCATTATACATTTCACCATGATCCCGTTTCTGATACTGGAGCTTTCGTTAACCATTAAAGAAAATATCAAAATCGTTCTTAAAACAGTTAGTACAGGGGCAAAGCGGGTAACAGGTAATCTATCCAGGTTTTTAATTTCAGTAAATGCCTCAAAACTATACATACAATTTAAACCGGGACACATTATCTCTGTCACTTTCGCTCTTTGCGGCTGCATCTTTTAGACGTGGCAACGGATCTTGAGACTCGGTCGTATTTTTTTTTAAATGATCCCACCTGATGGTAAACAGTGATGCAATCATTGATGGTGAACTGCATTAATATATTAAGAGCTTATTCACTCTAGCCTTGAAGATATCTAAATTATAATCGGTCGGGAAGACCGCTGAGGCAAATTGTCCCAGTCCTTTGATGTACACGGTATAAAGGACGAGATAAAGTGCTTAGTCCAAACCGTAGGGATATTAACAATATAAGGGTTTTTTTTTTTTTTTTTTTTTATGGTAGGTAAAATCATCCAATGACAAGTCCCGCCCTTGGGTGAAGCGGGAAGTAGTGTCAGACTCTTACTGACTAAAAACCTACCCCGTTCCTTCATGCCTATCATGCCGGGGCTGAGCCTTCCTCTCAGAAAACGGCCCTTAACCCCAGCAGGCTTCGACCCTGCCTGCCTGCAGCTAGCAGGCTGGGCCTCTACGGTTTGCTGACAGCTCCTTGAGGCGCGCGGGAACAGAACGCGCCGTCGACGACTTGGGCTCGATCCGGTATGTTACCGGACGATCGGACAGCGTGCTACCCATTGCACGCCGTCCGCAAGCCCGCGCCTACGGTGGCCGGAAATCGGGATCGGAATCCCGGCGGCGGCTGGGGCGAGCGCCCCGTTGCCTCTGCCTGATGCGGTCTGCCTCCTCCTTTGCTAGCATTACTGCTTCGCAGAAGGAGGCGACCGCCTGCTATCCCTCCTCACTCCGGACCATGGCCTGAACAAAGGCCCGGCGAGAGAGATCGCTGCCGCCGATTGCCCCCACGAGGACACGGCGATGCTCCGCCCAAGCGGGGCACACCTCTACAGTATGCTCCACCGTGTCCTCCGGGTGTTCCGCACAGTGGCGACACCCGGGCGAATCCTCCGCACGAATCCGGAACAGGAACTTGGCAAACTTTCCGTGTTCCGTTAGGACCTGCGTCGTGCGGAAGTTAAGAGTGCCGTGAGGTCTTTCCAGCAACAATATAAGGGTGGGCATTCGCCGTATGCCCGGCAGTCCGATGATAAAAAGGCCGTTGGCTGTTGTCCACTTGGTCGTTGACCAAATCGCATTGCCTGCAATTTGTTCAACGATATCGTTCAAGCCGAAGAAGAAGAAGAAAGTAGTGCACCTTCTTCTTTAATAGACAATAGGTGTGCGAACGCCGGCGTTCGCTTGGGGCTTGAGTAATTAAAACACTATTAACTATTGATATCTCGGAGACTTGAGAGTCTTGGAACCCACTATTAAATAAGAAGGTAGTGCTGGGATGAACGATATTGTTGACCAAATAAAGAACTACAACATTGTATTAACCATGGCCAAATTCACTGAGCCAATATAATCCGGCCCAGAATTGATCACGTAGTTTTATCTTCCTGACCCCAACATTTTGGCAGCGTAACGGTAGTGGCTACTTAATTGACCAATAATTTAATATTTCGACGTGAGTATCAGCCGTCATTTTATTTTGCAAATAAAATTCAGAACCAATTTTCGATATTGCCTTCGGGCTCAAATTAGTAGAGCGATTAATGAGCCGTTTTATCTTTTAGTAGCTTTTGATATTGATTGGTTAGCTGGTAAAATGGCAAAATTTTTAATATTAAATCTACGCTAAAAGACGATGCAACGTGGGAGTGGCTCCATTGAACGCCTTGTTATACAAGGAGAGGTGGATGGAAAAAGGCCGCGTGGCAGATCACCGATGAGATGGACTGACCAAATTAAAGCGGCTGTTGGCGGCCCATAGAACGAGCGCGCTCGGATGACTGCCAGCAGGCAAAAGTGGCGGGAAGTCGTGCGGCGTATCCTGACAGCTTCTGAAGAGATATCTTCGTGATAACCACGACCACTCTGACAAGAGTGAAATGACCAAGAAGGAGAAAAGATGATTCATAAAAATGTGACAGTTTGTTTTGCACTTTTAAGAGTTTTTTTTTTTAGATTTCTAACAGAAAGAAAATGTTTTCCTAATAATTTATTTTCTGCTTTTACCAAAAGTGTCGAGTGTTTCCACTGATGAGAGGAGCGGAGTCTATACATAATAATTATGTTGATTTCGGTCTAAAATAACAGTATTAGTTATGTATAAACGCTGAATGCATGTTAATTTTGAAAAGTCTCCGAAACATCATTAGTGTATTTTGTACTATAAGAATGCAAGAAAGGAATCGTCGAAAATTTGGTAAACCTCGAGTTAAAGAATTTCTGTCAGCGAATTGAGTATTATGTTAAATTTAGCTTATCCATTGTGCTAAAGTCATTTGTCTTCTAGCGTCTTAGATAGTTTTTAGTTCCTCATTCATATCCACCTCAGTTCTGACCAATATTTTATTTTTGTCTTGGATCTTTACCTCTTCATGAGTATGAACATATCCATCAGGGTTGGCAATAGGCAGGATGATCCAGTCGATGTCTCTCACCAGGTCTTGCTCGGTGACGTCAATAACCAGCTTGTGGATGGCGTAGAGAGTGGCAGGTAAGGTGATCCATTCGCGAGCGTGAAGGAGAGATTCCATGAAGACTATGGGTTTTCTGGTATCCTGGAGAAGAATGAACATGATTAATTTTTGAGAATATGAAATTTTATCAGTTGTAAAAAATGGTTTTATCTCGCTTATTGTTTTGACTGACTTTTAAAAAGAAAGTTCATTCTTAGCTTTAATTATTCTTTATAATCTGTTCTTTTTTGATAGTTTTTATCAGATTTGTTAGGTCTCATATTGCGTCACAATGACACTGCTATTACCTATCTACTAAATAATATATTTAGTAATCTATTTTTAATCCTCTATTTGCTTAGAATGTTATCTAGTATGCACGTATAAATCAGGTGACTATGTATGTTGAAATCAACCAATTTTATCAATTTATTAAACCTGGCTATTACGCGGTGGACATTATTTAAGATACCATATCATCGAGTGGAAATTGTGTGTTAACAAACACATAATTTCCAGCAGTGGGACCATTATAAGACTAAGTAGTAGTGGTACTCTCCGGAGCGAGAGGGAATGGCAGGCGGTCGCTTCCTTCTGCGACTGACTACAAGTTTACCAGCAATGGTAGGCGCGGGCTGCGTGTACTGCTCCATGCGCTCCTCTAAGGGACCCAACAGGGCACCAACTAGAATTACGAGAATTTTCTAAAAAATAAACTCGTGCATTTGCATCCTAAGATAGAACGTAAAGGCCAACTGACGTGGAAAACTACACTTATGTGGTTTTAGTCAGTAATTTATTTGATGATTTCACACTTATAAAAAAACTGCTTATATTCAGGCTATACGCGAGAGAATGGGCCATAATCCATAGACAGGCCCGACGTATGTGGGTTGGTGAATGTCACGCATATTATAATCTTTGAAATTTTGGTTCTAGGATATGCCAGTTTCTGTAAGTGGAAACTAGTGTTCAATACACATTCCCCTGGAAGTAATGGCGTATCTAGCATTCTAACCGCATCCAGTAGGTAAGCGAGTCTGTGTTTGATTTCTGTCTCCTTGAAGTCATGGGTTGTCGTTACCTCAAAATTGGTGCTGGATATCTTGATATACTTGATGTCTCTGCCTTCGAAGCTCTTGCCAGCATTCACCAGAGTCACTGTCTCAGGATGAGCAGCAGCCAACAATTCTAAAAAAGTGTCCACCTGAAAAAGAATATTTGACTTTAGGTTTTGGATCACGTCAGCTTCACCAAAGTATTTTGGATTCGCGACCATAAGATTTTTAGACAAACCTGGTGGTAAGTGTAGATCTGATCGAAGGGAAGGGAGTCCAATCTTGAATTATTGCTCTTCTTTAACGCCTCAGAATGAAGCTGGTCTTCTAAGTCAAGGAGTCTGGACAAGTAAAATAATCCATCATTAAAAGCTTAAACTGGTTTTTAATAATGATGTGCTGTGAATGTAAAACAGGAAAGTTTAGGTTAATGCCTGCTTAGAAAGTAGAATAATCTTTATTTGTATTGTAGATGAAGATGAAAAGAGACGCGAAAGAAACCATTGTTGGATTGTGTGAAGAGTGATAGGAAGAGTTAGTGCTAGTGTGACGATTGACAGGATAGAATGGAAGAAAACAGATGTTGCACCGACCCTAAATAACATGGTACAAAGGCAGGAAGATGATGATGTATGATGTTTTTCAAAACCTATTTGCAAAATGAATATCATTTATAAGCGTTGCTATTCAACGTGTCAATGTTATATGTGGATGATATTTTTTAATGCTCCTTTACTCCTTTTTTTATATGCATGGAAATAAAAATAAAAAATTTGTTTGTTTGGATACCACACCTGTATACATATAGTACGCCTTACTTAATAGTTTAAAAAAATTCCAGGTGGAATAATTAAACTTTGAAATCAAATCTTAGGGCCACTAAACTAAAGAAGCAGTTATAAAAAAAATTGGGCAAGTGCGAGTTGGACTTGCGCACCGAGGGTTCCGAAAAACTTTACCTATGAAAGCAGTTCAATTCCCGAATCACAAAAAGTTTTTCTGTGATTGTGATCTAACTGCAAAACATTTCAAAACAAGATTTTTTCCTATAATTGTGCTATAAAAACTTGCTTCATGCTTTTCAGAATTCTAAGTCAATTAGAATTTTGATTGCTTGAGAGAGTCGAAATACACGTTTTTTGCGCCATAAATCTTTTTTTTTTTTTGTTTTTCGTTAACTTAGAAGTTTGATTTTTTCACAGCTTCAAGAGACCGCAGACTTGAGTATATGGTTTTAATTTCAACTCGATACCTCGACGCGTTCCCAAGATAAAGAGTATTGACAGACAAACGGACAACAAAGTGATCCTATACGGGTTCCGTTTTTCTTTTTAATGTACGGAACCCTAAAAATTAAGTCAGAGGTGTATAAAATACTGTATCATCAACACTACATCAGTTGTGATAGAAATATCAATTAATAATAATATATTCCACAACTATCACACAATGCCATCTAGTCCCAAGGTAAGCAGAGTTTATGTTATGGGTTAGTCAACTGATAAACATACTTATATATTTCTAAATACGTACATATTATAGATAAATTACACCTAAACACAGAACAAATGATCGTGCTCATCACACAAACATTTGTCCTGAGTGGGAATCGAACCCACGACCTCCGGCATAGCATTTTTGCACTCTCAGTGCGTGAGTGCGACTCGCACTTGCCTAGTTTTTTTTTCTCATATCACTCCTCACACAATCGATCCATCTTTTCTTTGGTCTCTCCTTCTCCATCCATCCATAATATACTCATAACTCTTTTAGTAACATGCGTTTCATCTCTTATGCACAGCATTGTCCATGCCATCAACTAATATCCCATTACAAAATTATGTCGTCTGAACTTACTCCTTAATATTATCAGTTTCAATTTGGAACTCTACGCCAGCAGCTTTAAGTTCATTCTCGAACAGCACTTTCTTCTCTTTAGGCACAAGGACCTGTCCATCACGACCAGGCAGTGCATGAGCCCAGACATCCAGATCTAGACTATGGCTGAGATGGTTGACCAGCTGAATTTCATCTGCTGACTTCACTGAGACTTTATATAGCCCGTATCTGGAAAAGAGATTATTGTTTTAATGGGATCTTATTAATAGGATTAAATAATGAAGGTACTATTACGTCGGAGCAATGAGTTTGCAAGAGATTATATGCAGACCCATGCGTATGCTTGTAAGTCGTTATACTGGTTGAATAGTTGTTCGAAGGATGTTAGTATATTCTAGAATGTGTTTGAATATTTGTAAGAAAATAATATTTTATTGTTTTATAGTCAGTGCTATGTATTCGTTAAGTTAAGTTCGAAGTGAAATGAAGTAATTTTTTAATATATCGTTAAGAAAAGTCTAAAGTCGTTTTTCTACATATCATCGATCCCGGAAGTCGAGCCTGCAGCAGCCAGGGTTCGACAGTAGGTACGTTGTCAACAGCTCAAAAAAGAAGATATCTGGTGAGGGTATGCAGTCTAATACTTCTTGAGTGCAAATTAAATAGATTTCCTTTTATACAACATTATTTTTAGTATATGCGAAACCTGATAAAGTTTGTTTAGAATCAGTAACTGAATCGATTCCAATATTTTTTTTACGTTTTATTTTTTTAAAAATATTTAAAAAGGTTACAAGTCGGACTCCACCGACACTAAGTACAACAAAGGTTACGGCAGGTTATAGCGGGTATTAGGTGCCAGCGCAGAGCTGGGTTCGGGAGCAAAACATATACTGAAACTAATGTCGTTTATAGATCCATGCATAATTCGACGAGGCCACGGCGCTGGTTTTCAACGTGGGTGGCGTTGTCGTAGCATATAGCATCCACAGATCAGGTTTCAAATCTTATCGCCATCTCTGTTAGGACCTGGATGTGGTTGGTAAGTACTGAAGCATTAAAACAAGAAATAGATAAAAATTACCAGCTGTGGACGAAGTCGATTTGCATCCACACTGACTGAGCCCAAAGTGGCGACGGCGTGTAGTGTTTCTCAAAGAGATGTCAGCAAAACCATAGGGGCCTAGCAGGGCCGAAGCCTACTGGGGCCATGAGTTGGCTTCCAAAAAAGAAACCCCTAGAGCGCGAAAACTTATTGCATGATTTCCCACCTAAAAGAATCCAATTTATAAAAAGCCTTACCCATCATAAACCTCGTGTTTGGCCAAAGCCAAGCTCACAAAAACGAACAAACCGACTACCCTCAACATGTCTGCCACAGTAACTGGCCACAAATTAATGAATCAATACGATATTTTTATTATCCTAATCAGTTCTTAAATAATTATCTCTATCGATCCATCTATGTGTTTGATACTCGTAATAAAGATAAAATTAATTAACGGTTTTTTTTTTACTTTTCTACCGCAACCGTAAATGATGCAAAATGATGAGCAGCCACGATTCCGTATGTTCCTCATCATGGTGGACATAAATAAGCTTCTGCCAAGAGATGCTACACCGACTGCTCTTGCGTGCCTCGCGACCAGCGGAGTTCTGCGGCCTCATCTGATAATTGGTCAGACCTGGTCCGATCCCAGAATCTTTCAGCTTCATCAACCAACGAGTTTGCGTACGACGAGCAATGAGTAGCTCACCTTTCGGTAAGGACCAACCCAGAGTCAATGGCGAGTAGTTTTCTGGCATAAAATGTCAGCGAATATGAGAGGGCCAGTAAGGCTGATACCTAGTGGTAGGGAGATAGGGTTTGAATGAGTTATCGTGGTCTTAGAGCGCAAAAGGCAAATAAGGAACATAGAGGTAGATTTTAGTAAAAGTCGGACACGACTTTTTTTCCACTCTCGAGCAAGAGAAGACATTTGATAATATAATAAAAGTCCCAACGTTTGCGAAACGGATAGTAATGGACAAAGCTCCCACGCCTTGTCCATTGCCGTATGTTTTGCAATTGTTCCAAACTATATCGGCAACCTTGGTGCTAATATTCAACTCTTAAGGAAACTTCTATTATAGCCCGCTATTTGCTATTTTAGGACACGTCCATACGTATCCAGGGGAGAGCAGAGGGGACACCTGCCCCTCTCCTGGATTTTGTATACGTCCCTACTATATACTTTTGTCGATAAAGGTAAGAAAACAAAAAATATATAGATGAATTATGTGAGTATATGTGAGTGATATGAAAGAAAAGGGTGTCAATGAATGTGTTTAAGTTGCGTTTGACAGAACAAAATGGAAGAAATATGTCTATTGCACCGACCCCAAGTAACAGAGGAAAAGGGCAGGATGATGATGATAATGATGATGATGTCTAGCAGTGACTCAAGATAGGTTGAATTGATTTCCTACCCATCCATCTGCTAAGCTTCCTAACTACGGCTAATTTCCTATGATCGTTAATTTTGTTTTACTTCAGAGAGGCCAGTAGATTCTAGGAACTAGTGGACATTGTAATGCGAGCGTAGAAAATTCCAGTAGTGATTCGCGATTACTTTAATCAAAAACTAATTATTGAAATCAGATATGCTATCGCCACATGACAGATAGTTTCACTACTTACGTTATTATGAACTTATCAATCGAACAATTGAAGTAAAATAAAAAGCTAACTCAAATGTTGTAGATTTTTTTATTTACAACAACAAATAAGAGTACAAAGACTTTTTCCTGAACAGCAAATAAGTTCTTCTTTTCAAGTCGATGGTGGAAACTCCTTAAATTGTTTGGTTCCAGTTTGTGACTACATTAATTGCAGCATCAATGGCACTTATTAAGATCTCCAAAGTGTCGTGCTGATGGTGATCACCGGGGTGGTTTTAGTGAGGTAAATATTCCACACTCTCCGGACTTATCCCCAAAGTCCGGGCGCCTTTGAAGGTTTCCCCTCGACAACAAAAAAAAAAGGTGTATGAGCAGTTAAGGCAATCCAACGTGTGTCTCAAGGCGGTGCTTCCTTTATAGAAACATTGGATATCCGACGGGTCCTTAAATGATGTAGTGAATTTCCGAAAAACACACATTTGATTGTAATTTAAAGGTTAATTTTCTTAAAATTATACCGAACAAATCTAGCACCAATCTTGATACCCTCCCAAGTTTCATAGCAAGCCATTTCAATGAAATCAGGGTCAACCAAGAACCCAAAGGCACTAAAGCCATACCTGTGACCTGGTAGCTCAAACCCGTACGAGTAAGGTAGACCAACAGCCATTGCATAATCAGTGGCGGTTCGGGAGGCCGCGTAGCCTAAAACTAACGCTACAATATAACATATTTTTTTAAACAAAGGCAACGGCCTACCGATTGCACGCAAGCCCGCGCCTATGGTGGCTGGAAATCGGAATCGGAATTATGGCAGCGGCTAAGGCGTGAGCGCTGTTGCCTGATGCGGTGGGCCTCCTCTTTTGCTAGCATTACTGCTTCGCAGAAAGAAGCGACCGCCGGCCACTCCTCCTCGCTCCGGACCCAAGCCAAGGCCTGTACCAAGTCCCGGTGCGAGGATCTATTATATGGTGGATATTAATTAAGACACTAATTCATCGTGTGCAAATTACGTATTTGTTGTTGTTTATATTACTGACGCACTCAGCCTTTTAATGTGCTCACTGTCACTAACTTAGGCCTTCTCTCTACGAGAGGAAATGAGTCGTAATAAAACATCATGTGGACCCAGAACGGATTAGTGAATGTTCAAATTTTTCAGTCTAAGACGTAGTTGGTACCTACCCAGGCCTCCTATCTTCTAAAGGTTATAGGTAGGGGTCGTTTTAATCCCGCGGAGGGTCGATTCAGTACATGAAATACAATCGATTTGTAAAGAGAAAATTAAAAAATAAAGTACTTTTTTACAAGCTTTCTATTAGCTTGCACTGTATGTAACTATGTATGTTCGGCTCAAATCTTGCAACTCAATTTTGAAGCAGATATCTTCAACCGATTGTGCTGAAATTTTACATGCATGTGTAAATCGGGTGACAATGCAACATTATGATAACATGGAGCTGATCTGATGATGGAGCTGGAAGGTAGCCATAGGAACTTAGCAATAAAACAATACAACCCCATCGAGTTTGGGCTCGCTTGATTAGTATTGACGAGTACTTTGATTCTGTATGATAGCCAGGGTCTGATGATGGAGCCGGAAGGTGGTCATAGGAACTCCGCAGTTAAACGATACAACCCCATCGAATTTGGGCTCGTTTGATTCATATTGACGAGTACTTTCATCCTATATGGTAACTAAGGTCTGATGATGGAGGTGGAAGGTGGTAACAGGAACTCCGCACTTAAACGACAAAATCCATCGAATTTGGGCTCGTTTAGTTTGTATTGACGAGTACTTTCATCCTATATGGTAGCCAGGGTCTGATGATGGAGCTGGAAGGTGTTCATAGGAACTCCGCAGTTAAACGATACGACCCCATCGAGTTTGAGCTCGTTTGATTCGTATTGACGAGTACTTGGATCCGATATGGTAACCAGGTTCTGATGATGGAGCTGGAAGGTTGCCATAGGAACTATGCAATTAAAAGATATAACCCCATCGACTTTAGGCTCATTTGATTTGTAATGACGAGTACTTTGATCATGAATGGTAGCCAGGGTCTGATGATGAAGTCGGAAGGTGGTCATAGGAACTCCGCAGTTAAACGACACAACCCCATCGAATTTGGGCTCGTTTGATTTGTATTGACGAGTGCTTGGATCCTATATGGTAACCAAATTTTGATGATGGAGCTGGAAGGTTACCATAGTAACTTCGTAAGAAATCGACACAATCCCATCGAGTTTGGACTCATTTGATTTTTATTGATGAGTACTTAGATCTTATATGGTAACCAGGGTCTGATGATGGAGCTGGAAGGTGGTCATAGGAACTCCGCAGTTAAACGACACAACCCCATCGAATTTGGGCTCGTTTGATTTGTATTGACGAGTGCTTGGATCCTATATGGTAACCAAATTTTGATGATGGAGCTGGAAGGTTACCATAGTAACTTCGTAAGAAATCGACACAATCCCATCGAGTTTGGGCTCATTTGATTTTTATTGATGAGTACTTGGATCTTATATGGTAACCAGGGTCTGATGATGGAGCTGGAAGGTTGCCATAGGAACTTAAGTTACTTACCGAACACGGCAAGTTCGCGAAGTACCTGTACAAGATTCGTGCGGAGATGACGCCCGGGTGTCGCCACTGTGCGGAGCTCCCGGAAGACACGGTGGAGCACACAGTCGAGGTGTGCCCCGCTTAGGAAGAGCATCGCCGTGTACTTGTGGGGGCGATCGGTGACGGCGATCTCTCGCGCCGGGGCTTGGTTCAGGCCATGCTCCGGAGCGAGGAGGAGTGGCAGGTGGTCGCCTCCTTCTGCGAAGCAGTAATGCTAGCAAACGAGGAGGCCGACCACATTAGGCAAAGGCGCACACGCCACCGCTACCGCTTGGATTCCGATCCCAATTTCCGGCCACAGTAGGCGCGGGCTCGCGGACGGCGGTTAATGGGTAGCTCGCTGTCCGTCCATCCGGTAACGGCGCAAGTCGTTTACGGCACGCACTGTTCCCACGGGCCTCAAGGAGTTGTCAGCAAACTGTAGGGGCCCAGCAGGGCCGAAGCCTACTGGGGTCAAAAGTTATGTGAAAATGTCACCCGGGGCCCTGGGACGAAGGCAATGAATGGAACAGGGCAGATTTTTGTGTGACATAACTCTAAATCCAATATTCTCCTTTTTCTCAGTCATACTCTTGGTGGAGTGGTAGTGGTCTTCTGGTAGGTTGGTTGCGGCTTTTACGAGACTTCTCTATCTCTCTCTATTCATGGCACTACGTGTACATTCAATGAGGGAACAGTCTGAAGATGATTTAGTGAGGTCTGTCCATCTGGTAGGCGATTGGCCGCGAGAACGTAGGCCATCTACTCTTTCCTGTACCACTAAACGTTCCAAAGAGCTTTCATTGCGTATGATATATCCAAACAGCTTAAAAATTCGCTGTTGCACCATCGACGAAAGTTTTTGTTTTGATGCAAAGCTCTTTAGGAATGGAACCGTTAGTGCGTTGAGCAGTCTGTTTTATCCTCAGTAAACGCCTCCAGCGTCACATTTCAAGAGCGTCAATCGTTTTACGTTGCTTGAATCTTCTCCGCATTTCCTAGGATTTGTGATTGTGGATCCCAGGTAGATAAACTCTGGACAACTTCGCAATTGGCTATTTCATGTAAGTTAGGTTGATTGTTAGTCTTACGATCCACCACCATCATTTTGGTTTCATAAATCCAACCTGGTAGACTTCTCACGTCTCTTTTTGCGAAGCAGTAATGCTAGTCAAGGAGGAGGCCGACCGCATCAGGCAACAGCGCTTACGCCGCAGCCACCGCCGTAATTCCGATCCCGATTTCCTGCCACCGTAGGCGCGGGCTTACGGACGGCGGGCAATGGGTAGCTCGCTGTCCGTCCGGTAACAGACTGAACCAAGCCGAAGGACGGGGGATGTCATTGGATGATTTTACCCAACATAAAAAAAAAACCTGGCACACTTCTAAAGATAGCAGACTAAGTTTCAGCTTTCCTATGATATGGGTAGCAAATGTGAGGATTTGCTGAGAATACAAAATAATGTGATTTAAATAGGGTATAGGTAACTAAAAAGTAAAAAATAAATTACAAATAAAAAAACTTTTTTAAAAACAAGCTTTCAATTAAATGGGCTAAAAAGAAGAAAATAAACTTTTCCTTTATAACTTTTACTATCAATTTATAACGACATTACACAATTTATATGATATAAAAGCTTGTCGCGAGATTTAGCTGTGTAAATACCTACACACTACATAGCTAAATAACTTCATTAATTAAATAAGTTAAATAACTTTATCTATTGATTTTAATATTTTCAAAATCTCGCGACAAGCTTTTGTATCATATAAATTGTGTAATGTCGTTATAAATTGATAGTAAAAGTTATAAAGGAAAAGTTTATTTTCTTCTTTTTAGCCCATTTAATTGAAAGCTTGTTTTTAAAAAAGTTTTTTTATTTGTAATTTATTTATACTCGAATTTATTAACGCATGTACGAAATTAATTTCTTTAAGTAAATGTCAGCTGAGCGAGGCCAATCAACTGTAGGTAGTTATTACGCGACGACCGACAATTACCTACAAGGTCATTGACTCGTTTACTTAAAGAAATTAATTTCGTACATGCGTAAATTAATTCGAGTTTAAAAAAGTACTTTATTTTCAATTTTATCTTTACAAATGGATAGTGTTTCATGTACCGAATCGACCCTCCACGGGATTCAAACGACCAAAATTTTAAAGGTGTATAGGGTGTACAGCTCTATCTCTATTTCTTACTCGAACGCCTGACTTAAGGCTCCAGAAAACAATTATCTTGCTGTCTAATATTTTATTCCGTGCTAGAATTCATAATGAAAAAAATACAACGCAGAAGCAACAAAAAAAAACATTGATATAGATCATTACATCTAATGAAAAACAAAGTATATCTCAAGACATAGCCAACTTATAAAAAGCCTTATCCATCATAAGCCTCGTGTTTGGCCAAAGCCAAGCTCACAAAAACGAACAAACCGACTACCCTCAACATGTCTGCCACAGTAACTGACCACAAATTAATCAATCAATACGATATTATTAATCTTAATCAGTTTTCAAATAAATTATCTTTATAGTATTAGATAGTAAAGATAAAATTAAAAAATATCTTAATAGACCCTCTATTAAGATATTTTTTCTACCGCTATCGTAAATGAAGCAAAATGATGAGCAGCCACGGTTCTGTATGAGTGGCAGGCGGTCGCCTCCTTCTGCGAAGCAGTAATGCTAGCAAAGGAGGAGGCAACGGTGTACACGCCGCCGCCGCCGCCGGGATTCCGATCCCGATTTCCGGCCACCGTAGGCGCGGGCTCGCGGACGGCGGGCAATGGGTAGCTCGCTGTCCGTCCGTCCGGTAACAGACCGGTCCGAGCTCAAGTCGTTTACAGCGCGCACTGTTCCCGCGCGCCTCAATGAGTTGTTAGCAAACTGTAGGGGCCCAACAGGGCCGAAGCCGACTGGGGTCAAAGGGTATGTGAGAATGGCACCCGGGGCCCTGGGACCAAGGAAAAGAATGGAACGGGGTAGGTTTTTAGTCAGTAAGAGTCTGACACTACTTCCCGCTCCACCCAAGGGCGGGATTTGTCATTGGATGATTTTACCTAAAAAAAAAAGGGTTCGGTACATTTTCAATCAATCTTCTGGCTTGTTCCCTATTTGAGGTCAACTCTCCCGATACTGTTACGCCATTCTAAGCAATTTTGTGTCATTTCTACGAACGACCTGGGGCCCAAGTCTGTATTTTTGTAAATTCGACATGCCAACACAATCCCATTGTCATTTTGCTAAAAGTTCTTAATCTGCTAAATCTTAATGTTCGATCATTGGTCGGTTATTGGTCTCGTTAACGAATGGTGGTACAATGACTTTGTCGTATTCAGACAAATCTAATGGTAAGTCACCAATCAAAGGAACAGACAAAATTTTAGCAGATTACCCCATAAGTCAGAAATTCATTTGTCATTATGTACGAGATTACCATTTCTATCAATGGTGTGTGACTGTTGGAAAGTCATAGTGACGCCATTATATAAGTAGATTACCAAACTTGTCAAAATCAACCATGATGAAATCACTGATAGACGATTCTGACACTATTGTAATAGCAGATTTGGTTCCCTGGATGGTCCGCCTCCAGGTAGTTGGTGGACCCGTAGGCGTAGCTGCTTGCGCCGTATACGTAAGGCTTGCGGACGACGAGCACTGGGTAGCTCATCGTTCCGCCGTCAGGTAAAAGTCTGGACCGATCCCAAGTCATCAATAGGGCGTTCCTCGCGCGCCCCAAAGAGATCTCAGCCAAATCTCAGGGACCCAGCTGTGCTGAAGCCTACTGGGGCCATGAGTCGTCTTTGAAAGGGTTTTACATTACAGTCACTGAAAACGCGAAAATTATAAGTTGTCAAAGTTAAAATTTGCCAACACAAACAATAAATTGGGCTCATTAAAAAAAAATCCTTATCAAGAACCTCATTGCTATAATTAAGAGTACTACATATATTTAAAAATACTCAGAATTAATGTAATTACTTGAAAAGTATTAACTACTTTTAAAGGTCAAACATCACGAAAAACTAACACATTTTCGCAACATTTTAATTAAGTACTACGAAATTATCGCATCGCGGAACTCAAGCTGACAACATAATTAAAAACTCCATTTCTCCTGCTAAATAACGCTGCAAAGCAACTTGACATAACTGTACAATTTGTTTTATACAAATACCTACAATAATATATTTTTTAATTTCTTTGGATTAACTTTATGAAATGTCTTCTCGACTTCTATAAAAAAAAAACGGCTAAGTGTGAGTCGGACTCGCGCATGACGGGTTCAGTACTGTCCGTTGCAAAAAACGGCAAAAAAATTACGTTTGTTGTAGGGGAGCCACACTTACTTTTGTTTCTGTTTTTAGTATTTGTCGTTAATGCGGTCACAGAAATACATCATCTGTGAAAATTTCAATTGTCCACCTGTCGCGGTTCTTAAGATATAGCCTGGTGACAGACAGACGGACAGACGGACGGAAAGACAGCGAAGTCTTAGTAATGGGGTCCTGATTTTACCCTTTAGGTACAGAACCCTAAAAACTGGGCAAGTGGGGGTCGGACTCGAGCACCCAGGGTTCCGTACAAACATGTAATACCTATCGTCGCTTAAGTTTTTACATCGCGTAAACTTAACTATTGCGCCTTACAATCAACGATTGCATCACTGCTTACCATCAGATGGGATCGCAGTCAAGCTCTAGTTTGAGCGAATAAACTGTTTAGAAGCACGTAACTCAACTTTTAGAAAAATACTAAGTTATGCACTGTTACTATGACTCTGCCTCTGTTCCAAATTCACGTGTTTGATACGTCAAACACAGCGTTATTTGATTTCCTATACAAGTTTTCAATGAAAATATTTTTTTCATAGCAAGCTTTTATGGTGCGGTATATACTTAAATAATTAATACTCCAAAAACTTCAACACGATGTGGTTATTTTATTGCGCTTATTACCGAGTTTCTATGGCCGTCTTCCTGTTCCATCATTAGACCCTGGTTACCATCTAGCACCTAAATAGCCCAAATTCGAAGGGGTTGTGTTGTTTACAACCGAGTTCTTAAGTTCTTCATCGTAATATTGTCACGCGATGTTCACATGCATACAAAAATTCAGCTCAATCGGGAACCGGGAAGTGGATCAAATTTAATTTGCAAGATTTGATCAAAGACAAACATCGGTCAGGTGAAACTAAATAAAAGCTAGTAATAATTTGAAAAAATGGCGCCGTGTTAGAACTTAAGGTAGGTCTTCCCCACCCCACTTGCCTATCGCCAACGTCTAGCATGGTGTAAAAGCATGATCTAAAGCAATCCAGCGGGATGTCAGATGAAAAGGCAACGCGATAAAAGAGAGATAACGCCTAAAAACTCTGTTGGCATTCGATAATTCCATAATTACTATACGAATTATTACGAATATTTCATAAAACTTTTTCCAGGAAATAGGTTTTTTTTTTTAAAGCCTTAAAAGTTTTTGAGGAAAATTGTCGTTATTCTGAATCTCAATTAAATGTGCAAGGCTTTTATTGGAGTACTTTTTATATTTTTAATAAATGAGTACATTATGGAGGGCCAAAGTTCGCGTAAAATTGCAAATTTTCAGATGTCTTTACTGGATTAGTTTAACACAATTTTATGTTTTGATTTCTATAGAAACCTAGATCATATTTACAAGATATCTGTGTATCTAAAATATCTGGAGAAAGATGTGTTATAATAACATTATGATCACGTAAGAGTGGTTGTATGAAAATGTACCTCGGGTTGGCCGCTCTTAAACGACGCTCGCTTAAGAGCGGCCAACCCGAGGTAAATTTAAAATGTAAATAGATTAATTCCGAGTCAAATCTCAATTTATTTTCCGAAACACAAAAAATATTTTTTTGTGGCGTAACTAATTTGGTTTCAGACATTTTTTTCTATACCTTGCGTCATGCCGAATTTCAGGATTCTAGATCAATAGAAAGTACCCTATAGAGTTTACTTTCCTAGCGAGTGTAAATACTAGGCTAAATTTTGATCCTTTTAATCCCGTGGAGAGTCGATCCGGTACATCAAACACTATCGATTTGTAAAGATAAAATAAAAAAAATACTTTTTTTCTTAAACTGGAATTAATATACACATGTACGAAATTAATTTCTTTAAGTAAACATCAGCTGAGCGAGTCCAATGACCTGTGAGTAGTAAGTACGCAACGACCGACAACTACCTAAGGTCATTGAACTCGCTCATCCGACCCTCCACGGGATAAAACGATCAAAATTTAGGCGTGTATTATATAGCTTCACCTCTTTAACAGTTCAGGGCCCTAGGTCACATAGATAATGAGACTCTCAATTTGAGAGTGGAAAAATCTTGTACAATCGGTGCCCTAAGTTACCTAACCCAACTCCTCTGAGGTAACTTAGGGCACCAACCCTACATTGCTAGGAGCGGCTAAGGAGATTCAAGATCATCCAAGTACTTCTTGAAATGATGTGGAATAACATACTTAGAAATTTGAGCAACAAGAGCAGATGCGATGGTGGTGTAATGGTCAGCATAGTTGCCTTCCAAGCAGTTGATCCGGGTTCGATTCCCGGCCATCGCACACTTTTATAGTTTTATTTCTTGTTAAGCATGAAGTTTTTTGTAACAACTATGACTAAGATCATTATCTTCATCGCGTTGTAAGGGCGGCCAACCCGATGGTACATTGTCATAAATATTTTAAAGTATTTTAAAAAAAAACACTTACTTCCTGGAACCAGTTTTTGTAAAAAAAAATCGATTTCTTTATTATTATAGTTAATGTTGTGAGCTTACACAACATTAACTATAATAATAAAGAAATCGCAGTAAGGAACCTTAGACTTGGCACGACTTTGTCTAGATTTCATTACTTTTTAGAGATAAACGAGAAGCTCCACCGAGACTTGGCTAGTTTTTTACAAAATGTTTTTGGTGGGATTCTCTTTTTAGTATTTGTTGTTATAGCGGCAACAGAAATACATCATCTGTGAAACTGTTTAGCTATAACGGTTCATCAGATATAGCCTGGTGACAGACAGACAGACAGGCAGATGGACTTCGGAGTCTTAGTAATAGGGTCCCGTTTTATGCTTTGGTTACAGAACCCTAGAAAGAAAGAAAGAAAGAAAAATATTAAATCGAGAATATTATCGTGAATTTTTCCTTATACTATGCTAATATACATAACATGCAGTCTCATCCTGCAGAACCCACTACTGCATATTGTTTGCTTCAGTATTATTAACTTGTATTTTATTAAATAATAACCTCACATTAGCAAGGAAATAATACTTCCGTTAGAGTTGATTATCTTTTAATAAGACTAGGAAAATACCGGTGTTGCGGTTTTAGTAGTTAAGGCGTGGGTTACACAAGAACTGTGTGGTTGAGGGTACTAGCGTAGATACTACAGGGCTAGGCGAGGGGCCCCCGAGCTCGGGGGGTTCCCAAATCCTCATTAGCAAACCTCGTATTGAACTACTGAGAAGTTCTTTCGAAATCTAAAATCATTTTAGTCAGTAAAAGTTTAACACTCCTTCCCGCTCCACCAAGACCAGGTAAGGTTATAATGATGATTTCTCAGGGTCCTTGATTTGGGATCAAGGGATTCTATCTGAGTTTGCCATGATGTGTCCAGACCTGGCGAATGCGCCACTCGCGAGCCACATGCGAACTGCGCGCGTGCATTTCATGTATTTTTTTATACTCTTATATTTTTGTTCTTTTCGCTAAAAGTGAAACCTAGGCTATTTTTTAAAGGACTATATGAGAAATCAATAGCAAAAACAATTATGTCCACCAACCGTAACCAAACGTAGTTAGAGACTATTTAGTAGATTACTTTAAGTTTTTTATCACGCGTAATTTTTTATTTTGCTTTTGGTATTTATGGTGTGTACGCATTAAATAGTGTCAATCACAATCGTAATACTAACACGTATCTACTTTTTTTTTATTAGTTTTAGTAATGAAAAACTGCGGGTATGAAAAAATATAATAGTACTAACCAACTTAATCTATTTTGTCAATAGAAATTTCAAGATATTACGTATTACATTAGAAACGCTTTTAAACGTACAAGTATCTTCGTTCGGTTACGGTTTATGAACCTGTTTTTTTTTGCTATTGATTTCTCGCATTGTCTTCTAACATATTACCTAAGTTTCATTTCCGGCAAGTTTCATTTTTAAAAGTAAATCATGCTAAAAGTTTGCATTGCCTTTTGTAAGTTGTATAAAATAAAATAAATAAAACACTGATTTACTCGCGAAGACTTTAATTCTTGTCGAATTATGTGGATGTGATCCCAGCCTTATGCATTGCTAATCCATTTCCTACAAATTACGTACAACAGTGAAGAGTCATGATGGAATAGGTATTTTATACTGGCTTTGCCGTAGTCGGGTAATAATATAGAAAAAATATTTATTTGTGACTCGCACAATCTCGACTGGCCTGTTGGTCTAGTGGTTAGTGACCCTGACTGCGATGCCGGAAGTCGTGGGTTCGATTCCCACCCAGGACAAATGTTTGTGTGATGAGCACGATCATTTGTTTTCTGTCTGGGTGTAATTTATCTATAGCTAGCTTTTGCCCGTGGCTTCGCTCCCGCTCTACCCTACTCTACCCTATTTTATCCTACTCTACCCTACTGTACTCTACCATATTCTATTCTATCCTACTCTACCCGATACCAATAAATGAGCAGGGTTTGGATTTTTTTAATAAACGGGATAAATTCCTTCTCCTGGTTCTAAGCTATCATCTCACCATTTTTCAGTCAAATTGGTTCAGCTATTTTTGATTTATAAATAGTGTAACTAACACGACTTTCTTTTATATATATAGATATATATATTTAAAAATATATTAGTATGTTTATCAGTTATCTAGTACTCATAACACAAGCTCTGCTTAGCTTGAGACTAGACAGCGTTGTGTGATAGTTGCGATAAAAAAAAACAATGTAACAAGAATCTAAATATGTCAAAATACTATACTAAATGCTAGCTTCTGCCATCAGCTTCGTCTGCCTGAATGTCGGTGAGCAGTGATGGCCCAATGGTAGCGGCCCCGACATACGGGTTGTAGGTCGTGGGATCAAACTATTGATACCCAGCCAGGTGCATTACTTTGTCTAATTTCTTTCATCACCACTGCTCTCAAAACGGTGAAGGAAAACATCGTTAGGAAACCGGCGTGTCCTAGAACTAAACATTCGAAGACATGACGTCCACTAATCCGCACTATGCCCGCCGATATCAGCCTATCCTCACTTGTAAAGAAAAGCGTCCCAGCAGTGGGAACATTGTAAGGCTCGTTATATATTATATATCGATATTGTCCATTTATTATGTTACATGTTGTTGTATAAGTTATCGGCAATCCTTATAATTAGGTGTTCTATACAATACCTTATAAGTGTGTAAAAGACGAGAGCAGGGAAGGAGGTGATGTAATTTTAGGGTACCCCGACACGGACCGGTTAGATAAGGCCGCCAATTGTTTATATTTTAGACATAAGTTTTCGTTATTGTATTTCTTGTAAGTGCCAACAATAAAGTGTACAATAATAATAATAATAGTATCTGTGGTCTGCTGTCAACTTGAAGTGTTGAAAATTTTATTCTCCAATTTCTTTAAAACAATTTGTATAGAAATTTTATAGCAAAATGAAGTTACCCGATAAAAAAAAAAGGCCCAAAACTACAGGAAATCATTTATTGTGAAATACCGGTGTCCCTACAACAACTATAATGACTTCATGTAAAATATGTTTATGACAAATAAAATTTTCGACGACGAAACTTAAATGTTGACGAGAGCTGCAGCACGCCGTGCACGCCCATCACCTCCGGCCTCGTCGCTCAGCTCCGCCTCGCCGCCGCCGGAACCCAGCCCCACTGTGAGTGCTGTGACACCGGCCGCGGCAGTTGCGTCGAGCTCCAGCGACGAGTTCTTCTCTCCGCCGACGACACCACCACCTGCGCGTCGACGAAGAGGACGCCGGCCGCCGAGCGGCTTAGGACCTCGAGGCCCACCGGTCTCTGATAGGGTCCCAGCTCCCGGCGGAAGTGTGCAGCGCATGCGATGGACGCAAACCATCAACGAAAACGTCATGCGCGCATACTACGGGGCTACAGAGGGAGGAAACAACCTGACCGCGTACCGTGTTCGGATGCTCTCTTTGTTTCAGGTGCTTGAGCCAGCCGTCAACGTTTCAACCCAACGACTGTCGGATCAGGTGCGGGTCATCCTGCGTAATCACATGTTGGATGATGCTGTACTTGATCGCCCCCGAACGGAAACGAGTAACCGTGTCATTGCCCTTCCGTCGCAACCTTTAGTTCCACTTGTGGCACCACCGTCCAGCTACACATCCCACCATGCTGACGAGGAGGATACTGACACGGTTGCTCATGTAAGTACCCAGTGCAATAGCGAACTGAGGAGTGCTTTGGAGTGTGCAATTCGGGAATATCGCAACATGTCCCCCGAACTTAGACCTCGCTTACCTCGTTTGCCCATGCATAACAAGAATAGGGCGCTGGTGGCTGCTCTGGATTCGCAGTTGTCTGACTATTTTGATGACTGCGAAGATCTCACCAATACACACTCGATAATGTACTGCGCGGCCGTAGCGGCATGTCGTGTAGCTCATGTCAAATTTCCAACCAGTGACGTAGCTACACGACCGAAACCAGCTGTACCGGCCTGGCAGTGCAGGATCGAGCGTCGTATTGGTGGGGCCAGAGCACTCATCGGCAAACTAATTTGCTTCAGGGAGGGCAACACTCGCCCTAGAGTGATGCGCTTTGTGAGACGGGCATTTTCGGGGACAGACATCAGCCCCCGAGACTACATGTCCCGAGTCACAGAGCGCATCGACTTCCTGAAGCAAAAAGTGTATGCATGGGCAAACCGTATCCGCAGGTATAAGCGCCGAGTGGAGCGATACACCCAGAATCGCACATTCCGAAGCAACGAAAGGTGGGTATATAGGGCTTGGGAGCGACCGGACCAAGGTGTGACTGACACACGCCTCCCGGGTGATGACGCTATGAGTTCATTCTGGCGCAGCATCTGGTCGGTGGCTGTCAGTCACACCGAGGGTGATTGGATTCGGGAGGTGGAGCGCGCGTGCGATCCAATACCACAAATGGGGGCAATTTACATCAGCCCCCAAGATGTAGCTCGTGCAGTCCGTCCGTTGCCTAACTGGAAATCTCCAGGGCCGGATGGACTGCACAATTTCTGGATAAAGTGGTTCACAAGATCGCACGCTCGTTTGGCGTCTCAATTCCAATCTGCCCTAGAGTCAGGGTCGCTGCCCGAGTTTTTTACGACAGGAATAACCCACCTGCTCCATAAATCAGGCAGTACTGCGGAACCTAAAAATTATAGACCGATCACGTGTTTGCCGACGGTCTATAAAGTTCTTACATCCATACTGAGAAGCAAAATTAACAACCATATTGACAAAAATTTGATAATGTCACCTTCTCAGAATGGATGTAGGAATGGGTCCCGCGGTACTAAGGAGCTGCTCCTCATTGATATGACCATTAGCCAACAGGTTCGACGTTCCCGAAAGGATCTGTCGACATGTTGGATAGATTATAAGAAGGCCTATGATTCCGTTCCTCATACATGGCTCATGAGGGTGCTAGAGTTGTATAAAATTGATACAACACTACGCACCTTCCTGATGTCGTGTATGAGGAAATGGAGTACGGTCCTTCGCTATCCAGGATGTCGACATATCCAGAGGAATAGCGAACCTGTAAGGATAGAGCGAGGTATATTCCAGGGTGATAGTTTGAGTCCGCTTTGGTTTTGCCTAGCCTTGAATCCTCTAAGCACACTGCTGGAGAATTCAGGTCTAGGCTATCGGTTGAAGAGAGGTGGTCAGGTTATATCTCACCTTCTTTACATGGATGACTTGAAGCTTTTTGCCCCCAACAACCTGCAACTGATGGAGCTACTGAAGGTAACTGAAACCTTCAGTAGTGCCATCAGGATGGAGTTTGGTGTGGACAAATGTGCGGTCATGCATGTAAAGCGAGGGGAGGTTGTGGAATCTGTGGGCATTCAACTCACGGATTCCATAAACCTGAGATCTCTCTCTCCAACCGAAACCTATAAGTATTTGGGTATGTCGGAAGCCCTAGGCATCAATATCACTGACATGAAACAATCGTTGAAGGAGCGCTTCTTTGGACGTCTGAAGAAGGTTTTCAATAGCCTTCTTTCAGGCGGAAACAAGGTGCGGGCCTTCAACGGTTGGGTCATGCCGGTATTGATGTACTCTTTCGGCGTACTCAAATGGACTCAAACGGAACTTGACGCCCTGGATAGGCGGGTCCGAACACTGCTGACTGCATACCGAATGCATCACCCACGATCGTCGGTGATGAGACTGTATATCCCGCGGAAGTGTGGCGGTCGAGGTTTTTTAAATGCTAAGACCCTACACAACCGCGAGGTATGCAGTCTCAGGGAATATTTCCTAGCTGCCGACGTGGGTATGCATCGAGATGTAGTGGCAGTGGACAAGGGACTCACCCCGCTCTCCTTGGCTAATGAGAACTGGCGCAAACCGGTAGTGCTTGACACTAACGATCGCAGGGAAGTATGGCAGAGCAAGGAACTTCACGGACGCTTTTTCCGGGCCCTTCACGGGCCCGATGTAGACCAATTGGCGTCCGTAGCTTGGCTGCGTTTCGGTGACCTCTTTGGGGAAACCGAAGGTTTTATCTGTGCAATTATGGACGAAGTTATCATGACGAATAACTACCGGAGATTTATTGTGAAGGACGGCACGGTTGACATCTGTCGGGCGTGTCACCGTCCGGGAGAATCAATTCGTCACATTATCTCCGGTTGTTCTCGTCTGGCTAACGGCGAGTATTTGCATAGGCACAACCTTGTAGCCAAGATTATCCATCAGCAACTTGCTTTGAAATACTCTCTTGTGGGATCGGAAGTGCCGTACTACAGGTATGAGCCCGACCCAGTTCTTGATAATGGTCATATCACGTTGTACTGGGATCGGTCCATCATCACTGACAGGACTATTGTAGCCAATAAGCCTGATATAGTGGTGGTGGACCGAAACGAGAGGCGTGCAATGATTGTTGACATATCCGTTCCGCATGACGAGAACCTCGTGAAAGTCGAGAAAGATAAACAAATCAAGTATATTGACTTGGCTCGCGAGGTTGTCGACATGTGGGAAGTGGATTCGGCGATCATTGTACCGATAGTCGTGTCGGGTAATGGCTTAATAGCCAAGAGCCTCGACCAACACCTTAGGAGGCTCTCGTTAGGCGGCTGGATCAAGGGCTTGATTCAGAAAGCGGTACTCCTGGACACGGCTCGTATTGTTAGGAGGTTCCTTTCTCTGGAGCCCTGACCGCCGGTAGCTTGGACCCTGTTCCCGATACCGGTGGGACACTATTTTTTATATTTTTAAATGTTTTTTTTTTATGTGTTTTTTTTAAAGAAATATTTAAAAATATAATGTATAAGTTTATTAATGAATAAAGAGAATAATAATAGGTTTCTTTTTAAGCACTAGGTACCTGAAAATAAAAGCCTTAGTTAAAACCGTATTCTATACATTGCCTAGGTATTGTATAGAATACCGGATTATACACCGTTAAATTTTGATCGTTTTAATTCCGTGGAGGGTCGGTCCGGTTCATGAAATACTATCGATTTTTAAAGATAAAATAAAAAACAAATAACTTTTTTTCTAAAACTCGAATGAATATACGCATGTACGTAATTAATTTCTGTAATCTCTAGCTCTAGGATCTTTTGATTTGTATTGACGAGTATTGAGGTATGGTAACGAGGGTCTGATGATGGAACTGGAAGATGGCAATAGAAACTCGGCAATAAGTGCAATAAGATAACCACACCGTGTTTGCACTTTTTGTAGTGGTCTTAATGAGTATTAATTATATAACTATATACCGCGTTATAAAATCTTGCTATGAAAAAAATATTTTCATTGAAATCTTGTTGGCTTAATTAAAATTATAAAGATAAAATTCTTGATAAATCTCGATTGAGTCACTAGCGTGTTAGATACCAATACTGTCACTGCGCCCGAAAACCTGTTACTGCACAGGTCGTTCGCCACTTTGGCTCAACTTATATGCCGCGTATTGTAATAATTTTGAATGTGACATGTAGTACTTGTAACATAGCCCAGTGGCATATAATAAGTCGGTAATCGCAAAAATTTACTTCGGACTTATTGTTCGAGTAAAATCATTATAGAAAAAAATTAATTCCATTACATCCCAACAGATGGCGCTGCACGTCTATGTACGCAGTTTACGCACATCATTTCCCACACACGTAATATGGGGAGTGAAAGAAAATCTCGGAGCAAAATTTTCCCTTTGGTTTTCACCATCAGGTTTTGCTCTATCAAAAAATAGTATGTATGTTTGTTTGTTATCAAAATCATCCGCAGCCCGTCATCCTTATATTTTCCATGGTAACGAAACCATAGCGAGATCTAACTCGACGCCATTGCCATCTATCGAGCTTAGCAGAACTACATTCATGAAAAGTTAAAACCGAAAAATATTTAAATATATAAATGTTTATGGAAAAAATGTCTACAATTATCCAGGCTACCGTAAGTGCGGGCTTGCTGATGACGAACAATGGGTTGCTCACCTTCCGACCGTCCGGTAACGACCGAGTCACGCGCAGCTCAAAGAGATGTCAGCTAACCGTAAGGGCACCGAACACTCCAGTATACATCTCCTGCATCACACCACAAGGGTGGAAGACATCGTGGAATACGTGCGCCAAAAGACAAAGTACGCGCTGAGGGTGCAGCTGCTGGAGTCGCATCGTAACGTCAATTTCAAGGCGTTCGTGGTGCGATTCCCGAACACTTTTCTGCCCCTCGTGTTGAACGAAGACTTTTGGCCGCAAGGTGTGGTGTTCCGTCGCTTCCGCGGACAGGTGCCACAGAACAGCATGAAATGAACCTAGTGCAATGTGAAATGTGACTAACATAGTTCTAAGTCTTATTTACTAACTATAAATTGTATTTACTTTAAATATGTTAGTCTGTAAGGCCAAGATACCTGATAATAAACGATTTATTATTATTATTATTATACCTGCTAGGGTCACGGGAATTTCTGAAAGGGAAACCTCACGCAAAGAACAATTGAAGGACAGAGGTTGGATCCAGTGACTCTCTCTCGCTCCACTGAGAGCGTGAGAAATGATTTGATGATTTCTTACCATTGATATATTGCAAGGGAATATACGTTACGCGCTAACATCGCAATCAGAAAACCTGGACTCGAAACTCACACACCACAAACCTATAGTCACTGATAGTCAAGGACAGAGACAAGAACCGGCGCTGGCATGCGAGCAAAATAGCGTTAGCCGCCAAATGTACGTAGACGCGATCGATGTGAAATCGCGCCTGAGAGGCACAATTTGGCCTCACGCGCCAGAGGCGAGTCACCGATCATCCACTGTTTTGATTCAATCTAAGTTTCCTATCCTCAAAAAACATCCAATTGGTATCCATACTTAAATCTACGATTAATCAATTTCAACTTCCCTACTAACATTTGTACGACATAGTCCACAAAATAAAGCATTTATTTGGGCAGAATTGCCTGACATTTGTCAAATGACTCGTGTAAGCGATTGTATCCAACTACCCTCCTCACTCGAGGACTATGCTCACGGGTTAATGGCCTACTAATGTCTTTGTATCATAATGGAAATAGAAATAAAAAGTACGTAATGTTGAGCATTAGGAAATATAATTGTGATATGGTTTTGTGAAAATATTTGCGGTTACTTGAAAATGATAAGTAGGCTGGGCAAGGCACATTGCTCGCAAAACAGACGGGCGAAAGGTTCTGGAATGTCGGCCATGTACTGGAAGACGCAGCTTTGGAAGACCGATGACATTTGAGTAGGTCTATTTCGAAAAGTGGACGTCTTTCGGCTGCAATGATGATGATGATGAATAAAAAGGTATCCCACAAAGGAGCTGATGACCTAGTGGTTAACAGGACAGCAAGATACCCATTGCTTGTGATCTACAAGACCGCGACTTCGGTTCCTGGTTTGGGGGTATTTGGGAAAGAGAGTAAAGTCCCACATACCTCCGTTGAAAAGGGAGGATCCTCCGTCCAGACAGGTGTTGTATCTGGTGGGCTACTGCCCGATAGATGATTTCGGGTTTGTTCTATATGTTCCGATCGCGCCGCGAATCTTACTTGCGCGATGCAGGATTAGTTCTTTTTGTGACGACATGGATGTCGCTACATCACTCCCCTCCGGAGATCGGAGATCGATGGTTCTTGATGCTTCTTGAGGCGTCGTGATGCGTGCCAGGCCAATGGAGGTTGGTTCCAGTGAGTCGGAACCGGATTCCGCATAGTTCTCGGTGAGTCGGAACTGTCTGCGGTGATGCCCCAATGAGTCGGGGTGGTGCTATCCCAGTGAGTCGGGATACGATGCTGCAGGCTCCAGTGAGTCGGAGTAGTGCGGCTGGCTCCAGTGAGTCGGAGCGGTGCTGTGCGACGTAGGGCTTGACTGCTGTCGTCGACCAGGAGAGGTTCTTCAATACTCTTCATGTGACTGGCCGAAGGTGCAAGTGCTTAGCCAAGGTCGCTGATGAGGCTGAGGGTGATGACCAGGTATGACCAAGTAGGCATGCTGGTGGTCAGGATACCCATATAGCCGTGGGTGCTGGCTGTATGGCTCGCTGCTCGAAAGCTTGAGGAAGTGATGATGACGTCACGAGGTAGTTGCTGCACGAAGGCTGCGCTGACGTTCTTTGTCGAGGGTCACCAGTTTGGGGGTATTTGGGAAAGAGAGTAAAGTCCCACATACCTCCGTTGAAAAGGGAGGATCCTCCGTCCAGACAGGTGTTGTATCTGGTGGGCTACTGCCCGATAGATGATTTCGGGTTTGTTCTATATGTTCCGATCGCGCCGCGAATCTTACTTGCGCGATGCAGGATTAGTTCTTTTTGTGACGACATGGATGTCGCTACACTGGTAATCGTCCTGCGACTCCCGAAGCCCCAGGCGTCTCCTGTGGCAGTAGCTGGGATGTGAAGATGTCCGTTCCCTCATGATGGCGTCCTTCGTTTGCGTTACTGCTTCAATAGCGCCTTTTTTCAAATGGACGCGATAGGTCGTCGCCACCGAATGCCTCTAAAACGCTCAATTAACTGAACGCCAAATATCGTCCAAAAATCAGTTTAAACACGAGTATAAACTATATCCTGGGGACTAAGCTAATAGAAAAAAAGAAAACATTACTTTTTTTGCGGGAAATGACGCAATCTTACGACTAGCTCACAAATTATAATAATTATAATCATTTTATAGGGAACAAAAGAAAGAAACAAAAGAGAGAAATCACGTTTATTGGCATTATAAAAAGGGAAAAATACAATCACTAAAAAATCATTAAAATTAAACAAAAGTACACTGATTAATGCCATAAGGAGCTAAGTTTAGTATCATAATACCAAAAGGTAACACAAGCCTACGTAACGCTAAATTTTCAGCAGCAGCCCATGACATGAACCAATGACACGTACTGGAAAACAGAAAATATACATTAAAAATTCTAAAATGTTCTGTGCAGATACCAACTAAATTGCATTGCAATTCTTATTTATCAAACAGTACAAAAAAAGATTGATGCACCCATTTAAAACAAATAATAAAACTTAGATAATATCA
Source organism: Leucania comma (assembly GCA_958295575.1). NCBI lineage: Eukaryota > Metazoa > Arthropoda > Insecta > Lepidoptera > Noctuidae > Leucania > Leucania comma. The sequence goes on along the minus strand of OY282477.1, from coordinate 21,144,865 downwards.
TCGTCACCATCATTTTAGCCGAAAGACTGTTGGAGATAGGCCTCCCCCAAGTGTCACCACAATGAACGATCCTGTGATCCTCGCATCCACCGGATTCCCGCAACCTTTATCATCGGTCCACCTTGTAGGAGGCCTTCCAACGCTACGTCTTCCGGACAATATCATTAATAAATTAAGTAATTGTTAACTCATTAATTAGAGATAATATCATTTCACAATAATTAAAAACAGTTAAAAGTGTAAACAATTAATAAAATAGGTAAAACATAACAAATTTAGGGTTCGAGGAGTGATCTTTAAACCTTAAATAACATAGAACAACATATAGTAGTCTTCCGTTCCGTTTGTCACACCATAAGTCCATATCAACATTCTTATGTCCACTTTAAGCAACCTTTTTTCACCTGTCTTTTTTACAGCCCAACATTCTATTCATACAGTATTAAAATCAAAAGTTTCCATATAGATTCATTATTATCATCAACCTTTTAATGTTCCCACTGCTGGGTCACAGGCCTCCTCTCTAAGAAAGGCAATGGGCCGTAATCCACCATGTCTTCGGATTTTTGGTTCTTCACGATATTTTCTTTCACCATTTTGAGAGCAGTGGTGATGAAATAAATTACACAAAGTAATGCGCCTGGCCGGGTTTGAAACCGCGACCTACAACTCGTAAGTCGGAGCCGTTACCACTCGCCACCACTGCTCTATATGTATATATTATTGTATACGTATATTATACAGTCAAATTAAAACTAAATAAAATCTGACATTTAACCCTCACGCGCCAATTGTACACACAAGTGTACGAAATTCATTCTCGCCGAGGGGTTAAGGTCAGTATAATGTCGTGGCCACATGCACATAGTGACATCACTGAATTTCAGTGTAGGATACTGTTTACCCCGTGAGTTAATGCCCTTTGCATAATTCTCTACATTCACACAGACAAAGCTGCTAACAGAAGCTAGCAAGATACAGCACACAAACAAGCAATATTAAGGTGAACAGGTTAAGCCATTAGCGCCCGCCCAAGTTCCACAGTTTGAAAGAAAACAATATTCTACGGGTACTTTATGTGACTGCCAGTTACACCGAACTTTTAAAAATAATGTGAGAAAGCAAAAAGTTTTTTTTTTCTCTTGTCTGTTATATGGCGATCTGTGTATAACACAATGAGCCACTCTATTGACTGTATCTTAGTACTGGACCTTCGGAAGGTAGCTAAAAGGAGACTCCAATGAGTGCTCTTTCTATTGTTGTCTCCGATTCAGTAGAATCTGCTAGTTTGAAAGGAGACACTGCTTTCTGAGCACTGTTTTTCGTGTGTCCAACACTGCCTTCCCCTTTTAGCTGCTGGTCAGTAAATTTCTGTGAGTCCGAAGTCTAACTTGATAGTTCCTGCTGTAATGTGAAATTACCTGCTTAACTGTATTTATACCCAGGTCTTTGTACATGTATTTGTTACTTACGTACTCGTAGTATAGGATATTTAGCATTGATCGCACAGTTTTACTTTGGAACCTCTCCAAAATCTCAATGTTACTATGACTTGCTGTGCCCCACAGTTGGATGCAATAAGCCCATATGGGCTTGAAGACCAAAAGTAAATGAACTTAAATGCTTACTATAGTAGACTCCGACTTACGAGTCGTAGGTCGCCGGTTGGAACCCAGCCAGGTGCATTAATTTGTTTAATTTATTTCACCACCACTGCTAGGAAAATATCGTGAGGAAACCGGCATCTCCTAAAACCAAAACTTTGAAAACATGTGACATCCATCAATCCGCACTGGGCCCGCGTGGTGGGTTACGGCCTATTCTCTCTCCTAGAGAGGAAGCCTGAGTCCCAGCAGTGGAAACTAGTTTACTACATAATTATTTATTTTAGCGGGAATTTCTTGACTTAATTCTACTATCTGACAACCCAAGGGTAACTGGAGAATGTCTACCCTTACGTTGTGAAACCTTTACGGTCCGGACTAAGCATTTCGCCTCGTCGTTTACACCGTATACATCGAAAGACTGGAAAAATTTGCCTGTTGCAGTCTTCTCATCTGCTAATAATTTGGGAGTCTTCAAGGCTAGAGTGAATAGGCTCTTAATAAACTAGTGCGCCTCACCATCAACGATTGCATCACTGCTTACCATCAGGTAAAAAAAAAGTATTGCCTTCTACGGATCACGATTTTTTGCTGCTTTCCAAACCATTCAGGTCAGCCCGCCGCAAAAAGTATTAATTCCGCCTCTATACTTTTATGTGTATAAAGTATTTAGTAAATAAATCCTACTTTTAGTTGAAAAAAAAGAAAAAAATATATAATGACGTAATCTTAAAATAAGCTTACAATCATAATTATGATTGTGCATGTGAGCGAATTTTAAGATTACGTCATCGCATTTTTTTAATCTATACTCCATCTGTTTAGGTACTTAACTAAATGTAAACAATCTTCACAATTTTTAGATAAAACATCTAAAACTTGTCTAAAAATGTTATACAAAAATTTTTACAATCAGCTATTTACCTAAACCAGTGTTAATATGGTTAATAACTAAATTTAAATAATCTTTGTATGTCTTATAAAACGTTTTTTTTTAAATAAAAGATCTTATCAAGATGGTTTACGTTTAGTTAACTACCTAAACAGATGGAGTTTATAATATATGGGGAAAACATGCGTCACATCCGCGCAAAATGGCCGAACGCTCAGCATAACGCCGTAGCCTCATGCATAATGCGACAAAACCACAGCGCTGGTTTTCAGCGTGGGCCGGTGACGGTGTCGAGTTAATGACATCGCCACACAATTTCTCACCTAACTATACGCATTCCATTTTTGAGGTGTGAAACTACGCCTACGCCTGCCCTTTCGGGGAATACACACTTAAATGTTACATTATACTAATGTATAAGGAATAAGGAAAGTAAAAAAAAAGTAAAAAAAAAAGTAAAAATTCATTTATTTTCCACTTTAATGTAATACAGTACAGACTAGTATAATAAGTGGAGTGGACTGGAGCCTAAACTAGGGCAGCCATGAATTTCGAAACGCCAGGGTCTTTCTCCCGCGGCGAGTGAGTTCGTCACAAATACATTATGGATGTAATGTAAACAATATATATGTGTCTATATGTGTAAATGCGTGCGTGTGTTGTGCATGTGTTATGATTTGTGTGTATAAGCAAAGGCCTATTTAGCTGAATTACTTTCTGTTTATTTTAACTGACTTCTTCAAAATACTTTCTAATTCATAACATTCCTTTAAACTTCGAGTCAAAACTTTTTTTTTTTTTTTTTTTTTTTTTTCTTCAATCTACAATCTGCAATCGGCTATCCAGCCATAATCAGATGTGTTCCACCAATCTTGACTTTGTAGGCGACATTCCATTAAATGGCACCATATATCATGTATTGTTGTTTGTTCATGCTCTCTGGTCGAGATCTAGTATGTGCCATCTTTTCAAGCGTTTAATGTTCTCTTGTGACTGCAGTAAATTCTTTGCCAGTTCATTTGTGTGTCTGCTCAGTCTTTGTTTGTATCTCTTGCTGATATTGCTGACTTCCTCTTTAACAGTAGGTATCTCAAGGTATTCGTGTATCTCCGTATTTCTTACAAACCAGTGCGCGCTTGAGATAGTCCTCAGGGCATTGTTTTGGAATCTCTGGAGGATCTCTATGTTAGAGTTGCTCGCAGAACCCCACAGTTCTATTCCGTAGGTCCAGATGGGTTTTATGATGGCTTTATAAACCAAGAGCTTGTTACTAATAGACAGAGGAGATTGTCGTCCAAGCAACCAGTTTAGCGACTGAAATTGTAAGTTCGCTTCTGTCCTCTTGGCTTTGATATGTTTACTCCAGGTCAGTCTTCTATCCAGGTGTAGGCCAAGATATTTTACGCTGTCTTGATTTGGCAAGGCCTTGTTATCCATACGAACTGGTGGGCAATCGCCTCTTCTCAGGGAGAATGTTATTTGTGTTGACTTAGTTACACTAGCTTTAATTCTCCACTTCCGAAGCCAAGAATCAATTTTATCGAGTTGTGTTTGCAGCTTCAATGATGCGTTGTTCGGGTCTTTGTCGCTCGCAAGGCATGCCGTGTCGTCTGCGTAGGTGGCTGTTACAACACCTTCTGTTTCAGGCAGGTCTGCCGTATATATGGAATATAGCACGGGGCCGAGAACTGATCCTTGGGGCACAGAGGCAGTGATTGAGTACAGATTCGAGTATTCTTCTCCGCATTTGACTTGAAATTCCCTTTGGTGTAAATAGGATTTCAGGATCATGAAGAATGAGTTAGGTAGGAGTGTTTTCATTTTGTACAGCAAACCTTTGTGCCACACCCTGTCAAAGGCTTGCTGTATGTCTATAAATGCTGCTGAGCAATACTCTTTCTTCTCCAATGATTGCCTGATTACATGGACTACCCTATGCACTTGTTCGACTGTTGCGTGATTCTCCCTAAACCCAAACTGGTGATCCGGTATGATCTTGCTCTCATCGAGTATGGGTTTAAGTCTTCGCAGAAGAGTCTTTTCAAACACCTTCGACAGTATGGGGAGAAGGCTTATGGGTCTATATGAGCTTGGGTCTGTTGGCGGTTTCCCCGGCTTAGGGATCATACAAATCTGTGATATTTTCCACAATTTCGGGTAGTAGTGTATTCTAAATATCGAATTAAAAAGCATTGTTAGGAAGACAATTACTTTTTTTGGCAACCGCTTCAGTACTTCCGCTGTTATAAGATCAAAACCAGGAGCTTTTTTATTTTGCAAATGCTGAATCGTGCGTGCTACTTCTTTTGGCGTAACCAGTTTAATTGGTGCAGATAGCTGCTGGTCGCTTTTGATGACTTTATCAACTTCCGTTTCAAAGTCTTTCATAGGTGATTCGTTAGGAGTGAATACTTCGCTTAAGTGTTTTGCAAATAATTCTGCCTTTTCCTTATCACTTCTAGCCCAAGCGTGATTAGAAGTTTTTCTGAGTGGTGGTATATGATTTTGTGGTCTTTTAAAGTTTTTTGTCATTTTCCATAGCGAGTAATTGTCCTTTTTATATGCTGAAAGACTAGATATTTTGTGTTGAAACACCGCGTTTTTATTTTCGTCTATAAGTTCCTTAAGTTCTCTCGATATTTTGTTATAAAGCGATCTGTCCGTGTCTGATCTTGTCAAGTGTAATTGTCTTCTTTGTGTTCGTTTTTCTTGTAACTTGTCCCGAATCTCTAGTGGAATATTATTTGTTTCGGTGTTACACTTCAATGCTGGGGTAGAGCGCCAGGCAGCTACCTGAATGAGGTTTGTGATGTAGAATGTTGCCTTGTCAATGTCTTCTTCTGTTTTAAGTTTGACTTTGAGTTTGACTTCATCATCTAGGAACTCGGTGAAGGAATTCCAGTCAGTTTTATTGTTATATAATGAAGGCTTTTGGACTCTTTGCATTGGTGAGATGCTAAATGTAGCCACGATAGGAGTGTGGTCCGATACAGAATCAAGTAATGATTCAACATTAAAGTATACATCCGATAGTCCCTTTATTATGAAGAAATCCACGAGGTCTGGTATTTTGTTTACGTCTGTTGGCCAATAGGTTGGTTCTCCTGTTCCGAGGGTTACTAATTTGTTTTGATCGACACATTTTTTTAGTTCACGACCTTTTGTTGTTGTTAGTCGAGATCCCCAGTGCGTATTTTTACAATTCCAATCTCCTCCACATATGAATCTGTTTCCGAGGCTGGAGAAATAGCGGTGAAACATATCTTGTTTAGGTTGATGTCTTGGTGGGCAGTAAATTGCACTAACGTTAATTGGTCCCAAGTATCCATCAATGGTCACTGTTGTGCTTTGCATCCATTCCTCTCTAAATTCGCTGTGTAGGTGATGTTTTATATTATTTTTGATAATGACTGCGGATCCACCATGTGCCGTACAGTCTGGATGATCTGTGTTATAGATGGAGTAGTTGGCTATCTTTACCTTTTTATGGTCCGTGAGATGGGTTTCAGAGATCAAAGCGATGTCAATTCTATTAGCTTTGAGCAGTACCTCTAGTTCTTGGGTGTGAGATGATAACCCATTTACGTTCCAGGTGGCAATTCGTAGGGAAAGCATTAGGGCAATTTGCTTATCAGTGTCATAATGAGGTTCATCATTGTGCTCATCTGGGATACGAGACTGTCGATTCTTTCTGTCTGTTTGATCAGTAATGTTTCTAGGTAACTTCTTTGTTCTATCATTTTGTTTTCTGTGTATGTCATTATATCACTTGTTCTCTGCGACTTATTGTCAGCGTGTTGTCTTAGTTTATGTGACTGTGGTTTATTAGATATGTCATTTATTTGTTTGTCTGTATGGTCGGGTACTTGATATGCTAAAGCATTAGTTATGCTTGCAGTTATCTTTTTATTATTTCTTTTTACTACTTCACTATACTGTTCTATAGGTTGTGATGCGGTATGGTACTTTTCTTTATGTCCTTTATTCTCAGTCTCTTTTTTAAAGTCAGGTTCAATGACGTTGTAGCTGTTAGTTGTCGTGTGTGTTGTTTGACTGCCTATTCTCGCTATATTGTTTATTGCATTTATTGATCTTGTCTTGTTTATGTGAGTTCTATTTCCTACTTTTTTTCTGGCGAGTATTTCTTTGTATACAGCGCATCCTTTATAACTAGCAGGGTGACTACCTGAGCAAAGAGTACACACTGCTGGGGTATTTTTGTCTATAGTACATAACGTAGTTTTGTGTGCGCCGGCGCACTTTACGCACCTGTATGGCCGCATGCAGTTATTTTTACTGTGGCCATATTGTTGGCATCTAGTGCATTGTACTACTGTAGCTCTTCTTTTCGGGTCTTCTATTATGATTCTTTGATGGTAGATGACTTTTATGTCTTTTATAAATTTGTTATTTTCGTGCGGCGCTATGTTAACGAAGAAAGTGTTTAAGGGGTCTTTGGTTCCCGGTATCCGTGCTGTAACTATTTCCCCTTGTACTTTGTTTCCAGTGTTTTCAATAGCCTGTATGATTTCTTCTTTTGGAGTACTAAAGTGAAGATTTTTGATTACAATTCTCATACATTTTTGGTCTTTACGAGTAAATGTATGACCAATTAGCCCTTTTTCTCTAATGTGTTCAATTAGGATTTTATATTTGTCAACTGTACTGGAAGAAATGATAAGCTGATTTTTCGACACGACTTTGTAGGTGTAGTCATTCTTATCTACGACTTCTTCTATTAATTCTGTTAAATTCCGAAGATTGTCTACACCATATAGTATAATTGGTGGTGGTTTAGGGGTTCTTTTTGCTGGGGTGACATCATCTGTTTCTATGTCTAACATAGAGAAACTGTTACTAGTTTCAATATCTAGGCTATTGTTTTGTTTTGACTCAGTTATGCCTCTGTTGTGGCTTATGAGTAGATCCCTTCGCTGTATTCTTTTGGCATTCATTTTGTATGCTTTTTCCTCAGGTGATCGGCCTCTTTTTTGGCTTGGCACTCGTTGCCATGGCGCATTAGGATTGAGGTTACATTCATGTGTGTCAGTTTCATTATTGACAGTATGTTGTTTATTTTTATTATTGCTTTTTGTTTTTATTTCACTAGCATCACTCAATGATGCTGATCGTTGACGATTAAAGAGACCCGGGTGGAATATTTGTTGGGTCAAGATTTTTGGTTTTTCCTTAGGCAGCAGTACTTTGCCCCCCCCAGAATACGTGGGGCAGCCTGAGCTATGCTCAGGAAGGGATTCTCCAGCTTGGCTGGTACCCTCCTGGGGTAGATTTTCTTTGAGTCTTGCTTCCATAGTTTTGTGTTATTTTTATCTCAGGGTTTTCTTCCCTTGGCCAGTATTTCGGTTATTGGGCGCCGAAGACTCGCCCTTCGTGTTTCATATTTAGCTGTCACAGTCCCGAGGTAGGTGGTATGTGCGGGGCTCGTTAAGGACCATGACAGTGCCCGGAGGGGACGACCCATAAAGATGTGAGTATATGGGCCCGTCATTACATCGCTGCGGCAATGTAATGACAGCGTGGACGTATATGAAACACTTGTCGGTGCACGTCTGATAGCCTAGCTCCGCACACCTAGGCGTACGCTATCGGCAGTTTAGTATTTTATAGGAGTGAATTTCCTGGCAAAGAATCCGCTCCACTAAAGCCTAACACCAACCCCCCCCCTCCGAGTCAAAACTAATAATATTTTAACGTATTATCATAAAAAAATAGTTACTGAAAACGGGAATGATATTACCTTCATCTTATTTACTGAAGCGCCTACAAAAATGACATAGCAAAGAAACCCACATATGAGTATGGAGCATCATAAATTACCAAGGCGCCATCAATAGCATGCAATACTTCTCTCGTTGAACCAATATCAATGCTCTCAAACGATACTATCGCGTGCACGATTCCCTGATAACTATCGGTTGCTTAAGTGAAAACGAAGCTTAGATTTAAGTAAGTGTTCTCTTGTTAAAATACTGCCGCATATGTCTTATACTGCAGAATATTTCACAAGCTTTTATTTAGGTTCACCTGACCGATGTTTGTCTGTGATCAAATCTTGCAAATTAAATTTGATCCACTTCCCAGTTACCGATTGAGCTGAAATTTTGCATGCATGTGTACATCGCGTGACCATACAATATTATGATGACATGGAGCTGATCTGATAATGAAACTGGAAGGTGGCCAAAGGAACTCGGTCGTGAACGTCACAACTCCTTCGAGTTTGGGCTCGTTTAATTTGTATTGATGAGAGTTTAGGTGTTAGATGGTAACCAGGATCCGATGATGAAACTGAAACACGGCCATAGAAACTCGGTAATAAGCGCAATGAGACAACCATATCGTGTTTGAATTTTTTGGGGCGGTCTTGATGAGTAATAATTATATAAGTATATAGGGTGACTGATAATTAGTGAACGATACTTAAACACGTAATAATAATAATATAATAATAATAAATTTAAATTAAATATATTTTTTTAATATTAAATATATTTTTCCACATAATACTCACTCTTAACCTTAAATTTACTCACAACACGCTACATTAACTTGGCTTGGCCCGTTAATTTCTTTTTTTTTTCTTTTCTTTTCTGCACCATGGCAATCTGTCCTGGAACAATAAACCACTGGGTTGATCGACTTTTAGTCCGTTCGTGTTATTTATTATAATGAGAGCGGTTTCAGGGTAGCTCTCATTTCCCTATACGAATCTGGCCCCTTAATGTAGCTAAAAACTAGCCTAGAGCTAAGAAAAACTACACGTTTTCCCAAAATAATAATAAAAAAATAAGAATTTTATCTATACAAATCGATAGTGTTTCATGTACCGAATCGACCCTCCGCGGGATTAAAACGACCAAAATTTAACGGTGTAGATCTCGTTCAGGTAATCTGTAAAAAAAACTCGGTTCATCACAATAAATTACTTAGCTCTATTTTTCAACAATTGAGTTGATACTTGCCTGTGTTTTTGTAAAACTATTTTATACTCAACAACAAATTAGTAACACTAAAAAGAAATCTGTTCCTGAAAACAGTATCAAAATTGGTTATTAAACAAAGCAGCAATTAGCATTTCAAATATTGTTATAAGAAAGAGCGGGAGCAAGGTAGGATCATCTCGCTATCTCTTTTACACGTAACCTGTGAGTAATAACGCAATATTGCAGTATGTTCATGCTTATACTGTTATTTGACAGTTTCGCCTTCTATCAAATTTGAAAGATTCCTAACTTAATATTGAACAGACTTTAAAAAATATTTTTATTTGCGATTTCAAATAAAGTTACTTTGTGATTGTCAACTACTCAATGAGCTCGTATTTCCTGAAACATAAATAAAAATATCTCTTGAAAACTAAAAAGACCTACGGTGTAACATTTAAGCTTCGCCAAGTTCAAACGACATATTCATATTAAAATTTATGACTGAACTTTAAATAGTTACGGCCAGCGATGCAATATAAGTTTCATTGTTCTTAACAACTTGTCGGTTAATGGCTGCCTGCATTATGCTGTAAATATTACGTAAGAAATATGGCGGAAAGGCAGCCATCTTTTTTGTTTGGCGCCAAAAGTTTGCGCTTGTTTATTTTCGATTATTTGTTTGGAAAAGGAATGAAGAATGTTGAGGCGGTTATTGAGTGTCTTGATTTTTATTTTTCTGCTTTCCGTAACTAAAGCCATGCTGTGGTAAAAATATTTGGCAGGCTGTAATGTATATTATAATTTTCTGAGAGGCTTATTCGCAAGCCGGCTGTCAATGTGAGCAAGGTTTAAAAGCTTGTTGAGTGATACATAGATTACGAGGTAACGCGATAAAAAATAAATCAATACAAATAATTAGGGGTCCGTGTGTTAGGAATATAATAAAAAGATCTATAATTGTTAGTGTTGTGTGTTAGTGTCTTCCTCTTTGTGGTTCTCCTGTCCAATGTAAGGACCGCCAGCGGCAGTGAAAGCTTTCTCCAAATGTTTCCATCGCTCACCTAGTCTTGCGGTTCTGGCCAATAGTTTGCCAGCTACTTTGACTATGTCATCTATCCTCTTTTCAAATGGTCTGCCTCTTTTTCTTTTACCATTTCTAGTCATGCAGTTTGTTATAGTATGGGCTTATCTTTGTGGTTCTAGTCTCTGAATGTGGCTTGCCTATTGCCATTTGAGTTCGAGCGTTTGCCTCACATCTCACATCTCTTGATTTCTTAAATTTCTTGACCATCGTAGTTTTCACTCGGTCTCTAAGTTTGATGTTTTTTTTTTTTTTTTCATGAAACTTCGCTCCATTCCTCTTTGACACGTTCTAATTTTATTTTGTTGTTTTTTTGTTAGTGACCATGTTTGTCACTTTCATATAGAGCGCGTTATCAAGCATGTATTTAAAGTTTTAAGCACAGGTCAGTTGAAAACCAGCGTCAGGCACTAGTTGTCTGGCATTCATGCTGAACTGGACCTATTTTGGTGGAGCCATGAGGCACAAAACAGAAACTTTTTTATTTATATTTTTATTTTTAGTTTCTTTTTTTTATGTAATATTTTTTTTCGTGTTACCTAATTATTGTGTTTGTGCTTTATGCTGTACCAAATAAATTCTTTTTCCTTCTTTCTTTTCTTTTTTTTTGCTTTCAAGCGAGGTGAAAATGAACTTTTAAAAATTTCTTTTTGACCCAGTATTTGTTCCATGTGTTTTTATTATTGTGTTTCTTTTCACTACAGTCTTTAAAAGATATAACTTGGCCGAGGGAAGTGTTGTCTTCCACGCTCTGAGTGCATTCGGTAAATCCGTCATTCACATATGTGTCATTGATATATGTATCAGTTTATTATTGTTTAAGATTATTCTGTGTATTTTTTAATTGGACCATCGTGATGATATTTTTTTTTTATAAGTCGCAGAAAGAGATATGTATGTATCCCCACTACTCGTATATAATAAATTTTAAAAAAATCCGCCCAAGTGCGAGTTAGATTCGCACCCAAAGGGTTCCGTACCATTATCAACAATACAACATTAGACACATTATTATTAATACAGAACAAAAAACACCAAAAAAAAAAACATGTGTGTTGTATGGAAGCGCCACTTAAATATTTATTTTGTTTTGTTTTTAGTATTTATTGTTATAGCGGTTACAGAAATACGTAATCTGTAAAAATTTCAACTGTATAGCTATCAGTCTGGTAGAGACTGCAGCACATCTGCTTCTAAGCTGCCCTGTTGTCGCTGGATACAGGGCAAAGTACTTCGGAAACCCAGGTAACCTCCACGAAATGGTCAGTAACACCAAGACGCTGCTGGCCTTCCTTGAGGAGCTGGGGTGGATCGAATGACCCTTTTGTCCCACCCGTACGCAAAATACGAGCTTTAGTCGTGGAGTTGCGGACAACAGCCCGAAATACAATATAATACAATATCAGTCTGGTAACAGACAGACGACAGTGGAGTCTTGGTAATAGGGTTCCATTTTTACCCTTTGGGTACGGAACCCAAAAAGCGGAATTATGCTCTAAAAATCCCCATTTCCTCTTCCTTAATCACAGCAGAAACCGTGAACCTCTGCATACGGTTGAAAAGCAAAAAGCCAGTACCACAAACACAAACCACATTTGGAAGCCCACATCCATATTTTAAAAAGTCCGAATACAACTCCGTTGTGTCTTGCCATGAATAGTATTTCGCTTAGAATTCAGGTCTTAAAGAAATTCTCGTATCTCCACTAATGTGTTGGGTTAAGAGACGAGCGATAGCGAGTTTGTAAAGAAAGCGAAAACTAAGGCCGTGTAATAATACATTGCAGCAGCGGGCCTCGTCATCGCTCGCGCAAACACAAACATAAGGCAATGTACAACGGACCGCCCAACGCACCGCGCAACGCGCCGCGTCTCCGTAAACAAGCCCTAAGCGTTTCGCCTCTACCTTTATACCGCGTACATCGAAGAACTGGAACAATTTGGTGTCTTCATGGCTAGAGTGAATAGGCTCTAAACTAGTTCGCCTCACCATCAACGATTACATCACTACTTACTATAAGATGGGATTGCAGTCAAACACTAGTTTATATAAATAAAAAAAGTACTTTTGTTTAACTCGAATTAATATATATGCATGTGCGAAATTGATTTCTTTGTTAATATACGCATGTACGAAATTGAATGCTAATGTATTATCAGCTTTTTAATGTTCAACTTCTACGCGGACGAAGTCGCGGGCAAAAGCTAGTTTTATTATAAAATCTCTAGATTTTTAGTAAAAACACTAAAATGTTTTTTTGTCTCAGCGCATCTCTTTCTTTTGTATGTAGTCCGAGAGTGACCGTGCAGATCTTGTAGTCATTTTAATCATTTCAATTTCCGTTTTTATGAGAGAACTTTAATACCACATAATACCTATTTTTGACCTCTCCTTTAACCTTTTACCTGAAGAGCCTAATTCTGCTTTAAAATATCTTCATTATCATTATGCAAAAAGATTTATTCTCGACAAGACCATATGTTCGAACACACCTGAAAACTCTCAATTTGCCACCTATAAATTAAAGTCTACGAAAACTGCCTCCACGTCGGCAATGTCGTTAGGATCGTCAAAATAACTTATGTGTAACATAAATCGCTTGGAATTCAAGGCTTGCACGCTTTGCGCCCTAACTCAAGTCAGTGACAGGAAGTGAGTGTCGGAAAAATGGCCGCGTTTCCTGCGCCATAATGGTGGCTTGCTCACTAGTCGGGCCCGTCCGGGAATTGGTAGTAGGTAGTAATGTTTACCTCCACTATGTTTAGTTTGTGAATGATGTGCAGAAATGTGCTGGAGACCAGGTAGTATTGTTACTAAGTTTTATTTTTTTAAAGTGGGAAATCATCTAACGAAGAATAACGAATCATGAAGAATTGCCAAACTTAAGTGGCAGTGGGCAGGGCACATTGCTCGCAGAACGGATGGCCGTTGGGGCCGGAAGGTTCTGGAATGGCGGCCACGTACCGGAAGACGTAGCGTTGGAAGGCCTCCTACATGGTGAACCGATGACCAGGTAAAGGTTGCGGGAATCCGGTGGATGCAAGACGCACAGGACCGTTCATTGTGGCGATACTTGGGGGAGGCCTATCTCCAACAGTGGATGTCTTTCGGCTGAAATGAATGATGATGAAATCATCTAATGACTTTCGCGCTCTGGGGCGGAGCGAGAGGATGTGTCGTGACTATTACTGACTACAACAATACCCACCTTCCTTCTTTGCCCTTGCGTTCTAGAACTACGGGTTTCCCTTTGAGAAGTAAACCCTAGGCCCCCAAACCCCAACCCTATCCCCGCTCCGCCAAAAGGCGGGTGATTTTCTCACCTAAAAAAGGCCCCAAGAGTCTTCGGCCCTACTGGGCCCCTGCGATTTTGCTGATATTTCTGTGAGGCGCGCGTGAAACACTACGCTCCTTCGACGACTCAGGATCGGTCCGGAGGGTTAGGCGCTAGCATCGAATTCAAGAATACCTAACATCACAATTCCAGTGTCGAACGATCGGAATTAAACTCGAGAGTAAGCCCCCTGTTTTGACTTTCGTATTTTGAGCAGGTGTCTATCGGTAGTTAAGTATATTAACACTTAATAGTCATAATACCTAAAGTTACTGTTATTATCAAACGAGTATTGTTATTACTTTTAAGAATTTGTTTTTTTTTTTTACTAAAGCTACCAAAGTTTATCTATCTATGTTGATAAGACAAGTTTAGTACATTAGGCTGCGTTATTAGTTTCTTATTATAATACTATGTTTTCAAATGGTTACATTAGTATTAGTAATTAACTTTAAGCAAGCAGGTCTTTCTCTTTACTCTGTATAATATTAGTAATTAAATTGCGGGCAACTTCCAAACTTTTTCTCGAAATCCTCTAAATCCAAGCATTTCATCAGCGCCAGAAGATCATTTCTATCCTAAACTTAATTACTGAATACTAATGCTTGCTTTAACTTAATTAGTAACACTAATGTTACTATTCTGTTCATAAGTGAAACTAACTAATTCTTTATTAAAAACTCGTGATTTCGAGACTGATTATTGTCGATTTGCAGGTTTGAAATAAATATTTACCGTAACCTTGAATCATTGCATTTTTCCTCCATTTACTTAAAGCGAATTTTCATAAAATAATTTAAAGGTTTCATCGTAACACATCAACCCCGGCCGCGTTGGCGGCGAATGTTACCGGACCCGGCCGGGTTGAAAAACATACCGGGTTGCAATCTCTAATTGCTTCTACATATTTATTTTTTTCTCATTTAGTTCATCTCCTTTAATTAATTCTCTCATTTCACAAAAACTCTACATAGCACACATAGTACATAGTAGTCAGAAGAAAACAAGAATGACAATATCATCCATACAGTTTGCATTTGGTCTCCACTTTAATTAGGACCCCGTTTGTACACAAACGAATAACTTGGCTCATGAATTGAGGAGACCGGTTTAAAATGAATATTACCGGGAACACTAGGAATTCCTCCTGCGTTGTGATTCCGTTAATGTAAACTCATAAATACTTAGATCCGGATAAACAATCTATAGGCCATACGAGTTCAATCATCGAATGCGACTCGGTTGGGCAGCGTTCGGGAAGCTGCGTGGTATCTTCTCTTCCAATAAACCACAGTGTCTCTAGACGAAAGTCTACGACCAGTGTGTGTTGCCAGTGATGAAATATTGCTTTAACCCTTTGAATATCTTAATTAGAGACACTATAGAAAGACAAAAGGTGTGCGGACACCAGTGTCTGCTTGGGGCTTAAGTAATTAAACGTGGTCGCTTACAATGGGCTTCATTGGAAGACCCAAAGTGGGCCTATGACGATATAATAATAATAATATTTCCACAACTATCACACAACACCGTCTAGTCCCAAGCTAAGCAGAGCTTGTGTTATGGGTACCAGACAGCTGATAAACATACTTATATATTTCTAAATACATACATATTATAGATAAATAACACCCAGACACAGAACAAATGATCGTGCTCATCACACAAACATTATTGTTCTGGGTGGGAATCGAACCCACGACCTCCGGCATAGCAGTCAGGGCCACTAACCACTAGACCAACAGGCCAGTCAAATGTCATGTCGTTTGGTTAGTCTTTAAAAGTAGTTATAATTATAGTACTAAATATACAACCTAATTTTTAGTATATGCGAAACCCAAAACACGTGTCTAGTATTTTTATGTAAAGAATCTATGTACAAAATTTCATAACTGTATCATGAAAGACCACAAAGTTATAAGCTTGTTATGTTACTTGATTGTTCACACAAACACATGGTCACCGGGCCGTTCGAGCGATTGAGGGGTTGCTTTTGTCCCGCACCCAGCTGGGCGCTGTAGTTTAATGTCCGCTATGACCTGCCGTGACCTGTGTTGTACTTAGTGTCGGTGGCGTCCAACTTGTGAAATTCTTTGAATAATTTTGGGAAAATATATAACATGGTGTAAAAATTATTGGATTCGATTCAGATACTGATTCTGAACTATATTCAGGTTTCGCATATACTAAAAATAATGTTGTATGTGGGAACGCTTAAAGAGTTACCATGGCGCTGGAACACAAACAGCATATGAAGGACGGGTTAGTTTTAGTTATTAAAAGTCTGACACGCCTTCTCACTCCACCCTAGAGCAGGAGAAGTCACTAGATTCTCCACTCCAAAAAAAAAAATGGTAAAAAAATACTTAAATCTATTCATCAACTCGCGTGCCGAGTCACAAAAACGTCAAAGAGTAAAGAAGAATGGAAACGACTCGTCGGGTTACGTAAGTGCGTCGTTGCTTTGTGATGTACGGTCAAGTTCTGCTTACTATCCTGTTGTACCATGCTCATATCCTGAGCTTTTCCCTTGAGAATATTCACGAACTTTTCTATTTTAGCTCTAATTAATTGGATAATAATAAATAAAATAGGGAATTGGAATAATAATAAAAAAATGCTCGATTCAGAAAGTGGTACTTGGTACTTTCTCTGGAGGCCTGGCCACCCGTAGCTTGGACCCTGTTCCCGATACCGGTACTTCAATGTACGCGGCATAAACAACGAGGCAAAACGCTTAGTCCGGTTCTTAGTTGGTTTTATAGAAATATTTAAAAATATAATTTATATCTTTATATAAGGTGACTGGTAATTAGTGAACGATACTTAAACACGTGATTGTAGTCATGATAATAAATAACTTTTACTATGGGACCAAACCTGAAATCACGAAAAAAAAAAATCTGCTGGTCAGTACATTTGTGTTCGCCTAACTGGTCAAAATGTACTGAACTTGGCTGTTTTGTTTTGCTGTTTCAGGTTTGGTCCCATAGTAAAAGTAAAGCAGGGCCGAAGCCTACTGGGGCCTAGGGTTAGGCGAAAGTGAACCCCGGAGCCCTGGAACAAGGAAGGCTTTTAGTCAGTAAGAGTCTGACACTATCTCCCGCCCCGCCCAAGGGTGGGATTTGTCATTGGATGACTTCACCTACCATAAAAAAAAAAAACTATTGCGGCAAATTAGCCTTTACCAAACCAGTATAATTTCTTGCCCTGATCCCATGCTGCCAAACATGGTCTCATAGTGAATGCTGCATTGAGCACAGGAGCGCATAAAAAAAAGTACCATCTCATTTCTACCATCGAATAACCTACCAAACAATTTACGTTGTTGTAACCTCCACGGTCCGGACTAAGCGTTTCGCCTCGTCGTTTATACCGTGTACATTGAAGGACTGGAACAATTCGCCTGCTGCGGATTCTTCCCATCCGATTATAATTTGGATGTCATCAATGCTAGAGTATAGGAGAATAGGCTCATAATAAACTAATACGCTTCACCATGAACGATTGCATCACTGCTTACTATCAGGTGGGATCGCAGTCAAACTAGTTTATCTCAAATTAACATAAAAGTTTCTTTAGGTGGGAAATCATCACGTTACTTCTCTCGCTTTAGGACAGAGTGGGAGGGCGGACTCTGCTGGGCCTCTATGATTTTGCTGACATGTCCTTAACACTACGCGCCGTCGACGACTCGGGCTCTGTCTGGTCAGTTACCGGACGGCAAGCTATACATTGTTCTACGTCCGCAATCTCACGCTTACGCTGGCTGGAAATTGGGGTGAGGATCCCGGCAGCTGGGGCTTGAGAAAGTCCGTTCTACTTGCGGCCACTTCCTTCGCCAGCATTATTGCAATGATGCTACAGAAAGAGGCGGCCGCCTGCTATTCCTCCTCGCTCTAAACTATGGCCTGTACCAGGGCCCCAGGGACGGTGGTGTTCCGCCCAAGCAGGGCACACCTCCATCGTATGCTCCACCGTGTCCACCACACATTTTTGCTTGCGTTCTCCCCTTTTTATCAGACTGCCAAGAGGGGACCCATTAAATAATTTAGACTAAAAACATTCAGATCCAATATGGGTCCCGACTGTTCCATATTATCGAACAGTCGGGACCCATATTAGCTATATAAAATATGTTTTGTATTAGAATTTATTTTTTGTTTTATTTTAAATGCGTCTATCGATTATGGAATGTTTCAATGTTGTATTAATTAGATTGTTTACTCTGAACTGAACTTGATTTTTTCTTTTCAGTTTTTTATTTCTAGTTATTTATTTGTAATCATCAAATAACTTCTTCCGTTCTGAGTATAGCGAGAGGAAGTATCAGACTTTACTGACTAACTGACCCATCTGTGACCCAGTCGGCCTTTGCGTTGCAGGGCCACTAGTTGTTGGATTTTCTGGCATCTAACCGTTCATAACACACACCTTAAGGGCCGGTTATAGTCACATTTTATTTTTTTTGTATAAACTCCGCTCGGGACTATGTGGGCCCAAAACAGCGATTTTATATTTTAAAAAAAAAAAACAATAACTATTCACGATTTTTGTTTTTACGAAGCGCTTTTAAATAACAAGCTTTTTTTGGAGACTTTCAAATATTTCCGTAACGTAATCTCGTAGTTATACGCGTTTGAAATTGTAAATTAGGGTCAGATTCCCAACTAATTTATATCATGTTTTCATATTTGCCAAGCGCTTGGTCATATAGTAAGTAAAAAAAAATATTATGCTTTTCTCTTCTATATTTGTGGATTTCCAGAGGTTTAAAAAAAGTTCAAAATGAGTCGAACCTGGCCTTAAAGATTTCGTATTTATTGAAGAATGTAAATTATTATTCGTTAAGTCATATCCACTCTAAACTCCGCATCATCCGCATCGCATGTAATTTATCAAAGTCAGGGCAAGCGTCGTAGCGTTAATTACCTTGTGTCGGATCACTCATCGACGTATCGATGCCGTCGATGTGTTAGTCGATGTAGACGGTGTGTTTAAAACCATAGGCTCGACGCTAAGGCTGGATCGATCAGTCGGTCTATTGGTCGAGGAAAAATAGAACGGTCATACATACTCATATAGAAAAACCGGTCAAGTGCGAGGCGGATTCGTGCATTGTGTAATAAGTTCGATTGCCGAATTGAGCATCGAATTTTTTTCCAAATTGCAAAAACGTAAATTTTGTGATATTTGATCTGCCGTTTACGTAAACGGCAAATTCACAACTTTACCATACAGTGACGATTTAACTACAAAATGGTTTTCAAACTTTTTTCATGAAACTTCCACATTCTTCTCCATAAAGTCCTAGATCTACATTGTGCAATTAGCTTTCTAACTGAATTTAAAGATTCTAGTCCAAGCAGATTTAGCTGTGCTTTGATTATGTCAGTCAGTCAGTTTCTCCTTTTTTATATACCTATAGATAAACTATTTACATGCACTTTTGAAATGTCAAAAAATCGAGTTCGAGGGGGAATGGCAGGCGGTCACCTCCTTCTGCGAAGCAGTATCGCAGGAGGCCGCACGCGTGACGGAATGAACGTCCTCAGCGGGAGATGTTATAGGATGACTAACCTAAAAAAAAAAACCTGGTCCTGAACTCCGAGGTATCGGGAAGAGCCGGCGCTATGTAACAGCACAACCAAGCAACTACAAACGTGGGCGTGGGCTAGCGCACGCAAACCTCTTTCGCCTATATGGCAACCTGACGATGGCTATGCCCCGAACCGCTCGCCTCACACCTTTACGAGGGTGACGTGATTTCTTAATTGTTAGGGTTCCGTACCTCAAAAGGAAAAAAGGAACCCTCATAGGATCACTTTGTTGTCCGTCTGTCTGTCTAGACCCTTTATTCTTGGAAGACGTGGACCTATCGAGTTGAAATTAAAATCATATACTCAGCTCTGCGGTCCCTTGAAGCTGTGAAAAATTAAACTTATGTTATGTTAATGAAAAAAAAATAGGGCCGTTTATGTAAAAAAAATGTATATTCCGACACTTTCAATGCAATCAAATTTCATAGGGTAGGGGAGACCGGGGATGGAAGTCACACAGGTTGGTGGTCACAGCGCCCATAACTGACAAATAAACTCACGATCGAGTTCATCGATCGGCGTCGTAAGATGGCGAGAGCTATACCCCCCGCCATTTGTAAGTTATGGGCGCTATGACAACCAACCCGTGTGACTTCCATCCCCAGTCTCCCCTACCCTATGAAATTTGATTCCTTTCATTCCAAAAAAAAAAAATACTCGGTACGTTTTTCGATTCGTGAATCTCTTCAAAATTAAAACACAAGTTAGTTTGTACGGAACCCTCAGTGTGCGAGTCCGACTAGCATTTGCCCAGTTCTTTTTTTTTTGTTTGTTGTAGCTTATAATCAGTCACAAGAAATAATAAACCAGGTATTATCCATTATCTAATCACAATGTATCAACTGTACAGTTATCGACAAATTACATTAAAGTAATAGTTTTGATTCAAGCCAATTATTTTCCTATCGAAACTGTCTGAACGTGACTATTTTCTCGTTAGATGGCGCTAAACTCAACATTTTCATTTTGTGAGAACAATAAGAAAACAAATTAGAATATGTACATTACTAACGAAGAACTAACATTCGGTCTTCACAAATGAAATTTCTGTTTTATATAGTTGTATATTCCACATAGTAAAAATAATAAGAAAACAAAAGTAGAACACATTATTAATGAAGAATTAACATTAGATTTTTACATATGAATTTACCGTTTTTATATATTATAGTAAGTAAGATTAGAGAGATAAGACGTTAGATTTTCTTTTAATTTCTTTGGATTCACTTAGAATTATAAGTTCAAATATACTTTATGGTTGCGCCAATTTGCTATGATCCGCGACTTTGTTTTTTGTAATTTGTTTTTTTGGCCTAGCAATCCTATACCATCCGTTTTCCCTCCACCCGCACGACCGCAAGAAATGATTTGACATTGACGTTTGTGCATCGAGTGAATGTGACCGCACCGCTAACCGCGCCCGCTCGAAATTACAAGAAAATTGACTATTTTCGTGATCAAATCATTCAGAGACTCCACAATAGTGCAGTGTTAGTGCAAACCAGGACCTGGCAGTGATTTAAATGTGCGAAGTCGAAAATCGCCGGCGGTGCCACGTGGAACCTTCGAAGTCTAAAGGTCAGTGCTCTTTCCCAATACCTTTATCCCATGCCAGGCATAGTATCTGCATATTGTTAATAAACCTTAGATCGCTTTTAAAATCTACAGTCCACACAGCTTATTTGCGCAACCATTACTTTTTGGTCCATACGAGCCGGATCGTGAATCATTTTCTTGTAATTTCGCAATATAGTATTTGTTCCATAGGGAATAAACGCAACGCGCCTGTTTACCTAGATATAATAGTAGAAAACCCGCATCTAGGCATTTAGGCAACTATACGTTATTTCGCTCGTATAGTTAAAGTGTCATTGATAATTACGGTACCTACGCCGTCAACCGCACCGCATAATTATAGTTAGCTACGTAAATATCAGCGTAGATATAAATCGATCGCATTCTTTTTCTTGACAAAATTCATTCGACCATCCTACAAATTGCATGTAGGTAGAAGCATTTCAAAAATACCCGTTCATTGTTGAGTGAACATTTGTAGGAAACGGATAAACCATAGATTATATACGCATATATTTAATCGAGAAATTGGGTAATATTCACTCATTGATTCAGGTTGTTCCGTTCGTTCGCCGTTCACTTTGTTGTTTACAATATTACCATATTGTTATCTGTTAATTATCGCTTACTTAATAATTCGTTAAGTGTTTGTTTGAGTGTATAGTGTGAATATATCAAAACAAGATGTCTCTTAAGGGAACCAAGGTTAGTACTGATTTAAAGGTTCAGTTAAAGCTTTTATACGCTAAAAGGGACTCACAGTTTTCACGTGTTCAATCGATTTGTGATAAATCTTCGCAAACCTCGGATCTGGCGATTAGAGATGCTTTCTTGTGTTCGTTGGAAACTTTAGATAGTTTGCGCGCGGACTTTGAATCTACAATTAATAATATAAACATTTTAGAGTTGGAGTTAAATCCTGATTACTGTGTGAGTTATCAGGCATTGTCGTCCTTTGATGACTTGTATTGTCGTATCAAACGTATTGCTAGGAGTTTAGAGACTCCCCCCCCCGCGAGTGGTTTATCCAACCCTCCTCGCGAACGCCCACGATTGCCGCCAATTCAAATACCTGAATTTAATGGTGACATTCGAAATTGGAATTTATTTATAGATAGTTTCGAAAATATAATACATAGGAACACATCGCTGACAGATCACGAGAGATTGCATTATCTCGTAGAAAAATTGACCGGTAAGGCAAAGGCTGTCTGTGCTGGAATTACGTTTAGCGCTGAAAATTACACTTTAATTTTGAACACTTTAAAAACAAAATACGAAGATAAGCGATTAGTAGCCACCGCATATTTAGATCAATTATTCGATTTGAAAAGTTTTTCCGTTTGTAACGATCATAATTTAGAGAAGTTTTTAAATATTTTCGCATCATCTGTTCGTGCAGTAAAGAACCTAAAGGTCAATGACCTCTGTGACTTTTTGTTTTTGTATATCGGTTTAAATAAATTAGATCCTGAAACTGTTCGTCTGTTTGAAACGACTCAGCGCGGCAAAGAAATACCTAAGTTCGAAGATTTAGAATCTTTTATTCGCGACCATATTAAGGTGTTGCAGCGCACGTCGGCACGTCATGAAGTCACGAATAGGACAGGTTCCGATCGCCGTATAGACGCGTCATCGAAGTCAGTCAAGACTGCACATACGCTAGTTAATACCGCCTCAACACCTGACTGTTCTCTGTGTAAGGGTAGCCATACACAGCTGTACAAGTGTTCGGGATTTCAGAGATTATCGCCTAGTGATCGTTACAAGTTTGTCCGCACTAATAATTTGTGTTTTAATTGTCTAAGTGACAAACATCTGGTTACGTCATGTAAAAGTGGTGTTAGCTGTCGTAAATGTCCAGCTAGACATCATACCTTCTTACATTTTGAGAGTAGTAAGCTGCCATCGCAGCAGCAGCCTGCGCAGACGCGCGACGCTTGTGACGCGCGGCCTGCTGCAAGTGCAAACGACGTAACATTGTGTTCGCTTTCCGCCGCTGGTACTCAAGTCACTACCGTTTTACTTGCGACCGCGCAAGTTGTCATTGTAGATGCCTTTGGCAAACCGCACACCGTTCGAGCGCTACTAGATGGCGCTTCCCAGAGTAATTTTATTACTCGGGATTGTTGTCAACGCCTTGGTTTTAGTTTTAATAATTGGTCATCCCGCTCAGAAGTGAAAGGTTTTGGAGGTTTAAAGGCAACCATTCACGGTTCCATTAAAATAATATTTAGTTCACGTTTTATATTTCGTTTGAAATGGATTCGCTAGTCGCAGATAAGATTACGGAACGGTTGCCCACGGTACCGGTTGACACGTCCATGCTGACGGAGTTTAAGAACTTGCAGTTAGCCGACGGAAATTACGCTTTCCCTGGAGATATCGATCTATTGATCGGTGCTTCGATTCTCCCGCATCTCCAGTTATCACGTAAAATTCAAGGTCTTCCGATGTACCCCGCTCCGCACGCACTGGAAACAGTTCTCGGGTTTGTTATAGTTGGTTCCGCACCCGCTTATTTAAATAGTTACTCGACTGTGTCGCACTGTTGCACCGTCGAGCCGCCGCTTGAGTCTACCATCCGCAAGTTCTGGGAGATTGAAGAGGTCAATGTCCCGCCTATTCTCAGCCCTGAGGATCAGGTCACTGAGGAGATTTATACCCGCACGACTACTCGTGATAAAGATAGTCGTTATGTTGTCGCGCTCCCTTTCAAGGGTGATATTTTTTCGCTCGGTGGCTCCCGTGCCTCCGCAGAGGAAAATATATTCCATGTCGCTGGAACAGAAAACCCAGCTGATTGTCTCTCACGTGGTTTGCTTCCTGCGCAAATTTTAAATCATCCGCTTTGGTTTTGTGGCCCTCCCTGGCTTCATACCACTCCTAACGAGTGGCCAAATGCTCCGTTTAACCCCGCTACTGTTTCAGAGCCACCCGAGGAGAGGAAACATACGCTTGTAGTATCAGTTCCGCGTGAAGAGTCAGTTGTTTTGTTGTTGTCTAATCGAGTCTCGTCTTGGTCGAGACTATTACGCTGTGTAGTTTACGTCCTAAGATTTTTGAGATTATTACCATCGCGTGGTTCTATAATCGCAGCTGATTTGGATAGAGCTGAATCAGTAGTACTTCGAGAGTTGCAGAAATTTTATTTTTCAATAGAATTTCGTAGTTTAGAATCACATAAACCTTGTAGTCCCGCACTTCAACATTTGAAACCATTTTTGCAAGACGGACTCATTCGTGTCGGTGGCCGTCTGCGAAATGCTAAGTTAGAGTTTGAACAAATGCATCCAGTAGTTCTACCACGCAGGGATCACGTTTTGGATTTGTTGGTGGATTATCACCATAAGGTGAATTGTCACGCTGGTCCCGATTTATTAATGTCCATTCTTCGACAGAAGTACTGGATACTTTCCGCTCGCAATTTGATACGCGCTAGAGTGCACAGATGTGTGCCCTGCTTTAAGCTCCGCCCGCGTTTCAACGCGCCGGAAATGGCCGACCATCGTTCTTGTCGTGTTGTACAGACGGTGAAACCTTTCATACATACTGGGACGGACTATGCTGGACCGTTTAAAGTCACTATTGCCCGTGGTCGTGGTATACGTTCCACAAAGGCATACATTTGCCTATTCGTTTGTATGACAACTCGTGCGGTTCACATAGAGTTAACCAGTGATTTGAGTGCGCAGGGTTTTATGTCTGCATTTAAACGATTTTTATCTCGCCGTGGTCCCGTTAAGCGCTTATACTCTGACAACGGCACAAATTATGTTGGAGCGCGACGCAATATTTCGGAATTACATACATTCTTACGCTCCAAGTACTACCAAAGTGAATTCGCCCATGTCTTAGCTGAGAATCGCATTGATTGGTGTTTTAATACGCCAGCAGCTAGTCATTTTGGTGGCAATTGGGAGGCGAATATTAAAAGCCTTAAGTCGCACCTGTTTCGGGTCATAGGCGAACGGATTCTCTCGTACGAGGAGTTGAGCACTGTACTCGCTCAGGTAGAGGCGTTGATGAATACGCGTCCGTTGTGTCGGACTTTGTCTAGTGATCCATCGGAGCCACTAGCGTTGACGCCGGCTCACTTCTTGACGACGACTCCTCTTAAATATTTGCCCGCTTTAGATGTCGAGACTGACAAACTGCAGCTCCACCCGCGTCATGCTCTGCTAGATAGCTTAGTTCAGTCCTTTTGGAAGCGATGGAGGACAGATTATCTGCATACGCTGCAGTCGCGTCAAAAGTGGAACACTCCTTCAGATCCAGTCACAGTCGGTACTGTGGTGATACTGAAGACTGAGAGTGCGCCTCCTCTGCACTGGCCTCTTGGTGTAGTGGAAGAAGTTTTTCCGGGTTCGAACGGAATAACGCGAGTCGTAAAAGTTAAAACCGCAACTGGATCGTACCTGCGTCCGGTTATTCGCCTCTGCCCTCTGCCTAATCAGTAGTAGTGGCATAGTTAGTTATAAGTTGTTTCGCTACCTAGTATTGATAGTTTAGATTAGTAATAGGGTTTAGTTTCGCTTTTGTTTTTTTTTTCTTTTCTTTGAAGGTAACCCTTCAAACCCGGGGGGAATGGTTGCGCCAATTTGCTATGATCCGCGACTTTGTTTTTTGTAATTTGTTTTTTTGGCCTAGCAATCCTATACCATCCGTTTTCCCTCCACCCGCACGACCGCAAGAAATGATTTGACATTGACGTTTGTGCATCGAGTGAATGTGACCGCACCGCTAACCGCGCCCGCTCGAAATTACAAGAAAATTGACTATTTTCGTGATCAAATCATTCAGAGACTCCACAATAGTGCAGTGTTAGTGCAAACCAGGACCTGGCAGTGATTTAAATGTGCGAAGTCGAAAATCGCCGGCGGTGCCACGTGGAACCTTCGAAGTCTAAAGGTCAGTGCTCTTTCCCAATACCTTTATCCCATGCCAGGCATAGTATCTGCATATTGTTAATAAACCTTAGATCGCTTTTAAAATCTACAGTCCACACAGCTTATTTGCGCAACCACTTTATATTAAAGGTACGTCATTCTTTTTTTAAATTATTTATTTATTGGTTTCTTTGTGTTTTGTATTTTCAGTAATAACGTTATGTTTATAACCATTTTTGTATGTCTAAACAAGCTCGTACTATTTTGGAATGTGAGTTCTACTGTGGAAACAATGCTTCTCAAATTGTATATAAAAAAAAACAAATATATACAACCGAATTGAGAACTTCCTCCTTTTTGAAGTCGGTTGAAAAATACAATCGCACGAGATAGGTACGCACTTGGCTCGGACCTTTTTATCGTAAGTTGACATTCGCTTCAAAATACTTTTCAAAACTCAAAAACCGTTATTCAAGCCATATTTATTTGCTAACAACCCTATATCATCATATTCTCAATGAAACAGCACATTTTTTAATATAAAATTTCGATGATAAAATTGATTTATGATTATAAATGGGTGAAGATAACTAGGATCGACAAATTTATGTTTTTATACCTGGCAACCTGGGTTGCCCTGGGTTGCCAGAGCTATACCAGAAAACAAGTTGGCAACCCAGGGTTTTTATGTTCTATACGCTTCATACTTTCGGTTAGAATTTTTATTCGATAAACAAATAGGTGCATTTTTCAAAAAAAACGTCGTTACTCAATTTTTAATTAATGATAGTCTAGTCAGATTTTTTTAAACAACCCACTCACAATATATTATTTAGTTCATTGAATTTGATATAAAATACTTTTCATCCATTAAACAGATTGATGAAGAACGTTCTTAAACGTATCCCCTACTATTCTGGATTGTCATGATATTTAATAATGTGTCACTTAAAGATCGCACCATCGTGGCTGACTGTACCGTAGTAAGTATTTATAACTCACTGCGTTACTATAATCTTCATTACAAATTAATTACTAATTTATAGACAAACACGTTTTGCTTTATGTAAAAAAAGGATATATTTTGTTGTTGATTTATAAAATCACACATTTGCGTTGAGAAGAAGGATAAGATTTTTTTTTGTGATGATTTACGTATTCTTACTCTCATTGTTTGCGGGCACTGCGATTGCTTCCCGCAGTAGTGGTTACATTGTCGTCTTAGGGGACGTACATAAGGATGTGGAATTCTTCACCAGAACTTTCCCTTGGATCATAGACAACATCGGTGGAAATTTGATCGTGGAATATTTTTTACTCGGCAGCGGCAGGTATTCTGTTCCTCAAGCGTGTGCCCTGACAGTTCTATACGGCAACACCTTTCTGCAGGCGCAGTACTTACGATGTGAGGCAAAAGGTAAGGAAATTTACCTCATTTTTCAGTTTTTTTAATGTCTAAACCTTTATTGGAGGATGTGCCACTAAATACAAGAAAAGCTGGGCAAGTGCGAGTTGGGCCCGCGCACTGAGGGTTCCGTACAGTTACATATGTAATTAGTTCAATTCCCGAATGAAGTCGCAAAGGTTTTTCGGAATCGCAAAAACAGTTCGATTCGTTTACACATAATCCGACATCGGCCGAAGTCTGCTCGGCCGACGACGGCCGAACGCGGACGTTTGAATCAAACACTTGTAAAACAAAGGACGCGTACAAAAAACACGACCGTCATCGTCTGATGACGCCCGGTAACGGCCGATAATCCAGCTAGTTGTTGGGATTTCTCGCCTGTCTGCATCTGATCTGATCAAATGTAGAAGGCGAGGCGGTTTACTCTGATGAGCTATGATCTTAAAGCCAGCGCCTACGAAAATCTACCATAATAGACACATCGTCTTATATTGAGACATTAGATAGATCCGTTAGTATCCCAATTCCTAAAAACAATGCTGAAAGATCCCATGAGCCTGTAAATATTAAAACTATTCCACCTGACACGCAGCCACTTCGCGCTAGGTATAGGTTACACATAGTCGAATATGGTAATAAAAAAACTTACACATATACACCGTTAAATTTTGGTCGTTTTAATCCCGCGGAGGGTCGATTCGGTACATAAAACCCTATCGATTTGTAAAGATAAAAATGAAAAATAAAGTACTTTTTTTTTAAATTTGTATTAATTTACGCATGTACGAAATTAATTTCGTTAGTAAACGTCAGCTGATCGAGGTCAATAAACTGTAGGTAGTTATTACGAAACTACCGACAACTACCTACAAGGTCATTGACTCGTTTACTTAAAAAAATTAATTTCGTACATGCGTATATTCGTCGATCCTCGACTTTTAGAAAAAAAGTACTTTATTTATTCATTTTTCCTTTACAAATCGATAGTATTTCATGTACCGTAACGACCCTCCGCGGGATTAAAACGACTAAAATTTAACGGTGTATATTATTTAAATGATGTATGTATGTAAGCCAAAGTTATGACTTATTTTTATTGGTTCCAGGATACCCGGGCGAGTACTGCCTGTGTGAGGCCGGGATAGATCCTGAAAACTTTAAGCACTGTGTTGCATACGGAGGATACTTAGCCGGTGCAGCATCAGAACGATTTTCAGCGTATAACATTAATTACTCTCCTATTGTAGACATAGGGTCAAGCGATGTAATTTATGGAATTGACGACATCTCGTTACTAAAGAAGATTTGTACAATTTATGGTGATAACCCGCCCAGAGGTTGTATTCATTATTCTAATCAAACAGAGAGTTTTCTTGAAAAGAAGGCGTTGGCACAATTTGACAGGGCATGCCTCAAGGAGTTTCCGATTGAGGATGACAAGCCTGAGGCGGAGGCGACGTCTACACCCTGGGTAACATCGACGACGACTCTGGACTCTACAACCATGATGTAATTTCGTGGACAATGGTGTGGGTTATACGTTTTTACTTCTATGATAAAATTACTGTAATTTAATTCTGTAATGTATAATTGTTTTTTGTCCCAAATAAATAAAATAAAATAAAATGACAAAACCTCCGCAATGACAACTTTTTAAAAAACTTCATGGCTACTTTTTTTTAATATTTATTTTACAATATTGCTATATAAAGATATTGATAGATATGAGAGGACAGTGTTTATCAGTGAATATTATACACAAAAGCACAATAAAAAACAGCATCAAATATAAAGTAATCTATGAATCCGTAGTTTATAGTGTTTTCAAAATATATCGGGTATTTAATTAGGACCTGTGTAGGTATAAATGATAAAAAAAAAAGATGATGGGTGCGACTTCATGTTAAAGTGTAGTTGTGTTTTGTGTTGTTAATTCCTACTAACATTAGTTTTAAGATAATTGTTACTAACAGATTATGGACTTCGTCCGAAATAAATGTTTATTATTATTATTATTTATATAATTTAGTTGCCATTGTATGTATATAGAAAATAATATTTTGAGTATATTGTGATTTTTAACAGCATTTCGCTTTTTTTTTAATAAAGTATTACATTATTATAACCAGAGGTCGGAGTAGGTAGATTGATTTAAGGTCGTTGACGTCAAACGCAGAGGATAATATGGATATGCCTCCAAAATACCGGAACTTCAGATTTATTGTGATATTTGTTCCGGAATTTTGAAATTAGCACGAATTTGTGTTTAAGGTGAAAAACGTATTAATAATATCAATCTACGCTGCCAGTGTTAGGTATTGGTGAAAGAAATCAGTATTTTATTTTATACAAAAATACCTTGGAATAGTTACACTGTATTTTGTCCCTTACTGTTGAATTAGAAATGACGCTTGACAGTAGGACGCTTTATTTTATTTTAGTCCATAATTCCAATCCCGGAACTTTTTCCGGTACTTTCCGCACATTATGGATAAAATGGCATGTCCATCTTGACGCAAGTATATAAAATCAATCTACCTACTCCAACCTCTGATTATAACATCGGTTTTTTTTTAAGTTTAGAAATCATCCAATGACTTGTCCCGTTTTAGGACGCAGCGTCGTGTCAGACCTTTAGGCTAAAAACTCACGAAGCGGTTTTCACCCAGGAGGAAGCGGCTGGTTTATTTATAAACTCACGAAACCGGAGTTTTAAGCGATTACGCAGCCGTCGCGGTTGCGATTATGACCTGTAAACTTGGCGGATAATAATCACAATAATTGCTATTTATGCAGACAACCAGATAACACAACAAGCTTCTAACTTTGTGAGTCTTCATGATACAGTTATGAAATTTTATCCATAGATTCTTTACATAAAAATACTGGACCCGTGTTTCAGGTTTCGCATATTCTAAAATTAATGTTGTATAAAAAATAAAATAAAATAATCTTTAATTCGGATAAGCTACATCCATATGGGTTAGTAAACAAAGAACAATAAATACCTATGTTAGTAAAAGTTAATACTATCAGTCTAATTTGTTTTGAAACTAGGTGGTTGTTCACGATGCATCTGTGAACAACATCACCCAACAGAGGAGAATCGTACCTCCCCGCTATGGTCTTCAGGATGGAGTTGGAGCTAGCCCGCACTCTGCAGAGCAAAGAGGCAGATTTCTGTCTGACGATGGCGTGGAAGCCATCAACGCGTGCCTCTGCAAACATATCTGATGCACTGCAGAAGCGGGGTAGCCCCATCAACATCCTGAACCCATTATTATATTGGACCCGCAAGGTGATAGTCCGCTGCGTATAGTTGGTCCACAGACTGCACGTGTAAAACACTTGACAGTATGCTTTAAAAAGTGTTATTTTAACTGGTCTGCTACACCGTGCAAACCTGCGAGCCAATATAGCTGCATTCTACAGAAGCTCCGGGCCCGCAACCGCGGCGGGCGCGAGTGAAAACTGCTTCGTAAGTTCTTAGCCTTATTGGCTAAAACCACACCTATTTTCCTTCGATTACCTAGTGTTCCAGGTATCCTTTTCGGATGTCAACCCATGGCCTGCTGGACCCCTACAGTTTTGCTGACATCTCTTTGAGCCGCGTATGGGCTCGGTCCGGCCGCGAAGCCCGAAGGTCCGGGCGGCCGGAAGGCGAGCTACCGATTGCTCGTCATCCATAAGCCCACGCCTACGGTTGTTGGGAACCGGGGTGGTATCCCGGTGGCTGGGGCGTGAAGATGTCCGTTCCGTCACGTGTGCAGTTGCCTCCTTCGCAAATAATACTGCTTCGTATAAGGAAGCAGCCGCCTACCATTTCTCCTTTCTCCCTGACCATGGCCTGTACCAGAGTCCGGCGCGAGAGGACGTTGCCACCGAAACAATAACATTGGTTACATCCTTAACACGCTATTTACCTGGTTTTCTTTTCTAGACAAGCCTTCTTCCCCTTCTTATCTGATGTCTGAAATTCAATTTCTTTGCTCTGAGCACAATAAAATCTTCGGTCTACAAATAATCGTCTTCTACGATGTCCCTCACACCGCTTTTGGCTTATCCACTCCTCTTTTTTTGTCCAGGCGATATCACTATGGAATGCGCTTCCTCTGAATGTCAGGATGGCGACAAGCCAATTTTCCTTTAAGGTGAAGGCACGTGTGAGTGAGTGAGGTTGGCAGAATAATCACAGCACTGATTGGTTGGATTTGTTTTTGACAATAACATTGCTTATTTATATGTATGTATCTAAGTACGTATTTATTATTGTTTATTATGTTTCTTTTCTGTTTGTCTATTTATTTGTTGCAGCAATAATGTTAAGTTTACTGGTAGAAGATACCTAAGCGCTCCTTTGTACAGTGTTATGTGCATAAAGTTTGTATAAATAAATAAACAAATAATTACAAGCATAATCAATCTTATAATTTTCCCACTGCTGGGACTCAAGCCACCTCTATAGGAGAGAAAACGGACCGTAATCCACCACGCAGGCGTTGTGCAGATGTCACATGTGTTCAAATTTTTAGTTCATAGACATGCCGGTTTCCTCACGATGTTTTATTTCGCTGTTTTAATATAAAAGAGGAAAAACTGACTGACTGTCTTATTAACGCTTAGCCGATAGTAATTGTTCTAGGCATGTGCCGCCTTATTCCAAAACGCGATCTAAAATAGTTTCGGGACTATTACTAGGTTTAATACCCATTAAAAGCGATCTAAATGTATTTCCGGGACTATTATTAGGTTTAATGCCAATTAAAACTAGTAATAGTCCCGGAACTATTTTAGATCGCGTTTTTGAATAAGGCAGGTGAAGTTTTGCAGGAGGCTTTCTTTTGTGATGTAAGCAAACATGGTTTTAAAAAATCAAGTTTTAATGGGGTGGAAAGGGGGAAATTCGTGTCCAAGCAAATTTTTATTCCCTGAGCCTATATAGTTAGAACTTGGCATATATAGTAACCCAAATAAATAAAATAGGTTATCACTATTCCTTCTTCTAACCTACCCTTATAAAACGTTTTAGGGGGTGTTAAAGGTTGTATGGAAGAATTTTATTCCTTGGGTTAATTACCTTCAAACTTGGCTCCAATTTTAACCAAAATGAATATTTAAGACCAGCCTGACGTTGTTGAAACCTTAAAAGTCCGAACTAATCGTTTTGCCTCGTCGTTATACATAGAATGACTGGAACAATTTGCCTTTCTTTTTAAATAGGCTCTTAATAAACCAGTGCGCCTCACCATCAACGATTGCATCACTGCTTACCATCAAGTGGTATTTCGGTCCAGCGCTAGTATTTATTAAAAAAAAAAAAACATAATCACCACTAATAAACCCGAAGCATTTCAAGGTGAATATCATGTTTTTCAATTTTGGTTGCGTATTTTTCGTCGTATTTTTTTAAATTTTGACCTTGATATTAACCCTTCAAAGAAATATCTACATAAGACGCGCAAAGTAACACTCAAAACGGAAAAAATACTAATATAAAATATCAACAACAAGTTACATTTATCTTGAGTACTACAGAACATTAAGCGCTTCAGAGATCAATAACAATGTTATTTTATTTTCAATAGAGTCGTTTTGCATTATTGTAAATGTTTAGATTTTTCACTGAAGTGAAAACTAAGACAAACTTCGCTAAACAATTGTAAAGACTGGGGTCATTCGAAGGAGACGGCTGCACGCGTGAGGGGACGGATATCGTCACGCCCCAGCCGCGACGGCTTGCGGACGGCGTGCAATGGGTAGCACGCTGTCCGATCGTCCGGTAACCGACCGGACCGAGCCCAAGTCGTCGACGGCGCGTTCTGTTCCCGCGCACCTCAAGAAGCTGTCAGCACACCGAAGAGACCCAGCCTGCTAACTGCAGGCAGGCAGGGTAGAAGCCTGCTGGGGTCAAGGGCCGTTTTCTGAGAGGAAGGCTCAGCCCCGGCACTATAGGCAACGAAGGAACGGGGTAGGTTTTTAGTCAGTAAGAGTCACTACTTCTCGCTCCACCCAAGGGCGGGATTTGTCATTGGATGATTTTACCTACCATAAAAAAAAAAAAAGCCCCAGCCGCGACCCTGACCTTGACTTAAATAGCCACGGTAAGCACGGGATTGCGGACGACGAGAAATGAGTAGCTCATCGTCCGGGCGTCCGGTAAGAGCCCCAGTTGTCGACAGCGCGTCGTAATGTTCCATATGCTGAGATGTCAGCAAACAGTAAGGCTGATGCCCGCTAGAGCCGCGGAGATTTTCTGAAAAGGAAACCCGCATATTGCAACGGAAGGACACTGATGTGGTTTTATTCAGTAAAAGTCTGACACGCACTCCCGCTCCACCCAGAGCGAGAGAAGACATTGGATGACTTTCTAACTGAAAAAAAAAACAAAAAAAGTAGGTTCAAAGGTAAATAAATAGATCATCTTGCCAGTATACGCACTAGCCATATGTAGGCGCGAGTGGAAGAAATTTTTTATCAAGCCACACGCTAAATCATTTCCTCTGAAACGCCACAGTACTAAATTACATTAATGATTCACAGGGCGAAGTTGTTCTTGCTACGCCACTTAAACTATGGACTTGGTAACACTTTTTTATTCTTCGGTGAAACATTAAATGCTGAGGTGTTCACCTGGTCTTATAGTGGGTATTTAAGTGTATTTTTTTAATCATATAAACCTTGCTTATCTGCGATGCCATCTGATGGTAAGCAGTGATGCAATCGTTGATATTGAGGTGCACTAGTTTATTAGGAGTCTGTTCACTCTAACCTTGAAGACACCTAAATTAAAATCGGACGGGAAGGCCGCAGCAGGTATAATGTTCCAATTCTTCGATGTATGCAGTACAAATGATGAGGCGAAATGTTCGGACCGTAAAAACGTAATAACGTAAGGGTGGACACTCACCGTATATCGGGTTGGTCCTGCTTTTACCCTCTGGGTAAAACTGGAACCCTAAAAATGGACTCTTCATGTGTTTTATGAAAGATTCTAAAGACTACTAATGATCTAAGATACGGTAGAAAAAATATCTTCCCTCATTTGTTATTTGATTATGATAAACATTGAATAATTTGTGATTTAGCTTAAGAATAAATAAAGAAATAATAAATATACTTCTAATACCAGATCAAGCACAGAAAATTTTACATCTTAAATCTAAGCAACCATGGATTCACATAAGATAATCTAATACGATTGGATTAGGAATAAAATAACTTTTCCTTGAATTCGAGTAAATAACATATGAGGGTATATTATGACCATTTACTTACCTCTTTACGTATAAAGAGCAACCTATATTTTAGGTACTTTCAAATCAGGGTAGCTGATATAAAATATAATAACAAATTCTATTGTTTAAAATCATTGGCACCAAATCTAGCTAGGCAACCTATTCACAATATATCATCATCATGAATGCATTATCTTGCATATACTCGTAATATTTATCATTTTTATTTAGGTTTCTTCTAGGTAAGCGCGCTCCATCGTCGACCGTATCGTCGCTTTCCATCAGGTGAGATAGCGGTCAAGCGCGAACCTATCAATAATAATAATAATAATAAAAAAACAAATAACAAAAGAGGGAAGATTATTTCCTCTACCGGATCTTGTACTAAGCTTCCAAGCTGCAATTTTTGCCCAAGTCCAAAGCTTACCGACTCACAAGCAGCCGTTCCGTAGATTTAATGTGGATTATAAATCAAAAACAAGAGAAAGGCCGAAAATTTTATCCAAGTACTTCCCGTCAAGAGGGAGGTCTGTCGGAACTGTTAACAGATGTATGTCTGTTATCACTCCCTCACTTCTCCTCCCTTCGTTCTCACCCTCATAATGAAACTGTGAGAAAACATGACGCGTTTTGAGTTCCTATTTGGAGAAACGTGTCGTTTTGACGTACTAGGTTTTGCACAGCTGATCGTTTTTGTTATTGGTCACAATTATAGAGCAGTGGTGGCCCAGTAGTAATGGCACCGAGTTAGGAGTTGTAGGTCGCGGGATCAAACCTAGCCAGACACATTATTTTGTGTAATTTTTTTCGTCGCTATTGTTCACAAAATGTTGAAGGTCTTTCGAAGGAAATAACTTCTCCCGGTTTATCGTGTCAGACTTTTACTGATTAAAACCCACTCATAAGTTCCTTCTTAGCCTTGCGTTCCAGGACCCCGAGCTTTCCTTTCCAGGAGCTTGCCCATATCCCTATTAAGCTTTGACCCTGCTGAGCCCATTTTTTTCGGTAGGAAAATCATCCAATGACATCTCCGTGCCCTTGGTCGGGATGGGACATAGTGTCAGACTTTTACTGACTAAAAACCCACTGCTGTTCCTTCGTTGCCTTTTATACCGGGCCCGAACCTTCCTTTCGGAAATCGATCCTTGGCCCTAGCCGCCCCCTACGATTTTACTGACATCTCTTTGAGGCGTGGAATACTACGCACTGTCGCCGTGGATGACTCGGGTTACTGAATGGCCAGACGTGGAGCAATCATTTTTGTCCTAGGACCAAAAAAAGTTTTTAGTTATGAGCCCTGGGATAACAATAATCCTATATATGCTAATGCAGGTTAATAGGATTGGGTATTTTAAAGTAGTAATAAATACGATTAACGCCTCTAAATTACGTAACAAAACATCACATTCACAATAAAAACCTAAACGAAAAACAAAAAGAACGTCCGCCATTTGCAAAACCGTTGCTCCGCAGCCGCCATCTTTAAAAGACAAACTTAATTTGGCGCGTAAACAACAGCCAAGCTTCATCTATCAAATTAATGAGAGCTGCCAATACCACGCGACCTCCCTAATCTGAGGAGGCAGTACTGCACAAACGCCCTAGCTTTTGCGGTTTATTTTGTACCCAGTACCCGTAAGTAAAAGACAATGGAGAAATAGGATGTGTAGTTCAGCCATGTTCACTGTTTTTTAGAGAAGTGTTGTCAAAAATTAATTTAAAAAAATTAAAAAACACGATTGCCATGTCAAAAAAAATAAATTAAAAATCAAAAAACAAGATATTTCTTAATTTACAGAAAAGTTGTCACTCGTTGATTAAACATGGAATCTCGGAAAAAACTTGTTCTACAAAACTGAAATTTTCATCGCAGTCGGGGGACCACTCTAAAATACTTTTTTATAGTATAAAGTCCCCCGACTGCGACCGACTGAAATTTCAGTTTTTCGTGTAAAAAAAAGCCTTTCTTTGAGGTAGGATATCATCAGAATGATCATCATGAAGAATGGGACGGCGTATCAGATGTTTACTGATTAAAACCACCTAAGTCGTTCAATGGGCCTTTAAGTCCTAAAACCACGGGTTTCCTTTTCAGAAATTCTCATTCAGTTTTCGACCTTGCTGAACCCGTCAACAAAACCGAAAAGGGGATAGGGGGGTAGCCCTATCCCCTTTTCGGTTTTGCTGACAATACTTGGAGGCCCGCGTGGAACACTTGTGCGTGTCACGCCTGGCTATAATTTGGCATACGGGTAGATCATGTCATAGAAAAGTAGATTAAATACTTTTTATTTCAACTTTCTTGGTATAATTTTCTACATTCACAAGGACAAGGACACTATCAAAAGCCTTAGATGGCAGTTAATATTATATGCACCAAATGAAAATAATAATAAAATTGAGATCTAAAATAATCTATTTATATAAACGCGGAATACCACTCACTGATTAATCACGAAATCTCAGAAACTATAACACCTACAAACTTAAAATTTGGCAGGTAGATTCCTTATAGAGTGTAGACATCCACTAAGACAGATTTTACGAAACTCCACCCCTAGAGGTGTAAAGCGGGGCTTGGAAGTTCGCATGGAGAAACCGACTTTCACGTGGGCGAAGAAGCCAGCAGAAGTCAATATAATATAAAAATCGTAATCCGTATTGCTTAAACATTGGTGACAGTCGCTTTTTACATTCTGATTTTTCATTGACTAGACAATAAGGACAGCAGTATATGTACATTGCCCCAGATGTCAATGTACAGCGCCCAGCTGTCATTAATTCATAGTTATAGCTGACACTTTTAAAATTATGGTAGGTGTAGTGAAAGCACTGACACAGGCGGTAAACACATTGGCTCGTTAGGTCACCAGCAGTTAGGTTTAAGACGTCCGTCTTAGTCAACCGACCGAAAGCAACTGTCAACTGTCGCCCATCGCTCGTGACTCCGAGACAATTATACAAACACTACAGTAGGGTAAACTAGGCATACGAGCCCCAGTCGCTAACGTGCCCCATTTGCAAAATAAAGACATGCATTTAAAATTGCATACTATACAACGCAATTTATGCTAGAAATACACTGCGCAAACGTGCCACACACGCCGACCTGCACGCGTCGGGCTCCATACATTTTATATGAAAACTAGACTTGTAGAGCTACACTTGATCCACGCCACGCGACGTCGTTCTACACTCATGTAGTTCTACGTACAAAACAGGCGTGTTACACTTATGCGTTGGTCAAAGTGCTCGGTGCGTTGCGCGGCGCGTCGGGTGGTCCGTCGTACATTGCCATATGTTTGTGTTTGCGCGAGCGATGACGCGGCTCGCTGCTGCAATGTACGACTAAACGCCCAAAGCGCAACGCGCCGCGTCTCCGTAAACACGTCCTAATGTAGTTCTAGGTTTAAACTTGCGTTGTTTACATCGCTGTCATACTTATAAACTGAATAGATAGGATAATTTAAATACCAAATTTTAAATGTGTGTCTTAGTTTTGTAAGTGGAAAAAGTTACTGATTGGCATACGTATGTTTGGTTTACCATATACATACATAGACAAACTTTTAGATCCTTTAAACATTAAAAATAATTATATCAAACATGAACAAAACAATATCAATAAATCATTACAAATTGTGTCATGTAAATGAATGCAACAGCATTTCCAGCGTTCAAAGTGGCGAGTGTCATCAAAATGATAGCCTGCATGGCGAGGACGTTTGCGGATAAGCAGTGGTAGCATTTCTGTAGCTGAGGCATGGATGTGCGGGTGAAGTTGAACTGTATAGAGATGGTATGGAATTATTTCTTTTTTTTATTATTGATAAGCCCATTTGGACCAATGGAATAGAACTGTGGGGCTCTGTGAGTAACTCTTACATAGAGATCCTTCAAAGATTCCTAAAAAAATGGAAACCATCTCAAGCGCGCACAGGTTTGTGAGAAATCCTGAGCTACATGACTACCTGGATATACCTACTGTTAAGGAGGAAGTCAGCAAGAGATACAAAGAAAGACTGAGCAGTCACACAAATGAACTGGCAAAGTATTTGCTTCAGTCACAGGAAAATATCAAACGCCCAAAAAACGCACATACCGGACGTGAAAAACAACAATATATATATTTTTTTTTTCTAAAATATATATTTTATTTAACTATAATAATCAAATAAATATTAAAGCTTAATAGGTATGTACTCATTAAAAATAATAATTTATATATGGTGCCATTTATTGAAATGTCGCCTACAAAGCTCAGAATTTTAATAATGGAACTCATCTGATTCTCTAAATAGCCGATTGCAGATTAAAGATTGAAAAAAAAAATGATTAACGAGCGCTTAACTACTTTCTCAGCCAATAAGCAATGATATATTTTCTCTTAACTTCCCCAATTGGATTTCAATTCGTCTGTTGAGTACAAGTTTTTATCTAACAGAAATACGTTCCGTTAGATAAAAACTTCGTTCGTATCCGTACTTAAAAAGGCGCAGGCTTGCGGACGGCGAGCAATGGGGAGCTCGCTGTCCGACCGTCCGGTAACCAACCGGAGCGAGCCCAAGTCGTCGACAGCGCGTACTGTTCCCGCGCGCCTTAAGGAGCAGTCCGTAGACCGTAGAGGCCCAGCCTGCTAGCTGCAGGCAGGCGGCCCCGGTATGACACGCAAAGAAGGCTCAGGGTAGATTTTTAGTCAGTAACAGTCTGACACTATCTTCCGCTCCGTCCAAGGGCGGGATTTGTCATTGGATGATTTTACCTACCATAAAAAAAAACCTACTTAAACAGGCTCGACAAAATATTTTACAAATATCTTGTCGAGCCTGTTCACAACAAACATCTCTATATAAGTCCGGAACAGGCCCAGAAGAGTACACGAATAGTGGAGTTCGCAATTACCCCCGACACAGCTTTTGTCATCCCTCACCGGTGATTGAGCTCATTCAACTTATCGCATCGCCAGTGCATTTGCTGGGTAGGCAGGGTTACGTTGCAGGAAAATATAGTGTGCCAAGTCTGTCAATTACATTTTCTTTTTATGCATGTTTATTCTTATAATCTGCCTGCTTCAGGGCAATTAGCTAGAGGACTTGAACTTTCAATTTCTCTTAAATGAACTGAGCCTAGCTAGTTGAACTGTCAAATATGGTCACCCAAAATCCTCATTTCATGGTCCTTCGAGATTGACTAGTGCGACTGTTACGTGTTATTACGTATATACTATGATTTTTTACTAGATGAAGTAAAGTGACAGCAGTGGACAATGCCCAACTGTCAAATAACAATGCCCAACTGTCAAACAACCATTGTTATAGCTGTCACTTTACTTCATCTAATAAAAAATCATAGTATAGTCTTTTTTACTTAACTAGATTCTCACAGCGGCTTCGCCCGTGTCAAAGTAGATTTATCCATAGAAAATTTTGGACTCCCGTTTCATCCCTTTAGGGGCTGAATTTTGTAATATTCTCTCTTACGTCAGCTGGGCGAAATCAATGACCTGGAGATAGTTAGTACGCAACGACCGACAACTACCTACGAGGTCATTGACTCGTTTACTTAAAGAAATTAATTTCGTACAAGCACATATTAAAGGAGGTTTAGAAAAAAAGTACTTAATTTTTTTTTATTTTATCTTTATATATCGATAGTGTTTCATGTACCGGATTGATCCTCCACGGGAATAAATCGATCAAAATTTAACGGTGAATACAGAATATTTCAAAACGGTGAAGGAAAACATCGTGAGTAAACCGGAACCTTTTAGAACTAAAAATTCGAAGACATTTGACATCCATAAATCCGCACTCTCTGGGGAGGTATGTAAATGCATACCAGAGCCCTGGAACCAAGGCAGGGAAGGCACAGGGTAGGTTTTTAGTCAGTAAGAGTCTGACACTATTTCCCACTCCGCCCAAGGGCGGGATCTGTCATAGGATGATTTTACCTACCATAAAAAAAACAATCCGCACTGGGCCCGCGTGGTGGATTACGGCTAATTCCCTTCTAGCCTACGTCCCAGCAGTGGCAAAATTAAAAGGCTGATTATACTTGTAATTACCTGGTAATACAAGTATAATCAGCAAGGCAATAAACTAGATTGCTGAACATTATATCTACTGAGATAGATGCTTTTGACTGCAGCCTGCTGAAGTTCACTTAAATACATTGAGATATTCTCTATGCATTCAAGTTAATCAACCAATCCGAACAATTAATTTTATTTATGTTCCAATGACCCTAAATATGTCTGAATAAACTTTATTAGGTTTTTATTTTATTGTTTTTAATTTATACCAATTTTGTATTAACGTAATTTATAATAATAAAGCATGTACGCATAGATGTTATTACTGAAATTTTAAATAAATAACAGAACAGTAAAAGCGATTGACAAAAACTTCAAGACGTATTTGAATCAAACATCTTAATTATTTTTTCCTTTTTGTTTTAAACGATAAGTAGAGCGACAGATCAAGTTACAAAAAGGTTTGTATAAACTATTTCATAATAAAATCAAATTAAACTTGTAGAAGATGTGGTGGCTTATTCAGTTGCAGGAGTAGGAATTTCAGTAACTTATTCGTTCACCGCCCACGGGTTGGATGGTGTTGACCATGTGGGCCACGTGGGCCGCGTGGGCATCGTAGGCAACTGCGGAGTCGGAATCGAAATCGTAGACCATGGAGGTGACGTCGTGGGCCAAGGAGGTGACGTCGTGGGCCAAGGACGTGACGTCGTCGACCACGGAGGTGACGTCGTCGAGCTATTATTAGGCTGTGTATTGCACAACCAAGGCGTTGTCATCGTTGTGGACCACTACCAAGGTGGCGTTGTTGACCACCAGTCTGGTTTCGTTGTCGGAGTCACCCGGGGTGTAGATTTAGTAGTAGTAAACAACGGCCACTCTATCGTGGTTGTAGACCACCAGTACGGAGTCGTCGTCGGCGTCATCCAGGATGAAGACGTCGTCTCCTCTTCAGGCTTGTTTTCGTCGATCGGAAATTCCTAGAGACATGCCCAGCCAAATTGTGCTAACGCCTTCTTTTCAGGAAAACTCTCTGTTTGATTATAATAATTAATATATATTTTCAGCCAAAAGACGTCCATTGTTGAACATAATATAGGCGTCCCCCAAGCTTCTTGTACGTCGTTGCTTACATTAAAAGTACTCTATTGTTTTTTCGAAATTTATTATTCGAAGTTATTTATTGGCTTCTTTGCATTTTGCTTTTTCTATTGTAGTATTAATAACCATAAAAAAAATTCGTTTGTATTGTATTCTTCTTTGTTTTCTTATTATTCTAACAATATAAAAATGTTAAGTTCACCGCCATCTAAAGAGAAGATAGCCGATCGATCTTGTACCTTAAAGAAGGGGTATCAGGAATAACAGGAAAATAATTGGCTTGAATCAAAACTATTCATCACGATCATCTTTTCAGCCGAAAGACGTTCATTGTTGGATATAATATAGGCGTCCCCCAAGCATCTCCACAACTACCGGTCCTGTGGGTCTCGCATCTATCGGATTCCAGCGACCCTGAACAGGTCATCGGTCCACCTTGTGGGAGGCCTTCTAAATATATTTCTTTAGTGTAATTTATTGTTAGCTGTACAGATTATATGTTGTGATTAGATAAAGAAGGGTAATTTCCTGTTATCTATTAATCGTGGTTAATTTCTTCAGTGATCAATAAAGCTGTCTGTCAGAAGAAATCGCATCGTTACCGTAAAGATCTACGCTAGAAAAGCCAAAACGAACGGAGCATGAGCCGAGCTCAAATTCGTGTCGTATTTCGCGTAAGAAAGCGAAGAAAAAAAAATCGAAATATTTTTTTTTCACATGGGCACTTATAAAACTTCAGAAGCTAATGCACGGTGAATTGGCCGTGTCCAGCGGAGAAGAATTAGCAAGAAACTACATGGTTACTCCTTTTTTTTTTTAAATAGTTTATTTTACAATATTTCCATATTACAGTATTAATAAATAAATTATGTAAGGACAGTGTAGACCAGTCAATATTGTACCCAAGAGTACAACAAAAATAATCAACAAAAATAATCATAATAGGACGTAATCTAAGAATTGGCGAAGTCTATAATGTTCTCACATACACATTATAAAAAGAGGCTATAGAAAAGCAAGAAAAAATTAATAATTAATAACTATCATTACAACAATTACACTATCAGATTTTAATAAAATAAATTACTAACGAATTTAAGGTCTGAATAATATAAAAAAAAATATTCCAAAAGCAATGTGTCAAAATAAATAAAAAAATAAATAAATTTCATATATTAAAACAAAGTTGGAGCAGTGAATACACATATTTACACAATATTTAGGAGTTACCAGGGGGCCACATGTGCAAAAGCAGTCATTGCCAAACCAGCGTGTCTTCGACATAGTCTTTACCTTATAATATGCTTTTTTGCTTAGGACACACTTGATATGAGTTTTAAACTTTCCTCGCTTAGTTCAGTTACCTCCTTTGGCATGAAAATCGCTTCTAATTGTAAAAAGTCCCAAGTTTCTACAAACACAAAATGCTGCAAAGCGAGTGGAAATGAGCAGAATGCGTTCTGTTTGAGCAAGCTGCATGCATACTGCGCCAGAAGTAGTACGTGTTTTGTTACTCGTATGCTACGCAAATATTGTTAGTAGCGTACATTAGCTAAATCAATGTTTTTCTTACAGTAGGGTAAGATGTGTAGTGTAAGGTTTCTATGTTCAAGATTAACTTTTTTTTCGCAGGTGTATTCAACAGAATCAGATTTATTTTTAAAACCAAGAATATTGTTGTTACTAATACTGTAATACCCTAAAAAAATCAGCTAATAATTATTGAGCTTATCAGCTCAAACGCAAATCTTTTTGATCATATGTCATCAGTCTTTACATATTTACATATGTCTTGTTTATATCGTTATCATACTAAACTAAATTGATTGTTTTATCCATCGATATATATGTACTACGCACGTTTTATCATATCTATGACATATCATGTACTACCACATACTATAAAGATAGTATAGGTACGCCATGACCTCAGATGTGAACACCAGTGATCTATTGGGAAACCAGTTCATCGACTTCAAACCCAAGCAGGCTGTTTCGAGCACAACCAGGGGGTAACTAGCCCTTTTTCAGTGACTTTATTCGTGAGAATGTTTTAATAAAAACTTTAACATGCCTTATATCGTATTTTAAGGGTAGTATTTTTCGGGGGGTGCCCTAGTTTCTGACGTTTTTTACGGCCTATGTAAAGTGAAGTATTTCGAATTTATGTATTTACAAACGCTATCGGATTAATAACGGACAAGCAAAAAAATATCACTAAACTACAGCAGCTGTTGACTGAGCAAAACTTGAAAATACATTTTTTTTATTACTGAAGCAAAAAACTAGTGCCATAGATCTAACGGAACAATAAAAGAGATCGACGAAAAATTCAAGATGTTTTTGATTCAAAAATTTTAATATTTAAACATTAATCTGATAAATGTATAGAGCCTTAGAACGAGTTACAAAAAGTTATACATTACAATTGTTTTTAATAAAAACTCAAATTCGATCATTAAACTCGTAGAAGATGAGACTATTCAGCTGCAGGAGTAGGAGCTTGAGTAACTTCTTCGTTCACCGCCCACGTGTTTGACGGTGTCGACCGTGTTGGCCGTGCTGTTGTCCTCGTTGGCCACCATGTTGGCCATAGCGTGGGCCTTGTGGGCCGTGGCGTTGTAGTAGACAACTGCGGCGTCGTCAGGGTAGCCGGAGTTGACGTTGTGAACCATGGAGGTGACGTCGTGGACCATGAAGGTGACGTCGTCGACCAAGGGCGTGACGTCGTGGACCAAGGGCGTGACGTCGTGGACCAAGGGGGTGACGTCGTG
Source organism: Leucania comma (assembly GCA_958295575.1). Taxonomy (NCBI): domain Eukaryota; kingdom Metazoa; phylum Arthropoda; class Insecta; order Lepidoptera; family Noctuidae; genus Leucania; species Leucania comma. Next base: position 21,100,394 of record OY282477.1, on the reverse strand, counting down.
GACCAAGGGGGTGACGTCGCGGACCAAGGAGGTGATGTCGTGGACCAAGGGGGTGACGTCGTGGACCAAGGAGTTGACGTCGTAGACCAAGGGCGTGACGTCGTGGACCAAGGGGGTGACGTCGTGGACCAAGGAGTTGACGTCGTGGACCAATGGGGTGACGTCGTGGACCAAGGGGGTGACGTCGTGGACCAAGGAGGTGACGTCGTGGACCAAGGAGGTGACGTCGTGGGCCAAGGAGGTGACGTCGTTGAGCTACCACTAGGCTGTGTATTACATAACCAAGGCGTCGTTGTTGTTGACCACCAGTCCTGTTTCGTTGTCGGAGTCACCCAGGGTGTAGACGTAGTAGCAGTAGTAGTAAACGACGGCCTCTTTGTCGTGGTTGTAGACCACCAGTCTGGAGTCGTCGTCGGCGTCACCCAGGGTGTAGACGTTGTCTCCACTTCAGGCTTGTTATCATCGATCGGAAATTCCTTGAGACATGCCCTGTCAAATTGAGCCAACGCTCTCTTTTCAAGAAAACTCTCTGTTTGATTAGAATAATGAATACAGCCTCTGGGCGGGTTATCACCGAAAACAGTGCAAATCTTCTTTAATAAAGAGATGTCGTCAACTGCAAAAACTGTATTGTTTGACCCTAGGTCGACAATAGGAGAGAAATTGATGCCTAGCTCTGAAAATCTTTCTGATGCTAAACCGGCTCTGAATCCTTCGTATGCAACACACTGCTTAAATCTTTGAGGTTCTATCCCGGCCTCACATAGGCAGTACTCGCCTGGGTATCCTGAAATTCATATAAAATAACCGATAAGTGATAATTCTGGCTTACACGCGTACACTATTTAAATACTGTAATATATTCCTAAGTTTTTCAGTAAAAGTACTTTGCTCTTGTCTTATTACCATATTCGATTTTGTGTCATCTATAACTAGCGTAAAGCAGCGTGGCTGCGTTTCAGGCGGAATAATTTTTTAGACATAGAAAGAAAATTTTTTTGACTTTAAAAATCTAATAATGATGTAAATGCTCTTACCTTTGGCCTCACATCGTAAGTACTGCGCCTGCAGAAAGGTGTTACCCGATAGGACATCCAAGGCACACCCTTGAGGAACAGAATACCTGCCGCTACCAAGCAAATGATAATCTATATACAAATTTCCACCGATGTTGTCTATAATCCAAGGGAAAGTTCTGGTGAAGAATTCCACATCCTTATGTACATCCCCATATATGATAATGTAACCAGTCGGGTAGGCAACAGTAGTGCTCGCAAACAATGCGAGTAAGAATACGAAAATCATCACAACAGTTTTTCTTATCCTTCTTCTCGCTGCAAATGTGTTATTTTTAAAATGAACAACAAAAAATACTTTTTATTTAGAGAAAAACATGTTTATCTATAAATTAGTAATAAGTTTGTAATGGAAATTATATTAACGCAGGAGTTATAAATACTTATTAAGGTACAGTCAGCGACGACTGTATTAATCTTCAAGTGACCTACTGTAATGCGTACAGGCAAATAAAAAATATAATAATAATAATAATCGCAATCGTGCTCGGGAGAAGGATGTATAATCCAGTAAGGTGCTGGTAGGGATCTTGACCGCACTTCCGGGATTGTCCTGATAGCCGTGGTATATCTCTCCACTCCTCAAGCACTTCAGGATATGTTGCCCTCTTGTTGCTACGTCACTTCGTGCTAGCGGCCGTTTTTGGGGGCCCATTTATTGAGTGTGCAAGTCACCCCCTGCCTGTTTACCGGTAGATATTAATAACATTGTTTAGGCAGAGGCCATAGTTTTCACATAGTTCTTGGTAACCAGTCCACTTAAGACTCCAAAAACCATATCCCTATTGTCATTATTTTCCATATATCACAATAGTTTTCACCAACCGGGGGTTGTCCTTGGATGCACTAGCAATGCGCGTGCAGGGACAATTGCCGGTTGGCATCACGTTCCATTAAAAGTACCTAAAGGGCCTCTGCGAGTTGGTTTCGGCTCCTCGTACGCCTTCCAAAGGGCCCTGAGATAAATAAATTCATAAAATTAATAATAATATAAAAAAATATTGTATTTATTATTATATTATAATTGCCGTAGCGCTATAACCGCAGATTAGCATCCAACTTAACTTAGTCGAAGAGGAGTGGCAGGCGGTCGCCTCCTTTTGCGAAGCAGTAATGCTAGTAAAGGAGGAGGCCGACCGCATTAGGCAAAGGCGCACACGCCGCCGCCGCCGCCGGGTTTCCGATCCCAATTTCCGGCCACCGTAGGCGCGGGCTCGCGGACGGTGGGCAATGGGTAGCTCGCTGTCCGTCCGTCCGGCGGTAACAGACCGGTCCGAGCTCAGGTCGTCTACGGCGCGCACCGTTCCCGCGCGCCTCAAGGAGTTGTCAGCAAACTGTAGGGGTCCAGCAGGGCCGAAGCCTACTGGGGCCAAAGGTTATGTGAGACTGTCACCAAAGGCCCCAGGATAAAGGCAAGGAATGGAAAGGTAGGTTTTTAGTCAGTAAAAGTCTGACACTATTTCTCGCCCCACCCAAGGGCGGGATTTGTCATTGGATGATTTTACCTACGTTAAAAAAAAAAAAAAAAAACTTAACTTAGTAAAACTTTTACAAGAATATACTTAATTATAGTGAAGGCAGTGGTTTTCGTCAACTCCCGTCGATATACTTAATTATAGTGAAGGCAGTGGTTTTCGTCAACTCACATCCAACAACCTAATTGTAAATAGCTAGCTACTTCTGAGCCATACATATTAAATAACGCTGATTTAACACGTTCAGATTGGCATGTACCACCGGTGGAGCACGGAGTATTTGCTGTTACGGCGGGGTGTACCACCGGTGGTCACATCACACTATACTTTCAATTTCAAATACCTTATATTACGATTACTTGCTTATTAGAAAGAGAGAGAAAACATAATTCCTGTCTAATCCTGTCCGTGCCCACCGGTGGCGCACTCCACACGGCCTGACTTTTGGTTCATGTGGCGGTGATATACCACCGGTGTTCATATGAAGATTTGCGCCGTTGGATACCAAGTACCTACTCCTGGGGTGCCGGTCTGAACGTGTTAAGTATAGGTGTATGATTCAGATTAATTATTCATAATTGATAGATCCATTACAAGTAATTTCATAAGTAAAATTGACATTGTTTTAACAGTACTTTGAACTGTGATATCTTCGGACTGACTTGGAATAAATATATATATATATATATATATATATATTAAAAGTACATTATTGATTTTTCTAAATTCGTTATTTATTGGTTTCTTTGTGTTGTGCTTTGTCAATAATATTGCAGTAACTAAAAAATTTAATTGTAAAATGTCTAAAGGCGCCTTCAAATTAGGTGCAGTGCCGCGCAAGCCAGCGATGCGATGACGCTGCTTTATTTTTTCACATTAATAAGGCGTCCTTAATGTTAGTTCTTAGTAATGTAAGAGTACTGTTTGTTTTCTTATTATTATTACAACATAAGAATGTTGAGTGCAGCACCTCTAACAAGAAGATAGCTACAGTCGGTCTTGTTTGTAAATATAAAAAGAAAAACGTAATAGTTTTTATTTAGTGTCAATTGTCGTTAACTGTACAGATGTTATGTTGTGATTAGATAAAGATTGGTAATTTCCTGTTATCTATTAATCGTGGTTAATTTCTTCAGTGATTAATTAAGCTGTTTGCCGAAAAAAATCGCATCATCTCTGTCGGTCCCGCTTCCAGAGCCAGCTAACTAAGGTTCAAACCACAGGACCGGTTCATGTATGAAAGCGGCATTGTATTTTGTAAAGCCGCTCAGTAGTTGCCCTGTAAAAGTTAGCCTGCACTGTCTTGTCCAGGAGATGAATTCACACGCATATGGAGAGTTCCGAGCTTAGAAGACGTCGTATCTCGAGATGGGAGTATGTAGCGAAGTAGTATTGTTTGAACAAGCTGCATTCATACTGCACCAGAAGTTGGCTTACGAATTTTGTTATGCTACAATAAAATCATACGCAAGTACATACTCAATCGAATAAGCAAGTTTTTTTTTCCTAAACGACAATTCAGCAAATAGTTTATCAGCTAACTGCGAATCTCTATGATGTCATCAGTATTAAAGTCTGTCTTGTTTATATCGCTATCATATCTTGTTTATGTCGCTATCATACTAAGCTAAATTGATTTTTTTATCATATCGATGACATATCATGTACTACAAGATATTATGAGCACGCTGTGACCTCATACGTGAACTCCAGCGATCTATTTGGAAACCAGTTCATCGGCTGCAAATCCAAGCAAGCCGATGCAGGCACAACCACTATGGGGTAACTAGCTCTTTGCCATTAACATCATTCGCGAGAATGTTTTAAGTAAAAACGTTAACACCCCTTAAATCGTACTTTGAGGGTAGTTTTGAAAAAAAAATTGCGGGTGAAGACTCTGCTCGTCCATCAAGTGATTGCAGCGAAAACAGTATTGGTTTCATAGCGATATCGTGCTGATGTGTACAGCGAGGCTCAGGGGATACCGTTGTACAGTCTTCTCAAGGATGTGCCCTAGCAGGTGTTGGGCAAAAGGAGTCCAGGAGTGGTCTTTTAAAAAGTAACGAGGCCCCTTCTATGTGCTGATGGTGATCACCAGGGTGATTTTAGTGGGGTAAAAGTTCCACACTCCCCGGACTTATCCCCAAAGTCCGCGCCTTTTGAAGGTTTCCTCTCGGAAACAAAAAGAAAAGAAACTGGCATATACAAGATCTATGTAACCGAGATATTTGTAATCATTCTTCATCATCATCATTTCAGCCGAAAGACATCCACCGTTGGACATATGCCTCTCCCAAGTTTCGCACAATGAACGGTCCTGCGCGTCTCGCATTTATCGGATTCCCGCAAACCTTACTATTCCAAAGCTACGTCTTCCGTTACGGGGTCGCCATTCCAGTACCTTTCGGCCTCAACGGCCATCCTTTCTGCGAGTAATGTGCCCCTTAAGTCAGTAACCTTGGTTCTCCTGCGGATATCCTCATTCCTGATTCGATCACGCAAGAAAACTCCGAGCATAGTCCTTCCCATTGCCTTTTGAATGACTTTAGAGGCCCATTGTAAGCGACCATGTTTTGGAGCCATATGTCATCACACACACTGATCATAAACTTTCGTTTTGAGACACTGGTGTATTGGACGAGAAGATACCGCGCAGCTTCCCGAACGCTTCCTAGCCGAGTCGGATTCGACGATTGATCTCTTTCTCGAAGTTAAACCTAGCCAACTGGAACGTCTGTCCCATGTAAACATAATCGCCGTAACTTCGAGTGTAGAGTCTCCGATCTTGATAAGAGTGGGTGCTACATGGCTGTTTACCATGACTTTGGTTTTGTATTATTTGTTGAACAGCTTGGGTGAGAGTGGATCGCATTGTTTAACTCCTTTATCTACTTTAAAATTTGGACCAGAAATGTGTAACTTGATGTTTGCAGAACTATTTCGATAAATTGTGTCAATGAGGTCAATGTATACGTGCTCATCATTTTGAGATTCTAATGCATTGATTACTGAGTTATGGTCTATACTATCGAATGCCTTGTCATATTTTTCACTGTATTTTTCTATAACTTGACTGATAGTATGGAGGTGGTCGGTTGTGAAGAAATGGGGCCGAAATCATCAACCTCCGGAACAAGCAGGATTTTAAGGGATCAAGATCTTTATAAATTGATAGTCCGCGGGATTAAAACGACCAAAATTTAACGGTTTATTTTTAAATGTTTTTTAAAAACAAATAATTAAAAAAACATTTAAAAATATAAAAAAAGCATTGCTTATTATTATTATTATTGTATTGTGTAAAGCCGCTCAGTAGTTGCTCTGGAAAAGTCAGCCTGCGCTACCATGAACAGGACGTGAATTTGGACGCGTATAGAGAAGTATGTAATCAATTCCTGAGGCCTTGTTTACGGATCATCACTCGCGCAAACACAAACATATGGCAATGTACGACGAACCGCACAACGCGCCGCGTCTCCGTAATCGAGCACTAACGTGCCTATGTTAACTTAGAAGACGTCGTTCGGGATAAAAGTGTGTAGTGGATATTTTGTGAGCAACCAAATTTAAAAATATACAATCTTATTATTAGTGCTAGCTGTGCCCGCGACTTCGTTCGCGTGGATGACGAAACTTATCAATGAGTTTTTTGTGTAAAGTGCTTTTTTTTATATTTATCAGCACTTAACCTCAATTCTCAATCGGCACTGGTTTCGCGAGCTCTTACTTCAGTCATGCTATCTCGCATGCGGCTTAACCGGGATTCTCGCTCCTCAGCTAATTCTTGCGATCTGGCTAGTCTCATTCGCCTAGCGTGTCTCGATGTAGCAGAAAGAGATGGTCTCTTTCTGGAAGGCATCGTGTTATAAGTAAATCCATATTAAAAATAAAGAAATCTTAAAGACCAGACTATCTTTATAGAAGAGCCCTAACACCTAGCGCTAACCTACACTTATATGTATATACTAATAAATAAGCAAAATCCCTAAAAACTAATATCTATACGAATGACTAATCCTATCTAAGAGTACTAAAAATAACCTACGTTACACACTATCAAATACCTATAGTTGAAATTAAAATCTAAACGGTCTACGCCTTATAAAAGTAAACCTAACTACCTAGCTAATTAAAAAAAAAGCCGGGTGCAGCGCCCCTTAGTGAATTCTACTGTGGGTGACGTAACCTACGACAAACTTATTATTTGCGGTTGGTACAATAATCGGGTCTAGTGATCGAACCGCAAAATTAAATTTGTTTTTTATTGTATATACTTTTTCGTGATAAAAAGTACCCAGTGTGGTGCCCAGGATATTAAAGAATAAGCCAATAAAATAATAATACCAAGTTTCATCGTAATCGAACCGGTAGTTTTTGCGTGATGCCTGAACAAACAGACAGACAGACAGACAAATTTTTTTTTTATCTCATTTTTGGGTCGATGTCGGTCTAGTAGCACCCCCCGCCATTTTTTTTTTTATTTTGATATTTTCGATGTACAGAATTTTTACTTCTACAGATTTATTATAAGTATAGATATGCGAAACCTGAAACACCTGTCCAGCGGAACACCCGGAGGACAAGGTGGAGCACACTTTAGAGGTGTGCCTCGCCTGGGCAGAGCATAGTCGTGTCCTATGTGTGAGAGAGATCGCTGCCACCGATCGGGCGATCGGCGGCAGCGATCTCTCTCACCGGGCCTTGGTTCAAGCCATGGTCCGGAGTGAGGAGGGACGGCAGGCGGTCGCCTCCTTCTGCGAAACAGTAATGCTAGCAAAAGAGGAGGCCGACTTGATCAGGCAAAGGCAACGGGGCGCACGCCCAAAAAAACGTATGGGTGTAATATGTCACTAAAAATTCAGTTTTTGCATTGCCATTTAGATTTTTTCCCAGAATATCTTCGATTCGAGCGATTCCACCGGGATTTAAAACCATTTGAGCAAAATTATCAAGGTTTTTGGAACCAAAATATGCTAGTTAGAAAGAAAGAAAGAATATTTATTTGGCGACAGTCACCAGGATAACACACTTAAATACTCGTAAGATAAATAAATAAAAACTGCAACACTATGTGTGCCTCACGGCTGCGCCAAAAAAGATGACCTGACCTGATGGCCTGTTGTGAGAGATACAGATAAATACATTAATAAAAAAGAGCAAAAATTACCCTTTAATATATACCTATAATTTTTAACTGTCTATTGCATATTTAGGTGTAGCTTTTTGTAAAAATCTTCATAATAAATTTTATAAAAAACTGACGTTGTGGATTTTTTTAATATTTTTTCCGAGATGTAGATACCCAAAGTAACGTAACCATTCCATTCCATTTCAAGAACATAAATCATATAAATTAGTGTAATTATTGAGCTTATCTTTCCAAACGTGAATCTTGATGTCATCAGTATTTATGTTTTTTTTTGTTTATATCGTTATCATAGTACGCTAAATTCATGTCCCAACATGTCATGTCATGTTGTAATACATAGATACTTACTGCAAAACACTCAACTCGCTTCCAATGTTGCAATGTAAAATAGAAACGCCATCTACCGACTAATCAAGGCATCTGGTGTCGTGCTCGATCTGTTAATACAATCTTTATCAAACTCACAATAGCGCCATCTATTTATTCATTGAGACACTACACTGTGTAGTGTATTAGAATACGTCAACTCTGTGTTAGTTCTCTTATGCAGGATTTCGAAGTTTATTTCCTATGTGACGCCAGAGATTCTGCTACATTCCGAACCCTTGCTTAATAGTAATAGCCCCGGTAATTTTTTTTATCAAAATCTCGAGACCTACAAACATCTCGATGAAATTCGGAACAGGCCCAGAGGAGTACACGAATAATGAAGTTTACAATTACCTTTCGACACATCTATTGTCATCCCTCACCGATGATTGAGCGCATTCAACTTATCGTATCGCCTAGTTAAACAAAATAGAATTCGTAAAGCTTACTGCAGTAACGGGGTTGTGTTAGATATATTGTGTGTATTATATATTTCTGATGATATCTTACTTTGTTTTGGGTGTAAAATCCCGAAAACTTCCACTGAAAAAAAGGATCCTCCGAGCTCAGTTGTGTCTAATCCTGGCTACGGCCCAACAGTTGATTTCAGACTGAAAAAAACTGGAAAACTCTGGTATCAGAGTTTTCCAGTTTTTATACAAATCAGAATAGCTCCTATGTGGCGCCATAGATGTCGCTACGGAACTATTAAATACTGTTTTGAAATCTCAAATTACTCCGAAAATTATTTTATACCTATATGTATACCTACTTCCGAAATACATATTATCTACGCTTTGGAACGTGCGATTTAGCTTCATTTTATTTATGGACTGACCGACATTTTGACAATTCAAAAGTGCCTTTATTTGGTCTATTTGAAATAAACTATTCTGATTCTGTTTCTGATTCTGACAACGGCAGAAAAATTAAATACCTAAAACCTAAGTATTCTAATTAGGTACTGCGACTTTTGATTTGGTCGAAAAAAATGCTACCAAGTAACCCTTAAATATATTTACGACCAAAATTCCGTAAAACTATTGTTTCGGTGTGGTGAAAAAGTGGCAAGTAAATCATTTTGCAAATTAAAAAAATTCGAAAGAGGCTTCGGCTAATAGTAAAAAGTTATTTTGTAAATCAACGAAATCTAGTTCGGTAAAATAATGCAGGGTGACACAGGATATTTCGATGAATTATAAAGTACTTATATCATATAATACAAATTACAAAAAAGACGTTGGTCAATAGTTTTCGGTAAAATAAAATCCGAAAGAAAAAATTCCGGAAAGGTGATCGGTTCCCCTCGCCGGACATGGTAAGTTCGGGAGATTCCTGCACCTGATTCGAGCGGAAGAAATGCCCGGATGTCACCATGGTGTGGATCACTCGGTGCAGCGTACGGTAGAGGTGTGCCCCGCTTGGGCGGAGCACCGCCGCTGCGCCGTGTCCTCGTGGCCTGATCAACGACAACGATCTCTCGCGCCGGGCCCTGGTAAGGTACAGACTACAGACCACGGCCATGAGGAGGAATAAAGAGGAAATAATAATATTCCACAACTATCACACACAACACTGTCTAGTTTCAAGCTAAGCAGAGCTTGTTTTATGAGTACTAGACAACTGATAAACATATATTTCTAAACACATACAAGTTTAGATAAATTATACCCAGACACAGAACAAATGACCGTGCTCATCACACAAACATTTGTCCTGGGTGGGAATCGAACCCACAACCTCCGGCATAGCAGTTAGGGGCACTAACTATTAGACCTTAATATTGCTATCATAAGGTGGAAAAGAAAACGCAGCAAGAATGATATAAAATACTCAGTTTTATTTACTTGTAATGTAAAATTTTAAGACAAAATGATGATGAAAAAGGCCGCCACAAAAAGAAGCTAAAAGCATCTTTTTTTGTGGTGGCGCTTTTTTGAGGCTTGTGCTCAAGGACACTAAATCATAGGCGACTCTGTCGACGCTGGTTGTTCAGGCCTCTCAACTTCAAACGGAAACTCATTGAAACATGCTCTGTCAAATTGTGCCACAGCCTTATGTTCTAAGAAACCCTCAGTTTGATCAGAATAATGAATACATCCTCTGGGCACCAAATGGTAAAGTGAGCAAATGTTATTCAGTAACGAGATATCATCAATACCAAAAACTGTATTGTTTACCCCCATTAAGTCTACCACTGGAGTTTGATTGATGCCAAGCGATGAAAAGCTTGATGATGCTTCACCGGCCATGGATCCTCCGGAAACGACGCACTGTTTAAAATGTTCAGGGTCCACTCCGGCCTCACACAGGCAGTACTCGCTCGGGTATCCTGAAATCCATAAAAATTACAGTTCAGTAATGATGATTTTTCAAGGTGGAAAATCATTCAATGACTTCATCCACTCTAGGACAAAGCTGGTGGGCGTGTCAGACTCACTAAAACCACACCTATGTTCTTTCTTAGCCTTGCGTTAATAAATCCATGGCCCTAGTAGGTTTCGGCCCTGCTGGGTCCCTACATTTTTGCTGAAATCTCTTTGAGGCGCGCGTAAAACACTACGAGCTGTCCAGGACTCGGGCTCGGTCCATACGAACGGTTAATAGACGGCCGGACGGTGAGCTACCCGCCGCACCGCTCCATCAAATTCCCGCGACCCTCACTAGGTCATAGGTCTGCCTTGGGGAGGCACTTAAGGGTATTACATCGCTCAATGACCTTCAAGAATTTACCTCTACATTAGTAGAGAAGATTTGACCTCTAAACAGGCATTGCAGGGGGTGCTGCGCGCGGGGTGTTAGTACTGATTCGAGTTTTTTCTTGATTACTTATCGATATTTAATGAAATTCGAAAAAAAATCAATACAAGTTATTCAATTTATCGTAACATATATTTTGGTATAAATTCAATGTATAAATATAGAGCCGTTTCCGAGAAAATATGGAATTAATGTTCAAAAAAGGCCTATTTACCAGATTTTTTTTCTAGAGTTAGGGTATTTTTTTGAGAAACGTAATCAATACAATTTATTAGTAATGTTCTTAAGTATCCCCTTCATTTTTTATATGGTAATCGTACAAAAGGAAACTTCAATCAACCTAGGTGTTTTTTTGGATTTGGGCGATGTAATCCCCTTAAGTTTGGTGATTCTTCGGGCTATGTCGGTAATAATTACAGGTACATTTTGGAAATTGGGATACTAACGCATCTACGTTCGTAGGCAGCGGCGACATTATAAATAAAATCAGCAAAGTGCGATTCGGAGTCGTGCACGAGGGATTTTAGTACCGCAAAAAAAAAAATGACAAAATGATTACCCACCTTATTTATTCTATTATGTTTTTAGTATTTGCTGTTATAGCGGTAACAGAAATACATCATCACCTCTCACAGTTTACCCCTTTGTCGCAAGCCACACGTATTATTAGTATAAAGCGCCATCGGAGGATATATTTAATTACGACAAAAAGGCTATCACATATGAAGGAGCCCAATTATATAATTATCTACTAAATAATATTATGGAGAGCGAATCGCTTGCAGTGTTTAAAACAAAATAAAAATAAAAAAAGCATATTTACTGTAATTTTTTTTACTAAAAATTGCTCGATCGATGATGACATTTATTATTAGTTTTAGTTAAGCTCATTATTAAGTGAACTATATATTGTTCTTCGTGAGTAATAAATTCGTTAAACCTATTTGGCCATAACCTCAAATATTATTGAGAAAAGTCCGGACTTATAATTTATAATAATTAATTTAATAATATCATAACTATGTATTCTAAGTGTTAGTTATAACATCGTTTTGGACACATCTGTCAAGGTTTTTGTTAATTTAATAAGTACGTAAAATAAAAAATCATCTGTATCACATGAACCTACCACGGTTCATGTGATACTGCCTGACAGACAAACGGACAGTGGAGTCATAGTAACAGGGTCTTGTTTTTGCCCTTTTGGTACGAAACCCAAAAGTGAAAAGTGAAAAATAAGGTTAATTTCCTTACCTTGTGCCTCACATCGCAAGTACTGCGCCTGCAGGAAGGTGTTGCTTTGCAGTTCTGACAAGGCACATGCTTGAGGCACAGAATACCTGCCGCTACCCAGCAACTGATAATTAACGAACAAATGTCCACCGATATTGTCTATGATCCAAGGCAAAGTTCTGGTGAAGAATTCCACATCCTTATGTACATCCCCGTAGACGACAATGTATGAAGCATCGATGTAAGCAATGGAAGTGCTCGAAAACAATGCGAGTAAGAATACGAAAATCATTGTTATGATTGATTACTATACAATAAGTAACTATTTCGTAATGAAGATTATATTAACGAAGTGAGTTATAAATACTTACTACGGTACAGTCAGCGACGATTGTGCTATCTTCAAGTGACTTTTAATTATTATTTTTTGAGATTGGAATGATCAAACGACGTCTCCCACTCTTGGTTGGAGCGAGAGTATGTATCAGACTTACTAACTAAACCTTACCTGTTTCTTTTAGTTACTCTTTGCGTTCTAGGGCCATAGACCTGGTCACTCTTACAAACGTATCCGCACCAATAAAAACCACATACGTAGTTGGGTCGCAATAGGATGTCTTGAACTGGGCATGACTTTAAGCCATTTATGCCTGCAATGGGATTATTCAGAAGGCTTAAAGTCATCAAAATTGCAATACAGAGGATTATGCTCCACTTTTTTTTACGAAGTAGAATTATTGGAAACGAATATATGCGTAGGAGAACCACGGTAACCGACATAGCCCGAAGAATCGTCAAACTTCAGCGGCTGTAGGCACATTGCTTGCAGAACAGATAGTTACTGGAAAGGCGTCTGAAGGTAGACCTTCCACTATGTGAACTGATGACCTGACTAAGGTTGTGGGAGTCCAACGGAATGCATGGAAGAAACAGTAGTGAGAAATAATAATGATGATGATATGATGAGTATAGTATAGTTAATAGAGACTATCTACTAGACTCGTGCCCAATAAATTTATTTTATTTTAATAATTTTTGTCGTTAAATGTACAGACGATATCTTGTGATTAGATAAAGGAAAGTAATTATGAATAAATTACCTTATTATGTTATCTATTACATTATTCGTGATTCATTTCTTAAGTAGTTTGATAAGAAGAAGAAGATGGTTGGCTGATTGGGCTCAGGGATCGAGGTCATCAGGGAATAACCCGATTAAGCTGAAACACGGAAATCACCTTCAGTACTCATATAACAAAAAAAAATATCTTGACCAGAGAGCTGGGCTTGTTTGCCCAACCAAACAGCACCGCTATCCAACGTGGCAAATGTTTCCTAAGTTCTGGACACTTTTCCCATTGACAGCGACGTCGATAATTTTTTAAGCCCTATGATTTCTTTATATACGTGTTTGTAGATAACATTATTATTTTCAGTCGGTATATACACCATTAATTTTTCGTCGTTTTAATCCCGTGGAGAATCGACTCGGTACATGAAACACTATCGATTTATAAGGATAAAATTAAAAAACAAAGTACTTTTTTTCTAAACTCGAATTAATATACACATGTACGAAATTAATTTCTTTAAGTAAACTTCAGCTGATCGAGGTCATGAACTGTAGGTGGTTAGTACGCAACGACCGACAACTCTCTACAAGGTCATAGACTCGTCCCTCCACGGGATTAAAATGAACAAAATTTAACGGTGTTTAAACCTAGTAGCTTCTCCATGCAAAACTTTGAACACCTATTTCTTCACCTCAAGGGATAAATTTTGGGAAACCAAAATGAATTGGAATTTCCTCATAGATGTTCAATAGCGTACCTAAACATACTTGTCCAATAGGAAACGTTTGAGTTTTAAAGTTTCGTGTGTGTGTGAACTGCGGGACCATACTTGCATTTCGCAAAATAAAAATCTAAAGATTTAGTAAAAGTCTTAAAACAATTGTAAAACAAGTCTGGGAATTTGTAAAAATATACAAAAAAAAAATACAGCACTCAAAGTGGGGTCCCTCAGTCCTCACAGACCATCAGCCAGATCTCGAAAAGTATCTAAAAAATTGAAGTATTGTGATTACAGACTTTTAGTAAAGAATTCGTAAAGAAATTTACAAAATTTCAGACCACAAAACACCAAAGATAAAAAAAATATAATGACTAAACTGTGGTCCCTCAATCCACACAAGAGAGAAAAATATTTTAGCGAATATTACCGAATCTAATACATAAAATCTTTCCTTTTCTGCACCAAGTTTTTGTAAAAGTCGTACAGCATTTTGTAAAAATATAATGAAAAAAAATATCGACGTAATTTGAAGATAGCGGTTTTTAAAACGGGTCCCTCAGTTCTCACACTCACAGATATTGAACATGTACTAGCTGCTAGGCGAGAGGAATATCAGAAACTCTAATGTACTCAACTTTTTGTAAAAAAAATCTTCTAAATAATAGGTATCTAACATTGTGCATTTCTTACCTCTTAGCTGAGAAAATACATTTTATTTAATCCTATGAAAGTAGACAGTAGCATGCAGTGCCGTAAATAGGGCGGTGCCACCGGTGCCTAGGCACATGGTGTAGATAGATTCTGGGGGGCGCAAGAATGGCCAGACTAGGCAGGACTATTATTTTTTCATTTTGCTCCTGATTGCTTCTGACAAGTTCCCGCTGCGCCTTCTTCGTTTTTTAGTTTTCTTTTCCTACTGCATCGGCCTTTTAGTTTTGCTGACACCCTGTGAGGGACGCGTATACTACGCACTTTAGATTGGTCTATACGGGATTACCGGACGGAGATCTACCCATTTCTCGTCATCCACAAGCTTGCACTCACGGTGGCCATAATTAGCCCTGCGACTCCAACTTACATTATGAAATGGTGTTAATAATAAAAACACGTGCAATTCCGGAAGACTTGCATAAGCAACTAAAAGTAGGCCGAGTTAAAATATTATTCAGAAAACAGGGATTATAAAAGTATATAGCTAAAGGTTGCTATTCCGAAGATTTTGCTATGATCTGGTCTAATTTCAGAAGTTCTTCATTATACTTAATTGATTTGTGCATTAGACAAAAGAGGTTCATAGAACCAGATGTGCACAACATGATTTATTCGAGATGAATTCAAACAATTTCGATAAATAAATAAATAAAAAATAAATTTGATTATTGTAAGGTAAGTATTAAACACTCAGATAGGAAAAAGAAATGGTTTTTTTTTAATAAACAACTTTATTTCAAACAATTTTATTTTTATTTTTTTTTAAATAGCGTATCAACAAGTTCCCTCCTTACAAATAATATAAATTGCATACAAACACAAGACCACAAGATAATTATTTAACATTCATACTGTTCTGTATTCTAACCCATGATTGGTTCAGCTGACGGCGCAAAGATCATGGAGCGTCCTATGCCAGAAATCAGCCAATAGCGGGCTGCTTAGATGACAGGACAAGCGCCCTCTCCCGGTTTTTCGTGTTGTTGAAATCGGGCCGCCGTGCGGTAACTTTCTTTTTGAGCGCGCTCCTCAATAAATCGATAAATCAAGGGACAAAGTGAGCATAACCGTGTTGTGTGATCAGTAACCAGCTTCAACAGTGCTGCTTCATCCAGAGTACTTCGAGGAAGGCTGAAAAGGCGATAAAGGTAAGACGTTTCTTTGGCTTTGTCGTTTGTCACTTTGTTCCAAGATTGGGTAAGCTCAAACCGAGTTTCATACAGAACAACCACCAACACCAGCTATTTAATACAGTCCAACTTCTCTATTCCACATTCTGGTCCATTCGAGACGGATTCTCATTTTCATCTCTCCAATAAGATTCAAATAGGAAAAACATTTGGCTAGCGCTAGACCTACGCGTCCAAAATGGCGGAGGTCTTAGAAATGAAACGAAAAACGTTAACATGCAGGAAAGAATATTTATTTGCAAAATTACAAAAGCTTTATGATTTTTCCAAAAAGTTGGGAACAGAACCAGATATATTGCCAATGTTTACGGTATTAATGTCTGAAATGGAAAGTGTCCGTCTGAGATTTGAATCCACCATATTTGAATTGTTCGAAATAGAAGTACAATTAAAACCTACTAAAGTGAAAATGTCAACAAGTGAGCTTGAATCATTTGACGAAATGTATAATGCGTGCCAGTTAATCGCTAGTAAATATTCTAAATTGGAAAATGATTTCTTCCCTGCGATAGACAAACAGGATTTAGTAAAACCCGCGTTACCAAAGATATCATTATTTCAATTTGACGGTGAAACAGAAAATTGGATGACCTTTTATGACACGTTTTTATCATTAGTTCACAATCGAAATTTCACAGATATCGATAAGTTTCATTATTTACTCTTATGCGTAAAGGGCCCTGCCTTAAATATAGTTAAAAAACTGCCGATAACTGCCGCAAATTACGCATTAGCTTGGCAAAGCTTGATTGATAAATACCATGATCACAGAACACTAGCATGTAGGTATTTCGATAAAATGTTGAACTTTACACCGTTAACAAAAGATACCTCGTCGGACTTAACTTCATTTATAGAAACCTTTGATCATTCTCTTAAAGCGATTCAAGCATTAAATATTAAACACTTGGACGACTTTCTATTGTGTCATTTAGCATTGCAAAGACTCGACCCTCATACGCGAAAATTATTCGAAGAAAGTCGGGATCAAAAATTAATACCTACTTTCGAAGAACTTATGCAGTTTGTAAACAAACAAATTAAAGTTCTAGAACATTCGTTTATAAATGTGGCTACTAATAACCCGTCGAAGTCTAGTAATAACCATTCGCAAAATAAAAATCAGAGATCTTCGTCAAAGTCGATTCTCAATACGGCACGAACTCCGCAAAATATTAATAACCGTAATGCAAACTTAAGCTGTGTGATTTGTAAACAAAATCACATGATTTATCGATGTGATCAATTTCGTAAATTGTCCGTCGATGAAAGAATGAACCGTGTTCATTCACTAAAACTGTGTAATAATTGTCTTAAATCTGACCATCAATCGAATGCTTGTAAAAGCACAATGAGTTGTGGGGTCTGTGCAGAACCACATCATTATTTGTTGCATAAAGATAATACGTTATCAGATAGCGCGCGAACATCGTCCGTGACGGTGCAGTCTCCTTCGCTCGCACTAAACGCTGGTCGCTTCGTAAGTGACGTCACATGCACAAATACACAACAATCATTCATGAGTAATAACCTGTGTGAATATGAGGTAGTTCTAGGTACTACTCTCACTCATGTAATTGATTGTGTGGGTCAGTTTCACGATTGTCGAGCCGTTATAGATTCCGGGGCACAAAGTTCTTTTATAACAACTGAGTGTGCTCAGAAACTAGGATTAAAACGTAAAAAATGCCCTTTTACTATTCATGGGATCGGCGGAGGGGTAGTAAAAACTCAAGGAATGGTCACGTGTACATTGAAACCAAGACAGGCGTGTGGTCCGACGTTTCGAGTTAATTTAGTAGTTATTTCAAAGGTGTCCGCGGATATGCCTAATGTTTTATTTACTGAAAATGTCATTAGCGAATATAAAACTTATAAGTTGGCAGATCCATTGTTTTTCAAGCGTTCACGAATAGATATTTTGTTGGGGAATGACATAGTCCCAGATATAATTATTGATAAACCATTCGTAATTAGGGATGGTATTCCTAGTGTGATTAAAACAGTTTTTGGTGATGTAGTTAGCGGAAAATTATATCCGTTTAATAAATATAAATCGCAAAATCTTAATTTATCAGTTTCGTATGACGACGAACAGTCAATTGACAAAACATTACGTGATTTTTGGGAAGTTGAAGAGGTGCCGTGTACCCCGTCAACAAGTCCAATGGATCAACTAGCCGAGGAGATATTTTCTCATGAATATACGCGGGAGTCGAACGGCCAATACGTAGTTCCAATGCCGTTCGCACCTAACCCCGCGCCATTGGGACAATCGCGTGCCGCGGCCGAGCGACGACTGATCTACTCGGAGCGTAAACTCGCACGTGTACCTGAGTTGAATAACAAATATAAGGAATTTATGCGTGAATATGAAAAGCTCGGTCATATGGAACTTTATCAGGGTGATCAGCCTAGTAAATACATTATTCCACATCACAGTATTTTGAGACCTAGTAGTACCTCAACTCCGTTGCGAGTAGTATTTGATGCGTCTGCGAAAACCACCACAGGCGTCTCGTTGAATGATATTCTATTGGTCGGCCCTAAGCTGTATCCGGACATTGCGTCAATAATCTTGAAGTTTCGGCTATTCGAATATTGTTTAGTGAGTGATGTTTGTAAAATGTATCGCGCTATTGCTTTAAGAAAAGAAGATCGCTGTTATCAACACATTTTATATCGGGAATCCCCTAACGATCCAATTAAATTATATGAATTAAAAACTGTAACCTACGGGCTCAGCTGTTCTCCATTCTTAGCTATTCGCACGCTGCTCCAGTTAGCGAAAGACGAGGGTGAACGTTTTCCCCTCGCTGCTCAGGTCCTCCGTGAGGGAATCTACATGGATGATATCTTATATTCATGCCAAACCTTTGAGCAAGCTAGCCTAGTCCAAGATCAACTAATAGGTATTTTTGAAAGTGCCAACTTTACGCTAAAAAAGTGGATGAGTAACAATGAGGAGTTGCTGCAACGCGTTCCGTCTGAAAATAGGGAAAATTCCGTAACGTTCGTTAAAGACGAAAACGACAGTTCTATTAAGGTCTTAGGACTTAAATGGACTCCAAAATCCGATCATTTTTTATTTTCAGTTAATTTATCGGACAACGAAACAACCAAGCGATCGGTACTAAAACTGCTGGCGTCGATTTACGATCCCGTGGGTTTTATCGCGCCATGCATTTTAGTAGCTAAGCAGATTATGCAAGATCTGTGGAAGCTAGGTATTGGTTGGGACGATAAGTTGCCAGATAACATTAAAAAATCGTGGCAGCACTTTATTTTTGAACTTCCGCGGTTAAGCGAGTTACGTATCGAACGCCATATGCTGTTACCGGGCGAAACGACTTGTGATTTAGTCGGATTTTGTGACGCTTCTTTACGAGGTTACGCAGCCTGCGTGTACGTCATCAGTCGTGACCAAAAGGGTAACGCAAAGGTTCGTCTAGTAACAGCGAAATCGAAAGTAGCACCAATAAAACCCGTAACAATCCCTCGGTTAGAATTAATGGGAGCGGTTTTATTAAGTAAATTAATAAAATTCGTTTGCGATACATTTGTTACTCGAATTAAAATTAACCAAATAACTGCAGTATCAGACTCGACAGTCGTACTGTCCTGGCTTCAAACGGAACCTTATAAATTAAAAACCTTTGTCAGTCATAGAGTTACTCAAATTATTGAAATCTTACCCCCTCATTTTTGGCGGCACGTTGGCAGCGAAAATAACCTAGCAGATATTTGTTCGCGTGGAGCGTCTCCGGCGCAACTGATAGACTGCACCCCACGTTGGCTACAGGGTGCCGATTGGATGTATCAAAATTACGTCGATTGGCCTCTGACGGTGTTTGTGAATGAAAGCAATCATAAACTACCGGAATTAAAAACTTCCACTAATTTGTTGCTGAATCACAATATTAGTGATCATATTATTGAAACTAAAATGGAATTTTGTGATAGAATCTTCGCACAATTTTCGTCATTTTCCAAATTGCAAAGATCTTTTGCTTGGATTTTAAGATTGACTCGCAAACAGGGTGATATACCCACCCATGCTAAATCACACGTGTTATCAACCCGTGAACTGAACGAGGCACGCGATAAATTAATAAAGCTAGTTCAGAATACTTACTTTGAAACGGAAATTAAAATGATAACAGATAAAAAATACGTACCATCGTTACGAAAATTATCTCCGTTCATTGATAGCGATGGGTTTCTCAGGGTAGGGGGTCGCATCGGTTATTCCGAACTTCCTTATAATGCTAGACACCCGCGACTTCTCCCTAAAAATAGTTTATTTACAAAACTATTGATTAAATATTTACATGAAAAATATTTACATGTTGGACCGCGAACCTTGCAAAGTGTTGTTAATGAAAACTTTTGGATATTATCGGCTCGTAGCGTTATTAGATCCGTTTTATCTAAATGTAAAACGTGCTTTAAATGTAAACCATCGTTACTTCAGCCTGAAATGGCCCCGTTGCCAACAACTCGGTTGATACCTAATAAGGTATTTTCTAACGTCGGAGTTGACCTCGGAGGTCCATTCTTAATTAAAGAAAGCTTACGTCGTAATGCTAAAGTGACAAAAGCGTACTTGGCACTATTTGTCTGCTTTTCCACTAAAGCAGTACATCTCGAAGTGTTGTCTTCTCTCTCCGCTGATTGTTTTCTCGCATGCCTGGATAGATTTGTGACTCGCAGAGGTCTGTGCGCTGTTCTCTATTCTGATTGTGGAACTAATTTTGTTGGCGCAAACCGACATCTGTCGGAGATACAAAAGTTCTGGCGCGAGAATCAAGATGACATTTCGGGTGGTTGCGCTAAACGGCAGGTTGATTGGAAATTTAATGTCCCCAGTGCTCCTCACATGGGTGGTCTCTGGGAAGCGGGCATTAAGTCAGCCAAATATCATCTAGTGCGGTGTGTAGGGGAAAAGTCCTTAACGTTTGAGGAACTTGCTACGATATTCTGTAAGGCAGAAGCCATAATGAATTCGCGCCCTTTGTGTCCGCTTCCTTCAAGTGACAACCCCAACGAATTTAACGTATTAACCGCCGGACACTTTCTAATTGGACGAAGTTTAGTCTCCATTCCTGAGTACGACGTGCGAGATATTGATATCAATAGGCTGTCACGGTGGCAGTATATCCAGAAGTGCTCCCAACTGTTCTGGAAACGTTGGAGTTATGAATATCTAAACACTTTACAACAGAAAGCCAAGTGGTTTATCTCTTCTTCTAATCCTAAAGTTGGAGATTTAGTAATAATTAAAACTGACAATGTTCCCTCTTGCACTTGGCCTCTCGGCAAGATTGAAAAGTTACATCCCGGTCCCGACTCAATAGTTAGGTGCGTGACACTGCGCACAGAAAAGGGTGTCTTACAGAGACCTATAAATAAACTTGCCCTATTACCTTACGCCAATTAATTTCAAATAAAACGTTTTTTATTTAATTTAGAGTATAATTTAAGATTAGTTATCAATGTCCTAGATAGTATAGTAATCTCATTTTTAGGAAACCATCACTATGGTTTCGGTAGGGGGTATGTTCTGTATTCTAACCCATGATTGGTTCAGCTGACGGCGCAAAGATCATGGAGCGTCCTATGCCAGAAATCAGCCAATAGCGGGCTGCTTAGATGACAGGACAAGCGCCCTCTCCCGGTTTTTCGTGTTGTTGAAATCGGGCCGCCGTGCGGTAACTTTCTTTTTGAGCGCGCTCCTCAATAAATCGATAAATCAAGGGACAAAGTGAGCATAACCGTGTTGTGTGATCAGTAACCAGCTTCAACAGTGCTGCTTCATCCAGAGTACTTCGAGGAAGGCTGAAAAGGCGATAAAGGTAAGACGTTTCTTTGGCTTTGTCGTTTGTCACTTTGTTCCAAGATTGGGTAAGCTCAAACCGAGTTTCATACAGAACAACCACCAACACCAGCTATTTAATACAGTCCAACTTCTCTATTCCACACATACAAATAGAAATAACTAATATTATACAACGTATAACATTAAATGCGCAAAACCTCAGACACCCCAAGATTTTTAATTCAGTTGATCTAATTCTGAGAAAAAAAATGTGCATTGAAATAATAGTACATTATGATATAAGTGTGTAATGTAGGTGGTTACTGTCGAGGCGGTATTAAGAGAGCAAAGAACCGTAACCATTCATTACTCACGTGTGTCATACGACGTTTTTCAATACACTTGTGAAGAAAAATAATTTAGCTAACTAATATTACATCGGTAAAACTAGTAAATTTGCACACATATACACATTTTTACTAAATCCATACACACACACGCCGGCCGGCAAACTCAAAATCGTTTATTATTAACTGCACAAACGTTTTTGATGATACTGGCATTTAAGTACTTTTGTGTTGGAATCGAGCACTACGCAGCGGGAACTTGTCAGAAGCAATCAGGAGCAAAATGAAAAAATAATAGTCCTGCCTAGTCTGGCCATTCTTGCGCCCCCCAGAGTCTACACCCTGTGCCTAGGCACCGGTGCCAGGCATCGCCCTATTTACGGCACATAACTGGCTATTTTCATAGGATTAAAGAAAATGTATTTTCTCAGCTAAGAGGTAAGAATTGCACAATTTTAGATACCTATTATTTAGAAGAAACTTTTAAAAAAAAGTTGAGTACATTAGAGTTCCTGATATTCCTCTCGCCTAGCAGCTAGTACATGTTCAATATCTGTGAGTGTGAGAACTGAGGGACCCGTTTTAAATACCGCTATCTTCAAATTGCGTCGATATTTTTTTTCATTATATTTTTACAAAATGCTGTACGACTTTTACAAAAACTTGGTGCAGAAAAGGAAAGATTTTATGTATTAGATTCGGTAATATTCGCTAAAATATTTTTCACTCTTGTGTGGATTGAGGGACCACAGTTAAGTCATTATATTTTTTTTATCTTTGGTGTTTTGTGGTCTGAAATTTCTGTAATTTTTTTTACAAATTCTTTACTAAAAGTCTGTAATCACAATACTTCAATTTTCCAGATACTTTTCGAGATCTGGCTGATGGTCTGTGAGGGCTGAGGGACCCCACTTTAAGTGCAGTATTTTTTTTTTTTTGTATATTTTTACAAATTCCCAGACTTGTTTTACAATTGTTTTAAGACTTTTACTAAATCTTTAGATTTTAATTTTGCGAAATGCAAGTATGGTCCCTCAGTTCACACACACACAATGTTTCGTGACATATCACTAAAAGAATTAAAATAAAATCAAATAATTAAAAACAAAAACACGACTGCTATGTCAAAAAAATAAATAAACTAAAAATCAAAAAACAAGATGTTTCTTAATTTTTAGAAAAGTGCAGAAAATAGTCACTCGTTGATTAAACACGGAATCTCGGAAACTACTTGATCTACAAAACTGAAATTTTCATCACAGTTGGGGAACTTTTATACTATAAGAAAGTAATTTAGAGTGGTCAGTTTGCGAGTCTAACTCGCTCTTGCCAAGATTTTTCCGGAATCAGTTACTCAATAGAATTTGCTTTTTTTAAATCCAAGCCTCCTTTATGACGCATCCCCGTAAGGAAAAATCAGCAAGTAATTATTGAGTTTATCAGCTCCCCAGCAAAAATCCTCGAATTTATCAAATCAAACGTGAATCTCTATGATACTATCAGTATTTAGATTTGTCTTTCCTGTTTTTATCGTTATCGTCCTAGATTAAGTGGACAGCTAAATATATTTTTTATCATGACCCAAGATCTTGATGTTACCTACTCGTTCTTTTATGGTGGTAAGTCGCCTCTTTGAGGACTGGCTGGAAAAACAACACGGCGTCCTCACCTTCCGCATCACTCAGGTTCTCACCAAACATAGCCAGTTCGGGAGCTACCTGCACCGGATTCGTGGGGAAGTAACGCCCTATTGTGTGGACCGGCTCGAGGACACGGTGGAGCATATGGTAGAGGTGTGTGGCACATGAGCAGACCGCTTGGCGATCGGTGGCAACGGCCTCTCGCTCCGGAACC
Organism: Leucania comma; assembly: GCA_958295575.1. Taxonomy (NCBI): domain Eukaryota; kingdom Metazoa; phylum Arthropoda; class Insecta; order Lepidoptera; family Noctuidae; genus Leucania; species Leucania comma. Next base: position 21,076,618 of record OY282477.1, on the reverse strand, counting down.
TGGTACAGGCCATAGGCCGGAGCGAGGAGGAATGGCAGGCGGTCACCTCTTTGCGAAGCAGTAATGCTAGCGAAGGAGGAGGCCGCACGCGAGAGGCAACGGCCCTCACGGCACTCTGACTTGACTGGTTTTTTTTCTGTACCCATGCCATTTGCATGCATATTTATGCCTAGATTCAAAAGAATGCAAATTGTTTATGAATAAAAAATGAAAAGAAAGATGTATAATAACGTTATTTATACGAGTAGTTGCATATCAGCGGTTGTATAGAAATTTTATTTTATTTGTTTTTCCTCACATTGGAACGTCTAACAACAATTATTACACCAATGGAGCACAGTCAGTTTAGAATCTGCTGATAACTAACATCATGTGCGCGGTGGAGTGGTAGTCATCGAAGGAGCGGGTCGGGCGCTGTGGTGGGTCACGTGCGCTCGCTTACGCAGCATCAGGCCAGCACTCCTCCGGGATTCCACATGTACCAAATCCCATACCGAACATATTTTTGAAATCTTTTTTAATGAGTTTTTCAAAGGAACGTTACACTATGTTTCTGTAAGGCTGATCAAACTGTCGTTAATTCATTAATTCCCAAGAGGACGCCGGCGTCCGCACACCTATTGTCTTTCTATTGTGTGTCTAATTACGGTATTCAAACACAAGTCGTAACTATTAACATAAGAGCGGGTTCACATTAGGTCGGACCAACAGTTTTATCGGACCGACAAACGTGTCGGATCCATATTGGCATAAGTATTTCATGTTTCTATCCCCAATAAAATATTTTTCTTCTTCTTCTTCAATAGCGCCGTTCGCATTAGGGACCCGACAAAAATAACGGAGCCAACACTTTTACCGGACGTTCAGCCACGATTTCTGTCGGATCGGACGTAATATTAGCGTACAGCGCCGTTCACATTAGTCGGTGCGTCGGAGCCACCCGCCCGCTCTCGGCACTTGCGCGTGCAGTTTCGTCGGCGTGTATGTAGGGAAGAGAAGTTTAAACATTTTTCTTTATTCTGCCCTCTAAGCACCACATTACAATCAAAACGTCGTCGTCGGCCATCATATACAAATACAACTCACAACTGCATTGTGACGACCCGGGCAGTAAAATGACTGTAATGACGGTGATGTTCACATTAAGTCGGATCGGCAGTCTCTAGTGTGAACAGCAACACCCGACAGTCGGTCAACGGTAAAACTGTCGGGCCGACCCGCTCTAACTGTGTCAATCAATTTGGGTTGCTGAAACGATGTTTACCAAAAAAACAAGAGGTTTGACCGATTTGTCAGTTAATTTTTACGTTGATTGGCCTATCGGAAACCGGGTGTAAGTATATCGGGTTGGCCGCTCATAAGGTTCCGTAGCTGAACCTTACCATGTTCTCACGATGAGAAAATCGTACATTTCACGTTAATGAACTCAAAAATTATTGCCTCAAAATCCACGTAATTCTGACTTTTCAAGGCTCTATTTGTACTTCATGTTATACTTATGCACTATAACTATACTACATAACTTTCAAGTTAAGCGTAACTGACAACTTATGGGTGTATAAAGGTGCCTTTGAACCTCAGCGTCAGGCTGTGGATGCAGGAAGTACATGTGGTGGCAAGATTGCAGCCGGCAGCTGCAGCCACACGACTGGTTTTCTATGTCGAAGTATGGATTGTTGTGAAAACCATTCCGAACGCGGCTGCGGTCGCACGTGCTGCCGAACTTCGTAGACCAGTTATGCTGCGGCCGCTAGTCGATTCGCACATTGTTACGTAACTCCAACCTGTTTAGACAAGTCCCAAAATAATCGCTACTCGGAGCCGAAAGCGCTCCTACTGAATTAAATCGTAGATTTACGACTGGCAGCACGTGCAGCCAGCCTTGGAATCGCTCCCGGCTGCGGATGCAGGCAATGGCTGCGCGTCATGCGTGTGCTACCTGCATTTGCAGCCTGAATCCGCAGCCTGCTTCTGAGGTTCGAATGGTACCATAAAAGGTACATATTGTCTTACCCTTTGGAGAATTCGACCGTGTGATTTTGTACAAATTCATACTGACAGGCTGTTCCATTACGAAGTACTCGCAGTAAATTCTATTTTAGAAAAAAAACACCGTGAAATAAATTCAACATTTTTGGAATCGACGAAAAAACTTGCAAAATGAGTGTAGCGCACTCACCGATTAACCATGCTGACTGGCGTAGTGATGGGGCTTGTTTTATCGATGTCGTGGCCAGATCATAGAAATTTATCACTTCATGATATGGCCAAGTAAAACTGGCCAGATCAATATATAAAAACGTTAAAGTTTCGTTAAACGTTAAGTTCTCGTTTGGCCTACTTTCTTTAGACCTTTTATTACCATAGAAATCCTACATCAATGATATGGCCAAACTAGTTTTGACATATCATCAAATGTTAACGGTTAAACGTTCTGGCCAATTTTAGTTGGTCATATCATGAAGTGACCAATTTCTATGATCTGGCCACGACATCGATACATTTTTTAGCTGATGAATTATAATAATAATAATCCCGACCACGGTGGCCAATCTCGACGGAGATTAGCCAAGTAAGCTTGAGATTTTATAGTGGACAAGTGCATGCGCAAACACAGGTGCATTTTTTGTTCCTGTGCAGCCCGTTCACACATAGTCTCTGTGTTTACGGTACCCGTATTAACGGATACGACGAAAAGTATGATTTGTTCACACATAGGCAATGAGAGGGAGCAGGCATCGTATAAATAAGTATAGCATCTCAGTTACTCGTATAGTCCGATGGGATGGGATTTACGTGCTTTCAGAGGCATGAGGGTGTCACACCATTAACTTCCATATTTCGGGGTGCTTCAGAGTAATTCGTAATGGAAAAATCCGATATCACTTTTTGCCCGATCCGGGAATAAAACTCAGGACCTTACTTCAGCAATCGCGCTTGCGACCACCAGCCCTACGAGGCAGTTAATCGTTGAATGAGTAGTCATTAAAAGTCAAAGAAAATAGAGAAAGACTATAATGTAAACTTTTGCCCATTTGTCGAATATTGATCGACTTTTACAGTATGACAGTCTTATAAAAAACATAGTACGAATAAATCAAAGTAAATTGAGTTAACTGTCTAGGTTGACACTATGTAAGATGTCATTGCGCCGATAGTCGTGGCGTGAATTCAAATTTAATAATAATCTAATTCTCATCAAATCTATGAACACTTTTGAAAAGACAGAAGGTGGATACACAGTTCCATTTGATAGTTTCCTACGGAAAAGTAGACATTCATATTTACGGGAAAAGTTCAATAGAGATAGATGATTTCACATTTATAGATTTTTTATTATGGTGGGTAAAATCATCCAATGACATATCCCGCCCTTGGGCGGAGCGGGAGATAGTGTCAGACTCTTACTGACTAAAAACCCATCCCGTTCCTTCATTGCCTTTGTACCAGGGCCCTGGTGTATACTTTCATATTTGCTCAAGGCCCCAGAGTAGGCTTCGACCTTGCTGGGGCTCTGCAGTTTACTGACAATTCCTTGAGGCGCGCGGGAACAGTACGTGCTGTCTACGACTTAGGCTCGGTCCGGATAGTTACCGGACGGTCGGACAGCGAGCTACCCATTGCTCGCGGTCCGTAAGCCCGCACCTACGGTGGCCGGAAATCGGGATCAGAATCCTGGCAGCGGCTGCGGCGTGAGCACCGTTGCCTGATGCAAATGATTTTTACATGTTTAATCAAATATAAGATGACGGCCTTTCTTTTGTTATAGAACATTTTAAGAGCTGAGAGAAACTGAGCTTTTTGGAAAAAGGCCAGGGAATTTTTAATCAAAACCACCCTAGTGTAACCTCTTAAAAGACCACACCTTAACCTCTTCTGGACAACTCCTTTTAGGATCCATTCCTGTGGAGATTGTAAAGGGTCTGTCCTGAGCCTGCACAGCAGCACCTGATCACAATATTAATATTCCACAACTATCACACAACACCGTCTAGTCCCAAGCTAAGCAGAGCTTGTGTTATGAGTACTAGACAGCTATGCCGCCTTCATTCTTGGACTCACTCTATGGGTGGACAGAGTTCTCCATTTGACTGCCTACGACCCGGAGATTCCACCTGCCTTAAACAGGCGTGGTTTAATGGATGAAAGCCTAGATTTCTCTCAAAACGAGAGAGTTAAATCCAAAGAAAGTTCCAGAATCAACTGCTAGACACGGCACGTACGTTTTGTTACAAGGATTCTGTCTTTCTCGAATGCTAATCTAAACTAGGCTAGCCTGCTAGCCTATTCACATATACGGTGTTTCCAATGTAAAAGTTTCCAAATAAAATTAAGACTCCAAAATCGACTAACTACTAAAAAGTATCGATATCAAAAATGCAAGTGACCATCTCTATTTTTGCGTGAAAGAGCGTTTGGCATTTGACCCAATCCCGAAGAGAACAATAATTTACATGCACCCCGGCCCCGGGGCGCATGCACCCCACCCCTCGCATTACCCCCTTTCATCCCCTTTTTACCCAGGCATGGATGTTTATCACAAAAATTTAGGTTTTTAGTTAAAATTACCTAACAGTCGATTTTCTTTATAATCTGATGGGTATTATTGAATTCTTTATTGTTAAATTGAGCTCAATTTGGCCACAACGTAACGTCACAATTCCAATGTCGACCGATCGGAATTAAACTCGAGAGTAAGCCCCCAGATCGGAGTCATTTTCAAAAAGCTAAATTGCATGACAGTAAAAAGTTATCCCAAGAGAACATAACTAAACACGGAATAAAAAAAAAGTTTATTCTATTTTATTCAAAAGTATCGTAAATGCTATTCCAGGACATGGTCTATCCGTATACCAAGTTTCATCGAAATTCCTTCAGCTATTCGTGAGTGTACCTATACTCGATTTGTTTAGATACTTATCTGAATGTAAACAATCTTCACATGTCTTTTATCTAAAAATGTTTACAATTAGTCATTTACCTAGACCGATGTTTGGTAATTAACTAAATTCAAATAATCTTTGTGTCTTCTAAACGATTTAAAAAAAAAGTTAAATCAAGATTTTTTACTTTTAGTTAAGTACTTAAACCGATGGAGTATGGATAGTAACAATAAACACACAAAATACACTTTGGAGATTTCACTAAAACATGGAAAACGTATTCAAATTGAAAGTGATTAAATTTAATCTATAAAATTAAAATTATTTTATTTTTATCAATGCAATGTCGGATATGAAGTATTGGCACTCTATCTTGAACGTGATTAATAATATAATCTATAAAAAGATTATAAAGTGTTCCGATGATTTGTTCTAATCTTTTTAACCGACTTCGAAAAGGAGGAGGTTCTATGTTCGCCTGTAGGTTTTTTTTTTTATGTATGTGCACCGATATCTCGGTCAATTGTGGACCGACCGATTGAAAGATTATACTTCCGAATTGGTCCCATAAAAATATCTTTTTGATCTGATGATGAACTTCGAAGATAGAGGAAACTCTTCAAAAAATCATAGCAGAACTGTCGTTTGTATATGTTTGTTCGCCGATATCTCGGTCAATTGTGGACCCATTTTGAAAATTTTTGTTTTGATTGAAAGATTATATTCCCGAGTTGGTCCCATAGAAATATTGTTTTGATCTGATGATGAAATACGAAGATATAGAACGGAACTCTTCAAAAAACCATAGCAGAACTATCGTAACAAGTAAAATTGCTTTGTTCATACATGTAGTCAGTGGCTGACTAAAGGAAGAAAGGGAGAGGGTACATAGAACTGTTCTGATGATGAAGACGGAAGGTAGGTAAGGGCCGGAACTTTGTAATTAATCAGTGTATCCTAGCCGTGTTTGGTGTTATTAGAATTGTCATGATTATTTGATGATTGAACCGAATCGCGGAAGGTACCTATCTATTTAAGTTTGGCTGAGGGATACTACAACTAAAAAGTGTGAAATAGAAAACTTTTTACAAAAAAAATACAACCGACTTCAAAAAAAACATCAAAAAGTGCAAAATAACTTTAATTTCGGAAGTCGATGTTAAATAACGAAGAGACCAAACTATTATAGAAACACCGACTTCCGAAATTAAAGTTATTTTGCATTTTTTGGTGTTTTTAAAGGTTAATAACAGGCAGAGACTAATCATGTTATACCCTAATGTTTTGTAAAGTATCGGAGAAAAGATAACGACATTTATTGTGATAACAACATTCGCATACAAACCTGTTCTAACGACATCTATGAGTAATATCCAAAATCAGCCTTGTTAAATAACAACATGACAAGCGCTAAAATCCTCGTAAATTATGTCCTTTGCGAAATAAAAGATTACACTACTAACGCCATCTAGTACGCGTATGAAACACTTCAGTTACAAAAAGTTGACAACAGATGGCGTTGTATTGATTATACGGCAATTTGGCATTGTTTGTTAGCAGGAATTGCTTCGTTTCGAAAAGTCGTGAATTACAGTAATATAGAATTATCAGGCCGGTGTTCTAAAGTTGGTAATAGCAGGTCAGTCACGCACGGAAAGTTTGCTCGTAATTTTCATGGTGCTGCGTTTAGTGCGAGTTGGTGCTCGATGAGTTGAGTTGTCGCACTAACCTCATCGTAACAACCTCTGGAAAACAAGATCAGCAGGTTTTTCTGTCAGCGTTTCCGCCAAACGCTAAGAACACAGATATAACCTGCGGAGAAGTCGGCTGAAACTGTCAACGGTGCCCCAAGAGGACACCATCGTCCGCACACCTATTGTCTTTCTATTACGGTATTCAAAAGGTTACCCACCGAATAGAAAGTTTTTTTTTTATATGTGTGTTCTCTCGCAGGTCAAACTAAGAGGTAGACGGCTGCTTAACCAGACTTGCCTTTAGCGGCCTCGATTCGAGAATCAAAGCCTCCAGCCAGGACTTACTTACTTTAGCCAGGACTAACTTACAAACTAAGCGACCACGCTACAAGCGGACAAGCTGAATCGAGCAAATCGAAAGTTTGATTCTAATGTGAGTTAATTTATTTATATAACTTCTATATCGTTGGATAATTCTCCAATTCTGTTTTATATTCTTAGTCTGTAAATTAACCAAATCCGACCCCCCCCCCCCCCCCCACCCTAAGTACCATATTGCTTGTTTTAAATAAAAATCTACTTACTCCAACCGAATTATTTTTGATATGCTTCCAATCATCCCAGAACTATTAGATGCTCTAATAATAAAAATCATCCCTGCCACTATACCTAAATGAAAAGGTAACAGGCAAGCACACACTCCCTACTCAACGCTCCCTCGTCCCTGAACGAGCTCTATAATTCCCGACTGCGTCTATCTCCTTCATTTAATTCCATTTGAAATTACAAATAGCTTCTTAGGGCGTTCCAAACGATTACATTTGAAACTTAAGGCTATTTCAAACAATTTATGATGGCTCTGACTTTCGAAACTCGATTTGGGGAAGTTCCCAAAATAATCGCACCGATTTGTCGGCAGTTTTAATGTGGGGTCAACGGATTCAGGGTGCGTTGACAGTGCTAGCGTAGTTTGTTTACGAGTTGTACAATATTGTTTGCAATCAATCTGCCCAGCTTCCCCCTTCTATGTTTTTATTTTAGATGAGAAATCATCCAATGACTTCTTGCGCTCTAAGGCGGAGCGGGAGTGCTTGTCAAACTTTTACTAAATAAAACCCTTCAGAAGCGAACACATGACCCCAGTAGGCTTCGGACCGGCTATCCCCCTACGATTTTGCTGAGATCTTAAGGCACTATACAATTTCTCGTTACAGCTATCCACCGTCGTACACAGACAAGATCCGCTACAACTAGAGATTGGGACCCCGTTGCTTCCTTCTGTAAACCAGAAGTGCTAGCGAAGAAGATGGCCACTAATGTGAGGGAACGGTCATCCTCACGCTCCGTTCCTCGCCACAGGAGACGCCCTCGGCATTAGGAGTCGCAGGGTGATCCCCGGCTACAGCAAAGTAAAGCCGGATGATAAGCAATGAGTGGCTCGCCGTCCACCCGTCTAGTAAGGACCGAAGCCGATAAGTTGACAGCGAGTAGTCATGTTCCTCGTGCGTCTGAGAAAAGCAGATTTCAGCAAAAACGTAAGGATCGTAAAGTCACGAGGAATTTCTGAAAAGGAAACCTGTCATCTTTCCCTTCCCCCGGACCGCCGCAAGGTGCTAGACGTATTTCAGGACCACAGGTGTATAGAGACACCGGTGTCCTTACAGAGATTTGGTTTTAGTCAGTAAAAGCCTGACTCGTCCTCTCGACCCACTCCAGAGCGAGAGAAGTCGAATGATTATCCATCTCAAAAATAGTCGCTACAAGTAACACCTTAACCTAACCGGCGACCATTCATACATTTCGTAAGAAGACGAACGATTTGCTTAATGGATACTCAAGTACAATTGACCTTAATTGTTTTTAGAGTCATTAAAACATTAAGCATTATAATTTTCTTTGTTCAGCTGGGAAACTTTGAAAAATAGTCTTTTTGTTGCTATCCTAATAAAATTGAAATTCACTTTTATATCTCACATCTGATAACCAACTAGCAGCAGGTAAAAGTTTTATCCTCGTGATAATAGAAATGTTAGTCTTCGTCCTATTATAATTTAAGTACTTTCAAGGTGAGAGTGTATAGGCTCTTAATAAACTAGTGTTTCACTATCAACAATTGCATCACTGCTTACCATCAGGTGGGTTGTCTGGGGCTCTGGGAAGGTATGAAAATGCATACCGGGGCCCTGGAACCAAGGCAGGGAAGGAACAGGGTAGGTTTTTAGTCAGTAAGAGTCTGACACTATTTCCCGCTCCGCCCAAGGGCGGGATTTGTCATTGGATGATTTTACCTACCGTAGAAAAAAAAAAAAGACCATCAGGTGGGTTCGCAGTCAAGCGCTAGTTTATATGTATATTTAAAAAAAAAAGTGTAGGAATAATCTGAAAACCATAAATTAGTAAAGTCTCGAAAAAAAATATCGTAACTCAATTGGGGAATTAAATTGTTTTCATAGGCAATATTGTACGAAACACTCAGTGTGCGAGTCCGACTCGCAATTGTCCGGTTTTTTTTTAAACACACAGCTTCTGTACACAGCTTATGTCAGACATAATAAACAACATTAACATAAGGGCGAGTTTCTGAATTGAGTATTTTCTCAAGCTCAAATGCCAAATTTCAGAATAAAGTCCAGTTAGAGAAATACTCGACTTCATTCTTCATTTTTTAATGTGAAAAATCATCGTGAATGGAGCAGGAGTGTACTACACCTATGTCGTTGCTCTTTGCGTTCTAAGACCACGGGTTTTCTTTTCAGGAAATCCCTGCGGCCATGACGGGTTCGGACCTGCTGGAACTTACGTTTTGCTGATCGTTCTTTGAGGAGCGCCTGGATTACTACGCGCTGTCGACGACTTGGGTTCTGTCCGATCGGCCTCGTCTACCGTGGCTGGTAGTCGGGATGGGGGTCTCGGTGGTTGGGGAGTGAGGAGGTCCGTACCCTCAGACGTGCGGCTGCTTCCTTCGCAGTTTGAGGTGATAAGGAATAAAAATAGATGCACCATGAGTTATAAACTGTCTTCTGACGAAGTAGCCTCTACAACACTCAACCTCTTTTACCAGTATGTGAACACCAAAAACGATATCCTTACAATATTTGGACCACCGCGCCATATGTAGACATTCGATGGCACGCCTGTGTATCTATACTCTTATACGAGATATATTTTCCTTCAATATACCGGCATTACCTTGGCTCGATTCCCTCAAGTTGAATAGTGTAGGGCTTGAAAATAACATAAGTATCGATATTGTTATTTCAATAATAATAATAAATATAACAGATTCACTACGGGGGTTTCCACCTGGAGTTTTTTTTTTGTTTTTAGACGTGATCTTCGCCAAAAAAACTTTTTCCCTTGTTACTTACAGCCAGTTTAAAAACAAAAGACATAGTTCGTTTGATAAACGTATGGAAATTAAATTTTCATTCATCCCACGCTCGTGTTACTGCTCGTAGCAAGATCTCTCGGGGCATCAAACTGCACTTTTGTCTTTCAATTAGCGTTACTGCTAACTTTCACGCTGACTGCGCTCCTGTTTTCATCTGGTTGAATTGTAACCCTTTGACTTTCTATATTTAGGTACGTGCGTTGGTAAAGAAAGCTTATTAGATGAAGTTATCTATGTTACCTATATTGTCCGAATGAACGAAATCATAAGGCGATTCAGAGACTCGAATAATACAACGCCATCTATCAAATGAAAGGTCAACTTTTGCGCTGCCATTCTGATTTCTACACTAGTTACTACAAGCGTCTTCATCCATGTAAAAGTAGAAAATACTTCGAAAGTATTCTAGGACATGGTCTCTTCTATTTCTATTTCGCCCGTTCAGTCATTCGAGCGTAAAGGAGTAACAAACATACATACACTCACAAACGTTTGTCATTACATTATTAGTGTGATGTAACTACAAAAAGCATTGTCCTTCATTGATCATTGAAAAAAATATTATTAAAAAATATCGACAATTTTGCCACATCTCTAGTCGCTTTTGTAAGGCAATCTCCCTATTTACGGGCACTGCAGCGGTGCAGACTCTATTAAATCGACGCTAGGGCAGTGTGTCACCTGAATTAATATCGATTATAGCGCAACACTATCGTCTTTATCGAGCCAGAGGACTCATTAGTTTGTTTATTAAAGGAAGGTATTTTATAGTAAAGCTTTGATACTCCTGATGTTTATGGTAATCTCAGAAAATTGATCAATTTTATTAACCCCCAACGGAAAAGAACGGTATTACAAATTTTACGTGTCTTTGTGTCTGTCCGTGGCATCGTAGCTCCTAACCGAATGGGCCGATTTTGATACAATTTTTTTAGTTTGAAAACTGGCGATGGTTATTAGCCCCAGTTTATGAAGATCTGTCCAGGTGTTTAAGGTAATCAGCTTTTTCAGCTGCGGTAGGGATCCTTTACTTTCAAACAAATGTGTAACCTAATATTTAAAATACTCATGACTCAGCCTATAAAACTACAAATGTCATTGGAATTGATAAAATAGTTGTTCTTATCAACACTGATGACATTTTTAATTATTTTTTTCACTAAAAAGTCAAAGATTTTTTTAAATATGTTGTAAATGTTAATAAATTTATAAAAAAAGACCAAAAAAGACACAATTTCTAAATTAAATAAACATAAGTCAATAAACAATAATCGTTTTCCGTCAGCAATTCTTGTGCATACGTGAAACAACTCGAACTTGAATTGTAAGCAAAGTATGGCGAGTTCTGCTCAAGTTTGATTAGTTTGTCTACTCCTTCTCGTTTCCATTCGATTGGGCCTGTACCTCTACCATAAGTTTTAAGCAATAGTATTCGTCGCTACTCGATATCGACGCCGTAAATATTTTGTATGGCAAATTTTGCAGCGCCTCTAGCGGTCACTTGCAGAACCAAAATTTGCCATACAAAAAATTTACGGCGTCGATATCGAGTAGCGACGAATACTATTGCTTAAAACTCATGGTAGAGGTACTGATATCGATTGTCGACAGGCGTCTCGTATAGGATTTTCATTAATTTTATTATATATTTATTCGGTGGTGCCTCGATTTCGCCCACTTAGAATCTTCAGACAATACCATACCATTTGACCACAATTTTAAAAAGTTACTTTTATTTATTTTTTTCTAAAATAAAATTAGCCTAACCTAGTCTACTAGTTCAAATCCGAGTGAAAATCGGTCCAGCAGAGTCAGAGATTAGCCAAAACCAAAGACATTAAATATATACAACCAATAGACAGGACATAGCGAACAAAATCGTAATCCGAGACTTGTTACCTAGGTAGTAAGTCGCTCAGTCTAGTGTGAAAGACTGGACCTAACTTTAGTATAATTTCGTAAATATTTACTCTATAATTAATTAGAATTCAATAACTTTCGTAAATAGTTATAGAAAATAGCGTAAAAACATATAAATCACAAATTTAATTCGCATCTTTACTATTGAAAGCTAGCTGACATAGGATGACAGTTTTTCTAAGACATTTCTTCTGATGTCCGCTCTATTGTATCTCTTTAAATCTCTTTGGCCAAAACAGAAAGAAATTAAAAAAAAAAGTTAAATGTTTTTACTTTTCTGGTTTTAGTCTTCGATTAGTTACAAAATAACAAAATAAATTCATAAATAACACTCTAGAAAATAAAATTATTTTTGTGCGCTTTCAGGCTCGAAAATAGGATCATGATATGCTCATCATTCACCACTGCCATTTTCCCTCAACTACAAAGACACACATTGGTCAGTCTGTGTGTCGTACATTTAGGCGGTGCCACTCGTACAAATCCTCTTGGAGTAAGTAATCCCTTTAGAGGTCTTTTGCGATACCTAGATCTACCTACAGTTTTGGGAACACCTACAGAATATCTACTCGGACATTTGGAGACCTACTCTTTGATAAGTGTTATAGCAATGTGATCTGTTTCTGAAATGCTTGAAAAAAAAATACCGGTTGTATAGCACCTAGCGCTGCAGCGGCAATACTCGGTACTATAATTTTGAACTGTTGAACTTTCTCTAGTGTGTGCTAGATCTATAGCAATCGTATATTTTTAATGTTTGTTGCAGACCCTAACCAAATCGCGGTAACAAAACGAAATCGAGATCTAATTTGATCCCAACGCCATCTATCGAGCGAAGTGTCAACTATAACCAAACACTGATTTAGTTTCGTATTTGTTTATGAACTCACCGGTAAAGGGTCTATCTCAGCTCAAATGAAGATGACTTTAAATTGACATCTTGTCAAAATAAAGGAGTACTGGCTGTAATAGTAACAAACACTTTACTTTGGTGATTTAGTAAATATAATTAAAATAATTATGTTAGTAAAAAGTATAATCTCTTTTCTTGGTCTTCAAGTTTTCCATACAACAATTGTCTGAAAATTCCATCAACTAAAACTCTCGAGTTTGACCATTCTTTGCTTGAATATCTTCGCCCATCCTTCTAAAGTTTTCTTGTTCTCTCGTATTTCTATTTGAATATTTTGTAGCATTGATTTTAATTCATCCATTTTTGTTGACAATATACTTTTCTTTATTTTACTTTTAAACATGTAACACGACATAACATTAATAATTGGACCAATGATGACATTTAGGAGACTGTTCGCACTGCTCCGAACACTGTAGCATCGAAACGAAACGTTTGTGCCTGATCACTGCGATGCCATCAGTACCTCTACCATGAGTTTTAAGCAATAGTATTCGTCGCTACTCGATATCGACGCCGTAAATATTTTGTATGGCAAATTTTGGTTCTGCAAGTGACCGCTAGAGGCACTGCAAAATTAAAAAAAAAAATTAAAAATTAAAGGTCATGTTCTACCCATACATGACCTAAAATAGAATATAGCCCCTAGACATAATTTTCTACTTATACGCAGGCAAAACCGCTGGCAGAAACTAGTAATAATTTATAGTGTGCTTTGTCTGTCAGTGAGTCTTTTTCAATTTCTGTGAGCGTCTGAAGGTCGCTTTTCCACTTGTGTCGTACTAATAAAGGCCAAGTGACGTATACACGTGCGCGTGGCAGGTAAAGCATTATTGTTTTAGGAAGAGAACTCACGAAGCGGTTTTCTCCCGCAGCCGCCACGATTACGAGCCCACAGCTTCTGTAGAATGCGGAAAAAATTAAAGCAATTTTCACGACTCGTTTTACGGCCGTGGTGTGTGTGTCGCCCGCCGCCGCCTCAGCGGTTTGCACCCGCACTCTGCGGTCAGTTGGCAGGGGACCGCGCAGTGGCTGGCGACGGCCGAAAATCGCAGCCGTCGTGGCGGCGGCGGCGACGGCAGCAATCTACCGTCTCGTGAGTTTTGAAATAAAACTGCCGTTTCTTCCTCCGTGGCAGCCGTGTTAGAAAACCGCTTCGTGAATTCAGTGCCTTACTGTCGACGGAGGTCGGAGGCAGACGTGTTACGTGCTTAGTAAAACCATTGTGTGACTTTTATTTATCATCCTAGCAGCAAACGTGGACACAACACCGCTCAATTTGGTTTTCTGCCAACGCAGACCTGTCCTTGCGTCAGGAATCAAGTTTATAAAGTATAAATACAGCTTAACAATGCACAGGCATTTAAACTGTTCTTTTATTATTTTGCCCCACACTAGGAATAACTTCAGTATCGTAGGAAGCACAAGCACGTAAACCCACAAACCCAGACCCGGTCTAATATTTATCCCGATCGGGAATCAAACCCGCGTCACGCGGCACGACAACCAACCGCTCAACCACTCATCATCATCATCATCAGCCTTTTAATGTTCCCACTGCTGGGACACAGGCCTCCTCTCTAAGAGAGGGAATGGGCCGTAATCCACCACGCGGGCCCAGTGCGGGTTAGTGGATGTCACATGTCTTCGAAGTTTTGGTTCTAAGACATGCCGGTTTCCTCACGATGTTTTCCTTCACCGTTTTGAGAGCAGTGTTGATGAAATAAATTACACAAAGTAATGCGCCTGGCCGGGCTTGAACCCGCGACCTACTAATCGTAAGTCGGGGCCGTTGCCACTCGGCCACCACTGCTCTCACTCGGCCACCACTGCTCTCCACTACGCTAGATTAAATAATTACAAAAATGACCAATATTTGCTTGTCACGGTGGAGACGCCCGGGTGTCAACAAACCGTAGAGGCCCACACTGCTGGGGCCAAGGGTCAGTTTCTGAAAGGAAGGCTCGGCCCCCGGTATGATAGGCAAGTTAGGCAACGAAGTAACGGGGTAGGTTTTTAGTTAGTAAGAGTCTGACACTATTTCCCGCTCCGCCCAAGGGCGGGATTTGATATTGGATGATTTTACCTACCATAAAAAATACTTGCTTATCAGTTCCATACATTAGTGTATTATTGCAATACCAGATAAACTGTTACCATAATTGTTTTGAAACAAAGGAAATAGATTCGCCAAGAGCATGCAAGCAGTCCTTTGTAAAATGCATTATCCTGGAGACAGCAGAATATGAATACTGGCCTTGCCTAGGGATTGGTTTAATAGAATAAATAAGAAATGCAAAATAATGTTGTGGACTTCTTATAACACAACAATGTTTCATTTTTCTTGGTAAATGCCATCTCGTGTGTGTGATAAATTATAAACTAGAGCTTGACTGCGATCCCACCTGATGGTAAGCAGTGATGCCATCGTTGATGGTGAGGTGCATTAGCTTATTAAGAGGCTATTCACTCTAACCTTGAATACACCTATGTAAATTATAATTGATTTGAATTATTATATTTAAAGAAATTAATTTCGTATGCGTAAATTAATTCAAGCTTAAAAAAAAGTACTTTATTTTTTAATTTTATCTTTACTAATCGATAGTATTTCATGTACCGAATCGACCCTCCACGGGATTAAAAACGATCAAAATTTAAGGGTGTTTACAAATAAGTCTGATTGCAGTACTACGTACACGTATTACAGTAAACATTGCTTTAAACATAGAAAACTTCAATTGAAATGAAGAAAACCGAACAAAAAAGCTCATATGTAAAATTCAAAGGAAAAACAATCTACGAACAACCCACCCAATACTCAAGATATTAGCTAGGATTTTTAAGAAAAGATTTTTAATATGTAAAGAACAATGGTTTCTAAAAGATAGCTATTTGTTGAAAAAGAATACGTAGAACAATGCCTTTTGTTTTGTTATTGAAAATTAAAAAGTAAACTGTACTTACAGAGGGGCGTAGCTACCGCCGTATCTGCCGTACCAATTATACGGGGGCACCCGCGCTACAGGGGCCCCCATGTAGGCAAAACTTCGCAGCATGTTATCCACAACCGTTTCATAGGGTCAATCAAGAATTGAGACTTTTGACACGGGGCCCCTGTGGCACTAGCTACGCCACTATTACAGAGTGGGGTTTTGAATACTGAAAAAAATATAGTCCACTAACTGTATCGTAGCATACCATGTCCGTGTTAGGAACGTAGGTATCTAGCACAGAAAGAAACACAGCAAGACGGTATGTTCACTCAAACATTCCGTCACCGATCAAAAATGTCACATTAGAATATAACTACAAAAGTTTTATTTGACTAGCTTCTGCAAAAGGATTCACCTGCGTGAAAATAGGTTACTCGTTAAAAAAATTTGACTCCCGTTTTCACTCTTTAAGGGCTGAATTTTGCAAAATCCTCTCTATACTATGATTTTTTATTAGATAAAATAAAGTGACAGCAGTGGACAATGCCCAACTGTCAAACAACCGTTGTTATAGCTATCACTTTACTTCATCTAATAAAAAATCATAGTATAGTGCTTGAATAGGGTAAAACCCGGATAGTCGCCCTGGGGGTATAGTTGCCTTGATTGTAATTACTCTAGTTTCGCAAATGAAAAACATGTTATTTTATTTGTCTATCGAGAGACTGCAACTACAACTAAGTTGACTGCGTTGCATGTCTCTGTGATAGGTTTAGGATTGATAGGTTCGCGCTTGACCGCTATCTCACCTGATGGAAAGTAAGAAGTTGTGGAAAATATTATATTATTATATACACCCGAAAGCTTTACATGCGTTCCTGCTGCACTGCTCAGTCCTAACACCCGTAAGTAAAAGTAATTATTTGAGTAAAAGTAACTACCTAAGTAACAATTTGTATTCTATAAATAGGTAAGAAAAATTGAAATATTTAATGAAAATTTTTAACCTCATGTAATGACTTAATAAGAAATTACTTAGCAACAAGTAATTACTTCACTATAATGCGTAAAAAGGTCTGCGGGCAACAACTTCTTGAGAACGCCATCTACCAATCTTATAACAAATTAAATGAAAAACACTCGAGATAATGCGGCCAGATTTCCTTGTATTCGATACCATGTGGCAGCTTAGTTCGTAGATTCACTTCTCATCAGAAAAATCGAAACACTTCGGTGTTTATGTTTTCTGTCCTAATTTAATAAAAAAGAGTTTTCGTTCCATAAAAAAAAATCGCACGTTTGGCCATTACAGTAATAAGCAAAAATTCAAAATTCAAAATTAGAATTTCATTTGTTTATACTGTGGGTATGTATATGAAATGACTTACTGTTTTGAGACAAACGTTAGTCCGGTTAATTTGGACATGGCCGAGGTTTTTTTTTTATGGTAGGTAAAATCATCCAATGACAAGTCCCGCCCTTGGGTGGAGCGGGAAGTAGTGTCAGACTCTTACTGACTAAAAACCTACAATAACGCGAACCTAGCTGAAAATTAGAAGGATTGTTGAAACCAAAGACATTAATTATAGACTACCAAAAGACAGGACATAGCGAACAAAAACGTGATCCGATAGTTGTAACCTAGGAGTAGTAAGTCGCCCAGTCTAGTATAGACCTAGTATAGAACTGGACCTAACTTCAGTTTATTTTCAATTCAATAATTTTCGCAAATAGTTCTAGAAAATAGCGTAAAAACATACAAAGATTTCACAGATCACAGATTTAATTCGCATATTTACTATTGAAAGCTAGCTAACATAGGATGACAGTTTTTCTAAGACATTTCTTCTGATGGCCGCTCTATTGTATCTCTTTAATCTCTTTGGTTGAACCTAAAAACGTGCTAAGTACACTACCCCAAATGTGGCCTGAAACGTGTGTATATTATGACGATTACTTCTTTCAACTTTTTAAATCATTATAAATCAAAAACGGTGACTCTTAGGAAAAAAGTCATCATCATCATATCAGCCGAAAGACGTCCACTGTTGGACATAGGCCTCCCCCATATGTCGCCAGAATGAACGGCCCTGTGCATCTCGCATCCATCGGATTCCCGCAGCAACTTTGCCAGGGCATCAGTCCACCTTGTAGGAGGCCTTCCAACGCTGCGTCTTCCGGTACGTGGCCGACATTCCAGAACCTTTCGGCCCCAACGGCCATCCGTTCTGCGAGCAATGTGCCCTGCCAACTGCCACTTAACTTTGGCGATTCTACGTGCTATGTCGGCAACCTTGGTTCTCTTGCGGATATCTTCATTTCTGATTCGATTACGCAAAGAAACTCTGAACATAGCCCTTTCCATTGCCCTTTGGGTGACTTTAAGTCTTCTTATGAGGCAACATTATAAGGAAAAAAGTATTCCGACATTTTTGCAGATAATTATCTGATCTACAATTTTTGTCTAGGCTATTTTATGATAAAACTTACCGTTTTGTTGAAAATCGCGAAAAACTCGTTTTTGTGACCTTTTACCCGATTTTTTTTCCAGGTGTCGGATCGATGAGTAATTTTAAGATTTCATTTATGATGGTGTTTTGAACAATCCTACCAATTTTCAGATGAGTGCGAATTATTGTATGTAACCTTATCCTTATTTTTGGTCTACTTGACTAAACAACTTGTGTTTAGAGTTGTAGTACACTTCACCTAAGAAAACTAAAAACAAGCGCTTGTCTTAAAACTTTTTGTTGTAGGTATTTGTTTACCGTGACTTTGGGACATCTGAAAAAGTTTTTTTTTTTCTAAAAAATATGGATACTTCGCCCGCAGAAGCCACCCAAGTGATGGCATTGCTGGATTCTGGACTGAGCGTTTTGTGCCCTAAAATTTGCATTTAAGCCTGTTGTCTGTTCATAAAATCTCCTACAAATGTTACCGCTAAACTTTCCCAGCAGTAATTAAAAAAAAAAAAAATTGGTTCACCACACACAGATAAACACAGTGTAGAAATCTATTCACTGTTTACTTAAAGACCTCTAAGGTCTGATTGATTCTACTGCTGCTGTGTGAAGCAGGATATTTTGGTTATAATTACAATAATTTTGTTTCTGGGTGATATTTTGAAACTGTGGGAACACAACTCATTCATCTGGCCTTTATTTTATCGAACAACTTTTGTATTGTAAGCCACTGGGTGCAAATGAATTCCTTTGATATACGAGTATGTTACTACATTTAGTGACCGAGAAAAACTAATATATGCTAATTAAATTATCAAATTTAAAAAAAAATAGGCTTTACGAATGAGTTTCCTTCTCGGTTTTAAAGAATCACGGAATACGGTAGAAGGACCGTACTTGTTTTTCAGTTATAAACTCATGTTTTCAGTATCGGTACGGAATTCGGTATTCCGATGGAATCTTTAAACCAGTTATATTTTGGTTCGCGTATTTGCTGAACCTGTGCTCCGCTCTACAAAGTTCCATTTCGTTAGGTAGTGAGCATGTTGATAAGAGGAGTGCTTGTTTTTTTTGTCGGGCCCGATATATGAACGTGTTCATGTAAAGGAAATCTCAGACGGAAGCTGGAGAGTTCTCCTCCTTTTCTGTCTGGAACGAACCTATTCACTTCTGAGTGAGATATTGTATCACAATGAATGTAATGCAATTTTTTTTTGCCGATTTTAACAGTAAAGATGATTATTTTTCTTAGCGTAAGAATAAAAATAAGAATCGTAAACATAGGTGATAATTACATAAATACCCCGCATTTAAAGAAAGTTTACAAAAGCACATTACAAAACTGTATGATAACTTATTTGACAGGGCAGACTTTGCTCGCAGAACGGATAGCCGTTGGGGCCGAAAAGTATTGTGGCGACACTTGGGGGAGGCCTATATCCAATAGTGGACGTCTTTCGGCTGAAATGATGATGATGATGATGATAACTTAAAATAGGAGGGGGGATTAAAGGGATTGATTTGATTAGTTTAGTAGTAATTACATCAAAAATTTTAGTATTCGGGTCAAGTTTAATTTTTATTTGTATTTGAAATCTTCGATTTAACTTCAAAGCCGAAATACTCTTATGAATAACCCGCTGCCGCTTATGAATAAGTCCTTACCCTTGCTACTTTGTTTTCCAATTTGTTGTAAAGACCGTAAGCGAGTTACAGAAAGTTTTAAGTAAACATTTAGTGGAACAGGGTTTAACTACACAGCGGAGATTGTTCTAGATCTTAGGGGAAGAATAAAGCTGAAGTTTCAGGGTTCAATACCTGAGGCCGTACTACGAGCTCTTAACGCGATCCAGTTTACGACCTAAACTGAACTGTTAAAGGGATGGAGCTATACACCGTTAAATTTTAATTGTTATACTCCCGTGGAGGGTCGATTCGGTACATGAAACACTATCGATTTGTAGAGATAAATTAAAGAAATAAAGTACTTTTTTTTAAAGTCGAATTAATTTGCGCGTGTACGAAATCTTAAAGTAAACTTCTGCTGGGCGAGTGCAATGACCTATAGGTTAACTTAGTACGCAACGACGGACAAAAAAAAACTACCTATAAGGCCATTGACTCGTTTACTTAAAGAAATTAATTTCGTAAATGCGTATATTAATTAGAGCTTTAGACAAAAAGTACTTTATTTTTTTATTTTATTTTTACAAATCAAAAAAGGTGTATAGGGTGTATCGCTCCATCCCGCATTCTCGCGCGCACGCTTGACATTTTAGCACATCATGGTAAGGCCCCTACTAAGGTACTTTACTGAAGTAATTAGGTTTTCCTTCATATTGATTTTTAGTAGTTCTAACCATTTAGTACCTAGTTTATTTATTTTTATTATTGATAGGTTCGCGCTTGACCGCTATCTCACCTGATGGAAAGCAACGATACGGTCAACGATGGAGCACGCTTACCTAGAAGAAGCCTATTCACTCTTGATTTAAAGATCCAAGTTCTTATTGACCATCGATCACCTCGCAAAGACAACACGGTTAATTTACCGGTACTCAGAGAGTGACTCGATAGATAAATAGCATAAGAAAAAATAAATATAAAAAAAGACAAATAGATAAATAGCATGAGATGTATCCGAAACTAAAGTAATTACAATCGGCGCATCTATACCGTCGCGACATTAATCCATAATGGTTCATTGGTAATCATTAATGGCTTTACCTCATATGTTGCATAATATCGCCATGAGCCTTTTTTTTTCTTTTTTTTTTTGGCTTTACCTCATATGTTGCATAATATCGCCATGAGCCTTATTTTTCTTTTTTTT
The DNA here is from genome assembly GCA_958295575.1 of Leucania comma. NCBI lineage: Eukaryota > Metazoa > Arthropoda > Insecta > Lepidoptera > Noctuidae > Leucania > Leucania comma. Next base: position 21,055,586 of record OY282477.1, on the reverse strand, counting down.
TTCTTTTCGGGGTGAAACCTTCAAAAGGCGCCTGGACTTTTGGTTGAAAGACCAGGGAGTGTGGGATTCTTACCTCAATAAACCAGCCCGGTGATCACCATCAGTACATGAAAGAGGGCTCCGTAACCTCTTAAAAGACCACCCCGGAACCCTCTCTGTACAACGCCTGTTAGGGCACATCCCTGAAGAGACTGTGAGGGGTCTCCCCTGAGCCTCGTTGTGCACGGCAGCACGTGATCACTGTGCCACCGTCTTTCCTAAAGTCACTCAGCGAGCGGACAGAGTCCCCACTCTGAGAGCCCGTGACCTTGGAGTCCCGCCTACCTTAAATGTTGTAAGCGGGTTTCGGCGTTTTAGACGTCGCGGTGGGTGACCCTCTGACGCCTCCTTCTGCGAGCGGGATCGGCCCTCTCACGATCCTGTTCGGCGACCTCCTTCTGGACCATTACGGTCTCACAGAAGGACGCCACTTCTCTCCAATTTTCTGTCTTCGTCAGCATAGCCCTCACTACTGCTGGCAGAGACAGATCCTGCCCGATCTTCGCAACTAAAACCTGTTGCTCAGAGGCCCACGCGGGGCATTCTTCGAGCGTATGCTGTGCTGAATCTAGGTTACTTCCGCAATGGTGGCAATTTGCTGTAGCCTCTCGCCCAATTCTGTTTAGGTACTCACCGAAGCATCGCCATGAGCCTATGCCAATAACTGAACATAAGTAGTACTTCTAAGAAATCCCTGATGCAAAGACTGTGTAGCCCGACCCGGGAACCGAAATGTCTCGTCTGAAATAACTTTGTGAGTTATCTCAACTTTGTACCGTCAAACGTTTGCTATTGATGAATGATGATACATTATGATACATGATGATACATAATCTATGCGCTTTAGACGTGATGTTGTGGGCTGCGGGAACATTTCAAAGAGTGACCGTGACCTTAGAACGTAAAAAAGGTTTTAGTCAGTAAAAGTCTAACATTTACCGGAGAAGTCAAACGATGATTCTATAGCTAAAAAAAAAAGTGAAGCTTAACATACAAAAAATACATTATGATACTGACGATATGTGATTTATTGTTTAATTAATGAATAGGTACTTATACGTATTAAAAAAACTCTTAATTAGAGCTAACTAAAAACAATCCAAAATATGGCGTCCAAAAACAAATATATTACCTATCAATCCTTTTGCTGGTTTGCCAACCTCTCTCTCCGTGTTTGCCATCCTAGCGCATTCTAGCTTCACTCTTATGATGCTACTCACAAAAACTCAACAACAAAATTTCGCAAACAAATTGTTTTGCGTAGGTTGCGTAGGTCAGGTATCTGGTTTTTTGCATAATTTATTACTTAAAACCACAGCGTAATACGTTGTGATCCATCGACCAGCCATCTTTTTTTTTTGGTACCACAAATACAAAATGTGACATTTTAATAAATCGATTATTGATCGACTAATCGACTATTCCAATCGATTAAGTTAATGCTTGTTGCCTACTGAGTCTTGTTGTTTTTCTTTTTGTTTTTTTTTTTTGTATTGTTTTGTACCTTTTACGTTTTGGTTTGTTTATCATTTTAATCTTAGGTATATACGAGTATTATTGTGATCCTTGGCAGCCGATCAATGTCTCACCGTCAACGACGGCTGGCGCTGAAAAACAGCGCTGTGGCTCTGTACTGCACACGAGCTCCAGATTTTTGCTGAGCGCTGGCTGTTTTGCACGGATGTGACGCATATCTTATTGTATTTTATTTATTATATAGTCTTTGTTGTATTTGTTTTATTTTTTAAGGTATGCGCCTTGTTTGTCGTAAATAAACTCTTTTTCTTTCTTTCTCTCATTGGTGTCGACCAAAATAAATTATGATACGTGATTATACATGATGATACCTACTACTTTTTGATTTTGATTGAAAACGATTCTAAATCGAAAAATCTACATGAAATATCATCTAATACCAGTAATCTCATTACAGGGCTACACAAATGCATTCAGTAGAACCTGGTAAATAAAAACCTCTTGAATGTGACACGGTAAGCAGCGCATTGGCTCAGCCACGCGCGTGTAAGTAGCCGATAGCTTCCATCAGGAGTTGAGAATGCATGGAGGAGGCATGCATAATCTAGTGCCATTTTTGAGAGCGGGAAATGATAAAATATAAATAAGTTGAAGTGCCAGACTTTTACTAAAAGTAACCTTCAATTGCCAGCCACGGTGATTCTTTCGAACAATTCTACAGCTCAGGAATTAAAAACCTAAGGATGGTTTTCAACAGCAAAGAATCATTGAGTCATATGCAACAAAACATGAATATGGTGAAGATAATGTCAAAGTGGAAGTTCACTACAGAAGTAATGGAAATCCAAAAAAAAAAAACAATGGACACAAAGGGATTAAAGAGATACAATAGAGCGGACATCAGAAAAAAGGTCTTAGAAAAACTGTCATCCTATGTAGTTTTTTTTTTTTTTTTTTTGCTAGGTAAAATCATCCAATGACGAATCCCGCCCTTGGGTGGGGCGGGAAACAGTGTCAGACTTTAACTGACTAAAAACCTACCTTTCCATTCCTCGCCTTTGTCCCGGGGCCCGTGGTGACACTCTCGCATAACCTTTGGCCCCAGTAGGCTTCGGCCCTGCTGGACCCCTACAGTTTGCTGACAACTCCTTGAGGCGCGCGGGAACGGTGCGCGCCGTAGACGACCTGAGCTCGGACCGGTCTGTTACCGGACGGACGGACAGCGAGCTACCCATTGCCCACCGTCCGCGAGCCCGCGCCTACGGTGGCCGGAAATTGGGATCGGAAACCAGGCGGCGGCGGCGGCGTGTCCGCCTTTGCCTAATGCGGTCGGCCTCCTCCTTTACTAGCATTACTGCTTCGCAAAAGGAGGCGACCGCCTGCCACTCCTCCTCGCTCCGGAGCATGGCTTGAACCACGCCCCGGCGCGAGAGATCGCCGCCGATCGCCCCCACGAGGACACGGCGGTGCTCTTCCCAAGCGGGGCACACCTCGACTGTGTGCTCCACCGTGTCCACCGGGCGGTCCGCACAGTGGCGACACCCGGGCGTCGTCTCCGCACGGATCTTGTACAGGTACGGACCGAACTTGCCGTGTTCGGTCAGCACCTGCGCCAAACGGAAGGTGACGACGCCGTGGGGCCTTTCCAGCCACGCCTCAAAGAGGGGCCTTACCGCCTCGATCGTGGCGTGCCCAGCACGAGGTTGCGACAGTCGCTCTCGCCATTTCACTATGAGATCCCGCCGGAGCTCTGACCGCCATGCCGCGACTTGTCGCGGCAGCGGAGTTTCGCCCCGACGTTGCATCTCCACGCGTAAGTCATGCATGTGTGCAAGGACTGTTGCCTCCAAATCCCACGGTGGTAGGCCAGCAAGGAGGCTCGCCGTTTCGCAGGACACCGTACGGTATCCGCGGATCATCCGGATGGCCATGACCCTCTGGCAGGCGGTTAGCCGGGCCGCCACTCGCTTCCGTAGCGATGGCGCCCACACCGGCGCACCGTAAAGGGCCATGGTCCGAACGATGCCTGCGTAGAGCCTCCGGCAGGAGGCGTCTGGACCCCCTAGGTTCGGCAGGAGCCGCTTGAGCGCAGCCCCAGTCGCATTCAACCTGGGAGCCAGACGTCGGAAGTGCTCCTTGAAGTTCCACCGGCTGTCGAGGACGAGTCCCAGGTACTTCATCGTCGACCCGACGCCGATGTGAACTCCTCCTACCGTTAATTGGGAGCCCGGAGGTGGCGCGCTCCGAGGGCCGTGAAAACACATGGCCTCGAACTTGTGCAATGCCACCTCGAGTCCCAACTGCTGTATCCTCTCCACGACTGTCGCAACCCCGCGCGTCGCTAGTTCGACCGCCGCCTGGTACGACCGTCCCCGCGCCAGGACCAGCGTGGCGTCTGCGTAACAGACCACGCTGACCCCGTCGGGTCATCCTATGTAGTTAGCTTTTAATAGTAAACATGCGAATTAAATTTGTAATTTATATGTTTTTACGCTATTTTCTAGAACTATTCGCGAAAATTCATGAATTCTAATTAATTACACAGTAAATTGGAAAAATATTTATGAAAATAAACTGAAGTTAGCTCCAGTCGTCCACACTAGACTGAGCGACTTACTACTCCTAGGTAAAAACTATCAGATCACGTTTTTTTTCGCTATGTCCTGTCTATTGGTATATATTTAATGTCTTTGAATGGACAGCATGAAAGATTATGGCTCTTGTTAAAAAAAAAAATTAAAAAATGCCATTACATGTGACTATTTCAAATACTGATTAGTAGGTTCCTAATTCAAAATTTTAGATGAATAATTTGAATTTAGAAGACGCTGTTAAGTATTTAAACAATACATTATGATTAGCGAATTGCATAAAACGGAACGTTTGAATTTAGAATCCACTAAGTACTAATGGGGAATGCTCAAAGGTAGCCCGGGAAATTCAAATTTTCTTATGAATTGAATGTTCAATAAGAGAAAACGAACAAGGAGGGGAGTAATGATAATTCTAATTATTATAATTCTATAAATAAATATGTGTTACAACCGCCAATCATAATTTTAATTAACATACAACTTGACCTGCAAAATGCAAAGACACTTAAAAAAAGACCACGGTGGGCAACTCTCACCTTATGGTTAACGGGTTTTGTAAATAAAGGAATTTGAATGTAGAATTCGATAATCAATATTTTAAACTGGTATTATACATTAGTTTTAGTATTTCTTTTATGCGAAACCCGAAACATATTTTTATGTGAAGAATTTATATTCAAAACATAACAGTATCATGAAAAATTACAAAGTTATAAGCTTGTTATGTTACCTGGTTCTCGCCACAAATACATGGTCACCGGGCCATCCGGGCGACAGAGGGGTTGTTTTGCTCCCACACCTAGATGTGCGCTGGTGTCTAATGCCCGCTATAAAATTAGTTTGTATTTTTATTCAGATTTCGCTTATACTAAAAATATTGTTTTATATATGTAGAAACAGGGTGACAACTGAAATGAGATCTAATAAAGAAAGAAAACAGATTCCGTCGATGCCAAATAGATTACGCAACTAAATAAAGTTGACATTCACCATGAGCACCAGATCAAACCTTATGCATATATCAGGATGTTCAAAAAATTTTAAAACACATAAGAATTATACCATATACCTTCCAATATCTATGGGTAGTCTGAAAGGGAACCCGGTGTTCTGAAACACAAGGCGAAGAAGGAACATAGGTGTGGCTGTAGTCAGTAAAAGTCTAGGGAGAGAACTCACAAAGCGGTTTTCTCCCGCGGCCTTGGGCAATAAACTCATGATGCGGTTTTCTCCTGCGGCCACCGCGGCAGAGGAAACGGCTATTTTATTTCAAAACTTATGAGACGGTAGATTCGGCGCCGCTGCTGCGACGACTGCGATTTTCAATCACAAGCCTGACGGCCGATAGGGAGCGGTCGCCGCCAACTGACCGCAGAACGTGCGGGCGCAAACCGCCGAGGTGGCGGCGGGCGACTGCGCGGCACCGGTGAACAGCAGCCGCGAACAACCGCGCACACCGCGGCCGTAAACCGCGTCGAAAAAAAAAGCAATAAAAAAATAATTGCAAAAAAATAAAAAATAAAAAAAATTACGACCCGTCGTGAAAATTGCTTTAATTTTTTACATATATTTGCATTCTACAGAATCTGCAGGCTCGCAACCGTGACCGGCCGCGGGAAAATATCTCTTCGTGAGTTCCCTCCCTAACACACTCTCCCGCTCTGCTAAAGCGTGAAAGGCCATTGGATAATTTCCCATTTAAAAAAAAAAACTCCTTCCAATATTCGGACATCCTATTCAGATTCATACGAGCAACCGCTGAATTATTCGACTGTGAATATTCCGATAGTGGGCCGAATACAACCCGTGTCGATGTATCGACGGCGGATATCCAGTCAATCGGTGTTTAGCTTTCGATATACACTGCGATTTTAATTAACTACTCTATCTCGAATTTTATTTGTGGTGAAATTGTTGTTTTTTACGATCTGGTTTCTTTATTGGTAGGTATATCGGGTTCATTACGGTGAAAGGATTGTGAATTAATGAACTTTAAATTCTAATATAATCAATTCATGAGGAAAAAACTTTATAAGGAAAATACAGACACAAGGTGTGGGAATGTTCAATGGGTAGCTTGCTGTCCGACCGTCCGGTAATTAAGGCGCGTACTTTTCCACGCGCACCTCAAGGAGTTGTCTACTGGGGTTAGGGTTGCCAACCGTACTATAATATATAGTACTGTACTATATTTTGGGTCTGTGTACTATATACTGTTGGAGAAATGTTTATTACGCAAAAATACTATATTATTTTTCAACATTTGACTGATGCGACAGCGAGTACCTGAACGTATCTATTTTACTGCGTTTGGTCTTACTTGTTAATGTCAAACGAATGTTTAATCATTAGTCTGCTGTTTAGTGAATATTTTCAATCAAATACTGTTTTTTCCTTTAGGAAGTTAAAATCCTAAATAAATTAGTTATGGCAAAAATAGTAGCGATTACGAAAATGTGTCACGACCAGCGATAAAAAAAAAACTACAAAAATAAAGAGAGTTTTTGATTTTTATGAATTTAAAAATTGAATGTGTCATAGTATAAGACACTTTTATTTTAGAAAAAAAAATGCAAGATGTACAGACAAAATAGTTTTTATAAATATAGATAAGTTGATAAAAAATACTATAAAACTACGTAAAATATTATACTTTTTTGAAGTGTACTATATTTTTTTATAGCATAGTTTGAAAAATACTATATTTCGCCGAAGAAATGTTGGCAACCCTAACTGGGGTCAAAGGTCTGCTTCTGAAAGAAAGGTTCGGCCCTGGTATGAAAGGCAACGAAGGAATAGGGTTTTTTTTTTTTGGTGGTGGGTAAAATCATCCAATGACATCTCCCGCCCTTGGGCGGAGCGGGAGATAGTGTCAGACTCTTATTGACTAAAAACCCACCCCGTTCCTTCGTGGCCTTAGATACCAGGGCCGGGCTTTCCTTTCGGAAGCAAACCCTTGGCCCCAGTGGGCTTCGACCCTGCCTGCCTGCAGCTAGCAGGCTGGGTCTCTACGGTTTGCTGACAACTCCTTGAGGCGCGCGGGAACAGTGCGCGCCGTTGACGACCGGGGCTTGGTCCGGATGATTACCGGACGGTCAGATAGCGAGCTACCAATAGCTCGCCGTCCGCAAGCCCGCGCCTACGTTGGCTGGAAATCAGGATCGGAATCGGAATCCCCGCGGCAGCTGGGCCGTGAGGGCCGTTGCCTCTCGCGTGCGGCCTCCTCCTTTGCTAGCATTACTGCTTCGTAGAAGGAGGCGACCGCCTGCCATCCCTCCTCGCTCCGGACCATGGGCCGTACCAGGGCCTGGCGCGAGAGATCGCCGCTGCCGATCGCCCTCACGAGAACACGGCGATGCTCTGCCCAAGCGGAGCACACTTCGACCGTGTGCTCCACCGTGTCCTCCGGGCAGTCCACGCAGTAACGAAGGAATAGGGTTGCTTTTTTAGTCAGAAAAGGCTGACACTATCTCCTGCTCCGCCCAAGGGCGGGATTTTTCATTGGATGATTTTACCCAACAAAAAAAAAGTGTCGTATGCTTTAGGAACATTCGGACGATCTGGTCCATTTAGAATAAATAAGTTAATTAATAAATGTGTGTGTCAATTAGGTACAAATCTATTAATTACGAATTACGTAAAGGCCCAGCCTGCTAGCTGCAGGCAGGCAGGGTCGAAGCCTGCTTGGGTCATGGGTCAGCTTCTGAAAGGAAGGCCCGGCCCCGGCACGATAGGCAACGAAGGAACGGAGTAGATTTTTAGTCAGTAAGAGTCTGACACTATTTCCCGCTCCGCCCAAGGGCGGGATTTGTCATTGGATGATTTTACCTACCACAAAAAAAAGAACGTACCCAGTGACCTTTGCGGTCGTTATTACCTACTTAGCGACGAACTGCATTCAAAATGCAATTAATTGACACGAATAGGTCAAGGAACCGAGAATAGATTAAATTGTGTAATTTTCAAATATCCTTTCCTTATAACAGATATAAAACTTGTTTTCCTTGTATGCAATCAAGTAAAATGAAATACTAAGAGCGAATTGCATCTAGAGCTTTGTTTTTTACGTGAGAAGATATTAAATGACTTTGAGCCAGAATTTGAACGGTTTTTTTTTGGCAGGAATGGGAAGTCCTCATGGACGGCCACGCTGACTCACAGACGAGCTATTCGGGGCAGTGTCAGACTCCTACTGACTAAAACCACACTCCTGCCTTACTTTGTTCCACAGACATGGCGTCCGTTCCCTTGTTTGATGGTTTACATTGTTTGCTTCTAGGTGCAAGTAGGCTTCCACTTGCAAGTGGCGTCACTCCTGGCCACTTTTCAGCTATCACAATAAATCCCGTCAGAATTTCTGGGTTGAGAGGCCATACTGTCAAGCCCCAAGAGGACACCGGTGTCCCCTCACCTATTGTCTTTCTATTGTGTCTTTAATTACGGTATTCAAATAGTCGTCGTTCTTTGAAAGAAATTGTTTGTCTGCTGTCATACAAAATAATGTACATGCAATGTAAAAAAATATCTCATCAGCCAATTTTCTAATTTTTTCCTATACTGGTTTTTACTGCTGCTGAGCTTGACCGACCTGACCTTGCTTCATGCCTTTCAGGAGTCTATGTCAACGGGAAGTACCATTATTTTATTATACCAGGTTTTGATTTCCTAGTAAGTGTCAAAATCGCGTAAGCTATAAAAATATAATGTAATTATAAGTTTTTACGATCAATCGTAATTATACGATTGACTTGCTTTAAAAGTCGTTAAAAAATGTTTTTTCAAAAAACATCAGAAACTGGCCACAGCAGACCACGATCGAAACACAAATCGTTAATGTGGCTCACAAGGCTGCCGGACATGTCTGCCGCATGTCTAACGAGCTGTGGGCCCGTAAAACACAGGATTGGTGCCCGGACACAGTTACTAGGGGCCGCAGCAGACCACGAAGGAGATGGTGGGACCAACTGGATGTCTTACTTGAGAATTGGAACGAGAAAGCGAGTAACCGTGATAATTGGAAAGAATGGAGGGAAGCCTTTGCCCAGCAATGGGACAGTACAGACTAAATATAATATAATATATCAGAAACTGGCACAAAAATTAAGAACACCTAATTTTATTTCTGTTCTCTTTTTTATGTTGTTGCCATTGTATTGCATTACCTGCGACAATTTATTTCATAACCTAAATTGACCTGTTAACGGTATGGAGCTATATGAGATGTGTAGCTCCATTCCTCTTTCTGGCTCTCACGCTTGACACTTAATTACGTTATGGTAAGGCCCCTTCCTCTGCTCCTTCCATATTTCACTGGCCAGCACTCTTTCCTTCCAGTTCTGGCGAACTCTGTCCATTGTGTCCCGGCATCTCCTGCGAGGTCTGCCACGACGCCGTGTTATTATCTCACGACACTACCTTTGCTCCTTTCGCCTACAGTTTGTCGGGTATGCGACAGACATGTTTTGTCTATTCCCATTTAGATTGTGCAACCTTTTGAGCCTCATCAGCTGTCCTAATTTAGTGTGCAGTATAGCGTTTCAAACTCAGTGCGTTAATATACCTAATAGCACCGGTTAAACTAGTACTGGCGCCATTTTACCTGCGTCACTAACCTTAATAAACATAGCATTTTATTTACAAATTATATTTTTCTGAATCTCCGAAAGAGCTAAACAAGCAATTTCAAACTTTTTTTTTATAGGTTGGTGCTTGACCGCTATCTCACCTGATGGAAAGCGACGATGCGGTCGACGATAGAGCGCGCTTACCTAGGAGTAACCTATTCACTCTTGACTTAAAGATTCCTGGGTTGTAGCCATCAGGAAACATAGACTCCGGCAGGGAATTCCATTTCTTAGCTGTACGCACAATGAATGTGTAAGGCCCTGCGCGCACCGGTGACTTTTGTCACGGTGACTTTTAAGTGTTTGTCACTGTCACGTCACGTATCCAATGTGGAGTGCGCGCACGACGAGCGACAGTGACAGTGACAAAACCACAGAAATGTAAAAAATAGGAGAAGTGGCAAGGGGGCGTGTTTGCGTCCGCGGTACTTGCTCAACAAGGGCACATACCGGGAAACAGCCGTTTGACGGCCGTCAGTTACATCGCGAACGTGATCGTAAATAAATTTAAAATACCGTGTTGTTCAGTGGTTTCATGCAAAAACTAAAGCGAAAAGACAAGCCTCAAAGAATCTCTCACCATAAATAGGTATAATGTTAATAGTATATTTATCTTTAAAATCAGGAAAAAGAACAAATCTTATAATATCCCTTGCTTTTACTACGTCATTTTAGTTTTCAAATATCAAAGCGACTTTATTACTCATACAGTAAATATATTGCTCTCTAACCAGTACCTAACTTTGACGCTCAGTAACTGAACAAGTAATGTAAAAATAACGTAACGATACTTTATCAGTGCGGTGTATTTCTTATTACGGCCGCAGTCAGTTGAGCCAAGCTAGGGATGCGCCTGTACACATCCGCCAATATAGACTATCGACCACAATATCGATTGGTTGGATATCCGAAGTGAAATAATGTATTTTTATTTATTTTGGAGTAGTAGAGAAATACGTAAGCAACTTTCGTAAACTAAGTTGGTAAAGAGTAGGTCAAAAGAGGTGGACAAATGGGAATAAATAATAATTACAGTTTTTAATTTTATTATAAAAAGTTTTACTGTTCTAAAAAAATTAATTATTTTCTAGACATATTTATTTTTATTTAATTAGTTTTTGGAACCTAAAAAAATATCATTATCAAAATGAAAAAATCGATAACTTTTCTATTTAGTCAATCACTAGCGTAAATTTAAAATAAATTGCTTTTGCACAGCACATCGACATTTATGTGTGCGTAAGTTATATAGTGCATGAAAAATATACGCTGTGTATAGGAAGATAAGGTTTATAATATAATGTGTAGTATGGTCTGATTTATAATTTGTGAGTGTGTGCAGGACTGTGTAATAATAGCTGCATATGTAGTAGAGTCAGTGATGGTAGGGATAACTGGAGACATGGTGTTCCAGTACATTTTTCACTGCGTAACATATCTTCTCCTTTCTAATATCTTTGGACGAAACTTTTTTAAATCGAAGCGTCATTTGTCGCAGTGGCGTAGCGTGCGTTTTCGCAGCATGGGGCCGCCCTTAAGTTTTTAGTATGTACTTTGTTTTTTCGCCTATTTGTTTAACTTGTTTTGTTACGCTCCAAGTGCAACCCCACTTTATGTCCATGCAATCTCTTTCCATCCCAGGTTGCCTGGAAGAGTTCGCAGATAGCGATAAGGCCGCCCATTGTATGTTTTTATTTAAGGCCGTGTTTACGTAGACGCGGCGTGTCGGGCGGCGCGTTGGGCGTTTCGTCGTACATTGCAGCAGCGGGCCGCGACATCGCTCGCGCAAACACACACCTATCTCAATGTACGACGGGCCGCCCGACGCGCCGCGCAACGCGACGCGTGTCCGTAAACGGGCACTAAGTCTCAAAATTTTATAATCTTTTTTATCTTGGTGTACAGTAAAGTACATATAAATAAATAAATAATTACTCATAATCATATTTTTACATTTCCCAAATTATTAAATTGGCGCTTCCTACCGCCCCCTTTCGTATGGCTCCTGGGGCCATGCCCCCCACCGCCCCCACCCATGCTACGCCACTGATTGCGGCGCGGTGACAAAAATGTCACGGGCTTGTCCGCTCCATGGTCAGCGTACAAAAAAGTCACGTCGCTACGTGCGCGCACCTCCATACATATCCATGGACTTGATAAGGGTGACAAAAAAGTCACGGTGACAAAAGTCACCAGTGCGCGCATCGCTTAAAACGTTTTGGTGCATATAAAACAAATGAGACCTTGTTTTTAATTGGCACGCTTCTCTAAAAGATTACAGAGATGAAGTCGACCGTAGGTAACCAGGATCTACCTGGGTACCAACAGCCGACTTGATTTGTATAATTCATTTTGTCATTAATGCTAGCAAAACGAAAAAAAAAATACCGGAAGCAAAGAATGTCCTAGTAGCCGAAATTCTTCGTTTAAAAAAAAAAAAAAATAACAGTGCCCTACATTTGTACCTAATTACTCCTGTAACGGGGCGGGGGGGTATTCATGAACATGTAAACTTATTATTATTAAGAGCGACCACGTTTTACAGCTATGTAACAAACATGAATTAAATTAAATTGAATATAAATAAAAATAAAAAAGACGCCTATCTTCTAAAGCGGGTAGTGCTTTTAGAACCAAATCATTCACTACTTATTGCAATAATAAAAACATTAGGCTTCATATCTTTGCGACTGCTCATCCGCGCTGAAATGGCCACGTCAAGCGTTATAATAAACCGTTTTAGAAGCATTACGTGTATCAGCGCTGATACTGATAAGAATAAATGGTTTTTTTTTTTTTTGGTGGTGGGTAAAATCATCCAATGACATCTCCCGCCCTTGGGCGGAGCGGGAGATAGTGTCAGACTCAAGCGTAATTTAGACGGTACGAGTTTCTCGAACGTTTTGTTCGAGAAAATCGTACGCAATAATCGTAAGCAATAATCGCCATGACATTATCGTATCAAAGTGTTTAGACACAGGTAAGAAATAAATTCGAGTCGAGAAACTCGAACCGTCTAGGTATGAATGTTTAGACGGAGATGCTTTTTTGTTCTTACGATTATCGTACGTTCGAGACGAGAAACTCGCACCACCTGGGTATGTGTTTAGACGATGACATTTTTTCTATGCTCTTACGATTCTCGTATGTTCGAGGCGAGAAACTCGTACCGTCTAAATTGCGCTTTACTGACTAAAAACCCACCCCGTTCCTTCGTGGCCTTAGATACCAGGGCCGGGCTTTCCTTTCGGAAACAAACTCTTGGCCCCAGTAGGCTTCGACCCTGCCTGCCTGCAGTTAGCAGGCTGGGTCTCTACGGTTTGCTGACAACTCTTTAAGGCGCGCGGGAACAGTGCGCGCCGTTGACGACCTGGGCTTGGTCCGGATGGTTACCGGACGGTCAGATAGCGAGCTACCCATAGCTCGCCGTCTGCAAGCCCGCGCCTACGTTGGCTGGAAATCAGGATCGGAATTGGAACCCCCGCGGCGGCTGGGCCGTGAGGGCCGTTGCCTCTCGCGTGCGGCCTCCTCCTTTGCTAGCATTATTGCTTCGCAGAAGGAGGCGACCGCCTGCCATCCCTCCTCGCTCTGGACCATGGCCCGTACCAGGGCCTGGCGCGAGAGATCGCCGCTGCCGATCGCCCTCACGAGAACACGGAAGAATAAATGGTATCACATAACTAGCATTAATAGTACAATAAATAAAACTACATCTTTCGTGCCAAGTTTGTGGTCATCATCACCATCATCATTTCAGCCGAGAGACGTCCACTGTTAGACATAGGCCTCCCCCAAGTGACGCCATAATGACCAGTTCTATGCGTCTCGCATCCGTTGCCGTTTTGCTTATTATATACTATTTATTATATAGTCGTTGCATTTGTTTTATTTTTAAGGGCATACCTTAAAAATGCACCGTCTGAGGTCTTCAGCATTTCAAATTAGACGATGCTCGATTAATTCACTCTTCGTAGTGTTGGGAAGTGAAGGGGAAGTTTACTTCTAACACGTATCGGCTCATTGACATAATTGTGAAGGTGAACGAGTGCAGGTCTACTGGAAACCCAATCATATGATCATACACAATAAAAATGTGTCATTGCAGACACTGAGTCCGAATATTGTATTCCTAAACGTCAGCAATTCGAAGCAAGTGTAGCGCATCTTACTCAGGTGCTGATGTTGCCTCGATGAGTACCTAAATAAGATTGGCCGAGAAGCCCTTGCAAATTGCCAGTATGCTGAAGTGACCTGGATTCTGTGCTGTGCACTCTGTGAGCGTGGGACTTATCTACAAAGCCCAGGCACCTTTTGTGTTTAATTTTCGTGATATGTAAATAGGTAGCAGTCAATAACAATGTTGATAAAACATAGCATAGCGTAACATAATTAGCCTTGTAATGTTCCCACTGCTGGGACTCAAGCCTCATCTCTAGAAGAGTGAATGAGTCGTTCGTATTACACCATGCAAACCCTGTACTTTATTGGTACCAGGTTATGCCAGTTTCCTCAAGATGTTTTTCTTCAACGTTTTGAAAAAAAACATTACTTCTAGATAATTAATTACTGCTATTTGAATATATAGGGTGAATGGTAATTAGTAAACGATACTTAAACACGTGATTGTAGTCATGATAACAAACAACTTTTACTATGGGACCAAACCTGAAATCGCGAAAAAAAATCTGCTGTTCAGTACATTTGTGTTCGCCTAACTGGTCAAACTTGGCTGATATTTTTCGCGATTTCAGGTTGGGTCCCATAGTAAAAGTTGTTTGGTATCATGACTACAATCACGTGTTTAAGTATCGTTCACTAATTAAGTACCAGTTCATTTCTTCGTAACTATAGAAAAGTAGTTACTTTTACTCAGGTTATTAGTTTTACTTGTTTATAAATACGGGTGTTTGAGCATGACTATAATATAACAGAGTCTTTAGATTCAAATATCGCTTGACAAAATTTTCGTTTCACGAAAACACAATTAGCACATACGCACACACACATATTAACACTTTTACATTACATTGATAATACTAATTTTAAATACTTCTAAAATTTTACATCGACACACTTTCAATTCATTTTGTAAACCCTAGTTTTGTTTTGTTTAAAGAAAGAAAAGAAAAAAACGTTTATTCGTACCTCACACATACAATATAAATAAAATAGATAAAAGAGAAATAACATTAAAATCTGTGCAAGGCCAAAAAGGCGCCTAACTCAGCATATGCTGCGATACTTATAAAGAAAAATATCGCAGCGCTGGTATTCTTTTTGATGTTGCACCCTATTGTAAATGGCTGGTGATAGGTTTTTTTTTTGTTTAATGTCAGCAAGTTTAGATCCAGCCAGTTCATTATGGAAGACAGTGCTAACTCAGCCTTACGTTTCACTTCTTCCCACGAGGGCCCATCAACCAAAATTGCTGTGTCATCTGCTTATATCTTACAATCTACATAGATGACCTTTGTAGTTTGGGGGATGTCGAACAGAGAGTAAAGTCCCACATACCTCCGTTGAAAAGGGAGGATCCTCCGACCAGACAGGTGTTATATCTGGTGGGCTACTGCCCGATAGATGAATTCAGGTTTGTTCTATATGTTCCAATCGCGCCGCGAATCTTACTTGCGCGATGCAGGATTAGTAAATTTGTGACGACATAGATGTCGCTACAGTAGAATGTCACTACAAGGACATTCTACAAAGCCACAAAGTTCATCCAAGTAGATTTGGAAGAGTGTTAAAATGAAACGGCCAATCTATAAATATAAAAGCTAAAATACCACTCTTTTTTTATTTTATAAACTAGTGTTTGACTGCAATTCCACCTGATGGTAAGTAGTGATGCAATCGTTGATGGTGAGGCGCACTAGTTTAAGAGCATATTCACTCTAGTCTTGAAGACACCTAAATTATAATATTCATCGCAGCGTTGATTAGGCGGATTCGTTTCTCAAAATAATTTTGGCTATTTGTATGTATTTATATTTATTAGGTATTGTATTAGATAGCTATTTGTTTTTTTTTTGTTTACCATTAAGTTGCACCTATTACGTTATGTCTCTGCACCACCCTAAGGTCGACTGGTAGAAAATGCCTACGGCTTTAAGTCTGCCTTTGTACACTAGTGCATAAAGATTTCAAAAATAAATAAATAAAAAAATAATCCGACGGGAAGACCACTCATTGATTAATCACGAAATCTCAGAAACTATAACACCTACAAACTTAAAATTTGGCGTGTAGGTTCCTTATAGGGTGTAGACTTCCGCTGAGAACGGATTTTACGAAACTCCACCCCTAAGGGGGTAAAACGGAGGTTGGAAGTTTGTATGGAAAAACCGACTTTCACGCGAGCGAAATTGCTGGCAGAAGACAGTAACTATATAGGGTTCAATAAATAAAGATATATCAGCCCCCCTAGCCAAGTTACAATCGTTTCATATTGCGTGAACGCTTGGAGTTGGCCACGCCCCCAATTCGGCTAGGGGCCTGGTCGTCTTTTCCCAGTTGTGGTAAGCCCGGCTTCCAATCGAACTGGATGCAACTGGATATCAGTATTTGACGTAGAGCGACTGCCTATCTGACCTCCATAAGTCAGTTAATGGGTGCCATAATGCTCTTTGGTAAGGCTGGTGTCACGTTTTTAGGGTTTCGTATCTACCTCAAAATAAAAAAAAATGGAATCCTTATACGATCACTTTGTTGTCCGTCTGTCTGTCTGTCAAGGCCCTTTATCTGGAGAACAGGTGAAGTTATTGAATTGAAATAAAAACCATACTCAAGTAGTAATTAAATACTCTCGTGAAGAAATCAAACTTCTAAGTTAACGGGAAAAAAATACGGCCGTTTAAAAAACGTATATTTCGACACTCTCATGGAAATCAAAATTCATAGGGTACTTCCCGTTGACTTAGAACCCTGAAATTTGGCATGAAGCAAGGTCTTATGGCACAAGTATTTTCCTTTCAAATTTGATTTGTATTTTAAAAAATCGATGATAATTTCATTCTAATAAGAAGATTTATTGATTATTTATTTATTACTTGCTAGCTTCTGCCCGCAACTTCGCCAGCGTAAAAGTAGGTTTCTCCATACAAATTTTTAGACCCCCATTTCATTCCCTTGGGAGGCGAATTTCGGAAAATCTTCTCTCAGTGCTCGTCTATGTCATAAAAGGAAGCCTTGTGCAAAATTTTACGCTCCTAGTCCTACTAGTTTTGATTGTGTGTTGATATGTCAGTCAGTCACTTTTTTCTTTTCTATACACCGTTAAATTTTAGTTGTTTTAATCCCGCAGAGGGTCGATTTGGTACATGAAATACTATCGATTTGTAAAGAGAAAATTAAAATATACTTTTTTTTTTAAACTCGATTTAATATACGCACGAGTCAATGACCTTGCAGGTAGTTGTTGGTCGTTGCGTACTAACTACGTACAGCTCATTGGCCTCGCTCAGCTGACGTTTACTTAAAGAAATTAATTTCGTATATGCGTAAATTAATTCGAGTTTAAAAAATAAAGAATTTTATTTTTTAATTTTCTTTTTACAAATCGATAGTATTTCATGTACCGAATCGACCCTCCGCGGGATTAAGACGACCAAAATTTAACGGTGTATTTATAGTAGTTATAGTTACGGATGATTTCTAAGATTTGCAGACATTTTGTGATTTTTTGTTGATATAAACTAGCGCTTGACAGCGCTTCCACCTGATTAAGCATTATTGCAATCGTTGATGGTGAATCGCACTGGTTTATTATGAACCTATTCACTATAGCCTCGAAGACACCTAAATTATAATCGAACGGGAAGACCCCAGCAGGTAAAATGAAAACACGTTATTATCAAACCCGTTTTTTCATAATATGACAGTATTTTAGAGAATGTGATTATGTTTACCATCAGGTAAGATACTGGTCAAATGCAAGCAAATAATAATAAAAAATAAAAAATGTGTATGACGTAAGAAGAAAATGCAAGAATGTTATTACTGGATTGTCTCAAGTATATTGCTATAACATACTTACATATATATCTACATAGGGTGCGCGTGCGCCACGTTCAGTGCCAAACCGCGCGCGCAGCTCGATAGGACAGCATCGAGAGTTTTAGTTTAAGTTGTTTACCGGAGTTTATCGTAAGTTATTTATTTCTTATTTACGGTTTTTGTGTTGAGTTTATGTTTTTTTTTTGGGAATTTAATTTTATGCGTTTTATTTTTTATTAATAACAGTGTAAAACTACAATGAATTTACAAAATTGAATTAATAAAACATTTTATTCGAGAACTGAAAATAGTTTTAAAGTATGCTGAAAATACAATACGTGTATAAATTTAATAAAATGGTCACTGTATGATATTAGTTGATTGAACTTCATAAGAAAAATGTTTTTATATTTTTTTTTAATATATTAAATATTATAAATTATTCTAATATTTTCCCAGGACTGGCACAGAAGTTTTTATTATTATACTTAGGGTTTTACTTATTACTTCTAATTTAACGAAATATTCAAAAGATTCTAATGTGTTCACCAATTAGATTTGCGTTTTTGCCTTTTAACGAATAATAATTTCAAATTTTATTTACATTAGTACTATGAATGATTGTAAATTTTACAGTGGACAGGCACAGGAAATAAAATTTATTGTTAGCTGTACGGTTACGTTAATTTATCTATTATTCAACTAAATATTTGAAGAGTTTTAGTGTCTTTACTAATTAGTCTTTCGTTTCTGCCTTTTGTCGAATAATCTGTAAATATAAAAATGAATCCCTATTTCCCTTGGTCACGCCATCACGCGTGAACGGCTGAACCGATTTCGTATTTTTTTTTTCGATAGTACGAGGGTCATTCAATAAATACTTAGCCTACAAAAAGTAAACGAAAATTTTGGAAAAGTGGCAATTTATTTTTCAACATAGTCTCCTTTTAGTTCGATACACTTAGCCCAGCGATGCTCCAACTTTTTTAACCCGTCCGAAAAATAGTTTTTGTCAAACTCTGCAAAATAGGCCTCCGTGGCGGCGATGACCTCCTCATTTGATCCATATCTATTCCCGGCGAGTGATTTTTTCAGATTAGGAAACAGAAAGAAGTCACAAGGGGCCAAATCTGGAGAATACGGTGGATGGGGCAGCAATTCGTAGCGTAATTCGACCAATTTGGCCATGGCAACGGCAGACGTGTGAACCGGTGCGTTGTCGTGGTGAAACAGCACTTTTTTCTTCGCCAGATGGGGTCGTTTTTTCTTTAATTCGGCGTCGAATCGGCCCAATAAATCGGCATAGTAAAGCCCTGTAATTGTTTTACCCTTCTCGAGGTAATCGATGTAGATCACACCTTGTGAATCCCAGAAAACGGTGGCCATAACTTTTCCGGCAGATTTTACAGTTTTCGCCTTCTTTGGAGCACGTTCCCCGGTCTGGATCCATTGTTTTGATTGCTCCTTGGTCTCTGGTGTGTACCAGTGGATCCAAGTTTCATCGACGGTCACAAAACGACGCAAAAACTCCGCTGGATTCCGCTTAAACAGAGCCAAACACGTCTCCGATGTGGTCTCACGGTTGCGCTTGTTTTCCGGTGTGAGTAAACGCGGCACCCATCGCGCCGACAGCTTTCTCATGCCGAGTTCCTCGTGAAGAATATGATGCACTGTTCCTTCTGAAATGCCTACAGTCTCAGCTAGCTCCCGAACCTTCAATCGGCGATCTGCCAATACGAGATCATGGATTTTTTTAATGTTTTCCTCCGTAGCAGCTGTTTTCGGTGCACCTGGACGTGGTTCATCAAAAACCGACGTACGGCCACGTGCAAACTCGTTGAACCAATTCTTGACGGTGGCCATCGATGGAGAAGAGTCACCGTACACAGCATCCAAGCGCTCTTTGATTTCGATGCGCGTTTTCCCTTCCAAAAATAGAAATCGAATTACCGAACGATATTGCTCTTTTTCCATTTTTGTAAAACCGATCGACACGTTCGCTTCCTTAAGTTGTCAAATTAAAACAAATGAAGGGATTGGAATGAAAATTTGAAAAAAGAATTAAAAAAGAATGTGCTACACTGTGGTAAAACTCTTTTGAAACTACAGCGCCCTCTGGCGATGAGGCTAGGTACTTATTGAATGCCCCTCGTATGTATGTATGTACGTATGTATGTATAATTGTTTGGCACGCTCTGCAGCCTGAATGGCTCGCTGGATTTTAGCTTGAGAGGTGTCATTAGATTCGTATTTACTGTGAGAGTAACACTGGGTATAAAAAAATAAAAATAAATTGGCGGATTTTTGGCGCCAAATTCAAATCTTTGGCACGCTCTGCGGCCTGAACGGCTCGATGGATTTTAGTTTGCGAGGTGTCGTTAGATTCGTAATTACTGTGTAAATGATATCGTAATAAATAAAAACTAAAAAAAAAAAAACGGTAATTAAAAAAACTAAAAAACCCGACTGCTTTTCTGAGTATTCATGAAAAAGCCCTAAAACAAGAAAGTCGTTGTACCCGATTGCACTTAACTATATAATATTTTTAATACAAGATAAATTATAGCAGTCGGGAAAGTCAGTTATGTGCAATGTTCTGCTCTCAATTCACTAAGCCTCCATTTCTAATTGTTTTGTTTGTTTTTGTCAGGAGAAGGTTCTGAAGGTCTGAGAGAGGGTAGTGTAGGGTAATGTAGGGTAGAGTAGGGTAGAGCAGAATAGATTCGTCAATTGACGGGAGCGAAACCGCGGGAAAAAGCTAGTTATCTAAAAAATCTTCATTTACACTTGAAATGCTTCCTAGCCGCTACGCTTTGTTTACCTTACCGGGTTTTTGTGTTTTTGACGCAAACTTCGTGCTCTGTCGCATGAATACTGTCTGATATGTTTCTTTACTGAACTCTCAATGTTTTTATTTCATCTCATTAGTAGCAACAAAGTTAAACTTCTTAAATTTATCCGATAACAAATAAAACGATTAAAATTATAACTTTAACCTCGTACGTAAAGTGATTTAATTAAGTACATATTTACATAAAAACTTAACTAATGAACCCCTTACATTATTTTTAATCTATCAAAGTTACTTAAGTGGCATTAACTTTTAAGAAAAAATACCCTCCTTCTGGCGCAGTCGGGTAAAAAAAGCAAATTGACGAAAATCACAGACCAGACCAGATATTTATTGACTGCGATCCCACCTGATGGTCAGTAGTAATGCAATCGTTGATGCTAGTCGGTTGTTATTATCTATATATATATATATAAAAAGTCGTGTTAGTTACACCGTTTATAACTCAAGAACGGCTGAACCGATTTGGCTGAAAATTGGTGGGAAGGTAGCTTAGAACCAGGAGAAAGACATAGGATTTTTATTCCATAAAGTAAAAAAAAAATCAAATCCTGCTCATTTATTAGTATAGAGTAGAGTAGGGTAAGGTAGGGTAGAATAGGGAAGAGCAGTGTAGAGTAGGGTAGAGAGGGAGCGAAGCCGCGGGGAAAAGCTAGTTTATAATAAAATAAAATATATAATCAACTTAAACAAAGCCAGTTTGGATCAACTAATTCATTTGCACATTATTAAATATTTACCAAGAACATTGCAAATGATTTCAGTAATCATTTGCAATGTTCTTGAGACGTTACTGGGAACAAAAAATATTTGAATTATAAACTCTGCATTGAACCAAGAATCAGAGAATCGTGCAAGTAGCGTTGCACGGTAATCATCATCATCATCATTTCATCCGAAAGACATTCTCTGTTGGAATATGCCTCCTCCAAGTGTCGCCACAATGAACGGTCCTGTGCGTCTCGCATTCATAGGATTCCCGCAACCCTTACCAGGTCATCTGTCCACTTTGTAGGAGGCCTTCCACTACGTCTTCCGGTACGTGGTCGCCATTCCAGAACCTTTCGGCCCCAACGGCCATCCGTTCTGCGAGCAATGTGCCCTGCCCACTGCCACTTGAATTTGGCGATTCTTTGTGCTATGTCGGTAACCTTGGTTCTCCTGCGGATATCCTCATTCCTGATTCGATCACGCAAGGAAACTTAGCCCTTAATTACGCACGCTAGTATTAGATTTAAAAGAATGATAATAATATTAAAGTGCAAAATATAGGTACCTAAGATAAAAATGGTACAGAATATTACATAGATAACACAATTTCGACTCTTATCTAATTAGCTGTTATTACTGAAGTTAAAAGTAACATTCAGTATCTACATTTCACAATAAATTGTGGCAATTTTATAATGGAATGAATATATCCAAAATAAATTCATTTGTTTTTTTTTTAAGTACGAATGTCACCCGAAAAGTCTTTTTATTTTAATTACGTTCTCATAATCCTGCTTAAACAAATAAATACAGTCATGCACTTCATTCACTGGTTGAGATATAGTGCTTGTACAAAATGAATTTAAACAATATTAAAATATCTACAAAATAAATAAATTAACACAAAGAAATTACAAATTAGAACGAGTATATCATCAATAGCAATTAATAAGTTACAAATTAAACGATTTATTAGAAACTAGTATTTTGCCGACGAAGAATTATACACCGTTAAATTTTAGTCGTTTAAATCCCGTGGAGGGTCGATTCGGTACATTAAACACTATCAATTTATAAAGATAAAATAAAAAAATAAAGTACTTTTTTTCTAAAACTCGACTTAACATACGCATGTACGAAATTATTTTCTTTAAGTTAACGAGTCAATGACCTTGTAAGGAGTTTTCGGTTGTTGCGTACTAACTACCTACAGTTCATTGGCCTCGATCAGCTAGCGTTTACTTATAGAAATTAATTTCGTACATGCGTAAATGAATTCGTGTTTAATTCATTTTTATCTTTACAGATCGATAGAATTTTATGTACCCAATCGACCCTCCGCGGGATTAAAACGACCAAAATTTAACGGTGTATAGTTACTAGCTTCTGCCAGCATTCGCCCGCGTGAAAGTCGGTTTACCCCCTTAGGGGTAGTTCCGTAGTAGGGTAAATCCGTTCTTAGCTGATGTTTGCACCCTATAAGGAACCTACCTGCCAAATTTTAAGTTTGTAGGTGTCATAGTTTTTGATATTTCGTGATTAATCAGTGAGTGGTATTTCGCTTTTATATATATAGAAGATAAAGGTAAACATAATAATCAGCCATATATTTTTCCCACTTTTGGAGCTTGCCTCCTCTATGGGAGAAGGAATGGGCCGTTATCCACCACGCGGGCCCGGTGCGGGTTGGTGTCACATGTCTTAGAATTGTTTGTTCTAGGAGCAGTTTCCTCACGATGTTTTCCTTCACCTTTTTGAGAGCGTAGCCCCCGCAAATGTCTTTTTAACACAAGTATTTATTGTAATGAGTGGAATACGCACGCGGGATGCAGGGCGGGATATCGCGCAGCAGCCCCGCATGCGTGATGAACCGCACGATATTTAAAATACCCTTAGTAAAGAACTGGCTGGGTTTGAACCCAAGACAATTAATTCGTAATCCGGGGCCTTTAGTACTGGCCCATAACAGTGACTATAGTTACCTTAAGAATAATTTATGCGTTTTAAATAAACAAGCAATAGTTATATTGACGTGCTAGCCGTTTCCTCTAACATGACAATCTATTTTTACCACAAAGAAGTCGTAGTCGTAGATGAGATAGAGGTCAAACGCGAGCCTATGTATGATTAAAAAAAACGACAGTTAATTATTGTGTCGTTCTATATGTAAGCACGCTGTCCGATCGTCCGGTAATCGACCCGACCGAGCCCAAGTCGTCGACGGCGCGAACTATTCTCGGGCGCCTCAAAGAGCTGTCAGCAAACCGTAGAGGCCCAGCCTGCTAACCGCAGGCAGGCAGGGCCGAAGCGTGCTGGGGTCATGGGTCAGCTTCCGAAAGGAATACCCGGCCTCGGCACGATAGGCAACGAAGGAACAGTGTAGGTTTTTAGTCAGTAAGAGCCTGACACTACTTCCCGCTCCGCCCAAGGGCGGGATTTGTCATTGGATGATTTTAACTACCGTAAAAAAAAACACCTCCATTTAAATACGTGTATATAAGCCACGAAAGCCACACGATTATCTATGGTCACGTAAAAGTAGAAACGCTATATATATAATACTGAAAAATATTTAAAAGTAATTCTTTCAAGTAGATAGTACTAAATTTCCTGTGTTTCTTACATCAAACACTATCGATTTGTAAAAATAAAATAAAAAAATAAAGTACTTTGTTTTCAAAAACTCGAATTAATATACGCATGTACGACATTAATTTCTTAAGTAAACGAGTCAATGACCCTGTAGGTAATTGTCGGTCGTTGCATACTAACTAACTACAGTTCATTGGCCTCGCTCAGCCAACGTTTTCTTAAAGAAATTTATTTTGTTTTCACGGGGCCGTTGAACCTTTCGCTGTAGCGGCTCTTGGGGGAGGCCTATGTCCAACGGTGGACGTCCTTCGACTGAAATGATGATGATGATGATGAACGTTTTTTATCTACGAGAACTGTATTTCAGTACTTTGTGGGGTCATCACTAGTCACCGCGATGCTGAAACGCAAAAGGCAACTGAAGGAACAGGCATGGGTTTTAGTCAGTAAACGACACTCCCTCTCACTCCACCCAGTGCGGGAGAAATTATTTGATGATTTCCCACCACAAAAAAAGGATTCAAGACCTACTTACCAACATGAGTAAACCAACTATCTTTCCTCACACAAAAACATAGGATTTCCTCGTACGCTTTACACATTTTCCTACTTTTCAATCTTGGGAAAGTACTTTTCGCAGCACTTAGGTAAAAAGATTTTTCCTCCTTTTAACCGACTGCACCAAAAGTTGGGTTATGTTTTTAAAAGAAAGAAAGAAATACTCATCGGTTTATCCGTTCTCGAGTTATAAATAGTGTAACTAACACGACTTTCTTTTATATATTTAGTTTTTTTTTTTCAATAAACTATTAATCCGCCATCTTAATTCTACCTTCGGACAACCGAGTACGGCGAATAACCACCCTTACTTTATTGAAACTTCTACGGTACGGACTAAGCGTTTAGCCTCGTCGTTTATACCGCGTGCATCGAGGGACTGGAACAGTTTGCCTGCTGAGGTCTTCCCGTCCGATTATAATTTGGGTGTCGTCAAGACTAGAGTGAACAAGCTCTTAATAAAATAGTGCGCCTTTGCATCACTGCTTAACATCAGGTGGGATTGCTATCAAGCACTAGTTTATATCAATTAAAATAAACATGTAGACCTTCTTCGCGGCGCGTTGCGCGTTGGGCGTTTCGTCGTACATTGCAGCAGCGGGCCGCGTCATCGCTTGCGCAAACACAAACATAAGGCAATGTACGACGGACTGCCCGACGCGCCACGCAACGCGCCGCGTCTCCGTAATCGAGCACTAACAGTTTGTCGAACAGATTGTTAGTAGGTCATATCTAAAAACCGACAACTTGTCGTCTAGCCGTTACCCGCATGTATTAGATAAACAAAGTAACTATTTTAAAACATAGGTAATATAAACTGCGGGATAGTTCTAAAGAGTTAAGGCCAGGTTCTACTCATTTCGAAAATTTTTAAACCTTTGGAAATCCATACATACACCGTTAAATTTTGGTCGTTTTAATCCCGCGAAGGGTCGATTCAGTACAAGAAATTCTATCGATTTGTAAAGAGAAAATTAAAAAATAAAGTACTTTTTTTTAAACTCGTACTTATTAATTTACGCATGTACGAAATTAATTTCTTTAAGTAAACGTCAGCTGAGCGAGGCCAATGAACTGCAGGTAGTTAGTACGCAACGACCGACAACTCATTCATTCCGATCAACGCATACCAACAAGGTCATTGACTCTTTTACATAACACCATGAAAATTTATTTTATTAAATTTGATATGACCTAGCACTGCGCAAAAATGAAAACTCGATATAAATTAGTTGGCTCTATAAAAAAGAAATCGCGAATCTGACCCTAAAAAAACCTTGTTATTTAAAAGCGCCTCGCAAAAACAAAAATCTTGAATAGAAAAAAAAAAAACTCGTTTTTTTTAATAAAAATAAAACCGCTCTTTTAGGGCCGCGAAATTGACCCAGACCCGGGAGTTCATACAAAATACTCAGTGACTACAACCGGCCCTTAATATAGCCCTTAACTAAAACTAACTAACTCATCATCATCATCATCATTTCAGCCAAATACGTGTCATATATGTCTTTTTTTTATTGATGTTTATTTGTATTCATTTATAATAATTTTGTGTAAGTGTAATTAATAATATAGGCATGTGTGTAAGTAATAGCATCGCATTGGCGTTAGCTGTTAAGGTGTTGTTACTGACATTTAAAATAAATAAATAATAATAAATAAATGTAGGCAAGCTCGGTTCTCCAGAGGCACATATAGGAAGTTAATTTCTTTAAGTAAACTAAGTTTCTGATCGAGTACAATGACCTGTAGTACAGAATAAGAAATAGTACAGCCTGTAGTTAGTTAGTACGATAGTGTTTCATGTACCGGATCGACCCTCCACGGGATTCAAATGATCAAAATTCAGCCGTGTATGTAGCAAAATCACCTAAAGACTTCTGTCGCTCTAGGGTGACATTTACTGACTAAAACCACACCAATGTTTTTTCAGTTGCCTTTAGCTTTCTAGGTCTACGATTATCCTTTTCTCCATGGCCCTAGCTCGCATCGGCCCTACTGGGTCCCTATGGTTTGTTGACAACTCTTAGAGGGGCGCGTGGAACACTGCCATCGACGACTCGGACCTGAACTTATAGGACGAGTGGACGGTGAGCTACCCATTTTTCGTCATCCGCAAGCCCACGCTTAACTACTTAGTAATCTGTGCCCACGCCTACGGTGGATGGAGATCGCAGTGATGTTACGGTAGTTGGATCGTGGGGTTGTACGTTCCCTCACTCCTGCAGCCGCTTACTTCGCTAGCATGACTGCTTCGCAGAAGGACTCGACCGCATCCCATAAATGGAAGTCCCAGATGTGAAAGGGAATGGGATGCGTTGTTCCAGGCTGGAACATATAGATGGCGTGCCTTAATCAGCAACTTACAGAACTGCTTTTTTTGGGTTAATTGTTAATAAATCCAAACATCAATTTGTAACAAGAAAAACTAAGTTTTTGTTGTTAAACTTACTCAACAAACTAAAAACTATCGAGCAAGTTACTTCAATCAACAAAAACTATTGACTAAGTAACTGCGATCAACAAAAAACTATTGACTAACTAACTAACCATGGTCATTGAACCCGGACGAACGAAAACCAAAGTAAAGGTAGAACTACATTAGGCACACGTGGGCTACGTACGCCGACCTGGGTACGTTGGTCTTCACACATTTTATACGGCAACTAGATTTGTAGAGCTACATTAGGTCCACACCACGCTATGCAGTTCTACTTACAACTCAGGCGTCGCCTATGTGTGCGTCGGTCTAACGTAATTTCCGCTTAAATTACATAGAATTATATTGGGCCCACGTCGGCCACGTACGCCGATCTGGGAACGTCGATCTCCATATATTTTCTATGACGACCAGACTTGTAGAGCTACATTAGACCCATGCTACGCCACGCAACGCCACGTGTGCGTTGGTCTAATGTAGTTCCTCTTTAACCATTATGAAATAAGGACTAAAATCGCTTAACACAGGTCAAGATACTGCCAGTTAGCAACAAAAAATATTTGATCAACAAAATTAAATTTAAATCATGATTACCTGAATTAATACCAGACTAACATGTTGAGTTTTATCAGGATGACCTTGTAAGACTTTTGAATGCAAGAAAATGATTTGTTTACGTACCTGAATATTGCACTTTTTACGTCATGGTTTATTTTTATTCAATTCATCACATATTATTATATGGAGAATTATATGTGATGAATTGAATAAACAAAAATAATATATGGAGTGGCTGGTCCTCACCGGACATGGTAAGTTCGGGAGGTTCCTGAATCAGATCCAATCTGAAAAAACGCCTGTGTGTCACTATTGTGTGAACCACAGGTGGAGCATACGGTAGAGGTATGGGGTATACCTCTACCGTATGCTCCACCTTGCATACCATCTTGGGCGGAACATTGCTGTTTCCTCGTGGAGGTAATCGGCGGTGATGAACTGTCGCACCGGGCCCTAGTTCAGGCTTTCGTTCGGAGTGAAAGGAAATGGCAGGAGGTCGCATCCTTCAGCGAAGCAGTAGGTGCTAGCGCAAGAGACTGCCGCACGCGTGAGGGAACGAACATCATCACGCCCAATCACCAAGACCCGGACACCGACTACCAGCCATCGCAGGCGCGGCGTTGCTGACGACGAGCAATGGATAGCTCAAGAAATATACAATACGCAGCATGTAAGAAATAGGCATCGACCTTAATGCGTAGTAACAAATTTTCGGGTCCCAATCGAAGTGTGGCACAGCAGGGGGCTGCTTGTAACCATAGCCAAGACGGCCATTTCAGTTCAACTTTTATGCCGCGTACTATACTACTCTGCCCTTGATGTCTCAGTTAACCTTGACCGATGACGCATGACAACCGTTTTTTAAATCTAGCGTTTTTCCTCAAACAATTATTATGTCTGGCAAAATAAATGAGTACCTGCATCCATAATTATAGCAAATTTGCACAGATTGCATATAACAGAAATAAGAACTTGAAATGGATGTGTAGTGTAAAGAGAATTCCTAAAGTGGGAATTGAACAAATCACTTCACACTTAAAATTGGACAAATCACTGCAGCAGTATAGTCCCCCTCAGTCATGATGTGTTCGGTGGCCCATTGATGTGTTAGATGTGTATCTACCAACCTTAATACATTTCGTTAAATTTTCTTGATATGGTTATGCGAAGAGGGCACTGCCATATTTTTGTTTTTGCGTAAGCGATGACGCGGCCCGCTGCTGCAATGTACGACAAACGCCCAACGCGCCGCGTCTCCGTAAACAAGCCCTTATGAGTATAAATTGGATGGATGAAGTGGGGGAGAGAGGATATGAATGAAAGTGAATTAAGGATAGCGTAACGGGTGACAGGATAAAATGAAAGAAAAAACGTGTTATAACAAGAAATACAAGGAAAATGAATAGGACTATGATGATGGTAGATGATAGTAGTTTGCACATATGTTTTGTATTTACTCGTACAATTATTCGTAGTAACTAAGGATTAATTTTACAACATTGAAGTAATAATAAATTGCAAGTGTGTGGACAACGATTTATTGTGAACATTTATGGTGGTTTTCCACTAAAAACTATCTAATTTTCAGTATGTACATACATACTCGGAAGTACATAGAACAGTTCTTATAGTGTTAATACACACTAGGTTCGAACTTGGAACAACAGAGGTTTTTTTTTTTTTTTTATGGTAGGTAAAATCATCCAATGACAAATCCCGCCCTTGGGCGGAGCGGGAAGTAGTGTCAGACTTTTACTGACTAAAAACCTACCCCGTTCCTTCGTTGCCTATAGTGCCGGGGCTGAGCCTTCCTCTCAGAAAACGGCCCTTGACCCCAGCAGGCTTCAACCCTGCCTGCCTGCAGTTAGCAGGCTTGGAACAACAGAGGTGCTATTCTCTAAGAAAACGCAGCGCTGCCTCAACGACGAACACCCAAATAGGATACATTGGATTGTCAACCTAATGTACATTGGACCGTTAGTTCAATGTATCCTATTTGGATGTTCGTCGTTGCGGCAGCGATGCGTTTTCTTAGAGAATAGCACCACAGATTTGATTCGTCTATACCAAAGTCGTGCGTAATGCAGCTTGAATTTACTACAATATTAATTAGTATTAACACACACTCGAACTTGGTACGATGGACCAAATTCGTCATACCATTTATTTAATACTTTATGCACAGAAAAGTGCAGAGATGGACTTTGTGCCTTAGGCATTCTCTACCAGTCAACCAAGGGTGGTGAAGAGAAAACATGGCAGGTGCATAAAAAATAAAAAACAAAAGATTATTAAGAAAACAAGGGCTCAAATATATATATAAATAAAATATATATTTAATATAATATATATATTTGTTAGATTAGATGTATATATAGTTATTAATACTTTAATGAACATAAATATATATATAATATATACCTACATATACATATATTTATATGAAGTAAAGGGAAGGGGTAATTAAAATAATTGAATAATTTGTTTGTTAAAAACACTATTTCACGTTTTACCGACAAGTTTTGCAATTAAACGGTAAACGCAAAAATATAATAAAGGTAATATTTAACTATCGTAAATAAGTACTTTATAATCGTAAAAATTTTACAACCCTAAGATTAAATACGGATTTTGTGATAAAAAATAATTTAAAAAAAAACTGGCCAAGTGCGAATCGGACTCGGAGTTCCGTACAAACTTACCTTTGAAAACAGTTCAATTCAGGAATCGAA
Source organism: Leucania comma (assembly GCA_958295575.1). Taxonomy (NCBI): domain Eukaryota; kingdom Metazoa; phylum Arthropoda; class Insecta; order Lepidoptera; family Noctuidae; genus Leucania; species Leucania comma. The sequence goes on along the minus strand of OY282477.1, from coordinate 21,025,416 downwards.
TCTCATAGATTTTTCCGAAACGAAAAAAAGCTTTTTTTTGGCGTAACTATAATTTTCTGTTTTCAGATTCATTCCTATACTTGTACTATAAGATCTTGCTCCATGCCAAATTGCAGGGTTCTAGGTCAACGGGAAGTACCCTATGAATTTTGATTTCCTTGAGAGTGTCGAAATATACGTATCACAGCTTCAAGGGACCGCAAACCTAAGTATATATTTTTCAGTTTAATTCGATACCTCCACGCGTTCCCAGACAGAGACAGACAGACAGTGGCACAACAAAGTGATCCTACAAGAGTTCTGATTTTTCATTTTGAGGTACGGACTATGGAACCCTAAAAACGAATATAAAACCAATCACAGGAAAGCTGTTAACTTTCAAAACCTCCAATTTAACCGGTTAGTTAAATGAGTCCATTTTGCTATAGGATAAAAATATAATTGTCGACGGTCGTGACAGCGCAATGGTTAAGGCTGTGTTTACGGAGACGTGGCACGTTGCGTGGCGCGTTGGGCGTTCATCGTACATTGCAGCAGCGGGCCGCTTCATAGCTCGGGCGAACACAAACATATGACAATGTACTTCTGACCGCCCAACACGCCGTGCAACGCGCCGTGTCTCCGTAAACACGGCCTCAGATACTCGCCTCTCATGCATGACGTTGCGGGTTCGTAACTGGGCATCTCACCAATGTAAATTTTTCAAATTATGTAGTTTTCTTAGTTTATCTAGGACATTACTGACACCCCGTGCCTCGGAAAGCACGTAAAGCCGTTGGTCCTGATTGTCATTCCTAGATCTTAGACAGTCATTACAGGTAGTCAGACGCCAGAAAGTCTTATCGTGTTGCCCAGTAACTGGGTTTTCGAGGTCTGATAAGCAGTCACTCCATGTATAACGCACCGCGCGCCTCAATGAGTTTTCAGCAAACTGTAGGGATCCAGCGGGGTCGAGGCCTTCTCTGGGGCTTTGGGAAAGTATTAAAATGCATACCAGAGCCCTGGAACCAAGGCAATGAAGGAACGGGGTAGGTTTTTAGTCAGTTAGAGTCTAACACTATCCGCTCCGCCCAAGGGCGAGAGATGTCATTGGATGATTTTACCTACCATAAAAAAACCCTAGCTTACGTTAGCTTCAAATCATTGAGCTAGTGCCGCATATCTGTCATCCAGTGGTCGGTGAGCCGTAAACTCGGCGTCGCCTAGCTGTAGCCAAGTTGACGTGCTGGAGCTTCAGATCCGCTTACGTTACATGGACGCCTGACGCTGGAGCCAATCGGAAAGGCGAGGCGGTGACGATCTGCTCCTGAGTTGATATGTGTGCTGTGACCCTCAATAGGAACTTATACTTTCACATTAAAATAACGGACCCACGCAAAAATACTAAAACCCTCCCATAGTCTCTTGTTCGCGACTTCGTCCGCGTAACCTAGTAAAAGGTTACGCGGACGAAGTCGCGAGCAATAAACTAGTCAATCATATTTAACAGTTACCCCAAGTTTACGGGTACGCCGAAATATAATGATTATAATGAACAAAAACCGTTTTACTATAGTAGTATTTTTTGTCGTCGTCAAATTTAACCGCTAATTGAACTGTTTCAATAATTAAACTAACCGGTTTAACTCTCTCTAACCTACTACCAAAAATCGCTTTTAGCGATAAGACCGCCCATTGTGACACCCTATTAATTTTAAGTTCCTATTGTAATTTTATCTTTGGTGTACAATAAAGAATATATCTATCTATCTATCTATCTATCATGAAAAACTAGTAGACTTATTAAAAAAAAAGTGCGTAGCCGGACTCGTGCACTGATAGTTCCGTATCTATGTAAACAGTTCAATTCCTGAATTGAGTTACGAAGATTTTTTGTGACGTAACTACAAATTTACAGTTTACAGAATTTTTAATTTTTCCTAAACTTGTGCTATGAGGCCTTGTTTTATGCCAAATTTCAGGATTCTGAGTCAACGGGAATTTCTTATGAATTTTGATTGCTTTAAGAGTGTCGAAATGTACGTTTTTTTCCGACATATTCCAACTCGATACTTCCACTCGTTCCGGAGATAAAGGGTCTTGACAGACAGATAACAAAATGATCCCATAAGGGTACCGTTTTTTTCCTTTTAAGGTACGGAACCCTAAAAATTGAGTATGTTAAGGAAATGTCTTAAGCCAAAGTCAAAGTATTTTATTTGTCTTGTTAAAGGAATGCCTTGAAACTATTTCTACGTAGTAAATACTACGTAGATAAGAATGTCATTTTGTTAATTGTTATTTGTTTCAAAGAGTGTCATTTATTTATTTGCATTCTTTTGTACCGAAATGTTTTGGGTTATATATGTATATGCTACCAGTGTACACAATTTACTTTACACAACAAACAACACACCGAATGACTAACATACTCAATTTCTTTTTCAATAATAGCTATAATTCAGATTGATATGATCCTGCTAGTTGCATCATCACCAGTACATGAAAGAAAGAAAGAAAGTACATTTATTTGTGACTGGCACTAGACAAACACTACTTAATCTTAAAAAATAAAATAAAAGAAAAACGAAATCAACATTAAAAGTTAAAAAAAGGAATATATAAAAAGACCCGTGCGAGGCGAAAAGGCCCCAAACCCCAGCATTATGCTGCAATATTTCACAAAAAAGTAAAATAACGCAGCGCTGATGTTCTGGTAGGGCCTAGTGATGTCACAGACACACGGAATACAGAGATGGATAAAATATTATATAGATAAAAAAGAATAAAATAAAATATACTAAACTATAACAATTATAACAACCTTCAGAAAAATGTAAATATAAAAAAGTACTATTTAACCATTAATTGACGCCCGATGCTCCGATCTCATTTATCTATCATAGATAAACAATGGAACGCGTGGGCACAGATGCTGGTTATAATCTGTGGTTATGGTCGGCTGTCAAAATTGAGAAAAAAAAAACACAAAAAAAACACGGTTTTTTTGTTTTTTTCCGGTGAGAAAATCATCCAATGACATTTCCGACAGACAGACAGACAACAAAGTAACTGATAAATAATAATAATCACAATATTCCACAACTGTCACAAAACGCCGTCTAGTCCCAAGGTAAGCAGAGCTTGTGTTATGAGTACTAGACAACTGATAAACATACTTATATATTTCTAAATACATACATATTATAGATAAATTAAAACCAGACACAGAACAAATGATCGTGCTCATCAGACAAACATTTCCTGGGTGGGAATCGAACCCACAACCTCCGACATAGCAGTCTGGGTCAATAACCACTAGACCAACAGGCTAGTCATATAAAGGAGCCTTTACTAAGAATTTCATAATAAATAATGATTCAATATCACTCTTATCTTGAACCTATTCAACCATCTTTAATTATAGTATAAATCTGTTTTTAATTATAAGCAATTATCATTAAATGCAGCCGATGCAACTCTTACGTAATAACTTCGATAGAATGTCGTGATTTTCTGTCTGTCAGTGACGCAATTTATTCTATTTTAAGTGTCGACAAGATTTTCTGATTTGAAGTTGTATAAAAATTAGAGAGACGCCGGATATTCGTTGTAATATTCTTTGACACACGTAGATCCACAACTACCAAACTTGTTCATATAAAAGTAGGCTCTAAACATCGGAATTAAGGCCTATAGTGGCGTGGATGTGAGAGGACACCGGTGTCCTCTGAGCTAGGACAGATTAAGGCCCTGATCGACGGGCGAGTAAATCCGCGGTTTTATGGCTCGTCAGTAAAGCTCGCCAGTGTATCATTGCAATACGAACGACGAACCTGGCTCGCGGCTCGTCGTGTTTACTTCATTTTCTACTGGGCTCGTTGTTCAAAACTGTTTTACTCGCTAGTCGATCAGCACAAACGAGCCGCGAGTAAAACCGATGTTTTTTAAAACCGCGGTATAGGCTTGTACGTCGATCACCCACTTTAAACGCCACAAGACAATTGACAACCGCGAACAAATGCATAACGTCCTTAGCCAATAGCGTGTCGAGTTACGAGCTACAGTGGCGAGTTACCGATATTGAATACGATACGGTCTGTGACATATTAACATTCAGCAATGTATGTTAAAACATTTGTCTAGAATTTTTCACCTCTTCACCACTTCACCTATTCACCAACCCGCAATGGGCCCGCGTGGTGGATGACGGCCCATTCCCTCTCCTAGAGAGAAGGCCTTAGTCCCAGCAGTGGGAACATTATAAGACTGATTATGTTTATACAACATTATTTTTAGTATATGCGAAACCCGAAACACATGTCTAGTATACTCGTACGTAAAGAATCTATATGTACAAAATTTCATAACTGTCTCATGAAAAATCACAGAGTTTGGCTTGTTATGTCAGCAAAAATACATAGTCACCGGGCCATCCGGGTGACTGAGGGGTTGTTTTGTACTTGTAACCAGCTGTTTGCTAGCTCCTAATACCCGCTATGACCTTCCATGACTTCTGTTGTACTTAGTGTTGGTGGTATCCTATTATTGACCTATTTAAATATTTTTGGGAAAAAATATAACATGGTGTAAAAACTATTGGAATCCATTCAGTTACTGATTCTAAATAAACTATATTCAGGTTTCGCATATATACTAAAAATAATGTTATATATAGGGGGCCTGTTAATTAGTGAACGATACTTAAATACGTGATTGTAGTCACGATAACAAACAATTTTTCCGTGGGACAAAACTTGAAATCGCGAAAAAAATTCTGTTGATCAGTGTGCATTAGTGTTCGCCTAACTGGTCGCCATAATGTATTGAACTTGGCAGATTGTTTTCGCAATTTCAGATTTGGTCCCATAGTAAAAGTTGTTTGTTAGACTACAATCACGTGTTTAAATATCGTTTACTAATTACCAGTCACCCTATATATAACTATATTATATATTTATATTACTAAATGATTTCCTAAAGATAAGCCTAACAAGATAGGTCACAATCTCACTTCCTTATTTACTTCATCATCATTATCAGCATCTCAGCCGAAAGACGTCCACTGTTGGACATAGGCCTCCCTAAAGTGTCACCATAATGACCGGTCCAGTGCGTCTCGTGTCCATCGGATGGCCATGACCCTCACCAGGTCGTCATTCCACCTTGTGGGAGGCCTTATTTACTTCCTATATTGTAAAATGGGAGCAAAGTTTAACTGAGTTCTACACGCCCTTTATAAGGGCAAATACATAAATCTATATATATATAGAAAAGCGAAATAACACTCGCTGATTAATCACGAAATCTCAGAAACTATAACACCTACAAACTTAAAATTTGGCAGGTAGGTTCCTTATAGGGTGTAGACATTCGTTATGAACGAGTTTTACGAAACTCTACCCTTAAGGGTATTACATTGCTCACAGGCATTGCAGGGGGTGCTGCGCGCGGGGTGTTAGTACTGATTCGATTTTTTCTTGATTACTTATCGATATTCAATGAAATTAGAAAAAAAATCAATACAAGTTATTCAATTTATCGTAACATATATTTTGGTATAAATTCAATGTATAAATATAGAGCCGTTTTCGAGAAAATATGGAATTAATGTTCAAAAAAGGCCTATTTACCAGATTTTTTTTTATAGTGTTAGGGTATTTTTTTGAGAAACGTAATCAATACAATTTATTAGTAATGTCCTTAAGTATCCCCTTCATTTTTATATGGTAATCGTACCTAAGGAATAATCTATAAACTTCAATCAACCTAGGTGTTTTTTTGGATTAGGGCGATGTAATCCCCTTAAGAGGGTACAAACCGACTTTCACACGGGCGAAGCCAGCAGAAGCTAATAAATTATAACTAGCAATCCTCACGGTTTCTCCCGCATCTCAGGCTATTGCTCGGCTCCTATGTTGCAACTTCACATATAACGCCCTTTTCAGATATTTCTGAAAAGGAAGCTCTTCTTTATAGACCACATAAGACAACTAAAGGACATAAGTGTGGTATTAACCAGTAAAATTCAAAACTCAAACTCAAAATTATTTATTTCAAGAAACAGGCCTACATGGGCACTTATAAAACGTCAGAAGCTAGTGCACGGTTCCAATTGGTCGTTTCCTAAGGAGAAGAAGTGTCAAGAAACCACCTGTTTACTCTATTAAAAACACCGGACAAGTGTGAGTCGTACTCGCATACTAAGTGTTTCGCACAAATAAACTTATTTAGTAAATACTTCAATTCCCGAATCGAGTCTCATAACATTTTTCTGAATCATTTTTTTTTTTTTTGACGTAACTATTAATATGCAGTTTTTTGCGGTTTGCTGACAGCACCTTGAGGCGGGCGGGAACAGTATGCGCCGTCGACGACTTAGGCTCGGTCCGGTCAGTTACCGGACGATCGGACAGCGTGCTACCCATTGCACGCCGTCCGCAAGCCCGCGCCTATGGTGGCCGGAAATCGGGATCGGAATCCCGGCGGCGGCTGGGGCGAGCGCCCCGTTGCCTCTGCCTGATGCAGTCGGCCTCCCCCTTTGCTAGCATTACTGCTTCGCAGAAGGAGGCGACCGCCTGCCATCCCTCCTCACTCCGGACCACGGCCTGAACCAAGGCCCGGCGAGAGAGATCGCTGCCGCCGATCGCCCCCACGAGGACACGGCGATGCTCCGCCCAGGCGAGGCACACCTCTACAGTGTTCTCCGGGTGTTCTGCACAGTGGCGACCCGGAAGAATCCTCCGCACGAATCCGGAACAGGAACTTTGCGAACTTTCCGTGTTCCCTAAGGACCTGCGTCGTGCGGAAGTTGAGAACGCCGTGAGGTCTTTCCAGCCACGCCACAAGGATGGGCCTTATCGCCTCAATTGCGGCGCGCCCCGAACGTGGTTGCGATAGTCGGAGACGCCATTTTGCCATGAGATCCCGCCGGAGCTCTGTCCGCCATGCCTTGCCGCCGATAGGATCCGTTTTTTCCTTTTGAGGTACAGAACCCTAAAAATGATTCTCTGACACACCCTCCCGCTTCCTTCTAGAGTGCGAGAAGCCATATGGATGATTACCTACCTCAAAAAAACACATAAAACACATACAAAACCAGTCATATTCATCTCTTACCTACCTTAATGAATGATAAAAATAAAAAATTGTGACCAAGCTCAGATGGAATGATGTAATTAATCGTAACCTGTTGAAAATTACTCGGCCCTATCCAAGGTTGTTGAACCAATAAAGGTTATAGTTGAAGGGGCCTGGTATAAAGGAGCTCGCTTTTGACTTGTACATGAAGCAAGTAAACGCGTGTGTGTGTGTGTATGTAGTAGTAGCAATTTGTTTCAATAATACACCGTTAAATTTTGGTCGTTTTTATCCCGTGGAGGATCGATTCGGTACATGAAACACTATCGATTTATAAAGATAAAATTAAAAAATAAAGTACTTTTTTCTAATACTCGAATTAATATACGCATGTACGAAATTAATTTATTTAAGTAAACGAGTCAATGACCTTGTAAGGAGTTGTCGGTCGTTGCGTACTAACTGCTTACAGTTCATTGACCGCGATCAGCTGACGTTTACTTGAAGAAATTAATTTCGTGCATGCCTAAATTAATTCGAGTTTTAAAAAAAAGTTTCTTTTTTTAATTTTCTCTTTACAAATTGATAGGGTTTCATGTACTGAAGCGACCCTCCGCGGGATTAAAACGACCATAATTTAACGGTGTATAATGATGATAATGATGATTATGGTGATAATGACTTGTATTACGTGATTTATGTTGTTTTGTACTTTTTTTTCTTGTTTCTTGTTACATTGTAATATAATAATGACTCTCTGCACGTGTTGGTTTAGACTGTTAGTGCAGAGAGTGCCTGTCATAAATATAAATAAATAAAGCCATAATGCTTAAGAACGTCTAATTTGCCTAGCAGGGTCAAAGCCTACTGGGGTCATGGGTTCGCTTCTGAAAGGAAGGCAACCGCCGGTTCTGGAATGCAAGACAAAGAAGGAATATAGGAGTGAGTTTTAATTAGAAAGAAAGAAAGAAGAAAGAAAAGTCTGATATGACCTGCCGCTCCTTTCTAGAGCGGAAGAATTAATTGGATAATTTCCCACCTAAAAAATACCCCCGAAATACATGTCCATACCACCCCTCATAATAGTATATTAAGATATAAGTGTGTAATGTAGAAGGTTACTGTCGAGGCGGTATTAAGACCCGAGCCTTGGCAAGGGACTTAAGAGAGCTAAGAACGGTAACCATTCATTACTCACGTTTATCATCACACGACCTTTTTCAATACACTTGTGAAGAAAAATAATTTAGCTAACTGATACGAGTATTACAACGGTAAATATAGTAAAATTGTTCATAAAATGGCGGTAAAAAATTAAATCTGTTGCCTATGAGCACGCGCTAGGCTAGGCTATATGGTCTTTTGATCATATTGCCTAGTCGTCGTTTGTTTTCTTGTGTGAAAAGTTTTTACGTTAAAGTCATTCGTAGTGACAATAGAATATGGATGTAACATTTTATAATGTTTTTGTAGTAAGTATTTGATTTAATTTTATTAATACAGCCTATGAACTTCACTCGAAAAAATCACGCCAAAAACCGCGCGCATCTGAAATGATGGCCATAGACCACAAACAATTTTTATATTTTATTATTCAAAATTGGTTTCGCAAACAAAGAGGTTGAACAAAAAGGTTATAGCTACATAACAGCACTAGTGCGTAATGGTAATCAAAATGTCACAGTTTGGTAACAGGAGCCATTACATACCTAATTGTAGTGCAATAAGAGCCACTTTCTGAGCAAGTGTATTGAAAATGATTATGACGTTATTACACAACATTCTCTAGATATTTTGGAAACGCAGATATCTTCCGAATATTATCCACTAAACCTCTTCATCTTCTTCTTCTTCTTATCGTATCGATGGTTTCCTTTTCCCTCAAAGTTTTTGGGCCCAGTAGGTTGCCACGTTTACAGCGGCATCATTGGCATTTTTGAGGTACAAGACCTCTGAAAATTTGCTATTTTGCGTGAACTTTGGCAGTTCTACAATTAACCAATTTCTTTAATAATCACGAAGTAATCACTACCTAATTTCAGTCAATTGCTTGAATTATGATGTAACTTACTTAATTTGTATGCACACGAGTGTGCATAATTTCAATTACATGTTGTAGATAATTAGAGTATGAGGTCGCCTTAAACGTCATACTCAAGGCCAGAGTTCTGTGCATCACTTGCCGCTGACTCAAAAATCCACTGTGCTGACATAAAAACCATAGTTTTTTATGTCTAAGCTTATTGATGCGTATTGGTCGCCTGGTAAAAATGTCAATTGAAAAACATAAATACTCATATTAATGCAACATCGATTTACCCACTCATAAATTCATTTATTTTTTTCACTTCAAATGTTACTATATTATATATATATATATATATATATGTAAAATTATTCCTTTTTTATTTTGTTGGGAAATCATCTCTGCTCTGGGTAAAGTGAGAAGGAGTGCTTACTGACTAAAAATCACTTGTGTTCTTTAAGCTGCTTTTCCGTTTTATTACAAAAAAATGCTTTAGAACTGGTTTAATCCAAGATCAACTAGTCTAAATGACTGTAGTTCAGGTCACTCCTAGAAAGGAGAACTGAATCTCAGTAGTGGGAACATTGTAAGGCTGGTTATGCTGCAGCCGTAGGATTGTCCGATAGTTTCCATAGGGTCTGAACGCAAACCCTCTTATTCCAAAACGCGATCTAAGCGTAGTTCCAGGTCTATTACTAGGTTTAATTTTCCAAATAAGATTAATACCGAAGTTGGTACAATCGTTAAACTAGGGGCTTCAGCGGTTTAAATTCACTAATATAGATGGTTCAGAAACTAGTGATAAACTTCATTTTATAATAATGTTATCATTAGTCATGGTATTAAACCCAGTAATAGTCCTGGAACTACGCTTAGATCGTGTTTTGGAATAAGAGGGTTTGCGTTCAGACCCTATGGAAACTATCGGACAATCCTACGGCTCTTGCTTCATATTCTGAATTGGAAATAAATGCACTTGTTTATACGCCAAGATCTCGGGCTCGTGTATCTGTATAATATAAATATTTATTACAAATAATAGTCGGCATAACCAGCCTTATAATGTTCCCACTACTGAGACTCAGTTCTCCTTTCTAGGAGAGGGAATGTCACATGTTTTCGAATATTTGGTTATCGGACATGCCGGTTTCCTCACGATTTTTTGCTTCACCGTTTTGAGAGCAGTGGTGATGAAATATATAACACTAAGTAATGCGCCTGGCTGTGTTTAAACCCACGAACTACACATCGGTAAGTCGTAGACAGGAAAATCAAAATTCACACTAGTTGCAACGAATATTCATAAATTTACAACTAAAACGGATTGTTATCGTAAAATACACGAACAAACAGACCTACATGTCATACAAAGAACTGATTAGATCCGGTTCAAACTGGTTGGATCGTCAATACATACTTAGATAAATAATTATTATTTTCTATAAGATGTAGGTGACAAGTTTATCATGGATTGACACCCCGTGTTCACTGGTTATATTCCCATAGGACGTGCGTTTCGAATATTTTATGTATTATCATGTCAGGATTCAGCTGAAATGTTGATGATGATACGGGTAGATCAAAGGATAATTTTTATTCTGGGAATGTATTGAGGCCGAAAGATTCTGATTTACCGACATAGCACGAAGAATCGCCAATTGAAGTGGCAATGGGCAGGACAAATTGTGGGATGGGCCGATGCCCCAATGGCCATCTGCTCTGCGAGCAATCCTACCCGCCGAGGTTCTGGTGTGGCGACCGCGTACCAGAAGACGTAGCGTTGGAAGGCCTCCTACAGGGAGACCGATGACCTGGTAAGGGTTGCGGGAATCCGATGGATGCGAGACGCACAGGACCGATAATCATAGCTACACTTGGAGCAAGCTATGTCCAACAGTGTTTTTCGGCTGAAATGATGATGATTATAATGATAGCCTAGGGATAATTTTCAAGGGCTAGTCTCAAAAACACAAACTAAACCAAACCATTTTATAGATCGGTGAAAAATTGTTTTTCGATTACCAACTTATTGTCCGGGCAATAGAGTCGGTAATCGAAAAACAAATTTTTGCGATTACCGTCTTATTGCCCGGGGGCGTCGAGATATTTTACAGTGAATATACTTATTTATTTATTTATTTATTTTATAATTTATGTACACACATATAAATGAAAAGGACAAAAGTATTATGACAAAAAAAAAAAAAAAATGTACTAAGGTACTGCTTATTTCTAAAAGAAATTTCTACCAGCAGACCTGCGAAAGGAGACATGAGAAGAAATGAAGGCAATAGTGTGTAGAAGTGAGAAGAGTTAGTGAAATCTTAAATTAAAGCAATAAATACTTATATATATAAGCTATAAATACCTTATACTAAAAATAAATACATAATACATATATATATATATATATTTATATATATAATTAATATACTAGAGAGGAAAGATAGTGCTCTTTTACTTTAGCTTTGAAGAGCGAAATAGTTTTTAAGTCACGTATACTAGGCGGAAGAGAGTTCCACAACTTTACTGCATGGACTGAGAAGGAGTAGGAGTAGTAGCTGGATTTATGTGGAGGGGATTTAAGGAGGGATCTTAGGTGTGATCTGCACGGGGCGTCGGACGGACGGGCGTAAGAAAATCTGTCGCGCAAATAGGAGGGATAGGACGGGTTGTGAAGGATGTTGAAAAGGAGACATAAAATCCGAGTGTTCCTGCGAAGACGGATAGGGAGCCACTTGAGTTCCTTGCGAAGATGAGAGACGTGATCATACTTACGTAGACCAAAGACAAACCGAATGCATAAGTTTTGCAGTCGCTCAAGCTATATACATACGTAAGTACTAAATACTTTCACCCCTGACGCCAATACATCATCGGTTTCATTATTATATGAAACAAACTAGTCACCTTAATAGAATCATGATAAAACTCATTAATAATCAATAAATAATAATTAGTGGCCATTATTATTATCATCATACGGATATATACTCGAATCTCACATGCAAAACAGAGATAGAGAAAACTGACTTCATACCTACGAGTAGTGCTATACGTGAAAGAGTTGTTCCGGGGAAGATCAGCTTCACCGTAAGTGATTTACCTCTTTTTTATAAGTAGAAACCAGGCTATGTTCGGGCTATATCTGGAATGAAAATATCGGCAGGGGAATCAAGGTTATCGGTATAGTCTGATGAATCGCCAGACTTAAATGGCTGTGGACAGGGCACATTTACTCGCAGAACAAATGGTCAATGGGGCCGATAGGTTCGGGGTGCCTTGGAAGCCTACAAGGTGGACCTGGTGATTTTACTAGCAGGAATTGATGCAATTTTGATATACGAAGGAAAATATTAAATAGGGAAAATCTGCTCCACGTCCGCGTAGAACGTGCCGCGGAAATCCGATGGATGCGAGACGCGCATGACCAATCGTTATGGCGACATTTGGGGGTGGCCATGCAAAATAGTGGTCGCCGTTCAGCTGAAATGATAACAATGATGAGAAGATGAACCAAAAATCTGAAATACTCTCTAGTGAAATCGGAAATGCTGTGCTACTGTGTGTCACTGACAGGACTATTGTATCCAATAAGCCTGATATAGGAGTGGCGGCCGAAGCGAGAGGCATTCAGTAACTGTTAATATATTTTTATTTATTTATTAATATAAATAAATATATTTATTTATTTATTTATTTATTTATTTATTTAAAAATCTTTATGCACTAGTGTACAAAGGCGGACTTAATGCGACCTTGTGAGAACTGAAAGAAATGGTTCGCGAAGTTGTTTACACGTGAGAGGTGAACGCGGCGATCGTTCGATCTATCGTGTTAGCCTAAAGGTCGCAGCTCATTAGAGCCACCCGGAAACGCCTCGCTTCCCTCGGCTTATGATCTTTATATGGAATGTGCCTACTACATCCACTCCGTAGCGTCACCGGATCGCCTAGGTCGTAAGTTAATGTAGTGAGCGCATACCCATACAAGTCCATATAAAAAATACTAGCTGCAGGGGGCGAGGCGGTGCGGAGTGGGTGCCGGGTGGCTCTAAAGAGCTGTGACTTAAAGGCTTCATAACCACGAACCTTGACTCATAGACTGTCGTTAGGCTGCTGGCTTCATTCAGAAACTGTTACTTTTGCGCACGGGTCGTAAGTATAGTTCAGAGGTTCTTTTCACGATACCGTTGTTTTTTTTTAATTTTATATATTTTGATAAATTCATGATAAATCATGATTGCGTCACTAGCTTGTGTGTACGTACGTAGATACCGATATGCTACTAATTAGATGTAGTGCAACGATGTCCATAGTACTTACTTTGCTACAATTAATATCACTAAATGTATATAAGTATTGTATTGTATTGTATTGTATTTTGGGCTGGTATAACTCCACGACTAAAGCGCGTATTTTGCGTACGGGTGGGACAAATGTGTCATTCGATCCACCCCAGCTCCTCAAGGAAGGCCAGCAGCGCCTTGGTGTTGCTGACCATTTCACGGAGGTTACCTGGGTTTCCGAAGTACTTTGCCCTGTATCCAGCGACAACAGGGCAGCTCAGAAGCAGATGTGCTGCAGTCTCGTCCTCCTCCATGCATCTATATAAGTAAAACAGTATTTGAATTATGATGGGTGTATTTTGTTTTGTGGAAAAATCATCCAATGACTTCTCTGCGCCCTTGAGATAGTGTCAGACTTTTACTGACTAAAAACTCACTCCTGTTCCTTCTTAACCTTTCATACCGGGCCAAACCTTCCTTTCAGAAATCGATCCTTGGTCTCAGTAGGCTTCGACCCTACTAGGCCCCTACGGTTTGCTGACAACTCCTTGATGCATGCGTGGAACTATACGCGCCGTTGACGACTTGGGCTCAGTCCGGACGGTTACCGGACGGTTGGACGGCAAGCTACCGGTTACTCGCCCGCGCCTACGGTGGCCCGAAATCGGGATCGGATTCCCGGCGGCAGCAGGAACGTGAGCGCCGCCGCCGTTGCGTCGCACGTGTGCCCTCCTCCCTTGCTAGCATTACTGTTTCTCAGAAGGGGGCAACCGCCTGCCACTCATCCTCGCTTCGGACCATGGCCTGTACCAAGGCCTGGCGCAAGAGATCGCCGCCGTCGATCGCCCCCATGAGGACACGGCGGTACTCTGCCCAAGCCGGGCACACCTCTACCGTGTGCTCCACCGTGTCCTGTGATAGTTGTATCCGTTGTTACATGTTGTATAATTAAAAATTGGTGATCATGGTCTGATGATAAAGCTGAAAAGGGAGAAATAAACTGATAAGAGATTTTAAGCAAATTTCAATCGTTCAAGCATCTTCACGGCTTCATCAGTAAAACGCTAATTTATCTTAACTAAATTAAGATTTTTTTTAATAGGAAGCTGAATGTGACGATCTCATTAACGTTGTTATATTTTAAACTTAAGCTATCGTCAGCAAGAGGTCATCCCATATCTCCAGTTCATCCATTGGGGAGGCACGTGCCGATTCGTTTTATTAAAGATAAGTGCACGTTCAAAACAATCTAAAGTTCATTTTATTGAGGCGCTTCCTAGGTTCACGCATGAGTCGCTCACGTGGTCGGGCGAGAAATTAAATTATTTTAGTTTAAAGGAATAAATTAGATGACAAACTTATGTTTTCTTGATATTCAGCATCGTCATTAATGTGGAACTAAATATGACTATGACTTGATGAATAGGGAGAGCGAGGCCAAAGAAATTATGGATGGATTATGTGAGGAGTGATATGAAAGAAAAGGGAGTTGGCGATAGCGTAATGAGTAACAGGATAGAATGAAAAAAAAAACCTGTTGCACCGACCCCAAGTTATATGGGATAAGGGCAGAAAGAAGTTTATGTTTGAATTATGGAAGAGAAATCTCATCCTCTTTCCTTCTGAAAAGGCTTTACATTCTCACTCTCCAAGGGTTGTAATCAAGTATAGTACGCGGAAAATTACTTGAACAAAATGGCCGTCGTTGCTATGGTTATGCGCAGGCCGCACTTTGATCGAGGCCCGAAAATCTGTTGATCTTATAGATAATGAGAAAGAGGGGACCTTTAAACTGACCTAACTAGTCTGATAGAATACGTTCATTTATCAAAACTATTCCAATAATCTTGATGAGAAAAAATAACAAACACGTGAGCCTATCTGTCGGGAATCACACGGCACCAAAATTTATAAATATTTTTATTAAATTTATCTCATGACCGTGGAGACATTGACTTACTAAACGCAATTATAATTCCTCGATTATTTTTTTTTCTGTTCTTTTATATATTTTTTTTCTTGATAGGCTCGCGTTTGACTACTATCTCACCTGATGGTACTCGTAAGCGATGATGTGTCCTATGCCATATAATGGTTGTAACATAGATTCCGGCAGGGAGTCCAACTCCTAAACCTCCTTCCTTTCCTCTCTCCTTTTCTAACTTAACTTGTGTCCAACAGCTGGAAAAAGGTCTTGCCTTTGTCCATCGAAACCTCTTTGTCTTAGGCAACTTCTAGTCAAGCTTCAACCGCAAACGTGATCACACACCACCTTCGATGCATCCTCTCTCAGGCATCAAGTGAGTGACGATCTTTGCCTATATCTCCGGGTATATTCATGCAATATGGCCAGCCATAAGTTTATTAACAATATATATTTATTAAAGATTCATAACAATACAAAAGCAGTTCAGCGAAATTAATGCCTTAGGCGTCCTCTGTCCCAAGGCGTTTTCCAGCCACCGCAGGCCCGGGCTTTCAGACGACAAGCAATGCGTAGCTCGCCATCCGACTGTCTGGTAAGGATCAAGTCCGGGTCCACAACGTGCAGTTTTCCACGCGCGCCTCAAAGAGACGTCAGCAATACCGTAGAGGCCTAGAAGGGCCGATACCCGTTAGTGCCGTGGAAGCGTTTCTGCAACCCAGCAGCCCAGATTGATTAGACCAACAGTGCTACCTCGAGCTCTTAACGAGATCCAATTCAAGACCTAAACTGAACTGTTGGAACTGGATGGAGCTATGTAGGGTGTACAGCTCCATACCTTTTTCTCGCTCGCATGCTTCTCAAGGCAAAGCCCCAGCACTTCCTGAGTTAACCACCAACAAAGAATTAATATAGGTACCTCTTCGTTTGGATATTTTTATCATTTCACTTAACAAACATCACACTGATATATGGCATTCAGACTGGTTGTGATAAACTTTAAATAAGGTCTTGCTATTAATAATTGCGTCTTATTAGCAATTGTCATGTTCTGATTAGGTAATCGTAGACACGCTTTGATAGTACATTGTTTAATTGTGAACAAGACTACCTAAAAATATTTGTGTATTACAATTACGACTGCAGAGTGTGAATGTTAAGCACAATTTGATCATAGCGGTGTACTTCATCTTTTTCGGAGATGCGTCACGGCGTCCTTACTTACCGTATGATGCAGGTCTTCACCGAACATGGGCAGTTCGGGAGGTTCCTGCATGGGATTCAGGCGCGAGAAACTCCCAGTGGTGGTATTCTCTAAGAAAACGCAGCCCTGTTGCAACGACGAACATCCAAATACGATACATTGAATTAAAAATCCAATGTATAGGCTCATTAGGTTGACAATCCAATGTATCCTATTTGGGTGTTCGTCGTTTTCTTAGAAAATAGCACCACAGGTTGTCTCCTGTCGCAGCGGCTGTGGCGTGGAGATGACCGTTCCTTTACGCGTGCGGCTATGCTCACATTATTGCTTCGCAGAAGGAGACGGTCGCTTCCCAGTCTTACTCGCTTCGAGCCATGGCTTGAACTAGAGCTATACCTCTACCATGAGTTTTAAGCAATAGTATTAGTCGCTACTCGATATCGACGCCGTAAATGTTTTGTATGGCAAATTTTGGTTCTGCAAGTGACCGCTAGAGGCGCTGCAAAATTTGCCATACAAAATTTTTACGGCGTCGATATCGAGTAGCGACGAATACTATTGCTTAAAACTCATGGTAGAGGTACTGGACCAAAGACATGCGTTATCGTAGTAATACAGGGTCAGACGTGATCTATAACTTCCATTTCTGAATTTTGACAGTTGTTGTCGCTATTGATACGATAATCATCTAGTCTAGTGCACAAGTTTAACTATTTGAAAGAAAGAAAGAGAAAACATTGCGTCTTTTAAAGAAAGAAAATCATGTGTGTTTTGTTATTGTTTACTATTACAACACTAATAATACATCTACACAACTAAAACATTAATTTTAATTATTAGGTGTGACAAGTACAAGCATATAATCTTTTTGTTTATTTGTATAATATTATCATTTTGTCCAAGTGTGCCAAAATATTTTTATTTAGATAAGCATTCTTAGTTTTTTTGTATCGTGACTTTAATTATATGTTCGGTATCTCTTTGGCTGATTACGAGTAAATGACTTGGCATTATTATTCTTTTGAAGAAGTATCTAAATAAGTAATTAGTGAAACATGGATAAGTAAAGTAATAATTTCAATTTGTTTCAATATTTTAACTATAGCGTGAACAGATTTTTCTCAGATAATTGTGCGATCTGTGCAGTAGTGACCGCGTACTAGGGGATGCAGCGTTGGAAGGCATCCTACAAGGTGAACCAGTGACCTGATCAGGGTTGCGGGAATCCGATGGATGCGAGACGCACAGGACCGTTAATTGTAGCGTCACTTGGGGGAAGCCTATGTCCAACAGTGAACGTCTTATGACTAACATGATGATGGTGATGAACTGTGCAATCTACTTATTTAATTTTATCAATATTAATATTTTTAACCGACTTCGAAAAGGAGGAGGTTCTATGTTCGGCTGTATTTCTAATTTCTCATATCAAGGTCGGGTTACCCCGGAATTGAGTCAGCTGAGTATCAATTCGAAAACCATTTAATAGGCCCGTAGTTAAAACAAAAAAAGGTAATTAGTGTTATCTCCCTAAACCTGCTCAATGCTTTACAAAACAAATGCCCTTCATGTAAGCCAGTTTATGAAATAATTAGTTTACTTAATGATGTGAAGGTACGAAGAAAAACCGTGAAAAACAGTTTTTAGGACGGCCGCAGTTTTTCGAGTAATCTCACAAACTATAGCCGCGGGCTTGCGGACGACGAGCAACGGGTAGCTCGCCGTCTTAGTAATTTCACGCGATCCTCAAAAATATCAGCAAAGCATTGGTACCCAGTAGGACAAAATAAGCCAGTAGTGTAGTGACTAAACTAAGCATACGGATTATAACCGCGTATGATACCCGTTGTAAACGGGTATAAAGACGTCCTAGTACGGTCAGGGTATGACACGGTGTACTCTACCTTTAACCTTAATAGTTTAAATAATTTAAAAGAAGTTAAAGTAATTAAAACTGATAATAAAAATTTATTGATCACCGTATGTTCACGTTTTGCGGTTAAAGTAATTTTTAGATAAAAAATGTTATCTTTTAAAAACAAACTAAACATTCGAGTTAACCAGTTAACTAAACAGTATTTAATTTGTTTATTGTTTCATTTCCTCTTCCGATATTAATTTATTTAAAATTTGACATAGCGGCACGTGCGGGCTTGTGGACGACGAGTAAGTGGTAGCTCACCCGTACGCAAAATACGCGCTTTAGTCGTGGAGTTGCGGATACCAGCCCGAAATACAATACAATACAATACAATACAATACAATACAAGTGGTAGCTCGTTATCCGGCCGTTTGGGAAAGATCAAGCCCGATGTTCCACGCGCGTCTCAAAGAGGTGTTAGTAAAACCATTTTTTTTTTTATTATTTATAGTTTCGCGCTTGACCGCTATCTCACCTGATGGAAAGCGACGATACGGTCGACGATGGAGCGCGCTTACCTAGAAGAAACCTATTCAGTCTTGACTTTAAGATTCCCGGGTTGTAGCCATCAGGAAACACAGACTCCTCATAAGGCCATTACTGATGACAGATGATTTTACTAAATTTTTGAGTGGTTCCGTTATCCTGGAGCGCAAAGGGTAATTGAAGGACACAGAAAGGTTTTAAGCAGTAAAAGTTTAATATGCCCTCTCATTCCACTCTAGAGCAAGAGAAGTCATTTGATGATTTCCCGCCTTAATAACAAAACATATTTGGAAGAAAGACTAAGCAGAGTCCCCTCCGACCACACTGATGTCTGGTCTGGGTGCCTGTCTGACAGTTGATTTCGGGCTGTTGTATACAGTGTGGAAAAATATGTCAGGCCCTAGACGAAAACTACCTTAAATCCTTTAGTTGGCTGATTTTGCTTAAGGGAGACATTCCTTTATTTGAAAAGAAAAATAAAAATGCATTAAAAGATTTTCTAAAACTTGCTTGCCTTCCCAACTAAAACAACTCGAACCAATTAAAATATATATAAAAAAAAAACAAACACTCGCTATTTTATTTATTATACCAATCGATAGGATTATTATTCAGGACACAATTTCTCTAAAAAAAATTTGGTCAATGATCGTAAAATCTGCAACTTAAGGGGGTAGTTTCCCTCCAGAGCCCAACTTATGTTTCCACACTTTATGTTCTAAACGCGCGGAGAACTTTAAATATTTGTTCCTATGTGTTGTCATAGAGGTCGCTTCAAACTAATTAATAAATTTTTTTTTCACTTACATATTATAGATAAATTACACCCAGACACAGAACAAATGATCGTGCACACCACAAAAATATTTGTCGTAGGTGGAAATCGAACCCACGACGTTCGGCATAGCAATTAGGGCCACTAACCACTAGACCAACAGGCCAGTCAATGGCCAACCCAACAGTTAATGGTCAAGTCAACTAATTAACCACGAATTGCTCATCTACACAAAATTACTTGGGTCACAATGCTGCTGCACTGTCCTGCAGAACTTCTAATACAGACCTCGGTCCACCTGTGGATCGAGGGGCTTGGGGATTGAGCTGTACTGTGTTTTTGTGCTCTTACTGCGCACTAGTGTGTTGACGCTAAACTTGGGCCAATAAACAGACCTTCAAGAGTGTGATCAATTTACGCATTTTTCAATTCGTTTTTCATTTGCTTCAGAAGATGTTCCGGTACCTGGTCCTATCGTATCTGCTGGTGCTGTCCAACGTCTCCTGCGGAAACCCCGTCAGCAATGACGTCCATGAAGAACAAGAACTGGTGTTCGCGTTGGTGGTGAGTGGTTTTTCTTTCTTCTGTCCACAGACGCGTAGCTTCATAGACGCTTTGAAAAACGTCTGGCAGCTTGATCAGCACAGCGTACTGAATCCTGTCCACGGGGCGTATTAAACAACTACATTGGACCGACGCACACGTGGGCCACGCCTGATTTGTGCGTAAGGTCACGTCGCATCGCGTGGATCTATGTAGTTCTGCAAGTCTAATTGCCATATAAAACGTATGGAGACCGAAGCGCCCAGATTGGCGTACGTGGCCCACATTTGCGCAATGTAATACTACTTTTATACGCGTATGTTTTCAATCATTTGTGACAATGTCCTTGGACGACGGAGACGTTCCCGCTATGTGCTTTGGCTCGATGTACTGTCAGGGGTCAAAAGTGCAGTTGCACTCTAACAATGCTAAACTGTCTAAAATTTCTTTTTAGTAGAAGTCCAGTGTTCTGCAACTAGTTTATTCAATATTTTAGATTTTATGCTACAAACTAAATGGGTAATGATCCATTGACCCTCTTTTACAAAGAAATTTTACATAATTTAGTGTCGGTAGCGTGCAACTGCACTTTTGAGCCCTAACTGTACGCCCCGACGTATGACATGCGATACGGCAGGCGTCATGAAGCTCGCATCCGCCGTAGGCGCGGGCTAGCGGGCTTTGTGGGTAGCTCGCCGTCGTTGCACTAGAGAACCAGAATCATGTACTGGATACGTGGTGTTTGTTTTTGCGGCGATGTCAAATACACCCTGTATACATTAACGTTTTAAATCACAATCAGAATATCGGGCATAGGTTTTAAACAAATGTTAATACTAAATAATAAATTATAGTTCCATTATGACCTGCCAAATGTGCATACAATAATTACTGATTAAACTATCATACTTATAAATAATTATAGTGAGTCGAATCAAGAGAATTATAAACGTCAAAAATAGATAACAATATTATTACGTTCTTCTATTATATGTTATAATAATCCGCTGTGTAGTTTTGAAGTAGTGACTTTATTTATATCATTTAGAAATTACTGTTTCACCTTATTATCATGAGCGCCGAGATTGTTACAGGAAAATGAAACAGAATTCTTTTAAATAACAAACTGTTTGTTATTGTTTAAAAATCAATCTTAATTGCGATTAGATACGTCTCATGACCTCAGGCGGTTGAGTAATAGATCTAAATTGTTTTATATTTTCACTTAAAAGAGGGGACAACGGCATTTTTATCTGTCCTTCAAATGCCTTATAGCACTTTTTATATGACTTGTGTTTAACGCCTTGAGTATGTACTTATATTTATATGTATATATTTAGGTTCAACAAATCGATAATGTTTCATGACCCAATCGACCCTCGACGGGATTAAAACGATTAAAATTTAACGATGTATAACCTTATTAAAAAAATAAGTTATTAACATAATTTAAGCAATTACATTTTAATTAAATGCACTTAGGACCTTAAGTAGATAATGTTTTTTAAAAGAAATTAGTTATTCTAATAGTTGGTAAAAATTATGAGCATTGCACTACATGTCGCGGGTTTAAACCCAGCCAGGCGCATTACTTTGTGTCATTTATTTTATCACCCTGCTGGGAAACGCCTCTGGGGACGAGCCTCCTCTCTAAGAGAGGGAATGGGCCGTAATCCACCACGCGGGCCCAGTGCGGGTTGGTGAATGTTGATATGCCAGTTTCCTTACAATGTTTTCCTTTACTAAATAATGAAATAAATTACACAAAGAGATGCGCCTGCCTGGGTTTGAACTCGCGAAATACTACAATCTTAGTCACTGAGTATTTTGTACGTACTTCACCCGGGTTTATGTCGCCTTCGCGGCCCCGTACGCCGTAACAGCGGTTTTATTTTTATTAATAATACAACAATAACTATTCAAGATTTTTGTTTTTGTAACTTTCTCATAATCTCGTACACATACACGTTTGAAATCGTAAGTTAGGGTCAGATTCGCAATTTTTTTTATTGAGCCCGGCAGTTGGTCATATAGCTAACTTTATTAAAATAAATTTGCATGATGTTTTCTTTTATATTTGTGGATTTTAAGAGGTTTAAAAAAGTTCAAAATGTGTAGAATAACTAAAAATTAAAAAAGGTCACAAATCTTAGGGCCGAAACACACATAACGACGTTGTAAAATCGGCAGTGCCGTCCGCGGCAACGCCGAATTTTGCTGTGTGCACCGCGGCGCAAGTACCACAGCCATAATAAATGGATATAACCAGTATCTTCTTTGTCGTTTATTTAAAATAGAGTAATATCTTCTTAATGACAAATAAGCATAAGTTTATTACGATCTATGGCAGAGAAACGTCTTTCCACACTCAAACATCTCGAATAACTGCCCCCCTAGCCAAGTTACAATCGTTTCGTTTTGCGTTAACGCTTGTAGTTGGCCACACCCCCAACTCCTTTGTTCGAACAAACAAATTGAGGGCGTGGCCAACTGCAAGCGTTAACGCAAAACGAAGCAATTGTAGTTTGGCTAGGGGGACTGGTTATCCCTGTAGGATACGACAGTAAACGCTGTAAGTTGCGTTGCGGCAACGCAAAAAAGAGCGGCGGGCGGCCCTGCCAATTTTAGCAGCGCGGCGCCGCAACGCGGTTAGGCATTTGATTCGGCCCTTAGTCATGAATCACTCCAACATCCACGCGCCGACATGGTGTTCTTATGTTCTTACATTTCTGGGAATTACAAACATTATCAAATAGTAATTATATTGTTTTCTAATCAGGGGGGTCGTGACCTTATTACTGTGAAAACGTCAGTTAATCTCAAGATAATTCCCACGAATCATCTCTAAAAAACAATAACAAGATACGTACTAATTGATCTCCACGTTTTGTGATTGTTGATTGTTATTGAATGATAATTATTTTACTACGTTCTCACTTGAAGCAAAATCCAACTCTTACGTATACACCCATTACAAACTAGCTATGCCCCGTGTTTTCACCCACATCTTTAGTTATTGCTTCGCTCCCGAATGATGTTAGCCTTCACCTACCAATGGGCAATCAAAGAATTAAAAAAAAAAAACAATTCAAACCAGTAGTTCCTGAGCTCCGTTCAAAGAAGCAAACAAACTCTTCAGCTTTACATTAAAAAAAAAAATATTGCCCCATACTAGAAATAAAATTACTCCTATACCGTGGGTGCGTTTACAAACATGTAAATTCACATACTTACACAAGACACAGACTAAAAACAATTGTCTGTAGGTCATACAAATATTTGGCTAGCCATATAAAAAATATTTGTATAGATGTCTGTATTATACAAACACACCTTAAAAACTGACAGTTATTACGGGTAGGCCATGGCCTGGACACAGGCATAATAGTACATTATGATATAAATGTGTAATGTAGGATGTTACCGTCGAGGCGGTGTTAAGACCCGAGTCGTGGCGAGAGTCTTAAGAGAGCCAAGAACGGTAACCATTCATTGCTCACGTGTATCATACGACGTTTTTCATTACACTTGTGAAGAAATAGTACATTTTGATACAAGTGGGGAAAGTTTGTCATTGCAGCCGAGGCGAAATTCACCCGAGCCGTACAGGCGAGGGTGTTATGAAGCTGAGTGCTGCAGTGACAAATCTCCACGTGTATCAAACGACGTTTTTCAATACACTTACCAAGAAATACGATGAAAAATCCACCAATAATCTATCTTCTATCGGAAAATTACGACGCATTTTTGTTCATTTTGTACTGAAGAAAATTTTCCAAAGTTACCTAATAATTTAGTTTTGATTTGATGGCAGCAGACTTTTTTACCTCAATCACATAATCTGGTAACGTAGCATCTAAAGGATTCTCTTCAAATCTTCTTTTTCACAACTAGGTATCACAAATGAATAAGTTAGTTAATATTAGGTGTACTTTTTTCCCGCGCATAACCTTTGCAGGTTGAAGAAGAAGCAAAGGTATCAAACCGTATACATCCTAATATTAAAAAATTCAAATATTTTTGAATTTAGAACACAGATTGATTGTTGATTTGTTGGTATGAACAAATAATTGCTTACGTAATCATGTCTATTTATTTTATTCTGTTCAAAAACACAATTTCAATTTCCATTAAATATTAAAACCTTAAAAATATCCGCCTCTTTGCTTTAAAAAAAAATAATAATCACTCTTGACTATGATGAAATAGGAATGAAAAAAGCCCTTGTTTTGATAAATTAAAAAAAAGCACGCGGGTGATAAACATGCCATATCGAACCTAATCGTAGTGCGATAAAAGGCAGTTTTCGAGTAAGTGTATTGAAAAATAATTCAGCTGATAAGTACTACAACGGTAAAACTAGTAATTTTTTTCATAAAATGGCGGAAAAAAATTAAATCTGTTTTCATTTTGATCATTTTGCCTAGTCGTCGTTTGTTTTCTTGTATGAAAAGTTTTTACGTTAATGTCATTCGTAGTGACAATAGAATATGGATGTAACATTTTATAATGTTTTTGTAATATTTGAATATACAGCCCATGAACTTCACTCGAAAAAATCACGCCAAAAACCGCGCGCATCTTAAAATAATGGCCATAGACCACAAACAATTTTTATTTTTTCGTATTCAAGGTTAAAAAAAAGGTTATAGCTACATTACTTCTATACTACAGCACTAGTGCGTAATGGTAATCACAAAATGTCACAGTTTGAAAACAGGTGCCATTATATACTTAAGTGTAGTACAAAAAGAGTCACTTTCTGAGCAACTGTATTGAAAAATATTTTTTATCATGGTATAATACATTTTTATTCTGACTGGGAAATCACCAAATAATTTCTCTCGCTCTGGATGAAGCGAGAGGAGGTGTCAGATTATTACCAGTTAAACAGAAGTGAGTTTTGTTTCTTCAATTGCTTTTTGCGTTTCAGGGCCACGGGCCTATTTCGAACATTATGCAACTCAAAACTATAGGTATAATAATACTGAGCTATTTTTACTACCTACTACTGGAGTAGTCTGGATTTGTCTGACGTAAATGAGCATGGCAGTGGAGAGTTTGTCATGCTTACTCAAATTTCTCACTGATAGTAGTGCGTGTTTTGTATCATTCGGTTCACTTCAAAATGGTTGAACTGAGTCGTGCTGAATATACACGTCATGTCCGTGAACGGGCGCTGTCAGCTGAAACTGGTCATTTCTTAGCTACCAGTGGCTTATTTCAAGTTTTATATTTAGTTTTTTTCTTCCATTATTTTTATTGTTCTCACGTATTAGTAGCGACTAGAAACATGTAACTAGATATTTGTAATACATAGCGTGATCTAAAACACACTTCCATGGACTGTCTTGCACATTCTTTTCTATGGAGATCTACGCTTTGAAATGTATTTTTTATTCTGACTTCTTGACAATTCAAAAGTGCCTGAAATTGGTTTATTTGAAATAAATGCTGTATTCTTGATTCTAATCATGATTTATTTTTTCAGGTCAACAGACATGGAGAAAGGTCGCCAGATTCAGATGAGCTGTCACTATCTGATCAGCAAGAGTTGATTTTAAATCTGACAGCACTTGAAGGGCCGGAAGGCTTGACCAATGTAAGTAGTGATATTATCAAAAAATCTGTAATCATACTGACTTTAGGCGTGCTTCCTCCTTCTTTATTCTTTAGTATATTATACAAAACTTTTATCTAAAAAAGAAAACGGTACCCCACATTAGGAATGACTCCTGGGTGATTGTTTAAAACCGTGAGATTCTTCATTCATTGGCTTATTTTTTTTCCCGGTCACTAAAAACAATAACATATAGATAGGTACGAAAAATTTAAGCGAAATGTATGTGTCGTATTCCCTCGGTTTTAAAGAAAATAGTAGGCATTGGCACTGCCAGACCCTTACCGCCTTATTCCAAAACGTGACTTAAAATAGTTCCGGGACTATTACTAGTTTTAATTGGCATTAAACCTAATAATAGTCCCGGAAATAAATTAAGATCGCTTTTAATTTGTATTAAATTAAGTAATAATTTCGAAAACTAAATTTAGATAGCGTTTAATCGGGATTAAACCTAGTAATAATCCCGGAACTATTTTAGATCGCGTTTTGGAATAAGGCGGTTAAGGTTTTACTGACAGCTCTTTGAAAACGCGCGATAATCATGCCCTCTATAGCTCTAGCTCGAATCAGACGGTTACCGGACGGCTGGACGCTACCCATGCCTCTTCGTCCGCAAGCTCTCGCTGACAGTAGCTGGTAGTTAGGAATTAGGGTCTCGGCGGCTGGGGCGTGAGAATTTATTTTTATTTATTTAATCTTCATGCAACACAACGTACAAAGGCGGACTTAATGCCTTATGCATTCTCTACCAGTCAACCTAGGGTGGTGAAGAGACAATGTGGTAGGTGCATAACAAGAAACATGTTTTCAGAAAACATGAGTACAAAGTATAGATACTTAAAGTTCAAATAAACATACATATATAATTAATAAATAATAAATATATATATATATATATACATAAATATATAAATATAAAGTAACGAAAGAAGTTATTGAGATGATTCAGCTATTAGTGGAGAAAATAATTCCGCAACTTCCGCTTAAATGCATACCGACTTTCGGCCGCCCTGATTTCGAAAGGAAGCGCATTCCACAGAAGAATGGACTGTATATAGAAAGAAGAATGGACAAAATCAGAAGTATGAGAAGGACAGAGCGGTAGGAGATTATTAGAGGAACGCAGATTCTTTGCGTGTGAAGAACCTAGAAACTGAAAGCGAGATATGAGATAGGATGGAGGCGAGGGAGAGTTGAGTAGAGAGAAAAGTGTAGTCAGAGCGCGCAAACTTCTTCTCTGGCGAATAGGCAAGCATTTGAGCTCAGACCTGAAGTTCGACACATGATCATATTTCCTCAGATTAAATATGAACCGGATGCAATTGTTAAGGAGTCTATCAAGCTTGTCTAGTAAGACCGCGTTCAGGTCAAAGTAACACACGTCACCATAGTCAATAATAGGGAAAATCAAAGACTGCACAAGCATTGTCTTCGTCTTTGCGGGTAGAAAGTTCCTCAGACGATACAGACACCGCAAGGTCCCGTTGACTTTTTGACATACACTGGAAACTTGGCTTTGCCAGCCCAGGGTCGAGTCAAGATGCAAACCGAGGTCCTTTACGCAAGGGCTAATGGGGATAACGGTACCATTGAAAGCAATAGGAGGCAAAGAGCTGACCGCCACTCTACTCATCATGCGTGAGCTACCAATAACAATGGCCTGACATTTTGAATGTTTGTTCCCTCACTCATCTCCTTCGCTAGTATTATTGCTCGCAGAAAGAGGCGACTGCCGGCCATTCTCCCTTGCTCCGGACCATGGCCTGTACCTGGGCCCACCGCGAGAGGTCACCGCCGCCAATAACCCCCAACCAAAACCATTCGAAGATTTGTGACATTGACATCCGCCAATCCGCACTCGGGTCTGTGTAGCGGTTTATGGCCCATTCCTTTACTAGAAAAGAGGTCTGAGTCCCAGCAGTGGGAACATTATAGACCGATTATGCTTATTTTGTGTTAGTATTAAGGCCATTAATACTAAAATGTTACCCGGGGCCCTGGGACAAAGGCAATGAATGGAACAGGGTAGGTTTTTAGTCAGTAAGAGTCTGACACTATTTCCCGCTCCACCCAAGGGCGGGATTTGTCATTGGATGATTTTACCTACCATAAAAAAAAAATAATGCCATTGCTTAAATCGGTTTACGGTCAATTCATACACTCAGCTTGACACAAAAGACATTTAAAATTACCATAATTTACCGAGTAGTATTGTGATGGAAAACCGTGGAAAATGCAAAAAAAATAACCACGTGAAACGGCTTGTTGTACATATTACTTTATGTATATTACGCCATTGTTATATTAAACTATGAATGTAGTCAAGCGTGTGGTGATACAGTATTACAAACGTTTTCTATAAAAACGTGACGGCAATTGGATAATAAGTCAAAATAACTCGTTTTAACGCGATACACATGTTGCAACTCCGCTCAAATAGTCATCATATCTTAAAAAAATCCTTTTTTACTTACACTAAATTGGGGCCGTTCAAGTATTACGTAAGCAGATTTTTCGCAAATATTATAATAATAATAATAATAAGGCGGCTGGATCAAGGGCTTGATTCAGAAAGCGGTACTTCTGGACACGGCTCGTATTGTTAGGAAGTTCCTTTCTCTGGAGCCCTGACCGCCGGTAGCTTGGACCCTGTTCCCGATACCGGTGGGACACTATTTTTTATATTTTTAAATGTTTTTTTTTATGTGTTTTTTTTTTAAAGAAATATTTAAAAATATAATTTATAAGTTTATTAATGAATAAAGAGAATAATAATAATAACATTGCTTAGGCAGGGGCCATAGTTTTCACATAGTTCTTGGTAACCAGTCCACTTAAGACTCCAAAAATCATAGCCCTATTGTCTTTATTTTCCATATGTCACAATAGTTTTCACCAACCGGGGGTTGAAAGAAAAAAAATAAAGGAAATAATGATAATAACAGCATGCGTAGGTCTGTATGGGATGGAGTTTTAATGTAAATATGTTTGTGTATGATGGTGTTATGGTGTGAGTGTATGTGTGATAGAGAAGATGTTTTGGAATTTGAATGGAATGGAATTAAACCCCCTTCCCCCTCGTCAGCAAAAGTAAGCAAGGATTTACCCTCCCCCACATGCTTACGTAAACATTGCTCAGTGATGTGTCTGTCTACTCATTTTCATGTGATTTTGGAACATCAAGATACTACACCACACCCCATGTCGTCAAAAATAAGCAAAGCAAAGACCCCCATCCCCTGTAGTGTTAACGTAATACTTGAACGGCCCCATTAAGCAACCCTATGCTATTAGTTCTGCCTTAACTCATTACTTACCTCATTAAGGATAGCCAAAATATAGTATTTTTCGCAGACGACACATCACCACAGTTCTTATGTTTTCTAAGTATTAACTAATTTTCGTAGCTATTGACAGATTGCAAATACAAAAAAAGCTTTCAAAACATTGGTAATCTTTACGGAAATTGTATTTGACTAAAAACGTCTTGTCTTAATCTTATCTATTTGCGATAAAGAGTTACATTTAGTCTTTCCTCTTGGTAACTGATAACTTAAGCGAACTGGCCCATTTATTGCATAAAATCATGACAGAAAATGTACATTGTGGTAAAAAAAAACCAGTTCGATTCGAACTTTTTTTGATATTATATTCGAACTTATATATTCGAACTTTATTTTAATAATTTTACTATTTTTTGTAATGGCCTTTGATTAAATCAAAACAGGGGAAGATAGGTGACTGGCCTCTGTCGCGTGGACCGCTGAAATTGTGCCTATGTGGCACGATTTTACATCGGTCACGAGTACGACTGTCACACACATTCGGCGGCTAACGCGATTTCACTCGCACAACAGCGCCGGCTCTTATCTCTGTCCTTGTCTATCAGTGACTACATCTAGTGTAGATGTGTAAGTTTCTGGCGCGGTAGTGCATGGAGCAGTGGTGGCCGAGTGGTAACGGCCCCGACTTACGAATTGTAGGTCGCGGGTTTAAACCCAGCCAGGTGCATTACTTTGTGTAGGTACTCGTAATTTAATTTATCACCAATACTCTCAAAACGATGAAGGAAAACATCGTGAGGAAACCGGTATATCCTAGAACCAAAAATTAGAAGACATGTGACATCCACCAATCCGCAATGGGCCCGCGTGGTAGATTACGGCCCATTCCCTCTCCTAGAGAGGAGGCCTGAGTCCCAGCAGTGGGAACATTAAAAGGCTGATGATGATGATGATGAGTTTCTGGCAGCCCTCTGCAAGATGTACAGCAAAGTGAATGGACCCTTTGAACTGTAAAATACGAGTACATAATAACTTGATGTTCTTAACCTTGAGTTGCATTCATTACAACACTCGGTTCTTGAGAAGGCTACGTAAGAATTACGTCATCACGTTACAAATGAGTCGCTAAAAAAGCGCGGCCTTTGCAAAAATATGTAATATCGACTTTCTTGAAACTGCAACAGGTTTAAAATCGACTTTGTTTTGGTCCTTACTGGACGGTGACCTACCAATAACTCGGTCACACAAGCGTGGGCTTGCTTGGCCGAGAATAGTCCTGCAACTACGGGAAAATTGTAGGCCGATTATAGTTATGCTAACGGTGAATGCTAAAAAGAAACCCGCGAAATTCGTATTTTCTTAAGTATTTTTTTCAACTTTGCAGGATCAGCGGGTCTAAAATGGTCACATTTAGCAATTAATTTCCTGAATTCCTGTCATACTTACGATCTTTTAGCAATTCTGCTAATATTGACTGCTTTTTATTTTTTGTCTTGCTTCGACTTCACGTCCGCAATAACCGATATTTACCCGAACGAAGTTGCAGACAAAAGCTAGTTTGAAATAATGCTTTGAGTTTGAGGGATTTATTCTTATCAGCACTCTTTGAACGGCCAAAGAACTGGATCTCTTCTCCACTTCCTAGTTTTCATGCTTCAGAGAAAAAAACAAACTGCTACACCTCAATGGTCAGGACCAAGCGTTTCGCCTCCTTATTTATAACTTACCATCAAGTGAGATTCGCAGTCAAGCACCTCCTTCTAACAAAAACACCATCTAATTCCAGGTGGGAAAACGTCGTGCTTATCAAATCGGCAAGTACTACCGCCAGCGCTATGGCTCTCAATGTCACAAGCTGATCTCCAACCTCTACCTTCGAGACGAGATCGCCATCAGGTCTACTGACAAAGAACGGACGAAGATGACGATCCAGGTGGCCATGGCAGCTGCCTATCCACCAGAACCTGAGCAGCAGTGGGATGAGGGTCTGGGGAAGGTGTGGCAGCCTGTTCCTTATACCGCTGTGCCGTTGTCTGAAGATTATGTAAGTAGCTATATTATTTTTATTTTTTAGAAACTAATCCATCATCTGTTAATGTTATTACTCACGTCTGATTCATTTTGTTTTACAAGTATACACCGTTAAATTTTAGTCGTTTTTATCCCGCGGAGGGTCGATTTGGTACATGAAATACTCGATTTGTAAAGAAAAAAATAAGTACCTTTTTTCAAAAACTCGAATTAATATACGCATGTACGAAATAAATTTCTTTGAGTACACGAGTCAATTACCTTGTAGGTATTTGTCGGTCGTTGCGTAAATTAATTCGAGTCTAAAAAAAAAATTTTATTTTTTAATTTTCTCTTTATAAATCGATAGTATTTCATGTACCGAATCGACGACCAAAATTTAACGGTGTATTTTTAGGGTTCCACACCTCAAAAGGAAAAATCGGAACCCATGTAGGATCACTTTGTTGTCCGTCTGTCTATTTATCTGTCAAGACCCTTTATCTCAAAAACGCGTGGAGGTCTTGAGTTGAAATATATATAAACATGTACTCAAATCTGCGGTGCCTTGAAGCTGTAAAAAATAAAACTTCTTTGTTAACGAAAAATAAAGATACGTCCGTTTATGTCACAAAAAAAAAAAGTATATTTCGACGAAAAAGTATATTAGGGTACTTCCCGTTGACCTAGAACCCTGAAATTTGGCATTACTTACTACTGTAATTTCTTTTTATCTTATACTAGCTAACCGGGTAAACTTCGTACAGCCTAATAGTCAATGAATTCTTTTTTTCTCACCATTTAAACCTTCCCTGGACTCGAATGTTTCAAGACCAAAATGTACCAAATCGGTCCAGCCTTTCTCTAGTTTTAGCGAGACTAACGAATAGCTATTCATTTTTATATCTTCTATTATATAAAAAAAAAGTCGTGTTAGTTACACTCAAAAACGGCTCAACCGATTTGGCTAAAAATTGGTGGGAAGGTAGTTTGGAACCAGGAGAAGGATATAGGAAAGTTTTTGTCCTGTTAAATAATAATAAAAAAAATATTAACCTGCTCATTTATTGGTATAGGGTAGAGTAGGGTAGAGTAGGATAGAGTAGGATAGAGTAGGATAGAGTAGGATAGAGTAGGATAGAGTAGGATAGAGTAGGATAGAGTAGGGTAGAGTAGGTTAAAGTAGGGTAGAGTAGGGTGGAGTACGGTAGCGTAAGGTAGAGTATTTTGTAAGAGCGGGAGCGAAGCCGCGGGCAAAAACTAGTATAAGATAAAAATAAATTACAATAGTAGCTCGCAGCACGCAGTAGGTCATAGGTGCATTTGCAGATACCTACATCTTGAAAATCAGCAGATATGCATCAAAACCCCAACAGGCTTTGCATAGACCAAAGAATCGCCAAACTTAAGTGGCAGTGGGCAGGGCACATTACTCCCAGAAAGTATGGTCAATGGGGACGAAAAGTTCATCAAAAGCACATACGAGATACCAGAAGACGCAGCGATGGAAGGTCTCCCACAAGGTGGACCGATGACCTGAGGCTGCGAGAGGCACAGGACTGGTCATTATGGCGATACTTGGAGGAGGTCTATGTACAGCAGTGGACGTTTTTCAACTGAAATGATGATGATAATATCATCCGAAACTATGTTATCTGGTGATGTGCTGTGAGGTGCGTAGTTGTGACACATTCGTTATGTCATTGTACCTAAATACAGCCCATCACAATACTGATAACACACGGCATACGGCAGCTATAGGTCAAAGCAAAAAACATTCGCAAAAGAACTTATCACAAAATTATAATAATTAAAATCAAGCAGTTACGTCGTATTTATAACATCAAAAACCAAGATAAGCGGTATCTCAGTTGTTATTAATCACGGTTCAAGTTCATTGTTACGCAATAACTAACAGATTTATTAAACTTTAGTCTCTGATAACATTAATGTGATATCAATCTGTAGGTATTTCATTAATCCTTCTCCTATTATCTAATTATTGTTAATTCTATAATGAAATCAAAAACTTCAGCTTCATTTATATAAATAATTTATTCACTTTGATCAACATAGTTTCATATTTTATCATTCTATTAAAAATCAGTTACAAATACATCGTTTAGTAAGACATGTTCACTGTTCAACAACTCAAAGCAGACTGCCTCTGTCTAAAATGACAGTTACAAACTCAGTGTTTCCCCACCAGAAAATTTCACAAACACTCGGTCAACTAACCGACCAATCAGGGCAAAGTAAATAGCACGTAACATCAATTGACTTTGACTAACTAATATACATTAAGGTTTATCTATAATTAACTGCAAGTAAATATTTAATTTAAATAATTATGATACATTTATAGTTAACAAATACATAAATTCTAATACTAAAATATTATTACTAAATGTCTATAGTTCGTGTAACGACTAGCGCCATCTATCGCTTTTAGACATAAGTCAAACGATTTATGAACATTTTATTTTAAAATCATTACAATTCATTTGTTCATTACTAGCTGACCCCGGCGTACTTCATGTCCTTTTAGCTAAATCAAATCAAAATATTTTATTTCACATAGGCCTACATAGACACTTATAAAACGTCAGAAGCTAGTGCACGGTTCCAAATTGGTCGTTCCCTATGGAGAAGAACCGGCAAGAAACTCCATGATAGAATTCATTTCAAACTGGCATTTTAATTAGAGATGGCGTTATATTCGAATATTTTTTTTCGTGATTTTTATCCATATTTTTTCAACGTTTAAACCTTTCCTGGACTATCACGAAAACAAGACTAAAATGAAAAATAAACAGCCGTTCTCGAGTTTTAGCGAGGCTAACGAACAGCTATTCATTTTAATACACCGTTAAATTTTGATCGTTTTAATCCCGTGGAGGAACGATTTGGTACATGAAATACTATCGTTTTGTAAAGATAAAATTAAAAATAAAGTACTTTTTTTCAACTCGAATTAACCTGTTGAATACCGTAATTAGAGACACAATAGAAAGATAATAGGTGTGCGGACGCCGGCGTCCTCTCGGGGAATAATGAATATACGCATTTGCGAAATTAATTTATTTAAGTAAACTTCAGCTGGGCGAGTTCAATTACCTGTAGGTAGTTAGTACGCAACAACCAACACCTACCGACAAGGTCATTGACTCGATTACTTAAAGAAATTAATTGCGTACATGCATATTTTAATTCAAGTTTTAGAAAAAAGTACTTTATTTTTCATTTTTATCTTTACAAATCGATAGGGTTTCATGTACCGGATCGACCCTCCACGGGATTAAAACGACCAAAATTTAACGGTGTACAGATTAAAAAAAATTAGTCAGTAAAAGTCTGACACGCCCTCTGGCTCCATCCTAGAGCGGGAAAAGTCCTTAGGTTTATTCTCACCTTAAAAACAAAAGAAATAAAAACAAGTAAACAATCCCTGAATCCCACATCCATATTGATCCTAATCTATTTATATCGGGGCCAGTAAATATTCTCTCCTTTGGTTCGATAGCAAATCTTAGATCCAATTAGGCTAACTTAGATTTATAGTACCGTATAAAGGTCACTTTCTTTGAGACTTTACTTGGAATTTAATTTGATTTTTTTCCTGGAATATTCCGTTGTTTTATTTCCAGGTTTTATGCTTCCTCTGTGCTAGGAAGGTATAGTAAGCGGCAAATACGTTGAACCCTTTTCAATGGTTACGCGCATCGCTCCACTTCGATTGAGTGTTAGCAGATTTTTAAATCTATCCCTTTGTCCTTTATGTTTTGTGTGTTGCCAGTGATGACATATTGGCTCAATGGGCCTCATAAAAAGAATTAAAGTGACCCAAAGGGCAATGGAAAGGGCTATGCTCGGAGTTTCCTTGCGTGATCGCATCAGAAATGAAATATACCCGCAGGAGAACCAAGGTTGCCGACATAGCACGTAGAATCGCCAAACTTAAGTTTAAGACAGGGCACATTGCTCGCAGAACAGATGGCCGTTGGGGCCGAAAGGTTCTGGAGTGACAAACGCGTACCGGAAGACGCAGGGTTGGAAGGCTTCTTACAAGGAGGACCGATGACCTGGCAAGAGTTGCGGGAATCCGATGGATGCGAAATGCACAGGACCGTTTATTGTGCTGACACTTGGGGGAGGCCTTTGTCCAACAGTGGACGTCTTTCGGCTGATATGATGATGATGATGATGATATTATGGTAAACTCGCCTACATTAAAGTATAAAATTGTCCCAAAGGAACATATTACACTCCCTGGATTAAAAATAACCACATAGGTTACTTTTTATCTCAAGAGTTTAAAAACTAACCTATGTGCTATTCTAGGACATACCTGTGTGCCTCAAATTTCTCCGAATCTGTTCAGCCGTTCGAGTGTGAAGAAGTAAGACACACACTCACAAACTTTGACCTTTATAATGTTAGTGTGATATCTTATTCGCGCACTGAAAAACGCAGTGTCCGCGCGGCCGCCCTCAAGGTAGACCGATGACCTGGCGAGAGCCGCGGGTATGCGATGGATGCAAGACGCACAGGATCGTTCGTTGTGGCGTCACTTGGGGAGGCCTATAACACACACACACATAGTGGACGTCCTTTGGCTGAAGTAATGATGATGATATCTCAATCAAAGCCACGGAGGTGCAAGTACACTTCTTGCATCCTTAGTCCACGAGTACCTACTGTCAATCTAACCAATTGTCTTCTTTCCAGCTCCGTTACTACTCAAACTGTCAACGCTTCAAGACCCTAATGGCCGAAGCCAAGAGGGACTCGTTAACCGAAGAGTTCGCGCCCTTCTTGGAGCTGATTCCTCTGCTGAAGAACAAAACTGGTGTCGACTTCGCGGAAAACCCTCTGATGTTTGAAGCGCTGTATGACTTGTATAGGAGTTCGGTAAGTCTGTTAACTTGTTAATGAATTAATAATAAAAATACAAAAAAAAAGTCAAAAAAAGATCTTTGCGATGCCCAAAAGGCTCCTGTCCCAGTATAATGGTGCGGTATTAAAAAAAAATTAAGTAGTCACACAAATTTTGTGGTTGAGCGATCGATTACCAGACCCAACAAATATTTGTATGACCTAGAGACAGTCGTTTCGGGTCTTCAAATTGATACTCAGCAACACCACTTGATATCAGCAGATTTATCATTTATTTATATATTCTTTATTGTACACCGCATTATCAAAAAAATATAGGGCAAACATTATTATAAATAAGGGTACAATGGGCGGTCTTATCGCACAGGGCAACAAGCCACTTCACCAGTAATATTACTATGACTTTGACCATCATTTACCATGCAAACTTCACTTAAATATTCTTCGTTCAAATACTGAGTGAAACACGAAATTCATCTGCAAATAAAATTCTTACATTTACACAGCAGCAATAATCACTAAACACATATTGGTTTTATTTTTTGGTAACAAAAGTGAAATCCAGACGCTTAAATGTAAAATTTCGTAAGTAAATTGTCTTAATAGCCCGCCTCTTACACCTGAGGTTACGGGTTCTAAAACGGGCAAGTACTGATGTGATTTTTAATTTACATGTACTTTTAACTTTTTTAACAACTAAGTTTATCAAGCCAGAAATCCCGTGTCGTCTAAAAGTTGTCCGTCTCGGTTGTCATTCTTAGACCTTTGACACTCGCTACAGATACTCAGACGTTAATAAGTCTGTATTAGTCTATCCAAGGAGAATCTTTGCCCAGTAACTGGGTAGTAGTGCTCTGATAAGCAGTTGCTCCATGTAGAACACGGATATTCAGCTGCATTCCGTAAGACTGGAAGCCAACCCCAAACTAGACCCCTAAACGGCTAGGGACCTGATGATGACAATATACCAGATGTTTTCCTGAAAAAAAAAAAACTTGTAAAAGTAATACCCTGGAGAAACACACACGCTCAGTCACATACTCCATCATCATCTTCCCGCCCTTTTCTCATGTTATTTGTGATCGGCGCAACACGTTTTCTTCTTCCATTCTGACCTGTCACCCGTCATGCTATCACTAACTTCCTTCTCTTTCATATCTTCTATCTTCACAGAATCCATCCATCTTTTCTTTGGCCTCCCTCTCCCTCTCCATCCATCCACATGTATACTCATAACCCTTTTAGTAACATGTGTTTCATCCCTCCTCTTCACACAGTCACACGCGATAAATTCAAAAGCTGTAATTTTTTACAGATTTCTCTGGGTCTAGACATTCCGGAGTGGGCCAAGCCACTGCTACCTAGGTTGAGTGAAGCTGGAAGACTGGCGTACAGACTATACTTCAGAAATAATGAGATGAAGAAACTCGGTGGTGGTAAGTCACTACTTTCTGCTAACCTCTTGATCTTCTCTTAATTTATGTATTCTGTCGAGACCAGATCTTCGAATTGATCTCTTCATAAAGCGACCGACTAAACGCATGGCTGATCATACCGTAAAATAGTACGTTGTACCCTGTTAGAGACCACTGTTCCTCAGTGTATTCCTGTTTTCTACGAAAAAGTATGCTTTTGTTTCATCAAAAATACTAATCTTGCACTAAAATATGCTCTTCTGAGTGGTTAAAAATAAAATAACTCGCTTCATACATATGGACAAACAGCGAGAAGCGACTTTGTTTCATACTGTGAAGTGTTACACCATGGAATTGACAAGAAACCTGAACTCGGTTTTCGGTAGATACAACTGTATCCGATATGATACCGCGCAGGAGAACCAAGTTTACCGACAGAGCACGAAAAATCACCAAACTGAGGTGGCAATGGGCAGCGCACATTGTGGGAAAAGCACATTGTGGGATGGGCCGATGCCCCAATGGCCATCTGCTCTGCGAGCAATCCTACCTACCGAGGTTCTGCAGTAGCGACTGCGTACCGGAAGACGTAGCGTTGGAAGGCCTCCTACAAGGTGGACCGGTGACCTGGTAAGGGTTGTGGGATTTCGATGGATGCGAGACACACAGGACCGTTCATTGTGGCGATACTTGGGGTAGACTTATGTCCATTAGTGTCGGCTGAACTGCATCTACCCACCAAAAGAATTTCATCATCTGAACGTTATTTTCTCCCTCCCCTAGGTGTCCTCCTAAACATGTTCGTCCAAGCCGGGAACGACATCATAGCTGAAAAGCAGGTGACCCAGCGACTCCGCCTGATCTCTGGCCACGACTTCAACATCGGCGCCCTGATGGAAGTGGCGAGCGTTCAGAATGACCAGACCATTCCTGAGTACGGCTCAGTGTTCGCGCTTGAGCTGTACCGGGAAAAGAGCACAGGAGTCTATAGCGTGCTGGTGAGTTTAATATTATCAGCTATTTTTGCTCTGGTCTGGGCAACTGCCCGATAGTTTTTTTTTTTTTTGTTTCTACACCACCACCTGCTGAAAAAAAAAACTATTGTATTGAAAAAAATAGTCAGGTGACTCTGGCTCTCATAGGATATATAGGGTGACTGGTCATTAGTGACCAATGCTTAAACACGTGATTGTAGTCGTGATAACAAACAACTTTTACTATAGGACCAAACCTGAAATCGCGAAAAAAATTAGCCAATTACAGTACATTTTGACCAGTTAAGCGAACACAAATGTACCGACCAGCAGATTTTTTTTTCGCAATTTCAGCTTTGGTCCCATAGTAAAAGTTGTTTGTTATCATGATTACAATCCCGTGTTTATTATCTTTCACTAGTTACCAGTCACCCTGTATATGTCTGGTCTGGGCAACTGCCCAATAGTTTTTTGGAATTTTTTTCAACACCACCACCTCCTTATAGGGAATATGCATGCACTTTTTTTATTTTTTTAAACGTTACTACTAGTTATTACATTACCAAAAATAAATATAACACATTCAAAATATAATCCATTGAGCTAGAAAAAAAATATTAAAATCATTATCATTTTCGCGCGATTGAAACGTGGCCATTTTGGCGCGCTTATTCTGTGACGTCAGATTACACGAGTTTGTTATCAACAACAAAGCGTTTCGCTCTTAAAGTTAAAAAAATGACTGATTAAATCAGTCGATTACCATGGAAAAGCACAGAAAAGATTACTATAAATATTGTGTCGTACCCATGTGCGAAAATAACAACAAAACGGCATCTGAAAAAATATATTTCCTTATGCCGAAAGATGAAGATATGAGAAGAAACAATATATCATCTTTGAGCCGTTTATACTGTTGTGAAGATCATTATAACGTAAGTAAAGAGATTAAAAAAGTGATATAGGTACCTCTAAGAATCATTTTTACTTAGTGTACTTGTTTTGTTTACATACTTTGACGAAAACATACGTTTTACTTGCACGTATCCAATGGCTGAATCTCCATATGATTCTCGTTCAGATCTGACGAAAACAATAAAAATAGCTGCATATTTTAGGTTATGTTTGTTATATTTACAAAACTATGAAAATAATCATGTATTAAGTGATATAGTTACTTAGTTACCTCGCAACTTTTACTCCTCTGAGTTCAGCAGATGTAAAATCTAAATTAGTTGCAAAATACGTGGACATCATGAACACGTCTATTCTAGGCAGATTGTCTGATTGCGCTTTGACAAAACCGGCTTCAGTCATTGTGCTAAATCTTTCTTCATAAAGATTTAATACTTTTAACTCAGAATAATATGCAAAAACCATGAAACAATATAATTATTCACCAGAAACCATCTAAACAATTTGTTGACAGACCACGTCAGAGTGTAAGATGTCGTCACAACTTTGTCTGCCAATAGCGTTGCGTTTTGTAAATTTGCGAGGGAATTACAAAAAGGCTACTTTTTGATGGTTAAATTTTACTATTAAATTATGAAAAAAATGAAAAATTGTTGTGCAGGTATGTTTTTTTAGTAGTAAAGAATACGAATAAAAATATTTTATTCAATTTGGGGTCACGTGCATATTCCCTATTGAAAAAATTAGTTAGGTCCACAGATATAGATAGACATAGATAACGCAAGCATCACGATCTGTATGAAAACCAAGCGTGCCATTTTTTGACTACCTATTATGACGTCACAAGCACTATTTAGTGAAGACGCCGCCGCGTACGGCGTCCCCCTCGCTCCACCTCCACACCAACAGCACAATTAACCATTTTTATATTTTTAACTGTGTACATTTTTAGCTATACTCCGATGCAGACTGAGCGCGAAAGTGACCACTTACGATTTTTGTACGTAAGCTAGGCACGCGAAGTAGTTGCTCTTGCGTTATCTAGGTATATCTATATCTGTGGTTAGGTCACTCTGGCTCTTATGGTGGCCTTATTGCGACACATAAAAGCATCGCAAATTCGTGGATTGATTGATGGCTGCAACATTTTCTATAGAAACGATAACATATGGGAATTGTTTAAACTTTATGTATTCTTCTTTCTGCCCTTTCCCCTTTTATTTGAGGCCGGCACAACATATTTTTTTTAACGAATCCCTTTTCTTTCATATCACTTCTCACACAATCCATCCACCTTTTCTTTGGCCTCCCTCTCCCTCTCCATACATCCACATGTGTCCTCAAAATTGTTTAAACTTTATGTGAATAAAATACCTTTTCTTTAGCAGCCTGTAATGTAACCCTTCTATCTTTCCAGCCTGTCTACCTCCCAAAAGCAGGCGAGTCCTCCGCCCTCCATTTAAGGATCAAGGGCTGTGACGATTCCCACCACTGCAGTTTCACCAAGTTCAAGGAGATGACCAAAAAGTTCCTCCTGACCGAGAAGGAGTTCTATTCAATTTGTGGCATCAAAACCGAGTTATAATTCACGAAGAAGTATTATAATTTATTTATAATAACGCTGATCTAGATTTGGTTTCGATAGCTATTGCTATTGTGTAAATTATGTATCTGGATGTCAATTTCGACAATGGCTACGGTTAGGCATATCCGTAAAAGTCTAGCAACTCGGCTTG
Organism: Leucania comma; assembly: GCA_958295575.1. Taxonomy (NCBI): domain Eukaryota; kingdom Metazoa; phylum Arthropoda; class Insecta; order Lepidoptera; family Noctuidae; genus Leucania; species Leucania comma. Next base: position 20,984,337 of record OY282477.1, on the reverse strand, counting down.
TCTAAGTGCTCGATTACGGAGACGCGGCACGTTGCGTGGCGGCGCGTCGGGCGGTCCGTTGTACATTGCCATATGTTTGTATTTGCGCGAGCGATGACGCGGCCCGCTGCTGCAATTTACGACGAAACACCCAACGCGCCGCGTCTCCGTAAACACGGCCTAAGGCCCCTCGCTCACGGCGACTTGTTGTAGCGGTGCTGTCGCGCATTTCGTAAGCGCGCGTCAGCATTGCTACTAACGCGCGTTAGTTGCATTTGCAACGCGCTACAGCATCGCGACTGTATCAATGCGCTACAGCATCGCTACAAAAACTCACCTTGGAGGAGGGCCATAAGGGGTATCAGGTTTTCTGGCTTTGTGATCTTCAGACAAACGCTCCGTTATGTACACAATGTAATCAAAATTTTTTCACAATGGAATCATGCTGTCTTCACAACCGGTTCCATTACCGCACGGAGCAAAATATCCGCAGGACCTATTACTAGTGTGGGGCCAAGTTTTTATAATGAAAACTAATAAAGCGAATCATGATCATATATTGAGTGTGTGAGTGTGTCCGTGGCATCACCAGGCCCTATCAGAATACCAGCGCTGCGTTATTTTGCCTTTTTCTTTTTAGGTAATATCGCAGCATATGCTGAGATAGAGGCCTTTTTGACCTCGCACAGGTCTTTTATTTTCAATCTTTTTTTTTTGTGTTCTTTTATTTATGTTGTAAATTTATTTATAGTTTTTGTATTGTTGTTGTATATATATATATATATTTTTTTTGTCCTGTGCGAGTATCAAATAAATGTTTTTCTTTCTTTCTTTCTTTCTTTCTTTATATTGTCACAGAGTGATAAACTATCGAAATCGAAACGATATCAGTTCTAATAGTTTAAGTTTACATTAGGTAATTTTATTTAAGTACTTTAATTAGCATAAAGATTGTTAGCTAGCTGCCTTGCCACCAATAGCATGGCAGCGACGCGATGTTGCGTAAATCTCATGTTTTTGATTGACGTTAAGCCGTTGGTGCGGCTGTCATTATGACATTTCGATTGACTTGTTGATCTAGTGGTCAGTGGCCCTTACTGCTATGCTGGAGGTCGACCATTTTTTCTGCGTCTGGCTGTAATTTATCTATAATATGTATCTATTTAGAAATATACACAGTATTTTTTTTTTCTTTAAGTTAACGTCAGCTGAGCAAGGCCAATGACCTGTAGGTAGTTAGTACGCAACGACCGACAAATACCTACAAGGTCATTGATTCGTTTACTTAAAGAAATTGATTTTGTACTTGCGTATATTGATTCAAGTTATAGAAAAAAAGTACTTTATTTTTCATTTTATCTTTACAAATCGAGCGTTTCATGTACTATATCGACCCTCCACGGGATTAAAACGACCAAAATTTAACGGTGTATTATTATTATTTCTAGAACAGTTGTAGGCCGTCGTTACGGATAGTCAGAAGCCAGAAAGTCTAAAAGCAGTCTTGCAAGTTTTGTCGTATTATCTAATTACCAGGTTGTAGAGGTCAAACATGCAGTCGGTTTGACTGGAAGTCGAACCCATAATAGCTGGGATTGTTGGGAAATTGCTTATTATTGAAATTACTGGGCATCACGACCTAATTACTGGGCATCACTATACCTACTCCTAATATAGACTGATATAATCAGACTTTCTGGCTTCTGGCAAATATTACGTAATCACCATCCAGACCCCGCCCCATCCTCCTTGTCAACAAAAATAAGCAAAAGAAAGACCCCCTACCCCCTATAGTGCTTACGTAATACTTGAATGGCCCCTAACGACTGATGATCTACGAATGACAACTGAGACCGACGGCTTTACCTGCTCTCTGAGGCACGAGGTGCAGTAAAGTCGAACATAAACTTAGAAAAAAAAAACCATTTAAAATGAAAAATTCATACTTATTGGTAGGTACTTGCTCGGTTTTAAACCCGTAGCCTAAAGCATGCGAAGTTTAGTTAAACCACTGGACCATCAGGACACTTCAGTTAGATACAAGTGATAGTATAATGAGAGACGGGAAATCACGCGATATAAGTGAAAATTGTATCAAGGCTAACCACGCCTTAATACAATAATAAATAATACAATCGGACCTCAAGTCAGCCGACTCGAGCCGATCTCACCCGAACGAGCGTTACATACCCGAGCGTGACAGTTCAGTCTCATTCAATACACATAAAATCATTTGGTCAGATCAGAGGCCAGGGGCGTAGCTACCGCCGTATCTGCCGTATCAATTGTACGGGGCCCCCGCCCTACAGGGGCCCCGAAATAGCCAAAAATTCGCAACATGTTATCCACAACCGTCTCGTAGTCAAGCATTTGTAAAAAAACACCTTTTATATATGGGGCCCGTATTTGATACTAACGGGGCCCCTGTGGGAAATTTGATACGGGGCCCTTGTGGGACTAGCTACGCCACTGTCAGAGGCCCTTATAAGAATGGAGAGTAGCTCCATCACTTTCTCCTTTCTCGCTCGCACAAAGGCCCCAGCGCGACTATTTACTTTTTTTACTTCAAAAATATCTCAGCAACGCAAGCTATGCTTAAAATTGCATAGCTATTTTTGAGCAATCGGCTTCTAAGGTGAAAGCGCACAAGATAACCCGCAAAATTCAAGTTTCTGCATTTTTGCAGGACTTTTTCTAAGAATTCAATCGGGTTAGACGAACTGACACTTAGGTACATGCGTTTTACGGTAACAAATCTTTTTTAATCAGACATACAACTTGACACACTACAGGCCACCAGTGGCGTAGCTAGTCCTACAGGGGCCCCGTATCAAAAGTCTCATAGGGGCCCCGTGTAAAAAAAATGGTGCTTTTTTAAAATGCTTGGTTTACTTGGTTTATCATAGTGACGATTCTGTATAACATGTTGCGAATTTTCTACGTCGGGGCCCCTGTAGCGTGGGGCCCCGTATAATTGATACGGCAGATACGGCTGTAGCTACGCCCCTGCAGGCTACCTTGATGCTTTCACCTCTAGAGAGAATAAGCATCGATCTGGAAATGTCCTTGAAGGGTCTTCAGGTCACATTTGTAAGGTCTGATAAAGTGCTGTTATAGAACTAACCTGTATCCGTAGCAATACCTACAGTGTAGTGGAGCCCTTAGACTAGTAGCTATTAAGTACTTAATGTTATTTATAATTATTTCCCTACATTTTAAAAATAAAATACGTATAGTCATATTATATGATACAACCAACCATGCCATATAATTTAATGACTAAAAATAATTTAAAGAAAATACCATAATACTAGATAACTTACTTTATTGATACAATATTTAATATAATCCACGAACAAACATATTTTTATTCGTAAGATTTTAGTAGAATAATAATAATATTTTGTAAACATCTCGAGTCAAAGGCACTCTAGCGACGTTTCTCAAAACTTCTATAAAACCAGGCGTCCTACAAGTAACTCTTATTGTTATCAAAAGATGGCGCTATTTTAAAATATGGTAACTACTTGGAGTAGAACGTCGAAAGAAACGGGTTTGTATTCTGTAAGCCCCTTGTAGGGGGAGCGTAAAGTTAAAATAATAATTAATATGTCTGTGATATAAATGAATTATCGAATGTTCGTACAAAATAAATACTTTTAGTAGTAAAGTGTGTTTTATTTAATAACGATGACGATTTGATTTTAACTAACACCCGTATTTATAAACAAGTAAAACTAATTACTTGAGTAAAAGTAACTACTTAAGGAACAATTTTTATTCTATACTTAACAAAAATTAAAATTTTTGATTCAAGATTTCTATCCTCAAGTAATGACTTGATAAGAAATTACACGGCTACAAGTAATTACTTTTTTATAAATACGGGTGTAGGTAATTCTTTTTCTTGAAATTATTTGATTACCTATTTAAAGTAAACCTACCTAATAAACCTAAAGATATGATCATATTATAGAACAACAGACAGATTTTACGAACATACCTACTCGTCGTATCTATATCGTGACCAGATTATAGAAATTGAACATTTCATGATATGGCCAATTAAAACTGGCCAGATTGTTTAAACGTTAACATTTGATGATATGCCTAACCTCGTTTGGCCATATCATTGATGTAGAATTTCAAGGTCTAAAGAACGTATGCCAAACGAGGATTGAAATATCATCAAACTTAACGATGTGGCCAGTTTTACTTGGCCATATCATGAAGCGACCAATTTCTATGATTTGGCCGCGACATCTACGACCCAAGGCACCTGGCTGGCAAACAGATGTCACATTAAACACTCGACAATAGTTTGTATTATTACGTTTAAATCATCGTAAAGTAAAAGAAATTTAATATAATTAAAATATTTTTTACACTCGGCACCTACTTTACGACATTCATTCGTACCACAGCCACCATGTCAATGTGCACGAGTTATAAATCACAGATTTCATGAATAAAAACCTACTTTTGAAATTCTAATGAAACATCAATAAAATTGAATGAATCCGTCTTCTCTGTACCTATTAATTTCAATAACTGCAAAAGTAGTTTGTAATTGCAGCAAGTATTAATCTGCTGGCCGGCGCCGCTTGTACTAGCGATACAGGAAGAGGTGTGGTTTTTTTCGGTGGATAAAAATCATCTAATGACAACTCCCGCCCTTGAGCGGACCAGGAGATAGTGTCAGACTTTTACTGACTAAAAAACCTACCCTGTGCCTTGCCTTCGTGCCAGGGCCCTGATCTAAAGAAGAGGTGGGTGGAGTAGAGATTAACACATGACCATCCAAAAAATATCTAAAAAGTCTAACAAAAGCCACCGTTTAATTTGGCTGCACACGCAATCAAAAAGCCAGGCCGTGTCTGGCTTTTTTTGGACGCCTGGCAATGCTAGTTGTGGCTAACAATAAAGTTTTTGTTCTATAGAACTTGTCCACTATCTCCCTCGACACCAGAGATGATGTGTTGACGATGGAGCACGCTTGCCTAGAGGTAACTTATTCACTCTTGACTTGGATACCAGGTTGACTTGTAGCTACACTACAGACCCAGACCACATGAGTAGAGAGGTACAGAGACAAAGCTTCATACAACCGCGCGAATCGGTTGCACCACTACAAGCACGCGTGGAATGTGTGCGAGTCCACTGGCCGCTTGTTGCGTACGCGGCGAAACTGGATAAAACCGGCTGACACGGGCACAGTCAGTGGAAGATCTCTAGGGTTTACGCGACGCACGTTGTTTGTTTTGTTAGTTACAAGTTTAAATATTTTATTGTAGAAATAATTTGGCCATAGCATCGAATTCAAGCAAGCAATGCAATGCAATTCCGCTCGCTCAACATTGGAATTGTGACGTTAGGTACTCTTGAATTAGAAGCTAGGGCCAAATTGCGTGACCTTTTTGGGAAACTAAGTAAAATCGGGATTGGGTTTGACGTGTGGTCAAGTAATTTTAAACCAATTTGGCACTAGCATCGAATTCAAGATGACCTAACGTAACAATTCCAATGTCGACCGATCGGAATTAAACTCGAGAGTAAGCCCCCTGGAGCAAAAAAATATTATATCACACAGGGAAACTTTACAAGTCAATCTAGCAGAAAATACATCCTTTCTGCTGTCAATTTTCTCACAGCTTAAACTTAAGCAGACTTAAGTGAATCCGTAAACAATAAACAAAAGCTGCTCTCCAGTTTACTAAGAGCTTTTTAATTCCTTCAAATTAAAAATTCTCCGTATTCTGTCTGCTGAGCTGAGAACGGTACTTCTAAAGCTTCTTACTTGAGCATAGATTAAGTTGTAGTGCGAAAATATTTTTGAGCTCTTTCTTAGTGAGTTTGACTTAGTGATCTTGGGTTTGTTTGTTGAAATATAGGATTCAATTTGTTTTCTTTTCGGACGAGCTCCTAATAGCGGCTTCGGGCGGTTATTATTTTCTGTATCCTATTATCTTTGTAGTTACCTTAAATGTTATTTGAACCTTTTACAAGTAAGAAAACTTAGGGTGTTTTCAATAGATATCTTGCGGACTTCATCACGCATGCGGTGTTACTCCGTATGCAGACATTTTAAAAAAGCATAAAAATGCGTCCCGCTTGCGAAATACTTGTATGAAAAGTATTGCAATAATATTTTGTGAAATATTTATTAAACCCACACTCTCACTCAGCTCTCACATACACTCACATACATGCACACACCCTTACACATTACCGTATACACAAAACATACTGTCATTCACACACAACTCCAACCTCCCACTCACCTTTTTAGAATAACAGAATAAGAAAAAAAAGACTGCATTATTATTTTATTTATGTACATAATTATTTTGTCACCAAAAATATGAGAAAGGCCGCTGATTTCTGTAATTCAGGTCTTTGAACCTAGCTCAGGAATCACACTTTAAAACTATTTGTAACACTTTTTATGTGAATAAAAGATTATTATTATTAAAAAATAAAGATTATTATTATTCGGAGGTTACGCATGCGGAGCACACCCGCATGCTTGATGAAATCCGCACTATTTTAAAAACACCCTTAAAGAAAAGATGTCCTAAATACGAAAAAGACCCAAAAACGACGAAAAGCGGGCCTTTGTCCTGTTATGCTTTAATAGAAGCGTTTGAAGATTAAATCTGCTAAAATGTAATACTTTTCTCGTAACATTGAAATCTTCAAATTTTATAAATATGAGTCCCTATTGTCACAAACTCACAACATAACTTGAGAACAATAAAGTCGTTCTTGGGTCGTTTTCGTATTTCAGACATCTTTTACTTCCACTTATTTTTAAAATTGTATATCGAGAAACACATACTCTAGTAGGGAATTCGATGCTGTTCACAAAATTAATGTGTTCCTAAAACATTTTTGTGCGTACGAGTTTTTTTTTTTTTTTTTTGTGCGTATGAGTTGGATGTCCACGCCGTACCTACATCGGGTGGTCCGATGATAAAACGGGATTGGTGGAATTAAGTCATGCAATAGGTACCGACGCACACTCCACGAAATGCAACCGATAGAAAACCGACAGATGCTCAAGGCTGAAGTTTTGAATCGACGAGTCATTTGACGAGTGCATTATTACCCGTGATCCTTTTGGAATTGCTGACATTCAGCAACATATCAGTACCTAAGAGTCAAAGCCTACCCCAAGAAAATTAGGAAAAGGCTTGATAGATTGATTGATACCAAAGGTAACAGACATCCACCGGTCCATTTACCAGAGCAAAAACAAGCATTAAAAAGTGTTTAAAAAGTAATATAATAGTATATTGTTACCTTAGGGGTGAAAGTAACTTATTTAGTCCCGAGAAAGAATTCGCCAATAGTTCGAAGGACTAAATAAAACTTTAACCCGAGGTAAACGATGTGTTATTCATTACGAATAAAAGGAAAATAAAAACCTGAGTCGTCGTCATAGGTCGTCTTATGAGTTTAGGTTTGTTTTATTTGATTTAGGCGGTAAAAGGGTGAACTAATTGTGCAATTACATAGCAGAGATTTAGTAAAGTATAAATAAAACTCTACAACTTAAAAAAGCTAATCGGGTCGCCGTTTTCCCGCCCATTTTGTTTATTTTTTTCTGTGGTCAACCGGCTATTCAGCCATCATTTTTCATTTTTATCAGTGAAAAAATATAGTAAATATTAAAATATTTTAGTATAAATCTATTTTCTCAAATCTATTTTAGTTTTAAAGAAATAATTGAAAATAAATTATTATCAAGTCATTTAAAAAAAAAGTAATTCAGTGACTGGATAGAAAGTTAGGACATGGTTCAATAGAAATATGGAACTAGAACTAGTTTTTTTTTTAAATAATTTGACAGCTGTCAGTTGAAAGTGATTCTCCCTAGGGATGAAAAGTATTAGTGCTCAATTACGGAGACGCGGCGCGTTGCGCGGCGCGTCAGGCGGTCCGTCGTACATTGCCATATGTTTGTGTTTGCGCGAGCGATGACGCGGCCCGCTGTTGCAATGTAGGTACGACGAAACGCCCAACGCGTCACGCAACGCGCCGCGTCTCCGTAAACACGGCCTTACTTTCAACCCGCTCCTCAGGCGACTTCAGACCTACTTTCAGAGTATGAGCAATGAAAAAACGTATTTCATGCCCAAATTACTCGTACCTTCATATCTATTTAATATCGGAGCTGTGACGAGGGTGCTACTAGCTTATGCTTTCTTTCAAACCACGGACGGAATGCGCCAAAATTAGGACTTTCAAATATCCAAACACCTCCAACACCTACAATCTGGGTTTTTAAAATGTCGTAAAATGGATCGCGGAAATAGATTGTAGGTTTCAGAACAATTGGCTGCGCAGTAATTCTTTATAAAAATTATAGGTATAGGTAATCATAAGTATAGGTAGGTATGGTAGGTAGGAATGCGTATTGCGTATTTTTTCAGCCCTCGGCTCCATAACACACTAGCCTACGGCTCGTGCGAATTCCGCTTCCGGTCGCAATGACAAACTTTCTGCACTTGTATCAAAATATACTATTGATGCCACTCTTCATTTACGCGGAGATATGAAAAAAATTGAACTAAAATTATAAATACTTTTAGAAGCTGGTATATTTCACCAAAGACAGTTTGTAGATATTGGTTTTGGGAAAAAAACCATCATTATGGTTAGGTAACACCCCGAGGTTTTTTTTTAAACTACCCTGACAATATATGTTTATCAACGTTTACAATTTTATAAATTAAATCTAAGATTTACCAAGTGATTATTGTTAAATGCTACTCGTATCTATAAATAGAAATTTAAAAAAAAAAAACAGACTTAATCAGACTTACCATAACTAGCTGGTAAATCTTAGTATTTAGCGTAGTTCTGGCTTTTACCGTAACAAATACCTACATACACAGTACACAGTACACACATTTGCTTTCGTCTCGTGACAAATGCGCCAGTGGAGCTCAAAGAATCTCGTGATTGATCCTTTGGGTTTAAGGGAGAGGACACGTTGAAATCTATTAGAGGAAAAAATGGCTAATAAGTAGAACCCGTTGCTATGGTCACGCGCAGCCCCCCACTTCGATGAAAACCCAAAGATCTGTTAGAGCGTGGACACATGTCAACGGCACGTCACCGCTACCGTGCAACTTCACGACGCCGCCACCGTGAGACGGCGTCGTGCTGCGGCACGGTGTTGAGTACAGTGCACCGGGGGCACAAGTCATATGTGCCCCGGGGACATATGTCTGCGCATTCAAGGTCTATCGTCACTTTGTTTCAACTTATATTTCGAGTATTATAAAATAATAACTGCATCAAACTCATTTACGACATTAGAAGTTTTGCCAGTGTTAGTAATGACGACGGCACGGTTGGCGCTATGGTTGAGAGATTGCTGCGCAGCATGTCACCGGTTCGATTCCCGCACGGAACAAAGATTTGTATGACTTACAGATAGTTGTTTTGGGTCTAGGTGTCTTTTGTATGTGAGATTACGTTCGTGAATGGTATTTAAAAAAAACACACAAAATAAGGTTCATACGTAGATATTATGACCCCTCTTTGAGGAGTGGCTGGAAAGACCTCACGGCGTCCTCACCTTCCGCATGACAAATCGCAAATCGTAGGGGCCCAGGAGGGTCGAAGCCTACGGGTTAGGTAAGTGAAAGTGAAGCCAGCGATTGCTTGGTATTTGCGCGGCGTGGGATAATTATTTGGCTGATTATACTCGTACTATACTTCTGCTTATTTTGCCCTAACCTCCATGTTGAGCTTAAGTAGATTTTAACTGGTCCTGCCAAAAGAATGTGATCTTATCATAATGGATTCTATAAATCGCTACTCGCTCTGCTTAACGTAATAAAAACGCGCCCTAACTAAGTCCCGAGGGTCGAATTGAACCGTAATTTAGGTTACGTCATGGGGAATGTAAATTTTTCGCATAATTTATGTTTTTGTCTTAAATAATGTTTGCAAAAAAATAATAATGGAATATAAGTAATCTAATTACATGTGCCTTTATGTTTTATATTATAATTTTATCTTTGGATTTTCCAGAACGTCGAAATTAAATGATGGCACATTTGTTTGAGCGTTGGCTGTTACGCTGCGTACCACGAGTTTGATTCCCGCACGAAACCAATATTTGTATATCCTATACATATGGATACGTAAGTGTGCCCCGCCTGGGCGGAGCATCGCCGTGTCCTCGTGGGGGCGATCGGCGGCAGCGATATCTCTCGCCGGGCCTTGATTCAGGCCATGGTCCGGAGTGAGGAGGGATGGCAGGCGGTCGCCTCATTCTGCGAAGCAGTAATGCTAGCAAAGAAGAAAGCCGACCGCATCAGGCAGAGGCAACGGGGCGCTCACCCCAGCCGCCGCCGGTATTCCGATCCCGATTTCCGGCCACCGTATACGCGGGCTTGCGGACGGCGTACAATGGGTATCACGCTGTCCGATCGTCCGGTAACCGACCGGACCGAGCCCAAGTCGTCGACGGCGTGTACTGTTCCCGCGCGCCTCAAGGAGCTGTCAGCAAACCGTAGAGGCCCAGCCTGCTACCTGCAGGCAGGCAGGGTCGAAACCTGCTGGGGTCATGGGTCAGCTTCCGAAAGGAATACCCGGCCCCGGCACGATAGGCAACGAAGGATCGGGGTAGGTTTTTAGTCAGTAAGAGTCTGACACTACTTCCCGCTTCGCCCAAGGGCGGAATTTGTCATTGGATGATTTTACCTACTATAAATAAAAAAATAGATGTCTCGGAGGTAAGTAGTTGTTCTGGGTCTAGGTTTTTTGTGTATGTAAGTTTATATGTTTGTAAACGCACCTAAGATACAAGAGTAATTCCTAGTGTAGGCCAAGTTCTATAAAAAAAACCCTTTATAAAGTCGTTTAATTTTAGTTCAAAACAGGGCTTTTAATTTTAGTTAAGTAGATAAATAGCATAGGACAGAATAGCATCAGCCTTATAATGTTCCCACTGCTGGGACACAGGCCTCCTCTCTAGGAGAGGGAATGCGCCGTAATCCACCACGCGGGCCCAGGGCGGGTTGGTGGATGTCATATGTCTTCGAATCTTTGGTTCTAGGACATGCCGGTTTCCTCACATTGTTTTCCTTTTCCCTTTTGAGAGCAGTGTTAATTAAATAAATTACACAAAGTAATGCGCCTGGCTGGGTTTCAACCCGTGATTTACAACTCGTAAGTCGGGGCCGTTAGCACTCGGCCACCATTGCTCTCAGTAGATAAATGTTTGTGTGTAAAACATAAAAAAAACAAATAGTTATTATGTAAAACCTTGTAAGATTTCGCATTACTGAAACCTCAAACCAGAACTCACTCCAAGATATCAATACATAACATTAATTAAGCCAAGCCCAATAAAAAGTTTAAAAATTCCTTACTGCTCACTTTATAGTGCCAAGACTAGGAAACTGCAACGCAATGTCGCTATGCAGCAGTGCCAATAGTGGCATTTTGGAACCGTTGACGCTGAAATGGCACTTTCAAGAGTTTTTATGGATTTTCCTCTCGCGTAGTTATAACTATACTACTTATACTGTGACTATACTTGCAGTGTTAGTAGCTACAGTCTAGATTCTTATGCATTATGTGCTAAACGGGCTTTTTTTGGTACTAAAAACCTACCCTGTTCCTTCATTGCCTTCGTTCCAAGGTCCAGGGTTCACATTCGCACAAACCTTGGCCCCAGTAGCCTTCGAACCTGCTGAGCCCCTACAGTTTGCTGACAACTCCTTGAGGCGCGCGGGAAAAGTGCGCGCCGTCGACGACTTGGGCTCGGTCCGGACTGTCACCGGACGGACGGACAGCGAGCTACCCATTGCCCATCGTCAGCAAGCCCACGCCTATGCTGGCCGGAAATCGGGATCGGAATCCCGGCGGCGGCGGCGGCATGTTCGCTATTACCTGATGCGGTCGGTCTCCTCTTTTGCTGGCATTACTGCTTCGCAGAAGGAGGCGACGGCCTGCCACTCATCCACGTTCCGGACCATGGCCCGTACCAAGGCCCGGCACGAGAGATCGCCGCTAGATGAATAGGCTTGCGTCCTCGTTTCTATAGGTAATTTTATTTTATTGGGCAATTAGAATAAAGTCCTCTATTACAAATTTCGATTCATTAAAGTTATAATAGCATCATATCAGTTCAACACAATGACGCTTTCAGAATACGAGTGGTGTTGAGAAAAATTCCATTTTTTTTTGAGGTCAGAAATATAGATATCATTTTACTAATAGCTTCTCTTGCTCTAGGGTGGAGCGGGAGAGTGTCTCAGGCTTTTACTAAGTAAAACCCACTCCTATGTTCCTTCTTTGCCTTGCTTTGTGTTCTGTTTCTTATTATTTTTTGCATTTTTTTTTAATGCACCTGCCATGTTGTCTCTGAACCACCTTTAGCTGACTGACAGAGAGTCCGCCTTTGTACTTTTCCGTTGCTTGAAGTTTTAGAAAAATAAACCTTACACGACTCATCTAGCGGGAGGCAGCCGCACGCGTGAAGGAACGGACTTCGCCTCCACCGTCGCCACGGCTGGGGCGTGAGGCGCCGACGCGTCTGAACACCGTCCCGATTCCCAGCCACTGCAGGCGTAGGCTTGGACGACGAGTAATGGGTAGCTCACCGTCCGGTCATTCGGTAGCCGTCCAGACCAAGCTCGAGTCGTTAACGGCGCGTAGTGTTCCATGCGCGCCTTAGAGAGATGTCAGTAAAAGCGTACTGGGACAATGAGTTAGCTTCCAAAAGAGAATCCCTAGTATGATAGATAAAGAAAGAACATAGCAATGGGTTTTAGTTAGTAAAAGTCTGGCACTCCCTCCCGCTCCGCCCAAGAGCGAGAAAAGTCATTAAATGATTTCATAACAAAAGATCCTTTCTCTTTCATCACCAAAAGGTTTATTTAAGATTAATTAACAAACTCACAGATACGTGTATAGGTCATTAATTTGTATATTACGTTAACAATGTAACAAACGTTAATTAGAGAACAATGGCTAACACTCATGCAGACATCTCTCACTTCTCAATACAACGCGATTAATTAAACGATCTCAATATCAAATGAAAGGTCAATAATAACTTAACAGGCTAAGTTATTATTTATTTATTTAATCTTCATGTACAGTAGTGGTACATAAAGCATACTCTACCAGTCAACCTTTGGGTTAAAAAAGACAACACCGTGGAAGGCGTTCACAATAAATAAATAACTGATAAGTATTTCAAACAGAATGTAGTATCATTGAAAGAAGTTTCCGTATACTTAATAATAAAATACGTATATATGTTAATATTATAAACTAATAAATACTATGATAAATATCAATTCATTATAATTAAGATAACTTAAAATATGACAATTGATTATGACGAAGACCGAACTAAGGTTGAGAGGACTTCAATTAGTAGTTGCGAATTTTACGCTTAACGGGATATTTACTTTCAGCATGCACATTCCAGAGTTTTATGGTAGAGACAGCGTGAGAGAAGAAAGAAGAAGAATGTTTTTGGATGCTCGAAGGTTGATATTATGAGAACTGCCCAAAACTTTAATATATTGTTTTAAATAATCAGGAGCACAAGGATCGTTTAATATAGTGGAGAGCATGCAGAGCGATCTAAGAGATCTCCTGTGAAAGATAGGCAGCCATTTAAGCTGAGAACGGTTTTTTTTTATGGTTGGTAAAATCAACCAATGACAAATCCCGCCCTTGGGTGGAGCGGGAAGTAGTGTCAGACTCTTACTGACTAAAAACCTACCCTGTTCCATTCATTGCCTTCGATCCAGGGCCCCGGGGTTTATTTTCACCTAATCCTTAGCCCCAGCAGGCTTCGGCCCTGCTGGGCCCCTAGAGATTACTGACAGCTGAACTGTTCCCGCGCGCCTCAAGAGGCGCGCGGGAAGAAGACTTGGGCTCGAACCGGTCGGTTTCATTAGCTCACTACACTACAATTGCTATAGTGTAGTGCGGGTGGCAGTTGCGTGGGATTCATACTCATCTTATGTCTAGTTTACACGTGGGCCCAGCCTCGGCCAATCGCTATTGTGTAGGCTATACCTAATTTATAAAGATTTTGTCAGAATCCAACAAGGCCTCCTACAAGGTGGACCAATGACCTGGCAAGAGTTCCGGGAATTCGATGGATGCGAGATGCACAGGACCGTTCATTATGGCGACACATTGGGGAGGCCTATGTCCAACAGTGGACGTCTTTCGGTTGACATGATGATGATGATGATTGTGAGAATTGTCTCGAAGTAGGTACTAATCTTTCAAGAATTCGCTGGCTCCAGCTAGAATATAATAGTTCTGAATCGACCAAAACTGACACGTCAGAATACAAAATTCGACACTGAATTAGTTTTATGTGGCCAAAAACCGCATAATGAATTCAAAATACTGATAAATAAATCAGCAAACCGTATAACCACAAAAGTATCACTTGACGGAGTAGAGCGCCGAATCATAAACCACTCAACGGTACGTCGATGACCGTAATATTGCTATGGAGATTCAGTCAGGCGTTCACGTTTATTATGCTGTGTTCGAGTCGAATTTAAATCAGAATCGATATTCTCTCTGGTACAGAAGAGTTATAAGAGATATTCTTTTTTGCTCATTTTCTTGACAATTTCAATTCAGTGTTGATGATAACATAACAAGGTGAAAGAGCCCTAAATACGGATCGTGGCTGCTAATCATGATAATAAAATTTCAACTTGATTCTGACTTGCAAAATGCAAAAACTTTTAAGAAAATTTGAATTTCGTGAGTTATCTTTGAGCATCCCTCGTTACCGATTATGTGCCGCATAAGTTTAAGAATTAGTAATAGGTTAGGTAAGAAAAAAACTGAAATTGTCAGCGCCACTTCAGATTCGTGAGGAGCAACTCGCCATTGCTTGTGTTGTAGTGTTGTGTTGTATTTATATGGCAGTGGGATGGGACATTGCTCGAAGAACAGATGGTTGATGAGGCCAAAAGGTTCTGAAGTGACGACAAAGTACCGCAAGACGCAGCGTTGGAAGGTCTCCCACAAGGTGGTAAGGATCGCGGGAATCCGATGGATGCGAGATGCACAGTTTCGGGCGTTATGGAGACATTGGGGGAGGCCTATGTCCAACAGTGGATGTCTTTCGATTGAAGTTATGATGATGATGATGATTTTAGAGCCAACGCTGCGTTAAGCGGGCGCACGCGCGGTCTTATACAAATATACTCCGCCCGGGCTAGACGCGCGGGCACTCGTCGCGGGCAGCCGCGCCTCGCACCCGTTTTGCTACGTAATAATACATTAAAGTTTGCTATTGACACGACTACATGCACACTTAAAGTTAAAGCAGCAACACTGCGCAGGTAAAAATCCGGTTTCCACGACGGGGACCGCCGCACACGATACACGCGCGACGTCACGCGACGGTTCAAAGATGAGGTAATTATAGTCAGTATGAGTCTGACCAACCCTCCACCCAACCCCGGGGACGGAGAACATCCATGAGGATATCAACACCGAAAAAAAAAAAGACACTGCCCATTTTTATAGGCTTTCAAAGCATGTCAGCATGACGTCATGTTAAAATGTCAGCCGTTCGAGTGAAAAAGAGGAATGGAGCTACACATCTTGTATATCTCCATTCCTTTAACAGTTCACTTTAGGTTAGAATCGCGTTAAGAGGTCGTGGTAAGTAGGCCTTCAGTAAAGAATACCTTCTATTAAAGGTTTACTACTACTTAATAGCGAGTTACGATTTCACTGATGTCTTGCCACAATTACTTAACTTGGTAATTGGCTACAACCAGTGAGTTACAATCTAACTAGTTTTCAGACGCATTACTTCTAATAGTCCTAAGTTAGCTCAAGTTTATCTTGATCTGTAGATCAAGCAGCTAGACTACTAGCGTGGCTGGTAAAGGGCTAGAGGGGGCAGTGCTCGGGGCCCCCCAAACATCTTATTTAACTACCCACATTTCGAAATTTAAGTAAAAATGGTAGCAACACTAATCATGGCAACTCATTTTAGTCAGTAAGGACGTGTTTTCAGACTAGATGCAGCGAGTTGCGCGGCGCAATGCGCGGCTCGTTGGGCGTTTCGTCGTACATTGCAGCAGCGGGCTGCGTCATCGCTCGCGCAAACACAAACCTAAAACAATGTACGACGGACCGCCCGACGCGCCGCGCGACGCGCCGCGTCTCTGTAATCGAGCACTAAAAGTTATTTCATGATGTTTCGTGCAAAAAAAGGAGCCCCAGTGTTTTTTTTCCCGAGGGCCGTTGGTCTTTTAATTACGCCCCTGGGCCAGACATATAGGTACCTCAAGAGGGCTTACCACGTTATTTTTCATTATGAAACCCATAAATAAGTCGGTCTTTGAAACCAAACTTACCAAAACGCAAAATATCGGTGCCAAAAATATAATGTCACTCAATGGTACTTTTACGAATTCAATTTTAAACCTTCCCACAGTACCTAAATCACTTTTTCTCATTCTCAAAATGGCGGAAACGGGCTACCCCGTACGAGACGTGAATTTAAAGTCTTGTTTTACATTTCGTTGCCAGTTTTAGGGTTCCCTGGTTGACAATATGAAACCTTTATCGTTTCAGCTTTGTTCATGTCCGGTTTTTCATGTATAAATTTGTCCCCGCTTGTGAACATAGTCAGTGGCAATAGGAAGATAAGTTTAGAAAAAATCGATCTCATTTCTTTATTTTACATACATTTTAGGCGCTAATAAGTACTCGCACTGGCTGCACATATCACTTTAAGCCTTTGTCCAATTTCTTCTCCCGCTCTAGGGTAGAACGAGAGGGCGTGACAGACTTTTCGATTGTTTTATTTAACCCTTTAACCGTTTTGGGTACACCATAATTATGGCGGTAAGTCCTCTCTTTGAGGAGTGGCTAGAAACACTTCATGGCGTCCTCACCTTCCCCATGAAGTTGGTACTCACCGGATATGGTAAGATCGGGAGGTTCCTGTACCGGTTACGTGTGGAAGAAACGCCCGAGTGGCCATTGTGTGAACCGCCCGGAGGACATGGTGGAGCATACGGCCCGGAGGACATGGTGGAGCACCGCCGTGTCCTCGAGTGGGCAATCGCCGGCAACGACCATGTCCTGCCGGTCTGGACCGAGCCCAAGTCCTCTACCATTTAAGGTCTATCCCACAACAGTGACGTGTCAGGGACGGGGCAGGAACGTGCCCTTGCTGAGCATAGCCCTTTTCATTGCCCTTTGGGTAACTGTAAGTCAAACTCAAACTCAAACTCAAACTCAAAAGCATTTATTTCAAATAAACCATTTACAGGCACTTTTGAAAGGTCAAGGTGTCAGTCTGTCAGAAAAAAAAATGATGCTAATTGCACATTCCAAAGCGTAGATCTCTATGGAGAAGAATGTGCAAGAAACTCCATGGACACTCTTTTCAATCATTTTATGTATAACAAATATCTCTGTTACATGTTTCTTGTCGCTGCTATTATGTGAGAACAATGTCAATAAAATAAAGTAAAGACAAAAAAAAAGGCATTCTAAATAAAGATATTAAAATAAACCACTGGCAGCTAAGAGATGACCAGTCTCAACTGACAGCGCCCGTTCACGGACATGACGCGCATATCAGCACCACTCAGCTCAACCATTTTGAAGGGAACCGAATGATCCAACACACGCGCCACCATCAGTGAGACATTTGAGTGAGCATGACAAACTCTCAACCACCATGCTCATTTATGTCAAACAAGTCCAATATCCAAAAACCGTAAATTGCTCCATGGTACTCACATTTACAAACTTTGAAAATAAATGCTTCTACATTATACAATAATAATTTAATATTAAATAAAAAGATAAAAAAAGTATTTTCCAATCAATTTGTACGCCCTGCTGGTAGTGGAGCTGGACCAGCATTAACCCAAGCATTTTTATCTTGAATATAATCATCCAAGCTATAATATGCCCGTGTACATAGTGTGCGTTTAATACAAGATTTAAATTTTGTTTCATTGAGTTCTAATATGTGAGGAGGTATTTTATTGTAACATTCTAAACAGTACCCCATGAAAGAAGACGCTACTTTAGCCAGTCTGAAATCTGGTTGAACTAAAAGGTCCCTATTCCTTGTAACATAATTATGCCTATCGCCTCTTTTACTAAAAAGGTGAAGATTCTTTCTAACGTACATGATGTTTTCATAGATATATTGACAAGGTACCGTCATGATGTTAATATCTTTAAACAGTTCCCTTAGAGAATCGCACCGGCGGAGATTGTATATGGCTCTGATGGCTCTTTTCTGTAATATAAAAATAGAGTGGATGTCTGCAGCCCGTCCCCATAGTAAGATACCGTATGACATGATACTATGAAAATAACTAAAATAGACTAGTCTAGCGGTATCAACATCCGTAAATTGGCGGATTTTTCTAACAGCATATGCAGCTGAGCTAAGCCGTCCTGCAAGAGATGTTAAATGAGGACCCCACTGTAGCCTTGAGTCAAGCGTTATCCCCAGGAAAACCGTTTTATCGACGAATTCTAGTTTTTCGTTGTTCAATACTATGTCACATTCACTACTTTTGACATTCGGTAAGGAAAATCTTATGCATTTAGTTTTCTTCCCATTTAAAACTAGATTATTAGCAGTGAACCAGTTTTGGACCTTCAGTAGGGCGTTATTTTCGTCGTCAAGATTATTAGTCCTTCTATTTACCTTAAAAATCAAAGAAGTGTCGTCGGCAAACAACACCATATTAAGTTTATTTTGCAACAAATGGGGTAAATCATTAATGTAAACTAAAAATAAAAAAGGACCTAAAATCGAACCTTGGGGTACTCCCATTTTAACATTTAACCCCGACGAATTGACACCGTTTATCTGAACTAATTGCTGTCTATCATTCAAATAAGATTTTAATAAGTTTAACGCTGTTTTGCCTAGTCCGTAATGCTCAAGTTTCAGGAGCAATGTTTCATGAACTACACAATCAAACGCCTTAGACAGGTCGCAGAAGATGCCTATAGCATCTTGTGCCTCTTCCCACGCATTAAAAATGTGTTTTAGTAAGGAGACACCAGCGTCAGTTGTACAACGTCCTTTGGTGAAACCATACTGTTTATCGTGTAAGATGTTATTTGTGTTAAAATGATTAAGCATTTGATCTAACATCACCTTTTCAAATATTTTGCTAAAAACTGGCAACACGGACACTGGCCTATAATTATTAGAGTCTTTACTGTCCCCGGATTTAAAAAGTGGTATAACTTTACTATATTTCATTAGATCCGGAAAGACACCTTGATCTATACACAAATTAAATATTAAAGCTAAGTATGGCGCTATAGTCTCAATAATTGAGGTACAAACTTTGATAGACATACCCCAAAGATCTTCAGTTAATTTAACCTTGATTTGTTTAAATGCTTTTATTACTGTTATGGGGTTTATATGCTTAAAGTTAAATTCAGTGGGGCAGGCTGCAACATTAGCCTGTAATAAACCAAAAGCATGAGATGGTGATGAATTTAGGGCTTCAGTAGTTTTTATTGGTACACTGGTAAAGAAATTTACAAATTCTTCCGCAACTACTTTGCTATCGCTAATAAGACCATGATGAGTCTCTAATATGTAATCATTATTATGTATTTTGTTCCTGTTGGTTTCATTATTTATGATTTTCCAAACCGTTTTTATTTTATTATCTGCTGTTTTAACCTTGTTGCTAATATATAAGGCCTTAGCTGCCTTACAAGTATTTTTAAACATTTTTGAATAGGTAGCAACATACTTATTAAAAGTTTCAGTGTTAATAATAGGCTTAAGGCCATACAGCTCGAAAAGTCTTTCCCTACTTATCCTGATTCCTTTAGTCGCCCAGTCACTAAATCTAAACTTAGGGCAGATACTTTTAGTTTTCTTCTCAAAAGTCTTATTAAATTCGGTTTGGACTATTGAAAAAAAATCGTTATACAAAATATTACCATTGTTCACTGCAAGGTTCCAATCACCTAACTTGTTAATTAAAGTGTTGTTAAATTTATTCAGTTTACCGGATGTTATTGGTCTGGATTGTATTTGCATTTGTTGTATTGGTATAATGGATTCAAAAGTTACCAACAGGCCGCTATGATCAGAAGGCAGATAATCTACAATGGCCTTTTCTAAATAGTCACAGCAACAAAAAACATTATCAATACATGTAGCAGAAGTAGTGGTAGTTCGAGTTGGTTCTATGAACACATTTGATAAATTAAATGATTTGAAAAGATTTAAAAATCTATTGCTATCTGAATTATTTTCTAAAATATTAATGTTAAAATCTCCACAGATAACTACTAGTTTGTTACCAGTTGCAAGTTTTGCCATAACATCTTCCATGACTGACTCAAAAACAGAGTAGTTTTGATAATTAGGGGGCCTGTAAACGCACACTATGACATGCCTATCCAGCTCAACACAAGACAGTTCAATGGTATGTTCAATGGACAGTGCAGCTATGTCTTTACGGGTTTTAAATTTAATACCTTTTTTAATTAGTATGAGTGAACCCCCACGTAACATTGATTTTCTGTTAAAACAACTGTCAGTCATCTGATGAGGCCCATTGTAAAAGCGACGTTTCAGTGCTTTATGACATCACTGGCAACACGCACTGGTCATAGACTTTCGTTTTGAGACACTGTGATGTTGGACGATAAGATACTGCGCAGCTTCCCGAACGCTGCCCAGTCGAGTCGGATTCGACGATTGACCTCTTTCTCAATGTTAGACATACCTAACTGGATTTTCTGTCCCAGGTAAACGAAATCGTTTACAATTTCGAGTTTAGAGTCTCTGATCATGATTGGAGCGGGTGCTACATGGTCATGGGTGCATTGGATTTATCCATGTTCGTTTTAAGACCCACTCTTTCGGAAGCTCTGTCAAGGTCATCAAGCATTGTACTGAGCTCCTCCGTAGTCTCAGCCATGACTATTATATCGTCGCAAACCGAAGGTGAATGATGTACTCGCCATTGCCTAATTCACTTAAGTCCAGAACCTTGAAGACATCCTCCATTGCAGACGTAAACAGTTTCGGAGAAATTACTTCTCCCTGCCTCACACCCCGCAGCCTAAGGATAGGTTTCGAGGTCCTGCCCTGAAGTCGAACTGATATTGTGACGTTCTCGTACAAACACTTCAGCACTTCGAATTACCGATAGTCAGTCAAAATTCGTGATGACGCTTGTAGGCATGGCTCAGAAGCGAGATGGGCCTGTAATTCTTAAATAGGGCATTGGCATTGTGGGCTCTTCTTTAAGAAAAGTACCACCACACTTCTGCTTCATGCCTGTGGCGTCTTTCTCTCAAGTATGACGGAATCGAATAGCCTCTGATGGGCCTTCTGTTCTGTGTTGTTGTTTTTAAGCTACTTCAGAACCATCTTTATCTCGTACAGGCTGACATCCGGGATATCTTCGGTATAGTGTCGGGTTAATCTAGCTCTTGGGTCGTTGGTCTTTATATTAATAAATTATCATTTATTTTCATTATCAAAAAAAAGTCGACATAAAGCAAGGAAAAATTTCAACACGGGCACGGCACGGCGTGGAATCGGAACGCTTGCACACGTCGGTGTCGGCTCTGAAACCGACGCTCCGTTGCCGGCTCGGGCACGGACGTGTGTGACCGTGTTTATAGAAATAGAAAATATATGCACTGATATTTTTTTAGGCTTCTAACGAAACACGCGTTCGTGCCCCGTCCCTGACACGACACTGATGTGTGGGAATAGATCTGTAACCATCTGTCGGAATAGTCCAACGAGTGTTTTCGTGTGCTATTCGCCAGGGTCGAGTGTTTGCGACTGGAAAGGTTATCCATTTTGTTTAAAATATCTCTTCAATCCCCATAGGTGACACAAGAGCTGACGAGATTGAGTATTTGTTCGTGGATGTGCGACCCTGGCGGAATAAACGCGAAAGTGCTGGTCGGATATACCCGACGTAGGCAGTTAAAGGTTAAGAAGTTAAAGGTCTTCTTAAAGACTCGGTCAGCATGACAACGTCACCCACCACACTTTATTCAGCTCTGTTTCGGACTTTAAGAGAACCCTGCACTTACCAAACAAACTTATCACACATTTGTGACGTTAACAATCTCATCAATTTCCTCGATGACATGGGAATGTAACTTGAATGTAAGGGAAATATCAAATAAATCAGTTTTATAGCGCGTAAGTTAGAAGTCATGGGACGGAATACATTACGCCATGTTGTGAAGACTGACCAATTTACATTGAGTTGTAAGCTGGAGAATAATGAGGTTGTTCAATGAGCCCCTACTGAATATGTTTTGAATACGTTTAAAGATGTTATGTATATTGAATTCATATTTACTCCTACTTGACTAGACTTAGCATACATACACATGTGTTACACACAATTGACTAATAAATAGGGCTTGGTTTGGATATTAAGTCATTTAAACCATGTCTTCGTAAGGATTAAACACTAAGTTCCAATTTAATACGTTATAATATATTTGCAGTTTTTGGCGGCAAATGTATCGAATCAGCCTTCTCAGCAAGCTTCGCTGAGTTAGTCAACTGCAATAAAACTCTCAGATCCGCCTATTTTAATGATTCTACAGAATATCCAATTACGTACACTTGAGATACAAATCCACAAAAATTTTACACCTTAATATCCACAAAGAATCAATTTGTGAATAATTAAAACAGACACTGAACTTTACTCGAAAATCACGCCAAAAACCAGTGGCGTAGCTATCAAAGGCCTAGTTGGGGCAGTGCCCTGGGGCTCCCAGGCTCAGGTAAAACCTCATAGTATCTAGAAAAATTCGGCCACCTTCGAAAAAAGATGGTTAAACGGTTGCCCCCAGCACGATTAACACGAATAGGAATTTCATACTAACCCGTAGTATTTAAATATTCGTTTATGAATTATTTAGTGTTCAATCATATCTTATAACTTTCGTGAACTAATAAACCTAAAAAAGTTTCATAACTGTTTTGATACTTTGTTTTGGTTTGACATGACAAGATCAAGGAGTACTACAAGCTAGAGAGGCGACATATCACATTTCCAGAATGTCAAGTCGAAATAATTGAACTAACATCGATTTTTAATAACGGTCATCAAAACTATTTATTTTCTAAAACTACATAAATGTAACTGGATGAGTGATTAACACTTTGAGCGCAAAATCTTACCTACTACATATTTTTTGTCTGTCGAGGTCAACTAAAACAATTTTTTTTTACCCTTTCGATTATTTTATCAATTTTGTTACATTGGAAATCCGATTTCATTTCTACTCTATGAAAAAAACAAACATCAAACGTCGTTTGGACGTATCTTTTATATCCTTGGTTAGTCAGTGCGTTCATTATCTAGTTTAGGCATAATTGGTTACCTACCTACCTCAATACAGAAATTACAAAATTTGCTCGGTTAATCTTTAAGATCTTTTTCAAATACATTCGTCGTTTCAACCATAATGATATTTACATTGTCTGTGAATACTGTCTTTATTTCAACTCATTTGTTTAAGTAGTTTAGGTTTTACAACAGAATACTTTATTATTATTATATTACAAATATTATTACAATTTTTGTGAAGATTATCTATAGTAAATTCGTTGTTTCAAGAGTTTTTGGTACAATTACCCTTTGTAGATATTTACTTTCTTTTTATAAGTACCTTAGCGTAAAATCGCCAGTGAAAAACAAAATTATCAATAAAAATCGTCTAAAACACACTAAAACGCCTAGTTAAAATTTCGTAGCAATTTCATCGTTTTACGTTTTTGTACCTTTGTCGTAGGAGTTACGCGATTTTATTTTCAGGATTGTGTAGATGTGAAATATTTCTGAACCTTTTTAATTACAAAATACAAATTTTCAGCTATTCAGCATTATATATTGCTAGTTACTATGTTTATTGTTGCGTTTGATTGCGTTTTTATTGCAGGGGCGGTCGTCCATAATTCAATTTAGCTATGTCCTTTAAATAAAATAGGTTATAACACTTGTAACACTACTTTAATCATGGCAACTCGTTTTAGACAATAACAGTCTGACACTCCTTCCTGCCCACCCTGAGCAGCAGAAGTTATTTAATGATTTCCCATTAAGGGTCCCAATTATTTTTTGCCACAGGGATTTTGGTGACCTAGCTACGCCATTGCCAAAAATTACTCTCTATACGTTTATAGGGAGTAGAGCTTTCAGTCTGTCAATAGAAAACTAGTGATGTGCAACTGCAACCCAAAACCGTAAACAAACAATCTTTAATTAGTTACATCAAAAATGTGTTAAAATAATTAGGTTGGTACCAGTATCGGTTTTCGGACTGTTTTCTAACTTATTTAAAATAGTATTGGCTGTAGTGAGTAACGTACTGATCAGTTTAAATATAATAAGAAAGTTCCGGAGGGTTAAATCAGATCACACTCTATTTCAAGATATTCCCAGTCCAATCAGCTACCGAATTTTGGAAGGACGTATGTATGTATGGGACCTACCAACCTTATGGTGATGGAGAGAAAAATAGTGCTACGTACAATAAAAGAGAGAATAAAGACAAGAATAGATATGCTCGTACTAATAAACCATTAATTTTACGCAATTATATAATATATACACAAATTAATAAACTACTAATAAACTCAAACAATTGGTTCAAATCGAAAATTGGAAACATTGAACCGATTTTATTGATTCTTATGTCCATCAATTTGTCTTATGTATCAATAGAGACCTTACATTAATCAAAATTCAATGTGGCGACAGCAAAACGATGTATTATAAAAAAGAATATAAATAAAGTGAACGAACTATTTTAGGTAATTGTATCACTGAAAATCATCTTTTGTCATTTTGCATTTTGAAAGAGCACATAAGGTGTATTAACAAATATTTTCGGTTTCTTATGTGACATAATCATATTGGATATTCAAATAAAGGACTCGAAGAGTAAACAAAAAAGCAGGGAATAAAAAATGAGCAACCGGGTTTTTAGATATTTCAATTTTTTCTGTTGTAGATAGTTTAAATCAATTTGAAGTAAGTATGCGTTCTAATCTAAGCGAACTATTCATGACATGTCTTTCCAAAAACCAATTAGGTTGTCTAAACGTTTCAAGTACTTGCATTACATGGCCTTATAGAAGAGCCAATTCCTGTATTTTTAAAGATTTGTATTTCCTACATTTTAGTTATATGATTCTCTGATCAAGAAAAAAAAAACAGTCAGCCAAACTCGAAACTATAAATTCCTAGGCAGAGATTCCTATAATTGGCTATCGAAAATCTTACCCTTTCAGGCATTTTCATAAATAAGCTAGAAATCAAAAAGGACTGATCGTTATCGTACGGCAGATAGTCATTTCTCAGAATTACGCGAATATTTTGGAATCTATCTACCTGTACCTGAATCAATATCGACAGCGTTTTCAAGTAGATACACTAGGTATTATGCGTATAAAACCGATGTGTACCGTGAAATAGTACAACACTAAGGTCAAAATAAGTACGTGGAGCGCAGCCGCAATATATGTATCTTTAATAACTGTGTTAAAGTTAGAATAAGTCTACTTACTGAATAGTTTCTTAAAATTCAGAAATCCTGTTATTTTTACATAATCTTGTTCCATAAATGTCTGAACTTTGAGTGTATTTTGGTGTTCCATTAGAGAGGAGTTTCACAACTGAACTACATTATACCAGTTATGCTCAATAACATTTTAGTAGTGGTGTTTTAATTATTCATACATCTGTATTTTCTAAGCACTTTTTCAGGGAATTCGAGATAAATCAAATATAGTGGAATCCTGGATATTTTTTTTTTATGGTAGGTAAAATCATCCAATGACAAATCCTGCTGTTGGGTGGAGCGGGAAGTAGTGTCAGACTCTTACTGACTAAAAACCCTACCCCGTTCCTTCGTTGCGTATCGTGCTGGGGCCGGGTTTCGGAAGCTGACCCATGACCCAAGCAGGCTTCGACCCTGCCTGCCTGCAGCTAGCAGGCTGGGCCTCTACGATTGAATCCTGGATGTCACACCCGCAGTCCACATTATTGATTAAATTACATATAGACCTACAAACTCTTATTTACCTAATAAATCAGGTAATGAACATCAATTTCCTCAAGCACATAACATTAATAGTACAAATTAATTACAGTTAATTGCAATCAACGGACCACTAGGTCTCCGCTTTGAATACTCAGCATATCTAGGTTGATGGTGATATAGAGAGCTTTTCTAAACACCTATGTACTTTAGGGATTTAGTACTTTTTTGTAACACTTCTTCTATGTATCTAATTTAGTACTGAAAATTTATTTCTTTTTGCTTTCATATTTGCACCTAGTGCAACTCGGTTCAAGCCATGCTCCGGAGCGAGGAGGAGTGGCAGGCGGTCGCCTCCTTTTGCGAAGCAGTAATGCTAGTAAAGGAGGAGGCCGACCGCCTTAGGCAAAGGCGGACACGCCGCCGCCGCCGCCGGGTTTCCGATCCCAATTTCCGGCCACCGTAGGCGCGGGCTCGCGGACGGTGGGCAATGGGTAGCTCGCTGTCCGTCCGTCCGGTAACAGACCGGTCCGAGCTCAGGTCGTCTACGGCGCGCACCGTTCCCGCGCGCCTCAAGGAGTTGTCAGCAAACTGTAGGGGTCCAGCAGGGCCGAAGCCTACTGGGGCCAAAGGTTATGCGAGAGTGTCACCACGGGCCCCGGGACAAAGGCGAGGAATGGAAAGGTAGGTTTTTAGTCAGTAAAAGTCTGACACTGTTTCCCGCCCCACCCAAGGGCGGGATTCGTCATTGGATGATTTTACATACCACAAAAAAAAAAAAAAAAAAAAAAACCTAGTGCAACTCCATTTTGTCTCCAGGCAATCTCTATCAATTCCAGGTTGCCTGGAAAAAACCACGAAAGGCAGTAATACCGCCAATTGTATGTTTTTTTTATTAGCTTAAGGTTTCCATTATGTTTGGTGGCCAAGATCTATCTTACATGATAACGAAACCATTTCTTCATCGCCAATTCATTCACATGTAACAAAATCAGTCATCCTGACCGTCTCCTTCGTGGCCTATCACGACTCTATCTGGCTGTCTCAAGTCACCAGTTCTTTTCACGACTCTGTCTCGCTGTCTCAGGGTTCTTTGCTAGTAAGACTTATGTACAGTTACGGCAGGCAGCTCAAACAGGTGAACGGATAGGGACACAGGTAGACCTTGTCCTTGAAAAGCAAATAGGACAAATTTTTATCCCAGTATACACTTTGTATGTATCTTTTGGAAAATTCCCTATTTTCACGCGTCCGAAGCATTATTACTATGGTACATAGCAGTGCACTAAGAAAATTATAAAGTTTATTTAATTATAAAGACATTTTGAAAGTAACCCTTGAATAAACTACTAACTAATATTGACTAATGGTTTGTTGGTCACATTCACAGTCACATTGTTGAACAATATTATTCTCTTCCAAAAGCTGGTAAAACGATGTTTAAGACTAATCGTTTTAATTTGTTTACATACAAGATATCGTTAGTAAAATATTCCAAAAGTACTGCCATTCGTCCTTTTCTATATACGAGCCAATATTTACTAACATCTGCAATTATTATTATATTAGCATATTGTTTCGTTTACAAGTGAAAAACCATGAACATTGTCGAGATCATAGTTTGATCTTGAAAGTGTTCATGTTTTTCGCTTCACCTAACAAACTCATATGTGTTCTCTTAGTTACCCTTTGCGTTCCAGTACCACGGTAACTCTTTCGAACAATTCCGCAACCTTGAGTAGATCCGACAATATAACGGCTTTATCAGTATTAATTACTCAAGCTGTAAGCGAACGCCTGCGTTCGCACACTAGTGTCTTTCTATTGTGTCTCCAATTACGGTATCCAAAAGATTAAGCTTTCAGTCTAAATTATCCTAATCAGAGACGGCAAGTTGCCCTGTTTCCAGGAGGACAAGGGCCTCTTTGAAGGTCAGTTCTAGACCCTCTTGCCTTTCTGGGCTTCATCGGTATGAATATTAAAGATGAAGGGCCATATCTCAATCATTCGACAAGAAATGGGCCGAAAATTCTACAGTTACAAGTTTAATCCCCTGTTTCTCGAATGGAACTTGTCGGAAGCTATTCAACTAATTATACCAGTTTATGCATACTTGACATTGGTTGCATTAATAGTACGTTATTTTTTAATCTAAAAACTATGGGCCAGTACTTACTTCAATAATATATTTACTATAAGCCTGTTTTTTAACCTTTTGAGTACCGTAATTAGAGACAGAATAGAAAGACAATAGGTGTGCGGATACCGGTGTCCTCTTGGGGCTTCACAGTTCCCTTTCACACTTTTCCCCATGGCCCTAGGTGATTTAGGTCGACCGCAATTAATTTGTGTTATTACAGGTTTACTTACTTTTTGTAGTCCTCGTATTGCAAATTTGCAACCAGTATCAATCAATAATAGCTTGTGAAAACGAAATGTTACTCACTTGTTTTGTGTTATTTATTGATAATATGCTTATTGCTCTTTACAAAAGAATTATTACAGAATTAGGATGCTTACTTGTCATTTACTTATTTTTACATGTTTCTATTACATGGAATTAAGACCGCCTCGATTATTATTTTGTGCGGTTTTGTGTGATTTTTTCAATACACTTACTCGAAATCCCGCTCTTATCCCACCGATTTAAAGCACGCAATGGGCTGTTTTCCGTACTAGTTGGTAAAAGTGCGCGTGCTCGCCCCCGCCACCTTTTTTTTTGTAATATTTTTTTTTATCTTATCAGGTTGGGCGCGCGTTAACCCCAACGAGGTGTGGGTCAACCCCCAAGAGTCGTAAGTGTATTGAAAAACATCACGTCGTTTGATTCGCGTGCAAATTTGTCACTGCAGCCCTCGGCTCCGTAACACACTCACCTACAGCTCATGCGAATTCTGCCTCGGTCGCAATGATAAAATTTCTGCACTTGTATCAAAATGTACTATATCGATTCTTGAATGAGGGTGACCAAGTTTGGAAAGCTCCAAACGCACGCTATTAAAACTTTTACTCTACTCTCAAACTAATAAGTATGAGTACGTCGTACCCGAATGCGACTTTGTGCCAAAAGATTCAATTTAGTCATGGACTGTAACGCCATTTCTGGGCCATTCTTCACGGGTTTTAATAGAATGTCAGTAGAAAAATAAAAAACAGTAGAAAATTCAGAAAAAAGTTGCAGAACACAAATTCGATTCAGTTTTTTTGTGATTTAGGGATGTGCTAAAAAATCACAGTCAAACACACTCTTACTCAAAAGTTAATTCAATTTTACAGATTTCATTTGTGTCAAGCGA
Organism: Leucania comma; assembly: GCA_958295575.1. Lineage (NCBI taxonomy): Eukaryota > Metazoa > Arthropoda > Insecta > Lepidoptera > Noctuidae > Leucania > Leucania comma. Next base: position 20,954,977 of record OY282477.1, on the reverse strand, counting down.
ATGGTTTTCAAATCTTGATTTGCTGATGTAAATTACAGCTCCATCAATTATATTACACCGTAAATCCCTCATCTTTATTATCATCGTCATTTCAGCAGAAAGACGGCCACTGTTGGGCATAGACGTTCCCAAAGTGTCGCCACAATGGATGGTCCTGTGCGTCTCGCGACCATCGGATTCCCGCAACCCACTGACTCAACAGGTCATCCGTCCACCTTGTAGGACCAACACTGCGTCTTCCGGTAAGTGGTCGCTACAGAACTTACTCAAGCCTTAAACGGACTCTGGTGTCCGCACACCTATTGTCTTTCTATTGTGTCTCTAATTACGGTATTCAAAGGGTATGCTTTTAAATGTTTAAATGTCTAGGAATAGTTAAAGCACCAAATTTACATCAAATCAAATGATTGTTTTACACAAAAGCCATATAAACGGGACAGCTTGTTTTATGTAACATAGATAAAAATCATACATACGATTAATACATAGTTTTAATTTCATTTATTTTAAAGTCAGTCGCACTATCATTTTTCAGTCAAGCATATTTTGATTTATTTACTAGTTTTGCAAAATCTACGAATTGCGAAAATCTAACATTAACTTTTCGTAGGTATTTTATGTATCAAAATGTAATGATTTAAGGCTTGTTAAGAGAAGCTCTGGCTAGTTCTTCGTTAATAATTATTTTCTTTAAAATCGGCAAGTGTATTTTCAAGAAAATAAAGATTTTATAGGACTGTCAAGAATTAGGTTTGCCCCTTTAAAATTAGAAGCGCGGAATATCAATATCAATTTGGCCATCTTATTTTTGCTACAGTAATATTGGAGAGATGGTATACAAATGAATCTGGTAGGTATATTATAACACAATAGTTTTATTATGTATTACACGTATTTTGGTGTAGGTACTTTGCAAAAACAAAACTAGAGCAGGAAGAACATGGGAATGGGTCCAATTTAGGGCGCCCGAGTTTTACTGTTAAAATAAACTTAACAATAGATCTCGTTTCGGTATAACCTGTTTGAATTACTAATATGTTATATTATTCTAGTATTTCGGCAAGTTAACGTGCATTAGTTAAATGTACTAGCTGCCGTTCAACTTCATTATTGTACAAAAGATCACTGTTAATACTTAATTTGAAAAAAAAAAACACCTCGGCAAAAAACCGGTCACGCAGGTAAGGTGTCCCCTCCCTAGCGTACGGACTGAAGTTGATAACACTTTCTGTGCGCCCTGTGCAAGGCGAATTACGCGAACTTCAAGTTAAACATGGCGCGCAGCGGCCTATGCGCTCGCCGTTCGTGACTTGAACAAAAACAAACCATTTATTGACGCAGAAAACAGAGTTTTAACACGCACTCATTCCGTAATTTAACAACAAAAACCAAAACAAACGTACTAACAGTGAATTATAACGTTACAACAATTTGCCAAGTAAAGTTTTTCGACTTGTGTTTATAGTAATCACCGCGCCAACCTGGCCGAGTTACGGAGCGCAACAGTTTGTTAGTCGTTTACACGCGCGTCGCCTCCTTCGATTTTGTTAGGTTATACTTGTATGTCAGTCGTGCAGTTAAAGACAGCGTGTTACGTCGCGTCGCTGCCTCGCGCGCTGTTATCGTCGAAAACTTTTTATCTTGAATCAAATATCGTCGATAAATAGCGTAAAATCGATCCGAATAACGAATTTTAATCGAAAAAAGTGATGTTCTAAGTGTTTAAGTGATTTATTGTGGTAGTTTTAGTGTAATAACGAGTGCATTCTTCGGTGATTCATCTCGTGACAAGAAATTGTGTACCTACAGTGTCGGTTTCTGGATGTATTGGTAAAATTATGTGTGGCGAGTACGAGTGAACTCAGTTTTTTCTTCGAAAAGATATGCAGATGAATTTCATTTGAGGGCGATAAAAAAGGTAAGTCACTTTTGTAATCCGACCGCGGTTATGAATAACTAAGCTGAATAAGTAATCTTTTGTTCTATATTTTATTGTTTGCCGTCAGAAATGTGTACAAAATGTTTGACCATTCACAAATTATGTTTCTTCAAGATAAGAGCGATAAAATGCCTTTGTTTATTAGTATTCGTTGGTACCTACCTACCAAATGACTAAAATTTCTTGGAATGGCCACAGGCTGCAAGACAGTAACAAAAAGTAAATTAGGGTGAAATCACCAGGAGTCGTCCATGATTGTCTATAAAATTTTTAATTAAAATCCGTGCGTCAGTTTCCTTCAGAGATTTACTTAGCTAAAAATGTAAACAAGACACATTAAAATTAGACGTCTAATTATGTAGGTATCCCAATAATTAAATAGGTAATTAATTAAAAATCTTCATACTACGAATAGTGTCGTTACGTATTTGAAAAAAATCGGTTTATTCTCTCGAAACAGGTTTTAGTCTACAGGCAGGCAGAATAACTTGTTTCCTTTGCTTGATTCATACGGGTATGGCGCCGGATGACGGGCAGCTGATGACTAGAACTACAAGAAGGCCGCATTATTATTATTGTTACGAATAGGTATGAATCAGAATCGGACAGACAATAAATCTTTAAAGAATCCTATGCTAATAAGGTAGGTAATTTTTAAGTACTTAAAAATCAATGTCCAGTTTACATCATGATGAGTTTAAGTAATTGAACTAGTTGATATTCAGACGAATTCCGTCCTATTTTTTAAACTTGGACTAGAATTGGGTTAGGTACATAGGTACCTATACGATTGGGCTGCGGCAATGTTCAAGTGTTACCCTGGAACGCAATGGGCAATTGAAGGACCATAGGTGGGTTTTAGTCGGAAATAATCTGACAAAGCAGGAGAGCAAAAAAATAATAATTGACGTGGAAAAGTGTTTTTAAGAACCTATTTGCAAAATAAATATCATAGTACGGCCGACGGATTTTGGCGAGTCTGAAGTTAGGCTATATGAATTTTTGCGCTTGTACACTCGTAAAAAAATAAATGCCAATAACAGTTGGTAACACAACTGTTATTGGCATTTATTTTTTTAACCATTTATTGTTTTACAAGTGCACAAGCTCTAAAATTTATAGAGTTTAACTTCAGACTCGCCAAGATCACTAGTCCGTATTGTACTTGACGATTTTCAACAAAAAGAAAAACAATGTCGTCTTGTATAGGTAGGTAGGTACCTACCTACTTCTGTCTCTATTATGACCCATCTGAGTTGTTATCCAGTCCTCTTTTTAGATATTTATATATTTAATAAATATCATCTTTCATGATCTTTCACAATACTAATTATCGACTCTTTCTTATATCTATGGACGTACTATTAAATTAATAATGTTACTCTTAGTTAAATAAATACTTTATTGTCTTATTAAACGTGTGTATAAAAAAAACATTTCTTCATTTAGGTAAATTAGTCAGCGAGCCTTAATTGTCACACGGCTAGTCTATAAAATATATTTTAATTATGTTAGAATAAGTTCTAAGGGTCGAGAAAATGCGTAGGTGTAAACATGAGCTAACAGTGTCTCACTCGGAGAACCTTTAATTTATTAAGGCAGGTAACCAATTTATGGTATAGTACGCGGTAAATAAGTTGAACTTAAATGGCCGTCGTTGCAATGTTTACGCGCAGCCCCCGCTGTGCCGCACCGATTGAGACCCGAAAATCAGTTACTGCATAATGAATGTCGATTGCCATTTTAGTTCAACTTTTTTGCGTGGGAAATCAAAAATGAGACCTAAGTTGAGAGAAATAAGTTGAACTTAAATGGCCGTCGTTGATATGGTTACGCGCAGCCCCCGCTGTGCCGTACCGATTGCATATACTGCATAATGAATGTCGATTGCCATTTTAGTTCAACTGTTTTTGCGTAGGAAATCAAAAAATGAGACCTCCCTATCTGGGTGAAGCGAGAGGGAGTGTCAGACTTTTACTGACTAAAACTCACTTGTGGTCCTTCAGTTACCCCTCGTGCAGGCAATAGTAATTATTTCGTACAGTCACGCAGCTCCCAGTAACACTGAGGTTTCTAACCTACCAACTTATAATACGCAACCAGGTCAATAACCCGAGAGCCAATCGTCGCACCACTCGCGGTGATCTTAAAGTACGAACCATTCAAAGTTAAAGCAATGGCCTTGGCTAGCTTATTATTGTCATTTGTACCGGCTATTTCAAGGTCTTATGCCGAAAATAGCCATTAGACTGCAATGCTGGACCTGTGTCACCTGTTTTGTCCAACAGTACCTCTACCATGAGTTTTAAGCAATAGTATTCGTCGCTACTCGATATCGACGCCGTAAATATTTAGTATGGCAAATTTTGGTTCTGCAAGTGACCGCTAGAGGCGCTGCAAAATTTGCCATACAAAATATTTACGGCGTCGATATCGAGTAGCGACGAATACTATTGCTTAAAACTCATGGTAGAGGTACTGATTGGTTGTTTTCTATTTATTTTTGGTTTATTCTGGCTTCATGAACTGTTATCATTATAAATATGAATGTTATTATATTTCATAAACACTATTTTCGTTTCACTTTAAAAAGAACAAAACAATTTTTCAATATGTGGAATGTGGATTCAAACATTAAGTATAATCTGACTTTTTTAGATTGTACAATATTAAAATCTAATTTTTCACAAGAGACATCAACTTTTAACTTACCTTTTTTTTTCGAAGTGGGAAATATTCAAATAACTTCTTTCGCTCTATGGCGGATCGAGACTAGTAGTAGTCTGTTGTCCTTTGCGTTCCAGAACCACCGTAACTCTTTCTAACGTTCCCACAACCTAAAGGTCACAGCTGATTAGAGCCACCCGGCACCCACTCCCCAAGTCCGCACCGCCTCGCCTCCCCCGGCTAGTATGTATTCTTAATGGACTTGTATGGGTATACGCTCACTACATCCACTTACGACCGAGGTGATTCGGTGACGCCGGGTGGCTCTAATGAACTGTGGCTTTAACTGTTAACTTACATTAAGGGCTGATTTCACCATTCAATATAAAAACTTAGTTCAACTAAACTGAGCTCAGCGTAATCTAGTTTAAAGAACCGTGTCGTAAACCTGGGTGACAACAAAAGAATTGAAACTGAGTTTAACGTAAACTAGGTTTAATTCGTAGCGGTGAAACGCAAAATGAAGCTATAATCTCGATTAGGTGCTCAAACTGCGTTTTGTTTTATATAATCGCGATTAGTTTCTTGGTGAATTTGGCCCTAAGTTTCAAAATCTGCCACCGTCATGCCAGACGTTATTCAGAACTACCGTGCATTGTTAGCCTTTCTTCTGTCTCACAATCTAAATACCTGGGTACACTAACTTAGGTACACCAAGCTAGATAATAATTGCACACAGACCTCAGAATTGTCTAGAGACGGCATCACAGCGCCAATACTTTTAATTTCCGCATGATGTAGTACATTTTGGTGGTCATCAACTTAGTCAGAATTGTGATTGATCTTCAATTCCTTTGAATAAACAGTGATACTGAAACGCTTGATGTTTCTCTATGAAAAGTTAGTGTTGTGGTGGCTTTGGCAACTGCCTTCACAAGTAGATCTACAATGTTAAATCTTAAGCACCGTTCGCTGTAATCGATTCGTAATGAGAAGCACATTACCTAATACATCGAAATCTTTTCGGATCATAGGAGACACGTTTAGCCGTTGGTCCTGTCATTTGTTGATTTGTGACAGTTGCTAAGCATAGTCAGGGGCTTGAACGCCTGTCACCGATCTTACCAAGGCCAAGATGTAAGATTCAAAATTATAAACTTAAGCACTTGTAAAATGTCAAGCTAATTAATGTACGGTTGGAATTAGTCGTTTTCTAGACATTGGGTTATGAAGTTCAGACCGGCAGTCGCTGGAATGTAAAACACTGGTCATACTGGTAAGATTGGAAACCGATCCAACATGGTCCATATATATATAAGGCTAGATTTTTTGGCACGGTGACTCATTGACACCTTCTTTAATATCGGTAGGCTCGCGTTTGACCACTATCTCACCTGATGGTATGCGATGATGAGGTCGACGATAGAGCACGCTTGCCTAGAAGTAACACATCTACTCTTGACTTCAAAACCACCACAGACCTTACCAGGGGCTCTTAAGGCGATCCATTTGATTACCTAAACTAAAATGTTAAAGGGATGGAGTTAATAGAGTGTAGAGACTGTAGAGCAGTGGTGGCCGAGTGGTAACGGCCCCGACTTACAATTAGTAGGTCGTGGGTTCAAGCCTGGCCAGGCGCATTACTTTGTGTAATTTATTTCATCACCACTGCTCTCAAAACGGTGAAGGAAAACATCGTGAGGAAACCGGCATGTCCTAGAACCAAAAATTCGAAGACATGTGACATCCACCAACCCGCACTGGGCACGCGTGGTGGATTACGGCCCATTCCCTCTCTTAGAGAGGAGGCCTGTGTCCCAGCAGTGGGAACATTAAAAGGCTGATGATGATGATGATGATAGTTTTATCTCACTTTCTGGTTCGCACGCTTGACATTTTAAAATGTCATGACGCCTCTGGCGCTCGCCACTGAGGCGTCGCATTACTCTATGGTTCTTGGCTGTTGGCACTATCGCATATCTAGGCAAGATCTCAGCTTAGCAAAGACTTTATGAACTATTTGCTTCACTGGTATAGCTAGGAACACTGGATGTTTTGAGCTCAGCAGGGTAAAATGAGATGGTTATTATTACAGTGAGAATACGTGTATAAACACTTCATTTTGAATTCAAAGTTCCTTAGAAACTTGGCTCTTTCGCTGATCTTTAGTCCATATGCTGAACATTGGGTTCGATCAAGCTAAACTTGGGGTTTCGCTACTGTTGATTTTTCTTTAGTAACAGGGCGGCTTGTCCCCATGGAAATGGCCGGTCTCAAATTCGTTTCTGATATAAAAAAGTGTGGACGAGTTCTATCCATTCGTGTGGCATACGTCGACCACATCATCTCTTACCATCAGGTAAAATAGTAGGCAAACGCGAGCCTATCCATAATTAAAAAAAAAAGCATATGTAACCTGAACCTACCCTTTATAATGATGTTATTAATTGAAGTCCCAAAACAAACACAGTTCGGATTTTCACAAGAAAATACCATTAGTACTACCTAATTACTCTCGGCTCTCGGTGCCGGATCGGAACGGAATTCCGTGTAGTTCACTCTCCATGACACAGTCAGCAGTTACTGTAGTAAGCGGTCATTGAACTGCGGCAAAAGTCAATCTGTGCTGATGTCGAATTGGTTAGGTACTAGCATTGCGACGTCCTCGTCAAATAAAATGGTATCCTGAAGTATTTAATTTTACAAGACAAATGTAAAACGGTGTTGTAATCTTAATACTTTATATTTTTTTTAATCGGGAGGGAGTGTCAAACTTCTATTGACTAAAACCCACCTGTGTTCTTACAGTTGCCGTTTGCGTGCACCTTTGTCTGAAAAAGGTGTAGTGCCTACCTTTTTTGAGGTGGGAAATCTTCTTAGGACTTCTCCAGATAGTGTCAGACTTTTACTGACTAAAAACCCACTCCTGTTTCTTCTTTGCCTTCGTTCCAGGGCGCCGGGTGGTTACCGGACGGTCGGACGGCGAGCTACGTATTGCTTGCCGTCCGCAAACCGGCGCGGTTCGGTACTCAGGACATAGGTGGGTTTTATACAGCAAAAGTCTGACACGCAGTCTTCACTCTAGGGCGGAAGAAACCACTGCCCACTTCGAAACACGAAGCGGTGTTAACATCCCAGCTGATCCGTGAATGCGTCAGACGTAGGTACTAGTAAAACTCACAACATAATTATATGAACTTTATTCCCAAAGGGGTTGGTAACCCTGTAAATTTACTTCTACCTACACCCTCATTAAACCAGTTATTTTCAGTCCTATAAACTACGGAATAAAGCCAAACTGGGTCGTGACTCGAGCTACGATCTTGAAGGATAAATCCTAGGGCTGTGAGATTGTTCGTAAGAGTTACCACGATCCTGGAAGGCGAAGGACAACTGAAAGAAGAAAGGAGGATTTTAGTCGACATAAAACTGACACTCTCTCTTCCTTCACAAAAAGGAGGTTTTTTTTTTTTTGGTTAGGTTAAATCATCCAATGACAAATCCCGCCCTTGGGTGGGGCGGGAAATAGTGTCAGACTTTTACTGACTAAAAACCTACCTTTCCATTCCTTGCCTTTATCCCGGGGCCCGTGGTGACAGTCTCACATAACCTTTGGCCCCAGTAGGCTTCGGCCCTGCTGGACCCCTACAGTTTGCTGACAACTCCTTGAAGCGCGCGGGAACGGTGCGCGCCGTAGACGACCTGAGCTCGGACCGGTCTGTTACCGGACGGACGGACAGCGAGCTACCCATTGCCCACCGTCCGTGAGCCCGCGCCTACGGTGGCCGGAAATCGGGATCGGAAACCCGGCGGCGGCGGCGGCGTGTGCGCCTTTGCCTAATGCGGTCGGCCTCCTCCTTTGCTAGCATTACTGCTTCGCAAAAGGAGGCGACCGCCTGCCACTCCTCCTCGCTCCGGAGCATGGCTTGAACCAAGCCCCGGACAAAAAGGAGGTAGATCGTAAAACTCTTTGCCTGAACTAGGAATTAATTTGCATGTTCTACCCCCTCGCTTGCCATTAATTGACCAATAACGTTGTTTAAAAGATGTTTTCTCGGTTTCGGCTTACGGAATCCAGCTCTGGAGAATTGCTTCTAATTCCAGTCCACATGTTTCAGTTAAAGATGATATGAATTGATAATAATAATATTCCACAACTATCACACAACGCCGTCTAGTCCTAAGCTAAACAGAGCTTGTTTTATGGGTACTAGACAACTGATAACCATATTTATATTTCATACATACATAATTATAATAGATAAATTACAGCCAGACACAGAACAAATGATCGTGCTCATCACACAAACATTTGTCCTGGGTGGGAATCGAACCCACGACCTCCGGCATAGCAGTCAGGGCCACTTACTACTAACTACTAGACTAACAGGCCAGTCAAAATTATTACGGACTCCTGCACCATGATCTTGGAGGGAGAGAAATCAATCAATCTCTCTCTAGAAATATTCTATGGACAGGCTAGAAAATCATCCAAACATACTAGCAGCGCACGTAATGAAGAGGGATTCCATAATAAATTCACTTGACTGAAACGAAAATGCTTTGCTGATCTCTAGGAAAGAAAAAGTAATATATTCAGGGCTTGTGTCAATAGACTGCTTGGTGTCCAAGCCAAAGATTAATTAATTAATTATAATTTTGGTGTCTTCAAGGCTAGAATGAATAGGCTCTTAATAAGCTAGTGCGCCTCTCCATCAACGATTGCATCACTACTTAACGTCAGGTGGGAACGCAGTCAAACTCTATATAAATTTAAAAAAAACGACAGAGTTATCCGCGAACAAACATAAATAAAAAGCTTATAAATACGCTCGAATTGAGAAACCTTCTCCTTTTTTGAAGTCGGTTAAAAAAGGTGAAACCACTGTGGGGACAGTTAGTAAAAAATATAGCTCGATTATGACTAAAAAGACTCATTTGTTCAACACCTTTTTGCGTAGCGTTTTTGTATACATGTGTCAATATAATGTTACTATTAATACTCGTAGCACTAAAAAAAACTCTAGCAAGAACAAATAGTCACGATTATATTAATATTAGGTAGCTAAATTAATGCTGATGATCACTAATTAGTCTCATATCTAATTTTGTGCTGAATTTTATTTATTCAACCGATTTATGAACATCGTAATATTAGTACCAAGTTAATTTACCTATACTGCACCAAAATATCGTTTTGAATATCATTTCTAACCGACTTCAATAAAAGGAGGTTCTCAGTTTGACCTGTATTTATGTAAGTGTATGTTTATCCGTGATTATCTCGCGTTTGACTGAACCGATTTTGATGCGGTTTTCCGAAGAATATTGTGCTACATTTTACAAAAACCTAAAGGAGCAACTGAAGAGCACAGGTGTGTTTAAGTTAGTAAAACTCTGACACGCCGTCTCGTTCTACCCTAGAGCGGGAGTAGTGGTTGCATGATTTCCTATATTAAAAAAAGAACACATAGTTTGAAAGCCCAAAGTTGCTGTAACACTACTCATGTTCTTTCCTTCTATGTATTAGAAGAATTCTCTGCCTGGTATTATTATTCTCTTAGCTCAGCAACTGCACAAAAAGAGCTAAACGGTTAACAATAGACGCGTCCTGTAGTACACAATCTAGTCAGAGTGCTCTTGAAACTGTCTATTAAGCCACCTATCTTAAAGAAAATTAGATTTTTTCCACACAATACGATCCAGACTGGGAGGGCACAGTAAATGGTAAATACAGAAGTCTTACTCCTTACAATTCGTGATGAGAAATCGAAAAAGTAAAGCAGCTCTATCCGTTGACTAGAGGAAATAAATCAGTGGTATTAGGAAGTAGGTATTATGTTATAAGGTTCAATATTGAACAATCAAGTCAGTAATAAAACTTGTTTAATTAGTGATTCTGCCTTAATGTACACTCGTTACCACCAATGGTTTGGCAATAAGCAACACCTTTATGCTCTTCTAGATCTGTATTTGTTCTATTCTCTTTTAACGCACAAAGCACACGTGTAACACGCCTGATTTTTAAGTAGAACTACGTTGCGTGGCGTGGGTTAAGTGTAGCTCTACAAGTCTAGTTTCCATATAAAATGTATGTAGACCGACGCGCCCAGATTGGCGTGTGTGGCACACGTGTGCGCAGTTACGTTCAACTATAAGTGTTTTTTTTTATGGTAGGTAAAAACATTAAATGATAAATCCCGCCCTTGAGATAGTGTCAGACTCTTACTGACTAAAAACCTACCCTGTTCCATTCATTGCCTTCCAGTCAGGGCCCCGGGTTTCATTTTCACCTAACCCTTGCCCCAGTAGGCTTCGGCCCTACTGGGCCCCTACAGTTTGCTGACAACTCCTTGAGGCGCGCGTAAACGACTTGGGCTCGGACCGGTCTGTTACCGGACGGACGGACAGCGAGCTATCCATTGCCCGCCGTCCGACCATAAGTGTTGTGTGTGTACATAAACGAATAAAAAAAAGTACTGTAGAAAAAATTCTAGAAAGATTACGCAAACCTTCTGTTTAAACTTTTACTATGCCACTCTAAGGACGCCGCCCCTGCTATCTTACAACCACTAGTTGGGGATACATACAACTATGTACATAGTAGTATACATAGGTAATTATGTACCTTGTACATGTATAACAGAATAAACTTGGAAACTAGGGTGCAGACTTGTGGAACGAACGTGCATCTAATTTTCTAAGGTGATTTTATTCAAACCTTTTTTAACAGATTTAACAGCCATTCTGTGACTATTGTAAAGTATAAAATATATTTTCATCCATCCCACAAGCCCCTTAGATCCCACTGCTGGGCAAGGCCATCTCCCTCCGTTTTTCACGCACGTTTGTTTTGTGTTAGTTACTTTTCCAAACATATTTAAAACTATCTTTTGCCCGCATAAAAGTAAAGAATATATGCCTGGTGTCACTCAGTAATAAAGTAGTATTTTTAAGTTTATTATCAAGAATACAAATCTTTCCACTTTTTTAAATTACAAAGGCGAAAGCTTGTTTGTGTATGTTTGTTACCACTTTACGCTCAAACGGCTGAACGGATTTGGATAGAATTTTGCATATGGCTAGACTATCCCATTATGCCATGAAATTGTGTGCCCTTGGGAAAATTGATTGCAAATTACGCGCTAGTTTGTACTATTTCCTCACGATGTTTTGATAAAATAAATTACACAAAGTAATGTGCCTGGTTGGGTTTGAACTCGCGACCTACCACTCCTAAGTCGGGGCCTTTATCACTCGGCCACCACTTCTCTACTGCATGTTCTAGAACCAAAAATTCGAAGACATGTGGCATCCACCAACCCGCACTGGGCCCGCATAGTCAATTACGGTCCATTCGCTCTCTTAGAGAGGAGGCATGAGTCCCAGCAATTGGAACATTATAAGGCTGATGCTATGCTATGCTATATTTGTATTATTTGTTTCTAAATAATGAGATGTCAGTCTCTTTCTACTGCTATAACAAGAATGGGATAAATTTCAACTTCAAAAGGGTAAGATCTGACAAACTTCGCCCGTAGCCGGGCGAAGGGTATTCCTTTCACTAGGGTTTCCCCTTGTAAAATTATTTCTTTGCTATTCACTGCATCTGTCTTTTGAGAAAACCGCTTGATGTTAAAATTTTGAGTAGGGGAGACTTTAATCATGATTTTAAAGTATAGTTTTGGATGAATGTAGCTTTGATTGATGAAGGTAAGACGCCGTTGCGACGTGACAAATAGATTTTATTAGACAATGCGACGTACTCGTACATTTCGTACATGCATGACGTTCGGAAAAAGCCTCGATCACATGAGCTGGAATCATGGTTCCAAGAAGTCAACCCATTTAAATTTATTTCTCAGATTAATTAATTAATTATGTTACAGTTAGCACAATTTTAATATAAGAAAGTCATTCTATTGTAGGGACTTACCCCCGATTTGTGATTTAAGCACTTGAAGTTGAGAATTACTCAAACTCTACTTTAGCATGTAAACCTGTCTTACCCCCGATTTCTGATTTGAGCATTTGAAGTTGAGTATTACTCAAACTCTACTTTAGCCTGTAAAACTGTCAAAATTTGGCATTTAAGTATGGTTTGAGACGTTCTTAACTCAAAATACTCAATTCAGAAACCCGCCCTTAATTTGGCATTTAAGTATGGTTTGAGACGTTCTTAGCTCAAAATACTCAATTCAGAAACTCGCCCTCAGTCGCTCAGCGTCAGTCTAGAAACTTTATCAATGAAATTCAAATTTACCTCAAAACAATAAAAAAACATCCACACACAACAATTCACGAAACTTCCTACTGATCACGTAACAACAAAAAGGCGTGAAAATGCGGAAGGAAAATCGCAAGACTGATACTTAAGGAAATGGGAGGCCTTCCTTCATGCTCTACTTAGTTACCCTACACCTGATTACACGAGAAGATCTGGCTGGAGGAAAGTGGATGCTTTGCTATAGGACTTATGTCTTATACAACACGTTAAGCCGGGTATAGACTGCTGTGCCGTAACATGTAACATGCAATGGTCTTCATTTGCCGTCCACTTTGTCGCAATGTATCATGCAATGTAACAGAATTCGCGCGCGCGAACCGTGCATTTCAACTATGTGAGGTTACATGCTCGGTTCGTGTGCGCGCTGCGTCCACACTTATGAAATGCTACTTTCACCTTACGTTGCGCGTTATGTTACAGCAGTGTGTACCCGGCTTTGTGAACATAATAAACAAGAGGCCCAGCCTGCTAACTGCAGGCAGACATGGTCGAAGCCTGCTGGGGTCATGGGTCAGCTTCTGAAAGGAAGGCCCAGCCCCGGCACGATAGGCAACGAAGGAACGGGGTAGGTTTTTAGTCAGTAAGAGTCTGACACTACTTCCCGAAAATAAGTTGGTTTTTTTTACCCTAAATTGACCTAGTATTGTTTTAGGACAAAAAACCCATTTTGATACATTCGTGACAAAATATCTTAATTGCGTCACTGGAGTGTTTGTGTGTGTGTAATTGTGTATGTAGTGCGTCGATTCTAAAGTTGGTGTTCATTAAACTTGTCTAATATTAGGATAAAAAAATTCTTAAAAAAACACTACCTTAGTGCATTTAAAATTTCTTTGAACGAGGGGGGCTGCCATGCCTCTACGCAGTGATAGGCAGAGAATAATTATATATTTAAATAATAATCTTTGCATTATCAAAATGATGAATAAGTAAAGATAAAGTATTTTAAAGCCAGTATATACATATAACTTAAACTTGTTAATTAAATAGATTACTAACTCAACTTGATAGGTTGTTTCATATAATTATTATTTAAAAACAACTAGCTTCTATTAGAGACTCCGCCCGCGTAATAATAGAAAATTATTGCAAGGGAACATACACCCGGGATGCAAAAAGTATTCTATGTGCAATTCCAGGACATGGTTGACTCGTGTGTAAATTTCATCAAAATCGGCTTAGCCGTTCGAGCGTGAAGGAACAACATATTACAACATACATATTACATATAATCGCAAACATTCGCATTTATAATATTATTAGCTTCTACCAGCGGCTTCGCTCGCAAGAACGTCGGTTTCTTTCTCCATCTTCCAACCCCCGTTTTACCTCCATTTAGGTGTGGAGTTACGTAAAATCCGTTCTTACAGTATATTCATGACTTCGGACCTAGCGGCGAGCGGCGCGGCGAGCGGGACCGTATCGGTAGGCGATTGGTCGAGTGCGCGCCGCAATGGCCGCCATGAGCGGCGTCGACCAATCGCCTACCAATACGGTCCCGCTCGCCGCGCCGCTCGCCGCTAAGACCAAAGTCGTGAATAGGCCCTTAGCGGATCTCTACATCCCATTTGGACCTATCTGCCAAATTTTAAGTTTGTAGGTGTTATAGTTTCTTAGATTTCGTGATTAATCAGTGAGTGGTATTTCGCTTTTATAATATTAGATTAGTGTGATATGATTTGACACGCTCGGCCTAATTTATTAATAAGAACCTACGGGTTTTGTTTACAATTTAGTAAATATAATATGAAATTCAAATTGTAATTTCAAATTAATTTTAGAACTTTCCAATAATAACTTCTTAATAAAGTAAAAACATAATATATTTTGAAATCTAAACAATACTTTAATTGAACTAAAGTTGTTTCGATAGAATATTTTATTTACCGTTTGAATAGTAAAGAAATAATAAAAGTCGTCCACTATTTGCCCCTATCCAATTAATTTGGGGTCGGCTCATCATGCCTTGTTGTTATTTTAGCTATCTCTATTGTTTAAAATATTATTTATTGAACCGTTTTATGAATACAGTATTAGAACTAAGTTTAAAACAAATATTTAATTACTTACTGTTTATCTATTCTGGACTGGCCTAGTGGTCTAGTCCACAGGGGTTTTTTTATGGTAGGTAAAATCATCCAATGACAAATCCCGGCCTTGGGCGGAGCGGGAGATAGTGTCAGACTCTTACTGACTAAAAACCTACCCCGTTCCTTCTTTGCCTATCGTACCGGAACCGAGTCTTCCTTTCAGAAGCCGACCCGTGACCCCAGTAGGCTTTGACCCTGTCTGCCAGCAGCTAGCAGGCTGGGCCTCTACGGTTTGCTGACAGCTCTTTGAAGCGCGCGGGAACAGTACGCGCCGTCGACGACTTGGGCTCGGTCTGGTCGGTTACCGGACGGTAGGACGGCCGGAAATCGGGATGGGAATCCCGGCGGCGGTTGGGACGTGAGCTCCATTGCCTTTGTCTATGCGGTCGGCCTCCTCCTTTGCTAGCAGTACTGTTTCGCAGAAGGAGGTGACCGCGTCTAGTACAGGGGTGGTCAATCGGTCGTCGCGACCCACTGGTCGATCTTGGCTGTTAATCCAGTCGATCTCGGCAAGCAGACTATTTACTTTTAGGTCACGAGGACTATAACGTGAGAGGGCAGGCTATTATGCCCTTATTACATTGTATTATCTTGTCGCCTCTTGCCTTGTTTGTAAAAAAAATCGGACTTCAAGACAGGTTGCTCAAATTATCGAGCACGCTTTGCTTGTTTTTTCATTTTTGAATATTTCTTTAGTTGATATGAAAGTTTAACATAATTTGAACCTTTTTGAAGAGTTGTGCTAAAACATGCTTTAATTGATTAATTACTTAAAACAATACCTATTAAATCTTTAACAAAATACTTAAAGTACCAATTTTAGGTAAGAATAACACCCTTGAGTAAAAGTAATTACGTAACAAATCGTAATCTATAGATAAGAATTTTTTAAATTTTGAATGAAGATATCTAACGTCAATTAATGACTTAATAAGAAATAACTTAGCAACAAGTAATTACTTCCATATATATATAAATACGGGTGTAAGTCCTACAATTCATTTAGCTGTCAGTAGGTACCTGACTTAACTCGAAGACATGTTGGAAGTAGTCGTAGTGCCTTCTTATCAACAAATTAAAAGTAAATTAAACCTACCATGTTACTTCATTGGTCTCACGCAGTATGTTAATTAGGTTTACCATTATCATTCTGCATCTTAAACGACTAATCATAAGGGTGAAAATGTGTATTACCTATTCTGTGTATCTTTGTTACTTATTTACGTACAAATCGACGCCCCCGGGCAATAAGTCGATAATAGCAAAAATTTGTTTTTCAATTACCGACTTACTGTCCGGGCAATAGAGTCGGTAATAGAAAAACAAATTTTTGCTATTACCGACTTATTGCCCGGGGGCGTCGTCGATTAATGGCTTTACGGATTGGGATGAGAGTTCATCCTAATCTGATGGCGGGGATGGAACACCATGTCCAGGAATAGAGCAAAGGATACTTTTTATCCCAGGAATATGGTCCCCGAGGATAGTTTAGGAGGACAGAGTGGTTACATTCCGTTCCAGTACCAAAAAAAAAATCATAATGTATTTAGATGCGAGGAAGAAATTTAAAACAAAATTATTTTCTCTAGGCACAAATTCTATGGAAAAGTCTTGAGTTCCACTGAAAGTTGTTAAATCACTTGTTAATGAGGCTGTGCTGGGTTTAACGAATAATTAGACCGGCCTGGCAATGGATCGTCTGAAACCAATTTTATTGTAAAAAAAAACATTCAGTCCCGCATTTCAGATCCCGCAAAAAAAGTGCGTGATCCCGTTTTTGCGGGTTTAAGGTCACAGCTCATTAGAGCCACCCGGCACTCACTCCGCACCGCCTCGCTTCCTGCGGCTAGTATTCTTTATATGGACTTGTATGGGTATGCGCTCACTACATCAACTCCTTAGCGTCACCGGATCGCCTCGGTCGTAAGCCCTACACGCGCGGACGGCGGGTAGACCGGTGACAACTCGCTGCTCGGATGCTTGCCTTGAGCTGACTGCGTATTGCCATCGCGCGGGTCCCGACTGGACCGCGCGCTACCCGCAAATGATTCACGCGACGTCCACTCGTTGACCACGCGGAGTCCACTGGTTGAAGACGCGGTCCATTGGTTAACCGCGCGAAATTTATTGTTGATTACGCGCCGTCCACCCGTGGACCACCTATCGACAACGAGTGCGGTGGGGGCCTTTATCAGGGTGGCTTTAATGAGCTTTGGACCTTTAGATTCCCTAGTTGCACTAGTCGGTTGATCGGACTTGTTGATCGGCGTCGTTACAATGCATGCCATCTCATTCCACATCATGTACGTTAGTTAGAAGTGCTTTGATGAGCAAGAAACCAGAGCACACACGAATTTAAACACTCCCTTAACATAACAAATAATTTGTAGTATCATTTATGTTGACTTGGCTCGCGAGGTTGTCGACATGTGGTATGTAAACTCGGCAATCGTTGTTCCGATAATCGTGTCAGTCAATGGCTTAATAGCCAGGAACCTCGATCAACACCTTAAGAGGCTCTCGTTAAGCGACTGTATGAAGAGCTTGATTCAAAAAGTGGTAGTTTTGGTCACGGCTCGTATAGTTACGAGGTTCCTTTCTCTGGAGCCCTAACCACTGGTAGCTTGGAACCTGTTCCCGATACCGGACTGACTCCTTTTTTTTATATAAACTAGTACTTGACAGCGATCCCATCTGATGGTAAGCAGTGATGCAATCGATGATGGTGAGGCGCACTAGTTTATTGAAGACACCTAGATTATAAACGGATGGGAAAACCGCAGCAGGCAATTTACTACTTTTTATTTAAATGTATTTATATTTTTATAAAAATGTAAATTATGTGTTTTATAATTTAAATAAAGGAAATAATTTGTAGGTGTTATGTCGCTGGTCGCTTTTGCCCAAGGCAGATAAGTTTGGAAGGAGAAAGGGGAGGCCTTTGCCCAGCAGTGGGACACATAATAGGCTACAAAAAATAAAAATGTCGCTGGTTACAAAAATATGATTTTCATTGAAAACTTATTTCATCTATGAAAATGCGTGCATAAAAAGAATAGGAATTTCCAGTTCAAAGGCGCCAAGGATTATTTGCAAGTCTAAGATAGCTCTAAAACTCGGGAGATTGTTTTACCAATTCTCTGAATGAAATTGGTTACCTACCTATCGCATAAATCAAAGAAGATTAGATTTCGCACGTCACTGCTATTGGATTACGATTCGAGAGGGGTGCTTTAAAAAAAACTGGTCAAATACTTGCCTTAGAACATAATTCCACTTTTTACATAGCCCGAAGAATCACTAAACTAAAGTGGCAGTAGGCTGGGCACATTGCTCGTAGACGGAACGAGCCGAAAGGTTCTGGAGTGGCGACCGCATACCGGAAAACGTAGTGTTGGAAGGCTTCCCACAAGGTGGACCGATGACCTGGTGAGAGTCGCGGCAAGGCGGTGGATGCGAGACGCACAGGACCGTTCGTTGTGGCAGCACTTGGGGGAGGCCTATGTCCAAAAGTGGACGTCCTTCGGCTGAAATGATGATGATGATGTATGAAAAAAAATCTTGTTTGCTTTACTCCTGTGACGTAGGTGCGTTTACAAACATGTAAACCAGACACCCAGACCCCGGAACAACTGTTCCTAGACCATACGAATATTTGTTCCGTCCGGGAATCATACCCGCGACACTTATTGTAGCACACTATTGTTCAACTACTGCGCCAACTGCGCCATCATAATTGATCTCGACATAAAACCTCGCCTTTTCTTGAAAGGACTTTTGTTTTGTTATCTGGTAGTCCTTCTCCCGCTCCAATCAGAGCAGGAAAAGACATTTAATAACTTCCCACATAAAGTTCAACAGTAATATTTGAGATCACTGGACCAAAAGCAGTCTATCTATCGCATCCATTTTGTATTGCTTGATACAAGACCAAGAAACAAACATCTTATTATGGAAACTACTCTAACCATGTCAGTAATCATGTAACACATAAAACGCCATATATATACAAACCCTTAACAGCACATACTTGTATGTAAATCAGTTCTCATCAGAAACAAGCTATGCTTTAGACAACGTCGTTACAAACTAGTTAGTCGAGTTTTATGTTGTTAAAGCGCCCACAGACAAGCGCTAAGCGACAATGTGCCGACGCAGTTTATGACAATAAAAAAAAAACCGACACCAGGAATCTCCTACATCGAGGGTGTCTTCACGCACATTTGAACTCATTTACACAAGACAAGTATATGAGAAGTGATCCACTTATACACCATTAAATTTTGGTTGTTTTAATCCCGTGGAGGATCGATTCGGTACATGAAACACTATCGATTTGTAAAGATAAAATTAAAAAATAAAGTACTTTTTTTCTAAAACTCGAGTTAATATACGCATGTAGTAAATTAATTATTTAAGTAAACGAGTCAATGACCTTGTAGGGAGTTGTCGGTCGTTGCGGACTAAATATCTACAGTTCATTGGCCTCGCTCAGCTGACGTTTACTTGAAAAAATTAATTTCGCACATGCGTAAATTAATTAGAGTTCAAAAAAAAAGTATTTACTATATTTTTTAATTATCTCTTTACAAATCGATAGTGTTTCATGTACTGAATCGACCCTCGGTGGGATTAAAACGACTAAAATTTAACGGTGTATAACCATGCAATCGCACAATTACATCATTAACCCTGCTGTGGATTAAAAGATACAAAAATATACAAAATACTAATTTTCTCCCGCGATTTCACCTGTGTCTTTGGTTACCGCACCGTGATACTATTCCTCAATAAATGGGTTATCTAAAACTGAAAGATTTTTCGATTCGAACTAGTAGTTCCTGAGATTAGCACGTTCATACAAACAAACTTTAAAGAATTTGTTTATTTAAACGCGCTTTATAATACCTAATATTAGTAGATTTAATAGAAAGTAAGAAAGAAAAAACATTTTATTTGACGGTAGAAGGCGCAAATTTAATATTAAAGTAACCACTTACGTACTAACTTAAAAATTATAAGTAATAAGTTGTGAAAAATATCCGCCACGAACGAGTATACAGCGCTGGTTTTCAGCGAGGGCCGGTAATAGTATAAAAGGTAAATTCTATTATTTTTGCTTGCCAACATTAGTTTACACAAAAACATAAATTAGGTGAATTTACATTGCCCATGACGTAACGTAAATTACGACCGAATTCGACCCTCGGGACGTAGTTAGGCTGTGTTTTTGATAAATCAAGATGAATGACGTTTATTCAATAAATTTTCTATAATGTAGACAGTAACGTGCTAGAATTTTTATATTAAAATTAGGTGAATTAGTTCCCTAACTGAAAAATCTAAAAGTCAGTCTCTTTTAAAGTTAAATCATGTATGAGTCATGTGATTGAGACCACCTTAATTCTTAATTAAGGTGGTTTCTTGAAAATTACCCATACGTACAAAAAGTTTTGGGAAGACATTCATTATGCGTACAGCTAAGGAGTGGAATTCCCTGCCGGAGTCTGTGTTTCCTGATAGCTACAATCTAGGGGTCTTTAAGTCAAGAGTGAATAGGTTACTTCTAGGTAAGCGCGCTCCATCATCACCTATACACGCATGGATTACTAAAACAAGCAGCTTAACTTAAAATGTCTCTATATAAATTGTCTTACGGCTTAGAATAAATTCTATGACAAATCTTTGTCGCATAGTCGCGCCGCTGCTGTCTGTGTCAACCTTTAGTTCAACGACTGCACTACTAGTTTTCCTAAAATAACCGCCCTAACTAGACATTGACTAAATAAGGCGTGTACTGTGTCAGGCCGACTATTTATCTCGGCATCCATCAGTGGAGGCTATTTATGGAACATCCCTAGTGTGATTATGGATAAGTAGCTTAAAATATTTTTTATTTTATTTTATTTTATTAGGGACAAAAAACAGTTACATGCTAGAGAAAATACAAGAAAATCCTTAAAACTAGATGCACAAACATGTAACCCACTCCAATGTCCACGTATTAACTTAAAAATAAGAGAAGTGAAGGAGTGTGGAAGAGTTAACAGAAAACATTGCCTTCTGCGAAAGCTTTTTGTATTACAAAATAATTTGTTTCCTAATTAATGTTATATATAATATAATTCAATTCTATTATTATTAATTCCATTTAATTTACATCAATATTTTTTTATTAATTCTGTACTATTATTTTCTAATTCAATTCAATTCCAAACAATTCAATTTAATTTAATTCAATTCAATAAAATTCATTTAATTTGTTTTTTTTTTATAATTGAAATCTACTCAATTCAGTTTAAATATAATCTACGAGTATTTGCTTAATTTACATTTAATTAATATAACTTTATCAATATTATTGTTTTTTCGACAAAATATCTATAGCCTTTTTTTTAAATAACTGGTTAGAGAGAGTAAATATGTCAAGCTCCATAAAATGAGTGTTGTATGTTTCAACAAGGCGACGAAGAGGTGCGCGCACGCCAGCCAGATATATATTGGATATCTTTGTTTAAAGGGAGACTTTACTTTTTAAGCTATGCTGGCTTACTGACGAGATTTTGTAAGTTTTAGTACTAATTGATCTTGATAGAAAATCTCTGCCAAATCTACGTCATCATCATCCAATTTTTTTTTTATTTCTATCCCACCTGATGGTAACAAAAGACGTCCACTGTTGGACATAGGCTTCCCCAAGACCGCTCCTCTGCATTTCACATCCATCGTAGTCTAGCAACCCTTACCTGGCCATCGGTCCGCTTTGCGGGAGGACTACCATCGCTGCGTCTTCCGATACCCCGTTGCTACTCCAGAAATCTTGTTTTGGGTTGGTCGGACAGCCAGCGATGAGCTTCTGGAGCTAGTCTTCGCGAGCTAGTCGGAGTTTCCTAGCGTGAGTAAGTCAGGACTGAAGATAAGCAAGAGAACCAACCGTTTACCGACGACAGGGCCTAACTGGAGTGGCAACCGCGTGTCGGAAGACGCAGCGTTGGAAGTTAGAAGCTTCCCATAAGGTGACCGAGGTTGTGAGGGTCGAGAGAATCCGGTAGATGTGAGCTGCACCTGATCGGTCGATGTGGCGACACTTTGGGGAGGCCTATGGTCAGCAGCGGATATGTTCCAGCTGGAATGATGAGAGCCGATTCAACCATACTTCTGGCCCAGAGATGGCACCTTCATTGGTGATTGATTACCCTTAATGTGCAGTACCTAATCTATCCTATCTTATATATATATACAAAAGAAAGTCGTGTTAGTTACACTATTTATAACTCGAGAACGGCTGAACCGATTTGGCTGAAAATTGGTGGGAAGGTAGCTTAGAAATTTTTATCACGTGAAATAAAAATACAAAACCTGCTCATTTTTTAGTATAGGGTAGAGTAGGGTAGAGCGGGAGCAAAGCCGCGGGCAAAAGCTAGTTAAAAGATAATGTCCACTTTCAGCAATACAATTCGTGTGAGTTATTTTATGACCAACAACATGTTAGTTCAATAATTGTTTTACGTAACACGTGCTTGCTTGCGCTACCTTGCCATCGCTAATAACTAGTTTTCTGCAGTTTATCAAGAATTCTACTAGCTAGGCTAACTTATACGTATAGGTACTGTCTCACATGCATTTTTCAGCAGAAAGGTGGAACGCGACAATGTGACAAAGATGCGACAACGTGTCGTATTTACGAACTGAATATTTTTTAAGACAATAGCTTGTAGCCCTTTTAGGGTTCCGTACCCAAAGGGTAAAAACGGGACCCTATTACTAAGACTTCGATGTCTGTCCGTCCGTCTGTCTGTTACCAGGCTGTATCCCAAGAACCGCGATAGCTATACAGTTGAAAGTTTCACATATTGTGAATTTCTGTTGCCGCTATAACAACAAATACTAAAAACAAAATAAAATAAATATAAAGGGGAGGGCTCCCGTACAAAAAAAACGCTATTTTGTTGTTTACCTAGTCAATGTTACGGAACCCTTCGTTCGCGACTCCGACTCGCACTTGGCCGGTTTTTTTTTATAGTCTTTGTTTTTATCCGAATGATTTTTTTTTTTTTTTTTTTCTGAATTTTATCATATCACGTGCTTGTCATTCCCCTTGGATGTCTTTCCAACAACTTCGAAAGTACTTCTGAGAAATTTCTAACGAAAAACAACAGTTTTTTCAAAGATTTCGGCATTTACGAATCTTATGCTATGTTTACATGTGGGCCCATCCCCGGCCAATCGCCATTGTGTTGATCGCCAATGGCTACACCATAGTGATTGGCAGAGGCTTGGCCCACATTAAACGCAGTATAAGGACTCCACGCTATGCAGTCGTACTTACAACCACTACACCAACAAGGCAGTTAATACCTATTACATAGAAGGTATACTACCTACTGCTCAACTATATCAAGATTGCATCAAACGTTCAGTTTGCAAGGTTTTAATTACTGTTTCTAAGCAGTTAGTCGGTACCATATGTTCTGATAACTAGTGCCTTTGTTATATCATACCGTTGATTGCGAAATGTTCAATTAATAAACTTGACATTTATAGTCCTGTAGTGTATTAAAACAACTTCTATTGAAATGTACTACTGGCCTTGTTGCTACAAGTCCGCCTATTTCTCATTTTGTTCGAGAAGCTTGTGCCTAAATTAAAATCAAATCAAATCGTGGTGCAAGGTTAAGCAACGCCTGCCGAGGTCGTTCTATGGATGGGTGACCTCTGTGCCTCGGAAATCTCGTTAAGCCGTTGGTCCTGACTGTCATTTATAAATCCTGACAGTTGATACGGATATTTTAAAGCCAGGAAATCTGACACTAGTTTTGCCAACGGGGCGCTCGCCCCAACCGCCGCCGGGATTCCGATCCCGATTTCCGGCCACCGTAGGCGCGGGCTTGCGGACGGCGTGCAATGGGTAGCACGCTGTCCGATCGTCCGGTAACCGACCGGACTGAGCCCAAGTCGTCGACGGCGCGTACTGCTTTGCGTTTCTAATTACGGTATTCAAAGAGTTAAGTAGTTCTTGTCTGATAATAATACCTCGCCAAACTTACTCTTTTGGTATCATGGTTTTAAGCGCTGTAACGGCTGATCATCAGGTCCTGAGTTCGATTACCATATACGGTTTTGCCATATACGGTTTCTCAGTAGCAGCACGGAGTTCGGATATTTGCCCGGTAGATTGCAAAAAAGTCCAGTTATAATTTATTATAGACTAGCTTTTGCCCATGGCTTCGCTCCTCCCTACTCTAACCTACTCTACCAGGTAAGTTATAAATGAGCATAATATTTTTTTTTTTTTTTTTTTTTAATTATTTAACGGGCAAAAATGATGCTATATCCGTCTCCTGGTTCTAAGCTACCTTCCCACCGATTTTCAGCTAAATTGGTTCTGCCGTTTCTGAGTTATCCACCTCCTCCTCCTCCTTGCGTCGTTTATCCTCAATGCTAAGGGTCGTGATCGCGACGAATAACTTTACTTTTGAGTTATAAATAGTGTAAATAACACGACTTTCTTTTATATAATATAGATTTAGAAATAACTGCCATCAAGCATGGTGATTATTACGCCATTTCCGTCCTTAAAAATACTTTTTATAAGTCAGTCAAAATTAATAAACTATTGAAGATCATAGTTTCAATTTTTAGATAGCATAGAGTTCAAAATGGCATGTCGTCGAATGAGGTATTGGCACTAAGTAGTTGATAAAGTACCTACTTCGTTCGGCACATAAGTTCGCTAGCCTTTTACTAATTGAACAGTGCCTCTACCATGGGTTTTAAGCAATAGTATTCGTCGCTACTCGATATCGACGCCGTAAATATTTTGTATGGCAAATTTTGCAGCGCCTCTTGCGGTCACTTGCAGAACCAAAATTTGCCATACAAAATATTTGGCGTCGATATCGAGTAGCGACGAATACTATTGCTTAAAACTCATGGTAGACGTACTGTTACCTTTGAGTTCTTAATTTTATGGATGTAACAGAAGTGTTTTATTGAAACCGAATTGGGAACCGTAGTTTCTAAACTTGATTGGAAGGAATCGGAACTGGAGTACTACTAAAACTAATCAAAAACTCGATAAGTTTAGTATGGATTAGGGTTGCCAACACCAAGTTCAAAAAAGTAGGATTTGAAGTTGTAAAAACCAGGAAAACAATATAAAAACAGGGCACAATAATAAATAAAGTTACAATGGTTAAATTAGTGTATAATTAAAGTAATGATAATTATCATATTTTTAGTGAAAAATAATTTACATTTTGGCACGTTGCGCCTTTGTTTTAATATCCATAACTTAAGAATTGTAACAGAGTACCATTTTTACTTTATTTTTTATTTTTGATAGGTTCGTGCTTGACCACTATCTCACCTGATGGAAAGCGATGATGCAGTCGACGATGGAGGGTGCTTACCTAGAAGTAACCTATTCTCTCTTGAATACGAATTTTAAAATACTTGACCTTATCAAGGTGCTTTAAAGGACACTGCTTAAAAACTATCCAGGACATCCCAGGATACTACAAAAACTAGGACATGTCCTGGGAAAACAAGACGGTTCGCAAACGTAGTATAAATGAAACCCGAACTCACAACACGCCAAATAAAAACAGTTTTCGTATATATGTTTGATACCCCTTCACGCACAAACTACTGAACGGATTTGGATAACATTTTGCAGACGGCTAGACCATGTTCTGGAATAGCATATACGATACTTTTTATCCCGAAGATATGTTCCCTTGGGATAAATTTCTACTACTACCTCCTGTTCGAAACCTCTGGCAGTTCGAGTTAGTTTTGTTAAAGGCGTCTACAACCGTCTTACAAGCTGTTTCATTTACATTACATATAATATTGTATAATTTCGCGCTCCTAAATGCGTCTCAGATTCATATCTCAAAGCTGGTGTGCAACTAGCTATGAATATTCACGCTGCCTTTCCTTTATTAGTAACCAGACCATCGTCACTTCCTAACTGTAGCACCGAAAAGACGAACAATGTGTTTGGATACTTCCGTGCATATATTTACGGTTCTAACTTGTCTAAATAATATGCGGAGTAAGAACAAAGCACACTAGAATTGAGAAGAATGCTATACTGCTGACTAGAAGATAGGAGGGTGTTGCACACATCTTAGGACTCATTTCCAGCTCGCAAACTGATATTGTATCAGCTATAATGATTCCAAAAAAAAATTTAGACGACTTGAGATCCTCCTTTGTTTTTAGACGTCGGTTAGAGGGTCAAAAATATATGGGATTGATATGCGCTGTAGAAATGAAACGTGGTCGATTCCTGGCCCGTTCAGTTTTACTGATATCTATTCGAAGTATGCGTGGAACATCCTGCGCCGTCGAGTTGGCTTGGTACTTACCAGCTCGTGCGCAAACCCTAGGTTACAATCGTGCGATTCCCGACTCTCTCATGTGGCGGCTCTCACGGTTCCGCTAATTTTCTTCGTTCCTATTACTACTTCGCAGAAGTTATTAATCGCTTCCCATTCCCCTTCGCTCCGGACCGTGTCCTGAACCAGGGTCGGGCGCGAAAGGTCGCTGGATCCGATCGCTTCCACAAGGACTCGCTACGGTTCTACCTAAGCGGGGCAGACTTCCATCGTATGTATTATGGTAGCAGAAGTACCCGGGTGTTTCTTCTCACTGAATCTGAAACAGGAATCTTTCGTAACACCTACAGCTACTGAGGACCTGTGTCAAGTGGAAAGTGAAGACACCGTGGCATCCTTCTAACCGTTCCTCAAAGGTGGACTTACTGTCGCAATTGTGGCGTGTCCAGCCCATTAGCAAAGTTATCGCTAATAGAATGTGCTCTATAGCCTCTTGTCTATACATCTGGCAACCTTAAAACAAAACAAAAGACAGTCTGCCAGTTGGCAATCCATTAACAAATGAATACTATGGCCAGCATGCATCCTAGATCTTCAGATAACCACCTTCCATAGTAGAACTTGTGGTATAGTAGTGCCAAATTGGCACTGTAGCTAATTCAGCTATACTTGCATCCGAAACGGATGTCGTATGACATAATAGATGTAATAAAGCCATGCATTGTTGAGTGTTGAATGCAAAAGAGATTCTGGATTGCGTTCAGAATGTGGTTACGGGGTTGGTACAATGTTCTTTAGTACGATCCGGTCGGTTGAATCTTTGGTGAAGTTTATTATCAAATTATGCACAACATGATTGAGTTTTTACAAGCTTATTGGGGGTTTAACTTTATAAGGTCAAACATTAGTTTAATACTAAAAGTAAGCAAGTAAACGTTTCGTTTGCAATAATTTTTTAATACTTATAGATTTGCGTTTGTCCAATATCTCACCTGATAGCCAGCGATAACCTAATTCACTCTTGACTTGGAACAACCTAGGGGAGCTTGTAATTATCAAGAAATACAGACTCCAGCAGGGAATTCTACTCCATAGCTATACGCAAAACGATTTCACACTAAGAATTACTCCTGTATCGTGGGAGCACCCATGTCAGCATGAATTCACAAAACATCCAGACTCGGAACAGCTATCAGTAGGCCATTAAAATATTTGATCCGTGCGGAAATCGAACTCGCGACACGGAGCGCAGCCACCACTCAACCATTGCTCCAACTGTGTTTCACTACCCTCAAATTTGGTTAAATTATTAGCAGATAGTTCCCATTCGGTAACTTAACACAACCAAGTTTGTTCATTAGTAATATTTAATTTACTAACCTCGAGTAAATATTATAACACAACATCGCCATGGTTACCTAACCATCAGGTATATACAACACAAACCGTTAACTTGGATATATCCTTAATAACAAGCTAAGCAAGAAAGTTATTGAAACATAAATAAACTCATCTTCCTATGTAGGGTTGCCAACTTTATTCTAATATAGAGTATTAACTCTTTCAGGTTTTTTTTGTACTACAAAAGTACTAAGTTACAGATAAAGGTGTCTTCAAGACTAGATTGCCTCTTAATAAACTAGCACGTTTCACCATGAACGATTGATATACTGCTTACCATACATCAGGAGGGATCGCAGTCAAGCACTAATTAATATCAATAACAAAAAGCAAAAAATAAAGGTCAAAAGTGCATTTCCACTCTACCAACACTTAATTGTCTAAAATTTTATATCTATTGACCGCCTTGGTCAATGGTTTATTATATTAATTTGTAGCATAAAATCTAAAATATTGAATAAACCACGGAATAGAAAAATAGTTATTATAACATCGAGTAGCAGAACTCGTATATTGTTCTATTATAGATCTATAGACATACATCTTTATTGTATGTATCATGTCAAATAATAACAACTTTCGGTCATTGTAATAAGACTTATTTTTAACTACAATGATATGATCATTTTTCAAAATTGCATTGTATAAATTCCGTGGAATAAACTAGTTGTAGTACTAGTATTTCTCGCTTTGCTATTAAGTTTAAAATCAGTATCTATTATCTATCTTCTAAAAAATTGGCAACCCTATTTATGGCTTTACGGCTCCCCATAAGAAGCAATGGGGTGCCATCCCTTAATAACGGAATATAAGCTCGCATGTAATGTAAAATCAACATCGGAAATCGTTTTGATTAGAAACTTGATTAATATGCATTACGGATCATTTTGATGGGTTTCCGCGTATAATCACGTATATTACGGATATTTGGAAACTCATAAATTACGTAGCTTTCGACAGCTTGTCTTACAAACCTTATGCTTATTTATTTATTTAACATTTCATGTACTCGAAGTGTTTCGATGTGTTTCAAGTAGTAGTGTTTCGGAACTACTACTTGAAGTGCTCTCAACTTTAGTTCGGTCTTCGTCAGAATTGTCATATTTTGATTTGATATATATCATAATATTTATTAGTTTATAATATACAACTAATTTTATTGATACTATATTATATTTGAAATATCTGTTATTTATTTATTGTGCACACCTACTACAGTTTTGTCTTTTTAACCCAAAGGTTGACTGGTAGAGAATGCCTTGTTGCATTAAGTCCGTCTATGTACCACTATTGTACAAGAAGATTAAATAAATAAATTGTACGTACATACATATCCTATTAATTTTATAAACGCATGTATGTATGGATGTTTGTTACTCTTTCACGCAAAAACGACTGAATGGATTTCGATGAAACTTGGTACACGGGTAGACTATGTCTCTTGGATTAGATCATACATACTTTTTATGTCAGGAGTATGTTCCATTGGGATATATTTTTAATATCGCGGGGGTTAAGCCTCTGGCTTCAAGTAATCGGTAATAAAAAACATGAAAAAGAAAACAAAAAAATAGGGTACCATGGTGATGCTTGTTACTGCAGAAATCTCTACCAGCATACCTGCGAATGGAGTTGAGTAAATACCTGCTAGTAATATAGTTACTTTCACATTTATTTATTTAAACTTTATGCACGAGAAACACTACAAAAGCGGGCTTAATTCCTTAAATTTGTAATCAGTTATAAGGATTAAGTTTCATGTTACAAGCCCAAGGGGTGTGCTTATCAAACGCGCCCAAAAAAAACTGAGCTACTTCTGAGAAATTTTAGATGGAATAACCCAGTTACACTTTTCAAATATATGCTGGTGTAACGAAAAAAAACGGAGGTCATACCATTTTGCCAGATGTTCGTTCTCTGGAGCAACTGGCTACCCATAAAACAGGAACACATAAGTCTCCCGCATCTTTATACTGCATTATTTTACCGCCAAAATTCAAGCAAAATGCAGTGTTTGGCGCACAGGGGCCGCCATACATTCCACTAAGCATTTCTATTCTGAGAATTTAAAAGCATGGAATAGCTCTTAGTTCAAAGCCAAAATTTAGGCTAAATTGTTATTTATTTCCTTGCTAATCCGGCTGCGGAAAACTGGGGAAATGGAAAAGTAAACTTTAAAGATGCACTAGTAACTTAATACCTATTTTAGTAAAAGATTTAAAACATCGTAACCTCCGCTCGTAGGGGCCATTCAAGTATTATACACCGTTAAATTTTGGTCGTTTTAATCCCGCGGAGGGTCGATTAGGTACACGATACACTATCGATTTGTAAATAGAAAATTGTTGAAACGTAGTCGTAATTGTTAAAACGTGAAAATTGTGAAAAATCTGTACAGTCAAATGTATAAATATGGGTTTTCCTTCTTGTCTAATAAATAAAAAAGCGCTGTGAAGTTACATCAATATGGATCCTAAATATTTCATAATGGTTAGGGTCAAACGGTTTTATGACAAAAAATCACTTTGTTTAACTTCAAAGGCATGAGCGGGTGCTTACCGCCTGGGCACCGACAAAAAAGAATGAATACCTATTTGTTACCCGGAGTAACATGTCGTTAGAGACAAAAGCATTAGATATTAAAGTCATTGTTATTGTAAATGGAACGTTTTTTTAGGGTTCCATACCAAAAGGGTAAAAACTGCACACCGAAGAGGCCCAGCCTGCTAACTGCAGGCAGGCAGGGTCGAAGCCTACTGAGGTCATGGGTTAACTTCCGAAAGGAATACCCGGCCCCGGCTCGATAGGCTACGAAGGAACGGGGTAGGTTTTTAGTCAGTAAGAGTCTGACACTACTTCCCGCTCCGCCCAAGGGCGGGATTTGTCATTGGATGATTTTACCTACTAAAACTTCGCTGTCTGTCCGTCTGTCTGTCACCACTCTGTATCCCAAAAACCGCGATAGCTAGAAAGTTGAAATATTTTACAAATATGCATATCTGTTGCTGCTATGACGTCCCGTCAAAACGCCATCGGATCGCTTCGCAGCCACAATGGCATTGAATGGCGATACAAAACGATTGTGGTTGCAAAGCGATTAGACTTAATTTGTCGCTTTAGAGTGCAAGTACTTCTAATTTAGCTTCACGATACTCATTTACTATTTAAACTATCCCGTTCAAATATACTTCGCCTTTGATTATTTAGATTGAAATGATATTCAATCTCAAATTGCATCTAAACTAGTTAAGAAGCTGTTTGTTCACAATGGAATTTGAAGATAAATAAATCAAGAAAATCGGCTTATTACTAAAAATAGTTTGTTTTTTCTGGAGCCGCTTTGAAATTTGTCTACTAGATAATAATGTGGGAGTTTCCCTGGAACCTTTTAGGTTTTATATACCAAAATACCGCTATACGTCTGAAAGCGCGGTATACCTCTCAAATTACGCCCACTGTCCACGGACGGGTAGCTTCATGATCATGACGCGTATTCGCCATTATACGCTTGATGTACGCCTGCGTGAAGTTTACATACAAAACTATGAAACTCTGTCGACGCAGCGGCAACGACTGCCAGGGTTGATTCCATGAAACAAACCTGAAACCTAGAGCAGAATCTAGGCATAATACAACCAAGTTCTAGTAATATTAATATACCAAGTATTTATCCCAAGTGTAGCTGCGGTAAATCCTCTCTCTCTACCATGAAACTTCGGAGCACGTAGTATTTTAAAGCTAGAAATACCCACCTTAAATTAAAGGCGAAAGCTACCGTTTCTCCTGCATACCTACTGCAATAAAGGAAACTTGAAACCACATGCGACATACTATTACGATATTGGGGTTGACTGCAGTACAATTTTGCTTTGGTACCTTGAGCTCAAGCAATGTGACATTGTAACAGCGATTACAACCGTCGAAAAGTGCAAGATGGAATGGACTATGTGATATTCACCTATTTCCGTCGATTGTGCGTTTTATGAACACATTAATTGTGGAAATCCGTGCCGGAGTCTGTGTTTCCTCATGTCTTTAAGTTATTTCTAGGCAAGCGTGCTCCATCTGACCACATCGTCGTTTACCATCAAGCGGGAGCCTATCAATAATTAAAAAAAATACCGCTATTGCTGAATGCTGAAGAATGGCAAAAATTGTACTTAAACGTAGTATTGGCATACTAGGCTACAAAAGACTGCAGGATTATTTGAAAGGGTCACCGCGAGTCTGGACCGCAAAAGGGAACTCAACGAACAGGGGTTTAAGCCAATAAAAATCTGACACTCAGAAAAAAAATATAACCTTGAAGAGGCTACAAGAGACGATCGATTGTCAGTCATTTGTTTTTAATGCAAAAATAGATCTTACAATACTATCTATTGTATTGTGATTATTCCATCTTACTCTAAATAATAATGAAATAGTGTTAGCCACTTTAGTTACTGGAATTGACTTGTTAGTAACCTGCATATCTATTATGTTCTTGAAAAACCAAGTGCCTGGACATGATGTTAAGAATCCTATCGTTTTATTATATCATTAGCGACCTGCCTCGACCTGGCTATCGGAGTCTGGTTTCCGCATTTAATCATATGTGGACGGACTTAGAACATCCAGCCCACATCTCTCCAAAAACTGATTAGGCTTTCTTGGCTTTTAAGGGTGTCTGTAAGGGAAGTGTCTCTCGCACAAACTATTCAGTTTAGAAAAAAAAATGAAATTAGAAACCTTAATATCCATACCCCACATGTATGGGTTTGACGAAAAAAAATTTGAGTTTCAGTTCTAAGTATGGGGCACCCCCAAAATTTATTGTT
The DNA here is from genome assembly GCA_958295575.1 of Leucania comma. NCBI lineage: Eukaryota > Metazoa > Arthropoda > Insecta > Lepidoptera > Noctuidae > Leucania > Leucania comma. Next base: position 20,922,431 of record OY282477.1, on the reverse strand, counting down.
TTTTTTTCTATTTTTGTGTGAAAATCTTAATGCGGTTCATAAAATACATCTACTTACCAAATTTCATCAGTATATTTCTTATAGTTTCGGAAAAAAAAATGGCTGTGACATACGGACAGACAGACTGATTAAACGAATCCATAAGGGTTCCGTTGTTTCCCATTTGGCTACGGAACCCTAAAAATTCTAGTATGACAGGACATTGTTTACCCGTGTGCCGAATTTCTTGAAGAATTAACAAACATACACACACATATAAACTTTGGCTTATATAATATTATTAGAGTGACTATGCACGTAGAGAAATTTGCTGTCCAGGTTTGCATTGTCTATGAATTTTCAACAGAGCGATTTTAACCAGTTGACGTCATAGCTGAATTTGCAACACAACCGACAACTTCATTAAACGAAAACAGTTTAGGCACCGCATATTTCTGGCTTTCTCCACTGTTGGTAACATAGAGATTAGGCAATGTGGAACTTTACCTTTTGTTTGGTCAACGGAATAGAGACAAAGCTTCATACAACCGCGCGAATCGGTTGCACTACTACAAGCACGCGGGGAATGTGTGCGTGACCACTGGCCGCTTGTTGCGTACGCGGCGAAACTGGAAAAAACCAGTTGGCGCAGACACATTCAATGGAAGATCTCAGGGTCTATGCGAAGCACGTTGTTTGTTTTGTTAGTTACATGTTTAAATATTTTATTGTAAAAACATGGTATTTTATCATTAATAATGGTAGTTTATTGCTTAAACAAATATTAGATAAGTAAATATTTAAGTAATTATTACTTTTTCTAGTAAGAACTTTTTTTTTAATAAGAAGAGCGTACTCACGACGTGTTTTTGCCTTTTTATTGTTAATACAAGCTTTTAATAAAGATTTATAGGGTATGTGACTAGGTTAGTATGTACTTAGTAGGTATGTGTGTTGAATGTAAAATATACATAAGTAATATAGATATATATGTGTTTTTATACTGAATGCTAACTATTTAAAAAATGTTTTATTTAATTTGTTTTCACCTATTGTAACAAACCTATCAAAATAGGTAACAATATTGCACGTTCTTAGGAAGCTTTGTCTCTGTACGGTTTATCTACTCATGTACTTAAATGTCTCGCTGATCATGACGCGTGCGGATAAAGCTAGAACTATATTAGATCGACGCACACGTGTGACATGCCTGATTTGTACATGATTGAACGACGTCGTGTGGCGTGGATCAAGTGTAGCTCTACAAGTCTATTTTCCATATAAAATTTATGGAGACAGATGCGCCCAGATGGGCGTGTGTAGTTTTACCTTTATTCAGTTCCCTTTAAGATATTTGAGCTGAATTGTGCTCATACACGCGTCATGTTCGAAAACGGGCGCCACCGACGGTCGACGCTGGTCATCTCTTATTGACTTATTTTGGTCTTAATATTTTGAATTGTTTTTTATTCTTTTGGTAGGTAATAGCATTTTACAAATATACATGCAGAAGCAACAAAAATAATGAAAACAGGATTTCATGTAGGTAATAGTTGCTTAGCATAATTACAAAGCGTGTAATTGGTACATGGTTTAATTGAAATAAATGCGTAGGATTGTTTTATTTTTTATTTTTTTGCTAGGAAAGTTTTATCTGGGACCCGAATAAAAAGTCTTTTCTTTTATATTTCTTCATTTTAGAATTAGTTCATAATACCTAATTTTTATCAATCTGTTTGTTACAGGTAATACGCGAGTCCAGTGGTTGACAACTTTGTAAGTCATGAGGACTCAGAAATGCACTTATCATCAATCAAATTGGCATATCGCAGTTCATATTTGGACCATAAACATGGGCCTCGTCTATGCTGTTCTACATATAACACCCGGTTTTCTGATTCCGCAACTAGTTACTCTTCGAAATGTTTGAATGAGCTAGCGTAGCTCTAGAACGCTAATGGCAAATAAAGGAACATCAGTAGGTTTTAGTCAGTACTAGCGAGCCGCCCTATCTTCGCACGGGTGCAATGGTGATATTAAATATATTATGCATGTAATTACCTACACATACATCATTAAATTTTGGTCGTTTTAATCCCGCGGAGGGTCGATTCGGTACATGTACCGAATCGACCCTCCGTGGGGCACTTTTTTCTCTAATACTCGATTTAATATACACGCATGTAGGAAATTAATTTCTTTAAGTAAACGAGTCAATGACCTTGTAGGTAGCTATCGGTCGTCGCGTACTAACTACCTACAGATCATTGGCCTCGCTCAGATGACGTTTACTTAAAGAAATTAACTTCGTAAATGCGTGAATTAATTCGAGTTTGAAAAAAAAAATACTTTATTTTTCATTTTTATCTTCACAAATCGATAGTGTTTCATGTACCAAATCGACCCTCCGCGGGATTAAAACGACCAAAATTTAACGGTGTATAAACCTTCATTTTGAATCAAATAGATAGAGATCTATTAAAAAAAACTGCATCAAAATCCGTTGCGTAGTTTTAAAGATCTAAGTATACATAGGGACAGACAGCGGGAAGCGACTTTGTTTTATACTATGTAGCGAACTCTCACAATTCCTCTCGTTTCTAAAGCAGGATCTGTTTGAAACAGATAGGTACAGTACAGAGGTAATTTTTATTGTTAATTATGCCAGCTCTCTTTGGTTGTTAGCCCCACAAACAAGCATCATAGATCCAATTAAAAATTCAAAACTGAACATCGATATTAAACACAATAAATCCCACGTTGATCAAGTTCAATTTCTGTATTGAAGCTCACGAGATGAGCTTGTTAACCTATTAATTACCGTCACAGTACCATCGAGAGCCAATCTATGAGAATATGCCGATATTCCAACTCCAATGAGGGCTCAATTATTAGCTAACTGGTGATCATAGTCTTGGTTATCAAACCTTTGTTCTTTTCTGTTAGCTATTTTACAATTAGTTTTATCGATCTTGACTGAATATGCATTTTCTCATTATCGGATAGAATAGAATAAAATGTAAATGTAAATTTCCGATATTCAGCTGCATTCAAATCGCAGTTAACTGCCAATAATTTTGCTATACATGTATATGTAAGTATGACAACCACGACAGTTTGGTTTCGACTACAACTTTTACTTTAGTACTTTATTTCCCTTAGTGTGTTATACGAAGCAGTAAGCGTGCTTGCGGATAATGAGCAACATGTACCGCCGTTCGTCCATCCAGTAAGGACTGAAAGTAAAACACATGCTACGTTTACATGTGGGCCCAGCGTCGACCAATCGCCATTGTGTTAACGGGGTTTCCCCTTTTATACAATGGCTACACAATAAAGATTGGCCGAGGCTGGACCCACATGTAAACGGAGCATAAGAGGCCCAACAAGGCCAATGCTCACTAGGGCCAAGGGAAATTACTGAAAAGGGAACCTGTGGTCCTAGGACGCAAAAGGCAACTCTAGGACACAGGTGTGTTTTTTAAAATTAACGCGTTAGTAGCGAAACAGACGCGATACGTACGTAAGTCAGGTGCAGCCTGTAGATCTTCTATGCCGTCGACGCACGTTTCTAAAACGCGCGTTAAGGACTCGTTTAAAAAACGTGTGCACAGGCCCTTAGTAAATTCTGATACGTCCTCTCGTTTCGCCCTAGAGCGGGAAAAGTCTGATGATTTCCCACCTCAAAAAGAAAGGCAAGTACTGATCCATAAATACTAATATTATAAATACAAAAGTAACACTGTCGGTCTGTTACGTCTTACCGGCTGAACGGATTTAGATGAAACTTTGCACACAGGAAGGCCTTGGAATAGGACATAGGTATTTTTATCGCGAGCGTATGTTCCCTTGGGATAATTTCGACACTCGCTCGCGCGAAGCAGCTGGCTCGAGCTTGTGTCTAGTCCAACATTTCGTCGATAACTTACTCCCCAGTCAGCACTAACTAAGGATATACTTAATAAATGTTGTCTTTGTGTACGTGTAGCGTATAAAACTGGACGATTTATTACGCCTTATCTCTTCATGTTTTCCTCCCAGTAAAAAATCGGATCAGTTTGTTTGTTTACTGTTCTTACAGTTCCCAGATCAAGTACACAGAGAACACCATTGGTTTCCTAGAATCCTTTCTTTGTATGTTTAAAATAAATAGTATTTATCTTCGTTACTTTGCTTGCGACAGTTGCATTTTTTATCTTTTGTTCCAAGTGATATATGAAGTATTAGGTCATCAATATGCAGTCACGTAGACACCGGTAAAATGTTATCTTTTCTTTGTAGAATTAAATTCATCTTTTGTTGGTACCCGTAACAATGCAATGTGATAGATAACATTGCACTGTTGTTGTACGCAAATAAGTATAGAGTATATCCATTTTTTAAACTAGCTTTTGCCAGCGGCTGCTTCTACATGAAACTAGAAAATAAATAGCCTATTACTCAGTGAAGAAGTAGCTTTCTAATAGTGAAATATTTTTTAAATCGGTCTAGTAGTTTTTGAGATAAACCGTAATCTACAAAGAAACAAAAATCAAATCTTTCGTCTTTACAATATTCATCATCATCATATCGGCCGAAAGACGTCCACTGTTGGACATAGGCCTCCCCCAAGTGTCGCCACAATGAACGGTCCTGCATCTCGCATCCATCGGAATCCCGCAACTCTTGCCAGGTTATCGATCCACTTTGTAGGAGGCCTTCCAACTACTTCCAATTACTTAAAGAAATAAATTTCGTACATGCGTATATTAATTCAAGTTTCAGAAAAAAAGTACTTTATTTTTTAATTTTATCTTTATAAATCGATAGAGTTTCATCTACCGAATTGACCCTCCATGGGATTAAAACGATCATTTAACGGTGCATATTAAATAGATGTCCATATACATGTCTTTATCGCATAAAATGTTTCTTTCCCTCGAACATTGCAAACAAGGAGAACTCCCGGTCTAGATGGAGCAAGAGAGAATATTAGACTTTTACTGACTAAAATCCGACTGTATTCCTTCAGGTGGCCCTGACATTAAAATTGGGACTCCTAAAACGAATCTATTCTAAAGTAAATGAGATTTAAAACTAAAGCTGAATAGGTCATTGGATTAGGAACACAGAAGGGGCGATCTCATCAATTCTAATCGAGCATAGCTCCAATTTGGAGTCACAACTACAGTAACAATATCCACCAAATAAAAACATGGTATAAACGGAGAATGATGTTGAAATACCACGTTGAAATACGAGAATGATTTGAAATAACGGCTACGAAGCAAAACAAGAAATTCGATATACATTTGTGCTTTATTGTAAACTAAGAAAAGGTATTGCGAAATTGTGCCCACGTGGAACACTATAACATTTCTGCTTAGTCAATAGGTTAGTTTATGTAATTACTTAAGAGCGTCCTGCCCGAGGTACTTAAATTTTCAAACAACCGCTCTTACGCGATTATGACGTGAATTGATATTTTTCTCTAGGTATTTTGGTAACACAGATATCTGGAGGATATTATTTTAGGGTTCTAGCTCTGGTAGGCTTTGGGTCCGGGTTGTGTTACATTTCAAAAAGATAAGACTGGGCCTAGAAGTAATTACTTATATGTTCTCTTTCAGATCCAAGAAATTTACATATCAAACGTCACTTCATAGCTGAAAAAACAATACTATTCTTTTTTACTATCAAATTTTCAAACCTATTCTAGAAATGCAAAACTCTTAAAAGTATATTTTTCAAGCTACTCTGTTAGCTCCTCTTCGTCCTGCCCAAGTTCCCCTTTTTATTTAAGGGTCGGGCCTCCTTGTACTCCTGTGCCAGGATACACGATCCCTGGTTGTCGTAGATGTAAGGTTAAGGGCCTTCATGTCACGTTCTACCGTGGACCGTCATGTCGAGACCGGTCTTCCTCTACCTCGGGGCTGAGATGGAATATTCAGTACAGTTTTAACGGAGCAGTTTTCGTCCCTCCTCATTATATGGCCATAAGCCACTCCGTTAGCTATTAAGTAAATAACTCATGTGATCTTCTTTCGATTTTACATAATCTAGGTTTCGATTCTTTATCAAACATTGTGTTGGATGAACCAACAAGCTTTTGAACCATGCTCAGGTTGACGATAGACGTGTTGGGAAGGGCCTCTTAATGAGTTTTCATTGCTTGATGGTGGAAAGTTTATTAGTGAGTTTTCGTTTATTAAGAGCACGTAGTAAATTAAAATTAATAACCTAGGCGAGTCCGCTGAATGCGAAAAGTACAAGACTTGCCAGTATTGCGATGCTATGCCTATTATTGGTCATCTTCGGGCTGCAATAATGATACTTCTTCCAATATCCCTTGTCGCTCTGGGTGGATCGAGAGGTAGTGTCCGACTTTAAAACTCACTCGTGTTCCTTCAGTTGCCCTTTGCGTTCCATGGCATCTTTTTTGAACAATGCCGCAGTCTTGGATACCCAGGCTAATAAAGGTACAATTCCGAGACGGGCTGCAGACTGCAACCGCAAACGACACTGCGGCTAGCGGCTGCAGTTGACCGCAGTGCTGCGTGCGGTCGCAGTTGCTTCTATTCCAAGCGCGGCGGCATGTCGCGGATGCACAACCATGCTTCAGTTAGTCCAATACCTTTGTGTGAGACAGAATATCCTACAATGCTATCGATACTTTACTTTTGTTAGAAGAGGAAGATGAATTTTTCTTCATTATCTATTTGAAAATTGAGATTTTTGTGCGTGTGAACTCTGCGGTTCGCGACACCACCTGTAGTCTGTGGTCGCTTCGTGTCGCGGCTGCAGGCTGCGCGCCGCAGCTGCAGGCCGCAGTGTAGCCGCAAACGGAATCAATTTAAAAAAAATTAATAGAAATAATAGTGTCGCTTGCAGTTTGCGGTCTGCAGTCTGTTTCGGAATTGTATCTTAAGATATTTCATGATAGATTTGAGGTTCGACTTGTTTTATTTGAACCACTTGTCTCAAGTGTAACTAACTGCCAATAAGCTCGGTATAAAAAAAAAAACTGATAAAAAAGCGGTGTAACTTTCAGAAAAAGTGTGCTAATAAATGTCAAGTGCCTCCAAATTCTCTGGCTTCAAAACATGGCGGCGACTTGTCTATAGTAGGTACTTCTCCCTCAAAAAACCCCAAGTGCTTAGCACGACGTGCTCAAGTACCGATACTGGTGTCAGCGCCCTCTCAAATGTCCTCAGGTACCCCTTTCTCTTGTGTCCAAAAAACTTGACTTAATTTTGAATTCAGGGAGCCAAATTTACATCTTAAGGACTCGACTTTTGAACTGACTCGGCGCTAAAGTAGGCATGAAATATCGCATTTCAAATCATGAATCTCTTGGATTCTAACTTTTACTTTTATTTGTTGGCGCTGAAGAAAATTGGAATTAAATGAAATGAACTGTAACAAATTTTTCAACGATATTATTTTTAAGCAAAAGAGCTGTCTTTTTCTGATGGTTTTAATTTTAGCTTAAAAAAAGTAATTTAAATTTAATTCAGACGAAGTTTTCAGTTTGTAATTTTATCGCAATTTCTTTTTCAGCCGTCAGTTATTTGGCCTAGACGGTCAAATAAAATGAAAATGTTATATTAACGAACTAAGGGAATTAATGAAAAAGAAAAATACAGGCATCAAAAGGCTTTATTTATTTGAATTAGAGCAAAATTTTTGACATTGCGTGACTTTCAGAACAATGTGTCTTGTCCGCAGCGGGTGTAATACATCACCAGTTACATTGTTATTTAGGGCCATAAAATGTTATTTATTATAGCATTGGAAGAGCCAAACAGCAACAGGTGCAGAAAGTTAGATCGTGATCAACTAAAGGGGTTACGATGCCCTGTGGGCTAGAAATGGTCTAGACATTTTAAGAGCATTTCGGCCGAGTTTGGTAACACAACTCAATTTAAGCCACTGGTGGGCTCAATCTGTGATTAACACCTTCAAGGCTAGAAAAAAGAACTAAATACTCTTGGAATTGTTGTTTAGGCATTAGGGGGTATAAATGATGAAATTAAAGCAAAGTAATATTAAATATAGATAATTCTAACTAGGATATTATCTCTGCTACGTTTTCCATAATCTTCACAATTTTTTAGCAAAGCTCCATTTAAAACATGAGTGTTCAGCCGTATCCGGTTTAGTCTTGAAGCCGACCCTAGGACTCCAAGCTAGAAGCAAAGGCTAGGGAGTTGATGATGATCCAATCTAAAATAGGAGGTCCTTAATTCGGTTGTTTTTGTTTGTTAACTCAGACCTCCATCGCTTATGAATTGAATTGCAATTTTTTTTTTTACTTGATAGTACAGGTCCAGTATGCTCTTATTTTGATCAAAATTTTGTGGTAATAGTAGTGGGTTTCATGAGGAGTAGTGAACTCTTTCGATTATAGGTATAGACATTAGTCAAGCAATTGCACTAAGAAAGTAATCACTTGATTAAGTACGTCTAATGAAGACGGTCCCAGATGGACAACGGATCGTCACAGACATGCAGACATCTCGATTAAAATAGTTAAGCGACTGTGACGAAATAAATTTAAATAAATGGTTTCAATTAAAATGGTACCATCGAACTAATATAATGATGAAGCCGGATGGTAGGCACCGGAACTCCTTAATAAAACTATTTAACCTTTGATTTTTATGAGATATACACTCGGGCTACTAATGGTAATATTCTGTAGGCATATTACTATAAACCTTTTTTTCCACAACTTTTATATAACGCCATCTAAAGTCCCATACTAAAGGGAGCTTGTGCTTTGAGTACTAGGCAACTGATAAACATACTTATTAGTGATGTATTTCTAAATACATGCATGGCATATTATAGATAAATGACACCCAAACACAAGTCAAATTATCGTACCCATCACAGAAACATTTGTCTGGGATTGAAATCGAATCCACGACCACTGGATTAACAGGTCACTCAAAACTTACAGTGTGTGAGAAACCGTACTAAAAAGTGGAAAAATACTTGCGACAACTAACAAACAACAAATAACAGATAACAGATAGACAATTGATTTAAGGGTGTTACATTGCTCAATGACCTTGAAGAATTGCCCTCTGCACTAGTATTTGTAACTTGGGCGCCATCTACCGATACACAGTTATTAAAGTAAAAGACACTAAAGACTATGGAAGTATAGAATGGTTTAAGTATAGAATGGTCTAAACTACACTGCGCACACGTTTGTCACACACGCTGATCAGGGCGCGTCGGTCTCCATACACTTTATATGGAAACTAGACTTGTGGAACTACACTTTATCCACGTCACGCGACGTTATTCTACGTACAACGCGTGTTACACGTGCGCGTCGGTCTAATGTAGCTCTAGCTTAACTCCAACCGGGCACTTTAAACAGATAGAGGTAAATAAAACCAACATCAGCGGGTACAAGTACTTGAGAGAATCCATTTTCCCCCGCCATCCTCAAGTGGGTTTGCGTAAGGGAGCACAATAGACATCCTGCTAATAAATGTTGTGAATGTCTTTATGTTTGGATGTTTGTTCATCAATCACGCGTTTACGGATGAATAAATTTAGAAGAAATTTTTCACATGAACAGACCATCAACATCATTTATTTGTCAGTGGTGATGACATAGGCGGACTTAATGCAAAAAAGCATTCTATAGCAGTCAACCTCTGTGATAAAAAGGACTGTACTGTGGTAAGTGTGCACAATAAATAAAAAACAAATTTGAAACTCAAAAAAAAAAATTTTGAGGACCAAACTAAGGAGAGGAATTAATTAGTAGTTTCGAATTTCATGCTTGAAGGAAAATTTACTCTCAGCTTTTGTCCAACCTAAGTGCTTGTTTAAGGAGACGCGGCGCGCTGGGCGTTCGCCTTAAATTGCAGCAGCGGGCCACACCATCACATGCGCAAACACAAACATATGGCAATGTACGACGACAGCCCTACGCGCCGCGTCTCCGTAAACAAGCCCTTACACTGGACCGGCACGCATCACGGCGCATCAAAAACCATCTCCAATCTCCGGAGGGGAATGATTTAGCGAAATCTATGACGCCATAAAAAAGTTCTCCGAGCGATTAGAGCATATACATACAACAGTTCGAAATCAAATTATCGGGTATTTTCTCGAACCAGACAACATCCGTATGGTCGGAGAGTCCTTCCTTTTCAACGGAGGATTGCGGAACTTTACACTCTGTTCTCCCTCTAAAATGTGAAGGGGAAGTACATCCCTGACATCCCAGAGTTCTATGGTAGAAACAGCGTAAGAAATAGACATAAGCTCAGTGTGGTGAGAAGGAATACGAAGAAGTAAGTTTTCGGACACTCGAAGGTCAAGACTCAAAACTGCTGTTGCTGTTTTATGTATAGGTTGTATTATTTTTTTGTTGTACAATAAAATTTATTCTATCAAGAGCTCAAGGATTACCATATCATCTTCTTACCCTGTGCTTGGAGTCCGCGAAACAAGAGTTTTCTTCTTCAATTTTGTCCAAAGATTTCTTTGATAATACGGCTCTTAACCCTCATAATATTCCAGACAAAGACTCTTGATTTAAATCGAACTCAAAGACTCTTACAACAGACAGACGGTAAACAAAATTGATATCAATGGCCACAAAAGCTAGAGAGAATCCATTTCCTTCCCCATCCTCAAGTGGACTCAGGGGGCAACAAGGACATATTACTAATTTTGATTGTAAAAGTCTGTATGTTTGAAAGTTTGTTCATCATTTACTTCTTTAATAAAAATTGGTATACGAGTAGATTTATTAGGATACTGTCGACACGCCCCAGCTTCGTTTGAGTTACAATTTTTCAACATTTTCGGCTTTCTTCTACGCAATATGCAAGTATTAGACGCATAAACCTTCCTCAAGTTACTCCTTCCGTTTCGTAGGGTAAACCAATCATTTGTAAAAAAGCATTTATTTTATACGGGGCCCTGTGGGACTTTTGATACGAGGTCCCTGTGGGCCTAGCTACGCCATTGTTTCGGATAGACCATGACCGGTTTTAGGACATTGTTTTTGTGCCAGTACTTCATTTTCTCGTAAAAGCTATCATTTGTGCTGTTGTGACATACGATTATAATCAGGACTTTGTTTTAATAGTAGATTTCACTTAGGTCATTATTAGCGTATTCATCACCTTTGTACCAATTTCTTTTGTTTCCATCTTCTTTACTTTTATTTTTATGAGTGTACATAAATAGTTAAATAAATAAATAAAATTATACAGGACTGGTACTACTGGTATTATACTAATTGTACATAGTGGCTTAATGCAACAATGCACTCCAATCAACCTATGGGTTAATAAATTACAAGTAAAAAAAGCTTTTTAAAAACAAGCTTTCAATTAAATGGCCTAAAAAGAAGAAAATAAACTTTTCCTTTATAACTTTTACTATCAATTTATAACGGCATTACACAATTTATATGATACAAAAGCTTGTCGCGAGATTTTGAAAATATTAAAATCAATAGATGAAGTTTTTTAACTTATTTAATTTATGAAGTTATTTAGCTGTGTATTGACACAGTTAAATCTCGCGACAAGCTTTTATATCATATAAATTGTGTAATGCCGTTATAAATTGATAGTAAAAGTTATAAAGGAAAAGTTTATTTTCTTCTTTTTAGGCCATTTAATTGAAAGCTTGTTTTTAAAAAGCTTTTTTTACTTGTAATTTATTTTTTACTTTTTAGTTATGCCTTATTTAAATCACATTTGTATTCTCAGCAAGTCCTTTCATTTGTTACCCATATTATAGGAAAGCATAAGAAACTTAGTCTGCTATCTTTGGAAGTCTGCCAGGATTTTTTTTTATGGTAGGTAAAATCATCCAATGACATCCCCCGCCCTTAAGCTTGGTTCGGTTGTTACCGGACGGACGGCCAGCGAGCTACCCATTGCCCGCCGTCCGCAAGTCCGCGCCTACGGTGGCAGGAAATCGGGAACGGAATTACGGCGGCGGCTGCGGCGTGAGCGCCGTTACCTGATGCGGTCGGTCTCCTCCTTTGCTAGCATTACTGTTTCGCAGAAGGAGGCGTCCACCTGAGAAGTCTACCAGATTGGATTTATGAAACAAAAATGGTGGTGATTGATCGTAAGACTAACAATCAACCTAACTTACATGAAATAGCCAATTGCGAAGTTGTCTAGAGTTTATCTACCTGGGATCCACAATCACAAATACTGGGAAATGCGGAGAAGATTCAAGCACCGTAAAAAAATTGATGCTCTTGAAATGTGACGCTGGAGGCGTCTACTGAGGATAAAACAGACTGCTCATCGTACTAACGTTTCCATTCTTAAAGAGCTTTGCATTAAAACGAAAACTTTCGTCGATTGTGCAACAGCGTATTTTTATGATGTGTGGATATATCATAGGCAATAAAAGCTCTTTGGTACGTTTAGTGGTACAGGGAAGAGTAGAGGGCCTACGTTCTCGCGGCCAATCGCCTATCAGATGGACAGACCTCACTAAATCATCTTTGAAGTGTTCCCTCATTGAATGTACACGAAGTTCCATGAATAGAGAGAGACGAAGAAGTCTCGCAAAAGCCGCAACCAACCTACCAGACGTTCCGTGAACACTACCACTCCACCAAGAGTATGACTGAGAAAAAGGAAAATATTGGATTTAGAGTAATGTCACTTTATTTTTAAAGTTACTCTCTGCAAGCCCTTTCAATTGATACCTATTTTATAGGAGTATATTAAAACTAACTAGTACGATCGATTTCGTTGAACTGCGGAGTTCCTATGACCACCTTCCGACCCCATCATCAGACCCTGGCTACCATACATGATCAAAGTACTCGTCAATACATATTAAACGAGCCCAAATACGATGGGGTTGTATCGTTTAACTGCGGAGTTCCTATGACCACCTTTCGACTCCATCATCAGGCCCTGGCTACCATACATGGTCAAAGTACTCGTCAATACTAATCAAACGAGCTCAAACTCGATGGGGTCGTATCATTTAACTGCGGAGTTCCTATGACCACCTTCCTGCTCCATCATCAGACCCCGGCTACCATATTGGATGAAAGTACTCATCAATACAAACTAAATGAGCCCAAATTTGATGGGGTTGTGTCGTTTAAGTGCGGAGTTCCTGTGACCACCTTCCAGCTCCATCTTCAGACCTTGGTTACCATATAGGATGAAAGTACTCGTCAATACGAATCAAACGAGCCCAAATTCGATGGGTTGTATCGTTTCACTGCTGAGTTCCTATGATTACCTTCCGGCTCCATCATCAGACCCTGGCTATCGTACAGGATCAAAGTACTTGTCAATACGAATCAATCGAGCCCAAATTCGATGGGGTTGTATCGTTTTCCTGCGGAGTTCCTATGACCACCTTCCGACTCCATCATCAGACCATGGTTATCATATAGGATGAAAATACTCGTCAATACGAATCAAACGAGCCCAAATTCGATGAGGTTGTATCGTTTAACTGTGGAGTTCCTATGATCACCTTCCGGCTCCATCATCAGACCCTGGCTATCATACAGGATCAAAGTACTCGTCAGTACTAATCAAGCGAATCCAAACTCGATGGGGTTGTATTGTTTTATTGCTAAGTTCCTATGGCTACCTTCCAGCTCCATCATCAGATCAGCTCCATGTCATCATAATGTTGCATTGTCACCCGATTTACACATGCATGTAAAATTTCAGCTCAATCGGTTAAAGATATCTGCTTCAAAATTGAGTTGCAAGATTTGAGCCGAACATACATAGTTACATACAGTGCAAGCTAATAGAAAGCTTGTAAAAAGGAACTATACTGTGGTAATCAAACATTACAATTAAAACTAAGCAAAAAAATATAGCAGTAATGACAAAGACCATATTTTTGAAGAGACTGTCTGCTTTTTTGTGTGTTTATTATATAGCTAAAACTGCCCCAAAAGGCGCAAGATGCGAAACAATAAAGTGACTTGAATACTAATTCCGCAGGTGACGCCGCGGGAGGAAACTAGTATTAGTATAACATAGCCATGGTGCAACAGCGGGTAGTCAACTAGTCACAGCTGCTGCCAATTGTACTTTACTGAGCGTCTGGAAGATGTATTTCGTAACTAGATATTTACAGAGATCCATGTTAAGTATAGAGATGAAAACTTGTGTTAGTTAAAGATGGATTTTGGTTACATATAAAAAAATATGCAATATTTCTGTCGCTGAATCCATTCGCCCCGCCCGAGCCGATGTGAGGGGTCACATCATTTTCGGTTTGCATTCTGATAAAAGTAGACGTTTAGCATGTATATCAACGCAGAAACTTTAATTACGCTTGTCCAAAACCTGTTCTACTCTTTGCGTCCTATCATTGAAATGTTCGAAGTATGTAGTTCTTTCTCGTAAAATAGAATGTACCCAGTATTTTGTTTTTTGCCTTTTATTAAGATACCACAACAAAATCTTCGTCCATTGTGCGCACAGCTCCAAATTCAACTGAGATGAGTACTTGACTGTCCGATTTTCTTTTGCAATCCTTTGTAACGTGAACACCTCTGGCCTGTATCTGGTTTGCGACAAATTTTCCGTTCGGGCGTAGTGGAAACTCGGCCTAAAGGAATCTGAATCTGAAAACGGGTTGAGAAACACTGTTGCATAGCATCAAAACAATTATTTTGCCACGGATTCATACATACAAGAGGCATCAAGTACCTATTTGGCGGTGCTTTGAGACACACTCTTTTTGTTTAATTAAAGCGTCTAGTCGAAGTAGGTATTTCTGTTTCCGCACCAATAGGTAAGTTAGCTTGGTGGTATGGTAACTTTTGGTGCCGAAAAAATCGGTGTCGAAACAAGAATATTTCCTCGACGAAGTATTCCTGTTTCGGCACCAAGTTTTTCCGCACCAAAAGTTTCGGTACCCAAGCTATTCGTCTTTTGGCACCAATAGATATTTTTAGTGTTGTTTCTAGAATCGGCAGCAAGCGTGGGTGTCGAAACTTTTCGTGCGGAAAAAATTGGTGCCGAAAGAGGAATACTTCGTCTAATCCACACAAAAGTTTGTCAATTGTGTGTTCGATCTTCATAATGCCATCATAAATTATGCTAAAGTTTCGTCTACTCTTCTCATAAAATTCTAACTAACCAATTTTTAAAACTCACTATTCTAGTGATCCTACACAATGAAAGGTCTCAATAGCCTCAATGCACCAAAATGATGTAGCAGATTTACGTTCAGAAGCGGCTCAGATATCTGTCGGAGAGAGGCTTACGTTTGATGTGAGGGTCTGTGCGGGCTCCGACTGATATGAGGAAGATAGATTTATGGGCTACGAAGCTATAGACAGTGTCTATTGAGGATTCAAGAATAGGTAGTGAGACTTAGGCCGTTGTAGCATGCATTAAACTTGTGGGAAATGTTGGAAATGTAGTTGTGTGATGAATAACATTACCTAATGATTATATTATGTACTTACATTTACCTTGTTCTTCTTTTGGCGCTTGCGGACGACGAGGAATGGGTAGTTCGCCATCTCTGGCCGTAAAGTAAGGAAAGGACCAAGCCCGGGTCGACAGCGTGTTGTTTTCCACGCGTACCTCAAAGAGATGTCAGCAAGATTGACAGAGCCAATTAGGGCCGATGTCTGCCAGGACTCTGTATTGTTCAAAGGATGTGGCCGAGACCCTAGAACGCAAAGGACTTACGAAAAATGCCTCAACACCAAGTTGCCTAACCTCTGTCAACTTTGCTTGGCTCTTAGTGTAACTGGACGCAGCAGAATATCAGTATTTTACATGGAACACGTAGGTAGTCCTACACATTTTATATGACCTCCACATTCACGTAACCCTTTGCGAGTCTAGTGTCATCTTTCCTGCTTTTAACTCTCCGTAGCTACTGTTAAAGATCTATAAACGACAGCCTCGCCAACAGCCTAATAGTTATTTCCGAGGCACCGAAGAATCTTGTTACGATGCATTGCTCAACAAATATCTACTTTATAAATTATGCCATTTTTTTTTTTTTTTTTTTTTGATGTATTTTGGTGTGTTTACTTAAAAAATTACACTAATATTTGTGTAGCAGCTCTAGTTTTTGAAATTTTGCAATTTAACTGCCTTTATGGTGACGGTGCATTAGTAAGTCAATTTCAATTTAGCACATCAAACATTTTTCACAATTAAAACATTGGCTACGAAGGAAAGACGTTATTTAAATGTTACAAACAGTTTAAAGTATCGTAAATCGAACTAGGTCTGCGTAAAAGAAACTTTAAAAGTACCACGACCACAAATTAGACAACTAATAAAAGACTCAGCTTTTGTCGGATTTATAAACGAACTTGAAAAGTGAAACTGGAATGTTTCGATTCAGTGATTCAAACTTTTCTAGAGCATCATAAATTAGAAAACTATTTCTAATGAGTTACCGATATTCTCATTTGGATCGATTTCCTGAAAAAAGAAGAGCAAGGTGGAAGGTTTCATCAGGATATTCGCGTATTTGAAAAACGTTACCAAGGTAGGTAGGACAATATGATGGCCAGCTTCTGTTAGAATGTTTATCGGGATCTAATACAAGCACAACAATCATAAAAATCTTATAGGAATATTTTTTTCTACTACCCCAGCAACTGTTTCAAATAATGTAGGTACTAACGAAAAAATCATATTTTTCTAATAATTTTTAACTTGCGTGTAAAATTAAAACTAGAGAGGATAAGAAACCAGTAGTATTTTAGTAATCAGCACACTTAATTTTTATTGAAAATAAATAAAAATGCCATGGAAAATTTTTCAGTGTTGACCAGATAATGGATGGAATCACTCATTCACAGATCTCCAAGGTAAGGGAGAACCTTGGAGATCGATCCGAAAGAAAAAGGAAACCAATTTACAGAAGACAAAATTTACAAAACAAAGAAGGATGACTTTCCCTTGCACATGACTTCTAGTAACATTAACTCCTGCATCAAGATACGAGTGCCTTTGACTGAATATAACTACAGCGGATGCCAAAGTCACAAGTTTCCAAGTCACGCGTAAATCTTGGAAACTATCTTAACTTTGTCAAGATATTGTTAGTGAATAGTGTACAACTTTGAATTAAATCTCTTATGTTTCTGCTGATAGTCGCATTTTACTGACGAAATATTTTTCGATATCTGCACTCGGAAATAATTCGTCTTGAGTAGGTATTTTGAGTTAGCGCTCATTAAGGATATATATTAAACTGACTTAAGTGAAGCCAAAACGTAGAAGGAAAACATCGTGAGGAAACCGGCATGTCCTAGAACCAAAAATTCGAAGACATGTGACAATCACCACCACGCACTGGGTCCGCGTGGTGGACTACGGCCTATTCCCTCTCCAAGAGAGGAAGCCTGAGCCCCAGCAGTGGGAATATTAAAAAAAGGCTGTATATGCTATGACTAAAGTGCAAGGATTTGTTATAAAGACTGTGATAAGGGCAAGCAAGCAAGTGTAATCCAACGCTCGAAAATGATTAAAAAATAATAATTGAACAATATCTGTAATACAGTGTTGCTGAAAAAGTTATGATGAGTAACATGTGGATGGATGGAGAGTTAGAGGGAGTACAAAGTAAAAATGGATGGATTGTGTGATGTGAAAGAAAAGGGAATTAGTGATAGCATGACGATGGGTGATAGGACAGAATGGAAGAAAAAACATGTTCCACCGACTCCAAATAAACTGGGACTAGACCAGGAAAATGATTAGAACAATTTTTATATAAACACATCGTAATTAGAGATCAAGATAATGTTCTCTAATACGATAGATAGTCGATAGAGTCGTTCTGAAGTGATCGTACAGAAGATTCTGAAGTGGTGACAGCTCACCGGAAGACACAGCGTTGAAAAACCTCCTACAAAGAGGACCCATGAGGGATGCGAGACGCTGAGAACCTATCATCGTGGCGACCTTGGTGGAGGCGGAGGCCTATGTCCAAGAATTGACGTCTATCGGTTGATATAATGATGAATATTACATTGATTCTGGCTTTGAAAATGAAGCTTAGAGTTACAAATCTCATTAAAGAAAGGGCTATGCTCGGAGTTTCCTTGCGTGATCGAATCCGGAATGAAGATATCCGCAAGAGAACCAAGGTTGCCGTCATAGCACGAAGAATCGCCAAACCAAAGTGGCAATAGGCAGGGCACATTGCTCGCAGAACAGATGACCGTTGGAGCCGAAAGGTTCAATAGTGACGACCGCGTTGGAAGGCCTCCTACAAGGTGGACCGATGACCATGACCTCGTAAAGGCTGCGGGAATCCGATGGATATGAGAAACACAGGACCGTTCATTGTGGCGTCATTTGTGGGACGTCTATGTCCAATAGTGTTCGTCTTTGAGCTGAAATGATGATGATGAATGAACAGTATTATTCCTGTAGATACAACCTGTACATCGGTTGGTCTGATGAAAATTGAATGGATAAAATGACCATTAGGTATATTACATAAGTTCTCACCTGTGTTTGTATTAAAGACGTTATTCAAAGGAAGAGTGTTCCGCGTCGTGTATTGTTTACCTATTGTTTTGTGGAAGGAACTCACGACACACGGTTGATCGTGTTTAATTTCTGTATGATTCGTTTATTAATAGTATGCATTATTTTATTTTATTTTGAAGTACGTACCTATTGCATTCTTATCGAGTACTGCTAGATTATCCTCCTTGTCAAAAGATTATACCCCGTTAAATTTCATCGTTTTAATCCCGTGGAGGGTCAATCAGGTACATGAAACACTCGATTTGTAAAGATAAAATTAAAAAATTATGTACATTTTTTCTAAAACTCGTATTAATATACACATGTACAAACGTAATCGAGTCAATGGCTTTGTAGGTAGTTGTCGGTCGTTGCGTACTAACTACCTACAATTAATTGACCTTGCTCAGCTGACGTTTACTTAAAGAAATTAATTTCGTACATGCGTAAATTAATTCGAGTTTAAAAGAAAAGTACTTTATTTTTTAATTTTCTCTTTACAAATAGATAGTGTCTCATGTACCGAATATACCCGCCGCGATTGTATTTTTCTTTTTTGTAAAAAGTTTTTTTTCCGAACATAATATTATGTATGATGTTCGGAAAACTTTTTACAAAAAAAAAAATACAGTCGACTTACAAGTAAAAAAAACACAAAAAAGTGCAAAATAACTTTAATTTTGGAAGTCGATGTTAAATAACGAAGAGACCAAACTTATAGAAATACCGGCTTTCGAAATCAAAGTTATTTTGCACTTTATTGTGGTTTTTTTTTACATTCAAGTCGGTTGTAATTTTTTTTGTAAAAAGTTTTTTATTTACTACTTGTTAGTAGTAGTACTCGTCAGCCAAACTTAAATAGATACCTTCCGCCATTGGGTTCCTTCATCACGAACCCAAAGTTCGGATGGAAAGCCTATAGGTGCGTAAACACCTAAATGTATATTTTCACAATAATTTTCTAAGTAAACTCATAATTAATTATTAACCAAAAACTAGCTGTAAATTAATATGAATAGCGTTAAATTATTACAGTACTCGAGTGAATAAATTCAGTATGAAGTTTCAGTATAGTTTTGTGAACAAACAGTTTAATTTCAGGCTAAAATGGAACAGGCCGGTGGAAACACGAATATATCATTTATGTTGGCACCAAAGTTTTTAGTAAATAATGTAGTGTCATGAAGGGACTGTGAATATATTGTCTATGGTTGTGACCTTCACAGCCCTATTTATTCTGATTACCATTAAATATTATACACAGTTAAATTTTGATCGTTTTAATCCCGTGGAGGATCGATCTGATACATGAAACAATATCAATTTGTAAAGATAAAGTTAAACAATAAAGTACTTTTTTTCTAAAACTCGTATTCATATACGAATGTACGAAATTAATTTGTTTGATTAAACGACTCAATAACCTTGTAGGTAGTTGTCGGTCGTTGCGTACCAACTACCAACAGTTCATTGGCCTCGCTCAATCGACGGTTACTTGAAGAAATTAATTTCGTACACGCGTAAATTAAATCGAGTTTAAAAAAAAGAGTACTTTATTTTTTAATTTTGTTACTTCTTTACGCTCCAATAGCTGGAAAGATTTCGATAAAATTTGGTAGACGGGTAGTCCATATTCTGGATGAGCTGGAATACTTTTTCTCCCGAAAGTATACTATGTTCCCTTAGGATCATTTTTAACCGACTTCAAAAAGGAGGAGGTTCTATGTTCGGCTGTATGTATTTTTTTTATGTATGTTCACCGATATCTCGGTCAATTGTGGACCGATTTCGAAAAGTTTTGAAGAGACCAAACTATTATTTATAGAAACACCGATTTCCGAAATTAAAGTTATTTCGTACTTTTTTTTTTTACATTGAAGTCTGTTGTATTTTTTTTCTATCACACGGCCAGTTTGCAGCAGTTATTACATAATATTTTTAATTGGTCAGAATGTAATATTTGTTAAATAACGAATTACATTACGTATACAATGTAACGCCCTGGTAGATATTTACGACTCCCATGGTAACAAAAAGGGCTGGTATTAACTTGAAACCGGATTACACAAAGCCTAGGCGAATTGCCAATTCCGAAAAAAGACTGGTACCATTTTCAAGAATCCATCAGTGGTATCAATATGTACCTATCGCAGTTAGATTAATGAGCAAAGTAAGCTTCTACGAAATTTAGTTATTTGAATTATAGCCTAAAATTTACGAGGAATTTGAAAATAATGTTTTGAATATTCACTCATTCAATTATTTTCAAATTTTGATGTAATTAATTAATTTGATTGGTATTACATATACCATCATCACTACATGAATGCTCGAAGGTTTTTTTTTTTTTTCGGTTGTAAAAATCATCCAATGACAAATCCCGCCCTTGGGTGGAGCGGGAAGTAGTGTTAGACTCTTACTGACTAAAAACCTACCCCGTTCCATTCTTCGCCTTGGTCCCAGGGCCCCGGGTGCCATTTTCACATACCCTTTGACCCCAGTAGGCATCGGCCCTATCGGGCCCCTACAGTTTGCTGACAACTCCTTGAGGCGCGCGGGAACAGTGCGCGCATGAATGTTCGAAGGTGGCCATCAGATAAGAGTGGAGGCGTGTTGTGAATATTCCACCAACACCTGAAGTGATGACCACGTCCACACTGTCAAGAGTGATCCGACGAAGAAGAAGATCAAAATTGTTTTTTTTTTTTTGTAATGTAAATACTAATATTATACAACGTTAAATTTTAGTCGTTTTAAATCCCGCGGAGGGTCGATTCGGTACATGAAACACTATCGATTTGTGAAGAGAAAATTAAAAAATAAAGTACTTTTTTTCAACTCGAATTAATTTACGCATGTACGAAATTAATTTTTTCATGTAAACGTCCGCTGAGCGAGGTCAATGAACTGTAGGTAGTTAATACGCAACGACTGGAAACTACCTACAAGATCATTGACTGGTTTACTTAAAGAAATTAATTTCCTATATGCGTATATTAACTCGAGTTTTAGAAAAAAAGTATTTTATTTTTTAATTCTATCTTTACAAATCAATAGTGTTTCATGTACTGAATCGATCCTTCGCGGGATTAAAACGATCAAAATTTAACGGTGTATAATCTACGTGGGTGGATTTTAATTTTAGATTTAGTCTAATGATAAATCACACTAATATTATAAAACCGAAAGTTTCTATGTGCCTATTGACTCCTTCACGCTCAAACGGATAAAGGAATTCCTATGAGACTTGGTACACGGGTAGACATGTCCTGTAATAAATCACAGGCTACGTTTTACAGGGGAAAAAGACACGCGGGCGAAACTGCTGGTAGGAGCTAATATTTCATAAAAAGTAAAACTTTCAATAATAAACAAATTCAATCCAATCAAACGATTCTCGATTACGTCTTACGATTTGTATATCGCGGGTTCAAACCTAGACGCATTACTTCGTGTAATTTATTTCATCACCACTGCTCTCAAAACGGTGAAGGAAAACATCGTGAGGAAACCGGCATGTCCTAGAACTAAAAATTCGAATATTTGTGACATCCACCAACCCGCACTGGGCCCGTGTGGTGGATTACGGCCCATTCTCTCTCCTAGAGAGGCCTGTGTCCCAGCAGTGGGAACATTAAAAGGCTGATGATGATGATGATGAAACGATTCTAACTACAAAGTAAATAACGAAAAAAAAACTTCAATCTAAAAGTAAATAATAAGTTTAAAATATAGAGCTAAAAATTCTCCGATACAGTAATTCCAAAGGTTTACATTCAACAAAGGACCCGGCAAACAACGGCAAAGGACCCAAAAATAAAAAGTACTTTCCCAAAGGAATATTTATTTTGTACCTTACCTAAAAGCTTAAAAGTATGGTCGAACTTAATTGGGTTTAGATTATGGGAGTTAATTAATATTGTTTTTTGGGGTCTGTACCTATCAGTTTATTTTAAAGGTGGGCAGTTTTTTCTTTTACTAATTTCATACTATTTTGCGTGTTTTCCTGCATCATTCTTTATTCTTTATTGTACATACAATTTTACACATTAAAAATAGGACAGATGATGTACATAGGCGAGCTTAACCCATAATTGGGTTTTCTCACAGCAAACCATACATGAAAAAAAAAAATTAGAGATAAACTTTATATTTGAGGATAACTAAACAAACATGCACAACAAAACTTAATCACATAAATTATTATTAAGACTAACTTAAAACTAAAAAATAAACTAGATAGATATGTGTACAGCACACTATACATAAATATATACATATAATAAATAAATAAATAAAAACCTATATATAAGTACATATTACCATGCCATACCATACATATTATCATTGCTTTTTTTTTTGAGGTTAGATATCATCAAATGACTTCTCCTGTTGTAGGGTAGAACGAAAGAGCGTGTTAACCTTTTACTGACAAAAAAAACCCACCATCTTGTATCTTTCAGCTGCCCTTTTGCGTTCTAAGGCCACGATCGTCGGCCCTACTGGCCCCCCTTCAATTTTGCTGACATCTTTTTGAGGTGAACGTGAAACACAAAGCATTGTCGACTCAGGCTTTATCCTTACCAAATGGCCAGACGGTAAGCGTCATAGCACGTAGTTCGCAAGTCTGTGCCTTTGGTGGCGAGAAATCGCCCTACGACTCCTGATGCCCAGCTGGGACGTGAGGATGTCGGTTCCCTCACGGTTGCGGTTATCTCCTACGCTCGTATTACTGTTTCGTTGAAGGAGGCAACCACTTCCCATACCTTCTTGCTCCGGACCATGCCCTGAACCAGTGTCGGATGGGAGAGGTCGTTGCCGCCGATCGCCTCCACGAGGATGTGTCATTCACCTGGAGGATCCGATTTACTACTAATTACTTTAAACTTTTTATGTATTTTATCAGCGCATGTCAAGCCTTTTTTTCCTTTTTGCCAACTGATGTCGTAGATTCAAGGTCATTTTTTCTCAATAGGCTCTATTTCTGGCCAGCAAACACATCGTCTACCATATCACTCGGTCAAGAATTTAGAAGAAAATCGGGATCAAAGAGAGGTTCCTAGTAAATCTCATAGGCTTTGATTCACTGAATCTAAATTTCTTCACAGATTAAATCTGTCGCATCTAGTTCTTGTGATCTCGACCTGGGAATCAAGAACCCAGGACCCCACACTCAGCAGTCGCGCTTGCGCCCATGAGACTGAAGTGGCAGTTAAAATATGTTAAACATGTAAGGCCCACATTATAATTTTTTGCTCTTATTTTGATGGCGACCAGTATCATGAGTTGAGAGAGTGCTCAAAGTCTACCCTGCCAAAGAGAAACATGTTCATTTGGGTCGTCTGTTGGTAGAACATTTCTAAATCGTTACTTTAAAATAGTCGTGTAATTAACAGACAATTTATTATTAAACAACCCTATTATTAACGGCAACATATTATTACCGACCAGGTTTTAATGCGCTGCCTTGAACTGAAATGAGCTTGTAATTTAGAAAAACATTCTTTAAAAAAAAAATTTTTAATGTTCAACATGTAATTTTGATTAATTAAGACGATTAATTAAAAGAGAATTTGCAATGTTTAATTTAATATTGGGATTGTTTATTTTTTATTAAGTTTATTTTTCTTTTATTATTCAATAATATGTTAGTCGGTACTGCCTCTTTTTTTATGAAGAAAATCGTTAATTAAATCTTCCCACCCTGTGTGGAGAGAAAAGAAATGTCAGGCTTGACACCACATTTCTTTTAATTTTTTAATTATCCCTATTTTTTTAATAGTGCATAAAAAATGCGGCTCAATCAGTACGCGTTACTGATCATATTTATGTAGTCAAAAGTAAAAAAAAAAACGAAATCCCAATATTGTCCACGAAAATTTGTCATTTGGTAAATTCATAATTGAATCAATAATTCGTAACAACTACTACTAGAAAATACTAAGCGCAGTGTTTTTACATTTTTATTGACATTCTTTCATTCATAAACAATAACCTGTGCAACGTTTCCATAAATTGAATGAGATTTTGGGATATAAACAAACGCTCATAACTTAGCTGTTTATGAATATTATTCATCGAGACTTTAGGTACTTAAATAATAACAAGACCTTTTCTAATAAGCCCTTTAAGTATTTGCCTTAATTAAAAAATAGTGGTGTATAACTATAAGTTTTAAAACCCACTTTTCTTTTATTTATCTTTTAAATTTCAGAGCTTCGGTAAACATTTTCGGGTTAGTTGAATAAAAATGCAAAATCGGTGGCGACTCCATAGTAAGAGCAACACGGTAGAGTAAACTAGACTCTTTTTGCCCCGTTAAGCAAGGTTGGTATGAGCTCAGATTCACCACCAACATTTCTTCTTTTGAGGGAAGACCGGAGGAATGACGTGGTTTCCTAAAGGGCCCTAAAATATCGATGCCTACCAACACTATCTAATTTATCATTTCAAGCCCCCATGTGTTAGATTTGATCATCTCACCTATATCCGATTATAATTTGAGTATCTTCAAGGCTACAGAGAACAGGCTCTTAATAAACTAGTGCGCCTCACCATCAACGATTGCATCACTGCTTACCATCAGGTGGGATTGCAATCAAGCACTAGTTTATATCAAATAAACAAATAAAAAATCCTGTTTCGAACAAACCTCCAACCTTGGAAAGCAACAGCCCTAATACCGTCCATTTAGCTGACTTCTCATTGCCCCAGGCCTGGTCATGATGCCATAAGCCTCTATGTAAATTGCATGGAAATTAAAATATCATTTTGTTTCCGCTGTCATATTTTTCTCAACAAAATATATTATGTGTTGTACCGGGACATAAGAAATGGAAGGTAACAATAAATCACCCTTTGTCAAGGATTTTACGAGCAAATGGAAATAAAAACCCTGAGATAGACGTAAAAAGGAAACACACGTCTCTATATAAAAGTCGAGCGAAGAAGAATTTGATATTCATATTCTGATGTTATTAAACTTTGTTTTAAAGATCTTAACTTCTTGAAGTAATAATTCTGTCTGAAATTTAATTATTATGTTAGAGCTCTAGGAAATTTATTCTTAATCTCTTTATATATTAGGAACATACTCATAATGATTAAACGAGGTTCAATGCCTTCCAAGGCTGCCGGATAATTCAAAAGAGCTACCGTGACTCTGGAACACACACAACAGTGCCTCAACACTGTAACGAATAAAAAAATATCTGCTAATGACAGCCGGAATTAACGGCTTAACGTACTTTCCGAGGCACAGTCGAATTTCAGCATGTTGAAATGGTCACCCATCCTTGTGGATTGGCGAGTTGGATACCGATCTCCTGTATCTTTGCTTAACCTTAAGGGAGTGTGATTGTGATTATTTTAGCAATAAGTTCCTGAAATATTTGGAGATAATTTGAAGCATCAGTAATGACCAAACTTTAGCCCTGCGCGTACCGGTGACTTTTGTAACCGTGACTTTAATATGTTTGTCACTGTCACGTCACGTATCCTAAGTGGAGTGTGCGCAAGACGAGCGACAGTGACCAAACATCTTTGAAATCGAAGCCCGACGAAGAGTGTCAATTTTGTCACCAGTGCGCACGGCGCGGTGACAGTTTCGTCACGGGCTTGTCCGCTGCCATGTTCGGCGTACAAAAATGTCACCCAGTTGTCACGTCAATACTCAATACTCAATATTTTATTGCAATCCATAAGTATACATAGATGGTATTAAAAAAATGTCATAGACGTCGTAACGTGGGTATGGAGGTCCATACATATCCATGGTCTTGATAAGGGTGACAAAACAGTCACAGTGAAAAAAGTCACCAGTGCGCGCAATGCTTAACTCTTAACCAAAAATGTCCTGTGACTAAACTAAAAGGCAAAACAAGAAAGAATGTCAGGAAATGAGAGCTGTCAACTGTCAAACAAGTTTTCATATTATAAACTTGGCATGATTTTTAGTGGAAGACTTATTACATATTCTGCGAGTGTCGTTTGAACCTGTTTGGAGTTTTAGTTTAACCCAATTTAGTCTATGGTAATATTTTTATTAAATTAGGTACTAAAATATTTTCGTGTTCTCAAAAGTTTGCTTAGTTTTTTAGGGTTCCGTACCTAAAGAGGAATAAAACGGCACCCTTATAGGATCACTTTGCTGTCCGTCTGTCTGTCTATCTATCAAGACCCTTTATCTCGGGAACACCTGAAGGTATCGAGTTGAAATTAACACAATGTACTCAAGTCTGCCAAACTTAAGTGGCAATGGGCAAGACATTGCTCGCAGAACTGATGGCCGTTGGGGCCGAAAGGTTCTGGAATGGCCACGTACCGGAAGACATAGCGTTGGAAGGCCTCCTACAAGGTGGACCGATGACCTGGGAATCCGGTGGATGCGAGACCCCCAGGACCTTTCATTGTGGCGACAATTGGGGGAGGCCTATCTCCAACCGTGGATGTCTTTTGGCTGAAATGATGATGATGATGACTCAAGTCTACGGTCCCTTAAAGCTGTAAAAAAATTAAACTTCTAAGTTAACGGAAAAAAAAGTTACGGCTGTTTATGTCGCATAAAACGTGTATCTCGACACTCTCAAAGGAATCAAAATTCCCGTTGACCTAGAATCCTGAAATTTGACACAAAGCAAGGTCTTATGGCATACATATAGAAATAAATCTGAAAACAGTAATGTTGTTACGCAACAAGAAAAAAAAATTGCATTTTGGAAAATCTTCGAAACTCAATTAACAATTTACATGGTAAGTTTGTAAGTATGGAATCTTCAGTGTGTGAGTCCGACTCGCACTTGCCCAGTTTTTTTCTATCAAAACCAGTCGGTTTCCAGTGAACCCAGATATTTTACATAGAGCAACTGCCTATCTGACTTCTAGCGCCCAGTAAGGCCGTGTTTACGGAGACGCGGTGCGTTGCGCGGCGCTTTGGGCGTTTCGTCGTACATTGCAGCTGCGGGCCGCGTCATCGCTTGCGCAAATACAAACATATGGAAATGTAACACAGACCGCCCGACGCGCCGCGTCATCGTAATCGAGCACTAACTGGATAACACGAAAAGCTTTGGCAAAATTTGGTTTGTGATTTAATGTAATCGACAAATTGTGTATGAAAAATCGCCAAACTTAAATGGCTGTGGGCACATTGCTCGCAGAACAGATGGTCGGTGGGGCCGAAAGGTTCTGGAGTTGCCACGTATCGGAATATGCAGCATTGGAGGCCTCCCGCAAGGTTGACCTGCTAAGATTCGCGGGAATTCAGAAAATGCGAGACACACGGGACCGCTCGTTATGGCGACACTTTGGGAAGGTTCAAAAAGGAGGAGGCCGATCGCTTCAGGCAAAGGCAACGGGGCGCTCGCCCCAGCCGCCGCCGGGATTACGATCCCGATTTCCGGCTACCGTAGGCGCACTTGCTGACGGCGTGCATTGGGTAGCACGCTGCCCGATCGTCCGGTAAGCGACCGGACCGAGCCCAAGTCGTCGACGGCGCATACTGTTCCCGCGCGCTTCAAGGCAAAGCTGTCAGAAAACCGTAGAGGCCCAGCCTGCTGGCTGCAGGCAGGCAGGGTCGAAGCCTGCTGTGGTCATGGGTCAGTTTCTGAAAGGAAGGCCCGGCCCCGGCATCGGCACGAGAGGCAACGAAGGAACTGGGTAGGTTTTTAGTCAGTAAGAGTCTGACACTCCGTCCAAGGGCGGGATTTGTTATTAGATGATTTTACATACCATAAAAAAAAACAGGGGGAAATGATGATGGTGTTTATACGATGGTTGGAAGTGAGTGAGGTACTAACAATTATGATTTGAACGTTAAATAATATCTTCTTCAATAACATCGAATAAACGCGATATTGTTATCTCTTATCAAACCTGTGATATTCGGTCATGTTTAAAAATGATAATGTTTGTTTAGTGTTCTAAGAATACACACACGTGATACATAAAAATATTCCAATACATAAATAAAAAACAATTTCCTTAGGGGCCATTCAAGTATTACGTAAGCACTACAGGGGGTGGGGAGGTTTGATTATTTGATTATTTTATTTGGGCTTTGATTATTTTTGATGACATGGGGATGAGGGGTCTGGATGAAGATTACGTCAGCAGTTTTTGTGTAGACACGCATCACTGAGCAATGTTTTCGTAAGCATGGGGGTAGGGGGGAGGTCTTTGCTTACTTTTACTGACGAGGGGGGGTTAAAATTTGCAAAAAATCTGCTTAGGTAATACTTGAACGGCCCCTTAGACGCAGTGTTGGTAGACCTCCCAAAAGGTGGACCGATGACCTGGTGGGCGTCATGGGGATCCGATAAATGCTCGACGCATAGAACCACAGGAGGGTGATCGTTGTGGCGAAAAACTTTTATTCGGGACAGACAGCGCAACAGTTATAGACACTAAAAAAAGAGAAGAAAAGTACAGCATTTGCTGGGCGTCAGACAGTGCACACCGCAGTGACGCACGGTCGAGAATAAATAAAATATATACTTAAGTAACTATTGATATTTTTAGGTATTTTTTTTTTACATTTACTTTTTATAAATAATATATATATATTTATATATATGTAAGTAGGTTGTATTATATGAATTATACATGTATGTTTATTTTATTTATATACATTTGTACCTTTGTTTTCTTATTAATCTTTTGTTTTTTTTTATGCACCTGCCATGTTTTCTCTTCACTACCCTTGTTTGACTGGTAGAGAATGCCTCAGGCATTAAGTCCGCCTTTGTGCCTTTATGTTGTATGAAGTTTTAATAAATAAATAAGTAAAGTAAAAAAATCTTTCTTTGTGTAATTCTCAATGCGTTGCTGTTTGTTTTCCTCTAGAAAACATAATAATTAAAAATTATTACAAATTCAGGTCAGGTTACTGTATTTTATTTCCATAATTGAAAGTCAGATAGAAGCAGAAATACAAAATTGAAAGAAACAAAAAAAAAATCATATTAATAATAATAATAATAAGCTTCGACGACCACCTGTCGAAGCTTTCGTTGCGCGGTTGGATCAAGGGCCTGATACAGAAGGCAGTACTCCTCGATACGGCTCGCATTGTGAGGAGGTTCCTTTCTCTGGAGCCCTAACCACCGGTAGCTTGGACCCTGCTCCCGACACCGGCGGACTACTGTTTTTATATTTTTAAATGTTTTTTTATATATATATTTGTATTCATAAATATTTAAAAATAGAAAAATATGTAAAGAAAAAAAAAATAAAGGAAATAATAATAATAATAAAATTATTATTAATTTATTATATTTTTAAATGTTTTTTTTTTATATATTATATGTTAAAAATATTTAAAAATGTAAAAAATATGTAAAACAAGAAATAAAGGAAATAATAATAATAAAAAGTTTATTGATCATAGGTTTAGGTTACAGTACACCGGTAATACATACCTATTTACATAGTACGCAGTATAGGGCACACTCACTTATGTTCAACTACACTAAGTTAGAACTTATCTATAACAAGTAGCAAGGGGAGTAGAAGAACAGTTAAATTATAATAATGCTATCACAATAAAGTAATGGTTCACATACTTGATAAAATAAGAAATGCCCAATGACGGTGTACAGAGAAAAGTTCTTTACCTCCCGTGCTAGTCAAGGACTGTGTTACGGCGAGGTAAGATTCTCGCTCATGGAATAGCAGTCATAATGTAACAAGTTAAGACACTTTTTACCAAATACATTTGTTTTGCTGTGAATCATAGATGACGATAACAAGTTATAAGCTTAGCGTAAACAAGTAGTATATGCAAAGATATCAGACAATGCAACTATTAGCATTAGTAAACAAAGTGTTTTCACAAAATAATATTTGCTTAGAATTTGTAATAAGACAAGCGTGGTTTAAAAAGAAAACAATAAAATAAAATATAAAAAAATAACAAAGAATAAAATACGTTACAAGCGACCAAGTCCTAATGTAATGTATTTAATGTACGTGTGTATATGTATATATTCCATTTATATAGTGTATATATGTATATATATTACTTAATATTTTCATACATTGTTTTTACTGTTTATAAAAACTTACTTAGCGCTTATGTATATAATTTATTTAATCTCAAAGAAATAACTCATTTAATATATTTATAAATAGATAATTACTGACATATTTGTAAAAGTTTTTCAGTCTGTTCATAGTCCAAGTTACTCAGAAACTCATCCAGAGCCCTTTTACACACAAATCTCGTCGTATCTTTAAGAGGTTTAATTTTACTTATGCGATTGTACAATATTCTGAGCATTTCACTGTTACTTATTACTGTGTCTTTCAAATGCTCCCCATAAATCTTTCCATAGTTTGAGTATCACAAATACTGCAATATACGACATATTTATCGACATAGTACTTCATTTACTTTGAAACGTAACAAGACATACAAGCATTATCTGTGCGATAATAGCGACAAGCCCCTACATAAGACAGTGCCCCAATTTCTTCAATCTTTTACCAGATAATGAACAATAAACCCACTTTTCAGTCCCAAAATGTTCGTTTCATTTATAACCTTGACCGCTATAAAATTAAGCTCATTATTAAACTCATTACTTACTGTATTACTTACTAGACCGTTAGGGGTCATATTTACTGTTTTAATTGGCAATTCTGTTCCCTGAAAACGCTAAGGATCATTGTCAACAGGACCTTTATATAAAGCATTTATTAAGTACGTAATACTGAATATTGTACTTGATCATAATTTAATACAATGGGGGAAAGTTTTGTGTTTTCATTACTTGATATTGCGTGGGTAGTAAGAACTAACTTGCGTAGGACGTAGGTGGGCTAAATTGCTTATTGGAATTTAGTATCTATTAGTTTTCTTAGGAACAACGGTACTGTTAACGACCAGTTTTAAAACTAGACTCGGAAAAAATCTTCGCAGAAAAGTACTTAGTCGTCCAAAACTAATCAAAAGAAAATTTCGTAGGAGATGAAAGTTCCTAAAAGTATTAAGTACGGTCGTTTTCGGTTTGACGGACCAAGTTTGTTCTCGCAACAGTCGACCAGATCGGACATTTGTTTTGCATACGACGCCAAGTGCATGCCGTCGGCTAGCGGACCTACACGGAGTCACGGGCTAAAATAATTATAGTTATGGTCGCCGGATTACACTAGAAACGGACTGATTTGGTTCGGAGTCGAACCAACTCGAGGTCCGACTAAGTCGTCTAAGTCCGTTCTAAGTTCGAACGGCTAAGTCCGTACTAAGTTCAAACATGTGTTAATACTATAACTTGTCTGTATTTTTATGATCACACGTCTACAAATTATATCTATAATCAAAAATAAATCACTGAATATGTTTCTAAGCGCAAATCTCGAGAACAGCTGAACCGATTTCGCTTATTCTTTTTTTGTTGAGTTTTTTTTTATGGTAGGTAAAATCATCCAATGACAAATCCCGCCCTTGGGCGGAGCGGGAAGTAGTGTCAGACTCTTTCTGACTAAAAACCTACCCCGTTCCTTCGTAGCCTATCGTGCCGGGGCCGGGGATTCCTTTCGGAACCCATGACCCTAGTAGGCTTCGACCCTGCCTGCCTGCAGTTAGCAGGCTATAAAAAAAAAACAATCAATCAATCAACAAACAAATAAAAAAAAACAGTCAATTTATCAATTATAACTAGTTGACGTATTCATGGAAACCTAAAGCAACTCATTGATAAAACTAAAATTCATTCATATCCATCCATTGATTTCCATGAAAACTTCAAACAATATTTGACGACCCTGCTAATTTATTTCCTTTGCCGACTGTACATTTCGCTACCAAGTTCAAACAAACTTATAATACTTTAACAGTGTTGATACAACTTGCCTTTCTGCTCATCCTTTACGGAAACAAGCCTTGAAGACAAACATGGAACTCTGATAATCCGGCGCCAGCCTGCCACTAACTCCCACTGTGAATTAATTACATTTTAAACTTATCCACGGTATCCGATTTGTGAGTCAAGCAGTTTCGGGATACGAATATGTAAAGAACGTAGTAACAAAGCTTTTAATTAACCTCCGACGGAAAAGAGGGGTGTTATAAGTTTGACCCACAGAAATGTAAAAACAGGAGAAGTGGCAAGCTGTGTTTAGGAAAAAAAGTTTATAATTTATTGTGTAGTATGGTCTGATTTATAATTTGCGGATAGCTGCATATGTAGTAGGGTCAGTGATGGTAGGGATAACTGGAGACATGGTGTTCCGGTACATTTTTCACTGCGTAACATATCTTCTCCTTTCTAATATCTTTGGTTTAACTGTCGGTCTGTGTGTCTGTCCGTGGCATCGTAGCGCCTAAACAAATGGACCGATTTTGATGCAGTTTTTTTTGTTTGAAAGCTGGCTTAATCGAGATGGTTCTCTACAATGTATGAAGATCTGTTCAGGTGTTTAAGGTCACCAGCTCGTTTGTTAGCTGTAGTAGGGATATTAATTCATTAATTCCCAAGAGGACACCGGTGTCCGCACACCTATTGTCTTTCTATTGTGTCTCTAATTACGGCACTTATAATGCGTATTTACTTTACTTTCAAATATTTGTGTGTCCTCATATTTGAAATACTCATTGTATATGATGGTGCCATTGAGCTGGCCTCGATGATGGAGCTTGAAGGTAGAAGACGTAGCTCTGAATTGTTCATTAGTAAGCCCATCGAGTTTGGGCACATTAGATTCGTCTTAACTATTGCTATACAATTCTCATGATATCGAGAACCTGATGCTAGAACTGGGAGGAGGCTATTGAAAACATGGAATGCCTACTTACCTACGATTAAATTCTTCAACTTTAGGCCTATTATATGTATATTGTCGGTTATGAAGCACGTTATCATAGCGCAAAATTACAGAAAACATTTTGTGTCGGGGGTTTTTTAATTTTATTCTTATTGAATGTGCCGTTGTATTAATCGATACGGGAATGAAACAGACATATCTGACCGGAAAAACGTAGCTGAATATCGTATTTCTGCTTTCTATTTTGTAACTAGCCGAAATAATCCCGTCGTCAGTTCTTGCATCGACCATCCATCGGTGAAATAACAAGTATGGCCTTAGTACCTGCCCCTACTCTGGGGCCTTGGGGAAAGTATGAAAATGCATACAGGGTCCTGGAACCAAGCCAATGAAGGAACAGGGTAGGTTTTTAGTCAGTTACACCCGTATTTATAAAGAAGTAATTACTTGTTACTAAGTAAAATCTTATTAAGTATTTATTCATTTTCATATAGTCATTACTTGTCGTTTGAAATCTTCATTCAAAATTCAAAATTTTCTTAACTATAAAACAGAAATTATTACTTAAGTAGTTAATCTTACTTAAGTATTTAGTTTTACTTGTTTATAAATACGGATGTTAGAGTCTGACACTTTCTCCCGCTCCGCCCAAGGGCGGGAGATGTCATTGGATGATTTTCCTGCCTAACATTTACTTGAAAGTTTTTTCAATAACTATGGCCAACTATACTCCCCTTGCTATCCTGCCATGTGTTTCCAAAACAAACAGCAAAATTGATCTCTGACAAAGATTCTGAGCAACAAAATTAGATTTAGATACAGTCGTGCTAGCGATACAAAAAATCAGCAAGACCGCGTTTTTGCGCGGTGTTAGAAATATATTATTTCTTTTTTTATGGAGTATTAGGGTCGGTACATATCTGAAGGTAAATGCGCCACGTATTATCGGTCGCGTAACGTCAGAACAGACAAATATATTAAAGCATTCGACCTTTCACACAACCGATGATGCGTTAATCCGTCGAACGTAAAGTATAGTATAAACTCGATACGCTCAACGCATTTTCCGTCAGATATGTACCGACACATGGTGTTAAATTAACGGATCGCATTAAAAACACAATACTACGGTCCAAAACTCCGTGTTCTGTGACGTGTGTCAGTTGACTGGTTCAGAAGGCTGTCCATATGTGGAACAGCTTGCCGATCGAGCGATGGACACATAAAACACAAAATCGCTACCCAGAACACAAAGGAGACGGCGAGAAGACTTAGGTGTCTTCCTTAGGGATTGGCAACAACTGGGCCAGAGCCGGAAACAATTTGAGAGGCCTTTACTCTGCTCTAGAACAGTACAAGTTAGATATAACAAATTACTATTTTCCTGTCTATACTTAACTGCCAACTGAGAGCAGTGATGGCCGAATGGTAAACCCAGCCAGGCTCATTACTTTGTGTAATTTATTTCATCACTGCTGCTCTCAAAACGGTGAAGGAAAACATCGTGAGGAAACCGGCATATCCTAGAACCACAAATTCGAAGACATGTGACATTCACCAATCCGCACTGGGCCCGCGTCGTGGATTACGTCCCATTCCCTCTCCTAGAGAGGAGGCCTGAGTCTTGAAACAGTGGCAACATTAAAAAAAGGCTGCTACCTTACTGCTTAAAAACCCAACATTCCATTCAATCTACAGATGCAGCGAAGTCACACGTGCTTGCAGTAGACAAGTATCTACCACAATAGTTCATTTGAACTCACAAACTCAATTGTCAGTCGACGCCTTATAAACTCGCCGGTTGTCACTTCAATTTCTTTACAATTTACTAGCTTGATCTTCTTATTAGATGTTAGATTTACGAGTATATTCATGCTCTACAATAGTATCATCTATTTTTCTAGAAAAAAGAAAGGAAAATATTTATTTTACACACTGTCAAATAAAATTTAGAAACTTAAGATTAAAAAGAACACTGACACAGTGTGGTTGCGCCAAATAGGTCCAATTCAGCAAAAGTGTTTGGCAACTACGTGGTAGTCGCCTGACGCTAGTTTTTAACTAAACTGTACTGAGAGTATACGGTAGTGTAATATTAAGTATCCTAATTTAGACATTCAATGTTGCAATAATTCGCACCCAGCTGAAAATTTGTAGGATTATTCAAAACACCATCATACATGAAATGTAAAAAGTCCTCATCGATCCGACACCTGGAAAAAATACTACGGGGTCAAAGAAAATATACTATACACGAGTTTTTTTGCGATTTTCAGCGAAACAATAAGTTTTTTTATAAAATAGCCTAGACAAAAAATTTATACCAGATAATTAATTATCTACCAAACAATAGGGGTACCTATTGTTTGGTCTTATTTGACTGGACTAATAGTGAACAAAAAGCATTGAATTAAAAAATGAATAAAGCCATATCAATGAAGATGTTATTTAAAATATGAGGAAATGTCATCGTCCACCTGCAACCGCCTAATTAGCGAAACAATTCTCATAACGGGGAAAATGGATCATGTTCGGTAAAGAAACCGAAAAAGATATCGAAAATATGACCGCAGAAATAAAATACTGTAAAAATATTCGCATAGTTATACACCGTTCAATTTTGGTTGTTTAAATCCCGTGGAGGGTCGATTCGGTACATGAAACACTATCGATTTGTAAAGAGAAAATTTTAAAAATAAAGTACTTGTTTTTAAAACTCGAATAAATTTACGCATGTACGAAATTTTTGATAATGCTTCTTTTCTAAATCTACTACTCGAGAAAACAGTTCTTATATTACATTTATTGAGCTACAACCTACCGAAGATCGTTGCTCCACCTAGCCTGATATTCGAGTCCGTTGACATATACTCCCAATTTATTTCCCAAAACCTGTTCTGAACTTTTTATCTCTTGAACTTTAGGAACAGTGGCCGTTGAGACACGTGTTTTGCAATAAGCATTTAATTTACAAGACGCTGTATTCTTAACGAAAAGTGATATTCGCGTGAAAGGTCTTCCAGAAACATCTCATTAATCAAATGAGATTACGTAAAGTATGTTTTGATTATCTTACGACAGCCGGTTTTAGAGGTGGTAATAAATTTCAAGCTCTATCGCGACTTCGTTGCCGATAATTAGGGAGAAATTTTGGCTGGTATGTAAGTCTGAGATCAATTTGTCTCAGACGAAGAAAGCTGTAAGTCCTTGACGCATAACTTAAACCTCATTGTTTTAAAAGGTCAGGATTACAGTGGAATTTAAGATTAAAGGCTTAGTAATTCTAGTTTACGTTCTAACTTAAGCTGTGGTTTTAAATTCCTGAATAGCTATTATCTTTGCTATGAGGCAAGATTATTCCGCAATCGAAGCAATGTTTTCGTAAAACAAGGCCCTGAATTTCAAAGAGGGTCACATAATAACAAACCAATAGGCCATAAAGAACGGAAGAAAATAAACGAGAAAGAATAATATGAGCCTACAATAACAAGCCAAACTGGCACGAAGAGAGGATTAAATGACCTTTGGAAACTTTTAGATTATGTATACTACATGGAAAATCTAGATCAGATTCCTGATGTCATATTCAATGAAAAAGAAAACTTAGTTGACACGAGGCGTTGAAATACTAAAGGAAGATAGTTTTGCGAAGGCAATGAGCTGCAAAAATTTTGTAAAGACATTGCAGAAGTCAGCAGAACTAAACAAAATAACATATTCCAATGCCATTTTGATATGCTAATTTTATTGACGCCCAGTAAATGCTGAGGTGGTCACCTTACCGGGACGGGTAAGCCCAACGCATTCTATAATTTTCTTCTCTTTTACTTAGTGTTTCTAACTGTTACAGTTGTGCTGTGTCTGTCCCGAATAACAGTTTTTCTTTTCTATTCTTTCATTCACTATCTTACTTCGACATTCTCTTCATTCTTTCGCATTCCCTACACATATCACGTCAACTCCTCGTTTTTACTGTCAATAAAAGCTTGGCTATGTTCGTCAATGTAATAACAATTACTCTTAACTTCGGGGCGTACAAATTGCATTAAGATATGCGTGTACCTTTCATTTTTACCTGCATCTGCGCTCAATAGAGAAAGTTATTAAGACCACGAGGTTATTAGATCGATGTTTATTTGTTCGTTATTATCTTGGTAGATATTTTTTTGGTAAGTAACGAATAAGTTGAGTTCCATATTGTGATGATAAAACAATATTCCACTACTTTCCCGCAACGCCATGTTGTCCAAAATCTACTTATTCTTGGTTTTTGGCCACCGATAAATTTATTTACTTCCGTTTTTATGGTTTTTGTCCTAATCTAACACAAAAGAGTTTTCATACCATGAATAAAATCACATGATTGTATAACTGGCAGTTTGGCCATTACAGTGATATTCGAAAATTCAAAAATAGAATTGCATTAATTTGTTTATCCTATAAATGAAATGATTCACTATTTTGAGATGAATGTATGTTTAGAGTTGGAATACATGTCACATTTGAAAACTAATAAAAATTAGCGCTTATCTTAAGACATTTGATCTTTATTTGTTTACTGTGACTTTGGGACGTTTGTAAAGTACTTTTTTTAAACTCGAATTAATTTACGCATGTAAGAAATTATTTTTTTTAAATTAACGTCAACTGGGCGGGCTCAATCTGACCTGTAGGTAATTAGTACGCAACGACTGACAATTACCTACAAGGTCATTGACTGTGTCCACGGGATTAAAACGATCAAAATTTAACGTTGTATTCCTATTGGTTACATCGATCACATGACTTAACTAATAATGGCTAAATGCTTTACATGCGCCACAAGTAACTAATAATATTGGAAATAAAAAAAAATATCAATGTTAAACTAAAAACTAGACCGGAAAAATGACTAAAACGTTCGAACCAAGCCATTTTAAGCAGTCAGATGTAATAGATAGAATTTATTTTTAGTTCAATCATAGATTTGGCGCCAGTGCTACATCGTCCTTTTTTGCAGTCGGGTTTTTTGGCGCCGTCATTTTTTTTGTCATTTAGAATTTCTCGTCTACTATTATATCTTCGGCATCGATTACTACTCTCCGCTGAGATTGACCGACGTGGCCAAGAGTCTGGAGTTTCTCAAAGAATGTGGAGCTATAGTGAAAAAAAAATCGACGTTGTGTGAAATAAGGAAACAAACTACCAAGCTGTATAAAGTACCCCATATAACATAAAGACCTCTTGGCAGCTTGATTAATACCAGTTAATATAGCTTTTTGTGCAAAGCGTCAAGAACTAGAGAGAAATAATTTGCAACCATGTGGACATTATGGTTTATTCAAGATTACAAAAAATATTTATTATTTTAGTGTCATCATCATCATTTCAGCCGAAAGACGTCCTGTTAAACATAGGCCTCCCCCAAGTGTCGCCATAAGTCTCGCATCCATCGAATTCCCTCTACCCTCACCAGGCCATTGCATCGGTCAGTGTGCTTGAGGATTATACTTTGAAGTCTAAAACTGAAGAAAAATCAAAACTGTTTCAGTCTTTTGATATTTTATTTTTTATTTCCAAAAAGGCTTATTGTGTGCCATATTTCCCGAAGTTACTCTATTAATTTTAATTCTTCTTCAATGATAAGTAGTAAAGTTATTCATACAAATTGTTAAAAACAGTTTTATTCTCTTGAATAAGGTATCGATAATGAAAGTTAACTGAAACCTCATCCCACTGTTTTCAATGGCCCTTCAATCTTACGGTACCGTCCACAATAATATAGAACTAGAACGTGATACTTAGTTAGTTACTGTTAACCTTTTTCATAACAACACAATGCTTCGTATAATGCTCATATTTCTAACAGCTTTAGTATCCAATGATTGCTATTCTGCAGACAGACTTCTGAAATAACTCTGATTTCGTTCTAAATATTACTCCGCCCGCGTGACAGTAGAAAATTGACACACGGGAACATACCCCGGGGTAAAAGGTATTCT
This sequence comes from Leucania comma, assembly GCA_958295575.1. Lineage (NCBI taxonomy): Eukaryota > Metazoa > Arthropoda > Insecta > Lepidoptera > Noctuidae > Leucania > Leucania comma. Next base: position 20,883,214 of record OY282477.1, on the reverse strand, counting down.
ATATGCTATTCCAAAACATGGTCTACTCTGGTGCCAAATATTCAAATCCGTTCAACCATTCGTGCGTCAAGAAGTAACAAGCATAACATAGCATAGCATCAGCCTTATAATGTTCCCACTGCTGGGACTCAGGCCTCTTCTCTAGGAGAGGGAATGGGCCGTAATCCACCACGCAGGCCCGGTGCGAGTTTGTGAATGACCCGTCTTCGAATTTTTGGTTCTAGGACATGCCGGTTTCCTCACGATATTTTCCTTCGCCGCTTTGAGAGCAGTGGTGATGAAATAAATTACACAAAGTAATACGCCTGGCTGGGCTTGAACCCGCGACCTACAACTCGTAAGTCGGGGCCGTTACCACTTGGCCACCACTGCACTAACAAATATACAAACACAAATTTCGACTTTATAATATTAGTGTAATGTTTTATTGTAGAAGCATGATTTATTTTATCAGTAAGCCTATCTCCATTAGTGGAAGTCTGTATCCATTGCAATGATAATTTTTAATGTTAAACTGAAATTTAAACATTTTGAAAGCACTGTTGGCTTAGTAGTCGAGTTATTGACTGCTGCACTGTTTACTGGCTCGATTCCTACATGTAACAAATACTTGTATGGCTTACAACTATTTGATCCAGTCTGGGTATCTCGCGGGCTTGCGGACGGCGTGCAATGGCTACCCATTGCGATCCGATCGTCCGGTAACCGACCGGACCGAGCCCAAGTCGTCGACAGCGCGTACTGTTTCCGCGCGCCTCAGGGAGCTGTCAGCAAACCGTAGAGGCCCAGCCTGTTAGCTGCAGGCAGACAGGGTCCAAGCCTGCTTGGGTCATGGGTCAGCTTCTGAAAGGAAAGCCCGGCCCTGGCACGATAGGCAACGAAGGAACGGGGTAGGTTTTTAGTCAGTAAGATTCTGACACTACTTCCCGCTCCGCCCAAGGGCGGGATTTGTCATTGTATGATTTTACCTACCATGAAAAAAAGTCTGGGTATCTGGTGTATGTTAGTTTACGTGTTAGTGAACGCACCCATGATACAGGAGTAATTCCTAGTTGGAAGCAACTTTTTTAAAAATATCTTTGGTATGATGTTTTAAGAGGTTGAGAGAATATAGATATTTCGTCGTACTTATCTTCTATTGTCTCTCTTAATAAATTCTATAATTGATATATTCTAAACCGGTCGTTGAACTTATTAGTTCTAACAGCAAATTAGTCCAAGAAACCATCCATAAATAAATTGGTTTTAGACGTAACGAGAAATCTGTAGGTAAAGTCAATATCTTCAGGTACTTTTCCTTTTTAATTAACTTACTAGTGTTTTCTCTTGAGTTTCGATAATTTAATACGAAACGTGGTTGGGAAGCCCTTGAAAAACATCAAATAGAAATAATTGTCCAAACCAAATTTCGCCCACAGTGCCCTCACGCCCAGCTTTGGCATTTTGCGTCCAATAGACCATAGAATAAGTAATGAATGGACTAACGGTAACAAGACAATAATCATCTTTTTTTCTAATGACATAAACTTGTGGTTGGTGGCGATCCCACCTGATGGTAAGCAGTGAAGCAATCGTTGATGGTGAAACCAATCTATACTGAAACATAAGGAACGTGGTAGTAAAGTTCCTCTGAAATATCAAACACATTCAGGTTTAAAGGATTTTTAATTCTATAAGGGGACACTAAGTCACTTAAGAGTAGATTCTGATTATCTTATGCTAATCAAAAACTACGTTGACTTTGTTATCGCGTACAGAATTAGGAATGTTTTCATACAATCACTCAATATGTGGGTAATTTATTGTTTATTGCATATTGGGCTAGTTTGACTTTGAATTCGAATTAGTGTACAACTGTGTTCCTTTCATTTTCGTGCCGAAATTAGTACTCGTCTTTGTTAATATCAGAAATGTTATTTATAATAACGTATGCTTATAAATTTTCATCATCATACTTCTACTGCTGGACATAGGCCTCTATCAAGCCACAACGAACGTTCCTATGCATCTCGCATCTATTCCTGCAACCCTCACAAGGTCATCAGTTCACCTCGTGGGAGGCCTGAACTGCATCTTCCATTTTGCCCAACCTTTAAGCCTAATTGACCATCTGTTCTACAAGCAAAGTGCTTATAATTTTTAATAACTAAGAGCCAAATTCACCAATAAACTAATCGCGATTCGTTCAAACAAAACGCAGTTTGACTAATCGAGATTATAGCTTCATTTTGCGTTTCATCGCGATGAATTAAACTTAGTTTACTCTAAACTTAGTTTCGATTCTTTTGTGGTCGCCACGGATATCGAAACACGGATATCTATGGTGTTCGCTCATTTTACGACACGGGTCTTTAAACTAGATTACGATGAGCTCAGTTTAGTTGAACTAAGTTTTTATATTGAATGATGAAATCAGCCCTTAATTTTCTTTCTTTCTTCATCCTTTTTTTTCTTAATTTTTCGCTTTATTGTTTCAGGTAAGATTTCGACCATCGGAAAGATATGAATGAAAAGTAATCTTCTAATCAATCTTCGTAGATTTCAATGATGAGAAAAATATCCGGAAATATTTTATTCGGGATAACTTTAAATCCTCCACGTGTCGGATGCTGCCGGCAGTTTCTGAAGTCGTGGTAAGTTAAATCTTATTTACTTGTAATACGTCGCTCGCACACGGAGAGCTTGTCAAAATGTCAAGTCAAATCCAGTTCAAATTATAAGTTAAGCAAAGAAATTGGATGTTCTGAAATCTGGTACTTTAGGAAAAAAGCCGGCCAAGTTAGAAAAAAAACCGCACGATAAAAAACCGGGCGAGCTGGATTCACACACGAAAGATTCCTTATTATTATTTTATTTTACTTAAATTCTTTGTTCGTATAACTATAATAGAACACACTTCTTGAAAATTTACACTCCGGTGAGTCATCGACAAACAGACCGTCGGACAGCAGAGCATTAGTAATAATTCAATTATTATTGTACATTTACCTCTAGTTTTATCTTCATTTATATGAAATAAATAATTCATTGGAGAGCAGTGGTGGCCGAGTGGTAACGGCTTACGAGTTGTAAGTCGCGGGTTCAAACCCAGGCGCATTACTTATTGTAATTTATATCATCACCACTGCTCTCGAAACGATGTAGGAAAACATCGTGAGGAAACCGGCGTGTCCTAGAACTAATAATTCGAAGACATGTGACCTCCACCAACCAGCACTGGGCTCGCGTGGTGGATTACGGCCCATTCCGTCTCCTAGAGAGGAGGCCTGAGTCTCAGCAGTGGGAAAATTTTAAGGCTGATGCCATGCTATGCTAATTAATTCAATAAACACATTCAAGTTTGTCATTCCGTTGGTTACCCTTCTTGTACGAAGCTTTAAAAATATATAAGCATGCATTGTGAACATTATCACGTTGGTCTATCGCTGGGTTACTATGCGTTGTACACAGGTTAGATAATGTGTTATAAGGGTCTCCATTTGTAATTTCTTAGTAAATCACATACATATCATAAAGACGAAAGTTTAGGAGTGAATGTGTGTGTGTTTGTTACTTATTCACGCTCGAACTACTGAACGGATTTTGATGAAACTTGGTACACGGGTAGACCATATTTTATTCCGGGGGTATGTTCCCTTGGGGTAATTTTCACGCGGGCGAATTCACTGACAGCAGCTAGTGCTTGTACAAAACGTACAACTTATTGTATCAAATAGTTTCTTATTACTTTCTTATTGTGGGTAAAGTAATTATTGTTGTAAATAGCCACACCTACATTTTTTTTTTAAATTCCTTTAAGTACCCATTTCGAAACCGCATCAAACCCAGCATATCGATTTACTTGGCGACGGGAAAATGTATCGTCCTGATAAGAGATAACGTGATAACAGTATATGCTTTGAGGGGAGCGGCCTTATCGCTTGCAAAATGGACCGGACTGTGCCGCAATGTTGGCAGTACTGACTCACGTCGGTGTACGGTTGGCAACGCAATTAATAAAAATAAATGATCGGTCATGAAGTTAGTTCAATATTTTTTGTAGTGATCATTTTCATCTCCTTCACGCCTCCTCATCGCCTTTTCCCAACTAGCTTGTAGAAGTTGGCATCCAGCCAAACAGGAGGTGGCTAAATAACCGTGTTTTACATGGAACACTGCTTATCAGACCGCCACAACCCAGTTACTGGGCAACGATACTCCTTGTATAGACTGATAGTCGACTTTCTAAAGATTACGAATGACAACCAGGATCAACGGTTTTATGCTATTTTTATACGATGACTTAAAAAAGTACATATCAATTGAAAAATTCGCACTGGTACTTGCCCGGTCCGAACCCGCAACCTCGTGCATGGAGACAAATGCCTGTACCATTGGCCATCACGAAACTGCAATCATTTTTTGTAGTCAGTATTTCAATATTTTTTGTTGTCAATTTCTTTTCTTACGATCTTTCATATTAGAGCTCTAAGTGCTTCATGACGGTGTTTTGTTGAAGTGCAGTGAACTCTGAGTGGATCTGCCGTGCTGTAACCATATTCTGACTTTTTTTTTATCAATCAATATAATAATAATACTCGTATAATAGTAATTCTCCAATAACGTAATACACACTTTTTACACCATCTGCTCGATAATACCCTTTTTCTATATGTCCAACAACCATCACTTAAAGCAAGTCATTATGTCCCAAGGGAAATAATGTAGTATGGGCGATCCCTAGGGAAAAATTAGATTTGAATTTGGAACGTCAAAAACCAAAGATATTGTATTAAAATGTACGTGCATTAAATAAGTTTATACAAAAATCCAACTGGTCATTAACAAAAAAAAAAGAATAAAGTAATGTTAATGCCGAGTCTCTAAAACAGTAATGAAAGCGCGGGAGCGCCATAGAAAATTAAAAATACAGAATCTTACAGTACTGAATTTATTGAATGTTGAGTTTTAGAAGATTAGATTGTAAATATTACTACAATCACTCTGAAATATAGTTTGATTTCGAAAATTGTCTTTTAATTTCCTCATAGATGGTGTAAAAAGTAAAGCATCCAACACGGGGGATAAAGCTGTCTTTTTCTTGGGCGGTTGACCTCCTCACTTCACACAGGTTGCTACATTAACTCCCTCATATTGCTCGGTAGTTAATTATATACAATCCCTCACTAACGTTCGGGATTAAAACTTGACAACCTTTATTTCGTTCGGAATTCAACATGCCGCCTGCGACTTAAAGACACTGATTCATCCTCTAGTCACATAATCTACTATTATATCACCATTCGGATATTTTTGAAGGAAATATCTCCTAAAATCGTCCTCTCGACGATGAAAATCACGCTATGTATGTTGTTGAATTGTCAAAATGAATAAAGTAAATGCCTATATGGCAATAAAGTAAATGGTTATTGATTGTGTGTCACGCTGTTCTTAGAACCGTAACTACGACTTGATTCGACGCTATCTTGACCTTAAAAGTAAAATCGCAATTTCGGTTCCCAAAAGAACTAAGTTTTCTTATTAAGAAAATAAAATACCTAATTATAAATGTCGCATGAATTTTATGTCCAAAATTCTGACGATAAAATTTCTAGAGTAGTGTTATAAAATATTAGTGAAAATTGTTGCCGACCGTACCTTTATGAGGCATAGCAGGATTGTGGGGTCACTGACTTTCGTTACGTTGCTATAATTATGAATCTATAGCCTATAGGTACATAGTTATAGCAACGTAACTAAAGTATATAATCTTGCCTTTGAAAACCATCTGTATAGGCTATAGGGATGGTTTTCAAAGGCAAGATTATTTCTGAATCACTGTTATACCTACAGGATATTATTACTCGTATTTATCTATAGATATATATAAAAGCGAAATACCACTCACTGATTAATCACGAAATCTCAGAAACTATAACACCTATAAGCTTAAAATTTGGCAGGTAGATTTCTTATAAGGTGTAGAAATCCGCGGATTTTACGAAATTCCACCCCTAAGGGGGTAAAACGGTGGATGAAAGTTTGTATGGAGAAATCGACTTTCACGCAGGCGAAACTGCTGGCAGAAGCTAGTGAGTATATAAATATTGGGTCTAGAGATGAAAAAAGCAAAGAAACGATAAATGGGTTGTGTGTTATTGGAAAAGAGATGAAATTTGAGATTACTGGAAATAGAGATGTATGGACGAGGAAGAGAAGGTAACTAGAGATATATGGCCGAGGAAGAGACAGTGTATCTAGAGATAAAAGAATGAGCAAGACGTCTCTTGCCGCGTCTTGTTCGTCCATACATCACTGTTCATCGTCTCTTCCTCGTCCATACATCTTCTATTCTACGTCTCTTCTTCGTTCAAAAGTCTCAATACCTCATCGGGTATCGAGAACATTAAAGCTACAAAACAGACATCGGTCCATTTTAAACGACAAATTTCGTTGTGCGGCCTTGTCGTATTTTTAACGTAAATTACTATTGTTATGATGGACAAACTGGCAGAGAAGTGAATAAGTTTCGCTGAAAGTATTTTCTCTCGTATTTTTTGATGTTTCTTTGTGGCAGTTTGTGTTCAGCTATATTATTATTTTTTATTAGTAAAGATCTCTGATATTTTTTATAAGAGTTTTTCGGAGGAATTCGGTAACAATCACAGTTAGAACTTATGTATTAGACTAGTTCATTCTGGAAACGTTGTTTGCTATATAAATTATTAAAGAAAAAAATGGGGGATGATGGTAGGGGGGCTACGAAGGAACGGGGTAGGTTTTTAGTCAGTAAGAGTCACACTTTTTCCCGCCCCACGCAAGGGCTCGTGTCATTGGATGATTTTACCTACCATAAAAAAAACCTATGACCTACCAAATTTAAACAGAAATTTTCATAAAAATCGGCCAAGCTGTTTTGGCGAAGTTCGATAGCAAACACTTTGACACGAGATTAACCACCACATAAATTAACAAACAAAATGGTGATGGGATTAGGAGAGTAAAAAATATCATACGACCTGTTCTCAGACCCATCAAATGTATGTTACCGGCTGTCTGTATAATTCAGATATTTTATACAACAGCTGGGCAATGAACATAATATCTGAGCCGTCCGGGCAACGTATGAAATATAATGAATATTTTAGTCCATTGCATACTTTACCTAGGGATTATATAGAGTACCTGCTGGCCCACCGGCAATGTGTGAAGTAAATAGATTTTGGTGTGTATCTTTATAGATGGTGTATTATTTCACCGTTAAATTTTGATCGTTTTAATCCCGTGGAGGGTCGATCCAGTACATGAAACACTATCGATTTGTAAAGATAAAATTAAAAAATAAAGTAGATTTTTTTAAAACACGAATTAATTTGCTCATTTAAGAAATTAATTTCTTTACAAATAAGGTATGCGTTTTTTGCGATATAAACGGCCGTAACTTTTTTTTTTTTCGTTAATTTAGAAATTTGATTTTGTCACAGCTTCAAGAGATCAATTTGAGTATATGTACAGAAACGTCAAAGTCAGCCGCACGGTTGTTAAACCCTGCTTAACACAAATCGTTTTTGAATCTTTTACACGTGCTCTGATCGACCTTATCATAACTTTTATTTTATCTTAAAAGAAAGGACGAAAAGCTTTCGCACTAATCTAAAAAGCGAGGGACGAAACGCTAGCAACCAATCGTTACATCAAAGTGATACAAAAAATGGTAGCTAAGCCTTATTCATAGACGAAATTCCAGACAAGGCCACGTCCAAAAAGATAGATATTGTCTGAAAATATTCAGCCTAGATACATACCCAATTAGGTAAACTCACGCCTTTTTCCTATGCGGGGTAGGCTAAAGCATTGCTGTAGCTAAATAACGTATTATGGCTACGTCCATTTCACCTGGTTTTTTTTTATGGTAGGTAAAATCATCCAATGACAAATCCCGCCCTTGGGCGGAGCGGGAAGTAGTGTCAGACTCTTACTGACTAAAAGCCTACCCCGTTCCTTCGTTGCCTATCGTACCGGGGCCGAATATTCCTTTCGGAAGCTGACCCATGACCCAAGCAGGCTTCGGCCTTGCCTGCCTGCAGCTAGCAGGCTGGGCCTCTACGGTTTGCTGACAGCTCCTTGAGGCGCGCGGGAACAGTACGCGCCGTCGACGACTTGGGCTCGGTCCGGTCGGTTACCGGACGATCGGACAGCGTGCTACCCATTGCACGCCGTCCGATTCCGTCCGCCGTCCGAAGCCCGCGCCTACTGTGCCCGGAATTCGGGATCGGAATCCCGGCGGCGGCTGGGGCGAGCGCCCCATTGCCTCTGCCTGATACGGTCGGCCTCCTGTTTTGCTAGCATTACTGCTTCGCAGAAGGAGGCGACCGCCTGCCATCCCTCATCACTCCGGATCCATTTCACCTGGTCATAAAAGTCGTTTGAGTGGTCTTCTACATTAAAGTTATATTGAAAAGATGGTAATTGTGATTTACAGCTATTTGAGAAGACATTTCTAAAAGAAAGAAAAAAAAAATTAACCAAGTTTCATTAGGAGCTTTACGTGCTATGATTGTGTTAAAATGTCAAGCGAGTGAGCCAGAAAGAAGGATAGAGCTGTACACCCTATAGTGCTCCATCCCTTTAACAGTTCAGTTTAGGTTGTAAAATGGATCGCTTTAAGAGGTCCAGGCCTAAAGGTCCTTAACTATGAAATTGATTTTTGAAACAGGTTACTTTGAAGTGTGATATCTTCGGAATGACTTGGTATTACAAGTTCTAATAAACATTATTAAAATTACGTTTTTTTTTAAATTGGTTATTAAATGGTTTCTTTGTGTTAAGCATTTTGTGTAATATCGCAGTATTAAAAGCTGTAGGAGACATTCTATAGATGGCTAGATCCGCTAAAGTACATTCTAGAAACCTTATCAACTCTTATTCTGAAAAATATATAGTTTCTGTGCATTGAATCATAGGAGCGAAGCAGTGAGATAAAGCTAGTCAGTAATAAGGTCCTTCCAGGTGTTTTTATATTGTTATTATTGATAGATAGACTCGCGTTTGAACGCGACACTATCTACCTTAGTGGCAAGCGATGAAGTGGTCGACGATGGAGCATATTTGCTTAGAAGTGACCTATTTACTCATGACCTAAAGACCCCTTAGGTTATAGCTATCAAGAAACACAGACTACGGCAGAAATTCCACTTCATAACTGTTCCCAAAACGTTTTTGTGAGAACGGGTGAGATGTTCACCATGTACCGTTGGCTTCGCCGTGCGTCCAGTAATTCGATAATGGAGAAAGGGCTTGGCGTAATTAGGTTGTGCAATTAGGTGACCTATCCGTTTGTCTGTCTACTAAATTCCTTATATCGCCTTTAATCTAGCCCAGACACAACCCAGAAAGAACCATAACTGCTTATTGGTGATAACATTTACTACAATCGCCATTTCTGGAAATCGGTGGGCCGTTACAGGCCCTTAGCTGACCTTTATCAGATTAAGGACCTCGAGGAATAAGGTAAAAGGCCCATTAGAACAATTTTCCTGTACGTGTGGGATCCCAAACGGGTCCAATTATGTGCTATATGTTATGTGCCATTGCCCTGTAGCTTGGCGCATGTTGACTGGCCTATTTAGGCGTTGAATGGCGGATAATGTGCGGAATTATACTCACAGATGTAAGAATTAATTTTAATGAAGTATTAGAGTAAGGGTAGACTGGGATTACAATGCTTTTGCCATTCTCGTCAGCTTGTGTAGAATGGACTAATAGTGACACATTTTTTAAAAGGCTTTTTTCTTTTATCGACGTATAAAAGTAACATTACAAAAATTGTTTGGACTTGCGAAGCTGGGATGGGTTGCTACTTCAGATAGAACTTAAAATATAAGTAAACTTACATAGTTATAATTTATTTACGCCTGTAACTTGCTGAGTGGGAATTAATCCCCTAACTCATTATAAACTCAATAGGTAATTATTGAACTTGAAAATAAACCTCTTAGAAACTCTCCTATAATAGAATATAAGCTCCTTATTTCCCCGTGTACAGAGGGTACCTAGCTACAATTCTGACATCTGCGTGCTTCGGATCATTTGGAATATAATAGAATAGGAAACAAGGTATCTATGTATCTATATCGGGATCGCAGTTAAGCACTAGTTCAATTAAAAAAAGTCTGTCTTCTGACACTGACTATTTCTGTATGTATTTTTTCTGCGCTTATTATGTAACTGATCAGTTCTTAAGCGACGTTTCTAAGTATACTTAGGTTATTGTGTATGTTTGATGTGATTAGTTAAAATTTTTATGGTATTCTCGTAAGTAACGTTTTTAAGTATAGGTTATTGTGATTAGTTACTCTAAATACCAACTGTTGCGGCTGTTTTGCTACCAACCCCTATAATTTTGTTAGCAACTCGATTGAATTGAACTGATTTTTTCTGTGTTCAGTCTTACAAGCCCGCCCATTCACATTAAAGGAGGAGTGGGAGGGCGTATAAGACCTTTACTTACTGAAACCCACCCGTGCTTTTATGCCTTTTGCGTTCCCTAGCCGCAGTAACTCAACAAATCTCCAGGTCTTTTTTAGGTGGGAAATCATCCAATGACTTCTCCCCGTCTTGGGCGAAGTGGGAGGGCGTGTCAGAACTTTATTGACTAAAATCCACACTTGTTATTTCTTTGCTTTCGTTTCAGGACCCCGGGGTACACCTTCGCACAACCCTTGAATATTGCAGCACTAAATACCAACTAGTGCGAGTATCATTTTGCTATCAAACTCTCATAATTGTGTCGGAAGTCTGACGATACTTGTGCTAGAACCACAATTTTTTTGCCAGGCCCAGCCTGCTAACTGCAGGCAGGCAGGGTCGAAGCCTACTGGGGTCATGGGTTTAACTTCCGAAAGGAATGCTCGGCCCCGGCACGATAGGCTACGAAGGAACGGGGTAGGTTTATAGTCAGTAAGAGTCTGACACTACTTCCCGCTCCGCCCAAGGGCGGGATTTGTCATTGGATGATTTTACCTACCATTAAAAAAAAACCACAATTTTTTTTAATAAGTAACCACTCAAGTTTAAGCCTGCTAAGTAAACCATGAAAATTGCGAAAGAAATTTATAAGGATTTTATCGCTAGCACTCGGCCTGGTTTATTATTATTATTATTATTATATTTAACCATCAACGTAGATTATTAGGCCGACCATATTCAAATTACCAACTGGAGATAATTTAAGTAAATTGTCTTCATCGTCGGGAATGGGAAATCATCGTTAAAGATGGTCGACTGCAAATAATGTTCAGAATTGACTACGTGTTATGCTACCTTTACAAGTGGGCCCAGCTTCGGCCAATCGCTATTGTGTAGCCATTGTATCAAGGGGGAAAAACCGTCAACATAATGGCGATTGGCCGAGACTGGGCCCACATGTAAACGTAGCATTAAGTATTTATTTTCGTTTATAACAACTGTGCCACACTAGGGATAACTTTTGTAACGTGGATGCGTTCACAAACACAATCAAACAAAACTCACATACACAAGATACCTAGACCCGTGACAACTGTCTATAGCATTATCAGTCTTATAATGTTCCCACTGCTGGGACGCAGGCCTCCTCTATAGGAGAGGGAATGGGCCATAATCCAACACGCGAGCCCAGTGCGGGTTGGTGAATGTCACATCACTTCGAATTTTTGATTCTAATACATGCCGGTTTCCTCACGATGTTTTCCTTCACCATTTTTGAGAGCAGTTGTGGTGAAATAAATTACACAAAGTAATTTATATGCAGTAGTTATGAAATAAATTACACAAAGTACTGTCTGGACTGTGTGTGTGCGTGTGTGTAGACCATAGTACAAATATTTGTTCTGTGGGAATCCAACCTGTGACACACAGGATATTAGTCAGCCAATAGCTCAACCATCCATCCAACCATATCATCATTATAACATAACCATTGTATTATGTATTACACAGAAGAACTTCTTCCGGTCCTGTCCTATATTACGTAAGGTCTGCGCAACACGTTATTTTCCTTCCATTCTGACCTGTCACCCGTCACGCCATCATTAACTCCCTTTTCTTTCATATCAATCCTCACACAATCCATCCATTCATATTTTCTTTGGCCTTCCTCTCCCTCCATCTACATTAAATATTATGAAACTTCGCATCGATACATTTACTCGTTTATTTACCTTCTAGAGCTTTCTCAGGTAGCACCCAATAAGTCCAATTAATAAATAATCTATGTAACAAGATATTGAAACACTAAAATATCGAAGGACGAGCTCATCGCAAATTCAACGTCATCGATATTAATTTGCTCTAAATTGAAATTAGTTTCATCTTTAGTATGGTATTCCCAGGTGGACGAAATAGCTCGGAGTTTAGGCTTGAAGTGTAACTAGGATGCCGGGAAACGTTAAAGTAACTTGGACTTTGAAATTGAAAATTTTGAATCGATACCGTCCGAGTGGCTTTGCTTCAACTGCAAGGCTAGTGCCGTAACTAGTCTTTTATACGCCCGGTGTGCAAGTTTCTATAACTGCGCCTCTTGAATAAAGCGGGCAAGCGGTCATCTTACCCAGCTCGGGTAATAAAAAAAAACCAGATATTTAAAAAACAAATACATGTGAGCTTTGATTATTATATCCAACTTTCACTGGTACTGTAAAAAAAAGTAATAGTTATCCCATACATTAGGTAATGCTCGTATAACTCGCGCGAATAGTGCATAATTATGCATCACGTAGTAGACACTCCTGGTAAGGCGCATCCACACTCGTAATAGGTACACGATAAATATCGTTTGTACGTTACTAACTACCAAGCATAATACAAAACTTGGCCCTGGTTTGATCATTTCTGCGCTCCTCCAGGTTCTGCGCTTAGTACCTGGACACAGCTGGCACCGCCCCTAGTTACGGCACTGTGCAAGGCTTATTACACCACTTTGAAATTACGAACCAGTGAGTCAGAAATGTAGGAACCATTCTGACCAGTTAATCAGGCTCCTAATTAGTAAAGCTCAATTGAAAAGGGTGTAATAACGCCTTTGAATAAGACACCAAGCTGTGATTACTTTGCGGCAATCTCGACATCTAACGGGCCTTAGAATCGTCTCATTACTTAAACTTCATATTCACGTCTCATTACTTACTTGCTAAAACATTTTTTTTTTGGTTCCTGGGGCCTTACCATAAGGCCTCTGCCTCGAATCATGCGGGCAGCGGGGCGGCAGTGGCGGCGGCGCGGGCAGTCACCAAAGAGTATGGGGTGCACCGCGCGTTACCCGCCCCGCGCCGCTGTATTCGAGTGCCGGTCCATTTGATTTTACGCATAAGATCCTGCCGCTCCCGCGACGCCGGCGCCGCCCCGCTGCCCGCAAGATACGAGGCAGAGGCCTTATATGTTAAAATGTTAGTCGTGCCCGCTAAAAAAAGGGATTGAGCTATACCTAATACACCATAATATACGACATTCGTTTTAGTTTATGTGAAACCCAAAACACGTGTCTAGTATTTTCATGTAAAGAATCTATTTACAATATTTCATAACTGTATCATGAAAAATCAGAAAGTTACCTGTTCGTCCACACAAATACTTGGTCACCGGGTCATTTTGGGAAAAAATATAACATATTGTAAAAGCCAGCTTATTAAGGTCCATATTTTCTCAAGTGTACCTGTGATTCTTCAACTACAAAAGGTGTAAGGCTCTTTACAGGTCAAAATGCAGTAAATGTTTTGGAATAATGGCAACATTTATTAGACTTTTATTATTTGGTGGGAAATCATCAAATAACTCCTATTCTAGATGGAGTGAGAGGGGGAGTGACGACTGTGAAACTTTTACTCACTGAAACCCTCTTGTGTTCCTTCAGTTGCCCCTTGCGTTCCCAGGTCGCTTTAACTCTTTCGAAAAATCCTGCAAACTATAAGCTCAATATATCTGCTCCAGTTTTATCTGGATACTTCGAGTCTTGTAATAAGACGTTCTATGTACAAAGCCCGGCTTTTTAGGACCATGTTTCGTAATAAGAAAAGCAAGCATTTTCTAACGCCACCTCCTGGCGACATCCATATAAATAAATTGCAGGGTTTTTCTACAAAATCCTGCCAACATCGTTCGCAAAATCTCGTCTCGTTTACTAAACTTTAGCAGTTATAAAGTTTTACACTTCTAGTAATAGAACATAGTCTTGACGAAACTTCCAAATGAAATACGCAATAGCTGGTCGGTTACTTAATATGCAAAATTTTACTATACCTCCACGATTCTTCACTAACCTCATTTTCACAATGTCTGAACAATTCTACGGTTATAACAATTAGCTTTTTGCTTATAATTTTATTATGAGTTTTATTTATCTTAATTGAAAAATTAAAACGGCCAAGTTAAATTGAGGAGCCAATTCGCACTAACACTTAAAAGTGAAAGTCTAGATGTTTCGATGTTAGTTATTTAATCACCCCTCAATGGCTGAACGAATTTGCATGTAATTTAACAGATAAATTTCATTTTGATAGGTTGGAAATCATCTTACTTCATCTGCTCTAGATTGGAGCGAGAGGGCGTGTCAGAATTTTACAGACTAAAACCTTGCTTAAGAATCCTTTTTATCGCGAAAGTACGTTCCCTTGGTATAATTAGGATCCTATTTATTGCGAAGGTACGATCCCTTGGTATAATTAGGATCCTTTTTATTGCGAAGGTACGTTCCCTTGGCATGGCAGGATTCTTTTTATCATGAAGGTACGTTCCCTTCGCATAATTAGGATCCTTTTTATCGCGAAACTACGTATGCTTCGTATAATTTTTGTCTTTCTAGCGAACAAAGCTGCTAGCAAAAGTTAGTTCGATATAGGATGGAAATTCATAAAATGTGAGACAGGAAAATGGAGGATATTGTTTTAAGAGAATAATTTGACGGAAAGGTAGCAGTATTTTAAATGCAATTTTCTGAAGAATTTTTCATTTTGTTGCAATATAGTTTCTACCGAGAATTCTTACTATCTAGCGTAGGCACAGAATAATGAATAGTACTAGAAGCGTAGGTATTACTTCCACTTACATATTTCTAATATGGAGCATCCTTATTCTTTAATCAATCTACTCTCTGAATCAATTTCGTACATGCGTAAATTAAGTCAAGTTTAAAAAAAAAATACTTTAAGTATTTTCATTTTTATCTTTACAAACCGATAGGGTTTCATGTACCGAATCGTCCGGACGGTTATCGGACGATCGGACAGCGTGCTACCCATTGCACGCCGTCCGCAAGCCCGCGCCTGCGGTAGCCGGAAATCAGGATCGGAATCCCGGCGGGGGCAGAGCCCCAGTCAGTGACAGCCAATCAGTGAGTGGTCGTATCAAACAAAAACCTCTCGTAACTTATCGTTTAGACTCCACCTTTATCCGAAACTTACAAATTGGTTTCGGATATTTTTTTAAATTAGGATAACGGACGGCTTCAGTTATGGTATCTGCTTCAATTAATAACACTTCTACACTTATAGATTGTATAGAAATCATAACATAACAAATACAAGAATGCAATAAAAACTCGCATTTGGCACTACAGTCGAGTGCTACTGCACTTTCAGAAACTTCGTGCTCTAATAGCACAATTGACTCTGCTAAATGGATCAGAGTGTGTAGATTTGTATGTTAATATGACTGTATAGCTTTAATATCAGAAACTAGCACGTTCAGTACATTCTAAGTGTACTTTACATAATCCTAACTGTAAAGAAAAAACTACCATAAGAAGTATCTGGGGCCAAAGGTTATGTGAGACTGTCACCAAAGGCCCCAGGATAAAGGCAAGGAATGGAAAGGTAGGTTTTTAGTCAGTAAAAGTCTGACACTGTTTCCCGCCCCACCCAAGGGCGGGATTCGTCATTGGATGATTTTACCTACCCAAAAAAAAAAAAAAAAAAAAAACCATAAGAAGTATATTTTTCCCGGGGCTTTCAACTGAACCGTGGATAATTTTAGTAATCGAATCTAATCAAACTAGAAATCAAATAAACTGTTTACAGGCACTGTTGAATTGTCAAAATGTCAGTCAGTCAAAAAAAGTGAAGTTAAATTACTCGTTCCACGTGCAAGAAACTCCATTGTAGCTTTTATTATGTGAGCACAATGTAAATAAATAATCAGTAACGTATCGCCGAATCAGTGCTCGGAACAAATATTTGTATGGCCTACAGATAGCTGTTCCAGGTTTAGATGTTTTTGTATGTGAGTTTATATGTCTGTGAATGCACCCATGATACAAGAGTAATGCCTAGTGTAGTGTAAACTATCTAAAGAGCAGTATCTTTAAAACAAAAAAAACCGTTTATAACATTCGCTTTGGTCGAGAACTTTGTATGCATAGAGCAATATATGCCCTGAGGAAAAACAATAACTTTGAGAAATTTAAAGCACACAATATTGTACCTTGCGAAACTGGAGACTCGGAAATAAAAATAAAACACAATATTTGCTGAAACCGTACTTTCATCGACTACTTTACTTCAAACGTAGCTTCAAGAATCTTGTAGCTTTAAAGTTTAAGTTAACTTCCTTGTTACTTCTGGGATCAAAAGACCAATTTTGTGTGCAAATGTGAATATAATATTCACTTCAAAGGGGATAGGCGACTTTCAGAGGCCACAGCAGTCCTTGCAAAACCTACTGAGACGCTCTTTAAGCCGCTATTTTCTTTAATTGGCTCAACTTCAGACCCAATTAAAATAAACTCCATGGTTTTGTTTAATTCCCTGATCAGCTTCTGAAATTAAACAGCTCTTGTTTCTTGGGAAGTTAAACGGAGTAATTACTGGCGTTTGAAGTTAAAAGGTCAGTTTGTTTATCTTTGGGGAGTTCACTCTTTATGTTGTTGATCTAAGTGATAACGGTATTATATTAATTAAAGTTTGTGTTGACCTAATTTGCTTGGTAGTTTGTTCTGTGTCCGACACCGGTACGAATACTGTATCCGCTAATCAGCGTTGCACTACCAGAAATCCGCAGGGCTATGGCTAGCTGCACAGAAATGATGAAACAACAAAACGATTCTCGCCATATACACAATTACAGCTCGGTGCGTCTGTGACTTAAAAGTCATAAAAGTATTGTTGCAAGCGTGAGTCCTTCTCAAAGTAATACCACAATTTGGTGGAAGAAGCTTAACCTCCTGATGATTAAGTCGAGCGTCGGAGAGCCTATCGCCTGGTCACAGGTTGCCATGGCCATCCTGGACAACTCTAAACAGAATCTGTTGGGCATAGCAAAGATCTCCACAAAAGGAGTTCTTGGACAGTTCCGATCTTCAGTATTTGTGCAGCGTCACTTCGCAGACGATGACCTTCCATCCTGCGTCACTTGGCCAGCGGATGGCATTTCTGTGGCCCAATATCGGGGCCAGGCAGGGAATTTATCTGGAAAAAAGAACTAGTTTTTCTATAGACACGTTAAGAAAGATTCGTTGGTTGGAGTTCCTTGACGGGTTTTGTTTTGAGGTGCGACGCATGTTTCATCTCTGGTCCGTTTTTCTTGATTTCACGAAAAAGTAATCCATGGTTTCCGTCGTACTAGCATTCTTTATCGGAGTTCGTATTTTAAATAGCTTACTTGTTCGATTTACCGACATTGCGTTACTAAACGGTAGTCAGTTCCGGTTTCTAAAATGCGTAACAAATTAACCGCAACTAAAGCTATGGTTTTGAGCAACAATTCTACCAATCACAGCAGATATATTTGACCGTTGACTTTGCGTATTTTTCCGTTTTACGGAGCTCGACTTTATGGCAAAAAAAGTGTCCTTAAATAGGAATCAATAGCTACACTAATTTTATTTATTTGAGGTCTGAAAAGCATTAACAGTTTTGTTCCAACAGATTAAAATCCAAAACTATGACGTGTAAGGCGTTCGAGGGAGAGAGAAATAGAGCTAGATACATCTTAAATAGGGCCATCCCTTACAATCAAAACACATACCGCTTTGCGGCACCGTTACGTTAAAATCGACCGTGCCACCCGCCGCAACGCAGAATTTAGCGGTGTGAATACCTTAGCTTTATTAAATGGATACAACCAGTATCTTCTTTGTCGCTTATTTAGAATAATGTCTTCTCAATAACAGATAAGCATAAGTTTATTACGATCCATGTTAGAGAAACGTCTATCCATACTCAAAAATCTCTGGAAACTGGTTATCCCTGTAGGATGCGACAATAAACGCTAAAAGTTGCGTTTCGGCAACGCGATAAAGAGCGGCGGGCGGCACTCCCGATTTTAGCGGCGTGGCGCAACGCGGTTATGTGTTCCGGCCCTTAAATAGTTCAGTTTAGGTCGACAAATCGATCGCGCTAAGACCTCAATAAGGTCCTCTGTATCCATCCCGCTTGTTTAATAATGCCACCACATACGGGCTCGCGGACGGCGGGCAATGGATAGGTCGCTGTCCGTCCGTCCGGTAACAGACCGGTCCGAGCTCAAGTCGTCTACGGCGCGCACTGTTCCCGCGCGCCTCAAGGAGTTGTCAGCAAACTGTAGGAGCCCAGCAGGGCCGAAGCTTACTGGGGCCAAAGGTTATGTGAAAATGTAACCCGGGGCCCTGGGACAAAGGCAATGAATGGAACAGGGTAGGTTTTTTTTTTACCACATATGATTTAAGACTAACGCATTGCGCTAAACCGCTTCCCCAAAGCTAAGTCCAAAGTCTTTCTTAATTAGGTGTCCATAACCACCCTTTTGCCGGCTGTTAAAAAACAAATCCGGACAAAAAATACAAGTATACAAATTGTGGTAAACTTAAATGAGCTCAGGTGTTTAGTAGCCTAGGCCTCTGATACGATTCCCAGTGGAGCCCTTTGTAATTTGTAATCTTTTTAGAGCATTGCTCTTGAGAGAAGCATCGGAAATTAAGATTTTAGAAGGTACAATTTGACCATATAGAGAACTTCTTCGTATTCTTTCTCTTACATAAAGAGAGAAACCAACCCGCACTGGACCCGCGTGGTGTATTATGGCCCATTCCCTCTCTTAGAATGGAGGCCTGAGTCCCAGCAGCGGGAATATTATAAGGCTTATGATGATGAAGAGAGAAACTAACTGTCACATCAACGCACAGCCAAAACTGGTGGGAATAAGATTATATATGATACTTATGTTGTGTATGAAATTTTGCCCAAGGCGTCCTTTTATGTTGTATGTGAGCTCTAAGAAAGGTTCCTAAAAAAAGCCTGATCTCGCGCGAGCGAAGCCGCTGGCAGAAACTAGTCTACCATAGTAATTTTCATAGTATTAAATGGCATTACACTAAATTCTTCTTTTATCAACCTGATAGGCACAAGATGACACAAAAATATGAAGCCTTTCAATTGCATTAGCATTATCAGCCTTTTATAGTTCCCACTGTTGGGACTCGGACCTCCTCTCTAGGAGAGAGAATGGGCCGTAATCTACCACGCGGGCCCAAAGCGGATTTGTAAATGTCACATGTCTTCGAATTTTTGGTTCTAGAGCATGCCGGTTTCCTCTCGATGTTTTCCTTCACCGTTTTGAGGGCAGTGGTGATGAAATAAATTACACAAAGTAATACGCGTGCTGGGTTTGAACCCGCAACCTACAACTCGTAAGTCGGGGCCGTTACCACTCGGCTACCACTGCTCTCAATTGACTAAATCAACAATCTTATTGAAAAACTTAACTGAATTATAATTAATTAAAATCCCTAGTTAATACTTCGCGTGATCCAAGGGTTGGTTTTTACCTCGACCAAAGATTAAGCATAACCATACAAGGTTGTAATGCTCCCAGTCTTTTGGGCACACTTCCAGTCGACAGTGATGTGGAGGAGTTTTTTGACGCCATTTACAAAAAAAAAAAACACAAAGGATATCCACAAAGGTTATCGGTTGCCGATATAGCACGAAGAATCGCCAAACTTAAGTGGCAGTGGCAGGGCGTATTGCTCGCAGAACAGATGGCCATTGGGGCCGAAAGATTCTAAAGTGGCGACCGCGTATCGGAAGACGCAGTGTTGGAAGGCCTCCTACAAGGTGGACCGATGACCTGGCAAGGGTTGCGGGAATCCGATGGATACGAGATGCACAGGGCCGTTCATTGTGACGACACTTGGGGAGGCCTATGTCCAACAGTGGACGTCTTTCGGCTGAAATGATAATGATGATGATATACAGCACAATTAGATTTAACACAGTAACTCCCTAGTAGCAATGTTATATGTGCTTCGGATTTTGCATGTATTTATTGTTAGCCTCGCGGCGGACCGCTATCTCATCTGATGGTAAGCGATGATTTAGTCGATAATGTAGTACGCTTACCTAAAAGTAACTAGACCTAACCTAATATAGGTCTTAGGATCATTGGGAATCTCTTAAGATTTTATATTTATTTATTTCTTTATTGCACACCTTAACTTATTATAGAAGTAACATTTAACATACACATACACCAACACTACGGAACAATAACATACACAACATTTCTTTATGTTAACTTTTTTTCTTGCTGTAAGTTCGGCCAGTGCTTGGGATCTCTTTATTTGTATTGGTCCTTCTGTTGATATTCCTGTTTGGTCATGAAGGTTTTTATTCGACGTACCAAGCAATTTATTCGTGAATTGTGACGAGTGTCAGGGGACTCTAGTCCCGGATAGTGCGTTGTTTACGTTTTAAACTTGTGTATTCAATAT
Organism: Leucania comma; assembly: GCA_958295575.1. NCBI lineage: Eukaryota > Metazoa > Arthropoda > Insecta > Lepidoptera > Noctuidae > Leucania > Leucania comma. The sequence goes on along the minus strand of OY282477.1, from coordinate 20,862,519 downwards.
GTTATAGGTTTAAGCCTAATACAGGGCAGTGATTTTATGGGGTATTTTGTTGAAAGGTAGTTTTTTATAGAAAAACTACCGCTAAAAATAACCATATCTTAGGTACCTGTTTCGTTGGTTTAATGGCCAGAACTTTGGGTATGTCATGTATTTGTTTTTTTTTTCCGGTGAGAACATCATCCAATGACATCTCCGCACCCCGGGCGAGGCGGAGGATATGTCAGACTTTTACTGACTAGAAACCTACTCTTGTTCCTTCGTTGCCTTTCATTCCGGGGCCAAACCTTCGTTTGACCGTTCGCTGTGGCGACTTTTGGTGAAGGCCTATGTTCAACAGTGGATGTTGTTCGGCTGAAATGATGATGATGATGATGATGATTACATGGGACTTACATATACGTGGCTGAAGACATGATTGTGTATGTTCGGCAAAAAAAATCTAGTCATTCAGATGTCATGTTTCTTTAAGCAAAAAAAAAATCGGTTTATTATTGTGTTAATAGATGACTAATCTTCGTGTTTATGAAAGGGTTTGTTATATTTATAACTCATATTTGCTTCGTTTTTATTATATTGGATATTTTATGTTCCTGCCCGTGATTGCTAACGTTACTGAAAGGTTAGTAGCACTAAAGCTTATAATTTAAAGCCTTTTGGCAAATGAAAGGACAAAGAACTTTCTAGCTTTACCTGTGTTGTTCGAAATAAAATATTAATTTTGAAGAAATACACAATCTAGAATTGTTGTTAAGATTTAGCATCGTAAATTTATACTAGGGTTTCAATGAAAAAATGTCGTTGATTATCATCATCATCGTTCCAGCAGAAAGACGTCCATTGTTGGACATGCGCCTCCCCCAAGTGTCGCCACAACGAGCGGTACTACGTGTCTCGCAACTCCGCGGCAGCTCTACGTATTCCGGTACGCGGTCGCCACTCCAGAACCTTTCGCTCATTTCACCTTTCATATGGAGTGAATTGAGTATGTTTTTTTTTATATATACCTATGTATAAACTAGTGCTTGACTGCAATCCCACCTGATGGTAAGCAGTGATGCAATCGTTGATGGTGAGGCGCACTAGCTTATTAAGCTAGCCTTAAAGACACCTAAATTAACTACTCTGTGCAACCATTTTACGAACATTAGAAGAATTGCTTATGATCTGCTAGGAATTCAGAATATGATTTATTTTAGATGAATTGCACATGTGACCCTTTTAGGCCCGCTGGTAGGTACCTTTTTTGATAGCACCAGACCAACAAATAACAAAATAATTGTAATAAGTAGGTATAACAACCCGTATCTGGTTTTACCTACTTATTCTACAATGGTCTCGTTCCATTTTATTCTGTTTCAATAATATTGTTAATTTATTTTCGATTTCCCAGTACCGCAGCTTTTTCTTATTACAGCAAATAACGTATATAATCATATACGGTACATTATGAATCGTTTGTTAGGATCCAATAAGGCAGAACAAGAAGTTTTACCCATACACTGAAAAAAAATCTAATTCAGTCATACTTTAGTTGTCTTTCAAGGTAGTCTAGTTTTTTTTTTAAGAAATTAGCTGCTTCCCTAATCCCGGGATCTAGAAAATGTCTACTAAGATATAGTCTATTCGTGTGCCAAATTTCCTCCAAATCTGTTCAGCCGTTCGAGCGTGAAGATGTAACAAACACACACTCTCAAACCTTCACTTTTATAATATTAGTGAGATACTATGATTAAGTAATAGAGTTGTTTTTAACAAAGGGTAACTTGCTCACGCCCCAGCCACTATGATAGGAGATCCCCGGTCGCTGTAGGCCGCTTGCGGACGATGAGCAAGAGTAGATTGCCGTCCGGTAAGGAGCGAGCTCGAGACTACGACGGCGCGAAGTGTTCCACGGACACCTCAAAAAGATGTCAGCAACGCCGATGCCCGTTAGGGCCATGGAGAATTTCTGAAAAGGAATCCATGTTCTTGAAACGCAAAAGGCATCTAAAGGATACAGGTGTGGTTTAGTCAGTTAAAAAGCTCCATCATAGAGCGAGACAAGTGATTGAATAATTTGCCACACCAAAAAAAAATACCGTCGACCTCAACACTAACAGATTGAACCCTAAGGTAAATTAATTTAATCTAGGTTTTTAATTTTGAATCTAATGTGATTTAATTCTGGACATTTTATTTTTATTTTTTTATAATTTGTTTCCAATGTAATCTGTTTGACATGCGTGTATTTTAATTCTGATTTTTAATTCTGATTTTTTTTTATTTTGTTTAAATACTGTTTAAATTTTTTCCCATACCTGCAGCCATGTTCACTCATTCATGCATAAGTTGTGGTTGCCTATAATTGAGTGTGCATTATAGGTCTAGGTTACATGTACCAATTTTTATGTTTAAGTCTTTATTTTGTAACACTCGTTGGTGATCCTTAAATAAATAAATAAATAAATAAAATAAATAAATAAACCCTATAAATCCCACACTCAATTATCATTAAACCAATCAGGTTGATAGTTTAGTCACATGCAACACCTGGACCGGAATTTCTTTTAGTGCTCGATTACGGATACGCGGCGCGTTGCGCGGCGCGTCGGGCGATCCGTCGTACATTGCCATATGTTTGTGTTTGCGCGAGCGATGACGCGGCCCGCTGCAGCAATGTACGACGAAACGCCCAACACGCCGCGCAACGTGCCGCGTCTCAGTAAATACGGCCTTACTGTCAGAGATGAATGCCCACCGATCTATCTACCTGAAAAGACTAACCCAATGGAATAATAAAATAGTAGTAACATTATCTACGAATGTCTCAATTGAATCTTCCAAAGATAGGTCAGTAACCCTCGTTACAAGTACTTTGTACACAATACACGTGATTGTTGTCAGATGAACTGAGCGTAACCAAATGATGTGTCGTTTGTATCGGCAGCATTGAAGAGGTTGGATGGAGAAGGTCCATTCTATACAACTCATTGCGTAGTATCCAGGTCTAATCTATTGTAATGGCTTCCAGAAAAAGTCATGTTTGCCAATAAAACCGTTTATATGTGGGAGTCTTAACACAAAATGAATAAATGAGGTCCATTCGTTCACTAGCCCCCGTCATCCACTTCGCAAGTTTAAGTTTGACATTTAGGTTAAACAAATTGTTTTTTTTTTTACTTTTTGTGAATAATTTTGTAAAGACTAATGTAGGTTTTTTAATTGCATAAAACGGTAGTTTTTAATTTATCGTTAATTTATTTGTGAGCTTATTAAAAATCTTTTAAACATAGAAGACAGCTGCGCCAAAACTGTGCGTCTTCTATTGGCCAATGTCCTTCAACCTATACCGTTCGGAAAGAATGAACGTAGAAATTGTAGACATCAATCCTCAGAAAGGTCGTGAACCGTCTTTACGTCAAAGACAGACAGTATTGACGTCTATTGACGCGAACTGGGATAGCTTCATGTCTATCAGTTAGGTTTGTTGAGGGGTGAAAAGGCGGACAGAACCCGTTCGTTATAAAAGGCTTAAGCGTTACACAGAGACTGTCAGTCTTAATTCTTTATTGTAAACACAAAACATAACATGGGACACAGTGATTTGACAGTTCATATACAAAGGCGATCATAACTTAATAATAAGTTTTCTCCCAGAAAACCAAAACCAAAGTTATAGAGAGAACATATTCAAGGGTGCGATCCAGTACACAATTAAATTTTTCATAATTAAGTCTATTCATATAAAGAAAAAGACAAGTCTTTATTTGCCTTAAACATGGTATAAAGTTATTACAGTCAGGTATTAGTAATAATATAGTAAACGGAAGAGCTCTTTAAGTTTCCTCTTGAAGACATCCAGAGCGGTGGCAGAGAGTTCCAGACTCGTACTGCAGTTACAAAGGTGCCATCATAGCGGTTGGAAGTATAACGCGGAGTACGATGGAGAAGAGAAGAGGTATTGGTAGTGGGTTTATAAGTGAAAGAAAGTACTCTCCAGTCTCAATTCAGAACTTGAGAGGAAGCGCTAGGGTAGCCTACTTCATTTCAATCTGAAGTTTTTGTATTTTGCAGTAAGTGTCAGTTCTATTGTATGTTTTTTGTCCATGAAATAGCCATTCAATAGGGTTAGATGAATTGAGATGGTGGTATTGCTGATTTTAATGATTATAGCTCCGTAAAGAAATACGTGTTACGATCGCAAAGCGTATTTGAATCTACATAAACTTTGACACTGACAAAGGCAGGCAAAAACTCGAGCAAATTTGAATTACGAGTACCATACCGTTTTTTTCTTGTCATATTAAAAGCTGGTAACTGTACTAAATATAATTATTATCTTTACCAATATTAAAAGAGGTTAATGTGTTTGTTTGTATTCCTCATTACATTTTTTTAATGAGGCTCGCGTTTGACCAAACGCCACTATTTCACCTGATAGTAAGCGATAATGAGGTCGACGATGGAGCACGCTTGCCTAGAAGCAACCATAACCATTTTTACTTGACACTTAGGTTGAAGCTATTAGGAAACAAACTCTGGCAGGGAATTCCGCTCCTTAGCTGAAGGATAGTATACTAGTACCCGATACGGTTTTGTATGGGTGGGTCCATCACCGCTGTGCGTCTTGTGGGCCGAAGATGGGTCGGGATTGGTAGTATTAAATTGTTCATGTTTAATTGTGTGTAATATCTGAAACATTTCATTTCAACGTCCGCTCAGCCACATTTACATTATAAAAAGATAAAAGTTTGCGTGAAGTAATCAAGGTAACTACAGAACCGATGCTGTAAAATCTTTCAGCAGTAGAAAGTTTTATTATTTCCGACTTTTTACGAGCTATATTTGATGTGTTATGATTTACGCTAAAATATTTGAGTCCCAGCGAAGTGGCCACGGGTCAGTTAGACCCAAATTAATCAGAATCAGAATAGTTTATTTCAAATAGACCAATTACAGGCACTTTTGAATTGTCAAAATGTCAGTCAGTCCATAAAAAAGTGAATCTAAATTGCACGTTCCAAAGCGTAGATCTCTATGGAGAAGAACGTGCAAGAAACTCCATGGACAGTCTTTTAAAATCATATTATGAGTTCCATAAATCTTGGTTACATATAATGCCAACGAAAGCGCAGCTGCAGTTAAAAGCCAGTAATAATATCCAATACTACAAGTAGCAGTGTATAGTTTGACAATCCTTAGATCATTCATTGAAAATTTGACAAGCCTTCTTCAACCAGCCATTGTATTTCAACCGGATCTTCTGATAACATCTGCCTTCCGGTATACTACTTAAAGTTCCACTTGAATTTGTAACAGCTGTAATGTATGTAAACATCATTGTTTCATATTCATTGAATGATGGTAGTTAATGGTGCAGTAAATTAAACAATATGTGTCGAGCCATTGATGCGGTCGAATCTGTTTAGGATAACAATGGGTTTATTAGTGTACTCTTCTCAGACAATGTAGCTTTTTAGTTTCATCCTAGTTTTGGAAAGTTCTAAAAAAAACGTATAAGTAAACGCTTAGTTGACACTTCGCGTGACCCAAGGGCTGCCTTTACCTCGGTTAGAGATTAAGAAAAAAAATTGCTCCGTTGTAGATAACTACAGGCTGATATTGCTGTATCTACACATAAAAAATCTCAAGAAAAAAAACCTAAAACTGTCCGATTAAATTCTTAATTCTTTATTGTACACAAAAATATAACATAGCACATAGAGATACAAACAGTTAATGTACAAAGTAAAAGTAATTTCTTTCAACCCTACTTTCTCAGGACCTCATAAACCAGTCCACTACATTGCTTTCTGCTCAGATCTCACAAAAAGCCCACCACAGCCGCATCCAAGTGTCGCATTGTCGCATATTTTTATGATCGTCGCCCAGACAAAAGATATTAAACCGCCCAACTGAGTTATTGGTCCAATATCTGTACAACAATGGCCCATGGCCACAATGGATAATAAATAGATGGGCCAGAAAAATGCTGAGTCTGGAAATTGTTCCGTTTTGTATTCTTTTATTGTGGTTCATAGCAATTATGTTAGAAGATGCAGCCTGGTCCAATTTTTGGCGCGTATTTACTTGTACTGGTAGGTAATTTTGTTTATACATTGTCTTATAGCAGTTCTGTTTTATGGGAATTACCCTTTTAAGTACTTTCTATAGTCATTTGCAAAGTATTGTACGTAAAGATACATAAATACTAACTTTTTATTGTACACCATAACAATGTCGATGAAGTTTTCGCATTCGTAACTTTCTGAATATTATTTCAAAACATCAAAGTGCGATGACCAGTTTTATTGTGTCTATCAAACGCGTTGTGTGTAAAATTACATTTTAAAGATAGGAAGCTTGGTTTCAAATTACGATCGTTTCGTTAAACGTGAACGCTTGGAGTTGGCCACGCTTCCAATTCCTTTGTTCTGACCACGTGACTGAGTGTTGGGATGACGTCAGAACCAAGGAATTGGAGGCGTGGCCAACACCATGCGTTCAATCTAAACGAAAAGATCGTAACTTGGCTATACTCGGTCTGCTACACGGACGACACGTTGGTCCTAGCGCGGGGAGAGTCGTACCGGACGGCGGTCGAATTAGCGACACGCGGGGTTGCGATGGTCGTTGACAGGATCCAGCAGTTGGGATTCGAGGTGGCACTGCACAAGTCCGAGGCCATGTGCTTCCACGGCCCTCGGGGTGCGCCACCACCGCGTTCCCAGCTAACGGTAGGAGGGGTTCACATCAGCGTCGGGTCGACGATGAAGTACCTGGGACTCGTCCTCGACAGCTGGTGGAACTTCAAGGAGCACTTCCGACGTCTGGCTCCCAAACTGAATCTGACTGGGGCTGCTCTCGGGCGGCTCCTGCCCAACCTCAGGGGACCAGACGCCTCCTGCCGGAAGCTCTACGCGGGAATCGTTCGGTCCATGGCTCTCTACGGGGCTCCGGTGTGGGCACCGACGTTGACACAGCAACCGAGGGCCCAGCTGAATGCGTGCCAGAGGGTCATGGCAATACGCATGGTGCGAGGGTACCGAACGATCTCCCGCGAGGCGGCGACCCTCCTTGTTGGCCAACCGCCGTGGGATCTGGAGGCAACAGTCCTTGCACACATGCACGACAAGCGCATGGAGATGCAACGCCGGGGCGAAATTCCGCTGCCACGACAAGTCGAGGCATGGCGGACAGAGCTCCGGCGGGATCTCATGGCGAAATGGCGTCAACGACTATCGCAACCTCGTTCGGGGCGCGCCACAATTGGGGCGATAAGGCCCATCCTTGAGGCGTGGCTGGAAAGACCTCACGGCGTTCTCAACTTCCGCACGACGCAGGTGCTTACCGAACACGGAAAGTTCGCTAAGTACCTGTTCCGGATTCGTGCGGAGGATTCGCCCGGGTGTCGCCACTGTGCGGAACATCCGGAGGACACGGTGGAGCACACTGTAGAGGTGTGCCCCGCCTGGGCGGAGCATCGCCGTGTCCTCGTGGGGGCGATCGGCGGCAGCGATCTCTCTCGCCGGGCCTTGGTTCAGGCCATGGTCCGTAGTGAGGAGGGATGGCAGGCGGTCGCCTCCTTCTGCGAAGCAGTAATGCTAGCAAAGGAGGAGGCCGACCGCATCAGGCAGAGGCAACGGGGCGCTCGCCCCAGCCGCCGCCGGGATTCCGATCCCGATTTCCGGCCACCGTAGGCGCGGGCTTGCGGACGGCGTGCAATGGGTAGCACGCTGTCCGATCGTCCGGTAACCGACCGGACCGAGCCCAAGTCGTCGACGGCGCGTTCTGTTCCCGCGCGCCTCAAGGAGCTGTCAGCACACCGAAGAGGCCCAGCCTGCTAACTGCAGGCAGGCAGGGTCGAAGCCTGCTGGGGTCATGGGTTAGTTCCGAAAGGAATGCTCGGCCCCGGCACGATAGGCTACGTAGGAACGGGGTAGGTTTTTAGTCAGTAAGAGTCTGACACTACTTCCCGCTCCGCCCAAGGGCGGGATTTGTCATTGGATGATTTTACCTACCATAAAAAAAAAAAAAAAAAAAAAAACTTGGCAATACTCCATTCTCTTCTGCATTAGACAAAAGAGGTTCATAGAATCAGGTGTGCAAAACATAAATTTTTCGAGATAAATTCAAAAAAAAATAAAATAATGGTATCAATAAAAAATTTTAACATTACCTACATAGATGAATTTGATTATTGTAAGGTAAATACTAAACACTTAGATACAAGGCAACAAGATAATTATTTAAGGCACGTGAGTTCATTCGTAAGAGGTTGGTAGAATAATCACAATACTGATTGGTTGGATTTGTTTTTCACAATAACATTGCTTATATTTTGTATGTATGTAACTAATACAAATATCGGAGTAAAATAGAGATATTATAAATTGTTAAAAATTTTCTAGGTACAAGATAAAATTAAATGTTATAGGCAATTATATAATGTATAATTTTCAAATGGGTTTGGCACTGATAGTCGAAATACAGGCTCTGCCTAGTTCGACTACAGATGACTACACTACATATACTTTTCTAAATTAGCCTGTCAAAATATTTTGTAACTTATGTCTAAGTTTTTCTAAATAAACTATTATTATTATTATCTAAGTATGTATTAATTATTGTATATTTTGTTTCTTTTCTGTTTGTCTATTTATTTGTTGCACCTACCATGTTAAGTTTCTTCACCACCCTAAAGTCGACTGGTAGAAAATGTCTAAGGCATTAAGTCCGCCTTTGTACAGTGTTATGTGCATAAAGTTTTTAAAATAAAATAAATAAATAAATAAGATAATTATTTATCATTCATACAAATAGAAATAACTAATATGAATTATACAACTATTGAACAGGAATACTGTATTGCCTTGTTCTGGTGTGGTGGTAATAATAATACCCGTCCACATGCGAGGGGTAGCGTAACACTAGGAGTTATTCCTGTATCGTAGGTTCATTCATAAACATGTAAACTCATATACACAAGACACCCAGACCCGGAACAACTATCAGTAGGTCATACAATAGTTCCGTGCGGGAATCGAACTCGAAACACGCAGCGCCGCAGTCAAACGCTCAACCACGAACTTCCCTATTGCAAATGTGTTAGTGTCAAACTTTATTCTGTTCAATGTAGGTATCTACCAGGGTTCAATCTTCACACAATCGCTCATAGAACGTTCCACAGAAATTATGCATGTATGAGCTGAACGGTTCGCTCTGTTTGCCTCCTCCCGTGCATTCAGGAATGTGCTATTGATGCAGTGGCTCGAACTGCTGCTATGCGACTGATTGTTGATTTTGAAGCCTCGCCATGGTACATTGTGGTTGTGGAACATTAAGTAAGAGCACAGTTACTGTTTTTGTTAGTGTTAAGGGGCCATTCAAGTATTACGCAAACACTAAAGGGGGTGGGGTGTTCTTGCTTTGCTTATTTTTGATGACATGTGGGCTGGGGGTTTAATATTTGCAAAAAATCTGCTAAGGTACCTAATACTTGAACGGCCCCTGAAACCCTAGTAAAAATTAATGTCTTGAAGACTTGAGAGAAATTCAAACAATTGGGTATAGTACACGGCAAGTAACTTGAACTGTTTTCTTTGGTTACGCTTAGCCTCTTGAACTTGTTTGATTGAGCCGACACACTCGGCTATGTAACGCTCCTTCGGATGAGTTCGGCTCGAGTCGGCCGACCTTACCCGAATGATTACGATGGTTTATTAAGCCTGGATTAAGTTTTATATTCTGTCGTGTAATCTTAATCTTAAGTACTCACCGTTTTTTTTATTTTTCATTAACAATTTATTTTCTATCTGTTTCAGGTACTGAAATTTACTCCTGCATTAAGTAAAAAAATACTATAAAACAATTTCAATGAAAATGCGTTATCGTATCGTATTGTCGTCGTGCTTCTCCGTAGCAGGTCTAAGACAAGGTAAGTCTTAGACTCTAATGCCACGTTTACATGTGGGCCCAACCTCGGCCAATCGTTATTGTATAGCCATTGTTTAAAATGGAAAACCCCGTTAACACAATGCAACGAAAATTGCTGTTCTAAGAAAAACTGTACTAATATTATAAGGGCCAAAGATTGTTAATGTGTAATTATGTATGCATGTTTGTAAATACTTTACGCTCGAACAGTTAAACGGATTTCATTGATCCTTGGTACCAAGAGTACATCACGGCCTGGAATACTGACTATTTTCTTTTACACGAGCAAAGCCGCTGACAACAGCTAGTATTTAATAAAAAAAAACTTTGTCTGTGTAGCTACCTATCTTCGTAACGGTGACGGTGAGGTAGGTGTATTTGTCTTCCGAACTTTTAGGCGAAATTTGATAATCTGAAACTTTGTGAAAGTAACGTATATTAGACATTCATGTCTTGTTTTAAATATTAGATTTTGTCTTACACTGGATTTTGGTTATATTATTATATTATATATTATTATAATAGTAATCTACTTTCATTTATGCGTACAGCTGAAGAGTAGAATTGCCTGCCGGAGTCTGTGTTTCCTGAAAGGGACAACCTAGGGGACATAAAGTCAAGAGTGAATAGGTTACTTCAAGGTTAGCGTGCTCCGTCGCCGGTCACATTATCGCTTACCAATAGGTGAGATAGTGGTCAAACGTGAGCCTATACATAAAAAAAAAGAATTACTAGCTGCCATCGGCAGCAGTGATAGTAGGAAATTGTCATAGGGGAACCTAGTCCCAGAATAAAAAGTCCTATATGCTATTCAAGGACATAATCTATTCGTGTACCAAATCTCATTAAAATCCCTTCAGCCATTTGAGCGTGAAGAAGTTGCAAACATCACATACACACGCCTTTATAATATTAGTGTGATAATCTAATCGATTTGTCTGTCTATACATATAAATTAATGCTCGACTGCAATCCCACCTGAAGGTAAGCAGTGATGCAACTGTTGATGGTGAGGTGCACTAGTGGTATTGGTAGGTAGGTCAGAAATCATTTAATGACTTGTACATAGAACAGGGTTCATTGCTAGGGCTGCGGGTTTGTACGTATGAGTCAGCTTGGTAACAGCAACTGAAGGAACACAGGTGGGTATGTCAGTAACAGTCTGACACTTCTTCTCACTCCATCCAGAGTGGTAGAAGTGTCAAGGGGAGAGTATTAGTCGCGCGATAGTTAAAGATCGCCCGGCATAAGTAGAAGGGGCATGCGTTGCGAAGAATTCAGCTATTGTACCTACACATATGGTGATTCGACCTACGTAAGAATTTCCTACTAGAAAAATAAGGCCTCAGACCTACCTTTCAGTCACATAAACCACAACAAAAACACTCTACTCCAAGTATGAATAACCCAAACTAAAAATATGGCGTACAATATAAAATGTCGCTATGTTAATTAAATCACCTTCCATTAAAAACTGTCGCTTACTGAAAATACGTGCAACAAACTTATATTTCAATTTCCAAATTGCACAAAACAACTACAACGTCGAACAAAAGTATTACAGCAAAAATATTTTCAGGAATCGCGTTAACACGAACTACTTTTCAAAAATGTAAATTAGACGGACAGACATGCAAACCAACTATAAGTTTTCAGCTACGATTTAAGTTATTCTGTATTTCACTTAGGATGTGCAGGAGTGCATTAAACCTGTTATTATATTTCTATACCTTTTAGACTATCTATACTTTCATATTTAATTTTGTAAAGTGGAAAGAATTTGTATTTATTTAACGCTAATTTAGACGATACGAGTTCTCGCCTCGAACGTACGATAATCGGTCACTATTTTTTGGTCAAATGAAATTAGAACAAATAAAAATCAGAGAAGTGATCGGTCCCCTATCAAGACATCGTTTGTTCGCAGTAAACTCAAAAAACATGCGGTTTTCACTAGTCCACTGAGTGATTCAAGAGAATGGTTTAGATAAATAATACATGTATATTAAAGTAGAAAATCAAGCCGAAAATATCAAAGATAAGTAACAATCGAGCAAAACTGAGCAGGGTCGCTAGTTTCGATTTTATAAATCATAATCTGACGCTATAGATTACCTAACTTAACCACCGACTCGCGGACGGCGGGCAATGGGTAGCTCGCTGTCCGTCCGTCCGGTATCAGACCGGTCCGAGCTCAAGTCGTTTACGGCGCGCACTGTTCCCGCGCGCCTCAAGGAGTTGTCAGCAAACTGTAGGGGCTCAACAGGGCCGAAGCCTACTGGGGTCAAAGGGTATGTGAAAATGGCACCTGGGGCCCTGGGACCAAGGCGAAGAATGGAACGGGGTAGGTTTTTAGTCAGTAAGAGTCTGACACTACTTCCCGCTCCACCCAAGGGCGGGATTTGTCATTGGATGATTTTACCTACCATAAAAAAAAAACCACCGAGAATTTTACACTTTAAATGAAAATATAAATAACCCTGTATAGTGTATTGACACTATTTGCCCTACCTTAGAAAATAAACCAGGGCCTATTTTTCATGGACAGTCAACGTACCCTGTTTAGCAACTCCGAAATATTCCAGAAGCCTGTTTATTAAAACCAAAAACATCATAAAAAGATTACTTGGGCGTCAAGCCACCTTTATCCGAGTACCAGGAATAATCTGGTAACAAAACCTTGGGAAAAAATGTAAAATAGCTTATAAGTTTCACTTTCGTCTGATGTAATCTGAGAAACGTGTACAGCAATGTCCTCTTTGCTTTTTTAGCGGTACGTAACAAAATTAGGGAAACATTTCCATGGAATTAAAGAGGTATTTGTATTTACTTTCGCTTTCTTTTGTCCTTTGCATAAAGGATATTACGAAAGAAAGTGAACCTCGAATTAAAATGAGTCGTTTTCCTTAAGCCAGACTTTGACTTCGGGAATTACGAAAAATGCCCCAAGCCCTAGTAGGCATTTTTCGTAATTCGGAAGCGTTTAAAAGAATGACTGTGGACCCTAGAATGCAGTCCTCTTATACCTATTAATATTGTTGTAAAATCAATCATTTCTTTAAAAAAAATACACCTAATCATGAGTTTCTTGCCGGTTCTTCTCCAAAGGAAACAACTACCTGGAACCGCGCACTAGATACTAGTTCTGACAATTTAAAAGTGACCATGTAGGCCTATGTGAAATAAAACCTTTTTGGTTTTGATAACACCGATAGGTTTTAGTTATTTGCTGATTTGATAACTCACAAAAAGAGGAGATAAGACAAAAAATTATAACCAATTTAAAGCTGTTACATACACCGTTAAATTTTGGTCGTTTTAATCCCGCACAGGGTCGATTCGGTACATGAAACACTATCGATTTATAAAGATAAAATTAAAAAATAAAGTACTTTTTTTCTAAACTCGAATTAACGTATGCGTGTACGAAATTAATTTCTTTAAGTAAACGAGTCAATGACCTTGTAGGTAGCTGTCGGTCGTTGTGTACTAACTACCTACAGTTCATTGCCCTCAGGTGACGTTTACTTAAAGAAATTAATTTCGTACATGCATGCATTAATTCGAGTTTGAAAAAAATGTACTTTATTTTTCATTTTTATCTTTACAAATCGATAGTGTTTCATGTACCGAATCGACCCTGTGCGGGATTAAAACGACCAAAATTTAACGGTGTATAACTAAGCAAATAAGAACAACTGATAAAGCAAACTAAAAACTAGAGCGCCGTCAGACAGTTTTTTCTAACTACCCTCAACTGCGATAAAGCACGTTTCCCTCCCTCCATGATTCGCCAAGATACTCAAAAGGATCGTTAGGAAAACCCTATCATCTTAACGGTGTACCCTGAAAGTATCCGAGAAAAATATCACCTTGGAAGGTAAGAAAACTAATTAAGATTTGTCTCCGGCTTAGTAAAAGGTAAAATTGAAAATACGAAGATGGTAATTGTGATTTACTGTTATTTGAGAAGACATTTCTAATTCCAGAATAAAGGGAAGGACACCAAAATTATGTTTGCAGTAATTTTTTTTTTGCCAATTTGAAGCTTTCGTATGACAGCTGTACTGTTTTTACTAGTAATTTATTTAACGGCTCACTAATAAATTAGTATTATAACTTAAAAAGAATATTATTTTACAAATGGGTAAAAAAAAGGAAAAATCATCCACATCGGGAAATTGTTAAATAACTTCTTTCGCTTCAGTTGAACAGGGGTTTTTAATTAGACTTGTATTGACTAACCTAACCTGTGTTCTTTTCTAGGTGCCCTTTACGTTCCAGAACAACAAATCCCAGAGCTCTAAAAAGGTTTTTTTTGGGTAATCATCAAATAACTTCTTCCATCAAGTGCAGCGAGAGGTAGTGTCAGACTTTTACTGACTAAAACCCAACCATATTCCTTAAGCTCTCTTTTGCATTCTAGAGCCGCAGTCACTCTATCGAGCAATTCTGCAGTTCTAAATACGTCTTGGGCCATACCTTCCTATACGCACGCTATTGTAGGTATGTGTATGTCGTCACATGATCTTTATAGGTCACTCGGAAAAAAGTTCTTAGAAGGTTGCTAAAGTGGCATTTATGTTCCTAATTTTATGTTCACAAGGAAGGCACGTAACGTCGCCGGTCAAGGCTAATAGCTTTCCGTAGCCAGTTTCGGCACTTACGTGGTTCCTTGAACTTACAAGATTTCGACTCGGCTGTAAAAGGTGATATATAGAGTTTTAGAAGTCGTAAGTCTTGTTAAGTTAGATTTGGTTGTTATTTGTTTGAAAGCTGGCTATTTGTAGTTTGTGGCTCTAGAATAGACTTGGATCTAGATAGTGTTGGGTTTCGGTAGCTAGCCGTCGTAAAATTCGATTTTATGTGATGTATAAACGTGCCTGCTACCAATTTCAGTTCACATTTGTCTAGTTTACACAACTGTTTTTATTCTTAAATTTTTAATGGCGGTGAAAGAAAGATTAATTCATCATCTCATGAGTTTGGGATAATCGATATTCATTGACAGTAGATGAACATCCATCATCCCTATCGTGAACCTTGTCCCATGTTTTAAGTTTTCATTTTTGCCTATTAACCGTCACGCTTTCATTCACATTTTTTTTTATATCTATACCTTTTCAAATCACTGTGTTCTACTTATGTCAAATGTCTGTGTACTATAAAAGAATTATATTTTCCAAGCGACATTATAAGAAAGGAGAATTTCCAGACATGCATTTGACCGCGACAAATACATAAATAAGAACGGGAAATGAGTTCGTCTGCAAAATGCTTTCTGTCTGCAATCTTCGATAGCATTCAATATTTTTATTTTGAGAGCGGATTCTTTCTCCCGTCGTCTTTATTTACTGTGGGTCGTGTCTGGCATGTAATGCTTTCTTCCCGTTATTCATTTGTTGCAGTAATATCTTGTAGACAAACTAGTCATTGGTTTCGTTGATATGGCCAGTAGCTTAGTTGTACGTAACGTTTGTACATTAACAAGATCAAATTAATTTACTAACTCTTTTGATGTCAAGGATCCAGCATATGGGTCGCACAATAATTGAACAATCTAAAAAATACTCGCTGGTCGGGTATTGGAATCAAAACAAGTCAACAATAGTTACGTGTAACAATTTCTCAGGAAGTAGGTGACATCGAAAGTGTCAAAAAAACTAAGCAAAAAATGATCGCAGTGCAAAGTTGGCCATAGACCGCTCAAGACAGATAGATTCGGAAACAGAAGACAAGCCACCTTTGATTGAGAAGAAAGAATTGAAGGAGAAGAAGACTCCCCGTCTTCTCCTTCAAATCTCTTTACTCATCAGCGAGACACAATTTAGGTTAATACCTTTGCTTTAAGTTCAAATAATTTTACGAGCTGGACTGTAAGCGGGAATGGTGACACTTTAGTTAGCTTTAGTTCTTCCTAGTTTTTTTTTTATCGACATTTTGGTGTCGATGCTCATGACGTCAATACGTAAACGAATCAGCAATACTGTTTGCTGGTTAAATTAATTCGGGCCCTGTATATGTATGTGTTCCCTTGCCTTCTTCCGTAAATCACTTGCTAGCAATTTAATTAATTTACCATGAAAATTAGGCTCATAAGCCAAACACAAGTGCACTGTAAAGGTATAACTCAAACTGTCACCCCTTCTCAAATTCCGCCGTCAAATATTAACGAATGTATATTACAATATCCTATGCAAGCCAGCTTTGCTAACCCTACAGAATCCACAGCCCTTTCCTGCCCGTAAATCGTTGAAATCATTCACAAATTACACGTACAGAATTTAAACCTGTACCCAAACACGTCTTCTGAAGTTTCTGGGCTAAATTGGGGATCCTGAAACCTCCTAGTTTGGCCATCAAATGTTACCGAAACTTTACGGCCTACGGTCCAGATCATTGGAATTGCTTCCATGTTTATTTTATTCCGTGAACTTCTAAACCAGGTGCGAAATTGTTCCTGTTCTCTTTTAGTAAGTAGATTCTAGTTTGAATGGTTAGATTCTGGAAGTGTAATTGAGTTTCGGCCGAGAAACTCCTAGAGATTTTTCGGGTAACCTAAATTAAACAATTTGCGTGACTCGAATTTGTTATCTTATTACTGAGACACTGAGTCTCTGACATTCATTAAATTGTTTCAGTCCTATGCTTAACACAATTTATTTTATATATATTGTTATCACAACATTGGTCTATCCAGACGTTTGGATTTATACCAAGTTTTTGAAGGACATCTTTATTATATGTCTCAAGAGTCGTCTTTACCCTTGCTCCAGTTCTTAAAGCAGCATAAGATTGGGTTTTTTAACAACAAATCCCACCCTGAAAGCCCGGAGCTTAGAAATATGTCCGGGAAATAAGCTGGCATCCGATTTAACTGGACTTAATACATCTTCGGCGAAATGGGTCCAACCTGTAGGGAATACGAGCGTGATGATACAATAACGGTATACTTATTGTTTTTGTAACCTAAAAATACAGGCTATGAATACACTCACACTCTTTACCGGGTTGGGACTGGGGGACTAAATCCGATCCAACGATCCATCCTTCTCACTTTACCTTTTTTATTTACATTTTTATCTTAAATTTGACACGTGTTAGTTTTCAGTAGACTAGCAGCAATAAAATATTTCATCAGCGTGTATGGACTTTTTGAGCATACCTGTAAGGTGGTCTGAGTGTAGTGCGGACCTAGTATAGAAGCGGATCTTCTTTGTTCAAATCAAATCACTTCTCCCGCTCTGGGTGGAGCGGAAGGTAGTTTAAGACTTTAACTGACTAAAATCTACCTACAGTGTTCTTTCAGTTATACTTTTTGCGAAAGCTATGGTAATCCTTCGAATAATGCCCTGGCAGGCATCTCCCGCCATTTCTGCTGACATCTACTTTCGGCTTGGTCCTTACCGATCGTCCGTCCGGTGGGCTATCCATTGCTTGGCGTCCACAAGCCAGAGTGTACGGTTGCTGAAAATCATCCTGCAACTTCTCTACCCTACTTCCATACTTGTCACGCAGCGCTCTTCATAAGCATGAGGCAGCCTGTAGTTAGGAGAAACCAAAACTGCAAAGATATTAAACTTATTTCAGTAGAAACTTTCTAGGCTAGTTAAAATATAAGTAAGGATTGTGTGTTGAAACTTAACTGAATGAAATTTATTTACGGTTGAGCACAAAACCCAAGAGAGTGTTATGAAGACCTACAACAGCTTTTAACAGCCATCATCTAATTTGATCGCGTGTGTCGTTTTCATGTGGCTTCTATCACTCGTAACTTCTTTTAAGATCAGTTAATCTTAGATTTGCTGCTGATGTTTAGTTTGTTTTTTTGTTTTATTACAGAGTCTAGCATAAAAAGTGGGTAGGGCACATTGCTCTTGGTGAGGATTGCAGGAATCCGATGGATACGAGATGCACAGGAGCGATCGTTGTGATGACGCATGAAGGAGGCCTGTGTCTAGCAGTGGACGTCTTTCGGCGGAAATGATGATGATGATGACTGGCATACAAAGCAAGTGGCACATCTCATGAGTAATACCGAGGGCACCACAGGATTGTTGGTTGAAACTATCCATGTCGTATTTTGTTTATTTATTTTTTTGAGTATGAGAAGTCATCTAAAATTTTCTCTCGCTCTGGGTGGAGCAACAAGGAGTATCAGATTTTACTTTATAAAACCCGACCCTGTGTGTTCATTCAGTTGCAAGACCGATAACTCTCGAAGAATCTCCAAGGCCTGGCTCAATTTTTTGCCTCCGCTACTCATTTTTTCTGTACAGATTTATCTTTGGATTAGGCCGAGTTTACCAAGATGTTACGTAACCAGAACAGGTGTATATTAGTAAAAGTTGTTCGCGTGGTAATCCGTCATCGACACCTGTTTTCCTCTTATTTGTTATAGCTAGACTTCCCCAAATATTTACTTGAGAAGAAAGCCGGTTTACCCCGATTTGGTTTTTGTGTTACTTTCGTGTTTACTCTGTGTGTGTCGAATTTGTAAATGTTTTTGTAAAATGATGTTTTGTTGGGAGCGTGTTTGTTTTGAGACTACCTGCTGTTTGTAAATGTTTTTCGGAAGTATTTTTTGTGCTATTTTTTGCTGCCACTGTTTACTAAGTAGGTTTATTCACGACTGAAATAGTATTATGTCAGCAACACACGATCCAGTTTAGTGTCAAGTTTACAGATGAATAGACTAACGTCATGCACACTTGAGCGCTCATACACGTAGCTGCAGGCAGGCAGAGTCGAAGCCTACTGAGGCCAAGGCTCTGCTTCTGAAAGGAAGGCGCGGCCCTTTTAGTCAGTAGGAACTGACACTATCTCCCGCTCCGCCCAAGGCCGGGAGATGTCATTGGATGATTTAAAAAAAAAGGGCTCATACACGTAGTAGATTTGTCATGCGTACTGATAGCCACACACTGTCAAGTTTACTGGACATGCTTCAAGCGCGCTGAAAATTTGACGGTAAACTGGATCCTGTGTAGTTGGCATCAGCTATAGGCTTAAGACTAGTCTAGCCAAGTCTAGCCAAGAGCTTGGTTAAGTGTCCGGTTATAGTCAAAACAACAAATGAAAATGCCTATACAAAACCAGAGTGTAGTACCTATAACTTAAAACTTTGAAGACTTGTTAGCACTTCAGACCCGCACAGAACTCGCGTGGTGAGTTACGAGTTAGAGAAATATCTGTATCTACAGTATACACCTTGACCCAAAGCTTCAGAGAAAATCTATATTGTACCGTTGTTCAGCATCTCAAAGCACCCATTAAACAGTTGGCATCTCAATTACTTGTAGCAACGCATGGCGTCACTCGACGCATGTGCCGCTGGCCTTGAATGCAAGCGCAGTGGAGCGGGTAATGCGAAATGGTCATATCCTCACATGATAGAACACAGAACGGCAGCGGCTAGAGACGCCATTGCTAATAATATGGTGCTGAAAACCAAGGGTTTGGATCACGTACTACCAAAGTGCGGCTTTAAGCTTTATTTAGTAACGACTAATTCCATCATTAGACCACCAGGTGTGGGCAATACATTCTTTGTGCATACAGCTAAGGAGTGGAATTCGCTGCCAGAGCTTTTCCTAATAGCTATAACCTGGGGATTTTTAAGTGAAGAGTGAATAGGTTGCTTCTACAAACATGCTCCATCATCGACCACATCGTCGCTTTTGGTATCGAGCCAATCAATAGTACTAATAAAAAAAAAACGCTGGCATAGACCGGACTATTGCCAAGATTTCCTGCATGCCTCGTAAGCCACTTTATGTCGGCAAAATAGATGGAACCGTGGCCGATACCTGCCAGGACTGTGGGTTTGTTTGAAAGAGTTACCGTGGCACTGAAACGCAAAAGGCAGCTGAGGAAATACAGGCCACTCTCTCCCGCCACCCAGAGCTGAAGGAGTCACTTGATATTTCCCACTTAAAAAGAAAAAGCCGTTGGTCTCTTGTAGATCTTTGATAGTCGTTACGGATAGGCAGAAGCTGCAGTCTGGCCAAGACTTTGTGTTACCGTGTTTCTGGGTTATGAAGGAAAAAGGCTGTAGCTCTTTGTGAAATACATCCGTACTTAACGACGTCTCCGTGCCCTGTGGCTCACATGACTGAATGTATGGAATTTCACATACGAGTGATATCGATTGGGTTCTACCTACTGAACCGTGGGGGATTCGGTTGGATAGAGAAGGCAGAGTGGTGCTTTCTTTATTGTTGTGCTATTGTGAACGAAATTGTTTGGCCTATTAAAGTTTTTCGCGATTTGGTAAGCGCAGTTCTAACTTTCGAAAAAAAAAAAAAAACGTTGTTTCTGACTGCATTTGGTCGTTTACGTTTGAGAACGAGTTGGTCCAGCTAGCGAGAAGTTTCCTATATCTTTATGTGGACTGCGATCGCATGAGCACATTGTAATTAATTCTATCATTCCTAAATGACCTCGACTTCGGCTTAATTAGAGAGGCTTATAGTTATAGCTGAATATAAGTTGTGTTTCCGTTCAAAACAAGACGGACAAACACCAAGACGCATTACGAATTAAGCCGCTTATGTTCACTTGCCGCTCTATTCTGTATAGATCTCACCGTGAACAATTCGGTGAAATGAGTCTAAATTTAACAACCATTCTACTGGTTCTGTTCACCTCACCTCAGTTTTCGCAGTGATATTTTTAATGAATATAGCTTATACTAATTTATTAATTTACAATAAATACGCTATATTTATTCAAATAACTAAACATGTAACGACATCTATAACGCCATATAGGAACTAAAATTTAAAAATCCTGCAACGCAGTATTTTAAATCTTATTTTTTTAAGAGAATTCTATTCTCCGTGCGATTAGAACGTATACAACAGCCTAACATCAACTATCGGGCAGTTACCCGGATCAGACATAACACAGGTCCGGTCGGAGAATCCTCTGTTTTCAACAGAAGTTTGCTGGATTTTACTCTCAGTTCCGCAAATCTTTAAAAACATACAAACCAGCCACAGTGTACCAACGGACTTGATGGTGCAGTAGTACACTAAGATTTTGCTAAAGGGTAGTTCAACCGCTCTATAT
The DNA here is from genome assembly GCA_958295575.1 of Leucania comma. NCBI lineage: Eukaryota > Metazoa > Arthropoda > Insecta > Lepidoptera > Noctuidae > Leucania > Leucania comma. Next base: position 20,841,534 of record OY282477.1, on the reverse strand, counting down.
CCAAGTTGGACAACAGCGTTATAATCTAGTCTGTGGATACATAGTATAATACAAGCATAGATAGATGCAGTCACGATTGTGTGGCCAAAGTTCTCGTGGTCAAAGTATCTCCGAAAGTTAGATCACTCGCAGTCGCTCAAGAGCAGGGCTTTGTTGCAAAACCGATGCTACTGTGTTATTGTCTATGTCTGTGGACTGTGGATGCGTTTTGTTGACATTGTCTAGTTCAGCTAGTCTAGTTTCTTGGACTGGACTGTCTTCATGCGGTTGTGATTTCACTCTGATTGGGCTCTTAGTGTTGATTGTTTTGTTGCTTTCTATTTTACCTTGTTGCTTAAAGCTGTTTTTGCAACAGTAGCTCTTTATAAAGGAGTTCTTTTCTAGGTAGTGTCACTATTTTTTTGTAGCGTTTGAAATTATTAAGGATATCCTTCGTGCCAGAGCAGCCGCAGTGGTCTGTCAGACGTACGGTATTCTGCACCTACCTTTGGCTGGAGCGCTGGAGAGCTTGCGCCTTTATACTTAAGCTAGGTGTTGGCCGTCTCGGACCTATCACTGATCAAGCAACAGTGTGCTGCCACACACTATGGCGGCCGAAGATAGGCTCCCACCAGCGCTCCCACTCCCTTTTCATCGCCTTCTATGTGACCGTTACTTTTTCGCAGGAGATGTCAGCTTGTCATGCCTATGTACCACTACTGTACATGAAGTTTAAATAAATAAATATATTGAACCACGTCTACAAACGAAAGTTTATCCGCAGCAGTACCGTCTGCCACATCGAGGTTACGGCGCTGCATTGGCATTCCAAAGCAGTTGCCACAATCAAGGCAACTGGGCGTCGGCATCTTACCCATGCGGCCCCTGGGGTCATGGGTCAGCTTCCGAAAGGAATACCGGGCCCCAGCACGATATGCAACGAAGGAACGGGGTAGGTTTTTAGTCTGACACTACTTCCCGCTCCGCCCAAGCGCGGGATTTGTCATTGGATGATTTTACCTACCAAAAAAAAAACCCATGCGACCCAAATACTTTTCGTACCACCCATGTCTTCACAGCAGTTCTGTCAGCCGACAAGGTAAAGGTGACATGCCATCTAGCTTCTGCAGCCGCTCCCTTATAACGGGTCTTACCTTCATTAGCGGCTATTGTGGCGTGCCCTAATGCCACCATACTTACTTGATATCTCTTAATCTTTAAGTACTTGTTATTTTGCTACTGGCATAGTTTTTTTGCACCTGACTATCTTTATATAGGGTGACTGGTAATTAGTGAACTATACTTAAACACGTGATTGCAGTCATGATAACAAACAACTTTTACTATGGGACCAAGCCTGAAATCGCGAAAAAAATCAGCCAAGTTCAGTACATTTTGACCAGTTAGGCAAACACAAATGTACTGACCAGCAGACTTTTTTTTCGAGATTTCAGGTTTGGTCCCATAGTAAAAGTTGTTTGTTATCATGACTGCAATCACGTGTTTAAGTATCGTTCACTAATTACCAGTCAGCCTATATATAGGACTGCTTTACACGCCAAATCAACTATATTATCTACGGTCGTAAATAAATGAACAATTCCAATTTAAAAGTAGGTACGTAAGTAAATTAAAATTCGGATTACTTTTGACAAAATACCTACAGCAAAGTTCAGAAAGAATAATAAAAAAGATAGAACAAAATGTAGTTAAAATTAACAGTTACTTTCCGTGTTTTATTCCTGTGACTCGCCAAAAAGAGCGCTCAGTTAACAAATAATACCATTAACTGCGAAGTTTATGCATAAAATATTTATACAAAAACCTGCCGACATAGGTTTGAATAGAAGGTTCACATGGACTTGTGACTTAAGTTCCATTGAATAAAATGCATAGAAAGAAAATTACTATAGATCTACTTGGCATCAAGCTAATAGAAACTATTGATGAAGCAACAAAGAATTCAAAGTAGAAGTGTGTTGCAAAGATGAGGCAGACAAAATACAACGAGTAAATAGTACATTTTGATGCAAGTGGACAAAGATGAGGCAGATAAAATACAAGGAGTAAATAGTACATTTTGATGCAAGTGGACAAACTCATGACAACCGAGGCGGAATACACTTCGTTTTGGAGCCGAGAACGACGTTTTTCAACACACTCAAAAATATTGATTATAACTTGTTAAACAAGGTACCTTATAATTTATTAAGAAACAAATTATCGTGAGTAAATAACTCGAGGATGAAAAAATATTTCCGACATTATTCAAATATAAGGTCAAAGGAATTATTTAATTTTTACAGCCTTAATAAAGCTTTAATCTTGTCCTAAAAAATATACGAAAGGAATTATGGACTAAGTCAAAAGTGAAATAAAAGGAAAAAAAAAAAAAATGATTTGTTCGTTACAGCATAAGGCACGAACACAATAATTAGTGCAGTTTTAGTTCTATGGGTTATATTCAAATTCAAAATTATTTATTTCCCATAGGTGCCTACATGGACACTTATAAGACGTAAAAAGCTAGCGCACGGTACCAATTAGTAGTGTCCTATAGGACAGAGAGAAGAACCGGCAAGAAACTCCATAATGAGTAGACTCTAAACATCGGAATTATGGCCTATAGTGGAGTAAATGTGAGAGGAAACCGGTGTCCGCTCGAGCTAGGACAGATAAAGAGAAGAACCGGCAAGAAACTCCATAATGTAATGGAATCTGTACCAAATGGTCCTACTGAAACTCTTCCAAACCGTGAGATAAGTATTTACAACACAGCCAACGTCTTAAATATTACTGTGCTCATTATACAGCCGTTTGTTGAGTTCTTCAAATTTATCATCACAAAGATGATTGTAATAAGTAGCTCCATAAATAGCGTTCGCTGTTAAAAGTATTGAACATCGGTGGTTTTTGGGTTAATTATTACGATTTTGACTAATTAGGAACCCATTATGTTAATGTCTTGAGATAGTGGTTAGACTGTGCTTTTTTGTTCTAAATTAAATATGGTACGCGGCAAACTAGTTGAACTATCCTCGACTGAGACTCGAAAATCGGTTATAATCCTTGTCACACAAGTTCAAATAACATGGCGGTCGACTTTTAATGCGCAGTAACCGTTTTCCGATTCCCAATCGAAGCAGCTACCACACAGAAAATGGTGGGCTGCGCGCTACCACAGCAAATTGCGTTGCATTGCATTGCATCAGCCTTATAATGTAACCACTGCTGGGACTCAGGCAGGAGGCCTGAGTCTCTTGGAGAGGGAATGGGCCGTAATCCACCACGCGGGCCCAGTGCGGATTGGTGAATGTCACATGTCTTCGAATATTTGTTTCCTCACGATATTTACTCATTATTTTTTCACTCCTCTATTTTTTCACCGTTTATGAGAGCAGTGGTGATGAAATAAACCACAGCAAATAGTTCAACTTATTTTCCGCATGCTATACTATTGTTCTTTTATCTATTTATTTTTATCGTCTTTTTTAAACAATGGGCAATAAAGTGAGGAATTACTCGTTGTCGAGAGGAAGTTACGCCAGTGACTAAAAAACTAGGGAACTTTTTGGCTTGTTAAGACCATATGAAGAGGAGGGATGAAACGCATATTACTAAAAGAATTATGAGTATATATGTGGCTTGATGGTGACAGAGAGGGAGATCAAAGATAAGATAAGCGATGATGCAGTAACGTTGTGCGGTTGCCAAAAGGCTCGTGACTTTAAAACTCCCCCAGGTCATAGGAAACAGGGTAGTTTATACACCTCAGTATATGTATAAAAAAAAATGGAAGGACAAGTCAAAACATATTAGGATTTTTTTTTACTTCTCCCGCTCTTGGATGGAGCGGAAAGGCGTGTCAGACTTTTACTAACTAAAAACTCACCTGTGGCCTTCAGTTGCCTTACCAGTATTCTTTTCAAAATTTTCATACCAGTAAATTCTTCGCCTTACAAATGCAATACCATGTAGGCAAGGTCTACCTAAGACGTGACCTACTTGTCTTTGTACCGCACAGATGAAACAGTTGAAAACATCAATGCCTTGTTGTGCCAGTTCTTGTGCAGTATAATGACTTATTATACCGTTCAAACCATATAGGTAGAATTTAGAGGCAGAGATATCGGCATGATAATATGATACTTGCAATACTTCCCCGAATTAACTCTTTCGACAAAAATGTTCAACGGAATACGAACTTTAAATCATGGAAGAAATAAAGATCAAAATAAATTTTTCAATCCACAAAATTACTAACGACAACGACAAAAATATGAGCCATGAAATGTCCTAAACAAAAAACTCATTTAATTTATTCACCGAAAAAATTCGTTACGGAGTCAAACGAGCCATCAAGGAAAAACAAAGCAACATCAATAAATAACTTGCTATTAATATTTCTTCCTTGTTTTATTGTGAGTAAAACGGCTCATCCTTTTTTATCTCCTCTTATTTACTGTTTCGTATAAACGATCGTATTTCATCCCCTCTATAATATTTTATCTTCACTGCGAACTTAATTGCTTCACACGACCAACTTTCTTGGCCTCGCTTCAAAGCCAAGTTATTCTCCAACTTCATCAATTCCATACGTATCACCCAATTTTCTCGAAAGATTCTATCTCGGAAAACCATTGTTCTTAAAACAAAGACCCTTAAAATATGGTGTCTAATATTTTATGGCGGGCAAAGTTTTGCCTTAAGAACTGAGTAATTAAGTTATAAATTAATTTCCAATAATTTGTGATGCCAGCCTCATGTAATTTTCTTTTGTGTGAGTTGGAGCCAAGCTTCCTATCAATTTTGAACGGGGGAGGATCATAAGTAGAGAGCGTCATGTGTTTTCTTCATAGAGTACCTAAAATGTAATATCAATCTGCCGTTTTCATTCAAGCTTCAGATACATTTGGGAACAAAATGTCCCCCAACTTGACGCGCAACACTATCTACGTGACGTCGCAACGTTGCCCAGTGTCCCGTAATTTGCTCCCCTACAATTTACAACGCATTCACGTGACGCGGGACAAGTTATTGTTCAATTTGAAAGTATTTCGCGTCGAGTATGGAGACATTTTGTCCCCTTGTGTATCTGAGGTATTATTATTCTGCAGCCTCTTATCTTTTCAATTAGTGGTTACTGCCAATAAAGTCGGTGCTTCTGAATTCTCAATAATTCTTATCATATTTTTCTCTTCTAATAGAAATGTTCCAAATGCGTTTGACGTCTCCCCAACTATCAATGTGATGAAATATACATTATAACTTGAATCCAAGGATTATAATGATGAAAGTTTGGTTATTTGTGGAGCAAGTTCTGCAACACCTGGACGGTCACTAACAGTTACGCTAAAATTGCGAATTCTGAATGAATAAATGAAAATGGTCGCCCAAAATGGCGGAGAGCTCAGCTCGGGAAATATTTACTGTTTATGCGTCATAATGTCAGCTGCAATACTTCCTCTGAATATAGAATTTCTGTGTAACTTGTACAAAGTATAGTTGTTTTCCGCAGCAATAATGCTAGTATCAACAATTCATAAAATAATACATCCACTAAGGACATCAAAAAGATAACGTAAAACACTGAAATAAATTTTAACACGTCTTGAACGAAGGAATGAAAAGTAGATAATCTTGTTTCGTAAGACAACAAACAAACAGATCAGAGTGTACAGCCTCTTGATTGATTAACAGTAAATTTCTTGAGAGACCCACTCAAAGTTATTCGGCAATTATTTTAGTTACTCAAAATTTAAACAAAACTCTTTGTGTTTAACGAGAGCTTCTCATAATAAGAAAAGGATTTCTATTACTGATTTCTCCAGTTTCGAGTGATCTTCAATATTGTGGCCGTTTTCTTTAGCATTTGCGGAAAACGCTCCGGAAACTCAGCTCCGTATTCCTAAAAGTGCCTTAGAAGTAATTTCGATTATAGATCTTTCACAATTTTAAAGCATCAAAGGACTTATTTGTGGTCGTTCAGTTTAAATGAAATGTTACATTTTTGTGTTTATGACTATACACCCCTATTTTTTAATTAGTGCACAAAAAATGGGGCTCAATCAGTACCCGTTACTGATTATATTTGTGTAGTCAAAAGTACAAAAAACCAAATTCTAAAATTGCCCACGAAAATTTGTCATTATTGGTAAATTCATAATTGAATCATTATTCATAACAGCTACTACTAGAAAATACTAAGCGCAGTGTTTTTCCATTTTTATTGTCATTCTTTCATTCATAAACAATAACCTGTACAATGTTTCCAGAAATTGAGTGAGATTTTGGGATACAAACAAACGCTCATAACTTTGCTGTTTATGAATATTATGCATTGAGACTTTACTTAAATAATAACAAGACCTTTTCTAATAAGCCCTTTAAGTATTTGCCATAATTAAAAAATAGTGGTGTATGTATAGTTATTTAGTGATTACTTCCACTCTATTCATTCTTTCCACTTCTTACGCCTGTTTACTGATGCCAAATTTCTCTAACCAAACTCGTAAGGCAGTCTAGTTTGTCAAACCATATTTGCCTAGATCTTGGTTCTACTAATAAGAAATAAAAATTCGGGATATGTTTTGACAATAAAAAAAGAAACTAAACTTTGGACTTCAGACCGAGATTCCATCAAATTATAAACATATAACAAGTAGCACAATAAGGCCGCAAAAGAAATATAAAGAAAGAAAGAAAAATAATTTATTCGATACAGCATAAGGCATAAACACAAATAAAGACACTAACTAAAGCATAAATAAATGGTTTATTACGGAAAATAGCGCCCAGTATCCAACTCAAACGATGCGAAAGAAAAAACATAATGGCGGTCATCAACATCCTTATTGAATTCCGCAACTTGAGGATCAATTAAAGGAAGAACTGGTGAACTGAATGGGCCCTCGTCTATAAGTTTCCCATTAAACGGGTAACTTAATATTGAGTACCCAATACCCATCCTGATTGAATCACTACTTAAAGGTTGCGTCTTTGAGTGTAGTTGAGGACAGGGCATGTCTTTTGGAATTTATTAGTTAGATGTTGGTGAAAATATTAAGAACCTGCCAAAAAATCTGCCAAGTCCAGAACATTTATGTTCGCCTAACTGGTCAAAATGTAGGTACTAAACATGGCAGACTTTTTTTATGGTAGGTAAAATTACAGATCCCGCCCTTTGGCGGAGCAGGAAATAGTGTCAGACTCTTACTTACTAAAAACTTAACCCATTCCTTGCCTATCGTGCCGGGGCCGAACCTTCCTTTCAGAAGCTGACCCATGACCCCAGCAGGCTTCGACCCTGCCTGACTGCAGTTAGCAGGCTGGACCTCTACGGTTTGCTGACAGCTCCTTACGCGCGCGTACTAACAGTACGCGCTATCAACGACTTGGGCTCGGTCCTTTAGCCTGTAAACCTGTCGAAATTTGGCATTTAAGTATGGTTTGAGACGTTCTTAACTCAAAATACTCAGTTCAGATACCCGCCTTATAACACCTACTAACTTAAAGTTTAGCAAGCAAGTTCCTTATAGGGTCCGATAAGAATGCATTTTACGAAATTCTACCCCTATGGGGGTGAGGCGGCGACCCTCCTTGCTGGCCAACCGCCGTGGGATCTGGAGGCAACAGTCCTTGCACACATGCACGACAAGCGCATGGAGATGCAACGCCGGGGCGAAATTCCGCTGCCGCGACAAGTCGAGGCTTGGCGGACAGAGCTTCGGCGGGATCTCATGGCGAAATGGCGTCAGCGACTATCGCAACCTCGTTCGGGGCGCGCCACAATCGAGGCGATAAGGCCCATCCTTGAGGAGTGGCTGGAAAGACCTCACGGCGTTCTAAACTTCCGCACGACGCAGGTTCTTACCGAACACGGCAAGTTCGCTAAGTTCCTGTTCCGGATTCGTGCGGAGGATTCGCCCGGGTGTCGTCACTGTGCGGAACACCCGGAGGACACGGTGGAGCATACTGTTGAGGCGTGCCCTGCCTGGGCGGAGCATCGCCGTGTCCTCGTGGGGGCAATCGGCGGCAGCGATCTCTCTCGCCGGGCCTTGGTTCAGGCCATGGTCCGTAGCGAGGAGGGATGGCAGGCGGTCGCCTCCTTCTGCGAAGCAGTAATGCTAGCAAAGGAGGAGGCCGACCGCATCAGGCAGAGGCAACGGGGCGCTCGCCCCAGCCGCCGCCGGGATTCCGATCCCGATTTCCGGCCACCGTAGGCGCGGGCTTGCGGACGGCGTGCAATGGGTAGCACGCTGTCCGATCGTCCGGTAACCGACCGGACCGAGCCCAAGTCGTCGACGGCGCGTTCTGTTCCCGCGCGCCTCAAGGAGCTGTCAGCAAACCGTAGAGGCCCAGCCTGCTAGCTGCAGGCAGGCAGGGCCGAAGCCTGCTGGGGCCAAGGGCCGTTTTCTGAGAGGAAGGCTCAGCCCCGGCACTATAGGCAAGGAAGGAACGGGGTAGGTTTTTAGTCAGTAAGAGTCTGACACTACTTCCCGCTCCGCCCAAGGGCGGGATTTGTCATTGGATGATTTTACCTACCAAAAAAAAAAAAAAAAAAACCCCCTATGGGGGTAAAACGAAGTTTGCAAGTTTGTATGGAGAAACCGACTTTCATGCGGTCGAATGCTGGCAGAAGCTAGTTTCATTTACCTTAATTAAGTGTATCTTAAAATAGATAAACGATATTTTATTATGTATATTGACGGAATATTTGGTAAAAGGTGATCGTTATCTTACCTTTAAGGGATTTCAAAATCTTAGTAACCATGGTATCAAAAGACGGTCTGTCTTATGACACCATGGTTACTAAGATGATTGATCTAAATAACAAGTCCCGGATATTTCATTTGAATTTTGCTAGTCATTATATAGTGTATGGAAACTAGGATCTATGACGAACAGCCATACCAAGTAGGGACATGCTATCAAATCTGTACCTACTCATGAGTAGTATCGTACTCATAAAAGAATCGATAGTTCAAAGTTTCAAGTAATTTTCTCAGGTCCTTAGGTGCACACAATCACCAAGGACTCAGTATCAAATTTAAACTATCGATACTTTATATTCGACAATAGTGTCGATTGATACTTTACCACAAAGTATCGATACTTTTCTCGATACAGATAACAGGATGCAGATTCAATTTAGTCGCCTGTCACGCTCACTTAGTTTATATATTGATGTGTCTCACTCTTTGCGTAGTTTCAAGTCTGTCATGCATAAGGCATTATCCCCAAAATTAAAAAGAGTTTTGTCTTTTTCACTTACTTTAAGTGAATGAAAAGGACAAAATTATCATTACGTAGAATTTGTAACTGTTTAAGGATTTATAATTTGTAACCATTTGAATACTTGTTTAGTGAAATCTTTTTCTGTTTGATGCATGTCGTGGCAGCCTTTTGTAACAGTGATCTTGAATCCTTACATGTGTAATGGTGTATGCTTTGTTGGTAGTCCTTAAACAAATAAAAATAAAATAAAATATCGATGCCCATTAAGGCCACGGAAAAATGTAGAATGTAAATGTACCGGTTTTATTCAATCTACAATTTTCTCGATAAGTTTTTATTTACAATTTTAATCCAGCTTTCCCATTTCTATTGCAATAACTGAATATACAGAACAAAATAGCAGAAATCATATCTTATGAGCTTTTCAAACAACTTCATTTTCTTTCAGCTTAAAAAAAAAAGCATGCAGACAACTAAAGCGAAAATTCCAAATGAAATAAATTCCGTCATAAATATGTACACAAATCTGTCATCCCTTATTTCCCCCCCATGGGGCAGACGCCAATTTCACATTCATGTGGGAGGATAAAAAGAGGAATATTATTATAATCACATGGTATTGGCAATATTATTGCCAGTTATAGGTTCAAAGAGATTTACTATAAGGAATTAATTGGAGGCCGACTATTATCTAGTTTCGTACCCTATGCTAGGTGAATTCAAATTAATTGAAAAACTACGTACAAAATACATTTTTGACACTTTAGAACACTGTTGTGACTTGTCCTACCAAATTATGACTTAAACTGTTCAATTACATATTAAATTCAAATCCTATTCTGCATTTGGAAAGCCCTTTAAAACTAGATATTCAATCTGCTAGCCTTCATTCTAATAAGATGTCTGTATTGATACCTGGCCCCTCCACCAGATGTGATGAGAGCAAGGGCTCCTGGTGCAAGCTCGAATGAAGAAAAATTCGGACGCAATACTTTAATACATATTTTCGGGCATAGCTGTTGCAGTACTTATTGAACAGCACAATTCTTTTAATATAAGCAGGTAGTTATTTTCCGAATTGGTTCTGTAATAAAAGTTGTTTTCATAAATGCTTTTTCCCCTATATGTGAGGAACCTACCATACACACATTACTTTCTTCTACCCTTTTTGAGGTAAACAGGTGTGTGGTTATTGTGTTTTGATTAACACAACATTTTTAAAGGTATTTAGGTTAACAGGGTTGGGCAGTCAAGCGTGTCCTTACATTGTTTGCGAATTATTTCCTACCAGCACAAATGTCTGTGCTATAAAATAGATCTTGGGAATTGTTTTGAAATTCTTCTCAGGGGTAGCGTTGATTGTACAAACGTAAAATAATAATAATCCGTTATTATCAGGCAACTGAGGGCCATAGATACAAAACACAAAAATAAGCTTTGAAAATAATAAACTAATACAAAAGAAACTATAACCAATGACTAAACCATTGCACACGAAGTGACGGCGTCGTGTTCCGCTGCGAGGTCGGTATCTTTCCACGAAATCGTCGATATACGACACCTTTCGGCCAAAACTCTCCTTTGAGGTAGGTCTCCAAATAGAGCAACAACACCCGCACCACAAACGACTTGAAATTAGTGTTATGGTTTGGCTCTAATTGCACGACTCTCAAAAAGTCTCGAAAAATAAAATCGTCTATGAACACATTCATTGTGTGTACAACTAAACGTGGTATTTAAAGCCGGAGTCTGTGTTCCCTGATGCTGTAACCTAGGTGTCTTTGCTTCTTCGTCGACCACATCATCACTTACCATCAAATGAGAGGTCAGATCAATGGTAAATCGCGAGCCTATCAATAAAACATAAAACTACTTTATTCAAACCCTCTAACATAGAGAGATAAAACTGTCAAAATCTCCAAGAAAACAACAAGTTTCTATATAAAACTGATTTACTTTATCCGTTTAAACGTGAAGCATAAACTGCTAAGTTCAAAACATTCTGTGGTTATTTTTCGCTATGCAGAGCAACCGCCTCAACGGACAGACAGACACTGGTCTCACCGGTTTCTTCATATACTATCTAAAAGGACTTAACTACAACGTCTTCAATTAAAACTGTACCTTAAACATTGAGCGTAGAGTCGGAAATGAAATTGAAGACCCTGTATTGTTGCAGATAGTTGAGATCGAAGCTTATGCATGAGAATTTCAATTTTAAAATTTAAGTTATAAAGTTGTTTTTTGTTTGAATTGCGGTTGTTTATAGTGAGATGCTGATTGCAAGCCGTAGGCAATTCTCTGGTACACTACATATTTCGAGTTGAAGCAAAAACTGCTTATATAGATAAAACTGTTTGCAAATTGCGCATTTGATTTTCTAAATGTACAGTCTCTTATCTTCTATCTATTGGCAGTGGAATTGCCTCGGTGATTCGGTATGTGATGTGACAACTCAATTTGTCGGTGATATTGCTTGAGGAGGCAACGTTAGGAATAGACATTACACGTTATTTGCGTGTCATGTTGTTTTAAATTGACTGTGTATAACTTGTTGGTCATATTCTGAGAAAGTATAGAGCTGATCAGTATTGGACATTAAAACTAACAGTGAAGCAAAGCTGAAGAAATTAACAAATACGATTAATACGACGTAGTTTGAAATATCCTGAGCGCTCTGAACTTCGAACGATTGGCTGCACAGTAATTCATTTAAAAATCATATGAAGAATGTGTATTGTGTATTTTTTTGTGTCCACGACTCCACGCATAGTTCGGAATACCTATGTTCAGAGTGGTCAATATATTTTGATCGTACTGTATTATTATTATGGAGCCAGCCAGGCCCATTACTTTGTATTATTTATTTCATCACTACTGCTCTCAAAACGGTGAAGGAAAACGTCGTGAGGAAACCGGCATGTCAAGAGCCAAAAATTCGAATACTTGTCACATCCATCCGCACTGGCCCAGCGTGGTAGATTACGGTCCATTCCGTCTCCTACAGAAGAGTCCTGAGACCCCGCAGTTTGAACATTAAAAGGCTGATTACGCTTATTCTATGTATTATAATTATATTCGTAATTTTTGACGACATCGTCTACTGTGGCTAAAATCCGTTCGGGAGGATCATTGGTCCTTTTTTAAATATTGCTGAGTTGAGTGGTGCTGATATACGTGTCATGTCCGTGAACGGGCGCTGTCAGTTGAGACTGGTCATCTCCTAGCTGCCAGTGGTTTATTTTAATATCAATATTTAGAATTTCTTTTTTCTCTCTTTATTTTATCTGCATTGTTCTCACATAATAGCAGCAACAAGAAATATGTAACCGAGATATTTGTAATCCATATCATGATTGAAAAGAGTCTCCATGGAGTTTCTTGCACATTCTTCTTCATAGAGATCTACGCTTTGGAATGTGCAATAAGCATCATTTTTTCTTACAGGCCGACTTCTTCATCTTTCAAAAGTGCCTGTAAATGGTTTATGTGAATTAAAATGTTTTGACTTTTCTATGAACAGCCTGCCATTTTTAATATTAACATTATGCATTTCAATGGAATGCAAGTTGTAACCTAATCCCATTAATCTGGATTATTCTAACCCAAATAGCTATTAATTGACCTGAATTATGCGTTCAGTACCATCTTATATGTAATCTAGATCATACTGAGTAGGTTAATGAATTCTACTGATAAATGATAGTTTGCTAATGATATTTATATACTTACTAGTATGTTGTAGTAATGAAAGTGATATCGTTGACGACTTAATTATTTGTGGTTTTTCTGTGTTTTTCAAAGGGTCTGCAGCCCGCTGTAAGTAGATAATGACGATATAGCTATGTCTATTACATATCTCCTTGTATATTAAAGTGAATAGCTGTTCGTTAGTTTCGCTAAAACTCAAGAACGGTCGGACCGATTTGGCTAATTTTTGTCTTGAAATATCCGTGATACTCCGGGAATCCGTGATACCGAGGAAAGATAGATAGATAGATATAACATTTATTTGAAGCACACAGAAAAATAAACACACAATACACACATGCACACTAAAATTAAAAAACAAAGCATATATTATATAGATAGCGGTCAAGCGCGAACAACTATAAAAAAAGGAAAAAAGAAAAGAAAATGATACTGCGTGGTCTCACTGTGTTCATTACTCAAAAGAGTTTATCTCGGATCTTAGAATAGGCCAACATCTAGAATAATAAGTGTCTAATAACCGCTGAGTCTCCGTCTAAAGGTGCTCCCTCACCGAGAGCATTCACGTGTATTGTAACATTATAGATTCGACTTTGAGCATTACATTACAATAATACCTCCCTGACTAACGAGCATTTGCGTGTAATGTAACATATAGATTCGACTTTGAGCATTACATTACAATAATACCTCCCCGACTAACGAGCATTTGCGTGTAATGTAACATATAGATTCGACTTTGAGCATTACATTACAATAATACCTCCCTGACTAACGAGCATTTGCGTGTAATGTAACATATAGATTCGACTTTGAGCATTTCATATAATTTATCGATGCATTGATGTTACAAGTTGTATACAGTTACAGTTGTTGTTGTTGTTGTTGTTGTTTGTGTTACAGTTGTGTTGTGTTGTTGTTGTTGTTGTGTTGTATTGTTGTTGTTGTGTTGTTGTTGTTGTGTGTGTTGTTGTTGTGTGTTGTATTGTATCATTACAAGGTGCGCGTTGTAGTGCTCGGTTCTTCTCCTTCACTGATGTATGTCCGTTTTGTATCATTACAAGGTGCGCATTGTAATGCTCGGTTCTCCTCCTTCACTAATGTAATGCTCAAACCTGTAACGTTACATTACACGCGAATGCTCCCGGTGAGGGAGCACCTTTATGGTAACCTCGTTTTCTGAAATCCTACTCCATTTATCAATATAACGTTAACCCATCTGTTTTTTGTCATAGGAAGCTGATATATTATCACTACTTACGCTATTTTTTAAGGTTTGGTTACCTTTTCTTAATATACACCGTTAAATTTTAGTCGTTTTAATCCCGTGGAGGGTCGATTCGGTACATAAAACACTATCGATTTGTGAAGTTAAAAATGAAAAATAAAGTACTTTTTTTTCAAACTCGAATTAATTGTACGAAATTAATTTCTTTAAGTAAACGTCAGCTGAGCAAGGTCGATGAACTGTAGGTAGTTAGTACGCAAAGACCGACAGCTATCTACAAGGTTATTGACTCTTTCTTAAAGAAATTAATTTCGTACCTGCAAAACGGTAGTGTTTCTTGTACCGAATCGACCCTCCACGGGATTAAAGCGAAATTTTGTTCGTTTTAATCCCGTGGAGGGTCGATTGTGTAACGGTGTATATAAATGATTTTTTCTTCTCATTTTCGTCATTCAGTAACATTAGTTTTGTTTATTTTTTTTTTCCTACTTATTTAGTTTGCCACATCATTACTCCTTTTAAACCAATGTAGGCTAACGATTTTATGACGTACGTCCGATAAAAAGGGGCTCTCAGACCAGAGATAACAAGATTTATAAATAGGTTCCATTGTTTCCCTCTCTGACGCTTTCCGGCCATTATTTATGGCATGATCTGATCGGAAAACAGGAGCCAAACTGATCCGAAATTTGGAAATAATGGTGAAAAGGCTTTGTCGAGTGGCCGGTGGTTAAAAACTGGAATAGAATCGTAATTAATATCAGAGGTAAGTACCTACTTTGAACATTAATATAGATTCTAGAAGTATACAGGGGGTTATTTTTTTGGTTTTTGCAATTTGATGCCGAACATCGCTAAATAAAAAATCACAAAAAAATATCTACTTTACTATCTGATGATCCTGGGGCCCTGGGTCGAAGGCAATTAAAGGAGCAGGGTAGGTTTTTAGTCAGTAAGAGTCTGACACTATCTCCCGCCCCACCCAAGGGCGGGATTTGTCATTTGATGATTTTACCTACCACAAAAAAAAACTATCTGATGATATTTACTGCATTTATGTACCTAAATTAAAACAAAACTTAGCTGATTGTTTGTAAATAGTACCTATAATTATATCTGGAGAACCAAGGTTGCCGACATAGCGCGAAGAATCGCCAAACTGAAGTGGCAGTGGGCAGGGCAAATTGGTCGCAGAATAGATGCCCGTTGGGGCCGAAAGGTTCTAGAGTGGCGAGCGCGTACTGGAAAACGCAATACTGGGAGGCCTTCTACAAGGTGGCCCGATGACCTGGCAAGGATTGCGGGAAACCCATAGATGCGAAACGCACAGGACCGTTAATCGTGGCGACACTTGGAGGAGGCCTATGTCCAACAGAGGACGTCTTTCGGCTGAAATGATGATGAGACCATGATGTAGAGATTATTACACTATTATCTTACTGTCCCACAGCTGGGCGAAAACTTCTCTTCATTTCTCCCTTCATTATTCAGCAGGCTATTTCCTCAATTTATCGCTGTCTACCAACATAGCCCTGGTACTACTGCTAGCAGAAACTGATGACGCCCAATCCTGGCGACCGAGAACCGTTAAACTGGCATTAGCCTGCAGGACAGAAACAAGTAAAAGTAGTTTCCAGGACTGCACAGCACTTGAAGACATCAGCTAGGTAGTTATAATTACCGATAACTTGTCGGTTTACGTTTGTAACTAATCTTAGTGACCTATGTCCTTAACTTGACCTCGTGCTGTGGAATGCGATAAGAGACTTATGCTCCAGTTTATTTTAATAAGCAAACATTGTAATATTCCTTTATTCCTTACTTATTATGTACCTACTGCTGGGACATCAGCTTCTCAGTATGACGATTGTCCACGCGAGGGCAGGCGTGTTTTTGATTGTAGTTAGGTCTTCGGCGCGTATTTTGCCACGTGCACCTCAAAGAAATGTCAGCGAAATCCAGAAGGGCAGATGCCAACTAGGACCTTGGGTTCACTTCGAAAGTGAAATCTGGGGTCCTGGAACATAAGGCAAAGAAGGAACATAGAGGAGTGGGTTTTAGTCGGTAAAATTCTGACACGCCCTCCCACCCCGCCCTAGATATTGGCGGAAGAAGTCATCGGAGGATTTCCCACCTAAAAAAAATTATGTCTTTTTACTCTATCCTTCGAAAGGCTTTCCTGATCTCGAAGTAACAGCCCAAATATCTGATAAATCAGTATTATGTTACAATTGCTGCAGTTCTGTAGATGTGACTAAGAAAGCATGTCATCTTCCTGCAATTGTCGCGTGTCACTTGGTATCGGCGCAAAACGTTTGTTTTTCTTCTATTCTGTCTTTCAACCATCACTTTCAGTCCACTCCATTTTCTTTCATATCACTTCTCACACAATCCATGTTTGTTTTCTTTTCATCATCCAATTACATGTAGCCTACTCATAACTCTTCGACCTAGAAACAACGTAATTTTTTTTTTTTTATTATATTTTACTGCCATTATCGGGAATCAGAGGCTTCAAAGTCAAACGACCAGTCTTACTATCCCATGTAGTTGGGAAAAGTCATAGCATGGCAAGACTTTCTCAATCAGGAAATGTGCATCTGGTATGTTTCCTTCATCTTGACACTTCCCTTTGTCCGGTGTCCTCCTTTAAGCATAATAAATCCCTCGAGATTGTTCGAATAATGCATTTGTCTTGTTGACCTAGCCTTTAATAAATTAGTGGACTAGTTAGAAGACCTACTCTAAGATAATCTAATACTCTTGGATCTTGGATTTTGGTGTATTTTGCATGTGATACGGGCGTCTATTCGTGCAGTTTAAACATTTATTCGTTTGTGGAAAACTTTTTAGTTTGCGCAAGCCAAACAAACATTTTTCTGAACACCAGAAATGCTATCTCAACAATATTAAAAACACAGTTATAACATAATTTTTCTTTATTCGCACTATAAAACCCAAGATCACTTTAATTAAAGTAGCATTTTATTCTCTGCATATCTAGGACGAAGGCGCACTTTCCATGAAATAACTGCAGACAATTTTCCACCAAGCTTTTAAAACTTTGTTGCCTTTGGACTCAGCAACATGGATTAATAGAGAAACACTGAATATTGCAAGAGCTGCCCAAGTTGCCTGCCACGTCGTAAATCCAGCCCAGAATATTTGAGATATCGCCGAATTAATCTAGACATCCCAAATTACGGTCAGCCTGACATAAAAGGTAAGCTTGGACCTCGTATAAGTGCGGCAAAAAGGACGCAGAATTTATATTAGCCACAAGACACACTGGAGATAATTGTCAGGTATGAAACACACAAAGCCTCAATATGTTCACAAATTGCCTAAATGGCCGAAAATTTTTCATGCTCCTCGCTACGCCAAATAAAAGTGCTCGCTCACAAGTTGAAACAGAGTCTAAAATGGTAGATAAAGCATTTTTTTCTCATAAAACAAATATTTAAGGAATTTCGCTGTGCACGCGGAAAATTGCTCGGAAATAAAAAGTTGTACATCTAGGTACGGGCGAAATACAAGTGAAAATTTTCTCATATTTCATTATTCCTCCATTATTCAGTGCTCAAATAGGGGCTTTAAAAAAGTTTTTAATAAGCGCATAGAACTAAATTGGGATAGTTAGTTGAAGCTTTTAGCAGCACTATGTCCATACTTATCAGACGAGTGAATAAAAACAAGTCGAGAACCTGAATAATCCCTGGAGATGTTTATTGAGTTGCTTTGAATATCAATCGTCTTAAAACTGAAGCCTTCTACTTATTTCTCAATCGAGCCTTTTTTCACGAATGTTACGGCAATTCTTTTACGTCCTGGTTTTAAGAGAAATGTTCTTGAATTTAGCAATGTTTAAGATGTTTACAACTTGCTATCTTGCCAACTTTCGAGCTGTTTTTCGTGTATGCTCCACTTTTAGAGCCTTCACGATGTACTTTCCTGGCTTATGTACCTAAATTTCGTTCTAGTTTAAAGCTGTGTGCTTCTGGTATAAATCACTTAGTAAAACAGGTTTCTTCGCTCATATCAAGTGCTCGTGTTATGATGGATAGTTTTCGTTGTTGATGTGGTATAAAGTGAAACTTTATCATGAATACAGATTCATGCTTTTTAATTCAAGTCGGTCTATTGTGATTTGTGGATAGCGTTGCCAAGTGTGTGATTTAGGCGAGTCGTCCTGCGACACAGCAGATTTTTAAAATGTCACTCCGATTCATGCTTATGACCTGTGTAATTATATTATAGATATTTTTCAATTAGCATAAGCATAGATCAACAAGCATTTTCAATTTTATTATACAATGAAACGAAACCATTCAAATTCATCTTTCCGCTTCTTTTTTTTTTCGTTTTATCTTCCGCTTTAATAACGAATAAAATATCATCAATATTCATAATTTTTGGGACTCATCGCGTCGGAATTGCTAGCCGTTTTATTTTCAACAATTACTAAAAAAAGCGGTCTAATGGGAATCGAATCCGCGGATAAAAGGATTCCACGCGAATTATATTTTTTTAAATGTTATTTTAAAAGAATTTAGATCGATTTTCCTGTAATCTAGATATAAAGCAATTAACTATTTTCGGATTTTTTCTTAAATACCTTTATAATCATATATTTATTTGAGATCCTCACTAAAGTTTGTATGCTAGGATGTTAAATGATAGAATGGAATGTTCAATAAAAACTGTATTGCTAAAAATGCTACAAATATTATATGTTAATTAAAAGAGCGAGGGAGCACGCGCGACGGCACTTAAGGCGATCTGATCACGTACTGATTTGCCTAATTAATAATTTTGATCGTTTGGCGTAGACGCGCAAAGTGATGATTTGGCTAAATGCAATTAAATTTTATGATGTGCGGTTCGCCGTACACTTACAATAAGCCTTTTAATTTGATATATCGGAAGTTTAAAAAACTTTTTTCATATATTTAAAGTATTAGAAAAAAAGTTTTTAAATGTATTTATTTAAGTCTGTGTTTCATTCAAAAAGCTTAAATTACTAAATTTTAACTGAATCGCTTGAATTCTGAGCAAACCAGGCTGTGGCAGACAGACAGATAAACACAAACATTAACACACACGAGTGATACTATAATGGTTCCGTATTTTCATTCGGATGTGCGGTAATCTCAAAAATCCAAGAAGAGACTAAAATAACGATTTTCATTTTTTTTTTTGTTAGCCTATTCTGTCCCACTCCTGGGCAAAGGCCTCCCTCCACTATTTCCGTCTATTGTGGGCCCGCGGTTCATATTGAATTTAAACACATGGCAACCCTAATTTTGAAACAAGATCCAGTACACTTCAAACAACCAATGAATATGTTTGTCCACCTACATCAACATTAACCAAAATGAAACCATCAATTTCCCAATTGACTTTTACTGCAAACTTTACCCGTTTCATCTCATGTTACCCGACCAAGAGACCCAATTGACAAATAGGCCATCCCTTTTTAAGTCTTAACAAAAGCCTTACACAGATTTACCCTCAATCTATTTCAGTCACGTTCTTGTCCACAACCTCCTCTGCGTCATCCATCATACAGTTATTTCCATCCATCCTATTTGGCGGATATGACCTGACCTAGACTATTTCCCAGTTGCCCCGTGTAACCCGAGGATTTATACCTAGTATAATAGTGAAACCTCTGGAACCTTTTATATTATTTCCTCCCATCTTTCTTGGTAACGTTTATTTTATATGTTCTGGGATGTGTTTGCTGATTTATGTTTGTGGATTTGTTTGTAGGCTCTAGTTTCGCTATCAGCAGGATTTTTTGAATGGAGGTTTGTCTCAACCCTTTGTAAAGTTTGTAGATATTAGAGGACAAGGCTAAGAGACTCCTTGAAACGAACCATTTGTTTGACGATTTCTCATGCAAAAAAAAAATATAGAGCGCGTTGGAAATCATAATTTAAATCATCGATAGCATAAATTACTAGCTGACTCAGCAAACGTTGTATCTTAAAAATTATCATAGATAATAATGGGGGGAAGTAAAAAATAGTCTATTTTTAAACCTACCAAATAATCGGTTGAACCATTGTGGAGGAGCGCGACAACAAACACTATGTTCTATGAATAGGAACAGGATATAGATGCTATTTATTTTTCAAAGAGATGAATTAAAATGCTTGCTGATGTTTCTATTATAAGGTATAGCGTCTAATTCATCTATGAGATATAAAGACGCTATGTCAGTAAGAACCGTAACCAAAAGCTTATTGATATATTATTAAACATTATTGATTCTTGTAACGAAACAAAAACTACAATCCACAAGGTTGATAACCAAACCTCTTAATCAATAAGTTTAATCCAGTTTTTTGGCAACTGTTACCATGACAAACAGGCCATGTTTCCTGCTCATAAATATGAAAGGACCATTTTCATGGGACGATACATTCGCGGCCTCCAGAACTAGGGTCCCGAAGTAATTTGTATTATCTACATGTTCTCGTCGGATATACTCAGTGTCAATCTTGAATTCTTGATATTCAGGTCAATACCGGGTTGTCCGTGAGTGAAATGGAATATTTTTATAGAAATATTATTCCAACACGTTTGTTTTTGCTAGGAGATTGGACTGGACTATGAAGTATATTATTATAGGTTGTGATGAGAGATGCGTTACTCTATTGCTTGGTTTTTAACAAGTTCTTGATTTCATTGAAGTTTTGACTCATTTACACTATAATAGTTTTCAGGGAGTAACAGAATGAGTTGACATTATTTTAAGCCCGTTCTGTCCATTGAAATTACTTTTCATAGAAGTAATATTATATGGAGACAACCAAACTGAAGATATGTTATTTAATCATAATCATCATCTTCATCAGCCTTTTAATGTTCCCACTGCTGGGACACAGGCCTCCTCTTAAAAATAAACTTTCTGCACAAAATTATCGACAACTCATCAAAATTAGTATACATTTTTTTTTTATTGCAAAATTGAATTTAACATCCTTGAAGAAGCGGTAGGTAAGTGTCCCTGTGTAGTGGATTGCGGGATCTAAGCTTTTGGAGTTGCAGACGGTGAGCAAGGGGTAGTGCTGTCTGACCGTCCGGTAAAAACAAAACCCGAGTCGATGGCGGGTTGTGTTCTACGTACGCCTCAAAGAGATCAGTGAGAGTCAGCAAACTGACGAGGCACAATGGGGCCGATGCCTAAGGTTGCAGAAATATTCGCAAGCCTTATTGTGACTCTAGAACGCAAGAATATCTGTTTTTAGTCAGAAAAACGCTCTCCGATAACCTTTTCCCACTCTACCAAGAGTGGGAGAAGTTATTTGATAATTTCCCATATCAAAAAAAAGAAACAAACGCTGTAGAAGTGCCATAATCCTTTCAAATAAGAAACGTACACTTTCGCGAGGTTCCTGTGAGACGAGAAACGAAGCAGGATCAAGCTCGTACCTAAAAGTTGAAAACTCAACGTTCGGAAGCGAAATAGCCACTATGAACCACGTAATAGAAATTCCTCTATACCGGGAACATTACTTCAATATCGAAAACTGCAACCCCACTTCGCCAGTACAGGTCAACAGACAAATGCACTTTTCATATAATATCATGTAACTTTTCCATCTAGGTTCCTGTCCAATCCCATTTGATGCCACCTTCGCGATATCAACATTGACTTGGCCGGGTTTCCAATGTCGCATTTTATGTTCACTCCAGTTCCTCAACCTACGTATCTATTTCATGGCGTTCGTTTTCTTCATGTTTCGTGTATATGACTTGTTTTTTTTTTTTCTTTTTACAGGGCATAGAGATATCTATGAAGTGTATGTTTTTTTCTTGCTTCTGGATTACCTATTAAGGTAAGTATAACCACTTCTAAAGTGAAGTCCTGAGGCTGTACCATGGAACTGTTAAAAGGATGGGAGCTGTACACCGTTACATTTTGATCCTTTTAATTCCGTGTAGGGTCGATCTGGTACATGAAACACTATCGATTTGTAAAGATTAAAAATAAAGTCCTTTTTTTTAATTCGATTTAATTTACGCATGTACGAAATTAATTTCTATAAGTAAACGATTCAATGACCTTGTAGGTAGTTGTCGGTCGTTGCGTACTAACTACTCACAGGTCATTGAACTCGCCCAGCAGACGTTTACTTAAAGAAATCAGTGGTGGCAGTGCTCTTCCCAAGCGGAACACACCTCTACCGTGAGAACCTGCGTCATGCGGAAGGTGAGGACGCCGTGAGGTCTTTCCAGCCACTACTCAAAGAAGGGACTTACTGCCATAATTATGGCGTGCGCCGCGCACTGGGTTGCGACAGTTGCTGTCGCCATTTCACCAAGAGATCACCAGAGCCGGAACTCTGTCCGCCATTCGCTCCGGCGTTGCACTTCCATGCGTAAAATGAACTTACGTGCAAGGACTGTTGCGTCCAGATCCCATGGTGGCAGCAAGGAAGCTAGCCACTTTGCGGGAAATCGTGCGGTATCCCCGCACCATACGTATAGCCATGACCCATTGACATGCGTTCGTTTTCTTCCGCAGCGGCGGTGCCCCTACCGGCGCTCCATAAAGGACCATGGACCGAACGATGCCTGGCTAGAGCCTCCGTCAGGAGGCGTCTGGACCTCTAGGTCCGGCAAGAGCAGCTTGAGGGCAGTCCCAGTCCGATTCCGTTTGGGAGCCAGACGTTGAAAGTGCTCCTCAAAATTACTGTAACAGATATCTCAGCTCTTAAGCCTTCCTTCAACTACCATTTCTAATCCATTTTCTTAGATCCCTCTGTCCTACATACACATACAATACTACATACATCTGAACCACACATGCAATAGCAATATTTCCACCACAACGGACCTATTTACCCGACCAACATTAATGGCTGCTAATTCCTATGCGCATATCTTGAATGGAACTGTGGGTCTTTACACCCGAGAGGTTGCATATGATACGGAATACACACAAGAGCTAGATTTCGTAAATGGCATAGAGCACAGAATCGTCTAGAGACGACATCATACACGTTTTTTTGAGCTTGGAAATCATCAAGTAAATTCTCCTGCTCTGGGTGGAGCGTGAGGATGTACCAGACGATTACTGACTAAAACCACACACATTTATCCCTCAGTAGCCCTTTGCCCGGTCAAGGATCACGGTTTACTTTTCCGAATTTCCCCGTGGCCTTAGAGTTCACCTACGGTTTTGCTGACATCTTCTTGAGGCGCACGTAAAATACTACGAGGCGTCGCGTGACAAATTGTGACCTGATGGCTAGCTACCTATTGCTCGTCGCCTGCAAGATCGTGCTTACGCCGGGGATCGCCTGACGACTTCCGAAGCCCGGGCAGAAGTTTATATAATACTGTCTCCAGTAATGGCGGCCAAGTTGATTCTGTGCTCTATGGTTGATAGAATGTATTTGTTTTAGTCTCAGGATCTAATCCTTTACGAAGATGCTTAGTCGGTAGAAGCTTCAACGCAGATGTCTATGTGAGACTAACTAAACATATAAGACATGGTTTTCTTTAAATAGGTGCTGTTAGATATACTGTTTGCTCAATTTTATGAAGCTTGAAATTATTGAGTTATGTTTCGGACACATAGAAAGCTAAAAAAGTTACCCCTTGAGTGTCAGTCTGACACTACTTCCCGCTCCGCCCAAGGGCGGGATTTGTCATTGGATGATTTTACCTACCATAAAAAAAACCCCTTGAGTGTCTATATCATCATCATTTCAGCCGAAAGACGTCACTGATGGACATGGCCTCCCCCAAGTGTCGCCACAGAGAACAGTCCAGTGCTTCTCGCATCCATCGGATTCCCGTCACCCTTACCAGGTGATCGGTCCACTTTGTAGGAGGCCTTCAAACGCTGCTTCATCCGGTACGCAATCACCACACCAGAATGTTTCGACCCCAACGACCAAGTGTTCTGCGAGCAATGTGCCCTGCCCATTGCCATTGCATTCCTGCTGTGATCACGCAATGAAACTCCGAGTATAGACTTTTCCATAGCCCTTTGGATAACTTTAAGCCTTTTTACCACTGCAATTCACGTCCAGGCGGGAGATAATGCTAAAATCACGGTAACTCTTCCAAACAATACAAAAGCTCCACAATCTATGTTGTAATGATACTTGTGTTGCGTTAGTACAACTTAGGCGTTAGTTTCATTGCCTCGGACGTGAGGGCTATTCTTATTAGAGATTATATGGCTCCATAACACCTGCTGCTATTACGAGCTACGAGAGAAATTAATATATAAAAACCGGCCAAGTGCGAGTCGGATTCGCGCACAAAGAGTTCTGTACCGTCCGTACGGTATAAACGGCAGTCCTTTGGCTAAAATGCCGTTATCTGACATTTGGCGGGCTTTCGTTTTTAGATGCTGAAAATTCTAAATCGGTCTCTTTTAGCAGTATTTTTTCTACTATCTATAGTTGAACCGAGTACCTAATAGTTGTCTTCTTAGTCGGTACACTCTTGTCTGAGTGATCGTGGTCATCACTGTGAATCACGATGATTGATCATCTTGGTCATACTGATACTGCAGCTTTCCGGGTACAGTCATAGACCGAGCACTTAGTTGCGGCCTTGTTCTGGTCTGTCCATCTCATTGGTGATCTACCACGTGGCCTGGTGCCCTCAACTTTGCCCTGCACTACGAGACGCTCTATGGAGCCATTATTACGACGAGATACATGGCCGAAGAAGGCCGCTGTCTGATGCCGAGTTCTTTTAAGATGGAATCATCCATACGAAACTTGTCCATGATACTCCTAGCATCCGTCTCTAGCACTACATCTAGTAATAGTTGTACCGAGATAAATTAATAAAATCGCCGTTAAGTTCTCCTGATTTATACGTAAATCTACGCTGTTTTTTTGTGCGTAACTCATAATAATATGATTTTTTCAGATAACGGCATTATAGCTTAAGGACGGCAGCGTAACAAATAACGACAAAAATACCACGTTTGTTGTATGGGTGCCCCACTTAGATATTTTTTTTGTTGTTATAGCGGCAACAGAAATACAACATCTGTAAAAAAAATACTGTCTAGCTACCACGGTTTATGTGATACAGCCTGGTGACAGACAGACAGACAGACAGAACGCATGTCGCGTGACATCGCGCATGTGTTGTGTGCGGCGGTCCCCGTCGCGGAAACCGAACCTACATAGTGTCGCTAGTTTAACTTTAACGGTGTGCATGTAGTCGTGTCGATGGAGAACTTTAATGAATTATAACGTAGCAATGCGGGCGCGGGGCGCGGCTGCCCGTAACGGGTGCCCGTTTTACCTTCGGGTATACGGAACCCAAACAATGGTTATAGAAAAACATTAGGTATGTTTCATCAAGAGGCACTTAAGAGGTAGATGGTACGATCTTCACAATAGTGTGTATTTTATTGGTTTATGTTATGTAGGTTTCATTCAGATAGACTAATAGCACGAATATATTAGGTAACAATATTATTACCTAAATAGGCTTCACAAATAGGCGCACAAAATTGAAACACATATAATTGAAATTGTACTGTCATATTGTCGCGTCACACTATCTGCGCAGCCTTTAAAGGCATATTTTCGTTGCATTCCATGTAAGCACATACCACGGTATGGATCCATGTGAGCACATACCACAGTATGGGTTTCCCTCGGAGACCGCAGAAAACGAACCTTTTCATATAAATTCTCTTTTCAGCCAAACTCATTCAACCCTCGGTTTTCCCCACCGTCACTTATGCCGCAAGAAATTATTTTAAAAGGATCTTTTTTATATTTAATGGTTTTACAAAATATATTAAAGAATCCATTTTTTACATCATATTTGCTGATGTAACTTAGCTCTGGACAGTGCCGGATTAGGGCAGCGCGGGGCCTGTAGCAAATTATACCAAGAGGCCCGCAAAACTTTTTGCAAACGAAAAATAAAAAAAAAACTCTTATAACTGGAACTTTGACTGGTCTATTTGTCTAGTGGTTAGTGGCCCTGAGTGCTATACCGGAGGTCGTGGGTCCGATTCCCACCCAGGACAAATGTTTGTGTGATGAGCACGGTCATTTGTTCTGAATCAGGATGTAATTTATCTGTAATATGTATGTATTTAGATATATATAAATATGTTTATCAGTTGTCTAGTACTCATAACATTAGCTCTGCTTAGCTTGGGACTAGACGGCGTTGTGTGATAGTTAAAAAAAAGAGACTTATTTTTACAACAGATCGCAGGGCCCTGAAGTAGCAATAGCCCCATTGCATTTGCTTACATTGTCTCTATGGATATACCGGAATTATTTAGAAATCATTTGATACAGGCAGTATCTGGACCTGGTATTGTACGTCCGACCGGGGCCCCCTGTTGCGCGGGGCCCGCAGCATTTGCTACTCTTGCTTGGGTAATCCGGCACTGGCTCTGGACATAAAAGGAATAAATTTAGATATTGTTTCGCATCAAAGACCCGTAGAATGTTAAGAGATTGATTAAAGTACATTTGCTTTGTGTTTTTGAATTCTTAATTAGACATACAAGATCTTGTTTTTGATCCTTGGAAATATTACTTTTAGGGTTCTGTACTCAAAGAGCAAAACGGGACTGTATTACTAAGACTTCGCTTTCTGTCTGTCTTTTTGTCATCAGGCTGTATCTCAAGAACTGCGATAGCAAGACAGTTGAATTTTTCACAAATTATGTATTTCTATTGCCGCTATAACAATAAATACTTAAATAAAATAAAAATTTAATCGAGGCTCCCATACAACGAACGCGATTTTATGCCCTTTTTTTCTCGGTATCAATAATGGCAACAGGTAGGCTCTTGAAATATTCACAAAATGCTCATTTGTATTTTACTTTAATTATAAATAATGAAATTATAATAAAATAAATATTTAAATTATAAAAAAATGGCGTCTTTTGCATGGCCGGCTCCCATGCAAAAGACGCCATTTTTTGCCTATTTTGTTATTGTTCTGTTGTTTACCTAGTCAATGGTACGGAACACTTCATGCGCGAGTCCGACTCGCACTTGGCCGGTTTTTTATATCTGTTAAAAACGAAATATTACGAGTATGTCGAAAACATTTTACGAAAATATGACTTTACAATTTACTGCAACCTATTCCAAAATAATGTGTTTGTTTCATTTTCAAACAACATCATTATAATACATATAAAATTAATACATAATAGTTGTTCAGAACACATCATAATAAAACAACATTTCATATAGCTTCATAAAATCTTAATATTTCACTCATAAAATAATTTATTACCAAAGCGACTCCACGCACGATCAATAAAACGAGAGAACTATTCTCAGAACCCTTAGAGTCGCATTGTTGTGAAAAAATAAATATATCAAACACAATTTCGCTTGTTATACTAAATGATAAATTCGTTGACAAATGTTCAGGCATGAAGAATGTTTCTGGAGGAAGAAAAGTACGGTTTTTCTATGAAGGATATTTTCTTTCTCCTAAGCGAGCACTTTATTCTTGTTGAAGTGTATTGTTGTAGCTGAAGTACATGCTATTCAGCCCTGATGTAGACTAAAAGACAGAAATACGACACTTACAATCACTAAAAATTGTCCTTACCAACAAAGATATGCGACCACTGCGACTAGTATCTAACCCAAACAGTTTCAGCTCACGTACTCCATGCATACGTTAGTATGTGTAACACTGGGAATGGGAAATAGAGCTAGGATCTAACTAACATCTCTTGTCCTCAATTTCAAAGCTAAAACAACAATATTCTGGCGAACATTCCACTACCAAGCACCCGATTCATATCTCGAAAGAATAAAAAAATAAAGCAGAGCAAAGACTCTCTTAAATAAAACAAAAGAAGGGGTACAAAAGACTCGAAACCTTAAACAAACAAAAATCGCAGGCAGATTGGAAACAATTTAACAGGAAACCACTATAAAATCGAAACAGTAGGTCGACGTCAGGTATTTAGAGAAAATGCATGCACACTTAGGCCGTGTTTACGGAGACGCGGCCCGTCGTTGGGCGTTCGTCGTACATTGCAGCAGCGGGCCGCGTCATCGCTCGCGCAAAAACAAACATATGGCAATGTACGACGGACCGCGCAACGCGCCGTGTCTTCGTAAACACGGCCTTAGACAAGCTTCACGTGTAGAGAGTGCAAGTGTACTCGCGACAATGCAATGTGAATGTGACTTGATATTTTTTGACCTAAAACGACGAAGACTTAATTTAGGATAAAAAATAAACCTATTTTGGTATATCTCGATACCGTTACTAACGATATCGTATGATTGTTACTAATGTAGTGCGTCGATGCCCATAATATATGCCTACAATGAAATTAAGTAATTTCTTTAAAAAAAAAACACATCAATGCTTTAATTATGTTTTTTTTTTGAGATGTATAAGGGTATGCTTCCATGCCACAAGTTGTATGTGCGCTTCATCATTTTCACTTACTGTATGCAGTCGACCTTCTACAGATACTATTCTGTGTGGCGGACCATCCCATTGGGTTTCGTGGCACACGTATTGCTCCAGTCCTTTATCATAAGCCTGTTGCATTGCAGACGATACTCAGGGAAAAAAACCCAATGAGGCGGTTCAATTATTTGATTAAGGAGGTTGCTCCAGGTCTTAAGCCTACTATGAGTTGTCTTCTGAAAGGGAAACCCGTGAACGTAGAATGCAACTGCAACTGAAGTAACATAGCTGTGGTCTTAGTCGGTTAAAGTTTCACTCGACAAGTCATTAGATGATTTCCTACCTTGAAAAAAAAAGGGTAACCCACGTAATTTAATATTGTCTTTTTTTAAATTAAAGTTTTTTTTTTTGCTTCTAGCTGGTTAGTAGATGTCGTGTTGTATTATACAGATACGGAAATATAATCGAATTATATTTACCTTTTTTATTTTTGAACTATATGAGTAGTTCAGAGAACTTTTCATAAAATTAGCCATCCAATAGGATTTAACGAACTGAGGTGAAGAAATGTGTTAACGATTTTAATGAATATAATTATGTTTGCGGGCTGCCTTAGCGCTTTTAACAGAAGTTATTATAATTTAAAATATAATTATTTATCTAGATAGCTTTAAAGTTGTAATGTCTTGGAAGTCTTCATTAAGTCTTAGCCATATTCAACCCATCTCAAACATTATTTTAATTAGCCCATCCATCTTGCATGTATAATGAGAAACCTCTTCTTAGGTATATATGTATAAATACTCATTCTTGTTATATCTAGTTAACTATTCCCAGATTTCGTTAGCTACACTCAGTTCCTACACACAAGTGGTGCTTAGGGATTTCAGATGAAACTTAGCTCTTCCAGAAGATTTTAGTACTTGTAGTGCTTGAAGTTAAGCATCTGTTTGTTGAATTTGCTATCTCTATGTCCCGCAAGTGCTGTTCCAAGAAAGTTGTAATTCATTCCGTTGTGATGTATTAGCCAATAGTTTCTGCCAGATTCTTCGCCTGCTTAAAAGAAGGGTTCTCCGTACACACTTTGGACCCCCGTTCATCCCCTTAAGGGGTGAATGGTGAATTTTGGAAAAATCATCTCTTAATACTCGCCTACGACATAAAAGTAAACCTTGTGCAAAATTTCAAGCTCCTAGTCCTACTAGCTTCAGCTTCGCGTTCAAATGTCAGTCAGTCAGTGTCTCCTTTTATACACCGTTAAATTTTGGTCGTTTTAATCCCGTGGAGGGTTGATCTGGTACATGAAACACTATCGATTTGTAAAGATAAAATTAAAAAATAAAGTACTTTTTTCTAAAACTCGAATTAATGTACGCATGTACGAAATTAATTTTAATTTTAATAAAAAAAACAGTGTATATATGAATTAATCTTGTTAGACGATGACTTAGAGGATGCCCGAAAGACTTCTGAAAAGAAGACTCAGCCCCGGTATGATAGGTAACGAAGGAACGGGGTAGGTTTTTAGTCAGTAAGAGTCTGAAACTATTTCCAATTCAGCCCAAGGGTGGGATTTGTCATTGGAAGATTTTAACTACCAAAAAAAAACAGTCTAAAACAAAGTCATTTATTAAGTTATTATGTCAATATTGTCTCAAAAATCCAAAGAGTTTACTAAAATAAATATTGATCTTAAAAATTATTACTGAATTTATTCCTAAGCACATTGGCAACTGCATAAAAAAAAAATCAAATAGAAGAAACATTCAGGAATTTCCGCTAAATAAAAGAAAAAAAACTTATTCTGCACTATCATGGCAGATTTTTTACAGTTTGCGCTAGATGCTTAATAAGGAAAAGTCTATTGCAATACCAAGCTATAATTAAAATTCAAAATGGCAAGGTTCCCACCGAGCAAGGTTCTCCGCAAATACGAAAATGAAATTGTTGAAATGGATGATCTTTTAAGTGGGATCTTGAAATTGGAGAGGGTTTTATGATGTTACTTGATCTTGTAATACACTGCACAGATTTAGAAAGATACAAAATCAAAATTTTTAAGTAAAATGTTTGGTTTTGAAGAAAGAAATCATATCATAAACGTAACTTATCTGAATGCGGGTTGATTCGACATATTATGGTTGAAAAACGGTGGTGAGAAAGGTTTAAAAAAAAAGTTGCACTAGGAAAACCTCATCATCATCAGCCTTTTTTTAATATTCCTACTGCTGGGACACAGGCCTCCTCTCAAAGAGAGGGAATGGACCGTAATCCACCACACGGGCCCAGTGCAAGTTGGTGGATGTCACATGTCCTCGAATTTTTGGTTCCTCACAATGTTTTCCTTTACCGTTTTAAGAGCAGTGGTGATGAAATAAATTACACAAAGCAATGCGCCTGGGTTTGAACCCGCAACCTACGACTCATAAGTCGAGGTCGTTACCACTCGACCATCACTGCTAGGAAATCCTAGTGTGAGGCAACTGATTTATCGTGGATGCGTTCACAAATATGTAATACCATCTGCTTACCATCAGGTAGGATTGCAGTCAAGTGCTAGTTTATAAAATATAAAAAAAAAATATTAAAAAAAAAAAAAAAATTAACTTACATTTACAACATGCCTACATCCGGAACAACTCACGATTTTTAAAAAAACACAATGTAAATAAAACTAGCTCTGTGCTCAGCTCGAATACAGGTGATAAAAGCTAATTAACGATAACTATTTTATACATTATTTAAAATAAAACAGGAATGATCTTTTTATTGGAAAGAAAGTTGGTAGTTCTGAATCATGTACTGCATCCATGGTACAGGTTTGTGCGTCGATACCTGAACAGTTTATATTGAACATATCTATATTTGCAGAAGGTAATAATTTATCCCTTATCGCGTATCAAACATTTGTGAGCTAACTGTCACATCATAAGATTATTCAAAGTCATGTCCTAAGTTTAAATCAGCCACTCGCAATTATCCCATGGCACTCTGCCAAATTGCGTTACGATGTACGGTAGCCCGGTTCTCGAATCCTGTCATCCTCAGATGTTTGTGTGTGCTCTGGTTAGACGTTCCATTTTACATCAACCGGGTAGTGTTGTTTATTCTAAGAACCACTTTTAAACATATTATTTTATTTTTTATGTCATAATCAAATAATTGATTTCACATAGCCACTTATAAAACGTCAGAAGCTAGTGTACGGTTCCAAATTGGTCGTTTCCTATGGAGAAGAACCGGCAAGAAACTCCATGGTTACTCTTTTTAAAAAGAATGGTTTGTCTTACAAAAAAAAAGTGGATCGTAAAAAATTCGCGAAGTCTACAGTGTTCTCACATTCTCGTTAAAAAGAAGAGGCTAGGTAAAAAAAAAAACAGAAAAAATAAATAAATACTCACTACAACAGCTACAATGTAAGATGTTAATAAAATAAAATTAAACATAAATTGCATTGTCTATCCGTGGCCTAAAATTCACCTAAATCCGTTCAACCGTTTGCGTGTGAAGAAGTAACAAACACACACACACTCAGAAACTTTCGCCTTTATAGTATTTGTGTGATCGTTACCGAATTGTTACAAGGTCAATCCCAAACATTTTGGGTTTTTGACAAACGTAATCGACTAGACTTAAGACTAAGGACTAGGTAAGTGCGTGTTAATTTTTCAAGCTTTTGTAATGTCAAGAAGTCAGTAAGTCTATGGAGAAGAAAGTACAAGAAACTCCATGGACACTCTTTCCAATCATGCTATGTATTACAAATATCTGTAGGTAGTTAATACGCAACGACCGACAACTAACTACAAAATCATTGTCTCGTTTACATAAAGAAATTAATTTCTCTCATGCAACTCGAATTAATTTATATTCGAGTTTTAGAAAAGAATTATTTATTTTATTTTATCTTTACAAATTGATAGTGTTTCATGTACCGGATCGACCCTCCACGGGGTTAAAACGATCAAAATTTAAAGGTGGTGACCAGTTTCAACTGACAGCTCAAACACCATCTTTTCATTGTTTTTCTTTTAAATTGTGTAAAATAATATCTTTCAAGCTAAATCAACACCCAATACACTTACCCTTTCGAACCCCTTTATCAAACTTGATATCGTGCAATTCTCTTAAGGGCTTTCCTGATCCCCGACAGCACCATAGTAATTAGAAAACCATTTCCTCCTTATGTACCCTTAACAAGTACGGTGAGCACCATCGAGGACGAATCGGATCAATTATTCTCAATGACTGACACATGATCAAGTTGCTCTGACTACCCTCTAAC
The DNA here is from genome assembly GCA_958295575.1 of Leucania comma. Lineage (NCBI taxonomy): Eukaryota > Metazoa > Arthropoda > Insecta > Lepidoptera > Noctuidae > Leucania > Leucania comma. The sequence continues at coordinate 20,808,679 of OY282477.1, read as the reverse complement.
GATGATGCATTAGTTTGGTTTTTTACGTTGTTGGGGTTCCGTACGGCAGAGTGAATAAAAGGAATCATTAAGGCTATTTTAACAAAAATACCTATTTTTAAAACAAATATGGGAACGAAAATTTACCATTCCCCATCTTAAAATATCATCAAATTGATGTTATAAAGACGAAAGTTTGTGTGTGTGTATTAGGGAATCAAATCCCGCACCTTTTTTTGCGAGATCAGAAATGAAAGAAAGAAAAATATTTTATTGGGCATAGAAAGAAACTCACAATGCTGGATTACTCATGCGGGATTCCGCATATTTGAGGAATTAATTTTTTTGTTGGATTCAGACGTCGCGCCGTTGTAACAACTTTATATGGAATTCGTGACTTTTATATAGAATTCGTATATTAAATAATGTTGATTTATATTTTTACCTGACTGCAAATTTTTAAAATTTCGCGAGCTCTTTGTTGTAAGTTAAACAGAACGTAATCAATATCAGGTTTAGGTAGGTACCTACTCTATGACATTTTTTTGAGATGGGAAATCATGCAATGACTTCTCCCGCTTTAGGGTAGAGCAGGCGGGCGTGTCACACTTTTACTGACTAAAACCTTACCTTTATCATTTTTTTTTTTTTTTTTTTTAAAACCTTTACCATATTAAAAAATGTGAATCATTCGGAACCCAATGCGCGCGAGTCCGTCTCGCACTTGTTCGAGTTTGTTTTTTTATCTCCAGCCACAAAATTATTTTGCTCATCATGTAAACAGGGTTTTGAAAAAGTTTCCGGTGTTTTGTCCGTAAAAGAAATTGTTGCAGGCAAAGTTTTGTGACGGCTTTTAGAAAATGTTTTGCTGAAACGTTCTTTTTTCTTGATTTTTTGTTTAAGTAACTTTTAATTTGTGTACCTACACAGAAAATAAGGAAAGTTTAAGTGGGAAAATATAGTAACACGACGTGTTGGTATAATAATAAAGTAATTTCTAACAAAATATCATCAAAAAGTCTTTGATAAGTTTGTTTCGTGAGAAAAATAATATTAATAACATACAGTTTATAAAAATATATAGGTTACTTCTAGGCAAGCGTGCTCCAACGTCTACCGCGTCATCGCTTACCAATAGGTGAGACAGTGGTAAAACCCGAGTGTATGAATAACAATAAACCTAGTCAATGGTACGGAACCCTTCAAGCGTGAGTCCGACTCGTACTTGGCCGATTTTTCATTTACATTTGTTCTAGCTCATGAAAGCTACACGAAAGAATTACCTGGATTAGAAGTAAGCATATACTTTTATACCAGTTGAAAATACGATCTCCTAATGCCTGTGTAATATATTTCTGTGCGTTGCGTGTGAGTTGTTTTTACGTTAACGCGATCGAAAAGTTTGCCGCGTTTGGCTCTCTGATTGGTTAAGAGCTTGGAGCGGGCCAATCGGAGGCTCGAACGTCATAAACGTGTCGATCGCGTTAGCGTAAAACAAACTCACACTAGGCACTCTGAACTATTCTATTCTATACTACTATTCTATAGTCTATTATGTATTGTCTTTTCCTGTTTTTGTGTACACATAAATAGTAAAACAAATAAATAGACATTCACACAAGCAGAGCCGCTTACAAAAGTTTAGAAAAAAACCTACCTATATAACAAAAATAATCACCAAAAGCTAATAAAACGTTTAAAAGAAGACCTTTCAACGTTCCACTCTCTCTTTTATTTGCAAGTTACTTAACAGGAAAGCAAAAAATAAGTAAAAGATTTATTTTTGTTCTTCGACTTAATTTTAACCCATTTTGTGCTCAGATTTACATTTTCTTTACTTATACCAGTTTAACTGTTTACGACTGCGGTAGAAGAAAAAATGTGATGTTGAATATGTTTCTGATTCGCGGATCCATCATCGGCGTTTTAATACTTTTGGCATTTTTATTAAGTTTATACAATTAAGTAATTTTTTTCTGGATAGAAAGAAAGAAAAAAGTTTATACGATATTAGGAATCTTGTACCTGAGTGTTTCAACTGTTCGCTGTACTTATTGTACTTAAAGCGGTTGTCAAAATGTCGATTTAATTTTATGGAATGATCTACTTTGATTTGATTCTATTGGACTTTTAAAACATTTTTTCGGCGATCGTGTAAAAATATGTTATCCATTTCACCACGATTTTTTTTTTAGTATGTAAAATCATCCAATGACAAATCCCGCTCTTGGGCGGAGCGGGAAATAGTGTAAGACTCTTACTGACTAAAAACCTACCCCGTTCCTTCGTTGCCTATCGTGCTGGGGCCAGGCCTTCATTTCAGAAACTGACCCATGACCCAAGCAGGCTTCGACCCTGAATTTCCGTTTCCCCGGGAAAATAAAAAAGCTAGCCGACGGTGAAAGTCGCGTCAAATTGTATCAAGCTGTTTTGGAGATAAGCTTGAATAAACAGACAGACCGCTATTCTTTTATCTGCATTTAGTAAAAAAACTGATATTTTAATCAGACACTTCCATTTTATTTATAAGTACATGTATAGATGTATAGATAACAGCGATAATACTTGGATGGAACCGACCCATTGCAGCTCATACCCATGACGCGGCATTCAGTTACGTTATACGATATTTTAGCAAAAACCGCTTAAAATTCATTTACTGGAGACGGAACGTGACCGTACATACAAACAAGTTCCCAGATATTTTACTCTTACTAAAGCATATTGTTCAGTGTTCACTCATTCTTCGTTTAAAAAGTGGTCAAGTGCGTGTCAGACCATGTACAAGGGATTCTGTAGTATCTAGTTAAACATGAGGTACCATATTTATTTTATCATCTACAATAAAATACGAAATATTTACACATTTCAACGAAAAAACGTCCACTGTTGTACATCCTCGTCATAACGACAGGGCCTGTGCGTCTCCCATCCATCGGATTCCCATGGACCTCACCTGATCATCGGTCCACCTTATGGAAGAACCTCCAGAACCTTTCATTCCCATCTCAGAACAGATATTCTGCGAGCAATGTGCCCTGCCCACTACCACTTAAGTTTGGCGATTTTTCGGGTTATGTGGGTAACTTTGGTTCTCCTGCGAATATCCTCATTTCTGATTCGATCACGCAAGGAAACTCCGAGCATAGCCCTTTCCATTACCGTTTGGGTGACTGTAAGCCTTCTGATGAGGCTACTTGCGAGCGACCAATTTTCGAAGCCAGTACAGGCAACACGCACTAGTCTTACACATTTACAATGAAAAACGGATTTATTAATTTCGCTGCAACAATTTTTAGCGGTGCACATAATACGCCGCCATTCCTCGGTATTAGAGCAAAATGGCAGCGAAATATCCGGACAGGACGCCGTTTTAGCGATTTGGCTGCGGACCCCAAAAAGCTGTCGCAAAAAAGTCCTGATATTGTTGACATATTTGCGTCAAACTATATGTAGTTGGAACACGATATTTTTGTATGGAGCTAAATGTGAGGGGTGCGGTTAAATTACATTTATTGTTATTGATTTTTTTGGACTTTCTTTTATTCATATGAATAACTGTTTTTTTTTTATCTTAGATTTTTACTGTCAATTCGATGGTCTATAATGTTATTTTAAGAAGGGAATATGCAGTTTTTTGTTTTTTATATAAATTATTTTTAAGCTATTTGAAATATTTTTCAAATAATTCATACTAGCTACTACCAGCGGCTTCGCCTAAAAATGTACTTATGTCACTCAGTGAGAGCGATATATTTTTGTTTAAATTTTTTATATCTCATTTGCTTTGCTACAAATTTTGATATTGTTTTAACAGTTACTATTCTATTTTTGTATATTTATTGATAACCTGATTGCGTACCTAATAAATATATATTTTGTTTATCCATATTCCCTAATCACCCTATCTGCCCTCTACCAATTGGACCACACTTCAAAACCCCACGCCAGGTGCATCGACCATCTGTCGTGAAAGTGATAGGCCGGTCCGAATATCGGTAATTCGGGAGTTCGGCGCAGCCATACAAGAGCTTGTCAAACATTGCCTCGTACGGAACCAACAGTCTGACAAGTGCTCTGACCGTCACAAAGACTTTGAGGCAACGAAATTACTCGTGAAAGGCGTCCTTTCACAATAGAGTTGTGTTTTAGTTTAATAGTTTTATCTTTGTAGATGACAGGAATATCTGGAAGAAGTTGAAGTTGCTTTTATGAAATCACAGTTTTTTCAAATAATTTCGCTAAAAGTATAACTTATTGCTGGAAGATATTTTAATTATTTCGTCGTTAAAATCATTATAATATCAAAACCACAACATTTATGGTTAATAAAATCCAAAAACAAACAATATTTTCTAAAAATAATAGATACATCTTATCTAAACCAACTCTTTCTCAATAATTTCCTCCACGTGGATGTCCTAATTATCTCTAACCTTCACCAAAATTCGCTATAATTCAAATGAACACTTACCACAGAGCACGGCTACTGCTAGAGACGGCATTTTCATAATTTGACTGAACGCGTCAGTGAATCTCACCGTTTATTCTTTGAAATTGAAAGGCCGTTACAATTCTGACTATGACTGTACCAACTAAAACATGTACCTACTCAGTGCCACGAATATTTTTTTAATTAGGGTTCGTCCATTAACAATGTGAGGTGATTTTGGCTATTTATTAAATAGTAAGATGTCATGAGATTTGACTCGACTCGTATATTTTTATGTAAAAAAAAAAAACGTCAATGTATGTTTTATTGCGTTGGGTTTATTTTTGCAAAATATATAATTTGCCTATTTATTTATTTTTACAAAGGAATAGTTCCACGTTTTTGTAATACGTATTACTTTTGTACTAGATTTATTATTTATTTATATAAACCAACACGTGGGGTGTTAATAATTAAACTAATTTATAACAGATTAGTTTGGATATTAATTGATTTACAACCTGTATTGTTTATGTGTTTGTTTATTAGCAAAGCGATAGCGCCATTGTCACCTCACGTTACTCTATGGTACCTACTAACTAAGCACAATATTCCTTGATACTAATCCATTACATTCCGGAATCCGGAATCGGATACAACAGCATTGTTACCGTTCCGTTACGTCTGTGGTTCTGATTTACCAAAATCTTAAGCTTCCTCCATTGTTTCAAGTCTGACATGATTTATAAGTTTACGTCTAAACGATGCATTGCGAAAATGTTTTATAAATTGTTTGGGTAACTTGGAATGGAGATTCGGAATTGTTTTTCAGACAGTTCATTGAAAAATGGAGTGTGTACATAGGTCAAATGTGAATGTAACGTGTTTATTTCTGGGCACGCCACTATTATTGTGATAAGTCCCCTCTTTGGGTCTGCTTCAGAAAGGAAGGCTCGGCCCTGGTATAAAAGACAACGAAAGAACGGGGTGGGTTTTTAGTCAATGAGAGTCTGACACTATCTCCCCCTACAACCAAGGGCGGGAGATGTCATTGGATGATTTTATCCACCACCAAAAAAAAATGTCCCCTCTTTGAGGAGAGGCTGGAGAGGCGCCCTGGTGTACTCACCTTCCGTATAACGTAGGTCCTCACCAGGTATGTTAAGTTCGGTAGATTCCTGATTTGGATTCAGGCGGAGGTAACAGCCTAGTTTTGGCGCTGTGATTGTGACCGACTATAGGAAATGGTGGAAAATGCGGTGAAGGTGTTTTTTTTATGGTAGGTAAAATCATCCAATGAAAAATCCCGCCTTTGGGCGGAGCAGGAAGTAGTGTCAGACTCTTACTGACTAAAAACCTACCCCGTTCCTTCGTTGCCTATCGTGCCGTGAAGGTGTGCCGATTCTCGGTCACCGTTAGTGTTTTTTTTTTTTTTTTTTTTTGGGTAGGTAAAATCATCCAATGACGAATCCCGCCCTTGGGTGGGGCGGGAAACAGTGTCAGACTTTTACTGACTAAAAACCTACCTTTCCATTCCTCGCCTTTATCCTGGGGCCTTTGGTGACAGTCTCACATAACCTTTGGCCCCAGTAGGCTTCGGCCCTGTTGGACCCCTACAGTTTGCTGACAACTCCTTGAGGCGCGCGGGAACGGTGCGCGCCGTAGACGACCTGAGCTCGGACCGGTCTGTTACCGGACGGACGGACAGCGAGCTACCCATTGCCCACCGTCCGCGAGCCCGCGCCTACGGTGGCCGGAAATTGGGATCGGAAACCCGGCGGCGGCGGCGGCGTGTCCGCCTTTGCCTAAGGCGGTCGGCCTCCTCCTTTACTAGCATTACTGCTTCGCAGAAGGAGGCGACCGCCTGCCACTCCTCCTCGCTCCGGAGCATGGTGTAATGATCGAGGATCTTGTTTCCTAATACTAAAATAGATGGCGTCACCAGGCTCGCCACTTCATTTGAACATCACTGGATGTTGGACAAATGACGGTGGCGGGAAATAAGTGACACCGCCCGTAACATGATGATTGAAAAAGAAAAAGAACAAAGGGATTCGAACTATCGTGTACATCTGAACTGTTTTAATTTACTTTTGGAAATTGAGCCAATTATATTGGAATAAATCCAAACTAATACGTATTATTGTCTGTGGTGTATTAAGTAAATGCACAGTTGAGTGTTGATTGCGGAAGAAACGGGGTAAGTGTTTGCGTCTATTTAACTAATGTTTCTCTCATGATCGGGCACGGTTCCACAACGCAGACACATTTAATATTGTTCTCAGCTTGCGGAAACGCCCCTATACTTGGACATCGATTGAGGTTTTCGACTCCACTTCAAGTTGCAACAGATTCGTTGTTCCACTGCCAAGGTAGTAATCGTCATAGTCGCCGCAGTTAAGGAGGAACGATTGGTTTCCAGGCACAGCCTGTGGATTGGTGTTTGTTCGCCACGGGTTCGATCCCGACATACATGAATATGTTTTCCTTTGTCTAAGGACTGAATTTCCGTGTGGTATTTATGGAGGATTTATTGTTTAGCTTATTTAACTGATGTGTTTGTGCATAAATCGTTGTACCAACTTATGTTCATCTTTTATTTGGTTTGTGTGGAACCCTGAACATTACATTGGCGCCTACGGGTTAACTGAATAGAAGATGTTCAAAGTTGAATAACGGACATTGTTACCGTCTTTATTTTGTTAGTCGTTAGTAAAATACCGTGAAAATAGCAATCTTAGAAATCATACAAGGTTTGTTTTTTTTTTTCAAGTTAATTTAAACTAGGAAATATTTGTATATTATATAAAATAAAAAACGCTTTACATTCGTTAATTGAAAGTTAAATTTTGTTATCCAGCCATGGATGTTAACGCGCTGCACAAAGATGAGCTTGAGTTTGAGCTGGCTTGTCGAGGTATATTGGATTGTAAAACTGTGGCGACTATGCGGAAATTCTTAAGGGAAATTTTGGTTCGAGAGCTGTCAGGTGAGTCATCAATCTCTTTTAAGGTTCCTAAACCTTGCATTGATAATCCGGGAAATGAGATATTAATTTGTGAAAATAAATTGTCAGCTATTACTTCACTTATATCTGAAGCTTCGCACAGTCCGGAAGCTTCGTTTATTAGACGCATACACTCTCGTTTGATACACTTATCGAATCGTGCTAAGCTTATTATACCCACTGAGGCCAGGGAAAGTGAGAAACACCTGTCATTGTTAAAGAATGTCCAAGACACCTTGTCATCCTTGAAGAAACTTGAGCAGGAAGATGAGGAAGATCAGGAAGATGACGTGATCTCTGAACATGAGAAAGACATTTTGCAGAAGTCTCTAGGTGAAGAGGCCATACGTATTATAGGACGATTGGAGAAGTACCAGAACCCTGGGAAAGCTTTCCTACCTAACGAGGCTGATACTGAAATTCCACAGAATCGTGCTACTCGATCTGCTGTTGCAAACATTGATACACCAAATGCTGCCTTAGAGAGACCAAGTGTACCAACGCGTCATCCCTACTTGCAAAGGTCCTCTACGTTTGACAATGGTCTCCATAAACGAAAGTTAGTCCCAATTAAAGATTGGGGTGTCAAATTCACTGGGAAAGGCTCCATAAGTGTGAACGCGTTCTTGGAAAGAGTTGAGGAACTTAAAGAAGCACGGAATGCAACTGATGAAGATTTATATCGATATGCTATAGACTTCTTTGAAGAGGAAGCGTTGATATGGTTCAGGGCCAATAAAGGCATAGTACATGATTGGTCTCAGTTAGTGACGCTTTTGTTAGATACGTTTCAGCACCCATGCTACCAAGAGGAGTTACTGGAAGAGATCAAAAGAAGAACTCAAAGCAACCATGAGAGCGTTTTGGTTTATATAGCTATTTTGCAGAATATGTTTAATCGATTACCGACACCTATTCCTGAAAGTCAAAAATTATTGATACTTAGAAGAAATTTACAGCCTTATCTTCAGAAGGCCATTTGTCGAGACACGTTCGACTCAGTGAGAGAATTGACATCGGTGTTAAGAATTATTGAACGCACTAAGTTGAGCTGTGACAATTTCAAGGAACCTACACTAAATGAGCACTCGCTGGAAAGGGATTTAGCATATCAGGGAAACACCTCGAAAGGGTCAAGAAATGAAAACAAGTCTGAACTGGCAGTCATCAACAATAAGGACATAGTTCTAACGAAATGCTGGAACTGCAGAGCTGCTGGGCATCGTTTTAGGGACTGTACATTGCCAAAACAAAGATTGTTTTGTTACCGTTGTGGTCGTTTCGGGAGAACGACAAGTAAATGCTCCTGCAATGCCACCAATAAGGGAAACGACATTTCGGAGTCGATGCCGGCCGATCGGACTCCGAAAAACTAGGCCACCCTACACCAGATGACTGGCAGCAATGGCTACTCACGGTCTCGAATTTTTTTAAAACAGGAAAGATCTGTAATATCAATAAGTTTCCTCAGGACAATCGTTATTATGCGGAAATCAAAATTTTAAAGCAACCATTTGTAGGCTTATTGGATTCAGGAGCTACTGCCTCAGTGATTTCACGGAGATTTGCCATGAAGATTTTTAATCTAGGAATTACAGGACATAAAGTGGACAAGGAAATGATCTCGACAGCTGATGGCACTTACCATACAATTGAGTCCATTGTTCACTTACCTATTGAGTTTACGGGAAATTATAAGGTAGTAGATTTTTATATCATGGATAGTCTAAAACATGACATTATTCTGGGTATGAATTTTTTTGAGCTGTTTAATTTGGCTATAGGAGCGGGGAAATTGATAGCTGACATTACGGAAATGAACGTTTCACAACCAGTAATTTCAAGGGATGAACTTACCTTAGAGCAGAAAGAGCGCCTGGATCAAATATTAGAGGAAATGGCACAAGAGATTGGTAAAGGTTTAGGTAGAACATCGTTGATTAAGCATAGGATTGATACGGGAAACAGCTTGCCCGTTAAACAAAGACAGTACCCCTTTGCACCTCCAATTATGGCAGAACTTGAGAAGGAAATCCAGGACATGCTGGACAATGATGTTATAGAGCCGTCGTTTAGCTCATGGCGTTCTCCTGTGTTACTGGTAAAGAAACCTTCTGGGAAGAATCGGCTGTGTCTCGACAGTCGCCAGTTAAATAAGGTAACCGTAAAAGACTCCTATCCTTTGCCTAGGGTCACCACCATCTTAGACAGCCTAAAAAACGCAAGATTCTTGTCAACCATTGATCTACGGTCTGCGTTCTGGCAGATACCGCTAGAAGAAACAAGCAGGGAGAAAACCGCTTTTGGTCTGCCTGGAAAAGGACATTATCATTTCAAGGTCATGCCGTTTGGATTGGTTAATGCATCTCAGACACAACAACGGTTGATGGATCGATTGTTCGCGCCAGAATTTGAAGGAAAAGTGTTTACTTATTTAGATGACATTGTCATAAGTAATGAGGACTTTGACAGCCATTTATCATCATTGTCATATGTAAAAAATCAACTTAAGGAAGCTGGGTTGACCATCAACCTTGAGAAATGCAAATTTGCAAGATCGTCCTTAAAATACTTAGGTTATATTGTGGACAAAGAGGGACTTCGTACGGACCCAGACAAAGTGAAGGCTATCTTGGAATATCCTAGACCAGAAACCTACACTGAGCTAAAGAGATTTATTGGCTTAGCTAGTTGGTACAGGCGGTTTGTTGAAAATTTTGCCATCGTTGCAGCTCCACTACATGAATTAACTAAGGGAGGCAAAAAGGCAAAACGAATTGTTTGGAACAAAGAAGCTCAAAACTCTTTCTTAAGTCTAAAAACAGCTCTCACTTCCACACCAGTGTTGAGAGTGCCGGACTTCACAAATCCTTTTTCCATCCAATGTGACGCTTCAAACAAGGGTACGGGTGGAGTCTTGATTCAGATAATTGACGATCTGGAGGTTCCTATTGCTTACACAAGCAGAAAACTGTCAGAAAGGGAATGCAAGTACTCAGCGTCTGAGAGAGAACTTTTAAGCGTTTTACATGCAGTAGAACAATTTCGGCCATATATTGAGGGGAGTCATTTTAAGATTATTACTGACCATAGTGCTCTTCAATGGCTACACCGTAATAAGGACCCTCATGGGCGATTGGCAAGATGGGCTATGCGCTTGCAACAATTTGACTACGAGATAGTTCATCGCAAAGGTAAATACAACACTGTACCAGATGCCTTGTCAAGGGCGACTGCAGAAGAAATTAACATATTATTATTAGAAGTAAAACCGGAGGATAAAGATGAGTGGTATAAGTCACAAGAGGATTTGGTTTTGGCAAAGAAAAGTGACCCTGATTGGGAAGTTAGTCAAGGACAACTGTGGAAATATATGAAATTGAAGCAATTTCCGAATGAAAATGACAGTTGGAAACTTGTTATTCCTGAAAAGCTACGTCAAATAATTCTAAAGGAATGCCATGATGACCCTACGTCCGCTCATTTTGGTGTTAAAAAATCGGTCAACCGCGCGAGACAGCGATATTTTTGGCCGACATTAATCCAGGACATGAAAAACTATGTACGGAAATGTGAGGTCTGTGCAAAATACAAACACTCACAGAGTAGGTTATCTGGTTTAATGGGAAAGCAACGAAAAGTAACCGAGCCCTTCCAAATCATATCCATGGACTTAATGGGGCCTTTTCCGAAATCAAAACATGGCAATACTATGCTCCTAGTCATAACGTGTTGGTTCAGTAAATTCTGTTTTCTTTATCCACTCAGGAACGGAAAATCATCAACCATATGTCAAATACTAGAGGAACAAATATTTTTAATGTATGGGACCCCTAGTGTAATAGTTTGTGACAATGGAAAGCAATTTGTGTCCAATCAATTTAAAGATCTCGTCTCAGGATACGGAGTGAAGCTATGGTACACCCCCTACTATCATCCTCAAGCTAACCCCACTGAACGGGTAAATAAAGTCATTGGTTCGGCTATAGCTTCCTACGTCGAAAATAACCACAAAGAATGGGACAAACACATACCTCACATAGGCCATGCGATCCGGACATCAGTGCACGAAGTGACTGGAAAAACTCCAGCCTTTTTATTTTTTGGTCGTGAGACAGCCATCCATGGCTCAAAACCCTATAACTTCGATTCAGACGAACCGATCACCTTTAACCAAGAAAACTTTGAAAGAAATATGGCATTTAGAAGTAAAATATATGAGGAAGTCTGTGAGAGAATACGGCAATCACATGAGATGAACAGTAAACAGTACAACAAGAGACGTCGGGTTTGCGACTACAAGGTTGGCGATATTGTTTGGAAACGCACTAAACTCCTATCTAATGCGGGCAATACTTTTATGTCCAAATTGGCTCCTAAATTTGAAAAAGCAATCATAGCAGAGAAAATGTCAAGCGATACTTACCAATTAAAAAATCTTAGGGGCAAAGATCTGGGAAAATGGCATTCGTGTGACCTTAAACGTTATGTTTGAATCCGGTTGGATTCTTTAGAGGAGAGGGGATATTGTAATGATCGAGGATCTTGTTTCCTAATACTAAAATAGATGGCGTCACCAGGCTCGCCACTTCATTTGAACATCACTGGATGTTGGACAAATGACGGTGGCGGGAAATAAGTGACACCGCCCGTAACATGATGATTGAAAAAGAAAAAGAACAAAGGGATTCGAACTATCGTGTACATCTGAACTGTTTTAATTTACTTTTGGAAATTGAGCCAATTATATTGGAATAAATCCAAACTAATACGTATTATTGTCTGTGGTGTATTAAGTAAATGCACAGTTGAGTGTTGATTGCGGAAGAAACGGGGTAAGTGTTTGCGTCTATTTAACTAATGTTTCTCTCATGATCGGGCACGGTTCCACAACGCTGACACATTTAATATTGTTCTCAGCTTGCGGAAACGCCCCTATACTTGGACATCGATTGAGGTTTTCGACTCCACTTCAAGTTGCAACAGATTCGTTGTTCCACTGCCAAGGTAGTAATCGTCATAGTCGCCGCAGTTAAGGAGGAACGATTGGTTTCCAGGCACAGCCTGTGGATTGGTGTTTGTTCGCCACGGGTTCGATCCCGACATACATGAATATGTTTTCCTTTGTCTAAGGACTGAATTTCCGTGTGGTATTTATGGAGGATTTATTGTTTAGCTTATTTAACTGATGTGTTTGTGCATAAATCGTTGTACCAACTTATGTTCATCTTTTATTTGGTTTGTGTGGAACCCTGAACATTACAATGGCTTGAACCAAGCCCCGGCGCGAGAGATCGCCGCCGATCGCCCCCACGAGGACACGGCGCTGCTCTTCCCAAGCGGGGCACACCTCGACTGTGTGCTCCACCGTGTCCACCGGGCGGTCCGCACAGTGGCGACACCCGGGCGTCGTCTCCGCACGAATCTTGTACAGGTACGGACCGAACTTGCCGTGTTCGGTCAGCACCTGCGCCAAACGGAAGGTGACGACGCCGTGGGGCCTTTCCAGCCACGCCTCAAAGAGGGGCCTTACCGCCTCGATCGTGGCGTGCCCAGCACGAGGTTGCGACAATCGCTCTCGCCATTTCACCATGAGATCCCGCCGGAGCTCTGTCCGCCATGCCGCGACTTGTCGCGGCAGCGGAGTTTCGCCCCGACGTTGCATCTCCACGCGTAAATCATGCATGTGTGCAAGGACTGTTGCCTCCAAATCCCACGGTGGTAGGCCAGCAAGGAGGCTCGCCGCTTCGCAGGACACCGTACGGTATCCGCGAATCATACGGATGGCCATGACCCTCTGGCAGGCGGTTAGCCGGGCCGCCACTCGCTTTCGTAGCGATGGCGCCCACACCGGTGCACCGTAAAGGGCCATGGACCGAACGATGCCTGCGTAGAGCCTCCGGCAGGAGGCGTCTGGACCCCCCAGGTTCGGCAGGAGCCGCTTGAGCGCAGCCCCGGTCGCATTCAATCTGGGAGCCAGACGTCGGAAATGCTCCTTGAAGTTCCACCGGCTGTCGAGGACGAGTCCCAGGTACTTCATCGTCGACCCGACGCCGATGTGAACTCCTCCTACCGTTAATTGGGAGCCCGGAGGTGGCGCGCTCCGAGGGCCGTGAAAACACATGGCCTCGGACTTGTGCAATGCCACCTCGAGTCCCAACTGCTGTATCCTCTCCACGACTGTCGCAACCCCGCGCGTCGCTAGTTCGACCGCCGCCTGGTACGACCGTCCCCGCGCCAGGACCAGCGTGTCGTCTGCGTAACAGACCACGCTGACCCCGTCGGGGAGGTCGGCGCGCAGCACGTAGTCGTACCCGATGTTCCACAAGGGCGGCCCTAGTACCGATCCCTGCGGAACACCGCACGACATCTCTCGCCGTTTCAACTCCCCCTGATGACCGGGGTAGATGATGAACCTGTCCGACAGGTAGGCCTCGATCACCCGACAGAGGTAGTCGGGCACCCGGTGGTACCGGAGTGCCCTACCAATGCAACTCCAGGGCAGGGAGTTGAAGGCGTTGGCGATGTCCAGAGACACCGCCAAGACACACCTGCCCCAGGACACCGCATCCCCCGTCGTGAGGGCTCGCACGCGCATGATGGCGTCCACAGTGGAGCGCCTCCTGCGAAAACCGAACTGGCCGTCCGCAAGATCCGGCCCCTTCCGTGCCAGATGCACGACGAGGCGGTCTGCAATTACTCTTTCAAAGAGCTTGCCCACCTCGTCGAGCAGCACAATGGGCCGATACGCGGACGGAGAGTCCGCGGGGCGCCCCGGCTTCGCGATAAGGACCAGTTTCCCCGTCTTCCAGCGAAGCGGGAACTGGCCCCTCTCCATGCATGCGCTGAAGAGCCCTCTCAGTCGAGACCCGAGTTCCTCCATGGCCAGGACCCAGGCTTTTCCAGGCAAGCCATCGGGTCCTGGGGCGGTGTTCTTGGCACTCAGCCTTCGCACCGCCACTCTCATCTCCACCTCGGTCACCTCTGGAGCATTGTTGCCGTCGTTGCCGTCGTGGTCCGCATCGGACACCGCTGCTGGTGGCGGAGCCATAGGCGGGGGAGTATGCTCCCCTCGCGTAGGGAACAGAGCGCTCACCACACCCTCCACGAGCTGGGGCCGGAGACTCTGAGTCAGCGGGGGAGCCCATGGGCGGAGTTTCTCCATCACCATTTTGTATGGGCGTCCCCACGGATCGACGTTCAGAGACTCCAGCCACACGTTGCGGGCCTCGAGTTTGGCCCGCTTTATCTCCGCTCGGAGGGTGCGTTTTGCCGCCCTGTATCCCTCATACAGCTCCGCCTCCATGGCCTCCGCACCCGGTGGACGGGTGCGGCGCCTGCGGTGTCTAGTATACCGGCGTCGCGCAGCATTGCACGCATCGCGCAGTGCCGCAATCTCTGGCGACCACCAGTGTACTTGGCGCCGGGCACGTCCTGGCCGGACTCGGGGCATGGCCGTGTCGCAGATTTGCGACATGGCCACCTGGAACCAGTACCTCTAGCACGAATATTTGTAGGTTTCGTATCGTAAACGTATCGAGTTGCCGATACGATAACGGAATACAACCAAAGTCGGAAGCACAAAGCTCTTTCGTAATAGTATCGAGACCTCGATACGATTACGTTAGTGACGTCATACTAATGTAAGTAAGGATGTACAAAATTGAATGAATGATCTCAAAATTGAGTGAACGTTTCGTTCAAAAACTCCTACATATTTTAATTCTTAGTGATTTCAGGGCCTTTAAAACTTTAAAACTGTTCAAATTTTGATGTAATACGAAGAAACTGCAGTAAAAGTTAATATTTAGTTAAGATAAATGGTTTAATTATTAAATTTATTATTAAAACTTTTGTGTTTAGTGAGATTGTGTTCCTAAACGAACGACGCGTAACACTTGACATTTTTTGACGCGAAGCTCATTCAAGGTCAACTTTGTTTTGAAGTAAGTTTGTTGATACGTAAACAAAGGATTAAATTGAAATAAACTTGATGAGGTGCTTAATTTTTGATAATTATTTAGGTCTATAATTAGAAGGCAACATATTATTAGAATATATATAATTGGAATACATAGTCCTTTAAATACCTTACTTTACGTTCAATGCATCCTTTTACTTAAAACATAAATACGAAAATGCTTCCTTACTTAGACGAAATCTATTTCTAAATTCTGTAATACTTTTTTTATTTTTTGTAGGTTAATATTTTTTATTTTTTTATTTTTGGTAGGTAAAATCATCCAATGACTAAATAAACTAACTTGTTTTTTATTAATAAAAATATAGTGTTCTAAAATAAATCACCCGCCTTGTTTCTCTTCGTACATTTCTACTTTCAAAAATAATCGCGCCGCAAGATAAATAGTACAATGCACTATGTCGAGGGGTGCTTCTTGTTAATCTAAGCATTTTCTAACAAAATTTGTTAACACAATCACTTAAATTATTATTTTATGCTTCCAATAAACTCCGACGAAAGTTTTCTCACTGCCAAATTTATAGTGAATAAACTTTCGAGAAACTCGCAAACCAGCCTTCGACAATGACGATACTATACGTCATTTTAAACCTTCGTGCTAGCTATCTTCATACAAACGGCTCAAGGTTACGTACGTTACGAATTCGATACGAATACGAAACCTATAGGACTAAGTTCGTGCTCACAAAATTAGTTCAAATTACGCACACTAGAGGCGCTGTTCATGTTTCCATACAAAATGCTCACGTTAACGATACGAATACTTTTTCGCAAGTTGTTCGTGCTAGGGGCACAGTCCGCCTCGACGTCGATGTCGACAGGCCTGTCCGGTGCTTGCACCCAGGCCTGTACTATCGCGGCTTCCTGGAGCAGGTCCCTGTCCAGCTGCCTCAGCGCCCAACGCGGACCACACGGGGTCTGTCGGACCGGCGCAGTCGAGGTCTGGGCGGAGACGTCAAACCGGATGTACCGGTGGTCGGAGAACGTCTCCACCTCCTCTATAACGCGCCAGTCGACGACGCGCGGTGCCAGTGCAGGGCTGGCGAACGTAACGTCCACCACCGACTCGCCCTGCATCCGCACACACGTGGGGACAGAACCCCGGTTTTGTACGACTAGGCCCTGTCCTAGGGCCCATTCCTCCACCCTTCGACCTCGTTGGTTCGTGAACCGGGAACCCCAAGCCTCGTTCCAGGCATTGAAGTCCCCGCAAACGACCACGGGGAGGCTGGAGTCAAACCCAGCAACGACGGCATCCAGCTCCAAAAGGGAGCTATCCAATTCGGCGAGAGATCTGTTCGGGGACAGGTAGACGCCTACCACCACTATGTCCCCGAACCGTGCTGCCACGCAACCCCGGCCTTTCTTGACGGCCTCGAGTGCCGGGGTACCGGCGGCGGCCGACGAAATGATTGTCACCGAGCCGCTCAGGTCCTGAACCCAGTCGGCTCTGGGCAGGACAAAGTGCGGCTCGGAGACAACGGCGATGTTGATCGACCACTGCGCCATGCTCTGGAGCAACAGATCCTGAGCGGGGGCGCAGTGGTTGATATTCGCCTGGAGGAGACGTAATGGAGCCGTTATTGGCAGTCCATTACAGTCTCCTCCCGGGCCCTCCGTGAGGGTCCTGCCGCGGTGGTAGCGGCGGCGGCGTCTGCGGAGGCGATGGCGGCGGCAGCCAACGGGGCAGCCGCGGCGGTGAGCACCTTCGCGGGGATGGGCCTTGGGACCTTGCCCTTGGCCTTGGCGGGGGGATCGCAGGTCCTGCTCCCAGCCCGGTGGTCGGCCGACTTGCCTGCCGCCGCACATGCGTAGCAGTGCGGCGCTGCACCGCAGGTATCGGCCTTGTGGCCGGGCTGACCGCACTCGAAGCAGTGGTCGCTGCGATCTTCCTCCGCTGCGCAACAGACCCCCACGTGGTGACCCACGTGGCAGCGATAGCAGCGCAGCGGTCTGGGCTCCAGCAGCTTGACTCGCGCGGAGACCCAGCCCACCAGGAGTCGCTTACCCTCCCCGGTGATGCTCCTGGCCGCTGACAGGGGGCAGTTCACTGTAACCGCCCCCATGCCAGTGCCGTCAGCACGGATGGTGCCTGCCCGGACCTGATCGGTAGGGCACCCACCCGTCCTGGCGACAGCGGCCACGACCTCCTCGACCTCGACGGAATCGTCCAGGCCCATAATGCGCATGTCGACGCATCTTGTGGGCCTGGACACCCGGGCCTCCTCCGCATTCAAGATCGCCCTGATTTTGTCAGCCAGGGCGTCTGCGGTGGGGCCGCTGTTGGCTCCGGGGACCTCCAACATCAGGGCACCAGTTGCGGTGTGCCGCATCTGGA
Organism: Leucania comma; assembly: GCA_958295575.1. Classification (NCBI taxonomy): domain Eukaryota; kingdom Metazoa; phylum Arthropoda; class Insecta; order Lepidoptera; family Noctuidae; genus Leucania; species Leucania comma. Next base: position 20,790,942 of record OY282477.1, on the reverse strand, counting down.
AGCCCCCGGTGATCCCAAGGTCGGTGAGGTTCACCTCCTGCTTCGCCTTACGGAGGACCTCGCCATAGGTCGCACCCTTTTTCAGCGCTTCCGGCTGCAGCGTAATTACTACAGCCGTAGAGCGCGGGGTGCGAATCCTGGCCGCGAGGGCCGTCCGCTTTCGCAGCTTTTGCCGCTCACGCCTCCTGGCAGCCCGAGCCGCCCTGCCAGCCTGTTTTTTGGCTCCGGCCACTTGCCATCCGGCTTCGGCCGGAGGATCTGCAGGTTGGGGAGGCGGCCTCGGCCGCCTGCTTGCCGCCACAGCAGGGGCTCCCGCCGCCTTTGTGGCCGGTGCCGATTTGCCCTTCTTAGGGGCAGCAGCAGGGGTTGGCCTCACCTGCTGCTGTTTCTTGGCCTGTGGGGCCGCTCCGGCGGGGTTCGCGACCGTGGCCACGCGCCTGGTCTGCCCTGACGGGCCCGCCATGGGCGCAGCCGCCGAGGCCGCGGCGGCAGCGTATGACGCCGCCCTTCGCTGGCCGGAGGCCGCTAGTGGGGGGCGCAACACGATGCCCTCCAGCAGGGACAGCTGCTGATGGATCCGCAGCTGGAACTGCTGCTGCTGCTCCTGCAGCTGCTTTTGCAGCTGCTGCTGAAAAGCAGCCAGTTCCTGCTGCACCAGCGTCAGCAGCTGGCTTCCCGACTCGGCCTGGGGCTGGGGCTGGGGCCGAGGCTGGGGCTGAGGCTGGGGCTGGGGCCGACTTTGCCCCTGCCCCTGCTTGCGCCCCTCCTCCACAGGCTCCTGGCTGCCGGCCCCATGGACCCCAGCGAGCTCGGCCTGAAGCTCGGCCCGGAGCCCGGCTCGAAGCTCGGCCCGGAGCTTCGCCACGCTCTTTCTCAGAGCAACGTCGAAGGCCTCCTGCATAGAGGCGGCATGGCGGAGGACCGTCCTCTCCTTCGACGTCCTCTCTCGCTTGCGGCCCATATCCCGCAACGCGGCGACGATGAGCTCGCCGAAGGAACGGCGTGACTCCTCGGCGGAGTCTTCCCGCTCGCTGCCAGATGGCCCCGAGGGGTCCATCGCAGCGGGGTGGCGCCCTTCCTTGGCGAGCCTCTCGGCTCGCTCGGCCGCCTCCTGGGAAGGTCACCGTTAGTGTGGGCTTGCGAACGACGAGCACGCCGTCCGGACTGAGCCCGAGTCGTCCACGGTGCGTCAATATGCTCCGCGTGCGTCTCAAAAAGATGTCAGGTAGGAGTGGGTCCCTACCAGGGCAGGGCCCTGAAAATTCATAAAGGGAAACCATGGTCGACCCATCTGGTGTACCACTTTTAACCAGATACAAGTCTAAACCCCGAGTTCATTATCATCAATTTACCAGAAGAATAAGATTTTCTACGTCGTCTGCAGAACACAGGCATCGTCACACCGACCTTCCATCGACAGACTCGCATCTAGTCATCTTACTAACAATGCGATAACAGAATAAAGCTAGAACTACATTAAACCGACGCACACGTGTAACACGCCTGATGTGTACGTAGAACAACGTCGCGTGGCGTGGATCAAGTGTAGCTCTACAAGTCTAGTTTCCATATAAAATTTATGGAGACCGACGCGCTCAGATGTGTGTGTGGCACACGTGTGCGCAGTGTAGTTCTACCTTAACTTACTGACACAGATTCTTAACTAAATTCAAAAACGACAAAGTTGTGAAAACTTAATACTCATGTAAATAATATTTGTTTCAGGTACTTACGCTGCCATGCGCTTACTAGATTACGTCACATGTAAGTAAGTTAACACGAAAGTTTTGTGGAAATTCAGCGCTGGAGCGCTCTGCACCGCTGCAGCTGCTGAACTAAGCCGCTAACTACTCGCCAGCTTAGGTAAGCGCAATCTCTTTTTGTGTACTGCCAGTGCTTTGTTAAATATTTGTTTTTTTGGGAGTTCATTTGGATTCTTTTTTTTGTAAAATTGTAGTTTACAAAACTTTTTTTGCATCGGAAAAATCTTTGATACTCGATTCGGAAATTTAGCTATGTACCTCCATAAGTTATTTTGCGCGGAACCTTAAGTGTGCTAGTCTGACTCGCGCTTGCCCAGTTCTTTTTAATTATTTGTTGTAAAAAATACACCCGACTTCAAAAACACACTAAAAAGTGCAAAATAACTTTAATTTCGGAAATCGGTGTTTCTATAGTAGTTTTTTCTCTTCGTTATTAAACACCGACTTCCGAAATTAAAGTTATTTTGCAGTTTTAGTGTGTTTTTGAAGTCGGTTGTATTTTTTTATTTGTAATTTTTGTTTTATTTTACACTTTTTAGCTATAGTACCCCTCAGCCAAACTTAAATAGATACCTTCCGCCATTCGGTTCCATCATCAAACCATCACGACAATTCTATACTGATTTATTTCAGTATTCCTAACCTACCTTCCGACTTCATCATCAGATCAATGTTATGTATCCCTTCTTCTTTCAGTCCAACGAATAACCAAAAAATATAACCAAGGCAATTTTACTTGTTGCGACAGTTCTGCTATGATTTTTTTAAGAGTTCCTCTATCTTCGAAGTTCATCATCAGATCAAAACAATATTTCTAAGGTACTAATTTGGGACTATAATCTTTCAAACAAAACAAACATTTTCAAAATCGGTCCACAATTGACCGAGATATCGGTGAACATAAATAAAAAAAAAATACAGCCGAACATAGAACCTCTTCCTTTTCGAAGTCGGTTAAAAATTAACTTTATCAAAAATTTCAAATAGAAGGAATTTTCTAAATCTATTTAAATTAAGTTTATTTAGAACGGGAAACGGGGAAACAGTCAAGCAAGTAACAAAAAACGGATTTCGGTGACATAATATGACGTCACCACCGCTATTAGGTTACGTGCGCACAAAAAAGAGATAACGAGATGTTCTCACATCGCTCCTCACCTTTAAAACGAACATTTGAAATCAAATAGGATATCTGAGCTGCTTCATTTTTGCTTCAGTTTATATATTGTACAATAATAAGTATTAAATAAAACTTAATTATAGTACTAGGCAAATAAGTTGAACCATTTGCTACGGTTATGCGCAGCCCCCCGCTTCGATTGAGACCCGAAAATCGTTTAAAATCCTCGTCACTCAAGTTGAACCATCATGGTGATCGACCTTGAATGCGCAGTAACCGGGTCGATAATCGATGTGGGGCTGCGCGTAACCATAGCAAATGGGTCAACTTATTTGCCGCGTAAAACCTCTTACTATATCCATTAGTATCGTATATGTTAGTCAATTTAATCATTACATAAATAGCTTCATAATGTTCCCACTGTTGGGATTCGGGCTTCCTCTCCAGGAATTGAAATGGACCGTAACCCACCACGCTGGCCCAGCAAGGTCTGGTGGATCACATGCCTTCGAAGTTTCTTGTTTCAAGTCATGCCGGTTTCCTCACAATATTTTCCATCGCCGTTTTGAGAGCATTGCTGATGAAATAAATAAAATAAAATGATGCAAATGTCTGGGGTCACGCCACGACCCCGCTGGGCTACCACTTTTGTCAACGTAATTAAATAGCGATTATCCATAATGGTCATTATTTGTATTATGTATGTTTTTGACAAAGTTTGTAGATATTAGATAAATACTTAGGAGAACTTCTACGCCTAAGTGTATTTGTTTTTGTACTTATAGATAATATGTTACATTAAATACTGATAGGTTTTTTTTTTGTGGTAGGTAAAATCATCCTATGACATCCCCGCCCTTGGGCGGAGCGAGTGGACTAAAAACCTACCCCGTTCCTTCTTTGCCTTGGTTCCAGGGCCCTGGTTTTCACACTATCCCAAGGCCCAATGTCCCTACAGTTTGCTGACAGCTCCTTGAGGCACGCGGGAACAGTGCGCGCCGTCGACGATTTGGGGTCGGTCCGGACTGTTATGGGACGGTCGGACATCGAGCTACCCATTGCTCGCCGTACGCAAGCTTGAAATACTAATAGGTAGGTACTTAATTAGTTAAAAGTAGTTTTGACTGAAACCAGTCAAAAATGGTGTGTAGGTATTATGTTGTCTGGGTATATAAGCTTGAAAACCAATTACCCTAATTACATCACTGCAGTGGCGTAGTCGGCCAAAAAACCTAAAAAATGGTGTTTTATTTCTTCTTTCATGGATACCTAGATATTATGTATATTGTGTACTTAGATTTTAATTTGATTACCAATAATCACTTTTTACAAAGCTTTTATTTAGTTTCACCTGACCGATGTTTGTCTGTGATCAAATTTTTTATGCATTTGTAAATCACGTGACAATGCAATATTATGATGACATGGAGCTGATCTGATGATGGAGCTGGAAGGTGGGCATAGGAACTCGGTCGTGAACGACACAACCCCTTACGAGTTTGGGCTCGTTTGATTTGTATTGACGAGTATTTAGGTGCTAGATGGTAACCAGGATCTGATGTTGAAACTTGAAGATGGCCATAGAAACTCGATATTAAGCGCAATAAGATAACGACATCATGTTTGAACTTTTTGGAGTGGTCTTGATGAGTTTATATAAAAACTTAGTGTGAAAAAAAAATATTTCTAAATACATACATACACATTATAGATAAATTAGACCCAGACACAGAACAAATGATTGTACTCATCACACAAACATTCGTCCTGGGTCGAAATCGAACCCAAGTCCTCTGCCATAGCATTCAGGGCCACTAACTGCTAGACCAACCGGCCTGTCTAAATATAATAATAATAATTAATATATATCTATAATATAAATAATATCTAATCGAATCACTTCAGCTAATGTACACCCACATTTCACCAATTTTATTCAGCAACAGCAAATCAGCAACTCAAACACTGTAATCACTGGCATTCTTTTACTTCTCAAAGGAAAAAAAGCAGGTTGATTAGTTCCATTCACAAAGGCCAGAGCCCTATGCTAACAAGTATATAGAGCAGATGTTACTAATTGAACTTAATTTGCCGTCAGTACGTAATCGCTGGGAACTGCAGACTGCTGGCTTAACGAATAGTCCTTTAGACGCTTAGAAGGTTCACAAAACAAGATAAACAGACAGAGAACTCGCTTTTTCCTTTTTGTAAAGGCTTTTTCGAGGACAAAGTAAACTGAGATTTAGGTTTTGGATTCCAGATTATATCGTTTGCAAAGGACATGACATAGAATCGCTTTTTCTGACTTCTAAGTAGAATTTGCATAACGTTATGGCTATTGCCAGCTTTGAACGTGTTTTGGCAGAAATAACGTTGATGATACCTACTTAAACGATTCCGACGATCTTATCACACATTGGCGGTCTTTGTTATTGTTCAAGACAAATATTTTCTCTTGCAAATAGAGACAAATATCCCCAAGGTTTCTAAAAGTATGGAATGTTAAAAAAAAAAACTTTTTTTTTTCCAATATTTCTCCTATCATCGGTTGGTTATTACTTATCAGCATCTAACTCGTCCGGAGAACACGGTAGAGGCGTGGCTCGCTTGGTTAAAGCATCGCCATGTGCTTGTGGGGATGATCGGCGGCAGCGATCTTTCGCGCCGGGCCTTGGTACAGGCCATGGTCCGGAGAAAGGAAGAGTGGCAGGCGGTCGCCTCCTTCTGCGAAGCAGTTAGCAAAGGAGAAGGCCGACCGCATGAGGCAACGGCGCTCACGCCGCAGCCGCTTGATACTTTGAGAGTGACTGCTCTCAAAGAAAAAGTGCGTAATCAACACGTAAGGGTGAGTTTCAAAATAACGCCTATTACTGAAAAGATAAGATATATTATGCACAGGCAAGACGTGCAATATCGAAAGTTTCTTAATTCCGGAACTGAGATCTGATATTGGAGAACTAATTGCGGAATACCGGAACTGGTTCCGGAATTGATACCTATTTTCATTTTTTGAATTTTTTGCTTTCTGATGGTCTTAGCCTTTCTCTAGTAGGAAAGTAAAAACAATTTGAGTTAAAAAATAAACATATTTGGTTATCATTTTCCGTTTATACCTACTCCAAATAGACATTTTCACAATAGTAAACTCAACAAGGTTTATATAAAACAAAATAATGCATATTAAACAGTAACAAGAATATAATGAATATACTTGAAGTATTTTCCTTCCTGTTTAAAAGTAAATCAATTTTTGATCACTTTGAGTTACAAATTCAATATATTTGGTCATCATTTTCCCTTATTACTTTCCTACGTTACGAAAGGACATCGTAATAAAAAGAACTGAAAGGAATTATGAGACTTATTAAAGAGATCAATGACATTACTTTTATAATTTCTTTTTTATATGAACCTTACATTTATCTATTTCCTTATCCAGCTGCCCTTGTAGAGTTGAGTTTGTTAATATTCTTTGTACCATCAGTCACTATAAATACGGAGGGCTGAGCAGTCGTCTAGGAATCATGTGCTCACTTGGAATTCGAAATGGAGTTTAGTTTGTGGTATATTCCACAGACGTTAGATTGAGTTTGTTAGAGGAAAATAATCACAAAAACTATTAAAAACATATGGATATTGGAATTCCGGAATTGCATGCCCTATGCACAGCCTAAAATCTAAAACCACGCCTTTTCATGACAGCTAACTACATTCATGACATTGTACACCTAAGGAGTGGAAGTTTCTGACGGAGCCTGTGTTTCCTGACAGCTACAACCTGGGGGATGCAAAGAGTGAATAGGTACTTCTAGGCTAGCGTGCTCCATAGTTGACCACATCGTCGCTTTCCATCAAGTGAGACAGTGGTCAAGCGCGAGCCTGTCAACAGTAAAAAAAAGTCCTGAAGTCGGAGTTTCGGATGATGCAGAAATATTTATAAAAGCCATTCCCGCGAAATGGGAATAGGCGATTGCAAAGATGATGAAGTTAGTAAAAATTAGTAAGAAAATAGGAACTTATAACGAAATATTCCGCCACCAAGGACATCAAAGGCTTAGAGCTTTCTCTCAAGGACCGCTTTAACAAAAATCTAGACACATAAACTTTCATTTGGTTAAAATTTAAATGTGCTTAGCACTAGAAATTCCGTCGTTGAAACAGAAATTAAGTTAATACACGAAATCCACTAGACTTGAAATCATTATCGAGCAAAAGCCAGACTCGGAACCATTCGAAGTAAATGAAAAGGTAAAATTGTAGGTCTTCTTTTATGTTATGAATCCGACCACAACTTGAATTACTTAATAATCTTAATTAATTCTAACAATGCAGGTTTTGTTCGATTTTGTACCTATTACATTATTGTGCTTGTAGCGCTCTACATCATTATTATTAGGTTTTTTTATGGTAAAATCATTTAATGACAAATCCCGCCCTTGGGCGGAGCGGGAAGTAGTGTCAGACTCTTACTGATTAAAAACCTACCCCGTTCCTTCGTTGCCTATCGTGCCGACGCCGGGTATTCCTTTCGGAAGCTGACCCATAACTCCAACAGGCTTCGACCCTGCCTGCCTGCAGCGAGCAGGCTGGGCCTCTACATCATTATTATTAGGTGGATTTTTTTAGGTTTTTGTTTTATATGAGTATGTTTATCAGTCGTCTAGTACCCGTTGTATGATAGTTGTGGAATATTATTATTAGATTTAATGTAACATGTCTGGTGTTAAAGCTAAATAAAATTTAGGATTATTATTTTTGATTTTAGTATAATATAAAATAAAATTAAGCAAGGGAATAGAATTATAATAAGCAATTCAGGAAACACAAATCGTTGATGTGGCTGAAAAGGCTGCTCAACTTAATAGGACTGGACAGAACATGCATGCTGGGCATGCATTCTGGAGTAGCGGCCGCGTGCCGGAAGACGCAGCGTTGGAAGGCCTCCAAGGTGGACCGATGACCTCGTAAAAGCTGCGGGAATCTGATGGATGCGAGACGCACAGGACCGTTCATTGTGGCGACATTTGAGCGAGCCCTATGACCAGCGTCTTTGGGCTGAAATTATGATGATGATGAGGACATGCCTGATGATCTGTGAGCCCGTGAAACACACAATTGGTGTCCTAATGCAGCGACACAAGGTCGTAAGAGTCCACGAAAGAGATAATGGGATGACCTGGATGTGTTGGAAAGATAGGCAAAAAATCGTGACTGTTTCTAGTTTGAGTGAGGAGGCTTTTTCCCAGCAGTGGGACAATACGAGCTAATATTATGTAATAAAAAAGTCAGCCGTCACCAGAAACCCACCTTTGTACTCTTCTATCTTTATGTTTGTGTATATATAAATAAATTTATGTTAGTATGAGCGCGTGTCTACACAAGCAAGTCGGATGTCTGTGGAAGCATCACAGCATGACAGCGTCATGCCGTTTACCGTCACGCCATTCAAGTTGATTTTAGGGCCTGTCCTCGGATATGTGGCGTTCATGTGGCTAAGCCCTTACGTGTTAAGGCGCGCCAATAGATGTGGAATATCATCATTATTTTGCCTATAAATCATTTCTTACTTGTGATCGGTGTTTCGTAATTATAATATCTTCTTCCATATTTCTCCATAAGTCGTTATCTCAGCAGTCACCCTTTTCTATTCCTATTACAACAGAGCTAGCTTAAAATAATCTTAGAAACACTAAATTACAGGCTTTTAAAACCATAATATTAAAATTTACCACCACCTGCAAAAATCTTAATCATTATCTCAGATTTAAAAAACAGAAAGAGTCTTCTAATTACCTAAATTCCAGGATGCTAAAATAAAAAAGAAAACGGCCCTAAAAGGACACGGCGTCGACAAAGTATTAAGAAATATTCTTGGGTACGATTTAAACCGTTTTATTTCACAAAAGAACAGTTGATTACTTACCGTACAAAATTAGATTTTCTTACTACCCTCGGTTTTTGTCCAGAATAGCATTCATTTATCGACACACTTGCTTATTATTTTTTTCTACTGTAATAGCGGGTGTGGGATACGGAAAACCCGTAAATGCAGAGGTGGCAATTTATGTTCTTACCAATTATCGGGGAAACCCACAATTTTATTAAACTGTAGGAAAATATGGTTACAGCTGCGAAGTCCGAACGAAACGTTCCATTTCCATACTAGGTGGAGTTTTTATATTTGAGGTGTCATTGGAAATGTGAATTTGTTTCTTTTGAGTTATTTTACGATTGTAGTTGCCTTGAACCTAATAGTTAGGTATAGTAAGCATAGAAAAGAGAGTTTTACGAATCTGCCTTAAAGCCAGTATTATAAAATTGTATTAGCATCTTATAATTGTATTATTCTTCGTAATATTTGCGACAAATTCATTCTATCCATGCGACATAGTTTTTTCCCAGACTAGGCGAGAGGCCGTTTCAGACTTGGATGACTTTTGTTGCTCGTCGTCCGCAAGCCTGCACCGCTGAGCTGCTAAGCTGGCCGGGGATCGCCCTGCGACTCCCGATGCCTGAGGTGTCTCCTGTCGCGGCGGCTAGAGCGTAAGGATGTTTATTCCCTCTTGCGTGCGGTCATCTCCTCACAGAAGGAGGCTAGCGCATATTATTCCCTCTCGCTCCGTACCATGGCCTGAACCAAGGTCCGGTGTGAGAGGTCGCCCCTCCGATCACCTCTACGAGGACACGGTGGTGTTCCGCACAAGCGGGTTACCCTCCAACATATGCTCCATCGTGTTATCCACCCGATCTAAAAAAAAACATTACATTATTAACCTTCATGTTAATTTCGAGTCTTTCAATTATTCTTACGAGAGCAAAATTCTATATGTACGCAGTTTCCACGCGAAATTTCCACTGTTTTTTTTTTCCTATAAAAACATAGATCTGTACGATCCATAAACTTGAACATATAAATTCCGTGACTTCCATGACTCAAATATAACGATAACAGAGGAAATAACCCATTTACTAACCTTTCTGTCCTTCGCGACCATTCATACTTACACTGGCGGCAATTATAAACGACCCACGTTGAAATTAATTAGCAGAGGCTTAACCTTTCGCCGCCACTGTCGTGTATGGTCGCCGTACGTAATGTCTGAAATGTCATCCGTGATACGACGTCAATTTGTTATTGAAATTACTCATTGTTGTACGCCTTTTTCATTTATACGAATATTTTTTGGAAAGAAATACCTATCGTGTACCGTGTTATGAATCCCAATAGTGTTTTTTGGAATTTATTCCACAAACTTTTTTCATTTAGCTGTACAATTTATGTATACCTACGTCTGTTACACAATATAGCAGTTATAGGATTGAAATTTGTTACACAAAATCTCCTCAAAAGACGTCGTTTGACGGAAAATAAGACCTCAAAATTACACACAGAAACTCCGTAAGCCATGCAGCTAAAATGTACAGCATCAAAGTTCAAAGCACGGCTTTGGCAACGGCAGGGCATACCTTCGCCATCTTAACGGCAAAACGGTACTTCACTTATATAAATCCACTCCGATATGATCTAAGTAACCGTGTTCGTATACTTCGTGACTGCACTTACACGGCCAGTTTATTATGAGCTCCGTAAGTGAAGTTACATCTTTATTTGTAGCCGTTATAGGGTTGTCCAAAGAAATGGGTGGGTCTGTTTCGCTGGTCGAATGTTGAATGGTAGAACGTGGCCAGTATCTTAAGTTTATAAATATGTTTTTTCATATTCACAGACTGTTTCTATTTCGTGATTTGACAATGATGTTCGTGTGTAATTTTGTTGTATGATGTCGTGATGAGTTTTTATGATATTGCTTTTATATGAAGCTGTCGTTTAATAGTTTTGTGACGAAATTTTTATAAATGAATTGACAGTATTTATTTTATATTCATGATTTAAAGGTATACAGAATGGTAATCGTACCTATAATATAAAAAAAAAATGAATCGCTCAATGTGTTGCTAAGTGTAAATCTCGAGAACATCTAGACCGATTTCTCCTTTTTCCTTTATTTTCTTGTGTTCGTTATTGTTAAGAGAAGGTTATTAAGTAGGGTAGGGTAGAGTAGACTAGGGATGAGAAGGGCAGAGCGGGAGCGAAGCCGCGGGCAAACGCTAGTATAAAAGGCAGTCTTAACTCACTCACTGACTAATCAACGCCCAGCTCAAACCCGGAACTGGTAGCCTGAAATTTTGCACAGAGGTTCCTTTTTTATAACAAAGGATTTTTAAAAATTCACCGCTATAGGAATGAAATGATGGATCAAAATTTGTGTGAAGATATCTATTTTTAAGTGAAAGTGATTTCTTAACTATAAAACCTTATTTTTCATTGAATTTTGGAAAGAGTATCCATGGAGTTTCTTGCACATTCTTCTTCATAGAGATCTACGCTTTGGAATATGCAATTAGCATCATTTTTTTCTGACGAGACTGAGTCCTTGACCTTTCAAAAGTGCCCGTAAATGGTTTATTTGAAATAAATGCTTTTGAATCTTTGAATCTATTACTAAAACAGTTGATTTATGCCCCACTAATTATTTCAAAAATAAGCCTACCGTTTAAGATCTCCAAATCTTCCAAAGATTATCTACAACTGAGCAACCTCCAAATAATCTTTAGAAGTTTAGACTTACATCTTTGCCATAAAACAGATTACCATCGGAACACCGAATGAAACTTTGCCAAATACTGTTAAGACTTAACTGGTAAACAGCAATTTCGCTTTCAAAATAGCAACAGCTTTTCAACACTTTTAATACAGTTTTGTCTTACCAAATTAAAGGGAACGTCAGACAAGCTTGACGTTACTGTGCGACAGTGTTTTTATTTACAACTAGCTTTTGCCTGTGGCTTCGCTCCCGCTCTACTCTACCCTACTCTACTCTACCCTCGTATACTAAAAAATGAGCAGGTTTTTTTTCTTAACGGGATAAAAACCTATGCTGTGCCGTCTTCTGGTTCCGAGCTACCTTCCCACCAATTTTCAGCCAAATTGGTTCAGCCGTTCTTGAGTTATAAATAGTGTAACTAACACGACTTTCTTTTATATATTTAGATAGAAATGTTTCTAATAGTAGTATTGCATCCCAATCGTGTAAGGCATATTCTGTCGTAATGTTTGAAAAATTCGTTTACTCGATTATATTTGTATTTTGCAGTTCAGACTCAAATTATCTGTTGATTCATAATACGTATTAATTAACGGAACATAATCATCAATCCCTCACAGTTCGTCTTACTTTAGTGGAAGGCTTTTTCATGAAAATTGAAAAAAAAAATAAGTTGCTCAATTCTCTTTTGTTTTATGGTCATAAGTAAAACCATACCTACTATTCAAGGGGATTAGACAAAATACGACTCCATCACACGTTATTTGTACTAATCGGTTGTTGATAGAATAAAAGAATATCCGAAAAATGCAATGAATTTTGTTGAACTGTCATAATGAAAGGCATTGCGATTGTCGTAACAATATAATCACAAACTGCGTCGCATCTGTCTGGAGGCGTCTTAATTGAGGATTACTTTCTGACTTCATCTTCACCAACCGTGGTATAAAAACCATTCCAGGATTAACCAGGCTCACAATTCATTTGTTCTTAGGCTTACATTTTGCTCAACAAAAGTCATCAGATAAAATTACTTTTAGTTTGGAGGCGCCAGAGAGTGTTTTGACGAAGAGGCATTTTCGGTTAAGACACCTATTTTGTTGAAGTTTCGAAAGTAAGGGTATAGTGGGCCAAGTATTTCGCCTGTGTAAGGGATTATGTGGGTTTTCGTAATCTGTTTTAATAAGGCGAGATTGATGAACAGTAGTCGAAGCTAAATAACAACTAATTAATAAGAAACTAATATCAAAAGTCACCGGAAAATTGCTAACACCGCAAGATTGTAAAATATCGCGAGAAGTCGTAAACAATTTTTTTTTTATGGTAGGTGAAATCATCCAATGACCAATCCCGCCCTTGGGCGGAACGGGAAGTAGTGTCAGACTCTTACTGACTAAAAACCCACCCCGTTCCTTCGTAGCCTATGCTGGGGCCGGGTATTAATTTCGGAAGCTGACCCATGACCCCAGCAGGCTTTGACCCTGCCTGCAGCTAGCAGGCTGGGCCTCTACGGTTTGCTGACAGCTCCTTGAGGCGCACGGGAACAGACTTGGGCTCGGTCCGGTCGGTTACCGGACGATCGGACAGCGTGCTACCCTTTGCACGCCGTCCGCAAGCCCGCGCCTTCGGTGACCGGAAATCGGGATCGGAATCCCGGCGGCGGCTGGGGCGAGCGCCCCTATTTTTTTTTTCTAAAAAGTCTACATTATGTTGGAAAAACTAATGAATTTGAGTGTGATATAAAGTATACAAAAAGATTTTGTCATAATATTTCGATAAATTATAATCTAATAAAGATTTATTACAATCATACCGAGTCAGTAATTTTCCGGTGATATATAGATAAGTATAACATTTATGAATTTATTTATCTCAGGACCTTGGAGCTCTTTGAAAGGCGTGTAAAGGGCCGAAGCCAACACGCCACTTTTTATGGAACGTGATACCACCGCTGATTACCTCTATTCCTACGCGCTATGCAAGTGCACCTAACCCTCGTTTGGACGGAAACTATTACAATACTTAAAAAAAAAAGAAGAACAATATTCATTTACACAAATTGACGAAAGCTTTATGCTAGAACTACACTGCGCACACGTGTGCCACACACATCGATCTGGTCGCGTCGGTATACCCATACATTTTATATGGAAACTAGACTTGTAGAGCTACACTTGATCCACGCCACGCGACGTCGTTCTACGTACAAATCGGGCGTGTTACACGTTTGCGTCGGTCTAATGTAGTTCTAGCTTAAGACTTGCTTACAATTATGATAATTTTATAGGAAAAACAAAGATGTCTAAATGATAATGTGGCCGACGATGGAGCACCTTTGCCTAGAAGTAACCTATTCACCCCTAACTTAAAAACCCGAGGGAGGTTGTACCTAGCTATCAGGAAACATAAACAACGACAGGGAATACCGCTCCTATAGCTAAGTTCTTTCATAAACTGGCACTTGCAGACAGAATAGGTATATAAACCACCCTTCTTGCACCCCAGGCTACGCCGGAACTCCACTGAAAATTCCTACAGTACGCGATAAGCGGTACCACACATTCATCAAAAATTGCATACATAACATAGATGTTCTTGTATTAGGGTGCGCGAAAACACAAGTACTTACAAAAATCCCTGTAGTGTGGCTTCAATATTTTGTATATAGGGTGACTGGTAATTAGTGAACGATACTTAAACACGTGATTGAAAGTCATGATAGTAAACAACTTTTACTATGGGACCAAACGTGAAATCGCGAAAAAAAACTTCCAAGTTCACTTATTACCAGTCACTCTTTATAAGGATTATCCAAGTTATAAAGTTGTACCTTTCGTCAAGGCTTCTTTTTTTTTTCATATCAAGTCAAGACACACTTTTTTAGTACGCACATTTTGTTCTTGTTTAAGGTCGTAGCAGACGTATCAACTCGGAAAGGAATCGTCACCGTATCAACTCGAGTCGTTTAGCATTATTTGTATGAAACTCTACTGCAACGCACACTAATCGGAATCGTAACGTAATCGCCTCGACTCGGGACAACCTCACGAACCGCGGTGTAGTGCGTGGTCGACTTGCAGTTCCCGCGCTTACGGTTCTCCTTACCCTAGCTTACCTTAGCTTCGAAATGGTTGAACAAGTGCTGCCTAGCAGTCATCCAGCGGTCGGCGAGCCGTAAACTCGGCGTCGCTTAGCCGTAGCCAAGTCGACGTGCCGGAGCTACTGTACCTCTACCATGACTTTTAAGCAATAGTATTCGTCGCTACTCGATATCGACGCCATAAATATTTTGTATGGCAAATTTTGCAGCGCCTCTAGCGGTCACTTGCAGAACCAAAATTTGCCATACAAAATATTTACGGCGTCGATATCGAGTAGCGACGAATACTATTGCTTAAAACTCATGGTAGAGGTACTTATCCGCTTACGTTACGTGGACGCCTGTTTGACGCCATGGGGAAAGGCGAGGCGGTGACGATCTGCTCCTGAGTTGATATGTGTGCTGCGACCCTCAAAATCTAAATTTAATTTCTCGTATTTTTGGGATAGGAATAGGACATAATGGGAATAGAAAGAGTTTGTCCCTAGTATGCTTATTAGTTTTTAAAATGTATGTAATCTATACTAATAATCTAATAATATAGAAGAGTTTTATTTTTGTTTGTTCAGACGAACGGCCAGATTGCTAAAATTATTTCTACATAAGTTAGTCAGATTCATGACGAAAACACTAGGTATATAAGGTGACTGGTAAATTAGTGAACGATATTTAAACACGTGATTGTAGTCATGATAACGAACAACTTTTACTATGGGTCCTGTGCATCTCGCATCTATCGGATTCCCGCAATTCTTGCCAGGTCATCGGTCCACCTTGTAGGAGGCCTTCCAACACTGCGTCTTCCGGTACGCGGTCGCCACTCCAGAACCTTTCGGCCCCAACGGCCATCCGTTCTGCGAGCAACGTGCCCTACCCATTGCCACTTAAGTTTGGCGATTCTTCGTGCTACGTCGGCACCTTGGTTCTTCTGCGTATAGAGTTACTATGTTTGTGTTAAATAGAAAACAAATAAAAAATTCTTCATGCGTGTAACGAACAAAGAAAGTAGTTGTAAACTGAAATATTCTTTATGATTCAATTTCGTTTACTTTTATTTTATTTATTTACTTAAACTTCATGTACAGTAGTGTTACATATGCAACATAAAACGACAACGAAACGAAACGAACGAAATATTTATGTGTGTATTTACGATGCGTGGAGTTATGAATGTTTCTTTGTTTTCGTGTTTTTACCATCACCATAAGTCACAGCCTGCGGATATATGACTGCTTGGCATTCAGCCTTGAGTTCAACTCAAATCATGTCATCCGCCTCGGTCAAGCCATTTTGTTCTATATTACAACACTTTTTTACGACTTTTAAATGACTTAGCCGCAAAACGCGTCTTTCGCAAAATGTCGCATTTTTCAGGATTTATTTGAGGTCAGTAACAGAGTTGTACAGTGTAGGTAGAGGACGCCAAAAAAAGATTAGAAAACATTTTGTTTGAGTCATTTATTATTATTTAAGGCTTTTTCCCAAAATAGCACATTTCATTATGAACATAACATGTGTATAAAAAATACCAATAGGAAAATTCGACACGAATAAATATAAAAAGAAAAAAGGTTGCTTTCCCCCAATGCCTCTTTCGCAGAATGTCTTTGGCGCCTTATTAGGTAACTTAGAATAAAATTTAAATTAAAAAGGTTATTTTAAAGTGCTGGATCATATTAAATGTTTACAACTTTTACAATTCATTATACAATTATCCATTATAAATATATATATAAATCTGCTGTTGTATACAATGAAGCACGTAAAATTATACTCAATTTTTTTTTTTATAATTTAGCCAGCCCTTTAAGTTACTAACGCTATATTTTCGAAATAGATATTCTAAGAAAATTACCTTCTAATGAAGAGTAATTCTGCAAAAACGACATAATGCGAAAGATACATTTCATGACCATTAGACATTTTGCCCTTGTCCTTCTTCTAAAGAGGAGGCCGGAGGCCCTGTAGTGGGAACATTATAATGCTGATATACAATACAAAAAAAAAGACATTTTGCGAAAAAGACATATCGTAAGCCTGTGAAATAACACTCAAACTAAAAGTTGATTTATTTCACTTTTGAGTAGTCAAAAAGTCAGTCAGTCAGAAGTCAGCTTACCCCAAAGCGTAGATCTCTACACAAAATAATGTACTAACTCCATGAATGCTCCTTCAAACTAATAAATAATAATTGGTACATTTGTTCGTTCGATCACTATTCACTTTTACTCGCTTTACAAATTACAAAACGGTGCATAGTAATGTTTTATAACAAATCTTTCATCTTTTACTTCTCAACAAAATTCGTCATTAGTCTGTCATCGTTACAACTTTTTCCTCCCACAAAACCGACTTAAGTGCCACATAAATACATGCCTATCGGCAATAAATTTGAATCTACCCTACGTTTTGTACCCCCACTTAGGACCCCACACAATAAGTCAAGTCCTAAGCAAAGTTGGGGCGCCATCCCCTTGCGATATGCCTGAACATCGACAAAATGACGCTGAGGGGATGAAATAGAATTATGAGACGCGAAATATTTTTATTTGTTTGAAAGCGATCCATTTTTATGTAGATGCAGGTTTGAGAAATGATGGGAGTTTGTCAGATGTTGTCGTTATAGCGTAAGCGAATTGAATTTGGTTGATGTACTAAAGATATCATCACTCTCTCATTAGATAATTGATAATTGTTAAAGTGCAAATACACAACATGTCAAATAGGACTCAAAACAACAAGTGAAAGAAAGAGTAATCGACAAAAGGAGTGAGTGGTGGTGTGTTCCCTGCGCGACTAGTATACGCCTGTTTGTACATTTCGATGTAAGTTCCGATTAAAATTTATCTATGTAACCGATTTATCGATGTTGTGTGTTTCCGTTTACCCATTCCGATCTGTGCTCATCATCTTTCCACCCTGCTCCCATTTTATTTGGGCTCGATGCAACACATTTGTTGTTCCGTTCTGTTCTGTCAACCGTCACGCTATCACTGACTTCCCTTTCTTTCATCTCATCATCATCATCGTCAGCCTTTTTAATGTTCCCACTGCTGGGACACAGGCCTCCTCTCTAGGAGAGGGAATGGGCCGTAATCCACCACGCGGGCCCAGTGCGGGTTGGTAATATTATACAAATCTTTTCTTGAAAGATTAATATATAAGAAAAGATTTGTATTTTTGTTCTTCTTCCTCTTATCGTGTCAATTACAAAATTAGTTAAATTCCTTGCCTGGCCCAGTATTCGGCCACGGTGATGCCGTCCACTAATGCTGTCATTAGGACCCTACGTGAACAGGTAATAGGGCACCTATTTTTGTTTGCAATGAATAAACTCAAAAGCTTCTGAACCGATTTTGAAAATTCTTTCACCAGTGGAAAGCTACTTTATTACGACGTGACATAGGCTATATTTTATTTAAAAAAAACAATAGGGTTCCCTACTAAAACTTCAATAAAGTAAACCAAAGTGTAAATAAATGGCCTATAAATTACCTTACACCGCATGCGCTACGAAAACCATTGGTAATAGAATAAAAGTACCTATTACTATTTTGCAGAACACATAATTATCTACAAAGAATGACGCGACACCATAGTAAAGTTATGTCATAATAGCATATAGCTTCAAAACTGAATTTAAGCACCGTCTCCAGAAAAGGCCTTTTTTGTAGCTTTGTATTAATCCTGATCAAAATAAATTTCATTTCATATTTAAGCTTGGTTTAGTGCCTGTATGTTACTTTTTTAATGATTCAATTTGGATATTCCACTCAGGAGATATCATGATTTTAAAAATGTTTTAGAATTGTTGAATAATGTTTTACTCACCTATTGTCTTTCTATTGTACCTCTAATTACGGTATTCAAAAGATTAACGAGTCATATTTTCTACGAGTACTAACTCAACAAAACAGGTTTTTCAGCACAATTACTAAATACATGTTTTTTTTTTTGCTTTTTACTGCATTTTAATTGGACGAATGGTTCAAGATTTAGCGTCGAACGCTTCGTCTAGCACTCTAGCCGAATTAATTACGCGATTGTCGCAGCTGTACGAACAATAGGCGAGGCATTTCATTAAAAAAAGTCGTCTGAACTAACTTTACTAAAGAACTAATCCTTATACGGTGACGGTGTAAACTTTAATACTATGAATTTCGTGATCTTTATTTTTGTCATAGTCCCAAAATCTGTTCTTAACTGTGGAGTCTCAAAGAAGGTTAAAAGTAAGGCTTCCATTTCATCACTAAAATAAAATGTTTTTTTACTGTTAATGTCCGGTTACAGTACACGATACGTGGGTGTTCACTGAAGACAGTATTTATAAATTATAAAACTCATCCGCCTTATTCCAAAACGCGATCTAAAATAGTTCCGGTACTATTACTAGGTTTAATCCCAATTAAACGCTATCTAAATGTAGTTTTTGGGATTATTAATAAATTTAATACCAATAAAAGCGATTTAAATATTTCCGGGACTATTATTAGGTTTAATGCCAATTAAAACTAGTAAGAAGAAAGGGGAGGCCTTTGCCCAGCAGTGGGACACACTAACGGCTATATAAAAAAAAAAAATAGTCCCGGAACTATTTTAGATTGCGTTTTAGAATTAGGTGGCAAGAGTTTGTTTAGTTGAAGGCAGAGCATTAACTAAAAACGCGTGTAAAACCGCGAACAGCTAGTATCATATATTCCTCATACCATCCTTCAGCCTTCCAGGGTTTCATTCACTAAAATCTTTAAATACAGTAGACAAATCCTCTCATTTTGATTGACATTTTTATTAGTCCATTCTTTGTTGTTACACAGAAGAGCAGTCCATCTAACTGTCTTAACGAAAAAATGGGTTGACAGTTCATTCTACTGCGGTTTCCATAAAAAACCTTTTTTTTTAAACACGACACCAAAAATATCCCTTGGCATAACTTTTCTAATTAAAACGGAATTGTGAACCGAAAAGTTTTTGTTTTTATTTTATCATCATCCTGATGTCCATGGCAGTAATTAGGGGTCCTTTAGGGGTTCTATCTTGACCCCAAAGTGGTGTAAATCAGTTAAAACCTTCTTGTTTGAGTTTAAAAGGTTACGCACGAGTAAATTTATTTAAAAAGGAAAGGAAAATAGAATGAAAATGTGTCGTTTTTTGTATGAAAGATAAGCGGGGAATATGGTTTTGTTCGAGTTAAACGGATTGAATGATTTGTTAATTTGCATGGCGTGAATACTGTGTATTAAATGTATCTGTTCGGGTTATAGCTGTGCCTAGTAATTCAAATAACTTTTTTAATGATAAATATTTATTTTGCAAATACTTACGTTTCAAAAAACACTTTTACACCTCGTTTTTCGCTGAGAACTATGCAGATTGTGTCCCAAATGGTCTTTTGAGGAAAGAACCACACAGATTTTTAGGTGGAGAATCATCAAATAACTGCGCGGTCTTCCCGTCCGATTGTAATTTAGGCGTCTTCAAGGCTAGAGTGAATAGGCTCATAATAAACTAATGCGCCTCACCATCAACGATTGCATCACTGCTTACCATCAGGTGGGATTGCAGTCAAGCACTAGTTTATAAAAATTAAAAAAAAAACTTCTCCCGCTCTAGATGGAGCGAAAGGTTGTGTCAGACTTTTACTGACTAAAACCTACCTCTGTCCTCCTGTTGTCCTTTGCACTTGAGGATAACACGGTACTTTTTGAACATTTTCCGTAGCCCAAATATTTTACTGCGATTGATTTACTGACTTATGTATATATATGATGTATACCTACATTGGGTTTAAACCTACATATGTAGATCCACTACTACCAAACTTGTTCATACAAAAGTAGACTCTAAACATTGGAAATATGGCCTATAGTGGCGTGAATGTGAGAGGACACCGGTGTCCTCTCGAGCTAGGACAGATTAAGTATTTCATTCCCAAAAGGGTGAAAAGAGGTTTTAAATTTTGTATGAAAACATATTAGGTGCACAATGTCACATGCCACAAGCCAGTACATGCAAATCTCATCAGGCTTGCGCTAAAAAGCAACTTTACTGCAGTATGTGGAAATGAAACCCGTAATCCCTGTCCGCTTGTTTAAAGTTAAATTAGTTCAAACGTACGAGCACTATGTTCAAATAATTGCCAACGCACAACTTTTTGATACTCGTAAAACTGAATTTGATTACATTAGAAATGTCATTATTTATGCGTTTCATGACCCAACTCTTTTTTTTATGTGTGACATCATCTAGTGACTTTCCGCCCCGAGTGAAGCGAGGGGGACTGTCAGACTTTAACTGTCTAAAACCGCCCTGTGTTCCTTCAATCGCAACGGTCATTCTTTTGAAAATTTACGGAGCCAGCCGCAGGCAGGAAAACTCAACTCTGAAGGCGTCATCAAGAAATGACTGATTAGCAGTAGTGGCCATGGTAATGACCGACCCAAAAACGATTGATAACTGAATTTTCGGTTCCACTTCCATTACGCTGAGTGCGTTTTTTTTTAAGTAAACGCAATCGAAACGATTACCGCTTTTGGCTCTCTGATATATTAAGATCTTGGAGCGCTCTAAACTAAGCGATTTTTAACTATATTTTCATATAGTTTTGCTTATTTATGTAGCTTCAAATTAAATCTGAAAGTAAATTTTCCTTCAAGCGTAAAATTTGGAACTACTACTTGAAGTTCTCTCAGCCTTAGTTTGGTCTTCGTCATAACTGTCATATTTTAAGTTCTCTTAATTATAATGAATTTATATTTATCAAAGTATTTATTAGATTATAATATTAGCTTAAATATTTATTTTATTTGAAATATCTGTAATTTATTTATTGTGCTCCTACCACAGTGTTCTCTTTTTTAACCCAAAGGTTGACTGGTAGAGAATGCCTTACAATACAATACAATAAACTTTATTGTACACCAAAATATGTATATGTGTATGTGTGCATTAAGTCCGCCTATGTACTACTACTGTACATGAAGATTAAATAAATAAAATACTAAACAATCGAATAAATCTACGATAACATAAAAATTATCACATAAATATACCGTCAACTCAAAGGCGCTAATTTCGGTTGAACCGAATATTCGGCCACTTTTTCGCCGAAACCGATCGTTCTGTATTTATCAGTTCATAAAACACAAAAAAAAACACAATTGGAATATACGAGATTGCAAAACTCATAAACTCAAGTCATATGTTAGTAAAATTTTTAATACATTACGCTCATTTCCTTCAACTTGCAAATAATAAACAGGGCATAATGTTGTTTCTTCGACTCTACGTTAAGTGAAGAAGCATGTGCTGCATAATGGTGCATTGAATAGCCAATTTAAAATACAATACACGTTTACTTCAACCCCTACAACAGTTGCAACCCCCTTTTAATATCTCTGGGTTTTATTTAATCCGTTTGGTATTACTTCTTTACGCCATGCATTTCCCTGGGGTGAGTATAGATAAAAGTGTGTAAGTGCTATTTGACAAACTGTAAAAATATCCGGTTTCTTGAGATAGGGACGATATAAAGAAACTCCTTATGACGGCCATTTTTATTACGCTTGACCATTTTCTCACCATATAGAAAGCAACGATGTGGTCGACGATGGATCATGCTGGCCTAGAAGTAACCTATCCACTCTTGAAGATCTCCAGGATGTAGCTATCAGGAAATACAGACTCTGGTAGGGAATTCTAATCCTTAGCTATCTTATAGTGTGTGAAAATTGGCTTGAAAATATTTCATAAATTTATCTATTTCATTTGTAAGGACTAAGTGGTCATTGTTTTTTATTTAGTTAAAATACTTAGGTATTATATATCGAGATGGATGGAGAAGGAGACGGAGGCCAAAGAAAAGATGGATGCATTGTGTGAGGAGTGATATGAAAGAAAAAGGTAGTAATAACATGATAGGTGACTGGACAGAGCGGAAGAAAAAAACGCATTACGCCAAGTAATATAGGACAAGGGAAGGGAAATGATGACTTATTGTATATTGAGGTAAATTACTAATGTATTGGTTTAATTCTTTTATTTTTATTGATCAGGTTAATCACTAACTCACGCAATGTTAAGTGATGACCTAGTTGACGAGAGCACAAGACCTCCATGTTACAGATATCAGGAAACTCCACCCAGCATATACGAAGTCTTCACAATGAAAAATTCATATACGATCCCCGCCATTTGTATAACAATCATAAGACAATGCCTGCACAGCTCAAGCTAGCGGAACAAAATACTTCCTTATCCCCCAAACCATAAAGCGTTTACTCACCTCCGCTGCCCCGAAAAATAGGAGGATTTCGATTCCATCAAAATATTAGCCGGCAATTTCGAGGATACCCGAAAACATTAGCATTCTTATGGAGAAGGAACTCTTTCATCAGTCCCATCGCACGTAATAATCATTGCATTCGTTCGCTGCGAGTAAATGGTTCGATTATGGGGTTAGAATTTAGTGGGGAAAGAGGAGCGGTGTGCGGAAGCGGAGCGATCGTGTTTTTGGTATATTCTGCAAATAAATTGGCTAAAATACTATTATGAAAAAATAAATTATTATTTTTTTGTATTAAATAAGTCTCTGTACCTAAGAGGTGATCAGATTTCTAAAAAAAAAATTGTTTTCGCCAAATACAATGACAATGGTAGACAATAGAGCTATGTTGGCCTAGTGGTAACGGCTCCGAATTACGAGTAAGTAGGTCGCAGGTTTGTGTATTTTATTTGACTGCTCTTAAAACGGTGAAGGAAAACATGGGGAAACCGGTATGTCTTAGAACCAAATTCGACGACATGTGACATCCAACATGCGGGTTGGCCCGCGTAGTGGATTACAGCCCAATCCCTTAAAAGGAGGCCTGAAGTGGGAGTGCTGGGACAGAGGAAATAATATAAAGCTAAGTATATGTATGCATGTAGCAGACATAGGATATCTTTTTAGCTCGGTGATATGTTCCCGTTTTCTACTATCACGTAGACGAAACCGCTAGCTGAAGATAATTTAGGATAAATATAAATTATCCTAAGGGATCATACTCCCGGGATAAAAAGCCAACAAAGACAAACTTTCATAGAAAACCGTTCAAACGTTGAACGTGAAAAAGTAAGAAACACACAACCTTTCGGTTTTATAATCTATATAAAAGCGAAATACCACTCACTGATTAATCACGAAATCTCAGAAACTATAACACCTAAAAACTTAAAATTTGGCAGGTAGGTTCCTTATAGGGTGCAGACGTCCGCTAAGAACGGATTTTACGAAACTCCACTCCTAACCCCCCTCCCTTTCACGCGGGCGAAGTCGCTGGCAGTAAACTATACTATGATTTTTTATTAGATGAAGTAAAGTGACAACAGTGGACAATGCCCAACTGTCAAATAACAATGCCCAACTGTCAAACAACCATTGTTATAGCTGTCACTTTACTTCATCTAATAAAAAATCATAGTATAGTATCTAATATTAGTGTGATCAATCCAGAAACAATGCTTATTGATATTCAAATACTGAGTTCAAATACCTTTGCATAACCATCCACCCAAAACACGTATAAATAATCTGAGAAAATAAATTCTCCCGTTGAGAGGCGAAACAAAATGTTAGTGAAAATTTTCTTGCATCTAGTGATGGATAAAAATGGCGCTTAAATTAACTAAGGTACAATTCTTTACTAGCTTAGGATTAAAAAGCAATTTCTATTTTCTAATTACTAAGAACTAGTTACTTTGGTTTGTACTGCAGCTTTTATTTTATTCACCAAGATTAAAACATTCTAAAGCTAAGTAAAGGATGAATAATGGACTTGTTGGCTTATTCAATAAAGGATTTAAAAAAATCAATTGTTTTGTTTTTAAATAAATAAACAGACATCCAATATACGAGTTGTATTACCTGACTGGACACCTCTTTTATTCTCTCACACAACATCACATCACACCTCTATTACTCAAAAAGGTTAGGTACAAGATGTAGCTATAAAATACGCCAATAAATCGATCGTTATATTAAGTCTCATATTCCTGTTTGAATCTCTCAGTTCTCTACAGAATTGACAACACTTATTTCTTAATCAAGATATTAATACGTTCCATATAATAGTCATCTAGACAATCGTACTGAACGATTAAATTAAATCAATCTAAGGCTTTCAATATTTTTTTATTTTTAGGGCTCGCCTTCGACCACTAACCATGTTGCGTGCTTCAACGTAGTCAGACTACGTTGAAGCTCGCCTAGCAATAACCGTTTAATTCATTATTCCCCGAGAGGACGCCAGCGTCCGCACACCTATTGTCTTTCTATTGTGTCTCTAATTACGGTATTCAACAGGTTAATCTCGAAACGGAATTTAAACGCGCCTCAAATTAATCGCTAACGCTTGTCAACGTGTTCCTCACTAGTCCCTACAGATACATATCGACGGGCCTTTATAGTTCTTTTGTGCGATAGAAACCCTACGAGGGGTCCACGGTACATTATTATGTGTATTTTATTGACAGAAGGATTTCAATACCAATAGCTTTTCTACCCTCAGTCATCTATTCAGATTGGAGTTTTGTAAAATTTGTTCCTTTATGTAAATATTTTTTTTCGATTTTTGATAGGTTCATTGGTTTTGCATAGTTGTATAGAATGATAGTGACCTACCCCAGTTTCATTCAAATGCAAATAATAGTTACAAACCTACCAATAGAGATGATACTTGCAATTTATTTTATTTGCCTTTTTTGAATCATTTTTAGCTTATGAAAGAATGTTTAAAATATCTTCATCAACAATATGTTTAGAAACATTAGATTGACAATCCAATGTATCCTATTTGAGTGTTCGACGTTGAGGCAGCGCTGCGTTTTCTTAGAGAATAGCACCACTGGACTTTGACGTCAAAGTGTATCACGCCCATACATCTGCCATAGATAAAGGCGTTTTAACGAGAGAGAGACAGATATATATTTATTTAAAAATTGTTATAGCTCGTATGCTTTTGATAATGCCAAATTTTATATTGTTTTCAATGTTTATATTCTAGTTTTGTGAATTTACTGATAAACTGACTAGAAAGAAGCAAAAATAATTTTTAAGCGTAACTATTACTTACGTATTGTAAGTTGAACGTGAAAAAGTAACAAATATACTCAAACATACAAACACATACTCACAAACTTATGCCTTAATATACCTAATAAATATATATACCTTTTCTTAACCCTTTCCGGATCACTGGAGTGATATTTTTCGTTGGCTTTTCAAAGAAAAGTGTGAAGGTATTTATTTTATTTTCTAACAATAACCATTCAACCTATCTAATGTGTTTTGGGATACCTTTTATACTAAACAAGTTTACGCCGAGCGATTTGGCTAACGTGACGAACCTGTGTCGTTTTGTATCACAAGGGTTGACTTAACTCCTCATAAAATGCTAGTAGTAGAGAGAAACTTATGTTATTGCCCTTTTTGTGGCCTTTTAGAGGTATTTTCGTACAAAAATTTTGTTTGTTGGTATATGTAGCATGTGTTGGTCGCCAAATATTGGCCAACTAGCGAACCTTCGAAATATTATTAAAAAAGGTTGCAACACTACTTTAGTCATGGCAACTGGTTTTAGTCAGTAAAAGGCTGACAATTTTTCCCGCTCTACCCAGCAGGAGAGATTTTTTGACGATTTCCCACGTAAAGAAAGGCAATCATCCTTCCAAAGCTGTGTCTTCCGTTACGCGGTTGCTACTGTTCTGTGAGCAATGTCCCCTAAAGCTTACGTTCCACGGACGCTTCACTTCATAGACGCGTTACATTCCTCATTATACGCTTGGTGTACGCTTGCGTGTAGCTTACATAAAAAACTATGAAACTCTCTCGACGAGTCGGCAGCGACGTGCCGTAAAATCGCGTCTATGAAGCTACGCGTTCGTGTACAGTAAGCTAAATGTTTGTATATAAGTTTAACTTAGGGCCTATGCACACCACGTTTTTTAATCCCGCGATACGGACGTGAGTCAGACGCAGCCTATGAACCTTTTCACACCTGTTTTAATTCAAACGCGAGTTTGAATAGATACAGACGCGCGTGTGTAGCGATACAGACGCGAAGCAAACGCGCGTGTGTATCGATACAAACGCGCTGGCATATTACGATTTTAAGCAGAACCTCGTCAACAGTAGCAAGATGGCGTCGTTCGAGACAGCATTGATTGCATTCGCTTTGTTATTAATTTAAAAAAAAAAGTGAGAAGAAAAGTTACCGACGTACACCCATTTACAAGTGAAAGAAGATTGTGTGGACATTAAACAAAAACTCGCGTGTGTATCGATACAAACAACAAACTGCATTATACTTATAAGAAAAACGCGCCATCGACCATTAAAAAACGTGGCTAGCATAGGCTCTTAAGCGTATATCAAGCGTATAATAACGAATACACGTCTATGACGCTATGCGTCCGTGGACAGAAGGCCTAAGCCGAAACTTATGACGAATGTTAATTCTTAGTACCTAATGGCCTCTCATTTGTCGTTGTCATTTCGTACTCTGTAGCATTTTGGCACGTGTTAGAGACATTATACCAAGCCAGACGAGAAACATGACACAATATTGACACCGTAGGTAAGGTATGATAATAATGTGACAAAAATACAATGAGTGATTGGCATAATACTGAGTGCTTTTGGTGATATTGTATCATGAAAACTTTACTTGTTGGATCTAATGCGAAGGTATTGCACAGAAAAATACTGACATTGTTGACTGACAATGTCAGTATTTTTCTGTGAAGATGGATGAGTATCCCTTTTCTGTGTATTAGTTTTTTCAACTAAATTGATATCGGCCAATAGTAACCAGGTGTAGCTGAATATCTGTACTTTACATAGAGCGAATAATTATCTTTCTTTTGAGGTGGCAAATTATCTAATAGCTTTTACGAGCGTGAAACCTATTATAGAAACACACTTGTAAAGGGTCTTTCAACAAGGACGGGTCGATGTTGAAATTAAATAAAACAAGCTGTATGTGAGATATTAAAGAAATTATTTTTTTTATTTGAAAGGCCCATTTACCCGTATTTATAAAGAAGTATTCACTTGTCACTAAGTAAAATTTTATTAAGTCAATACTTGACGTTTGAAATATGGATTCAAATTCAATTTTTCTTAACTATAGAATACAAATAATAGTTACTTTTACTCAAGTATTTAGTTTTACTTGCGGGTGTAAGACATCTCTGTTCATAGACAGCACTTCTTACCGTAACCTGTTCCTAGAAACCACTGAAAGCTGAACTGTGAAATACCTTGGTTCACAGAAAACGGAAATAAAAGGAGAAACTGACTGACTGACATATCAAAACGCAGCCAAAACTATTTGGACTAGGTCCGTAACATTGAAGCTTTATGTTATACCGCAAAAAACGTATATTTCAACACTCTCAAAGGAATCAAAATTAATAGGGTACGAGTACTTCCCGTCGACCTATAATCCTGAGCGTTGGCATGAAGAAAGGTCTCATAGTACAAGTATAGGAAAAAATTTGAAAACTGTAAATGCGTAGTTAAGTCACAAAAACAAAAATCGGAATGAAACCTTTTTCATAGGAAACCCGAAACCCTCAGTTTACGAGTCCGGCTCGCACTTGCTCTGTTTTTTAGAGTTAGATATCCCATTAATTGAGCATCTGGAGACGACCAGTACGGACGGTGTAACCAATGACTTGGGTGAAAGCGCGGGAGACAGCCGACAAGAAAAACTTGTGTAGCTTCGTCTAAAGTAACATATTTTATCTGTATTGATAACAAAAGGTTAGTCCTCCGGTTCCTCCCACGTCTGTCTACCAAGCGTCGAGAAACTTGTAGGTACTGAACAAATAAATCGCTTTTATAGTCAAGCCGTGGAATAGTTACAAATCTACCAGTTGTAGGCGTCGTATTTTCTTTTGTTATTCGGATTATTTTTCTATATAAGCGGGTTTTGACCAAACGAACACCGTAACGTTATTGGCAGATATTTATATGACATTAATGACCCCCTCCAGCTTCGCATGGGTGCAAATTATATCTATGTCTGCTCAAGATGCCAATCAGATTTTGTACCTTTGACTAGCCTGTTGGTCTAGTGGTTAGTAGCCCTGACTGTTATGCTGGAGGTCGTGGGTTCGTTTCCCACCCAGGAAAAATGTTTGTGTGATGAGCATGATCATTTGTTCTGTGTCTAGGTGTAATTTATCTACAATATGTATGTATTTAGAAATATATAAGTATGTTTATCAGTTGTCTAGTACTCATAACACAAGCTCTGCGTAGCTTGGGACTAGAAGGCGTTGTGTGATAGTTGTGGAAAAGTCTTATAATGTTCCCACTATTGGGATTCACACCTCCTCTCTAGGAGAGGAAATGGGCCGTAATCCACCACGCGGGCCCAGTGCGGTTTGGTGGAGGTCACATGTCTTCGAATTTTTGGTTCTAGGAAATGCCGGTTTCCTCACGATGTTTTCCTTCACCGTTTTGAGAGCAGTGGTAATGAAATAAATTACACAAAGTAATGCGCCTGGCTGGGTTTGAACCCGCGACCTACAACTCGTAAGTCAGGGCCGTTACCACTCGGCCACCACTGCTGCACCAGTTGTGGAATATATTTGTCGTGGAAAACGAATTCTAGCTACTAAGTGTTAATGTTCTTTTTACTGTAGTACTAAGTAGTAAGCGAGTAGGGTGACGCCGTGACGTCACTTATTATGGCGTCAAGTGGTCAGAGTCGGCATTGGAGGGATGGGACCCCGGGAGCGCAAGGCATTAAGGTCTGCGCGGGCGCGGGTGTAACACCTCTCTGATACGAAACTGTCGGTTGCCCATACATTCGTTATTACTTAGTATAGCTACCTGTGATTGCTACATACAATAGTAATTTGAACTTTGAAAGTAACATTATAATTAATTGATAATCAAGTGCATAGTTATTTAAAATCTCTTCGGTATTAACCCAGTACCACTGAACCAAGACGATGACGGCTATATCGCTCAGCCATTCCTGGCGCCGTCATCAGAAGTGGGATCTGGATCTGCTCCCACTGGCGCGCAATATTTGAGTGACAGAGATATCGGTCTCAACGAACCCTGAAAGACAGTGCTTCATCATGACTGTTACAAATATCAAAAGTGGTCATTACGTGGGCGCATGTTCGTGACGTATTTCACGGAGTGTTCAAATAGCAGCAAGCTGGCTGTCACCACGCGACGAGTTCGGGAAGCACGGTGTCGAAGAAGCGTGCTCTACAGCAGCGCAGGCGCAGGCTACGCGGTTGCAGAGCAAAGCGACGCATCAATGGTGGTCAAATATGGTGGTATATGCGGACAGTTGGAGCAATCTGGTCAGTCGTTCAATTTTTATTTTGTATCCTGAGCTGAATGGTCTTTTGTTAAGCAGTCTATCAGTCCTAATTTCGAGGGGCAACGTAAGTACGCGATTGTTTATATTAACAGTGTCGATCGGTCGGTTATCATAAATCGTAGAAAAATCTTAGGTGACGTTTTTATTCATAGGCACTGCTTACGGCATATTTCAAGTGGTGCCAGACGATTGTTTGAAATATGATGTGATGATTGAGCGTAAAATCTTTAAAGATTTCATAATACACAAAAGACTTATTCTTCTTTGATTATTTCATAACAAAATTGGTTGCTAAGTGTAATTCTAAATCTAATACATTGCATTCTCGAGTTAAGTCCGGTGAGTTTTAAATCAGACTTCAAGACTCGTGGTCCATAATTAACCATGTGCATGAGTCACTAATGAACTTTGAGGGAAAGAAAAGGCTCTTGAAAAGGTATACGGCCATTAGTTATTGGTTCGAACATGTAGCTTAATAAGTCCATAAGTTTGGTGATGGATGTATGACCTGTAAAGTACTTAAGTCTAATTCTGGTCGTATACAATCAGAACCCAACCCGAGCCCTGAGTATTCATTGGCAAATCTGTTCATGTTGACATAAGCAGTCAAAGTCAAAGTCAAAATGTTTTTGTTTCATATGGGCCTGCATGGGCACTTATAAGGCGTCGGAGGCTGGTGCACGGTTCCAAATTGGTCGTTTCCAATGGAGAGAAACCGGCGGGAGACTTCATGGTTGCTCTTTTAAAAAGAAATGTTTTTTTTGTACAATATTTCCAAATTACAGTATTGGTAATTGTGTGGGGACAGTGTAGGCCAGTTAATGTTGTGCCCAGGAGCACAGTAAAAATAATCATAATAATAAAGATAAAGTGACTCGTAATAGGAATTCGAGAGATGCTAATAAGATAAATTACTAATGGATTTGTGATAGTTGAGGTCTAAATAATATTGCAAAAGCAATGTGTCAAAAAATAAATAAAAAAAAACAATGTATGTATTGAAACAAAGATGGAGCAGTTAATGGACACAATATGAATGAGTTGCCAGGGGGCTGCATGTGCACATGTGCAGAAGCTATCATTGCCAAACGAGCGTGTCTTCGACATAGTCCTTAACCTTATAATATGCTTTTTTGGTTAGGACACACTTAATATGAGTTTTGAACTTTCCCTCACTAAGTTCAGTTACTGCTTTTGGCAGCTTGTTATAGAAGCGTATACTGTTTGCTAGGAATGACTTGCTGGTCTTGGCTGGCCTCCATTTGGGTAAAACAATTTCGTGTTTGATGCGCGTATTTTTGTTAGGAAGATCGCTTCTAATTTTAAAGGGTCCTAAGTTTTTGCGGACGTACGGAATACTTTCTAAGATATGAAGAGAGGGCAGAGTCAGTATATCGATTTCTTTGAATTTATCTCTGAGGGACTCGCGAGGACCCATTTTATAAATAGCCCGGATCGCTCTCTTTTGTAATATGAAAATTGAGTCTTCATCAGCTGCAGATCCCCACAATAAAATGCCATAAGACATAATACTGTGGAAATAAGCATAGTAGACTAACCTAGCTGTGGCTACGTCTGTCAATTGTCTTATTTTTCTTACTGCGTATGCAGCTGAGCTTAGTCTAGCTGAGAGAGAGTTCTTATATGAGCGCCCCATTGCAATTTAGAATCGATAGTTACACCTAAGAAAACAGTTTCCGTTATGACATCAAGTTTTTTGCCGTCAAGGATTAAACTGACGCCAACTTGAGGGACATTCAAACGATACTAATACGCCATAGTTTTTATTGATGTTCTATTAAATTTACACTTTTCGTAATAACTCAGTCAGCAACATTGAGTCACTAAAAGGTGCGTTAAATGCGTATTTTACGATGTCACAGCCTGTCATTGAGTTAAGAATAACAAAAAAAAAAACTCTACAAACCTCTTAGAAACACTTTTGGTCCAAGTTTTGTGTGAAGTAACACTCAGTAAAAAGCAATAATTTACGTCAATAGACATGTCATATCGTCCAACAAATTATGTGAAACGAACTCGGGATATCGGAGCGTAATGCACTTCAGTGCAGCAAAACAAAAAAAGGAGGCAAAAGAAACATTTGGTTAGCTAAACGTGGTCGACCCTTAACGACAGTGGAGAATTAATTGCGTAATAGAAAAAAAGGGGTGTTTTAAAGTTTCCTAAACTTAAGTGGCCAATGAAGCTGAGCACATGATTGCTCAGTTTAAGATTTTAAGTGGAACTACGTGAAAAAGTGTTGATAATAGACCACGAGAGCAAACAGCACAATGAGTTTATTTAATTTAAACAGGCCGACCGAAGCCAAGAGTTATGATAGAGGGAAAACTTAGTAATTTTGATAGACTATAGGTTGAAATAGGTTTAGCAGTTGTGGAACAACCTGCGGTTGCTCTAGCTACACATTGTCAAATCATAGCCGACATCCTATCTTACAGAAATAAATATAGCCGGCGTCCCATCTTACTGGAACTATTATAATGATTGGATTCTTGTAACATACTGGAAGGGTATGGCTCTATAGGACTCTGTATTTGTTTTATTACAATGCAAAGTTTCACATTATTTAAATTCATCAGTCATACTTCTGATTTCGAATTGTTACTTTGGATGTTAATCTTGCTTTATAATGGCATGTGAGGCTAGAGTATAAACATACTTGTCTTTTAATTTAATTTTATAATGTGTCAAGGGTGCTTTAACTTAAAATTCCTATAGGGTAAAATAGTATCAGTGGTTGTGTATTAACACAACATGCTCCTATGAGAAGTTAGGAAGTTACAGCAGTTAGCTCCTGCATTTATCTTGTTGGACTTATGTGCCAGTTAGAATAGAATTTTAGCAGGATAACACTTGCAGTTATTTTATTGGACTTATGTGCCAGTTAAAATAGAATTTTACCAGGCTAATGCTTGTAAGTATCTTATTGGACATGTATGCCAGTTGGAATAGAATTAAAGCAGGCTGATGCTTGCAGTTATCTTATTGGACTTTTGTGCCAGTTAGAATGGAATTATAGCAATCTAAAAGCTTGCAGTCATTTTATTGGACTTATTTGCCAGTTAGAATAGATTATTAGATTCTTTTATCTTAACGGATTATTAAAAAAAAGTAGTGTTTCAAAGTCTTATAAACTCAAACAGGGGAAGGCCCTTGAACTGTTGCCAGGACGTGTAACTAGACCGTTAAATCTTGTAACTGATCGTGAAACGAAACATAAATGTTTGCATGAGAAGAGAAAACGGCAAAGAACATGAAAAAAAAAAAGTAAGCGGTAAGTACGAAAATTTAAATTTCATAAGGATAAAGCTTACTTATTTAAATTTGATATTGGTGATTTAATTTTGATTCCAAAATAAAGAGAGAAACCAGACTAAATTGGATCCTAAATACAAAGGATCTTTCAAATTATTAGAGTTACTTGATGTCGATTGTTATCTTTGAAGCCTTTGATTAGTAAACGAACCTATGAGTATACTCACAACTGTATACGAAAGATGCCTCTAAGTAGTGCTCCTGATGAGCTAGATTTATTTGATGTAGAAGATGAAGAGGATTATACAATCCACAGAAAAATAGACACATACCATGGCTATTTGGTCGCACTGCATGCACCAAACTGTAACCGTAACTGCAATAAACTGTGAGTTGTTTAGGGCGCGGTGGGCAGTTGGTGATGTGGCGGGGGCCTGGGTTTCTGAGGAAACTATTTTTGTGTTGGTCATTTGATGACCTGAGTTTGGTCGCACTGCACGCACTTATCTGTAGTCGTGACTGCAATTCAATGGCGAGTTGTTCAGGGTGCGATGAGCAGTAAGTGGTGTGGCGGGGGCCTGGGTTTCTGCGGAAACTATTTTGTGTTGGTCATGTGATGGCCTGGGAGTCGTGGACTCTAGAGAAGTGACAAGGTTTGTCACATGCTGTTGAGACAGCTGGGCCATGAGCGTTGTATGTGATCTGATTAAGTTTGGTTATTGTGTTTAAATGTTAACTTTTTGATATTTTTGAGACTTAGAGGTACCTTTTGATACTCTGATAAAATTTGGTTCTAACAAATGTTGACGTTAAATTATCGATTGCTATTGTATTTGTTCTTGGTCAGGTTGGCCGAGGATGTACTGTTATTCCAAATCTGAATTTTGGTTACAGGTGCACACGAGGACGTGTAATTTGTCAGGTTGGCCGTGTCGTGGAAAACGAATTCTAGCTACTAAGTGTTAATGTTCTTTTTACTGTAGTACTAAGTAGTAAGCGAGTAGGGTGACGCCGTGACGTCACTTATTATGGCGTCAAGTGGTCAGAGTCGGCATTGGAGGGATGGGACCCCGGGAGCGCAAGGCATTAAGGTCTGCGCGGGCGCGGGTGTAACACCTCTCTGATACGAAACTGTCGGTTGCCCATACATTCGTTATTACTTAGTATAGCTACCTGTGATTGCTACATACAATAGTAATTTGAACTTTGAAAGTAACATTATAATTAATTGATAATCAAGTGCATAGTTATTTAAAATCTCTTCGGTATTAACCCAGTACCACTGAACCAAGACGATGACGGCTATATCGCTCAGCCATTCCTGGCGCCGTCATATTATTATATTATGTTACTGATACGACTGCGCCTCCTAAAGAACCCTTTATTATGATAAATAATTATGCTTATAGACAGCAGACACACACATACAAACGATCATCATAATTATAACACAATAATAGAATATCTAGGGCGGTCGTACGTCAGATGTAAAGGTGCTAACAAATCCCTTCCAGAGACCCTATTTTGTGGGCGATGAATGGGTAACGAGCAATAAACAAACTATTCCAGACCACGCAGCTTTGATTTATTATGATGTACTTTAAGGACTTAATAATGTTTTATCATCTATAGGTAGACCAACCTCATCATCATCATTTACTTGCCTCTGCACACACAACGCGTTGTCGTTTTTCATTCCGTCCTTTCAACTGTCAAGCTATCACTGGCTCCAAACATTTTCCAAAGAATGCACTATCCCTGCGAACACAAAAAAGTTAGGTAGAATGGGGATGAAATGAACACTCGCTCGTTTGACGGGACTTAAAAGCAAGAAAACACAATTGGACCACAATCAGAAAAAATACCAGGACAATTACTAGGTATACGCCTTAAGCTAGAACTACATTAGACCGACACACACGTGTAACACGCCTGATTTGTACGTAGAACGACGTCGCGTGTAGCTCTACAAGTCCAGTTTAGTTTCTATAAAAAATATATGGAGATCGACATGCCCAGATCGGCGAGTGTGGCACACGTGTGCGCAGTGTAGTTGCATTATTCTGTTTAAAACCACTATGGTAGACACTAGATAAATTCGCAATAAAGTACATTGACCTTTTCCTAATATTTCTGTGTAGGTAACCGAAAAACAAACAATGAATCATTTTTCGTTACTATAAAATAAATATAAAGGATTACAATAGATGTTTTTTAGATTCAAGACAGTTTTGTCTTTATTTCCGCTTTTGAAATTATGAAAGTCAATAAATAAAAGAGGCGCTGTTTTTGGTGTGTCGTTTTTAAGTGAAGTATTGTGGGTTTTAATTATTCGCTAATTGATCCCCACGACGCAAATTGGTGCAGTTTTGTATATCAAGTGCTAAGTCGTGTTGATTACATAAGCGAAGCTTACCGAGAAGGCTGAGTCAGTACATCTGCTGCGAAATACTGCAAAAAAACATTGGAATGATAACTCGACTAGCCTGTTAGTCTAGTGGTTAGTGCATCGACTTACATTCTAAGTGATAGACAAGCTCGTTCATAAAAACTATTTGTCACAATACGGAAACGTTAAAACAAAAGTTCGCTGCAGCGCTAAATTGTCATTATGACGTCTAACAAAACTTTCAAGGTTACAGCGCTTAATTACTGCAAAACTGCACTAATGTCATCAAGTCAAGATGTTCGGCATACAGTACACGTAAGTCAAGGAAAATGATTGTACCGCATGCCTAATCTAGTGCGTAGTACATATATATCGATGGGTTAGTGGCTCTGACTGCTATGCTGGAGGTCGGGGGTTCGATTCCCACCCAGGACAAATGTTTGTGTGATGAGCATGATCAAATTACAACCAGACACAGAACAAATGTTCTGTGTCTGGGTGTAATTTATCTATAATATGTATGTATTTATAGTTGTCTAGTAATCATAACACAAGCTCTGCTTAGCTTTGGACTAGACGGCGTTGCATGAGAGTCGTGGAATATTATTATTATACTCGTATTGACTCTAAGTGACTGAAAACTTCTGTTCTAAATTTCATTCTGGCTAAATGCACAAAACCTGCGAAAAAATAAGAGAGTCAATGACCGTTGGCTCTTACCGTAGGTATCATTATAACAACACACCCTGGCAATATGTCGACGACACCAAGATGAAGTCTTAAATTGCTCAATTAAGAAATAAGGGGCCTTCCGCGCCCTACCTCATTAGTAACGCTTCAAGTGTTCCAGTAAGAAAACACGGTTTAACTGGGACTAAAGCTTAGTATACGCTTTTAGT
The DNA here is from genome assembly GCA_958295575.1 of Leucania comma. Lineage (NCBI taxonomy): Eukaryota > Metazoa > Arthropoda > Insecta > Lepidoptera > Noctuidae > Leucania > Leucania comma. The sequence goes on along the minus strand of OY282477.1, from coordinate 20,754,403 downwards.
GCATAGTAGCATGCATGCCTTAATTAGAGAATAACGTTTACGTGGACAGAAAATATAGTTGGCACAGGTCCACTGAACGTAAACCATGTAACTTTTAACATAGAATCAACTGTGATATATCATTCATAGGTAGGGTCGAAGCCTGCTTGGGTCAAGGGCCGCTTTTTGAAAAGAAGGTTCAGCCCCGGTATGATAGGCAATGAAGGAATGGGGTAGGTTTTTAGTCAGTAAGAGTCTGACACTATTTCCCGCTCCGCCCAAGGGCGGGATTTGTCATTGGGTGATTTTACCAAAAATAAAAAAATCCTCCTCACTTTTCATATTTCGCGAACCTGCCTGCTTCCACGTGCCATCTTCTTCGTGGTTTTTTTGCGCCCTCGTCTCCTCGTACCATACTTACCAAGAAGAGTATTCAACATGTTGAAAACTTTTATTTTTGTAGTCGCAAAACCCTCTTGAATTTAAGAAATCCTTTTACCTAAACGCATGAAGAAACCGTGTCATCCATCTACCCTTCGTTAATGACCATATTCTATCAAAACATAATTCCTTATTCACCCCAAAACACCTCTATTTCCGGGATAAAATACTTCCTACATAACACGGCACAGTTTCCCTCAACCCCTCCTCCCCACTGCATTATGCGAACTTGTAACTTCAAACTCAAGCATTCCATATATCTCCAAAGTTCTTCCCATACGTGCCATTAGGAGGACTTGCTTTTTGCGGGTTAACTGAAAAGGCTATTAGGTTAATAGGAAAGTGATTCGTTTAGTAATGCTGTTGTTGATTGGGAAAAGTAGGGCATTTGGCAAAGCTAATAGCGCGATAGTAGATAGGTATAGTACGCTGCAAATAAGTTGAAGCATTTGCTATTTGCTGACCGCTTTTAAGTTTTCTTCTTCAGTCGGTCCTGCCGTCGTTTCGTTGCCATTTCGTCGACAGAGTTTAAAGTTTTGTATGTAAACTGCATAGTTGCAGGCGTACACTACGAAATTAAGCGTCCGTGGGCAATAGGCCTAACTCCTGAAAAAATGCCTCTTGTACACAAAGTTCAACATGGCCAAGCTCAAAAGCCCTCGTGCCCTCGATTAAACCGTAAACCTTGTACATACAAAAACATCATTACCGCTTTTTAGGGCCATGCTGGCCGAAGTTGGGCGACGATTATCCCCACATGTGCGATTAAGAAACAAACCGTTTTTAGCTGATAATTAAAAAGTGATTAAGTAAACAGGGCCGCATTGATCCGGCGGTGTGAAATTAATAGTCTGTTAGATGGGCTTTTTGTGTAATTGACTTCTGTGGTGTGTAGTGATGTGCCTAGGTTACGGTGGTTGTCGATGTTTTTGTGTACTCCATTTTAGGAGTTTTTTTTTATTATTGATAGGCTCTCACTGGACGATGTGGTCGACGATAGAGCACGCTTGCCTAGAAGTAGCCTATTCAATCTTGGGTTAAAGATATCAAGAGACACAGACCCCGGCAGGGAACTTCAAGCCTAAACTGTACGCACAATAAATGTATTTTTTTTTTACATTCTTTGTAAAGCAACATCTACCGGATTAAATTTGTAGTAACATAATGATTCTGATCAATTAATCAAAAGTAATTAAACAGACCGTTCACGGATGATTAAATATTTGAAGTAATAACATTTTATTAGTCCTTCCTTTAAAAACATTAAATTTTCTAATAATTGATTGAAGCAACCAATCTATATTATTGCTCCCGTTTGAAGACTCTTGCTTATCTGCCATTACCATTTATGAGGTGTTTTTAGTGATTAGTAGAGATAAGACACAATTTAAGCTATCTTAAGTCCTATTTAACAACGTCAACCCACTTACATATTAATCAAACGATACTCGCCTATTTTTTAGGCCTATCATAATTTATAAACAGCACTCCTTGTTTATAAATTCACAACATGGACTACAACTTAGTCAGTACTTAGTCATGAGCACTAAATTATTTGTAACTTTCTACCCACCTTGGGTAGCTAAGCTTGACTTAGCAACTTTGGTGGACTGGCCATTAAACGCTACAGTAAATTTCGTAAGGAAAAGGATTAAAACAAAAAGGAAAGAATAATCAGTTATAAACTGAGACTTCGGTTAATAATTTAAAAGCATGTCTCTGCGGCATTTTTTTCCTATCTGGATGGTGACCTTTACTAAGCGCTGTGTCTACGCAATCTTTTTGTACCTCTCTTGGTTATACAAATGGCATTTACTCCTATAGGTTATTCTGAAAAGTTCTGCCAGTTTTTTTTGGGGTTGCGTACCTGAAAAGGAAAAACTAACCCTTATAGCATCACTTTATTATCTGTCTGTCTGTCTGTCAAGACCCTTTATCTCGGGAACGCGTAGAGGTACCGAGTTGAAATTAAAACCATATACTCAAATCTGAGTGAATTTGTAAAAAAATCAAACTTTTCAATTACCGGAAAAAAAAGATACGGCCGGTTATGTTGCAAAAAATGTATATTTCTACTCTTTCAAGGGAATCAAACCGTAGGAGGCCCAGCAGGGTCGAAGCCTACTTTGGGGCCTTAGGAAAGTATGAAATGCATACAAGGCCCTGGAAACAAGGCAATGAAGAAACGGGTTAGGTTTTTAGTCAGTAAAAGTCTGACACTATTTCCCGCTCCGCCCAAGAGCGGAAGATGTCAATGGATGATTTTACCTACCATAAAAAAAAAACCTGACTGCCATTTTATTCGGCATTTATATGCAAAATAAAAATTTCATCGATATAAAATCTAACCCGTAGATTCACAACTCTACTCCGCTTTGGTTGAACACAAAGGTATGTGCTCAATACGGATTGAAGGGTAATCCTTACACCCACGTCCCCATTACAAAGAGTTCCTGTATTAAAGGGTCAATACGAATTTTTAGCTTTACCTCTCTTCAGGGAAACTTTTGAAGTATGATACAATGGTTAGAGGAGAAAAAGGTATTGGATTGATTGACTTTGATCATTGCTTTGGGAAATGTAATGGTCAGAGTGATTTAAATCGTAAATATTAGACTATTGGAGGTACTATCAAAGACACTCTTGCTTGACCACCGTTAAGTTCATTTTTGCTTGCATACGAGATGAAAACTGCAAAGGGTTTGATTTGGCGCAATGCCGCAGGGTTCACGCAAATATTTTTTTAAGTAATCAGGCAGAAATGACTGCGATAGTACAAACGGTGGTGTTGGAGTCGTGGGTGGAACCGGCACGAGGTGGCTCAGTTGCGTGGGAATTATGATAATGATGATAAGGGGTGGGGTAAATCTGAAATCGCGAAAAAAAACTGCTGGTCAGTACATTTGTGTTCGCCTAACTGGTCAATATGTACTGAAATTGGCTGACTTTTTTCGCGATTTCCGGTTTGGTCCCATAGTAAAAGCTTTTTGTTATCATGATTATAATCACGTGTTTAAGTATCGTTCATTAATTACCAGCCACGCAATATTAACTCGAGTTTTACAAAACAAGTATGTTCTTTATTTTTTAATTTTAATCGATAGTGTTTCATGTACCGAGTCGTCCCTCCGCGGGATTTAAACAACCCAAATTTAACGGTGTATAAAGGGCGGTGGACAAGACACGTTGCTTGCAGAACAGTTGATCGATGGGATCTGACTGCGTACCTGGAGACGCAGCGTTAAAAGACTCTCACAAAGTGAATTGGAGACCTGGGGAAGTCGCGGGATTACGATGCCGCGGGGACACTTCTGTCTAGCTGTGGACATCTTTCGGCAGAAATCATGATGGTGATGACGAACGATTCAGAAGGATACGTTTTGTCCTGTGAAAACCTTGCGAATCCTTTTCCCATCTCTGCCTACTCTCCACTTTTTCGCCATGAGCGTAAGCTCTCAAATGCCCAGTACTTTATCTGAATGGCATCGCCTCATAATACTTACGACACAAATTGAAAGTTTATGCCCGCCTCTCTCGTCATTCAAATGTCCAGTCGTTAAAATACAATTTTCTTTTTATTTATATTGCTTTAGTGGGTCGCTGTTTGCTTTAGAAGGAGAGTGTCTTTTTCTAGATGATGATGTGGGTTTGAAGATACAATATTCTATATAAAACTGTGTAGCGAGCTCAGAATTCTGAGCTCCATGCCATGTCTCAAAATACATTCGGTTACGGGGTGGTCCAAAGTCAAAACGAAATCTAAAGCGCATAAATGTTATTAATTGTTGCAGACGCATTCCGTCTATTGACGTTCAAACAAAGTTATTGCGTCATGTTGTACTCTTAGGTCGTGTTTACAGAGTCGCGGCGCGTTGCGCGGCGCGTTGGGCGTTTCATCGTACATTGCGGCAGTGGCCCGCGTCATCGCTTGCGCAAACACAAACATATGGCAATGTACGACGGACCGCCTGATGCGCCGCCCGACGCGCCGCGTCTCCGTAATCGAGCACTTAGTGTTCGATTACGATTCGATTGATAACATCTAAATTCGGATCTGCAAGCTGAAACCCTGTGCAGACAAATATGCCTCAAGTGTACAAAACTAAAAACTTTCCTCCTCCCGACTCTCACGTCCGCGCCATTTATAAACTAAAGCCCGAAATACATTTTCAATATAAATTGTTCATAATTCTAGAACATGACTTGAGATCTTGACAAAACGACATTCTATTTATTAGAAGCAAGTGTCGAAACGCGAAAATGTAAAAGATGGACCACGTAAAATTTAAGTAGCGCATGTCCCGTATTTTTATGGAAATCGCACTAGTAATGACTCCTGTATCGTGGGTTGACAAACACGTAGATTCACATACACAAGAGATTCGAAACAACTGTAGGCCATACAAATTGAAAGTATAAAAACTGCGTCATAATGTCGACATAATGGCACTTTATCTAACAAAACGTGGTTAAACATACCAGGCTAATACGTGTACGTAGAGAATACTGGGTGGAGCTGGAGTGTCAGATTTTTACTGACTTAAACACACCCGTATTCAGTCTGATTCCTCTTACCTATCGTACGTTCCCGTAGCCCTAGGCATCAGTCCTAGAGGGCCCAGTTAATTATGTCAACACCCCTTTAAGGCGTGAAACACAACGCACCGTCTACTTTGGCGTGATCGGTATCAAAAAAAATAATTACGCAATATAAAATACTGGCAGTCGCATAGAAAAAGGCAAGGCAGGCAGATTACGGGTTATTGATTCATGATCCATATTTCAGTAGAAATATCATATTCATCAACATTTTAAGTAAAAATTTCGTTTAAAGCCATCATTCATACGAAATGACGAGGTTACGAGTAGGTATTTGATTGGCACTAATTGGTGTCTCGCGTAACGTGTCCATTAAAACTGGCAGGAAACATATCATGAGACAGATATAAAATAATACAATGTACCTATGTAACGAACTATATGACGCATTGCAGAATGCTACAGTACCGTAACCAAATTGATATACCATGGATAGGGCACGATATCAAATAGAAAGTATCGGTACTGTACTCATGACTTCGTGGGTAGTTTTGAAAAAAAGTATCGATTCCTACTTCAAATTTTTAGGTCGCAATACCTATGTCATGACGTTCATGTCAGTCAGTGACGAAAGATTTTTTATCACTACAATAAAAAATAGTGCCTAGGTTATGTACTTTTAATTTTTAGGGTTCCGTACCTCAAAAGGTCCCTTATAAGATCACTTCGTTGTCCGTCTGCCTGTTTGCCTGTCTGTCTGTCAAGACCCTTTATCTCGGGAACGCCTGGAGGTATCGAGTTGAAATTAAAACCATATACTCAGGTCAGCGGTCCCTTAAAGCTGTGAAAAAACAAACTTCAAAGTTTCGACACCTGCAAGGAAACCAGAGTTTATAGGTTACTTCTCGTTGACCCAGAATCCTGAAATTTGGCATAAAGCAAGGTCTTATAGCACAGGTATATAGGAATAAATCTAATAAACTTTTTTTTGCAATTCGGAAAAATCTTCAAGACTCCATTCTGAAATTGAACTATTTACATAGGTAAGTTTGTACGGAATCCTCAGTGCGCGAATCCGACCCACACTTGACCAGATTTTATTCGATACGATACTAGCCAAAATATACTCAATATGAATAAAAGTATCAATTACAAAAGTATCGGTATCGAATTGAAGTACTTGATACCACAAAGTACGTATTGATAATTTTTCCGTGTCCATAACTATGGATACGAATAAAAAAACGCTTGTTCTAGAGTTTGTTAGTACCTACATCATTTTATTGCTAGCTAACTTGACAGACATTACCGCTAAGCGATAATGTAAGGAATTTAGAAAAATTCTCTTGTACGGATATGTAATTCAAGAAAATTCTCTTTATACACATCCAAAAACAAACACAGTTTTATTGTTTACGTTATGATGAATAACATTTTATTGGCTATCTCGCGTTATGCTTTTGTCAACAACACGCATCTCGTGAATGGTTTGTACTCATAAAATCAATCGCCATTTTGTCATTTATAAAAAGAATGAAGAATGTATCATTCATGTTTCAACTCTCGTAAAACGTAAACACAATAACATACAATGCGCTTTTATAGGTACTCATTCATTCGCATAACACTGATTCATCTACCTAATACCACATAGGAAGTACATAACATAATTCATATTCTTAAAAGGAAATCCGTGGTTCTAAACTGCAACGGGTAAATGAAAGACCATAGGTGGCAGTTTCGGGAAATCCGCACCTTTGTGCGAACCACCTGGAGAACACGATGGAGCATATGGTAGAAGTGTGCTCCGCTTGAGCGGTGCTCCACCTTGTTCTCATGGAGGACATCGGCAACGGCGCCATCTCGCGCTGGGCCCTGGTTCAGACTATGGTCCGACTAATACTTCAATTAGTATTAAACCTGGTAATAGTCCCGGATCTTAAATCGCGCTTTGTAATAATTATATAATTATACGGTATGAGTTTAGTTCCAAATGTTTTTTAGTGATTCTTGATGCAGTTTAAATATTAAACAAGTGTTGAACGTTTCTGAAATTTGGCTTTAAAACCGTTTTCGTGGAAATTACGAGATTTACATTTGATTAGAAAAGTTTAATAGCAAATGTTTTATTCCGGACAATCGGTTTTCCTAAAAAAATAATTGGTCCAATGTAGCTTTTCAGCAATAACCTATAAAAAGCAGGTGGGATAAAAAGCAAAAAAAAAAACACGAAAAGAAAAATATTTCCTCTACGGTTATTAGAATAAATATTTATCGTGAACTTTATTCGTTTTTCTTTTTACAGAAAAACACTAATAAAGTTCATGATCACGACCTTTCCTTATGTTTCATAAAAAACATAATCTAAACCATTTCACTGTTAACAAATACCAAAAACAGTAAACCTTTTAAAAAGCAAAAACCCGGATCTTATATTCTTTTTCAAAAAAGAAACAAAGGTAATTCAAAAAGATTATGCCATCAAGGGATGCATACCGGGTTCAACCTTAAGTTGTCACCCCGTAGCGGCACTTATTCGCCTCCTGGCTTTGCATAATTTAACTCGCTGAGATATGCTTGAAAACGTGTTGACTTGCGACTTTGCGACGAAAAGATTCTTTATTTGCGATTGCTTGTGGTTGCGCCAATTTGCTATGATCCGCGATTTTGTTTTTTTGTAATTTATTTTTTTGGCCTAGCAATCCTATCCCTTCCGTTTCCCTCCCCCGCACGACCTCAAGAAATGAAATGACATTACGTGTTTTGTGCATCGATTGTGGATGTGACCGCTCCGCTAACACCGCTCGCTCGAAATTACAAGAAAATTGACTATTTCGTGATCCAACCATTCAAAGACTCAACAATAGTGCAGTGTAGTGCAATACAGGACCTGGCAGTGTGAATGTGCGAAGTCGAGGTTCGCCGGCCGGCGCCACGTGGAACCTTCGAGGTCAAAAGGTCAGTGTTCCTCCCTAATACATTCATCCCATCAATAAAGGCACAGTACCTGCATATTGTTAACAAACCTTAGATCGCTTTTCAAACATACAGTCCATTAAAACATTAAGCTTATTCGCGCAACCAGCTTGGAAAGTTGTATTTCTAGGTTTCCGTACTGCTAAGTGGAGCTATACGGTTCACCAACACAAAGACACGCATATAATCGCAGTACTAAGCGCTCCAGTCGAACGCCAGATGGCCAGTGACAGATGTCAAACGTGTCACTATTTTTTAAACGACCCATACAGCCAATACACCACACGTACCTTAGTCGCCCTCCTAGAGAAGAGGCCTGAGTCCCAGCAGTGGGAACATTATAAGGCTGATTATGTATCGTGGTCGGCAAAAACGTAACTCTTATGAGATCACTGTATTGTCTGTCTGTCAATACTCTTCTTCGGCTTCTTCTCAGGATTGCATGGAGGTGTCAAGCTAAAATTAATATCAAATACTCAGGCCTGCTCCCCCTTACAGCAGTGAAAAAATCAAACTTAAAGATATAAAATCGATTCGTTTATGGCGCATATTTTGACGCTCGCAAACGAATCAATCAAGCAAAGGTATGGCGTCAAATCAATTTCATTGTAGGCGACACGTGCTTATTATACCTAGTTTAACGGTTCTATTGTATTTTTTAATATTAAGTTTTATTTATGATGTACCTACATTTTTATATTTAATAAATCTGGTGCTCAAGGCGCGGGAGACGCAAGCCAGGGGAACGCGGGCGCGGACTTACCGCCACTGTAGTTGGCATTTCCTTAGTGATCTTTACGAATTATCGCGCGCGGATGTGTTTTTCATCTCCCCACCTTTCACCCTCAACGACTATCAAGTTTTGCATTCATACATCCACATCCACTACATCAATGATTCAACTGAAGTAAATTCTATCGACTACATTAGACTGCTTAAAGTTAAAACAATTTAACGCTCGTCATTTTTACACGACTGCCCCAAAAAAAGAGTGTTATGTTTTCAGGGTTCATTTATGTATGTATGTAAGTTTCTTTATTCCACCGTAACTTCTAAATTACTGAACCGATTTACACGTATGAGGTATCGTTAGATTCCTTGCATCGTCCCGAGTAACACAGGCATTGAAAAACTATAGAAATGCAATGTGGTGAGTAAGATAAATAAATGAACACCCACCTAATTTTTTATTTTTTTTTATTCTGTTAATGCATGTGATTTTCGTCTAGGATTTGACAAGTGAATTCCAAAAATATAATATACGCTGTTAATTGAAAAACTGTCGAGTAAAAAAACCATTTTATTTTGTTAGTTGACACTATCAACTTTATATTTACATAGGAAGGTAACCGTCTTCTTTTTTTTTTGCAATTTGAGTCTTGCTGATAAGAAGTAGAACTTTGAGATTCATCTTCATCCAGCCAGTCTTCACTATATTGAAGTCGACTTATAGCTTAAATGGATGCAGCTGACTAGCAGTATTTTGGACAACTCAGGGTTTTTTTTTTAATTGGACAAGTCAGGGTAACATTACAGTGTTGTCAAGATTGATGGTCTTTTTTTTTGGGAGTAGGAAAACAGGAGGAGCGAAAGGGAGTCCCAGATTTGTACTAACAACCTCTGGTGTTCCTTCAGTTACCTTTTACGTTCCACTCGTTTTAACAATCCTGGAGCTAGATTGTTGATCTGACGGGTGTTTGACAATTTTTTTTTGACGATTAGTTCTAATATTACACGCATAAATAGGTTTTCATAGACCTACTTACACGAATAACTGCAATTTTTGTCAAAATTAATTTAGTCATGTTGGTAGAAATCAGCAACCGAATATCTCTATTTTCCATAACAATACCTTTACACTACTATTTCATTTGAAGTAGATATTTATTTGTAATTTTTCGACTAACAAGCAGACAAAGGCTATTGTTATTCAAAACGTTATAGGTATGTGTCAATTCATTGTATACCAATACTGAACATGAAACCATAAAATACATAAAACTATTATTTTATAAATATCGGGACTTTTTTGTTCAGTGACCTTAGTGTGAGTTTGTTTTACGTTAACGCAATCGACACATGTGACGTTCCACGCTCCGATTGGCCCGCTCCAAGATCTTAACCAATCAGAGAGGCAAACGCGTGAAGGGTGAACGTTTCGAATTTCGAACGCGTTGACGTAAAAACAACTCTCACTCAACGCATTGAAAGTCTTTGAGTAATAGTTATTTATTATTTACTATCAATGTACCAGCCAGTATTTGTGAATTTGATGCTGTTTTACATATTAGGTGAAGATGGCATTGGAAGTTAAAAAAAAGAAAAAAGCTGAAGCTATTTGCAAGTTTCGAAGCGTAGATCTATCTTTTTTTATTATGGATAGACTCGCGCTTGGCCACTATCTCACCTGATGATAAGCGATGATGCGGCTGACGATGGAGCACGTTTGCCTAGAATTAACCTATTCACTCTTAGACCCAGTTATGAGTTTACATGTGGATGGATAGAGAGGCCAAAGAAGAGATGGATGGATTGTGTGAGGAGTGATATGAATGAAAAGGGAGTCAGTGATAGTGTGACGAGTGATAGGACAGAATGGAAGAAAAAAACGTGTTGTGGCGACCTCAAATAATACGGGACAAGGGCTGGAAGATGATGATGATGATGATGGATACCACAGAATCAGTTTTTTTTTTATTCCGTAGTGGGTCAGTCTAGTTAACAGTTTGGGTGAGAGGTTTCTAGTTTGCAAAGTATGTAAATAATTTTTTGTTTCTTACCAATACTCATGTTACTCATAATAATGTTGTAATATTTTAAACGTCAGTTATTATTGTGGTTATAAACATGTTGACCGCATTACTGCTTGTTTTGAAATTGTGATTATAAATTATTATGGACCTTGAAGGAATGTAGAATTGGTATTGCGACTAACCAGACTGATAATAGGTGGCTACTTATGAGTGAATGAAAGTAAAAACCCCATTGTTTAACCTTGGTGTGAACAAATTATAGTTGAATTGACCAGGCCAGTTTGGACTGATGCCTGCTAGGCCTAGGGGCGAAGGTTTTAAAGAATGACAGTGGTCCTAGAACACCGTAGGCATGGGTTTGTGGAAGACGAACAAGGGTTGGCCGGTGAAGATCGAGCCATGTAGTGCACTACATGCTTGAATGCAGTTCTACCCGATGGTAAGCAGTAATGCAATTGTTGCTGGTGAGGTGCACTAGTTTATTCAGAGCATATACACACTGCCTTGAAGACACCTAAATTATAATCGGACGGGAAGATCGCAGCAGGCAACAACGACGTAAAACGCTTAGTCCGGACCGTAGAAGTTTCAACAACCTAAGGGTTTTTATGATACATAGGGGAGAATTGAAATGGCGGAATCAATTCATGCAATGCCCGCGCACACTCTCCAAAATGCATCCTGTAAAATATATAATGGATTAACACATAGGCAGGCTATATTTTTTACTGGTAATTACTAATACCACGCGAACGAAGAAGTTAAAAAAAAAATAGTCGCAACAACATCTTGCGACAAAAAAATCGCTCGTCTATTCACCCAATTAATTCATCAGCCTCTAATCTAAACTGCAACTTGTCAGTCACACTCTAAGGAATTCCTATTCTACCTAGTTTCAACCCTCAAATGCTCGCTAGCAATCGAGGGTTTAATATGCTTAATAACAGCCCCACCCCATAATTCAGATTAATACTAATTGTGCTGTCAAAGGTAATGACAGGATTGCACAAGGTAATTTTCGGAGAACAGCTGTATAAGAAGGATAGACAGTGGGGAAATGCGAATGGCACATGTTTATGGTTACGTGACTGTGAGAAATTGAAATTTATGATTTGTTTATTTTACTCTTATTAAAATAAAAGTGCTTGTTCATTTCAAAGAGGAAAGGAACATGTAGAATGTGTTTTTTTTACGTTAGGTTAAATCATCCAATGACATCTCCCGCCCTTGGGAGGAGCGGGAGATAGTGTCAGACTATTACTGACTAAAAACCTACCCCGTTCCTTCATTGCCTTGTTTCCAGGGCCCTGGTATGCGTTTTCATGCTTCCCCAAAGCCCCAGAGTAGGCTTCGACTCTGCTGGGCTCCTACAGTTTGCTGACGTCTCCTTGAGGCGCCCGGGAATAGTCCGCGCCATCGACAACGTGGGCTCGGTCCGAACTATTACCGGACGGATGGACAACTAGCTACCTATTGCTCGCCGTCCGCAAACCCGCGGTGGCCGGAAATCGGGATCGGATGTAGAATGTGTTGTGTTTTGGTTTGTACTGAATTAACTCAAAAACTACTTGATCGATTTTAAAAACCCTTTCATCCGTAGAAAGCTACTTTATCACTGACTGACATAGGTTATTATATTTTCTATTTTCGCGCGGGCAAAGCCACTGATAAAAGCCAGTATTTTTATAAAAAAGGCTTTCCACGAACGCGATAATGCGGCAGGATTTAACTACGCAATTTCATAATAAATATGTCGCATTATTCGTCTCTTTTTCGTCTTCTTTTTGAACATTCGTAAAAATTGTATAAATTGATATAACAAGAATGTTATTTATTTCATCTTTACTGTCTCTAATGAAGCATATTAAACATTGAATTCTGTGTACAGTAATAATAATTAGACTTCAGATTTATGTACTGTATGTGTGTTGTCATAATTTTTCTTAATTGTCTTAGTCTGTAGTCTGTCACTGTACATATTGAAATAAAATAAAAGTAAAGGATGAAACGGTTAGACAGCTTTTGGTATTTTACTTCAAGTTTTCTTGATAATTTTGATACAAGTGCAGAAAATTTGTCATTGCGATCGAGGTGGAATTCGCACGAGCCGTAGGCTATGGAGCCTAGGGCTGTAGTCATAAAGCACATTGTGTCAAACGATGTTTTTCAATTCACTTACGACTCTCACGAGTCGTAAGTGAATTGAAAAACATCGTTCGACGGTCGACGCGCGCCCAGCCAAATTTTTTAAAATTTTATTGTAATAAAATTATAATAAACAATTTTATTACAATAAAATTTTAAAAACCACTGCTGGGCTGGGCTGGGTAAGTGTATTGAATAAAATTGGGTGGGGGCGAGCACGCGCATTTTTCCTCACTAGTGCGGAAAACCATCCATTGTGTGCCTAAACGCAGCGGGGTAAAAGCAGGTTTTCGAGTAAGTGTATTGAATATCAAATTTTACAACCAAGATACCTACAGATTGACTATGTCCAAACTGTCACCTTCAGAATCAGAAGTCATATCGGCAAAATCTATAAAAGTTGGCTTGAAAATCGATTTTACTTAATTGCAATATTCATCACAGAATAAAGCCTGCAATGCATCCTTATCATTCAAAAGTGGGCTACGGGACCTATTGAAAGAGTTAACTGTGACCCTGGATCTCAAAGGCCAACAAAAGATACAGGTGGATTTTAGTCTGTAAAAGTATGACAGGTCTCGCTTCATCCTGGATTAGGCAAAGACCCACGATACAAAACCTCAAAAAAAAAAAAAATTCGTTGAAAAAAAAAGTTTCCTTTCGTATCAGAATTCATAACATCCTGCATCCCATATCCCACGCCATTAATCACAGAAATAGCTCACATTCAGGTATTCGTCCTTCCAAGCTTGACTCCGTAACCGCCTATGGGATGCGGAAACCACTTATCAAGTTCCCGCGTGCAACCCATCGTCCTTTCCCATAAACTATATCAGAAAGTGCTATAAATTCTTGGGAAAATACTCGTACAGTTCGGCGTTTTATCGTATCAGTTTCGTGTCAAAAGTCGTTCAGTTTTTGGGCCGGTGTCAGCTAGGTCGATGAATATTTTTAGGAGAAAAATGGCTGACATAAATAACGGATATAAATAGGATACTTTAGTTTGTGTTTTGGGAGACTACGGTCTATGCCTGGGGTTATCGCCGCCGCAAGTAAGGACTAAGTAATGATTAAAGTAAGCAACGTTTTTCTTCACTAACTTTTGTCAACAGATTTGTATACTATTTCTACAGGTTCTGCTCTACGAAGGAAAGAACTGTTCTTTTTATTTTGTTCTTTTTTTTTAATTTATTTTATTTAAATCTTTTGGCACTCTGCACAGTTCGGCGTCTTTATGTCGACACCGCCACCGGGCTACGCTGAAAACCAGCGCTGTGAACTTATCGCATTATGCATGAAGCCACAGCTTTATGCTGAGCGTTTGGCCGTTTTGCGCGGATGTGACGCATATCTTCCTTTATATAAGGTGACTGGTAATTAGTGTACGATACTTAAACACATGATTGCCACACGAAAAAAATCAGCAAGTTCAGTACATTTTGACCAGTTAGGTGAACATAATGTACTGATCAGCAGGGCCGAAGCCTACTGGAGCCACGAAAAGAAAGTTGAGTTTACTTTTCTGAAAGGGAAAGACCACGATCCTAGAAGGCAAGTGCAACTGAAGGAACATAGGTGTGATTTTAGTCAGCAAAAATCTTTTACACCCTCCTGCTCTGCCCTAGTGTAGGAGAAGTCATAAGATAATTTCTAACCTTTAAAAAAATGGGTTTTTTTGCCGGTTTTTCTCCATAGGTTTTGAAAGTTCAGATGTTTTATAAATGCCCTTATAAGCCCTCGTGAAATAAAAGTATAATGATTTTTTTAATCATACAAAAAGGCACTCTTGTTGAAGTGTGATTACAGGCAATTGACCAACTTTTAAACATCTTAAAAAACAGATTTGATATTTATATTATCAATAGACAAACTAAGGCAAATGTGGTAATATGTATACTCTATACTAGCACATATACGTGTGAAAACGTATTCGTTTGTTTTGATTGTTGATGTTTCCCCCGTGGAGCAATACGGTTGAGTCTATCGACTTTTATTGGACACAATTCAAAGCGGAATTCACTCTGTGTAGGCTTCGTTTTGTGTTCAGATTGGTTCAGATACATCAACCCAATCACACTTCTTGCTAAATTGGAGATTTTTAGAAACTTTATTAGTTTAGTACGAAGTATTCGCAAAGATTTTTTTTTTTGGAGTGGAAGAGATAGGCCGAAGAAGAGATGGATGGATTGTATGAGGAGTGATATAAAAGAAAAGGAAGTTAATGATATTGTGACGGGTGACAGGACAGAGTGGAAGAAAAAAACGTGTTGCGCCGATCCCAAGTAATATGGGATAAGGGCAGGAAGAAGAATATTTTTTTTCTGAATTTAGAACCACGTTTTAGCCCTTGTCTGTGTTAGTGCCAGTCAAATTTATTTCTGTATTTTTTACTGTTAATAGTGTCACACTTGACCCCTATTACACCTGATAGTAAGCGATGACATGGTCGACGATGGAGCACACTTGCCTAGAAATAACCTGTTCCACTTCAGCTATCACGAAACGCAGACTCTGGCAGGGAATTTCATACACATTATCACTTTCATTGTATGTAACGTCAAACTTACATTATATCAATTTGCCTCTATTTCCCTACACCCACATTTCGGTAGTACCATCAGCAATGCACAGATCCTGACTCAGCCAACCAGTTCGTCCACTTAGAATTCTCGATTCCTACAGAGGAATTCCAAATGGACAAACCCCAATACATAGGAACCGACTCAACCATTGACGTCAAGCTCAGCAGCAGAGCTGAGAATCACTAAACCCGTCTATATTTACTCCCGATTTCAGTACAACGCTTTAACAGTAGACACCTTAGCCATCAATACATTCCGTCCACAGTATAAGCCTAATAGCTTGTATGCCGTAGTAGAACAACGGCGACGTAGACGGGCGATCAGCCGAAAGAACATATTCGACGTGAGTTACTGTTATGTGCGCCTCTGTGTTACCTCTCTAGAGCTCGGACGAAGAAAATGGAGTGCTCAACTGCTCATACTCAAACTCATTTATCTTATGACGGTTAATTTCTTGAGAGCAGCTATAATTTTGGGATATCTTGACTTTAAATTTGTTCGTAGGGATGTGTACTTTATTTTTATTGAAATTTCAAGCATCACAAATAAAAAGGAGATTTAATGCCACATCATAAAATGCTGTGTATACAGAGTGATATCGTATGACACAATATCCAAAAATAGATAGTAATAATCAGTGATCTGTGCTTTTTTGCCCTTCATTTTGTCTACAAACTGCTTTGTACATGTAGCATAAACTGACTAAATACGGTGGTAATATTGTTTTTGACAACTTGTTTAAAACTTTTATTTATCAATTGCAGTATACTATTTATATATTCTAAACACACTGAACAAACCGAATAAAAAAATCTAAAACTAATTAAAAGTAATCTAAAATATCACAAAAAAATTCCTCCGCATTGCTGCTACCTGGTCATTGGCAATGCTTATCAGACGACTCATATTTTAACAACATTAACATTGTAATAATATTAATTTCATTTTCTGACACTCCATTCTATCTCTACTCTTGTGTTCGTGCTCAGACGAATTCACTCGATATATTTAGCTTAGGTTACAGAGATGTGACGTTACAAAGTCTAGACACCGTTGACTGACTTTAAATTGATTGCTTCATTATATTTAACACCTAAACAAGATTTAATTAAGATGAGATGGTCGAATGACTAAAAACTTAAATGGATTTAGTTTATCAGATATGGATAGCGAGGTTTGAAATCCGAGTTTTTTTATAAAAATTTAATGAAATCAATGTATGTAATGGTTGTTATTTTGAGGTGGGATGGAAAATAATCAAATTACTCCTCACGCTCTGGGTAGAGCGTTACACTTTTACTGACTAAAAACCACGAGTTTTTTATGGTAGGTAAAATCATCCAATGACAAATCCCGCCCTTGGGCGGAGCGCGAAATAGTGTCAGACTCTTACTGACTAAAAACCTACCCCGTTCCTTCGTTGCCTATTATGCCGGGGCTGAGCCTTCCTCTCAGGAAACGGCCCTTGACCCCACCAGGCTTCGACCCTGCCTGCCTGCAGCTAGCAGGCTGGGCCTCTACGGTTTGCCGACAGCTCCTTGAGGCGCGCGGGAACAGTACGCTCCGTCGACGACTTGGGCTCGGTCCGGACGGTTACCGGACGATCGGACAGCGTGCTACTGGCCGGAAATCGGGATCGGAATCCCGGCGGCGGCTGGAAAAACCACGTGTGTTTATTTATATGCATCTAAGTAAGGAATCTTAGGAAGTACTGGTAACATTAATAAAATTATGTAGCTAGAGGTGTGACCTAGGGTACCTCTGTATATTCCGAATAAAAAAAATACTACTAAAATGTCAATTTGGTTACACTTTTCACTTTCAAACAATAACAGACAGATGAGATAGCTCGTTATTGGAGTATTGAATACTACATGCTACTATGGCGTATAATCATTATTCTCATTCTGGTAGTTATACGTTACTTACGCATAATTACCAGAAAAAAAATTAAACGCTATGAATTTCTTCGAAATATAAGATTTAATTTAAAAGGGTGTTTTCCAAGAAGGTAGTCAAGAAAATGCTTTCCTTATCTCATAAATATTTAGTAGCAAAATAGAACATTCTACTAAGAAGTGTTCATAACTTTCTAACTTACTTTGAAAGCTTAAAATTAAGCTAATTAGTGCTAATTTTTAAAGTAAAATTATCATCTCTCTGGATTATTTATCTCGGTAACAGTTGTCTTGAAATGCGAAGTTTTTATTTTGTCCTAGAACTTTCTAAATGTTACTCTGACAGAATTCGACATTTCTATGTAATTAAGTCCCGAGTACGCGAGGGTGTTAATATAAAAACCTGAGTGAAGTGAGGAGTTCAAGCCGCTCAAGACAAAGACAGCTGTATCCCCGTGTCTGTGAGATAATTAAAAGACAATACACTGAAACAAATTTATATATTAGAGAAATATAAGTATGATTTACAAGTTAATGTTAACTGCAACATGTTTATATATTTGAAAAAAAAATCTCTGCTTTAAGACTGAACTAGTTTTAATTTTCTATAACGCTTTCTTTAGTTACTTTTATTTAGCACATACAAAAATAACCCTATTATGTATGCAAGATACTTTATTCAGTTATCAAACGTGAATACAAATATATATGTAAACAGCCCCAAACAAAGTTCAAGTGTTTTCATTTTGATTATTCAAAAACATTTGCGTTTTTTACTTCAGCAAATAGATGAATTTTTAAAAAGTGAATTTCTTTCAAAGACTTGCAAATTGTGAGCGAAAACGTGTTACACGATTTTATGACTTGGGCTCAGCTTCTGAATGAATGTCATCATTAGCAGAATTTAAAAAAACTAACAACATAAATAAAAAACGCTCCCGAGATGTAATAGAAAAATCTCGTTGGACTAATGCTCTTCATTACTTAGATAATACAAATCTTAACAGAACAAATTCTTTACAACTCAAATCCGTCTACAAATTACAACAATTACATTCAAATCTCCTCACGTAAATATATCTTCTACCTATTTAATTATGTAAAGGATCATGTGAACAAATGTTCAAGAGAATGTGTGACATTTCCAAGTCAATTTGTTCAAGAATTCTTCGAGGAAGTTAGTATGAGTACATTAATATGTCACTTTGTTGATTTTGAAAGAGAGACAGATATAACAAGGACATTGCTTTATAATGCCGAACTCAGGGTTCCCGCAGACAGGCTGTGAAGGTCAGTAATGGTCTGACTCTACCTTTCGCTTCACCCAGAGTAGATTGGATGATTTCCCACCTCAAATAAGAGCTCCCACAGACGGGCTACTGCGGTGTTGTACTCAGGACTGAACTGAAGAAACACAGATAGGTTTTGTCAGTAAAAGTCAGACAATCGAGGCAAGGAAGCTAGGAAATGGAGGATTTTTTTTATCAAAACTAGTAGTTTCTTGGCCCTGTCGCATTGTCATATCGTGCCTGTTTGCAGAAGCCTTTATCCTGAAACTCGATGTGCCAAGTTGCTTTCAGGCACAACGGCTGGTATAGTTTTATATGTGGGCCCAGCCTCGGCCAATCGCTATTGTGTAGCCATTGTATAAACGGGGAAACTCTTTTAACATAATGGCGTTTGGCCGAGGCTGGGCCTACATGTAAACATTGCACAAAATGATTGTCGCATTGTCACTTCGCGCCTGTCTGCAGTCTTTATCCTGAAACTCAATGTACCACATTAACAGACAGGGTATTTCAAATGTGATGGATAAAGCTCCACTGATTGAATGGAGATGGTGTGGCTCAATTTGGAGCCCTGAGTTATGGGGTGTGACGGTGTGAGGGCGTGATATCTATAGGGTGTATTTTACGGTTAGTTCATAGTAATTTGAACGAGACGAAAATTTTAAGTCAATGGATCAAATTGGTCATTAAATCTGGTCTTAAATTCTTGTTTATTGGCGCAATGGTACCAAAAAACTAACCAATTATATCAATGTATATTTTACCGTGAAAAATGATCAAAAAATAACTTTCAAAAAGTTTGACACTTACGTGCCTTTAAATGCTTTATTCAGAAACCGGAGATAACCCTCTTAAAAATCAAGGTACTTAAAGATGGCAAACAGGTTATTGATGTGTGCGTATTTTTTAATTTTATGCCATCAAATTCTATTGTAACCCAATTTTTTTTTTCATTTCATTCTTGAATTGATCGCGACGGATTAAAATTATCTCGCTTTGTAAATTTAAAGCATAATTCGTTGCAAAATTGAATTAAAGAGTCACCGCGACCCTGGTACGCAAAGGGCACCTGAATGAATATAAGTTTCTTTTAGTCAGTAAAAGTGTGACACTCTCACTGCACTCAGAGCGAAAGAAGTTACTACATGATTTCCCAACAAAAAAAAATAAATGTTGATACATTGTGAGATTTTTTTTTATGTGTTCATTTTCTTTTTTTATCTAGCCTATACTGGCCCACTATTGGGCCTCCGCTATTCCCTCCATTACTCCCGTCTGTGCCACTTTTTGCCAATTCTTAAGGAAGACATCTAAGGCATTTTAAATCCGTAAATTTAATTCTCTTTGAAGTATGAATCTAAATAACATCTAAGTCTTATTATTTATTTAATGTCATCTTGCTGTCTTGCTAAATAACATTGCAACAATATTATTCTAAGTGAAGGCTATTTGTGCATTGTCTCCGTCTTGCGACTATTCTCTGAAGACCTATTGCAACGGTCTGTAGAGACCATCTATATTTACTGGGGGACATTTGCAGTCTGAGCAGAATACAGTTATAATTCCTTGGTATTTGTTGTGGCTTGAATAAATAAATAAAATAACGGAGTACGAGTTAGTTTCCTGAAGAGAGCAGTGGTGGCCCAGTGGGTTCAAACCTAGGCAGACGTTTCTTTTTGTGTAATTTATTTTATCAGGAAAATATAGTGAGGGAATCAACATGTCCAAAATTCGAATACTTGTGACATCCGCCACCCGCACTAGGCCCGCGTGGTGATGACGGTCCACTCTGTCTCTCCTAGGGAGGAGGCCTGTGTTCCTGTTTATGATGATGATGTTTATGGGATCATGATAAGGCTGATCAAGCTAAGCTTATGGCGGCTATAAGTCACGATGTAAGTGTTGCACAAGATTAACAATTGTGCTCCATCATCAACCATATCATCGCTTTCCATCACATGAGACTGCGCCAACCTAACAATAATAATTAGAAACAAAAACTTGACATATTTTTACTTAATTCTCTGTAGGTACTTATAGCCTCTAGTTTTCTAAATCATTTCGTAGCGTCTTCATTTAAGTTGAACAACATAGAATTATTGAAGAGGTACCACAATTCCATATGTGATTTTCTATGATTAATCATGGCCGGATGCAATGCATCGACTTGAAGGTTATATTCAAGGCGCATGTCATCTGCCGTCCCACGCGCAAAATCTTGACAAAGTATTATAAAAAGTATAAAATTCAATGTCTCGTTTGTTTGACTAGGTTAGTGTGACCAGGGTTTTGAAATAATTTAAAAAGTTTCCTGTGAGATCGGCTTTTTGCTGTGTAAATAACTTGGACTTATAACTTATTGAACAATGATACAATATCGATGGATTAAGTACGAGTGCTCTCGGAAACATTGAGAACTACATCTCTTCATTTCTTTTTAGCAGTTTTACTTCAATGGAATGGGATGCGGTCGCCGTCCTCTGTGATGAAAAATGCTAGCGTCACATCATCCGTTACGGACCTGCTCACGTCCTGGTCATCGCTACAGGAGACACCCCTGGAATCCGCGTGGCGATGACGATGAGCATTAAGTGGTTTGCCGTTCGCTAACTGCCCGAATCGTCGATGGCACGTAGTGAAAGAGATGTCAGTAAAATGGTAGGGCCCGAGCAAGGCCGATGCCTACTAGGCCCAAGAGGAATTTCCGAAAGGGAAACCCGTGGACCTAGAACGCAAAGGGCATCTGAAGGACACAGCTGTGGTTTTAATTATCAGCAAGAGAAATCATGAATGATTTCCCACCTCAAAAAAGAAAGTCCTACTTCAATGTAAAAAAAAAACTCCCTACTCGGGTTGCCGACCGCAAAACCAATCTCACCGGTGACGCTATTACACTTGAGCTAAAATAAGCACAAGAAAGCTGATTCACGTTAATCCCAGTTTACTCTTAATACGTCTCTCCACTAACGTGTACTTTATATAGCACATATATGTTAATGAGAAACATCCTCTGGGCTTTACGGCAATGATTCATAAGATCGCAAATAAATATCGGACACGGCCGTGCTAAGGCCAGATGTGGTACAAGTGAGATGGAAATTGTTGATGCGGTTTTATTTCAGGGTGATTAGGATTTCCTTTATAACATGTGGATGTGGCATGATTGTTTGTTCAAGCTTTTTCTCATGGAGGTAGGCTAAAATTCTAGGTCATCCTGCTGCCAATGTGCACGAAGAAATAACAGTATTTAAAGGAGCATCCTTAATGGTGCATTTACATGTGGGCCCAGCCTCGGCCAATGTTTCCTTCACCGTTTTGAGAGACCGATAGAGAGTAAATAATAATTATATTTTCTTCCTAGACTAATTCTTGGTTATTTTAAGATAAATATCTACTTACTTAAAAAAAAAAGTAGTCGATTCTGAACATACTACCTGGATATTTTATTACTATCTGAATGCGTTTATTATGTTACATGTTGTACAAAACAACAACAGCGAATTGTGTCAGAAGCTCGGATGCCTGTCATTGCGCGCAATTTGTGGTCAATTGGGGAACTGGGTCGACGTGACGTTTACGAACTGGCTACTAACTAGCCATATAAACATTACACTTATTGCCAAATGGGGAAGACAGGGAATTGTAAACAACTTCTATGATACACTAGTTATTGCCAGCGACTTTGCCCGCGTGAGAGCAGAAAGTTTGATTTAATCCCTAACACATCGATTGTACATACGTTGGTACAAATTGAATGACTTTGAAAAAACGCTAATTGTCGTACTGTACACACGGGGGTACGTATTTCATTCGGACGAAAATTTTAATTTAAATATCTTAGTTCTGTAAAAACCCTCTAAAAGTTTTTTTTATGTGATTTTATAAAAAGCGCGCAGCCCCCTGGTGGTCCAGGGGAAATAATCCCATGTGCTCTTTTAGGACATAGTCTACCCGTTTGCCAAACTTTATCCTAATCCGTTCAGCCGTTTGATCGTGAAGATGTAACGAACACACACACAAACTTTGGCCTTTCTAATATTAGTGTGATTCATAGATTAATAGGACAATGCACATCATTTTCAACATGCGTTTCGTTTAGAAACACCAAATCTAATGGAACTAAAAACTCTCAGGAAACTACCAATTCAAAGTTTTGTAGTACAGTCGCATACCTTATAGCAATTCTACAAATTCAGGCAGCATCATTCTCTGTAGGTATGCCTTTACAAATTTCATGCATGAATTGGCAAATTATTGGAACACGCAGAAGACTTGAATGCTCAGTATTGTATCTACTAATATTCAACCAATACTGTAATGTATTACGATGGGCATACATTAATATCATTGAGTTATGAGGAATCCATTGATTGCATTATCTTGGCCTTAGCGTGTAATGAGGGCCATTTGATTTCCGAGCCATCATCGTTTACGTGAACGTGGTCTAAAAACTTATTGTATCATCCAACGCGATGTTTGATAAAGAGGGAACGCGAAAAAAGAGTAATAATTCGGTAATTATACACAATATTTCATAAAACTGATTTCGTGAACCAGCTACTAAGCCATGTAATATGGCATAGGAAAGTGAAAAATCGGACGAAGAATACGCTGCTGGGGCTCTGGCTTCTTCTCTGGGGCCTTGTCCACCAAGCGGTCTTGCATCTTCGAAGTTTTTGTTCTAAGTCATACCGGTATCCTCACGATGTTTTTTTTTTTGCCGTTTTGAGAGGAGTGGACATGAAATAAATTACCCAAAGTAATGCGCCTGGCTGGGTTCGAGGCCGCAATCTAGAACTCATAAGTCGGGCCCTTTACCACTCGGCGACCACTGCTCTCTACTGTTTTGAGAGTAGTGGTGATGAAATAAATTGATTGATTTTGATTTTTCAAGTTCTTTATTTGTACATAATGTTTACAGCAACTGTTTACAAACGATTTTATTCTATTTGTACACAAATCATAATTTATTTTGTTACACAGGCTACCTATCGCCTTTATAAACATTAAAACATGCTTTTACTAAATATTAATTTTGCATTTGGATATAATTGAATTCAATGGTATTTGAAGGTCTTAGAAATTGGCCCACATAATATCTAAGATGTTTAAGATACGAAACGTATGCTATTATTAAAATGAAATAAATTACACAAAGTAAAGGGTCTAGCTGGACTTGAACCCGCGCCCTGGGGCTCTTTAAGTCAGGCCCATTAAATCTGGGCCACTATTGCTCTAACAATCATCATCATTATCATTTCAGCTGTAATACGTCCACTGCTAGACATACGCCTCCCCCAAGAGTCACGAGACGCACAGGATCGGTCGTTATGGCTCTAAGAATGTTAAAGTAATATGTATGTGTGTGTATGTTTGTCTTGAAGATATCGCTATTAGCGATAAGAAAGCCATTGTACCCATAGATTTAATGAATAGATTGTGTTACTTTTTTGGTCTACAATAAAGTTTTATTCTATTCTATTCACTTTTAGTTTAAAGTAGAGCAACGTAATTATCGAAGAACAAAGTTTTAGCCATCAGCTTAGTAATAGTTAATAACCTAAACAAGGCCAATAGCAGTCCATAATTATGATAATATAATTCTTGAACTAATTAAATCTAAAATGGCGTCTAATCTTTGTAGACACGACAAGAGATTCAAGCAGAACAGTTTCATTCTTAGAACTTTTAATTCCTTTCGAAATTAATGGAAAATTATTATTTTTTGTTTCAGGTAAATGGTAAAAATATCTTTGCTGTTATCTGGATGATCTATTCCCGGTAAGATAATTAATAATCAAATATTTTTGTTCTGTTCGGGCGATAAATCTATTTGCTTTTTAGGATTTCGTACCCAATGGTAAAAACGGGACTCTATTACTAAAAGTTCGCTGTCTGTTCGTCTGTCTGTCACCAGGCTGTATCTCAAGAACCGCTTTAGCTAGACAGTTGAATTTTTCATAAATTATGTATTTCTGTTGCCGCTATGACAACAAATACGAGTATTAAAACGAAATACAATAAATATTTAACGGGGGTCCCATACAAAAAACGCCATTTTCTGTCTATTTTGTTGTTGTTCTGTGATTTACCTAGTCAATGGTACGGAACCCTTCGTGTGCGAATCCGTCTCGCATTTGGCCGGTTTTTCGTAGGTTTAAAGATATATAATGGAGAAAGTAGGTATCAGTTTGCGTGTTGCCACCAATTGTTATCATAGATGAACCGTCTGGGATTAGAACACCTACTAGAAAAAAAAATACGCTACGTTTACATGTGGGCCCAGCCTTGGCCAATCGCTATTGTGTAGCCATTGTACAAACAGTGAAACCCCGTCAACACAATGGCGATTGGCCGAGGCTGGGCCCACATGTAAACGCATAACGATTACGATTTTTTATATTAAACACGAAGATCATTTTAAGAATACATACACTTGACAATCTATTGACAAATTAGTTCAGAGTCGACGGTGAATATTAGTGAGACCAACATTTCTGTTCCTAGCTATACCAAACAAACCTATCTAAGGCATAACGGGGTCACTCCGAACAATGCCATTGTTTGCGTTGACTTAGTTAATATTCTTCTAGTATTCATAAAAAAACCCAAAACATCACCCAATCACGCGATTCTAAACTTTATCACTCCGTAATAAAGCTGGTTTAAGCACGCGAGACTGATTTGTAATCGATGTTTATGTTATAACAACTATTTATTTTGGTCGCTTAGAATACTATGATTTTTAGTTTGTTATTGTGATACAATTATGACTTTTACTGCTGTTGTTATAAAGTTTGTTATCCCATAAATTTTGGTTGTCTATAAGGATAATATGCGCTACTTTGAAGATTTGTTAACTTAGAATACTATGATTTTTGGTTTGCTATTGTGATGCAATTATGACTTTTACTGCTGCTGTAATAAAGGTGGTTATCTTATAAATTTTGGTTGTCTATAAGGATAATACGCGCTACTGTGAAGACAGGAAACGATGACTAAGCAATGAGTCAGATGAGGGGATATGAAATGTCTTTGAAATTATACGATCGAAGCCACTGAGTTTTTCTGGCCGATAAAAGATGTCGATAAAATTAAAAAAAAAAAAAACAAAAACGTGCAAAATAACTTTAATTTCGGAAGTCGATGTTTCTTTACTAGTTTAGTATTTTTTTTATTAAACATCGACTTCCAAAATAAAAATTATTTTGCACTTTTTTGTATTTTTTTGTAAAAAGTTTTATTTCACACTTTTTACTTGTAGCACCCATCAGCCAAACTTAAATAGATAGATACCTTCCGCCATTCGATTCCATCATCAAATCATCATAAGAATTTTAATAATAGTTGGTAAATACGGCTAGGATACACTGATTTATTACAGAATTCCGGTTCTTACCTACCTTCTGGATTCATCGTCAGATCAGTTATATGTATCCCCTCCCCTTATTCCTTCAGTCAGTCACCGACTGCATGTATAAACAAAGCAATTTTAATTGTTACGACAGTTCTGCTATGATTTTTTGAAGAGTTCGGTTCACAATTGACCCTCTTCTAGTCCTCTACTTCGTTTGTCTGTTCGCGATAAACTCCAAAACGAGATTCGTACCCCCTCCCCCCACTATACTTAAAATAAAATCAGTCTTCTTTTCTCTTTCTTAAATTTCGCCGAACAAGTATCTTCACGAAGAGCATTACCAACTCCTAAAAAATGGAGTACCAGCTGCTTAAGTCTCTTGAATCAATTACTCCCCAATCCAATAAAAAAAAAACTGTCATATTAAATAAGAATCCTTATAAAATCTAAATAGAGGCTAACAACATTCGTCGAAGTGTCACCTACAATTTCTAAAGTAAAACCAACTTAATCTTCTAAATAATAAAGTTTAATTTTAAAGGAAGTTTTTCTATTGAAGTCCACGACAGAAGGTGGATGAAGACTTGTAAATGTTTTAAAGTTTAGCAATTATTGAGTCAAGGATCAATTGTACTGGGAATTCGAATTTAGTGGCTTTTACTTCGGAGAAAGGAAATTAACAAATTGTCACTTATAATACCACAAGAGCTTCAAAATTATCGGATATTTCCCGATAGGTTCGTTGCAAACAAATGAAGGAGTCAAGTTTTTCAGGTCCTGAAAAACTTGACGACTTTATTTGTTTGCAGGGAACCTTGAGGGAAATGCCAGATAATTTTGAAGCTCGTGTGGTATTCGGGGGATTATTTTTCCGTCCCAAATGTCGGCCAATAGAATTGCACCATTCGACGTCACGTGGTACAACCTAAAAATTTTCAAAAAATTATCAGTATAATACCATGTAGGTTGTACCACGTGACGTCGAATGGTGCAATTCTATTGGTTGATATTTGGGTCGGAAAAATAATCCTTGTTATTTAACTTCTGTGAAAGAAAAATATGATTTAAGTAACTAACTTTGCGTTGTAATTTTTTTCTGAATACAGGCTAAGCAGCTCATAATAATCATCAACATTTCAGCCAAAAGAAGTCCACTGTTGGACATAGGCTTCCCCCAAACGTCGCCACAATGGCCGGTCCTGTGCGTCTCGTATCCATCGGACTCCAGCGACCCTGACCAGGTCATCGGTCCACCTTGTGGGTGGCCTTCTAACGCTGCGTCTTCCGGTACGCGGCCGCCACTCTAGAATCTTTCGGCCTCAACGGCCATCTGTTCTGCGTGCAATGTGCCCAGCCCATTGCCACTTAAGTTAATGGCTATGCAGCTATACAGAGGGTTTTTTGGCCATAGATTTAAATAATTCGCGATACGAATTCACCATACAAGGAACAAAACACCCGACCGCTCTCGAAGATAGCCGACTATATGAAGAGTTCTTGGGCACGCTATAATCATGGCGGCAAGTCCCCTTTTTGAACAGTGGCTGGAGAGGCCTCATCTTCCGCGTGACGCAGGCACTCATCGCAAATTAGATTATAAGTTCGGAAGATTCCTGCAACGGATTCGGCAGAAGAAACGGAGGAAGCGATCGGCGACGATGACCTCTCGCGAAGTTCCCTGAATCAGACCATGGTCCGGAGCTAGAGGGAATGGCAGGCTATCGCCTCCTTCTGCGAAGCAGAAATGCTATCGAAGGAGACTGCTGCACACGAGAGGGAACGGACGTCCTTACGCCCCATCCGCCGTGACCCCCATCCCGACTTGCAGACGACGAGCATTGGATTGATCCCAAGTCGTCGACAGCGAGAATATCCCATACAATCAAAGATTATATTGGAAGTAGATAATATACAGCTGATAAAGTACCGTAAGATATATAGATACCAGATAGTTACCGGTTTCTGTTACCGCTGTTTTTGTCTAGACAAGAAATCGGCTTTAAAATCAAATAGCTCTTAAGAATTGCGATTCATTTACTTCACAAATAACCAATCATTATAAGCTTAAAAGACGTTTGACAAGAGAATAGCCTTTCAATCAAGCTTATTGGGTTTAACAAATAGGTACATACATGAACTTCAGTTACTCTCAATGGACTCTAAACATGTACTCAATATTGTGTCAGTGTCCTCTAGTATATTGCTCCAACAATTCATTGACATGAGTTTTCATGTAGCCATTTGGCTTTCAGAAAAGGGAATTTTTCAATGTCATACGTGTCTCTAGCCTAACTTAGAACGTGTTATTGAAATTTTGTATATTGTATTAAAATACCTTTTCACATTTAAATCTTTGAACCAGTACAGTTTGACATGTATTATTGAGATTTAACCCAACTGAACCAATAACATTGGTTAATATACAATAGTGGAGAATATACTTATCATCAAGGACGTCATTATCACACACAAATATTAACATTAACACATTCATTGTGCGTACAGCTAAGGAATGGAATTCTCTGCCGGAATCTGTGTTTTCTGATGGCTATAAACCGGGAATTTTTAAGTCAAGAATGAATAGGTTACTTCTAGGTAAGCGCGCTCCATCGTCGACCGCATCGTCGCTTTCCATCAGGTGAGATAGCAGTCAAGCGCGAACCTATCAACAATAAAAAAAATGTCATCAACATACTCACTCTAATATTATAAAGGCGAAAGTTTGTAAGTGTGTTTGTTAGTTCTTCACGCTCGAACGGCTGATGAATTTGGCACAAAGATAGATCATGGCCTGAAATAGTACACAAGATACTTTTTTTCTGAGGAGGACAATTTTCTGCTTTTACGCGGGCGACCACTAGCAAAAGTTAGATAAACTAAATAAACATAGTCAACTGTCTTCTTCTTGGTCGTTTCTCTCTTGTCAGAGTGGTCGTGGTTTTCACGAAGATATCTCTTCAGAGCTGTCAGGATACGCCGCACGACTTCCCGCCACTTTTGCCTGCTGGCAGTCATCCGGGCGCACTCGTTCAATGGGCCGCCAACAGCCGCTTTAATTTGGTCAGTCCATCGCATCGGTGATCTGCTACGTGGCCTTGTTCCGTCCACCTTTCCTTGTATAACAAGACGTTCAATGGAGGCACTCCCACGTCGAAAAATATGGCCAACAACACGATTCCACACCAGCGTAGACAAGCGTACAGTACCTCTACCATGAGTTTTAAGCAATAGTATTCGTCGCTACTCGATATCGACGCCGTAAATATTTAGTATAGCAAATTTTGGTTCTGCAAGTGATCGCTAGAGGCGCTGCAAAATTTGCCATACAAAATATTTACGGCGTCGATATCGAGTAGCGACGAATACTATTGCTTAAAACTCATGGTAGAGGCACTGTAGTCAACTATAGTCCGTTTCAAAACTTGATATCGAAAATATCAAAACACCAAAAAAGAACGCTTCACTATTATCTGCACGTACCGTTCGTGCGTTGTCCCGATTTATCTTCACCCCGAGCGAACCGGGGCGAATGCTAATCACAGGCGCGACAATACCCGTCTGCTGTATAAATAAACTTATTGCTTGCTGTTGCTTGCTTCCATTGCTCTTTGTTGTTTATTGTGAGCATGTGGCTTATTGGTGTTCACCGGTTTTAAGTTAGTGAATGGAGATTTTGATGCGGTTGGGAATCTGAATGGGAAAGTGTTTTGTTGTATCTTAGTTTACGGTTTTGAATGATATTAGGTTAAATTGACATTTATACCTTTGTTGAGACTTGAATACATACCAAGGATATATTATGCTTGCTGCAGGAGACCGCCACCCTAGGCACGGGCTTGTGGACGGCGAGCCATGGGTAGCTCGCAGTCCTGTAAAGACCAAACACAAATTGACTGCGCAAAAGGTATACGAGTATTATTCTTGATGAATGTTTCATAAAGTCTGCATTTCTTGTCAGTATTTTTCTTTTATTTTAGTCGTTAGTGTTTGGCACGAATAAGTAAAGTATTTGTAGTTAGGGAGGTGTTGGTATTGTAGCCTAAATTACTAATACGGATTTGAATTTATAAACATTCTAAGTTCTCAACGTGATTGGAATATATTCAACAGCCCGAAATTAATTATCAGGCAGTTGCCCGGATCTGAAAAAAAACCCGTCTGGTCGGAAGATTCTCCGTTTTCAGCAGAGATGTGCGTGATTTAACATCCTGTACCGCAAGTCGTTGATGTTCGACTATTAACATCAGCAAAATAAAAACAAACAAGTAACACATAAACATCATTGCTCAACTCAACAAGATAGATAAAAAACTACTAACATACTCTTGCTGATTAATTGTCTTTATTAATCAGTCAAAAATCACACAAGCTAAATACAAATAAATATCCTACAAACCCATGCCTAAACCCTAGTAATCTATATTTATTTATTACAACGGTCTAACAACCAATAACAGTAATTAAACAAAAATATAAGAAAATTGTAAAGACGAGTTATGTGTTGTCTCGTTTTTTACATTTCTGTGGTTGTCTCTCACAGTACTTCTGACAAATCTGACATGCCAATAAAATCACCTTCCATTCATCCGCAAACAGATCGTTAGTCGGATTGGAATCCAAGAGACCATTTATACTATATGTATAATATTATAAAGCTCTGGTCCGATTTGAAAAAAATCTTTCTGTTTTATATAGTCCATTTATCGAGGAAGGCTATAGGCTATATAAAATTACGCTACTACCTACGGGAGCCGAGCATTAACTAAAGATGCGGGTGAAACCGCGAGGATAGCTAGTAAAATATAAACACACATCCTCAGATAAACATATCGGCGACCCGCCACAACATGTTCAAGGAGGGGGGGGAGGGGGTAGGTAATCCGACACTAATCCTACGTTACGACATCCTGGCACAAGGCATTGAACCAAAGCTTAGGTATTTGTTGTACATGCATAAGTCAATATATTGTGGTAATTGTGTCAAACTATAATTTATTCCATTGCCCTAGGTTGGGTAATTTAATTGTAATGGCAATGGGCTCGTCATGTATCACGTTACAAAGACGGTAGATGGGCAGCTAATACTATACACCGTTAAATTTTAGTCGTTTTAATCCCGCGGAGGGTCGATTTGGTACATGAAACACTATCGATTTGTAAAGATAAAATTAAAAAATAAAGTACTTTTTTTTAAACTCGAATTAATTTACGCATGTACGAAATTAAACTCTTTAAGTAAACGTCAGCTGAGCGAGGCCATTGAACTGTTGGTAGTTAGTACGCAACGATCAACAACTATTGTAGGTAGTTCATTGACTCGTTTATTGAAAGAAATTAATTTCGTACATGCACTCAAGGAGTTGTCAGCAAAGTGTAGGGTCCCAGCAGGGTCGAAGCCTACTGGGGCCAAGGGTTAGGCGAAAGTGAACCCCGGGGCCCTGGTACGAAGGCGATGAAGGAACGGAGTAGGTTTTTAGTTAGTCCGTAAGAGTCTGACACTATCTCCCAGCCCCGTTCAAGAGCGAGATTTGTCATTGGATGATTTTACGTACCATAAAAAAAACCCCTAAGGGGATACGGGCCGGGGTCAAAAGTTTGTGTGAAACTTCGTTCCCGCGGACGTGGCCGCTGGCAGAAGCTAGTCTCATAATAACTGGTAAAGTTATCATTTAGGAACCGTTTAAGGGGATTACATCGCCCAAATCCAAGAAAACACCTAGGTTGTTTGAAGTTTCCTTATGTACGATTACCATATAAAAAATGAAGGGGATACTTAAGGACATTACTAATAGATTGTATTGATTACGTTTCTCAAAAAAATACCCTAACTCTAGAAAAAAAATCTGGTAAATAGGCCTTTTTTGAACATTAATTCCATATTTTCTCGAAAACGGCTCTATATTTATACATTGAATATATACCAAAATATATGTTACGATAAATTGAATAACTTGTATTGATTTTTTTTCGAATTTCATTGAATATCGATAAGTAATCAAGAAAAAACTCGAATCAGTACTAACACCCCGCGCGCAGCACCCCCTGCAATGCCTGTTTAGAGGTCAATTCTTCTCTACTAATGTAGAGGTAAATTCTTGAAGGTCATTGAGCGATGTAATACCCTTAAGAAGACGCAGCGTTAGAAGTCCTCATAGTAATACGAATGTATTTTCTGGGAAATCTAATAAAAATTTCAACGTTATAGCTGAATGCACAATTTCTCTGAAAAGTTTTAGAATGTATTTGCCATTTATTACCACTCATTGAATATTTATCTGCCAAGTTATAACTAAAAAAAAAATATACTGCTTGTCCTCTTTTGAAAAAAGGTTGTCTCCAGCAGAAAGCTGAAATGAGTAAAACCCATAAGTATAAATTTTATTTATTATTATTTATTTATTTAAACTTCATGTACAGTAGTGGTACATAGGCGGACTTAATGCAACGTATCATGTAAAAATATGCCTCTGGCCTCTTAGCCATGATAGCCGTACATTCACGGAGACTGAGTTTTGTACATATTCGCTGTACGAAAGTTTTAAGGAGAGGCAATTTTCTAAAAAAAGAAATATGTTTTTCGACACTTCCACCAAAATGAAAAAATGCGTATCAGAACTTAGTAGAAGAGGCTCAACTCATGGAATGCCAACTACGAGGTATCGTAGATAATTTCTTCTCAAATGCTACATAGACGAGATACATTGTAAGATGTCTATGGCCATAGATGGTTTCTAATTAAAGTGTTAATATTGCTGGTGCCTAAGTACGTGATACTACGTATACGCTTTATCTTGTGGGCACTGTTAGTTAACTCGAGTAATAAAAGCGCAGACTGATGATGTATGGTGGGAACTGCATTAGACTCCTTGAAATTTTTGGCATTCAATATTTTAAAACATTGCTAATTAAAGGCTTCGTGGTCAAAATCTAAATACTTCGACGTTTTCCTACACACATGACTCACGAACGTGTCTTTGTCCGTTGCATTCTCAAATAAATGAACTTTAGACTCTGTTCCAATCTACTCTACGCTCATGCCATAGAGTGCAAATAACATCCTATTTAGCATATCAGTTATAAATGCCATAATAACGACCGCTAGTTGACTCACACGATTACTAGTGTCAACTAAATTATTCATAATGTTCATGTTACACAACTTCTGTTTGAGTGACTTATTAGCACTTGAAAACCACGTGCACAAATGTAGAGATGGCGGTACAGCGGTAGTGAATGGTGAAAACATGATGTCACTGCTTGACCGTTTTATGTAGGTGTACCTTTCGCATTGACCAATTATGTGAGAAATGTTTTTTTCAATAAGGAGTGCAAATAACTTTATTAGACTGTCTAGGGATCTTGATATCGTCTTTGGTTTACACCAGTGTGGCGACATTGCGTCGACAAATGACACAGAATTTTGTTTCGTTAAATAGGCAATTTTTCTCTCGATATTTTTTAATAGGCTTGGTGTACTTTCTTTTTTTTATCGATATTTCTTTTAATCTTATGTGTAGAGGCTTGTAATTAGCAATTTGATAACATTACATTTTTATATCAGTTTTGTATTTAGTCTGTAAACATCCTTTAAAAGAAATTAAATAAATATAAATAAATAAGCACAGAATGGACAGTAGAAAATAAATTTTGACAAAGATTTACTAATTAGAAAACATACACACATAGTTATGCCACTTTTATTTTGTGAGTTTTACATTTAAAGGAAATTTTCATTAAAATGTGCTAACTATAATTTTAAATGTTGTTTCACATGAAAATCATCTACACCCAGAAACAAAATGACTTGCTCAGTTCTTCTTGCAAATATTTGTTCTGAACGATATCCGTGGAATTTAACGCTATGAATTCCGGGAAGCAAGCTAAAATCTTTACACCTGAAACTAAAAAAGACCTGTTAACAGGTTCAGTTTGGGATTTTTATACATACTACAAAAATGGCATTCGTCAAAAGTAAGTGGTATTTCCTTTTTTTTTTTGTAGCCAGATTTGTCTCAAATTTACCATTCCGACAGGTTGACTTACAAAAAAACTTATTTTACTCTTCACCCCTCTCTGTCTTCCGAGCCTTGGTATAGGCCATGGTCCGGAGTAAGGAGGAGTGGCAGGCGGTCGCCTCCTACTGCGAAGCAGTAATGCTAGCAAAGGAGGAGGCCGACCGCATCAGGCAACGGCGCTCACGCCGCAGCCGCCGCCGTTATGCCGATCCCGATTTACGGCCACCGTTGGCGCGGGCTTGCGGACGGTGAGCAGTGAGATGGTGGTGCGGGAGATGTTATTGGATGATTTTACGTACCATAAAAAAACCCTCTCTGTCAGATTATATTGCCATCATAGTTTAGATATACCGCGATGGGACACACTAGAGTCTAGTGTGTACTTGATCATGAACTTCACTGACTGTTCTTCGGACAAATGACAAATGCGTTCAGACCAATTATTTCAGCTTTCCGTTTGACATCAGCCATTTCAAATTCACTTTAATTTACATAGGCACTTGAAATGTCAGAAGCTAGCACAACTTTACACTTAAGTGAAGCATGTTCACGGAAGTCGCTAATGAAGCAAGCCAAAGTTATCTTCAGTGATGTATTCTTGTTAGTCACCTTGTGTTCTGTGATGGAACGGATCTGTATTCTTATACCAGTGGACAAGTTCGACGACCTCAAGGATAACATACCTACTCCAGCACATAATATTTAACAAACTCACCATTGTGTGTTCACCTCCTTTGTTTTGAGAAGCTCATTCAGCCGGCTTACACGAGATTGTTTAAACTGCGAAAGACAAATGGTTGAGCATGAGAAAATGTAGGGTAAGTTTTGAAAGGTTGTTTTCACACTTGAGGAAGCAAAATATTCAGCACTTGGAGAGTTCAGTGGATTCTTTACTAATGCGATTGCCGAAGTCCCATGTTAAAATGTTTCACCTCAAAAGAGGATTTTGGGGTGTTCAAGTCACCAAGTTCAGATTTTATTAAGAGGACGCTTCCGGGTCCGTCTGTCGGCAACGTGAGCATGGTTAGAAGCTTGATATTTTATCCAACGCGATGTTGGCAATACAAAAAAGAGTGATGGCGTCTGAACGCTTGGTTGGCATTCGGTATCTTCACTCGAACATTTCACATAACTTGTTCAAGGTAATACGTGCTTTTTTTTAAGTTTTTGAAAACAAATTTCATCACTTAGTGCTCGATAAATACTGTAAATACGGCCTTAGGATTTCGATATTTCGAGTATGGTTTCCATAAATATATTTTCTTTACTTTTTAATTTATAGGTACGTTTATCATGAAGTGTCAAAATTCACACAAATCAGCAGATTCGCTTTTTTTTTTACTAGATAATTTTACACAAAATGTTTTGAATAGAAATCTATTAATAATCACGATATCTGTACTTCCAAAATATGTACAAAAAGGTGTGTACTAATATCATATTCACGTAAAAGCGGTTGTATAGGAAGTATCACGGGTTGGGCGCTCTGTAGAGGATTTTTTCTCATTTAAATATATAGATAAACTATAAAAGACAGCTAAAGATATTTTAACAAAATGGGCTTTGGACATGCATTTTTTTCACCCTAACCTAATAATAATAAAAACGTATAATTTGGAACTTGCCATGTTTTGTTAGTAACTATTTAAACTTAGAACTAGTGTTAGTATCATAGAGAACAAATAGGTAGTTATTTAAACTGGAAGAGCCATGCTGAACCTGGGGAATGTCTATTTGACTTCGTGCAATCGTATATCTACTGTCCAGAGAGGAGAACCCACCTATCAGCCAGCTGGAGTATACTCGGCATAGCTTAGAGGCACACCTTTTGCCCATAATACACGAAAAATAATACATAACGGCAATACACCAACAAAGTAACGTGTAAGAGGATTTACAATCAAATTGCCAAGGCAAAAATTTCCTCAAAGTTGGTCCACAGGCACATTTTCAAATATACTTTCCCATGTTTTCATTGAACCCGAGTGTAGAAGGAAAATTTTGCACCAAGAGCTCAACAACTTTCCCTTCATGTTTCCCAAAGATAAACACAGAAGGCTGTTTTTCCA
Organism: Leucania comma; assembly: GCA_958295575.1. Lineage (NCBI taxonomy): Eukaryota > Metazoa > Arthropoda > Insecta > Lepidoptera > Noctuidae > Leucania > Leucania comma. The sequence continues at coordinate 20,718,360 of OY282477.1, read as the reverse complement.
AAATTTGCATAGCAACAGATGCCTAACAAGTCTGGAAAGCCGGTTGTCAACATTGAGGCCGGGTTATTTGATATACTAATCTTTTGCCCGACCCAAAGTTTGGGCTCAAACAAATCTGGAACGTACCTCGGACGAATAATGTTACATAAACAAGTTCGGATAGTATTTGCGTTCACAATTAGTGTTTGAAGCTTATGAATAAGTTGCAAGAGAATTGCAGAATGGTGATTGCTTTTAGCTTTAATTTTTTCCAGATAAACACCTTTAAATTTTGGTCGTTTTAATCCGCGGAGGGTCGATTCGGTAAATGAAACACTATTTTATTAATAAAAGGGATAAAAATTTACCCTATGTCCTTCTCCTGGTTCAAATCCACCTTCCCATCAATTTTCAGCCAAATCGGTTCAGCCGTTCTTGAGTTATAAAAAGTTTCACGACTTTCTATTATATATATATATAGATTACGGTTACCAAAAATCTCATCGACAAATGCCCTTCCTTAATAATTATTCAAATAACAATAATTGTTTCTATCTAAAGCCGTTATAGACTATAAAACCATCCAACCGATGTGCCACAAACTGGTTTCATTGTAAAAACTAATGCGAAGATGGTTTTAGACCATTAAAACAATGCCTTCCTTTTTTCACCAAATACACGTTAGTCGCTGATATAAAGTTACTTTATGTAAATCTCAAGGTTCTGATTAACTCATAATAGCTACCACAAACAAACTAAGAGACCCAATTGTATCTATAGAATCACTTGAAACAAATCTGAAGGCTGATTTCATCATTCACTATAAAAACTTAGTTCAACTTAGAGCCAAATTCAGCAATAAACTAATAGCGATTAGTTCTAACAAAACGCAGTTAATCGAGATTATAACTTCATTTTGCGTTTCACCGCGATGAATTGAACCTAGTTTACGCTAAACTCAGTTTAAATTCTTTTGTTGTCGCCCATGTTTACGACACGGGTCTTTAAACTAGATTACGCTGAGCTCAATTTAGTTGAACTAATTTTTTATATTGAATGATAAAATCAGCCCTAAATTGATCTTAGCGTAATCTAAAAGACCGGTGTCGAAAACATACGAAAACAAAGGAATTGAAACTGAGTTTAGCGTAAACTAGATTCAATTCATAGCGGTGAAACGCAAAATGAAGCTATAATCTCGATTGGACGCTCTAACTGTGTCTTGTTTTAAATAATCGCGATTAGTTTATTGGTGGATTTGGCTCTGAGTAAGACCGAACTAAACTCATCGTTCTTCACAACTAAACCACTCACTCGGTAATGTCCTAATTTCGTTAGTTCACGTCCAGTCTAGTCATAAATTCGCGGCGTCTCCCTCGGCCTGTCTACCCAGTCTAGCCCTAATTCGTCAAGGACACGCGGCCATTACGTCCTTCTTGTGTTATTTATGCTTTGTGTTAGTGCCTCCGTGTTTGTATGGGACTGGATGAGGAGCTACAAGGCCTTGAGAGTTTGTACTGTTGGTTTTCTGATTGTTGATGTGGAGCAAATGTGTGGTCGACAACAGAGCACGTGTGCCTTAAAATACTCCGTTCACTCTTGACTTAAAAGATCCCCAAGGTCTTCAAAATAAAAAAAGCTTAGGTACCTACTTCTCAAATATCGTATGCTGTCGCATAGGTTTGTAAGAGAAAACGTAACGTAACATCATAACTAGTAGGTTTAAAATACCTTGATACCTACTCATGTAATTTGGAATAAGAATATAGGCGATCGAGGGTAACCTTTAGGTTGGAAATCATCCAATGACTTCTTTCCACTCTAGGTTGGAGCAGGAGGGCTTGTCAGACTTTTACTGACTAAAACCCATCTGTGTCCTTCAATTGCACTTTGCCTGCTAGGACCACGGGTTTCCTTTTCAGAAAATTCCCGCAGTCCTAGCAAGCGTCGGCCCTGCTGGGCCCCTACGGTTTGCTGAAATCTCTCTGAGTTCTAGTGAATAAATTTTTCTCAATATCATTGTAAATTTTAATTTGGTCACACTTCCAGTCGACAGCGATGCGGAGGAGTTTTATGACGCCATTTTTTAAGTTTGTGTATATCGTTTTAATTAGCGAGTGTTTTATATAATGTATACACCGTTAAATTTTAGTCCTTTAAATCATGCGGAGGGTCAATTCGGTACATGAAGTACTATCGATTTGTAGAGAGAAAATAAAAAAAATAAAGTACTTTTTTTTAAACTCGAATTAATTTACGCATGTAATTTCTTCAACTAAACGTCAACTGGGCGAGGCCAATGAACTATAGGTAGTTAGTACGCAACGACCGACAACTGCCTACAAGGTCATTGACTTGTTTATCTAAAGAAATTAATTTCGTACTTGCGTATACATATTACCTCGAGTAATAACTCGAGTTTTAGAAAATAGTACTTTATTTTTAATTTTATCTTTACAAATCGATAGTGTTTCATGTACCGAATCGTCCTTCCGCAGGATTAAAACGACCAAAATTTAACGGTGTATAATTGTGTATTTGTGAAATAAATATTTTTTATTGAATTTGCTTGTAGTCTATAACTAACGATCCAATAAAATTGTTCTGAAGAAACCAAGAATTTGAAAAACCCTTTTTTAGCTTGAAATAGCCAAAAATGTAGACGTTTCCTACACAGAGGTCTTTTTTCGTATAACACAACACTGGGTTTTAGGTGACAGCCGGCTACCGGATCGGATACGAATAACAAAACTGGACAAAACAATCCATTTCAGGCCAGTCTTTTATTTTATATTCAACTGACGACACAACTACGCTTTTATTTCCAGTACGGGGCGCAATCGTATAGACGGAATTATGAGAGCTATTTTTAAACTTTTCCTGTGATGCAAAAAATGCTGGCATTAAAAATTCTCTGCAAGCAGCGATACTTAAAGCTGTCATTTTGCTTGCATAAATAGTCAGCTCCGCTACATGCTACGTAAGTTAAAAGACAAAAAACATACCAACGAATAAACGTTTCTTTCTTTTTTTCTTTTACAAGTAGAGAGCTCGTAGCTAAGTTATAACAGCTGCTCGTGCCGATCTTTTTGCTATCGATAGGCAAAGATATGATGTGGCCGACGATGGAGCATGCTTGCCTAGAGGTACCAAACCAAACCAAAACCAAAGGTAGAGTAATTACTCTTAACTTATAGAGAGCAGTGGTGGCCGAGTGTTAACGGCCCCGACTTGCGAGTTGTAGGTCGCGGGTTCAAGCCCGGCCAGGCGCATTACTTTGTGTAATTTATTTCATCACCACTGCTCTCAAAACGGGGAAGGAAAACATCGTGAGGAAACCGGCATGTGCTAGAACCAAAAATTCGAAGACGTGACATCCACCAACCCGCACTGGGCCCGCGTGGTGGATTACGGCCCATTCCCTCTCAAGAGAGGAGGCCTGTGTCCCAGCACTGGGAACATTAAAAGGCTGATGATGATGATAGACACCTAAGTTGTAGTTATCTGGAAACATAGACGCCGGCTGAGAATTCCATTCCCTAGCTGTACCTACAAAACGCTTCAAGGTTAAGCAACGCATGTCTAGGTCAATCTTTGAATGGGTGATCATTACATATCGAGATTCTTTCGTGCCTCGGAAAGCACGTTAGGCCTTTATTTCCGGCTGGTATTTGTAGACTTGAGCTGGCTGGCTTCCTATCCTTGACAATGTTCAAGGATAGGAAGCCAGGAAATCTGACATCAGTCTTGCCAACCTGTGTTACCAATTGTTGGGTTATGGAGGTTAGAAGAAAATCCTTTGCTTATGACCTTTTTGTCCTACCATAGAGTTACCTACATAAATACCGTGGCAGATACTACATGAATGCGGGATTGCTCAAAAGAGTTACCCTGGCCTTGGAACGCACAAGGCAACTGAACACAGGTGGGTTTTAGTCCAAAACTCACTCCCTCAGAGGTAGAGGTTATTTGACGTTTTTCCACCAGTATAAAAGATATATCATAAAAGCCGACAGCCAAAAAAATAAACGAAACTTTTTTTGCCAGAACATTAATGTTTGTAATGCATGTAATGTCTGTCCTAAAATATTTCTTTATTGAGATTTACATTCTTATCATATAAATTAAACAGTTTAAAAAAGAGTGATGATGAAAGTGAACTCGTAACAAAGATATTAAACCATCAAATAAAAAAAAAATGAGAGTAAAGAACGCTCTTTGGATACTTAAACATTGACCTTCAATTTAACGAACGACAGAAGCGAAGGCGAAGGTTCAAAGGCAATTCATCCAAACTCTCCCTTCCAACATATTTCTGCAATCATATTGTCATCAAACAAAAGCCTTAGTTGGAAATGATAACAAATACAAATAGCATTTTAACAAGCAATCAATAGCAAGGGCGAATCACTTGATGGCCGTTGTTTGCGTGACAGGTCCAATCAACACTGATATTAACACGGTCTTGGTTCTTTTATATTCTGTGTACTGGTCGATAAGTACTGGAGACCTAGTGTCTATTACTGCCTCTATTAATTCCGTGAATTCTGCTATGAGAGATGGGTTGCGTTGTGGCGGTACGTGGGGGCGGTCTATCATAAAATAAAAGTGTATACTACCGAGGGAATTAGGGGTAAATAATATAGCACTATAATTCGGTATATAGCGTATATTGATACCACACACAGGCTCACACGAAATTAAAACAATTTGTTTACCGTAGCCTAATGTAAGGAAACTATAGCGCGATCTAACTCGACGCCAACGCCATCTATCGAGCTAGAAGACAACTCGTAACATAAATAAAATGTTGTTGATCGTACTATGGTTTCGTTCCGGTCTTAACAAAAAGTGAGCTTGTTTTTAAAATGGTAACAAAAAAATACTACGTGATACAATTGTTAATGGTGAATCGCGCTAGTTTATTAAGAGCCTATTCACTTTAGCCTCTAAGGCACCTCAATTATAAAATCAAATGGGAAGACTACAGCACAAATTGTTCCAGTCGTTCAAGGTATGCGGACTGTATAAGTGTAATAATATAATATATCTACAACTATCACACAACACCGTCTAGTCCCAAGCTAAGCAGAGCTTGTGTTATGGGTACCAGACAACTGATAAACATACTTACATATTTCTAAACACATACATATTATAGATAAATAACACCCAGACACAGAACAAATGATCGTGCTCATCACACAAACATTTGTCCTGGGTGGGAACCCACGAACCCACGACCTCCGGCATAGCAGTCAGGGCCACTAACCACTTGACCAACAGGCCAGTCAAAGTCAAAGTGTGTATGTGTTATCTTGCTCAAAAAGAATTCTTGAAGAGTTTTTAACAGTTTTGATATGACTGTAACCGTATGGTTACTATCTACCTCATTTATTATTTGAACTTTTTGACAATCGTCAGGTATAATGCCATTTTGTCTAGAGCTCTGAGATAAGTGAACTTTTTTCGGGCGATTCACACAATAGTAGCATCTGGCTGTTTTATCCCGCAGAATGCGAAACAGGAAGCGTTTTAGAAAACCGTATCCTCTGAAGATGCTCGTAAATCGGAAAGAGAGGACGTCGTGGCTCCTCTCTATCCACTCCTCAGAGACCCCCTCCTCAGCCTAATTGTAGCGTGTCAATCGATGTATTCCTGATCCTGTTGGAGCTTTGTCCGCCAGGTACTACGGACGGATCTCCAGCAGGATCAAGAATCGATGGTGTTGATAAATACCAAATTCCAAAACTTTATATTCCTATACAAAATTAGTCGATGTCGGCGACTCGATAGCAGCTCAGTATAATCGCAGTTATCGTGTTTCAATCTCTAATTATGTACAGGAATTGTAATTTTGCTAGACGTTCGTGCTGGTAGGGGAGACTGTAGACTTGCAGTCAACTTCAATATGGTAACTGTGCTCCCCTACCTACCTACATGGCGTGCATTTCCGAAATTAATGGGATTGGGTGAAGTCTGGGGAGATAGCATGCCGTCTTATAAATTACTATACTTTCCATTGGAAAGAATTGTGATTATTTCATACAAAATGGGCATAACATGTATAACTTGTCTTTATATTTACTCAAGCCCCAGGCTAACACCGGTGTCCGCACATCTATTGTTTTTTTATTGTGTCTATAATTACGGTATTCAATGAGATATATATAGATTCTTCCGTACGTGTGTTTGTATCTCCTCCCAAATGCTTTGACTGGTATAAATGAAACTTTGTGATTTTTCTCTTCTTCTTGGTCTGTCCCTGCTCCCATTATTTGGGGTCATGACAGGCCTTTCTTGGATTGTAAGTTTCGGCAATTGGATATTCTTGAAGTCTGTCTCGATGTTAGACCATCAGGTTAACGGCAAAACTTTGTAGATACATAATATAATTATTTTTCGAAGAATCGCCAAACTTAAGTGGCAATGGGCATATTACTCGCAGAACAGATGACCGTTGGGCCCGAAAGCTTCTGGAGTGGCGACCGCGTATTAGAAGACGCAGCGTTGGAAGGCGTTGGAAGGTGGACCGATGACCTGGCGAAGGTTGCAGGAATCCGATAGATGCGAGATGCACAGGATCTTTTATTGTGGCAACACTTGGGGGAGGCCTATGTCCAGCAGTGGCCGTCTTTCGGCCCTTGGATGGTTAGAAAATATTTCAACTTGACACTGACCTGCAAAAGGCAAAAAACTTATGAAAATTTGTATTTCGTTGTGAAATCTATGTGCCCGAGAGTAGCTTTATTCTCACTACATGGAGCTATACCTGATCCGGATTCGTACGGAGGATTCGCCCGGGTGTCGCCATTGTGCGGAACGCCCGGAGGACACGGTGGAGCACGCTGTAGAGGTGTGCCCCGCCTGGGCGGAGCATCGCCGTGTCCTCGTGGGGGCGATCGGCGGCAGCGATCTCTCTCGCCGGGCCTTGGTTCAGGCCATCGGTCGCCTCCTTCTGCGAAGCAGTACTAATGCTAGCAAAGGAGGAGGCCGACCGCATAAGGCAGAGGCAACGGGGCGCTTGCCCCAGCCGCCGCCGGGATTCTGATCCCGATTTCCGGCCACCGTAGGCGCGGGCTTGCGGACGGCGTGCAATGGATAGCACGCTGTCCGATTGTCTGGTAACCGACCGGACCGAGCCCAAGTCGTCGACGGCGCGTTCTGTTCCCGTGCGCCTCAAGGAGCTGTCAGCACACCGAAGAGGCCCAGCCTGCTAACTGCAGGCAGGCAGGGTCGAAGCCTGCTGGGGTCAAGGGCCGTTTTCTGAGAGGAAGGTTCAGCCCCGGCACTATAGGCAACGAAGGAACGGGGGAGGGTTTTTAGTCAGTAAGAGTCTGACACTACTTCCCGCTCCACCCAAGGGCGGGATTTGTCATTGGATGATTTTACCTACCATAAAAAAAACTACATGGAGCTAAACTCATCATTACAAGTTATTTTATTTTTATTGTGCGATGCATTATTAAGACATAAAAAATGGTATCGGCGAAAATCGGATTTTCCAATTTATTGAACTTGTCAAAATATTGCTTCAAAATCCATCTATTTCTGACTCTAAAAGTAGCGTTATAGTAATGTATTGCACGAACTACCAGCAATACATTATACAGTCCAGCAATGGCAGCTATGCAAGCAAGACGTGCTAGGTTTAAGAATCACAATAATATCCAAGTTTGCGTTCGGATCAGCTGCAAGTTCGCTTACTTTAGTACACTAACCCGTTTTCCTGCAGTTAACTCTAAGGAGTAGTGAGGAATAATAAGCGGTATTTTTCTTGGTTTGCGATATACTATCAGAATTGTTTTTTTTTTTTTTTTTATATTTTATAAACTAGCACTTGACTGCAATCCTACCTGATGGTAAGCAGTGATGCAATCGTCGATGGTAAAGCGCACTAGTTTATTAAGAGCCTATTCACTCTAGCCTTGAAGACGCCTAAATTATAATTGGCCGGGAAAACCGCAGCAGGCAAATTGTTCCAGTCCCTCGATGTACGCGGTATAAACGACGAGGCAAAACGCTTAGTCCGGACCGTGGAAGTTTCAACAACGTAAGGGTGGATATTCGCCGTACGCCGGGTTGTTCGATGGTAGAAAGGAGATGGCGGTATCAAGTCATGCAATTCCCGCGAACACTCTCCAAAATGCATCCTGTAAAACACCGAAAGGCTGGCTACTCTACGCCTGTGCTCGAGGCTTTGTAGATTGGACTTAACCAAGTCTGGATCACCAATTAGCCTCTTCGCACGCCTTTCCACCGAGTCCAAAGCCGCTAGGTGGCATTTTGCAGCACCAGCCCATATGTGGCTGCAGTACTCCACACACGAACGGACTTGTGCTTTGTATAAGATTAGAAGCTGTTCCGGTGTGAAGTACCGCCGGACTTTTGCTAGAACGCCGAGTTTCCTAGCAGCTACCCCGGCTTTGGACTCAATGAACCGCCCAAAGTTGAGGTCTGAGGAAATTTCTACCCCCAAGAGCTGAAGGCGGTCGGTGCACGCCAGGGATACATTCTGGAAAGCAGGAGCCAAGGTGAACGGGCTCCTTTTGGCGGTGAACAAACACGCTTGTGTTTTGGCGGCGTTGAATCCCACAAGATTGGCTTCGCCCCATTTGGAGACTGCCTGAAGTGAAGCATTCGTCCGCTCCACCATAGCCTCCCTTTCAGACTGGATTAGCTCTTTACTAGCCCGAGGAGTTGGCAGGTATCTGTCTACAACTGTGCTATCATCTGCATACCCATAGATACCGGGCATCAGCAGATCGTTGATATGCAGGAGGAAGAGAGTTGCAGAGAGAACAGACCCCTGAGGAACTCCGGCATTAGTCGTCATGGCCTCTGATGAGCATCCGTCGACAACAACTCGGAGAGACCGTTCACTCAGGAAGTCTTTTACCCAACTAATCAGGCCAGGGGAAATGCCGTACGCTGGAAGCTTACTCAAAAGGCTAGCGTGCCATACCCTGTCGAAGGCCTTCGAGACGTCTCGAGAAACCGCAATCGCTTCCCCATTTCTCTCGAGGGCCTCGCCCCACAAGTGGGTGGCATAAACTAGTAGGTCCCCAGTAGATCGATTGCGGCGAAACCCGTACTGTCGGTCACTGAGGAGATCGTTACCTTCCAGGTATGCCATGAGGCGCGAGTTCAATACACGCTCCATAATCTTGCAGAGTATGGAGGTTACCGAAATCGGCCGATAGTTGGTTGGATCGGCACGACTGCCCTTTTTGGGCACGGGTTGTACATTGGCAAGCTTCCAGGACTTGGGCACCATGCCAGTCCTAAATGAGAGGCGATACAAGCGAGTCAATACAGGAGACAACTCGGCTGCACAAGCCTTGAGAACTATCGCTGGAATACCATCTGGTCCACTAGCTTTATTCACGTCTAGACGACACAGCGCTCTCAGAACTTCTTTGTTCCTTATGCGAATCTCGGGCATCGAGGTGTCACAGAAAGGCAGAGTCGGTGGAGTAGCACCACAAGTGTCAAGATGAGAATTATGGGCGAAGAGAGATGCAAAGAGACCTGCTTTCTCTCTCGCGGTGTGAGCCAGTGTTCCATCAGGCTTAACCAGCGGAGGCAGTGTGGGCCGACAGAAGTTCGCTTCGACCGACTTGGCAAGGGACCAAAAAGCTGCAGCTACCGGATGGCTGTGCTCAAGCTTTGTGCCAATATGAGTAATGCGGTCAAAGCGAGCCTTCCTTAGTGCCTTTTTGTAGGACTTGGCAGCTTGGTTGAAGGCTTTTTTTTTTTGAACTCAGATCCGGAGCTTTGCGGTCACGAGCATCAACCCAGGTGAGAAACGCCGAATGCTTAAGCTCTTCAGCTTTTATGCAATCGGCGTTGAACCATGGGTGAACTGAGCCACCGATGGGTACGTCGCTATAAGGGATGAAATACTCCATAGCTTGACGTATAACATCGGATACGGCATCTGCACAGCTCGACGGATTTTCAGAAGAGAAGCAAACCTGCTGCCAAGGATAAGACGCAAAGAAGTGCCGCATCTCATCCCAATCTGCTGACTTGTAACGCCACATCCGCCGTTCACCGCGAGACTCACAGTCAGGTGAGGAGAAGGACGATACAGACTTCACCAGACAGTGATCTGATGTTCCAAGTGGTGAAGAAACTGTTACGATACATCTGTCCGGATCGGTGGTCAGTAGAAGGTCCAGACAATTGGCAGTATGACCAACTACATCAGGCACCCTGGTCGCTTGCTTCACCAGCTGGGAAAGGCCCAACGATACCGCAAAGTTTCGCGCTTCTCTTCCAGCGTGGTCGGTCCTCTGGTATGGGAAAAGCCAGTCTTGGTGGCAGGCGTTAAAGTCCCCCAGAGCAACAAGCTGCGCATCAGGGTGCCGATGCAGAGCCTTATCGGCGGCTTCACTGAGCTGGTCAAACATTCGAGTCGTCTCCTGATCACCGCTGTGCGATCGGTAGACACAGGCATAGACGATTTTGTCCATACCAGTGTCCACCAACAGCCATAGCGTGGAAAAATTTGGGTCTTCAAGGTGACGGAGACGCTGACAGCAGATGTCATTACGGACGTACACACAGACCCCGGCACGCTGCAGAAAATGATGCTCCAATGAGTATCCCGGGTAGTTGAGGTACGCCGCATCTGACGGACATCTAATCTGAGTCTCCGTCAAGAAAAGCAAGTGTGGCTTGTCAGTCTCTAGATGGTGGTGGACCGCATCGAGATTGGTTTAGAGTTATCCAGGTTTTTTTCTTGAGCGTGCCAGAGATTAGCAAATTCTGTTTTTTTTTTGTTTGACGGCGCTCTGTTCCCGCGCGCCTTAAGGAGTTGTCAGCAAACTGTAGGGGCCCAGCAGGGTTGAAGCCTACTCTGGGGCCTTGGAAAAGTATGAAAATGCACACCAGGGCCCAGGAACCAAAGCAATGAAGAAACGGAGTAGGTTTTTAGTCAGTAAGAGTCTGACACTATCTCCCGCTCCGCCCAAGGGTGGGAATTGTTATTGGATGATTTTACCTACCATAAAAAAAAAATCGGGATTAGGTTTACCATCATTTCTTTCGTCTTTTGCGGAGTCTGCTTGCTGTTTAACTGAATGCTCCTGAAAACCAGTATTTTACGTGGACTGATTGAATCTGGATTACATATACTAGTTGACAAGTAATGCTTCTACCATATTTGTAGTCAAAGAACTTAATCAGGCCAAACAACACAGCGATTCTACTCCTCATTTATTATGCATTATGGTACCGGCAATCTGTATAATTCAGGTATTCTATACAATATCGAATGTGCAGCCGGTAATGTGTGTAAAAGACCTTTTATTACCATAGAAATCCTACATCAATGATATGGGCAAACGAGGATTGAAATATCATCAAATGTTAACATTTAAACGATCTGACTAATTTTAGTTGGCTATATCATGAAGTGATCAATTTCTCATCGCCGTGTCCTCGTGGGGGCGATCGGCGGCAGCGATCTCTCTCGCCGGGCCTTGGTTCAGGCCATGGTCCGTAGTGAGGAGGGATGGCAGACGGTCGCCTCCTTCTGCGAAGCAGTAATGCTAGCAAAGGAGGTGGCCGACCGCATCAGGCAAAGGCAACGGGGCGCTCGCCCCAGCCGCCGCCGGGATTCCGATCCCGATTTCCGGCCACCGTAGGCGCGGGCTTGTGGACGGCGTGCAATGGGTAGCACGCTGTCCGATCGTCCGGTAACCGACCGGACCGAGCCCAAGTCGTCGACGGCGCGTTCTGTTCCCGCGCGCCTCAAGGAGCTGTCATCACACCGAAGAGGCCCAGCCTGCTAACTGCAGGCAGGCAGGGTTGAAGCCTACTGGGGTCATGGGTTAACTTCCGAAAGGAATACCCGGCCCCGGCACGATAGGCTACGAAGGAACGGGGTAGGTTTTTAATCAGTAAGAGTCTGACATTACTTCCCGCTCCACCCAAGGGCGGGATTTGTCATTGGATGATTTTACCTACCATAAAAAAAAGTGATCAATTTCTATGGTCTGGCCACGACATATATATAACGAGTAGGTACATAACCGTTTAATTTTCTCCAACCCGGGACTATGATACTTTTAAACAAGTATTTCAATCAATCCAAAGCAATAGAGCGTAAAGATTCCTGACGAAAAGCCTATAAATGAACAAATTGTTTCGAGAACCTTCCAGAGCCTTCGTTCAAAAGTTTGTGGAGGTGACTGTAGACGTGGAGGTCAGAGGAACAGACCTGACCAAAGTTTTAAAGTAGAAAGTTTATAAGTTATTTAAAACATGTAATACTTTTTGAGCCTTTAGAGCTAAACGGTTTATTAGTAAAACATGTAGGTTCAGGTGATTTCGTTTAAGGAGCTCAGACTTTAAAATTAGATGGGCTAGCTAGCTGTCTAAGGATATTGCTTACTATAATTATTCTTTCTTCATATTCAGCTACCCGCACGAGTTTCGCATGGGTGCAATGGTGATATTAAATATAAATGCATGTATTATACATATAAACCTTCGTTTTCAATCACTCTATCTGTTAAAAAAACCGCATCAAAATCCGTTGCGTAGTTTTAAAGATCTAAGCATACATAGGGATAGACAGCGGGAAGCAACTTTGTTTCATACTATGTAGTGATACAAAATTATATTTTTTTTTCTGTTGCTATGTGATCTATTTACACAAAAGTCAAGTATTTTTTTCCAATTTTTACTTACTGGGTGGAGCGAGGATTGTCAGCCTTTCACTGACTAAAACCCAACTGTGTTCCTTCATTTGCCCATTGCGTTTCCGGACTACGATAATTTCAATAAGGATTTTTTCCAAAGTGCTGAAACCTACTGAAGTTTTAGTCGGTGGCAATTTTTCAAGCTTGCTAAGTTGGGATAGCGTATCACCATATAGGGCGTTCATCATGGACAATGTCAAAGCTTACCATTAGAGGAGAACCGTATTTTTAAAGACTTCCATCCACAACACAGACGCAAACTGTCAAAAACATTCTCTATACTTGAACTAGAGTTTGACATTATGATTTCGACTGGGATACGAACGAATTTTAAGTACGAGAACAAGCCTTGCCCCCTAGAGCTACAGGGAACTTCTAAAGAATGACTGAGGCCCTAGAACGCAAAGACCAAGAGCAGGACATAGCGTATGCTTAATCATAGAGAAACCTAACTCAAAAAGCAGGTATTTGAATCTGAGTATGTTTCACAAATAAAGTTCAATTTTCAAATACTCTCTTTTTTTGCTACTACTACTCTAGAGGAGCCGAGCGCGAGCGGAACACGAGCCGAGAAAATTCGTGTAATGTCGCTCGTGCTCGGCTCCTCTAGAGTCGGCCCACACTACACGAATTTGAGCTAGGCTTGTGCTCGGCTTCTCTATCGTGCGATCTACGCCTTAAGTCTGTCTAAAAATAGAAGTTCCTTTAAAAAAAAACAAACTGGTAAATCAAAACAAAGATTGCCTAGTCCTTTCTGAAAAACAAACTATTGTCACTGGTACTTGGCTGGTTTGGTAGCAAAAAGGATGTATTGTCACAAAAGTGTTTGTAGAACAAAGACTACTTTACAGTCAGAATTCAGACGACGTAATCACTCGCCCGAGGCACTTCCAACTTAGAACAAAGTTATCACTACTGTTCTCATGTCAAAGGGACTTTTCTATGCTATCGTAGTGTACCCGACTAGAGATCTCTAACATTTTTTAATATTTTAGTAGATTTTATAACGAATATTAAATTTTTTGTTTGATATCTAAACTAACGTTAAAATGAATAGAAAGCTACTATATTGCTGAGTGTCTAATGCTTTTATTTCATGTTTTTTTTTTGTATCACTCAGGAATCTAGCCTCCTAGACCTTTGAAAGGCGTGCGAGGTTTTTTTTTTATGGTACGTAAAATCATCCAATGACAGGTCCCGCCCTTGGGTGGAGTGGGAAGTAGTGTCAGACTCTTACTGACTAAAAACCTACCCCGTTCCTTCGTTGCCTATCATGCCGGGGCTGAGCCTTCCTCTCAGAAAACGGCCCTTAACCCCAGCAGGTTTCAACCCTGCCTGCCTGCAGCTAGCAGGCTGGGCCTCTACGGTTTGCTGACAGCTCCTTGAGGCGCGCGGGAACAGAACGCGCCGTCGACGACTTGGGCTCGGTCCGGTATATTACCGGACGATCGGACAGACCAAAACGAGGTGCAAAGACCATCTCGCACAGGCCCCTTAGACACTTTTTATGGAACGTGGAACCCGACAATTATCCTTGTAAGCTGGAAAACTATGGTGACAAATGGAATACTAAGATATAGAGCTATGATTTGGTTATCAGGAACTATGTTAAGACTATATTCCCCACCTGAACAATGTTATTAATATTCATGTTTGAGGAGAGGAGAGTTACTTGTGCAAAAAGTTTAATAAAATAAAAAATAAAGTATACTGCGGCTATCAGGACAATCCTGGAAGTATGGTAAAAATACTGCCAGCACCTTACTAGTCCAGTAAGGTATACATGTCTCTCAAGCACGTTTGCCTATTACTATGTTATTATTAATAGGCTCGCGCTTGACCAGTATCTCCCCTGATGGTAAGCGACATTGTAGGACGACGGGGAAGCACGCTTGCCTAGAAGCCTATTCACTCTTAACCATTTGAATACTGTAATTAGAGACACAACAGAAAGACATTAGGTGTGCGGACACCGATGTCCGCTTGGGGCTTGAGTAATGTAATTTAAAAATTACTAGGTTATAGCCATCAGGAAACACAGACTCCAGCAGGGAATTCTACTTCACTACACAATGAGTATTCCCAAATATTTTTGTGCGTATGAGTGAGATGTCCATCATGTACCGGAGGCTTGGTGGTAAAATTGTGCAATTCAAATGCACATTCCCCGAAATGTAACCGATAGAAAACATACAGGCATTTATTAAAATATGACTAGCGACCGTAGTACGTATTTATTTATGGAATTACAGTCATCAGTACCATTCTCTCAGTTCGTCTTACCTTATTGCATGGCTATTTCATGATAAAGTCAATTTGAAATTCGCAGGCTACCCTGGCGTTTCATCTTAAGCATACTAATTAATACAGCACCTTGTCTTTTCCTCACTAATGAATGCAACTTCATTTTCATTGCATTTCATATCAAAGCGTCTCAGTGTCGGCCATCTTTCTTTAATTCAAATGAAATTTTCTGTGTAGCTGAAGGATAATAAGAACATTACATTTATGTATGACAGTGCTTCTTGAAAGATTGGTCCTCTTAACATGGGGTCATGGCAGAAGGCTTTTCTTCTTCTTAAGAAACACATCCAGCGGGAGAACTTTGACTATGCCACAATCACAGCGGTAAGTATCCTCTTTGAGGCGTGGTTAGAGAGGTGCCACGGTTTCCTCACTTTCCTCCTGATGCACAGGGGGCGCCTTTAGCCCTTAGTCGCTTTTAATACACCATAAGCAGCTCCGGTTAAGTAGACGCTAACCTCATAGGTAGAATTACAAGAGGCCATGCATTAAAAAAAATGTGGCTGGAGTCCTCCTTTGTCTTATTTCATGCTCAGTAACGAAGACCAAAGAGGACTCTAGTCATATTTTAAGATGTGGGACAGACATTGATTTGGCATGTCCTAATCGCGTGTGTGATTGTTTGAAGTTTTACCCCTTTTTTAAAAGCATTTGGAATGTAATATGTGCGATGTGGAAATGTTCGTAAGAGTGACTGCAGCACTAGAACGCAAAAGGCAACTGAAAAAACACAGGTTGATTGTAGTCTGATACTCCCTTTAACTCCACACAGAGTGAAAGAAGCTACATGGCGACTTTAACTCCTCAAAAAAAGTTGCGATAGGTATGTAATATAAACCGTTAAATTTTGGTCGTTTTAATCCCGCGAAGGGTCGATTCGGTACATGAAACCATAACGATTTATAAAGATAAAAATGAACAATAAAGTACTTTTTTTAAACTTAATTTAATTTACATGTACGAAATTGATTTCTTTAAGTAAACGTCAGCTGATCGAGGCCAATGAACTGTAGGTAGTTAGTACGCAACGACCGACAACTCCCTACAAGGTCATTGACTCGTTAACTTAAAGAAATTAATTGAGAAATTGATTGAGGGAAAAAGGACTTTATTTTTTAATTTTATCTTTATAAATCAATAGTGTTTCATGTGCCCAATCGATCCTCCACGGGATTAAAACGACCAAAATTAACGGTGTATATGTATGCACATACATAGAGTGATATTAGAAACTCTATGAGTGTTACAAAAATACGTAAGTCATGTGATGAGTGTGATGACGGACTAATCTATTTACCTGATTACCACGTAAGATGTTCTTAGAAATGTAGCGTCCTCATTCAATATTTTAGTTTTTCTACCTTCGTTCTATTCGGCTATCTTAATCAACATTAGGATTAGTTGGATCTTCGGATATTATATATCGTTATGTCGGAATATTAGGACAGTATCCTACCGTTCTTTTATTTTTTTCCGGGCAAAACCTTCAAAATTATCCTAAATTATAAAAATTAAAAAAAAAAACTTCAAAATTTTACTTTAAGCGTAAAATTCGGAACTACTACTTAAAGTCCTCTCAACCTTAGTTTCAGTCTTCGTCATAATTGTCATATTTTAAGTTTTCTTAATCGTAAGTAATAATTTTACAATTTATCTTAGTATTTATTACTAGAGAATCCCTTGTTGCATTAAGTCCGCCTATGTACCACTACTGTACATGAAGTTTAAATAAATAAAATGTTGGTTGAGGGACTGACCAGGAAGCGTGGAATTCTTACATAATTAAAACCACCCAGGTGTTCACCATCGGCAATTTAGGGGTTATCTCCTTATAGACTGTTCGGCTAACGGACGGATTTGGATTTGGAACGTAGACTTGAATTTAAATATAGAATCATTTATGTACGGGTAGTAGGCACGTTCTTCTAGAATAATTCTTAACTTCTTTCTTCCTCTTGTCGAATCTATGGTTTTCTTTTCTCTTAAAGTATTTGAGTGCAGTTGGTAGCCACGTTTATAACGGCGTCAGTGGGGGGTAAGGTCCTCCAAAAAGTAGGGACACTTTTTGTTGTTTTTTTTTGTTGGTGGGGGTAAAATCGTCCATTAACATCTCCCGCCATTGGTCGATGCGGGGGATAGTGTCAGACTAAAAACCCACCCCGTTCCTTCGTTGCTTTTCATAGAAGGGCCGAGCCTTCTTTTCAGAAGCAGACCCTTGGCCCCAGTAGGCTTCGATCCTGCCTGCCTGATAGCAGGGTGGGCCTCTACGGTATAGGGACACTTCGGGTACTATAGTCACTGGCAAGTGGGTCTATAATCTCATTTTGCCATTTTAATTTTCCACTCGGGAAAAACCTCTGGTAATAACCCTCCTTCTGGCGCAGTCGGGTAAAAACTAGTTGGTTAAAATGACTGCCCTACTTAATTCCGACCG
The DNA here is from genome assembly GCA_958295575.1 of Leucania comma. Classification (NCBI taxonomy): domain Eukaryota; kingdom Metazoa; phylum Arthropoda; class Insecta; order Lepidoptera; family Noctuidae; genus Leucania; species Leucania comma. Next base: position 20,700,930 of record OY282477.1, on the reverse strand, counting down.
TACTTTTAAGACCTCTAGAAGTCCAAGATCTATTTAGTATGTCAGAAATTAACTTCCTAGAGAATCTAATAAGGTGGCAGATGGTTCTTCCTATCCCTCTCACGCCAATTTAGCCCCTCCGTGTTTAGCATAAAGTCTGTAATGGGGTAAATTGGGTACTGTTAAGGATGCACCCTTAAAATGAGGGTAACGACTGAAGTTTCCAATGAAGGTAATTGGGGGAACTTCATGTGAGGAAGTCGCATTTATCTTGGAGTAAAGCGTTAGTTTTAGTACAGCTTGGATCTTCTTTATTTGGTGCTCTTGATTCATTGGTCTTGATTAAGTTAAGATTAATGTACATGAATTCCTTTCTTTTCTGAAGTCGGCAGAAAAACTTTGTAATTAATTAGTGATTACTAAGAGTGTCCGATGAATTGTACTTGTATGTTCCTCTCTGAAGGCCTTATCTAGTTTGAATTGATGTGTAAAAGTGTAAAATTGTTATAAACCAATTAGCTTTTGCAAAAGACTTCCTACCAGGGATTTGAAACGTTTCTCAAAATAACGATATTCTGTACGTCACGTCAGTAAACGTAAGCTGAGCGAGGCCATTGAACTGTAGGTAGTTAGTACGCAACGACAGACAACTGCCTACAAGGTCATTGACTCGTTTATTTAAAGAAATTAATTTCGTACATGCATACAGAATACAGAAAAAGTACTATATTTTTTTTTTTAATTTTATCTTTACAAATCGATAGTGATGCACCGAATCGACCCTCCACGGGATTAAAACGACTAAAATTTAACGGTGTATAGTGTGACTGGTAAATTAGTGAACAATACTTAAACATGTGATTGTAGTCATGATAACAAACGACTTTTACTATATGACCAAACCTGAAATCGCGATAAAAATCAGCAAAGTTCAGTACATTTTGACCAGTTATGCGAACACAAATGTACTGACCAGCAGAATTTTTTACGATTTCACATTTAGTCCCATAGTAAAAGTGGTTGGTTATCATGACTGCAATCACGTGTTTACGTATCATTCACTAATTACCAGTCACCCTATATATTGATATAAATTATTTGAGTTTGAAGAGCTTTGAAAGTATGTAAGTTTGTACGTTTGTAGTTTGTTTTGTTTTGAAAGTGTGAAGTGTTTTTGTAAGGCTGGCTTATTTATGACTAAGAATGCATCCTTTAAATACTTTATCTTAAACTTTGACCTCTAGTCTAGGACGCGCACTACACTACGAATGCTACGATATGCAGTGCCGGACACATTATCATATGAAAAACGTCCAGAATTGTCTTGTGTTCCCACTGAAACTGTGTTCCAACTATGATTCACTGCCAAAATAAATAAATCATCTCACTAATCTTTTCTCAACTTGTTTGGGGTCGGCTTACAGATTACTCAAGCCCCAAGCGGACACCGGCGTCCGCACACCTATTGTGTCTCTAATTACGGTATTCAAATGGACCAAATACCCGTGTTTTATATGGAGCGTCTTCCTATCAGACCTCTATAACCCAGTTGCTGAACAACACGATACTCCTTGAATTTACTGATGGTCAGACTTTCTGGCGTCAGAGTACCTGTAACGACTGTCAAAGATCTACGAATGACAATCAGGAGCAATGTTTTGACGTGCTTTCCGAGGCATGGAATGTCAACAATGTCCAAGATAAACTTTGAAAGGTACTTGTGAATTAAAAGTTCATATTGGTTCTTACCCGAATTTAAAAAAAAAAAATGTCAGACTAGTGCTTGACTGCGATCCCACCTGATAGTAAGTAGTGATGCAATCGTTGATGGTGAAGCCCACTAGTTTATTAAGGTCTATTCACTCTAGCCTTGAAGATACCTAAATTATAATCGTTTTACCAATCCGCTCAGTAGTGCTATTCTCTAAGACAATGCAGCGCTGCCGCAACGACGAACATCCAAATAGAATACATTGAATTAACAATCCAATGCATAGGCACATTAGGTTGACAATCCAATGTATCCTATTTGGGTGTTCTTCGTTGAGGCAGCGCTGTGTTTTCTTAGAGAATAGCACCACTGGGCCCGCGTTGTGGATTACTCATTGACTCTCCTAGAGAGGAGGCCTGAGTCCCAGCAGTGGGAACATTATTAAGGCTGATGCAATGCAATGCAATGAACCCGCAACCTCTTGCAAGACGCTTAGTAACAAAGCTCCCTAATTTAGATTAAAAAAAAACCTCATGCATGAGAAGTAGGTGCCCTAATCACTTGGCCATCACGACACTACTGCTAAAAGTGATACATGTTATTCATCATCATCATCATCATCTTCCTGCCTTTCTCCCATGTTATTTGGGGTCGGCGCAACACGTTTTTTTCTTCCATTCTGCTCTGTCACTTTTCGTGCTAGCACATTTAATACACGTTATTATATTCACAACATTGTTCAATGCCACTACCAGGCAATGAACAATGGTGCACGAGCTCGTATTGTAATCCTGGAGTTCTACTAACCCTCAAAGAGAAAATAACGTCATGAAATTCACAATGAAATGTCAGCTTTTGAAATTAGAATGCATATGCTTTGGACATAACTTAAATCCATTTGGGAGTTCATTGACCTATGAATCGTTTGGGTGATACGCACTAGGCGGGTTTGCTGCTGCGATTATTCCCGGGAGTCTGGAGTCTGGACTCCCCTGTCAATGTATACTAATATATTAATTAATATAAAGAGAAAATATTTTTTAATTTTGTTTATAAAGAATAAATTCAAAAACTACTGAATCGATTTCAAAAATTCTTTCATCAGATTCTTTAGCATGCTTATTTATGGGAATTAGTAATAGATTCATATAAAATTAAAATCGTGAATTAATTTTGTACTGAGAGAATAGCAATATAATATATTTTATATAATTGAGCTGCTGCGCTGTGTATCACGAATTCGATTCCCGCAAAGAACAGATGTGTAGCCTAGAGATGCGCAAACGTATACGCGACACACTCACGAAACAGAACTACATAATTCCTATAATCTTATGTGATGAGGGGGACAAAGTTTAAAAGAAAATATTCCCGTATCTACCGCTGTAGTTTTTGTACACCGTGCGTAAAACTACAAAATGGTTCTAATTTGACAAAGAGGAGCATAATGTTTTGTCTAAACGTATGCAAAGGCATGAAATTTTCATCTCCACATGTTACATAGCTTAGTGCCTCCGACAAGACAGTAAGACAGACAGTAAGTAAAATGTTCGCTAAGTTTTTCTTACATAGTATATAAGCACAACTTATGCATGGTTTTTTTGTCAGTTTTGGAAATCTTGTCTTTAGTACTATATATTAAATACATATACACCGTTAAATTTTGGTCGTTATCTAACACTAAAAGAATTTTAGAAAAAAAGTACTTTATTTTTCATTTTTATCTTTACAAATCGATAGGGTTTCATGTACCGAATTGACCCTCCACGGGATTAAAACGACCAAAATTTAACGGTGTATAAAGTGCTCGAGTTTCTTTAATTTCTCGTATTTTCATTTCAATTCTTAAAACATTACAACATCACTTTAACAGCCACAATAACAAAGGTAACGTTTGCTTTCTCCGCGTGAACGTGAACCTTGACGTTTACGTTTACGTTCGCCTTGAAAACGTAGCGTTTGTAATGCCACTCAACTTTAACGAGTAGCCTACGCTATTTGTGAGATGACATGCTTTTATGCTCATTAAGAAAATTATTGTTATTGCTGAGATATTAATAAAGTGCTTTATTTCATTTAAAATCAAAGATATGTGCTAAGTATAAGAAAATGTTATCCCTATCATTCTTCATTTTCCTACTATCGCTGGTTTCGCATAGTATAAAACAAAGTCGCTTCTCGCTGTCTGTCACTATGTATGCTTAGATCTTTAAAACTACGATACTGACTTTGTTGCGGTTTTTTTAATAGATAGAGTAATTCAAGAGGAAAGTTTAATTGTATAATACATGCATAATATATTTAATATCACCTTTGAACCAGTGCGAAGCTGGAGCGGTCGCTAGTTTAATGTAAATAATTAAAATAAATACATTAGGTATTGACTAAAATTAAAAAAATACCGATTCACTCCGATCACACGACATTGTAACAATAACCGCATCTGTAGCTCACTTCACTCTACATAGGATACAATCAAATACCAATTGCTCTGGTAGAGACAAAGCCCTAATCCGATTAGCAACATCTTGAACTGTATCTATGCTGTGGTTTCAACCGTGCCGTATCTAGCAAGTGCATGGTCTGTGGTCGCTGGACGATTGGTAAAGGGCCTGTTTCGTGATTCACGCTTTGCTGATTGGCCGTTTGATTCGTAAAAATTATGGGATTCAAAGGAACTGTTCTTTTCTTAGGTTTAAAGCTATTTAAAAAAGTAGCATGAGTAGGATGACAGCAGGACAGGAATATGCGTCTTTAAAATTAGAGAAAAGGATAGTTAAATTCATATCGTTGATAAATCAATGTCAAATTAAAAATGGAGTTAAATAAGCATAGCATAGCATCAGCCTTATCGTTTTCCCACTGCTGGGACTCAGGCCTCCTCTCTGGGAGAGGGTATGGGGCGTAATCCACCACGCGGGCCCAGTGCAGCATGGTGGATTTCACATATCTTCGATTTTTGTCTCTCAGTCATGCCGGTTTTCTCACAATGTCTTCCTTCACCGTTTTGAGAGAAATGGCCCCGATTTACGTTGTGGGTTCAAACCCAGCCAGGCGTCTTACTTTGAGTAAAATAACCGGGGCAAAAATTATAAAAATAAATTTTGACTGGTTACGACTGAGATTAAAATGTAATCGATCATTTAAAATTTTCCCTCTGAGCTTTGGATAATAAATATAATAGAAAACGATAATCCTATAAATCGGATTAGGAATATTTTATACAGATCTGCGGGATTTTTAAAAAGGGTTGCTGTGGCCCTGGAACGTAAAGGACAACTGAAGAAACATAGATGGCTTAGTCATGTCTGATACTCTACCTTTCGCTCCCCCATTTGTTGATTTCTCACTAAATAAAAAAAAGCATTTTGTGCAACGCCGCCGCCGCCGCCGCCGGGATTCCGATCCCGATTTCCGGCCACCGTAGGCACGGGCTTACAGACGGCGAGCAATGGGTAGCTTGCTGTCCGTCCGTCCGGTAACAATCCGGACCGAGCCCAAGTCGCCGACGGCGCAGTCAGTCGTCAGCAATCTGTAGGGGCCCAGAAAGGTCGAAGCCTACTCTGGGGCCTTGGAAAAGTGTGAAAATGCATATCAGAGGCCTGGAACCAAGGCAATGAAGGAACGGGGTAGGTTTTTAGTCAGTAAGAGTCTGACACTATCTCCCGCTCCTCCCAAGGACGGATGTCATTGGATGATTTTACCTACCATAAAAAAAAAACTATAGATACTGAAGTTGCGGTTCCAATAGTGCCGTATCTAGCGAGCGCATGGTCAGTGGTCACTGAACGATAGGTACAGTGCTGTGACTGTTGTGTTCATTGATGCATAAGCCTGGCTGATTGGTCGACTGCTTCGTAAAAGGTGGGTTGTACTTCTGTGATATAATTGGTCTCTTCTAGCAAGCCATTGAGCCAGGTTTTCCGTTTATATGTCAGAAAATATGATGTACTTTTTAGTGCAGATTTCGTCTGAATAATCATTGCAATTTTTTATTTTACATGTATCACACAACGCCGTCTATTCTGAAGCTAAGCAGAGCTTGTATTATACTAGACAACTGATAAATATACTTATATATATTTCTAAATACATACATATTATAGATAAATTACACCCAGACACAGAACAAATGATCATGCTCATCACACAAACATTTGTCCTGGGTGGGAATCGAACCCACGACCTCCGGCATAGCAGTCAGGGCCACTAACCACTAGACCAACAGGCCAGACAATTGTACGGTTCAGAGATGACTTATATTTGATAGAAGGTCAGAACCGCTATTTAAGTTTTTGACGTATTTTAGAATAAAAATACTGTATACTCGGATTAACTTAATGTTAATAACCACTAGCTTTTTTAAAGGGTGGAAATCATCCAATGACTTCTCCCGCTCTGGGCTGAACGGGGCATGTCAGCCTTTTACTGACTAAAATCAAACATGTGTCCTTCAGTAGCCCTTTGCGGGCTAGGACTACGGTTTCCTTTTCAGAGAAACTCTCTAAAAGTATTATGAGTAAGAAAGAAACACGAGAGAGATAGGTACCTACATTATTTATTTATTTTCAAATCAACACTAAAAACTTTTTTCACACTTTCTTGCTCATTACCTACAAATTAGAAAATGTTCAGTTACGCCACTTTCATTCTAAGGGTATTCATCCGTAAATAGTGAAAAGACGGCTCCAACACAGACAACGTTTTAATTGCTTTGTATAAGTCTATTCATTACACATGATAGTAGTAATTAACAAAATAATCTTCCACTAAATTCATGGGACCACCTGTTACGATGAAATTGAGGTGAGGTTACACAATTACACGATGTATTCCTATGTTAATATCCACACGTATTAAATATTCATAGGTCTGCAGCAGGACAATGGGGCTATCCTGATTGACGGCTGGAATTGCGAAACTTAATTATGTTTGGCTTTACGAGGACTCGTAAAAAACGGGTTAGCTGTTATTAGGTTTTGGCGGAATAAGAAGAGGATATAAAAGGAATTCTTGAAGACTGTTGCAGGGAAAATGTTTGTTAGGGTTCCGTTCCCAAAGGGTAAAAATGGGACCCTATTACTAAGACTTCGCTGTCTGTCCGTCTGTCTGTTACCAGGCTAACCGCGATAGCTAGACAGTTGAAATTTTCACAAATTATGTATTTCTGTTCCCGCTGTAACAAAAAATACTAAAAATAAAAAATATTTAAGGGGGTTCCAATACAACAAATGCGATTTTTTTCCCTTTTTTGCTCGATATCAATAATAGCAACAGGTAGGCACTTGAAATATTCACAAAATACTCAGTTGCATTTTTACTTTCATAATAAAATAAAAATGAAAAAAAAAAAATTAATGGGGCTCCAATACAAAAAACGCCATTTTGCGCCTATTTTGTTGTTGTTCTGTTGTCTACCTAGTCAATGGCACAGAACCCTTCGTGCGCGAGTCCGACTCGCACTTGGCCGTTTTTTTAGTTGATGTTGTATAGAGTAGTTTTTTTTGGTTTTTGGTAGGTAAAATCATCCAATGACAAATCCCGCTCTTGGGCGGAGCGGGAAGTAGTGTCAGACTCTTACTGACTAAAAACCTACCCCGTTCCTTCGTTGGCTATAGTGCCGGGGCTGAGCCTTCCTCTCAGAAAACGGTCCTTGACCCCAGCAGGCTTCGACCCTGCCTGCCTGCAGCTAGCAGGCTGGGCCTCTACGGTTTGCTGACAGCTCCTTTGACTACGCTATCATTACGCTTGCTCAATTTGTAAGCAGCTATGTGTAAATTAACCTAACCTGTACTGTCTATCAGACAACAAACAAAAGATTAAATCGCGGAACTATATATCTGATTAATTTATCTTACATGCACATGTAAAAGGGGGGTTTGTATGGGGAAACTTCCACACTTTTACGCGTGCAAAGCCGTTAGCTTCTGCTAGCGGCTAAATAAAAATATATCGCATTGACAAGTGCTATAGCACTGCTATGTGTTTTTTTTTAAGGCGGGTCTCTCTAATCGTCTAATAACTGCTCAAGCTCTGGGTAGGCCGACAAAAAACAACTATACAAAAAAACACTCCCTGTTTTTTTTTTGGTGGGTGAAAATCATCCAATGACATCCCCTGCTCTTGGGCGGAGCGGGAGATAGTGTCAGACTCTTATTGACTCTAAAAACCCACCCCGTTTCTTCGTTACCTTTCATACCGGGGTCGAGCTTTCTTTTTAGAAGCCGACCCTTGGCCCTAGTAGATTTGTTCCTGCCTTCCTGCTAGCAGGCTGGGCCTCTACGGTTTTCTGAGAGCTCTTAGACAAATGTCTACTGTCTAAAACTCTGCAGTGTTCCTTCAGTTGCACTTTTAAGTTTTTGGTCCACGGTAACTCTTTCAAACAATCACGCAGCCCATATTACGATAGCCTTTATCACTGATTGTACTGAAAATTAACGCAGTGCACTTTTACATGCAACATTTATCAATACACGAACAAAATCGCAACAACAGAATTTACCACAATAGACTCGTTCACTGCGATTACGCGCGACCGCATCCAAATTCCCAAATGTTAGAATTTACGACGTATCATTCAATAGACCTGTCTATGTATTTTCCACGTTCTATAGCAATCACTTTCTATGTAACTTTTAGTCACTAACTCCCGTTGACTATTTGTCATATTATTATTCTACTATTGACTGAAAACTAGTCAATCAGATTTCACACGTAGGAACCTATAATGTTAAAAATGGCTTCTTATGAACTAATATATCAACTTAATCATCATACTAATATTATAAATCCGAAATATAGGGAGAAAGAAAAGAGAGCTTGGAGCGGGCCAATCGGAGCGCCGAACGGCAGAAACGTAACAAACTTGCACTAGGCAAGCTGGTATGACACCACCATCATCAGCCTTTTAACGTTCCCTCTGCTGGGACACAGGCCTCCTCTCTAAGAGAGGGAACGGGCCGTAATCCACCACGCGGGCCCAGTGCGCGTTGGTGGATGTCACATGTCTTCAAATTTTTGGTTCTAGGACATGTCGGTTTCCTCACGATGTTTTCCTTCACCGTTTTGAGAGCAGTGGTGATGAAATAAATTACACAAAGTAATGCGCTTGGCCGGGTTTGAACCTGCGACCTACAACTCGTAAGTCGGGGCCATTACCACTCGGCCACCACTGCTCTCAGCTGGTGTATAATGGAGAAATTGTGAATTGAAAAACCTAACATATCCTGAATCATCATCATTGAAAAGGTGACGATTCAGCATATTTTTACTGACGTAAAACTATTACCTAATACTCGTAGTTAATTTACAATGCAAAACCATTACACTTATGACAATACCGCTCTGATGAAAACAAAATGTTTCATAACTTCCTTTCATTATTCAAACGACAGCCATCTACTTGCATTTTAAAAACATTAATCCTCGTTGCCATTCCCCATTATTTTTTCTAATAAAATTAATTTTATTTGAGGAAACTCGAATAATTACTCTCCCTCTTCCGTGGCCTCCAAATTAATTGACATCAACTTCAGATTAATGCGGAATTTGTTTTTGTTACAAACCATTATCTTGAAAATTATTGTTGTTTTTCATCGATACAGATTTTTAAGGTTCAAGTAGCCAGCTTCAACGCGACAATGTGACACTAATATGTGGAGTCGTTTTAATAAAAATATGTTTATTTTAGTATAAATATGTTTATGTACGAAATTAATGTCTTTACGTAAACGAGTCAATGACCTTGTAGTTGTCGGTCGTTGCGTACTAAGGCGAGTAACCTACAGGTCATTGGCCTCGCTCAGCTGACGTTTACTGAAAGAAATTAATTTCGTACATGCGTAAATTAAATTATTATTACTTTTAAATATTTAAAAAAACCTTTTAAAAAAAACCTTTTTTAAAAAAAAAATATCATCATCATGATGATGATGAACAAAAAACTAGGCAAGAGCGAGTCGGATTCGCACACTGAGGGTTCCGTACAAACTAACTTATGTTAATAGTTCAATAGCCGAATCGATTCTCGACGATATAGCTTAGTTCTGTTGATGTAATCGGGCTTATAAACCCCGAAGAAAGAGGCAAAATTAAAGGCTGTAAGTATAATGAAATGACATGTAGTATATATAATCCTGAGATAATCTCGTTAAGATTTCATCATTGTCATAAGAGTCAAATTAGACGCTATACCTTTTATAAGCCTATTATAACACATAACCTATTATGACCCGAGAACATCACATATTATGAGATCAGATAACCTTCTTAAGAGGACTACAGAACGTAAAGCGACTGCACTTTACTCTGTACTCTCCGATTGCAAAAAAAAAAGAGACGCGCAGACACAATGTCTGCGCGTCTCTTTCTTTTGTACGACAGTATAATAATAATAATAAAACATTTTAGCGATTTACTGAAACATCTACAGGTTTGATTATAAAATTAAAACATGTTAAAAATAAAGCTTAGTTTGTGGAATAATCTGCAAACCAATCAGAATGATTGCATGTGTATTAGGTCAGTTAATTGTTAAAAGTAATTTTTGGAGGCATCTTTGTGATTTTTTTCTGTCGTACTAAATTAAGTGTTGTATGTTTTGAACACAGGATGTACCCAGCATTTATCCTGAAGAATAACATATATTTATAATTCTGATTGTGTTTACTGCAGCGGATCATATACTTTTGCGTGTTACAAAACTCGCGACTAATAATAGATAATAATTCTTTATTTTCTGGCTACAATGACCCATAGATACATAACGTAATCTTAAAAATAATAAACAAATACATATTAATAACATTCTATTTATTTATTATTAAAGCTACGTTGAGTCGGCGACCCATTGCGCTGAGTCGTGGTATCATGTAACCTTCCGCGAAAGATTGCCTCCGGTAGGTAGTCCTCTTAACAAAACAGTCCTTTCCCCCAAATCACATCTTAATCCATTCCACACATCAGGATTAGATAATCTGGTCTGTTATCCCAGTTTCTTTCAAAATGGAGTCTTCTTAGCATTATTTTTATATGCAAGAACAGTGCCGTTACTTTTCGAGGGAACGCCGTAGCTATGGCAACGTAATTCCTTATAATCCCCTTTATTTTAGCTTTCATCCCCTCGCCGTACCTTTCTTACCCTCCGTACATTATCCGTCAGCCCTTGTCAGAGGGTGTCTGTCACACCGTAGCGAGAAATCGAGTAGAAAATTTTGTTATAGAAATATTGGTCAGCTGGGAGTTGGTTGTAGAGGGATTCAAGGGACACTTTGGTGGGTCTTGCTGTGAATTTTGATGGTCTTGGGTTTTGTATGCCATTGTTGTTTATTAGGAAATATCATCAAATTACTCCTCCCGCTTTGAGTGCAGTGGGGATTGCAGGGAGGAACAGGGAGTGACAGACTTCCACTGACTAAAGCCCTCTTGTGTGATGCATGCAGCCTACTTATAAACCTGGGAGTCAACAGTGAATAAACCTATTCACTGTTGACTCTCTTAGACAAGCATGTTCCATCCTTACTATACAATTATATAGTAACATAATTTTTTTTATTTTTTTATGGTAGGTAAAATCACCCAATGACAAATCCCGCCCTTGGGCGGAGCGGGAAGTAGTGTCAGACTCTTACTGACTAAAAACCTACCCCGTTCCTTCGTAGCCTATCGTGCCGGGGCCGAGCACTCCTTTCGGAAATAAACCCATGAATCAATTAAAGGATTTATTTCAATCACATCATATTTTTCCGACACTTTTGTATTGTCAAGAAGTCAGTCAGTCAAAAAAATAATACTAATTGCACATTCAAAAGCGCAACTTTCTATGGAGAAGAATGCACAGCAAAATTATGGCCACTCTTTCTATTAAAGTTTCTTCAAAAGCGAGCCTATTAATTTACTTAGCCTTTTCACAACTTTATTACTTTAAGATATAATTAGGTTTCTAATTGGACACATAGACTTTGACACAAAACTTGCGTTTCCATGCGGACTGTAATCAAAATTATCTTTACACAACATTTCAACAAAAATATTTATGTCAAACGTACAGAACACTAACAAACAAGGAAGCAATTAACGTGTCATTTGTGTTTAAAATACTTGTTAAATCAATATTCGTTTGACCTATTTAACACACAGTGCGCAGATAAGTAGCCATTTAAAGTGTCATAATGACACTAGATAGTGCCCTTTGTCAATTAATTACCGAACTTTACTGATAAAGTTAGGCGTAAAAATGAGTTACCATATTTTATTAGGAGGATAACCTATGACGGACATTTTATTTTTCCACGTCTGTGGTTTTAGGACCTTTGTTCTAACATTGTATTTGTTTGTTTTCAGATTCCACAAGGGTTTAAAAGGCTGTCCTATGGAGAAGAATCGGTAAGAAGTTTTACTTTTTTATAACTGCCATTGTAGTGCGTCACGTCGTATGATTGCGAAGGCGCGCATCGGTTGCTTCTACGCTACTCTGTGCATGCGGCGCGTCAATGCTGAGCGAGCATGAATCGTCTTATAAATGCTCACATGAGCATTGATTACCTCAACTTAAAATATGTCATTTTTTGAGAACAGATACACAATTCGTATTATAGAATGACTAGCTGCTGCCATTGGTTTCGCCCGCGTTTATAGTAGAAAATTATCCTAAGGCTATTCCAGGATATAGTCTACTAAGTTTCATTGAAATCCTTTCAGCCGGTCAAGCGTGAAGAATGAACAAACATACACACACAAACTTTTGCCTTTGTAATATTTGTGTGATTTCCAGAAAAAGTGATGTCACAGCGCTGTCCCTTCGAACTTGTTTGCAGGAATCTTAATGGGTTCCGGTTAAGTTATCGGTATCTGGTATTTTGTTTATCTTATCAGTTAGTGCCTATCCAGAGGTTGTAAAACAAGTCCATTTTCGCAGCCACAGCTTGTTTAAAGCAAGCAAATGTATGTGGAATAATATAATCGTTAATTTGCCAAGCTCGAGTAGTAAATTACGAGACAAGGTAACAAAAATGGAAATGCAATGACTCCCTTCTGCGTTTGGTTTGCATTTAAACGCTTTTTGTGTGCGACAAATTGTTGTTGTAAAAACCAGTAATATTTATTTGCTAGAACAAATAGGATATTGTGAAAATAGTAATTCAAGCATCATACGCGCTGTAGAAGATGCCCCTAGCGTCGGACTATGAGCAATGGGTAGCTCGCCGTCCGTTTGTCCTATAAGGATCGAGCCCGAGTCGTTGATGGCGACCAGTGTTCCACGTGCGCTTCAAAGAGATGCCAGCAAACTGTAGGGGCCCAGCAGGGCCGATACCTGCTAGTGAAATGGGAACGGTTTTGAAAAGGATAGATACTCAATATGTGGAACGCAATTGAAGGAACAAAGATGTTGTTTTAGTCAGTAAAAGTCTGACATGACAGTAAAAGACACTGCACACTGCGTCTACATCTCTCATCCAACTCTCCTGTCGCAGATCTGCTGGAGGAAATTTCGTTAGAAATAAGCAATACCTTTGTACTCTTCTATCTGTATTTGTTCTTTTCGAAGTGTTTCCACCGCAGATATAGATAGACATAGATAACGCAAGCATCACGATCTGTATGAAAACCAAGCGTGCCATTTTTTGACTACCTATTATGACGTCACAAGCACTATTTAGTGAAGACGTCGCCGCGTACGGCGTCCCCCTCGCTCCACCCCCACACCAACAGCACAATTAACCATTTTTATATTTTTAACTGTGTACCTACATTTTTAGCTGTACTCCGATGCAGACTGAGCGCGAAAGTGACCACTTACGATTTTTGTACGTAAGCTAGGCACGCGAAGTAGTTGCTCTTGCGTTATCTAGGTATATCTATATCTGTGATTTCCACGGTACATAAAAAGTTTGACAAAAGAGTTTTTAAACCAGATAATTTTTATTAATTTATTCTAAAGATCGATTGCCAATAAACCACATCGGTGTAAACTCAGCCACGTCTATAAGTTCAACCCAAGAATTTGTCTATTGAAATGCCCCTTATATTCCGTCAAAAGCACCCCTGTTACACTGCAGTGCATTTTACACCCCCAACAAAATGCAGTTTAGCGTGATCGTAATATAGAATTGATATTTCGGTATTATTACACTGCGTGCCTTGAGAATGGAACAGCTGTTGTTTTCGTGTTTGTTTTTGTTTACGTTTCAAGATTGTTCTCTAGAATGGTTTGTTTATATTAATTATGATGTAATTTATGCTATAGGTACTGTAACTAGTTCTAGGTAGACCAAGTGATTAGGGGCGAAGCCTATTGGTGCTATGGGTTATGTGAAAGTGAACCGCGGAACGAAGGGAAAAGAACAGGAGTTGGGCGTGTCAGACTTTTACTGACTAAAACCCACCTGTGTTCCCTCACCTGTCCTTTGCGTTCAAGGACCGCGGCGATTCTTTCGAACAATCAGCCTTCGCAGTATGTTATGGATACTACGGGAGCTAAGCCGTGGGAAATAAGTAGTGTAACATAAACAAACGTACCTTTTCAGATATTCATTTGAAGAGTTCCACTCTCTATTTTCGATGTTCCCCAACACAAAACTTTGAATTCAGTTGGCAAATTCTGAAAATATGCAGTAATTCAAATAACTGCTTCTACTTGCAAAATTTTTTGGGAAAGTATGGACATTCTCAAGACATCTTGGCAACAAGTTAATTCAAAGCATATTCAACTTTATAATGTCCCCATTGCTGGGACTCAAGCCTCCTATTTAGGAGAGAACCCGGGAATCTTTAAGTCAAGAGTGAATAGGTTACTTCTAGGCAAGCGCGCTCCATCGTCGACCGTATCGTCGCATCCCATCAGGTGAGATAGCGGTCAAGCGCGAACCTATCAACAACGACAAAAAAAAAATTTAAAATGGGCCAAAATTCACCACTCGGACCCAGTAAGAGTTGAAAGACGTTGTGTCTTTGAATTTTTATTTCTATGAAGTAGCGGTTTCCTCACGATGTTTTCTTTCACCATTTTGAGAGTAGTGGTGATGGAATAAATTACCCAAAGCAAAGCGCCTGGCTGGCTTTGTACCTAGAACGTACAAGTCCCAGGTCCCAGTCGGTTCTGTTACTAAGGACCATCTAGTTAAGCTACATAGAAATCATCCCGCTTCACTCTTGTTATCAACTAATACGAGTACTTTGCTAGCGATTCGATGCGTTTTGTTCGCAAGAAAGTTTTCAGAAAACTTCAACAGCCTGTACTTAAACCATATTTTTACGGTAGTTTTGAAAAACATAATTATACAGTACACTTCAATAAAATACAGTATTTTACAGAAAATGCAAAAGTAGTTTAATATCTACTTATTTATTTTTATAAAAACTATATTTGTCTGCACTACTTGCATTTTTTAAAGATATTTTTTTTTTTGTAGTTTTCTTTTTTTATCGGTGGTAGCGACACACTGTCGTTATCGCTACTATTTTCTATAACTTCTATAGACTTTAAATTAAAGGAAAGAGCAATATTCAATTGAAAATATTTACCAAAATCAAAGAACGGTAACAGCAGACTAATGATCAAACTTTGGTTTGACATTAAAAAGTAAGACCAAACGCATTAAGATAATACGTTCGGATACACGCTACCGCATCAGTCAAATGTTGAAAATATAGTTTTTGGGTACTATATATTTCTTCAACAGTATAAGTATAGTACACAGATTCAAAATATAGTACAGACTATATATTATAGTACGGTTGGCAACCCTAGTCCCAAGCTAAGCAGAGCTTGTGTTATGATTACTACACAACTGATATATATTTCTAAATACATACATATTATAGATAAATTAAATCCAGACACAGAACAAATGATCGTGCTCACGCTTATCACTCAAACATTTGTCCTAGGTGTGAATCGAACCTACGACCTCCGGCATAGGGCCAACAGACCAACAGGCCAGTCCAATCCAAATAATAATAAACTTTCTATATTATTTATTTTAATTGCAATTTGTGTTAAGTTACCAACCCAACCTGTGTTTTAATTATATTTTTTCCACGGAAGCCTTAAACCTGATATTTTTGCCGTTTCATAAATAATTTTATTACAATCTGTTACTATCATAATTTCATTTGTGTACTCAGGGCACATAAATCAGTGATTGTATTGGATGTAGTGCATGTAATTACATTTGTTTGGCTTGTCAGTTCGCGTGATAAATCAATTTTAATTTAATGCGGCTTTATACTTTATCGATAATATAATGTCATTTTATCGTGTAATGTTATTGTTGCATGTAAATTAAAATTTCGTTTATTTTAATCAATGTAGCATAAGTTAGGTTGTTTTAAAGAATTATCATAGTCAAAACATATACTAATCACAAATAAACATATTTTCTTTAACCTTTAGATTTAAAGCACTCTCTTTTAAAGTAACTAAAAACAAACATCAATAAATCAAAAGATAGAATTATATATGTATGATTATCAATTGTCTAGTACCCATAACACAAGCTCTGCATAGCTTGAGACTAGACGATGTTGTGTGATAGTGTGTGATAAATCAAATATGGCTCACAAAACGCTTCTCCGTGCCAACAACTGATTTGCTTCACTTGTTCCTATTATTCAAATTTATCCCAACACCTACATTCAATGGATATGGTTGCACAACCAGCTCTTATATCGACCTGACATGCCTCCAACGGCTCTAACATGGCTGGAATTGCGACCACTACGGTTAAGTTATGGAGGGAATGTCTCGTTTCAATTTAACCAGTGTAACAAGTATGTGACAAATTAGTAATGTGTACGTACGGTCAGGGGTCAAAAGTGCAGTTGCACTCTAATAATGCTAAAGTGTATAAAATTTCTTTGTAAAAGAGGGCCACTGGGCCACAACTGGTTTATTTAATTCTTTAGGTTCTATTGTACAAACGAACTGAGTGATGATCAATTAATCCTGTTCTATAAAAAAATTCTAGACACTTTATTATCGGTAGAGTGCAACTGCACTTTTGACCCCTGACTGTACGTACTCGTTATCTCCCTAGCCTTTTTCCAACTAGCTTGGGGTCGGCTTCCAGTCTAACAGAATGAGGCTAAAAACCCGTTTTTTACAAGGAGCGATTGCCTATCATTAAGGTTATCGTCGACTGCGCAAATACAAATCCTTAAATATTTGTTCACGTTGTTCGCAATGAAGACTCCATGGAGCGACTCGTTGTCCAGGGACAAATGAAGGGGAAGCGGTCATGCGGGCGCTTACCTACGCGTTGGACAGACCACCTCATCAGAGCTGCAACACAAACCTCTAGTCCAGTGTTTCCGAAACGCCGTTAACAGTGATAAGTGGAGACGCATCGCGGGAGCCTCACTCGCCAACGAAAATGGATCTTCGACAACCACGAACACTTTGTTAAGAGCTCCACTACCCAGTTACTGAGCAACACAATAAATCATGAATAGACTGATGATCAGACTTTTTGGCGTCTGACTACTTGCAACGACTGTCAGACTATGAATGAAGTGGTGTTAGTAATGTCCTAGATAAACATAGAAAAGCACATATGGATTGAAGAAATCATTGAGAGAGGTACCCCTATTTCTAGTGTCGTGATGAACCAATTTGAAGACATGTGACATTGACCAACCCGCACTGGCCCGCGTGGTGGATTACGGCCCATTCCCTCTCTTATAGAGGAGGCCTGTGTCCCAGCAGTGGGAACATTAAAAGGCTGATGATGTTGATGATGATGAACCAGTGGTCTAATAAGGTGTACCTACTAATAAATTTAATTTTATCGTGTTATCAGTCCCCACGATCATTCGACCGAACGTCGTTCGGGTTAGCGATCATTCGGCCGAACGATTTTGATCAAATAAAATTCGGGCAATCGGGATGCACTTCGAAGATTACCTGTAGGGGAAATGAGAATGTTGAGATGGATGTGAAGAGAATGGGTAAAGTGGAGAGTGACTCGTTTACATAAAGAAATTATTTTCGTACATGCGTAAATTAATTCGAGTTTAAAAAGATGTATTTTATTTTTTAATTTTATCTTTACATATCGATATTGGAGTAACGGTCGATTCGGTACATGAAACCGAATCGACCCTCAACGGGATTAAAACGATCAAAATTTAACGGTGTATATTTTCTCTGCCATATCATCAGTTCACCCTCGTCTCAAGATTTTTACAGGCTTGTTGGTCTAGTGGTTAGAGAGATCCTGACTGCTATGCCGCAGGTCTTGGGTTCGATTCCCACCCAGGACAAATGTTTGTGTGATGAGCACGATCTTTTGTTCTGTGTCTGGGTGTAATTTATCTATATTATATATGTATTTAGAAAATTATAAGTTTATCAATTGTCTAGTACTCATAACATAAGCTTTGGTTAGTTTGAGACTAGACAGCGCTGTGTGATAGTTGTGGAATATTATTATTATTATTATATTATTGTAAGACTCATCCTTCGCGTTCCAGACGACCCTTTCAAACAATTTTGCCCTTGTCTAGCCCCTCAGGTAGCACTACAAATACTAATCCTAATTTTCCTACCCTCCTCCCACGCAGTGGTAGAAAACCACTTTAAATATTTACTTGGAAAACTATAAGTCCACTCTACACTACCGAAGTTTACGAGTTTCGAAAACTCATATTAAAATTGTGCTTACAACTCTCAACTCTTTACTCCAACCAAGAAATAAAAAAATTGTTAATGGCGTCCCAATTGTTTTCTCCTGCTTTTTCTTTGTTGTTTTCAGAAAATGGAAAGCAAAGTGGAGCATTGGTTAAACAATAGGCTTTTAAATATGAATGCGAAAATTCGTTTTATGTTTAAATTTTTTTTTTCTGTTTTGTTAAAATTCTTTCAAAGATTCAGGTTTTTTCTTCTAATATAATAATATGCATGTATTATACAGCTAAACCTTCTTTATGAATGATTCTGTCTATTGGTAAAAACCGCATTAAAATCCGTTCAGCAGTTTTTGAGTTTATAGCGAACAGACAGATAGTGGTGGTGGGGGATTTTGTTTTATAATATGTAAGGATAAGTTTGAGGGATAATAATCTTAGGACAATAGGCAGCATCGTCATTTTCTGTCACTTTTCTGACTTGTTATTCTTTTATTTAAAACTAGTGACCCGCCCCAGCTTCATACGTGTGCAATGGTGGTATTAAATATATTATGCATGTATTATACTTATAAACCTTCCTCTTGAATCACTCTATCTATTTAAAAACCGCATCAAAATCCGTTGCATAGTTTTAAAGATCTAAGCATACATAGGGACAGAAAGAGGAAAGCGACTTTGGTTTATACTATGTAGTGATTTATCTCAAATTAATTTAACTCTAAAGTTTTGCGAATAGTTTCACCAGCGCGGAGAACACTAGTGAAATAAATAGTCTCCTTATACAAGCCATGTTTTACCTCTGTACCAAATCCATAGCAATTGATTACGAACTTCATCTAAGCAATAATAGAGAAGAACTTCGACTAAACAAGCACTCCTAAAGGGCAAACAGAAATAACAAATTTCACGTGAATTAATTAAGCATATAGCCTAAGTGCGAATTTATTTCGACACTTCTCCGAAACGGTTGAATGCTGGTCGGCAGCGGTCCTATCATGATGAGAATTTATGGCTCGGTTCCTGATACACACGCTTGACAAATGTCTTGCAAACAAACAGGGTACGCTCATTCTAGGAAAAGATATTTTCCATACTTATCTATACACCGTTTAATTTTGATCGTTTAGTCCCGTGGAGGGTCGATCCGGTACAGTAAGTAAACGACTCAATGACCTTGTAGGTAGTTGTCGGTTGTTGCGTTAATTACCTACAGGTCATTAGCTTCGCTCAGCTGACGTTTACTTAAAGAAATTAATTTCGTACATGTGTAAAATAACTCGAGTTTAAAAAAGAAGTACTTTATTTTTCATTTTTATGGCTACAACCCGTGTTTTAAGGATTTAAAGTCACTGAGACATGTCTTCTACCCAGTCCCATTTGAGTAGCCTTTTGAGTCACATCAAAGATTCGCGTTTTGGAGCTGTGGTCTAGGCTGGACCGAGGAGGTGTGCCTTTTACTGATTAAAACCACACATGTGTCCTTCAGTTACCTGAGATACAGGTATATACCTAGTTCAGGTAAAACGCAATTTTGTACCTTTTACTTTAGTTTAAGCCCTTAGTGTATAAATATTTTTGTAAATCAAACAATTCAATAAACCTTATTATTATTATTATTATATTATTATTATAGTTACCCTTTGCGTCCACGGGTTTGCTTTTCAGAAATTTCCTGTCTCCCAAGGTCGACGACGGTTAGAGTTCAGTGTAGTTTTTCGAATATGTATAAAGGGATTATTAAACAAAAGTTTATTTGCATTCTGCGGTCCATAGCACGTTGGAAAACCTTGATTTTGGACCTATTGTGTTAGTATTAAGTTTGAAAATTATTATATGTAACTATTATAAGTATTTGTGTGTTTTGCTATTATTGTATTTGTTTATTGTAAGTAACTAATTTTAATGATACTACATTATATTTGAAATATCTGTTATTTATTTATTGTGCACACCTACCACAGTTTTGTCTTTTTAACCCAAAGTTTGACTGGTAGAGAATGCTTTGTTGCATTAAGTCCGCCTATGTACCACTATTGTACATGCTGAAAAGTGCAGTTGTACTCTACCGACACTAAAGTATGTAACATTTCTTTGTAAAAGAGGGTCAATGGATCATGACCGATTTCGTTTGTAGCATATAAACTAAAATATTGAATAAACTAGTTGTAGAACACTGGACTTCTACTACAAAGAAATTTTAGACAGTTTAGCATTGTTAGAGTGCCACTGCACTTTTGACCCCATACCGTACATGAAGATTAAATAAATAAATAAAATTGAATCTCATTTGAAAGATTGAATATAAATGTTATCTACCATAGCAGCTTGGTAACCTCGCCAGATACTACTAACTATAGTAAGACAGAATAGCGGTACATAAATCTCTATTTCCTCCGGGATGAAAAGAACTTTATCAATTAATGCTAGCTAAGATTAATTACAGTAAAAGCCTAATAGTAATGAAAGACTGGCTTACGTGCCAACCTATTATTAAAATTACGAACGAAAATTAAGACAGTTTTCGATAATAAAACAAGGGCATTCAGTTTTTTTTACGTTATTTTAGCAATTATGAAATCCTCTTTATTGTTTCGTCCACAAATTACGGAGTTCCTAAAATGGCTCCCTATTAAAGGAATGAACACTTAAAATTGATCAAGATTTTTTTTATGGTAGGTAAAATCATCCAATGACATCTCCCGCCCTTGGGCGGAGCGGGAAATAGTCTCAGACTATTACTGACTAAAAACCTACCCCGATTTGAATATATATAGGTATGAATTCTGGAACTTTTTTTTATTGTTGATAGGCTCGCCTTTGACCACTACCTCACCTGATGGAAAGCGAAGATGTGGCCGACGATGGAGCACGCTTGAACTGGCTGGTTTTTATAAAAACAATAATATAATTAACTTAATACCATATGAATACAAGTAGTCTATCTAACTTTATATAAAAGGCAACCGTTACTGACAGACTGATCTATCAACACAAAAATTTTGGTCTGTCGGTCTGTTTGTTTGTTCCGACTATGGACCATGTGCCCAAGTAGCAGTATGCTGTTTTATGAGTCCATCATCATCATATCAGCCGAAAGACGTCCACTGCTGGACATAGGCCACAATGAACGGTTCTGCGCATCTCGCTTCAATCGGATTCCCGCAACCCTTGCCAGGTCATCGGTCCACCTTGTAGGAGACCTTGAAGCACTGCGTCTTCCGGTACGCGGTAGCCACACCAGAACCTTTCGGCCCCAACGGCCATTTATGAGTCCAACGCGGACAAAATCGCGGGCAGTAGCTAGTATATAAATAACAAGAAATAAGTGGTTCCTAAAATGTCTAATTTTTTTTTCTCAAAAATTTATTTTAATTAATCCTATTACTAATATTATTACTTATTCTGTGGTTAAGACTAAACAAAAAAAAATTAAATTACAAAATAACGCTATTCGTATTCCATTTACTGTGCCACTATTTATTTTTGTTTTCGACTTTCTATGAAGTAAACAAAACCATTAGTAAGTTGATCATCCTCAAAAAACTTTGACTAAGTTCTGAGTTTCTTTAATCGGAACCCTCCATCACACAAATAACCGACTCTAGTCATTAAGGACCCGAAGCCCTACCTCGAGCTCATAAGGCGATTCATTTGACGACCTAAACTGAAGTGTTAAAGGGATGGAGCTATACAGGGTGTATCTGACAGCGTACTTACCACAAACATGATTCGAAGTATTATGTTTCCGAGCCTTCATTATACCACCATGGAAGGTTTTCTGTCTCTGCTCCGGCGCTGCGGGGTCTGGGCGGTCCCACGAGAGCTTATCGTCGCAAATGGTTTCAACGCTCACCACCGCAGCTTCGGCTTCGCCGGCCATACTCAGCTCGCGGGCCACCCTACCCCTCCGCGTCTACGCGGGTTTAAATTACACTCTAGTCCTACCCGGACAAGACTGTGTGAAGTCGGATTCGCAGCGAGTCAAAATATAGACTTTTATGACACTATTTTAATTTAATATTGAAAATGCTACCAATTATAGTACGCAGCAATTAAGTTGAACCATCCGCCACGGCTACGCGCAGCTCCCTTCCTGAACTGAGACCCAAAATGGGTTATGATCCTCGTCAAAAAAGTTGAACCATCATGGCGGTCGACCTTGAATACACAGTAACCGATTTTCGGGTCCTAATCAAAGTAGAGGGTTGCGCGCAACCATAGCAAATGGTTCAATTTATTTACTGCGTACTATAACCGTCTATATATTTGTGACCAAAATTGTGTAAACTGTTGTTTCGGTGTGATGAAAATATGACAAATAAATCATTTGGAAAATGAAAAAAATTCAAGAGAGGCTTCGGCCAATAGCGATTCGGTAAAATGATACCTCAGACCTATGACGAATGATACTTCGATGATATAAAAATATGTCAAATAATGCATATAGCAAAAAAGACGTCGGTCAATAGTTTTCGGTCACATGAAATTTGAACCAAAAAAAAATCGGTAAGTGATCGGTTCCCGTGTATTTGGGCAGAATAAACATGTTTTCTTTTCTCCCACACTGCTTGTCGCATTGTCACATCGTGCCTTTCTGCAGAAGTCTTTATACCAAAACTTGATATGCCATATTAACAGTCGGGGTATTCCAAATGTGATGGAGAAAGCTCCACTGATTGAATGGAGACGGTGTGGCTCAATTTGGAGCCCTGAGTTATGGGGTGTGACGGTGTGAGGGCGTGATATCTATGTGGTGTATTTTACGGTTATGTCATGGTAATTTGTAAGGAACTTCGGTGTTTGAACGTAAATGGAGTGAGTTTCTTGTCTTTAAACACGTGTTTATTCACAGTCGTAATTGAGAACGTGAAATTGAAAACGGATCGTGAGGGAGTGTCATACCTTTGCTGACTAACCGCAGAGGCAGGCTGAGTCGAAGCCTACTAGGGCCAAGGGCCGCTTTCTGAAAAGAAGGCTCGGCCCCGGTATGATAGGCAACGAAGGATCGGGGTAGGTTTTTTGTCAGTAAGTGTCTGACACTATCACCCGACCCGCCCAAGGGCGGGATTTGTCATTGGATGATCAGACCGCGGAGCTCTTAGGTAACGAATTAACGATGTGTCCATAGGCAGTTGTCTACATGGTCTTTCTGGAAAATCTGAAATTGTCCAAGTCAAAACGGTTTGTGCAAACGAACCGTACTATGTTGGTGTTATATCATGTCAGTACTTTTGACCAGCCTTTTACAAGCATTGCACTTTAATTCATCCTAATTAGCTTGCAAAAAACATTATTAATACTTTTTATTTGTAAAATTTTATATGGCACATGCATCTTGACTTGATTTTTGTACGCCCAGACGGGGCCCAACCATACCTTTAGCTGATCCGGCACTAAGTAAGAGGCATAAAAAATCTAGAACCGTGGAGGCCCATTCTGCTAGCAGGCAGGATGGGCCGAAGCCTACTGAGGCCAAGGGTCGGCTTCTGAAAAGAAGGCTCGGCCCTGGTATGAAAGGCAACGTAGGAACGGGGTGGGTTTTTTAGTCAGTAAGAGTCTGACACTATCTCCTGCTCCACCCAAGGGCGGTTGTCATTGGATGATTCAAATAATGAAAAAATAATAAGTAGGTACTTGACCGATACGGTTCTAATCCATTACCGAGCCGTTTACGCTTGCCAAGTTAAATATTGATTCTTTATAATATCTGTTAGTTATCCATTATTTGAGTTTTGATAGCAGTTAAACCCGTCGGTAACTCCTATCTGGAATAGTTTGTCCATCGTCTATTTACATACCTACGTTGATAATGAACAAGATCCTTCAAATTGTAATAAAATATATTAAGAATAGAATAAATATTTATAAAACTGGCACATAAAAGCAATTGTAACGCGCTTAGTGGCATTTTTACCTGAATTGAGTTTTTTTTTTTTTGGTAGGTAAAATCATCCAATATCAAATCCCGCCCTTAGGTGGGGCGGAAAATAGTGTCAGACTCTTACTGACTAAAAACCCTTCCATTCATTGCCTTTGTCCCGGGGCCCGTGGTGACATTCTCACATAACCTTTGGCCCCAGTAGGCTTCGGCCCTGCTGGACCCCTACAGTTTGCTGACAACTCCTTGAGGCGCGCGGGAACAGTGCGCGCCGTAGACGACTTGAGCTCGGACCGGTCTGCTACTGGACGGACGGACAGCGAGCTACCCATTGCCCACCGTCCGCGAGCCCACCGGAACTGAGTAGGACCAGTATTTCAGGCTAGAAATATATTTTACAATATATAATATATATTTCACTATCACACAACAGCATCTAGTCCCAAGCTAAGCAGAGCTTGTGTTATGGGTACCAGACAGCTGATAAACATACTATATATTTCTAAATACATACATATTATAGATAAACAACACCCAGACACAGAATAAATGATCTTGTTCATCACACAAACATTTGTCCTGGGTAGGAATCGAACCCACGACCTCCGGCATAGCAGTCAGGGCCACTAACCACTAGACCAACAGGCCAGTCATAAAAATAACTAAGTACCTTCACTTCATACACAACAAAGTCGCTTCCCGCAGTCTGTCCCTATGTATGCTTAGATCTTTAAAACTACGCAACGGATTTTGATGCGGTTTTTTTAGTTAGACAGAGTGGTTCAAGAGGAAGGTTTATATGTATAATACATGCATAATACGAATATATTTAATAACACCATTGCACCTGTGCGAAGCTGGGGCGGGTCGGTAGTAAATAATAAATTAACAATCATTCAATTCATTGTATTACATAACCTAAAAATTAACCAAAAGCAGAACATGTCTTATGTACAAATTAAAAGGAGATCGTCTGCCTCTTCGTAAGGTATGCTGAGTAAATATTGGCTTAAAATCTTTTTAGCTTTAGCCTTATTATGTTCCCACAGCTGGGACTCAGGCCTCCTCTCTAGGAGGGGGAATGGGCCGTAATCCATCACGCGGGCCCGGTGCGGGTTGGTGAATGTGAATATGCCGGTTTCCTCACGAAGTTTTCCTTCACCGTTTTGAGAGCAGTGGTGATGAAATAAATTACTCAAAGTGATGTGCCTCGCTTTGTTTGAACCCGCGACCTACAACTCATAAATCGGGGCCGTTACCACTCGGCCACCACTGCTCTATAATCTTTTTACAGCCATAATAAAAATAATAATTTAATTTATACAATCCTAATTTTCTATTAAAACTATTGTACAGAAATGGGCCTAAAATGCATTGCACAGAATATAATTAATGGTAATGTAGAAAGATAGCGTTTGGTTTGAACGCATAATTTGGCTCTTGCATTATTGGTTAATTTTAATAGAATTTGAATAGGATTATTTTAATTGCCTGAGGGTGTTTTTAATATTATGCGGATTTCATTACGCATGCGGGATTGCTCCGCATGCGTAGTACCCGCAAATGCCCTTTTCATACACGTATTTATTGTAATGCATGTAATATGTACGTAGACGTGATATATTGGGCAGCTGCCCCGCATGCGGAGCGATTCCGCATGCGTGATGAAATCCACACGATATTAAAAACACCCTAACAGTATTGTTCTAATTCTGAAGAAGTAATAAGCATATTATTTATTTATACAAACTTTAGGCATATAACACTGTACAAAGGCGAACTTAATGCCTTAGGCCTTAGGTATTTTCTACCAGTCAAACTAAATATTACACTGAAGCGGTTTTATCACAATAGTGTTTTACTTTTTCTGTTTTTATGGGTAAAAGTACTTTTTGCATAGACGGGGAGGTCTTAAAAGATTGGGGGAAATTTCTGTAAGTGACGTTTTCGCTTACTGAAACTGCGGGGGTTATGTTAAGCGTAATAATATTTGCGTAGGAGCTCGCGAACCCTCATCTCCGTGCAAAGCATCAACGATTTGGTTCTTATTTGATTCCAGTGGCTCGCCCGTGGTATGGCAGAAAGTTATCATATGGGAGCATACGCCCGGGATACAAAGTATTATATGTGCTATTCCAGGACTTGGTCTACCCCTGTGCCAAATCCCTTCAGCAGTTTCGGCGTGAAGGAGTAACAAACATACACACTTAACAACTATATCGACTTTATAATTCATGTGATAATATTGTAGATATAATGAAATATTGTAAAATCAATATTTTTAGGGTTCCGTATATGAAATGAGAAAAAAACGGGATCCTTATAGGATTGTCGTCTGTCTGTCAGTCATGACCCTTTTTCTCGTGAACGCGTGGAGCTATCGAGTTGAAATATATAGGTATAATATGAAACGATATACTCAATTCTGCGGTCCCTTGAAGCCGTGAAAAACACGAGTTTCTAAGTTAACGAGAAAAAGATACGGCCGTTTATGTCGCAAAAAACGTATATTTCGACACTCTCAAGGAAATCAAAATTCTTAGGGGTTATTCCCGTTGAGCTCGAATCCTAAAATTTGGCATGGAGCAAGGTCTTATAGCATTAATATAAGGGGAAAATCGGAAAACTGTAAATTTGTAGTTACGTCACCAGCAAAAAACACTTTTTTCGATTCAGAAATCGAACTATTTTCATAGGTAAGTTTGTGCGGAATCCTCAGTGCGCGAACCCGACTTTTCCGTTTTTTTTTTTAGAGTAACAGCAGTGGAAACGACCAAATGGAACTGTATGTGAAAAAAAAAACTTTTGAGTGTGATTATTATGATAATAATACGTGATTTGTAGTGCATTGCACATTCATGTGATTGCATAACGCCTTGTTGCAATAAGTGCGCCTATGTGCCACGACTTGAAGTACACAAATTCAGTAGGTAAATAAATAAAATATTGGCTCTGATTCTGAACAGAATTTATGTAATCGGATCTCAGGCTTCCCTAGATACCTACCTTTTAAGATAAAATAATAATGTAATCCATAACATTTGTACCAAAAATAACCGTCTACACGTCTATGCAAATCAGACATTACGAGAACATTACATTCAGCCCACGATCCACGCCCAGTGCCTATTTTCACGTCCCAAATACTCTAGATACCCTAGGCCGAAAATAATTCTTACATGATATAAATCTAAGACAATTTGCCACGTGAATTTTAATATAGCGATTTAGATAATGACCCGAGAAAGCTCGAAGTTCAAAATGTTCCTTTTTATTTGAAAGTTTGAGGAAAATATTTTGTTTCTTGATGTTTTTTTAATGAGACGTGAAGGTAAGTATCATTTATAAATATTTTACAGGGTATTAAGACGATGTTGTCTGAATTCGCCAGAGTCGAAATGAGTCAATTTTGTAAGTTTCCATTCACCTAGCGAGAAAGGGAAGGAAATTTTTGACTGAAAACTGGGCGCTCATTTCATAATGGCCCAGTTTTTTAAGTCAAAAATAAAGTATTTTGAAAAATAATGCGACTCGGACTCATACACTGAGGGTTCATAAACTAATTTGTGTAAATAGTCCAATCTGTAAATAGACCAATTCTTGAATCGAGTCTCGAAAATTTTTCCGAATCGTAAAAAGTTTTTTTTTTATGATGCCACTACAGTTTTCAGATTTATTCTTTTATTTACGCTATAAGACCTTGCTTCATGGTCAATGGGAAATACCCTATGAATTTTGATTCCCTTGAGAGTGTCGAAATACAACATAAACGGCCGTATCTTTTTTCGTCAACTTGGTTTTTTTTTTCTCAGCTAGGGACCCGATACTTCCATGCGTTTTCGAGATAAAGGGTCTTGACAGACGGACAACAAAGTGATCCTATAAGGGTTCCGCTTTTTCCTTTTGAGGTACAAAACCCTAAAAACCACCTGTAATTACTTGGCTTCAGGGCAAAGACCTCATCTTTGCCCTGAAGCCAAGTAATTACTTTAAAGGTTTCCATTTGTATCAAAGGCTATATTGAATGACATCTAAAATTAACGTAATAAAACCACATTTCAAGACCGTATAATTTGCGTCTGTTGATAAGGATCATGCTTGTTAGTCTTGCCCACCTAGGTTAACGTACCTTTTTTTCTGAGGTGTGAACTGTGAACACTAGTGTCAGTCAGAGGGTTACGGGAGTCCTGCGGGCCCTATATCGTTTTA
This sequence comes from Leucania comma, assembly GCA_958295575.1. Classification (NCBI taxonomy): domain Eukaryota; kingdom Metazoa; phylum Arthropoda; class Insecta; order Lepidoptera; family Noctuidae; genus Leucania; species Leucania comma. The sequence goes on along the minus strand of OY282477.1, from coordinate 20,672,527 downwards.
AGAACTTTTTGCCATCAAACACAAAGGCAATGCTTGTTCAGTCCCTAATTTTTCCTATCATCGATTATAGTGACGTGTGTTACTATGACCTGAATGCAGATCTCCTCAATAATCGTGACCGTCTTCTAAAGTACTGCATTCGATTTGTTCTCAATCTGCGCAAATATGATCATGTCTCTGCGCATCGATTGCTTTTAAAGTGGGAAAGGGTCAGCAAAGGGCGCTCACTACATTATTTTCTTTCCTCGATTCTCCCAATACCCCTCGTTATTTAGATCCTCATTTTTAATACATTTGCGCCAACCACAACAGAAATCTATGCTCGTCTCATAACTGTCTTGTTCTATATCCCAATCATCACACTGACTTTTTTTACTGTTCTTTTTTTAATTAGGTTATTTTTTCCCGTGGGTAAAAAATCATCCAATGACATCCCCCGCCTTTTGGCGGAGCGGGATATAGTGTCAGACTATTACTTAAAAAAAAAAAGATAGATATCATGAAATTACTCCTCTCGCTCTTGCTGGCGCGAGAGGGCGTTTAGTAGACTTTTCCTGACTAAAACCTATGTTTTTCTTTTGCCCTTTGCATTCTAAGACCACACGGTTACTATACGTGGTTAGGAAAAATATTCCTTACTTTCCAAAGATAATATTGTTTTTTTGCGACTGCTAAAATAAAGTGTAGGTTTTTTTATTACTACCATTTTACTATTACTAGAATTTGAAACATAATTGCATTTCTTTAAAATATCTGGAAGATTTTACAGTCGTTTTTCATCAAAAGACAAAATAAACTAAGAACTCAGGACGAAACAAGTCATTCCCTGAAGCAAAAAGAACCTCAAGTTTGTTTCAAGTCTTCATGGAACCCTAAAAACGCTCGTTCTTTAGCAAATAAATAAGTGTTTCAATACTACTGAGCGTAGGTCACTGCCCCTCCATCTAGCGATAGATCAAGGGAATGTATAGGTGCTTGGATAGTGATTCACTCCGATTAACCGGTCCTGATAACCAACAGGTTTGTTATTGATTACGGGTTTTAGTAGCACGTTTTTTGTGAAGATTCGTAAAGATGGCTTACATTTACAATGTAAGAATTAATTTATGATACCATAATATCAGCTTTGTAATGTTCCCACTGCTGAGACTCAGGCCTCCTCTCAATAAGAGGGAATGGGCCGTAATCCACCACGCGGGCCTAGTGCGGGTTGGTAGATGTCACATGTCTTCGAATTGTTGGTTTTATGACATGCCGGTTTCATCACGTTGTTTTCCTTCACCGTTTTGAGAGTAGTGGTGATAAATTACACTAAGTAATGCGCCTGGCTGGGTTTAAACCCATGACCTACAACTCGTAGGGGCTAATGGCCCACTAGGCCACAACTGCTCTTATGAATTTATGATAATTTACACAAATTAATAAGCAGTGAGTTTATAAGTATTCAGAAAGTGGTACAGAATGCGGGAAATCTTTCAATGACTTCTTCCACTCTGGGTGAAACGAGATGGAATGTTAGACTTTCACTGACTAAAACCCACCTGTGGAGGAAGGTAAAAAATAGCCTAAGACCTATTCTTAGATCTTCCAAATGCACCCCACCCATACAACCACCGTAGGCGCGGGCTTGCGGACGGCGTGCAATGGGTAGCACGCTGTCCGATCGTCCGGTAACTGACCGGACCGAGCCCAAGTCGTCGACGGCGCGTTCTGTTCCCGCGCGCATCAAGGAGCTGTCAGCACACAGAAGAGGCTCAGCCTGCAAAATGCAGGCAGGCAGGGTCGAAGCCTACTGGGGTCATGGGTTAACTTCCGAAAGGAATACCCGGCCCCGGCACAATAGGCTACGAAGGAACGGGGTAGGTTTTTAGTCAGTAAGAGTCTGACACTACTTCCCGCTCCGCCCAAGGGCGGGATTTGTCCTTGGATGATTTTACCTATCATAAAAAAAAACCCACCCATACAAAGAGGTCATATAAATCGGTCAAGCCGTCTCGGAAGAGCTCGATAGCAAACATAAATATGTACACCGTTAAATTTTGATCGTTTTAATCCCGTGGAGGGTCGTTCCGGTTATGGGATTTAATCTTTACGATACCGAATCCGGATTTTATCCTTACAAATCGATAGTGTTTCATGTACCGGAACGACCCTCCACGGTATTAAAACGATCAAAATTTAACGTTGTATACACATAAACGTGCCGTGATCTGTGGTGTACTGAGTACTAGTGGTGTTCAAATTGTGTCCTCTAAATGTTTTTAAGAAAAAATATAACATGATGTAAAAATTATCGGAATCGATTCATTTACTGATTCTGAACAAACTATATTCAGGTTTCGTATATACTAAAAATAATGTTGTACTTACTAGTCCTCCCATAAAACGATGAAGCGTCATAACCTTATCTGATAACGATGAGGCAAGATCACCAGATATTATAGAAGCCGTTATACATTGAAACTATTGACATAAGCTTGGCCCCAACATAACATACTCCTACAGGATATGATACACGTCTTCTTTAAGATTATGCTTTATGCTTCTATTTCTCCCGACACAATTGGGAGAATCACTTCTTCAAAACCTTTCATCGTGGTATTCAGTTCGTCAAAAGTAGTATGCGGGATGGGATATTGGCAATATCGAGGCTCAGCCAAATAACCTCTAGCTGTACGTTATGATCTTCAGTCGCGTGTCAAAAGCCAGGCTTATTTGATACTGACATACAAACACAATGTGATGACGTATAATGGTAGAGTTTCAAGTAAGTCTGTTAGACTAGTTTTAGTTTTTGGTACAGTTTTAGTTGATGAACAAAAGAACCTACATTATTTGCAGACACAGATATGAACAGTGTAGGAACAAGTTGGTAAGTAAAATTTAAGATTAAAAAAAGAATACACTTTTGTATCTCACTGAAGTTTTTTTTTTTATGGTAGGTAAAATCATCCAATGACAATTCCCGCCCTTGCTGAAACCGAATGTCCTAGAGAATTTGAAGACATGTGATATCAACCAACCCTACGGAGCCTACGTGGTGGATTACAGCCCATTCCCTCTCCCAGAGAGGAGGCCAGAGGCCCAGCAGTGGAAACATCTATGCTAGACCCAGAATGGGTGAAAACATTTCATGATTTCCCACCAAAAAACTAACTGCGTCCCAATTGCGTAATACTTCACATCTAAAGGATTTTACTCGTATTTTAAGATTAAATTCCTCATCCATCGCAATTTTCAAACATATGAATATGTTTGAAAATTCGTCTGGTTGGTAATGTTAAGAATGTAATAAATATTGTTCAATTGTGGAAATGAGAAGCATCGATGGAGTGTTTCATCATGTAACACCCGTATTTTCAATCCAGTAAAACTAATTACTTTAGTAAAAGTAACTATTTAAGTAACAATTTGTATTCTATAATGAATTTTTTTTTTAATGAAGATTTCGAACTTCAACTAATGACTTAATAAGGAATTACTTAGCAACATGTGATTACTTCTTTATAAATACGGGTTGTTATTCTTGATAAAATAATGGTAATTATTTTGTATAGTCCTTTGCTCCCTGTTCATAATAATAGAATGTTTTAATTCACAATTGTCTACAATACAATGGCTGTGTCAAAACGTCTATGCTTAAAATAGAATTTAATACTTACCATTCAATTGTTTCTGTATTTTTAGGACTTACAGTTGTTAGTTGTTGAAATTATATTTATTATGTCTCTAGTTTACTGAACTTATAAAATCATTTTTTTTTTTTAAACCGTTGCAGGAAAAGGTCATTCTTAGTTAAAATTAATATTGTATTGAAGCGTTTTTTTTTTGTCTATAAGTGATTATCTCTAAGAAAAACTTATGTCATTTTAAACTGGCCAAGTGCGAGTCCGACTCGCCTATGAAGGTTTCCGTACCGTGACAAACATCAACGCAATGGCTAGTTCGCCGTCCGGCCGTCCGGTAACCGCCTGGACCGAGTCCGAGCTCGAGTCGTCGACAGCGCGTAGTGTTCCACGCCACGAAGAAGATGTCAGCAAAACTGTAGGGGTCCAGCAGGGCTGAAGCCTATTGGAGCCATGGGTTCGCTTCTGAAAGAAAAACCCGGGGTCCTGGAACGCAATGCAAAGGAGGAAAATGGGAGTGGGTTTTATAGCATAGCATAGCATCAGCCTTGTAATGTTCCCATTGCTGGGACACAGGCCTCCTCTCTAAGAGAGGGAATGGGCCGTAATCCACTGCCCGCGCCCGCTGTAGATTGGTGGATGTCACATGTCTTCGAATTTTTGGTTCTAAGACATGCCAGTTACCTCACGATGTTTTCCTTGACCGTTTTGTGAGCAGTAGTGATGAAATAAATTACACAAAGTAATGCGCCTGGCTGGGTTTGAACCCGCGACCTACACCTCGTAAGTCATGGCCGTGGTCACCACTGCTCTCGGAGCGGGTTTTAGTCTATAAAAATCTGACACGCCCTCCCGCTCCGCCCTACAGCGAGAGAAGTCATTGAATTAGTTTCCCACACTAAAAAAAATGTCAATAGCTATCTCGGAACAAAGCACTATTCCTGAAGGATAAGAGTGATACACCACTAGAGAGATTTTTTTTTTGGTGGTGGGTAAAATCATCCAATGACATCTCCCGCCCTTGGGCGGAGCGGCGGATAGTGTCAGACTTTTACTGACTAAAAACCCACCTCGTTCCTTCGTTGCCTATCATACCAGGGCCGAGCTTTCCTTTCAGAAGCAGACCCTTGGCCCCAGTGGGCTTCGACCCTGGCTGCCTGCAGTTGGCTGGGCCTATACGGTTTTCTGACAACTCCTTGAGGCGTGCGGGAACAGTGCGCGCCGTCGACGACCTGGGCTTGGTCCAGATGGTTGCCGGACGGTCGGAGAGCGAGCCATCGATATCTCGGAAATCAGGATCGGAATCGGAATCCCCGCGGCGGCTGGAGCATGATAGCTGTTGCCTCTCGCGTGCGGCCTCTTCCTTTGCTAGCAATACTGCACACCACTAGAGAGATGTCAGATTAAAAAGTTACTTCCTCATACAGCTCAAAGAACACAGCCCGATAATGAAACGTACTCGTACAAAATTTATGAGCTCCATTTGCACCACGAATGCATAAGTTTGACTTTAGTTTGTATAAAAGTTTACGAATAACAGCTTTCAAGTTCCTCGGTATATTACGTGAACGCCACTTGGCAACTATTTGAATGTTACCAAGCGTTTTTCATTATAACTACGTGATTTTCGTTTTATGGACTCTGAAAGTTTTGGGTGGATTTTGTAGAATGGAACAATGAATGTGAAGGATTTTTTTACAATTTATATGTTCGCGCTTGATCACTGTACCTGATAGCGATGATATACCGCTTACTTAAGAGTGACCTTCATGTCCTCACTTTGTATTGTGTTGCATGAAGTTTCGATAAAAAATATAAATGATGTAGCTACGTGAGTTTTTATACAATCTTATTTTTAGTTCATGCGAAACCCGAAACAAATGTCAAGTATTTTTATGTAATGAATATATGAAAAAATATTCATAACTGTACTTATCATGAAAAATCATAAAGTTACAAGCTTGTTATGTTACTTGGTTGTTCACACAAACACATGGTTACCGCGCCATCCGGGAGACTGAGCGGTTGTTTTGCTCCCGCACCCAGCTGTGAGCTGCCATGACCTTTAACCGTGACCTTGTTTAAATATTTTTGATAAATGATAAATGATAAATGATATTTTATTTTTGCAAATAGGTTCTCAAAAACACTTTTACACGTCAAATTTTTTTTTTTTCGTCAATTTTAACTAGATGAGGCCGGTGTTTCCTAGCTGACTACCCTGAGAAGAAACACCGAAACAAACTCAGGGGTCAAAGTCTCTTTTAAAGTCCATACAGCAAACAAGTAATGGTCAAAACATATGAGAACCATGCAGATCAGTGTCTGGGATGGTCTTTTGAAGAAAGAACCACACAGTTCTGAGTGGACCTGTCCAGTCAGTGCAAGCATTTGTCAGTATTCGTAAAGCTCAACTCAGGACTACTAAGGAGCTCAACGACTTGACGAACAATACCAAAGAAAGGACATTTGGGTAGGCCGCAAAAAGTACTCATAACTGTCAGACATTAATTAAAATTAGAGAAAAACGAGAAAAAAAAAAAAATCCACATGGTCCCCAAATTCACAATAATTAAATATACAAAAATGTAATTTTACAGACTTAATATTGCTAAAATAAAAAAATAAAAATTATAAAAGTAATTGTTAATGTCAAATTGTAAAAATAAATAATGTCATAATTGTATAAATAAGGATTAAAAAAAAAAATTAAATTAAAAAAGTTAACAATGTCATAATTGTAAAATAACAATAATCGTCAAATTAAATAAACAAATAATAAAGAAGGGCAATAAAAAAAAAAAAGTAAATGAAATACAACAAATATAGTGAGTACTGGAGCAGGTCAATCCCAAGCCGTTTTGTCCTCGAGATACTCTTTTACAGTATAAAAAGCCTTCTGGCAAAGTTTCCGTTTTACAAGTTTTTTGAATTTATTAAGGCTAAGTTCCTGAATAGGACTGGGAATCTTATTATAAAAGTGTATACATTGGCATCTAAATGAGCCTCCTATTTTTCTGAGTCTAGTCGCAGGAACCACTAATTTGTGTTTGTTCCTAGTATTCACGTTGTGAATATCACTGTACTTTTTAAACAAATTTCTATTTTTGTGAACATACAAAATATTTTCATAGATATACTGAGATGGCACAGTCAAAATATTAATAGTTTTAAATTTATCTCTAAGGGAGCATCTGGGACTTAATTTATAAATTGAACGAATAGCCCTTTTCTGTAAAACAAAAATCGTCTGAATATCGGCGGCATTTCCCCACAATAAAATACCGTACGACATTACGCTGTGGAAATAACTGAAATAAACTAAGCGGGCTGTCTCTAAATCAGTTAGATTTCGGATTTGTCTAACAGCATATGCTGCAGAACCAAGTTTTTTTGACAACTTATCAATGTGTGGGCCCCACTGAAGCTTAGCATCAAGAGTTAAGCCCAAGAACACTGTAGTACCTTCAGGACTCAATTCTTTACCTTTTATTAGCACACTAGTTTCCACTTGCCTAACATTAGGCATCGTAAACTTTACAAATTTAGTTTTTTTTTCATTAAGAAGTAAGTTATTAACATTAAACCAGTGTACTATTTTTGAAAGGGCAATATTTATATCGTCAGTAACCGGCTGCTGACGTTTAAGTTTAAACAAAAGCGAAGTGTCGTCTGCAAACAACACTATATCATGGTTATCCTTTATAAGGTAAGGCAAATCATTTATATAAATAAGAAATAAAAATGGGCCAAGAATTGAACCTTGGGGTACACCCATTGACACTACAGACCCGGGTGATCTTATTCCGTTTACGTCAACTCTCTGAATCCTATCACTCAAATATGAAGTAAGAAGATCCAGGGAGGAGTTCCGGATTCCGTAATGGTGAAGTTTCCTGATTAATGTTTCATGGAGAACACAATCAAAGGCCTTGGACAAATCACAAAAAATGCCCAGGACATCGCATTTGTCTTCCCATGCATTATAAATATGTCCTAAAAGTTCAACACCGGCATCGGTTGTTGAACGACCCCTTGTAAAACCAAACTGTTTAGTGTGTAATAATTTATGTGTATTAAAAAATCTTTGTAACTGTTGTAAAATTAGTTTTTCAAATATTTTACTAAAGGTGGGTAGCACTGAGATGGGTCTATAATTCGTGGGGTCAGATGTACTACCCGTTTTAAACAATGGTATTATTTTACTATATTTCATTAAGTCAGGAAACTCGCCACAATCAATACAATTATTAAAAATAAGTGCTAAACTGGGAGCTACTACGTTTATAATAGACTTTACAACATCCACAGAATTTCCCCATAAATCTGTAGTCTTTTTTACATTCAAAGTATTAAAGGTTTTAATTATATCTACATAAGTAACATGTTCAAAATTAAAATCGGAATCGCAAACTTTTACATTTTCTTTGAGCAAAGACTCTGCATCAGTAGGTGATGAGTTCAGTGATTTTGTAGTTAATATGGGGATCTCTGAAAAGAACTTTTCAAAAGCCGCGGCAACCTGTGAGTCCGAATTGACCACATTGTCATTTATTATAAGGCTATAATCATTACACGGTTTTTTAGACTTTCCAGTTTCACTATTTATAATATTCCAAGTTGTTTTAATTATATTACTACTATTTTTAATTTTGGAACTCAAATAACGCGCTTTTGCGGTTGAACATATTTTTTTGAATAATTTTGAATAATTTTTAACATATAAACTAAACTCAGCAGTGTTTACAAGAATTCTTTCATCATACAATTCATAAAGTCGCGTTCTGCTTTTATGGATACCAATAGTAGCCCATTCACTGAAAGATACATTACTATTAACCAATATAGTTTTGGGTATAAAAGTGGAATTAAATTGCTTACAGTACATGTTAAAAAAACTCTCATATTGATGATTCAGATCATCTAATGTTGACAAAACTGGTAAATTATTAATGAGTTTAGTTTTAAAACTTTCTAAGCGATTTGCAGTTTTCGGGTTAACAGTGATATTCTTTTTAGCCACTTTGAAGTTTGGGTTTTGAAAAGTAATTAATTGCCCACAGTGATCAGAATCTAGTAAATTTATAATGTTTTTGTGGCTAGGTATAACATCAGTATAAATATTATCTATGCAAGTGGCACTAGTAGGAGTTACTCTTGTGGGCTCCAAAAACAAATTAACAAGATTGTATGACTGAAATAGACTTATGATTTTGCTACATAAAGCTGAGTTTTCTAGTAGATTAACATTAAAATCACCACAAGTGATTATGTATTTGTTTGAATTACAGATCTTGTTAAACACTTCATCCATTACCTTTTCAAAGCAGTCATACAATCCAGAAGGGGGTTTGTACACACTTAATATAATAAACTTGTCCAACTCAATACAGGCTATTTCAATTGACCGCTCAACAGATAGACTCACAATATCCTTACGTTCCGTAAATTTAAGGTGGTTACTAACTAAAATCAATGAGCCACCACGTAAGGCATTAGTTCTGCTAAATGAACTACCAACCTGGTGATTACTAAAATTAAACATGAACTGGTGGCTTTTAAGCCAGTGTTCTGTTATACAAAGAATATCGATATGATTACAATTATGGAATAGTTCTATTTCTAAATCTTTGTTCATAAATCCTTGAATATTTTGATGCACCAGGTTAATATCATTTATTGATTTCAAAACTTGATTTGAATAATTTTTGGTTGCCAGTATATTCAAGCTAGAGATTGACTCTGTTGTCTCAATGTCTAATTTAAATTAATATTAATGTCAATATTCGATGCCAAGTTATTGGCAAAATCAGTTGTCATGTTATAGCGTTGCTCAATAGGAGCAATTTGTTTAGCCAAGTTCTTGGCTGTAATAAGAAAATAATATGATAGCGACATAGCTATCTGTCTCTTACAATAGTTTGATAGATAGTAAGTATCTACCAGATATCTATCTTTAGTCAAATAATAGTTAGTACCAACATAATTGTTGGTGTCAATTAGATGAAACAATTGATTATTTAATGTTATATTATACAATGTTGAATTGATCTTATACCTAATGCGATTTTCTTCCTGTGGCAAACCTTTACTATATGGGAATGTGAACATCACTATTTTTTTTACACTCAAGTTACTTAAAGTACTATAATATTGCAACAATTCTCCTTTGTTTACATGACCTCTATTACCAAGAAAAATTATAAGTATAGTATCCTGGTGAAATTTACATTTCATAATTTTTTTCATTATATCGAATAAAGAACAGCCAGGCAAGCAGTGATTTATTATTGAGTGTCCCGGATACTCATTTGTCAAATAGTGGCCTAAACCTTTTCCAATTTCATCACAAAATACAACTATTTCTTTATTAACAATCTCTTGTGACAAACAATTAGTTATTTCTACTGGCAAACTGACACTAGACTGGGTTAAGGTGGTATCACATATTGACAATGAATGGTCCGGCACAGAAGCAACAGATTGACAATGCTCACAGGTGTTTTTTTGTGAGCTGACCAGCTCATTCATTGCCAATACATATTCCCTCATTTGGTTTTCAGAGGCTGTATATTTGATTGTCATTGAACTTAATTTGTGTTGTAGGCGGTTTAGTTCACATTGTAAGTCTTCAGTGTCAGTTTGATATTTCCTAGTACTTTTCTCTAGGTTTGAGGAATACACATCTAATTGTTTTAGTAGGTGTAACCTTTCCCTATTTAATTTAACATTCTTGATAAAGAACTTTTGCTTCTTGACCATTTTCTTGGTTTTAACTATATATTTGTTGATTTTAATATATTTTTTAAGTTTATTTTTACTAGTGACTACCCTCACAGTTTTACTTGATTTAGAGTCATCATCACTAGTCAAATCTATAGTAAAAGAGGGGTTAATTTGTGAAACCATTGATGGGGCGATAGGCACCAACTCGCTGAATAGACTTTGGTTCAGTGAGGCGGTGATGTTAAGATTAGTTGTCTCTAGTTGTGATATTTGAGATTTAGCCTCTTGCAGCTGTTGTTGCAATAAATACTTGTGATTCAGAGCATGTTCATACTCTGTGCTACATTGGCTGAACCCGTCCACAACAAGTTGGAGCCTATTCCGGTCTTCTATGGCCTCAGTGAATTGAATGTATAACTGAGCCATTTCATGTTTCAACTTCCTATTATTTTCATGGGCTTCAAAGAGTACCTTCTCATTGCCATCTATTTCCTTATTTAGTTGGTCACAGTACTCTTTAGACGCCTTTAATTCGCTCAAAGCCAGACTAAGTTTGGACTCCTCCTGGCGAGCATAGGCGCTACGAGTCATAGGCATGATTATAAGGAATTAAAAAGAAAATAGAATAGACTAGGAAGTTTAAGATAGTAGTAAAGACAGTTAGTTAAAAGAAAATGAACTTAAAAAGTTATATTCTGTCACCAACTAACTAAGGTTATTATGTTTCAATTGTCATTTACAACAGTATGTAGCTGAATAAAAGAACTATAATTGTGAGTTAAATTAAATTAACAAAATGCTAACAATAAAATAGCAATCAAATATAAAGTAATTGTACCTGATAACAAGATGACAATGGAAAAACACTCCTACCGGTAACCTCCAACTGTCACAAAGTTTTGTTGAACTTTTTGCACCTAATTGCACGAATTTTACACGGAATACAGTTCAATACCCTATTTACTTGATGAGTAATTGGAAATAGGCTTTTAAAATATAAAAAATTAATATTTAAAATTAAAATTACAAGGGACTAATTTAAATCAGCTGTTGGCTGTAGTGTTGCCACAGGAAAAAAAAATTGAGAATATAACATTTCAGTAACTGATTCTGAACAAACTATATTCAGGTATCGCATATACTAAAAATAGTGTTGTGTATGAAATATTAACAAACTAAAAACAACTAAGTTATTTTGTTTGTTTATATATAGTTCTACTTGAGCACAAAATGTCAAAAGTGCACGGTTGCAATTGGTCGTTTTCTAAAAGAGAATAAAAGGCAAGAAAAACCATGGTTACTTCTTAATAAAAAAAAAAAAAACAAAATTAGTAGCTTCTCAGGACAATGTAGACCAGTCGACTTGTAAGTACCAAATAAGTAAAATAAATAAAAAAGTGGATCGAAATAACAAATAATCAGAGTCTACAATATTCTCACATTGACACGATTAATGAAGATATAGCTATACACCATTAAACTTTGGTCGTTTTAATCCCATGGAGGGTACATTAAACACTATCAATTTGTAAAGACAAAATTGAAAAATAAAGTACTTTTTTTAACTGTAATTAATTTACGCATGTAAGAAATTAATTTCTTTGCCTTTAACGTCAGCTGGCCGAGTTCAATGAACTGTAGGTAATTAGTACGCAACGACCGACAACCACCTACTAGGTCATTGACTCATTTACTTAAAGAAATGATTTTCGCACATGCATTCGAGTTTTAGAAAAAAAGTACTTTATTTTTTTATTTTACCTTTACAAATCGATAGTGTACCATGTACCGGATTGACCCTAAACGGAATTAAAACAACTAAAATTTAACGGTGTATAAAAAAAATCACTACAGAGCCTAAGTGTTGGCAAGTGCACATAATCTTCTTACTGCAGTGTTAATTGTCACGTCTTTCTGGGGTTAAATTAATTGATCTTGATTCAAAAGAACTGATACCGTTAACTCAGAAATTCCATCTAAAAGGACTATCTAAACTACACGGCGGCGGCGTTGATTACCACCCAGCGTTATCGAGCCAAGTGCTTGCCCGCATAACGAAAATCTCGAATGTAACAGAATACTGCTAAAGCCAACGTCCTTAGAGACGCGTAGCTTCATAGTCGCGTATTCGTCATTATACGCTTGGTGTACGCCTAATTACAACTTAATACAAAACTATGAAACTCTAATGTACGGGTAAGTCGTTTATACCGTGTACATCGAGGGACTGGAACAGTTTGCCGGCTGCGGTCTTCCCGTCCGATTATAATTCAGGTGTCTTCAAGGCTAGAGTGAATAGGCTCTTAATAAACTAGAGCGCCTCACCATCAACGATTGCATCACTGCTTAACATCAGGTGGGATTGCAGATGTTAAGGATACTAGTATATGAAGCTACGCATCCGTGCATAGTAGGCTTAACACCCGTATTTATAAAGAAGTAATTACTTGTTGCTAAGTAATTTCTTATTGAGTCATTACTTGATGTTGGAAGTCATCATTAAAAAAAACAATTTTAACTAAATATACAACCTTATTTTTATGTACAAAATTTTATAATTGTATCATGAAAAATCACAAAGATATAAACTTGTTATGTTACCTGGTTGTCCTTACAAACACATGGTCACCGGACCATCCGGGTGACTGATTGGTTGTTTTGCTCCCGCACCCAGCTGTGTGCTGGCGCCTAATACTAGCTATGACCAGTCGTGACCTGTGTTGTACTTATTGTCGTTAGTGTCCAATTTGTGATCTTTTTTTTAAATGCTGAAAGCTGGCCTTCCGACCGCGCGGTGCCCGCAAAAGATTCACACGAAGATGATAATTGACGATATTGTAAAATTTGACATTACGAAACACACGTGTAGAGTCAATTGTTAACAGACTATTTAAAAATTCGTGGATCAAGTGACGTCACTTGTTGTCCACGCGGCGTCCACTGGTTGACGACGCGAGGTCCGCTGGTTGACGACGCGAGGTCCACTGGTTGACGACGCGAGATCCACTGGTTGACGACGCGAGTTCCACTGGTTGGCCGCGCGACGTATATTTGTGATAACGCGGCGTCCACCCGTGGGCCACCTGCCAAACGAGTGGACGCCGTGGGACGAGGTGGTGCGGGGTGGGTGCCGTTTACATCTGTGCTCTATTACGAGTCTGAAGCAGATGAAGTCGCATGCAACAGCTAGTTACCATATAAATGTAAAAATAAGTTTCATATTTTTGAAAAACTCATTTAATTTACTACTTTATTCTAAAAGAGATTTAATAAAAAAAGAATAAAGTCTTTTCAAGTGAAAAACTTCTTCCTTTACATCATCGGATCAAAGCTTCACAATCAAAATGGTTGGGACATATTAAATTATTCTTACAAGTAAAAACACTCAGTTTCGAATGTTTTTTTTTTTTTCAGTTTTCTCAATGAAACTTTTTACTTTTCTGCTACATTTGACGTTTGTTCGAGATTTGAATCAGTCCTGATTGCGAAGGGGTTACCAGACTTAAAATTAAACAAGTATTTGGTTTGGATTGATTTTCTTTTGTTTTAATTTGATTTTTGCTGAAACCAATCACCAACTGCTCGACTTACCCACTCATTCAGAGACTATTCAACCTCTATACGAAGGATTTCTGTCGATAAATCTGATTTAAGAATCTTACCTCTTTCTACAGATTATAATATACACTTTACTAAGTATATTTGAACCGATACTCAAACTTAAAACGGTATCTGTTTAGTTCAATAGAACTATAAAAAAATATATGCTTATTTATAATGTAATATTAGATTAATTTACTAACGAAAATTACCCCCTATATTAATGTAAGTTCTTACGATCAACCCTAACGTTGTCTGGTAGATATCGCTGTCAGCGATAAGACCGCCATTGTACCCACAGATTTAAGTTTATTTATAAGTTGTGTTATTTTTTGGTGTTTTATTCCATTCTCCTGTTTTTTATTCAAATTAATTTCTGCTTTCGCAGGCCTCCTAAAGGAGATTTCTATAGAAATAAGCAGTTCCTTAATTTGTTTCTTTTACTTTCATGTGCTACGTAAATCACGATTTAGTATTAAATATTTAAATTTGGCTTAAACTTAAGTCGAACTTAACTCATTGCACGACATCGGTTTAGAGTAAAGTTAGATTTAAAGAAGTGTCAAATTTAAAGCAGCATGGTGAGCAGTTTAAGTTGCTTAATGTAACATGGTATTCTCTACCAGTCAACCATTCAGTGTCTATGCTGATTTCACCACCACACCACGAACTACCTGCGTATCTTTTCTCCTCTGTTAAATCCATCCAATGGTTGTGTGTAAGAGATCGCTTTTAGCGATAAAACCGCCGATTGTGATACCCTATTAATTTTAAGCTCCTACTTTAATTGTATTTATTGTGTACAAAAACCATCCGTCCGTTTAACTATCTGTCTAAAGATATTTTTATCTTTTACTGTTGTTTTAAAAATAAATAAACTAGGGTAAGATGGCTCGAGTAATTACTTGTCCAACTTGTCCACAAGCTGTCGCAGACAATAGGGAAGCGCCCCCCTAAAATACTCGAAGTATAGTTTGGAACAAATAATAATATCAGCACCTCCATTTGTTTCGTACTACAAAAGTTTTATGACAGCATTTATTTTCAGGGAAAAATAAATCGTCACATTGAAAAGTTTGAAATGATGTATGTTTCGTATCTTCAGTAATTAGAATACGTTTCATCATCAGCATCATTTCAGCCAAAAGACGTCCACTGTTGGACATAGGCCTCCCCCAAGCGTCGCCACAATGGCCGGTCCCGTGCGTCTCGCATCCATCGGACTCCAGCGACCCTGACCAGGTCATTGGTCCACCTTGTGGGAGGCCTTCCAACGCTGCATCTTCCGGTACGCGGCCACCACTCCAGAACCTTTCCGCCCGAACGGCCATCTTTTCTGCGAGCAATGTGTGTGTGGTGTGCGTTTGGCGATTCTACGTGCTATGTCGACCGTGGTTCTCTTGCGGATATCTTCATTCCTGATTCGATCACGCAAGGAAACTCCGAGCATAGCCCTTTCCATTGCCCTTTGGGTGACTTTAAGTCTTCTTATGAGGCCCATTATAAGCGACCACTTTTCAGAGCCATATGTCATCACTGGCAACACGCACTACGAAAATACGTTTATCTTCATTCAGACTAGAGAGGATATTTTCGATATTTGATGTAAATAAAACCGGCAACTATAAGCGCGGGCTTGCCGACGTCGAACAATGGGTGGCCTGCGTCCGGCCGTCCAGTAGTGATCAAACCTGAGTCGTGCGTTCTGTTCCACCGTCTCTCAAAGAGAAATCAGAAAAACTGTAAGGCCTGCTGCGACTATGAGAAAATTTGAAAGAGTAACCGTGACCCTGGAACGCAAAAGGCAACTGAAGGAATATATGTGATTATAGTCAGTAAAAGTCTGACACGCTCTGGTCCAAAGTGGGAGAAGTTATTTGATGATCTCTCACCTAAAGGTGTAAAACTAGATATTTGTCATTTCGGATTCCGATTCCGACCTTTCGGCCACCATAGGCGCGGGCTTGCGACGTCCGGACCGAGCCCAAGTCGTCGAAGGCGCATATCGTTCCACGCGCGTTTCAAGGAGATGCCAGCAAATTTTAGAAGCCAAGCAGGGTCGAAGCCTACTGCGACCAAGGTTCGATTTCTAAAAGGAAGTTTCAGCCCCGGTATGAAAGACAACGAAGGAACAGAAGTGGGTTTTTAGTCAGTAAAAGTTTGACACTATCTCCCGCCTCGCCCAAGGGCGCGTAGATGTCATTGGATGATGTTGAAAACACATTTAATTTGTAGCTGGAATCTATTCGAAAACAATATTCAAACTTGATTATTTTCAGCAAAATGTAATCTCAAGCAAAATATGTTTATTTTACTGTTGAATAATATTATAATACTTGAAGGACGGCGTCTCAAGAGTTTTATCATAATGCCGAGGAGGCCATCTAGCAAATTGATTTAATTTATCATGCATACCGTTCTAATTTTTACTTCAAAAGGTTTCTTTACACCCGAGAGCTTTAATTTTGGGGACCAGAGTCCCTACCACTAAATCTTAACGCGAACCATTTGAGAACCTAAACTGAATTGTTTAAGGGATGGAGCTACATATATAGGGTGCATAGCTCCATCCCTCTTTCTACCTCTCACGCTTGACAATTTCCAGATAATGTTACTCTTAATTATCTCGTGAGTACTTAATTCTCTCAGGAACCTGAGTCCGTCAGATGGAAGACGCACAAGACGTTTTGGCGACTTTTGTAAAGGAAATCCACAAATGTGGGAGAAAACACCATGAAAATTTATTTTATTAAAATTGACTTAATGATCAAGCGCTTGCCAGAAATGAAAACATGATATAAATTAGTTGGCTCAATAAAAAAGAATCACGAATCTGACCCTAATTAACGATTTCAAACGTGTTTATCTACGAAATTACTTTACGGATATATTTGAAAGTTACGCAAAAATCAAAAATCTTGAATAGTTATTGTTTTTTTATAAAAATAAAATCGCTGTTTTGGGGCCGCGAAGTCGACATAGTCTCGAACGGAGTTCATACAAAATACTCGGTGACTACAACCTCCAATTCCAAATAAATACTTTACACCCGAGAGCTTTAATTTTGGGGACCAGAGTCCCTACCACTAACTCTTAACGCGAACCATTTGAGGACCTAAACTGAACTGTTTAAGGGATGGAGCTATATAGGGTGTATAGCTCCATCCCTCTTTCTACCTCTCACGCTTGACAATTTCCAGATAATGTTACTCTTTATTATCTCGTGAGTACTTAATTCTCTCAGGAACCTGAGTCCGTCAGATGGAAGACGCACAAGACGTTTTGGCGACTTTTGTAAAGGAAATCCACAAATGTGGGAGAAAACACCATGAAAAATTATTTTATTAAAATTGACTTAATGATCAAGCGCTTGCCATAAATGAAAACATGATATAAATTAGTTAGCTAGATAAAAAAATTCGCGAATCTGGCCCTAATTTACGATTTCAAACGTGTTTATCTACGAAATTACGTTACGGATATATTTGAAAGTTATGCAAAAATTAAAAATCTTGAATAGTTTTATATATGTATGTTTATGTGTTTTTTTATAAAAATAAAATCGCGGTTTTGGGGCCGCGAAGTCGACATTGTCTCGAACGGAGTTCATACAAAATACTCGGTGACTACAACCTCCAATTCCAAATAAATACCTCGTCTATATCATCTGGGCAATTGAGGCAGTGAAGTAATCAGAACACTATGCTATTCTTAGCACAAACTCGAATTCAATACAAACTCGCAAAGAACTGACTTCTGCAAGTTTTCTCGAAGTCATTACAAGCCCCGAAGTCAGCTGTAAAGGCACTCTTGCATAGTGCCAAGCCAATAAAACTTAGTGTCGGGAGGAAAATCAAATAAGAGCGGACGACACTTCCCGAGGACACAATAAATAAAATTATAATGAAATAACGACACTTGGGGATCTTTCTAAGTGCAATATCTCCGGCCCCTTCGAGGCCAATGAAGCAGTGAAGCTACAATTTTATTTGTTCTAGATATTTTCCGGACAACTTGCTTCGGATAAAAATTTGAGCATGAATATAGAAATAACAATGAAATGAAATCTAAAAAAAACCTAAATATTGATTTGAAAGTGTCCGTGGAGTATTTTGCTCGTTCTTCTCCATAGAGAACATATTCATATTTGGAACGTGAAAACAGCTTCATCTATTTTAGGGTTCATATTTCAGAAGGAAAAAATTGGAACCCTTATAGGATCAATTTGTTGTCCGTCTGTCTGTCAAGATCCTTTATCTCAGGAACGCGTGGAGGTATCGAGTTGAAATTATAACCATATACTCAGGTCTGCGGTCCCTTGAAGCTGTAAAAAAATTCAAACTTCTAAGTTAACGAAAAAATAAGATGCGGTCGTTTATGTCGCAAAAAACGTACATATATTTCGATTGTATTCATTGAAGTATAGAATATGTCATGTTGCAATTGCATTGCAAATTATTGTGGCTGAAAAGTTGTGTTGTCGCCATTTTAGCGTCAGGTGATGCGATGAAGTGAAGAAAATGTCGTGAAGAAAATTGTGAGGAAGAATTAGATGAAGCAACGATCCACGGCGTGGAAGATGACATGGTTAGAAATGATGTGACTACCGAGATGGCTATCATAGAGAAGTATGGAAGAAGAAATGTTGCGCAGACTTCAAATAAAATTAATTAAGGGAGAATTATGAAATTAATTTTCGGAAAGGTTTTAGTTCAAACAACCGAAACGCTAGTAGACAAGATTTTGTTTAATATTGACGTAAACAGCTTTGAAGCTTCACAGAGCTTCATATCGCAGTCAAGAGTGACTGCACTGTGAAATTTTGAGGCTTAACCAAAATTTAAAGGTTACCTTGTCTGAAATATTATATCAAAGTGGGCTAGCTGTATCTCACACTAAAACGAAACTAATTTGCGACGTTGTACCTACCTGTCGTAATAACGAAGAGGCTAATTTTCTGAAGACAGTGTTACATTTTGTAGTAAATAAGATACATACAAATTTGATATTAATTGTTTTTATAAAGAATGCTGACAAATTATTAAATAGGGTGACTGGTAATTAGTGAACGATACTTAAACATGTGATTGTAGTCATGATAACAAACAACTTTTACTATTGGACCAAACCTGAAATCGCGAAAAAAAATCAGCCAAGTTCAGTAGATACATTTTGACCAGTTAGGCGAACACAAATAAACTGACCAGCAGATTTATTAGTAAAAAAGTTGTTTGTTATCATTATTACATATAGCCTTAAATACTGGCGCAGACTAAAATAGAAAAAATGATAAACTGTGTCAACTGGCTACTTTGCCTGACAGAATAAACTGTAGCAAACCATCAAACATAAAAGCTTTCAGACCATTAATAACCCATTACTTAGCACTTAGTGCAAATACAACACGAAAGCATCTTCGTAAAACTTCTCCAAGTGACATTTCTGTATATCCCGCGCTACCCGCGAAATACTCAAACTCCCTTCGAACGAAATACCCGGAGATGACCCAAAAGTTCTTTTTACTATCGCTATAAAACCTCTCGCCATAAATTGATATCTCTCTGGCTCAAACTTTCGAACTTACACTGCGAAATCTCTTCGGAATTCTGCCTTAGATACCTGTTCAGATTTTTATAGGTGCCTTTCTAATTTGGTGGAATTACCATTCCTTTGGTTTTTTTTTTTTTTTTTTTTTGTGGTAGGTAAAAATCATCCAATGACGAATCCCGCCCTTGGGTGGGGCGGGAAACAGTGTCAGACTTTTACTGACTAAAAAACCTACCTTTCCATTCCTTGCCTTTATCCTGGGGCCTTTGGTGACAGTCTCACATAACCTTTGGCCCCAGTAGGCTTCGGCCCTGCTGGACCCCTACAGTATGCTGACAACTCCTTGAGGCGCGCGGGAACGGTGCGCGCCGTAGACGACCTGAGCTCGGACCGGTCTGTTACCGGACGGACGGACAGCGAGCTACCCATTGCCCACCGTCCGCGAGCCCGCGCCTACGGTGGCCGGAAATTGGGATCGGAAACCCGGCGGCGGCGGCGGCGTGTCCGCCTTTGCCTAAGGCGGTCGGCCTCCTCCTTTACTAGCATTACTGCTTCGCAGAAGGAGGCGACCGCCTGCCACTCCTCCTCGCTCCGGAGCATGGCTTGAACCAAGCCCCGGCGCGAGAGATCGCCGCCGATCGCCCCCACGAGGACACGGCGCTGCTCTTCCCAAGCGGGGCACACCTCGACTGTGTGCTCCACCGTGTCCACCGGGCGGTCCGCACAGTGGCGACACCCGGGCGTCGTCTCCGCACGAATCTTGTACAGGTACGGACCGAACTTGCCGTGTTCGGTCAGCACCTGCGCCAAACGGAAGGTGACGACGCCGTGGGGCCTTTCCAGCCACGCCTCAAAGAGGGGCCTTACCGCCTCGATCGTGGCGTGCCCAGCACGAGGTTGCGACAATCGCTCTCGCCATTTCACCATGAGATCCCGCCGGAGCTCTGTCCGCCATGCCGCGACTTGTCGCGGCAGCGGAGTTTCGCCCCGACGTTGCATCTCCACGCGTAAGTCATGCATGTGTGCAAGGACTGTTGCCTCCAAATCCCACGGTGGTAGGCCAGCAAGGAGGCTCGCCGCTTCGCAGGACACCGTACGGTATCCGCGGATCATCCGGATGGCCATGACCCTCTGGCAGGCGGTTAGCCGGGCCGCCACTCGCTTCCGTAGCGATGGCGCCCACACCGGCGCACCGTAAAGGGCCATGGACCGAACGATGCCTGCGTAGAGCCTCCGGCAGGAGGCGTCTGGACCCCCTAGGTTCGGCAGGAGCCGCTTGAGCGCAGCCCCAGTCGCATTCAACCTGGGAGCCAGACGTCGGAAGTGCTCCTTGAAGTTCCACCGGCTGTCGAGGACGAGTCCCAGGTACTTCATCGTCGACCCGACGCCGATGTGAACTCCTCCTACCGTTAATTGGGAGCCCGGAGGTGGCGCGCTCCGAGGGCCGTGAAAACACATGGCCTCGGACTTGTGCAATGCCACCTCGAGTCCCAACTGCTGTATCCTCTCCACGACTGTCGCAACCCCGCGCGTCGCTAGTTCGACCGCCGCCTGGTACGACCGTCCCCGCGCCAGGACCAGCGTGTCGTCTGCGTAACAGACCACGCTGACCCCGTCGGGGAGGTCGGCGCGCAGCACGTAGTCGTACCCGATGTTCCACAAGGGCGGTCCTAGTACCGATCCCTGCGGAACACCGCACGACATCTCTCGCCGTTTCAACTCCCCCTGATGACCAGGGTAGATGATGAACCTGTCCGACAGGTAGGCCTCGATCACCCGACAGAGGTAGTCGGGCACCCGGTGGTACCGGAGTGCCCTACCAATGCAACTCCAGGGCAGGGAGTTGAAGGCGTTGGCGATGTCCAGAGACACCGCCAAGACACACCTGCCCCGGGACACCGCATCCCCCGTCGTGAGGGCTCGCACGCGCATGATGGCGTCCACAGTGGAGCGCCTCCTGCGAAATCCGAACTGGCCGTCCGCAAGATCCGGCCCCTTCCGTGCCAGATGCACGACGAGGCGGTCTGCAATTACTCTTTCAAAGAGCTTGCCCACCTCGTCGAGCAGCACAATGGGCCGATACGCGGACGGAGAGTCCGCGGGGCGCCCCGGCTTCGCGATAAGGACCAGTTTCCCCGTCTTCCAGCGAAGCGGGAACTGGCCCCTCTCCATGCATGCGCTGAAGAGCCCTCTCAGTCGAGACCCGAGTTCCTCCATGGCCAGGACCCAGGCTTTTCCAGGCAAGCCATCGGGTCCTGGGGCGGTGTTCTTGGCACTCAGCCTTCGCACCGCCACTCTCATCTCCACCTCGGTCACCTCTGGAGCATTGTTGCCGTCGTTGCCGTCGTGGTCCGCATCGGACACCGCTGCTGGTGGCGGAGCCATAGGCGGGGGAGTATGCTCCCCTCGCGTAGGGAACAGAGCGCTCACCACACCCTCCACGAGCTGGGGCCGGAGACTCTGAGTCAGCGGGGGAGCCCATGGGCGGAGTTTCTCCATCACCATTTTGTATGGGCGTCCCCACGGATCGACGTTCAGAGACTCCAGCCACACGTTGCGGGCCTCGAGTTTGGCCCGCTTTATCTCCGCTCGGAGGGTGCGCTTTGCAGCTCTGTATCCCTCATACAGCTCCGCCTCTATGGCCTCCGCACCCGGTGGACGGGTGCGGCGCCTGCGGTGTCTAGTATACCGGCGTCGCGCAGCATTGCACGCATCGCGCAGTGCCGCAATCTCTGGCGACCACCAGTGTACTTGGCGCCGGGCACGTCCTGGCCGGACTCGGGGCATGGCCGCGTCGCATATTTGCGACATGGCCACCTGGAACCAGTCCGCCTCGACGTCGATGTCGACAGGCCTGTCCGGTGCTTGCACCCAGGCCTGGACTATCGCGGCTTCCTGGAGCAGGTCCCTGTCCAGCTGCCTCAGCGCCCAACGCGGACCACACGGGGTCTGTCGGACCGGCACGGTCGAGGTCTGGGCGGAGACGTCAAACCGGATGTACCGGTGGTCGGAGAACGTCTCCACCTCCTCTATGACGCGCCAGTCGACGACGCGCGGTGCCAGTGCAGGGCTGGCGAACGTAATGTCCACCACCGACTCGCCCTGCATCCGCACACACGTGGGGACAGAACCCCGGTTTTGTACGACTAGGCCCTGTCCTAGGGCCCATTCCTCCACCCTTCGACCTCGCTGGTTCGTGAACCGGGAACCCCAAGCCTCGTTCCAGGCATTGAAGTCCCCGCAAACGACCACGGGGAGGCTGGAGTCAAACCCAGCAACGACGGCATCCAGCTCCAAAAGGGAGCTATCCAATTCGGCGAGAGATCTGTTCGGGGACAGGTAGACGCCTACCACCACTATGTCCCCGAACCGTGCTGCCACGCAACCCCGACCTTTCTTGACGGCCTCGAGCGCCGGGGTACCGGCGGCGGCCGACGAAATAAGTGTCACCGAGCCGGTCAGGTCCTGAACCCAGTCGGCTCTGGGCAGGACAAAGTGCGGCTCGGTGACAACGGCGATGTTGATCGACCACTGCGCCATGCTCTGGAGCAACAGATCCTGAGCGGGGGCGCAGTGGTTGATATTCGCCTGGAGGAGACGTAATGGAGCCGTTATTGACAGTCCATTACAGTCTCCTCCCGTGCCCTCTGCGAGGGTCCCCTCCTAGCGGCGGCGGCGTCCGCGGAGGCGATGGCGGCGGCAGCCAGCGGGGCAGCCGCGGCGGTGAGCATCTTCGCGGGGACGGGCCTTGGGACCTTGCCCTTGGCCTTGGCAGGGGGATCGCAGGTCCTGCTCCCAGCCCGGTGGTCGGCCGACTTGCCTGCCGCCGCACATGCGTAGCAGTGCGGCGCTGCACTGCAGGTATCGGCCTTGTGGCCGGGCTGACCGCACTGGAAGCAGCGGTCGCTGCGATCTTCCTCCGCTGCGCAGCATACCCCCACGTGGTGGCCCACGTGGCAGCGATAGCAGCGCAGCGGTCTGGGCTCCAGCAGCTTGACTCGCGCGGAGACCCAGCCCACCAGAAGCCGTTTGCCGTCCCCGGTGATGCTCCTGGCCGCTGACACGGGGCAGTTCACTGTAACTGCCCCCATGCCAGTGCCGTCAACACGGATGGTGCCTGCCCGGACCTGATCGGCAGGGCACCCACCCGTCCTGGCGACAGCGGCCACGACCTCCTCGACCTCGACGGAATCGTCCAGGCCCATAATGCGCATGTCGACGCATCTTGTGGGCCTGGACACCCGGACCTCCTCCGCATCCAAGGACGCCCTGATTTTTTCAGCCAGGGCGTCTGCGGTGGGGCCGCTGTTGGCTCCGGGGACCTCCAACATCAGGGCACCAGTCGCGGTATGCCGCATCTGGAAGCCCCCGGTGATCCCAAGGTCGGTGAGGTTCACCGCCTGCTTCGCCTTACGGAGGACCTCGCCGTAGGTCGCACCCTTTTTCGCTGCCTCCGGCTGCAGTGTAAGAACTACAGCCGTAGAGCGCGGGTTGCGAATCCTGGCCGCGAGGGCCGTCCGTTTTCTCAGCTTCTGCCGCTCACGCCTCCTAGCAGCCCGAGCCGCCTTGCCAGCCTGCTTTTTGGCTCCGGCCACTTGCCATCCGGCTTCGGCCAGAGAATCCGCAGGCTGAGGAGGCGGCCTAGACCGCCTGCTTGCCGCCACGGCAGGGGCTCCTGCCGCCTTAGTGGCCGGTGCCGCCTTGCCCTTCTTAGGGGCAGCAGCAGGGGTTGGCCTCACCTGCTGCTGTTTTTTGGCCTGTGGGGCCGCTCCGGCGGGGTTCGCAGCCGTGGCCACGCGCCTGGTCTGCCCTGACGGGCCCGCCATGGGCGCAGCCGCCGAGGCCGCGGCGGCAGCGTAGGACGCCACCCTTCGCTGGCCGGAGGCCGCTAGTGGGGGGCGCAACACGATGCCCTCCAGCAGGGACAGCTGCTGCTGGATCCGCAGCTGGAACTGCTGCTGCTGTTCCTGCAGCTGCTTCTGCAGCTGCTGCTGGAAAGCAGCCAGCTCCCGCTGCACCAGTGTCAGCAGCTGGCTTCCTGACTCGGCCTGGGGCTGGGGCTGGGGCCGAGGCTGGGGCTGAGGTTGGGACTGGGGCCGACTTTGCCCCTGCCCCTGCCCGCGCCCCCCCTCCACAGGCTCCTGGCTGCCGGCCCTATGGACCCCAGCGAGCTCGGCCTGAAGCTCGGCCCGGAGCCCAGCTCGAAGCTCGGCCTGGAGCTTCGCCACGCTCTTTCGCAGAGCGACGTCGAAGGCCTCCTGCATAGAGGCGGCATGGCGGAGGACCGTCCTCTCCTTCGACGTTCGTTCGCGCTTGCGGCCCATATCCCGCAGCGCGGCGACCACGAGCTCGCCGAAGGTCCTGCGCGACTCCTCGGCGGAGTCTTCCCGCTCGCTGCCAGATGGCCCCGAGGGGTCCATCGCAGCGGGGTGGCGCCCTTCCGCGGCGAGCCTCTCGGCTCGCTCGGCCGCCTCCTCGGAGGTGACTCCCCGTCCTCTTCCCGGTGCTCGGCCCGCTCCCCGCCCACTGGTAGGGATTTTTCGGGCCGAGCCCTTTTCAGCGTCGGAGGACGATTTGTCCCTCGACAAGGAGCGTTTCCGGAAGAAACTCGCGTTTCTTCCGGTGTCGCCTCCCGACTCCACCTCCTCTTCAACCTCCGAGCCTGAGCTCCTTCTGGATGCCGCGTCGGACTCCGACCGCGCATCACTCTCCAAAGGGATTTTTGTGAAAAATTTGCTTGGTTTATCCATTTAGTTCCCACGAGTATGAACTTCGGGTACTTGCTCAAAATCTGTGGTCCGCACTAGAGACTAATTTAGCTACCCATTAGTCAAGCTAACAACCTCCCTCACGGTGCGCCGCCGCTTGGAGGTTTGGGGTAATTTTTTATAGAGGTTGTCTTCCTCGCGGCCCGGGCGGTTAAGCCAAGACCCTCGACCCCCATCAAAAGTCAGAAACATGACCTTGGACAATCTCTGGGGCTACGAGAACAACGGTGGCAGAAGGAGGAGAAAGCCTTCCTCCTGCCTGCCCGGTGGCAGGGTAAGTGCACGCCGAGCCCGCTCTTGCTTCGCCACTGTGCCCTCTGCTAAAGCAGAGGGACACGCGTTGAAGCGTACTCCCGACAGAACATTCGCAGACGGCCATCGAGGCCCCTTAGGCAGGAGTGCCCAAGGGGGTGGTTGGCCGCCTCCCAGGGTGCACCGTCCCGCAGACTAGCCTTCGCTCCGAACGTATCCGCAAGGGAACTATAGCCTGCGGGCACTCGTGGAGGTTTTCTGTCATGGCACCCCACCATTCCTTTGGTGGAAGTTTCTTTCAGTCTATTTTTGGGTGTCTTATTTTCTATGCCCGTGAAGATTAATTGGCAAAGTATTGAGAGCAAGTTTCGTACACTCAAACGGCATAAATATCCGTTCTCGGTGTATTAATAACCTGCAAAGTACGAGTAATTAATTATTTCTGATGTCTGATTGTTTTCTGCTGTGCAAATAATTTGGGGGTGGATTCATTCGATGTCTGAAGCAAGTGAGCAAGGTTTTGTAACAAATGAAGATCCGAGTGGATTGAGCGATTGTTTGTAAAATGCTGTTAATTATTCTGATATTTGTGCCTATAAGCATGGGGGTAGGTAGATAATACAAAACGCCACCTGCCATGCTTCTAACTTAGTATTTTCCTTCGCTCACGTTCATGCATCTGGTCACACATGAACACCTCACACATAACACCCACACGGATAATCTTTCAGTTGCCCTTTGCGTCCTAAGGGCCTACGCTGCGTAAAGCGGGAGCTCGCGCGGTCGTCCGAGCGGGCTCCCGTCGCGTGACCTCGAGCGTGTGTTGTTTGCGGCGATCGCCCTAGCGGAAACCGGATTATTACCTGCGCAGTGCCGCTAGTTCAACTTTAACAGTGTGCATGTAGTCGTATCGATGGAGAAGTTTAATGTATTGTTACGTAATAAAAGAGGCGCGGGGCGCGGCTGCCCGCGACGGGTGCCCGTACTCGTCGTACGCCGTATCATCGGTTGTCCGATGATATAAACGAGATGACGGAATCAAGTCATACAATTCCAGCGCACACATTCCAAAATGCATCCTGTAAAATACCAAAATGCTGGCTACCCTGCGCCTGTGTTTGAGTTTTTATAGTTTGGCCTTCCACCGAGTCCAAAGCCGCTACGTGAATTAAAATAAAACCTTTTTTGATTGAACTTAAATAATAGGCGGTTCGGTCACAAAAATACCCGGCAGACTTTCAAAGGGGTCAGATGCCAGGCAACGGGCACACGTGCATAAAGAGATGAATGAATGTGGAGAATGTGAGGGAGAGGTGTGAAGGACACATCTGACGTTGTTTCCGCAAAGCCATAGAACATTTTATGTGTTTTGTTGGTACGTGTGAAATGCTGTGACGTACAGTTTTAATTATTAAGGTATTCGGTGAGTGGTTTTGCTGGCATAACATGTAATACCGAGAAATTTTATGAGTGATTCTTTTCAGTATCGTGGGGGGTTCGAAACCAGGAAAATATCAATGTGATTTTGTTAATTAATATAATATAATATATTTCCACAATTATCACATAACGCTGTTTAGTCCCAAGATAAGCAGAGCTTGTGTTATGCGTACTAGACAACTGATAAACACTTATATATTTCTAAATACATACATATTATAGATAAATTACACCTACACGCAGATCCAATGATCGTGCTCATCACCCAAATATTTGTCCTGGGTGGGAATCGAAGCCACGACCTCTGACATAGCAGTCAGGGCCACCAACCATTATTTTTGAAATTTGATATTTTTATAGTATTGTATAATGTAGAAGCATTTATTTCTTTAACAAATTTTGTAAATGTGAGTACCATGGGGCAATTTATAGTTTAAGGTCATGGACTTGTTTGACGTAAATGTGCATGGCAGTTGAGAGTTTGTCATGCTCACCTAAATGTCTTGGTGGTTTTTTGGCGTATGACTATCTGTAAAACAACAATCAATCCGAGGAGTATCGTGTGGCCCAGTAGGTAACTAGGTTGTGGGCGTCTGATAAGCAGTCGTCGCTTCGTGTAAAACACTGGTGTTGCCCGAAATACTTTATGGGACATAGTTTATGGAATCACAATTATCTCAAAATCAATACAATACATCGTGAAACACTGGTTCATGCTATGCACTAGTTTTTTGTTTTTCCAATAGGTTAAGAACATTTAGATACCTTATCCTAATATCTCCGCGTAGATACACACTCGATAAACTGACAATTATGTTTTTAATTACTAGATAATGTAAAGGAACGCGATGTGATTCAAGACAGCTTTATATTTTTACTAGCTTTTGCGCGCGGCTTCGGTCCCGCTCTACCTTACTCTACTCTACTGTACCCTACTCTAACCTACTCTACGCTACACTACCCTACTCTACCTTATACCAATAAATGAGCAGGTTTTGGATTTTTTATGTTATTTCAAGGGATAAAAATTAATTTATGTCCTTCTCCTGGTTCTAAGCTACCTTCCCACCAATTTTCAGCCAAATCGGTTCAGCCGTTCTTGAGTTATAAATAGTGTACCTAACTAACACGACTTTCTTTTATTTATACACCGTTAAATTTTGGTCGTTTTAATCCCGTGGAGGGTCGACTCGGTACATGAAACACTATCGATTTATAAAGATAATAAAAACTTTTTTCTAAAACTCGAGTCAATGACCTTTTAGTGAGTTTTCGATCGTTGCGTACTAATTACCTACAGTTCATTGGTCTCGATCAGCTGACGTTAACTTAAAGAAATCAATTTCATACATGCGTAAATTAATTCGTGTATAAAAAAACGTACTTTATTTTTCATTTTTATCTTTACAAATCGATAGGGTTTCATGTACCGAATCGACCCTCCGCGGGATTAAAACGACCAAAATTTAACGGTGTATAGATTTCCTTTTTTAAGTTATTTTAATAAATAAATATTCTAAAAAGAATAGATTGAATTGAGGTCATTATTTTCCAAATATTCTAAAATCTACATCCCGAATTGCTCACTTCACGAAAACGTCTTCACAAGTTATCAATAAAGTGTATCTGTATGGGATCGATTTGCCCTCAGCGGCCATAAAACCAGCGCCTGGGGCCCATCAAATGTTAAATTTATTCGCATATAACTTGACATCGGTTTCAGGTATAGATAATAAGGACACCGATGACCTTCGATAACAAGCGGTTTTGAATTTAGAGAGAATTTATATTTGGAACGTAAATTGGATTGGTCCATTGGTGGTACTAGTTTTAACGGTTGCTTTATATGTATGGCCATTTTGTTTTTGTTTGTCTCTTTTTAAATTAACGGCTATTTTTAGTGGTTTTTGACATACATTTTTTTAGTTAACGAGTTACAATTTTGTTTTTGGATAGTTTTTTAAGACTATTATTCCGTCTGGTCTTGTTTTGATGTGAATTGATAAACGACCAATTTTTTTTCTAACAATGTTTTTTTGGGAACTAACTAATTGATAGACTCCGTGACTAACAAGATTCGACAGATTCTGATTTTGTTTTTTTGATTGTGATCGTCGATCGAATTAATTTACGCATGTACGAAATTATTTTCTTTAAGTAAACGTCAGCTGGATGAGTTCAATGACCTGTAGATAGTTAGTATGCAACGACCGACAACTACCTGCAAGGTCATTGACTCGTTTATTTAAAGAAATTGATTTCGTACATCTGTTTATTGATTCGAGTTTTAGAAAAAAGTACATTTTTTAAAATTTTATCTTTACAAATTAGTAAAATTTTATGTACCGGATCGACCTTCCACGGGATTAAAACGATCAAAATTTAACAGTGTATACGTATTTTATTATTTTATGTAACTAATTTTAATGATACTACATTATATTTGAAATATCTGTTATTTATTATGCACACCTACCACAGTGGTCTTTTTTAACACAAAGGTTGACTGGTAGAGAATGCCTTGTTGCATTAAGTCCGCCTATGTACCACTATTGTATATGCTGCTGGGACTCAGGCCTCCTCTCAAGGAGAGGGAATCCGCACGCGGGCCCAGTGCGGGTTGGTGGATGTCACATGTCTTCGAATTTTTGGTTCTAGGACATGCCAGTTTCCTCACGATGTTTTCCTTCACCGTTTTTGAGAGCAGTGGTGATGAAATAAATTACACAAAGTAATGGGGGCCTGGTTGGGTTTGAACCCACGAACTACAACTCGTAAGTCAGGGCCGTTACCACTCGGCCACCACTGCTCTTTATAAATATTGGATAATCCTTTATCATATTATGAAAAGAATACAGAATATCCTTACAAAAGCTGTGATTCATAATTTCATCTGATAGTTTTCAAAGTTTGCTATCAAAACCAGTTTCAGTTAAATCCTGTTTGCCAATGTAGAAAATACGAGAAAACCCTTTGAAACACTGTTTGCGACTCAATTCTTGGAAATCGAAGTATTTCAGTCATATCTTGTTTTGTTTGATTTTGTACTGTTAACATTTAAAATTTTGTACAACCTTTAATATTAATTTAGCGAGCTTGTCTCTAGGATAGGAACAGTAATTTAATATTTGCTTAAGATTATTGTTATTGTGAATTTATAATATTTGTCAAGACCAACAACAAAATAAAATAAATAATAATTAACTAACTAAAATAAAACATCATAAAAAAGATCTGTGCGAGGCCAGTGTCCTATCCCATTGGATAAATTTTGGCCGTTTTAATCCTGTGGAGGGTCGATCCGGTACATGAAACACTATCGATTTGTAAAGATAAAATTTATAAATAAAGTACTTTTTTTAAACTCGAATTAATTTACGCATGTACGAAATTAATTTCTTTAAGTAAACAAAAGTTGAGCGAGTCTGATGACTGTAGGTAGTTGTTGGTCGTTACGTTTTAACTATTTACAGGTCATTGCACTCGATCAGCTGATTTTTACTTGACAGAAATTATTTTCGTACGTGCGTATATTAATTCGAGTTTTAGAACAAAAGAAGTATCCTATGAATTTTGTTTCGATTTTTTTTTCCTTAAAAAAGATACAATTAAGCAAAAAAAAAATTCATGCATATCTCATATTCTAATAGAAATTTGCAATTCATACATCAATTCTTTGCAAGTGGCAAAATTTATGGTAACATAAGCAAAAAAGAGCAATTCCCTAGCACTTTGTACAATTATTTCTCGAAGCATTTTCCTACCCTATTACTGTTTAGTTCAAAAGAGCTCCCTGTACCTACCCTCGTTAGAGTAGCCTTGTCCAGCAATTATTTTTTTTCTTTCTTCATTATTCCAATCAATTTCATGTTCCACCTGTATAGACACTGAGAAAGCTGTACCATATAACTAATACCCAATTTCACTGTTCAGGAGCTTGAAGCCTGTTCTGTAGATTGATAGTCTTTGCTCAATGGTTCATTCAGAAATGTAGGTCTGGCTCGAATTTTGCATTTTTAGCAACGCCAACGTTTGCGTGAACTTTTTCAGGGTGAGTTCATGTTCTGACATGCTCTTTCAATTTAGTTCAGCAGTTTCGAACGTATCATCGTTGTCTAATGGGAACGTACTATCAAAACGAAAACGTTCCAATCATCTAATGAATTCTCTCGCTCTGGGTGAAGCAAGAGGGAGTGGCAGACTTTTAATGACTAAAGCCCTCCTCTGTTCCTTCAGGGTCGCGGTAACTCTTTTGAACAATTTCGCAGTATGAAGAGTATGACTACGTTCTAATCCAGGCCAAGGTCTTCCTATATCTGTTCATCCAAATTCTTACAGCCGTTGAGGTGCAATTGATTAACAGATATTCGCGAATATACCATCTACCATCATCGTTTTACTTTTTTTCGATTTATTTTTCATGCTGGCAAATCGACTACTTCGATTAGGCTATTCTCCTAAGCGCTTATTGTATACACCGTTAAATTTTCATTGTTTTAATCCCGTGGAGGGTCGATCCTGTACATAACCAAACCAAAAGAGTCAATGACCTTGTAGGTAGTTGTCGGTCGTTGCGTACTAACTACTTACAGGTCATTGAACTCGCCCAGCTGATGTTTACTTAAAGAAATTAATTTGAGTTTAAAAAAAGTACTTTATTTTTTAATTTTATGTTTAGAAATCGATAGTGTTTTATGTGCCGAATTGACCCTCCACGGGATTAAAATGATCAAAATTTAACGCTGTAAACTTAGCGGTATTAATAATTACTTAATTAAATATTAATTTGTATATTAAAATTATCTAACTACAGAATAGAGTAGAATAAACTTTATTGTAAACCAAAATAGTATTTTTTTTACAGAAACTGATTACTAATACTATTTATTTACTATCTATCTACTATCGATCTATCCATCCAAAAAAATGTCCCATGTTTATCAGAGAACATTATGAGCATATAAAAGGACATAGCAATCAATTTTCTATATAGCTACTCCATACAATTCCACTTCCTACTATAAATGTTAGTATCATAAATCAAGTCTTTGAACGTTTCCTAATAAAAGCATGGAGTCGATTGCATTGATTATAGTGGGGCATGGTGGCGCATTAATTGTGTTGTGGATCTTGTGGTCACGTTTATAAATTGGATGATCAGGAATAATACGGCCAGTGTTCTATAAGGTTTTATTTGTAGGTTTGCCTTATCATCATCATCACCTCGGCAGAAACAGTTAACTATTTATTCAAATCAGTGTAAGTATAAAAACAACAAGACCAATCCTGACAAAAGTATAAATATCTGAAACATTTGATTTAATGTCATAATTATCGTTCACTAATTACCAGTCACCCTATATAGAGTATGGATTTGGCTACGTGATTCCACTCTAGTAAATTTCCTTTCATTTTATAGTAACAATGACTCAATTCTAAAATAGACTAATTTCTAATAATAGTCACCTTTGAAATTCGGAATTTCCCCAAAATAGGGTGTATACGAGGGAAAGGTACATAATGGTAAAAGGCGGTTACTGTAATTAGACCATTTACCGCTGTTTATAAATACAAAGGGTAACGTTTAATGCTGTTCAGATAGGAAATAAACTGGTGAAACTGGAGAAGAGGTTAATTGATGAATGTTTAGCTTCATGCCTGTTACGAGTAACAACGATGCGTAATCAGTCGTATTTTTTCCTATATTAGTAAGAACTTTGTTAAGTATTGATTACAATCTAGCCTAATACATGAAAAGGAGACCAAGCAAAAATAAAATTAATTCATAAGTTTTTCCACGTTTCATTTACTCAAGTGTCGCCACAATGAACAGTCCTGTACGTCTTGCATTCACCGGATTCCCGCAACCTTTACCAGGTCATCGGTCAACCTTGGCCTCCGCCTTCCAACGCTGCGTCTTCCGGTACGTGGCCGCCATTCCAGAATCTACCGGCCCCAACGGCCATCCGTTCTGCGAGCAATGTGCCCTGCCCATTGCCACTTAAGTTTGGCAATTCTTCGTGCTATGTCGGTAACCTTGGATCTAATGCGGATATCCTCATTCCTGATTCAATCACGTAACGAAACTCCGAGCGTAGCCCTTTCCATTGCCCTTTGGCTGACTTGTAAGTCTTCTGATGAGGCCCATTTTAAGCGACCACGTTTCAGAGCCATATGTCATCACTGGCAACACGCACTGGTCATAGACTACTACTACTAGTGCTACTACTACTATTACTAGGTATAAATATCTTTTTCTTTGTAAATAATTGATTACTAGCTCGCTCTTAGTTTTTTTTTTTTTTTTTTTTTGGTAGGTAAAATTATCCAAGCGGCGTGTCCGCCTTTGCCTAATGCGGTCGGCCTCCTCCTTTACTAGCATTACTGCTTCGCAAAAGGAGGCGACCGCCTGCCACTCCTCCTCGCTCCGGAGCATGGCTTGAACCAAGACCCGGCGCGAGAGATCGCCGCCGATCGCCCCCACGAGGACACGGCGCTGCTCTTCCCAAGCGGGGCACACCTCGACTGTGTGCTCCACCGTGTCCACCGGGCGGTCCGCACAGTGGCGACACCCGGGCGTCGTCTCCGCACGAATCTTGTACAGGTACGGACCGAACTTGCCGTGTTCGGTCAGCACCTGCGCCAAACGGAAGGTGACGACGCCGTGGGGCCTTTCCAGCCACGCCTCAAAGAGGGGCCTTACCGCCTCGATCGTGGCGTGCCCAGCACGAGGTTGCGACAATCGTTCTCGCCATTTCACCATGAGATCCCGCCGGAGCTCTGACCGCCATCAGCGGAGTTTCGCCCCGACGTTGCATCTCCACGCGTAGGTCATGCATGTGTGCAAGGACTGTTGCCTCCAAATCCCATGGTGGTAGGCCAGCAAGGAGGCTCGCCGCTTCGCAGGACAACGTACGGTATCCGCGGATCATCCGGATGGCCATGACCCTCTGGCAGGCGGTTAGCCGGGCCGCCACTCGCTTACGTAGCGATGGCGCCCACACCGGCGCACCGTAAAGGGCCATGGACCGAACGATGCCTGCGTAGAGCCTCCGGCAGGAGGCGTCTGGACCCCCTAGGTTCGGCAGGAGCCGCTTGAGCGCAGCCCCAGTCGCATTCAACCTGGGAGCCAGACGTCGGAAGTGCTCCTTGAAGTTCCACCGGCTATCGAGGACGAGTCCCAGGTACTTCATCGTCGACCCGACGCCGATGTGAACTCCTCCTACCGTTAATTGGGAGCCCGGAGGTGGCGCGCTCCGAGGGCCGTGAAAACACATGGCCTCGGACTTGTGCAATGCCACCTCGAGTCCCAACTGCTGTATCCTCTCCACGACAGCTCGCTCTTAGTTGGAACCCCTCTCAGGTAAAGGCCTCTTCCAAGGATTTCCATCTTTCACGATCTTGGGCTATCTTTTTCCATTGCGGTCCAGCAATTTTCTTCTTATCCTCTTTCCAGCGTGCGTAGGATCTACCTTTATGGCGTTTGCCTAATGGTCCTTACCACGATGTTAATGTTTTTACCTATCAGTCGCGCTACAGGTGCGGTTCATTTCCATTTTAAATTTTTGTGTATGGTTAAGAACGTGATTTATTATTGTTTTTGCTCTTATATCTGTGTCTTACTTTTTGCACTCATACTACGCTCTGCTTGTATTATAAGTTATTTAATTCTAACTTATTGTTATACGTTATATATAATATAATATTCCGCAACTATCACACAATGCCGTCTACTCTTAAGCTAAGCAAGCTTGTGTTATGAGTACTAGACAACTGATAAACTTACGTATATACCTATTTCTAAATACATATATATTACGGATAAATTACACCTAGATACAGAACAAATGATCGTGCTCATCACACAAACATTTGTTCTGGGTGGGAATCAAACCCACGACCATCGTCATAGCTGTCAGGACATAATTTGACAGGCCTCTTGGTCTAGTGGTTAGTACTAGACCAAGAGGCCTGACAAATTATTTTAAAACGAAGTATAACTGGTCTCCTCTTATACTTTTGCTAAGTTTCATAGCACTTTCATAGTCTGATATTTAAAAAAATACTTTTTTTTTTGTGTTCTGTGATTCAATGATCACTTAATTTTTTAATCTTTGTTTTGGTGTACAATAAAGAATACATCTATCTATCGCTGTTATACTATACAATATCGCAAAAGTATTTTAAATCTAAAAATCTTAACAGAGAGTGAAACTATTGACCGTATTGGTAATTTTATTTTTTTTTCAATACTTTATTAATGGATTTTTTTCTTCGTTTCAGATGTGAACTGCTTTCTTGACGGAAGAATATCATCGTAAATAACTAAGGTAAGATTTTTGTATTGTATTCGTGGTGTTAAAATAATTGTAGGTATAATTAATTAGACTATTGTTATATAGAGAGTGAGATAACCCCTTTATTTATTTTGTTTAATTCATAAATGTCACTCTAATATAAAAGAGACCATTTTGTATTTATGTATGTATGAGTGTGTGTGTATGATTTTTTACGCTTATACGCCTGAACAGATTTGAAAGAAAGAAAAAAAAACTCATTTGCGACTCGTACAGGACAAATATTACTTAATCTTAACATAGAAATAAAAAATAAATAGAAGGAAAACGAAATCAATATTAAAAGAGATAAAAAAAGGCCAAAAAGGCGCCTAATCTCCTCCTTTATTTGGAGGATATCCGGAGTTGTTATCCCTTGGGATAATTATCTACATTCCCGCGGGCAAACCGCTGGAAAATGCTACAAAGTACAGTCAAACCCAGTGGTTACTGCGAAGATATCGTTTAAAATTCCACATACCTGCGTCTTTTCTTAACACTCATACATCAGACATTTGGAAATAAAAGAAACTTTACGACCATAGCCTTAAGACACCCATCCAAAAATATGTGACAATTTGACTTACGACGTACTCCAAACTGCTTCCATTACCTCCCATTCGGAGGGATGGATACCATTTTTACAGTCCTAAAGTATATCGTACATATAATGTTTCTTTTATCTCCGACAAGCGTGTTATTTTGAGTAGCAACGTCTACTTATTTTTAATCCATTAACCTTTACGTTTTAAGTAGTCGGCTTACGTCACTGTGTCATACCATGATCGTGCTCTACCGCAGGAATTGGCTTGCAGACGACGAGCAATATGTAGCATGCTGTCCGGCTGCCCGGTAACTGACCAGACCGAGCTCGAGTGCTCGACGGCGCGAAGTGTTCTACACGACTTCTCTCGCTCAAGAGCGGAGTGGGAGGGCGTGCGTGTCAGACTTTTACTGACTAAAATCACACCTATGTCCCTTCTTTGCCTAGCATTCCAGGACCTAGGTCCCAACAGGCTTCGACCCTGGGCCCCTACGGTTTCGCTGATATCTCTTTGAAGCGTGCGTGGAATACTACGCGCCGTCGGCGATTCGGGACCGAGGTTCGGACGGCGAGCTACACATTGCTCATCGACTAGGTGCAAGCCTACGGTGGCTGACGGTCGGGGTCGGGGTCCTAGCGGTAGGGGCGTCAAGACGTGCCTATTTCGCTAGGATTACTGCTACGACCTATTTTCCCTATCTGAAAGTTTCCTAACGAATTTATAATACTAAATACTTTACTATATTTCTTTCGGTATACCGACGAACATTGTGCATCGAAGTTACCTACTATAGGTAACTATGTCTAGTGTTTGTTTATCGTTATACTTCGCGTTCGGTTAGGTAAGAAAGTGAGTGTTGTTAACATACTTTCACTGTTCATTATTTAGTGCTAAGTGCACTGTGTTGCAATTATTATTAACAGTTATCTTTTGTTTTTATTTCATTAAGTTGTTAATATTAGAGACAAGCAATTAATACGTAATGCAAAACTGAGCGTAACTGTTATCGGGAGCGAGTTTCCATTTTTAATTAAATAAAAAAAAAAAAAAATTAATTTCTTTGTACGTTTTTTCAAGTTGGTTTTCCGTACCTCAAAAGGAAAAAAGCGGAACCCTTATAGGATTACTTTGTAGTTCGTCTGTCTGTATGTCAAGACCTTTTATCTCGGGAACGCGTGGAGGTATCGAGTTGAAATTAAAACCATATGCTCAGTTCTGATTCAATTTAGCGCTTGTGCACTCGTAAAACAATGAATGGTTTGAAAAAATAAATGCCAATAGCAGTTGTTATTGCTGTTAACAACTGTTACTGGCATTTATTTTTATAAATCATTTATTTGGCGCACTTATTTTGAGCGCTAAAATTCGCAGAGCCCTAACTTCAGATGCGCCAAGATCCGTCGGTCGTACTGTAAGTGATACAATCGTTGATAGTGAATCGCACTAGTTTATTCAGAGCCTATTCCCTAAAGCTTTGACTTGGTATAAAAAATGGTATATTAGGTGTAGAATAGGGAACTTAAGATATTTTTCTTTGATAACTTATCTCTAAAACCCTACCTCACTATGTGGACTTATTTTAGGACACCAAGAAAAGCTTGAAATATCGATTTTGAATCTATAAGGGATTATATCAAGATGGGTAGCCTATTAGCATTATTCATGAAACAGAGGACTGATCTCGTTTGCTAAACGTTATGTTTAAGCTAGTATTTATCAAAAGCGATTGCCTAAAGACCGAGAAATGTCCTTTACTTAGGCTTTCATCGCAGACGAGTAAAATCTAAAGCGTAGAGCCTAAGATTTGTCTACGACAGTGACAAAGATATAAGATATAAACAAACTTAAAATTTACATGCCAAATATATTTTTAAATATTTCAAAAAAAAAAAAAAAAAACAGTCAAGTGCGAGTTGGACTCACGCACGAAGGGTTCCGTACCGTTATCTATATAATATTAAACACTATACATATATCAGTGATGTGGAACCCTTATTGGAGAACGTGACACTAACTATATGAAAAAAAAATATGGTCATGACGTGCTGCTAAAGGATCTTGACTTTGTAATTTAATGAACGAGCTTTGAACTTAGTTTACAGTTGTTTGCTTATTTATTTAATACATCATTATCGACATCGTTTCAGCTGAAAGACGTCCATTGCTGGACATAGGCCTCCCTCAAATAATGCCACAATGAACGTTTCTGAGCGTCTCGCAACCATCGGATTCCCGTAAATTGAAACACAAAATTGCACCAATTTTCGCCGTTCGGCTGATAATTAATTTTTAAGTGAATGTAAATATTCTGTGAATATTTCTGTGTTATTTTTCTGTTCCCGTTATTAATATCGAGAAAAAACGGCAAAATATCACGTTTCTTGTATGTGAGCCACACTAAAATATTTACTGTATTTTGTTTTTGTACTTGTTGTTATAGCCGACATGGTACATTTCGTGTATAATTATAGCTAAATAAGTTTTTTGATAATATGTATTAGTTTATTATTATATAAGATTAGTTGTATGTATTTTATATATGGGCCTCTGTTTAGTAAAAATAAAATGGTTATTGTTATTACTATAATGGCACAAGAAATAAAAAAAATCAACTGTCTAGCTATATCGGTTCTTGAGATATAACCTGGTGATAGACAGACGATCAGTGGAGTATAAGTACGGAACCCTAACAAGCTTTTAAAAATTTAAACAGAATAAAAAATTTTATATTCCAAGTTTACTTTTGCTAGCTACACATTAGAATGATTGCTTATCTTACGTTGCGAAGTTAGCCTCCCGCATACGTAGACCTCTTTGTACAGGATTTATAACAAAGCAGAAATATTACGAGGAAATTCTAGGTATACAGGCTATCCTCGTGTAGACGTGTATTAGAGGAAAATAGCTGATGCTGTGGTTAAGAGATTAGTTAGACAGCAAGGTTGGCAGCGGGTTCGACGAATTTAACTGTGGTTAAAAATTATTCAGTACCTTTAAAGATATATGGCATGTGTTCGTTATTTGAATTTGGTAGATCATTCACGTACAGAAGTAACAAAAAACTAATTTACTTCCCTGGGGAACACCAAATAAGATGTGATTAGTTTATCAGATGAGAAAATCTGTTATTTGTGTCATTTGCTGGCGGTCTGAGAGATACGATTTTATCAATTCCAAAACATCCCCTCTTATACCAATTTTTAGCTTACAATTTTGGCAGGAGAATGATCCATACAGTCGAATACCTGCGACATATCACAGTAAATAGAACAAACAGGTAAAGATTTGTCAACTTGTGAAGAAACTACGTATAAAAAGACATAAACCGCCATGTTGATATTTCTATTTTTCCTAAAGCCCTTTTGCTCATCACATAGAATTTTATTATGATCTAGGTAGCTGCTTAATTGCCCGTAAATATATTTCTGTATACCCATAGAAATATATGTGCATGCCCCACTATAGGCGTACCATTACACAAAGAGTTTGGGATTGACCACAGAAATAGCCATTTTGATTGTCGATCCCTTTCAATTTTCGGTGGCAAAGCCGGCGCAGTAGTTGAGCGATTATCTACTACACTACGTGTAGCTGGTTCGATTCCCACTCGGTACAAATATTTCTATGGACTACAGACAGTTGTTCTGGGTCTAGGTATCTTGTATATGTGAGTTTACACATCTGTGAACGCATCTACGAGACAAGATTCATTCCTAGTGTGGGCTAACGTAAAACGTCAGACTTCTACTGACAAAACCGACCTATGCCTTCAGTTACCCTTTACCTTCTACGGCCACGGTTACTTCTTTAAACTTTCTTATAATCGTTATTGCTAAAGAAATATCATTTCATCCCCTTCTTAGCCTCCTCACGCCACTTTGACCTATATTCACCTAGAAGATAACCTTCAATATCTATTACGTCACCGTAAGCACTTAGTTTCATAAGTTGAACGAGACACATTAGAAGCCAGGAGCCACGCCTCGTAAAATCTTACGCGAAGGCGAAGGTGTAGGAAGTGGAAAATTGCTGTAATAACTATTGGCGGGAGAATTTCTAGAGGGCTTACCGCTCACACACGCTGGGGTCTAAGGTCTCAATTGTGTTTGAAAGATTTCTGATAGAAGAATGGTGTATAGACTGTTTTGTACGAAACATTGTTGGATTTCTTTGTGATAAGTTTGTGGAGGTGCTTGTGTCTAAATATCGGGGCCGACCTATGAAATTGTAGTTTCATAAAATTACACGTTAAACAGTGATTTCTCATTTCAAATTTATTTTACATAAAGTTTATCCGTTTTAGATTTTTTGCGAGATTTTCGGAAGGAAGTTCAGTGGCTGTTTTGATTCAAATTGAATCCTAATCGATATTGTTGTGTAAAATTGGTGTAGATTTGTGTCTCAAGCGTCCGAAAGGTCTGGAGCAACGAGGTGGACCGTGAAAAATGTCTTTTGTTATACGTTGTTTGTCACTAAAGCACTCGGTTCTATAACAACCTCACCTACGGCTCGGGCAAATTTCTTCTCGGTCACAATGAACTTGACTCAAACTTTATCCACTTGTATCAAGATTACCATAGTAACTAACTATATAGCCATCTCTTAATAAGATAACACCAACCCTGGCAACTAATCTTCAAGCGGATTTCAAAAGAGACTATTGCCATGAAAGACTAACAATCTCTATGATTTTTTTCTATACCACTGTTCCTGATTTAGTTTATCCTTTTCAAAAGGTTATAGAAATCAGTTTTACGCAAAGTAAGTCTGTTATCGTATGTCTTGTCAGACCAAACAAAAACGGAACCACTTATAATGTTTATCTTATCCTTAGTTTAGTACTGAGAATATTTTTGCTTTACAAAGAAATTCACATTAAAAGCGTTTTTGAGATATTCTCTTGAATAATATCACTACCTAATTTTTTATTTTAATTTTTTATAAACTTGAGCTTGACTGCATGATCTGATGATGGTAAGCAGCGATGCAATCGTTGAGGGTGAGGCGCACTAGTTTATTAAGAGCCTATTCACTCTAGCCTTGAAGACACCTAAATTATAATCGGACGAGAAGACCGCAGCAGACAAATTGTTTCAGTTCTTCAATATACGTGGTATTTAAACGACGAGGCGAAATGCCTAGTCCGGAACGTAGATGTTTCAACAACGTAAAGGTGGATAGTTGGATACTCGCAGTACGTACCTAAAATATGGATACATTGTAATAACAATTAAAGAAATACAAAACAACTAGCTCTAACTAGCCACATTCACTGGAATA
This sequence comes from Leucania comma, assembly GCA_958295575.1. Classification (NCBI taxonomy): domain Eukaryota; kingdom Metazoa; phylum Arthropoda; class Insecta; order Lepidoptera; family Noctuidae; genus Leucania; species Leucania comma. Next base: position 20,631,407 of record OY282477.1, on the reverse strand, counting down.
TCTCAAGGGAACAACCCTTGGGATATTCCAGAGATTTTGGCTAGAGATAAAATATGCTATTCCAGGTCTCGCTGTGTGCCTAATTTCATCCCAATCAGATCAGTCTTTTGAGCGTGAAGGAGTATACATATTGACTTCGTGCTGTTATGTGGCACCTGACCGCGGAATCGACAAAACGACCTGCAGTCAAAAGTACTACTTTAAAATGAGCGACAGAAAAGTGTTCAGGACTCGCACCACGAAAAACTTAAAATGGAAGTTATGGCTCGACTTCTGCAGCTGAACCCTCAATAAAGCACGTGCATATCCTTTAGCTAAAACATGCACCAAATAGGCAATTAAAACCCTTTTAAACTGTGTTTTTTAACATCAAATTCAGCAAAAATGCGCCATATTCCAATAAACGTTTGTTTTAACATATCCCGCCATGTGCAACGCCACGGCCCCGAACACGTGTTTTGCACGTGTTTATTCTCAACCAAACCAGCTCAAACTTTGTTTTAAAATGAGCAAATCCACATTTAGAATGCAGTTAGTAAATCATTCTGTGTAATTAGTCTTAGGGCGGGTGATGAATGCTTTGAGGTTTTGAGGGACAAGTTATAAGAGTTAGCGGGTTAGTTTCTTTTTGAGACAGTGCTTACGTCTCTGCGAGGTGTCAGCTGAATTCTGGCGCTGGTCGTCTGATACCCAGCAAATGCTGAGGTGATAACCCTTTTAGTATGAGCACGCTTGGCGCATTTTTTGTGTTTATAACCGTTTATGCTGTGTATGTCCAGATATTTTATTTCTGTTCTCTTCTATTGTACGTAGACTGGCGTATTTTAATCAGTCTTACTTATAGATTGAAGTAAAATAAACATAATTTAATGAACATTGTGGTGGATCGCTTCCAGTAAAGCAGCTGGATATTAGTACCTCAGTATTTTGCGGTATACAGCGGCAGTGTTCGAAAGACTACCGTAGTCCTGGAACACTCCTTCTAGAGGGAGAGAAGTTATTTAATTTATTACTCACCACAAAAAAAAACCATTAGTCCAGGCTACCATAAGCAGTTTTTCGACAGTCGTCACGAATCAGAAACGTAAAAACCTGACATTAGAGTGTTGTTAAGGGGTATTGTGTTACTCTGTTAGTTGTGGACGTCAGATAGGCAGTCGCTCCATGTCCAAAAGTGGAATTTCAAAGGTAGATTAATGTGCAGAAGCTGGAGGTCTGCATCTCTTGTACTCTAGCACCACGTCACGCTGAAGACACATGCCCAGCTTTGTTCGCCTGCCGTCGGAATGTACTATCACGTGCCTCTTGGACGGCTTCAGCATGCCCGTTAGAATGTTATTGTGGAAAGAGACACTTTAGACTTTTTATATATTATGTAGGTACTTTCGGTTTCTAAGCATATGGCACTCAAGGGCTGCAGCTGAAAATCAGCGTCAGTTGGTGGCCTTGTATTACCAATTGGCCCTTTTGGCATTATTCAGCATGTTTTTTGTTTAATTTTACAATGTTTCCGTTTTTGTGATGCCAATAAACGCTTTTATTTTTTAAGAGACCTTAAATTCGCTTCAGCTTATACCTTTCGTCCCTGCATCGCTTTTGTTTACCGACGTCTCTGTTTAGTCCGGACGAAACATATCTTGTTTGCCTGATGAATTATCTACTGTCTACACAAATGGTTTGTCTCATAGACGGCTATCGTTTAGATTGATTCTAATACGGTGTGGTCTTTTATGGATTATCCGCAGGAGAACCAAGTTTACCGTCATAGCATCAAACTTAAGTGGCAGTGGACAGGGCTCATTGCTCGCAGAATAGATGGTCGATGGGGAAGAAAGGTTCTGGAGTGGCGACCGGATGACGCAGCGTTGGAGGGCTTCCCACAAGGTGGACCGACCACCTGGTGAGAGTCGTGGAGATCCGATGGAGGCTGATGCACGGGACCGGTTGTTATAGCGACGCTTGGGAGATTTCGCACCTAAAAAAAGGAGCCTTAAAAACTTAATTAAACCTGTAGTTGATCAAACTGTTCCCTGACTGTGTTAATATTCCCCTTTGAAAACAGCAAACTACCTGAACGACAAAGTAACAAATACTATAATAACAAATTCTCCCATTCACGTTGCTCATCAGTGCTACTTGTTAATTATGGTGAGGGTCAAGAATCCGATGGATGCGAGACGCACAGGATCGGACGTTGTGGCGACACTTGGGGGAGGCCTATGTCCAACAGTGAACGTCTTTCAGCAGTAATGATGATGATGACTAAAAAAACTGGGCAAGTGTGAGTCGGACTTACGCACTGAGGGTTCCGTACAAAATTACCTAATAGCTATAAAATTAGTCCAATTGCCGAATGAAGTATCGAAGATTTGTCCGAAAGTATTTTTTTGAAATGACGCAACAATAAATTTACGGTTTACAGATTTATTTATTTACATGTGCTTATAAGACCTTGCTTTATGCCAAATTTCAGGATTTTGTGTCAACGGGAAGTACCCTATGAATTTTGATTCGCATGAGAGTGTCGAAATATACGTTTTTTGTGACATAAACGGCCGTATCTCTTTTTTTTCTCGTTAACTTAGGAGTTTGAATTTTTCACAGGTTCAGGAAACCGCAGACATGGGTTATGGTTTTTTTTTTAACAAAATTTCAACTCGGTATCTTCACGCGGTCCCGAGATAATGGGTCTTGATAGACAGACAACAGTGAACAGTTCTGTATGTGTAGTGCTTTTTATTCTTTTGACGAATTTATGATTTAATTTAATTTGACTTTGAATATTAATTTGGACTTATTTTATTGTAACTTGACTTTTTATTTATTTGTTTTCTTGTATTTTCTTTTTTGTTTGACATTGTAATGGAATTTAGTTGTATTCATTTGTTGACATAAATGAAAATGCTGTATATGACGTGTAAGAATCCCTTACCAATAAAGTACTATGACTACTATGACTATGACTATGACTATTTTCCTTTTGATACCTCAAAAATCTTAAAAATGTAATAAACTGATAGTAAAAGATACTTTTGTAAGAGGAACTGATATTAATAGGCATACCACAAGAAGGCCAATCGGTTCCTCTTAAGAAAAGTTTTTAATTCGAAAATTCTCAGGAGATATCCAAAACAGATGACAGGAAATTGCAATTACCATAACAAAATATAGGGACATTGCCGAAAATTCTTTCCCAAGTTCCTTTTTCAGGGGACATCATCTAGGGGGATTTCGACAATGGCCAACATCCCCGAAAAGCCCAGCCCTTACAAATTACGTTATAACATTAAAATAATAGCCCCCCATTAAGTATTCTGCCAAGCTAGCCTTACCCATGGCCTGTAAACATTACCCCATGACATTGATGTATCCCTCAGAACTGGGGCGGTTGGCAACCCCTAGCAAAATAATCCTGTGTATACATTTGATTTATTTCCTTATAGTACTAATATATGATTGTCTGATACATTCTTTGGGTATTGATTTGTAAGTAGGAGAAGACATAACTTACTCGAGGAAATTGTGTTTGAGAAGGAAGATAATTTTTATGTCAACAAGATTATGATTGCACAGGTTTCGATTTACCGTTGAATTAATATAATATTCCGCAACTATCACACAACGTCGTCTAGTCCCAAGCTAAGCAGAGCTTGTGTTATGATAAACATACTCATATATTTCTAAATACATATACATATTATAGATTAATTTCACCCAGACACAGAACAAATGATCGTGCTCATCACACAGACATTTTGTCCTGGGTGGGAATTGAATCCACGACCTTCGTCATGGCAGTCAGAGCCACTAACTACTAGACCAACCGGCCAGTCGCAGTTGGTTGTTACTGTTGTTCTATACTAACATTATAAAGAGCAAAGATTTGTAGGTTTGTTTTTTTGTTTCTATTGAATAAACTCATAAACTACTGAGCCGATAAAAATAAAAATCCTTTTACTGATAGAATGCTAGTTCAATATGTGGCGCAAGGATGTGGGCGAAGCTGAAGGAATAAGCTAGTTTTAAATAAACAAATATACCAAGTGGCTCTATGTATAATTGTAAGGAAGGTACATTGCTTACTCTTCTTTTATACACCGTTAAATTTTGGTCGTTTTAATCCCATGGAGGATCGATTCGGTACATGAAACACTATCGATTTATAAAGATAAAATTAAAATATAAAGTACTTTTTTTCTAAAACTCGAAATAATATACGCATGTACAAAATTAATTTCTTTAAGTAAACGTCAGCTGAGCGAGGCGAATGAATTGTAGGTAGTTAATACGCAACGACCGACAACTACCTACAAGGTCATTGACTCGTTTACTTAAAGAAATTAATTTTGTGCATGCGTATTAATTCGAGTTTTAGAAAAAAAGTACTTTATTTTTCATTTTTATCTTTACAAATCGATAGTGTTTCATGTACCGAATCGACCCTCCGCGGGATTAAAACGACCAAAATTTAACGGAGTAGTATGGCATGTATATAGTGTTAAAAAAATTTGGGCTAGTAGGTATCATAAGTAACCATTTAGAAAAAAAACATAGTTATTATAAATATACTTTATTGTACTTAGAACAAGATACAGTGAAACACTTATATCTAAAACACATACAATTGGCGGCCTTATCGCATTCCGCGAACTTTTCCAGGAACCTGGAACCTGGAATGTACGGTAATTGTCAGATAATATGGGGCTGTCATTAAATTCAAAAAGCACCAATATTCAACTGAAATTATTCAACTGAGTCAAATAAAATTTGGGTTAGAAGTAGTGCAGTCATGTCATTTGTATGCAAGCACCCACACATACTTTATGTGTATTTCTAAGCTATACCATTTTTATGTTCATTGAGGGATTTTACGAAAAAAAACACAACTTCAGATTTTTGCTAAACGAAATGATTATTTACGAAGCCCTCTAGCTTAAAGGAAAATTGGTCATTACAAACGGGACCATTATACAGGAATTTCTTTTTTTTTCGTATTGACCAGTACCTGTGGACTTCCACCTTAGTTTCACTAAAATCCAAATAACCTTTCGCATCAGCATACACCCAAAATCTACCTAAAATAATACCCTGTGTAACCACTCAATATACTAGCCCAATTTCAACCATACCTCGTTAACAAAATTACGCAACGTACCTTTGGCAACATACACACAGTATCCCAGCAACAGTAACACACTTGAAATTTTAAACCTAATTTAGAGTTACTGGCCACTTCAAAGGCTACTGCCATACTGTGATTGTTTACTCTGTGACGTAAATATTTTATGTTGTGGTCCGAGGCTCAATGGCCGGGTTATTTTCACTATGTACTTTTGGGATTTTGCATTCGCAAACTGTAATTTTTATCTACTGACTTGCTACCAATGACTGTGTTCGTGTGATAGTGGGTTCCTCCTCTAGGGTTTGTTTTTTATGGTACGTAAAATCATCAAATGTCAAATCCCGCCCTTGAATGACAAATCTCGTCCTTGAATGACAAATCCCGCCCTTGAATGACAAATCCCGCCCTTGAATAACAAATCCCGCCCTTGAATGACAAATGTTGCCCTTGAATGACAAATCTCGCCCTGGAATGACAAATCCCAGCCTTGTCTAGGGGGTGAATTTTGGAAAATCTTTTCTTAGTGTTTGTGTACATCATAAAAGAGTTTGGGCTGGCGAGTTAATGAGTGAGTCATTACTTTACCATTTATAAATACAGAAAAAGTTACATGACGAATTTGTGTATCTAAGTTTGAAAATACAACATTCTAATGTCGCTGGTATCTTAGTAATCCTTATATACAGAAAAATGAGAGAAGGTTTTTCCAGAAAACAATAGAAATCCGGCTAAAGACTATTTTCGATCTGCAGCTCTAAAAATAACCTTTCTGAGCGGAAGAACCTCCGGATATCCGGAGCTACCATGGCTGGCAGTAATTAAACTAATGTTACCAGGATATACACTATAGTTACCGAGGTAAAATTTATGAAGTTACATAAGATAAACGTTTAATAATATAATTGATTTATACATTAAGACTACGGAGGTGTACTGTGATACTATCACAAATTCTCTTAGGCCATGTTAGTCCCTGTTCTAGAGTGGACGTCTAAATCTCAGCAGTGGGAACATTATATGCTATGCTTAAGCTATGTTAGTACTCTATCTACCCGGTCGGCTATTGAGTGCAGAATACAGCTAGGACACTCTCGCAACCTGCGAAGCAATCGAAGCAATTTTTTTTTTATACAAGTATCGGCTACTGTGTCGATTACAGTTCATTTTAAAATAAGTAATTTTTTTTTTCTTGTAATTTGTATAAAGCAGTGCTTGACTGCGATCCCACCTGATGGTAAGCAGTGCACTCTGAGTTATAAAGAGTCTATTCACTCTAGCTTTGAAGACTCCTAAATTACAATCGGTCAGGAAGACCGCAGCAGGCAAACTGTTCCAGTCCATCGATGTGCGCGGTATAAAGGAGGCGGACCGTAGAAGTTTCAAAAACGTAATTGTCGTCCGATGAAAGAAAAGAGATGGCGGAATCAAGTTATGAAATTCCCGCGTACACTTTCCAAATAGCAATAATATAGCAAAGACTTAACCTTAACCAAATCTGGATCACCAATTAGCCTCTTTGCACGCCTAAAATAATATATATTTTTTACTATTGTGATAAATTCTTTGTAAGTAGTCGGTAGTGTGTGCGTGCGTGCGTAGATACCAATACCAATGCGCTACCAATGTAGTGCGTCGATGCCCATTTTAAAGCTTACACAAAAAAACTATGAGACTATGTCGAAGAAGCGGTAATCTCGTGCCGTCGTGTCGGAACTACGCTTCCGTAGATAGTAGGCCTACATCAGCCTACCTTTTATAACTTCCCAAGCCTATCTAGGGAAAAGAATACCCTCCAGTTTTATAGAAATATACTCCTAAAATCAGTGGCGTAGCTAGTCCCACAGGGGCCCCCGTATCAAATGTCCCACAGGGGCCCCCATATCAAATGTCCCACAAGGGCCCCGTATAAAAAAAGGTGTATTTTACAAATGCTTGACTACGAGACGGTTGTGGATAACATGTTGCGAATTTTTGGCTATTTTGGGGCCCCCACCCTACAGGGGCCCTGAAATACCCAAAAATTCAATTCGTATAATTGATACGGCAGATACGGCGGTAGCTACGCCCCTGCCTAAAACCTGCCAGTATTATTATTTTCACCCTCGTAAAACGTTACAGCCCTGGTTTCGAGATGATCATAATAAAAAAAGTTTTTCTATCAATGAACTTTCACTCAGGAAATAAAGACCGATTTTTAGTTTACAAACTGAAAGTAGTTTATATTTACGGTGTTTAGGGTCCCGTGCCAATTGTGCCTCGGGGACCCCACGGGTATAGCATTGTGTATCGGGACAGCGTTCACAACTCAATGTCTATGGAGTTTTAAGGACATTTTATTAATAGAACTACGGTTAAATAGGTCTGTTAAATAGCCTATTTAAACTGTAATAGGTACAAAATTAAAATTTACACCATATCAAGTAAAGTTTTGTAGTTTCTACTTTCGCTCATTTTATTTTTTTCGATAGGAAAACCATTATCCAATGACATCTCCGCGCCCTTGGGCGGGTGACTTCTTTGCCTTTCATACTGGGGCCAAACCATTTAGAAATCGATCCTTGGCCCCAGTAGGCTTCGATCTGCTGGGCACCTACAGTTTGCTGACAACTCCTTGAGGCGCGCGTGGAATACTACGCGCCGTCGATGACTTGGATTGCTCGCCGTCCGCAAGCCCGCGCCTACGGTGGCCGGAAATTGGGATCGGATTCCCGGCGGCGGACGGGGCGTGTGCGCCGTTGCCCCAAGCGTACGACCTCCTCCTTTGCTAACATTACTGCTTCGCAAGAGGCAACCGCCTGTCACTCCTCTTCGTTTCGGACCATGGCCTGTACCAAGGCCCGGCGCGAGAGATCGTTGCCGCCGATCGCCCCCACGATGACACGGCGGTGTTACCTCTGCTCATGGGGAAACTGTCAGAATGTATGTAGGAATCAATTTACCTATGTGAGCACATTTAAGGCATCAAAAGGAAATCTCTTATACCTTTGCAAATAAAATTTATAGATAGCTGTACTCATTAGCTATCATTTATGCTTCACTCATTAAGCATTTTTTCATCATCATCATCATTTCGGTCGAAATAAGTCCACTGTTGGACATAGGCCTCTCCCAAACACCATATGAGCCTTACTGTGCGACTCGCATGCATCAGATTCCCTCGACCGTCACGAGGTGTTCAATTCACCTTGTGGGATGCCTTCCAACGCGACGTCTTCCGGTACGTAATCGCCACTTCAGAACCTTGCGTCCAAATGGCCATCTGTTCTGCGAGCAAATTGCCCTACCAACTACCAAGATCTGTAGTATGTAGTATTTATTCAGAAAGAGAGGTGATAATTTGGAAAAATTGCTGCTAGAAGTTGCTGCTTACAGGAAAAGTAGATGGTAAAAACAAAATCCGAGCTACAATGGAGACCACAGTCTGCGACGCCATCCACATCGCCGAAGATAGGACAACATGGCGAAATATATAGTCCCGAAGAAAGTTATTCGTCGAGGTCACGACCCTCAGCATTGAGGATAAATGACGCAAGGATCAGGATGCAGTAGTTATAAATATATCAAATGTTATATGGCTATCAATAGTGTAATAATAATATATAATATATTTCACAACTATCACACAAAACCCGTCTAGTCCCAAGCTAAGCAGAGCTTGTGTTATGAGTACTAGACAAGTGATAAACACATAACTGTTTCTAAATACCTACATATTATAGATAAATTACACTCAGACACAGAACAAAATTATCGTGTTCATCACACAAACATTTGTCCTGGGTGGGAATCGAACCCACGATCTCCGGCATAGCAGTTAGGGTCACTAACCAATAGACCAACAGGCTAGTCAAATCAGTAAATATTATTATAAGCTAACATTCAAGGTTTGTTCGACCCATCAGCGCGTACACTCTCATAAGGTACGGTCTAGGGACGGAACCCTCATTACCAAGTCCAACTCACACTTGCTCAGTTTTATTATTTTAGTTGGGCTTTCAGGAGTAGCACTGATAGTTATTGGGACGAGTTTTGTTGTGTTCCGGCTATATTATAGGTATCTACATACTAAACTTTAACCGTTACTCCCTTTTATCTGCAAAATAAAACTGGTTAAATCAAATAACTTTATGTGTGGCCACAGGTACTATTTTGAGGGTAACAATCTATATATACACCGTTAAATTTTGGTCGTTTTAATCCCGCGGAAGGTCGAACACTATCGATTAGTAAAGATAAAAAGGAAAAATAAAACGGAAATTTATTTATTTAAGTAAACGTCAGCTGATCGAGATCAATGAACGCAACGACCGACAACTCCCAATTCGAGATTTAGAAAAAAAGTACTTTATTTTTTAATTTTTATTTTAGAAATCGATAGTGTTTCAAGTACCGAATCGACCCTCCACGGGATTAAAACGACCAACCAAATTTAACGGTGTATAAAAGGCAGTCGTGTTAGTTACACTATTTATATCTATAAAAATGTTTACAATTAGTTATTTTCCTAAACCGATGTTAGTTAACTAAATTTAAATAATTTTTGTGTCTTTTATAGGATTTAAAAAATAAAAAAACAAATTATCAATATTGTTTACGTTTAGTTAAGTACCTAAAACCTTAAAGTGTTGTCAGCAAACCGTAGGGGCCCAGCAGGATCGAAACCTTCTGGCGCTAGGGTCGGTTTCTGAAAGGAAGATTCGGCCCCGGTATAAAAGGCAACGAAGGATCAGGAGTGGGTTTTTAGTTAGTAAAGGTCTGACACTATCTACCGCCCCGCCAAGGCTGCGGAGATGTCATTGGATGATTTACCCATCGAAAAAAAACAGTGCCTAAACAGAGGGAATATAAGTCAATTTTCATTTATTATAGTTTTTTCTGTTATTGGTAACCTTCTAGCTTCAACCCTAAACTAAAAGCATAAGGTGGGAAATTGAATGGAACAGAGTCTAGCTATATCGTCTGTCTTCAAAAATAGCTGAATATCATACATTTAAAATTCCCTTTCAATTTCAAAAAGAAAAATCGTCAACATTTTTCCGGCTGCCATTTTCGGATACCAAATTGATATAATGTAAGCGACATTTCTATCCCTAACTCCGTACGACCCATGGGGCCTGATAGAAGATATCTGAAAGTGACAAATTACTATGGGAAAGGACATAAATAATAGGATTTGTGTGCCGGTGACGGTCCATGAAAATTGTGTATTGATTTGGTAGGAATATTCAGTTTTGTGTCGATTTTTTGTGTTTTAATGTTACATGAATTTACGATTTATAGACAGGAGTCATAAATGAAGAAGGAAGGAAGAATGAATGACACTGATTTTTGTTTGTTTGATCTTTTGTAATTTATTGTGCGCCTATTCGGATAGAAAAAACATGTTTTCTTTCTTTCTTTTATTTACGGTTTGAAAAGTTTGTGGGTAAAATAATAACAGTCACACGTCGATATCCAAAGCTAAGCAACGATTGCTGTCGTCAGTCTACAGATGGGTGACCGTATTATCATATCGAGATCTCTCTGTCAAAAAATATTTATTTGAAAATAAACTAGCGATGTGTCACAAGGATAGGGTGTACGAAAGAACGAACAGTAGGCATATAATTGTTTACTGTGTTTATTGCTGATGCAGTAAATAATAATAATCCACAACTTTCACACAAAGCCATCTCGACGTCCCCTGGCGATAAGTCGGTAATCGCAAAAATTTGTTTCTCGATTATTGACTTTATGACCGGACAATAAGACGGTAAATCCAAAAACCTTTTATTTCAATTACCGACTTATTGTTCGGGGACTTCGATCTAGTCCCAAACTAAACAGAGCTTGTGTTATGAGTACTAGACAGCTGATAAACATATTTATATATTTTTAATCTAAATACATACATGTTATAGTTAAATTACACCCACAAAGAACAAATGATAATACTAATCACACTAACATTTGTTTTGGGTGAGAGTCGAACCCACGATTTCCGGCGTAGCAGTCAGGGTCACCGACCACTAGATCATTAGGAAAGTCAAGTCCAGTCAGCTGGCAGGGCTGTTACAAAGTTACAAAGGTACAAAGGTTATGTGAAAATGTCACCACGGGCCCCGGGACAAAGGCAATGAATGGAAAGGTAGGTTTTTAGTCAGTAAGAGTCTGACACTATTTCCCGCCCCACCCAAGGGCGGGATTTGTCATTGGATGATTTTACCTAACAAAAAAAAAAGTCAGATATGGTATCACATTGTCCAGGGGTCTTTCTAATTTTTTAACAATGTTTTCTTTACCGTAACGACAGAAGTTGTCAAAATATATTTGCTTAGTTATGGAGCACGCATGGGAGATACAACGCAATGAATCTTAAAGCACGAACACGGAAATGAACCAGATTTATACCGAACTTCGGTCTCAGCGCCCAGGATTATGTTTTTCACTAAATAATTTAGAACTCGAGTGCTTTGCTGGGATTCGACTTTTTTAAGGTTTTTTTTTCCAATCCCGTCTAAAAGGTTGTACGGTTAGAATTTTAGACTTGGTGACACACCTCTGAAATATTGGAAAACCTCTATCAAAGGGTGGAAATAGTTTTGAGTTGAAAATATTTAAATCAAAAACATGTTTTTTTTATAAAGTCAAACTAATTTGTTTACTGTCTGCCAATGTAGATTTTTTTTTTTATGGTAGTTAAAATCATCCAATGACAAATCCCGCCCTTGTGTGTGGCGGGAGATAGTGTCAGACTCTTACTGACTAAAAACCTACCCTGCACCATTACTTGCCTTTGTCCCAGGGCCCTTGGTAACATTTTCACATAACCTTTGGCCCCAGTAGGCTTCGGCCCTGCTGGGCCCCTACAGTTTGCTGACTACTACTTTAGGCGCGCGGGAACAGTGCGCGCCGTAGACGACCAATGTAGTTACTAGTTAGTTACTGCAAAATGGTTAATTATTTGATATTCGAATGTTTATAATTAAGTACAATTATTACCTGTAATTTTGTAACTATTATTTTAAAAGAGTGTCCGTGGAGTTTCTAGCACGTTTTTCTCCATAGAGCTACGCATGTACGAAAATAATTTCTTAAGGTAAACGTCAGCTGGACGAGTTCAATGACCTGTAGGTTGTCAGTACGCAACGACCGACAACTTCCACAAGATCCGTGACTCGTATACGTAACAAATTAATTTCGTAAATGCGTATATTAAATCGAATTTTAGAAAAAACGTACATTATTTTTTTAATTTTATCTTTACAAATCGATAGTGATTACGTACCGGATCGACCCTCCACGGGATTAAAACGATCAAAATTTAACGGTGTATAATCATAATGTTAATTATTACAGATGTTTTTTCTTCTACGGTATGTTTGGAAAGAGCTACTGCGACCCTGGAGCGCAAAGGGCAACGGAAGAAAAGGTGGATTTAATCAGTCTGACACTCCCTTATCTACTTATGTGCCCTCGCTCCATCCAAAGCAGGAGTAATTTAATGACTTTCCATCTCAAAAAATAAAATAAAAAAGGAGTCTAAACGTTTTTTTTTAAAGCAATTTATATTCATCATTTTTGCTGATGCAAGAGAGAGACATTTCTCTCTTATTCCAATATAGGTGTCGAAGCATCAAACTTTATCTTTCATACTTTACTAGTCGTCCCCTTTCTAGACATGTCAATATAAATCGTGCCTAGAATTATAAATTAAGATGCGCATCAATATTATGCGTTATGCCAGAAAACTACTCAACTTTAAAGATACGCTGTCAGCACCAATTAATAAGATCAAATACATTTGAAGTACATACCTACCAGTGTTGCCAGATTTTTTATTTTGGCAAGTCGGGATTTTAAAACTTTTTAGTGAAATAATCAGGATTTTTTCGTCGAAAGCGGGACATAGTAAAAAAACGTATATTATCGTTGGTATTTAAATTTATTTTTTTTGTCTAAGTTTTAATTTACGTGTTACATTAAATAGCAAAAGTAGCCATACAAAATTTATTTTAATAAAAATATGATAAGTAAGTATTTTTAATAAGATTTACCCTATCGGCGGGCGGCCAGTTCATATTGTCTTTGCCACCAAGCCGTGCCTCCTCAGAGCGCTGCATGCACAGTCAAGCTATTCTCGAAAAACGCTGATGGTCTACCGACAAATCATATTATTATTTAGAGTCAATACTAGTACCACACGAATTTCTCGTAAGGGCCAAGTGGTATTTCTGAAAGGGAAACCTTGGTCTTAGAACGCAAAGGGTAACCTGAAGGAACACAGGGGTTTTCAGTCAGTGAACACATTTATTTAATCTTAAACATTTTGTGTCCTATAAATATTTCGTTTGTTCCTTTAGAGGTACGGAACACTAGAAACGGTGCGAAAAAAAAAACTAAACCTTCTGTCCTTACTTGTTCAACAACCTGCTTCTCCATCATAATTTCCAAACAAAGTGAACACACGATATTATTTAGCTAGAACAAATAAACATAGGTTAACGTATAGCTAATCAAATATGCGTATCATCGCTTGTTGGAACGATACGCCACCACGCCTAACAAGGAAACGTATGTCGAACATATAAGCGCCCTGGGGTGAATATGAAACCGCAATATTGATCGTGCGGAAAATAACATACTACAAGTTATGTTAAAGGAAATCAGGCAGAGATTTCTGTGTTTATAGAGATACATTTTGTAGTAAAGATAACCTACATATTTAGTTTGAAGACTCCAACAGACACGTTCGACGTGAAAATGCGAATTCCGTTAATTATAAATAGCATATAACATAGCATAATCAGCCTTACCTATAATGTTCCCACTGCTGGGACTCGGGCCTCCTCTCTAGTAGAGGGAATGGGCCATAATCCACCACGCGGTTCCAGTATGGATTGATGGTTCTCAAAAGGCTGTTACCACTGGGATATCAATGCTCTCCTTTATCCGTTAATGTGACATATTAAAATCTACGGTTAATATATTATAGCTGGCTCCTAGCCGTTTTGGCTGCAAAGTATCCGACAAAGCAAAGAAAAGACATTTGGGTAGTTTTTGTTTTCGCGAAGAATACTTAACTAACTATATGTTTGTCTATTTCTTTTGAAATAGTAAACCGACAATCCTGGACAGATTGTCCTGGAGCAGAATCGTGAGGATACCCGACCCGAGATAATTGGAGCCGGGACGGACAAAGAAGATTCCTTTTGAAATAGTCAACGCAGCAGGCAAGCATTCTTTCTCTGTAAAATATACTCAATGAGTAAAACTGTCGGGTATAACCATCATGACTCAGAGTAACAAAGAGGGGTGCATTAATAGAACGTCGGGAATGTCTGGCGCACCTGAGCTTGCTGGGACACTCGGATACTTTGTTGACTGGCTAATCAATTTTTAGATAAGATAAAGACAATAGAATATCATCCTTCCACCACTGAGCGTGAAACCTGAAACGTGTTGTGGTTGTTTCGAAATTGCAATTATAGTGTTTTTTTTTTTAAAGCCCTGTACCTCTACCATGAGTTTTAAGCAATAGTATTCGTCGCTACTCGATATCGACGCCGTAAATATTTTGTATGGCAAATTTTGCAGCGCCTCTAGCGGTCACTTGCAGAACCAAAATTTGCCATACAAAATATTTACGGCGTCGATATCGAGTAGCGACGAATACTATTGCTTAAAACTCATGGTAGAGGTACTTATCGCCGGTAGTTTGGGCCGTGTTCACGCTCCAGGAATATCATTTTTATATTTTGAAATGTGACAATGAAATATTTAGAATATATAAAAAAAAAATTATTTATGTGTATATTTAAATGAATAAAAAAAATAATAACTTATAGAAATACCTGTGCGAGGACAAAACGGCCTTGAGGTAGGAGCCTTTTTATACTTACTTATTTATTAAAAGTTGTGATGCTACAAAAATAATAATTACAATACAAAAATTAACATAAGTGCACTAAGACGCAAAAGTAAAATGAAAGTGTTAACAAAACACAAAAATACCTGAAATTAGATATTGATATAAAAAAGTATTAAGCAATAGTGCTATTTCAATATTGTAAGTAGTGCTCCGATATTCGATGTTGTGATGAGGCAGCGTACGGGATAGGCTAAGTAAGAGGTACCTTTCTGATATTTTAACCCGCACACATCATCAAGCATTTCTTTAAAGTTTAGGAAATCCTGTAAATTTTAAAGAACAGTTGCAATCAACTTAAGAATGTCCGAACCGACCCATACACCGCTCTTCGGTAATTATGACGTCACACACATCTTTCTCTAGATACTTCGGAAACACACATATCTTACAGATATTATTGTAGGTTTCTATTCTATCAAAATCTTCTTTCGATCAAAACTTAAATATCTGAAAAATGAATCCAGTAAAGACCTCTGAAAGTGTGCTATTTTGCGGGAACTTTGGCCCTTCATAATGGAAATCATATATTAAAAAAAAAAGTAAAGAAAAGAGTTTTAAAAGAAACACGTTTTCCTTGGAACAAATTTTGTGACATTCGGTAATTTCGTCTTTCACTTGAACAACAGTGCGTTCAGACGTTGTCTTTTTTTTCACGTTGCCTCTTTATCGAACATTGCATTGGATTGAGTTCGATGTAAAAACAAGATTTTAAACCATGCTCTGGAAAAGGTCCTTTTAAATGCCTTATTGTCCATATTTTAAACACTGCACGGCAATCGTCTCCGTAAGCCAGCTTTGTCGGACAATCCCAAACTGATTTGTATTCACCCTCATATGCATATCTCTGTTTTTCCCTTTTCTATCTTTATTTATGAACGTTCCTGCCCTTATCGCGGATTGTGTTGTTATTCCTGAAGAGGGTAGTAAAAATATTATGTTTTAATCGAGGCGGGTAGTTGTACTATACCTATCTGTATTGTAGTTTTTAGACTTTTGTTACGATAAATGTAGATATTAACTTCTATCACCATTACTTTTAATAGCAATAATATTTAATGATTTATTTATTACAAATGATATCTACACATATACAAAACCTTAAATATTAACTAAAAGATTTATACTAAAACCTACCCATGTTTTTATTTGATAGAAATCATATTTATTTTCAAATTCCGAACGAATACCAACAACTTGATTTTGGCAAAGTCAGCTCAGTGAAACTAAATCAAAATAAATAGGCTTTCTTGTATTTTTACGCAAATGTTATTTTAAATATTTTTCGGTTTTCTTTTTTTTTCAACAAAAGACTGTACCTTGTGTCTGGACTGGTTTTTCAATATGAGTCGAAACAAATACCAGTGGTATTAGTTGTTGGTATTAAAATGGAATAAATTGTTGTGCTCACGTGAAATTAGAAGATTATCCCAAAGGAACACGATCCCTGGAAAAAAATGGAATATCATGACTTCTCATATTACTGGATCAATACGAATTATCCCAGCATATGCTTCTAACTGAGGACAAACTCGAGTAAATTATATTTTTCCAAGAACCCCGAATCCAGACAATGTATTATGTTTTTAAGCAATTACCCGCTAAATTAAACGATACGAATACCAAATATATATTTAAGAGAATATCTGGTATGATCAAACGAAAAAAATATTACGTGTAGGTTATAATAATAATAAACTTGTTGTAAAAATATCTGGAATGGAGTATTTTTGGTAGGTATCCATCCGTACATTATGTACTAGCCTATCTAGTGTCTTCGTCAATGGTAACGGCCCAGGAACAAAACCAGACAGAAACATATTTTTTAAAAGCCTATATAATGTCTTAGTGCTGGTCAAAGGCCTCTCCTTTCTTCTTCCAAACTTCTCTGTCTTTTCCAATTTGAGGCAATTATGGCCCGCGAACATGATCAAATCGTCACACCACCTAGGTCCAACGTAGGCGCGGGCTTGCGGACGGCGTGCAATGGGTAGCACGCTGTCCGATCGTCCGGTAACCGACCGGACCAAGCCCAAGTTGTCGACGGCGCGTACTGTTCCCGCGCGCTTCAAGGAGCTGTCAGCAAACCGTAGAGGCCCAGCCTGCTAGCTGCAGGCAGGCAGGATCGAAGCCTGCTGGGGTCAAGCTTCCGAAAGGAATACCCGGCCCCGGCACGATAGGCAACGAAGGAACGGGGTAGGTTTTTAGTCAGTAAGAGTCTGACACTACTCGGCGGGATTTGTCATTGGATGATTTTACCTACCTTACAAAAAAAAAAAAACACCACCTAGGTCGCGAATGAACCTCGATGACATCGTCCTTCGTCAGGGTTCCTCGCCCATTTGTCCAGGTGCATTCGTGCGATGTGGTCAGCCAACTTCAGTCTGACTGTTTTATCCCCGACATCTGTTACTTAAGTTACGAATCGTTTTACCTTGTGTAATTTATTTCATCACCACTACTCTCAAAATGGTGACGGAAATTTTTACAGGAAGTGAAAACATCATGAGGAACGAAATCTGTATATGGTATTCTTGAACCAACAATTCTAAATCACGCGATATCCAGCAATACGCATTGGGCCGCCGTGGTGGATTACGGCCCATTCCCTCTTCTAGAAAGAAGGCCTATGTATAGTATGTATATCAAAAATTAAACAAGGACGAAAACTAAAGCCAAGGCTTAATATGTTAGCGAAACCAGAGATGAATAAGGCTTTAATAAATTTAGACAGCAAATATTATGTGTCAGCAGCCACAGTACAGCAATATCGTGTTCCCTTTTACCGACACTATCGAATTTATTAATAAATATAATCTTCCAACTAAAGCGTTGATGTTAATAAAAGTCGACATCAGACAAACGAACAGAAAATCAAGTATTATATTAATAACTAGCTGACTCAGCAAACGTTGTTCTAACATATAAATTATTCAATTTTTATGGTATGTAGAATCATCCAATCACAAATCCCGCACTTGGGCGGAGCGGGAAATAGTGTCAGACTCTTACTGACTAAAACCTACCCCGTTCCTTCCTTGCCTATCATGACGGGGCTGAGCCTTCCTCTCAGAAAACGGCCCTTGATCCCAGCTTGCTTCGAGCCTGCCTGCCTGCAGCTAGCAGGCTGGGCCTCTACGGTTAGCTGACAGCTCCTTGAGGCGCGCGGGAACAGATACTGATAATATAAAAGATAAATAAAAAATCTAACAACGTCTGACATTAACTAGAATTTAAAGTAAACAATTTTTTTTCGATATGATAAGCCATCTTGGAAACAGTCGTCCTTCTGACTTAACTTTACAGTGCCACGTAAATGATAAAACCCAGTTAATTATATTATAGTATATTGACAATGGCGTCGCTTTACAGGCATTTTGTCATTTTTCGCTGACAATGGCCCAAATTTTGTGCACAGCCACAAAGCCTTTTGTAATCTGAAAGTTTCTTTGTGTATAAGGAAGTCTTTCAGACGTTTTGGTGAAAATAATGTTGTTTGACATGATTTTTAGGACTTTACGATTAACAAAGCATCTTTTAATCTATTTTTTGTTGTTGTATAATGAGCTGTTATGTACTCCATATAAGAAGGCCAAAATCCACGCGAGCAAAGCCGCAGGCAAAGTGCTAGTATTCTATATTAGTAAAAGAATATCTAACAATAATAAGAACACTCTTTGTTTAATCTATTCCAACACCACTGCTCTCAAAACGGTGATGAAAAAAAAATTGTGAGGAAACCGGCATGTCTTAGAACCAAAAATTCTAAGACATGTGACATCCGCCAACCTGCACTGGGTCCGCGTGGTGGATTACGGCCCGTTCCCTCTTCTAGAGAGGAGGCCTGTGTTCCAGCAGTGGGAACGTTAAAAGACTGATGATTATGAATAAGAACACTCGCTCTTGCTTCACCCAGAGGGGGAGAAGTCATTTGATAATTTCCCACTTAAAAAGAAAACATAAAAAATAGATGGTGGTCTAAACTAAAATTGTCTGTATGTTTGTCTATATGAAAAAAATTCTGGAAGTAGGTACTTAAAATAATTTACAGCATCGTTGAGTATCATAGGCCGGGAAACGTCGCGTTTCCTGTGCTAATAAGGCTAGTTTGTTATTATTATATATAAATGCGACAGCAATAAATTAGAGGCACAGCTGTCATTAGTATAGAAGAGGTTTAGTTTTGGTAAAGGGTTCATTGTGTAAAATTAAAATAAGAATTCACTTTACTGCTAAATTGTCATAATCCCCGACATATTATACTTTATTTTACACCTCATAGCATGGAAAGAATAAACAATTATAAGTCTTTTTCTAATTACAAGGAATAAATGTCTAGATAAAATTAATCTCATAATTCGTAAAATTATAACAACAGTACCTTCTAATCTAACCAAGTATTACGACTTCATTCAATAAAAAAAAAACCAAAAGAGGAAAATCTTTATTAATACATTTCTGGGTTATTTTTTAATCCCCGCACTTCCTGTTCCATCCCTTCTTATTAATTTTCGTTGGGGATTTTTTTCTGGAATATCCTCTTTTTTATGGAAGATATTATTTAATTCTTACCTTATACAACATTTATTTGGGTTTTTCCGAATGATTATTTTTTAAAGAATTATACTTAAGAGAGTGTTGAGTTAATTATAAGGTAATTTGTTTCGGATTTCCTTCCGAGAGTTTGTATTCTTAATTAACAACATTTAATTGGGTGGGCAATTAGAATTACAATTAGTATCCGGCCTTGTTCGTTCACTGTAGATACATAATAATATGTAATCCTGACTTTGATACAGGATCAAATTAGATTATCTTAAGAAACTTCGCTTTGTAGACCTAATAATGGGCGTATGATATGTGTTGCCATGATTAAATATCGATTGTCATTTAGCCAAAACACTTCCACTGTTTGGACATAGGCCTCCCCCAAGTGTCGCCACAACGCACAACATGTAACTGAATCAGGCGTCGCCTCCTTCTCAGGCGGTCGCCTCCTTCTACGAAGCAGTAATGCTAGCAAAGGAGGAGGCAGAGGCAAAGGGGCGCTCGCCCCAGCCGCCGCCGAGATTCCGATCCCGATTTCCGGCCACAGTAGGCGCGGGCTTGTGGACGGCATGCAATGGGTAGCACGCTGTCCGATCGTCCGGTAACCGACCGGAATGAGCCCAAGTCGTTGACAGCGCGTTCTGTTCCCGCGCGCATCAAGGAGCTGTCAGCAAACCGTAGAGGCCCAGCCTACTAGCTGCAGGCAGGCACGGTCGAAGCCTGCTAGGGTCATGGGTCAACTTCCGAAAGGAATACCCGGCCCCGGCACGATAGGCAACGAAGGAAAGGGGTAGGTTTTGAGTCAGTAAGAGTCTGACACTACTTCCCGTTCCGCCCAAGGGCGGGATTAGTCATTGGATGATTTTAACTACCATAAATAAAAAACATGTTACTGGAATAACACACATCCATGTACATACACCAAATAAAAATAAAGTTGCTTACCTCAACATAGTGTATGAACATAACGAACTACCTCTAAAGTTATCTAATATTATCCTTTAACAGAGAACGCCCAAGCGGTTTTAAAAGAACAACAGATTGTTAATCCTTGCGAAGAAGTTTAACTGCTGGAGAAATATTATTACTCAGGCTGAACTTCTTATACTTTAAACACTGGTTTCAAAACAGACTTATTCCCAACTAGCACTTTGCTAGCGTCTTCGTTCGAGTTTTCATATAAACTTTAACATCCTCTAAATCGTGTTTTGAGGGTAGTTTTAAAAAACTAATAATGGCAGTCTTTTTTGTTCATTTTGATTAGAATTTGGGCCAAGTTTCACGTTTGTTAACCCTAGAAATAAGTATCCTACATACCTACAATCTTTATGACCTATAAGTTGTTAAAAAAAAAAATATAGTTCGGCCGACGAATCTTGGCGCGTCTGAAGTTAGGCTCTGCGAACTTTAGCGCTCAAAATAAGCGCGACAAATAAATTATTTATAAAAATAAATGTCAATAACAGTTGTTAACAGCAATAAAGCGCTAAATTTCGCAGAGCCTAACTTCAAACGCGCCAAGATCCGTCGGCCGCACTGTACTTAGGTTACTATTTGTGATAACTTTCAAGTACATTGGTGCACGGAATTAGATTTTTCATACAAATTAAATTCCTCCTTTCAAACATCTTAGAGATTGAATTTCCGAAAACCCTTTCTTAGTGCTCGGTTACGTCATAAAAGGTAGCCTTTTGCAAAATCTTATGATCATATTTCCAGTAGTTTCGGTTGTGCTTAGATATCTCACACAGTCAGTTTCTTCGTTTATATTATGTCACCGGAAAATTGAAAACGCCGTAAGCTATTACCTTAAGGCCGTGTTTACGGAGACGCGGCGCGTTGGGCGTTTCTCGTACATTGCAGCAGCGGGCCGCGTCATCACTCGCGCAAACACAAACATATGGCAATGTACGACGGACCGCACAACGCGTTGCGCAACGCGCCGCGTCTCCGTAAACACGGCCTAAGGCTGAACTAGTCGCGGGCTCGAACTCACTGATGAGCGCGGCCAAAAAACCCGCTATCTCATCTGACATCGTGTCCGACAGAGATAGTATCACTGATGAGCAATTAGATGCTAGTATATGTGCAAAACGTCTTCTTCGCATGCACACAAACACCGTTTCGAACTGATACAACATTACGCATGTGCGAAATTGATTTATTTAAGTAAACGTCAGCTGATCGAGGCCATGGAACTGTATAAAGTTAGTACGCAACGACTGACAGCTCCCTAGACTCCCTACAAGGTCATTGACTCGTTTACTTAAAGAAATTAATTTCGTACATGCGTATATTAATTCGAGTTTTAGAAAAAAGTATTTTATTTTTTAATTTTATCCTTATAAATCGATAGTGTTTCATGTATCGAATCGATCCTCCACGGGATTAAAACGACCAAAAGTTAACGGTGTATAAATCTGGGTGGTTAGTTTAAGGATAGGTCCATATAGGTCATCGGTTAAAAAGTGTGCGAAGCAAAAATCCGTGAAGTTTCACATAAATAAACCGACTGTGCCGATACATGAGCCGTGACGTACATACGTATATACGTGCTGGACGAAAAAAAAAATGGGAGTTAGCGAGCGTGTGTTGCAAGGGATAAGAATTAGCGGTTAATAGAAAGAAGTGAATCAAAATATAGACATCTCTCACTCAAAACATGTGAGTATGTTATAGGACAGACATGGCATCCCTCATTCAAACGTCGCCAAAACGATTGTCTTTTGTATTTTTCGCATCCGATTACAATTAATATAGCTTTGATTTACACCAAAGAACTAAAGTTTGACTTTGTAAGAAGTAATCTCCAGATCTATTGAACTGATTTTGAAAGTTCTTTCACCAATGGCAAGCAACATTATTTCTGAGTGACATGGATTATATTTGATCGTAAAAGCAACCAAACAAATCAAACGGACAAACCGGTACTTCCTTTCAAGAGCTACAGTGCCACAGACAGACAGACACACACACGTAGCTGTACAAACTATGAATTATAACACCCCTGGGGGCTTACTCTCGAGTTTAATTGCAATTGGTCGCATTGGAATTGTGACTTTAGGTACTCTTGAATTTGATGGTAGCGCCAAATTGGTTTAAAATTGCGTGACCACAGGCCAAGACCTATCCCCATTTTACTTAGTTTCCCAAAAAGGTCACGCAATTTGGCCCTAAAATCGAATTCAAGAGTACCTAAAGTCACAATTCCAATGCGACCGATTGGAATTAAACTCGAGAGTAAGCCCCCTGTTTTTGCGCCGTTGGTTAAAAAGTCGACCACTCGACCCCTCGCTCGACCAAAAGAAGTTTTTTGATAATATCCAACCTACCTACAAAAATCTGTAGACTCGCTAACTCTTATCACTTTCGCCAAACCGCAATGCGTGAACGATGGCGCTATGATATGAACGTAAACAGCGTCAAATTGTGGCACGTTACATGTCAAATAAAGGACGCCGGATGTCGCATACCGACACATTTACATGTAATTGGGTACATTCGTCATTCGTACAGGAAAACCTTTTATTGATATGTAGTTATGTATTTTTTCTATTTTTTGAATTTGTACACTTTACCCATCGTCATCCGGTTGTCCTAGTCTTGATAAAAATTTACTTTTTTATGGGAATTCATCAAATATGTCCTCGTGCTCTAGTGTGAGAGAGCATGTCAGACTTTTACTGACCAAAACGCACCTATGTTCCTGCAGTTGCCTTTTGTGTTTTTGGAGGTATGTGAACAGAGAGTAAAGTGCCACATAGCTCCTTTGAAAAGGGAGGATCCTCCGACTTGACGGGTGTTATGTCTGGTGGGCTACTGCCCGATATATGATTTTCGGGCTGTTCTATATGTACGGGACTGACCGGGATTTGTGTAAAATAAAACAGGAGAAAATACGAGATTACTGCGCACTGTATATTAGCGTGTACAGGACAAGGGTGCTAACAAGAATGACAAGACATTTCTTATAGCTAATTAGCCTACTTATAAAACTAAACAAAAATAGGATGCATCGTCGCTCGTTGCTATCACTAAATATCAGGCTCTTCACGTGAAAGGTGTTGTTAACTTCAACATACCCCCGGACATTGAAAGATTGTCTTTCAACAAAATCAGCAAGTCACGGGTAGTGGGCAAATCCTATTGAAGGCGCGCCGAATTACTCCAGCAGGAGTCCGGATATCAGCCACCCGAACGATACCGTCTGATCCTGGGTGGACGGCAACAATTCTTCCCAACTTCCATTTAAGAGGGGGTAAGTGATCCTCCTTTATTACCACGAGTGAGTCCAGCTTCAGTGCATCCTTGCAGGAACGCCATTTCGTTCTCTGCTGCAATTCAGAAACAAACTCCTTACTCCACCGGGCCCAGAAATGTTGGCGGAGTTGCTCAACCCGTTGAAATCGAGCCAAGTGATGAACGGAGTGTTCCAAATAGTCACGTTGGGGTAATGATGTGAGCGGTCGACCCACAAGGAAGTGTCCCGGCGTCAGAGGTGCAAGGTCAGCAGGATCCGAAGATAGCGGCGTCAATGGACGAGAGTTCAAGATGGCCTCGATTTGAATAAGCGTGGTGTTAAGTTCTTCGAACGTTAAGTTACAGTTTCCCAACACTCGTTTCAAATGATACTTTGTCGATTTAACACCCGCTTCCCAGAGTCCGCCGAAATGAGGAGTATATGCGGGAATAAAATGCATTTTAATACCATCATTTGCCAAACTTGCACCTAAGGAATCGCAATAAGTTTTTAGAAATTTCGATAAATCGTTGTATGCGCCAACGAATGAGGTACCGTTATCGGAATAAATGTTAGTTGGCTTACCCCGTCGCGAGATAAACCTATATAAGGCAAGTAAGTAGGTATTACTGGTTAGATCGCCTACTAGCTCCAGGTGTACAGCTTTAGTGGCAAAACAAATAAATATGGCTACGTACACCTTCACTAACCTGCAGCCACGACCTTGCCGACTGGCACACATGATAGGGCCAGCATAATCGACACCAACATTGTCGAAAGGATAACCTCCTGGCTGGACACGCTGCTGCGGCAAATTTCCCATCAATGGGGTAATTACGTTACCCTTCATGCGACAACAGCGCACACAGTTTCGATAGCAAGCCCTAGCTAGATTACGGCCACCTATAGGCCAGTACGATTCCCGAATTGAAGCTAACAATAACTGAGGGCCTGCATGCATCAATCTTTTATGCTCAAAATTAAATAATAATTTTGTAAAAATGTGAGCGGACTGTAAAATTATAGGATGTTTTTTATTATATGAAAAATCAGAATTTTCTAAGCGCCCTCCGACACGCATGATTTTATTTTTATCTAAATAAACATTAAATTTAAAGAGGACACTTTTCGAAGGTATATTTTGTTTATTTAAAAGTAATTTGTACTCTGGAAACGACTCGATTTGACAATTTAAAATAATAACATTCAATGCTTCCTGTAGTTCATCTTCAGATATAAATTTATTAATGACAGGAAGTTTCCTACAGGTTCTAACAAATCTTAACACATACGCTATTGAACGAACAAGTCTTAAGTAGTTTGAGAAACGGTTAAAATCTATTAAAGTATTGCAAGCATTATTTGTTACAATAGCGCTCAATGAAACTTGAGGTCGAGTTTCGGGTAAAGTCTCGAGTTCTAAACCTTTAACCTGAGATGGCCAGTTCGACTGATCTTCCTTTAAGAAGTCGGGGCCACACCACCACAACTGCAGCCCTTGCAGAACACTAATATCCACGCCACGAGATATTAGGTCTGCTGGGTTCTTGTCAGTTGGGACATGACGCCAAGTGCAGTTACCCGCCTTATCTAGAACTTCAGCAACGCGATTGCGCACAAATGGCTGAAGTTTAGAAGGCAACATCTGCAACCATCCCAATACAATAGTCGAGTCTGTCCAACAGTAAACCCGATCAAACTTTACTCGAAGTGATTTGACCACCTTCTCATAAACGCGAGCTCCCACGACGGCACCACACAGTTCCAACCTCGGAATAGTAGTAGGTTTAATTGGCGCCACACGACTTTTACCGATAAGTAAACGAACCATGCATTCACCATTTGCATTAACACTACGGATGTAGGCACACGCACCGTACGCGCGCTCAGATGCATCTGTGAATACGTGCAGTTCTAACGTCTGGTAACCGTCCGTCATAACATACCGTGGGATACGTAACGTAGTTAAAAGAGGGAGAGCTTTAACAATAGCGTTCCAAGTTGTGCTAAGTTCCAGAGTCAACGGTTCGTCCCATGAAAGTTTGTCTAACCACATTTTTTGTAATAGCATTTTCATGGTGACTACAAAAGGAGATAAAAGACCTAAAGGGTCAAAAATACGTGCAATTGCTGAAAGCAAATCACGTTTAGTGCAACTTCTAGAAGGTGACTTAAAACTAATTAAGAAACCTATTTCATCAGATTCAGCGAACCAGTCAAGTCCTAATAATTTATTGGGATTATTAGATCCTACACCTAAATCTAATGATGACTGAGTCCCTGACACTAAAATAGGTTCATTCGACTTCCACTTTCGGAGTGGCATGCAAGCTGATGCCAGTGCATTTGTGACTTCATTGCGAATGAACAACACTTCATCTAAATCATTGCCACCGGTGAGCAAATCATCAACGTAAAAATCATGCTTTATTATGGTGGCAATCTTATCATTCGTGCACTCATTACCTAATTGCTTGAGGCAGCGCGTCGCAAGAAATGGCGCACTCGCCGTACCGTATGTGACGGTGTTTAATTTAAATACCTTAACTGGACTGCATGTGTCTTCGCGCCAAACTACCTGTTGCAAGTGCCTATCAGATGGGTGGACTACTATCTGTCTATACATCTTTTCAACGTCGGCTGACACGATGTATTTATGCTGTCGAAACCGAAGAAGTATAGACAGAAGGTCATCTTGAACAGTTGGACCCACCATCTGTAAATCATTTAAGGAAACACCTGATGACGTGGGACAACTAGCATTGAACACCACACGCAGCTTCGTAGTGGTACTACCTTCCCTTAGGACCCCGTGATGAGGGATGAAATACGAGTTTAAATCTAGTTCCTTGTTTATTGTCATATGACCTAATGACTCATATTCCGCCATGAACTCGTGATATAATTTACTAAAATCAGGTTTAGCCTTAAGTCTGCGTTCCAAGGAATATAAACATTTTGTAGCCCTATGAAATGACTCACCCAAAACAGATGGATTCTGCTTCATAGGTAGACGCACACAAAAACGACCGTCTTCCAAACGAGTCGTAGTTTTACAAAAATGCTCCTCACACAACCTTTCTTCAGGCAAATAATCAGAATTTTGCGAATTAATCTCTTCGAGATTCCAAAATCGCGTAATATCATTACGAATTAAATCCAAGTCGGCATCATTACAGGAACTAGTTTGAGTAAAATTACATCTAATGTTATTTATTGATTTACTGTGATTACTATAGATAACGGGACCAGAGACGATCCATCCTAACCTGGTCTCACATAACACCGGCTTTCCGACTCCTAACTTAATTCTTTGCGAACCTAACAGGTCCCAGAACAGATCAGCACCAATTAAAAGATCTACGTCTGAGGGCTTGTAAAAAGTAGGGTCTGCCAGACAAATATCAGTTGGAATGTTCAGGTTAGATAAATCTAATTCACGACATGGCATCTCATTAGTAATCAATGGCAATACAAAACATAACAACTTAGCATTATAACTATTGTTAAGTGACGTCATTTTTACCTGACACATATTGCCTACGCGACTGGACGCGTTATTTATGCCATAGATTGAACTATCAATCGAACTCGTATTTAACTTAAGTCGTTTACATAATCGCTCCGTCATGAAGCACGATGTACTACCGCTGTCGAGTGTCGCTCGCACAATATGCTCATGATTTTTGTAATCATATAATTTAATTAACGCGGTTGACAATAAGACGCCGCGCTCCTTACTCTCGCCATGAGTAGGGGAAATGTTCGCAGACAAGGACACGTTATTCGTCGCGTCAGTGTCAGCGGACTGCGCGGGCGCTGCAGACGTTGACGGAGACAAAGTTGCATAATCAGATGTGTTATCGTTACCTTTTGTTTCCGAAGTATGAATCAAAGTGTTATGCCTGCGCTTACATAACTTACAACCCGGTTTTTTGCAATTGTTAGAAAAGTGACCAGTACGAAAACAGTTATAACATAATTTAAAAGTAGGAATCAATTTGCGTCGAGCTTCATTGCTCAATGCAAGGAACTGTGAACAATTAACTAAACTATGGTCACCTTTGCAATTAGGACAAGATTTCGAAGCAGGTTCAGTGCTCACCATATTAGAATTTTGTGTCGTCACCATGGATTTGATTTTACTCGCGGAACTTGATTTAGGGTTACCTGACATGTTGTGTTTAGATAATTCTAAAGTTTCAATTAGATCAGCGCGTGCGCGAATGAATTGGAGGAAAGTATCGAACGTAATCTTGCTATTCTTATCAGTGTGACCTTTGAACTCCTCCCATTCACGGTAGGACTTCTGATCCAACTTACGTGTAACTAAATATATCAACAACGTGTCCCACTGCTTGACTGGTTCGCCTAAAGATTCTAACGCTCGCAAGTTTTTATTTAACAGATCAATTAACCCTTTCAAAGCGATAGAAGACTCTTTCGTGATGAGTTCAATGTTAAATAATGCTGACACATGATTCTGCACTAATAAGCGTTTATTGTCAAATCGATCGCAAATTAAATTCCAAGCCACATCATAATTGTTCGCTGAAAACTCAATAGATTGAATTACCACGGCAGCAGATCCCTCCAGAGAAGCACGTAAATAGTGGAACTTGTTGATTTCGTCGATCTCGTCATTATGATGGATGAGGCTAGTGAAGGTGTCACGGAACTCTAACCAATTGCTATATGAACCATTAAACTTGGGCAATTGTATAGTAGGCAACTTAATAGGTTTATAAACACTACCACGACTACCCTTACCACTAACTGAACCATTTTGCTTGTTACTCTTACTCACTAACTGTTGAGCCCTCGACAATGCCTTATAGTATAATGTCTCGAACTCGGAACGTTCAGACAACTGGGCCTTCGTATCGTCAACCATACATTCTAACCGCAACTGTACCTCATCATATTGTTCGTACAACGACTCCAGTTTTCCCATGCGCAACTGTAATTCCATGACATCGCATTCGCTTAATGTTACGTCATCCAATGCGTCCAAGTAATTGACAAATGTAGTTAAGCGACCCTTAAAACTTCCTCGCTTCTTTACTAATTCCCTTTCCTCGGACATGCTGGAAATCGAGTGTTGTCGACCTGGAATGTATATAATCGCAAAATAAATATCTTAATATACTTAATCCGAAATTAATTTAGGTACAGAGTTGTAAGGTAGAATTTAATAAGGTATAACAATGTAAATAGGTAGGTAATCTTTCTGTATAAAAATAAATCTGATTGCAAATGTAACGATACAACTTTTATTATAAATGAATTCCTCAATAACTTATCTAATAAGTTATTATATAAAACACCACAAAACTAAAGTACACTACGGGCAAGTTAACTGAGATTAACAGTCAATAGTTTGAAATAATATCTAACACTTTCCAGAATAAACTATGATTAACGAATACCTACACATTAACTATGATACTTAACTGAATAGTTATCGCTCAAATGCAACAATACAAATTATATAAATGTAGTTCTAATTCCTACTATACTTTTAAAAGTATTATATAATAACGACTGTCGCTAATATTGTACATGTAACATACAAAATACCGAAACTATTCAAAAAGAAAACCGGTACTCAATTAACATAATTAACAAAATAAATGCACTAACCTTTTGTAAATTTAAATAAAGCTAGATACAACCTGTACGAGTGTTGGGTGATAATATTATCCAATATACTTAACACCGTGAGAAATAATGTGTACTCAATCCATAAGACACGCTGTCGGCGTTTAACCTCTCAAATCCAGATCAATTATTTCCGTCTTCTAATTATATATTCTTCAAATTACTTGCTGATAACGACAATCAGGCTCGATAAAGGACCATGTACGGGAACGACCGGGATTTGTGTAAAATAAAAACAGGAGAAAATACGAGATTACTGCGCACTGTATATTAGCGTGTCCAGGACAAGGGTGCTAACAAGAATGACAAGACATTTCTTATAGCTAATTAGCCTACTTATAAAACTAAACAAAAATAGGATGCATCGTCGCTCGTTGCTATCACTAAATATCAGGCTCTTCACGTGAAAGGTGTTGTTAACTTCAACACTATATGTTCAAAACGCGCAGAGAGTGAATGGGCTGTAATCCACCAGAGTGCGCGTTGGTGGATGTCACATGTCTTCGAATTTTCGGTTCTAGGACATGCCGGTTTAACCACAATGTTTTCCTTCACCGTTTTGAAAGCATTATGAGAGATGAAATAAATTACACAAAGAAATGCGCTGGCTTGGTTTGAACGCGCGACCTCCAACTTATAAGTTGGGGCCGTTTCCACTCGGCCACTCCCCTACCTCATGTTATTCAAACCATTACTTGATTTTCCATAACATCCACAATTCTAATACGTCCTACATTAGGTCAGGATTCAAAACTTAGTCATGGGGCCCCATGACTTTTCCCTGCAATGTGATGAAGCAAGCTTCTAGTAACCAGTGAATCTCACTACGAATTTCTTGTCTCCATGTCCTATATTCCATGGGGAATGTGAAAATGAAACCCGGGGCCCTGGAACGAAGGCAAAGAAGGAAAAGGAGTTGGTTTTTAGTCAGTAAAACTCTGACACTATCTCTCGCCCCGCCCAAGGGCGCGGAGATGTCATTGCATGATTTCTAACCGAAAAAAAAAGGTCCTATATTGCCACGTCTCAATATTTATTGTCATTGATTTGGACCCGGATGGCATTCCACTGGTATCCGTTTTGCCTCAACCAAAATCCAATTAGTAGACGATCGATGCTGAAAACCGGCGATGCGTATCGAAAAACCGCTGCTCTAATCGAGAATGGAAATATTGTTGACTTGTTTGTATCGTGGGTGCGTTCACACAGAAGACACCCCAACCCGGAACAATTAGGTACTACATATTAATCTTAATTAATAAATTTTTGGGAACACATTGTGCGTACAGTTAAGGAGTGGAATTCCCTGCCGTAGTCTGTGTTTGCTAATAGTTTTAACCCTTTGAATACCGTAATTAGAGACACAATAGAAAAACAATAGGTGTGCTGACACCGGTGTCCTTTCGGGGCTTGACAGTCAAGAGAGAATAGGTTACTTCTAGGCAAGACTGTTCCATCGTCCGCCACATCATCGCTTACCATCAGGTGAGATTGTGGTCGAATGCGACCCTATACATAATAATAAAAAAAAAAAATGTATATATCTATATGTAAAGTAGGTACCGACAAAATGTTATTTCTGTTAATGATGTATTAAGCTGTCAGCAAACCGTAGAGGCCCAGCCTGCTAGCTAGGCAGGCAGGGTCG
This sequence comes from Leucania comma, assembly GCA_958295575.1. Classification (NCBI taxonomy): domain Eukaryota; kingdom Metazoa; phylum Arthropoda; class Insecta; order Lepidoptera; family Noctuidae; genus Leucania; species Leucania comma. Next base: position 20,600,281 of record OY282477.1, on the reverse strand, counting down.
AAGCCAAGGAAGAAGGAACGGAGTAGGTTTTTAGTCATTAAGAGTTTGACACTATCTCCCTTTCCGCCCAAGGGCGGGGGATATCATTGGATAATATTACCTACCATAAAAAAAACCCTGATGAAACCATGATCCAGTTCAATAATTGATTATTTCCTTAACATCATAAACGTATGTGACACATTCGATCATAGTACTAATTAACTTCCAGCTCATCCCACAAGATGTATTTAATTATAGAAACAGAAGCAAATGCGTAATTAAAACCAACTTTCATCCATAAAGAGCCCTCGAATTAAAATTAAAACAAAGACACTTCCTCATACACAGGCTGCTCCTTTATTATTCGTCGTAAAACAAAATCTCACCGACCGAGCTACAGGAAGGAGGTCCAATAAAACACTTTAAAAAGTTATACACAGATGTTTATGGAAAAGAAACGGTAGACGAAACAGCTTTGTATTTGTGGGCAACCGGTGTTCAAGGTTTTTTGACTCGCAGGATGGCTTTTTGATAACAGGCTTTTTTTGGAAATACCGAATACAAAGGTGACATTTTTTTTTCGGAGAAAAATGGACTCCAATACGATTTTTTTACACAGCTATTGGTTTCCCTTTCTCAGATACATCTTAAGTGAACAAAAGTTTACTAGTTGAAGAGCCAGGATGAAAAGCATGTTACTAAAAGATTATGAGTACACATGTGGATTAATTTGGAGGGAGATGGCCGAAAAAAGATGGATAGATTGTGGGACGAGTGATATGAAAAACTAGAGTTACCTAATGATATTGTGATAGTTGGCAGGATAGGACAAGGGCAGAAAGATAAAAAATAAGTTTTTTTAAACGAGGAGATTGAACATGTTTTGCTAATCAGTTTATCGTATCAGATAAAGAGAACAATCTAATGACAGATTGGCAATCTAGCTCTAGAAGCATCGGTCGAAGAACTAATAAACATCTTTGGCACAAATTAAGTTCCTAAGAAATAAACTTTAGCTCTCTCATCACGTTTCACAGAAGCGGAAACCAATAAAACGTTTAAAAAGTTAACACACAGATGCTGCTTCTGGAAATGACAACGTGACATCACAAGACATTGCGTGACGTCAATAAAGTCGAAGTAACACGGTTGATATCGTAATTTGAAAAGTTGTTATTGAATTTACATCCTTATTTTATGGGAGATGAAGTTGAATTTTATGAGTTACTCGTATTGATGAGCTGTGAGAGAGTTTTTTTTGCTACAAAAGAGAGCAGAAATTGAGTGTTAATGTATAAAAATTCGAGTTCAATGACTGATCCTAATCTCACTAATAATAATTGTTTGCGATTTTGATGACTACATTTTCAAGGCAAAACCACTTTACTGATTTTTATTAAATATTTTTCCCCAGGAAAAGTCAGGTTATTATAAATCTGTGAGATTAACGCAGATATTAAGCCGCAAGCACAGCTTATTCGTAAATAAATTGGCCTTAGATCCCCTATACAGATCACAAAAAAAAAGAAAGGGGATACCGCGTTATCACAATTATTGTTATATAGTTACGATCTTAAATGCATCATGGGGCGGGAAGGGGTTCCCTTCCACGTCAAATTAACTGATTACTTTAGGGTAAGTTATTTAAATGGACATCCGGCACTCCCTCAACCGTTTGCTTCGATAAATCAATACCACCTTGCTGAATAGCCAAAGACCATTATTCTGGTTAGAAAATGGTTTCCATTTATGTTAACACAGAAAAATAGTAAGATAATTGTGACATAATAAATACGAGTAGGCACAAAAAGAGTTGTGAGGAGGTATACATGTAGTTGGATGGAAGCGAGGGATGCCAAAAAAGTGTGAGAAGTGATTTGAAAAAATACGGAATTCAGTGATAGCAAGACGGGTGACAGGACAGAATTGAAGAAAAATCTTGTTGCGCCGACTTCAGATAAAGCGGGACAAGGGCAGGAAGATGATGAAATAAAACATCAAACGAAGACAAAGAAACTGCATATTTCAAAAAAAACTTCTTCCAACCGACCAACGAAAGGAAAAATGAGAAATAAAGTAGATGAAGAACGAAAGACGATTACGATAAAAAGCAATGTCTGAATAAATTATTAGATGCGGAATATTCTGTAAAATAAGCTGTTGAGATGAAATATTTTTTTATCAGCCAAACGTATCACTGCCCTTGCATTTAATTAATGGTGCGCCAATATTTTTTTCTAGCAACTGACTCATCGTCATTATAATTTTCTTCCTGCCTTTGTCTGGTTTTATTTGGAATACCTATGTACACGTTTTTTGTTCTATTCTGTCCAATCACTCGTCACGCTACCAATAACTCTCTTCTTTTTCAAATCACTCCTAACACAATACATTCATCTTTTCTTTGACCTTCCTCTCGCATCCATCAATATTTCCAATAACTGTTTTATTAAAGTTTTACTATGACTTCATTGCCCTTCGATGTACAAGTTATTTTTAAACATAATAACACATGGCTATGGCATTATCTATCGACTATTATAAAACCTTAATTCTTTTCTATATTTAGACCATCATTAAAAACAGAATCACTTCTAGTATCGTGGGTTAATGTATGTTTTTTTTTACAACAGCCTGTAGGTCATTGCCTTGTATCGAATTGCTTTTTGTATTGTGTTACAGTTGCACTAATAAATCTAATAATAATTACTTTATAAATATATTAGTTATGCTTAATTCTTTCAGATTACTGATCGTAATTTGAAGCGGAGTTTTTTGGTATCAGATCGATTTCATAACTTCCGTCTGAGTTCAACTAAAAAAATGAATAAATAATAGAGTTCTTTCTTTGATCAATTGTACAGCTCAGCTTAAATTGCTTTTAAAGTAGCCACCATTATAGGAGACTAATAGGACTAGACAAAATATAACGGTATTTTAAAATGTTTTTTTATTATGCCGCCCCATGATTATCTGTTAAAAAGGTAAACCTGACAGGCTAAAACTAAAAAAAACATGTCATCAAACTAATATTATAGAAATGAAAGTCGGTGAGTGTGTGTGTTTGTTACTTCTTCACGCTCGAACGGCTGAACGGATTTCGATGAAACTTGGCACACGGGTAGACCATATCCTGGTAGCACATACCTTGTTAACCCAAGAACATGTTTAGTTGGGATACTAACATGTTTAAAAAACAGCTAAGAAAAAAATAAGCCTAGTATTGTATATTTTAATTTCTGTTTTGTTTGTACTTTTCTTTTTTTCCCTATTACTCTTAAACACAGTGTCTTCATCTCTTTATTTTCCAACTCTCCTTTCGCAGGTATGCTGGAAGGAATTTCTGTAGAAATAAGCATTATTACCTATGTACCTATTTTTCTGTTTCCTTCTTCTTTTCTTTTATCTTAATATTTGTGTGTACATGAAATGTTAAATAAATAAATAAGCCTTAACAATAACTATTCCTTTATTTTTACAATAAATCTACATGTTTGTATGTATTTGTCCCTATGTCGAAAACCAAATATTCAAAGCTTACAAATTACCGCGCTTACTCATACGAAACAACAGCCATTAGTGTTAAATGTATCGCCATGATAGCGCCCGTCACGACTCACGCGCTCAAATTAAACTGTTCGTCATTCAGGATATTGGGCGGTTTGGACTTGGATTCAGGGGATGGGGTCTTCCCGTCCGATTAAGATTGGCTATTATTATTCTTCAAGGCTACAGTGCGATTCACCATCATCGATTGCATCACTGCTTACCAGGTAGGATCGCAATCAAGCACCAGTTTACACCAATGAAAAAAAAACACAACTGTATTCACTGATGGGATACATAAATGTATGGGGTTTTTTTATGGCAGGTAAAATCATCCAGTAACAAATCCTGCTCTAGGGCGGAGCGGGAGATAGTGTCAGACTCTTAGTAGATTAGGTTGTGATGTTAGTGGTATGACTACCTCCTATTTCGTCATTATATTCGCGATTCGCAACAATCTTAACCCTTTGAATAAGTACCTTAATTAGAGACACAATAGAAAGACAATAGGTGTGTGGACACACCGGTGTGGAGCTTGAGTAAAACAAAACAAAAGTGCCCTTTCTTCATTATTTTTACGGAATTTTCATACATCTAGAATGTACATAAAGATTAAAAAAAAGAAAAGACAACTAGTCTTTTGTGACTTTTCGTTTCGTCAACCATACGTCTACCGTAATTTTGTACGGTACAGTCAACAAACCTCTAACGGTTACAAAACTTCTTATTAATACCAATCCATATTTATCGTAAACTGCTATTTCGTCATATTCGCGATTCGCAACAATCTTAAAACAACACGATAGGCTACGAAGGAACGGGGTAGGTTTTTAGTCAGTAAGATTCTGACACTACTTCCCGCTCCGCCCAAGGGCGGGATTTGTCTTTGGATGATTTTACCTACCATAAAAAAAAAATCTTAAACAAAACAAAAGTGCCCTTTCTTCATTATTTTTGTGGAACCTTCATACATAAAGAATGTACAGAAACATAAAAATAGTGATGTCTATTGTGACTTTTCGTTTCGTCAACCATAAGTACATCTAACGTAATTTTTTACGGTACAGCCAACGTTAATCCTCCAACGAATACAAAACTTCTTATTGATAACAATCCATATTTATCGTATTATTAATATTGAGTCTTAGAAAATGTACTAGAGATATTTATTATGGCAGTGTATAACATTATTCTGTGTCTACATAGTAGCTTTTTATGGTCTAAGATAGTCATAAAAATACTATAAAATATTATCGTGTATACCTCGATATTCAGCAGTGGTCTTCTATTAACTTTTATGAAGATAATATTACTATTGAGTGACAATGAAAATAGAATAATTGCTAAATCACATAGGTTTAATTACCACTCTAACTCAATTCTAGCGGATTGGCAATTTAATAATATAGATTTTTTTTTGTTAGGTGGGTAATCATATTATTTAATGCCTTTTTCTGCTCTAGGCAGGAGCGAACTGACTCTTACTGACTAAAACCCACTCCTGAGTCGTTGCCTTGCATTCCAGGGCCCCGGTTTTTCCTTTCAGAAGCGAACCCATAGCACCAGTAGGCTTCGACCCTGCTGGGCGGCACCCACGGTTTTGCTGATATCTTCTTGAGGCGCGCGTGGAACCCAGCGCGCCGTCGACCGTTATATACCGTGTTTATGTACCATATGCTCCACAGTGACCTCCGGGCGGTCCACACGATGGTGACAACCGAATATTTCTTCCACACGAATCAGGTGCAGGAACCTCCCGAACTTACAATGCCCGGTGAGGACCTGCGTCATGCGGAAGGAGGACACCGTGAAGGCTTTCCGGGCTCTGGTACTAAGGCCATGAAGGAACGGGGTGGGTTTTTAGTCAGTAAGAGTCTGATACTATCTCTCGCTCCGCCCAAGAGCGGGAGTTATCATTGGATGATTTTACCAACCATAAAAAGCCACTCCTCACTTATCGCCGTAATTATGGCGTGCCCATTCATAATATAGATACGAATAATAAACACATAAATTAAAACGTAATCACAAAACAGCGATTAGCAATTAATAAATTACAAGTTTAATTAACTTAACTAAACATTTTGTTATCCACAATTAACCCTAAAATGTTACGTAAATTGAAATCTAATTTTAATCACGCATTCGATAGTAATGCACCTAAGCTGTGGTTACATTATCTGGATTCTGCGAATATTCGCGTATAAATGTGGCCGAGTATTTCGTTAAATCACGAAGTATTCGGGTGAACACGAATGCTTGTCGAAACTTACACAGCCGGATAGAAATGCGATTTATTTATTAAGATTTCATATAAAGTCGGACTCACAGCCTTTGGCATTTTCTATCAATATAACAAGGGTGGTGAAGAGAAAACATGGCAGACAACAACATCGCGTATATCCGAATACGATGTTTTTATATCGCGACACGAATATTCGCGCGATAATGTAGCCACAGCATAACAAAACGACCAAACCCCAAACGAGCCCCGAAATAATCCGAAAACGCACGAAGTTGACCGACCGCTTGTAAAATCAGATCTAACCCGTCGTTCGCGCGCGGGGGTAAATATGACCACTGTCAACAAACCGGCCCCGGGCTGATTGATTACAACGGCCCGCGTAATTAAGGTCGCCTGTTTGTCGAACGGACGGCCAGAAATTGGCCCATCCGGAACGTTTGAGTAGAGTAAATGCGAGTTTATCGCGACTTTTGGTAGCGGAGTTACTATTGTCTTTTGAGCAAGTTATGAGTTCCGAGATTGTTTCGTGTTTGCACTCTGAAAGCAAGTGAAGAATTTGTATGGGAACAAGTTTTGTTTGCAATCTTTTGTGTGACTTTTGATTGTGAATTGTGTTCCTCGTCATATGTTTGATGAAGATTGTTTTGAAGTATTTATTAATCGAAAGTAATTAAAGGTAAACTTACTTCATTTTCTTCGTACCTACATATTAATTATTATTATGAGATTATTATCTTTTTTTTATTATTATTAGAGCAGTGGTGGCCCAGTGGTAACGGCCCGACTAAAGAGTTGTAGGTCGCGGGTTAAAACCCAGCCAGGCGCATTACTTTGTGTAATATATTTCATCAACACTTCTCTTTTTGAGAGCAAAGAGCTCTGTGCGGTGGCCCATTCCCTCTCTGAGAGAGAGGACCTGAGTCCCAGCTGTGGAAACATTGTAAGGCTGATTATGCTATTATTAATTATTACATCTATCTTCAAAAGCACCTAACTGCAAAAAATATCAGTTTTTAAATAAAAAACTCATAAGAGCAATTTAGTTTGTACAAAAGAAATTTTCTAGACAAGTTTTTCACTGGCCATTATTAATTTTTCTTGTGGAAGACCAAGTTTACTTTGTAGTAAAAAAACCTCATTATTAATTTAAGACTACAAGGGAGAGAGCTCACGAAGCGATTTTCTCCCGCTGCCGCCACGGTAACGGGCCCGCAGCTTCTGTAGAATGCAAATATATACGTAAAAAACTAAATCACGACGCGGTTTACGGCCGCGGTGTGAGCGGTTGTTCGCGGCTGCCACTGACCGGCGCCGCGGGCGCCCGCCGCTGCCTCGGCGGTTTGCGCCCGTACGCTCTGTGGTCGGTTGGCGGCGACCGCGCCCTATCGCGAAAATCGCAGCCGTCGTGTTGGCGGTAAATCAACCGCCTCGGGAATTTTGAAATAAAACAGCCGTTTCCTATGCCGTGGCGGCCGCCGAAAAAAATCGCTTCGTGAGTTTTCTCCCTTACAATTACTTTTCATCTATTTGGTCTTTAATGTGTCAAAGTGGATTGCAAGTAATGCTATTCCATTCATTCAGTGTGACCTTAAATTCTTCGTTCAATCTTTTCCATTCCGTTCTTCATTCTATTGATCTCTTCGATATTGACATCGCCTATTCGTATTTGCCCCTAAAACCCTCAGTTATGTGACTGTTTGATATTGCAAGCATTTTGTCGAATTCCCTTAACGCGTTATCCTTGAATTATTCTGTTTGATTGTATTTTTGTACGCTTTTTGATAGGTTTCCTCATAACATAAAAATAAAACAGTTTTCGGGTAACTTTTAGTGGATACGAAAGAGCAATATGTACAAAACTTACTTCTGCCAGCGGGTTTGCTCACGGAAGTAGTAAATTATCCCAAATAAATATACTCCTCAAGGAGTTGTCAGCAAACTGTAGGGGCCTAGCAGGGTCGACCCTACTCTGGGGCTTTGGGGAAGTATTCGTATGAAAAGCATACTAGGGCCCTGGAACCAAGGCAATGAAGGAACGGGGTAGGTTTTTAGGCAGTAAGAGTCTGACACTATCTCCCGCTCCGCCCAAGGGCGGGAGATGAATCATCATTGGATGATTTTACCTACCATAAAAAAACCTGTGGGCCAAATTTCATCCAAATTCGATCAGAAAATTGAGCGTGAAGGACTAACAAGCAAAAACACATACAAACTTTAGGCTTTATAATATTAGTGTGAAGTCAGGGAGGTATTTAACCAGCAGTATAACGTCAACACCAAATGTTAATAATTCACCGGACACCGGTGTTGGGACGGTGAGCTACCTAAGGCTCGCCGTCCAGCCGTCCGGTAAAGACCAAGCCCGAGTCTACGAGTAGTGCTCAAGGCGCGACCCCAAAGAAATATCAGCAGGCCAGTTAGGATCGACGCTTTTCAGGACGCCTGCCAGGCTGCGGGTTGTTCGAAGGAGTAACCCTCGCAAAAATGGGCAAGTGAAGGAACACTAATTCAGTAAAAGTTTGACACTCTCTACTTCTCCACCTAGAGTGCAAGAAGTTATTTGACGAATTCCCACGTAAAAAAAAATAATAATAATTCACACATTCATTCATTTCTTCTGTACATATCTACATATACATATTCGTACATAGAGCGGATTACAACCAATCCATCTGCCAGGCAATTTGGCAAAGACAAGGTAGTACATTGGCAAGCCCACGTTCCACAGTGAATATTTATTAGTTGAAACGGTTTAAAATCTCTTCCCTATGTATTTCATGAAAAAACTTAACCGTAGTACATGAGGCCGAACAATGGTTTATTATAATGGGTCTTGTAAAATAGCACATTTTTAGAGATCCGTACCTCAAAAGGAAAAATAGGAACCCTTATAGGATGGCTTTGTTGTCCGTCTGCCTGTCTGTCTGCAGTCGCTTGAAGCTGTGAAAAAGTCTAATTTCTAAGGTAACCAAACAAAAAGATACGGCTCTTTTTGTCGCAAAGAAAATCAATCAAAGGAATCAAAATTCATAGTTGACTCGTTGAAACAGAAACCTGAAAATTGGCATAGAGTCCTTTTTTATATTATATGGGTATAGGAATAAGTCTGAAAACAGTAATTTGTTGTTACGTCACAAAAAAATAAATACTTGATTTTGCGATTCGGAAAACTCTTCGAGACTCCATTCTGAAATTGAGCTATTTACGTAGGTAAGTTTATACGGAACCGTCAGTGCGCGAGGCCGACTCGCGCTTGCCCATTTTTTTAAATGAATGTGCAATTAACGTAAGCTGAATTCAACTCATCGCAATGCAGCAGTCGTTTGAATGGACGCTAATTGAGACCACTGAGCTTTTGCGACATTCAATGGTCGTATTTTGTATGTTTTCCTGGCATGGATCTTATTTATTTAGATTTATAATTACCCCGGCTGGGATTTAGTGGATTTACATAAGAAAGAAAAAAAGGAATTTATTTTTTACAGCACAAGTCACAACAATATTTCAAGCAAAAAATTATTATTTTATTTACAGGCAATGGAGGCCCATATATATAAAATAATCTTAAACAATAATAAACAAATACATAATAAAAACTATTTCACACGAAGTGACGGTGTCGTGATTCACTGTGAGGTGGGTATTTTTCACGAAATCGCCGATACATTTTATAAATGTAATTTTTATTTTAATGTAAACTCTTCTCTGAGGAAGGTTTTCAAATGATGAGTTGGCATCCACACCATAAACGACTTAAAATTTGTTTTTTTTTCTCGCCAAGTCCAGTTCGTTTTCACATGTAGGTAAATACTCCATGACCTCCTCAACTTTCGTGGTGTGAAATAAAAAGCTTATAAATGTTTCCATTTCTGGAATCAGTTTTCCTCTCTAGACGAAGGAACGGGCCGTAAACTCCCGTTGTTTGGTTTAGACTTTGGACTAACAAACTATAAAATCACTTGTGGATTTATTCTGGCGAATTTGGCTTACCTTTACAAATCGATAGTGTTTCATGTACCGAATCGACCGTCCGCGCGATTAAAACGACTAAAATTTAACGGTGTACCTAAGTATATCTGTCTTTCTTCAAAACACCGTTTTTTATGGTCTTCATTTGGTGTGATGAACTTAGACGCCAACTGTCTGGTAAGCGACCGGACCGAGCCCAAGTCGTCGACGGCGCGTACTGTTCCTGCGCGCCTCAAGGGTCTATCAGCAAACCGTAGAGGCCCAGCCTGCTAGCTGCAGGCAGGCAGGGTCGGAACCTACTGGGGCCAAGGGTCGGCTTCTGAAAAGAAGGCTCGGCCCCGGTATGAAAGGCAACGAAGGTACGGGGTGGGTTTTTTTACTCAGTAGAGTCTGAAACTATCTCCCGCTCCTCCCTAGGGCGAAAGATGTCATTGGATGATTTTACCCACCAAAAAAAAAAAAGACATAAAAACTAAGTAATTTAATCAGTATATTTATAGAGTAATCACATTAAGTCCGTTTCTCATCAATCAGACCCCAGCGTTCAAGGGTTATTTGATTGATCAATTTCTTGTCACGCATTTGAGGGTTAAAATAAATATGATTGGAAATGGTAATGATTGGTAGTGGTGTTGGTTGGTAATGATGATTTAATTTTTGGTGATTTGAGTCAAGATCATTTCCATTCATTAAACAACAATGTTTGTTTAATTGTATTATTAAGAAGAAAGATTTGTATTTTTATTTATTTTAACTGATGAAAATACCTACTGATGTCTAGCTGTACCGTGACACAGGCGGGAAAAGGCTATCCAAGTCTTAGTTGAAGAAACCGTAGGCGTAGGCTTGCGGATGGCGAGCAATGGGTAGCTCGCCTTCTGGCCGTCCGGTAATTATCCGACAAGCTCGAGTCATCGACGGCGCTTAGTGTTACACGCGTGCCTCAAGGAGATGTCAGAAAAACCGTGGGGAACCAGCAGGGTCGAAGCCTACTGGGGCCCCCGAAGTGAACCCCGGGCCCTTGAAGCGAAGGCAAGGAAGGAATAGGAGTGGGTTTTAGTCAGTAAAAGTTTAACATGCGCTCCCGCTCTACCCAAGAGCGGGAGAATTCAAACAAAAAAGCTAAAGAAAATAAAATTTATTTAACGTTAACCATTTTTCTCAAATACAATTTTTTCAAAGGCCTGTTAAAACTTACAGAAAGAAACAAACACGTTCCATTTTCCCCGCAAGCCTTCCGACATTCTCCTATCAGCCTCCATTTTAACTCTGGTATAACACCTAGGCTTTTCAGCCACGTCAGTGTGTACGGAATATCCTAAATATTTAAATTGTTGGCTTGTAGCGGTAATAAAACTAAATTTACGGGTTATCGACTTTGTATAGGCTGCTCGTAACAGCGGTGTTATGAACCTGAAAGTGCCATAGAAAAATGGTCGCGAAATTTTTACAAAAAGTTTATTGTTATAAATTTTATATGATTTTTTTTATGAGAGCAGTGTATGATATTGGCTTATTCAATGATCCTTCCTATTGTTATGTTAAGGGCGCTTTACGGTTGGTTCCTATCGCAAAAAGGATAGAAGGGATCTGTCCAATAGGTGTATTATCAACCCTCGCATACTTCGCGCACTTGCGGCTGGCGGGCAATGGGTAGCTCGCTGTCTGTCCGTCCGGTAACAGACCGGACCAAACCAAGTCGTTAACGGTTAACGGCGCGCTCTGTTCCCGCGTGCCTCAAGGAGTTGTCAGCAAACTGTAGGGGCCCAATGAGGCCTAGTCTGGGGCTCTGAGGAGGTATGAAAATTCATACCAGGGCCATGGAACCAAGGCAGAGAAAGAACAGGGTAGGTTTTCAGTCACTAAGAGTGACACTATCTCCCGCTCCGCCCAAGGGCGAGATTTGTCATTGTATGATTTTACCTACCATAAAACAAACCCTCGCATACTTTACATACTCCATTAACGATCATTATCAACATCATTACAGTCGACAGACGTCCAGTGTTGGACATAAACCTCTACCAAGTGTCGCCATAGCGGCCGGTCCTGTGCGCCTCGCATCTATCAGATTCCCACGACAGTCACCAGGTCATCGGTTCACCTTGTGGTAGGCCTTCCAACGCTATTTTCCGGTACGTGGTCGCCACTCCAGAACCTTTCGGCTCCATCGACATGCCAACTTTATAGGCTTGTTTTAAGACTAGCTTCTGCCAGCAGCTTCGCTACCTTGGAACGCAAAGGTTAATTAAAGGACAAAGTCTGACACTTTTTTCACTCACCCAGAGTGGAAAAAGTTTTTTGATATCCAACCAGAAAAAATGCCATTTTGCTTGCTTGCTGCGAGATTGTTATAGCAACTGAGAGGAGGGATTTGGTCATCAAAAAGTTTGAAATTCCCTCCCTGCTTAGACATCATAGCATAGCATAAACAGCCTTTTAATGTTCCTACTGCTGGGACTCAGGCCTCCATTCTAGGAGAGGAAATGGGCTGTATGCGGGGCGTATAAGCAGGGCCAGTGCGGGTTGGATACCACAAATCTTCGAATTTTTTGTTTTTGATCAAGCTGATTTCCGCACCATGTTTTCCTTTTGTTTTGCTTAAGTAGTGCGCCTAGCTGGGTTTTGTTTGAACCCACGACTCGGTTTTTTTTATGGTAGGTAAAATCACAGAACAGAAGAATCTTCTGTTCTGTGGGTAAAATCATCCAATGACAAATCCCGCCCTTGGGCGGAGCGGGAAATAGTGTCTGACTAAAAACCTACCCTGTGCCTTCCCTGGATACAGGGCCCTGGTATGCATTTTCATACCTCCTCAGAGCCCCAGACTAGGCCTCGACCCTACTGGGCCCCTACGGTTTGCTGACAAAACTCACGACTCTGTAAGTCTGGGCCTATACATAAATCCCTTAATAGGTATGAATTTATAAATCATCAACATTCAAGAAAGTTTAACGTGAATAAACCGGCTGTCGGATAGTAACTATCAAAAGTAAACTGCTCAGCAAAAGCGTGTTTACACTTTACAAGTCACTTCTAGTTAAGCAAACGATTCGCGAATAAGTTTTATTTGTACCGAAGTTACTTTGATAGAGCAGTTATAGCGAGATCTGAGTAGGTAAGTACTTGATTTATTCTCACTAGTGTCTTAGAAAAACATCAACTGAAATCGTATCGTAATTATGTTATTTTATGTAGAAGTCTGTCTAAAGAATATTTGCTAATCAATCACGCCTCGACGGTTGAAAGGCCTTGAATAATGCTTACGTAGATGTGGCCTGAATTAAGATATCATGCTTGATACTTTTATCCTGGGAAGAACATTCCCTTAGAATAATTATTCGATTTTCTCGCAGAGCAAGTAAGCTCCGCCGTAGGTGCGGGTTTGCGGACGGTGAGCTATACACAGCTCTCCAAGCTCAGACGACACGATGGGTTCCACGCGAGTCTCAAAGAGATGTCAGCAAAATTTATGGGGCAGGTTAGGGCCAAAGAATGCCCGGGGCTGCGGACTAATGGAAGAAGTTACTGAAACCCTCGCAATAAAGGGCAACTGAAAAAATACTGTGGGTTTTAGCAGTAATATTCAGACATTCTCAAAAAAACTGGGCAAGAGCGAGTCGGACTCACGCTGGGTTCCGTATAAGACCTATGAAAACAGTTAAATTCCCGAATTGAGTTACGAAATTTTTTCCGAATCGCAAAAAAAGTTTTTTTGTTTCGTAGTTACAAATTTAGAGTTTTCAGATTTTTTCCTATACTGTAGCTATAAGAACTTGCTTTATGCCAAATTCAGGGTTCTAGGTCAACGGGAAGTGCCCTGAATGAATTTTGATTCTTTTGAGAGTGTCGAAATATACGTTTTTTGCTACATAACCGGCCGCATCTTTTTTACGTTAACCTAATGGCTTGATGTTTTCACAGCTTCAAGGCTTGTATATGGTTTTAATTTCAACTCGATAGCTCCACGCGTTCCCGAGATAAAAGTTCTTGAAAGACAGACAGACAGACGGACAACAAAGTAATCCTATAAAGGGGCAAATGGGCTAAAAGTGACATCAATATAGATATAGTAATTTGTAGAGCAATTATTCCCTTTGTATTGTGTAGCTTGAATGAACCGTTTACCTGCCTGAACTATTAATTCTGTGTATGTGACATTTCCATTAGTTTAAAAAATGTGTTATTTTTCAGTATATACGAATATTTATCATGAATTTTAACTTTGAAACGATTTCTGCCATAAATAAACACCTGTAGCGATATCTATGTCGTCACAAATGAACTAATCCTGCATCGCGCATGTAAGATTCGCGGCGCGATTGGAACATATAGAACAAACCCGAAATCATCTATCGGGCAGTAGCCCACCAGATATAACACCTGTCTGGTCGGAGGATCCTCCCTTTTCAACGGAGGTATGTGGGACTTTACTCTCTGTTCCACTACCTCTAAACACCTTTTTCACAACACGTTTTTTTCATCCATTCTGTTTTATTTATTTATTTAATCTTCATGCAACACAAAGTATAAAGGCGGACTTCATGCCTCTGGCATTCTCTACCAGTCAACCTAGGTTTTTTTAGGTGTTTTATTAGCTGCCACACATCTTTTTTTTTTTTTTATGCACCTGCCATGTTTTCTCTTCACCACCCTTGGTTGACTGGTAGAGAATGACTAAGGCATTAAGACCGCCTATGTACCTTTGTGTTGCATGAAGTTTTAATAAATAAATAAATAAACACTGCCTTCTTTTTCTTTTATGTCACTCTCACAATTTATCCCTCTTCTCTTGGGTTTTCCTCTCCATCCAATTACATGTATGCTCATAACTTTTTAAGTAACATGTGTTTCATTCCTCCTCTTCATTTAACCATACCAAGACAAACCACAAAACTTTCGTTGTGGTGGCATTTGGGGCTTCCCTCAACTGTCGCCACATCGATGCATGCATTTTGCATCCATCAGATTCCCGCGTCCCTTACCAGATCATCGGTCTACTGTATGGGAGGCCTTCCAACGTTGCGTGTCCTTCGGTACGCGGAAACGCGCGTGTTCACAAGTGCGGTATGTTAAGATGGTCACCCATCCACGAACGTTGCTTTACAACCCGTGCGGCTGTTAATATACAGCGTCAAGCTTCTCTTGGGTCATTTTTAAATGCTCCTTCTTTGCCTTCGTTCCAGGGCCCCGTGGTTCTCTTTCGTACAACCCATGGCTCCAGCAGGCTTCGACCCCTAGGGCCCCTACGGTTTTGCTGATGTCTCCTTGAGGCAATTTTAGTGTTAAGTTCGCGTTTGACCACTATTTTTTCAGCCCCCGCCCTTGGGCGGAGCGGCAGATAGTGTCAGACTCTTACTGACTAAAAAGCTACCCCTACTACTACTACTTTGCCTTGGTTCCAGGGCCCTGGTATGCATTTACATAACTCTCAAGAACCCTAGCGCGGGAACAGTGCGCGCCGTAAACGACTTTGCTCTGTCCAAACTGTTACCAGACGGACGGACAGCGAGCTACCCAGTGCCCGCCGTCCGCAAGTCCGCGCCTACGGTGGCCAGAAATTGGGATCGGAATTATGGCGGCGGCTGCGGCGTGAGCGCCGTTGCCCGATGCGGTCGGCCTGCTCCTTTGCTAGCATTACTGCTTCGCAGAAGGAGGCGACCGCCTGCCACTCCTCTACCCCTAGGTAGTAGCTACCAAGAAACACAGACTCCGACGTAAAATTCCACTCCTTAGCTGTATCTCCAAATTGATTTCTACCGTCCAACTTAATGTGGAAAGTTATTAAAGAAAATAACATATTCGGCTAAGTTATGTTATTATGATAAAACCGTTCTTACATAAGTTCTTTATGATCATAATGTTATCGCCATATTAAGTAAGTCGTAAAGATAAGTCGTAACACTCCTGCAGGTGTTCCGTACGTCTGTGCGGTTTTAATATTGAGTTGTGACGAGAAACATCATTAGAATACGTCACTGGAAGATTTTGATGAAAGTTTTTGAGAGATGTACTCATCTACTTATCACCGAAGAATCGTCAAACTTAAGCGGCAGTGGGCAGGGTGCAGTGCTTGCAGAATAGATGGTTGATGGGATAAAAGGATGTGGATGTTAGCCACGTACCAGAAGACGCAGTGTTGGCAGGCCTCGCACAAGGTGGACCGAGGACCTGGTAAGGGTTAGAGGAATGTGATGTATGTGAGAAGCACAGGACCGGTCGTTGTGGCGACACTTGGGGTAGGCGTATGTCCAACTATGGACGTGTTCCGGCTGAAATCATGATTATGATAATGAGGATGAAGACTCGTGTTTATGATATCGTCAAATGATTTTTACCGCTAGTGAGTGGAGCGAGAGCGACAGCCAGACCTTTATTGATTAAAACGCACCTGTGTTCTTTCAGTTGCCTTTTATGTTCCGGGGCCGTAGTAACCCTTTCCAACTATTTCACAGCCCTAGCAGGCATCTGCCCTCACAACCCCTGTTAATCATGTTGACATCTCTGAGGCACACGTGGAACATAATACGCCGTCGACCCGGGCCTGGTCCTGCTGAACGGCGAGCTACTTATTGCTCGCCGTTCAACTTTTTACATTTAATCGCTAAACTGCTCATGTTTTTCTGCTGTAGTAGTGCTTGACTGCTATACCACCTGCTGTTAAGCAGTGATGCAATCGTTGATGGTGAAGCGCACTAGTTTATTAAGACCCAATTCACACTAGCCTTGAAGACACCTAAATTATAATCGGACGGGAAGATCACAGCTGGAAATCTTAACGAAATTTAACACATAAAATTATAAATAGCAATTATTCTCCAGGTCCGTAAATAGGATATTTTTTAACGATCTGCACCGCGAGCAAAGCCGCGGTAAGAAACTAGTATGCTCATAATATTTCACGTAGGCAGGTACGTCACATACCGCAACATAACGGGAGTGCTGCAATGCTTGAGTTTGTGTGTACCGGATCGTTATGTATGGAGGCGGCGCCGCCCGCCGCTGCTGGCCGTGCCTGTTGCCCGGACCAATCTTCTTGCAAAAACGCCTTTGACCCGCGCAATTCGGACGATTAACGAACTGCACGTAAACATCGACGTATTTTCATGCAATTCGAGTGATTTCGCAAAAATACTACTCTTTATTGTATGTTATAGGGTAGATTAAAGTAGGCTATAGTTATATATTTTAAGTATTGTGTTTGTATATTTATTATGTTGAACTTAGTATGTAAGGTATAATTATAAGTAGTAGGTAAGTATTATATTACATTTTCTGTTAGTTTAAATTGCATATAAGTTAATTTTTAAGGCCACACTATCGCATTAGGTATTTACCTGTAATGATAGTTGTAAGGGAGTTATAAATAAATAAATAAATAAATAATAAATAAATAACCTAAGTATGTTTCGTACGGCATTTTATGATGTTCCAATAAAAGAGCCATTAGATGAAGATCAATATCTCAGTGAACTGGATCTGAACCCAGCATCTTATTGATAGAGATAGGTAGTATTAACGTAGACAGATACCTATTTGTAACTGTCTATCGTCATGACTCGACGAAATATACTGAGTAAATATTTTCCCCTCACTTGAAAATTGACCAGTAATTTGTTAGTGGTACGGTAGGAGTCGAATTTGCAATAGCGGTCATTGACTCTTACTTTTATTGACATTAACTGAACAAGTGTGAGTTGGACTCGCGCACTGAGGATTCCGTACATACTTACCTATATAATTAGTTCAATTACCGAATGGAGTCTTCATGAGTTTCCTGATTTATTCCCATACCTGTGCTATAACACTAAATTTCAGGATTCTGGGTCAACAGTAAAGGAATAAAAATTCATAGGGTACCTACCCTATGAATGAGAGTGTGTATCATTAGGATTCCGTACCTCAAAAGGAAAATGGACTGGCCTGTTGGTCTAGTGGTTAGTGGCCTTGACCGCTATGCCGGAGGTTTTGGGTTCGTTTCCCACCCAGGACAAATGTTTGTGTGATGAGCACGATCATTTGTTCTGTGTCTGTGTGTAATTTATCTATATTATGTATGTATTTAGAAATATATAAGTAAGTTTATCAGTTGTCTAGTACTTATACCACAAGCTCTGCTTAGCTTGGGACTAGATAGCGTTAGGTGATTAGCGGTGTTATAAACCCTTACAGGATCACTTTGTTTTCCGTCTGTCTGTCTGTCAAGATCCTTATCTCGGGAACACGTAAAGATATCGAGTTGAAATTAAAACCATATACTAAGGTCTGCGGTCCCTTGAAACTGTGATAAAATCAAACTTCTTAGAGCCAAATTCACCAATAAACTAATCGCGATTCGTTCAAACAAAACGCAGTTTGAGCGACTAATCGAGATTATAGCTTCATTTTGCGTTTCACCGCGATGAATTAAACTTAGTTTACGCTAAACTCAGTTTCAATCCTTTGTTGTCGCCCATGTTTACGACACGGGTCTTTAAACTAGATTACGCTGAGCTCAGTTTAGTTGAACTAAGTTTTTATATTGAATGATGAAATCAGCCCTTAGTTAACGTTAAGAGTTTTATGACGCCATATTTAGCTAGGAATAATCGCCTTTATGTATATAATACAGTTTCAATTAATTTAGTGTTTTTATTTTTCTTGTATTTTAAATTACTGTTCCTTCTACCACTTTATAATCGAAAGGCAAGTAGATACTAACCGTACTTTTACAATTAAAGTTTTGTTTCCGGACTTGCTACTTGTAAAAATAGAAATAAAACAAGTATAGTGCATCATTTACTTTCAAGTGTCGGTATTCCATGTCATTACAATACTTACTTCAAGGTAGGTAGAAACTTGGCCCAATAGAGCGACGCGTGAAATCAGTGACGTCCAACTTTCTAACTGCATTCGGTGAAATAAATCGTTTTCACTCTCACTGTCTTTGAAATGTGGGCTATTGTTGTCTGAAATTATATTAACTTTTAGTTTTCTACATTAATTGGTGAGACATTAAAGTCAAACTCATTCAGCGTAATTGTGATCGAAATATCTTTGTAGTATAGTAACCTTTTTACTCGTTTTTTTGTTTCTTTTTTCCTGTTTATATTTTGCTAGCGACCCGCTCCAGCTTCGCACGAGTGCAATGGAGATATTAAATATATTATGCTTGTATTATACATATAAACCTTCCTCTTGAATCACTCTATCTATTAAAAAAAAACCGCATCAAAATCCGTTGCGTAGTTTTAAAGATCTAAACATACATAGGGACAGACAGTGGGAAGCGACCTTGTTTTATACTATGTGGTGAAGTCACCGTGAACTTGAAAATACCGTAAGATTATAATCTATCTCTCTAAATTGTAAACTGTCGAAAGATTGCGATCTGTAACACTGTACTGTGTACTGTTTACAATTTAACGCTTTATTTTTTGGTAGATTATAATCTGTCGAAGTGAAAAAAGAATATCAAATAAATTTTACAAATTATTTGAAAACCACATCAAAAGTTTTTGCGTAGTTTAGAAAAACTTTGCAACCTTTCATGACTAGCAATATTTTTAATGATATTTTTTGATTACATTAAAACTAAAACGCGCACGTACTCTATTAAACATTAAAGTGAGCATTATATTTGTCCATTTTCAGTAAATTAGACAGACATTACACGTAATTACTTTGGATTATTTTTATTGTATGCAATGTAAGTTTAATGTTACTCATTGTAATCTTGGGTGGAGGTACCTTTATACCTTTAAGGTCACGTCGGTAAAAGACGAACTTCTTTCACCTTCAAAATAAAACAGCAATTTTGCTTATTCATTGTATAAAGACGTTCAGAAACTGAGCCTTATTATCGCCCGTAAAATCATAGGCACAATCAATATTTAACATGGAAATCCATGCAGCCACCTCTATGACGTCACGTATGAACTATACTTCAAAATCCTGCGTCGTAGAGTTCTCCGTATGGTTAGATCATACACAACAGCCCGAAATCAACTAAAGGGCAATTACCCGGACCAGATACAACACCCTTTTGGTCAGAGGATCCTCCCTTTTCAATGGGGTTTGCGGAACTTTGCACCTTATTCTGCGTACCTCTAAACTGGGGACCCCGACGTGATTTGAACACGCAATGTTCTGATTTAGCAAACCATTGCAAAAGTACAAGCCAGCAAAATGTTACCTGCAAGGCAAAAACGTCTTTGTTTTTGCCTTGAAGAAAAAATTAAAAAATAAAGTTTTTTTTTTAAACTAGAATTAACTTACGCATTTACGAAATTAATTTCTTTAAGTAAACGTCAGCTGAGCGAGGCCAATGAACTGTTGGTAGTTAGTACGCAACGACCAACAACTACCTACAAGGTCATTGACTCGTTTACGTAAAAAACAAATTTCGTACATGCGTATATTAATTCGAGTTTTAGAAAAAAGTGCTACATTTTTTAATTTTACCTTTACAAATCGATAGTGTTGTATGTACCGGATCGACTTTTCGCGGGATTAAAATGATCAATATTTAACGGTGTATATGCCTTTTTTCCACCTAAAGCTGTGCACTAAAATATGCTATGCTGGATGATTTAAAAAAAAATACCACGAGGGAGAGAGGTCAGCGTGGTTTTTTTTCGCGATTAGTTTCTATTTTCCTCTTAAGAGTCCCCTTTAAAATTTCCAACTGCACAAAAAAATGTGTCCCAAATTTTCTCCCACTCTTCATGTAAGTCCAAATTGGATTTCTCTTGTATATATGCACAATTTATTTTAAATAAAAGCCTATTTATTTACCGTAAAGCATGTAAGCGTTGCGGTCGGAACAAAAACATGGTACCACGGAACTAGGTCATTTGCAGCCTCTACGGAATTCGACACGTAAGGCACGCCGCATATTATCGACAGCAACACAAAGGTACAAAGACAGACTTAATGCCTTATTAATTGCGTTCACAAATATATAAACTCACGTACAGTCAGGGCTCAAAAGTGCAGTTGCACTCTACCGACACCAAAGTATGTAAAATTTCTTTGTAAAAGAGGGTCAATGGATCATTACCCATTTAATTTGTAGCATAGAATCTAAAATATTGAATAAACTAGTTGCAGAACACTGGACTTCTACTACAAAATAAATTTTAGACTAGCATTGTTAGAGTGCAACTGCACTTTTGACCCCTGACCGTACTCAAAACCCTGTTACACATGTTTTCTCTTGTTTATTTGTCAGTAATATCACTAATTTATTTTTCCTCTTTGTTACAGGTAAATATAACATACCCTAGCTAGCAAATACGAGACACACACAGAAAAAAGGGAAAAAGCTTTAAGGTAAATTTTCTGTTAGTAAAAAGAAAAGAAAACAAAAATCGAACGACCTACTCTGTGAAATATTATATTGATAAAATAATACAGGCTAAATGCCTGTATTATTTTATCAGATATAGTAATATAAGAGATAAGAAAGAGAATAAGAAGAGATAAGAACAGATTCTATATAGTAATATAAGAATAATAACATATTAACCTTTCAAAGAAGGAATATCAAATATTGAAAAGAATATACATAACATAATAAGAACATACATGTATCTATTATTATAGATACATGTATGTTCTTACTGGGTTATTACCCAGTGACATTCCAACGGATCTATTAACATTACAAAAGTTTTACTAGTAACTGCTGAAGGCCAGGCTTTGTATTATCTCGATAAATGGTACTGAAACAGTTTTTTCTTGAATTGAGTAAACCATTTTCTAGTAGCTGGAATTGATATAGAATACAAAATTCCATTATAACAGCCGCAAGGAAAATATTAAATCCAAAATGAAATATGTGATAGATTCAATTTTTTTTTCGGGCAATAATGATCAAATTAATTCGCGTCTCCAGTGGACCTAAAAGGGTCACATGAGCAATTCATCGAGAGCAAATCATATTCCGAATTCCTAGCAGATCATAAGCAATTCTTCTAATGTTCGTAAAACGGTTGCACAAATTATTCGAATCATACTTAATTCACTGCATATCAGAATCATATTCCTTGTAAATATTGCCGTATAAAAAATATGATTCATATTATGATTCTACAAAAGTGGCCTTTTTAGACCTGGTGCTCTGAGTCGAGCATGATCCTTGCGTAGAGCCCCCGGCAGGAGGGGATCGGTGCCGTCTTCTGGAGCAAGACGGAATGGTTGCTTCGTTCTGCTTGCCGTCCGGCCGTCCAGTAACCGTCCGGACCGAGCGTAATATCGTCGACGGTGCGTAGTGTTCCACGCTCTCCTCAATAAGATGCCCACTAGGGCCGCGGGGATTTTCTGAAAAAGAAACCCATAGTCCTAGATCGCAAAGGCAAACTAGGTATGTGGTTAACATACATTAATATGTATGTATACATTAATATGTGTGTTATTATTATGTGGTTTTAGTCAGTAAAAGTCTGATACAAAAATAATAATGATAGTTTTCACCAATCGGGAGTTGTCCTTGGATGCACTAGCATTGCGCGTACAGGGACAATCGTCGGTTGGCATCACGTTCCATTAAAAGTATCTAAAGGGACTCAGCGAGTTGGAATCGGCTCCTTGTACGCCTTCCAAAGGTCCAGGACCTCAGGGTTTTGAGATTGTATATCTCAAATACACGCTTAAAAAATAATAATAATTTACATTTTATTTCAGACGAACGTCCATAGTATTAGTAGTCACAATTGTCTTAATATTTAATGTTAGTGTAAGGTACATAATTATACATATAAAATTACAAATAAAATGATTAAATTTGAATTGAATTGAATTTTATGGAATTAAATTAGAATAATATTGTTCTAAAATAAATAAAACACAACAAAAGTGATACAATAAAAGTGTTTTAAAAACCTATGTGCCAAATAAAATACCGTAATTTATCATTTAGTATTTTGGCGATTATTTTCGACTGAGAAACTTGTGTAATCGCAAATGTACGGCGAATCTTCCAAAAATATCTATAGCGCCAATTACGAAGGCTCGCAATTAAAATTGTCGTTTAAATTGGGGCCGCTTGGGGCACTAACTGCGATATGCCGTGACGATCCAGCGGTGGGCATGATAAATCTACCATCTGAATATTGTATTAGTGACGAAGGCTTAAGCATTACAGGGTTGCTTCAAGGCTTCCTTTTTTAAAATGACAGAATTCATCATCATCAGCCTTTTAATGTTTCCACTGCTGGGACTCAGGCCTCCTTTCTAGGAGAAGGAATGGGCCGTAACCCACCACGCGGGCCCAGTGCGTGTTGATGATGTCACATGTCTTAACACACAACAACACACACAAACAGGTCATAAAAAAGTGTTAGGTATTATCATACCTAACACTTTAAAAAAATACAGGATGTTTAAAAAAAAATACAGGATTGAGCATTATAGCATTATCATGCTATAATGCTCAATTAGAATTAGTTATTAAATAAAGCAGCATATACACCGTTAAATTTTGATCGTTTTAATCCCGTGGAGGGTCGATTCGCTACATGAAATACTATCGATTTGTAACGAGAAAATAAAAAATAAAGAACTTTTTTTTTAACTCGAATTAATTTACGCATGTACAAAATTAATTTCTTTAAGTAATCGTCAGCTAAGCGAGGTCTAAAGTACTTTATTTTATTTTTTTTTTCTTTACAAATCGATAGTATTTCATGTACCGAATCAACCCTACATAGGAATAAAAAGACTAAAATTTACCGGTGTATATAAAGCATTCCAAACATTGGATTTTTTTTTTGGCATGGTGTGAACATCTCCTTGTCCTTTCTACGCGCGTATCTAATGGCGGTGACGTCACATTATAGTTTCTGCATCATTTTTTCTGTTACTTGACAGATTTTCCACCATGTTTTTCCATGTGGAGGGTGGAGGCGTGATAAAAGCTTCTTTATTCTTTTGTATGAGATATTGAATGAACTGCAGAAAGGTGAACTTACTTAATATTGAAAGGATTTAAAAAAATCTTTATAATTTTGACCAAAAAAAATTGAGTCAAGTCCCTAGTTAGTATTACAAATATTTGAATGAGGAAGAGCCCCCGGCATGATGGGAACTTGTGACCATCTCTTTGATACCTGCTCGCTTTGATACATGTTATCATCGTCATATGTCACAGGGCTGTTCAAGTCAAAATGTTTTTATTTCATATAGGCCTACATGGGCACTTATAAAACGTCAGAAGCTAGTGCACGGTTCCAAATTGATCGTTTCCTATAGAGAAGAACCGGCAAGAAACTCCATGGTTACTCTTTTAAAAAAATTGTTTGTTGTACAATATTTCCAAATTACTGTATTAATAATTATGTAAAGACAGTGTAGATCAGTCAATACTGTGCCCAAAAGCACAATAAAAATAATCATAACAGTAAAAAGAAAGTGACTCGTAATAGGAATTCGAAGTCTACAGTGTTCTCAAGAAAACTCATATCACCAGTTGGTGCCACTTACCCTTCAGGTCCTATGAAAACGTATAAATGACGCGGCCGTTGTTGTCTAACTAATGTCATTAATATAAACGTTTTGACACCGGACCTGACTCCACAGCACCACCACCTGGAGAACGTGATTTTAGAACACTCTTATTACATGGGCCTTAGACGTAACCGTCAAAATGTGGGCTCACGCAATAAAAAGACCTGAAACTCATAATTTCAAGTCTTTACGCGGAAATAAGATCTATTTTTGCTCTGCTTTACACAGAACTTTTAATTGAAGTAAGATCTATCAAACAAGGACTCTGTGGTATTTTTTTTTTGCAACACAGAGGTACAAAGGCGGGCTTAATGCCTTAGGCATTCTCTACCAGCCAACCAAGGGTAGTGAAGAGAAAACATGGCATGGAAAGAACTCTGTAGTACAGGCTTATACATTACTTGCGAATAGCGGAACTACTACTTATAATTCAAGATTCCTATGCAACTGTATGCATGCACAAAGCCATAAGATTGCATCCAAATGCAAAGTTATCACACACTCTTGTATTATGCATGCCTGCATGATAATTATCTTTATATGCCTGATCATTATCTGCTGTCACGTATGTGAATCGTAAAGATTACCAGTGGCATCACGAATGTAGAACGTCTTAAAGTAGGTCTCGAACCAGGAAATATTGCAACAATATTGCTACCGAACGTGTATAGCCTTCAGATGTATATTGTTATCTATTAGCAATATTTACAAAACTATGTTAGTAACATTTTCTCATTAAAACGAATAAACTAAAATTAAAATAATTATTAAGGACTCAATTTGCCTGCTGCGGTCTTCCCGTCCAATTATAATTTAGGTGTCTTTTTCTTCAAAGCTAGAGTGAATAATATACCCTTAATAAACTAGTGTACTTCACCATCAACGATTGCATTACTGCTTACCATCAGGTGGGATCGTAACTATACTCCTTTTCCGCTGCAAAGACTTGCAGCTGGTTCATACGAGTCCAGTGCCCCAAGAATGGGCAATCCAGCTTATTCGCTTTTGTCTTTGAAATACTGGCGGTGCTTCCCCAATCCTTCGCATCATGGATGCTGTTCTCTTTCGCATAATAGCTTGAAATGTATCTGTGTCTGCTTCAGCAAACATGTCCGAAAGAAACTGAGAAACCCCAATAGCAGCTAAAGGCGTTATTATACATTTATGCGAAAAACGTTGTAGGCCCTCTGCATTTGTCTAACGCATAGGCTGCTTGTGAGAGCAGTGGTGGCCGAGTGGTAACGGCTCTGGCTTACGAGTTGTTGGTCGCGGGTTCAAACCTAGCCAGGTGCATTACTTTGTGTAATTTATTTCATCAACACTGCTCTCAAAACGGTAAAGGAAAACATCGTGAGGAAACCGGCTTGTTCTAGAACCAAACATTCGAAGACATGTGACATCCACCAACCCGCAATTGGTAGATTACGTGGTAGGTTACGGCCCATTCCCTCTTCTAGAGAGGAGGCCTGAGTACCAGCAGTGGGAACATTATAAGGCTGATGCTATGCTATGCTGCTTGTGTAAAAATACTGACACACGCCACTTTTAATAATGCTTAAGCATACGTAGCATAACAATCAGTCTTATGTTTCCACAGCTGGGATTCAGGCCTCCTCTCTAGGGAACAGACCGCAGGCGCGGTGCGTGTTGGTGGATGTCATGTCTTCGAAATTTTGCTTCTTAGACTTGTTGGCTTCCTCACGATGTTTTCTTTTACCGATTTTAGAGCAGTGGTAATTTTTACGTATATATTCCCCGATTACTAGAAATTGATTGGATCGATTTGGGTTATCATTATCATTTTTTTGAAAGGGTCCCAGGCAGACTCTCCAAATTGTATGAGCACACTTCTAATGGTTACATTCTATAGATGCCTTCTATAAAGTGTGTTTAAAACTTCTGAAATTAAATTTATTTTGCACTTATTAGTATTATTTTTTTTATTAAAAATTCTGCTCCTGAAAAAGTGTACGGTTCTTGAGGAACAGGCGATAAAATCAATACTACGGGAATAAATTAACTATTAAAAAACGTGCCCTTACAAAATAAAGCTATTATTAATAACCTATTATAACGAAAAAACTCGTAGCCCCTAATTGCTTCAATTAAAACAATCGCTAGAGCAATCACAGACATATTATTATTGGTCATACAATAATTGTCTATGATTATGTTATGGTTTCCGATATCGCTTTCTCTTTCCCACTCGATTTGTTTTAGTCACGCATGGAAATACCTGAGTTACCATACTATGAAGGACATTGAAACAACTAAAGTTTTATAGATATTAATCATAATTTTGTCCTTGTCCTAATTTATTTAGAGTTGGCGCAACATATCGTTTTTTGTTATACTTGTAACCTGTGTTGTTCTTATACACCGTTAAATTTTGATCGTTTTAATCCCGTGGAGGGTCGATCCGGTACATGAAAAACTATCGATTTGTACAGATAAAATTAAAAAATAAAGTGTGATTTGTTTGCCGATTCTTAATATTATTTATAGTACGGATCTCTTCGTGTACGAGGCCGACTCGCACTTGATTTTCTTTTTCCAGTTTATTTTTATCCGTACTAAGTAGACAATCATTTTAAAAACTAGGTACGATTCGATAGTGAAACTATTCGTTTTAGGTCCTGGAACCGGTTAATACTAGATTGGCAGAACGTAATTAGTAGGTAGATATAAATAAATTCTTAGTATTAAATCAAACCGACAGTTGACGATAACTATCCATGTTCCTGTTGAATTTATTATTACGTGTGGAATTTCCCATTTGTATTGTTTTATGTGAATGCTCACAGACAAATGTCAATTAAATATGATTGAGGATTCTTCAAGAGTGAAAGGCATTGTTGTTCAATATTTATTATTGTGTCTTTAGACTAGTGCCAATTTGTGTTGCCTTATCCGTTGACTAGTTTTAAACATGGTTGCTGATCAGAAGAAATCACTGGGGTTCCGTACAAACTAACTTATGTAAATAGTTCAATTCCTGAATCGAGACTCAAGGAAGACTTGTGTCTTATTACGTACTAGCTGTGCTCGCAACTTCGTTCGCGTGAACGACTAAACTTATCAATGAGTTTTTGTGTAATGTGTTATTTGTGTAGAACGTTATCTATCGAGCATACTTACCGGTATTAATACTTCTGTCTCGCGGGCCTTTTGTGGCTAATAACAATAGAAACGGGTGACGTAACCTGCAACAAACTTATTATTTGCCGTTGGTACAGTAATCGGGCTTAGGGATCGAACCGCAAAATTAAGTTTGTTTTTATTGTATATACTTTTCCGGGATAAAAAGTACCCAGTGTGGTGCCCAGGATATTAAAAAATAATTATACCAAGTTTCATCGTAATCGAACCGGTAGTTTTTGCGTGATGCCTGAATAAACAGACAGACAGACAGACTGACAATTTTTTTTTTTAATCACATTTTTGGGTTCGGTGTCGGTCTAGTAACACCCCCTGCCATTTATTTTTTTTATATTTTCAATGTACAGAATTTTTACTTCCACAGATTTATTATAAGTATATAGATAGATTATTATTTACGAGAATTTGCCTTACAGCCATACCTATCTGTATTCATTCTCTGCAAGAATCAATCGATTAGAAGTACAAAAGCCAATAGCTTATCGTTAGAACTGCTTCAATTAAGCCGTCAATTAGTTAGAAAGTCCTACTTACTGCCAAGAACAAGAACTGCACACGGGATACGAAGCAACAGTATTTCCTACCTTCTTTATTTATTTACGAATGTAATTGCCTTTTCTTTCGACCGTAAAAAACCGTACGTTTGTAGGTTACTGTGTGGTCTGATCAGTAATTGAACCAAAGAAATAGACGGTATATAAAAGCTACTCTGTAGTAGCTTTTATATACCGTTTATATAGGGTGACTGGTAATTAGTGAACGATACTTAAACACGTGATTGTAGTCATGATAACAAACAACTTTTACTATGGGACCAAACCTGAAATCGCGAAAAAAATCAGCCAAGTTCAGTACATTTTGACCAGTTAGGCGAACACAAATGTACTAACCAGCAGACATTTTTCGCGATTTCAGGTTTGGTCCCACAGTAAAAGTTGTTTGTTATCATGACTACAATAACGTGTTTAAGTATCGTTCACTATTTAACCAGTCACCCTATATATTGTCGTTTCGCACTTGTACAAACAATTCTCTTATTAATCTTTAAAACTATTTGATTATTGATACTATAAGGGCGCTTTCAATTTATGCGTTTTTTGACGGCCTGCTGCGGTGCGGATTCAGTGTGTAAGTCGAACTGTGTACGGATGATCGTATTTTTCATACAAAGAGCGCGGTGCGGCAACGGTGCGGCGAACTTTTGACAGGAGCAAGACGGCAACATCACAAGCATCACGTGTTCAATTCAGTGTTGAATAGTACGGTGTTGAATAGGGCATCACTGGCATACAAACGTACCGCAGCCAGATACGTTTTTAATTCAGGCGTTTGTTGTCGGACTGCTAAAGTACTGGAACCGACCGGCTGGCATTAAAATGTACCTGTATTTTCTAGACTTCAAATATTACTAGAACAATATATTTTCAAACAGCAGGTATATAATATATAAAATTAACAATAATGTTTCAGTAAGGTATGGAAAGATTTAAAAAACAAACTCGACTACGACAAAAAAAAACGACGCTGAAGAAATATGAAAAAAGATTTTCAGGATGCTGATATAAACAAGGTTAGTGGGGAAACAAGAACAAAAAGAGCCGTAGTCACACAGTATAGTCACCAACCGTAACACTTTAAACGAGTGACTACGACTATTTTTTGTTTCTCCAGTAACCTTGTTTATTTCAGCATCAGTATGATAGTGCTCATCAGACAAATATTAGTTTTGGGTAGGAATCGAACCCAAGACCTCCGGCGGTCTAGTGGTTAGGTTAGGTTAGGCCCTGATTGGCAATCAGGGCTACTAACCACCACAGGAATACTAATCTATAGGCCAGTTAACAAAACTTTTAATAAATCCAACGTAGGTATATCAAGAAAGATAAAAAGAATTAATTAAGTTTTGTGGTTCATGATTGTATATCTAATATCTTCAAATGTAAGGTTTCTCTCTCATATTTTTATGTATATGGTTTGCTGTAAGAAACCCCAATTATGTGTTAAGCTCGCCTATGTACATCCACTGTCCTTCTTTATTGTTTTGTTAAAATTAAATGTACAATAAAGAATAAAGGTATGATGAACAGCAATAACCTACATAAAAGACCCAGAAACTGACGTCATTTATAAAGGCCAGAAGTTGGATGGGAAGCTTTCCACTAACAACATGTTGCAGACAACAGCTGGCAAACGCAATCCCTGACATTAAGATTGAAATAATTCGTAAAAGGAAAAGAAATTTTGTACATCTCTGAGTACAGTCGAAAACAAAAGGGTTAAATATTTTTTTTATTTTTTTAACGACAGATAAATACATGCACAATCGGTTTCATACGATTTCGGTTAAGTAAATAAAATTTTACACAAAAAAAAGAAAATGATTTATACCAATACTACGGATATATCATGTTATTTTTTTATTTTTTAAATGATTTCGTATTATTAGGGAACTTTTTAACAAAAAAAAAAGAACACAAAACATTTTCATTTAGAATATATTTCGGTTATTTAGAGTTTCATCATCAAAGAGTGAAGATAAAACTACTAAATAAGAAAAATAAATAACATAAAAATATCAAACTGTTTCGTACCGGTTTTTGACAAGTTAGTGGCAACTGAAATTCGTATCACCAGCATCAGATTTTTTATTTCGTTCAAAAATACCCAAGTTGTTTAACTTTTTAGACAGAGCCTGTATGCAGAGATCGCTGAGTGCCCTAAACATGTGTGTGTAAGTTGTTATGGTTACAGCCAGGTTAGTTGGTTTCCATGCCATTATGCGCAAGCGGCTCGCTTCGTTAAATCAGAGTCCGGGGTAACACAAACAACATCCTACAGGTCATTGCGGATAAACAGGATTCAAATCAGGATATTCGAATCCGGTTTATCCGCTATTATAAACACTTATTCGTACCCAAATTCTCTAGCTCCCTTTCTAACGAATATGATCTGATATAAATATTGATTATTATAAAAAAAACACCACCAAAATGTGATGGACCCAATCAACACAGTACATCGACTAGTTAGACATGTTATTATTCGCTTCAGAAAATCATTCCACAATATTTACAATCTGCTCAGCTTCCCCATGATAACCTAACCATGAGTGATCCACTCAATAGAAAAATAAAAAAAATAAGTCGAATGATATTGAATTGATAAAATATTTTCCTCGCTGTGCATGTTATTCTTTGTTCAGCGAATAAGAAAAACATATATTAGATCGGTTCCATTTGTCGATGTTATGATTCGAGTCACGAATATACACTGGGAATATAGGTTCTCTATTAAATATGTTTTGTGATGAAGATGTGATATGTTTTGACTTCGTAACATATCTGTGGTAAATATTGGGTGCTGCCGTGCCTTCTATCATTACGGCCATAAGTATATACTTCAATCATGCTTTTTTTCTTAATCAAAAATAACTCACTGCAATAGTTGTGGTAGAGTTATAATGAAGGTACACCCGACAGACGTTATCCTTTTATAGCAATGAATTGTCAAATTATCAAGGGTTAAATCGTCCTAGATTTCTGTATTTTTCTTTTCGTAAGCACATACTCCATACTGCAATAAAAACAACGAACAATAAATTAGTGAAATTGCCGTGACCAAAGAAATAGAGATTCATTTTTAGGGTTCCGTACCCAAAGGGTAAAAATGGAACCCTATTACTAAGACTTCGCTGTCTGACTCAAGAACCGCGATAGTTAGACAGTTGAAATTTTCACAAATTATGTATTTCTGTTGCTGCTATAACAAAAAATACTAAAAACAAAATAAAATAAATATTTAAAGGGCTCCAGTACCAGAAACGCGATTTTTTTTGCCCTGTTTTGCTCGATATCAATAATGGCAAGTGCCTACCGCACTTGAAACATTCATGAAATACTCAATTGTGTTTTTACTTTAATAATGGGGGGCCACACACATACAAAAAAATGCAATTTTTTACTTTGTTGTTGTTCTGTTGTATACTTGGTCAATGGTCCAGAACCCTTCGTGCGTGAGTCCGACTCGCACTTGACCGGTTTTTATATATATATGACGGCGCCAGGAATGGCTGAGCGATATAGCCGTCATCGTCTTGGTTCAGTGGTACTGGGTTAATACCGAAGAGATTTTAAATAACTATGCACTTGATTATCAATTAATTATAATGTCACTTTCAAAGTTCAAATTACTATTGTATGTAGCAATCACAGGTAGCTATACTAAGTAATAACGAATGTATGGGCAACCGACAGTTTCGTATCAGAGAGGTGTTACACCCGCGCCCGCGCTGACCTTAATGCCTTGCGCTCCCGGGGTCCCATCCCTCCAATGCCGACTCTGACCACTTGACGCCATAATAAGTGACGTCACGGCGTCACCCTACTCGCTTACTACTTAGTACTACAGTAAAAAGAACATAAACACTTAGTAGCTAGAATTTGTTTTCCACGACACGGCCAACCTGACAAATTACACGTCCTCGTGTGCACCTGTAACCAAAATTCAGATTTGGAATAACAGTACATCCTCGGCCAACCTGACCAAGAACAAATACAATAGCAATCGATAATTTAACGTCAACATTTGTTAGAACCAAATTTTATCAGAGTATCAAAAGGTACCTCTAAGTCTCAAAAATATCAAAAAGTTAACATTTAAACACAATAACCAAACTTAATCAGATCACATACAACGCTCATGGCCCAGCTGTCTCAACAGCATGTGACAAACCTTGTCACTTCTCTAGAGTCCACGACTCCCAGGTCATCACATGACCAACACAAAATAGTTTCCGCAGAAACCCAGGCCCCCGCCACACCACTTACTGCTCATCGCACCCTGAACAACTCGCCATTGAATTGCAGTCACGACTACAGATAAGTGCGTGCAGTGCGACCAAACTCAGGTCATCAAATGACCAACACAAAAATAGTTTCCTCAGAAACCCAGGCCCCCGCCACATCACCAACTGCCCACCGCGCCCTGAACAACTCACAGTTTATTGCAGTTACGGCTACAGATTGGTGCATGCAGTGCGACCAAATAGCCATGGTATGTGTCTATTTTTCTGTGGAGGTATAATCCTCTTCATCTTCTACATCAAATAAATCTAGCTCATCATGAGCACTACTTAGAGGCATCTTTCGTATACAATTGTGTGCATACTCATAGGTTCGTTTACTAATCAAAGGCTTCAAAGATAACAATCGACATCAAGTAACTCTAATAATTTGAAATCCTATGTATTTAGGATCCAATTTAGTCTGGTTTCTCACCAATATCAAATTTAAATAAGTAAGCTTTAACCTTATTAAATTTAAATTTTCGTACTTACCGCTTACTTTTTTTTCATGTTCATTGCCGTTTTCTCTTCTCATGCAAACATTTATGTTTCGTTTCACGATCAGTTAGTTACAAGATTTAACGGTCTAGTTACACGTCCTGTCAACAGTACAAGGGCCTTGTCCCTGTTTGAGTTTATAAGACTTTAAAACACTACTTTTTTTTTTTTAATAATCCGTTAAGATAAAAGAATCTAATAATCCATTCTAACTGGCAAATAAGTCCAATAAAATGACTGCAAGCTTTAGCTTGCTATAATTCCATTCTAACTGGCACAAAAGTCCAATAAGATAACTGCAAGCATCAGCCTGCCATAATTCTATTCCAACTGGCATACAGGTCCAATAAGATACTTACAAGCATTAGCCTGGTAAAATTCTATTTTAACTGGCACATAAGTCCAACAAGATAAATGCAGGTACTAACTCCTGTAACTTCTTAACTTCTCATAGGAGCATGTTGTGTCACACAACCACTGATCCTATTTTACCCTATAGGAATTTTAAGTTAAAGCACCCTTGACACATTATAAAATTAAATTAAAAGACAAGTATGTTTATACTCTAGCCCCACATGCCATTATAAAGCAAGATTAATATCCAAAGTAACAATTCGAAATCAGAAGTATGACTGATGAATTTAAATAATGTGAAACTTTGCATTGTAATAAAACAAATACAAAGTCCTATAGAGCCATACCCTTCCAGTATGTTACAAGAATCCAATCATTACAATAGTTCCAGTAAGATGGGACGCCGGCTATATTTATTTCTGTAAGATAGGATGTCGGCTATGATTTGACAATGTGTAGCTAGAACAACCGCAGGTTGTTCCACAACTGCTAAACCTATTTCAACCTATAGTCCATCAAAATTACTAAGTTTTCACTCTATCATAACTCTTGGCTTCGGTCGTCCTGTTTAAATTAAATAAACTCAGTGTGCTGTTTGCTCTCGTGGTCTATTATCAACACTTTTTCACGTAGTTCCACTTAAAATCTTAAACTGAGCAATCATGTGCTCAGCTTCATTGGCCACTTAAGTTTAGGAAACTTTAAAACACCCCTTTTTTTCTATTACGCAATTAATTCTCCACTGTCGTTAAGGGTCGACCACGTTTAGCTAACCAAATGTTTCTTTTGCCTCCTTTTTTTGTTTTGCTGTACTGAAGTGCATTACGCTCCGATATCCCGAGTTCGTCTCACTTAATTTGTTGGACGATATGACATGTATATTGACGTAAATTATTGCTTTTTACTGAGTGTTGCTTCACACAAAACTTGGACCAAATGTGTTTCTAAGAGGTTTCTAGAGTTTTTTTTTTTTTTGTTATTCTTAACTCAATGACAGGCTGTGACGTCGTAAAATACGCATTTAACGCACCTTTTAGTGACTCAGTGTTGCTGGCTGAGTTATTACGAAAAGTGTAAATTTAATAGAACATCAATAAAAACTATGGCGTATTAGCATCGTTTGAATGTCCCTCAAGTTGGCGTCAGTTTAATCTTTGACGGCAAAAAACTTGATGTCATAACGGAAACTGTTTTCTTAGGTGTAACTATCGATTCTAAATTGCAATGGGGCGCTCATATAAGAACTCTCTCAGCTAGACTAAGCTCAGCTGCATACGCAGTAAGAAAAATAAGACAATTGACAGACGTAGCCACAGCTAGGTTAGTCTACTATGCTTATTTCCACAGTAGTATGTCTTATGGCATTTTATTGTGGGGATCTGCAGCTGATGAAGACTCAATTTTCATATTGCAAAAGAGAGCGATCCGGGCTATTTATAAAATGGGTCCTCGCGAGTCCCTCATAGATAAATTCAAAGAAATCGATATACTGACTCTGCCCTCTCTTCATATCTTAGAAAGTATTCCGTACGTTCGCAAAAACTTAGGACCCTTTAAAATTAGAAGCGATCTTCCTAACAAAAATACGCGCATCAAACACGAAATTGTTTTACCCAAATGGAGGCCAGCCAAGACCAGCAAGTCATTCCTAGCAAACAGTATACGCTTCTATAACAAGCTGCCAAAAGCAGTAACTGAACTTAGTGAGGGAAAGTTCAAAACTCATGTTAAGCGTGTCCTAACCAAAAAAGCATATTATAAGGTTAAGGACTATGTCGAAGACACGCTCGTTTGGCAATGACCGCTTCTGCACATGCGCACATGCAGCCCCCTGGCAACTCATTCATATTGTGTCCATTAACTGCTCCATCTTTGTTTCAATACATACATTATTTTTTATTTTTTTTGACACATTGCTTTTGCAATATTATTTAGACCTCAACTATCACAAATCCATTAGTAATTTATCTTATTAGCATCTCATAGTGTAATTGGTGATAGTTGTAATATTTTTTTATTTTTTTTTTCGTTTCTTTATATAGCCTTTCCTTACAATGTGAATGTGAGAACACTGTAGACTTCGAATTCCTATTACGAGTCACTTTATCTTTATTATTATGATTATTTTTACTGTGCTCCTGGGCACAACATTAACTGGCCTACACTGTCCCCACACAATTACCAATACTGTAATTTGGAAACATTGCACAAAAAAAACACTTCTTTCAAAAGAGCAACCATGAAGTCTCCCGCCGGCTCCTCTCCATTGGAAACGACCAACCTGGAACCGTGCACCAGCCTCCGACGCCTTATAAGTGCTCATGCAGGCCCACACGAAACAAAAACACTTTGACTTTGACTTTGACTGCTTATGTCAATATGAACAGATTTGCCAATGAATACTCAGGGCTCGGGTTGGGTTCTGATTGTATACTACCAGAATTAGACTTAAGTACTTTACAGGTCATACATCCATCACCGAACTTATGGACTTATTAAGCTACATGTTCAAACCAATAACTAATGGCCGTATACCTTTTCAAGAGCCTTTTCTTTCCCTCAAAGTTCATTAGTGACTCATGCACATGGTTAATTATGGACCACGAGTCTTGAAGTCTGATTTAAAACTCACCGGACTTAACTCGAGAATGCAATGTATTAGATTTAGAATTACACTTAGCAACCAATTTTGTTATGAAATAATCAAAGAAGAATAAGTCTTTTTTGTATTATGAAATCTTTAAAGATTTTACGCTCAATCATCACACCATATTTCAAACAATCGTCTGGCACCACTTGAAATATGCTGTAAGCAGTGCCTATGAATAAAATCGTCACCTAAGATTTTTCTACGATTTATGATAACCGACCGATCGACACTGTTAATATAAACAATCGCGTACTTACGTTGCCCCTCGAAATTAGGACTGATAGACTGCTTAACAAAAGACCATTCAGCTCAGGATACAAAATAAAAATTGAACGACTGACCAGATTGCTCCAACTGTCCGCATATACCACCATATTTGACCACCATTGATGAGTCGCTTTGCTCTGCAACCGCGTAGCCTGCGCCTGCGCTGCTGTAGAGCACGCTTCTTCGACACCGTGCTTCCCGAACTCGTCCCGTGGTGACAGCCAGCTTGCTGCTATTTGAACACTCCGTGAAATACGTCACGAACATGCGCCCACGTAATGACCACTTTTGATATTTGTAACAACCATGATGAAGCACTGTCTTTCAGGGTTCGTTGAGACCGATATCTCTGTCACTCAAATATTGCGCGCCAGTGGGAGCAGATCCAGATCCCACTTCTGATGACGGCGCCAGGAATGGCTGAGCGATATAGCCGTCATCGTCTTGGTTCAGTGGTACTGGGTTAATACCGAAGAGATTTTAAATAACTATGCACTTGATTATCAATTAATTATAATGTCACTTTCAAAGTTCAAATTACTATTGTATGTAGCAATCACAGGTAGCTATACTAAGTAATAACGAATGTATGGGCAACCGACAGTTTCGTATCAGAGAGGTGTTACACCCGCGCCCGCGCTGACCTTAATGCCTTGCGCTCCCGGGGTCCCATCCCTCCAATGCCGACTCTGACCACTTGACGCCATAATAAGTGACGTCACGGCGTCACCCTACTCGCTTACTACTTAGTACTACAGTAAAAAGAACATAAACACTTAGTAGCTAGAATTTGTTTTCCACGACATATAGATAAGTAAAAGTGGGCGAGTTTTTGTATCATCAACCAAGTAGAAATCCCGTCTTAAGAATGCTGCTGAAAATTATAAACTAGAGTTAGGACCCAAGGACACTGCCCGACCTAAGAATTAAACCCAGCATCGACGCTCAGCAGTCGTTTATGCGATCACTAGATTATCGGGGCACTTCTGTGAGACTGAAATATACTCACATACTCCAAGTTAAGAACTTTTAAATGTGCTCTTACAGTAACTGCAATAAATTTGGTAGTCGCGTCGATATTTTGTTGAATTTCATCCAGAATTTAATTCCACAGCGGGCATAGTTTCTTCCATAAATACTGCGAATGTTATTGTATGTGCTTTGTCCTTTTAAAAGAACATTACTTTTTATTGCCTTTTTTATTATTCTGGTTTCAACTTGAATTTGGAGCTCATCGTTTTATAATCCGATTTCACCAAAAAATAAGAAATCCAGAGAACCTAAAGAAATAATCAGTTCTGAAAATTGACGACCCGAGGACCTCTGAACCGATATTCAATATCGTGTGATTTTAAATCTTAATGCTTGCTGTTAAGGTTGGAAATCGACTGTGAGATTGATTTTAATAAAAACCGCATACCCACGAAGTATGTCTTCACTCATTTTGTATTAGTCTCATCAATGTGATGAATGAACTCTGCTCGCGACTGTACGCTGAGTTGGATTACCCCAGGTGTTTCCGTTCAGGTGTCGGATCTCTTTAGACCTGATTGTATTAGATATATTACGTGTTTTATTATGTATACATGTATGAGAATTGAATGGAGCGTCATCTGGGCATTAGTCAGTCGAGCATTATTAATGTTTGAGTGATGTTTCGAAGAAACGAGATTGGTGATCTAATAATGATAGGAAATGTATCATTACTTACAACATTATTTAGACAGGGGCCATAGTCTTAACAGAATTACTGGTAAATAGTCCACTTAGGGCTTGTTTACGAAGACGCGGCGCGTTGGACAGTTGTCGTACATTGCCATAAGTTTGTGTTCGCGCGTGTTCGACGCGGCCCGTTGCTTCTATGTACAACGAACGCCCAACGCGCCGCGTCTCTGTAAACACGGCCTTAGGCCTCTCAAAACCATAGCTATATCTTTGTTTTCCATGTGCCAACAGTTTCCCACCAACCGGAGGTTGTCCTTGGGTGCACTGGCATAGAGCGTACAGGTATAATCGTCAGTTGGTACCAAGTGCCACGAAGTGTCTAAGGCGTCTCTGCGAGTTGACTTCGGCCCCTCGTACGCCTTCCAATAGTCCAGGACCCCAGGGATCTGAGAAACAACAACAAGAAAGCGAAATACCACCCACTGATTAATCAAGAAATCTCAGAATCTATAACACCTACAAACTTAAAATTTGGCAGGTAGGATCCTTACAGGTTGTAGACGTTCGCTAAGAACGGATTTTACGAAAATCCCTCCTTAAGGGGGTAAACCGACTATCACGCGGGCATAGCCGATCGCAGAAGCTAGTAACCAATAAAAGCGAAAACGCAATGTATGCACTTGATAACGTTGTAGAACAATTTAATAAAAAAAAAAACTAAGTACATGCTATTTTAAATTACGCTTAATTTATAGACTTTTCAGCACTAAAGGGTTTCGAATACGGCAAAGTCAATTAATAATAATAATATACCATAATTTTCATGAAACGCCATCTAAGCCTGAACTAATCAGAGCTAGTGCTTCATAGCACTAGCTCTGAAACGGTGGTAAATTTAACGGTGTATATGTTTATCGTACTCATGTACGATAAACATATACACCGTTAAATTTTGATCGTTTTAATCGATCCGGTACATGACATACTATCCAGCTGATGTTTACTTAAAGAAATTAATTTCGAACATGCATAAATTATTTAAAGCTTAAAAAAAGTACTTTATTTTTTTATTTTATCTTCACAAATCGATAGTGTTTCATGTACCGAATCGACCCTCCACGGGATTAAAACGACTTAAAATGTAACGGTGTACATACGCACTTCTTTGTTCTTCAATTTAGCCTTCAAATGTCCTTTATAAAGTACAATAGATAAAAATATTATATATATACAATTACAATTTATAGACTCTTGTGAGTTACTCGAAAACCGTTAGTATTTTCTCTGAAGTGGCTATGTCCTAAATTTAGTACTATCTGTATAAAACACGTAATGTTTGGAGCTGTTCCAAGTTATATCAGGACATTTTAGTAGATTCGAGTAACTTATGTTTAAGTTAATGTTTTATGTAAGGGTCCATTAAAGCTGGTCCAAAGTAATATTAGAACTCGACCAATAGCTTTGAAATAGTAGGTATAGCCAGTAGGAATTTAATTTATTGTAATGTTATAGATAGCTAGGTTATAGTATGTTGATTTTATTATAGAAGCTGCAGTATATGGACGGAGGGAAATCATCAAATACCTTTTTAATACACTTACCCTAAAAGCCACTTTTCTCCGTACCGCTTTTAGACAAGCAATTTACTGTTTTCCGCACTAGTGAGGAAAAGTGCGCAAATTCGCCTCGCCACAAATGATTGTCTTTATCGTATCAGGCTGAGACACCGGCCAAATCCCGTTTGTAAACTTCTTTGTAAGTGTATTTAAACGCCATTTGATACACTTCAATTGTTTTAAAATGTTCTCGCTGTGGGTGGAGCAAGAGTGACAGACTTTTGTTGACCAAAACTCACCTAGTTTGGTTCAACTCTTTTGGTACAAACCCGCAGCCCGATTGTAGTTACGTATACTCGAAATACGATAACCTTCATCCCTCCTTTACTGATCAAACTCTATAAACAATGTCACCGGTATTCTAACCCGTAAATCAAAAGTACAACCATTCCAAAAATATGCACAGTCATCTAAAATTAAAGCTTCAAAATCTGCCACGCCAATATCCATTCCCCCCTTATCTGTAAACAGTACCCACCTTCACAAATCAGTCGAACTTATCAGCACATCCAAGGTGCTAATATGTAAATTCGACGCTCCAAATCCCGGGCTTGCCGGGATCCCGGGATGCCGGGATCCTGCCGACGCGGGACAAACAGAATAACATATAGTTGAGGCTCAAGCCGGATCTTAGGATCACACATCTGTTGTACTCTTATCTTTCTTATTCTATGGCTGTTGGTTTATTAAAATCGTTGAATTTTTCGACGATATTGTGTAAGGGATT
Organism: Leucania comma; assembly: GCA_958295575.1. Taxonomy (NCBI): domain Eukaryota; kingdom Metazoa; phylum Arthropoda; class Insecta; order Lepidoptera; family Noctuidae; genus Leucania; species Leucania comma. The sequence continues at coordinate 20,560,273 of OY282477.1, read as the reverse complement.
TTGCTCTTGAATGGATCGGTTTTGATCAATGTAGTTTATTCGTAGTAGTATTGTAAGCCTTGTACATACCTTCATAAAATTGATTTAGTTTTCTTTCAGAATCCACTGTTCTTATATTCCTATTTTATGTTTTACCATCTCACTGCCTTCTTTCATTAAGTTGAATAATGTTTCTTTAACCATTATAAATAACACCTTAATATTAACCCAATATCGAAGTAGCTTTTAATCTACCTCAACGACTAAAAAACGTTTTCCAATCCCCAACAAAACGTTATTGGTACATTTTTGAATTATCCACTCACCCTCTAATATTATAAAAAAAAACAGCAAAATTTTCTAAAAAAAAGAGGCAAACGCTTTTAGCAGATCTCCATCTTTCATCGCCATATACCTAGACTAAATATCCAGATATTTAATTTTTGCCCGCGCATTCAATTTGGAGCAAAAAACGCTTCCACAGATGGTTCTGAAGTATAATCAATCAATATCAGGAGAATTCGCAAAATCATTATGAAAACAGTTTATTATCGATGTTATGGTGAATAGCGGTTACCGTTCTTTTGAAAAGCAAATAAGCTATACAGTTTGTGTAGGAAGGTTCGAAACAAAATGTGGGATAAACAAAATATGGTTGCCATGTTTCATGAATGTCAATTGGGACCCGGCTGTTTCGTGTCGCAATTGTCGCATCCAGAATGTCCTTTGTGAGGGACGTATCTCTGACGTGAGACATGTCCTATAAAAAGGACAAAACGACGAATCTTTTCGCAGTTTTAATGGTTGTCCGTGTTAAAACGATCGTGATACTAAGTGGTAATTGAGTCGTTCAAGTGATTGATGTCATTGCCACCACTTATGAATTTATTAGATAAACCTTTTGATGAAATAATGATACGTTAAGAGAGTATATAATTAAAGTTTTGATGACAAAGTTGAAAATTATCGAATTATTTAATTATAAATAATTGTCGCCTGGTATGTGATCAGCCGCTGCCTATTGATTTCTGTAAATTTAGAGCCATGGTCGATTCGTTTATATCTCAGAAAAAAAGCTCTGTATTTATAGGGTGACTGGTAATTAGTGAACTTAAACACGCGATTGTAGTCACAGCCAGTCACAGTACAGTTAGGCGAACATGAATGTACTGAACTTGGCAGATTTTTTCCGCGATTTCAGGTTTGGTCCGATAGTAAAAGTTGTTTGTTATAATGACTACAATCACATGTGTAAGTATCGTTCACTAATTACTAGTCACCTTAAATATGACATCTGCGCCTACTTACGTAGCCTGTACTATCCTTGGGCAAATGCGTTAATCCATTCTTTCCATTATAGCTGGCTCTGGACCACTTCTTGCCAATTCCTAAGGAAGATATGTATGTCGTTCCGCCATTTCCATCGTGGTCTGTCGCAACGACCCCGTCTCGAGATTTCAAGGTACCAATTTTGTATTTTACGAGTCTACCGCTCGATCGGTACTTAAGGTAAGTAGCCTTCGAGCTATGTCAACGATCTGTATTTTGGAGCACAGTATCTAGTAGTATATCTTAGTGTGTTGAAGGTATGTTTTAGAGTTGTGGTATTTAGTTTTACACCAAATATACTGCGTTCCATATCATGTTTTTAAGTTATTTTTTAAGTCAGGCTTACTTCTTCTGCTTGGCAACAGAAATTGTATGATATCAAAGTAAGTTCATTCACCAGTAGTTTATTGTCAGTAACTAGTACCTTAGCTATTTCGAAAGAAGCACTTACTACTGTCACAGATTCTACATGGCATACTTTTGATAAACAGACCATGTCCAGTTTGAATTCGTCCTCTAAATAAGTATCAGATGACTGATCACCGCTGAGCTTAGAAGGTATACCAGTCCTTATAAGTACTTAAGACATTACTAAATTAGTAACATTCCATATAAATCGTCGTCACGATGTAGGTCGGTTATCTCCGTATAAGGCGACCTCGGTATCTCGTTACAATTACGATATGAGCAATTATGTCATAAGGCAATGACCCAGAGATTTGCTAACACTTGTACTTTTTAAAGCACATATTTAACGTCTGTCCTAAAAAAAGCGGTGTTTAGTACCGACCTATTAAATTAAATTGAATGACTGGCCTGTTGGTCTAGTAGTTAGTGGCGATTCCAACCCAGGACAAATGTTTGTGTGATGAGCACGATCATTTGTTCTGTGTCTGGGTGTAATTTATCTATAATATGTATGTTTTTAGAAATATATAAGTATGTTTAACAGTTGTCTAGTACCCATAACACAAGCTCTGCTTAGTTTGGGACTAGACGGCGTTTTGTGATAGCTGTGGAACATAAAAAAAAAAAATATTGTGCGATAATTCATCGATTTGATTCAAGCATAGTAAATACCTATGAATAATGTTTAATCTTTTTTATTTATTTACTGCAAAAGAATTGATTTTGTTAATCTTTCACTACCCATTTTTTCATGACCTATTTAAAGAACAATGAAATGTGTGGGTTGCCACCTTTTTTTAGAAGAATTTGATTAAATCTGATTTTTGTTGAGAGAAATGAAAAGTATACCTATATTCCATGGCTAGGCCCAAACAAACAATTCGTTATTTTAAAATACATAGTTGTACGACTACCGAACAGTTTCAAATTCACATTGGGACGTACTGATGAAGATGAACTAAGATTATAAAGTCACGTTTCTTTTTATACAGGCATTTTGCAATGCGTGAGTAGAGTCAAACTAAGTAGAGTATTTTAGCGTACCTACTCTATTGCGGACTATGACCAGTGCTTGCCATTGATGACATATGGCTCCGAAACGTGGTCGCTTACAATGAGCCTCATCGGAAGACTTAAAGTCACCCAAAGGGCAATAGATAGGGCTATGCTCGGAGTTTCCTTGCGTGATCGAATCAGGAATGAGGATATCCACAGGAGAACCAAGGTTACCGACATAGCATGAAGAATTGTCAAACTTAAGTGGCAATGGGCAGGGCACATTGCTCGCAGAATGGATGGCCGTTAGGACCGAAAGGTTCTGGAATGGCGACCACGTACCGGCAGACGTAGCGTTGGAAGGCCTCCTACAAGGTGGACCGATAACCTGCTAAAGATTGCGGGAATCCGGTGGATGCGAGACGCATAGGACACTTGGGGGAGGCCTATCTCCAACAGTGGATGTCTTTCGGCTGAATTGATGATGATGATGACTCTATTACGGCAATAGATTATAAAGAACTTCTCCGCAAAACGGAGTACAATATTTCCTACCCCTTACCAAGATATGTATTTGCACCGCCCTAAAGTCGACTGGTAGGAAAAGCCTGAGTGCTCGATTACGGACACGCGGCGCGTTGCGCGGCGCTTCGGGCGGTCCGTCGTACATTGCCATATGTTTGTGCTTGCGCGAGCGATGACGCGGCCCGCTGCTGCAATGTACGACGAAACGCCCAACGCGCCGCGTCTCCGTAAACACGGCCTCAGGCATTAGGTCCACCTTTGTACAATTTTTACTAGTGCATAAAGTTTTAATAAATAAATAAACAATAGGTATTCTATATTAGAGTACGTTTGACAACCCTGATGATATGGGATATTAACCTTATTTTGACGTGTTTCTCTTTACTTTGATTTTTTTTCGCAAGATATAATGTTACGTAGGTGTTTGTTGAGTAAATTCTGGCAGATTCATTATTCAAGAGCATTCTTAAGATGGATAGCGACTCCCGGGTTCTTTTGTTCTGTCTTATTGAGACTTACTTGGTACATGTGTTGAGGTATCCAAGTATTTGGAATCGTTTGGTATACGTGAAACAAAAATTAAAGAAAAGTTGAACACATTGTTTTTTCTCCCGGATTGTTTACTTCATAAAGGTTGATGTATTTTCAAATCAATTTAACAAGGAGGAAAATTGTGTTATATCAAAGTATTTTATAAGGTTGTCCTACACTAGAAATTGCTGTGTCATGGGTGCTTTTACAAACATGTAAATTTAGGCCATACAAATATTTGTTCTGTGTAGGAATCGAACATTGAACCCGTGTCACGCGGTGTAGCAGTCGCGGTGTATCACTCAACCGTTGCGGCTGTGTTAACTGCGCGGGGGAGATATATGACTTTTGATGATGTTAAATCCAACATCACGTCTAACCGGCTAATTGTAATTTTTTGAAAAAAATATATGTTAAATAAGACTATTTGCCTAATAAATTTGATATACAAATATTTACATTTTTTTTTCATAGAATTTGCTGTTTTTTATTTTGAAATTTGTGTCTATCACAGACAAAAGCGAAGATCAGGTAAAAACCTTTCACAAATTAAAGATAATTGAATTACCAATCTTTTTTATACGACTTTTATTCATATTGTGTTTAATAAATGAAGGACAAATAAAAATAAAATATTTGACAAATCTTGATGCGCAGGGAGCGACGCTAGCTCCTCTTTTCAAGTTCGCGCTTAAGGTCACTGTTCAGTTTCGTCTTAACAATTTGTGTACTGCCGAATTTCTTTGAAACTTGGGTCGCGGGTAGAGCATGTCTTGGAATAGCTCATAGGATACTTTTTATAGCCGGAGTATCCGAACATACTCCTGGGAATATTTTTGTTTTTTTTTTTACTGGTAAGTAACAAATCCCACCCATGGGTGGAGCGGGAAATAGTGTAATACTCTTACTCAAAAACCTATCCTGTCCCTACCCTGCCTTGGTTCCAGGGCCCTGGTATGCATTTTCGTACCTCCCCAGAGCCCGGACCCTACTGGGCCCCTACAGTTTGCTGACAACATTTTGAGGCGTACGGGAACAGTGCGCGCCGTAAACGACTTGGGCTTGGTTTGGTCTGTTACCGGAGGGACGGACGGCGAGCTACCCATTGCCCGCCGTCCGCAAGCCCGCTTGCCTACGGTGAATATTTTTGGGGTAATTTTCTACTATACCATGGGAGAAACCGCTGGCTGCAGCTAGTATAATGATAAATATAACATGAGATGTTTAGAATAATTTATGGGAAATAATTAATTATTCACTCGCTCTGGGTTGAGCGTACGGAAGTATCAGACTTACTGGTTAAACCTACCTGTGTTCCTTCAATTTGCCTTTGTGGTCCAGGGTAGGTGTTTTTTTTTTATAGTAGGTAAAATCATCCAATGACAAATCCCGCCCTTGGGCGGAGCGGGAAATAGTGTCAGACTCTTACTGACTAAAAACCTACCCGGTTCCTTCGTTGCCTATCATACCGGGGCATAGCCTTCTTTTCAGAAAGCAGCCCTTGGCCCCCGTAGGCTTTGACCCTGCCTGCAGCTAGCAGGCTGGGCCTCTTCCAGGGTAAGTGTGACATATCCTGGCTTAATATACTACTGAAATTCATCATCATCATTTTAGCCGGAAGACGTCCACTCTAGGATATAAGCCTCCCCTAAGTGACGCTATTACAAACGATACTGTGCGTCTTGAATCCAACTTAACCAGCTCATCAGTCCACTTTTCTGGCCCATCGACCATCCGATCTGCGAGCAATGTGCCCTGCCCACTGCCATATCAGTTTGGCCATTCTTCTTATTAAATTGTATGTTACCGATACAAAAGAACAAAGTACTTAACATTAAAATTTTGTTAATAATACCCAGCAAATAATGATTTTAAAACGTTTGGGATTTAAATTAAGCCCAAACCACAGAATCAGAGCGGCGGATATTTACTGGTTCCTATTTATGCGTCATTTTCATTAATTTTCAGTTTGGTTACGTGGTTTTAATTATTTTAATACTGACTATAATTAAATATTATGTCGTTTCTCCTTGAATTTATACATCTAATAGCTTCTGCCACCAGCTTTACTCGCGTGAAAGTCGGTTTACACTCTTAGGGGTTTTTTGTGGTAGGTAAAATCATACAATGACATCCCCCGCCTTTGGGCGGAGCGCGAGATAGTGTCAGACTCTTACTGGCTAAAAACCTACCCTGTTCCTTCTTCGCCTTGGTTTTTTTTTTTTTTTCGGTAGCTAAAATCATCCAATGACAAATCCCGCCCGTGGGTGGAGCGGGAAGTAGTGTCAGACTCTTACTGACTAAAAACCTACCCCGTTCCAATTCTTCGCCTTGGTCCCAGGGCCCCGGGTGCCATTTTCACATACCCTTAGACCCCAGTAGGCTTCGGCCCTGTTGGGCCCCTTTCTTCGCCTTGGTGAGTTTCGTAAAATCCGTTTTTAGCGGACGTCTATACCCTGTAATGAATCTATAAGTTTGTTGGTGTTATGCTGCGTTTACATGTGGGACCAATCGCTATTGTGTAGCCATTGTATAAACGGGGAAACCCCGTTAACACAATGGCGATTGGCCGATGTTGGGCCCACATGTGAACGTTGCATTATAGTTTCTGAGATTTCGTGATTAATCAGTGAGTGGTATTTCGCTTTTATACACCACTATTTTTTAATTAGTGCAAATACTTAAAGGGCTTATTAGAAAAGGTCTTGTTATTATTTAAGTAAAGTTTCAATAAATAATATTCATAAATAGCAAAGTTATGAGCGTTTGTTTATATCCCAAAATCACACTCAATTTATGAAAACATTGTACAGGTTATTGTCTATGAATGAAAAAATGTTAATAAAAATGGAAAAACACTGCGCTTAGTATTTTCTAGTAGTAGTTGTTATGTATGATGATTCAATTATGAATTTAACAATAATGACAAATTTTCGTGGACAATTTTGGGATTTCGTTTTTTTTACTTTTGACTGCACAAATATGATCAGTAACAGGTACTGATTGAGCCCCATTTTTTTTGTGCACTAATTAAAAAATAGGGGTGTATAAATAGAAGAAATATATAGATACTTATACAATATGTAACTGGAACAATATCGGGAACCCAAGATAAAAAGTCTCATTTGTGCTATTCCAGGCCATGGTATAATTTAATTTTGATATAATATGATATTCCACTTTCACAGAACGCCATCTAGTTCCTAATCAAACAAAACATGTGTACTTACACTGGACTTAAACAACTGATAAACATATATACTTATATATTTCTAAATACGAGTACATACTATATAGATGAATTACACCCGGACACAGAACTAATGGTCGTGCTCATCACACAAACATTTGTCTTGGGTGGGAATCGCACCTCTGTTTATACTCGTGATCGCACCTACGACCTTCGGCATATCAGACAGGGCCACTAACCACTAGACTAACAAACCAGTGGTTAGTGGCCAGGCCATGATCGACCCATGGTACCATGTTTCGTCAAAATCCGATCAGTCATTCGATCGTGAAAATAACACACAAATTTTCGCCTTTATAATATTAGCATGCCTTCTACGTAGCAGAGTATAGCATAGCATATTCAGCTTTTTGATGTTCCCACTGCTGGGACTCAAGCCTTCTCTCTAGGAGAGGGAATGGGCTGTAATCCACCACGCGGGCCTAGTGCGGGTTGGTGGATGTCACATGTATTCGAATTTTTGGTTCTAGGACATGCCGGTTTCCTCACGATGTTTTCCTTTACCGTTTTGAGAGCAGTGGTGATGAAATAAATTACACAAAGTAATGCGCTTGGCTACCACTGCTCTCCACGTAGCAGAATGGCGCATAGGAATTCTAGGTTCATATTTCTTTTTAATATATTAAAAAGAGGCAACATAGACTCGCATGTTTTCCCTAGAGGTTTGTAGTGGTATGCACGATAATAAAGTAGGATTTTTATTTCTTTTAATTTAGCTGATAAGTTTTGCGTCATTACTGGATATATTCCTACTGATCTTCGTGAACCGACATTGATGACATTTTCCACCACGCCATAAGTAGCGCGGTGGCTTTAATGAACTCTGAAATCATTTACACTCTTAAATTCCACCGGAGGCACCGGGTTCGTGAGTCGTAATACAGTTGGTCATCGTTAAGGCAAGTTTGCGGGCGGCGAGCAACGGGTAGCTCGCTGTCCGGCCGTCCGGTAAGGGCAGAAGCCAGATCAATGGCGCCACACGCATCTCAAAGCGATGTTAGTAAAATTGACGGGGTCAGTTAGGGTCGACGCCTGCCTGACGAATTAGAGTAACACAGTGGATTTTATTTAATAAAAGCCTGACAAAAAATTCCTGCTCCACTCACAGCGTTAGAACAACTTGTGATGGTTCCCCACGTAAAAAAAAATAACTTGAAAGTCCTTCTGGAGAGCTGCTATATTTACCCAAAACTCTCCACTGGCACAGTAAAAACGGAAAGTAACTATACACACGGTTGAACAAAACATTTCACCTAGCTAGTTCGGAAACTGAAACAAAGCACTTTAGACGTACAAAAATAGACCGCAAAGTTTAGTGGAACATCACGTATGGGCGTTTGTTTTTCATAACGGCCGGGGCTGCTGCTGAATTGCTATGCTATGTTACTGCAGTAAAATTGGTATGGAGTAGAGAGCAAATGGAGTGATCGTGTTTGTAAACTGATACGAGAGACGTAAACATACATTATAATACATCGTTAAATTTTGATCGTTTTAATCCCGTGGATGGTCGATCCGATACATGAAACACTATCGATTTGTTAAGATAAAATAAAAAATAAAGTACTTTTTTTCTAAAACTTGAATTAAAATACGAATGTACGAAACTAATTTCTTTAAGTACATGCGTAAGTTAATTCGAGTTTAAAAAAAAGTACTTTACAGTTACTTTACATATGAATTAAAAAGAGCATAGTGCACGGTATGCGGGATAGGGTGTAAAATCCTACAAACTTCCATTAAAAAGGGAGGATCCTCTGACCAGATGGGTATTGTGTCTGGTCTCGGCAACTGCCCGATTGACTGTTGTATGTTTCTGAAACGCAGAAAAGTGATATTTTATTTTATAATTCTTGTGTGGTGGAGATGAAATGATGTCCGTTGAATCAAAAATGCCTATCAGAACGACGTTTGAAATGTGTTATAATTTTGATTTATCTAGAGTTCGCAATCAGTCCCTCCCAGCCAGAGAAAAGTATCATTGGCGTATTTTGTAAATGATAAAAGATATTTATTTTGCAAATAAGTTTTTAAAACACTTTTATACGTCTTTTTTTTTCGTTAGTTCAAACTAGGTGAGGCCGATATTTCCTAGTTCACTACCCTACTGTCCCCTGACTGTTAACTACCAAAATAAACTCAGGGGCCAAGTCTCTTTTAAAGCATACAGCTAATATGTAATGATCAAAACGAAAAATAAGACAGACATATCCAGTCAGTGTAAGCATTTGTCAGTATTCGCATAGCTCAACTTAAATCTGTTAAGGAACTCAACGATTTAATGAAAAATGCCAAAAAAGGACATAAGTAATCGATAGAAAATACCTCAATTTCCAGAAATACGTTAAAATTACTGAAAAGAACAAAAAAAAAACACTTAGTCACGTAGTTGTAATATAAATCTGTGGTTTTGGCAGCTTTAAATTTGTAACAAAATCTGCATGTTCACATTCCATTTACTCCCTTCTCCCTGGCGTAAGGAGAAATATATAAAAGTAAATGTTATGCCAGTTCTTTGTCGTAAATAATAAGTTGTACGCAAAGCGGTTGGTTTCGTAGTATTTCTATGTTAGGTACGTGAGATAGTTTTCTATGGAGGGAGTGGCTTAATACAGACTCTAGAATCAATATAATATACATGTGTAAGGTAATCTCGGTAATCTCAGATACAACCTGCGGGTTCGATTATCTACAAAACAAATTGGAAGGATCGCAGTATAACCGAAAACACGAAAGGTTCGACTGATGAAATGCTTGGTTTTTTTTTATAGTACGGAGCTTTTGATATCTTTTCTTTTTGTAAAACTTAAACTTTCTTAAGCATAGCATAGCATAGCATCAGCCTTACAATGTTCCCACTGCTGTGACTTAGGCCTCCTCTTTAGGAGAGGGAATGGGCTGTAATCCATCACGTGGGCCCAGTGCGGGTTGATTGTTGTTGGAGGTTGATTGAAAACTTTCTTAAGATTTGAATTGGATTGTTGGTACATCACGTTACATTTAGTTTCGGAACAGCGAAGTGCCCCATTACAAGTATTTTTTGTCTAAAAGGTAGGCAAATTCAACGTACTTAATTTGTAAAAAAAAAAAAATTGTATTTGGAGCTCGGACGAGGTTGAGGATGCAAGACCGTTGCAAGATAAACATACTGGAAATGTGGTGCTGGAGACGCATTCTTAGAATCCCATGGACCGCGAACCGAACCAATGTTTCGATCTTAAAAAAACTCTATATCAAAGAGTGGTTATCGTCGTCTGCGCAAATACGAATCCTCAGGTACTTCGGGCATATCACACATAACGAGGAATCGATGGAGCGATTAGTGGTGCAAAGAAAAGTCAAGAGCAAAACATTCCGTGGGCGTTCTCAACACGGTGGACAAACTCGACACATGACCATGACCATTCTGTCAAAAATGCAAGACTGAGAAGAGAAGAGAGATACTACATTTTCGCTAGCTCATGGTTTCAATCGAGAAATGTCATACGCAACTTTATTATCCCGTACTAAGTTAAACAACAGAATGTAGCCGCAATAAAGCTAGTATTCGGCATTCATTTGGTCAACATTAGTAGCTCGCGAAATTTAAATTTTGATCAAATGAAATTTAAGATTTGATTAAAAATATGATAAGGCAGTCGTAATACGTAGGATTATAACAATCATTAAAATCATCAATACTACGCTCTCACCTTGTCTTACCCAAGTGATTTTCGCAGGCTACTTTAGCACTGAAACAGCGGTTTTATTTGTAAAAACAATAACTATTCAAGATTTTGTTTTTATTTTTTTAGCCCTTACTGTCCCACTGCTGGGCAAAGGCCTCCCCCAATTTTTTTTTTTTTATAACTTTCGAATATTTCCGTGAAGTAATGTCGTAGATAATCTTTTGAAATCGTAAATTAGAGTCTGACTCGCGATTTTTTTTTATCGAGCCAACTAATTTATATCATGTTTCGGTTTTTGCCCGGCGCTTGGTCATATAGTCAATTTTAATAAAAATAAATTTCTCATAGTGTTCTCTTTTATACTTATGGATTTCCAGAGGTTTAAAAAAGTTAAAAATGAGTAGAAACCTGGCCTTAACACAAACTAGATCTAAAACAGCGGTCATTCCATCAAATAATCCCCCACCACAAATTCTCAATTCCTATTAGAATCGAAAGTCTCGAGCTAACGAGAAATCTCGTTGGTACACAACACACGAAGGCTATTTAACGAACGTCAAAACGACAGCTGTCAAAACTGTCACTATTTCTACCATGTTTGTGTGGTTTACGATCGGGTGTCGGTATTGGTTTAATTTTAGATTCAGCGTCTAAAGTTAATGGGTTTCCTTTAAATAGGCGATGTTGGGTAATCAATGATTTTTGTTTAATTTTCTCGCCAGCCGAGCTGTAGCCGGGAAAAAGAAAAAAATAAAACAGAGGGCATAGACAAGAAGGCGAACACATTTTTTTTTTACTTTTTACGAAATACCAATGTGTTTTTCGCACACTTCAAGGGGCTAACTGTCGAGTTTAATTCCGATCGGTCGACATTGGAATTGTGACGTCAGCTACTCTTGCATTCGATGCTAGCGCCAAATTGGTTTAAAATTGCGTGACCACACGCCAAGCCCAATTCTCATTTTACTTAGTTTCCCAAAAAAGTCACGCAATTTGGCCCTAGCATCGAATTCAAGAGTATCTAACGACACAATTCCAATATCGATCGATCGGAATTAAACACGAGTGTTAGGCCTCTGGTTTCTCAACTTTTTTCTCGTGGGCGCTAAAATGTTCTCATAGCTTATTTAGATTGTTAAAAATTACACTATGGGTTCGGTCCAGATGGTTACTGGACGGTCGGCAACACTCGTCGTCCGTGTGAAGATGTCCATTCAGTAACGCGTGCGTGAAAACGTAACAAACAAACTTCTACATTAAAAATATCAGTATAGAAATGTACGGGCGTGTTTATTAAATACATTTCTTAAGCCAGTAGTGGATATAATACCATTACGCCACATAAGCGATTGCCTTATTACCATATAAACCTCCCAACCAGGGTGGTTAGCAATCTTACATATATTTTTTTTATTTCTAAAAGAATAAATTGCTTGCACAGTTGTGTGTGCTATAGCAATTAATATTCCCTGATGTAATTAGTGGTAGGTGGTCGTATTGTGTGGAAGGATTACGGACATGAGTCACTCTAGAGATTTGTTCTTATAAAAGTAAATTGGAGACAAATTGCGTTGGAATTCCCTTTCGGTGAAAGTTATAAGATGAGGCGTGTAGCGATTATAGAAATTGTGGGTGTTTTCAATTTGTGAAAAGCATTCGCATGTAATGTAATATAATGCTGGAACGTTACACGAACACGGGTTGGTTTTAGTCAGTAAAAACCTGAGTTCCTCTTCCTTCACCAAGAGCGAGAGAATTTACTTAAAGAAAAAAAAAAACTATTTATTTGGCATACACAGGTTCAACAGACACACCGTGTGACAGTATAGAGACCAAAAGATATGTAGAAACTTAAGATTAACAGAAAGAAGACTAACATTGTGTACGGCCAGACCACAACGTGGAAGCTGTGTGACTCTGAATTTCGACTGATTGAATTCATTAATTTCGTTTTATTTTATTGATAATTTGGTCATTTCCCACTTCAAAAAAGCTCGTTCTTTAAACGCTGAACTAGCCATGTAATTGGAACCTTATTTCATTTATTCATAATTATTTTGTTTCTGTTACAGGTAATTACGAGTTTTATGAAGACAGGTGAATTATTGTAAGTCCAAATTAAAATCAGGAATTTTATTTAATTAGTCGTTACAAAATTGACTTATAATGTCTATATTTATTTATTTATTTAATCTTCCTGCAACCAAAGGTACAAAGGCGGACTTAATGCCTTAGGCATTCTCTACCAGTCAACCTAGGGTGGTGGAGAGACAATATGGCAGGTACATAAAAAAAAGGAGGAAAAATACTATTTTGAAAACAAATATTACAAAATTATATATAAAGCTAAAACTGAACATACATACATATATACTATAATATATACCTATACATACACATTATATAAAAATATATATACTACATCAATAGCAGAATCATCTCAAATACTCCATTTGAGATGATTCTGCTATTGATGTAGTAAGTAACTCCGCAACTTCCGCTTAAATGCGTACTCCCGCGCCTTTGGTTATCAAACCTGAAATCGCGAAAAAATCAGCCAAGTTCAGTACATTTTGACCAGCTAGGCGAATATAAATGTACTGACCAGCATATTTTTTAGCGATTTCAGGTTTGGTCCCGTAGTAAAAGTTATTTGTTATCATGACTACAATCAGGTGTTTAAGTATCGTTCACTAATTACCAGTCACCCTATATTGTTGAGATTCTATCTACCTGGGCTCAACCACGTAACCGTTTATGTAAATATAGAAACACCTATCCATAAACCTGTACCTACAGCAAGTATCTAATATCGTTATGCGCAATTCTAGCTAAAGGAATATGTAATACTCCTAATAAGCATGCTAATGGGAGTGCCACACATTTGCATATACCTACATTCATACCAGATTATTAAATAAATATAAATAACTTGAATCATGTACCAGGTGAATCCATATTTAAGCTGCGGTTCGATTAAGTTCTAGTAGCATCTGAAGCAGGGGTAGTTCAAGTCAGTAATTGACTGATACACGCTCTCGGTCCCCCAAAAGCATGAGAAGGTGTCCAATTAAAAAAAAAATTAAGAAATCTCCAAGTCAAACTAAAAATAATTTTATTTCACATAGGACATAGGGGCATAACGTCAGAGATATGTTGGTACAAGAGCAATTACTAGAGTGGGCCGCGTCTTCTTTAAAAAAAAGATTAAATTAAAGATTCTAATTTTTCTGAGCGTAAGCGAGAGTATCAAAAGAGCACGAGATTCATCCCAACTCAGCGAGGAAATAACTAAATGCAAAAAAAAATACAGTAATAACATACTTTTATTTCAGTTTAGTAGTAGTTAATAATAATAATTAACTACTACTTTATGAAAGGTAAGTATTACAGGATAACCTTTTTAAATTATAACAAATAATACTTATGTATTAAGAGAAATTGAAAGTAACGTTACTAAGTTTCTTGTTTTCAACATAAGATTTTAACAATATGACGTGTAAAGAAAATGGCGCGCGCAAAGGATATTTAAAAAAGTAGTACACCAAGGACCGTTCGTTGTGGTGACACTTGGGGGAAGCCTATGTCCAGTATGTCCGCAGTGGACGTCCTCTGGCTGAAATGATGATGATGATGACACCAAGGAGCTTCCAAGTCTTGAGTTTTTAATATATTAAAAAAAAGTTTTATTATAAATTTGGCACCATGAAGGTTTCATAAACTTGTGCACACGATGTTCTAAATTCAATTTATTTTATCCTCTAGCGGATAAAAACAGGTTTTGCTCTCACTCAAGATTTTGAAGAGCAAAAATATTCTTTCCGAGATTGGAGGATTTTGATACAAGTGCAGAAAGTTTGTCATTGCGACCGAGGCGAATTTGCACGAGCCGTAGGCGAATGTGTTATGGAGAAGAGAGCTTTAGTGACAAATTTGCACAGAGGGTTGTCAGCAAACTGTAGGAGCCAGCAGGGTCGAAGACTACTCTGGGGCTTTGGAAAAGTGTGAAAATGCATAACAGGGTCCTGGAACCAAGGCAATGAAGGAACGGGGTAGGTTTTTAAACAGTAAGTGTCTGATACTATCTCCTGCTCCGCCCAAGTGCGGGAGATAGTATCAGTCATTGGATGATTGTACCTACCATAAAGAAAACCTTAGGTTCGGAACCCTAAAAAGCCCTTGTTTTGAAGAATTTAAAAAAAAAAAAACAGAAGGGTGATTTAGATGGCTGGATCAAACCTAATCGTAGTGCGATAAGAGTCAGTTTTCGTGCAAGTACCTAAGTATATTAAAAATACTTTTTCTCAAGTCACTGACTACGCGAATTTTTCTTTCTAACATCCGCTTGTAAATTAGATCACACATGAGTATTTCACTAACAGATTTTTTCCATTAAAAATAAATGTAAAGGATGTTATTGCTAACATCTAAAAGCTTCTTACTTCAGGTTGTTTATTGTCATTCAGCTTATGAGAGGTGTTCACGTTTGCTGGTTATACGTTAAACTGTAAGTATAATATGGTTTTTGTATCGAATCATACCATACTAATATCATAAAGGTATGTATGTTACTCCTTCACGCACGGTTAGGCCTCGCGCCGGGCTTTGGTACAGGCCATACTCCGGAGAGAGGAGGAGTGGCAGGCGGTCACCTCCTGCGAAGCAGTAATGCTAGCAAAGTAGGAGGCCGACCGCATCAGGCAACGGCACACACGACGCCACCGCTGCCGGGATTCCGATCCCGACTTCCGGCCACCTTAGGCGCGGGCTTGCAGTAACAGACCGGTCCGAGCCCAAGTCGTCTACGGCGCACACTGTTCTCGCGCGCCTCAAGGAGTCGTCAGCAAACTGTAGGAGCCCAGCAGGACCGAAGTCTACGGGGGCTAAGGGTTAGGTGAAAATGAACCCTGGGGCACTGGATCGAAGGCAATGAATGGAACAGGGTGGGTTTTTAGTCAGTAAGAGTCTAACATTATCTCCGCCCCACCCAAGGGCGGGATTTGTCATTTGCTGATTTTACCTACCATAGAAAAACACACACGGTTAGACCATTTCCTGGAATAGCAAATGTCATCATCATTTCAGCTAAAAGACGTCCACTGTTGAGTCCATTCTCCCTCATTATTCGGATTCCCGTGACCCTCGCCAGGCCGTTGGAAACCTTCAAACGCTGCGTCTTCAACGTGGTCGCCACTCTAAAACCTTTCGTCTCCATCGACTATTTGTTCTGCGAGCTATGTGCTCCATTTCTTCCAGCAAATAGGATACACTTTATCCTGGTAGTTCGGAAAGGTTCTCAATGTATCCCTCTTTTTCTTTTAATACTTCCTACCAGAATATATCGTCATCCGACCGCAAGCGGGTGTGCAAAAATATTTCACCAAGAGTTTAGTCCTTTACCGTAAAATGGTATATATTTAGCTCATTTCTTCCGGTCGCCAGCAGGGTCCTTTATCTTACGCGCCTGCGAATTTTCCGCTATAACCGGCTTATGGTAGCTATTTGTTATTTTTGGGGATTTTCCCATCAATTTTATCATGTTGAGTGAAAATATTCTCAAGTGGTGGCAATGACATTACCCTTGAATATCTTCGTAGGCTTTACTTTTTTCGTTTTTTAAGGATTAAGTATTAACAAAATGGCAAAAATGTCGTCCAGTCCATTTACAAAGAAACCGGGCACATTAGTACATCGTCAGTATACTGCTCAAGTTTTAAAATGTTACACTACTGCAACATTGAATTTAATTATAGTACGTGGCAAATAAGTTTAACCATTTGCTATGGTTACGTGCAGCCCCTCACTTTACACCCTCGAATATTGGCGACCTCGCTACGCTCGGACACCAAACTCCTTCTCGGGACTAAATAAGGTTCTTTCACCCCTAGGCCTAGGGTAACAATGTACTAATTTGCGACTCGGAAAATCTTCTAGATTCTTTGAGAATGAACTATTTACCTACATAGGTAAGTCTAGTTTATATATGAACATATAGTTTATTTTTTCCAATTCATGTCTCGCGGCAGAGGTGGTGTGACCGATTCATTATGTTCGCAGGGCAAACATGAGCACAGACGGCTCAAGGTAAAGACGTTTGGAGGGAGAAAAGGGAGGCCTTTGCCCTCATCAGAAATATAAAAAGAACGCATAGCATAGCATACTCGTAGCATCAGCCTTTTAATGTTCCCACTGCTGGGACTCAAGCCAACCCGCTAGGAGAGGGAATGCGCCTGAATCCACCACGCGGGCCCAGTGCGTGTTGGCGGATGTAAAATGTCTTCGAATTTTTAATTCTAGGACATGCCGGTTTCCTCACGGTGTTTTCCTTCACCGTTTTGAGAGCAGTGGTGATGAAATAAATTACACAAAGTAGCGTGCGTGGCTGGGTTTGAAACCGTGACCTACAACTCGTAAGTCGGGGTCGCTCTAAATAAAAAAAAACCTTATCCTGCTCCACAAAAAGAAAATCTAATCAAAATACGATAGCAGTTCCATTTTCTATTACTAAAAATATGAGTTATTATCCCCTACAATCACGTACCAGGTCATTAAGAGTCAGTTATCAGGCGCTGCCAATTAATGGCCACGATCCTACCCTGACGACTTTCCGATATCCGGTATTAGGCAGTTTCGTACGCATCCGACACTTGGGGGCCCGAAAACATGATAATTTACTTGTAAATGTTTGTAATAAATGATACAGAAGCGGTTTTGTGTCCGAAGTAAGGAGCCCTAATTTAGAGGTTATTTTTTTTTGGTAGAAAAACATGTTTTGCTAATGGTATCCTTGTTAGCCTTGAGAAAATAGGTGGTTCAATTCGAAAATTACGTACTAAAAAGTTTCTATAAATTGTGTAGCGCGGCAAATAAGTTGAACCCGTTGCTATGGTTACCCACAGCCTCCCACTTAGATTGAGACCCGAAAATTTGTTACTGCGCATTCGAGGGCGATCGCCATGATGGTCCAAATTGTGTGCCGAGGATTATAAGTATTTTACGCCGAGCATTGCGAATCTAGAGCATAGTGGGACTAACCAAAAAAGTCTTATAGGTTGCTAGAAATAAATATATTTCTCTAAAGAACACATAAAACATATATCTCAAATCTATTAACAATCATAGTGCTTTTAAAATAAACAATAAAAAAATAGCATTATCTCTACCACATAAAAACAGTTACATCTCATACAAAATCAAATCACCTCAGTCGTTATTTGTGGGCTTGCGGACGACGAGCAGTAGGTAGTTCGCCTTTCAGCCGTCCGGTAACTATCCGAACCGAGGCAGAGTCGTCGACAGGGCTTAGCGCCTCAAAGACGTCAGCAAAACCATAGTGACCAGGTATGCGGCAGGGCTGATACCCACTAGTGCCATGGTTCTAGTAGTCCTAGAACGCAACTGAAGGAAACCGGTTTTAGTCAGAAAAAGTCTCCTAATCCACCCTAAGTGCTTGTTTACGGCGCGTTGGGCAATTCGTCGTACATTGCCTTATGTTTGTGTTTGCGCGAGCAATGACGCGGCCCGCTACTGCAATGCCCAACGCCCAACGCGCCGCATCTCTGTAAACAAGCCTTAAAGCGGGAGAAGCCTCAAAAAAAAAATACCCTTATTTACCTTCAATTTTTACCCTAACGAACCACACATAGCGAGGTCGATTGAAATGCATGAAAAATGACCACCGTGATTATTTTTTGAGGACGTTGAGATTTCCCCCAGGACCTGCCAGGGTCGATTGTAGTCGGTCACCTGTAAACACATCGGAACACTTCCATTGTAAACCTGAACAAAGAAAATGTTTCATTGTCCAAATAGATTGTGCGTACAAAGGAAAAAGAAGCCTAGTTCATGTATTTGGCTTAGTTTGGAAGAAAATATATAGAACCCGTTTTTTTTTTTTTTTTTTTTAATGGTAGGTAAAATCATCCAATGACAAATCCCGCACTTGGGCGGAGCGGGAAGTAGTGTCAGACTCTTCCTGACTAAAAACCTACCCCGTTCCTTCGTTGTCTATAGTGCCGGGGCTGAGCCTTCCTCTCAGAAAACGGCCCTTGACCCCAGCAGGCTTCGACCCTGCCTGCCTGCAGTTAGCAGGCTGGGCCTCTATGGTTTGCTGACAGCTCCTTGAGGCGCGCGGGAACAGAACGCGCCGTCGACGACTTGGGCTCGGTCCGGCCGGTTACCGGACGATCGGACAGCGTGCTAATAGAACCCATGTACTGCTTATTGAGTAAATAACACTAGCTTCAGACAGTGGCCTAAAAAAAACTTGGCAAATGTGAGTCGGACTCCCACACAGAGGGTTCCGTACGAAATAACTTATATAATTAGTTTAATTCCCGGATCGAGTCTCGAAGATTTTTCCTAATCGAAAAAAGCTTTTTTTGCGACGTAACAACCAATTTAATTTACAGTTTTATTCCTGTACTTGTGCTATAAGATCTTGCTTCATGCCAATTTTCAGGGTTCTAGGTCAACGGGAAGTACGCTATGAATTTTGGTTCCCTTGAGTGTCAAAGTATACACACCTTTTTTGCGACATAAACGCCCGTATCATTTTTTGCGTTAACTTAGAAGTTTGAGTATTTCACAGCTTCAAGGGACCGTAGACCTGGGCCTCAAGTCTGCTATTACAATAGTGTCAGAATCGTCTATCATTGATTTCATCATGGTTGATATTGACAAGTTTGGTAATCTACTAATACGAGTATAATTGCGCCACAATGACTTTCCAACAGTCAATCACTGACACACCATTGAAAGAAATGGTAATTTCGTACATAATGACAAATGAATTTCTGACTTATAATTTAATATTAATAATAATTTAATTATTCATTTATATCGGAAACCAGTCCATATGCAAACATTCTAGACATTGACATCACATTAAATTAAAAATAGATAAATTAAACACATTATAAAACAGAAAACTACAATAAAATGTCATTAAAATAAAAAATACAAAAATAAAAAATTACAATTAGTCACTAAAAAATCAATCAATCAATCAAACAATCAATCAATTTTGTCAGTTCCTTTGATTAGTGACTTACCATTAGATTTGTCTGAATACGACAAAGTACCACCATTCGTTTACGAGACCAATAACCGACCAATGATCGACCATTATATGATTTAGCAGATTAAGAACTTTGACCAAAATGACAATGGGATTGTGTTGGACTGTCTAATTTGCAAAAATAGCAGACCGATACCTCCACGCGTTCCAGAGATAAAGGGTCTTGACAGGCAGACAGATAGACATCACAGTCATCCTGTCGGTTTTTCCTTAAAAGTTACGGAACCCTAAAAAAGTACCCAGCTGATTAGTACTTCCTTCCAGAGATGTGTTTTAACATACATACAAACAATTTCATCTCTTTACATACCTAGTTAAGGTTACACTTGACATTTGATAGAATCAGTGGCGTAGCTAGTCCCACAGGGGCCCCGTATCAGAAGTCCCATAGGGGACCCCCGTATAAAAAAATGGTGCTTTTTTATAAATGCTTGGTTTACCTTACGAGACAGTTGTGAATAACATGTTTTTTTGTTGATAGGTTCGCGCTTGACTGTGTTGTATGTTGCGAATTTTTGCCTACTTCGTGACCCCAGTAGCACGGGGGCCCCGTATCATTGATACGGTAGATACGGCGGTGCAACGCCCCTGGATAGAATCCATGAAAGGATGTATGGACCTCTTTGACTCCTGAGAGTGCGGTGGCCTTAGTTGAGTGCTGCGCTTCACTATCAACGATCGCATCACTGCTTACCATCAGGTGGGATCGCAGTCGCTTATATCATTAAAAAAAACATGACACAGACCAAGTTTTTAGAATCCACACATACACAAGCATTCAGTGGTTTCATTCCGCCCTTATGTGTACTAGTAATTGCCATACTGCGGTATCATTAGGCACTCTTCCAAGTATTTGTCACTACTTACTTTTTATAGCAGTCTTTAAATCCGATAGGTTTCTGAAACTGTTGCTGAGGACGCACTGAAATTCTGTGACATTAGGAAGAAAGCGCTAAAAGCCAGGATTTTATTAGGATGCTGATGGTGAGAAGTTATGATGTAACAGTCGCAGATTCTTTAGTCTGATACTACTACTTATTTTCGAATCGATGGTTAACTCGTTAAACTGTTTGGGCCCAGGAGAAGGCTACGTTAATTGCAGTATAAGTGGCACTCATTAAATCCTTCAAACTGCAGGTATATGCACTTAGGACACTAACTTATGACTCATTTTTTAAACAGGGCCCCCGTACCCACATTGAGTATCCGACGGGTATCTAAAACCCTATTTCTCAAAGTTGTCTTTATAACTACTTACCTGGGTGCGTAAGCACAGCCCCCCCTAGCCAAGTTACAGTCGTTTCGTTTGACGTGAACGCTTGGAGTTGGCCACGCCCCACATTCCTCTGTTCTGAACACGTGAGCGTTGAGATGACCAACTTCAAGCGTTCACGCTAAACGGAACGATTGTAACTTGGCTTAGGGGGCTGATCTGATCTGGTTGCGTCACAACCTCAGGTTCAGTTGAAATCCAGCGTCAGGCACCAGTTGTTGGAGCAAATCCTCATGCGTGATGGAATCCGCATGATATTAAAACCACCATAAATCTATAGATTGTGTTCCAGAGAATTCATAATTATCATCATCATCAGCCTTTTAATGTTCCCACTGCTGGGACACAGGCCTCCTCTCTAAGAGAGGGAATGGGCCGTAATCCACCACGCGGGCCCAGTGCGGGTTGGTGGATGTCACATGTCTTGGAAACAGAAAATTCAAGGCCATTTATTTTTATCGCCAAAAATCGGTCCGGTGTTCCTCAATCGATACGTATCCATTTCACAATGTTACTAGTACTAAAACTAATTACAAAAAGTATTTTCGTACGTACATAAAACTGTTTAATGGTCGCTGAAATGGCTCAGTATTCCAAGAAGCCTGTGGTGGAGGTAGACATTGTGCCTATATCCGTGGTTGTTTGAGACAGACCCTGGTATAGTGGTGGAAGTTATAAGCGGTGGGGTGTAGTGGGAACAAGCCCAGCCATGTCTAATCTGTGGGGTTTCAGAATAAACACATAACACATTATTATATTTTGTTACTATGTCTGGAGTTAGTGGTTGACACGTCCGACTAGCTCGGTCGCTAGCTTACGACTGACGGCCGACTCATCCCCACCACCGAGCGGCCAGTCTATGCAATCAATAACTACATACTCTTCAATTCTATACTAAACATCACAATATCTAAAGTATTAGACTCTCATTGCTTAAAATAGTAAGAGAGAACTGCGGGTTTTTTTTTGAGATCGCTATAAATTTGAATTGTAAAATATTATCTAGCAACTAAGCGAAGTTTTACATCAATTTATTTAATAATACCTTCGCCCGGTTCTCGTCCCAATTATTTATCAGAATCTTTAAACATTTCGATGAAGCGATGAATTTAATAGAAAATACGGAACATTGTAGCCTGAAGAACTTTCCACTGAAGCTTAAATAGACATCAGAAACCCTTGGAAGGGTTTTATAATAATATATTATATTAGTTTATAATAAATTATTATTATAATAATTATTAATTGAATTTGTTTTTATTTACTATTGCTATTTTGAATTGAACTTGATTTTTTTTTACCATTGCTATTATGAATTAATTTCAAATATTGACATTTTGATTTTCAGTTTATTTCAATTTTGACATTTTATTTTTTGTTTTTTATTCATTATTTGTCTGCTGCAACTAATTTTGTACGCCATAATTGGCAGAACATTTAGCCACGTCGTATTATTTAAAAACTGTTAAGCTAAGTTATAAACTGTTTTCATGTTTTACAAAATTAATATATATTATTATGTATCCCTGTATCTGCTGCCAGTAGCTTCGCCCGCGTTATAGAAAAAAATGTCCCAAAGGAACATACTCCCATTATAAAAAGTCATTATCATTGTAGCCGGAAGACGTCCACTATTGGACATAGGCCTCCCACAAGGGTCACCACAAGGAACGGTCTTGTGCGATTCGCATCCAAAAAAAAAAAAAATCGGATGAAAAGTATCCTATGTTATTTCGATGCCTGACAACTACGTGGTAATTGTCTGACGCTGATTTTCAGCTGACCTTTACGGAGAATGTACGGCAATGTAATTTATTAGTCTTAAGTAAATGCTCAAAGCCAAGCCAAGTTATCGCACTAAATCGCTGTAAGCTTTCATTTTAGCACCCATATTGTACACACAATAGTACAGAAGCGATCGTGTAGAAAATAACAGCACATTCCGTGATTCCTACACGCTCAAATAGGTTTTTATAATCACTTTTATTGTTACTTTTCATGTAGTGTTCAATATCAGTTTTGGCATTTAGTGTCTTGCTGAGCTTTTTTACTGATGGTTGGTTAAAAAAGTTCTTAACGATTTAGGTTAGGTTAGGTTAGTTAATTTTATCAAAATTTAATTTGTACATAATTAAAACAAACATTCAGAATTCTATTCGAGTAAAGCTACACAATTATTATAAACTAATATAATATATTATTATAAAACCCTTCCAAGGGTTTTTGATGTCTATTTATGTTTCAGCGGAAAGTTCTTCAGGCTACAATGTTCCGTATTTTCTATTCAATTCATCGCTTCATCGAAATGGTTTTTTTTTTTTTTTTTTATGGTAGGTAAAATCATCCAATGACAAATCCCGCCCTTGGGCGGAGCGGGAAGTAGTGTCAGACTCTTACTGACTAAAAACCTACCCCGTTCCTTCGTAGCCTATCGTGCCGGGGTCGAGCATTCCTTTCGGAACTAACCCATGACCCCAGTAGGCTTCGACCCTGCCTGCCTGCAGTTAGCAGGCTGGGCCTCTTCGGTGTGCTGACAGCTCCTTGAGGCGCGCGGGAACAGAACGCGCCGTCGACGACTTGGGCTCGGTCCGGTCGGTTAACGGACGATCGGACAGCGTGCTACCCATTGCACGCCGTCCGCAAGCCCGACCCTACGGTGGCCGGAAATCGGGATCGGAATCCCGGCGGCGGCTGGGGCGAGCGCCCCGTTGCCTCTGCCTGATGCGGTCGGCCTCCTCCTTTGCTAGCATTACTGCTTCGCAGAAGGAGGCGACCGCCTGCCATCCCTCCTCACTACGGACCATGGCCTGAACCAAGGCCCGGCGAGAGAGATCGCTGCCGCCGATCGCCCCCACGAGGACCCGGCGATGCTCCGCCCAGGCGGGGCACACCTCTACAGTGTGCTCCACCGTGTCCTCCGGATGTTCCGCACAGTGGCGACACCCGGGCGAATCCTCCGCACGAATCCGGAACAGGTACTTAGCGAACTTTCCGTGTTCGGTAAGCACCTGCGTCGTGCGGAAGTTGAGAACGCCGTGAGGTCTTTCCAGCCACGCCCCAAGGATGGGCCTTATCGCCCCAATTGTGGCGCGCCCCGAACGAGGTTGCGATAGTCGTTGACGCCATTTCGCCATGAGATCCCGCCGGAGCTCTGTCCGCCATGCCTCGACTTGTCGTGGCAGCGGAATTTCGCCCCGGCGTTGCATCTCCATGCGCTTGTCGTGCATGTGTGCAAGGACTGTTTCATCGAAATGGTTAAAGATTCTGATAAATATTGGGACGAGAACCGGGCGAAGGTATTATTAAATAAATTGATATAAATCTTCGCTTGGTTGCTAGATAATATTTTACAATTCAAATTTGTAGCGATCTCAAAAAAGAAAACTATTTTTGTGATCCGTAAAAATATTTGTAGTCACAAAGATTTTTGATTCGAAAATTGAACTATTTTTATAGGTTAAGTACATTGTTAGAATTTAGGTAGGGATTTCTAATCTCTTTTGAAAATATTATTGTAGCCTATGTTACTCAGTAAAGATATAGTACTAGCCGCATACAACTAACAAATCAAATTTCCACCCGGTAACAGACCAGACCGAGCCCCAGTCGTTTACGGCGCTCACTGTTCCCGCGCGCCTCAAGGAGCTGTCAGCAAACTGTAGGGGCCCAGTAGGGTCGAAGCCTAAACTTGGGCTCTGGGGCGGTATGAAAATGCATACCAGGGCTCTAGAACCTAGGCAGGGAAAAAACAGGGTAGGTTTTTAGTCACTAAAGGCTGACACTCTTTCCCGCTCCGCCCAAGGGCGGAATCTATTATTAGATGATTTTACCTACCATAAAAAACCTCTTTATAACATTAGATTAGACTACAAAAGCCAAAACTAAATACAAATTGGTTTACAGAAATTAATAATAATTTTGTCTACCTACCTACATTAACTAAGAAAAACCTTAGAAAAACTAGATAAAATAATAGCAAGACAAGATGTTAATTACACACAATATTAATTAATGAGGTACTTACATTGTTTGTGAAGCTCGTGATGTGGGTAGTGGGTATGTTAGGATAGCTAATTATTTTGTTTATAGGACATAAATCATTATGCTTTAGTACCTACCTCACCTGAGGACATGCGATCCGTTTCACGACCTAATCTGAATTGTTAAAGGGATAGCGCTATATAGGGTGTTTTCTCTTTGCTCTTGGGCGGAGTGAAAAAGATGTGTCAGACTTTTACTGACTAAAATTTTACTCCTGCTCCTTCCTTGCCTTTCATACCAGGGCCGAGTTTACCTTTCAGAAACAAACTCTTGGCCCCAGTAAGCTGACATACGTTATCCTGTCTTTTCTATAATTTAGCAAACTCGCGAACTGTTAAACGCTCGAAGTTTAAGTAGTCGCCATAGGTTTCTTATCATCATCATCATCATCATCATCATTTTAGCCCAAAGACGTCCAGTGTTGGCCAGTGTCGCCACAATCAACGGTTCTGTGCGTCTCACATCCATTAGACTTCCGACCAGGTCAATGGTCCACCTTGTGGGACACCTTCCAACGCTGCGTCTTTCGGTACGTGGTCGCCACTCTAGAACGTGTCGGCCCTGTCGACCAACTGTTCAGAAATCAGAAGCGTTTATTTCAAATAGACCAATTACAGGCGCTTTTGAATTGTCAAAATGTCGGTCAAGCAGGTTCTGTAAGGAATGTGGATTTCTGATCACTGAAGGAAACTCCGAGCATATAGAACCCTTTTCATTGCCCTTTGGGTGATTTTAATGCTACGTTTACATATGGACCCAGCGTCGGCCAATCGTCATTGTGTTAATAACCCGGTTTCCTTCTGTTCAATACAAACAAGATGTGTGTGTTTTTTTTTTTGCGTTTTTAGGGCTCTTTTTGCGTTCTGTACCTCAAAAGAAAAAAACGAAACCCTTATAAGATCACTTTGCTGTCCATTTTTCTGTCTGTTTCTCTCCTTTTTTGCTCGATTTTAACAATTTAATTTCCTTCGTGTGCGAGACTGTTGGGCCAGATTTTTCTTCATCTTCATGATCATCATTATCATTGCAGTCGTAAGACGTCCACTGAGATAGGCCTTCCCAAGCTTCGCCACATTAGGTTTTGCGCTTACCACATTTTCACTTTACATCTTATTAAAGATCCCTTACAAACTTTTCTTAACAGCATACAATACACATTTTTCCTTACCCAACGGTTCAGATACACAGATAAAATCAAACACGCATTTTATTACCACATTTTCCTTTTCCTTGTCGTAAGCAAGGCGTTTGATCGACAAGGGAACCTCCCAAACCCTTCAGCCGACTCAATAGAGCGAAGGAATCCATGTTAAAATACTATGTTTATCTATTTCGGGAGGTCTTCCTGTAATCTTGTTCTTATGCCTTTCAGGAAACCATTTTAGAGATCTCTTGACAGGAACTGGCGATGTAAATTTGAGTGTTCCTCAGGGAGTTAGGAAGGGAATACAGGTGGAGTTTATTGGTAGTGTGTAGACAGATTAAGGGTCTCTGTTTCAATTGATCTTAAGGTGCATTTAAATGAATTTGTAATAGATAGGTACTATTTAGTGTCACTTTTTTGTCATAATGGTGATAAGTCGAGAAAACATTAAGAAACTCTGTAAAAGCCTGCCACTCCCACTAGCTTCACTGAAGAATTGATAATTACCTACCTAAAAAAATCTTTGGTAAAGCAATGTTTGTTTTGTATTTAAATATGTTACCACACCCTATAGGTCACGTGGGTGCCTTCACAAACATGTAAACTCAAATACACAAGACATTTAGGTCCGAAGCACCCTATCTGTAGGCCATACAATTACGTATATTTGTGCCGTGCGGTAATTGAACCCGCGACATGCAGCGTAGTACAATCAATCGCTCAACCAATGCCAACTTTGCCTTCATTTTTCGATCAGGGGATAGATCTCGTACGTGCCAAGACAGTTTTAATAACAGTATTACTATTCGTTTACCCTGCTACTCTGTAACTACGTCGTAAAGATCAGCTAGGCAGTGGTTTCTTATAAAATTGTGACGAGCATAGTTGGGATAAAGCTAGATAAATTGTAAAGGTGTCATTTGAACCTTCTCTGCTGGGTAAAGGCCTCCCTCTATTCTTTCCAATTCCTCGCCTTCATTTTCCATCTCATCCATAGTTTGCCGTGGCCCCGCGTCGCTGTGCTCGGGCACCAATCTTATGTTTTACAGGCCATCTACTCGATCTTCCATACAGGCAATGTATAGAATATGGTTTAAAGGGGGCTTTTATTTTCAGGTTGTGATAAAAAAAAATAACTGACTTAATCTGTTCGTCTCGGAGTGCCTTAAGATTACAGCACCTCCTTCTCTGCTTCGTCACACACACATTACCGGCTGCGAATTTGTTATTGTTTAGAATACCTTAATTACACAGATTGCCCGCAACAGATACATAATATACCTATTGAAAACCATAGACATAAATATAAATGACGACTATCGATATTCACAGCGACAAGAACATAAAACTAACGAGTGTTTTAAAAACAGGCAACGATTGAGCGCGTTTATTTAAACAGAAAAAAAAATAACTGTTATTTTCTTAAATAGTTCTTTTTTGAGCCTTCCTAGAACGAAAAGTCCACCTAAAAAGTAGAAAATGAAATGTTCATCATTACAGTATCTGTAATCTCCTCCGACCAGCTTCTCCCTCATATAAGGGTGGCTTATTTTATGGTAATAGGCTTGGGGGTGGCAAAACAAACTAAGATAATAGGGTGATAATTTTGTGGGGAACAAAATATGCCTTCATAGCTCACCTGAGTTTGTTGTGCTTGTTATTATACCTATAAAATAGTCGATTTGGTGACAGTATTTGTTATGTGACATACAAATTGCTTGTAACTCAGAATAGTTACTATTTGTGAAAAAAAGACAACTTAAAGGTTGCTTTTTTCACACTAGTGCCTGTAATTGATGCCATACTAAGGTTTCAAAGTAATATGTGTATTTTTATGTGACATACTAGCTGCTGCCAGCGGTTTCGTTCGCGTGTTACCTAAAAGATATTCCATGGAAATATATTCTCGGGATGAAAACCTCTGGTCTGCTCGTTTGCCAAATTTCATCCAAATCCGTTTAGCTGTTCGAGCGTGATGAAGTAACAAACACACTCACACAGTTTTGCCTTTATAATACTAGTGTGATTTCAGACAAATAAATAATTATAATCTTTTATAAATATAAAAGCGAAATACCACTCACTGCTCAATCACGAAATCTCAGCAACTATAACACCTACAAACTTAGGCAGGTAGGTTGCTTATAGGGTGTAGACGTCCGCTAAGAATGGACTTTACGAAACTCCACCCCTAAGGGGGTAAACCGACTATCACGCGGGCGATGCCGCTGGCAGAAGCTAGTATAATAATAAAAGATAGAGTCTGTTTGCTAACCCGAGAATAAATTAAAACAAAGCTCTTTAATTTAACAGTACTCTGCAACACTCGCTTTCATAACACCCTCGCCTGCAGCTCGGGTGAGTTGCCCCTCGGTCGCAATGACGAAGTTTCTCCACTTGTTTCAACATGTACTATTCAATTTTTTTATATAAAAAAAAGGAAATACTTCCACCCAATGGTTTCCAAGGTAGAACTCGTATTACATAATAATGCGAGTTTTCTTAGATTTCATACAAAAAGGTTGTAAATACAGTGATATTACAGAAAATACAAAACATGAAGAAACCAATAAACACCTAATTTTGAAAAAAGACCTACCTACCTTTTATATAAAATTTATTTAAACTTACAATTCCAATTCAATCCAAAGATATAACGGTTATAAAACTCCAAAGCAACACGTTTTAAAAACTACAATTTCATATGTCAAAAGCTATTATAACAAAGTTTTAGTCATATGCTGTAAATATACATATATTCGCATTTAACTGGTGGAAGCGAACGCACCTGTGCGTTCAGACGCACAAACCTGATGACATGCCGATATTGCGTTCATCGCATCGATTTTGCATCGACATGTGCTGCTCCACGCGGAAATTGAAGCTGTTTGTACGGCAGATGAGTTATTGGGGATTTCAACTAATAAATCGTACATAATATGATCAGATGCATTGAAGTTTATACCGCAGAAATCGAAGGACTGGAACATTTTGTCTGCTGTGGTCTTCTCATCTGATTATAATTTAACTGTCTTCAAGGCTAGAGTAAATAGGCTCTTAATAAACTAGTGCGCCTCACCATCAACGATTGCATCACTGCTTACCGTCAGGTGGGATCGCACTCAAGCATTAGTTTATAAAAATTAAAAAAAAATACCGATGAAAAGCGTATGTAACAACGCATACGTAACTTTTAGTTACCAGATTACGTGACATTATCATTTTTTCAGCCGAAAGATGTCCACTGTTGGACATAATCCTCCCCCAAGTGTAGCCACCATGTAGCCACAATGACCAGGCCTGTGCATCTCACATCCATTGGATTTCCAGGCCCTCACTAGGTCATCCTTTCGGGCGGGATTTGTCATTGGATGATTTTACCAACCATAAAAAAAAAGAAGAGTCTTGATAAGAAATAGAATGATGATATGAAATCTGGTCCCACCTCCCAATAGCTATGTGAGAAGTCGTTGGATAGGTATTTTTTTTAACTGAATAAAAGTTACGTTTAAGTTAATTTCCATGATCATAATCATATCTTAGGAGGCTATCGTTAGGCGGCTGGATCAAGGGCTTGATTCAGAAAGTAGACTCCTGGACACGGCTCGTATAGTTAGGAGGTTCCTTTCTCTGGAGCTCTGACCGCCGGTAGCTTGGATCCTGTTCCTGATACCGGTAGGATACTTTTTTATATTTTTAAATGTTTTTTAAATTCTTTTTTTTAATATTTAAAAATATGTTAAATAAGATAATATAATGAATAAATCATAATAATTTATTTGCTAATATGGGTAAATTACATAAAGTTGTTAAAAAATTCCAAATCTGTGTCCCTCCAGACTTATTCTTAATTGAACATCAGTTTGATGTCAATAAAACGTCAGTTTTTATTATTTTAATTACTTTTATTCAGTTTTCACGTAGTTATTGGACAGTGGGCCCAAGATTTGCATCCTCCTTTAAGTAGGGCAGCTAAAGTACCTACATAAGCCAGCTAATACTAAAAAACAAACGACATTCATTAATTCATTCAATGCATTTTCAAAATAACATTATTTTCTTTGTAGAAATTCTTGTCTATAAATTCCATCGAACTATAAAACACAACAGCAATGAAAAAGTATATCCCTATCATAGAACATCCACAAATATGCCGGCAAATATACAGGCCTACATACAGGCTGATATAATAAACCGATTTAAAAAAAACTGGATTAGATAGGAGCGTAGGGGATGCAATGGAGCTGACCGCGCCCGTCACCCCTTAGGCTTCGAGTGGGCTTGAAGTAGAAGAGATAATAAAATAATATAATATTCCACAACTATTACACAACGCCATCTAGTCCCAAGGTGAGCAGAGCTTGTGTTATGACTACTAGACAACTGATAAACATACTTATATATTTCTAAATACATACATATATTGATAAATTACACCCAGACACAGAACAAATGATCGTGCTCATCACACAAACATTATTATTAATTTCTAAGGACACTTTTTCATTTTTAATTTATCAGTAACACTATGTTGGATTTATTGTGGTCTGAAATAAATATTTATTATTATCATTATGTTAACAGGATTCTTTCAATGTTGTGTTAGGTAACTTTATTAGTTTATTACGTAATAGTAGAAACTTAAAAAAAAGCTACAATTACTTGTAGAAGAGTTGGTACAAAATTGCTGCATATTTCAAACTATTTTTTTCTAATAGAGCTGCGACAGGAGAGTTTGGTCTGAAAGATGTAGTCACGGTGTATATTTAGGTATTTTTGTTGCTTTTTATATAGCCTTTTTTTCTATAATGTGAATGTGAGAACACTGTAGACTCCGCGAATTCTTAGAGTACTTTCTATTATGAACCGCCTTTTCTATTATGATTATTTTTATTGTGCTTTTGCGTACAATATTGACTGGTCTACACTGTCGTTACATAATTATGAATACTGTAATATGGAAATATTGTAAGACAAACCATTTTTTAAAAGAGTAGCCATGGAGTTTCTTGCCGGTTCTTCTCCATTGGAAACGACCAATTTGGAACCGTGCACTAGCTTCTGACGTTTTATAAGTGCCCATGTAGGCCTATGTGAAATAAAAATATTTGAATTTGACTTTATTACAACTTATAAGAGTCATTTATCAAGTAACAATAAACAACTTATGTATATTCGATAAAATACATACCTGCAATCTATACTGGAAATAAAATCGAAGCGTCTGTTTGTTGTCTTTTTTATTTACTAAATGCATATGAAAGTATATTCGAAACTTGTGACAAAAATGGAACTGTCAACATTTTTGTCGGTCTGTCTGTTTGATCCGACTAATCTCCGAAACTGCTAGTCAGATTCGGACGGTTGGCAACATGTTTTACAGATAGCTGAAATTATGAACAGCAACTTATGTTACTTTTATACTAAAAAAATCATAATAAGGGTTTCGCGCGAAATCTTAAAACTGTGTAAAACTGAAGAGTCTGTAGTGGACGAAGTCGCGGGCACTAGCTGAGTGACATGTCTTGTTCACTAATGGCTAAAATGAACAGTTTGATTTCAAATTGATTAAGTTCAATATGATACATTGACTATTAAATATTTCAGGGTCAGACAGACCCACGTGACTAGCTATGTAAGTAACCAAGGGACCCCGTTACTCAATCATTCACTTTGTACACGACAGACCGACATATGTACATAGGTATAACCTCACTTTGATATCAATCAAAGCAGTGTAAATTAAAAGGAGAGGGGGAGGAATCAATGGCGCTGATTTGAAGTAGTGGGGATGTTAAGTGCTTTGAAAATATAGCAGGATCGATTGTTTTTGAAGGATTTGTGGTTTAAATATTTATAGGTATGGAAAATGTGCTTTATACACAAACAACCAGACTGGTAAATAAATCTTTAATACGTATAAAAATGGATCGCTGCATGTGTTCTTAAGCGCTAATTCTTTTTTTGTTGTGTTTGTTATTGTCAAGAGAAGGTTTCTTAGGGTAGGGTAGAGTAAGGTAGGGTAGAATAGGGTAAGGTTGGGTAAAGTAGGGTTGAGTAGGGTGGAGTAGGGTAGAGCGCGAGCGAAGCCATGGGCAAAAGCTATTTAATAAAGCTTTTAATTTAAAAAAAATACCCTGTTTATTATTGTTTATGTACGAGAATCATTAACGTAATTAGCTCCTGATTTTTTTTTCATTCAAAACTGCATTTTGTATATAAACATGCATTTTTTTTTAAATCTTTTTTTATTTAAGGGGTTTGCGTACACTAATGCGACGATGCCAATCCCATCGTAAAAAATATAACACTTACATAACAAAAAAAATAAAAAAAAATAACTTACTTACTTACTTTTTAAATCTATGAAAAATATTAAATTTTTGATGCATTGCAATTAGGTTTGGCTAAGATGCCATTCAACCTCCTAAATCCATGGCGAATAACTTTTCCTCTACACATCTCTACTTATATCTTAGGTCATCGGAAAATTTGGGACTGCAGATGCCAAGCCACTCCACGAATTTTTATGGCAAGTCGTTTGCAGTTCAAGCAGTGCGGCTGTGGCATGATTTGCCTGTGTCGGTAAGGCAAGCTCAAACACTACCGATTTTTAAAAATAT
The DNA here is from genome assembly GCA_958295575.1 of Leucania comma. Lineage (NCBI taxonomy): Eukaryota > Metazoa > Arthropoda > Insecta > Lepidoptera > Noctuidae > Leucania > Leucania comma. Next base: position 20,527,427 of record OY282477.1, on the reverse strand, counting down.
GGTTAAGGATCACTACTTCTCCTCTTGAACGTCATTAAGTACGCTATTTCTCTGCTGTCATATATATTATGTATATAAATATATATATTATATTGCTTGTGTTATATGTATTTTATTAATTATGTATTGTATATATGTAAATAGTACACCATAAACTGCCAGAGTATCTTTTTCTCTTTCTCTGTGTAATCCATCCAAAGGTTGTCTATAAGAGATCGCTTTTAGCGATAAGACCGCCCATTGTGACACCCTATTAATTTTTAAGTTCTTTATGTAACTTTATTTTTGGTGTACAATAAAGAATACATCTATCTATCTATCTCTTGTCTTTGTATCTGATACATTCTACAAACACGTGCTGAAGATGAATATAATGCTCTTCATATCACAAATCCTTTCTTGTGTACCTTTAACAAAACTTTCCCGGCTAAACAGGCCCAATATAAACAAACAAACAAACAACAACATTGTATCGAATTATCACAATTAACCCCAAGCCATTGGTTCGATTACATTCGCATTGCGCTCCATTTCTCTTCACACTTCCCATAATTGACGGATAAGTACAACTTGTACGTGGCAGCAAGTTTCATTGGAGATTCATTCATGAATTAATTGACTTTATGAAAGTTTAGACCACTACAGGAAACAGCCGTGAGTAGTAAAAAAAGTGATTTGGCCTACATTTCTTTTTTCTTTTAATAATACTTTGCTCCATATTTACTCCTGTATCGGGTAATATTTCGACTGTCCGTAGGTAAACTATCGGAAGTGAAAAGCTTACTTTAGAGTAGAGTGATTTGAAGTTTATTTTATGGCTAACCTTGTCGTTAATAATATAGGGTGACTGGTAATTAGTGAACGATACTTAAACACGTGATTGCAGTCATGATAACAAACAACTTTTAAAATGGGACCAAACTTGAAATCGCGATATAAATCTGCCAAGATCTGTCATTTTGGCCAGTTAGGCGAACATAAATGTACTGAACTTGGGAGATTTATTTCGCGATTTCAAGTTCGTTTTAAGTATCGTTCACTAATTACCAGTCACCCTATATAGAAAGAAGAAAGAAACTATATCTGTATATTCGGTTTCATATATATGATTGGGTTAAAGAATAATTAGACAATAATATATTTTATAAAGCTAGCTACTTTTTAATAAGCTAAAAACAGAATTTAAAAAATCAGATTCGATAGTTTACCTAGGGAAAGTCGATTAGTTCCGTGCGGATATCGAACGCGCGACACGCAGCGTGCTAATGATAGCTAATATCCTGGATTAAGACAGGCTATAATTCATAGTAAGTCTAAAAGATTTACGAATCGTCCAAAGGACCAACGGTTTTATGTGCTTTCCAAGGTACAGAGTGTCATTAAATAATAAACTTGGAAATGTACTTACAAATTGAAAAATTAACATTTACTCGCCTGTTTTTGAACCAGCTACCTCATGCATGAGAGGCGGTTGTCTTACCTACTGACCCATCCCAACACGTTCACATTACATCACACACGTGGTAGAAATTGATATAGTGATATTAATAGAAGGACGTGGTACTTCAAAAAAGTAACTAGCACTTATTGAAGGCAATTATTTATAAGTGGGCTGAAAGTTTATAATTATAAAAAAAATATATTCCGTTTCTCAAGAATTCTGGGGTTTTAAGCCGGGCACGTGCCAAAACAACTTCTGGTTGACACACGTGTATCTATTTTATTTATTAGAACAAATAATAAAAGATTCATAAAACAAAAATGAAAATTTCTGAAGGTTGTACAATATACCATCCCTGGCCAAATTATTAGGGACAGTATTCGTAGATATGTAATTTCGTTTGAAACAAACTTTTTAAACAAAATAATAGATTTGTATAAGATTTTTTTATTTGGAATTATTACAGTACAGTACATTGTTAAATGACTACTGTGATTATCTGATTACGTAATAAAAAAATTCGTATATGCTTCTTCGATGAATCGACGTTTCAGGATTTTTGCCTTTTCATAAATGCTCCTTTCTGACGACGCCCTGGAGAACAGTTCCACGCAGATTGCTTTTCGGAGACAGCTAAACACCCAATTATTATAATGATGTGGTCTTTAATCTCGAACAAGGGTATGGAGCGGCTACATATCGAGGAAGGAACCATGTGGTAAGACTAGTACAAGCTAGTGCTAGAAATTTAACTACTGCCCCAGCTCGAAAACTGTTTTCCCAATGACGAAGAGTACATTTTTATGCACGAATCTGCACTGTGCTACGAAGCCAGGAGTATTGCTGCATACTTGGCTCAAAAAGTGTTATTATTTTACCATAACAAAGTAATTCACCAGACATGAAGCCTATTGAAATATTTGGAAACTCATCAAGCAGGCGATCACTAAGCAAGTGATCACCACTAAGCAAATAAATGTTTTTATTGTTATTACTCGTGTAGCGACATCTATGTCGTCACAAATAAACTAATCCTGCATCGCGCAAGTAAGATTCGCAGCGCGATTGGAACATATAGAACAAACCCGAATTCATCTATCAGGCAGTAGCCCACCAGATATAACACCTGTCTGGTCGGAGGATCCTCCCTTTTCAACGGAGGTATGTGGGACTTTACTCTCTGTTCCACTACCCCCAAACTCGTATTAAGCACAAGCTGAGTAAAGCTCACATTAAAGAGTGGCATCATAACACAAACCTGCAAGAGAATGCAAAAACTTGCATAGAGGGTATACCACGACGAATGGAATCTGACACAAAATACTAGTAATATTCGTCTATCTTATTTATAAAGATTTTTTTCAATATATATTAATTATTTTGCTTTAATTTTTTTGTTTTTTAATTTCAATCATAAAGGTTTTCAATAAAAAAATACCAGTAGGACCTAAAACCCTGCAAAATCAGTTAAAAGTAGACATTATATAATCTGAGCGCTGTCCCTAATTATATGGCCAGGTACTGTAATCATAACATTTTTTTTTTTTCGAGTGGACAAAGTCTCTTTAAAACATAACCGTTCAAGTTATAGAAAAACATCTTTTTTTTTACGCTTCATATTTACAAGCTCTCGTATCAATCAATCAATCTTAACTGATCACTCCTTTTTTCTAGAAGTGTGTTTTACTAACATAGGTTTATTGAAATCGTTCCACAATTGACCGAGAAATCGGTGAACATACTAAAAAAAATATACATACATCCGAACATGTACCCTCCTCCTTTTTGAAGTCGGTTAAAAAGTTATAGCTAGAAAAAACGAACGCTCCGACAGCACACAGCAATATATCGATTTTTATCTCCTGCTTTACATAGAATTAAATAAATAAAAAAGAAAACAACCCTGCTCAGGAAGTTCCAGGAAATTGAAACCTTACGTAACTGTTACCCGCAGATGTGACCGCAGACCCATTTTTATTAAAATTTGAACACAAAGTATGCTAAATTGCCAGCCAGTTGTGAAACGAAATCGGGCCATTTTTTACGAAGACTAAATTGATTTCTATCTGATACCGTTCCTATCAAATGCCTATTTCAATTTGGACCTTTGAGAAGGGAAGTTGGTTTTGCCTATTATCCATTTTTCAAACCTTGCAGAAATTTCTTCTCTTGAATTTCTTTTGGCATATACGATTATTCTAACTACATATTCGGGATAAAGAATTGATATACGAGTACATAGTCTACCGCCTGTTAACCTCTCGTTTCGCTGTCTGCTGGAAGAAATTTCTTTTGAAATAAGGAGTACCTTTGTACAAATGTTTTAATAATCTGTCTTCTTCTTTAATTTAGTTTATAATTTACGTACACACTTATAACACATGTGTGTATATGAATTATAAATTAAATCTATATAAAAGCGAAATACCTATTGAACAATTAAAAAATAAAAATAGAAAGAATAGAAAGAAAATCCTAACAAGAAAGAAGAAGAAGAATTTCCTATTGTAATTTTATCTTTGGTGTACAATAAAGAATCTATCTATCTATCTACCACTCATTGATTAATCACGATATCTCAGAAACTATAACACCTACAAACTTAAAATTAGGCAGCTAGGTTCCTTATAGGGTTAAAACTTCAGCTAAGAACAGATTTTACGAAACTTCACTGCTAAGGGGGTAAACCGACTTTTACGTGGGCAAAGCCGCGAGCAGAAGCTAGTAAATAATAAATAAATCATAACCATGAGTATCAAAGTATGACGTCACAAGCCTAATAGGGTTGCAGGCTGGCTCAAGTGGCTCATAGTGCCCACAACGATGGATCCGCGGTTGTTCTTATACAACTGTACGCACAATACACCACGTCACAACACGACACAACACATGCGGTAGTCATCTAACAGGGTCGTAATTCAGCCCTCTTGTCACAGCGCTGTGTTGTGGCGACGTAAACACTTGAATGTCAAGCGATCCTGACTGACATCCGATTAAGTCTGCACTTAAACTGCGAGGAAATGCGAACAACAATGGGAGAATTGTGTCAAGATGTGTTGGATGAAGGAAAATGGGAACTTGCTCTAAATGCACCAGTTTGTAGCCAGGGGAATGGCTGCTCACTTTCAATGGAGGAGACGAAAATATTCAATTTTGGCCTTAGAAATAGAATGACTAAATGTAAATTTAAACATGGTTTGACTAATTTTTCAAGGACATGTCTCGTAAAAATGCCTCTGTATTTGTAATCATCCGGCCTTTTTACAACTATACTATGATTTTTTATTAGATGAAGTAAAGTGACAGCAGTGGACAATGCCCAACTGTCAAATAACAATGCCCAACGGTCAAACAACCATTGTTATAGTTGTCACTTTACTTCATCTAATAAAAAATCATAGTATAGCTTCCAGTTAATCCGTAAGCTTCTTAAAACCTGTGTTTTTCATTAGTTCATTCAGTTACTTACTGAGTAACACGATACTCCGTGGGTAGACTGATGGATGGACTTTCTGGGATCTGACTGTCTAAGATCTACGAATGACAATCAGGACCAACAACTTTACGTGCTTACCGAGGCAATTTTTTTTTTGTGGTGGGTAAAGTCATCCATTAACACCTCCTGCCCTTGGGCGGAGCGAGAGATTGCGTCAGACTTTTACTGATAAAAAACGTACCCCGTTCCTTCTTAGCCCTGTATACCGGGACCGGACATTCCTTTCAGAAATCAGTCCATTGCCGCAGTAGGTTTCGGCCTCTACGGTTTGCTGGCAACTCATTGAGGCGCTTGGGAAGAGTGCGCGTCATCGACGACTTGGGCTCGGTCTGGACGGTTAAAATCAAAATTTGGCTGTCAAGGAGCGACATAGTCAATATTGTGACAAAGCTCCCTAATAAAGATAAAATACTGTAAAAGTATTATCTGTCCAAGTCCTTTATGACCTGACTAGCACCTTCCCAGCGAATTCGCTCACAAGAATGTTTTGATAAAAACTTTAACACTCCTTGAACCGTATTTTGAGGGTAGTTTTGAAAAATCAATAATCACAGTTTTTATTATAATGTGTGCTAAGTTTCAGGTTTATTAACTCAAGGAATAAGATTCTCCCGTAAAACCTTTAAACACCTTAATTCATTTTATAGAACTAGTTTTGAAAAGCAAAAAAAAAACAAACCTTTTTTATTTACTTTGGGTTACTATTAATGCCGACGCATCGTTGGAAGGCTACCTACAAGGTGGACCGATGACCTCGTAAAGGCTGCGGGAATCCGATGGATGCGAGACGCACAGGACCGTTCATTGTGGCGCCATTAGGGGGAGGCCTATGTTCAACAGTGGACGTCTTTGGGCTGAAAGGATGATGATGATGATGACTATTTATGCTAACTTTTTTCAAGGAATAAAATTTGCCTACAAACGAATTTCCCCTTTTTTAAACCCTTCTTAGTTTTTAATATAAATATTATGTAAACAGATATTTGAATCATATTTCCTTTCTGTTCCATTTCATATGCAGTAAGCAAACGTTTAACTTCCTGCAACAATGAAATGAGCATTGTTGTAATATTTTATAAAGACAAAACCTTTGTATGCAATTCTTTGACTAAACTGAACATTTTTCCATTTGTACAATCTATTATAAGGTAATTCCAAGAAATAACTGTTATAAAGAATCACAGTTATTTCTGTAGATGCTTATTATGTTTAACCTGGGGGCATTTAAGTCGCACGCTCTGGAGTGGAATTCTTTATCGGAGTATATGTTTCCTGATAGCTATGAGTACAACCTGGGGATCTAAATCAAAAGTGAATAGGTTACTTCTAGGCAGGCGTGCTTCATCGTCGGCATGTGGCCGCTTATCATCAGGTGAGATAGTGGTCAAACGCGAGTCTATTAATGATAAAAAAAGTTTTAAAATAGTTCAATATAAAATTGTAGTGCGAATAATCTAATTATTTTTTGTTTGTGGTTAAGTTAGTTGCGAAGAATTTTCTCAAAAAGTATTCATATCTCCTATCCCCCTTCATTCCTCCTCTCCTCCCTCCGTATACCTCTAGGTATGAGTAATCTAATTGATTTTTAATAATAATAATAATAATAATCATTTAATTCAGGTATCCAGACCCATAAAAGTTTTACAATTTTTTTACACAGTATAAAACAAATAAAAATTCAATAAAATAAAATAAAATTGATAATAAATGTCAAAAATAATAATACAATAAAATTCAAAATAAATAATTGTCAAAAATTAAAATACAATAAAACGCAATTCTTTATAAAAGTCAAAAAAAATAAAAATACAACAGCTTATCAAAATTACAAAATTAAAATCAATAATCATATTAAATAAATAAATAAATACTCCAACAGACACCAGGATTAATAACGCCTGCTAAACGGTCTTGCCTGAACATGTCTGCCGCAGCAATGCAGCATGTAGGCGCAGTCCAACCTGTCGGCGATCATCGCCAGGACTGTGTTGGAGCTGGCCCGTACTCTGCGCACCAGAGAGATGCTCCGCCTGCGCATAGATGCGTGAAAACAGGCGGTGCGCTCCTGCGCGAACATGCCCGAGGCGCTGCAGAACCGAGGCAGCCCCACCACAATCCTAAACGCATTATTGTAGAGAACGCGGAGGTCGCTATAGCACTTTTTTGTGTAACGAGCCCACAGACTGCAGGTGTAAAGGGATGTACAGTATGCTCTAAATAGCTTGACTTTTACCTCCCGTGAACACCTAGCAAACCTTCGGGCTATCATGTTGGCTCGTATTGAGAGCGACCTCCGCTCTCTCTCAATATCCTCATTATCTCTCAGTTCAGGGGTAAGAATATGTCCCAAGTATTTAAACTTATTCACCCTCTCCAGAGGGTCACTTGATCACTATATATAGGGTGACTGGTAATTAGTGATTGATATTTAGACACATGATTGTAGTCATGATAACAAACAACTTTTACTAAGAGACAAAATCTGAAATCGCGAAAAAACCTCTGGTGGTCAGTACATTTATGTTTTCCTAATTGGTCAAAATTTACTGAACTTGGCTGATTTCTTTCGCGATTTCAGGTTTAGTCCCATAATAAAAGTTGCTTGTTATCATGACTACAATCACGTGTTCAAGTATCGGTCACTAATTACCAGTCATCCTGTATAAACCAAACGGTGTAACTAAATGTATGATTGTACGTATTTACCAATAAAAACCTTTCATTCACGCGTTTTTTTTTTTATGGACGCTCACAACGCACTATTAATATAATAACTTGCATATCTGATTTGACTTATGTAAACGCATGTTTGAAAAATAAATTATCTTTCTTTCTCAAGACGCAAACGATACTAATAAACCCTTACGTTATTCAGCAAATGACCAATTTCCTGCGATATAATTGTCATTACAATATCGAACATGGCTAATGAGTGTTTTGGCCGTAATATTTAATGATAAGACACACAACAGGCCAGTAGATCGGAAACTGTTAATGTTTTTATACTCCATTAGCCTTTATTTTGCTAAACACTGCGGCGAAATGCAGAAGGGTAGTGATAAAGCGTCACTGTTTACCTGACTGCAGATAATATACGAATTTTAAACCTTGTTCTAGTTAATTGAAAAAATAATTCATCATTCATTGGATCACGGTGGTTACTCTCAACGTACAGGCTAACCAAGTACGCAAGAGTGCACAATAGAGGTAAAGCTCGATGCCGATTTCAAAAGGTCGAATTGATTTTGCACCTCCCATTTCGATTCCGGTTTTAATCGGAGGTACAAACAAATTTATACTAGGCACCTCCCCTCATGCCTTCTGTAAGCTACTCTTTAACTTGACATTTTGTTTCGTATTTGCTATGGTATAAATTCACACTTCATTAGTAGCTACTCAACCAAGTTTTTGATTATTTTTTGTAGTGTTTTATAATTTTACTGACTCAACTTCCAAGTTTCTTTAGTTGCTAGCAAAGATTTAGGACCACAGGACCTTTTGAGAAGTCAACCCATGGCTCTAGATAGCATCAGCCAGCTGGGCCTTTAGGGAGAGAACTCAGGATGCGGTTTATTCCCGCGGCCGCCACGGTTGCGGGCCCGCAGCGTCTGTAGAATGCAAATATACATGTAAAAAATTAAAACAATTCTTACGACGCGGTTTATGGCCGCACGGTTGTTCGTGGCTGCCGCTCACCGGCGCCGCAGTCACTCGCCGCCGCCTCGGCGGTTTGCAACCGCACGCTCTGCGGTCGGTTGGCGGCGACCGTGCCCTATCTGCCGCCGCGCCGGTCAAAAATCGCAGCCGTCGCGGCGGCGGCGATAACGTCTCATGAGTATTGAAATAAAACAGACGTTTCCTCTGCCGCGGCGGCCGCGAGAGAAAACCGCTTCGTGAGTTCAGTGCCTTACGGTTTTGCTGAAATCTTTGAGGCGCGTGTAAAACACCACGTTTTTAATAGACCTATATGAAGAATCTGCTTAAGAATATTGCTCATAGTGGTCCTACTGCAAATATTTTGTATGGTCATTGTTAACGAGTTTATATCGGATCACAATGGTTTAACAATACTTTAAATAAATAGTATTCTAGATAACTAGACTTGAGATAACAATGTTGATTAGTCATTAGTGTTAGAGTTAAAGTTATCTTAATAGTATCAGTGTAGGGGTCGATGCTCTATAGTACTTCTGGTGGAAGATCGGTGCGCGTGTTAGTATGATTGGGTGAAATAATGATCGAGATAAAGGAATCTACGAATAAGAAGGTTTTTACGTGGGAAATCATCGAAATTATTTCTATCGCTCTGGGACCGCCGTGTCCTCGTGGAGGCGATCGGAGGCCACGATCCCTCGCGCCGGGCCTTGGTACAGGCCATGGTCCGAAGCGAAAACGAGTGGCAGGCGTTCGCTTCCTTCTACGAAGCAGTAATGCAAGCAAATGACGAGGCCGCACAAGTGAGGCAACGGCATTCACGCCCCAGCCGCCGCAGGGATTCAGATCCCAATTTCCGGCCACCGTAGGCGCGGGCTTGCGGACGGCGAGCAATGGGTAGCTCGCCGTCCGACCGTCTGGTAACCGTCCAGACCGGACGCAAGTCGTCAACGCGCGTTTTGTTCCATGCGCGCCTGAAGGAGATCAGTCAGCAAGCCGTTGGGGCCCAGCAGGGTCGAAGCCTACTGGGGCCATGGGTAATGTGAAAGTGAAGCCCTGGAACGAAGGCAAAGAAGGAACAGGTTTGGGTTTTTAGTACGTAAAAGTCTGACACAATCTTTCGTTCAACCCAAGGGCGGGAGATGTCATTGGATGATTTTCTTACTTAAAAAAACAAAACCCAGTGTTCCTTCAGTTAACCTTTTTGAAAGAGCTATGGGAACTTCCAACAATCCCTGGTAAGCGTCAGCCCTAACTGGCAACGTCAGTTTTACTGACATGTCTATACAGCGCGCGTTGAACGGAACGCGATGTCGGCTCGGTGAATATGTGTGAATTTCAACGAAGTTACACTTCGCTTTTTTTCTTAGGGGTTTTTTTTATGGTAGGTAAAATCATCCAATGACAAATCCCGCCCTTGGGCGGAGCGGGAAGTAGTGTCAGACTCTTACTGACTACAAACCTACCCCGTTCCTTCGTAGCCTATCGTGCCAACGAAGTGTAAGGGGTGTATCTATCTTACCCCTTTGTACTCTATTATTCTGCTTATCCCTATTGGAATGAAGTTTGATATTTTTTAGCAGTTGTTAGCACGTCGTTGACGGCGCTTAGTAATCCACAGGCGCCTCAAAGACATGTTAGCAAAACCGTTGGGGCCTAGCAGGGCCGATACCCGCGGAGGTGCGAGGTGAGTCGTTAGTGAGGAGTCTGACATGCCCTCTTACCTCACCCAGCGGGAGAAATCATTTAATTACTACCCCACAAAAAAAAAAGCAGGTACCTACTGGCCGACTACTAGCAACCAAATATTTTCGTGCCTCACTGATGGTGGCGCGTGTGTTGGATCATTTAGTTCCTTTCAATATGATTGAGTTGAGTGGGGCTAAAGCATCATGCTCGTGAACGGGCGCCTTCAGTTGAGATGGTCATCTCTTAACTGAAATAAGCCTGTTGTTTTTTAAATTTTTATTTCAAATTATTTATTTACTTCTACTATGTGAGCACAATGCTCACGTACGTAATAGAAACGGCAAGTTTTTTGCGATAGATGTTTATCGACAGTCATCTATCCCAAATGTAATTTTTAAGCATGGATTTGGCAAATATCCCTTAGGTTTAAAGGATAAATATCTAACAAATGTAGACGTTCGCAAAAATTTCTAATACTGTAAAGATGAAAAGAGTGTCCATGGAGTTTCTTGCACATCCTTCTCCATTGAGATCTATGCTTTGGAATGTGCAATTAGCATGATTTTTTCTGACAGACCGACTTCTTGACTTTTCAAAAGTGCCTGTTAATTGTTTATTTGAAATAAAATGCTTTGAATCTTTGAATCTTTGATACAGTTGCCGATAAAGTACGTAACTGGCCGTAGTACTTGAAGATATATAGTGGTTTAAAAAGACCAGGGATAAATTCTGTCCATACACCAATATCGTTGTTAATAATCTCATAAGTTACGAATGCAATTTCGCATACTACCAAGACATTTTTTTTTTTCGGTAGGTAAAATCATCCAATGACAAATCCCGCCCTTGGGTGGAGCGGGAAGTAGTGTCAGACTCTTACTGACTAAAAACCTACCCCGTTCCATTCTTCGCCTTGATCCCAGGGCCCCGGGTGCCATTTTCACATACCCTTTGACCCCAGTAGGCTTCGGCCCTGTTGGGCCCCTACAGTTTGCTGACAACTCCTTGAGGCGCGCGGGAACAGTGCGCGCCGTAAACGACTTGAGCTCGGACCGGTCTGTTACCGGACGGACGGACAGCGAGCTACCCATTGCCCGCCGTCCGCGAGCCCGCGCCTACGGTGGCCGGAATACTACCAAGACTTAGCAGCACTCAAGACTCTCATAAACCTATAATTACCATCTACGATTTAAAGTTTTATCATCAAAATATCTTGGCAGCCCATCGACTCGAGCGCCACTTACAAACTTCATCCTCAACAGTTAATATAAAATATATGGCGGTGCAATTTAAGAGGGCCATCGAGGGAATCGATCGCCGCCTCGGTGGATGAGCTGGTGAAGCTCTGTTTTATTTTAATTTAATTTTATCGCAAAGCTAAGTGTCTGGCCGTTTGGAGTTTTATTTTTATTTCTTTGTCAGACTTTCCTTTTCTGAATGGAATCGGATTTTTCTGTCATTAGATATCTATTTACTCAAAGCTCTTTAAAATAATAACCGACAGGTTTTCTTTCTTTACAAAAGCTTACAGGAATCTGTAAACAAAAGCGTCACTCTAATTCGCCGTCCGGTAAGTATCAAGCCAGGGTCGATGGCGCGTTGTGTTGCGTTCCACGCGCGTCTCAAAATGATGTCTGCAAAGTTGACGGGGCTACTTAAAGCCGATGCCTGTCAAGGCTTTATTTCCAGTGGGAAAATCATCCAATGATATCTCCCAACCTTAGGCGGAGCGGAAGATAGTGTCAGACTTTTACTGACTAAAAACCCATTCCTGTTCCTTCGTTGCCTTGCATACCAGGGCCGAATCTTCCTTTCAGAAGCAGACCCTTGGCCTCAGTAGGAACAGTACGCGCCGTCGACGACTTGGGCTCGGTCCGGACGGTTACCGGACGGCGATTATCCAAAGGAGCTACCGTAGCCCCCGCGTAAGAACGGCATCTGAAAGAGCATTGCAAACAGCTTATCCTGCTCCACCCTGAGCCACGATTGGTCCATCCTAAGATTATCTGATAGATATCCCTGTCAGCTATAAGACCGTCATTGTACCCATAGATTTAAGTTTGTGTACAACTTGTGTTTTTTTGGAGTACAATAAAAAGAGCAGTGGTGGCCGAGTGGTAACGACCCCGACTTTCGAGTTGTAGCCAGGCGCAGTACTTTGTGTAATTTATTTCATCACCACTGCTCTCATAAACGGTGAAGGAAAACATCGTGAGGAAATCGGCATGTCCTAGAACCAAAAATTCGAAGACATGTGACATCCACCAATCCACACTGGGTCCGCGTGGTGGATTACGGCCCATTCCCTCTCCGAGAGCGGAGGCCTGGGTCCCAGCAGTGGGAACATTATACGGCTGATGTAATGTAATGTTTTCGAAGTAGTAATGCAGCCCAAATTCGCTCAAAACTCTAGAAGTCTTCAGGAGAATTTCATTTGTGATAAGTAAGGTTCTTTTTTCTGGCAATCTGCCCACACCCGCCCTCTAAAAGTAAGAAGGCTTTAAGTTATGTAGTACAACGAAATTGCAAGAACGAAGCCACATGTTCACTAGAAATATAATGCTGATATTCGAAAAAAGACAGCAAAGGATCTTTTTGGACCGTTTTTTTTTGCAAAGTCGGCGAGATGTCGGCCCACAGAGCACAATGTCGCTTGCCATAGACCTAGGACTCAGCCTTTGCAGCCTGGCTCTCAAGAAAGTGATCGTGTGATCTGTTGTCTTTTTCTAGAACTCTAATTGATCCAACACAGGCTGTCAGTGTCACCTTCATCAAAACGACCTGCAGTTTATTAAAAAATTTAATTGAATATTCTTAATCTTAAGACGTGAATCTTAAGATTGAGATTGATTAATCTTGTGATTTGAGCAAAAAAATAGTTAGGTATACCGTAACAAAATGAGCAAAATTATGAAATAAAATAAAACAATAGAGAAAAAAAAATAACATAGGTAAAAAACTAATATCAATCGATAAGTCAATTTTGTGACGGTAATGCTTATTCTAGTTCTTCATGTCTATGGCCACAACTAAAGACGCCATTGTCAAAGTTTTTCACAGAAACTGAGCGGGTCTGTAATAATCATCATCTACTAATGGAAACGGCTCGAGACAATTCTTACTGTGGTTGTGATAGCCGTAACTTGAGTTTAGAGAAGACTTGGATATATTTCGTAACTAGCTTGGCCAGCGGTTGCATCCCAAGTGAACGTCTCCTGATGAAAGTATACTATGTTCCATTCCAGGACATAGCATACCCGTATGCCAATTTTAATCAAAAATCCGTTCAGCAAAAGAGTTACCACTAAACTGGAACCTAAAAAGCAACTTTCTTTAATTATTATTATTATGGATAGGTTCCACTATCTCAAGTGATGGTAAACAATAATTTGGTCGACGACGGAGCACTCTTGACTCAGAGACATCTAGCTTAAAGCAATCAGGAAGGCAATCCGGCAGGGAATACCATTCCTTAGCTGTACGCACGAAAAATATTTTCCCAACTGAAGGAAAACCAGGTAAGTTTTAGCCTGTAAAAGTCTGACACTCAATCTCGCCCCACGCAGAGCGGGAGAAACCATATGATCATTTCCTACTTCAAAAAAAAAGACGGACAAACAGACACGAAACGTATTGGGAACACATCCATTGTGAGTATAGTTAAGGAGTGGTATTCCTTGTCAGAGTCCGTGTTTCCTGATAGCTACAACCTGGAGATCTTTAACTCAAGAGTGAATAGATTACTTCTAGGCAAGCGTGCTCCATCGTCTGGTCAAACGAGAGCCTATCAACAATAAAAGAAAGTCGCCGTCGTCTTTTCCGTGTTCTATATGTTATCCGACCGAATGTAGATTATGTAGGTACAGTCAGCAAATTAACGCTGAATTTACAACGCCACATATCAGACTTCCAAGTGTCCATACTTGTACATGAGATTCCTTCATAAATTGCTGTAATGAACTGGGGAATAGGGCGTCCTACATATTTATTACGTCTTCCCATTAGGGTAGGCAAAAACTAGAGGTATGTGTAACGCTCTTTATATCCTTATTGTGTTTCGTTTATAAAAAAATGTTAATAGTATAGATTCTAATTTTATTGCACACCAAAAAGTAACAAAACTTTAAGTTAACTTAAATCTATAGGTACAATGGCGGTCTTATCGCTGACAGCGATACCTAGACAGCCTGATGGATCGTAATACCTAAAATAATACTACAGGGATAGTCTGTGGTGTACTGCTAACAAATTTTATTAATCAAACATTATACATCTACAAATAAATGTAGATAATATAATATGATTATTAATTATTAATATAAATTATTTTGATCAAATAATAATATATTATAAGTACATTATATTATTATTTATAATAATAAGAAGCATAAATATTATAAAATTATTATATATACCTATATAAAACACAATACATTACAATAATTCATATGTAAATCATACATATTTATTATATTCATAAATCTGTATAACTTTTTCACAATAAAATTACGCTGCGAACTTTTGAAATTGAAATCTTTAATTTGACAAACATATCACCCAGCTTTTTTGTATTATTTGTTTGCTTGATTGCACAATTGGGTAGTTGACTAATATTTTTTATTATTTATAACAAAAAGTAACTTTATTCATCAAAAATTGCAAATAGATAGAAATAAAATAACTTATGGACCTTTCAATATCAATATTCACAATTTTTCAGACCGATTTTAAAAATTCTTTCATGAGTGGATTACTAGTTTATGGCAGAGCCTACTAGGGCGATGGGTTCGCTTTGACATATCTGTGGGTTCGCTTCTAAAAGGAAAACCTGGGTTTTAGTAAGTAAAAGTACTTACTGACTTTTAATCAGTAAAAGTCTGACAAGCCCTCCCGCTCCGCCGTATCCAAGAGCGAGAGAAGTAACTGGATACCTTTACACTTTAAAAAAAAATTGCAGAGTGACACCGATTTATTATAATAATATTTTCTACTTTTACGTGAGCGAAGCCGCCGCCGGTAGAAATTAGTGCTTATAAATAATTGTTTTTTCTAAAATTGTCATTGTTTGTCCTTCTAACTTATTTTCCACACTCTTATAACTATGATATTTAAAAGATATATACAATGGACCCCGTGATGCGTTGATGGTATGTCTGAAGACTAACGAGTTAGAATTGATTCATTTAACATATGCGCTTGCTTAATAGTAGGGGCAATCAGACATGCGCATGATTTGTGTGGATACGACATTAAGAACTTTAAAACATACCTTCATGAATGCCTGCTGCGGTTATTCTGTCCGGTTTTAATTTAGGTGTCTTCAAGGTTGAAGAGCAGGCTCTTAATAAACTAGAGGGCCATCAGGTGAGATTGCAGTCTAGCACAGTTTATATAAACAAAAACAAAAAAATGATATCTATTCTGTTTTCTTTTTTTTTTTGGAGTGGGACATTATCGAATTACTGCTTCTGCTCTAGGTGAAATGACAGGGAGTTTCAGATTTTTACTGTGCTAAAACCCACCCGTGTTAACACTATCTAAATACTTTAAATTGACAAAAAAGTTTATAGTAAACTTTAAAAAAAATCATGTTACTTACAAAAACTACCCATTACTTTTAAAAATTCAAAACTACTCATTAGTTTAAAAAATTTTGTAAAAACACCAATATTTTAAAGTTTGTGCATTATGTTTGTTACTTCTTCACGCTCGAATGGTTGAACAGATTTGTAAAAAAATTGGCACACGAGTAGACCATGTCCTCGAATAGCACTTAGGACACTTTTTATCTTTTATCTTAGAGTACGTTTCTTTAGGACAATTTTCGGGCAAAGCCGCTGGCAACATCCAGTTTAGGGTGTTTTTAATATTTCACCACGCATGCGGAGCTACTGCCGGATATCACGGCCCGCAGCCCGCGTGCGTATTCCACACATTACAATAAATACTTGTATGAAAGACAAGACAAAGACATTTGGGGGAACTACGCGTGTGGAGCAAACCCGCATGCCTGATGAAATCCGCACGATATTAAAAACACCCTTAATACAAGTCTAGTTCTACCTTAAAAATAATGACCAAGCAATAAAACTTACCATTATCATTCCATTTTAAACTTACTCGACCGTATCCACACTACTCTTACGCCGCACCTAACCCGTAAACAACTCGTGTGGGTCAATAAAAGCGTAACCCCGGTACAACAGGCCCTCATTGACGGCATTGTCCATTGTAGGGTTATCACACACTAGGTCCATTGTCGACCGCCCATATATTGGTACTTATGACGATCATATTGAAGTTTATGAGCATAAATTGAGCAGCGAATTTATACGATTGGGGTTATTAAAATATGAATTTATTGGTTTTATTTAATGATATTTTATGCCTTTCGCTGTTGCCTAGGATATTGTGGTTTGTATACAACAAGCATAAAGGCAGGCAAATCGGTTCCAGCTGTTTTTAGAATCTATGGATCGTCCGAAAGGGAACAACCCTAGGGTTCTGGGACGCAATGCAAAAATGGAACATAAAAACCCACTCCGTTTTAGTCAGTAAAAGTCCCGCTCCGGCCTAGAGTGGGAGAAGTCATTGTATGATTTAAAATCTAAAAAATCGTACCATTAATATAATAAACTTTATTTACAAAATATGAGACAACTATACAGAAACTTAATAATATAGAACTTAATACCTAATATATTGACTAGGAAAAAAATTTATAATAAACTAAAACAAAATAGGCAAAAAAGGGTATTTTTTGTATGGTTTTTTTATTTATCATTTAAGTAAAAATACAATATTTCAAGTTCCTACCTGTTGCCATTATTGATATCGAGCAAAAAGGGCAAAAAATCGCGTTTGTTGTATGGGAGCCCCCTGAAATATTTATTTTATTTTGTTTTTAGTATTTGTTGTTATTGCGGCAATAGAAATACATAATTTGTGAATATTTCAATTGTCTAGCTATCGCAGTTTTTGAGATACAGCCTGGTTACAGACAGACAGACGGACGGACAGACTGTGAAGTCTTAGTAATAGGGTCCTGTGTTTACCCTTTGGGTACGGCACCCCAAAAACACTATCTAAGTGCATTTAATTGTAATTAGCATGTTTATACTATTGTATTGTATTTCGGGCTGGTATCCGCAACTCCACGACTAAAGCGCGTATTTTGCGTACGGCATGTTTATACTAGTAGATAGAACAATCATGACGTAGAACAATTTTCAGTCAGTGTTTATTTTATTTATAAAATAAAAAATAAATAAAAAAAAAACATTTATTTCAGACAATTTCAATGTCCATATTATCTATGTTAGTGACTGAAACTTAAAACTATGTTAGTATAATATTTGAAATCAATTTAATAAATTAGTCAATTAGTTTATAAAAATCAATCATTAGACACACACACACAAATCACAAATGTCAATCGTAATACACAAAACAAAGAATAAAATAGTTCATAAAACGTGCAGTTTTATAAACCTATCCCACACTGGTGACTCTGTATTTATGTATTCTGTTTAAGAATAGGCTATTATAGTACGCGGCAAATAAGTTGAACTATTGCTATGCTATTTATTACGAGCAGCCTCCCACTACGATTGAGACCCATTCAATGTCATGATGGTTCAACTTGTGCGGCGAGGAATATAACCGATTTTCGGGTGTTAATCGAAGTGGGAGGCTGCTCGTAACCATAGAAAATGGTTCAACTTACTTGCCGTGTACTATAAATTTCTTTGAAAGACTGTCAGGTAGATATTAATTTAATAAGCAGCATTAGCATTAGCATGCATTATCAGCCTTTTAATGTTCCCACTGTTGGGACTCTGGCCTTAATTAGGCAGGTACCGACATAATAAAAGATTCTATGTATATGTATGGCAACTTTATTTTTAGCTATCCTTGATTCCTTTGATTTCACTCGTCAAATGCAGACACGCCTCACTTTGAATTTAAATTCTTTTGAGTTAAAAGGTATGCAAAAAGCAGAACCTGCGCCATTTTGAATTCTTGCAATATCGTGGTATGAGTATGCCGATTTAAAATCCCAAAGTGCTTTTGTTTCATTCATTCATTTCAGCCGAAAGACATCTACTGTTGGAGATAGGCCTCCCCCAAGTGTCGCCACAATGAACGGTCCTTTGGCCCTTAAACTATCTAGTACCTATATAAAAATCTCGTGCTTTATGATTTTTTTTTGTGTATATTTGCTGGGTGTAGGGTAGTTCGTAGATTATATATATTTGATATATGAGTATTTCTCAAAATAAATGTACGTAACGAAATGGTAGTAACGAAATATTGTTACGAAATAGTCCTTAGATGTAACTAAATAGTAACCATAAGGCTGGTTACACATTGGCGAAATATTGTGAATGCTCTTCATTTATTCAATACGAAATATTTGTAAGTATGTACCCAAATACTTAAGGGGTTAGAAATAAAATAAGGGAGTAATCATTCATACTATTTTAATCAAATTATTTTTTTTCCCAATCTTTTAAAAATGAAAACCTGACGTTATTTTAAACATAAAAAAACTTAATTAGAATCACTATCCATTAGCGCTTTATAAATTTCTGAATGTCGTTTTCATTAACATAAAACATTTTTACTTTACTGTTAACCATTAAATAGTCATATGCTTCTTTTGCGTTGGTTATGTCATTGCCATGTGAAATATGATTGTCAAGTTGGCGCTTTAATGCCCCACCAACCCCGTCAGCTGGCCCTTTGCCGTGAGAGGCTTCAAAAAAATTCCAAGTTGCATATTCAAATCCGTATTCTTTTATATTATGTTGGAACAAGAAAAAATTATGTTTTTGGCGGTACTGAGTTGTAGGGCTATCAGAAAATATATGAATCTTTTTAATGGTAAAGTGTTGGCACAGTTTCATTATTGGATCCAAATGGGCCCAGATTGCTCCAGGACCATGTTCATTATTTGGGGATATGGAGCATATCGATTGGGGTTTCACATTTTTTCTGTAAAGGACGCAAGTGTGCAATGTGACTTGATTTCTAGACCCTCCGAAGTGTATCGCCTGAATTTCTTCAGACTGCTTGCACGAAAAGTTTTCTGAAAAATCGCAAATCAATGCAGCTTCGTCTTCATCAAGGTTTTCAATACACTTTTTCCACGCCAAGTACTGATGTTGAACATTGTAGTAGTGAGTTTTAAATTTTTGAACATCATTTTGAAATTCTTTTATCAATGCATTCACTGTCCCTTTCACTACCTGTTTTGAATACTTTTTCGTCTGTTTTTCTACGCATTTCTTTTTGTCAATTTTAATATAAGTGTGTGTGCCTATTTTCCATTGAAGCCACTCCACAGGGCTGTCTTCATTTATTGTCAAATCAACAGCTAGTTTCTTATTTTTGCATTCAGAACACTCAGAGTACATGCATTTAAAACATTTACTGCAAGTGACATTTTTCATAAGTTCGTCAATGTCAGATGTCTGAAGCAAACCTAGCTTCTTCAACGATATTGCCTTGAAAGATAAATTACTATGCTTTATGCAAGCACAAGTATTCCTATCTTGAAGTCTTGGTTTCACAACGGAGAACGGTCGAAAACGATAAAAAGTTTGCAAAGACGCTTTACCACCCTCTAACCTGTATTTTCTATAGAGCTTGTATATTGGTTCCATTAAATATCTCTTTTGCACTTTTTCTTTGTTTCTCGTTATGCACTCGTTTTTTCCCGCACTAGGTCTACTTACATCTTCTCTTTCAAAGAAATCTTGTATATCTTTCATGAATTTCTTTTTCATTTCGTTTATTGATTTCGTCTTTCTTATTCTTCCTTTCAGACCAAGAACATTAGAAATAGCTGTTTTTAATTTGTATTTATTTGCAATATCGTTGGTAGCAACTTTTTTTAGTACTTTCTTCTCTTTGGTATCTGCTTTATTAAACTCTGTTTTTAAAGAATCTGTAATTGTGTTAAGCAAAATTAACTTCTTTTTTACCTTTTCTTTTTCCGTCATGGACACATTTGGTAAAGTTTCTTCTAAAAAACTATTCGATTTTGTTAACGGTGTGTCATCACACTGACGAGTTTCAATGGAAATAGCATCATTATCAGGCCTAATTTGTTGGGGTAGTCGTTTTTTCAGAATTTCCACTCGCTTTTTCATCCGATTGCAGGCCTGTCTTAAATTTTTATTTCGTCGTTTTAATTGAGTATTTTCTTCAGTAAGCTTTTGTAGTCTCTCCTTTAGGATATTTGTATTATTTTTAGCATTTTTTCTTACTTCCAATGTGTTGTTTTGTTTTGTCGTAGAGTAGGCCTTTTTTTTTCTTTCAGCTCTTATAGCATTGGCTTGTCTCCACTTTGCTCGTAGCTCTTGTTTTTCTTCTTCTGTAAGAATTTCTTTTTTCTTTTTGATATTTTCTTTAACTTTTTCCAAATGTTTGACACGGATTTCCTCATATTTATTTGGTTTATCCTTTTTGAGTCGTTCTCTGTAAGCTTTTTGCCTTTCGGCATTGGTTTTTGGCGGCATTCCTTAAAAAACAAAAGAAGTAATGCAGTTGTATATAAGCAGTTGTAAGTAATAACCAATTTGATAAGTCAAACCAACAAGTATAGTGGGCATCTCTACAGAAGTGTCATTAGCAAGAGTTAAGTATTTGTAACAATCGGTATAATTCTATTCTCAAGCGAATTGAAACAAAGCCGCGAGGTTTTTTAACCGACGAAAAGGAGGAAGTTCTCAATAGAACTTCATGTAAGTAATATCAGGGGTAAAAAGTTGTTAAATCACATAAAAACGTAATTTAAATTATTTCATTATTTTTTGCTGGTGGCACTTCTATATAGCAGATAATATCCAATCCTTTAGTTATTGACGCTCTATATATTTTTTTTTCATAAATTAAGTAGTGAATATTACTATGCTTAGTCAGGTTATAACAGTATACACTCAGCTTTATGTTGTACTTTTTCGTTACGTAACGAAATTCGTAAAAAACGTTACGAAATATTAGACAAATTGAGGTCAGAAAAAATATATTTATTGATAAAAGCTGTTACAGCAAATATAAAAGCTTATTAAATATTCGTACAACACGTATTACAAAAAATGGGTAAATGAAGACTTACCGTTCTATGAAAAATCGCTGATTTTACTTCCTGTCTCGAAAAAGTAACCCCACAAAACACACACGTTCTCACTGATTTTCACGATAGATGTAATGGCGGAGACGTCAAACCAATAGCCAATCAGAGTGAAGCTAGTGTTGTCCGTGTAAAAAAATTACGGAATCGTTCAGAAATCATGGGAAAGTAGAAATAAATCGTAACTAAAGAGTAATAACTAAATAGTAAATGAGAGCGACTCATTTTGTTTTTTTGCTTTAAATTGCCAATTCACTATGACACCCCATAGAAAATCAATTTGATACAGAAACTGCGATTACTGTAGAACGATGATACAAAGAAATTTACAATAATTTAGTTACGTATCGCATTTTATGAAACAAAAACACATGAAAAAGGTAGAGTGGCAAACAGGTTTTTGTATGAAAGGTAAAAAAAGCTATTTTTAAAATATCGAAATATTTGATAATAAGTATGATTATAGCTATAATTCTTCGTTATCTTAAAGATTAATATTCATCCTACAAAATTGAGTGTGTGTTTTTTTTGTGTGATGATTTATAAATATAAAACTTTTGAACTGTTTCAAAGCACACTTTTTTTTTCAAAGATGTACATGTATTTTGAGAAATACTCATATATATATTTTACTTTAAAGTATATATATAAGTATAATCACACTAATATGTTATAGGAGAAAGTTTGTATTTCTATATGTATGTGTGTCTGTTTGCTGCTCTTTCACTATTTTTTTTTAATTTATTTATTTGTCAAACAGTTTCTGTTGTTTTTGTACAGAATTTTCTAATGCTCAAACGGCTGGACGGATTTAGATGAGTAGACCATGCCCTAGAATAGGGCACACAATAGTTTTTATCTCGAGAGTATGTTGCTTTAGGATAATTTTCTACATTTCTCGGGCGAAATAACAGGCAAGTATGACTATAAATAAGATTAAAAAGACTTAGGCATGGATAAGATAGAGCATAAAACACGTATTACCCAACTTAAACGTCAGACTTAAAGTTATTACCATACGAATATGATAAATTAAGTCTGTCTGCTTTAAAATTGAACGCTAAATTAAAACTCAGACAAGCTTTACTAATCTTTATGTAATCTCTCTGTCAGTACGTGTAAGTATAGAATAATTAATGCCATTTAAAAAATTATAGTCATGAAAAAGCAAAATATATCCAAGAGTTGGAGATAGTGAATGTCGCAACCCAGCACTGGATACGCTACCATCGCGGCGGTAATTCTCCTCGCATAGGAGTGGCTGGAGAGGCGCCACGGCGTCCTCATCTTCCGCCTGACACAGGTTCGGCCTTTTTCAGAACTCGCATGCAACGCCATCTAGTCCTAAACTAAGCAGAGCTTGTGGTATGAGTACAAAACAACTGATAAACATACTTATAATGTTACATTCCAGGAAATGTTCTACTTCTGCCAAATTTCATCTTTAAGGGCCGGTTGTAGTCACTTTTTTTATACGAATTCCGCTCGGGACTATGTCGACTTCGCGGCCCCAAAACAGTGGCTTTACTTTTATAAAAAAAAAAAAACAATAATTATTCAAGATTTTTGTTTTTGCGAAGTGCTTTCAAATATTTCTGTAACGTAATCGCGAAGATAAACACATTTGAAATCGTATATTTGGGTCAG
The DNA here is from genome assembly GCA_958295575.1 of Leucania comma. Taxonomy (NCBI): domain Eukaryota; kingdom Metazoa; phylum Arthropoda; class Insecta; order Lepidoptera; family Noctuidae; genus Leucania; species Leucania comma. The sequence continues at coordinate 20,504,360 of OY282477.1, read as the reverse complement.
AATCGCGATTTTTTTTTATCGAGCCAACTAATTTTTATCATGTTTTCATTTTTACCAAGCGCTTGGCCGTTTACAATCGATTTTAATAAAATCAATTTTCATGGTGTTCTCTTCTGTATTTGTGGATTTCAAGGATCTTAAAAAAAGTTCAAAATGAGTAGAACTTGGCCTTAAATCTGTTCATTAGTCCAAACGTGAAGAAATAACAAATATTACACTTTCACCATTGTGATATTAGTGTAATGTCGAGCCCCGGCTACTGCAGGCTCGACTTCAGGGACCGAAGTATGAAGAAAAACACAATAAATGACTTTCAATCACTAATATGATAAAAAAAAACTTCATTACACGTTAATGGACAACGTAGCACTGCCTAAAAACAATGTAATATTCTTTTCCTATAAATATTCAAATGTATTCCAGAAATGCGAAAATTCGTCGAATTATTAACAAGCCAGTCCAGTACTCACAAGTACAAGATTGCATGGGAATTCATACAACCTCTTTGCACCGACATCACAGTACCTAATATCAAATGATATGTATTATGTACTAGCTAATAATCCGGCGAACTTCGTACCGCTAAATAGTCGTATTTTTTTTTTTTGTGATTTTTTCATATTTTCTCACCGTTTAAACCTTCCAATGGAGTATCACGAATATTTCAAGACCAAAATAAGCCAAATCGGTCCGGCCGTTCTCGAGTTTTAGCGAGACTAACGAACAGCTATTCATTTTTATTTAGAAGATAATACCAATAATAATAAAGCTACATCTTCATTCAAAAATTCCCTGAGTCTTCACGCACACAAGTCGCGGGGTGATCGACAGGAAGGCAGGGGGATAATAACACGCGACATAAGAAAGAGATGTCAGTGTCACGGCGCTTAGAACATTCAGGAGCGTTTCAGTAAGATGTTATTTTGGGCGGATGAAGTTGTGAGCGGAGAGCGATTTGAGATCACGACCATGAAGAGTTAAAATGTCATGCTTGTGAGCGAGAAATAGGGATGGAGCTATACACCGTATATTTATTTATTAAAATCTTTATGCACTAGTGTACACAGGAGGACTTAATGCCATAAGCATTTTCTACCAGTCGACCTTAGGGTGGTGCAGAGACATAACATAGTAGGTCTATCTTAATGGTAAACAAAACCAATAGAACACTAATACAATAATAAATACATACTTATAACCATAATTATTTTGAGAAACGAATCCACCAAATCTACGCTGCAATAAATTTAGCAGCTTGTTACTAACATAGCTTTCCTTTAACAGTTTAGGTCGTCAACTGAATCGCGTTAGCAGCTCGGTAGGGCCTTAGAGTACCTAGTGCGAGTTTCGACGTTCGGCGCTCCGATTGGATCGCTCCAAGCTCGAGAGCCAAACGCGGTAAACGTTTGGTTGGCGTAAAAACAACTTGCACTCAGAAAATATTAGTTGAAATGAATACATACGAGTATTTTTAGTTGTTTTTAGGGTTCCGTACCCCAAAAGGAAAAACGGAACCCTTATAGGATCACTTTGTTGTCCGTCTGTCTGTCTGACTGTGTGTCAAGACCCTTTACTTCGGTAACGCGTAGAGGCATCGAGTTGAAATTAAAACCGTGTTGTCATGTCTGCGGTTCCATGAAGCCTTGAAAAACTCAAACTTATAAGTTAACAAACAAAGATACGAGCGTTTATGTCGCAAAAATCATATATTTTGACACTCTCAAGGGAATCAAAATTCATAGGGTACTTTCCCGTAGACCAAGAATCCTTAGAAAAAACATAGAAAAAGGAATAAATCTGAAAACTGTAAATTTGTTGTTACGTAAACAAACCGAAAATATTTTCGATTCGGAAAAATCTTCGAGACTCGATTCGGGAATTGAACTATTTATATGAGTTAATTTGTACGGAACCATCTCTGTGTGAGTCCGACTCGCACTTGCCCAGTTTTTGTTTAAGAAGAGCCGGTACGATAATTTCGGAATCCTATTTTATGTCTACTCTGGATCTAACTCCTCGATTTTAACTTTTTCTTACCTAAATTGTTATTATTAAATAATAGATCCTAGAATTTTTACAATAGACATTATAGAAAATAGTGAGTTAGCCCCTCACCGCAACTAAATTTGTTTTCTTACTAAGAAATAATAATGTATTTTAGTATTTCTTTCTTGCCGGAGTCTGTTCCAACGTGGGGGTTTTTGACTCGAAAGTCAATAGGTTATTTCGCAAGGGTGCTTGTGACTTGCCATTAGTTGAGATAATCGAAAAGCGCGAGTCTATCAACATGATATAAGAGAAATAATAAAAAAAAAAAAAAAAATTGTTGCAACCGTACAATACTGCCAAGTCGCGCTCTCCTATCGTTCACACCACACGTAAACACAAGCATAAGGCACAGATCACACTGTGGAACGCACTTACGTCCAAATTGCTCGCAGTTTATGCGCGCCCTTACTCTCGCTGACTGTAATTATCACAAGTTCAAATTGTCGCTCTAACGAGAACCGACTCCGATAAATCTTGCGGAGTCTTATTGAGTTATAAATCTTCATTTTCAGAGAAAATATTTCGTTTTTCTCTCCATACTTTACAGTCCATTAGGTTCCACTTATTTGATAATGGTTCAGCTACGTTTGTATGGAACTTAATAAGGTAGAAAATTGCGATTATTTGTCTTATTTAGAAGGTATGTACAAAAGGAAAATTGAATTGATATTCTTTGGGTATCTGATATTTCATCTAACTCATAATTGATTTAAAAGAGTGTCCAACTAGTTTCTTATACGTTCTTCTCCATAGAGATGTACGCTTTGGAACGTGCAATTTAGTATTGCCGCATACGGGCCTCAAAAAAGTGCCGCCAAAAAAAGGCCGCCTCAAAAAATAGCCGCCACCGCCGACCACGGGCCACAAAAAAGGGCCGCAACAAAAAGAAACTAGAAGCTACTTTTTTTGTGGCGGTGCATTTTTGAGGGGGGACTTTTAATTTCACTTTTTATTGACAGACCGACGTTTTGACATTTCAAAAGTGCCTGTAAATGGTATATTTGAAATCAACGCTTCTGATTTTATTTGATAGCATATTTACACCAATATTTTATTAGTTTAGACTTTAGAGTGCCTCGTTAGTCTCGTGTTCGCAAGCGCTACTGTTGAGTGTGGGTTCAATTCCCGGGTCGGGAATAAAGTGCTATTGATTTTTTCCATTAGGAATTACTCTGTAGCTGCCCGGAGTTTGACAGATGGTGGTTGTACCTCGGAAAACACGTAAACCCTTTGGTTCTGCTCCGGTCGTGTCGGATTGTCGTCCCATAAGAGTAAAGAAACAGAGAGTACACCTGTGTTTACTCACGCACCTGTGCACTACAATATCTCTGTTGAGATTGGCCACCGTGATCGAAATCTGGTCGGGAGGATTTTTATATTATTATTAATTTGGATTATTCGACTCTGCTCTAATATAAATCTACAGGATTAGAATCTCAAATTGCTGATCACAGTAACCGTCACTACCCTTTTTTGGATGCAAAAACCATTAAATAAGTTCTCCCACTCAGGGTGGAGCGAAAGGGAGTGTCAGAATTTTACAGACTCAAACCCACCTGTGTTTCTTTAGTTACCCTTTGCGTTCCAGGGTCTCGGTAACTCTATCAAAGAATCCTGCACCCCGAGAGGACCCCTTCACACACAACGTACCCCCAAAATTAATTTCTGTAGCAGCTCTAACTATACCCACGGGTAAACCTAACATTAACGAGAATAATTCGGTAATTAACATAATAATTATACCGAACATGCCGAAATGTTTTATAGAAGCTAAAATATATACAGCCCCAAGCAAATCACGAAAACTTGAATGGTACAAATAATTACGTGAAATACAAGACAAGCCTATATATTGTTTATAGAAACTAACAATATCATTAAAAATAACTGGCTGAAATGTGAACGCTGCTACCATCACATAAAAATACAATATTTCAAGAGTATTTTTATAGCCAAAATTTTTTAACTTCATGTTAAATATTTGTCACCATTCATTTTAAAATTCATGTGAATTTACACAAAATAAAATATCTCAATGATTTCAATGGCTTTATTTCAACAATCTTACTAATGATACAATCAATTTTAATCTACTTTCATTTGGAATTTCTCAACTCTATCAAACCGTATACTTTCAGTCACAGTAGAAAGGCCTTTGTAAATGTAACCATCGTAATTTACATAATTAAATTCTCTATCAATCTTAATCTGAAATGTTCCACGTCTTCAGTTTCCTCTAAGCATCTCAGATTATAACAGCTGTTACGAACATTTGATGTGTACCTGTTTAATAATTCACAAAGCCTTAATCCTATTCGAAAGGGTTCTAACCAAGCCCTTCACAATTATTGAGTTTACAAACTCCTGATACATAAAACCATGGCGGCTGCATTCTTAATGTTACCATTACAGCTGCCGTTCGTGCCTTGACGTATTCTATTTCTGTTTTACTGCCTTCAAACATTAATATACGTTTCTCTTTGTTACAGGCTCAAAACACATGATCTCAAAATGGAGAAGCAAGTTTGGGTGCTCTTGAGTCTCTTCCTTGCTACAGTCGTCGCCGACTTCAGCACCAACTGTCCACAAGAGTGCAAATGCGTTTGGGCAAGTGGAAACAAACAAGCCGACTGCTCACATTCCCACCTAGAATACATACCGAAAAACTTAAGTTCAGAGATACAAAACCTCGATCTGACTGGAAATGACCTGTTTGAGGTGTCGAGACTAGCATTCCAAGAGGTCGACCTAATAAACTTAAAGAAACTCATTCTTAGAGAATGTAAGCTCATTACAATCCACAAAAACGGTCTAAGTGGACTCGCTATCATGATAGAATTGGATCTGTCAAAGAATGACTTGAAGACATTACACGCTGACACGTTTAGAGAGACTGCAAAAATAAGGTGGATCCTGCTAAATGACAATCAATTAGAGAAACTAGAAGACGGGCTCTTCAATAATTTGCCGTTCCTACAAAAAGTAGAATTAAGCAACAATAAAATTCTTACAATCGGAATGAAGACTTTTATGAATGTGCCTAAAATGACCATTCTTAGACTCGATGGAAATAAATTGGAATATCTCAAAGTTGATACATTAAGTGCACTGACATCACTGTCCAATTTAGATGTCCACGACAATCCTTGGCGTTGTGACTGCTACCTACAGCCTTTTAGAAACTGGGTGATAAGTAAAAACTTCTACACTTCTCCCATTTCATGTGTAGAGCCTCCAAAAGTCCACGGAAAGCTTTGGAAAGAGCTGGACTCCAGTGATTTCGCTTGCAAACCCAGCATTGTATACCCATCTGTTAGCACAACCTTACGAACATCAGACAACAATGTCACACTAAGCTGCCAGGTCAACGGCAACCCTCTACCAGAAGTGAACTGGGTGCTAAACGCACAAATCATTGACGGTTCTTACAGATACCAAGGAGAACTCAAATATTTCATCACACAGAAAAATCTTGAAAACTCCAAGTGGGTTAATTTAACTATAGTTGATCTTGGAAGCACTGATAACGGAGAGTATTTATGCGTTGCCAAAAACCCAGGTGGTCTTATAGAGAGGAGTTTGACTTTAGTAGTGGCTCATTATCCTCCCGAAAAAGGGGTGGTTCCACAAGGCATGGACAATAACATGTTGCCAGTTCTCATAGGCGTCTCCTGTACTGCAGCCATTTTGTTGATAATCCTGGTTATTCTCTGCTACTGCTGCTGCAGACGTCGCGGTTCTGACAAGAAGAAGTCTGACAACTCTAATGGGGAAGCGTTGATCGAAGGTTCAGTCATTCCTGAGATGGAGAAGAGTTTGATCACGGCAGTGAACCCAGTGACGAAGCCGCCAAGGAGATATGATGTCCCTCCTTCGATCACCAGCGGAGCGACGGAGATGTCTGAACTGAACAAAACATTGCTGGACAATGATTCTGTTTTTGGTAAGTGTTTACTTTTTATTTGATTTTTGTGAAGTGAAAGCTGCAAGCTCACAGAAACTGCTTAGTGACAGATCAGACCAGATCAGACAACAATACCTCTGTCAGATTATTTGGATGCACGGTCATTTTTGGGCTCATTAATATATAATCAAACTTTCAAATCACTGCACTGCATAGTGTTCACGAATTCTTTAAAATAATATTATTGCTGTAACTACTTTCTAACTTTTAATATATAACGCACGACTCAATACTTGCATTAAAAGGTCAAATACTTTACCCCGTAGATAGTTCCAATAACGTATTAGATGATAAGCTTTCGATCCAATAAGTGGTTATCCCCTCGGTTATTACCAATGTCTGATAAGATATGACGAAGCTAGTAGAGCTTTACTGTTTACTTTATCTGATACAGAATATTATCAGAGAGCGTAGGTTTAATCAAAGAGATGATTGACCCCTTTGGAAAAAGTTTAACGGCCGTTAATCAGTGCATATCCTTTTGCACATTTTCCTAATCGTACTATTTTGTTTTAGCACACAACGAAGACGAAAAACGCTCGCTAGACTTCGACCAACCATCAAAACGATCACAGGACGCCCTCAACGTGGAATACGGCCGCACCGATGGTCGGGCTTACCCTCCTGACCTCCTCTCGTTTCCTCCCAGAGCTGCCCAGATCTCGCCGGCAGCTAGCAACGCCTCCACCGTGCCTGATACCACCAGGCTACCACCGCAGCTTAACCCGATCAGTCCAATACACTCTCCGATATATGGCATGACTAACCAAAATCTATTCAGAACTCTGCCGTACTCTCGGTCGCAGTCTCCGTTCACAGCGCCTATTACTCCTCCTGTTGTCACTCCTAGGCAAGGGTATGTAACTATTCCGAGAAGGCCCAGAGTGCCTAGCTGGTCAAGTACAGCGAGCACTAACATCCTGCCAAGCTCCGAAGCACAGGAACCCTTATATGATAATTTGGGGCTGAGGACTACAGCAGACGGCAGCTCAGTGCTATCGCTAAACAAAACAGGCTTAGAACCCCCATTTTCGCCGATGAGGAACAGACCCTTACCAGCTACACCAACGGCATATCCGAATCAACATCCAGTTTACTACGCACCCATTGAAGAACAAGAGCCAGCGCCATCACCCGTCCCGCCACAAATGAATAGGAACAGCATTAGCTCTCAGTTGTCACACCAGCTGTCCACTCCAGGCCCACAGGAACCAGTTAACCCGAGGATGAGCTGGACAGCAAAGAACACTTCAACTCCACAACCAGAGCCCAGGAAAGTTTTATTCAGTGACAAAAGCGATGCGCAATCCCAAGTATCAGATACTAGTACCTTAAGTCGAAGAGGTAAGCCAGAAACTGGATCCCTAAGAAGAATTCCAAGGGTAGACAGCAAAGAGGAGCCAAATTCTCCATCCAAAGATGATGGCAAGAAGAATGAGAGTGTATTGAACCAATCAGGTACAGGGACTTTGGGCAGGAATGGAAAGATCCCTCCGCGACCACCCCCAAAACCGAAGAAAAAGCCGAGTACGGAAGTGAACCCAAACGAACCACTGTTTGAGGATGAAGGAGAGGATGGTACGGAAGTGTAATAGTTTAGACTAAAGGTTTACCAAAGTGCCAATGAGCTTTTAGTGAGAGGAGAGACCTACGTCATGATATCAGTGAAAAAGACGTGTTTTACGATTAATTTTCCGCGGTGCTCCTGTAAATAGACATTTGTGCTAGATTTTTTACTTGTCGCGTAAAATTATGGACCATTTTTAATATAACCATTGTAAACGCAATTGGACTTCGCGTTCACTTGATTTTAAGTATTTATTATTTGTGGTACTCTTTGGTTAAGACATGGACGGTAAATAAATTATGGTTTTTGTAGCGACGATTGTTTCATCAATTTCCAAGACTGATTACTCTAAATTGACACGCTTTTGTGGTATGTGAACTGTTTCAAGTGATAAGTCGACTGAGTTAAAGTTTTATCATTTTTAGTTTTTGTTTGCTCGACTATCATTGTGCTCGAATTTGCAATGCTACAATGCCGTATATTATTCAAATGCGAATGATTACTGTAATTGAAATTTTAACATCAAAATTCCTTACTTAAACCATTCCAAAGTTTTATTTTTATCATATTGCTTGAAACTGTTCATATATTCAATTTTATTTGACATTCCTTGAAGCATTCTCTGTAGCATCACCATACATTGCTAAATAGATTTTCAAATAGTTTTATATGACAGACTGAGACAAATAATTCGCTTTCCCTCTATTGATTAAGTCAATAGTTTTGTGTTATAAGCGTTATGTGTTTGTGAACTCCTTTGTTTCGTTCGTTATGTTGCACATTTTTTATATTTTTGTAATCAACCTTCACTTACTTTGTTTTACCATCTTAGACAATCTTAAATGCTACAGGCGTCCCAATTTCAAGCACAGTCAGCAAAGTAATGTTAATTTTTGTTCTAGGGTTACCCGAAAACAGTGTCCCTACTTTAAAAAACGTTTGCATTATAGAGAGCTTGTCCATTTTGAAATTGTACCGTCTGTATGCACTCTGGCATCTGGTACAAAAATAAAAATAAATATACAAACGAGGTAACAAAATAGAAGTTTGCTATATTTTTTAGTATTCTGGTAGTTTTTTGGATAAAATGTGCAACGTATTTCGACTCACCGGTCACCTATACTAAAATATTTAACTTCGTATATTTCTAAGTTAACAAAATTTTAGTTATTTAGTCCGAGGCTGTTTTTGCTAACATTTTTATTTTTCATGTATATCTCAAATTGATATAGATCTAATATTTTTGGTGCAAATTATCTGGCGCTTCTTAAAAGAATCGCCCCTAAGGGATTGAATAGACCATGGTACCAATATAATTATTATTATTGGGATTTAAGGAATTCCTTGGCAAGCCAAAGCAGGCAACAATATAGCTAATGCGTAAATCGTTTTATTTCTTAGTCGCATCTTATTTTCTACAGTTTGACTTCGAAAGATTATCGCTATAATGTCAAATAATCGTAGTATGACAATTAATATTTTAACTGTGAAAAGACACTAAGAATTACCATATGTTGAAGCAAAATACTACATATACCATGATTTTGAATTAGATGGACTAAAGTGACTGCAGTGCAGAATGCCCAGTTGTCGATGAGCAATGCCCAGGTGTCGATGAACAATGCCCAGGTGTCGATGATCAAAGCCCAGCTGTCGATGAAAAGCTGTCATTAAACCATTTTTACAGTTATCACTTTGATCGATCTAATTAAAAATCATGGTCTAGATCTATACATACTACCATGTCTTCAAATGTGAGGCGTCAATTACACAAAATACTGTCACAATAATTTTAAAGGGTAATTTTGTGTATAGATATGTTTTAGACATTTTTGCTATAATGTTAGGGCAGACATCGTAAATGGAAATTAAAAGTTCATTCAAATAAACGATTATACTCTGTCCATTTTATGATGATTGATATGACGCATATAGTTACTGTTTATTTTAGATCTATTAACCAAATATTACCAACAACGTTATTTTTATGTTTTTAAAAAGAGCGTTTTTCCGTCATGTGTCATATCAGACATATTACAGTCAGGGTTCTAAAGTACCAAACCAGTAACAATGCTAATGTCTTAATTTTTTTTGTAGTAGAAGTTCAGTAGTCCACAACTAGTTTATTCATCATCATTATCATCATTTCAGCTGGAATACGTCCACTGTTGGTTATAGACTTCCCCCAAGTGTCGCCCCTATGAACGGTCCTGTGCGTCTCGCAACCATCGGATTCCCGCAATTTGTTAGGAGGCCTTCCAACGTTGCGTCTTTCGGTACGCATTTGCCACTCCAGAACCTGTTGGCTCCAATGGCAATCCGTTCTGCGAGCAATGTGCCCTGTCCACTGCCACTTATTCTTCGTGCTATGTCGGTAACCTTAGTTTTCCTGCGGATATAGGGTTACCATATCTCAGGATTTGTCCTGAGATTTCAGGATTATTCGACTCTTCTCAGGATTCCGGCCGGATTTAGCAAATCTAGTGATACCTCAGGATTTTTAATAAAAAACAGGTTACATTTTAAAGATCTCTCTTATTAAACTACTAAAAATAATCTTCTTTTGGTAACAATTGCAGTTAAAATCAATACTTATGTATTAATTTAAAACAAACTTAAAATAATCTTCTTTTGGTAACAATTGCAGTTAAAATCAATACTTATTTATCGAAGTAAAACGAACTAAAAACAATCTTCTTTTGGTAACAATTGCAGCTGCAGTTAAAATCAATCCTTATTTATCAAAGTAAAACAAACTAAAAATAATCATCTTCATTAAAAATAATGTTACCAACATTTGCAGGTGAAATCAATACTTATTTATCCAAATAGGTACTTAATTAATTTTGTCGTATTTAATATTTGAAGAAACCTTTTTAAGTAAATTCTTTTCTTTGATTATTGATTTATAAAATGCCTCACAAGTTAAACTCTTCAAGTTATATTGAACTAAAAGTAGAGCTCGAACTGAAGACACGTTTAGTCGGTTTCTTTCTTTCGACCATTGAGCTCCCATGATAGAAAAAACTCTTTCTACGTTTGCATTTTGAGCTGTTATTGCAAATATATATTGACAAATACGCAGTATCTCTGGCAATCGTGAAATACCTATTGTCTTGAAAATGTTTGCCCACAACGCATGAAGCATTACGTCAAAAAATGCTTCTTCCTGTTTTGTCAAAAAACTATTCAGAGATGCAATTTCATCGAATAACTTCACATCATCTATGTGTATTCCTTTTCCATTTAGATAATGAATTGATAAAGCAATCTGATCAAAGTCGATCATTTGGCCCTTTTTCAGCATCAACCAATTAAAGACTTTGAAATCATCTAAAGGCGTCATCCACTTGATCAGATATTCTACGCAAGTCTTATACATATTTTTAAGGTCGTGCTTGAAAACTTCTTGGTTTTCCGCAGTGCACTTAGCCAGCAACTCTCGCACTTTAAGTGGCATGAAGTTTGCGTTCGCTCGTGCAACTAAAATTTCATGTGTGGATTCGAGGATTCTTTTAATATCTAAAACAGAATTGTTTTCTTTTTCGATGTCTTCAATTTTCGTCTGAAATATTGACATTAATGAGTGAGCAAGAAATAAATAAACTTCGCTGAGTTCATTTTCAAAAAAGTTCTTCAAAGTAATTGGTACACCAGGAGTAGATAAAAAGTACTGCTTCAACGGTTCATACATCTTCAATATTCTTTCGATCGCTGGAAACAGACTAAGCCATCGGGTCTTGCTATGAAACAATAGTTTCTGATAATTGACGTCTATATATTCGCTGATATCCTTCAACGCCTCCGTGCGTACGGTGTATACGGAAAAATAATTAAACAGCTTCATTACTACAGATTCTATATCAATATGCAGATTATCAGTGCCATGTTGAATACAATTGTGTAGTATGTGCGCTGGGCACCCAACTCCTACGATATCTTTGTCCAGAAAGTTTTTTAAATTAGTCCAAACATTTTGTCCCGGTTGCCGATTTACTCCGCCAAAATTAACATTAGCGTTGTCTGCTGTAAATGATACACATTTCATCAACAAGTCGTACTTTTGCAAGCTTGTTTTAATTATCTCTGTTATAGTGTCAGCATTTTCATTGGGTGTGCTCAGCACATCCAGCAGTTTTGTTTTAATTCCTTCTTGCCAGTCGAAGAATTGTATCATAATTGGAAATATTTTTTCAGCACCGTGATTACTTGCATCTGTGGAAACGCCCAAGAAGTTGACATTTTGTAATGAGACTTGTACCTGTTCAATTACCCACGGAGATATCACGCCCGTTACAATGGCCTCAGTCTTCGTTCGTGCACAAGAAATACTCTTCGCAGTGTTGGAATCAGCAAATATAGCCTTAACCAGTTGGCTGGTGCAATCCATAGATTTAAATGACTGGTGATGTTTCACTGTGTGGAAAGCTAAAGTGGCTTCAGCGGCGGATTTTTGGTCTGTCAGTCCAGAACTTTGTGGTTGAAATAAAGAGTCGATTTTGGTGTTACTTGAAACAGTCAGACTATTTTTTTTATGTTTTTCCGTTAGGATATGTTTTTCAATATCAGCAGCTCCCTTGAACTTAATTGAAAAATGATTGTTACATATTGAACAAAACACTTCGGTAGGTTCTCTTCCATCTTTCATAATCGGAAATTTTTGTTTTAAAGTATCTGCTGTGAATGTACACACGTATCGTGGTCGTTTGGTACTTGAAGACATTTTAAACTCGTATCAACAGATAAATCCAACAGATGGAGCGTAGTCCAACCCTCGCAATGGCGCAAGACGAACTGACTGAGTGAGCGAGCGAGCGGCAACCGCGCTGCGGGGCGACGGGCGCATCCCTCCTCCCTCCGCCCCGCTGTTTTGAGTGCGATGTACATACAAGCTTGTAACGCGTCGCGTAAAACGCGTGCGCAAGATCCGCAGTGTATACAACGATAATAATACGTTTTTGAGAGAAAATTCTCATCTGTAGAAAATCTCAGGACTTTTCCATGGAAATCAGGCCTTTTCTCCGGACTTTTGATTTTTTCATCTGGTAACCCTATGCGGATATCTCTATTCCTGATACGATCACGCAAGGAAACTACGAGCACAGCCCTTTCTAATGCCCTTTGGGTGACCATGACCACGTTTAGGAGCCATATTTCATCACTGGCAAGACGCATTGGTTTAAGACTTTCGTTTTGAGACACTGGTATGTTGGATAAGAAGTTACCGCGCAGCTTCCCGAATGCTGCGTAGCCGAATCGGATTCAAAGGTTGACCTCCTCCTCAAAATTAGATTTGGACCAACTGGACCGTTAATTTATTCAATACTTTAGACTCTATGCCACAAATTAAAAAAGTCATGAACCATTGAATCCTTCAAAGAAATTTTAGACACTTGAGCATTAGTGCTTTATCATTTATTGGTAGGGTGCAACTGCACTTTTAGCCCTGATTGTACCCATAGTTTTACCTGATTTCCAATATGTTCTCTGCCCTGGCATTTACAGTTTTGTTTTTTAAATCAAGTATCCGTTACAATGAGAAATAGTTCCTAAAACTTTTTAAACCATATGTTAGCTTATTTCAGTAGCTATAAATATCATGTTATGTTTTTAGGAATCGCTTATGTTCTGGTGCATATTTTTATACTTATACATTTTATTATGTGTCTATTTATTTTATTTTTTAATTGTATACAACTATGTTTTTCACGTGAAAATGCTTGGAACTGTGAATAGCTTTATATATTTTTTTTTACTCTTTAGATCATGTTTTGATACTGTGAAAAAAAAAAAAACTTTAACGCATATAATAAAGTTCAATATAACGTTCTTACAAATTGAGATATGATACACATGCAAAATAATATTTTTTAAATACCCTATTAGACCGAAGATTGAGATAAATTATTTGTAGAATTTTACAAATTAGTATAACTGACTATTTTCTGTGACAATCAATGCAAAAATCATTTATTTTATTCTTGTCAAGCATTTTTCCAAGTGAGAAGTTTATTATAATTAAGTTGAACAAGTACATGACAAAGTTGTATTTACATGAAATGTTGTAATTCTTTAGTATTTTACATTAATGCATTTAGAAAATGGGCGTGTACGAAAATAAACATATGTACTGTAAGTTAATGTATTGTGCTTGTATGAAAAAAGATACTTATATGGTTAAAAAAAACATTAATTCATTATGAAAATCAATGAAAGTAAGCGCCCTTTGTACAAATCAAATGTTTCATATTTTCTTGTCTGTGCTATAAACGGAACGTTAAAAATACGCCTCATTCTTTTTAAAGTTTCATTTTAACCGTTGCGTTTAATTCTTTTTGGCCCTTATTAAACTTATTTTATTTTGTAAATTGTACCACGTACGATATTTTTACGATGTTTACTGTAGAAATCCAGTTTTTTTATAGTTTTAAGTCCAATGTAAATAGATACATTATTAAAAGTGATTAAAGCTATATTTCATAATAACTGGTTTTATTTTGGAAAAATCCTTTTTTTTTTCCTGATGACCCTACACTAAAAGAACCATTTATTGGGACCCATTAAACGCAAGGCGACATCGCGGCAGACCAAGGTGAAGGTAGAGAGATAATCTTGACTTATAGGGCCAACGCTGCGTTAAGGGGAACCCGTAGCGGAAACCGGATTATTACTTGGTCAGTGCCGCTAGTTCAACTTTAACAGTGTGCATGTAGTAGCGTCGATGGAGAACTTTTAATGTTTTTGCGGGGCACGGCTGCTCGCGACGGGTGAATGCGCGGCGAGTCGCGACGGAGCACGGAGCGCGTGCTCTAGGCTTTACGCAGCGTTGGCCCTTACCGAAGGATCTGGCCCGCAATGACCGAGGACAAACGTGTGTGGAAAGTGAGAGGGAAGCCTTCGCCCAGCAGTGGAATATAACTGCTACTTCTACACCTTCCAGAGAGCAGGCCTGAGTCCCAGCCGTGGGAACATTATAAAGCTGTTTATTCTACTACTACGTTGGAAGGCCTCCCACAAGGTGGACTGAAGACCTGGGGCCCAAGTCTGCTATTTTTGTAAATTCAACATTCCAACACAATCCCATTGTCATTTTGCTAAATATTCTTAATATCTTCTAAATTATAATGGTCGATCATTGGCCAATCAGTGTTCTCGTAAACGAATGGTGGTAGAAAGACTTTGATGTATTCAGACAAATCGAATGGTAAGTCACTAATCAAAGGAACTGTCAAAATTTTAGCAGATTACCCCATACGTCAGACATTCACATATCATTATGTTCGAGATAACCATTTCTTTCAATGGTGTGTCAGTATTTGACTATTGGAAAGTCATAATGACGCCATTATATCAGTATCTAGATTATCAAACTTGTCAAAATTAACAATTATGATATCAACTATCAATGATAGACGATTCTGACACTATTGTAATAGCAGACTTGAGGCTTGACTTCCAAAATTTAAGTTATTTTGCAATATAATTTTACACTTTTAGTTTTTCCGACTTAGCTCGAAGAAGTTGGCAAGGCACATTGCTCGCAGAACAGACGGTCGATGGGGACGAAAGGTTCTGGTGTGACGACCACATACTGGAAGACGCAGCGTTGAAAGGCCAGGCGAGAGTCGCGGGAAACGACTGGAGGGTCGTTTGCGGGATTAAAACGATCAAAATTTAACGGTGTATATAAAAGCGAAATACCACTCACTAATTAATCACGAAACTATAACACCTTCAAACTTAAAATTTGGACGGAACGGGGTAGGTTTTTAGTCAGTAAGAGTCTTGTTACTACTTCCCGCTCCGCACAAGGGCGGGATTTGTCATTGGATGATTTTACCTACCACAAAAAAAAAAACATCCACTAAGAACGGATTTCACAAAACTCCAACCCTAAGGAGGAAAAACAGGGTTTTTTATGGTAGTTAAATCATCCGATGACAAATGTCAGACTCTTACTGACTAAAAAACTACCCCGTTTCTTCGTTGCCTACAGTGCCGGGGCCGGGTATTCCTTTCGGAAGCTGACCCATGACCCCAGCAGGCTTCGACCCTGCGGGGGTTGGAAGTTTCTATGGAGAAACCGAGTTTCACACGGGCGAAGCCGCTGACAGAAGCTAGTATTATTATAGATGGCATATCTACATATATTCGCTTCCGAGCTCTGTGGTTCTTTCTATAAACATTTATTTAACAAATGACGAGGTTATTTCTTCACCTGGGGCTTAATTAATAAATAAGAGTATAAATGACAAGTAAGGTTAGTAGGATAGGTACAAGCGGAGTCTAATTATATATAAGGTTAGTAGAAGGTACAGGAGGATTCTTGATGTTTCTGAGGATATACCCCAGAAGTATATTCCAAAAAACAATTTGTTCACGGAAAATTACGCAATCATAAGACAGCTAGTCTAAAGGAATAAGGCTAGAACTAACTGCGCACTCGTGTGCCACACACGCCGATCTGGGCGCGTCGTGTTCCATACATTTTATATGGAAACTAGACGTGTAAAGCTACACTTGATCCACGCCACGCGACGTCGTTCTACGTACAAATCAGGCGTGTTACACGTGTGCGTCGGTCTAATGTAGTTCTATCTTAATATGCAAAGAAAAGAAAGAAAGAAAAACATTTTATTTACACGGAATGACGCAACTAAAAACTAGACCAAAATTATTATAAAGGTGTCACATCCGTGCAAAACAGCCGAACGCTCAGCATAAAGCTGTGCCCTCATGCACAGTGCGATGAGCACACAGCACTGGTTTTCGGCGTTGGTTTTCAGATCCGTGTAGGGTTGCCAGGTCGCCAAACCCAATAGCCGGACAGACCAGCCAGTTTGGCCGGACATTTCGGTAGAAAAGCCGGACACCCTATATTATTGAGGATTTTGTCTCAGTATTAATAGGTACGACAAAAAAATTGTATGTAAAATCAAGCTTTTTTGATTATTATCATAAATCTTGTTAATTTCTAGTGAAATAATAAATAAAATCGAATGCCAAATCAGTCTTAGGTAGGTACTTTATTATTAATCAGTTAAATAGTCATCAGTCAAAATTAAATTCTAGATACTTAAACATTTATCAACATATTTAAATTCTTCTTAAATACTAATGAAAGGCACAAATAAGACTTTTTTAACTAAAAAAAAAAATAATCAAAAACTTCTTCTCTTTAAGTTAAACAAAAAAACAAAAAAAACTTTTTCTCTTTGAGTTACACAATAAAAATAATTATTCATATTTTTGGTTTGCCGAAACCTGCTTTAAGAGCTCAGTTTCTTTCAAAATGTAGTTGTAAAAATCCTTACATGTCAAATGTTTTAAATTAAATTCTACAATCAACATTTTGGCAACAGTGCCAACATGTAATCTGTTGCGTTCTTTCGTCCATTGCTGACCTATCAAGGAAAAAGCTCTTTCAACGTTTGCGTTATGTCCTGGGATAGCAAAGTAATACTGACAAATAGTTAGGAATTCTGAAAAGCAATCTTGAGTTATCATCGATTTAAAATAGGCTACCCATTTCTTATGTGCTAATAGCTTCTTGAAATCAACGTTCTCTTTGTTAATGTTCAGAAAACTTTTAAGATTTTGCAGTTGGTCAAAACATTTGCTATCGTCAATTTTGACGTTGTTTTGTGATAGGATACTTATAGTATCGGAAACTTGATTCCATTCAGGAACATCTTTTAAAGTCATCCATGTGAAATGTTTTGTGTCTTTGTATAAGTTTTCAGTCCAAGATCGTAAATATTGTACTGCAATAATGTACATGTTTTTAATATCCTCTTTGAACGCAGTCACCTGTTCAGAATTTTCGTTGTTCTCTTTGAATTTACGCAAAATGGAAGTCACTTTCAATGGGCAAAAGTCTTGTTCAATTCTTGCATTTATGCTATTCATTATCTCAGAACAGTTTTCCAAAACCTCATTTACAGAAACATCAGCCTTCTCTGTATCTTTAATGCGATTTTGATAAATGGCCATGAAAGAATGAACAGCCCACAAATAGCCTTCGTTAAGGTCGTTTTCAAAAAAATCTCTCAAAGTTCTGGATGTATTATTCTTTTCCTTTTTTAGGAAATACGACTTAAGAGGTTCAAACATTTGTAAAATCCTTTCTATCGCTGGAAAAAGACTCAGCCAGCGCGTCTTTGAATGATAAAGTATTTGTTTAAAATGAATTTCTAATTCTGAGCTAATACTTTTGAGTTCCTCTGTACGTACGGTAAATGTAGCAAAATGATTGTGAATCTGCATGACAATACTTTCAAAACACACTGGCAAGGAATCAAGAGCACTGTGGACAGAATTATTAAAAATATGTGCAACACAGCCGACTCCAATTATATTCTGATTATTCGTTAGAGATTTTAATGTAAAGAAAACATTATTTTGTCCTCCTCTGTCTTTGCCGCCAAAATTTGTAGCAGCATTATCAGCCGAAAATGCCACTAGTTTGTCTGAGAGGTTTTTGTCACGCAGTGAATCGTAGACGTAATTAGATATCGTTTCGGATGTCTCATTTTGTTGTGATTGAATATCTATTAAGGAAACCTGAATTCCGTCTTTCTGATAGTCAAAATACTGAATTAACAGCGGGAATAACTTAATAGCACCATGATTGCTTGCGTCAGTCGAAGCGCTTATGTATTTTATATCAGATAAGTCCTCCAATATATTTTTTAAAACATATGGCGCAAGAACATTTTTCAAAATTGCTTCTGCCTTTGTTCTCGCACAGGTTACTTCTTTCGCAATGTTTGAATCAGCATAAAGGCACTTTTGAAGTGGTACTGTACAGTCTAATGAATTAAATGATTGATTGTGCTTTACTGTGTGAAAAACTAAAGTAGCCTCAGCCGCTTGCACTTCTCTTTTTGGTCCCGATCTTGTTGTTACAAAATTGTCTATTTTTGACGAACACACAGCGGTCCTAATATTTTTACGGTGTTTTTCGGTATTTAAATGCTTTTCAAGGTCATATTTTCCCTTACTGGCTATTGATATTAACTGGTCGCAAGGCTCACACTTCACCTCCGACGGTTCTGCTGTTGGCTTAAACATTTTAAATTTTATTTTTAATTCTTCTGAAAAAATACATTTTCTCTTTGGCATTTTGAGATCTGAAAATTAAGAAAATGACTGTTTTATTTGTTTGTCATCATATCACTCGCAGTCGCACGGTATGTGTTTGAAATCTACAGTTTGAATTTTTCATTCATAATTTTTGTTTTAAAAAGACTTCTACTAAAAATTGTCAAAATTCACTCAGAAAACGCGCATTTGGTTTTTTCAACTTATTTTTGACTACACGCAATAAAAATATAAAATAACTATGTTACTATCTAGAACTCAGGGAAAAGTATTATTCACTTCAAAAAGTTGGTTGAAATTATCAATATATTGGTCATAATATGAACAAAATACATTATAAAATGTATAAGACCTTTTGAAGTAGCATCAATAGTACAGTACAAACAATACTTACCAAAATTATTGTCGCTAAATACAAAAACTGACAACGCAACGTACAGCACGTGCGCTGTCAATCGAGGAATGAACAATACCGACAGAGCGCAGGGGAGCGGGCGACGGGCGGCACTTCGGCTTGCGTGGGCGACCGACAGTCGACTCTCGTCGCCTGCGCTCGGCCACGCTCGGCGCTCGCTCGTTTGCGAAATGTAAAAAGCCTAACAAAAGCCGGACAAGACAGACACCGTTTATTTTGGCCGGACACGCAATCAAAAAGCCTACCTATGTCCGGCTTTATCCGGACGCCTGGCAACGCTAGATCCGTGCAACCCCGTGTGTCCCCATGCATGCAACGGGTCCATGGCGCTGAGGCTCTGCCACGAGCTCTTAAGCGATCCATTTAATGACCTAAACTGAACTGCTAAAGGGATGGAGCTATATAAGGTGTATAACTCCATCGCTCTTTCTTGCTCACTCGTGTTAAAATACCAAGCGTGCGAGCAAGGAAGAGTTCCGTAAATAAATTGATGATGTCCCTTCTTGGCGTATTTTTTGATAGCAAGCAAAACTTATACGTGTAACAACATTTACTAGACTATACTTTACTCAACAGTAAATACAGCTCCCTGATTCGTAAGACGAGAAATATGAAATTTACAGTTACAAAGTACTTAAGTCTTGTTTTGTATTTAAACAGAATGCCGAACAAAGTTAACAGGCTAGCAGACAAGCGGGAGACGGAAATACAATTATATCCTACTGAGCAAAACATAAACGAAGCCAGACAGCAAGACTTGAGAAACTAGAGATTTAACTGTGAAAAGTATGGAACAAAGATTTATTTCATAGAAAACTTGTTCAAGAAGTTCGTGCTTAACAAATTTTCTAAGCCCTCGAGATAAACAAATAAAGGGATAATGGGGCGGACTTAGTAGTACCTAGTATTTTATATCTAACTTATACCGTCTCACGGCTAGGCCAAGGCTTCCCTTCATTCCTATTTTCGTTCATTGTTCCCGGCTCTGTGCCATCTTGCCAATTCTTCACCTTTTTTTTCGGTGGGAATGTCATCCAATGACATCTCTACGCCCTTGGGCTGGGCGGGAGATAGTGTCTGACTTTTACAGACTAAAAACCCACTCCTGTTCCTTCGTTGCCTTTCATACCGGGCTTGAAACTTCCTTTCAGAAATCGATCCTTGGCCCCATGCTAGGACCCTGCTGGGCCCTTATGGTTTGCTGACACATCCTTGAGGGGTTGGAACTATACGCGCAGTCGACGACTTGTACTCGGTGCGGTTGGATGGTTAGCTGCCTATTGCTCGCCGTTCGCAAGCCCGAGCCTACGGTGGCCGGAAATCGGGATCGGAATCCCGGTGGCTTTAAAAAAAAACTAATTTAGAGGTATGCAGAACAGGGTGTAAAGTTCCGCGAACCTCCGTTGAAAAGGGAGGATATTCTGCGCAGACCAGGGTGTTGTGTCCGGTACGGGCAACTGCCCGATAAGTCATTTCGGACAATTGCATATTGTAATCGCAGCGGAGAACTTTGATACCACGATGCAGGATAGTTGTAGATGATGACATTTTATCAATCGGTAACTATCTATAATATATGGGTGTTTTTAACGTCATGCAGATATTATCCGGAATAACGCCCAGCCTCCTGCGTACGTATTCCACGCATTACGGTTGTCTGGTAGATATCGCTGTCAGCGATAAGACCGCCATTGTACCCATAGATTTAAAATTCTGTGAATTTGTTACTTA
Organism: Leucania comma; assembly: GCA_958295575.1. Taxonomy (NCBI): domain Eukaryota; kingdom Metazoa; phylum Arthropoda; class Insecta; order Lepidoptera; family Noctuidae; genus Leucania; species Leucania comma. The sequence goes on along the minus strand of OY282477.1, from coordinate 20,483,531 downwards.
TTTGGTGTACAATAAAGTTTATTCTATTCTATTGTATTCTACAAAGAAAACTTATATGAAAAGGCATTTGCGGTGGTTACGCATGCAGAGCAATGCGTGATGTAACCCGCACTATATTAAAATCACCCTAAAAGGAGAAACTAACTGACGTATCAACGCCCAGCCAAAACTACTGGGGTTAGAAGTAAGTTAGAAATTCGCATAAGAGAAGATTTTTCAAAATTGACCCCATAAGGGAATGAAACGGAGGTCTAAAGTTTGTATATATAAACTTACTTTTACGCGGGCGATGCCGCTGGCAAAAGCTAGTTAATTAGCCCAAATAAAACCTCTACCTATCGACTAGTACATAATATATTCAGGACGATACATAACATCATCATCATCATCATCAGCCTTTTAATGTTCCCACTACTGGGACACAGGCCTCCTCTCTAGGAGAGGTAATTGGCCGTAATCTTCCACGCGGGCCCAGTTTCAATTGGTGAATGTCACATATCTTTGAATTTTTAGTTCTAGGACATGCCGGTTTCCTCACGATGTTTTCCTTCACCGTTTTGAGAGCAGTGGTGATGAAATAAATTACACAAAGTAATGCGCCTGGCTGGGTGAACCCGCGACCTACAACTCGTAAGTCGTTACCACTCGGCCACCACTGCTCTATACATACCATATTGCTATTCAATTTCAAATTTACAAGCTGGGCAGACTGACAGGCAATATTTTAACACCTCAACAAAAACATAACGGTTGCATTTCAAAAATCGAATGCGCCGTATTGAAATATTCTCTCACAATAATGCCCATTGTTTGGGCTCAGTATACCATAGCCAATAAAAACTAAAGAACTTTTATTTCTGACTGGAGTATCGACTAATAAAATAACAAAGGACCGAAAGAACTTTTAAATCGGTAAATTTTGATGTTCCATGCTTAATAATTCAGTTTTTGTTTTCGTTACGAAAATATCTGGAGGTCGAAATCATAAAAATGAGAATTCGAAGTGAGGTTACCATTGTATTTGGCTGAGATTTTTAGGGGCTTATTTCATAAAGTGAGCATAAGAAACCCTTTTATGTTCATCGCACCAATTTGTGTCAGTCGAAAAAAAGATGAAGCGTTGGTAAAGTTCTTACGAATGACAACAAAAATCGGAATTAGAAATCACACACGTTTATTCTAAATAAACCAGTTACAGGCATTTTTAACCGACTTTTAAAAAGGAGGTGGTTCTCAATTCGGATGTTTGTAAGTATTGTTTTTTTATGTTTGTTCGCGCATAACTTCTTAGCTTGCGAACCGATTTGGTATTTTTTTTTTTTTTGATTAAGGTATACTTCCCAAATGGTCCCATAGTCACCAAGTTGGGATCTGATGATGCAATCTTGGCAAAATCGAGGGAACTCTTCAAATTTTATAGGAAAACGTGCAGCAATTTTGAAATTATCGAGAACTTAAGCTCCAGTTCATTAAATGTTACTTTTTGACTGTAAATAATCAAAAAGTAACATTTAATAAAGTGGAACTGATGAAGAAGACCAGAAATGGCCAACGGCACTTCATACTCGCATAAATATCACAATGAAGATAGTTAAGCAACTATGATAATACAAATAAACAAATGGTTCTGAATAGTTATGTTGAAAATGGTATCATCAAAGTGACCTGATGATGATGATGGAGCCGGAAGATAGGCACCGGAACTCCGTAATTAATGTATCCTAGCTGTGTTTGGGCTTATTAGAATTGTCATGAGATGGACTTTGGCTATAAGGTTCTATCAAACTGATCTGATGATGGAGCCGGAAAGTGGAAGGTAGACGGGAGAACTTCATAATAAAACAATGTATCCTAGCAGTGTTTAGGTTTATTGGAATTATCATGAGAAATAGGCACTCTAGTTATAAGAGTAAGTGCTTCGCAACTAAAAAGTGTAAAATAAAAAACTTTTAATAAAAACAAAAAAATAACCAACTTAACTAGAAAAAAACCACTAAAATGATCAAAATAACTTTAATTTCGGAAGTCGGTGTTAAATAAGAAACAAACAATACCGAGAAACACCGACTTCCGAAATTAAAGTTATTATGATCATTTTAGTGGTTTTTTTCTTGTTAAGTCGGTTATTTTTATTTTGTAAATAATTAGTTTTTTCGAACTACATATCAAAATATCAGTCAGTTAAAAAGAAATTTTGATCACACAGTCGCACTTTGTTATCATGTTATTATATCTAGCTTATGATTTCCCACTGCTGGGAAAATGCCTTCCTCTATTCCTTTCTTTATAACCGTCTCTGGCTTTGTCATGTCTTATCCCTAAGAAAGATATCTAAGCCCTCCCATTTTCTCGCCCTCACAAGGACACGGCGATGCTCTGCCCAAGCGGGGCACACATCGACTGTGTGCTCCACTATGTCCTCCGGGCGGTCTACACAGTGGCTACACCCGGGCGTGGACATAGGCCTCCCCCAAAGGATAAGTCCTATAATTAATACAATCTATTTCAATAAGGAAGACTTGATAATATTATGATAACATTTTGGTTAATATTAGTAAACAACTTTTAGTTGTTTCCAACTCGAGGATTGTTGAATAAACTTCAATAGTTGCAGAGTTTACCGAGCGAATCAAATAACATTGTTACCCAGAAGATAATAACGTACTTTGAGTGTATATCATTATGAAGATACATAGGTAATACTTTAGTATGCAGCAAATAAGTTGAACACGTTGCTCTGGTTACGCACAGCCCTTTGCTTTTAAAACCCGAAAATCTGTTACTGCGCATTGTAGATCGATCGCCATTTTGGTTCAACTTATATCCCGTTTATTGTACCATGAACTGTAAGTACCAGGGCCGAAGGATTAATCGAGAGAGTTACCGTGGCTCTCGAAAAGAGCTGCTGTAGGAAGACAGACACAGGTGGTTTTAGTCCGTAAAAGTCTGATGCCCACTCTCGCTGCACCCAGAGTGGGAGAAACCAATTGACAATTTCTCTCGTAAAAAAAATACCGTAGGAAATGAACTTGCTAACTGCTTGGACAAAAGTTATTGAGATTAACGCTCGTGGTAGGCCCTATCACGAGCACTAAACGCAATCCATTTTCCGACCTGAACTGAATTGTTTATCATGGTAAGGCCTCAACATTCATTCTTGAACTGGTATATTCTGGGCTCCATCGTTCCATCATAGTCACATTACTTACAATCAGGCGAAATTGAGGACCAAGGCGAGTACACCAGGAATTTCTCAGAAGAAGCAACTCTTGGATTAGTGTTAAAGCATAAAATCGTTAGTTAAACATTTATATAACTGTACAAGCTCATTGACGTGTTGTTTAGTTAAGACACCCGTCTCTCGAGTGTTAGATTGCGATTCAAAACCGGGCAACTATCAATGTAATTTTTTAATTCATATGTACTTTTCTAACTTTAAGAGAGCAGTGGTGGCCGAGTAGTAACGGCCCCGATTTACGAGTCGCTGGTTCAAACCCAGCACACGTATTACTTTGTATAACTTATTTCATCACTACTGCTCTCAAAACGGTGAAGGAAAACACCGTGAGGAAACCGGCATGTCCTAGAACCAAAATTTTGAAGACATATGGCATTCACCAATCCGCACTGGGCTCGCGTGGTGGATTACGGCCCATTCCCTCTACTAGAGAGGAGGCCACCCCCAGCATTGGGAACATTAAAAAGTTGATAATGCTAAATGCTAATGCTTTCTAAGTCTATCTAAGACTTTACTGGCACCCAGTGCCTCGGAAAGCACGTAAAGACTTTGGTTCCGGTTGTCATTCGTAGATCTTTGACTGTCGTTACAGGTAGTCTGACGCCAGAAAGTCTGACCATCAGTAAATCCAAGAAGTATCGTGTTGTTCAGTAACTGGGTTGTGGAGGTCTGATGGGCAGTCGCTCCAAGGAAAACACGGGTATTGAACCTCATTCGTTTAGACTGAAAGTCGACCCCAAGCCAGTTGGGAAAAGGCTGATGATGATGATTGGTCTATTTTTAGGGTTCCGTACCTCAAAAGGAAAAAAAAACCCTTGTAGGATTACTTTGTTGTCTGTCTGTCTGTCAATACTACCTATACGCGAGATTCCTGTTCCCGAAATTAATATCGAGATAAAATCGCGTGGAGGTGTCGAGTTTAAATTAAAACCATATATACTTAGGTCTGCGGTCCCTTGAGGCTGTGCCAAAATCAAATTTAGAAGTTCACTGAAAAAATATACAGGCTTTTATGTCACAAAAAACGTAATATTTTGACACTCTCAAGGCAATCAAAATTCATAGGGTAGACTCGTTGATCTAGAGCCCTGCAATTTAACACGAAGGAAGGACTTATAGAAAGTAGGTACTTGTATAGGAATAAATCTGAAAACTGTAAATTCTTAGTTATGTCACAAAAAAAACTTTTTTTGATTCGAAAAAATCTTCCGAGACTCGAATTGGGAATCGAACTATTTACATAAGTTAGTTTATTCGGAACCCTCAGTGTGCGAGTCCGACTCGCTCTTGCTCAGTTTTTTTAACCGACTTCAAAAAAAGAAGGTTATGTTTGTCTGCGATGATCTCGCGTTTGGTTGAACCAATTTTGATGCGGTTTTCAAAAAAAATATTTGTCACATTTAGGAGAAGATTTTGGTATTGTAACCGACTTCAAAAAAGGAAGTTCTCAGTTTTTAAAATTGTCATGATGATTTTATAATAGAACCGAATGTCAAAAGGTATATATTTAGGTTTGGCTGAGAGGTACCTACTACAACTAAAAAATCTGCAATTAAAAAAGAAACCATCTTTAAAAAAAAAACAAAAAAGTGCAAAACAATAATTTCGGAAGTCGGAGTTTAATGACAAAGAGACCAAACTATTACAGAAACACCGACTTCCAAATTTAAAGTTATATTGCACTTTTTTGTATTTTCTTTGAAGTCAGTTTAAAAAAAACTATTGTGGACTTTAATCGCCTGCCAATATCCTAACAGTGTTCCTATTTTTTGTAATATCGCTTGTCCTAAGATTGACAACAAATTCTCTGTAGATGGAAAGTTTTTGTCATGTTGTTGGTGAGGAATTCTGTAACTGGAAAGTCCTGTCCTCGCTAGAGCCGAAAGTTTCTGTCTGCCAAAATGTCCTTAGATAAGAGATTCCACTGGGGGAATGGAAATAAATGAATCGTCTTGTCTTCGGACAGTCCAATGGCGAATCGGTCTTAAGAGAACGGTAGCAGAATTAATACTAACAACTTTGAACGTCGTGCAGTTGGAGTCGCGTTTTAACATTTGGAAACTTTCCCCAAAGGAGAGTTTGGCCGAAGGGTGTCGGGTATTGAGTTATAGAGATCTGATAGTTTATCACTCCTTGTAAAACACTGATTTTCAGCCGCATCTGGGTAGACTGAAAGCCGGCCCCAAGTTAGTTGGGAAAAGGCTGGGGAGATAATGATGTTTGCTTTCTTTCAGCTGTCATCAGTAAGGTTTATAATAGAGTTCATTGCCTAGAATTAAAATAACAATTCAGTGTACAATCCCTTTTATTTGACAGTAGATACAACAAAGTAACTACAAGTATTGCGAGAGGACCAGTGATCTCGTTAGGAGCGGCCGAACTACTCAATGGCTTGCCCAAGACTGCCATCCGTAAACGTCGCTCCTCCAAACGATTTTACTCACGTGACGTCTACAACTTCACAGCGTTTCCCCCACTCAGGTAGTACTATCAATGAGTGACTTATATTATCACTAAATTGTCATAACCGCCGATATGCTTATATTTATTAACGCTTAATATGAGCCATGCTTTACTAATATCTATCTATTATAACAGATAACAATAACAAACAAACAACCCTGACAAAACACCCGATCAAAATCAATTTATCTCCGAAATCAGACAAACAATTGTAACAACAAATGAATGTTACTCGTGATTATCATCATTACGCACAAGGGTTTTGTTCGATTCAATAATAATAGACAAATAGCTCGGTTGTGAGTGGTTCATTCTATGATTAATGAAACAACTGGTTCGGATTGAGATCTGAGGGTTGAAATGCGATGTGGCGTTTGAGGGTTGAGCTTTGTGAAGTAAGATATTGTAATGACATTTTATGAAATTGTTGAATACATTAACCATGTGAGCGAAATGTTTTACTTATGCCTTTGTGAGCCTGATTTTCAAATTTAGTCAGCGATGATAAAGCGAGGGAGTTCAGAATTCTTTGTTTCATAATTACAAAAAACATTTTTTGAAAATTCACCCCCTACAAGTGTTGAAAGTCGAATGATAGTTTGTACATTTTTTTTGTATTACATGTTACCAAGGGGCCATTCAAGTATTACGTAAGCACTATAGGGAGATGGGTGAGGGGGTATTTGCTTTGCTTACTTTTGCTAAGGGGAGGTTAATATTTGCAAAAAATCTACTTACGTAATACTTAAACGGCTCCCAGATCGTCGGTCCACCTGGTGGGAGCCTTCCAATTTTGCGTCTTCCGATACGTGGTCGCCACTTCAGAAACTTTCGTTCTCATCGAACATCTGTTCTCAGAACAATGGGCCCAGCCCACTGCCACTTAAGTTTGGCGATTCTTCCGATAACCTGATGAGGGTCACGGGAATCTGATGGATGCGAGACGTACAGGACCGGTCATTTTGCCGACACATAGGGGAGGCCTTTGCCCAATAGTGAACGTCAATCGACTGAAATGATGATGATGGCTTGATATAAAACAAAGATTTTCCTGCGCCAGGCAATGTTCTTGCTGCGAATTCTCAAGATTTTCAAAAATGCACGACATTTCATTTCCGTTGAGTGACCGAAACGTTCAAGTACCACGAATAAATTGCAACCTAGGACATGAATAAACCGAAGTAGAATTAAAATAATAATTCAATTTACAATTACTTTTATTTGACAGTAGATTCAAATAAGTAATTGCACGTATTGCGAGAGGACAGGTGATCTCGTTAGAAGCAGCCGAACTACTCAACGGCTTGCCCAAGACTGCCATCCGTAAACGTCGCTCCTCCAAACGATTTCACTCACGTCACGTCTACAACTTCACAGCATTTCACCCCACTCAGATACTATAAAATCAATTGAGTGTCTTATTATCACTAAATTGTTATAACGACGATATCCAAATAGGTACATTGGATTAACAATCCAATGTATAGGTACATTGGGTTAACATTGGGTAGGTACATTCGATTAACAATCCAATGTATGGGTACATTACGTTAACATTGAGTACATTGGATTAACAATACAATGTATAGGTACATTAGGTTAACATTGGTTACATTGGATTAAAAATATAATGTATTAAAATACAATATATTAGGTTAACAATATGTTAGGTATGTACCCAATGGTACATTGAATTACCAATTCAATGTATAGGTACATTAAGTTAACAATCCAATTTACCTATTTGGATTTCGTCGCCGAGGCCAGCGCTGCGCTCAAAGCTATTCTCTTATACAATAGCACTGCAGAAAATGGTCATGTTTATTAAGGACACTAAATTTATCTGTCGTAATGTGGATGTACTTAAAGAAATTAATTTCGTACATGCGTAAATAAATTCGAGTTTAAAAAAAGTACTTTATTTTGTAATTTTCTCTTTACAAATCGATAGCGTTTCATGTACCGAATCGACCGTCCGCGGGATTAAAACGACCAAAATTTAACGGTGTATAATATCACGCTGCGGTCAAAAGGAGCGCAGCAGGAACTAAGGATGCGGTTGCGTAATATGGCGCAGCCGTGAGATATATTAGACACGCCATTATTTATAGTGGTAAGTCCCCTATTTGAGGAGTGGCTGGAAGGAACATGACCATGCAGAAGGTGAGGAATCTTCTGCATAACGCAGGACCTGTGACATAGTAAGTTCGGGAGGTTCTTGCACCGGATTTATGCGGAAGAAACGCCCGGGTGTCACCACTGTGTAGACTGGCCGCAGAGCACCACCGTATCCTCCTGGGGGCGTGGTCCGGAGCGAGGAGGAATGGCAGACGGTCGCCTCCTTCTGCGAAGCTAGCGAAGGAGGCGGCCACACGCGGAATGCCCCAGTCACCATAGGCGCGGGCTTGCAGACGGCAAGCAATGGATAGCTCGCCGTCCGGTCATCCGGTAACCATCCAGACCAAGCCCAAGTCATCGACAACGCGTAGTGTTCCACGCGCGCCTCAAGGAGATGTCAGTAAATCGTAACCATGGGTTAAGTGAAAGTGAACCCCGGGGCCCTGAAACGAAGGCAAAGTGGAAACAGGAGTGGGTTTTAGTCAGTAAAAGTCTGACAAGCCCTCTCGCTTCGCCCAGAGCGGGAGAAGTCATTGGATGATTTCCCACTTAAAAAAAAGCCGTGACACACATAATGTTAGTTTTCTTTTTTTATAAATCTTATTTGTATACACCGTTAAATTTTGGTCGTTTTAATCCCGTTGAGGGTTTTTTTTATGGTAGGTAAAATCATCCAATGACAAATCCCGCCCTTGGGTGGAGCGGGAAGTAGTGTTAGACTCTTACTGACTAAAAACCTACCCCGTTCCTTCGTTGCCTATAGTGCCGGGGCTGAGCCTTCCTCTCAGAAAACGGCCCTTGACCCCAGCAGGCTTCGACCCTGCCTGCCTGCAGTTAGCAGGCTGGGCCTCTTCGGTGTGCTGACAGTTCCTTGAGGCGCGCGGGAACAGAACGCGCCGTCGACGACTTGGGCTCGGTCTGGTCGGTTACCAGACAATCGGACACAATACGGTACATGAAACACTATCGATTTGAAAAGAGAAAATTAAAAAATAAAGTACTTTTTTAATCTCGAATTATTTTACGCATTTACGAAATTAATTTCTTTAAGTACCGCGGTAAACAGCTAGTTTTGAATAATAAAAGCAAATTAAACAAACAAAATTCCCAACGCAATATTAATATGACTTTTTGTTACGCCAACAAATCACGGCTAGTTTTAAAAATGAAATATTGATGTGCGACGAATATTCGATGTTTTGGTAGTCGTAAAGTTTCGTTCAGATTGTAATGGCTGCTTTCGGTAACACAACTAGAGATGTTATAGAGCTTCAGAACAGTAACCGAAATTATCGGATAACTAACTAAAATAAAAATAAAAAACATAATTTCAGCCGAAAGACATTCACTGTGGCCAAGTGTTGCCACATTTTTTTTTCTAATATTTTTGTAGTACTGTACAGGGCTTGCCAAGCTGCGTTCAAAAATGTATGACAGTACTGTGTTATGAGTATCTTTAAGTTCTAAAACACTTGGGTTATGTTAGGTTAGTATAAAAATACATTCTATTCACTTCAATCCACCAACCCGCACTGGGCCCGCGTGGTGGATTATGGCCCATTCTCTCTCCTAGAGAGGAGGCCTGTGTCCCAACAGTGGGAACATTAAAAAGGCTGATGATGATGATGATGATAACTACCTACAACTACGCTTCGAATGACACCAGTTTCACATCTGTTGGTAATTTCCCACTCACCAACAGATTTTACAATTTAAAATTCAAATATCCGTAATCACAACTATTCGAAATAATCGGAAATATTTTCGTAAACAGTATCCGAAACCGTTATAATATTATTCGTAAATCACTATCCATTTTCAGATATGAAATTTTATATCCATAACACAACATCCCTAAATAGAATACATCACGAGGGTTTTGCGAATCGAACGATAAAAATTTCAACCCCTTTCGACCACGGGGTGAAATAGAGGAACGCAGATGAAAATTTGAAATTTGTGGCTTTGTACACAGACTATCCCATAAAAGTTTCAGTAAAGGTTGATTGGCAGTTGTTTTTAGTTTATATAGACAGTAAATAAAAATCCATACAAAGGTTAAACAAAAAACCGTATAGTTACGGTTCATTTCGCCACTCAAACAGAGATGTAAAGAGCCACTTCGCTCTCACAAACGGAATCTGAAATTAAATCTGGATGCGTTTGATAGCTGTTTCGCGGCCAATGTTGTCTGGGCGCTATGAAGTGTGCAATCGAGTACGGTATTATAGAAACTAATCGCGAGTTTTAATACGCGAAAAATTTATAAAAAAAAAAAAAACACTAAAAGGTTCAAAATTACTTTAATTTCGGAAGTCTGTGTATAATAAGAAACAAACAATACCGAGACACACCGACTTCCGTGAGTGGTATTTCGCTTTTATATATATAAATTTTTACACTGATATAATTATTTAGTAAATATATTAATAGAAGAACCAAGACTAACTAAAGTAAGGACTGATTCTGAGTCGTCGAGGTGTGGTTTTAGTCAGTAAAAGTCTGACACGCTCTCCCAGTCCAGCCTAGAACGGAAGAAGTCAATGGATGGTTATGTGCCATAAAAACAAAAATCTCACGTGACGAGGACCTCGTGAAAGGCATAATAATAAAAGCACACGTGTTTGTCGACATGTGGAATGTGGACTTGCCTGTCACTGGGCCGAAAAGCCTCGCCGACCATCTACCGAATCTCTCATAGCGCGGTTGGATTAAGGGCCTGATACAGAAGGCAGTACTCCTCGATACGGCTCTCATTGTGAGGAAGATCCCGTCTCTGGAGCCCTAACCACCGGTAAATTGGACCCTGCTCCCGACACCGACGGACTAATTTGTGTTTTATTTTAATATAGGTAACTTCAAATTTCAATCGAATTCTAACTTAAGGCGACACTAAAAGCCAGCGACCTTGAGCGAACAAAAGAGGACCTAGCGTCGCTCCCTGCGCATCAAAATTATTCGAATAATAATCTGTCCTTCATTTATTAAACACAATATGAATAAAAACCGTATACCAAAAGATTGGTAGTTAAATTATCTTTTAGTTTGTAAAAGTTTCATAAACATACACGCAATAGTTTTTACGAGTACCTGATCTTCGCTTTTTTTTCTGCGTTAGACATAACTTTGAAAACAAATAACACAAAGTTGATATATTATTATTAAAATAGGCAAATAATCATCTAATCTAAGATATATTTTCTTTAAACATATGGACTAGTCGTTTAAACGTGGTGTTGGATTTAAAATCATCAAAAATCCCCCCATAAACAATGAAGAAAACGGTCTGCTCTTCACAGCACTATTTTCTAGCCAGAAATCAGTTACCGGGTCGAAAGCACGAAAGATTTAACATGGGACTGGGACTAGCACTAATGGACAGGCGCCCGCTATCCCAGCTGATCCGCACTAGTTAAACTGGCGGATCTAGTGCTGAAAAATCGGATCTATCTAGATTTAAGACTGGTGAAGTAAAAAGGCTAATGTGTGTATCAATCTTAGGGTAAGTTATTAGGGTAATTTTGGGGTGAGAGTTTTTGGATAGGTCGGGTAATTAAGTGTGGTGCTTAACTTATTTCAAGGGCTTGAGCTGCCTGTTACAAAAAAAACAACTAGAGTAGATATTTCGTTTTTTTGGTACTAGAAAAAATAAAGTTTTGACTATGAATGGCTGTGAGAGTAGGAAAAGATGATGCAACTATATACTTAGAGATAACTAGATATGGCTAGAGAAGGCTGGATATGGCTTGAGATAGCTGGATATGGCTAGAATCTGCTGGACGAAGATATAAATGACTATATAGGACTAAATATAACTAGAGATGGTTGGATAAGGTTAGATGTAGCTGGATGTGGATAGAGTTGACTGGACATGCCTAGAGATGCTTTAGTAATTGCTAGACATAGTTAGTGATGGCTAGATACGGCTGGATACGACTACAGACGGCTGAATGGGGTTAGAGATTGCTGGATAAGGCTAGAAATGGGTGTATAAGGCTAAATATAGTTGGTCGTGGATAGAGTTGGCTGTACATGTCTAGAGATGGCTGGTAATGGCTAGGCATAGTTGGTGATAGCTAGAAATGGCTGGACATGACTAGAGATGGTTGGATATTGCTAGAGATGGCTGATTTTATATGTAGAAACGCATGTTCGCAATGTATACTATTGAGGACTCATGGGTTCAAAATACAGTTACTAATATTATTAAATTGAAACAAAAAAGTCACGTTCCTGTTCTATTTATAAATATAAAAACTACGTTTATACTGATTGTTAGTCTGCTGCCAGCGTTTCTATTAGTTTTGCGGAAAACGGTTTAGTATTAAACCCCAGCATTGTGGCGACTGTTATGCGAGTACAATTGAAATAGGACACAGCTCGGGAACTATTTCAATGATAAAGAGAAATTAATTGTTTGTTAAGCGCTGGGTTCTGGTGTTTTAATGGGGTCAATATCTTTTGACCACTATCACGTTTGACAGTAACTTGACCTCTCGTCAGTTTCAGGCTTTTCATCATCGTAAATACTTCAGTCAGAACTAATGGTTATTTATTATTTAATTGTTGGGGATTTTTTTTTATGGTAGGTAAAATCATCCAATTACATCCCCCACCCTTGGGCTGAGCGGGAGATGGTGTCGGACTCTTATTTACTAAAAAACTACCCGGTTCCTTTTTAGCCCTTCATATTGGGGTCGGACTTTCTTTTCAGAAATCAGTCCTTGGCCCCAGTACACTTCGGTCCTGCTGGGCCTCTACGGTATGCTGACAACTCCTTTAGGCGCGCGGGAACAGTGCGCGCCGTTGACGACTTGGGCTCCATCCGGACGGTTACCGGATGGTCGGACGGGGATAAAAAAACCAGTAACATGCCAGTAAATATAAAAAGTCCTTAAAACTAGAAGCACTAACATGTAACCCTTTGGAGGACCAAGGAGCTGTCAGCACACCGAAGAGGCCCAGCCTGCTAGCTGCAGGCAGGCAGTGTCGAAGTCTACTGGGGTCATGGGACAGCTTCCGAAAGGAATACCCGGCCCCGGCACGATAGGCTACGAAGGAACGGGGTAGGTTTTTAGTCAATAAGAGTCTGACACTACTTCCCGCTCCGCCCAAGGGCGGGATCTGTCATTGGATAATTTTACCTACCATAAAAAAAAACCCATTGGAGGACTGAAGTGAGATTTAACAGAATACGTGGCTCTGTATTCCATGAAGTCAGAAGAAGAAACTAGAAGCGACTGACAAAAGGTTTTCTGTGCTAGGTCTATTTAGATACACCGTTAAATTTTGGTCGTTTTAATCCTGTGGAAGGTCGATTCGGGACATGAAACACTATCGATTTGTAAAGATAGGATTAAAAAATAAAGTACCTTTTTTCTAAAAGTCGAGTTAATTTTTATAAGTAAACGGGTTAATGACCTTGTAGATAGTTGTCGGTCGTTGCGTACTAACTACCTACAGTACATTAGCTTCGCTCAGCTGCCGTTTACTTAAAGGAATTAATTTCGTACATGCGTAAATTAATTCGAGTTTTAAAAAAAAGTAGTTTATTTTTTTCTTTACATCGATCCTCCGCGGGATTAAAACGACCAAAATTTAACTGTGTATATTTAAATGATTTATAATTCCATTTTCATTTCAGCCGAAGGACGTCCACTGTTGGAGATAGGCTTCCCCCAAGTGCCCCCACAACGAACGGTCCTGTGCTACATCATCACATAGTAGAAAAACAAAGTCGCTTCCCGCTGTCTGTCTCTATGTATGCTTAGATCTTTAAAACTACGCAACGGATTTTGATGCGGTTTTTTTAATAGATCGAGTGATTCAAGAGGAAGGTTTCTATGTATAATACATGCATAATATATTTAATATCACCATTGCACCCGAGTGAAACAGGGGCGGGTCGTTAGTTTATTATAAAGAAAAGGCAAAGAAATAATTCTTTTACTAATTGTAATCTACAGCATCTCTGATTGGCATTTCTCTACGGTATCCCGGAACATTGTACGGTACCTGTGTGGTAGACTATGGAGGAAAACATTGATATGCCAGATCAGCATACTTATCGGTAGGTATATCCGCGATTTGTGGCGCAGATACAGAACAAATACATCCTGTTTTCTTCTGGAACCAACATAAAATGAGCTGTTTGTCGTCATATCACCTGCTTTTATTACCGCCATAAAATAGTGGCTTTGTTGATAAAATATTTAGGTGGGCTACTAACTTTAGCTGTGACAGTGAAGCTAGAACTACATTAGACCGACGCACACGTGTTACACGCCTGATTTGTACGTGGAACAATGTCGCGTGGCGTGGATCAAGTGTAGCTCTGCAAGTCTAGTTTCCTTATAAAATTCATGGAGACCGAAGCGCCCAAATCGGCGTGTGTGGCACAGGTGTGCGCAGTGTAGTTCTAGCTTGAGGGATTTTTACTAAAGTAACCCCAGTCGGTAACGTGCCTTACTTGAAAACTAAGTGCATTAAGCTAACATGCATTTAAAAATAGTTAGTTGTATAGTTAATATCGCTGACATACTTAAAACTAAACAGATCACACAGGATCTTTTTAACTTTCTTAAGGTCCAAACATACTTATATCTAACCGCGGTGAGGCGCAGCGCCGAACCGCTATTATCGGCAGTGACGCCCGCCGCTACTAGAATTTTGCAGTGTGCACCGCGGCGCGAATACCATAGCCTTATTAAAAACAAAAGTCCCTCACCTGCTGTATGAAGGTACCCCCACGTGGGGCGCGTTCGTACAAATATCTTGTCGTAGAAAAATGGCTATAACTCTTTAACCTTTTGACGTAATAGTTTTAGACTATTCTGTAACTTCTACGATATACTCGTATTTCTTACACTAAGGTACATTCACTAGACAATTTTGGCAATCAATAATAGAGTAAAAAATAAAAACGTAAAAAGTGTACGAAGGGTCACCACTTTCCCCTATACAAACTTAGGCCGTGTTCACGGAGACGCGGCGCGTTGGGCTTTTCGTCGTACATTGCAGCAGCGGGCAGCGTCATCGCTCGCGCAACGCGTCGCTTTTCCGTAATCGAGCACTTAATTTACTCACCCTTTGTCTGACCCATGAACCAAGGTATATCAATACTCATGTGAGCATTAATACATCGATATACTTAACTTCGAATGCAGACAGAAATCAGGGGTTAATGTAGTGGATCGGCAAACCCAACACCGGGGGAAAATACACGATGAAAACTTAACAACCCTGCAAATCCTTCTTAGTCAATAATAGGGGGTGACTATCAAGATTACCTATCAGAAAAGAATGGAAGAACTTCTTTCATTCTTCATCCGAAGAAGAAGGAGATATGTTCAACCGCACATATTTTTGAGGGTTAGAAATCATTTGATAACCTTCTCTGTTTAGCGAGCGAGAGGAAGTATTGGATTTTTACTGACTAAACCCGCTTGTGTTCCCTGAATTGCCCTTTGCATTTCAGGGTTGCGGTGACGCATTCAAACCACTTCACAGCTTCGGCAGGCATCATCGGCAACTGGCCCGTCAGGCGTTATTATGCTGACATCTCTTTGAAGCTCGCGTAGAACACAATGAGCCATTCAACCCGGGCCTAGTCCTTATTGGAGCAATCAATCCTTACTCGTGCGTCAAGAAATACAAAATGGTGGTGGACAGACAAGAAACTTTTGTGTAGTGAATCTATATACCGTTAAATTTTGATCGTTTTAATCCCGTAGAGGGTCCATCCGGTACAAAGTACTTATTTTTTTTCTAAAACTCTAATTAATATACGCATGTACGAAATTAATTTCTTTAAGTAAACGAGTCAATGACCTTGTAGGTAGTTGTCGGTCGTTGCGTACCAACTACCTACAGGTCATGGTACTCGCCCAGCTGCCGTTGACTTAAAGAAATAATTTTGTACATGCGTATATTAATTCGAGTTTTAGAAAAAAAGTGCTTTATTTTTATTTTATCTTTACAAATCGATAGTGTTTCATATACTGAAGTGACCCTCCACGGGATTAAAACGATAAAAATTTAACGGTGTATAATTATATGAAAGTAGCAACTGACTTAGTGACTGACTGACATATCAATGCACAACCGAAACCATTGCGATTAAGTGCGTCAAAATTTGCATAAAGTTTCCTTTTTATGACGGAAGCGAGCATCAAGAGAGAATTTTCTAAAATTCATCTGCTAATGAAATGAAACGGGAATCAAAAGTTTCTATGGAGAAACTTACTTTTACGCGGGCAAAGTCAGTGGCCGAAGCTACTATACAATAAAGTCTAACATACTTCTTCTGCGAATTGTATTTTAGAATTCAACATAAAGTAACGATTTTTTATTCTGATACAACAAAACAGTACATTCCAAATGCAAACAAGCCATTTGCAATTGATTGACATTCATGAGTCGCTGCAGGTCCCCATGGAATCGCCGTGAAGGTTTCTAAACGTCCTCTTATCCCATGGGGTTTTAAGAGAAATGCTCGCTACCTTTTGAAACACAGAGTTAGAAGCAAATGGAATGCTATCATACGAGTACTCTGATGGTCATAAAGCCTATATGCCATATGAATTGCCTATTATTGCAATCGCTGTGCTTAGTCCCCTGTTCGAGGCACGGTTAGAGAAGCACCAAAGCTTTTAAGAAGCACCAAAATTAACACCTGACGCTAGTCCTCACCCGGTACGGTTATTTCGGGAGGTTCTTATATTGGCTCGGCGTGGGGACACGCCCAGTGTGACATGGTGGAGCATACGGCAGAGGTCTGCACCTATTAAGAGTAGCACCGCCGCATCCTCGTGGAAGCAATTGGCATGCGCGAGCAGAGGAAGTGGCGGAAAGCGTGATGAGAAGACCTCAGCCGAGTCTGGTCTGTGGATAGATGACCATCTTAAACATAATTATGGTTTTTTTTCGTGCCTTGAAAAGCACACTAAGCCGTTGGTTGCGAATATCATTCGTAAGTATATCTTTGACCGTCGTTATAGATAGTCAGGAACCAGGAAATCTGACAAAAATCTTGCCAAGGATTATTTTGTTATCCAATTACTGTGCGTAGCTCAAAACAGCTCATGTAAAACACAGATATTCAACTGCATACATTTTGACTGGAACTCGCCCCAACCCAGTTGGAAAAAAGGTAGTCAGATTGTATTACTCCATTTACTATCGCATCTTTGTTTTAACGGCAATCGACAAAGCCGTTTGGGAACAGAGAGGTCTTTTAAAATGGCCTATTTATTACTTCGGGAGGCCTTTAAGCCTTGGCAGTAGGAAACCAGCTATTCCATCGGTAGCTATAAACTGCTGATGAGTTTTGTGTTATTGTGGGAAAAGAGGCTTCTCAATGACCAGAGTTTTACTAAGTGGTTTTAAAATCACCAAATAATTGAATGGATGATTTCCTGATAGGTATTCTTGATCTACTAATGGAAAGAAAGAAAGAAAAACGTTTATTCGTTCCTCATCACACATTCAGTAAAATAAAAATAGTTGGAGAAATACAACAATAAAATCTGTGCGAGGCCAAATAGGCGCCTAATTCAGCATCTACTGCGATAAATAACGCTGATATTCTGATAAGGCCCGCAGTGAAGCCACGTTCACTCTCAAGGAGCTTATATAAACTAGACATCGAAACGTAAAGAAAACATTGATAAAAAGCGTAAAATTATATTAATGTGTGTCATGAAAGTGTTAATGTTAAATAAGTAGTGAACCATAGACAGGCGCCGGGCATGCGCGCTCAAACAACATGGGTAGATTACTTAGTAAAATTAAAAAAATCACGGTAATCCGATATTCCGTCCTTTGTCTGAAATGTTGGATGTTTATCTTAAAAACACTTTTTGAATAAATTTCCGCAAAAGTCAAGGTTTACCTGACACAGTATCATAGTAATGTGGTTTCCAAATGTTATAAAAAATGGATGTTGAATATCACTAGTGCCGTAACTAGCCTTTTCTGCGACCGGTGCCAGTTTTCGTAATTGCGCCCCTGAAAACAGTCCGAGTTACCTAGCTCAGAAGTTTAATCCGCATGAAACAGGTCCTCACATAGGGTTACCAGATCCGAAAATAAGTTTTCCTGAAAAAACCCCTGTTTCAGCAATAATTTTCCTGATATTTTGGCAGAAAATTATATTATTTTACAAACTCACGCGCGGCGCGTGAGTATCGAGCATGAGTGTTAGATGCCTTGTGGAGGGAGGCGGGGGCGCGGCGCGCCCCGCCGCGCATCGCATCCCGCCACGATCGAGTCAATTAGAGCCTAGTGTGAGTTTGTTTTACGTACACGCGATCGACACGTTTATGACGTTCGGCGCACCGATTAGCCTACTCGAAGCTCTTAGCCAATCAGAGAGCCAAACGCGGTAAACGTTTCGATCGCGTTAACGTTAAAACAACTCGCACTCAGCACACAGTACTCTTACAAACGGTGCTAAGTTTACAAGTGTTGTGTGTATTTGTGTGGCAAGCATTTATTTTATAACGAAAAGGCGGTAATTGAGGTTTTTATAATGGCTTCGAGTAGCACGCAGTGGACAAAGGAGAGAAATAGACTGTCCACGGCTTCTGTTAAGGCTCTACTTTTGACACAGTTCAATTTAAAGAACACATCATGTGAAGACTTTCATAAAATTGTTATGAAAGATCAGCAGTTCCTGAAATCTATATCCAGCAATAAAAAATATGAGGATCAGATGAATAATTAATAAATTGGTTGTTAATTATAAGATTTCATTCTTTGATTAAAATTTAATTTCTTATATTTTTCTCTTTATTTTTAAATTCCTGAAAATTTTCCACTTTCCCTGTTTCCCTGACAGATAGCTGAAATTCCGGACACGTCAGGAAAATTCCTGTCATCTGGTAACCCTATCCTCACAGGACATGAGTATTTCGGGAGGTACCTACCCCCCTAGCCAAGTTACAATCGTTTCGTTTTGCGTGAACGCTTGGAGTTACCCACGCCCCCAACTTCTTTGTTCGAACAAACGAATTGGGGGCGTGGCCAACTCAAAGCGTTCACGCAAAACGAAACGAATGTAACTTGGCTAGGGGGTTTGTTTCGGTTCTGGCGGGCAGAAACGTTCGGGTGTCACCATTGTTCGTTCAAGGAGCTGTCAGCAAACCATAGTGGCACAGCCTGCTAACTGTAGGCACGCAGGGTCGAAGCCTACTGGGGTCAGCTTCCGAAAGGAAGGCTCAGCCCCGGTACGATAGGCAACGAAGGAACGGGGTAGGTTTTTAGTCAGTTAGAGTCTGACACTATTTCCCGCTCCGCCTAAGGGCGGGATTTGTCATTGGATGACTTTACCTATTATAATAAAAAACCCTTGTTCGGTTATTTTCCCCGCTTGGGCGGAGGCTCGCCGTGCCCCAGTGGGGGCAATCGATCGTGGTTCAGGTCATGGGACAGAAGGTAACGAGAAATAGAAACCTCCTTCTTCTTTTTATTCCTTTGATTTATATTTTCTAGAAGTACACCCTTTTTAGTTTAAGTTCTTATAATCCATCCTAAGGTTGTCTG
Organism: Leucania comma; assembly: GCA_958295575.1. Classification (NCBI taxonomy): domain Eukaryota; kingdom Metazoa; phylum Arthropoda; class Insecta; order Lepidoptera; family Noctuidae; genus Leucania; species Leucania comma. Next base: position 20,464,168 of record OY282477.1, on the reverse strand, counting down.
GTAGATATCGCTGTCAGCGATAAGACCGCCATTGTACCCATACATTTAAGTTCATGTGAATTGTTACTGTTTTGGTGTACAATAAAGTTTATTCTATTCTTTTTTTTTTTGTTTATAGGCTCGCATTTGACCACTATCTCACCTGATGGAAAGCGAAGATGTGGCCGACGATGGAGCACGCTTGTCTAGAAGTAACCCATTCACTCTATTCTATTCTCCTTCTGATTAAATGAATTTAATAAAACTTGGCTTTGGATTGATCATTTCCGCGCCCCATCCGAGTCTGTGCTCAGTTTTAAGTCACCGCGTGCACCGCCATATACGGCACTGAATATCACAAGCTTTTATAGGATAAGGAATGTCGGGCGGAAATCAATTTTTCTCTACTTCAGGTAAGCATAAAACAGAGTCGATACATCAGTTTTGTACGTCACAGAAGAGTTTCGAGGTAAAAGTATTATTTTTTATCGAAAATGAAAGTTGTATCAAGCTTCAAACTAGTCTACGTGTAATCGGATATAAACTTTGATAAATGCTATAAAGATTTATTAGAGCAATGGTAACCTAGTGGTGATAGCCTTACAAGTCGTCGTCGTAGCTGCAAACCCAAGCCAGGCGCCTTATTTAGTGTAATTTATTTCATCACCACTGCTCTCGAAATAGTGAATTAAAACATCGTAAGGAAATGAAATGAAATTTATATCTTCGAAGTTCATCATCAGATCACAACGATATTTTTATGGGACTAATTCGGAAGTATAATCTTTCAATCAAAATTTTCGAAATCGGTCGACAATTGACCGAGATATCGGTCAACATACAGAAAACAAAAAATACATACAGCCGAACATAGAACCTCCTCCTTTTCTAAGTTGGTTAAAAAGAAAAAACTTTTCGACTTCCCAATAAATTATTCCTAGTTTCTAACTAGAAATTAAAACTTAATTATGTAAAAGTTTTGCGGGAGTAATGGCGCAATTCCATTGCAGCGTGGGGTGAGAGGTTCTAACAGTTAGCCACGGGGTTCGTACACACATTCGTACGTCAAGGTAGTCAGGCGAATTACTTTGTGTAATTTGTTTCATCACCACTGCTCTTAAAACGGTGAAGGAAAACCTCGTGAGAACATCGGCATGTCCTAGAATCAAAACTTCGAAGACATGTGGCATTCACCAACCCGCACTGAGCCCACGTGGTAGATTACGGTCCATCCCCTCTCCGAGAGAGGAGGCCTGAGACCCAGCAGTGAGAACATTATAAGGCTGATGCTATGCTATGGACATAGTTTACATTTTATCAAAGAAACGAGAGAAAGTAGCATCGTGACAGTAGACAAGACAGAACGGAAGAAAAAACATGTTGCACCGATCTCGAATAATACGGACCAGGGTAGGAAGAAGATGATGAAGATGAAGATAGTATACGTTTTAGGCTTTATTGGAAGAATTTCCAACTTTCTCGAGGGCAAAGATACTAGAAAATGCTGAAGCAGAAGCTTAGTACTTAGACGTGGGTACCCACGCGTAGCAATGGAACTTTGCCTTTAAAGGGGAGTGCGAGCGAAAAAATATTTTTGTTTTCACTTGTTCGGAAGTTTTCATTATTGGATGTGTTATGTGTTTTGACCTTAAGGTTCATTTTGGACTGGATTTTCAGATTGGATTTCGTTTAATTATATTTTGTAGCGTAAATACTGACATTCAGACGATTATTTGACTTTATTACGATTGCTTTTTTCGGAGAGTTGTTTAATTAATGAAACAGTAAGTATTTAATGTAATGATGTTAAAGCAGAGCAAAGGCATATTTTATACCGAAAGTAAATAAGCGTGATCCTTATTTTCAGAAGTCCATATTTTCATGGCGTTTTTATCATCAGTAGAAAACATTATCTCTTCAGAGATGGTTTGCTTGTTAGAATGACATAGTTATACTAAGTATAGCTTTTATATTTCAACAAACTGACCAACTTTTGGACAATTCAAGTGCGTATATTAATAGTTAGGTTTAAAGAATATTTGGTAGTTCTCATAAGAACATTTAGGTACAAGCTCACTTAAAATGAAATACAGAGAGATAATATAAATAGATATATAGAGATATGCGCCGTTAAATTTTGATCATTTTAATCCCATGGAGGGTCGATTCGGTATCGATATGTAAAAAAAATAAAGTACTTTTTTTAAACTCAATTAATTTACACATGTACGAAATTAATTTCTTTACGTAAACGTCAGCTGGGCGAGTTCAATGACCTGTAGGTAGTTAGTACGCAACTACCGACAACTACCTACAAGGTTATTGACTCGTTTACTCAAAAAATATCTTCGTACATGCGTATATTAGTTCGAATTTTGGAATAAAAGTACTTTTTTTTCTTTTTAACTAAACCGGGTCGACCCTTCACGGGATTAAAACGATCAAAACTTAACGTTGTAAAAGAAGATATTTGAATCTGGTGCGCAGGCATCTCAGTGCTGGGCCAGACTACAGCGGTGTGCGGAGAGCGGCTAGCATGGCTCGAACTAGCTTGAGGTCCACGCTGCCGCGCGGGTTGCCGGTTGCCGCCTGCGCACTCACTCTGGCCTCTTATATGAATGAGCTATGGCGCGATTAGCCCGAGCCCTTCCCGCGTCATGTAGCCCGCGCCGCTTCCCGCGCTCACTCGAAGGATGTTCTTTAAATGTTTGAGTTAGACGCGTAGCCCCCGCCCCACGCCCGCGGTTCAGTCTGGCCGAACACTCAAAGTTTTTGTTTTACTTGGGAAATGCTGAAATAACTTCTCTCGCTCTGAGTGAAACAAGAGGGGCCTTTTTTGCGAGGACTGCGGTAATTCCTTCGAACAATCTGCAGCCTTGGCAGGCGTCGGCCCTAACTAGCCTGTAAATTTTGCTGACATCCCTTTTGGTGCGTGTGAAACACCAAGCGCTATCGACCGGCTCCATCTTTACCAAATGGCCGGACTGCGAGCTACCCATAGCTTGCCGTCTGTAAAGCCGAGACGACTACCGGCACAATAGGCCCGGGGTGTCTCCGGAGGGAGGCAGGATGTGAGGCTTGTTTTCGCACGTCATAGGGTAAATACAAGTTTTTTGGTTAAGCTAAATCGAAATATATGACTTACGAGGTATAGTACCCGGCAAATAAGTTGAATCCGTTGTTATGGTTTCGCGCAGCCTATGCGCATTGAAGGTCGATCGTCATTTTGGTTCAACTTATATGGCATATAAGTTAAGTTATTATACTGTGAAGACTTAAACTTAAATGGCAGAGGGCAGCAAACATTGCGAGTAGAAAGGATTTGTTTTTTATTTGTTATAAAGTAGTATTTGACTGCAATCCCACCTGATGGTAAGCAGTGATGCAATCGTTGATGGTGAGTCGCACTATTTTATTAAGAGTCTATTCACTCTAGCCTTGAAGACACCCAATCGATTGAAACCCGAAAATCGGTTACTGCGCATTTAAGGTCGACCGCCATCATGGTTCAAGTTGTGAGTCGAGGATTATAGCATAGCCTAGCCTTATAACGTTCCCACTGCTGGGACTCAGGCCTTCTTTCTATCTCCTAGAAAGGAGGCCCGTCTATTTAAAAATTATAGTATACATAAATAATAATTCCCAAGTGTACAAACCTTTTAAAACAAAAATATAAAGTTCCAAAACCTAAAAGGCTACATTCAACATGTCTACACTCCGACATTTAAAGCCTAGGGCATTTTATTTCACGCCGCATCAAACAAGGTTTTCAGCTCAGAATAGAAATCTAGATTTTCTCCACCCGTGTAGTTGGACGGATAAATCTTTAAAATATTCCCGTATGCATTATTTACAAGGGCCTTTTTGACTGTGAGTTTTATTTGCTTTGTTTTAGGCAGCTAGTGTACACGAGGTGTTATTTATTCACTGTGATCGGGCGCTTACTAGTATGTGATTTATTCCAATGTTTTTGGATTTGAAACGTTAACTTTCTACGGGTCTTTCAATGATATGAAATAGACGTACGTTTAAGGTCACATTAGAGTCACCCGGAACACACAGCTCATTAGAGCCACCCGGAACACACAGATCATTAGAGCCACCCGGAACACACAGCTCATTAGAGTCACCCGGAACACACTCCGCATGGCCTCACCTCCTGCGGCCAGTATTCTTTATATGGACTTGTATGGGTATGCTCACTACATCAATTCCGTAGCTTCACCGGATCGCCTCGGTCGTAAGCCCTCCACGCACGGACGGCGGGTGGACCACTCGGTGGCAACTCTCTGCTCGCATGTTTGCCTTTCTTTGACTGCACATTGCCAACTCGCGGGTCCCGATTGGACGCTGCCCTCGAATGATTCACGCGAGAACGATACTTAATGATATTGAAAATTTGACATAAATACGAAACACACGTGTAGACTTAGTACCCATTGTAAACTGACTTCTCGAAAATTCGTGGACCAAACGATGTCACTCGTTGACGACGCGAGGTCCACTGGTTGACGACGCAAGGTCCACTGGTTGACGACGCGAGGTCCACTGGTTGACGACGCGACGTCCACTGGCTGACCGCGCGAGGTTCACTGGCTGACCGCGCGACGTTTATTGTTGATAACGCGGCATCCACCCGTGGACCACCTGTCAACAACGAGTGGACGCCGTGCGTCGAGGCGGGGCGGGGTAGGTGCCGGATGGCTTTAATGAGATGTGACCTAAGTCATAAACATAACTCATGTCATCATCATTCATCATTTTAGCCGAAAGACGTTGTTGGACATAGACCTCCTCAAAATTTCGCCACAACGAACGCCCCTGTGCGTCTCGCATCCATCGCATTCCCGCAATTTTCACCAGGTCATCGGTCCACCCTGGGGGAGGGCTACCGACACTGCGTCTTCCAGTGCGTGAACCTACCGACCATCCGTTCTATGACCAATGTGCCCTGCCCACTCCATAACTTATATCCCATATAAGTTGAACCAAAATGGCGATCGACCTTCAGTGCGCAGTGGCTGCGCGAAACCATAACAATGGATTCAACTTATTTGCCGGGTACTATACTTAAGTCATATACATAAGCTGCGGGCCCGCTACCCTGGCGGCAGCGGGAGAAAATCGCTTCGTGAGTTCTCTCCCTTAGAGTGAGCGCGGGAAGCGGCGCGGGCTACATGACGTGGGACGGACGCACTATTCACGGTATAAGCTCGTTCATATAAGTGGCCAGACTGCCAGAGAGAGCGCGGGCGGTGACCGGCAACCCGCACGGTAGCGGGGCCCTCAAACTAGTTCGATGTTACGTTTGTTGCACGCAGCAAATAAGTTGAACCCGTTGCTATGGTAACGCGCAGCCCCCCACTTCTATTGACACCCGAAAATCGGTTACTGCGCATTCAAGGTCGACTGCCATCATGGTTCAAGTTGTGAGCCGAGGATTATAGCATAGCCTAGCCTTATAACGTTACCACTCAGCCTCCACTGCTCCCGAGGATTATACCTTGACACAAATACCCCCAAATAACAACTGCAAATAGTTCGAATCGATTACCTTTTTCCCATTGTTCTTTTACGTGACCCTGAGGTCCGAAATCAGCGAAACAATTGTGTAAATAGCTTGGCAGAGGTCTACTCGTGTATTTCTCCTGGGACCGACGGTGCATCGCTATCGAACGAAGCGATAATAGTGATACGACATTGTCGATGAAAATATCGATAATAGTTATCGATAGTGACTGTCACTGATTTAATGGAACCGAATGGAAGGATATCACATATTATCTCATAGGAAGTTGGGTAGGCCTTTGGTGTGGGATGCAACTTGTGTCGACACCCTTGCGCCATCCCATCTTCTGAGTACGGCAGGCTGTGCGGCGTAAATATAATAACCTTATCAGTAGTTACATGTTTGAGCCGTTTGGGGTTGAAACACTAGGGCCATGGGGTCCGAGTGCTCATCGAGTTGTTCGTGACATCAGCAAACAGCTGGTCGACTCTTCACGTGACCTGGGCTGCAGAGGGCTGGGCTTTTCTTCGGTCAACGAATCTATTATATTTAAGACACAATTAAAAGGTAGACTAAAAACGCGTGGTTGCTCAAAAGCTAACGTATGTTTCAGTAAATACCAGATTTTCCTACAATAACAAAAGTTATTTATTGTTTTTACACGGAAAATAATCAAGTGACTTTTTCATAATACACCTACGCGAAAACGCGCTCTTATCCCATCGTTTTTAGGCACGCAAAAAGAGCGCGTGCTCGCCCCCGCCACAATTTTATTACATTTATCGTATTAGGCTGGGCACTCGTCGACCCCCACGAGGAGCGCGTCGACCCCCACGAGTTATAAGTGTATTGAAAAATGTCGTTTGATGCGAATTCGTCACTGCAGCCCTCGGCTCCATACTTTCGTAAACGTCAGCTGAGCGATCAATGACAGGTCAGTAAAATTAGAAGCGATTTACATAATATTAATACGCGTAATAAACACGAAATTGTAGTACCCAAATGGAGGTTAGCTAAGACAAGCAAGTCTTTTCTTATTGATAGCGTACGTTTCTATAATAAGTTGCCTAAGTCAGTTATGGAACTTAGTGAGGGAAAGTTCAAGACCCATATTAACGAGTCCTTGTTAAGAAGGCTTATTACAAGGTTAAAAACTACGTCGAAGACACGCTGGTTTGGCAATGACTACTTCTGCACGTGTGGCTTGCCTGGCAGCTCTTTAATTGCATTATTGTATACTTGTCTATTAATTGCTTCATCTTTGTTTTAACTCCATAATTTATATTGATATTCTTTTTTCCCCTCTTACTCTCTTGTGACATTGTTTTTGCAATGTTTTTTATATTATATAAAACATAGCCTACCTATTTTACTAGTAATTTATTATTATATACATGTTTAATTTATTGACAGGTTTATTTTTATTTTTGTATAGCTTCTTTTATAATGTGAATGTGAGAACAACGTAGACTCTGTAGGTTCAAGTATTACAATTTTTATCGTTGTTTTGGGGACAAACCTGACCGGTCTACATTGTCCTCTCATATCTATTAATATTGTAGTATGAAAATATTGTAGACAATCACTTTTTTAAAAGAGTAACCATGGAGTTTCTTGCCGGTTCTTCTCCATAGGAAACGACCAATTGGAACCGTGCGCTAGCTTTTGACGTTTTATAAGTGCCCTTGTAGGCCTATGTAAAATAAACGATTTTGAGTTGAGTTGAGAGTGACTCATTCAGCGGACGCTTATTTTAAGAAATTAATTTCGTACGTGCGTAAAATAATACGAGTTTTAAAAAAAGTACTCTATTTTTTATTTTATCTCTATTTTTATTTTTATTTTTAACATAGGGACAAAAAACAGTTACATGTTAAGGTGAAATATACAATTATCAGATATGTAGGTAAACATATAACTCACACCATTGTCCACAGATTAATCAATTACATGATAAGCGGAAACTGATTTTAAGAATTATTTTATATTTAAGTTATTTAGTTTATTAATTATTATCAATTTGGAATTTAGATGCTAATGAAGATGAAGTGACAACGAGAGATTTAAATTTTTTATTAATAAATCTATAGTGTTTCATATACCGCATTGACCCTCCGCGGGATTAAAACGACCAAAATTTTTCCGTATAGATAATGTTCATAGACAATAAGTCACAATAAGTACACTATGAAGACCGGAAATAATGACTAGTTAATGCGCATTAAACCATATATATATATATATTCCTATTATGTTGCTAATTTGCATTAATATATAAAACTATGTGCTGTTGGCTTCACCCACACGGTAGTACACCAAGAGGTATGAAAAATAGCCTATGACCTACTAAATATATACATAAAATATCATAAAAACTCGGTCATGCCGTTTCAGAGGATGTCGATTACAGACGCGAGATTTTTATTAAATAGATACTAATTATTCCTTTTTTCTAAAACTCGAATTACTGTTTTTCTTTTTTATTTATAACGCGCCAGTCCTAAAATCTCTAAAGAGGCACAGATGAAAGAGGCTTTACAATATCGACATTAAGATGACTTAACTGGAATGTAAACAGCAAAGTTTTCTTTATCGATATAGAGGCTTACATCACTATTATCCCCTTGTCTGCACTACGACGATTTCTTCTCAAGCATTCAGGTATTAGACTAATGTTTATAGGAACAAAGGAACAATCGAGAACAATCTAGACATAGCATTGTGAAGCGATACGTCTCGGAAGGAATCCGTTTGAAGCAAAATTGGTATATTAATAAACTAGAAAGTAATTTTCTTTTGCTGTTGTACAAGGAGGAAGAAATTTTACCAATTTTTTTTATTAGCCCTTACTGTCCCATTTTTGCTCTTTAGGGTGTTTTTAATTTAGTGCAATTTCATCAATCATAGGAGGTTACGCATGTGGAGTTGCTCCGCATGCGTTACCTCCGCAAATGTCCTTTTCATACAAGTATTTATTGTAATACGTGCAATACGCACGCGGGACGTGATTTTATGCATTTTGAAATTTGCTGCATGAGGAGCAAATCCGCATGCGTATTGAAATCAGCATGATATTAAAAACACTCTCAGGCGTCCAATATAAAGTGTGTGCTTTATGTAGATTATTTAAGGTTTTAGTCAGTGTAAGTGTGTAACTACCTCTCGTTTTACCCAGAGTGGGAAAAGTTATTTTATGATTTTCCAAACTTAAAAAAAACTTGCATGTTTATTGCCTGACATTTGGAACAATTAGGTTTATCTCAAAACTAGCGGCTTCGCCCGCGTCAAAATCGGTTTCTCCATACAAACTTCCAACACCCGTTTTACCCCCTTAGGGGTTTTTTTTTTTTGGGTAGGTAAAATCATCCAATGACAAATTCCGCCCTTGGGTGGGGCGGGAAATAGTGTCAGACTTTTACTGACTAAAAACCTACCTTTCCATTCCTTGCCTTTCGACGGTCCCTACGTATAAAAAGACATGTCGAAAATGGCATTTTTTTTTTATTGGATCATTGGCTTTAGATTATCTATGCGCACATACTGACATGCAATTTTTTTTTTAATTTTGTTTATTTACCTTGTTTTACAAATCGTATAAGAGAACAAGTATTATAAATACAACGAATAAGTGTCGTAGATGCGGACATCTGTACATATCTTTTTGTACGGTGTTTTAAAATGCGCGCCGCTCGGTGCGAACACGGTCTTGTCAGACATGTCCGCTTATACTATGATATAGTAATTGCGACAATTTTTTTTCACAAATAACAATGATAAATTGTAGGCTTCTTTCAAATATGATTTCCTAAATAATTGTTAAAAAGAAAACAACTTCTTATTGTTATCAAAGTAAATGAAGTTATGTCCTACATGTTTGTTTTTACGCGTAACTCTTAATATTTTTATGGACTTGTTATTATTTACGGTTAGTTACTATCAAACATTAAATATTTTTTTTACTTGGAATAAACATTTTTTTAGAGAAGAGATTTGTGTTCCTCGGTGTAAATAATAATAATAATATTCCACAACTATCACACAACGCTGTCTAGTCTCAAGCTAAGCAGAGCTTGTGTTATGAGGAGACCAGGGATGAAAGTAACGCGGGTTGAAAGTAACAAATGACCTTACGAGTGAACGAATCGACTTGTATAATCCTGTCCGCCATGTTAGTGTAGCTATTTCACCTCCCCTCCCGCGTCAGTGGCGTCTGGACGGCTGCGAAGACCGGTTGTGTGTGTAATTCGTAGGTGCCAGAAATTTACGTCAAAAGTAAGTTTTTGATGTTTTTATTATTCTTGTGTATTTCTTTTATTAAATGTATATGTTTTAGTCTTGATCGCTAATATTGTTGGTTGATTATCTATCTACAATATTTCATTATCAAAAGTTGAAGTTCTTGATCGGTATTCTCAGTAAAAAATTATATTTGTCAGATTGTGGGAATTTTGGAATAAGGGGTAAAAGTAACATGTCGTTACTTTCATCCCTTATAACATCTGATATTTTTCGTATCAATTTTGTGTAATTATAGTGTTTAATTTGTGAATAATATTTGCTATATTTATTTCAGAATGCCTAACGTACACAAGAGAACCACCGATAGAGGCTTAGCCACCCCAGAGATGTTAGAACTAGCGGCTGAAGAAGTTCTACTTCGAAATGTGCCATACAGAGAAGCTGCTGCTTCGTATCAGCTGTGTCACGTTACTCTTTATAGGTATGTTAAAAAAAAAAGATATGATGGAAGCAGGTACCTCTGGTCTTCCAAAAGTGGGCTATGTCTCACCTAAAAGAGTATTCAATGATGAAGAAGAAAAAATTCTCTGTGACTATTGTTTCTTTTGTCGAATTAAAATAAAAACTGTCAAATGTTCCTGTATTTTGTAGCGTGTACCAGTAGGAAAGTTATGTTTGTTTAAGCCGTTGTCTTATTAATTATTTTATCATGTTTATTGTTTATTGGATTAAGTAGTTTAAGCACTTAAGTGTTTTGTTTTGTCCAAGAGAAAGACAAGTTTTATGTTTATATCTACTGCAGAGATTTTTATTATTTAAAGTGAAAAAGAGGTTTGATTTGTTTACAAAGTTTAACAAAAAATTGTTCTTAAATTTAAATAAGGCCTGCTAATAAATAAATGGTTCATAAATCACGTTTATTTCCTATCTTACAACCATCCCTCTTGCTTGTTACATCTATCCCTGCGGTAGGGATGAATGTAACAAACCTCCGACTCTTAAATAATTTGGTTTTAATCGAAAACCACAATCTTTTTAACAAAACTTTCTACGTCAAATTATGAAGTAAGGATATGTCCGTCTTCAAGAATTGTATTATTTTACCTAACTAAAAACACACCAAAGATATGGACTCAAAACTGAAAATTGTTACGTTCATCCCTGGTCTCCCCTACTAGACAACTGATATATTTCTATATATATATACATACTTATATATTTCTAAATACATACATATTATAGATAAATTACACCACCAAATTAAATGATTATAGTTTGATTTTTTTTAGACTCACGTCGTGTTGATACCGAAAATAGTAAATTTTAATGGATCTTGAGGAAGTTTAAATCAATATTATCTCAAATTAATTTGAATTATATAATTGACACCTATTTGCGAAAATCAAACACCACGACAAATACCTGAAAATGATAATGAAGAATCTTTGATTACAACACCAATGCCAAGTCCATGCAGGACCTTTGGGGACACCGTAAGTGAATTTATATATTTAAGTGAGAGTAGCGCTATTCTTTAAGATCAAGCTCGTTAGGTTCCAGCGAAATTGCGACGTTGGATGGCAATGGTGATTCGTTGACCGAAGTAAAGCCCAGACCAGTTTTCTGATACCACGCACAACTCGATGAGCGCTCGGACCCCATGGCCCTAGTGTTTCAACCCCAAACGGCTTAAACATATAACTTCCTGTATATATTATAATTACGCCTTTTGAGGTTTTCTGCACTTGCAGCAGCCGCCCCAGCGCAGCCCGCCGTACTCAGAAGATGAGATGGCGCAAGGGTGTTGACACATGTTGCATCCCACACCAAAGGCCTACCCAACGCTTCTACTGCAAGATAGGCCATGGTGTCCAAGGCGGTCAACTGCTTCAGCGCATTGACACCGATATGGAGCTCCGCTAGGAGCAGGTAGTCGCATTCCGTACCAACCTGCAGAGCGGCTCATCCCACTGTTTCTGGGAAGATGGATTCTCGGGCAACGCCTTATCAAATCAAGCCATTTTCCAGGCGTTCATGGCATCGGCTAAGCACGGCAACTCACAGCTAACCAGTGATGGAGACAAAATTCTATTGGTCAACTGTTAAGTACTGTGGACCGAAGACAGGAACGCCAGTAGGCTTACACTAGAAATTTTGCGGATTCCGTCCACCAAAATGAATGGGTGGCTTGTAGCCATGCTCGATCGTCCAGGGTCACATTCAATATGGAAGTTAGAGTATACCAAATGGTCTGACCAATTTTGTCCAAGAGATGTAGCTACTTTCATAAAGGGGAATAGCGGAGAAAATACATGAAATTTGGTGTAAAACAACAATACCGTCTGAGGGTGAAAGCCGAATGTAGGTTAATTTTGGAAATTTGGAAAGACGTTCAATTTTGTCGTCAGCGAATAAAGAAAAACTGTCTTCCAAAATTGGAGAACTTAGGAAGTGCAGTACTGTGATTTTTTATGTTTAGTTCCTACTTCAGTGTGACTATACCTAGTTACCTATTATTTAGATGCTAAGAACACCTAAGCTTGTGTTTTATTAATTAAACCTTGTTTAATTAATAAAACACAAACCTGATCATTTTATTTAAAGACATGTCTTTGTTTACATTACAAGAACTATAGTCCTTTACCCCGAAAGACTATAACCACGTATAAAGTGATATGTCTTCATTGAAGTACTTTTTATATCCATGGGTGACGATTTCAGGATGTTTAACGTATTAATTTAAAAACAGTAACATAATCCTACATTTTCATAAAACATTTTATTTAAAATCTATATCAGACACTGTTTTTTTGTTTCCTACGTATAAAAAGGCATCATAGATATGACTGACACACTTCTATTTTATTATCGGCGTAGAAACGGTCATCTATCAGTTTTTCCAAGAAAACGTAAAAAAATTAAATATGTGTAAATAGCATTATAAAGCTCGGAAAACTGTTAAAATATTGTAGAAAGAAAATATTTATTATTGGTCATAGAATTATTTCTAGGGCGTGTTGAACACAAATTTCGCTCTCCTGTAAACCTCGGTTTTTGACTTGTCCTTTTGTACGTAGGGACCGTCGCTTTGTCCCGGGGCCCGTGGTGACCCCCTTAGGGGTGGAGTTTCGTAAAATCCGTTCTCATCGGACATCTCCACCCTATAAGGAACCTACGTGCCAATTTTTAAGTTTGTAGGTGTTATAGTTTTTTAGATTTCGTGATTAATCAGTGAGTGGTATTTCACTTTTATATAGGGTGACTGGTAATTAGCGAATGATACTTAAACACGTGATTGTAGTTATGGTAACAAACAACTTTTACTATGGGACCAAAACCTGAAATCGCGAAAAAAACATCTGCTGGTCAGTACATTTGTGTTCACCTAACTGGTCAAAACGTACTGAACTTGGCTCATTTTTATCGCGATTTCATGTTTGGCCCCATAGTAAAAGTTGTTTGTTATCATGACTACAATCACGTGTTTAAGTATCGTTCACTAATTACCAGTCACCCTATATAGATGTACGTAGTATGATAATCCTTTATACAACAGTGGGTACCTTCATCATTTCAGCCGAAAGATGTCCATTGCTAGATATTGGCCTCTCCAATGTTGCCACAATATCTGGTCCTGTGCATCTCCCATCTATCGGGTTATCGCTACCCTCACCAGGTCATGTCGCCTCCTTCTGCGAAGCAGTAATGCTAGCAAAGGAGGAGGCCGACCGCATCAGGCAGAGGCAAAGGGGCGCTCGCCCCAGCCGCCACCGGGATTCCGATCCCGATTTCCGGCCACCGTAGGCGCGGGCTTGCGGACGGCGTGCAATGGGTAGCACGCTGTCCGATTGTCTGGTAACCGACCGGACCGAGCCCAAGTCGTCGACGGCGCGTTCTGTTCCCGCGCGCCTCAAGGAGCTGTCAGCACACCGAAGAGGCCCAGCCAGCTAACTGCAGGCAGGCAGGGTTGAAGCCTGCTGGGGTCAAGGGCTGTTTTCTGAGAGGAAGGCTCAGCCCCGGCACTATAGGCAACGAAGGAACGGGGTAGGTTTTTAGTCAGTAAGAGTCTGACACTACTTCCCGCTCCACCCAGGGGCGGGATTTGTCATTGGATGAACTACCCACCATAAAAAAAAAAAATACAACAGTGGGTACTTCATCATTTCAGCCGAAAGATGTCCATTGCTGGAAATTGGCATCTCCAATGTTGCCACAATATCTGGTCCTGTGCATCTCCCATCTATCGGGTTACCGCTACCCTCACCAGTTCATAGTTCCACCTTGTGGGAGGGCTACCCACGCTGCGTCTTCCAGTATGCGCTCACCACTCCAGAGCCTTTCGGCCTCATCTATCATGCTGTATCTTTCAGTTCGCAGTCGCCACTCCAGAATCTTTCTACCCCATCTAGGTACTAAATAAGATAATTTTACACTTGTTCAGTTTTAATTTTCTCTCTGAAGACTTTTCTTGATTTCAATTCTTGGCAAGAGACGATGCCAAGAGTTGAACATAACTTCGAAAATGCATTTAACTTGTTCACATTAAAATTTTGGTGCGAACTTGCTAAGTTTTATTATTATGATAATTTCTTTGACTGCAGTGGTGAAAAATGCATGAAATTCATTAATTAGTACAACTGCTATTTAGGTTTGCAGCTCTGAGTATTTGATATTAAATTCAGCTTCAGACCTCTGCGGGTTTCTGAGAAAAAGGGTCTTGACAGACAAACAGACTGACGGACCGAAGAACATCCTATAAGGCTTCCGTTTTTGCCAACTTTGGTACCGAACCCTAAAAAACGAAAGGATAGTTGACACGTAAGGCCGTGTTTACGGAGACGCGGTGCGTTGCGCGGCGCGTTGGCCGTTTCGTCGTACATTGCAGCAGCGGGTCGCGTCATTGCTCGCGCAAACACAAACATATGGCAATGTACGACGGACCGCGCAACGCGCCGCGTCTCCGTATCGAGCACTAAAAGTGAACTTATCCAGGTTAAGTTCACTTTTACGCATTTATGAAATTAATTTCTTTAAGTTAACGTCAGCTAGGTGAGTTCAAAGACCTGTAGATAATTAGTACGCAACAACCGAAAACTACCTACAAGTTCATTGACTCGTTTACTTAAAGAAATTAATTGTGTACATGAAAGAAAAAGAAAGAAAGAAAAACAGTTCATTTACGCGAAATGACGCAAAGCATAAAACTAATAAAAAAAAGTACTTTATTCTTTATTTTATCTTTACAAATCGATAGTGTTTCATGTACCAGATCGACCCTTCACGGGATTAAATCGACCAAAATTTAACGGTGTATACTTAACACAATCATTGTAACCTGACACATTCATCTTTCAGAATCAAAACCCCTAATTTACTCGTTTAAAACGGCTGTTCAATCCCAACCAGCCATACAGCTACAATTATCTTCGAACACCCTTCAAACTTGCCCTAGGAATTATTCATCAAAGATTTTACATTCAATTGTTTTACAGACTACAAATTACAGACTAGTCTCTAGTCTATGAAAAGACAAAGTCAACACCTTTAGTTGAATATTTTAAGAGATCGAGGCCTTTGAGGGAACAGTTAAGTGGAAATAAAGAATGTCACTGTTTATAGGCTAGGAGCTAGTGGAGTCTACAGCCTGGTTTTCACAGGCCCAGTTTCTGATCAGCCCGTAGTCAATAACTGTACATTCTGGTGTCTGTACAGTACTGTCACTTTTCCCACGTGTTCTCACTACTAGGTATGCGTTGGAGATAGTAAGTACACAGTAACTGTGTTACTAGTGCTAGCCTGGTGTTACTGACTTATTGCGTTTTCACGAGGCTAGCAAAATGGCTGATCATAGCATAGCATCAGCCTTATAATGTTCCCACTGCTGGGACTCAGGCCTCCTCTCTAGGAGAGGGAATGCCGTAATCCAGAGCGGGTTGGTGGAAGTCACATGTCTTCCAATTTTTGGTTCTAGGACACGCCGGTTTCCTCACGATGTTTTCCTTCACCGTTTTGAGAGCAGTGGTGATGAAATAAATTACACAAAGTAATGCACTTGGCTGGTTTTGAACCCGCGACCGACAGCTGGTAAGTCAGGGCCGTTACCACTCGGCCACCACTGCTCTTGTGTGTTGCAAATGGCTGATCAGTGCAATATATTTCGAAAATATGGACAAAATTTTGTCCAGGCGTCCACTGTCCTTCGGCACTGGCCGGTTACTGTCTGTTACTTTCTATGGAGCGAGTGACGACCCAGTAGCTGTCCCTGTGGGAATGTGGAAGGTTAATGGACAGTGAAAACGACTTTGAAGTAGCTGGCCGACAGCAACTGACCGGTCAGTACTGTCTTTGTTTTCACGGATCTAGTAGCTGTCAGATAGTAACTGTCCTTTACTGACCGCCAGCTACTGGGCCTGTGAAAACCAAGCTAAAGCTGAACTCTCATTGGGGCAAGTTTTCAACTATGAGCATGCCACAATCATGGTGGTAAGTATCCTCTTTGAGGAGTGGCTGGAGAGACATCACCACGTCCTCACCTTCCTAATGATACAGGTCCTCATTGGACTTGGTAAGTCCGGAAGGTTCCTGAATCTGATATTGGTGAGGAAGAAACGCCTCGGTGTCACCATTATACGGACAGTCGCTTTTCGGTCGGTTGTAGGAACGCAGGTGGGTTTTAGCCAGTAAAAGTCTGACTTACCCTCTCACTCCACCTATAGGGTGAAACTGTAGGGGCCCAGCGGGGTCAAAGCCTACTGGGGCCAAAGGTTATGTGAAAACCTGGGGCCCTGGGACGAAGGCAATGAAAGGAGCAGGGTAGGTTTTTAGTCAGTAAGAGTCTGACATTATCTCCCGCCCCACCCAAGGGCAGGATTTGTCATTTGATGATTTTACCTACCATAAAAAAAAACCTATAGGGTGAAGTTATCTTTAGATTTCCTACAGTCAATAAAAAAGTTCAACAAATTCAAATTAATTTATTTTCAAATAACAATAGATGTAGCCTTATTTTGTTAACTTACAACAGTTTTCCAATAACTATTAAAAAAGTTGTCAGATAAATTATGTCATGAATAAATTGAAATATATGATCATCATCATCATCATTTCAGCTAAAAGTCGTCCACTGTTGTACATAGTAGCAGAAGCAGTTGGGGGCCCCCAAGTGTCGCCACAACGAACGATCCCGTGCGTCTCGCACCCATCGGAATTGAAATACATAAAATTTAATTGGAACGCAAACAGTCTCATAAAGCCCAATATGTATGCAATGAAAAACTGCTAAAAAAAGCCTTCTATAATAAAACACATGAATCTTTTCACCGCAGTGTTAGGTTTTCATACAAAGATCAGTGGCCCGTCCCGACGGCTCAATTTGCATAATAAATTGTTGGACTCATCGATAATAGTACAGTCTGCGCGTAAATAGTTGGACCCATCGATAATAAGTACAGTCTGCGCGTAAATCTATACGGGGTTGAAACAGATTGTTCATATTCTTAACCCCCCCTCCTTCTGCGAAGCAGTAATGCTAGCAACGGAGGAGGCTGACCGTATCAGGCAACGGCGCTCACGCCGCAGCCGCCGCCGTAATTCCGATGCAAATTTCCGGCCACCGTAGGCGCGGGCTTGCGGACGGCGGACAATGGGTAGCTCGCTGTCCGTTTGTCCGGTAACAGACCGGACCGAGCCCAAGTCGTTTACGGCGCGCACTGCTCCCGTGCGCCTCAAGGAGTTGTCAGCAAACCGTAGGGGCCCAGTAGGGTCGAGGCCTAGTTTGGGGCTCTGGGAAGGTATGAAAATGCATACCAGGGCCCTGGAACCAAGGCAGGGAAGGAACAGGGTAGGTTTTTAGTCAGTAAGAGTCTGACACTATTTCCCGCTCCACCCAAGGGCGGAACTTGTCATTGGATGATTTTACCAACCATAAAAAAAAACCCCAAAAAAAGAGGGGTGTTTTAAGTTAGACTGCTATGTAACTGTCTGTTGGTGGCATCGTAGTTAGTTCGTTCTTTCGGCTGAACCGATTTCGATGTTTCCTTTTTGAGGAAAGAAACCATCCAATGACTTCTCCCGTTCTAGGGTGGAGCGAGAGGGCTTGTCAGCCTTTCACTGACTAAAACCACACCTGTGTCCTGCAGTTGCCTTTTGCGTTCTAGGACCGCGTGTTTGCTTTTAAGAACTTGCCCCTAGTGGGCAGTGGCCCTGCTGGATGGAAAACTACATGCCGTCGTTGACTCAGGCTCGATCCGGATGGTTATCGGACGGCCGGACGGTGAGCTACCCATTGCTCGTCGTCCGCAAGCTCGCGCCTGCGGTAGTCGCCTTGCGACTTCCACCACCCGGGGTGTCTTCTGTCGCGGCGGCTGAGGTGTGAGGATGTCTGAACCCCTCACGCGTGTGGCCGTCTCCTTCGCTGGCTACTGCAACCGACTTTGGTTGTCTCGCCACTCACGGGCCTCGTTCCGTATCAAGTCACTCCTCTATAAGTCCAAGTGAGGCTTGCGGTCCAGTCAAACTGGATGCAACTGGATATCAGTATTTTACACGGAGCGTGTGCCTAGCCCTGCATAACCCAGTAACTGAGTAACACATGTTACGTGTAGCGCCATCTATGTCGTCACAAATGAACTATCGTGCATCGCGCAATTAAAGTTCTCTGCGCGATTGGAACAGATACAATTATACAACCGCTCGAAATCATCTGTTGGGCAAGTTGCCCACCAGACATAACACTCGTCTGGTCGGAGGATCCTCCCTTTTCAACGGAGGTATGTGGAACTTTACTCTCTGTTCCACACTCCTCTAAACTGGTGACCTTCGAAAAAGAACGTCAGCGCATTAGACTGGTGTCATATTTTCTGCCTTCTGACAAAGGTTTAAATAACAGCCGGGGACAAACGGCTTAATGTGCTTTCAGAGGTACGAAGGACGTTAGATAATGTTCAGTTGGTTACCCATCCACTGAGTAATTTTGGTAGGTGTTGCTTACTTACCGAAGGAAGAAAACTACTTAAACAGACGTCTTTTTAATAGCATTATTCGCCTCTAAACATCTACATTCTATATAGATAGACTTTTTAATTATTAAATCGCGGCCCGCTGCTACTGCAATGTACGACGAACGCCCAACGCGCTTCGCGACGCACCGCGTCCAGCACGCGTCTCCGAAAACACGGTCTAAGGCGGGCCTGCCCTCTAACCTATGCTGTCCGTGTCGGATTGCCCTAAAATTTAGAGCCCTCTTCGCTCGCTCTTGATATAAGAATGTTAAGTTTGAATTGTAAAAAGAACGAATTAGTTTATTAGAGTCTATCTCATTTTCCCATTGTTTAGTTAGAATATGAGTAGTTTGATAACGTGGTCTGGTGGCGTCGTACATCAGTTACTTAGGGTACGTTAAATGCGGATACCCTGGCGCTGGGTAGACTGGTTCGAATTTAAATGGGATGGAAGTGGACTGTATGTTGATGCAGTCTGAGAATGAATAGCTATACGTGGCTTAAAAACGCAGCTCTTGGACGACGAAATTAGGTTTTGTGATCGACTAGGAAAATTGGCTTAGGATAACGCGCACTAACCTTGACTTTGTCCGTCGAAGTGAGGCTCGTTCAGTCTGGAACCACTGCACGTATACGGCACGCACTCCCTTTTCAATGTTCTTTGACACCAGCTAGACTAAAACACTCTTAACAGGTCACAAAATAGATAATATAAAAGAAGAAATTATGCACTAATTCATGGTGTGATACATCGCGCCCTAGTCTTCATGGAATGTTCGTGACCGAAGGTGGCAGAGCAAAAGCATCAGTCAGCGCGCGCGTGGGAGTAGAATGTAGCATAAACGGGCAATGCGTTCTCGTTTGCAAGCACGCATTTCTACCCTCCATTTTGAATTGTAAAAGTTACGAAATCCGACATGGTCAATAAATAAAAAATGTGTGACTTGACTTATAATTTCTCCTTGCCGAACTAAAAAATTAAGCATAGCTCTATTGTTATTCTTTTGTTTCTGACTGTACCTGCATGAATATGTTATAGCGTGTAACCTCGATAACAAGCGCTAAACAATGCGCTGTCATTGTGCCTAAGTTTCCTAGGCTAGGAGCTAGTGTTATAATAGTCCGATTTTAAAGGTATTTAACTTTTTAATAAGCCTATGACGCAGGCTATGCATTTTGCGCCTGCATCACTACACAAAGGTTGAAGAAGACGTGGAGTATTTGAAAGTGAAAACCAACTGGACTCTGAAGGTCGTAGGTAAGGTTGGAGGCGCGCCATGACGTCAACTTCAAGTCGTTCGTGGTACGAGTTCCAACCCAACAGCTACAGACCTTCTTAAAAGAGGACTTCTGGCCGAAAGGTGTCGTATATCGACGTTTCCGAGGACGGTTATATATGCGACACCACGCAGCGCAACACGACGCCGACTACGTTACGTGTTATGTTAAATAAGTTTTGTTTTTAAAATATTTATTAATTTATTACTATTTAAGATTATTTTATGCATTTTTGTATGCCTGAGAATAAAATGATTATTTCCTTATATTAATATATTACGAGAGAGAGAAAAAATAATTTAGGAGAGAGATGAGAATGTTGATATGGATTTGTGGAGCGACTTGGGGACTTACCACGACTTGGTTCGAGGCAGAAAAAGGAGTGGAGCCATACATCCTATACAGCTCCATTCCTTTAACAGTTTAGTTTAGGTCATAATGGATCGCATTAAGAGCTCGTGGTAATAAAAAAAACATTTTACTTCAAAGCATAATAATCAGCCTTTTAAATGTTCCCACTGCTGGAACTCAGGCCTCCTCTCTAGGAGAGGAAATAGGCCGTAATACGCGGGTGAGGGTTAGTGAATGTCACGTTTTCGAATTTTTTGTTCTAGGACATGCCGGTTTCCTCACGATGTTTTCCTTCACCGTTTTGCGAGTAGTGGTGATGAAATAAATTACACAAAGCAATGCGCCTGACTGGGTTTGAACTCGCGACCGAGTTGTACTCGTAAGTCGGTGCCGTTACCACTCAGCCGCCACTGCTCTTCTTGTGTGCAATCTGGTTTTGTTCACCCTAACTCACTGATTCAATTTGACACCTATGATGTCACAACATGGCTTTAAATCTATTCTATTTGAATCGCATAGTTACTCTCTTCTCTGTGCAATTAATGAATTATGACTGTTTATGAACCTACACTGTTCGGCTGATATTTGAAAATAAGAACCTAAGCACTTAAATAATTTGTTGACATACCGGGATATATAGGGTGACAGGTAATAATTAGTGAATGATACTTAAACACGTGATTGTAGTCATTAAAACAAACAACTTTTACTATGGGACTAAAGCTGAAATCGCGAAAAATATCAGCCAAGTTCAGTACATGTCGACTTCAACCAGTTAAGCGAACATAAATGTACTGACCTTGCAGATTTTTTTCGCGATATGAGGTTTGGTCCCATAGTAAAAGTTGTTTGTTATCATGACTACAATCACGTGTTAAAGTATCGGTCACAAATTACCAGTCACCCTATATAAGAGATCTCAACAAATCGTAGGGGCCCAGTAGGGCCGACGCCTGCTAGGCCCACGAGGATTTCTTGAAAAGGGAACCTACGGGTTCCCTTTATTATATTTCATTAGGACTACGGTCCTAGAACGCAAAGGGCCACTGAAGGACACAAGTGCGGTTTTAGTCAGTAAAAGTCTGACACGCCCTCCCGCTCCGCTCAGAGCGGGAGAAGTCATTGGATGACTTTCCACCTTTAAAAAAATACCTATAACTCAAAAAAATGTTCACATAAAATCTTCAAGTCTATTAAAAAGCCATAAAATATGAGTTTGAAAATTAGCTTAAAGTAATCCTCAATTTAATAGTCAATTAAAATTTATAGCCATTTAAAAAGTTATAAATTCAACTGATAGACATAAAATCTTTTATAAATAGTATTGGGTACAAACACCAGACCCCCTTGCTATATTTTATGCAGCATCTGTTTGGGAGCATGGCAGTGTCTCCAGCCAAGTTCGGGCTACGAAGCGCTATGTTCCCGCGCGACTCAAGAAGTTGTCAGCAAACTGTAGGGGCCCAGTAGGGTCGAGGCCTAGTCTCAGGCTCTGGGAAGGTATGGAAATGCATACTAGGGTCCTGGAACCAAGGCAGGGAAGGAACAGTGTAGGTTTTTAGTCAGTAAGAGTCTGACACTATTTCCCGCTCTGGCCAAGGGCGGGATTTGTCATTGGATGATTTTACCTACCATAAAAAAAAAACCAAGTTCGGGGGGTATAGCTGTAGTGTTGTTTAGTGTGGATAAAACTTATTACTTCTGAACACTGCATACATGAAAAGTTTCAAAAGAAGACCTTTATAAAGTAAAATACTAAGTTAAAACTAATAGAATAATTGTATAGAAGAAAATTCTGAATAATTTAGAGGAATAATAAAATATGATTCACTATCTGAAGAAAATTTTAAAAAAAAAATTCTTTCTAAATTTTTTTGTTCCAGTGAACTAATTTGGTCAAAAAAAAAAATTCAAATTTCACTTGAAAAATTTAATACACCGAGAATGTGTTATTTAAAATAACATTAAAAAAATAGAAAAACTTGGCTCATTTTTAAATCATAATCAAAAAGACAATAACTCATTACAATATAAGATTAACGTCATACAAATAAGATTAATTCTTCAACAAATTGTAAATATTTAATATTGTTGGTCATAAATCTAGGATGGGGTGACATAATAACTTATAATAATATGTAACGCGTTACTGTGACACACTGGGGTGTAGAACGGGCACCCAAAAATATGAGGGGTGCCCTAATCGGTCATTCTTCCTTACAAACATAATGCGAGTATAGATAGCAATAGCGAATAAACCTGAAAAAAAATTAACCAACCAGTTTAAATAACAATAAATATACAAAAATATAGCATACTAATTGTGAAAAAAATATCAAAATTGGTAGGAAAGCAAACGAGGTAAAACAAATTTAAACCAACATATATCTATCTTTTTCACCAAGACGCTGTTTTCTATCACGGCCAAACGGGTGTCACGGCCTTTGACGTCAAAGACTATGTTGGACTTTTAGCTTTGACTGAAACTTTATAAATTCTTTTTTGACAAAAAAAAATCTTTTATTCATGTGTTTACCATAGCTAACTAGTATTTAATTTAGCAAATAAAAAATTGGCATGCATATTTCCTATTACTTTACTGATTAATGAGAATTTTGTAATGTTAAAACAAAAAAATAAATAATATAATCTATAAAAAAAATTTTATTATCCATAGATTCATTAATTTATTCAACATATTACACAGGAATATAAATTTATTAAAACTATATATACACTTAAACCTACAAACATTACACAAAAACATAAATATATACACTAAAGGCTACTCCTAACTAGAATATAGCGTCAAAAAACTCCTCCGCATCGCTGTCGACTGGAAGTGTGCCCAAAAGGCTGGCGGCATTGCCACGTTGTATGGCAATGCTTAATCTCTGACCGAGGTAAAAGCCAGCCCTTGGGTAACGCGAAGTGTCAACTAATCGTTTGGAAAGTTCTTTAAAAAGTGAATGTGCACTCGGACCCCACGGCCCAAGAGTTTCAACCCCAAACGGCTCAAAAATATAACTGCCGACGAGGTTGTTATATTTCCGCCGCTTGAGGTTCTCCGCTGCCGCAGTGGCAGCACCAGCACAGCACGATGAGCTAGGAAGATGGGATGGCGCAAGAGTGTCGACACAGGTAGCGTCCCACACTAAAGGTCTACCCAACTTCCACGGAAAATAAAGACATACCGTCCGGTCTCTTACCATCGTCGCGTGCCAGGCCATGAGGTTCCAAAACAGCCGGGACGCCGACGGTGACAAGGGCTCGTCGGATAATGTCGTTAATATTCGCGTGCCGCGGTATGCGTCCCGCGCTTCGACAGCATGACAGGCCGTGGTGACCGAGGCTGTTGACAACTTCGCCACAGTGGCAGCGATGAGGAGAACAGCAAGGAGCGCCAAGGCGTAGGGCAACAGCTAGGCGGAAAGTAGTATCGTCGAACAAGGTGCCAATATTCGACGACGGCAGTGCGTGAAGCCAAAGACCTGACTCCCAATTTCCCACAGCCAGCAGGCGCGCACGCTCCGCAGTAGCGGAGCGAATAAGAGTCTAGAATATCATGACTACACACCCCCATAAAATATATGATAATTTATAACGAAAACAGAGTTTAATCTATAAAATTATGTGCGTTTATTAAATATTTTAATTTTGACGCAAATTGGATAATTAGGCGTAAATAAATGACTTATAAAATATGAATGTGGGGAAAGAAATACATATAAAGATGCATTATATATTCGAAAACTCAATTAATTTAATTTT
Organism: Leucania comma; assembly: GCA_958295575.1. Lineage (NCBI taxonomy): Eukaryota > Metazoa > Arthropoda > Insecta > Lepidoptera > Noctuidae > Leucania > Leucania comma. Next base: position 20,440,042 of record OY282477.1, on the reverse strand, counting down.
GAACACATTAATTTAATAGGTTCATAAAATTTTACGCCTCTGTTTTCGTTATAAATTATCATATATTTTATGGGGGTGTGTAGTCGTGATATTCTAGACTCTTATTCCTCATCAAAGCATTTCTAACTGCCGCACATGATGTTGAATGAGATACTATGCATTTTAACATCGCCCATCAACGAGGTCAAGCTGCCGACTAGTGCAACTTTAATACGCTTTCGAACTGGGTTTCGAGATGCATCTTACTGGAAGTACCGTTTTTCCTTTTGAGGTACAGCACCCTAAAAAGTCATTATTGTTTCTGGTAGTTACAAGTATGTACTACCACTAGATTTTAAGTTGTGTGTATACTAACCAACTATGGACTTTGTCCGAAATATAATAAAAAAAAAATACAACATTTTTTTTTTTATTTATTTTCTTTATTCCATATAAATACTTACATATCTGCTATATTTTTAAATATTAAAAAAAAAACATTTAAAAATATAAAATATAGTGTCCCACCGGATATAATATTTATTTTATTTTTATTAAGCTCATCAATCTGTCTGTCTGTATATCACACGCGTAACGGTGCCGTTAATAAGGAGGTTGCCCATAAATCATCCGTGGGCATAATTAAATGTTAAATCACTTTTATTCACACGGTAAATCAGTGCGGCACTTTTTTATTCAACATGGTACTGTCTATATTCATGGGCTTTTTTTGTTTTTTTTTTTTAGGAAAAAAAGCAGGAGTTTAAATTTGAAAGTGAGGGTAATTTTTTTCACTCCTCAATTTTTTTTTATGATATAAAACAGTACTTGACTACGAACCCATCTGATGGTAAGCAGTGATGTAATCGTTGATCACGAATCGCACTAGTTTATTCTAGCCTTGAACACACCTAAATTATAATCAGACGGGAAGATAGCTGCAGGCAAATTGTTCTTATCCTTCGATGTATGTTTCTTCGGTATAACGACGAAGCGAACGCTTAGTCTAGATCGTAGAGGTATCAACAATGTAAGGGTGAACACTCGCTTTACGTGGGGTTGTTTGTGGTAAAAAGGTAAAAGGAGGAAAAAAAAACTAAACAAAAACTCTCCCTCTTCTTGGTCACTTCACTCTTGACTGAGTCGTCGTGGTTATCACGAGGGTATGCTCATAATATGATTCAAAAGAGTGTCCATGGAGTTTCTTGCAAGTTCTTCTCCATAGAGATCTACGCTTTGGAACGTGCAATTTAGCACTCACTTTTTTTTTGGACCTACCGACATTTTGACAACTCAAAGGTGTAATCTGTTTTCAGATTTTCACGACTTTCCAACATTTCAGCATGCTGGCAGTCATCTGGGCGCACTCGTTCAATGGGCCGCCAACGGCCGCTTCAGATTTGGCCAGTCCATCGCATCGCTGATCTACGCAGCATCGTCGAGTCCCCTTTTCTTTGTATAACAAGTCGTTCGATGGAGCCACTTCTTCGTCGAAATGTCGCTTCACTCCTCACCACTCACTTCCATGTTGACGAGGGAGACAAAAACTAGGCTTATGACAAAGCTAATGAGTTGAAGACTTGTCCAGATAGTTAAAGTCACACCACTCCACATGAGCAACCATTGTATTATTATTCCATTTATTCATTTTATAAACTTATTAATTACATTATTAAATATTTTTTTAAAAACTTACAAAAAAAAAAATTAAAAATATAAAAAATAGTGTCCCACCGGTATCGGGAACAGAGTCCAAGCTATTATTATTATTTTTATCTAATTTTTCTTTTATTTATTTATTAAAATTTTATGAACTAGTAAATAACACTGTACAAAGGCGGACTAAAGGTGTTGCTGGAGCTTTCACCATAAACAATCTAACCTCACCAACTTTAATTTGCTACAATAATAATTATATGTTACGTTATTATGTGTTATAGTTATAGTTTCCTTTGTTTTATGTGTAATGTGAAGTGTATAATAAATAATAAATTAAATTATATAAACTTACAGAAACATAATATCTGGTTGCGCCAATTTGCTATGATCCGCGACTTTGTTTTTTGTAATTTGTTTTTTTTGGCCTAGCAATCCTATACCATCCGTTTTCCCTCCACCCGCACGACCGCAAGAAATGATTTGACATTGACGTTTTGTGCATTGTGAATGTGACCGCACCGCTAACCGCGCCCGCTCGAAATTACAAGAAAATTGACTATTTTCGTGATCCAACCATTCAAACTCAACAACAGTGGTGCCGTGTAGTGCAAAACAGGACCTGGCAGTGATTTAAATGTGCGAAGTCGAAAATCGCCGGCGGTGCCACGTGGAACCTTCGAAGTCTAAAGGTCGGTGCTCTTTCCCAATACCTTTATCCCATGCCAGGCATAGTATCTGCATATTGTTAATAAACCTTAGATCGCTTTTTTTAAAATCTACAGTCCACAGCTTATTTGCGCAACCATTACTTTTTTGGTCCATACGAGCAGAATCGTGAATCATTTTCTTGTAATTTCGCAATATAGTATTTGTTCCATAGGGAATAAACGCAACGCGCCTGTTTACCTAGATATAATAGTAGAAAACCCGCATCTAGGCATTTAGGCAACTATACGTTATTTCGCTCGTATAGTTAAAGAGTCATTGATAATTACGGTACCTACGCCGTCAACCGCACCGCATAATTATAGTTAGCTACGTAAATATCAGCGTAGATATAAATCGATCGCATTCGTTTTCTTGACAAAATTCATTCGGAAGTCCTACAAATTGCATGTAGGTAGACGCATTTCAAAAATACCCGTTCATTGTTGAGTGAATATTTGTAGGAAACGGATAAACCATAGATTATATACGCATATGTTATTCCGTTCGTTCGCCGTTCACTTTGTTGTTTACAATATTACCATATTGTTATCTGATAATTATCGCTTACTTAATAATTCGTTAAGTGTTTGTTTGAGTGTATAGTGTGAATATATCAAAACAAGATGTCTCTTAAGGGAACCAAGGTTAGTACTGATTTAAAGGTTCAGTTAAAGCTTTTATACGCTAAAAGGGACTCACAGTTTTCACGTGTTCAATCAATTTGTGATAAATCTTTGCAAACCTCGGATCTGGCGATTAGAGATGCTTTCTTGTGTTCGTTGGAAACTTTAGATAGTTTGCGCGCGGATTTTGAATCTACAATTAATAATATAAACATTTTAGAGTTGGAGTTAAATCCTGATTACTGTGTGAGTTATCAGGCATTGTCGTCCTTTGATGACTTGTATTGTCGTATCAAACGTATTGCTAGGAGTTTAGAGACCCCCCCCCCCGCGAGTGGTTTATCCAACCCTCCTCGCGAACGCCCACGATTGCCGCCAATTCAAATACCTGAATTTGATGGTGACATTCGAAATTGGAATTTATTTATAGATAGTTTCGAAAATATAATACATAGGAACACATCGCTGACAGATCACGAGAGATTGCATTATCTCGTAGAAAAATTGACCGGTAAGGCAAAGGCTGTCTGTGCTGGAATTACGTTTAGCGCTGAAAATTACAATTTAGTTTTGAACACTTTAAAAACAAAATACGAAGATAAGCGATTAGTAGCCACCGCATATTTAGATCAATTATTCGATTTGAAAAGTTTTTCCGTTTGTAACGATCATAATTTAGAGAAGTTTTTAAATATTTTCGCATCATCTGTTCGTGCAGTAAAGAACCTAAAGGTCAATGACCTCTGTGACTTTTTGTTTTTGTATATCGGTTTAAATAAATTAGATCCTGAAACTGTTCGTCTGTTTGAAACGACTCAGCGCGGCAAAGAAATACCTAAGTTCGAAGATTTAGAATCTTTTATTCGCGACCATATTAAGGTATTGCAGCGCACGTCGGCACGTCATGAAGTCACGAATAGGACAGGTTCCGATCGCCGTATAGACGCGTCATCGAAGTCAGTCAAGACTGCACATACGCTAGTTAATACCGCCTCAACACCTGACTGTTCTCTGTGTAAGGGTAGCCATACACAGCTGTACAAGTGTTCGGGATTTCAGAGATTATCGCCTAGTGATCGTTACAAGTTTGTCCGCACTAATAATTTGTGTTTTAATTGTCTAAGTGACAAACATCTGGTTACGTCATGTAACAGTGGTGGTAGCTGTCGTAAATGTCTAGCTAGACATCATACCTTCTTACATTTTGAGAGTAGTAAGCTGCCATCGCAGCAGCAGCCTGCGCAGACGCGCGACGCTTGTGACGCGCGGCCTGCTGCAAGTGCAAACGACGTAACATTGTGTTCGCTTTCCGCCGCTGGTACTCAAGTCACTACCGTTTTACTTGCGACCGCGCAAGTTGTCATTGTAGATGCCTTTGGCAAACCGCACACCGTTCGAGCGCTACTAGATGGCGCTTCCCAGAGTAATTTTATTACTCGGGATTGTTGTCAACGCCTTGGTTTTAGTTTTAATAATTGGTCATCCCGCTCAGAAGTGAAAGGTTTTGGAGGTTTAAAGGCAACCATTCACGGTTCCATTAAAATAATATTTAGTTCACGTTTTAATCGTAATATTTCGTTTGAAATGGATTCGCTAGTCGCAGATAAGATTACGGAACGGTTGCCCACGGTACCGGTTGACACGTCCATGCTGACGGAGTTTAAGAACTTGCAGTTAGCCGACGGAAATTACGCTTTCCCTGGAGATATCGATCTATTGATCGGTGCTTCGATTCTCCCGCATCTCCAGTTATCACGTAAAATTCAGGGTCTTCCGATGTACCCCGCTCCGCACGCACTGGAAACAGTTCTCGGGTTTGTTATAGTTGGTTCCGCACCCGCTTATTTAAATAGTTACTCGACTGTGTCGCACTGTTGCACCGTCGAGCCGCCGCTTGAGTCTACCATCCGCAAGTTCTGGGAGATTGAAGAGGTCAATGTCCCGCCTATTCTCAGCCCTGAGGATCAGGTCACTGAGGAGATTTATACCCGCACGACTACTCGTGACAAAGATGGTCGTTATGTTGTCGCGCTCCCTTTCAAGGGTGATATTTTTTCGCTCGGTGGCTCCCGTGCCTCCGCAGAAAAACGCTTTCTATGCTTGGAACGTAAGATTCAAGCTGAATTGTCCCCGGAAAATATGTTCCATGTCGCTGGAACAGAAAACCCAGCTGATTGTCTCTCACGTGGTTTGCTTCCCGCGCAAATTTTAAATCATCCGCTTTGGTTTTGTGGCCCTCCCTGGCTGCATACCACTCCTAACGAGTGGCCAAATGCTCCGTTTAACCCCGCTACTGTTTCAGAACCACCCGAGGAGAAGAAACATACGCTTGTAGTATCAGTTCCGCGTGAAGAGTCAGTTGTTTTGTTGTTGTCTAATCGAGTCTCGTCTTGGTCGAGACTATTACGCTGTGTAGTTAACGTCCTAAGATTTTTGAGATTATTACCATCGCGTGGTTCTATAATCGCAGCTGATTTGGATAGAGCTGAATCAGTTGTACTTCGAGAGTTGCAGAAATTTTATTTTTCAAAAGAATTTCGTAGTTTAGAATCACATAAACCTTGTAGTCCCGCACTTCAACATTTGAAACCATTTTTGCAAGACGGACTCATTCGTGTCGGTGGCCGTCTGCGAAATGCTAAGTTAGAGTTTGAACAAATGCATCCAGTAGTTCTACCACGCAGGGATCACGTTTTGGATTTGTTGGTGGACTATCACCATAAGGTGAATTGTCACGCTGGTCCCGATTTATTAATGTCCATTCTTCGACAGAAGTACTGGATACTTTCCGCTCGCAATTTGATACGCGCTAGAGTGCACAGATGTGTGCCCTGCTTTAAGCTCCGCCCGCGTTTCAACGCGCCGGAAATGGCCGACCATCGTTCTTGTCGTGTTGTACAGACGGTGAAACCTTTCATACATACTGGGACGGACTATGCTGGACCGTTTAAAGTCACTATTGCCCGTGGTCGTGGTATACGTTCCACAAAGGCATACATTTGCCTATTCGTTTGTATGACAACTCGTGCGGTTCACATAGAGTTAACCAGTGATTTGAGTACGCAGGGTTTTATGTCTGCATTTAAACGATTTTTATCTCGCCGTGGTCCCGTTAAGCGCTTATACTCTGACAACGGCACAAATTATGTTGGAGCGCGACGCAATATTTCGGAATTACATACATTCTTACGCTCCAAGTACTACCAAAGTGAATTCGCCCATGTCTTAGCTGAGAATCGCATTGATTGGTGTTTTAATACGCCAGCAGCTAGTCATTTTGGTGGCAATTGGGAGGCGAATATTAAAAGCCTTAAGTCGCACCTGTTTCGGGTCATAGGCGAACAGATTCTCTCGTACGAGGAGTTGAGCACTGTACTCGCTCAGGTAGAGGCGTTGATGAATACGCGTCCGTTGTGTCGGACTTTGTCTAGTGATCCATCGGAGCCACTAGCGTTGACGCCGGCTCACTTCTTGACGACGACTCCTCTTAAATATTTGCCCGCTTTAGATGTCGAGACTGACAAACTGCAGCTCCACCCGCGTCACGCTCTGCTAGATAGCTTAGTTCAGTCCTTTTGGAAGCGATGGAGGACAGATTATCTGCATACGCTGCAGTCGCGTCAAAAGTGGAACACTCCTTCAGATCCAGTCACAGTCGGTACTGTGGTGATACTGAAGACTGAGAGTGCGCCTCCTCTGCACTGGCCTCTTGGTGTAGTGGAAGAAGTTTTTCCGGGTTCGAACGGAATAACGCGAGTCGTAAAAGTTAAAACCGCAACTGGATCGTACCTGCGTCCGGTTATTCGCCTCTGCCCTCTGCCTAATCAGTAGTAGTGGCATAGTTAGTTATAAGTTGTTTCGCTACCTAGTATTGATAGTTTAGATTAGTAATAGGGTTTAGTTTCGCTTTTGTTTTTTTTTTCTTTTCTTTGAAGGTAACCCTTCAAACCCGGGGGGAATGGTTGCGCCAATTTGCTATGATCCGCGACTTTGTTTTTTGTAATTTGTTTTTTTTGGCCTAGCAATCCTATACCATCCGTTTTCCCTCTACCCGCACGACCGCAAGAAATGATTTGACATTGACGTTTTGTGCATTGTGAATGTGACCGCACCGCTAACCGCGCCCGCTCGAAATTACAAGAAAATTGACTATTTTCGTGATCCAACCATTCAAACTCAACAACAGTGGTGCCGTGTAGTGCAAAACAGGACCTGGCAGTGATTTAAATGTGCGAAGTCGAAAATCGCCGGCGGTGCCACGTGGAACCTTCGAAGTCTAAAGGTCGGTGCTCTTTCCCAATACCTTTATCCCATGCCAGGCATAGTATCTGCATATTGTTAATAAACCTTAGATCGCTTTTTTTAAAATCTACAGTCCACAGCTTATTTGCGCAACCAATATCCCTCTATCTATTCTTAGTCATGAATAACTCACGGATACTCAGAAATATCCCGAGACTATCTCAATGCCCGGGAATATCCCGAGACTATCTGAATGCCCGGGAATATTACGAAAATCCCGAGATCTTTAACGGTACCGCCATTGTTATTAGTGATCAAATTAGGTTAAATCAATCATTTGTTAATACTTGTTATGATTGAAAATCAGGCGACCAGTCAGGAAGTTTGAACTTTCTTAGTTGAGCTGGGTTTACATGAAACCGTGGAGTTTGTTGCCGGTTCTTCTCCATAGGAAAAGACCAATTGGAACCGTGCACTACCTAGCTTCTGACGTTTTATAAGCGCTCATGTATGCTTAAGTGAAGTAAAATATTTTGAATTTTAATTTGATATGTTTTTGGGGGTAGTGGAACAGAGAGTAAAGTCCCACATACCTCCGTTGAAAAGGGAGGATCCTCCGACCAGACAGGTGTTGTATCTGATGGGCTGCTGCCCGATAGATGATTTCGGGTTTGTTCTATATGTTCCAATCGCGCCGCAAATCTTACTTGCACGATGCAGGATTAGTTCTTTTTGTGACGACATAGATGTCGCTACATGTTGATGAATGGAAGTTTAGTTTATGCTTATACGATTTTTTTAAGAATTACTTATACTTAAGTCGGAGTTTTGTGAATAGTAATAAAAAATAATAATTGGAATATTAAAATTTCGTAATTATAAAACTAGGATTAATGATAAATCGTATTTGTTATAATTATTAGGAATTTTGAATCTTTCATAATAATAAATATCGTTATTTTGAAATTCATATGTGTGATTGTCGGAATATGTACAGGTACACCCCTATAATAATCCTAATTGTAGTGTACCCCTATCATAGGGATCACTCAGTCCATTCTCTATGTCTGTGATAAGATCGTATTGTCTCGTGGTGTCTCGACGAAGATCGGCTAGCGGTTGTGTTGATAAAGCTAACACCATTAACTCAGAATATAATTTAATCCAAAAATTATACGTAATACAGTTGCATCGCACACGTAAGGGGCAGCCATTAAGGTAGTACTGCTTTGCTTGGTGTCCATATGTAGTTTCAGCATTGTGTGTTTCTATGCCCAATAAAATATTTTTCTTTCTTTTCTTTCATCTTTCATTCTTTCTTTGGGCCCACGTGGGTCACGTAAGCTGATCTGGACGCGTCGGTTTCCATACATTTTATTCCATACATTGGACTTGTAGAGCTACATTAAATCCACGCCATACGACGCCACGCGACGCGACTGCTTGTACAAATCAGTGGCCCACGTGTGCGTCCGTCTTATCTATATACGGATACTATTATCTGCTATAGTGAAGTGTGGTGAGAGGGAATAAGTGCGTTCGAATATACCCAGATATTGAACGCAGCAAATAAGTTGAGCCGAAATGATCGTCGTTGAGATCCAGAAATCTGTTACTACGCATTGAAGATTGATCGCCATCTTATTTTTATACTTATGCCGCGTATATTGGACTTTGCTAGACATTGATCGTAGCTTACACTGACGGACATTGTCTGCATCGGCATGTAAGCCTGTTGAACAATTATCGTGTCCCAATATTCCAAGTTAGAGCTCTGTTACGTCAAACAAAGAGTAATTTGTTCAATAGGGCTAATAAACAAAAAATGTGGCGGCTACTAGAAAGTGTACGGCTGTTGAGTAACCATTGAGTCATAGATAGACCTTCTTATTGGAACTCAATGAAACGAAATTTAAATCTTGTGTTAAACGCATACTGTAGACCAGAATATTATAAGTTGGAGGATTATATTCAAGATAAAATTAAAAATGCTTGACTCAATGCTGGTCCAGCTCCGCTACCGCCACTAGGGCGTACAAATTGATTAGTTTTGAATATACTTTCTTTTTTTGAAATTTGATATTATTATACTCGTAGTATTGTATAATGTAGAAGCATTGTTTTTAAACTATGTAAATGTGAGTACCATAGAGCAATTGATCGTTAGTAACCTATTGGATTTGTTTGACATAAATGAGCAGTTCAGAGCCTATCATGCTCCCTCAAATGTCTCACTGATGGCGGCGCGTGTGTTGGATCATTCGGTTCGGTTAGAAACCAGGAGGGTATGTTCTTTGTATGATATAGGCATCCAATACGAAAGGATTGTCTAGAGAAACCTACTTTCATGCGGGCGAAGCACGCAGAAGCTGCTAAGAAACTGTTTTTTTTTGGAGGTCGGAAACCGTTGTCCGTTGTCGGGGCCCAGTAGCCCCAACGGGATTGCTGACATCTCTTTGAGGGTCGTGTGGTACGCCGTCAACGACTCGGGGTCAGTCCTTGCCGTTTTGACTGTGAGCTACCCATTGCTCATTTTCCACAAAACCGAGTCTACAGTCGTCAGGAATCGCCCTGCGGCGACATATGGGACGTCTCCTGTGACGGTGACTGGACCGTGAGGATGTCTATACCCTCACGGTTAGAGCCATCTCCTTTGCTCGCATTACTGTTTCGCAGAAGGAGGTGACTGCAGACGTGGTGACACTTCCCAGCTGTCCAGCACCAGATTATGGCTTGGACTAAGGCCGGACTCGAGATGTCACCGTTGTCGATACCATCAGGTGCGATAGGTATTTTTTATTCCGAATGAATGCACGATTTCTATGGCATAGACCACGGGAGCATAATAAACCTTAAAATGTTACCACGACTGAGACTCAGACCTCTCATCTTGAGAGGAAATTGTCCATAATTCACCACACCGACCCGAACTGCGCTGGGGTTGGTGGATGTCTCTGTCTTCGAATTTTGCATATACCGGTTTTCTCGCGATTTTTTTCCTTCACCGTTTTGATAGCAATGCTGATGAAATAAATTAAACAAAGTCAAGGGCAAGCCTGGGTTCAAACCCGCGACGTATAATCCTCAACATAGTTGAACCATCATAGCGGAGGACCTTGAATGCGCAGTAACCGATTTTAGGGTCTCAATCAAGATGGCGGGCTGCGTGTAACCATAGCAACGAATTCAACTTATTTGCCGTGTACTATACGACTTCTAAATCGGGGCCATTAAACCATCATTGCTCTTATTAACTATTATTACATTAATTACCAACCACTGAAGTGTAGGTATATTTTAAGATTAATAAACTTGTCAAACACAAAGAGTGACTGTATACATGGAATTATTTCATCGTCATGATTTTAATTAAGTATAATGAACGAAATTGATGAATGGATATTATTTAACAAAGCTTTTATGATTATTGCCAAGCCTACAGAGTTCCAATTAAAATAATTTCCAGTTCAATATCTACAAAAACATTAACAATTTTTTTTTAAAGTTTCTTCGCACTAGAAATTACTCCTGTATCTTGGGTAGGTTAACATTTGTTCCGTGCAGGAATTGAACCACGACACGCAGCATAGCAGTTAATCGCTCAACCACTGCACCAACTGTGGCGTCAAATATTTAGTAGTAATTAACACAATCATTAAATGGTATTTATTTTTCAAATAACTTTAATTCTTTTGCCGGATGGTTTAACCGGACCGGAGACAATTTCTTTTTCTGGTCTGCAAGCCAGAAAAAGAAATTGTCTTGCGACTCCCGACGCTCGTGCTGTCTCCGGCAGATGCCGATGCAGACATGTTTTAATTATTATTTAATGGTTACGTAACATAAATAATAAAAACATCAAATGTCAAAACAGACCTTTCATTTTTTGACAACTATGTGTTATGCAAAAAAAAATACAAAATTTTGACAGCACGGTTGGCGCAGTGGTTGAGCGATTGACTGCTGCGCTGCGGGTCGGGGCTTCAATTCCCGAACGGAACAAATATTTTTATGGTCTACAGATAGATGTTCTGGGTCTGAGTGTCTTGTGTATGTGAGTTTACATGTTTGTAAACGCAACCACGATATAGGAGTTATTCCTAGTGTTGGGCATCGTTTTTTTTTTTTTTTTTTATATTTTTATTTAGTTTTTTTTTTGCTTTTTTTTTCGTTCAAAGACCTACAAGTGGCAACCGTAACAATATTCTTTTAAGTTTAAAATACTTATAAGTTCTATTTTAACAGTAACTGGTATACATCTGTCGGCTACTAATTAAAGGTACCATTAACCGTTTGGTTTATCTGCAGTTAACATGGCGTTCGTTAGTTAGGTTAAATATAACTGTGAAATGAGTTTGTTGGTTTAAATCTTTAATGGTAATTGGTTAAGCTTAGTAAGTGGTCGTTAGTTGTATAGTTTTATACAAGTTAAAGTGTTGGTAGTTTGTTCGGGTATCGAAAGGTGTCACTGTACAATTGTTTAATAATTGTTATAGGTTTTATTCTTGTATGAATCTAATATTTATAAGGCTTACGTAGAGCGTTTGTCTTCTCAGTTTTTAGGGTTTTTTTTCGGTGGAAAATTATCCAATGACATCTCCGCTCCCTTGGGCGGGGCGGGAGATAGTGTCAGATTTTTAATGACTAAAACCCCACTCCTGTTTCTTCATTGCCTTTTATACCGGGACCGAACTTTCCTTTCAGAAAAAGTTCCTTGGGCCCAGTAGGCTGGGCCCCTACGGTTTTCTGACAACTTCTTGAGGCGCGCGTGGAACGATTCGCGCCGTCAACGACTTGGGCTCGGTCCGGCCGGTTACCGGACGGTCGGACGGCGAGCTACCCATTGCTCGATTTCCGCAAGCCCACGCCTACGGTGGCCAGAAATCGAGATCGGAATCCCGGCAGCGGCTGGGGCGTCAGGCCCGTTGCCTCACGTCGCCGTCACCTCCTCCTTTGCTAGCATTCCTGCTTCGCAGAAGGAGGCGACCGCCTGTCACTTCTTCTCGCTTCGCACCATGGCCTGTACCAAAGCCCCCACGAGGACACAGCGGTGCTTTGCCCACGCGGGGCACACCTCTACTGTGTGATCTACCGTGTCCTTCGGGCGCCAGTTTTTAGGGTACCGTACGTGCCCACCTGTCAAGACACTTTTTCTTAAATACTTAAGTCTGGTACCATAAGTAGCAGTAACAAAAACCAACTTCTATGTCTAATCTAAAAACTAAGGCTCTGTTTACGCGCATATTTTGACACTCACTAGGAAATCAAAACTTTCAAAGGGAATCAAATCAAGAATTTGCATGAGACTGCTTCAAAAGCAGTCTCATAGCCCAAGTAAAGAAAAAACATCTGAAAACTGTAGTTTTCGTTACGTAACCAAAAAATCATCAATAGATATACGGAACCCTCAATGCGCGAGTCCGAATCGCACTTTTATAAACGCTAGAACAATAAGGTTCTAACTTCTAGGTATCATCACATAGTTGCGGGTTACCCTGGCGTTTTCACTTTAAACACGTTCAATTTTTTTTTAACAGCGTTTTTTTATTTGCACACTTTTCTCTGAACTCGTAGGCCAACAAAGGAAAACTCTATGTGACGGGAATAATAAAAATCTGACATAATTACGAAACTCCGGGAAGTTTGAACAAAACAGCCTCCTGTTTTTATACTGGGCCCTAGTTTATAAAGCAAAGTTTTTGTTTTTGTTTTCACCAATTTCTATGCATAGGGGCCATTCAAGTATTACGTAAGCACTACAGGGGGGGTGGCAGGTCTTTGCTTTGCTTATTTTTGATGACATGGGGATGGGGTGGTCTAGATGATTATTACGTCAGCAGTTTTTTTGAGAGTACAATCTCGATGTTCCAAAATCACACGAAAATCAGTAGACAGACACATGTCACTGAGCAATGTTTACGTAAGGATGTGGGGGAAGGTTAGATCTTTGTTTATTTTTGCTTTTTTAATCTGCTTACGTAATACTTGAACGGCCCCATATAAACCGTTAAGGAAATAATATTTTGGGTGTTTTCTTGTAGGTATTATTTATTTTTTGTTCTCGTATTTTTACAGTGTCTCATGTGGTATACAATATTGATGTTGGATGTCTATTTTTGTTTCAATCACTTTCACGTTGGAAACATTACCTCACGAATAATTTTTCTTCTCAGGGTGGCTACAAGACAGACTTCCAAAAAGAAAGCTATTAAACCAAGAACACAGAGTTCTTTTATTAGATGAAAGTTGTAGGTAAGTATAAGTCATTGATAATGCTTGTCCTTTGAAATGCATAGCTTCTACGTTGCAACTCTTAATATGAAAAAAACCTTTTTAATTAGATTTCATGGTTAAAGTATTGCGATATTACAGAAAATACAAAACGCAAAGAAACCAACAAATACTTACATTTCGAAAAAAGAATAACGGTACCTTTAATATTAACTTTATTTGATCTTGAATTCCAAGTCAATCCAATGATCCACTTAAAAACAGCCCGTTTAAAAAGAATCCCAATTTCATAGGTTTGTTTGTGTACTACATCACCATCATCAATCATCATCATTATTTCAGCCGAAAGACGTCCACTGTTGTTCATAGGCCTTCCTCAAGTGACGCCATACCGACCGGTCCTGTGCGTCTCACATCCATCGGATTCGCGCAACCCTCACCGGGTCATCGATACACGTGGAAGGCCTTCCAACGCAGAGGCGTAGCTACTAAAGGGCGGTGCAGTGCCCCGGGGCCTTTAAGCTCCAGGGGCCCCCAAAACCTGATTAGCAAACCGCTTATTGATCGAGCGAAAAAATTTTCACCTTCGAAATCTAAATAAAATAAGCACCATTTAAAAAATAAATCAAAAAAAATCCGATAAGTTTCCACTTCTATTCGTTATTGCCGCAGTTATTCTAAAGTCGACCATCATATGTCTCACCTTCTTTTTCTATGTCGGTATCACTCTTGACAGAGTGGTCGTGGTCATCACTTCAGGTGTTGGTGGCAAGCTTCATAACACGCCACCACTCTTTTCTGATGATCGCCTTCCTCGTGCATTAATGCAGTGATGATGAGCCATCTACTGCCGCTTTTATCTGTTCAGTCCACCTCATAGGCGACCTTCCTCGTGGCTTGGTACCCTCTACCTTTCCCTGGACCATAAGTCGCGTCGTTTGCTGTGTAAGGTCCCATAGCATCTAGTATGTAGCCATCGGCACATACTTATAAAAAGGGTTTGACCAAATTCCGAAAATGAGGAGACTGTAAGTTTTCCGTTGAAAAATGAAATTCGCACTCTTCTGCAGGTAAAATATGTTCCATCACATACGACAGTGGCTGCGGGATCATTTTGGTTATCAACGAAAAAATGGCTTGGGATAGAAAGGTTTCTGGCTACCACATCTTCTCTTGTAACATGATTTAGGCCTAAATGCTGTGGCACGAAATCATTAATTAAGAATTCCCTTGCTATTGCCAGTTTCCTTTCTAATGTTCTCCTCGACATATTGAATTTTTTTATCTAAGCGTCATCTAGTTCCCCGGTTTTTTATTTTAGTTAAGTAAATTACAAGAACTGTGGTGTTCTGATCTATGAATCAGAGAAGGCGTTTGATTTAGAATTACATTTCGATTTCGAAGAATTGGTATTTCGTAAGACCGGTCCGAAGTGTCATCTCATTGTTCGACATTTTCATAATCAAATTGATTTCTTCGTTCGAAACCCCATTTATACAGATTCATCACGCTAACAACACGAGCACCATTAAAGCTTTCGAGTGAAGGGGTATTAATTAAGTCTACCCAATTATTTCTAATAAAATGAGGATTGCAAACCCGAGCTAATTCCGGTATTTTTATCTATCTGCCAAATGTGCGAGCGAGTGAGATATTTCGTAGAGCTCTACAAACATTTATTGTGCTTGTACCACACGTTTCCACGACGCTAAAAGTAAAAGCTTATGTTTTATTAACAAAAGTTAATGTTAAATAACTTTTTTCTCCCATTGGATACATTAAAAAAAAATACATATTTTGAAAAGTGGGATTGAATTCTTCAATTTAAAACTAATTCGGTTTGTGTACGCGAACTTTCATAAAGTGGGTCAGAAATGCCCCATGACCTTTTGCACAAGGCTTCCTTTTGTGAGGTTTTTGGAAATTCAACCTTTATGGGGATAACAAAGGGGAAAATCGTTCGTATGCAAAATCTCATTCCATGTGGTTATCAGAAGATTCATAGCATGATTTTTTTTAAGATAAGGTAGCTTTGCATTTTTAATAAAACCGTTTAAGGGCCCCCAATTGATTTTTGCCCCAGGGCCCTTAGTCACATAGCTACGCCACTGCCAACGCTGCGTCTTCCACTGCGCGGTCGCCACTACAGAGCCTTTCGTCCCATTCCCTTCGACCATCTGTTCTGCGAGTAACGTACCCTCCCGTTGGCACTTAAGTTTAGCGAATCTTCAGTTTATGTCGGTAACCTTGGTTCTCCTGCAGAGCTTCATTTCTAATGTGATGTGATCTCCGAGCATAGCCCTTTCCATTGCCCTCTGCGTAACTTTAAGCCTTCTGATGAAGCCCATTGTAGGTTTATACATACGTAGATCAATGGAGAAGAACATGCAAGAAACTTAATGGATAGTCTAAAATCATATTATGAGTTACATATAATCTTGGTTACATATTTCTTTGCGCTTCTATTATGTGAGCACAATGTAGATAGGTAATGAAAAAAAAGTAATTTAAAAATAGAAACTGAAATAAGCCACTGGCAGCTAAGAGATGACTAGTCGTAATTGACACACATTCAAACTTCCATAAAAAAGAAATTAAAAAAAGAAACTCAGTGGTGCGATTAGTGCAGTAGACAAATCAGATCAGATCAGATCTCTACAATTGAACAACGCTTGCAGCTTTTCCCCAAATCAAATCCCCCTTAACTTAATACTTAAGCAACTTATTCCATTACCGGTTACTTCCGTGGGGGTCTACAGTTTGGGGTCTTTATCACTTGTTATCTACAGAGTTAGAGTTAGTTACAGAGAGGAGGCCGTGGCTAACAATACCCCTCCAGATCTAACTATTGTTATACTTTATGTGTACAAAGAATGACAAGGAGTGGTGGCCGAGTGGTAACGGCCCCGACTTACGAGTTGTTCACGCGGTTTCAAACCCAGCCTGGCGCATTACTTTGTGTAATTTATTTCATCGCCACTGCTCTCAAAACGGTGGAGGAAAATATCGTGAGGAAACCGGCATATCCTTGAACCAAAAATTCGACGACATGTGACATCCACCAAACCGCACTGGGCCCGCGTGGTGGATTACGGCCCATTCCCTCTCCTAGAGAGGAGGAATCCCAGCAGTGGGAACATTATAAGGCTGATGCAATGCTATAAATAATGACAATAGTAACGGGCCCTAACAGAATACCCAGCGCTGCGTTATTTTACGTTCTACATATCACAGCGTGAGCTAAGTTAAGCGCCTTTTTGGCATTGCACAGATTTTAATGTTATTTTTCTCTATTTTTTATTTTACTGTATGTGTGAGTTACGAATAAACGTTTTTCTTTTTTTTTTATAATACACACAATTTTAAGCAAACAATAAAAATTTGACAGTTATTTGCCGCGTAACGCATAACCAACTAGGTTGTAAAGTAAAATATAAGAATTCAAATGCATCCAGGTAGAGTGGAAACTGACCCCATATAGGAAAAGGTGTGACGGATTGATATACAGTTAAGTTAGGAAATTACGATTATATAATAGTTAAGCAAAAATCGATAGATCAACATTTAACTAAGGATAAAGGCACGACGCAAGGTTAATCTGAGATTAGCTGCGGATTTAGGTTAACGTCGCCTTGTTATAGCTGACTGACACTTTACACAAAGTAATGTTCAAGAGTTTTAGAATGACTCAAGAAGGTTCGGTGTCATATATTTTGCCGGTTTGCAGACGACGAGCAATGGTGTCTTCGATAGGGTATAGTTTTCCACGCGCGCCTCAAAGAGATGTCAGCAAAACCGTAAGGGCCCAAAGTCTACTGAAATCATGGGTTTGCTTCCAAAAGGGAAACCCTGGATCTTACCGACCAGACCGAGCCCAAGTCGTCGACGGCGCGTACTGTTCCTGCGCGCCTCAAGGAGCTGTCAGCAAACCGTAGAGGCCCAGCCCGCTAGCTACAGGCAGGCTGGGTCGAAGCCTGCTTGGGTTATGGGTCAGTTTCTGAAAGGAAGGCCTGGCCCCGGCACGATAGGCAATGAAGGAACGGGGTAGGTTTTTAGGGCGGGATTTGTCATTGGATGACTTTACCTACCACAAAAAAAATCCCTGGGGCTTAGAACGCAAGCCAAAGAAGGAACATAGGAGTGGGTTGTAGTCAGTAAAACTCTGACAGCCGCTCCACCCTAGAACGGGAGCAGTCATTGGATGATTTCCTACCTAAAAAAAAGCACCTTGCTCTGCTTCAATAGAAACGCCACTTTTCACTGTTCTTCTCAACTCCACTCCGCTCAGCTCGCTCAGCTCGCTCAGCTCTGCTTCAATGAAAACGGGCCTTAGTGTCTTTAACACTCGAATTGTAATTTTAGTTGACACCTCTCGAGGTGCTCAGACATTCATGTAGAGACGAGTATAATCCTAGTATGTGAATCTGACACTGCCTCGCGAGGCACATTCAAAAGAGATTTGACACTCAGCTGGTAGGTACTTTTTATGCTTCACTTGAAATCTAGACATAGAAGAATACCTTTTGCCTGTGTTTTCGACCGAACGGTTTCGTGCTAAACCAGTATGCAACTATGCGTAACCGTGGCTTATTAAAAGCACAATTTTAGCTCTGTATAATCTTGTACATATTATAATAATTCTTTAGTACGTGTGTTTGTCACTTAGCTCATCCCAAGAGCGTGACCGATTTAGATGAAACTTTGAGTGTATATTTGAGTGAGTTCCTGAATGGTTTGAAAATAAAATTGAGCCCCGTAGCTGGACCTGCAATCATGTTCTCAATTTCGTGTTAGATGAGAAGCCAGCTTTCGTGCGAGACAACGTCCGCCTGGACCACTAGTAATTTATTAAGTATACAACATACAACATTAATTTTAGTATATAAGAAACCCGAAACATGTGTCTAGTATTTTTATGTAAAAAATCTATGTACAAAATTTCATGACTGTATCATGAAAAACTTATAAGCTTGTTGGGCTACCTGGTTGTCCGCACAAATACTTGGTTACCGAACCATTTGGGCGACTGGAGGGTTGTTTTGCCCCCGCACTCAACTGTGTGCTGACCTCTAATGCCCGCTATGACCTGCCATGACCTGGAGAATGTGCGCGGGAATTACATGACTTGATTCCGCCATTACCTTTTACCAACTGATAACCCGACGTACGGCGATTATCTACTCCTAAATTGTTGACACCCATATGGTCCGGACTAAGCGTATCGCGTCTTCGTTTGTACCGCATACATCGAATAATTTGCCTGCCAATTGTAGTCTTCTCATCCAATTAGGTGAAGGCTAGAATGAGTGCGATTCACCATTAATGATTGCATCACTGCTTGCCATCAAATGGGATTGCAGTCAACTACTATAAGTTTATACCATTAAAAGAAAACTCCATTTGATAATTTAACATCAAAAAATAGGTCGTGAACTAAGAGTAGTTCACGACCTATTTTTTTTTTTTTTTTTTTATTGCGCCAGACATGCAAATATTCCGTTCAACAGACCAGTTCTTGTTATGGTAATCCGTTCGAGGGCATAATCGTCTCCATATCGGTGAAACAATGGTATACCGTTATTGATTTAGCCATACTTTGCGATTCTAGACCAAACCTGTGACCTAATGTAGTCTGAGTTGAGCTAAGCTGGACGTGGGTGTCGGCGCTTGAATTCTAAGTGTGGCATGCCTTTAGTACTGGTTTTATCGATGTCTGGCGCCGGTTCAACTTAGCGGGAATGGTTAGTCGTGTCTGCTTACGAATATCCTTCCTATGAATCCCAATAGAAGGTGTTCTACCCGTTTCATTACGAGAAATGTGCGTATTGCATAAGTTGATCCCACCGAGCTGACCATCTCAGCATTTGCCGGGCGTCAAATACCCAGCGCTGGTTTTCAGCTGGCACCTCGTAGTGACCTACGGACGAGGGTAAATAAAATATAGTTAAACTAAATATTTATGTATATATATGTTTTAATTTTATTTAAATTTGTAAATAACAAACTAAATATTTCGACTGTCCCTACGTAAATTATCGGAAGTGAAAAAACTTACTTTACAGGAGAGCGATTTGAAGTTTATTTTTTTTTACAACTTTCTCATTAATAACTGTATATAGTAGTATCATATCTAGGTAGAATTTAAAAATCATTAGACAAAAAGTATTTTTTATTAAGCTAGCTAGTTTTTAAGTTTAAAACAGAAACAAAAATAAAATGCTAATTTTCAGATTCAAGAGTTTACGTAGGGACAATCGCATTGGTTATGCGCACAGATCATTAACCAAATTATATACAGCAACATTATATAAATTAGCCATTCTACAACTCATGAAAGATGCAAATTATTTAAAAAAAAACTTCCAGCCGTGTAATTTACGTATATTGCGGTCCTTAATTCAAATGTTATGACAAACATTTGCGTGGCCGCATGTCGTGTGAAGATGTAATTTGAACAACATTCAACACTTACCTAAACAATTAAATTCATGGTAAGTACTTAGTTTATGATTTGGGTCTTTTAGAAACGCGATCTTTTGAGTACTGTAAAACCAAGGCTAGTGGAATATTACTGAAACACACCTTCCAGTATTTAAAGAAAAAGATACTAACAGTTATTATAGAAATCCTTATTACGGTCTTTACTTTGGCATCCAACTCTTAACCCCAACAGGTTAGGTATCCACTACGTTCGCGAACCTCTTCCTACTGCAACTACTCCCTGTACTGTTACGTTCACGCTCCTGTACCGTGCAACGTTGCGCGCTCCACGCTCAGTGCTCCAACCGGTGGCGATTGAAAAAACGTGTTCAGTTCAGGAGCGTTTATTGCTGGGTGCTGACCCAAGTATCGCTCAGCGACAAAACTAGTGAACCAAGTCCTCGGCAGTGTAAACACCCAGCGATCAACTATTAATATAATTATATAATGAATAATAATAACTACACCACCACTGACAAACTATTAATATAATTATAATTAAGGTAGAAGTACGTATTCCCGGTAGTGTCCCAGTACCCGTTAACTAGTCAGTTTTTTATTTATTGCATTTTTCTACCAAAATCAAATTAAAGTTTGCAAATGGCAATTTATTCTTGGTACTATTTTATATAATTTTGATGGCAACACTCACCAAAAAGTTTAAAGGCTTAAAAACTGTGCCAACTTAAAAATACGTTATGGTAAAATTATCTATAAGTTCAAAGTTCTGTCGGTGAACTACGAGACTACCCGGTCTCAGAGATCATCTAGCCACACTTCGACGGATAAAATTAAGGTAAAAGTGTTAATCTTTATAAAAAATTGTGTATATTATTTAACGATGTAGACTATAAATTAAGGTAAATCTCATCGAAAAGTAAATGTTTTTGCATTTTACATCTATTGGTACTCACAAACCCCTATTTGACCTAGTACCCGGTAAATTCGGATGTTTTTTACCGGATACTGGTACACTATCATCCCGATGCACCGAAACCCGTTATTGTATCCTTATTACTTTGAAATAGGTCTCATTTTCCTTTGAAACTGTAGTTTATATTAAATATTTTCTGCCGGATACTGGGACATGGATTAACCAGTTGCATTTAAATCCGTCACGGTTCTTATTGCCTTGACTTAAGTATTATTTTCCGTTGACTCAATAGAATATAATTACTAGGAATCTTATTTGTTTTGGCTGCAGGTCTGCTTCTCTTCTGAAAGTCCGTCGAGCTATGCGGATGTTATATCTGATGTGATACAAGTCATGGAGTATATTATTACAATCAAGTTA
Source organism: Leucania comma (assembly GCA_958295575.1). Lineage (NCBI taxonomy): Eukaryota > Metazoa > Arthropoda > Insecta > Lepidoptera > Noctuidae > Leucania > Leucania comma. Next base: position 20,418,826 of record OY282477.1, on the reverse strand, counting down.
TGGAGTATATCATCCCTTATAGTGACGTAGCCATCGGAGGCTCAGCTCGCTAGTTTAACGCTGATTGAATTCAAGCTGAAGAGAATTATCATTCGGCGTTTCTCACCTGGGTTGATGCCGTGACCGCAAAGTTCCGGATCTGAGTTCAAAAAAGAGAGCCTTCAACCAAGCTGCCAAGTCCTACAAAAAGGCACTAAGGAAGGCTCGCTTCGATCGCATTGCCCATATCAGCACAAAGTCTCTGCACAGCCGTCCGGTAGCAGAGCTTTTTGGTCCCTTACCAAGTCGGTCGATGCAAACTTCTGTCAGCCCACACTACCTCCACTGGTTAAAACTGATGGAACACTGGCTCATACCGTGAGAGAAAAAGCATTGCTCTTTGCATCAATCTTCGCCCATAATTCTCGTCTTGACACTTGTGGTGCTACTCCACCGACTCTGCTTCTCTGCAACACCTCGATGCCCGAGGTTTGTATAAGGAACAAAGAAGTTTTGAGAGCGCTGTGTCGTCTAGACGTGAATAGAGCTAGTGGACCAGACGGCAAACCAGCAATAGTTCTCAAGGCTTGTACGCCCGAGTTGTCTCCTGTATGGACGCGCTTGTATCGCCTCTCATTTAGGACTGGTATAGTGCCAAAGTACTGGAAGCTTCTTTTTTTATTATTATAGGTAAAATCATCCAATGACAAATCCCGCCCTTGGGTCGGGCGGGAAATAGTGTCAGACTATTACTACCTACCCTGCTCCATTAATTGCCTTTGTCCCAGGGCCCAGGGTAACATTTTCACATAACCTTTGGCCCCAGTAGGCTTCGGCCCTACTGGGTCCCTACAGTTTGCTGACAACTCCTTGAGGCGCGCGGGAACAGTGCGCGTAAACGACTTGAGCTCGGAGCGGTCTGTTACCGGACGGACGGACAGCGAGCTATCCATTGCCCGCCGTCCGCGAGCCCGCACCTACGGTGGCCGGAAATCGGGATCGGAATCCCGGCGGCTGATGGGGTTGGCCTCTTCCTTTACTAGCATTATTGCTTCGCAGAAGGAGGCGACCGCCTGCCACTCCTCCTCGCTCCGGAGCATGGCTTGAACCAAGCCCCGACCGAGGGCGATCGCCCCCGATCGAGTACTGGAAGCTGGCCAACGTGCAATCCGTGCCCAAAAAAAAGGGCAGTCGTGCCGATTCTGCCAACTGTCGGCCGATTTCGGTTACCTCCATACCCTGCAAGATTATGGAGCGTGTATTGAACTCGCACCTAATGGCACACCTGGAAGGTAACGATCTCCTCAGTGACCGACAGTACCGGTTTCACCGCAATCGGGACTGGGGACCTACTAGTGTATGCACCCACTTGTAGTGCGAGGCCCTCGAGAGGAATGGGGAAGCGATTGCCGTTTCCTTAGAAGTCTCTAAGGCCTTCGGCAGGGTTTGGCATGCTAGCCTTTTGAGTAAACTTCCAGCGTACGGCATTTCCTCTGGTCTGATTAACTGGTAAAAGACTTCCTGAGTAAACGGTCTCTCCTTGGCTTGGCCTTGTTATCGATGGATGCTCATCAGAGCTCATGACGACTTGGGGTTCCTTAGGGGTCTGGTCTCTCTGCAGTTGTATTCCTGCTGCATACCAACGATCTGCTAGTGCAAGGTATCTATAGATGATAGGACAATTATAGAGAGATACTTGCCAGGTGCTTGGGCTAGAAAGCAGCTAATCCAGTCTGAAAGAGAGGCTATAGTAGAGCGTACGAATGTCTTATTTCAGGCAGTCTTCAAGTAAGGTGGAGCCAATCTGGTGGGATACAACGCCCCCAAAACACAAGCGTGTCTGTTCACCGCCAAAACGAGCCCATTCACCTTGGCTCCTGCTTTTTCCAATGTGGGATACACCGACTGCCTTCAAATCTTCGGAGTCGAAATTTCCTCTGACCTTAACTTTGGGCGGTTCATTCAGTCCATAGCCAAGGTAGCTTTTTTATGGTAGGTTAAATCATCCAATGACAAATCCCGCCAGTGTGCCAGACTCTTACTGACTAAAAAACTCCCAGTTCCTACTTTACCTTGGTTCCAGGGCCCTGGTATGCATTGTCATACCAGATTAGACTTCGATTCCACAGTTTGCTGACAACTCCTTGAGGCGCGCGGGAACAGTTCGCGTCGTAAGCGACTTGAGCTCGGACCGGTCTGTTACCGGACGGACGGACAGGGAGCTACCCATTGCCCGCCGTCCGCAAGCCCGCGCCTACGGTGCTAAAGCGGTACCTAATAAAGGTATAGCGGTACCTAAAAAATATAGCGCTATCGTTATTTTATACCGGTAGCGTAACCGCAAATCTTAACATGTTTCGATCTACCTTTAAAATAAAGCGATACCGTATTTGAATACCGGTAGCGTAACCTTATTATATACCTTAACCGAAAAAGGTCCCTGGCCTGTACCAAGTCCCGGCGCGACAGATCGCCGCCGCCGATCACCTCCACAAGGACACGGCGATGCTCCTTCCCAAGCGGGGCACACCTTTACCGTGTGCTCCACCGTGTCCTCCGGGAGGTCCACGCAGTGGCGACACTCGGGCGTCACCTCCGCATGAATCTTGTACAGGTACTTCCCGAACTTGCCATGTACGCCTAGTACCTGCGTCATGCGGAAGGTGATAACGCCGTGAGGTCTTTCCAGTCATGCCTCAAAGAGGTCCCCTCTTTTTACCGCCTCATTAAACCAAGGTAGCTGCTAGAAAATTCAACGTTCTTGCAAAAGTCCGACGGTACTTCACACTGGGACAGCTTCTAATGTTACACAAAGCACAGGCCCGGTTATGTGTGGAATACTGCAGTCACATATGGGCTGGTGCTGCAAAATGCCACCACCACCACACGCTTAATTGGTGATCCAAATTTGGTTAAATCCAATCTTTAAAGCCTTGAGCACAGGCGTAGAGTGGCTACTCTACACCTGTGCTCAAGCATCCTGTAAAATGTATGTTTCGGTTTTTTACAGGATGCACATTTTGGAGAGTGCAACATACATTAAAAAAAATTAAAACGAATCATGTTTTTTTTTTGTTATTAAATACAGACCCTAATTATTTTGACGACTCTTTTTATTTGAAAATATTTAATTTCTGTGAACTTTAACGTAAAGCAATAGAGTTCAAATTCGCGGTTAAAATTACCGGATACCGGGACAATTTAACGTTAACTAGTACAAATCTACCGGGTACTGGTACAACTAGCCCTTTTTGTATATTTCTTTGTTTTATTGTTATTATCATTTACACTAATTTAATAGAAGTAAAATATACTAAAAGTATATTAAATTATCTAACTAGTCATATAAAATTTATTTATATAAGTCTACTAGTTTTAGCCTAGGACACTTGCAAAGTCAGGGAAGTTCATAACTTCACGGTTATTGGGCCGTTTACCTTATATTATAAAATTTATATGTATAGGTATCTTATTGTATGTTTCATGTGTGAAAAATTGCCGATAGTTAGTCGCTTTCTCGCCGACGGTGGGACAATTGCCTTACATAGTTAAAGAGAGATATGACACACATAAGTAAACCACACACACCAAGCAAAGCACAACATAAAAACCACCAAATAAATATGATCGCAATGTCTTAATTTCATTAATGTTATAATTAGGTATCTTATCTTGGAGCTCCACCGTAAAGAGCAACATGTAGTCCACCGCCGATTTTTTTTTATTATTAAGAAAAAACGTGACGACTTTACGTAACGTTGTTATTTTGATGAGGCTCACGATTGACCATTCTCTCATCTTATGAAAAGTGAAAATGTGGTCGACATTGGAGCACGTTTGACTAAAAGTAACCTATCCTCTCACATTTGACCAATACACCTAGGTTGCACTAAAATGTTTTTAAGAACTTTAATGGGTAAACAGTAAATATAAATCAGCCTGCGACTCAACCCCACTGTTCTTCTGGCCCTAATATAAGGGTTGTAGGCCACATAGCCACAGCTAATTAGTAGCTAGGCCCCGTCGTCCAAGCCGCTGTGACCTGCAATTTCTAAGGTAATGATGGAAATACGTAAATAAATGGGGAAAACCCAAACGCCAGGTAGATTTAGAATTCTAAATGGACTTAGATTATTTTATTATGGAATTTATAGTTTTTTTTTTTTTTTATAAACTAGCACTTGACTGCAATCCTAACTGATGGTAAGCAGTGATGCAATCGTTGATGGTAAAGCGCACTAGTTTATTAAGAGCCTATTCACTCTAGCCTTGAAGACACCTAAATTATAATCGGACGGGAAAACCGCAGCTGGCAAATTGTTCCAGTCCCTCGATGTACGCGGTATAAACGACGAGGCAAAACGCTTAGTCCGGACCGTGGAAGTTTCAACAACGTAAGGGTGGATATTCGCCGTACGCCGGGTTGTTCGATGGTAGAAAGGAGATGGCGGTATCAAGTCATGCAATTCCTGCGCACACTCTCTAAAATGCATCCTGTAAAACACCGAAAGGCTGGCTACTCTACGCCTGTGCTCGAGGCTTTGTAGATTATATACATAGAAGAGGCTCTGGTAGACATAGAGATTGACATCGTGATTATTTGGTAGTGCAAGTCAATATAATTGAGCAGTGGTGACCCAGAGGTAACATTCCCAACTTACGAGTTGTAGGTCACGGGTTCGTCAAACCCAGCCAGGCGCATTACTTTGTGTATTAAACTGGCCTGTTGAGAGAGTTTATAGCTTCTTTTTGCGTTTCACCACGATGAATTCAACCTAGTTTACGCTAAACTCAGTTTAAAATTTTTTGTTGTTTACGACACGGGTCTTTAAACTAGATTACGCTGAGCCCAGTTTAGTTGAACTAAGTTTTTATATTGAATAATCAAATCAGCTCTAAGTAACATTAAAGTACACGGCAAATAGGTTGAACCATTTCCAATGGTTACGCGCAGCCTCCTACTTCTATTCAGACCCGAAAATCGATTACCACGCCATTCAAAATCGATCGCCATGATGGTTTCAACTTGTATGACAACGATTATTAATACCAGTCTTGATTCCAAGCCTGTACTTACAAAAAAGCCTACAGCCTTATACATTGTAGGTAATACTAAAATGAAATTACGAAAAAAACTAATTTTGATTTACAACCTGCCTCAAAGTAAAAGTGTTCTTAAAATCTCAACACGTTACGACATATCATTCTATAAAAAAAAACTTCTAAAATTTAGTACAACAGTAAAAATTTACGATATTAGCGTATCCCACTATAAGGGTGGCTTTGGCGTGTAAAATTGTGTAATAAAGTAAGATTTTCAATTTGACATGATTTTATTATTAGTATGTGGGATGAGAGTGGCATAACCTGTTTTATTCTGTCGTGAAAAAAAGTCTTTCATGTAACCTATGACGATACGAAAGTTGTGGGTGTTACACACCCACAAGATCGACGCTCATCAAAGGTACTTAGAATTTTGTGGGTTATTTGAAATAAATGCTTTGATTCTTGATTCTTTTGGCCGTTAACACGTTCAGTACGAGGTATAATACGCCTCGTAAGTGTTTCCCTTGCGCTGCGACAAAGAAAAATATAGTCTTCCCTGCCGTGCGGAGGCCGTAACTTATATTTGGTTGAGTTTCGGAAAAAGATGTGTATATAACTAGATGGCCTATTAAAACAGAATACAATGGTGGATCTACTTTAATAAGGGGTCTCTTTGACCTCGTACCGTATTTAGCGAAAAAATCTTTTAGAGTTTTAAACTTTACGGGGTCCAATAAATCCTAACGGCAATATTGGTAATTTCATACGAGGTCTTAAAAGGCCCGAACTGCAGAAGTGGAAATAATACAAAAATATGTACCGCTGTAAGCAGGTCCAGGATAATCCGCGAAAATCAAAATTTCGACAGTTTTGTTTTTCATTTTCAGCTTACTATCAGATAGTATGGTAACAAAACATATTTGCGGTAGCGACAAGTATGTATGTATGTATTATTTACACCACTATACTTATTAAAACCAGTGGCGTAGTTAGTCTTACAGGGGCCCCGTATAAAAAATCCCATACCCCGTGTAAAAAAAATGGTGCGTTTTTCAAATACTTGGTTTACCCAATGAGACGATTCTGAATTTTTGCCTACGTTGGGGCCCCTGTAGCGCGGGGCCTCGTATAATTGATACGGCAGTAGCCACGCCCCTAATTAAAACCATCATTTCTCTAACTAGACCAGGTAAAACGTCGAATTTTTATTATAATTAAACATTTTAGCTCATCTCTAAGATACAGAGTTATGTTAATGGTTTCAATGAGTATAATTAGGGTTATGTACCTCAAAAGAAAAAAACGGTACCCTTATACTTATAGGATAATTTTGTTATCCGTCTATCTGTCTGTCTGTCAAAATCCTTTATCTCGGGAATGCGTAGAGGTATAGAATTGAAATTAAAACCATATACTTAAATCTGCGGTCCCTTGAAGCTGTGAAAAAATTAAACTTCTAAGTTAACGGAAAAAATATGGCTGTTTATAACGCAAAAAACACTCTCAAGGCCATCAAAATTTATAGGGTACTTCACGTTGCCCTAGAATCCTGAAGTTTGGCATGAAGAGAGGTCTTACAGCACGAATACCTAGGAAAAAATCATAAAACTGTAAATATGTAGTTTTACGTCACGAAAAAAAAAAACTATCCAAGGAGTATCGTTTTGCCCAGTAACTGGGTTGTTAGACCAGACACAGACTTTTACTGACTAAAATACACCTATGTTCCTTCATGTGCCCTTTGCGAAGTCGACCCATGGAACTCCTGTTCCTTCTTAACCTACGTTCTAGGGCCCCGGGGGAGGCTACTGGAGCCATGGGTAAAGTTGAAGTGTTTTCACATTACCCATGGCTCTAATAGGTTTCGACCCTAATGGGTCCCTACAGTATGCTGACATCTTCTTGAGGCACGCGTGGAACAATACGCGCCGTCGACGGCCCGGACCGGACGGTTACAGATGGTCGGACGGCGATTTGCTCGCCCGTGCCTACGATAACTGGTGTACCATTGCTCTATCTTCAATTCATTTTCAACCACAAGGATCAGCGACTCTACAGTTAATGTTAAATGTTACTTATTCTAACTTTAAAATAACACTGCTTTCTTCGAAACATAAAATCGAGCACATTTTAGAATATGCTGTTACAATATTCAACTTACTCAACAAAAGAACAATTAAAAGTTTGTCTCGCCTGAATCAGTGTGATTATTACTACAGTACAAGTTTGTTTCAGTGGTGTTAGTCTGTGCAACGCTCTTATTTTGTATTCGCACGAGACAAGCAAAAAGAGAAAAAAAAACTAGACAAGTGCGAGGCGGACTCGCGCACTCAGGGTTCCGTTCAAACTTACTATAAAACAGTTCAATTCCTGAATTGAGTTACAAAAATTATTCCGAATGGCAAAGTTTTGTGACGTAACCACATATTTACAGTTTTCAGATTTGTTTCATATACTTGCGCTATAAGACCTTGCTTCATGCCAAATTTCAGGATTCTAGGTCAACGGGAAGTACCCTATGAATTTGATTCCCTTGAGCGTATCGAAATATGCATTTTTTGCGATATAAGCGGCCGTATCTTTTTTCCGCTCACTTAGAATTTTAATTTTTCTCACAGCTTCAAGAGACTGAATATAAGAAATATAAGGTATAAATTTCAACTTGATGCCTCCACGCAATCCCGACATAAAGGGTCTTGACAGACAGACGAAAAAGAAAAGAAAAGCTGAGCCTTTCAAAGATTTTTAACACCCATTCGAAGTTGGGGAGGGTCGTTAATTTAAATATGTATACTTTAAAATCCCCACTAATCATCATCATCTTCCTGCCTTTCATTCAGCGCAAAATATTTTATTTCTTCCATTCTATCCTGTCAGCAACCACGCTATCGACAACTTTTTCTTTCATATCATTCCTCACACAATCAATCCATCTTTCCTTTGGCCTCCATCTCTCTGTGTATATTAATAACTCTTTTAGTAACATGCGTTTCATTCCTCCTCTTCACATGACCACACTAAGATAAACGATTCTCTTTCAACTTTTCAGTCACTGGCGTCACTTTCAAAGTTCCTCTAATGTGACCTGACTTAAAACTCTCACTGATACGAATAGATTAATTCCTGTCATCCATTTGTCACAGAATTCATCCATCTTTTCTTCAATCGTTTTCTTCATTTCAATCCATCAGCACGAACTCTCCAAACCTCACGCGTCCCATCCCTCTTCACCACACGTCCATACCTAATCTTTCAAATGCAATTGATTCTCTGTTTACAGTTTACTGGGACACGGCCATGTTAATGCTTTCGAAAGGAATACACTTGACGGACTATTTCAATAAGTTTAAAATATTCATCTTTGAATATTGCTTTAAAAGTTGAGGCTGAGTTCATCTGGCTGAATAATTCAGATTAAGTTTAGACCAGATTAATATAGTTTATGATCCAAGTTTATGTAGGGAAGTGTATTAAATCTTGTTCAACAAGGTATTGCGAGGTTCCCAGAGGGATTTATCTGGTCGATGTTACAGGTAGCTAGTAGCCTAAAAGTCTGACATGAAGGTCATAAATACCTGACCTGTTGGTCTAGTGGTTAGTGGCCCTGACTGCTATGCCGGAGGTTATGGGTTCGGTTCCCATGCAGGACAAATGTTTGTGTGATGAGCACGATCATTTGTTCTGTGTCTGAGTGTAATATATCTATAATATGTATGCATTTAGAAATATATAAGTATGTTCATCAGTCGTCTAGTACTCATAACACAAGTTCTGCTTAGCTTGGGACTAGACGGCGTTGTGTGATAGTTGTGGAGTATTATTTTATTATTATACCTACAGTAAAGTACTTCATGAATGAGGGAACTAGGTAATAAAGGCATTGGTTGAGGGATTGACTGCTGCACTGCGTGTCGTAGGTTCGATGCCGGCACGGAACAAATATTTGTATGGACAACAGATAGTTGTAGCTGGTCTAGGTGTCTTGAAGTATGTAAGTTTACCGTGTTCGTGAACGCACCCACGACACAGAAGGAATTCCTAGTGTGGGGAAGCGTTTAAAAACTACCCACGCCTTATTTTTTCAGCACAAATGTGCTGCTTATTTAAAAAGAAATTTCACGCAGGAGACCAGGGGGCTTACTCTCGAGTTTAATTCCGATCAGTCGACATTGAAATTGTGACGTTAGATACTCTTGAATTCGATGCTAGCGCCAAATTGGTTTTAAATTGCGTGACTACACGCCAAGCCCTATCCCCATTTTACTTAGTTTCCCAAAAAGGTCGCGCAATTTGGCCCTAACATCGAATTCAAGAGTATCTAATGTCACAATTCTAATGTCTACCGATCGGAATTATACTCGAGAGTAAGCCCCCTGGCCTTGATTCGCGGGACTTGTTCCCCTGCATATATTACACCTGCCTATATCTAACCCAGATGCCCCTAAGCCCCTACCTATATGTATGTGAACGTGAATTTATGTGTCTATCAAAATATTTCTACCGAATTATTATTGTGGGTCAATCTAATATGTATAATTTCTGGGCATTCAACCATCACAGCTAAACCACTAGAGTCAAATAGACTGTCCTTGCAAAGACTATCGTCAAAGTAATAATATACCAAAAAAATTACATGTGCAATCAAAAATCACTTCAATTCGATTATTCCATTTTTAAATTTCAAAACTTTTTCTTTATTTCAAAATCCATAATAGTACTCACATTTACCCAGCCAGTTCGCTTGCTTCTATGGACCATAACTCAGGCGATCTCCTTCGATACCACAATATTAACTCAACTAAATCATACATAATATATATATCAAGTAGAAACACTAGTAAACAAAATAAATCAAGATTTGTTAAGTCCAATATATAAGGCCTAGAGTACAGACGTAGGGTAGCCAGCCTTTCGGTGCGCGGGAATTACATGACTTAATTATGACGTCATCTTTCTACCATCGGACGACTCGACGTACCAACGCGGTCATTTCTGCCTGATCACTTAAAAAAAAAATTCTCCTGAATACTGCGGAGCGGCGCCAAACCAAATCTTTTCCGTGTTTACGGAGACGCGGCACGTTGCGCGGTGCGTTGGGCGCTTCGTCGTACATTGCAGCAGCGGGCCGCGTCATCGCTCGCGCAAACACAAACGTACGACGGACCGACCGACGCGCCGCGCAACGCACCGCTTCGAATCGAGCACTTAAAATTTTCGTTACGAGTGCAAGCAAAAATGAATTTAGCGGTGGTCAGGAGGAACTGTCTTTGATAGTACAGCCTTTCATTATTGACACATCTACGGTCCAGGCTAAGCGTTTCGCCTCGTCGTTTATACCGCGTACATTGAAAGACTGGAACAAGTTGCCTGTTGTGGTCTTCCCGTTCGATTATAATTAGTTGTTTTCAAGGCTAGAGCAAACTAGGGCGTTTCATCATCAACGATTGCATCACTGTCTACCATCAGGTGAGATTGCAGTCAAGCACTAGTTGTTATGTACCTCAAAAAGAAAAAAAATAGAACCTTTATAGGATCACTTTGCTGTCCGTCTGTCTGTCTGTCAAGACTATCTCGGGAACGCAGGGTACTATCGAGTTGAAATTAACACCATAATACTCAAGTCTGCGGTTTAATGAAGCTGTGAAAAAATCAAGCTTTTAAGTTGACGAGAAAAAAAACACTAAAACCCGACTACGACAAAAAAAAAAAAACGTTGAAAAAATATGAAATAAGATTTTCAGGATACTGAGTTAAACTAGGTTACTGGAGAAACAAGAACAAAACAAAAATTGCAGTTGGTACCTATTTAATTACTCAAGCGTTTGCTTGGTGCTTAAGTAATTAAATAGCGAATAAAGTACTTACCTAGTAAGTTTTTATTTCACACTTTTTAGTTACTATATACTTTTAGCCAGAGTATCTATCCCTTTAAGGTTTAAAAAAAATACAAATCGGTCCATAAACGACTTAGTTATATAATATAATAAACATAAAAAAAATAGTATAAAAAATATAGAACCGAATTGAGAACTTCCTCCTTTTTCTAAAGTCGGCTAAATATTTAGTAGTTACGTAAAACTATAGACGCACGAACTCCTCTAGAATAGCTATAGATACAATAAAACGTTCCTTCGAAAAGCTTATTAAGGGGCGGTTGCAGTCACTGAGGATTTTGTATGAACTCCGCTCGGGACTATGTCGAATTCGCGGCCCCAAAACAGTGGTTTTATTTTTATACTATTCAAGATTTTGTTTTTGCGAAGGGCTTTTTTTTGTAACTTTTAAACATTTCTGTAACGTAATCTTGTAGATAAACACGTTTGAAATCGTAAATTAGGGTGAAATCCGCGATTTTATCGAGCCAACTAATCCATTTCATGTTTTAATTTTTGTCAAGCGCCTAATAATAGATAAAGTCAATTTTAATAAAATAAATTTTCATGATGTTCTCTTCTATATTTGTGGATTTCCGGAGGTTTAACCCTTTCGCGAGCATTGGCAAAATAATTGCCAAACCACTTTTTCAAAAGTAGCGCCAAAACGTATGAAGTATAAAAAGTCACGAACGGCCATAGGAAAAACTATTGCCGTAGCCCAAAAAAATAGGGAGGGAGGCTAAGCAAGCGAAATATATCTATTAATATTGTTTTACAAATGTTATTTCGCAATGTTTAGAATAAGTAAAACCAAAATCGGAGGTTTAAATAGTATTGCTCGAGAAAGGGTTAAAAAAGTTCAAAATGAGTAAAACCTGGCCTTAAGCGTCCAATGTGAAGTTCGCATTCAACACACGTCCGCGACTCAGACGCACTAATTGTTCGCTGTTAATAAATTAGTTGTCAACACGTTGTTAATTTGTAGTCCGACTGTACCCACCGGCAGTTTGTCTTTCTGTGTCACAGGAAGACTTGATGAAAGTTTCCTGTCTGTTTTCTAGATCAGGGAATCCTGTATTGCGAAAAGGAATAAGCGAAACATGGTCTCTACATGGGGAGACAATAGTCTGTACTAGGTAATAAAATTAGTTAAATTTTTATATTCATAAGAATTTTCTCAATTTTATTTGAAATCTAGATAGAAATTGAACCGGTTGATTTAAAAAAAAAAACTGATTTAAGGCTTAAGAGCGGCCAACCCGAGGTACATTTTTGTACAACCACTCTTACATGATATTGTTATTACACATCTTTCTCCAGGTATTTTGGATATACAGATATCTTGTGGCTATCATTGCGCCTTTTTGGCCTTGCACAGATTTTAATGTTGTTTTTTTTTTTTTACTATTTTTATTTTATTTTACTGTATGTCTGAGGTCGAATAAACGATTTTCTTTCTTTCTTTCTTTTTTCTTTCTTTATTATCTAGGCTTCTCTATAAATCAAAACATAAATTTGTGTAAAATTTGGATTAGTTTTGTGAAGACTTAATAAAACAGCAGATTTTCAGAAGTGAACATTGGCCCTCCATAATGTACTCATGTATTAAAAATATAAAAAGTACTTCTGCAGAAGCTTTTCACAATTAATCAAGATTCTAAACGATTACAATTTTTTTTTTTAACTTTTAAGTGTTTAAAAAACACGTATTTCCTGGAACAAGTTTTGGGAAATAATCGAGTAAATCACGGAATTACCGAATACTAACAAAGTTTTCAGGTGTTATCTGCCCTTTTTCGCGTTGCTTCTTCATCAAACATCGCGTTGGATTGCGTTAGATGAAGCGATAAGCTTTCAAACCATGCTCGACGTTAACGAACGGGAAGGGTCACCTTAATTCACCCTTCGACATAGTTTCTGATAAAGATCAAATTCCAAAAAGTATTGACGATCACAAACTGGATATTTTGATTTTATTTAAATGGTGGATATGATTTAGCATACGGTGGAGGTATGCTTGATGATGGCGATCGGCGACGGTGACATTTCGCGTCGGGCCTTAAGATCAGGTCTTTTCTGAAAAGGAACCCTGTGGTCCTAGACCGCAAAGGGTAACTAAGGAACCAGTGGCGAAGGGTGGATATTTTCTGAAGGGAAGCCGGAGTATAAAAAGTCAACTCACCTAAATGCAGCACGCTCCATGATGCAAAAAAATAGGCTCAACCTTTCGTTACACAACAATTAATCTGTTAAACAGCAGTCTATATGAAGTAATGCCATTGTTAAATGATATCCGCAACCCAATACAAAAAATAACTTTACAGTTCACCTGGTTCACCACACTAACGTTTAAAACAAATGAGAACCGAAACATTCGCGCCACACGCACAATAGCCGCCATGTCAATTTTATCGTATATAAAATCCTGTCAAATAAAATGTATTACTCGCCAGTAAGAGTTTTAAACAATTAAGTTCATTCTAATTTCGAATCATTATAGTTACGGCATGAATTAATTTTTCTTTCTCGCTTGCACCTGTGGATAGAAACATGTTTGAATATGATCTTGTACCTCAACACCTGTGGATTGTTTATTTATTTGACTCATCATAACCCGGCACGCAGCGAGTTATTTTGGTACAATTTTCTGCGTACTAAAAAGAGAGTTCGAATAACAGGAGTTAGTTCATAGGAAAGTAAGAGATAGTTGCATAGTATGGGAATTGATTGTATGAACAGGTAACTCGGTATTTTTCGGCTTGCGATTTTGTCTTTCTATTGTGTCTCTAATTACGGTATTCAATAGGTTAAAAGTTGTAGGCGTTTAAAAAATTGGAAGTAAGTGAGGCAAGGTCGATGACCTATAGATTACATTTTCATAAGGGAAGCCGGTAGGAATCGTGTTATATGGACCCTTCGCCACTAGAAAGAACATAGATGGGGTTTAGTCAATTAAAGTCTGACTCGCCCTCTCGTCCCACCTTAGAGCGGAAGAGGTCATTAGACAATTTATTTCCCACCTCAAAAAAATACTCCTTCTATAACAGGCGTGATGCTACATTATAATCTCCATATATTTATTTCGAAAGTAAACATTTGTCTTTGACTACATTAAAAACTAACAGTAATAACAAATTCGTTTTTCTTCCGCATGCTATTTCAGTCGCGGAAGGGTATAAGGAATAAAAAGTTATTTTACTGCCGTAATGCGGGTAGGTGGAGATGCGTTTGAATTTAATTCGGCTAGTGTAAATGATCTGTTTGTTTGGTGCAACGAATGTGGGGGTATTTTTAGATTTTATGTTTTTAGGGCAAAGATTATACGCGTCGCAGAGGAGACTACTCTCACACCCGTATTTATAAACAAGTAAAACTAAATACTTGAGTAAAAGTAACTACTATTTTTTTTTTTTTTTTTTTTTTTATGGTAGGTAAAATCATCCAATGACAAATCCCGCCCTTGGGCGGAGCGGGAAGTAGTGTCAGACTCTTACTGACTAAAAACCTACCCCGTTCCTTCGTAGCCTATAGTGCCGGGGTCGAGCACTCCTTTCGGAACTAACCCATGACCCCAGTAGGCTTCGACCCTGCCTGCCTGCAGTTAGCAGGCTGGGCCTCTTCGGTGTGCTGACAGCTCCTTGAGGCGCGCGGGAACAGAACGCGCCGTCGACGACTTGGGCTCGGTCCGGTCGGTTACCGGACGATCGGACAGCGTGCTACCCATTGCACGCCGTCCGCAAGCCCGCGCCTACGGTGGCCGGAAATCGGGATCGGAATCCCGGCGGCGGCTGGGGCGAGCGCCCCGTTGCCTCTGCCTGATGCGGTCGGCCTCCTCCTTCGCTAGCATTACTGCTTCGCAGAAGGAGGCGACCGCCTGCCATCCCTCCTCACTACGGACCATGGCCTGAACCAAGGCCCGGCGAGAGAGATCGCTGCCGCCGATCGCCCCCACGAGGACACGGCGATGCTCCGCCCAGGCGGGGCACACCTCTACAGTGTGCTCCACCGTGTCCTCCGGATGTTCCGCACAGTGGCGACACCCGGGCGAATCCTCCGCACGAATCCGGAACAGGTACTTAGCGAACTTTCCGTGTTCGGTAAGCACCTGCGTCGTGCGGAAGTTGAGAACGCCGTGAGGTCTTTCCAGCCACGCCCCAAGGATGGGCCTTATCGCCCCAATTGTGGCGCGCCCCGAACGAGGTTGCGATAGTCGTTGACGCCATTTCGCCATGAGATCCCGCCGGAGCTCTGTCCGCCATGCCTCGACTTGTCGTGGCAGCGGAATTTCGCCCCGGCGTTGCATCTCCATGCGCTTGTCGTGCATGTGTGCAAGGACTGTTGCCTCCAGATCCCACGGCGGTTGGCCAGCAAGGAGGGTCGCCGCCTCGCGGGAGATCGTTCGGTACCCTCGCACCATGCGTATTGCCATGACCCTCTGGCACGCATTCAGCTGGGTCCTCGGTTGCTGTTGCAACGTCGGTGCCCACACCGGAGCCCCGTAGAGAGCCATGGACCGAACGATTCCCGCGTAGAGCTTCCGGCAGGAGGCGTCTGGTCCCCTGAGGTTGGGCAGGAGCCGCCCGAGAGCAGCCCCAGTCCGATTCAGTTTGGGAGCCAGACGTCGGAAGTGCTCCCTGAAGTTCCACCAGCTGTCGAGGACGAGTCCCAGGTACTTCATCGTCGACCCGACGCTGATGTGAACCCCTCCTACCGTTAGCTGGGAACGAGGTGGTGGCGCACCCCGAGGGCCGTGGAAGCACATGGCCTCGGACTTGTGCAGTGCCACCTCGAGTCCCAACTGCTGGATCCTGTCAACGACCATCGCAACCCCGCGTGTCGCTAATTCGACCGCCGTCCGGTACGACTCTCCCCGCGCTAGGACCAACGTGTCGTCCGCGTAGCAGACCACGCTGACCCCGTCGGGGAAGTCGCCGCGCAGCACGTAGTCGTACCCGATGTTCCACAAGGGTGGTCCTAGTACCGATCCCTGCGGAACACCGCACGACATCTCTCGACGTTTCCACTCTCCCTGGTGACCGGGGTAGATGATATACCTCTCCGATAGGTAGGCCTCGATCACACGACAGAGGTAGTCGGGCACCCGGTGGTACCGGAGTGCCGTTCCAATGCAACTCCAGGGCAGGGAGTTGAAGGCGTTGGCAATGTCCAAGGACACTGCCACGACACACCTGCCCTGGGACACCGCATCCCCCGTCGTGAGGGCTCGCACGCGCATGATGGCGTCCACCGTGGAGCGCATCCTGCGAAAACCGAACTGTCCGTCCGACAGGTCCGGCCCCACCCTTGCAAGGCGCGCGACGAGGCGGTTTGCAATGACTCTTTCAAAGAGCTTGCCCACCTCGTCGAGCAGCACAATGGGCCGGTACGCGGACGGAGAGTCCGCAGGGCGCCCAGGCTTCGCTATGAGGACCAGTTTCCCCGTCTTCCAGCGAAGTGGGAACTGGCCCCTCTCCAGACATGCGCTAAAGAGCCCCCTCAATCGAGGCCCGAGAGCCTCCATAGCCAGGACCCAGGCCCTCCCAGGCAGGCCGTCAGGTCCTGGGGCGGTATTCTTGGCACTCAGCCTTCGTACCGCCACTCTCATCTCTACCTCGGTCACCTCTGGAACATCGTCGTCGTCGTCGTGGTCCGCGTCAGGTACTGCCGGTGTTGGCGGAGCCATAGACGGGGGGGAGTGTACCCCCCGCGTAGGGAACAGAGTGCTGACCACACCCTCCACGAGCTCGGGCCGGAGACTCTGAGTCAGTGGGGGAGCCCATGGACGGAGTTTCTCCCGTACCATCTTGTATGGGCGTCCCCACGGGTCTGCATTCAGAGACCCCAGCCAGACGTTGCGGGCCTCCATCTTGGACCGCTTAATCTCCGCTCGGAGGGTGCGCTTCGCTACCCTGTAACCCTCGTACAGCTCCGCCTCAACAGCCTCCGCATCCGGCGGGCGGTTGCGGCGCTTGCAGTACCTGGCGTACCGGCGTCGCGCGTGGTTGCACGCATTGCGCAATGCCGCAATCTCCGGCGACCACCAGTACACCTGGCGCTTGGCACGTCCTGGACGGACTCGGGGCATTGACGCGTCGCAGATTTGCGACATGCCCTCCCGGAACCACTCTGCCTCGACGTCAATGTCGACAGGCCTGTCCGGTGCTTGCACCCAGGCCTGTACCGTCGCGGCTTCCAGGAGGAGCTCCCGGTCCATCTGCCTCAGCGCCCATCGCGGACCACAAGGGCTCCGCTGGACCGGCGCGGTCGAGGTTTGGGCGGAGACGTCAAACCGGATGTACCGGTGGTCTGAGAACGTCTCCACCCCCTCCATAAAAGTAACTACTATTTGTATTCTATAGTTAAGAAAAATTTGAATTTTGAATGCAGATTTCAAACGTCAAGTAATGACTTAATAAGATTTTACTTAGTAACACAGAGTAAATACTTCTTTCTAAATACGGGTGACAGTCTCTAATATGTATATTGTTTTTTGGTCGTTGTTGAATTTTCTCAAAATAGTGACAAGGTAGTTTGGGTTGGTTATTGTAAATTTACCACATTATACACCGTTAAATTTTGATCGTTTTAATCCCGTGGAGGGTCGATCCGGTACACACATACATGAAACACTATCGATTTGTAAAGATAAAATAAAAAATTTAAGTACTTTTTTTCTAAAACTCGAATTAATATACGGATGTACGAAATTAATTTCTTTAAGTAAATGATTCAATGACCTTGTAGGTAGTTGTCGGCCGTTGCGTTATAACTACTTACAGGTCATTGAACTCACTCAGCTGATGTTAACTTATAGAAATTTATTTCGTAAATGCGTCCCCGTCTGCGGTCCCTTGAAGCTGAAAAAACGTACATTTCGACACTCTCAAGGGAATAAAAAATCATAGGGTACTTCTCATTGACCTAGAACCCTAAAATTTGGGTTGAAGCAAGGTATCATAGCACAAATATAAGAAAAAAACAGAAAACTGGAAATTCTTAGTTATGTCACAAAAAAACAAAAATCGATTCGGATAATTATCGAGACTCGATTTGGGAATTTAAATATTTACTTAAGTTAGTTTGTACGGAACCCTCAGTGTGCGAGTCCGTCTCACTCTTGCCCAGTTTTTTTTTTTAAAAAGATCTAAAAATAAAAGAGCAGTACTCACAGCCAATCAATGTAGAGTGTCTCATCTACACCATAATCTATGACCAACATTTGATCATGCGCCACTCAAACTTCACTGTAGCAATAAACGCAGAAGCGATTCTTTGATCATTACGACGACGAGCAGACAGTGGTCTGCTCTTATTTGATTCTGACATAATATCAGAATGGTCGTGCTTTTGATGTGGTGGCTGTACTTTATTTATAGACTATGATTAAAGGAAAGCGGAATGACTGTTTGTTGTTTTGGTTTGAGTACCTGAGTTTTTAGGGTTCCGTCTGTCCGGAAATATCGGAACCCTTATAGGATCACTTTTTTTTGTCTGTCTGTCGGTCTGTCTGTTAAGACCCTTTATCTCAAGAACGCGTGGAGGTATTGAGTTGAAATTAAAGCCATGTACTCAAGTCTGCGGTCTCTTAAAGCTGTGAAAAAAAATGAACTTCCAAGTTAACGAAAAAAATATATACAGCAGTTTATGTCGCAAAAACAAGACAACACTCAAGGGAATCGAAATTCATTCAGAGTACTTCTCATTGACCTAGAATCCTGAAATTTGGCGTGAAGTAAAGCCTCATAGCACAAGTATAGGAAAAATTCTGAAAACTGTAAATTTGTTGTTACGTCATATAAAAAAAATGATAATATTTTAACTGGTAGAAAATGCCTTGTTGCTTTAAGTCCACCTATATACCAATACTGTACATGAAGATTAAATAAATTCGAAAAAATCTTCGTAACTCAATTCGGAAATTGAATTGTTTTGATAGTTAAGTTTGTACCGAACCCTCAGTGCGCGAGTTTGACTTGCACTTGCCCGGTTTTGTTTTGTTTTGTTTAGTTTTATTGCTATTTTTGGAGTTCTTCAGTGCAATGAGAGGTAAAATGTTCTTCATCAGTTTCACTACATAAATATTGTAATGGCGCAGAGGTTGGCAGATCTGCTCTATGTATCCCTCCCTTCTTCCTTCAGTCAGTGACCGACCTCATGTCTAAACAAAGCAATTGTACCTACTTGTTACGAGAGTTCTGCTATGATTTTTTGAAGAGTTCCTTTCTATATCTTCGAAGTTCATCATCAGTTGAAAACAAAATTTCTATGGGACCAATTCGGGAGTATAATCTTTCAATCAAAACATAAATATTTCAAAATCAGTCCACAATATTGACTGATATATCGATGAACATACATATAAAAAAAAACATACAACCGAACATAAAACCTCTTCCTTTCCGAAGTCGGTTAATCACAATAAAGTAAAACACCGGTCTGTTTGAACCCGCGACACACAACTCGTAAGTCGGAGCCATTGCCACTGGGCCACTATTCTAATTCCCGCTCGTTAATTATAATTAATTATGGTTCACCATCAGCCTATCACTTTCCCCTCTTCTCATTTTCACCCCTCTCTTACAACGCCGTCTTCAGAGCTTCCAAATTTCGTGGTAAAAGTGCCAAGCCTACTTAATTCTTGTTTACTTGAATCTATGGGATAAAAGATAAACAATTTATAAACATCACACCATAAACACAGGGGCGTCCGCGTCGGTTGACTCGCCAAACGTTGAGAGGTCGATTTGCATTTGACAAATTTTTCAACGTCCCCTACCCTTGAATTAATGATTTTGCGTGACGACCCCCGCCGAATAATTGAGCAGAAAATATACATTTTTGCTGGTTTTGTATAGGTTCGTTTGTAAGCGACTAGCGGGTTTTTAGTTCAGCGATTTGTTACACAGAATAAAAGGGAAGTAGGTGGTGATATTTTAGATACTGGTTCTGCCCGTTTATCTGAATGAACCACTTTCTACAAAAAGGTATAGACAGTTCTCAAAACAAAATTAGACGACCATCATCAAAATTTGTAGGTCCATTTTTAGTAATATTACAGATGCTAGCTATTAAGCAGTGGTGGCCGAGTGGTAACGGCTCCGAATTACGAGTTGTAGGTCGCGAGTTGAAACCCAGCCAGGCGCATTGAAAGCAAGGCGCCTGACTGGGTTTCAACTCGCGAAGCACGAGCGAGTAGTGATGATGAAATAAATTACACAAAGGTGTAATTTACTTCATCACCACTACTCTCGAAACGGTGAAGGAAAACATCGCAAATAAACCGGCATGTCCTAGAACCAAAAATTCGAAGACATGTTACATTCACCAACCTGCACTGGGCCCACGTGGTGGATTACAGCCCATTCTCTTTCCCAGAAAGGACACTCGCCGTTCGTCGGGTTGGCCGATGGTAGAAATGAATCAAGTCATGCGATTCCCGCGCACAATACAAAATATACAAAAATATAATACTAATTGTGAAAACTATATCAAAATTAGTAGGAATGCAAACGAGATATGACAATTTTAAATAAATATAGCTGACTGGCGGACGTGTGCCGGCCGTTTCGTATGGTGGCCGTACAAGTGTCGTGGTTTTTAACGTTAAAGACCAGGGGGCTTACTCTCAAGTTTAATTCCGATCGGTCGACATTGGAATTGTGACGTTAGGTACTCTTGAATTCGATGCTAGGGCCAAATCTGGTGACCTTTTTGGGAAAGTAAGTAAAATGGGGATTGGGCTTAGCGTGTGGTCACGCAATTTTAAACCAATCAGACGCTAGCATCGAATTCAGGAGTATCTAACATCACAATTGCAATGTCGACTGATCGGAATTAAACTCGGGAGTAAGCCCCCATGTCGGACTTCTCTTTCATAATAGCAGTTTCGAACCTTTATAACTTCGCTGTTGATGGCGATATTATAATATAAATATATTCATATTTGTTTATCAAAGTAAAAAAAAGTATATAATTTAGCATAAAAAATTGCATGGATATTCCAGGGTCTGGGTTAGGAATTAGGAGTTATTTGCATTTAATTCAAATGTTTAAATTTAAATAGCAAATTCAAAGTCAACGTTCTATGGCGCACCTTATTTTTTTATTTTCATATGTTTATTGGAACAAGAGTTGGCCATCCCTGGTCCTATCGGCTGTCATGACAAACGCACTTTAATGCTACGTTCACATGTGAGCCCAGTCTCGTCCAATCGCTATTGTGTAGTCATTGTTTAAACGGGCAAACCCCGATAAGACACTGGCAATTGGCCGAGGCTGGGCCCACATGTAAACGTAGCATAAAATGGACTGTCAAATTGAACGCTGTGCTAACGGTGAGACCTCACCCTTACATCAGTAACAAATGGATGACGGGATTTACGTTCTGTTAACAATATTTTATGTTTATCGTTTTAATATTAAAGGGGAATTTGTTTGCCATAACTTCCTTTTTAATAATCGTTATTTTCGAATCCAAAATTGAATATTAATTTTATATTTAACTGATATTAAAAAGTATAGTAAGTAAGGTATGATTACAGTTAAGCTGAGTGCAGACTTGAGTCACGATAGTTTTTCGACTTCCGAAGTTCCGAGTAAGACAGTCTGACCCTTATTACACTACGCGACCTCGACAAAGACCGTCTGAATATCGACTGGTGTAATAAGCCCTTTAAGCTTATGCCACTCGATTGGCAGCTCGTTTTAGTGGCGTTATCTTGAAAGGGATAACGAATGGCTGGCCTTCTTTTTCGAGACACAGGGCAGTGAACATAATTATATAACTTATGGGATAGATTTGAATTTAAATTACTGGGATAATTTTCTACTATCACCCAGGCAAAGTCGATAGCAGCAGCTAGTATTATACATAAAACAGATGAGGTAACATAAGGTCAGTACATCTGGCATGCTTTGTCCAACCTAAACCCAAACCACTATATTAGCATTTACAATCTGGCATTTCTGGCATGCTGGCCGTCTGGCAGTCTGGCGGCCTGGCGAGCAACGTCTGAAAACAATAAGCCCGCTATGCAGGTGTTCCGGTAATTTAGCACAAGATCTGGCAACCTGCCAGTGTGCCAGATGTTATTACTCACCATCACTTCATTAATTTATGCTGGATTTAATTAGGTTTGATAAGTTTGCACAACAAAATTCCAAACTCAAGATTTGTCAAAGGAGCGCAGCATATTAGGTGGTAAGCGAATAGATCGCGTTTGAAACACGCGCTCCATAACTCAAATAGCAGATGTCGGGGAAAAAACAGCCAGGCTGAAGTGGGAGTAGGCTGGCAACGTCGCACGAATGTACCCGGACAGATGGGCGAAGATTGTCACTCACTGGACACCTGAGGGTCGACGCCCTCGAGGTCGACCGCGCCGAAGGTGGTGTAACCATCTGATCGTGTTCGCGGGGCAAACTTGGCCGGAGATCGCTCTGGACAGAGAGGTTTGGAAGGAAAAAGGGGAGGCCTTTGCCCAGCAGTGGGACAAATAAAAAAAAAGTTTATCCCCTTCCCCTGTATTTTGCCCAAAATTCTTTAAAAAAAGGTCACAAGTTGGACACTACCATAAGTAGAATACAGGTCACGGCAGGTCATAGCAGGCATTAGACCTGGGAGAGAGAGAGCTGGGTGCGGGAGCAAAACAACCCCTCTGTCGCCCGAATGGCCCGGTGACCATGCGTTTGTGTGGATAACCAGGTAACACAACAAGGTTGTAACTTTGTTATTTTTCATGTTACGGTTATAAAATACTAGACCCGTGTTTCAAGTTTCGCATATACTAAAAATAAGGTTGTATAATTAGGACAAACACTACAAGAATCGAGGCACAAAGATTAATCTGGATATTCCCCACACATTACTTCTTACAAATGGTTAAACTACATTCACCTAAATATTTAAGTAATGTTAATTACTGACGTCCATAAATTATAATGGAAGCACCGAACATAGCTTCAACGAAATTGTAAACTTGGAAAATTAACCTTTCTATTTGCCAATAGACTGTAATACCAGCTGCATTTTACCTCAGGGGCGTAGGTACCGACGTATCCACCGTATCGATGGTACGGGGTCCCTAGCCTACATGGGCCCCCACGTGTACAATACTGTGCAGTGTACAATAATTCGTACCTACCATGTTATCCACTGGCGATCTCCGTCTTGGCGTATCGCGATTCCGCCTCACTGTGTCTGTGCTGTCAGTTCAATGCTAGTAGAAAGGAAGAATAGTAAATTGTTACCCTAGGGGTGAAAGTAACTTATTTAGTCCCGAGAAGAAGTTTGGCGTCCGAGCGAAGCGAGGTCGCTAATATTCGAGGGACTAAATAAGCCTTTCACCCGAGGTAAACACTGTGCTTTTCATTACGAATAAAAAGAAAATAATAATAAAAACCTGAGTCGTCGTTAAAGGTCGTCCTATGATTTTAGG
This sequence comes from Leucania comma, assembly GCA_958295575.1. Classification (NCBI taxonomy): domain Eukaryota; kingdom Metazoa; phylum Arthropoda; class Insecta; order Lepidoptera; family Noctuidae; genus Leucania; species Leucania comma. The sequence continues at coordinate 20,395,488 of OY282477.1, read as the reverse complement.
TATGTTTCTTTTGATTTAGGCCGTAAAAAGTTTCCGATTACTGCTTTAACCTCTTCTCTTATTTTTTTGTGGTCAATCGGCTATTCAGCCATCATTTTTCATTTTTATCAGTGAAAAATGGTAACTATTTCTCATATCTATGTTAGTTTTAAAGAATTAAAGAATTTATTGAAAGAAAATTATAAATAATTATGTAATTTAAAAAAAAAATATAGATACTTATCTCTTAATTTAAATTTTACATCGCGCTGTAAATGACTGGCTGTATAGAAAGTTGAGACCTAGATCAATAGAAATGGGAAGATAACACTAGTTTTTTTTTTTATAATTTGATAGCTGTCAGTTGAAAGTGATTCTCCCTAGGGACGAAAAGTATTACTTTCAACCCGCTCCTCAGGCAACTTTAGACCTACTTTCAGCGTATGAGTAATGAAAAAATATTTATTTGTGAATTGCACAGGACAAATAATAATTATTAAAAAATATATAAATAACTTAAAATAAATAACAAAAAATAGAAAAAAAAAGACCTGTGCGAGGCCAAAATACGAGTAGCTCAAAGTAGGAGGTAATTTGAAAAAAAAAAATGATTATTTGTTGGCTCTTTGAGTCTGACTACGCAACTGGTTCGAACATTGTTTACAATTGCAACAAAATCTTTTTTCTGGGATGTAACTTTAAGTTAATGGCTTTCAGATTTTTTCCTTCACTTGTGCTTCTTGATTCTAAGGCAACGGGAATTATCCCATAGGTTTTGATTCCCTTGTGAGTGACAAAATATACGGTATAAAACTTTTATACACCGTTAAATTTTGATCGTTTTAATCCCGTGGAGGGTCGATTCGGTGAATGAAACACTATCGATTTGTAAAGATAAATTTAAAAGATAACGTACTTTTTTTAAAACTCGAATTAATTTACGCATTTACGAAATTAATTTCTTTAAGTAAGCGTCAGCTGGGCAAGTTCAATGACCAGATCGACCAGTTTCATGTGCTGTACCAGATCGACCTCTCAACGGGATTAAAACGATCAAAATTTAATAGTTAATAATCCGATATTATAATATACTGAATACGGTTTAAAGTAAGGCTTTTATTTTTAGGTGGTGATAAAAAAAATAACCCTAACCTAACCTGTCCGTGTCGGGGTGTCCTAAAATTACATCACCTCCTTCCCTGCTCTCGTCTTTTACACACATTACCGGCTGCGCATTCGGTATTGTATAGAATATCTGAATTATACAGATTACCGGTAGCAAATGTACTAACAGTATTTTTTTTTTTTTTTTTGGCCTTTGTGGGTAGAGGTTTTGACCTGCAAAGAGCCAATAACCGACTAATACTAATATGATCCTGCGATATGAAACTTTCTGGAGACTTAGAAAAGAGTAATAACATCATAATGGCTTTATGATCCGCTATACTATAAACGTGTTTGTTTTTTATGGTAGGTAAAATCATCCAATGACAAATCCCGCCGTTGGGTGGGGCGGGAGATTGTGTCAGACTCTTACTGACTAACAGCCTACCTTGTTCCATTCCTTGCCTTTGTCCCAGGGCCCTTGGTGACATTTTCATATAACCTTTGGCCAGTAGGCTTCGGCCCATACTATAAAAGTGTTGGTATATTATATTATCAACAGTTTCTTACTAAACAAAGCTTAGCATAGCATCAGCTTTATAATATTCCCACTGCTGGGACTCAGGCCTCCTCTCTAAGAGAGGGAATGGGCCATAATCTACCACGCGGGCAGAGTGCGAGTTGGTGGATGTCACATATCTTCGAATTTTTGGTTCTAGGACATGCCGGTTTCCTCACGATGTTTTCCTTCACCGTTTTGAGAGCAATGGTGATAAAATAAATTACACAAAGCAATGCGCCTGGCTGGGTTTGAACCCCTGACCTATAACTCGTAAGTCGGGGCTGTTACCACTCGGCCACCACTGCTCTCGTTACAGAGGTCAATACCTATAAAATTCAAAGCAAACAATTACAAAAAAATATTCTTTACACTCCCTTTTTACTACACTCACCGTCTCAATTATAAAGGTAATTATGACGATAAAATCGAAAAAACGAATCCCAGTTATAGAGGATTGCTTTGTCTCACCAACAGAGGTAATTTGGTGCTAAAGTGTCGGGACTTAAACATGAGTTCTACCTAAAGAGGTTTTCTCACTTATCCAGGCCCCACTTTACCAAGTTTCACTGTATTACATTTAATTGACATTATTTACTCTAATACAACTTTGCATTGTATTTTTTTTTTGGATGGGAAATCAACCAATGACATCTCCCGCCCTTGGGAGTGTCAGACTTTTACTGACTAAAATCCACTCGTGTTCTTTCTTTTCCTTCGTTTCAGGGACCGAGGGTTCTTTTTACCACAAACCATGGCCCCTACGGTTTTGCTGACATATCCTTGATGCACGCTTGGAATACTACGCGCTGCCAACGACTTGGTCCGGACGGTTACCGGACGGTCGGACGGCAAGCTATCCATTGCTCACCATCCGCAAACCCGCGCTTACGATATATTAGACTGTTTCTGTAGAAAAGTAAGTGATAAGGATGAAAATCACTTTGTAAAATGATTTCATCATTGAAAACGAGTATGTTTTCATCGTGTGTTACATAATAAATAGTTACCAGACTAAGTAAGCCCGCCTATATACTAGTACTATACACGGAGTTTAAATACCTATTGCTACAGACAGAGCGCACATTTCATCATACCGTACCTTGTCAGAAAAACCATTTGTTAATCAATAAATGCCTATCAGGGATAACTGTTGATGGCTACCCGAAAGTTAAAAATACTTTGAAAACAATGTCACAAAATCAACTTCAACCATGGCCATGACCACAATTTAATAAATTACGATGAAAAGATACCAAACAATCCCTCATACTTAATTAAACCTTGTGACAGAAATAGACACATCAAATATTATTAGGCTGTCTAAATTCCACTGACTTCAATTCCAAATGAAAAGGCGTACATAAGATTTATTGGCGCCCAAATGGGACTAGAGTTTCATAGTTCCTATTTCTTTGAAATAAGGTTTATTTTGACGTCAAATATCAGGCAAAGTTAGCGAATGGTTAACACGATCTATCAAATGTTGACTTGGATAAATCTACGACACCGTATGTTACTAATCTGTGCCCCGAGTTGGGCGCCAGTAAGCGGATCGCGCCATTTTTTAGGCGGATTTCGTGAATTGGCGCCTCGATTCGGGTATTGCATGCGAATCAGTTTTGTAGCTATTGTAAGGGTAGTTTTGGGAATATATGGGATAGATTATGTAGAAAAGGGGTATAATTTCGAGCAAAAAATATACCTCGTAATTTCCAATTTATTACTTTCAAAGTTATGTCTTTCCTTATCATTAAACTGAAATTATTGTGCACTTTTACTGGAAATCGTCTGTTTTCGAGTAAATTTTACATCTTGCCTTATCTATAAATTCTTTGGAATATGATATAACTTAAATATAATAGAGCAAAATAGAAAGCGATATTAAGTACGAAGTTTAAGCAGAAGTGCAAACATAATGCAAACACAAAAACCACAAATAAAAAATGAATTCCAAAATACACGTTGTTGAAATACAACGAAATAGCCAAACTACTACAAGTAACTAAGTTACACAAGAGCCATCGCTTGGGGCTAAGTTATGTTGTAAGTTGTAACTTACGACAACTTGGTTTTAAGTCGAGCAACTTTACGTGTCCAGGTGTAGCACGAGTGGCCGACTTTCGTTGTTTGCTTTGGTATTTAAGGATACTTAAAGTTTCGTTAGGTTGGTACTGGTGTATGCTGTGTGGTTTTAGAGGCTTCTTTATGAAACTGGTCGCTTTATGTATTGTAGACATGCTGGTAAATACTGAAAATTAACGGAGCAGGAGTATTATGGCTAGAGTACTAGCGGGTAGTTTCTGCAAGCGTTCACCCGCGGCGATGCAGAAAATATTTAACATTTGTGAATGAATTTTGAGAATCAGTTCAATACGTTCGGAGATAAACCGGGAGGACAGTTGTATAAAGAAGATGATTACTTTGGAAGAATTTATATTACAATATGTATTCTGTTCAGTATAATCTATATGTATAGTCTTGTTGGCTATCAAAGCTGTCTAAACTTGTATTCCTGTTAAAACCTTCTTCTTAATATGGCAAATTATAAATTCAAAGATCTCTACAGTATTTAGAACGTAAATGCTATTTCAATTTAAAACATCTGTTGAGAAAAATAACGTTAAATATCTGCAATTTACCCTCTTCGATTACCTTGTAAAAAAAATATTGCTATTTTTTACATCACCAACTGCATTATGTAAGTAGGCAATTGAAAAAGCCATAATAAATTCAGCAAACTTACCCGATTTTGAAACCCAAATCCAAAGTTTAAGCTGTTAATCTATATGCACCGTTAAATTTTGATTGTTTAAAGTAAGTTTAAACACCTACAAACTTAAAATTTGGCTGGTATGTTCCTTCTAGTGTGCAGACGTCCGGTAAGAACAGATTTTATGAAACTCCACCCAAAGGAGGTAAACCGACTTACACGCGGGCGATGCCGCTGGCAGAAGCTAGTCCTTTAATAAAATCCTGGTCCTTCGTGCCGGATAACACTACAAACTTTAAAAAATAATAATACCCTCACATAAACTAATTATAGCGTTACAAAACAAATCTCCTCACACGCTCACCTCCGTGCAATTTAAGGGGATTACATCGGACGTTTACGACGCTATAAATTTGTGCATCCCCTTGCACTGAGGGGGATGAAAGGCATCCCCCTCCTGGAGTGCATTACCTGCATTTCCCTTGTGCCTACCCACGCACTCCCATTGCCAATTTTATTTATATTTAAGAGGGTAAAATTGCGGGTAGGCATGGACACTATGGACGTTTGTTACTGCCGATGAGGGTAGCTGTAATATTTAAAATTTAAAAGTGTTGTCAATTGCGTTAGGGGTATACGCGACGTTCATGAATGGCTTAAAATGGTTGAGAATCCACATTATTATGTATAATTATTATAATACCTGTTAGCACCTTTACATCTGATGTACGACCGCCCTAGATATTTATTATGTTACGTGTTATATATTATTTTAATTATGATCGTGTGTGTGTCTGCTGATTAATGTATTTTAATAGTATTTAAGCTTACTTATTTATCTTAATAAAGAGTACTTTAGAACACGCAGTCGTATCATTACAATACCATTAAACTTTCAAGTATTGTTTAACTATTTCATAGCTTACTTGGTAAAACATTTCATAAGTAAGTACTCACTAAATCTATTTCAACAACCATCGTTGTGGTGGAATTAGATATTATATACTCTGTAAATAGTATACTAACAAAGAGAAAGAAAAATAGACCTTTATTTGATAGTAATCTTTTCCAGAAATGTTAACAAGGACTTAGGTCCAGTTTTACTAAGCAGTTTATTTTGATTTCAGTTTTGCTTCTTAAGGAGGTGACAAAAAATCACTAGCAATTCGAGGGTATCCCAAAACTTTTCTAGATCCCAAACATGCTCTTACTGCCCAAGTTGTAACAATTTTCATAAAAGTTTTGGGTATCAACAGACACACAATATTCGGTCGACATTTTCAATAAGTTGAAACAATTTGTTATTTCCTCTTTGAGATTGTGCCGCCAAGCCTTCGTGTAAACGGTGTTGGTGCAATCCTGTGTTTGCGGGTTGGATTACATGGGGACAACCCATTTCTGATAAAAGGTGTTTTTTATTGTCTCTTCTTTATCGTTGTCTTTTGGTTATGCTTTCTTAAATAATAAATACTTTACACTTAAAGTACTATTTAAACTTCGGCTGCAGGCTGCGGATGCAGGCAGCACATACATATGACGGTAGCACGAGCAGCCGCAGCCGCGCTCGGAATGTTTTCACAGAAATCCATAGTACTCTTAGATTAAATCAAAACGGCGGAAAATACTTAGGTGACTCGCCTCTAGCGCGTGGAGTGCTGAAATTGTGACAATTGTCTTGATTTCATATCGATCGCGACGGTCACACACATTCGGCGGCGAATGCTATTTCGCTAGCATGACAGCGCCTGCTCTTATCTCTGTCCTTGTCTATCAGTAACTACAGGTAGTATAAATGCGTGAGATTCGAGTCCAGGTTTTCTGGTTGTGATGTTAGCGCGTAATGTATCTTGCGCGTAAGACAACAATATGGGCCACTTTGTTAGTTTGCTTAAAATTACTTTAAACTAGTGATAGTACTCGTAAAATATATATCAATGATACTACTGCATACAAAACCAGTCGTGTGGCCGAGCCTCGGCTGAGAGTGCTGCCGCGATCTGCAGCCGCAGCCGTGTTAGGAATGGTTTTCACACATATCCATACTACTGTATAAAAAGCAGTCGTGCAGTTGCAGCCGGCTTCGTGGGGCCGCCGCATGTGCTGCCTGGGTCTGCAGCTTGCAGCCGAGATTCGATAAACACACTTACCCTGTTACGCTGTTGCACTAAACATACCTATGTGCATTTTTCAATATATTATACTCTGGTTTCGTTATTAGTTAATTTAATGAGCAAAAGTTACAAGACTAAAAATATGGAATAGTCTTGAAATAGAGGTACTAGAGTCTGTCTAACGAAAGCGCGACCTGAGAAAATGAGGCCAAATCAAAAAATATTGAATATGGTATTACTGTCATACTAGGAGAAAAAAATTTTGATACTTGAGTATTTTTTTGTATTTGCGACAATCGTATAATTCTTTTTGACGAACTATATTCCTAATATGAGGAACACAAAATGTTTAGAAATAAACATACTCAACCAATACGCTTTTAACAGCATCACACACTCAGAAATATTCAATTCCCTTACAAAACAAAAAATAGAATCCACACATACTTCTTCCAGCAAGTTAGAGAGATTAGATCCTATGTTTCAAACAGAATGAGTCAAACAGGGCGTCCCGTTGTCCCCAAAGACATTCTCCACTTCTTTCAGACATTCGCAGTCGAATGGGAAGAGAAGGGCATTGTCATCAGCGAAGCTAAGTAATTTGCGTTTCTCTGATGATATTGTTCTGTTCTCTCCTACAGCCACAGGACTAGAGCAAATGCTGGTTGCTCTACATATAAAAATGTTGAAGACCAAAATCATAACCAGCAGCTCCCAAGGAACGTACACGTAGGCGGACAGAATATACAATACGTCTTAAAATATATTATTGTCTACTTGGGCCAAGTAGTGTCTTTCTGGGCCAGATAAGACAAAGAAATAACGTGTCGAACAGAAAATACCTGAAAAAGTTACTGGTCCATCAAGGAACTATTTAAGGGCACTTTGCCCATATGGGCACGCTTTAGTGATATCACTAAAGCGTAAGCTTATGGACATGTGTAATCTCCTCATTTGACCTATGGTGTATACAGACTTGGTCTTTGACTAACATCCAAAAGTCTAAACTCAAGGTTTGCCAACCGACCTGGATGTCTTGTGAGTAAGGGACTGAGACCATTAGAAAGAGTGGATGGCTTTTGCACAGCAGTAGAACAATACTGGATAGCTATAATAACCAATACAATACAAAAACGAGTAAAGATTTATTTATTGGTATATTACTATTATATCAAGAAAGTCACGGGAAAGGTGAATAACACAAAATGTTGAATTTTATCATCCTCAAAGTATGCTATTTCATCACATCAATTCGACCGCTTTTGAACGTATAAAGTGCGGTAGTGAAGATATTTCTTAAAGCTTAGTTTTAAGTGTAAAGGTTTTTTTCTCCCAAATTCCTTAACGATTCAATGTTTCTTTTATTTATTTCGCGCAGTCCTTGAATATCTTCAAGATTATCTATAAACATAAGGAAAATTATTATCATATCGTAAAATATATCTAATAGTCAGTCAACAATGATCAAGATAATAATGTCATACTAACTTAAAAACCCGAGATCAAAAACAACTACTTTCTCTTCTTGTTTTTCTTTAAACTTACTGATCATAGTATTTCACAGCTTTCCTACATAACTTTTTATTGTTTTATCCATGATAAGTAATTATATTTTTAAAATCAATCTTTGTTACAAAATACTGACAATCTTTGACGTGCTTTTGACGGAAACATTATGTTGCCAATTTAATTTAAAAAAAAAACTCCAAGTCGCGCTTTCGTTAGACAGACTCTAAACAACAACTTTTATTTTGGCATATTCATTCAAATTAACAGTCATCAATCCATGACATACGAATCCATGACTTTAAGTCTTCAATGACATTGAATGTTTGCTGCTCAGTAATGAATGTATGTTTACTTTCGTGTGATGTAAAAAAATCGATATCATTCTCTTAAAAAAACTAAAAAATATAAATGTAATGCTGACGTAATCATCATCCAGACCCCCTAATCCCCCATGTCATCAAAAATAAGCAAAGCAAAAAGCTCCCTCCACCCCCTGTAGTGCTTACGTAATACTTGAATGGCCCCATAACCTTGATAACCGATACACAGTAATCGATAAATCTTCAGGATTGGTGGAAAAGGTCGCCATGGTCCTGGAAAATAAAGGTCAATTGAAGGAACACGAATGGGTTTTAGTCAGCAAAACCTTGGAACTCCCACTCACTCCAATGGAAGAAGTTATTTGAAGACATCCAACCACTAAAAAGCCTAAATTTTCCGAGGGATAGGTAATAGCAGTGAAATGAGATGAGATGAAATGATATGTTTTTATTCAGCAAATAGTTTTTAGTTTTAGTAACGCTTTTACACGTCAATTTCGTCGTCAGATTAAACTAGATGAGGCCTAATATCAGCAAACAAACCTGTTAAGACCGGAACGAAACCATAGTACGATCAACAACATTTTATTTTGATTTTTTGGTTACGAGTTGTCTTCTAGCTCGATAGATGGCGTTGGCGTCGAGTTAGATCGCGCTATGGTTTCGTTACCGGCATTAGGCTAAGGTAAACGAATTGTTTTAATTTAGTGTGAGCCTTCCAACAGTATTTGGTATCAATATACGCTATATACTGAATTATAATGCTATATTATTTACTCCTACTTCATATACGGACCCTTGGTAGTATACAAAACCTGGTTCAGGAACAGTGTTGTTATTGATACGGCAATTGCCGTAATATACGGTAATCCACGTATTTTTTTCAGAAAATACGGTATACGGCAGGCCTTTCAATGCCGTATCAAAAAATACGGCAACTGGCTGTAAGTGAAACGAAACGTATTTTAATTAGCGATAGCGCAGCGAACGAAACGTACCACTCACAGCCGGGGAGATCCCGACCAACGACTAAAAACAGAGTCCATATCGCCACATCGTGCCATCTCTTTCGTCTTAGGTTAAAATGACTGAGACAAAGTACTGAACTAAAGTAAATTGGGTTTGTCTATCTAGAGTCGAATTATCGAATAGCTCATTCACATTCGCAAGGTACACAATACTCGAGCGCATTCGTTCGTTGGTTACGGTTTCGTTAAGAAATAAATTCTAACTAGTGTTTATTTGTGTTTGAATTGGCAAAATGAGTGATTCTGAAGGACCATCTACGCCAAAAAAGACTAAAAAAGGTAAACACATAAAACAAAAATATCGACAACAATGGGAGAGTGAAGATTTTTTCAAAGACTGGATTGCTCCTGTTGATGGTGATCTATATAGAGCAAAGTGCACCGTATGTGACGTTAAATTATCGTGTGAACTTTCAACTTTGCGACGACATGTGGCAAATAATCAACATAAAAAAAAGACACTCGCTTCGTCGTCTACAAAATCTGTAAGTGCTTATTTTAAACCGCGTGAAAAGGACACCAACACCCTTGTTGTGGAAGCCGAAATAAAACTCGTTGCATTTGTGGCCGAGCACAACATTTCTTTCCTGGCAATAGATCATTTAACAGAGGTACTAAAATCTTGTTTCCCAGACTCTAAAATAGCAGCTGATTTGGCGATAAAAAGAGGCAAATGTACAGCAACTGTAAAAAATGTCATAGGAGAAAGCCAGAAAGAAATCCTAGAAAATATTTTAAAACAGCAAAAATTCAGCGTACTTGCCGATGAATCCACAGACATTTCCACTACTAAGACAATATGCATCCTTGTCAGATATTACGACAAAGATAGCAAAAAAGTTATTGCTTGCTTATGGCAATTGGAGCCTTTGCATGACAAAAAAACAACTGATGGGGCGTCATCTTTACGAGGATGTACAGCTGAAGCGCTATATACAACAATCATAGAAACGTTTACTCAACGTGGTGTGCCATTAGATAATATAATCGGCTTTGCATCGGATGGCTGCAATGTCATGATGGGTCCTCACAACTCAGTTGCTAGTCGTTTACGTGCCGAATTGCCAGGAATACAAATATTTAAGTGCATATGTCACTCTATGCATTTATGCGCCAATGAAGCTTGCAAAAAACTTCCAAGACGTTGTGAGGATTTAGCAAGAAATGTGTACGCATTTTTCAAACATAGTGCCAAAAGACAATCGGAATACATTGAATTTCAAGAATTTATGAATACAAAAATCCATAAATTACTACACCCGTCGCAAACCAGATGGCTATCACTGTTATCAGTAATAAATAGGCTGCTAGAGCAATGGGAGAGCCTGAAATTATTTTTTAGCTACCAGTGGCTAGAAGAACGCACCGTCGCTGCTGAGCTGATCCATCGTGAGTTAAACGACGACTTTGTAAAACTCTACATCCTATTTCTACAATGGATATTACCCAAATTTGTGAAGATGAACGAGTATTTCCAAGGAACAGATTCTAGATTAATAGAACTGGACGATAGTATGAAACTGCTTTACAAAGATCTATTGCAGTGTTACATGACTAGAGACCACGTTAATCAAACTGAAATATGCTTGATTGACCCAGAAAATACACGATTTTTACTACCTCAAATGTATTTAGGTGTTAAAATCATGCAAGAAGTTCAAAAAACCAATATCGTGCAGCAAAAAGTGCTCCTGGCTGAATTTTATTCTCGTTGCCGCGACTTCCTAGTAACAGGCTGCAAGGAAATTCGGAAGCGTTATGATTTTTCCAATGAAATACTTCCACTCCTCAAACATCTGTCACCTGAAAGGGCTGTGTGCCACAGTAATAGAGAGAGTTTTCCGTCAATGTTGCCACTAACCCAGAAACTACCACGTATAGTCAAAAATGAAAATGACCTACAAAAAATCGATGACGAGTGGAGACTTTTACCTGATGTCAACAAATTTTCGACCTTGGACATCGGCACCTGGAAAGCACACGAGTTTTGGGAAAAGATCCATAGCACAACCGACTGCAAAACTCTAGCGAAGTTTGCTTTAGATGTTCTATGCCTTCCTCACAGTAACGCAGATTGTGAAAGAATATTTAGTCAAGTCAACAATATGAAGACCAAGATGCGAAATAAGCTAATAACATCGACTGTAAATAAAACTCTATTAGCAAGACAACTCATTCAAAACCAAGGGAACTGTACTAAGTTTAAGGTGTCGCGCGACATGTGTGAAAAAATGCGTAGCAAAGACAAGTACACACTGGACAAACATGAAACTGATGTAATAGATACCATAAGAAACTTATACGGCGAAGTAGAAATAAATGAGGAATAAATAAATAATATATACGGCATTTTAGTATTTTTTCCCCTAAAATACGGCAAATCAGAATGTGACATACGGCAACCCAGATTTTTAAGATAACAACACTGTTCAGGAACTAAAACTAAAGTGTGTAATTACCTATCCGAGTCTAATATGAGATTCGCCATCATGTGGTCGTGTGTTTAGTAACGCGTTGCAGCACCGCAACACAGCCGTGTTGCGGTGCCGCAACATAGCCATGTGTTTCGGCCCATAAAGTCCTGTTCCTATCCCAAAAATCTAAGTACCATGTCAGCCAGCCTTTCGTTTTAAGGTAACACGAAGAAATCGTCGACCACCGGTCGAGGCAATTCACCGAAGCGTTTTTCTTCCAAATCGAAAACGTTGCTATTTTCACCTCTATCTATAAAGATAGTAAGGTGACGTTACATCGATTTTCTCAAGTTTTCAGTAAGTTTGAGCGTTCTTTTCAAGTTAATTTTCTACTTCGATGGTATTTGGTTTCTCCTGATTTTGTTCGAAATGTTGTTCTTAGTGTGAATAAGGAATCAAACTATTCGATTTTAGTTTGCAATGAGCGAATTGTCTAACAAACTGAAAATAGTTACCGACACTCTTAGTGTTAGATTATGGAGACGCGGCGCGTTGCGCGGCGCGTCGGGCGGTCCGTCGTACATTGCCATATGTTTGTGTTTGCGCAAGGGATGACGCGGCCCGCTGCTGCAATGTACAACGAAACGCCCAACGCGCCGCGTCTCCGTAAACACGGCCTTAGGCTTGGCACACACTGCGATAAAACGCAAGCGGTTCAGGAATAGCTGAAAGCGCAAAACCGCGTGCACGCACTGCGGCTTAAAATCAGTCACTGAAAAAAATCGCTAATTCGTGCGCTTGTATAGAAAGCCATGTGTTAAATTTTTTTGCCGTTTCAGACCTGCGGTAAAACGCGGGCGTTTAATCGCAGTGCGTGCTAAGCCTTAGCCATAATTTTAATTTCCTGATGCATGTAAATTTCTTGGTACGACAGACGAGTACCTGTTTATTGAACCGTCAATTTTGCATTAAGAAGCCAATGGAAGCCTGTCAAGGCTGATTATATTCCCAAAAATTCTCGTGAAGTCGTGCAAATGCTTATCATTATTCGAAATTTAATAGAACTTGATCCTTTCATTCGATCTCGTACTTAATTTAATTATTGTTCATTTTAAAATTATTTTCAAGAAGAAAATTGTAAGCGACAGTTTGCTTTCTCTCATGAAACCGGGACTAACGGCTTTACAGACTTTCTGAGGCATGGAGTGTCCGTAATGCCCTAGATAAAATTAGAAAAGTACTATGAACTGAAAAATTCACATTGGTACTTGCCTGGTTTCGAACCCGCAACTTCATGCATGAGAGATGGTTGCCTTAACTACTGGGCCATCACTACACTTTAGTAGTTATGAGGTGGGCACACCATAATTATAGTCTCCTTTTTGAGAAGTGGCTGGAAAGACCTCACGGCGTCCTCATCTTCCGTATGACGTAGGTACTTAACGGACATGGTAATTTCGGGAGGTTCTTGTGCCGGATTCGTACGGAAGAAACGCCTGGGTGTCACCATTGCGTAGAAAGCCCGAAAGACACGGTAGAGCACACACGGTAGAGCTTCGTGGGGGCGATCTCTCGAGCAGGGCCTTGATACAGGCCATGGTCCGTAGCGAGGAGGAGTGGCAGGCGGTCACTTCCTTCTGCGAAGCAGTAATGGTAACAAAGGAGGACTTTCACGCGAGCGAAACCGATCCCAGAACCTAGTAAATTATACAAGCTTTCATGATGCAACAAAAACCTGCAAAAACACCATTGTTAATATATTGATACTAATATAGGGTAGTAACACAATGCAGGGGTTAGCCATTGTGGCGAAGAAGTACGTTACACAAGAGAGATAGGTACAAAAGTTCAGCAGGAGCTACATTAGAGCGAAGCACACGTGGGCCACGCCTGATTTGTACGTAGAGTCGAAACTTGAAATCTTGCCGTTTTCAAGAAAGGAGTGAAAGAACACTATATTTCTATTTCGTCGTAGTTGCTTATATTTATGTATTATTTTCAGTATGTATTATTGTGATATTTATTTTACTATGTGTATGTATATATTTATGACAGTAGGTATATTTTATATTGTATATTTCATTGATAACTGTTTTATTTTTTTTATTTGTTTACACACTGTGTCTACATTTCTTTTTTTTCCAATTCTCCTTTCGCAGGCATGCTGGAAAAGATTTCTATAGAAATAAGCATCACCTATGTACTTACTTTCAGCGGCAGCGATCTCTCTCGCCGGACCTTGGTTCAGGCCATGGTCCGGAGTGAGGAAGGATGGCAGTCACCTCCTTCTGCGAAGCAGTAATGCTAGCAAAGGAGGAGGCCGACCGCATCAGGCAGAGGCAACGGGGCGCTCGCCCCAGCCGCCGCCGGGATTCCGATCCCGATTTCCGGCCACCGTAGGTGCGGGCTTGCGGACGGCGTGCAATGGGTAGCACGCTGTCTGATCGTCCGGTAACCGACCGGACCGAGCCCAAATCGTCGACGGCGCGTTTGTTCCCGCGCGCCTCAAGGAGCTGACAGCAAACCGTAGAGGCCCAGCCTGCTAGCTGCAGGCAGGCAGGGTCGAAGCCTGCTGGGGTCATGGGTCAGCTTCCGAAAGGAATACCCGGCCCCGGCACGATAGGCAACGAAGTAACGGGGTTTTAGTCAGTAAGAGTCCGACACTACTTCCCGCTCCGCCCAAGGGCGGGATTTGTCATTGGATGATTTTACCTACCATAAAAAAAAACCTATGTACTTACTTTTCTGTTTCTGTATTCTTTTCTTCTATTATTGTATGTACATGAATTGTTAAATAAATAAAAAATAAATAAGTATAAGCGCTTCGACCCCTCGCCTCGCACTAAAAACCGAACATGAATTTGAGGCCATGTGATATTTTTGTAATTTATATTAGGTATTTATTGAAGTATAATCTGTGTAAGGTTTTTTAAGGTGGGAAATGATCCAATGACTTCTCTCACGCTATGTTCCTCCTTTGCCTTCGTTCCAGGACCCCAGGGTTTCTTTCGCACAAACCATGGCCTAAGTAGGCTTCGACCCTGCTGGGCACTTACAGTTTTAGTGACTGGAAATTTTGGTCGAGATCCTGGTGGCTGGGGCGTGAGGAAGTCCTTTCCCTCACGCATGCGACCGCCTCCTTCGCTAGTATTACATTGTGTAGGCCTTGTGTTCAATAATCTATTTACTCCGAGAACCGGTCGGCCGCTGGCGCAGCCGTCACCGCTGCCACGCATTCGCGCGAGTCGTACGACATAAAGGCACTCCTAGCGCGACTGCCGAGCGCAGTAGAAAGTGAAGTACATACTAGAGCTGGACACGAGATTATTGCCTTCTGTATCTATCTGTTTAGTGACGTTACGTAGCAGAACGTGACGGAGCAAAACTTCCTTGTTAGCGTCATGTTATTTTATCTGCTTATCATGTTAACGGAGATTTTTGGGGAATTTATCTCCCAGATTAGAACTCTCTCAGTTAGTAAAAGTTGCATGTTAGTAAAAAAGTTATATTTATATTCTTTAATACACAATTTTCACATAAAATCGTCTAGTCCCAAACTAACCAGAGCTTGTGCTATGAGTACTATACACCGTTTTTGAGGGTCGATTTAGTACATGAAACGCTATCGATTTGCAAAGATAAAATTAAAAATTAAAGTACTTTTTTTTAAGTAAACGTCAGCTGGGTGAGTTCAATGACCTGTAGGTAGTTAGTACGCAACGACCAACAACTACTTACAAGATCATTGACTCGTTTACTTAAAGAAATTAATTTCGTACATGCGTATATTAATTCGAGTTTCAGAATTTATATATGCCGGATCCGGCGTTGATTTGTTGACAACAAAACAAGGCACGCCATCTAGTGGCGACTAGAAGAAATAGAGGTGGCGCGCCTAGACAGAGTCGGCCGTTTCCGCTTTGGGTACGAGCTTGGAGAGGGAGAATCCGCCGAGTACAGCGGACACTCTCAGCCAGGCCGTCGCATAGTCAAGACGTTCTGAAACTGTCCGTTTTGTTGTTTGTACCTACCTAATAACAGTGCACTGTACCGAAATGTATTGAGAAGTAAACGTATTCAGTTCCTAACCGTTTTTATTCATTGCACGATACCCACGTAGGCCCACCTGGTAGATGACCAGAGCTCGAACCATCCTGAACGAGCCGTCATCAGAACTGGGATAAAATCGTGCAAATGAATCGACAAGATGTGTGAGCAACAGTTACGAAACACTGAAGAAAATTGGCGGTTATTATTCGAAATCGAAAATGAAGACCCGGATCGAAGCATGGACTTGAATGGTCTGATTAGGTTTTTTCTGGGGTTTTTCCCTAATCCTGAGCAACAAATGTTGGACCATGGTAACGTTGTACCCCCAGAGAGCAAACTACAACGTTCTACGCAGATTGTGAATCTGCCCGAATTCGACCCGGAGAGACAAGTAGCAGATCAGAAATCACTATGGAAAATTTAGACGTAAGCAGGCTGAAAACAAGAATATTCATACTTCAAGATCTCCGGCAACGAGGCAGCAAGATTGGCCTGGATTGGCCCTGGAAAGCAAGGTCACATGGAGATGTCTGGGTGGCGATCCGGAGCCCTGATGGAAGAGGCGCGGTAGCAACAGTGGCGCCAAGGCATTACGCAGCGAGCAACGGGTGTATGGGTCGTCGATCCTTCATCAGAAAAAGGTCAGGTATTCACATTCCATTTTGATTCTGGAGCCGAGTGCTCTTTCGTTAAGGAGGACACCCTCTGTCATATAAATTTAGGGGTAGACGTAATACAAAGGATGGCAATATTGACAGGTTTAGATAACGTATGACAGTCTAGTGTAGGTACTTGGTACTGTTAATTAATTTTGTAGTTAAAATTGATAATAGCTTAATCGAGATTTTATTGCGTTTTGCCCAACATTCATTTGCGAGATGATATTATCTTAGGCCGTGAAAAATTGTCGCAAGGGTTTAGTTCCAGTAGTGTGTCCGCGATACATTTTAAAATTGCTTAGTTTACGACGTTAACAATTATAATCAAAACAACCCTCAGATGCTCGTAGAAGAAAAAATAAAAAAAATAATGAGTGAGCGGGTAGGCCAATTATTTGTGTGTAATTATTATTTGACCAAGTAATGTGGTGTTTGCTAGGCCAGCTCTTTCCGTTAAAAACAAACGTGATAGTCCGTGACGTTATTGACTTCTACGTGTCGGTTGACATAAATCTGCTGTTGTTTCGATGTTGAATCGTCGGTTATTTGGATTGTTTTATAACCGGTAGGCGTTAAACGCGTGTAACAAAAAGTGAACTTATTCGTTTAATTGACTCGTCTTTGACTGTATAAAGACGACAATAGTGGTTTAGCGTAAAATAATTAAAAGTAATGCGTGAGGGGGTAGACAAATTAAAAATAATGCGTTAATGGTGAATGAATTATTGTATGCAAATTATTCGATCAAGTAATTCGGTGTTTGTTAGTTTAGTTCTTTTGATTTAAAAAAAAAAAAACGACGGGTCAGATATAATGTGCAAAGATTGCTGTAAACTAAATAAAATCGTGCATAACGGTATTCGTTACCAATGATCTGAGACAAAGTAACTCGTTTACATAGTGCGCCTTATTTTACAAAATTAGATTATGTATCAGGCTTTCAGTAGTGCATATGACGGCGGACGGCCAGTACAAACATTTGAAGTTAAAAATGTTTGTACTGGCCGTCCGCCGGACGAAACGTGATGTAAGAAACGTGATGTAGACCCCTAGGTGTATTTAAATATCGTGAGAGATTTTGCGTTACGCAATTTAAAAAGTGTAGTATTTGAATAAAAGGGTAGGTTTGATTTGACGAAGGTAGAAGTGGATATATTTTCGGTATGTTTAGATTAGAGACGAAGAGAGCAATTAAACTAAGTTAGATCCATTTAAAGATTGGTTTGAAATAATAGACAGGAGGAAAATCAGCGCATAACTGATAAAATTGGGGTACAGTAAAGTAGTCGACATAATGAGATAATTAAGTTCACACGATGATTAAACTGTAGGAGATTTGATTTATAGCCGTAGCTTAATAGAAATCAATATCCAGTGGTCACATTAGTCTGCGAGTACCTACGCAGTATTGCGATTAAATCAGTGACTTGGCGATCCTGGAGGAATGCGCAGGTATGGTTGAGTAACTAGAGGTTACTGGGCTATGAGTAGCCAGAAATCACACGTAAAGCTAAATGATTAATGTTTTGGATTATTTTGATTGGTTGTGTGTATTGTAAAGGTACCTACCACGATAGGTTAAGAAATATGCCAGAAAGCCATGTACCAGTCGAAGTAGATAGTGATCACAGTGGTTATGAGCGAGCCTAAGTTGTATGGAGCACGCGAGTAAGTTTCTCTGTCGGGAGTAGTAAAGTTGATGGTTCTAGTAGCTATGGTTAGCTCTGATGGAAGTCATGGTCTCTGTGACCGTTGTGAGTAGTTGACGTGGTCAACAGGATGGTTCTAGTAGTTAGTATGTGCGCGTTTAGCTCTGATGGAAGTCATAATGAGTGATACACAATGTGATCCACGGCGTTGGCCGGTGGTGGATGCACATGTGAGAGAGCAATTGTGATTGGTGTTCGGCAATGAGTGCCGTGGCGTTAGAGTGGTTTACTTGTGGGGGCTCCTAAGGCTTTATGATGAGAACAATGAACGTTGGTACATGACTGGATGAAAATTTCTACTACCCGATTTATTTTTATTTTGGTTTATTGAGTAAAGTGTGAATTGTTCTAACATTGACCGATTGACTGAACCGTGTTACGGGTTCGATTCCCGCACGGAGTGGACGTTTGTGTGACCTGTAGATGGTCACTCATGGTCAAGATGTGAATTGATGGTTTTATGTGTGTGAGTTTGCGTGCTTGGGAGCGCACTCACGATGCGAGAGTGGTTCCATGTATTTGTCAGGAGTGACCGAGCTATATGATACTGCGAGATGTATTTTGTTTCAGAGTAACACACAGAGATGGACGCCTTGTTGGAACTTCTCGTCAGTGGACATCTTCCAGCTGAGGTGGTGATGATGACTAACACACGGGGACGTGTGTCTCGCAGGATGGCCGTGCCGGATCCGGCGTTGATTTGTTGACAACAAAACAAGGCACGCCATCTAGTGGCGACTAGAAGAAATAGAGGTGGCGCGCCTAGACAGAGTCGGCCGTTTCCGCTTTGGGTACGAGCTTGGAGAGGGAGAATCCGCCGAGTACAGCGGACACTCTCAGCCAGGCCGTCGCATAGTCAAGACGTTCTGAAACTGTCCGTTTTGTTGTTTGTACCTACCTAATAACAGTGCACTGTACCGAAATGTATTGAGAAGTAAACGTATTCAGTTCCTAACCGTTTTTATTCATTGCACGATACCCACGTAGGCCCACCTGGTAGATGACCAGAGCTCGAACCATCCTGAACGAGCCGTCATATATATATATATATTATCCTTACAAATCGATAGTGTTTCATGTACCAGATCGACCCTCCACAGGATTAAAACGATCAAAATTTAATGGTGTATAACTGATAAACATAGTTATATATTTCTAAATACATACATATTTATCGATAAGTTACACCCAGACACAGAACAAGATAATGATCGTGCACACAAACTTGGGTGTCTTGGGTAGTAATTGAACCCACTAACTCCAGCATAGCAGTCAGGGCTACTAACCGAGAGACCAACAGGCCTGTTAGTTTTGCTGACATGTCTTTAAGCACGAATGGGACACTACGCGCTGTCGACTACTCGGGCTCGGTTCTTGCCGAACATTCGGATGGCGAGCTACCCTTTGCTTGTTGTCCGCAAGCACGCATTGCACTTAGAAGTAGTAGACCAATAGGCCAGTCGATGTAGTTACGAGTTTAAATGTGGACGAATGAAAAGGGAGAAGGAAGAAAAAAAAAGATGGGTGAATTGTGTGAGAAGTGATATGAAAGAAAAGGGAGTTAGTGATAGTGTGACGGGTGACAGGAAAATATGGAAGAAAAAAACGTGTTACCCCGTCCCCAAATAAAACGGGATAAAGAAAGGCATGAAAATTATATTAGAACCCTCTCAGGTAGATGCATTAAGGAAAGTAAGACAATTTACAAAATGTGCCACAACTATATTAGTTCACTATGCTTTTATTTCTACAGTATATTATGACTTATGCCATTTTATTGTAGAGATCTGCAGCTGATGTAGAGTTAATTTTTATATTGCAAAAGAGAGCAATCCGGGATATTCCTTCATTTGTCTTTTGCATTCTATCCATGACCACGATAAGTCTTTTTTACGTTTCCGCATTCCTTCATCTCGCATAAGCCCTACTAGGACCCTTCGGTTTTGCTGATATCTCTTTGAGTCGGTTGCTGGGGATCGCCTGCGAAATCCAACAGTCGAGGAATCTACTGTCGCGGCGCCTGTAGAATAAAGATGTCTTTTCTCTCACGTTTGCGGGCATCTCCTTCGCTAATATTAGTGTTTCCCAGAAGGAGGTAAACACATCCTATTCCCTCTCGCTCTGGACTGGAGCCAATCGCCTTTACTCCGCCCAAACGCGTCACATTTCCACCGTGTCCTCCAGGCGGTCCGAATAATGATGACACCTAACGTTTCTTCCGCCTAAATCCGAAACAGGAGCCTCCCGAACTTGCCTCGTTAGTGAGGACCTGTGTCATACGGCGTGTGAGGATGCCGTGGCACCTCTCCAGCCACTCCTCAAAAAGGGGACTTGATCGTCGCGATTGTGGCGTGCCCAGAGCTGGGTTTATACCTATAACAATGTAGTCTTTTTTAACCCAAATTTTCACTGGTAGAAAATGTTGTTGCATTAAGTCCGCCTATACACTGTTTAATTTTTATCGTTTTAATCCCGTAGAGGGTCGATTAGGTACATGAAACACTAAGTATCGATTTGTAAAGATAAAATTAAAAAATAAAGTACCTTTTTTCTAATACTCGAATTAATATACGCATTACGAAATTAAATTCTTTAAATAAACATTAGCTGAGCGAGTTCAATGACCTGTAGGTAGCTGTCGGTCGTTGCGTACTTACTACCTACAGGTCATTGAACGCGAGTCAGCTGACGTTTACTTAAATAAATTAATTTCGTACATGCGTACATTAATTCGCATTTTAGAAAAAAGTACTTTATTTTTAAATTTTGTCTTTACATATCGATAGTCTTTCATGTACCGGATTGATCCTCCACGGGATTAAAACGATCAAAATTTAACGGTGAATACTGTTACTGGGTATAAAGTTAGAATAAATGTAAAGATAATGGCGTATCTATCAACACATCTGTGTACCGTACTTTTTATTAAAAAAAAAAAACCCTTTGAGCGATGCATCGCGTCAGCAGACACCACACTGTCAACATCTGATAAAGATGGATTATTTAACGAGCAGAATGGTTGCCAAAAACCTAAATAAAACACCACATTCGAGTCCCAAACTTATCTTCTACGGGATACGATTTAGTTTTGCGTGGAACAAGTTTTCAGGATAATAAATCCACAGGTGCCTTTCATGCCTCATGCAAGCCTCGAATAGATTAGTTTTGGTGTAAAAATATGTAAAAAACGCTCTGAATGTATGTGAGCAAGATTGATTACGACACCATTGTGGACTTCAGAAAAATTTAATTGTCAGGATAACTGGAACAGGGTACTTCCATGAAGGGGTAAGCAGAGATGTAAGAAAAATCGACTTTTAGCTAGGCATTACATAGTATAAAACAAAGTCGCTTCCCGCTGCCTGTCCCTATGTATGCCTAGATCTTTAAAACTACGCAACGGATTTTGGGCGCGGTTTTTTTTAATAGATAGAGTGATTCAAGAGGAAGGTTTATATGTGTAATACATGCATAATATATTTAATATCACCATTGCACCCGTGCGAAGCGGGGACGGGTCGCTAGTTATGAATAAAGTCTGAAATTAAATGACGAATTTTTCTATCATCAGCGCTGAGCAGCAGTTTTCCTATTATTATTATTATTATTGACAGAGTTGTGGTTGACCACTATTAAAAAAATACCCTTATTTTTTTTGCCTGGAAGTAAACACAAGATCCGACAAAGAATTCCACTCCTTAGCTGTACGCACAATGAATGTGTTTCCAAAACATTTTGTCCTTATGAATGGAATGTCCACTGTGTATCGATGGCGTATCGTCTAATGGTCCGATTATGGATCGAGCTTGGCGGAATCAAGGTTTGCAATTCCGAGTTACTCTCTCTGAATACTAGCCGGTAGAAAACCGATATTTTTACGGGCAGGGGCAGCCCAGTGGTAACAGCCCTGACTTACGAGTCTTACATTGCGGGTTGTAATCCAGGCAAGTGGATCAATTACTTTGTGTAATTTATTACATCACCACTGCTCTAAAAACGGTGAAGGGAAACATCGTGAGGAAACCGGCATATTCTAGAACTATCCTAGAACTAAAATAATGAAAACAGTTGACATCCGCCAATCCGCACTGGGCCTTTGTGGTGGATCACGTCCCATTCCCTCTCATAGAGAGAAAGTCTGAGTCCCAGCTTATTCTATGCTTTACCCAATAATTATGGCCTTTCACACACCAGCAACAAACACACGCTTCACACAGCAATATACCAAACCAAGTGAGCCATATAACTGTCAATGACATACCACCATTGGTTTTGACATCTGCATGTCATAATTTAAAGTTACATATCCGCGTCTGTACCGAATGGCCTCTCACATCCACTTAGCTATGCTACAGTGGGCATTTCGCGTAATTATTGGCTTAAATTGTATCATTAGGGTGTAGCTTAAATTGGGTCAGAGATGTGCGAGGTAGCTAAGCGGTGCTAGGATGTGTAGCGACGCTATGGATTGGGTGGTAGCGAAATGGTGCTACGTTGCGTGGTGGACTCCGTTCAGCTTTGCGCAGGCTAACAAATTCATCATTTGCGTGATGCGTCCCTCGCATACACATTTTTGTTCATGAATGGCTTCTCGTTAGTAAACCTATGAGGTTGCGGCCAAACTTAATGAAGTTAAAGTCTCCAGTCAACGCTTATAAAAAAAACTAAGCTGAAAACTTAAATTAAAGTTTAGTGCTTATAAGCTGGAGTTTTATGCGAGTGATGTTTGCAAAGAACTTTAGCGAGGATAATGTAGGAATAGAATGAAAAAAATAAAGAAGAAAAATATGTTTACAAAGTATTCTTTAGAAATAACATAAAAATATTCAAATTCTTCCTGTAACCTTCCTTATCCTTCCTGTAAATTTATTATAAAAAAATAAGTAAAATATAACAATAATACGAAAGGTTCGCGATCATTAAAATATTTCAGCGAAACTTGAAACTTGTGTTTGCAAGAATTATTTCATCTGTGAGACAATAATATTGTCTCACAGATGAATACTTATGTTTTTATGTTTTTTGATAACTATAGATAATACTAAAAAGTCTGATTTAATTAAGTAAAACAGTTTACAATTCTGTCGGTGAGCCTGTAACAATACTATTATAGTTTTAGATGCCTATAATAGATATTAGGTAAAGGTTGAAAATAAAAGTCTGATTTAACTAATAAGTTTAATCCTCTCGATGAGACTGATAATAATAGAATAGTTAAGTGTTTTAGATGCCTTTATTAATGTTACCTTTTTGTTGTAGTTTTTTTTGGTTATTTAAGTTAAGTGAAAACAGATAATTGTTGGTACCTAGTACCCACATTTCTCATGCCTGTTATGTTGAGTAATAAGTACGTGTTTTTGTAACTAAGTCATTCTTAAAATATCTTCCAAAGACTGTGCTATTTATAAAAAAATATACTACTTTTCCTGTAGTTTATAGACTTAATGGTCTAGTACTGATTAAAGAGAACTTAATACCTAAATTATAAGAAAAATGTCTACTTTGTTAAACGTTTTACTAACCTGTTCAAAGTTTAATGGATCTCAAATTAGAATAATGTAAGGTGTTCATTCTATTTTCCGAACAAGTGATGTGTTTTTGATTATCTTTATTTGTTTGTTACCTTAATACAAAATAAAGATGTGTCTTAATTAAATATAATGTTTTACTTCATTATTATAATAATTATACAAATAATAATTTAGATACACTACTCTTTATGTAAAGATTTTAAAAAAATATATTCACATTAAGACAGGATTAATTTAAAAAAAATCACTAATATGAAATCAATTTGAGTTGATAAAAATATTGAACAATGATTTAGTCACGATTACTAATATAACACGAAAAAAAATAATTAAAAATGTATACGTGTATTTGAAGGTAAGTAATTGATCAAATTAATATCTTAGTAAAATAATATACAACCTCATCCAACAATCATTTAAATCGGTCAAATAGAAAACGAGTAAAACGTTTTTTGCTGTTCCTGAAAAAAGAGGTATTTCGAGTTGTGCTACTCTTTATCTAGGTGTGCGATATCACACTAATCTTTGCCTTAAAGGTGAAGTAGAGAAAAATACCAGAATAGATAAAAAAAAAAAACAAGTAGTTGTAGTTTTTTTTTGGTGTGGAAAATCATCCAATGAAATCTCCCGTCCTCGGGCGGAGCGGGAGATTGAGTCAGACTTTTACTAACTAAAAATCCTAACCCGTTCCTTCGATGCCTTTCATACCAGTGGCGCTATTTTGTAAGAAAACGCAGCGCTGCCTCAACAACGAACACCCAAATAGGATACATTGGATTGTCAAACTAATGTACCTATACATTGGAATCTTAATATCCTATTTGGATGTTTGTCATTGCGGCAGCGCTGCGTTTTCTTATAGAATTTTCCTTTCAGAAGCAGATCCTCGGCCCCAGTAGGAGTAGTTGTGCTTTACTCAAACCCCAAGCGGAAACCGGTGTCCACACAACTATTGTCTTTCTATTATGTCTCTAATTACGGTATTCATAGGGTTAAAATAAAATATACAAACAGCGTGAAAGCTTCCGTACGACATATACGAGTAGATATTTGTGCATTTGGTTGATTTATGGATTTACGATTGTACGGGACTGACCGGGATTTGTGTAAAATAAAACAGGAGAAAATACGAGATTACTGCGCACTGTATATTAGCGTGTACAGGACAAGGGTGCTAACAAGAATGACAAGACATTTCTTATAGCTAATTAGCCTACTTATAAGACTAAACAAAAATAGGATGCATCGTCGCTCGTTGCTATCACTAAATATCAGGCTCTTCACGTGAAAGGTGTTGTTAACTTCAACATACCCCCGGACATTGAAAGATTGTCTTTCAACAAAATCAGCAAGTGACGGGTAGTGGGCAAATCCTATTGAAGGCGCGCCGAATTACTCCAGCAGGAGTCCGGATATCAGCCACCCGAACGATACCGTCTGATCCTGGGTGGACGGCAACAATTCTTCCCAACTTCCATTTAAGAGGGGGTAAGTGATCCTCCTTTATTACCACGAGTGAGTCCAGCTTCAGTGCATCCTTGCAGGAACGCCATTTCGTTCTCTGCTGCAATTCAGAAACAAACTCCTTACTCCACCGGGCCCAGAAATGTTGGCGGAGTTGCTCAACCCGTTGAAATCGAGCCAAGTGATGAACGGAGTGTTCCAAATAGTCACGTTGGGGTAATGATGTGAGCGGTCGACCCACAAGGAAGTGTCCCGGCGTCAGAGGTGCAAGGTCAGCAGGATCCGAAGATAGCGGCGTCAATGGACGAGAGTTCAAGATGGCCTCGATTTGAATAAGCGTGGTGTTAAGTTCTTCGAACGTTAAGTTACAGTTTCCCAACACTCGTTTCAAATGATACTTTGTCGATTTAACACCCGCTTCCCAGAGTCCGCCGAAATGAGGAGTATATGCGGGAATAAAATGCATTTTAATACCATCATTTGCCAAACTTGCACCTAAGGAATCGCAATAAGTTTTTAGAAATTTCGATAAATCGTTGTACGCGCCAACGAATGAGGTACCGTTATCGGAATAAATGTTAGTTGGCTTACCCCGTCGCGAGATAAACCTATATAAGGCAAGTAAATAGGTATTACTGGTTAGATCGCCTACTAGCTCCAGGTGTACAGCTTTAGTGGCAAAACAAATAAATATGGCTACGTACACCTTCACTAACCTGCAACCGCGACCATGCCGACTGGCACACATGATAGGGCCAGCATAATCGACACCAACATTGTCGAAGGGATAACCTCCTGGCTGGACACGCTGCTGCGGCAAATTTCCCATCAATGGAGTAATTACGTTACCCTTCATGCGACAACAGCGCACACAGTTTCGATAGCAAGCCCTAGCTAGATTACGGCCACCTATAGGCCAGTACGATTCTCGAATTGAAGCTAACAATAACTGAGGGCCTGCATGCATCAATCTTTTATGCTCAAAATTAAATAATAATTTTGTAAAAATGTGAGCGGACTGTAAAATTATAGGATGTTTTTTATTATATGGAAAATCAGAATTTTCTAAGCGCCCTCCGACACGTATGATTTTACTTTTATCAAAATAAACATTAAATTTAAAGAGGACACTTTTCGAAGGTATATTTTGTTTATTTGATAGTAATTTGTACTCTGGAAACGACTCGATTTGACAATTTAAAATAATAACATTCAATGCTTCCTGTAGTTCATCTTCAGATATAAATTTATTAATGACAGGAAGTTTCCTACAGGTTCTAACAAATCTTAACACATACGCTATTGAACGAACAAGTCTTAAGTAGTTTGAGAAACGGTTAAAATCTATTAAAGTATTGCAAGCATTATTTGTTACAATAGCGCTCAATGAAACTTGAGGTCGAGTTTCGGGTAAAGTCTCGAGTTCTAAACCTTTAACCTGAGATGGCCAGTTCGACTGATCTTCCTTTAAGAAGTCGGGGCCACACCACCACAACTGCAGCCCTTGCAGAACGCTAATATCCACGCCACGAGATATTAGGTCTGCTGGGTTCTTGTCAGTTGGGACATGACGCCAAGTGCAGTTACCCGCCTTATCTAGAACTTCAGCAACGCGATTGCGCACAAATGGCTGAAGTTTAGAAGGCAACATCTGCAACCATCCCAATACAATAGTCGAGTCTGTCCAACAGTAAACCCGATCAAACTTTACTCGAAGTGATTTGACCACCTTCTCATAAACGCGAGCTCCCACGACGGCACCACACAGTTCCAACCTCGGAATAGTGGTAGGTTTAATCGGCGCCACACGACTTTTACCGATAAGTAAACGAACCATGCATTCACCATTTGCATTAACACTACGGATGTAGGCACACGCACCGTACGCGCGCTCAGATGCATCTGTGAATACGTGCAGTTCTAACGTCTGGTAACCGTCCGTCATAACATACCGTGGGATACGTAACGTAGTTAAAAGAGGGAGAGCTTTAACAATAGCGTTCCAAGTTGTGCTAAGTTCCAGAGTCAACGGTTCGTCCCATGAAAGTTTGTCTAACCACATTTTTTGTAATAGCATTTTCATGGTGACTACAAAAGGAGATAAAAGACCTAAAGGGTCAAAAATACGTGTGGTCGCTGAAAGCAAATCACGTTTAGTACAACATAGAAGGTGACTTAAAACTAATTAAGAAACCTATTTCATCAGATTCAGCGAACCAGTCAAGTCCTAATAATTTATTGGGTTTATTAGATCCTACACCTAAATCTAAAGATGACTGAGTCCCTGACACTAAAATAGGTTCATTCGACTTCCACTTTCGAAGTAGAATGCAAACTGACCTAATGACTTACATATATTCCGCAATCCGCCATGACTTATGAAATAATTTACTAAAATCAGGTTTAGCCTTAAGTCTGCGTTCCAAGGAATATAAACATTTTGTAGCCCTATGAAATGACTCACCCAAAACAGATTGATTCTGCTTCATAGGTAGACGCACACAAAAACGACCGTCTTCCAAACGAGTCGTAGTTTTACAAAAATGCTCCTCACACAACCTTTCTTCAGGCAAATAATCAGAATTTTGCGAATTAATCTCTTCGAGATTCCAAAATCGCGTAATATCATTACGAATTAAATCCAAGTCGGCATCATTACAGGAACTAGTTTGAGTAAAATTACATCTAATGTTATTTATTGATTTACTGTGATTACTATAGATAACGGGACCAGAGACGATCCATCCTAACCTGGTCTCACATAACACCGGCTTTCCGACTCCTAACTTAATTCTTTGCGAACCTAACAGGTCCCAGAACAGATCAGCACCAATTAAAAGATCTACGTCTGAGGGCTTGTAAAAAGTAGGGTCTGCCAGACAAATATCAGTTGGAATGTTCAGGTTAGATAAATCTAATTCACGACATGGCATCTCATTAGTAATCAATGGCAATACAAAACATAACAACTTAGCATTATAACTATTGTTAAGTGACGTCATTTTTACCTGACACATATTGCCTACGCGACTGGACGCGTTATTTATGCCATAGATTGAACTATCAATCGAACTCGTATTTAACTTAAGTCGTTTACATAATCGCTCCGTCATGAAGCACGATGTACTACCGCTGTCGAGTGTCGCTCGCACAATATGCTCATGATTTTTGTAATCATATAATTTAATTAACGCGGTTGACAATAAGACGCCGCGCTCCTTACTCTCGCCATGAGTAGGGGAAATGTTCGCAGACAAGGACACGTTATTCGTCGCGTCAGTGTCAGCGGACTGCGCGGGCGCTGCAGACGTTGACGGAGACAAAGTTGCATAATCAGATGTGTTATCGTTACCTTTTGTTTCCGAAGTATGAATCAAAGTGTTATGCCTGCGCTTACATAACTTACAACCCGGTTTTTTGCAATTGTTAGAAAAGTGACCAGTACGAAAACAGTTATAACATAATTTAAAAGTAGGAATCAATTTGCGTCGAGCTTCATTGCTCAATGCAAGGAACTGTGAACAATTAACTAAACTATGGTCACCTTTGCAATTAGGACAAGATTTCGAAGCAGGTTCAGTGCTCACCATATTAGAATTTTGTGTCGTCACCATGGATTTGATTTTACTCGCGGAACTTGATTTAGGGTTACCTGACATGTTGTGTTTAGATAATTCTAAAGTTTCAATTAGATCAGCGCGTGCGCGAATGAATTGGAGGAAAGTATCGAACGTAATCTTGCTATTCTTATCAGTGTGACCTTTGAACTCCTCCCATTCACGGTAGGACTTCTGATCCAACTTACGTGTAACTAAATATATCAACAACGTGTCCCACTGCTTGACTGGTTCGCCTAAAGATTCTAACGCTCGCAAGTTTTTATTTAACAGATCAATTAACCCTTTCAAAGCGATAGAAGACTCTTTCGTGATGAGTTCAATGTTAAATAATGCTGACACATGATTCTGCACTAATAAGCGTTTATTGTCAAATCGATCGCAAATTAAATTCCAAGCCACATCATAATTGTTCGCTGAAAACTCAATAGATTGGATTACCACGGCAGCAGATCCCTCCAGAGAAGCACGTAAATAGTGGAACTTGTTGATTTCGTCGATCTCGTCATTATGATGGATGAGGCTAGTGAAGGTGTCACGGAACTCTAACCAATTGCTATATGAACCATTAAACTTGGGCAATTGTATAGTAGGCAACTTAATAGGTTTATAAACACTACCACGACTACCCTTACCACTAACTGAACCATTTTGCTTGTTACTCTTACTCACTAACTGTTGAGCCCTCGACAATGCCTTATAGTATAATGTCTCGAACTCGGAACGTTCAGACAACTGGGCCTTCGTATCGTCAACCATACATTCTAACCGCAACTGTACCTCATCATATTGTTCGTACAACGACTCCAGTTTTCCCATGCGCAACTGTAATTCCATGACATCGCATTCGCTTAATGTTACGTCATCCAATGCGTCCAAGTAATTGACAAATGTAGTTAAGCGACCCTTAAAACTTCCTCGCTTCTTTACTAATTCCCTTTCCTCGGACATGCTGGGAATCGAGTGTTGTCGACCTGGAATGTATATAATCGCAAAATAAATATCTTAATATACTTAATCCGAAATTAATTTAGGTACAGAGTTGTAAGGTAGAATTTAATAAGGTCTAACAATGTAAATAGGTAGGTAAACTTTCTGTATAAAATAAATCTGATTGCAAATGTAACGATACAACTTTTATTATAAATGGATTCCTCAATAACTTATCTAATAAGTTATTACACAAAACACCACAAAACTGAAGTACACTACGGGCAAGTTAAACTGAGATTAACAGTCAATAGTTTGAAATAATATTTAACACTTTCCAGAATAAACTATGATTAACGAATACCTACACATTAACTATGATACTTAACTGAATAGTTATCGCTCAAATGCAACAATACAAATTATATAAATGTAGTTATAATTCCTACTATACTTTTAAAAGTATTATATAATAACGACTGTCGCTAATTGTACATGTAACATACAAAAATAACGAAACTATTCAAAAAGAAAACTGGTACTCATTTTAACATAATTAACAAAATAAATGCACTAACCTTTTGTAAATTTAAAAAAAGCTAGATACAACCTGTACGAGTGTTGGGTGATAATATTATCCAATATACTTAACACCGTGAGAAATAATGTGTACTCAATCCATAAGACACGCTGTCGGCGTTTAACCTCTCAAATCCAGATCAATTATTTCCGTCTTCTAATTATATATTCTTCAAATTACTTGCTGATAACGACAATCCGGCTCGATAAAGGACCATGTGCGGGACTGACCGGGATTTGTGTAAAATAAAACAGGAGAAAATACGAGATTACTGCGCACTGTATATTAGCGTGTACAGGACAAGGGTGCTAACAAGAATGACAAGACATTTCTTATAGCTAATTAGCCTACTTATAAGACTAAACAAAAATAGGATGCATCGTCGCTCGTTGCTATCACTAAATATCAGGCTCTTCACGTGAAAGGTGTTGTTAACTTCAACAACGATCTCATTTAATCAAATAGAGGCATTTTGCAATGAGACGCCACAATCTTATCGTTTTAAGTAAACTGGCAATGCTGCCAGTCTTTTTAGGTACTTTACCAGTCGACAGCAATGCGGGATGCGGATGCGGTTTTTTGACGCCTTACTTTAGATTACTTTTAGTTCCTAAGAGTTTTTTTTATTATTTATGTATAGACTAGCGAACCGCCACAGCTTCGCACGAGTGCATTGGTGATTTTATATATATTATGCATGTATTATACATATAAACCTTCCTCTTAGATCACTCTATATATTAAAAAAAACCGCATCAAAATCCGTTACGGAGTTTTAAAGATCTAAGCATAGATAGTGGTTGCGCCAATTTGCTATGATCCGCGATTTTGTTTTTTGTAATTTATTTTTTTGGCCTAGCAATCCTATCCCTTCCGCTTCCCTTCCCCGCACGACCTCAAGAATTGGAATGACATTGACGTTTGTGCATCGATTGT
This sequence comes from Leucania comma, assembly GCA_958295575.1. Taxonomy (NCBI): domain Eukaryota; kingdom Metazoa; phylum Arthropoda; class Insecta; order Lepidoptera; family Noctuidae; genus Leucania; species Leucania comma. The sequence goes on along the minus strand of OY282477.1, from coordinate 20,364,275 downwards.
GAATGTGACCGCTCCGCTAACAACGCCCGCTCGAAATTACAAGAAAATTGACTATTTCGTGATCCAACCATTCAAAGACTCAACAATAGTGCAGTGTAGTGCAATACAGGACCTGGCAGTGGTTAAATGTGCGAAGTCGAGGTTCGCCGGCCGGCGCCACGTGGAACCTTCGAGGTCAAAAGGTCAGTGTTCCTTCCTAATACATTTATCCCATTAATAAACGCCGGGCACAGTATCTGCATATTGTTAACAAACCTTAGATCGCTTTTTAAAATCTACAGTCCACAGCTTATTTGCGCAACCATTACTTTTTGGTCCTACGAGCAGGATCGTGAATCATTTTCTTGTAATTTCGCAATATAGTATTTGTTCCATAGGGAATAAACGCAACGCGCCTGTTTACCTAGATATAATAGTAGAAAACCCGCATCTAGGCATTTAGGCAACTAAACGTTATTTCGCTCGTATAGTTAAAGAGCCATTGATAATTACGGTACCTACGCCGTCAACCGCACCGCATAATTATAGTTAGCTACGTAAATATCAGCGTAGATATAAATCGATCGCATTCCTTTTCTTGACAAAATTCATTCGGAAGTCCTACAAATTGCATGTAGGTAGACGCATTTCAAAAATACCCGTTCATTGTTGAGTGAATATTTGTAGGAACGGATAAACCATAGTTTATATACGCATATGAACGACGTGAATGATTTAATCGAGAAATTGGGTAATATTCACTCATTGTTTCAGGTTATTCCGTTCGTTCGCCGTTCACTTTGTTGTTTACAATATTACCATATTGTTATCTGATAATTATCGCTTACTTAATAATTCGTTAAGTGTTTGTTTGAGTGTATAGTGTGAATATATCAAAACAAGATGTCTCTTAAGGGAACCAAGGTTAGTACTGATTTAAAGGTTCAGTTAAAGCTTTTATACGCTAAAAGGGACTCACAGTTTTCACGTGTTCAATCAATTTGTGATAAATCTTTGCAAACCTCGGATCTGGCGATTAGAGATGCTTTCTTGTGTTCGTTGGAAACTTTAGATAGTTTGCGCGCGGATTTTGAATCTACAATTAATAATATAAACATTTTAGAGTTGGAGTTAAATCCTGATTACTGTGTGAGTTATCAGGCATTGTCGTCCTTTGATGACTTGTATTGTCGTATCAAACGTATTGCTAGGAGTTTAGAGACTCCCCCCCCGCGAGTGGTTTATCCAACCCTCCTCGCGAACGCCCACGATTGCCGCCAATGCAAATACCTGAATTTAATGGTGACATTCGAAATTGGAATTTATTTATAGATAGTTTCGAAAATATAATACATAGGAACACATCGCTGACAGATCACGAGAGATTGCATTATCTCGTAGAAAAATTGACCGGTAAGGCAAAGGCTGTCTGTGCTGGAATTACGTTTAGCGCTGAAAATTACAATTTAGTTTTGAACACTTTAAAAACAAAATACGAAGATAAGCGATTAGTAGCCACCGCATATTTAGATCAATTATTCGATTTGAAAAGTTTTTCCGTTTGTAAAGATCATAATTTAGAGAAGTTTTTAAATATTTTCGCATCATCTGTTCGTGCAGTAAAGAACCTAAAGGTCAATGACCTCTGTGACTTTTTGTTTTTGTATATCGGTTTACAGAAATTAGATCCTGAAACTGTTCGTCTGTTTGAAACGACTCAGCGCGGTAACGAAATACCTAAGTTCAAAGATTTAGAATCTTTTATTCGCGACCATATTAAGGTATTGCAGCGCACGTCGGCACGTCATGAAGTCACGAATAGGACAGGTTCCGATCGCCGTATAGACGCGTCATCGAAGTCAGTCAAGACTGCACATACGCTAGTTAATACCGCCTCAACACCTGACTGTTCTCTGTGTAAGGGTAGCCATACACAGCTGTACAAGTGTTCGGAATTTCAGAGATTATCGCCTAGGGATCGTTACAAGTTTGTCCGCACTAATAATTTGTGTTTTAATTGTCTAAGTGACAAACATCTGGTTACGTCATGTAACAGTGGTGTTAGCTGTCGTAAATGTCTAGCTAGACATCATACCTTCTTACATTTTGAGAGTAGTAAGCTGCCATCGCGGCCGCGGCCTGCGCGGACGCGCGACGCTTGTGACGCGCGGCCTGCTGCAAGTGCAAACGACGTAACATTGTGTTCGCTTTCCGCCGCTGGTACTCAAATCACTACCGTTTTACTTGCGACCGCGCAAGTTGTCATTGTAGATGCCTTTGGCAAACCGCACACCGTTCGAGCGCTACTAGATGGCGCTTCCCAGAGTAATTTTATTACTCGGGATTGTTGTCAACGCCTTGGTTTTAGTTTTAATAATTGGTCATCCCGCTCAGAAGTGAAAGGTTTTGGAGGTTTAAAGGCAACCATTCACGGTTCCATTAAAATAATATTTAGTTCACGTTTTAATCGTAATATTTCGTTTGAAATGGATTCGCTAGTCGCAGATAAGATTACGGAACGGTTGCCCACGGTACCGGTTGACACGTCCATGCTGACGGAGTTTAAGAACTTGCAGTTAGCCGACGGAAATTACGCTTTCCCTGGAGATATCGATCTATTGATCGGTGCTTCGATTCTCCCGCATCTCCAGTTATCACGTAAAATTCAAGGTCTTCCGATGTACCCCGCTCCGCACGCACTGGAAACAGTTCTCGGGTTTGTTATAGTTGGTTCCGCACCCGCTTGTTTAGATAGTTACTCGACTGTGTCGCACTGTTGCACCGTCGAGCCGCCGCTTGAGTCTACCATCCGCAAGTTCTGGGAGATTGAAGAGGTCAATGTCCCGCCTATTCTCAGCCCTGAGGATCAGGTCACTGAGGAGATTTATACCCGCACGACTACTCGTGATAAAGATGGTCGTTATGTTGTCGCGCTCCCTTTCAAGGGTGATATTTTTTCGCTCGGTGGCTCCCGTGCCTCCGCAGAAAAACGCTTTCTATGCTTGGAACGTAAGATGCAGGCGTCTCCTAAGTTGAAGCAAGCCTATGATGATGTGCTGATCGAATATTTAGATAAAGGTTATATCTCATCAGCGCCTGCCGAGACTGAGGAGACACGTGATTACCCGTTTTACATCATCCCGCACCATGGAGTTGTTAGAGAAGACAAGCTTACAACTAAACTGCGTGTGGTTATGGATGGTAGCGCTAAAACTAGTACTGGCATATCGCTTAACGATATCTTGTATTGTGGTCAGAACCTCCAGGGTAACTTATTTGAAATAATAGTAAATTTTCGCTTGTTTGCTATTGCGCTCTCTGCTGATATTCGGCAAATGTTTCTTAGTATTGGAATCAGAGAATGTGACCGTAGATTCCAACGCTTCTTGTATAGATTTTCTCCGCAGGAACCTTTGAAGGTTTACGAATTCAATCGTGTTTGTTTTGGGCTTAAGTCTAGTCCCTTTCACGCTCTTCGCACTATCAAGCAGTTGGCCGCTGACGAGGGTCATACATACCCGAAAGCAAGGGCCACTATTGAAACCGGATTGTACATGGACGATTTTGTGTACAGTGTACCTAGTGAAGCAGAGGCTATAGAGACCGCTGCTCAAGTAATTAGCCTCATGAAGTCCGGTCAATTTGATCTGGTGAAATGGACAAGCAACTCGCAAGCTACATTAGAGTCGATTCCACCGTCACACCGGTTGACTTCGGTAAAGGAATTCGATGATAGTGATTCGCATAAGATCCTTGGTTTAAGTTGGTCACCCGCAACTGATATGTTCAGTCTTAAAATTAGCTCGACTCCGCCAACTTGTACCAAACGCGTTATCCTAGCATGTGTAGCTCGGATATGGGATATAATGGGTTTTGTAGCTCCTGTCGTTTTGTATGCAAAGCTGCTTATAAAAGAGCTTTGGCATTCCAACTGTGATTGGGACGACACCGCTCCTGACAGTGTTGCTAAGTTGTGGGCTCGCTATAGGAAAGAGCTTCCAATGCTCGATCAGATACAGATTCCTCGCCATGTTGGTATAGTACCAGACACTGTTGTTAATGTGGTAGGTTTCGCAGACGCCAGTGAGAGGGCTTACGGGGGAGTGGTTTACTTTCAGGTCCAAAATGGCGATAACATTTCAGTTTTCCTCATTAGCGCAAAATCAAAGGTATCTCCTCGTAAGGTTGTCTCTCTTGCTCGTCTCGAACTCTGCGCTATTCTTATGTTGGTTCAATTGATTACATCTATAGTCAAAACTTGTCGTCCTCGCATTAATATAAAGAGAATTGTAGCGTTTTCAGACTCAACCGTTGCTCTATGTTGGGCCCACTCTTCACCCCATCGATGGGGCACGTTTGTCGCAAATAGGGTGGCTAAGATTCAAGCTGAATTGTCACCGGAAAATATATTCCATGTCGCTGGAACAGAAAACCCAGCTGATTGTCTCTCACGTGGTTTGCTTCCTGCGCAAATTTTAAATCATCCGCTTTGGTTTTGTGGCCCTCCCTGGCTTCATACCACTCCTAACGAGTGGCCAAGTGCTCCGTTTAACCCCGCTACTGTTTCAGAGCCACCCGAGGAGAAGAAACATACGCTTGTAGTATCAGTTCCGCGTGAAGAGTCAGTTGTTTTGTTGTTGTCTAATCGAGTCTCGTCTTGGTCGAGACTATTACGCTTAGTTCAGTCCTTTTGGAAGCGATGGAGGACAGATTATCTGCATACGCTGCAGTCGCGTCAAAGGAACACTCCTTCAGATCCAGTCACAGTCGGTACTGTGGTGATACTGAAGACTGAGAGTGCGCCTCCTCTGCACTGGCCTCTTGGTGTAGTGGAAGAAGTTTTTCCGGGTTCGAACGGAATAACGCGAGTCGTAAAGGTTAAAACCGCAACTGGATCGTACCTGCGTCCGGTTATTCGCCTCTGCCCTCTGCCTAATCAGTAGTAGTGGCATAGTTAGTTATAAGTTGTTTCGCTACCTAGTATTGATAGTTTAGATATAGTAATAGGGTTTAGTTTCGCTTTTGTTTTTTTTTCTTTTCTTTGAAGGTAACCCTTCAAACGCGGGGGGAATGGTTGCGCCAATTTGCTATGATCCGCGATTTTGTTTTTTGTAATTTATTTTTTTGGCCTAGCAATCCTATCCCTTCCGCTTCCCTTCCCCGCACGACCTCAAGAATTGGAATGACATTGACGTTTGTGCATCGATTGTGAATGTGACCGCTCCGCTAACAACGCCCGCTCGAAATTACAAGAAAATTGACTATTTCGTGATCCAACCATTCAAAGACTCAACAATAGTGCAGTGTAGTGCAATACAGGACCTGGCAGTGGTTAAATGTGCGAAGTCGAGGTTCGCCGGCCGGCGCCACGTGGAACCTTCGAGGTCAAAAGGTCAGTGTTCCTTCCTAATACATTTATCCCATTAATAAACGCCGGGCACAGTATCTGCATATTGTTAACAAACCTTAGATCGCTTTTTAAAATCTACAGTCCACAGCTTATTTGCGCAACCAGATAGGGACAGACAGCGGAAAGCGACTTTGTTTTATACTATGTAGTCATATTTATAAGGTACCTTAAGTGTTTTTTAAATCTGTTAAATTGGAAATGTTAATAACAAAAAAATATTGGTAAGAAAAAACAGTACCTACATAGTATCAAAAAAAGTACAATTCATTTTTCAGTAAACTTAAATAATGAATTTCCCAGATATTTATGGTTTTGAGTGGTTTATTAGTTCTGATCTATATTTTAATTCCATTACAGTCATCAAATATGATAATAACAATGTGAAACTTCTATAATTATTAAAATTAAGAATATTGCGCAGAGTTACTTAAAGATATACAATTAAGCTATCTAATATAATAATAGATCTAATAAATGAGACAAGGGAATTTATATATAATGTTCGAACTTAAATAAAATAAAATTAGAATTAAGTGCACCTTGTGCCTATTATATTTAAAAGATTGTGAGAATAGATCGACTAAAAGGGAATCGTTTGTCTTGGTATGGACATGTGAAAAGGAGGTAAGAAACGCATGTTACTAAAAGAGTTATGAGTTTGCATGTGGATGGATGGAGAGGGAAAGGGAGGCCAAAGAAAAGATGGATGGATTGTGTGAGAAGTGATATGAACGAAAAGGGAATTAGTATAAGCGTGACAAGTGAAAGGACAGAATGGAAGAAAAAAACGTGTTGCGCCGACCTCAAATAAAAAGGGACAAGGGCAGGAAGATGATGGTGATGATGATGATAATAGTTCGGTCATAGAAAAGAATATTTATGCTGTTGTACGTCCAATCTAATCTAAACCAATCTAATTCTTTGATAACTAATTTTAGTTTTTGCTTCATGAAACGGTCTTAGTTAAACATTTTTTTAAATGTCAGAATCCCTAGCTTAAAAGCAATATTTGTCGTTTAGAGAATACCAAAATACAAAATACATTTCTGCTACAATTTCATACCTAACTTTTTTTTTTTTTTATGGTAGGTAAAATCATCCAATGACAAATCCCGCCCTTGGGCGGAGCGGGAAGTAGTGTCAGACTCTTACTGACTAACAACCTACCCCGTTCCTTCGTAGCCTATCGTGCCGGGGTCGAGCATTCCTTTCGGAACTAACCCATGACCCCAGTAGGCTTCGACCCTGCCTGCCTGCAGTTAGCAGGCTGGGCCTCTTCGGTGTGCTGACAGCTCCTTGAGGCGCGCGGGAACAGAACGCGCCGTCGACGACTTGGGCTCGGTCCGGTCGGTTACCGGACGATCGGACAGCGTGCTACCCATTGCACGCCGTCCGCAAGCCCGCGCCTACGGTGGCCGGAAATCGGGATCGGAATCCCGGCGGCGGCTGGGGCGAGCGCCCCGTTGCCTCTGCCTGATGCGGTCGGCCTCCTCCTTTGCTAGCATTACTGCTTCGCAGAAGGAGGCGACCGCCTGCCATCCCTCCTCACTACGGACCATGGCCTGAACCAAGGCCCGGCGAGAGAGATCACTGCCGCCGATCGCCCCCACGAGGACACGGCGATGCTCCGCCCAGGCGGGGCACACCTCTACAGTGTGCTCCACCGTGTCCTCCGGATGTTCCGCACAGTGGCGACACCCGGGCGAATCCTCCGCACGAATCCGGAACAGGTACTTAGCGAACTTTCCGTGTTCGGTAAGCACCTGCGTCGTGCGGAAGTTGAGAACGCCGTGAGGTCTTTCCAGCCACGCCTCAAGGATGGGCCTTATCGCCCCAATTGTGGCGCGCCCCGAACGAGGTTGCGATAGTCGTTGAATTTCATACCTAACTTCAAATATTAAGTTCCTCGCTTGACAGCAAGATAACGCGTAAAGAAAATGGTTAGACATTCTGACATCAGCATGTCTGGACCACTTTTTCTCACAGTTCAAGAAAATACAGCTATTTTATCTTTTCGTAAATATTTACTACCTTCTCAATACCTCAAAATATTTGTTTAGGGTTCCGTACCTCAAAAGGAAAAAACGAAACCCTTATAGGATCACTTTGTTGTCCGTCTGTCTGTCTGTCATCACTCTGTATCTCAAGAACACGTGGAGGTATCGAGTTGAAATTAAAACCTGTTAAAATAATGTTCAGGTCTGCGGTCCCTTGAAGCTCTAAAAAAATAAAACTTCTAAGAAAAAAAGATACGGCCGTTTATGTCACAAAAAAATACGTTTTCGCCACTTTTAAGAAATTAAAATTCATAGGCTACTTCCTGATGACCCAGAATTCTAAACATTTTGCACAAAACAAGGTCTTATAGCACAGATATAGGAATAAATCTGAAAACAGTAAATTTGTTGTTACGTCACAAAAAAGATTTATTTTTTTAGTGGTTGTTGTCTGTCTGTCAAGACCGTTTATCTCGGGAATGTGTGGAGGTATCGAGTTGAATTTAAAACATATAATGAAGCCTGCAACCTGCAATCCCTATAAGCTTTGAAAAAATCACACTTCTACACAATGTTCACACACTCCACAGATTTGCAGCACTTACTCCCATCACGTAAGCTTATTGCACAGCTTTAACTGGAAACAGTCACACATTTTCACAGCACCGCTACGCATCCTCGCACCGCCTAGCAACCTCGCACATCTCTAATGAACAAGCACCCTGACGCAGCGATCACATTAATATCACGTAGTTTGCTTGTATTTTGCAGTAATTGTTGTGATTTAAACTTTCAGGCGTCCCGCAAAAGGCTTTGTGGTCATAAAATTAATAGCTTCAAAAGTATTGGAAAGTGATCAACTTTATGTAACAAAATTAACCGTACCATAATTTTTTTTTTTTTTTATCAAACAAGTAAATACTTATGTTAATTTGATTGATTTAAAGAGAGGAATGGAAGGACAGAAAGAAGATGGGTAGATTAATTAATTATATTTTTTTATTTTTTGTTTTTTTTTTTATTTTGTTTTAACATCATTCAAATTTATTATAAAAGTCAATAATATAAATATAAACAATTTTCAAATTAAAAATTATCAATTTACAAATAGACAAATTAAATAAAATGTCAAACGTCAATGAATAATCCGCCCCTGATCGTTCCCGGTGCAAAAGTTCCCATTACACTCGCCGCATTACCTCGCTGAATAGCGATAGCCAACCTTTGCACCAAGAACAACCTAGACCGGGAGTCACCCGTTGCCTCTTCGAGCCTACGGCCCAAATCCCTTATAAAACACATCCCTTATTAATTATATTATATTATTTATTTATTTTGTACACTTAATTAATTAGCCGAACATAATATTAAGACAGATATTGGCTACCAAATAACATTAAAATTATACAACGTGGCGCTGACGATACGACTTTTAATTAAAACACTGCTAATTCGTAGGAATACTATTAAATTCCAAAAAAATCCCTAAAATATTAATAAAGTGTTTTTTTCAAATATGCTCTAAATGAGACACGATAATTTGATTTGGCTCTCGAAAAGATGTGGAGGGAAATTCAAAATTCGAACGATGGTATTTTAACTTTTAAATAACCAAAGTACAAAATAATTACAAGTGGCCAGTGCCCTAAAGGCAAATAAAACCTTTTTTTTTGCAAAACTTTCTGAGTGCCCTTCATCAGCTAGGGCTGCGGGACTTTTTGAAACAGTCTCCACGACTCTGAAAAGCAAATGGCAACTGAAGGAATAATGGTGGGCTTAAGTTTTAGTATAAGTCTGACACTCCCTGTCGCTCCACCCAGAGCGGCAGATATTATTTGATGATATCTCACAAAAAGAATAAAATATATAAAGCATCTTAAAATTCAACTACCTACTCATTTGAATCTCCATTACTAATGGCTCGGTTATTTAGACATTAGTGCAGTGTTGCAGTGAAATTCCGTCCGAACTTCGAATGTCCGGTTGCGTTACGATTGTCCGGCTACCGTGCGACTGTCCGATAATGTGCGCTTAGCTTTAACTGGGCCGTAACGGTCTGTGAACTTAGTCGGGTGATGCGGGTCATCCTGCACGGGCTGTGCTGTGCTTGTTGGTACAGGGAGAATGGACTGAGTGACACAATAATAATAAGATGTCTTCAAGGCTAGAGTGAATAGGCTCTTAATAAGGGTACGTATCAAAATCCCGAAAGTTCATAATACCTATGATTGAAATACCGACGTCCAAAACACCGAAATTCAAAATACCGAAAGTTTTAAATGCCGATAGTCGTTATATGGAAACACAAAATACCGATGTTCAAATGCCCGAAAGGACGAAATCCCGAATGGACGAAATCCCGAATGGACGAAATCCCGAATGGACGAAATCCCGAATGGACGAAATACCGATGGATGAAATGGTTAAAATTTTGAGGTTAGGTTAGGATATTTTTCGCAACACTACCTACTATACTTGCTAAGATAGCTCGACGGAGCCCCGCTCCGCGGGGCTCCTACGTCTGAGTGGTTTAAAAAAAAATAACCGCGAAGGAGGTGGCGGGGTCTGTGTTCGCTCGCTTCGCTCGCTCACTACGACCCCGCCACCTCCTTCTAACCTAAATCTATCCGAGTCGGGGTGCCCTAAAATTCCGCCCTAAACTTTTGTTTTAACTTATGATATATACCTATTATGTTAAGCTCCTTTTTTGTCATTGTCTTAGAGATTTTAGTCTTTGGATCAGCGAGTGAAGCGATCTCGGGACCTTAAGGCACTCCGACACGGACAGGTTAGGTTAGAAGGGTGCGAACACAGACTCCGCCACACCCTTCGTGGTTATATTTTTGTAAACCCTAGAGCCCTAGTACTTCATTAGGCTCCGACTACGCTTTTTTGGCAACTTTTAAGTGTTGACCTAACCTGGTTTACAAAAAATCGTTTTTCTCGGAAACGTTGGCAATTTCGGGATTTTGTACTTCGGGATTTTAAACTTCGGGATTTTAAACTTTCGGGCAAATGAACTTTCGGGATTTAAAACTTTCGACCAAACAACCATTCGGCGTTTCAATAATCGGGATTTCGTCTATTGGTATTTTAAAATTCGGTCTATTAAAATTCGGGATTTTGATACGTACCCCTTAATAAACTAGTGCGCTTCAGAAAAAAAAAAACACGTATTTCTCATAACTTTTGTGAAATATTCGAGTAACTGACGGAATTACCGAATGCCAACAGAGTTTTCAGACGTTCTCTTTTTTTGCGTTGCAGACATGAAGCAACAAATTTTTAAATCATGCTCGACGATGACGATAGGCGAGTGGTGAACTTAAGATGAAGCGAATATAGATGTATAAATAAATACCTACGTGAAAGGAGGTAGATACTACAACTATAGTAGTTAAATGCAGATGTAACTTGCCTAAGGTCTTTTTACATAGCATGGGTAGGATGACAGCAGGACGAAAATTTACATCTTTAAAATGAAAGAGAAGGATAGATAGCTACATCACTGTATGAATCCGGAAGCTGTCACCCGCACAATCCTCGAACAATTCACTTTTCTACACGTATTCATTTCACACTTGGATAAGGGAAGGTTCAGTCCATTGTCCATGTGTTAGATCAGAATTGTTGTTTAATCACGTTTATGCTTAGCTATAAAGGAAATGGCAATGGAATTCGGTGGATAGTGGGCCCGTGCTATTTGATGGAATGGGGTTTTGGAATTGAGGAGGTTTTTGAAGATAAACTTATGTTAGTTTAAAAGTCCATTGGCAAAACTTTTTTCTTAAACTAGTGCGCTTTACCATTAACGATTGCATCACTGCTTACCATCAGGTGGGATTGTAGTGAAGCACTAGTTTATATTAATTTAAAAAAAGCTGGTCTTGCAAATGGCGAGCAATAGGTAGCTTGCCGTCCGGTCGTTTGGAGTCGACAACGCGTTGTCTTCCACGTTCGCCTAGAAATGTCAGCAAAATTGAAGGGGCCCAGTGTATGACCTATAAATAACTGTAAGGGATTGTAAACGGAGACGCGACGCGTCAGGCGGACGTCGTACATTGTCATATGTTTGTGTTCGCGCGTGCGATGACGTGGCCCGCTGCTGCAATGTACGACGAACGCCCAACGCGCCGCGTCTCCGTAAACACGGCCTTAGGGCTGCAAGACTATTTGAAAGAGGTACTTACTATGACCATGGAACAAAAAAAAAATCAAATTTTTGTCTGTTTGTTCAGGCATCACGCAAAAACTACCGGTTCGATTACGATGAAACTTGGTATAATTATTCTTTAATATCCTGGGCACCACACTGGGTATTTTTTATCCCGGAAAAGTATTTATACAATAAAAAACAAACTTAATTTTGCGGTTCGATCCCTAGACCCGATTACTGTACCAACCGCAAATAATAAGTTTGTCGTAGGTTATATCACCCACAGTGGAGTTCACTAAGGAGCGCTGCACACGGCTAAGATACTATAATGTTTTATCTTAAGTTACAATATCGCTCGCCATACAATTCAAGGGACTATCACACACTACGAAGATAATAAATAATATTTCATGTTTGGTATCTTAAGATGAAATTGTATGGCGAGCGATATTGTATGCTGGCGTCGATCTTAGCGTGAGTTGTTTTTCACATGGTCAGCTTTACGTCGCTCTTTCCCGTGTGAGTAGACCAAGAAACCTTTATGTTCATATTCCGGACGGGCTCACTGACAATGTCGTGTATGCTGAAGCTCTCAATTGATGTTGTACGGTGACTATCTCTCGTTACCATTATCTTTGTGAGCATTCGTTGCAATGAACGTCAGCTTCGCCATCGGTTATCCTGCTCAACAGGTACCAAAGTAGAAATCTAATACAAAAACCTTATAGAACGCAAGCAATGCTGCGAGCAAAGATATCATATACCCTCTTAATCACCGCTAATGAGACACAATTGGTTTTCTATTGTAATTAGCCACAAAGGGCCCGCCCCGGGGCAGAAGTATTAATACCGATATGCTCGATAGATAACGTTCTACGCAAATAGCACTTTTCACAAAAAACTCATTGATAAGTTTCGTCGTCCACGCGAACGAAGTCGCGGGCACAGCTAGTAAACATTAAATTCCTAATAATTATGTGAAAACCCTCTAGATGTGGCCACGATAATAAACCGTTCCTTCTTACCTATCACACTTCAGCAAAACGATCCACAGAAATATCTGCAGGATATCATAAACGGAAAACATTAGGCATGTACCCGAAAGACTTATTGCAAAACCGTAAAACGCAAATGTGCACACCCCCTAAAGGTACTTTGTGAAATCCGTTATCACATTCGTACTGGGGAAATAACGATAATTCAAAATTTATCAGTGAGCAATACCCAACGTGGGTTTTTTAAGTTATTACTGTAGAATTGATATGAACGGCCATGATACGCAATTTTGGCCTTTTTAATCATTCTTGATTTATAGTGTAAATAACAGCTTCCGTTACGTTAATTTAAATATGGGCCTTTATTTTAATTTTATGAGTAGCTTTTGTTTCGTAATCGTTAGTATGCTTTAAAAATACCTAAAGTTTATTACTGAAGTGGGTTATTAATGTTTTCTCGCAATTGGGTGATTTAATTGCGCTCGCGGTTAATGTCGTGTTATTTATTTTCTTTTGCCATTCGCAAGACAGAGATAGGTTATAATAATATTACTATTATGTACACCTACTTTTTGTAAATGTCTAATTTATTGATTTGGTTTCAGGTTACCTATGCCTGCTACCTTCTCTGGACAATGATTTTTTAACCACTGTAGGAAGTTTTCGTGGTCCGGAGAAAAGACTTTTTTTTATTTTGTCAACACAGCCGTGGATAGAATCTAGATGAGATTGACCGCCTTGACACACACATCGCACGTTTCATAAACCGAAATATGTCAAAAATTAAGGATTTCTACTTGTGTAAGAGCCAAATTCACCAATAAACTAATCGCGATTCGTTCAAACTAGATTACGCTGAGCTCAGTTTAGTTGAACTAAGTTTTTATATTGAATGATGAAATCAGCCCTTAATAAAACGATCTAACTCCGATTAAAGAATCTCTATCTCTCCCTACGGAACAAGCAAAAATGGATGATTTATTAGATCACCTCTCTCTTTTCTACAAAAGCCCGCGACATTGCTTTTTATGTGATAGAGAATCATTCAGTGATGCGGCGACCGTGATATGAGATAGTTTTTTTACGACTAAGGTTGAGTAAAGTGAAATAATTCGCTTTATTTTCAAACGCAGGTGAGACTATTCTAATTCATTATTTTTTTAAACTAAGGGTAGGGACTCTACCCGGTCTGGTCCTGAAATCGGATTGACATGGTGGCGTTTTTGTATAAATACTTCGGCGCTTCGATATACCGATAGTCAATCTGGCACCGCTGGAGAGACTGCAGTACAGCCCAAGTCTCGATCGAATCAAAGACTTTCTCGTAGTCCACAAACGCTAAGCAGAGAGGCTCATTATAGTCCTCAGTCTTTTGTATTACCTGCCGCAGCGTATGTATGGACCACGGTGCTGAAGCCTTTTTGGAATCTGGTTTGTTTGGGAAGCTGGGAGTCGTCGAACCTGCGCATGAGACGGTTCGTGATGACTGTGGAAAACAACTTGACGACTTGGCTCAGAAGTCAGATGGGCCTGTAACTCCTAAGCAGGGTATTGTCTGGTATTGTCGCCTTTTTTAGACAAGAGTACCTACCGCCACACCTGTGCTCCATGCATGTGGCGTTTTTCCATCGAGTATGACGGAACCGAATAACTTTTTAATGGCCTTTAGGACCCGTTTTCCACCCGCCTTCAAGAGTTTGGCCGTATTTCCATCCTCAGCCGCCACCTTGAGCCTTATTGTTTTTCAGCTACTTCAGAGCCATCCTAATTTAGTCGGTCTTCAGTTTCGTCAGCTAGCTTTGCCCAATAGACAGATCTACTGCAAATACTTTAAAGCCCTTATTCCTCTCAATCGCGTTCTTAATCTGTCCTAGCTCAGAGGACACCGGTGTCCTCTCACATCCACGCCACTATAGGCCTTAATTCCGATGTTTAGAGTCTACTTTTGTATGAACAAGTTGGGTAGTTGTGGATCGACGTGTTAATCCTCTCGGTATTAAATCGATAAAGGTCGCGTTTCTGATGCATGGCTCTGGATACATCTTCATACATGGTCTCTACTTCGTCGTCGGGGTGTGTCGGGGTCGGGGTCGGGACGAAAACCTGTATGACCTTCAACGAATATCTTGATGATATTCTGAGTAGGTATAAGGTACGCCACCCTGGTTGACACACTCTCGATCTTCAACACATTGTTCACAAAGATCTTGTAAACGAAAAACCCGGCGCCACCTTGAGACTGCTGGCACCCTCCCGAAAATAGAGCAGGTTACCGGATTCGAGAATTATCGTGTCCTCCCCCGTGCCTCCCCCTGTCTTCGCACTTCAGTTAATCCTATAATACTCTATCATAATTGGCCTTTATTTCTCCTCAAGCTCGGTTACCTTCTCGTCAGTCCTTAGTGTATGCGAGTTATAAGTTGCCAGGTCCTGTCGTTGTTTTATAAAGGCGTAGCCGGATCTCATCCGGAGATTCTTAACACTATATAAGACAAGGGGAAACGGGCTGCCAGGCACTAGAAGCCATTTCTTTGTTTTGCTAATCATTTTTGTTGTCGTAATCGAAAAATTAAAGTGAAAACCATCAAAATGTTTTCAACTAGGTAGAGACTCAAAACTTTGATTGCAATTTCCCAAAAAAGTGAAATTTTGACTTATTCCGGTTTATTATTAAGCGTGCCACATGTGGAGCTAGATACATTGAGAATTTGATGTGGATTTTAAGATGTTGTAGACAGTTTTTTTTAAGTTATAGATTTAAAAATGTCAAACAGCGCCATCTGTTGATTAACTAGGACACTCCACACACATTTCACTTCGACAATTACTTCTATACAAACGTCAGCAGATGTCGCTGTATGAGAAATATTTTGAATGAATTTAATTTTGTATAACTTTATAGTTCGAAATAACAAAATAATTTAGTACAATTATTGCGTTTATCATATTTAAAAATAGTTATTTAAAAAAAGAAAAAAAAAACCGATAAAACCGAAAACGTTTTATACTCCGTAGCGTCGCGTGCCTACATAAAAAAAAGTTATACACAAACAACATGGTGGATCAGCTGTTTTCATTTTTCTCAAATCTGAATTTGTTTTCATAAAACGAAGCCTTGTTATGGTCTCATAGCCATGTGTGAATTAAAATGGGCTCAATCGCATCGGTGCTGCAATGGCATTGTCAGACGTGCGGCCAGATCAATCCAACAGAAAGTGTGAAGTGTTTAAAATGTGGTACAAAGCGAGTATCAAGTCATGACAGTGGAGTATTTAAAGAAAATTGTAGAGATTCGTCGTCGGAATATACATCGCGAACAGGAAAAAGCGAAGGAACTACACCTGGCTCTGAAGCCATCGTCATACCGACTCAAAATAGCTTTAACAGGTGTGTTTTTTTTTCTAGTAACCATCGCCGTCTTTCAGTCTCTGTCAGCAAATTATTGATTTTTCGTGACCCGTATTTTAGGTTATATTTCTATTGTATTTCATTGTTGTGCGCAGTAGAAGCGACTTCATTAACTAAATTAGATGTTAACGTGCAGTTTTGGGTATTTGTGTGTCAGTAATTGTATTAAAAATGTGATTCTATGTGTGTATTGTTCGTGATGTGTATAGGTATGTATTGTAGGGCAGTTTTGACTAATGGATTGCTCATTTCGTTAAATTCCTACTTTGGAAAGTATTTTCAGGTGTATTAGAACAGATTTTCTGTGAAAATCATAGAAGTAGTGTGTTCTGTGTAAGAAGAACCAAAAAATCGTAATTCATAATTTAGTGTATTGTTTGATAAAATCAATTATAAAAGTGTTATTGAAACTCCATCCTTTAATTGAATGTCTATTTTAATCTATACTCACTATGGACCTTACTTGTAATCATACAGAATAATGTTTCTTATTGGAATGTGGATAAAAAAAATCCTTTGTTTGATCCATCTTCTTCACACTACCTCAATATTTTGCCATCATTTGACTACTAATATTCCAGATATAGTGAAACTATAACCTATGTTTCTTTTGTAATTATCATCATCATCATCATATAAAAACTAAATAATTTTTAATTTATTTGACTATCTAATTTTTAAATTTCACAGTGGTGTCTTTTTTACTCATTTTTAATGAAAGCCATCTTTCAAAATGTTTATAATTGGTCTAATATTGTTTGAGTTTATTCATCACACTAATATTATGTAGCCCAAAAGTTTGTGAGTCTGCGATGTTCGTAACTTCTTCACGCTCAAACAGCTGAATGGATTTCGATTAAAGCATAGATAGCTAGTTATAAATAAAATTACAAATTTTGTTTTCCACTTGATACAAAAACTTTAAAATACAGGTATAATTTATTTCATAGTTTTCAAAAAAAAATAAAACGGCCAAGTGCGAGGTCGAGGTCTTGAGATACAGCTTGGTGACAGACAGACGGATGGACAGCAAAGTCTTAGTAATAGGGTCTTTTATTTGCCCTTTGGGTACAGAACCCTAAAAAAATCATTAAACTTAGCAGCAATACAATGCCATTTGGAAATTATGTCAGAGTGCTGGTAACACAAACATAATATTTTATGACCTGCAATTAGTATTGTGTGACCAGAGATAATGAAAGGATATGTCTAATTATTTGATATGCAATATGTAGGGTAATTTATTCAGTGGCATTGTTACTGAATAGATACTTCTGTTATTGTAACTGTTGTATTATGTTACCATTTGTGGCATAATAATTCACTTAGCTTATATGTATTTTTTGTTTGCCAGTGATGACCAAACTCAAACTCAAAATCGTTTATTTTATATAGGCCTACTTGGGCACTTTTAAAATGTCAAAAGCTAGTGCATGGTTCCAATTGTTTCCTATGGAGAAAAACCAGCAAGAAACTCCATGGACCAGGTTGAAATTAGAGGTTAAATACTGTAATTAGAGACACAAAAGAAAGACAATAGGTATGCGGACACCGGTGTCCGCTTGGGGTTTGAGTAACTACGTCAGGTCTTTAAGTTACTAAAAGTCAAGAATGAATAGTAGGATAATTCTAGGCAAGTATACCCCATTGTCAATCATATCATCACTTACTATCAGAAGAGATAGTAGTCAAACCCAAGCCCATTCATGATTTTTTTTTTGTTAGTCTGTCCAGTCCCCATTCTGGGCAAAGGCCTCCCTCCACTCTTTCCATTTTTCGCGGGCTCGCACTTTCTCTTGCCAGCTCTGGAGGAATCTGTCTAGTTCATCGCGCCATCTCCTTCGTGGTCTGCCCCGTGGCACCGTCTCAGGGTAGCAACTTTGTGCTACTTTCGCTCACAGTTTGACAGGCATGCGGCAGACGTGTCCAGACCCATTTTAGTTGGACAGCCTTTTGAGCCACATTAACTATTCTGGTTTTAAGCATCAATAACCATATAAGTACACTGGTGGCAATACAACATGTTCAAGATTACCTTTACCTGGCGAGGCAAGACAAAGAAATCGCAAGACAAACTGAAAACGTCTGGAAGAGCTACTGGTTCTTGAGACTTATTCAAAGGTGAATTGCCCGTGGCACTTAAATGTTGTATGTGTTCTCGCTTAGCACATAAACATGGTCTTTGCCTAATATCCAAAGTCTGCTAGTTTGGAGCGTAGTACATATACTAGGTGTTAAAGTAATGGATCAAGTTCGAAATACTATAAAAAAATAATAATAATTTGTTATCCTTTATTATCAGGCAACTAAGGTCCATAAATAAAATACAAAAATAATTTTACAAAATAATAAATTAATACATATAAAATAAACTATAACAAATAATTAAACTAATTATTGAATTATTGCACATGAAGCGCTTATATAAAACATATTTAGTATTCCCTGTTTATAAACACAGCCATTATTCCTGTCATCTATAGTTTGTTAAAAGTCCTTAAGGATTGTGGAAAGCCATATCTGACAGCAGTCTTACCCTATGGTTATGGTGTTAACGAATTACTTGTTTGTGGAGTTCAGTTGGTAATCTCTCCTTGAACAATACTAGTAAGCTGCATAAAATACATGCATACTTGAAGCTGAGATAAAAAAAGTAGAGAAAATGATTAGACAAATTGTTGATGGGCAGAAAGGCTCTGGAGTGACGACCGTGTACGGTATGATGCAGAATTGGAAGGCCTACCACAACATAGACCAATGACTTGAAGGATGTGAGATGCACAGGATAGGGTCAATGTGGTGACACTTGGGGGGCACCAGCAATGATGATGATGATGACATAAATAAATAATACGCGGACTAAGCGATCTAATACAAATACGATAACAATTGCATCTCTGCTTACCATCAGATGGGATCGCTGTCAAGCACTTAGAAAAATAAAAATACTTGAAGATATACATGAGTATCAAGTACTGTAATTTAAAAAAAAAAAACATCAAATATTTCAAGCCTGATCATAATGTTGTTACAGCGGATGGTCGTGCGTGGGCTCCGCCCCGGAGGCGTCGCGCGCGTGGCGGTGCGCGTGCGGTCTACGCAACGTGTCCGCCGCGTGGCGCTGCGCTGCCTGCGACGCGCTCGCGCCTCACGCGCCTGTCTACAGGTAATTGACTTAAGACAGCCCTCTTTAAAAAGTTAAGCAACTCAACTGTGGTATAGTACGCTGCAAATAAGTTGAACCAAAATGGCCATCGTTGCTACGGTTACGCACAGAACCCGGTTCGATTGAGACTATGGTTGCCACCTTTTTTTTTTTGCAAATAAAGTAGGTACATTGGTTATCATAGCTTAGAAAAAAAAGTACGTAGTATCAAAATAAAGTACAATTTCTTTTTCTTTTTTGTTGTGTTTAAAAACATGTTTTTATTGCGTTCTTATCAAATTATATGTTAAACAATTGCACAGTAACTTTACAATCTATATCTATATTTAAATTTAAGTTAATAAGTAGGTAAGTACCTACTTAATTATTTTTTTATCAAATTCAGAGACGCTTTGTTTCTTTCGTCTCGTCATTTGCTATTCATCCATTACAGAAAAAACTCTGTGAATGTTGAATTGGCGGAAATAGAAGAATATTTTTTTTTTCGATTCAGCACCAAATGGTTCTAATTCAACCAAATATTCTGTTGCGTGCGTAAAAGCAGTGGGATAAGAACGGCTTTTCAAGTAAGTGTAGGTATTGAATTTTTTTTCTGTTCTTAATTTTGGTTTTTTTTTTTTTTTTTGATTGTTGGTAAAATCATCCAATGACAAATCCCGCCCTTGGGCGGAGCGGGAAGTAGTGTCAGACTCTTACTGACTAAAAACCTACCCCGTTCCTTCGTAGCCTATCGTGCCGGGGCCGAGCATTCCTTTCGGAAGTTAACCCATGACCCCAGTAGGCTTCGACCCTGCCTGCCTGCAATTAGCAGGCTGGGCCTCTTCGGTGTGCTGACAGCTCCTTTTTAATTTTGGTAGTACCTCCTCACATAACTCGTCCATCTTTTTTCTTTTTACATCGCCTAGCCTGAATCTTTCCTCCAGTGCCTCATAGAAATACACAATTGTTTATTATTAAAAACATCACTATGTTAACAAAATTCTAAAAACAGTGAACAACACTGAACAAGTGTTATTCACTAATAACACTTGTTTAGTGTTGTTTACTGTTTTTCGAGTTTGGTAGATCTCTGCGTCATTGCTACGAGTACATTGTGTACCTGCCTACTTTAATCAACTGGCCACACCGGGCCATAAACACTAATATCGATACAAGCAAGATAGATAGTGTGAGGAAATAGCCATAATTACTGTACTTGACATTTGAATTGATGATTACAGCGTTTATTAACGTATTTTGTGGCCTTTGACCTTAGCATGTAGGATTCAGAGGCCATGAAGAGTCATAGGCTAGGTAGGAGGTACGTTGCTTTTTTTTAACCTTTTTTTTTAAATTAATTTGCCCCACACTAGGATTCATTCCTATTTCAAAGGTGCGTTCACAAGTCTTTGTGTCTACCCAGCGCAGCAGTTAATTCTTCTTCTTCTTCTCGAATCGATGGTTTCCTTTTCCCTCAAAGTTCATGAGCCCAGAAGGTTGCCACATTTATAGCGGTGTCAGTGGCGTTTTTTAGGTCCTCCAGGGTGCATTTCTAGGGATATTTTAGGCACTTTAACAAGTGGGCCATTGTTTGGTCTGGAGCACCCCACTCGCACTGGGTGTCGGAGGGGTCACCCCCAAAATGGTTTCGTTTGCATTTTTTTTTTATGGTAGGTAAAATCATCCAATGACAAATCCCGCCCTTGAGCGGAGCGAGAAGTAGTGTCAGACTCTTACTGACTAAAAACCTACCCCGTTGGTCTACTTGGGTCTATTGATTGCTTTTCATATAGGCCACTGCAGATCGCATCCGAGTGGCAGATGTTCCTAGGGTTGAACGAAGTCAGGCGGTGGTGAGTGGTGTTCCTCCCACAACTTACATCAATTGTCAATTGCTCAACCGTTTCGCCAGCCGTGCTTTCAAATCTTTCTTAATTCTTAATTGTACACAAAAAATATAACATATCATATAGGGATACAAACAGTTTATGTACAAAGGCGAGCTTAACTCAGCAATGAGTAAATCTTTGCTTGTATAAAGATGTAAAATCTTTTGTAAATGGTCCGATTTCGAAGCTATTTTAATCGAATGCTACACGATCACTGAGTGCAAATGGGCACTTTTGTCCCAGAAAAATACGCGACCCCTGCGGTCCATGGTGGTGAAGATACTTGAGAAGCTATTAGTGCACCGAGCCTTTCCATTTTCTTGGGTTAATAAACATGAAAATTAGTACAAATTCTAATCAAAATTAATAATAAAGACTGAGTTGGTAAAGTGCTAGTTATTTTTAACTTATTACTATATTGATAAAAGCTGTACCTATTTAAAATATTATTTTTACATAAAAAAATCCGTCCTGACTTTTGTGACATTGTAAAACAATCCTAAACCTATGCTTTTAAGCCGCAATCCATAAAAAGTATAATTTATCTTGCCAGTCGCAAGCCAATAAGAGTATGTGACCTTTTCAGATGTCACAATACTTTTTAATTATGGGAGAGAACATTTTTATACACATATTATTCCTGCAAAAAATTTAAACTGTCACTTACAATGTTATTCCTAAAAAGGGTTAATATAACAGGAAATGTTTTCTTCATTAAAACAATCTAACAATGGTGTTTTTGTTTTTCAGGCTGTCTGATGATGAGGATCAAGCTTCAGGGATGACGGACAAAGAAAAGTCTGCTAAAGGTATGTGTTAGAAGACCTACAAAACCCATGACACGTACAGTACGGATCTTTGCGCGTCTGAAGTTAGGCTCTGCGAACTTTAGCGCTCAAAATAAGCGCGCTAAATAAATTATTTATAAAAATAAGAGTGCACAAGCGCTAAAGTTCGCAGAGACTATGTTTTGATCCTCGTATTGGTGTTTTTTTTTAGTGAACTCGGTTTTTTTTTTTTTGTAAATAGTTATTTTTTTAAATAGGTTATTTTTTTAATTCTTCTGTGTCTTTCAACTTAAATGCCACTATTCTCTTTTTCAGACAACACTATGATAAGGTCCAACACTCTAGCTGTCCCATCATCGTATAAGCCTACGACGAATTATTCTGATGGCCGACGTTTGAATCTCGACCTCCAGTCCCTCCGCCTGTCCCCCACACAGCTAACTGACCACGCGCATGGGGTCACCAGGTCCCTATCCCACGGCTCGGTCATCAACTCTCAACAAAAGTGGTGGAAAGTCGATGAGAGTGGACGAGGGACTATCAACAGACCTACGAGTCTAATGGTATCGGAAAGATACGGTCAGAGTAACCCTCGAGAATCGTTCCTTAGAAGTCTGCACACGGTGACGAGGAGACCCAAAAAGTGTAATGAAAGTAAGTCTAATTGGGAGCTCAATTACGTCAAGGAATACCAGAGGGAGCAGAGTAGGGGTCTGCATTTGAAGAAGTGGTCCTGTAGCAAGTGTACGCTAGAAAATTCTGGCATCAGAACACATTGTGAAGCCTGCCTTTCCCCTAGAGTATCTCCTTTATCGAGGATCCCTAACGCCAGAGGTCTGAGTGTGACCACTTTGGGAAGGCATGAAACGGCAGCAGGGAGAGGAGATGGTGCCACTTCACTCCCTACGTCAGGAGGCGTCATGATCACGGTCCCTGATTGGCCGACGGGAAGCACAACCTTAGGAGCGGCCTTCAGAAGGTCAATAAGCGCGCAGAATTCTCCAGAAATCCGCCCGACGTACCGAAGGTCTTTCTCGGAGCAAACAAATGCTGAACGCCCGGTAGGTAAGGTGATATCCAGTCGAAGAAGTCTGAACGACTACCAGAAGTCTTTGGCTAGTTACTGCAACAGTTTACCGAAAGCGGAAGGGCGGAAAGACCCGAAGATTGACGAAAACAGCGTTGAGCTGATTGATAAAGAGTGCAGTTGGGATACGAACGCTGAAGGAGTGATTTACGCACTGCCAAACAAAGGGAAATATAAGGACTTAAACCTACAGTTACAAGTGAATAATAACGGGACCCGTTATTCGTATGTTTCGGTGCAAGACACGAAGACAGTGATGAGTAATTCGCAGAATGAGGCTTTGTACTCGAACGATATAAGTGATGGGGACTATGCTCGGATAGACGAGCTGCTAGGTGCCGAGAACTGCATTTCCCCAGTGAATGACGTAGCTTCGAATATAAGGACGTCGCATATAGGGCCTTCGAGGGAGACTAAAGTGTTTAATATGCTGCCATCTGTTGGGAAAGTGTCCCATAATCCGAGGGAGCAGAGTAAAGTGCCTTCGACGCAGCAACAAGCCACGTGAGTGTTTAAAAATTCTTAAGTAATGCTTATTTGTCTTGTAAATGCGAAACTTTTTTAGGGATCCGTACCTCGAAAGGAAAAAATGGATCCTTTATAGAATCACTTTGTTGTCCGTCTGTCTGTCAGTCAAAACCATTTATGTCAAGAACGCGTGGATGTATCGAGTTGAAATTAAAACCATATACCCATGTCTGCGGTCCCTTGAAGCTGTGAATACATCAAACTTATAAGTTAACGGGAAAAAAGATACGGCCGTTTATGTCGCAAAAATCGAATATTTCGACCCCTCAAAGAAGTCAAAATTCATATCGTACTTTCCGTTGACCTAGAATCCTGAAATTTGGCATGAAGTAAGGTCTTATAGTACAAGTGTAGGAAATAAATCTGAAAATTTGTAGTCACGTCACAAAAAAAAAAACTTTTGATTCGGAAAAATCTCGAGACTCGATTCGGGAATTGAATTATTTACATAAGTTGGTTGGTACGGAACCCTCAGTGTGCGAGTCCGACTCGCACTTGCCCAGTTTTTTTTTACTTCCGACTGTTTGTGCATTTAGTTATATAGTTAGTTAGTTATATAATGTATCGCATTGTAATTTTTTTTGGTAGTCTTTAGCGACAAATGTATCGAGTCAGCCTACTCGGCAAGCTTCGTTAAGTTAGTCAATGCTACGATAAAGTTTTCAGCTCCATTTTGCCGAAATCGCGCCTGTTTCAATGATATCACATATTGTCCAGCTTTGTGACAAAACTACACTAATTTTATATCACAGTGTCTACTAGAAATCAAATTGCGAATAATTAAAATAGCCACTAAAACTTCACTCGAAAAAATCCAGCCAAAAACATCCGAAATTAACTTTGTATTTTTGTATGTTTTTTTTTATGGTAGGTAAAATTATCCAATGACAAATCCCGCCCTTGGGCGAAACGGGAAATAGTGTCAGACACTTACTGACTAAAAACCTACCCCGTTCCGTCGTTGCCTATCATGCCGGGGCAGAGCCTTCCTCTCTTACGTTTTTATGCTTATTAACTTTACCTTAGTCGGTCACTCTTCCATACAAACGTAATATAGAACGATTACTTTACTATTTGACGGAGATTTTGTAATTCAATAAATTTTTGAAACAAAACAAAAATTATACCAATTTGTTTCGTCATCTTGTAGTAAAAAAAAAATAGTTTTTAAAGTAATGAGCGTCGAGCCAAGATTGCACATCTTTGAGATGTGAGAGTAGAGAAACTCCATTAATTTGCACTATTCTATTGCTATCTTTTTCTTGTACATATAAATAGACAAGGACAAGACTATAGCAGGCGTGAAATTAGGTTAAGAAATACTCTATGATTTTAAATAGCTATAGTTTATCTGGTGGCGTGCATTTACAAATGTAACATGCGATGCTTTCAATTGATATTATAATACCCTACTAACTTGTAAAGTCACGCATTGACCCGATTTAAGAGGTCACGTAATACTAAGTTTGTTTACTAAGGAATATTTATAGCGCGGAAGTATAATATGGTTTAGGATGCCAGGGCCATGTGATGGTTCCGAAAGAGTTATGTAGCTTTAGAATAGAGTTGCCAGGTGTCCCTATTTGCGCGGGACGTCTCGGTTTTCAGAGGTCTGGTGGCCCGTCCCGATTTACCCTTGATCGGGACGCCTATTATCCCGATTTTCTAGTCTAGGTATTATGTATATTTATCTTGTAATCTCCCAAACACGGTTATCAATTTATATATAAAATTTTGATCTATTTTTTATTTATTTACCTTGTACAAATGGATAACAATATTATACGAGATATTGAGCCAATCATAGGTTCTCACGGGTAGCAACAGAAAAAGTATTAGATAACTTAGGATCACTGACAGGCACAATAAAAAAAAGAATATTAAATATCCCTCTTTTTAGGTGGGAAATCCAATGATATCTCCCGCCCTTGGACGGGGTTGCCTTTCATACCAGGGCCGAGTTTTCCTTTCAGAAGCAAATCCTTGGCCCCAGTAGGATTCGACCCTGCTGGGCCTCTACGGTTTTTTTGACAACTCCTTGAGGTGCGCTTGAAACAATACGCGCTATCGACGACTTGGTCTCGGTCCGGACGGTTATCGATCGGTCGGATGACGAGCTATCCATTGTTCGCCGTCCGCAAGCCCGCGACTACGGTGACCGAAAATCAGGATCGGAATCACGGCAGTGGCTGGGGTGTTAGGGCAGTTGCCTCGTGCGGCCTCCTCCTTTGCTAGCATTTCTGCTTTCACAGAACAAGGTGACCGCCAGCCACCCTGATCATTACTGCTGATCGCCCCCACGAGGACACGGTGGTGCTTTGCCCAAGCCGAGCACAACTCTACCGTATGCTCCACCGTGTCCTCCGGGCGGTCCACACAGTGGTGACTCTCGGGAGTCGGGCGTTACTTCCGAACGAACCGGATTCGTGCGGAAAGAACTTCCCGAACTGACCATGTTCGGTGAGAACCTGCGTCATGCGGAAGGTGAGGACGCCGTGATGTCTTTCCAGCCACTGCTCAAAAAGGGGACTTGTCCAACATTGGATTGCGAGAGTCGCCGTCGCCATTTCACTATGAGATCCCGCCGGAACTCTGTCCGCTATTTAGGGTTTCGCCCCGGCATTGCATTTCCACGCGATCAAATATACCGTGAGTATAATTTAGCATTATGTACTTTAAAAAAGTCAATATTGAACCGAGGCAGATTAGGTTTTAGTGGTAAATGGGTCAAATGAGAACTCTTTAAGAATATTAAAGTCCTTGCTCTCTCGCACCATGTATGAGTTGCGCCTGTAGTCGGAAGAGGAAAAGGATATTATACAGGGTGACTGGTAATTAGTGAACAATACTTAAAGACGTGATTGTAGTCATGATAACAAACAACTTTTACTATGAGACCAATCCTGAATTCGCGAAAAAAAATCATTCAAGTTCAGTAAATTTTGACCAGTTAGGCGAACACAAATGTATTGACTACCAGGTTTTTTTCGTGATTTTAGGTTTGGTCCCATAGTAAAAGTTGTTCGTTATCATGATTACAATCACGTGTTTAAGTATCGTTCACTAATTACCAGTCACCTTATATTTAAACAAACACATCAATTTTATACACCACTATGTTTTTTAATTATGGCAATTACTTAAAGGGCTTATTAGAAAAGGTCTTGTTATTATTTAAGTAACGTCTCAATGCATAATATTCATAAACAGCAAAGTTATGAGCGTTTGTTTATATCCCAAAAGCTCACTCAATTTATGGAAACATTGTACAGGTTATTGTTTATGAATGAAAGAATGTCAATAAAAATGGAAAAACACTGCGCTTAGTATTTTCTAGTAGTAGTTGTTATGAATGATGATTCATTTATGAGTTTACCAATAATTTCAAATTTTCGTGGACAATTTTGAGATTTAGTTTTTTTTTACTTTTGACACCATAAATTCAATCTAAGGGTTAGTTCACACCGAGACGATCAGTAATCAGTAACAATATGATCAGTAATGGGTTCTGATTGAAACCCATTTTTTTTTGCACTATTTAAAAAATGGGGTTGTATATACACCGTTAAATTTAGATTGTTTTAATCCCGTGGAGTGTCGATTCGGTACATGAAACACTATCGATTTGTAAAGATAAAATTAAAAAATAAAGTACTTTTTTTTAAAACTCGAATTAATTTACATGCGTTCATTCATTCATTCAATTAGTACGCAACGACCGACAACTACCTACAAGGTCATTGACTCGTTTACTTAAAAAAATAATTTCGTACATGCGTACATTACCTCGACTTTTAGAAAAAAAGTACTTTTTTTTAAATTTTATCTTTACAAATCGATAGTGTTTCATGTACCGAATCAACCTTCCACGGGATTAAAACGACCAAAATTTAATGGTGTATACAGGTAAGGTAATTTGAACTGAAATATCTGAACGGTCCCATTCACAAATTGTATAACATCGTGTGACCCAAAAGTTAACGGTTATAGGAAGTTGTTTCTAGGCCTGTCTTTTGTAACTTTTGACCTTCAACAAATGCTGATTCACAGCCTATTATTAATAATTGATTGTATGCCTCCAATAGTTGAATGTAATGTCCACACGTGTGTGTACACACAGTCGTGGGAGCTGAAAGTTCGCGTACAACGCTCGATGGGACATAATATATCGCGCACTATCGTTAAGTCAGGGTAATTATATTTTTTTAATTTTGACACCACTAATTCAATCTAAGGGTTAGTACACACCGAGACGCAACGCAACGTGTCGATTTCGCGTAGGGCCGCGCGCCGCTGCAAGACGCATCGAAACGTCGCCAGACGCATCGTGAAATCGTTGGTAGTACGACGCCTTGCGGCGCAGTGTACAGTACGGCCGACAGATCTTGGCGGGTCTGAAGTTAGGCTCTGCGAATTTTAGCGCTTGTGCACTCGTAAAAAATAAATGGTTTTAAAAAATAAATGCCAATAGCAGTTGTTATTGTTGTTATTGGTTTTTAATTTTATAAATCATTTATTTGGCGCGCTTATTTTGAGCGCTAAAGTTCGCAGAGCCTCACTTCAGACATGCCAAGATCCGACGGCCGTACTGTACAAGCACCCAAATAGTCATGTGTGATGTCTTCTTTTTAATTTTACTCCTGTTTTCTTCTTCCTTTTCTGCAAAAAGGCCGATTGTAACGAGATCCCAGTCTATCATTACAATTTTCACTCGAGCTCTCGACCACACCGAGTTTGATGCTTGAAGTTTGATGCGTTTTATCTCAAGAATACGTGTCCAATATTTTTTTATAATCCGACGGACTAAATATCATACAGTCTTTTTTTTGGTAGGTGGGAGTTTTTGGGCACTTTCCGAAGACTTTACTACCAGCGAAAGAGATTGTTAGAATGTTCTGAAGTGACCAACAGCCATGTCATGCCATGTTCATAGCGCATGTCAGTGCCATATATTTTGTTTGTTTCGCATACACCCGAGTTCAGAAAATATTTAGTTTTCACAGTCACTTTGAGTTTCATTAGAATGCGGATGTAGTACTTATTGGCAGGAAAAGTATCTAGCCAGCCTTCTCGATAAGCTTCGCTACTGTGTTTCGATTCAGCGGGGACATTCGAGCTAGAATGAAAACACTAGTGGCAATGCTTTCGTTTTTTCAAATGTACCTCACGAATTTACTGACAAGATCCGGATTTCTCGTGTGTATCCATGGCGGTCTGGAGCTCAACTGATAATATAATCAACCGCCCGACTTGCGATTATGACGCGCTAACTTTGCGAGGGATAATCGCAACCGTGACGGCTGCATAAACGCATAAAACACCGTTCCCGTGAGCTTAGATATAAATAAAACAGCTGTTTAATCCACTCCGGCTTGAGGCCGCTTCGTGAGTTCTTAGCCTTACTTTCTTAGTGTGACTCGAGAGTTTTTTTTGGTGGTAACATTTTGCAATTTATAAGGGACTTTCAACCGTTAGAAAAGCGATTTCCTCGACAGAACATTATCGATTGCGCGTTATCCACAGTCGCGAGAGCCGCATGTGGCAGTGCAACGAGTGCTGGTTCGCGTACAACGCGTGGTGGGCGCGCTGTTGCGACGTGTGCCGCAGCGGCCGGCCGCCGCACGCCGCCGTCACGCTCGCTACAAGGGACGTTGTTGATGCGCCTCATAACAGGTGAGCCTAGTTTTTACCCAACTACAGCAAAGTTAAAGGATGTTTTTTTTTTATGGTAGGTAAAATCATCCAATGACAAATCCCGCCCTTGGGCGGAGCGGGAAATAGTGTCAGACTCTTACTGACTAAAAACCTACCCCGTTCCTTCGTTGCCTATCATACCGGGTCTAAGTCTTTTTAGAAAGCGGCCCTTGGCTCCAGTAGGCTTCGACCCTGCCTGCCTGCAGCTAGCAGGCTGGGAAGTCAAAGGAGGGTTATGATTTTGACAGGCTATGTATGTGTGTAGTAATTTAACAGATGAACATCTGTTCCCTCATAGCTCTTAAACTACCTATCGAAATGAGGTATCGTTAGAACCGTCTTAATGGTCCGCTGAACAAAATCTATGCAGTGCCCTTTACAGGACAAAAAGTGTGTACCTTTGGTATCATTTGAAAGGGCTTCACTTGTACTTACGAGTTTAAAAAATATCATCGAAATTCAGGCCTATGCCGATGATAGGACCTGTTATGATATAGGATGATGATGATAGGACCCTTAGGCTAAGTTCCCATGTAACGCACGTCAACGCACGATCAAATTTGAAGAGAGTTCAGATGATGAGCTCTAACACGCGTTGCGAGATTACTTGCCAGTCTAGTTCAATAGAACTTAGAAAATGGAAGTGCGCGCTGAACTGAACAGCAAACGGAAGTTACATTAATATCAAAGAAAAATAGAAAGAAAGAACGTTTATTTGAACCTTACACATACAATAGAAATAAAATAGATAAAAAAGAAATAAAATTAAAATCTGTGCAAGGTCAAAAAGGCGCCTAACTCAGAATATACTGCGATACTTATAAAGATAAATATCGCAGCGCTGGTATTCTGTTAGGGCCCACAGTGATGCCACGGTCACTCTCACAGAGGTAAAATAATAAATAAAATAAAAAATAGGTATCAAAACAAAATAATAATAAAAACATTTATATACAGTAAATAATAAAAACTTTGATAAAAAGAGAAAATAGTACATAATATATAATATTAAATATAGACAGACGCCTGTCTCTGCTCTCCACTCATATTTGTCAGTACCATAGACAAACGGACGAACGCAGGCGCACGGCTCACGGATATTAATGTTCTGTGGCACGATCTATTGACTTTCAGAGGGAAAAGAAGAACAAATAAACAAAAGTTGAGTGTAAATACTAGTATATAATAATAAAATTGGTCCAAAACAAAACAAAATTGATTTGGGTGTATCTGACTGTAATGTTATTTTGTTTGACTGTGAAGTGTAGTGTGTTCTGTAGTGTTAAGAAAAAGATGCTGCAAACTAGCCGAGCGCCAATGTCACCAATACAAAGCGTGACTCAACGCTGCGTTTGGAAACTTTTTTTCTGAGCGCTGCGTTGACGCGCATTAAGGCGCGCGCATGGGATCGGTTGTTAGGTATTTCTTAGGATATCTAAACGCGCGTCTAAATTTTGCCATCTGAATATAGCCCTATTCTACCGACTGTGAGTAAGTGAATCATACTTTCTAATCTTAATTTTTTTTTTAATATCCACAGTACACGTCCAGCCATACCGACCTCAGAAGCGTCTAGTAGTACCAAGGTGGAGTTAAGCAGAGAACCTAAGAAGCTAACTGTGCCCATAGCTTCCTTGGATCACGATTTGAATAGTGATGAACTGCTGTTTGCTGTGGGTGAGTTTTTCGATACGGTTAATATTTTTCTTGTTAATTTTTCCGTTTTAGATGCGGAACATGGTGTATAGTCTATACCTTCGTTGTAAAGAGGGGATCCTTCGACCAGACGGGTGTCTTTGGGCTGTTGTATATGTTCAAATCGCACGGAGAACTCTAATTGCGCTTTGCAGGATTTCGTAGTTTAGTTCATATGTGGCGCCATAGATGTCGCTACACTGGAATAATGTAAACATCAGCTGAGCGAGTTCAATGAAATGAAATGAAATGAATTTATTTGCTATGAATGTAGGTACAAAAATATGGTGTTATGTAAAAGAATGATCCAGTACATTCTACCGTGAGGCATGCAAAAAATTTTGTAGTAGAAATTACATTATGAAATTATCTTAAAAACCACATATTTAACTAATGTCAAATTATTAAATAGTCAATAAAAAAAATATAAATCATTCAAATTGTAAGTTAATTTAGTGGTAAATAATGTCAATTATATGTTAATAATTATTCAATATTACAATGTCAATAAGAAAAAACACAATTGTAATGACTTGTAGGTAGTTAGTACGCAACGACCGACAACTCCCTACAGGTTATTGGACTCGCTCAGCTGATATTTACTTAAAGAAATTAATTTCGTACATGCGTACATTAATTCGAGTTTTAGAAAAAAATAATTTATTTTTTAATTTTATCTTTTCAAATCGATAGTGTTTCATGTACCTAAAACGATCGAAATTCAGCCGTGTATAAAGATAAAGCTGCTATTTCGGTTGGTTTGAAGAGGTTAATCTCACTGATTCGGATTGAAAAAAATATTTTATTATTGGGTAGCGAGAGATCAATTTCGTACATGCGTAAATTAATTCGAGTTTAAACAAAAAGCTTTATTTTTCATTTTTGTCTTTACAAATCGATAGAGTTTCATGTACCGAATCGGCCCTCCACGGGATTAAAATGACCAAAATTAACGGTGTTTTATGCATGTTTTATACATATAAACCTTCTTCTTGAATCACTCTATCTATTAAAATAACCACATCAAAACCCGTTGCGTAGTTTTAAACATCTAAGCATACATAGGGACAGACAGCGGGAAGCGACTTTGTATTATACTATGTAGTGATGCTACAACCAGTGGAGCAGTAACAACAAAGACACAGGCGATACGCTGGGGGACAGTTGGTAAAAAAAATATTCAATAGTAATAACAAATTATAACTGTTCCATTGAAGTGCGGGCCCGCGAAAAATGGAAAGAGTGGAAGTAGGCCTTTGCCCAGGAGTGGAACAGAACAGGCTAACAAAAAAAAACGAACTGTTCTGTTGAGAGGTCTTTTCTAATATAAATAAAGGAAAAAGCTAAAACTATTGCTGGTTTACTATTCTCACGACTTTTTCCTTCCCTGTAAATCATTCGTGATCTAATAGTATGGTTTTGATCCGTCCATGTTATAACTACAATTCAGTGATCATTCAAGCTAACTTTTAAATATTAAATGAGTAATGTGTCAATGTTAGATTATATCACCTTACAAAGTGCAGAACAATAATGTTGGCTGGAAAAGATACTAGAAGTTAGTACCTTTTGTATAAAGGCCAATTTAAACGGTGAGAGTTTCTCGCCTCTAACGTACGATAAACGTAAGAATATAGAAAAAGTTTCTTCGTCTAAACATTCATGCCTAGACGGTGTGAGTTTCTCGTCTCGAACATAGGATTCTCGCCAGAGTGGATGAGCGAGAGGTATTTATTTATTTATTCTTTATGCACACAAAAAGTACAGAGGCGGACTTTATTATTTTATTCATTTATTCATGTAACAATTTGCATTGTGTTTGAATTTTGGTTGTACATTCATTAATTAGTTTATTACATTCAAAAATAAAAATAGTAAATTCACACTAAATAAAAACGAAGTAAATCAACAGTAATACACATTAAGAAACAATCAATAAATAAATAATTAATCAATAATAATAGTCAATAATCAATAATATTAATCAAAATTCAATAAATACTAGTCAATAATCATGATCAAAATTCAATAATGATATAAAAAAAAAACAAATCAAATATTAAGTCAAACAAAAAAAAAATCTACTTAATGCCTTAAGGCATTTTCTACCAGTCAGCCTTTGGGTGATGCAGAGACAAATTGACCCTTCGCCCCTCCTTACGTCTCGCTCGTCCACTCTGGCGAGAAAGGATTGGTTCGAGAAACTCGCACTGTCTATATGGGCCTTAAGTCTTGTCAAACATTCAAAGTGATTTTTATCAGAATTTATTTTCTATAAAAAAAAAAACGGCTTTTACATTTGGTCCAATAACGAAAATAACCCTATTTTTGTTTAATCGATATTTTTTTTGTAAAATCAAGTATAACTCTTTTAATATAAGTTGAACCAAAATGGCGGTCGGCTTTGAATGCGCAGTAACATTTTCGGGTCTCAATTGAGGTGGGGGGCTGCGCGAAACTATAACGAAAGGTTTAATTTATCCGCCGCCTACTATAAGTTTATAATTCCCATGTCATAATTGTAATATTATTTTGTGAAATAATGTCCAGATTCGACGGCAGCGCCTCGCGCGGGCGCGGCGACGTGGTCGTGCGCGCGCTGCACGCTGGTCAACGAGTGCGGCGCCGCCGCCTGCGCCGCCTGCGCGGGCGCCAGGCCGCAGCCGCATAACTATTGGTAAATATATCTACACTTGACTAATTTAGAAGAAACTGACTGACTGATATGTAAGGGCGTATAATTTTGCCCAAAGTTTTATTTATTTATTTAAATTTTTATACACTAATGAAACATTGTACAATGGCAGACGTAATGCCTTAGGCGTTTTCTGCCAGTCGACCTTAAGGTGGTGCAGAAACATAACATGGAAGGTAGAACTTAACAGAAGAAAGACAGAAAAGAAATAAGAACAATAATAAAAGTTAGATACATAGAATAGCATAGCATCAGCCATATATTGTTCCCACTGCTGGGACTTAGGCCAGGAGGCCCATTCCCTCTCCTAGAGAGGACGCTAGGAGAGGGAATAGAACGTAATCCACCACGCGGGCCCAGTGCGGATTGGTGGATGTCACATGTCTTCGAATTTTTATTTTAGCGTATGCCGGTTTCCTCAAGATGTTTTCCTTCACCGTCGTTTTGAGAGCAGTGGTGATGAAATAAATTATACAAAGTAATGCGCCTCGCTGGGTTTGAACCCGCGATCTACAACTCGGTAAGTCGGTGCCGTTCACTTTGGCCACCACAGATGCAGTTAAATACATAAATCAATCGAAGCGAGGGCTTCAATTGAGACCCGAAAATCGGTTGCGCAGTAACCGATTTTCGGTTACTGCGCAACCGATTCAAGGTGCCGAGAGGATAATAATTCATTTTCTTCTTGTAAAGCAACCTCTTTCGTATTTTACTTTCAATATTATTCTTCCTATTTCAGGTCGTGTAGTTCTTGTACGCTACAAAACCCTGTGTCCGCGAGCCTTTGCCTGGCGTGCAAGACGCCGCCGGTGCCCAAGCACGGGCTCACGGTACCGGCGACCGACGCTAACCATGGTGCCTGTGAGTACACACCACATTTACTGCAAATCATAAAGATATTAAATGTTTATTTTGCAAATCTATACAAGAAGATTTTTTTTCACCTTCCAAATTTTTTTTTGAAAGTTAGTAGTCTTTCAAACATTCCAATTTAAAAATAAAAAAGGTAGGTTAAATTAAAAAAAAATACACTCCGCAATGTCAAATTTGCGTAGTCACCAAGCAAAACGTAGGTACTGAGGAACAGGTAGGTAGCCAGCACGGTGACGCGCGCACTCTCTTAAACTCTTTAGACTAAGCCACGCGGGCGCATGCGACACACGTGTAAGTGCACGCGTGCGGGCGCCCGCTACACCCAGCATCGATATCATGTTTTCGCAACTATTGTGAAATTATGGGTAAGTAGAGTACCTACAACACCTAGGATCCAAAGTAACCTAGCTTAATCGTGGACGTTATTACCATACTCTTAAAGTAGTGCTAAGAGGATTGTGATTGGATTTATCATCATCATCATCAACCTTTTAATGTTCCCACAGCTGGGACACAGGCCTCCCCTTGGATTTATAGTCCAGTCAAATTAGACCAAAAAATAGGGGTAAGGTTACAATAATTTGCACTCATCTGAAAATTGGTGGGATTGTTCAAAACACCATCAAAAATGAAATCTTAAAATCCTCATTGATCGATAATTATCTGATCTACAAAATTGTAGATCAGATAATTATCTACAAAAATGTTTAATTATTTATTTTTTCCTAAGAGCCACTATTTTTGAGATGATTCAAAAAGTTAAAAGAAGTAATCGTTATAATATGCACACGTTTTCACGCCACTTTTGAGGTTGTATGAAACCAATAGCGTAATGATTTTATTTTTATATATAACTTTACTTTCTATTTCATTTAGAATAAAAATACAGGATTTAAGGGTTGGATTGAGTATTTATTGTGAAAATTGAAAAAAAGGAATCCTCGAATCCGGTCCGGTCTGTGTGGTTGCTACCAGTTTTAATATACTCGTTTAGGAATGTTACTTTTAACTGCTCAGACTCAGTGCTTGGCCAGACTGACAGTGCGGTGCCGAGAGCCGCGAATATTAGGAAATTTCAAAAAACTCTAGAAGTCTAAATACTCGAGACACCTAAATAATCGTGGACCTAGTTTTTGAAATAAGTATTTGGGCGGACGCGTACTTCTAAGCCTCAGTACGCATTCTACCTAGTATATCTCACCTCCAGAACGGGGGTTACCATAGCATGGCTTGAACTAGTTTAAGATCCCCCGCTTCCGCGTGGATTGCCGCGCCGCCCGCGCACTCGTGCCCGCTATGGACACTCCAAAGAACTTCTTATGTTAGAGTTGGCCGCGCCGCGCCCGCTCCGCGCCCGCGTTTGCAGTCTGGCCGAACACTTAGTCCAGTGGTATGAAGTATCCGCTGACGTCTTATTGTCAAGCTGGCTTCCGTGCTATTTACTTCGTCGAGAATTCCGTACTAGTGTCTGTTTATGGTTATCTGTGGTTGTCTATGAAAGTTACTATAGTTGGTCTGTGGTCAATCAAAATGTATATTTTAAGAAGTCACTAGATGCTGACTGGACTAAAGGTAAAATTATCAAAAAATGTGATGAACCTCGTTCTTATGTGGTGGGGGATGAAGTAGGGAATAAGTACAGGAGAAACAGAAAATTTATTAAACCACACTACAGTGTTTGTAATTCTGATAATTTAGAGTATATAAATAGTAATTATGAAAACTTAACATGTAACTCCACTGGTAGTAATATTATGCAGCATAGTTCACTTGTTTGCAATGATAATATGTCTGAAATTGAACACAATGTTAGATTAAATGAAAGCAGTAAGGACGAAAATGTTGGCACTGATAATAATCTCAATATCTCTGAAGCACCGCCTGATAATGAATCATTAAATACTAATGTCAGTAGCTCCGCTGCCAACTCACAACAGTTTGAAAATATTATAGTTAATGATAGATGTCCTGGTAGTTCTTTACCAAATGAAACTGTAAATGTAACACGTAGTGGTCGTACAGTTAGGAGACCAGCTAAATTTAAAGATTATATAGATAGCTCTGATTTACAAAATTAGTATGCCTACGTAAGAACCGATTATTTGATTTTGTGTGTTTATTTTAATTAATTATAAAAGCTTTGGAAAAGGGGGGATGTTTATGGTTATCTGTGGTTGTCTATGAAAGTTACTATAGTTGGTCTGTGGTTAAGTACAAATGTTAACGGACAGTAATTGCAAGATGGAGAATAAAGAAAAGCAGAAAATTAACGTTGTTTAATTCCACTACAATAATCAACAGTGTCTTGCAGATATATAATATGTAAGGACACTTTTCTAATAATCTGAATTTATGTATGTTGTATGTGTACAGCGGGCCGCAGCCCCTCGCCGCGACGGAGTACCCGCAACACGCCCGCGCTGCCGCGCCGCGGCTCGCGGCACAAGACGCCTCCGCCTGAGCCCAAATATGTTAATCTTAGGTATGTCACATTTTATTACTTATTAGCTCCTACCGACGGCTTTTTCCGGGTGGTAATAGATAATATATGGCAAAATTACTAAGTGATAAAGTAGGATTCTACTGGTAAAATAATGTTAAAAAAAAATAGGTCCAGTTGTTTTTGAGATTATTTGTTACAAATAAAAATCCGAAAATAACAAAAAAAACATTCAAGAAAAATCTTGTGCCGAACTTAGTTTCCATCCATCTAACTCTATTGAATGGTTATTTCATGCAAAAGTCATTCAATAGGATTAGCTGCACTGAGAGAGTTGTATTGAAGGTTTAAATTATTAATTATAATTCCGTAAATAAAAACGTGTTACGGTCACAAATGATATAAACATAAAACTTGATATTAAAATGCGAAAATACTGAATAAAAAAATTTATTTCACGGGTTAACCTTGTAGTGACATCTATGTCGTCACAAATGAACTAATCCTGCATCGCGCAAGTAAGATCTCCGCGCGATTGGAAAATATAAAACAAACCCGAAATCATCTATCGGGCAATAGCCCATCAGACATAACGACCCGTCTGGTCGGGGGATCCTCCCTTTTCAAAGGAGGCGTGCGGGACTTTACTCTCAGTTACGCATACCTCCAAAACCTCAAAATTTATTTCCCCTACATGGGCACTTTTAAAACGTCAGAAGCTAGTGCACGGTTCCAATTGGTCGTTTCCTATGGGTACTTTCGAGCGTCCACCTTAAGGTCGCTAACCCACTGGCTTTTTACGAGGGTTGGAGCTTTTCCAACGTCTGCTCAGCGATGTCGTCAACGCTCGTAAAACGCCAGTGGGGCAGTAGCCTAAACGGTTTATTTTCTTTTTTTATTTCAGGCCAGAAACAACGGAATGGCCATGTTCCGAGTGTACGTACATGAACAGCGGTTCGGCGCTGTCGTGCGAAATGTGTCAGTCGCCCAGGACGAGGCTGCTGCCCGCCGCGCCCGACCAGCCCACCCTAGACGATGAGGACTCACGTGAGTGTTGTGTGAAATGTGTCAGTCGCCCAGGACGAGGCTGCTGCCCGCCGCGCCCGACCAGCCCACCCTAGACGATGAGGACTCACGTGAGTGTAAAAAAACACGTATTACCTAGTACAAATTTTGTGAAATATTTGATGAAATCCACTAATTACCGAATGCCAACAGAGTTTTCAGGCGTTATCTCTCTTTTTTCGCGTTGCCTCTTCATCAAACATAGTTTTGGATTGCTTTAGAAGTTTAGATGAAGTAATAAGCTTTTAAAACATGCTCGACGTTGACGATGACGATAGCCGAGTGGGGAGCCCTTCCTCACTTTAAGTTTATATGTTATTTAAGCTAGCAAAGGTTTTCATACCTAATAAAATTGTTTTTTTTTCTTACAGCTGAAGGTTCAGATGGCGAGAGACAAGAGAGTACGCCCATGGAGATTCTAAGGTTAAGTGAAGAAAGCCATGCGTGGACGCAATGGCAAGAAGTACTGGCACAGTGCGCTTCGGTTAGTTTTTGTAGTTAGAAAAATAAGATTACATTTTATGATTAAGGTATGAAGCCATTTGGCATTTTTTTTTTTTGACTGTAGTGCAATTTTGCACACATTTGTAAATCAGATGACAATGCAAAATTATTATGATGTGAAGCTGGTCTGATAATGGAACCGGAAGGTGGTCATAGGAACTCGGTAATTAAACGACATAACCCCATCGAGTTTGGGCTCGTGTGATTTATCTGTACTAGTATAATATTGTTGGAATACATTTAATCTTGATTAAATCGTAGAACTGCGATCCCACCTAATGGGACGCTGCTTAAGTGATGCAATAGTTGATGGACGGGTGAGGCGCACTAGTTTATGAAGAGCTTATTCATTCTAGCCTTGAAGACACCCAAATTATAATTGTATAAGAAGGGAAGACCGCTGCAGGTAGGTATAGTTCAAACAAGTCTTTCTCGACAATTGAAAGTGCGTGCGACCGAAGCGCAGCAGCCCGAGCCAGGCCGAGCCAGGCCGAGCCAGGCCGAACCAGGCCGAACCAGGCCGAGCCAGGCCGACCCAGGCCGAGCCAGGCGGGCCCCGGCGCGGCGCCGCGCGGTTGCCGACTCCTGCTGCAGGCCAAAAACGTGACGCGTCGCCACGATGAAACTCTGCACCACAGGCAGTTAAGCATATAACTCAACAGTGAATAGGTTAAGCAAGTGTGCTCCACCGTCGACCGCATAAACGCTTACCATCAAGTGAGATAGTGGTTAAGCGCGACCCAGACAATAATAATAAAAAAGAATCGGCTTTGTTTATTGAAACGCTTTTCCTTGTGATTTATTTTCTTTTTAAAATTGTATGTTTTCTCTCCAACAGACAGGCGAACCATACGTAGACTCGTCATTCCCCGCGTCCCCGCGCTCGCTGTACTACAGCGGTGGCGCGGAAACCGGTGCGGCCACTCGGTGGTTGCGGCCGCATCAGATCCACGTGGAGACCGACCATCGGCTGCCCTGGGTGGTGTTCCGCGACCCCAGGCCTTCTGATATTTCACAAGGTAATTTAGTACTTATTAAAGATGTACAAAAACCTACAAGGTTACCAACATAGCTACAAGAATCGTCAGACTGAAGAGGCATTGGGCAGGGCACATTGCTCTCAGAACATATGTTCGATGGGGACGAAAGGTTCTGGAGTAAGCGAGCACGTACCATAAGCCGCAGTGCTAGTAGGCCTCCCACAAGGTGGATCGATGACTTCGTGAGAGTCATGGGAATGCGATGGATACGAGACGTACAGGACCGGTTATTGTGGTGACACTTGGGAGCGGCCTTTGTCCAACAGTGAACGTCTTTTGGCTGAAATAATGATGATGATGAGTAAATGATATAGATTTAAATCATTATATCCAATATACATTTGATTTTGAATTGAGAGCGGTGGTGGCCGAGTGGTAACGGCCCCGACTTGTGACTTGTAGGTCGCTGGTTCAAACGTCTAGCTATTATTACTTTGTGTAATTTATTTGCTCACCATTGCTCTCAAAACGGTGAAGAAAAACATCGTGAGGAAAGCGGCATGTCTAGAATCAAAAATTCGAAGACATGTGTGGTGGATTGCGGCCCATTCCTTCTTCTAGAAAGGAGGCCTGAGTCCTAGCAGTGCGAACAATATAAGGCTGATGCAATTCAATATACATAGGTCCCGACTGTTAAAGTGTATGTGTGTGTGTTCCCCTGCGCAGGAGTGCTGGGCAACTGCTGGCTGCTGTCGGCGCTGGCGGTGCTGGCGGAGCGCTCGGCGCTGGTGCGCGGCGTGGTGGTGCGCGGCGAGCCCAGCGTGGGCGCCTACCAGCTGCGCCTGTGCAAGGACGGCCGCTGGCTCACCGTCACCGTCGACGACCTGCTGCCCGCCAACAAGAAAGGACACCTAGTTTATTCACAAGTAACAAAAACAATAAAAAAAAACTTATCTAATGATTAAGTTTACGCGGTATCCTACGTAGGCGATTGAATACGATTACAAAGCGAAGCGGTCTGTTTACACGTAGATTCGGTGCGGAGACGAGCGAAGCGAAGCCTAGATTTTTATTAAAAAAAAACGAATTCTTTTGGTCCTGACTACTGAGTGGAGCGAGCGAGAATGTCCGACTTTTCTGACAAAAACTCACCCATTTTCTCTCAGTTGCTCTTTGTGTTCCAGGGCCACGGTAACACTTTCGAATAACCCTGCAATCCACTATGACAACCGGCTTCTACACAACTTTCTGGTCACTAGTGTCACTATAGCTTTCTTTTGGAGATAGCATTCTTATGACGTAGTATCATACATACGTGTGCGATTGATTGCGGTTGCGAAGCGCATCGGATGCGGTTCACGTGAATTCAAAGCGACAAGGTGGCTGTGTTTTACATGCGTGCTAAGTCGCCGCTATTTATAAAACAAAGTAACCGCAATAGTTCGCGCTAAAATATCAAACGTGTTGATCGTTTCGCTACGCTCTCGCGTCGCACCCACGTGCGAATACTTAGGCCACCGCAATAGAGTATCAATTTATTTGTTCCATTCTCGCTTACATTAATCGCCTACATAAGTAAACGCGTGATGCTTCTGATATTACAGT
Source organism: Leucania comma (assembly GCA_958295575.1). Lineage (NCBI taxonomy): Eukaryota > Metazoa > Arthropoda > Insecta > Lepidoptera > Noctuidae > Leucania > Leucania comma. The sequence goes on along the minus strand of OY282477.1, from coordinate 20,323,342 downwards.
ATAGTCTTGACTGTCTTAAGTAATTCCATGTTTTTGTTTACAGGCAAAAAGAAAACAATTATGGGTGCCCCTTATAGAAAAAGCTGTTGCTAAACTACATGGATGTTATGAGGCGTTAGTTTCGGGAAGAGCTATAGAAGGTAAGTCATTCATGGTAGTCTATAAACAGTTAAATATTGGTCGTTTTAATCCCGCGGAGGGTCGATTCGGTACATGAAACACTATCGATTTATAAAGATACAATTAAAAAATAAAGTCATCATCATCATCATCAGCCTTTTTAATGTTCCCACTGCTGGGACCCTTCGCGCGATTAAAACGAATAAAATTTAAAGGTGTATAGAGCATAGCCACTGTGTTTTTCAAACTATCATCGTCATCTTTACAATCATCTTCCTGTCCTTGTCCTGTATTAGAATACGTTTAGACTGAAGCGGAGCTGGGCATACATATCACTCATTTTATTTGAAAGTCCGCTTAACTCGACTCCACTTACACCAATACACTGAAGAGGAGCATTCCGCTCCTCTCCAGTGAATCAGTGGCTTAATCTACAACACACATAAAAATACATAACTACCACACCTCTCCGAGAGGAGGAGTTAACACTGAGCCAACTTAACAATAATGTCATTCGAAGTTGTCTCTAGCTACTTGACTGGTTGACAGTGATAAAGTAATTTCAAAAACAAATACACCCAAATGAAGTGCTTACCAATATGACCATAATAATCTGTTTTTCTTTTCTCGTTGGGTTCTTTAACCACGTGGATAAACTTGCCCGGTGTGCTTCCTTTGAAGACTTGATAGTAGTATCTAGTCATCTAAACTTTTTGTGTGGCCTATATTTATTTATTTACAACTTTTATAACATAACAGAGCATATCCAAGGCGTTGCACAAGGAAACTTACAAACTAAAAATACATTTAATAAAACAAACATAACATATCCATACACATTGAACAAATACATAAAAGCTAAGCAACTATAGTTGTAGCTAGCAATAAATTCCACAAATAAAACAATGTTTATTTATTTTCATCAATCTTCTCACAAAACCTTAGACATACACGAACCACATCTATCCATCTCCCAGCAAACAAGTCACACTCAAGTGTAAAAGTCAGAAGAGCATTAAGGATAGAAAGCGCGCGAACGAGCTTCGAGTATGCTCGTGATACTGTATGCGAAAAAGGATCAAATCCAGGCGGTGATTTACCCACCACTGTAGGTCCTACCCGCCTTGCGGCATACGGACCATTGGAGGCACTCCCGGCAATTGCGTGACTGCGTATGTCTTTACAGCTTGCTCTACCGGGACGTACTTTATAAACTCCATATATTCTTTCTCCTGTCCCTCTCTACTAATTTCACTTCTTCCCTTTCTGGGGTGTGCTACACCACACAATGTGACTTCGCGCACGAGCAGCCCTTAATGGCTTGCTGTTCAAACTAAAAGCCTTTTGGCTATTCTTAACCCTAGCACTCTTATGAAGTGAAGCGAAAAAGGATCAGCTAACAATCGGTGCATTTTCGGTCTAAGGTGTTGTTTATGTAAGAGAGGAACAAACAACTTACCAGCTGAGCAACTAATTCAGGCCAATCAGATTCACCCCGAAGAACTCGACAACTGAAGATGATGATACATGTTTTTTTTTAAAGCCAGTTTTGTGTCCCACTGCTTGGCAAAGGCGTCTTCTCCTTCCAAACTTTTCTGTCTAGGGCGATCTCTGGCCAAATTTGCCGCCCGAATATGATCAGATCATCATACCTTCGTCGTGGTCGGTAGTGTCTACAGTTGCCCTTTGTTTTGCAGAGTCATAGGTCAAATGACAGTCGAGGTAATCACGACAGTAATTTTTATTATTTTTTTCCTAGGTTTGTGCACACTAACAGGCGCGCCCTGCGAGTCGGTGTCGCTACAAGCGGGAGGCGCCGGCGGCGCGGGCGGCGGCGCTCCCCTGGAGCAGCTGGACCGTGACCTGGTGTGGGCGCAGCTGCTGTCCTCGCGCCAGGCCTGCTTCCTCATGGGGGCCAGTTGCGGGGGAGGGAACATGAAGGTAGCTCTCATATAAAATTCGACCGAAAATCCGTTCACTGCAGTACATACCTTTAGACATCCCTCAAACGCCATGTGAATCTCGCATCCTTTGATTGCCGCGTCCATCACCAAAGGCCCTCCCACAAGCAGTGGCGGCCGCTGGGTCATAGAACTGGTGGTGCGCTTTGCCAGCTTACAGTACCTACTTAAACGACAAATAAGTTGGAACTAAAATGGCCTTCAAACTATACTTACACGCAGCCCCCCGCTATGCCGCTGACCGGAATTGCTGACCGACCTTCAATGCGTAGCGAAGGTCGGTCGCCATTTTGGTTCAACTTATATGTCGCGTATTGTACTAAGTAATCGAATTTACAGTTGAAAAAACAAAAATTACGTTATTCAACTCTGACATAAAAAGCAGAGCCATCCCACGAAACACAATCAAATGCACCAGAAAACTTGACAGTCTATAAGGTGTGACAATATATACCTACCTACCTATTTTTATTGACTTTTACGTGAAATTTTATTATATTGGTTTTATAAACAGAATCTGATTGATTACCTACCTACGAATGTTGTCGGTGGTCGGTTGGGCACCGAGATATCCATGGGCACCGAACACAGGAGATGCATAATACACATACAATGCGATAAATCATGTCTTTTTTAAATATTTTTTCACTCAAATGCAATCGCTAATTCTTTTCATTTCCGTTCAAATCGATTCACTACCAAAAACAGTGCAAGGAAAGTAAAATAATGTATTGAGTCGCACACATCCACACACCTATTTCTTTTTATTTTAATGTACATAAAACTCTTAAAACTCCGTGTAAGTAAATGTTTTTCGAAATGGTCTGGGTGGTCTTGCCGATTTTTTATCGAATTTTTGTTGAAAAGCCTTATTGTTCATTTTAATATAGTCAATGTTAAAGCTAATACTCATTTTCACAGCTTTTTAGTTTTTAAACACTCCCACAACACAACACAGTAAGTAATTTATTTTTCCTTGCAAAATGTAAACAAACACAAAAACACGCGCGTCCGCGGTGGAGGGTTGCCAACCACACTTTATAATAACGTATCTTTCTTTATTTTTGGTAAATGTACTTTATTTTTTCTTACAAAAAAAAATGAGTATAATATTTTAAATATTTACTGTAATGCATAAAATGAAACACTAATATAAATAATTACTGAACTATTTATCGACGCTTCTACCTTGAAACACGTCTCTAAAAATTTAAGGATACCTTATGGAAAACTGATAGTGTATTCTAGAATCATAAAAATTGTCATCAAGAGACGAAACAAATAAATGAATAAAACTTTGGATAATAGTTTTTTCTTTCAAATATGTACTTTTTTTTCTACTAAAAAATATGGCACGCTGTTTTTCTTCAAAAATGGCAACCCTACCACGATGCGACGACAGAGCCAGCCGGCCGGCTCGGACGAAATTCGTCAAACTTCGCGCGCTCTCGGTAACCTTCGGCTCGCTCGAGCGGCGCACGAGAACGATCAATTTTGCTGTACATTTTCTACTAAACTATCTCCGTCTCACGCGCCAGGCGTTTTAGTTCATGTTTCATAGAAGTTGTATGAGCTTTCGCCGTGCGTTTGGCGTAGCGCACGAGGAATTTTCTTTACTGCAAAAATAAGTCTTACTACTTTAGCATAGAGTTGAAATTGTATAAGACAAAATTTTGCTAATAGAATAATGCACAGATAACTTTCTGTTCATTATTCTATTAGCAAAATTTTGATATATGACACATTTTATGTTTTTTCTGAACCTATTAAGATCTGGTAGTGCGGCGCACGAGCGCACTTAAGGTACAGCCGCCTCTGCCCACAAGTTCTTAACGCGATTTATTCTACAACCTAAACTGAACTGTTAAAGGGATGGAGTTATGTTCGGTGTATAGCTCCATCCCTCTTCTCGCTCGCATGCGTGATGTTTTAGCACGTCACAGTACAGCCCCAGGTAATCGATCTACCTTGTCTTTAGGATTGGCCAACCCGAGATACATTTCATACAACCGCTCTTACGGGATTATGATTTTATTACACATCTTTCTTCATTATTTTATGTCCTTTTTTATTTATTTTATTTAAATCTTTTGGTACTCTTCACCGTTCGGCGTCTTTATGTTAAAACCGCCACCGGCCCTCGTTGAAAACCAGTGTTGTGAGCGCTTTATGCATGAGGTCACAGCGCAGCTTTATGCTGAGCGTTCGGCCGTTTTGCGCGGATGTGACGCACATCTTCCTTATATTATAATGATCATGTTTGTTATTTAGTTTGAATTTTGCGTTAATTCGCGTAAATAAACTGTTTTCTTTCTTTTCTTTCTTCAGATATTTTGGGTATACAGATATCGTGTGGATATTAAATCAAAACATAAATTTGTGTGAAACAAATCCAGTTGAACATTGGCCCTCCATAATGTACTCATATTTTAAAAATAATAAATTAGTACTTATATAGAAGCCTTGCACATTTAATCGAGATTCTAAATTATGACAATTTTTCTCAAAAAATTTTAAGTGTTTCAAAAACAGGTATTTTTTGTGAAATACGAGTATTCAAGTAAATCACGGAATTATAGAATGTCAACAGAGTTTTCAGGCGTTATCTCTCTTTTTTCGCATTGCCTCTCCATCAAACATCGCGTTGGATAGCTTTAGATGAAGCAACAAGCTTTTAAACCACGCTCTACATTGACGATAGGCGAGTGGGGAAGGGCCAACTTAAGGACTTTGATGACTATGCAAAGCGAGTAGGATATTTATTTTGATTTATATCAGAAATAAAATATTTTTCTTTCTTTCTTTCTTTCTTAGAAATCCGAAGCGACGCTGCAGACACGTTTTAAAATAGCGAGAAAATATAGATTTTAATTTACCACAGAAAAAGCTATGCTATCTTAAAAAAAAATGAGGTTAGAATATCTGGTTAGATAAAAACCCCAAAATAAATACAGAAAAAATTTTCTTAAAAAGTGCAGCGTTGCTTTGGCCCATAGTGAAAGAAACCTCCCCTTTTATCGTTCACCTAATCGAGACGTCGCGTATCGATTAGGTTAACGATAAACCCTCTAAAATAACCAAGTTTTTGGTGTGCTTGGTGAATTTTGTGTTATTAACTAAATGTCGAACTTTTCATCAGGTGGATGAAGAAGAATACCAACGGCTTGGCCTTCGTCCCCGCCACGCGTATTCCGTGCTAGACGTGGTAGAAGTATGTACCAGCGGAAACAACACAGCTTCAGTGAGCGCGGGCGGATCCAGTAGCGCAGGTGTGTAGTATAGCTAGTACAGACACATTTTTCACTAGTGAAATTAACAGGTGCGGAACAGATAAAGTCCTGTAAAGGAGGTTCCTTTGGAAAGAGGGAATTCTCTGGTGATCAGTCCGAAATCTTTTTTTTTTTAAATATTTTATAAACTAGCACTTGACTGCAATCCTACCTGATGGTAAGCAGTGATGCAATCGTCGATGGTAAAGCGCACTAGTTTATTAAGAGCCTATTCACTCTAGCCTTGAAGACGCCTAAATTATAATTGGCCGGGAAAACCGCAGCAGGCAAATTGTTCCAGTCCCTCGATGTACGCGGTATAAACGACGAGGCAAAACGCTTAGTCCGGACCGTGGAAGTTTCAACAACGTAAGGGTGGATATTCGCCGTACGCCGGGTTGTTCGATGGTAGAAAGGAGATGGCGGTATCAAGTCATGCAATTCCCGCGCACACTCTCCAAAATGCATCCTGTAAAACACTGAAAGGCTGGCTACTCTACGCCTGTGCTCGAGGCTTTGTAGATTGGACTTAACCAAGTCTGGATCACCAATTAGCCTCTTCGCACGCCTTTCCACCGAGTCCAAAGCTGCTAGGTGGCATTTTGCAGCACCAGCCCATATGTGGCTGCAGTACTCCACACACGAACGGACTTGTGCTTTGTATAAGATTAGAAGCTGTTCCGGTGTGAAGTACCGCCGGACTTTTGCTAGAACGCCGAGTTTCCTAGCAGCTACCTTGTATTTGGACTCAATGAACCGCCCAAAGTTGAGGTCTGAGGAAATTTCTACCCCCAAGAGCTGAAGGCGGTCGGTGCACTCCAGGGATACATTCTGGAAAGCAGGAGCCAAGGTGAACGGGCTCCTTTTAGCGGTGCACAAACACGCTTGTGTTTTGGCGGCGTTGAATCCCACAAGATTGGCTTCGCCCCATTTGGAGACTGCCTGAAGTGAAGCATTCGTCCGCTCCACCATAGCCTCCCTTCCAGACTGGATTAGCTCTTTACTAGCCCGAGGAGTTGGCAGGTATCTGTCTACAACTGTGCTATCATCTGCATACCCATAGATACCGGGCATCAGCAGATCGTTGATATGCAGGAGGAAGAGAGTTGCAGAGAGAACAGACCCCTAAGGAACTCCGGCATTAGTCGTCATGGGCTCTGATGAGCATCCGTCGACAACAACTCGGAGAGACCGTTCATTCAGGAAGTCTTTTACCCAACTAATCAGGCCAGGGGAAACGCCGTACGCTGGAAGCTTACTCAAAAGGCTAGCGTGCCATACCCTGTCGAAGGCCTTCGAGACGTCTAGAGAAACCGCAATCGCTTCCCCATTCCTCTCGAGGGCCTCGCCCCACAAGTGGGTGGCATAAACTAGTAGGTCCCCAGTAGATCGATTGCGGTGAAACCCGTATTGTCGGTCACTGAGGAGATCGTTACCTTCCAGGTATGCCATGAGGCGCGAGTTCAATACACGCTCCATAATCTTGCAGAGTATGGAGGTTACCGAAATCGGCCGATAGTTGGTTGGATCGGCACGACTGCCCTTTTTGGGCACGGGTTGTACATTGGCAAGCTTCCAGGACTTGGGCACCATGCCAGTCCTAAATGAGAGGCGATACAAGCGACTCAATATAACAGTTAATTCAGGGCTGTTCTGCTCTGATACTGCGATGCAAGATGGTTCCTATATGACGACGTTAATGTCACCACATCACTACTACGCTCCCGACCGAAGGTCGATCAGAGATATCGATGGTTTTTGATGCGTCGTGCATGCGATGCCGAATCAGAGAAAGATTGGTCCCAGTGTTGTGTTAACTTCAGCTTCGAAGGACTAATAAGCGGGTATAACTTAGCGGAGCGCGATAAAGCTCGCGCGAAAACAGGGTTAGCGGTCAGGAAATTAGGATTTCCTTGTTGGAGACAGGTGGCATTCTTGATTCTTGGCTTCACCGTCGCGTCTATATCGAAGACACTTCCACTTTAATTGCACATATCTATATTTATTCTTAGTTCAAGAGGCTATCTGATCAAATCCTGGAGTTCATGAAGGGGCGTAAAATGATTCTGCAATCTTCAGACGATGCGTGCATATACCGGTAGCTGAATAGACGGATCTCTAAGTCCTTGAAACGCGATCTCCGCCACTTTAATACCGATTGGATTACAGACGCCACTGAGCTTAATAAGTGCTCCAAGATGTTTGCAAGAAATACGGCTATTGGGCAGAACCAGCTCACAAAACTGAAAATCGGCCATGGTAGATTCATATCCGCCAAATCGGAGGTTATGGGAAAGATCGAGGCATTATATGGACAGTTGTACAATACATGTCAATTACTAAACCCGCTGCGAATCTGGCAAACGATTCTCCTAGATTGTTTGCTAGACTAATTCGACACTATACAGAAGATATCCCGGTCGTCAGCCTGAACGATGATTAGGATGGCTCTGAAGCAGCTTAAAACAAGTCGTCGGGTCATGATGAAATTGCGGCAGTACGCCTGAAGGTAAACCGATCCTGACGGCCCTTCAAAAACTCTTTGACTCCGAAAACGCCATAGACATAGGGCAGAGGTGTGATGGTACTTTTAGAAGGGCGACAATGCCTTGCTACATTACTGGCCAATGCTACAATGCTGGAATTACTGGTCCATCTCCCTTCTGTGCCACGTCTACAAGCTGTTTTCCAGTCATTACGAACCGTCTCGCGCTCAGGTTGGACGAATTCCAGCCACCCGATCAAGCTGGATTCCGTAAAGGCTTCAGCATCGTCGATCCCATACATACGCTGCGGGAGATTATACTGTAGACCAAGGAGTATATAATCTGCCTCTCTGCTTAGCATTTGTGCACTGCGAGAAATCCTTTGATTCAATCGACACTTGGGCTGTACTGGCAGTTTCTTTAACAATTGACTTTCGGTAAATCGAAGTACTGAAGTGTTTATACGAGAATGCCATAATGTCAGTTCGACTTTGGGATCAGACCTCAAAATCTATCTTTCTGTAGCGTTGTGTGACGCAGGGTAACGATGAAACTGTTCACGGCCGCAATGGAGGAGGTTTCTGGACTGCAGAGGGCTAGTTATTAATGTTAATGTCGAGTGCTTTACTTACCTTGTTTGCCGATGACATAGTAGTCATAGCTGAGACTAAGGAGCTCATTATAAAACTCAATGACCTCAGTAAAACTTCTGAAAGTGGGGGGGGGGGGTCTTAAAATGAATAATATGAATAAATCCAAAGTCATGTCCAAAGTTACCTACACGATGACATGTGCTATACGTCACCATGTCACATGCTACCATGTAGCACATGGTTGTTTACCATGACTGGTTTTGTACGACTCCTATCAGGATCAGAGACTTGTAAGTAATAACGACTACGTTTATCTGGAATAGACGGTCCAGTTACGTAAAATTAACTTCGGGAATCCGACTTGGTTCGTAAGCGTTCGGGAAGCTGCACGGTATCTTCTTGTCTAACATACATACCGTATCCTAAGATAAAAGTCTATGGCCAGTGCGTGTTACCAGTGATGACATCTGGCTCTGAAACATGGCGTTTACAATAGGCCTCATCAGAAGGCTTACAATCAAAAGGCGATTGTCGGAGTTTCCTTGCGTGATCTTCTGTGATGCACAAACGAAGATGTCCGCTGGAGAACCAAGGCTACCGAAATAGCCCGACGAATCGCCAAACTCAAGTAGCAGTGGGCAGGGCATATCGTTCACAGACCAGATGGCCGATGGGGAAGTTTCTAGAGTGGCGAGCGTGCAACGAGACACGCAGCGTTGGAAGGCCTCTCACCAGGTTAGCCGACGACCTGGTGACGATAATGGGATTCTGATAGATGCGATACGCACAGGACCGTTCGTTTTGGCGACTTGCGAGCGTCGCCTTACACGTTTTATAACCTTATATCAGCGGTTTTTGTAGCGCTTAGGCTGAATAAATGGTTTTATGTATGATTATTGTGTGTCAAAGGTAACATCGCCGCGTCAGCACCGACGCGACTCCTGCGCCTGCGCAACCCATGGGGACACTACACGTGGCGCGGCGCGTGGGCGGCCGGCTGTGCGCGCTGGACGCCCGCGGCGCGCGACGCGCTGCGAGCCAGCAAGCCGGCGCCGCACATCGACCGCGACCAGGGCGTCTTCTGGATCAGCTTCGACGACGTGCTGAAGTGAGTACCTCTCGCGTGTACACTACACGTGGCACGCTGGACGCGATGCGAGTACAAGCAGCCTTTGGACACCTTGTTTATGAATTTATGTAGTTTTCTTGGAATTAAATTTCTTCACATACTGGCTAAAATCTTATTTTTGGATCTGGATCGCATGAAAATCTGTAATTTTTGCCATTTGTTTTAAAAAACCGATCTAAAGCGAGTTTTCCATCACTACAAGGGTCAGCTCAAACCGAAGAGCAACAGGACAATGTTTGAGGAAGCTAGTTATAGAGTGCGATGCCACAAGGCGCATCGTGAACCGTGAGGCATTTTCGTACGCTGCATCTACCGGTGAAGCATCGCTACGTCTTCCATGGGTTACCTAACAAAATCATAAGGTCAATAGGACGCCCGGCTGGTCTGCCAAGATTACTGGTGCATTATATATTTACCTGTTCTACGGAGCGCATTTCAATGACAGTGCCTAAGAATGAATGGTTGTCTGGACAAGTAATTGGTCACCGGTCCATCTGGTGGTTGAGGGGTTGTTTAGCTCCCGCACCCAGCCGTGCGCTGTGACCTGCTATGACGTTTGTTGTAATTAGTGTAGGTGGTGTCTAACTTGTGACCTACTTTAAATTATTTTCATTTGGGCATGAGTGGACGACAATGCTCAATGAGGGATCAGGTTTGTTACTAGTTTTAATTGAAAACGGTATGTAAGTGGTTTTTTCTACATTTAACGTAAGTAAATTCTTGCTTAACCTACTAGTCACAGTGTTCATGCCTATCTGAGCCCTGACAAATACTTCATGCCAAGAGTTACCGCTGAAAAGTATGGCTGTGTCATCCGCAAACGCAATAATCTTCGAATCGGGTAACTTAGCTGACATATATCATTCATATAGACTAGGAACAGTGTCGGTCCGAGAATACTGCCCTGAGGAACTCCAAAAGTCACTGAGACCTCTTCACTGATAACGTTACCGATTTTAACATATTGCGTTCTGTCAGTTAGGTAGTCTTCAAAAAAATTTAATTGAAGATCCCGGATGCCCAGCCTTTCGAGTTTTGTAAGTAAAATAGGGACAGAGACTGTATCAAAGGCCTTTGCTAAATCTAAGAATACTCCAATTACTGGGTACATCCTTATGTGCGCCTGCCTGTCAGTAGTTGGCAGAAGGCTTTGAAAACCTGTGGCTTGCGCACGCGTCTCGCATGGCTGGACCGACCTACGATTTTTTGCCGTTGTCCGTGTTATACAATACACAGTCTTCTTAATAATTCGGGGTCTTCTTTATCTAAAGCAGGGAGAGCAGAGTGAGAGTGAAACCCAGCCAGGTGCATTACTTTGTGTAATTTATTTCATTACCACTGCTCTCAAAATGTTGAAAAAAAAACATCGTGAGGATACCGGCATGTCCTAGAGACAAAAAAATCGAAGACGTGACATCCACCAATCCGCACAGGGTCCGCGTTGTGGATTACGGCCCATCCCTTCTCTTAGAGAGGAGGCCTGAGTCCCAGCAGTGGGAACATTATGAGGCTGGTGCTTATGCTATCCTATGCTTCTTTATCAGATTTATAAGTCTATACACACAATTTAATTAAACTTATCTTTTTTTTTACAGGTACTTCGACTGCATAGACATTTGCAAGGTCCGGGTAGGCTGGCACGAGGTGCGCCTCGCAGGCATCCTCCCGCCCATGTCCTCCACGCGCCACCTCACGTGCCTCCTGCTCACTGCCAGCCAGCCCACCGAAGTTGACTTCACTCTCTTCCAAGAGGGACAGAGGTAAGTTACAACGCGAATTCGTGCGAAGGTTACCTAGTAACTAACATCTGACATGTAAAGACATGACCGTCAACTGTGTATTTTATTTTTTTGTTTTAATCATTTAGGCATCGTCTGATCGCCACAGGGTGGGTTTCTGAATTGAGTATTTTGAGTTAAGAATGTCTCAAACCATACTTAAATGCCAAATTTTGACAAGTTTGCAGGGTAAAGTAGAGTTTGAGCAATACTCAACTTCAAATGCTTAAATCAGAAATCGGGGGTTAGTCATGTGTACATGACAAAACTTAATGTGTCCAGCACGCCATGGTTTCGACAACATTACACTTAAACGCTAATAAATCTTAAAAAAAAGTATTGTTTATTTTATTTGTGTACATAGGAATGAATAAAACGATATACTTAATACTTACACATACTAGCCGAAATCTGAAATGAATGAAGAAAACTGACATCACCCAGTTGCCCATTAGTGCTGTGACCCCATTTTTGATTTTTTTGAAATTGCGTTCAAAAAATTAAGGGCATGAATAGACTGAGACAATATTTTTTCAAATAAACTGTATAACAGAAACAATGATTTGCATTTTCATCTTGATATGAAAAATATTTTTACTATGTCCTAGTTTTATAAAAAGTTGTAATTGTTTTCCAAAACGGATATGTATGTTTAAAGCTTAAAAAAAAAGCGTTTCGTGGATTTAGATTGGGACTAATTATTATTTATTCAGCATCATGATGATGCATGTGGTATTAGATCTAACTGTGAGTATTTGGTTGCATGGAGAGTAAATAAATAAATTTTTAATCATTTTTTTAAATTGTTAATTGCCTGTTATTTTTATTATTTTATTTTCGATTCACATAAGAAACAAAGAGGTTCGAAGAGCGCTGTGTCGTCTAGACGTGAATAAAGCTAGTGGACCAATTGGTTTAGCAGCGATTGTTATCAAGTCTTGTGCCGAGATGTCTCCTGTACTGACACGCTTGTATCGCCTCTCATTTCGCCATTTTGAAGAGGGGCTAGTTCCCACTTCGTATGAAGGCGGGAAACTTTATTGATTTAGAAGGAAAACGTGAAATCGGTCTACTGGGGACCTACTAGAGTATACCACCCATTTGTGGGGCGAGGCCCTTGGTAAGAATGGGGAAGCGATTTCCGTTTACTTCGAAGGCTTCGAAGGCCCTCGATAGGGTATGGCACGCTAGTCTTATGAGTAAGGTTCCAGTTTACGGCATTTCTCCTGGTCTGATTGCCTGGGTAACAGACTTCCTGAGGGAACAGTCTCCAAGTTGTTGTCGATGGATGTTCATCGTAACCCATGACTAAAAATTCCGGGGTTCCTTAGGCTTGCAGAGAGAACAGACCTGTTTTCTCTCTGCAACTCTCTTCTTGCTGCATATCAACAATCTGCCAATGCCCGGTATCTATGGATGTGCAGGTGACAGTACACTTGTAGAGATATACCTGTACCCGGATACTCGGGCTAGTAAGTAGCTAATCCAGTCCGAAAGAGAAGCTATGGTAGAGCGCTTCTGGCAGTTTTCAAATGGGGTGAAGCCTGGAAAGCAAGAGCCCGTTCATCTAGACTCCTGCTTTCCGGAATGCTTCCCTAGAGTGCGGAGACCGCCTTCAGCTCTTGGGAGTTAATGTTGTAAATGACCGAAAAAAAACAAATTTGAACTTATTGAAGTTGGCATCATTTATCGAAATTCGGCGTTTGTGCAACTTCACTGCTCAAGTAATAGAGGACTCGTAATTTTCGTAAACTTACACTCACGAACCATTTCATTTGTACTTTTTCCAAAGCCAGGCATAATATTTAAACAAACTTCCGAATGGTTAAGTACCCATTCGGAAATAAAATGAATTTGATAGTATAGTAAGTATCAAATTTTACTCACGCTATTAATGTTTTTGTTGCGAAAATAGAGATAGCAGATAAGCCAGGTACAAAAGCCAACACGTCGATTGAGAAAGCATCACAATAGTGTTCATTTCTTCCAAGTGTTAGAACGAGATTGGAGAACGCGTAAGCTAAAGATTATTACGTAGAGCCGTGCAGATCACCCTGCAACGTTCTGGAGGGCATAGCGGCAACGTTGCACTATGGATATCATAGTGTATCGCATCTTATGAACGAATCTGCAATTCGCATTGAACACAGAATAGCAACCCAGAGTACGCGTGGTGAAATGTGATTATGTGACGTCAGGCGCGTGAAGTTTGAAGTTTAAGTTTTTATTTACAAATATTCGTTTGTTATGTTCTATGATTTAGATGTTAGGTGTCATGTATTTTCACATAAAAGCTGCTTTTTTTTTACTTCTATGCATGTCCCTGATGAATTACTATTTTCTTAACGTGAATAGAGTACAAATAAAATAGATCGGTAGCGAAGTGAAGTCCCGCACGCCACATGTTTTGTCGCCGCCGCCTTCGCTCGCTGCCTCCGATGTCCCACGACAACAGCCGAAGAATGCCGAGTGTGCCCGAACACTTACAAATGCTTTAATTTATTTTACAGGAACTCAGCGAAAAGCCAACGATCCCAGTTGGATCTCTGCGTGGTCGTGTTCCGTACGAAGTCAGGACCCAGCGCGCAAGTTGGGAAACTGGTCGCACATAGCAAAAGACAAGTACGACTTATGTTGAAACTATAATAAGACAAATTTTACCTTATTGGATGGATGTTTCATAAAAATCATAATTTGATCAACAGAAAACTTGACACTGATCAGCAAAATGCAAAAAAAAAAAAAAAAGTTGAATTTCATGGTTTAGTCTGGAGCATTCCCCTCATCACAAACACCACATGTATTTGACTTCGAATCAATTCTTATTCAATCAGTATTTATTAAGTTCCAATGTTTCCAGGTCCGAGGTTTCGTAGGCTGCCACAAGATGCTAGAGAAGGGTTTCTACTTGGTGGTGTGCCTGGCATTCAACCACTGGCACACGGGGCTGGAGCTGGCGGCGCGCAGCTCGTGGCCGCGCCACGTGCTGGCGGCGCACTCGTCCAAGCCGCTGGCGGTGGAGCGGCCGGCGCTGCACGCGCACATCCTGGCCGACGCCATCATCGGCCTCACGCTGGCGCGCGGCCAGCGGCACGAGGGCCGCCAGGGCATGACGGCCTACTACCTCACCAAGGTAGCTTTGTTCTCATTTACAACACAAGACTCATTTTTCCATTTACGTATTATTGAGATGAGAATACATCTTATAACTTTTCCTGCTCTAGGAGTAGTGAGCTGCCCATTGCTCGTCGCCCGCAAGCCCGCGCCTTCCATGGCTGGTAGTCGGGGTCGGGGTCGCGGCGGTTAGGGCGTGAGGACCGATTCGCAAAGTAAATGTTCGGTTGATGAGACCGTACATAAATAAATAAAAAAACACTTATAAAACATTATTTTTATAACTTTTAGATTGAAGCAAAAACCCGTAATTTATTTTAAATAACATATAAAAAACCCACACAATATTGTTCGAATAGAAATTCGATCACAAAAAATTTCTATATATCCGAACTTCTTGATCTATGCGGATCCGAAAAAAGTACTAATAGTAGATTAATTAAAGGAACTTCGTTTGATTTACGAAAACTTGGTTTCGTAGAAAGAGTGTAGACGTCCTGGAGCTGGCGCGAGACGTGGCGGCCACCACGAGGACATGGCGCCGCTCATGTGGAGCACTTCCACCGAATGTTTCACCGTGTCCTCCGGCCGGTCCGCACAATGGCGACACTCGGCCGTTTCTTCCGCCTAAGCCGTACAATTACAGTCGCGACATCGCCATGAGATCTCGCTGGAAACCTGTCCGCCAGCGGAGTTACGCACAGTTCGACGTTTCATCTTCATGCAAAAATCGTGTATGAGTATAAGGACTGTTCAAGGAGGCTCGCTGCTTTGGCCTGGTCTATCCAGATGAAGTTATACGTACCTACATACCAGTATTTTACACGGAACGATGACTTTCCTATATTCAAAGCTAACTCATTAACTTTTGGTTCTAGGGTTGGGCCGGCTTAGTAGTGATGGTAGAAAACCGTCACACAGACAAGTGGATCCACGTGAAGTGTGACTGCCAAGAGAGTTACAACGTCGTGTCCACTAGAGGGGAGCTGAAGACTATCGACTCCGTGCCACCGTTACATAGGTGAGTACAAATACATACGTTAAATTATGCCTTCTGGTGCTTTTGACAGTGCAATCGAAAACGGTTTTATTAAGATAAGTTACAGGAACACATTGTGCGTACAGCTAAGGCGTGGAATTCCCCGACGGAGTCTGTTTCCTATAAGCTACAACCTAGGGGTATTTCAGACAAAAAAGAATTCGGTACTAGAAGTACCGAATGCAAGCGTGATCGACTACATTATCACTTACCATAAAGTGAGTTAGCGGTCAAGCGTAAGTTTATCAATGATGAAAAAATCCATTTTATCCCGGTCCCGGGATGGTTTATTGATGGTACATTTTTATTTTCGGCATTCCGCCTAGATTGAAAATTTTAATATCACACAAACTTTATTTTTTCAATGGTTTTTATGGATAGACTCACGTTTTAATATTGACGACGCAGTTCTTCTGTATAACAACATCTTGACTGGCATCATAAATAAATATACATGTAAAATTAAAACAAGTCGTTCTAAATTTAACATCAAACCGTGGGTAACGCCTGGCCTTATTAGATGTATTCGACATCGTGACAATCTCCACTCTCAGACAACCCAGCAGCCAAACAATGTCTCTCTAAAAATCGTCTACACAAGGTACAGAAACTACTGCAACAAAATTCTGCGCCAGTGCAAAGCCGATTATGACAGGAAACAACTGGAAAAGAGCAGCAAAGATCCCAAAAAACTTTGGCGGACTATTAAAGAAATTTGTCAAGTACCTAAAAGAGACAACGACAACCTAGAATTACTGAAATATAAAGAAAACGGTAACATCTCTATTAACACGTGCAACGATCACTTTGTTTCAGTGGGTCAGAACCTTGCAACTAATATCCTGAATAGGCAAATAGGACCTCAGAAGAAACAGGGTGTCAATGTTGCAGGTACAAACCCGCAAAACTCACTGTTTCTACGTCCTACGAACAACCAGGAAATTAGTAATATCATAGACAATTTCAAGGATGATAGCGCCCCAGGTCTTGATGGATTTCGGCCTCTGCTCCTAAAACAAATTAAAAAGCACATCCTTGTACCTATAACATACATTTGCAATTTGAGTATGGAAACTGGTACAGTCCCTGCTTGCTGGAAAACTGCTGTCGTCACACCTATCTACAAAAGTGGTTCCAAGAATGACCCTGATAATTACAGGCCAATCTCATTGCTTTGCGTGACTTCTAAAATCCTCGAAAAGCTAGTTAACAGTCGTCTCGTAGGCTTTCTGGAAGACAATTCTCTTCTTTCGGAACGGCAGTTTGGCTTTCGGCAAAGGAAATCTACCTCTCAAGCGGTGAGTCTGTTAACTGCTATCATCTCCTCAAACGTTGACAGGGGTCGCCGTTCAGCTGGTGTTTTCTTGGACCTTGCGAAGGCCTTTGACACAGTCTCAATTTCTATACTGCTAAAAAAACTTGAAACTTTTGGTGTCAGAGGCCTGTCCTTACAATGGTTCAGTAGCTACCTCTCTGGTCGACATCAGCTTGTCAAAATAGGGGAAACTATGAGTGAGAGTCTACCGATTGTTTATGGGGTGCCCCAAGGTAGTATCCTGGGACCCACCCTCTTCACTGTGTACATGGATGGCATTTTGAGACTTAACGTTGCACAGTCGGATGTCATCTGCTATGCTGATGATACTGCCATAATTTTTCATGGAGCTAATTGGCCGGAGGTTTGGCGCGTAGCTGAAAAAGGGATGAGGGTCGTTACTTCATGGCTTGAGCAAAATCTTTTGACCCTAAACCTTAAAAAAACTAACTTTTTGACCTTTCACCTCACTCGTGCAAGTAAACCAAAGGTTGACACACTTAAAATACACGACAGCAAGTGCAATGTTTTACCGGCAGCTCCAAATTCGGATATCAATTGTGACTGCAACGTTATTCTCAGGGCTGATCGTACCAAATACCTGGGCGTTATAATAGATCAGAACCTGTCGTTCAAAGAACACATACGAACACTCGCAAAAAAGACTCGTAAATTTATCTACGTCGCCAAACTACTACGATCATGTGCTCCTAAGAACATCTGCACTCAGGTTTATATCTCTTTGTGCCAATCTGTGCTGCAATACTGTGTTGAGGTGTGGGGCGGCGCCGCCAAGACATCCATGCTGGAGCTGGAGCGGGCTCAGCGCGCTGTCCTCAAGGTGCTCCTGGGAAAACCTCGGCGGTTCTCTACGGACGAGCTGTACAGGGAGGCTGGGGTTTTACGTGTACGTCAGCTATTCGTCCTAGGGTGTCTTTTAAAACTGATTAAAGATAGGGCAGTTCGCTGTAGCTGCAGTAATGGGGGTAGGAAATTGCCGGATAGGATTCCTCTTCCAATAGTAAAGACCCTTTTTGTGACGCGGTTTTCGCCTTACCTGCCGATACGAATTTTCAATGCTGTAAGCAAAACTTTCGCAATTCCACGGGAGTACTTGGAGGCCTAAACTAAATTAAAGAAATGGTTGTTGGATCGGTCTTATGAGGAAACTGAAAGCTTGCTTCGTTTTCCACAGTAATACCAACCTATATTCACCCGAATAACACACGCTGACACACACCTTCACACCTCCACTTACACTACACACCAACTCACCTATAATAACTGGTTTTTATTAATATATTTCTTTATACTCTTAATGTTGCTTCTTCCGTGTACTATTATTTTTGTTTTAACTGGACTGATTGTATGTGTGCCTATTTTAAATTGCCACGTAGCGCTAGCAAGCCATAATCATAACTGTCATTCACTTTGTGTAATGTTTGGGTCACCAAGATACAGGCTGCGCCTAGTTTGGGACCCACTGCTAACTTTATACGGTCATTGTTAGTTCTTATGTGTCATAAAACTCAATAATGTATAAATAACTGTGTCTGTTAATAAATTATTATTATTATTATTATTTGTTTGACCACTATCACACCTGATGGTAAGCGATAAGTGATGTGATGGTAAGCAAGCGTGCAAGAACCTCGATCCGAATCCGATAATGAAATTTACACCTTTTGATTCACGACAGTCATGTATACGTGACAAAGCAAAAAGTGCCTAGCACGCCACGATCATGATGACACACTTACGACAGACTTAAATGCTATTAAAACTTATATTAAGACAGTATTGTTTTTCTTATTTGTGTTGTGAAAAGATGACATTGGTGGTTGCCCGTTGGCGCCGAGAACACGTTTTGCTTTTGAGTCGGTTTTGTATCATTAAGAAAAAGGCAATGGTTCGAATTGAAATATTGTTATTTTGGACATCCCATTTATCAAGAAAGGCGATACTGTAGGATCGATAGAACCGGAATAGTAATCAACACCGTGGGTAAAACCGCGGGTACAGCTAGTCTTACAAAAAGAGTAAACGCACCAATTGTTTTTAGATGGCAGCGTAAGTGCTTAATATTTTATTCGTAAAAAGACCTTAAAATGTTCTCTTTTTCCAGACAAGTGATAATCGTGCTGACGCAGCTGGAGGGCTCGGGCGGGTTCAGCATCGCGCACCGCCTCACGCACCGCCTGGCGGCCGGCGCGCGCCTGCAGGACTGGGCGCCGCACGCCGACGGCGAGCCGCGCCACCGCCCGCCGCTAGCCAGGCGTTTGTGCGGCCTGCATCAGCCGCGCCTCATCACTTAGAAAACTAACCGACGCAACGGTACTAAGCCACGAAACATCAGCTCAGCCACACTCACTCGGCATAATTCCAAGCCCACCACCATAACCTAGGACGCATAATCAGCCTTATAATAATCCCACTGTTGGGACTCAGGCCTCCTCTTTAGTAGAGGGAATGGGCCGTAATCCACCATACGGCTGGTCAGCAGACTGTTGCAAAAAGACGATACTTTTCTCCTGTCAGTTTACAAAAATTGTAATACTATTTCACTGGTCCAAAATGCAAAAAATACAGTATTTTGCTACCGTTTTTTAGAACAATAACATGTTTTTTATGTTAAAATCAGTCGGATATTGTTAATTACTATAACTGACTCTCAGTCAAAAAAGTGATGGTAAAAAGTTAGGTAATTGATTAATCCTAACCGATAACCTGACTTTTTGACTGTACTTACGTACAGTTCCATTTTCTTTTATAAATGCTAATTATATTTATAATTTTATAATATTTTCAATCCAAGTTGCTTGAACGAAAATTAATGTTAAAAAAATTGACAAACGATGAACATCATATTTGTGACAATTTTTCACAATAATATTCGTACGGAAAATTTACGGAAAAGCTCGTATTTATGTTATTTTTATATTCCTTGGAATTTAAAATTGTTAATATGTTTTGAGACTATACCTAATAATATTATCAGACCTGTGGAATTCGCTTTCAGACATTGATGAAAATTGACTGTCATCTTGACTAAAGAAATGATTAAAGCTAAAGACAAACCGTTCCCACGTATGCCACGTATGCATTATGATATTTAGAAAACTTGATGAATTAGAAACATACTTTGCATACGTAACACACACACTACCCGCGGAAGTTGTTTCATCATTATGTCACTCGAAAGACGTCCACTGTTGGACATAGACCTCCCCCAATTGTCATCTCAACTAATAGTCCTGTACGTCTAGCATGCATCGCATTCCTGTGACTCTCACCAGGTCATCGGTCCACCTTGTGGGAGGCCGCGCCTACGTTGCATTTCCCAGTGCGCCGTCGCCTTTTCAGAATCTTTCAGCCCCATCGACCTGGTTCTAAGAGCAACCACTGCTACTTAAGTTTCGCGATTCTTCGGTCTATGTCGGCTAGCTTGGTTCTCCTGCGGATAGCTTCATTCCTGATACAATCACGCAAGAAAACGCACGCGCACACGAGAATAGCCTTTTCCATTACCTTTTGGGTGATTAAAAAGTCGTCTATTTTCAAGCAAATACAAAAATCTAGATGTCATAATGCATAGCATATGTGGGCTCAATCTGTCTCTAGCTTTACTCATATAGGTATTTATATTTCCTATGACGACAAATATGAGGGAGTGGACTCAGTGAGATAAACAATTACAAAATGTAAGCACAATATTGACCCTTATACTGTTAGTGATAAGTGATAATGTTGAAAATCTGTAATAAGTTTGGAACTAGACTTTTATTGTACCAAATGTAACTTACATGGTTAATTTCCTTTTTTTTGGAAACTTAATACACCGTTAAATTTTGGTCGTTTTAATCCCGCAGAGGGTCGATTCGGTACATGAAACCCTATCGATTTGTAAAGAGAAAAATGAAAAATAAAGTACTTTTTTTAAAAACTCGAATTAATTTACGCATGTACGAAATTAATTTCTTTGAGTAAACGTCAGTTGATCGAGGTCAATGAACTGTAGGTAGTTAGTACGCAACGAACGACAACTCCCTACAAGGTCATTGACTTGTTTACGTAAAGAAATTAATTGTGTACATGCGTATATTAATTCGAGTTTTAGAAAAAAGTACTTTATTTTTTAGTTTTATCTTTATAAATCGATAGTGTTTCATGTACCGAATCGACCCTCCACCGGATTAAAACGACCAAAATTTAACGGTGTATAATTAGTAATATACACATGTACATAATCAAATTGTAATCACATCACACGGATAATGAATGTCGACATAAAAATATATTAGGCATCTAAAGAAAAAATGCCTCTACATTTTCTAATGGTCTGATTGCTATTTGTTTTTTTTTTTCTGTGTTTACAATTAGCTAATAAGGGCCACATCTCACTTGTACGCTATGGCGGCGTAAAGCCTCATGCCGCCAAATAAATGTATGGTAACGTGACCAAAAATGGCCAGGTGAGGTACACACCATAGAACTGCTAGCATTTTCTTGGCTGCGCAAACAGGCAGCGCCGACGTGGAGTCCCAGTGAGGCATGGGCCTTATTCCTCCCGGGAGCTTTGGGCGGAACGAGAGTGCGTGTCAGACTTTTAAGGTGCTGTTCGAGCCTCGACTGCAGGGGTAGCACACGCATGACTCGCAGCCGTTGCCTGCATCCGCAGCTGGGAGTGATTCCGAAGCTGGCTGCACGTGCTACCAAATACTCGCGAATCTACGATTCAATCCAATATGAGCGCTATCGGCTTCGATTAGCATTTATTTCAGGACTTGTCTAAACAGGTTGAAGTGACGTAACTACATGCGCTGAGGCTGCAGGTCGCGGCACGAGCAGCCTCAGCTCGGCAGCGCGTGCGGCCGCTACCGCTTTTGGAATGGTTTTCACAAAAATCCATACTACTACATAGAAAACGAGTCGTGTAGTTGCAGCCGACTTCGTGTTGCCACCGCATGTACGACCTGCATCCGCAGCCTGCAACCGAGGTTCAAATAGTACCTTTACTGAGGAAAACCCACCGGTTTTCCTTCAATTGGTCTTTGCGTTCCAAGGTCGCGGGAACACCCATTTTTTCAGTCCAGTGACTCATCTATTCAGGCACTACTACAAGCTCTCATCAGCCTTATAATGTTCCCACTGCTGGGACTCAGGTCTCCTCTCTAAGAGAGGGAATAGACCGTAATCCACCAAGCGAGCCCAATGCAACCAGCATTGGGCTGTGGTGGATGTCACATGTCTTCGAATTTTTGGTTCTAGGACATGCCGGTTTCCTCACGATGTTTTCCTTCACCGTTTTGAGAGCAGTGGTGATGACAATTACACAAAGTAATGCGCCTAGCAGCCGGGCTTGAACCCGCGACCTATAACTCTTAAGTCGGGGCCGTTACCACTCGGCCACCATAGCTGTTAACGCGATTCATTTGACGACCTAAACTGAACTGTTGGATGGAGCTATATAGAGTATATAGCTACATTCCTCTTTCTCGCTTGCATGCCTGACATTTTAACATGTAGTAAGGTCCTTTGGTGCTATTCTCTAAGAAAACGCAGCGCTGCCGCAACGACTAATATCCAAATAGGATACATTGAATTAACAATCCAATGTACAGGTATATTAGGTTGACAATCCAATGTATCCTATTTGGGTGTTCGTCGTTGAGGCAGCGCTGCGTTTTCTTAGAGAGTAGCGCCACTTAACGTCGCTAATTGTACGCGACCTAGTGTGATACTCAGTAATATTTGGTACAATGTAATGGCCAAAGACCGAGCATAGGTAGGTATTAGGCCTATAACGCTAAAGACACATAAAATAGCTATTAATATTTTTTCTACTACACTATAATATACTCATAGATATTACACGTCCGGCCGAATAAAAATATACAGTAAGCGTTTTTATTAAATCTTATTCAGCCGGTCTAAGGACTTTGCCGCGAAAGATGCGAATAGGGCGCACCGAGTGTTATTTTGACAGAAATTAGAATAAGGATTTATTTATAACGTATATTATTTGTAATTTAAAAAGTTGTAATTTTATGTAAGAAGTTCGTTTTCTTTTTTGGCAATTTTTTATTTCGACAATCTCGTTTGCGAAACCAAACTGTTTTTTTGTAATTTTTTAAAACAAATTTATAAAAAGGAAAAAGCAATTCATCTGGAATTGCTTTTCATTAAATAATTCCGTACAGTTATATTTAAATGTTACTCGGAATCTCAGTCTTAATTGTCACTAAACATCCATGATCCCTGCTGTAACTGATTTCTTCTTAGGGTTCGGCAGAAACGGGTTCAAGATCTTGTTTAGACCGGGGGGCACGGCAGTGCCCCCGCCAAGTCGTAAACTTTTCCTCTTGGGGTCTTGGCTGAGTATCGCTTCATGCAAATTTCATTTAAATGAAAGTTTGAGATGTCCCAGAGAATCTTTCCACCGATCAAACGAATTTCAACAAACCTTCCTCTTAGAACGATCAATTTTAACCTAGGAGTGCCGTATCCCATACGAGGTGGATTATTGTATAAGTAAAAGACGCTCACTGATCTCAGATCCCAGTTAATACCTTTCGAATCTATTGTTGGCTATGTCTTCTTTAAGTTGTTCCTAAAATAATAACGTTGTAACCCAGCTGCTTACTCTTAATCTTGACATTCTCATCCTGTTTATTTTGGCTTCCACCTTATTTATTTAAAAGTCTGTTATACTGAAGTTTTTTTTTTTTGTAACAGTAAGGATATATCACGTAGAATGTAAATTTTAAGGCATTATCATTATTGTATAAAAATATCTTGTAAAAAAAAATAACAATGGTTTTTTAATCATTAATGATTTAATAGCAATCGTTGTATGTAGTTGTTATTTAGATTGTAACTCGATGAAATCACGTTTCCCTGTATGCGAATCTCACAAATAAAGTGCGTGGTACTCTGTAGTTTTATAGCCCAAACCATAGAATTTTGACTGATACTAGAGTTTTTACAACGTTTACTTTCCTATAATGTTCATAATTTTTTACTAAAATTCTCGGAAAAATGTTGAAGTGTTCGGTTAAAAATGAATCCTCTTTGATATAATAATGTATGTTGAATACAATAATTATAATTTAGATGCTAAATTAAAATTGTTAAATTAGAATGCGACGGTTATACGTTATTTATAAACGCTTGTATGTTTTCTAATTAGAACTCTTTAGTAAAACATAATAACATTGTCTTCGCATTAGATTTATTCAGTTAGCTAGGATATATAAATATTTTAATTTGCTGTGGGACCTCAATTACATTCCCTGACAGTGAAATTAAAAATTAGGTTTTATTTTAAGCGAAAATGTTCTTCAACAATTCAAAAAAGTCCCAGTTAATTGACAGCGCAGCCGTTGTCTAATACCCTTTACAATGGATAAAATCCACAAACACATGAAGTAATGCTATACCTTATGTCAGCATTCGAAATAAGTCTTCGCTAAGCGTACTAAAGTGAGACAAAAAGAAATCACGATTTTGTACGTAATATAAAGATGTCGTGTAAATATTTAAAACCGCTTTACTAACTAGAAGTAGGTTTGTAATCTAAATTTCATAAACGCTCCTACTTTTATTTGCACTCAAGTGTAACGAAAGACAATCGATATAATTATGTATTTTGAAATTGGAAATACTAAGTTCATTCCACGAATACTCATTATTTATTATTTTTAATTAAATGTTGTTTTTTTTATAATTAAAAATCTAGTGATGCTAATTCTTGCCATTACTTTGCTTTACAACGATATTATTAATGTTTTTAATTTTTTTTTAATAATAGTAATTAATATTTAATTTTTGACTGTTCATAGTTTAAGTGGCCTATGAGCAAGATTCGTGCAATATTAAGAAGGATGTTATCTCACGTTAAATTTTTATATTAGTGAGGATAATTTACACTTGCTGGCACAAAAAAACTGCACACCGATGCGTGTGGTGTTTTGTTTTTAGTTAGCAGTAGACTGCTCCGCTGCTATTGGTTATAGCGTGATGATATTTTATTCCACGTTCGAATGTACAAAGAAACCTACTATTCAGTTTTATAATATTAATGTAGATTTCAAGAAAAAAAAAAAACAATACAAACCTGTCAAAACCAAGCTCAAGCTCGTGGCATGAGTCAACATTTTATAACTGAAACAAAGTCAATATCAGAATTAAACACTAGCAACTGTATTTTCAAACAAAGCTGTAATATTTTGTTCTCGCAATCATTAAAACATAGTCAACTGCTAACTATTAACAAACACGCTAACTATAAATATAACATAGAAGTAGTTAAGTTTTGGATCGCATAGTGTTTTGATATTAATAATAATAATACCGTGCGTCACAGGTTCTACACGGCTGTATATTTTTACACTTGTGCATCATAAATAATAATAATAATATGTATACATTCACACGTTAAAAAAAATCTCAATAAACATGTAACTGTTTTTTTTACTTCCATAAGTTTTCTTACATCTTGACATTTTTGTATAACAATATAAAGGAATATAGTGTTTTTTTCTTTTATAATAGTTACATATAAGATAGTGCCATATTGTGATGTTACTTTCTTTTTCATAAATATCTGAATTTTTAAAGGCCAGTTCCTTTCTTAGGGACTTTTGACTAAACACCACATTAGTTGTAAGAAGTTTGTTTGTAAAATGCCGATCCCAAACCTTTATACCAGTGAGAAAATTAAGACTTATTTTATCTCCATTTCTCTATAAAAAACGGGCAATAATTAACAGCTTATTAGAATGAGTCGGACTCGCGTACGCGCACCTTTATTTTTTTTAATAATTTTTTTTTTGAAACAAGCTTCCCTTTGACAAAAAAAAAAAGCATCACAAAACACACACAACAATCATTATAAGAAAAAAAAAACTGTTTAAATAACCTTTCACATTCTTTCGTGAGTCCTATTGTATAATTTAATTTTCACAATAAAATAATTAAATTTTGTATGGTGTGTCAATCAGTGTGCACTGCAGTGTAAGAAACTTTTGATAACTTTTTATTTAGCGATGTATAATTGTAATTTGAGTAGCATAAAAGATGCTTATTTTTCATGTTAGTCTTACGTGGATGCATGTTAAACTATTTATGATAAGGTTAAGTAAATAAAATTATTTAAATTTGATACTTTTGGTTTAATTTGAACAAAATTGGTCACCTCTTGAAACACGGTGGAGGACACTGTAGAGGTGTGCCCCGCCTGGGCAGAGCATCGCCGTGTCCTCGTGAACAAGTATACTAACATATTTTTAGCGCTTATACCTAATTTACCTAAATATGTATTTCCGCAAGAACCTCAAGCGGCGGCAATATATACAGGAAAAGTTTTTAACCAGTGCGCAAATTTTGACATAATAAACTTGAATATATTTTAATAAACACGTATTTTTTATTTTGATATGTTTCAATAGTAAAAAATTAAGTTAACGCTTACGAGACTTGTTTACTCAGAAATTTATTTTATGGACGTCGCTTGCCAGTCCGTCGACTGGTCGCCCGATTCACGCCGCGCGTCGACCGCTCGCCTGACGCGCCAGCTGGTAGAAGTACTCACGCGCGCTCGCTCTATGCGACGGTACCTACTTACGCGGTGCGATTATTGACCCCAGTTTAGCACTACAATTTTTTAAGTTTAGACTGTGTAAAGTTATTTGTAAACGTAATTCCAATTTATCCTTCATACTTTCATGGGCTTAGGACCATCAAAATGCAGAAAATAAATCATAATAAGTAAGAAACCATTCGTTTTAATCCATTCAAAATAAAACATTTAGGTATGATAGGTATTTAGACATGATACAATTTAGATTGAAACAATTGCATTTTGGCGTATTTAAAAAATTGTGGTGTGATTTAAAAGGCTCGACGTGGTGCTGGGTCTGGGTCATGGAGTTGTTGTACCGGCTGAAAGTGGTATGGATGGAGTCCGGCTGTATTTAGCAGCTTTCATACTGCGCTTTGGCTAACACCAAAATGTCGTTCTGCGTCGTAGGTACTGGCTCTTGGATTGCGTTCAAAAAAATCGGCTTCGACTGCCAGTCGAGGTCTGCCAGATCCTTGTGCCTGGCTCGGTGTTCTGAACTGGCCGTGATCAAGCAGCCTTTGGTTAGCTGCTAAAATTGTCCTCTCATTAGGGACCGTAGGATTGAGGATCCCTTGGGCTCGCATACGAGGTACGCTCTCCCTTTCGTATCTTCTTCGTGCTGCTCGTAAATTTTCATTGCTTAACAAATACACTCGCACCATTTCATAATACTCGCGGTGAGTAAAATGAGACATTGTCACTACGCTAGTCTAGTACGCGGCACACGCGCAGGGACGGCGAAGGGCGCGAACGTCCGACCTCCACTTCCGCAAGTGACGTACTGCATGTGCATGCGTTTTGTTTATCAAACGCCGGCGCCGCATGCCCCCGCACCCCCGTCCCGTGCGCTGGGCGTGGTCCAGCGGCCGGCGGCCTTCGCGTTTTCATTCATGCTCATTCATAGTATTACTATTAAATTATATCCATGTCTTGCTTATTTCAAATTGGGACAAAGTGGAAAAATGAGAAAAAAAAAGTCATAAACTAAAAATGGAAATGTGTTCTATTGCTTACACTGAGCCACCAAAAAAAATTTACGCAGTGGTTAAAAATTTTTCCTGTATAGGGTGACTGGTAATTACTGAACGATACTTAAACACGTGATTGTAGTCATGATAACAAACAACTTTTACTACGGGACCAAACCTAAAATCGCGGAAATATCAGGCAAGTTCAGTACATTTTGACCAGTTCGGCGAACATAAATGTACTGACCAGCACACTTTTTTCGCGATTTGAGGTTTGTTCCCATAGTAAAAGTTGTTTGTTATCATGACTACAATCACGTGTTTAAGTATCGTTCACTAATTACCAGTCACTCTATATATACCTTGTTGGAAGTTATATTTTCGAACCGTTTGGGGTTATCGGCGATAGCGATCTCTCTCGCCGGGCCTTGGTACAGGCCATGGTCCGGAGTGAGGAGGGATGGCAGGCGATCGCCTCCTGCGAAGCAGTAATGCTAGCAAAGGAAGAGGCCGACCGCATCAGGCAAAGGCAACGGGGCTCACGCTCCAGCCGCCGCCGGGATTCCGATCCCGGTTTCCCGTCCCGTTCCCGCGCGCCTCAAGGAGCTGTCAGCAAACCGTAGAGGCCCAGCCTACTGGCTGCAGGCAGGGTCGAAGCCTACTGGGGCAAGGGCCACTTTCTGAAAAGAAGGCTTGGCCCGGTATGATAGGTAACGAAGGAACGGGGTAGGTTTTTAGTCGGTAAGAGTCTGACACTATCTCCCGCTACGCCCAAGGGCGGAATTTGTCATTGAATGATTTTACCTACTATAAAAAACCTCTTGAAATAATATGTCGGCTCTTAGGTCCTACCACGAGTTATTAATGCGATCCTTTTTACGGCCTAAATTGAATTGTTAAAGGGATGGAGCTATATTATCGTATAAAGCTCCATTCCTCTTTCTCGAGATTGTAAATCCTCCCCAGAGACCCTATTTTGTGAGTGATGAGTGACTAACGAGCAATAAACAAACTATTCTAGACGACAACTGATTTATTATTGTGTAGGTTTTAGCAGTGGCGGATTAGGCCGATGAGGGGCCTGTTGCAATTCGGTAAGGGGGCTCCCTAGGTAGACCTTTTTTTATTAAGATTGTATTAAATAAAATATTTTGTGTGTAAGCAGCTGTATTTAGATTTAATGTAATGTAGATACTTTAACTATTTTTTGTTACGATCAGGTGGCGCGGGGCTCCGAAAGCGCGGCGCCCCGAAAGCGCGGGGCCCGTAGTATTTGCTACTTTTGCTATATAGCTAATCCGCCACTGGGTTTTAGGTATTCAACTTCACAACGAACCGTGAGACAATCCCCAGGATGTTTGAAGAATTGCTCACACAGCTGCCAACAGAGAATAAAGAGCCCCATCTCTGCGGTCGGAATTTTAATCTGTTCGACTTAAGGATCTTAATATCCTAGGGACCAACTCGACTAGTGCGAACGTCCGCCTAGATTCTGCCAAGCGATTAACACCTGTATTTATAAACAAGTAAAACTAAATACTTGAGTAAAAGTAATTACTATTAATTTTAAAATTTGAATTTAAAATTTGAATTTTGAATGCAGATTTCAAACGTCAAGTAATGACTTAATAAGATTTTACTTAGTAAAAAGTAAATAGGTACTTCTTTATAAATACGGGTGTTAATGTATACTTACGCTGACGTCTCATTGTTAAACTGGTTCCTGTACTTATAATAATCTAGGGAGGGTCACGGTAATCCCAGGAGTGCGAGACAAACGGGCACGGTTGTTGTGGCGACATTTGAGGGAGACCTATGCCCAACAGCAAATGTGTTTCGGTTGAAAGGTCAGGTTCTGCTCATTTTGAACTTTTTAAACCTCTGGAAATCTAAAAATATAAAAGAGATCATGAAAAAATATTTTATTAAAATAGACTATATTTATGAACTATCGCCGGGCAAAAATCAAAACATGATATAAATTAGGTGGCTCGATAAAAAAAAAATGGCGAATCTTATCCTAACTTATGACTTCAAACGTGTGTATTTACGAGATTACGACACGGAAATATTTGAAAGTTACAAAAATACTAATATAGCTTGTTTTTTAAAAAGGCCTTGCAAAAACCAAAAAAACTTGATAGCTATTGTTTTTTTTTTTACATAAAAATAAAACCGCTGTTACGGACCCGAGAAATCGACAATAGGCCGGCGGAGTTCATATAAAATACTTAGTGACTACAACCGGCTCCAAGTACCTAATGATCTCTGTGTAAGTGAGTTCTAAAGAATATGTGTTATAATCCCGAAATTTCATAATAATACCTACTATATTAATATACACCGTTAAATTTTGGTCGTTTTATTCCTGTGGAGGATCGATTCAGTACATGAAACACTATCGATTTATAAAGACTGGCCTGTTGGTCTAGTGGTTAGTGGCCCTGACTGCTATGCCGGAGGTCGTGGGTTCGATTCCCACCCAGGACAAATGTTTGTGTGATGAGCACGATCATTTGTTCTGTGTCTGGGTGTTATTTATCTATAATATGTATGTATTTAGAAATATATAAGTATGTTTATCAGCTGTCTGGTACCCATAACACAAGCTCTGCTTAGCTTGGGACTAGACGGTGTTGTGTGATAGTTGCGAAAAAAAAAGATAAAATTAAAAATTAAAGTACTTTTTTTCTAAAACTCGAATGAATATACGCTTTTCTATAAGTAAACGAGTCAATAACCTTGTAGGGAGTTGTCGGTCGTTGCGTACTAACTACCTACAGTTCATTGACCTCAATCAGCTGACTTTTACTTAAAGAAATCACTTTCGTACATGCGTAAATTAATTAGAGTTTAAAAAAAAAGTACTTTATTTTTCATTTTTATCTTTACATATCGTTATGGTTTCATGTACCGAATCGACCCTCCGCGGAATTAAAACAACCAAAATTTACAAATATATAATTATAAACTATTACTGAAATACCAAAATTTTTGGATTCGGGAATTGAACTATTTACATAAGTTAGTTGTCGGCCCTTCATCTCCGGATATCTCTAACCAACAAATTGTTTGTTCATAGATTGATTAAGGTAGTTGTACTTTTGGAGCAAAATAAATTTAATTGTTATTTGTTTTTTTTTGGGTTCCAAACAGAAAGGGTACAACCTTATTCCTAAGACTCCTCTGTCTGACTGTCTTGCATCAGGCTGTATCTCATGAACCATGATAGCCAGACAGTTGAAATTTTCACAGAAGTATTTCTGTTTCCACTAAAACGACAAATACTAAAAACAGAATAAAGTAAATTGTGTAAACTTCGTGCGCGAATCCGACTTGAACTTAGCCGGTTTTTTTTTAAATAGGTCAACTCAATACCTAATTTAAAAAATAGAGGACTTATTTCGACCTACACTTAGACCCAATGCGGCCTCGACAAATCTTGGGTCATTTAACATCACAACACACCTACTGTAATAACGTTTGTCGTCTCAGAAATGTCGTCTATGCATGCAAGCGTGGTTAGAAGGCGGAAGGCGAGCCGGACAAGCCATCACAGGATCATCTCCGGTGCCTTTTTCGTTTTATTTCAAGGACAAAGATTTAAGGATTGTGGAAAAGGCTACTTAATAAGGGCGCTTTCAATTTATACGTTTTTTGGCTACTGCGTATTGACGATCGTATTTTTCGAACAAAGTGCGCGGTGCGGCAATCGTGCGGCGAACGGTCGACAACAGGACGGCAACACGTCACAAGCAACACGTGTTTAATTTGGTGTTGAATAGCGCATCACTCGCATACAAACGCACGGCATCCAGATACGTTTTCAAGTCAGGCGCTTGTTGTCGGACTGCTAACGTACCGCAACCGGCCGGCTGCGGCACGGTAAACGTGCGGCAGCGGTTCGACATGAAAAGTCTAAATTGAAAGTGCCCTAAGTAGGGCGTTATTATTACAATATTTTTAGATTGATAGGCTCGCGCTTGACCACTATCTCCCCTGAAAGTAAGCGGTAATGTGGCTGACGATGGAGCACGCTTGCTTAGAAGTAACCTATTCACTTTTGGCTTAAAGACGCCCAGGTTGGAGGTATGAGTAAACAGGCTTCGGCAGGGAATTTCACTTGTTAGCTGTACGCACAATGAATGTGTTCTTAGTTATTACTCTGTTGTATTTTTTTATTATTGTTTTCTTATTATTCTTCTTTTTTTTTTGTAGAGATTTGAATACTTAACACTCCTACTCTTATTTTAAAGATGCGTTAAAAATAAATATTATCGTACTAAACTACTGAAACGATTTGTATGCGTTTCAATCATGAAGAATAAAAAATACGTTATGGTTAAAAGTTATACTTACGTTGTTGAATGTGGCCTTGAAATTAATGATACCTAAATAGACATCTATCTATCTTTAGTCTAAGTGAAGACAATCTTCACTCATTTTTAATTTCTCTTCTAGCACATCTAGTAACGCCACAGATCGGAACATCTCGTCATATCTTGCTCTGTGCTCATTTCGTAGGTAGGTAGGTACAGACACTAATTGTGCCAGGAAATTGTAAGGTTTTGCACCAAGATTATAGTTTAAAGAAGAAATCGTAGAAATACGCATCCAGGTTAATTAAATGTGAGGTTTTGGTCTTGGTAAGACGCGTCTAAAGACATTTTTTGGGTACTGATTAAATACTTTTGGAGGCACGAATGTTCAGGTCAAGAAATCAAAACACAAACTGACCCCGTTTAGAAGGAGAAGAGAAAAGGGAGAATCCTCCAACAATACTTTTTTTTATTTATTACTTTATGTAAAGTAATACTTGACTGTGATGCCACTTGATGGTAGACAGTGATACAATCGTTGATGGTGAGGCGCACTAGTTTACGAGCCTATTTACTCTAGCCTTGAAGACACCCAAATTATAATCCAGAGCGCAGCAAGCAAATTGTTCCAGTCCTTCGATGTACGCGGTATAAACGACGAGGCGAAACGCTTAGTCCGGACCGTAGAGGTTTCAACAACGTAAGGGTGGATACTCGCCGTACGTCGGGTTGTCCGATGGTAGAAATGAGATGGTGCTTGCAAATCAGGCAATTCCCATGCACACTCTCCAAACAAAATGCAAACTGTAAAATACCGAAGGCGGGTGTTATGTCTGGTTGAGGCAAATGTACAAGGGATAATTTTGGGCTGTTAGATTGTGTAGGTATATATTGAAATCAATGGCAATGTGCAGGGCAAATTGTAAACAGAACAGACGTAGCGTTGGAAAGCCTCCCACAAGGTGGACCGATAACCTGGTCAGGGTGGATGCGAGACGCATAGGACCAGTCCTTGCGACGCTTGGGGGAGGCCTATGTCCAACAGGGGACGTCTTTCGGCTGAAATGATGATGATGATGATATATTCAAATCACGCGAAGTACTTTAATTTTTTTTTTTTTTTTAATTATTTATTAGAAGTATTATTTTTTTTTTTTTATTTTTTTTACACAGGAATATAAATTTATTAAAACTATATATACACTTAAACCTACAAACATTACACAAAAACATAAATATATACACTAACGGCTACTCCTAACTAGAATATAGCGTCAAAAAACTCCTCCGCATCGCTGTCGACTGGAAGTGTGCCCAAAAGGCTGGCGGCATTGCCACGTTGTATGGCAATGCTTAATCTCTGACAACTAATCGTTTGGAAAGTTCTTTAAAAAGTGAATGTGCACTCGGACCCCACGGCCCAAGAGTTTCAACCCCAAACGGCTCAAAAATATAACTGCCGACGAGGTTGTTATATTTCCGCCGCTTGAGGTTCTCCGCTGCCGCAGCGGCAGCACCAGCACAGCACGATGAGCTAGGAAGATGGGATGGCGCAAGAGTGTCGACACAGGTAGCGTCCCACACTAAAGGTCTACCCATCTTCCACGGAAATAAAGACATACCGTCCGGTCTCTTACCATCGTCGCGTGCCAGGCCATGAGGTTCCAAAACAGCCGGGACGCCGACGGTGACAAGGGCTCGTCGGATAATGTCGTTAATATTCGCGTGCCGCGCTATGCGTCCCGCGCTTCGACAGCATGACAGGCCGTGGTGACCGAGGCTGTTGACAACTTCGCCACAGTGGCAGCGATGAGGAGAACAGCAAGGAGCACCAAGGCGTAGGGCAACAGCTAGGCGGAAAGTAGTATCGTCGAACAAGGTGCCAATATTCGACGACGGCAGTGCGTGAAACCAAAGACCTGACTCCCAATTTCCCACAGCCAGCAGGCGCGCACGCTCCGCAGTAGTAGCAGATGTTACTATTAGGTGTTCCTGGACTACTTTGCAGAGTGGCTCATCCCACCGTTTCTGGGAAGCCGGGTTGTCGGGCGGATTTATATTCGGGCAAGCGATTTTCCAAGCATCTATAGCCTCGATGAAGCACGGCACATTGAAATTAATCAGTGAGGATGATAGGATATTCCTAATTAATTTCTCAGTGCCGTGAACCGAGGATATAAAAGCTGGTAAACTAATACTAGAAATTTTGCGGACGCCGAGGCCTCCCATACGGATGGGAAGGGTAGCTTGAGCCCAAGCTCGGTCATCCATGGCTACGTTTAAAATTGATGTAAGGGTACGCCTGATAA
Organism: Leucania comma; assembly: GCA_958295575.1. NCBI lineage: Eukaryota > Metazoa > Arthropoda > Insecta > Lepidoptera > Noctuidae > Leucania > Leucania comma. The sequence continues at coordinate 20,289,320 of OY282477.1, read as the reverse complement.
TTTGGTCCATTTTTTCCAGAAGATCGGGGTGTTTCCATAAATGAGAAGCGCGGAGAAAATATGCTAATTTAGGGCCGAAACAGCAGTACCGAATTATGGTGATGGCCGAATGCATGTTAATTTCCAACAATCTATCCGAAATATCATTAAAATTTTGAATTTTTTCCTCAACAAAAGTAGTACTTTAATCAAGCGATGCAGGATTTTGCCATAAATATCACTACACATAAACGTTACCAAATAATAATATGTCAATATCTGAAATTAAGTCGAATATATAAGTGTTAACTCTCTGAGAGTCAGTCCTAGTGACGAGGGTTTCACGCATAAATCCATCTGATTAATATTTTGGTTGAAGTTCATATTCATGACAGAGTTTAGGGTAAGGCTTGTAAAATAATTACTACATCATTAATTTAAGAGGGTATTTGTCTCTATATTATTGTGATCTCTCTGACACGCCTAGGTCACCGCTAGAGACGACATTGAGAATAAATGATAAGTGATATTTATTTTGTAAGTAGGTTTTTTAAAAACACTTTTACACGTCAAAATTTTTTTGTCATTTTAAACTAGATGAGGCCGGTGTTTCCTAGTTGACTACCCTGAGAAGAAACACCGAAACAAACTCAGGGGTCAAAGTCTCTTTTAAAGTCCATACAGTAAATATGTATTGGTCAAATCATATGAGGACCATGCAGATTTGTCTGAAATGGCCTTTTGAAGAAAGAACCATACAGATTTGAGTGGACCTGTCCAGTCAGTGCAAGCATTTGTCAGTATTCGCAAAGCTCAACTCAGGACACTAAGGAGCTCAACGATTTGACGAACAATACCAAGGAAAGGACATTTGGGTAGGCCGCAGAAAATACTCAAATGGCCAGACTAGAGAGTAACTTTAGCTAGAGACTTTCTTTAACTAGAGACAGAGAATAACTTTCTATACATACCTAAAGTGTCAGTGAGTGTGACCGTGAATTTGCCATCCATGGTTTTAGGTCTCCGTACTTCAGTTAGAAATTATGATGATGGCAGGTGGCTCGTTCATAAACATATATAATGTTTTAAACTTTTAGTACATTCTGATAAAAAAGTTTTAAAATATAATATAAATTTTTAACCAACTTCGAAGAGGAGGTGGTTCTGTGTTCGGCTGTATGTATATTTTTTTTTATGTATGTTCACCGATATCTCGGTCAATTGTGGACCGATTTTGATTTTTTTTACTTTGGTTGAAAGGTGGGCGAGTTAGTCCCATAGAAATATTGTTTTGATCTTATGATGAACTTCGAAGATATAGAACGGAATTATTCAAAAAATCATAGCAGACCTGTCGTAACAAGCAAAATTGCTTTGTTTATACATATAGTCGGTGACTGACTGAAGGAAGAAGGGGAGGGGATACATAGAACTGATCTGATGATGAAGCCGGAAGGTAGGTAAGAAACAGAATTCTTTAATAAATCAGCGTATTCTAGGTGTGTCTGGTATTAATAGAATTGTCATGATGATTTGATGATGGAACCGAATGGCGGAAGGTATCTATTTAAGTTTGGCTAACGGGTATCCTCTACAAGTACTACAACTAAAGTGTTCACACTTTAGTTGTAATTGTAGTGGATTTAAAAAAACTTTTTAAATCCACTCTAAAATACACCCCTATTTTTTAATTAGTGCATAAAAAAATGGGGCTCAATCAGTACCCGTTTTTTTTTTTTTTTTTTTTAACGTAGGTAAAATCATCCAATGACGAATCCCGCCCTTGGGTGGGGCGGGAAACAGTGTCAGACTTTTACTGACTAAAAACCTACCTTTCCATTCCTTGCCTTTATCCTGGGGCCCGTGGTGACAGTCTCACATAACCTTAGGGCCCCAGTAGGCTTCGGCCCTGCTGGACCCCTACAGTTTGCTGACAACTCCTTGAGGCGCGCGGGAACGGTGCGTGCCGTAGACGACCTGAGCTCGGACCGGTCTGTTACCGGACGGACGGACAGCGAGCTACCCATTGCCCACCGTCCGCGAGCCCGCGCCTACCGTGGCCGGAAATTGGGATCGGAAACCCGGCGGCGGCGGCGGCGTGTGCGCCTTTGCCTAATGCGGTCGGCCTCCTCCTTTACTAGCATCACTGCTTCGCAAAAGGAGGCGACCGCCTGCCACTCCTCCTCGCTCCGGAGCATGGCTTGAACCAAGCCCCGGCGCGAGAGATCGCCGCCGATAATCAGTACCCGTTACTGATCATATTTGTGTAGTCAAAAGTACAAAAAACGAAATCCCAAAATTGTCCACGAAAAGTCATTATTGGTAAATTCATAATTGAATCATCATTCATAACAACTTTTACTAGAAAATACTAAGCGCAGTGAATTACATTTTTATTGACATTCTTTCATTCATAAACAATGACCTGTACAATGTTTCCATAAATTGAGTGAGATTTTGGGATATAAACAATCGCTCATAACTTTGGTGTTTATGAATATTAGGCATTGAGATTTTACTTAAATAATAACAAGACTTTTTCTAATAAGCCCTTTAAGTATTTGCCATAATTAAAAAATAATGGTGTATAAGTTTTAGTAAAGCTTTTTTCCTTATATATTTAAAAAAAAAAATGATCACTGTACTAAACAGTTTTTGTCCGAATCGTCAGTAATAAAAAAGTGTGTCAATTCCGACACTGTGTCCGAATATATTGTGTCCGAATCAATAGCAACTCGTTAATAAGATACGATAAATAATAATAATTGATTAATATGTTAATAACGTAATTTAATTTAAGGTTTAATTTTAAGTGGAAATACCTTGTGTGTTTTTTTTTTATTCAGACATTAGTTTTTATTTTTGTGTCTTAAATGTCCCACACAACAAAATTAAAATAAAATAGGATGTTAGTAACAATTTTAGCTCAGAATCTATGTTAATACGTAAACACTACCGAAGACAATATTGGTTTCCTCATAAGATGCTCTACTATGGGGCTCTCATCAATTTTTTTAGCAATTATTATTTTAATTTTATTTATTAAGTTTTATTCTGATTTTATAACAATAAAACCGATAAATAATTTATCGGTTTTTCATTTATTTAATTAACTAAATCTACTAATTGTACGAAACCCTCGGTCTGCGAGTGCAACTCGCACTTGCCCAGTTTTTCACCACAACAACTACCTCTCCAACCACCAAGCAGGAATTCCATTAAACCTGAAACCGTTCCTGAACCTGTGTTCCTTCTGGGGCTCTGGGGAGGCATGAAAATTCATACCAGGGCCCTGGAACCAAGGCAATGAAGGAACAGGGTTGGATTTTAGTCAGTAAGAGTCTGATACTATTTCCCGCTCCGCACAAGGGCAGGATTGTCATTGGATGATTTTACCTACCACAAAAAAACCTGTGTTCCTTAAACAGTTGGATTTTAGTCAGTAAAAATCAGTCACTCCCTTTCGCTCCACCACAGAGCAGGAGAAGTTATTTAATAATTTCACACCTCAAAAAAGGCGTCCATTTAGAATCTTCACGCCTCTGAAAACATTTCACATACTTTACAAATCACTCCTAATTTAGAATCTTCACGCCTCCGAAAACATTTCACATACTTTAGCGTTAAAAAAAAAACATATATCTACTTACTACTTAGCCCTAAAAACACAAGTTATCTGCCTATGTAGAATAGTGATGTTATGAACCTCCGAAACCAAAACTGATGTTCGGATTCGAATAATATCGGATAAAGACGGAGTCCAAATGACAGTGACAGGTTTTGCCCAGCCAACGAACAAAAATCAACAAATGATAATATAGACTAGTAATCAAATCTTGCTAGTTTTTATTTAATTTTATAATTTTAACATTCTGAAATCCGTAACTAAATTATCCGAAATAATTTCACACCTGCAACCGTATTTAAAACCGTTATAATACTATTCCTATAATATTATTCACAGATCGGTATCTGAAACCGATATTAGTACAGTATGATACAAGTGTGTAATGTAGGAGGTTACCGTCGTGGCGGTATTAAGACCCGAGCCTTGGCGAGGGTCTTAAGAGAGTCAAGAACGGTAACATTCATTACTCACGTGTATCATACGACGTTTTTCAATACACTTGTGAAGAAAAATAATTAAGTTAACTAATATTACAACGGTAAAACTAGTAAAATTTTTCATAGAATATGGATGTAACATTTTAAAATTTAGTATTTGATTTTATTTTATTAATACAGACCATGAATTTCACTCGAAAAAAATTACGCCAAAAACCGCGCGCGTTTTTAAATGACGACCATAGACCACAAACAATTTTTATTTTTTCGTATTCAAAATTTGTTTTGCGAACAAACAGGGTTGAACAAAAAGGTTATAGCTACATTACAGCACTAGTGCGTAATGGTAATCAAAATGTCACAGTTTGGTAACAGGTGCCATTATATACCTAAGTGTAGTGTAATAAAAGTCACTTTCTGAGCAAGTGTATTGAAAAATATTATTTCTATGTTTGTCTGCAGATCCGAAATTTTATATCTACAACAACCCTGATGTAAAGGTACTTACTTACAACTAAACTTGTCTTTGATACCTCTACTTTAAACATAAAATTGATACCTGTTTGTATGTTTGTCACGTACTTGGGAAGCCAAGTCTCGGGGGCTAAGTTTTCATTCAATCTGTTTTGAGAGAAAGAATTTTTCTGTTGGATCTTATAAATCGTTCGTTGGTTTGTGACACAGAATTCTTTGAAGATTTTATTTTTATATTTTATTGGACACGAGTACAGACGGCAAAATAATATAATCTGCTTTTTAACATATCTCATCATCTACCTGTCTCGTCGTATTATTTAGGGTCGTCACAAAACATATCACACACACACTACCCATCCATCTTTATTTTGGCCACCCTTTTCCTCTCTATCCATCTACATGTAAACTCCTTCTGCGAACCAGTAATGCTAGCTAGTAGGTTGAAACTTCCTGGGGCTAAGGGTTTGCTTCAGAGAGGAAAACTTGGTCCAGGTATGAAAAGCAACGAAGAAAAAAGAGACACACCTTCTAAAAGTCCCCCTAAACACACACCCAATGTCCAATGTCTTTGGGCTGAAATGATGATGATGATGTCTAAAAAATACACTCATATTGGCATCTAATGTAAGTGCTATTGCACATAAGTGTCGTGTTTGAGGCGCCCATATGAGCAATCAAGTGGTTGTATAGTCATTGGGTGGTTATTAGTCAGTAAAAGTCTGACTCTTCCTCTCGCTCCGTCCGGAGAGAAAGAAGTCATATACTGATATCCTACGCAAAAAAAAAGGTTCGCTACTTTGTACTACCAGTATTCTATTATTCATTTGCAAAGGTGTTTGCTCTTTCCATCTGGTTTTCATAGCAACGAAGGGAAAATGTTACATTATACTTTGTAATGCAGATATTATTCAATTCATTCATTCGTTGCATTTTTCAATATGTCTGCATATTATTATGAGACGACGTTCCCATAGGAAATTATAACAGTAGATAGGAATGGTTGGATATTACATAATGTTTGGTTTTTACTGACGTTACTGAAGTGAATTGCTCAAGCCATTTTGTGCTCAAACTCAAAGCATTTAATACCGACTGGCTTGTTGGTCTAGTGGTTAGTGGCCCTCACTGTTATGCCGGAGGTCGTGAATTTGATTCCCACGAAAAACAAAATATGTGTGTGTCATAAACACGATCATTATTTTGTTCTGTGTCTAGGTGTAATTTAAAATATATTAATAGTCTAGTAGTCTTAGTAGTAGTCCAGTACTCTTAGTAGATACATGGGTTTGAGACTAGATGGTGTTGTGTGAAAGTTGTGGAATATTATAATACTAGCTTCGGCCAGCGGCTTCGTCTACGTGAAATTCGGTTTCTCCATACAAACTTTCAACCCCGTTTTACCCCGCCCCCCCTAGGGTTTTTTATGGTAGGTAAAATCATCCAATGACATCCCCCGCCCTTGGGCGGGGCGGGAGATAGTGTCAGACTCTTACTGGCTAAAAACCTACCCTTTTCCTTCATTGCCTTTGTTCCAGGGCCCGGGGTTCACTTTCGCCTAACCTTTGGCCCCTGTAGGCTTCGACCCTGCTAGGCCCCTACAGAGCCATATCATGGTGGACATCTCACCTTTATGGATAAAACATTTTGGTAACATATTCATTGTGTCTACAGTTGTTTGCTGACAACTCCTTGAGGCGCGCGGATGAGATGATGATATGTAGAGATAAGTCATGAAACACCATCGATTTGTAAAGATAAAATAAAAAAGTACTTTTTTCTAAAACTCGAATTAATGTAAAATATGGTAAAATATGCGTATGCATATACAAAATTAATTTCTTAAGTAAACGAGTCAATGACCTTGTAGGTAGTTAATTTCGTATTTTGCGTAAATTAATTCAAGTTTTAAAAAAAAAGTACTTTATTTTTTAATTTTATCTTCACAAATCGATAGTGTTTCATGTACCGAATCAATCCTCCACGGGATTAAAACGGTCAAAATTTAACGGTGTATATTAAAAGTATCTCAAAACCAATACTCTTATAAAAATTTAATCTGTTATCAAAAATCCATATACAAAATCCAGTCAATCATTCTCTTAATCAACGGAAGACGTATCGATATCCATATCTTCGGAGAAGCCACATCTGGTCCTCCACTCGGCTTCCTTCAGGCTGAAAGGTGCGGTGATTGAACGGAAGTTCTCGATGTTGCAGCGTTGATCACAACCGGCTACTTGAAGGTAAGTGACTACGTCTTCACTTGGCGTGTTTAGCTACACCGGCTGAGGAGGAATTAGGACACATTAGTTTGGTGAGGAGAAATGTAAAGAGGTAAGAAGTGTGGTTCTTGTTGATGTGGGAGTCATGGGTAAGAATGAATAATGTACTTACATGTAATAGTTGATCAAATTATGATAGGCAATATGCATGAAGAAATACTTGTAATATAACCAGTTTATCAATAAATGTACAAAAATAGAATGCTGAATGTGAAAACGATTTCAAAAACAGTGTAATTGATTACTGATTATATAATTATTATAGTCAGTAATCATCTCATCAGATTGGCAAAGTCCTTTGTAGAAAAGCAAACGGAATATTATAACAATTTTAAACAAATAAATACACCGTTAAATTTTGATCGTTTTAATCCTGTGGACGATCGATCCGGTACATCAAACACTATCAATTTGTAAAGATAAAATTAAAAAAATAAAGTACTTTTTTTCTAAAACTCGAAATAATATGCAGGTATGTACGAAATTAATTTCGTTAAGTTAAAGAGCCAACGACCTTCTAGGTCGGTCGTTGCGTACTAACTACCTACAGGTTTTTGAACTTGTCCAGCTGACGTTTACTTGAAGAAATTAATTTCGTACATGCGCAAATTAATTCGAGTTTAAAAAGAAGTACTTTATTTTTTAATTTTATCTTTACAAATCGATAGTGTTTTACGTACCGAATCGACCCACCACGGGATTAAAAGGATCAAAATTTAACGGTGTATATCTGTCATTCTCTTCAAGACGCAGTTTTCTGTTTTTTGACATCAAAGACCATATCGGACTTCACATTTGTGTACTTGCTAAAAAGGATTTAATTTAGCAAATACAAAAATTGCTTACATATCTTGAGTCTGTTTCTTGATGGATACAACCTAGGGTCTTTAAGTCAATGAATAGGTTATAAAGACAAGCATGCTCCATCGTCGACCACATCATCGCTTACCATCAGGTGAGATACCTCTACCTCCTTGGCTCGCGCTTGACCAGTCAACGAGCCTATCAATTATTTAAAAAAATACAAATGAAAATTCAGATAGCAAATAAATACGTAGATAGTGGGCATAGAAAAATAGTATGTATCTTTTCTATTTACCATACCATATTGGCCTAGTCGGAGAGTGTTATAGTTGAAGAAAATTTTAAAATTTATTTATTAAAACTTCATGCATTGTACAAAGTCGTAGGAACTTTAATACTTCAAGTTTTTTCGATCAGTCAAAACCAAGAGTGGTTTTTTGTGGTGGAATAAAATGACTTCTCTCGCTCTAGGGTGGAGCAAGAGGGCGTATCAGACTTTTACTGACTAAAATTTGTATGCTTCACCGTGTCCTCCGGGAGGTTAAAAGTGTGTGAGTATGTCAAGTCAATTTAACCTAAAGAAGGAAAGTCTCGTGTGATTATCGCATTTTTCTAGAAACCTGAATCGTGCTCTAAATAAAATAACAGATAGATCTTACATTTTATCTTAGCGAGAGAAAGTTTCAAAGTAAAAAGTAAAGAAATCTGAGAAAGCTTTTTTACAAAATTAGTTCTGACTGTAAAGTTACGCAGTCTCAAGCAATCTGTAACTTGTTACTAACATTCAGGATTTGATTTTAAGATGGCGAAATGAGAAAGTTCAACATGAACAGAGCTAGTTTTATATGTAACTGGAATAATACACCACCACCCCTTTTTTGTTTGCGGTGTGTATACACCGCAATTAAAAAATTAGCTTACAATCAAAATTCAAGCAACGATATTTTAAAATTCATTTATGTAGTGTTTTTGACCACTGTCTCACCTGATAGTAAGCGATGGTGTGGTCCATGATGGAGCTCACTTGCCTAGAAATAACCTATTCACAAATCCTTATTATTTTAAAGTTAGAAATAACTGTCATCTAGATGGCGTTAGTTTTGATATCAATTTGTTTTGTCAAATGACGATTTTACATTTAAAGTGGTGTATTAAATAATTCTTGAACTTTGTGACATTAAATCAAATGTTTCAGATATTTATATTTTTGTAAGGATTGTTCTGGTTGTCTTTATACATATACACTGACTTGAATAAATAGTTAACTGTTTCTGCCAAGATGGCGGTATATCCGGTCCTCACGTTATTAATGGCGGGTGCTCGGGACACTAGAGTATTCGGTTTTCAATTTTAGAACGGGCAAGTCAGGGAAATAATAGTGCTGTGTGGATAAAGTCAGTAATGTTGAATTAGTGATCCAACACATGGCACTACTGAGACCTAGACCTCTTCACTCGGAGAGGGCATGGGCCCTATCCCATCACGCGAGCCCAGTACTTGTTGGCGGATGTCACATGTCTTCCAATTTTTTATCTAGGAGGTGCCGGTTTCCTCACGAAACACTTACCACAACAATATATTCCCCAGTTGCAACCACCTTCCTCAGTTCCAAGGCATATGCAGAACCGTACTTAGGAACTCCTTGCCTGGGAGTAATCTGGGTCACCACTTGGAAGGTGAACACGTTGATGTCGTGGGCAGAGTACACCTGGACCCGAGGTACGTCTTCACCAGCGATCACCTGATCTGCTACGGTAAGGAACTGGTTTAGGAGAACACCTGGAAAGGAAACGCTGGTTAGGGTATGATTTTCGTCATGATATTTTGCTTCAAATTTAGCAGTTGAAACTTAGAACACATAGTTGAGATTAGGATTTTAATTTTTTTGTTTTTTTTTTTTAAAAAGCAGATTAAAAATTCAGTGAAATCTGAATTTGAAAATAAAAAGAAAACCTATATAGGAAAATTTTGAAACTATCTAAGTAGGTAAATCTTAATATCGAAATTAAATTAAAAACAAAAAACACGACAAAAACCGGCAGTGGCATGAAATCGGTGATTAAACAAAAATAAAAGGTGATGGCTCGTTGACTACATCAGATTGACCGAAATTGATTTTTTGTCGTTTTTGTGTGGATTTCTTTTTGTTGTGATTTTTTTCTTTTCAGGATTTCTTCACGGTTATATGATTGACTTTATTATTTTAGTTTTTAGCAGTCTTTCCAAGTATTTACACAACTCGTCCTTTTTTTTTCAGGGGTCATCAAATAACTTCTTCGCTCTGGGTAGAGCAAGATGGAGTGCGAGATTTTTACTGACCTAAACTCACCGCACTTGGCTTTCTAAATTAGGGTATAGCATCAGCCCTATAATGTTCCCTCTGCCGAACCTCAGGCCTCCTCTCAAGGAGAGGGCCATAAACTATAGGACCCAGTACGGGTTGGTGGATGTCACATGTCTTCGAATTTTTGGTTCTAGGTCATGCCGGTTTACTCACGATGTTTTCCTTCACCGTTTTGAGAGCAGTGGTGATGAAATAAATTACACAAAGTAATGCGCTTGGTTTGGTTTGAACCCGCGAGCCGTTAGTCGGGGCCATTGCCACTCGGCCGCCACATTTAGGGGGATTTAGTGTACAGTTAGTTTAAAAACTTACCAGCTAGCAAAGTTCCTCGATCTTTATTGCCAAACAGGTAATCGATGGCGATGTCAGCTATTTCTTCAATTTGAGGGTAAATCTTTTGAAGTTTGGGGTCCAGAGGGATTCCTAAACTCATCTGTAAATAACCAAAGTTCACCAATTTTGAAGATTTTTTTTTTCTGTTAAAGAACCATATGATCATTATCGTTATTTCAGCCGAAGGACGTCTAATGCTGGTCATAGGCCTTCCCCAAGTGTCGCTACAACGAACGGTCGTGTACGTCTTGCACCCATCGCATTTCCTGGGGCTCTCGCTAGATCATCTGTCCACCTTTTGGGAGACTTTCCAACGCTGCGTGCTATAGGCCTTTTACTGACTGATATTACTACCAGCAGTTATGTATATATTTGTATAGTTTACAAAATTAAGCTATCTACTTAATTTTGTGTTTAACGTGGAAAAATCAATCGCTTACAACTCTAATTGCGCGATGCAAGATTTCGTAGTTTTTTGTTCCTATGTGGCGCCATAGATGTCACTACATACTTCAGCTTTACAATACTATAGCATCAGCCTTAATAATATGTTCCCACAGCTGGGACTCAGGCCTCCTCTCTAGGACAGGGAATAGGCCGTAATTCACCACGCGGGCCCAGTGCGGGTTGGTGAATGTCACATGTCTTCGAATTTTTGGTTCTAGGACATTTTTTTAGGACGTTTCCTCACGATGTTTTCCTTCACCGTTCTGAGAGCAGTGGTGATGTAATAAATTACACAAAGTAATGCGCCAGGCGTTTTAGACCCGCGACCTACAAAATTATATTACCTACTACAATATTATATTTTATAGAATTTTATTTACCTGGGCAGTATAAATATCGTTCAGAGTGTAAGCATACATCGGCTGCGAGGAGATGTTGAAGCCTACCACTTCAGACCACTGGTTCAGAGCATCAGTGTACTGGTCTAATTGTGGGAAGGAATCTGTGATGTCATCCAGCGAAGTGTAGCTAGCCAAGACGTTTGGGCAGTTTACTACAGCTAAGTTCTGCAACATAATAATCGAAATTAGAACCTTGGGGCCTTGAGTGTGAGTGAGAAAGAGGAAGGGTGCTATAAACCCCATACACCGTAAAATTTTGGTCGTTTTAATCCCGCAGAGGGTCGATTCGGTACATGAAATACTATCGATTTGTACTAAATTAATTTCTCTAAATAAACGTCAGCTGAGCGAGGCGAATGAACTGTAGGTAGTTAGCACGCAACGACCGACAACAACCTACAAGGTCGTTGACTCATTTACTTAAAGAAATTAATTTCGTACATGCGTATATTCATTCGAGTTTTTGAGCAAAAAGTACTTTATTTTTATATTTTTCTTTATAAATCGATAGTATATCATGTACCGAATCATAAGAATGTTTGTGAGTGTGTGTTTATTACTCTTCACGCTCAAACGGCTGAACAGATTTCGATGAAACTTGGTACACGGGTAGGCCATTTCCTAGAACAGCATATAGCATACTTTTTATCCCGGGCGTATTTTCCCTTGGAATAAATTTCTACTATTACGCGGGCGTAGCCGCATGCAGCAGCTAGTTGAATGATAAATCAATAAATTTCACTCAGTAGGTACTAAATTGTTATCATTAATAAAACAAATTGCCAATAACATTCGTCCAAATGAGTACCGATGATAAAATGGATGTGGTATTAATTGAAATAGCAGCTATATCTTTCATTGTAATTGTAATATCAATCGCATTGAAACCACTTGATGAATTAATGGTATATAACAATGAATAACAAAGCCCTTGACTACATACAAAACTAGCTTTGCCAGTGAGGATTTAGTACCGAATGCCCTTAACTTATTATATAATAACTTCTGACAGCGGTTACGCCCGCATGAAAGTCCGTTTCTCAATACAAACTTCCAACCCCCTTTTTAACCCTTTTAGGGGTTTTTTTATGGTAGGTAAAATCATCCAATGACAAATCCTGCCATTGGGCGGAGCGGGAAGTAGTGTCAGACTCTTACTGACTAAAAACCTACCCCGTTCCTTCATAGCCTATCGTGCCGGGGCCGGGTATTCCTTTCGGAAGTTAACCCATGACGCCAGTAGGCTTCGACCCTGCCTGCCTGCAGTTAGCAGGCTGGGCCTCTTCGGTGTGCTGACAGCTCCTTGAGGCGCGCGGGAACAGAACGCGTCGTCGACGACTTTGGCTCGGTCCGGTCGGTTACCGGACGATCGGACAGCTTGCTACCCATTGCACGCCGTCCGCAAGCCCGCGCCCGCGTATCGGAATTCCGGCGGCGGCTGGGGCGAGCACCCCGTTGCCTCTGCCTAATGCAGTCGGCCTCCTCCTTTGCTAGCATTACTGCTTCGCAGAAGGAGGCGACCGCCTGCCATCCCTCCTCACTACGGACCATGGCCTGAACCAAGGCCCGGCGAGAGAGATCGCTGCCGCCGATACCCTTTTAGGAGTGGAGTTTCGTAAAATCCGTTCTAAACGGATATCTTCATCCTTTAAGCAAACTATCTGCCCAATTTTAAGTTTCTTGGTGTTATAGTTTCTTAGATTTCTCGATTAATCAGTGAGTGGTATTTCGCTTTTATGTATACTATCCGCGTGAAAGTCGGTTCCTCTATACAAACTTCCAACCCCCGTTTTACTCACTTAGGGGTAGAGTTTCGTAAAATCCGTTCTTAGCGGGTGTTCTTAAGAAAACTACCTGCCAAATTTTATTTTTGTAGGTGTTATAGTTTTTAAGATTTTTTGATTTAGAGAATTGGAAGCGATTTTCAAAACAAAAATACGCGTAGTAAACACGAAATTGTATTACCCAAATGGAGATTAGCTAAGACCAGCAAGCCATTTTAATAAACAGCATACGCTTTTATAACAAGCTGCCAAAGTTACCTGCTGAACGAGCGAGGGATAGTTTAAATTTCATATTATGCGTGACCTAACCAAAAAAGCATATTATAAGTTTAAAGACTATGCCGAAGACACGCTTGTTTGGCAATGACTGCTTCTGCACATGTGGCCCCTCGGTAATTCATTAATATTGTGTAAATATGTCCTCAACCACCATTCGTAAGTAATTTATTCTATTAACATATGATAGTGTAATTATTGTAGTGATCGTTTTTTTTTTTTACTTTTATGTAGCCTCTTACTACATTTAATGTGAATTTGAGAACACTGTAGGCTCCGCAAATTCTTAGATTATTTTTTTGTGCTCTTGGGTACAATATTGACTGGTCTACAATGTCCTTACATAATTTATCTATTAATACTGTAATATGGAAATATTGTAAGAAACCAATTTTCTTAAAAAAAGCACCATAGAGTTTCTTGCCGGTTCTCCATAACTTTCATGGTATATAAACTTAATATCAATTTATGTAATAAAAATATGTATTTGTAATCTTGTCCACATTCTTATTTAATATGGTCTGTAATTTGTATGTAAAACTAAAGTTATCACGGGCTAATGCAAAAACTGTAAAAAGTAGACTCGAGTTCCGCCATGCGAGTGTGTGCCGTTTTAAACTTAAAACGGCAAAAAATCACGTTTGTTGCACGGGAGCCCCACTTAAATATTTATTTTATAATGTTTTTAGTATTTGTTATTATAGCGGCAACAGAAATACATCATTTGTGAAAATTCCAACTGTCTAGCTGTCACGATTCATGAGCTACAGCCTGGTGACAGACGGACGGACGGACAGAGGAGTCTTAATAATAAGGTCTCGTTTTACCCGTTGGGTGCAGAAAAGCCGAAAAATAACCACGAAGGCTAGCTAGCCTTCTAACCTAACCTGTCCGTGTTAAGGTGCCCTAAAATTAGATAAGTCAATACCTTCTCTGCGCTCGTCTTTTCACACATTGATTTTAACTATTAGGACATGTAGTAATAGAATACGTTTAACAATGATAAATAGACAGAAATCTATTTATTACACGACTGCCCCAAAAAAGTCACTATTTTATACTTTGCCGGTGGACCAGCAGGTGCTCTCTACAATGCCTAGGACTTGTATACTTTGCCTAGGTAAAGTGTGTAACTGACAATAATATTCATAATATTCCATACATTGCTTGGACGCCCCAGGTATTCTCTACAAATATAAAGATAAAAATATATATATATCCCCTCGGACGCCCGGTATTATTATAACGTAAGTGCGCGTTTTTTTAGAAAATCACATAATAAACAATAAAAAGCAACTTTTTCTGGCAAGGAAAAACGAAGACATAAAAACCAAAATTTTTAGCCGAATGAATTTCGTACACCCGTGTGTACAGTACGACAATTAACATTTTTCAAGGTCATTCATGTTGTACAAACGCATATACAATCGACGCTTGATGGGGGATATATAAGAAATATCACTTACAAAATCATACTTCGCAGGCACAGTAGTATAAGGAACAGGGTTCCAATTTACGTAGTCATTCCACCTGTCCTGGTCGCCAGGGTAGACGGCCGCCATTGCTGACAGAACTGTCATCTTAGCCCTGGTGGAGTCAGTGGATCTGATGTAGATCTCCGACTTGTTGAAGTTAGGTGACAGGAGACCACCGTACCGACGGCGAATGAACTGGCCTAGTGCGTAGCCACGGCGTTTCCCGACCTGCAAATGGAGATGGTGTGAGAAAATGTATCTTAGGTAGCTAGAATAATAAATAATAATAAATTTATTATACAAAAATACAGTTTTTATACAATGAATTAATATTGAAATATTGTTTCCATTAAAAATTGTAGTCTATCACAGATTAACGACCTCTGGCACCCAAGCTAAGATTAAACTTGTGTTATGGGTGCCAGGGCTCACTCCATTAATATATTCCAATTTGTGTGAACATGTTTTATATGCAATACAATTTTCGATTACAAACTATCAATACTATCAAATGAAATATTGAACTAAAATAACAAATAGACAATCAACCCATTAAATTCAATACAATTAATTAATACAATTCACCAATTCAATTACTATAAAATCATTATAAGGATGCGATTTGATATAAATAAATTATTCACTTCAGTTAAATTAAAACAATTACTCAATTCAATTAATTAAATAATATATAATAATAATAATAAGGCAATTGCCTCGCCGTCGGTGAGGAAGTGGCTAAGTTTCAGCTATTTTCTCGATAAAGGAACGTGCAATCTATAAAAAGAGAAACTGACTAGCGTTGATATGCTGTTCAGTACTAGGAACATGAAATTTTGCACATGGCTTTTTGACATAGTCAAAAGAGAGAATTTTCAAAAATTCATCTCTAAGGGGATTGTAGGGGCCCAGCAGGGCCAAAGCCTAATCTGGGGCTCTGTGGGGAGATATGAAAATGTATAAGGGCCCTGGAACTAAGGCAATGTAGGAACGGGGTAGGTTTTTAGTCAGTAAGAGTCAGACACTATCTCCCGCTCTGTCCAAGGACGGGGGATGTCATTGGATGATTTTACCTACCCTGACTGCTATGCCGGAGGTCGTAGGTTCGATTCCCACCCAGGACAAATGTTTGTGTGATGAACACGATCATTTGTTCTGTGTCTGGGTGTTTTTTATCAATAATATGTATGTATTTAGAAATATATAAGTATGTTTATCAGCTGTCTGGTACCCATAACATAAGCTCTGCTTAGCTTGGGGCTAGACGGTGTTGTGTGATAGTTGTGGAATATATTATATTATTATTATTATATTATAAAAAAAATCCTTAAGGGGATGAAACGGGCGTCCAAAGTTTGTCAAGACATCTCTTTGAGGACCCCGTGGAACGGTATGCGCCGTACCTCCAAGACTAATCTCTGATTGATACAGCGTGATCTATCACTGCATCAATTTCTCGCCCTGTGCGTTCACTCCCCGGTGAAGCGTTACCAGATGTCGGATTCCCGCGCTCCTCACCAGGTCAGGTTGTTTGAGGCCTTCCAACACGTGGTCGCCGCTCCTAAATCTTTTGGCCGCTTCACCCCATCATTCTGCGAGTGATGTACCTAGCAAACTGCTACTTAAGTTTGATGGTTGTTTGAACTATATCGGTGATCTTGATTCTAATTCTTTACAGCTTATTGAAACATGCTAAAACTTATGTGGTGACGTTGGTACTCCAGCTGCTGGACATACACCTCTCCTCCTCTTTCCAGCAGACGTTGGGCGTCTTTCATTCGAAATGATGTTGATCATGATGATACTTACATCCGTAAGCTGACCGAAGCCATATTTAGCAGAAGCCTCGATGAGGGCTTCAGGATCGTTGCTTTGACTCAACGTTGTTACTACTGGAGTTCTGTCGCCATGACGATGAACCTGAAACAAACATATAGAATTACAAATAAAATATTTTAACTTTATGACAGAAAATCCGACCGACCACGAAGAGGACGAGCACCCGCCACCTGGTGGATAAATATGCAAAAAAATATCCAGCAAGAGGGTCTGAGGGCACAGACAAGCTAGAACAGAGCTCTCTAGCGCAGACGTACTAGGAGACCCGACCCCAGATAAACTGGGAAGAGGTTTGGCCAAAATTTTAAAGACACATAATAATAAGTATATCTACACACGGGTAGACCACATCCTGGAAAAGCACATAAGATACGAGTTTTCATTCCGGGAATATGGCCCCTAGATAATTTTCTATAACTTCAAGTGGGCGAAGGCGTTGGCAAAAACTGGTGGTAAAAACTAGCTGTCCACTGCGGTTTCTGCGCCATTTCATCGTAGCGTGATGTTAAATAGCCTATACTTATAACCTTCTTCGATAAATGGGCTATCCAACACCAAATCTTTTAATTTGAACCCCAGGCTTAGTAAGGCCACCTATTGGGCCCCATCAATATTGCAGACTGACGCTTTGAGATGCGCGTGGGACACAGCGGGTAATCGACTCGGGCTTATCGGGTGGCTGGACGGCAAGCTATCCATTGCTCGTCGTTCGCAAATCCGTGCCTATGGTGGCGGGAAATCGCTTACTACTGTATATGTGCGATCACAAAAAGGAATTTTATTTTTAACGAGCTTCTTACCAAAAATGTTAATTCCAATTCAGTACCATCTAAAATGGATTCATCACTATAACACAAAACACTCAATGCTACTAGCAGCGAAGAAATAATCAGCTTATACATGTTGGAAAAAATATTGTTATGAACTAAATATATATAGATAATATTAATAGGCGTCTGCCGCTAGTATGACGATGGAGTGTCTTCTTCCTAATATATATAATTTATTTTTTATTGTATGACAGGCTTTAGATAAATATTTGTACAAAATATTTTGGTTGCACGTGAATCACACGGCTCACTTATCAACTTATCTTAGTATCAACTTAAATCACTATTATATCTGATACTAACAATGTCTTTGTTTATATGTTTGTCACTGAATGACTCTAACAGCTGACCTAGCATATTATAGGTTCGCCGTGACCTCCACCTCTTGCCGAGCCCTGGTACAGGCCTCCTCCATACACCTCCTGTTATTTTCACGAAGGAGACGCTGCACGCGTGAGGTAATGGACATCCTCACGCCAAGACCAAAACCCCGACGAGGGAGGAGGACGCTGTCGAGGCGGACCCGGGAAGTGGTGATGAGGTGACGTCTACTGCATGGGCTGATTCGAGATGGCTCAAGAAAAAGTTGGGGAGGGCTCAGTTCATCAGTTGTGGGAAAGTATGGGTTATGGTATAGGCTAAACGTGAGGCATTGCGCCATCGGTTCGTGGTGGATATCCCAACCATATGTACAAAGCGTTTTGCTTTACTTACACTGCATACGGCTAAGGATTAGAGTTCTCGAGTCTGTGTTTCCTGATAGATATAAGCTAGGGGCTTCAAGTCAAGGGTGGAAGGGGTAATTCTAGGCAAGCGTGCTCCATCGTCGTCTTAATCATAGCTTACCATCAGGTTTTTTTTTATGGTAGGTTAAATCAACCAATGACAAATCCCGCCCTTGGGTGGGGCGGGAAATAGTGTCAGACTTTTATTGACTAAAAACCTACCCTGTTCCATTAATTGCCTTTGTCCCAGGGCCCCGGGTAACATTTTCACATAACCTTTGGCCCCAGTAGGCTTCGGCCCTGCTGGGCCCCTACAGTTTGCTGACAACTTCTTGAGGCGCGCGGGAATAGTGCGCGCCGTAGACGACTTGAGTTCGGATCGGTCTGCTACCGGATGGACGGACAGCGAGCTATCCATTGCCCGCCGTCCGCGAGCCCGCGCCTACGGTGGCCGGAAATCGGGATCTGAATCCCGGCGGCGGCGGCGGCGTGTACGCCGTTGCCTGATGCGGTCGGCCTCCTCCTTTGCTAGCATTACTGCTTCGCAGAAGGAGACGACCACCTGCAACTGCTCCTCGCTCTGGAGCATGGCTTAAACCAAGCCCCGGCGCGAGAGATCGCCGCCGATCGCCCCCACGAGGACACGGCGATGCTCTTCCTAAGCGGGGCACACCTCGAATGTGTGCTCCACCGTGTCCACCGGGCGGTCCGCACAGTGGCGACACCCGGGCGTCGTCTCCGCACGAATCTTGTACAGGTACGGCCCAAACTTGCAATGTTCGGTTAGTACCTGCACCAAACGGAAGGTGACGACGCCGTGAGGCCTAGCTTACCATCAGGTAAGATAGAGGTCAAACGAGAGCCTATAAATTACAAAAAAGAAAAAACCTGAAAATGTTGAAGAACTTTCACGGGAAATTATGACTATTTTACTTGAGTCATAATTTAAATTATCTACAAATAACGCCCACGAAATTGATAACAAATCTGCATGTTGTGGGTGTGACACAAGCAGTGACAATATATCAACCATTCTAACATTTCCTAGTTAGCATGACAATAAAAAAATATTAGATACTTATATCGTTAAAAAATAAATGATTTATGACTAAGAAAGAAAGAAAGAAAAGAAAGATAAACAGTTTATTTACGCGAATTGACGCAAACTTAAAACTAAATAACTAATCATTAAAATCTAAGGAATGTGTGCGTCAAATCCGCGCAAAACGGCCGAACGCTCAGCATAAAGCTGTGACCTCATGCATAAAGTGATAACCAAAGTGAATGAAGACTGTGGTGGTGCCAATAGTAAAAAAACGAAACCGGGGATGTTTCTGATAAATCTAACTACAGGCCGATTTCATTTACCACTACTGTTGTTGTTGTTGTTTGATAGTTTGCTCAATAGTCAATTGGTTTTAGACCTGGACTGTGTACTACAGATACAGCCATCTTGTGTGTGAAGGAAACTATAAAATACTATACAGAAAGACGAACACCCATTTATGCTTGCTTTCTCGACATTTCCAGGGCATTTGATCTGGTTAACTACTGGTTGCGCGAATTTGCTTGATGTTTTAATGGACTGTATGTTTGAAAAGCGATCTAAGGTTTGTTAACAATATGCAGGTACTGCGTCTAGCGTTTATTAATGGGATAAATGTATTAGGAAAGGAACACTGACCTTTTAACCTCAAAGGTTCCACATGGCGCCGCCGGCGGACCTCGACTTCGTACATTTAACCACTGCCAGGTCCTGTATTGCACTAACACTGCACTATTGTTGAGTCTCTGAATGATTGGATCACGAAAATAGTCAATTTTCTTGTAATTTCGAGCGGGCGCGGTTAGCGGTGCGGTCACATTCACAATCGATGCACACACGTCAAATCATTTCTTCAAGAGGTCGTGCGGGAAGCGGAAACGGTAGGGATAGGATTGCTAGGCCAAAAAAATAAATTACAAAAAACAAAGTCGCGGATCATAGCAAATTGGCGCAACCATTCCCCCCGGGTTTGAAGGGTTACCTTCAAAGAAAAGAAAAAAAACAAAAGCGAAACTAAACCCTATTACTAATCTAAACTATCAATACTAGGTAGCGAAACAACTTATAACTAACTATGCCACTACTACTGATTAGGCAGAGGGCAGAGGCGAATAACCGGACGCAGGTACGATCCAGTTGCGGTTTTAACTTTTACGACTCGCGTTATTCCGTTCGAACCCGGAAAAACTTCTTCCACTACACCAAGAGGCCAGTGCAGAGGAGGCGCACTCTCAGTCTTCAGTATCACCACAGTACCGACTGTGACTGGATCTGAAGGAGTGTTCCACTTTTGACGCGACTGCAGCGTATGCAGATAATCTGTCCTCCATCGCTTCCAAAAGGACTGAACTAAGCTATCTAGCAGAGCGTGACGCGGGTGAAGCTGCAGTTTGTCAGTCTCGACATCTAAAGCGGGCAAATATTTAAGAGGAGTCGTCGTCAAGAAGTGAGCCGGCGTCAACGCTAGTGGCTCCGATGGATCACTAGACAAAGTCCGACACAACGGACGCGTATTCATCAACGCCTCTACCTGAGCGAGTACGGTGCTCAACTCCTCGTACGAGAGAATCTGTTCGCCTATGACCCGAAACAGGTGCGACTTAAGGCATTTAATATTCGCCTCCCAATTGCCACCAAAATGACTAGCCGCTGGCGTATTAAAACACCAATCAATGCGATTCTCAGCTAAGACATGGGCGAATTCACTTTGGTAGTACTTGGAGCGTAAGAATGTATGTAATTCCGAAATATTGCGTCGCGCTCCAACATAATTTGTGCCGTTGTCAGAGTATAAGCGCTTAACGGGACCACGGCGAGATAAAAATCGTTTAAATGCAGACATAAAACCCTGCGTACTCAAATCACTGGTTAACTCTATGTGAACCGCACGAGTTGTCATACAAACGAATAGGCAAATGTATGCCTTTGTGGAACGTATACCACGACCACGGGCAATAGTGACTTTAAACGGTCCAGCATAGTCCGTCCCAGTATGTATGAAAGGTTTCACCGTCTGTACAACACGACAAGAACGATGGTCGGCCATTTCCGGCGCGTTGAAACGCGGGCGGAGCTTAAAGCAGGGCACACATCTGTGCACTCTAGCGCGTATCAAATTGCGAGCGGAAAGTATCCAGTACTTCTGTCGAAGAATGGACATTAATAAATCGGGACCAGCGTGACAATTCACCTTATGGTGATAGTCCACCAACAAATCCAAAACGTGATCCCTGCGTGGTAGAACTACTGGATGCATTTGTTCAAACTCTAACTTAGCATTTCGCAGACGGCCACCGACACGAATGAGTCCGTCTTGCAAAAATGGTTTCAAATGTTGAAGTGCGGGACTACAAGGTTTATGTGATTCTAAACTACGAAATTCTATTGAAAAATAAAATTTCTGCAACTCTCGAAGTACAACTGATTCAGCTCTATCCAAATCAGCTGCGATTATAGAACCACGCGATGGTAATAATCTCAAAAATCTTAGGACGTAAACTACACAGCGTAATAGTCTCGACCAAGACGAGACTCGATTAGACAACAACAAAACAACTGACTCTTCACGCGGAACTGATACTACAAGCGTATGTTTCTTCTCCTCGGGTGGCTCTGAAACAGTAGCGGGGTTAAACGGAACACCTGGCCACTCGTTAGGAGTGGTATGAAGCCAGGGAGGGCCACAAAACCAAAGCGGATGATTTAAAATTTGCGCGGGAAGCAAACCACGTGAGAGACAATCAGCTGGGTTTTCTGTTCCAGCGACATGGAATATATCTTCCGGAGACAATTCAGCTTGAATCTTACGTTCCAAGCATAGAAAGCGTTTTTCTGCGGAGGCACGGGAGCCACCGAGCGAAAAAATATCACCCTTGAAAGGGAGCGCGACAACATAACGACCATCTTTATCACGAGTAGTCGTGCGGGTATAAATCTCCTCAGTGACCTGATCCTCAGGGCTGAGAATAGGCGGGACATTGACCTCTTCAATCTCCCAGAACTTGCGGATGGTAGACTCAAGCGGCGGCTCGACGGTGCAACAGTGCGACACAGTCGAGTAACTATTTAAATAAGCGGGTGCGGAACCAACTATAACAAACCCGAGAACTGTTTCCAGTGCGTGCGGAGCGGGGTACATCGGAAGACCTTGAATTTTACGTGATAACTGGAGATGCGGGAGAATCGAAGCACCGATCAATAGATCGATATCTCCAGGGAAAGCGTAATTTCCGTCGGCTAACTGCAAGTTCTTAAACTCCGTCAGCATGGACGTGTCAACCGGTACCGTGGGCAACCGTTCCGTAATCTTATCTGCGACTAGCGAATCCATTTCAAACGAAATATTACGATTAAAACGTGAACTAAACATTATTTTAATGGAACCGTGAATGGTTGCCTTTAAACCTCCAAAACCTTTCACTTCTGAGCGGGATGACCAATTATTAAAACTAAAACCAAGGCGTTGACAACAATCCCGAGTAATAAAATTACTCTGGGAAGCGCCATCTAGTAGCGCTCGAACGGTGTGCGGTTTGCCAAAGGCATCTACAATGACAACTTGCGCGGTCGCAAGTAAAACGGTAGTGATTTGAGTACCAGCGGCGGAAAGCGAACACAATGTTACGTCGTTTGCACTTGCAGCAGGCCGCGCGTCACAAGCGTCGCGCGTCTGCGCAGGCTGCTGCTGCGATGGCAGCTTACTACTCTCAAAATGTAAGAAGGTATGATGTCTAGCTGGACATTTACGACAGCTAACACCACTTTTACATGACGTAACCAGATGTTTGTCACTTAGACAATTAAAACACAAATTATTAGTGCGGACAAACTTGTAACGATCACTAGGCGATAATCTCTGAAATTCCGAACACTTGTACAGCTGTGTATGGCTACCCTTACACAGAGAACAGTCAGGTGCCGAGGCGGTATTAACTAGCGTATGTGCAGTCTTGACTGACTTCGATGACGCGTCTATACGGCGATCGGAACCTGTCCTATTCGTGACTTCATGACGTGCCGACGTGCGCTGCAATACCTTAATATGGTCGCGAATAAAAGATTCTAAATCTTCGAACTTAGGTATTTCTTTACCGCGCTGAGTCGTTTCAAACAGACGAACAGTTTCAGGATCTAATTTCTTTAAACCGATATACAAAAACAAAAAGTCACAGAGGTCATTGACCTTTAGGTTCTTTACTGCACGAACAGATGATGCGAAAATATTTAAAAACTTCTCTAAATTATGATCGTTACAAACGGAAAAACTTTTCAAATCGAATAATTGATCTAAATATGCGGTGGCTACTAATCGCTTATCTTCGTATTTTGTTTTTAAAGTGTCCAAAACTAAAGTGTAATTTTCAGCGCTAAACGTAATTCCAGCACAGACAGCCTTTGCCTTACCGGTCAATTTTTCTACGAGATAATGCAATCTCTCGTGATCTGTCAGCGATGTGTTCCTATGTATTATATTTTCGAAACTATCTATAAATAAATTCCAATTTCGAATGTCACCATCAAATTCAGGTATTTGAATTGGCGGCAATCGTGGGCGTTCGCGAGGAGGGTTGGATAAACCACTCGCGGGGGGGGGGATCTCTAAACTCCTAGCAATACGTTTGATACGACAATACAAGTCATCAAAGGACGACAATGCCTGATAACTCACACAGTAATCAGGATTTAACTCCAACTCTAAAATATTTATATTCTTAATTGTAGATTTAAAATCCTCGCGCAAACTATCTAAAGTTTCCAACGAACACAAGAAAGCATCTCTAATCATCAGATCCGAGATTTGCAAAGATTTATCACAAATTGATTGAACACGTGAAAACTGTGAGTCCCTTTCGGCGTATAAAAGCTTTAACTGAACCTTTAAATCAGTACTAACCTTGGTTCCCTTAAAAGACATCTTGTCTTGATATATTCACACTATACACTCAAACAAACACTTAACGAATTATTAAGTAAGCGATAATTATCAGATAACAATATGGTAATATTGTAAACAACAAAGTGAACGGCGAACGAACGGAATAACCTGTCTATATAATCTATGGTTTATCCGTTTCCTACAAATATTCACTCAACAATGAACGGGTATTTTTGAAATGCGTCTACCTACATGCAATTTGTAGGACTTCCGAATGAATTTTGTCAAGAAAAGAATGCGATCGATTTATATCTACGCTGATATTTACGTAGCTAACTATAATTATGCGGTGCGGTTGACGGCGTAGGTACCGTAATTATCAATGACTCTTTAACTATACGAGCGAAATAACGTATAGTTGCCTAAATGCCTAGATGCGGGTTTTCTACTATTATATCTAGGTAAACAGGCGCGTTGCGTTTATTCCCTATGGAACAAATACTATATTGCGAAATTACAAGAAAATGATTCACGATCCGGCTCGAAGGACCAAAAATAATGGTTGCGCGAATTTGCTTGATGTTTTAATGGACTGTATGTTTGAAAAGCGATCTAAGGTTTGTTAACAATATGCAGGTACTGCGTCTAGCGTTTATTAATGGGATAAATGTATTAGGAAAGGAACACTGACCTTTTAACCTCAAAGGTTCCACATGGCGCCGCCGGCGGACCTCGACTTCGTACATTTAACCACTGCCAGGTCCTGTATTGCACTAACACTGCACTATTGTTGAGTCTCTGAATGATTGGATCACGAAAATAGTCAATTTTCTTGTAATTTCGAGCGGGCGCGGTTAGCGGTGCGGTCACATTCACAATCGATGCACACACGTCAAATCATTTCTTCAAGAGGTCGTGCGGGAAGCGGAAACGGTAGGGATAGGATTGCTAGGCCAAAAAAATAAATTACAAAAAACAAAGTCGCGGATCATAGCAAATTGGCGCAACCAACTACGATGCGTTGAGGCTTAGAAGTTTAATTTTTTCACTGCTACAAGGGCCCGCAGACCTAAGGGCGTGTATAATTTAAATTTCAACTCGATACCTCCACGCGTTCACGAAATAAAGGGAGAGGTATTGAGTGGAAATATAAACCATATACTGAAGTCGACGGTCCCTTGAAGCTGTGAAAATATCAAACTTCAAAATTAACGAAAAAAAAGATACGGCCATTTATGTCACAAAAAAAGTATATTTCGACATTCTCAAGAGAAACAAAATTCATAGGGTACTTCCTGTTGACCTAAAATCCTGAAAATTTGGCATGAAGCTAGGTCTCATAGCAAAAGTATAGGAAAAAATATGAAAACTGTAAATTTGTAGTTGCGTAACCAAAAAAAAAAAAAAAAAAATTCGTAACTCAATTCGTAAATTGTATTGTTTTAATAGATAAGTTTTACGGGATCCTAAGTACGCGAGTTCGACTCGGACTTGCCCAGGTTTTTTCATTAATAGGATAGCTTCTTTTAGTGGTAAACAATTTGTAACTATTTATATATGATTCTATTTCCCCGTAATTTTTTATTTTATTTTATTTTTTTTAGGAAAATCAAACAATTGTATAATATATCTTAGGCCGTGTTTACGAAGACGCGGCGCGTTGCGCGGCGCGTTGGGTGTTCGTCGTACATTGCAGCAGCGGACCGCGTCACCGTTCGCGCAAACACAAAAATATAGCAATGTTCGACAGACCGCCTGACGCGCCGCGCAACGCGCCGCGTCTCCGTAATCAAGCACTTACTTCTAATTACATCTTAAAATAGGCTAAAGTATTGTTTTTTATATTGTATAGGCTAGTGAATTGTCACTACATTTCCACATGTTACTTTAGAATGAGATTACATAAAGTGAACATGTTTAAGACTGACTTTAGTACAAATTATGTAATTAGTAATGTAACCACCTAAATTGTGAGTTCATAACGCATAATTATACCGACCCAGAACATTCCTGCATATTTTTAACATACAACGATCTTCAGAAATTCTGTGCCATATCCTCCTCCTCCTCGAGTCGTATTCCTCAGTACTGAAGGTTGCGAAGTTCCTGTTGGATTAGCTGCCTACTGATGGCGTCTCACCATCTGTGTCGGTTCCTTGCGTCATGAAGCGCAACGTGCATTTGGGTGTCTAATGGAAGGACCTGATTTGCTCATCTTTTTTGGTCGATTGCTATCAACCATGCCAGTTACAATGAGCTGTTCAAGGTTGTGCCCATTTTTCCTGACTATGTGGCCAAATAACTCTAGTACTCATTGCATAGCATAGCATCAGCCTTATAATGTTCCCACTGCTGGGACTCAGGCTCCTTTCTAGGAGAGGAAATGTCCCGTAATCAACCACGCGGGCCTGGTGCGGGTTAGTGAATGTAACATGTCTTCGAATTTTTGGTTCTAGGACATGCCGGTTTCCTCACGGTGTTTTCCTTGACCGTTTTAAGAGCAGTGGTGATGAAATAAATTACACAAAGTAATACGCCTGGCTGGGTTTTGGGGAGTTGGGTCCGTTACCAACTCGGCCACCACTGCTCAGTACCAAATACTAACAAAATCTACTTAAGATTATTAAAAAAGGCCTTTATTATTACCAGCGGATTTCTTAAACATGAAGAGGGATATTTGTAACAAAGGTACTCATATTCACGAAGCCAATCCCCCCAAATTTAGGGGGGAGTGGTCGTTCACTTATCTAAAATTAAACTAATTTCCTGCGGATCCCTATCAGTTGTTGTAAAGATATTTCGCTAATACGTTGATGGTCATATTTTGTTGTTTATTGAACTTTTTATAGCTGTATTAGTTTACACGATGGCTAATATATCGAGCAGCGGTTACCACGCATGGCACATGAGAAAACCACGCGAAGAGTTATATTTTATATTTTTCGTAATAATAATGACTTAATGATGGACAATATCTCCGATAAGATGACAGGAAACGCTATCGTTAAAGTTGTCGATAGCGTGTAATGTTCCACATCATCATCATTATCATCATCAGCCTTTTGATAATCCCACTGCTGGGACACAGGCTTCCTCTCAAAGAGACGGAATGGGCCGTAATCCACCACGCAGGCCCAGTGCGGGTTGGTGAATGTCACATGTCTTCGAATTTTTGGTTCTAGGACACGCCGGTTTCCTCACCATGTTTTCCTTCACCGTTTTGAGATTTCCATTTTCTCTATCAATCAGTATTGTATATAACATTGATGGCCAATGGATCCAAAAGTTGACTGGATCATGACCCACTCATTTTCATAAAATGAAATGAAAATGAAAATGCAAAATTTCATGATTCTACGTCATCGGTAAGTCCCTTGCGAGCGTCAAACTGCCTTATCTTTAGATTGCGTTGTAAACTTCTAAGGCTATATATATCAATTTCAGTTTGATACTTCTACGAGTTCCTGAGAACGGCCATAGCAGATGGACTAAAAAAGTGCTCTTATATGATATTCATTTTTGGTGACTGAGGTATGGGACTGTGAAAATAAAATTAAATGGTTATAATGTTAGGTATTTGTATAAAACATTCCTACAAGACAGTATTCTGTAATATACCCCACAGTGTTGTTAGCACCCACATACTTGCAAGCACAAATGTGTACCTACCTAGTGTACTCGTAGATAGAGAATCTTAAAGCGATGCACTGAAGTATACTCGAAGTAGTTTGTAATATTAAACTGGGGTATCACAGCGACTATTCAGTTTGTCTTGCTGTCTGGCCGAGATTATATAAAAGAGAAACAAGAATATTTTGCTGTTCATCCTTATACTGTGTTTTGAAAAATCAAACTAGTATTCTGTACATCTTGAAATTTTGTGGTAACTTTTTCTTCTACCCTCAATTTTGGCTCATAAATCCAGACTAAAAGCTCCACTAGCGGCTAAATAAACGGGGAAAACTTTTTATTTGCGAGAATTGACGCAATCTTTGGACTTGCTTAAAAATTATAAATATTCTATTGGGAAAATATGCGCCTCGTCCGCGCAAAACGGCTTAGGTGCATGAATGCTCTCTTCTTTGGGATGAATCCACCAAATATCAGTTTGATGCGCTTCAGTTAATTAAAAAACGAGCCAAGAAGATCGTCGACGATGTCTCGTTGAGTCCAAATTCCGAAGTCTTGAGTATCGAAGCTGAATTTCTAGTTTGTCGGTTTTCTATCGTTTACATTCCGGGCTTTGGAATTGCACAACTGAATTCTGCTCAGCCCTTCCATCATCGGACACGTTTTCAGAAGACATTCATTATGCGTACAGCTAAAGAATGGAATTGCCTGCCTTCAATCTAGGGTTAAAGACCCCTGGGTCAAGAGTATATACCTAGATTTCTAGGAAAGTAAGCTCCATAGTCGATCACATCAATGTTTACCATCAGATAAGAAAGTAGACAAAGGCGAGCATCATCATCTTCCTGCCCATATCCTATTTTATTTGGGGTCGGCACAACACGTCTTTTTCTTTCATTCTCTCCTGTCACTCGTCACGCTATCACTAACTCCCTTTTCTTTCATATCACTCCTCACACAATCCATCCATATCTTTGGCCTCCCTCTCCATCCATCCACATGTAAACTCATAACTCTTTTAGTAACATGCGTTTCATCCCTCCTTTTCACATGACCATAACAAGACAAACGATTTCCTTTCAACTTTTCAGTCAAAGGTGAGCATATTAATTTAAAAAAATAAAGGTAAAAGTTATAATGTTCCCGCAGCAAGGACAAGGACAGGCTTTCTCTCTAGGAGAGGCAAGGGGCCGTATGGCGGTGAAACCACGTGGGCCCTGTGCGGAATGATCAACCACAATCAGCTATAAAAATAAAATACCTAACATTATATGAATCAACAAATAATAATCCATTGAATGACATGATCATTGAACTTATCTTTATAAACATTATTGATAACGATGCGTATATATCAATCCACGATAAATAAATTTCTCGATAAAATTGCTTTTTATTATTCGGTGGGAAGTTATCAGATGACTCCTCATGCTCTGGATGGAGCGAAAGGGTGTGTCTGACTAATAATAATAACAATAAAGAAAAATATTTAAAAATGTAAATAATGTGTGAGATTGAGGAAAATAAAGAGATAATATTATTCCATATCTTTTACAAAACGACATCTAGTCCCAAACTAAGCAAAGCTTGAGCTATTTAATTAGTATTAGACAACGGATAAATATACTTATATATTTCTAAGTACATATCAGAAGCGTTTATTTCAAATAGACCAATAACAGGCACTTTTGAATTGTCAAAATGTCGGTCAATCCAAAAAAAAGTGAAGCTAAATTGCACGTTCCAAAGCGTAGATCTCTACGGAGAAAAACGTGCAAGAAACTTCATGGACACTCTTTTAAATCATATTATTAGTTACATAAATCTTGGTTACATATTTCATGTCGCTTCTATTATGTGAGCACAATGTAGATAAATAATGAAAGAAAATACTAATTGCCAAAAAATAAATAGAAATTGAAATAAGCCACTGGAAGCTAAGAGATGACCAGTCTCAACTGACGGCGTCCGTTCACGAGCATGACGCATGCATCAGCCCCACTCAGCTAAACCATAATGAAGGGATCTGAATGACCCAATTACTCGTGCCACCATCAGCGAGACATTTGAGCGAGCATGACAAACTCTCAACTTCCATGCTCGTAAATTCAAATACGTTTGTAACAGAATAAAAATGCTCTCACATTCACAAAATTTGAAAAAAGTGCTTATACATTATATATATGTATATATATATATTTAAAAAACTTATTAGGCAAAAATGGCTGTGCACGTGGAGCCGGACAGGCATTTAGCCAAGCATTTTTATCTAGGAGATAATCTTCCAATTTATAATATGCTTGTCTACATTATATAATGTGCGTTTAATGCATGTTTTAAATTTTGACTCATTGAGATTGAGAATCTCAAGTGGTATTTTATTATAAAATTTTACACAGTACCCCATAAAATAACTATGTACTTTAGCCAATCTGAATCGTGGTTGATCTAATTTGTCCCTATTTCTAGTATTAAAATTGTGTCTGTCACTTATGTTAGTAAAAAGATGAATATTTTTCCGAACATACAAAATATTTTCATAAATGTATTGACAAGGGACCGTCATAATGTTTATTTCCTTAAATATTTCCTTAAGAGAATAAGAAACATACATAACATAAACAAATAAATTATAAAAACCATAGATAAATTACGGCCTTCCCTCTCCTAGAGAGGAGGTCTGAGTCCCAGCAGTGGGAACATTATATTTTAAAGGATAGAAGATGAGATGAGATGGATACCAATAGAGTAGGTACAGAAGCAAGCCCTAAACTAGATTGTTTTCAAAACTATGTACTTTCTATAATATACTAAGCATTTCTTTTCCGAAATTTAATTTCAACATTGATAATACAATAGACTTGCGCCTATTATAGATTTCAAAATTTAAACATCCTAATAGAATAGTTTTTTGTTAGTTCTATCTAAGTAAAGAAAGAAGAAAGAAAAACAGTTTATTTACACGGAATGACGCAACTAAAAACTAGACAAACGTAACATATTAAAGGAAAGATATGCGCCACATCCGTGCAAAACGGCCGAAGGCTCAGCATAAAGCTGTGCCCTCATGCACAATGCGATGAGCACACAGCGCTGGTTTTCAGCGTTGGCCAGTGCTGACAGAAAGATGCCGGAACGGTGCAATGTGCAAAAAGATAAAAAAAAAAACTAAAAACTAAAACATAAATTTTAGATAAATAAGAATATAATATAAATATAAATAAAAATAAGGAGACTGTATTTATGAATTGAGTTTATAAGTATTGTCATGGGAACTAGTTATTTTTGTAGATTATTGGTAGAGTACATATCTAAGAGTATTTTTCCAATAGAGATATATGCTACATTGCCACCAATTATATTCCATGTATAGCTTAGCTCTGGTAGAAGGGGAACCCCTTTCTCCCAGAGCCACTAACTTTGCTGTTTTTTTTTATATGAGAGTATGCGTGCTATGGATGGCGTTTACGGGTTTTAATCCCGTGGAGGGTCGATTTGGTACATGAAGCACTATCGATTTGTAAAGATTAAATTAAAAAATAAATTACTCTTTTAAACTCGAATTAATTTACGCATGTAGGTACGAAATTAATTTCTTCAAGTAAACGTCAGCTGGGCGAGTTCAATGACCTGTAGGTACTTAGCACGCAATGACCGATCACTAGCTACAAGGTCACAGTGTTTCATTTACCGGATCGACCCTCCACGGGATTAAAACGATCAAAATTTAACGGTGTATACTTTACTGTACTTTTCAGAAACATATTGACAAACAGGAAAACTTATGTCTAAAGCACATACAATGGGCGGCCTTATCGCATTCCGCAACCTCTTACAGGCAACCTCGAGTGGACAGTAATTGTCGGATTGTTGTTTTATATTATATATAGCTTAATCAGAAAAGAGCTAAACTGGCCCCGCTACATAAATGATATATTATATTTATTTTGCAAATATATACACGTCAATATTTTTTTTCGTCAGTTTAAACTAGATGAGGCCGGTGTTTCCTAGCTGACTACCCTGAGAAGAAACATCGAAACAAACTCAGGGGTCAAAGTCTCTTTTATAGTCCATACAGTAAATTTGTAATGCTCAAATCACATGAGAACTACGCAGATTTGTCTAAGATGGTATTTTGAAGAAAGAACCATACAGATTTAAGTGGACCTGTCCAGTCTGTGCAAGCGTTTGCCATATTGTTTATTTATTATAAAATAGCATAGCTAATGATAAGTGGAAAGCCTTCACATCCTCTCAACATATCTGCATAGTACATCCCTGAAGAAAATCACCCTAAGGAGGATGTTGCTTGTTCTCGAAACAATGAATTTAATAATCAAAAGTAGATAAGTTAAATAAACTCTTTGTCATAGAACTAGAATCTATCTATTATAATAATATTTTTATCAGGTGTTAGAATGTTAGTAAAACTATTTGAAACAAGTTATGTAGTTATATTGTTATCAGAAGATAATGGACTGGGATCATGGATCAAAACATTTAAATCAAATCAAATCAAAATGTTGGGTTTTCTTAAATGACGTTCACGAGCTGGAAGTACTGAGGCGTCAGGTGCAGGCACCTGTCAAAACGCTTATGCTAATGACGATAGTTAGACATTAACGTCAAACGTCAACGTCATGTATATGTTTTCGAATTAAAAGATCTCTCGGCTAAGCGGCTCCAACTGGTGGAGTGATTGTGGATAGGCAGTTGCTCCATGTCGGAAGAGCGTCGCCGTGTCCTTGTGGGGGCGATCCGGGTACAGGTACAGGCCATAGTCCGGAGCGAGGAGTGGCAGGTGGTCGCCTCCTGCGAAGCGGTATTGCTAGAAGGAGGAGGCCGACCGCATCAGGCAACGGCGCCGTCGGGATTCCGATTCCGATTTCCGGCCACCGTAGGTGCGGGCTTGCGGACGGCGGGCAATGGGTAGCTCGCTGTCCGTCCGTCCGGTGACGGTCTGGACCGAGCCTAAGTCGTCGACGGCGCGCACTGTTTCCGCGCGCCTCAAGGATGACAAACTGTAGGGGCCCAGCAGGGCCGAAGCCCACTGGAGCCTAGGGTTACGCCAAAGTGAACGCTAGGTCCCTGGAACAAAGGCAATGAAGGAACAGGGTAGGTTTTTAGTCAGTAAGAGTCTGACACTATCTCCCGTCCCGCCCAATGGTGGGATTTGTCAATGGATGATTTTACCTAACATAAAAAAAAGTTGAGCAACTTTTTTTAATAATTATCTCATAATATACACGACATTTAAATAAACCTTTTTACTGTCCCTTGAACCGATTTTGATTTCTGTCCCGGAGGCATAAGGATGGCATTAAAGGCAAAAAGTGGTTACAATGCCAAGTATATACTGCAGTTGCTATTTGTCATGCTAACAACGCAATAAAAGTTCTTCTTGCTTCGCTCCCGTCAACCCTTATACTACCTACCCTATTCTACCCTACTCTACCCTAATTTTTTCATTCATAGGAACCTTCTTCTGACAATAACAAACACAAAAAAAAAAGAATTAGCGGAATCGGTCCAGCAGTTCACGCGTGATGGCGTGACCAAGGGAAATAGGGATTCATTTTTATATACTTACATACATAAAATATAAGATGTAAGAGTTATAAATTATAAGGATTATTTACTTATATTAAAAAAAATAATGAATGATTTATTGATTATGTTTAACCTTTTTACAGTAATTAGAGACACAATAAAAAGACGAATAGGTGGCGGACACCGGTGTCCTCTTGGGGCTTCACAGTTAAATTTAGTGTAACAGGGGTAAAGCCATTTGCAATCAAGTAGCAACAAAGCTCAACTACAGGCTGCTTTTGAGAGATGTTAGTTATTTGGCTTTTATACTCCAAGTTTAGCGCCAATATTACTTGTAAGGCCTATTAAAAACACGAACTGTTAGTAAACTGTCGAAATTAAGTTTGAATGTTTCTATTAAACTGAATTTGACATTAAAATTAAAATCTACAACGTTAAATTTTGATCGTTTTAATCCCGTGGAGGGTCGATTCGGTACATAAAACACTATCAATTTGTAAAGATTAAATTAAAAAAAAGTCCTTTTTTTAAACTCGAATTAATTTACGCATATACGAAATTAATTTCTTTAAATATACGTCAGCTGGGCGCGTTAAATGAATTGTAGGTAGTTAGTACGCAACGAACGACAACTACCTACAAGTTCATTGACTCCATTATTCGTTTACTTACAAATAGATAGTGTTTCATGTACCGGATCGATCCTCCGCGGGATTTTTGGAAAAATTTAACCGTGTATAATAAAAAAAAAAAAAAAAAAAACCTTTATTTTCGTACATAGCCAACAACTTAACAGCAATCACTTAAATCATGTCTAACTGTTCCACTCCAATTAGGCTGTTAGCTTACACAAAACTGATTCACTCTATTCCCCGTACTAGTTTAAACTGTATTACGGTGGAACAGCTTTCATCGGTCGCGGTAAGAAGTATTTTATACATTAGACTAATGGCAAACAAAGTAAAACACTAACGTTGATTATAGCGGGTATACACTAAATATTGCATCAGTTATGTATATAAAATCCGCAGGTACCTTTAAAAGTTCACATAGTATATGCAAGGTTTATAGATGCTTCGTTTGTTTACATTGTTGATAGGTACACGCTATGCGATAGATAAACGTTTTTGATTCGTGTGTTTGCAAATGATATTTGTTAAATATAATAATATAAATAATAGCTTGGTTATAAAATTCATTATATACCAAAATGAATAATGTTGGAAAAATCTTATACTACAAAGCATTGCAGGAACTACTAAAAATAATAATAAAAAGAAATCAGACCGTGCTCCATATTTTGTTAGTAATAATCACACTCCTTAAAAAATAAAAACTATGTTAGAAAAGACATTATTAAAGAGATCATTAATTTAAATATCCGAATAATACTGCTTCATATTGAAAAAAATCTTTTAAAAAAAAATGAAGTTAACTAACTACTCGTGTATAATTTGCTATAAAACTTCACGCTATCATGCTTTGATCACACATACCGAGAGGGCGAGACAGTAATATGGTGCTCGGTCGAGACAGTGATGTAAGTGAGTTGAGAGGCAAGCGCTCGGCCGAGCACTCGGCGCTATGTTTATACGTACGATTCGGTCGAGAGCACTCTCTCGCCCGTTTGCTCGGTACGTGTGATCAAGACATTACTTGCCGGTTACTTACCTTTCCTGGTCCAGCTGTGAGGCACACAATTATATTTCTTTTTTTGTTTTATATTATTTTGTTTCTTTTTTTATTTTACGTTTTTTGTTTCGTGTTACATAACTATTGTGTTTGTGCCTTGTGCTGCACCGAATTAATTCTTTATCTTTCTTTATTTACCGGACTAATTAGCAAACATTTAAGAGGTGCCCTGAATCAGTTCACTAAAGGACGTTACACACATTTTATCATTTGTTGGTTCTTGCGTTAGTTTAGATTTTATTATAAACTGTGCTTGACTGCAATCCCACCTGATGGTAAGCAGTGATACAATCGTTGATAGTGAATCGCACTAGTTTATTAAGAGCCTATTCACTCTAGTCTTGAAGACACCCAAATTATAATCGGACGGGAAGACCGCATTAGGCAAATTGTTCCAGTCCCTTGACGTACGCGGTATGAACGACGAGCCGAAATGCCTAGTCCGGACCGTAGATGTTTCAACAACCTAAGGGTGGATACTGACCGTACGTTTCTTGGTCCCCTCTATCACAGTCCGGTCCATCGGCACAGCGTCAGATGTCTGATGTCCAGTAACATTACCCTCATTGTAAGTACAGTTGCAGTAACGTTTTATGACGCGATCTGAATAAAGTCCTGTGTTAGTACTCTTTTGTAGGGTAGTTTGAAGAAATGCGACGGATTTTGAACGATTATGGACAAGTGGTGTGTGATTTTCCAATTGGGTAACTACTTGACTCAATTTGTATTTTTGTTTGTAATTAATAAACCCAAAAACTCCTGGACGGGTTTTAAAAATTCTTTTTTGAGGTTTTTATAAGGAAAAGTTATTAATTTTTTTTCATTAAAAAGCCTAATGTGATGAATTTGGGGGATACATTGTTTTAATGTATTTTGCTATGTTGACCAAAACCAGGGTTTAAGCCAAGGAAGAGACTAACCGCAAAAAATACTGGATTAACAGGACAAGAGCAGTGTCGGCCGAGTGGTAAAGGCCTCGACTTACGAGTTGTAGATTACGGGTTCAAACCCAGCCAGGCGCATTACTTTGTGTAATTTATTTCATCACCACTGCTCTCAAAACGGTGAAGGAAAACATCGTGAGGAAACCGGCATGTCCTACAACCAAAACTTCGAAGGCGTGTGACATCCACCAACCCGCATTGGGCCCGTATGGTGGATTACGGCCCATTCCCTCTCCTAGAGAGGAGACTTGAGTCCTAGCAGTGGAAACAGTATAAGGGCTGGTTACTGGTATAAATTGTTACTTTGACACGCCCTTACACTCCACCCTAAAACAGGAGACGTCATTGGACGACCTCCTACCTAAAAAAAAAAAAAAGATATAAATAAAACTGCTGTTTAAAATATAAAAATTAATCGCTGAATGTGTTGCTAAGCGCAAATCTCGAGAACGGCTGGACCGATTTCGGTAATTCTTTCTTATTGTGTTTGTTATTGTCAGGAGCAGGTTCTTAGGGTAGAGTAGTCAGTTGACGAGAGCGAAGCTGCAGGCAAAAACTAGTCCCAATATAAAACGATATTCATGTCAGAGCAACGCATATTACTAGATATCCGAAGTTTATGACCGACATAATACTCGAGCTAACCACAAATAACTGCTTACTAGTATTTATTATGTCGATAGGCGCTAATGAAAACTAATATATCTTGTTGACGGATTAATTAGCTTGTGATAACGACACGCCATTAGAACTAAGTTTATTTGGCTGTCCTTAGGGAAATCGTCTAAATACGAGAACGAATCTATCGTAACTTAGTCGATCCTAAAAAGTCGATTCGATTTTTTTTTTATAATTGATTTATACTAGTGCTAACTTCAGGCGCGCCAAGAACCATCGAACGTACAGTACCTTGTCGTAACTTTCTATACAGCCACTCAATTACATTGCGATGTACAATTGAAATAACAAAGATAAGTAGGTACAAATTTTTTTAAATGACTTCATTATAATTTATTTTCGATTATTTCTTTAAAACTAACATAGATTTGAGAAAAATATTTACCATTTTTTCACTGATACAAATAAAAAATGATGGCTGAATAGCCGGTTGAACACAGAAAAAAAAAGCAATATAGGCGGGAAAATGGCGATCCGATCTTTATTGTTTTTTTTGAAGTTGTAGTTTTGTTAATACTTTACTAAATCTCTGCAATATGAGATTTTGTAATTAAACGATAAGTTCATCAGATTCAGTTTTTTTTTTAAATTTTTTGTGGTAAGATTCAGTTAAGGATTTAACGCCCTAAAGCACTAGTGGAAAACCTTTTACTAGCACCTAAATCAAAAGAATCATACCTAAAATCATACGACGACCTTTGACGACTAAGGTTTTTATTTTATTTTCCTTTTATTCCTAATGAAAAGCACAGTGTTTACCTTGGGTTAAAGACTTATTTAGTCCTAAAACTCCTTCTCGGGACTAAATAAGTTACTTTCACCCCTAGGTAACAATGTACTATTGTGATCGCTCTCACGATACAGGAGTCATACCAAGTGTGGGGAAAAAAAAGACAGTTCCATGTTTGACTCGAACCGAATCGAGAGCATGTTATTAAAAGAGTTATGAGTATATATGTGGAGAGGGAGGTTAAAGAAAAGGTGGATGGAATGTTTGAAGAGTGATATGAAAGAAAAGGGAGTTAGTAGCGTGACGGGTGACAAGACAGAGTGGAAGAAAAAAACGTGTTGCGCCGATCTTTATTAACCTGTTGAATATCGTAATTAGAGACACAATAGAAAGACAATAGGTGTGCGGACGCCGGCGTCCTCTTGGTGAATAATGAAGAGACAAGGGTAGAAGATGAATCTAATAGGTTAGATTAGGTAGGGTTACCATATCTCAGGATTTGTCCTGAGATTTCAGGATTTTTGGATTCTTCTCAGGATTGCGACTGAATTTTGAAATTCTCATAAAATCTCACGATTTTTAGTATTTTCAATAAAATGCAGCTTATATTTTAAAGACCTTTTTTTAAAAAAGTCTGTTTGACTAAAATAATCTTCCTTTGGTAATAATTGCACAATT
This sequence comes from Leucania comma, assembly GCA_958295575.1. Lineage (NCBI taxonomy): Eukaryota > Metazoa > Arthropoda > Insecta > Lepidoptera > Noctuidae > Leucania > Leucania comma. The sequence continues at coordinate 20,251,433 of OY282477.1, read as the reverse complement.
TTGAAGTCATTGGGTGTAAAGCATGAGCGAGATCCGCAGTATATCGAAACGAACTTTTTAAATGGTTATAAGTTCGTTTGGATGAAAATTTTCAAACTATAAAAAAATCTTAGGATTTTTCAGCAGAAAAAAGGCCTTTTTTCCGGACTTTTGTTTTTTCCATCTGGTAACCCTACCTGCATGCCAAGTATTTTCTTAAGTTGGGGTCAGCTTCCAGATTAACCCCCTTCCAGGGGCTACAGGATTCTTCGGCAGAGTAACCGCGGCTCTGGAATGCAAAGGGCAACTGAAAGAACAGTGGGGGTTTTAGTCAGTAAAAGTTTGACATTACCTCTTACTCGACTCAGAAAGGGAGGTTGTTTTTAGGGTTTCGTACGTCAAAAGAAAAAAAACGGAACCCTTCTAGGATCACTTTGTGGTCTGTCTGTCTGTCTAGACCCTTTATCTCGAGAACACGTAAAGGTATCGAATTGAAATTAAAACCATATACTAACGTCTGCGGTCCCTTGAAGCTGTGAAAAAAAAAAACTTCTAAGTTAAAGAAAAAAAAATCCGGCCGTTTATGTCTCAAAAAACGTACATTCCGACACTCAAGGGAATCAAAATTCATAGAGTACTTCCCGTTAACCTAGAATTCTGAAATTTGGCACGAGGCAAGGTCATTTAGCACAAATATAGGAAAAATCTGAAAACTGAAAATTTTGTAGTTACGTCACAAAAAAAAATCTTTGAGACTTGATTCGGGTATTGAACTATTTACATAAGTCAGTTTGTACGGAGACCTCAGCGTGCGAGTCCAAATCGCATTTGCCCAGTTTTCTTCTACCTAGAATAATCTGAGATCACTTCTACTTAGGAGTTGAGCCGGTATATAGTGAATAGCCTAATAAACTTGTTCACAAAACGCTTTGTATGTATGGGTGGGAAATCTAGAATTCACAAACCATAGAAACAATTTCCAAAGTTTGTAAGAGAAACCTACCTTTCACGTGGGTGAGGCCACAGGTAGAAGTTAGTCTAACACTAATAGACTTTTTCATTTCAAACGAGTAGATTAGCACGTTCAAACAAATAAACAAAAAACTCTTCAGCTTTATAATATTAGTATAGAAGAAATCGATACAAAAACTATTTCACGAGCAGGTGAATCGTCCCTCAAAGAGCTACGCTTAAACTAAATCACGATGAAATTAATTATAATCGAAATTTTTTATCGATACAATATCTATTAAGCTAAAAACAACTTTATACTTACCACATTTAGTTGAAATTCCAACCCGTAAATTGAAATTTTCGAACGATAACTGCCAATGTGTTAGCAACTCTATTTTTCTGCTGAAAGAATTCCAAATTGTTTGCTAATGAAGGTATTTCGTTGACAATTTTCCTTTATAACACTGTAATTTGATTTATTTCATGCTGTTTGCGATTTCCGATATTATATTAGCGGTTACACTAGGTATATTGATTTAAAAAAGTAGGACACTTCAGTGTTGCAAGTCCGGTGCTATATGAATACATTGAAAGTCACTTAGCAATTGTACAAATTGAAAACTCAGTAATTAGGTGTGAAAAATTTGTTAAACGATCATGTTACTCAATATAATTTTGTAAATATACATGATGCTTAACGAAATGAAGTTATTCTGTTCATTGTATTAGAATTTTGTTCGAGAATCTTTATGCCAGCTACACACGTTGAATTTTACCATCAAGTTTGCATTCTTGACTGCTCATACACACGGTAGACCATGTGTTAAACAGTCAGTCGTGCGAGCGGAAAGGACCGATGAAGCTATACACCATTTATTTATATAATTATAGAATTTTTATGCACATAACACTGTACAAAGGCGGACTTAATGCCTTAGGCATTTTCTACCAGTCGACCTTAGGGTGGTGCAGAAACATGACAAAGTAGGTTCAACTAAAAAAAACATAGACAAACAGAAAAGAAACAAATACAATAAATAATAAATACATACAAATCGACGGCGCGTTCTGTTCTCGCGCGCCTCAAGGAGCTGTCAGCACACCGAAGAGGCCCAGCCTGCTAATTGCAGGCAGGCAGGGTCGAAGCCTGCTGGGGTCAAGGGCCGTTTTCTGTGAGGAAGGCTCAGCCCCGGCACTATAGGCTACGAAGGAACGGGGTAGGTTTTTAGTCAGTAAGAGTCAGACACTACTTCCCGCTCCGCCCAAGGGCGGGATTTGTCATTGGATGATTTTACCTACCATAAAAAAAAAAACATACAAATAAAACAAAAGTGAAAACTAAAACTAAAACCTGACTACGAAAAAAAAGGACGTTAAAAAAGTATGAAACAAGATTTTCAGGATGCTGAAATAAACAAGGTTATTCGAGAAACAAGAACTACACAAAGAAAAGCCGTAGTCATACGTTATATATCACGTACCAACCGTATTTACTATTGACACATAGATTTTCGTTACATGTTACATAGCCTATTTTCAGCGGTCAATTATAACGGTTCTTACGATACCTAACATGTCGAGTTCTGATAAGTAGATTAGGAGCTATGAGGGAACAGATGAACATACTCACATACATACATCCATGCATAGCCGGTCAAAATCATAACCCTCCTTTGGCTTTGCCGTAGTCGGATAAATAAGCAATGTTATGTTAGTCCAACCCATCAGTACTGTGATATTTCTGCCAACTCCCTGCGAATGTACTCACGTACCTTAGAGGAAAATCGGTTGGTCGCCATCGTGATATTCAGTGGGAGCGCATTCCAAAGTGATATCGCCTGAACAAAAAAGGAGGAGTGGATAAGCCCAAAGCAGTGTGCGGGACATTGTAGAAGACGATTATTGGTAGACCAAAGATTTTTATTGCGCCCAGAGCAAAGAGATTGAATTTCTGACATCAGATAAGGCTCCATTTCTTTAACAGTTAAAGAGTCGAGCGACCTACACTATTTTCACGTGACTTTCTTAAATTTTAAAACCAAAAATATATTGTCCACGGGTTTTTTTTGTCACATAAAAGAATGAGACAATACAGTGCGTTGAAATTGCCGCCATGGTACACTTTTTACTTAGAAATGATGTCACATGCCTTAACTTCTGATCTTGAATTTTGTCTATGGTTTTATCTGACTGCTATGCCGGAGGTCGTGGGTTCGATTCCTACCCAGGACAGGTTTGTGTAATGAGCACGATCATTTGTTCTGTGAATTTATCTATAATACTTATGTATGTATTTAGAAATATATTTAAGTATGTTTATTAGTTGTTTAGTATTTATAACACAAGCTCTGCTTAGTTTGGGTCTAGATGGCGGTATGTGATAGTAGTGGAATATTATTATTATATATTGTGTAAAAAAATATATATATTATAAATTGTGTCGAAATCGTCCGCAACTCAAACATTTAAATTAATTTGACTTTTTTTTTGTATTTTTTATTTATAATTAATTATTACATTTGACATGATAAACTAAACCCATGATAAACCCATCATCATCATCAGCCTTTTTAATGTTCCCACTGCTGGGACACAGGCCTCCTTTCTAAGAGAGGGAAATGGGTCATAATCCACCACGCGGGCCCAGTGCGGATTGGTGAATGTCACATGTCTTCGAATTTTTGGTTCTAGGACATGCCGATTTTCTTACGATATTTTCATTCACCGTTTTGAGAGCAGTGGTGATGAAATAAATTACACAAAGTAATGCGCCTGGCTGGGTTTGAACCCGCGACCTACAACTCATAAATCGGGGCCGTTACCACTTGGCCACCACTGCTCTCCGATAAACCCATACCGCCCAACATATATACCATATCCCTATATCATATCCCATAGTTAAGGCAGTTAGTAAGGATCAACAAACTTAACCAAGACCTGTAATCCTGCACCTCTATCTATGCAAATAATTACTATTGTATTCTATTCTAAAACTTGGAAAGGTCGGTAGTTTAGAAATATATAAGTCAACTCATTTAATTTCATAAGAAAACTGGTAATTCTAGACACCCGCAGACAAGTAATTACTTGTCATCCTCAATTAACAATGCTAGATTGAGTAAAACGTGATTTCTTTACGCAAATCTTGAAAAGGTACGACTGCTGCTTACTACGATACGCTACTTATTTGCGTTATCTACGGTAGCAATGCAATGGTGGCAAGTAATCAGTAATGAAATGTAGCAAACTAGATCAAAGATCAATGGATGAACTTGCCACATCTTTATAGAACAGTCACAATTGATCTGCCTTTCCCCAACTATATTGGGGTCAGCTTTTCCAGTCTAACCGGATGCAGCTGAATATTGTACGCAGCAAATAAGTTAAATCAAAATGGCCGTCGTTGGTTGGTTATGCGGAGCCCTCCGCTACGAATGAGACCCGAAAGTCTGCTACTGCGCATTTTTTTTAGGTGGGAGGTCATCCAATGACGTCTCCAGCCCTTAGGTGTGGCGTGAGGGTGTGTCAGACTTTTACGGACTAAAACCCACTCCTGTTCCTTCTTTGCCTCCGTTCCAGGACCCCCGGGTTCTCTCCGGGTTCAGTCCGGGTTCGCATAACCCATGGCCCCAGTAGGCTTCGGCCGTGCTGCTTCCTTACGGTTTTGCTGACATCTTTATTTATCTATAATATGTATGTAGGACATGTCTGCCGCATGTCTAACGAGCTGTGGGCCCGTAAAACACAGGATTGGTGCCCGGACACAGTTACTCGGGGCCGCGGCAGACCACGAAGGAGATGGCGGGACGAACTGGATGTCTTCCTTGAGAATTGGAACGAGAAAGCAAGTAACCGTGATACTTGGAAAGAATGGAGGGAGGCCTTTGCCCAGCAGTGGGACAGAGCAGGCCAAATATAATAATAATAATAATATGTTTGTATTTAGAAAATATATAAGTATGTTTATCAGTTGTCTAGTACCCATAACACAAACTTTTCTTAGATTAGAACTAGACGGCGTTGTGTGTGATAGTTGTGGAATATTAATATTATTTTATTTATTTAAACTTCATGTACAGTAGTGGTACATAGGTGGACTTAAAGCAACAAAGCTTTCTTTACCAGTCAACCTTTGGGTTAAAAAAGACAACACTGTGGTAGGTATGCACAATAAATAAATAACAGAATATTTTGTATGGAATTATTATGAACTAAGTTACTTATAATAATAAAATACGTACATAATTATGCTAATATTACTAATAAATACTATGATAAATATCAAATAATTAAAATTAGGAGAACTTAAAAAATGACAATTATTATGACGAAGACTGAAACTAAAGTTGAAAAGACTTGAAGTAGTAGTTCCGAATTTTACGCTTGAACGAAAATTTACTTTCAGATTTTTTGATGTCAAGGTATTATCTTCTTGAGGCGCGCGTGGAGGCTCGGTCCGGAAGGTCACCGGACGGTCGGACGGTGAGCTACCCAATGCTCACTATCCGCAAGCCCGCGCCAACGGTGGTTACTGGACATTGAAGGTCGATCGCCATTTTGGTAGAATTTATATGCCGCGTATTATACCCGTATTTTACATGGGGCGACTGCTTGTCTGACTTCCACAACCCAGTAGTTGGGTAACATGATAACCCTTGGCAAGTCTGCTGTGAGATTTCTTGGCTTTTGACCTTTTTATTTATTTATTTAACCACTTTCACCTTTGTAACGACTATGCTATGTAGCAGCTTTGAAACCAGTGAAGAGACATTCGAAAATGCCAATTCATCATCATCATCATCATTTCAGCCAAAAGACGTCCACTGTTGGACATAGACCTTTTTTTTTGGTGGTGGGTAAAATAATCCAATGATATCTCCCGCCCTTGGGAGGAGCGGGAGATAGTGTCAGACTCTTACTGACTAAAAACCCACCCCATTCTTTCGTTGCCTTAGATACCAGGGCCGAGCTTTCCTTTCTGAAGCAAACCCTTGGCCCCGGTAGGCTGAACATAGACCTACCCCAAGCATCCTGTGCGTCTCGCATCCATCGGATTCCCATTACTCTCATCAGGTCTTCGGTCCAGCTTGTGGGAGGCCTTCCAACGCTGCGTCTTCCGATAAGTGGTCGCCATTCCAGCCCCCCTAGCTAAGTTACAATCGTTTCGTTTTGAATGAACGCTTGGTGTTGGCCACGCCCCCAACTCCTTGGTTCGAACAAACGAATTGGGGGCGTTGCCAACCCAAAGCGTTCACGCAAAACGAAACGATTGTAACTTGGCTAGGGGGCCAGAACTTTTCGTTCCCATCGGTCACTTGTTCTGCGTGCAATGAGCCTTGTTCATTGCCACTTAAGTTTGGCTATTCGATTAAAGGCTAATTGGTGATCAAGGTTTCTTAGCCATACACTCCTGGCAAAGTGGTTGTGGTCATAGACCACCTGTTTGCGGCTTTCCATCTCTCTTTATTCATAGCACTGTGTGTCAATTCAATGAGGGACCACTTCGAAAATGATTTAATGAGGACTGTCTATGTATTGACTGACCGGCCGCGAGAACTTTGGCCCTTTTCTCTACCCTATATCACTAAACGTTCCAAAAAGCTTTAATTGTGGATGATATTTTAATGATTCCCAGTTATACAATCGGTGAAAGTCTTTGTTTAATGCGAAGCACTTTCAGAATAGAAACGTTAGTACGCTGAACCGTCCATTTTATCCTCAGTAGACGCCTCCAGCACCACATCTTAAGAGCGTCAATCTTTTTACGGTGCTTTTGTAGATCCAGATTTGTTTAAGACTAATGCACCAGAAGTGGAGCATAGGCGCAGGGTAGCTAGCCTGTCGGTCTTCTACAATGCATTTTCAAGAGTATACACGGGAATGACATGACTTGATTCCGCCATCACCTTGTTACCATCGGACAACGCGAGCATCAACCCTTACGTTGTGGACCTTTACGATCCAGTTAGCCTGGACCGTTTCGGGCAGTTCCACTCGTCGTTTACGCCGCGTACATCGAAGGATTGGAACAGTTTGCCTGCTGCGGTCTTCCCGTCCAATTATTTATAATTTTGATTGTTTTTTTATAGTAGGTAAAATCATCAAGTGACAAATCCCGCTCGTAGGTGGGGCGGGAGATAGTGTCAGATTCTTACTGACTAAAAACTTACTCTGCTCCTTCATTGCCTTCGTTCCAGGGCCCCGGGGTTCATTCTCGCCTAACCCTTGGTCCTAGTAGGCTTCATATTTATAATTTTGGTGTCTTCAAGGCTAGAGTGAATAGTCTCTTTATAAACTAATGCGCACCACAGTCAACGATTGCATCACGGTTTACCATCAGGTGGAAGCGCAGTCAAGCACGTCCATATAATTTAAAAAATATTACAGACCTACTTCGCAAGCTTTCCTAAACCATGAAACTCAATCTGAGCTGCTCTTATTATTAAGCTACGAGTTTCTCTTTCAATCTAGGTATTCATCGTTTCAGAAAGAAAGACTACTAAGTAACTGTTGGACATAGGCCTCCCCCAAGAGTCGCCACAACAACCGGTCCTGCGTTTCGCGTTTATCGGATTATCGCGACCTTCATGAGGTCATCGGTTCACCTAGGAAACCTTCCAATCCTAGGTATTAGATCAAAGTAAGTAATAACAGCCATAATAATCTAAGCTAATCAATTACATTCAGAACAAATAACTTCAATTACCTAGGTTATCGATTTAATTGATTTTGACGCAATTTTATTAAATTTGTTTTGTTTTGGTGTTGCTAGGCAAATTTATTAGAAGGAAAATATTTGAAATAAAGCTGGTTGCTGCCGCCGGTTTCGTGCGTGTGAAAGTCTAAAATTGTCCCAAGGAAACATACGTCCGAGATGAAAAGTATCCTGTGTGTTATTCTAGGATATGGTCTACTCGCTTGCCAAATTATATAGAAATCCGTTTAGTCGTTCAAGCGTGTAGCATACAAACTTTCGTCTTTATAATTTAAAGTGTGCAACACAGCAAAGATGTAAATATCCGCCCTGGTGCGGTAAAATTCATTGGATGATTTCCTATCTAAAAATGTGTTTTTTGCAAATAGATATATATATAAAAAAATACTTATAAGGGGAAAACTTATTCTCAAAGCGGTGAAGGAAAACATCGTGAGGAGACCGGCCGGATGACAATTCGATGAACCTTAATTTGTTTTGCTTTTGTAAGCAATAATTTAAAATTTTATGTTTGTCGATACTAGTGTTAATAAATACATAAAAGGAGAAAATAACTTACTGACATATCGACGCACAGCCGAAATTATTGGGACCATCAGCGTGAAATTTTGCACAAGGTTTGCTTTTATATCGTAAGTGGGCACTGCCTCTAAAGCGATATTAATAAATCCAGGTTTACAGAATTATACAAAAGATTCACCGCAGCCCTGAAATGGACGTTGGAGCACACGGTAGAGTTTGTCACGCTTGGGCGGAGCTCCTTCCTGTGTATGTGGAGACAGTCGGTGGTGGCGTTCTCTCACGCCAGACCCTGGTTAAGCCATTATCCGGAGTAAGAGGGAATGGGGATCGGTTGCCACTTCCTGCGAAACAGTAATGGAAGCGAAGGAGATGACCGCAACCGAGAGCAAAGGGACACCCTCATGCCCCAGCCACCGCAGGGCGATTTGCTGCCACCGTTGGCGCGGGCTTGTGCACGACGAGCAATGGGTAGCTCGTTGCCCGGCCGTCCGGTAAGAAAAAAGGCTAAGTTGACAACGCGTGGTGTTCCACGCACACCTCAAATAAATATAAAAAGCTGAAAGTAAATTTTCCTTTAAGCGTAAAATTCGGAACTACTACTTGAAGGGCTCTCAACTTTAGTTCGGTCTTCGTCAGAATTGTCATATTTTGATTTGATATATATCATAGTATTTATTAGTTTATAATATTAGCATATATTCGTATTTTATTATTATAAGTAACTAATTTTATTGATACTATATTATATTTGAAATTACTGTTATTTATTTATTGTGCACACCTACCACAGTTTTGTCTTTTTAACCCAAAGGTTGACTGGTAGAGAATGCCTTGTTGCATTAAGTCCGCCTATGTACCACTATTGTACATGAAGATTAAATAAATAAATATTAGCAAAACTGAATGGGCCCATTAGGGTCGATGCCTGTCGGGCTACGGGAAAGTTTGAAAGAGTTAAGTACCTAAAAAAGTCTGAAACGCCCTCTAGCGTCAATCTAGAGAGCGAGAAGTTATTTTGATAACTTCAAAAAATGAGATAACTATTACAATTATTAAAACAAACCTGAAATATCATCTTATAGCATAGCATAAGCCTTATGATGTTTCCACTGCTGTGACTCAGGCCTCCTCTCTAGGAGAGGGAATGGGCCGTAATCTCAGCCATCCACCAACCCGCACTGGACCTGCGTGGTGGACGCAGGGCCAGTGCGTGTTGATGGATGTCACATGTCTTCGAATTTTTGGTTCTAGGAAATGCTGATTTCCTCACCGTTGATGTTTTCCTTCACCGTTTTGGGAGCAGTGGTAATGAAATAAATTACACAAAGTAATGCGTGCCTAGCTGGGTTAGAACCCGGGACCTACAACTCGTAAGTCGGGGCCGTTACCAATCGTCTACCACCGCTCTCTTATACTTATAACGTAAAAGAAATTGGTTAAGCTTGCTACTATCCCACCTTAATCTACCAAGCTTAAATAACCGGAAATATATGAAAATAATAATTAATTATTTACGCAAGAGCCCGCCAACGTGGCTAATAATTAACATCTCAGATATTGGCGCCATTCCCTCGTTAATTAAAAACTCCAAATTGAAAGTCGACTTCGCAAAATAAAAACCTATTTGCATAAAAAACGGTTTTAGTTCGAAAATTAATTTAATTTTCGCGTATTCGACGGTTTTAGATTTAAAAATGGAACTTTGTTTTTTTTTTTTTTGAGTCAACGGCTTTTAAGTATTTGAAGGAAAAGGTTGGAATATTTGATTGGTAGTTTCATAACTTTTTGTGTCATTTTAATAATGTCTATTAACTTAACACGAGTTCATATAACGCTCTCCTTAAGAGCGTCCAACACACCTAGAGACGCTACATTTCCATATAACCGCTCTTACGTGATTATGAGGGATATTATGTGAATATTATTATAAGTTTTTTATTGAAATAAATTGGTGCAAAACTAAACCGATAACGACCTCTGAAAATCCACTATTTTGCTTGAATCTAACCTTGGCTCTTCACAATCATCAGCCTTATAATGTTCTCAGGCCTCTCTCTCTAGGAGAGGAAATGGGCCATAATTCACCACGCCGGCTTAGTGGATGTCATATGTCTTCGAATTTTTGGTTGGTTCTAGGACATGCCGGTTTCCTCACGATGTTTTCCTTCACCGTTTTGAGAGCAATGTAGTGGTTTTATTTGAACAATATTGGTAACCTTCTCTTGAAACACGGTGCAGTGGTGGGCGATAGCGATCTCTCTCGCTGGACCTTGGTTCAGGCCATGGTCCGGAGTGAGGAGGGATGGCAGGCGGTCGCCTCCTTCTGCAAAGCAGTAATGCTAGCAAAGGAGGAGGCCGACCGCATCAGGCCGCCGGGATTCCGATCCCGATTTCCGGCCACCGTAGGCGCGGGCTTGCGGACGGCGTGCAGTGGGTAGCACGCTGTCCGATCGTCCGGTAACATACCGGACCGAGCCCAAGTCGTCGACGGCGCGTTCTGTTCCCGCGCGCCTTAAGGAGCTTTCAGCAAACCGTAGAGGCCCAGCCTGCTAGCTGCAGGCAGGCAGGGTCGAAGCCTGCTGGGGTTAAGGGCCGTTTTCTGAGAGGAAGGCAGGAAGGCAGCCACGGCATGATAGGCAACGAAGGAACGGGTTAGGTTTTTAGTCAGTAAGAGTCTGACACTACTTCCCGCTCCATCCAAGGGCGGGACTTGTCACTGGATGATTTTACCTACCATAAAAAAACCCCCTCATTTCGTCTTAAATTTTTTTGCGTTCCACTTTTTCAAGAAATAGCCATTCAATAGGGTAAGACGAACGGAGAGAGTCGTATTGATAATTTTAATTCCGTCAATAAATACGTGTAACGGCCACCGATCATAGTTTAATCAACCACCAACTTGACACTGACCTGCAAAATACAAAAAACTTAAGAAAAGAATTTTCTTTGAGCAAAGATTCAAAGATTTAAAGCATTTTGTCTTAAATTAGCGACCCGTCCTAGCTTCGCACGGGTGCAATGGTGATTTTAAATATATTTGCATGAAGAAAGATGTGTACTAAAGTCAATCACGTAACAGCGGTTGTATGGAAATGTATCTCGGATTGACTGCTCTTAAAGACGCTTTCGAAAGGTCAAGAGTCGGTCTCTAGAAAGAAAAAAAGTAAACGAAAAAGAGAAACTCAATTGTGGTTTTTGGTGGCCTGAAAATTGTTGCCCTGAGACAGACTCAGCGTACCAATTTTTTGACCTCAAAGAGATGTTAGTAAACCGTAGGGGACCAGTAGGGCTGATGCCTGCTAGGACTATGAGGAAAGGGTGAAAGGGGTAATCGTGGACCAAGAACGCAAGAGGCTACTGAAGGAACATAAGTGTAGTTTCAGTCAGTAAATGAATGATGAAGTATCGCCTAACACCATCGGATCTGTGGTGCTATTCTCTAAGAAAACCCAGTGCTGGGCGCGCCACGATCGAGGCGGTAAGTCCCCTCTTTAAGGCGTGGCTGGAAAGACCTCACGCCGACCTCACTTCACCAAAAAAAAAAACTGCCACCTAAAGAAAACACTAAAACACGAACTTTCCTTAGTGTGGTAAGTTCAAAATGACATCAGATTTTTTGTTACTTAAGTTAGCTAAGTATTAGTAAGGTATTACCGACTGTTACGAATGTTACCTACATATATTTTTTGTCAACAAAATGACAACAATACGATCATCTCATTTACTGTCACTTTGAAAAGACATCTTCATCGTTTGACCGTGTTATTTTGTTTCGTTGCAAAAACCTAGTTTTTTTTCCGAACATTTCTTGTATTCTTTTGCGGTTGCAAGAAGTCTGCAACGGTAAATAAAAGCATCGATTTCAGAGAGCATCAATTAAATACGGACGAATATTCGAGAAATTGAACCTTTAGTATCTAGCTTTAGTGAAGCAAAGTAATGAGATACAGAATAATTGATAGTTCAACAATTGTTACTTCAAATGTTTGTATCTTGAAGTGTTCAAAAAGGAATAATGTTTTTTACAAGTGAAGTTTCTAAATGTGTCGTTAGACAAATACATAATGTTGTTTCTTTTTTGTGTTATTACATCTTAATACTTCTCGGTAGTTTTTTTCTTTATGGTAGGTAAAATCATCCAATGACAAATACCGCCCTTGGGCGCAGCGGGAAATAGTGTCAGACTCTTACTGACTAAAAAGCTACCCTGTTCTATCCCTGCCTTGATTCCAGGGCCTTGTTATGCATTTTCATACCTCCGCTCGGTTGTGTGACATTAAAAAATATTATCTTCTTCTTTTCGATGGCAAACTCGATAAACTATTGGGGCCCAGTAGGTGGCTACGTTAACTGCAGTATCGGTGGCACTCATTAAATCCTCTATAGTGCAGGTGTAGGGGCACTTAGGGCACTCCAGCATGTGGCTCATGTTTTGAACAAGGGCACCGCACTCACATTGAATTTCCGACGGGCCTTTAAAACCCCATTTCGCCAAGTTGTACTTACAGCGGCCTACCTGGGTACGCGACCGATTTAGTGCTTTCCATAAAGACCACTATAATTCGTGTCCAGGCGGGAAATGTTCTTGGGGTTTCAAGAAATCGGATGGTGGTAGATGGTGTTCTTCCCAAAGCTTGATTCTTGCCTTAGATGGAGGGTCAAGGATGGCCTGTGTGTAAATATTATAATAAATTATATTATTTACAGTTAAAGCAGCTATACCCAACCTGCGGACCGTGGGCCGCATGTGGCACGTCAAGCATTTATGAATGACCCTATTATAATAATATAGTCTATACTGCATCTGTTTAGGTACTTATTGAAATTCAGGTTTAAATAGTTTATTCTCATAAATACAAAAAAGCCACTTACATGAGAATACAAGATAATGTAATAAACTTATTCTAAGGTCACATATCATAATTTTTAGCCGACTACGGCAAAGCCAAAGGAGGGTTATGATTTTGACCGGCTATGTATGTAAAATACGGTTTGTACCTAGATATATAACGTGTGACTACGACTATTTTTTGTGTACTTCTTGTTTCTCGAGTAACCTTGTTTGTTCCAGCATCCTGAAAATCTTGTTTCATACTTTTTTAGCGTCCTTTTTTTGTCGTAGTCGGGTTTTAGTTTTTTTTTTAAACTAGCAGGATGATAACATTGTTAGTGAGGAGTTTTAATAATATAAGTTGACAGTTGAGACCTTAAAACCACTGAAAGAGCGTATTTTTTATATAAGATGGCAAACTATTATAATACTGTACCAATAGTAAACAATCTTCACATATCTTTTATCTAAAAATGTTATATATTTTTTTTTACAATTACCTAAACCGATGTTAGGTAATTAACTAATTTTAAATAATCTTTGTATGTCTTCTATAAAAAAAAATTAAATAAAAAGACATATCAAGATTGTTTACGTTTAGTTAACTACCTAAACAGATAGAGTATAGCTCAATATTGACCGTATATATGATTTTATAGTTGACTGGCCTTGGTCTAGTAGTTAATGGCCCTGACTGCTGTGCTATGGTCGTGGGTTCGATTCCCACCCAGGACAAATGTTTGTGTGATGAGCACGATCATTTGTTCTTTGTCTGGGTGTAATTTATCTATAATAAGTATGTATTCAGAAATATATAAGTATGTTAGCTTGGGACTAGACGGCGTTGTGTGATATTATATTGTATATAGTGTGAATATTATATTATATTATATTATACTTATTTCATTTTATATCTTGGTAGCAGTTTTATTTTACGGAAATCTGCTTACTTGTTTACTCCTTGATGATGTGTGGATCAATGATGGAATTTCACGAGAGCAAAGCCGGTGGCAGGAGCTAGTATTAGTGTAGAAGTACAGGTGTAACATAATAAACACACTTCCAACAAAGATAAGGTTAAAAGCATTGCTAGTGTAATACGTAATATTTTGAAGTTACTGTTGATAAAATAGATTCATGTTGGTTAATACTGAATTTTGATATATCTTGATTGCGTCACTAGTGTGGTAGGAATTGGGATCGGGATCCCGGCGGCTGAGGCGTGAAGGCTGCTTCCTGGCGTGTGCAACCGCCTCCTTCGCTAGCATTACTGCTTCGCAGTAGAATGATACCGCCTACTCCGGACCATGGCCTGTACCAGAGCCCGGCACGCTCGCCCCCACAAGGACACGACGGTGCTCTACCTATGCGGAGAACACTTCTTTGTGCTCTACTGTGTCCTCCGGGCAGTCCACGCAATGGTGACACTCGGGCATTTCTTCGGCACGAATCCGGTGCAAGAACCTCCTGAACTTACCATGTCATGCGGATGGTGAGAACACCGTGAGATCTTTCCAGCCACTTCTCAAAAAGGGGACTTACGGTCACAATCATGGCGTGTCCAAATTTTTTATAAGTTATGTCAGGTACAAATAAACATCATTATTCTTTACTTTCTTTTTTCTAAAACCCATTTTGTGCCAAACCTAAATGCAAAAATTACGGACAAGTCTTAGATGATGGGCGTACCTATATACCTATCATATAATGAAGACGATAATTGAAGTAATAAGTTAGAACTAAGTAAATATTACCTTCTGTATTGTGGGGGTGAATATCAACCGAAGCCTCAAATACACTAAAGCCAGTTCCGGTATAACTATCTTTAGGCCAGACAAATATTGTACTGTATAACTTAGTTTAATATGTAATACATTATTACATACGCGTGACTTCAAGGGCTGGCTTTCACTTTGCACAGAGGATCATTGCCATACAGTGTGGCAATGCTGCCAGTCTTTTATTAGGCCATTTTACCATTCGACAGTGATGCGGGGAGGGTTTCGACGCCATTGTAATTGTTTTTAGGGTTCCGTGTCTCAAAAAGAAAACACTGAACCATTATAGGATTAATTTGGTGTCCGTCTGTCTGCTTGTCAAGACCCTGTATCTCGAGAAGGCGTGGGGGTTTGGAGTTGAAATTTAAACTATATACTGAAGTCTGTAATCCCTTGAAGTTGTGAAAAAATTACACTTTTAAGTTTACGGAAATAAAAAGATACGAGGTTTATGTCGCAAAAAATACGTTTTCGACACAGAAGGAATCAAAATTCATAGGGTACTTCCCGTTGATCCCGAATCCTGAAATTTGGCACAAAGCAAGGTCTTATAGCATAGATATTGGAATAAATTTGAAAACAGTAAATTTGTTATTACGTCACAATAAAAAAACTTTTTGTGAAGGAAAGTTGTCTGTCTGTCAAGACCCTTTATCTTGGGAATACGTAGAGGTATCAAGTTGAAATTTAAACTATAAACTGAAGTCTACGATCCCTTGAAGGTATGAAAAAATCACACTTCTAAGTTAACAAAAAAAAAAAAAAAACGATAAACTTACATATGGGAACATATGAATTCCCGAATTGAGTTACGAAGATTTTTCTGAATCGCAATTTTTTTTTCTTTGGAACATAACTACAAATTAACAGTTTTCGGATTTTTCCTATACTTGTGCTATGTGGCCGTGCTTCTTGCCAAATTTCGGGATTCTAGGTCAACGGGTGTCGAAATATACATTTTTTGCGACATGAACGGCCGTATCTTTTTTTCCATTAACTTAGAAGTTTGATTTTTGCTCAGCTTCAAGGGTCTATAAACTGGAGTACATGGTTTTAATTTCAACTCGATACCTTCACGCTTTCCTAAGATAAAGTGTCTTGACAGACAGACAGCCGGACATCAAAGAGATCCTATAAGGATTCCATTTTTTCCTTTTGAGGTACGGAATCCCAAAAACAATGAAAATATATATTATTTATTATTTTAAAGCCATTACTGTTGTTGTTGTTGTGTTTACTGTTTTTGGAAATAATTTGTGCGTTTATTTTAAGCAGAATAAACGTTTATTCTTTCTTTTTTTCTTTCTTTCATTAAATAATTAAAATTAAAATCATTCTATTCAATATGGTTCACGACTGTTACAGTGATTTTTTCTGTTTAGCTTATACATAGTTTCGTATTGCAATTTATTATTTGTTTAATTTTGTGTGTGTAGATTGTGAAATTATTTCAATATTGTACTGATTAAATTGCTTTCTACACTACTGGACTGAGCTAGCTTATTTCTTTTCAATTTGAATTTAAAGTATTTTTTTACACAATTAGGTTGTTAAATGTTTTAGTTATTGTTTTTTCTTTTTTGTTAATTTTATATAGTTTACATTTTTATTTTATTTTGTCGTTGGTCCAGTGCGAGAGGACTTAAATAAATGTTATTTTTCTTCTTTATTTTTTTTCTCTCTTTATGAGTGTAATAAAAGAAACTACTATGCTGGGCCGCAGGATTGTTCGAAACCGCGGCCCTGGAACCGTAGCTAACAAAATACAGGTGGGGTGTATTCAGTAAAAATCTGACACTTCCCCTCGCTGCACTCAGGGCTAAAACAGTTAATTGATGCTGTCCCAACTCAATAAAAGGGTTTATTATTCCATCCTCTACAATGCAAATCCAACATCGATAAATAATGTCAGTAAGCCAGAACCGAGTTGCAACGGCAGGCGTACGCCACAGTAATTTGAACCACAAAAACTTACACATAGTGAGAATAACCACGGAAATCGATTGGCAAACATGACGGGCCAAATTATAGCGCTATGTACACAATTCGGTTCAGCAGACGACAAGGTCGCTGACCTCAGTTTTTGCTATTGAAGCAAGAGTCAGTTACAGGAGCTGATGGTCGCCACACGAGTTTCGTCAGGTAGCCTTGAATGGGTAGACGGGCGGGCGAAACGCTGCGGGTTAAACGCTATAGCAAAATATGCATGAAGAAGATGCATTCCTACTGTAGTATGTGATTTTATTTCATAGTATCTGTCCCCCGCGGTATCACTTGCGGCTTTTACTGCTCGGCTTCCGTGGGTTTTATAATTATATTATCTACTACTTAAATAAATATTTCAAGTCAAAATGTTTGTTATCGAATTCCTCTGAAATGGTTTGAATGTTTTTTTTTTGTGTATATTTGGTAGGTTTGGAAAAAATGGTCGTAGGCTGTTGTACCCTTCTATCCCCACTCTTCATTTTTTTTTCTTTGAAAATTGTATGGCACAACAACTTTTGCTGGGTCAGCTAATATGAATTTGGGAATCCCGGTTAAGAAAAAAAAATAAATAATTGAACTGGTTCCTGTCAAATAAATGAAAAATGAGTAAGTAAATAAAATCCAGCTAGGCTACTTTGTGCTAATTACTTCATCACCACTGCTCTCAAAACCGGAAAAGAAAACATTACCTAAAACCAAAAATTTGAAGACATGTCACAACCACCAATTGACCGAGTTATTGGATGACATATATAAAATAAATACATACAGCCAAACATGGAACCTCCTCCTTTTCGAAATCGGTTATAAAGAGGACTTATTCCCGGTAGTGGAAAAATTATAAGGCCTATTATGTTATACTCAAGTACTCACACCCCATCAAATAACGTCAGTGTAATAAAAATCACAGTGTTAAGTGTGAGTTTGTTCTAAGTTATTGCGACATGTTTATGACGTTCTGTGCTCCAATTGACCTCTATTGACCTATCAGAGAATCAAACGGGGTATCCATTTTGATTTCTTGATAACGTAAGTAACAAAACAAACAAGGTCAGTAAAATCAGAAGCAGCGTTTATTGCATAAATACATGATACAAACAACATCATTTAGACCGTGTAATATATTTATAGCAAGTCATAATAAACTTTTTAAGGAATAACAATAACTTTGTTCTTTTAATTCTAATTTTTAAAATATAATCATCTAATACAAAATATTAAAAATGTAATTTCAATGTCGAGAAATAATGTCTTACAACATTATTTCCGACTACCTGTATCAAATAGACGAGATGTTGCTTCGGCGGCGGCGCGTGGTCAAGAGAGCCTCCTCAGTTGTGTTCCAAAATGGCCGCCTTGGTGCGCCCCTCCTAACGTCCGATGACGTTTCTTGACGATGAGTTTGTCACAACCGGAAGTATCAAAAAGGTGCGACAACATCCGGCTATCCTGCTCACGCGTTCGTCCTCGAACAGCGTTTTGGTCCAATGTAGAAGCTGGAAACATTAAATAACAATAGTTAGTTTAACTGTTAAATTTAAAAGTAACTCTGGACATATGGAACCCAGCTTTAACATCGGACTGTACATAAGGTGTTGTATGTGGCTTAAACTAGATCAATGTTCACTTGGTATCGAACTAGTCGTGTATCACCACTAAATTTACAACAGCGTTCACAATGGATGCCTGTTGGTTCTAAGACTGAACACCTTACGAGTATAAACATCCTCAATGTTTAAAGCGAATGCATTGGACCACAACTGATAAGGATAACAGCTCAAGACAACAATAATAAAATGTAAAATTTGAATCATTTAGAAAAAAAAGAATAATAGTTAAAAGAAAAACAATGTAAACAAAAGTTAAATAGTTCAATAACAATTACCTGTGAGGTGAAATTTTACCTATGTATCTTCGACAACATCCGGTATATCAGTAACACGGATCCAGGGCTTCATATTCTCGACGCAGGCAATACCATCGTACTTTTTGGAAGATCTTTCAGCTCCTCTCATGTCCGCCACTTGATATCTATCGTGCCCCAAGATGTTTGTTACTTGAAAGGGCCCTTTGTACAGAGGTAACAGCTTAGTGCTTTGTCCATCATTTGTGTGACTCGGAATTTTGAGTACCACTAAGTCTCCAACCTTGTAAATGTGGGCCTCTTTTCTTTTAGAGTCGAAACATGCTTTTTGTCGTTCTGCATTACTCTTTATGTTTGCGTCGACCTCATTTCTCAACGCAGTCACGTCAATAGAATGCTCATTATTATCATCAGTGATCGCGTCATTATTCATTCGAATTCTGAACCCGAAAAATACCTCACTTGGCACAGCAGATGTGGTTTTGTTAATTGTGCTATTAATACCTTGTTGTATGCTAGTTATGTGCTGATCCCACTTATTGTTATCAGTATCGGCACTCATGCTACGTAATGCTTCTAAAATCGTTTGGTTATAGCGCTCGACTTGACCATTTGAGCGTGGAACAGCGGTAGCAATGATATGGAGCCTAATGTTTTTATTATTGCAATAAGTAGTGAATAACTTAGATGTGAACGCACTACCTGCATCACAAATTAGGCGCTTTGGATTTCCAAATACTTTAAATATCTTATTTAATTCATTCGTAACGAGTTTGCTTTTTGTATTTTTAACAGCCGAAATAAAAACGAATTTAGTAAAAGAGTCAACTATCACTAACAGATAACTATTTTGCTGTGTAGTTTTAACAAATGGACCAAGGTGATCGATGTGTAGTGTGTGAAATGGCCTTGCGAATTTCGGGATTGGGTACAACTTCCCAGGCTTTTTACCGTGTATGTTTTTGTAATAAATACAATTCAGGCAGTTTTTAATGTATTTTGAAACGATTTTCTTTAGCCTAGGAAACCAATATTTTGATTTGATTCTTTCGATAGTTTTGTCTACTGCGAAATGCCCTACATCATCATGGTTAGCACGAATTACGTACCATATACATTGTTTTGGTACTAACCAACGCCTGCCAAATTCCGTTCTACGGTAAACTTTGTTTCCTAATAGTTCATATGTATTAAATAAATCTTTATTAGACTCGGCCTCACCTGACTGCAATATGTTTCTAATGCTATTTATACTAGGGTCTTGTAACTGTACCGCTAGCAACCAATCGCCCTCAGTAATTGTATTTATACTTTTTACCTCGTCACATGCGTTATTGGTACTAACAATAGGGTTTCTACTCAATGCGTCAACGTGTTGCATCTGTGACCCGGCCCTATGAACTATTTCAAAGGTGAAATCCTGTGTATATAATACCCATCGACTTATCCGTGGAACTATTTCTTTTTTATTTAACGCATGTCGTACTGCGTTGCAATCTGTTGTAATTTTAAAATTGACCCCTAATAAATAGTGCCTAAACTTTTGCAAAGCAGAAACAATTGCTAATAGCTCCAATTCGAAGGAATGGTATTTCTTTTCGTCATCACTAGTCTGACGGCTATAAAAATACACAGGTCTTTCGCCATTAGTAGTCAGCTGTGTCAAGATACATCCTATGCCATCGCGACTGGCATCAGTATATAAATTTATGGGTAATTTGGGGTTAAAGACGCTGAGCACTGCATTCTCAATCAATGCATCTTTCACTTGTGCTACAGCCTGCTCTTGTTGCGGACCCCATTGCCAGACTGCACCCTTTTTCAGTAAACTAGTCAATGGTTTGCAGAGCAATGCACAGTTTTTAATGAATTTTCTAAAATAATTTATTAAGCCTAAAAATTGTCTTAATTGATGAACCGACTTTGGACATGGGTATTTTGAAATAGCTTCTAATTTTCGGCGGGTAGGACTGATACCCTTTTCCGCAATATCATAGCCTAAAAAGGTAATTTGGTCTTTGAAAAAGGAACATTTATCTAAATTGATAGTTAACCCATTTTTGACAAAAATATCTAAAACCTCTTCTAAGCAAACCATATTTTCTTCAATGGTTTTCGTAGCAATAAGAATGTCATCCATGTAGCAAATTACCCTTCCAAATCGAAGATTGCCCAAAACTGTATTCATTAGTCTCTGGAAAACAGCTGGGCCATTACATACTCCAAAGGGCATTCTCAAAAATTCGAAATGGCCATCACTTGTTATGAATGCAGTTTTGTGCACGTCCTCAGATTTAATTCCAATTTGGTGATAGCCACTTTTGAGATCTAAAGAAGTATAGAATTTACATCCCTGCAATCTGTCAATGAGGTCCTCTATCATGGGCATTGGGTATTTTTCTTTAACAGTGATTTTATTTAGCTGCCTATAATCTATGCATAGTCTTTTAGCTCCAGATGTTTTGTCTACTAAAAGAGCTGGGCTAGCGTACGCAGAATTACTGTTTTGAATAATCCCATTTTTCATAAGATCATCTACCAAGTCACGTGTGATAGCTCTTTCCGACTCAGACATCCTATAGGGCCGTTGGTAAATGGGTTTATTAGATGTTAGTTGTATCTCTAATTCTACACAAGAGGTTTTTCCTAAATTCGATAAATCTTGAGCAAATGATTGAGGGTATTTTAAAAGTATATTATTTAGTGTTAATTGATATTCGCGTGGTACATTATTAGCAACCTCAACATTGCATACACTCAATGCTTGAACCGATTGAAAAGTTAAAGTTTCTCCTACACGAACATACATTATATTTTTGTCTTCAGTAAAATTTCTCCCTATAAGAATGTCACAGCCGGAGAGAGCATCAATAATGTATAATGTAATAATTAACTCCACGGAATCGACTTTAAGCTTAACCGAAACAGCTTTAGTTACTGTGGTAGAAAAATCATTAGTAAATCCCACTAAGTTAATAGGATTATTCAAAGAGAACGGTTGTAACTCAAATTGGTTAACTAACGCAGATGTTATTAAGGAGCAGTCGCTACCCATATCAAAAAATGCAGTACATTCATTATTGTTTATTAAAACCGGTTTGTAAAATTTGTGTTTCATTTTTGGATCAGAAATCATTTTCACTTCAACATCTTTCTCAACCTTAAGCTTTGATTTTGAGTGGCAAGCTGCCTCTAAATGCCCTAACTTTTTGCAGAATGTACATCTAACATCATCTTTGACAGTACAATTGTTCCTTCTGTGACCTACCTCCCCACATCGGTAGCAAGTATGATTTGACACACTGTTATTATTCACAGAAGGTTCAACTTTACTATCAGATTTACTTGATGCATTTTGATGCCCGGGTTGTGACGACCGAGAAAGATGTTTTGGTGGCAACGCGTTCCTAGAAGGGACTTCATTAACAGGTGAATAAATTTTTCCGTGAAGAAAAGAAGCTAAGTCGTCACAATACCTAAAATTGCCAGCTTCGGCAGCCGTAATAATGTTTTTATCACCTATTGAGCCTACTATTATAGATATTATATCTCGTTCTCGAAAACCTAATTGCAAGCGATCTACTTTAGATTTTTGTTTAAAAAAGAAATCGTATAGAGATTGATTAGCGGAAGGTTTTGTATCAATTAGTTCTTTGAGAGATCGAAACATATCACTTCTCACTTGGAACGTATCTGACAAAGTTTCACGCCATTGCTTCCACTTCCACGTGGTCCATCTAGTTTCATTTTTTTGCAACGCGTCAAGCCAAGTTTTTGCGGTATTACGTAATTTTTGAAGCGCCTGATACTTAATCATGTTATCGGACCATCCAAACGCACGTGAATTTGCCTCGACAACATTTATCCACATATCTACGCTATCTACAAGTGGGTCAAATTCGGGAATCACTGACGATAATACTGCACTCTGACTCACGGTTTGCGAATCCTTACGGCGGCGTCGCTTCTTGCGCCTCTGGTCATTGGCACTACTACTGCTGCTACTGGAAGCTGACGAACTTGAACTCGTCGATGGTGTTCTTCTTGATCTTCGTTTGCGACCGCGCGGCATGCTTGTGAGCGTAATAGGTACGGTATGTCACTTCTGATAACAAAACAAACAAGGTCAGTAAAATCAGAAGCAGCGTTTATTGCATAAATACATGATACAAACAACATCATTTAGACCGTGTAATATATTTATAGCAAGTCATAATAAACTTTTTAAGGAATAACAATAACTTTGTTCTTTTAATTCTAATTTTTAAAATATAATCATCTAATACAAAATATTAAAAATGTAATTTCAATGTCGAGAAATAATGTCTTACAACATTATTTCCGACTACCTGTATCAAATAGACGAGATGTTGCTTCGGCGGCGGCGCGTGGTCAAGAGAGCCTCCTCAGTTGTGTTCCAAAATGGCCGCCTTGGTGCGCCCCTCCTAACGTCCGATGACGTTTCTTGACGATGAGTTTGTCACAACCGGAAGTATCAAAAAGGTGCGACAACATAAGAAGAAATCGCACGCAGCTCACAGCTTGTAAAAAGATAATGGTGGAAAAGGATTACATGCGCAATTGCTCGTATTCTCGGCAGCTTCATTACGTATCATTTCAATATCCACGTTATGCACCAAATATAAACATACCTACCGGTCTAAAATGAAAAAAAATGCGCCCTGCAGGATTGTTTGAAAGTATTACCACGGCCCCAGAACGTAAAAGGCAACTGAAGAAATACAGGGTTTCAGTCAATAAAAGTCTGGTACTCCCTCTCACTCCATCCAGAGCGAGAACTCCACCCATGCTTTGATAATTTCACCATTCTGGGTAGTAATATCACGAGCAGTTGCTGTTGGAGCCATATAATTAAAACAATTAAAATAAACTGTACTGTTGCATCGTCGGAGGTGATCATTTTTCGCTCCACCTTTTGTCGGAAGACTAAAAAAGAGTTATGAAAACACAAAAAAAAAGTTAAGGTTTTCCTAGGATAGGTTTGCAAAGCCAAAGAAAAAAAAGTTTTTTTATCTCGGAAATCATCAAATTAAACCAATAAAGCATACACCATTAAACACGTTAACAATTCAGTATTCTTACATCTTATAGTTTGAATTAAAGGCTTCCACGGCATGCATTTTGATCGACGTATGTATGTATACTAAATATTTCTGACAATCCCGCCAATTAACCACCATGTTATTTCTAATTACTTACTTCTACCCTGGAAAAATACACAGTTTCTACCCCAAATTGTGCTATGCGAAAACATGAAATCACGAAAATTAAAAAAAAAATATTTTCTGACAAAGTTGGCAATTTAAAAGAAACTGGCGTTTTAAACACCGCGGCGCTTAAAACGCCAGTCTGTTGAAAATTGCACTGATAATTCAAGATTTCACGGCGCTGTCTCCACTTTAGGCATCGATGAGAATAGTATGGATACGACTTAAGCCATTCATACATTTTATTATTGGAAATATAAAAGTTTCGTTGGTTGACCTACATTTTCTTAGTGAGGTTTTTAGGTAACTGCAGTTGTATTTACGGAGGCAAGATTGACTATCTGGCATATATTTATGCTAGACAGTCAATTTTGCTTCCGTTTATTTAATCTTAATTAAACTAAAGGTATTAAGGGTGGTGGTGACATATGGTAGGTGTATAGTACAATATTATTTAAAAAATCGGCCAAATGCGAGTCAGACTCGCGCTAGAAGGGTTCCGTATTCTACTTTTTAGTGTTTATTGTTATAGTGACAACAGAAATACACCATCTGTGAAAATTTTAACTGTGTAACTATCACAGTTCATGAGATACAGCCCGGTGAAAGACAGACAGACAGATGACAGTTAGGTTTGGGTGTAGATAATTTTGACTTATTGGCCAACTGCTAGGACTAACCTTTGAACCCACCCGTCAGCTCTAGAATGGGGGAAGTGATCCCCACTTAACAAAAAATTATTGCCGTAAAAAATCATTTTTTCATAGTTCACCATTACCCAGGAAATGTTAAGATATATAGGCATTTAGAGTTCTTTCTAAGGCTATATTATTATAAGGTATACGACTGAAAAATCTCTGGAATTCTAGGATTCCAATAATGGCTTTGTCTGACCAAGTAACAACTACAATAATTCCATAATATTGTATTAAGTAATATCCTGAAAAGTCAATAAAAGAATAAGAATTGCTTTAAACTGTTATGCACGAAATGACGTCATGTTCACTACAAAGGCTATTCAACAGCTCAAAATTAGTAAAATGCCAGCAACAGATCCATATAATTCTCCAGTGCCTATAGTTATGGCTAGCGAAGAGAATCGTTTTTCAAACAATATAAATAATAGTAGTTTTAACTGACTCAAACAGTTGATCGCGCGCAGCCGCCGCACAA
This sequence comes from Leucania comma, assembly GCA_958295575.1. NCBI lineage: Eukaryota > Metazoa > Arthropoda > Insecta > Lepidoptera > Noctuidae > Leucania > Leucania comma. The sequence goes on along the minus strand of OY282477.1, from coordinate 20,226,403 downwards.
TCACCTCTGTGCAGTGATACAATCGAGTTATGCTTCATTAGACACGTAAAAATGATAGCAACACAGCTAACACTAATTTCATTTATAGTATATAGTACCAACGCGCTTAGTATAGGAACTGTGAGTGTACAAAATGTGACGAAACGTGAAGCGAACTTAGGTGACATATTCCCGGATTGGGTGCCTTTTAAAAATAAACATGGTGAGGAATTAGGAGAGTTCGTACAGGTGAAAAATAAACCCAAGAAGCGATTAGCACCACCTATGAATTTCATTCTTAGAGCTGTGGCTGAACCGCAGGGCGAGGACTATTATGAAAAAGAGGGTGGTGGTGGAAGTGATAGTGAAGACTATTATGAAAAGAAAGACTGGTCTGATACGAATAGACCTGTAGTGACTAAGAAAGACGTTAAACCAGTTAATCACACTGAAATATCTGAAATAGATGGTGTTGTTAATATTATAACTAAACCGCCAGAAAATCCTATTGTAGAAGCTCTTAAAAGAGCAAAAGAAAAAGCTGAAAAAAGTAGTCATGAGGCAGAAGAAAGTGAAGAAGGCAACGACAGCGAAAAAAAGACTCTATCCGAAAATAAAGAAGTTATTCCTGAAGTCACAAAGCCAACAGAAGTACAAGCAAGCAGAAAAAAAGCTCGTAAGTATGAAGAAGAAGCTGACTATGAAGATGATTCTGGTACTCAAGAAAAACGGACACCAGATCCATTGAATGAAGCAGATGCAGAGAAAATTGAAAGCGAAGCAAAAAAGGTAAGAATTTTGAACACTGTTGATGAACTGAAACAACGTCATGCTAAAGAACAAGTAGCAATATCAGAGAAAGCTAAAGAAGAGGAAATGTACCAAGAAGAACGTGAAAGAGAAAAGATTCAAGCACAGTTATCTATAGACTCTGACCACGACAAATATGACGATAAACCACGAAATGTAAAAAAGAAGTATAATAATGATTACGATGAGTATGATGACAAAGAAGATGAAAAATATAAACCCAAAATTAATACTGAAACAACTAAACCAACCACAACTAAATTACCAAAACGAACAACAACAACCAAAAAGAAGGAAATAAAAGAAAAGAAAGTGGAATCTGGTAAACTGTCTGTCTTCAAAAACCCACAGCTTTACATGGTATATGATTATGACACTGATGAATCTACTACTACTACTACTACAACCACCACCACTACTGTGAAACCTGCACAAGCAAAAGCTGTCGAACCATCATCGAAATTCTCAGCGAAATACTCCTTGATTAATGGAGATAATCCTGATAGAATATCACTAGTGCCAGAAGATGAGGGCAAAGAAGGAGAGCCTGCTCTATTCTTCCCCAAAAAGAGAAGGAATAAGAAGAATAAGGCTAAACCTATCTCAACTCATGATTCGAAAAAGCTAAATGTATCTGAAGTAACAACAGCAGCTGATATAGCGAGTACAGATGCGACAGGATCTGATTCAATCAAGGTTGATACTACGATTGAAACAGGACCTTCAGCAAGCGATTTAGTTCCTACGCATACTGAACCGGTAACGGATGCTATAACATCATCGACACAGCATCACAAGGAACCAGAGAAGAAGGCGGAGAACTATCATCGAGAGAAGGGTAAGTGATTTTTTTTTGAGTAAACGTGAATATAGTTAAGATCTATCTACTATCTGAAGATATTACCTCATACTATATATCTACTATCTCAGATTTCGGTAGTTAGGTTTCGAATATATTTTTAAACCATATTCTTTTTTTTACATTTAAATAAATACTACGACTAGATCTAGACAAGAAAAATAAAAACACTTAACTAATTAAAACTATACATACATAGATAAACTAAAGACACTTCTAGCTAAAATATGGCGTCAAAAAATTCCTCCACATCGCTGTCGATTGGAAGTGTGAGCTCAAAAGACTGGTGGCATTGCCACATTGTATGGCAATAAAAATAAAAAATCTCGGGTATAGGATATGCTATAATGATCTATTATGATCTAGCATGTTATTTTTCAAGTTAAACATCTGTAGGTTTTACTTAGAATAAACTAATATTTTTGGAGTGATTTTCATATGTCACATTGAACTATCCCACAATACATTGAACAATATCGGAATATGAGTTTCCTCGCAATGTTTTTCTTCGTCTAAGTTTACATTAAAACAAGACTGTCATGATTGTTCATTCATATTGTAGCTGTATTCATTCATTCAATTGTAGTCTATTGATCAAATTGATGTCCCATTGATAATAGTTTATAGGTACTATTCTAATCTGCATCACCCAAAGGTGGTAGAAAATGCCTTAAAGCATTAAGTCCGCTCTGTATTTTTGTTCTTAAAGGATAAATAAATAAGCAGTTGCAAATAAATTACTGAGAAATATCAACTATTCAAACGAAGATTTCATAACATGAAAATCGAATTATAAATGGGTTGTACTGGCTAGATTAAAAAACTAAAGGTTTTCCTAAAAAAATCAAATTAAAAAATGTTCAGTATACTGTCATTTTTGTATTCAAGAGGGCATTTTTCGGTCCGTCTATCGTCAACATGATTATGGTTAAGAAGTTTGTTGTTTCATCCAACACAATGTTTGATAAAGAAGTAACACGGAAAAGACAGCGTCTGAATGCTCCGTTGACATTCGGTAACTTCCGTCGGTCACTCGGATATTTTGACTAAACTTGTTCCAGAGTTGGTTTGTCGAAGAGTATCAGGGACTCAGGTAATATATTACATTCTTTTAGCGATAAATATTTAGTTAAAGTCCAAAAGGCTAAGGATGGAGCACGTGAAATTTCAGTTGCGTATGTCAAGCCTTTGCAGCAATTTGGCTACAATCGTTATTGCTGATAAAATGGCACTTGGTTTGTTTGGGCCCTCTGGTTAACAGAGTGTAGCGACATCTATGATGTCACATAGAAACTAAACTGCGAAATCCTTCATCGCGCAATTAAAGTTCTCCGCGCAATTTGAACATATACTCGTACACCAGCCCGAAATCATCTATCGGGCAGTTGCCCAAACCAGACAAAACACTCATCTGGTCGGAGGATCCTCCCTTTTCAAGCAGGTATGTGGGGATAGATCATTATTGATAGACTCGTGTTTGACCACTATCTCCCCTAATTTTAAGATGATGAGGTGGTCGTCATTAGCGCACGCTTGTTTAGAAGTAACTAATTCACTCTTGACGTAAAAAAAACCCTAAATTATTTGCAGACTCTGCCAGGGAAATCCTCGTGGAAGTGATCTTATTAAAATATATTATTTTGATGTTTTCAATTATCATTTTGGTCGCGGGTGATAAAGACAATCCCATAAGGATGGACCAATATTGGTTAAGTAAAGATAGCGTAAAAATAGGAACAGATGCCTTATCAGCTTTTAATTTGATCCATTTATTTAATGTTTATTTAGAGGAGGCCTGAGTGCCAGCAGTGGGAACATTATAAGGCTGATGCTGTGCTATTATTTATTTATTACATACATAATAATATACAGCCTATATATCTCCATGTCTCTTTTTTGTTCGTACACCTCTTTTTTATGGGGGAATTATCCAATGACATCTCTCGCCCTTTGGCGGAGCGGGAGGACATGTCAGACTTTTACTGACTAAAACCACACCTGTGTCCTTCAGTTACCCTTTACGTTTTTACCCCACGGTTCTAGCTAGTGGACATCGGCTTTGCTGGGCCTCTAGGGCTTGGTGACATCTCTTTGAAGAGCGCGTAGGTCACTACGCGCTGTTTACGACTGGGCTCGGTCTGGTTAATTACTACGGACTGTCGGACGGCGAGCTACCCATTGCTCGACGTCCGCATGCCCGCGTCTACCGTGGCTAGTAGTCAGGGTCCTGACATTTTAACACGTCATGACAGGGCTCCTGAAAAGACTTCTATTGTACTTCAAAATAAATGTGTAAAAAAAAGATTACAGTACAATGAATTCATTTGCGTTTAAAAAAAAAACGATTTTATGACATATATACCACTGGTTGTACACGCGTATACTGTATATTTTTACATATTTACACCCGCGAAAAATATTCGTGCAATAAATACGACGCAATATCCCCGAAAAACTTAAATTAACCTATAAAATATTATGATATTGCAATTTGCATAGTGGTCATATGTCGCAGGCCGTTGGAAAAAGTTTGACGTAAAAAGTTTACTTACACTCATACCTTTCGTTCAATTTACATTTACGAAAATATACGTACAGGAAAATTTCACCTTTCACAAAGTTGCGGTTATAGGAATAAACCACTCACATCACTCACAAAATTCTTTTTTCATTTCTAGAAAAAATATTCTACCCAATATTGAACTTTATGCCATCAGAATTAAGGACTATAATTATCGAAATTGTTTACCTTTAGACGGAAAATAGTCGTATACTAGTTACTAATATCCCAATTTCTTTGACAAGGTTTCCGTTTCAGAGATAGGAGACTGTGGGATACAATATTTTGATTGTTATCCGACTTTTATTGATAAAAGTTATATTTTCGCAAATAATGACGATACTTTTATTTTCCTATAAGTAATGAATCTGTGCCCCCAGGCAATCTCATACATGTTATTGATTAGGTATCATAAATGGCTGACGTATAATTTATATTTTTTGACGATGCTCATTTTTTTTTTTTGTGATTGGGTATCAGAAAAGATTTGTATATATTTGTGAGTAGATAAATCAGCAATTACCGGCCACATATATCATTTCGACTATATTAGATACTGAGAGTAAAATTCAGCATTAAAATTAAGAACTCAGAAATGATGAACGAATTGTTTTTTAGATCATTTTATAACAGGAAAGGGGGGTGTTTTTTTTTTTTTTTTTTTTTTTTTTTTTAAAATTATGTACACTCATAGAGTATGTAGTATAATAAAATTGAAGGTCTCCTACAAGGTGAGCCATTGACCTGATGAAGGCCGCAAAAATCAGATGGATGCGAGACGCACAGGACTGATCGTTGTGGCGAGACTTGAAGGTCTATGCCCAACAGTGGACGTCTTTCAGCTGAAATGTTAATGAAGATGGACACAAATACAATTGTAATATGATCAGAAAACCCATATAAAGAGACGGTCCTTACCACGAAGTCCCATCGCGGTCAATTTAATAACCGAAACTGACCTGTTGAATTGATAGCTATACATCGTTAAACATTGATCCTCTTAATCCCGTGGATGGTCGATCCAGTACCTACATGAAACAATATTGATTTGTAAAGTAAAGAGATAATTCATTCATCAGGTAATTGAACTCGCTCAGCTGACGTTTTAGAAATTAATTTCGTATATGCGTAATTTTTTTAATTTTATCTTTCAAATCGATAGTGTTTTATGTACCAAGTCGACCCTCCACGGGATTAAAACGATCAAAATTTAACGGTGTATAAGGTGTATAGCTGGATCAATCTTTCTTGATCGCTAACCTGTCATTTTTAAACGTCATAGTAAGACCCCAGTTGCCCTTAGAGAATTATTTCGCGCCTGTTACGGCAACAAAACTTTTGATACTAGTGGAAGCTGTTTAAATCTACTTTCTCTTTTTTTAGATTGCTCTTATTACAGAAAGCCCATAGACCAACGGTATTTCGTATATTCTTACCAAACAATGCTCTTGTTTCTAATGGGACAATTAGCGTTTAAATACGATTGGCGTTAAATTGAAACATAATAGTTACGTTGCGCAGACGTTACACATAGTTCATAGATTATTCATGGCAAGATAGTTCTTTCATCATTGTTTTTCGAAATAAAATATCAGCCTTTAGTTTTGACACTGCATTCAAATTTAGACTTCACGTCGTCATTCAATTACTATTATTTTATGGTTAATACCAGATTACCAATGATAAATGATATTTATTTTGCAAATAGATTTTTAAAAACACTTTTACACGTCAATTTTTTTTCTGTCAATTTTGACTAGATGAGTCCGGTGTTTTCTAGCTGACTACCCTGAGAAAAACCGAAACAAACTAAGGGTTGCAATTGCCATTTGTCAATTGAAATTTTATTGGGTTTATTTAATTAAATTAAAAAGAAAGATCGTATGACTGCTATTGGTTCAAATTGTCTAGTTACTGGATAGTGGCATGCACGAATTATTTTAACTACGACTACTTTTCGACTTTTCTATCCCGATACTGTCATCAGTCCACGCTGAAAACCAGCGCTGTGGACTCATTCGACCGTATTCCTCAAATACGACGTAAATTTTCCCTATAGAATGTTTATTATTTGTAAGTTAGTCTTAAGATTGCGACATTTTCCGTAAATGGATTGTTGTTCTTCTTCCATCTATATTTTGACAGTGGTAAGCGCAATTCTTAAGCAAACCTTTGAGAAATATTGATACGCACGATTAACCGTAGATAAATACAGATTTACCAAATATAATTCAGGAAATATCTCAGGAAGGCCATTGCTCTGATGAGTAAGATTTTTCCTCTTATTTTCTTATTGGATATATTGTGTATAGACATTTACTGATATATCGATAGTTCAAGCTTTTTTTTTCTGTTTTTGGTATCTAATGGAACAGATTAAACTAGTTATTTGTTATAAGTATTAGACTAGCTTCAGCCAGCGGCGTTGCCTGCGTCAATGTAGACAAATTATCCCAAGGGAATATACTCCCAGGATAAAAAGTATCCTATGTTCTTTTTTTTAAAGTATGTAAAATCATCCAATGACATCCCCCGCCCTTGGGTGGAGCAGGAGATAGTGTCAGACTCTCACTGACTAAAAACCTACCCTGTTCTTCTTTGCCTTGGTTCCAGGGTCCTGGTATGCATTTTTATACCTCCCCAGAGCCCCGGATTAGGCTTCGACCCTACAGTTTGCTAACGACTCCTTGAGACGCGCGGGAACAGTGCGCGCCGTAAACGACTTAGGCTCGGTCCGTTCTGTTACCTGTTGTAATCCGTTGAGCTGTTTATCTCTTTACAATATTTATTTAAAGACTAGATACTGAAAAGTTACTTTACATTGCTGTACCAATTAAATAAAAAAACCTCCTAAAAAAAAAAAACAATTACTTAAATCAAGATTCTATTAAATATTTTTACTTTTTAAGTCTCAACAAATAAAATAAGCGTTGATTGTTTGAAGTTTCATCTAAAACAAACTTTTATTTTTTTCCAATCAGTGGAGCATTTGACGCAGTGTTCAAGGTAATATTCGCTGCCCACTGGACCGTCGAATTGCATCTTCTGACAAAATAAACTATGTAGTTTATATCTGAAAAATATGCTCTCACAATAGTTTTTTTTTCTAGGGTAGGTATAATAATAGTTACTGTTTTTGTAAGTAAATATTCGAGATATACAAAAAAAAAAATTAAATTTGTTATCCATACCAGGTTTTTTTTAAAGTGGGAAATCACCAATAACTTCGCGCTCGGATGGGAGGACGTGTCAGAATTATACTGACTAAAACTACACCTACGTTCCTTCTTTGCCAGGACCTCCAGGTTCTCTTTCGGACTACCCATGGTTTCTATACATGTTGCCATTTAAGAGGAGTTAGGTGACAAAAACACGTACAGAAATTATTTATGTAAATCTATATAGGGTGACTGGTAATTAGTGACCGATACTTAAACACGTGATTGTAGTCATGATAACAAACAACTTTTACTATGGCATCAAACCTGAAATCGTGAAAAAAATCTGCCAAGTTCAGTAGATTTTGACCAGTTAGGCGAACATAAATGTAATGAATGGCAGATTTTTTCTTCCGTTCTTTATCTTCGAAGTTTAACATCAGATCAAAAAGATATTTTTATGGGACCTATTCGGAACTATAATCTTTTAATCAAAACCAAATTTTTCGAAATCGGTCCACAATTGATCGAGATATCGGTGAACATACATAAAAAAAAAATCCATACAGCCAAACATAGAACCTCCTCCTTTTCGAAGTGGGTTAAAAACAATTCTAACATAAAATTTGAGTTTAAACAAAATAAGTCATTCACAAAATCCTGTATTCAGTAAGTTAATTAAATTTACCAACAAACCGTAATCAGCTGAAAATTCTAGTTACAAACAAAGCTATATTACTCAAACAATACGAACTCAATCTAATAATAGTCGTAACCAATCGAATAATATCATAATAAAAATATGCTGAATAAAAATGGTAACACCGAGACTTACAATAGAAATAAATATTCGACAACTGGTCACACTGAATTACTGTTGTGATACAATTTTAAATTACAGCTATTATATTAAATATAATAAGCTAGAAAAATTTTGTAGTAATTTGTGCTAGAATTTTGTTTTTCTGTCTGACCTGAAAAGTGGACAACTTTGCATAGATGCTTTTTTTTTGATGTGGCTAATCATTTAGTGTCTTTTCGCGCTCTAGGGAGAAGCGGGAGTGTTAATCAGATTTTTACTGACAAAAACTTCATTTATGTTCCTCCAGTTGCCCTTTGCGTTCTAGGACCACGCGTTACCCTTTTCAGAAATTCTCAACGGTCCTGGTATACGATCGGGCCTACGGTTTTATTGAAATTTCTTTAAGGCGCGCTTGGAACACTAGACGTCGTCGACGACTCGAGTTCGGTCCTCCGGGCGACCAGACGGCGAGCTACCTTTTGCTCGCCGTCCGCTAACTCGTGCCTACAGTGGCCAGGGATCATCTGGCGACCCCAAAGCGTCATGACAAATAAAACATGAAACAAACCACTAAGATCCGGACCAGCTTTCAATAAAGTCATACATGTTATTGCATATGCTCCGTGCGGGAATCGAATCCACGACACGCAACGCAGCAGCCGATTGCTCAACTGTGCTAAGCGTATTGTGGGACTTAGCACTCCTGTCCCTAGATGGAACGGACAATCAACCACGCGGGCCCATTGCGGGCTGTGTCAATCCTATAAAATCATAAAATCTATGGTTAACCGTCAATGTCGAACATTTCCGTATTTTATATTATTTCCTTTAAAAAACTCATTTAGAAAGCTTTAAGAGTTCAAAAATGTGTTCGCTATGGAATTTGATACATGTTGAATCCTGGAGGATTGCTGGCTTGATGCTGTGTAAGCGAGCGTACGTGACCTACCACAGGGCCCGGGCCGCTCTTTTGATGACTACCACTCTACCGCGCACACGACGTTAGAAAGTAGCAGATTCTGAAGAACTTTAAGATCCGGAGAACTATTAGTTCTCCATTGGTGTAATTGTTGTAAGGCATTCTGATGTGAGGATAAACAAATAAATAAATACATCGTTAAATTTTAATCGTTTTAATCCCGTGGAGGGTCGATCCGGTACATGAAACACTATCGATTCGTAAAGATAAAATTAAAAAATTAAAAACTTTTTTAAACTCGAAATAATTTACGCATGTACGAAATTAATTTCTTTAAGTAAACGTCAGCTGGGCGAGTCCAATGACCTGTAGGTAGTAGTACGCAACAACCAACAACTACTTAGAAGGTCATTTACTCGTATACTTCGAGTTTTAGAAAAAAAAAGTACTTTATTTTTTTATTTTATATTTACAAATCGATAGTGTTTCATGTTCCGGATCAACTCTCCACGGGATTAGAACGATCAAACTTTAACAGTGTATACATTTCGAAACCAAAACTAATCTAATGATTAGTATTACTAGATAATTCTATTGCTAATAGGTATCTACTTGACCAAGTGAACTGTGGTTAAACTATAATAAATAGTTCAGTCGGTCAAGTAGTCGTTTGTAGATCAAGTTTTTTGCTTTTTAGTTTAGTAACCAAAAAAAGAGAAGCTACAAATAAAATGTTTGATTAAAACCGAATTGATCAATTGTAAACAAATAGAGGTAGAGATAAACCGCTTATGCAATCTATACTAATAATACACAGCGGTAATGATTGTTTTTTTTATTGACATAAACTAGTGCTTTACTACGATCCCACCTGATGGTAAGCAGTGATGCAATCGTAAACTCAAAAACTATTGAACAAACTTTAGTTCAGTTTTCACCAATATATAGAGTGATTCATGAGGGAGGTTTCAATGTATAATACATGCTTATATAGTATAGAAAAACCAAATATTTCAAAGATATCCGTGCGAAGGTAGGCGGGTCTTTAGTTATAAAATATGGGTGATAAAAATAATGCGGCTATGACGGGCCGCCATTGAATTGTGATTTAAAGGCTCAGATACATTAGTGTACAACAGTCCCTTTGGAAGGGATATTTTGTCCCTTTGATGCGCGCCGTTGTCAAATTGTGCAACAACATTTTCCCGCGTCACGTGAATGCGTCGTAAGATGTTGTTTCTAGGGTTCCGTATCTCAAAAGGTAAAAAATCAGAACCCTAATAGGATGACTTTGTTGTCTGTCTGTCTGTTTGTCTGTCAAGACCCTTTAACTCGGGAATTCGTGGAGGTATCGAGTTCAAGTTAAAACCATATAATCAGGTCCGTGGTCCCTTGAAGCTGTGAAAAAATCAAACCTCTAAGTTTTCGGAAAAAAAATCATATCGCCATTTAGATACGTCGCAAAAAACGTGTATTTCGACATTCTCAAGGGAATCAAATTTCATAGGGTACTTTCCGTTGACGTAGAATCCTGACATTTGGTATGAAGCAAGGTCTCATAGCACAAGAATAGGAAAAAAATTTAAAACTGTAAAGTAGTTACGTCACAAAAAAAATATTTGCGATTCGGAAATATCTTCGAGCATCGATTCGTGAATTGAACTGTTTTCATAGGTACGTTTGTACGAAACCCTCAGGCGCACTTGCGGACTAGTGCTTGACTTAGATCCCATCTGATGGTAATTAGTGATCCAATTGTTGATAATCAGTCGCGCTGGTTTATTAATTGAGAAAGATTAGCGAGGAAAGTAAATTTTAAAGTTGAAAATGACACAGTTGCAAAACTAGTTAATGTTTTGTTTACTGTGTCACAATGTATTTATTCTTCACAAAGAATTTCGGTCGTCTTTTCACTGTATTTTGAACTGTGACAGCCACACGAAATAGTTAATTTCACACCTTTTTCAATACGATTGTATCGTGACGATTACTTTTTTATTATCATTGTTAAAGCCCACTTGTTGGTTGAGCACACAAATCGAATTAAGTATTTGGAAACGTCACATTTGATACAGTTCTTGCAATACATAAAAAATAAGGAAAACACATTACCTTCTTTTTAACCGACTTTATGATTTATTTATTTTTCTCGGTGGGTAAAATTCATCCTACGACATCTCCCGGGGCGGGAAACAGTGTCAGACTTTTAGCGATCAAAAAACCCACTCCGTCCCTTCCTTGCGTACCATCCTTCTTTGTTTGAATAGTGCGCGCCGTCGATGACTTAGGGTCGGTCCGGACCGTTACCAGACGGTCGGACAGCAAGCTACCCATAGCTCGCCGTCCGCAAGCCCGCACGGCGGCAAAAGGAGGAGGTTCTCAATTTGTTAAAATCCTTTTTTAAATTAAATATTGATAGATGCGCAGATTAATCTTAGATATCGCCTTGCTAGGACTACGGGGAGGGCAACTGAAAGATAGGAGGTGTATACCCTTGGGATACAAAACTACACCAATTTTATATCACAATATTCACTAGGAATCAATTCTACCAATCTCGACCAATGTTTTGTGACCAACTATGACTATCTTTTACAAATTTTTAGAGGTCTTTACTGGATTAGTTTAACTCAAATTTAATATTGGTTTTTATTTCTATAAAAGCCTAGATATCTGTATGTCCCATAGATATCTGTGTATCCAAAATATCTGAAGAGATCATATAAGAGCGGTTGTATGAAAAGCTACAATTTTTTTTGCGGGTTGGCTGCTCTTAAGGGGTGAATTTTTGAAAATCCTCTCATAGTGCTCCTACGACATAAAAGGAAACCTTGTGCATCACGTTCTCAGTCCCAGTTTTGTTGGCTGTGAGTTGATTTGTCAGTCGGTCAGTTTCTACTTTTATATAGGGTGACTGGTAATTAGTGAACGATACTTATACACGTGATTGTAGTCATGATAACAAACAACATTTACTATGGGACCAAACCTGATATCGGGAAAAAAATCTGCCAAGTTCAGTACAATTTGACCAGTTAGCCGATCATAAATGTTTTTTTTTATATAGAGCCTAGCATCTGCTAGCTGTTTCACCTGCGCGAAAATAGAAAGAAAAAAAAGATTTCTTCTTACAAAATTTGGAACCCCTTTTCACCACCTTAAGGGTTCAATTTTAAAAACCCCTTTCTTAGTGCTCGCCTGCGTCATAAAAAGAAGCCTTGTGCAAAATTCTACTTTCCTAGTCCCAGTAAGAAGGTAATAGGTGTGTAGGTAGGTGGGTAGGTGTGGTCAGGTGGTAGGTAGGTCGGTAGTTCCTATTGTAATTTTATTTTTGGTGTACAATAAAGAATCTATCTATCTAGTCCCAGTAGTTTTGACTGTGCGTTGATATGTCAGTCAGGTTCTCCTTTTTATAATATAGATTAAGTTCAATCTGTGTTCACGTAAAGCAGTTAGTTAAGGCTACAGGATTGTTCTGAAAGAGTTACCACGACCCTGAAATGCAAACTAACAGAATACACGTAGGTTTTAGGATGTTTTTAATGTCGTGCGGATTTCATTACGCATGCGGGATTGCTCCGCATACGGGGCTGCTGCCCGAGCTTACGCCCCGCGTCCCACGTGCGTATTTCACGTATTACAATAAATACTTTGATGAAAAGAACATTTGCGGAGGTTACCCGCATGATATTGAAAAAAGCACTCAGAATTGCAGAAGTTATTTGATGAAATCAAACCTAACAAAAAAAAAATGGCCGTTACGGCTTGTCACAAGGCCACTGACCAGACTGACAACCGGTTTTGTCTAGGGTATCGTGTTACCCAGTAACTGGGTTATGAAGGTCAAATAAATCACGAAAAACTGGTTTATAAATTGTTTTTCTTTCTTTCTTTAAATAGGTCACATCATCTTAAATATAAGTATTTTGCTGTGTTTTGTTCGAAAGATCCATTCTATTCCATTCCATTGCCCTGGTTCGGCAAGGCAATGGTGACTGTTTGTCTAGTGGTTAATAGCCCTGGCTGCTATGCCGGAGGTCGTGGGTTCGATTCCCACCCAGGACAATTGTTTGTGTGATGAGCACGATCATTTGTTCTGTGTCTGGGTGTAATTTATCTATAATATGTATGCATTTAGGAATATATAAGTGTGTTTATCAGTTGTCAAGTACTCGTAACACAAGCTCTGCTTAGCTAAAAAAAAAATGTGGTTCTCAATAGGAGAAATTATTTGATGATATCCCGCCTCAAAAAAATGCTATTGATAGAACGGCATCCGTTTTTTTAAGGTGAGAAATCTCGCGCTCTAGGGTGGACCGGGAAGACGTATCAGACTTTTACTGCCCAAAACCACACTGTGTCCTTCATTTGCAATTTGCGTTCTGAAACCAGAAAATTTTACTAGACCGCGGTAAGACTAGAAAACGTTACCCAAAAGCGTTTGTTTTGTCTGCAATCGTTTAAAATACGTGTATTATTGTTTATTTGTTCAAAAATCAATTTGGTTCATTCCGCAAACTTAATTACCATCAAATTAACTCAGGATGTCGCCAACACATTGCAAATGTTTCACGTTTAAAGCGAAATCGTTGCGATATTTGTTGATTGATTTTTATGCTAGCTAATAATGAATGGCGTAGAACGAATTAAGTATTTATCTTGCCGATATTATCTCTTAGCAAAGAAGTTCAGTTTCTAAACCGATTTCTTCATTTAAAAGTGCATACAGGTGCTTTGATTTTTAAATTAAATTAAATGAAGTAATCGTTGCTGAAAAACTGGACTTTGTTAAATAGAACCCTTGTTTCGCACGAGTGCTAGTTTTGAAATAGCCAGGCAACTGCTGTTTTTGTTGAACAGGACTTATTTTGTGCAATCGTGAGAGATACAATGTTATTGATATTTTTTTCTTTTTTCTGAACTCAATCAACTTTCGATGCTTGCATGTAAGTTTATTTTGGAGAGTGTGCGCGAGAATTGCATGACTTGATTTCGCCATCAACACTAACTAATCTTCCGTTGTTGAAACCTCTACGGTCCGGACTAAGCGTTTCGCCTCGTCCTTAATACAGGGTACATTAAGGCCTGGAACAATTCTCCTGTCGCGGTCTTCCCGTCCGATTATAATTTGGTTGTCTCCAAGGCTAGAGTGAATAGACTCCTCGTAAACTAGTGAGCCTCACCATAAACAAGTGTATCACTGCTTACGATGGTAAGTAGTGATACAATTTACCCGATTGAGCTGAAATATTGCTAACATGTTCATGTGTTCATGGATGATGTGATAATGCATGCTTAGCTGTGACGTCATTCTAAATCCAATATGGCGGACTCCTGAAAAAGCTACTACTACATTCTTCTATTCTGTGGGTGGACCGGAATTTTTTTGTGTCTCTATGATATGGGTATCAATTGAAAGAGTTTGATGAATAAATTCAGAAAAATAAAATAACGTCACAGTAATTTCAATATGGCGGATTTTTTTAGTTAGTTTTTTTTTTAATTTCTACTTTTGCAATGAAGATACGTCGAGTGTAAAATAAACATGATTTCTTTTGAAGGATAATCTTTTATCTTAGTATAAAGAGAAGGGATAAACGCATGTTACTAAAAAAGTTATTCAATGATATTTTTTTTTTTATTATTATGTCTGCACCACCCTAAGGTCGACTGGCAGCAAAATGCCTTTGTACAGTATTTCTTACTAGTGCATAAAATTATTTATAATTATATTTTTTTTAATATATAATTATTATTTAGAATTTGCTAGAGTGAATAGGCTCTTAATAAACTAGTGCGCTTCACCATCTACGATTGCATCATTGCTTACCATCAGACGGGATTGCAGTCAAGAACTAGTTCATAAAAAAAAAATATGAGCATTCATTCATGTGGATGGAGAGAGTGAGAGAGGCCAAAAAAAAGATGTATGGATTGTGTGAGTTTTTTTTAATTATAAAAAAGAAACGAGAGCTTGTGGTAGCATGACGGGTGACAGGACAAAATGGAAGAAAAATAAAAAAAAAGTGCCGAAAACAAGCCCAAATAACAAGGGACAAGTTCAGGAAGAAGACGTTTTTTTTCTTTTTCTTAAAATTTTGGGAGTTTATTACTACAAACTGTATCAGTTTGTACTGATAGCACACCCATCATAGTTGCCAAGGGCTAGGCGAAAGCTAAGGGTTGGATTAGGTTAGGTTAGTGAACCCCGAGGCCCTGGAACGAAGGCAATGAAGGAGCAGAGTAGGTTTTTGGTCCGTAAGAGTCTTTCATCTCTCGCTCCACCCAAGGGCGGGATTTGTCATTTGATAATTTTACCTACCATAAAAACAAAAAAAAAAACACCCATCATAGTTGGGTAAGGTTGATTGATTAAAACTATTTTCCCGATGGAATTTCCCATCGACAAACTTTCATCTTCTATTTCAATCCTTCGGGATGGATTTTCAATAATGCTTACGGGCGGGAAATCATTCAATGTCTTCTCCCGTTCTAGAGTAGAGCGGGAGAGCGTGTCAGGCTTTTACTGACTAAAACCCACCCCTTTGTTCCGTCTTTGCCTTGTGTTCCAGGACCCGGAGCTTCTCTTTCAGAGGCCAACCCATTACCCCAGCAGGCTTCGGTCCTGCTGAACCCCTACGATATTGCTAACATCTCTTCGAGGTGCTTGTGTAACTTTACGCGCCTTCGACGACTGGGGCTTAGTCCAGATGGCAGGACGGCGAGTTACCCATTGCTCTTCGTCCGCAAGTCCACGTCTACGTTGCGTGTTGTTAGTGAAATTAAGATTTTTTGCACTTTAAGTAAGATGCCTACATAAAATTCGTATGATTGATTACGCAAACGCAAATTAATTTAATTTTTCAAGAGACTGGCGCCCGAAATAGATTTCTTTAAGAATCTGTCTCATCCACGCCTATTTATCTATTTTGTCAAGGGCAACTAAAGGAACACCGTGGGGTTTTCGCCAGTAAAAGTAAGAAGCCGTAGATATAGTGGCTTTAGTTGTTAAGGTCAGTTTAGACGGTACGAGTTTCTCGAACGTTTTGGTTCGAGAAATCGTACGCAATAATCGCAAGCAATAATCTCCATAACATTATCGTATCAAAGTGTTTACACACAGGTAAGAAATAAATTCTCGCCCACGATTATGTCATACGAGATAAGCAATAATCACTAGTTTTTTTGCTTACGAGAATCTCGACTTGTCTATACACGATCTCGTATGACATTTTTGTTGCGAGTGAGAGGTAAGTCATACCTCTCGCTCTTTCAATCTGGTGGGAATCGTATATTCGAGACGAGAAACTCGCACCGTCTAGGTATGAATGTTTAGATGAAGAAACTTTTTTTATGTTCTTACCATTATCGCACGTTCGAGGCGAGAAACTCGTACTGTCTAAATTAGCCTTAAGAGCTATTCTCGTTAACAAAAACCCACGCAATTAATTAATTAGCTTTGTTGGAGGGGCTTACAGAAATGCGCATTGAGAACGGCAACCCCACGTTGGAATTTTAGAAAAAAAAACATTAATTAAACTGTCTCCAAACTTAAGAGAAATGCTTCAGGGTAGTCCACGAAATTTAAATCTACACATATAAAAGGGGAAACTGATTGACTGACATATCGACGCATAGCCGAAATTACAAGGCTAAGAAGCGTGAAATTTTGCATTAGGTTTTCTTTTAGGATGCAGACGAGCACTCATCATCATCATCATCATCAGCCTTATAATGTTCCCACTGCTGGGACACAGGACACAGGATAGGGAAAGGGCCGTAAGCCACCATGAGGGTCTAGACCTAGTCTGGGGCTCTGGGGAGGTATGAAAATGCGTACCAGGGCCCTGGATCCAAGGTAGGGAAGGAAAAGGGTAGGTTTTTAGTCAGTAAGAATCTGACGCTATTTCCCGCTCCGCCCAAGGGCGGGATTTGTCATTGGATGATTTTACCTACCATAAAAAAAACCACGCGGGCCCAGTGCGGGTTGGTGGATGTCACATGTCTTCGAATTTTTGGTTCTTGGACATGCCGGTTTCCTCACGATGTTTTCCTTCAACGTTTTGAGAGCAGTGGTGATGAAATAAATTACACAAAGTAATGCGCCTGATTGGATTTGGAACCATGACCTACAACACGTAAGTCGGCGCTGTTACCACTCGGCCACCACTGCTCTCGACGAGTATTAAGAGAGAATTGTCCAAAATTCACCCCTAAAGAAAATGAAACGGAGGTTCAAGGATAGTATAAAGAAACCTATTTATACGCGAGCGAAGCCGTTGACAGAAGATAGTTTTCTTATGTTTTCTTTTGCATTTTGGAGATCAGTATCGAGTTTTGTGTTGAATATAATTTGCGGCGTCGTGGTGGCCCAGTGGTTAAGGCAACCATGCATGAAGTTATAGGTTCGAATCCTGGCAAGTATAAATGTGAATTTTTCAGTTCTTATGTACTTTTGTAAGTTTATCTAGGAAATTACTGACATCCCGTGCCTCGGAAAGCACGTAAAGCCTTTGGTTCCTATTCATCATCATCATATTCTTGCCCTTTTCCCATGTTATTTTGGCCTTTGGTTTCTGTTGTTATTCGTAAATCTTTGACAGTCGTTACAGTGGTGCTATTTACTAAGAAAAAAAACCTTGAGTGTAGCGCTACCCCAACGACGAACATCTATATTACACTGACTGACATTGGATTAACAATCAAATGTATAGCTGTATAAGGTTAACAATCCAATGTATCCTTTATTTGCATGTTCGTCGCTGCGGCAGCGCTGCGCTCAAGGCTGTTTTTTAGAGAATAGCATTTCAGGTAGTCAGACGCCAGAAAGTCTAACCATCAGTCTACTCAAGGTGTATCGTGCTGATTGTGGAGGTCTGATAGGCAGTGGCTCTATATGAAAGCTGATTCCAAGCTAGATGGGAAAAGGCTACCAAGATGATGTGAGTTTACTTGTTTGAGAACGCATGCGCTGGTCGAAGCCCCTGGGGCCATAATGGGTTCGCTTCTGAAAGGAAAACCTGGAACGCAAGGCACCGAAGGAACATTGGAGTGGGTTTTAGTCAGTAAAAGTCTGACACGACCTCCGCTCCGCCCTAGAGCGCGAGAAGTTATTTAATTTCCAACCTAAAAAAAACACTATATGCGAATAACTCCCAGTGGGAGCAATGTTGAAAAACACCGGTCAAGTGCGAGTCGGACTCGCATACCAAGGGTTCTATATCAAACTTACTTAATGAAGGTACAGAATACTCCTCTATAATCCGAATCATAAATCAAATATCCGAAAAGATGTATTAAAAGATAAACTTGACTATTCCGTTACACTAGAAATCTGTTGTCGTCACCATACATGGGTGTCGAGTTTAATGACCTGTATGTACTTAGTACGCAACGACCGACAACTACCTACAAGGTCATTGACTCGATTACTTTAAGAAATTAATTTCGCACATACCTAGATTAATTAGCGTTTTGGAAAAAAGTACTTTATTTTTTATTTTATATTTACAAATCGCTAGTGTGTATGTACCGGATCGACCCTCCACGGGATTAAAACGATCAAAATTTTACGGTAAAACCTTTTTTTTTAGTATATTCGAAACCCGATACACGTGTCTGGTATTTTTATGTAAAGAATCTATTTACTAAATTTCATAACTGTATTATGAAAAATCACAAATTTATAAGCTTGTTATTTTACCTGGTTGTTCACATAAACGCATGATCTCCGGGCCATCCGGGCGACTGAGGGGTTGTTTTGTTTCTGCCAGCTGTGCGCTGGCTCTTAATGCCCTCAATGGCCTGACGGGACCTGTGTTGTATTTAGTGTGGATGGTGTCTAACTTGTGACCTTCTTTAAATATTTTTGGGAAAAAATATAACATGGTGTAAAAATCATTGGAATCGATTCGATTCTGAACAAACTATATTCAGGTTTCGCATATACTGAAAATAATTTTGTACGAGTATCTAAGTTTATAATGGTAGATTAGCAATTTTTTTGTGATATAACTTCAAACTTACGGTTTTCAGATATTCTCCTTTACATTGATTGCATTTGTTTCTTGCCTTTCACGATTCGAGGCCAACGGGAAGTTTCGTGTAGCTATTGATTCTCCTAAGAGCGTCAAAATATGCGCCATATACGCAGCATAAACAGGCTTGTCTTTAGATTGCATTGACTTAGAAGATTGATTTTTTACTGTTAGTAGCGGCAGACTTGATAGATATTTGCTATTCATTTCAGTTTGATACTTTCACACGTTCTTAGGAAAAAGGGTTTTTACAAATGGGCAACGGGTTTTTTTAGACGACGGTAGATGACAGAGTTTTTTTTTTATGGTAGGTAAAATCATCCAATGACAAATACGGTACCCTAAAAAATTTAAATTTAAACTGTTTGTCAGTTTGTCAGATCGGTCAAAAATAAACTGTTTTCTTTTCAACATTTTCTTTGAAGTTAAAAATAATGTTTTTCTTTCTAATCCTATGCTAATATTTCTAGGCTAAAGGTTGTTTATTTTAAATTTTTCAAGGGAAATTTTTATTTTTGTCCTTGTTTTATTTATCGATTTATTGTACCTTGCTGAAACTGCTACGATTTAGGGCATTGTATTTTTTTTATTTTGTGGCATTTCTTTTTATAATGTGACATTTTTTAAAACAATGTGGCGTTTTCGTAAATTATGTGATTTTTTTAAGAATGCTGCAATTTTTTTTTGGGTAATGTGGCATTTTTTGAGGTATGATGCTTCTTTCTCTCTGGGGTGGATCGACAGGTCGGCAGATTTTCTTTGACTATAACCCACTTGTGTCCTTAAGCTGCCTTTTGCCATTCAAGGTCACAGTAACTCTTTTCAAAAATTTCCGTGGCCTTAGCGGGCACCTCTTTGAGGCTCGCGTGGTAAACTACGCGTCATCGGCGACTCGGACCCGGTCTTTATAGGACTGTCGGACGGTGAGCTACCCATTGCTCGTCGTCCGCAAGCCCACGTCTACTGGTGGCCGGGATTTGCCGTGTTACTCCTGACCCCTGGGGCGTCTCCTGTGGCGGCGTTTGTGGATAGGTTCCCTACAGAAATTTTCTGTCAGATAAGTATTAATTCAGTTTAGATTAAATCAAAACAGCGGAAGATAGGTGCCTCGCCTCTAGAGAGTGGACCGCTGAAATTGTGCCTCTGAAGCACGATTGCACATTGGTCGCGACAACCACACATTTGGCGAGTAACGCTACGCGAGCTCGCCAGCGCCGGCTCTTATCTCTGTCCTTGTCTATCAGTGACTATAGGTTTGCGATGTGTGAGTTTCGAGTCTAGGTTTTTTAATTGCCGTGTTAGCGCATCTTTTCTTATAATATATCAATGAATTCAGTAGTCTAGGAAAACATAACATTTTATGTGTAAAAATCCTGATTAACTTAAACTTAACTTATGTTTAATATAATAGTAAAATCTTCTGTAAAAAGTACAACTATTTTTACAATCATAAAACAATGTGGCATTTTCGTAAATTATGTGATTTTTTTTTAATAACGCTGCAATTTTTTTTTGAAAATGTGGCATTTTTTGAGGTATAATGCTTCTTTCTCTCTGGGGTGGAGCGACAGGTCGGCAGATTTTCATTGACTAATACCCACCTGTGTCCTTAAGCTGTCTTTTGCTTTTCAAGGTCACATTAACTCTTTAAAAATTCCGAGGCACTGGCGGGCATCGGCCCTACTGGGCCTCTAATTTGTAACTGACACCTCTTTGAGGCTCGCGTGGTATACTACGCATCATCGACGACTCGGAAACGGTCTTTATTGGCCATCCGGACGGTGAGCTACCCATTGCTCGTCGTCCGCAAGCCCACGTCTACTGGTGGCCGGGATTTGCCCTGTGACTCTTGACGCCTGGGGCGTTAAACAAAACATTGTATGTGAAAAAATCCTGATTAACTTAAATTTAACTTATGTTTAATATAATAGTAAAATCTCCTGTAAAAGTACAACTATTTTTACAGCACTTTTACAGTCACAGCAAACACAATTTTCCCTTTTACAACAGTTTTCATTCCTACGGAGAAAGAAATGAAATAAAGCAATTAACTAAAGAAAAAGAGCTAATACAACTTGCCTAGAACATATTGTTGATTTCAAATCGTTAAGCCCCGATTTCAGTACGAACCGAATTAGGTAGTAATTTCATTCCAAATTACGATTAAAAGTAAAAAATAATAGTTTTTTTTCCAGAAAGCAGTATGGAAGTTAGAAGAGCCAGTATTTGATAAAAATTACATAGGTACTTGGTCTAGTGGTTAGTGGCCGGGACAGCTATGCCACCCAAGACAAATGTTTGTGTGATGAACACGATCATTTGTTCTGTGTCTGGGTGTAGTTTATCTATGTACCTATGTATTTAGAAATATATAAGTATGTTTATCAGTTGTCTAGTACTCATAACACAAGCTCTGCTTAGCTTGGGAGTTGGGACTAGACGGCGTTGTTGATACTTAGTTAAAAAAAAAAATTCCAAATACCCAATCACAGTAATATTCGCACTAAATCGTGAATAAAATCTGCCGGTCAGTACATTTTATGTTCGTCTAACTGGACAAAATGTACTGAACTAGGCTGATTTTTTGCGATTTCAGGTTTGGCCACATAGTAAAAGTTGTTTCTTATCATGACTACAATCATGTGTTTAAGTATCGGTCACTAATTACCAGTCACCCTAAATAAAAGCTGTATTTTTTTATTTATTTCTACATGCTCTAACGGCTGAACGCGGTGGATTTGACTCCAGTCTTCCGTTCAGCAGTACATAATACATATCCGTTCAGTAGTAAGAACATAGTATACTTTTTTCTTGAGATGATGTTCTTTTGGGACATATTTCTAGCTTCACGTGGCTGAAGTCGCTGATAGCTAGTTTTGAAAATTTGTTTTTTTCTTGAATTGGTATGAACTAGTGCTTCACCTCGATCCCACTCAGTAAGCCCCCTGGGCTTACTCTTCAGTTTAATTCCGATCGATTGGAATTGTGAAGTTTCGTATCATTTTGGGAAACAAAGTGCAATCGGGATGAAGTTGGCGTGTGGTCACGCAATTTTAAACCATTTTGGCTCTAGCATCAAATTCAAGAGTACGAAAAGTCACAATTCCAATGTCGACTGAACAAAATTAAACTCAAGAGTAAGATGGTAACGTGATGCAATCGTCGATGGAGAAGCGCTCTAGTTTATTAACAGGCTATTCACCTAGCCTAGCCTTGAAGACACCTAAATTATAATCAGACGGGAAGATCACAGTAGGTAATTTGTTCCTGTCCTTCGATATTCGTGGTACAAAAGATGTGGCGAAACGCTTAGTCCAGACCGTAGAAGTATCAAGAATGTAAGGGCGGACACCGACCATACTTCATATTTTTGCCAGCCATGCCAGTTTAAAAATTCTGTTGACTTTTTTAAGCCGAAAAAAAAAACAGGATTTATATTAAACATTTTTAAACGTAAAGGGCAGTCCTAAAATGTCATCACCATACAATATTACACCCTTATATATTATACTAGATGTAGGTTATTTACTGTGCCATGCGATATATTTGTATAAGGAAGTAGGTGAACATTATTTTGAAAGCTCTCCTGTTTGTGTGCGTAAGTGGGGATAAACAAAATGGCGTCAAAACGAATAAAGATGTTGATTTTAAATGCTTTCTTTGGGGTAGGTTAAGTATCTTTTTTATAATTTGAATGCTCTTATTAATACCTACATTGTACTCACGTATTTCTTTTCGTTATTTTAGATTTTGACAGTTATTTCAGGTTTCTTTGGGGCAAGTTAAGCATCTTTTTTGTAATAAGAATTTATGGGGCAATTCCACATGCGTGATGAAATCCGCATGTTAATAAAAGCACTCACAGAGTTACTTGAAGATGATCAACATTGGCCTATAGCCCTAGGAGAGGCAGCCCTGTGTCAATCGCCGTTCATGATGAGAGAGCTTTCAAGGTTCGAGGCTCAAAGCATTTATTTCAAATAAACCATATACAGGTATTTTTGAAAGATCAAGAAGTCGTTCTGTCAGAAAAAAATGATGCTAATTGCACATTCCAAAGCGTAGATCTCTATAAATAAAAGAATGTGCAAGAAACTCCATGGACACTCTTTTCAATCATCTTATTTATTACAAATATCTCGGTTACATGCTTCTTGTCGTAAGTATAGGTAATTTTTAAAAGAATTACTTAAGGATTACGTATTTCGGTTAACTAATGCTTGTTAAGTTCACAATAGCAAAAATCTTTATACTGAATAATGAAATCAATAAGCACCCACATCAATTGCATAAGTCGTCACGCCACTGCCCACAACCACAAAGGTTCTGTTTGGTCGATGACAAAACCAATTTGTGTCAGTACCGCAAGTGAAAAGAAATGTAGGAAGAAATTATAATAGAATTGACAATTGTGTTTAACCACATTAAGTAAGTGCAAGTCTGAGGTTTGACCCCGGATGCGGAAGTTTTCAATCGAGTTATACGCAATGTTTTACTAGTTACAATTTAATTTGTCGTTACAGACTTGTTTTTTGACTGTCTCGTTCGTATAGTGGTCGCAAGCGCTATTGCTAAACATACAAGTAAGATTTCAATTCTCAGATGGAGAAAAGTATCTTCAAATATTTTTTTAAAGATTTTTTTTCATCGGGAATTTCGGCCCCTTTTACAACGGGCGGCGGGGGTGAGGCGCACTTACTAACCCAAACTGGACCTCTGGTAGATTACGGTCCTTTTCCTTTTCCTAGAGAGGAGTGCGAGTCCCAGCAATGACAATTAATATTATGGTTATGCTATGGAATTTTTAGTAGCAGCCATATCATGGTAATAAAGCCACACGGGTCGTTTTTCATGAGGTTAAGCAACACGTGCTGAAGTTGGTTTGTGGATCACCATTCGTTATAGTATATACCGAGAGTCCTACGTGGCTACTTCAGAAAGCACATTAAGCTGTTAGCTCTAAGGGTAATCAGCAGCTTGAAATTTTCTGGCACTAGTATTGTCAAGGAAGTATAGTACGCGGCAAATAAGTTGAATCCGTTGCTATGACTATGCGACACCTGGATTGAGACCCGAAAATCTGTTACTGCGCATTAAAGGTCAATCGCCATTTTGGTTCAACTTATATTTCGCATATTATACTGGGTTAAATTTTTTAGTGTACATTTAAGTAGGATTTCTGTTGCATTTCATATCTTAAAAAAGTAATTTGCACAAATCGGTGTGCCACACAGTGACGCTATCTGGGTGACGTGTTTATGTTAAATGTTTTAGTAATTCACAAAATTACGATCATTTCGCATTTTCGCCTATCACTTCTTTTTTTAAGTCCAATCAACTAACGATTTCTAAGCAATCTCGTCAGGCATCTACTCTGCTGAGCCGCGTGACCCCGTTCATTTTATTGACATCTCTTTGAGGCGCACGTTGTACACAACGCGGAGACGTCTAGGGCTTGTTCCTTACAGGACAGCTGGACAAAGAGCTACCTATTGCTCTCCGTCCGCATCCGTGACCTCATACTTAAAGGTTCAAAAGTTAAGACTACAAAACTGTAACGATAAATGAATAGTCAGTCTTAGGGCCCTCGCCCACGGCGACTTTTTGTAGCGTTGCTGTCGCGAGTAATAGCATCGCTACTAACGCGCGTTAGTCACATTTGAAACGCGCTACAGCATCGCTACTATCGCGCGTTAGTCGCATTTGCAAAGCCGTACAAAAAAGATGCCAACGCGCTACTAACGCGCTATAGCATCGCGACTGTATCGATGCGAACGCGCTACAGCATCGCTACGAACGCGCGTTAGTCGCATTTGAAACGCGCTACAGCATCGCGACTGTATCGATGCGAGCGCGCTACAGCATCGCTACGAACGCGTGTTAATTTCATTTGCAACGCGCTACAGAAAAGATGCCAACTAGCTACTAACGCGCTATCGCATCGCGACTGTATCGATGCGAACGCGCTACAGCATCGCTACAAAAATCGCCGTGGACCGTGGCCTTATTACTCAGTGATTTGGCTGTATCAAGCTCACTTTGTGTGAAATATTGACATCTTAAGGAAAAGTCTACAAGTGAATCTATCCATTCATTGAATAGTTAAAAAAAATATTTAACTTACCGTTTCAATATATCACAGGACCCTACAGTCCTGGTCCTTTGGAAGGCGTACGAGGAGCCGAATCCAACTCACAGAGGCCCTTTAGATACTTTAATGGAACATGTTGTCAACCGACGATTGTCCCTGTACACGCAATGCTAGTGCATCCATGGACAAACCCCGGTTGGTGACGGCGTGCAATGGGTAGCTCGCTGTCCGTCTGTCCGGTAACAGACCGGTCCGAGCTCAAGTCGTTTACGGCGCGCACTGTTCCCGCGCGCCTCAAGGAGTTGTCAGCAAACTGTAGGGGCCCAACAGGGCCGAAGCCTACTGGGGTCAAAGGGTATGTGAAAATGGCACCCGGGGCCCTGGGACCAAGGCAAAGAATGGAACGGGGTAGGTTTTTAGTCAGTAAGAGTCTGACACTACTTCCCGCTCCGCCCAAGGGCGGGATTTGTCATTGGATGATTTTACCTACCATAAAAAAAAACCCCCGGTTGGTGAAAACAATTGTGACATATGGAAAATAAATATAATAGGGCTATGGTTTTTGGAGTCTTAAGTGGACTGACTGTTAACCTACCGTTATTATTATAGGTTTATTATATATATGCCCCAAGATACAGGTCCTACCTAGTTTGAGGACCTCCGAAAATATATAATTTCTAAATAGTTACAGGCAATATTAAATATTAAAGATTATGTAATAATTTTAACGTAATATAACAATGAACAATAAACATTATTCTTATTAATAAAGAATATTAACACGTTAGCTGCCATGGGGGGTCCAAATGACCGGCACTTGGTAGAAGCGTTTGGGCCATGGGGGGCTTAAATGACCGGCACAACTAAGGTGAACTTGAACACCTTTTGCTCGCTGACGGCCATGCGTGTAACGCAAAATACCATTACAAGTGGCCGGCGCGGCCCCAATGATCACTTTAGATAACTTGGCCTCAAAATATTTTTATAATTTTTTGGTTGTATGAATGTTTTTGTAGCGAGTCAAACAAAATTATGATGTAAATTAAAGACAGTATACTTTTTAAAATATTTTTATTATTACAAATCAAGGACTAGTGTTATTTAGAGACACATTATGTTGTGTTGAGATCAAAGTAATTTAAAATTAAAAAACAAACAGAAAATTAATGATTTTTATCAAAACACGGTCTGCACAAATATGGCTTGTCTGGGCAAACTGAACAAAATGTCGTAACCTTTTTGGTTTTGTTTTTGGCAATTTTTCTTCCATGCGTTTGTGAATTATTTTTGTAACAACCTACACAAAATTTTCTTGTCGTCACAGCCTTTCCGTCTGCTTTTACAAGAGAATGTTTTATTCTCTTTGGCCTACATGGAATGTTAGCTCCATCACGTGGGTTTGAGTCAATCATTTGTTGTGACAGTTTTCGTCTAAATTCAATAATAGGTATCTTCTTTTTTGTGGTAGCTTCATATAAAACCCGAGCATTTACTACAGCTGTGTTTAGAAGCAGTTCTAAGGCCAACTTCTTGTACCACTTGATAGATTTTCGAAGCGGAGAAGAATACGCTGTCATTTGATCAGAGAGGTCTACTGCTGCCTTAGCTTTATTATAATCCATAATTATCTTCGGCTTAATCACCTCTATTCCTCTCTTATTTTTAGTTTTTATAAATCCTATAGAGTGTTTAGTTGACAGTAGACAAACGTCACGTTTGTCCTTCCATTTCATAACTGTAATTCCCTTGCTGTTTTCTTTGGCTGCAAACTCACCAGGGTTTAATTTGGCTTCCATCACCTGTTTCGGCAAGTACTTTCTGTTTTTACGTAAAGTACCAATAAGATGTGTCTCATTGTCAATTAACTTTTCTGCCAAATCCAAACTTGTGTACCAATTGTCTACAAATACAGAATAGCCCTTTCCTAGTAAATCCTCACACAGCCTGAGCACCACATTTGTCGGTGTAGAAAAAGCAGAATCGAGCTGTTTTCCAGAATAAACCTCAATTTTCCAAGTGTATCCGGGAACAGTACATAATTTAAATAGTTTGATACCATATTTATGGCGTTTTTGCTTATTATATTGTCTAAAGATTACTCTACCACGAAATGGAATCATGCTCTCATCCACACAAAGAAATTCACTAGGTGTATAGTGGTAAGCAAAATTAGCATTCAAGGCACAAAGAAGATTGCTTATTTTCGATAAACGATCATTTTCTCGAGCCTCCTCGTTATTAGAAAAATGCAACATCCTCAGTAATATTTCAAACCTGTTGCGGCTCATAATATTTTTAGCGAACGGTTGAGCGTACATTGGGTCATTAGACCAATAAAGTGCCAGTTTTGGTAATTTTACCAAACCCATCCAAATTATAAGACCAAAAAACTTCTTGATTTCAGTTTTATCAGTGTCCTTCCACAAGTGTAGCCTGGATTGGCGCGATAATCGACTTTTAGATAAAACTTGCGCGGCAAAAATATTGGTCTGTCTAGCTATATCTTCTAACAGAGCCTCTGGTACCATCAAATTATAAAAATCTGCAGGTTGACCGCCAGCTAAAGCGTGTCGCAAATGCATCGGCTTCAAACCAGAAATTTCAGTGTAAGGTATTATATTAGGTTGTTTACCTTGTGGTTCGTGCCATTCCGTATTTGGAGTGTAACCAGACTCTGACGGTGAGGGTACAAGGATTTCTTCGTCTTCAGTATCAGATGGCACTATGCAGCGCTTCCTTGCACGGCGATTAGAAAACCGAATAACCTCTTCATTATCACTTGAAAGACTCTCCGTCTCACGAAATTGGGATTCAATATATTCTATTTCACGAAAATCATCTAAAGTTAGATCCAATTCGTCAAATAACATGTTCAATAGCTTTGACATATAATAATAACAATAAACTAGAATGTTAGGTGACCATTTAGCGCGCACTCCGATCTGTGACAAATAAAACTTTGCACTGAGTTGTTTACCTACAATTACAAAAACATTCGCACAGGACGCGGAAGAAATGTAATGCGGGGCAGCGGGGAAGGGACGCAGCATGCACTATCCTAATATTTCTTTATTTTTCACTCATCAGTAGCGCGCTCGCTCGGGCGCAGGATGGACGTTCTGGCGGGGATTTTTACGCGACTAACAAGGATGACCGGCGATTTGACCGGCGTGGCTCCAATGAAAAAAATATTACATTTGCGCCGCGCCGGGTGTAAATGACCGGCGGATTAAAAACAGCACATAATATACAAAAAATATATAAAAACATATATTATATATAGAAATCTTATAAATAAGTCATTTCACGTCATTTAAGCGACTGATGAAAAACGCAAATGTATTCGGATTTCCATATGGCAGGCAACGTGTTAAAAGAATTTATTGGCAACTCATACTAACTTCTCACCTGACGCCTTTTGTAGAGTCGGATTTTGTTGATCTCGTTGCTATGGTAACTTAATGACGATATTTGAAACTCAAATAGCTCCCGGGTCACAATGGACGAAATCTATCTAAGAGTATATATATATAAAAATGAATCCCTATTTCACTTGGTCACGCCATCACGCGTGAACGGCTGGACCGATTTCGCTGATTCTTTTTTTGTTGTGTTTTTTTATTGTCAGAAGAAGGTTCTTAGGTACTACCCTACCCTTCCCTACCTAAGAACCTACTACTCTATTGTATTCTACCCTACTCTAGCCTACTAGAGTAGGGTAGAATACAATAGAGTAGTCAGTTGGCGGGAGCGAAGCCGTGAGCAAAAGCTAGTTGTATATAATTCTTGAGCATACCTGCTGAAATCTATTTTGGTTATACGTCGTTGGACAGGATATTATTGGTCGACTGAGTTTCAAATATTGAGCCTCCCACCTGAATCTAGAATCCAATAATGCGAGACGCACTGAGCCAGTCATTGTGGCGACTCTTGAGGACGTCTTTCGGCTGAACTGGCAATTATGTTCTCATCATCAGTTTTTGTAACCATCTTTCCTATGTTTAACACGTTCAGACCGGCACCTCAGGAGTAGGTACTTGGTATCCAACGGCGCAAATCTTCATATGGCCACCGGTGGTACGTAACCGCCCCATAAACCAAAAGTCTTGCCGGGCGGCGTGCGCCACCGGTGGGCACAGACAGGATTAGAGAGGAATTATGTTTTCTCTCTCTTTCTAATAAGCAAGTAAACGTAATATAAGGTATTTGAAATTGAAAGTATAGTGTGATGTGGCCACCGGTGGTACACCCCGACGTATCAGCAAAAACTCCGTGTTCCACCGGTGGTACACGCCGATCTGAACGTGTTAAATTTATAAGGACAAAAATACATATCTGCATAACGTCGTAGCGTGCTGTTTTATTCCTTATTCGATTAGTGATCTCATCTAAGACTAAAACCAAAAATAAGCAGTTTTTTTTATGGTAGGTAAAATCATCCAATGACAAATCCCGCCCTTGGGCGGAGCGGGAAGTAGTGTCAGACTCTTACTGACTAAAAAGCTAGCCCGTTCCTTCGTTGCCTATCGTGCCGGGGCCGGGTATTCCTTTCGGAAGCTGACCCATGACCCCAGTAGGCTTCGACCCTGCCTGCCTGCAGCTAGCAGGCTAGGCCTCTCCGGTGTGCTGACAGCTCCTTGAGGCGCGCGGGAACAGAACGCGCCGTCGACGACGTGTGCTCAGTCCGGTCGGTTACCGGACGATCGGACAGCGTGCTACCCATTGCACGCCGTCCGCAAGCCCGCGCCTACGGTGGCCGCTGCTGGGCCCCTACGTTTGCTGACATCTCCTTGAGGCGTGCCTGGGACAATACGCGCC
This sequence comes from Leucania comma, assembly GCA_958295575.1. Taxonomy (NCBI): domain Eukaryota; kingdom Metazoa; phylum Arthropoda; class Insecta; order Lepidoptera; family Noctuidae; genus Leucania; species Leucania comma. The sequence continues at coordinate 20,196,370 of OY282477.1, read as the reverse complement.
GTCGACCACTTGGGCTCGATCCGGACGGTTACCGGACGGTCAGGTACAGTGGCTGGAAACTGAGATCGGGAACCGCGGCGGCTGGGGCGTGAAAGCCGTTGCCTCACGCGTTCAACCGCCTCCTTTTGCTAGCATTACTGTTTCGCAGAAGGAGGCGACCGCCTGCCTCTCCTCCTCCCTTCAGACCATGGCCTGTACCAAGGTCCGGCGCGAGAGATCGTTGCCGCCGATCACCCCTACAAGAACACGGCGGTACTCTGCCCAAGCGGGGCACACCTCTACCGTCGTACATGCGTGTATTAATTCAAGTTTTTGTAATCGTAAATCGATAGTATTTTATGTACCGAATTGACCCTCCACGGGATTATAAATTTAGAAAGTGTATAAATTTAGGTGGGTAGTAGGAATCGAGTCGACTTATTTTTCTATATTTTCTAAAAATATCTTTACTTGGAAAATTTTCTAGTCGGTCGAATATTCGATTGTATTTTGATCCACAAAAGGCATTTTGGGCATCAAAATCCTTCTCGTATTCAATTGTAATGTTGCCAATTTGGAAAATACCCTAAAATGAAAGGAACTTCAACCAATCTCCTCGATATTCTATTTTATGTCTTTATTATGATTTAATTGAGTACAGCCTACTCAAAATTAAACATGGTTTTGTTAAATTAATATTGGTTTATCAATAGAATCGGTTCAGACGTTTCTAAATATAAGTTAAAATGACGATAGATATGTATTTGATTTCTGTGGTTTTAAGTACGCCTTGGTAGGCACCAAGATGCCACGATTTCAGGTTTGGTCTCAAAGCAAAAGTTGTTTGTTATCATGACTACAGTCACGCGTTTAAGTATCGGTCACTAATTACCAGTCACCCTATATACATATATACTAGTATCTGCCAGCGGCGTTGCTCGCGTGAAAATCAGTAAAATCCGTTCTTAGCGGATGTCTACACCCTTTAAGGAACCTACCTGCCTGCCAAACTTTAAGTTTGTAGGTGGTATTTTGATATAGATCAGTATATAGTATAAAACAAAGTCGCTTCGCGCTGTGTGTCCCTATGTATGCTTAGATATTTAAAACTACGCATCGGATTTTGATGCGGTTTTTTTAATAGATAGAGTGATTCAAGAAAAAGGTTTATATGTATAATACATCCATAATAGGTATATTTAATATCACCATTGCACCCGTGTGAAGTTGAGGCGGGTCACCAGTTATATATATATATTATATAGCAGAGAAAAAAGAACTTCAAAGATTTCTAACATCCGTGGGCGGTTGAGGCGTATCGGTAGTTATAATTCATACTATATTCATAGAATACAGATTCCGGGATTACAACAAAGCTACCCAATATTAATTGAACCTAAGTAATCTTATTATGTTACATATCTTATTCTTATGTTTTATTCATACTAGCGTCTGCCAGTGGTTTCGCCTGACGATAGTAGTATTAAAAGAATGGAAGGAAGGAAATAGCGTTTATTCTTCTTCTGTTTCTCTCAAGTTCAGTCTCGGGTCGGGTTGGTTTTTTTTTTATGGTAGGTAAAATCATCCAATGACAAATCCCGCCCTTGGGTGGAGCGGGAAATACTGTCAGACTCTTATTGACTAAAAACCTACCCTGTTCCAGTTATTGCCTTCGATCCAGGGCCCCGGGGTTCATTTTCACCTAACCCTTGGCCCCAGTAGGCTTCGGCCCTGCTGGGCCTCTACAGTTTGCTGATCTATCTTGGATGGTTGGCTTTGGCAAATGGGCTAACTTGAAGTCTCTCTCGATTCTAAACCACCAGGTCAATGGTGATCGACCTCTGCCTTTCTTTAGTTCTGGCAGGTTTAGTGCAATTTTTGGACATGGTCCTCGCCTCTCCTGCTATGCCCGTACCATCTGAGGTGGTTTTCAGTAAGTTTTCTGTGATTAGTGCGAAACTGTCCCTAAATTAATTGCGCACCTTATCCGGTCGGGTCACAGCTCTCACCCACCTCAGCATTTTTGTCTGGTATGTAGTTTTTGCTCATAGGCCTAAAAGAAAATACAAATAGCATTATAAAAACAAAAATATCTTAAAACTTAAGCAAAAGGAACACTAAATAATGCCAAAAGGGCCACAGCTCAGCATAATGCGAAATGGCAACACAAGGCCACCTAACGCTGATTTTCAGCTACAACCTACGAGTACCATTTGCTCGAAAACAGAAAATATACATATAACATTCTAAAAAGTTCTATGCAGAAACCAGTTAAATGTTGCGATTTTTATTATAAAACATGTAAAATTATCCTAAGGTAAAAAATAGTGTCTTATGAGCTATTCCAAGACATGGTCTCCCCATGTGCCAAGTTTTAACAAAAGCCGTTCAGCCAGCGTTCAGTTTCTTAAAAGCCATTCTGGTGTGGGGAAACGCTTTTTTTTTAAATTCGTCAAGTAACAACCTTTACGTACATCTATCTATCTATCTATCTATCTATCTATCTATCTATCTATCTTTAAAACTGTGTTCATGCACTGAACATAAGAACTTGTGTTAGCTATCATGATTATAATCGATCAGTGTTACTGTATGCTCAAATAATTATCTTATATTGTAAAAACAAATATGAATCAAATGAATAAGTAAAATTTTTAAAAGATTTAAAAAAAAAAATTAAGAAGATTTCAGTTTGATTGTTGAATTTATTTTTTGCATCTTCTTCAACGATTAACGAATTTTAATGATTCTTTTTTCGTTTCAAAGAGTTTTTTTTCCTAAGATGCTTTATTTCCAGGGTGGTGAAGATATGACGTTGGAGATGGAACTGTTTCAATAAAAAAATTAAAAAAAATTAGCTACTCTTCCGAGTTTCTAATTTATTGTTAACACCATTTCATAAATGAAACTTATTTTGCAAATAGGTTTTAAAAAAACACTTTTTCACGTCGATCTTCTTTTTGCGTCAATTTAAATTAGATGAGGCAGGAACGCAATACCTTAAAAAACCACATAAAATGTCTGCTACCAAAACATTTTAGAGTTTACCTACACTTTGTCAAACTACCGAAAGCCTGAGATAACAATCAGGAAAATAATTTACTATAACCAGGATTACTACAGTACGAGAGAACCTCATACATAATAATTGCTTCATTGGTACAGAGGCTGCAAGCTTGGCTAGCTTACCTTAAATTCCTTGTCTTAGATGCCTCTCAATACACATTGGGGGTTACCTAAGACAAGGAATTCAAATATTACATTCGAAAATTTTCAGCAGTAGTTACTGCTTGAAGGTCGTGTGTTCTATGTTAGGCGCAATACTTTTTTTTTCTCCACCACTGCCAATAAAGATTAGGTTATTCTTCGGGCTATGTCGGTAACTTTGCAACCAGGGGAGGCTTCATCTTCATTGTTTCCATGGTCATAAAATCTCTAGCGACATCTATGGCGCCGCATATGAATTCTCTGGGCGATTTGAATATATACAAAAGCCCGAAATCATTCATCGGGCAGTCGCCCACATCAAACATACAACACCTCTGCTCGGAGCATCCTCTCTCTTCAACGGATATTTGGAGAACTTTACACCGTATACCTGATATTTCTGAAAATCCAAACTACGTGGCACGACGAATTTCCGCCTCAAATAAAATGATAAGGAAAAATCATGTTTCAATACAAATCTCGAGAGAACATCCCATTTTCCGGGCATTAGTAGAGAATATCGTAGATAGGGCTGCCATATTTTATAATAACGTACTGTACGTGGCAAATAAGTTGAACCATATGTAATGGTACACGCAACCCCCTCACTTCGATTGAGATCCAAAAATTGGTTACTGCTCATTCAAGGTCGCCCGCCATGATGGTTCAATTTGTGTGACTAGGATTATAACCGATTATCGGGTCTCAATCGGAGTGGGGGGCTGCGCGTAACCATAGCAAAAAGGTTCAACTTATTTGCCACGCATTGCAAGCATATCTCACTTTATCGTTAGTAAATTAAACTTTATACTTTTACATAAAAATACATAGATATAGTATATTTAGATTAATCAGTCTATTTTCAAACTTTACCGTAAAACTTGAAATTAAACACTAACATGAATATAATTACTGAACTATTAGCATAGCATAGCATCGCATCAGCCTTATAATGTTCCCACTGCTGGGACTCAGGTCTCTAGAAAAGCGAACGGGCCGTCATAGGTTTGGTGAATGTCACATGTCTTCGAATTTTTGGTTCAAGGACATGCCGGTTTCTTCACGATGTTTTCCTTTACCGTTGTGTGGTGATGAAATAAATTACACAAAGTAATGCACCTGGCTGGGCTTAAACCCGCGACCTACAACTCGTAAGTCGATGCCGTTAGTGTGTGCTCGAAACAAATACAAAAAAAAAAAAAAAAATTGAAATTATTTCTCACAAAAAAAAAGTATTAGGTTATTATTCTTCAAAATCAGTTGGGAACCCTAATCACAAACGGATCCACTACAATAAATGTATTGTGTATCGGGGTATCGTTCAATGTACTGTTAACAATTGTGAAAACGCTCCAGTAGCTGATGGGTTGTCAGTAGATAGTTTGATTGGACGTAAGTACCACTTGTAGTTACAGTTACTACGTTGATTTCATGAAGGTTTGTTGCTCTTTTTAGGGTTCCGTACCCAAAGGGTAAAAACTGGACCCTATTACTAAGACTTCGCTGTCTGTCCGTCTATCTGTCACCAGGCTGTATCTCATTTTTTTGTTGTTTAGTTGAAATTTTCACAAATTTTGTATTTCTGTTGCCGCTATTACAACAAATACTAAAAACAAAATAAAATAGATATTTAAGGGACAACAAATGCGATTTTTTGCTCGATATGGTACGGAACTGTTCGTGCGCGAATCGATTCGCGTGCGCGCATGTCGTTACCGATTTTTACAAATATATCCAAATCGGATATACATAGAATAAAAGCGTATAAAATATACTGTTTGAAAAAATATAATTCGTTCTGTTTGAAAGTTATGGCGGGTAAACAACATGATTGATAAAAATGTTTTATTTTCTATTGTAATCATTGAAATAATCAAAACAGCGGAAGATGGGTGACTCGCCTCTAGCGCGTGGACCGCTGAAATCAGGATAGTTTGTCCTAACTTCACTCAGTCGCAATCGGCGAGTGACATAAACGAGGGCGTTACGCACAAATATATATTTTTTTGTTTTAAGTGGGATAAAAGTTATCAAAAAGCCTCTGTGTGCTTTTATGCTTTGTACAAATTATTCAAATAAAAAAAATCCATCGACTCATATATCACTCGTAAGTACTTGAGAACTTAAAATTTCTTATGATATTTCTAATTTCGCTTATTGTATTGGTCACCATTTTGCGAAGCGAGATAGAAGGAGCTCACGTCATTCATAATCGTAAACATACGACGGCTATCGCGATTTCACTTACGTGACAGCGACGGCTCTTATCTCTGTCCTTGTCTATCAGTAAATGTACGTTTGCGACTGTGATGACACTGATCATAGATGTGTGAGTTTCGGGTCTAGGTTATGATTACGATTTTAGAGCGTAGCGTATCTTCCTTTATAATATATCAATGGTTGTATAATTATGTTTCAATCGCGCGGAGAACATTTCATTATTAAGTATGTATAAATAACCAGTACTAAATAAAATCAAGTCCATGCTTTTATACCGACGATAAAAAAATAAAAAAAAATATTTATTACTTTAATATTTAATCCATTGCACCGAATTGGTAATGCTCAGCTGCTCAGCTCATCCCATCCGATCTTTTGCTCACTCTACCGTAACAATAAACCGTGGACAATCCCATTGAAAATCGAAAGTGTACCGAGAAAGTGAAATGATGGGAAAATCAATTGGATTCTAGAGTGGTTTGACGAATTCGACTATAGCGTTATATAGGCTGTTGAATTTCCGTATTCTCATTTTTGACAAAATATTATTTTGTATTAATCAAAAAGGTACATAAACCATAATCGAAAATAAAAGATATCTTTCAAAGCCGTTCAATAATAGAAACCTAATAGCAAAGTAATTTTACGGACAGCAAGCAATGGGTAGCTCGTCGTCTGGCCGTCCGAAAATCGTCCGAACCGAACCCAAGTCGTCTATGACGCAAAGTATTCTATGCATACTTCAAATGTCAGCTCATCCATCTGTCAAAACCCTTTATTTCGTGATTGTGTGGAGGTATCGAGTAGAAATTAAAACTATCTTCTGAGTTTCCTCTTTCTCTGCGGTTCCTTGAAACTGTGAAAAACTCAAACTTCTAAGTCAATGAGAAAAAATTATACGGCCGTTTATGTCGCAAAAAACATATATTTCGACACTCTCAAGGCAAATTAAATTTATATGATACTTCCCGTTGACCCAGAATCCTGAATTTTGGAATAAATCAAGGTCTTATAGCACAGGTATAATAATAAATATGAAAACAGTAAATTAGTTGTTACGTCACCAAGAAAAAAAACGGGACAATGCACTCTGTTTTTCCACATCTAAAGTTAATTATTTATTTATTCATGTAACAATTTGCATTGTGTTTGAATTTTTGTTGTTTTTTTTTTGTTGTTGTAATTAGTTTATTACATCCAAAAATAAAACAGTCAATTAACACTAAATAAAAACTAAGTAAATCAACAGTAATACACATTAAGAATCAATCAATAACTAAATCATCAATCAATAATAATAGTCAATAATCATAATCAAAATTCAATAAATAGTAATCAACATTCATAAAAAACAAAATTGTGGAATCATATTGATTACTTCGTAATATTATGAACGATAAATCGAACAGCCTGTATTGCAATAACCGTGTGGCTATGGTGTTCGATAACCATAGAGTTCGGAAGTCATGGTGGTTGTGACGTCACTCGTCACTGTCATGGCGGCTTATAAATTGACGTATCGACCTGTCATGAGATTGTTCTGTCAACAAAAAAGGTGTAAAAATTGATTTGTGTGTTGAACAATCGATTGTTAATCTGTTTAAATAGGAGATAATGTATTGTTTTTTTTTTCATGGTATTGTGTAATATGTCTTATTTACTTGTATAACATCCTTTTTTAGTCCCTTCTGAAATTTTTCTTTTCACACCAGCAGCTTTCTTGTTGCTAGGTAGCTGAGCTTTAATTTTCCTCAAATATCATTTTCTTTTTCGAGGTGGTAAATAACCAAATATCTTCTCTCTTTCTCTGTGACTAAAAACAACCTGTGTTCCTTCAGTTTTTTTTTTATGGTAGGTAAAATCATCCAACGACAAATCCCCCCTTGGGCGGAGAGGGAAATAGTATCAGACTCTTACTGACTAAAAACCTACCCCGTTCCTTCGTTGCTTATTGTACTCGGGCCGAGCCTTCCTTTCAGAAGCCGAGTTATGACCCCAGTAGGCTTCGACCCTGTCTGCCTGCAGCTAGGAGGCTGGGGTGTTCCTTCAGTTGCCGTTTGCGTTCAACGGCCACTGTAACTCTTACGTACATTCCATACATTCGTACACCTTACTAGACTACTTCTATTCTGCTAATATCTTTATGAAGCACGGCCGGACGGTGAGCTACGCATTTCACATCGTCCACAATTTTCCTAAATCCTCGTTTTCCTTTCTAGACTCGTACCTCATACGACTTAAAAAATATTTTAATACAATGTAATTTTGAAGGCATAATTGTCGCAGTGGTTTAGCTATTATATGTTGTGCTGCGGATCGCGGATTCGATTCTCGAATTGAATAAATATTTGTATGGCTTGCAGATAGTGCTTCCGAGTCTGTGTGTGTTTGTGGGCGTGAATTTAAATGTTTGAAAAGTGCCCACGATATAGGAGTATTTCTAATGTATGGTAAGGTAAAAAAACCTATACTAATGGAAACCACAAGTAACTCTATGGTCTTTGAGTGGATTGCAGACCAGCGTCAGATTTAATTATAACTACTTTCTAGCAGTGTTTTGTGAATAGTCAAAGAAACGGACAAAAAAGTTTTAACGCTATTCCTCTAACATTTTTGAAAAAGGAACGTAAAAAAAAACTTTGAAAATAAATAAACATTTCGCTTTTTTTCCTTTTAAAATCCGGATAAGGCAAGTTGATTATAAAATTAAATGCCAGTTTTCACTATTTCAATTTAAGATAAAACTTGGCCATTCCTTGAATGCTACTCGTCTGATGTACACAGTAAGAACACAAACAGAAAGTCTAGTCAGTTTTATTTTTGTTTTGATTTGTGACCGAAAAACAGTTTTACTATGACATTTACACATTTCAAATTTTACATAAAATCTCATAGGAGTTAAAATAAAAATTATGTGAAAAAAATATAGGTACTTATTAAAAAAAAACTCAGCTAAAGGGAAAAATGCTTGAATATGTTTAGTATTTCAAGGTCTATGATTGTGTTAGTTACACGACTAATGATTGTAGATCTGACAAGAATGGGGCCATTCTAAATGTTATGACATCTGAGATCATCATCATCTTCCTAGCACCGGTATGGGCAGCGTCTTTCCATTTGCTGTCACGGCATTCGAGTCTGTATCGCTGCCAAAGGGCGCCAATAAATATTTCTAAAATATTCCAGTTAGCCTTCTCCTATTTGCTTGACTATGGCAGGCGCCACACTGCAATTGGATTGCGTCGCCATGGCCCTGTCACCGTGGCGAGTGTCCGTTGTACATTTAATTTATATCTCACGTCATAAAGTTACCCGGATTGAAAAATACCCGGTTATCCGACTTATACTATTTGAGATGAGCAGTTTTAAAGCCTTTAGATGGCTTTAAGATCTTCTTATAAATAAAATAGTAGCTTTTGATGGGTACTTAGTAGTTCCATGCATGGTATTTCTCTTCATGGTAATTCGACGTTCAAAATATACTCGTATTTCGATACACGTAATGTCTTGTTTTTCATTTTTAAAGAGCATTGGTTTTAGTATAGATTATACCAATTTACCAGGGATAGAGAAGAAGAGTGGAAGGGAGACCTTTGCCTTGCAGTGGGACAATATGCTCGTAAATAAAGGTAACTGAAGGACAGTCGAAGGAGTGTCACTTCATATAGAGCGTAACGAGTAATTTGATAATTTACCACCTCAAAAAATTTGGTATTTGTCTATATTTTTTTTTATATTTTATAATGAACAACAAATAACACTAAAAATCTTTTCTAAAAACACATCAAAATTTATTTTCAAATCAAGCAGCAATTATAGCATTTTGAATATTGCTATGAGGTACAGCCCCACTCCGGAGGCGTGTTAGGAATATCCCGCTATTTTGTTGGTATAATGTTACCGGTAATCTTTATAATTACGGTATTCTATACAATGCCGAATGCACAGCTAGTATTGTGTGTAAAAGACGAGAACAGGGAAGGAGGTGATGTAATTTTAGGGCACCTCGACACGGACAGGTTAGGTTAGGGTTTTTTTTTATCACCACCTGAAAATAAAAGGCTTACTTTAAACCATATTCTATTTATAAATTGCCCAGTTATTTTATAGAATACCGGATTATATAAATTGCCGTTTTTTTTTAAAAAATTTGGTATTGATGTTCATCTTTTACAATTTGACATTGAACACTATAATAATCATTTTACAAATTAAATAAATTCATCAATGCCGGTAACATATATATTATGTAACCTAATAGCGGTGATGGGACTTTTCAGTATAAAAAAGCATTTATACGGTCGAATTGAACCTCCTTTTTTTGAAGTCGGTTAAAAACGCAAATATTTTTTTATTCTAATTGCATTATTACTTCGAATTTAAATCCTATAAACATTCATTCGCCGCCCAACTTAAATACTCATCTTGCTCAATTTGTCTTCTCTTTTATCACAAAAAAATCATCTGTAGGAAAATGTTTCAAGTTTCAAGACACACCTTTACCTTTGTATGATCTAAATAAAAGTGACATTTGTACTAATGTCACTACATAACAAAAAAAAGTATTTTTTTATTCGTAGTAGAATTTTAACGTGATATTTTTAGCTAACGGGCCGGCTGTAGTCCTTGAGTATTTTGTATAACCTCCGCTCGGGACTATGTCGAGTTCACGGCCCTAAAACAGCGGTTTAATTTTTATAAAAAAAAATAGCTATTCAAGATTTTGTTTTATTCGAGGCACCAAAACAAAATATAATAAGTCAATTTATAAAAATAAATTTTCAGGGTGTTCTCTTCTACATTTGTAAATTTTCAGAGGTTTAAAAATGTTTAAAATGAGTAGAACCTGGCCTTACAATTCGATGTGTGAATAGTATTTAAAAGAGTAAATTGCTGTTCGCTTATTTTTGTGGTGCAATGTTTTTTAACAATTTCAAGGGGGACCCTTTCCAGTTCGTTTATCGTCAATGTGAGCATGGTTATAAAACCTTGTTGCTTTATCCAACGCAATGTTTAGTAAAGCGGCAACGTGAAAAAAGAGAGATAGCGCGAACGCTTGGCTGGCATTCGGTAACTTACGTCGCTCACTCAAACTTTTCACAAAACTTGTACTAGGAATCTCTTTGCTATGTGTACTTTGGTCCTTCATAATGTAAGTACTCATAAATTGAAAAAGTACAGAAAATATAAACATAGCTGTAAATTGAATTAAGATTCTGAACTATGGACTTTTTTTCCAAAAACTTTTAAGGTCTTTCAAAAAAAATAGGAAATATGTGTTTGGAACAAATCTTGTGAAATATTTGAGCGTTTAGGCGTTATTTTTTTTTTGAGTTGCTTCTTTATTAAACATTTCATTGGATGAAACAACAATATAAAAAAAAAAACACAGACACCCAGTAAATGCTGAGGTGGCCACTCTTTCGGTAAGGGCACGCTCGGCGCATTCTGTATTTTGTAGTTTTTTAATTTGTGTTTGTCACCATCTTGTGCTGTGTCTGTTCCGAATGAAAGTATTTCTATTCTCTTCTATTCCTTCTTAAGCTTCCAAACTATACTCACGTTGACTACAAACCGATCGGGAAGAGCCACTATAATAATAATAATATATTTTTATTCTTTAAAAAAGTACACATAACACAATGACAAGATAACATCACATTATACAGGTTATTTCAAAACAGTGACTCAACGACTCCCAAACTGAGCACAGCCCGTATCTTGGCTAGTCGGCGGTCTACGCCGACTAGCCAAGATACGGGCTGTGCAGTTACAGAATATTGTCCCTGTCAACTCAACCGTTTACCACGTGGGTGTTTTGCAGTATTATTGGTACATTAGGTACCCGTATTATTATCCTCGTGTCTCGAGTCTCTTATCTAAGTAATAACAGCAACACGTGTAAATTCTTTCTGCGGAATTGTTCGAAAGAATTGCTTTGGCCCTGGCACGGAAGGCAATTGAAGAAACATGACTAGGTTTAAGTTGGTAAAAGTTTCACGAAGAATCTATCTCTTTCGCTCTACACCGAACGGGTGAAATTGCTTCTTCATTGTGAAATGTCTGAATGAATTTGGATGAAATTTGGTACACAGGTAGAGTATCTGTGTCCTTGAATAACACATATAGACTGTTCCTAGGTGTAAACTATCGGTAGTGAAGCTTATTTTACAGGTGAGCTATTTAAAGTTTACTTTATTGATAAGTTTCCCATTAATGGCTTTATCTGAATATAAATTTAGTTTCATATTTAGGTTGGGTTTAAAAATCATTAGATCAAAACCATTTTTTTAAAGTAGCTTGTTTTTATTAAACAGAAATAATAATAAAAAATGCAAATTTTCAGATTCGTGAGTTTACCTTGGGTCAGTCGATATAATTATAATATGACTTCCTGGAAGTATGTTTCCTTGGACTGTGAGGAAATACAGATTCTGGTAGGGAATTCCATTCATTCTACTGTGCGAGGCCATAATTTTAACTTGATTTAGTTTAGGAATATAAGTGCAGTGATGTATCTACTTTATTACGGGGTCATTTTGACCTCTTACCGCACTTAGGCAAAAAAACTTTTGTTTCTGAAACGTTACTTGGTCTAATAAGCCCCTTACCGTCATAATTTATTTTATTTATTAAATGCTTTATAAGTACACATAAAAGTACAGAAGCGGACTTAATGCCTTAAGTATTTTCTACCAGTCAACCTTTGGGAGATGGAGAGAAAAATAGTAGTAGGTGCAACAAAAGAGAGAGAGACGGCGAATACTATTACAAATATACTAATAAACCAATTACACAATATATACTCAAAACCAACAAACTACACCTACACTAATATAGTTAGACAATTAGTCTAAATCGACAATAAGAATACTTACATTACCGCTGTGATGACACTACTGCCAACTTCTTACGAATTAACTCTCGAGCTTTAGTAATGATGGTTTTCAAACGAGGTCTTAAACGCCCCGTACCGCTGGAATGGAAATAATACAAAATTGAGTGCTCCTTTCAAAGTATTAATATAACAATTATTTTTGCAGGTGGCGGCAGAGAGCATCATTCGAAACACGACGAGGAACACAGCGAGGAAGGAAAGAAAGCGTATGAGGTGAGGAAACGACTATTTACTAAAATATTATAACATTTTAAGATATTATATTTTCAGGCAACTCGAAAATTTCAAATATTTTTCAAAATTTTATTCTTTGAAATTGCGAATGCACTAACAATGCGATAGGGTAAGACCGGGATAGGTGCCACACCTTTTTTAAATCACTTTGTGTCTCTCAATATAACAAGCATATATTTTGATTTGTGAAACTGGCTTCAAAATTTCATCTAAAAATCTTAGAACTTCAACATTTTGGCTTATCTATGCATATGCCTGCACAAACAGCCCCCCTAGCCAAGTTAAAATTGTTTCGTTTAGCGTAAATGCTTGGAGATGATTATGGCTCCAATTCCTTTGTTCTTTGACGTCATCTCAACAAAGGAACTAGGGGCGTGGCCAGCTCCAAGCGTTCACGCTAAACGAAACGATTGTAACTTGGCTAGGGGCCAGTCTTACGCGAACTAATCATAGAGACTAGACTGACAACTACTATGCGTAGAGTGCTAGAGATTTTTAATTACATAGCCAGGAAAAATAGCCACAACCTTGATTGAACAGCTCATGGTAGCTGGCATGGTTAATGGACGACCAAGAGGCAACAAATTAAGCCAAGACCGGCACATCAGATCGGATCAACACTGGATACCAAACCGCACGCCGCACCACATGACACCAAAGACACCACTACAGAGATAGCGAGACACCACCAATAAGAGGCTGATCCAACAGGAACTTCACGACCTTCAGTAGCTAATGAGGAATAAGACGTGAGGAGGAGGATACCATATTGATTTGCATTCGTATTTCGGGCTGATGTTCGGAAATCCACATTTAAAGCTTGTATTTTGCGTATGGTTGAGACAAATAAATGTGTCATTCGATCCACTCCAGCTCCTCAGGGAAGATCAGCAGCGCCTTGGTGTTACTGACCTGGGTTCTTGAAGTACTTTGCCCTGTATCCAGCTACAACAGGGCAGTATAGAAGCAGATGAGCTACTGTCTCGTCCTCCATGCAGGCTCTGCAGAGTGGGCTGTCTGTAACTCCTATGAGTGCTCGTATAGGGGATAGTTACCCGCAGAGAAACAAGACAACTATCCCGCTTATCAACTTAGTGTTAATTGGAGAGTTTCTCGATAGCTATGCAAATTAGGATGCAATTCGTCCGTGAAGTGATTACAATCGAAGCACCTATATACATGAGCATCTATCCCGGTTTTACCCAATGCATTTGGGCTGAGATACCCTCTACATTGTGATTGAGACCCGTTTCCTGGAACGGAAAGTATTGTAAAATTTTGCGTTTTTACTTTCTTAAGTACATTTTAAAGTTCAGCGTCAAGTTGTATATTGATTAAAGTAAGATTATCAATACACTTATTAAAAAACTGGCTCTTATTCCTACTGCTTTTAGGCACGCAATTAAGTAACTGCTTTCAGTACTAGTACGGAAAAGTTCGCGAGCTCGTTTCGCCACGATTGATTGTATTTATCGTACTATGCTGAGCGCTATTTTTTCGTAAGTGTATTGAAAAACGTCATCTGATATACGTGGAAATTTGTCACTGCAACACTCGGTAGTCGGTCGCAATGACAAACTTTCTTCACTTGTATCAAAATAAATTATTGCGACCGTGACACGTAGTTGTTTATGGAATAGTTATTTCTTGAAAAAGTAATTTTAGCTTTAGCTGATTATAATTTCGAAAATAAGCAAGTTTTTTTTTTCTTATTATGGACAAGATCACGTTTGACCACTATCTCACCTAATGGTAAGCGATAATGTGGTAAATGGAGCACGCTTACCAAGAAGTAACATATTAACTCACGTGTTATATTCGCAAATCATATTTTCATCAATATACAACTTGAAACAAATTTTCAAAAATGAAAAAAAAATCTTGAGAAATTTTTATTTTTACGGACTACCCTAGCGTCTTAAGTGGGAACTACATTAGACGACGATGCACACGTGGGCCACCCCTGATCTGAAGATAGAGTCGCGTCGCGTAGCATCGCGTGGCGTGGATCTAATGTGGCTATACAAGTCTAGTTGGCATATAAAATGTATGGAGACCGACGCGCCCAGATCGGCGTACGTGGCCCACGTGTGCGCAATATAGTTCTATCTTTAAAGAAATAGGTTTACCTAAATAGGACCTCGATATTCATATGTTTTTGAATTCATACGAAGGGCAAGACGAGGTGGGGTGCGAAGAACACGTACAATCCTAACAAGAAATTGATCAAAGCAAAGCCCTGGTATTATCTTTATGTGGACGTAAGTCATGTGTTTAATGGTCATGTTCTAACCATGTACACAGAGGTATATGTTAACACACATGTAGGCAAATACGACCAGATTATTATCAACATTTAAATTTTTCCAAGCAAAACTTTTACAGGCGGAGGGATATTTTTAAGATAAGATAAGATATTTTATTTTACATAAAACGTGGTGTACAAGGTTCGGTTAAGTTGTGGTATGGCGGTTAGGTTATTTTTGCCACCATATTTTACGGCTTATAATTTAACAAAAAAATCACGATTGTTGTTTGGTTTTTAATATTTGTTGTTATAGCAGCAACAGAAATATATCATCTGTGTAAATTTCAACTATCTAGCTATTAAAGTTTATGAGATACAGCCTGGTGACAGACAGAGTGATAACAATAAGGTCCCGTTTTTACCTTTTGGGTACGAAACTCTAAATATCCCGTTAGTATATTGCTTTACCATAGTTAAGCAATTAAAGACATTTCAATTCTTTATTAAACACTCACGATAAAGACGATTATACAAAAAAAATGTTTCGTCCTGCACCAGAAAATTCTCCCTGTATATATTCTGTCCATTTGTCTTATTGTTATAACCGTTAAAGAGAAAAAAAAATTAGTTATGCGCCTCAAGTTGTCATTTTTGTGATGACACGTCAAAATGACAGCTGTATATTTTTTCTTTTTTTTTTTAATTATGTTTTCACGGTTTTACCCACATCTTTGATTACTGCTTCGGTCCCGTGAGTCATAGCGTGATGTAATAATAACTATAGCCTTCCCTTATCAAACGGCTATTTAACACTAAAATGATTATTTAAATCAAACCAGTAGTTTTTGAGTTAAACTCAGTCAAACAGACGAACTCTTCAGGTTTATTATATCAGTAAATAGTATATAGAAGTACCTACAGATTAATTGAATAGCTACCTAATGCTTGGAAAAATTTTTTTGGTGATATGAAAAAGGAAGTATTTGTATTTTAATTTGTTTTAACAGAATTGACATCGTGTTTCATGTTTCGATTTCACTAATTTATTAGTTTACTTTTGTTTAGTTGAAAGATCCGATTACCTACGAATTATATAAAAGCATATTTTTTTTATTTAAAAAGTTTAAATAAGTTCATGAGTAGATATGATAGAGCGTATAAAACAAATGATTTAAAACAATTTGACTGCCTTATTCTCAGACCAATTAAAAGAAAAAAACTAGGTAGGTGATATTTTAAAATTAAAGAAGTATAAAATATAATAGAATGAACTTTATTGTACACCAATATAGTAACCAAATATACAGACTTTAATCTGTGAGTACCTATAACGACGGTCTTAGGCTACGAGTAACAGTGATATTTACCAGACAAACTTCTGTTTTCTTTTTTTCTAATCTAATCTTTCTTTTCTGTTTTATTTACAACCTTAAAATGGACTATAAGAATATTCAAATAAAAAGGGGGTAGTCAGGGTTGTACTGCTAGCAAACAGTAATAGTATACACTATGTGTATGTACTGTGTTTATGATTCTTGTAGGCACACACAGAGTCAGCTGGGGTTGCCACCCGAAGCTTAAAATAAAGTATTTTACGTTATTTCAGTTGATTGTACTCTATACTTTATGAAAATAATAAAGTACTTGAAAATACTTTATTTCACATGAATTGATTTCTTTGGCATTTTGAAAAGTTTAGTCGTAAGTATTTTGTCGCTAATCGAAAATTATCGATTAGAGCTGAATTAAAAAAAAATCACAGTATTTTTTTCTGTAATTAATGGCAAATGGCGAAATGAAAGAAACAAATATTAAGTGCCTCTTAATTTGATAAAAAATTAATTACTTATTTACCTACTTAAATTTAAATATAGAATGTAAAGATGCTGGGAAATGTTTAGTAGAGTAGTATTTTGATACAAACTGCAAATAACTTTTAAACATTAAAAAAAATGTACTTTATTTTGATACTATTTACTTTTTTTTTTACTTATAATAATGTACTTCAACTGCAAAAGCAAAAAGTTGGCAACCCTAGAGACAGCCATACATACGTAGTCAAAAACAAAATACATTACCCTCCTTTAGGGCAGTACGCAGTCGGAAAAAAAAGACAGTATTTTGCAAAAAATACTCGAAGTTATTTATAATTACGAAATTCTATGTATGACGCACGCTTTCCTCTGCCATTCAGCGCCATTGTTATCATTCAGTAGATACTAAATTGTTATTAGTAAATACCTATTGTCCTGTTCGACATGTTTTCATTCGGTTCTAAAAATATTATTTTCAAAACAACTCACTACTACTGACAATACCTATATTGCTGTATCTATTGATGATTTCTTACTTATTGTTAAGACCTATTTGGCCTTTGGCGTGCGTAAATGAAATTGAGATTTGAAGTAATCTCAATTTTTGCTGGTTGACAAACAACTTCTGCCAGCGGCGACGCCCGTGTGATGATAGGTTTTCCATAAACACTTTGGAACCTCGTTATATCCCCTTAAGGGGTGAACTTTGGTGAATCCTCTCTTAAAGCTTGCCTACGTTATCAGAGGAAACCTTGAGCAAAATTTCACGTTCCTACGCCCTGTAGTTTCGGCTGAATTTATTTTTATTATGGATAGGCTCGCGATTGACTACTATCTCACCTGATGGTAAGCAATGATGTGGTCAGCAATGAAGCACGGTTACGTAGAAGTAGCCTATTCAATCTTGATAGACCTCCAGATTGTAGCTTAAGGTAAACACAGACTCCGGCACGAAATTCCACTCCTTACTGTACCTCTACCATGAGTTTTAAGCAATAGTATTCGTCGCTACTCGATATCGACGTCGTAAATATTTTGTATGGCAAATTTTGGTTCTGCAAGTGACCGCTAGAGGCGCTGCAAAATTTGCCATACAAAATATTTACGGCGTCGATATCCAGTAGCGACGAATACTATTGCTTAAAACACATGGTAGAGGTACTGTAAGCACAATAAATCTGTTCCCAAGACGTTTTGTGCGTACAGGTGACATATCCATCATGTACCGATGGTACAACGCCTTCTGTTTGGTGGGAGATGATGGATCAGGCCACTAGACGTACGGTGGTGTACAATTTCAACGGAGATTACGAGTATTTACTTATTTATTGGCACACCAACAACATTACCAGGATTTTCGTGAAAATAGTCTAAAAATCTAGACACTGGTATGCATGCCTATTATAGGTATTCACAGCTTACACCATGTTAGATATGAAATTAATTATTATGTTAAGAGATAAAAAAGATTATTACCACAAAAATTAAACATACGTAATGAAAAAAAACTCACAAAAATAAAAAGTAAAAACAAAAACTTTTATTTGACACAATTTAACATATACACTGGTAAATATAATTTAGGTGTCTTCAAGGCTAGAGTGAACAGGCTCTTAATAAACTAGTGTGCCTCACCATCAACGATTGCATCACTGCTTCCCATCAGGTGGGATCGCAATCAAGTACTAGCTTACATCATTTTAAAAAAAAATTAATTTTCATATCTTAATGATAATAAAAAGACCTTTGAAAAGTCAAATCGATGAATCAAACTTTAAATTCCGTGGGCATTCCTGACAAAAATGGTCAACAATTAATTACTAACCGGTACTTGACATATCGTTAAAAGACAATACAATGTCATGATTCCAAAACAAAACAAATGTCACACGTACCATAAACCGGAGGCAAAAATAAAACAAAAATGTTTGTATTGTCGACAACACACAACGCAACAGAATTAGGTTTCCCGACCCATCTGATACACAGACAAGACATGCTGCGTTATTTTGCTTTTGTTTTCTAAAATATCGCAGCATATGCTGAGATATGAGCCCTTTTGGCCTCGCACAGGTCTTTTTTAATCTTTTGACATAGTTTTCTTTTATTTTTGTGCGAGTTTCAATATTTTTTTTTTAATTTTTTCTTTCATCATTTGCTATTCTGACCGTCCTAAACAACCACCTACACCTTTCAGGATTTATATTACGTACGTTTTCATTGAAGTGAGAAATCACGGAATGTACCATCGATCAGAAATACAATTAAATTATTCATTATATTATTCCCATATAAATTAAAAAAACCGCGCAGCACTTCGCGGCTAATTTGAAAGCGCCCTTATAGTCAAAGAAAAATATTCAAATATTTCTAATAAGAAGGAAGAATTTGATTTTCTTGCTAGCAAATCAGTTACTCAATGGCATTAAAATTGTAAACTGTGCATTTTCTTCTAGCCTTTGACATTTTATTAAAAAATGGCTAGTAGATATTAATTTAAACTGTCAATTAAAAAATAATGGCAGTTCTTTTAAGAATAAATGTGCGTACTAATAAATAACCCAAAGATGGGTGTCAAATTGATTTGTTGGGAATTGGTCGGTAACATAAAAAAAATTGAGGACAGTACACGTTTCCACATTCATTGGAAACTGCTTTTGTTTCTACATATGTACTATAACGGGTATATGTAGAAACATTTTAGTGTTTCATATATACCTTAGCAGTCCCGACAGATTCCCAGGCAAAGAAAAAAGAAATCTGGCACACTGTAAGAAAAAAAAAACCGATTGCAGCGTCACCTGCGTCCAAGTGCATTTTCAAACCATCCCGAGACCTATTCAAATATACAAACAAAATTACATTCAACTCGGACAATCCGTTTAGGTGGGGTTAGGTAAAAAAACACACGTACAGAAGAAATAAATATATACATACTAGCGACCCGCCCCAGCTTCGCACGGATGCAATGGTGATATTAAATATATAATGCAAGTATTGTACATATAAACCTTCCTCTTGAATCACTCTACCTATTAAAAAACAGCATCAAAATCCGTTGCGTAGTTTTACAGATCTAAGCATACATAGGGACAGAAAGCGAGAAGCGACTTTGTTTTATACATACCATGTAGTGATAAAAGCGAAATACCACTCACTGATAAATCACTCACGAAATCTCAGAAACTATAACACCTACAAACTTAAAATTGGGCAGGTAGGTTCCTTATAGGCTGTAGACATCCACTAAGACCAGATTTTACAAAACTCCACTCCTAAGGGAGTAAACCGAATTTCACGAGGCGAAACCGCAGCAGAAGCTAGTAAATACATAAAGACGATAGGTATATAGAATCATGGCGTCAACGAGGTTTTTGAAGGTAAAAAGTTATTACGAATTCGTAAGTTAAACAAGAAAAGGTTATTTTAGGTTTTTCTTCTTAACTTTTTCCGTGTTTGACTAAAGGATTAAGTTTGTGTGTTAAGGCTGGAAAAGCATTTCCTTTGTCTTTTGAGACATGAGCAGATTATTATTGATGATGAAGCTGAAAATCGTCCACTTATAGAACATAATGTTAATAAGACAATTTAATTGAAATTATTAAAGATTGAAACTTTTATCAAAGAACTAATTCTTTTTATTTACTTCCATGATATGTTTCGCTTCGTCGTTTATGTTCCGACATACGAATTGCGAAATGCCAGGCGCATTACTTTGTATAATTTATTTCATCACCAACGCTCTTAAAACGGTAAAGAAAACATCGTGAGGAAACCGGCATGTCCTAGACCAAAAATTCGAAGACATGTGACATTCACCAATCCGCACTAGGCCCGCGTGGCGGATTACTGCCCATACATAAAATTATAAGGCTGATGCTATGCTATGCTACATGTATAAGGACAAAGCGTTTCGACTCGTCGTTTATATCGCGTACCTCGAAGTACAGGAACAATTTGCCTGCTGCGGTCTTCTCGTCCGATTATAATTTTGGGTGTATTCAAGGCTATAGTTAATAGGCTCTTAATAAACTAGTGCACTTCACCATCAACGATTGTATCTCTGCTTACTACTTATTAGTTAATATAATAAAAAAAAATATATGTTTACTTCCACGACATGTCTATGTTTATGTATAAGTTGTGTTACTTTTTGGTGTGCAATAAAGTTTATTATAAATTAACGTACTTATGAAAATTTTAAGGACACCTGTAGGTATGTATGTTGGGGTCCACGATTTTAATTACAAAGCGCGTATTTTGCGTACTATGACACCTGTAAGATATTTTCTCAAACTTTTTCCATAGTTACAGCAGTACACTTACACATTACAGTGGTTTTTTTTTTCGTCTACATGTGTCGATAGCAAGTTAAATCGAGCCGTCCTTTTAGTTTCATTTTCATCACGATGTAAAAAAATTATTGGTTACTTGACGCTCTCACAGCATTTTTTCAAAGTAGTTGCAACTTAGCTACGTATACACCAAATAGTTTGTTCGACTGTACTCTAGAAACAATCTATTCACATCAAATTTTTGTTCTTGTCTCATGTTGCTTGTAGCGTCATACATTTTCTTTTTCCATTCTGTCCTAAGAACTATTAACAAAGACTCCAAGAAAAAATAACTGGAACAAAGAAAGAAAAAACGTTTAATAGGTATGCAAAAATAAAAAGGTATGGAATAACTAAAAAATTCTTCAAATTTCCAGGGCGTACATGAGGAAACCAAATCAGCGAAGGGTTATCATGATAAGGAGAACCACCTGGGCAAGTACGACGACCACGGAGACCTCGATGAGCATCATGAGCGGGAATCGGGCCACTACGGCGACCACCATCACGAGGAGCACGGCAAGAAGCATGCGAAAGTATGTTAATAATTCTTTTAATTATATGGTAAACCAGGCATTCATGCCCCAGTCGGTAATGTACATGTACAAAACTAAGATACGTATTTAAAAATCATGCATACTTTTGGCATGATTTACTTTTTTATTTTCGCCAAAAATGAAACCTAGGTTACATGTTAGAGGACAATACAAGAGATCAGTAGCAAAAAAACCAGGTCCTTAAACCGTAACCGAATGAAGATACGCTTAGAAGCGTTGTGTAATACGTAATATTTTTAAATTTCTATTGATATAAAATAGATTATGTTGGTTTCATCACTAAAACTAGTAAAAAAAATAAGTGATCTCACTAAAATAAGTGATCTTACTAAATTATGTGATCTTATTTTAAACCAATTACTGTCCAAAAATGTGTGATCTTTTGCCCTGCTCTACCGTCTTCTCCTTTCTTGTTTTCCTTTGGCAAGGCAAAAAATTACTCACAGACCGACCGTTTTATAGATTTTTTTAATTAACCTATGTACCTATATGTGATGTATAACAAAAATCTCTTTTAGTATGAGGAATCGGGCAAACATTCGAAAGGACACAGCACGAAAGGCAGCCACGACATTCACAAGAAAGAGGAATTCGAGAAGAAAGTGGAATTCTTTGAAGAAGAAGGTGACTCCGGTGAGGAGGAGAAACATGGTGGCTACAACGAAGAGCATGGTCATTCGAAGGTAAGTCTCTTTTGATATGTATTTGTCACAAGAGCACGCTGAGGTGGAAATATCTGTCCGCTGGTCTTCTAAGGACCAAACCCAATTGTCGAAGGCGCTTAGGATTCCACACGCGCCTCAAAGAGAAGTCAACAAACCATAAGGGCCCAGTAGGGCCGATGTCTGCTAAGGCCATGGGGAAAATACAAAAATGATACCCGTGTTCCTAGAACGCAAAAGGTGATAAAAGGAGCATAGGTGTGGTTTTAGACAGTAAAAGCCTAATATGCCCTTCCGCTCTGCCTTACAACGGGAGAAGTCATTACATAATTTCCCACCTTAAAAAAAAGTCGGTGGAAATATCTGGTTACACGGAGCCAGGGCGGGTCTATGCCCGATTGTCTCTAGTCTGGTTATGATCCGAATGAAAAAAATGTTAGTCTGAATTTACCGTCCTAACATTTGTGTCGGGACTCACGTATTAAAACCAATTGCTTAAGGGTTACGCTTCACGATAGACCGAGAAGTCTTACGAATGAATTTTTCATGAAAATGCCATTTACTAGGGTTAGACGAACTAAAAGAGTTGTATTGATGACTTCAACCATTATATTATTCCATAAAGCCACATTTATCTCACTCTGACTTGACAAAGGCAAAAAAATAAACTACAATTTTGCGGGCTGCCTTGGAGTAATCAGTTTCGTTAAGACGGGCCCCTAATTGAGCTTAACATCCTCCTAAACCACGCTGCTAAATCAGTCACCATGAAATTAAAAAAAAAGACATCATAATTCTGGTATGGGAAAGGAATAGTTCTTCCCAGATTCAGCTGAAATAATATAGGTGGGTTTTATAAAAATCTGATACTCTCGTACCATCCCCCCAAATTAAAGAAGGAATAAAGTATCATATGTTCTGGCCTTTGTGTTGTGTTAAACTGCCATACAGACGAGCAACTAGCATTGATGAATACAGAAACTCACTCTAATTAATTTAAGTATATTTTAGAATGATATTCTTGAACCCATAGAAAACAAAATTTGCTAAATCGACTTCAACGTAACAGTTTTTTTCGTATCAGCAATAAGGCGTCTTAGACCGGTTAATTCTTAGTTTTTCTAGACAGCAGTCATTGGGCCGCTACTGCTCTTGTAGGTCGAGGGTTCAAACTGGCGCATTACTTTGTCTTATTTATTTCATCATCACTGCTCTCAAAATGGTGAAGGAAAACGTCATGAGGAAACCGGCATATCTTAAAATCAAACATTCGAAGACACGTGACATCCATCAATCCATACTGGGCCCACGTGACGTATTACGGTTCATTCCCTCTCCTAGAGAGGAGGCCTAAACCCTAGCAGTAGGAATATTATAAGGCTGATTATGTTATAAAAACGGCAGTATCTGACTGCTTCTGGTCACCTGGGGTCTCAAAAAAGATATAGATTTCCATTTATTTAATAGCACGTCTTAATTGACGCCATAACATGTTTAGTTCAATGAATATAAAAACATGTTTACATGTACAGTCGGCCAAACGGATAAGTATAGTATTCTACAGTGAGTTAAAGTTAAATCTGAGATAATAGTTTTTATTTCAGCAAAATTATTGCAGTGAGCGCTATGTACACCTTAATATCATGTGTGTGTTGTTTGTGTGTGTGTGTTCAATTGTTATGTTGTATGTGCATTTTGTTGTGAGATCGTTTTGTGAATATGAAATGTATGTGATGTAAATACTCCTTAAAATAAATAATAGTATGCACACTCCATACTCGTAGTTGACTGGCCCGTTGGTCTAGTGGTTAGTGGCCCTGACTGCTATGCCGGAGGTCGTGGGTTCGATTCCCACCCAGGACAAATGTTTGTGTGATGAGCACGATCATTTGTTCTGTGTCTGGGTGTTATTTATCTATAATATGTATGTATTTAGAAATATATAAATATGTTTATCAGCTGTCTGGTACCCATAACACAAGCTCTGCTTAGCTTGGGACTAGACGGTGTTGTGTGATAGTTGTGGAATATTATTATTATATTATAGTGAACTATACTTGCTGTAATAAATTGTTCCAACAGTTCAAAGAGACACAATAAGTCTTTTTTATTAAAAAATATATTATACACGCTACGAATGTTTTATGATTGTGTGAAATAAATGAAATTATAAACTATGTAAAAAGGTATAGCTTACCAACGCAATTTTTTTATAACTGCAAAAAAATGCACACCAATCTATTTTGCCGACTGTACCTATGTCTTTTCACGAAAGCCGAGTAAATATCAATTATAGCCCTTAATTAATTCATTAAGAATTTAATTAGCTTTCCTTGTTAACTTGTAAATTAGAGTGTGCTAATAGTTTCGGCCTACCAAGGTTTCATTTTGTAATTTCAAGTAGATTTCGATTTTCTATAATTGACAAAGAACCCAATATGCTTATATAGGGCGAGTTTAAATTCCATCTTAAAATAATAATAATAATAAAAATAAGTATCTTGACTTGGCTCACGAGGTTGTCGACATGTGGGAAGCATGTGGGAAATGGACACAGCAGTCATTGTGCCGATAGTCGTGACGGCCAATGGCTTAATAGCCAAGAGCCAGGACCAACATCTGAGGAGGCTCTCGTTAGGCAGTTGGATCAAGGGCTTGATCCAGCAGGCAGTACTTATGGACACGGCGCGTAATGTCCGGAGATTCCTCTCTCAGGAGCCCCGACCACCGGTAGCTAAGACCCTATTCTCGAGGTAGTTCGCTTTTTTGTTTATGTGATAAATCTGTGTAAATACTGATCCGATTGTTATTTTTTTTTTACTGTTAGAAAGCTGCTGTATTCCTGAGTAAAATAGGCTATTGTATGTATGCGGGCGAAGCCGCGCGCAAAGGCTAGTTTAATATAAACGTGGTTGATACTCATCAGGGTTCTCACCTACGAAAGATAATCCTTATATTAAAAAAACACTCTGTATATTTGGCTCATAAAATCACAGGGCCTTATGTAAATATATTGACTCATGTAATTTGGTGCTGGAGTCCTTAATTTGCTTATGTCTGGGGGTAGGTGATAAGTTAAGTAACTCTTTATGCAAAATATTCGAGTCTTATGTAAACATACAGCTACATTTTGCTATACTCTGTTTTTAGTACCGACCAGGGACGGATCGTGAATTTGTGGGGTCCTGGGCTAACACTTTGGGGGTAGTGGAACAGAGAGTAAAGTCCCACATACCTCCGTTGAAAAGGGGAGGATCCTCCGACCAGACAGGTGTTATGTCTGGTGGGCTGTTGCCCGATAGATGATTTCGGGTTTGTTCTATATGTTCCAATCGCGCCGCGAATCTTACTTGCGCGATGCAGGATTAGTTCATTTGTGACGACATAGATGTCGCTACATCACTCCCCTCCGGAGATCGGAGATCGATGGTTCTTGATGCGTCGTGTGATGCGTGCCAGGCCAATGGAGGTTGGTTCCAGTGTGTCGGAACCGGATTCTGCATAGTTCTCGGTGAGTCGGAACTGTCTGCGGTGATGCCCCAGTGAGTCGGGGTGGTGCTATCCCAGTGAGTCGGGATACGATGCTGCAGGCTCCAGTGAGTCGGAGTAGTGCGGCTGGCTCCAGTGAGTCGGAGCGGTGCTGTGCGACGTAGGGCTTGACTGCTGTCGTCGACCAGGAGAGGTTCTTCAAGGCTCTTTATGTGACTGGCCGAAGGTGCAGATGCTTAGCCAAGGTCGCTGATGAGGCTGAGGGTGATGACCAGGTATGACCACGTAGGCATGCTGGTGGTCAGGACACCCATATAGCCGTGGGTGCTGGCTGTATGGCTCGCTGCTCGAAAGCTTGAGAAAGTGATGATGACGTCACGAAGTAGTAGCTGCACGAAGGCTGCGCTGACGTTCTTTGTCGAGGGTCACCAGTTTGGAGGTAGTGGAACAGAGAGTAAAGTCACACATACCTCCGTTGAAAAGGGAGGATCCTCCGACCAGACAGGTGTTATATCTGGTGGGCTACTGCCCGATAGATGATTTCGGGTTTGTTCTATATGTTCCAATCGCGCCGCGAATCTTACTTGCGCGATGCAGGATTAGTTCATTTGTGACGACATAGATGTCGCTACAACACTACTTGGGGGTCCATATATTAATGATGAAAATTAAAGTAGATTATATTTCCTCAGGTTAGTTTTTCTTTTATCTTATGAGAAAAAGTGAAGAAGATAGAACCATAAAAAAACTACTTATTTTTTCTAAAAATTACTATCAACACAAAAATTACAATGTTATAAGTGGTCCGCCATATTAGCAACGTTATATACGTACTACCTATTATTTTACGATGATAAGCGAGAGTTTTGCTGACTAAAACCCACCCGTTTTCTTCCAGTTGCCATTTGCGTTCCAACTCTTTCGAACTCTTTCCGCTCTAACTCTTTCGAATCATTCTCCAGCCCTAAAATGAGGCCCTATGATTCCCGGGTCGGGCAGTGTTACTGATATCTGGAATTTCTTAGTAACTACCCGAGGTCTTGATTCGTGGTTAACCGATGTCGTTAGTGTCGAAAAAGCAATAACAGATTCAGATAATTATATTTATTTGCTATCAATGTAGGTACAGATATAAAATGGAACATAGGTAAAGGTTTCCGCTACATTCCCTTACGATATGTAAATTCGTAAAAAGTAAAAGATTACAAATTATTACAAATTCAAAATTACTTGCAAATTCATTTTTTTTTATAAATTAACAACTAACATATTTTTGTAATCGTCGCTGCGCCTGCAAAATCCGCTATGGATAAAAATTTAACTTTTCAGGAGAAGCAAAAAACTGTTTCTTTTTCAAACTGTTAATATTATTTTAAAACTAAATTTGCAGAAAATTAGACTCGATATCGGGACATTCAGAAATATTAATTTTTCGCCGTTTACTATGATATTCCAGGAGCTAGATTTTTTTTAAGTTTATTTGGGCACATAGCGGTTTTTTTTCGCGTCGTAATTACCGCTACCTGACTTTTCACCACATGGCGGAATTATGCTTTTACTAAATAGTTTGCATTTTTGTGCTTCCTAAAATACTTAGCGGTTTTACCAAATTATTTTAAAATAATGAAATAGGTTTAAGTTCACATAGAAAGTATTTATTATACTTAATTAGAAAAATAATAAACAAAATTAAATCAAAAGACAATAAAATATAAACAGGTATTTAAAAAAAAAACATAATAATATTTAAAAGTTTAAATTGCAACAGTATTAATTAATGGACGAAATAACTCACAAGAAACAGGGTTTACACATACAATTATATAAACTAAAAAATAATAAGTAACGTAACAATCTTTTTAAATTCTCTCTAGTCTCGATCTATGAGATCAAATCTAATCACAGTCGTTGTTACACTTAAATATTTGGCAAACTTTGAGATCACTTTGTAACTAAGCAAAAAGTAGGTACTAAGAATAGTAAACAAAACAAGTTTTAAATTAATTAATAATATAGATTGTCATAAAAAAATTGATTATCTCGATGCATGAAACATTTTAAGGACTGTAAACAATCAAATTTAGTTTTATCAATTTTTCGCGGCGTAGTAAACAAACACGGAGCTTCCTCGTACAGATCAGCATTTCTTCTATGTGGCAACAAGGTCCATTCGGTTTCATCATGTCTTAATTTATAATAAGCATCACCGTTCATATATAACAGTGATCTTATATCGGCAACCGTGGGATCACCTGCTTTTTTACCGGGACGAATCGATGAAAAATTGCTAGGCACAGCTTCAAAGTTTTTAAAAAAGGTATAGTCTACATGTCTAATAATGTAGGGTTGACTTGGCCTCGCTTTGCGCATGCATGTTACATAATCTGCAGGCGTGTACAACGGCGGAGTACAGCATTTTTCTAGAGTCGAATGGACACTGTCAACCTCCATCATGGTGTGTCCTTTTTCCAAGATGATTTGTTGAATTTCCACTGACTTCAGCTTCGAAACGTCTGCCAAAGCACTAGACAGAACCTTATTCCGGTTTTGGTAACCACAACCATCTGATATTAGACTAATTTTTTTATAGCCTTTGGTGGCATAAAGCTTCACAAATGTTATAATGCATGAAACAAATTCATTAGATGTAACACCGCCGTCACCTTCGTGCCAAACAAACACAAATACATCTTTTGTATTATTAATATAAATTGTGAAAACATGAATCTGGAGTTTTTGTTTATAATACTGGGAGGATACTAACAACTTGGGGCACAATTGGACACTTTGTAAATCCATTGTACATACAAAATGCTCATCGGATAGGGAAGCTATGGCTCTTTTCTTCGCTTCTCGAGCCTCATTCTTTTTTGTCAAATGTATTTGGTACGCTTCTTCACTTAGGTTTCCTTCTTTGAAAGATACGCAAGTATCGCATTGGTCCTTCCGCGGCTTATATATAGAAATTTTCTTATTTTCTAAAATCTCACAAAATTTTTTTCTTTGGACGAATCCCAAAGAGTTTTCTTTGCACCAGGAAACGTAAACTTCGTGCATTTTTGTTTTTGAATGCAATGCATCGTCAACGTAAGTTCTAGACGAAGACGAGCGGCAATAATGACTAGGTACCTTAGCTAGTTGGTCTAACCATTGGACAACCGAGCCTGACTTCAAAATTCTCTTATCTGAGGTACTAAGCTCATCAAGAATGGCAGGTACACTTTGCGTTGAATTGTCTGTATGACACGAATTATATCCAGCTTTGGTCCAATCTGTGAAGGTATCTTTCGTTATGTCTAAAGTGGCCAAAAATAAATCTCTACAGACTCTTACCTTAACGCCATTTTCTCTAGGCAAAAAACAATCGGCACCAGTATTTTTCCTTTTTGATGTACCATTTTCAGTTGTGGTTACGGTTCTTCTTTTTATTATATTTCGAACTGCAGTGGAACCCAGTACGTAAGCTTTTTTAGCTTCCCAAGATGTCAACGACCAGAAATAATCAAAAATATCTTTACGGGCTTGATCGGTTACAGACCCGCAAAGAAAGGACCTGTCAGAAATGCCTACAGTACCATGATTACAAGGTACAGGCTTTAGTTGTCTTTTAGACTTCTGAGTCTCGATTAAATTTCCCCCTGTTCTTCGAAGACCTTTGTAGTCTTTGCCATGTAATCGAAGAACCTGGTTGTTCTTTCTCTTGTTCTTAATAGATGTTAGGTCATTGCTCTGATTGTCGTTAGATTCTTCTACCTGCAAGTCTTCTTCTAACAGACCAGTCTCAGGATTAATCAATAAACAACAGGAGCTTGAAGTACCAGGGTTCTGAATATCTTCAACATTCAAGGATCGCTCGTTAGAAAGTGGAAGTAGTGGTGAGCTATGGAGTGGAGAAACTAGTATATTCTGATCTGTAGAACAATCACCAGAAGCAATCGTCATTGGCATCTGAACACTTTTTAGCTGTTGTTGGTTCGATCCATGAAATTCACTGAATGTTGAGTCATGTGCTATAAATGCTTCTTCGTGTACAGGGTCAATAATATCGAAATTCGAAATAATAGTACTTGGTATTTCAAAGTCAAAAATCTCCAGGTTTTGAGGCTGATCTAAATTAGTTAGTATCGGCTCTACACGGTTTAATTCACCTAGAGCCTCGGTAGCTACTACAACAACGTTGGGTAAAATGCTAGGTTGTTCCATCCCAAATGAGTTTTGAAATGGTATTTCGGTGAAATTACTAGGTTGTTCCATCATAGAGTTTCCTGTATCCTGCAGCGGTATGCGTCTGGAATTATTATAAGACTCATTTGGAAAAATACTTCTGGGTTCACCTTGAACATTTTCTTTATTTGCCATCGAGACTAGTAACTGCGCTCTGCTATTACGCTTCATTTTTGATTTGTATCGGGGAACCTATGTAATGAAATTAAATGGAATAAATTAATATGTAATGTAATTAATATTACTGTTAACAAAACACTCACAAAGTCCTCAAACTAATTGTAGGTTTAATTGTAAGCACATTTTTAAAGGAATAACGCAAATAACTACACATAACTAGCTTGACATAACGTCGCTCATTTGCCTAATAGGTAGTTAGGTACCTAGTACAATGTAGTTCTTATCCTTTCAAGCGCCAATAATGAGATACAAATAACTACCTACTTTAATCGTGCCCAAGTGGCCAAGAGATGCTCGTTTAATTAAAAAACTTAATACGTACGAGAAAATAAATAAGTAACGTCAATATTAAATAACTTTATACCTAATTAATGATCTTAAAGATACTTTATAGTTAAAATAGCTATTTTGAATAAGCGCTTCTCAAATTATTGGTTTTTTTTATGGTAGGTAAAATCATCCAATGACAAATCCCGCCCTTGGCCGGAGCGGGAAGTAGACCAGACTCATACTGACTAAAAACCTACCCCATTCGTTCGTTGCCTATCGTGCCGGGGCCGGGTATTCCTTTCGGAAGCTGACCCATGGCCCTAGCAGGCTTCGACCCTGCCTGCAGCTAGCAGGCTGGGTCTCTACGGTTTGCTGACAGCTCCTTGAGGCGCGCGGGAACAGAACGCGCCGTTAACGACTTGGGCTCGGTCCGGTCGGTTACCGGACGATCGGACAGCGTGCTACCCACTGCACGCCGTCCGCGAGCCCGCGCCTACGGTGGCCGGAAATCGGGATCGGAATCCCGGCGGCAGCTGGGGCGAGCGCCCCGTTGTCTCTGCCTGATGCGGTCGGCCTCCTCCTTTGCTAGCATTACTGCTTCGCAGAAGGAGGCGACCGCCTGCCATCCCTCCTCACTCCGTACCATGGCCTGAACCAAGGCCCGTCGAAAGAGATCGCTGCCGCCGATTGCCCTCACGAGGACACGGCGATGCTCCACCCAGGCGGGGCACACCTCAACAGTATGCTCCACCGTGTCCTCCAGGTGTTCCGCACAGTGGCGACACCAGGGCGAATCCTCCGCACGAATCCGGAACAGGTACTTGGCGAACTTTCCGTGTTCGGTAAGCACCTGCGTCGTGCGGAAGTTGAGAACGCCGTGAGGTTCTCAAATTATAGGTTAGAATTATGAAATCAAGTGATCAACTTATTAATAAGTAATACAAATAGGGTACTTACATTAATTACACCAAACCAGGTATCTATAATGAGTTTTGTAACACTATCTAACATCTAAAACTACTTAATTAAAATAAAACACACTCGTAAATATTGCACCACGTGCCACGTGCCACGTCTCCTGTTTGATAAACCCGCTATGTGTCATTTCAAAGCGCAATTCCAAGGGACTCGCTTTGAACCGAAAATACGCTATGTGTCTCCTGCACACATAGGGGGTTTTTCAAATCAGTTTTTGACCAAAATTACATAGCTGATTTTGTTATGTTCTTAACCAAATGAGTTATTACAAAACGGATTTTACAGGTGCACGTGGCTTGAGGAATACTATAAATAAGCAACAAAACCCGATTTAAAAAAAAAAATACATAGCGGATTTTGCAGGCGCAGCGACGTAATTAACAATACCGAATAAAAAAAAAAACAGAAAGCGGCCCTGACTGCTATGCCGGAGGTCATGGGTTCGATTCCCACCCAGGACACATGCTTGTGTGAAGAGCACGATAATTTGTTCTTTGTCTGGGTGTGATTTATCTATAATATGTACATGTGTCTTAGAAATATATAAACATGATTATCAGGTGTCTAGTACTCATAACACAAGCTCTGCTTAGCTTGGGACTAGACGGCGTTGTGGAATATTATATTATACTGTACGGGATAAAGAGGTTTCTAACCTCTAGTACAAATGTATATTCATGTATGTATTTGGTTTTAAGATTTATACCTACGAATAATATAAATCTAAAACTTTTGTTTATTTGAACGCTCGAATCTCAGGAACTAATTGTTCGAATTTAAATTAATAAATTGGATAGTTCTAATTTCACTTGAAATAACGTCTTGTAAAATGATTTTTTGCATTTTTTGCACGATAAGCTCCATTTTAGATTTCTCAACATCCAAAAGTTAGTTTTACATCGCCAATGTGCCATAACACATTTAATTGTTTCCACTTTGTATTGAAAGTTTGTCTTAATTTTAAATTTGGTCACATTATTAAATCATTCGTCTCGCTACATCGTATTTCAATGAAAATCATTGGCCCGAAACTGAAATCACGTGTTGCCTAATTTCCAAATTAGATCAGGTGAATCGTGTCTGAAACTTCAGGAGTTTCTATTTCAAAACTGTCTAGTCTTAATTCATGTCTAGACTGGAAATACTTTCAGGAATAGTTTTTGAACTTTGTTCTTATCATTATTATTTCAACATAAAGACGTCCAATGTTTTTTTTTCTCTCGGTAGGAGTGAGAAATCCTCATGGACGGCGAGGCTGACTCACAGACGAGCCAGTCTGGGCAGTTTCAGATTAAAACCACACTCCTGCCTTACATTTGGTCCACAGACATGGCGTCCGTGCCCTTGTTTGATGGTTTGCATTGTTTGCTTCTGGGCAATTCAACCAAGTGGCGTCACTCTAGAGCACCTTTCAGCGAGCACAATAAATCCCGTCAGAATTTCTGGGTTGAGAGGCCATCAGCCCGAAGCGATACCCAAGTAACAACGACCCACATTCAAAGTCAGGAATCTCCCGACTTTCAACACACACGACCTACCGCCGCCAGAAATGCCGCCTCAAACAAATGGCCGCTCAACCCCAAAGACAATAACTATAATATCATTTATCGTCCAATGTTGGACATAGGCCTCCCCAAGTGTCGCCACAGCAACCGGTCCTGTGCGTCTCACATCCACCGCATTCCCACGACTGCCACCAGGTCATCGGTCCACCTTGTGGGAGACCTTCCAACTTTGAACTGAGGTTTTAGTTCTTCTTAATCAGTCACAAACTAGTTTGAAAACTTTTCTAAACGGGTTTTTTATCTGTCTCAGTTTTCAAGGCCGTATCAACATTGTTTTTTTTCCTAGTGACTTAAGGAAAGTGACAATACCGTTTATAATAAATTTATTAATCGCTTTTTTGTTAGCTATTGCAATGTTTGGCCTTTTAAAAGTAATTTGCATAGATGTCGCGGAAAATTAACCGTCACGACTGATTATTACGAGCGATTTTCACTTTGCAAGAAATTCAAGGTGTAATAGTAGATTTTTGTTATTGTTTTGTGGTCATTATCTCTGTAATTGAATAGACGCAATACTATTTCATTAATGGATTATTTATTTAATTTCCACTTTAGTGTTGTGATTGCAAACGCTGCTGCTCTGCATGAGGTCTTTTTTTGAGGTGGGAAGTCATTCAGCATCGACCTATAGTGCGTAGTACATATATATCGATGTCATTCAGTGATTTCTCCCGCTCTGGGTGGAGCAAAAGGGTGCGTCAGATTGATTCCCTATTTACCTGTGAAACTAGATGATTCGATTTTTATTATATCGAATACGGTGTGTCGATATTTCAGTTATACGATGTATTATTCCATCGATACCTTATTGGTGCGATGTAAAATTTGTGCGTAAAATCCTGTTGAGAAAAACCCTACAGCGATTGCTCATTATTTCGATAGAATGTCGGTTCAAAACGCCTACTGTTCCTTAACCTAACCTTATTAAGAAAATAAATTCCTTTTATTTAAAAAATAAAAATATAATTCCTAGTTCATAATTTACATCGAGATACATTTTTGGATGTTGAGGGTATCAGGCTATATAGTTTAATGTTTTTCCTTAATGTCTATAATGCAAAATAAGGTCTTAAGAAAAGTAATCTTTTCCTTATTAAGGTTATTAATATTAAATGTCACGAAACAGTAGGTCTAGCGGTAAGTCGGGGCAGTTATCACTAGACCAGATCTTTTTTAAATACCCTTCATACCTTCATAACGTTTAATAACCCTCTATCATTCCCTGAACAATAACTAGAGAAGTAACTGCAACTTAATCTAAGTAAGATTCCAGTTAGTAAGTAACTTTCCTTGCTTCCCCTAAGCCTGCAACATGCAGTTAACTTAACGGCTCCAAGTAATTAAATCCATGTTTTGTTCACATAATTACACTTTATGTTTAAACTTAATTAAGTTTACATTAAGTTAACTTTGTGTTAATGGACTAGTTTTATGGTAAAAAGAGATTTTAGTTAAGAAAAGCCCGATTGATTTATTTTCTTTGGCATTTAGGGGGAGGGGGTTGGAGTGGTGTGTATGTACCACACCACACACATGTACCACACCACACACATGTGGTGTGTGTATATTATAGTTTGCAATATGGGTATATTAATCAATCAATCAAATTTATGAAGTACTAGTTGCTCTTCGCCCTTCGATAAAAAGTATAAGTGCTATTTTAAGCCATGGTTAACCCGTGATCGTGGTGATCGCTTCCGAGACTGTAGATGTTTTGTTCATAACGCGCCGCTTCGCTTCGCGATCGCGTTCAAGTTCTGTCACTTATGTTCCTACTTAAGCGACAGAGCGCGATAACTACTACTTCAATATACATGTTACATAGGTATGGTTCAAGACAGATATCAAACTTCTGATCTAACTTACAAGACAAGTTAATAAAAGTTTTTAACTAAGCTCGGCGAGTAATGTAAATTAGAAATGTCGTAACAAGTCGTTGTTTTAGATAACTTTCTCAGGTTTCATTTTAGATTATTTATACAAAAATTCCATTCTTATTTAGATTGTACAAAACAATGAAAGCTCAAATGAAAAAGAAGAAAAACCAGATTTCTGGTTAAAAATTGCAAATTAAGATTTTTAGTTTTTCTTTATCGGGATTATTTTTAACTTTTATACCAGCGAAACTGCGTGCTGAAAATAGTAAATAATTTAAAAAAGGACAAATAAAGAAAAATGCTAACCACAGACACCGATCACGAAATGCCGGAATTGGCGACGCGGTAGGCCCAGAAGGCAATAAATAAAATAAAATAAAATTCCTTTATTTCAAGTGACACGACTCATAGGCATACATACAGTCTCAAAAACTCATAAAAAACACAAACATATAAAGGTACAATTACATACATACACACACATAAATACAACAACACAAACTAACATGACAACACTTAATTACACACATAATTATGCAGACGAGACGAGAATGGCGTGACGAGTATTAGCAGTACCTAAAGGATTGGCCAGAAATAGCTAAGGACAGAGCAGAGTGAATAAAGATAAAACATTCAATTTAAAAGTTTAAACAGTTAACACAGTTTTGCTTAACGCTTCGTAAGCCGCTCATTAGAGACACAATTAAAAACATAACCCTCCTTCTGGCGCAGTCGGGTAAAAATCATTATGTCTCGAGTAGATCTACGCTCCCGGCATCCAACAGGTTAAACGAGTATGCCATTTTTGGTCCAGGTAGGACCATCCATTAGCTATGTATGCTATATCGTTGAATAGGTATTTTCAAGCTGAATAAAAGTCACTATGGCACAAGTTCCAAATCTTAATTCGTTCAGACTTATTCTCGGTTTAACATGTTAGTTTTGCCAATGACCAAGTATTAATAGTACGCGGCAAATAAGTTGAACCAGTGTCAATGGTACAGAATTCATCGTGCGCGAGTTCGACTCGCACTTGGCCGGTATTTTATTTATATTTATTATCTTTTCCACAGGGGGGACATTTCAAGAACGGCAACCTCCAAGCGGGCCACGAACAGCATGCCAAAGGCGAATCCGGACATTTCGCTAAGGGAGGGCATGTGCACATGCATAAGGTAATTTGTCTTTTAAATTTGAAAACTGTATAGTTTGTATAGTTGTATGTAAGGATTGGTTTTCAATCAACGCCTTGTAAAATTGACAGAAGTTATAATTTCTGAACTACATATTCTGAGCAGATTTGAGCTAAGAACTAAAAATAACAAAGCCGTTTCAAAAAACAGATGTTATCATTTCTGAAATTT
Source organism: Leucania comma (assembly GCA_958295575.1). Classification (NCBI taxonomy): domain Eukaryota; kingdom Metazoa; phylum Arthropoda; class Insecta; order Lepidoptera; family Noctuidae; genus Leucania; species Leucania comma. The sequence continues at coordinate 20,160,270 of OY282477.1, read as the reverse complement.
GCCTATTTCAGCAGATTTGAAATCAGAATTAATTTTTAGTCTTAGTGTAACTAAAATCTTGTAGGACTTGGTAGCTATTCGTATAGATATTCCAAACAGCCTGTAGAAATATGGCGCCTCTAATCATAAAATGCTCTTTTGATCTATACTAAATCTATATAGGGTGACTGGTAATTAGTGAACGATACTTAAACACGCGATTGTTGTCATGATAAAAAACAACTTTTATTTAGGGACCAAACCTGAAATTGCGAAAAAAAAATCAGCCAAGTTCAGTACATTTTGACCAGTTAGATGCACATAAATGTGCTGACCAGCAGATTTTTTTCATGATTTCAAATTTGGTCCCAGAGTAAAAGGTTTTTGTTGACTACAATCACGTGTTTAAGTCATCATCATCATCATCAGCCTTTTAATGTTCCCACTGCTGGGACACAGGCCTCCTCTCTAGGAGAGGAGTACTCGTGTTTAAGTATCGTTCACTAATTACCAGTCACCCTATATATATATATATTATAGAGAGAAGAATTGTATTTTTGTTTTTAAAGATTTTAAAAATTATTATAATTAAAACCCCTTAACGAATAGAGTCTTATAAATAAAACCCCTAAACCCATTAACTTATAAATAAAAACAAAAATTTTCCTTTCCAGGGTCACAAAGCAGCCTTGGGTTATGACGGCCACTCGCAGCACGGCAACGACCATCACCAGAAAGCGGGCAAAGACGGCGGGAAGAAGTGGATCTATCATCATGGGGTACCAGCGAAGACCACTAACCTTGTCCTGATTGACCGAAGAGCAGACCAGTTGTTCCATGGACCACAGTACTTCGGATAAATCAGGCTTTTTGAGGGTAAATAGCTGCAAATTTTAGGCAAGTTTCGACTGTAGGACTATTTTTAGGCAGGTTGAAAAACAATCAATATAAAAAAGAGATTTGTTATAAATCTCATAGCATTTAAAAGCCTACGATAGACTGAGATAGAACTACTGAGCTGAAATCTTACGCCTAAACATAAAATACCCATTTAAAATGAGGAATCAACGAGTGAACTTGACATCTTGCGGTCAGAAAATACAGTAAAAAATTGTAAGCATATCCGCCGAATCAAACTAACTATACCGAACAGACATTGATTTTTCTGTACCACGGATTTGCAGCTATTCACCCAATATGTACGGTCAGCGACAAAAGTCTATTAATGTTGCACCATTAAAATTGGAAAAAAATGGTTCGATAATATAAATTTTAGAACTACCTTTAATAGCTTAGAGTTATTTGTTCTTAAAATTTTAAATCTGTTCCCATTTTAATTTTAATGTTTGCACAATTATTAATAATTAGAAAACCGTTTGTTTTTTTTTTTAATATTTATATTTGTGTTAAGTTTTCTAAATATATTTTAATTATTAATAAATGTTAATCGAGTTTTGTCGCTTGCTGAACTGACAAGGCGGGGTTTTTATAAAAAAAAATATGTTTTTATTCTAGTAGATTTTGTTATTAGAAATCTAGCTTGATTTTTATAAGTGCTTTAAAAAGGGGGTCTTTCTGAATAAACGTTTTATTTGAATAGAAAAAAAAAGATGAAAAGCTACTTTTAGGTGTCCACATTAGGGTCCTCAGCTTCTTATCGATTTTTACTTATTAGTTATAGGAAAAGCGAATAAATCTCATCGTGCGTAGATTTGAAAAATAAAAATGTTTAGCAAGATATTTTTCTATTATTTTTACTATTACTCATATGTATTTTTGGATAAATACGGGTTTTTTATTTCGAATAAAAAAAGAAAACACTATTTTGTACTGTATGTGAAATTACTAAGATAAAAATTAATTGAAAGGCTGCTGTGCACTTTTTTATATTTGTTGAATACAACTGTACTATACTTACCTTATATTTGATAATACATACAAGAAGTTAAAGGATTAATTGCGTTAAATGATCCGTTTTTGTCGGGATTTAAATTTTTAACGTATGTGTCGTGGTATCTACTTTATTTTGTGATCATCAAATATTTATTCCCCAACACTTACTCATTCAAAAACAGGCCGTTTATTTATTCATTGGCGATTCTCCAGGCGGTAGAAGTCCATGTAACCATTAATGATGCCCTTTATTATCGGATTAACCCTAAATATGAAAACGAAATTAGACGTTCAATTTTTTTTAGGCGGGATCCGTTTTTTCGTTTTGAGGTAAGAAAGACCCAAAAGAAAAAAGCTGAACCCTTATAGGAACACTTTGTTATCCGACTGTCTGTTTGTCAAAACCCTTTATTTCGGAAACGTGTAGAGGTGTCAAGTTGAAATCAAAATCATATACTCAGGTCTGCATCCTCTGACGGTTTAAAAAATCAAACTTCTAAGTTAACGAAAAGAAAAAGATATGGCCATTTGTCGCAAAAAACATATATTTTGAAACTCACAAGGGAATCAGAATTCTTAAGATACTTCCCGTTGACCCAGAATCCTGAAATTTGGCATAAAGCAGGGTCTTATAGCACAAGTAAATGTTTTCATTAGTAAGTTTTTATTTTTGGTTACTTCACTAGCTTAGCTTTTTTAGGGTCGGTACAATAGCTTCGTGAAACACGATATTCATTAGGACTTTAGATTCCTTAAAGATTACCAATGAATTAAAAATCAGTCTGTATGAAAGGATTGAGTCATAACATTTTTTTGTATTGTTACAACAAATAGTTTATATTTTGCACGCTTTTGTTTTCAGAGTGTTATTATAGTCTATTGCAGTCTTTATAGTTATCTAAACAAAGCTATATTCAAAGGATATTGTTGTATTGAAATTAACATAACTATTGATACATATTCCGCAATTTGGCGTCTAGAATGAATTCAATACCGGATTTTTGAATTGAGAATTTCTTAAACTTCATACTTCAACATGACTATTTGGGTATATCATTTTCTTTTTTGTGTTCATAAGAGAAAAACATTTATAAACATATATATTTTATATTGAAGTGTGGTTTAGCAAGTACTTCAAATTAATTAAATAACGGAGAATATAAAGAAGGTTGTCTTTTTCTAAAATAAATAGCGGTGGGTGTATGACTGGGACATTTTTTTTTGCATGATCGATCTAAAATGATTGATAGAAAAAACAATAAGTAGGCTATAAAAATAATACTTAAGTGTTTTTATTTTTATATTTTTTTTCTTAGAGAGCAAAAAATGTTTATTTTATTAGGTATCTATTTTATTATATAAAACAAGAAATATTTAGCGCACCCAATACCTATCTTATTTATTTGCAATAAATAATATTTACTAAAATATTTATAATTCTTGAGATATTTTGTTTGACCACCACTATAATAAGTTAATTTTACTTAATCGTACAAAAACCTTTGAAATGTTGAACCTTTTTTATTTGTTCAATATATCTTAAGTTTTTTAATATTTCATTTTTATTAAGAAACAGATTTTTTTATTGTATTTTATTTTTACAATCTTGTTTTTGCTTTCTTAAGAACATTATAATTAATTAAAGTTTGACTTTCTAGCCTAAATTTATTTTAATACATTTACAATTACTATTAACGTGTTTCATAAGTTAGTATAAGTATTTTGTAATTAATATTATTGTAAATACTGTTGCTGTGATTTATGATGTGTTTTGTAAATATTTTTTTTCTGAAATAAATGTAATTTTTTTATGTCTGTTTTTCATTTTATGACAGGAACAACTTTCACGAATACCTTAAAAGGCAAAAGGATTAAAGAGATACAATAGAGCGGACATCAGAAGAAATGTCTTAGAAAAACTGTCATCCTATATCAGCTAGCTTTCAATAGTAAACATGCGAATCAAATTTGTAATTTATATGTTTTTACACGACTGCCCAAAAATGGAGTGTTATGTTTTAGGGTTCCTGTATGTATGTATGTCATCATCAGCCTTTTTAATGTTCCCACTGTTGGGACTCAGGCCTCCTCTCTAGGAGAGGGAATGGGCCGTAATCCACCACGCGGGCCCAGTGCGGGTTGGTGGATGTCAGATGTCTTCGAATTTTTGGTTGTCACATGTCTTCACCGTTTTGAGAGCTGTGGTGATGAAATAAATTACACAAAGTAATGCGCCTGGCTGGGTTTGAACCCGCGACCTACGACTCGTAGACCGAGGCCGTTACCGCTCGGCCACCGCTGCTCTCTAGTATGTATGTGAGTTTATTTATTCCACCGTAACTTCTAAATGAACCGATTTATACGTATGAGGTATAGTTAGAATCCTTGCATCGTCCTGAGTAACTTAGGCTATTGAAAATGGAATACACTCTAAAATTCTTTCTTATAGTATAAAAAGTCCTCCGACAGCGATGAAAATTTCAGTTTTGTAGATCAAGAAAAATTATTAAAATCTAATTAATTACAGAGTGAATAAGAACAATGTTTACGAAAATAAACTGAAGTTAGGTCCAGTCCTCCACACTAGACTGAGCAACTTACTACTCCTAGGTAACAACTATCGGATCACGATTTTGTTCGCTATGTCCTGTCTATTGGTAGTATATAAGTATTTAAAGTTTTCTCGTTAGTCTATATGTAAAGTAGCAATTACTTTCTAAGTAACAATCACATCAAACTTGATCGTATCTGAATGCACCCTAATACAGTGTCGTGGAAACCATTACAAGCCGTTTGCAAAATAAAATTTAATAAAAAAATTGCCTAATTCCTAAATAAGAGTGATGAATTGTTAAGAAATTCGTATTGTTAAAGTTTTCGTGGCACCTGCGGAACAGACACTGACAGATGGACATTTTATTTCCTTTTTGTACTTACGGATATAAACAATTTTCAGACATTCACAATTTACAGGGTAATCTGCCTCTGAAGTGATGTGGCTACCTGTTTAGAGGAAAAAGGTAAAAGGAAGGGAATATACCTATAAGAAGCATTTTGTTTATTTATCTAAAACTTCTTGCACAAGTAAAAAACTGTACAAAGGCGGACTTAATGCCATAGGCATTTTCTACCAGTCGACCTTAGGGTGATGCAGAAACATAATATAGTAGGTGCAACTTAATGTTAAACAAAACAAATAGAAAAGTAATACAGTAATAAATACATACATACATACATAAATAACGAAAATTACTCTGAGAAACAAATCCAATTAATCAACACTGTGATGATTCTACCAACTTCTTGCGAATGTGTTCACGTGCCATTACCATAAAGGAGAACCGACTGGATGCCATCCTGATGTTCAACGGGAGCGCATTCCAAAGAGAGATCGCCCGGAAAAACATCTTAACGACAATATTAGTTAGAGCCAGATATAGTTAAGTCCAATCTTCAAAGCTTTGAGCACTGGCGAAGGGTAGCCAGCCTTTCTGTATTTTATAGATTGCATTTTGAAGAGTGTGCGCGGGAATTGCGTGCCTTGATTCTACCGTCTCAATTCTACAATCCGACAACACGGCGTACGGCGAGTATCAACCCTCACGTTGTTGAAATCTCCAGAGGTCCGGACTAAGCGTTTCGCCTCGACGTTTATATCGCGTAAATCGAAGGACTGGAACAATTTGCCTGCTGCGATCTTCCCGTCCGATTAGGGTTCCCGCAGCAGGAGGCTGTTTTTATGGTTTTTTTTTTTTGTGTAGTTGGGAAATCACCTAATGACATCTTCTACTCTAACGTGGAGTGAGAGTGTGTGTCAGACTTTTACTGACTAATATCCACCTAGGTTCCATCAATTGCCCTTTGCGTTCTAGGATCGCGGGTTTGTTTTTCAGACATTCCCCATGACTTTAGGACCTCGTATAATTGTGCTATTCCTATTCTATCTTAGAAACTAAAATTGAATGTACACTTTGACAAAGAATAGGTATAATTTATACACCGTTATTTTGATCATTTTAATCCCATGGAGAGTCGATCCAGTACATGCAACACTGTCGATTTGTAAAGATAAAATAAAAAAATAAAGTACTTGTTTTCTAAAACTCTAATTTATATACGCATGTACCTATGAAATTAATTTCTTTAAGTAAACGAGTCAATGAACTTGTAGGCAGTTGTCGGTCGTTGCGTACTAACTACCTACAGGTCATCGAACTCGCCCAGCTGACGTTAACTTAAAGAAATTAAAGAGTTTAAAGAAGTACTTTACTTTTTAATTTTATCTTTACCAATCGATATTGTTTCATGTACCAAATCGGCCCTCCACGGTATTAAAATAATCAAAATTTAACGGTGTATACAGGTAGATACTATTTAAATTGCATAAATGAACAGTGAGTGCATTACGCTCTTTGAAAGTCACAGGAACATTGAATCATTTGATATTCAATGAAATATTCATGAATACATTACTGCATCATTTGTGCTCTCGCCATTATGCAGTTGAATCAATGGATGGGTTTCATTTTCTGCTCATTTTGCATGTAATACAGTACGTAAAGTAAAATGTTATACATGACTAACTTCCAGCAATAATCGTTTCCACTATTTTTTAAGGGTTCCATACCTCAAAAAGAAAAAAACGAAACCCTTATAGGATCACTTTGTTGTCCGTCTGTCTGTCTGTCTGCACGGCTCTTTATCTCCAGAACGCATTGACGTATCGAGTTGAAATTAAAACTACACACTCTATATATATAGTCTGTGGTCCCTTGAAGCTGTGAAAAAAATCAAACTTCTAAGTTAACGACAAAAAAAGATACGGCTGTTTATGTCGCAAAAACGTACATTGCGACAGTCTCAAGGGAATCAAAATTCATAGGGTACTTCCCGTTAACCTAGAACCCAGAAATTTGGCATGAAGCAGGGTCCCAAGTACAAGTATAGGAAAAAATCTGAAAACTGAAAATTTGTAGTTACGTCACAAAAAAAGTACTTTTTGCGATTCGGAAAAATATTCGAGACTCGATTCTGACATTAACTAAATACCTAAGTTAGTTTGTACGGAACTACTACGGACTAGCACTTGCCCAGTTTTTTTTTTAACGATATAAACTAGTGCGTGACTGCGATCCCACCTGATAGTAAGCAGTGATGCAATCGTAGACGGTGAGTCGCACTAGTTTATTATGAGACTATTCACTCTAGCCTTGAAGACACCTAAAATAATGGGAAAATTTCCGTGTCATCATCAGATCCCAAGCATTTTTGCCACAAGGGTACAAGTTTTGTGAATTATTCGAGCAAGTGACGGAATTACCGAACGCCAACAGAGCGTTCGGCGTTATCATTCTTTTTGCGTTACCATTTTACTAAACATTGCGATGGATGAAATAACAAGCTTCACATTAACGATAGACAAGTGCGAAAGGCCCTTTTAAATGCAATTCATTTGTAAGCAAACAGAATGGATGCTGTACTCTATCCGAAGGCAGCTATTCAATATCAAATGACACTCAATTTCGAAAAAAAATGTACTCGAAGTAATGGCTGTATCAAGTAACTGTAATAACAACCTAGTGACTAGGGTACTGTGTCGTTTTATTTATTTAAAGCAGCTTTACCGACTTCAAAAAGTCACTTCGACTTTTCAATTTGCCGGAATCTTTATTTGTTTTATTGTGCTTTAGTAAATTTAGTTTAGAGCAGTGGTGGCCGAGTGGTAACGGCCCCGACTTACGAGTTGTAGGTCGCGGGTTCAAACCCAGGCAGGCGCATTAGATTGTGTAATTTATTTCATCACCACTGCTCTCAAAAACGGTGAAGGAAAACATCGTGAGGAAACCGGCATGTCCTAGAACCAATAATTCGAAGACATGTGACATCCACCAATCCGCACTGGGCCCGCGTGGTGGATTACGGCCCACTCCCTCTCCTAGAGAGGAGGCCTTAGTCCCAGTTGTGGGAACATTATAAGGCTGATGCAATGCAATGCAATGCAAGTTTAGTTTATTTATTTGTTGAACACTTTATTGTTGTCATTTAAATAAATACAACAAAAAAAAAAAAAGCTTAAATCTAAAGCACATACAATGGGCGGCCTTATCGCAGGTTAGTTTCATCAGTTATAAAATCGTTACAAATCGTTTTTAACACTTTGGAGGCTCACACACATTCATCATGCGCTGCTGGTTATATATGAAGTGATTCCATCCATAATCTTTTGATCCCCACATGAAATATAATCGATAGATAAGCATATAAGTTTGTTTTTGGTATTTTAGCAATTTTTTGGTCGACTAGATAAGTTGCGCAATAAACATATCTGGGGCCGCTTTAAAATCGCACCAATCATCGAAATTCTTACCGAAAACTGTCTTAAATGGTATGGACCTATTAGCAGGAGAGGCGAGGCATGTCGTGAAAATTACATTAAATCTGCCAGAACAACAGAACGGCAGAGGTCGACCACCATTGACCTGGTGGTCTAGAATCGAGAGAGATCTCAAGTTAGCCCATTTGCCAAAGACGACAACCCAGGATAGAATATCCTGGCGCCGATTAGTGAGGAGATCCCGGCCCCAAATAATGGGAACAGGAGAAGACTAAGAAGAATAGTATTTTTTTGGTTTCCTAACCTACCCTTTATTGCCCATCACAAATATCCATCCTTTACCTTTTTTTTTTAAAGGTAGGTCAGAAAAATCATCCTATGACTTCTTCTGTTCTATACTGACTAAAACCACACCTACGTTCCTTCTTTCCCATGCGTTAGAAACCCGAGTTTTGCTTTCGGACTACACATCGCCCCATTACGCTTCAGCCCTGCTGGGCTCCTATCCTGTATATGCAAAAAAAAAATTAAAAATTGGTCCAGAAATCACACGAGTGCAGTCGCAAGCACAGCTAAGCTAACTAATAAGCAAAACTGGAAAGTTTATGAGTACTCGGTTCGCCATAGTCTGACAAATGGCACACTAAAGAAAAGAGTTATAAACAGCGAGCGTATTGAAAAAAGTTAAAAAATACTGGCACAGTGGTACCGAGGTATAGTCGAACACCGATGTGCGTAGGATTCCTATTAATGTTTGTTACAACAGTCGTAATACGAGGGTAGGGTTAGCAAATAAGCTGGCTATTCATTTAGTTTCATTTATGATATATACACCGTTAAATTTTGGTCGTTTTAATCCCGCGAAGGGTCGATTAGGTACATGTAATGTTATCGATTTGTAAAGAAAGTACTTACTTTTTTTTTAAACTCGAATTAATTTACGCATGTACGAAATTAATTTCTTTAAGTAATCGTCAGCTGAGCGAGGCCGATGAACTGTAGGTAGTTAGTAAGTAACGACCGACAACTACCTACAAGTTTATGGACTCATTTACGTAAAGAAATTAATTTCGTACATGCGTATATTATTTAAAGTTTTTGAAAAAGAGTACTTTATTTTTTAATTTTCTCTTTACAAAGCTATAGTATTTCATATGTCGAATCGACCCTCCGCGGGATTAAAACGACCAATATTTAATGGTGTATATAATAATAATAATAATAATATCAGACCGCCTTGGAGTCTGGTTTGCTACCCGAGTTTTTTACAACAGGAGTTACCCACTTGCTCCACAAATCTGGTAGCACCGCGGAACCCAAAAACTATCGGCCAATTACATGTTTGCCGACTGTTTATAAAGTTCTTACATCCATTTTGAGAGGTAAGATCAACTGCCACGTAGACAATAACGCTATTATGTCTGCCTCTCAGAATGGATGTAGGAATGGGTCCCGCGGTACTAAGGAGCTACTCCTCATCGATATGGCCATTAGCCAACAGGTTCGGCGTTCCCGAAAGGATCTGTCGACATGTTGGATAGACTATAAGAAGGCCTACGACTCAGTTCCTCATACATGGCTCATGAGGGTGCTAGAATTGTACAAAATTGATGCAATACTACGCACCTTCCTGATGTCATGTATGAGGCAATGGAGGACGGTCCTTCGCTATCCAGGATGTCGACATATTCGAAGGAATAGCGAACCGGTAAGGATCGAGCGAGGTATATTCCAGGGTGACAGTTTGAGTCCGCTTTGGTTTTGCCTAGCCTTGAATCCTCTGAGCACACTGCTGGAGAATTCAGGTCTAGGCTACCGGTTGAAGAGAGGTGGTCAGGTTATATCTCACCTCCTTTACATGGATGACTTGAAGCTTTTTGCCCCCAACAATCTGCAACTGATGGAGCTACTGAAGGTAACTGAAACCTTCAGTAGTGCCATCAGGATGGAGTTTGGTGTGGACAAATGTGCAGTCATGCATGTAAAGCGAGGGGAGGTTGTGGAATCCGTGGGTATTCAAACTCACGGATTCCATTGGCCTGAGATCCCTCTCTCCAACTGAAACTTATAAGTATTTGGGTATGTCGGAAGCCCTAGGCATCAATATCACTGACATGAAACAATCGTTGAAGGAGCGCTTCTTTGGACGTCTGAAGAAGGTTTTCAATAGCCTTCTTTCAGGCGGAAACAAGGTGCGCGCCTTCAACGGTTGGGTCATGCCGGTATTGATGTACTCTTTCGGCGTACTCAAATGGACTCAAACGGAACTTGACGCCCTGGATAGGCGGGTCCGAACACTGCTGACTGCATACCGAATGCATCACCCACGATCGTCGGTGATGAGACTGTATATCCCGCGGAAGTGTGGCGGTCGAGGTTTTTTAAATGCCAAGACCCTTCACAACCGCGAGGTATGCAGTCTCAGGGAGTATTTCCTAGCTGCCGACGTGGGTATGCATCGAGATGTAGTGGCAGTGGACAAGGGACTCACCCCGCTCTCCTTGGCTAAGGAGAACTGGCGCAAACCGGTAGTGCTTGACACTAACGATCGCAGGGAAGTATGGCAGAGCAAGGAACTTCACGGACGCTTTTTCCGGGCCCTTCACGGGCCCGATGTAGACCAATTGGCGTCCGTAGCTTGGCTGCGTTTCGGTGACCTCTTTGGGGAAACCGAAGGTTTTATCTGTGCAATTATGGACGAAGTTATCATGACGAATAACTACCGGAGATTTATTGTGAAGGACGGCACGGTTGACATCTGTCGGGCGTGTCACCGTCCGGGAGAATCAATTCGTCACATTATCTCCGGTTGTTCTCGTCTGGCTAACGGCGAGTATTTGCATAGGCACAACCTCGTAGCCAAGATTATCCATCAGCAACTTGCTTTGAAATACTCTCTTGTGGGATCGGAAGTGCCGTACTACAGGTATGAGCCCGACCCAGTTCTTGATAATGGTCATATCACGTTGTACTGGGATCGGTCCATCATCACTGACAGGACTATTGTAGCCAATAAGCCTGATATAGTGGTGGTGGACCGAAACGAGAGGCGTGCAATGATTGTTGACATATCCGTTCCGCATGACGAGAACCTCGTGAAAGTCGAGAAAGATAAACAAATCAAGTGCGAGTATATTGACTTGGCTCGCGAGGTTGTCGACATGTGGGAAGTGGATTCGGCGATCATTGTACCGATAGTCGTGTCGGGTAATGGCTTAATAGCCAAGAGCCTCGACCAACACCTTAGGAGGCTCTCGTTAGGCGGCTGGATCAAGGGCTTGATTCAGAAAGCGGTACTCCTGGACACGGCTCGTATTGTTAGGAGGTTCCTTTCTCTGGAGCCCTGACCGCCGGTAGCTTGGACCCTGTTCCCGATACCGGTGGGACACTATTTTTTATATTTTTAAATGTTTTTTTTTATGTTTTTTTTTAGGAAATATTTAAAAATGTAAAAAATATGTTTAAGCAAATAAATAAAGGAAATAATAATAATAATATAATATTTCCACCACAATCACACAACACCGTCTAGTCCCAAGCTAAGCAGTGCTTGTGTTATGGGTACCAGACAGCTGATAAACATACTTATATATTTCTAAATACATACATATTATAGATAAATAACACCCAGACACATATATAGGGTGACTGGTAATTAGTGACCGATACTTAAACACGTGATCGTAGTCATGATAATAAACAACTTTCACTATGGAACTAAACCTGAAATCGCGAAAAAATATTTTAATTATGATGATACCTTTTTGATAACACAACACGCCGACTCAAGCTTGGTCATTTCCGGTCAACCGAAAGGCGAGTTACTTAATGCTTGCAGTCCGCTAGCCTGCGCCTACGGTGGCCAAGAATCGATCTGCGACTCCCAATGCCCGGGGCGATTCTTTCGGCTAGAGGATGTCCTCAGCGCTGGATTGTGACAGTCGCTATCTTCATACCGCATAAGACAAACATCTAACAAAGACATTTTTATCCATCGCAAAGATCTAAAAAGTCACAGGAATTTTCTATTTAGGACATTAGCAAACTTACACAGCTAAGAAAAACTAAGTGCCACCTTTCGTCTCGGATGGGAATACAATTACCGACTTTAAACTTGTAACGACTTCAAAGAATCAATAAAAATTCTTATCAAACTGCAATTACGTACATTAAGGGTCCTGTCCACCGACGCATAGCTTCATAGACGTGTATTCGTCACTATACGCTTGGAATACGCGAGCGTGAAGCCAACATACTCGTACAAAACTATGAAATTCTATCGACGAAGCGGCAGCGGCGTGCTGTCTTGTCACTTATGTAATAGACTAAGATCCCAGAGCTGTCCGACATAATAATTAGGTTCTCAGTAGCTTCTTTGTATACCTGTCAGCTCCACAAGCACACAGGTATTGAGAACCTAAGGTTTAATCCATGTAATAACAGACAGCTCGGGATCATAGTCTATAAGGCTGGGAGCACCCAAATACTCCGAAATATTTTATTCCGAATTTCGATGTTCCGATTTTCAAAAGTCCGAATTTCATCACAAATGTTTCTGTCACGGCAAAAGCATTGTTTGCTTGCTGCTTGTTGCTTGCCTGCTTGCATGTTGCATACCTGCTCCCATTTTGCATGCCTGCTTGCACACTTATGTGTTTATTTGTCTTGCTATTCAGTTTTACAAGGAGTTTTTATTTCGGAATTGTATTAATCGGTATTTTAATAATCAGAATTCGTATTTTTGATGGTTTTTGTTGGTTTTTCGTGTTTTGTGTGTGTTTTGTTGGTTTTTCGTGTTTTGTGTGTTTTTTTGTGTAGTCGGACGTTTTGTTATTCGATCTATTGAAACTCAGTATTTTGAGAATAGTAGATGTGGCTACAAGGCTAAAATTTGGATTATTGACATTTGGGAATTATAAAAATGCAGTAATGATAACTTAGAGTTGTTATATTCGGAATTTTAAACCATTCGGCATTATGAAAATCGGTATTTTGAAATTCGTATTTGTGACTGACGGAGAGAAGATTTTCGTATTTATGTGTGTGAGTGTACCCCTATAAGGCTATTCGTTCGTGGACAGTAGGCCATAGTTTTGCAAGTAATCTTTACGCAGGCGTACACCAAGCGTATAATAACGAATACACGTCTATGAAGCTATGCGTCCGTGGACAGTGGGCCTAATATAAAAGTCGGAGGAAACTTTGACTTTGCCTTATTTTACATTCATAAGCTTGAAGTGAATAATCCCGGATTCAAATCAGCATACTTTTTTAAGATACTTTGCAAATTGATGTTTGTTCTATCATCATTAAGTCGCCATCTTGAATTTAGTTACTAATTTTATAGATCATTATAATACTGGCGAATAGGGTCTGTATTGTGGTGGACCGTCACTAGTCTTTCTTTGGACCATGGCCTGAACCAAAGCCGGACACGAGAGGTTACCGTCGCTGATAGCTTCCACGTACGGCAGTGCTTCGGCCACAGGAACCTCTCAAACTGGCCATGTCCGGTGAGGATCTGCGTCGATGTCATGGCGCGATAACTGCTCTCTTTGAGGAGTGGCTTGAAAGGAAATCGAGTAGAAATGGATGCTTCTGCAAATAATGATACTGCACGATCTTCTTCATAATATATAAATTAAATTATATAGACCTTTATAGTGATATAACACTTGTAGTTCCTAAATCAATTTAACGTTCAGGGTTGCGCGGTTACCATTTGTTTCAGGCAACACACCAGATATACGCAGGTAAACGTGCACCCCTTTGCCATCTCACTCAAATGTGCCATGAACATTTCATAGAGATTGACATACTAGTGCACTTAACAATGTCTAGATATATCTTGTGGTAACTGACTAGTTTGTAACTGCATATAAAGTGTTTCCTTAAATGTGAGTAATGCCTAGTAAAGTAAAGTAAAAAAAATATTTTGCTTAGATTGTAGGTACATAATATAAGATGTAACAATAATTGGGTGAGCCTTGTACAATCCACCATAAATTAGGCATGCAAGCCTAAATTATGGTGGATTGGTGGAATAAAATCCACACAAATGTGTGGATTTGAAATATAAAATACTATCAAATATCGGTTTAAGGTTCCAAACAAACTTATATAACTTTACTATGTATTTAATATAATTGGTATAAATAATCAGACCAATTAAAATAAATCAAAATGGATAAATAAAAATTGGCATGTTTAGCTCACCATAGCATATCTTATTATGTTAATATGTGGAAAAATTTGAGGTTATTACATTGATTTTGTTCTGTATAAGTGCTACATATGTATAATGTAATATCGGTTTTTTTCCAAATAAAATAAAATACGTAAGACGAGATGAGGTGAGATGAGACAAGACAAGACAAGACTTAGGGCCAACCTACTAGTATGCCGAACGCGATGTGTCCTCCAGCACTGAGCTATACATTTTCTTACACTGGTTCCATGTCACCTGACTAGGAGTCAGGGTACCACGTTTTCTTTGACCATTTTAATAACTTCATTCATATTCCACAAAACACAACTATCATACAACGCCGTCTAGTCCCAAGCTAAGTAGAGCTTGTGTTATGAGTACTAGACAACTGATAATCATACTTATATATTTCTAAATAAATACAGAATATTAAAGATGAACTGACCCGGCAAACGTCGTTCTGCCTAATAATCGATTTTTTTTTTCGTGATTTTTCCATATTTTCTTACCATTTAAATAACCTTCCCTGGAGTATCACGAATATTTCAAGACCAAAATTGCCCAAATCGGTTCAGCCGTTCTCGAGTTTCAGCGAGTCTTACAAAGCGGTATTCCTTTTTAAATATAAAAAGATAAATTCCACCCAAACACAGAACAAATGATCGCACTCATCACACAAACATTTGTCTTGGGTTGGAATCGAACCCACGACCTCCAGCATAGCAATCAGTCACTAACCACTAGACCAACAGGCTGGTCAAATTCTAATAACTGCCATGCTATCATTCCCTTCCATTTCTTTCATGTTATTTCTCACGCAATCCACTCAATCATTTACTTTAAATAAAAATTATTAAAATTGATAATTTGTTTTGTTGTCGCTATTAAATGCAATATGCGGCGGCAGCGTTTTCTAGTGTGTATGCTAGCAGAAGTCTTGTATTGTTTTATGTGGGAGACATACGGGCACTACGTGTGACCAACTGAAGCAACATATTTTTTTTTTTTGATTTGAGTAATCATTCTCCATTCAATTACTTTCCCTCTCTGGGTGGAGCGAGAGGTCGAGTCAGATTTTTACTGACTAAAATCCACAAACCACCCTTAAAAACACCTTTGTGTTCTAGGATCACGAGTTTTTTTTTCAGAAATTCCCTGTAGCCGTAGCGGAACACAACCGCTGGCAATGATTTGGGCTCAGTCCGGACGGTTATCAGACCACCGGACGGAGACATATCTATTACTCATCGTCCGCAAACCTGCACTTATGGTGGCCAGGGATTGACCTGCGGCTCCTCATGCCCAGGGAGCCTCCTATTGCGGCGATTAAGGCATGAGATGTCCATTTTCTCATGCTTGCGGCCATTACTACTTTACAGGAGGCGACTGCATCCAATTCCCTCTCGCTCCCTTTCAAACTGAAGTAACCTAGTACTCACACAATCTGACAATAATGCTGGGTTTCAGGTCTCCTCTATAAAACTTGGAGTAGGTGACATTGGGTATTTAAAAAAAAAAGATAGGGACAAGACGCTCTTTAAACGACTGGCCCTCTTCCGACAGCGTAGGCTTTGACTGCAGAGTCACTAAATAAAGTAATAAGCGCCTTGCCGCTGGGGCTAATCCCCACTACTTTATCGTTATCCTCACGTAAAATTGTATAAGCACTAGTAAAAGAGGAAACGACCAGGATAGGTTCAAAAGCTCCTATTATACGAACAAAATGAAACACGCTATTGTAAAATACAATATTTTAAAAGATATGTAATATAAAACTAGAGAAATAAATAATATTCTGATTCTGATTCTGATTCTATAAAGCTTAGCCAGTGCGCGTTTATTATATATAACTAGCTTCGGCCAGCGCAGTGGTTTCGCACGCGTGGAAGTCGGTTTTTCCATACAAACTTCAATCCCCTGTTCTTAGCGAATGTCAACATCCTATAAGGACCTGCCAAATTTTAAGTTTGTAGGTTTTTTTTTAGGGGGGAAAGTCATCCAATAACATCTACGCGCCCTTGGGCGGGGCCTGTGTTATAGTTTCTGAGATTTCGTGATTAATCAGTGAGTGGTATTTCGCTTTATCGAAGTAAATATTGAGTTCAAACAGTGGGAACATTATAAGGCTTATGATATATGTACCATTGTGGTCATTTCTGCCCGACCACTAAAAAAATTTTGCTTGAAACAAAACCCTTTGAAATTTTCGTTTCGAGTGCAAGCAAAAATGAACTTAGCGGTGGTCAGGTGAAAGTGTATTCAATTGTACGTATGTATTGTCACAATTACACTCGATTCCTACGAGATGCAAGTAAAACTTAAACAAACATTGCATTTTAAATATAAAAATCTTTTCTATTTAAACTTGTCTTAGTGATTTTAAGATTACACTCGTGTGGAAAATGCAGAAAGGATAAAAAAAAGACAGTCATCTTGGGACTCAATTTCAGCCAATGAGTATGTACAATAAATACTTAAAACTAGTCTGTAAAACCGTTACAGAAAGTTACCAACTTAGTTTTTATTTTAGATGTATGCGGAACAGAATGTAAAGTTCCACACGCATCCTTTGAAAAGAGAAGATCATCTGATTAAATGTTATGTCTGCTCCGGGCAACTGCCCAATAGTTGATTTTGGGCTTTTATATACATATGTGGAATCGTACTGGGTACTCTAATATCGCGGTATAGGATTTCGAATTTTTGGTTCTTAGGTGGTTTGAAAATTAATTCTGGAGATCAGATAAGCTATCTCTCCATGTCAAGGTAACAGCTTCGGGCCCGAGCGTAGCCATTTTCAGTCTCCTATAGGAATTAGAGTTAAACGAGATGGAGTATTTGGTCGTAAATATACGACCTTAAAGCAATGGACACGAAAATATCTGTCGAATTAAACCGACATAAGCGGTTAAAGAGCAATTTCCTAGAATATTGATGATGGTCCATCTTTTTTAAATTTTTTTTTAACCATCAAATACGAGTAACTTTTCCCGGTCTCGGTAAAGCGAGAGGGTGTGTCAGACTTTTACTGACTAAAGCCACCCTGTGTTTCTTTAGTTGCCCTTTGCATTCCAGGGTCACGTTAACTCTTTCGAACAATCACAACCTGAATTCATTAACCGTATCTAAATTTAAACAATTAAGTAATTCATGAATACTTCTCCCACAATACGAAGTCCAATCGTTTGCTTTGAAAAAGTAATTTTAATTTCCAAGTGTACTTTTAACTGGGAATTTCCCGAAGGGTTTAAACTCTGCAAGTTCTTCTTGAAAACTGTGTGTGACTTGCAAAGCTGGCCAGAGTGGCTCGTTATTGTGGTTCTGTGCCCACAAAACCTGATGTAATGAATTCAGTGAAATGTCATGGTGGTAATATTTCTTTTTTATTGCAGACTAGGTTTTGCCCGCGGCTTCGCACGCGTGATAGTAGGCTAGCTCCCTGCGGTCACTTTCAATGTCTACATCGTCTTTAAGTTCATCGGATAGATAATGACCCAAGTATTTGAAACTGGATACTCTTTTGATTGCAGACCCGTTTACAAGAAGCTCGGGTCCATCTTCTCGACCTTTGCCAATGACCTTAAAGACCATATTCACATTTATTGACATTATAAGTTAAACCATGTGCGGCTTCATAAGTCTTAAGCAGTTTCTCAATTGCCCCCGCAGATGGACCCAGCAGCACCATATCGTCCGCATAGCTGATGATAATAAATCTTAATAAATAATATATAATTATTTTAGGTCTGCCAAAGATTAGGCTTTTGAATCGATTCAGTGATAAATCGAGTTCCTAAAGAACTGTTGCTTACCGTGCAGGTATTGAGTTTTAAAAAGCATGGTACTGTGATATCAGAAGAGATCGCGCACCTGCAATTGTCCTTATAACTTGCAAACTGGGAGCATAATGATCCTTTTTAAGGTTTATTTATATAGAATAGGCGTTATATTTGACAGGAAGAAAAAGAGATTGTTATATAAGTCAAATAAGTGAGGTCGGCTGTCAAGCCGCTTGACGGCAAATATATTTTTATGTAAAAATAATAACATAACATGCTTCTCACAATATACCTGATAATACAGAGTACAAAAATGTTTCATTACATTCCCGCTTTCACATATCGGTGGAGGCGTCGGGTGATAACTTAAATTATATTGTATGGAGCACTTTTATCTATATCTATCTATATATATAAAATGCTTTGTCCTGAATGACTGACGGATCAACGCACAGCCTAAACCGCTGATTGTAAAGACCTGAAACTTGGAGGGAATGTTTTTTGTATGACGTTGGCAGCCGATAAGAAAGGATTTTTCGATATTCCATCCCTAAGGTGTGAAAAAGGGGGACAGACTTTGTATAGGACAATGTGATTTCATAATCCAATTTACTTCAACGTTAACGTAATGTAGGATAAGTAGGGTAGACTAGAGTAGAGAAGAGTAGGTAGGGCAGAGTAGCTAGAGCAGAGTAGAGCAAGGTAGATCAGGGTAGAGCAGGATATGACAGATTAGGGTAGAGTAGTCAGTTGACGGGAGCAAAGCCGCGGGCAAAAGCAAGTATATATATATGTATAAAAGGAGAAACCATAGAGAAACTGACTGACTTATAAACGCACAGTCAAAATTGCTGGGACTAGGAGGGCGAAATTTTGCACAAGATTTTCTTTTATGACGTAAGCGACCAATAAATAGGTCAAGACTTTCCAAAATTCCCTAAAAGAATGAAACGGGTTTTTTATGGTGGGTAAAATCATCCAAAAACAAATCCCACCCTTGGGCGGAGCGGGAAATAGTGTCTGACTCTTACTGACTAAAAACTTACCCCGTAGCCTTCTTTTCAAAAAGCGGCCCTTTGCCCCAGTCGGCTTTGACCCTGCCTGAGCTAGTAATCCAAAAATTTGTATAGAGAAACGAAATCTTATGTGGGCGAAGCTGCTAGCAGAAGCTAGTAAATAATATAATATGAAGTGCTTCTTACAATATAAATACAGTAATTTAACCAGAGAAGCCTTTCATTACTTTTCCACCCTTACGTATTGATGGCTTTAGGGCCAGGTACATAAGATGGAATGTACGAAGCTTACAGTTTGAGGAAAACGACTGGTACAACCCCATAAAAGCGAGGAAAGGACTCCTGGAGAAAAAATCGAATTGTTTTTTTTTTTTTATATTAGATAAAAAGGTTCTGGATTGTATCTCTTCCAATATTTATAAAAAAAATTAAAAAAATCTAATTTGTAGGCAAATCTGGCTGTGGAGAGAATTTTTATCGAGAATATAATCTTCCGGTTTATAATATGTGTATCTACATAGTTTTTTTTTCCTAGCCACTACTAATGCAAAACCTAATTAATATACTATACAATATCATCATCATCATCAGCCTTTTTAATGTTCCACTGCTGAGACACAGGCCTCCTCTCTAAGAGAGAGAATGAGCCGTAATCCACCACGCGGGCCCAGTGCGGGTACATACATTTTCTTTTTTTCCTCTTCAGCACCCTTGGTTGACTGTTAATGTCTAAGGCATTAAGTTCGCCTGTGTACCTTTGTGTTGCATAAAGTTTTAATAAATAAATAAATATTTATCTTTGTTCATATAAATATATTGAAACAGATCAGATATGTACCCAATGACGTTCAAAAGGAGAGGTAATGATCCTTAGTCATATTTTCAAAAGTTAGCTTTGCTTAGCTTAGCTTACACGGGCAAAGTATGCCACCAAGTAGGCTTCAAACTGTAGGGGTCCAGCAGGGCCGAAGCCTACTGGGGCCAAAGGTTATGTGAGACTGTCACCACGGGCCCCGGGATAAAGGCAAGGAACGGAAAGGTAGGTTTTTAGTCAGTAAAAGTCTGACACTATTTCCCGCCCCACCCAAGGGCGGGATTTGTCATTGGATGATTTTACCTACGTTAAAAAAATAAAAAATAATAATAACCAAGTAGGCTTGGAATCTTCAGCCTCAAGTCTTCTGAAGACTGAGACCTAAGATAACTTTGTTTTTCAATATCATACATTCTCATAAATTGCAATAACTGTTCGATCTGAAGAACCTCTATATTGCTTTGTTATTGAATCATATTTATAAGTGCAGTTGTCCCAACTTAAAATTGCTTTTATTGTGTATTGTTAGAGTTAGTTGTGTTATTATTTATTAACTTATGTTTTTTATTAGCAAATATAAAACAGTGGATATGTTGTATCTAGTTTCTTTAAAGGGGCTGATACAGGGAAGCGAATCGGTTTTTTTCTTGATGTTTCTTTTTTTTAAAACGACTTTCTAGACTTTTCTTTTTTTTTTAGGCGGATTTAGAGAGTTTTTCGTTACAAAATATTGTAGAGGATCACGTTATATGACATCAATGGCCCCTATACTGATAATTCTATGTCAGCAACAATGCAAACACGACATCACATCTATACATATAAAAGCGAAATACCACTCACTGATTAATCACGAAATTTCTTTCTGATTCAGTTACTGATACTGAACAAACTATATTCAGGTTTGGCAATAATAAAAAATAATGTATAAAAATGTGATTACTATATGAAATTTCGGTTTTAATTACATTATTATTATTATACTAGCTTTTGCCCGCGGCTTCGCTCCCGCTCTACCCTACTCTACCCTACTCTACCCTACTCTACCCTACTCTACCCTACTCTACCCTACTCTACCCTACTCTACCCTACTCTACCCTACTCTACCCTACTCTACCCTACTCTACCCTACTCTACCCTACTCTACCCTACTCTACCCTACTCTACCCTACTCTACCCTACTCTACCCTACTCTACCCTACTCTACCCTACTCTACCCTACTCTACCCTACTCTACCCTACTCTACCCTACTCTACCCTACTCTACCCTACTCTACCCTACTCTACCCTACTCTACCCTACTCTACCCTACTCTACCCTACTCTACCCTACTCTACCCTACTCTACCCTACTCTACCCTACTCTACCCTACTCTACCCTACTCTACCCTACTCTATTTTTCTCGCCGTAAAAACCATCCTTGAACTTCAACGAACATTTTAAAAAAAGATTTGGCCAAATTGGTCCAGGCGTTGTTGAGTTATGCGCTTACCAACACATTTTGCGATTCATTTTTATTATTATTATAAGCATGTTGTGTCCCACTGCAGGACAAAAAGCATTTCCATTCTTCCACTCTTTTCTGTCCTGAGCCACTTCTGGCCAATCCTTTAGGTAGGAATCCATATTCTCCAATAAAGTTATGTTATGAAAAGTTAAGTTGTTAAGTAATAGGTAGTAGTAGTAGTTAGAAGTTGTGTTATGTTGTGTTGTTATGTTATGTTGTTGAAACTTCTACGGTACGGACTAAGCGTTTTGCTTCGTCGTTTATACCGCGTACATCGAGAGACTGGAATAGTTTGCCTGCTGCAGTCTTCCCGTCCGATTATAATTTAGGTGTCTTCAAGGCTAGAGTGAATAGGCTCTTAATAAACTAGTGCGCTTCACCATCAACGATTCCATCACTGCTTAACATCAGGTGGTATTGCAGTCAAGCACTAGTTTATACCAATAAAAAAATAAATAAAAAAAAGTTGGCCATCCCTTTAATAGAAATAGCTACTGTATTTCGTAACTAGTATCGTATAATGATTATTTCATTAAGTCCCTCCTTTGCACTGCAAAGACGGCGAGTATCCACCCTTACCACTGGGGCCAAAGGTTATGCGAGAGTGTCACCACGGGCCCCGGGACAAAGGCAAGGAACGGAAAGGTAGGTTTTTAGTCAGTAAAAGTCTGACACTATTTCCCGCCCCACCCAAGGGCGGGATTTGTCATTGGATGATTTTACCTACCAAAAAAAAAAAAAAACCCTTACGTTGTTGAAACCTCTACGGTCCGGACTAAGCGTTTCGCCTCGTCGTTTATACCGCCTACATCGAAGGACTGGAAAAATTTACCTGCTGCGGTTATCTCGTCTGAGTTTAATTTAAGTGTCTTCAAGGAACTCTAACCTTGAAGTAAACGAAATAGTCACCTCATAAACTAGTACGCCTCATCATCAACGATTGCATCACTGTTTACCATCAGGTGGGATCGCAGTCAAGCACTAGTTGAGCTCCTTAGTAGTTCTAAGTTTGAGCTACACGAATACTGGCAAATGCTTGCACTGACTGGACAGGTCCACTCACATCTGTGTGGTTCTTTCTTCAAAAGACCATCTCAGACACTAATCTGCATGTTTCTCATATTATTTGACCATTACATGTTTACTGTATGGACTTTAAAAGAGACTTTGACCCCTGAGTTTGTTTCGGTGTTTCTTCTCAGGGTAGTCAGCTAGGAAACACCGGCCTCATCTGGTTTAAACTGACGAAAAAAAAAAGATTGACGTGTAAAAGTGTTTTTTTTTAAACCTATTTACAAAATTAAAATCATTTATCATTTATCATTATCATTTATATCAATTTAAAAAAAAGGTTTCATCAACTCTATTTCATTACTTGCTTCCAGGAATTTTATGTAAATAGGTACTCTACCTATTCCGATCCCTGGGGACCTAACATGACGTAGTTCATATGATATAAAAAAAAAAACAAAAATAATATTACCTTTTTGCCTTAAAAGCCCTTTCAGCCGAAGCCCATCAAGTATTTAAAATAATACGTTTTATTTGGATCCCCTAACAGAGCCGTCTCACACATTTCCCTAATAACTTTACATACAAAATAATGGATACTCAACTAAACCAATTTGTCTTTGTTTTTCAACACAGGAAATCATTTTCCGTGTGTGTGTGTTCGTAAATTTTTCCCTAATATTTTTGTTGGATTTTTCTAAAGTGAATTATTAGTAAACGTGCACTGTTTTATACATATTTACATTTTTGCGAATAAATTTGTGGGCGCAGGGTTGTGCCTTTTTTGGATGACAATTTATATATTTCTATTTTTATTGTTACGTACCTCAAAAGGAAAAAAATACGGGCAAGTGCGTGTCGGACTCGTGCACTGAGGGTTCCGCACAAACCTATCGACCTACCTATTTAAGTCGTACGTACGTAACCGCCTCAAGGAGCAGCACACCGAAGAGGCCCAGCTTGCTAGCTGCAGGCAGGCAGGGTCGAAGCCGGCTGGGGTCAAGGGCCGTTTTCTGAGAGGAAGGCTCAGCCCCGGCACTATAGGCTACGAAGGAACGGGGTAGGTTTTTTAGTCAGTAAGAGTCTGACACTACTTCCCGCTCCGCCCAAGGGCAGGATTTGTCATTGGATGATTTTACATACCATAAAAAAAACCTACCTACTTATGAAAATAATTCAATACCTGAATCGAGTCTCGAAGATTGTTCAACTGTTACTGTTAAAATATCATATTTCGATTTTGGACCGGCGGTTAGTCATATAGTCAATTTTAATAAAATAATTTTTCTTAATGTTTTCTTTTATATTTATGGATTCCCAGAGGTTTAAAAAGTTCAAAATGAGTAAGTAGAACCTGGCCTGAATACAACGGGGAATTCTCTGCTCTTCAACCTTGAGGTTAAAATAGACTACAGTGTGGTAATCCGTTTTCGGTAAATCGCCCTAATACCTCCCTGTCAGTTTTCAAATCCCAACAATACTTTGATGCCAGACAGACGGACAGTATCGACGCCGACAGGGATTTCCCGATCGACAGAATTGCAGTGATGTTTATACACCGTTTAATTTTGATTGCTTTAATCCCGTGGAGGGTCGATTTGGTACATGAAACGCTATCGATTTGTAAAGATAAAATTAAAAAATAAAGTACTTTTTTTCTAAAACTCGAATAAATATACGCATGTACGAAATTAATTTCTTTAATTAAACGAGTCAATGACCTTGTAGATAGCTATCGGTCATTGCGTACTAACTACCAACAGTTCATTGACCTCGCTCAGTTGACGTTTTCTTAAAGAAATTAATTTCGTACATGCGTGAATTAATTCGAGTTTGAAAAAAAGTACTTTATTTTTCATTTTTATCCTTACAAATCGATAGTGTTTCATGTAGCGAATCGATCCTCCGCGGGATTAAAACGACCAAAATTTAACGGCGTATTCAGTTGATTACCTTGAAACATTACAATTTCTTTTTACATTATGTTTTAGTTTGTGCTCCGAAGCATCCATCACATGCCCTATTAGAATATTACAACTGCTCTACAAATACAGAAGAAGAAAAAAATTTGTAAAAAATAAGGTTTGGATCGCTCCATCATTTTTTTATGTATTAATGCGTGAAATAGTTTGCTCTACCTGTTGTGTAACAATTTTAAGACAAAGTGTGTATTATCTTTTAAATAATAAATAATTAAAAAAAACTGTTTTTCGGTAGACAATAAATTTTTGTATGTATTAATTTAATTTAATTTTACTACTCGTATATAATTTCAATATAATTTAACTTATCTCAGGACCTGGACCTTTAGAAGGCGTACGAAGTCAACTCTTAGAAGCCCTTTAGACAATTTTCAAAGAACGTGATACCAACCGACGATGAATCGTTCGGTCCATGGCCCTCTACGGGGCCCCGGTGTGGGCACCGACGTTGACACAGCAACCGAGGGCCCAGCTGAATGCGTGCCAGAGGGTCATGGCAATACGCATGGTGCGAGGGTACCGAACGATTTCCCGCGAGGCGGCGACCCTCCTGCTGGCCAACCGCCATGGGATCTGGAGGCAACAGTCCTTGCACACATGCACGACAAGCGCATGGAGATGCAACGCCGGGGCGAAATTCCTCTGCCACGACAAGTCGAGGCATGGCGGACAGAGCTCCGGCGGGATCTCATGGCGAAATGGCGTCAGCGACTATCGCAACCTCGTTCGGGGCGCGCCACAATTGGGGCGATAAGGCCCATCCTTGAGGCGTGGCGTGGCGTTCTCAACTTTCGCACGACGCAGGTGCTTACCGAACACGGAAAGTTCGCTACGTACCTGTTCCGGATTCGTGCGGAGGATTCGCCCGGGTGTCGCCATTGTGCGGAACACCCGGAGGACATGGTGTAGCACACTGTAGAGGTGTGCCCCGCCTGGGCGGAGCATCGCGTGTCCTCGTGGGGGCGACCGGCGGCAGCGATCTATCTCGCCGGGCCTTGGTTCAGGCCATGGTCCGTAGTGAGGAGGGATGACAGGTTGTCGCCTCCTTCTGCGAAGCAGTAATGCTAGCAAAGGAGGAGGCCGACCGCATCAGGCAGAGGCAACGGGGCGCTCGCCCCAGCCGCCGCCGGGATTCCGATCCCGATTTCCGGCCACCGTAGGCGCGGGCTTGCGAACGGCGTGCAATGGGTAGCACGCTGTCCG
This sequence comes from Leucania comma, assembly GCA_958295575.1. Classification (NCBI taxonomy): domain Eukaryota; kingdom Metazoa; phylum Arthropoda; class Insecta; order Lepidoptera; family Noctuidae; genus Leucania; species Leucania comma. Next base: position 20,134,544 of record OY282477.1, on the reverse strand, counting down.
ATCGTCCGGTAACCGACCGGAATGAGCCCAAGTCGTCGACGGCGCGTTCTGTTCCCGCGCGCCTCAAGGAGCTGTCAGCACACCGAAGAGGCCCAGCCTGCTAACTGCAGGCAGGCAGGGTCGAAGCCTACTGGGGTCATGGGTTAACTTCCGAAAGGAATACCCGGCCCCGGCACGATAGGCTACGAAGGAACGGGGTAGGTTTTTAGTCAGTAAGAGTCTGACACTACTTCTCGCTCCCACCCAAGGGCGGGATTTGTCATTGGATGATTTTACCTACCATAAAAAAAAAAAATACCAACCGACGATTATCGCTGTACGCACTATGCTAGTGCACCCAAGGACAACCCACGGTTGGTGAAAATCTATTGTGACATATGAAAACAAAGACAATAGGGCTATGGTTTCTATAGTCTTAGGTGGACTGATTACCAGGAACTATGATAAGACTATGGCCCCTGCCTGAACAATGTTATTAATATACATCGATAAAAAGACAGGGGGTGACTTGCACACTCAATAAATAGGCCCCCAAAAACGGCCGTTAGCACGAAGTGACGTAGCAACAAGAGGGCAACATATCCTGAGGTGCTTGAGGAGTAGAGAGGGTCACGGCTGGCTATCAGGACCATCTCGGAAGTACGGTCAAAATTCCAATCAGAACCTTACTTGATTATCCATCCTTCTCCCAAGCACGTTTACTCTTGCGGATCTCCACTCAAGCCAGCCAATAAAGGCAAGAAAGAGATGGGAGCTCCGTTTCTAGTAAGTATTTACTACGGCCGGTCAATAAAGGCAAGCCGAAGATGAGGAGCAAGAATTCTCCCGGGAGATCGGGTCCGTGGGGTCGTTAATGCCCAATAGTTTGCCACAAAACTGCCCTGTGGATTGTATTATTATTATTATAATTATCAATTATTAATCATTTGTAATTATTATTATGATTATCAATTATTACTGCGATAGAAACTCGACGTCGATGCTCAAGACTTTGGAGTCTTTACCTGATATTGCCGAAGATCTTCTTGGCATGAGCTTCAATGGAAACACTAGCCGCTTTTCACTGCTCTTCTCTCCTGCACTTTACCTAGCTCCTCTTAGTTCCTCATTTTGTGCTAAGTTATACATAGCAGTTGGCAAACAGCTTCTAGAAGTCGTGGGCGTAAATCACTTAGAATATGTAACCAAGAAATGGTAGCTGAATTAGTGTGGGCTGTCGTTTGCTATACACTGTATCTAGATGTTATATAACAACTAATACAACAAATGGATAACAAAGGTCATGTAAAAAGGCGAGCTTAACTCAAAGTTGAGTTTTCTTCCAGCAAACCATTGAGTGATAGAGAGAAAGAGAGAGAGAATACAATAGAGGGTAGAATCCAGTGTATAATTTTATAATTACAAGTAATATGAATAAACTAATACATAAATATACCTACATACATAAATACAAATAAGCTTATATATAATATATATATATATACTATTTCATTGTGAAAGGAAACGATCTTTAATTTTCCTCTTTAAAACATAAACATCCAAGGAAGGGCTGTCACGTAGGGAGTGTGGAAGGGAGTTCCACAGCCGCACTGCAGTGACAGAGAAGGAGCCATCGTAACGGCTAGAAGTGTGGAAAGGAGTGCGAAGAAGAAGAGAATTAGCAGTGCGACAGGGTTTACCCCTGGGGACGAAGTACTCAAAGTGTTCACGAAGGTATTGTGGAGGTTATGATAATAATTCCAAGTTATAGCGCCCCAGGAGGTTGAATAATGTTTAAATAGTTCATCTCATTTTGAACAGTTATAATATGTTAAATTGTAAACAAAATATTGAGCTTTTCAGGAAGAACGTCGTAAGTGGCAGTTTGCGTTTTTTGCAGGTATGGGTTTTCTCTCTCCACTATAAGTATCATCATCTTCATCATCACTTCAGACGAAAGATGTCCACTGTTGGACATAGGCGACCCCCAAGTGTAGCCACAGTGAAGGGTCCTGTGCGTCTCGCGACTCTCAACCTGGTCGTCGGTTCACCTTGTGGTATGCCTTCAAATGCTTCGTCTTCCGATTTTTCTTTCGTCTTCCTAATTTCGTACATAAGTATATTAAATCGAGTTAAAAAAAAACTTTATTTCATAATTTTATCTTTACAAATCGATAGTGTTTCATATACCAGATCGACCCTCCACGGGATTAAAACGATCAAAATTTAACGGTGTATATCTAAGATGCCTTATTAAAACTGAATGCAATGGTGTATCTAGTTTACGAGGTCACTTTAGCCTCATACCACACTTAGCCTGTGCAAACACTGCTGATGTCGAGTGCCATGATAAGGTTGCCTACGGGTCAGCATTCAGTCTCAGTTGCGTGGGAGGCCAGCCCACGCAAAACAATGCTATTGGTCATAATACTCGTATGACGTTGGAGGGGGCGGTCTCGCAAAAATAGAATGACTATTTGATCCAACGGAATTAATTTTTGATAAGAAAACTTTTTGCTGGTGCTTGAAAACATAACCATTTTAATGAAAAGTTTTTTTTTTTAATTTGCGACGTATAATTTATTAGAGAGTTAAATATTCAGTGCATCTATGGCACAATTAAGATGGTAAAGCGCAGTAGTTTATTAATAACGTGTGTTAAAAATAAAATCTTAAAATTCTCAGTTTTCCTCTAGTATAAGTTTATACTACATGCATAATAGGAAATTTTACCTTAAACCTTCTTTATGTATTACTACACCAGCAACCTAGAGGTTTTTAGGTAAAGAGTTTTATTTTTAGGGTTCCGTGGCTCAATACGAAAAAACGGAACCCTTATAGGATCACTTTATTGTCCATCTGTCTGTCTGTCTGTCAAGACCCTTTATCTCGGGAACGCGTGGAGGTATCGGGTTAAAATTAAAATCATATACTCACGTCTAAAGTTCCATGAAGCTGTGAGAAAATAAAACTTCTAAGTTTACGGAAAACAGATACGGCCGTTTATATCGTCAAAAACAATTTTGACACTCTCAAGGGAATCGAATCAATATGCATAGAGTACTTCCCGTTGACCTAGAATCCAGAAAGTCATGAAGCAAGGTCTTATAGCACAAATATAGAAAAAATCTGAAAACAGAAAATTTGTAAATACTTACGTCACAAAAAAAAATTGGGATTCGGAAAAATCTTTGCAACTCAATTCGGGAATTTAACTGTTTTCATAAGTAAGTTTGTGCGGAACCCACACTGCACGAGTCCGACTCACTCTTTCCCGGTTTTTTTTTATTTATTACAATGTGAATATGAGAACTCTGTAGACTTCGCGAATTCATATTACGAGTCATCATCACCATCATCAGCCTTTTAATGTTCCCACTGCTGGGACACAGGCCTCCTCTCTAAGAGAGGGAATGGGCCATAATCAACCACGCAGGCCCAGTGCGGGTTGGTGGATGTCACACGTCTTCGAATTTTTGGTTCTAGGACATACCGGTTTCCTCACGATGTTTTCCTTCACCGTTTTGAGAGCAGTGGTGAGGAAATAAATTACACAAACAAATTAATTACACAAAGTAATGCGCCTGACCGGGTTTGAAACCGCGACCTACTAAGTACTCGTAAGTCGGGGCCATTACCACTCGGCCACCACTGCTCCCTCGGCCACCACTGCTCCCTCGGCCACCACTGCTCCCTCGGCCACCACTGCTCCCTCGGCCACCACTGCTCTATTACGAGTCACTTTCTTTTTATTATTATGATTATTTTTATTGTGCTTTTGGGCACAATATCGACTGGTCTACACTGTCCTTACATAATTATTAATACTGTAATTTGGAAATATTGTACAAAAAAACATTTTTTTAAAAGAGTAAACATGGAGTTTCTTGCCGGTTCCTCTCCATAGGAAACAACCAATTTGGAACCGTGCACTAGCTTCTGACGTTTTATAAGTGTCCATATAGGGCTATATGAAATATAAATATTTTGACTTGACTTTTGATTATTGATAGGCTCGCGCTTGACCATTATCTTATCCGATGGTCAGCGACACACACTTGCTTACAAGTAGCCTATTGCGAATTTGGACGGTCCACGGATAGACTATGTCCTGGAAAAGCTCATAGAATACTTATCCTGGGACTAAGATAATTTCCTTACATATGAGCATAGCCGGTAGTAAAAGCAAGTTTCAAACAAATCCAAATAAATAACGGAACCTATTTACGTTTATCAATCTAAAATCATTTAATTAACAGTGAGTACTTTTATAAGAGCTCCTACAAAATACAGCTGTGTCAGTGCAAGTCCGTGACGTCATTGAGTGACGTCATCACGCTCGACCCACGCGCCGCCCGCTATTGGCTGATGTTATCTACCTTATACCGAGACTGAACGGAGAATATTGTGGCGTATACTTGGCTTGGTGATGAGGTTCCGTAGATTTTAATTAAAATTTATTATTTTTGTGAATATTCGTGATTTCTGGAAGGTTTGGGGGCTTTTGCCCAGCAGTGAGAAAATACGGGCTAATAATTATTATAATACTAGCTATTACCCGCAGCTTCACTCCTGTCAACTGACTACCTACTCTATCCTACCTACTTATACTACCCTACCCTACCTACCTACACTAGCCTACCCACCTAACTACCTACCCTATCCGGCAATAATGGAGCATTGAAAAAAGTTATTATAACTGTTCAGTAGACAGTTGTTTAAATTGAACGTTAATTTATCGTTTTTTAAGCTACCAGTTGTTTTAGAGAGGTAAGAGGGTACCTATTTGCTTGTATTTTGATGGATGGTTTTAAAGTAACGCAGAACAGTTAGGTAGGTAGGTAAGTACTCCGGTGGCCTATGAGAATGCGAACATGATTTTGTGGTCATGTAATATTTTTACAATGATTTAAATTAGGTAGGTATTATCGCCGCACTCGGGCGCGCTCGGACATAGCGGCGGTGACCGCCGATCGTTGATATAAAAAGTGAAGTACAGTACGGCCGACGGATCTTGGCGCATCTGAAGTTAGGCTCTGCGAATTTTAGCGCTTGTTCACTCGTAAAAAAAATAAATGGTTTGAAAAAATAAATGCCAATAACTGTTGTTATTGCTGTTAACAAATATTGGCATTTATTTTTATAAATAATATATTTGGCGCGCTTATTTTGAACGCTAAAGTTCGCAGAGCCTAACTTCAGACGCGCCAAGTTCCGTCGGCCGTACTGTACATCTATGGGATTTACTTCTGTCCCTATCTATTTTGTGATCGCGGTATTAGAGTTTTCCGCGTGATTAGAACATATAAACAGCCGGAAATTAACTATCAGGTAGTTGCCTGGAGCAGACATAATGCCCGTCTGGTCGGTTGATCCCCCTTTTCAACGTAGGTGGGGCTTTACACCCTGTTCCTGTGCGAAACAGAGTGTAAATAACTCTAAAATAATAGGTATTGCAGATTTGCCCAGAACTAGAAGGGAATGTAGGGGCTCGTCAAAAAAGGAAGGTGTGAAGGCTTTTGCCCAGAAGTGGGACAGAATAAGATAGCAAAAAAAAAAAATTACTGGCATTGTTGTCATGATGACAATGTTGAGAAGGATGTGTGTGGTGTAACTGAAATAGTCAAGTCAGCATTGATGCCAGACAACTAGTACCTCACGGTGGTTTTCAACTGGACCTAAGGTTGTTTTTTATGGTAGCTAAAATCATCCAATGACATCTCCTGCCCTTGGGCGGGAAATAGTGTCAGACTCTTACTGATTAAAAACCTACTTCCTTCCTTCATTGCCTTGGTTCCAGAGCCCTGGTATGCGTTTTCATACTTCCCCAGAGCCCCAGAGTAGGCTTCAACCCTGCTGGGCCCCTACAGTTTGCTGACAACTCTTGAGGCAACAGACGATGAACAGTTTTGTAGTGTTATGTAAAATTCTGATACGCACTTATGTAATATAATACATTAGAATAAAGCTTATTTATTTTATATTGGCCAACCAATAACTGTACACAACACACTGTAAAATATTTAAAAAAAAAACTATAATATAGGTTATTGTTACAATTTCTTATAGATTAGCACCACATGCCCCATAACAATAATAACTGTACGATAGAAGTATATAATTTAATATAAAATTAATAAACTAAATAGTAACAAAATATTCGTGCGTAAAATAAACATTAAAATTGAAATTAAATTTTTAAACCAATTTAAAATTTAAAAAAGAATAAGTAATTAAATTAGAAATCGATATAATGATAAATAAATTATAAACGACCATAACAAAATGTAACAAAAATAAGTAGGTTTCTCAAAAACACTTTTACACGTCAATTTATTTTTGTCAGTTTAAACTAGATGTGGCCGGTGTTTCCTACCTGACTACCCTGAGAAGAAACACCGAAACAAACTCAGGGGTCAAAGTCTCTTTTAAAGTCCATGCAGCAAACATGTAAGGGTCAAATCGTATGAGAACCATGCAGATTAGTGTCTGGGACGGTCTTTTAAGGAAAGAACCATACAGACTTGAGTGGACCTGTCCAGTCAGTGCAAGCATTTGTCAGTATTCGTAAAGCTCAACTTAGGACTACTAAGGAGCTCAACGTTATTTACGGAACCCCAAAATGTTGGATTTAAGTATTTATACAAAGAAACGCTGATATCATTCGCTATAGTGTCGATGTGATGGATTCTAGGGAATTGGTATGTCGGCCACAAGTGTTCCGATAATATTGGCGCAAAGTACTATCTACACAAATCTGACAAAGTTGCGTTTATTTTAGGAAATTCATGAATATATTTATATATATATATATTCCACAACTATTACACAACACCGTCTAGCCCCAAGCTAAGCAGAGCTTGTGTTATGGGTACCAGACAGCTAATAAACATACTTATATATTTCTAAATACATACATATTATAGATAAATAACACCCAGACACAGAACAAATGATCGTGTTCATCACACAAACATTTGTCCTGGGTGGGAATCGAACCCACGACCTCTGGCATAGCAGTCAGGGCCACTAACCACTAGACTAACAGGAAAGTCAATTTAAAAGTTAATGAGATAATCGACAAATTATAAATTACCTCTGCTGATAAATTAGCTTTGAGCCAGATTTGCCACAATACCTGAATAAGGTAGAGGTACCTACACAAAGAATCAAAATGAAAAGACAGCCTACACTCAACAGTTATTTTTTTCACTCGGCGGGTTGTCATGTAACCGAAACTCGATTTACAAACGAAAAGGTTTTTTTGTGAATAAATTGTTAGTAGACTAATGATTGTTTTTTCTTCTTTAAATGATTGCCTTTGTTTTTCACAAGCCAATACAAAAAATCTTTTAATATTTCACTGAACCTAAATTATAGCCTGATTCAGTATGCATCAAATAACATCATAATATTTACCGCTTTGATCGCTTTATTTCGATAGAAATCGCCGTCCGCACCGTTTCAAAACATCTAGACTGTGGAAAATACCTATAGGCGGCAATTCAACGTAAAAAACTCATTTTACAACTTCACACACTCACAATCTAAACTATAAATTTAATATATTTTTTTTTATTTGTTATAACTGCTTACTGTTTTTATTTCCGAAGGCGTTTTCAATGTTTTGTTATTGTTATAGTATTTTTGTTATGATAATTATAAGTCAGATATTCACTTGTCATTATGCAGTTAAGTACAAGATTACCATTCTATGCCAATTTCAATGGAGTGATTGATCATCGGAAAATCGTAATGATGCGATTATATTAGTAGATTACGAAACTTGTCAAAATCAACAATTATGAAATCAATGATAGACCATTCTGACACGATTGCAATAGCAGACTTGAGACCCTGGCGAGAGTCGCGGTAAGTCGATGGATGCGAGATGCACAGAACCTGTCGTTGTGCCAACACTTGGGGGCCTTAAATTCAACTGTGGAGGTCTTTCGGCTGAAATGATAATGTAAACTCGATACTCAATCTCTCATCGTGCTGTGCTGGTGCTGCCGCTGCGGCAGCGGAGAACCTCAAGCGGCGGAAATATAACAACCTCGTCGGCAGTTATATTTTTGAGCCGTTTGGGGTTGAAACTCTTGGGCCGTGGGGTCCGAGTGCACATACACTTTTTAAAGAACTTTCCAAACGGTTAGTTGACACTTCGCGTGACCCAAGGGCTGGCTTTTACCTCGGTCAGAGATTAAGCATTGCCATACAACGTGGCAATGCCGCCAGCCTTTTGGGCACACTTCCAGTCGACAGCGACGCGGAGGAGTTTTTTGACGCTATATTTTAGTTAGGAGTAGCCTTTAGTGTATATATTTATGTTTTTGTGTAATTTTTGTAGGTTTAAGTGTATATATAGTTTTAATTTGTATTTTATATAATTTAATTCGTTGCGTTCCGAATCTATTGTAACCTCAATTACCTACATATTAAAATGTTTGAAATCTCTCACATTAATTTGTAATAGTAAACTATAATTTAAAATGTTATCGTCCAAAAACACGAACATTCTTTTTATTAATTCCCTAGGAAGAAAAATAAACAAGAAAATTGCTTTACGAATCCGAAATCACGAAGCTTTGATGAGCAAGCCGAAAGGGGCTTGATGCATTTTAAAGCCCGATTTCCCATGGGCCCCATAAGTTGTTACGGAACTATTCCAAAGGATACCTACGCTTAAAATTACACTGAGATTTTTTCAAATGACCCAAATACCCATTCTTGAGAATGCGGTGATTAAGACAAGCCAATGAAGGTCTATTTATTGTTAGATGTGTCAGCAATTACAAAATAAATCTAATAATCTCGATATATTCCATATATGCCAGGTTCTACTTGGTTGCGCCAATTTGCTATGATCCGCGACTTTGTTTTTTTGTAATTTGTTTTTTTGGCCTAGCAATCCTATACCATCCGTTTTCCCTCCACCCGCACGACCGCAAGAAATGATTTGACATTGACGTTTTGTGCATTGTGAATGTGACCGCACCGCTAACCGCGCCCGCTCGAAATTACAAGAAAATTGACTATTTTCGTGATCCAACCATTCAAACTCAACAACAGTGGTGCCGTGTAGTGCAAAACAGGACCTGGCAGTGATTTAAATGTGCGAAGTCGAAAATCGCCGGCGGTGCCACGTGGAACCTTCGAAGTCTAAAGGTCGGTGCTCTTTCCCAATACCTTTATCCCATGCCAGGCATAGTATCTGCATATTGTTAATAAACCTTAGATCGCTTTTTTTAAAATCTACAGTCCACAGCTTATTTGCGCAACCATTACTTTTTGGTCCATACGAGCAGGATCGTGAATCATTTTCTTGTAATTTCGCAATATAGTATTTGTTCCATAGGGAATAAACGCAACGCGCCTGTTTACCTAGATATAATAGTAGAAAACCCGCATCTAGGCATTTAGGCAACTATACGTTATTTCGCTCGTATAGTTAAAGTGTCATTGATAATTACGGTACCTACGCCGTCAACCGCACCGCATAATTATAGTTAGCTACGTAAATATCAGCGTAGATATAAATCGATCGCATTCTTTTTCTTGACAAAATTCATTCGGAAGTCCTACAAATTTCATGTAGGTAGACGCATTTCAAAAATACCCGTTCATTGTTGAGTGAATATTTGTAGGAAACGGATAAACCATAGATTATATAGACAGGTTATTCCGTTCGTTCGCCGTTCGCTTTGTTGTTTACAATACTACCATATTGTTATCTGATAATTATCGCTTACTTAATAATTCGTTAAGTGTTTGTTTGAGTGTATAGTGTGAATATATCAAAACAAGATGTCTCTTAAGGGAACCAAGGTTAGTACTGATTTAAAGGTTCAGTTAAAGCTTTTAAACGCTAAAAGGGACTCACAGTTTTCACGTGTTCAATCAATTTGTGATAAATCTTTGCAAATCTCGGATCTGACGATTAGAGATGCTTTCTTGTGTTCGTTGGAAACTTTAGATAGTTTGCGCGCGGATTTTAAATCTACAATTAATAATATAAACATTTTAGAGTTGGAGTTAAATCCTGATTACTGTGTGAGTTATCAGGCATTGTCGTCCTTTGATGACTTGTATTGTCGTATCAAGCGTATTGCTAGGAGTTTAGAGACCCCCCCCCCGCGAGTAGTTTATCCAACCCTCCTCGCGAACGCCCACGATTGCCGCCAATTCAAATACCTGAATTTAATGGTGACATTCGAAATTGGAATTTATTTATAGATAGTTTCGAAAATATAATACATAGGAACACATCGCTGACAGATCACGAGAGATTGCATTATCTCGTAGAAAAATTGACCCGTAAGGCAAAGGCTGTCTGTGCTGGAATTACGTTTAGCGCTGAAAATTACACTTTAGTTTTGGACACTTTAAAAACAAAATACGAAGATAAGCGATTAGTAGCCACCGCATATTTAGATCAATTATTCGATTTGAAAAGTTTTTCCGTTTGTAACGATCATAATTTAGAGAAGTTTTTAAATATTTTCGCATCATCTGTTCGTGCAGTAAAGAACCTAAAGGTCAATGACCTCTGTGACTTTTTGTTTTTGTATATCGGTTTAAAGAAATTAGATCCTGAAACTGTTCGTCTGTTTGAAACGACTCAGCGCGGTAAAGAAATACCTAAGTTCGAAGATTTAGAATCTTTTATTCGCGACCATATTAAGGTGTTGCAGCGCACGTCGGCACGTCATGAAGCCACGAATAGGACAGGTTCCGATCGCCGTATAGACGCGTCATCGAAGTCAGTCAAGACTGCACATACGCTAGTTAATACCGCCTCAACACCTGACTGTTCTCTGTGTAAGGGTAGCCATACACAGCTGTACAAGTGTTCGGAATTTCAGAGATTATCGCCTAGGGATCGTTACAAGTTTGTCCGCACTAATAATTTGTGTTTTAATTGTCTAAGTGACAAACATCTGGTTACGTCATGTAAAAGTGGTGTTAGCTGTCGTAAATGTCTAGCTAGACATCATACCTTCTTACATTTTGAGAGTAGTAAGCTGCCATCGCAGCAGCAGCCTGCGCAGACGCGCGACGCTTGTGACGCGCGGCCTGCTGCAAGTGCAAACGACGTAACATTGTGTTCGCTTTCCGCCGCTGGTACTCAAGTCACTACCGTTTTACTTGCGACCGCGCAAGTTGTCATTGTAGATGCCTTTGGCAAACCACGCACCGTTCGAGCGCTACTAGATGGCGCTTCCCAGAGTAATTTTATTACTCGGGATTGTTGTCAACGCCTTGGTTTTAGTTTTAATAATTGGTCATCCCGCTCAGAAGTGAAAGGTTTTGGAGGTTTAAAGGCAACCATTCACGGTTCCATTAAAATAATATTTAGTTCACGTTTTAATCGTAATATTTCGTTTGAAATGGATTCGCTAGTCGCAGATAAGATTGCGGAACGGTTGCCCACGGTACCGGTTGACACGTCCATGCTGACGGAGTTTAAGAACTTGCAGTTAGCCGACGGAAATTACGCTTTCCCTGGAGATATCGATCTATTGATCGGTGCTTCGATTCTCCCGCATCTCCAGTTATCACGTAAAATTCAAGGTCTTCCGATGTACCCCGCTCCGCACGCACTGGAAACAGTTCTCGGATTTGTTATAGTTGGTTCCGCACCCGCTTGTTCAGTTAGTTACTCGACTGTGTCGCACTGTTGCACCGTCGAGCCGCCGCTTGAGTCTACCATCCGCAAGTTCTGGGAGATTGAAGAGGTCAATGTCCCGCCTATTCTCAGCCCTGAGGATCAGGTCACTGAGGAGATTTATACCCGCACGACTACTCGTGATAAAGATGGTCGTTATGTTGTCGCGCTCCCTTTCAAGGGTGATATTTTTTCGCTCGGTGGCTCCCGTGCCTCCGCAGAAAAACGCTTTCTATGCTTGGAACGTAAGATTCAAGCTGAATTGTCACCGGAAAATATATTCCATGTCGCTGGAACAGAAAACCCAGCTGATTGTCTCTCACGTGGTTTGCTTCCTGCGCAAATTTTAAATCATCCGCTTTGGTTTTGTGGCCCTCACTGGCTTCATACCACTCCTAACGAGTGGCCAAATGCTCCGTTTAACCCCGCTACTGTTTCAGAGCCACCCGAGGAGAAGAAACATACGCTTGTAGTATCAGTTCCGCGTGAAGAGTCAGTTGTTTTGTTGTTGTCTAATCGAGTCTCGTCTTGGTCGAGACTATTACGCTGTGTAGTTTACGTCCTAAGATTTTTGAGATTATTACCATCGCGTGGTTCTATAATCGCAGCTGATTTGGATAGAGCTGAATCAGTTGTACTTCGAGAGTTGCAGAAATTTTATTTTTCAAAAGAATTTCGTAGTTTAGAATCACATAAACCTTGTAGTCCCGCACTTCAACATTTGAAACCATTTTTGCAAGACGGACTCATTCGTGTCGGTGGCCGTCTGCGAAATGCTGAGTTAGAGTTTGAACAAATGCATCCAGTAGTTCTACCACGCAGGGATCACGTTTTGGATTTGTTGGTGGACTATCACCATAAGGTGAATTGTCACGCTGGTCCCGATTTATTAATGTCCATTCTTCGACAGAAGTACTGGATACTTTCCGCTCGCAATTTGATACGCGCTAGAGTGCACAGATGTGTGCCCTGCTTTAAGCTCCGCCCGCGTTTCAACGCGCCGGAAATGGCCGACCATCGTTCTTGTCGTGTTGTACAGACGGTGAAACCTTTCATACATACTGGGACGGACTATGCTGGACCGTTTAAAGTCACTATTGCCCGTGGTCGTGGTATACGTTCCACAAAGGCATACATTTGCCTATTCGTTTGTATGACAACTCGTGCGGTTCACATAGAGTTAACCAGTGATTTGAGTACGCAGGGTTTTATGTCTGCATTTAAACGATTTTTATCTCGCCGTGGTCCCGTTAAGCGCTTATACTCTGACAACGGCACAAATTATGTTGGAGCGCGACGCAATATTTCGGAATTACATACATTCTTACGCTCCAAGTACTACCAAAGTGAATTCGCCCATGTCTTAGCTGAGAATCGCATTGATTGGTGTTTTAATACGCCAGCGGCTAGTCATTTTGGTGGCAATTGGGAGGCGAATATTAAAAGCCTTAAGTCGCACCTGTTTCGGGTCATAGGCGAACAGATTCTCTCGTACGAGGAGTTGAGCACCGTACTCGCTCAGGTAGAGGCGTTGATGAATACGCGTCCGTTGTGTCGGACTTTGTCTAGTGATCCATCGGAGCCACTAGCGTTGACGCCGGCTCACTTCTTGACGACGACTCCTCTTAAATATTTGCCCGCTTTAGATGTCGAGACTAACAAACTGCAGCTTCACCCGCGTCACGCTCTGCTAGATAGCTTAGTTCAGTCCTTTTGGAAGCGATGGAGGACAGATTATCTGCATACGCTGCAGTCGCGTCAAAAGTGGAACACTCCTTCAGATCCAGTCACAGTCGGTACTGTGGTGATACTGAAGACTGAGAGTGCGCCTCCTCTGCACTGGCCTCTTGGTGTAGTGGAAGAAGTTTTTCCGGGTTCGAACGGAATAACGCGAGTCGTAAAAGTTAAAACCGCAACTGGATCGTACCTGCGTCCGGTTATTCGCCTCTGCCCTCTGCCTAATCAGTAGTAGTGGCATAGTTAGTTATAAGTTGTTTCGCTACCTAGTATTGATAGTTTAGATTAGTAATAGGGTTTAGTTTCGCTTTTGTTTTTTTTTTTCTTTTCTTTGAAGGTAACCCTTCAAACCCGGGGGGAATGGTTGCGCCAATTTGCTATGATCCGCGACTTTGTTTTTTGTAATTTGTTTTTTTGGCCTAGCAATCCTATACCATCCGTTTTCCCTCCACCCGCACGACCGCAAGAAATGATTTGACATTGACGTTTTGTGCATTGTGAATGTGACCGCACCGCTAACCGCGCCCGCTCGAAATTACAAGAAAATTGACTATTTTCGTGATCCAACCATTCAAACTCAACAACAGTGGTGCCGTGTAGTGCAAAACAGGACCTGGCAGTGATTTAAATGTGCGAAGTCGAAAATCGCCGGCGGTGCCACGTGGAACCTTCGAAGTCTAAAGGTCGGTGCTCTTTCCCAATACCTTTATCCCATCCCAGGCATAGTATCTGCATATTGTTAATAAACCTTAGATCGCTTTTTTTAAAATCTACAGTCCACAGCTTATTTGCGCAACCATTACTCATTCTGAATTTTTTTAAACCTCTAGAAATCCAAAAATATAGAAGAGAACACCATGAAAATTTATTTTATTAAAATTGACTATTGACTATATGCGCTTGGCAAAAATGAAAACATGATATAAATTAGTTGTCTCGATAAAAAAAAAATCGCGAATCTGACCCTAATTTACGATTTGAAACGTGTTTATTTACGAGATTACATTACGGAAATAAATAAAAGTTACAAAAAAAATAAAGCTTGTTATCTAGAAGCGCTTCGCAAAAACAAAAATCTTGAATAGTTATTGTTTTTTTAATAAAAATAAAACCACCGTTTTGGGGGCGCGAAGTCGACATAATCCCGAGCGGAGTTCATACAAAACAAACAGTGACTAGAACCGGCTTTAACCATTTATCTTCTATTCCAATATTATGTGAAAAGGTTCATCTTGACTGAAATAAACCAGGAAAAGATGAAACATTTCACGCCTCATCTCATATCAACTTACGATGGTTTTGGGGAATATTTGCAATCATAATCCATTATTACGTTACTATCAGAGCTGATGGGATCGAAAAAGAGGATAGTAGACATATTTTTACTGTGAAAATATATTTTTTATCATCGCTAACGGATATTCGACGTCACATTTTGTTTTTTATTAACAAAAGGAAATTTTCATTTTTTTAATGGTCAAAAGGAAAAAATAGTAAACTTATAGGATCACTTTGTTGTCTGTCTGTCTGTCTGCCTGTCAAGTTTCTTTATCTTAGGAATGCTTGAAGGTATCGATTTGAAATTTTTAATTTCAGTCCTTAAATACTCAAATCTGCGGCCCTTCAAGCTAGCTGTGAAAAAGTTAACGAAAAAGAGATACGTCCGTTTTTGTCGCAAAAAACGTATAATTTTGACACTCTCAAGAGAACCAAAATTCATAGGGTACTTCTCGTTGATCTAGATTCTTGAAATTTGGCATGAAGGAAGGTCTCATAACACAAGTATAGGAATAAATCAGAAAAAATGTAAATTTGCAGTTACGTCATAAATCGGAAAAATGTTTTGTAGTTACGTCGAAAAAAAATTTTTTTGCTATTGGGAAATTTCTTCTAGACTCAATCCGGGAATTAAACTGTTTTCATAGGTAGGTAAGTGTGTACGGAACCCTAATTGCGCGAGTGTGACCGAAGTCTGGTGTAGGTAAAAGAAAACATCGTGAGGAAACTGGCACCTCCACCAACCCGTACTGGACCAGCGTGGTGTATTACAGCTTATTCCCTCTTCTCCGATTATACTTTATTTTACAAGTGGTCGACTCACTTCCCATTACAATATAAAGTAGTTAATCATAAATATCGAGATAGGCGCCGTTGTTGCGGAAGCAAGCGAAGGCCCAGCTGAACGCATGCCAGAGGGTCATGTTCATATGGACGGTGCGGGGCTAGCCGGCTTACCTCCTTGCTGGCCTGCCACCATGGGAACTGGAGGCAACAGTCCTTGCACGCATGCACGATTTGCGCGTGCAGATTGAACGCTGGGGCGAAACTCCGCTGCCGCGATAAGTCGCAGCATTTAAGACAGAGTTCCGGCGGGATTCCGGATGGTAAAATGTCGACAGCGACTGTCGCAACCCAGTACTGGGCACGCCATAATTATGGCGGTAAGTCCCCTCTTTGAGGAGTGGCTGGAAAGACCTCACGGCGTCATCACCTTCAGCATGACGCAGTTTCTCACCGAACGCGGTCAGTTCGGGAAGTTCCTGCACCGGATTCGTGCGGAGGAGACACCCGGGTATCACCAATATGTGGTCCGTCCGGAGGACACGATGGAGCACGCGGTAGAGGTGTGCCCCGCTAAGTCGTCGACGGCGCGTAGGGTTCCACGCGTACCTGAAGGCAGTAGTGTCAACAAACCTTAGGGGCTTATGAAAGATAGCTTCGGCCCCGGTATGAAAGGCAACGAAGGGCCAGGAGTGGGTTTTTAGTCAGCAAAAGTCTGTCACTATTTCCCGCACCGGCTAAGGGCGCGGATATGGAAAAAGTGTCGAGTTTTGGGTGTAAACAGTACTATAGGTAAACCCTCAGCTATCCTTTCCGAAAAACCCGCGTGATTTAATCTTAAATAACATTATTATTATTTACTGTAATTTCTCACTGTAAAATCTCCTTAATAAGAAAAAATGTTCGCGGATTTGCTTGTAAGTTACGCCTAATAAAACGTTGAGATTAACTTGCTTACGTTTAAACTCTAATATTAGTAGAAAAATGAAAAGATTAAAGAAGCTCAGTTTACGCTTCCTACGCCTAGCTTTTATAGCATAAAGTTTTGCTGCAAAATTGTTTGAAAATGTTACCGTACAATTTATATGATCACTATATGACACAAATGTTGAGCTTCCCCGTGGGATATATTACACAAAATTAAACAACGCACTATGCCTATAATAAAGGTTTTCAGTTCAAGTAACATACAGAACAATTTTTTTAATGGTGGGTATAATCTCAGACTCTTACTGACTAAAAACCTACCCCGATCCTTCGTTGCCTATCATACTGCGGCCGAGCCTTCCTTCGACCCTGCTTGTCTGCAGCTAGCAGGCTGGGCCTCTAAGTTTTGCTCCTTGAGGCGCGCGGGAACAGTACGCGCCGGACAGAGAGCTACCCATTGCTCACCATTACATTCAGAAGTTCAAAAAGTGCTTGCAAAATTTGTCTTCATCCGAAACTTATGCTTCCCGAAAATAAGAGAAAAGGTAAAAAAAAGACAGAACTGGATAAGTTAAGGACTCAAAAAAAGAACCAATATTATAAGAATAAAATATAAAAAATAAAATTATTTATATTCAGTACTCAAAGCTTTTACATGAAATGCTTATATACTTCAAAAAAGAACGCAAATACCAAGTTTATTAACAAAAGTGAAAAAAAATGCAAAGCGGTATGAAAAGTAGTCAAGGATGAATTAATAGGCTATAACTTTAAAAATGATATAGATAATATACAAATTGACCATATATTATTAATTTAAGGATCCTATAGAAATAGTAACTGCGTTTAATAACCACTTTTTCTATACATTATACTCTTTTAACACAGCTCAAAGCTAAACTATGATAAAAGTTCACTAGTTCATTCGATGTTTCTGAATTCTGAAACTTGTGTCCGAGAATGAAGTCAAAGCGGGGACATCATTAAGAAACACAAATTCGGCAAGTTATGACAAAATTAATACGAAAATTATAAAAGCATGATGATAAATAATATTTATTTTGTAAATTGGTTTTAAAAAAACACTTTTACACGTCAATCTTTTTTTTCGTCAGTTTAAACTAGATGAGGCCGGTGTTTCCTAGCTGACTACCCTGAGAAGAAACACCGAAACAAACTTAGGGTCAAAGTCTAAGTTTAAAGTCCATACAGTAAACATGTAATGGTCAAATAAGTAATATGAGAAACATGCAGACTAGTGTCTGAGATGGTCTTTTGAAGAAAGAACCACACAGATTTGAGTGGACCTGTCCAGTCAGTGCAAGCATTTGTCAGTATTCGTTTAACTCAAACTTAGGACTACTAAGGACCTCAACGACTTGACGAACTATATCAAAGAAAGGACATTTGGGTAGGCCGCATCAAATACTTAAAACTGCCAGACATCATATTAAAAATTACAGAAAAGAAAAGTAATCCACATAGTCCCCATGCACTAATGAACTTATTATTATTATGACTTATTTAATAAAAAGTTTGATTTGGGAAAATATCAGGGAGTTTGATTTTAAGAAAAGACAATGTAGTTTGATTTGAGATAGGACTAAGCAGTTTGATTTCTGTCGTCTCTAGTCCCTTTGGAGATAGTGTTTAGTCTATTAGCCAAGATTAAAATTAAGACGCAACAGTTTGTAATCTAGACGCACTGATTATAAATATGACTTACAACTTCTCATACAGTTACTATAGGAAGTTGGAAATTGCAAATGTATATTAAAGCCAGCTAAACTAATTTAAACTGTGCATTGCTGTGTCTCACTCAGTGATGAACTATTAAATAAGTCGTAGAAGAAGGCCGTATAAAAATAAAAGATACCATTTGAGTTTAAACTAAAGACAAATAACTGTTTATGGCAAAAACATAAATGAGAAATGATGACATAAATGATAAAACATGTTAAAGGAGTATTTTTTGTATCTCGGTCATTTTTTTTTTTTTTTTCAAATTTGGTGGCGAAACAGTTACTTCAGCTTTCGTGATTATTAGGGACCTGTGTTTTCCTAACTTTCACGAAAACTGAGGATAAGTTTTTTTTCTTCAGTTTCTTCTCCTTGGTGTTCATGAGAATTAGGGACCTGGATCCCTAATTTTCTCAAAAACCGAAGAAAAAGTTTCACCAAGGCAATATTTCACAAAACTTGTTCCAGGAAATACGTGAATATTTAAAACCATAAAAGTTTTTTAAGAAATATTGCGGTCATTCAGAATCTCAATTAAATGTGCAAGGCTACTATAGACGTACTATTTTATATTTTTAATATATGAGTACATTATGGAGGGCCAAAGTCCACGTAAAATAGCAGATTTTCACAGGTCGTACCTGGACTCGTTTTACACAAATGTATGTTTTGATTTCTATAGTAGCCTAGATAATGTCTACAAGATGAGGACAAGTGTATCGAAAATATCTGGAAAAGATGTGGTATAACATCATAATCACGTAGGAGTGTTTGTGTGAAAATGTACCTCAGGCCGGCCAGGCGCCCACAGGCGCTGAGAATGCATGCATGGAGCTGAGAATTTTATTGCAGTTTATAACTGACTATCCCAGCGAAGTTTGCCGAGAAAAAAAACTCGATACATTTGTTACCAAACATTGAAATAAAACATGATAATCCGGACTGTAATAAAAATTGAATAAAGAAAACAGAAAAAAAAATTCAGAGATTCTAGACACCAGACTAGACAATGGTAAGTTCTATTATATTCTATCCTTCACCCGTCAAGTCCATATATTTAGGGAAGTGTGCGTTGCACAACTTAATTACGCCAAGTCCGTTCCATCATCAGACCACTAGACGTTCGTCGATGTGCCACCGGTACATAGTGGACATCCCACTCATACGTACAAAGCATTTTGGTAACATATTCATTATGCTTACAGCTAAAGAGTGGAATTCCCCACCGGAGTCTGTGTTTCCTGATAGGTACAACCTAGGGGTCTTTATTATAGAGTGAATAGGTTACTTCTAGGCAAGCGTGGTCCATCGTCGGCCACATCGTCGCTTACCATCAGGTGAGATAGTGGTCAAACGCGAGCCTATTGATAATAAAAAAAAAAACTATGTTAATCGTTATTGCTGATAAAATCATCGTTGTAGTTAGCAATTTTTTTATTTGCTAAATTAAATCATGTTTAGTTTTTTTTTTTTGTTGTGTGTTTTTTTTATGGTAGGTAAAATCATCCAATGACATCTCCCGGCCTTGGATGGAGTGGAAGATAGTGTCAGACTTGTACTGACTAAAAACCTACCTCGTTCTTTCGTAGCCTTCATACTAGGGCTATGGTGTACACTTTCACATTTACACATAGCCCCAGAGTAGACTTCGACTCTGCTAGACCCCTACAGCTTGCTGACAACTCCTTGAGGCGCGCGGAAACAGTACGCGCCGTCGACGAGTTGGGCTCGAAATCAAGTTTAGTTCTAGTAAACAAATGTGAAAGAATTTTTAAAATATCTTTGTCAAAAACAAAAATACTAACAAGAAAAAGAAGTCCAATACGAACGACACAGAAAATGGCGACTTGAAAAGAGTGACTGATGTACCTATTAGTTTTAAAGTTGTTTTAGGAAAGGCGGCTTTATTGCAGAAACAAAAGAAACTTAAAAATTTACTAAGTATATATACTAAACCTAAACATACATAAAAACTAAACTAAGAATGTACTGTTCACTAGACCTAACTATGTACAAATATAATACAAAAAAACAAAATACACTCAGGCGTCGAAGTACTCCTCCACATCGCTGTCATTCAGAAACGTACCCAGAAGACTGGCAGCATTGCAAAGTTGTTATATTATATCTCGTTTGTTTTTCGACCAATTTCGATATAGTTTTCACAGACAGTATTTGTATCTTTATTGATAAACTAATTAGATAATACCTAAATATGTTTTTTCTTGCATATTCCGTATATCATTCAGGAGAAATGAAACGCATGATGTATTGTGTAAGGAGTGATATGAAAGCAAAGGAAGTTTGTAATAGTATAACGGGTAAAAGTGCGCCGACCACACATAACACAGGCCGATACAAGGAAGATGATGATTCCGTATAATTCATTCTAATCTATTTACCTCAGTCTATTTTTCTCCAACTCGTGCCGATATAAGAAAAACCTTCCACATTGAAGTCACGCCCCAGTAGCTCGTGCTGAGTGTTGGTATCACTTGAATTCGTGCTCACTCCGCGAACCCAGCGATGCGAAACGATAAGAAGTTAGTTATCTGGAAAAAATATTATTTTCAACTTGGTAACTTTCTTGGTATCATTTTGCTACTGACGCATTAGAGCGTTGCTGGCCCAGTGGTGGCAGGAGTAACATTTTTTTAAGTATAATTAGGTATAATAACACCCTTATTCATAAACATCATCATCATCATTTCAGCCAAAAGACGTCCACTGTTGGACATAGGCCTCCCCCAAGCGTCGCCACAATGGCCGGTCCAGTGCGTCTCGCATCCATCGGACTCCAGCGACCCTGACCAGGTCATCGGTCCACCTTGTGGGAGGCCTTCCAACGCTGCGTCTTCCGGTACGCGGCCGTCACTCTAGAACCTTTCGGCCCCAACGGCCATCTGTTCTGCGTGCAATGTGCCCAGCCCATATTACCGCCATTATTCATAAACAAGTAAACCTAATTACTTGAGTAAAAGTAGCTACTTAAGTAACCATTTTGATTCTATACTTAAGATTTTTTTAAATTTTTAATGAAGATTTCTAACCTTAAGTATTGACTTAACTTCTTTATAAATACGGGTATAAGTCATTTACATTTAACGAGCGTCTAAATGTTTCTACCTTATCCACTAGTTCTAACCTAACCTGTCCGTGTTGGAGTGCCCTACAATTCTCAGCTCGCTTCGTTCGCTCTTGGGCTAAGAATATTTAGTTGGCGTTTTAAAAAGACGAATAATTTCATTAGAGACTGTCTTCTATTTTCCCGTAGCTTAGTAAAAAAATGAGAAGTTTGATCACGTGGCCAATATTGCATTTCTTTTTTGGCTTGACTTATAATTTTTCGTTTATTTCGAACGTCTACGTCACTGTGCCAAAGAGGTTATGTTAGTCGGTAGTTTGTGGCCCCCAGATGACATGATGTTATAGTGTAAGGTCGAACCGGAAATGTGCGTCGCGTCCGATACGTGAGCCCTACGGAGCATTTTACTTGCTCCGTGGTCAGCCCCATGCTCAGTGGTGCTTAGGGGAGCCAAATAAAAAATATACAATAATTCCTTCCCCTGCCTAGGGAGAGTGAGCGCAAGTCTTGTATTGACTATTATTAATATTATTTTATTTTCTAAAACTGCCACCTGTGTTTTCTTACTAGCTCTTTGTGTTCCTGGGGTTCTACACTTCAGAACAATCCTGGAGCTCGATTACACAATCCTACATTGAACAGCATACTATTATTGTAGCGAGTGATGAAATAAAATACACATTGAAACCAAAGAAACTTAATTAAACCAGGTTGATACTCCCACCTGTAGTCGAGATGGTATCTTGGATACTGAAATCCAGACTGAAGTGGGAGTGGGCTGGCCACGTCGCACGAATGCACCCGGACAGATGGCCGAGGATCGTCACTCACTGGACGCCTGAGGGCGATCGACGCCGTCGAGGTCGACCGCGGTGAAGGTGGTGTGACCATCTGAAGGCTTAACCATGTTGATAATTTACAGTCTTAACGCTAGTAGAAAACTTCAAATTTATAGGAATGACGTCATCTCAACTCTCAGTCACGTGGTCAGAACAAAAGAATCCAAGGCGTTGCCGACTCGAGGCGATCGACGAAAGAGAATCGAAAAGAAACGGTTGTAACTTGACTAGGCTAGCTGATATTCAAGGGACTTAACCAGAGATCGTCTTTTCTCAACAGTGGAACACTATATAGGCTATTTTTTCTAAATGTAAGTTTCGAAGGAACGTTTAAAATAGTCACCGCGGCCCTGGAACTGAAAGCGCAACGAAAAAAGACTGGTGGGTTTTAGCAAAAGTCTGACATGCTCTTTTACTCCATCTTACCCCCCGTTCACGACCTTGCCGCTGTGCACGCCACAAGTCACCGCGCGCCGCGCCACAGCACTATGAGCGGCAACTTGCAGCGTGCTTCAAACATTTTCATACATTCAATTTTAAAGCTCGCCGCCACCGCGCGCTGCTGCCGCTCACAGCGGTAAGGTCGTGAATGGGCCGTTAGAGCGGGAGAAATTAGTTGATGATTCGCATTTCAAAACCAAAATTCAGAAGGTGGCACCAGTGAATTTCAGATGAAACATCTAAAAACACTTCAAGCGGCCCGAAAATTGAAACCAGGACATACTCAACATTAGCGCTACCAGGTATCAAATTAAACCCTTGTGTGAAATTTCACACTTCATCCCATTTCAAACACCCACGATTTTAAGGAAACTCTCCTATTTTATCTAATAAAATATCGAGAATCTGTTTTTCTAGTCCAGTAGGTGGAACATAACGCCTACGACTTACCCAATTGTTCTCCATTTATTCTTATTGATGTTGCATGGTGTGCATTTAACCAGTATGAAATTTAGATTTTTTTTTTTTAATACAGAACACTTAAAAAACCCGGCAAGTTCGAGTCGGACTCGGGCACTGAAACTTACTTAAAAGAAATGAAACAGTTCAATTTCCTAATTGAGTTCCGAAGATTTTTTCCGAATCGTACTATCGCACAGTTTTCAGATTTTCTCATATACGTCTTGTGCTATGAGACCTTACTTTAAGCCAAATTTTAGGATTTTAGGTCAACGAAACCCCGGTTTTAGGGGAACGGAACGGAACGGCCCCTATGAATTTCGATCCCATTGAGTGTGTCGAAATATACGTTTGTTTTCGTTAACTTAGAAGTTTAATTTTTTCCCCGCTTCAAGGAACCGCAGATTTGAGTATATGGTTTTAATTTCAACTCGATGCCTCTACGCGTTCCCGAGATAAAAGTTCTTGACAGACAGACAGAAAAACGGATAACAAAGTGATCCTATAAGGGTTCCGGTTTTTTCTTTTTAAGGAACGCAACCCCAAAAATGCACTGTTTGTCACCAAATCTAGTATCTAGTGAGCTTTCCCCATCATCTTTGTAGACACTTGAGATACAAAACCATAGATAGCAATTTGACTTATCAAACAGCCACTGAAATTCAATAAAAAATATTCCACTACTGCAATGCAAAATTTCCACAATTTTATTTAGTTCTGGAGTCATTTGTATATTTTTTTATTGTTCTGTGTCTATAAAGAATACTTAATCGAACTGAACTAAAGTACACTTAAATATATGTATACTTTCGAATACTTTAACAAGGCGAAGATTAAAAAAAAATAACTGGTTTAAAAAAAAAGGCATGGGTTGCGAAAACATTAATTATGCGTACAGCTAAAGATTGGAATCCCCTGCCGGAGTCTGTTTCCTGATGGTTATAACCCGGGAATCTTTAAGTCAAGAGTGAATAGGTTACTTCTAGGTAAGCGCGCTCCATCGTCGACCGCATCGTCGCTTTCCATCAGGTGAGATAGCGATCAAGCGCGAACCTATCAACAATAAAAAAAGATTCTCGATTCGACTGTATTTTTTTCTCGGTCAAACGTTAACCGATTTTTATGATTGATTTTTGTTTAAAATGCCTGTCATTGTCTCCAGGTGGTTCCATTTCAATTTGCTGAAGATCTGATAAAGAACTGCAGCTAAAATAAACGGCCATCGTACGACTTTTTATTGTTAAAACCATTTTGTAACACAACATACATCGCGCCGGTTTCTGTTCTAAAGGGGTACGCAAATGAACTTTTTTCGGTTGTTTCCAGAGGTCATGCTATCACTGACTCTCTTTTCTTGCATTCATTCAATAAATTAATTTTGGGAACACATGGTCTTATATAAAATGTTTCGTTCATTCTGTTCCGTGGAAAAGTATGTAAAATAGTGTTGCTAATGTAAACACTTATTATGAAAATGAAAATTACTTATGTACATAGATTTAGTATAAATAGTTAATAAATATTTAAGTTTATTTTGTTTCTGCAGTAAATAAAAATATTTCTTATATACTGTACTTCCTTGCCGATTTCGGCTACGGTGACTATTTACTGTGTTATATTCAGTGCAACTATGAGCTCTGATACACAGTTAAATTTTGGTCCTTTTAATCCCGTGGAGGGTCGATTCGGTACATGAAACCCTATCGATTTGTAAAGATAAAAATGAAAAATAAAGTACTTTTTTTTAAACTCGAATTAATTTACGCATGTACGAAATTAATTTATTTAAGTAAACGAGTTCACACAAACACGTCAAGTTTTTCGTCAATTTAAACTAAATCAGGTTGGTTTTTCCTAGCTGAAAACCCTAAGAGGAAACTCCGAAACATACTCGAGGACCAGTGCAAAATATTATAGAAAAATTCAATTAAAATTAATTCAATTATAACCGTAAAAATCTCTTAATAAGATTTCATATCACACAACCCATCCATCTTTTCTTTTTCCAAAACTACTTCAAATATCGAATACGCGTAATCAAAGAACTAACTACCCTTTATAAAGCCGACACTTCACTTTGACCACTACCTTCGTATCGTGTATAATCCCGCCCGCCTCCACTCATTGGCCCGTCGGCGCTTATAAAAGCGGTCCACATAAGTTCGGCGCACAGTCTAAAGCGAGCGGGCTTAAGGCACGCCGCATTACACCGCGTGTGCGTTTACCCTTACGAAGTCTTCGAGATTTTCAGGTAAGTTTTTGAACTAGACTTTTCAGGCTGGAATTTTCTAAAAGTATATTTGAATTGAATGTTTGTAGGTTTCATCTGCTGTAAGTATTTTTGGGTAGGTTTCTTTAGTTGAAAAGTTCTACGTATAAAATAGAACGTAACAGGTTTTTTAATAAATTTTTACTGAAAAAATGGTGCATTTTCCTAAGAGATTTTTAAAGAAAAAAATTATATTGCATTTTATAGGATTTGACAAAATTGTTTTGTTTTATTGAGCTGGATAAGTTTATTCGGTTTTTTACCTGTCTATTCAAATATTGCGAAATACTATATAGTATATATAATACATACCTACATTTAAAATGGAGAAAGATATGTTCTAAGAGTTTTTAAGGAGTAGTTACGATGGTTAAATATGTGTTGAGGAAAATGTATTTTTTCATAATAATAAGTTTAAATAAAATATAGTTCAGAATGCTGATAATGAATCATTTTAGATAGATGTATAAGTACACTGTCTTAAATATCTGCCTAACTATAATATTTCTACGTTTATTACTGACAATGAAACACTAACTGGTCAATTAATCCATGTTAAAAAGAGAAAACTATTATAATGATTTTTTTCAGAAAAATAATATTTATAGTTATATTTTTTCGGCATTTAAAAAAGACTTTCGACGGAAATTTATTGGAAGAAAAATACATATCTGCTGTCGTGGCTATTTTGACTATGTTTAACATTAAATAAAATTTAACTACTTAAAATGATAAAAAATACTTGAATACCATCTCCAAGTTATATCAAAGAAATATTTGAATACCCCTCCTTTAGTCAAAATATGCGATATGCACATTTTATATTTAAAATCAGAAGCAGTGAATTAAAATTACGCAAATATAATTTTGCATTCAGAATATCCAATCACTTAGACACATACGCAAATCATTCTATTATCGCTAACGAAACTATTAAGCCTACTAAATAATAGTAACAAAAGGTAAATTGTGTTATTCTCAACACTAAACTCGACACCTCGACTACTAATAGTAATAATTTATTGCCAATATGTATCATCAAAGTTTATACACTAACAATTAATACTAAAAGATGGACAATACTTAAAAAACCCAGACTTCTAAACTAAGTTTATGTACTGTGTCTTAGAGCCAAATTCACCAATAAACTAATCGCGATTCGTTCAAACAAAACGCAGTTTGATCGACTAATCGAGATTATAGCTTCATTTTGCATTTCACCGCTATGAATTAAATCTAGTTTACGCTAAACTCAGTTTCAATTCTTTTGTTGTCGCCCATGTTTACGACACGGTTCTTTAAACTAGATTATGCTGAGCTCAGTTTAGTTGAACTAAGTTTTTGTATTGAATGATGAAATCAGCCCTTAGAAGCCAGTGAAACCTCAGAAACTAATGCACTATAAGACTGATGTTGTACCTATAGGTCACAAGTGTACAATAATGATGTATCTATCCGCATTATTGTACACTAGTGTCCTATAGGTAAATATAAGAATATTTTAAAAGTAAAATCACAATAATATAAACACAATATAAGTTGTAGGTATGTTACAAAAAAATAATCAAAAGTCTAATTGAAATGAAATTAAACAACATGACATGGAATAATGGAATAGAACAGATTTTTTTTTTATTTCGGACACAAAAAGATAATCAAATTTTAAAAATTCGACTTATTTTCTGGTGTTAGTACCGGTTGCCTTTTGCACAAGATATTTTAAAATTTATTGGAGTACTACAACTTTCCACTTCAGTTCTCAGGATACTTCAATACTCCAATTCAAAATTTAAGTTACAATCATAATTTAGGCACTAAAATTTTAATTAAATGCAATTAGGTGTGTGTTTAAAAAATAATAATTCTAATACTAGGCAAAAAAAAGGGCACTAATGCACTATATTAGTAGCGCATCAGTATTAGTGCTTACTGTTTACGCACACATAAACACGCCAGATTCGTAATCAAGACCTATCAATAATTTTATTTTTTATTCTAAAATAATAATTCCTGATTATTTAAAAATAAAATTCCCCTTTTTAAAAATAGCTGAAATAAATTCAATAACAGATTCTGTATATAGGTACTACTCTGAAGAAGTGCTTTTTTATGCTAATTTTGTATATTAAATAGACTATTACTTAAATAAGTTACGTCTAGGCCAGTGTAGACCATCGTCGACCACATCATCGATTACCATCATCTGAGAGAGTGGTGAAGCGCGAGCCTATCAATATATATCAAAAAAAGACTGAGATTTAATGACGTTGTACAAATAACAATTAATATTTTTATTTGAATATTCATGAATAAAATACAATAAATATTTTTTTAATACCCATAAAAAAAATATTTAAACAAAAATCTTTACTAAGTATTATGTAAAACAGCTGAAAAATTTTGTCACCACAACCAGACTATTCACTTTCAAATGAATCTGGTTCAAACTAGTTTTATTAAGATAATATTTTAGGCTATCGGCTTCAGCAAGTATTTATAATACGGCTTATACAAAATTACCAATTTTGAATTTCACAATTTTTCTACTGCTAGGTTTCCCATTTTTTAACAACACAAAAAAAACATTTGAATAGGGCGTTTTTGAGTTGTTACGAGGCCATCAAACAGCAATTGATTTTAATATATACATACATATTTTTATTTTTATACTGGAATAATGCACATTCTTATACACCCAATAAGTTCCAATCAAAATTCAAACACTGAAATTTTTTTTAATAAGAAATTAGGTTTTTTTATCATTCACAAAACTGTTATACAAGCATACATATAAAAAAAAAAACACAAAACAATATATCTGATTGACACCTATTAGATGTGAATCTTACATGGACATAATAAAAAAAAAATAGTATTAAAAAATAATTAACAAAAACATAAGTACAAATTCTTCGCGTGAAGAAAATAAAAGAAACCTTAATTGAAACAAATTTTATTTTTATTAATAAATCTCTGTGTTTAGTTTTTATTAAGGCTACGGAACCAGTAAAGACATAAGCTTCGCCATAAATAGAGTTTGCAAAAGAAAGTATGCCGCCTAATAAAGGAGAAAAATTACCTATGTTAGTTTGACTGTGTGAGGCAGGACGAATGTTCTTCGGTTAATTAAGGTGCTAACTCCCGAGCAGTGCCATAACACAGTAACTTTCTGAAGCCTATCCTCGGTAACGGCTAGGTCAATAGGTTTGAAAAAAATATATGTCTAATACAGATTAATGTCTTTCATACACGGCAGTTGCATCTCTATATATATTGGAAATCTATAGTATTTTGAAACTATAAACAGAATTAAAATAAAATCTTTTTTTGACAGAAAAATAATTTATTTGACAGAAAAACAATTTATTTGATAGAAAAACAATTTATTAACTGGAAATTACGCTATTTTAAGACTAACTTACAATGACAATAAAAAAATGGCAGTGACGACGCGTATTGTTCCACGCGCGCCGTTGCCGTATGAAAGGTAACGAAGGAACAGGAGTAGGTTTTTAGTCAGTAAAAGTCAGACATTCCCTCTCACTCCTCCCAGAGCGGAATGTTAAATGATGTATTTTTACCGTAGAAATTCATTATTAAGCATACAGCGTGGCGATGCAATCAGACTTTTGGACACATATACCCAAAAGAAAAAAAAAATGAATTTCTCGGCATCGCTATTCGCTGTCGATTATTCATATAGCGATGTGGTGGAATTTTTCGACACCGCATTGTAGAAAGTTTCAGGTTTCTTTTTTGTTTAAGTATATTTATATTTTGTAAATGATTCCAACATAACACATCTTTAAATACAAATATTATTGCTTTTTCATCGTCATAATTTTTGTGGCCCCCATGTATATTATATGATCGGATAGACCACCTTTTTTTCTTAAAATAATGTTACTAAGACTTTGCCTTAGCATAACCTTTACGAGTCTGATAATGTTCTCTGGCCTCCTCTCTAGGAGATTGGAGATTAATTTGTAATGCGCGTGGCTTGATTTGAACCCACGACATACAACTCTTATTTCTGGGCTCGCCGCCGCAGCAAGTCGCAGCAAAGCATTGGCATGGACAGAGTTCCAGCAGGTTCTAATAATGGAATTTAGATAGCGACTGTCGGAGCCCAGTGCTGGGCACGCCATAATTATGGCGGTAAGTCCCTTCTTTGAGGAGTGGCTAAGAGTGAGAAAGACGTCACGGCGTCCTCACCTTCCGGATTACGCAGGTCCTCACCGGACATGGTAATTTTGAGATTTCTTGCGCCGGAATCTGGTACAGGCTACGGTCCGGAGCGAGGAGAAATGGCAGCCGGTCGCCGGAAGCAGTAATGATAGCCTATGATAGATTCCGATCCCGATTTCCAGCCACGTAGGCGCAGGCTTGCTGTCGGTGATCAATGGATAGCTCGCCGTCAGGCCGTCTGGAAAGCGTCTGGACCGAGCTCGAGTCGTCGACGGCACGGAGTGTTTCACGCGCGCCTCAAAGAGATGTCAGCAAACCATAGCCCCAGCAGGGTCGAAGACTACTGGGGCCATGGGTTGTGTAAAAGAGAACTCCAGGGCCCTGAAATGCACCCAAAAAATAACAGGATTGAGTTTTGGTCAGTATAAGTCTAACACGTTATCCTTTTTTTGACCTACTGGTCACCTCAGCTCTATTGACTTAAATTAATTACAATAAATCCTACATACGCCTAATCATGTTATTATTATATCTAGCCTATACTGTCTCACTGCTAGGCAAAGGCCTCTCTCTACATATTCCTTCCAGTGCCGAGAGCACTGGAGCGCCTTAGCGCCACTTCTTGCCAATTCCCAAGGAAGGCATCTAAATCGTCCCGCCATCTCATTCTTGGTCTGCCGCGAGGATATCTAAAAAACATGATTTTTAATAAAACCCACACAAAATTAAATAACTGGCACTTTCGTTGAAAACAACGACTTAAAACTTTTCAACACTTTTTTATTATAGACAAACGAAAAAGGAATAATTCGTAAAACTAACACAGCCTACTAAAGTTTTTGTGGTATTAAAAAATAAGTATTTTAAGTCCTCGACAAATATTAGGACGACCAATTTTTGATCGACCGTGGTGTCACGAAGGATCATAGGAAAACATTTGAACATCATAATTTTTAAGACAACCTTTTAAAAAATGTAATGCGATTTATTTTTTGAATTAAGTAAATTTCGTATCAAAACTGTTGGTTTAATACACACTTTTTACTTTGAGTAGGTAATATAAATGACATTTATTTTGCAAATAGATTTTTACTCGACAATTTTTTCGTCAGTTTAAACTAGAATCCGGTGTTTTCTAGCTGACTATCCTGAGTAGAAATATAGAATAAACTCAGAGGTCAAAGTCCATACAACAAACATGTAATGTTCAAATCTTATGAGAACCATGCAGATTATTATGCCTTGTTGCATTAAGTCCGCCTATGTACCACTACTGTACATGAAGTTTAAATAAATAAATAAATAAATAAATTATTATGTGAGAGGGTACTTCGGGAAACGAACTGTGTATACAACATTATATTTAGTATATGCGAAACCTGAATATAGTTTGTTCAGAATGAATCAGTTGAATCAATTTCAATCATTTTTTCACCATGTTATATATTTCCCAAAAATATTTAAAAAAATCGCAAGTTGGACACCACCGATACTAAGTACAATACAAAAAAAGGTCACGGCAGGTCAAAGCGAGCATTAGGTGGGCATCAGTAGGAGTCTGACACTGACCAGACGGGCTCGTCTGTGAGGCAGCATGGCCGTCCA
Source organism: Leucania comma (assembly GCA_958295575.1). NCBI lineage: Eukaryota > Metazoa > Arthropoda > Insecta > Lepidoptera > Noctuidae > Leucania > Leucania comma. The sequence continues at coordinate 20,103,546 of OY282477.1, read as the reverse complement.
AGAGGATTTCCCACTCCTGCCCGGCCGCAGTGTGGTTTGAAAGCGGCAGTCACGTTTTTATTAATATTGAATAAAAAATGCAGCAGTTCTAATAATAATTTCACCAGTAAAATCCTACTTCATTATGTAGAGTGATTATAGACAAATATTTTCTACTATCACACGGGTGAAGTCGATGGCAGAAGTTATTATATAATTCGCACTCATAATATAGTAATATATTATTTTTGCTGAGTGTACAAAACAGTAAAAATGGTCTATACAAAAAACAATATGGACCGAACAAAGAATATAAAATAAGACGAATCGTTGGGACGAAGGAAGCATAGTTTGGGACGAACCAGGATTATTTTTTTTAGGGACGAATCTCAGTAGGCCGAACGAAAAACAAATAAAAATAGCAGATTAACAGAGGTCTATACTGGATTAGTTATACACAAATATATGTTTTGATTTCTATAGAAGTCTAGATTATATCCACAAGATATCTGTGTATCCAAAATATATGGAGAAAAACTGTATAATAATAATAACATAATAATCACGTGAGAATGGTTGTATGTAATGTAATGGATGGGCGCTCTTAAGGAAAAATTTTAATACAATTTAAAGAAAGTATAATTGTTTCCATTGTTGAGTTGCGGCCACGTTTTCCAAACTCGTACGCTTTTTTTTAATAAAAGTAATAAAACTTTATGATTAGTTACATTTGTGAAGTAATTTCAGAGAACAAAGAAATAAAAACAAATCTGTACTTTGCTTACAGATTATAAAGTGCTCTTATTTTCTCACTGGCTTTTACTTGTGACTTCGCTCGTGTGATAGAATATTTTATTGATTTAAAATTGTGAAAACTTTTCTAAACTGTGAAACAATTTGTAGATTAGGGTAAAACCCGGATAGTCGCCCCGGGAGTATAGTTGCCTTGATTGCAATTACTCTAGTTTTGCAAATGAAACACATGTTATTTTATTTGTCTATCGAGAGACTCTGCAACGACAACTAAGTTGACCATGTTGCATGTCTCTGTGCGATTTCATGGGACGACTCGGTGTGATCAAAGTTTTTGCGGGATAAATGTCCTCTTCCTCGACGGGGCAACTATCCCCTTTATGGGATAGTTGTCCCAAAATTTAGAGGTCCGCAAAAATTGCCAATACTCCGGAAATATCAAAGATAATGTTTATTCCTTTCATAAATATGAGGATAATAAACCAAAGTATTATTTGTAAAATGGATGGGTACCCATTTTTCACATAATGAATCTTGCTTTTTGTACAAAGAGATATAAAGTAATTGTTTTTCAAAATGCATATATCCTGGTTTTACCTTATACCTGCGGTATACCCTGGTTTTATAGGTGCGGGAGGTGCCCTCACCTAATTCAGGCACCATAAGTTTTAGTTAACCCTGGTGTGTAAATTTTAAAGTTTTAGCTATAAGTAACTAAGTGATGAAAAAATAAACGTTTTATATTAATATGACGGAAATTACCAGAAAATCTCTCGTATTTTTTACAAAGTGCGATTCGGACTCGCATTCGAATACTTATAATCTGTATTTATATAAAAGCGAAATACCACTCACTGAGTAATCACGAAATCTCAGAAACTATAACACCTACAAACTGATAATGAAGTTTGGAGAAACTGACTTTTACGAGGGCGAAGCCCTTGGAAGAGCTACTACTCGTACTCTATATATACACCGTTAAATTTTAGTCGTTTTAATCCACTGGAGGGACGATTCGGTGCATGAAACACTATCAATTTGTATAGATAAAATTAAAAAATAAAGTACTTTTTTTCTAAAACTCGAAGTAATATACGCACGTACGAAATTAATTTCTTTAAGTAAACGAGTCAATGTGGTGTATGAAAGCGAAATATCACTCACTGATTAATCACGAAATCTCAGATATTACACTATTTACAAACTTAAAACTTGACAGGTAGGTTCCTTATACTCTACAAGTACATCCGCTAATAACGGATTTTACGAAACTCCACCCCATACTAAGCAGAGTTCCTCTATCTGCCATTCTAGAAAATTATCTATCAGTTTGAGTGTAAAGGCAAAAAAAATACACACACATACAAACTTTCTTCTTTATTTAACTAACCTTCACGTACAGTAGCGGTACATTCGCAGATTCAATGTAACAAGGCATTCTCTACCAGTCAACAGACAACACTGTATTAAGTGCGCACACTAAAAAAATAACAGTTGTTTGAACTAGAACGAAGAATCGTTAAATAAGTTGTATAAGCCTAATTATTTGTTATTATTTTATCTAGCCTATACTTCCCACTGCTGGGCAAAGGCTCCCTCTATTCAATGAAGGCATCTAAGTCGTCCCTCTATCTTCTTCTTGGTCTGTCGCGACCCCGTCGTTTGTTTTATGGCCCCACCGCTTGATCGGCATGCGACAGACATGTCCAGCCCAGTCCCACTTAAGCTGGGTAGCCTTCTTAACCACGTGATTTTTGACATGGCTTAGAAGGCTACCCAGCTTTAAAACCTCCCCATAAAGAATGATGATGAATAACAAAAACGATAGGCCCCAAATGCCCGGCGGTCCCAATGGTGATACTTTTGATCACGATGGGCAGACTCACCCTAGGACCATGGGTGCTAACAACCTCCGTGTAAGATGCATAGCATAGCATAATCAGCCTTTTAATATTCCTCCTGCTGGGACTCAGGCCTCCTCCTTAGGAGCAGGACTGGGCCGTAATCAACCATGCAGCCCCAGTGCGGGTTGGTAAATCTCACATGTCTTGGTAATTTTATTGTAGGACATGCCGGTTTCCTCACGATATTTTCCTTCACCGTTTTGAGAGCATTGGTGATGAAATATATTACACAAAGTAATGCGCCTGGCTGGGTTTGAACCCGCGACCTATAAATTCGTAAATTCGGGCCATTACCACTCGGCCACCACTATTCTCATCTTATATATATATGTAGATATATATAATTATGTATCCTAAAATTATAAACTTACTAACTTTTATGGCAAACTCCTACCGCCTAATAATCTATGAATATTTCTCTACGAATTTTTTTTTTTTTCGTAAATTTTTCCATATTTTCTCATCGTTTAAACCTGCCTTGGAGTATCACGAATATTTCAAGACTAAAATTAGCCAAATCGGTCTAGCCCTTCTCGAGTTTTAGCGAGGCTGACGAACAGCTATTCATCTTTATAATTATATAAGAAGAAGATAAATACTATGATAAATATATCAAATCATTAGATATAATTAAGTTAACTTAAAATAAAACAATTATGACGAAGACCGCAATAAGGTTGTGAGGTTATTAGTATGCTATTTTCAGGTTTTCCACGGACTCTAGCTTATTTAATTAAGAAAATAATTTGTTCAACATTCATAGACTATTACAGTATAGATTTAGAAAATATAAGGAAGGAAAATGAGTGATTCAAATATACAAAACAGACATTTCCTCTTAACAAATTAGACCTATTTAAAAAAAACACTTCGATAATAATTTGAAGAATTTAATTTTAGAAGCATTGATATGGTAAGATGAGGTATTATAATATTTCTTATAACTTGATTTGAAATCACAGTAGAGGCTTCCTCATGAAAGCATTATTAAACCATTAATTAATTTCATTCAAGTATCTATGCTATTTCGGCCTGTTTGATCTGCTAAGGAAAAAAACCGGCCAAGTGCGAGTCGAACTCACGCACGAAGGGTTCTGTACTGTCCGTAGCAAAAAACGGCAAAAAATCACGTTTGTTGGAGAGGAGCCCCACTTAAATATTTTTTTTTTCTGTTTTTTTTTTTTTTAGTTGTCGTTATAGCGGCAACAGAAATACATCTTCTGTGAAAATATCAACAGGCTAGCTATCGCGGTTCTTGAGATACAGTCTTTTGACAGACAGACGGACAGGCGAAATTCCTGGTGTGCGTAAAAAAAAAACGTTAAAAAAACCAAGAAGGAATTTTTAGGTTTTTTAGGGTTCCGTACCCGAAGGCTAAAACGGGACCTTATTACTAAGACTTCGCTGTCTCTCCGTCCATCTGTCCGTCTGTCTGTCAACAGATTGTATCTCAAGAGTGACCCTCTATGAGTTCCCGAGATAAAGGGTCTTGACAGACAGACAACTTCCCTTCAAAATATTTTTTTTGTGACATTACAACAAATTTTCTGTTTTCATTTATTCCTACATCTGTGCTATAAAACCTTGCTCTGTGCCAAATTTGATCCTGGGTCAACGGGAAGTACCTTATGAATTTTGATTTCTTGAGTGTCGAAAACGTATTTTTTTGCGACATAAACGGCCATATGTTTTTTTCCGTTAACTTAGGAGTTTGGTTTTTTCACAACTTCAGAGGACTGCAGACTTAAATATATGATTTAAATTTCAGCTACGTCTACGCTTTCTCGAGATAAAAGGTCTTGACAGACAGACAACAAAGTGATCCCATAAGGGATCCGTTTTTTTCTTTTGAGGTAGGGAACCCTAAAAAACACAATTTCCCCATTATAAACAATAGTGTTGTAATTCTTATCAGTAACTCGACTGCAACCTAATAAATAGTATCTTTATCTTATCATTTTTCCGATACAGCACACTAATGATTGATGAATTTGATCGGCAGATTATTTGTGCTCGTGATACATTTTTGACAGATCAAAAAAATCTTGTGACGGTCAAATGTATTAGACATATGCGGGACAGGTTGTCAAGCCCCACATGCCTCCGTCGAAAAGGGAGGATCTTCCAACCAGACGGGTGTTGTGACTTCAGATAGACTGTTGGATATGTTCTAATCGCACGGCGAACACTGATGCCACGACGCAGGGTAGTTCCTATATTCCTATACAACCTTATTTTTAGATTACGCAAAACCCGAAACATGTGTCTAGTATTTTTATGCAAAGAATCTATGTACAAAATGTCATAACTGTATCATTAAAATTATAAAGTTATAAGCTAGTTATGTTACCTGGCTGTCCACACAAACACATGGTCACCGGGTCAACCGAGCCACAGGGGGCTTTTTTTGCTCCTGCACCCAGCTGGACGCTATTGTCTAATACCTGACCTGCCATGACCTGTATTGTGTCCAACTTGTGACCTTTTTTAAATATTTTTGGGAAAAAATATAACATTGTCTAAAAATTATTGGAATCGATTCAGTTACTGATTCTGAACAAACTGTATTCAGGTTTCGCACATACTAAAAACAGTATTGTATGTATATCCTAGATCCTACAGTATCACGAGTCTCTTTCTATCGGAAATAACAATTGTCAACAAGTTAAAAGTTTGGTGTTTTCCGAAATTCAAATCAATTTTGGATTTTAAGTTTTTCGATAGGCTTGCGATTGACCACTTGTCTTATCTGAGATAAATATCGAGAGGGGTGCGGGGCCCTCCTCCATGTGCGGGTGGGCTGCTTTTACTGATGTAAGAATCCCATACTCCCTGGTTTTCCCCCAAAAGTTTAGACGACTCACTGATTAATCACGAAAGTCTCAGAAACCATAACACCTACAAACTTAAAATTTGGCAGGTATGTTCCATAAAGGGTTTAGACATTCGCTAGGAACGGATTTTACGAAACTCCACCCCTAAGAGGATACACCGGGGTTTGTAAGTTTGTTATCTATAAAAAATATTTCTTTATATACATGGTATATATAAAGAAATAATTTTTGAGAGATGTTTATAAAAAAAAAATCGGTTTTCAATTCGGCAAGCCGATTTCCGTTCACCGTCTGTAGTTCCTGATCGGTTGCCATTGTTATTTTCGCAATAAAGAGTTTAATCCAATCCCAAGGAATGTCAAAAAATAAAGAATGCAATACTTAAAATTACAGCTTCCTTTCATCTTGGTAAGTAAGTTGTTTTTTGTTATCGGTTGTAATTGTCAACTGAACGTTTGATCGAATAGAATATATTGCGAAACAACCTTCTCTTGTCGAATAGCAAACGTTCAGTCGACTTTCTGTTAATCGACCATGGATTTTCGAAGTATCGTTATGGACCCTCCCATGGGTGCATGCTGTTATGAACATGATGCTATTGAACACTAAAAACTTTTTTCAATTCAAACCGGTAGTTCTTGAGACTCACAATATTAGTATCGAAACAATCTTATAATAAACTTGTTGCCTAGAAACACATTGATAATGTTATAAGCATTTGTATAATCAACCTTATAAGGTTCCCACTGCTGGGACTCAAACCTTCTCCCAAGAAGAGGGAATGGGCCGTTATCCATCACCTGGCCCAGTGTGGTTTGCTGGATATCACATCGCACGCTTAATAATAAACCGGAATAAGTAAAAATTTCACTTTTTTAGGAAATCGCAGTCAAAGTTTTAGTCTCTACCTAGATGAAAACATTTTGATGGTTTTCACATGTTTATGGTGTTATTTTTATTTTCTTGGTCTTAAATTATAGAGAAATGTGTAGCGGATATAACTGACATAATAGTTTAATTATATCATTAATATCAATTGAATAACCGAAGTTTATTTTCTAAGCTTTCGACTTATGTCAGTTTAGTATAAAAAATGCTGACCAATTTTAAAATTTCTTGCAAACTAATATATAATTATTCAGTTTAATATTAATAAATAATATTATCTATATGAATATATAAAACTTTTTACACTTTTAGAGTAAAACGAAAATAAAAATATAGAAATATATCGCAAAACATCTTTATATTTAATCATGTAAATAGCATAGCAGAGCACCAGCCTTATAATGTTCCCACTGCTGGGACTCAGGCCTTCTCTCTAGGAGAGGGAATGGGCCGTAATCAACCACGCGGGCCCAGTGCGGTTTGCTTGATGTCACATGTTTTCGAATTTTTGGTTCCAAGACATGTCGGTTTCCTTATGAAGTTTTCCTTACCGTTTTAAAAGCAGTGATGATGAAATAAATTCATCATCATCATCATTTCAGCCAAAAGACGTCCACTGTTGGACATAGGCCTCCCCCAAGCGTCGCCACAATGGCCAGTCCTGTGCGTCTCGCATCCATCGGACTCCAGCGACCCTGACCAGGTCATCGGCCCACCTTGTGGGAGGCCTTCCAACGCTGCGTTTTCCGGTACGCGGCCGCCACTCCAGAACCTTTCGGCCCCAACGGCCATCTGTTCTGCGTGCAATGTGCCCAGCCCATTGCCACTTAAGTTTGGCAATTATACGAAAAAAAAAACACACAAATACAGTACAATACAATTTCTTGATGAAATAAATTACACAAAGTAAAGTGCTTGCCTGGGTTTGAACACATGTTACCTAAAAAGTTCACGTCGTTTTAATTTGATCTCCTTTGATCCGGAAGGGCCCCGTCACCTCTTTTTCTGAAAGGACCCCGTCACCTTTCAATCCGAATTTAATTATAGGATAAAGTTCGTTAGTATGTTAATTTAAAGTCATTTAGCCGTTAATCGCATTTTAACTTATCTACTTAATTCGATAGAAAACAGTGATTTATAACGTCTAATTTAGAAAGGATTAGTTTATTAAACCTGTTAAATAACAGAGATTTAATTTAGTTTTAGGCCTTTTTCGACGAATTTTATTTACTAAATTTAGTTGGCGTTGAATTAAAAAATATTAACGAGGTAAAGGATTATAGAGAAAGAAAAAAGAGCCTGTCTGTATCCAAATTACAATCTACCCACCATTTCAACTGGTGAAGCATAATAAATCAACAAACAAATCTAAATACTACCATCCCATTTATAATACATACTAGTAGTACCCAGGGAGCATGTTTGAGATTAGGTAGTAGTCGGGTCTATGCCTACTGCCCCATCTCAAAAATTCACCCGTCCCAAATGGATCCTTTTTTTTGTGAACTGGGAAATCATCCAATGACTTCTCCCACCCTGGGGTGGAGAAAAACAGTGTGTCAGACTTTTACTGACTAACATCTACATGTGTCCTTCAGTTGCGTTTAGCGGTTCAGAACCATACCGTACCCCTTTCAGATCTACCTCCTGGCCTTAGCGGGCTTCGGCTCTACTGAGCAATATGGTTTTGCTGCTTTTTTGCTTATGGAGTTTCAAATCCACCCTCAACAATTAAAAATGCCACTTATAGCAATATTTTTTTTTGTACTGCTTAACATTATTAAAAAAAGTTTTTTTCAAATCGTCAGTTTTCATGCTGACTTTGAATGCTAATTTTGTCAAAATCTTTAAATACTGTTAGCAATTACTCAAAAATGTAAGGCGAGTTACGGAAGAACATTTTCTTATAGCGACAATGGTTACGATACTCGTACTTGACCCTACTGCCCCTTCTCAAAAATCCACCCTGTATAGAAAGTAACAAAGAATGCACTTTACTAGACTTGTTTGCTACGAAAGTCCCGAGTCGTAGCACATAAAAGCACGTAGCAGTGCTACGGCGTAGCTTGTGGTTGTTCTACTACGCGCGCTACCGATGTCATTCATAAAGTGACATTCGTCGACATAATCTAGTGCTTTACTGCGATCTCACCTGATTGTAAGCAATAATGCAAGCGTTGATGGTGAAGCGCACTAGTTTATTAAGTGCTTATTCCTTAATCTTGAAGACACTAAATTATAATCGGACGACGAAGACAGGCAAATTGTTCCAATCCTTCGATGAAATTTCTATGTGAAACTAATTATATTAAGCCTACTTGGGGCTGTTTTTTTGTTCAAAGAAATGACGGAGATCGGATTCTTGATTTTTCTTTTCAATCTCGCATGCGACATCCCTTCGTACAACTGGTGGTGCATTACCAGTCAACGGATAGAGCTTCTTAAGCGGGTCGGTTTAAGGCATCCTGATATAATTCGACACGTCTCATTCAGAGCGATGTTGACTTGCTTTACATGTGCTGATCAGTGCCACAATGGGCACGCGAATTCGCCAGCAGTGAAGCATAAAGACATGCCAGTGGCGCGAAGAACGTCGGTTGCTGCTCCCCAGTTGGCAGAGATAAGGCAGCGGAGATAAGGTGGACGAGTTCGGGCGAAGAGCATTACTGTCATAGTACTTACCAAGTGTCTTGAGCGCTCGTGTCAGAGTAGTTTCAACTTCGGTAAAAGTTAATGATAAGAAGTGTTCAGTATGCTGCGTTGGGGGCTGGTCATTGGTATAGATGTTATACAAAGTGGGGCCCAACACACTGCTTTGAGGGAGACCATTTTTTTGACGACGCCATCAGCTCTGTTCTGACAGAAAACACACCTGAAAGCGACGGTTGTGCAATAGTTCGCTTAAGATATTGACAAATCCTTGGTCGTTAGTTAGGGTACTGACTTTAGCTAGTAGCTTCTTTATATGTATGGTGTCGTACGCTGCTGACAGGTCCACGAAAACGACACCAGTAACTTTTTGAGCCTCGTATCAAAAACAATAATAATAAATTATGATACCAATTTTAGAATATGAATTATTGGAAAAAGTAAATGATGACTGATAGTAGATAATTTACAAAAGTTCGAAGTTGGAGTACCTCTATAGTTGAGCAATAAAGTCTTGGATAGATTAATTATACAAATATTTCAATGAGGATTTCAATTTGTAAATGTCAATTGTAAATTTATTGATATCAATTTGAAAATAAACGGGTAAAGTGTTAAAGGGCCTTACATAATTAATTGGATTAATTTAATATCAATTAAAACTGATTTAATTAAATTGTTTAGTTGTTAAACTGACCTCAAATTAACAGCAATTTGAATTATTGTAGTTCAAATTGATGTTAATTTGAGAGTTTTGTAACGTTGAGTACCTACTACTGAAAGCTGTAGTCCCTGAGTATCTTGTTTGAACTCCGCCCAAGTCTATATCAATTACGCGGCCCCTTAAGAGTGGTTTTATATTTATATATAAAAAAAAATATATACAAGAATTTGTATTTGAAACCTTTTTAAAGGTTGTTTACCTTTATTATTTTTTGTAACTTTCAAATATTTCCGTGACCAAATCTCATAGACGTACATGTCGACGCATGATGGCCATCGATGTCGACGTCACACAAAATTCACAGTCACAGTAATATAGAACGGCAGGAAATATTATAATGATGATAAAGAAATACCTTACTTCAGTTCAAGATGTTTATTCCATGGCCGGCAAAAGAGTGTGCCTTTCGAAACACATTACATCGGTTTTTATACACAGAAATTGACAAGCATCAAAATCACTATGAAGGTAGAAAATTATTTTAAATAAATAGAACGGAAATCGTCACAGTAAATTCTTATTTAAATATGGCCGGATGCTCTGATATTTTAAAGAAATAAAAAGGAACTGGTCAAGTTAAATCCTCACAAGTTTAACCGGGTACTGTAATATGTTTTTAAAATAAGAAAGGAAGTCGTCATTTGATTCGTTATAAATTGAACAGGATGTTGTAATATTTAAAATTAATCGAAAGGAAGTTATCAAATTAAATCCTTATATAAATTCAACAGGATATCGCAATATTTTAAATAATTCGAAGGAATGTTATCAAATTAAATCCTAGTTTAAATTCAACAGGATTTTGCAATATTTTAAAAGAAATAAACAGGAAGTGACCAAATTAAATCCATATCAAAATTATCAAATATTGGTTTTGCGCCCATATACACGTTTGAAATCGTAAATTACCGTCAGATTTACGATTTTCTTTTATCGAGCTTCATGCTGTTCTATTTTATATTTGTGGATTTACAGAGGTTTAAAAAAGTTCAAAATTAGTAGAACCTGGCCTTAAGCATAGATGTATCGGAACCGCGCAACGCATATTCAACTCCAATATGCGTTTGTTCTTAAAGAAGTGTATCTAAAAATGTTTTAGCAGTTAATTATAACAAAATAATTAATATTATTTTCCATTAATTACACGTTTTGACGGCACGGTTGGCACAGTGGTTGTACTGATTGGTTACTGCGCTACGTGTTGCGGATTTGATTCCCGTACAGAACAAATATTTGTATGGCAAACAGGCATGTAGGGTCTTGATGTCTTTTGTATGTGAGTTCACATGATTATGAATGCATATTCTTCTATCATTTTAAGTGTGGGGTAATTAAAAAAAAAAATGTTTTAAATGTTACTTGTGATTTGTAATGTCTCTTACGTTTTACTTTGCTTTCTACACACACATCCTTGCACCACGATCTTGTTAATAATAACTTTGTGTTTCACTTTACATAAACAGTAATCTCAGGTAAACTCAGCTAAGAATAACTTGCAGGTACCTGAGATTACTCAGTTTTGTATATTTGTCAGATTGACCCGGGATTGAAATTCTGATTTCATTATGGTAATCCTAAAGTTAAGCTTATCTCCTGGTAAGCAAAGTGCAAAGCCTAGCCTAGCTTAACCTAGCTTAATTCTCGGTCATCTGCCCCATGTTAACGAATTCCAGACATAAACAAGTGTCCTTCTGGGAAATCCCAAGGAGAACTGGAGAAATTTAAAATATTTTTTTTTATACAATACAGGCGAAAGATTGTTAGTTGCGCTGACGTTCATAGTCGAGTCCATTAAAAATGGCGGATCCTCCGAGTGTTATACGGGTGTTATGTCTGATCCGGGAAACTGGCCCATGATGATTTCGGACATGTTCAAATCGCGCGGAGAAATGCAATTGTGCGATGCAGGATATTATTAGTTCTTATATGTAGAAGTCGCTATAGTTTCATCGAAATCCGTTCAGTCGTTCAAGCATGAAGAAGTTCAATTTATGTGAAGAAAACAACTCAAAACGAAGAAATACTGATATAATAATTACTTCATTTCACTTCAAAAGTCATTATAAAACTGATAAAACAAAACACTACTATTTTTCTATCAAATTTTCAATATGTGGGCCTTTAAGTATGGTAAACTTAATTGATATTAAGCATGTTGTAAGAACTTGTGCCAAAGTACATTTTGATACAAGTGGAGAAAGTAGTGACTTTACACGTGTATCAGAGGACATTTTGCAATACACTTAGGCACGAAGAAATAAATAAACACAGGTTAACCTCATGACTCGTGATATGATAAATGTAATAAATTGTGGCGGTGGAGCTCGCGCACTTTTCCGCACTAGTGCGAAAAACAGTAATTTACGAACCTAAAAGCGTGGGATAAGAGTGAATTTTTGAGTAAGCGTATTGAAAAAGTATGTATGTATTATTATTACAAATCATTAAAAATGAGCATAGCTTACAAACATACCATTTCAATATTTCCAATTGATGATCATGAATTTCGTATTCTCAACCCGTTTGTCTGTGATTACATTTACAATATTGAGTGGTACCGTCCCTGAATATCCATGTTTCTGCTTAAGACATGCAAATTTTAATAAAAAGCACTCGTGAACGAGTTTCGAATAATTATTTGGTATTTCAAGGAAGTCGACAACGCTACACACAGACTGCCATGTTGGTTTAGTTTACTGCTGTGTTCTGTGTTTGATTCTCAGATCGAGAAATGTTTTTAGGAATCGTGCCTAAGTAGGCAAAAATTTAAAGGAATACCCGGCCCCGGCACGATAGGCTACGAAGGAACGGGGTTTTTTTTTTTTTGGGTAGGTAAAATCATCCAATGACAAATCCCGCCCTTGGGTGGGGCGGGAAATAGTGTCAGACTTTTTTACTGACTAAAAACCTACCTTTCCGTTCCTTGCCTTTATCCTGGGGCCCGTGGTGACAGTCTCACATAACCTTTGGCCCCAGTAGGTTTCGGCCCTGCTGGACCCCTGCGCGCCGTAGACGACCTGAGCTCGGACCGGTCTGTTACCGGACGGACGGACAGCGAGCTACCCATTGCCCACCGTCCGCGAGCCCGCGCCTACGGTGGCCGGAAATTGGGATCGGAAACCCGGCGGCGGCGGCGGCGTGTACGCCTTTGCCTAATGCGGTCGGCCTCCTCCTTTGCTAGCATTACTGCTTCGCAGAAGGAGGCGACCGCCTGCCACTACTCCTCGCTCCGGAGCATGGCTTGAACCAAGCCCCGGCGCGAGAGATCGCCGCCGATCGCCCCCACGAGGACACGGCGATGCTCTTCCACGAAGGAACGGGGTAACTTTTTAGTCAGTAAGAGTCTGACACTACTTCCCGCTCCGCCCAAGGGCTGGATTTGTCATTGGATGATTTTAACTACCATAAAAAACCCCCTGGAAAGACCTCACGGCGCAGGTTCTAACCGAACATGGCAGGTTCGGGAAGTACCTGCACCGGATTCGTGCGGAGGTGACGTCCGGGTGTCGCTGCTGTGGGGACTGCCCGGAGGACACGGTGGAGAACACGGTAGAGGTGTGCCCCGCTTGGGCAGAGCATGGCCATGTCCTTGTGGGGACGATCATTGGCGATCGAGCGGTCATGGTCCGGAGCAAGGAGGGGTAGCAGGCGGTCGCCTCCTTCTGAAAAGTAATGCTAGCAAAGGAGTGAGTGGGTCATACTCACGACCAATAATAAAATAACTAATCTAAATAAATCAATATTAAAAAGACAAAAAAGACCTATGTGAGGTCAAAGAGGATAGATGATACGGGCCTGGGGGTCTTGTGTAAATCAGTTCAAATGTTTGTGAACGCAGCCACGATACAGGACTCTTTTCTAGTGTGGGGAAATTTTTCTTACTTCGGTAAAAATCGTCCAATGACATCTCCCGCCCTTAGGCGGAAAATAAAACTTTTTTAAACTCGAATTAATTTACGCATGTACGAAATTAATTTCTTTAAGTAAACGAGTCAATGACCTTGTAGTACTATGTTTACTTCGTACGTCTTTGAACTCACCCAGCTGAAGTTTATTTAATGAAATTAATTTCGTAAATGCGTATATTAATTCGTGTTTAAAAAAAAATACTTTTTTTAATTTTCACATTACAAATCGATAGTGTTTCCTGTACCGAATCGACCCTCCAAGGGTTTACAAAGATCTAAATTTAAAGGTGTATAGTGTAACTTTTTATTGTGTATAATAGAGAATTAATGAGCGATGCTTAACCTGAAAACGGACTCCTGCAGCCAGTAGCGTAACCAGACGTGGGCGAGGTGAAAGAGAAAGACCTCACTGATACAACTTCGCCCACGTCTAAATTAGTCGACGCTACTCCTCTGCCTACAGTTATTATTGTGCACCACCATTTTATATTACTCTAATCATAACAAAACTTATATATTTGTAAGTTAGCTTATTATTTGTGCAAAACTTAATCCGCAGATATGAGGTCTCATTACGCGGAAGTTGTAAAGAGGTGTTCACACTAGCGGCTTTGTTACACTACAACTTAGTTGAATTTTACATATTGACATTATTAATTATTATTATTACAATTTATTGTTATTATTTATTAATTATTTTATAACAATTATACGAGTAAGATATTTAAATGATTAGTCTTCATATCCACATAATAATTGTCCTTCTTCTCTCTGTATCTTGCTGTGCCTGACAGGGTCCACAATTGTTTCTTTTTGCAAATATTTACCACCTAAGCCTACATTGTGGAATACAATAAAGAATTGAGTATTGAGTATATGTTACCACTTCTATGAAACTGCACATTTAAGCTATTACAAGTTTGAGGCAACAACAATACTTTGCCAAGTTTCTAGGCTGTGAAGGTCAGATAGACAGTCGATCCGGGTAAGTATATACGTAGTTGGACAGGTTTTATGACAAAACTATACGATGACGGTGCAGTTGTCGAGAGATTAACTACTACACTGCGTGTCACTATTTCTATTCTCGTACGGAGCAAACACTTGTATAGCCTACAAATAGGTGTTTCGGACACAGTATCTTAAGTATGTGAGTTTACATGTGTGAACGCACCCACAAAAAAAAAAGTTAAAATGAAAAAATCATTTCACAAGAAAATAGGTTTTTGGGGAAAATTTGCTGAAAATCTCATATTCAAATAATAACCAAATTTATTTCTAGTTGTATTAGCCACACAAAACTACCAAATACATAACGCCGCGTTTCCTACCCGCTGGTGTGAGGCGCCTTTATATTTTCATCTGCACAATATGATGTTCTCAGTGAAGTTAATACCGCGATGTTCTTTTGGCGAAGTGGAGTCATGAGTTACTACTAGTTTATTTATATTACTTTGGTTCCAAGAATGGAGATGAGAATGTTAAGATGGATGTATTTCGAGAATGGATCCAGTGAACAATACAGTAGAGGAAGTTTAAAAGGTGCTAGTGACTGATTAGTTTTAATAGAATCGTTTGTTTTGGTGGGGTCATGTGAAAAGGAGGGGAAGAAAGTCAATTATTTATTTATATATACTTTATAAATTACACAAAGTAAAATGCACCTGGCTGGGTTTGAACCCGCGACCTACAACTCGTAAGTCGGGGCTGTTACCACTCGGCCACCACTGCTCTCAAGCTGGTGCTGCTTTGTGTAATTTCTTTCATCACCACTGCTCTCAAAACGGTGAAGGAAAACATCGTGAGGAAACCGGCATGTCCTAGAACCAAAAATTCGAAGACATGAGACATGCACCAACCCGCACTGGGTCCGCGTGGTGGATTACGGCCCGTTCCCTCTCCTAGAGGGGAGGCCTGAGTCCCAGCTGTGCAGTGGGAACATTAAAAGTGATGATGATGATACTTTATTGTACACCAATTAGATACACAGTTTGAGCTTAAAACTTAAAATATACAATGGGCGGCCATTTCGCTTTCTGCGATTTCTTCCAGGCAACCTGGAATGGAGAGAGATTGCCTGGACACAAAAGGTTGTACTTGGTGCATTTGAAAACTTGACAAATAAAACAAAAACACAATATACAAATATTAAAACTAAAATAGATACATAAATACATACATAATAAGTGTAGTTAATTAAGTTAGTTATTTATCTATTAGTAGCTTCTACCAGCGGCTCTGCTCGCATGAAAGTAAAAAATCTCTATATCATGGTGAAAGAATTTTACAAATCAGTCAAATAGTTTTCGAGTTAAATCGTAACCTACAAACAAACAAAATATGAAATCTTTCCTCTTTATTAGTTTAGATTGTTTATTCTATTTTTACTTTAAATTATTTCTTGTAATTTTAAATATGCGGCATTGCAATTATTCATTAATTTGCAGTACACCGCAGACTTCTCCCCTTTTTATTTTAAGCTCTTACAGTTCATCCTAAGGTTGTCTGGTAGATATCGCTATCAGCGATAATACCGCTATTGTACCCACATGTTTATGTAATTTTTTTTACTACGTGTATATATTTTGGTGTACTATTGAGTTTATTCTGTTCTATTCTATTATATTGCTCGAAAGAGTAACCTGACCTCGGACCGCAAACGGCAACTGGAGGAACACAGATGGGTTTTCAATAAAAATCTGACACTCCCTCTCACTCTACCCGGAGCGGGAGGGGTAAATAATATCTCACTGAAAATAGGACCACTTAAAACAAGTTTTAGTTTACAAACAACACACGAACGAGACCATTGGCTTCATAATAAAATCAAAATAAATGCCTCTGATAATACTTTAAAAAAGTAATAATTAAATTCATTTTCATGAAATATGTCAGGTAAAATCATAATCAGAATATATGACAACCCGCGGTGTGAATAATTAAAATGAAAACATTATAGGTAGGTCCCGCTGCGAATATTAAGAACATTTTCAAGAAAACATTAAAACCACGTAGTATCAGACCATAGAGCACTGCGGCGCCATCGTGGGTAGCGATAGAAATGGCGTTGATTGGAAGTTTATTCTATTTTATTTAAATAAACTAAACTAAGTTTATTGAACACCAAAGAAGTATTTATACACAACACTCAGTATTTTTTGCAGTATCTTTTTTTTTAACATTTAGAGGCAATATCATTCAAATTGTTTTGTTTTCATAATATGATATTGTAAAAATTGAAATTATATGCTTCATTATAACTTTAGTAGTAGTTAAAAATAATAATATGTACAAACGGGTAGAAAAAGAACTTATTGGGCATCGAAAAATTCATCCACATCGATATCAATGGGAAAAGTGCCCAGAACGCTGGCAGCATTGCCTCGTTGGATGGCAGTGCTGATTCGTTGACCGAAGAAAAGCCCAGCCCTCTGGTCACGCGAAGAGTCGACCAGCTGTTTGCTGATGTCACGAACAACTCGATGAGCGCTCGGACCCCATGGCCCTAGTGTTTCAACCCCAAACGGCTCAAACATGTAACTACCGATAAGGTTATTGTATTTACGCCGTTTGAGGTTTTCTGCACCTGCAGCAGCCGCCCCAGCACAGCCTGCCGTACTCAGAAGATGGGATGGCGCAAGGGTGTCGACACAAGTTGCATCCCACACCAGAGGCCTACCCAACTTCCAGGGCATTATGGTCATCCCGTCTGGCCTCTTTCCCTCGTCACGTGCCAAGCCGATAGGTTCTAAAACAGCTGGCACCCCGGCGATGACGAGAGCTCGGCGGATGATGTCATTAATGCTGGCATGCCGTGCTATCCGACCAGCGCTTCTACTGCAGGACAGGCCATGGTGTCCGAGGCGGTCGACTGCTTCACCGCATTGACATCGATGTGGAGCTCCACTAGGAGCACCCAAACGCAAGCATGTAGCGATCCGGAAGGTGGTGTCACTCAGCATGGTACCTATGTTGGGTGACGGTAGAGCCTGTAGCCAGAGACCCGACTCCCATTCCCCCACAGCCAGTAGGCGGGCACGCTCAGCAGTATTGGTGGACGTATTAATGAGATTATTCCGTACCAACCTGCAGAGCGGCTCATCCCACTGTCTCTGGGAAGATGGATTTTCGGGTAACGCCTTGTCCGGGCAAGCCACTTTCCAGACATTCACGGCATCGATCAAGCACGGCACCTCCCAGTCAACCAGTGATGGAGTTAAGATTCTTTTGATTAACTGTTGAGTGCTGTGGACCGAAGACAGGAACGCCGGTAGACTGACACTAGAAATTTTGCGGATGCCGAGCCCACCAAAGCGAATGGGTAGTGTGGCTTGCAGCCATGCTCGGTCATCCAAAGCTACATTTAAGATGGACGTTAGAGTGTATCGAATGGTTTCGTCAATTTTGTCTAAGAGGTAAGGTTTTTTGTCTAAGGTTGTTTCCATAAAGGGGAAGAGCGGAGAAAATACATAAAGTTTGGTGCAAAACAGCAATATCTAATGAGGGTGAAAGCGGAATGTAAGTTAATTTTTGATAGTCTGTCCGAAATATCGTTGAATGATTTTATTTTATCGTCAATGAATAAGGAAAAACTGTCTTCAAAAATTGGAGAGCCTAGGAGGTGCAGTGAACATTTCTCTAAAATTTTAATATCTGGGGCTATTGCATTAAATTTCTGTAGAGTTGATTGTCTGTCAGTGTTGTCAGAAACAAAAATTTCACATTTCGAATAGTTTAGTTCGAGGCCGATGGAACGAAATTGCTCCGTCAGGAATTGGAAATCTTTTAAAACTGTATCAGCATCACCTCCCAGTGTTCCATCATCTAAATAATGGTATTTATTTTGGTATAACCTATGGAGGTTAAATTTGGAATTTAGTTGTATAGGTCAACTGATACAGTGACAGACGTGACTTCAATAAATGAAAAAAAAAAGTAAATGATAATCGTTGAAGGGGAAATGAAGTTCTTAAAAATAAAATAGGTAACCGATACCTGCAAGTAACTTTTTTATTGTTTAAATTATATTGTAAATAAGTCATTGGTGTACGTACGCAAATAAATAAATAAAACATTGATTTACACTAGAAATCACAGTACAGCCAAAAGAGGTTTCTGATCGCTGTGTACTAATTCTTTTAAAGAATCGTATGATGAATGCGTATTAGTTACAAGTACGCGCAATACTTATTTCTAGCATGTTCCCTAATCTGTCATGAAAGCTGAAACTTGAGCTGAACTTACAATAAGAAGAATAAATCGATGCTTCGCATAAAGTCGATACATATTTTATGAGTATAATAAACGCTGCGTGTAATAGAAAAAAAAAATATTACTTTAAATATTATTACTACTCTAAATAAATACTAATAATAACAAAATAACTACTAGTAATATTATTACTAGTGTAATATTATTATTACTGTAAATATTATTATTTCTATTACATCCAGCGTTTGACACTGTGCTCAACATCAGTCAAAAGGGTATCACAAATTCTTTATACCATTATTTTTTTTTACTTTATTACATTATACAAATAAAGGAACATAGGAAGTTTCGATTTTTTTTTCAAATGGGGCCTCTAGCCGCTGACGTGCTCTATTTTTAAAGCTCATAATGTGTTTAGTTTAAAAGCCTTCTCATTAACTCATTTGGCTTACTGTTAGGTTAATTGACATTTACCTGGGAGTTGTCAATTAAGGAATATTAGCACTAATTGTAGTAGTGAGGGGTAGAGACCTATTTAATACTAAGTAGTATTGATCATCATTGTTGCTCTTTGCTTAGTGGCAATTTCAAATTAACTTTTGTGGGACTGTTTTCAAAGTCTTTTCTCCGATTTTCACTTATATTTTGCTGTACGGAGGAATAGAATAAGCTTTCTGAGTAATTCCCCAACTCGGCTCAAATTTTATTCAACCTCGACTCAGTCTCCGTCAACAAAACCGTAGGGGCCCAGCAGGGTCGAAGCCTGGGGCCATGGATTGTGCGAAAACGAACTCAGGTTCCTGGAACGAAGGCAAAGAAGGAACAGGAGTAGGTTTTAGTCAGTAATAGTCTGACAAATCCTCCCGCTCCACTCAATGGCGGGAGATGTCATTGGATAATCTTTTAAGCCAAGTCTCGGTATGAATAGTTAATTTGTTTCCAATCGAAATATTGATGTACACATTGTAATGTTATTTTTTTGTTTTTGTATTTGGTAGCAAAGTATCAAGCCAACCTTCTCGGCAAGCTTCGCTGAAGTAGTCAACATACAATAAAATCCTCAGTTCTAATATATAATATATATTCAATTGATCGGACACTTGATACACAAAATTACAGTAATTTTACATCACTATATCCACTATACTATGATTTTTTTTTAGACGAAGTAAAGCGACAGCAGTGGACAATGCCCAACTGTCAAATAACAATGCCCAACTGTCAAACAACCATTGCTATAGCTGTCACTTTA
Source organism: Leucania comma (assembly GCA_958295575.1). Classification (NCBI taxonomy): domain Eukaryota; kingdom Metazoa; phylum Arthropoda; class Insecta; order Lepidoptera; family Noctuidae; genus Leucania; species Leucania comma. Next base: position 20,083,444 of record OY282477.1, on the reverse strand, counting down.
CTTCGTCTAATAAAAAATCATAGTATAGGAATTAATTTTCGAATAATTAAAACAGCCACTGAACTTCACTCGAAGAAATCCCGCCAGAAACTCAATGTCACCAATAGTCTCCAATCCCAATACAAATTCCTAGCTTTCCGCAAATCAAAATCACATATTGTCAAAGGAAATAATTACGGCAAGTTTATGTCAAACATGTCCAAACTCTTAATTGAATGTACATAATTGTTTGAAATAATTAGCTTTAACCCCGCAACCGGTATTTAATTACACCTCGGGCTTAACCTTAATCCGCGTGTATCCCTGTGCGAACACTAGTTATCTACATAATATGATAAACCTTAGGCTGTGTGTACAATGTACATATGTTTGCTGTTAAGGGTATTACATCGCTCAATGACCTTCAAGAATTTACCTCTACATTAGTAGAGAAGAATTGACCTCTAAACAGGCATTGCAGGGGGTGCTGCGCGCGGGGTGTTAGTACTGATTTGAGTTTTTTCTTGATTACTTATCGATATTCAATGAAATTCGAAAAAAAATCAATACAAGTTATTCAATTTATCGTAACATATATTTTAGTATAAATTCAATGTATATGTATAGAGCCGTTTTCGAGAAAATATGGAATTAATGTTCAAAAAAGGCCTATTTACCAGATTTTTTTTCTAGAGTTTTTTGAGAAACGTAATCAATACAATTTATTAGTAATGTCCTTAAGTATCTCCTTCATTTTTTATATGGTAATCGTACATAAGGAAACTTCAAACAACCTAGGTGTTTTTTTGGATTTGGGCGATGTAATCCCGACCAGCAGGTATCGCGATGTTTATCTTTTTTAGGGATCCGCACCTAAATTGGTATTAACGGGTTCAGGTTGAATGATTAAAATAAAAACGTTTGTTTTGAACTTAATTCTATATTTTTATTGGATTTGCAGTTACAAATTAATTTTTAAATTTTATTCTATCACTGACTATGGGTAAGAACTCACGAAGCAGTTCACCCGCGGCCGCCGAGGTTGCGGGCCCGCAGCTTTTGTAGAATGCAGATATATATAGTTAAATTTTGGTCGTTTTAATCCCTTGGGGGGTCGATTCGGTACATGTATTGATTTGTAAAGAGAAAATTAAAAAATAAAGTACTTTTTTTCTAAAACTCGAATTAATATACGCATGTACTTACTTAAACAAATCAATTTTGTACATGTGTAAATTAATTCGAGTTTAAAAAAAAGGACTTCATATTTCATTTTTATCTTTACAAATCGATAGGGTTTCATGTCCCGAATCGACCCTCCACGGGATTAAAACGACCAAAATTTAACGGCGTCTATGTAAAAAATTAAAGCACATTTCGCGATGCGTTTGACGCTCGCGGTGTACGTGGTTGTTCGCGGCAATGAAAAAAAAATGCAACCGCATGTCTAGCGATAACCACCCGCCAGGATTGCGGGCAGAAATCGCAATCGCGACGGCTGCGTAACCGCACGAAACTGCGGTCTCGTGAGTTTAGAAATAAAGCAGCGTTTCCTCTATCGCGGCGGACGCGTTTAAAAACCGCTTCGTGAGTTCTTAGCCTCAGTTGCTTTTTTCGTTGTTCGTTTTTTTCTCGGAACTCTTCGGTGGCGCGAAGCTCGGTGGCGCGATGGCGGCTCGCGATTAGTCGATGAATGCGAGCACCTGTCTCGAACCACTAGTTTCTGAGATAATCGTATTCGAACAAACAAATAAACAAACTCTTCAGCTTTACAATACACCGTTAAATTTTGATCGTTTTGATCCCGTGGAGGGTCGATCAGGTACATGAAACACTATCGATTTGTAAAGATAAAATTAAAAAACAAAGAACTCAAATCGACCCTCCACGGGATAAAAACTTTCAAAGTTTAACGGTGTATTAGTATAGTATAGATAGCGTCTTTATTCGCTCCCATTCAATCCCGCATAAACAACAAATCTACAAACTTGCTGATGACGTAATTATGCAAATAAACATTGTTTACAATACAGTTAGCTTTGTATCCAAATTATGTGTAGTAGGCCTGCAGTAAATAATATTGAGATAGGGAGGAAATATGAAAAACGCTGAGAGAGCTTTTAACTGTCAAAATTTTAGCAGATTACCCCATACGTCAGACATTCATATATCGTTAAGCACGCGAATACCATTTCTTTCAATGGTGTGTTAGTGACTGACTATTGAAAAGTCATAATGACGCACTTACATTAGTAGATTACCAAACTTGTCAAAATCAATCATGATGAAATCAATGATAGACGATTCTGGCACAATTTTAATAGCAGACTTGAGCCCCTGGTGGGTTGACATGTCACCGATTGATCACAACGCACTAGTTCTTTTAGTCAATCACTACTCCATCTATACCAAAAAGCTACATTCTTCACTTTTTGCAATAGGACATCATAGGACCGCCATGTTCACATTTATCTGACGTCATGACATGCCTCTCACTGCACGCAATGCGAACGTTATTTGCATAGACATATTAGTTGTACTAAAACTACACAATAGCTACAAATTGGAACTGGAACTGGTATGTAGATTTTATCTAAAAATATTGCTTTGTCCGGACGTTTTGTACGTTCATTGTGATTTCAATGATCACTCTGTGCGATGCGTAGGCACTATGATTGAAAACACATGATAGATAAATTTCGGACTTCAAAAAACGTACAAAAAATAAATGGTGTAACATTACACCATGGGGTGCATTTTTTGTTACTGCTAATTTGTCAGAAGATATCCGTAGCTTGTTATTATTTAGATATCCGTATCCTACTTCTACTTCTACTAAGTCGCAACTTGTTATTATTTTAATAAACTACTAATCTTCTTATAATAGAAGCGATAAATAACAAAACAAAGCCTTTAACTTTTTTTTTAAGTAAGTAACCTCAATTATTCTGCTTATTCTGTACAAAGTTGTGAACGGCGCGGGACTTCGAAAAAAAGACACATTTATTTCTAAGTATTGGGTATTTGAGATATTATATTAAACACCGATTCATATATTTTATAAGGTAAGTAACACGTAAATCACATTAATATAAGACAGAAGTATAAAAAATACTGAATTCGTTTATGTAATATAAGAATTATTTTTAATATCAGAAAATTAACATGTATGTCAAAAAACAAAACATTGCAAAATATAATCATAAAAAAATGTTATTTCAAAAACATGAGTGTTAATGTGAAAATAATATTTATAATTACAGGCACATATGGTGTCAAAATATTAGTAATATATTTATTACAATGTCAAAAAGTATGATTTAATAAAAACTTGTCAGAGCCACGATATTTTATATTTAAATTTATCAATTGGTAACTATCGCAGAACAAGACGAGGTATATTCAAAATTTTGATAGCTGTTACAACTGTCATGTCCAATTTTAATTTGTAATCTTTGAGGAGGAATTTTTTATTCTGATTTCGGAGACTTACCCGGAGATAATGAATAGATTGTGGGGCAATGCGTAGTTCACAGTGAAGAAAAACCTTTTGTGAAAACAAGCATATCACAGAACATAAAAAAAAAAACGAAGACATGACGTGACATCTACGAACCCCCACTAACCCGCTCCGTGGAGTGTGCCCCGAGGCTAGAGTCATAGTGAGAACTTATCCAAAGGTCAATTATGATGAATAAGGGAAAATGAAATGAACTCGCATTGCTCAAACGAAAACAAATCATTGTTTTTACCCTCTCTGTAGGAGAAAAATACTTGTACCTTTTTTTTCAATCGGGAAAACATCAAAATGTCTTCTCCTTTCCTGGGTGGAGTGAGTGATTATAACTGACTAAAACTCACCAGGTCGCTTCAGTCACACTTTACATTCTAGGCCTGCGGTGACTATTTCTAAGAATTTTGCAACTCTGGCAGGATTACATTTTATTACACTCATATAGCAAGATGTGCCTTAAAGACCTAGACCTTTTTTTTTTTGACTCTGTGTTCATTGAATGGTGAGCTACACATTGGTCTCCGTCCGCAAGCCCGGGACTCCAGAGGCTGGAAATCACCCTCGACTCCCGACGCTCGGGGTGACTCCTGCGGGGAAAATACTTGTCCCTAAAAAACAAGACCAAACACTTATTTTTATACAGCGGATTCAAGTAAAAAAAGTACAACTTACTTAAAGCGACTAAAAAAATCGGTACCACTAAAAATCCAACATCTTTATTATTTTTCGCTGACATAATAACACACCGCAGCGAATCACCTCACCCACTTAAACAGACACGTGTCTAAACATGTCATAGATACCTGTCACACCACGCTCGTCATATCAATTCAATACACCAAAAAAAACCTCTAAAAATACCACTTGAACTACGGTAAAGCAATCACGTCGTCAACATGTCAAAACGTTAACGCTCCTACATTTGTGCTGACTAAAATCCGTATTTGTAACCGTAATGTCTGGAAACACGTAACACGTAAAACAAACGTTAACATGATGAACAGAATAAGTGGTTGTTACCTTACAGTAAAGGCTGAACAATGATTCGGTATCCGTTTTGGGTCTCGGCTGGTTTCGGCAAAAAAAAATGTTTTCGGCCCAAAAAGAGGCCGAATATTTGGCTCGACCGAAACTAGCGTCTTTAAGCTGATAGTTGTGATAGAACTTGAAAACTGACTGATTGGTTTTTCTAAGACTGTTATATCGATTATTAAGTATTTCATGAAAACGTTCATTGTGCGTGCAGCTAAGGAATGGAATTCAATACCGGAGTCTATGTTTTCGCTACCACTTGGGGATCTTTAAGTCAATAGTAATTAGATAAGGTAAGCGCGCTCCATCGTCAATCACATCGTCGCTTTTCATCAGGTGACATAATGGCTAAGCACGGCCCTATCAGCGATAAAAAATGCTAACTAAATAATTAAGCACAAATATAATCCAAATATTATTTTTATTTTTTGTCAGTATTTCTGTTTACCACGTCACTTTTGGTCTCGGTTACGGCCGAAACTGGAAGAAGAGCCGAACATTCGATTACAGTTTCGGCTGCAAATCGTATTTCGGTCGGTCACTACTTTACAGCCGTCTTTTTTTATAAGCTTGTCTTGAAGTTTCGAAATTAGTTACAGGTCTACGTGTAACCTTTGTGAATTGTTTTTGTTTTTATTGGTGCTATAACTGGTAAAACACTAACACCCGTATTTATAAAGAAGTATTTACTTGTTACTAAGTAAAATCTTATTAAGTCATTACTTGACGTTTGAAATCTGCATTCAAAATTCAAATTTTTCTTAACTATAGAATACAAATAGTAGTTACTTTTGCTCAAGTACTTAGTTTTACTTGTTTATAAATACGGGTGTAAGAGTGATTTTTTGACGTGAGATATTTTGACTGGCCAGTTGGTGTAGTGGTCAGTGGTGCTGACTGCCGGTCGTGAGTTCGATTCCCACACAAGACAAATGTTTGTGTAATGACCACAATCATTTGTTCTGTGTCGGGGTCTAAATTATCTATACCTAATATGCACGTATTTTAAAACTATATACGGTGACTGGTAATTAGTGCCCGATACTTTTACATATGATTGTAGTCATGATAACTAACAACTTTTACTATGGGATCAAACCTGAAATCGCGAAAAATATCTGCTGGTCATTTCATAAACATTTATGTTCACCTAACTGGTCAAAATGTACTGAACTTGACTGATATTTTTCGCGATTTCAGGTTTGGTCCCATACTAAAAGTTGTTTGTTATCATGATTACAATCTATCGGTCACTAATTCAGTCACCCTATAGAAGTATTTCATTTCATTTTTTTTTCATTTCATTTATTAATTTTCTCTTCACAATAGGTTTCTGATAGTTAACAATGTTTATGACTTAAAGACTATAATTCACTATTGTAAGAGTTTGGTGCCTGAAATAGGTTTTTGGAAAAAATCCTGTGGCACAGGTCACCAGGGCCTTCCCTCAACCGAAAAGATAGTATAATATAATTTTATTAGACGACCTTGAGTATCAGTAACTTATGGTTAAGGAAAATCAACACGGGTAAAGTGGATCAAACATAACAAGGGTTAAGTGAAAATAAAAAAGTAAAATAATAATTTTAGAACTAAACTTAAAATAAACAAAACTAAAAACAAAACAGAAATTTCAGTGCATGCAGAGTAGGTTATTGGTAATGTCCTGTGGGATGTGTATGTGAATATAATAGTGTGTGGGAGCGAGTATGAGGAGTAGATCAGCCATGGTTAAAAGGAAAGATTAAAGTTTATTTGAGCACTGTTAAAAGATTATCACCCCCGATTTCTGATTTAAGCATTTGAAATTGAGAATTACTCAAACTCTACTTTAGCCTGTAAATCTGTCAAAATTTGGCATTTAAGTACGGTTTGAGACGTTCTTAACTCAAAATACTCAATTCAGAAACCCGCCCTCAGTTTCCTGATAGTTTAGGGATTTAAGAAATGCCTTTACTGTTTTATAGTATGTTTATCAGTTGTGTTGTATTCATAGCACAAGCTCCACTTAGTTTGGGACTAGATGGCGTTGTATGAAAGTTGTAGAGAAAAAAATCATCATATGACTTTTCCCGCTTTAAGTTCGGGCGAGACTGTCAGACTTTTACTGATTAAAACTGACCTGTGTTCTTTCAGCTGCCCAGGGTCACGATAATTCTTTCATAAAATCCCGCACCACTTGTAATGTCTTCAAAGTTAAATTTAACACAAAATAAATTAATCGGTCTACTTATTCTTAGAAAGATTCAACAATAGGCTAGTGAAACTTGAACCAAAATAACGCTGTTAATGAACATCTACAGATATTCATTTCAAATATAACAATTACAAAGTTGAGCATTGTTTTAAACTCTCGAAGACAAACGGAGTCTCTTACTGGCCACTCAGCACTTTGGACTTTCCAAAATAGTTTTTGTCGACCGATATTCAGTGTCCAAAGATATTTGAGAAACATCTCAAGTTTCGAGAAATACTCAAGATGGTACGCCTTATTGTTTCTAACTTTGTTTTAACGTGAATAAATAGAAATGTCAAAAATTATTTTTATTTTGTTGTCTTATTTTAATTTTACTCTAATAGTCCCTGTTCAAGTCACATAAATATTGTCGTCTTTTAATTTAGCTTGTATTTTTATTGTTGTTTTCTTTAGTTAATGTTTGTTGTCAATGGATGGCCTATAACACAGCTTTCTTTAACCTAGATCAGGCAGGTCTACATTACAGTTAGAATTAAATTTTATGTAATTTATATATCTATAAAAATAAAATAAATAACATGCAACACAAACACACACATACATATATAGGGTGACTGGTAATTAGTGAACGATACTTAAACACGTGACTGTAGTCATGATAACAAACCACTTTTACTATGGGACCAAACCGTAAATCGCGAAAAAAAATCAGCCAAGTTCAGTACATTTTGACCAGTTAGGCGAACACAAATGTACGGACCAGCAGATTTTTTTTTGCGATTTCAGGTTGGTCCCATAGTAAAAGTTGTTTGTTATCATAACTACAATCACGTGTTTAAGTATCGTTCACTAATTACCCTATTTATACATACATTCACTCTCTCACACTACACTAGGTCTCACTCACACACTCGGCACTATTAGTAATTTGTTATTTTTGTATTTTATTACCTCTCTTAATATTGTTAGTTATTGTTTTTTAAAGTAGATACTTGTTATTTCATAAGTCTGGAACAACCAACCCTCTCACTTGGAGTCGGGCGTTGATAGCTGAGCCGATAACGTAAATCATAATGTCACTTTATACTTGAATTAACTTATTATTATTACAACTTATTACATGTGTATTTCAAATGATAGTTAATTTTTTCATTTTACTACAGAGTCGGCAGTAGGATGTGTACCCATGTAACCATGTACCTCCTTATGTTTGCTCATGCACCCTAGCAGTAAGGTCACAAAGACACGATGAGGAAGCCTGCGTCGCTTCCTGGCAGACAGTTCCCATCGAGGAATTCCGATATCCGCTAAGAATTCACTGCCGATTCAATTGCCGTTTTATTTTATAATAGCTATTCTCCCCGGTTTTGCTCGGATTAAACAATTTATATTTAACAATAAATAGTATATTACTTATGTGAGCGAATTATATGCAAAATGCTTATATGCTTACTAAAATGACTGCGTCTGTCCAGTGTTATGAGTTTTTTGGTGAGGGCTTTGTTAATGTGTGGCATGGCCTCTTTGGCCTGCCTGAATCCTGGTTTCGAGGACCACCAGCGCTCAGTGTGTGTTCACGTAGCCAACTGCGCAGCTGACAAAAAGGAGACCGGCACAATGGGTTCGGGCCCGAACACCACCGTACTAGATCGTTACTTATGCTACATAGATACCAAATCATTATAGTTACGTGCGATTCACAAAACATACACTTATCTTTATAATACCAAGATACCTTTCATGTTACATGAAGATGTATCCGTTTAGGTCAAAATGACGCAGGTTTGACTGTCCCATTAGGCCTTTTCACATACGGAAAAGCTTCAGAAACACGATAAAACGTGTTTCCATTTCTGTCACAGTTGAGTTTTGTAATTGGGTCCATGATAAGGTCATCATAGCAAATGGGTTGGAATTACGTGACAATCATTAATGTGAACTCAGAAGTCGATGTGTGACTTGTAAAATGTGAGTTCAAACCCAACCAGGTACATGACTTTGTGTAATTTATTTCATCACCACGGCTCTCAAAACGGTGAAGGAAAATCATCGCGAGTAACGTGTACGTGGCATCTACCAATCCACACTTTGTCCTCGTAGTGGAATACGGCCTATTTCTTAACCTCCGCCTACGTCCCAGCTGTGGGAACATTATAAACTGATTAAACAAAAACGTGTGTGTTAACTGTTAATGTTTAGGTAAACTATAAGGCGCCTACAACATATTTGAAAATTGGTGACAAAAACCTACCAGACTAAGAGCTCAAACATACTAGCAGCTAGCCCGAGCCGTAATGCGGCGTGCCTTTCCGGTTGACTGCACTTCAATTTTTATAGCAAACCGCTTGATACTTGACTGCTGACTTGCGGTCAGTCGTCAACCACTCCGGTAGTCTTCGAGCTGCAGCAGGCCGCACCCCCTTCACGCACTCGGCGCGGTTAGCTGCAAGCGGTTCCCGCGCTCTCCGCTACCGGCCAGTTAGTCAGCCGCTAGACATTATATGCAGGGTACGCATGTCATGGATAGTTAAGATATAGAAAAGTACGATATAAATAACTGCAGCAACTTCTTCTACGTCCATCTTGTCCAACATTTCAAGAAGCACTGACGACAAAATTTTGCGATCCGCCGGAATACGGCGTGCCGTTGCGGCAGACGCTTTATACTGCGGCCAACCGCAACGGCACCCCGCGTCACGGCTAGTTGCTAGTGTGTTTGAGCTCTAAAGCTGCTTTCCCACCGGAGATGTGTGAGAATTTCGCACTGCCCAAGGATGCATTACGACGTAACGCTGTGAAACCGTGTGTAGCTGAGTGGTGCCATAATGAGTAGTGGTATTTGTTCAACTGTACACACACTACTCGCTCGCGTCCCTCATATTTGTCACATGTATTCTTCTCATCTAACATACCATAGTGTCTCAAAAAACGTAGTCACTTACAATGGGCCTCATGGGAAGGCTTAAAGTCACCAAAGGGCAATAGAAAGGGCTATTAAAAAAAAATCGCTCGGAGTTCCCTTACGTGATCGAATCGGAAAGGAAGACATCCGCAAGAGAACCAAGGTTACCAATAAAGCATGAAGTGGCTTTGGCATAAAGTTTTAAATAAATATGCAATACGTTACGCCACACTTGAACTCAGCTTACGTCAAGACTTGCGAAGTAACCTCGTGAGGGGCAGTTAAGAAGGTAAAGGAGGTATGTTGATTGCCGCCCCCGTGACAAGAGGCTTATTACGTGCTTAACCTCTTTCAACCCTTACTTTAGCATTGTCCCCTATTGTCCACCCATTCACCTTTAAGAATTGGATTTTTGTGTACTCTCAGTAGGAAGTTGTTAATGTAAGGTTTAGGAACAAGTTCATTTTTTTTATTGTCTATTTCAGGAGAACCGTTTGATAATAATATACGGTTAAAAACTACCTCGTAGGTTTCGTAGTCAAAAGAGCGACTGCTAAGTATGGGGTCCTGGGTTCGATATTCGGATCGGGCAAAAAGTGCTACTGAGTTTTCCATCAGGAATTACTCTGCAGCAGCTTTAATTTGGAAATTGGTGGTGTGACACCTCCGTGCCTCGGAAAGCAAGTAAAACTGTTGATCCTGCGTCTGACTTCTGCCCGGTCATGTCGTTGTTGTCGTAAGAGCGGTTTCGCACTAAATCCGATCCGAATCTGATTCGTCAAAAATCCGCTCTTATTTCACCGCTTTTATGCCCACAAATGACAGTTTTTCGCACTAGAGCAGAAAAGTGCGCGTGCTCGCCTCGCCACAATTTTATTGTAAAATAGTTCTACGGCTACGAAAGTATAGTCCATAACCATACTGTCACGGGTTCGTATCGGATTCGGATCGGCCGTAGTGAGAAACAGCTCTTATACTCTGTTGAGATCGGCCATTTTGATCACGCGAAATGCGACTGCAATAATTTACAGTAAAAACATACGACCGGACCGAGCCCAAGTCGTCGACGGCGCGTTCTGTTCCCGCGCGCCTCAAGGAGCTGTCAGCACACCAAAGAGGCCCAGCCTGCTAGCTGCAGGCAGGCAGGGTCGAAGCCTACTGGGGTCATGGGTCAGCCTCCGAAAGGAATACCCGGCCCCGGCACGATAGGCTACGAAGGAACGGGGTAGGTTTTTAGTCAGTAAGAGTGTGACACTACTTCCCGCTCCGCCCAAGGGTGGGGTTTGTCATTGGATGATTTTACCTACCATAAAAAAACCCTCCTTCTGGCGCAGTCGGGTAAAAAAACAAGTGCGAGTTGGACTCGCGTATAGAGGGTTCCGTACAAAATTGCCAATGAAAACAGTTCACTTTGTTTCCTCATAGCCATTTCACGCATGAAAATTAATTAATCAATCAAAGCTAAAATGCGAATCAATCCCCAAATACAATATCTACTTCACAATTAAAATTGAATCACATGGTGCGAAGTTTTAATTGATTAATTGGAAAATGTGGTTTAATGCTAATTGTAATTCAATTACCTACGAGTACAGGATGTTCTTAATAAATAAATTAAATATGTTCGATATGTATTAAAAGTTTTTTACTGTTTTTCGATCCATATCTCTCAGTTCCAATTTCGGTTTTGCAGTAAGATGTATTTATGTTTGGTTGTATACAACGTTAAATTTTGGTCGTTTTAATCCCATGGAGGGTCGATTAGTGTACTTTTTTTCTAAAAGTCGAATTAATGTACGCATGTACGAAATTAATTGCTATAGGTAAACGTCAGCTGAGCGAGGCCAATGATCGCCACATGTCGTTGCCGCCGATCGCCACCACGACGGCACGGTGCTACGCCGCCCAAGCGGGGCACACTTCCACCGCATGCTCTTTTTTTAGATGGGAAATCGTCAAATAACTTCTTCCGCGCTAGGGAGAGCAAGAGGGTGTGTCAGAATTTTACTGAGTAAAACTACACCTATGTCTGGTCCACATAAAAAAAATACCCACACACACATACATTATACGAAAAAAATATCAAATTAGACACACAAAGAAAACGCTTATAAATTCAATGGCTCTCATGTTGAACGTTAACAAAGTAATAAATGTAAAAAGCCAATCTTGAAGAAAGCTTATTTAAAATCAGAACTTATTATCATTAACCTATTCAGATAAAAATAGGCTCTTTCAAACATGATCTTTGAGCTTCTAACATTCAAAGATCACAAAATATTCATTACTTATTCACATTCAATAACCAGCTTTATCGATAGCACCTTAAGGTGCAAAGTTGAAAAAGCATCGAAGAAGACGTCAGTACTTCGAGCGACTTCGTGTACTATTTTTCTCTTTTGCATTTTAAGTCTCTAAAAATAAGGTTAATTATTCTATATCACACAAAACGCTCGTCTTTTGTCTGCGCTGATCCTTAGAAAGACTGCTTCTAATAACGCACCCACGTTTTTCTTTTAATACAATTGAGTTATACTGAAATTATATTAAAGGTAAAAATAAATATTGTAACTAAATATGGAGGGAAATTAGTATTAATTTTAGAGCCAAGTTAGTAGGCGTTCATTTACTAGGACCAAGTTTTAGGAGTGTAAACCTATTCTATGTGCGATAAGGGGCCATTCAAGTATTACGTAAGCACTACAGGGGGGTGGGGTTCTTTGCTTTGCTTATTTTTGATGACATGGAATGGGGTAGTCTGGATAGTGATTACGTCAGCAGTTTTTTTTTTTTTGAGGGAATAATCTTTATGTTCCAAAATCACTTGAAATTGAGTAGACAGACACATATCACTGAGCAATGTTTACATAAGCACGTGGGGGGAGGGTTAGATATTTTCTTACTTTTACTGACGAGGGGGAGGGGGGCGTTAATATTCGCGAAAAATCTGCTTACGTAATACTTGAATGGCCCCTAATCAGATTCATGAGGAACATTATAGGTTATATAACATCACGCTATGACCCCCGGAAACGCAGCAGTATCCAAAGAAACGGGTGAAACCACGGGATATAGTATTAGTATGACATATAAAGACTATCGCCCGGCTCAGTGACCTTTCGTATTTACATCAGTATCAGAAAAAATAAAAAAACCCAGCTTGAACCCGAAGGCTTTATTATTATTTACAAGGGGTTGTAACTAAACACAATGGCGCCCTCATTTATATTCCCTGTTATAAACGAAATAACACCGTTTGCTTTGTTCGCGATCAGAACAATTGATGGTGAGCAGTCCATAGACTGAAGTATTTGTGGTGACCATAGAGTTGGGAAACGCAGCGTTGGCAGAGACAATTTTATTATTATTTTATTGTCTTTACAAAAATTTTGACAACAACTTCGTTCGCGGTAAAGTATTTATAAATATTTTAAGACCCCTTAAACTTAATTTTGAGGGTAGTTTTGAAAAACTAATAATGACAGTCTTTATTATTCATTGTAATTAAAATTTGTGCCAAGTTCCAAGATTATATTAAACTAAAAAATAATAACCATCCATACAATCTTTAAAACTCCCTAAATTGTGTTCTGGGGGTAGTTATTTACTTATGTTATTATTTATGCTCACTTTCAAGTATCTTGGCACACGAAATGAGATTATGCATACAAATGAAATTTCTCCTTTTCACTGTTTTATAGATTCAAAATCCCTTTCTTAGTGCTCGCCAACGTCATAAAAAAAAGTCTTGAGCAAACACTCTCTTAGTCTTAGTCGTTTCGAGTGTCCGTTGATATGTCAATCACGGGCAAGGAAATTATTCAGGCAGATTTGTATCAATTATTCATTGATTGATTCGTGATATGCACAAATGTTTTAGACTTCATAGCCATACTCAGAATATTGTCACGGACATCGATTTCCTTGAGGAAAAGAGTCGAACGTGACAGTTTAAGCTCGATTCATATGGAAAGTTTTGCTGTCATCTTTAAAAGCGGCCACTGTGTTGCTTCTGTGTACTGTGGTGTCTCGGTCTTAAAATATAAAGAGGTAAGGTCTTTAATTAGGAAAAATTGTGGCTTTAAATAGACAATAGTTTTAATGATTCCGGTCGATGAAAGGTAAGTATTTTATACTTGATCGTGATTGATTGTTCAAATATCTATTCACAGTCTATTTTTAATTTGTTAAAATATACACCGTAAAATTTTGGTCGTTTTAATCCCGCGGAGGGTCGATTCGGTACATGAAACACTATCGATATTTATGATAAAATGAAAAAATAAAGTACTTTTTTTCTAAAACTTGAGTTAATATACGCATGTACGAAATTAATTTCTTTAAGTTGTGAAAAATAATATTATGACATAAAAATTGTACTAAAAAAGGGCAAAAAATTGTAGTACTAAAATTTTACTATTATTAATAGTACATCTATTATTTATAACTTCAAAATCAATATCAGTTACATCTATGAACGAACAAAGCGCTGTTTTGCTGGGCATGCCATAATTATGGCGGTATATCTCTTTGAGAAGTGGCTGGGAAAACGTCAGGGTATCCTCACCTTCCGCATGACCCAGGTCCTCGACGGACAAGGTAAATTCGGGAGGTATCTGTACCGGATTCGTGGGTAAGAAACGTCCGGGTGTCACCATTGTGTGGATCGCCCGGAGGAAATGGTGGAGCATACGATGGAGCTGCGCCCTGCTCGGACGGAGCTCCACGAGCGAAGAAGGCGGCCACACGCATGAGGGAAAATCTCTGTTTTACAATACTTCCATTCTTTTAAATATTGTTCTTTGTTCTCATGTGTAAGGATTCCCAACTAAGCCCGTTAGTCCATCGATGTTGTTTTTGTGTAGACAGCCCAAAAGTTTATAAACTCTAAGCACCAGTATAATTTCAAAACTTTAAATTCATTCATGAAAATAATATGATAGAGCACGTGTATTTTCCGAAGGGTTAATCAGACGTATTTGTAGTTTCATCCATATTTTGCAAGTTTTGTTTATAGTTTAAAGTAAAAGCTACGGGTCTTTGTCTCACTAGATGGCGCTTAGCTCAACATTTTTTGTTTATGTTATTTTTAGTGTTTGGGGGTATTATTAAAAAGGCTCTTCCCAAACCGTCTATCGTTAACCTAAGCAAGGTTTATCAGATTTTTGGTTCATCCAACGCAATCTAACACAATTTTTGATAAAGAGGCAACGCGAAAAAAGAGAGAACACCTAAACACTTTGCTGGCACACGGTAATTCCGTCATTCACTTAAATATTCACAAACTTGTTCCAGGAAATACGTGCTTTTTTTTTAAAAACCTTAAAATTATTTGGAAAAAAATTTCGTCGTTAACTTAATGAGTCTATGATATACTGATATAACAGAATGTTAAGGCGCAGCAAAACAAATACTATGCCCGACCTGAAAACCGAACTCATTTCCTAAAGCTTTGCAGTAGCACCTATGAGCGCTGAACCACCGAGGCTGTCACTGATTTCACCAATTATTTTCATACAATTATTTTTTATTTGCTAACCCTACAGTCCTGTCCGAAGATCAAACAAAAATCATATTGACAAAAGTACTTCCACTTTTCTCTAATTTTCCGGGAATCTTATTCAATTTCTTTCGCTAAGAACCTTTTTGGAATTTTTCAGCCGTTCTCAAGTGACGCCGATATCAAAGGACAATATTATACAATTATTTATAGCTGATTCGCAACAAAGTTGAAATATACTTAATTATTACAATAAGACAGCTTATATAGAAAGGCGACTGAAATCTAGGAGTTGGACACTTAAGAGCGTCCAACCCGAGATACATTTTTAACCACTCATCATCATCACCATCATCATTTCTGCCGAAAGACGTCCACTATTGGACATAGGCGTCCTCCAAGTGCCGCCAAAACGAACGGTCTTGTGCGTCTCGCATCCACCGCATTACCGCGACTCTCACCAGGTCAACGTTCCACCTTGTGGGAAGCCTTCCAACACCACAACCACTATCACGTGATTATGACGTTACTACACATCTTTATTTAGATATTTTAGAAATGCAAATACATATCTTGCGTATATTATTTAGGTTTTTAATGAAATCAAATTATATATTTGTGCAAAACTAATCCAGGCCTCTGATAATCTGCTAGTTTGCGTGAACTTTGGCCCCTCATAATTTACTCATAAATTTAAAAAGTAAATAAAATATAACAATAGAAACTTGGCACATTTAAACAAAATTCTGAATGAAAAACATTTTTCATAATCGAGTGATTGGCGGAATTATCGAATGCCAACAGAGCATTTAGGTGTATCTCTCTATTTTTGTGTTGCCTCCCTATCAAACATTTCGTTGGATTCCGTTGAATAAACTAATAAAGTTTTAAAACATGCTCAAGTTGACAAGGACCCTCTTAAATAGCAAACTCCAAAAATATATTAACAATGGTAATGATGCTTTTTAGGGTTCCGTAACTCAAAAAGAAAAGCCGTACCCTTATAGGATAGTAGGGGCCCAGCAGGGTCGAAGACTACTGGGGTTGTGCTTCTGAAAGGAAAGCTCCGAAGTGCAATGAAGGAACGGGGTGGGTTTTTTAGCAAGTAAAAGTCTTACACTATCTCCCGCTCCGCCCAAGGGCGAGAAATGTCATTGGATGATTTTCCCCACCAAAAAAAAACCTTATAGGATCACTTTGTTGTCCGTTGGTTTGTTTGTCAAGACCTCGGGAACGCGTGGAGGTATCGAGTAGAAATTAAAACCATATACTTATAATTAAAACTACTTAATAATTAAAACTATAACGAAATAAAAGATACGTCCGTTTATGTCGAAAAAAAAACGTATATTTCGACACTCTCAAGGGAATAAAAATTCATAGGATACTTCCCGATGGCCTAGAGCCCTGAAAATTGGCATAAAGCAAGGTCTTATAGCACAGGTATAGGAATAAATCTGAACACTGTATTATTAACTAGTGCGCCACACCATAACGATTGCATCACTGCTTACCATCAGGTGGGATTGCAGTCAAGCACTAGTTAATATATATATTAGTAATTAGAGTGATGCCGTCCAGTATAATTTGTTTACAAGTCATTGTGTGACTAAGAAACAGAGCAATACATAATGTATTAATTCCTTGCCATTCTGTGACGGCTGATTGGAGTTTACGAGTCGCTTTATAGCCCTGACGACGGCACAGCGGCGGCATAGTGAATGTACTATTAATACAGAGTATTGTAGATATGACCTAGGTGTCCTTAACTCAAGAATGTTGGCAGAGTTAAGAAGCATTTTAGAATAAAATGATGAACTGTCTTAGGGCCAGGTTCTACTCATTTTGAACTTATTTAAACCTCTGGAAATCCACAAATATAAAAGAGAAGACCATGAAAATTTATTTTATTAAAATTGAATATAAGACCGAGCGCTTGGTAAAAATGAAAACATGATATAAATTAGTTGGCTCGACAAAAAAAAAATCGAGAATCCCTAATTTACGATTTTAAACGGGTTTATCTACGAGATTACGTTACGGAAATATTTGAAAGTTACAAAAAAAATAAAGCTTGTAATTTTTTTTTTTTTTTTTTGTTAATATTAGCTTTTATATATCTCAGGACTCTGAGGTCCTGGACCTTTGGAAGGCATACGAGGAGCCGAAACCACCTCGCAGAGGCCCTTTAGGTACTTTTAATGGAACGTGATGATAACCGACGATTGTCCCTGTAATGCTAGTGCATTCAAGGACAACCCCCAGTTGGTGAAAACTATTGTGACATATGGAAAATAAAGACAATAGGGCTATGGTTTTTAAAGTCTTAAGTGGACTGGTTACCAAGAACTATGTGAAAACTATGGTTATTATTACGATTTTTTTTATGTGCATGCAGAGCATTGGTGGCCGAGTGGCAATGGCCCCGACTTATGAGTTGTAGGTCGCGCGTTCAAACCCAGCCAGGCGCATTACTTTGTGTAATTTATTTCGTCACCACTGCTCTCGAAACGGTGAAGGAAAACATCGTGAGGAAACCGGCATGTCGTAGAACCAAAAATTCGAATACATGTAACATTCACCAACCCGCATTGGGCCCGCGTGGTGGATTACGGCCCATTCCCTCTCCTAGAGAGGAAGGCTGTTTCCCAGCAGTGGGAACATTAAAAGGCTGATGATGATGATAATGATACAGGATATCCTAGTACAAGAGCCAGAGCACCACTGAAGTTTATGTCTATAGTGTGCTAAGTAAACAAATAATAATTATTATTAAATTATTACTTACCCAATTAAATAGGGAATACGAAATTTCACTAATAACCTGAACTCAGATTTCCCCGTCAAACTTGGAAATCCGATAAAATAAACCGACCGCGTCGTAATCAACGAAATTATAGAAACTGGCAACATTGCTGGCCACCTAAAATTAAACGTACTTCAATTTGCCCACCGTGCAGTAGTGCGTTTGACAGTTTCGTCGAACAATGTGTGATTTGGTACTACTGTGCATTGTGTTCTACACGTTTGTCCTACATACACATTATTTAATAGTTCAGCGTGGCATTCAACGTGGCAGCTTTTTGGATAAGTTACTATTATATTTATTTATTATTTATTTAAAATTTCAGTAACAACACCTTTACAGCTAACGCCAATGCGATGCTATTACGTACACACATGCCCATATTATTAATTATGCTTACACAAAATTATTATAAATGAATACAAATAAACATCAATTAAAAAAAGACACACATATTTAGGGTCAGTGGAAATAAATAAAATTAAATGCTCTGCATATTCTCAATGTATTTAAGTGCTACTTGAGTGAACTTCATATACGAGTATATATGGAATCGTTCCATTTCCATATGTTTTTAACTTTGTTGTCACATTTTTATTTACTGCATTTTGAATGCTCTCAAAAAGGTGAAGTAAAACATTGTGAGGAACCCGGCATATCCTAAAACTGAAAATTACTTGTGACATCCACCAACCCGCACTGGGCCCGCGTGGTGGAATACGGCCCATTTCCTCTTCTAGAAAGGAGGTCTGTGTCCTAGCAGTGGGAACATTAAAAGGCTGATGATGATGATGATGAGGACTGAGATTATTGTCATAAAAAACCCGTGGTCCTGGAATACAAAGGACAACTGAAGGAACATAGGTGTTTTATACAGTAAAAGTCTGACACTACCAGCTCCACCCTAGAGCGGAAGAAGTCATTAGATGATATACAACCTCAAAAAAAAGATTTTAATTAACTTTTTCTCACTTGAAAAGTGTTACCATGTTATGTTGATTTTATGTCCCAGAAACAGAAAATCGTTGCTACGAAAGACGTAGACACTGCTACGCGCTACGATCTCGTAGACCCAATCTGCTACGAGGTTAATATACTTTTGAAAGAATTACCTAATTTTATTTGAGACTAAAATAATAAACCTAGTTTGTGACTGTTTGGACATTTATAATTTTATTGCAACCCGGCCCGACTTCGCTCGGCTTTGATTTAATTTTAGGTAGATTTTCCATAAATATCCTTGGCACATTCATACAAACCTTTTTTTTTTACGAATATGACAACAGCAAAAAATCAGCTTAATCAGTCGAGCCGTTTCCAAGTGATACTCCATAATTAATGCAGCAATTGATTCATATAGATAGATAAATAAATTACTATTTCTTCACTGAACTAGAAAATAATACTGCTACGAAATTATGAACTCACTATGAGTAGGGAACATCAATAGACTTACTCAAAACCTGCTCTTATCCTTACCGCTTTTAGACAAATTATGTACAATTTTTCGCACTAGTACGGAAAAGTGCGCGAGTTCGACCCCACTTCCATTTTATTATATTTATCGTATCAGGCTGGGCGCTAAGCGACCCCCACCGAGTCGCGTGTCTACCTCCATTTATTTATATCTTCGTATTAGAAAACATCGTTTGATACACGCGGAAAGTCACTGAAACACTAGGCTCCATAACACCCCCGCCTACGGCACGGAAGAGAATTTTCTATTTCTTCACTGTACTACTTAACTTTTCACAGGCTTTAAAGTTACAACACTAATTTATTTCTTTACCCATACACAACGGGACCAAGATAGTGTTGCACCAACAAATTCAATTTCAGTTCAACCGAGAACATTCTTGTAAAGACGCACTACATTATACTTTCAAACTAGTCTCTAGATTGAAGATTGAAAGTTTGCGCATAAAACTTTATGATACGAGGACAAACGACGCCATGTCTACTAGTTGCGAGCTGTTTTTTTTTTAATCTGCTGTTCTGCAGCACAGTTCTTCGTTCGTAGATAAGTAATAAACAATATTAGAAAGAAAGAATGAAAAAATATTTTATTAACACATCGTGTAAAACAATTTTTTTTAAACTTAAGATAAAAAAACATACACCATGTGTGTTTCAAGGCTGCGCCAAATAGGTCCAGTTCGACCCATTTGGTGCAACCGTGAGATAATGCTAGACAACTACGTAGTATTCAATGAACCTTACTGAGAATTAACGGTAGTTATTTACTAATTATGTGCGAGGTGAATAAATATATATTATATGTTAACGTATGATAAATAACCAGGTGGGTAGCGTTAGGTGTGTACAAAATCATAAATAAAATAAAAAATGTCATAAAATTAAACAAGACTAGGTAAATTTAATCATGCATAATACCATGTGCATAGCAAAAAGCGGTTTTGGGCGACTCAACCTTAACTTGCGCGTAGTGCAACGATATGTATGTAGGTAAATGTGCCTTGAGCAGCTAAGCACTACGGACGAATTGCAATCAGCGCAAAATATTGAATGAGGAATAGTACATTTGATACAAGTGGAGTAAGTTTGAGGCGAAATTCACCTGAGCCGTACAGGCGAGGTTGTATCAAACAATGTTTTTCGATACACTTACGAAGGAATACCACCAAATACTCTATTTTCTATCGAAAATAACACGCATTTTCGTTTATTTTGTACTGAAGAAAATATTCGAATGTTGCCAAACAATTTAGTTTTGATTTGATAGCGATTAGTTTTGATTTGATGTGATAGGTAAAAAATACTTGCGATAGCCTACTATCGCAAGTATTTTTTACCTCAATCACATAATCTGGCGGCATAGCATCTAAAGGAGTCTCTTCAAATCTTAGAAAATGGTTTCGCTACTATCACAAACGTATAAGCTAGTTAATATTAGATATTTATAGTTGATAAATTAAAAACAAGCACGCGATTTACATGCCATGTTGAACCTAATCTTAGTGCGATATGAGGCAGTTTTCGAATAAGTGCATTGAAAAAAAAAAGTCCATGTAAACAAAGGGTACTTTGAAAAAAGATCAGGGTCAGATGCATATTAATGCTTATGACACATACGATAAATTAATAATTTAGTAATAATTGTAGTAGATATGAATAAACAAAACAGACATCCAGAGAGAACCATGAAAACTACATATTTAATAAACTCTTCAATAAAGATTCATACCAACAGCCCATTTAAAAAGAAACATTAATGATTGTCATTTACTTTTCAAAGCAATTTTACCAAATTGTGTGATACGAGCGTAAATTCGTCGGGAGACAATCTCATAAAATCTAACGGTTTAATCTCGTTACTAATATCAGTTACTGTTATCGTTTCTAAAAATAACGTTATGAGATGAAACAATGTTACGTTGATATTTTTGTTTTTATGAGATAGTACCTCTTGTCTGTCGGTTTCGCTTGCTTACTGTAGAAGCAATTGAGAAGTGTCATAACGTTATTAACCTGTTGAATAGCGTAATTAGAGACACAATAGAAAGACAATAGGTGTGCGGACGCCGGCGTCCTCTTGGGAACAGTACAAAACTTTTACATAAATTTTATCGCTAGCAGCGATACTACTATGCCTTAGGATGGACAGTAAGAAGTTAATTAATCAAGCCCCAAGCGAACGCGCACCTATCGTCTTTCTATTGTGTCTTTAATTACGGTATTCAAAAAAATAAAATAGAAAGAGCTCAAGGCGGGGTAATAGTCTACGGTGTACCAAAGTATTAAATTATACATTCAAAAACTATATAACCTTCTTTTTAGTATATGCGAAACCCGAAACACGGATCTAGTAATTTTATATCCGGGCCACTGCTGGGTTGTTTTGATCTCGCACCTGTGCACAAGCTCCTAATGCCTGCTATCACCTGCCGTGACCTGTATTGAACTTAGTCTCGGTAGTATTCAACTTGTGACCTTTTTCAATATTTTTAATGTTCCATATCTTTTTGATTTGTATACTTTAAAGATTCTTTCATATTTTTGTTATATTTTTCTTATTTTTTTCATAATTATTTTTCATTTATATTTTGCAAACTAAAAATAATAAAAATTACAACACTTCATAAAATAATTATGAAAAAATTACGGGCACTTCTCCATTACAGATCTATCTGGATGCAAATAATTTCTTTCCTGACATAAATTTTCTAGACGGGACAAATGCCAGCTGATGGGTATTTCTCAGATTAGGTATAAATCGCATATCCGGTTAAATATTTACAAATCTAAGTAATTCAAACTAAAAAAAAAAAATTATGTTGTAGCTATAACTATAACGCATATTGCTACAAGTTATGTATATAATAATATTACTATTAAAAACAATTAAAAAACTAGTCAGAATCTCATTTCCTTCCGTGTTCTTTTAATAGACTTGAGCAAACACATTAAAAAAATACCTCATCTAAAAGCTTTAAATCTAAACGGTAACTTAAATAGCTTAAGTATTTCCTGAGAAACAAAATGTGATATTTATATCGTAAATATATAGTTAATAATGCTTAATTACTACAAATAACAAAAACAAATTCGTTAATATTAATGAACACATGCAAAACTTTGTTAGAGACGGGAGCCCATACTAGAATACCCAGTGTGACGAGTCACCAGGCTCTCACCTCAAATTCGTGCCGAAGCAAAATAATTTGTAACTCAATTGAACATTATGAGAAATTAAATTAGTTAAGGCCAGAATAGCATTAGAGGAATGGGGAATGATTTTTCAAATTAGTAAGCACAAAAGACTGTAATGATCTGACCAGGGTTTGATGGTTGATCAACGGAGATTTACTTCCTAAACTGAAACGCAACTTTAACCCTCAATCGGTTAAAGGCTAAGGCGACCTACGATATATTAAAACAAATAATTGAAATTCACGTTTATTTATTGACTATTTTATTTCACACCTTAGCTTATCACAGGATAAACATTTATAAAAAATAAGTGTACAATAGGTGGTTTTATTGAACAGCGTAATTTTTACCAGACAACCTTTGGATGGACTGAATGAGAAAAATATTTGGAGTTGTAAGTGTACAACAATATAAATAATGGAAACAAATATATACAATAATACAATAAATAAACTAATAAATATTAAAAAATATAATACAGAAAGGCTTGACTTGAAAGGGCCTTGAAAAGGCCTGACTTGACTGGTCTGTGGGTCTAGTGGTTAGTGGCCCCGACTGCTATGCCGGAGGTCGTGGGTTCGATTCCCAGCCAGGAAAAATGTTTGTGTGATGAGCACAATCATTTGTTCTGTGTCTGGGGTGTAATTTATCTATACATACTATAGATAAATTACTCCCAGACACAGAACGCAATGTTTTTAGAAATATATAAGTATGTTTATCAGTTGTCTAGTACCCATAACACAAGCTCTGCTTAGCTTGGGACTAGACGGCGTTGTGTGATAGTTGTGAAAAAAGGAGAAGAAAAATTAAAGTGATAGGTAGTGCTCCTTCACCATTTATGGCTACTATATTACTGAGGTACCTATTTGATTTGTTTAAGCAATAAGGATAACAGTTTGGTCTTAATTGCACAAAGCTGTAGCCAAAATTACATTTAATAAACACAGTAATTTTGCTACACTTTAAATAATTTTAATGCATAAAAAAAATGATTTTTATTCTTTTGTCCCAAAATATTTTTCAGCTTTTTACAAAAACTGAAGCCTGAAAAATTCATATTTCATCATGATCAAGTAGTATAATAAATAAGCTTTCTTATAAGGTAAGTATAAGCATTTGACCTCTCCTTTTATATGAAAACTATACAGATTAAAAATATATAAAAACGAACCAACCACAGACCGCAAAGAACTAATAACAAACTAAAAATAAATACCTGTCACAAGAAAATTAGATATTACGAACGAAAATGAATCTAGTGTGGTAGATTCGACACCTCGTGACCGCTCGACGGTTAAAAGGCTATGAGAGCTTAAATCAAACTCAATTGGTCTGAGGTTAAACCTCTGATCAGATCAAATTTATGCCTCGGAGAACACAAATTCGAAAATCCGACAACGGTTCGAATTTCAAATATCGGTTTTGCCAAACTATTGAATTGAAAAGGTCGAATGACATGCGTATTATTTGAAATTGTTTGAAATACAGATCTTTGTGATTTGGGAGTTTTTCGAAAGAGTTACTACGGCTCTGAAATGCAGCTACTGAAATGTCACACCTGGGTTCAGTCAGTAAAATTTTATAAATGTTTTTATTATCTGCTGTGTTTATTATTTTGTTTCGATACCTATTTTATTTTTCCTCTGTGAGAGTGACCGTAGCATCACTGCGGGCTCTAACAAAATACCAGCGCTGAGATATTTATCTTTATACGCAGCATAATTATACTACGTTAGGCGCCTTTTTGGCCTTGCACAGATTTTAATGTTATTTCTCATTTATCTATTTTATTTCAATTGTATGTGTGCAGTACGATTAAACGTTTTTTCTTTTTTTCTTTCTAAAAGTCTCACACTTCTTCTCGCTCCACCCAGAACGTAAGGAAATTACTTAATGATTTCATACCAAAAAGGGGTATTTTTATTACTCTTTTGGCCAGTTATTTTGATAACCTTCAAAATAACTGGCCAAAAGAGTTTTGGGTGTCTTCAAGGCTAGAATGAACCACTACACCACCACCACCACCACTACATAAACGAGGAAGTCTTGTTTGTAGCAGAACTTTTCCAATAACTGATGTAGATTTAAGTATTTAATTTCAAAAACATTATTCTGAAACGGTTTCAAATAATACGTACATAATTTAAAATATAGCTGGAGATAGTGTTTCATGTACCGGATCGACCCTCCACGGGATTAAAACGATCAAAATTTAGCCGTGTTTAAGTATATAATAATTATAAGAAAATAATGATTCAGGATAACACTAGCCTATGTATAGTTAAATTTTTCTTCACCCTCCTTTTAGTGCAGTAATGTTAGCAAAGGAGGAGGCCGACCGCATCAGGCAACGGCGCACACGCCGCCGCCGCCGCCGGGATTTCGATCCCGATATCTGGCCACGCGCAGGCGCGGTCTTGCGGACGGCGAGCAATGGGTAGCTTGCCGTCCGTCCGTCCGGTAACAGACTGATCCGAGCCCAAGTCGTTTACGGCGCGCACTGTTCCCGCGCGCCTTAAGGAGTTGTCAGTAGGGTTATGTGAAAATGAACCCCGGGGTCCTGGAACGGTTAACGGCTGGGTAGGTTTTTAGTCAGTAAGAGTCTGACACTATCTTCCTCCCTACTCAATTTGTCATTTGATGATTTTACCTATCATAAAAAAACCCACTCTTTAGTAAAAAAACTTCACAAGTTTTCTCTTCTCAGTTGTCACCCCTCCACATTGAATACATTAATCATTTTGTTTGCGGTCGAACCTCTGCAAACGCACTAATAAAAAGTCGATATCTGAAGCCACTTACTAACTAGAATCTGCTTACTGCCTCCACTTTATACTCATCCGGGGTGAATATAGACTCAAGACTTACTTACAGAACGATTTTCAACCTTATCGAATAAAATTACAGTCCACAAACTGTGGTTTTAAGGGAAAAGGCTACGACTATCATATTCACGGCGGTAATTAACTTGTGTCGTATAGTTACAGTACTTCTTAATCAGTCAAAATTAGGTTTTTTTTCTTAAGGTGAGATATCATCTAATGACTTCTGCCGCTTTAGGGCGGAGCGGGAGGTTTTGTCAGATCTTTACTGTCTAAAATCACACCAATATTCTTTCAGTTGCCATATCTTTGAGGCACGCGTCAAATACTACACGCCGTTGACATCTCGGGCTCTGTCCCGACGGTTACCGGATGGCCGGACGACGAGTTACTCATTGCTTGTCGTCCGCAAGCTCACGTCTACAGTAGCTGATAGTCAAGGTCGGGGTCTCGGCGGCTTGGGCTTGGGGATGTCCGTTCCCTCACACGTGCAGCCATCTCATTCGCTAGTATTAGGTACTGCTTCGCAGAAAGAGGCGACCGCCGCCCATTTCCTCTAGCTCCGGACCGTAGCCTGTACCCAGAGCCCGGCTCGAAAGGCCGTCACCGCCGATCGCCTCCTTATGGACACGACGGTGCTTCGTCTAAGCGAGGCGCACCTCTACTATCTCTCAACCGTGTCGTCCGAGCGGTCCCCACAATGGTGAAACCGCGGCGTTTCTTCCACCTGAATCAGGTGCAGGAACCTCCCGAACTTATCGTGTCCGGTGAAGCCCGGCGTTATGCGGAATATGAGGACGCCTTGGCGCCTCCCCAGCCACTGTTCAAAGAAGGGACTTTACCGTCATGATTATGGCGTACTTAAGTCAGAATTAGGTGGAATTTGAAGCATTAATTTAACTAAATTCAATAAAACGTTGCGTAAAAGATTTTTGACGTCACATTTTAGTATTGTCTTTGGTGTATACGCATTTAGTACGCAACGACTGACAACTACCTACAGGTCATTGACTCGCTCAGCTGGCATTTACTTAAAGAAATTAATTTTGTAGATGCGTAAATTTATTCGAATTTAAAATAGTACTTTATTTTTTAATTTTATCTTTACAAATCGATAGTGTTTCATGTGCCGATTTCATGATCGACCCTCCACGGGATTAAAACGATCAAAATTTAGCTGTGTATACACCGTTAAATTTTGATCGTTTTAATCCCGTGGAGGGTCCATCTAGTACATGAAACAGTATCGTACATGAAACACAAAGTCACTGGAAGTTATTTGTAGATCTATTTCTTACGTAAAAATTAAGGAGCCCCAGATTTTTTTGTCCCAATTACCTAGCTACGCCACTGGCGCCGACCACTAACGACACTGTAGTTTTTGTTTACAACAGTTATTACTATAAGTGGGTTATCAATATTTTGACCAGCAATTTTCAAACATGATAAGATAACTTGTACATAAATCATTCTGTAATAATGCACATAATTTTGTTATAAAAGGGGATATAACGTCACTATGAATTTATGATTTACATTGTACAAATTACTGTTAATCTACATAATTTATGTCTTAATATGCGGTCGTAGTAATTGATAGTAATATTTTATTGTAGGGTTGAAAGGATATAAATATTTATGACACCGATAGAATTAATGTTAATCCCACTTCAGATGTCGTTATTAAAACAGTATTTCAAAATAGAACTTTCTGGATTGGTATTTAGCATTTAATAAAAAAAAGTTGTATAATATTGTACAAATGGTCAAATGTAACTTTGTAAAAGTTTTTATTAATATTCTGGTTCGCTGGATTTTTATGATTTTTAGGTAATTTTTTTTTTTTGGTTTCACACCCAAGGGTAAAAACGAGTCCCTATTACTAATACGCCACTGTCTGTCTGTCTGTCACCAGAATGTATTCCATGAACCGTGCTAGTGGTAAGTTTGTTGGTGTTATAATTTTTGAGATTTCGTGTTTAATCAGCGAGTGGTATTTCGCTTTTATATAATACTAGCGACCCGCCCCAGCTTCGCCCTGCAATGGTGATATATTATGCATGTATTATACATATAACTTTCCTCTTGAATCTCTCTATCTATTGAAAAAACCGCATCAAAACTCCGTTGCGTAGTTTTAAAGATCTAAGCATACATAAGGACAGACAGCGGAAGCGACTTTGTTTTATACTATGTAGTGATAGATTAAATAAACAATTATAAATAAAAAATTTGACACTACCTACATATGTTTATTTGCATTATATTTTAGGTTTTTTTTTACATTACATATAAAGCGGTCTTTAGTGATGAACATTTGTGGTGTAAATTCACAGTGGTATTCAGGATCACGAAGATTAGCTGCACCTACAGTGATCATAGAATCTTATTATTCTGATAAAATAACATAACCTAGCATAATATGTAACGATGTCCTTACTATCAAATTTAGCGTCTCCCTTTTCGAATTTTCATCCCTATTTTTGGCTCATATTTTTCTGCTTAAAATCCCCGGTAACGGGTTACAAATATTTTAAAGTAAGTGGTAACGTGATCTTAAGTTCTCGCTTGTCATAATATTTAACTACCCCTTTTTTTAGGGTGCGTAACCACTAAAGCGGAGGTGGACAGAGTGTAGTGGAGAAGAGCAGTGAGAACTACATTACATTCACCAAAACAAAAACAAAAAAAAAACTGCATTATATTTATTTACATCATTAAATGATTGCTGTATGGACATTAAAAGAAACTTTGATCCCTGAGTTAGTTTCGGTGTTTCATCTCGGGGTAGTCAGCTAGGAAACACTGGCCTCATGTATTTTAAATTTGGCGTGCACGAAAAAATAGACGTGTAAAAGTGTTTTTAAAAAATCTATTTGCAACATTAATACCATTTTTTTTTATTGTAGTTAAATCATCCAATCACAAATCCCGCTCTTGGACGGAGCAGAAAATAGTATCAGACTCTTACTGGCTAAAAACCTACCCCGTTCCTTCGTTGCATATCATGCCGGGACTGAGCTTTCCTCTCAGAAAACGGCCCTATTATTTTACATATTAATATATATTCATTTGGATTAATTGCGAATTATAAATAATTAAATATTAAATTAGAAGTTAAATTATAAATTATTATCCGTAATTAAAAGGTCTGAACATTATAAAATTAGATATGAGAAATAGCATAATAACCCCAACATAAGTATATTTTATAACTCACTGGGGTTACCTCTTACTCTGTAATGTAGTTAAATGTTTGAGAAACAATAAAAACATTTTGATTTTTGATCATTTATTATTTAAAAGTGGCAAGTGTTTCCATTGAAGCAGAGCGGAGTAGAACGAAGCTGAGCTAATCTTCGCTCGGCATCGCAGCCTGTTCGACTACGTTTTGTCCGGCTCGTGGCCGCGCGTTCATAATTAAACTGTCAAGCCCCAAGAGGACACCGGTGTTTATCATTGTGTCTCTAATTACGGTATTCAAAAGGTTAAATCTTACTAGCTGCTGTCAGCGTCTTCGCCACAGAAAATTATTACAAGGGAACATACGCCCGAGATAAAAAAGTATGTATGTGCTATTCCAGGACATGGTCTATCTGTTTACCATGTTTCATCGAATTCCATTCTATAGTTTTTAATATTAGTAGGATTTGAAAGTCCGTCCAGCTCCACTCCACTCCACTTACGCTGTTTCCACTGACGCGGAGTGGAGATTTTGAGCACTGTGATTGGTCAATCCACGGTCCGCTCCTCTTCACACCGCTTAGCTCCGCGTCAGTTAAAATGCACCTTTACTTTCGCATCTTGTTTCCACTTTATTGTAAAAGACCTTAAAGTTTGTAAGTTTTTAAAGCTTAAAGAAAAAGTAGATCTAAAGGGAATTGATTACAAGTAATTTATAACAAAACATTAATTTTAGATCCTTTAATCTAAAATTACTCAATTGATTTTTTAAAATCTTTCATATCGTATAGTGTTGTGATAGCCAAGTGGTTAAGTCACCCGCCGCTCATACATGAGGTTGCAGTTCAAAACCAGCCAAGTACCAATGTGAATTTTTCCTTTTCTACATCGTGAGAAAACCGGCATATCCTAGAACAAAAAATTCAAAAACATGTGACATCCACTAATCCGCACTGGGCCCGCGTGGTGAATTACGACCTATTATTAGGAACATTATAAGGCTGATGCTGCTGCTATTACTTTTCTAAGGTAATGAGCCTGCCTGGGTTTGAAGCCGCGACCTGTAACTTGTAAGTTAGGGCCGTTACCACTGGGCCACCACTGCTCTCACACAATGAAAAAAAAAGAAAGAAAAACACATAAAATATTAATGCGGTGATTGGAAACTGGGTACATACTTCACTCGAAAATATACCCTTCTTCCTAGCACAGTCTAGTAATAAAATTGTCTGGTTACACACATGTCAAACCAAAATAAGAATTATCAACTATCAATTATTACCTACATGAATTTTACCCTGTCATTACGAACAACTTATAACTAAAAACTAAATTACCAAATGAATAACGTATGTTACATATTTGCGTCATGACTACACTCGGCACTTCTGCTAATTAACAACTAACATTAATCAAAGCGTGAACGGGTCTATATCACCCTCTTGGGTAGCGGTATGGCCTTTTAGCTGCTTAAACTTTTGACGGTTAACCTG
This sequence comes from Leucania comma, assembly GCA_958295575.1. Classification (NCBI taxonomy): domain Eukaryota; kingdom Metazoa; phylum Arthropoda; class Insecta; order Lepidoptera; family Noctuidae; genus Leucania; species Leucania comma. The sequence goes on along the minus strand of OY282477.1, from coordinate 20,053,342 downwards.
TTACACTACGGTTGTCTCTTACTTCTTCTTGACTGTTTCTTTACTAGAACGCGATGGCAGTGAGATGTTACATGTTGGCTCTTAGGTTTGCTCGTTGTAGTATAGGTCAAAATTACTTTATTCAAAGCTTTTTGCCAATCATTCTACACGGGCGGTCTGTGGGTTAATTACACGCGCTCTCGGGTCCAATAATCGGTTCATGGTGCTCTTGGGCTGCCTGATACTGCAGTGCATCGGGCATGTTCGCTTTAGCGCATGTGGATGATTTCAACGCCTTGAGAATGAAGGCTGCTTCGTTGCTAAGCAGATCTGGGACAAGCTCCAATGGCATCTTCGAACTTTACCCGACCAGCATGATGCACCAGTGGTCTATCACTGGTTGCGATTGCTGGTGCGGCAGTAAGTTAAGTTTTTTAGGTTTTTTTAAGTGTTACTGACCCTTTATTTGATAAGTTTTTTACTAACCATTGGACCCAGTGCAGTGGTTGCCGAGTGGTAACGGCCCTGTCTTACGAGTTGTAGGTCGCGGATTTAAACCCAGCCAGGCGCATTACTTTGTGTAATTTATTTCATCACCATTGCTCTCAAACGGTGAAGGAAACATCGTGAGGAAACCGGCATGTCCTAGAACCAAAAATTCGACGTGACTTTCAACAACCCGCACTGGGCCCGCGTGGTGGATTACGGCCCATTCCCTCTCTTAGAGAATAGGCCTGTGTTACAGTAGTGGGAACATTATAAGACTGATGCTATACTATGCTATGGCTATGTGTAATGAAAACTGTGTAACTTGTGTACCGTATTAATATTATGTCCAATTCCGTAAAATTATATTTACGGAATTGGATTAATAAATATATATATATATATTTTTTTACAAATCAAGTTAAAAATTTCATCTTTACACGTAACTCTTTCATGGACAAAAAAATAATTATGGGAATATATTTTTACAAAATTAAAAACTACTGTCCTGTAAAATCTTGTTTTTTTTTTAAGTTCAGCACCCTCTTTTCCAATGAGAGAAATAACTGCTTCCGTTCTAGATGAAGCGAGAGGAGTGTCTGAATTCAACTGATTAAAAGCCACCTGTGTTCCTTCCGTTGCTTTTTGGGTTCTCGGTCCACGGTAGCTCTTTCGAACAATCCTTTAGCCTTGTAGTAGAACTCACAACCCTAGCGAGAGATTTTGTTAGTTAACTTAAACTAGACAATCTAGTCATAGTTTCTTTTTAAATCATAACGTCTCAAGAGAAATCTTACTAAGTGAAGTTACCCACACCCTGTAGTCTATCTCAAAGTTTATTCACTCTGACAAAATTATCTGAATTTTTAAACCGGTTTGTAGGAAAATGTCGGCTAACAAAAGAGTAGTGGAATCTCAACTATAATACCTACATATACGTGGGACACTTAAAAAAACTAAAAAACTAACTTCTATGGATAAAATATTTTTATTAAATCTTTTCAAAGAACTCTCCACCAGCTTCTATACAAAGTTTCATGCGCCTGAACTAATATTCGAAACATTTTTTCCACGGTGCAGACACCTCTTCCACGGCGGCACCCAGCGGCAAATTATCCTCCTCACGCGAAGGTGCTCTTGTAGAATCTTGTGAACACTTCCCGAACCAATCTGCAGTTTATGATGAATCTCTTCGTATGTAATTCGCCTGTTTTCTTGAATTTTTTTTTTTACTGCCAGCACACTTTCCTCCGTGGCAGCCGTCGTAGGACGACCACTCCTTTGTTCATCCCCCAAAGTAAGGCAACCGAAGGTCCCTCATCCTTAAAAGCAATTTGAAATCGATCAAATGACTCATGTTTTAGGCCACATTTAAAATCGTAGAAAACTATCGCACGAAAATGTTCTAGATGCAGTTCCATTTTTAAATGAGACACGATAATTTAAATTTGCTCTCGAAAAAATGTGGAGGGAAATTGAAAATTCGAACAATGGTATTTTTGCTTTTAAATAACCAAAGTTTTCAAAATAATTACAAGTGGCCAGTGCCTTACACATAAAAACTTTTTTCGCAAAACTTTCTTTCTGAGTGGCCTGATATAATAAGCATAAACAACCTTATAATATTCCCACTGTTGGGACTCAGATCTCTTCTCTTGAAGAGGGAATGCGCCGTAATCCACCACGTGAGCCCAGTGCGTGTTGGTGGATGTCACATGTCTTCGAATTTTTGGTTCTAGAAAAGTTTCCTCATGATATTTTCCTTCACTGCTTTGAAAATAGTGGTAATCAAATAGATTATACAAAGTAATACGGTAATACGCCTGGCTGGGTTTGAACCCACAACGTAAAATTCGTAAATCGGAACCTTTCTCACTAAGCCACTACTGCTCGATCTACAGCTTTATTTATCTTCAAAATATGGCAACGGATACATTTGATATTCGAATTTCCGTCTCTGTGTATATTTTGTTGGTCCCTTTTGCCTTTGAAGGGGAATTTGAAATAAATTCATGCATTGAAGCCACAGATATAAAGGAAATAACATAATGCAGGCAATCGGGAACTGCGGAGGTGTAGCCAACTGTAATAACAAGTATGATAAAAGCAAACGTGTTCTTGAGAAGGATGTATAATGTAGTAAGTTGCTAGGGATCTTGACCGTACTTTCAGGATAGTCCAGGGGCCTTATTATACCAAGTAATCCCGTGATCGTAGAACACAAAGAACAATTGAGAAACGCAGGTGAGGCTGACTAAAGTCAGTAAAAATCTGACTCCACTCCTCCTTCATTGAAAATCTACGAGCATCAAAAAAACAATTGTTTGTGGACGGCAGTACAAATACTTAAAAGTAACAAAACATAACAAAACTTCAGTCATAACACCAGAGCATAACACACACCAATAAATAAATAAGTTTTGCGTCATTTCACGCGAATAAACTGTTTTTCTTTCTTTCTTTCTTTCAATAACTGAAAGTTAACTTCAACTAATTAAGAGTCCATTAGCATATTACTATAAAGCCTAATTTAGACGGTACGAGTTTCTCGAACGTTTTGTTCGAGAAAATCGTACGCAATAATCGCAAGCAAAAAACGCTATAAAATTATCGAATCAAAGGGCTTACACACAGGTAAGAAATAAATTCTCGCCGACTATTATGTTATACGAGACTCGTAAGCAATAATCGCTAGGCGATAATGTCCTGCGTCTGTTTAAACGGCAAAATTATAATAAGAAGATTCTTGCTTACGAGAATCTCGACTTGTCTATACACGTTCTCGTATGACATTTTTTGTTGCTCATACGAGTATCGTACAAATTGGAGCGAGAGGTAAGTCATACCTCTCGCTCCACTCTGGCGAAAATCGTATGTTCGAGACTAGAAACTCTCGCCGTCTTGGTGTGAATGTTTAGACGAAAAAACTTTTTCTATGTTCTTATGATTATCGTACGCTCGAGGCGAGAAACTCGTACCGTCTAAATAAGCCTTAAAGGTAATAAACGTACTTTGAAAAGTGCATCAACGTTCACGCTATATATTTTTGACAATAAAATACTACGTGGTAAGTACTCAGACAAATTAGCTTTTTAATATTATTGTGGAACTAATTCCTGTGACTCCACTCCCGTAATTTGTGCTATAGAATCTGTTTTTTTTTTACTACAATAAGCTGCCGATTCGAAGACACTCGGCGAAATTGTCTCTCTCGAATCAAATTCGAATTATCATTATTTCGGTGTGTGAAAGAGACAGAGTTATACTGTACGAATAATCCCTTTCTCAAACCGAAATGATGATGATTTTAAGACATCATGTTTGGGAGGAAAAGCTTCCGGAGATTCAATCAAATCAAAAATATATATTTCAAATAACTGCCCCACATATGCACATATGGGCTGGTGCTGCAAAATGCCACCTAGCAGCTTTGGACTCGGTGGGAAGGCGTGCGAAGAGGCTAATTGGTGACCGAGATTTGGTTGAGTCCAATCTTCAAAGCCTTGAGCACAGGCGTAATTGGAAGAATTGATTCCGCCATTGGACAACCCGACGTATGGCGAGGGACTGGAACAATTTGCCTGCTGCAGGATTGCAATCAAGCACTAGTTTATAACCAATAAAAAAAAAAACGCCAGCACATCAACCTATCTCAATCTGTCCAATTTCTTTAATAGATTTTCAACCTTATCACTATAGCGGAAGGTTAATGTTTGAATTGTAAATTTGACAGTCTGTACGTTCCAGAACATGAAATTCTCTGTCGAGAAGAACGTGCAAGGAACTCCATGGAATCTTTTTTATTTTGAGTTATAAAAATCATCACATATTTCTTGTCGCTTCTATTATGTTAGCAAATGTGAAAAAATAATAAAAAAAAATGTAACGCAGTGACAAATTTGCGCGTGTATCAAACGACGTTTTTCAATACACTTTCGAAGAAATTAATTAAAGGTGTTTGACGTGAGCCTAGCCTAATACAATAAATGTAATAAAATTTTGGTGAAGGCGAGCACAAGCACTTTTTTTGCTCTAGTGCGGATAACCTTCCACTGCGTGCCTAAAAGCGGTAGGATAAGAGCGGGTTTTTGAGGAAGTGTATTGAAAAGAAAATTGAAATATTCTGTCCTAGCTCAGAGGACACCGGTGTTCTCTCACATCCACGCCACTATAGGCCTTAATTCCGATGTTTAGAGTCTACTTTTGTATGAACAAGTTTGGTAGTTGTGGATCTACGTGATATACCACTGGCAGCTAAGTGATGACCAGTCTCAACCGACGGCGCCAGTTCTCGAGCATGACGCAAGCATCAACCCCACTCAGCTCTACCATTTTGAAGGGAACAGAATGACCCAATAACAAGTGGCACCATCAGCGAGACTTTTGAGTAAACTGTAAGCATGGCCAACTCTCAACTGGCATGCTCATTTATTATTACCGTTTATTATTATTATCGATTACCTTATACACACAATTTTGGTTGAGGAATTTTAACTAAGTCATAATAACAAATTTTATTGATATAAACTAGTGCTTGACTGCAATCCCACCTGATGGTAAGCAGTGAAGTAATCGTTAATAGTGAGACGCACTAGTTTATTAAGAGCCTATTCACTCTAGCCTTGAAGACACCTAAAATCGGACGGGAAGACCGCAGCAGGCAAATTGTTCCAGTCCTTCGATGTACGCGGTATAAACGAGGCAAAATACTTAGTCCGGACCCTAGAAGTTTCAACAAAGTAAGGGTGGATACTCGCTGTACGACAGTTGTCCGATGGTAGAAATGAGATGGCGGAATCAAGTCACGCAATTCCCGCGCACACTCTCAAAAATGTATCCTGTAAAGTACAGAAAGGCTGGCTACTCTACGCTTTGTCAACTTAACCAAACCTGGATCACCAATTAGCCTCTTCGCACGCTTTTCAGTCCAAAGCTGCTAGGTGGCATTTTGCAGCACCAGCCCATAAGTGGCTGCAGTACTCCTCACACGATTGGACCTGTGCTTTATGATTCAGGGGCGTCCATTGAGTTCGTTGCAATTTATTTTCCATAGAGATCTAAGAACAAAAATAAACCATAAAGGATTATAAAAAAAAAGTTTATAAACATAATCTACAAACAAACAGAAACAGGAGTTGTAGTTTTTTACTTGAAAGATTAATTTATTAAAAGGGTTATATTTTCATATTTTTGTAGGCCTGTTTAGTCCCTGAAGGGGCGCAACGGATACAATGGTATGTACACAATACGATTATGACAACTAATTCATTATTTTAAAAGTAAATAGGTACTTTAATTCTATTGTTATAATTACCTGTACCAGGAGATTATATTGCCTCTTTTCATCGTTTATTATAAAGAGAAAGAAATATGACTTTTCCAAAAAATTAAAAAAATATCGGTCAAGTGTGAGTCAGACTCGCGCTGGAAGGGTTCTGTGCGGTCCGTTGGAATAAACGAAAAGAATCGTTTGTTTTGGAGCCCCCTTAAATATTATTTTTTGTGTATTTATGCTTGCACTGACTGGACAGGTCCACTCAAATCTGTATGGTTCTTTCCTCAAAAGACCATCTTAGACACTAATCTGCATGGTTCTCATATTTGACCATTACATGTTTGCTGTATGGACTTTAAAAGAGACTTTGACCCCTGAGTTTGTTTCGGTGTTTCTTCTCAGGGTAGTCAGCTAGGAAACACCGGCCTCATCTAGTTTAAACTGACAAAAAAAAATTGACGTGTAAAAGTGTTTTTGAAAAACTTATTTGCAAAAATAAATATCATTTCATCATCATTTCATTTTATTTTGTTTTTACCATTTGTTGTTATAGCGGTAACAGAAATACATGATTTGTGATCATTTCAATTTTGAAATGATGGTGTGTTGGTGTGTGTGTGTGTGTGTGTGTGTGTTTGAGTAAGTTGGAATACGCATGATATCAAATAACAATATTTAAATGATTCTCGGTATGGGTATAGTGTTTGGGCCATTTGTGGATGGTTTCTAAAGCAAGATAAAGTCATGTTTATTATAGTTTTATCAGTCTTAATGAATGTGTTGTATAAATATGGACCCATAAAAGTAAAAGATAGACGATCAAATATGGTCTAAGTTTTGTATTATATAATATATTTTATTTAAGAAGTCCCACTACACTGGCACGTCTTACGGCGCCATAAATACACATGTACGTATATTGTTTATATGTTTTTATATATTGCCATAGACAACTGATTGGTCTGAGACAATCTTATTTGCATATTAATCGCCTAGCGATGATGTCACGCTGGATGAAAGGCGTAAAAATAGACCATAACACATTAATATTATAAGACGAAGGTTTGAATGTAATGGTATGTGTGTGTTATACTTTCACGTTCAAATCGCTGAACAGATTTGCATATAATTTCTTTAATTCTATCTTTTTGTCTGTTAACCGCCGTAAATATTTTGTATGGCAAATTTTGCAGCGCCTCTAGCGGTCACTTGCAGAATCAAAATTTGCCATACAAAATATTTACGGCGTCGATATCGAGTAGCGACGAATACTATTGCTTAAAACTCATGCTAGAGGTACTGGTATAGGATACTTTTTACCACTGTAGTATAATTTCTTTTCGATGATTTTTTTAGTTTCACGCGTGTGAAACCGGTAGCAGAAATAGTACAAGTGTAAGAATCATAAGAAAAAATATTACTATCGTGAAAGTAATGTTAAATACATAATTGTATAAGTAGACAGGGATTTTTTTTTTTTAATTGAGGTGATAGGACCATTGCACGTCACCTTTCAACTGTCAAGTGAACACCAGTCCGATCAGACAGTCAGTCAACGTCAGCTGAGCGAGGCCAATGAACTGCAGGTAGTTAGTACGCAACGACCGACAACTACCTACAAGGTCATTGACTCATTTACTCATAGAAATTAATTTCGTACATGCCTATATTAATTCAAGTTTTTAAAAAAAGTATTTTATTTTTTATTTTTATCTTTACAAATCGATAGTGTTTCATGTACCAAATCGACCCTCCACGGGATAAAAATGATTAAAATTTAACGTTGTATAACGTATCTACCTCTTCTGTTAGTTTGACCTTCCACTAGGGAATATTAGTAATATCACGCAAAACACCGTAATATTACAGCTTTTAAAATATGTATTCCGTAATTAGTAGACCCCGTTCGGTACTGTCACGCGTCGATAGACTTACATATATTTTAGGGTTCCGTAACCAAAGGGTAAAACCCTATTGCTATCACTCCGCTGTCCGTCTGTCTGTCACCAGTCTGTATCTCATGAACCGTGATAGCTAGACAGTTGAAATTTTCACAGATGTTTTGTATTTCTGTTACTGCTATGACATCAAATACTAACAGATTAAAATAAGTATTTTAATGGTTGACTGCGATCCACTGGTCGATCTCGGCTGTTATTCCAGTTGATCTAGGCTTTACGTTTAGGTAAAAATGACTATGGTGCGAGGCGGTAGCTAGCTAGTCGGTCCTATTATACTTTATGAACTCATCATCATTTCAGCCAAAAGACGTCCACTGTTGGACATAGGCCTCTCCCAAGCGTCGCCACAATGGCCGGTCCTGTGCGTCTCGCATCCATCGGACTCCAGCGACCCTGACCAGGTCATCGGTCCACCTTATAGGAGGCCTTCCAACGCTGCGTCTTCCGGTACGCGGCCGCCACTCCAGAACCTTTCGGCCCCAACGGCCATCTATATAGAACTATATTATATTATGAACTAGTCGCCCATAAATTTTTGTTTGTTAAAAGAAAATCAAAAGTATTTCGGACAAGTAACTCAAAATTTTGAGCTTCGTTTAACATAGGTATTAAACCTCATTCAATTGTTTTGAGTGCTAGCTTATTCATCTTACTATTAAATTGATTTCGTAACTGGTACATCTCGTGTAATCAAGCTGCACCTTAGATTTTATAAAAAATCTATGAGGTGCACATAATGTCATGGGCGCGCCGTGGTGTTGTCAATACATAAATGCATAGTCTCCTTATTTTTATTTTATTTATCTAAAATTCATTTATAATTTATTTCATTTTATTTTTATCTTTTTTGCACATTGCACCGTTCCGGCGTCTTTTTGTCAGCACTGGCCAACGCTGAAAACCAGCGCTGTCTGCTCATCGCATTGTGCATGAGGGCACAGCTTTATGCTGAGCGTTCGGCCGTTTTGCACGGATGTGGCGCATATCTTACCTATATAATTTTATGTTTGTCTAGTTCTTAGTTGCGTCATTCCTTGTGAATAAACAGATTTTCTTTCTTTCTCTTCTTTCTCGCAAAGTTTAGTTTAGTCTAGTTGTTTTGGGAACACTTTCATTATGCGTACAGCTAAGGAGTGGAATTCCCTGCCGGAGTCTGTGTTTCCTGATGGCTACAACCCGGGAATCTTTAAATCAAGAGTGAATAGGTTTCTTCTAGGTAGGCGCGCTCTCGTCGACCGTATCGTCGCTTTCCATCAGGTGAGATAGTGGTAAAGCGCGAACCTATCAATAATAATAAAAAAAGTACTAAATCGTGGGTCCTAATAAGTTGCCCACCCCTGTTATATAATACTAGCTTCTGCCAGCGGCTTCGGTCGTGTCAAAGTCGGTTCCCCTGTTTTACTCCCTTAGGGGTGGAGTTTCGTAAAATCCGTTCTTATCGGATGTCTACACCTTATAAGGAACCTACCTGCCAAATTTTAGGTTTGAAAGTGATATAGTTTCTGAGATTTCGTGATTAATCAGTGAGTGGTATTTCGCTTTTATATCTATGTATATAAAAGAAAGTCGTGTTAGTTACACTATTTATAACTCATGAATGGCTGAAAAGATTTGGCTGAAAATTTATGAGAAGGCAGCTTAGAACCAGGAGACGGACATAGGATTTTTATGGAATTTTTAATCCGTTAAATAAAAATAAAATTCAAAGCCTACTCAGAGTAGTTCTAGCGTAGGGTAGAGCGGGAGCGAAGCCGCTGGCAAAACCTCGTATATATACACCGTTAAATTTTGGTCGTTTTAATCCCGCGGAGGGTCGATTCGGTACATTAAACACTATTGATTTATAAAGATACAATTAAAAAAGTAGTACTTTTTTTCTAAAACCCGAATATGTACGAAATTAATTTCTTTAAGTAAACGAGTCAATGACCTTGTAGGTAGTTGTCGGTCGTTGCGTACTAACTACCTACAGTTCATTGGCCTCGGTCAGCTGACTTTTAGTTGAAGAAATTAATATCGTACATGCCTAAATTAATTCAAGTTAAAAAAAAGTTCTTTATTTTTTAATTTTCTCTTCACAAATCGATAGTGTTTCATGTACCTAATCGACCCTCCGCGGGATTAAAACGGCTGAAATGTAACAGTTTATATATAGATTTAAAAAAAAAGGTACCCATATAATAAGTCGAGCAACACCCAACAATAATTTGCACATTCTTAGTTAATTCACTAAACACACAGTAGCTGTAAGATCCTGCAGCGACTCAAGATAGGACACGACATGTAATTACTGAGACATGAGTGGGATGAAACTGAATAAAGTCTGTTTTCTCTTAAACCTCTTAATAGGTATTATCTCGTTAGCTTTTCCGTGTCCTAAACGAATCTTGCTTCATATCCCATTAGTATCATATTGTGGCACAGTCATTTCTATATTATTACGAACGTTGACTCATCTATTTGTGATGTAATGGGGGGACAGACCTATGCTTAGTTTAGACTCCAGAACTTACCTTTTCTTACCTGATTGCCTGTCAACTAAAAACCGTGTTGTAATTTTGATTTAATTGTAAATGTGACACGGTTACACAGTATAAAAAAAAAATGTGGATTTTTATCGCCAATATTTTTTGTTACTTGACAGTCATGTAGGGTATCAAAATAAAGGGCTCAACAAAACAATTTCAAAAGTATTACTCACTAAAATATAAGCATTAAAAAAAAATACTATGTCAAAAAACGCAACTGCAAAAAAAAAAAAATGCGAAACATGTCACTGGCAGTTTGATGCAGCCGGTGGAATTAATTTTAGTTTTTTTTTAATATAAACTACTGCTTGACTGCGATCCCACCTGATGGTAAGCAGTGATGCAATCGATGATGGTGAGGCGTACTAGTTTATTAAGAGCCTATTCACTCTAATGGTAGCCACACACGTTCTAGTATACTTGCGCAAATTAAGACTTGCACAAGTATACTGAAACGTGTGTTGTACAGAAACTTGCGCAAGTATCTTCCAATAGATGTTTCAGTATACTTGTGCAAGTCTTAATTTGCGTAAGTATACTGGATAGTGTGTGGCTATCATAACCTTGAAGACACCCAAATAATAATCGGACGGGAAGACAGCAGCAGGCAAATTGTTGTAGTCCTTCAATATACACGGTATAAACAACGAGTTTAATCATAGATTTGTCGCAATCAAGTCATTGTTTTGTGTTCGTATTTTATCATCATTCCCTTCCCCTTCCTTTAGTTTATCAACTTGTTCGTTTGATGTTGCAAGTGCAAATAGCTGAACGTGAGGCAAGTGCGATTTCCAGGTCGTTCAAAAGGTGCTATTGAGATTTTTTTTTTAATTGCACCGTAACTGAAAAGTTAAAGTATCATTTTTAAATTGATTGTTCTCCCTAAAAATAAAAGATGAGAAAGAATATTAATAGATACTTATTATAATAACGACTATGTAGAAAGTTGGCAGACGGTCAATCGGGCCGGAAAGGTTCTGGATTGGTGACCGCATATTGGAAAAAACCGGCCAAGTGCGAGTCGGATTCGCGCACGAAGGGTTCCGTACTATTGACTAGGTGAATAACAGAACTCAATATAGGCAAAAATGGCGTTTTTTTTTGTGTGGGAGACCCTTGAATATTCAATTTATTTTAATTTTATTATTTATTATTTTAGTAAAAATACAACCGAGTATTTTGTGAATATTTCAAATGCCTACCTGTTGCCATTATTGATATCGAGCTAAAAAGGGCAAAATAATCGCGTTTGTTGTATGGGAGCCCCCCTTAAATGTTTTTTGTTGTTATAGCAGCAACAGAAATACACAATTTGTGAAAATTTCAACCCATCCAAAAACTAACCTCAATAATTAGCTTAACCCTGATTCACGTGGACACTAAATAGCCCCAAGCTTCTCTGAACCTCGTAATAATATTTACCTTTTTACCCGACTGCGCCAGAAGGAGGGTTATGTTTTTCGAGAGTATGTATGTATGTATGTATGTATGTATGTATAATTGTTTGGCACGCTCTGCAGCCTGAACGGCTCGATGGATTTTAGCTTGAGAGGTGTCGTTAGATTCGTATTTACTGTGAGAGTGACACTGGGTATATCAAAATAAAAAAAAAACAAAATGGCGGATTTATAGCGCCAAATTCAAATGTTTGGCACGCTCTGCGACCTGAACGGCTCGATGGATTTTAGTTTGAGAGGTGTCTTTAGATTCGTAATTACTTTGAAAGTGATATCGTAATAAAATAAAACTAAAAAAAATAAAAAATAAAAAATGGTAATTTAAAAAACTAAAAAACCCGACTGCTTTTATGAGCATTCATGAAAAAGCCCTAAAACAAGAAAATCTGGCAGTCGGGACCCATTCTAGAAAGTCAGCCGTCTAGTCAATAGATTGGAGTAATCTGCAATGTAATATAGGTATGTGCTCTCAATTCTAGAATGGGTCCCGACTGCCAGATTTTCTTGTTTTAGGGCTTTTTCATGAATGCTCATAAAAGCAGTCGGGTTTTTTAGTTTTTTAAATTACCATTTTTTTGTAAATTGTGTTTCTTTTTCCTTGTTGTTTTTGGACGCTACACAAACGATCAATGGTCGGTGATATCCTTTGTCCACTAAGGGCTGATTTCACCATTCAATATAAAAACTCAGTTCAACTAAACTGAGCTCAGCGTAATCTAGTTTAAAGATCCGTGTCGTAAACATGGGCGACAACAAAAGAATTGAAACTGAGTTTAGGGTAAACTAGGTTTAATTCATAGCGGTGAAACACAAAATGAAGCTATAATCTCGATTAGGAGCTCAAACTGCGTTTTGTTTATATAATCGCGATTAGTTTCTTGGTGAATTTGGCCCTAAAAAGTAAAACCGTATCACTGTATACGTTTCAAATAAACAGTTAAAACCGCTTTTTTCTATTCGAAATTCTCTAAAAAATGTTGTGAAAGAAAAATGTGCTACAGATTTTAGCACACAATATTAATTTGTTATAAGTTCGAGCTTTCGCCCGCGACTTAAAGAAATTAATTTCGTACATGTTAAATTTTGGTCGTCTTAATCCGGCGGAGGTTCGATTCTGTACATGAAACACTACCGATTTGTAAAGAGAAAATTAAAAAATAAAGTACTTTTTTTAAACTCGAATTAATTTACGCATGTACAAAATTAATTTCTTTAAGTAAACTTCAGCTGAGCGAAGCCAACGAACTGTAGGTAGTTAGTACAACTACCTATAAGGTCATGGACTCGTCTACTTAAAGATATTAATTTCGTTCATACGTATAAGTTCGAGTTTTAGAAAAAAGTGCTTTTTTTTATATTTACAAATCGGTAGTGTTTCATGTACCGAATCGACCCTCCGCGGGATTTAAACGACCAAAATTTAACGGTATATACATACATACTAGTAAAACGCAAATAAATACAAATATTACAGTCAGTTGTGAAAGGAAGTGCTCTTTACTTTTCCTCTTGAAGACCTTCAGAGATGAACTGTCACGAAGGGAATGTTTGAGAGAGTTCCAAAGACGTACTGCAGTTACAGTAATGGAGTCAGCCGTTAGCTGGAAGTGTGACGCGGAGTACGAAGGCGAAGATGGTGCGACAAGTTTTACCCCGCTCAATGAAATACTCAAAGCGAAACCTTCGTGAAAGGTATTGAGGAGCATTCTTAACGAAAACTAAAAAAAAAAACTCATTTAGATTGCCAGATTATTTTCTGATTACATGAAAATGAAACTGTATTCACTTTTTTCTGATGCAGAGTCGCCATTTTCCGATATACAAGCAATTCACCTGGTCTCGACGGAGCGAGATCGTAGATAAAACATGATTCAAGTTGATTTTAGCGATAGCAGCGAAATTGTGGACTTAATTTGTTGTAAATCTGATGGTATGGGACGTTTTAGGGTTATTGAATTCGTTTAAAACTTTGAGCAAATTTATGTCGATGACTTATCATTTTAGAAGTATCAAATGTAAACTGATGTAAGCTGTTCTGCTATTGTTTTTCAAACTCAAATATAGCAGTTGACTGGCCTGTTGGTCTAGTGGTTAGTGACCCTGACAGCTGAGTTCGTGGGTTCGATTCCCACCCAGGACAACTGTTTGTGTGATGAGCACGATCATTTGTTCTGTGTCTGGGTGTAATTTATCTATAATATGTATGTATTTAGAAATATATAAATATGTTTATCAGTTGACTAGTACCCGTAACATAAGTTCTGCTTAGCTTGGAACTGGAAGACGTTGTGGGATAGTTGTGGAATGTTAATAAAAAAACAACTAAATAAACATACTCCTGGAATTAAAAAATATCCTGTCTCCTGCTCTAGGATATGGTTTATCCTTGTCCCAAATTCTATCCTAGTCTGCTCAGTCGTTTGAGCATGAAATAGTAGCAAACAACAACGCTAGATATGTGTGTGGGTGTACCCACACATGTAACCTTGTTGCTTGCTACTATTTCATGTGTGTGGGTGTACCCACACACAGCCTTTTCAAGAAGAAGATCGTGTGACAGTCTGCAATTTTTGACGTTTGGCTTTTCCGCCATTGTAACACCCGTACTGCCGCCATAGAAAACAAAGTGTTGGTGAGAAAAACAGATAGATAACATTATTATTAGTACCAATATGCGAAACTTGAATATAGTTTCAATATATAATAGGCTCTATGATATTAACGAGATGATCGCAAAATTAACGAGTAACACTGTGAAACGATCGTTAGCAGCTGTGATTCAATGAATATTCAACAGAAAATGGCATTAATTGACTGCTGTTCATTTGTGACGCAATTTACCCAACTTACCTTTCAATTAAAGTATTATACATTAATACTTTAATGCACTTTTTGACTAATATCCAAAAGTCCAAACATAAGGCCAACAAGGAAAATGAAATCAAAATATTTTTTTTTACTAAATGCATATTAAAGTATATTCGATACTTATGTATAACAAAAATGAATTTTTTTTTGCTTCGGCTAATCTCCGAAACGGGTAAATTGATTTTGATAAGGAATAACTTAAAATAATAATTTTATAAAAAAAAAAAAATTGAGTTCCGCGCAAAAAATACTTTACAATATGACTAAATGACATTATACTCTTTCTGTGTCACCTAATCTTCTTATATATAAAAATAAATAGCTGTTCTATGTCTCGCTAAAACTCGAGAACGGCTGGACCGATTTGTTTAATTTTGGTCTTGAAATATTTGAGGTGCTCCAGGGAAGGTTTAAACGGTGAGAAAATATGGAAAAAATACCAAAATAAAAACATCGCGGTACGAAGTTTGCCAGATCACCTAGTCTCTTAATAAAATTTTATAAATACTATTTCATAAACTTCTAGCAAGCTAAAATATCTACTTAAAAAAAAGTGGCGATGTTTCATTATGAAGCATATTATGCAAACCGGAACATTCTCCATTGTGTGTTCTGCATTCATTTTAATTTTACATTGTTGACACAACAAAACGTAAAAAAGGCACCGTTACTTTAAATTTTAAACTTTTGAAATAGGAACTGTGATATGTACCGACTTTTTTATATTTCACAACTTTCACACAACGCCATCTAGTCCCAAAAAAAACAGAGCTTGTGCTATAAATATTAGACAACTGATAAAAATATCTAATTTATTATTAACAAATTAAGTAGGTTTGTCCTCGATTTTATTATTAGTAGTGCAAGTCGTACGACACGGGTTCAAACCCAGGTTCAAACGCAGATTGACAATTTTTGTGAAGGAAATTGTCGTAAGGAAATTGGCATGTCCTTGAACCAAAAATTCGAAGATATGTGACATCCACGAAACCGCACTGGATAACAGCCTCTTGAAGAGTACTCTCTTGCTACCTGAGGCCCAGCTGTGGGAATACTGTAAGACTGAGTATGTAATGCTATTATGTTATGTCTGTGTATGTTAATCAGTCTTTGGGGTCATTCAAGTATTACGTAAGCACTACAGGATGGTGGAGGAGTCTTTGTTTTGCTTTTTGATAAAATGGTGTATGAGGGATCTGGATAGTGATTACGT
Organism: Leucania comma; assembly: GCA_958295575.1. Lineage (NCBI taxonomy): Eukaryota > Metazoa > Arthropoda > Insecta > Lepidoptera > Noctuidae > Leucania > Leucania comma. The sequence goes on along the minus strand of OY282477.1, from coordinate 20,037,575 downwards.
CAACAGTTTTTTTTTTAACAATCTCATTGTTCCAAAATCACATGAAAATGAGTAGACAGACACATATCACTGAGCAATGTTTACCTAAACATGTGGGGGGAGGGTTAGATCTTTAATTACTTTTGCTGACTGACGAGGGGGAGGTGGGTTAATATTCGCGAAAAATCTGCTTACGTTATACTTGAACGGCCCCTTTCAAGCTCCAAAGGATGGACGGATAGAACTTTATACATGAATAAAGCATACATTCTAGGATTGGAACGATTTGGCTGCTGCGGTCTTCCCGTCCGATTATAATTTAGGTGTCTTCAAGGCTAGAGTGAATAAAGAAAGAAAAACAGTTTATTTACACGGAATAACGCAACTAAAAACTAGACAATAATCATTATAAAGGAAAGATATGCTCCTAATAAACTAGTTCGCCTCATCATCAAAGATTCATCACTGCTTGCCATCAGTCAAGTTTAAATTATTTAAAAAAGCATGCCTGATTTTGATCCAGAGTTTGTTCTGTACAACCTTATTTTAGTATATGCGAAACCTGAAACACCTGTCTAATATTTTTAAGTAAAGAATCTATGTACAGTTATGGTACCTACCTGATTGGCGACATAAATACACGATCACCGGGCCACCTGGGCGACTGTGGGGTTGTTTTGCTCCCGCATCCAGCTATGCGCTGGCGCCAAATGCCCGCTAAGATTTGCCGTGAAATGTTTTGTACTTAGTGTCGGTGGTTTCCAACTGGTGAACTTTTTAAATACTTTCGTGAAAAAATATAACATGGTGAAAATTCTTGGAATATATTCAGTTACTGATTCTGAACAAATTATATACAGGTTCCTATAGAGAACAATCTACTGTGTCTTTGAAAACAACAGTTTTCCTTATATATCCGTTTGAAGAGAATATGCTTGCCTCTTATGTCATAAAACTCTAATATAAGTGTCGAAATAATGTGACCATACTTTAGGTTATATACATATTTAGAGGTATGTGGAATACGGTGTGAAATCCCGTAAACCTCCGTTGAAGCGGGCTTGCGGAAAGCGAGCAATAGGTAGCTCGCAGTCCAACCGTTCGGTAACCGTCCGGACCGAGCCCAAGTCGTCGACGGCGTGTAGTGTTCCACGCGTGCCTCAAGGAGTTTACAGTAAACCGTAGCAAACCGCCTTAATAAGTTCATATTGAAACCTTATAATAGAATGTTAGCCAAATATATAATTGTATAATAATAAATTATAAATTTTAAAATTATAAATATACAACAACAGGAAAAACATTGTGATTTTCACCCTATTTTAAGTAAATTATTGTAACATTTTTATGAATAACCTTTAAGGTTACACACAAATAGATGTTGTTATGACACCAAAAGACTTAAAAAATTCTGCTTTGTAACACCTCGTATAAAAATTCTAAAAGCTTTTGCATTTTAATGAAAAACAAACTCGTGTACAAAGAGTAATATTTTTATATATATCTAGATAAAAATATCCTGCCAACAGCGAGTCGAACACACGCATTAAGAGTTCCGCGTTTGAAAATATTCTTCTAAGAGCCAAATTCACCAATAAACTAATCGCGATTCGTTCAATCAAAACGCGGTTTGAGCGCCTAATCGAGATTATAGCTTCATTTTGCGTTTCACCGTGATGTCTTGAACCTAGTTTACGCTAAACTCAGTTTCAATTCTTTTGTTGTCGCCCATGTTTACGACACGGGTCTTTAAACTAGATTACGCTGAGCTCAGTTTAGTTGAATTAAGTTTTTATATTGAATTATGAAATCAGCTCTAATTTTTGCACCGATAAACTCTGATTAATTTTTCTCTGACCTGTATTTGGCAACCTGTACAGTCCAGTCATTGGCGGTTGTTTGTTTAAAACCGAGGGATTCTTACTCATTCATCTGGCCTATTTTTTTTAACTTTTATATTTATTTATTTTTCATTTTTCTCGGGCACTAAATGTATATATATATCAAAAGCATTTGCGCCAAGCGGTTTACGACACAAAATAGAAAAGTATAGGCCAAATTACCAACCCGCATGGATCCAACCCGTGGATTATGGCACATTCTCTCTCTTAGACAGGGGGCCCGAGTCCCAGCAGTAGGAACATTATAAAGCTGATGCTTTGCTATGCTATGCTAGGCCAGATGAATGAGTCAGAATCCCTCGGCTTCAAACAACCACCCTGGCCTCGTATAAATCCTGATCAACACGTATAAATTGAAAGCGCCCTAAAATTCGACAATCTTATATTGTTATCTTTACATCATATAATAAGATTACTAAAATTCTTCTGTTCATATGTTTGTCACTTAACTCCTCCTAAACGGCTTGACCGATAATGATGAAACTGTGTGTGTATGTTTGAGTTATCCAGTCTCAAACTTAGCAGAGCTTGTGCTACGAGTACTAGACAACTGATAAACGTACTTATATATTTCTAAATACATACATATTTATTATAGATAAGTTACAACCAGACACAGACCCAATTATCATGCTTATCACACAAACTTGAGTGGGAACCAAACCTACGACCTCCGGCACAGTAGTCAGGGCTACTAACCAGTGGGTAGCTGGTGATTCCTTGAATGGTTCTAAAATATAATTAGGCTCGGTAAACGGCGCGCCAGTGGCGCTGCAACCGTATTTTTAATTTATTGATTTATTTATTAGCATAGCATAGCATCAGCATTATAATGTTCCTACTGCTGGGACTCAGGGTCTCTAGGAGAGGGAATGGGCCATAATTCAGCACGCGGGCCAGTGCGGGTTGGTGGATGCCACATATCTTCGAATTTTTGGTTTCCTCACGATGTTTTCCTTCACCGTTTTGAGAGCAGTGGTGATGAAATAAATTACACAAAGTAATGCGCCTGGCTGGGTTTGAACCCACAGCCTACAACTCGTAAGTCAGGGCCATTACCACTCGGCCACCACTGCTCTCAATTATTTATTTATTAATTTTAAATATTTAAATAGTATATAAAACATTCGAATTAGCTGTGACGAGTAAAATATGTACAAGTATACAGCCTGAAGCTGTGACAGACCAGTAAATGGGCAGTCGTCGTCCCGTTTTCATCTGTGTAGATTCAGAACCCTAAAAAAAGACAATTATGCTCCGGCGGTCGCCATGACACTTAATATTCTATTAGCAGTTAACCTATAACAGGCTGTTAAGTACAGTTAATGGAGATTAAATGACCATTTGAAAGCTCTGAAGTTCGCTTGAAGCGATTTAAAGCGATGGCCGCTGACTTTAGTTACGATCGTGGTGAAGAAGTGATGTCAAGAATTTTTATTCTTGTTTGTTCAAGGTTAGGGTTGAAAGTTAATATTTTTAGGGCTCTATACCTAACTTACAAGTTGCATTGTATAACTGAATCTTTATAGCCATCACTTTGTTATCCATCTGTCCATCTGTCAAAATCCTTTTTATCAGGAACGCTTAGAATAAGGTCCACTGTCCACGGACGTGTAGCTTCAAAGTTTCTGTCGACGGAGCGGCAACGTCGCGTCATGCTGTCGTATCGTTACAGGTTCGTCGACAGAGTTTCATAGTTTTATAATTGTGAAAGCTGTGAGCAGACCTACACCAACCGTATTAAAACGAATACTCGCCTATGGGGCCGTTCAAATATTATGTAATTACATTAAAATACATTATGTAATATTATACCATAGTATAACATCAACCTTATAATGTTCCCACTGCTGGGACTCAGGTCTCCTCTCTTGGAGAGGGAATGGACTGTAATCCACCATGCGGGCCCAGTGCGGGTTGATGGATGTCACATGTCTTCGACTTTTTGTTTCTAGGACATGCCGGTTTCGTCACGATGTTTTTCTTCACCGTTCTGAGAGCAGTGGTGATGAAATAAATTACACAAATTAATGCGCCTGACTGTATTTGAACCCGCGACCTGTAATTATAATATTATTATTTCTTTCGTTTCGTTCCAAGTTACGTTCTAGCGCCTTTCTGAAATGTCAAAACAGGACTTTTATTTTTTAACGAGTTCAAAACGTTACGAGGTAACACTATAGAACGTTTGGTTTAGTTAAGGCGTGTTTCCACAATTTAATTTGATGCTAAGATTTTACTAAAACAGGCGGAAATTTAAAAATATATATAAACGTTAATAAGCTGTATTATAGTAAATAAAAAATAATAATATAAACCCTACGCTAATTACGACTAACTAAAACCAAACTAAACCATATTTTAGTTTGATTTCAGTTTGTCGTAGTTAACGTAGGGTTTATAATAACAATAATAATATAATATAATATTTCCACAACTATCACACAACACTGTCTAGTCCCAAGCCAAGCAGAGCTTGTGTTATGGGGACCAGACAGCTGATAAACATACTTATATATTTCTAAATACATACATATTATAGATAAATAACACCCAGACACAGGAAAAATGATCGTGCTCATCACAAATTTTATTTTCGTCAAAAAACTTTTCCACATCGTTGTCGACTGGTAATGTACCCAAAAGATCGGCGGCATTGCCACGCTGCAGCTGTATGGCAATGCTTATCCTCTGTCTGAGGTAAAGCCAGCCCTTGGGTCACGTGAAGTGTCAACTAGACGTTTCGCCAGATCTTTATTTATTTATTTCTTTATTGCCACCTCAACTTATTATAAGGGCATAGATTTATAAAGAAAATAAGTGTACAATAGGTGGTCTTATTGCACAGGGCAATTTCTACCAGACAATCTTAACCTTACCTTTTTATTCAACTTGTGAGCACTCGTACCCCATGATCCTTGAGTTTCAACCCCAAACGGTTCGAAAATATAACTTCCAACAAGGTTATTATTTTTCCGCCGCTTGAGGTTCTTGCAGAAATATATATTTAAATTAGGTATAAGCGCTAAAAATATGTTAGTATACTTGAGGGATTGTAAAAGATAGTTCACCTCAGGCTCACATACGAAAAAAACTAGGTTATATGACTAATATTTCATAAATAATAAACTTACTTAAGAGATCCATAACATACGAGTAAACTAAGTTGGTACTTAGTAACTAAAACAGTACTTATGTGTACACACACGCGCATATCGACGGTGAAATGCCAGACTGTCATTTTCTCTTTATTTATTCTTTCATTTAGCATTTTTCTTCGGCCAGCTAGCTACATAACTTATTCACATACCTCAATAGGCAGGACAAGAGGCCCAAATGTTCATCATGAATTCATACCTGTGCGTCTTGCAAGTAACACTACAGAATGCGAAGTCATAAGTAGCATTACTTATGTAGATATTCAGGTATTTTTAGAGATCTATCGAGTATTTTTGGTCTAAAAATAAGTAAGGTTATAAACAAAGTCAAATTAATCTGTCCTAGCTCAGAGGACACCGGTGTCCTCTCACATCCACGCCACTATAGGCCTTAATTCCGATGTTTAGAGTCTACTTTTGTATGAACAAGTTTGGTAGTTGTGGATCTACGTGTTATAGGTAAATATCTTCTTAATTAAACCAGCATCTTTGCCCACATATAAACTGTTAAGCACCAAGAGGACACCGGTGTCCACACACCTATTGTCTTTAATTACGGTATTCAAAAGGTGGTATGGTTTAAAAGCTTGTTGTTTCATCTAGAGTATTCTAGAGCAATCCAACGCGATTTTTAATGGAATGCAACGCGAAAAAAGAGAGATAAAGCCTCGAAACTCTGTTGGCATTCGGTAATTCCGTGATTTACTCGAATATTTCACAAAACTGGTTTCAGGAAATTATATACTTTTGTGTTTTTTTTTTTTAAACTCTTACAAGTTTTTGAAAAAATTTGTCATCATTTAGAATGTCAATTAATGTGCAAGGTTTCTATATAAGGATTTTTTTTTTATAATTTTAGTATATGAGCACATTATGGAGGGCCAAAGTTCACCTCAAATAGCAGATTTTCTGAGATCTTTACCGGAATAGTTTTACACATTATGTTTTGATTTCTATAAAAGCCTAGCTGTCCACAAGCTATTTGTGTATCCAATATATCAGAAATAAAATGTACTTCAGATTGGCCGCTCTTAAGGGATCATACTACCGATAATATATATATGCCGGATCCGGCGTTGATTTGTTGACAACAAAACAAGGCACGCCATCTAGTGGCGACTAGAAGAAATAGAGGTGGCGCGCCTAGACAGAGTCAGCCGTTTCCGCTTTGGGTACGAGCTTGGAGAGGGAGAATCCGCCGAGTACAGCGGACACTCTCAGCCAGGCCGTCGCAGAGTCAAGACGTTCTGAAACTGTCCGTTTTGTTGTTTGTACCTACCTAATAACAGTGCACTGTACCGAAATGTATTGAGAAGTAAACGTATTCAGTTCCTAACCGTTTTTTATTCATTGCACGATACCCACGTAGGCCCACCTGGTAGATGACCAGAGCTCGAACCATCCTGAACGAGCCGTCATCAGAACTGGGATAAAATCGTGCAATTGAATTGACAAGATGTGTGAGCAACAGTTACGAAACACTGAAGAAAATTGGCGGTTATTATTCGAAATCGAAAATGAAGACCCGGATCGAAGCATGGACTTGAATGGTCTGATTAGGTTTTTTCTGGGGTTTTTCCCTAATCCTGAGCAACAAATGTTGGACCATGGTAACGTTGTACCCCCAGAGAGCAAACTACAACGTTCTACGCAGATTGTGAATCTGCCCGAATTCGACCCGGAGAGACAAGTAGCAGATCAGAAATCACTATGGAAAATTTAGACATAGGCAGGCTGAAAACAAGAATATTCATACTTCAAGATCTCCGGCAACGAGGCAGCAAGATTGGCCTGGATTGGCCCTGGAAAGCAAGGTCACATGGAGATGTTTGGGTGGAGATCCGGAGCCCTGATGGAAGAGCCGCGGTAGCAACAGTGGCGCCAAGGCATTACGCAGCGAGCAACGGGTGTATGGGTCGTCGATCCTTCATCAGAAAAAGGTCAGGTATTCACATTCCATTTTGATTCTGGAGCCGAGTGCTCTTTCGTTAAGGATGACACCCTCTGTCATATAAATTTAGGGGTAGACGTAATACAAAGGATGGCAATATTGACAGGTTTAGATAACGTATGACAGTCTAGTGTAGGTACTCGGTACTGTTAATTAATTTTGTAGTTAAAATTGATAATAGCTTAATCGAGATTTTATTGCGTTTTGCCCAACATTCATTTGCGAGATGATATTATCTTAGGCCGTGAAAAATTGTCGCAAGGGTTTAGTTCCAGTAGTGTGTCCGCGATACATTTTAAAATTGCTTAGTTTACGACGTTAACAATTATAATCAAAACAACCCTCAGATGCTCGTAGAAGAAAAAAAAAAAATAATGAGTGAGCGGGTAGGCCAATTATTTGTGTGTAATTATTATTTGACCAAGTAATGTGGTGTTTGCTAGGCCAGCTCTTTCCGTTAAAAACAAACGTGATAGTCCGTGACGTTATTGACTTCTACGTGTCGTAGGACATAAATCTGCTGTTGTTTCGATGTTGAATCGTCGGTTATTTGGATTGTTTTAAAACCGGTAGGCGTTAAACGCGTGTAACAAAAAGTGAACTTATTCGTTTAATTGACTCGTCTTTGACTGTATAAAGACGACAATAGTGGTTTAGCGTAAAAGAATTAAAAGTAATGCGTTAATGGTGAATGAATTATTGTGTGCAAATTATTCGATCAAGTAATTCGGTGTTTGTTAGTTTAGTTCTTTTGATTTAAAAAAAAAAAACGACGGGTCAGATATAATGTGCAAAGATTGCTGTAAACTAAATAAAATCGTGCATAACGGTATTCGTTACCAATGATCTGAGACAAAGTAACTCGTTTACATAGTGCGCCTTATTTTACAAAATTAGATTATGTATCAGGCTTTCAGTAGTGCATATGACGGCGGACGGCCAGTACAAACATTTGAAGTTTAGAAATGCGATCTGAGTTTTCTAACGGACAATTGTTATTGTCCTAAGTTGATCGGTAAATACCTACTTCATAGTTTGAGTTGTCGATATTTTGATTATTTTGGAAACTGTTGAGTTCGCGATCGCGTCGGGACACTTGAAGTAGTTTTGAGAACGTCGACTAAAGCCGGATTAACGTTACATTTGAAAAAGTGGAACTTTGTTTTTGATAATGAAATTTAAGTTACGAGGCTTAATCCGTGGCGGATGATGCCATTCGGTATGGTTGGATCCTAGGCGGGTGATGTCAGGTTGCGAGGCTAGATCCAAGGTGAGGTGATGCCACTGCGTGCGGCTAGATCCTAGCAGGTGATGCCACTGGATGTGGCTAGATCCTATACGTGTGATTTCACTGTGTGTGACTAGATTTTTGACTGGTGATGCCAAGTAAGGAGACTAGATCCAAGGCGGGTGAGATCATGGGATATGGCTGAATCCAAAGCGGATGATGCCCTGTAATAGTGCCACATGCGACTTCTTGTCACGAAATCATTTCTTATCGATTTTAGTCGCGCGTTCTCTACCGTTGATGACGAAACGTGATGTAGACCCCTAGGTGTATTTAAATATCGTGAGAGATTTTGCGTTACGCAATTTAAAAAGTGTAGTATTTGAATAAAAGGGTAGGTTTGATTTGACGAAGGTAGAAGTGGACATATTTTCGGTATGTTTAGATTAGAGACGAAGAGAGCAATTAAACTAAGTTAGATCCATTTAAAGATTCGTTTGAAATAATAAAGACAGGAGGAAAATCAGCGCATAACTGATAAAATTGGGGTACAGTAAAGTAGTCGACATAATGAGATAATTAAGTTCACACGATGATTAAACTGTAGGAGATTTGATTTATAGCCGTAGCTTAATAGAAATCAATATCCAGTGGTCACATTTGTCTGTGAGTACCTACGCAGTATTGCGATTAAATCGTGACTTGGCGATCCTGGAGGGATGCGCAGGTATGGTTGAGTAACTAGAGGTTACTGGGCTATGAGTAGCCAGAAATCACACGTAAAGCTAAATGATTAATGTTTTGGATTATTTTGATTGGTTGTGTGTATTGTAAAGGTACCTACCACGATAGGTTAAGAAATATGTCAGAAAGCCATGTACCAGTCGAAGTAGATAGTGATCACAGTGGTTATGAGCGAGCCTAAATTGTATGGAGCACGCGAGTAAGTTTCTCTGTCGGGAGTAGTAAAGTTGATGGTTCTAGTAGCTATGGTTAGCTCTGATGGAAGTCATGGTCTCTGTGACCGTTGTGAGTAGTTGACGTGGTCAACAGGATGGTTCTAGTAGCTAGTACGTGCGCGTTTAGCTCTGATGGAAGTCATAATGAGTGATACACAATGTGATCCACGGCGTTGGCCGGTGGTGGATGCACATGTGAGAGAGCAATTGTGATTGGTGTTCGGCAATGAGTGCCGTGGCGTTAGAGTGGTTTACTTGTGGGGGCTCCTAAGGCTTTATGATGAGAACAATGAACGTTGGTACATGACTGGATGACAATTTCTACTACCCGATTTATTTTTATTTTGGTTTATTGAGTAAAGTGTGAATTGTTCTAACATTGACCGATTGACTGAACCGTGTTACGGGTTCGATTCCCGCACGGAGTGGACGTTTGTGTGACCTGTAGATGGTCACTCATGGTCAAGATGTGAATTGATGGTTTTATGTGTGTGAGTTTGCGTGCTTGGGAGCGCACTCACGATGCGAGAGTGGTTCCATGTGTTTGTCAGGAGTGACCGAGCTATATGATACTGCGAGATGTATTTTGTTTCAGAGTAACACACAGAGATGGACGCCTTGTTGGAACTTCTCGTCAGTGGACATCTTCCAGCTGAGGTGGTGATGATGACTAACACACGGGGACGTGTGTCTCGCAGGATGGCCGTGCCGGATCCGGCGTTGATTTGTTGACAACAAAACAAGGCACGCCATCTAGTGGCGACTAGAAGAAATAGAGGTGGCGCGCCTAGACAGAGTCAGCCGTTTCCGCTTTGGGTACGAGCTTGGAGAGGGAGAATCCGCCGAGTACAGCGGACACTCTCAGCCAGGCCGTCGCAGAGTCAAGACGTTCTGAAACTGTCCGTTTTGTTGTTTGTACCTACCTAATAACAGTGCACTGTACCGAAATGTATTGAGAAGTAAACGTATTCAGTTCCTAACCGTTTTTATTCATTGCACGATACCCACGTAGGCCCACCTGGTAGATAACCAGAGCTCGAACCATCCTGAACGAGCCGTCATATATAATACCCATAATACCGCTGTACAATCGTACGTCAAAAAAATATTTATACTAGACTACCATTTATTTATCGAGTGAGTTTTCTTGACCTTTACGTCGATAATGTTTCACAAACACCACATAACCATATTTTTTTGTAGCACACTGTTTTGCTAAAGTCCTACTATGAAGGTATCTATGGTAGTTTATAGTCTGTTCTTCTCCATAGGAAACGACCAATTGGAACCGTGCGCTAGCTTTTGACGTTTTATAAGTGCCCATGTAGGCCTATGTAAAATAAACGATTTTGAGTTTATAATATTGTGATATCGAAGGAGATCGCATTTTTGCTATTGCTATGCTATGTGATTTTCAATATTAGTTATGAAACTTTGTATATAGATTCTTTACATAAAAATATTAAACATGTGTTTTGGGTTTCGCATGTACTAAAAATAAGTTTGCTTATACACCGTTAAATTTTAGTCGTTTTAATCCCACAGAGGGTTGATTCGGTACATGAAATAATATCTAAGTAAACGTCAGCTGAGCGACGCCAATGAACTGTAGGTATGCAACAACCAATAACTTCCTACAAGGTCATTGACTCGTTTACTTAAAGAAATTAATTTTGTACATGCGTAAATTAATTCGAATTTAAAAAAAAAGTGAACAACTTAAGTGGCAATGGGCTGGGCACATTGCATGCAGAACAGATGGCCCTTGGGGCCGAAAGGTTCTGGAGAGGCGGCCGCGTACCGGAAGACGCAGCGTTGAAAGGCCTCCCACAAGGTGGACCGATGACCTGGTCAGGGTCGCTGGAGTCCGATGGATGCGAGACGCACAGGACCGGCCATTGTGGCGACGCTTGGGGGAGGCCTATGTCCAACAGTGGACGTCTTTTGGCTGAAATGATGATGAAAAAAAGTACTTTATTTTTTAATTTTCTCTTTACAAATTGATAGTATTTCATGTACCGAATCGACCCTCCGCGGGATTAAAACGACCAAAATTTAACGGTGTATAAAAGCGAAATACCACTCACTGATTAATCACAAAATCTCAGAAACTATAACACCTACAAACTTAAAATTTTGCATGTAGGTTTCTTTTAGGGTGTAGACATCCACTAAGAACGTATTTTACAAAACTCCACCCCTAAAGGGGTAAAACGGGGGTTGGAAGTTTGTATGGCGAAATTGACTTTCACGCGAGCGAAACCGCTGGCAGAAGCTAGCGCTATATAAATAGTGCTTCTCACAGTCATCATCATCATCATGAGCTTTTTAATGTTCCCACTGCCGGGACACAGGCCTCCTTTCTAAGGGAGGGAATGGGCTGTAATCCACCACGCGGGCCCAATGCGGTTTGGTGGATGTCATATGTCTTCGAATTTTTGGTTCTAACAGTAGAACCTATTAATTCGGAACATGGAAGCCTTTCACTATATTTCCGTACTGACATATTACATTTTACCTCATTCGTCAAATGTCAGTCACGTCACGTGTTGATGGAATATGCCAATATGATATATTATTATATATTATCGACTTATTTTGTTATGTTTATTGTACACTACCTTCTGCACCTTAGCCCGCGTGAAAGCCAAAAATGATCTAAAAGGCTCTTTGGACAAAAAGTATCCATGCCCTATCTAGCATAGCATAATCAGCCTTTTAATTTTCCCACTGCTGGGACTCAGGCCTCTTCTGTAGGAGAATAAATGGGCCGTAATCCACCACGCGGACCCGTGCGGGTTGGTGTATGTCACCTGTCTTTGAAATTTTGTCTCTAGGACATGCCGGTTTCCTCACGATGTTTTCCTTCACCGTTTTGAGAGCAGTGGTGATCAAATAAACTAACAAAGGTTTACGCCCATCTATCCCCTATTTATCTATCTATAATAATCATATCCTAAGAATTATAGAGAACTGTACAAAATTTTGTTATGTCTCTGCATCACCCTGAGGTCGACTGGTTGAAAATGCATAAGGCATTAAGTCCGCCTTTGTATATTGTTTCTAACTAGTTCATAAAATTTTAAAAACAAATATTCAAATTTCAATATTTCGACTTTAAGTCATAGAATGACTATGAATTAAAGCGAACGCGGTTTTGTAAAAAAATTAATTAAACAAAATCCAAAATGTCATCAATTTTCCTTAAAATGCTCAAAGTCCCCTTTAAAAGCGTGTTATAATACCTTAACCGAAAGCCTACATGTATCTGGATACCTCATCAATAGTCCTCCACTAACAATACTGAGGAACAAACAAACAAACTGCCAACAATGCCTCACTGCACATTGTTTCTCGGAACAACTTTTACTCCAACTGAAGTAATGCTTGCATTCAAGTGGAACGAAACTACAAGCCGATGTTCTAACACCTTTACATTTGTACTAGATTTTTGTTTCAAGCTTTTTATTGGATTTCTATAGAAAGATACTTCTCATCCCACCTATTTGAAAAGGACGACTTGGTTCGCCTTTAAATGCACCCAAAGGTCATGTTTTCTAAGAAACTTTTAGCGGGCAGTAATGAGATTTTACCAACGCTCTCAAAACGGTGAAGGAAAACATCGTGAGGAAACCGGCATGTCCTAGAATCAAAAATACGAAGACTGCAAGGCACTGGGCCCGCGTGGTGGATTACGGCCCATTCCCTCTCCTAGAGAGGAGACCTGAGTCCCAGCAGTGGGAACATTAAAAGGCTGATGATAATGATGAATGAGTTTTTAATCCTCTTTATAAGTGCGCCGCAATTACCTTTGCCGCGCACTTTTTAAATTTGGAACACCTTATACCATGATTTTTAATTAGACGAACCAAAGTGACAGCAGTGGACAATGCCCAACTGTCAAATAACAATGCTCAACTGTCAAACAACCATTGTTATAGCTATCACTTTAGTCCATCTAATAAAAAATTACAGTATAGTGTTCAGCACCAAAGAAATCGGACACAAACATTGTTTGAATAAAGACTGGCTGATACAACGGCCCGGATCGACCAAAATTCAACGGTGTATATTATATACAGGTGTAATTTATAAAGTAATCTCTCACCTAAAATAAAGCAAAATATGTATAATAAATCCAATTTGACGCTGGTTTAAGTAAAACTTTAACTTTTCAATAAACAATATCTTCTGATGTGTGTTGTTGACATCAATAACACTCGATAAATCTCAATTTTCATTTCAATAAAACTAAACGGTAATATAACTTTAGAACTCATTTCAACGGTTTATGTACTTACAGTATTTTAATGACATAATGTTAGAGCAGTGGTGGCCGAGTGGTAACGGCCCCGACTTACGAGTTGTAGGTCCCGGGTTCAAAACCAGCCAGGCGTAAATACTTTGTGTAATTTATTTCATCACTACTGCTCTAAAAACGGTGAAGAAACCGGCATTTCTAAGAACCAAAAATTCGAAGACGTGTGACATCTACCAACCCGCACTGGGCCCGCGTGGTGGATTACGGCCCATTCCCTCTCCTAGAGAGGAGGCCTGAGTCCCTAACAGTTAGAACATTATAAGGCAGATCTACTAAGAGAATAAATTTCGAAGAAAAATTATGGAATAGAATAAACGTTATTATTACAACTTTACGCTTTATTACTGTATAAGAATCGCGTAGTCCTAGATCGCAAAGGGCAACTGAAGGAAACAGAAGTGGTTTTAGTCAGTAAAAGTCTGACACGAAGAGTGTGAGAAGTCATTGGATGATTTCCAACCCCTAAAAAACTAGATAAAGTTACACGTAATGTATAAATTAAAGATGTATGTGTTTTTAGTTTTAACTTTATAAATATATAACTAAAAAAATAGTATAATCTTTTTTATAATTCTGCACTCGCCATTTGTCTCTCCATCACCCTTGGTTGACTGGTAGAGAATGCCTAAGGCATTAAATCCGCCTGTGTACCTTTGGTTGCATGAAGATTAAATAAATAAATGTTTTGAAATAAAGAAAAGTACAGAAAATTCCCTCAAAATACTTATACTCGTATTTATAAAGAAGTATTTATTTATGTACACACAAACACTTAAAAAAGAGAAGAACAAATACAGACAGAAGAGTACAAAGGTACTGCTTATTTCTAATGAAATTTCTAAGTAATTACTTGTTGCTAAGTAGTTTCATATTAAGTCATTACTTGAGATTAGAAATCTTCATGAAATATTTCAATTTTACTTCATTATAGAATACAAAATATTACTTTAGTAGTTGCCTTTACTCAAGTAATTAATATTACTTGTTTATAAATACGGGTGTTAGACTTTTCTACTTTCTCCGTTTATCAGTTTTTGTTTACATAAATATTATTTACAAAGCAAGTAAACTAAAAGAGTAGTGAGAAGCAGAAACCAGGCCATAATCTTACTGAACCAGTAAACAAAAACACCCTCATTATTTAAAAAAACACAATATTCAACCACCACTAACTTCTCAGAGACAGTATTCCAATATAAGTTCCGGGAATAGCCCAGTTTGTTTGCAAAACCATACGATTGAATTTTAAATGAACCATGCATTCCTTTAGAAACGAACTACCAAAATAGCTTTCGCTTTGCCAATGGATTATAGACTTTAACTCTTCGAAATAAGGGTCGGTGAAAGGTCGAATGGTTTTCAACATGAAGTGACGAAGCAACGGCGTTTAAGGCTCATTTAGACTAGGGGAGATTCTTGCCTAAAGGCAAGAAAGTGCATTTACCTCGGAAACTTACGGAAAACATATACCGTTAAATTTTGATCGTTTTAATCCCGTGGAGGGTTGAAAAGAAATTAATTTCGTATATGCGTAAATTAATTCGAGTTTTAAAAAAAAGTACTTCATTTTTTAAATTTTATCTTTAAAAATTAAATAGCGTTTCATGTACCAAATCGACCCTCCGCGGAATTAAAACGATCAAAATTTAATGGTGTATATCCTATCCATAAATGACATGAATGGTCAGTGATAGCATGACGGTTGTATAGGATGAAATGCAACAAAAAAAAAATATGTTGGGCCGACCCCCAAGTAAGATGGGATAAGGGTAAGAAAATGATGATGATAGTGAAACTTAAAAGACGTAAAGTACTATAAGTATAAATAAGTCTAAGTAATACAAATAAAGATATTAACTTCGTACATGCGTAAATTAAACCGAGTTTTTTAAAAAATGTACTTTATTTTTCAATTTTCTCGATAGTGTTTCATGTACCGAATCGACCCTCCACGACATAACGATCAAAATTTAACATTGTATAATCAGCTTCGCGGTTCGACTATGTAACGTTTTGACTACAAAGTTTGGTAATAAGTGCTAATCCCTTTAAAGCCAGCAACGGCAGCACAGCTTATAGGATGCTGTTAATTTTCTGTTTTGGCTGTAAAAGGAATGCTTAAAGCTACTAATGAAATTTGTAACGTTCTGCGAGTTTATTAGAAGGTTTTAGCAATTTTGTGTTTCGTTGAGCTGTTGCAAATAGTAATTAGACAGAAAGTTTATATAGATAGAATCGTTTATTATGTGAAGAGGTGGGATGAAACGCTTGCTACTAAAAGAGTTATGAGTATACTCGTACATGTGGATGGATTGATGGAGAGGGAGGCCAAAGAAAAGATGAAGCGATTTTGTAAAGTGATATGAAAGAAAAGGGAGTTATTGATAGCTTGACGAGTAACACACTGAGTTGACAAAAGCAGAAAGGTGATGGTGAAGTATGTACAGTGCTATTCTCAAGAACTATAGTTAGAGTCATGAATAGTCAGAGTTAGGCGAATTTAGAAGTAATAATTAGACTAAGTTCAACAAAGCGGAACGTACGATTTTGAAATAAAGAAGAAAAAAAAAACATTTATTCGAGACTCGCATAGGACAAAAAATATATAGACAACAACACTTACAAAATCTAGAAATTCTTCTTAAACATAAAAAAAAGAAAAAAGATTGAAAATGAAAAATCTGTGCGAGGTCAAAAAGGCCTCTATCTCAGCATATGCTGTGATAATAACTAAAAAAAGTAAAATAACGCAGCGCAGAAATAACGAAGATAGAAAATAATAATAACAAAATACACCTGAATATACAGAAACAAATAGTATGTTTGCTATAATTACTCTGACAGGGTTGAGTGGCGTGAAAATAATAGTTTCTGGCACTTTTTCCATATTAAGGTAATCATTTTTTTTTCGTCTTGGTAAATCGATTTTCCTTGTAATAAGCAGATAAATAGGTAGCTATAAATTTACGACAATCAGATGATATTATTAGCTATGTAGTAAACAGCTCTCACCATAAATAAATAGGCACATCTGAACAAAATACAAAAATACAAGTACAATTTTGTTATGTACTTATGCTTGGGGAAATAAATCTTCACTACGTCATTTGGAAAAGGAAGCTTAAAAAAAATGACTAGATGTGCCTTATTTTTTCTGATTCTGAATAATAATATATACAAAAGTGAACCCTAGGGCCCTGGAACGAAGACAAAGATGGAATAGGGGTTTTTTTTATGGTAGGTAAAATCATCCAATGACAAATCCCGCCCTTGGGTGGAGCGGGAAGTAGTGTCAGACTCTTACTGACTAAAAACCTACCCCGTTTCTTCGTTGCCTATAGTGCCGGGGCTGAGGCTTCCTCTCAAAAAACGGCCCTTGACCCCAGCAGGCTTCGAACCTGCCTGCCTGCAGTTAGCAGGCTGGGCCTCTTCGGTGTGCTGACAGCTCCTTGAGGCGCGCGGGAACAGAACGTGTCGTCGACGACTTGGGCTCGGTCCGGTCGGTTACCAGACAATCGGACAGCGCGTCCGCAAGCCCGCGCCGGTGGCCGGAAATCGGGATCAGGGGTGGGTTTTTAAACAGTAAAAGTCTGACACACCCTCCTGATGATGGTCATGATTTACTCAACTGAAAAAATCATAATAAAATAAGACATAAGGTCCTACCTATTCTTCAGGGAATTCTGTCGACTATCATGATACACCTTTCGTTTTAATAGTTATTCAAGCAAGTTTAAATCAATCTCATCATTATC
Source organism: Leucania comma (assembly GCA_958295575.1). Lineage (NCBI taxonomy): Eukaryota > Metazoa > Arthropoda > Insecta > Lepidoptera > Noctuidae > Leucania > Leucania comma. Next base: position 20,020,323 of record OY282477.1, on the reverse strand, counting down.
TAATTTTAGCAATTACGTACTCAATAAGCTGGTTTTAACAATAATTACTGAAGTCATAAGCAGAGGTCGGAGTTGGTTGATTGCTATTATATACTTGCGTCAAGATATTATAATATGGACATGCCATTATATCCACAATGTGCGGGAAGTACCGGAAAAAGTTCCGGGATTGGAATTATGGACTAAAATAAAATAAAGCGTCATACTGTCAAGCGTCATTTCTAATTCAACAGTAAGGGACAAAATACGGTGTAACTATTCCAAGGTATTTTTGTATAAAATAAAATACTGATTTCTTTCACCATTAGCTAACACTGGCAGCGTAGATTGATATTATATATCGTGATAATATATATCGTGCTAATTTCAAAATTCCGGAACAAATATCACAATAAATATGAAGTTCCGGTATTTTGGAGGCATATCCATATTATCCTCTACGTTTGACGTCAACGACCTTAAATCAATCTACCTACTCCGACCTCTGGTCATAAGACTCGTGTTATTTTTTTTAAATATCGTAGCATAAGCTGAGATACGAGCCTTTTTGATCTCACTCAGGTTTTTTGTTCTTCTTGTTTTTTTTTAATTTCTCATTTTTATTTTTGCACGTCATCAACATCATCATCTTCCTGCCGTTGTCCCGTTTTATTTGGGGTCGGCGCAACCCGTGTTTTTCTTCCATTCTGTCCTGTTCCTCGTCACGCTGTGGCTAACACAAGTATATGAATAAATCTAAAAAGTGTAAATTTGTAATTACGTCAAAAAAAAAAACGATTCGGAAAAATTTTCGAAATACGATTCGGGAATTAGACTATTTTTTTTTATAACATAGTTTGTACGGAAACCTTAGTGTGCGGGTCCGACTCACACTTGACCAGTTTTTTTTTTTTCTAGTACGAATTCTCCATAGCAGTCGGAACTAGTCTGTATTTGTAATGAAGCTAAATGCCACTAGGAGTTATCTCCTATTTTTTTCTCGACCGTACTTAACCAAGATGAATGGTTTTTCTTTCAAGTGTCAGTCATTAGGGTAACGACAGGTGGTCAAAGATTGGTGCAGGTGTAATAGACGTTTGAGGGTTGTGTTTATGTATCGGACTACTATACTGAAATAAACTTAAGTATACAAAACATACACCGTTAAATTTTGATCGCTTTAATCCCGTGGAGGGTCGATCCGGTACATAAAACACTATCGATTTGATTTTCACATTTGCACTATCATAAAACACTATTGATTTTGGAACGAGCTAATGACCTTGTAGGTAGTTGTCGGTCGTTGCGTACTAACTACCTACAGGTCATTGAACTCGCCCAGCTCACGTTTACTTAAAGAAATTAATTTCGTACATCCGTAAATTAATTGGAGTTTAAAAAAAGTACTTTATTTTTTAATTTTATCTTTACAAATTGATAGTGTTTCATGTACCGAATCGAACCTCCGCGGGAATAAAACGATCACAATTTAACGGTGTATTTTTGCAAAAAATTCTATCGATATTCCGTGCTATTGAGTCTATTGTATAACATTATAAGTCTATCCAATCCTGTGCTTTCCAAATATTTTACTTTCCTATCTAAATATTGTAACGGGAGAAATTCGAAGTTGTAGAAACGAAAAAAGGATTTTCGGAGATTTAACTTCACAATATTGATGTCCTTAAAAATTTACGTTTTGTGTTAAAAATTTACAAATGCTAAAACTATATTCCGCCATTGTAAGGAGACATTGTACGGAGAGAGTTTTTGTAAAAAAAACCCTAGCCCCAAGCCCTTCCCCCCACCTTCACACCAAAAGCAAAACAATGTAAAACGTTAATAAAACGACTTTGAGTGAGTTTTTCACTTCGATACATTGTAATTTACCAAAAAATAACGCGTTAGATTGTAAGCAGTACGTTTCAATTTGCAATCTTTCGACAGTTTACAATGTCGCGAGATATATTATAATTTAACGATATTTACATAATATTATGCGATGCCAAAAAAGCCGCCTACCTCATCCTAAGCATTATTAATATTTGAAACGTAAGAGATTTTGAACCTTAGTGCCTGCTGAAGGACTCTGAGCATAGAAACACGTTATTTCACCCTCTCCGAAATAAACTAAAGTTCAGTGAAGTTTGATTCATAAACTTAATACATACTAATAGAGTTCCAAAGTCGTCTGCTGACTAATTGGAACTTCGAGCTGGACAAAGGCCGGTAAGACAGCCTACGACTGGAAGCGGAGCGGGGTACGTAAGACTCTGTTCCAACAACCATATTAAGAATAGGGAGGGAAACTCTTTTTACTGGCCCAATGCTGGGCGAGGAGGGCCGCCCTCCATTCCTTCCATTGTTCTCAGCACTGAGCTTCTTGCCATTTCCTAAGACATCCGAGTCGTCCCGCTATTTCGTTCTTGATCTGCCGCAACTCTGTCGTGTGATTTTAGGAGCCAACTTTATGTTTTACTGCCTATCGCTCGATCGGCATGCAGACATGTCTAGCCCAGTCCCATTGTAAGCTGGGCAGCCTTCTGACCTCTTTCTTTGTAGGTCGATTTTCAATCAATACCTAAATAATAATTGATTTAGTAATAAATAGAGTTCTTAAAGATCAATTCCTGCATTCCTAAAAAGCACAGATGATCCTGCAATGCACATGATGTGTTTCATGACTGGCAAATACCCGGGTATACAACCTTCACATAAAAAAAATAGGGTTGACGCACGCCACGCCAAGAGTTTGGGGGGGTCAACCCGATAAAATAAATTTACTTTTACGCACTAGTGCAGAAAACAGTCAAATACGTGCCTAAACGCATTGGGATAAGAGCGGATTTTTGAGTAAGTATATTGAAAAATACATTTTAATGTTGCTAATAAAGAAAATGATCCATAGTGTTTGTAACTAATAATATAAATATCGCTAACATAATGTAACTTCCCTGTCTCTGCTAATGCCATCTTTATTTTAAACCTCTTTTGTTTAGTTCCGCTCTCAGTAGGAGATAAACCTTACTGGAGGATATGGAGTAACTAAATATTAAATGTTCGGACCTTAAGGAGTTCAGCTTAGATTTATAGCATTAGTTGTATTTGAACTAATACGATATTATTATATTTATTGTATTTTTACCTTAGTTATATTCATATATTATTTTAAATAGAATTCAAGATTATAGAAAGAGAGATTTAAAAAAAGCCTGGAATAGTGCTGGCAATTTTTTTTTATTACGAAACTTTGCCCCATTATTGTATCGCCGGTGTTTGCATGTAAAATACTCGCCATACAATTGAAATCATTCAAATGCACTGTACATACTCTGTCTCTTTCCTGTCTTTACAGAAAAACAAGTGAAAAAACAACCCATTTAATCACAAAATATATTAGCATAGCATAATCAGCCTTATGTTCCCACTGCTGGGACTCCGGCCTTTGAATAACTCTGAACGGACTAAGATTTGAAACTTGGTGTCATATTAACTTTTTTTAGCTTTTTTTGTGTTAGGTAAAACCATCCAATGACAAATCCCGCTCTTGTGCGGAGCGAGAGATAGTGTCAGACTCTTACACCCGTATTTATAAACAAGTAAAACAAAATACTTGAGTAAAAGTAACTGCTTAAGTAATAATTTCTACTCTATAGTTAAGAAAAATTTAAATTTTGCATGAAGTTTTCAAACGTCAAGTAATGACTTAATAAGATTTTACTTAGTAACAAGTAATTACTTGTCTATAAATACGGGTGTTACTGATTAATAACCTACCCCGTTCCTTCGTTGCCTATCATACCAGGGCCGAGCCTTCTTTTCAGAAAGCGGTCCTTCTCAGTAGGCTTCGACCCTGTAAACGAGTCCATGACCTTGTAGGTTTTTGTCGGTCGTTGCATACTAACTTCCTACAGGTCATCGGACTTGCCCAGCTGACGTATACATAAAGAAATTAATTTTGTATATGCGTAAATTAATTAGCGTTAAAAAAAGATTTTTCGTTTTTATTTTATCTTTACAAATAGATAGTGTTTAATGTACCGGTTCGAACCTCCACGGGATTAAAACGATCAAAATTGAGCCGTGTATATTATTCTACGGTTAACAGCTGGTTTTGTACAAAGTATCTATTGCCTTTAAACGACAAATGGCATTACGTACTGTACACTCCTTTATACATATTGTAGCATTCGATATAACACATAACTATTGGAAGGTGGGCCCAGGTTTCATAGAAACCCTCGCAGCATTCTTTGCCTTTTATTTTTGATTTCGTATATCAACAGGTTGATATACGAAATCAAAAATAAAAGGCAAAGAATGCTGCGAGGCAAAGAATGCTTGTATATCAACAGGTTGATAGGTAGGTAGTTATGATCGGGTAGTGTAGATTAGTCATTGAGGGGCCATTCAAGTATTACGTAAGCACTACAGGCGGGGTGGGAGGGCTTTTCAGGTTCTTATTTTTGATGACATGGGGGATGGGGGGGTCTGGATGGTGATTACGCCAGCAGTACCTATATATTTTTGGTTTTTTTTTAAGAGAACGATGCCGACGTCGATTTTTCTAAATCACACGAAGTGAGCATATACAACAGAGAGCGGAAAACATCCAATGCCATTGTAAACCTAAAGTCATGGATTCGTTGTCATGGACTGATGACTGCGAATTTCTAGGCCAAAAGTCTGACGTAATACTTGAACGGCCCCTGAACTATTACTAACTTTTAAAATAAACGACCAATGAAGACATCTAGGTACCTAATTAGTACGTTCATAGACCAGTTGAAATCAACTGTAACTAACTGAAGTCTTTGTTGATTAAAATGTGTAATATTAACTTAGGAAATTAAAGTTACTTGTACAATAAATGTTAATTAACGGTTTGAGAAGAAGTTCTCAGCTGGTTCTCAGAAAGACGTTTGCAGTTTCAAAAGCAAGACAAATGAAGGTGTTCCATAATGTAGTTTTAGTTGAGATGTTTTGGGGCTTTTAAGTCAAGAGTGAATAAGTTACTTCTAGGGAAAGAGATTTGCCTAGAAGTAACTTATAGATTTGGCTGGGCGGCGTTCGGGAAGCTGCGCGATGTCTTCTCGTCCAACATACCACAGTGTCTCAAGACGAAAGTCTATGACCAGTGCGTATTGCCAGTGATGACATATGGCTCTGAAACGTGGTCGCTTACAATGGGCCTCATAAGAAGACTCAAAGTCACCCAAAGGGCAATAGAAAGGGCTATGCTCGGAGTTTCCTTGCGTGATCGAATCATAAATGAAGATATCCGCAAGTGAACCAGGGTTGCCGACATAGCGCGTAGAATTGCCAAACTTAAGTGGCAATGGGCTGGGCACATTGCACGCAGAACAGATGGCCGTTGGGGCCGAAAGGTTCTGGAGTGGCGGCCGCGTACCGGAAGATGCAGCGTTGGAAGGCCTCCCACAAGGTGGACCGATGACCTGGTCAGGGTCGCTGGAGTCCGATGGATGCGACGCACAGGACCGGCCATTGTGGCGACGCTTGGGGGAGGCCTATGTCCAACAGTGGACGTCTTTTGGCTGAAATGATGATGATGATGATGAAAGAGATTTGAAGAGACCAATAGAGCGGCTATCAGAAGAAGTGTCTTAGAAAAACTGTCATCCTATGCATCAGTGAAGCCATCTCGCTTTGAATAGCTAACACCCTAATTAAATTTAAAAAAAGAAAACCCGAATTAAATTTAAAAAAAGAACACCCGAATTAAATTTGTTAAAATTTATATGAATTTCTCGAGGGTCTCTTTACCATGATATGTTAAAATGTTAGTCGTACGAGCAAAAAAGAGTGATGAAGCTATACACCCTATATACCTCCACCCCTTTAACAATTCAGTATAGGTCGTAAAATGGATCACGTTGAGAGCTCGTGGTAGAGCTTCAGTGTGTGCTAGGTAAGGTTAAAAGCTTTACAGCAATAGATGGCGTTATCACAAAATCACTTATGACCTCTAGGTATTAAGTATCGGATTACGATTTTGTTCGCTATGTCCTGGCTATTGGTAGTAGTCTTTGCTTCTAGGCAAGCGTCGTCTATCGTCGGCGACATTATCGCTTGCCATCAGGCGAGACATAGATAGACTATTTGAGGGAGAGAATTCACAAAGCGGCTTTTTTCCGCGGCCACCATGGCAGAGGAAACGGCATTTCAAAACTCACGAGGTGGTTGATTCGCCGCTGTCACCGCCGCCGCGACGGCTACGATTTTCGACCGCAAGCCGCTAGCCGGCCGATTGGGTGCAGTCGCCGCCAGCCGACCGCAGAGCGAACGCGAACAACCGCTCTCACCGCGACCGTAAACCGCGTCGTGAAAACTGATTTAATTTTTACGTATATATTTGCATTTATTTATTTAAACTTCTCGCACATTATGTACAGAGGCGGACTTAATGCCTTAGGCATTTTCTACCAGTCAACCTTTGGGTGACGCAGAGAAAATAGAGGCAGGTGCAATAAAAGACAGAAAAAAGAAGAGTGATCAATGAATTATAAATAAAATGCAACAATATAATAGATACCCAAATACAATAATATATATATACCCAATTTATTAAACTAAATACATACATACTCAACATTGTCCAAATCGACAAAGAGAGAAACACTAACGTAGTGATGATACTACTGCCAACTTCTTACGAATATGCTCGCGAACCTCAATTCATTCTATAGAAGCTGCGGGCCCGCTACCGTGGCGGCCGGGGAAGAAAACCGCTTCGTGAGTTCTCTCCCTGACAGTATGAAAAATAAGTTTATATTCATTGCGGATGGCAAAAAGACACTGTGGTAGGATCTTATATATCCTTGGTTACATATTCCCAAAGATTTTATAAACTTAGGATATATAAGATCCTTGCATATTCCATCAATTCGTGACTGACAGTTGACGTATGAGACAAAAAGTAATATTATAGAAACTCTGCGGTATTGCTACCCACGTAGGCAGTTAAGGCGCGGTCCCACCGCAGCGCACAGAGAGGCTACGCACGTGTATTAAGCTTTGCTTTGTAAGAAAAAGTATGTGGCTGTGTCCACTGCAACCCATGGAGAGGCTAAGCATGAATTGAAGTCATTGATACATGCGTGGCTTGCTGAAATAGGCGGTTACATAGAACAACGCTGTCGACGTGGGTCTATGTTTTTACTGGAGTACATGAATGCAGCATGCAGCCACATATGGGCTGGTACTGCAAAATATCATCTGACAGCTTTGGACTCAGTGAAAAGGCGTGCAAAGTGAAAAAGTGTAATTGGTGATTCAGATTTGGTTAATGCCAACAAAGCCTGGAGAACAGGCATGAGGTAGCCAGCCTTTCGGTATTTTATAGGATGTATTTTGGAGAATGTGTGTTGGAATTACATGAATTGATTCCGCCATCACCGTTCTATCATCGGAAAACACGACGTACGGCGAGTGTCTTGTTAATTCCTCTACAGTCCAGACTAAACGTTTCGCCTCGCGGCATCAAATTGATGAAACTTAAATAAATTACTTACTTAATAATTAGACTGGCCTGTTGGTGTATTGGTTAGTGGCACTGACTGCTATACCGGAGGTTGTGGGTTCGATTCCCATCCAGGACAAATGTTTGTGTCATGAGCATGACCATTTGTTCTGTGTCTGGATGTAATTTATCTATAGTATGTTTGTATTTAGAAATATATAATAAGTATGTTTATGAGTTGTCTAGTACCCATAACACAGCTCTGCTTAGCTCGGGACTAGACGGCGTTGTGTAGTAGTTGTGGAATATTATATTATTATATTATATTAAATTCCACCACCTACACCAGACTGCTTAAAGTGACTTGTTCCGAACTTTTTAGTCATTTTTGCGGTCCAGTTTTTTTTTTGTAAAGATATTATCATAAATACTTTGTAATAATAGCAAAGCTAAAACTGCTTCCTACAAAAAACGCTAATTGTCCTACAAAAAGTGGGAACTGTCCGCTTACGACATTTTATCTAAAAAGGCTCGATACATTTGACAATGAAATCTGCCTAAAGATGGCGCCCAATATAATAAAGGTTTTTACTTCGGGTTTTTAGGACAAACCCTAACCCTGTTAATGTTTTTTTGTTTAATTTTGCAAAACATTGTCGACACTTAGTTACTAAGTGTTTTGTGCTGGAATTTAATTAAAAGAATAATTTCTATTTACATATGTGCGAGTTGGGTAGGTTTACCTAACCCCTTTTTTTGCAAGTTGGTCAAACTGATTATGAAAAGCTGTTGTTTTTAATAATAGCCTTTGTAAATTGCATTATCTTTGTGTACCATAAAAAAAAAAACAAAAGATTTTTTTTTCATTTTTAGGGGTAACGGAACCCTTTTAGGATCATTTTGTTGTCCGTCTGTCTGTCTGTGCCCTTTATCCCGGGAACGCGTGGAGGTATCGAGTTGAAATTAAAACCATATATTCAAGTCTGCGGTCCCTTAAATCTGTGAAAAAATCAAACATCTAAGTTAACGAAAAAAAGGATACAGCCGTTTATGAGGAAAAAAACGAATATTTCGATATTTTCAAAGGAATCAAAATTTGTTGATACTTCCCGTTGACCTAGAGACCTGAAATTTGGCGTGAAGTAAGGTCTTATAGTACAAGAATAGGAATAAATCTGAAAACTATGCTTACATCACAAAAAACTACTTTTGCGATTCGCAAAAATCGATCGAGACTCGTTTTGGGAAGAACTATTTTAAACATAAGTTAGTTTGTGCGGAACCCACAGTTTTTATATCTGCTTGTACCGTAATTACATAATACCGTTTTTCTCTCTTTTTATGTATGAGTATGTTTGATAACCATTATATTATTAAATATATATTTAAAACTAGCTTTAGCCAGCGGCTTAAAGCGACGGAAAATAAAAAAAACGAATTTTGATTTTGATTACAAAGAAAAGTACAAAAATTTAAATCTTTTCTCTTTATAATATTAGTATAGATAAAAAAAAAATATTATAGAATGGAATGGAAACCCTTCTCACAATGTAAACCTAGACAATGTTTTTTTCTTATTTACTACATGTCTATTTAAAAATTTCTTATGTTATCCGCCGGTGTCGGGAGCAGCGTCCAAGTTACAGGTGGTTAGGGCTACAGAGACAGGAACCTTATCACAATGCAAGTACTGCCGTCTGTATCAGCCCCCCTAGCCAAGTTACAATCGTTTCGTTTTGCGTTAAGGCTAGGGGGGATGGCCTTTGATCCAACCGTGAAACAACAGCTTCGACAAATAGTCTTCGAGGTTAATTATTATTCCGTTTATTTATTTTTATATACATATTATTTATATTTTAAATATGTTTTTAAAAACCATATTTAAAATATAAAAAAAACATTATTATTCATAAAACTGAATAAAGCAACAAGTTCTCAACAGTAAGTAACAGTTACCAAAAAAATAGCATTGCATAGCATCAGCCTTATAATGGTACCACTGCTGGGACTCAGGCCTCCTATCTAGGAGAGGGAATGGGCCGCAGTGGGCAGGCCCAGTGCGGGTTGGTTGATGTCCCATGTGTTCGAATTTTTTATTCTACGACATGCCGGTTTCCTCACGATGTTTTTCTTTACCGTACAAAAAAAAGATAGTTATATAATTCAATTGTTGTCGAAACCGGTGTTCTTATAAATAAAATAAAAAGAGAAAAGCAAATAAAGTGATCTAATGAGGAAGGAAGACTCGATACGTTCCACTTAAGTAGAGACCGTATTTAGTTGAATTATCTACTTTACGAGAAGACGGGAAAAAACAAAAAATAAAGTTTCCTTTTTTACTTAGAAAAATAAACGATCAATAAATGCAAAAAGCAAAAGTTTGTGTATTACTTTCTTCACCATGGTGTTTCTTCCACGTTCTTCTCGATAGAGATTTGCAAAGTGCAATTTAGCTTCACTTTTTTTTTACCTGACCGACATTTTAACTATTCAAAAGTGCCTGTAAATGGTCTATTTGAAAAAAATCCTTAACTTCTATTACTTTTTTAAACTTATTTTTCGTTTCTTATTTGGGTTCCTTACCTCAAAAGGAAAAAAACAGAACCCTTATAAGATTACTCTGTTGTCCGTCTGCCTGTCTATCAAGAACTTTATCTCGGGAACGCGTGGAGGTATCGAGTTGAAATTACAACCATATACGCAAGTCTGCGGTCCCTTGAATCTGGGAAAAAATCAAACTCCTAAGTTATAGGAAAAAAAAGATATGACCGGTTATGTCGCAAAAAACGTATATTTCGACACTCTCAAGGGAATCAAAATTCATTGGGTTCTTCCCGTTGACCTAGAATCCTGAAATTTGGCATTAAGCAAGGTTTTATAGCACAAGTATAGGAAAACTATAAATTTGTAGTTACGTCACAAAAAAAAACCTTTTTAGCGTTTCGGGAAGATCTTCGAAACTCGATTCGTGAATTGAACTGTTTTCATAGGTAAGTTTGTACGGAACAATCAGTGCGAAAGTCCGACTCGCACTTGCCTGGTTTTTTTTAATGTATTGTAACTTATGTTGCACACATTTTTAACGATTTGAATATGTGTTAGTTGTGCAATAAGTGCAGTTATTTTAAGTTTCTTTAAAGTGTAACATTATATTGTAGTAGTTAGCCTACTATGTTATACTGCTGGGCGAAAGCCTCCCCCTCCCTGTTACAAGCTCATCTCTCCACCTTCGTGTCGGTCTTCCGCGATTTCGCTTTACGTTGGTCCAATCCCACGTTAGAGTTGCAGCTTTTCGGGTATTATTTTGCAGCTTTTCTTTTTATATTAGTTTTGGCGCGCAGTATTCTCTTCCATAAGCGGTCGGAAAATCGAACCCCCAAAATACTGCCCTCTATGGCTCAGTGACGAACTTCGAACCATGTTATTGTACTACTGTTTTTTTACAATAACGAGAAAATAAATAGATATAACACTTCTGCCACAATTTGTAGTATGTCACACAAATTCGGCGGTTCTCTCGAACGCTCCGCGGTATATCGAGACAAGTTACTAGTTAATCAATTGGTTTACAGCTGTCCTTTTCTCCTTTTGTTGACTCTAGACAAAGTTACTGCCTGTAAGGTTTGCGGCAAGTTTATTTTGATGAGCGTGAAAGAAAAACGGCGTAAGTGAATCTTAGATAAAAGTTTGTAGAAAACAAGATTTACTTTTCGAATTCTGTGAATAGGGTCTGAGTGCGAATGAATTGTATAAAGAACTGTCTAAGCGCTGTGTCCATAGTCCGAATGACGCAAGGGCTGGCTTTTATTTTGGACACTGGATAAACATTGCCATACAGCGTGGCAATGCCGCCAGTCTTTTGGGCAAATTATCAGTCGACAGCGATGCGAACACAGCAGTACGCTGTTATATTCTATACATCTTTTATTGGTGTAAATGCTGTTGCGAATAACCCTACAGTGATTGCATTAGTTCGGCTATTAATTCGTTCGATTGTACATAATGTCGGTTCGAAATGCTTGCTCTTGTCGGTGGAATTTAATTAATAATCTTATGGCGTATAAAACTCGTGCATTCGTGCGTGACTGGCCTGTTGGTCTAGTAGTTTGTGGCCCTGACTGCTATGCCGGAGGTCGTGGGTTCGATTCCCACCCAGGACAAATGTTTGTGTGATGAGCACGATTATTTGTTCTGAGTCTGGGTGTAATTTATCTAAAATACGTATGTATTTAGAAATATATAAGTATGTTTATCAGTTGTCTAGTACTCATAACACAAGCTCTGCTTAGCTTGAGACTAGGCGGCATTGTGTGATAGTTGTGGAATATTATTATATTATTATTATATTTAGTGCTCTTCTTTAAGTGATGGGACTCGTTGATTTAAGAACGAAATGTTTTCCTTTACATGTGTATCTACTCATTGTTAAAGAGCCAAATAAAATAAATAAACACATCTGGGAGTTTCCAATAAAATGTTTTAGCCAGCAGAAGAATATTAACTCTTCTCTTCTTTAATGTTACCTTACACCGAATAAAAATGATAAACTTATAAACTTATTTTTAGTATATGCGAAACCCAAAACACGGGTCTAGTATTTTATGCAAAGAATCTATGTACAAACATTACTGTATCATGAAAAATCACGAAGTTAAGATTGATACGTTACTTGGTTGACCACACAAAACCATGGTCACCGGGCCATTTGGTGACTGAGGTGTTCTTTTGCTCCCGCATCCAGCTGTACTCTGGCTCCAATGCCCGCTATGACCTCCCGTGACTTGTGTTGTACTTAGTGTAGGTGGTGTCCAACTTGTGACTATTCTTAAATATAACATGGTGTAAAAATGATTGAAATCAATTCAGTTACTGATTGAACAAACTATATTCAAGTTTCGCATATACTAAAAAATGTTATAAATCCCAAAATCTCTCTCTTGTTCCAGAATGCTGTACACATCTCTTCCAGTCTGCTTCCTGGTGATCGGTGCAGCGCTCTGCGCTCCCGAGAGGATGCAGAATGACCCCGACCCCCACGAGGCCACCACACATGAATCGAATGACCCCCACAGCGACCACGTTGCACCCCTAGCGAAGAGATCTCCTCATTACGACTTTGGCCTGGGCAAGAGGGCCTATAGCTACGTGTCAGAATACAAACGACTGCCCGTGTACAACTTCGGATTGGGCAAGAGGTGAGGTTTAGTTAATTCATTAATCTTCATATGTACTATGCGTTCCAAATAAGAATAGGAATGCCAATAACCTCGATCTGTCAAATATTGAGTGAAAAGTACGGTTTGCAAAAAAATATTATTTTTGTATCAATAAAGGGTTTTTTTTTTGTTTTATATTACAAAGCCTTAGTTAAGTCTAGGTGGAGTAAAAACGTTAATGTTTAATATAAATTAGTAATTAGTATCTAATAAATGTTTATATTTTAAAAATATAAAAAAAAAAAACATTTATTAGGAACAATTCGCCTTTTTCTTGCATTTGCCACTAATCAGACACTTCACACAGTGACGCAGAGATGAGCAAAATTGAAGAACTGGATTCTGATAAAACTTTTCGGCTACTATATGTATAGATTTCAGATATTTTTATAATAGTTAATTTGTTTGTACTAGAATAAATTAAGATTTATTTTAAGATAAATATAATTACTTATTTTAACGAAAAGATCAGCTAAGCGAGTTCAATGACCGGTGGGTTGTCGGTCGTTGCGTTCTAACTACCTACAGGTCATTGGACCGCTCAGCTGACGTTTACTTATAGAAATTAATTTCGTACATGCGTATATCAATTCGAGTTTTTGGAAAAAAAAGTATTTTTATTTTTTAGTTTTCTCTTTACAAATCGGTAGTATTTCATGTACCGAATCGACACTCCACAGGATTAAAACGACCAAAATTTAACGATATATATTTTATTTTATATTTCTTACCTTGACCACATAATAACTAACATGATTTCTTTTTCTAGGTCCAGGCCTTACTCCTTCGGCCTTGGCAAGCGCTCGGTAGACGAGGAGCAGTCCAGCGAAGACCAGCAGATGCCCAACGACCTTGACCAAGCTGCCTTAGCCGAGTTCTTCGACCAATATGATGATGCTGGTAAGCTATGCACACATTGGTAACTTTATCTACTTATTCTATTTTTTTTTAAACTTGTGTTAACTCTGGTAACCTAGATTTTTTGTATGGCGAGTCGGGGTAACCCGTCTTCCGAGAAAGACAATGCCTGGGATGCTGGTGCGTCTTAGTCCAAGCGCGCCTCTGAGAGATATCAGCAAAATGAACGGGGCGCAGCAGGAGCGATGCCTGCTAGGGCTGCTCGCACAGGACATGGTACAGGCCACAGCCTGGAGCGAAGGGGAATAGAAGGCGGTCGCCTCCTTCTTCGAAGTCGGAATGTTACTCGTAGTGAAGAGGACAAACACGCGCGTGAGGGAACGGGCATCTGAGACCCCAACCCTCAGTTCTCTTCAAAAATCTCTAAATTAAACTGATAAGTAAATTCTCGGTAGGCTCAATGCTCTATCGAAATCTTACATATTATGATTGAAATCGCTCTACATCGATTTCAATACATTTTTTTAAAGTATGATATCTGTGTTCATTTTTGGTGGTTATTCATAAAATTACTCTTTCCAGTCTAGAGAGACTGTCAGAATTCTAGAGAGGGGTTAGAGAGAGTGTCAGATTTTTTCTAACTAAAATTCTCCTGCGTTCTTTCTTTCGGCAACTCTTTCGAACAACCTCACGACCATAGCAGGCATCGGCCCTGCTGGTCCCCATCCAATTTGCTGATATCTCTTTGTACACGTCGTCGACGACTCAGGCTCGATCCGGACGACTCATCGTCCGCAAGACCACGCTAACGGAGACTGGAAGTCGGCGCGGCGTTGGGCTGGAACGTTTAAAGTCATAAATAAAAAACCGGCCAAATGCGAGTTGGACTCACGCACGAAGTGTTCCGTACCATTTTCTAGGTAAACAACAACAAAATAGGCAAAAAATGGCGATTTTTATATGGGAGCCCCACTTAAATTCTTAATTTATTTTACTTTTATTATTTATTATTAAAATAAAAATATTCAGTTGTATTGTGAATATTTCAAGTGCCAACCTGTTGCCATTATTGATATCGAGCAAAAAAGAGGCAAAAAGTCTCGTTTGTTGTATGGAAGCCCCCCTTAAATATTTATTTTAATTTGTTTTTAGCATTTTTTGTTATAGAGGCAATAGAAATACATAGTTTGTGAAAATTTCAACTACGAGTATCTAGCTATCGCGGTTCTTGAGATACAGCCTGGTGACAAACAGACGGACAGACAGCGAAGTCTTAGTAATAGGGTCCCGTTTTTACCCTTTGAGTACGGAACCCTAAAAAAGAGGAAATAATTATTATGTATTACTGTGAAATAAATGCTGCCGCAATTCTTAAATGCTACTGCAAATAACGACCGCCTTTTCTCTATTTTCCTGTGACTGACTTTTGATCGATGTTTTTCTGTACGACCTATTTTCTAATACGCCTGCGTATTATGTTACTGTAGCCATCTTTTTATGGTCCGTTTTTTACGACCTTTTACATTCTCCCTTATGTTTGACCACGGAGATTTTAGTAGGAAATAAATAATACCGGTACCTTCAACGCATAAAGTAAACTTGTATTATATATAACTTTGTAAAATAAATATTATTATTTCATATTGCATCCAGCGTCTGGTACTGAGATTTTAAACTGTTTATTGATAATATAATTTAAATACATCGGTTAAACGGATTTTCATAGTAGTTGTGTACATAATAAATAATAGAATAATGCAGTTTAGAGTTCCTTACCTCAAAAAGAAAAATCGATACCCTTATAGGATCAATTTATTGTCCGTCCATCTGTCTCTCTGTCTATCAAGGCGTTTTATCTCGAGAACGCGTGAAAATCATATACTCAGGTCTGCGGTCCCTTGAAGCTGTGGAAAAATCAAACTTCTAACTAAGCTAACGAACAAAAAAACGTATATTACCAAACGTACTCCCGTTGACCTAAAAGCATGAAATTTTTCATCAAACAATGTCTTATAGCAAAAATATAGGAATAAATCTGAAAACAGAAAATTTGTAGATATGTCACAATTATTTTTTTTCTATTCGTAAAAATCATCGAACTTGATTTGGAAATTGAACTATTTGCATATACGTAAGTTAGTTTGTACGGAACCCCAGTGTGCGAGGACTCGCGCTTGCCCGGTTTTTTCTGCTGCATGAAGTGTCGAAACTTACCACTAAATCCCCTTTCAAAGAAAGAAAGATATAAGAAGGTGTAGGCAAAAAAGTCAAAAATTTATTCCTGAACAAAATAAACATGAAAATATCGGACAAGAATGTTCCAAAAAATCCTATTAGTTGAATTTTGTTTCATTATTTATTCTAAATACCCAGCATTATAACCAAAATGGAAATTCTGTAGACCTTTAGGCAACGTTCGCCTAATCACACCATTACATGGTTATAAAGAAAGGGTACTGACAATCTCAATACGGTATATAAAATATTCAATTAATTATTTACTTTAATATTTTGTTCATTCTATCTTTTTTCTTCTTCACAGGTTACGAAACCAAACGCGCTCGGCCATACAGCTTCGGTCTCGGCAAACGCTTTGCTGACGACGAAACTTCCGAAGAAAAACGTGCCAGGGCTTACGACTTTGGCCTGGGCAAACGACTACCTCTATACAACTTTGGACTGGGCAAACGGGCAAGGAGCTACAACTTCGGACTGGGCAAGCGGCTAGCGAGCAAATTCAACTTTGGTTTAGGCAAAAGGGAGAGGGACATGCATCGTTTCAGCTTCGGCCTGGGCAAACGGTCGGCCGATGATGCATCACCCGAAGACAGCGACAATTATTTTGACGTTTAAATAATTTTGTTAATTTATGGTTAAGTGGTACCCGGTATTGAGAATTTGCGTGGAACTCGTTTTTAAATATTAAAAGAATTATAATTATTATTGACTAGTCATGACTTGTGTTCAACTGTTATTTTTAATATAGATTATTTTTAATATTATCTCTACCTCAACCTTAAGAAGATTTTCATGTGAAAAATCCAGCCAGTTTTCACAAGGAAATCTCAAAGATAACTATTTGCCATATTTTTATAATTACTCTAATTATATTTTATTTATATTTCCACGTAAGTTTTCATAAAAAAAAAAACAGTTAATTAATAATGATAAGATTTTTGACTGCATAATTCACATAAATTAGGCATTTCGAATATTTAACATGTATTAGAACGCGTGATTCGAAAAGAGAATGTATTTTTATGTAGTTTATTGAATATTTTATTTTACGTTATTTATGTATTTCTTTATTTTATTAATCACAAACTATTTTTATTTACTAAATTTGTAAATTATTGTTAAAATGGATATGTAGTTATTTGTGTAAAAGATTAAAATCATTGTAAATCATAGTCAGTGTGGAGTTACGATCGCGAAGTAAGTAATAGTATAAGCTTGAACTTGCATTTATGTTGTTAAATAAATAATGAAGCGAAAAAAGTGGTTTAATTTCGTCGAGGACCAGACATTTGGAACACAATGATTTAATTTGAATAAATTATGTTGAAACAATTTTTTTTACGACACGTTTTAGGTAACTGACATTTACAATGGTAATTCTCAAAGCTGAATATAAAGAGAATTATTAAAAAATACTCTCAAATTAATATTACAAATACTTATATCTATTTTTTTGAGTTCCATTTTCAAATAGAAAAATGAGAGTAGATTTTCCATATTCAAATGTTTTGATCACTCAAAATTGGAACGAATATTTTACTTTTTTGGAATTACATTTCATAAAGATAATAATTTATTCCGTTAATTCAAAAATTATGTATTTTCTTACTCATGCATCGTAGCTCTACAAATAGTAATAAAATTATAAATAAGTAATTAAACATAAATGTAAGACTTCATAATGTTGTTTTGGAAATAACCATAAAGGAATAGATATACAAATTCAAATCAAATTATACAAATAATAGAGAAATTGCATCTGCGATTGTTTATTTATTTTTCCCTTACACAGAATTAATGATTAATTACCCACTTGAAACAAAAGCTATTTTAATTAAAACTGTCAAGTTTTAATTAAAATAGCTTAGAGTTAGATTTGAAAGTTAGATTTCCTTTTGATGAACTAAGTTATTAAAATAAGTACTTAACAAAGTGTGAAGATAATTCTCCCGTAGAATTACCTCGGTAAATGATGTCAGGCTTGAAAGCGAGAAAAAGGGTTTTTTATGGTAGGTAAAATCATCCAATGACAAATCCCGCGCTTGGGCGGAGCGGGAAGTAGTGTCAGACTCTTACTGACTAAAAACCTACCCCGTCCCTTCGTAGCCTATCTTGCCGGGGCCGGGCATTCCTTTCGGAAGTTAACCCATGACCCCAGTAGGCTTCGACCCTGCCTGCCTGCAGTTAGCAGGCTGGGCCTCTTCGGTATGCTGACAGCTCCTTGAGGCGCGCGGGAACAGATCGCGCCGTCGACGACTTGGGCTCGGTCCGGTCGGTTACCTGGATTTATAAGGTCACAGCCCATTATAGTGACCCCGCACCGTCGCACGGCGTCCACTCGCTGTCGACAGGTGGTCCACGGGTGGACGCCGCGGTATCACCAATAAACGACGCGCGGTCAACCAGTGGACCTCGCGTCGTCAACCAGCGGACCTCGCGTCGTCAACCAGTGGACCTCACGTCGTCAACCAGTGGACCTCGCGTCGTCAACCAGTGGACCTCGCGTCGTCAACCAGTGGACCTCGCGTCGTCAACTAGTGGACCCCACGTCGTCAACAAGTGACCCACGCGTACTCTGTTAACAATTGGCACTAGGTCTACACGTGTGTTTCGTAACGTCAAATTTCACAATATCGTCAAGTATCGTTCTCGCATGAATCATTCGCGGGCAGCGCGCGGTACACCCGAGACCCGCGCGTTGGCAATGCGCAGTCAACGCAAGGCAAGCATGCGAGCGGCAAGTTGTCTCCGAGTGGTCCGCCCGCCGTCCGCGCGTGGAGGGCTTACGACCGAGGCGATCCGGTGACGCTACGGAGTTGATGTAGTGAGCGCATGCCCATATAAGTCCATATAAAGATTACCAGCCGCAGGAGGCGAGGTAGTGCGGAGTAGGTGCCGGCTGTGACTTTATATAGCTCCATTCCTTCAACAATTAAGTTTAGGTCCTCAAATGGATCGCGTTGAGAGCTCGTGGTAGAACCTCAGCTCTGATTGGTGCGTGTGAAACTGCACAAATTCGCGTCATTCGGTGAGTGGAATTTCGTTTCACTGTGTTTTCTGCACCAGTACCTCTACCATGAGTTTTAAGCAATAGTATTCGTCGCTACTCGATATCGACGCCGACGAATTTTGGTTCTGCAAGTGACCGCTAGAGGCGCTGCAAAATTTGCCATACAAAATATTTAGCTACGGCGTCGATATCGAGTAGCGACGAATACTATTGCTTAAAACTCATGGTAGAGGTACAGTGCTATAATTTTACCGTAGTAAAATTGTTTATCGTATCAAGCTGGGCGCGAGTCGACTCCCACGAGGCGCAGGTCGAGTCCCATGAGTCGTAAGTATATTGAAAAACGTTTGATACACGTACAAATTGGTCACTGCAGCCCTTGGCTCCATAATACTCTCGCCTGTGCGGCTCTCTCGTGCGAATTCCGCCTCGGTCGCAATGATAAATTTACTGCACAAGTATCAAAATGTACTATTCTAGCACAGATTGGGTTCAATTCTTACTGAATCTCGCATGGAAGAAGTAATCAGTAGTTTATATTCTAATACTTTTAGCAAGATTTTTGAAAGCAGCAGGCATCTTCTTGTTTTTTAGGGGGTTCCGTTTTTCAGTTGGCAAAAATAGTACCAGTACCATCGATATATATGTACTACACCAGTACAAAGAAAATTTGGAGGTATTAAACTGAAATGGATACGTCTTACACATGGGGTCGTAACCTAAAAATTGCATATTTTCAGGAGAGTTCATAAGTAGAGAATATAGGTAAGTAATTTGTAAAACACTTTTATCATTTTTGTTTGCATTTTGTAGTCATTAATCAATTTAGGATCACAGCCAGATGCTGGATGTAATAAGAAATGATAATGGTCATTTTTTTATAAACGTAATACAACGTTACTCAAAAAATATGTTACGACCTTATGCGTAAAAGTGAAATTATTAGTATCAGCCCCCTAGCCAAGTTACGACCGTTTCATTTCGATTCTCTTGTGTCGAACGCCTTGAGTCAGAATGGAATTGGAGGCGTGGCCAACTCGTGAAGTTCGACGCAAAAGAATTATAATTATTATTAAAAACTTATGGCGCAAATATTGATATTTGCAAGGAAAACTAAATCTTGAAGGTAACAAACAAGGTCTCATAGCATAAGTAAAGGGAAAAGTTCTGAAAAATTTAAGTACCTTTTACCAGTAGTGACATGTCACACGCAAAACCGAAACTAAAAGTAGTGTAAATAAGTCATACTTACAAAAGTTGTAGTACCCAGTATCTGGGTGCTACAACTTTTGTGTGTTTTGTCATGAAAGTCAGAGAGATAGAGGATTGAGATATCATTTAACTTTAATATTTTATAATTTCTATGATCTCATCACGACATCACTATGCCGATGTCTTTAAGTCGACACTGTAGTTGATAATTTGAGTAAAACCAATAAATATATATTTTAGGATAAAGTAATAGCATCAGCCTTGTAATGTCCCCACTGCTGGGACTCAGGCCTCCCTCTAGGAGAGGGAACGGGCCGTAATCCACCACGCGGGCCCGGGGCGGATTGGTGGATGTCACATGTCTTCGAATTTTTGGTTCTAGGATATAGGATATCCTGTGCTGGACAAAGTAATAAATGGAAAAAATACAACAATAAATAAATAAAGAGCAAATACAATTACATATGTATAAAGTGGCAACATCACGTCGCGCCTAAGTTTATATTGTTAAGTTTATTTGTATTAAAAATCCAAATTCTGTGAAAATTTCAACTCTCTACTTCTTACGGTTCATGAGATACAGCCCGCTGACAGACGGACATTTAGACAGACAAACAGACGGATGGACAGACAGCGGAGGCTTAGTAATAGGATCCATTAGCACCCCGTCCGTCCGGTAACAGACCGGTCCGAGCTCAGGTCGTCTACGGCGCGCACCGTTCCCGCGCGCCTCAAGGAGTTGTCAGCAAACTGTAGGGGTCCAGCAGGGCCGAAGCCTACTGGGGCCAAAGGTTATGCGAGAGTGTCACCACGGGCCCCGGGACAAAGGCGAGGAATGGAAAGGTAGGTTTTTAGCCAGTAAAAGTCTGACACTGTTTCCCGCCCCACCCAAGGGCGGGATTCGTCATTGGATGATTTTACCTACCACAAAAAAAAAAAAAAAAAAAAAAAAACCCTTCGAGTGTGGAACCCTAAAAATAATAAACAACGGCCCACGTGAATGCATGAAAAGTGAAAATGCAAAATGGCCGTCAGCTTATTTAGTCAATACTCATCTTTATCAGGAGTGCACAGACCACGGTCTATACTCGTAATATCTCTACATGGTTCATTTAAATATGGTAAATATGAGATAATAGTTATAAAATAATTACTCTGAATATGGCAGTCGGAGGGTTTTATGGGGCTATTTAGGGGCCCTAAATAGCCCCATAAAACCCTATGGTATGGTAATTTCAGAATAAAGGTACTTTACAATACAGTTTTATTTGAAAACTAAACGGATTTGAAATTTGAAAAAAAAAATTTACACCGTTAAATTTTGGTTGTTTTAATCCCGTGGAGGGTCGATTCGGTACATTAAACACAATCGATTTATAAAGATAAAATTAAAAAATAAAGTACTTTTTTTCTAAAAGTCGAGGAATACGCACATACGAAATTATTATTTTTAAGTAAATGAGTCAATGAGTCAGTCTTTGTAGGTAGTTGTCGGTCGTTGCGTACTAACTACCTACAGTTTATTGGCCTCGCTCAGCTAACGTTTACTTAAAGAAATTAATTTCGTTCATGCGTAAATGAATTCGAGTTTAAAAAAAAGTACTTCATTTCTTAACTTTCTCTTTACACATCGATAGTGTTTCATGTACCCAATCGACCCTCCACGGGATTTAAACGACCAAACTTTTATGGTGTATATTCAAGCGCTCGCTCCGCGTCATTCAGTCGTTTTCGGAGCTTGTTTGCGGAAGGACGTATGCCAATTTTTTTGCCGTGCCGCCCACACCCTTCTAGGCCGTTACCAGCTGACAAAAATAAATAATTAGAGTCGGTAATTGGTATTTATAAAAAGATAGGTAAAAATAGCTAGTTGTTTTCATCGGCTATACGAAGGCTGTGTGAACAAAAAAGGTAACAGGAAGTCTTGACAAAATTATTACTTTTCTACTTATTTTTACTCCGTAGGTTTTTTTTTACATATGATAGATAAAATCATCCAATGACATCGCCCTTAGGCGCAGCGGGAGATAGTGTCAGACTCTTACTGACTAAAAACCTACCACGTTCCTTCTTTGCCTATCATACCGGGGCCGAGCCTTCCTTTCAGAAGCCGACCTTTGGCCCCAGTAGGCTTCGACCCTGCCTGCGTGCAGCTAGCAAGCTGGGCCTCTACGTTTTGCTGACAGCTCCTTGAGGTGCGCGGGAACAGTACGCGCTGTCGACGACTTGGGCTCGGTCCGGTCGGTTACCGGACGGTCGGACAGCGAGCTACCCATTGCTCACCGTCCGCAAGCCCTTCGAAGGCCGGAAATCGATATCGATATCCCGGCGGCAGCTGGGGCGTGAGCCTTTGCCTGATGCAGTCGGCCTCCTACTTTTTTAGCTTTACTGCATCGCAGAAGGAGGCGACCGCCTGCCACTCCTCGCTCCAGCCTTGGCCTTAGCCAAGGCCCAACATGAGAGATCGCCGCCGCTAATCGCCCCCACAAGGACACGGCGATGCTCTGCCCAAGCGGGGGACCTCTACCGTGTGCTCCAGCCGTGTCCTCCGGGCGGCCCACACAGTGGCGACACCTGTGCGTCACTTCCGCACGAATCCGATGCATGTAGACACCTCTCGAATTAACAATGTCCGGTGAGAACCTGCGACATGCGGAATGTGTGGACGCCGTGAGGTCTTTCCAGTCACACCTCAAAGAGGGGACTTACCGCCACAATTATGAATTGACCTCTATCTCATCGAGCGAGCGATGATGTGACCGACGATGGAGCACGCCTGCCTAGAAGTAACTAGTAAGTAGTGTGACATCCCTGTATCTCGAAAAGAATGTAAAGCCGTTGGTTCAGCGCCTGATCTCCCCCGGGTCTTGGCGGATTGCCGTTCCATCGGACTACGATAACACTTGAGCACTGTAATATCTCCTGCGTTCCTAGCTAATCTCCGTCGAGATTGGCCACCGTGATTGAAATTCGGTTGGGAGGATTATACTCTAATATATATATACAAAGGGCTGGTTTCTGAATCTGTTAGGCGCCCAATACACGGTCAAGCAAACGTCAATCATTTCTATCAATCACGACATGAACACGGTACTACTGTACCTGTAAACTTCATCCATGACACGTCATGATTGATGGAAATGATTATCGCCTGCATGACCGTAATAGGCGCCTTACGTTTTTTTTTATAGTAGGTAAAATCATCCAATGACAAATCCCGCCCCTGGGCGGAACGGAAAATAGTGTCAGACTCTTACTGACTAAAACTTACCCCGTTCCTTCGTTGCCTATTATACCGGGGCTGAGCCTTCCTCTCAGAAAACGGATGGGCGCATTAGGGTTTTTATAAGTTAAGAACTGCTAAAATAGTACTAGGTACTTAAATATATGTAACTACTTAAATAGTAGGGTTTGAACGAAAATAACAGGTTTTCAGGCTAAAGTTGGGTTTGATAAATACTCGGATTCGAATTTGCTTCAATCGGAAATCGGAAGTTACTCATGAAAACTTTTCCTTTTCAAATTAAAAATATTTATTTAAAATAAATCATTTATAGGTACTTTAAATAGATAAAACACAGTCAAATAAAATAATATAAAAAGGTTTCCACCACGTCGGTCTGTCTGCCGCCGCCGGGATTCCGATCCCGATTCCCAGCCACCGTAGGCGCGGGCTCGCGGACGGCGGGCAATGGGTAGCTCGCTGTCCGTCCGTCCGGTAACAGACCGGTCCGAGCTCAAGTCATTGACCGCGCACACTGTTCCCGCGCGCCTCAAGGAGTTGTCAGCAAACTGTAGGGGCCCAGCAGGGCCGAAGCATACTGGGGCCAAAGGTTATATGAAAATGGAACCTGAGGCCTTGGGATGAAGGCAATGAAAGAAGTAGGTTAAGTTTTTAGTCAGCAAGAGTATGACACTATCTCCCGCCCCACCCAAGGGCAGGATTTGTCATTTGATGATTTTACCTACCATAAAAAATAAAAACCATGTCGGTCTGTCTGTTCGCGATTAATTCAAAAACTACTGAACGAATTTTCATGCGACTCTTGCCAGTTGATAGAGTGATTCATGAGGAAGGTTTAGGTATATAATACATGTATATTATAGCAAAACGCTGAGATTTTAAAGTTCTGTACCACCCGTAAAAAACTGGATTGAACCCACCCCAGTTTCGGTCCACCGTTGGCCGTCCGGAATTGGCCACGCCTCCAATTCCTTTGTTCTACGTCATCTCAACGCTCAGTCACGTGGTCAGAACAAAGGAATTGGGGGTGTGGCCAACTCCAAGCGTTCATGCTTAACGAAATGATGGTAACTTGGCTAGGGGGGCAGATCGGCTCAAATGCCTATGCACCAAATTTTAAATGTATATTTTAGTTTTGCAAGTGAGGCATGTATGCCTGGTTTACCATACCTATCTATACATAAATATTTCCTTATGTACAGTAAATCATTTTGATAAGACTACTAAAATATTAAAAGTAATCGCTACTGAACGTCAAACTTATCCCTCCTATTAATATGAAGGGTCAAGCACAATTAATTCAAATAAAATTTTAGAGCTCATTTTTAGGCAAACATTTAGATATTATGTTAAACAAAGTGCTACAGTTATTTATAATTAGGGTCATCACATTTTGGTACTAAAGGCTTCATTAACTCAAGGTACACGCTTTATCCTAATCCGACTAATGTAATAAATGCTTGTCTGTGTGTTTTTTTATTTGCAACAGGCCTTTTATTAGTGGAAAATCATCAAATGACTTCTCTCGCTCTAAGGCCGAGCGGGTGCAGACTTTTACTGACTAAAACCTACTTCTATGTTCCTTCTTTGCCTTCGTTCCAGGACCCCTAGGTTTTTTTTATAGTTGGTAAAATCATCCAATTACAAATCCCGCCCTTGGGCGGAGCGGAAAGTAGTGTCAGACTCTTACTGACTAAAAACCTACCCCGTTCCTTCGTTGCCTATCGTGCCGGGGCGGGTATTCCTTTCGGAAGCTGACCCATGACACCAGCAGTCTTCGACCCTGCCTGCCTGCAGCTAGCAGGCTGGGCCTCTACGGTTTGCGGAAAGCTCCTTGAGGCGCGCGGGAACAGAACGCGCCGTCGACGACTTGGGCTCGGTCCGGTCGGTTACCGGACGATCGGACAGCGTGCTACCCATTGAGGACCCGGGGTTCTCTTTCGCACAATACATGGTCCCAGTAGACCTTTACCCTGCTGGGCCCCTACGGTTTTACTGGCATCATCTTGAGGCGCGTCTAAAACACTACGCGCCGTCGACGATTCGAGCTCAGGCTGGACGGTTACGGGATGGCCGGACAGCGAGTAACCTATTGCTCGCCGTCTGCAAGCCAGCATTTAGGACAGGCCTGGACAAGTGAAAAGGTTACTCCATCGTCGACCAGACCATCGCTTACCATCAGTTGAGATAATGGTTACACGCAAGCTTATTAACAATAAAAAAAACTTGCTTCACTATTTTCGATCACTATAACACCTGAAAACTAGGATTAACAGTAGCAATCACCAGTGAAACGCCGAGTCATTGTAGCTAAAAGTAAATTGAAGTTAGAAACGATTGTCGTTAATCAGTCAAGCCTTTTGGCCAAACTAAAACTAACCATGTACTCGTAGATAAAACTAGCTGTCGCCCGCAGCTCCACCTCTGTTTCCAGCCAATCAGTCAGTCTTGTTGTCTGGAAAGACCTCACGGCGTCCACACCATCCGCATGACGCAGGTTCTCACCGGATATGGTAAGTTCGGGAAGCACCTGTACCGAATTCGTGTCGAAGTAACACCCAGGTGTCGCCACTGTGTGGACCGCCCGGACGACACACACTGGGCAGAGCATCGCCTTGTCCTTGTGGATGTTCATCACATCGCCGTGTTTGTCGATCGGCGGCGGCGAACTCTCGCACCGGGCCTTGGTGCAGGTATTGGTCCGGAGCGAGGAGGAGTGGAGGCCGTCGCCTCACGCTGCAATCTTGGCCGGGATTCCGATCCCAATTTCCGGCCCCCATAGGCGCGGACTTGCGGACGGCGAGTAATGGGTAGCTCGCTGTCCGACCGTCCGGTAACTATCTGGACCGAGCCCAAGTCGTCGACGGCGGGTACTATTCCCGCCCGTCGTATAATTGTTTAAGGTACAATGGGGTAGGTACGTTGTGGATAAAAACCCAAAAAAAAAAGGTGAAACCAGTGGTAAAAGCCAGTATAGGCACGCTCAAAGAGGCCAAGTATTTTTTATTACTAGAAAAAAACATTTTAAAAGTTGTGTGTGGAAAAAGAGAAATGGCTCTTTTAATACCAATTAGTCATTGTTTTTTCCTAGGGACACAGAAACTGAGCCTTTTTGCACAACACAGACTTTTTATATATCTTTACGGTTCTAGTACCTAGTAACTAACCCTTGATCTTTTTTATCCCGTGGAGGGTCGATTAGGTACATGAAACACTATCGATTTGTAAAGATAAAATTAAAAAATAAAGTACTTTTCTTTAAACACGAATTAATTTACGCATTTATGAAATTATTTTCTCACGTCAGCTGGGCGAGTTTAATGACCTGTAGGTAGTTAGTGCGCAACGACCGACCACTACCTACAAGGTATTTGACTCGTTTACTTAAAGAAATGAATTTCGTACAAAAAGTACTTTATTTTTTAATTTTATCTTTATAAGTCGATAGTGTTTCATGTACCGAATCGACCCTCTGCGGGGTTAAAACGACCAAAATTGAACGGTGTATATGTTTCTAAATACTTACGTCCCTCGCCCACGACGACTTTTTGTAGCGTAACTTTAGCGCGTTCGTATCGATACAGTTGCGATGCTGTAGTGCGTTACTAGCGAGTTGGCATCTCTTCTATAACACGTTGCAAATGCAGCTATCGCGCGTCAGTAGCGAAGCTGTCGCGCGTTTCGTAAGCGCGCGAAAGCATCGCTACAAAAAGTCGCTGTTGGCTAGGGGCCATAGGTAAATAACATTATTAGGGATAAATTACACCCAGACACAAAACGAATGATCGTACTCATCACATAAACATTTGTCTCGGGTGGGAATGGAACTTACGACCGCCGGCATAGAAGTCAGGGCCACTGACCACTAGACCATCAGGAGGATTTTTCCAGGCCCAATATAGGGGACATACTCAGAAAAAGTGTCCATTTTTTTGTAACTAAACTGATAGGTAACGATACTGAGAATCTCCGTCACGAAACTGATGTCATAAAGTATAGAACACATAGTTTGGGTGAATTAAACACGTGAGTGTATTTGATTGATCAGTCTTATTTAAATTAATTTAAATAAATTCTATCTTCTTTTGGCTAAAGATTTTGAGAAACTGTACGTGCGCGAATCTTCTCTACTACAAAATATTTGACGAACTTTAGTTTGTGTGTACTCTGAGCTTAACAATTCCTCAGTTATCATGACTACAATCATTCAATCATTACCAGTTACCCTGGTAATTAGTGACCGATACTTCAACACGTACCCCTCTTCGCAATTAAGGCCAAAAAAACATATTATAGTATTAGATACTTAATTAAATATATATATATATATATATATATATATATATATATATATATATTTATATATATATATGTATATATAAGCGGGACAGGAAAAGGAACCAAATGTATACACTTTTTTTTATGACTTCTATGACCCATAGACTTCAATCTGTGGGCTAACAACGGCTATAAAAGCAAAATAGAATTCATTCACTGACAAACAACGCACGATCTAACCATCTGGTCTACATGTACGAAGTTTTGCACAAAAGTTAGTTATTAGTATGCACCTGACATACCAATAACAAACTTTTGTGCAAAATTGTATGCAATTGTAGACAAGGAAATTGTATGCAAGTTGAATTATATTGCGTTTGATTACTTTATAATAATCTTTATTTAGATAAGTTACACCCGTATACGCTACGTTAAGCGGAGGCACGTCGCGGACAGCCGCGCCCCGGGCCCGTTTTGCTTCAAAATTATGTCAGTCATTAAATTTCTCAATCAACACGACTACATGCACACCATTAAAGTTAAACTAGCGTAACTGCGCAGGTAATAATCCGATTTCTGCGATATCTCACCGCCGCACAACACACATGCGCGTTCTCACGTGACGGGTGACCACGCGGGCGACCGCGCGTGCGCCCGCTTAACGCAACGTTGGCTCTTAAAATTTATACTCATTTTTTAAATACCGCGGTAGTCCACAAACAAACAAAAGACATTAATCTCTATATGGTCGCAATTTTATTTCTGTCCGCCGTGTTTTTTCCCAAACTATTTTGCCCATTGTCCTTTTCCAAGCTAAAGATCCAGTGTTTCAGACATTTCGAGCGAGTTTTGTGACCACGTGAAGTGACGATTCTCAAAGGTTTTGTCGTTTAGTACATAAAAGCTTTGAGCTCGTAACGGTAACAAATGTGTTCTGCATTCGCATGATAAACGTGACACTTTTACTACTGAACTGGCGTGCCGTTTCATATATTTCACACATTCTAATGGACGCTACTGTTTTTTGGTTTTTGTGTGGCGAAAACACAGAAATAAAAATCAATTATAGTCATCATGCGTAGGAGTGACGAAAGTGTTGCTGGACTCTTCAAAAGGGTCACATATTTTTAGATAGGTCATCCAATAACTTCTCCCGCTCTTGGGCGGGTCGAGAAGGTGTGTCAGGCTTTTAGGACCGACACATAACGGGTATTTCAAAAAATAAACTATGTAAGCCCAGACTTAAGAATGTGTCAAATTATTTCTACAAATACTGAATCAGTAACTGCTATCTGCTGCCCAGTGCATCAGCTCAAAGTTTACTTTATACCCACATCATTAATTACATTATCCGCTAACATTCGTGAGTTTGTAGAGAATATTAAAATATTTATTTCTGTAATAATATAATAATCATAAAATGTGTTTAAGTAATCGTCATATTTAATTGAAGTGCATCATGGCTACAACTAAGTATTGTTATGTACTGAATCAAACATTTCTTTTTCTTCCTTTTTGCGCAAAATTCTATTGCTAATCTCTACAGTTCATTACTAATCAACACCTCGTAGATATTGTAAAAAATATTTCAAAAATAGAATCAGGAGAAACTGGCTATTTATGTAGGATACGACAATAAACGCTGAAAGTTGCGTTGCGGCTTCGATTTAATATATGTACTTTGCGGCGACGCGAAAAACAGGGTGGGCATCATTGTCGATTTTAGCGTTACGACGCGGGCGCCGCAACGCGGTTATGTGTGTGGGAACACATAGCTGCATAAGCAAAGTGCCACAATGTAGAACTATGAATACAGTTGGTAATTGACTCTCGAGCGTTTCACTTGTGTTATCCCGTACACGAAACCTTACACGCTACACACATATCACATTGGTGACCCTCGACGCTCGACACTCGACGCTCGACACTCGACGCTCGACACGACGCGTACCTAAAGATAACGCGCTACAATTATCGCACACCACACGTCGCGCTAGTTAACGAAAATGACTGCACCACAAAAAAAAGAAGAACCTGCGACAGATTTCTCAACTGTTTCGACCGTATCAGTTTCGAGCAGAATACCGGAATTTTGGACAGACAATCCGAGGCTGTGGTTTATCCAAGTGGAAGCCGTTTTGACACCACAAAAGACATCGGACACAAACAAATATTTCATGGCCGTATCAAAACTCACGAAAGAAGCCATCCAGCAAGTTGCAGACATCGTAGCAAAGCCTCCAGAAAACAACAAATACGAAGCGCTAAAAGACCGATTACTACAAATTTATGAAGAATCAGAAACGAGACAAGTACAAAAATTAGTGTCAGAAGTAGAACTAGGAGACCAGAAACCCAGTCAACTTTTGCGCCGCATGAAGGAACTATCTAGAGGAAAAATAGAAGATGACACACTTAGTATACTATGGCAAGGACACTTACCGTCGTCAGTTCGCGCCGTACTTACCGTCACATCCGCGAAGAACCTAGAAGAATTAGCAATGATAGCTGATAAGATAATGGATACTTACCAACCCGCGCAAGTCAGCGAAGTAACTCGAAGCCGTCAGGAACAGACAACAGGATATGATATAGCGACAATAATGGCAGAGATAGCCAAGATTAACCTGAAAATAAACGAAATGGAGAACCGCAGAGGACGATCAACGAGCACACACAGGAATCTGCCAAGATCACGTTCCAGCTCAAGACCACGCATAACACCCGATAGTCCCAAATGGCTGTGCACGTACCACCTCAGGTTCAGAGGAAGAGCACGAAAATGCATCGCACCCTGCAACTGGAAGGTCAAGAAACCATCTACACAGTCGGAAAACTAGGAGAACTGCAGCAGGTGGCGGGGAGCTGTGCAGTTAAGGATCACCGCCTAATTGTAAGTGACAAAAATTCTCGCCTTAAGTTTCTAATAGATTCAGGAGCATGTATATCTGTTCTACCTAAATGTGCAGTTAAAAATAAATCTGAATTAAATCCTGACTGTAACTATAAGCTATTCGCAGCTAATGGGTCCGAGATAAAAACATACGGAACCAAATCAATCACACTAGATTTAAAGTTAAGAAGACCTTTCAAGTGGACATTTGTCATATGTGATGTTAAGCAACCAATACTAGGAGTAGATTTTTTAGATTATCATAAGTTAATTATAGACATTAATGGTCAACGACTTATAGATAATATAACTAACCTAGCAGCGTACGGAAAGATCGTAAACCATTGTGAACCAGCAATTTTAACACTACGAAATGATCATCCCATTCATGACATTTTAAAAAAATATCCAGATATTCTCAAACCTATGTCGTTTAAAGACGCACCTAAGCACACCGTCTACCACTACATTGAAACTACAGGTACCCCAGTATTTTGTAAACCTAGACCCTTAGCGCCTGAGAGATATAAATTAGCAAAGGACGAGTTTAAAAACATGCTAGAGATAGGTATATGTAGGCCGTCTAAATCAGCTTGGGCAAGTCCCTTACATTTAGTTCCAAAAAAAGATGGACAAGTACGTCCTTGTGGCGATTACAGAGCCTTAAACGCGGTTACTAAACCAGATAGGTACCCTATACCTCGCGTACAGGATTTCACTTATTTACTATCTGGAAAGACAATATTCTCAAAAATTGATATTAAAAAAGCCTATCATAATATATTAGTAAACCCACAAGATATCTGCAAAACTGCGATAACAACACCGTTTGGTCTATACGAATTTGAGCGCATGACCTTCGGACTAAGAAACGCAGCGCAAACCTTCCAGAGGTTCATGACAAACACCGTCTTATCAGGTCTAGACTTCTTATACTGTTACTCTGATGACATCTTAGTTAGCTCAGAAAATGCCGCGCAACACCGAGAGCATTTAGAACAAGTTTTTCAACGCCTAAACGAATTCGGCATAACTATAAACTTAGAAAAATGTACATTCCAAGCCTCTAAAGTAGAATTCCTAGGATACGAAGTTACGACTACTGGTATTAAGCCAATAGAGAGCAAAATACAAGCCATCACAGAATACCCCAAGCCCCAAAATGTATCTCAACTAAGAAAATTTTTGGGCATGGTAAATTTTTACAGAAATCATCTACCAAGAGCAATTGAGTATTTAGATACGTTAAATAAATATATTCACAAGGCTAAAAAGAATGACAAAACACCCATAGAATGGACACAGGATGCTGAACAAGCATTCTCAAAATGTAAAGCGAGTCTCATGAATGCGGTCACGTTATCGTTTCCTGTAACCAACGTGCCATATGCACTTTTTGCAGACGCGTCAAATAATTGCGTAGGCGCCGTATTGCAGCAACATGTCAACGGACAATGGTATCCATTAGGGTATTTCTCAAGGAAATTGAATGAAACACAAAAGAAATATAGTACATACGACAGAGAACTACTCGCCATCTTCTTAGCTGTAGAACATTTCAGATGTTTATTCGAAGGGGGTGAAATAATCATTTTTACCGATCACAAACCCTTAACATTTGCGTTTACAAAGCTAAGTAAAAATAATAACAAAGAAAGTCCAAGGCGTATTAGGCAGCTACTCTTTATAAGCGAATTTACGACCGACATACGCCATGTGAGTGGGCAGGATAATGTCGTCGCAGACGCATTATCACGTATAGAAAGTGTAGAGTGTACATCAAGCGTAGTAGACTATGAAAAGTTAGCACTAGAACAAAGCGAAGACACAGACCTCAAAGCATTATTAAACAATCCTAGATACCAAATTAAAAAGATATTAATTCCAAATACCAACAAATACGTATACTGCGAGATGTCAAATGACACTGCAAGACCTTATATAACAGAAAACTACAGAAGAGACATATTTCGGGCAATACATAATCTTAGTCATCCCGGCACGCGCGCGTCACGCCAACTCATTAAAGAAAAATTTTTCTGGCCAGACATGAACCGAGACATCGGAATATGGTCTAAAACATGCATCAATTGTCAAAAATCAAAAATAAATAGACATGCAAAATCCAGCTATGGTACATATCCACCAGTAGATAGATTTGATCACATACACATTGACTTAATAGGACCTCTCCCTACAACCGCAGACGAGTACAGATACTGTCTAACAATTATAGATAGGAGTACTGGTTGGCCAGAAGCATTTCCGATAAAGGAAATGACAGCAGAGAACGTAGCAAAAACATTATATAAGGAATGGATAAGCAGATTTGGCTGCCCTGTTAAACTAACCAGTGACCAGGGTAGGCAATTTGAAAGCAAATTGTTCACAATATTAATGTCCTACTTAGGTATACAAAAGATAAGAACAACCCCATACCATCCGCAAAGCAACGGAGCGGTGGAACGGTGGCACAGATGTGTTAAGGCGTCATTAATGGCAAGGTTAAATGGTAACAAAAACTGGACGCACGAACTACCTAGTGTAATGCTAGGACTTCGCGCTGCCATCAAATCAGAAACAGGCGTCAGCGCTGCACAAATGGTTTACGGGCGATCCCTACGATTGCCAGGCGAATTTTTCATAGAAGTAAAAAATAACTTAGATCCCTATACATTAGTACAGAATATTAGTAATACGATAAAGCAATATAAGCCCATGAGTGTTAAGACACACAATTCCAAAACATTTTTTGTGCACTCAGACCTTAAAGATTGTACACATGTATTCCTAAGAAATGACAAGATAAAAAAATCACTAGTATGTCCCTACGAAGGACCATTTAAAGTTTTAGAAAGATCAGAAAAATTGTATAAAATATTATTAACAGATAGAGAAGCAACTGTATCAATAGATAGACTTAAACCTGCCTATTTATTAAATGAAAATGCTTGTGTACAAGAGAGTAACAAAAATACAAAAACATGCTTACAAAGTAATAGCACAAATGTAAAAACATCCAGGTCAGGCAGAACTATCAAAACCCCTGTTAGATTTGTATAAATAAGATAAAAGTAGTAGTAAAAAATGTATAAGCAAACCTTGGTTAAATAGCTAGTATGTAAGAAATGTCGACTCAACTTATAATTATTACGAAGTAATTAAGTAGGTCAGTAACATTGTGCGCTGAGCCAACAAAATAATCATAAGATAGTACCTTGTAAGTAACAGGCACAAATAAAAAATTAGCGCCAGAATAAGTACATTTATAGATCACCAACTTCGTAGACTATACAGTATTGTATTAAAATGGGAAAAACGTACAGTGTTGAGGAAAAAACGGAAGAAGTTATCATAGCTCAAAATGGAGCGAACGACGCAACGAATTCGCATTTTGAGCGAACCGCAGAAAAGTATGGAATAGTGATACTTGTCATAGCAGCAGCGATTGGTATATACCTCATGTACGTATTGCATAAAAAGTGTAAACAAGGTGCTCAGAAAATTATACGGAAAGAATTGACAGTGTGGCATAGTGCAAGCAATTTACAGTTGCCTCAACAATCCACAGCGCACCCACAACAAGTTCACATAGTGTAGTGAAATATTGTAACGTAGAATAAGTACCCCATATACATAAAAAACCATAGTACCAAAATAAAATAAGTATGTTATTAAAAATCAACAGCATGTATATAAGTCATAAATAATGTCAGCTCAAAAAATGTTCACTAAAAATAAAACAGCCTGTATCAATGAAACTCAACGCCAGGTATTATTAGAACTAAGTATAAACAATGTCGACACATGTATTAGTATGTAAGAGAATAGTAATAAAATGAAACAACATGTATATTTTACAACCATTTATTTCAATGTAAACCAGATTAAATTTTATAATGTAAAATTTTGTAAAAAGGGGGAATACTGTGGGAACACATAGCTGCATAAGCAAAGTGCCACAATGTAGAACTATGAATACAGTTGGTAATTGACTCTCGAGCGTTTCACTTGTGTTATCCCGTACACGAAACCTTACA
The DNA here is from genome assembly GCA_958295575.1 of Leucania comma. Taxonomy (NCBI): domain Eukaryota; kingdom Metazoa; phylum Arthropoda; class Insecta; order Lepidoptera; family Noctuidae; genus Leucania; species Leucania comma. Next base: position 19,985,875 of record OY282477.1, on the reverse strand, counting down.
CGCTACACACATATCACATGTGTTTCGGCCCTTACTGACTAAAACCACATTTGTGTCCTTCAGTGGCCCTTTGAATTTTAAGACTGTGGTTATTTTATAACTAAAACACATATACCATTAATTTTGGTCGTTTTAATCCCGCGGAGGGTAGATTCGGTATATAAAATACTATCGATTTGTAAAGAGAAAATTAAAAAATAAAGTACTTTTTTTTAACTCAAATTAATTTACGCATGTACGAAATTAATTTCTTTAAGTAAACGTCAGCTGAGCGAGGCTAATGAACTGTAGGTAGTTAGTACGCAACGACCGACAACTACCTACAACGTCATTGACTCATTTACCTAAAGAAATTAATAACTGTGTATAATCGGCAACTTTATCGCATTCCACGTTCTCTTCCAGGCAACAAAACAAATACCCATATCACATAATTTTCACATTCCTTAGCTCATCTAATTTTGTAGGTAACGGTTTCATTCCATTTCATTTCTCAAAGAATTCATAGAAATACAGGTAATAATTTACATTTTTGCCATTTCAGCCAAATATTACCTACTCACACGTTGAAGAGGTATCCGCCGTAATCCAGGATTATCTGATTTATTGAATAAAATATACCTTGTACCGCGCAGACTAGACTTAGGACGCATTACTACGGGATACCATCTTTACGCTTTCCTACGTGAAAAACGGATGCTTTTATCGTTGATTCTGAGAAAATAAGACTACTTTGAAACGGTAAAAGGTAGGTAAATAAGCTCTCAACATACCGGTCTGCTATGTAGTTAGCTGCAGTGAAGATTTACTTACGAGCGATGTTATTGAAAGTTGAAATTGGCGCCAGTGACTGGAAGTTGAAACTTTCCGGCCACCGTAGGCGCGGGCTTGCGGACGGCGTGCAATGGGTAGCACGCTGTTCGATCGTCCGATAACCGACCGGACCGAGCCCAAGTCGTCGACGGCGCGTTCTGTTCCCGCGCGCCTCAAGGAGCTGTCAGCACACCGAAGAGGCCCAGCCTGCTAACTGCAGGCAGGGTCGAAGCCTACTGGGGTCATGGGTTAACTTCCGAAAGAAATACCCAGCCCCGGCACGATAGGCTACGAAGGAACGGGGTAGGTTTTTAGTCAGTAAGAGTCTGACACTACTTCCCGCTCCGCTCAAGGGCGGGATTTGTCATTGGATGATTTTACCTACCATAAAAAAAAAGTTGAAAGGGAATTTGTCTTTTTATGGTTACTAGCGACCCGCCCCAGCTTCGAATATGCAATGGTGATTTTAAATATATTATGCATGTATTACACATATAAACCTTCCTTTTGAATCACTCTATCTATTAAAAAAACCGCATCAAAATCCGTTGCGTAGTAAGATCTAAGCATACATAGGGACAGACAGCGGGAAGCGACTTTGTTGTATACTACGAGTATGTGTTGACGTAAGGAGGAGGGATGAATTATAGTAACATATTAAAAAGGTGCTATTCGAACCTGGGCTGCTGCTGCAAGTGCTGCCTGCATCCGCAGCCTGCAGCCAACGTTTGAATGGCACCTAAAGAGACATACAATTTTTTTTTTATTTTGCTTAGTGAATTTCTTATGAGTTATTGATCAATTAAGAAAAACTGTAAAGTTGTCAAACTTCAAAGTTGTGACTATCACTTGTTAAACATTCACAGCAATTAAAGTGTTTGCTGGATGATACCACAAAATACCAGCATCGGAGTAAATAAGTGATTTCCCGCTCAAACAAAAAGACTTTGAAGGCTACATGCTTTAACGAACCTTACAGAATGCCGAATGGTAGGTTCAACAGCAATACTATTGATTGCTGTTGAATTTTCTTTGATATAGGTAGATAAAATATTCAAATATAGCAAGATAAAAAATAAACTATAGTCATTGTTTACACCATAGAAACCTTTCTTTTATATTCAAAAGTCGAACTGTCATTAATTTTGTTTTATGCACTTTAGTTCGCATCCACTCGATAGATGGTGTTGTACCCTATGGTTTACACATTGCAATTTTTCATGCATAAAAACTACAGGCGTGTTATGAAGTAGGTAGCTTAAATTTATATTTTGTTTGTAATTATAAGAATAAAATCACATGCCTAATTTTTAAAAAAAGATTTATAATTTACTCTAAAATGTTATATTTTAATATCAAATACTTGAAAAATTGTTAATAATTTTTTCTTTGTTTTTCTTTTCTTCGTAGAATTTTAGAAGCATTTTACAACGCAAATAAAAATTGATTATAATACTACATGCGAGTGTATCTAAAGCAAATTTATTACTTTACACTGGTTGATATTAATATCTATCTAAATCGGAGACTGCTGTGCACAACTGTTGACCTGAATATGACCATTTTCTGAAAGTTTAATTATATATAGGTACTAATATATGACGGCGCGTGACATTATTAAATGCTGAAAATCGGTTAATTTGGAGAATCGCAATTTATTTTGTTACTTTTTTTAATCATTGGTCATTATTTTATTATTTTTAGCGATTAGTCGATTTGATTTTGAGGTACTGGTAATTTTAATTAAGAGCGGGTAACACCGAATGGAGTTGCGTCTGTCATGACGGGCGAACGTGATGTCAATTTTTCATAGGGTAGTTGACAACCGTTGCATGTTTTGAGCACTCGCAAACCCATTCGCAACCCGCTAATTATTGTTGTAATCGTCTATTGTTTACGTAATTTAAGTGTCTGTTTACTTAAAGTAGTGAACAGTCATCGCTACAGTGTATTAATTTCAAAGTTTCCTAAAGTTCAACGCCCAATATGGATTACCGCGCTGACGAGGTCACGAATCAGCAATCAGATGCAACAGCCTGGTCTCCCGATTTCCCGTTATATATTTACTATTAAGGTTACTTTTCTAAAAACAGCTCTGTAGAGATGCTACTATTTTTATAAAAAAAAGTGGGTATAAATAATTCGTGTGGGTAGTTCGCAATATAGAAATGTCGTTAAAAGGTTTTCTAAAAAACAAAATTCGATGATTCGACTTTTGCACTCAAGTAGGTATTCCGTAGAAAACATACTCGACATGGTGGACTGATGAACAAAGGGGGGCGCCGAATCAAACAAGCATTGTTGCATATTCGACGCGAATATTAAGCTGCCCGCCTGGTTCATATTACAAGCGTTGAGTTCTGTATATAGTGAAAACAGATTTGGTCTAAGAATATACATTGATATATTATACGCGCTAACATCGCAGTCAGAAAACCTGGACTCGAAACTCACACATCAATGATCAGTGCATCACAGTCGCAAACGTACATTCACTGATAGTTTAGGACAGAGATAACAGCCGGCGCTGTCTTGCTAGTGAAATCGCGTTAGCCTCTGAATGTTTACGATTATTAATGACGTGAGCTCCATATACTCGTATCTCGCTTCCACTCGCTTAGCAAAATGGCGACCAAAACAATAAGCGAAATTAGAAATATCGTAATTTTTAAGTTTTCATGTACTTACAAATGAAATGTGATTCCATGTGATTTGTTTTTTTTATTTAAATTATTTGTTATGCATTGTGATAATCTTTATTCCCACTTAAAACAAAGAAAAAATATTTTTGCGTAACAACCGCGTTATGTCACTCGCCAATTGCGACTGAGTGAACTTAGGATAAACTATCCGGATTTCGGCGGTCCACGCACTAGAGGCGAGTCACCAATGTATCTGCCGCTGTTTTGCTTATATCTATGTTTATAATTAAGTTACCGGCAATCTGTATAATTCAGGTATTCTATACAATACCTAATGCGCAGCTGGTAATGTGTGGAAAAGACGAGAGCAGGGAAGAAGTTGATGTAATTTTAGAGCACCCAGACACGGCCAGGTTAGGTTAAGGTATTTTTTATCACCACTGAAAATTAAAGTAGGGCTTTAATTTTCAGTGGTGATAAAAAAAACCTTTAAACCATATTGTATACATTGCTTAAGTATTGTAAAGAATATCGGATTATATAGATTGCCGGTAACATATATATATTTAAATCGAAGATATTGGAGGACATAATAGAGTAGGTAGTGATCATGGGTCCGTTCAATAGCCGTCCAAGATCCACCACAAAATAAAATTAAAATGTGTTAAGGAGAGGTGTGAGGTCGAGGAGAGTTTCCTTTAGTCATACACAAACACACCGTCACGCGTGTACACCCACACATATACGCAAAGATATTACACACTTAAGAGCACGCGGTTTTTTTTTATGGTAGGTATAATTATCAAACGACAAATCCCGCGTTTTGGTGGGGGGGGAGATAGTGTCAGACTCTTACTGACTAAAAACCTTCTCTGTTCCATTCTTTGCCTTCGAATTTCGATCCAGGGCCCCGGGGTTCATTTTCACCTAACTCTTAGCCCCAGAAGGCATGCGGTGCACTTTCATTTCTATTATCATTTATTTTTCCATATATTTTTTTTATATTATATTATTGCACTATGTATAAATATGTTATCAAAATGTACCACTTGCGACTAGGTGAAGACACTGGTTCCTGTAATACAGGTGGCTAACTAGCTCAGAAACCCAAGGCATGAAATAGTTTGTTACTTGTTTTATTTGTCCACCATTGGCACGCGTGCCATAGGTTCGCCATTCCTACGGCACGCGTGCCAATGGTGGCACGTGGCAATAAAAATTTGGGCAAGCTAATACAAAATTACTAAGCACCTAGATAATTTGCAACTACAGAAATTACACCGACATTTGCTTATGTACGATTATATAGAAAATACATAGCACTGTTGACATTACGACTGCTTTACGAATTTTGGGATGCAATAATAGTAAGATAAATAGTTAAGTACGTATATGTCTTGTTTTTTTTTTCAATATCACCATAAAACTATTTGGCGGCTCACTTTCGTTTAATTTTTTAGGGTTCCGTACCTCAAAAGGAAAAAAACCCTTATAGAATTTCCAGCAGGCAGGGTCAAAGCCATCTGGGGCCAAGGGTCTACTTCTGAAAGGAAGGCTCGGCCCTGGTATGAAAGGCAACGAAGGAACAGGGTGGGTTTTTTAATCAGTAAAAGTCTGACACTATCTCCCGCTCCGCCCAAGGGCGGGAGATGCCATTGGATGATTTTTATCCAACAAAAAAAAAAAAACCCTTAGAGGATAACTTTGTTGTCCGTCTGTCTGTCTGTCAAAACCCTTTATCGCGAGAACGCGTGGAGGGATCGAGATGAAATTAAAACTATATACTCAAGTCAGCGGCCCCTTGAAGCTGTGAAAAAAAAAATCTAAGTTAACGCAAAAAACATATATTTCGACACTCTCAAAGGAACCAACATTCATAGGGTACTTCCCGTTGACCTAGAACCCTGAAATTTGTTGGTAAATCACAAACAAAAACTTTACGATTCGGAAAAATCTCGATTTGAGAATCTGAATATTTACGGAAGTTAAAACCCTGTGTGCTGTGTGCGTGTCCGACTCGCACTTGCCCAGTTTTTTTTTATAATAGGTAATGGCACCGTCATTAAAAAAGGTTCGCCATCCCTGTTCTAGTACCTATATTATTTAATAGGTATTTTCATAATTAAATATTATTATCTACATCAGTAAAACTAGTAGTTGTGAAATTTTTGTAACATGGCGGTAAAAAATAAATGGGTAGAAAATGAAAAAATATATAATAGAGGAATATATAATAATTAAAATAAATAATATATTCCTCTTTCTACCGTTTTCTCCTATGTATGTTAAGGTGGGCAAATCATCCAACTACATCTCGCGCTCTTGGGCGGAGAGGGTGATATTGTCAAACTTTTACTGACTAAAAACTCACTCGTGTTCCTTCTTTGTCTTCGTTCTAGGGCCCCGGCGATGTATGTTACGGTCAAATTGAATCCCAGTTATATCCCAGAACCCTAAATTTTCAAGCTATTGACATTCGTTTCGCGTTCCATTTTTAAACTGCTACCCATAGAGACGCGACAAATGGACCTTCATGCCAGGAAACAAATTTAATTTTATTTACAACTCAATATTGAGTTGCATTTTTTACACTGTTTTTTAAGACTAGAAAGCTACTGATTCAATGTATGTTTTGCTAGCTTCTGCCGGCGACTTCGTTCGCGTGAATTTTGGTTATTACAGACGCTAAATCGAAGGCGGTTATTAAGTAGCCTACCTAAATAAATAAACTGTTTTTCTTTCTTTATTTTTCTACCTATGTCTAATATGCCCATCCCTGGAGTTCAAGCTTTCTCTGTACCAAATTTCATCAAAATTGGTTCGCAACAGACAGACAGACAGAGTTACATTCACATTTATAATTTTAGTATGGATTATGTGACAATCTTAAAGTTGTTAACTATTTCATGTTCTATATTTTTAAGCAATTTTTTTAATCTAACCAAAATCACCGGAAAATAAAACCACATTATTAATATTACAGCTGAACATGGGCCTCCCCAAGCGTCGCCACAAAGACCAGTCCTGAGCGTCTCGTCACCACCGAATTCCTACTAACTTCACCAGGTCATCGAACTACCTTGTGGGAAACATTTCATCGCTGCGTCTTCCGACATGCGGTCGCTTCTCCAGAACCTTTCAGTCCCATCGACTATTTGTTCTGCAAACAATGGGTCTTGCTCACTAAAAAAATCCGTCCCTTAGTCTCATATCAGTTCACAAACAACTTAAGAAACATAGATACTTGTTGACGTAAAGTTTGAGCAGCTTATACAATTTAGAATGCCATCAACATGCTGGGTTGAATATGAAAAGGTTGGTAAAGTAATCTCAAACAAAATGGTTGCACTATCCTGTAAGTCGAGAAGCAGATAAAATTAAAACATGCATAACTTCAATTTAAATGGAAAATGGAAAACTTGTGGGATGTGTTTACGTAGGTCTTCTGTTATACACAAGTTTATATGATTACAAGCTGCTACCAGTAGCTTGGCTCACATTGTAGTTGAAAATTATACAAGGGAACATCATCATTAGCCTTTTAATGTTCCCACTGCTGGCACACAGGCATCCTCTCCAGGAGAGGGAATGGGCCGTAATCCACCACCCGGGCCCAATGCGGGTTGGTGGAACATACTCCCAGGATAAAAAGTATTCATGTGATATTCCAGGACATGGTCTACCCGTATACCAAGTTTCGTCAAAATCCATTCCGTAGTTTTTGCGTGAAAGAGTAACAAACATCCATAAGTACGTGGGACACTCAGAAAGTTTTGAGACACTAAAAAACTAACTTTTATGGATAAAATATTTTTAATAAATCTTTTCAAAGAACTCTCCACCAGTCTCTATACAAAGTTTCATAAGTCTGAACCAATTTCCGAAAAAAAAAATCCAGTCCGCCGCAGACACCTCTTCCACTGCCTTTACGAACACTGCTAGTGGTTCTTCCGGCGATGAAAACTGTATCCCTTTCAGCTGATTTTATATTTTAGGGAATAAAAAGAAGTCACACGGTGCCAGATCAGGACTGTAAGGACCCGCCCCAAGACTCTGACCGGTGTGGTGTCCAGTAATGCTATTCTCTAAGAAAACGCAGCGCTGCCGCAACGACGAACATCTAAATAGGATACATTGAATTAACAATACAATATATAAGAATATTAGGTTGATAATCCAATGTATCCTACGAGTATTTAGGTCTTCGTCGTTGAGGCAGCGCTGCGTTTTCTTAGAGAATAGCACCACTGGAAGTCCCTCGATTTGAGCGCTGAGTGCTCGGGCGCGTTGTCATGGTGAAGCAGTACCCCGCGGAGCCCGATGTCCGGTCGCATTTTGCTCATTGCAGACAAAACTTGTGGCAGCCATTTTGTGGTATACCATTCGGCGTTCATGCTGCTTTGGTCTCGTAATGGAATTAAAATCAGATACCCCGTCAAAGTGAAGAAACTAGCGATCAAAATTTTCCCTGCGCTTCTCGATCGCTTTACTTTCATAGGCGTTGGTTCGTTTGAAAAAAAAGCAGTCAAAAAAAGAAAAATAAAAACTTGGTACTAAAAGTCCACAACACGAAATCTTTCTAAACAGTTCGCTGAAAATATTTTTCTCTCTTTAATAATAATTAATTAGCGTTTAATAATAAAAGTTGTGGCTGCGGAAGACGTAGATACAATGAGCGCTCAGCAATTAGGGACCGCCTTCGAATCAAATGAAAATTAAAAAATAAAAGTCAGGTTCAATTGACTTTGTTCTGAAACTTCACTTTTAATTAGTTTTCCACTTTTTTTCTTGTGTACGGCTTTTTGGTGAGTAGGTGTTTTTATTTGACTTCCATCAAAGCTTGAGTACCTATGTATTATTGCTTGGATGCTGTGTTTAGATACTCGTATCTAAACTAACGTTATAAAGAGGAAAGGAAATTCGATTTTTTGTTTGTTTTAATATTACGATTTAACACAAAAATTACTTGACCGATTTTAAAAATTCTTTCACCATTAAAAAGCTACAGCTTTGCAGAGTAACAGGCTATATGTATTATGTTTAAAAAAAAATAGAGATGCTTAAAATTCCGGGCGAAGCTGGGCGGACTGTTAGTTAAGGCGAAGCGGAGGGCGTGTAAGGCTTTTACTGACTAAAACATCTATGTTCCTTCAGTTGCCCTTTGTATTCTAGGATCGCGGGTTTCCCTTTCAGAAACCATGGTCTCAGTAGTCTTCGACCTTCGACCCTGCTGGGCCCCTACGGATTTGCATTCAACTCTTCGAGGCGCGTGCAACATTACGCGCTGTCGACGGCTCGGACGGTTACCGGACAGCCAGACGGTGAACTACCCATTGGTCGTCGTCTGTAAGCCCACGTCTACAGTGGCTGGTCGTTGGGGTCGGTGTCTCGGTGACTGGAACCTAAGGATAGCCGTTCCCTCACGCATGCGGCCGCCTCCTTCACTAGCATTACTATTTCGCAAAAAGAGGCTAACAAATTCAGGTCATCAGACATGGATTACAGACAGTTTTATACAAACCCGTGAATATTCTCTACCTACCCTCTTCGTAACTGCATCGGTTCTGCTTCCAGCCTCACAGGAGGCATCTGAATATTATTATTTATTTCAAATAATGCCCTTGTAGTTTCTTGTGCGTTCTTCTTCAGAGATCTATGATTTTGCATGCGTAAATCAATTGAATTTGGTTACACTTGTGCTTTTACGTTTCACGCCTTTAGATGAGGAGTGCTCAAACAGATAACGAGACTTTCCCACCACACCCCCTCTCTTACTTATTAGTGTAAAATATTACCTATACAAAATAAACATAGTATAAGCATAAGGCACAAACAGCCTTATCATGTTCCCACTGCCGGGAATGAGGCTTTCCCAAGCAGCACAACAGGCTGTACAAAGGCTGTATATAGGTTCAGGTTTACACTCTGAAGCTGTATAGTAAGCTGTATATAGGCAGCATAAGCCTATATACAGCCCTTGTAACACTAAAAAGGGCCCACATATACAGCCTATATACAGCGTTAAGTGTAAGTGGAGAATAAAAGCTGTATATTGGCTGCATGTTGGCTGTATTTCGGCTGTATAAAGGCGTTTTTATACACTCTAAGCTGTATATCGGTGTACAATTAAACTTTAACTCTACAGATACTCACTTTTAACTATCATATACAACAAAATGCTCTTAATTGGTGTAAGAATACGGTAAGAATCAAAAACTTAAAGAATTACTTTTTAATATTTAACTAAATGGCGACTACGCCATAATAATATTAATTTATTTACTTAGTATGTTAAATTGGACTTGTTGACCTTACTCATATGGTGAATTTATAGTGCCGATTTAATTTCATTGTAAAAGTGAGTATATTTTCGGTGAAAATATTAACGCGCCAGCGAAATAATCAAATTTAACATCAAGGAACAATATAAATACGGTAAGTATTGTTAATATTTTTTAAAGTTATATTAAAAAATATGTTTAAAATAATAGGTATAGATGCAAATCAATCATAATCCAAGCTGATAACCATGATACGACATAAGACTTTTGCCAATTAATCCTTTTATTTTGTTTATAAAATCATTAAATACATTGGAAAATGGCGACAGTTTGCTAAAGCAGCCTAAATTCTCCCAGGAGTGCGATATAACACTTATATCTGTATATCAGCTGCATAATAGAGTATTTCTACGACGTAGGCTGTATAATAGAGTATTTTTACTACTTAGGCTGTATATTAGAGTATTTTTACTACTTAATCTGTATTACTGTTCATACAAGTACCTACACTAATAATAAGTATGAAACTCAACCCTCTATACAAACCCAGATTAATGCAAGTCAGACTGAAAATTATCTAAAACAAATTTTAGATAATCAGTATAATATGGCACAAACCATGTTCTAGCAGATAATCAAAACAAAATTTTCCATAAATTGGCAAGCCTATCTGTGCAAATAGAAGATAAATTTTCCCGGCGTAACTTAACTAAAAATACAGATGTAGTTACGTTAAGCGAATCTATCCCGATTGATAGTGAAGCTTTTATGATAAAACCTATTAACTCCATTAAAGAGCTTGAGACAATGGAGTCACTTTTATTGGACAAAAAGCAAAAATTTAAACTCTTAAAACAATATTCTTTTGTATGTTCACAAGGGGAGGGAAATGGTGTAATATGTGCGTACAAAATATTGGATATGTTTTTTTCTCGGGAATTCTTATGCAAATGTTCCTGGACAGGCGGTAGCAGGAACAGTGACGAAACAAAAGTTGGACTAAAATTATATAAAAATGTCCTTAGTTTTTACTATGATTTGATACGTATCTGGGATAAAACTTTTACCATAGACGACACTGAATTTTTTTTTTAAATGTCTTAAAAAATTCAGTGAAAAGGAAATTTAATAAAAATGAAAGAATTTCAACGAAACGCATAAGACCCAAAAAATGTCTGTTCAAAATATGACTGAGACAAACCAATTAGATAAAGAAAATCAAGGCACAAATAATGAAAACGCTGCTAACGAAAATGAGATATTTGAAGAACAAAAGGAGAATGTTGCTGAAGCTGTATCAGATCATGAAAATCAAAATCTGCATAAAAATAAAATGGATACAACTGAAGACATGATCGAAGAAGACGGGGAGGAAGAATCTCTTTGTTAATATACTGTACATAAAAATTATTAACATTACAGAGAACTTGACCCTTAGTTTTCTTCACAATATTTTCACTACAGAATTCCTTCATTTGCAGGCAAAGTTAACATTTTTGGATTTCTGAAATGTTAACAGCAATGATTGTGCTGACCTGAGATTTTATTAACCTGACTTAGCATTTAAAAGAAACAATTTCGTGACTGTGATAGTCTTTATGACACAAAATGTTATTAGTTTTATTTACCTAACTTAGTACTTAAAAGTAACACGTAATCTCAAAGCTGTGATTGTCCTTAAGACACATTTTTTTTTCTTTTTATTATTTACTGGTTACCTAGCATAGTTAACATTTAAAAGAAAAACGTAATCTTGTGATTGTGATTGTCCTTACGACACAAAATGTTATTATTTTGCTATTAAATTTTGTTTACATCACTTAGCATTTAAAAGAAACACGTAATCTCATGATTGTGATTGTCCTTACGACACAAAATGTTATTATTTTAAAATTAAGTTTGGTTGACATCACTTAGCATTTGAAAGAAATACGTAATCTCATGATTGTGGTTGTCCTTATGACACAAATGTTATTATTTTGTTATTAAGTTTTGTTTACATCACTTAGCATTTAAAAGAAACATGTAATCTCATGATTGTGACTGTCCTTAGGACACAAAATGTTATTATTTTATTATTAAGTTTTGTTGACATCACTTAGCATTTGAAAGAAACACGTAATCTCGTGATTGTGATTGTCCTTACGACACAATATGTTATTATTTTGTTATTAAGTTTTATTGACATCATTTAGCATTTAAAAGAAACACGAATCTCGTGGCTGTGATTGTTTTTGCAATACAAAAAGTTATTATCATTTAGTTCTCAAGTTTAATTTACCGAACGATAACCTGGTGAGTAACCATTATAAAGCATTTACTTGATAAAATGATTTTTATTTCTAAACAGTATGCAAAAGTGGTATAAAGTACAAATGATTTTTATGTTCCGTACATACTAATTTCATCTTTATATCTAGAGGACTAACAATGATTTCTGTCCGCCTGTTGATATCTGTATGTGATTTGGCTTTGTATATGTTCAAGTATGAGGATTTCACCGGATATTCAAAAACTTCTATTAAGTCTGTAATTTTATAGCCATATATTTTAATTTCATTGTCAACAACAATTATTTTGTTCACTACCAAAACTTCATCACTATTACAAATAAAATATTTATCATGAGATTTCGATGATATTTTGTAATCTTTGAAATGTAGTACAGTAACCTTCCTCCTAGTAGTTGTTACAAAAGGTTCACAATTAGTGGGATTTTTATTTTTTCTGCTCCTAGTGGTTTCTAAGGTTGAAGAATCTTCGCTGAATCTTTTTTCCACTTGAGCAGGAGGTTGGTTACCATGCCTCAGCATCCTTTTCATTAAATACAGCTTGTTCTCAAAAGGGTAAGCGCTAAATGTATAAAGTGGGCCAAATCGTTGAACTTCGTCTGTGACATGTACTAAGTTGTGAACATTACTAGTTATATAATCTGCTCGATAAAAGTTTTTATAATTTTCTACAAAATACTGTAAAAGCTCTTTTGCCAAAGGAATAAAATGACTATAATTTTTACTGGAACATATTGTTATACCGCAAAAAAACGCCAGAAAATGTGAAAATGCGTCTCGTGATAAAACATCTGGAAGTATGACAATGCTCAAGTAAAACAAAAAAGATCTATATTCAGATGCTTTCCAATGAGAAAAACAGTCTAGTCCTCTCCTGAATCTGAATTTGAAGACCTGTGACCTGTCTGAAGACCTGTGAATTTCAGATGGTAATTTGCGTTTGGTTAAAAAATTTGCAATATACAGCCTATATACAGCTTTAAGTGTAAAACGTAGCTTAAAGTGTCGAAAAACTCTTAAAGCTGTTTAATTGAGTAATTTAATACTCTGATATATAACCATAAGCGTACGCGGGTACCTTTATGCAGCCTAAAGCTGTGTTTTACACCCACGTACAGCCCATAAACAGCTCTAAGCTGTAAATCGGCTGCTTTATTGATGTTTGATACGCTTGCGTGCTGCTTGGGTTCTCTCTAGGAGAAGGAACGGGCCGTAATCCAACACGCAGGCCCAATGCGGGTTGGTGGGTGTCACTTGTTCGAATTTTTGGTCCTAGGATATGCCGGTTTCCTCACGATGTTTTCCTTCACCGTTTTGAGAGCAGTGCACAGTGGTAATGAAATAAATTTGTCTGGATGGGTTTGAACTCGCAACCTACAAGTCGGAACCGTAACCAGTGGGCTACAGTAGCACGCCGTCCGCCCCCCCCCCCCCCCCGGTAACCGTCCGGACCAAGCCCAAATCGTCGACGACGCATACAGTTCCACGCGCGCCTCAAGGAATTGCCAGCAAACCGTAGGGGCTCAGCAGGGTCAAAGCCTACTGGGGCCAAGGGTCTGCTTCTGAAAGGAAGATTCGACCCCGGTAAGGGCGGAAGATGTCATTGGATGATTTTCCCACTAACAAAAATAATCCACAACTGCTACAAACATAGGATAATACTCAATTATTTTCGTTTCTCTTGCACACAGAATCCTTGACGAATCAACAATACATATAAATGTATTTGTTTCAAGTACATTTAACCGAAAAAACTAGCGAAATCCCTAAATTCCTTTGTAAAAGATAGGCGTAACCGACCCTATTTTGGATGGGGCCATGCGGTTCCTACCCGACGCCGGACCGGTTCTAACAAGCCGTGCCTTTATACTGCGTCGAAAGGTCGAAGTACTTAATTAGAGAATGTAGATTTAAGTCTGTTTAGCGAAGAATTGTTAGGCTTCGTAAACCGGCTTTTAGAAAAACATGATTAGGGCGGAGTTAGGTAGCGTAGTTGGGTTTTATTGATAAATGTCGAAAGAGTTTATCTTTATTTCAAACTAGTCTCTGTCTACATAAAAGTATTTTATTACCTCAGATAACAAGCGAATAGGCCCAGATTCGCAAGAATGTTACAAATCTTTGAAATTCTCGGATTTTTTCTATTATAATATGTATGTACGCGTAAAAGTAGGTTTTTCTATACAAACTTTGGAAAATCCCGCACCTTCGTCATAAAAGAAAAAATTGTGAAATAATTCTCAATCCTAGTCCTAGTAGTTTCGACTGTGAGTTGATATGTCAATCAGTTTCTCCTGTTATATAATTATATATGTCACCATAAAATTGTACGAGTAAATACCGTTACATTACAATCTATCTTGCGAGATTGTAAACTAGCTAATAAAGATCGTGAACCGTAACAAACAGCTCACGATTTAACGCATTATTTTTCGGTAGATTGTAATATATTGAACTGAAACTGTGAAATCATTAAATTGCCAGTTGTCCGAAGGTTGTCTCTAATAGGCCGTTGGCCGTCTATGGTGCCGGTTATGTTCGGTGTCTAACACTAACTTACTTATCATTGAAATAAAGTAAAGAAATTATCTTGGAAGTCAAAGTGCAAGGGACAGTGGGACTAAAACAAGGAGACTAAGTTCAGGTAGCGCTCACTAATTTTATTAGCTAGTGTCGGACGTCCGTAGAGCTCGGAATGCCGCGTCGGCAGCGAACAGAGACATCACTCAACTGATTACCTATCATAAGTTCGAAAAACGTTTGGCCAAATTTCATTTCACCTTAAACTTTTCAACTATATTATCGTTTCGGTTTTTTTTTTTATTTCATCGAAGTCACGTCTGCCACTGTATCAGTTGACCTATTTTCAATTCGGATTTTTTCGTTACTCCAACGTTTCATTTGGTCGAAAAACTTTTCATAGATGTTACACTCAGCCGAACCTTCATTATACCACCATGGAAGCTCTTATGTCACGGCTCCGGCACTGCAGAGTTTGGGCGGTCCCACGCGAGCTTATCGTCGCAGATGGTTTCAACACTGACCACCGCAGCTTCGGCTTGCTGGCCGGTCAGAGTGTAAAATAAAACTATTGCAAATAAAGGTTGTTTTCCTTAAAATTTATTTCAGAGAAGATATTGACTTAACATCCTGGATTACCTTATTTTTTCCTTATTTAATTTGTTGTGTGTGAAAGTTTTTACATTACCGTCTTAAGCAGCGGCCGCCGATGTGTCTCCTTGCTCTGTGAGACTGCCCACTACGAACAAATTGCACATAATTGGTTCATTCTACATAAACGTCATAATGGCGGGACCAAGTCTTGTATTGGAATGATTCTACCACGTACATTTAGTACGTTTTTGTACTTTTTTGTACCCGTCTTTAAACTTTTGTACCTCACACGGTTTAAACGGAATTTCATGATAACCATGGCCCCGCCATTATAACGCGTTATAATGGCGGGACCATGCTTGTACTCCAAAACTAACGAATTTCATCATTCTGGTCAAACTAGTATTATGTACCTGATTTAGTACCTCCAAAAATCAACAGTAAGTGACTGAGATGTTAGTATTTTTTTTACAAAATTAATTTTTAATTTTTGACATTTTCAACGCCTGAATCCTTAGACGAGCAATAATACTTTATGCAAAATTCTACAAGCAACTACTTTTCGTGCAGGCGCTTTATAATTAATTATGTTTTATATAAGGGTGAACGCTGCGATAAACGGGCGCACGCGCGAGCGCCTATCTCGTGCCTATGCGCGTGTGTCGTGTGGAATCCGGTTTACACACGACACACGCCTTAGTACCTGCGCAGTGTCGCTAGTTCTACTTTAACAGTGTGGATGTAGTAGTGTCGATGGAGATCTTTAATGTATTATTACACAGCAAAAGGGGCGTGGGACGCGGCTACCCGCGACCGGTATCGGCACGGTGAGCTCGAACGGAGCACTTTTGTATGGGACCGCGCGTGCGCCCGCTAAGGGCTTGTGTACACGATGCCGCCGCCGCGCCGTCACCGCGCCACTATAATGTTATAAACAGCATAGTGGCGCGGCGGCGGCATCGTGTACACGGGCCCTAACACACTATGTTATTTAAATCATATTACATAGGCCAGATAGGATAATTATTATTATCCGTTTTAATATATTTCATAAAGTTAATAGAGTCTGTCTAACGAAATCGCGACCTGAGAAAATGAGGTCAAATCAAAAAATATTGAATATGGTATTACTGTCATACTAGGAGAATTTTTTTTGATACTTGAGTATTTTTTTGTATTTGCGACAATCGTATAATTCTTTTTGACGAACTATATTCCTAATATGAGGAACACAAAATGTTTAGAAATAAATATACCCAACCGCTTTTAACAGCATCACACAATCAGAAATATTCAATCCCCTTACAAAACAAAAAATAGAATCCACACATACTTCTTCCAGCAAGTAAGAGAGATTAGATATTATGTTTCAATCAGAATTGAGTCAAACAGGGCGTCCCGTTGTCCCCAAAGTTATTCACCACTTCTTTCAGACATTAGCAGTCGAATGGAAAGAGAAGGGCATTGT
Organism: Leucania comma; assembly: GCA_958295575.1. NCBI lineage: Eukaryota > Metazoa > Arthropoda > Insecta > Lepidoptera > Noctuidae > Leucania > Leucania comma. The sequence goes on along the minus strand of OY282477.1, from coordinate 19,969,266 downwards.
CATCAGCGAAGCTAAGTTAAGTAATTTGCAATTATCTGATAATATTGTCCTGTTCTCTCCTACAGCCATAGGACTAGATCAAATGCTGTTTGGTCTACATATAAAAATGTTGAAGACCAAAATCATAACCAGCAGCTCCAAAAGGAACGTACACGTAGGCGGACAGAATATACAATACTTCTTAAAATATATTATTGTCTACTTGGGCCAAGTAGTCTCTTTCTGGGCCAGGTAAGACAAAGAAATAACGTGTCGAACAGAAAATACCTGAAAAAGTTACTGGTCCATCAAGGAACTGTTTAAGGGCACTTTGCCGATATCACTAAAGCGTAAGCTTATGGACATGTGTAATCTCCTCATTTGACCTATGGTGTATACAGACTTGGTCTTTGACTAACATCCAAAAGTCTAAACTCAAGGTTTGCCAACCGACCTGGATGTCTTTCTTAAGAAATGGAATGTGAGTAAGGGACTGATACCATTAGAAAGAGTGGATGGCTTTTGCACAGCAGTAGAACAATACTGGATAGCTATAATAACCAATATAATACAAAAACGAGTAAAGATTCATTTATTGGTATATTACTATTCTATCAAGAAAGTCACGGGAAAAGGTGAATAACACAAAATGTTGAATTTTATCATCCTCAAAGTATGATATTTCATCACATCAATTCGACCGCTTTTGAACGTATAAAGTGCGGTAGTGAAGATATTTCTTCTTAAAGCTTAGTTTTAAGTGTAAAGGTTTTTTCTCCAAATTCCTTAACGATTCAATGTTTTTTTATTTATTTCGCGCAGTCCTTGGATATCTTCAAGATATCTATAAACATAAGAAAAATTATTATCATATCGTAAAATATATCTAATAGTCCGTCAACAATGATCAAGATTATACTGTCATACTAACTTAAAAACCCAAGATCAAAAACAACTACTTTCTCTTCTTGTTTTTCTTTAAACTTACTGATCATAGTATTTCACAGCTTTCCTACATAACTTTTTATTGTTTTACCCATGATAAGCAATTATATTTTTAAAATCAATCTTTGTTACAAAATACTGACAATTGCAATCATAGACTTTGACATGCTTTTGACGGCAACATTATGTTGCCAATTTAATTAAAAAAAAAAAACTCCAGGTCGCGCTTTCGTTAGACAGACTCATGTTATAGTCTGTCTAATGAAAGTGCGATCTGAGAAAATGAGGTCCAATAAAAACACATTGATTGTAGTATTACTGACATAGTAGGAGATAAAAGTTTTGATACTTGACTGTTTTTTTTTAATTTGCGTCCATTGTGAAGACGAACACTATACTGCGCTCCAATACGCAAATCGTTGATGTACTTCAAAAGGCTGCCCAACGTACACGGGACTGGGCAGGATATATCTGCCGCATGTCTAACAAGCTGTGGGCACGTAAAACACAGGATCGGTTTCCAGATACAGCAACGCGGCGCTGCGGCAGATCACGATGGATATGGCGGGATGACGTGGATGTCTTCCTTAAGAATTGGAATGAGAAGCAAGGAATTGTGATCGTCGCAAAGAGTGGAGGGAGAACTTTGCCCAGCAGTGGGAAAATAAAGGCTAATTAGATTTAATAACCAATACAATACGAGAACGAGTAAAGGTTTATTTATTGGTATATTACATTATACGGTACTACTCTGTCAGGAAAGGACCGAGAAAATGTCAATAATACACAAAATGTTAGTTATACTTCCAAATTTATTTTATCGCTTTGGAGGTATGCGGAACAGAGAGTAAAGTCCCCTCCTCCGACCAGACGGGGTAATGTTTGGTGTGCAACTGCTTGATAGTTGATTTCGGGCTGTTGTATATATTCAAATCGCGCGGAGAACTTTGATTGCGTGGTAAAGGATTTCGTATTTCTTCATAGTTTTTATGTGACGTCACAGTTGTCGCTACCTTCAAGTATGCTCTTTCAGAAATTTATTTATTAAATCTTTATGCACTAGTAGTAAAAACACACACAAGATTATCTATAAACATAATAAATAGTCGTCGTCAACAATGGTCAAAATTATAATGTCATACTACTAACTCAACAATCCGAGAAATCTTCTTTAGTCTATTGCGCTAAAGGATCTTGCATATTCTGATTGCAGATAGATAGACACAAGGATCTTATTTATAGTTTATAAAATCTTTGAATAGACATTAGTATCTATTGACATTGACAATACGTGATATCTTAGGATATATAAGATCCGTGGTCATTCGCCTATTGATGCGTTTATTGATTTTTAAACTTTAAAACAAGATACATAGGTACTGTTTACATAATATACGTAATCCCACCAACTTTAAACTGGAATATCTTTATTAAGAGCCAAACACAGCTCCTATTAAAAATATTCTAGAGCCGTGTTTAGACTAGTGTTTGGTATACTAAAATTTTCAAGACCTGTACTTTGGCAATAAGCTAATGTGCAAAGACATTGAATATAGACTGCCAATAGACAGGACATAGCGAACACAATCGTGATCCGATAGTTGTTCAGGACACAGACCTCCTCTCTAACAGAGGGAATGGGCCTTAATCTATCACGCGGGTCCAGTGCGGGTTGGTGAATGTCACATGTCTTCGAATTTTTGGTTCTAGGACATGCCAGTTTCCTCACGATGTTTTCCTTCACCGTTTTAAGAGCAGTGGTGATGAAATAAACTAAACAAATTAATGTTCCTGACTCGCAAGTCGCGGTCGTTACCACTCGGCCACCACTGCTCGCTCGCTCCGCTCTATAAATTGTATTATTATAATTGATAAAATTTGAGATACATCCAGTTTAAACTGAAGCTGGTTTTTTTTGACAATCCTCCTTTTCATTGAGTGTCTGCCTATATTCTTTCAGTAAGCTTTCAGTATTACTTACAATAAAACTACTTATACTACTTGTAATTTTTTTTTACTATTCATTAACCATAAATTATTCGGATCAAGAATCCAAGTACCTACTTACTGGTGTTAGTTAAAAACATTTCCTAAACATGAAAAGAGGAAGAAAAGGTGCAGTTTCTTTGGAACAACAAAAGACAATTTTTTTTAAATATGCGAGTGCCTTCAAAAATTACAACTATCTACATACAAGTGACCAAATTTTTTCTAAAATTAGTGCAGATTTAAACTACGCAATGAATGCCAAAAGTCTATATTTATCATTAAAAAGAAACTATAACTATTTTTTTGAAAAAAAGGGTGATTCCGTAACTAAAGAAGACCAAGATAGTATTGAAGAAATTGAAACGGACGACTCCAGCTCAAATTCAAATATTAGCGATGAAAAAATTAACTCTGAGTACATCACTTTCTATTTAGACATTTACTCATGGGAAAAAATTCAGCCCATTGTTAAAGTCGTTAAAAGAAGTAACACTTGCTTAACTTCTTCGAAATTCAAAAACAGGTGGTCCTTACCAAAGCATGCATGGGCCGAAATTTTACGAGAGGAATTATGGAAGGTTACGAAGAAACCCTGTTCTTGGATTTTTAAGTCAGTCACTATAAAGGCACATGAATTAATTAAATTCTATGGTAACTGTAAGGAATGCAAAGCGAAAATTGAAATTTTCTTAATTTGGCCTACAGAAAAAAATGTTACATGTAGGTGTACCATAAGCAATGTCGATAATAAATTAATACATAAACTTTCGAGAAAACTAAAAATGTCACCATTGAAACGTTCAGCACTAAGCGCAAGACTGAAATCAGAATCAGCACTATCTGTTCATCGATCTCTTGCTGATTCTATGATTGAAAACGATGATGTGGAACCTACACATTTGCCCAAATTAGGAACTTTGCGCCAAATTAAACACCATACAAAAAATGCTTCCTTTTATGACCCAAACCCAATAATATCATTATGGATTATGGCGCAAAGCCCGCCTTATAATGATTAAATATATATCATTACAACCTTATTTTGTAATTTACTATTGGCTGTCTGCTCAGGAATTTTATTACAAGAAATACATCGCAAAACACAGAGTTATAATGAGTTTGGATGCCACAGGCAGCATTTTGAAAGAATTTGGCCCGCGTCGTGATATGAAGATTACGAAACATCTTTTTTTATATGTGTGTGTAGTTCAAACTTTTAGTGGTAAGAGTAGTTTGCCTATATTACAAATGATATCCGAAAGTCAAACAATGGACACGATTGCAAAATGGCTTAAAACGTGGTCTGAAAAAAATACACCTCCAAATGAAGTGGTATGTGATGACTCATCTGCGTTAATCGGAGCAGCCGTAAAAGCATTTACTGAGCTTAAAACAACAAATGAATACCTTGATGAATCATTTAAGTTACTGAATGAACCTAATTGTAAGTCATCTCAGTGTTATATTAGACTTGATACAAACCATTTCACGAAGATATTATACAATTTGGCTTGTTTTAAAAATGTAGACCCAGGCATAAATTTTTTTTATGTTAATTGCTTGAAAGATATTAAGCAGTGCCAAGATTACGAAGTAATCAAACAAACTGTGAAAGATATGGTAACTTTATACTTATCAAAATATATTGGATCTGTTCATGGCAATGTTTTAAGAAGTGAGGAAGCCAGAATGAGATTAAAACAATTTATCTGTATTCAAAAAGAAAGATGTTATAGAAAATGTAGTAATAAATGAAAATAATGATAGTAGTGATTGTAATACAACATTAGTTTGTAAGAATATTAACACAGAATTAGAAAAGGAAGAACTAGACATTCATAAAACTAAAAGCAATATGAGAGTAAAATGGTTGATTGATCATATCAGTACAGAAAAACTCATAAATGAATTAGAAGAAGAAAATTTTAAAAATACGGAAAATTTGTATTATATGCCTTCATTAGTGGACACTTTATTACGCTATATTAACCAACTTCCGTTGTGGTCAAATTGTATGATGAATATTTATGATAGTAAAATAGATACTCCAACATCTTCTAATGTAGAAAATTATTTTAAAAGTGTAAAAAGATTTCTTCTTAATTTAACTACAAAATCGCATCGACTACGAATTGATGATTTTATTTTGCAGCATCATCGTTTTTTATCTGGTGAAACTAAAATAGCAACGAGTTATTTGCTGTCTCATTGTAAAGCTGATCCTAAAATAAATAAAAATCACATTTCGGAAATAAAAAGTAAGACAGAAGACAATTCAGATTCCATATTTTCTAAAAATCCGACGTGTATAGAAAATTAGCGCGGTAAAGGTAATAATGTAAAAAAAACGAATATTAAGAAATCAATTACTAAGTACACACAACGAAAAATGAAGGTACCGATTTTATTAAATGGTAACATAATTAAGTCGTATGACAATTTGCATCCAATAAATACGTGTGCTTTTGACGCTGTATGTCAGGCAATAGCAATTCTGTACGCCGATAAAAAATACAAAGTCAGCAATAAGATTAACAACAACGATGATGATTTTTTTAGGTTTATTAAAACACTTGTCAATAATTTTAGCGAATCTATTTATAAATTGCGCAAAGAAATTCTAATCAAACATTTCAAAACAGAAACAATTGGTTCTAAAATAAAAATTAGTTGTGAATGTAATGTTTCATATATTGTAGAAAACGTTTTATTTGATCTACTTTATAGCGCAGAAGTTATAAGTGCCTGTACTAATGACAATTGTGCTTATAAATATAATAAAAGAAAGGTTGGCTTTTTACCACTAGATTTAGATATTATAGAAAAGAAAGGGATCTGTGCCCTAAATGAATCAGCAGAAACAATGTTGATGGATGATAATTTGAAAATATGTAATCAAAGCGAATGTTCTGGTTTTAAAACGATTTCTTACGCTTTGACAAGCATATTATTTTTTGAATTAAACGATAATAAAAAAGTTAATTTGCACGAAATTCCTATTAATTTAAGACTTAATAATAAATATTATCAAGTTGTAGGTGTAGTCGAGTTTATACCACCATTTATAAAAGGTATAGGTCATTATGTATCCAATTGTGTAAGGATATTAGGGAAATGGGAGTGTTATGATGATTTGTCAAATAGAATTAAAAAAAGTCAATCGTTTGTCATTCCGCATTGCATTATATATGCAGAAATATAATTATCAATATGTCGTGGCCAGATCATAGAAATGATGGTTGAACAGCTGATTGACCACAGAAAAAAAACAAAATGGCGGGATAACGGCGTTTCGACCTTTATTGGGTTTTTCAAGTTGTAGAATTTTGTTTATACTTTACTAAATCTTTGCTGTAAGAGATTTTGTAATTAAACAATAATTGATGAATGATTCTTTAGATAAGAGGCTAAAGCAGTAGTCGGAAACTCTTTAACGACCTAAATCAAAAGAAATATACCTAAAATCATACGACGACCTTTGACGACGACTCAGGTTTTTATTTTTATTTTCTTTTTATTTGTAATGAAAAGCACAGTGTTCACTTCGGGTTAAAGACTTATTTAGCTCTCGAATATTGGCGAATGACAAATATTATTATGATTGAGGTTAAAAATACTTGCGGATCGATAGCTTGCTGCCATCTAAATCGAAATTAAAATGTACGACCGACAACTTTGGAAAATTTTCTTCAGTAAGTGCACACATGAACAAATGCGTCGTAATTTTCATTGTTTTCTTTTTTATTTTTATTTGACATAAGCCTAAGTACATGGGCATTTATAAAACGTCAAAAGCTAGTGCACGGATCCAAATCGGTCGTTTCCTATGGAGAATAACCGGTAAGAAACTCCATGGTTACTCTTTTTTAAAAATAGTTTACATTACAATATTTCCATATTACAGCATTAATAAATAAATTATGCAAGGACAGTGTAGACCAGTCAATATTGTATCCAAGAGCACAACAAAAATAATCATAAAAGAGTAACTAAGAATTTCGGAGTCTATAGTATTCTTACATTCACATTATAAAAAGAGGCTATATAAAAGCAAGAAATAATAAGTAATTACAAATATGACTACAACTATTACATAATATAAAAAAAATTGCAAAGGCAATGTGACAAAATAAAAAAGCCTGTTGTATATTAAAACAAAGATGGATAGACTTTAACCTTATAATATACCTTTTTGGTTAAGACACGCTTAATATGAGTTTTAATAATAATATACTTTATTTCGGTTATAGAAAATCCATAATGTGTTAGTAACAGAAATACATATACGACTATGTTAGTAATAAAATTAATTCAACAAAAAATAATAATAATAAAATGATAATGGAAACCATCAGACCTGTTTAATTTGATGGTTGTACCAGTACTCGAGGAGATTTATCATCTTATGGGGTATGGCATTCTCCCTCAGTTTTGACCACAAGAAATTATAATAATAAGTTAAGTTTTAGTTTATAATAAGTTTTGAATTCTCCGTTATTTCTTCGTAAGTGTATTGAAGAACGTCGTTTGATACATGTGGAGATTTGTCACTGCAGCACTCGGCTTTACAACACCCTTGCCTATACTACTCGGGTGAATTTCGCTTCAGTTGTAATGACAAATCTTCTCCGCTTGTAAAATAAACATTTTTTTTCTTAATAAGATTTGCTTATTTCCACCTTAAGCTTTTTTTATTTCGACTTTGCATGGTTTGGACATGTGGCCGGAATAAAAAAAAAACCTACTCCAATTTTACTGTCACTTTGATTTTCAGTGGAGTCCAGATGAAACACATTTTTAATGTTTTTGCAATGCTTGGCAGCAAATGTATCGAGTCAGTTGGAGTTAATACTACAACAAACATCTTAACTCTGTATATATCATCATCATCAACATTTCAGCCAAAAGACGTCCACTGTTGGACAGAGGCCTCTCCAAGTGTCGCCACAATAAACGGTCCTGTGCATCTCGCATCCATCGGATCCCTGTAACCCTCACCAGGTCATCGGGTCCGCTTTATAATATAATATTATATTACCACAACTATCACACAACACCATCTAGTCCCAAGCTAAGCAGACCTTATGTTACGAGTTCCAGACAACTGATAAACATACTTATATATTTCTAAATACATACATATTATAGATAAATAACACCCAGGACACAGAACAAATGATCGTGCTCATCACACAAACATTTGTCCTGAGTGGAAATCGAACCCATGAACTCCAGCATAGCAGTCAGGGCCACTAACCACTAGACCAACAGGCCTGTCAAAATATAGGAGGCCTTCAAATGCTGCGTCTTCTGTAAATATATAAAATCAAACTCAAACTCAAAATCGTTTATTTTACATGGGCACTTATAAAATGTCAGAAGCTAGCGCACGGTTCCAATTGGTCGTTTCCTATGGAGAAGAACCGGCAAGAAACTACATGGTTACTCTTTTAAAAAAAGTGATTGTTTCTACACTATTTTCATACTACAATAATTGAAATGATTGAAAGAGGACTATATTGTCAAAAGTTGTGTAGATACTTGTGATATAAAAGTGCTTCATTTTTATATCACATCACTAGGCTCGGCCACTGAACTTCACTAGAAAATATTTCGCTAATAACTCAAAATTGTTATTTCATAAGATAGTATAATTCGCGCCAATAAAGAAATTTGAATATCTTTATAGATGGCTTTTCATCTTGCTCATCCAAATTAATGAGAAGCTCAAAATATCTCTGTTCGATTAATTTATAATTGTTTTTTTAATTGATTTAGAATACAATATTACAATTATAAGTAAAAATTATTGTGTTTATGTTTCAGACTGACCCTTGATACTGTCACTGACGGTATACATAGCAAAGATTTTATAAACTATCTAGATTGCTCACGACAACCTCACAAACGTTCCGAAGAGTACGATACAAAAGGCTATGTTATCTCTTTCTACTAGTGTGTCCACAGACTTGTTCGTATTACAGGACAATTCTATTCTATAGAAGTTCAAGTTGTAATTATTGTATATAAGTTGAATTAATCAAATCAACACAATGACAAAAAACCTAAATGTGTGTTTTGTATTTAACTGCATATTAATTGAACGAAGATATCCGCAGGAGAACCAAGGCTGCCGACATAGAACAAAGAATCGCCAAACTAAAATGGCAATGGGCAGGGCACATTACTCGCAGAACATAATGGCCGTTAGGGCTGAAAGATTTGGGAGTGACTGCCGCGTATCGAAAGACGCAGCGTTGGAAGGCCTCCTATAAGGTAGACCGATGACCTGGTAAAAGTTGCGGAAATCCGATGGATACGAAACGCACAGAACCGCTCATTGTGGCGACATTTGGGGAGCCTTATGTCCAACAGTGGACGTCTTTGGGCTGAAATGATTATGATGATTGGATGAAAGGTTAAAGAATACGAATATCATAAGCGCACGCACAGGGATTTAGTATCAAATGCTTCGTCTGGCACTCTAACCGAATTAAATACGCGCTTGTCGTAGCTGTACGAACACAGGTCGACCTATTTCATTAAAAAAATTCGTCAATCTGAACTAATTTTACAAAAAAACTGATCCTTGAAACGTTTACGGTATAAACTACTATGTGTATCATGTTTTTCGTGATCTTTTTTATGTCATGGGTCCCAAAATCTGTTCTTGTACTGGGGAGTCTCAAGTAAGATTACTAACAGTAAAGCTTCCTCTTTATCACTAAAATAAAATGTTATTCACTAAAAATATTTAAAAAAAATGAAATTTAATTACTTTTGACTTCTTATGGCGGGTTTCTGAATTGAGTATTTTGAGTTAAGAACGACTCAAACCATACTTAAATGCCAAATTTTGACAGATTTGCAGGCTAAAGTAGAGTTTGAGTAATTCTCAACTTCAAATGCTTAAATCAGAAATCGGGGGATAGTAAATTAAACTATTTTTTCAGGGTTCACAGACAGTTAGGAATGGTACTTTGCCATCCAAAAGTAGAATTCTACAGCATCAATTAATATTAAAATGCTTCAATGACAAAATATCAATAATTTACTTAAATAATAAATTTATAGTTACCCTAGTTAAAATAGGGGTAAGAAAGGGACACACCACCTCTTTCTCGTTGTCTTGCATCGGAACGTTTTCCCCATTTGCTTGTCAATGAAACATATATGTTGTACAATGAGTATGTGATATTGCTCCGTAAGCAATCCAGTTTATCCCTAGGATACATAAGATCCTTGATACATATTATAGTTTAAAACAGTTTAAAAATCGGATGTACAGATTATCTAAATAGCATGTAATAATTTTATGAAATATATTGAAACGGATAATAATAATTATCCTATCTGGCCTATGTAATATGATTTAAATAACATAGTGTGTTAGGGCCCGTGTACACGATGCCGCCGCCGCGCCACTATGCTGTTTATAACAGTTATAGTGGCGCGATAACGGCGCGGCGGCATCGTGTACACAAGCCCTTAACGGGCGCACGCGCGGTCCCATACAAAAGTGCTCCGTTCGAGCTCATAATTAATTATAAAGCGCCTGCACGAAAAGTAGTTGCTTATAGAATTTTGCATAAAGTATTATTGCTCGTCTAAGGATTCAGGCGTTGAAAATGTCACAAATTAAAAATTATTTTTTTTTTTAAAAATACTAACATCTCAGTCACTTACTGTTGATTTTTGGAGATACTAAATCAGGTACGTAATACTAGTTTGATCAGAGTGATGAAATTCGTTATAGTTTTGGAGTACAAGCATGGTCCCGCCATTATAACGCGTTATAATGGCGGGGCCATGGTTATCATGAAATTCCGTTTAAACCATGTGAGGTACAAAAGTTTAAAGACGGGTACAAAAAAGTACAAAATCGTACTAAATGTACGTGGTAGAATCATTCCAGTACAAGACTTGGTCCCGCCATTATGACGTTTATTAATGTTCGGGCAATAAAATCGGTGATTGAAAAACAATTTTTTGCTATTTCTGACTTTTTGCCTGGAGGCATCGTCTAACTGCTCATACTTGAAATTATCGCTGTCGGACACGATGTCAGATGAGACATCGCACTTTTTGGTCCCACCCCATCAGCGAGTTCGAGCCCGCGACTGCCCTTTAGTTAGTCATGAACAGTCAAAGTAGGATTTTTTTTCCGGTGGGTAAAAATCATCCAACGACAACTCCCGCACTTGGGAGGAGCGGGAGATGGAGTTAGACTTTTACTGACTAAAAAACCCACCCTATTCCTACATTGCCTCGGGTCCAGGGCCCTGGTGTGCACTTTCACATTAACCTAAGGCCCCATCATAAACTGTCTACAAACTATTATTTGCTCTTGTTCACGAATGCTCAAACAATTGATTTGTTGCGAACACAATATTTACACTACGCGAAATTATACAACATTATTTTTTAGTATATTGAAACCTCAATATCTACAGTTTGTTCAGAATCTGAATCGATTCTAACAATTTTTACACCATGTTTTATATTTTTCCCAAAAATATTTAAAAAAAGAGATCACAAGTTGGACATCACCTAGCTTATAACATTGTGATTTTCATGATACAGTCATGAAATTTTGTAGATTCTTTACATAAAAATACTAGACTAGTTGTAAATATACGGTCGTGTTACACTTCTGAAATACGATTGAGATATAAAATAGAGGTGTTCAATATATCAATATATTTGCTAAAGAGTTTAGAGGCCAACCCGAGTTACATTGTCATGTATCCTCTTACTTGATTATGAATGTTATTGAACTTGGACATCTTTCTTCAGATATTTTGGATATACAGATATCACGTGGATACTATTTGTAAAACTAATCCAGTAAAGACCTCTGAAAATAATCAGTGAGTTGTACTTCGCTTTTATATATACTAAACTCGTAGATTTCAAGTAGTTAGCAATCAAGATGTTTCTTATATACTTCTATTCATTAATCATTATAGGTCAAGTAATGAAATACAAAACCAACAATTTATCATTTATTTATCAACAAAAAAAACTACCGTAACATAACAATTATAATATTTAAATGTACAATAACAACCAACTACATCTAACAACGATCCGCGACTCTATAATAGAATAGATTAAAAGATAACATAGTTCCTCTCAACGTTAATTGTAAAACGTCTGTTCTAGTTAAAGTTTCAAGTCAAAACAAAACTTTACATTTATCAAGTACCGTCTGTCCTAGTAATTTTCATTGGGTTAGGTCTACCTACTGTCCATGACGCGTAGCTTCCATTATACGCTTGGTTCACGCCTTCGTGAAGCTTACATACAAAATTACGAAACTCCATCGACAAAGCGGCAACGGCACGACTGCCGGCGACGCGTTGTCAACTGACGCATACGCTTGATAATTACCATTGATTGCAGTCAGTACCACCCACTGACGTCTATTTCTTAACACGTTGCGTCCATGTTTGTTATTTGCCATTTTGGCGCTGTCGGCCGTAATAACTGTAGCGAGTGTCTAACTGGTCATGTCGCACATACTTCAAAGTATTGTACGGTCAGGGGTCAAAAGTGCAGTTGCACTCTACTAATGCTAAAGTGTATAAAATATCTTTGTAAAAGAGGGCCACTGGGCCACAACTGGTTTATTTAATTCTTTAGGTTCTATGGTACAAACGAACTGAGTGTGTGGGAGTGATCCATTGATCCTCCTCTATAAAAAAAATCTAGATACTTTATTATCGGTAGAGTGCAACTGCACTTTTTACCCCTGACTGTACATTTCTCTGCAGCCATTTGCATTATACGTCAAAATTAGTTCTCTGGACGCTCGTGGGTGGCAAAATATTAGCTTTCAAATGTATGGAACAGCCTATCCAGTGACAAGTAAAGAGAGATAGAGATCAGTGGTACCACCTGTTTGTGACGGTGGACAACGCGTTGGCGACTGTCTCGAAAAGTAGCAATGACTGCAGTTGTATACGTATATCTCGCTAACAATGAGCCGATCGTCTCTATGAGAAATTATATGTACTTTTGAAACCAATTAGAGTCTCAGTACGGCCGACATATCTTGACCGCTCCGAACTTCGAACAATTGGTTGCGCAGTAATTCTTTTTGAAAATCATATGGCAAATGCGTATTGCATATTTCTTCGAGCACACACCATAGTTAGGACTTCAGACCGTCAGCTTTTTGAAGTTAGGCCAACATATTTCAACCGTACTGCACTTCAAATAAGTGTGGACGGTGTTTGATTTCATGGTTTTTTTTTTTTTGTAGGTATACGGAACAAAATGTAAAGTACCATAATCCTCCGTTGAAAAGGCCTCCGACTGGACGGGTGGGTTTGAGCAACTGCCCAATAGATGATTTCGGATTGTTGTATTGTATAAGTTTAAATCGCGTAGAAAACTCTAATTACGCGTAGTTTTGTTCTTATGTGACGCCAAAATATTGCTACAGTTCTAGTAGTTTCGTGTTTTTCAACGAACCTACTTGAATGAACCTAGCTAGGCAGTTGAAATCAGTCTCATCTAGTAATTTCAAATAAAGTTTTGTGTTTTTCAACGAGCTTGTTTAATGGGCAAAATTTCAAGCTCTCCTAAACTGAAAAAAAAAACGAAAAAATTGAGACTTCTTTAGCTTCATAAGGCAGTACCTATAGTCAGTCAAAACCAATCTTATTTTTTATTGTTGATAGGTTCGCGCTTGACCGCTATCTCACCTGATGGAATGCGACGATGTGGTCGACGATGGAGCGCGCTTACCTAGAAGTAACCTATTGAGTTTTAACATAAAGATTCCTGGGTTGCAACCATCAAGAAATACAAACTCCTCCAGGGGATTGCACTTCTTAGCTGTACGCACTATGAATGTGTTCCCAAAACGTTTTGCCTTGAAACGCAAAGAGGTAGAGGTGCGTATAGGTAGGATGTCCACCATGTACCTATGGCGCATCAAATTTTCAACGAACCTGCTTGATTAACCAGGTACCAAGCTTACCGATCCAGAAAAAAAAAAAATTAAATCACCTATTCTTGACTTCCGAAGGTAGTAGCTACTACCTACATATGCAGTCAAAATCAGTCTCATCTAGTCAGGCATAATTCAGTCAAAATAAGTCTCATCTAGTCAGTCCAAAAAGCCTAATAATCAAGCGCACAGAAGAGTGCAACGCCTCTCTTGATCCAGTGCATCTGCGGCTTGTGCGTGGGCAGCTCGATGGTCATGACGTAGTTGGTGGAGTGGCCCGTGGTGGACAGCGTGCCGGCGCGCAGCAGCGTCTTGTACGTGGGGCACTCGTACAGGTTCTGCTGCAGCTTGTGGTTCTGTTCCGGCTTCATGTACAGGATCGCCATTTCTGTGGCAGAAATTAATAAGTTGAACAAGTTGCTTTGATTACGCGTAGCAGCCCCCCCCCCCCCACCTCAGCTTCTGAAAAGAAGGCTTGGCCCTGGTAAAAAGGCAACGAAGGAACGAGGTGGGTTTTTACTCAGTAACAGTCTGACACTATCTACTATCTGACGCCCTTGAGCGGAGCGGATATCATTATTTTACCCACCACCAAAAAAAGCCCCCCCCCCTTCGATTGAGTCCTGAAAATCTGTTATAGTACGCGGCTTCTTCTTAGCATATCGATATCAAAAATAGTTAAATTCCTGGCCTGGCCCAGTATTCGGCTCACTGATGCTGTCATTAGGTCCCTACGTGAACAGGTAATAGAGCACGTGATGTAGGATGGAAGGTGGGACAAGGTCTGCGGAGAGATGCCTTATGTCGAGTTCCGATAAGTAGATTAGGAACTGTGAAGGAACAGATGAACATACTCATATACGTACACAGCTTGTCAAAATCTTAACCCTCCTTTGGCTTTGTCGTTGTCGGGTGAAAAGAGTAACCATGGAATCTTATCCATAGGAAACGATTAATTGGAACCGTGCACTAGCTCTTGACGTTTTAAAAGTGCCCATGTGGCCTACTATACGTGAAAAAAAATATACAGCACGAGGACGAGGGCGTATCGAATTTTACTGACTAAATCTCATCTGTGTCCTTCACTTACCCTATACCCGGTAATTGAACCGTGGTTCTAGATAACCACAGTATCCCTCTCAGAAATTCCCGTGGCACTAGCGGGCATCGGCCCTACGAGCGGTTCCGCACTACGTCCAATCCGAATCCGATCCGAGCCCGTGAAAGTATGCTTACGGACCATATTTTCGTAGCCGTAAAACTATTTCATTACAATAAAATTGTGGCAGGGGCGAGCACGCACACTTTACTGCACTAGTGGGGAAAATTGTCAATTGCGTGCCTAAAAGCGGTGGGATAAGAGCGGGTTTTTGACGGATCGGATTCGGATCGGACGCAGTGCCAAACCGCCCAAGGGGCCCTTTTTTGTTATATCTTTGAAGCATACATGGAACACTACACTCCATTGAAGACTCGAGCACGTTCCTCACCGGACGGGCGGAAAGCAAGTTACTCATTGGTCTTCGTCCGCAAGCGCGCGCCTACGGTGGCGGGGCAGGTTCAAGCAGTTACAATGAGAACGTTACACTTACGGACATGCAGCTCCTTGGGCCTGCTCTCCTCGAGCGACAGGTCGCCCATGTTCCACCGCGCGCCCTCCAGGTACAGGCCGCGCACGCAGCACCCATCTTCTGGTTTCTTAGAAGGAGGTTGTGCTAGCGCCTGAAATCCACGGAATGGAAAAAAATCGTTTAGAAATATGTGAAAGGTTGCACAAAGGGATAAAAAGGGAAGATCCTCCAGACAAATTTTATGTCTGGTCAGGGCAACTGCCCAATAGTTGATTTTGGAAAGTTGTATATGTTCAAATGACGCGAAGAACACTGATGCAGCGATGCAAGGCAGTTCCCATAGGCGACATAAATGTTGCTACAATTGAAGAAAAATTATTCGACCGCGACCAAGACTATTGTTAATACCATCTTCTAGGTGAAAGATATATATAGTTATCATTCTTTTAACTTTAATATTTTTACCAATCGAATGAAATGGTTATGTAACAATGAACACCCAATACTATATTACCAGTTAATAATATATTCGTTTATGGTGGATGCCTATGTTAGTTCTAAAATGTTAATTAATTTGATTCAAAACTCGGCAAATGATGTTCCGAGCAAATCACATACATCCACGACCAAATACTCCATCTCGCCAGCTCTTCAACGACCTATGGAGATTGATGAACTAAACTAGTACGAGTACCTAGTCGCAAACACACGACCCTAGCGAATAAGACACGAAAACACTCGTCGGACCAATTCGACACAAGCGGTTAACTAAACAAGTCATACAGAGTGCCTAGTGCGAGTTTGTTACACGTTAACGGGATCGACACGTTTATGACGTTCGTGACGCTCTGATTGGTTTGCTCCGAGCACTTAACCAATCAGAGAGCCAAACGCGGTACCTAAGCATTTCGATCTTGTTAATGTAAAAATATAGAGGGACTGGAACAATGTACCTGCTGCGCTCTTCCTATCCGATTATAATTTAGGTGGCTTCAAGGTTAGAGTGTATAGGTTCAAAATAAACTAACGCGCTTCACCATCGGCAATCGTATCATTGCTAACCATCAGATGGGATCGCAGTCAAGCACTAGTTTATACTATTAAAAAAAAAACATTTGAACTACGGGCTCTGATGTATAAACAACGTACCTCAAACGCATAAGCGATAGTATCGATAGCGATGACATGCTTCCTAGCGTAATTCTGCAGCGCTCCGGTGAGGAAGGCCTGCGGGAAGTAGAAGCCAGAGATCCAGAACACCTTGGGGATGCCGTGCGCCTCCCACTCCTGCATGAACTGCACGCGGAGGCACAGATCTTTTACCCAGGCCGCTGTTGGGGACAGAAATCGTATGGTGATGCATAATATTATAGTCCTAACCTAATTTCAAATGACGCAGTGTTGGTAGTTTTCCCACAAGGTGGACCGATGACCAGGAGCCCAAGTCTGCTATTTTTATAAATTCGTCATTCCAGCACGATTCCATTGTCATTTTGCTAAAAGCAGCTAAATTCATAATGACCGATCGTTGGTCGGTCAGCGGTCTTTTAGATGTCAAAGTCAAAGAGACATTACTGCTTACTGTTTATATTTAGAGTGTCCGCCGGCCGGCGTTTTCAGTGTTTACTGTTGTTATTACGTTTTTGTTAAGATATAAAGCGGACATTAATTTGTCATTATGTAGGTAAGTACGAGATTACCATTCTATGCCATTTCTTTCAATGGAGTTTCAGTGGTTGATCATTGGAAAGTCATAATAACAACCTGGATCCACCTTTTCGTGCTCTAAAAACAGTTGGTGCTTTTAGTAAAAAGTTTAAGCAATACTTGTTGCGCACCCAAAAGGAAACCACCTGAACTTACCTTGGGTCTGCACGCAGGTTTTTGTGATGATTTTTAGTACTATTACTATCCCTTTTTCTATTTTTTAACACTGAAAATTCGTTTTACTTATCGTATGATGCTGATATATCCCTCTTCCAACATCTTTATTTGTATTTTTTATCACTGATCACTTTGACAGCCGACCGTGGTAACCACAGACTATAACCTGTACCTGCGCCCGCGCGTGCTAGTGACAAATGTTATCGGAGCAACGGTGTATGGTTGGCACTTCTTAATTTTTTACTTTTTTACTCCTATATTATTATTATATAGAATCCTTATATTTTTAGTATATTTTATTTTATTCTTTTATATTATGTCTGTGTTCCGTGAGTGTGTCCGTGGCATCACCAGGCCCTATCAGAATACCAGCGCTGCGTTATTTTACCTTTTTTTTAAGTAATATCGCAGCATATGCTGAGATAGAGGCCTTTTTGACCTCGCACAGGTCTTTTATTTTCAATCTTTTTTTTTTGTGTTCTTTTATTTATTGTTTTTTTTATGTTGTAAAACCTATTTATAGTTTTTGTATTGTTATTGTATATATATTTTTTGTCCTGTGCGAGTCTCAAATAAATGTTTTTCTTTCTTATAATGATGCCATTATATTAGTAGATTACCAAACTTGTCAAAATCAACAATTATGAAATCAATGACAGACCATTCTGACACTATTGTAATAGCAGACTTGAGGCCCTGGTGAGGGTCGCGAGAATCATAGGATGCGAGAAGCTCGGGACCGGTCATTGTGGTGACACTTGAGGGAGACCTGTGTCCAACAGTGGAATAATGATGAACCGGTTACCTAATGAATGAAGTGCAAAGACGGGTGCACTTTCTTTTTCCTCATTCTCATTTAAATCATTGACAGGTATACCGACTAATTTATCAGTCGCAGAAGGACCACAAGTAGGAGGGACTGTCAGCCACCAACTTCCAAAACCCGGTCCCTACTGAGAACATTCTGCACGATCTGGATATCGAAACTGAGATATAGACAGCAAAGTTTTTAGTATGAAAACTCGTAGTGAGTCACAGAGCAATATTTTTCCCAAAGACGTCTACCATTGCTTGAGTTGAGTTACATGAATACTGGAAGTCTGGGCCCGCCTTCCAATAGCTGTGTATGCTATAGCGCATACTTTCGAAAAGTTACTATGGCACCAATTTCCAAATCTTAGTCCGTTTAGAGTTATTCTTAGGCCAGTTTTAGTGTTCGACCGACCGTCGGTACGTACGTCGGTCGTGCTTGTCATTTGTGTGAAAATTCACAAGTCGTGACAGTGCACGACCGACCGTACGCACGCGTATATTGGAACGCAATACATACGAGGACCGTCGGTCAAGTGCGTCCGCAATCCGCATGCATGCTGTCGGTCGACCGACGCGCTATGAGAACATATTGACGTGTTCTGTGCTACACCGACCGGTAGACCGACCGCATGGATGTTCGTCCATTTCATGTGCGTGTTTGTATCTGTACCAGTCCGGTCAGTTTGGGTGGTCAGGAGAGCACTGAGCGTTACAAACTGACGGTAGTTTATGCATATCGTCAGGACCGATGTTACGCACCGACGGTCAGTCGAGCACTAAAACTGGCTTTAGTTTAACATGTTAGTTTTACCAATAACCAAGTATTAATAGTACGCGGCAAATAATATGAACCAAAATGGCCGTCGTTGCTATGGTTACGCACAGCCCCCCGCTTCAATTGAAACCCGAGAATCTGTTATTACGTATTGAAGTTCGATCGCCATTTTGGTTCAACTTATATGCCGCGTACTATTAATATTTGGCTATTGGCAAAACTAAAATGTTTAATTTTTATTCAGCTGAAAAATATTTATCCAACATATAACACACAGCTATTGGAAAGTGGCCCCAGACTTCGTAGAAACAATGGCATCATCCTTTGTCAATTGCTTGCAGTAACTGGATAGCTCCACTCAAATCTGTGTGGTTCTTTCCTCAAAAAACCGTCTCATTTTGACACATTACATGATAGCTCTATTGACTCGAAGTCAAAGTATCTCTATAAAAGATAACGAGTGACCTTTGAGTTTGTTTCTACGTTTCATCTCAAAACAAATTGATGTCTCAAATAAACTTACCAAGTGGTTTTAGGGATGGGTATGCCTTAGAACTCCACATTTCAGGCACCACATTCCTGGACAGGCTACCTCCCATATTCTCCAGTGCTTCGGACATCACCACCAAACCCTTCATGGCTTTCAGAAGATCCCTACAACGATAAATCTTTATGTATAAAAGGAGAAACTGGCTGACTGACTAACTGACTGACATACCGTTGTGCTGAGATATCCCGAATATTTTTTTTTCTATTCTATTCTATCAACGCACATTCGAAACTACTCGGAGCGTGGAATTTTGCAAAAGAGTTCCTTTACGGCGTAGGCGAGTACTAAGAAGGGGTTTCTTATTTTTTTTATTGTTGTTAGGTTCGCGCTTGACCGCTATCTCACTGGATGGAAAGAGACGATGCGGTCGACGATGGAGCGCGCTTACTTATATTCAATCTTTAAAGGAATGAAAAGGGAGAATTTCGTTCGTGTGCAAAATCTCATTCCATGTACCGATAACTGTTTTTTATTATTGATAGGCTCGCGATTGACCACTATCTCACCTGATGGTAAGCGATGATGTGGCCGACGATAGAGCAAGCTTGCCCAGAAGTAACCTATTTACTCTTGACTTAAAGACCCCCTAGGTCTTAGCTATAAAAACAGCATATATAAACCTTCCTCTTGAATCAGTCTATTTATTTAAAAAACCGCATCAAATCAAATCCGTTGCGTCGTTTTCAAGATCGAAGCATACATAAGGATAGACAGCGGGAAGCGAATTTGTTTTATATTATGTAGTGATTATATACAATTGTCGCAGTGAACCTTCACTTAAAGATGTATACAGCACTTATAGAATTGGGTTAACTAAAGTTTTCTGCACTTTTTGCTTACCATCAGGTGAAAATAAGTTCGGTATAACAATCAAAGCTTACTTTAGAGACTGATTGATGACAGCCAGCAGTTTGTTGTAACGATTGGCCTCTTGTATAAGCACCGTGTTCAGAGATTCCTTGTACGACACCGGATAACTGCAAACATAAAAAGTATAATCAGCCTTATGTTCCCACAGCTTGGACTCAGGCCTGAGCGCAGAGAGGGAATGAGTTGTAATTCACTACGCAAGTCGGTTACTTGTTTTTTGTCGCTACTATTATGTGAGAACAACGTAAATAAGGTAAAAAAGAAAAAAAATCTAAATGTAGATACTAAAATAAGCCACTAGCAGCTAAGAGATGACCAGTCTCAACTAGCAGCGCCCGTTCCCGGACATGACGCTATGCGACTCTGTCACGCTAATTAAATTAAAAAGTAAATCGTTGCCCTTGAATAAAATTATGTAATTCACACATAACCTTAAAACAAAAAGGCAGACACACGATTCCTGGTAAAGCATTAAGTTGCATGTATCTCAATCTTACGTGGTAATGATATGTTCTAAGTCTAACGGCTTCGGCAGCACTTTTATGATGTCGTTGGCTGCCTGCTCTATGATAGACTCTATGCTCGCTCCCCCGGCCGCCACCATCTCCTTAGGTTGCAGGTCGCGTAGCGTGACTGTAGGAAGACAATTATATTAGAACGTCAGTATAACATATGATATGTCCTGGAAAGAGGGGATAATGTGTCCTAGAAAGGAGGTAATATGTCCTGGAAAGGGGTCATATGTCCTAGAGAAAAGTAATGCCTCCTAGAAAGGAGGTAGTTTATTCTAGTAAGGGCTGATATGTCCTAGTAAAGAGGTAATATGTTCTGGAAAGGGGTGAAATGTTCTAGAAAAGGTTGATATCTTCTATAGGAAGGAATAATATGTCTAAGAAAGTGATGGTATGTTCTGGAAAAGGATGACATGTTGCAGAAGGGGTGGTATGTTCGAAATCGGAGTGGTATGTTCTAGGTAGGTGTAAGTGATGATGATGTTCTAGGAAGGGATGATCTATTCTAAAAAGGGGTGATATGTCAAATTATTTACTATATTATATCTTTTACGCGTGTACTATTTGAGCGTGAATGAGTAATGTACATACAAACTTTTGCCTATTGCCTATTCAGTATTTACGTGGATTACTAACAGATGCAAGAGTTGGTCTCCGTCATGGCGTAGCTGATGTTGGCGTTATGATGCAGCCCGAAGAGCGCGGGGTCATCGAACAGGGGCAGAGTGCGGATGTACTTCGTATATTCTTCCATGTTAGCATATGGTGATTGCTGAGAAAAATAATATTGGTTTAATCTAACTTCTAATTCAGCCTATAGTGTGCGACCTGTATCGATACTTTTGTGTAAAGCCCAGTCGCGGAGCAGGAAGAATTTCGTACAATGGCCTTTGGGCCTATTGACAGTGGTCACAAACATTTTTATATTAAGTGCGTTTTACATTAAAAATTTGAAGGAGAAATGACTAATGTAATAGATAAATTATTGTTATTAAATATATAAATTATTTATTTATATTTTTTATTAAAACAATTTAAAAATCGAGTTAAAATTACGAATTCGGTAGAAATATGATAATGAAATAAAAATTATCATTGTCATTCTTTATTTAAATTTAGCAACAGACATTCAAACGTATCGATATAGGAATACGACATAAATTGCTATGCTTTAAAATGATGCTGTGATATCGAAAGGGATTTCATTGCACGACATTGAAAAACGCGCCACGGGCTCCCGCGGCGGGATGCTGTGCCGTGCTGCGGTGGGCAATGACATGCCAAGGACTGCGGCGCTTGTTGTGAACATACCGCGGGGTGAGGTGCGGGTAGAAAGAAGACTAAAAATGTATCAGGCAGCATGAACTGCCGAGGTGTGCTTTGTAGTGGTGCGGTACGCCGTGGTAAGGTGCTGGAATGCTGCTGCAGTATCTAAGCGACTAGTGTGCGCTGACTGACAGCAAAATCCATGCCGTCCCGGTCTGTGTAGGCCGTGAGGCTGCGAACAGCCTCAAGTGGCGAAAATTCCAGTTTCAAGCCGTTTGCATCGTCAGGTTCTCACAAATTGTATGAGCTATCTATACGGCTTGTTGCCGGTCCACTAACCTGGCGGTAGGCGCCGCTCTCGTCGTAGGTGAAGCGCTCGGACAGCACGGCCGTGTTGTAGTAGTCGCTGAGCAGGCACAGCAGGCAGCGCCGGTCCCAGTCGTCCGTCACGCGCCCGCCGTAGTTGATGTGGCCGGCCGTGTATGTTAACATCTGGAAATGTGGGAACATTAGCTTAGCCCACGTTTCGCTCTCGTGGAAGTCGAAAGTTATCCCGCAAGAACGAATGTACTGCCGAGATAAAGATATACGACATTTTGGAGATATGCGGTCCCACATGCCTCCGTCGGAAAGGGAGGATCCAGGACTTTGTAGTTCAGTTCATATGTGGCGTCATAGATGTCGCTACTCATACAGCTTTTGCACGATTCTATTGAGCCGTCATCAATTCAAACACCGGCTCACTATGCAGAATAGGGAATATGCACGTGACCCCAAATTGAATATTTTTTTTTTTATTTTTGTTTTTTATTTATTTATTTTTTTTTATTTATTTATTTTTTTTAATCGGTTGTCGATTTTAGATAGGGCAAGTCAAGGAAATAAAAGTGCTGTGTGGATAAAGTCAGTAATGTTGAATTAGTGATCCAACAGTATTCTTTACTACTAAAAAAACATACCTACACAACTATTTTTCATTTTTTTCATAATTTAATAGTAAAATTTAATCATCAAAAAGTAGCCTTTTTGTAATTCCCTCGCAAATTTACAAAACGCAACGCTATTGGCAGACAAAGTTGTGACGACATCTTACACTCTGACGTGGTCTGTCAACAAATTGTTTAGATGGTTTCTGGTGAATAATTATATTGTTTCATGGTTTTTGCATATTATTCTGAGTTAAAAGTATTAAATCTTAATGAAGAAAGATTTAGCACAATGACTGAAGCTGGTTTTGTCAAAGCGCAATCAGACAATCTGCCTAGAATAGACGTGTTCATGATGTCCACGTATTTTGCAACTAATTTAGATTTTACATCTGCTGAACTCAGAGGAGTAAAAGCTGCGAGGTAAATAAGTAACTATATCACTTAATACATGATTATTTTCATAGTTTTGTAAATATAACAAACATAACCTAAAATATGCAGCTATTTTTATTGTTTTTGTCAGATCTGAACGAGAATCATATTGAGATTCAGCCATTGGATACGTGCAAGTAAAACGTATGTTTTCGTCAAAGTATGTAAACAAAACAAGTACACTAAGTAAAAATGATTCTTAGAGGTACCTATATCACTTTTTAAATCTCTTTACTTACGTTAAAATGATCTTCACAACAGTATAAACGGTTCAAAGATGATACATTGTTTCTTCTCATTGCCCTACACCACTTTTTCCTCATATCTTCATCTTTCGGCATAAGGAAATATATTTTTTCAGATGCCGTTTTGTTGTTATTTTCGCACAACGGATACGACACAATATTTATAGAAATCTTTTCTATGCTTTTCCATGGTAATCGATTGATTTAATCAGTCACTTTTTTAACTTTAAGAGCGAAACGCTTTGTTGTTGATAACAAACTCGTGTAATCTGACGTCACAGAATAAGCGCGCCAAAATGGCCACGTTTCAATCGCGCGAAAATGATAATGATTTTAATATTTTTTTTCTAGCTCAATGGATTATATTTTGAATGTGTTATATTTATTTTTGGTAATGTAATAACTAGTAGTAACGTTTAAAAAAATAAAAAAAGTGCATGCATATTCCCTATTATTCGAAAGAATTAGCAAAGACCTGGAACGTGAGGAGTATTCCTTCTAGTCCTTGGTAACCTTTAATAAACATAGGTATAGCTGTAACATGCAGATATTGAAGCCGAGTGATCGAATGGTATAGGGGCAGTTTCCTTCAGCAAAACTCACCCTGAGAGGCACCTCGTTGTACTCGATGAGGAACATATGCAGCTGTGAGATGCAGATACGCAGGTCCCCGTCAGTAAACTCGTAGGGGATGTTGAAGCCGAGGGGCCCGAACTTGCGACGTTCTAGCACCACGCCGTGGAACAGGCACAGAGCGAACAGTAACCACTGGAACAAGCATAAAGGAAAACCGTTCAAATATCATCTCTGGCAACACTTAAAATACTTACTGACACTATTTTATCCCGAATAATTGTTTTTTATGAGAAAATAAGTAACAGCCTGGCAAAAAATAAAAGTCTGGCGGCCAGGCATTTGCAAATTGTAAACAGAAAGCAAAATAATGAAACTCCAGTCCAGTTAGCGGGCTTAGACAATAGAATATTTTGATACAAGTTTAGAAAGTTTGTCATTGCAACCGAGGCGGTATTCGCACGAGCCGTAGGCGAGTATGTTATGGAGTCGAGGGCTGCAGTGACCGATGTGAACGCAAACCAAATGACGTTTTTCAATACACTTACGACTCATTGGGGTCGACGCGCGCCTATTACGATAAACAATTTTATTATAATAAAATTGCGGCGGGGGCGAGCATGCGCTTTTTTCCGCACTAGTGTGGAAAACTGTCCATTGCGTGCCTAAAAGCGGTGGGGTAAGAACGAGTTTTCGAGTAAGTGTATTAAAAATGACCTTTCATGATGACTTTCAATGATTTTTCTTTTCTTTATTTTTGTCGTTAGCGTCCCCACCAAACGATAAGTACAAAATGTATGGCAATAACATTTACTTGTCACACCACTTGTCACATGACTTCTCCGCAGGTTCCGTTTCGCGTTGAATCGCCTAGCAGTTTGTACCTGCCTTAACGCGGGGTCCCTCCCCCAACTAGACGCTACCATCATCGTTTAAAGATTATGCAATCAGTTTTACCTTAAAATTAGGTACTTTGGAATCTGCTGAATTGAAAAACTCCAAAAAATCAGGCACTTGATTCATGTAGGCCTTCAATAAGTTAGCTTTTATTCCTCTAGGTGGCTCCACTGTCATCTTGTAACCTGGAAATAACATTAATTGCATTAACATGGTTGGCGCAGTGGTTGAGTGATTGAGCGCTGCGCTGCGGGTCGCGGATTCGATTCCCGTACGGAACAAATATTTGTATGGCCTACAGATAGGTGTTCCGGGTCTGTCTTGAGTAGAGATGGGCGGACCGGGTAAATACCCAATTTGGGTATAAACAGGGTTTTTACCCGGTAAATACCCAAAAGCATGGGTATAAACTATAAACACTTTATGGAACGTTTTATTTAATAAAGTTTAGGTGAATTTTAGCCCATTTAGATATTTTTAACACATCCATGTTATAAGTTCGGCTACTTTCATATGTTTTTCGTTTCAAAGCCAATTTATTGCTTTATTAACTGATAATAACTATAATTTTAGCATAAATATAAAATTTCTTAACTGATTTGTTGAAGTTTCTATATAGTAAATGACATAATATAGGGTGACTGGTAATTAGTGAACGACACTTAAACACGTGATTGTAGTCATGAAAACAAATAACTTTTACTATGGGACCAAACATGATATCGCGAAAAAAAAATCTGCTGTTCAGTACATTTGTGTTCGCGTAACTGGTCAAAATGTACTAAACTTGGCTGATTTTCCTCCTTTTATAATGTCCTTTCATTTAATTTGGAATCGGAACTCCCTTTTTAGGGTTCCATAGCAAAATGGCCAAAAAACGGAAACCTTATAGATTCGTCATGTCTGTCTGTCCGTTCGTCCGTATGTCACAGCCAGTTTCTTCCGAAACTATAAGAACTATACTGTTGAAACTTGGTAAGTAGATGTATTCTCTGTGAACAGCATTAGGATTTTCACACAAAAATAGAAAAAAAAAAAACAATAAATTTTGGAGGTTCCTCAAGACAAAAAGAAAGAAATATTCAGTGTTTTTATTGTTTTATATGACATAAAATATATATTTCTATATTTTTTCATCATGATTACAGAATGAGACCTGAGAAAAAAAAACTTCAAAGTGTTAATGACGTACTTCTATTACAAAATACTTAAATTACTTTCTTTGGTATATCTACTGTAGTTTAGTACGAGTATATTTTCTAAGGTTTAACGTAAATTGTATTGCATTCAATTAAATATACATATATGAATACAATATATTAATATTTTCAAAACCAGTTTTAGTTGTTAGCACCAGCAAAATTTTGAATCCTGATCCAAAATGAAACAGTATGAGATATCACTTCTACGTGCGCACATTTAGTAATTCAAAAACAAGTGGAAGTAGTAAGCATAATACGTATACGCGGAGAGAAGCCGAAGAAGCGGGAAGGGTTGATGTGCATATTTGTAAGGATTGAGGGACCGCTGGCCAGCTAAATGCGCCTACTGACGGACTTATTTTATCAACGTAAGGTTGAAACGCCGTGAGCTGCACCACGTCAGCATTTTTCTTATATTAATTTCAATCTTATACGCTAATGTAGTAGATTTTTAGTTAATAACAAAGTATCTTCATCGTCACTAGTTCTGAGAATATACGCGGGTTTGCCAGATTTTAGTTCTTCATTTTACA
Source organism: Leucania comma (assembly GCA_958295575.1). NCBI lineage: Eukaryota > Metazoa > Arthropoda > Insecta > Lepidoptera > Noctuidae > Leucania > Leucania comma. Next base: position 19,942,341 of record OY282477.1, on the reverse strand, counting down.
TACTCAAGAGTTTGATGATTCACGTTTATTTAATGTATTTTATCAATAAATATTTGTTACGACATGCTGTGATACTTAAATAGTCTTTAATTTAAAACTACTATAATCAAATGTAATATAAACCACCTAATATAATACGTAAAAATACAGACGTACAATTTTTATATGATTTGTTAGGAGAAAACTATTCTTTGCTGACACCATTTACACTTCACGCATAAAACATATTTGATAAACATTTTTTATTGCTTAAAGTGTATAAAAGACTTAAAACAATAATGAAAAAGAAAATACCCACCATTTGGGTATTTACCCGGGTAAAAACCCTGCATTTGGGTATTTACCCGGTATTTACCGGGTAGAAACCCATCTCTAGTCTTGAGTACATATGAGTTTATATGTTTGTGAAAGCATCCAGGACAGTGTTATTCCTAGTCTTATTACTTTTTTACACTAAAACGACTTAACAGATTGAACAATCCAAAGAGGAAACAAGGTATAGGCGTTTTTTTTTTGTCTTCAAGGCCAGAGCGAATAGGCTCTTAATAAGCTAGTGCGCCTCACCATCAACGATTGCATCACTGCTTACCATCAGGTGGGATCGCAGTCAAGCACTAGTTTACATCAAATAAAAAAAAGAAAATTGTTGGGCTGCGGGTTTTTTGAATGAATTAGCAACCACCAAGCGCCACAACGAACGGTCCTGTGTGCCTCGTATCTGTCGGATCCGCGACCCTCACCAGCTGATCGTAAAGGTGAATATTTACCGTTCTGCAAGAGCGCTACTGGGAAGTGTGGCGAGGGCGTGGACGTAAGCCACAGGCGGAAATCCTTGTGCACCAGCTCCGGCTGGATGTGTTCCACGTTCAGTTCTAGGACTGGCATCCAGGATGGAGACAGATGGCAGTTCTGAAACAACAAACTATTTCGTACCAGACGAAGTTCAAAGGATGATGCAAATTCTGAGCCTATCTTCTAGTACCTATGTGTAAGCTGAATAAAAGTTACTTTGGCATCAAGTTCCAAATCTTAGTCCCTTCAAAGTTATTTTTTTTTAACATGTAAGTTTTGCCTATAACCAATCAATGCTATTTATATGTAATACGAGTATATTGCATTTCTGTTTTATTAGTAGTGTGGAGATACTGGTCTACAGTTATAAATTGTGTCGTTTGTTAAGTTTTGCTACATGAAAACAGTGAGCAAAATCGCATTTTCGTTTTCAGCGGCCTGAGCGCACTTCGCACTGTAAGCATAGAAATGTACCTACGCCGCGCAGCTTCCCTAACGGGGCTAATTTGTTAGAGTAAAGCACATATGACGCGTCACTGCCGCTTAACGCGCGCTAATATAAATTCTTTTCAAATTCTTTCTTTCTTGCCCTCAGAAAAAAAGCAAATAAAAAAAATGGTAATTTAAAAAACTAAAAAACCCGACTGCTTTTCTGAGTATTCATGAAAAAGCCCTAAAACAAGAAAGTCGTTGTAGCAGTCGGGACCCATTACATCATAGATCTACTGACTAGACGATAGACTTTCTAGAATGGGTCCCGACTGCTACAACGACTTTCTTGTTTTAGGGCTTTTTCATGAATACTCAGAAAAGCAGTCGGGTTTTTTAGTTTTTTAAATTACCATTTTTTATTTTTTACTTTTTTAGTTTTATTTTTTTACGATATCACTTTCACAGTAATTACAAATCTAACGACACGTCGCAAACTAAAATCCATCGAGCCGTTCAGGCCACAGAGCGCGCCAAATATTTGAATTTGGCGCCAAAAATCCGACATTTTGTTTTTTTTTTATTTTGATATACCCAGTGTCACTCTCACAGTAAATACGAATCTAACGACACCTCTCCAGCTAAAATCCATCGAGCCGTTCAGGCTGCAGAGCGTGCCAAACAATTATACATACATACATACATAAATACATACATACATACATACATACATACATACATACATACATACATACATACATACATACATACTCTCGAAAAACATAACCCTCCTTCTGGCGCAGTCGGGTAAAAACAGCCATTTAATCACATTTGTAAAAATAAAAGCATTTGAATAACAGCCACAGTAACTTTTAATTAGCTCAAAATTACGTATCCAATGATATAACACACGGAACTGAAAAGTGGGCCCAGATTTCATAGAAACCCTAGCAACATCCTTTGATTGCAAAACTAGAAGCCATTCAACAGTTTTGATCATAGATATAGGCGGCATTGTATGATGGTTGTGGAATATTATATTATATGTTATAAGATGTTTCGATACAAAACCTGCCACCGTTCATTTTTGCTTTAAAATGAACCGTCATTACAGTAATTGCTTCATATCAAAACTACCTATCGTATACATATGTACACATTTTATGTTTTTATGTTGGTTCTCAACTATATCTATATAAAAGCTAAATACCACTCACTGATTAATCACGAAATCTCAGAAACTATATAGGTTCCATATTAGGTGTAGACAACCGCAAAGAACGGATTTTACGAAACTTCACCCCTAAGTGTTCGATTACGGAGACGCGGCGCGTTAAAAGTCAAAAGTCAAAATGTTTTTATTTCATATAGGCCTACATGGGCACTTATAAAACGTCAGAAGCTAGTGCACGGTTCCAAATTGGTCGTTTCCTATGGAGAAGAACCGGCAAGAAAATCCATGGTTAGTCTCTAAACAAAGGTTTATATTACAATATCTTCATATTACAGTATTCATTAATAAATTATGTAAGGACAATGTAGACCAGTCAATATTGTACCAGAAAGCACAACAAAAATAATCATAAAAAAGTGAGTCATGATAACAAGTAATCTAAAAATTTGCGGAGTCTACAGTGTTCTCACATTTACATTATAGGTAGAAAGAGGCTATATAAAAGCAAGCAAAAATAAATCATTACAATTATCACTGCAACAATTACCATTATCTGATGGTCCAAATAATATAAAAAATATTGCAAAAGCAATGTGTCAAAATAGAAAGCAAATAAGTGTCACATAATAAAAACAAAGATGGAGCAGTTAATAGACACAACTACACAATATCAATGAGTTACAAGGGGGCCACATGTGCAGAAGCAGTCATTGCCAAACAAGCGTGTCTTCGACATAGTCTTTAACCTTATAATATGCTTTTTTGGTTAAGACACGCTTAATATGAGTTTTAAACTTTCCCTCGCTAAGTGCAGTTACCTCATTTGGCAGCTTGTTATAAAAACGTATGCTGTTTACTAGAAATGACTTGCTGGACTCGTTGCGCGGCGCGTCCGGCGGTCCGTCGTACATTGCCATAATTATGTTTGTATTTGCGCGAGCAATGACGCGGCCCGCTGCTGCAACGTACGACGAAACGCCCAACGCGAAGCGCATCGCGCCGCGTCTCCGTAAACACGGCCTAAGGGGATGAAACGGGGGTCCAAAGTTTGTATGAAGAAAATTATTTTCACGCGGGCGAAGCCGCTGGCAGAAGCTAGTAGTTTTATAATACTATTAGATCAAAACAAAGCTCTTTAATTTAACAGTTTTAGTACGGAACTCATTATAACAGTGTGTACGTACCTGGAAGAACACCCAGTTCCCGAAGTCACTGCCAGTCTTCATCATTGCCTCAGCGTACGGTCCCTGACCCTGTCCCAAGGAGATGCTCTCGAAACGCTTGCCCATCTTCATCTTATCCGCGAATTTCAGCAGGTCTAGAAATCATACTTAATTGAAATATTTAGTAGGGGTAGGGTAGGTAAGAGACCACACTAGTAGCGACATCTAGTTTACTTAGTTGAAATAATTATATCAGCCGGGGTGAAAGCATTAGACTAGTAGCGACATCTAGTTTTTTAAGGTTAAGTCATCGTAGTGCGGTATGGTCTTAGTTTCACATCGTCTCATTCCGCGGTTTGTCAATAGATGGAATTAAATTAAAAATTAAGTGATAATGAAAGATTTTGTGAATTGTTTCAATTTAAATTTAAAAACTTTTTGATTTTCTTGAGGTTTGAGAAACTTTAGATGTATGATACATGCATACTTATAGTATAGATGATGATGATGCAGAAGTTGCCGCCTACTGATGATATAACATACCAGCTGCGGGATCCGTCCCTGTCGACAGCACGAAGATGATGGGAGCGAGTGGATCGGACTCCGCGTAGAGCGCCGCCAGGTCCGCCGGCTGCGGCTCCACGAACCGAGAGCCCAGGCCTACCACCACGTAGTCCTGCAAGTTGCCACTTACTGATGATTAACGTTAAGAGGACCATTTCTGCTCTGTCTATCATCAACATGAGTATAGCTAAAAGTTGAAAAGCTTGATCGCCATCGAAGTTCTTTCCTGAGAGTCTATTTTGTGGGCGATGACTGGATAATGAGCAATAAACAAACTATTACAGATCACATAACTGATTTATTTATTCACTTCACTACGAGCCGTGAGACAGTCCTCTGACGAGATGTTGTTTGCACTGCAGCTGACAGCGAGCTCCGCGCCTCTGCCATCGGAACTTTTAAAGTGCGTTTCACGAAAGAATTCCCTTCACCGTAATGTTGGTAGCACGGCGAACCAGTGTTGCTACATTTTTAGTAATGAAATTACTCAATATTAGGGAGATTTACCTTTATTTCGTTACTTTTACAAATTTTCTAATTATTTTTTTATATTGGAAACTGTAAAAACTGTTATTGGATAAAATATACTACTACATAGGAATTTGGAACAATTCAAAGCTTTATTGGGATGCAAGAAAGGAGTCTACTCACAGGATGAAACCTCCGATTGTCGACCGCTCTAGCAGCAGTCAGTCTTGATACGTGATTTAAATCGTACATCTGGCAGCCCTGACAAGCACCTTCGTTCTTTGACGTTTAGACAGGCAGGGGAGCTAACATTACAACGAAGGGAATTCTTTAGTGAAACGCACTATACCTGTTTGGCTCGTGCAAACGTCAGTCCGGATTCTGTCACAGTGACATGTGTCACCTAGCTAGTTTCATTGGTTTTCAAGCTTCCGTTCTATTGACTTCACCATAATAATATGACTTCTTAGGTATAATATATCTCAGAACCCTGAGGTCCTGGACCTTTGGAAGGCGTACAAGGAGCCGAAACCAACTTGCAGAAGCCCTTTACATACTTCTAATGGAACGTGATGCCAACCGACGATTATCCCTGCACTCGCAATGCTAGTGCATCCAAGGACAACCCTAGTTGGTGAAAACTATTGTGGTATTATGGAAAACAAAGACAATAGGGCTACGGATTTTGGCGTTTAAGTGGACTGGTTACTAGGTACTATGTTAAAACTATGGCCCCTGACTAAATAATGTTCATTCATCGGTAAAAAGGCAGGGGGTGAATTGCACACTCAACAAATGGGCTCCCAAAAACGGCCGCTAGCACGAAGTGACGTAGCAACAAGAGGGCAACATATCCTGAGGTGCTTGAGGAGTGGAGAGGTATACCACGGCTATCACACAATCCCGGAAGTACGGTCAAGATCCCTACCAGCACCTTACTGGATTACATATCCTTCTCCCGAGCACGTTTGCCCTTGCGAATCTCCACTCAAGCCAGCCAATAAAGGCAAGAGAGAGGTCGGAGCTCTGTTTCTCGTCAGTGTTCACTACGGCCGGCCCATAAAGGCAAGCCGGAGATGAAGAACAAGAATTCTCCCCGGGAGATCTGATCGTGGGGTCGCTAATGCCCAACAGTTCGCCACAAAAATGCCCTGCGGATAGTATCTCTCTTAGTCTGGCCCTTCGCCCTAGGCATGTTACGGCGACGCAAACACTACCAATACAGACCTAGGGTTTATTGGAGCGGGCAAGCCCCATCACGACGTCATCGTAAAGATACGGCGATGGGGTGTCTTCTTTATCATTATTGTTAAGAGGATAGATGTATTTTTGTTTTTAAGGAATAAACTCAAAAACTGCTGGAACGATTAAAAAAATCCTTTCACCTATAGAATGCTACTTTATCGCCAAGTGATATAGGCTAAAATTATATTTTCTACTTTCCCGCGAGTTAAGTTGGTGGCAGAAGCATGTGTTTCATGAGAGGAGAGAGGCAACGTAAAAAAGAGAGGTACTGCCTGAACACTCTGTTAGCGTTCGGTAAATTCCGTAGCTCGCTCGAATATTTCATAAAACATGTTTTAGCTAATACGTAATCTTTGGAGAAAAAAAAAATTTCATTGAAAACCTCGACTTTCCTCTCGTTCCGAATTGCGCCAAAAGTGCTTATAGCGCGAATCCAACCAAAGCGCAACGCACAATTGTTACATAATATAGCCCTTTTTTTACTATTAAATTTGGTCGGGTTCGCGCTATAATCGCTTTGGGCGCAATTCGGAACGTGGGGTTAATGTGCAAGATTTCCATAAACATATTTTATTTACTATCTTAGTTTATGAGTTAATTATCAGGGATTAAAATTTAGGCAGAATAACAGATTTGCGGAGGTACTGTGTATATAATATATCTATTACTTAGAATAGAATAGAATAGAATTTTATTTTGCAAATATGGGTAGTACATAGTAGTTCTTAGGATTACATTACAGCTCAGCCACATTTTACCGTTCGGCATGCAAATATTTAAAAATTATTATCTGATTATTACACTTACATTTTTTCTTTAAATTACTACATAAATTTATACATTATTATTATTCAATTTTATATTATCAATTTAATCAAGTATACGTATGTGTCAAATTTAATTATCATTGGATTATAATATAACATTTCATTACAAATTCAATCCTATAGGTTTTTTTTTTAACTTTACTACATATTTTTACATAGATTTTTACATCTCGCACTATTTCAAATGTCATACCATTATCATAAATTTTATAATATATCATTATTATTACAAATATAACATGTTTTTACTATTTAATTTAAAATATCGTTATTATTACAATTGTCAAAGAATAGATGTCACAAATATAAATAATTATTTAAATTAAAAAAAATTAAAAGAAATATAACATGTCATTACTATTTAAAATGTCATTATTACTTACTATCGTAAGTCCATGCATCCATGAAAGCTAGATATCAATCTCAGCATAGCTGGTAAAGAGCTGGCACATAATAATATGATGATATGGTCTAACCTGAAACCCTGGAATCATCTTGTCAGGCCGGAGACACTTGAGGATGAGCAGCTTCTGAAAGGAGTCGTACTGACTGTCCATCGGCTTCGGGAACGGCAATCTGCGAAACAAAGTTTTTTTTTTAATTTCCGAAAAAAGTCATTATCTACACTATACAACATTATTTTTAGTATATGCGAAACCTGAATATACGTAAATTGCGTCAGAATCAGTAACTGAATCGATTCCAATTATTTTTACAGCATATTATATTTTCACCACAAATAAGTACAAGAAAGGTCACGGCAGGTCATAGGCTGGAGGAGCCAGCGTACAGCTGGATGCGGGTGCGAAACCACTCCTTAGTCGCCCGGAAGGCCCAGTGACCACGTATTTGTGCGGCCAAGGTAACATAACAAGCTTATAACTTTGTAATTTTTCATGATAGTACATTTCCATCAGTTTGAAAGTACATAGATTCTTTACATAAAAATATTAGACGGGCGTATCAAGTTTTACATAGACTAAAACTAACGTTGTATATATAAAAGGAAAAAGTGACTGACTGACATATCAACGCACAACCGAAACTACTGGGAATAAGAGCGTAAAATTTTGCACAAGGTTTTCTTTTATGACGTAGGTCAGCATTAACATAGGAAAACCTAATTTTAAGCAGGTGATGCCGCTGGCAGAAACTAATATACACCGTTAAATTTTGATCGTTCTAATCCCGTGGAGGGTCAATTTTGAACATTAAACACTCGATTTGTAAAGAGAAAATTTAAAAATAGAGTACTTCTTTTTTAATCTCAAAATAATTTACGCATGTACGAAACTAATTTCTTGAAGTAAACCTCAGCTGGGCGAGTTCAATGATTTGTAAGTAGTTAGTACGCAACGACCGACAACTACTTACAAGGTCATTGACTCGTTTACTTAAAGAAATTAATTTCGTATATGCGTATTCGAGTTTTAGAAAAAAGTACTTTATTTTTTTATCGATAGTGATCGTTTAGATCGATAGTGTTAGATCGATAGTGTTTCATCAAAATTTAACGGTGTATATTATAATACTTCAGTACGTGTGTTTGTCACCTAATTCCTCCTGCCCGGCTCGACCGATTTAGATGAAATTTTGTGTATTTTTGACTGGGTCCCTGAATAGTTCGAAAATATAATCATACCGGATAGGTGTCGCTGCAATCGATACCAATTTTATTTTCTGTCGATGACGTCTATTCGAAAATAACATTAGATATTTATCTTTTTTTTTACTCTCTGTTTAACCGATTTTGACTTTTATTGCGTTGGTGGCACGATAAATGGCGGCAGCGGTAAATAATTGGTATTGTAACCACGTTTTTTCGTTTAATGCCATCCTTATGCCTACGAAATAGAAGTCAAAATCGGTTGAACGAGAAAAAAAAATGTTTGTTTAAACGTCTAATCTTATTTCGAATGGAGTATCGACGTCTTGTGTACGATGATGTGCCTGTCATAGCGTACTTACTTATGCGGCGTGTGCGAGTCATAGTAGGTCTTGAAAAACTTCAAGTTGGTCTGGAAGTCGTCGAGTATGGACGCCATGGTGCTGACGGTGGCGAGCTGCTGCAGCTCCAGCCACATGCGCGGAGACACCCACTTCGGGTCAGGGTTCTCTTGCTCCTGTAATCCATAATCTTAATCAAAAAGAGACCTAATTGAGAAAGAGGGTATAGTACGCGGCAACTAAGTTGAACCATTTGCTATGGTTACGCGCAGTCCCCCACTTGGATTAAGACCCGAAAATCGGTTATAACCCTCGTCACAGAAGTTGAAACATCATGGCGGTCGACCTTGAATGCGTAGAAACAGATTTTCGGGTCTAGATCGATGCGCGTAAGCATAACAAATATTTCAACTTATTTGACGCGTATTATATTTGATTTTGAAAACTGTGTTTCAAAACTAAGGTTTAATTTTAAATTACCTTATTTTTGAGTTACGTCTGTTTGATTAAGTATGCAATATATTGTTTTACACAGGTTATCTTGGTTCAGACCACATTGATGTAATGATAATTGAAGTTTAATTATTGATCTGTATTTTGCATCTTGGACTCTGGGGTCCTGGACCCTTGGAAGGCCTACGAGAGGCCAAGCCAACTCACAGAAGCCCCGTAGTCATTTTGAATGGAACGTGGTACCATAATTCTTATAGCTTCTACCAGCGGCCTTGCCTGCATAAGAGTAGGTTTCACTCTACCGAAAAGAACTTCTTTGTAAAATTTTAGTATTTAAGATTTGGGCTGGGTATTGATAATTCAGTGAGTGTTTAAAGACTGCCTTTTATATACAACACATTTTTAGTATATGTGAAACCTGAGTATAGTTTGTTTAGAATCAGTAACTAAATCCATTCCAATAATTTCCATTCCATGTCAAAAAAGGTCACAACGCCACCGACACTAACAACACTGGTCACGGCAGGTCATAGCGGGCACTAAGCACCAGCGCAGTTGGGTGCGGGAGCAAAACAACTCCCTCCACAAAAAAACAAAGCCCTCAGTCACCCGGATGGCCTGGTAACCATGTATTTGTGTGGACAACCCAATAACATAACAAACTTATAACTTAGTGATTTTTCATGATAAAGTTATGAAATTTAGTAAATAGATTATTTACATAAAAATACTAGACATGTGTTTCTCATGGAGTTGTCAGCTCCTCAAGGAGTTGTCAGCAAACTGTAGGGCCGAAGCCTACTGAGGCCAAGGGTTTGGTGAAAATGAACCCCGGGGCCCTGGATCGAAGGCAATGAATGGAACAGGGTAGGATTTTAGTCAGCAAGAGTCTGACACTATCTCCCGCTCCGCCCAAGAGCGGGATTTGTCATTGGATGATTTTACCTGCCACACAAAATATATATATATATACAGTGGACCCCCGATAATCCGGCCCCTGTCTAATCCGGCGCCCCCTGTAATCCGACATGACTTAGAATTACATGTATGTTTGACAATCTTTGCTAATACATATAGATCACGCAGGTTTGAACAGGTCACAACTCGTAATTTGTCGGATTACAAGGTACTCTTTCGTAAAAAAATCCGGACTATAGGGGTCTTAGGCAGTGCTCTATAATCCGACAAATTCGATAGTCCGACACTGCCCTGCATAATGTTTGCCGGATTACCGGGGGTCCACTGTATATACTAAAACTAATCTTGTAAACAGAAGATTATAGTGTAACTTACAGTATCCAGCTTCGCCCCGCTAAGTAAGAAGTTAAACTCGGCTCCTCTGATGACGCCCTTATCCAGCAGGATTCTGGCGCAGAGCAGGAAGGCGAATAGCAGCTTGTGTCGCTCAAATAAGCTGCGGCAGACATTCTGGTAGAGGAGGAACGTGAAGTGAACGATTATCACATCCACTCGTTCTACTATATCCTCTGCGAATAAGATGGAAATTGATCATTTTATAAGCCAATGATATACCGCACCCAGCAAACCAAAGAGATTTAAAGATATATAGGGTGACTGGTAATTAGTGAACGATACTTAAACACGTGATTGTAGTCACGATAACCAACAAGGGGAGATACTACTATATACAATTATGGGACCAAGACTGAAATCGCTCTTACTAGGGGACCATTTGAAAGAAATACCGCGATCCTAGAACGTAAAGGGCAACTGAAGGAATACGAGAGGGTTTTAGTCAATAAAAGTCTGACACTACCCTACATCCAGCTAAAGCAGAAGTTATTTAGCATAGCATAGCATCAGCTTTATAATGTCCACTGCTGGAACTCAGGCCTCCTCTCTAGGAGAGGAAATAGGCCGTAATCCACTACGCGGGCCCAGTGTGGGTTGGTGGATGTCACAAATTTTCGAATTTTTGGTTCTATGACGTGCCGGTTTCTTCATGATGTTTTCCTTCACCGTTTTGTGAGCAGTGGTGATGAAATAAATTACATAAAGTAATGCGCCTGGCGGGGTTTGAACCCACGTCCTACAACTCGTAAGTCGGGGCCTTTACCACTTGGCCAGCACTGCTCTAGAAGCCAACCAACCTAACCTAACCCAACCTAAAAAAAATATTATAAATATTCTTGGAATTCCCTGTTGGAGTCTGTGTTTACTGTAAGCTACAACTTAGGGTACTTTAAGTCAAGAGTGAATAGGTAACTTCTAGGCAAGCGTGCACAATCGTTGGCTACATCATAGCTTACCATCAGGTGAGATGGTGGTTTAGCACGAACCCATGCATAATAAAAAGAAAAAAACTTACCATTGGGCTCTGTCTCGGCCATGGCCCTCACGAAGAGCTTGGCGAACCACTCCAGCGAGTACTGGTACATGGGATCCACATTGGCCATGTCGGACAGACAGAAGAACAGGATAGAACCGCGCTCAGCGACGGGCACGTATCCGCTGCGAGCTTCATCGATCTCGATTGAGGTGCGTTCTATGTCCTCTACTTTTATCTAGAAAATCAAAACTTAATTGTTATACACCGTTAAATTTTAGTCGTTTTAATTCCGTGGAGGGTCGATTCGGTACATAACTATTGCTCTGTAAAAAGAAAATTAAAAAATAAAATACATTTTTTTTAAATTTCGAATTACTTTACGCATGTACGAAATTAATTTCTTTAAGTTAGTTTAAAAAGTATTATTTTTGATTAAAAGTTACTTTGGCACTGAGCACCAAATTTTAGTCCGTTTAGAGTTATTATTGGTTTAACATGTTAGTTTTGCCAATAACCAACTATGAATAAATACGGCAAATAAGTTGAACTAAACAAAAACTTTTTTTTTTCCTTTTGAAGTACGGAACCCTTATAGGATCACTTTGTTGTCCGTCTGTCTGTCTGTCGGTCGGTCAAGACCCTTTATCCTGGGAACGCGTGGAGGTATCAAGGTGAAATTAAAACCGTATACTCAAGTCAGTCCTTTGAAGCTGTAAAAAAATCAAACTTCTAAGTTTATGTCACAAAAAACGTATTTCGACGCTCTCAAATCAAAATTCATAGGGTACTTCCCGTTGAACTAGAATCCTGAAAGGCATGAAGCCATGTCTCATAGGACAAGTATAGATAAAAATCTGATAACTGTAAATTTGTAGATATGTTACAAAAAATCTTAAGTCTCGATTCGGGAATTTAATTATTTTCGTAGGTATTTTTATACGAAATCCTCAGTGTGTGAGTCCGACTCACACTTGCCCGGTTTTTTTTAGACTTATTTTAATAATTTTGTGTAAATAAAGAGTTAATAAGCAACTGGTTTGGTTTTCAATCCAGTAAATTTTTTATGGCACAATTATTTGGTCTTCAATTTTGTACTTACAATAATTTCAGCGCTTTTGATCTTGATGGCTTCCAGCGTCAGGATGAGTGGCAGGTCGTCGACGGGCGAGCCCTCGCTGTTGGAGAGGCCGTACAAGATGTCCGCCTGCATCTCCGCGAGCTGCGCGGCCATCTGCGCGCGCGACACGATCAGCTGGCCGCGCAGCTCCTCCAGGTCGGGCCGCTCTTGCGCTACTACGGTTGATAGCAGTTGCTCGGCTAGACCGCTGGAAATAAAAGTACATTTTGATAATTGCGACCGAGGTGGAATTCGCACGAGCCGTAGAGCTTTGATACACGTCCAAAAATTGTCTCGGCAATTTTTGGCCGTGTATCAAAGCTTGCAATTACAAACTTTCTACACTTGTAAAAAACTGTTGTTGAAAACTGTCCATTGCATGTCTAAAAGCGGTGGGATAAGACCGGGTTTTCGATTAAGTGTATTGAAAAAGCATTTTCTGTACGTGGCTGGACCGTCAAGAAATGATGCAAAAGGAAAATGTAAAGATTGTAGTAGGCGAAAGAGCTAAAATGGTTCTGGAACGCAAGGAGCTGCTGAAGGCACATGATGCACACAGGGTGTGACAAGTTATTTCAAAATTTCTCCTCAAAATGAAAAAGGTTCTTAGTAGTTCTGTGATTAAATATGAACTCCATGTTCCTATTTTTCCTCTAGGCTGAAAAGGCATTTATAATATAAGGCAGCTTCTATATCGCAGCCTAATCTCAAATAGTGTCATAACTCAAAGAATATTAACATCATTTTTATTGTTTTATTGGTTTAGAATTCACCATAAGTAGTTTACACATGCACATATAGGTACAGAGGCGGACTTAATGCCTTAGACATTTTCTAGCAGTCAACCTCAGATAGTGTCAAGTATGTAGTTTAATTATTGGCCAATAGATGGCCCGTTTTATTTATCTTGTGTGTTTCATCACTGAATTAATATATCTGAGACACCTCCTACCCTTATCTCTATAATATTTTTTTTTAATACTTATTGGTTTTGTGCTTTACACACTATTTGAACGGAAGTCTGAGAAAGAGATAAATGATACGTAAACTGTTATTTGGAACAATTCATAGCTTTATTGGGTTGCAAGAAAGGAGTCTACTCACAGGATGAAACCTCCGATTGTCGACCGCTCTTAGTCTAGCAGCAGTCATTTTTGATACGTGATTTATATCATACATCTGGCAGCCCTAACAAAAACACCTTCGTTCTTTGACGTTTAGACAGGCAGGGGAGCCAACATTACAACGAAGGGAATTAGTGAAACGCACTTTAGCTGCGGGCGACACTGCCGATTTTAGTGGCGCGGTGCCGCAACGCGGTTATGTGATTCGGCCCTCACGAGATTTTTTTTATGGGAGATAAAATCCTAAGCCCTAAGCCCTTACGGGGTTCACGTTTGACCACCATCTCACCTGATGGTAAGCGATGATGTAGCCGACGATGGATAATTTTAAGCGGGTACTATATTAGACCGCCGCACGCGTGGGCCACGACGGATTTGTACGAAGAGTCACGTCGCGTGGCGTTGATGTAATGCAGCTCTGCAAGTCTACTTGCCATATAAAATGTATGGAGATCGACGCGCCCAGATCGGCGTTCGTGGCCCACGTGTGCGCAATGTAGTTCTACCTTTATTGCCCAACTACTCTAAACATGGAGGTCATGGCATCGAAATTCAAATTCTTTACCAAAAATCTTTACCTGGGCACTAAAGCGAAGTTGACGATCATGACTTTGACAGAGGTCTCCGGCTTATACTTAGGATTCGGTAACTTAGTGGTGATGTACAGTTTGAAGCCAGCCATGTACGGGATCAGGGAGTCGCCTAGCTTCAGCACCAGCTGACCGGCTTGTCGGAAGTATTGACGCTGGAAAGAAAGAATCGATATTTGGAAAGAAGTAATGTACAAGCAGTAGCTTCTGAAAACCACTTCGCCCACGTAAAAATCGGAAATTGTGATCGGGAATGTAATCCTGGGGTAAAAATAACCTTTGTTCTAGTCCTGCTCTTGATTTACTCGAGTGTATCCTTTTTTTTTTATCCTAATCTTTAGTGACGTGAAAATGCACTAGCTTCGTCTAGCAGGCCTATGTAAAATAAAAATATTTTGATTGATTGAATGAAATTAAAACTGCCTAAATGCATATCTGTTTGATAGACATTTAGGCAGTTTTAATTTTCTCATCGCTCTAAGCATGAGGCTACAGCTTTATGCTGAGCGTTCGGCCGTTTTGCGCGAATGTGACGCATATCTTCCTTATATATAGTATTTGTGTTTGTTAATTAGTTTTAAGATTTGCGTCATTTCACGCGAATAAACTGTTTTTCTTTCTATGTAATTTTATACACCGTTAAATTTTGATCGTTTTAATCCCGTGGAGGGTCGATCCGATACATGAAACACTATCGATTAGTAAAGATAATTTAAAAAATTAAGTACTTTTTTTCTAAAATTTTAATTAATATACGCATGTACAAAATTTTTTTTTAGTAAACGAGTCAATGACCTTGTAGGTAGTTGTCAGGCGTTGCGTACTAACTACCTATAGGTTATTGAACTCGGACAGCAGACGTTTTCTTAATCTGTTACAGCGCATTGAAGGTCGATGGCCATTTTGGTTCAACATATATACCACGTATTGTAGACTACATTTTTATATAAGACCTGTATCATCTGTATGACATTCCTCACCTTTAGAACCGGGTCCAAAGCCGGGTCCAGTTCTATCCCAACGTTCTCCAGCAGGATCGGTTTACCGAATCTGAGCGCAGATTCGAAGTTCCTCAGAAGATCTCTGTCGTTTGGCTTAACAACCACCAAACCTTCTAGTTTTCCCTGAAATGTGAATAGATCTCATCAATATAGCTTGCTGAGGGGGCGACTATACATAATATAATGCTCACACGTTCTTTAGATTTACGGTTCCATGAGGTTCGAGGTGGCTCGAAAACTCTTTCGAACCACCTGCCCTTGCAGTTGCACTGATGGAACACAAGGGCATAGGCCTACCCTAAGCCTTTCCAGATATTCTTATCCCATGGCGCCTCGCACCAATATCTGTGATCAGCATCTACATCATCTCACCACCTCTCTCTGGACCTTCGTTGATGGCGCATTGCATCTACTGGATCCCACTACGTGAAGACCCCTTTGCAACACCATCATTTCAGTCGAAAGACGTCCACTGTCGCTACATGGATCATCCATCGAATACCCGCGACCCGAGAATCCACCTTGTGGGAAGCCTTCCAAAACATTAGCTGATCATAATAATCAAAACGGTGAAGGGAAACATCGCGAGAAACCGGCATGTCCTAGAACCAAAAATTCGAAGACATGTCACATCCACCAACCCGCATTGGGTCCGCGTAGTGGATTACAGCCCGTTCCCTCTCCTAGAGAGGAGGCCTGAATCCCAGCAGTGGGGACATTATAAGGCTGATGCTATGCTATGCTATGCTAATTATGACAAAGACATAATTACCATGGCTCTGATCCATTTGTTGGCTTGCGTCTGAGGGTCAATGATGAGTGGCCATCTTCGCGAGTTGGACATCAGCACCGCCGACTCAACGGACATTGGGTCTCGAGGTAGCCCGTACATCTGCCATGTTCTGAAAGAAAGAAGATGTCGAGGATAAGCAACTATAACCCGCATACATCAAAATTTCCTTATGCTGAATTAACACCCGCAGTTACTTTTTGTGGAGCAACACTGTAACATGATAAGGACAACTGCCAAATGATGCTTGACAGAGGATGAACAGCAAGGCCCTCCAAGCGGTACTCAGAGGCAGGGAGGTTGAGCTACAAGCGGAGCAGGTCCCACTCAGCCTTTATGACCTTTAGAGCCACGAAGAATTCCTGAACATGAAACCCTTGGTCTTATACCCGTATTTATAAAGAAGTAATTACTTATTGCTAAGTAATTTCTTATTAAGTAATTACTTGAGGTTAATAATATTCATTCAGAATTTCAATTTTACAAATTGTTACTTTTTTATGGTAGGTAAAATGTTCGTTACTTCGTTGCTTATCGTGCCGGGGCCGGACCTTCCTTTCAGAAACTGACCCATGACCCAAGCAGGCTTCGACCCTGCCTGCCTGCAGCCAGCAGGCTGGGCCTCTACGGTTCGCTGACAGCTCCTTGAGGCGCGCGGGAACAGTACGCGCAATCGACAACTTGGGTCGGTCCGGTCGGTTACCGGACGATCGGACAGCGTGCTACCCATTGCACGCCGTCCGCAAGCCCGCGCCTACGGTAGTCGGAAGGCACTTTTACTCAAATAATTAATTTTACTTGTTTATAAATACAGGTGTTAGACGAGCCCTTAGATCTTAGATTACTTTCTTAGAGCAAAGGGCAACAGAAGGATGATAGGTGGTTTTAGCCATTAAAAGTCTGACACGCTCGCTCCTCTCTAGGGCTTGAGAAGTCGTTAGGTAATTTCTCACCTCCCAAAAAATAAAACACCACATTACAGTAAGTAGTAAGCTAGCCGTCGAGCGTATAATACCATTAATTTACACCTAATTTTTATTATTATAAATAGGCACGCGTAAATGTCATTATTTTATGATTATGGATAAAAAAATATATATTTTTATTTTGTGTTATTAACCTTGACTTGATGAAGTTTACACCGTAAATAAGAAAAACAAAATACTCTAAAACAGTTACCTGATTTGCACAGCGTCGCCTAGTGTGGACAGTGGCGTTGCGTGCTCCGTGTGTGGGACTTTCACTTTCTGGGGACATCAGACACCAAAAAGATTATTGTTTCTACTTAACAGTAGTTGGCTCAAGTTATTCTGAATTCATAATCTTAAATTTTTCTTACATGTCTAATCCAAATCGAAAAGAAAGGGGAATGACACTTTACGTTGGATTTTATAAACATTAGTTCTCAATTTAGATAAAGAATTAAAGTGCAGATCGATTGTGTCGCTACAACTACATATTAACCATATTGCAAAACCTCGCGTAAAGAGAATTGGAGCCTAAAACCAGTCTCTTTTGTGGTGGACGTAGTGATGTTATCTGACTGCGGGGAATTCTTGGACTTGGTTTTGGAATTGTTTGACGTAAATGAGCATGACAATTGAGAGTTTGTCATGCTCACACAAATGTCTCACTGATGGTGGCGCGTGTGTTGGATCATTCGGTTCCGTTCAAAATGGTTGAGCTGAGTGGTGCTGATATTATTATATGCGTCATGTTAGTGAACGGGCGCTGTCAGTTGAGACTGGTCATATCTTAGCTGCTAGTTGTTTATTTTAATATGTATTATAATTAGAACACTTTTTTTTCTCTTTATCTTATTTAAATTGTTTCGTACCTGTCTTACCCAGGGTTTATCCTGGAGCACAATTTTAAACCACACGCTGGTGTGTGTTTGTTCGCCCGGGACGACATCTGCTATCGGCGTCTCCGCAACCTTGAGGATTCCAGGTTCTCAACGCTTTGGGCGCTGGTGGACACAGGCATGGATAAAATTATCTATGCTTGTGTCTACCGTTCGCACAGCGGAGATCAGGAGACGACCAGGCTCACACAGTACCTCAGTGAGGCGGCGGATGCGGCTCAGCAGAGGTACCCCTCCGCACAATTGGTGTTACTGGGGGATTTTAATGCCCACCACCAGGAGTGGCTCTTCCCATACCAGTGCACAGACCATGCTGGTCGTGAGATGCGAAAGCTTGCGCTAACGTTAAATCTCACTCAGCTGGTCCAGGGTGCTACGAGGGTACCAGATGTTGATTCGCACACGGCCAATTGCTTGGACCTTCTGCTGACAACAGATCCAGACCGCTACTCAGTGTCGATATCATCACCGTTAGGGAGTTCCGACCACTGTCTGGTGAAATCTGTATCAGTCTATTCTCCGCCCGATCCCTGCCCTAGAGGCACCAGGCGGGTTTGGCGATATAGGTCAGCAGATTGGGATGGCATGCGATCTTTTTTCGCATGTTATCCTTGGCAGCCTACTTGCTTTTCTTCGGATGATCCATCGTCGTGCGCAGATGCTGTGGCAGATGTGCTGCGGCGGGGGATGGAGTACTACATTCCATTCTCCGACGTCACAATGTCTAGCCTGGCTCGCCCTTGGTTTGGTGCGGATTGTGATCGCGCTAACGCGCTTAAACACGCGGCATACCAGGCTTGGGCCGACGCTCGTATGCACAAGGCGAGTGACGTGAGTCAGAAGAAGAGAGCCTTCAACAGGGCTGCCAAGTCTTGCAAGAAGGTGATGCGGAGGTCTCGGTTCGACCACATTAGCCGCATTGGGAACAAACTCGCTTCATACCCTGCTGGTAGTAAAGCGTTTTGGTCCCTGGCTAAGTCGGTTGAATCGAACTTCTGCCGTCCCTCACTACCACCACTGCTGAAACCCGACGGGTCATTGGCCCACACTGCTGAGGAGAAAGCGAATTTGTTTGCCTCTCTCTTCGCGGAATCTTCGCGTCTAGATCCTGGTGACGCGCGGCCCCCTGCTTATCCTGATAGTTGCGAGACGAGTATGTCCGATATTCGCATCCATCAGAAGGAAGTCCGTAGGGTGCTACGTAATCTTGACGTGAACAAGGCTAGTGGTCCTGACGGGATACCGGCGGTTGTGTTGAAAACGTGTGCGCCTGAACTGACTCCAATCCTGACACGCCTATTTAGGCTCTCATTTGAGACCGGAAAAGTGCCGACTGCATGGAAGAAAGCTAATGTACAGCCCGTGCCCAAAAAGGGTAGTCGTGCTGACCCAGCTAACTATAGGCCAATCTCAGTAACGTCCATTCTCTGCAAGACAATGGAACGTGTACTCAACAGTAAGCTCCTGGCATACCTAGAAGCCAATGATATCCTAAGTGACCGACAATACGGATTTCGCCGAAATCGGTCAACTGGTGATCTTCTAGCGTATGCCATCCACACCTGGAGTGAGGCCATCGAGAGGCACGGGGAAGCGCTTGCCGTCTCCCTCGACATCTCGAAGGCTTTCGATAGGGTCTGGCACGAAAGCCTGATTAGTAAGCTTCCTTCTTTCGGTATACCTGCTGGATTGTGTGCTTGGATCGCAGACTTCCTGAGGGACCGGTCCATCCGAGTGGTCATCGATGGTTGCTCGTCTGGTCAAATGACCATTAATGCCGGGGTCCCTCAGGGGTCAGTGCTCTCGGCAACTTTGTTCTTGCTGCATATAAACGATCTGCTTAAACCCGGTACTTTTGGGTATGCAGACGATAGCACTGTTGCTGAGAGTTACATATCCAGTGCACGAGCTAGTGGGTCCCAGATCCGGTCTCTTCGAGAGGCTATGGTTGAGCGGTTGAGCTTGTCCTTGGAGGCTGTCTCGGAATGGGGCGATGCCAATTTGGTCAGGTTCAACGCTGCTAAAACCCAGGCGTGTCTATTTTCCGCTAAAAGGAGTCAATTCAGCCCTGCTCCAACTTTCCGGGGTGTAACCGTGCCGATATCCGACCATCTTGATCTTCTTGGTGTAACGTTGACATCTACTCTCAACTTTGGGCCATACATCGAAGCAAAGGCTCAACTGGCTGCAAAAAAGCTTGGAATCCTCGCAAAGGTCAGACGGTACTTCACGCCGGATCAGCTGCTTAAACTTTATCAAGCGCAAGTGCGATCGTGTATGGAGTACTGCTCTCATCTTTGGGACGGATCTGCCCGATACCAGCTTGATGCGCTTGAGACTATTGAGAGGCGAGCCAAGAGGATCATTGGCAATGATGCACTCGTCGAGTCGAGGCTTCAAAGTCTTGAGCATCGACGCCGAGTTGCTAGCCTGTCGGTTTTCTACCGGTTACATTTCGGGGAGTGTGCGTCGGAATTGCATAGCCTAATTCCGCCTAGCCCGTTCCATCATCGGACTACCAGACGTACGGCGTTGCGCCACCGGTACATGGTGGACATCCCACCTATACGCACAAAGCGTTTTGGGAACACTTTTATTATGCGTACAGCTAAGGAGTGGAATTCCCTGCCGGAGTCTGTGTTTCCTGATGGCTACAACCCGGGAATCTTTAAGTCAAGAGTGAATAGGTTTCTTCTAGGTAAGCGCGATCCATCGTCGACCGTATCGTCACTTTCCATCAGGTGAGATAGCGGTCAAGCGCGAACCTATCAATAATAAAAAAAAAAAAAAAAAAAAAAATTGTTCTCACATAATAGCAGTGACAAGAAACATGTAACCGAGATATTTGTATGTAATGCATAACAAGTTTGAAAAGAGTGTCTATGGAGTTTCTTGCACATTCTTCTCCATAGAGATCTACGATTTGGAATGTGCAATTAGCATCAATTTTCCTGACAGACCGACTCCTTGACTTTTAAAAAGTGCTTGTAAATGGTTTATTTGAAATAAAATGCTTTGAACCTTGAATCTTGAGGGTGCACGGAAACTAAAAGTGTTCAGTATTTGTGGATAATCAATCTTGTGACTTTACACACAAACGTCGCGTCATTTACACCCGTATTTATAAAAAAGTAAAAATAATTACTTGTGTAAAAGTAATAATTAAGTAACAATTGGTATTCTTTAGTTAAGAAAAATTTAAACTTCGAATGAATATTTCTAACCTCAAGTAATGACTTAATAAGAAATTACTTAAGAGCAAGTAATTACTTCTTTATAAACACGGGTGTTACATCGGTCCAACTTGTGAGAAGACTTTTAAAAATTGGGCCGAAGGTACCGACGTGGCAATGCCGCCAACCTTTTGGGCACATTTCCAGTCGACAGCGATGCGGAGGAGTTTTATGACGCCATATTTAGCTAGGAATTGCCTTTATGTATCTAGTTTTAATTACTCGAGTGTTTTTATTTTCCTAGTGCTTAATCACTTACCTCTATATGAGATATCCAACTAGAGAGTAGATCTCTTCTGAATTGATCGGTAAACGGCGTTATGTATCCCACAGCACCTGAGAACAGAGGAAAAATATTTATAAGTAATTCATTGCCTAGGACTACAGAGGAAGCAGGCCTGGGAAGCTACACATCATATTTTCTTTTTAAATTTCATCCAAAGTTAGAAAAATCCTAGGTTTTGTTTCTAGGTATTTTTTTATAATTTGGATATCCTTCAATAACTTCTCCCGCTCTAGGGTGGAGCGTGAGGGCGTATCGGACTTTTTATGATTAAAACGTACTCCTGTTTCGTCTTTGCCTTGCGTTCCAGGACCTCAAGTCTTAGGAAGCAAACCAGCAGGGTCGAAGCTTACTAGAGCCGGGCCCCAGTAGGCGGCTTTGACTTTGCTGGGCCTCTACCTACGGTTTTGCTAAGATTTCTTTCAGGGGCGCGTGGAACACTACACGCCGTCGACGACCGAGGCTCGGTCCGGATCGGTTACCGAATGGCCGGACGGCAATCTAGTCATTGATTGCTGTCTGCAAGCCCATGCCTACGGTAGCTGGAAATTAGGGTAAGAATCCCGTCGGCTGGGACGTGAGGGCCATTCCCTTGTGCGTACGGCCGCCTCCTTAGCTAGTATTACTGCTTCGCACGCGAATGCCTTTCATTCCCCTCGCTGCCAATATGGCCTGTACCACAGAGAGAACGAGTTGGCGAAGATGGCTCCTTCGAGGATTTCTGTTTTATGTTTAAAGGTAATTCATTCAACTCACATGCACTAAGAAGTATGTCCCCGATCAAGTTAATAATGGCGATGTCCAAATCTGCGATGGTTTTGATCCACCTGACACGTTCACTGGACAAGCCGTTCAGTAACCTGTAAAGAGATTTAGAACTTTAATTTTCTACACAACAAAAATGAATTCAGTAAAGCCTATTATATCCTTACGTATTATAAAACAAAGTCCTCCACCACGTCTATCTGTATGTTCGCCGTAAGTACAAAAACGACTGAACGGATGTTCATACAGTTTCTACTTATAGACAGAGTGATTCGTGAGGAAGGTTTAGGTGTAAAATTCATGAGTATTGCAGAAGAGAAATGGCGAAAATTTTAAAATTTGAACACTCCTGCGAAGCTAGGCCGGTCAGTAATCTATAATATAAAAATGAATCGCTGAATGTGTTGCTAAGCGCAAATCTCGAGAACAACTGGACCGATTTCGCTAATTTTTTTTTTTTTTTGTTGTGTTCGCTATTGTCAGAAGAAGCTTATTAGGGTAGGGTAGAGTAGGGTAGAGCGGGAGCGAAGACACGGGCAAAAACTAGTTGTATTTAAATTACTGGCTGATAACTTATAGCGAACCGACACGTTGTTCTGCTAAAAAATGGGCGTGAGGGTAGGGAGAGGGGGGGGGGAATTCTTGTTTTTTTTCACCTTAGCTTCTGAGCTCAGCTAAGCAGATAGCTCAGCTCAAAAAAAAAGCATAATTCATCTCAGATTACTGATTTCAGCATTTCAAGTTGAGTATTTCTCAAACTCTACCCTGACAACCTGTCAAAATTTGGCATTTAAATAACGACGTTCTTAATACAAAATACTTGATTTAGAAACCCGCCTAACTCCTATGCTTCAGTCCATTCTCTAGGTGTAAAAAGTGACCTGTTAGCGCGGTCCATCCTCGCGAGACACTGGTTGATGTCCTCCTCCATACGCTTCTTTTCCTCCTCCTTCTCGAGGAGGTACGCGTTGAGTTTGGCAATGCCTTCCAACAAGGCCTGCATCTTCGCCTTCGCGGCTGCCAGCATCGCTGATGAAAAAAAAACATAAAATCAGTCGGCGATAACGATAATTTAGCGATAATAAGACACTCAAATGATTCCTTAGTACTGGAGTGGGGTGAAACAATGTGACATTGTAGACGTCACGTGAGCGGAATCTTATGGAGGGGCGACGGCGACGTTTACGGAAGGCAGTCTTGGGTCATCGAGTAGTT
Organism: Leucania comma; assembly: GCA_958295575.1. Classification (NCBI taxonomy): domain Eukaryota; kingdom Metazoa; phylum Arthropoda; class Insecta; order Lepidoptera; family Noctuidae; genus Leucania; species Leucania comma. Next base: position 19,919,007 of record OY282477.1, on the reverse strand, counting down.
CTGATGCTCCTAGCGAGATCACTGGTTCTCACATACACCTACTTATAATAGTAATCGTCTTTAGCATGATTGTGAAACGAATTGTAATTTACGCCATGAACCCTCTACCAGAAAACCACACTGATGACGGCTGAACTGCTAATTTATCGCTGTTGCTTCTCTTCTCTTATGATTCTGAGAAATCTTCATATGATTTCGATACCGATTCAAAGAGTTGATAACGTAATTTAATCGTGTATTTACTGACACCTTATGCCTCGGAAAGCACGTGAAGCCGTTGATACTGTTTGTCATTCGCAATTCTTTGAGTATCGTGTTGCCCCGTAACTTGCGATGTGGAGGTTTGATAGGCAGTTGCTCCATATAAACACGAATAATCAGCCGCTTCAAGTCGGACTGGATGCCGACCCCAAATTAGTTGGGAGGGTAAGGAGATAATGATGTATTTATATCATAGCATTAGTTACAGTGTTATTGTTCAATCATCATTAATTCGTTTCGCAGCCTATCTCAAGACGTATAGGTGACTTTTTCAAGTGAGCGGGGATGGATAAATCCAAAACTACAGAAAACGGAATAGCGGGATTCTTGAACTCGATTTATTAGTCGAATATCGAATCAAAACTACGATCACATATGTTCACTGCTGAACATATGGACTGTCTGTCCTATTACAAATGTACCCTTCATAATGGATGTCAAACTTATGATATATCCAGCGTTAACAGTATAGTATACCTTCCACGATCTGCAGATCCCTGGTGGCTTTTGCTAGCGCTTCCTTCTTGGGCGCGACGGCCTTGTTAACGTGATAGAACTTGTACATGGCATGCACCCACATGCACAGCGATTGGCAGGCTTTTGACACCTAGCACATACGAGAAATGACTTTAAGAGTGCATCGAGAAAAAAAGGCGCACGAAAAATAGGTTTTTACTGCAGTGCGCTAGCTGTGTGAGTCATCACGCACACATTGACAAGTACTCTCGTGATCCGCTCGCAGTTTCACAAGAAATGGTAACTTCTTAAATTTGAGTCATCGTGATGAGGACTTGAAAATACGTATATAGATCTAAATAATTATTTAGATGGTTTTATGTTTATATAGGTATGTTTATATTGGTACCTGTTTATATAAATCACAAAATTAACACTTCGATCCACAACTACCCAACTTGTTCATACAAAAGTAGACTTTAAACATCGGAATTAAGGCCTATAGTGGCGTGGATGTGAGAGGACACCGGTGTCCTCTGAGCTAGGACAGATTAAATGTGATCTGTATTAGGTATATGTATCTCTATGAGGTGGCACTGCACAAGTCCGAGACCATGTGTTTTCACGGCCCTCGGGGTACGCCACCACTGGGTTCCCAGCTAACGGTAGGAGGGGTTAACATCGGCGTGAGGTCGACGATGAAGTACCTGTGACAGCTGGTGGAACTTCAGGGAGCACTTTCGACGTCTGGCTCCCAAACTGAACCGGACTGGGGCTGCTCTCGGGCGGCTCCTGCCCAACCTCAGGTGACCAGACGCCTCCTGCCGGAAGCTCTACGCGGGAATTGTTCGGTCTATGGCCCTCTACGGGGCTCCAGTGCTGCAACAGCCGCCACCGGGATTCCGATTCCGATCCCGTTTTCCGGCCACCGTAGGCGCGGGCTTGCGGACAGCGTGCAATGGCTAGCACGCTGTCCGATCGTCCGGTAACCGACCGGACCGATTCAAGTCGTCGACGGCGCGTACAGTTCCCGCGCGTCTCAAGGAGCTGTCAGTAAACCGTAGAGGCCCAGCCTGCTAGCTGCAGGGTCGAAGCCTACTGGGGTCATGTGTCAGCATCCGAAAGGAATACCCGGCCTCGGCACGATAGGCAACGAAGGAACGGGATAGACTTTTAGTCAATAAGAGTCTGACACTACTTCTCACTCCGCCCAAGGGCGGGATTTGTCATTGGATGATTTTACCTACCATAAAAAAATAAACCCGTTCAAGATAAAAACTGTATGTATCTCCTAATTTTAGATTGATTCTCTTGAAATACAGATTCAAAGTCACCGACTTTGAAATTGAAGTTATTTTTCACTGTGAGATGATTTTTTTCTCAGAAGTTTGTGGGTTTTTTGTTACATAATGTATGTCGTTAAATAGCATATATTTATGATTACTAAGCCTTTGTTATTTCTGTTTATCTGTTTTATTGACAAGTTTTCTTGTTTTATGCTAGATCAATAGTTTAATGATAGAAAAATGGATAAAGAAAATCTTACACCAAACTCAAAAAAGGTCAGGAGAAATGAAAATGATGAACAGCTAGACTTGAATGTACATATGTGCAGCAACGCGAAAAACATTTTGTAAGTGTTTTGATTCTATTTAGATTTTATGTGACTTTCCAGATGCTTTTATAAAACGGTTTACAATAAGTGTAAATATTTGGCAGTTAATGTAAATTAATTTAATATTAAGAACTTATGTAATTGTCTTTCTATTTTATTTCAGAAATCGCTAGAAGATAATGACAATAATTGTGAAATTATTATAGAGAAAGAGACTAATAGTCACGATGTTTTTATTACAGATGGGAATAGAATAGTTGATTTTGCGTATATTTATAAACAATTCCAAAATATCGCAAATCACAATTTGGCCTTTGGTTGCAATTTGAGCTGTGTGAAATTAACTAAAGAGATACGAAGAGGGTTTCTTTTCACGTTTTATTTCACTTGCCAAATGTACAACAAGATAAATTACACTTAAGATTGGTTTGCTTTAAAGAATTTACAAAGATTTATTAAGAGTAGAAGTCTAATAAAACACTTACTTGGGATTCTACTAAGGGCCAAATTCACCAAGAAACTAATCGCGATTATATAAAACAAAACGCAGTTTGAGCGCCTAATCGAGATTATAGCTTCATTTTGCGTTTCACCGCTATGAATTAAACCTAGTTTACGCTAAACCCAGTTTCAATTCTTTTGTTGTCGCCCATGTTTACGACACGGGTTTTTAAACTAGATTACGCTGAGCTCAGTTTAGTTGAACTGAGTTTTTATATTGAATGATGAAATCAGCCCTAAGAATGAATTCACTTCTAACCTGCCTTAATAAGTATAAATAATTTTAAACGGCAATTACTCTTACAAAATGCACTTATAATACATTTATTCTGTGAAATGTTACGACTAAAGGAGTTGTTAATAAGTTTGAATATTCTTTTAGCACAAAACGTCTTAGAATGATTAATATGCCTTTGTATGATACGTAATCTTAGTCAGAACACAAATAAACCTTTTATAAGATTTAAACTCCTAAGTATTGTGCTTGTTGGGCATACTTTTCAATCAACATAAGATTATTTATTGACTTTTCTATTATTATTTGGAACGATTACCATGACGTGATAAAACAGTCGGAGCAAAAAAGTGGGAATAAGCTATACAACCTATATAGCTCTATCGCTTTAACAATTCAGTTTAGGTCGTAAAATGGATCGCTTTAAGAGCTTGGTAGCATTGCTGTCTTAGTTTGAGGACACACTTATTGTAAACTTGCACGTAAATCTTCACACATATTTGTGAACGTACGATATGATACAGGAGTCATTTCTAGTGTGGGGAACGTGGGCAATGTTTTTTTTTTTTTTTAAAGAAGGAACAAATAAAATTACCTTTACAATCTTGACAGGATCATAATCCGGGTTAACAATGAATCTCTTAAGTTTTTTGATCATATCTTCTGTGATGGACTCCTTGTCAAACTTGAGAAGGGAGTCCAAGAAAGCCGTGGGATCCGACAACATGAGGGACCCTGGCTTCCAATAGTTCAGGATTTTTTCACCATAATTTGCGCCCGGCTCCTGTAAAAAAGAATGGTACGTTGCATATGAATTTCGCCAAGCCTTAGAGGCGATCGCCTGCCTTTCATCCTCGCTCCAGACCATATAGTCGTTGCCGCCGATCCACGAGGACAAGTGGTCCACCCAAGCGGGGCACACCTCCACTGTGTCCTCCGGGCGGTCCACACAATAGTGTCATCTGGACGTTTTTTCCGCACGAATCCAATGCAGGAACCTCCCGAACTTAACATAGCGTGCCCAAGCCATCTCCCTTGGATATAATGAGTTTCGCCCGCGTGAAATTAGGTTTCTCCATACAAATTTTGGACACCCGTTTCATCCCTTTAAGGAGCGAATTTTGAAAACTCGTCTCATACTTATGTACGTCATAAAAGGAAGTCTTATGCAAAAAATTTCACACTCCTGGTCCCAGTAGTCTCAGCTGTGCGTTGATATGTGAGGCAGTCAGTTTCACCATTTATATATGTATTATGTAAATTATAAGATATACCTTGACGGGCTTGATGTCGAAGACGACGCACAAAGACTCGATGACGAGCACGACGCCGCCGGGAGGCTTCTTCATCGCCTTCACCTCCACAACATCGTTACGATTCAGCTCCTGAAGCGCCTTCTCAGCGGCTCGCAGCGCTGGCAGTGCTTCCTCTGCAAGTTCGAAAAAAAGGAATCAAACTCAAAGCAAACATGGTGCTGACCTGCTTACCATCAGGTGGATCGCAGTCAAGCACTAGCTTATATCATAAAAAAATGTAGGGTAAGAGTGACTGACCCAGGTCTTTCATGGCGTCATCTGCCATGGCCGCGTTGATGGCGGCCATCTTTTCCGCCATCACCGTCTCCTTCTCCACTTTCTCACGAGCTTCTTCTGCTATTGCCTGTGGAATGAACAGGATTAACAAGGGATATAAATTATTTAAAACTAGCTCTAGCTCGCGGCTTCGCTCCCGGCCTACCTACTCTACCTATAAATGAAATGGTTTTAGATTATTATTTTTTTATTTAAGGGGGATAAAAAATCTATTCTATGTCCTTCTCTTGATTCTCAGCTACCTTCCCACCAATTTTCAGCCAAATCGGTTCAGCCGTTCTTGAGTTAGACTTTCTTTTATATTATCACCCAGGAAAACTGGGCAAAGGTTTCGAGAAAATCATCTCAAAATGTTAAAATAGTGACATATTTTTGAAAATCATTTTCATGATACCTGCGCCCAATTAGAAAACCATAGTTTTGTGGTGCACAAACGCGTAAACTTACCTAAAAAAGATTCTCAGACCCGAAACAAGTATTTGTAAGCAATTCAAATAATTGCTCTATGCGGGATCGAATCCGCGATACGCAAAGCAATAGACAATTGCTCAACTACTGCGCTATCCGTGTCATGCGATAATTTTAATGTTGTGAGTAAAGATTTGAATTATTATAGTACAAAGGGGTATAACGCCGTGACGTCATTTGTTAACAGAATCTTATGAGAGAGCTGGGACCCGGGAAGCATGAAACAGTATCGTTCGCGCGGCTTCGAGTACATTACCTCTGATACGAAACTGTCGGTTTGCCGTTACTACTTGGTATTGCTACCTATCTGTGATTGCTACTTACAACATTAGTGTTAACTGTGAAGTGTCATTATTTGAAAATCAAATGCATATAGTTATTTAAAATCCTTTCGTAATGAATCCCGAAGTACTGAATCAAGATGATGACGGTCATATCGCTCAGGCACTAGTGCCGCCGTCATTTTCATAATTTGGTACTGTAAGTGTAGGTAATGTAACCAACCGTGTCAGTGGCTATCTGCGCGATGACTTTCCTGGTCTCTTCAGCAGCTTGCTCCATCAGCGGCTTTAGTTCAGCCAGCTCGATCTGAAGCTCTTTCACTTCTATCTCTGTCTGGTTCAACTTGAATAACCCTGTAAAAATAGCGCTGTCTTTTACTGGTGTTTAGTAGAAGAAAGAGATAGAAAAATATAAGCGACTTTTGATGGTTTATTTTCTAATTCCATAAAGGTGACATTCTAAGATGTTTAGTCCGTCGACGAATAAAATAATTATCTTTTTAACCGAATTTTGTTGGAAAATCAAGTTGTTTTAGCAGAGGGCTGCAAGTTTGTTCGAAAGACAACACAAAGGGAAACTGAATGAAAAACTTAAAAATGGTGTTTTAGTACGAACTGTATTCACCACATATTATGTACTATCAGATTGATCCCATTTTTCACTAAATGTAGTTCTGATCATGAAAACCATGAATAATTAAGAGAACTCCTCAAATATGGGCATACATATAGCGACTTTGATATTTTTATCAACAAGACAAAACGAGACATTGTTCTGAAGTTATAACTGACCTGTTTTGAGTGCGTTTGACTCTGTGAGGATAGCCTTTTGCTTCTTGCGGAACATTTCGGCGTAGGCGCCCAACATCTCCATGTACGACATAGGCGTGACGTAGTTGATGCGGTTCAACTGCTCCTTGAAACGTTCGCTCGCTTCCACCACAGATTGATGGACATAGCAGCATACGGACTGGTGATAAAAACATCGTTAATAAGCCTGTAGCTCATCATCATATCAGCCGAATGAAATCCATTGCTGTACATAGGCCTCCCCGAAGCGTCCCCACAATGACGGGTCCCGTGTGTCTCACATCCATCGGATTCCCACGACCCTCATTAGGTCCAGGTCCAGGTTAGGGTGAGCATCTGTGGTCATCTATCAATGTCAGAATGTAACAAAACAAATCGCCTAAAAACATATTTCAAGTTTTTGATTCCCATTTATCGTGGTGAGACAACGTGAACGCGAACGTGAAGCGATGCGGCGGAAATGGTACAAACAATTGATTCTCTATTGTGGTAATTTACGGCTCTACGCAATCTATCTACAGAATGATGCTTATTGAGCAGTTCCGTAGGGATTACCAGTACTTCAAGTAGTCTCTCCCTCGGACTTTACCATACCCTACTGTTTGAAATGAGTACTTAATTCCAAAAAATCCAAAAATTGTGAATCATTTAGCATTTTACGAAAAACCCATAAAGACATATTTCACACAATGTGGGACTCGACGTAGTTTGCGTTCGTGATGACTGTTTGATTAGGTACGTATGATGTATCCAACATTTTTTGATGTCGAAATCTGGACGTTATGTCCTGAACAGTGTTTCATGTGTCGGTTTGAACCTCCACGGGATTAAAACGATCAAAATTTAACGGTGTATACGTGTCGCTGTGTTGGTGAACCGTAAAATATTCCAAATAGCAGCACAATACAGTAAGTATGGCCTAATTTTACTCCACGTCAACTACGGAGTGTATTACAAACAGTACTGACCACCATAGCATCGAGAACTTCATCGGAAGCTACGGTGAGCTCCCCCATGGACTCGAAGAAGTGGTGCGCCACCGACTCCAATGCGGTCTTGGGCCATTCGCTGAACCAATCGATAGTACAGCAGTTCACGAGAGACGGGAACTGACGCAGGCGCGCGCGGAATATCTGTGGACGACGGAGATATAATCATAATAACGAATTTCTGGCGGGATTTCTTCGAGTGAAGTTCAGTGGCTGATTTATTCGCGAATTGATTCCTAGTGGATATTTTGATGTAAAATTGGTGTAGTTGAAGTGTCTGCGCAACAAGACAAGATGTGGAATCATTTTGGCTACCTCAGCGAAGTTTGCCGAGAAGGCTGACTCGATACATTTGCTGCCAAATAATACAAAACAAAAGCATTAAAATCTGATGCAGCCGCATTTTAATACGAAACTTAAAACGCGAATTTGACCCTAATTTACAATTTCAAACGTGTTTATCTACGAGATTACGTTACGGAAATATTTGAAAGTTAAAATACGATTGCATACGAAGACATGGCTTAAAGGACTTAGTATCCAAGCCAAAAACATTAACAAAAATAAAACATGCTCGTAATAATAACAGTTTGACAATTTAGCGGTAATAAAACACTCAATTGATTTCTTAGTATCAGAGTGGGGTGAAACGCTGTGACGTAGTAGATGTCATAGACTATACACTTATAAACAGAGAGTAGACGTCACGTTAGCAGAATCGTTTGGAGGGGAGACAGTTCGTAACGCCAGTCAGTCTGGTGCAACTCCCTAAGAAAAAAATGAACCATCTCAAATGTATGGCGTTTGCGCTAATTAAGATGGCGGCCAAAATGGTGGCTATCGCTGTCTTGCTCTAACATCTATTCGACTCTGTCGCAGCTTTAAGCCCGCCATATTCATTCTTTGCTTGTCAAGAAGTGAATGAAAACAAAATTCTATTTTTGTGTTTTACAACTGTTTCGTGAATTTCAAGCGGAAATTTGTATTATTTATTGTTACTTTTATCTATTATTGGTATTTATACGTGTACCCGTGTGAATTAATATGTAAATATGCATTAAAAAACTTGTGAAATATGTGGTCTAAAAGCCGGCCGCTCGGATGGTCAACAGCGAATATTTATGGCCAAATATCCATTAAATGAAGAGAGGTAAGCCTAAATAAACATTCATTTTCAGTTACAGAAAAAGATCTGGTGATAAATACAAATTTCTGATAATAATCGGTCGAAAATCTAGAAAATAAGCTATCAATAGTGCTGTGTAGTGGAATTTTTATCGATTATATCGATACTTTTATATTTAATCTTATTTACAGACAGGTTTAATTTTGTTTCAAATTTTATTTAGTTTTATTCAAATAGAACTGTCATACTTTTCGAACATCAAAGGTTATGCTTAAATCTTAAAAAGTTTTTTATTTATAGAAAAGCTTCGTCAGACTCCGTACTTCTATTCGTAGGGAGATTTGGCGCAGATATCGAGAGATTTTAGACCCACTATTGCCCTTAATAACTCACTAACTAGCAAGATAATACTTTTTAAGGTTTATGCATTATATAGAATAGGCGAATAGGTTATAGGTACTGTATTTCTTTAACATTATTAAAGAATAAACTGTTATTATTAAAATCCTTAAAAAGGCGTTTCCTTTACCCACACCACCCACCTCCACCTTTGGAACCTAAAAATTTACCTGCGAACTTACGTTAACGCAAATGCGCCAACGTAAATTCGCAGGTTATACTTGGTTTAATTTTTTCATTTGAAATATTCCACTTATTCCTAGTTTACTGGTGAATAACGTTGGCGTAAATAGATCTTAATTTAGACCCAAAAAAAGGAACCAAATTTTTTATATATATATATATATCGACTATCGATAAAAAATTACCATGAGCACCTAGTAACACCACTATTTCGGTTGTTATGTTGGCAGCCCTCATGCGTCAAGTCTTTGGTTATGTATGTCAAAGTTGGTATTGAAGCGTAGCGCAAACGCCATACTGAGCCATTTTTTTGTATGGGAGTCCCGTCTCTTAAACGTAGTGCTTATATTCTCTTTGACGCCAGTCTTTAGCGATGCGTCGAGCAGTTCGGGCGCTCCTAAAATCACTGGATCTCTCGGATATACTGAACTCCGTAATCACTTATCTACTGTGAAATAAAACCGATTGTAAAGTGAATTGTTATTTCAATTCTACGATAAAGTCTTACGAACATAGTCGTAAGTCTTATTTACTAACAATAAACTGTATTTATTTAATATATATGTTAATCTGTAAGGTACATATCTATGGGCCAAAATGCCTGAAAATAAATTATTATTATTATTATTTACCAGAAAACCTTACCGATGGCGGCTGTAACGCTATTTTTTTGCTGTCAACTTCATGTACATTTAATGAACACAGAAACAGCTTGCAAATAATGAGAGCAGTTCGCAGCTAAGAACCTATCAAGAATACCTAGATCCTTCGGGAAGCATATTAATTATTTTCAACACAAATACGAGTAGTTTTAAATACCCAAAAACTTGTTAATTGCGTTACATTAATATTTCTTATTAATATGCAGGTTTTGCTTTAAAATAATACCCATGAAATTGCCGCCTTTTAAAACGGGACTAAACTTTGAACTGTGATATCTTCGGATTGATTTGGATTATAAGTTTAAAATAATAAACTTCATATGTATAGGAAAAAACAATCTTGTTGATAGTACTTTCTAGGTTTGTCTTACCATAACTATCGCATGCTTGACGCTAGTAGCATGCAAACAGTCTCACACGAGCTCTTAAAGCGATTTAATTGACGACCTAAACTGTTAGGGAGAGAACTCACGAAGCGGTTTTCTCCCGCAGCCGCCACGGTAACGGGCCCGCAGCTTCTCTAAAATTCAAATATATACGTAAAAAATAAATCATTTATCACGATGCGGTTTATTACGGCCGCAGTGTGAGCGGTCGTGCGCGGCGGTTTGCAGCCTCACGTTCTGCGGTCGGTTGGCAGCGACCGCGACCTATCGGCGGCGGCGAATCAACCGCCCCGTGAGTTTAAAAAAAAATAGCCGTTTCCTCTGTCGTGGCAGCTGTGGAAAAAAAACCGCTTCGTGAGTACTCTCCCTTAAAGGGATGGAGCATTAGCTCCATGCTGATTTAAAATGACAGGTATGCAAGCGAGAAAAAGAGATAGAACTACAAGTCCTAAATAGCTCCATACCTTAAACAACTCAGTTTAGGTCGTCAAATGGACCAGGTTAAGAAGAGCTTCTGGTAGGAATTCTGGTTCGCCTTAGTAGTAAGTACATACAAGGATGATTTCAGCCCCTCACCTCTCCAATAGGACTCATAACGACCACAATGTGCATGTTACTCCGCACTCGACGCTGGTAGCATGCAAACAGGTTGGTCTTAGTGGCCTGAAGATTCATCTCCATGACAGCGTGTCGCACAGACTGGTAGATCTTGTCAAAATCTTCAGGTTCGTAAATGTTCGGGACGTCGCCCGAACTTAGAATGTTGTTTAAATCTTCGAGGAAGGATTCCATTTTTATCTGAAATTCGAATGCGAACAGGTTTTTTGGCGTTAAAGGAACAAGAAAGTAAGTGCGAGTCCTACTCACACACGAAAGGTTTCATAATATATTCTAAGATCCGATTAAAAACGACCTTCACCTAGCTGTTTCTTGACTGAAAAGTATTTTATAAGAATTTTTTCCTTTTTACGCAGGAAGAAGAAGATAACTGATTTATCAATATGGCAACAATCATAGTCAGTGCTTCCTACTGACATGCAGTTTAATGTCACTGAGATCTACCATTTTGTTTGGATATGAAGGAGGTAACTGCTTCTATGACAAAAATATTTTTTTTGAGCGCAAACTTGCCGATAATTTTATTACTATAAAACCTATTTGAATTTTAGTTTATTTTATGAATTGCTACAGATATCCTTCACCAAATTTTGAAATTCAATTATTTGAGGTTATTTTAGATTTATAGAAACCGGAAATGTCGACCATTGGTTCTGCTACACTGCTTATCTCCAATTTATCGCCAAGTGTCGATAATAATAATTTTTTGAAGTGATGTATTTGTTAAAGAAATCTTTTTTCTTCACACACTAATTTCATATTTGAAGAAACGTAGTGTAATCGACAAAAATGTCGATTATTGGCTAGGTAAGTCGATAATTGGTATCGCACCTGGAACAATTGAAAAGGCCATTGACACCGTAATTTAAATGGAAAAGATTGCAGTTGTAGCTAAAAGATTTAGAGTTCCTCGAATTAATGTTCACGATAACGTCTTAGGAAAAACTCCAATTGTTTGCAATATGGGACTGAATGCAATTCTCACAAAACAGAAAAGTATACTTTAGTGAGGCGGTTGGTAGCGTTATCTGAAAAACATTACAATAACAAAAGACAATTTATTGGACAGTGTGTAAAAACTTATAATGGAACAACACAGACCAAATCCATTCACAAATTAAAGGACGAGTAAAAAGTGGTTCCAGTCCTTTCTTGGATGTTTCATCCGGAACCGACACAAAAAGTAGCGGATAATCTGACAAGAGCTCGAGATAACGTGACGGGAAATGGCATTAGAAATTGGTTTCAAGAAATCGAAAACTAATAAAAAGAATTCTAGGCAACGCAAATTGATTATTCACCAACGACCAAAGTGCATTTTTTTATCGCCAAAATTTGGTCCTGTTATCTTTGCTTAGTTAGTATGTATATGGCGTTGTGTGAATGTTGTGGGATATTATTACTATAATATTATTATAATATCTGTGAATATGTTCCACGTCACCTGTGCATCAGAGAATAAGAATACAATGCCTCTGTTGTCGGCGCCGGCCTTCAGCATGGTTTGCTTAAGATCCTCACGCCACTCTGCGAGCCCGTACGCCTTCGTGATCTCGATCTGGAAGCACATCAGCTCAGTCATGTGAGCCGCGAGGCGCGAGAGTGATTGACGACCTGGAAAAACATTAAAGTATTAATGATAATAATGCGTTGGAGGGCCTCCTATAAGGTAGACCAATGACCTGGAATTCGATAGATGCGAGACGCACAGGACTGCAGTGCTATTCTCTAAGAAAAACAGCCTTGAAAATGTAGGATATAGCTACGGTACATACCTAACATTTATACACATAAATACATATATACAAATAACTCATATACAATAAATCCATACTCTCATACAATAATACCACGTAGATACATACCACATAAATACACGCATAAGAAAATTAACCAAAATATTTTACTTTACACCTGTACACAGCCTTATGCGTCCGCATGTTTGTACACACCCTTAGCTATACCTACAGTCCAGCCGCTAGCGAAGCCCCGGCGACCGCTCTGCCAACGTACCTACCAGTTCGCAGAACCGCGCGGCACACGGCGCACTGTCGCCGCCTCCACCCCGCGCATTCGAGCCGCGCCCCCTCGCTTGCCCTCAGTAGTTCGCGTCCAACATTGATCGCGCGCGCATCGCGTAATATTATATACTCGCGCAGCTCATTGCAATTTACGGTGATCTCGTTATTGTTATGTACATAGATATATCACCTATATAATAAACTTTTTACGAACGTTAGTGCGTGTGTTTAATTCATCCCAACACCTAGACACTACAGTGGTGACCCCGAAGACTTAACACGTGTTTTAAAGTGCTAGGTACTTTGTGTGGAGAACGTGGACTCAATAAACCCCAAGTGCCATACAAAATGAGTGAATCAGAGCAAGTAATGAGCGATGCGAAAACCGATTCAGCGGCGTCACAGGATGTTTTTCGTGTGGGAGTGCGCGTTCCGCCATTTTGGCCCGAAAAGCCCGCGTTATGGTTTGCGCAGATAGAAGGCCAGTTCACGATCTCCAGTATTACGGCGGACACAACCAAATTATATTACGTTGTAAGCCATCTGGATCCAAGATACGCAGCGGAGGTGGAATACGTCATAGTAAATCCACCAGCGGCCGACAAATACGGCAAATTGAAAACGGAGCAGATAAAACAGCTTTCTGAATCTGATGAGAAGAAGGTGCACCAACTCCCGACCCACGTGGAGTTAGGCGACCGGAAACCGTCGCAATTCCTGCGACATCTGCAGCACCTTGCCGGTCCTAAGGTACCCGACGAGTTTTTAAGAACTATATGGTCCAGCCGTTTGCCAAGTAATATACAATCTATAATTGCGTCACAAGCTTCCTCGCCTCTCGAAGTCTTAGCAGATCTCGCCGACAGGATTCACGATGTCGTGCCGAGAGGTCATGAAGTTGCGGCCACATCAGCAACACAAGGGGTAAGTGATTTACTTACCATGAACAAACAGATGGCCGAGCTTACGAAACAAGTAGAATTGTTAACACAAAAGGTTAATGACCTTTCCCGTCTAAGCAGATCAAAAAGTCGCAATGACCGCTCATCTTCGCGCCTAAACCGATCTCATTCAAGAAAGAAGGTACATCCAACTTGTTGGTACCATTTTAAATTTGGTGAAAAGGCCACTAAATGTGATCAGCCCTGTGACTTCAAACCGGGAAACTTCAACATGTAAAGGCCGCCTATTCATCTCCGACAAACGTACCGGCGTACAGTTTTTAGTAGACACTGGTTCCGACGTATGTGCCTATCCGAGATCATATTTAAAAACTCAGCTGCATTACTATAAACAATGTAATTATGAGCTTGTCGCTGCTAATGGCACACCGATATCTACCTACGGCACATATCAACTTACTCTCAACCTCGGATTACGCCGCGAATTTATCTGGAAACTCATTATCGCAGACGTGTCACCTATCATCGGTGTCGATTTTTTAAGTTATTACAATTTACTAGTCGACTGCCGACAACAAAAGTTAATAGACTCCATTACGAACCTGACCGTCGGCGTGCCTTCAACCCACGAAATAACGCATGAACTGCTGTCATTGAAAACCTTTACAGGTCATTCACCTTACCTCGATCTGCTTCGACGTTATCCCGAAATTACGAGACCAGCTGGATCACAAAACAAACCAATTCACAACACTAAGCATCACATTAGAACTACACCTGGCCCGCCGGTAACATCACGACCGCGTCGTTTGGCACCTGACCATCTGAAAATCGCAAAAAAGGAATTCGAACAAATGTTGTAAAACAGAACAGCTCGTCGCTCTGAAAGTCCATGGTCGTCTCCATTACATCTCGTGCCCAAAAAAGACGATGGCTGGAGGCCATGTGGTGTCAACTAAATGAACGGACAATACCAGATCGTTACCCAGTGAGGCACATCCACGACTTCGCGTACCAGCTATCAGGATCCACTATATTTTCAAAAATTGACCTTGTCAAAGCTTTCAACCAATTACCAGTTTATGAAGAGGACATTAAAAAAACTGCCATTACAACACCCTTCGGACTTTTTGAATTTACCGCCATGACCTTTTGTTTAAGAAATACTGCACAGACTTTCTAAAGATTATATATAAATATAAGTAACTTCTTAACGTATGTCTTTAAAATTTGTTATTATCTAATAAATTGATTATAATGGCAGCGGAGTTAATGGTTAAGCTTTATCTTTTAAGAGAAGCTAAAGTAAATGACGATATATGGAAAGCTCGACAGGCGAAACCATTAAGAAATTTTCAGTCCATATCCCGTGATGTTGACTTCATCCATATATACCGACTTTCGGAACATTTAATCAATGTGTTAGAAAGTGATTTATCACCCTTTATGCGCTTAGGAGTTCGTTCCAGTAGTTTAACCAAGAGACTAAAGGTTTGTTATAAAGCTTGATTTCCAATGCAGTTTAATGGGTCACTCAACAGCAAAAACTTATTGAATTTGTGATGTTGCAGATACTATGTACTCTATCATTTTTGGCAAATGGTAGTTATCAAAAAATCATTGGCAAGAATATAGACACATTCGTCTCTCAGCCATCTGCCTCTCGGGCAATATATGTAGTTGTTGATGCTCTGAATAAGAGAAGCATCATCAACAAATATATCAGATTTCCCCAAAATCACAATGAACGACAAATGATTAAGTCACGGTAAGTTATAAAGTCTACTTGTTTACCTGCATTCTCGTATTTAATCACGTTAGCTAGGATATAGAACAAAAGCAAAAGCCATTGTCTGTTTACAGGTTTTATGAAAAACTCAAAATTCCAAGGGTGCTAGGATGACTCGCACCTTTAATCCAATACCGTCACTAAACGAAATTCTTCAAAAAACTATTTTTAACGCCATCTGTTTGCTGAGCGCTAACATTACAGCTTGCTTCGATTCCGATATTTAAATGTCTAGTCATTGATATAGAGGGCGCTGTTAACCTATCGACACTAAATGAGACCTCCCCCGCCCTTCATTCCTACAACGACAGTAAACCAAGAAGCACGTCTCGTCGTCGAAAAAATTATATTATTTCGATTGCAAAACCGACACTTCAAGTTTAAAGTCAACTTTGTAATTCATAGTTCGGTAAGTTTTAGCTTTTATTAAATAGTCAAAACGACATTTTGTGTTTAGAGTCAGTTTTTCGTCAAGGTTACGTGAATAAAATTATTATAAGAAGATTCAAATAGTGTCATTATTTGTTTAGTGTCACTTTCCCATCAATTCCAATATTTTTTTGTGATGCTATTAAGTGCATAAGTGTTTCCTATTGCTTAGTGACTTTATGGCGTATCCCAGTGTAAAAAATATTTCGAAAATTTTAATGCTATATAGTATTTTTGGAGGTAGTGGAACAGAGAGTAAAGTCCCACATACCTCCGTTGAAAAGGGAGGATCCTCCGACCAGACAGGTGTTATGTCTGGTGGGCTACTGCCGGATAGATGATTTCGGGTTTGTTCTATATGTTCCAATCGCGCCGCGAATCTTACTTGCGCGATGCAGGATTACTTAATTTGTGACGACATAGATGTCGCTACATATTTATTAGTATAGTGTCACTTTTACATCAAAAAATAAAAGTTATTTTGTATGATATGTCGTTGTTGTTAAATGATTACGCAGGTATTTATAAAATATACAGTATCAAAATGTCGCTTAATTTTTTTTTAGGAGTAGGAGCAATATCACGGAGAGATAAAATATGAAAACTTGCTTAGTGCAAGTTTTAACAGTAGAGGAATCTTCCGACACTGAGATATCTGATTACCAAGAACCTAATATCGTGTCTTCACCGGTAAGGAAACGACGTAAGGGCGTTAAAAATTCAAAAAAACTGAAATCAAAGAGGCTTCGAAACGCGGGTGCAGAATACGTTTCACTTTCCAAAAATAGACAAGTTGTGCCAGCTAGGCAGATGAAGCCTCCATGTAGTACAAAGTGTCGTTTGCTATGTTTTGAAAATATAAGGGAAGAAGAGCGCCAAAAGATATTCGATGATTATTTAGGGGTATGGCATCATTAATGAGACAAAGGGACTTTATTGCAAATAGTATGATTGTTATAAATCCGAAATATCAGTACAAAAATATAAATAATAGTCGCAAGTCAAAAAACGCATTTTACTTTACTATTAAGGAAAATAAAATACGAGTGTGCAAGATATTTTTTAAAAATACCCTTGGAATAAATGACAGCCCAATAAGAACGGTTATAGAAAAAACAATAGATGGATTGTTGAGGTAGAAAAACGCGACCAACATGGAAAACAGAAAAAGGTTGGAAACAACCAAGAAACAATCAAGGTATAAAAAATCACATGGAATCTATACCCCGCATAGAGAGTCATTATTTAAGACAGCAGACTAGTAGGGAATACATCGAAGGTGGAAAGAATATAGCGGATTTGTTCAGGGACTACAAAAAGAAATGCGAAGAAGAAGGAATGGAAGCAGCTAATGAACATACAGAAAAGTTTTCACTCAAAATTTTAATATCAGTTTCTTTGTACCTAAAAAAGACATGTTTGAGCTATGTTCAATATATAATAACTTGAACTCGTCAGAACAAGAAAAAATTAAAGAGAAATATTTAGATCACCATAATGAAAAACGACTAAGTAGAATGGAGAAAGAAGAATATAAAAAAAAGGGCCACCAATATGTTTGTTGTAGCTTGCTACGATTTGCAAGCAGTTTTACCACTTCCCATGTGCAAAACATCGGCATTTTATTACAAATCAAAATTGAACGTCTGCAACTTTACAGTTTGTGATCTTGCTATGGATTATTGTGAATGTTACGTTTGGAGCGAAATTGATGGGCTACGAGGAGCATTAATGATGCTAACTTCGAAATAGTTTTTTATTCTGACAACTGCTGTGGTCAGCAAAAAATCAGTTCATGTTTTCAATGTACATGTATGCCCTCAGTAACAGTAAAATATCAAAAGCATTACTCATAAATTTTTAATAACCGGGCATACTCAAAATGAAAATGACAATGTTGAATCTTCAAGGTCGATGATGTTTCAACTTGTGTGCCAAGGATTATACCAATTTGATAACATAATTTAGGATTTCACTTAACAACCTAAACAGTTTTATTGATTTTAGGTGACTCAGGGTATCCACAAAGGCCATTTTTAATGACTCCATTTAGTAACCCAGAGGCTGGAACACCAGAGAGTCATTATAATGACTTACACGGCAGTGCAAGGAACACTGTTGAAAGGACCATTGGAATACTGAAGGGCCGGTTCAGATGCTTGTTAGTGCATCGGGTGTTGCATTACGACCCTAAAATGGTAGGGAAAATAATCAACGCTTGCTGTTTTCTACACAATATCTGCAATCGAGCCGGTCTACCAGCTCCTCAGCTGGACCAACACGACTTTGAAGAAGAATTGAGGATACTTGGGTCTCTGACGCAGCAGGAAGTAACACAAGACGATTTGATAAGTGGGCAGTTAAGTAGGCGAGAATTACTTAATCAACTACGGCGAGCACGTAACATCTAAATTTGTGTTGGTAGCACTCTGGTGTCAATGATACGCCCAAAGGAGCATGAGGAGAGGTATTATTGCCGAAAAGGCTATCATACCAGGAATGTCCTAATTGTAAGTTGTTGGTCCTTTTTGTTTATTAAGGATAGAAGGATTTCAAAGAATCAAAAATATTAAAATTGTCATACTTATCTTTTTCAGATAAACGATGCGGATTTAAACATATTGCATGTGGATGCGACTTTTGACGGTGCAACACATGACAGTTATGTTTTTTCAAATACTCGTGTTAACGCACTATTGGAAAAACTAAATAATGATGGGGGAAAAAGCATACTTACTTGGTAAGTTATTATTTTAAAATAAGTAGATATATTACGTGGAAAATAAGTTGAACCCGTTGCCATGGTTACACACTTCAATTTAGACCCAAAAATCGGTTACTGTGAATTCAAGGTCGATGATGATTTCAACTTGTGTGCCAAGGATTATACCAATTTGATAACATAATTTAGGATTTCACTTAACAACCTAATCAGTTTTATTGATTTTAGGTGACTCAGGGTATCCACAAAGGCCATTTTTAATGACTCCATTTAGTAACCCAGAGGCTGGAACACCAGAGAGTCATTATAATGACTTACACAGCAGTGCAAGGAACACTGTTGAAAGGACCATTGGAATACTGAAGGGCCGGTTTAGATGCTTGTTAGTGCATCGGGTGTTGCACTACGACCCTAAAATGGTAGAGAAAATAATCAACGCTTGCTGTGTTCTACACACTATCTGCAATCGAGCCGGTCTACCAGCTCCTCAGCTGGACCAACACGACTTAGAAGAAGAATTGAGGATACTTGGGTCTCTGACGCAGCAGGAAGTAACACAAGACGATTTGATAAGTGGGCAGTTAAGTAGGCGAGAATTACTTAATCAACTATGGCGAGCACGTAACATCTAAATTTGTGTTGGTAGCACTCTGGTGTCAATGATACGCCCAAAGGAGCATGAGGAGAGGTATTATTGCCGAAAAGGCTATCATGCCAGGAATGTCCTAATTGTAAGTTGTTGGTCTTTTTTGTTTATTAAGGATAGAAGGATTTCAAAGAATCAAAAATAATAAAATTGTCATACTTATCTTTTTCAGATAATCGATGCGGATTTAAACATATTGCATGTGGATGCGACTTTTGACGGTGCAACACATGACAGCTATGTTTTTTCAAATACTCGTGTTATGGCACTATTGGAAAAACTAAATAATGATGGGAAAAAAGCATACTTACTTGGTAAGTTATTATTTTAAAATAAGTAGATATATTACGTGGAAAATAAGTTGAACCCGTTGCCATAGTTACACACTTCAATTTAGACCCAAAAATCGGTTACTGCGAATTCAAGGTCGATGATGTTTCAACTTGTGTGCCAAGGATTATACCAATTTGATAACAGAATTTAGGATTTCACTTAACAACCTAATCAGTTTTATTGATTTTAGGTGACTCAGTGTATCCACAAAGGCCATTTTTAATGACTCCATTTAGTAACCCAGAGGCTGGAACACCAGAGAGTCATTATAATGACTTACACGGCAGTGCAAGGAACACTGTTGAAAGGACCATTGGAATACTGAAGGGCCGGTTTAGATGCTTGTTAGTGCATCGGGTGTTGCACTACGACCCTGAAATGGTAGAGAAAATAATCAACGCTTGCTGTGTTCTACACACTATCTGCAATCGAGCCGGTCTACCAGCTCCTCAGCTGGACCAACACGACTTTGAAGAAGAATTGAGGATACTTGGGTCTCTGACGCAGCAGGAAGTAACACAAGACGATTTGATAAGTGGGCAGTTAAGTAGGCGAGAATTATTTAATCAACTATGGCGAGCACGTAACATCTAAATATGCTATAGCTTCATCAAAAGCTATTATTACTATTATTTTAAAAGATGAGTACATGAAGATGTTTATACAATTTTAGAAGTTTAATATTCGGTTGACTTTTGATATAATACATTATTGTAATTAGTTTTTTTTTACTTTGTTTGTTTTACCTTTACACAATGTATTATTGATGTTTGTTTGTGATGTAATTTATATTAACCTCTCGATGATATTTTTTCTTAGAGCCCTTACATGTTTAGGGTGAAATAGTATTATTGGTATTGTTATCTTTGTTTGGATGCAGGTGGATTATATGCATTTCAGTATATATATTTTTAGTTGTACGTTATGGTGTTTCTAATTTTTTTTTACATTAAATTTTATTATTATTGGACTACATATTGTATTTGTACTCCTTTCCGGGTAAAAAATGTTGGAAACTTTTTTATTTTTGAACTGATATTTTATCTAAACATGTTTTTGACAAATAAAACTTATCATGTTTTGTATTACTACAATGCACCATTCTGCTATCTCAGATATGGCAGAATGGCGTATTGTTGATAGTTATTTACTCGATAAGAAGTTGCGAATCAATTATTGAGGAACATCAACTATTGGAACAAAGACTTTGAGAATCAGATTACATGGGTCGTTTTAGTTAAATTGAATAGTTAAAGGTTTACCTAAAAATGGCAATTAAATCACAAGTTCATTATAGAGCCATTTTTCTTTTCTTTTTATTCTGTTGATGAATTTTTAAATTGTACTTCAGCTTATTGGGAAAAGCCTAAAAAGATGCCGTTTGTTCCCACTTATTCTACTGAATAGTTCTACGGTGGAATTAATGGGATTTTTTTCTTACTAGTATAAAGATATACCATATTACAAAATAGTACAACTGGTGAGTCGCCCTTTCTTACCAGTAGGTGAAATAAAGGTAGGATGGGAATATATTAAAAGTGAAATAGCCGAATATAATAATGAACGACTAAAATAATTCTTTACCTATTTTGAAAAGTACTGGATGAGAGACGATTTCATTAATATGTAGTGTATATGTCACCGTAAAATTGCAAATACCGATAGATTACAATCTATCTCGAGAGATTGTAAACCATTGTTCAACCAATCAGCGCGCGAGATGCGTTCTGTTCTATACCATTTGACAATTTAACAGTTTAAATTCGAGATATTACAATCTCCCGAAAAATAATGCGTTAAATCGTGAGCTGTTTCATATGGTTCACAATCTTTCTATAGTTTACAATCTCTCGAGATAGATTGTAATCTATCGGTATTTGCAATTTTACGGTGACATATATATGGAGAACCATAAAACTGTCTTATTCACAAACAAAACGTCGAAGACTTGAAATGTACAATGATGATTTTATAAGAAATGCAAAATTAAAATTAATAATTAGCGAAATTATCATGGGGCACTTTTTAGAAATAACAGATAAGTCACAGTCAAATGTCATGGTTTCGGCTCCAAAAAGAATAATCGAAACCGTGTTTCTTGATTTTTTGGCTAATTTCTCTCAATATATGAATAATTGGGGCCCTACTATGAAGACTTGAAACCATAATGATTCTGATGTGGAAGAGAGACGGAGTTATACACTCAGTAGCTTGGCCCAATTAGTATTGACCCCTAATTTCTTAAAGGTACAGGCAGTAGAATCGGAAACCTGACAACAAAACGCGTGACAGCAAAAAGTATTTTTTATTATTTAGAATTCGAAGCAGTTGTTATGAAGCAGTTGCTACTTACCGTAGACAGTTAACTTGTATTACTAATGTACCATATTTTTTTATCAATCTACCCTCACACTAGGCTAGCATGATTTATCGAAATGATGGCACAAAAGCATTTTCATCTTTAATCACAGAAAGATAATGATTAAAATAGCTTATCAAGTCTCTCGGTTAACCCACTTAGGGCACAGTATGTACTTACCAGAGCCCCCCATGCCTAACAGCAGTGCATTGGCCATAGGCTGTCTCATGATGCGCGTCACCCTGCACAGATGCGCCACGGCGTCTTCAAACAGTACCAAGTCTAGAGGAGCTGTTGTCGACAGGTTGTAGTCTTCAAGGTAGTGGCTTAGAACGTCATCCAGCTGAATAAAACACAACAACAATTTATGTCGAAGTAACATTGAAATGAAAACGCCGAGTTGCTAACCGGTTAATTTTCGAGGAGTGTGTATCGGAATTGCGTAGCCCAGTCCGTTCCATTACAGGATCACTACCACCGTAGTTCGTACAGTTAATGAGAAGAATTCCCTGCCGGAGTTTATTTGCGTATAGCTACAACCTAGTCTCTAAATAAAATTTCCACAACTATCACACAACACCGTCTAGTCCCAAGCTAAGCAGAGCTTGTGTTATGGGTATCAGACAGCTGATAAACATACTTATATATATATTTCTAAATACATAAATATTATAGATAAATAACACCCAGACACAAAACAAATGATCGTGGTCATCACACAAACATTTGTCCTGGGTAGGAATCGAACCCACGACCTCGATAGCAGTCAGGGCCACTAACTACTAGACCAACAGACCAGTCAAAAAGAAGAAGAAAAACATCGTGAAAAAACCGGCATATCCTAGAACCAAAAATTTGAAGGCATGTGAGATCCACCAACCCGTGGGAACATTGTAACGTTGATTATGCTATACGCATCCTATAGAGCTTTCACGAGAGGTTGGCCGATTCTATAGTTGCAAATTGGAAACGGTCTAACTGAATCTTACAGAGCTTTCACGAGAGGTTGGTCGATGTTATAGTCACAAATTGGAAACGCTTTTATTGTATCCTAAAAGCTTTCACGAGAGGTCAGCTGTGGATTGTTGCTTAACTAACTCCCCAAAAAAAAAAAAAATCCCCAAAAAGATCCTGGCGAGCATGGATCAAACTAGTAAACCCATCGAGTTAGGGCTCACTAGATTCGTTTTGACCAGTTATAAACATTTCATATTGATGTCAAGGACTGTCGGAGCTATTTGATTTTTAAATATTATACTTGTTTGTGTTTATTCTAGATTCTAATAGAGGTTGTACAAATTACACTACTACTGTGAACAAAAAGACCTGCATATCATTTCATTACATTGGCTTTTCAATAATTGCTATAAATTTCTTACAGATAATGGATTTTGAGGCAGTCCTTAATATATTCAACCATAAAGCGAATATGGCATTATTGCATAAGATTCTTAAATAAAAATAATATGAAACTTTAAACATAATGAACCAGGGTTGTTGCACCATCTTGAGCTTGCTTCTTACGTTGCACCCACGTAGGAAGCAAGCTCGGGAAATAAGATTGAGGTAAGCTAGTTGGAATAGAATAAAAATACTTTTATTCGGGACAGACATAGCACAACGTATACAAACACAAAGTAAAAAAGAGTACAAGAGTAAAAAATGCGCCGAGCATGTTGGGAAAATGACTGGAAGAGCGTAAGAGTTAAAAAAATAAAAAGGAGAATAAATATATCATTTTTACAGGAAACTAAAGCTTAATGTGGTGGATGATGGAGTACACTTGCCTAGAAATAACCTATTCACTCGTGACTTAAAGATCCTCATGTTGCAGTTATCAGATAATACGGACTCCGGCAGGGAAATCACTCCTACTCCACATCACGATTAATTTCCAGCGTGATACTTAGATAAACAAAAATAGAAGTGTTGTTGCGTACCTCCTCTTTATCGTTGATCTCGATGTACTTTCTGTCGTCAGCGCCGATATCCATAAAGTCTCCGAACAACATTAGTCTGTCACTTAACAGATCCTCCGGCTCCTTTTTAAATTCTGAACGAATCTTCTTTTCCACTAAACTGAAAATTTCGTTTATTTTCCCTAGTGCTTCTTCTATTGCTAGTTCGCTTCTCTAGAAAAGAAGCAAACCAACATTCGGACAAATTTATTTATTTATTCACCGTTAAATTTTCGTCGTTATAATCCCATGGAGGGTCGATTCGGTACATGAAACTCTATCGTTTTGTAAAGATAAAAATGAAAAATACAGTACTTTTTTTAAACTGGAATTAATTTACGCATGTACGAAATCGATTTCTTTGAGGAAATGTCAGCTGATCGAGGCCAATGAACTGTACATACAGTTCCCGACAAGGTCATTGACTCGTTTACTCAAAGAAATTAATTTCGTACATGCGTATATTAATTCGAGTTTTAGAAAAAAAGTACTTTATTTTCTTTTCTTCTTCTTCTTTTCGAGTCGATGGCAAACTCGCTAAACTGATGGGGCCCAAGTTTTGAGGAGATTGTTATGTACCTACGGATGCGAATTGGTTTATGGGCAACTTTCTTTTCAGATATTCGGCAAAAAAATTACCAGAAAAACCTACCTGTACACATAAAAAAAATATCAGTGTACCTCTCTCACAATGAGCGATTTGAATGCTTTTCATTCTCGTTATTACAAGAATAAAGATAAAAGATCACAGGATTATTTTATATTAAAACACATTAAAGGATCATATACTGCTAGACGTCGCCCGAGACAGGGTAATCGCAAAGGAAAGGAGTTAACCACAAAATATTACGTTTATAGCCGTTCGTCGAAGAAAATGATTAGAGTTTGTCAAAAAACATTCGTCGATATACTTGATATCAAAAGGTACCGAGTTGAAAGAATATCAAAAAATTTTTTGAAAGAAGGACTTATGCCAGAAGATAAACGAGGGGGAGACCGTAAATCTCACAAATATTTAGAAAAGAAAACAGCAATAATTCAGTTCAATAAACTGAAATGTACTTGGCATGCGCCTGTTTCGAAGTGCAAGCGTTTTATATTGAAACGGTCAAGATGCAAAACTGGCAATACGTTAGTAAAAGGTGAACTGCATTATATTGCCAATTTAGGCATTTATAAAAATGTTTGCAAAAGTGGCAAAATAGCAAACAAGATCGTTCCGAAAGATATTCAGTCCTCAGCGGGAACACTAAAACCATCTAAAATCTAAGATGTCGATAAGCTATTGACTTCACATTTTGATGTCAACTGGAGAAGTTACTCTGTTCTGTCATTTTATGTAAAATTAATACCAAAGACGGCGACTCTCGATATAGATTTGCACAACGCGGATGAGGAAAATGAACACATTTGCGAAGAACAAGAAACTGTACCAACCTTATTGTTTAATTTTTTTTAATGACCTATTTTATGTCCCACTGATGGACAAAGACTTTCCCCTTTCTCTTTATCTTGCTTTTACGATGTTTACTCACATCTAGTTTACTGAATAATTAAAAAATACTAATTGATTATTAAATGTGTTTTTCATTTCTATACCTTTTTAATAAGACGACGCTTTTATCACATACAACAAAAGAATCATTAGTTTAAGTCGCTGTATACATAATTATTAGTCGTAGCAAATACAATGTCCACGTATGTCAGATTCAAAACTAACTATGTCCGAACTTCAGTTTCAAATTCAGCTAAGTCCATCACTATTTTGCTTTTTATTCGTTTGTAGAACATGATAATTTAATTAATAAGTTACAAAAAGTAGTGGAAACGACCAATCTTTAAAAAGGCACAGAAACATACTAAATTAAATAATGGTACAAGAATGTATCACAAATTTTTAATTTCTGGATTTTGAACGTCACTGGACTTGGCGGGTTTTGTAACTATACCTCTTATATATATGGACTTATATCGACGTGTGTGTAAATAAATTTTACAAAAACATTTGTTAAATCTGAAGTCCTGCACTAAATATACGAATATATTGCAAAAGAAATAATAACAAAAATTATTTATTTCACAGATATAAAAAATGGTCAAATAATCAGATGTGAAGTAGCAAAAGAAAAATATTTCGCACATGAATAAAAAGACGAAAAACTTAATGAAATAATAAAATCAGAAAAAAAAACTCAAAACAGGGCGAGACGATATTTGTAGAAAGTTATGATTTGCTTCTTCAAAACACATTTATTAAAGAATTGGATTGTATTATAAATGCAGAAACATTGAACAATGACCTATGTTAAGAGACATCCATGAAAATGTTTATTATTGCCCTACATTTATAGAAAGCTTTAAGACACTTGGTGCTACTAGCAGTAACGTCGAAAGCTATTTTAAGAATACTAAACCATTATTAACAATTAGTAACAATATATGAGTTAAACATGAAATCAATTCAGAATCCAGTATGTAATGTAGTGCAAAAGTCGGATCTTAAAACATGGTATGAACGCCTGGGTTATTTGAATGTTAAAGAAATACAGAAAATGTGCAAAAACAATGTGATCACTGGTGTAGATTTGTCAGACTGTGACAATTTTGTATGTGAAGGTTGTGCTTATGGTAAGCATGCTCGTCAACCTTTTCTGAAATCAAACAGAGGACCCAAGCAACCAGTTGATGTAGTATACAGTGACGTTTGTGGACCTCTAAGTGTGCCTTCAGTACAATGTATGAAATATTTTGTTATTTTTAAAGATGCTGCTACAAGTCTTAGGTATGTCTACTTTATAAAGAATAAAAGCGATGTATTGAATTGTTTAAAAAATATAATTAAATTATTAAAAACAAGTTTACACATAGAGTACGTATATTACACACTGAAAATGGAGGAGAATACACAATCAAAGAATTTAAAGAATAGGGGAACATGTGCAACAGTGGATCACGGGGAACAGTGAATCAAATGTTAAAACTCTGTATCTATTGTACTCACACAATCACGCGTCGGTTTCGTTAACGCTATCCCCTACCCCGCGCCACCCGACCAGTCACCATCACTGAGTCACAACGGGAGGATGTGCGACAGCGCGTCGGTCAGAAGGTGAGTACGAAAAAAATAATTTACGTAATGTTTGAAGTTACTCTGGTTTAAAGTTATTTGGATATTTTAAAGTGTTTGCATATTTTTCTTTAGTATGTGTGTCTAATTGTATAAAACTGTATTAAGTAGTGTGATATAACCGATTAATATTTTGCTAAAAATATTATTTCCGTTATTAGTAAATGGGTTACAGTGAATCAAGTGGTAATGGGGTTCGTTGGATCATAATCCACTGTTCCCCAATAAGGTTCGAGTTTCAAAGTAAGTTCTATTCCTACTTGTTTAAAGCTCAACATGCCACATGATAGACAAAGGAAAACAGAGATTGGTCTTCATAGATTGGTAACATATGTAATGCATTTCAGGCTACGGAAATTTTTCCATTTAACAGAAATATTTTTACTGTCCTTGACTTCGCACCGAGCGAAGTTACTGGCAGGCAATATAAGCCAAATCC
Source organism: Leucania comma (assembly GCA_958295575.1). Taxonomy (NCBI): domain Eukaryota; kingdom Metazoa; phylum Arthropoda; class Insecta; order Lepidoptera; family Noctuidae; genus Leucania; species Leucania comma. The sequence continues at coordinate 19,891,700 of OY282477.1, read as the reverse complement.
AGGCGAAATAGAACAAAAAATTGTATATTTTATTAGAATAGACAAGAACAGAACCAAAAGTCCATCACCATATATATTGCCACCTTTAAAGACACCATTTGGAATCGAAGATAACCTAATCCTCATTACTAACCTTCAAAATAAACCATCTAACAATCCATCCCTTGAAAACTGCTTTCAACTCCCTATTTAATTTCTAAATGACACTTGGCCAGAACAATTCATATCTTCTATTGCGTCTCAAGGCCATGTGAATCAAGATCTAACTCTACCACCTTGCACACCAGTAAAATTATTCCAATCTGTTCCAGATCTTAATACATTATCTGTAAACCCATCTTTTGCTTCATGCTGCATCCAAACGCTAATGCTTTCGACATTTGGAGGCCTAAATTGGCAAACAAGAAGGAACATTTATTATTCCATTAGAGTTTCGTGGTTTACCAAAAGCTGCCCCTAGAAAAGGTGGCAGAACAGCTAGATGAAAAGGTAAAACCATGATTGCGACAGATACACCAGAAAAGGCCGAAATTGAAAGAAGAGTCGAAGAATTAAAGCAGAAAAAGGCTAAGATACAGATTAAGGCTGGTGTGAAAAGAAAGTTTTAATATAGTGACAGTTCCAGTAAAGAAGACGACCGAATTAGCATCTATTCTGAAGAAAGACCAATGTTTGAAGAAGAAGCTGAAGTTTTAATAATTAATCCAGATAAATTAACTCCACTGAATAGTTTACCAAAAGAAGGAGACTTACATATTGTTATATTGCAAGAGTCATAGGGGAAAAAGATGAAGAGACAGAGGTCAGTTTTCTTCGCGAATCTATTAAAAATCCAAACCACCTGCCCGTCATTCTCAATCTTGCCACAGTTCCGTTGAGTGATATTTAAATGATTTTACCTAAACCAGGTTTTACAGGAAGTACAAAAAGAACGAAAGTTTTATATTATTTCGATGTTGATTTTTCAAATTTACTATGCTCAAAATATTAAGATGTTTTTTTTTTTTTTAAATTCTGCAAGACTTAGAAGTGACTTTTGTTACTTTAATTTATTCAATTGTTTATGTTGTTACTCAAGATTTTTAGAAGGTTTACTCATGTTCAAGAAGCTTATGATATAAAACGAAAATAATTATGATTTTTTGGTGTAAAACTAAACAAAAGTAGTAGAAGTTTCGGATTCCTGTTTTGTTTCATAATTTGCTATATCATTATAATCTAACAAGTATATTGTGTGTGTGTGTGTGTTCTTTGCAACGAAGATTGATTAAAGCAATGACTGATTATATTTAATATGTAATAAATTAATCAGAAGTGTTTTTTATTTTATTTTAAACACTTATGATTCATAGTACCCCATTCGATCCACTGTGACTCAAACTCTGATTCATTGTGACCCATTCATGGGCCACAATGGATCAATTCCCTGTTTGAGAAAAAAAAAAACTTATAAAATAAACCAAACTGTAAAACAAGCATTTGAAAAAAAAACCTGATTTATTAAACATGCTTTCATATATTTAATTAAAAACCTCAGTCAATAAATCAAAAATGTAACCGAAAATGCCTTCAGAAAAAAAAGTGATCCATTGAGCCCCATGTTCCCCTATCTTTTTAATGAAGGTATTTCACATTAGCTTACAGCTCTATAAACTCCTGAACAAAATGGTCGTGCAGAAAGGGAAATTAGGACAATAGTTGAAAGTGCTCGATCTATGCTTTATGCCCGTAATGTACTCCTTTATCTATGAGCAGAAGCGGTAAATTGTGCGGTGTATTTATTGAATCGTAAATCTATTAGTCAGACACCGAATACTACGCCTATGGAGTTGTGGTGTGGTGTAAAACCTTGTTTGAATTATATCAGGGTATTTGGATGTGAAAGATATGTTCATGTGCCAGATCAGTTAAGAAAGAAGCTTGATTGTAAAAACCGAATGATGAAGCTAGTTGGATATGATAACACAAACTATAAGATATATGATTCAACAACAAAAAGTATTTCAATTTCAAGAAATATTATTCTTAATGAACAAGAGTCCGAGCTAAAATTCATAATTGTAATAATGAAGATCAAAATGGTGAAGGGGGAGACCTATGAACCATCACAAGAAATTGACCTTAGTAATCAGGATCTTAGATCATTCTGTCAATTTGCGCTCAAAAAGAAATAGATTTCATAAGGCATCACCCACGGTCCATACATTTTTGGTCCAAATTTAAAATCCTCTCAAGAGTCCTAGATCCTGATTTGTCCTATACCCCCAATCAACCCCACACACCCGCTCACCTTATCCCGAATCTTGTGGGGACCCTCCTAATCTTCCTGGGGGTGATATTGATCGCCGAGGCCATGTCTCAGTCCTATCACTATTCTGACCTAGAGATTGAAGAACAGGAGGTCACTGGCATGCCAGACCTGGATGATATCTCCCCCCTACTCACTGGGCAGAGCCCGAATCCTGTACTACAGGGACAGTCTGCCCAGGCAGTTCTAAATCAATTGAACACGGTTAATCCTCACGGTGGAAGACATATGGGGGAAATGACGGGAGATGATGAGTATGACACCCAAGGATACGATCCAGAGGATGACCCCCATCTGTCTAATTGCAACCCTCTGAATTGTCATGACATGGCACCATGTTATGAGCTTGCCAACATCATAAAAGAAGAGGATGACCCCATGGCAGAAAATTTGATCCAAGGGTTCAAAAAAGTCAGTGGGATTAATGCCCTCGACAAAGATCTGTTATTGAATGAGTTTAGGATGTTTTCTCGCATGGCCTCCTTGGACTGGGTCATAATCAAGAAGAAGATAGGGGAGGCCTGTGTACAAGGATATAACACCTTGTTCCACACTCTCTCGGGCATGAACACCATTTACCAACTCCAACATGCCAAAGCCCTGAACTCAACAGTCAACACATTAGGGACACTGGTCGACCAGTTTAAGCTGCACACCCACACCTTGAAGAAACAATCCGAAATGGATAAGACCTTCCAGGAAGATTTTACTAGACCAAAGAAAAAAAATACAATATTCTGTTAGAACTTGTTCTTACGAACATTTTTTATTATGGCAAGAATGCTGTGGGAGCATTAGCCTCGGTATTATTTAAGTTCAAAAATGATTGGTTTTCAAAGAAAATTGCTCTCAAAAATGAAATATCCTATACATAACAATACTTAAAAAAAAAATGCAACAAAAAAAAAACAGCCAGTCTGTAGTTGTGTCTTTATAGCGTTATTAAAAAAATAAAATAAAAAAATATTGTATTATTATACCTCTTATATATATGGACTTATATCGACGTGTGTGTAAATAAATTTTACAAAAACATTTGTTAAATCTGAAGTCCTGCACTAAATATACGAATATATTGCAAAAGAAATAATAACAAAAATTATTTATTTCACAGATATAAAAAATGGTCAAATAATCAGATGTGAAGTAGCAAAAGAAAAATATTTCGCACATGAATAAAAAGACGAAAAACTTAATGAAATAATAAAATCAGAAAAAAAAACTCAAAACAGGGCGAGACGATATTTGTAGAAAGTTATGATTTGCTTCTTCAAAACACATTTATTAAAGAATTGGATTGTATTATAAATGCAGAAACATTGAACAATGACCTATGTTAAGAGACATCCATGAAAATGTTTATTATTGCCCTACATTTATAGAAAGCTTTAAGACACTTGGTGCTACTAGCAGTAACGTCGAAAGCTATTTTAAGAATACTAAACCATTATTAACAATTAGTAACAATATATGAGTTAAACATGAAATCAATTCAGAATCCAGTATGTAATGTAGTGCAAAAGTCGGATCTTAAAACATGGTATGAACGCCTGGGTTATTTGAATGTTAAAGAAATACAGAAAATGTGCAAAAACAATGTGATCACTGGTGTAGATTTGTCAGACTGTGACAATTTTGTATGTGAAGGTTGTGCTTATGGTAAGCATGCTCGTCAACCTTTTCTGAAATCAAACAGAGGACCCAAGCAACCAGTTGATGTAGTATACAGTGACGTTTGTGGACCTCTAAGTGTGCCTTCAGTACAATGTATGAAATATTTTGTTATTTTTAAAGATGCTGCTACAAGTCTTAGGTATGTCTACTTTATAAAGAATAAAAGCGATGTATTGAATTGTTTAAAAAATATAATTAAATTATTAAAAACAAGTTTACACATAGAGTACGTATATTACACACTGAAAATGGAGGAGAATACACAATCAAAGAATTTAAAGAATATCTTTTTAATGAAGGTATTTCACATTAGCTTACAGCTCTATAAACTCCTGAACAAAATGGTCGTGCAGAAAGGGAAATTAGGACAATAGTTGAAAGTGCTCGATCTATGCTTTATGCCCGTAATGTACTCCTTTATCTATGAGCAGAAGCGGTAAATTGTGCGGTGTATTTATTGAATCGTAAATCTATTAGTCAGACACCGAATACTACGCCTATGGAGTTGTGGTGTGGTGTAAAACCTTGTTTGAATTATATCAGGGTATTTGGATGTGAAAGATATGTTCATGTGCCAGATCAGTTAAGAAAGAAGCTTGATTGTAAAAACCGAATGATGAAGCTAGTTGGATATGATAACACAAACTATAAGATATATGATTCAACAACAAAAAGTATTTCAATTTCAAGAAATATTATTCTTAATGAACAAGAGTCCGAGCTAAAATTCATAATTGTAATAATGAAGATCAAAATGGTGAAGGGGGAGACCTATGAACCATCACAAGAAATTGACCTTAGTAATCAGGATCTTAGATCATTCTGTCAATTTGCGCTCAAAAAGAAATAGATTTCATAAGGCATCACCCACGGTCCATACATTTTTGGTCCAAATTTAAAATCCTCTCAAGAGTCCTAGATCCTGATTTGTCCTATACCCCCAATCAACCCCACACACCCGCTCACCTTATCCCGAATCTTGTGGGGACCCTCCTAATCTTCCTGGGGGTGATATTGATCGCCGAGGCCATGTCTCAGTCCTATCACTATTCTGACCTAGAGATTGAAGAACAGGAGGTCACTGGCATGCCAGACCTGGATGATATCTCCCCCCTACTCACTGGGCAGAGCCCGAATCCTGTACTACAGGGACAGTCTGCCCAGGCAGTTCTAAATCAATTGAACACGGTTAATCCTCACGGTGGAAGACATATGGGGGAAATGACGGGAGATGATGAGTATGACACCCAAGGATACGATCCAGAGGATGACCCCCATCTGTCTAATTGCAACCCTCTGAATTGTCATGACATGGCACCATGTTATGAGCTTGCCAACATCATAAAAGAAGAGGATGACCCCATGGCAGAAAATTTGATCCAAGGGTTCAAAAAAGTCAGTGGGATTAATGCCCTCGACAAAGATCTGTTATTGAATGAGTTTAGGATGTTTTCTCGCATGGCCTCCTTGGACTGGGTCATAATCAAGAAGAAGATAGGGGAGGCCTGTGTACAAGGATATAACACCTTGTTCCACACTCTCTCGGGCATGAACACCATTTACCAACTCCAACATGCCAAAGCCCTGAACTCAACAGTCAACACATTAGGGACACTGGTCGACCAGTTTAAGCTGCACACCCACACCTTGAAGAAACAATCCGAAATGGATAAGACCTTCCAGGAAGATTTTACTAGACCAAAGAAAAAAAATACAATATTCTGTTAGAACTTGTTCTTACGAACATTTTTTATTATGGCAAGAATGCTGTGGGAGCATTAGCCTCGGTATTATTTAAGTTCAAAAATGATTGGTTTTCAAAGAAAATTGCTCTCAAAAATGAAATATCCTATACATAACAATACTTAAAAAAAAAATGCAACAAAAAAAAAACAGCCAGTCTGTAGTTGTGTCTTTATAGCGTTATTAAAAAAATAAAATAAAAAAATATTGTATTTGTTGAGATTTTCGAAGAATAAAAATACCGGTATATGTAATGCTCAATGCTTTAATTGCTTAGAAAAGTCATTACAAGTACCCATATGGTTATCTTTTAGAACCACAGTAATATTTTCTAAACACAAAATCATAATAAAAAAAGCATATGACGGCGAATTTCAAAAATGAGTGGGCGGTCAATATCAGAAGGTTGGGTTGCGGTGTCTAATAGTAGTGTTAAAAAAACGCTTGGAAAGCGTTTCATGAAATGCTGAATGATGGAGATTTTATGATCTCCCCTAAAAATCCCCTTTTGTGGTCAAAAAGAACTCTCATTTTTGACATGATAGGCTCCGCGGATTTTTAGGAATCGCTTTTGAAGTATTTGCCTTATATGGAGATGGCGGGGCTTTGCATGTGCAAAGACGGAGTAAGCGTATTAAAAATGCGACCATACCTACGGGTTGGCAGAATTTAGTTGAGCCTGCTTTGTGCGAAAGCGGCACGCATACGTACAAGTTTGCTTTATGTACTCAGCTAAGGTCAAATGCTGATCTAGGATCACACCGAGCTTGCTTCTCGCAAGGGATCGGATTGGTATAGGTATGTAGTGATCAGAGGGAGACCCTTGAAGAACTCTTGCTCGTATGAGAGGTGAGGAGATCTCCCCACTATCGCATAGAGGGAGCGCTACCATCTGGTAGTCAATAGTGGAAGGTCCTCCTCCTTAGTCGCTCTCACTCTTGACAGAGTGGTCGTGGTTGACGTGGTTGACAGGCGGTGAGGCGCCCGCGATGCGTCTCCACTTATCCCGGCTAACGGCGTCTCGGGAACACTGGACTATAAAAGTTTGTGTTGCAGCTCTGATGAGGTCTGTCCAACGCGTAGGTGAGCGCCCGCGTGACCGCTTTCCTTCCACTTGTCCCTGGATAACGGATAACGATAATCTCTGTTTGATTTTTAACTCCTCCAGGATCGAGACGCGCTGTCCAAGGGATCCGCAGCAGTCGCCGCCAGCACCACATCTCGAGTGCATCGATTTTGCGTCGGTCTTTGTGGCGAACCGTCCACGTTTCTGCGCTATAAAGAAATATTGGGAAGACCAAGCGTCTCATGAGGCGGACTTTGGTGGCTTTAGTGATGTTACGGTTGCACCAGATCCTTTTCAGCCTGTCAACAGCAGATCGTGTGATAGCACATCTCCTTCGAATCTCATCTTCACATCCTCCAGTGTTTGTGACGGTGGAAGCAAGATATACATACGATTGAACAACTTCACAGTTGGCAATCACAGTGATATCAGGATGATTCAGTACAGCTCGATCCACTATCGTCATCTTGGTTTTGTCTCTGTTGAGCGTAAGACCGAAGGAGAGGCTTGTTGTCTCTAGAAGTGTCAGCAGGTGTTCCATATCTTCCTTCGATTGTGCTAGAAGGGTAGTGTCATCGGCATATCTCAAGTTAGAAACCTTTCTACCTCCCACTGAGATCCCTTTGTCCCACTGTTCCAACACGATTCTCATTATATACTCTGTATAAATATTGAACAGGAGTGGAGACAATATACAACCCTGTCGAACGCCAGCGTGGGTGTAAAAGCTTTTTGAGTCAACGTCGTCTATACAAACAGTCGCAGTTCCGTCCTCATAAAGTCGGCGTATGAGACTAACTAGGTGGAGCGGTACTCCCATTTGAATTAGCACGTCCCATAGAATATGCCATTTCACGGTATCGAAAATCGACGAAACAGATATAGAGTGGGATGTTAAACTCTCTAGACTTTTCGATTATTTGTCGAAGAATTAGTATCTGCTCTCTTGTTTCTCTACCCTTGACAAATCCCGCTTGCTCAATAGCTATAGTGGAAGGTACGATTCAATAAAAAGTTTCGCAAGATGAATAGGTACTAGACAATCTGGCACACCGAGTTGATATAGCTTAAATGATAAACCATTATGTTACACTTTGTCAAAAGCTTTCGTTGAGTCAAAAAACTAGACGTTCATCATCGCGTTCTGATGGAAACCAGCGCATTGGTGTTCAACGATTCGCTGGACTTGTTCGATTCGTAAACCAAACTACCGTTAGGAATAACATTTTTAACTTCAGCATAATCTCTGCGCTCCTTGTAAATAAGCCTCTCGTAGATTTTATCGAGGACATTGAATGGACTGATGAAAAGGTAGCTGGAGGGGCAAACTTGACTTGGATTTGCATAGTTTAGGAATACCGATATTAGTGTGCCACTGAGGCCGCTGTAAACGTGGCAACCTACTGGGCCCAAAAACTCTTGAGGGAAAAGAAAACCATCGATACGATAAGAAGAAGAAGAAAAAGTGACCTTTTTCCACGCTTGGGGGAACATTTTATTCCTTAATGCACCTTTGAAGACGACGCTCATTAGTATTATGTGTTGGGATGGGAAGAGTTTAAACACCTTGTTGATGACACCGTCAGAGCCGAGGTCTTTCTGGGGCTAAAGCTTTTTGATGATTTTCCCTACCTCCTCTGAGATAAAGAGGGACAAAGGATCATTAGGATCTTCGATGAGTGCTAGGGAAGCTCTACGTTCAACTTTAGCGTCTCTCATATCAAGGTGAGTTTTGTCTATTGGTTGAGGGCTAGAGAAACAATGCAACTGTAGGCTGTTATTGTAACTGTATAAAATACAGCATTTCGCTTTGTCACAGTTATCGAAAGCGATACTCTTATCGGGGAGAATAAGAACAGACATAGAAGCCTCTACTTCCTCTGAAGGTGCTAGAAGGCGAGGTGAGCGGGTTCTAGCTCACATTTTATCCCAGCGCGCGGCGCGCTGCTCTGTTGCTTGAGTTTTGTTTACTTCGCCAGGAGCAGCATTCTTTTTGGTTTTCAGACCACATACATCGCCCAGAAGTTTCAAGCGATGGTAATCAGTCACTGTGATCGCCCCTGAAAAATCATTCAGGACGGATCGTTCGTGGTCCATATGTGAATCGAACGCTGCTGTCATGTCAGCGACTGAGACTCAAGAAATCGGGGATAGAATCTAACTGATTCGATATGGTAGATTTTGGTCTTCCCATCCATGTTCAATTGGGACGGGAGTGATACAATATCATACGCGTTGCTTCAGGTACCCACTAAAGTAACAGATAAGATATTCGAGGTGGGGCGACCGTTCAATGGCTAGTGGAGGGGAAGTCACCACATTGTGTGATGGCAGCTACCTGGAAGTTTCTATCCAAGCTCTAACTCTTTGTTTTTACAATTCATATTACCAAAACTGTACGGAAAATGATTTTTTAAAACTTAAATAAAACCCAGGGCAACGGTCCTACAGTTTTGGTGCAGTAGTAAAAAATGCTCAAGGGGTCAAGCTCTAACAGATTGCTATATTTTTTTTTCTTGGCCGGCACTTTTGAATTTGGACCAAAATAAATGATCTCCTTTATGGAGTTTTTTTTTAGCTCACAGCTTATTCGAGCGTTTCTACACTGTTGTTTGTTTCGTTTAGCTTACTGGCAAAAATCGCAATATGTCTTATCCCGTTGCTCCATCCCGGTGAATCTAGCTTGATTTTAAAGACCAAAATGAGGTCTTGGAATGGGTAGATTTCTTCTCACCAGCTGACGCTGCCCACACTATCAGAGTCTATCAAGCTCTCACAGGCCGTGACTTCTACGCCGAATACAAAGCGGATTTTGGACGTGACTCCATTCCGCCGTCCAATGACGTCGTCATGAAGAAGGAAGAGGTTGAAGTATCTCCAGAGTTGAAAAAGGAGATTTTGTTTTACGGGGACCAATTATATACACCAGGTCCTAAGAACCGCCCTTTCATGATGGACTGTTCGCCGCAAGGCATTGACGAGTGGAACAGGATCCATGCTCCCAGAGCTCATGCTCTATTCCAACAGGTCGAGGCCGAATTAGAGGATGTGCGAAACAACGCACCATTGGATGAACCTCAAGAGATCGGAGTGCAGCCAACTTGCACGGGAGATGGCCTACAGGACCAACAAGCTGGTCCCAAAGAAACTGCGACCGTACAGCAGATAACGGCCGTTACAACCGCGGTCGCCACTATGAAAACTAATAGGTAACACCGAAACGGAGTTGAGTAGTTGGATAAGCGTTGTTTCTAGGTAAGGAGGATTAACAAGATACGTACTTCGTAAACCATTTTCGATCAGTGTTGTTAACGAGCCGATCTTGGTACACCCTCTGATGCTCGTGGTACCACAGCCGGATGACCTCGTCTTCTTCCTATAGTAAGGCTTACGTTTAACAATAAAGATAGATAAACTATCAAAAGTATTATAATAAGAATGCTACCTTTCGTCAGCGACTTGTCCGTATTAAAGTCGGAAATTATCTTGAGGATGCAGCCAGGACCAAAAAAAGTTCACTGGTACGTTACGTGGTCCTACCTCTATTGGTCGAAGATTTTTTTAAATTAGTTAATAGAGTTAGACATGAACAAACATACAAAACTGAAATATTTTCTCTTTATAAATATTAGTTTAGATTATTCATGGCGAGTAGTGGTGTCCCAGTTGTAACGGTCTCGGGTTACGAGTTGCAAGTTGTGGGATCAATTCAGATATGCGATTACTTCGTGCAATTTATTTTAGCACTGCTGCTCTCAAAACGGTGACGAAAACATCGTAACCAGCATGACTTAAATTTTTCTTTCACATAACTCGCGTGTAGGATTACGGCCTATTCCATATCCTAAAGTGGAGACTTTAGACCCAGCAGTGGGGACGTTAGGCTTTTGTACTTTTGAAAAATAAACTGCTAACTATACAATTTTGATTTTTACTGAAAAAATATTTTTATCCGAATTATTAAACATCAGTAGGTGGAAATAAATAAAATAGATTTACCTCAACATTTTTTGCATCCAACATTAGCATTCCCTGGAACACTTTACTGAGATCCCTCAAATTGAAGGTGTAGTGTGACTTAGATGGTGTAGGAAGCAGTTCGTCCACTAAGGCGTGGAAGATCTCTATGGAGGCCTTGAGAAAAGGGGGCTGACGAATAAGTGGCATCACTTGTGGATTCATGTTGTCGCACCATGACTTGAGGATCGTAGAGAAAATGGCGTACTGTAATGGAATATAAAGATAAATTTTTTCATTAGTGTTTTAAATGATTCAATGAAGTCAGTCTGACTAAATGGGGCTTCCTCGACCCGTCTAACACAGTTCCAGTGTGGAGCCGCTACACAGGTTAAGCATCACCTGCTGTGCTGCCCATCCTAAACAGCTCCTGCACTTTTCAGGATATACACCGTTAAATTTTGGTCATTTTAATCCCGTGAAGGATCGATTCGGTACATGAAATACTATCGATTTATAAAGACAAAATTAAAAAAAAAAAAAAACATTTTTTCTAAAACTCGAATTAATGTATGCATGTACGAAACTAATATCTTAAAGTAAACGAGTCAATGACCTTGTAGGGAGTTGTCGGTCGTTGCATACTAACTACCTACAGTTCATTGACCTCGATCAACTGATGTTTACTTCAAGAAATCAATTTCGTACATGCGAAAAATAATTCGAATTTAAAAAAAAGTGCTTTATTTTTCATTTTTGCTTTTACAAATCGATAGGGTTTCATGTACCGAATCGGCCCTGCGCGGAATTAAATCGACCAAAATTTAACGGTGTAGACGAGGCCCATAAAAGAATCGTACAGGTCGCCAAGTACTAGTCAGAAAAAAATAGTTTTGAGTCTATTGACACAAAAAAGGAGATGAAGTCAATAGTACGGAAGCTTAAGATTCAAAATGTGCTGACGTCATACCACTTTGACAGAATCGGGGCTGGCCTTCGCATGAGTCAAACAGATAAGAGTCGCCACCGAACAGATGCGGTTCCTTGTCTCTGTCGGCAGCCGTAGGTACAACAACTAGTCAAGGGACTACCCCACGGCTCGTTGAGATGTAAATAACTAAAGCCTATATCATAATAAAACAGTTGCGTGGTTTGGAATAGTTTGTTTATGCTAGTTACCCAATCATCTCAATATATTTTCATGTATCTAACTCAACAAAACTGTATAGAACAATAGTTTTTGGGACAGATTTTTTTTTTTGGGAAATTATAGGGAATATTTAGTTCCTATTTTTCAGATTTAAGGAAATATAAGGACGTGACTTAGCGTCATATCCTTATATTTCCTTAAATCTGGTGTTAGTAGTGCCATTTCTTCCTGTATAAGTAGTGACGAATTGGAGTTATGCGGGACTGTTCTTGTGACGTTCAAGAGTGCTGATTCTCAGCCTAGTTAGAATAAATTACTTTTGATAACTTTTTTTGATTCTGAAAAGTTTGTACCTTGCTAGTATACTCCATCTCGGTGAAGGAGATGTAATGGAAGTGCCTCATGAGACGCATGGTAACGGGGTTACGTCCTCCGCCGGGCGGGCCCATAGCCGCTACTATACCCACGTCAACTAAAGTCTTGAACTCACCGATGTTGTCGCGGTCATACCACCCTGGAGGAGAAGTAAGACTTAAAAAAACGCACCCATGGCAGTAGTCACTTCTTCAGCGATTGGCTTCATGGCGGTAGTCACTGTTGCACTGCGAAATATTTGTGTAGCCTAAAGATAAGTGTTCAGGTTCTGAATGTCTTGGATTACATGTTTGTAAACCCACGATACAGGAGTTATTTCCAGTGCGGGGCAACCCTTTTTTAAAAAAGAAACAGCGTAACATACAGACCTATAAACGACAGATGTTTATGTCTATTGTTTCATTTTTTTATTCGATATAAATTAGTGCTTGCCTGCGCTCCTACCTGATGTTAAACAGTGATGCAATCGTTGACAGTGAGGCGCACTAATTTATTAAAAGCCTATTCACTCTAGCCTTGAAGACACCCAAATTATAATCGGATGGGAAGACCGCAGCAGGCAAATTTTTGTAGTCCTTGATGTACGCGGTATAAACGACGAGGCGAACCGCTCAGTCCGGAGAACCAAAAAGGTTTCATCCAATGCCTACGCTCCACTCAACACCAATATCATTGATTCAAAGATAATAAAAATAATGATGGGAATGCTGTAGCTATTAACAATGGTATTAATCCTTCTACCGACGTGGCATTAAGCAATGCTGCTGTTACTCAGAGTACCAACACACAAGGACTTGTACGAAGAAAATACGGCCATCAAGTCAACCGAATACATGCCGAAACGTCGCTGTAATATTAAAAAAAAAAATATTGATGACAAAATTATGCAGCTTTTCATCTTAGACTTTTAACCATTTAGGATAGTAGAGGACAGAGGTTTTTGAGAACTGATAAATTTAGCTTTCCCCAATTATTTAATACCTACTAGAAAGTATTTTGCCAACAATATGTAGCCATCTGTATATGATAAAAAAGAAGAATGAGCTGAAAATAACAATACAGCAAAAAGTTCATTCTGTTTGCATAACAGTTGACATTTCGTCAACAATAGCCAATGATTAAATGATGGCCATCACAGACCATTATATTGATAAAGAAGCATCTGAATTGTGTTCCTTTAGAAGAGTCCCATACTGGTAAAAACATAGCCAAAATTATAAAAGAAGTCTGTGATGAGTGGCATTTGTCTGACGAAATTTTGCTACGGGTTTCAGATAATGGGATTAATTTCAAGAATGCCATTGAAAAGGAGCTAGGGTAGAAATATTTCCCTCGATATGAAGGGTGGTTTTTATTTCATTTCAGTAGCAGTACTGAATGGAAGTAGGTACTATTTCTGAATCTGTTACGATCAATGAGTCCTTAATTCCAGTGGAACAGGCTATTATTTTGGAACAGGATTTTGGAGCTGTTTTCTTCTTGGAACTGAAACAGGTGAAACAGGTTTCCAATTTTATCTGTACCAACCCACCTATACCGCAAACCATAATTTCGTACCTGAAAAATCCATGAATTGTCTGAGCAGTTCTATGGGCGGCTGCGCGCCGAATACTTCCAGCGCGGGCATATTTAGGTCATCGATGAAGAACACCTGTCTTTTGGTGGGCGGGGGGCCGAACACGCCGCGACGGCGACGCTCCAACTTATTGTCTATCACATCCTAAAACATAGTGTAGTTGATTTATTCTTATTTATTTAAAAAACAGAATCCGGGAATATAAATAGAGAAATTAAATTACCTTTAAAAGTTTTTGATAGTACATTTTAATGAGCCTGACGGTACGTATTTCTTTCTGTAAAATAACTCGCCGCGCTATATTCTATTGACTCATGCGCAGAAAGATCTATGTTCTATCATCTTCATATTTCTACCACTCCTTATACTCTAGTGAGTCTTGCGTATTGTGACTGTGCAAAAAACTTTCTCTCTTCCTTTTATGCATTTTGAACTTTCTGATTCCTTCACATCACACCTACTCCAACCCTACAATAGCACTCGTAGTACTCTTAATCATTTTTGTAGTATGTTTTCAAATAAAAATATTCACCAGCAGTGGGTTGAAAATGGGATCAGAAGGGACAGACTAAGATATTCTATTTGAAAACGGAGAGCTGATGCGGAAAACGAAATATGAACCAAGGCGAAGAGCAACGGAAAGAACGGCGAGAATATCGTTCAAACCATTCGTTAGTGTATAGACAGATATAGGGGTCATTGCGAGAAATTCCTAAGCGTTATTAACCGTTTCCAAATGAATAATATATACGGAACTATAATCGTTATGGTCAGTTATATTCTTAGTGTTTATATAATTTCTCTTTGCATTGGCTTAAACCTCGCAAATCACCGAGAGCGCGAGTGCGAGACCACAAAACCACCTTTACCTCACGTAAAAAGTACGGTAATCATTTCTACTCCTACATGACCTACCGGTTTTTGTCAACCCACCAATACTGTTGCATGTTCGCATGTATGCACATCTTGTGTATTCCTGTACCATACCACGTACCAATTTCAACGGTCATAATAATAATAATGTCTTTTCCAACGAGAGCAAAAAAAGCAGTTTTAGGAGTGTCTCATCAGGGTTAGATTTGAATATTCCAAAACCCATATGTAGTGACGACAACGTAAACATCCAACCACGGTATAAACGACCTCTTTTAGGTTTCTTTGGAGGAGAAGTCTAAAAGAGGTCGTTTAGAGCAAAGAGCTTAAAGAAAAAAATCTAGAACTGAAAAAACATGCTAATGACCTTGAAGCAAAAACAAAATGAAGCTAGGCAGAGATACAATCGTTGATGGTGAATAGCGCTGGTTCATTAAGAACCTATTCATTTTAGCCTTGAAGACACCTAAATTATAATCGGCTGGAAAGACAGCGGCAAGCCAATTGTTCCAATCCTTCAATGTGTGAAATATTTGTTTAGATTACCTGAGTCTGATTAGCAGAAGTCCTGGCAGAGAAGACGAGGAACTCGCAAATGAACTTCTTGTGTAGCCCTCTCGACAGTTTGGAGGTGATCGTGACTGTCTTCCCGGTCCCCGTCGGCCCCACGCACAGTACGTGGTTGTAATTGGTCACTTTGTAGCCGAGGATCGCTGCACTGCGCACGTTGTCCATCGTTGGCACTTCGATGTCTGCGTTAAGAGTGGTTATTGTTTATCTTTTTCTTTATTGCTTGTGTACTGACGACATATTGTATTGTATTTCGGGCTGGTGTATGGCGTATGGGTGAGACAAATGTATCATTCGACAGCTCTTGGAAGGAAGGCCAGCAGCGCCTTGGTGTTACTGGTCATTTCTCGGATTCATTTCCATACCTGAGTACACTGACGACATAACATAATAACGACTTGATTCCACTTGGCAATATATCAATTTCACTGTAGTACTTTTGAGATATACATGTTTGAAACTGAGTTTGTTGTTCTGAGATTCTGAAAAGGTACAGACCTGCATAGCGCCACTCTGGATCCACAACATACGGCTCCAAGTTCGCCATCCAGTTGTACCAGAAAGGAGTCGCCGGCTCGCCATCTTCTGTTGGGTCAGTGAACCCACCGTCGTTGAGCCTGATAAAAATAGGACATCCTAATTGTAACCCGTTTTTTCTAAAATCAGTTTTATGTCCTAAAACTTTGAATATTTTAAACAATACGCTCAGAAGATACGACTAAAACTACAATTATAAAGAAATAAAATATAATTTTTTGTCTGAACCTACAGCGCTACAAGAATGCGGTAGCATGATAGTTATTTGAGATAATAATGTTCATAACAGAAACCTTAAACTAAAAAAAAAAATCATACAATTGGCAAATAATATCTTCCAGACAACCAGGAATAGACTTATGATCTTATGTTTAATATAATTTTAATATATTTAAATAATAACCTAGTGTAAACTGTCGTTTAGTCGGATAAAAACATAAGAAATAGGATAAGACGACAAATTCTTGCACCCATAAGCATACCGCGTACTCTAATGATGTGTGGCTAGCAGTATTAGGCTGCCTGTCCACCAGAGCGGAGCGAATCTGCGGAGTGAAGAAACGAAGAAATACGAGTGTTAACCAATAGGAATGCAAAATATCTCCGCTCTTCTCAGTGGACAGGAAGTACAAACTGATTACATTGCAGCAATGGGCCCCGTCATCGCGCGTGCAAACACAAACATATGGCAATGTACGACGGACCGCACAACGCGCCGCGTCTCCGTAAACAAAGCCTAAGAGTAACTCAAAGAAAGAGGTTTGGTTGATATGGCCAAAATTCTGGTAAAACGAAACAACTGCTGTATCATGTTGTATTATGTATAATTAACGTAGCATGCTGTGGCGGAGCGATCAGAGGTAGGGAGTGTGGCTAGCGAGCCGCAAACCACTCAGTCACGCAGTCACTGTGCAGCCGCTTTTTGTTTTGCTTTGCAAATCTAGTTGATGTTTTGTGTGTATATACAAAGCCAACCTTTACAGTAGTTTTACTTACGTGTAATCGTAGACAGATCCTGCGGCGGGGAATAGCGGCTTGAATCCGGCTTCGGTCGTAGTTTTTCTAATGAATTCGGAAAACACGGTGCGACTGTTGAGGTCGCAGGTTGCACCCACCGACCAGATCACTGCCCACACCACCCATAGAGGTGCCAAGCGAGCTGTTTTGTAGTACAAGTAAAATTCATTACTCTTGAATTGCGTTAAGTGCTCCAGTTATTCCTTTTTGAGTTTTGTTTTTTCAAGCTTAACGATATAAATAAAAACGTTCCCAGTATCAAGTTATTACATTAAATGTGCGGGTGGCAGTTGCGATTTTTTTTTATTGTTGATAGGTTCACACTTGACCGCTATCTCACCTGATGGAATGCGACGATGCGGTCGACGATGGAGCGCGCCTACCTAGAAGTAACCTATTCACTCTGACTTAAAGATTCCCGGGTTGTAGCACTTGTAGCCATCAGGAAACAGACTCAGGCAGGTATAGCTTTCATCATTAGGACTTACAGATGTTCGGAATCGTAAAAAAGCAGCAGTTATGTCCCACAATTTAAAATTTATGGAACAGCCGATTCTTTTGAACGATATAATTGATGTTATTTACTCGTAAAACATATTCCAAAATGTTAAACTATCGTTGTTTTACTAAATCGCTGTTGAACCGCTAAACGCAATCTGGTATTGTGATGAATGAGTAAATAAGTGGATAAACTTTTTTTTTAATGATATAAACCAGTGCTTGACTGCAACCCCACCTGATGATAAGGAGTGATGCAATCGTAGATGATGAATCGCACTAGTTTATTCACTTTAGCCTCGAAGACACCTAAATTATAATCGGACGGGAAAGCTGCAAACTCACGCATTAAAGCCAAAAAAGCTGCTGCTGGTGGTGGCCTATCGTCCTTCCCAGTGAGGGGTCTAAGGCGATAATCGAGTAGCTCCAGAAACTTGAGCACCAATGCGCAGTCAATGGATACGACAATCTCCGTCATTCTTGTACGTAGAACTTCCAGGGCAGGGTATACATAAGTTTCTATGAGAGTCGGTAGCATCTTGCGGATAGGATCCGCTATCTGTGAAGGCAGATAAAATATAAATATAGATGCTGAACTTTTCTTCTTTTTTTTTTGCTTTGTATTTGTAAACGTTGAACTGTGTTTGTCCCGAATAAAAGTATTTCTATTCTCTATTCTATTTTTAGAATATCATCTGTTTGTAATTCCAAATGCTTAACTTCCAAAACTTGTATAACTTTTTTATACACTCGAAATAGCCAGGAATTTTTAACGTTTCTTTTGTAATAACTTCCTCTATCAGTATTCATAATTAGGAAACCAATCAACTAATTTTGAATAAAAAATAGGTGAGTTCGAAGCGTACCAGAGGTCATTTCGAAAAACAGCAAAGTCATAAATGATTTTTTTTTATTAACATAGATTAATTAGAAATAACTGGAACCACAGTTATTTCTGATTAATCTATGTTTAATAAAAGCGAAATATCACTCACCAATTAATCACGAAATATCAGAGACTATAACACTTACAAACTTATAATTTCGAAGGTAGGTTCTATAGGGTCGCTAAGAACGTTTTTTTACGATACTTTACCTCTAAGGGGGTAAAACGGGGTTTTGAAGTTTGTATTGAGAAATCCACTTTCACGCTGGCGAAGCCGCTGGCAGAAGCTAGTTTTCTATATTATTTTATTAGCACAGTCAGAGTGTAGCTCACCGATGGCAAGTTGCTCTTGAGCCAGGCATTCACAAGTGGTGGTAGACCGACCACTTGAGCGTCTAAGTACACCATACCACATCGGGAGACAGTGGCCGGGGAAGCCACTATCAAGTCTGCCACCTCGAATATCATGCGCTGGCGATCAGTCAGCTTCATTATCTCGCCACTTGATAAACATAGCTTCTTGTTGTCGTCTAATACCTGAAATATTTAAAAGACCGCGTATAACTACTCTGGATCAAGTTGTATCATATAGTACAACTCCCAATATTTACGCATTTTTTAAATATAATAACGGCCTAAAATGCTTTCGAAGGTCTCGAACGCGAGGCAATGCTCACGCCCTAGCCGCCGCAGGAGACGCCTTGAGCGTCAGCGTCAGGAATCGCTGGGCGATTCCCGGCTACCGAAGGCTTCCGGACGGCTAACAAAAGGTAGCTCGCTATTAGGTAAGAACCAGGTCTGGATTGATGACGCGTCGTGTTCCACAAGCGTATGCTACACAAATATCAATAGCATGTTCCTTCGAAAATAGTAGGCGCTGACGGCATTAAAAAGAAGCCAAAAATTTCAGCGTCTACGCAGCGACCTGTTCCTCATTCGGGAGTTAGTTCCATCGTTAATTCTTTCTTACTATTATGCCTGTAGATGCTTTATATACGTAATAAATAAGCTATATAAAATAAAAACTCACTGTATTCATATTTTCAATCCAAACGGCGTCGACGGGTCCGTCGAACACATACCAGCGCTTGTCCATGTCTTCAACCGCAATGCCAGCGCGGACCAAACTCGACAGAATGCCGTCAGTCCTAATAATAAATGTACAAACAAGGTATAGTGCTAAAGTAAACTTTCTACAGATGTCGTATTTTGCAAACACACAACAGACATTACTATAATTTATTTATTTATTATACACTTTAATTGCACTTTAATTTGTACTTATCACTATTTTATCACAATAAAATAGTGGTCATAATTGACGCGCAATATATATATTGCTCCGATTGTGTACGTAAATTGATTGGTATAATAAAATACCTTATGGGGTAAACCAGTGTTCCGCAAAGGATGTGCCTTGAATGGCTTATATTCGAATGTAAATTGAGCAACTTATCGCTAGAAGAGGCTATGCAAATTGCAAAGGAATCAACCATAGGGACTGTGAACGTAGTGCCCTTACTCTCTGAATTTTCTGGAGATAGTAGCCCTGAGATATTGTGGTAAAGCCACATTTGAAACGCGATTTATGTGCAGAATGGTGAAAAAGATATAAAAGCAAGGTCAAAACTCATACTTCTAATTGATCTTAACTCCGTACATGAGCATGAAGAGGCAAAAGCGAAACAGGTATGGTCGAAATTGGAAAGAGTATTCGATGACTCCGAGCTCAGTAGAAGGTTTATTACGTGATTTGATTACAACATCACTGGAAAATAATTCTAATGTTGAGGATTACGTAAATAGAGTAACAAAAACAGCTCACAAGCTAAGAAAATCAATTTTGTAGTAGGAGATGAGTGGCTCGGTACTTTTCTGCTCGTTGGCCTCCCGGACGCCTACAAACCGATGATAATAGCTATTGAAAGCTCAGGGGTTGACATTGCAACTGCTACAAAATGTTAAAGTGTCAGATTTAACCGCCTACTATGTTAATAACTATGTCAGTTAGCCTGACTGCTATGCCGTAGGTCGTGGGTTCGATTCCCACCCAGGACAAATGTTTGAGTGATGAGCACGATCATGGTGATCATTGCGTTATTGTGTCGCTACCTGAATTTTAGAAAAATGAATCTAACTACTCATCTCAAAAGGAAGAAAGTCACAGTGAGTCGTCAACATTAAAATTTTCAGAAATATATTTAGAATAATTTTGATTTTGTGTCAAAAATGATTATCTTCTGATTTCTAGGCATATTATTGCAATACTTTTGCCATTTGCGCCGACCTATTTATGCGAGTTACGATTCTTCTTCAAAATACGATCCTGTCAATAATTACTCCAAATTTAGATCGCCTATATTCAATCAAACAAGCTTATGTTTCGCATTAAGCAGCTTTTGGCAATATCAAGTTTATGTACACGCGCCAGGCAAGCCAGGCGCCGCCGGAGACGCGGGGAAGTGTCGGAAGGGGTGAGGGGAGCGATACCACAACGGGCTGCGCAGTTTGGTTCTCGGGTCATTGGAACGACAGCTTGGACAGAGTGCTCGTGCGTCTTACTATAAATATTTTTGCTTCTCTCACTACCGCTCGGCCATCCATCCTGAAAATAAATCTATTGCAATCATTGATATAAAAAAAAACATGATTTTTTATATTAATGATTGCAATAGATTTATCGTTTCAATCAACACCATCCCCGACATTTATTTTTGTTGATTAGATACTAATAAATATGTTTGCTGTAAACGTAATTGCCGGTTAAGCTCCCCTGTTTACATCACCTGTCTTATTTTTATTAACTATAAAATTGAAAAATAAATAATATAAGAAGTATCGGTTCGTGGATTAAAAAAAAAAAAAAAATGTTGAATAAAAAATAAAAGTTGATGAATATAATGTAAAAAAAATGATTTTTCATTTATGGCCTGGAACACAAAGTTTGCGGAACACTGGTAGCACACAATATAGAATAATAGTGCTGATAAATCTTAAAATCTTGTTCGTTTTTCTATTTTAACCGGAATCGAACCATTGAATCGCAAGCTACGATGCTATAGACGAAAGAACGAAACTGATTTCAACTCCCTCTGTACAGGGCTGCGGATAAAAATATAATTTAAGTAGACCATTACCATTCATGTGTGAGCATATCAAACTCTCCATACAACTGCCCCATGGTGATGGACTTGGGGTTCACTACGAATGTGTGGACCGGAGTAAACGGGAACCCGTCGGGGGCTAGCTTCCCTTTGATAGCAGTCAACGCATCTCGGAGAGTTTCGTAACACTAAGGAGAAAAGGTAATAACGACAGTCAAAAATGATAGAATAGAATAGAATAAAACTTTATTGTACACCAAGAAAGTTACATATTCAGTACTTAAACTTAAATCTACGGGAACAATGGCGGTCTTATCGCTGAAAGCGATATCTACCAGACAATCTAAACGAACTAAAACAAAAACGAAACGAAACGATGCTAAACTAGCTGAATAAAATAATAGGACACCAAGCCTATTCATTACTACAAACTTATGTAAACCCAGTGCTGGGCATGCCACGATCGAGGCGGTAAGGCCCTTCTTTGAGGGGTTGGCTAGAAAGGCCTTACGGCATCGTCATCTTCCGCTTGGCGCAGGTGCTAACCGAACACGGCAAGTTCGTGAAGTACCTAGACAAGATTCGTGCGGAGACGACGCCCGGGTGTCGCCACTGTGCGGACCGCCCGGAGGACACGGTGGAGCACACGGTCGAGGTGTGCCCCGCATGGGAAAAGCATCGCCGTGTCCCTGTGGGGGCGATCGGCGGCGGCGATCTCTCGCGCCAAGCCTTGGTACAGGCCTTGCTCCGGAGCGAGGAGGAGTGGCAGGCGGTCGCCTCCTTCTGCGAAGCAGTTAATGCTAGCAAAGGAGGCCGACCGCATCAGGCAACAGCGCGTGCCGCCGTCACCTCCGGGATTCCGATCCCGATTTCCGGCCACCGTAGGTGCGGGCTTGGGGTGAGCGGGCAATGAGTAGCTTGCTGTCCGTCCGTTCGGTAACAGTCCGGTCCGAGCCCAGGTCGTTTACGGTGCGCACTGTTTCTATCACAAACATTTTGACAGTTAGAAAATTCTGTAATAGAAAAGGAAAGATACGATAACTGGAATACCTTAGTTTTCCCCGCACCGGCTGGCCCAACCAACATAAGTCCATGTCTCACCACTGTTGTCTCGTATAACTGTATCACTTTAAAAATAAATGCTGCGAACAAAACAACCAAAATGTGAGGTCAAGAATTATAATCATGTCAAAGAAAATCATGGCGGAGTCATGTTTTGTGACGTAGTTCATTCGAAGAAGATAGATAGATAATAAAAACCATAAATAAAATAAATAATAAAACCCGCCATTCAGAATCTTCATTAAATGTACAGTTTCTATAGTTTATTTTCTTTTATTTTTTAATTTATGGTCCACTAAAATAGCAATTTTGCGTGAACTTTGGCGCTTCATAGATAAATCTGCGAGGGAGAGGTCTTTACTGGTTTAATTTAAAAAAAAAAAATGTTTCGATTTCATTAGAAACCTAGATAATATCCACAAAATATGATATGTTTTCAAAATATCTAGACAAAGATGAGATATCGTTATAATCACGTAAGAGCTGTTGAATGGAAACGTATATCGGGTTAGACGCCCTTAATGCCTGAAATAAACGATAAATAATAGTAATTATATGGCACCCACCACACAGTTGGCGCAAGAGATATTTCAGCTGTGTTTATTGTAAAAAAAAGTTATTTCTATTTAGGGCATCGAGTTTGTGTTTTATGGGTCCAACGCATAATCAGCATATACAAAAATTTAAAAGTTCGGTTACTCACAATATAGATCGTCATATCCTCTTTTGACGAGTATGTTTCTGATGGAAGTCTCCATGATGCCATAGTCCACGACTGGCACCTCCACGCGTGGGAACAGATCAGATATTATACCTGCATGCCGAAACAAATTCATAACATCAATTTTATTCTTTATATTCTTTATTGTACACAGACTAAACAGTTTACAAAAAATAGGACAGGTGATGTACACAGGCGAGCTTAACCCATAATTGGGTTTTCTTACAGCAACCCTTGAAAAATTTATATAAAGAAATGTTAAAACTTGAGGATATTACATTATATGCACAACAAAAACTTAAGAGATATATTACACTTAAAACTAAAAATAACCTACATAAATAAGTTCAAACACACAATACATAAATATACCATATATATATATAATCAATAAACCATATTCATACATATAACGAGTCACATAGACAGGAAATGTTCCCTAATTCTTCCTTTAGATCAGATTTTATGATCAGTTTATAACAATCCCACTGTAGGGTAACGACCTTTTCAAATTCGCAGTAGGAATTCGGAAAATGAGGAAGACACGTTGTTGAAACCTCTACGATCCGGACTAAGCATTTCGCCTCGTCGTTTATGCCGTGTACATCGAAGGACTGGAACAATTTGCCTGCTGCGGTTTTACCGTCCGATTATAATTTAGGTATCTTCAAGGCTAGAATGAATAGGCTCTTAATAAACTCCATCACCATAAAAACACCATCAACAATTGGATCATCAGGTGGGATCAGAGAAAAGCAATAGTTTATATCGATTTAAAAAAGAAGTGATATTTTTTCATCAACCAGATCTGTGACTTCACCTGAACCGTCTCACCGAAATTAACCACACGCATAAAAAAATGTAAGGCTAAGAGGATGTTCGAAAGAATTACCGTGACCCTGAAATGAAAGAACACAGGTGGATTTTAGTCAGTAAAAATCTGACATGTCTGCCGCTCCTAGCCACAGCGGAAGAAGTAGTAAGTCACAGTGGTAGAAGTTATTTGATAGTTTCCCACCTCGAAAAATGATAAAATTGTATATATAAAAAAGTACAGTAAATAATATACTCCTTTCGAAATAACATTAGACATTTAAACAAACCTTATTACTGTCCGTTCAACCGACTTTGATCTTTATTGCGTTGGTGGCATGATAAATAGCGGCTGCAATAAATAATTGGTAATGTAACCACTTTTTTGCTTTTAAAGACATCCTCATGCCGACGGAATAAAAGTCAAAATCGGTTGAACGGACAGTAAAAAATGTTGGTTTAAATGTCTTATCTTGTTTCGAATGGAGTCTAAGTATGTTACGCGGCAAATAAGTTGAACCAGTTGCTATGGTTGCGCGCAGCTTCCCACCTCGATTCAGACGAAAATCGGTTACTGCGCATTCAAGGTCGACCGCCATGATGGTTCAACTTATATTGAAGTGGTTTTAAATAATTTCATGCAGTGGTTTCAACTTACCATTAAACAATAGCAAATCATTTGCAAGGAACTTAGGCACATTAACGTCTCGCAACGCTCGCAGTACGATCTGCCGCTCATCTCCGTCCGGCATCTGTCTGATCAGGTTGCCGGCGACCGTGATCACCGTCTTCACGGCACGCATGCCGAAATCATAGTGGTCCTTGAGAAATTATAATAGCTTTACAAAACGAATTGAAGTTTCACATATTTCTAAATATCTTTTGTGATGTTATACACCTATCGTGACGACCTTTTAACGTCCTTCTGAAAGTGAAACTAGTAGTCTTAGAACGCAAGGAGCAACTGAAGGACAGGTGGTTTCAGTCGGTAAACGTCTGACACGCCTTCTCACTCCATTGAAAAATACCTCCTCACATATTAGAACTCAATGAAACAAAATTTAAATCTTGTATTAAACGCACACTATGTACACGGGCATATTATAGCTTGGATGATTATATTCAAGATAAAAATGCTTGGATTAATGCTGGTCCAGCTCCACTACCAGCAGGGCGTACAAATTGATTAGTTTGGAAAATACTTTTTTATCTTTTTATTTAATATTAAATTATTATTGTATAATGTAGAAGCATTTATTTTCAAAGTTTGTAAATGTGAGTACCATGGAGCAATTTACGGTTTTTGGATATTGGACTTGTTTGACATAAATGAGCATGGTGGTTGAGAGTTTGTCATGCTCACTCAAATGTCTCACTGATGGTGGCGCGTGTGTTGGATCATTCGGTTCCCTTCAAAATGGTTGAGCTGAGTGGTGCTGATATGCGCGTCATGTCCGTGAACGGGCGCTGTCAGTTGAGACTGGTCATCTCTTAGCTGTCAGTGGTTTATTTTAATATCTTTATTTAGAATTCCTTTTTTTGTCTTTACTTTATTTTATTGACATTGTTCTCACATAATAGCAGCGACAAGAAACATGTAACAGAGATATTTGTTATACATAAAATGATTGAAAAGAGTGTCCATGGAGTTTCTTGCACATTCTTCTCCATAGAGATCTACGCTTTGGAATGTGCAATTAGCATCATTTTTTTTCTGACAGACTGACACCTTGACCTTTCAAAAGTGCCTGTAAATGGTTTATTTGAAATAAATGCTTTTGAGTTTTGAGTTTTTTGAGTTTTGATTGGATGATTTCTCACCTTAAAAATAAAGTCCTCTTAGCGAGTCTACCACACTTCCTATTAACGACTTCTTTCCAAAGTGCTCCAAGATCGAAATATGCCGAATAGGTTCATGAGTTTTTCTTTTTTGATGAGCGTCGGATCACAGTCAAGCACTATTTTTATGAAATAAAAAAGTGCTAGCTTAGTATTACCTAATGCATTTTGTAAGCTACTCGTTAAGTTTCAAATATGAATTAAACAATAAAAAAAAAATTCAACTTCATTCGAAAAAACTCTCCAGCAAAAACAACGAGAGAGACATTGAATGAAATGGAATTACTGCCCTGATCCTTGCCTTAGCCAGCAAGTTAATCAGCAAATACTAAGCACTGGATCAAACAGACTAGAGGTTGACTGGAAGAAAATGTCTAAGGCATTAAGTCCGCCTCTGTAACTTTAGAGCCGAAACACCGTTGAGACGTGGTTCGTTACAAGGACCCACGCTCCCGCACCCCGCCCCCGTCGCGGGGAGCCGGCATCCGTGCACGTGCGCTACGTAATAATACATTATGTTCTACATGCACGCCGTTAAAGTTGAACTAGCGACACTGTGCAGGTATGAATCCGGTATCCGCTACGGGGACCGCCGCACACGACACGCGCTTTGTCACGCGACGGGTGCTCGTCCCTAGCGCCCGCTTAACGGAGTTCAGCCCTTAAAAAAATTGACCAGCTAACCTGAGCGGACAGCTGTTCCGAGCTCAGCCTGAATGTGGTCGTTATCTTGCCAGCCAAGATTTTGGCTTCTGAGAAGCCGAAAGAGAAGAGCGAGATTTCAGCAATGAGGGCGTAGTCAGGCACCATCATAGCGATAGGACGGAACAATGCTTTGAGGTTATCTGGCAGCTCCGTACGACCTGTAAACAGAAGCTCAAAGATCTTTTGATGTGTTAAGAGGGCTGTTCCCCACTAATCTATCGTCAATGTAAGCATCTTGTTGTTTCATACAATGCTATGATTAATAAAAAATAAATGATAATATGATTAATTCTTTTTCTTTCTTCCAGTCCATCCAAAGGTTGTCTGGTAGAAATTGCCCTGTGCAATAAGACCGCCTATTGTACACTAATTTTTTATAAATTTTTGTCCTTTAATAAGATAAGGTGTACAATAAAGAAATAAATAAATAATAAATAAATAAAGAGGCACCGCGAAAAGAGACAACGGTTGAACGTTTTGTAAGCATTCCAGGATATACGGTTTTTTTTTTTTTTTTTTTAAATGACCTTTGTATTTGGAAAAAAAATCATAACTTGGAATCTCGATCAAATGTGCAAGGGTTCTTATAATTTAAAAAAAAAATTGAATACATTAGCCAAGGTTCACTCAAAGCAGCAGGTTTTCAGAGGTCTTTACTGGATTAATTTTACACAAATTTATTTGATTTGAATAGGAACAACCACAAAAACAATAGGAATATCCAAATATATTTTTTTTTCATAAATGTCTAGACAATGACGTGTACGTAACTGCTCTTATGTAAGAGCGGTTGCATGGAAATGTATGTCAGGTTGGCCGCTCTTAACGATATACACATTTAACGCCCTAGTACGTACCTGCGTATCCTGGGTTCATAGTGATAAAGACTGAGCAGGATGCCTTGAGCGGCAAGTCGACGCCTTCAAACATAAATCTGTCTTGCTTGGCAAGCTGCGCTTTCTGGATCGTCACCACCTTAAGCAGACGGACTCATTACTTGTGGCCTCATGAACAAAACGAGACCCGCTGATTTGTAGCACCGATTGGTTTAGTGCCGGGCTAGACTGGCACGGTGCGGGGAGCTTTAAGCCCTATATTTAAAGACAATATTTGAAAGAGCGAGAACATGGCCTTTCAATTGCATTCACCTTAAACCAAATTAATATCTCATTTTTATTTCAACTCAACATATTAATTAGTTGTATTCACGTATGGGAGTTAGCAATGGTACCTGCTGTGCCACCACAGAGAGCACTTCAATGTCAATCCGATTGAACTCGTCGAAGCACGCCCATGCACCGGACCTTGACAAAAAATTATATCCATTTATATTAACACCTTAATGGCGCAAATGTTTGAATCTTTACTGTACAATACTTATGAAAAATTTTTTTAGAACTTATACACATGAGCGGCATGTTGCCAATGGTAGAGATAACTGCAGCCGTCGACATTATCGGCGGCAGCTATTGACGCTCGACGGTAGCCATCGATATTCCAACAAATGATTAGCGGCAGCCTTCGTGTGTGTCACTACAGGTCGACGCGACGGCTGCAGTTGCTTCTGCGGTTGGCAAAATGCCGCTCATGTGTACGAGATCCAACAAAGCCGAAAATATCAAAGAAAATTGTAACAGCACGTGTGGAAATCTTTACGCACCTCCTCCTTCTCAGGGCGAGCGCATTCAAAGTTCGACTGACCCAGGGACGGTCAAATTGTGACATACACCGTACGGTGTTCTGCAGCTATCTTAGGCTGAGGCGATGTAGTGCTTGCACGCTTCCGTGGTCAGATATTGATTCACATGCAGTGGTGATATTCTCTAAGAAAACGCAGCGCTGCCTCAACGACGAACACCCAAATAGGTTACATTAGATTGTCAACCTAATGTACATTTACGTTGAATTGTTAATTCAATGTATTCTATTTGGATGTTCGTCGTTGCGGCAGCGCTGCGATTTTTTAGAGAATAGCACCACAGTAATGTGGATCCCATCACACTACGACCACAACCGCTTCCTCTATACCTAAGAAGCGCGCGAAACACGGCGCGTCATCAGTCACCTTTGACTCTTCCGAGTCTGTTTCTTGCATGCCACACCCTATGGTGGCTGGAGATTGTTCTATATTATCTTTTTTTTATGATTATTATTATGGATAGGGTCGCGTTTGACCACAATCTCACCGTGATGATGTGGCCGACGATGGAGCACGCTTGCCGAGAAGTAACCTCCTGTTTAATTTTGACTTAAAGACCCCTAGGTTATAGCTATCAGGAAACACTAGACTCGGCAGGGAATTCCACTCCTTAGCTGAATGATGGAGTAAGACACGTAGCCCACCTTTTTTTGTGAATAATAAAACGAATCTAGCTAATTCGTTGTTGTCTTTAACACCTGTTTATTAATTTCAAACAGTTTGAAAGCTGACTGTGTTGTGTTACTTACGCAGCCAGGCCCTTGAAGAACTTGCCCATGGCCATGTAGTCGAGCTGATCAGAGCAATTGAACACGACGCACTGTACTGCAACCGCCTTCGCTAGATCCTGTAAGCCGTTCAAAGAATCATCACTATCCTGATCTTGCCCCAAATTATTTGGGGTCGGATAGAGAAATGTACATGTAGAAGGCATACTACATATAAGCTTCTCTATTAGTCGTCATTAAAATAACCTTTTCCTTCCTAAACTCAGTCCATCTATTAGTCAGCCTTTTTGGTCTTCCACTATTCCTATTTCCTCTGTTTCTATTAGGAAAGTTTAAAGTATATAATGAGAATGACATAACATATTTTTGAATACACCTTGCAAAGTGACTTTTATTGCACTACACTTAGGTATATAATGGCACCTGTTACCAAACTGTGACATTTTGATTACCATTACACACTAGTGCTGTAATGTAGCTATAACTTTTTTGTTCAACCTCTTTGTTCGCAAAACAAATTTTGAATACGAAAAAATATTTTTTTTTTGTGGTTTATGGTCGTCATTTAAAGACGCGCGCGGTTTCTGGCGTAATTTTTTCGAGTGAAATTCATGGTCTGTATTAATAAAATAAAATCAAATACTACATTTTAAAATGTAACATCCATATTGTATTGTTACTACGAATGACATTAACGTAAATACTTTTCACACAAGAAAACAAACGACGACTAGGCAATATGATCAAAAAACCATATAGCCATAGCCTAGCACGTGCTCATAGGCAACAGATTTTTTTTTTTTTACCGCCATGTTATGAAAAATTTTACTAGTTTTACCATTGCAATATTAGTTAACTTAATTATTTTTCTTCACAAGTGTATTGAAAAACGTCGTATGATACACGTGAGTAATGAATGTTACCGTTCTTGGCTCTCTTAAGACCCTCGCCAAGGCTCGGGTCATAATACCGCCTCGACGGTAACCTCCTACATTACACACTTGTATCATAATGTACTATAAAACTCTCCTAACGACATTAAGGTTATGAAAAAAAAATACTCGATCGACCAATTCTTTTACGATACGCTTACTCGCTTACCAAGCGTCGGTAAACGTCCAAAGTTGCGAGCCACCAAAAACACTTAGTTGCCATTTACACGCTTGCGTGTGCGACAGTGTTCCGAGCAGGCAAACATGGCAGACGTCGACGTTGAAACCGTGTCGGCTATTGCGTTTGGTTTAACATACTTTGACGGCACTCCCGTATTTAATTAAGTTTCCAAAAGATAATAGAGATGGCGCTAGCTGTTTAGAGTGGCGCTAGTTGTTTAGAGTGACGTGTGTCACGTGACTGCCACGTGATTTTTGGAATTTCAGTAAAAGACAGCTTACTGAAAATAATATTTCTTTGGTAATATATAATTACACAATAATCAATACTTATTTATGTAATCAGTCTTCTTATTTATCTATTCAGTATACACACATAAAAAAAACACACACACGAAGACGTCGGTTGTCGGGATGAGTGCTATTTCTGGACTCGTCAACGAAGAGACAATTCCGCCAATTGTTTTCCTCGTCGTTTACTTCATTTGGCGGAGTCTACCCCACTGCAATCTGCGTCGCTGTCGTTGCTGTGAGTTCAGGGCTGCTCGCCAGGATCTCCTCGCTCGTAATTGATTGATTGTTGGGTCTCGGGCAGTCAGCAATCTGATGTAACGCTTCTGAGCAGCAGTAAAAACAGTTGGCTGCCCACTGCGAGGTCGACACAGATCAGCAAAGTTATCCACGCCGCGATACCTCCGTAACGTGTTCACGACACATGATTTGGATACAGCCAGTCTGCGTGCTATTTCTCTCGTAGAACGTCCTTCTTCCCTCAAAGTAACAATTCTTGCTCGTAAAACTTCTGATAATACACTCGGCATCTTTTTGAATGAACTCCTTCGAAAAATCAGAAAAAACGCTTGAACCAAGTTGGTCAGATTTCTGAATGAGTGTAAACAAGGATTTAATCTCTTTTTATAAAGAAAAACAATTGATATTTTAAATTCTTTTGTTATTGAAAGATTTGATTTTTAAATGAAGAATCTTAGAAAAAAAATTACAAACGTTTTATTCTAACATAACAAAAACGATTTCGTATTATCAAAGTGATCTCAAACTTTTTTTGATGTGTGTAGATCTTAATCAATTTTCTCATATTTATTCTGTGAAGCTACTTTTTTAAAGTAAGCTCTTGTCTTGAATTATTGTTTTATAAAAATTTCCACATGTCAAATTATATTGAATTATGAGTAAAGCTCGAACTGAAGACACACTGTTAGTCAGCTTCTTTCATTCGACCATTGAGCTCCCATGAAAGAAAAAACTATTTCAACGTTTGCATTCTGGGCTGTAAATACATATGATCTAAGATCCGGTAGAAGTACCTTCCCTCATCTGTTATTTGATTAGGATAAATATTATATGCTAGATAATGCATTTATTTATGCATTGCAAATAGGTTGCCTAGCTATATATGTTATTGGTATAATGAAGCTTATGACCATTTAATGCTTTTATTTTATTTTTTTTGGAACCATTAGCATTGTATAAAGCAGAAGCACTTACGAGCATGGCAGTTGAGAGTTTGTCATTCTCACTCAAATGTCTAGCTGATGGCTGCCAGTGGCTTAATTCAATTTCTATTTTTAATTATTATATTTTTCTCAGTGCTTTTCTACATGGTGCTCACATAATTGTAGCGACAAGAAATATGTAACCAAGATTATTTGTAACACCTAAAATGATTTTAAAAGAGTGTCCATGGAGTTTCTTGCACGTTTTTCTCCATAGAGATCTACGCTTTGGAACGTGCAATTTAGCTTCACTTTTGTTGAGTGACCGACATTTTGACTATTCAAAAGTGCCTGTAAATGGTCTATTTGGAATAAATAAGCTTGATTTTGATTTTTTTTTAATCATTAGAGAATCATCACGAATTGCTGGAAAGTCTTTGTTGCTCAAGATATGCAGAGAAATTTATTAAGAGAATGCGGTGTCTGCAAAGGCAAGACCATTCAATTTAATGAGTTCTCAAATGATGATGAGATAGTGTTCTATAAAAAGGATACGATTCCGAGAATCAAACTCAACAAAAAAGGTCCTATTACTAAGAAAGATGAAATCAAATCCAAACCCCTAGAAATTTTCAGTAAATTGGATACAGATATAAAGTCATTTTTTGAACATTGTTACCTAATCTATGCACAATATAGCGAATTGAAAGAATTAAAGAAGTATTTGACTGTTAACTCTGCTGTCTTCTGCTGTCATATATATCTACATGTCAATTTTTATAAAAGCCGCTATTGAAGTTCAGTCATTACATTTTGCTGGGAGCCGCAAAGAACTTACCCTGCATTCTGCCGTTATTTATGCTTTAATTTTCGAAGCAGTGACATAAAACCAACATCAGTCTGCACCGTAAGCCAATGTCTGAAATATGACGCCCCAGCAATTTGGGCACATCTTATAACTCTGATAAATGAAGCTATCAAAATTAATCCATTCCTCAATACATTGCATTTTCAATCAGACTCGCCTACATCTAAGTACAGGAATAAGTACATGTTTTATATAGTAACATAATTTTCCCAAGATTTCCCACAAATCACCAGAATAACGTGGAATTACACTGAAGCTGGCCACGGAAAAGAAGCCGCAGATGGTGTGGAGGCTGTAATCAAGAGGATAGTTGATTTTCAAGTAAATCATGGCACAGACATTATTAGTACAGATAAATTTATGACTGTCTTGCAAGCACACACCATTGTGACAGTTATTGCTGTAAACGAAACTAACGTGTGGATAAGAGAACAAAAATACCCAGTAAACATGGCACATTTAAGGATACCCTTAAAGTACATCAGGTTCTGTGGGAACGTCACTGTAATAGGTTAACTTTGAGAGCCTCTAGCCGTTTCAAATGCACATGTGGGCAGATATGTGATCATGGAAAACATTTAGGTTTTATAAAATTATTATTATTATTAAAAGTAAGTGAATAAAAGTAAAGAAAAAGTATAAAAATGCAAAGCAAAACAAAAAGTGATTTGACTTAGGTAACATGTAAATTTTGATTTTGTAAAAACAATCAACGCCTATAAAATAATAATTTTCTCACAAAACGATACTAATATTTTTTTTTTATATATTGTAGGCAGACCTAAACCTGGAAAATATAAAAAAAAAACGTTCATTGATAATTTAAAACGCTTAAAGATTCTTATAACCTTCCAATCTGATTCTCCAAGTTCCTAGTACCGCAATAAATGTATTTTGTAAAATCAGTTCTTTGTAAGGATTTTCAACAACCTAAGGCAATAACCTGTAATTACAGTGATGCTGGACATGGCCCATGGATGGTGGCCTAGATGGGGTTGGAGGAGTGCTAAACCAGGCTGTAGACAATCTTGTGAATTTTGGTCAAGACGTCAGCACATTTGATCAGTTCATTCATAGACATTGTGAAACAGAAAATTGAAAATATTACCATAATGAAGAAGATTGAAGATGAGGTTTAAGCCAAAGAAGCTCTACTTCCCAAAAACTTGAAACCGTTCCAGTTCACGTTAAATGTTCACTGAGTCTTAAGGAAACAAGATATATTTAATCTCGTATTCAGGAAAGTCAGCTGTTTTGACTGTGACTATTTTTGTGTTCACGATAAACATTTAGGATTTTCGAAAATCCACAACTCCTGTGCAACTGAAGAAGAACGCCCTGGGCAGAGTTCTGGAGACTCAAATACCCCTGAATACGTAGCACCTCTCGTTAAGACTAAGAAACCTCGCCGTATTCTTGCTAATGTAACAAATACATCCCCTAACATTAATGTAATTTGTAGTACACAAAAAAATATTGTCCATCAAAAGTTTTCTTTTAATTTAAATAAATAAAAAGGTATAAATACTTTAAAACATGGGTTGATTTGATGATATTTTCACTTTTAATTAGGGTAGTAATGATAGAAGAAATATTGTACCAAAAGAATTTAAGTGTAACATGTAAGTGCTCTCAACTTCAGTTCGGTATTCGTCAGAATTGTCATATTTTAAGTCCTATTGAAGATCCGTATATTTAATGCATTTTTGGATTTGGCTTCCCTTCCACCTCTATTCAACCAGCCTACGGGAATCTCAGCTTGTCTTCCCGAAATTCAGAAAAAGTTTTCAAAATTTCAAAAAAGACAACAAACCCAAATTCAACTAACATAATTCCTTTTGTCTCAAAGACAAAAAATGACCATCAAAGGATGTTCAAGAGGGGTCATTTTAAGCACTTTCTGCAAAACTGGGAGGGCCTGGGAGCAAGTTCTTTTGTCAAGAAAATAGTTTTCGGGACTAGGATCCCCTTCATAAACAAGCCCCTTTTGACCTATCCTACACAGGATGCCTTAAAAGCATATACCACCAAAGTTACTCCAGAAATGATATAAATTATAAAGGTCTTGAAGGAACAGCAAGTGTTAGAAAATCCACTAAAAACCAGCCCAAGTTTTCTGTCAAAAATGTTTTTAGTTCCCAAGAGCAGCGGCGGCCTTCGACCAGTTTACGACTTACGAGGGCTGAACAGGTTTGTTCACACCAAGCATTTTCGATATAATAATATCCCATGCCTCAGTATCGAAGTTCTCCTGCAAGCTCAAGACTGGATGGTAGAGATATATCAAATGCTTATTTCCATGTACCAATTTTAGAGTCCCACCGTTGCTACCTAAGAATGTTTTACCAGGGAGAATTACTTCAAATGTCATCCCTACCTTTTGGCCTGGCGTCTGCTCCTTAAACATTTGCGGCTCTGACAAATTGGATTACAGAAGTCCTTCGAGCCAAACGGATTCTGGTATATTTAGATGATTTCCTATGTGTTCACCAGGACCAAAACAAGTTAATAACGCAGATTGCAGAAGTAATTGAACTTTTAGAATCACTAGGATGACAAATCAATTACCCAAAATCAATACTTAAACCTGTTCAACAGCTAGAGTACCTGGGCATAACTTGAAACACCTAAGCAAACCAGATCTCAGTTTCTCAGGAGAAAGTAAGAAAAATAAAAACTCATTGTTAAGAGCGATAAACAGGCGCAAATGCACACTGAAGCAATCAGAAAAGTTGCTAGGTCAATTAAATTTCGCAAATTTTGTAATTCCAAAGGGCTGGATACATGATTTATCGCCTTCTCCCAGCACTGGTGTTCAACGATCTCAAATGGTGGAGTCAAGCAATACAATCCAAAGCTTTCCTTAATCAACAACCATTTACTCACTTCCTAACAACAGACGCGACGCAGCGGATGCGGGTCGGGGAGCACAGTTGAACAAGACTTTATTGTCGGGAACTTCGACGAAAGAACAGATGAAATGGCACTCGAATTGGAAAGAGCTGGCTATATGTATCGATTCGGAATCGATCAAAGGAGCTGCAGAATACTCACATACGTGTCCAATCAGACAATTGGACCCTAGTGTCATACATAAGGAACGAGGGGGAACTCATTCCCTGAATCTGCTCAACCTTACACGCAAGTTATTGAGGCTGACAGAAAGGAGGAGCATTTTCCTCTCAGCCCATTACCTTCCGGGAAGGTGCAACTCACAGGCGATCGTCTTTCAAGAGGACAACAGCTTTCCGAATGGCACCTGTTACCCACTGCAACAAACCGATTATTTCATCGTTGGGGCACTCCAGACGTCGACCTGTTCACGTCTGCAGAATCAACTGTAGTTAACAGCTACGTCTCATTAGACTGCAGAGATCAGTTGGCACTATTCTTAAATGCCTTCAGCCAGGAGTGGAACTTTCGCCTAGGATGGATATTTCCACCTTCCAACCTAATTCCTCGAGTTCTAGCACACCAAAACCGAGCCAAGGGACTATATCATAATATCATCTGTTATTGATACTGTAGTGTATTACTTAATTGCCGTCTATTTATTCTTATCCTTTATCTACTTAGTGTTCATAGAATTTAATATCTATTGGTCTGTTATTCATAAGTGAGGACTTTTTATTGGCTGTCACTGCTGTCAGTCTGTTTTACTGCTCCTTATCTGTTTTTTTTTTAGCTGTAAGTCTTCAATAATGCTTAAATAAATTAAATTAAATAATAGCTCCACTTTGGGAAAAAAACTTTTAGTTAGCGGATCTAATGACACGAGCACTAGAACCGCCAGTCTTAATAGAGAGACTCTCGGAGAGTCTAGTGGACATGGAAACAGGTTTACCTGTAGCCCATGTCGACTGGTTAGTTGGAGATGCGGAGAACAAATCAATGGCTAGTCAGATATTGAAAAACAGTTGTTGAATACCAGTTGGAGACAGTCAACAATGGACACATATTAGCCAGCCATCAGGAGATGGTGCAAGTGGTGTGATGAGAATGTGTATAATAGTGAAAAACCTCACATTCAACGGATAGCTAGATTCCTTGCCTTCCTTCACTTACAAGAAAAACTGGCCTACAGTACTATCCCAGTCCACCATTCTGCAATATTTTCCTTCTGTAAAATCAAACTGAACAAGACCAATCTCTCATGAAATTACTACTTAAAGCTATAGCTATATCACAGCCAACAAAGTTGAAACCTCCCATATAGGATGCACAAATCGTTTTCGACTCGTTCATGATTTGACACTACCTACTCAGGATATCAGAACTTCACATAAATATTTTAGAGGACAGAATAATGCTCTTGCCAGTATTTGGTTCGACATAGGCAGGCAGGGTGGCTTTTGTTAAAACACCCAAATCAACAGGTGTGCCTGTTAAGTGGATCACACATCTAATTGCTCTTTCAGAAGAAAGGAGACACCAAGAAGAAGGTTCGGACCACTTATTTACAACTGTAATGTAATGGGTAATCCACGCCCGGCATCCCGAACAGTAATAATATAATAATATTAGTGTGTAATATTAGTGTGTATGTTATATAATATAATTAGTGGTTGGATTAAAAGTGTTTTAAATGATGCTGATGTGACAGCTGCTCCAAGTTTCTTCAGATCTGCGGTAGCTTCAGCTAGCTAGGCAGACAACCATCCAATAGACCACATACTAAATCGGGGAAACTGGAAAAGTGGACACTTTCACATAATATTACGAGTATTGTAAAGAAATTCAAAGACCCCATGGATTTCAATTACTTTTTAATAATTTTAAACCTAATTAAAGGCTTTGCTTAAAAGTCAATTTATGTGTTGAATTACTAGATTAGATCAGTATTAAAAGGTTACATTCATATTTTATTTTTATATATAATTTTTAATATAAATTAATGCTAAGTTAGTTTAATTAATTACAAGACTGATTAAACAAAGTTAATTGAATTATCGTGTAAGAAGTTGATGTTTATGTTTTCTTACGATTTCTTTTCTAATAAATATTATTTCTTTCATATAGCGTTTGTGTTTAGTCACCAGCACAAACACGTGATATAATATTTTGAATAAAACAACTTTGTTATTTCGTGCTGAAAGAAAAACACAACGTCGAAGGAATATTTTCCTGATGAGAAGACTGACAACTCTGGAGGGTTACCAACTTAACGAAAAAAAATCTTAGCGTTTATTGGCCCCTTCGCGGGGACGAGCAAGGTAAAGTACAAACTTTCAGAAAATAAAATGGATGCTTTCAGGTACACACGGTGACTTTGATAGCGTAGCAGGGCACACTAACATGATAAATGTGTGCGTAAACGCTAGCGCGTGAAACACAACAGGTATTATCGTTGTGTGATACAAAGTAACTCGTTTCTACACTCACACTCTTGAAAAAAAAAATAGTAGCCGTCTAAGTTACACGACTATGAAAATACAGCAAAAATTGGCTACTGTTATTAATGGCGCTGTGGCGCAATGCGTATGATACTTAACTGACGAGTAAGAGGTCCCAAGTTCGATTCCAATTATCTGTTATTTTCTTTTTGTTTTACTCATGTTTTTTTGAATAGTAATGTTATGGTTATTCTCGTAATAATTAAAATATTCGAAATATATTTTTGTAATTTTATACATATAAACTATGTATATTTACGAAATTAATTAACGAAATTTTTGTATATAACTTGTAATATAAATAATTTTATAATATATATATATATCATTTACGTAATATAACAATACGTTATTATTAATAGTTGACAATCCTTTCATTGTCAACTTTTTTTTTTATTTTCGCAAACATTCACTTATGAAATTATTATAGTTATTTAAATTAGCATCAAACACTTACACTTAATCTTTGGAAAGTAATTTTGATGATATGGGTAGGTAATCAGCAATAATGTTCACAATAATCAAGTAGCTGTGGGTATCAATACAAACAGAAGTAAAACCGAGCGTGCCATCCCAAAATAATTCACCTATTCAAATAATATGTCTCCAGCTCAACTCGCAAACAAAATAAAACTCGTTTACTACTCGATATACACACACACATATTTGTATATGTGTTTGCTACGAATTAGATAAAAAAATTCGCTTCGTTCATTAGATGGAAAATTAGCACTGATTATCAAATGCTTGCTTGCCGTTAAAGGTGTATCGAGTTCGATCCTAGCCATTGACAAAACATTATTTTCTATTTTATTGTAGTATAATGATAACGAAGTTTATTAAAGCTAAAACTTAGAATATTTGCTTTAAAAACTAAGTGTATGAATATTATCATCTACCCACTTTATTAGTTATTTACTAAGAAATGAGTCGGATAATAAGTTAACCTGGCATAACGCTTTTGCCTATCACGATCGTGTGTTCTACAACTTACTCCGAGACAAAAAATAATTAATCGTTGTGGAAAGTGATACTTTTTACAAGTAATAATTAACATGTCTCATTTGTCTACACTTTTGAGGGCTGAGATAGTAGTATTATATAAACAAAATGTATCCATAAGTGAAATTTCGAGGAGACTAATGCTACCGGTAAGTAACAAATCCAAACTTAACATAATGCGAAATAATTTAACAATGTTGATATTTGTTAGGTTTTAACGTAATTTTGTGATTGTTTACAGAGGAAAACTGTGCAGTTTTGGGTGCATAGATATACAGCTGAAGGGACAATCGATGCCAAACGTCCGGGTCCAAAAGCAATTGCATATACGGATGCCAACCCACTGCATCGAAATATTGTTGCTACGTATAGCGCTGACGGCTTTGCTACAACAAGAAACACTGCGATTATGCACGACGTGTCTATGACAATTGTTCGACGCCACTTACGAGCAGCAAAAATTAAATGTCGCAAGCCTGCGAAAAAAATTTTACTGACGGCGTTGCATAAGGAAGAAAGGATGCGGTTTGCAAGAAAATTTATAGATTTTGATTGGTGCAATAACATAGTTATATTTAGTGATGAAAAGTGTTTTAAGTCAGATAAGGATGGGCGTAAAATATTATGGAGAAAAGATGGAGAACGTTACCATCAGAAAAATATTCTCCCATGCAGGTCTAGTGGTCGCATTACGTTAGGTTATTGGGGCTGGATGTCATCGATGGGTCCCGGTGAGTTAGTGGAGGTAGGGGGTCGCAATACCAGTCAAGGTTACTTGGACATCTTGCAAAATGTTATGTTGCCTACCGTGCGCGTGGCATACCCGGACGAGCATATTTACTTCGTGCACGATAACTGCTCGGTGCACCGCGCACGAATGGTGCAAGACTGGTTAAGTGTCCAAGAAAACTTGACTGTTATTGAATGGCCCTCTAAAAGTCCCGATTTGAACCCCATAGAAAATCTATGGGGTCACATGGTGCTCAACTGGGATTCATCTGATGTGAGATCTAAACGTAATTTAGATAATTTAGTGTCATCCATGTGGGAATCGTTTCGCGGCACTGACCTGTGTGAAAATTTGGTGGCTAGCATGAGAACGAGGTTACAAGAAGTAATCGACAATGAAGGTGCACCAATTAGATATTAATTTTGATTTAAATTGAATCCAATTATAAATATTTTTAAAAAGCTGTATTACTGTATGCTGTTTTTGTTGTTGTTGTTTTTATCATGTTATTGTTATTGAAATCAAGAGTTACGATACCTATCATAGTTCATTTTTTAAAACATGTTGATTGATATGTTATAAGTAAAAAAAAAGACTAAGAAGTAAGCTGTAGGTAATTATACTGTTGTTGTTATTATGTGACATGATGTTATTGTTATTGAGATCAAGAGTTGCGATATCTATCATAATTCATTCTTGATAACATGTTGATTTATGTCACTAATAAAAAACTTAAAAAAGTGACGTCCATCCTTGTCTGCCTTAGAATATTTTCACTTTATATATTGTATTAAAGATAATCATGAACAGATTCGTTAATTGTGACCATTCCGTTTAATGTATGTAATTAATAAGTTGTAATAAACATAGTTGGATCGTTATCGCAGTTTTCTTTGTCACAATATTTTCAAAATATTTTAATTATTATGAGAGTAACTATAACATTACTATTAAAAAAAAAAACAGGGGTAAATCAAAAAGAAAATAAAAACAAGCAAACTTTTTGTTACATCAGACGATTGGAATCGAACTTGGGACCTCTTACTCGTCAGTTAAGTATCATACGCATTGCGCCACAGCGCCATTAATAACAGTAGCCAATTTTTGCTGTATTTTCATAGTCGTGTAACTTAGACGGCTACTATTTTTTTTTTCAAGAGTGTGAGTGTAGAAACGAGTTACTTTGTATCACACAACGATAATACCTGTTGTGTTTCACGCGCTAGCGTTTACGCACACATTTATCATGTTAGTGTGCCCTGCTACGCTATCAAAGTCACCGTGTGTACATTCACAAATCATCTTCTAATCGACGTTGTGTGTTTTTCTTTCAACAAATAATAACACTTTTGTTTTATTCAAAATATTATATTATTTATTTGCATTTCCATCGCTAATGAATTATGATGATGCAGCGAAGGAAAGCCTTCCACACAAGAAAGACCAATGACTGTGCAACTGTGGAAGTATTTCGGCTAAAATGAAAATGATAATGAGACTAGTATGAATCAATTATTTTGCTATGTGCCTCAACCGTCGGTGTCAAATAAATAATATTGTCTTTGGGTTTCTTTATTTACCTTGGTGGTCTCTGTCTTTCCGGTGCCAGCAGGCCCGGCGGGAGCTCCACCAAACTTGAGATGCATCGCACACATCAGGGTCAAGTAGCAGCGATCCGTAAGAGGAGTGATCACCAGACGACCGCTGGAATTTATTTATTGTTCTCATTGCTACATTGGACAAGCTAAGGGATTTAACTAGTTTTGACATCGACATGCTAAGAAAGAAGAAAGAAAGAAAAACAGTTTATTTACACGGAATGACGCAACTAAAAACTAGACAAACGTAACATTTTAAAGGAAAGATATGCGCCACATCCGTGCAAAACGGCCGAACGCTCAGTATAAAGCTGTGCCCTCATGCACAATGCGATGAGCATACAGCGCTGAAGAAGATTGCTACATTGTGTTATAACTGCCTCGTCGGTCTCATGATCACAAGCACGATTGCTGAGTGTGGGGTTCTGGATTCTATTCCCGGGACGGAAGAAAGTACTATTGAGTTTTTTCCATTTGAAATTATTCTGCAACAGCTCGGAGATTGGAAGTTTTGGGGATTGGTGTCACCCCCCGTACTTCAGAAAGCATGTAAAGCTATTGGTCCTGCATCTAATCTCCGTCCTATCAGACTATGTGAGTAAAGGAAAAGAAAGTACACCACTGTTTGCACACAAACTTGTGCACTATAATAAATCCTGCATATTTGGCTAATCTCTGCTGAAATTGGCCACCGTGATTGAAATTTGGTCGGGATAAAACTTTATTTATTACACGTGGAAAGAAAAATTAAATTTGTAACCGAAATGTAATAAATCCTCATGATTGATTATATATTCTTAAATTGACAAGAGTAAAAATAGACCAAGAACGGAACCAAAGATCGGAGCGGAAAATTACTTTGATGGATTTACAATAGAAAAGAATTTGAGCTAACCTGTTACCAAGATACTCGTTCTGGTATGTAAAGACGGAGTTAAGCGCCTTAACGTCGCAGGTGTTCAGGCTGAACTGGCGGTAGTACTTGCTTGTATCCAGATGGGTCTCGTCCTGGTAGATCTCCGGAGCTTCGCCAGGTTCCAGTGGCCACATTGGCTTTACGTTCTGATAGTACCTGAAAGTTTACGTTAAATTCTTTAACGTCATTACACTCAGACTCATTCAGAAAAATACAGTTCAAATCTTCACCTGTCTTTACCTTTTTGTAAACAGACTAAATGACACTTTTATTTATCTCATAAACTATTTACATTATATAAAATACTAATTAAAACTATATATACACTTAAACCTACTCCTAACTAAAAAATGGTGTCATAAAACTCATCCGCATCTCTGTCGACTGGAAGTGTGCCCAAAAGGCTGGCGGCATTGCCACGTTGAATGGCAATGCTTAATCTCTGACC
Organism: Leucania comma; assembly: GCA_958295575.1. NCBI lineage: Eukaryota > Metazoa > Arthropoda > Insecta > Lepidoptera > Noctuidae > Leucania > Leucania comma. Next base: position 19,849,278 of record OY282477.1, on the reverse strand, counting down.
GAGTTAAAAGCCAGCCCTTGGGTCACGCGAAGTGTCAACTAAACGTTTGGAGAGATCTTTAAAAAGCACATGAGCACTCGGTCCCCACGGCCAAAGAGTTTCAACCCCAAACGGCTCAAAAATATAACTGCCGACGAGGTTGTTATATTTCCGCCGCTTGAGGTTCTCCGCAGCCGCAGCGGCAGCACCAGCACAGCACGATGAGCTAGGAAGATGGGATGGCGCAAGAGTGTTGACACAGGTAGCGTCCCACACTAAACGTCTACCGATCTTCCGCGGAAATAATGACATACCGTCCGGTCTCTTACCATCGTCGCGTGCCAGCCCATGGGGTTCCAAAACAGCCGGGACGCCGACGGTGACAAGGGCTCGTCGGATAATGTCGTTAATATTCGCGTGCCGCGCTATGCGTCCCGCGCTTCGACAGCATGACAGACCGTGGTGACCGAGGCTGTTGACAACTTCGCCACAGTACAGCGATGAGGAGAACCGCAAGGAGCGCCAAGGCGTAGGGCAACAGCTAGGCGGAAAGTAGTATCGTCGAACGACGGCAGTGCGTGAAGCCAAAGGCCTGACTCCCAATTTCCCACAGCCAGCAGGCGCGCACGCTCCGCAGTAGTAGCAGATGATAGGATATTCCTGATTAACTTCTCAGTGCCGTGTACCGATGATATAAAAGCAGAAAACTAATACTAGAAATTTTGCGGACGCCGAGGCCTCCCATACGGATGGGAAGGGTAGCTTGAGCCCAAGCTCGGTCATCCATGACAGACTAAATGGAATAAAATTTATTATATTATTCCTGTATTTTCTATGATACGAGTAAGTAGATATCTTTTTTATGATTTATACATAAAATTTAGAAGAAATTTTTTTTTGTTCAAACTTACATTTTATTAACTGCAATAAAAATAAAAAAAATTATAAAAAGTAGGAAACTCTCAATGACAATGCTGGTTGTGTATTTTTCAGTTTTTAAGCAAAATTTGTAATAAAAGCTAAGAAAAAAATATATTATACTAATCATAAAAATCACAATCAAGAAGGCTAAAACAACCAGAATGCAAACTAGACAGGTTAGATTACGTCACTAGCAATATCATCAAATTGATATGTAACGAAGGAATGAAAATAAATGTATATGTATGTGTGTGTATAACTATGCTGAAGAGAGCAGCTGCCTGTTGCGCATGACATCCATCCTCGGGCTGATCAGTCAGTTCCGCCTCGCTATCGCCAGACCTCGGATCTTTTGTGGCACCAGTGGCTGCAGCAACGTCACCAAGAGCTGTACGCCGGTGGTTATATGCAGTGTATGAGATGGACTCAGTTCATGTTCACTCACGTCATGTACGCGCATGATCATCCAGGGTTGATCTGAATGAAAATGCTTGTAAAGCGAGGGGAAAGACGACTGTAACCGAAGAAATTCACATCCCAGATTCCATACACCTTAGATCCCTCTCCTCAAACGAAACTTATATCTGGGTATGTCTTGATTAACATCAGCAAAACCAAGGAAAGTCTTGAATTTGGACAACTTCCGTAAGAACTGTAGAGAGGCTGCAACGGCATTAAAAAAAAAAATTTTTTTCAATAGATATTGGAGCCTGGAAAGGAAAGTAGGACCATCTTTCATGAAGAAGTACAATATTACGATCTCATATTCTCTATTCTGTCGCCTAAAGCCATTTTGGATAGTAGCATCGATTTGTAACAAACGCGACACTTGTTTGTGCGTTACACACGCTAATTTTGATCTAATTCTTACGGCTTTATTCCAAACGAAAATTATATAAATATCAAACCATCAAAATATGCTTCATATAATTTGTTGCAATAGATACAGTGAAGAGTGTCTTGCCCGAGAATGTTCAACTTGTAAAAATAAAGGACTCGAATACAAGGAATTTGATAACAGTATTCAAATCTTTGATTATATACCTGTCTAGATGCCACATTGACCGTACAAAACGGCCACAATAAAGTCTACCATATTTGGTAGACTCGCTTCTCCCTTACGTCAGTGTCATTCTAAAGACCTAAGGAGAACGTGCTCGCGAGAAATAATTAATTATGCCGGTTTGTGCTGTCAGACTGTGTCGCAATCATGTGGGAAACCTGTATAATAACAGCAAGATCAGTTTTCATCGGTAAGTATTATTATTTTACCACTATTATTCTTAAAATCGCGATTTTTTAATTCGTAATTTTGAAGTTTAATCTGATTAGCCAGTGTTGTCAGTTTATTACTAGGGAGATTTGCCGAAATTATGGGAGACAAAATACAAATATCATTACATCATCTTTCGATAAGAGAACATTATTATTTTAAAAATAACATTATTTGGTTGGTCAGTAAATGATAACTTATCTATACCTACAAAATAAATGAAACCCATGAAGCCCTATATAGTATTTTTGTTAATTACTTTCTAATATTGTGTGTTTCAGTTTTCCTACGGATCCAATACTTGCAAATCGCTAGAAATATATAATACTGCGGACTCGAAATGATGACCCGTGGAAACCTCACAAGACTTCAGTCGTGTGTTCGGAACATTTTTCTGATGATTATTTATATGTTACAAAAAAGGGTTTACGACGGCTAAAGAATGAGTTATTGCCGGTTCTTCTCCATAGGAAACGACCAATTGGAACCATGCGTTAGCTTCTGACGTTTTATAAGTGCCCATGTGAAATAAATGCTTTTAAGTTTGAATTCCTTAGGTGATTGCATCAGGAAGGAGGATATCTGCAGGAGAACCAAGGTCGCCAACATAGCCCGAAGAATCCCCGAACTAAAGTGGCAGTGGGCAGACCAAATTTCGATGGGGCCGAACAGACAGAGGCGCCCGCGAACAGGAAAACGCAGTGTTGGAAGGCCTCCCACAAAGTGAATCAATGGCCTGGTGAGTGTCGCGGAAATGCGGTGGATGCAAGATGCACAGGACCGCTCATCGTGGTGACACTTGGGGGAGGCCTATGTTCTACAGTGAACGTGCTGCGGCTGAAATGATGATGATAAAAATAAATAGTACACTAATCTCAGGCACTAGTTTTCTGTCGTTTTCGGTGCAGCCGTGAAGCCCTTATTCCTGCTATATTTTCACAACGGAAACGTTTTTTTTTTTTGTTTTGTGTAATTACTTATGTAACTGGAGTATTGTGTATATTTTAGTCTGTGCTACAGAAATATATTTTATTTTCTTCTTTAATCTTCAAAATGAGTATTTCATTAAACCGAAGGAAAAAGGAAAGTTAATAATTTGGAGTAGGCATCCCTAAACACGCACACCTTGACAGTTTGACGACAATAAGTACACGAGCGGTACTCACACATATCACGCAATTGGAGACATTTTCAGCGCGTCGTTTGTTCAGAATGCTCTATCTAGACAGGTATATAATCAAAGATTCAAATTGTCTACAGCAAGTGGGAATCGGTCTCTACCAGCATAACTGATCCGAAAACGTTTAAAGTAAGAAAAGTGACTAAATATTTGAAAAAGTCAATTCAAATTTATCCTCGTGATTTAATTATGCAGTTAGAATGTAATTTAGAACATTTTCTTCACCATGAACTAAACATAGTACACCAGTATTCTGCTTTTAAAATTAAGAAGACAAATTTAACACAAAATGAAGCTGTTATTCATATGGATTTCAGTGAGAATTACTTAACTAAATACACAGAAGAGATTCAGGCATTCCATTTTAGCGGTTTGCGTCAACAGATAAGCCTACACACAGTTGTAACTTACACGAAAGAAGAGGAATCAGGTTAAATAAAGACTACGTGTTATTGTTCTATGTCAGAAAATTTGTTACATTCACCTCCAGCTATATGGGCACACTTACAACCAATTTTGAACCGCTTACCACTCGAAGTAGAGATCCTCCATTTTTGGAGCGATGGACCCGTAACGCAGTATCGCAACAAATACATGTTTTACTTTCTTGTAAATCATTTAACAGAATTTTACCCAAACCTTAAACACTTTACTTGGAATTATCATGAAGCAGGACATGGTAAGGGAGCTCCTGATGGTGTTGGTGCTGTTTGCAAAAGAACAGCTGACCGATTGGTGGCTAGCGGCAAGGATATAGCATCTTTGAGCGACTTGTCAGATGCTATTCAGAAAAACTGTCCCAACATTAATGTTTTTGTGATTGATGATGACAATATCCTGGAAAAAGAAGCTTTGCTTGGTTAAAGAACACAAAGCCTTTTCTCGGTACTTTACGTATCCATCAGGTGTCATGGAACATTAAAGATCAAAAAGAAATGAAAATGAAGTCTTTAAGCTGCTTTTGCAATGAAAGTATTAATTGTAATCATTTCAAAATTGGTGTCATGACATACTCATCTAATACAAAATCTCGTCTCCGGGTCGAGGATGTTTACGGACCTAACTCAAGAGTCCGAGAATGAGAATTCATCTGACAATGAACCAATTAATACACCAAAAGATGGCAAACACCAGACAAAGGATGAAGAACAACCGTCGACATCGAAAAAAACATTCAAGAACGGAGACTTTATTCTAGCCAATCTATCATCAAAAACAACAGAGTACCGTTACGTGGCTATATGTACGGGTTTGGAAGAGGATGGCGAGATACAGGTAGTTTTCTGTAAAATAGCGGACAAAACTGGAAAATTATTTAAACTTGGTGAAGAAGATATTTCATTCATCTTAGAAAATCAGGTTGTCCAGATACTCCCTATGCCAAACCTTATTTTGAAAGGGCAGAGGATGTTTTACTCCTTTAAAAAGTCGGTGGATGTGTTTGAGAAAGCTTAACTTGTAGGCAAGAGGGTGCCTTTAATTTTTAATGTAATTTTAATTTTATTTTTTGTTCTGAATATATTAATAAAAGAATATTTTATTATTTGTTGAAGATGCAAAGGCAAGATAATTAATATGTATATGTTTTTTTAAAACCCAATACGATAGTCTGATTAATGTTAAATATGATAGTCTGATTTTAATGTTAAGAATAATGTTTAATAAAGTTGATTTTATTCATTTTATTGATTTTATTTAGTACTTTTTTGTGTCAAATTCTCTCCCCTGGTGAAACAAGTATCTACCCTGGTCCTGATGTCTCTCCCCTGTCCGATGTATTTACCCTGTTCTTCGAAAAAGTCATAATATATGCATAAAATGACTTGGCCTTCCGTGAAAAGGTAAGAAAACAGGGCAAAAATCATAATGTCAAGGTTTCATGCAAAAATTCCAATTTTTTTCCTTTGCCGTATCCTCTATGTAGTTGAAACCTCTTATCGTAGAATCACCCATATATACCCTTTTTACGGCCACCCTCCACTAGATAATCATCAGATTAATACGTATCGGTTATCAGAAAGGCAAAGCGCGTCTACACTATGAATGTCTGACGCGCTCGAGTATTTCCATGTGACTGTTTTTTTTTTTATATTTAAAAAAATTCTTAGACGCTCACCGCCCACTAAAATTAAATGTTGTCATAGACTTTTTTTTTCGTTTTAGAATCTAATCTTCACAATCCATTAGGTCCCCATGACGCTTTAGTAACTGCAAATTTAGCTTCCTTGCCTCTCCTAGTATATTAGTGTGATGGATGTGTATGTAGTGTGTGAAAGTTTTTTTTTTGTTTTTTCCTCACCGCAGCTGACAGATCCACTGAAAGTCGGAGAGGTTGCGGACGTTCTCATCGACGAGCGAGCGTGTGACGTCACGCGCGTGAACTTCCACCACTATGAGCGCGCACAGTACCTCACGCTGGAAGTACGTTAGGTCACCCTTCACCAGAGCTCGTAGACTGTCCAGCTGACCATGGAACATAACTTACTTATTATTGTGAATAGTTATTAAATTCAATAAATATATTTTAATACTGAGTTGTAAAACAATTTTAATTCTGCAATTTATACTGAAGCGTCCTCCTTAAACCCTTGTGTCTTTAGTAAAAAAAGCTACGTGAACAGTTTTGACCACATTGTGATTGTAGTAGACGCACTGACACGGGGATAAACACATTGGCTCGTTACATTAGCAGCAGTTAGGTTCAAGACGTCCGGTCCAGTTCATGGCCCGAAAGCAACTGTCAACTGTCGCCTGTCGCCCGTGACCCGACACAAATATACAAACACTACAGTAATGATCTGACTATTCTTATTCATAACCCTCCTCCTTTACCAAACTTGAGTCCACAGTGTTCACATAGACAAGCTGGAGTACTAATAGGCTTCCAATTTTGGTATAAAAAATAAAGTTACAAAGAAAATTTCCCACTTCCAAATGATTGGTCACCTGCATCAAGTTTTCCTCAAAGAAGTTTTCCATGCGGTACTCATCGATGGCGTTCTCGACGCCCGCGGTCCAGGCGGTCTGCGATCCTGCGATCACAACCTGGCCCGGCCAGCGGAGTACCCATTCCGCGCGAGGAATCTGCCATAACTCGATGAGGCCGTCGATCAGGGTCAGCCGAACTGGAGTAAATGAGCAACGTTTTTCGTATAGAAAATCAACCTCAACTCTTTAATAGTGGCCTTTGTGGAAGAGACACCACAACTTTGCCAATAAAATGTGCGAACTGTTAATAGTCCATCAAACGCTGAAGAGAATTCAGCGTGAATTAACAGTAAAATAAAAATAAAAAATCTATTTTAAATTAAAGTACAAAAAAAAAGAAAATCTTAGCTATTTGAGAGCCGTAACGAGTAAATAGAAGCGCCAAACTCCAACCCAGTAAGTATAGAAAATCATCAAATAACTGCTCCCGTTCTTGGTAATGAGTGTGAATGAGACTTGAACTGACTAAAACCCACCCCGATTTTATTAATTATGTATAGGCTGATGGGCAGATGGCCGAAGATTGTCACCCACTGGACACCTGAGGGAGGTCAATGCCGTCGAGGTCGTCCGCGGCGAAGTTGGTCTGATCATGTTCACGGGGAAAATTTGGCCAGAGATGCCTGGACAGAGAAGGAGAAAGGAGAGGCCTTTGCCCAGCAACACACAATTATTTTTTTTTTTTTTTTAACTATAAATATACCGTCCAGCAACAATTACACAGAAAAACAAAATAAAACTTTTTTTTTGTTGCATTAAGTTTTTTTAGCATTTTTACAGCATTTTTTGTAGCAGCTCTAGTTAGTGAGATACAGGTACCGTCTTGAATTTACATGAGTAGTCGATAGTTTCTATCAATAGCGGTGTAACTTAACTAGTTCCTTTATAAATTTCATTATGTCTTCCTCAAGAAGGACGTGTTTAAATAAACCTGATTGTTTTCGTGTTATTTGTGGAGAATATATGTTCCAAAAATTTCGTTTAAATGTGTCGGACTTTGTGAAAAAAGCATACTTGGACTACTTTGGGATTCCGTTGCCGTCAAACGCTAAACCTTGGATACCAAGTTTGGTATGTAGAAGTTGTGTTGAATCTTTGCGACTGTGGGCAAACAAAAAAAGACCCACTTTTAAGTACAAAGCTCCTATGATTTGGCGTGAACCATCCAACCATCATGACGACTATAATTTCTGTGTAACGAAAATCATAGGAATAAACCATAAAAATTGCTCTAAGTAGATATATCCAAACTTAAAATTTGCCACAAGACCAGTCTTGAGTATTAGTGACACATCAACACCACAGCTGCCATGTACATCTTCGGAAAATCCAGACCAGTACAGCGGACAAACAAATGTTTCTAATACATGGTAGAAGTGTTTCCAAAATTGAGTAGTGAAAAAAATCAAAGGTGGTATTTTCGATGGCCCACAAATCAGGAAGTTGACAGATGATAAAAATTTCATCAACCATATGACAGCTGTCGAAAAATGTGCATGGGAAGAGTTTTTTTGGGTAGTGAGGAATTTTTTGGGCAATAGGAAGTTTGACGGCTACATTCAGCACGTTGAACAGTTGCTGATACACTTGCAGCCGCTTAGATGCAACATGAGTATTAAGCTTCACTACCTTCACAGCCATCTAGACTATTTTCCTGAAAATATCGGTGACCTAAGCGAGGAACAAGGAGAGCGCTTTCACCAGGATAGTCGCACTATGGAGGAGAGGTATCAGGGGTACTGGAATAAACATATGATGGCTGATTATTGTTGGAGCATTCAAAATATTACTTATAGAAAATCCAAAAAAAGGAAATTTTATTCAGAATAAATATATTTAATATTTTTTTTAAACTTAAGCTATGTGCATTTTCGATGAAAAACCCTGTCACTTCATAACTCCAAAACTAGAGCTGCTACCTACCTAAAAACAGCATATATTTTTGAAATCAGCGTGGAAAAATTATTCAGATTCATGTAAAAAATCTCATGCAACAGACATGCTGTTTTCCAGTGTTATGCCACTGAGGTTAGGTAGGCAATTGCTTCAGTACCTCTACCATGAGTTTTAAGCAATAGTATTCGTCGCTACTCGATATCGACGCCGTAAATATTTTGTATGGCAAATTTTGGTTCTGCAAGTGACCGCTAGAGGCGCTGCAAAATATGCCATACAAAATATTTACGGCGTCGATATCGAGTAGCGACGAATACTATTGCTTAAAACTCATGGTAGAGGTACAGGTAACGATAACTATTTGACGGCACGGTTGGCTCACCGTCTGAGCAGAGGTTGAGTGATTGGTTGCTGCGCGGAACAAATATTTGCATGGCCTACAAATAGGTATCCCAGGTATGGTTGTCCTGTTTATGTGAGTTTACATGTTTGTAAACACTTTCACGATGCAGGAGTCATTCCTAGTGTCCCGGCAACGTGTTTTAAAAAAAGAAAAAGGAAACAATTCAGAAGCATTCGATTAGACTGATGTAGACTCAATATAATCGAGAAAGGGCAAGGCGGATGATGAGTTCCTTTCTCAAATTCGAGGTGAGAGATTATAATGTTGCCCAGGAACTACAGGTACTCACTTGAATGCCTCATAGTGTCCTCGAGTAAAAGCAGCCACTGCTCCACGTTAGAAGTGGGGTAGAACTTGTACCTGAGTTCTACGATCTCGCCCTCGCTGGAATGCATGTGAGTGATTTGTAGATCCGGCTGGAAAGTCACCTGAAACCACAATATTTCATAAATAATTCCACTTTATACCTTAACACAACGACATAAGAGACATGACGCGTGACCTGCTGTTTACAAAAACAACAGGTTTTCTTTGAGCAGTGGTGGCCCAGTGGTCGCGAGTTCAGACCAGGGTTGTTGCGAATATCAGCATCAGCATCAGCGGAACATCAGCATTATTTTCCGCATCAGCATCAGCATCAGCATCCGCATTGATTGTTGCTGATGTTAGATGCTGATGTTCAAAGTTCGTGTCGCGAAATGACCGACGGAGGGCGGAGTTAATGGCACGTGCCGTTGTCGCTTCCGAGTTTCGGCCAATCAAAATACGTACATTTCAAAACAAATTGTCAATATTATTCTCTGTGATTTAGTCAATATTGCAAGCGAATGCAGAGCGCATTGTTTTGGTGCGTGTTTAAAATGCCTCCCATTTTAAAAAGCGGAATTTGGCAGTACTTTAAATTAGTGAATCAAGATACCGCGCTTTTTCCGCTTGCAGTCTGTTCTTTAGTCGAATTTATTTCAGATTCGCTGCTGGTTAAAAACTTGTCGTAATCTTCGGGATGTATTGATCTCAAATGATTTTTTAGTGACGTATTTGTACGTCCTTTGCGTGAATAATTCTTCTTGCATAGATATTATACAGTCAGCTCAGTTGTTGTATTTAAAATACAACTTGCCGTTAATAGAATTCCAGTGTTAATATCTAATAATTTATTATTTAGTTAACTAGTCTATACTATATTGATTATTTTTCCGACCCAAATATCGACCAATAGAATTGCACCATTCGACGTCACGTGGTACAACCTACATGGTATTATACTGATAATTTTTTGAAAATTTTCTCTGGTAGTTGCTATATATAAAAAACAAAACATGATCCAGTCAAATTAACCACACGTCAAACTGACAGGTTGAATTCAATTGTGAAAATTGGAGATTTTGCATGAAAATGAGTCGATTTGGAGTTTGTTTTCTGTCCACCATCGATAAAAAAGTCAAAGGAAATGTTCCCATTAATACGGAGAAGTCAAAAAATACAGTTTGGAACCAATTTACTACTTTTTGTACTGAGAGGGAATACACATTGAGTGCTGAAACGAGTGAAGCGCAATTGGCAAACATTATGAAAGATTACGCTTACAATATGAAGAAAATGAATGGAGAAGACTATAAAGCGCAATTTAGACGGTACGAGTTTCTCGCCTCGAACATACGAGAATCGTAAGAGCATAGAAAAAATGTCATCGTCTAAACACATACCTAGGCGGTGCGAGTTTCTCGTCTCGAACGTACGATAATCGTAAGAACAAAAAAGTTTCTTCGTCTAAACATTCATCTAGACGGTTCGAGTTTCTCGACTCGAACATACGATTCTCGCTAGAGTGGACGAGTGAGAGGTATGACTTGCCTCTCGCTCGTCTACTCTGACGAGAACAAGGATCATATAATATCCTAGGGGCAAACTGGATTGATTCCGGAGCAAAATTACACACTCTAAAGTGTACTATATTTTCATGTGCATTAGGTTCATATGTTTCATTGACAAGTAAAAGAAGAAAAAACGTTCCGAGCAAGACAACGAGAAAGAGGTGGTGTGTCCCTTTCTAACCTCTATTTATAACTAGGGTAACCATAAATTTACTATATATGTAAATTATTAATATTTATGTCATTGCAGCATTTTAATATTAATTGATGCTGTAGAATTCTAATACTTATGGACGGCAAAGTACCAGTTATTCCTAACTATTTGTGAAACCTAAAAAAATAGTTTAAGTTACTGAGAAGTCAAAAATAATTAATTTTCAATTTTTTTAAAAATATTTTTTAGTGAATATTATTTTTTTTTTAGTTATAAAGAGAGTTTTAGTAATCTTACTTGAGACTCCCCAGTTAAGAACAGACTTTGGAACCCATGACATAAAGAGAGATCACAATTCATGGTGTAGCGGAACTTCTTTTAGTTCATGATAAAATCTCTTTAGTGTAGCGTTTAAAAAAAAAACATTGTATTATATGTCATGCCACTTCCCGTGTAAATTTTCACCTTAAAATATATTACGAATTACAATTTAATTTTGTATTAATTTATTTCATGAAATACTCGCTTCACTGGTGACCTCTGAAAAAAAAAACACGATGAGTCAACATGGGATAACGCGTTATCTGGTTCATTCAAGCCAGCATATTATTATACAGGACCACATAAGGTACTAGAGAGGGGCGACAAGGTGTTCAAACTCCTCTTTAACGGTAAAGCAGTCACAGTATCGGTAGACCGACTTAAACCAGCCTACATACTTCAAGACTCACACACCACAATAACAACATCAACGCACACACGCATAGTGAACACGGACATAAACAGCCTACACAAGATACACAAGTCACCAACTCAACACCGGCGACCGAAGACGACAATATCAAAAGGACACGGTCAGGCCGTAGGGTACGGTTCTCTGACTAATATCGCCTTTGACGGTCTCAAGAGGGGGGTGATGTAGCGGAACTTCTTTTAGTTCATAATAAAAACTCTTTAGTGTAGCGTTTATAAAAAAACATTGTATTATATGTCATGTCACTTCCCTTGTAAATTTTGACCTTAAAATATATTACGTATTACAATTTAATTTTTTATTAATTTATCTCATGAAATACTCGCTTCAATGGTATTAAAGTTCAAGATTCAGTTCTTTAGTAAAATTAGTTTTGATTGACGACTTTTTTTGTGAAATGGCCCGTCGGTGGTTCGTACAGCTACGACAATCGCGTATTTAATTCGGCTAGAGGTATAGACAAAGCGTTCGACGCTAAATCCCAACCAACCAACCCAACCCAACCTTTCGTCCAATCATCATCATCCTTCTAGTCCAAACACGTCCACGGTTGGACACAGGCCTCCCCCAAATGTCGCCACAATGAACGGTTCTAAGCGTCGCATCCATCGGATTTCCGCAACCTTTACCAGTTCATCGGTCCACCTTGTAGGAGGCTTTCCACGTTTCACACTGTCACCACTCCAAATCCTTGGAAAGGTGTAACTGGTACTTTGCCGTCCATAAGTATTAGAATTCTACAGCATCAATTAATATTAAAATGCTGCAATGACATAAATATTAATAATTTACATATATAGTAAATTTATGGTTACCCCAGTTATAAATAGAGGTTAGAAAGGGACACACCACCTCTTTCTCGTTGTCTTGCTCGGAACGTTTTTTCTTCTTTTACTTGTCAATGAAACATATGAACCTAATGCACATGAAAATATAGTACACTTTAGAGTGTGTAATATTGCTCCGTAATCAATCCAGATTGTCCCCAAAATATATAAGATCTTTGGTAGGTATAGACAAGTCAAGATTCTCGAAAGCAAGCAGTGGTGCCAACTTAGCACTTTCAGTGCTAGATTTGGCACTATTTTCACAAGGCCAGCACTGAAATCTAACATACAGCACCTAGCACTGAATGTAGCACTATTTAATAGTCAAGCGAAATTTTCTAATTCCAGATAAAATTGGCCTGTGCAATAAGACCGCCTATTGTACACTATTTTTTTATAAATGTTTGTCCTTTAATAAGATAAGGTGTACAATAAAGAAATAAATAAATAATAATAAATAAATAAATAATAAATAATAAAACGAAGACACGCCATGTATATATATGCATTCGTATTTCACATAGATTTATTACCTTTGGAATTACACATAGATAATTAATAAGTTTATGAGTTTTTGGCGGGATAACTTCGAGTGATGTTCAGTGGGTGTTTCAATTCTTTGCAAATTGATTTCTAGCGGATATTGTGATGTAAAATTAGTGTAGTTTCACATAGCAATATATTGGAATAAATAAATATAAATATAAGTATATAAATTAATTACGTATATCAATTATTTATATTCGAACAGGACTTAAAAATGTTAACAAAACTTGCCACTCGTATGAAATTCCCTAAGACATTATTAAAAACATAGTCAAGAAAGATAATATCTTTCTTGTCTATGTTTTTAATAATGTTGTAAAATTTCAGCCGCCTTTTTCAACATATTATGTTGAAAAAGGCGGCTGAAATTTTACAACCATCCACATCAACGGCGACGGTAGTAGGTACAAGGAGAAAACGATAAAAACAACTGCAGAAATAGATATTGACATTGACAGTAAATATGAGTGGTTATAGTATTAAAATAATAGTTGTAACAGTTTTTAAGTATGTCAAAGAAGAGTTAAACAATTTTACTTATATAATTTTATTATTTTATTTCATATAGCACTATTTTTGGAAATCCATAGCAATCTGGCACTTTTTGGGAAGTTTTTTAGCACTCACTGGTGGTATAGAGTTGGCATCACTGAAAGCAGGAATCTTCTCATTATATTTTTGCCGTCTAAACAGACGCAGGACATTATCGCCTAGTGATTATTGCTTACGAGTCTCGTATGACATAATCGTAGGTGAGAATTTGTTTCTTACCTATGTGTAAACACTTTGATACGATAATGTCATGGCGATTATTGCTTACGATTATTGCGTACGATTTTCTCGAACAAGACGTTCGAGAAACTCGTACCGTCTAAATTACGCTTAAGGAAGGTACAATAAAAACAATGTGGAATCAGACTGCCAAATTACTTCAAGAAAAGTATTTGAACGATTTCGACATCAAAATCAACCCATTTTCGGATGCTGCATTCAAGACCGCTCGAGGAGCTCGTGATGCCAAGCGTAAGGCTTTACAATCTATTCCGGAAAAACGGAGGGCAAGTGCAGCAGCGTTGGAGGAAAAAGATTGGGATGCAATGACCACCGTTTGGGACGAGGAAACTCCTGATGGCCTCCAGAAAAAATTATTCATGATAATATCAGTGGAATTGGCTTGGAGAGGTGGTGAGGGCAGCATGGCGTCAATACATCACTTCAAGGCAGAACAGCGAAATGACGGGGAAACAACTGGGAGAATTGAATACAATCCAATTTTCAGCAAGACCACACAAGGTGGTGATAAAAAATTATCAGACAGCAAGTGGCTGGTGGAGAATCGAGAAATCCCTGACAAGTGCCCAGTGAGACTGTTCCAGAAATTGAGAGAGAAGAGAGATGCCAATATCAAGAGCGACAGACTATTCCTGACCCAAAATCCATTCTGGAATAAAGTTCCAGGCGCTAGGTGGTACAAGGATTCCCCAGTAGGCCAAAACACGATTTCAAAGTGGGTTAAGGAGTCAGCACAAAAAGCTGGGCTTGACCTTGGTAACAAAAAAATCACCAATCACTCCAGTCGTGCAACAGCCGTCTCCAATCTAGCGAAATCGGGCCTGGGAGAGCAGCAGATAATCAAAATAACTGGACATGCCAACAGTAACTCCATCAAGCCGTATCTCCAACTCGACCAGGAACACCACGAATTAATTGTCAAGAAACTGCGAAGGAGTGAGCCTACTGCAGAAAATGCCATCAACAGCATAAACCTCATGCCATCTACCTCTTCTGGGACCATTACCGATAACTCTGACTTGAAGAAAACATGCACCAATGTTTACAACAATTGTATTTTTAATTGCACTAGCCTGAATCTTAATTAAATGTTGTTTTATTCATTATGAAATTCTTATTTGTTAACTGTACATTTCGTCTCATGGTGCAATTCTATTGGCCGACATTTGGGACGGAAAAATAATCCCCCGAATACCACACGAGCTTCAAAATTATAAGTCGTCAAGTTTTTCAGGTTAAAAAATCACGAGCGCGAAGCGCGAGTGATTTTTCCTGAAAAACTCAAACTCCTTCATTTGTTTGCAACGAACCTATCGGGAAATACCCGATAATTTTGAAGCTCTTGTGGTATTATAAGTGATTATTTTTCTTCACTAAAAAGTTACAGAATCATTAAAATATATCTTTCATTACAATATTTGCCTAAAAACTATGAAATTCAGTATTCAAAAAAAAAAAAAACTGAAAATCAGCATCAGCATCAGCATCCGCTGATGTGACAAAATCCTGCATCAGCAACAACCCTGGTTCAGACCACATACATGACTGTATAATTTATTTCATCACCACTGCTCTAAAAACAGTGAAGTAAAACATCGTGAGGAAACCGGCATGTCCTAAAACCAAACATCATAAGGCTGATTATGCTATTCTTATACTATTATTCCGAGTATCAATGTCAGACTCACTTTAGCAATATTTTCGAAGCACTTTCTCAAATGAGGCTGTACCGCTCTAGGATTGCGGGACTGCGACAAGATCTCCAACAGCTCGTCATCACTGAGGAAGAAGAACCTCGGGAACCGCAGACGCTTTAGTTCCATGTACTCGTTGAGGCCGCGGGAAACCACCGCTAGTAGGTGAAGGGCTTCCTGAATACTGTCCAGCAAACGGCTATCTGGACATATTACCATTATCTGCAAATTTAGAAAAGGAATATATAATTTTTGACAACTTTATGTAATTTACCCATATTAGCAAATAAATGATTATAAATTATGAATGAATTATGAATTTTCATAACATTCGAAAATAGGCTCTTATTGCTCTGTAGTGTTTTTACACTCGTCGATTTTACTTTTCTTATTAACAATTTCCTCAGTCAACGGACCTTAGGACAAGCGAGTGCAGCTGACATGATTCGTCTCCAAATCCTCTCCATAGTGCCATATTTCTTGGTTTCCATCGGCAGCTGACGCGATATGTCTTCAGAAGTAAAGATCGGCTCCAGGTACATCCATTCTCTGTTAAATGGGACATAGATTATTTGACTTTTACAAAATCAAGTGGTAACTCCACAAGATGCAATACAAAAAAAATAAATGTATGATACAAAACCATACAACAGAACAAGAATCTACGAGACATTTAGTGTACTTTATACAATCTGACTTGCAGTTCTTACATGAGAAAGAAATTTTAAGCTCTGTTCTAAATGGAATTCCCGTATAATAAAAACTTTAAATTAATTATTAATCAGAATACAGTTCAAAATCCAATAATTGCCTCAGTTACTTCTTCTTTTCTGAAAGCCTAGGAGGTGGTGAAGAGCTGCTGTTTTGAGGTCGTCTTAAGGCTGTGCCTCACTGGGATACCATGGCGGCATAGCCAGGCAATGACGTCAAAAAAATGCATACCTAGTTGACTGCGTGACCAAGTTCGGCCAGGTGAAGTACACACTAAAAGCTGCATGCATTTTCTTGGCTGTGCGGACTGGCAGCACTGCCATGACGTCCCAATGAGGCACAGTAGCGGTACGGCAGTAAGCTAATATTCAGCTTTATTCGGTTTTAATGTTTCATGGCTTTTTAGTTTCGGTTGTGTTTAAGCCAGCATTAATAAATACGGGTTCAAAAGAATGTCCACAGAGTTTTTTTTGCACATTTTTCGCCATAGAGACCTACGCTTTGCAATGTGCAACTAGCAAAATTTTTCTGACTTCTTGACAATTTAAAAGTGCCTTTAAATAATTTATTTGAAATGGCTTTAATTTACCTGTTATCAGTACTAAACCTGCAGTGATTCCTACTTACTTCTGGCATTCGATCCACTCATCTACCACCCTCTGCGTAAGGCGAAGCTTATCGTCCCATTCCTGAATTCGAAGCTCAAACGCTGCCTTGAATGGACTGAAACCCAGCTGCTGAGTCCCTAGTAGATGTTCGTCAAGTAACTGCAAGGTTTCGTCAGCAATCTTCATGATATAGGTACCTAAGATTACATAATCGTTTCATCATCTCGTTCGTTGCTTTACTTTGAATTAGGATGAAGTATGGCGCATGGGTAAACCATGTTCTAGAATAGCACCTCAGGAGTAGGTGTGTTCGCTTGAGATATTCTTTTACTTTGAAGTTGCTGGCAGAGTTAGTTTATTATAAGTTTATTTTTCAAGTCAAGCTAAAGATAAACTGAGCCTCGTATGCTACGCATTATTACATCTAGGCTCTTGAATTTGCTTGAAAACAGATGGCTTAGAAACATACTTGGCATACGCAATGCTGTCACACGCGTCCCACGTAAGACGTCTGTTTTCAAGCACATTAAAGAGTCTTGTCATAATGCGCGGTACACGTGGCATACATGGGTTCAGTTTGTCTTTAGCATAAAGTCTAATACATAATTATACAACCTATGGCAAAAACCTCTTTAAACTATGTTAAAATACTCGTCATAATCATAATCACAAGTAAGTCAAAGGGTGAGATTAAACCCCAATTCCTAATTTTGATGATACCTAAAAAAAAAAGGACACAGATGTGGTTTTAGACAGCAAAAGTCTGACACAATAGAGCAGAAAAAGTTGTAGCGATATTTATGTCACCACGTAAGAACTAAAAATTTAAAATCCTGCATCGCATCGGAGTGTATAACAGTCCGAAATAAACAATCCGTCACCGGCCCACGCTGAAAACTAGCGCTGTGATCTCGTCGCTTTTTATACGAGGCTACAGCTACAAACTGAGCGTTCGGCTGTTTTGCGCGGAGGTGACGCATATTTTTACCCGACTACGGCAAAGCCAAAGGAGGGTTATGATAATGACGGGCTATGTATGTATGTATTATGTATGTATGTATGTATGTATGTATGTGAGTATGTTCATCTGTTCCCTCATAGCTCCTAATCTACTCATCGGAACTTGACATATGAGGTATCGTTAGAACCGTCTTCTAGCGGACAAAAAGTAATGTGTTAAAAATAAAATGTTGAGATAAATATGTCGTGTTTAGTATCATTTGAAAGGGCTTCACTTGTACATACCAAATATATCTCCAATATTAAATATGGCGCCTTCTAGCATATAAAACATCGTGCGCAAATAGAAATAATGAACAGAAGTGTTGCAATTAGAGCTCCAACTGGTGTTGCTACCCGACTGGTTGGAGGATGCACTTTACACAGCACATTTATATTGCCTATTGAAAAAGGGCCAAGCAGTTGACCGGACTGCATCCTGACCGGAGATCGCCTACAAAGGGAACGAAACAAATGAAGAACTATTGAGTATGTTATAATAGACGAAGTTTCAATGGTGCCATATTCTACATTAAGAAATATTCACTTGAGACTTCAAGAGCTTAAACAGAATGACCGTATCTTCGGAGGAGTTAAAGTTTTAGCTTTTGGTGATTTAATGCAGTTACCGCCAGTTGCTGCTACACTTCGTGGCGCGTATCGTTTCAGACAGCCAGAACATCTTGCAGCTGAACCACATGTATGGATAACGTTTGATTTCTGTGAACTGAGTCAGAATATGCGCCAAGCAAATGATAACACCTTTGTGGATTTGTTAAACAACATCAGAGTAGAGAAGTTGACCTTAGAACAACTCGCTATATTAGACACTAGGAAAATTATCAATGATACAAGAGTGTATGATGATATAGTTCACATATTTCCAACTTTGAAACAGGTAGATGCCTATAACACTAATATTTCGGAATGTTTAGCATTACGATCTAAAATACATACCATAACAGCAATAGATACTTCCACTGAATCAAAGACGTATGGGCAGACTCCGAAACCTGTTCTGTTCTTGTTTTTCCAGTTACCTTGTTTATTTCAGCATCCTGAAAATCTTGTTTCATACTTTTTCAGCGTCGTTTGTTTGCTGTCGTAGTCGGGTTTTAGTTTTTCTACTTTTTTTATTTAAACAATTTTGGTGTTAAATAACTGTGCTTCTATACTATTTAGGCAGACTCCGAAACCCAAACCTAACCTAGTGAACTCAACAGTAAAAGTATCGACATGTGTATCGGCTCCCGAGTTGTTTTGCGTAGAAATTTAAATGTGAACTGGAGATAAACTGTGAACTGGAGGCAAATGGAGCGATGGGCGTGGTGAAGGCCTTCGAATGGCCTGCTCTTCATGTGACAGCGTATTTTTCATATTTTGTTTCATACTTTTTCAGCGTCGGTTTTTTTTGTCGAAGTCGGGTTTTAGTTTTTATTTAAACAATTTTAGTTGTAAGTTACTATGTTTCTATCTTCTTGTAACCGCTAAATTGTCAAATTAAGAACTAGGTAAATAATATAAAACTATTGTTCATTGTGAGAAGTGGACGATAAGCGAAGTTGTCATTGTGCGAAATGGACATTTTGAGAAGTTAACATTATGAGAAGTTGACATTCTGAGAAGTTGACATAGTGAGAAGTGGACAATATGGGACCGGTTGACATTTTGAGGAGTGGACAATCCCGGACGATACCCAACTAAAGTTGTTGCCAAGCTGACACTAACAAATCAATATGTCTTGGTTGTATTCTGGGTAAAGCAGTTATCGATGTGGAGAAGTCATTGTCTGCTAAAGTCTGAGATGATTTGTTTGTTTCTGTTCTTTTGAAGATCACTGAATATTTCTGTTTTCCAGGTGTTTGGGTAATAACCGTCATAATATCAGATCTTTACCTATGAAATTACCCTTTTTCATGAAATAAGTTAATGCCCTTTGCAAAGTAATTACCCATGCAATTATTACGATTCAATGTAGTGGTAGCTTATTGATGCCTTCTTTGAAAAAATTTGCTGGACGAGAAGCAACAAGTTCTTCAATGACGCATATATTCCCTATATATTGTTTGTTTGTAAGCTAGTTTTTTACGGAACGTTTCACCCAGTTCCGTATTTTTTTAGAAGTCATTGAATGTTATCCCACTTCAAAACAAAAAGCCCTTAGTAAATTTCAGTTTGATGTATCGCTTACCGGTGTTCTTGTACGGGTTCATCTCCAAGACCTTGTTGGCCCACTCTCCCTGCATCTTGTCCAACGACTGCTCTATGACATACTCCTTGCTGGCAAGCTCGCCGATCTCGGCGATCAGCTCTCCGTGCTTAGCCAGCCCTTGCTTTATACACATTTGGAACGTCTGCTTCTCATTCATTGTTACGGTTATACCTGATGGCAACATGAAGTGTTACGTCTATAAAGATTTCTTTTTATTATAATCTGGCTAGCATTTCTATCTGACATTAATT
Source organism: Leucania comma (assembly GCA_958295575.1). Classification (NCBI taxonomy): domain Eukaryota; kingdom Metazoa; phylum Arthropoda; class Insecta; order Lepidoptera; family Noctuidae; genus Leucania; species Leucania comma. The sequence goes on along the minus strand of OY282477.1, from coordinate 19,829,216 downwards.
CTGCTACGAAGTAATGATAAATGATATTTATTTTACAAATAGGTTTTTAACAAACACGTCAATTTAAACTAGATCAGGCCGGCGTTACCTAGCTGACTACCCCAAGAAGAAACACCGAAACAAACTTAGGGGTCGAAGTCGTCCGCACAGAAATCATATGAGAACCACGCAGATGCATAGTGTCTGAGATAGTCTTAACAAGAAAACTTAACTGAAATAACTTATCAATTTAACTCATTTTTATAGGTAACTAGCACTTGACTAAAACTAATCATATTGTATATTCAGTTTTAAAATTTTTATTTATGCCAAATTTCAGGATTCTTGATAAACGGGAAGTACTATATGAATTTAGATTCTATTGAGAGTGTCGAAATATGGGTTTTTGCAACATAAACGTCCGTATTTTTTTTTTTTCGTTAACTCAGCAGTCTGTCTTTATCACAGCTTCAAGGGTTCGCAGACTTGAGTTGACAGACGGACAACAAATTGATCATATAAGGGTATTTTTCCTTTTGAGGAACGGAACTCTAAAAAAAACTGATGAAATGTTATTTTACCAGCTTTTTCCATGAACTCGTTCCAATGCCGCTCTTTCATGCCAGGGTTTCTCACCGCTTGTATTATCGGTATCAGTGGTCTGAACTCATCGATGGCATCCTGTATAAAATTACATAAAGATTAGACTAATGATCTGCGGGCCTAAAAAGGTCACATGACCAATTCATCTAGAGAAAATCATATTCCGAATTCCTAGCAGATCATAAGCAATTCTTCTAATGTTCGTAAAATGGTTGCACAAATTAGTCGAATCATACTCAATTCACTGCATATCAGAATCATATTCGTTGTAAATATTGCCGTATAAAAAAATATGATTCATATTATGTGGCCTTGTGGTCTTCAAAAGTGGCCTTTTTAGACCTGCAAAAGTAATGTTTAGACTTTGGTTGATTCTGATCTTGATTAGACAATTTTTTTTTGAGGTGGGAAGTAATCAAATGACTGTGTGAGAAGTCATTTCATTATTCTTATTTATTTATTTTATTATTTATGTACACACAAATACAGCAGAAGATACATTAAACAATAAAAATTGTACAAAGGTACTGCTTATTTCTGAAAGAAATTTCTTCCAGCAGACCCGCGAAAGGAGACATTGGAAGAAATGTAGACAATAGTGTGTTGAAATAAGAGAAGAAGAGATTGTGAAAACTTAAGTCAAATTAATAAATACATATATAACTACATAAAATAATATAATGTGTATATATATATAGAAATAGATAATATATAAATATAAAATATATATTTATCAGACTAGAGAGGAAAGATAGTGCATTGTAGTTTTTTTTTTTTTAGGTGGGAAAATCATCTCCGCGCCCTTGGACGTAGCTGGAGATAGTATCAGACTTGTCTAAGGTGGCCTGTAGATGCCCTTTGCATTCTAGGGCCACAATATTTTTTTCAAACGTTCCCGCAACTTAACGCCCTTTATTTTTGCTGATATCTCAGAGGTGCACGTGGAACACCACCCGTTGAAGACTCGGGCTTGCCTAAACTCGTTAAAAAATAATAGGCCCGTTTTGACATTTGAGAAAGACCCTAGAATGTAACTTGGAATGAAACTGAAAGAAACAATAAAACAACAATTAATTACATAAAGTGTTTTAATGTAAGTACACTATGGTTACATAACGGAAATTAAAAAGAAAACAATTCAATGTCAAAACCGGTCCATTAATTTTTTAACATCTTTACCCCTTACTCGTCGCAAGCAAGCCCGCGCCTGTTTCAGTCGGATATTGCCCTGCGATTCCTAACACCTAGGGCTTCTCCTACAGAACGGCGGCTGGAAGGTGAGGACAACCGTTCCCACACAGTTGAGATACCTCCTCAGCTCGCATTGTTCTTCTTCTTGGTCGTTGCACTCTTGTCAGAGTGGTCGTGGTTATCACGAAGATATCTTTTCAGAAGCTGTCAGGATACGCCGCACGACTTCCCGCCAATTTCACCTGCTGGCAGTCATCCGGGCGCACTCGTTCAATGGGCCGCCAACAGCCGCATTACTACAGCTCGCATTATTACTTCGCGAAGAAGAGACGATCGATTCCCATTATCTCTAGCCGATTAGTAAAACAATTTGCTTAACTGCAGCAGCCAGTCAACATTCAAACTGGCAAAACGAGGGTGTTCTAAACAAATTTTAGCATTACAAAGTCATGATTGTGATGTTGTTCTTACCCTTATAACATTAGCAACATGCTGCACTTTTGGCATGTCTGCGAAGGTGCGCACGCACTTGATGATAGTCTTGTAGTACTCGTTGACGAGCGGTTCAATGGTGTCCGCGTCAACATACATCAGCGGGTTGTCAAGCCAGATCTCACGGGCTTTTAGGAAATCTGCATAACAACAAGGTGACATAAAAATATTTTTAATATACGTGTATTTTCAGCACAATCGTAAACTATTTCTGTTACGGCATTGAGGCGGACTAATTAATAATAATTTTATACATTTAACACACACAATTGACTATGTATTTTATTTCACGCGCAGTGCGTTGTATGTTGATTAAAGTATGATTATGCGACCGTAACATGTATTTTTTTTTTCGAAAATATAGTGATTACAACTCTCTTAATTTAGCTTACAATATCGAATGACTTTTCTACGGAATAACGATCATCAGAACTGGGATACGTTGTCTGGTACTGCTGTCTATAGTTGGCTACAAATTCATACCTTTAGGCATTCAAGTTAAATCGGTGGAGTCAGTTCAATTTCGTTCTCCTACTGAGCCTACTCAAGTTTTTCTGATAAACACCGTTACATTTTGGTCGTTTTAGTCCCGTAGTTGTTCGATTCGGTACATGAAACACTAGCGATTTGTAAAGATATTTTTTTTTTAAGTATTTATTTTCTAAAAGTCGAGGTAATATACGCATGTATTTTTTTTAAATAAACGATTCAATGACCTTGTAGGTAGGTAACTACCTACAAGGTCATTGGTTCATTGGCCTCGCTCAACTGACGTTTACTTAAAGAAATTAATTTCGTACATGCGTAAATTAATTCGAGTTTAAAAAAAGTACTTTATTTTTTAATTTCTCTTTACAAATCGATAGTTTCATGTACCTAATCGTCCCTCCGCGGGATTAAAACGAAATTTAACGGTGTATAATTCAAAAACCTTACGTTTCGACGGTTGTTTGCAGTGTTACGGCATCGAAGATCATACGTCAGGACGAATATCAACCATATCGACGGTTATGCGCTGACAGAGTTTGATGAATTAGCCGTAATCAGACGATTTTAAGCGACCACTTTACTTACCGATATACTTCTTGGAATCAATACTCGTGGCTGCCCTAAGTAAATGTGTCGGATCTGGACACTAAACTAGACCAGCATGAACTCTCGGTCAAACGATTTTCAATAAGATAAAAAAAGATAAATTTTGATTACTGCATAATAATTGATACAGGAATATGGTTATAGGCTGCGTTCACCAATTACTTTCAAAAGAAAAAAAGACATGAAGTAACCTGAGGCGGTGACCCATAGGTTCCTATAGGGCTCGAATTCCTTGAATACTGTAATTGGCTGCGTTGAACAATTACCAGTAAGTGTTTAACCAGTCTGCATTCAAAAGAAAAAGACAAATGAAGTAACCTGAAGCGGTGACCCATAGGTTCCTATAAGGCTCGAACTCCTTGACAAGCCTGTTGAGGTCCGAAAATGGGACAACGGGCTGTCCGAAAAGTTTCTGACGTTGGTTGAGAATCCGACCCCAGTCTTGTGCGTCCCTCATCGCTTTCCATGCCTTCTTTATGTCATTGGCGATCTCGTGCACCTAAAGAGAAAAACGGAAAGCGAGGGTTCAGATCCAATGCGGAAGGAACATACCCAGAAGAATTTAGATCACTCTTGCTTTGAAGGTTGATGCGAATTGAAGATTCAGTGTTCATTTATTTAAACCTTAACTACTACTGCATCGCTGTGTTAGCTGTCGTAATCGAGACCACCGAGCAGGTGGTTCCGATACTTCCAAATAATAATTTCTTATTAGCACTACAAGTCTAAATTTCAGCCTTGGATTTGGAACAGTATTGCTCTTAACAAACTCTCTTACAACGGAAATCATTACAAACAATACTACCTAACGTTTGTGGGTTCCAATTTTTAACCATGATTACAATAATACCTTAGAGAAGTCGTTTTGTAGCGTGAGAGTCATGCACTGCGCGGTGAACATATCAATCTTATCGTATAATGTCTGTTCGTCTTGTTGGTGCAGCTTCCAGAACTTTTCCTGTTCCTCTTCCAAGAAGAGGATGGTTTCTTCCACCTGTCACGGAACAGGTGTCACACAACTCAATAAGTCATAAAATAACCTCTTCTAGTATCAATACTAAATGTCTTATAAGACATTTAGTCTACAGGCTTGTTGCTTAAATGCAATTAAATTTCTACAATGTCAGGCACAGATCTCTACTTATATATACAAAAAACACGTTCTTTTGTACACTACATTCTTTGTCGAGGCAACCAGCGCTGCAAGCACCGATTTTTGAGCGCAGAATTATTAAATAATTATAATATTATAAATGGAATAAATATGTGTAAATCAAATTCTATTGCCAATATTCTTTACGGACTTTAAAATACAATTATGACCTTAAAACTCCTGCTTCAAACAAAGTTTCCGTCTATGATATTTGAGTCGGATGCGATAGATCGGAATTATATTACTATATTTATTCAAGTAGGCAGGTAAGTTTGGCATAGCAGTCATTGACTCTCGTACATTTATTGACATTTTCTTTTTTATTGATAAGCTTGTACTCGACCATTATCACACCTGACGGAGGCTCCATCGTCGATCACCTGACGGTGATTAAACTTGCCTAGAAGTAACCTATTCACTTTCGACTGAAAGACTCACACGTTGTTGCTATTAGTAAATCCGGCACAGAATTCCGGCAAAAGAATGAAAATAGACATAAATCTTTTTTATATCGATATCTATCATGATCCTTTACATTTTCTAGTAATGAATAAAAGTTCACTGTTGTTAGTTTTAACCTTTTCTTTTTAATCTTAAGTGTCTACATGTTGTTTCTGCATTGTGTGTCTATCTGTGTCAAATAAAATATTTTTCTTTCTTTCTTTCACTGTTTTACTTTTACTTATATCAGAGATATTAGGAAAAGCAATGTACTTATTTGGCACCTGCCATGTGCTTAATGTAGACCGATACAAGAGAAGACTAAAAACCATAATTACTAACAATGCAAGTCTTAACAAGTCATACCTGTTTCGCTATTTGCTGAGGCCATCCAATAGCCTCCCACAGGGCTCTGAAGTCATCGTTTTCTAAGGGCACGAAGAACGCATCTAGAACTTCGTAGTCCTGTCAATTTTGTTTAGTTTAATATTTTTATAAAACCTATATAGAACGAACACAACACACAAGCAAGACACTATTATTTTGGCTCCGAAAAAATCAAAACATGTAAGCCAAATTAATTCAGCAGAAGAAATTTCTAGCTAAAATTTGAGGGTCAAATGAGACCCTCGCCACGCTTGAATTATAAAGATTATTTTCACTAGACAATGAGCTTCTAGGTGTAAACTTGTAGGAACCAACCAATCGGTGCTGCAGATACATTTGTTTCAGTTTTTCATAAAAGAAAAAATACTTTAGACAAGAGGCCTTTACAAGAAGAATACGGAATTACGTCGCACACAATGAAATCCCAACTCACTAGTTGCCACCGTCGCAGCCTCGACGAGTATATAACGCCATCTACCGGCTAATCAAGACAACTGGTGTAATAGTAAATCGACATATTTGTACAATCCTTATAAAACTGACAATAGCGCACCTATCAATTTATTGAGACTAAGTGCTCGGCCACAGTGGGGGCGCGGTGCGGGCAGCGGCGCGGGAGCGGGAGCGGGCGCGTTTTGCTTGGCCACACTGGCAGCGCGGTGCGGGGAGCGGCGCGGATGATATTCCGTCCAATCCTATCCTACTTTTTGTAGATTTTTATAAGTTGTACTATACTATAGTATATTATTTTGATCTCGTAGGATTAGCAATGTAAGTGCAAAAAAATGTGTTTATTTACGACATCACATTAGAAACCTCCATGTATTATACACAAAAACCTTTCTCTTGAAACACTCTATCTATTAAAAAAAACCGCATCAAAATTCGTTATAACAAGCAAGGCGTGAGTTGCCCGAGCGCGGCTCGCGCGCGGCCCGCGCTTAGCAGTCCGCGCCACTTTCTGTGTCACTGTGGCCACTCAAAGGAAATTCTTCTGTTTGAGATTGCCGCGCCGCGCCCGCCCCGCACCTGCGCTGTCACTGTGGCCCAGCACTCATACGACAATCGTACATTGATGTTAATTATTTAAATCCTTAATTAGGTTTGTATTGTTCCTTATCCTGGAAGTATAACTATTAATTATATTTAATTACAACATTTTAGTTTGTACACCAACAGCTTTCGTTATTGTAATTAATTGTAATAAGTTGGTAAATTTATGTGACTGACTTATTGGAATATTTCATAATAATAAAGAAAGGGGATTTTATTCTGACTTCCGGGTTGAGGGCGTGTTCTGTTGAGCTAAGCGGACACTACGCGTGGCTGATTTTAATTTGGTCTGTTATGAAATATAAAGAAGAGAAGTAGAACATCTGCAAGTTTTATTTATTACCTCCTTCTGAACACTTTCACATTTTTTCTAAAAATGATTTTTTTACGGTAACATGCATTGCACATGCATTGTCGCAGTGAAGATCTATCGCGATGTTGTAGGATCGTATTAGCCTGTATCGAAATTCTGTATTCTACTTGACCTTTAGCCTTTAGTAGTTTTTTTTCTTGCTAGAAGACATTAAGATAAAAAAAAAATTGGATGTAACAAAAGCTATTTACTATTTATTCTATAAACAAATTTTGACAACCGTACCGAGTGGACCTTTTTCATGATATCATCCTGCGTCTTCAGCGCAAAAGGAATCGATTCCATCCACTCTCTAATCTCGAACACATGTTCTATAGTATTTGGCTTCTCCCCTAACTTTCGCATGATATTTTTGTATGCCATTATGACGTCATCCACCACGATTCGCACTTCCTCTGCCCACATCACCAGCAATGCTTTGATTATGTCCGATCGCTTGTTAACAAGCAGTTGCTGAAATAGTGTAACATTTAAAATTATTTTGTACAACTGTGGCGCCTACCTCTTTATTCTAGTAATTTGCTTTGGAACTGTAGGGATCGCAGATATATTTTTTTTATTATCTCTGGTCCCTAGCGTTTAGGCTAAGGGGGTTTTTACATCAGAAATGGAGCGAGTAAGATGTGTCAAACAGCTATTCATCTTCCTTCATGAGTTTTTATTCGCATATTTCCAGGAACGAAATCATCATCATTAGGCGAAAGACGTCCACTGTTGAACATAGACTATAAGACAAAAACTTCTTGCTTCATTTTTTGGGCATAAAAAGCAATATTTGTGACTGCACAAAGAAAATAACCCTCTTTCTGGCACAGTCGGGTTTTTTTTTGCAAGAAATGCCGTTCAACGTGGCAATTCCGTCACTCTTCTAACCTAGGTGAGGTTGAAATTGAACTCGTGGAAGGATCAACCCGCTTGCCAGACCTAATCCGTAAATAAAGCCTGTTTGAGATCAACTTTTAGACAGCAAAAAAATAAAGTATCAAATTAAATTTAATTAGACATGGATCAAGAAGAATGAAATCTACCCAAAGTTCCAGTGACGATTTAAAGAAGAAAACTGTACAACGATCAGTTCCAGCTCCATTACAGAGTGGTATTCGCTGCTGCTTTAATATAATTTCATTACAGAGTGCAAGACATAGTATTGCAGAGATTAGTTAGCGCGACTTCAGTGCAGGTGAACCAAGTCAATTGTTAACTACAAGAATGTGTTATTTTCGGTTTCTCAATGGTTGAAGTGCATATTTATTAGCTTTTTACTAGCATAATAGTTTGTTAACACCGTAAAGTGCTTTTTTGAGGCAGTTGAAGGTACTTTTCCAGGTTACAGAATTCACAGGATCAGATAAGCTAAGTATAAAAAACTATACAAGTGGATCTTCAAGGTTAAGGCTTCGCTTTCCGAAGTCAGTCTATGGACTTAACGTATTAATATTCCTCCATGCCTCGTTAACACGTTAAACCTACTGCCATTTAAAGATCTGTGACAGTCGTTAGGGATAGATGCCGAGGAGTTTCGAGTTACCCAGTAACTGGGTTATGACGGTCTGATAGGCAGTCGCTTTACAAAAATATCTGTGCTCTGCTGAATCCCGTTACACTGAAGTCAAATCTAACTTAGGAAAACGTTAAAAAGATATAAGTGAATATTCCTATGACCAAAAACGGAAAACCAGAAATCAAAAATAACCTTCAAGGAGTCAACATTTATAGAAAAAGGTCCAATATTGATGTACTGAGGTAACCTCCATATGAGATCCTGCTTCTCATCATAGTGTGTCTGAACTTCATCTTTAGTCTCCGAAGCGGAATGCTTCTCGTTACGGTAGTTCCTGTAACAGAAAAAATAATAGACGTTGCAGTAACAGCAACTGCAAAATTTCCGAGCTAGTTAAAATTTATGTTCACGCAAAAAACAGTCATGTGCTGCCCAGTTCCATTTTAGTTGGGCAGCTTTTTGTACCATAACAACGTTCTAAGGGTTTAGAGCGCAGCGTAGTACGGACGTGATGATAATATTGAATGCAAGTTAAAGAGACAAAGTCTGGGCTCCACAAGAAAGAAGGGGGAGAATACATCGCACACCAGACGTTCTTCAGTTTACGCTTAAACGACACGGGCAAAGTGCCTATGGGGAAAAAAGCTTGTAATGCTAAACAAATATTTATTTATTTCAAACTTCATGCACTAAATTAACATTGTACAAAGGCGGACTTAATGCCTTAGGCATTTTCTACCAGTCAACCTTAGGGTGGTGCAGAGACAACATGGCAGGTGCAACTTAAAAGAAGACAGACACAAAGGACAAAAGAACAATAATAAATATATACTGAGATACATACATACAAATAAAGAATGAATTTGTGAAAAAACGAATACAACGAATCAAGAGTGTGATGATTCTACCAACTTCTTGCAAATGTGTTCGTCTTTACTTTACAGGACTGGTTGCCGTCCTGAAATATGATCACTTACTCTACATATTCTTCTATGTCCAATACATATATTTCTCTGTAACAGTCATATTGCCTCATGTAAGCAATTAAAGGGATAATAGCTTTCCTGTACGCCTTGAGCAACCGTTCCCGATAATCCACCACGTTTGGTTCCATCAAACCTGAAGATAGAATTTGAAACATATTATTTAATACCAAAACTGTGTTGCTGGTCAATGGCAAATTATATAATACGTGGCAAACCACCATCGAACTGATTTGATGATGGAAGCCTATAAAAGTTGAAGGTAGGCACGGGAGCTCTTTAATAAATTGATGTATCCCAGCCTTGTTCGGGCTTTTTGATGATTTACGATTCTTTCTAACGGTTTCGTGTGCGATAAGGCTTCTCTTAGACTCACCAATGGATGTGAGGAACAGCTCTTTATCGAAGACAAGGCCTGTCATGATCATTGGGTGCACTTGAGCAATGAAGTGACAGCGGTACAACATCTCGCGAAACAGCCGCTGAATTACTATCTGAAATCCGTACACCGAATTTTTAATAAAGTCATACACTACTATCGTAACGCAACATCTCTGACATACGCCGGTTTTTTAATTTATTTGTTTAACAAAGGATGTACACACACAAGTAAAGGTTTAATACATATTATACACGCGTTTATATGCCTATCTATATATTTATATTCGGAAAGAAAAAATATATACTATAGCCAAGTATACATTTCTTCTTTCCGAATATAAATTTGGAACAACACTAATTGATTCAAATACTGTATAGTTATATTGTCGTCCTGTATAGTGTTTCTGTGCCTTTATTACCATCCTGCCACCCCTTAGCTTGCCATCGGGGTGATGGTTGGCACTCCTTTATTCCTATTTGCCACTCCTGAGCTTGCCACCGGGGTGGTGATTGGCACTCCTTGAAAAAAGAATCAACAAAAAAATCTCCGTGAAAGCAATGTTCATGTGCGTTTTGCATAACATTCAAATAAGAAATTATATACAAAAAATTTTATAATTAAATTTATATCGAAAATTAAGAACTTGAACGGAATATAATTTGCTATAATAGATAATTGCTACTAGTTATATTTATCACTTACCTATTTTCGTAAAAAGTATTGGTTGGGTTTATGATTTGATGAAGAACTGGGATGCGTTAGTTATTGAATATATCAGATGATGTAGGAGACATAGGGGGGTTGGGAGTTTACAACCTTACGAGTTTTTTTTGTTTTTATGGTAGGTAAAATCATGCAATGACAAATCCCGCCCTTGGGCCGAGCGGGAAATAGTGTCAGACTCTTACTTACTAAAAACCTACCCTGTTCCATTCATTGCCTTTATCTCAGGGCCCTTGGTGACATTTTCACATAACCTTTGGCCCCAGTAGGCTTCGGCCCTGCTGGGCCCCTACAGTTTGCTGACAACACCTTCAGGCGCGCGGGAACAGTGCGCGCCGTAGACGACTTGAGCTCGGATCGGTCTGTTACCGGACGGACGTACAGCGAGCTACCTATTGCCCACCGTCCGAGTGCCCGCGCCTACGGTGGCCGGAAATCGGCGTGTGCGCCGTTGCCTGATGCGATCGGCCTCCTCATTTGCTAGCATTACTGCTTTGCAGAAGGAGGTGACCGCCTGCCACTCCTCCTCGCTCCGGAGCATGGCTTGAACCAAGCCCCGGCACGAGAGATCGCCGCCGATCGCCCCCACGAGGACACGGCGATGCTCTTCCCAAGCGGGGCTCACCTCGACTGTGTGCTCCACCGTGTCCTCCGGGCTACCTTACGAGATGGAAATCTAAACGGATTGTATTATTTTTACTAGAACCTACTTCAAATTGCGCAGGATCCGTGGTATAGTAAGGTCCGTTTTCTGCCATCATAAGGCTGAAGTAGAAAAGGGTGACAGTGGGGGAGCGAAAAGGAGAGTTGATGAGGTCTGAAGAGTCCCACTCCCAGTCATCTTCGCACCAGTACGTGCACAGACATGGCGTCTCACACATGTACACGAACATAGCCATCGACTGTTCTATGCAGAACCGAAGAGCGTACTGAGAAAGGAATTATAAAAATCAGTATTAGAAGATTTATAGCACAAAATATGGATTTCAGGAAATATAATACGTTCTCTGTTATCTCTAGAATTAGACACTACTCTTAGAGTGTTTTTAACATGCGGATTTCATCACGCATGAGGAATTACCCCGCCCCGCACGCGTCTCTCGAGCTTATTCCCCGCATTACAATAAATACTAGAATGAAAATGACAAACTTGCTGAGCATATCAGCCTATGTTATTAGCTTACCTGCATTCGAAACCTGACGAGCTGCATGAATCGGGAAAGTTTACTAACTCCATAAAACTCCCAATTCTTCTCGTAAATATTGAACCATCTGTGAAAAACACATTGATGAAGTTCAGTGCTTAAACACATCTTAGCAAACAATAAAAGAATCTACAAGCATCAATATTTAAATCACAAAATACCCTTTTCCGACGTCTCGAAACGACATCCTTATGGCGTGCGCAGTTTGATTCAGCCAAGAAATATTTAAATATTTTAACATCTGCCAACCATCAATAAAATATATTATAATTAGAATAATTTTAAATGTCAACATATACTACGTCATTAAATTACCGGTTCCTGATGGGTCCAAAGCAAAGGTGCTCATAAAATTCGCCGAATTGCCTCATTGAATAGCAATGGCCAACCTTTGCACCAAGAACCTAGACCGCGATAATTCCGTTGCCTTCTCGACCCCGCTCTAGGGTGGAGGCGGAGTGCGTGCCAGACATTTACTAACTAAAAAAAACACCTGTCCTTTAGTTCTAGGATCACCATTCCCTTTCAGAAACAACCCGTGGCCCCAACGGAATGATGTTCGTTGAGGTCACCCCTGCTGGTTTAATGATATCTCTTTGAAGCACTCGTTGAACACTACGCGCCGTCGCAACGAGCTCGGTCCTTACCGGACGACCAGACGCCAGAGGCGACTCCATTAGTGGCGGCAGGAACTCACATACGAATATAACGTACCATCGAAGTGCAATGTTGTTGCGCAGCATCGAATTCTGCCAAACTTGCATTTCTGCCAAAGTTGGCCGTGAAGAACAACATCGACTCTACCTGGAGTTAACAGATTTGTGATTAGCACCATAACTCCTGTGTTTTTGAAGACGCTGAATCTCTGGTCACATTTCATATATCGGTCAAAGACATCGGCGATCTGTTATAATAATAGTATCACGATGCTATACCAAGGCTAAGAAAACTGCTGAGCTAGATTCAGTTGTTTACTTGGTTTCTGCCAAAAGCTATGATGTACGAGGGGCATTCAATAAGTACCTAGCCTCATCGCCAGAGGGCGCTGTAGTTTCAAAAGAGTTTTACCACAGTGTAGCACATTCTTTTTTAATTCTTTTTTCAAATTTTCATTCCAATCCCTTCATTTGTTTTAATTTGACAACTTAAGGAAGCGAACGTGTCGATCGGTTTTACAAAAATGGAAAAAGAGCAATATCGTTCGGTAATTCGATTTCTATTTTTGGAAGGGAAAACGCGCATCGAAATCAAAGAGCGCTTGGATGCTGTGTACGGTGACTCTTCTCCATCGATGGCCACCGTCAAGAATTGGTTCAACGAGTTTGCACGTGGCCGTACGTCGGTTTTTGATGAACCACGTCCAGGTGCACCGAAAACAGCTGCTACGGAGGAAAACATTAAAAAAATCCATGATCTCGTATTGGCAGATCGCCGATTGAAGGTTCGGGAGCTAGCTGAGACTGTAGGCATTTCAGAAGGAACAGTGCATCATATTCTTCACGAGGAACTCGGCATGAGAAAGCTGTCGGCGCGATGGGTGCCGCGTTTACTCACACCGGAAAACAAGCGCAACCGTGAGACCACATCGGAGACGTGTTTGGCTCTGTTTAAGCGGAATCCAGCGGAGTTTTTGCGTCGTTTTGTGACCGTCGATGAAACTTGGATCCACTGGTACACACCAGAGACCAAGGAGCAATCAAAACAATGGATCCAGACCGGGGAACGTGCTCCAAAGAAGGCGAAAACTGTAAAATCTGCCGGAAAAGTTATGGCCACCGTTTTCTGGGATTCACAAGGTGTGATCTACATCGATTACCTCGAGAAGGGTAAAACAATTACAGGGCTTTACTATGCCGATTTATTGGGCCGATTCGACGCCGAATTAAAGAAAAAACGACCCCATCTGGCGAAGAAAAAAGTGCTGTTTCACCACGACAACGCACCGGTTCACACGTCTGCCGTTGCCATGGCCAAATTGGTCGAATTACGCTACGAATTGCTGCCCCATCCACCGTATTCTCCAGATTTGGCCCCTTGTGACTTCTTTCTGTTTCCTAATCTGAAAAAATCACTCGCCGGGAATAGATATGGATCAAATGAGGAGGTCATCGCCGCCACGGAGGCCTATTTTGCAGAGTTTGACAAAAACTATTTTTCGGACGGGTTAAAAAAGTTGGAGCATCGCTGGGCTAAGTGTATCGAACTAAAAGGAGACTATGTTGAAAAATAAATTGCCACTTTTCCAAAATTTTCGTTTACTTTTTGTAGGCTAAGTATTTATTGAATGACCCTCGTAAATGAAAATTTGTTTTAAGTATTTCCGTCAATGTACTCGTATCGTATCAAATCAGTTCGGTTTTTGGATTTTTGATATGGACACTATTTCTAATCGTGTAATTTCTTCCAATTTCTTTCATTAAAGTAGTAATTCAAATTTTTTTTTTTAACTTCACCCTCCCACCCCATTACAGATCGCTAGCGTATTTTCGTATCTCAAAGTAATTTTATTTTAGCCCATATTGTCATACAACTGTGCAAAGGCCGCCCTTTTTTCCTTCTAAATCTCTCCGTCAGATTACCTGAGTTTAAAATTTAAAAAAGTTTTTAAAATATCGTATATTTTTACTTCAGGTTTCGATCACGACGCCCAATGGCCAATATTTACATGTCGGCTACTGCAGTTCATGGAATTCAGTAATATCAATAACGAAAATAAAAGTGCTTTATTATAGACCCACCTAAACGACAACAGCTACCGCAGCATCCCGAGGTAATCGAGTAAGTTCGAAGATCTAGTTGAAAAATTAGCTAAGTATTTCACGCCGAGACATAGCACTTGATGATCGAGAGAAGTTTTACAGGGCGAGGAGATCTAGGGGCGAAAGTTTCAGGTTTAGCCGTTGACTTTCAGTTTGATGAAAGACTGGATGCCCCTTTGGGTGTAGCGAAAGGTAGCGCCCGAGTTTTACTAGCTAAAACCAACCCCTTTTTTTGCATGGGCTCGCGTTTGACCTCTATCTCACCAGATAGTCTTTCAGTAGACTTCTGTATTCAAGGCCCACGATGACTTCTTCAATCAATCCCGCAATGACAGACATCGGTCCCGGTTAAATTAATAATCCTAGTATCACCTTAAGGCACTCTTCGACGACGAGATGGATGCAGGCAACCGATTCAGTGAGCACGTACAGTGAGTACCATTGATTGTACTCGAGGCGGCCACGGAAATCTTCCATCACGCACGGATATCTACCTGTGTAAATATTAATTGGTTTTGGACATTTCGAAAATTGGAGACGTCTATTAAAATATAAAACGTATATTTTTGTACGGTATCCCTAGTTTGTATTTTCCCTTCTAGCATTGTCTGTGTTATAAGCTCTTTGATTCCCTCCTGTAATGAGAATGTGTGTGCTAAAAATCCCATTAAATTAGTTACTTGTAGCAAAAGCCTTCCATTCCACACATCTGTTCCCTCTCAAAAGTAACATAACATATTTTAAACTTCAAAGATCCTAGTCAACCAATAAAATATAATAAATGGATATTATACCGAATGTTGGTACTGGAGGTACGTAGTCTGGTGTAGGCACATCTATAAAATTATACAAATCTTTGTTTTTTTCTATAGTATAAATTATTTTCATTTTCCCTTCCATTTTATTGTACAGAAGATCCACCTGAAATACAATACTTACAGTAAGTCGTTTGTGGATGGTCTACAATTCTACTTTTTTTTTTTCACCGTCACTCACGAAACTCATGCTGTACTCAGCCCAAATGCTGTATTTGGAACTAGTTACTTTCATCCTAGAAAAATGAGCTATATTTTAATGCGGATTCCTAATTAAAAAATACAATTTACTGCAAAAAATACAATCTTTGAAAGTAACTTAAAAAAAGTTGAGAAATTCTTATTTTCAGTTTCCATTCTCACCTGATACCTGCCAAGGGGCCCCAAGGGGGAGCACCACAAGCACACAGGTAATTAAAGCACATGGGATGCTACTGAGAACCTAAGGTTTCAACCACGTGAAAATAAGTCAGATCGGTCTGGGTAAATATTGGATAATTCCAATCATAGATGTTTACCTCATATTGAAGCGCTTGCATGTGATCCTCGTCGTGCTCTTTCGCTTGTTGATGAATGAGCACCATTTTGTCAATTCGTGGCATTACATCCAAAGGCATCTCCGGTAATCCATCCAATAATAAGCAGTCCAAGTACAAATAGAATCTGGACGGAGATTAAACATGTTTATCGCGACAAGCCACGGAAAGCAATTATGACTCCCTTAACCCCAGATTTCTGCTTTAAACATTTGAAGTATTCCTTAAATTCTAATCTGAAAATCTTGTTAGGCTTTCAAGTAGCTCAAAACAGATACTCAATTCAGAATCCCGCTCTCATACATAATAATTTCAAGTTTAAATGACAAACAACAAGCAAACAGATCTGCTTGCATTTGGTTCTTTTAAAATAAGATACTAAGGGTCTGTTTCACAATGTATGGATAAAGTGCCAAATACCTATGTTACACATAAATTATTCGGATGATAAAAATTCTGATTATGAAACTTTGCGTTTCACAAACTCATCTGGCACATAACTTACGGGGATCTATACGTAAGCGCGGTGACAACCCCATATGCATACGCTCCGTTTTTCAATGACATTTCATTACATACAAGACAGTTAACACAAACTACTTATAAATTTATTTAAATTAACACTAAATGTATTTTGTTACTTTAATATTTATATATAATTAGTTATTATTCACATAATGGTTAATATTCTATATTAAAACTTATAAAAACGATAACTTTAAAACTTTTATGCTATTTCGTTTTTATATTGTATGTGTGTGTTTGTATTTTGTTGTTGGTGTTTGTGTTTCTGTTTGTTTTGTTATTCTTGCGATTTGAGTGTACTTGCTAAATAGATTTTGTGCACAGTGTTTTTTTTTAAATACTCTAGTGAAAAATGGCGACACCGATACGTGAACGAAGCGTTAACTTCAGCCGGGAAGAAGTTGAGCTTCTAACCTCACTTGTTGCTCAACATAAACATATTTGAAAATAAGAAGAGTGACGTAGTCACTTCGGCATGAAAAAGAACAGTGCTGGAAGAAACTGGAAGCATTATTTAATAACACAAACGGTATAAACTTTCGGAGTGCTAAAACTTTAAAAGCAAAATACGAAGGCATAAAAAGGAAAAATTCTGCTTTAATACGTGCTGAAACATATCGCACAGGAGGGGGGCCTAGTGCTGCTCCTCCTCTGAGGCCTATAGAGGAAAAAGTTAAAGACATGATACTGTTGTCTGGTGATGGAATTTAAAGTGAATTTGATTTCTATCATGTTGGTAAGATCTTAAGTTTTAAATTGTTATTAGTGGTGTACTAGTAGTGTGTCAATTTGACTAGCCAATCCGTATGTTGTATATAAGTGATTTAACTTTTTCAGCCTTATGGTGAACTTTGTCCCACCCCTTCTCTTCCCTATATTTTTTTTTTTATGTTGCTGATTCTATACAGACACATCCAGTACTTCCTAGCCAAGAAATTTTTTTTACAGTACGTTCACAACATGTTGAAATGACAGAGATTGTGACAGACAATAAATATGTCCAATCAGTAGATGCAGATATAGAGCATCACATAAGTGAGTTACTATTTCTACATGTAAAGTAAAGCCCAGTTAACTCAAATATGACTGCCAGTTGTTAAATAACAAAAATTAACTACTACTATTAACTAATTTTTCATCAATTTTAAACTCCCCTACTTTTTGGTTTTCAGCTGTAGATCAGCCTATACAAAATGTCGACTCTAATGAGGAACGGTCTTCAAGAAAAAAGATACATACAATTGTTATATGAATTGAGAAACAGCAAAATAGATGATGGAGTTGCTGGGGAGCAAGACGTCAACATACTACACCCAAAAGAGTTGCCATTGATGAGAAGTGGACTAATAGGAAGCCAAAATCTTTGCGTTCTAAAAAACACTTTATGTAAATTCTTTTAATATTAGCATTACAATAAACAAAGTTTGAGTTAAATCAGGTATACCTATATAAAGCAAGACGGAGGCGTGCCAATATAAAAATGCAGGTTCTAGGTTAGGTTGGTATGTGCTTACTTACCTTTCTGTAGTGACAGTTATAGCTTTATCAATAATTGAATACACAAACATCACAGCTTTCTTAGTGAGTTTGAAGCGCGCCCTAAAGCCCGTTTCGTCTAATGTCTCCATATAGCTTATTCTTTCCCGATACACAGGATTTCTGCATGGTATTGTACGGCTATCAAAATATTCATCAAACTCGTCTTCAAAAGTCTCAAAAATCTCCATTGTCGTTATAAGTAGTCTACCTAGGTTATTAAAACAAAACACCACGCTGATTCCTTTCTGATAATACAGATAGTTATGTAAGTAAACTTTACACGAAATGTTTTTTTACGTAAATATATGGTTTAGATTCAACACGAATGTAAGACAATGGTGTTTAATTTTAACTGTCAAACACACTAGTAATGTTAAAGATACATGTGCTATTTGTCACTTAATCTGACCCACAATTTATGGTGGACTTTATGTCACATATAACGCTTTTTAACAGTCGTGAAACGCAACAAGTGTGTTATCCTACTAATAAATAACAAATACCTTATTCGAAACTTGTGCAGAACTTATCGGTACATTGTGAAACAGACCTTATAGATCATATAACTAGAGTTTCGCCGCTGCTTTTACTTGCGGATAGAATACCAGAAGTTTAAAACCAGCCAAGCCCGCAGTTTAAAGAAACCAAGCACAATCTATCTACAAAATCTATATACCCTATAAAATACTGATAATATTTTGAAGACAAACCTAAGATTATTTTCTACTTCCTTCCTAAGATCAACGGCGAATTTGACACGTTGCGCAAATGTATCTGGGTCGTCCGCTTTGAACATCAGACGTATGCGAGGTACACTACAAAAATAAATGACTGTGGTTAAAGAATACAGTAGAGCTCTACCTAAAGGGGCTATTACACCTTTCTAAATTCAGGTTCCGATATTTAGGCACGCCTAAATTCAGGGAAGTATAATTGCACTTAGGTAGGAAAGATCCTACTTAGGCTCCGATTTAGGAATAAAGTGGATCGCCCTTGGCGACGGACATATTATTACAAAGTACTCTGTGGCGACTGATTCAGTAACCTGAATCAGTGAACGTGTAATCAAGAGCTCCGGCGACTGACTTTCTTTTTCTAAATCTCTCTTTAGTAAACTGATCTAAGTGTACGCGGGCGATAAGAGTAAGCAGTGAAGCTAATGACAAAACGGTGTGCTACATGAGACCAACTTCAATTGTCTTGACCAGCTAAAATCGTAGAAAGAAATACTATAAAACGGAGAAGTTGGGTAAGTCTGAATTTTTTCCTATTGTTACGTTAGGTAAGTCTGTAATTTTTTATTTAATTTTGGTTATTTACCAGCCGCACATCACCAACTGAGCGGGAAATTATCGTGCGGAAATTGAAATGGCACCTTCTCCATAAAATGAGAGCCCGCCCGGCTGCAGCGCTGCAGCTGCGCTATCGTTGCACGACACTTTGCGGCTAATATGAAGGCGCCCTAAACGTGCACTAAATGGCCGAGTCACGCTAATAAAAAATTAACACTAAACTATTTGTTTACATTTCTTACCCATAAGGCGAACATGATAAAAACTAACAAAGATTCACATGATTCTAGTAAATTAACGTCAGCAATCTTCTCAATTGAAATTGATTGTTTCATTAGTTTATGGTTTTTTTAATCAAACGAGAAGACCGCAACAAGCAAATTGTTTCAGTCCTTCGATGTACGCTTTATAAACGAACGTAGTAGTGTTAACAATGTAAGGGTGGATACTCGCATACTTACTTATATTGTCTTTTAGTACCATCAAGAGCCATAACTTCCCATTTATCAATCTTTTTATCGTAACTGAAAGCTGCTACGTTTGTCCACTGCAAATGTAACACTTCAATAAGAATACGAACAATCTTTACCGTTCCCGAATCAACATCCGATTTTGTTAATTGTTCGAGAGAGAAAATAGTATGTATAATTATGTAGTAGGCAACGTTTTTAAATTTTAGCTTCTACCACCGCCACTACGCCTTCACTCGCCACTAGAATATGTCTATGTCACCTCTTTTTAAATCGTGTCTACTTTCATTACATTAATCAAAAGAACCACCCACCTCATACAAACCGTTTAAATTTTGTATTATATCACCATTCTGCTTGACGGGCTTTGAATCATCCTTGGGGATGTAAGCCAAGCCGGGACAAGGATACTGCTCACCCTCTATCATACCTAAAGACATCCATTCTTCAGGAATACTGAAAAAACAAAGTTGTAGAGATTTCCTTTTCGCAGTTACGCATTCTTAGTTTCACATTTGTTTGAATTGGTATTACATGAAGTATGTAACAATATCGCATTTTTTGTATGAACAGTAAATTAATAAATAGACGACATTGAAAACTATGAAAACAGTGGCAACCATTAAAAATAGCCATCAATATTGAACTCACCGGCAGTCAAAATCAGTGTTGTCAAAAATCTCCAGATCTAGTTTAGGGAAGGGACTGTAGAGAGCATAATGCTCCATGTCAGTGACCTTGAACTCCTCCACTGGTAACAACCAGTAGGGCTGTATGCCCAGCTCACGAAGCATCTTCTGTAATACGCAGGTAATAAATACAGGTCTTTTAATAACATTATTTGTCCAACTGGTCATGTATTAAACCAGGTGTTATAGAATAACAAACGGAAGAGTATTGGTTTTAATTTAAAAAAAGTAGGTATGTAATCAAAAACTAACTAATTTTTTGTTATATTTCAAAAACCAAATTTCTTGTTGAACAACCCTGTATAAGTTTTACCAAGTTTATAAAATAAAGAAACAGGTGTTATAACCTTCATATTTGCAGCAAGGAATTTCCTTCGTAACCTCTCAATCTTGACTAACCGAGGCAATTCCTTCGGCAACACAATGCTCAGGAACTGCAGTTTCGGCACAAAGGTCTCAAATGGAAATTGCTAGAAAATAGGAAATAAATGCAGTCCATAACAGTTCAAACTCATGATTAACTGAAGAGCGTTGTAGAGCAGACAAATAACAAAGAAGTTCGGAAATTTAAGCGTAATTTAGACGGTACGAGTTTTTCGCCTGGAACGTACTGTTATATCCGAAATATGTAAGCCCTGATGTTGCCCTGGCAACCCTATATGCAGGTCAGCACATTTGGCCATCTAGCTCTGCCATTAGAGTCAGACACGCCAGTCTGTTCCGAACTTCTTTACAGAGCGGTTGCCTAAAGATTTCAGTAAAAATAGTTTATGCAATGTCGTTATAATTTGTGTAACTAAGTAAATTTTTAATTTCAATTAAATAGTTTTTTTTTAAAAAAAAAGCCTACTGCTAAAGCGTACTGTTATCGGGTAACCCGAATAACAGTACGATCACCTCGCAATGGATTGCTCTGTCGGTCTAAACAAAATTTAAGGCAATAATCGTATTTCGAGTTTTTTTTACAGTTTCTACTATGAGTGCAGTGCGCGAAGGTATTTTAATTATATCTGCTCTTCTTAGACAAGAGTTAATGAAACGGAAGCGGAAAAAAGATGTTCGGTTAAACAATGGATAACGAGAAGAAATGATTTTGGAGCATCTAACACGTGCCTTGAATTATGAGTGGAAGATGAAAAGACATTCAAAAATATGTTTCGGGCTACGAAAGCCCAATTTTCATATTTACTTCAAAAAGTGGCACCATCTATACAAAAAAAAAAGATACAAATACGCGTCAAGCTTTAAGTGACCGTACAAAATTGGAAATAACTTTAAAACTTCTGGCTACAGGGGATTCCTTTCAAACTTTATCATGATCGATTTCGATGAATGATCAGTGTTTATAAGAAAGCCAAAAAGGTATAAAAAGGGTATTATCTGGTAAATTACCCACGGCACTATGTTTATAAGCTTGCAAATTTTTGTTGACTGGATCTGCCAGTTGGGTTTAATAATAATAATAATTTTTATTTTCAGGCTATTAAGGCCCATAGACACTATACAAAAATAATCTGGAAAATAATAAACAATAAATATTAATATAATAATTTCAACCAATTTATTATTATCAATGTGGTTTATCTATGCTTTTTTTGCATGCTTGTAACATTATAAAATGGTCCATTGGAGCTATCACTTTGGGTACCTATTTACCTGTTTGGGTACCTGTATTACCTTGAATGGCAAATCTCGCACTTAAATCGGTTAAACCGACTTGTACGATACTCGTATGAGCAACAAAAAATGTCATACGAAATCGTGTATACGTAGACAAGTCGGAATATCGGAAGAAAGAATCTTCTTATTATAATTTCGCCGTCTATACAGACGCAGGACATTATCGCCAAGCGATTATTGCTTACGAGTCTCGTATGACATACTTAATCGTAGGCGAGAATTTATTTCTTACCTGTGTGTAAACACTTTGATACGATAATGTTATGTCGATTATTGCTTGCGATTTTTGCGCATGATTTTCTCGAACAAAACGTTCGAGAAACTCGTACTGTCTAAATTACGCTTTATGGAAAAAAACTAGTACGGAATATAGTCTGTAGATAAAGTGGAACAGATGTAGACGAACGACGAGGTAAATTAAAAAAAAAATACCGAATAGTTAGGGCCAAATTCACCAATAAACTAATCGCGATTATATAAGGTGTTAAAAAATTAACTGCAAGAAAAGTAAGAACTGGTTTAGAATTACAAATAAAAAAAATTGGCGAAAAAAAGATTTTTAAATAACAACCCGTTTCGGAGATATGCAATATTTTCACTTCACACAAAATTATTGAATATGCGTACTGTACACCGCACGTGCTCCGGCGCGGCCGCCCCGCCGTAGGTACGCGTGAGTCGTTCACCCCTGTGAGACGACACGCGACGGCGCAAATTCGTAAACAGCTGATTCTAATTTTTCCATCACATTTCTCAGACTTTGGATTGGCAAATTATCGAGCTTACTTACAAATAGCATATTTTATTATACCTATAGGACTATTAAAAGCACTGGTAGACTCCTAGGATTGTTTGGACAGCAGGCACTCGTCGTTGCTCACCATACAGTTCACGGTAACGGTTACGTGCCGCAGCTAAACTTTGACCAGTCGTAATGTTGCACACTACCATATCTAAGTACTCTCGATTGGAATACGTAAACGGCATTATTAAAAGCACGAAACTGCACGAACGCACGTATTCGCCGTAATGACACAAGGAAACACCCTTACCGCGCGACGGATTTCGGACAACTAACTTAACTAAGGGTCGGGAGGGGTAGAGAGAGCTGCGGGAAGAGTAGCGGGCGGCGGGGGAACCGCTAGCAAGCCGCTCGCGCGCGGTACGATGGCGGCCCAAGCCGCAAGCGCAGCCCTGGGTACAGCGCACAAAAAAATATTATACTAAATTATTTTATTTACGTGAAAATATAAAAACGCTAAAAAAAAAATGATTTTTTTTTTGTTGTGTTCGTTTTTCGATGGCGAGTAAGTGGACAAAATTCTTGCAGTTAATTTTTTAACACCTTATATAAATCAAAACTCAGTTTGAGAGCCTAATCGAGATTATAGCTTAATTTGGTGTTTCACCGCGATGAATCGAACCTAGTTTATGCTAAACTCAGTTTCAAATCTTTTGTTGTCGCCCATGCTTACGATACGGGTCTTTAAACTAGGTTACGCTGAGCTCAGTTTAGTTGAACTGAGTTTTTATATTTAATGATGAAATCAGCCCTTAGTCACAACAAGACACTGTGATTCGATCAAATTGTATTTGAATATTTGAAGCGCCGGCGTCGTTATTGTGGAAGAATTGTCTAATGCCCCTCGCATTCAGCTAATTGCATTTTTAAAGCTCGAATGAATGGTTGTACCCCTTTTCTAAACAGCTACTTCACACGCATACGGATGTATGAAAAAGTAAAGTTTAGAAAGTGAAACACTTTTTAACTTTTTTTTCTTCAAAGGACTGCTGGAATCTTACTTCTATCATCAGTGCTATATCTACAGTCATATGTCAACCACAAAAAAAAACTGCACTAACAATGCTATCATCTTCTCTGTAAGTTGTCCACCGGCCAGGTGGTAGAAGAAGCTTTGGTCTCTGGGGTTTCGGCAAAGAAACCAACATTGGAGCCAGTCTGTCAGTTTTAGCCTGCAAAAAGAAAAACCTTGTTATTATGTTTGAGTTAAATAATTGCTGACCCGAACAAGTTGTTCGGGAAACATATTAATGGCGTCGCATGATTGGGAATGGCAACCCTGCGTAACAGGCTAAAGGTGAGGCAGAAGAAGTTGCTGACCTAGAAAGAGGAAAAGATTTAAGCAGCGTTAAAAACTCTGATAAAGGGATGTCTAGAACTCGACACCGGTTTTGAGATTCGACATTGAGATTGTTGATCTATCGAATAATTTAAATACCCAATCCAATATCGCAACATTTGGTGAAATATTTCAACAGCAGATTAGCGGTTTTAGTGATTATAACGTTTTTCTTTCTGTGTTCGCGGTTTTAAAATCCAGTGGCAACACTTTAGCTAACAGCTGATTTCAATTTCTTGTTTTTTTTTTTAAATTATCCTATACTTTCCCATAGCTGGGCAAAGGCCTCCCCCAATTCCGATTAAATTAGTCTCTCGTAATTTTAAATATTAAATGTTTTTGTTTTTAAAGCTTATGTCCAATTACTCATCAAGTAAATAGGCTATTAATGTTAATTTAATGGCAAATTCATCCATGAAAGAGTAATTGTAAAATTCAAAAATATCAAAAATTCAAAAATCACCTGGGATTGATTGTGTTGACCCGGGGGTCACCACAATGTCACTCCCTAAGCTCCAAATTGTGAACTACACAAATCCTGAAAACTTTAACGTGTTTCATACTGAAAATGAAGCACAAACAAAACTGGGACTATTTTATGACGAAAATGACAAAAAAAATCTACACCTTTAATAAACTTTTATGATAGCTTAATACAAACCGAAAATTTATACTTGCAGTTAGTTAAACCATCATATAACAAAAATGATTATTTCTTACCGGAGTTGAACAGTACAATAAAACGACTTTAAAAAAAATGTATTGTGGAGTTCCATTGTGAACAAATATTTCACAAATGCCAAAGACAAGGCATCAAGTTCTAACGTTGAAAACCACTTCAAAGATTTGAAAACTTATATTTTAACACGAAAAACGAACGCGTGAGATTAGACGAGTCTTTAATACAGCACCATGCTTTTATAAATGGAGCTGTAAAATTTGGTTCCAGTAAGGTTTTGCAGGAAATAGATTCAAGCGAACGAGCTCAAGAAATTCTACAAACAAAATGGATGTAAACGAACAAAACAAGATGGAAAATGAACAAAAATTAACGATTCAAAGTGCGAAAATGACGATTTTGAAGCACTGTTCTTTTTTCAGGATAATCCGATAAAAACTGAGAATTGAAAAGGGCTAGCGGTATTTACACCAACAAGTTTAAAACCCAAACCAATTAATATTTTACAAAACGGCAATATGGCTAATTCTAAAACCACTTAGAACAGGACTATAATAACAAACATATATATATGCTGTCGATTCTGTTTCACAAACGTTTGCGATAGCTTACAAAGATAGGCAAAAATTAAAAGTATCTGTAGATGCACAGATTAATAAAGGAGAATTTCATGATTTCACATCATTCATTACAAAATTATCAAATGCCAAAAATTTTACCAAAAAATTACATGGCATGAGAACGAAATTGCTCCTTCAACTTTTTAAACCTTCAAACACCCAATTCTGTCTGTTCATGTAATACGATAAAAATATTTGATAATTATTATTATTTATTTGCTTCAGATACAAGATCCATATTTTGTGTTAGAAAGTAAGTACTTAAATAATATATGTGCAAGTAGCTTATTCGTTTCTGCTATAAGACAAAGAATTTGCTCTAATTGTATGTGCTCAAGTCATGTTGATAAAAACTAATTGTACAATTGGAAGTATTTACCATTGAACTTGGATATAGATAGATAGATAGATAGATAGATGTATTCTTTTCTTTTTTTTTTTGTATGTTTTCTTTTTCTTTTATGTTTTCTTTTGTTTGTTATAATAAATACTAAAGGTATCAAGCATTTACAAGAAGCTTGTGAACCATGTTTGACAGGAGAATTTACTCCTGAGTGATATATTTGTCACGCTGGAAATGTATCATTCACATACAATATTTAGACATTATAATTTTTGAACTTCATGACGTGTGCGCCGTGTTGGATGATTTGCCTAGTAACATTAAAATAAATTTTAAAGAGTGCAATATTTTGTCTGTCATAGAGTATGAACCGAGTTCAAAACCCGAAAGTACATAACAGGGCTCACTGCTATCGGAAACATAGTAATTTATTTGAATGTTACGATGATTTTATAGTAACATCCAACGACGCGGGAAATGTAATATTATGCCACAGGAAGTAATCTATTCTTAGAATAGATTAGTTCATGTAACAATTTACCTATCTGTTGGCGATTGAAAACGTTGTGGACTAAGGACTGTTTCGAGATATGATGAAATACAGTAAAGTTTTACCACTTTATAAATTCGGCGACAGTATACACTAAATGATAGACCTGTATCCAATCAAATGCTCTATCATTTTAACACCAATAAAATCTTACATGATCAGAAGTATGATTTCACCTGCGCGCGGCCGAAATCGGAACTAATCGTTTGCCGCCATCTTGACGTTTATATCAGACATGTTGTGCTTTGTGTTTTTATTCGTTTTCTAAGTAAATAATCGCAATCATTACACAGAAAGTGGTAAAAAATCAGTACTTATAATCACTTTCGGTGTAATGATGTATCCCTGCCAGTGCAGGGATATTATTTTGAAAGTCGAACGTGCTTGTTAAGAGGAATGAAAAAATATCGGGCCTACGGAGCCATTTTCCAAAGTTACATCCATTGGACAACTAATTTTTTGGGTGACCATAACAATAAAATTCCCCTACATATTTGTAACCCCACGGTGCCTGGCAAGAAAACAGAGTTTGTTGAAAATGGGCTGCGACTGTGTTTTCAAATCTTAATCAAAAGACTATCATGACGATATGAATTCTGGAAACTTCATGCTATGGATGAAAGAAATATTTGTGTCAAATCTACAAACGAATTGTATTGTACACATGGACATCATACTACTGCATAAAAATAAACAACTACTCATATTCAATAAAAGACTTACAAAGTTCTCATAATTTTATATAACAATTATGCCAATGAAAATAACCTATAATATTCAATCTGTTTGTTTCGATTCTTTGAAGTATCTAAATAAATATGTTTTAACTAAATAAATTCTGTAAGTTACAAAAGATAGTTTTAAATTATATAAGGCTGAAATTATGTGCGCAGGCTCTAACTTCAAACTGGCAAGATAATGTTACTTTTTAAGGTTTATGGTTGTTCACGCATCGTCATCACAGCGAGCTCCTGCGGTTGGACGGCTCAGAAGAGGAGTGCGGGGTGTAGTAACATTTTCTCACGCGCGCGTCGCCACTGTGGCACTTTTACCTTTCATTATATCGGTTGACATATCGCACACGCAATTTTTTTGTAAAAACCGAAATCTTTAATTATACACCTAAATTCTATCGAAGAAGTTTTTTATTCATCTCCAAAACATATCTGGACCTTCAACGCCGGATGCAGCAGAAGATTTCGTAGCGACCAGCATAAATCGGACGTACGAGACCATCAGCGAAGCCATCCACGGTACCAGCATAAAACGGTCAGGTCAATCATCATTCTTTATCCTATCATTCTTCTGTCTTCAGTGCCTTTATTTGTGTTAATATTGTGTGTAATCCTAGTGTTTTATTCCCGTTAAATACATAAAGTACGCGATAGCATTTTCGTTGCGTCGTTTTTTCGTCACTTACCCTCAACTTTATTTTATCAAATAATCTTTGCAAATCTTTTAAAATAATTATTTTCCACTGTCTTCCACAAACTCCAAAATGACCAAAACTCCAACAAAGGAAAGTCGTAGTGGTGGTGAGGATTTATTTAGAGATTTAAATAAAAAAAGAGGTGTTGTTCGCGGTAAATTTCGATTATTTATGAAGTATGTAGACTCTGTAGAAAAAAACCCTATAACTGAAACCTTTAAAACGGAACTACAAACGCGTTTATAAAAAGCAGATTTATTATTAGAGCAATTTTCAGAAATTCAGGATGAAATAGACCTCAAAATCCCAGATACTCAAGTAGAAAAGGAATTAACTGAGAGAATCATTTGAAACCCATTATTATGCTTATGTGACTAAAGCTAACTGTATTATCAACGCAGATAGCAACCAAAATTGTTCTAAAATTTCTAGTAAAATTCAATTACCTACAATTTCACTTCCTTCCTTTGACGGTTCTTATGACCATTGGTTGGAATACCGCGATACTTACCTGTCTCTCATCCATTATTCAAAAGAAATAGATAACGTGCAAAAATTTCATTATTTACGTTCTTCTCTTACTGGCAGTGCATTATCAGTTATCAAATCATTAGAATTCTCCGCTGAGAATTACTATATTGCTTGGGAGTTATTGGAAAACAGATTTAATAATAATCGATTACTTGTGCAAAATCATGTCAAGGCTTTGTTTTCTATTACGTCATTAAATAAAGAGTCATCCAATCAAATTCGCAAACTTATTGATACTGTTCCTAAAAATATACGTTCCCTCAAAAACCTCGGTGAGCCGACCGAGTCGTGGGATACGTTGATCATCTATTTAATTACATCTTATCAGCCACCGAAAAAGAATGGGAGACTCATAAAAGTTCAATTATTAATAGTCAGAACCAGTCAAATTCACATTTATCTCTTGACATTTTGATTACCTTTCTAAAAATAGGGCTGACGTACTAGAAACTATTCATTTGGCACACAGTAAATCTTCATCTGATAATAACACAAAGAAACCATCACACTCACAAATACAAAACAAATCACATAGTCACACATCAACACAAAACAAACAACTTAATAATAAACTTTCAAAACGTTCTCGTAATTGCGTTATGTGTCAAGCTAATCATCCGCTTTATTCTTGTGACACATTTTTAAAGTTATCTGTTAACGATAAAGTTAAATTCATTGAAGAAAAGAAGTTATGTTTTACGCATTCATAGCAGTACCACCAAACTTAGGGTTGTTTTTGATGGAAGTGCAAAGTCAACATCGGGCAAATCACTTAACGATATTCAATATAATGGCCCTAGTTTACATAATGACGTTTTTTCGATTTTATTACGTTTTCGGCAATTTCGATTTGTTGCATGCGCTGATGTCGAAAAAATGTATCGACAAATTAATATTCAACCCGATCTACGGAACCTTCAATTAATTCTTTGGCGTGAAAATAAATCGGACGAACTCGGTGTGTACCAGCTTAATACCGTAACATACGGAACCGCGTCCGCTCCTTATCTAAGTATTCGATACATCATTGCTATTTACGTGTCGTTGTTTTCAGGTTTCCGGCAACATCCGTACTTCTTCCACTCGTAATCGAAATTGGAGCCGCCGCCTTGGGGTACTTGGCTATCAAGGGCTTGAGCTCTTCAGTGGACGTGATCTTGTGCCGGACGCCGTCAGAAGCCTTTATATAAATGACGCCGTCTTGTGTCCAACACACCCGCATCCCGAAATGCTCACGCGCCTTTCCGAAGACGAATTGCCTGGCTCTGGTTAAGAACTCCTTGACAGAAATCTTGGAGCCTTTCAATCCCGTCTTTGCATTCCAAACAGAGGCCTTGATATCCACGCTGGCGAATCTGACAAGAATTGGCCTGTGATGCTCGTTGCTGGGGGCTCCAAGTCTGTGGCAGGCTTTAATCGAGGATGTTGGTAGATTCTTGAGGGCAAGCTTGGTGTGAAGTACCTCCAAGATAAGTGCTGTGCAATCCTCATTCTCCTTTTCAGCAACTCCCTGGAAAACCAAAGCTTTCCGCCGGTGCCTCATCTCCATGCTATCAATTTGTTTCGTGCACTCATTGATTTGGCTCCGGAGCAGGCCAAGCATGGAGAATATCAATTCCCGGAAAGCACGAAACTCATCAGCAATCTTTGACACCGTGTTGGACTTGGCAGGCCCAGCGCACTGGATTTGTGCCTCTAGTTCACTCATCTTCTTCATAAAGTTCTCTTCCAACGTTTTTTGTGCAGCTAGGACTTCGGCGTACTGAGACATTATTGGTCGCGTGAAGTGCTGACTAATAATGTTGTGACAGTTAGTAGTCAGCTGGCAGGTGATGCTTGTGAGGTGTAAATATCACATACAATGAACCACAAACGTGAGTACTTGTTATTTAACAGTTGTAAATCATGTACTGTGATAAATTAGATCAATTGATCAGTAATTTCCAAAAATTGTAATTTAAATAAAATTTTAAAAAATTCGTACGTCTATACTTTTTGACACCTACCCGCGAAAACGGCTTTGAAAAGGTTCTTAGCTCGTCGTGGAAAACCTGCACAAATATTTTCCGACAACGGAAAAACGTTTGTAGGCGCACTAAAGGAATTTTCTCTTATTTTTGAATTCCAGTGAAAATGATATTTTAAATTTTACCGCAGGCGAAAATATCAAGTTTAGTTTTATCCCTCCCTATTCACCACATTTTGGAGGTTTGTGGGAGGCAGGAGTTAAATCTTTCAAATTTCATCTCCGACGCGTAGGAAACGTAAACCTCACGTATGAGGAATTTTCCACACTATTGGCACAAATAGAGGCCATCCTTAATTCCAGACCCATGTATCCCATGTCTTCAGATCCAAACGACCTACTCCCTCTTACTCCAGCTCACTTCCTGATTGGCCGGCCGCTCGTTGCTCCTGCCTATGAAGACCTCACAGCTGCAAACACGTCACGCTTGGTACGCTACGAGCGCATCGAACAAACCAGACAGAATTTTTGGAAACGCTGGTCGCAGGAGTACGTTTCGGAGCTGCAGACAAGGAGCAAGTGGCAATCGGACTCAGACACAATAACACCCAATACCTTGGTGCTCATCAAAGAAGACAATTTGCCACCCTTGAAATGGCGTCTCGGACGAGTCATGAGCACTCCACCTGGAAAGGATGGACTAGCACGTGTAGCTGACATCAAAACAGCTAACGGAGTAATACGAAGATCATACCCTAAATTGTGCCCACTACTAAAGGAGGAAAAACCCTAACTATTTTCAACATATACACTCTTCTGGTTCCTGCTTCTTCTTCGTTGGAGGCTGTTGCTCCAAGGCGGGGGGCATGTTCACGCATCGTCATCACAGCGAGCTCCTGCGGTTGGACGGCTCAGAGGAGGAGTGCGGGGTGTAGTAATCAATTTAACACCTATGGCATTTTACAATCATAGACTAAAACATGCAGATGTATCCCACAAAAATCAGTGTTAGGTTTTAACCTACAACTTCACAATAGTGAATGTTTCTTCAGTTGATGTAATTAATGATGATTAATGATTAAGCGACGCAAGTTTCGAAACTGGCATACTGGAAAAGTAGCCCTTTATCTCCGCCGTTGCCACGTCGAATAATTTAATATACCCTAAATAAACGCGTAAATAATATACGTACGTATATTAAAAGTTTTATACCACAAACTGATTTCAGAGAATATTATCAGATCACCAACATATCTGTCGAATTACGATATATAGAGTAGGCGTAGTTACCTTAGGCGAGGAACTTGTTGTATTGTATAAGAGATGTATAGCGTTATGTGACGGATTCCATGGACCATAGTGCTTGCGTTATGGTGGGCCAGATGTACAGCAGGAACATTGAATATGCTACTTTCAATAACCCACTATTTACCTTACTAACCGCATAGTATACGTTCTGGTGTCAAATAGACGTCATTTCAATGTTGACTCTAGAGTAAACTCGGTCTCGCCAACTATTTTTTATTATCTTAAAAAATAAAGAGGCTAACTTCTGTCTATATCCTACTAATTGAACACTTCCTTAATGAAACGTCACGTCTTCAAGTACTGCTGAGCGTGCGCGTCTACTGGCTGTGGGGGAATGGGAGTCAGGTTTGTGGCTTCAGGCACTTCCGTCATCCACCCTAGGCACTATGATGGATGACGCCTCGTTTCGGCTCGCAACTTGTTTACGCTTAGGCGCACCTTGTGTTGCTCCACATCGGTGTCACTGTGGCGAAGCTGTCGGTAGCCTCGGACACCATGGCCTGTCCTGCTGCAGGAGCGCAGGCCGCATAGCACGGCACGCTAGTATCAATGACATTATTCGTCGAGCTCTTGTCACCGCCGGCGTACCTGCTGTATTAGAACCTAATGGGTTGGTGCGTGACGATGGGAAGAGACCAGATGGTATGACGTTGGTGCCGTGGAAGGTGGGTAGGCCTTTGGTGTGGGACGCAACCTGTGTCGACACCCTTGCGCCATCCCATGTTCCTAGTTCGGCAGGATGTGCCGGCGCTGCCGCTGCGGCTGCTGAGACCCTCAAACGGCGCAAATACTGTAACCTTATTGGTAATTACAGTTTTGAGCCGTTTGGGGTCGAAACGCTTGGTTCATGGGGTCCGAGTGCGCGTATCCTTTTCAAGGAAATTTCACGTCGCTTGATCGACACTTTGCGTGACCAGAGGGCTGGCTCATTTTTTGCCCAAAGAATCAGCATTGCCATTCAACGTGGCAATGCTGCCAGTCTTCTGGGTACGTTTCCGGATGACAGCGATGTGGAGGAATACTTCGACGCCTGAGTGTATTTGGTGTTTTTGTATTATATTTGTACATAGTTATGTCTAGTTTACATTCTTAGTTTAGTTTTTGTGTACATAGGTTTAGTAATACTCTATTAGATATGGTAATTTTAATAAGAAATATTGAATAAATAAATTTACTATAATTAACAGACACGATGATGAAGAATTTCGGATACTTGAAAATTAAAGAATTTTGGAGTCTGAAAGACTAGCAGAAACAAATTGTACAATTCTTGCTGATCATTTCAACTCAGATCAATTAACAGCAGCTACAAAATGGAATGTGGGTTATATATCCCACAGTATCAAGGAAATTGAGTAAAGAACTTAAATGTGAAGAGTGCATGTCTCTCTTGGTTACATCAGTTCGAATATGGCGTCACAAATTGATTCAGTTAAACGATATGGGTGGGGGCTTTGCTACTCAACAGAAGATGTATTCAAAAGTTTAAAATCTGAGACATTAATACTTCATTTAATTAGATTAAAGGATACGGCTAAAACTTGCCAAGAATGTATAGCTGTAATGTGTAAGTAACCTAAATAAATCAAGTGTATTAGGATTAAGGACGCAGTTGCAATAAAGTACTCGTAGCGTACACACGTGTTTGATTGTCTCTCCGCAACCCAGACACTTCATGGCGACCCGGTGTCGGATGCGCGAGCGCCGCGGTGTCGGATTCCTGCCTGGAAGATTCCTGTGTGCCTCGGTGCACTAAAGTAGAACGATTATGTTAGTTCGTTATAAAATGAAAAATAATACAGCTTTCAACATAATTAGTCGCGTACTGCGGCCAAAAAATGGGGAAACCTTATTCTAAAACAGAAGAAAAGGACGTCATAATTGCAGAAAATTCATCTGGAGGAAGTAATACCTACTGCAGTAGAATCTCACATTCAGATAAATAATATTTTATTAGCATCGGGATTGACAATTATCGCCATTGCAGTAATCAGTAATCGTAATTATATGGAAGAAACTAAAAGACCAGAAAAAGAAATGGATCGCAAAACATGTGGAATCTGAGTTAATGATAAAAATGCGTTTGCGGTTGTCAGGAAGAAGAACGTGACGACGGAAACGAAAATATGTAAACACCATATCAAGGCGTATGAAAAACGAAAAAGTGTATTTAGTTAGTGATCAAAATAATCAAACTAATATCAACATATGTATTCATATCAAATAGACTAAAACGTTTATTAATATAGGTGTGTAACATTTGACTCATTAAATGTACACTGTTTAGAGCAGCCAGGTACACCTAATCACAGAACACATTTGATAAGAGCCGCAATTGAAAAATACGCAAAAATAAGACTAAACCACGAAGCCAAAACTGACAAGATTAATCATATTAGAAGGAAACTAGTCTACACATTTTTATTTTAGAAATGCACCAGATAAGTGTTTCGTTGTATTGGAAGGCTCCTTAGTTTGAAATTGATGTTAAAAATATTCCATCACGTCTAAGTTTTCAATTGCATCTTAGTTAAATTTCTAAAAAAAATATAAGAATATCATTTACTATTAATAATATAATATACCCTTACATCATCGTCATCACCAATGACAATGATAAAAAAATGGAAAAAACTAACATTATATATGTTAGTTGTATCCTTTTTTTTTAATCTTAAGTCTAAATGTGTCAAACAAATTTTTTTTCTTTCTTCCTTCACCATATTTCAGCCAAAAGTCGTCCACTGTTGGGCAAAGGCCTCACCCAAGTGTCGTTATAATGACCGGTCCTGCGCGACTCGCACCCATCGGATCACCGCGACCCTCATCAGGTCATCGGTCTGATTGTGAGAGGCCTTCCAACGCCGCATCTTGCAGTACGTGGTCGCTACTCCAGAACCTTTTGTACGTGTATTTTTTAGGGTTGTTCATTGTTTTATTACTAAATATTAGCAGCCCAGTCTCAATTTTAATTCACTTACCCCCGATTTCTGATTTAAGTATTTGAAGTTGAGAATTACTCAAACTCTATTTTAGCCTATAAACTTGGCATTTAAGTATGGTTTGAGACGTTCTTAACTCAAAATACTCAATTCAGAAACCCGCCTTTAGAATAGCCGAAATACCCCCGATTTCTGATTTGAGCATTTGAAGTTGAGAATTACTCAAACTCTACTTTAACCTGTAAAACTGTCAAAATTTGGCATTTAAGTATGGTTTGAGACGTTCTTAACTCAAAATTCTCAATTCAGAAACCCGCCCTTAGTCAAGATAATTAAACGAATAGTTCATTTTCAAAGAAAAGATGTGTACATAAAATTATTTTAATTGGGTTGTAGTTTGTTTTTTTGCCGTTGTTGATTGTTTTGTTATTAAATATTAGCAGCCCAGAGTCCCCTGATCTTAATTCAGGATAGCTGTCATTCAGAACAAGGAGTACAATTAATGGTTTCAGTTGTGACGAGAAAGAAATTGGGCAGGGCTGGCGAATGCGCCGTTCGCACCTGACAATGACCAATGGAAACGAAGAAACGGTGACGAGAACCGACGAACAGAAAGAACGATCTTTTACTTTTTCATATTACATTTTTTTACTTACAGGAAAAAATAATAAAAGAATGCTGCGTTTATATTTTTGCTTTCATTATACAGGGAAGAACATTACAGAAAATCTGTAAAAATGTTAAAGTAATTCTACCAATTTAATGCTAAAGGTTTATTATGACGATTGAAAAATCGACCCTAAATAATAAACATTTAAGTCCACTTAAATAGTAATAGCAATCACAGATTAAAATAAAAACTACACAAATTCTCAAACCCATACACTACGCTGCACATATGCTGGACCCTAAAGCTGAAGGACATGAACTCACTCAGTATCAAGAGATGAAAGCGATGAGGTTTATTCAGAACATGGCGGTTTTTTTAATTTAGATAGTCTGGTTGGATCTTGCTCAATATAGAGCGAGAGATTGTACATGGGGAAAAGAATTCATATGGAAAGCTACAGAAAAGTTAGATGCCGTATTGTGGTAGAAAAAAAATTGTGGTTCCTCGCCGTTAAGTGGCACTTCGTATCCTGACTGCACCTTGCACATCTGCGGCTACTGAACGCTCGTTTAGCGTCATACACAGTGAGTGCTAAACGAAATCGCCTTACTACGGAAAGAGCAGCTCAAATCACATCTTTGGCATACAATTGGAATTTAAAGGAAAATAATGATCCATCTAAAAGTATCCAATTGTCCAATGTTAACGATTTTGATAAGGAAATCGACGATTTTTTAAACGAAGATTATAATAGTCAAGATGAATCTAACTCGATTCAATTCAATACGCCTGAGGATTTTGATTCCCGCCCATCAACATCCACTTCAACAAACCGATACCTAGAATTTGTTGATGTTGCATCTACTCGTAATATCAACTTTAGTGATGATGATGATGATGACTGAAGCTATCTACATTGTATTGAGCGATTTCATTACCTATTATTAGTTTAAGTAATAGACATCGGTTTTAAATGCAACTGATGCTAATGTGGCGGCTGATATCTTAGTAAACACCTTATCAGCAATTATTCAAGAACATACTGTAGTCTCCAGTGTCCCACGCCGGAATAGAAATTTGAAGCCCTGGATTACTCCAGGACTACTTAGATGTATTAGACATCGTGACAGTCTCCATGGAAAAGTCAAGAACTCCCCTGGAAATACTACTCTTCAAATCACATATAAAAGGTACCGCAACTTTTGTCATAAATTATTACGTAGGTTAAAAGAGAGCTACGAACGTGAGGAGTTTTTGAAAGCCAAAAATTCTCCAAAGGCAACTTGGGACATTATAAATAAGGTAGCCAATATAAAGCCCAAACCTGTCCCCCCCTACGAGCTTATTGACTCTAGTGATCCGAAAACCTCAGTAAATAAAATCAACAGTTACTTTGCTGGCATTGGTAAGGATATGAGCGGCAAAGTGGCAAGTAATCGTTCCGTTACCGGCGGTGCTGTACAGCATAATTATAATAATGGTCTTGACTCCATGGTTCTGCTCGAAACCGATGCAGACGAGGTTGGCAGCATTTTAGTTAACCTGAAACCTGATTCTGCAGTGGGTTGGGATGGGATCTCAGTTAGGGTTCTGACTTCCTCCCGTGATACCTTGGTTCCTCTTATTACCCATATCTGTAACCGGGCTATTGCGACGGGTACTTTTCCGAGGGCTTTTAAAAAAGCAGTTGTACATCCAGTATACAAGTCTGGTGACAGAAGCAGTGTCAATAACTATAGACCGATATCGGTCCTTCCAGCACTCTCCAAAGTGTTGGAAAGAATATTGAATCAGCGTCTGGTAAATTTCCTAGAAACAAACAAACTCTTATCTGAAAACCAGTATGGTTTCCGCACTGGTATATCCACTGAGGATGCTGTGCTGGCTCTAACAGAACATGCAGTCCGGAATTTAGACCAGAAACAGAAATGCCTGGGACTGTTTCTAGACTTAGCGAAAGCTTTTGACACTGTTTCTGTCCCCATACTTCTAAATAAGCTAGAACGCATAGGGATTAGAGGTGCTCCTCTAAAGATCTTTACCGACTATCTCCGGGATCGTGTTCAAATAGTCAAAATAGGGGAACTTATGAGTGCTGAGGAAGCAATCAACTGTGGTGTGCCACAGGGTAGCATCCTGGGTCCCACATTGTTTATTGTTTTCATTACTGACCTGTGCAGCATTCTTCTCCCTAACTGTAAATTTTTTACCTATGCTGACGATACGGCGCTCATTGTTGATGGGATGGACTGGAATCAGACAAAGCAAAATGCAGAGCATGCTCTAGGGATTGTCATGGTTTGGCTGTCTAATAATCTTTTGACGCTGAATGTTGACAAAACCCTATTTCTTCCTTTCGCAATGAGAGCTGACCTTCAGCCCCCGGGGACTTTTACAGTTGAGGCGCACACATGCTCTATGTCTGACCCGGACTGTCGCTGCATGAGTATTGCCAGATCTTCATCAGTTAGATACTTGGGTATACATATTGATTTATTTTTTCAAGGCTTCGACAGTCAGCTGACATTAAAACGCTGAAGATGATATATTTAGCTCTATGCCAGTCTCTACTGTGTTACTGTTTGTCGGTTTGGGGTGGAGCCCCAAAGTCTACAATCTTCCAGCTTGAGGTTGCTCAGCGAGCTGTACTAAAGGTGATGACAAAGAAACCCTACAGGTTCCCTACAGTTCAGCTTTACTCTGATTGTGGAGTTCTCACTGTGAGGCAACTTTATATTTTGCAGACTATAATCCGCAAGCATAGGTCGCGACCGCTGTTGGAGCCCCAGGGCAGAATTAAACATGTAATTTTCAAGCCGGATCGAACCAGGACATCATTCGCACCTAAATCTTATTTGAACCTCAGTGTGAGGCTTTACAATAGGGTTAATAAAGAATTAAGCATATTTCACCTAACCAAAATAAAATGTAAAATGAAGGTTAAGGATTGGCTATCTTCCCTTACCTACCAGGAGACTGAAGATTTGCTAGTTGGCATATCTAAATAATGTTTAATACACTCAACTCTATAAACACACATATTCCATTTTCCCATTAGCCTCCCATTTGCTACATTCATACACACATGTGATATTGCAGATGATGGTACTTTAGCAGAAAACACAAACAGACTTTTACTGGCAATCTTTATGTTACTGTGGTTTGATTTTGTTAAAATTTTAATTATTATTTTATGTCTAATTTTTTATTATTAATCAATTTAATTTTTAATTTCAATTGTAATTTTAGTATTGATCTCATAGAAACATTAATTGAAATAAATTTTAGCTGCATATTTTGTGATTAGCCGTGAAGGGACGCTGACACCTAAGATACAGGACGCATGTCCTAGTTTGGGTGTCAATAGCCTCAAGTTATATGCACTTATTTTCAATTAGCCTAATTACAATTAGAATTTAAGCTTACTTTGTTTTACTACTCCTCTAGAATGTTTCTCTCCTTTTGTATTAGGCTTTTTAATGAATGAATAAATTATTATTATTATTCTCTTTATTCATTCATGTGCATATAAATTATATTTTTAAATATTTCTTTAAAACAAACATATAAAAAAAAAAAACATTTAAAAATATAAAAAATAGTGTCCCACCGGTATCGGGAACAGGGTCCAAGTTACCGGCGGTCAAGGCTCCAGAGAAAGGAACCTCCTAACGATACGAGCCGTGTCCAGGAGTACCGCTTTCTGAATCAAGCCCTTGATCCAGTCGCCTAACGAGAGCCTCCTAAGGTGTTGGTCGAGGCTCTTGGCTATTAAGCCATTGGCTGAAACGACTATCGGTACAATGATAGCCGAATCCACTTCCCACATGTCGACAACCTCGCGAGCCAAGTCAATGTACTTAATTTGTTTGTCTTTCTCGGCTTTCACGAGGTTCTCGTCATGCGGGACGGATATGTCAACAATCATTGCACGCCTCTCACTTCGGTCCACCACCACTATGTCAGGCTTATTGGCTACAATAGTC
Source organism: Leucania comma (assembly GCA_958295575.1). Taxonomy (NCBI): domain Eukaryota; kingdom Metazoa; phylum Arthropoda; class Insecta; order Lepidoptera; family Noctuidae; genus Leucania; species Leucania comma. The sequence continues at coordinate 19,790,245 of OY282477.1, read as the reverse complement.
CTGTCAGTGATGATGGACCGATCCCAGTACAATGTGATATGACCATTATCAAGAACTGGGTCGGGCTCATACCTGTAGTACGGCACTTCCGATTCCACAAGAAAGTATTTCAGAGCAAGTTGCTGATGGATAATCCTGGCTACAAGGTTGTGTCTATGCAAGTACTCTCCGTTAGCAAGACGTGAACAACCAGAGATAATGTGTCGAATTGATTCTCCCGGACGGTGACATGCCCGACAGATGTCAACCGTGCCGTCCTTCACAATAAATCTCCAGTAGTTTTTCGTCATGATAACTTCGTCCATAATTGCACAGACAAAACCTTCGGTTTCTCCAAAGAGGTCACCGAAACGCAGCCAAGCTACGGACGCCAATTGGTCTACATCGGGCTCGTGAAGGGCCCGGAAAAAGCGTCCGTGAAGTTCCTTGCTCTGCCATACTCCTCTACGATCGTTAGTGTCAAGCACTACAGGTTTGCGCCAGTTCTCGTTAGCCAAGGAGAGCGGGGTGAGTCCCTTGTCCACTGCCACTACATCACGATGCATACCCACGTCGGCAGCTAGGAAATATTCCCTGAGACTGCATACCTCGCGGTTGTGTAGGGTCTTAGCATTTAAAAAACCTCGACCGCCACACTTCCGCGGGATATACAGTCTCATCACCGACGATCGTGGGTGATGCATTCGGTATGCAGTCAACAGTGTACGGACCCGCCTATCCAGGGCGTCAAGTTCTGTTTGAGTCCATTTGAGTACGCCGAAAGAGTACATCAATACCGGCATGACCCAACCGTTGAAGGCGCGCACCTTGTTTCCGCCTGAAAGAAGGCTATTGAAAACCTTCTTCAGGCGTCTAAAGAAGCGCTCCTTCAACGATTGCTTCATGTCAGTGATATTGATGCCTAGGGCTTCCGACATACCCAAATACTTATAAGTTTCGGTTGGAGAGAGGGATCTCAGGCCAATGGAATCCGTGAGTTGAATACCCACGGATTCCACAACCTCCCCTCGCTTTACATGCATGACTGCACATTTGTCCACACCAAACTCCATCCTGATGGCACTACTGAAGGTTTCAGTTACCTTCAGTAGCTCCATCAGTTGCAGATTGTTGGGGGCAAAAAGCTTCAAGTCATCCATGTAAAGGAGGTGAGATATAACCTGACCACCTCGCTTCAACCGGTAGCCTAGACCTGAATTCTCCAGCAGTGTGCTCAGAGGATTCAAGGCTAGGCAAAACCAAAGCGGACTCAAACTGTCACCCTGGAATATACCTCGCTCGATCCTTACCGGTTCGCTATTCCTTCGAATATGTCGACATCCTGGATAGCGAAGGACCGTCCTCCATTGCCTCATACATGACATCAGGAAGGTGCGTAGTATTGCATCAATTTTGTACAATTCTAGCACCCTCATGAGCCATGTATGAGGAACTGAGTCGTAGGCCTTCTTATAGTCTATCCAACATGTCGACAGATCCTTTCGGGAACGCCGAACCTGTTGGCTAATGGCCATATCGATGAGGAGTAGCTCCTTATTATTATTATTATTATTATTATCAAAAACAAGCCAAAATTTTAGGACCACGATGATGGTAAAAATTGACAAATATTTATTTTATTTTATTCGGAAATCTTACAGCTTACGAATATACATACTATATTATTATTTACTTATTATTGTAGTATCAAAGTCAATTACAAAACTTCACTTCATTTTTCATTTTACGAGTGTCAAAATTATATTTTGTATAATTGCTTCAATTATACAAAATATAATTTTGGCACTGTAATGTATTAGATACTTACGTGTGCCATGCATATAAAGTGTACATATCTGTGACAGGGCAAGATGTCTTTCTCTCTGAATAAACCGCTGGACCAAGCAATACGTTTATTATTTCTCTCAAACATCTCAGAAGCACTGGGAGCAACAAGGGCGTTAGGGACCCAATGCCCATTTTAATATTATTGCATCAAATTAAGCATTGCGCTATCTAGTATCATATGGCAAAAACTTATTTTGATTCATTGATTCTAGATGGCGTGATAAATAATAATTGAGAGGATTTCACTACGCCGTTGTTGCATAGATTATTGATATGCGTTTGAATTTCAAACACGTTACGACTTGCAGCTTGCGAACGATTATTAAACTTCAGTGATTCGCCCGCCCTTCGAGACTACACTATATTTACTTGTAGTAGCACGTATATGTGCTGCCATCTTACACTATTTTAGAGCAACAATTCAAAAATTCTGTGTGCCCTGATGTTGGTATCTCATACACGTTTTGTGTGGCCGCCATCGTACATCTAATTTTCTTTTCGTATTAAGTTTTTTAGGTTTTTTAGTGAAATAACAGTGTTCTTTCTTAGTTGTTGACAATAGTTAACATGGGAAAACGTAAACATTATGAAGAAGAGGAGCGCTAAGCTCGAAAAATACGAATACTGGAAAAAAAGATGTCCCGTGTTCGTCGCAAACGAAGGGAAAGAATTCACCGCAGTTCTAGTTCTGAATGTTCGGAACAGGATCAATACTTTGATAGTGATCAGTGCTCATTACAGGAGGTTCCACTAAATGATGAAGGTTAGTAAAATTCGAATGTTGAAATTTTTACCGGCGGCGCCGGCGCGGCGCTCGTTTGTAGAAAACGGATCGCGTGACCTTGACCTAAATCTCGAAGACTGCCTGGTGCTTATGAGTTTAGTCTGTAACCTGCGTAAAAGGTACTCCAGTTCAACCTGCAAGGTTGATCGTTGTATATTAGCTAGCACAAAAATTCTCGAACATGATCCGAGAGGTCATGTCATCGAAATGGCATTGTCGTGCGAGTTTAAAAAATGACACACAATTCTACTTAGAGTTTTGTACTCTGAGTAGAATTGTGTGTGAGTTTGTATCAAGCATTATACTATAACAACCTATGTGAAATATTCTAGAACATAGTCCGGGAGGGTATGTCGGGTGTGCGAAAAAAATTTCTGTTGTCCTGTCTAATTAAAGAAATTAAAGATAACGTAAAAGACCTAAAGCGGGACCAATTGCTTTTTGGTAGTGATCTCCAGGATAATTTGAAATCCATGAAGGCTATTATTAGAACCGGTTCTGAGCTGAAACCAACAGCTGCTACTAAACCAAGATTGTCGCAAAAGAACACTCAACCAAAAGAAAAGTCAAACAGGGCTTTAAACTGGAGAGGCCCACCGCTGCCGCAGTCACAGCCACGCCGCATGGCACCACGACACAGCGCAACGGTTTGTGGACGCAAACAGCAACCAGTGCACCGTGCGGCGGAACGCCGTGCCCCACGGCAATACAACCGAAACAACCGGGCTCCACGTCGATAGCTGCTCTGGATGATAATCAGGCTGGTAAATTAAAATTATTCTACCACAATTGGTTACATATTACAAACGATCCCGTACTGTTAACTTGGGTTAACGGCCTGCAAATCCCGGTTATGGATATACCACAGTCTCAAGTTTACCCTCATAATTGTCCTAAGTCTAAGGCTGACAAATAGCACATAGTTATGTGCTTCTCTAGTTAGAGAAGTTGATAATCTTTTAAGTATTGGCGCTATAAGTATTTGTGAACCATGTGATGGTCAATTTCTATCAAATATCTTCCATGTTAAAAAGAGTAACGGGACACATAGATTCATTTTTTTAAAACCATTAAATAAATTCATTAATGCTCCACATTTCTATGAGACTCATATCAAAACATAGTTACATGTGTTCTATCGACCTTAAGAATGCATATTTTTCTATTAATATCCACAATGACTCAAGGAAGTTATTGCGATCTAGTTGGTTGGGTAAACTATATGAGTTCCAAGTTTTACCATTTGGTATTAATATAGCCCCTTATGTATTTACAAAAATTATGCGTCTCACTGGACGCCTGAGGGAGGTCGACGCCGACCACGACGAAGGTGGTGTGACGATCTGGTCATGTTTGCGGGGCAAAATTGGCCAGAGATTGCCCTAGACAGGGAAGTTTGGAAGGAGAAAGGGGAGGCCTTTGCCCAGCAGTGGAACACACAATAGGCTATAAAAAAAAAATAAAAAATGCGTCCATTAATGCAATATCTTCGTAAGCAAGGCCTATTACTTGCTTACGAAGATATTGCATTAATTGATCATTGAGCATGACATGACCTCTCGGATCATGTTCGAGAATTTTTGTGCTAGCTAATATACAACGATCAACCTTGCAGGTTGAACTGGAGTACCTTTTACGCAGGTTACAGACTAAACTCATAAGCACCAGGCAGTCTTCGAGATTTAGGTCAAGGTCACGCGATCCGTTTTCTACAAACGAGCGCCGCGCCGGCGCCGCCGGTAAAAATTTCAACATTCGAATTTTACTAACCTTCATCATTTAGTGGAACCTCCTGTAATGAGCACTGATCACTATCAAAGTATTGATCCTGTTCCGAACATTCAGAACTAGAACTGCGGTGAATTCTTTCCCTTCGTTTGCGACGAACACGGGACATCTTTTTTTCCAGTATTCGTATTTTTCGAGCTTATCGCTCCTCTTCTTCATAATGTTTACGTTTTCCCATGTTAACTATTGTCAACAACTAAGAAAGAACACTGTTATTTCACTAAAAAAAAACGGAAGTGGTGACGTGCAATATACAGCCTATATACAGCTTTACTACTCTCACTCTTAAAGCTGTTTAATTGAGTTATAATACTCTGATATATAACTATAAGCGTACGCGGATACCTTTATGCAGCCTAAAGCTGTGTTTTACACCCTTGTACAACCCTTATACAGCTCTAAGCAGTAAATCGGCTGCTTTATTGATGTTTCATACGCTTGCGTGCTGCTTGGGTCGGACCCCACGATCCGAGAGTTTCAACCCCAAACGGTTCGAAAATACAACTTCCAACAAAGTTATTTTATTTCCGCCGCTTGAAGTTGTCTGCAGCCACAGCGGCTAGCACCAACACAATACAACGAGCTAGGAAGATGGGAAGACGCAAGAGTAGGTATTGACACTAGTAGCGTACGGTACCATACTAAATGCCTACCCATCTTCCACGGGAATAACGAAATACCGTCCGGTTTCTTGCCATCGTCGCGTGCCAGGCCATGGGGTTCCAATATGGCTGGAACACCGACGGTGGCAAGAGCGCGTCTTATGATGTTGTTAATATTCGCGTGTCGCGCTATTCGACCCGACCGCATGACAGATCGTGGAGTCCGAGGCTGTTGATGACTTCGCCACAGTGGCAGCGATGAGGAGAACAGAAGGGAAGCCTTCTGTTCTAGACGTAAGGAAAACAGCGAGGAGGAGTATTATCATCGAGCAAGGTGCCTATGTCCGACAACGGTAGTGCGTGAATCCAAAGACCCGACTCCCACTCTCCCACAGCCAGCAGGCGCACACGCTCCGCGGGAGTGATTTTCAATCAGGTTTTTCTGAACTATTTTGCAGAGTGGCCCATCTCTCCGTCTTTAGTATGATGGTTCGTCGGGTAGATAAGATTTCGGGCAAACGAGTCTTCAAGCATCTAAATTGAACAAAAATGGCGATCGACCTTCAAAGCGCAGTTGTGCAAACCATAATTATGGCGGTAAGTCCCCTCTTTGAGGAGTGGCTGAAAAAGGTTTCACGGCATTCTCACCTTCCGCATGACTCAGGTTCTCACCAGATATGGACAGTTCGGGGATTTACAGCACCCTATTCATGCGGAAGAAACGCCCGGGTGTCACCATTATGAGGACCGCCCGGAAGACACGGTAGTGCATACGATACATGTGTACTCCGCTCGGTCAGAGCACCACCGTGTCCTCGTGAGGGCGATCGATCGATTGAGGAACTTTTTTTTTGGAAAATCATCCAACGATCTTTCCCAACCTTGGGCGGAGCGGGAGATAGTGTTAGACTTTTACTGACTAAAAGTCCACACCGGTTCCTTCATTGTCTTCATTCCAGAACCCCGGGTTTCACTTCCACATTACCCACGGTTTCAGTAGGTTTCGACACTCCTGGGCCGCTACGGTTTGCTAACATTTCGCGAATAATACGCGCCGTCGACGACTTGGGCCCGGTCCAAACGGTTTCCGGATGGTCGGACAGTGAGCTACCCATTTTGGCCGGAAATCGGGATCGGAATCCCTGCAGCGGCTGGGGAGTGAGGGCTGTTGACTCACGCTTCCGGGCTCCTCCTTTGCTAGCATTACTGCTTCTCAGAAGGATGCGACCGCCTGTTACTCCTTCTCGCTTCGGACCATGGCCTGTACCAAGGCCCGGCACGAGAGATCATTACCGCCGATCGCCCCCACGAGGACACGGCGGTACGCTTCCCAAGCGGGGCACACTTCTACCGTGTGCTCCACCGTGTTCTCCGGGTGGTCCACACAGTGTAACACCCCGGCGTCACTTCCGCACGAATGCAGTGCAGGAACTTCCTGAACTGACTTGCTCGGTGAGAACCTGTGTTATGCGGAAGGTGATGGTATCTTGGTTTGGGACGACATGCGCCATTTATCGCCCCCGTGCGTCATTTGTTAGATGTTGTTATAGACCGAGACGGAGTTTAAGTGTGTGTGGAATGAGTTCGGGAGTTTATTTGTATTTGATTTACTTAATACACATGCTTTTCATAAAAAACCGTTCAAATAACATTTTATTTTTATTTAATAATGTCCATTTAGTAATTAAACAATACGTAATTATTAAAAGTTTCTTGATTATTTCATTTTGATAAAACAGTTTTTCAAGAAAACCCGGTGGCTGGTATTATTTATATAATTTCGATTCTGGCATAAAGCCCTAAAAACTGGCACTAGTTGCACTTCTGTTGGTCTAACGCCCAGGTTTCATACAAATTTGCCCGTGATCCTTTCACATGGAATTTTCATGAAGCAGGTCACGGTAAGGGAGCTCCTGATGGAGTGGGTGCTACTTGCAAGAGAACTGCAGATAGATTAGTTGCGAGTGGCACCGATATCTCATCAATAGATGATTTAGCTACAGCCCTTGAGAAAACCTGCCCGAATATTAAAATTTTCACCATAGATGATGCAGACATATCTGAAAAAGCAGCAAAATTAGGTTCTACTGAAGGTATAAAGACTTTTTCAGGCACACTAAAGGTTCACCAACCTACCGGTTGCGTATTTAAACCTAATTGCCTGACATTAAGAAGTTTGAGCTGCTTCTGTGACTCAGAGCTATGTCGTCATTTTCAATTGGGTACTTTGGATTATCCACAAACACATCGTAAAATTCCTCTACATGTTGATGATATATACGGAGCTAGCGAGTCAGAAGATGAACCACTAATCAATTTCACATCTCAAGAACACAGGAAGAAGCCTCAACAAACATCACAGCATTCTGTACCTACCAGTATTAAAACCAAACTGCACAAAGATGATTCAAAGCCCTCAACATCTGAAAAGGAAACATTCTGCAACGGGGACTTTGTGCTGGTTAAACTTCGAGATACAAAAACAGAATATCGTTATGTTGCAATGTGCACAGGTGTTGAACAAGATGATGAACTTGAAGTTATATTTTGTAAAATCTGTGATGAAACTGGAAAAAAATTTAAAATTAATGATGACGATATTTCTTTCATCACCTGGGATCAGGTTTTAAAAAAATTACCCTCCCCTAACTTAAAAATGAGAGGGCAGCGTATTTTTTATGCATTTGATGAATCTATTGATGTCTTTGAACGCGGGTTTTAGAAAAAGAATTTTTCTTTAGTTACCTTTTAATTAAAATGATTTTAGAGTTTAAGTACAAGAAAAATTTAATACTGTTACTCAGAGAAGTTTTTGTTTCTTTTTATTTCATTATTGACTATTGATAATAAAGTTATAGATATTTTTGTTTTGATGGAAAGGAAAAGTAAGAACCTTTTTATGTTTTGTACCTAGCGCTTAAGGAACGTTCAATTTTATAAACAAAGACTGCTAAGAAATGATAAGTCTGATTATAAATAATTCATAATTAAAATAAAAATAAATAAATAAAGTTGATTCTTAAAAATAACCCTGTCTTTAATATGTCTATCTCTCTTCCCTGTCCATAAAGTATCCTCCCCTGTGCATTTTGTCTCTACCCTGTACTGAGTATTTACCCTGGTCACTTATAAAACGAGATAAAACCAACAAATTGACTGGCCACTTTGTAAACGTTTTCAACTTAAAAGTTTCCATGAAAAAAATGTATACTTAAGTTAAAATATAAAAAAAAATGCCATGCCGTCACTTCATACAACATATTACCTCTTAACTTATAATGACCCCTATATCAACAAGCCAAGTTCAATTACATACTAAAATTCTATAGAATATCAACAAATCATCAAGAGGCTCCCCTACCTACTCTCCAAGTAGCAGGTACCATAGTCGATAAGATCTCTGATGCCAAAATATCAATTTATTAGGGCTAACTGATTGGGTCAGTACATTGAGCAGTCACAACTGGGATTGCAAAGCTGCTCTTAACAATTTTGTGGAGACTATTGAATCTACAAGTCAACCAGGTTGAGGACAGGTACAGTACAGGTGATAAGACAATCTACATGACTACCACAGTGGCACATTCCATGTAACAAAATCATCAAGTGGAAAAACTACCAGATTTCCGGACAAACACGGAGCGTTTATTCAATTTTTGATGTTATGTCCAACACAATAAACAAACGAAAATTTAATCGAAAACCGAAGCAACTGGATAATTCTAGACACAAGTTGAAACATCCTAGTAGTCACTATTAACTAGTAATTGAACTACTTGTAGGACCGACATAGTGTAATTAATTGCACTCAAAATCACTAATGTGCTGTTTTTAACAAAAAGTTTTCAATATTACCAATGTGAAACAAACAAAAAGTTGTTTTTTCCGTAAATACAAAAAGCGACGATCGATAAAAACTATGATGAAAAGTAGAACTGGGAGGACATAATCACTGCTGTGATATATTATGTATTATATTTAAAAGAAAATGAAAGAAATGAGAAGAAAATGAAAAATATTTTGAAAGTGCGTGCTCAGTGCTCACTGCTCAAGTATACATGTTTTTTTGTTTAATTTTTTGACTTGGACACAAAGTTTTTTAAGACATGTTTTATGAACATGTCTTCTTTTATTAAAAACTAGCTTTTGCCCGCGGCTTCGCTCCGAAGATACTGTACTGATACAAAATTTCCTAAGATATGGTCCACAATCAAAGCTAGCGACAAAGATGTCTATCCAAATTTAAAGACTTGGAAATTGTACTGGCAACTCTTCCAATTAGCGGTGCAACATCAGACAGATAAAGAAGAGAAGCTTAGTGCCGGTGCTCGATTACGGAGACTCAGCGCTCTGCGCGGCGCGTCAGGCGGTCTGTCGTACATTGCCATAAGTTTGTGTTTGCGCGAGCAATTACGCGGCCCGCTGTTGCAATATACGATGAAACGCCCAACGCGCCGCGCAACGCGTCGCGTCTCCTTAAACATGGCTTGACAGGTTGAGGTCTTCTAAATATGAATCCCAGAGAGATAGCGTTGACGTTCCAAATATTTATCAACTAATTTGCCAATAAAAATAGAAGACTTCCATTTGTAGTATAATACGACTATGTGCAATAATATTGTGTATCGTGCTAAATAAAAAACTAAAGTCTAATTTACTCCTGACGTATCGTGTTGGTGACCCCCTCAAAAAGTTAAGGCTGCGACCACGTCTGGTCATGGGTTGTCAGTGCAAGTCTTGTTTTCAAAGAAATTCTTGCCAACTAGTTAATCAGTTGGCGAGAATTTAGTTACGTGACAAGAGGGCTAGTTCATTCTATATCTACTGAATAGGCATGCCATAATTATGGTGGTAAGTCCCCTCTTTGAAAAGTGGCTGAAAAGACATCACGCTGTTCTCACCTTCTGTTTGACGCAAGTCCTCAACGAACATGGTAAAATCAGGAGGTTCCTGCACCGGATTTGTTCGGAAGAAATGCCCCGGTGTCAGTACATATATTGTGCGGACATGGTGGAAAATACGGTGACGGTGTGCCATGCTTGGGTGGAGCATCGCCTGTCCTCGTTGGGTCGATCAGCGGTAACGACCTTTTGCGTTTCGCGATTTCGCGAAGCAAATTTATTTTTCTTTTGTTTTGGGAAATTTAGACAAAAAAATCTGGCTTTTGTGACGAGACACGTACCTAGCCGAACAGAATTCCATACTCTTATTTAGTATTATACTGCTTCACGAAAATATTTTTAACGGAGAATATTAGATCCCTAATTTAAGGAAGTGACTTCATTTATTTCACAAATACACAATTATATGTATTATATAAAATACTAATTAAATCTATATATACACTAAAACCTCCTACTTATTATAGTGTTTCGACAACAATGTATTTGTGAAAAAAATATTTGAACGTTCAAATTCAGTTGGCCCAAAATTCAGAAACATGAACTTGGAACTCTGATTCAGTCATAAGGCCAAGCAGTAAACCGTCTGAAAATATACGTCCTAATTATTTATACTAAATCGATTACCTGTAATATCAATTTCATTCGTTTCTTTGTACAAAGGTCCTTAGTCGGGTCCTCTTTGGACATTTCGGAAACCAGTTCGGAATAGTATCCTCTTTTAGGGATATTATCCCTGGTTTTGTTATCGTACACCAAATCATGTTGTTCTATCTTTTTTCTTTTGCAATACATGATGAAACTTAGTTCAATTTATCACAATAAAAATAGCACTATGGATGTTATTTGACATGCGTCAAGCTATAATATAATACTTTTTTATAGCAACGAAAAAAAATCAACCAGTCTTTGTTACATGACAAGGATCTTATTATATATCCATAATCCTTACTAAATAGTCTCCAATTCTCCATCTTCAATAAATACATCACATTGCATAATACTTAAAATGCTCTGTGGGTGGGAAAGAAAACAAACTAAAAATCATAGAGAAAGTCAGTCTAAAAACGCATCCCCGGGAATCGAATTTTGTTGGTAAGAATTTTCTATCCTATTTGTAATGATCGACTTGGGGAATTAATAAATATCCGCATTCTTACGGATTTCAATTGGAACTTAAAGCGATTACTTCATACGAAGACGTAGCTTAAAAGACTAAATATCCAAGCCAAAAACATTATGAATAAAAAATGACATAAAAAACCTGATAAAAAAAACTATAGGGTCTACTAAAGAGGGTGTAGAAAATGAGCGATCTTGATGAAATATCGATATTGAAATTAGTTCTCAATTTTGATCAGTATTATATATGACTTAGAAGTATTTATAATTCTGATCAAAGTTAAGTGGAACAAATTGTCGATGCTTTATAAGATACTTTATAAGATAGTTTTAATAAACTAACTTTATGTTTTAAGGTATGCTGGTGTTATAATTGGAAAAATAGGTTAGTTTAAGTATTTAAAGTAATCTAAGCAATAATAGACGTCATATTTTTTGTCTGAATTTATTAAAAAGTATATATAAAAAAATAAGATGTGTATAGAAAAAAAAATTAATATAACTGTGATTGGACCACGGTTATGTATGTTACGCTAGAGTCTGTCTAACGAAAGCGCGACCTGGAGTTTTTTTTTTAAATTAAATTGTCAACGTAATGTTAACGTCAAAAGCACGTCAAAGTCTATAACTGCAATTGTCAGTATTTTGTAACAAGGTTGATTTTAAAAATGTAATCCCTTATCATGGGTAAAACAATAAAAAATTATGTAGGAAAGCTGTGAAATACTATGATCAGTAAGTTTAAAGAAAACAAGAAGAGAAAGTAGTTGTTTTTGATCTCGGGTTTTTAAGTTAGTATGACATTATAATCTTGATCATTGTTGACTGACTATTAGATATATTTTACGATATGATAATATTTTTTCTTATGTTTATAGATAATCTTGAAGATATTCAAGGACTGCGCGAAATAAATAAAAAAACATTGAATCGTTAAGGAATTTGGAGAAAAATCCTTTACACTTAAAACTAAGCTTTAAGAGGAAATATCTTCACTACCGCGCTTTATACGTTCAAAAGCGGTCGAATTGATGTGATGAAATAGCATACTTTGAGGATGATAAAATTCAACATTTGGTTTACCTTTTCCCGTGACTTTCTTGATAGAATAGTAATATACCAATAAATAAATCTTTACTCGTTTTTGTATTGTACTGGTTATTATAGCTATCCAGTATTGTTCTACTGCTGTGCAAAAGCCATCCACTCTTTCTAATGGTCTCAGTCCCTTACTCACATTCCATTTCTTAAGAAAGACATCCAGATCGGTTGGCAAACCTTGAGTTTAGACTTTTGGATGTTAGTCAAAGACCAAGTCTGTATACACCATAGGTCAAATGAGGAGATTACGCATGTCCATAAGCTTAGGCTTTAGTGATATGGCAAAGTGCCCTTAAATAGTTCCTTGATGGACCAGTAACTTTTTCAGGTATTTTCTGTTCGACACGTTATTTCCTTGTCTTACCTAGCCCAGAAAGAGACTACTTGGACCAAGTAGACAATAATATATTTTAAGACGTATTGTATATTCTGTCCGCCTACGGGTACGTTCCTTTTGAAGCTGCTGGTTATGATTTTGGTCTTCAACATTTTTATATGTAGACCAACCAGTATTTGTTCTAGTCCTGTGGCTGTAGGAGAGAACAGGACAATATTTTCAGAGAAACGCAAATTACTGAACTTAGCTTCGCTAATGACAATGCCCTTCTCTTCCCATTCGATTGCTAATGTCTGAAAGAAGTGGTGAGTAACTTTGGGGACAACGGGACGCCCTGTTTGACTCATTTCTGTTTGAAACATAGGATCTAATCTCTCTAACTTGCTGGAAGAAGTATGTGTGGATTCTATTTTTTGTTTTGTAAGGGTATTGAATATTTCTAAGTGTGTGATGCTGTTAAAAGCGTATTAGGTGAGTATATTTAATTCTAAACATTTTGTGTTCCTCATATTAGGAATATAGTTAGTCAAAAAGAATTATACGATTGTCGTAAATACAACAAAATACTCAAGTATCAATTTTTTTTTCTCCTGGTATGACAGTAATACCATATTCAATATACAGGGCACAGAAATTTCACTCCGCATAAGCATACATGCGAATTTAAACTTACTCGTACTAACAACGCTTCTATTATTCATAATACATTGCATGGCACGAACGTAATCTTGAATATATTTACTTAAAGGAGCGAGTCGCGATCGTAACGATCAAAATTCATCATAGGTCCGTGCAGCGAGAGTTTCTTTTATTACCCCCGTTATGCGCCTTTGAACTTGTCGATATGTGGTAGGGTTTGGCGTTGTGTGTTTTTGAAAAATTTAAAATAGGTATTAACGTTTTATAACATCAAATATATCAAATTACTTAAAAACATATTTTTCGAAAGGTTTTACAAGATTGTTTACATTTTGTTAGGTAGTTAAGTAGATATCTAAACAAATATAATAAAAGTTAAGTCAAGTGTTATCTAGTTTGGTATAACTTTATTGGTTTCCGCTGAGCCATTTATAAAAGATGGTCGGTAATTTAAGATGTGATCGTTATTTTTAACGATAAGTGATAGTGGGAATACGGCCGTTACAAACCACGAAATAAAAATTAAAAACCAAAAATTAGTTAAGTCTAAATATGTTACGGAAAAAAACACGAATCCAGTATATATGTTGGCCTTGCAATAGTAGGCAGTCACTAGTACTGGGAGATTTACTTACAATGAATGGTCTTTAAGGTCATTGACTTTTTTCACGACAAAAGTCGCAAATGTATGAAAAAATAAATTTAAAATAAATAAATAAAATTATATGAAATAAAAACTTGATACAGTACTCGATAAGGAATTTGAAATTAATTTTTGTTAGTGCGGCACGCGGTACGCATCAAGCGGCAGGTCGAACACGCGTGTGACAGTCTATCAAACTAACCCCTCTAGAGTGGCCGGGCGCCGTAGGTATAGATCTTTATTTTCACTGACAAGTGCGCTAGGCCTTTTTTCGGTAGGTTTAACTACACGGAAAATAAGTTGAACTCTTTGCTATGGTTACGACCAGCCCCCCACGTCGATTGAGACACGAAAATCGGTCACTGTGCAATCAAGGTCGACTGCCATGATGGTTCAAATTGTGTGACGAGGATTATAACTTATTTTCGGGCCTCAATCGGAGTGAGGGGCTGCGCGTAACCATGGCAAATGGTTCAATTTTTTTGCCACCTCTTAGTCGGTTTCGTTAACAGTATGTACAGAGTTTGACCGGGTTTTAAATCTGTGGTTGTAAAACTGGGCCAGGGCTGCCAGATGTACGATTCAAATCGTACTCGTACGATTTTGTGGCTTTTTTACTCATGTATGATCGCTAGACCAAGATCGTACGGAAAATGTATGATTTTTATATACCTAACAAGTCTGGCAACATTTCATAACAAACGAACGTGCTCTATTTGCAAGTAGGAGTTTCGGGGAATTCTTCAACATTCTAACGCATACTATCTTTTACTTGAATGAAGACTCTTCAAATAATCATTTTAAGGCTGTATTTGCTTGCTTTTTCAGGATTTTTTTTTTTCTTTCAGTAACTTGTAAAAACCTGTTTTTCTCGTTAGTCTCGTCTCTAATCTTTAAATAAATTTTAATTAAAACAAAATATAGAAACAGTTTATCAAATGAAACACTGAAGTGAAGTTATTAGCCAAACAATAGAAAAAACGAAAATTGCACGAAGCCAACAAAAAAATAAAGATAAACAAACTGACCACAGAAAATTTGTATAAGCTTAATAAATAGTTTATTCCATTTTTTCTAATTTTAAACGAATTTTTATTTATTTTTAATACAAACTTTGTACTTCGTAGCTGTACGATCTTTTCATTACAAAATTTCCTTGGCATACGATTTTTTTGAAGTTTGCGTACGATCACACCTTTTTTGGACCTGGCAGCCCTGAACTGGGCTTCTCATTCTCACAAACATCTAAATATCGATACTTATAAGTTGCTACCAAAATATCGATACTTAGAAGTTGCCACATACGTAGATAATAATTATGTCTCTGTAAACGTAGTGCTTATATTCTCTTTGGTCTCTGTAATCTGTGGTTGCTACCACACCACTATCTCAATAAAAGTCAGTCATTTAATTTTAGCCATTTTCTTTCTCTCTACTTTCTTTCTCGTAATGACTCAATGAGTCTTGAATCAACTGCTAAACATATTCTGCATATTGGCATTTTTTCCATTTTGTACAAGCTCTGAGTAGTTTGTGCATAAAATCATAGTCTTCGAAACGGGTAGTATCTCTCCAGTTCTATAACCTTTATTTGTTTTTTTTTTATTTTTGAGGTCATGCAGCCTGACAACCTCTTTTCGGGCGCAGGAGGCTTCCAAATTCACCACGGCTCTTGGCTCTTGGTGTTGAATTCAAGTATTGAAAAGTAAATTATTTTTCTCCGTCCTAAATCATAAAAGTTGAGGTTATAGGGTCATGGGATTTTATTTCCGTATACTGATACAAAGCGTAAGTGTGTTGTGTATTATATGGGAATAAACGATTGATTATTGTGCTTTGTGTGTCGGATTGAATTTTCTGGATTTCTTACTTCATTGTATTGAATTGGTGGTTAAGTTAGTTGTGCATTCTGCACTCTTGTCATAGAAGTTGTGGTCTGTCTCGATCGCGTCTTCCATTTATTTCTGTTTGTATTGGTGGTTCTTAATGTATTCAACTCAATTTGTCTTCATTGTGGAACATAGGAAAGTTTAAATAATACAGCTTGTCATAATAAATGTCTTGTGAACAGCTATGTCCTACCCTTATGGGACATACAATATAACACAAAGTTTTCATGAATGTCGAACAACGAGTACACTACAGAATATATGAGTATAAGACCAATTTATTTTACTGAAGTAATAATTAACATTAGATCACCTAATAATAATTGGGGAAAACAAAATGTTGATACATATTTTACTGTGGTTGTCTAGTCTTTAAGCACTGTTAAGAACAAAACAGGTTAACAAGTTGAACAATTGTCAATTTCATTAGAAATGTACCAATTGTATTTATTGGTTAATTGGTTTTGACGTCACTTAACATTTCTTAGCTTTGTAAAATGGTTTCTAATGTTTCTATACTTTCTTCCGTTGATCGTTGTATGTGGGCCATGGTAGTCTTCATTCCAATCAGCCTACTTCCCTTCATAAGCAGATGAGGCCCTCCAGTTTGATAAGTGTGTCTATCCAATGTCCAACATTTTATTTAACTCGTCTCTTTCGCACCGTTCTAATATTGGAGTTTGCACTTAGTGGACAGTGTTTGAATTTGGTTTTGGAAATGTTCAAGCATAGAGTTTGCTGTAGTACTTTATAATAAAAGTCTAATTGTAGTAAATACTTATTTTATTGCACTCAGCACATTACACGTGAATACAATGTTTAGTCTGTCATACATATGCTGACAATGAACAATAGTTCTAGGGCTGTGCTACTCAGTATTACTAATTAGTGATGTTACAACATCCCCCCTGTTTTTTAAGGCTATGCACGGCCTTAACACAAGTTCAATTTATTACACAAAGTATATGATAAGTATAGAAACAGTATTTTTATACAAAGTATTTTAACTTAATTATACAATTAGTATATTCAATCAATTTCATCATTTAGCCTTCTAGTTGGCTTTACAGTTCTACTCGAACGGGTTACCTTTTGACCTAAGGATAGAGATGAGGATTCTTTAGGCCCAGACTTCTTCAGGCTTTTACCTTCCTCTCTTCTCTGCATCTATATAAGCTATATTTTCTATTACAGTGCTGTTATTCAAGGATAAGCTGCATTTAACATCGACTTTACCCTTAATGGGTTTTGAATTGTCACCAACTCCAATGACTTTTATTTGACTTTCGACAAATGTCATTTGAGTATGATGTTTTAAATAAAGAAAAGTTATACAAAGACTGCATTCTTAATAATTGTTTAACGTCTATTGTAACCGGACGGGTTTAATGTTTTCCTTCATTCATTACAGGGCATACATAAATTGGCAAACAGATTTAAAATCTGAATTCATAGTGTAGCTGTGGATTACACTGTCTCTAAATGAATAAATAGGTCTCATTAAGTTTATTAAACTAGGTTGTTCACCTAGTAAATTGACCTAGCCTTCAATTCTGTCAGCTGTATTAAGTTTTGCTATAGATGTATACTGTATTGTATTGTATTGTATTGTATTTCGGGCTGGTATCCGCAACTCCACGACTAAAGCGCGTATTTTGCGTACGGGTGGGACAAATGTGTCATTCGATCCACCCCAGCTCCTCGAGGAAGGCCAGCAGCGCCTTGGTGTTACTGACCATTTCACGGAGGTTACCTGGGTTACCGAAGTACTTTGCCCTGTATCCAGCAACAACAGGGCAGCTCAGGAGCAGATGTGCTGCAGTCTCTTCCTCCCCCATGCAGGCGATGTATACTGTGTAACATTGCCCTCTAGAATACATCTCTCATAGTATAAATTTAGATCTTCTCCTGCATTACGATCTAGGCATTGGAGCGTTTCAAGCTCATTGCTACGTAGCAGGGAGGGTTTTCCCATCATCTTATAGTCCAAAGGACCGCCAACCATCTTAGGAGCGTGTTTCTGCAATTTATTTAAATACGGCATTATCAAAATTATATCAGTTCGCAACCCATTATCAAAATCGTAGTCGGGTGGAATTATCTGCATTCTGCAGTAAACCATCACGCCATATTGTACCAGGGATAGGGCAGCTAATTTGTGTATGAGGTCATACACAAATTATATATATATGTACCAAAATGTTTATGTTCCATGACTGTTTAAAATATTTACTATTTGTTTGTTTTGAATCAACAATATTGGCTTGTTGACTATGTGGTGATGTAATTGTTCTGAGTGTAACAGTTGGCTTCTGATGAAATGTTTCTGCTGTGAGTGATTCCTCAGACATTTCTGTCATCATCAAAATATGAACTTGACTGAGACAATTTTTTTTTGTATTCTTGGACTTGAGCCTGAATCCCAGACTGGTGATTGCTTTCATGGTTAAAATTTCAAAATATGTCGCCATTTTAAGGGGTACTTTGGGATAATGGTTGTTGAGTGAAATGATGTTGTGACTCCAAAACAGAATGTCTATATTTGTACCCAGCACCTCCTTATATATAGATTTACATTGCTACGGACTAAAAACTTAACCAATAGGAAAACACTAGCTTAATGTCTACTAAACTCTTAACCAATAATGTAATACTACGTTTGTACAAAAATGTCCCGCTAAAACTAATTGACCACTTATAACTCTACACTGCGTCTTTATGCGTTACGTTAAAACTAATGTCCAATAATTTCACTATACACAGTACCTCTACCATGAGTTTTAAGCAATAGTATTCGTCGTTACTCGATATCGACGCCGTAAATATTTTGTATGGCAAATTTTGGTTCTGCAAGTGACCGCTAGAGACGCTGCAAAATTTCATCATCGGAATCGAATGTAGTAGTATTGAGTGTAACAAGTGACTTCTAATGAAATGTTTCCGTTGTGAATGATTCCTCAGACATGTGTCTGCACTCATCATCGAGATATGAACTTTGACTAAGACAATTTTTATTTGTATTCTTGGACTTGAGCCTGAATCTCAGACTGGTGATTGCTTTCATCACTGAGGCTCTTTCTAGACCTCTCAAATACCACATTATCAGCACTTTCATCACAGAGATGTGACACAGAACATTTTTTATGACAATATGAGTCTTCATGAGGTCTCTCAAGAATGATACCGATTTCATTATCGGAATCGCTGGATATACTCGGATTTCTGCTGTCTCCGTTATACAGGGTGTCCCGTAAATAATGGATCAAACGTAACGGGTAGGTAGCTTACCTCATTTCCAACAACTAATTTGAACAGTAAAAAAAAACCCATAAGGTAACCAAGATAATTTTTTTTTTCGATTTTTACTATTTTCTGTACCAGCATTCAGTGTTTTTAATGCTGTTGCTGCAAATGGTATCATATTTAGGTGTGATTTTTGTCATACATTTCTGAATAGTTTACTAGTGTTATAAGATACCATTTTTTTAAATAACATTTTATTTGCCTTAGAAAAAAAATCTTGAATTGAAAAGTTTTGTTTTTAAGATGAAAAGACCAGAATTGGAAAAATTCTCCTGTAAAAAAATTGTATGACACCGAAGTGTACCATTATTTTAAAAACTTGTACAATTACTAAGGTTTGCAGATTGGTATAAAACTTACGCCTAGTCTTTGTCGTTACAAAGATATTGCTATGAATCTGACAGAGGTGCAAAATTACGAAATCAAATAAAATTGAAAAAGTGTGCACAATTCAACTATTTTCTTAAAAATGTTTAGGTATCTCAGCGTATGAAAAAACTTAGGAGGTTAAATTAAAAAAAAAATACAAATAAATCGTTTATTTTGTTTTTACAGTAAATGTTCAAACTGACGTCCCCCTACGAGAATGCAAAGTCTGCACCTCCTAATAAAGGAAGCTCTTATCCGACGGACAAAATGGCTGTTGTTTATTTCTGATACAGCAGATTGGATGCGCTGACGTAATTCTTCTTCCGACGTTATTCGTTGTTTGTAAACTTTGTCTTTTAAACATCCCCAATAAAAAAAATCTAAGGGATTTAAATCCGGAGATCGCGGAGGCCACAAAATTGGTCCTAATCGGCCGATCCATCTGTCAGGGTAAGTTTCATTGAGTTGCGCCCTTACTGCCGTCGCATAGTGAGCGGGGCATCCATCATTTTGTAACCACATTGCTTGCCGCACGTCTTCTGGAATATTTTCTAATAACGTTGGCAACTCATTCCTTAAAAAATGCAGATAGTATTCGGCGTTTAGAGTTGCTGGTAGTTCAAAGGGCCCTATTATTTGCCCATTTATTATTCCTGCCCATAAATTTATTTTAAATTGATGTTGGCTCCTGTCCTCTCGCATCAAATGTGGGTTTACCAGCTGGGGTGTCCCGTAAATAATGGATCAAACGTAACGGGTAGGTAGCTTACCTCATTTCCAACAACTAATTTGAACAGTAAAAAAAAAACCCATAAGGTAACCAAGATAATTTTTTTTTTCGATTTTTACTATTTTCTGTACCAGCATTCAGTGTTTTTAATGCTGTTGCTGCAAATGGTATCATATTTAGGTGTGATTTTTGTCATACATTTCTGAATAGTTTACTAGTGTTATAAGATACCATTTTTTTAAATAACATTTTATTTGCCTTAGAAAAAAAATCTTGAATTGAAAAGTTTTGTTTTTAAGATGAAAAGACCAGAATTGGAAAAATTCTCCTGTAAAAAAATTGTATGACACCGAAGTGTACCATTATTTTAAAAACTTGTACAATTACTAAGGTTTGCAGATTGGTATAAAACTTACGCCTAGTCTTTGTCGTTATAAAGATATTGCTATGAATCTGACAGAGGTGCAAAATTACGAAATCAAATAAAATTGAAAAAGTGTGCACAATTCAACTATTTTCTTAAAAATGTTTAGGTATCTCAGCGTATGAAAAAACTTAGGAGGTTAAATTAAAAAAAAAATACAAATAAATCGTTTATTTTGTTTTTACAGTAAATGTTCAAACTGACGTCCCCCTACGAGAATGCAAAGTCTGCACCTCCTAATAAAGGAAGCTCTTATCCGACGGACAAAATGGCTGTTGTTTATTTCTGATACAGCAGATTGGATGCGCTGACGTAATTCTTCTTCCGACGTTATTCGTTGTTTGTAAACTTTCTCTTTTAAACATCCCCAATAAAAAAAATCTAAGGGATTTAAATCCGGAGATCGCGGAGGCCACAAAATTGGTCCTAATCGGCCGATCCATCTGTCAGGGTAAGTTTCATTGAGTTGCGCCCTTACTGCCGTCGCATAGTGAGCGGGGCATCCATCATTTTGTAACCACATTGCTTGCCGCACGTCTTCTGGAATATTTTCTAATAACGTTGGCAACTCATTCCTTAAAAAATGCAGATAGTATTCGGCGTTTAGAGTTGCTGGTAGTTCAAAGGGCCCTATTATTTGCCCATTTATTATTCCTGCCCATAAATTTATTTTAAATTGATGTTGGCTCCTGTCCTCTCGCATCAAATGTGGGTTTACCAGCTGCCAACTGTGCAAATTATGCAAATTGAGATATCCATCTCGCCGGCATGAAGACTCGTCACTCCATAAAATTTTATTAAAAAACTGTGGGTCCGCCCGTATCATTCTAAGCATCCTTTGGCAAAATGCTACTCTTTGCGGGTAATCACGTGACGTCAGCGTTTGAACACGTTGCACGTGATATGGGTGCAACCGGTGCCTTTTTAGAACTCGATGTACCGTCGATCTTGGAATACCTGTGCGTTGCGCTATGACGCGAATTGAGACCGACGAATCTTCCTCGATTTCTCGAATAATAATTTCGTCATTGACTTGTGACGGTCGCCCTTCACTGGCACCCCCAACTCCGGTGCCAAGAATTCTTCCCTCAAGAAGCGCGTTATGCACTCTAATGAATACGCGATAGTCGGGATGTCGATCCCGGTTCGGGTATCTTTCACGATACAATCTTGCGGCCGCCCTGGCATTACCTCTTGCTTCTCCGTAGATAAAATGCATTTCGGCATACTCCCGTGGCGTGTACTCGTAACGAGGCATCGTACTACTGCACACACGTACAACCACACACAAACGATTGTTTTCGAAGTCCGTAGGATTGCCAAGTCATTCATCCAAAACACAAACAGTTCCAAATCGTTAGGCAAAGCAAAGTCCAAATACACCGCACAAGTTTAATTTTAAGGAACACAACAGTTAGGCACAGCAGGAGCGAAAGTAGTCTGACGTACGTATCAACTCGAAGAGAGATTCGTGTCAACTAAACAAATAAAATCAAGCAACATTACCAAAAATACAAAAGCGGCGCTATCTATCCCTTTCACACTGAGTGAGGTGCAACTCCGCAGGTAGCGGTCCCAAATGCCGAACACATGACGTCATCGGCTCGGAATTACGCTACACGCTTAACCACATGCTTAGATTACAAGCATAAGCCATTACGAGAAAGAAAAGTTAGATTGTACCATTTTAATTTCTGTTCTGTCTTCTTCATCACATTCATACGAGTAGCAATATCTTTGTAACCGCAAGGACTAGACGTAAGTTTTATACCAATTTGCAAACCTTAGTAATTTTACAAGTTTTTAAAATAATGGTACACTTTGATGTCATACATTTTTTTTACAGGAGAATTTTTCCAATTCTGGTCTTTTCATCGTAAAAACAAAACTTTTCAATTCAAGATTTTTTTTCTAAGGCAAATAAAATGTTATTTAAAAAAATGGTATCTTATAACACTAGTAAACTATTCAGAAATGTATGACAAAAATCACACCTAAATATGATACCATTTGCAGCAACAGCATTAAAAACACTGAATGCTGGTACAGAAAATAGTAAAAATCGAAAAAAAAAAATATCTTGGTTACCTTATGGGTTTTTTTTTACTGTTCAAATTAGTTGTTGAAAATGAGGTAAGCTACCGACCCGTTACGTTTGATCCATTATTTACGGGACACCCTGTAGATTCTTTATGTTCCTTCTCGGCTCCACTGTTTTAAGTTCAAGAAATCTTCTGATAAAGAGTAAGCTGTATGAATAAATGGGTACATCCATAGAAAAGGTTTATTATAACTCATAGGACAAAAATAATGAATTGATTAAGTTTACTATAGCAGACCCATTATCTTGGTATTTATTAACAATTTGTTGGAGAGATTTTAAATTGTTGCTAATTGGGCGCAATCATGAAAACGTAGTAATTGCGGGTTCTTATACTCTTGTTGTTCAATGTTGTTGTTTACAATGTGTCAGAAATATTTCTCGACTTGTCAAATTACTCCATAGCATTGGGCAATCAGTAACAATCAGATCTGATAAACATTAAAAAGGATATTTTTTCCTTATGTTTTTATTCCTCATGACCAAATTCCCAACCAGGTATAAAACTTCAAAAGCTAGTGCATGGTTCCAACTGGTTACCTGTTGAACCGGTAAGAACCACCATGATCGCTTCTGTTTTAAAAAAAAAAGATTGATTTTACAATATTTCCATTTTACGATAGGTACTAATCGATATGAGAGGACAGTGTAGACCAGTCAAGATATAATACATAAGTACTATTATTTTATCCTAACACCTAATTACTAATAAATTTGTCATAATACCAGGATGATAGAATTCTGACTGGTCAATTAATAGTGTCTATTTTAATTTTTATATTTGGGATGGCAGCTAGAGCAGCATTTTCAGGTTGAGATCTCGAAATTGTTTTGAGCGATTTGTCTCCTCTTGCCATGACTGATATTTGTTTTTGGATGCCATTTTTTATTTGTAGAGGGATTTTAATGAGCTGATCGGCAATGTTAGACGGTGATTGGGAACTGTAAGAAAAAAATAGAGATTATAGTATTAAAGGAAGAAGCACATTAAAGCAATACATGCCACAAAAGCCAATTAAACGGGGATACAAAGTCTGGGCCAGGTGTGATTCAGAAACTGGATATTTGTATCAATTTAATGTATACATTGGCAAAAGTGAAACTCAAGAAGATGGTGACGGAGGACTTGGCTATAAAGTAGTTATGGAATTATGTTGAACAGTTGAAAGTGGTACCTTAGTAGCATTTGATAACTTTTTCACAAGCCTGCCTCTGTTAGAGATGTTGTATCAGAAAGGCATATTTTCTGTAGGCACTGTAAGACAAAATAGAAAAGGCTTACCACCACGCCTTTTACCTCAAAAGGGTGACAAAAATGAAAACAAATTATAAGCTGGAGAGTTTATGGTGCAATATGCTGCCCCTATTATTTCTTTCTTCTTTCTTTCTTTCTTTCTGTTATAAAGTGGTGCGTGTACATCTGCACAACAGCTTTTGAACCTAAAGCAGTAGTGACCATTCAACGTACTCTGAAAGATGGTTCCAAAGCCCCAATAACATGCCCATTGGCAATCGAACAATATACCAAATGTATGGGTGGGGTTGACAGACTCGACCACTTCAGATCTTCTTACTCCATTGGCAGAAAGTCTACTAAGAAAAATTGGATACGTCTTTTCTAGTTCATGTTAGAAGTAGTCTGCACAAATGCGTATATCGTTCACAATATAACCCACATTGGCAATAAAACGAGCAGCAGCCATAGAAATTTCAGGCTACAATTAGCCAGAAGCCTAATGACAATTTCACTATTAGACTTAGAGTACCAACAATATTCAAAAATAAAAAAGGTGGACAGTTCGGAGTGTCTGATGACATAAGGGCTGAATAATGTTGGGCTCCACATGCCTTGTGTGGGAACCAGGAGGCGATGTCGCTACTGCAGCACAAGAGAAAAACCCCAAAGGTCAAAAAATATGTGTAAGATCTGCCAAGTACCGTTGTGTGCAGCACCTTGTTTTGATAATTTCCAATAAACATTATTTTTCTTAGTCATAGGGTGGTTTTATTAATTTCTGGAATTCATTTACAGTGAGTAGTCTAACCCTTAAAAGCTGCGTAAATGAAATGTAGGACAGAGGCCACATGTCTGTATGTGGCCTCTGGGCAGTGGTCATATAGAGACCACAGGGTTTTTTTTTTTCAGGAACAGGAAAAAAAAAAAACAAGAAATTATATTTGTTATAACCCTGTAATCTACCAAAATCAGCATTCAAAAGAAAAAAAATGGCTAGGCCTGGCTAAGGGTTAAATTTGACCATACTCTCATCTATAGACTGTGTATGGCTTCCAATTTTCTTGAAAGCTTTTGTTCAAAATATCCATAATTGGTCGAATTTTGCACAACTTATCATACCCTGGTTGGGTCCGTGATGCTTCAGTGGCCCTGTCACACAAATGCAAGTTTTCTATGAGTTTTTTAAAGCGTTTGCAAGGCATTACTGCAGCGATGATGGGGTTGTGGTAGAAGGGGTCAGAAGACCAATATAATTCTAGTTCTGACAGAGGATGTAGGCCCATCATTATGATCATACCCAAATATGCTCTTATTTCAGTGGCATTTGTTGGAGTCCAGTTCAATGAGTATTTGAATGATGCATATGAGTTCGTATTTGCTACTATAATATCAAATATTTCACTAGGAAACATATCCAAAAAGTAGTGTATTGGAAGACTCCTGTTATTATAGGATTTTTTAGACTTCAATTTACGTGTGAAATTGGGAGCAGCAAATCCAGTTGTGTTTTCAGATCAGTCCCTAACCTTATCTATAAATCCTTGCAATGTGACATGGGCTGCCGCTGGAAATGCAGGCTGTTGGACTGTCATTGAAGGGGAGGGAGGATGGACTGCCACAGGAGATAAGGGCTGTTGGTCTGCCATTGAAGGTGAGAGCTGATGGGCTGCCGTTACAGATGAGGGCTGCTGGAGTTGAGGGTTGTTGGGCTGCCGCTGCAGATGAGGGTTGTTGGGCTGTCATTGAAGGTAATGCCTGTTCGGCTGTCGGTAGTGCTTCCAAAATTACGGATTTGCTAATTACGTAACTAGTTACGCATTTTGATGCTTCAATTACGTAACTACATAATTACGTAACTGTGTTGATTTTTTAAAGCACAATAATTTCTGGGCATTAGGTATTTTAGAAGAAAAAAATCAAAAAACTTCAAATGAAAAAAAAAATTATATTAAGGAGTTAAAAGTAAATTACAGATTAAAATGATAATTTTAAAATTAAACTCAAAATCAAAATCGACAATCAAATCAAAATATTACGACTAAACTCAATCAACAATTCAAACAAAACATGTACCACGCACAAATAATAATAATAATAATATTCCCCGGGCCACCGGCCCGGGGAATCAATCCGACACATTATTTCTGGATGTTCTCATCTAGCTAACGGAGACTATTTGCATAGGCACAACCTCGTAGCCAGGATTATCCACCAGCAACTTGCTTTAAATACAATCTTGTGGAAACAGAAGTACCGTACTATAGGTATGTGCCCGACCCAGTTCTCGACAATGGCAATGTCTCATTGTATTGGGATCGATCTATAATCACTGACAGGACTATTGTTGCCAATAAGCCTGATATAGTGGTCATAGATCGACTAGAGCGTCGCACAATGATTATTGATATAGCGGTCCCTCATGACGAGAACCTCGTGAAAGCTGAGAAGGATAAAAAAACTAAATATCTTGACTTGGCTCGCGAGGTTGTCGACATGTGGGAAGTGGACACAGCAGTCATTGTGCCGATAGTCGTGACGGCCAATGGCTTAATAGCCAAGAGCCTCGACCAACACCTGCGGAGGCTCTCGTTAGGCAGTTGGATCAAGGGTCTGATTCAGAAGGCAGTACTCTTGGACACGGCGCGTATTGTCCGGAGGTTTCTCTCCCAGGAGCCCTGACCGCCGGTAGCTTGGACCCTGTTCCCGATGCCGGTGGGCTACTATTTTTTATATTTTTAAATGTTTTTTTTTTTTTTGTATTACCTTCTATAAAAAAATATTTAAAAATGTAATTTATATGTATATACAAGGAATAAAAGGAAATAATAATATGTACATGAATGAATAAAGAGAATAATAATAATAATTTTATTTTAACCAAAAATACATATTACACAATTTGACATTGCTCTTAATTATGACATTGTTAAAATTACCTATAAATATTTGACATATGCTGCCGAACTAGGCGTGGAGCCTGTATTTCGGCATGCAGTACCTCTAGCCCTGGAACTGTATCTTCTAATATGTGATCATGAGCCAATGGAATTAATGTTTCTATAAGAAATTAAGTTTAGTGCCTTTAAGCAACAGTAAAGAAAAAAGAAATGACACTTAAAAAAATAGGTGTAACTGTCCTCTGAGTGTATAAGTGAAAAAGGTGAGTGTGTGCGTGTGAGAGGGTGTGTGGAGATCTACATTAAATAAATTCAAACTCTGGATTCTTATACTAATAGTAGTTTAATAGTGGATTCTTATGTATAGCACATCTATAATAATGACCAAAATCAAGTATCACTACTTTAATATGGTCAGCAAATCTTCAGTCTGATCGTATGATAATCTCGAAAGCCATTCAAATAAAGATTTCCTTAAATTTAATTTATTCAACGAATAGATTGGAAGAATTTTATTAGCCTTGTTATATAAAATTACAAATAAAAAACCTTTTTTAAAAACAAGCTTTCAATTAAATGGCCTAAAAAGAAGAAAATAAACTTTTCCTTTATAACTTTTACTATCAATTTATAACGGCATTACACAATTTATATGATATAAAAGCTTGTCGCGAGATTTTGAAAATATTAAAATCAATAGATGAAGTCATTTAGCTGTATTTACACAGTTAAATCTCGCGACAAGCTTTTATATCATATAAATTGTGTAATGCCGTTATAAATTGATAGTAAAAGTTATAAAGGAAAAGTTTATTTTCTTCTTTTTAGGCCATTTAATTGAAAGCTTGTTTTTAAAAAAGGTTTTTTATTTGTAATTTATTTTTTACTTTTTAGTTATACCTTATTTAAATCACATTTGTAATCTCAGCAAATCCTTTCATTTCTTACCCATATTATAGGAAAGCATAAAAAACTTAGTCTGCTATCTTTAGAAGTCTGCCAGGATTTTTTTTATGGTAGTTAAAATCATCCCATGACATCTCCCGCCCTTGGGTTTGGTTCGGTCTGTTACCGGACGGACAGCGAGCTACCCATTGCCCGCCGTCCGCAAGCCCACGCCTACGGCGGCAGGAAATCGGGATCGGAATTACGGCGTTAGCTGCGGCGCGAGCGCCGTTGCCTGATGCGTTCGGCCTCCTCCTTTGCTAGCATTACTGCTTCGCAAAAGGAGGCGACCACCTGAGAAGTCTACCAGGTTGAATTTATGAAACCAAAATGATGGTTGTGAAGGTGAACCAGGTTGATCGTAAGACTAACAATCAACCTAACTTACATGAAATAGCCAATTGCGAAGTTGTCCAGGTTTTATATAACTGGGATCTACAATCACAAATACTGGGAAATGCGGAGAAGACTCAAGAACCGTAAAAAAATTGACGCTCTTGAAATGTGACGCTGGAGGCGTCTACTGAAGATAAACACAGACTGCTCCACGCACTAACGTTTCCATTCATAAAGACCTTTGCATCAAAACAAAAACTTACGTCGATTATGCAACAGCGAATTTAAAAAAAAATATCCAAACATCTTAAAAGATGTTTGGATATATTATACGCAATGAAAGCTCTTTGGAACGTTTAGTGGTGTGGTGATGGGAAGAGTAGAGGGCCTACGTTTTCGCAGCCAATCGCCTACCAGATGGACAGACCTCACTAAATCATCATCATCATCTCATCTTCGAAGTGTTTCCTCATTTAATGTACACGAAGTGCCATGAATAGAGAGAGATGGAGAAGTCTCCCAAAAGCCGCAACCAACCAACCAGACGATCCATGACCACTACCACTCCACCAAGAGTATAACTGAGAAAAAAGAGAATATTAGATTTAGAGTAATGTCACTTTATTTTTCAAGTTACTTTCTGCAAGCCCTTTAAATTGGTACCTATTTTATAGGAGTGTATTAAAACTAACTAGCTATTCACTTATGTAAATTTGTACGGAACCCTCCGTGCGCGAGTCCAAGTCGCTTATGACCGGTAAGAACTTATTTTATTGGATCCGAAACGCGATGGGATTGTGTCTTTTTATTGCGGAACTCCTATGGCCACCTTCCAGCTCCATCATCAGATCCCGACTGCCATATTGATCAAAGTACAAATCAAAGTACTCGTCATTACAAATCTAACGAGAACAAAGACGAGAGGGTTGTGTCGTTTAATTGCAGAGTTCTTGTAGCCACCTTCCAGCTCCGTCATCAGACCCTGGTTACCATATAGGATCCAAGTACTCATCAATACAAATCAAATGAGCCCGAACTCGATGGGATTGTGTCGATTTCTTACGAAGTTCCTACCTTCAGCTCCATCATCAGAACCTGGTTACCATATAGGATCCAAGCACTTGTCAATACAAATCAAATGAGCCCAAATTTGATGGGGTTATGTCTTTTAACTGCGGAGTTCCAATGACCACGATCCAGCTACACCATCATACCCTGGCTACCATATAGGATCTAAGTACTCGTCATTACAAATCAAATGAGCCTAAAGTCGATGGGGTTATATCGTTTAATTGCGGAGTTCCTATGGCAACCTTCCAGCTCCATCATCAGATCCTGGCTACCATATAGGATCTAAGTACTCGTCATTACAAATCAAATGAGCCTAAAGTCGATGGGGTTATATCGTTTAATTGCGGAGTTCCTATGGCAACCTTCCAGCTCCATCATCAGACCCTGGCTACTATATAGAATGAAAGTTCTCATCAATACAAACTAAACGAGCCCAAATTCGATGGGGTTGTGTCGTTTAACTGCGGAGTTTCAATGACCACGATCCAGCTACATCATCATACCCTGCTTACTATATAAGATCCAAGTACTCGTCATTAAAAATCAAATGAGCCTAAAGTCGATGGAATTATATCGTTTAATTGCAGAGTTCCTTTGGTAACCTACCAGCTCCATCATCAGAACCTGGTTACCATATAGGATTCAAGCAGTCGTCAATACAAATCAAACGAGCCCAAATTTAATGGGTTTGTGTCGTTTAACTGCGGAGTTCCTATAAACACGTCCCAGCTCCATCATCAGACCCTGGCTACCTTAAATGATCAAAGTACTTGTCAATACTAATCAAACGAGCTCAAACTCGATGGGGTCTTGTCGTTTAACTTTGGAGTTCCTATGACCACCTTTCGGCTCCATCATCAGACCCTAGAGGCTACTATATAGGATGAAAGTACTCGTCAATACGAATCAAACGAGCCCAAATTCGATGGGGTTGTGTCGTTTAACTGCGGAGTTCCTATGACCACCTTTCGGCTCCATCATCAGACCCTGGCTAGTATATAGAATGAAAGTACTCGTCAATACAAACTAAACGAGCCCAAATTCGATGAGGTTGTGTCTTTTAAGTGCGGAGTTCCTGTGACCACCTTCCAGCTCCATCATCAGACCTTGGTTACCATATAGGATGAAAGTACTTGTCAATATGAATAAAACGATCCCAAATTCGATGGGGTTGTATCGTTTAACTGCGGAGTTCCTATGATCACCTTCCGGCTCCATCATCAGACCCTGGTTACCATACAGGATCAAAGTACTCGTCAATACTAATCAAGCGAGCCCAAACTCGATGGGGTTGTATAGTTTTATCGCTGAGTTCCTATGGCTACCTTCCAGCTCTATCATCAGATCAGCTCCATGTCATCATAATGTTGCATTGTCACCCGATTAACACATGTGTGTAAAATTTCAGCTCAATCGGTTGAAGATATCTGCTTCAAAATTGAGTTGCAAGATTTGAGCCGAACATTCATAGTTACATACAGTGCAAGCTAATAGAAAGCTTGTAAAAATGAGCCCAAAAATGGAAAAAACCTATGAACAAAAACTGTTCTAGAGTGGGACAACCCCTTACAAACTGGTAAACCTCTCCGCCTTGTTAACAGATTCCGACCATACTCCACGTTAGCATGCTGCTTAACAATAATGCTTGCGACAAACAATTGGCGAACTGACAGGACCTCGCAATATTCGTATAGTAGTGCGGTCGGGTAACGAAAAGGTTTAAAGGTACTAAGTTTTAATATGGTTCTTTGTGATACTTCAAGTTGCTTTATTACAGTTTTTGGTGCACCACCCCAGGAAGAAATGCAGTATGTTATTAGTGACTGACAAAGTGCAAAATAAATTTGTTTTAGGACTAAAGGAGTGACTACGTGCCTCAATGTTTTAAAAATGTATGTAAGCTTGCGAATTCTCTTACTGAGAACCTGAATGTGAGCTTTAAAGCTAAAGTTATCGTCAATCATTACTCCCAAATATTTAATTGTCTTTGTACGTTCCAACGGTTTACATGAACATTTCGCATTTGACGAATCTTCAGGGGAGCAGTTATGTGCAATTAGATCTTGATGGTTGATTTGTGAAGAATCACGGATTGAGAACGCCAGGTATTTCGTTTTATCAACATTTAAAGTAAGCACATTATCATAGAGCCACGTCTTCACCAAATCAAAACCTCGTTGTGCTTGCTGATAAGTCTCATTCCATGTTTTAGCAACGAAAATAAGGGCAGTGTCATCTGCATATGTGATTATTTTACCATGGAATGAGTTTAGACAAAAGAGGTCGTTTATATATACGAGAAAAAGGGTAGGCCCCAGGATACTACCTTGCGGCACGCCGTAGGTTACTGGAAGATCAGTACTAATGAATGGACCCACCTTGACACATTGAGTCCTGTCCGTCAGATAATCGATCAACAGGCCAAGTTGACTACCCCTAATGCCATTTTTTTCCAGTTTATGTACAAGGATCGGAACAGAGACTGTGTCAAAGGCCTTAGCTAGATCTAAAAATATTGTGATACATTTATTACCTTTATCCAGATTTGTAGTTATAAAGTCTGTCAAATTACCAACAGCGTCATCAGTAGATTTACCACATCGAAAACCAAACTGATTATCTGATAAAATGTGTTTGCTTTCGAGGTAATTTATTAAGCGGCAGTTAAACATTAAAAAAATGGTTTAAAAGTAAGAAACAATATAAAAAGTGGTTATTTTTCCAAGTTCTTGATAATATGATCTCATAAATGATAACGAATGCAGTGTTCTGTCACCAAGGGAACTTCTTAGTTTAAAACAAAGATAACCGGCAGAAGAAAATGCCCGTTCTGCTTCAACACTAGTAGGCATTATAGATTGTAAATAATTATAAGCTGCTGTTAGGAAAACTTCACGACCGCCGCCAGTGCTATCGTAGATACACATTGCAACTCTGATGATGGATTCAAGATCTGTGTTTACTCCAGATTTGTTCACTGTAGACATAGTCTTCTGTATTTCTTTTTCTAGTTGCTGAGCAACAGTCAACTCGTCGCCACAACCATCATTAGCATAATTGTCATCTGCTTCGGAATCTAAACTCATTTGTGTACTTGTCGGCGGTGTAAATTCGAGCCTTTCTAATGTAAGGTTGTCCAACATGGGACGCCAAATTGTAAGGTTGGCTTTTTGACCTTACCACCGACTTACCCAGCGGTAGTTTGCATGAGACTAAAGGGTGTATTTCGCATGAGGTGTTGACTGGAATAAAAGATATAACTTGTCTCCACAATATATATTTAGTAATTAAATAGCTACACTATTTACAGCCCGTGACAGGAACATATATGGTAAGGTTAGAATAAAGTAACTTACATGGAGTGGTAATACATTAACCTCAATTATGACCATACAGTGTAGTCCTCACAGCCAGTACCGTCATCCAATGCGGTTCATCCAAGATCCAAAGCCATACGCTGTATTCGGAAACTGTCGCTTAGCTGTCCATGTGAGATTGCTCGTCAACGACTTATGTGCAAAGATGTAGCTTCATATTTTATACATATATTATTGGTATTATATTGGGAGACTATTTTTCTTCTTAACCTGTCAATCACGTTTATGAAATGTCAAAAAGTCGTGTTGGCACTACGCGCCATAAACAAAATGGCGGCGTAAATAATACTTTTAGAAAAAAATTAAAAACTGTTTTATAAAACTATCTTTCATTATTCTGTAAACGAGATTGTACTAATTGATATATTTTTTATCTACCAGGTATCAAAATCAAGTGATCATCGATACAGAATACTTGCTGTACAAGTTCAAAATTTAGAAACCAGGCTGTTGAGCAAATTCGATGAAATATAAGAATTGATAAACAAAAACCGAGAAACAAGGGCCTGTGTTATCTAATTATGAAAACAATTTGACGAAAGGGCTTGAGATGTTTACAATAACACCACTTGAAATTCGACCCGACTAACCATAAAAACAACTAGGGACGGTGCTCCTTCACTTTTTTGTAACTATCGATAGTTGTTTTTTTTTGCAGGGGTTGTTGGTATAAGTGAATAAAAATACAAACTCATGAAACATTTTCTTTTATTTTCAACTAGCGGCTTCCAGTAGCTTCGCCCGCGTCAAAATTATGAAAAATAGAAAATTAACCTAAGTGAATACAGACCTGGGATAAAAAAGTATCCTATGTGCTATTCCTAATTTTTGCGTGAAAGAGTAACAAACATCCACACACTACTTTCGCTTTTATAATATTAAAAGTATCATTCCCTTCACGCTCCTCAGGGGACACATACAAAGCGTGGGCATCCGGGGACAGAAAGACGCCAACGTCCACCTCGACCTCGACTGTATCCTGGATCTCAGCGTCCAGCGGTTGGCCATCCTCCCCGAAAATCCGTATAATCTGCGGCTGTTCACTGTAAAAATAAATACTTTTACTAAATTTACTTCACATACGTCCATATCGGTAAGATACGGGGGATGACTATTCATAAATAATATCAGTACATATAAACTTACGACTGCGACGGCAGATTGAGGAATATCGGGGATCTTGACCTGTCGCGGGACGCTGAGGGACGTGGCGACCAATCACCCTAAAATATTGAAACGTTAAACCACTGAAATCCAACTGTAATAAATACGAAATATAGCAAATCAAACAGAATAAAGAAGTATTACCGCTTGCGGCAGCCTCCTTGTAGGGCGCTCTGGTGACGTGAGAGGAGAGTAGGGTGGAGCCTCCGGTGAGGGTGAACGCTCCCATGCTTCATCCTAAACATAAAAAAAAACATGCAAATACTCCGCCACCCATAGCCAATAAATCAGCGCAAACCACAATAAACGCAATACCACTCGTGGAAGGCTCCCCATGCGTACCGGCGATGAACAGCGAGCATGCACAACTTCATCCTAAAATGTACAAAGAAGATGTCCATGCAAAAAAATCCCATCCAAATGCAATAAAAAACAGTTCACAAATTATTATTATTATAACAAATTATAAGGCAAACATAACAACCTCATCGCTGGAAAACACTTCGTGTTCATCGCCGCTCTCCTCTTCAACGTCCACATCTTCCTCGTCGTAAAGCAGATCCAGGAAGTCCGCAGGACGCTGCTCATTTACGCGCCAATTCGACATGCTTTAAAACAAAAAGAGAAAAAATATCGCCTTGGTATATAACCTATGGTCTCTTCAGTTGATTTTCTTTGGTAATAAGAAGAAAAAAAAAATATAAAGTCATGTTAGAGCTTTAGAAATAACCAATTTATCATATAAAAATAAATGAACAATATTTATAAAATACCGCTATCACTATCGATGACTACAAAATTTTATCGACACGTGTATCGACACTGCAGTTTCCCTAGTAAAAACTTGATAAAAATAAACTCCAAATAAACTTTGTCCTTAGCGTGATACAAATAAGGACCAAGATGGCTTGTTGGATTTTGAATCCCAAAATGGCCGTTACGCGTGCTTTCTTATCAAAATTATTTTTCACTATCTCCTTGAATCTCCAGTTCTCGAATTCCATTTCTAGATTTGAATCTTGCTAACCATCCACAGCTCGCCTTGAAAGAAGTACAAGGTGTCTCAAAAGAAAGTTCACATTTAAATCTTTTTTTAAAAGAAAAGTCTTAGCTTTATTGAAAAAATGTTTATTTTATATTGAAGTACACTGTTTGGGAAATTATTTTTTAAAAATAACATCGTCCAAATGTAAACCGTTGCGCTCTCGGCATTCATTTAGTCGGGCACTAAAATTGCCTATGACAGCTCGGCAGGTAGTCTCCGTGATGGCTGCCATTTCATGACGGATATTTTCTTTTAATTGTGCCAGGGAAGTCGGTTTATTAGCGTAAACTTTTGATTTGACATAACCCCACAGGAAAAAATCCATAGGCGTTAAATCGGGACTCCGTGGAGGCCAATTTATGTCACCTCGCCTGGAGATTAATTTGTACGGAAAAATTTCTCGAACTCGAGGCAGAGATCTGTTGGACGTGTGTGAAGTTGCTCCATCCTGCTGGAACCATGTTCTTTGGTTGTAACCAGGAAAGTTTTGCAGTTGGGGTACGAAAAACTCGTCTAACATCTCCACATAACGCTCTGAATTCACTGTGAGTGTGCGTCCCCTTCCATCTTCAAAAAAGTAAGGGCCGATAATTCCTCGCGCCGACATCGCTGCCCATACGGTGACTTTGGGTGAATGTAGCGGTTTCTGATGTTTTTATTTTGGGTTGGTTGCACTCCAGTAACGACAATTTTGCTTGTTTACATGCCCATTCAGGTGAAAATGGGCTTCATCGGAAAACAAGATGTTGGTGAACGTTGGAAAGCGCTCAATCATCTGATTTACAAAGGCAAGCCTCTGACCAGCATCTTGAGGCTTCAGTTCTTGCACTAACTGAATTTTGTACGGGTGCAGCTTTAAATCTTTGTGTAAAATGCGGCATAATGAAGATCTGTGCACATTTAAAGCAACAGCACGCTTCCGAATCGAGAGGTTTGGATCATCTCGAATAGACTGAGTAACACTGTCCACGTTTTCGGCTGTTCTTGATGTTCTTGGTCGCCCAGATTTTGGTTTCTCCAGAGTTGACCCAGTCTCTTCAAACTTCTCAACCCATTTTGCAATGAGACGAGTGCTAGGCGCATCATTTAAGTGACGAATATGTCGAATACTGCAGAATTTTCTACGCGCTACAGTCGCCGAATTACCGTTTTTGTAAAACTCACGTACGCACAACGCACGGTCCGCACCAGAGAAACGCTCCATAGCGACTAAATTCCCAAGAGCCAGACTACCGACTGACATACCCCCCGCGCCCCTCAGAATAGTTGCTTTCGCGTAATAAGATAAGCAAATGTGAACTTACTTTTGAGACACCTTGTATCACCACCAAGTTTTTGATTAAAATCCAATGCTTTTTCACATAACAGAGGTCCAGATATGGGCTGGCCGCATGCTCTCTTTTGTAAGAACCAAGTAAAAACTGCATTCTCCAGAATTTCATTTTGAGATTTTTTCATGACTTTACGTTGCGAGCTCCCATCTTCTTGCTCAAGCGCGCAGGTGAATTTCATTATGGAATCAGAATTCTTTTTAATATCTGATATCGTAGAAGTTCCGACACCATATATTTGTGCCAACTTACTGCCAGATTCACCATTTTTTATACTCTCAATTATCTTCATTTTGTCTTTAAGAGACAACACTACTCTTTCGCTTGGACATTTTAAATTTCCAACACAAAACGTAAACAAAAATAAAAGACAACCTTTCAGTTGAACGTTATCAAAGAAAATGAAACAATAACAAACACTATCCCGCAAACAAATAGGAGCGGGAGTACGTACAGCGTCGGAGGCGGGAATAAACTTGTCGTAACATGTCTCGTTGCGCCGTCAAACCATTTTTAAATTGATAATTAGAGCCGAGACGAATGAGTCCGGATAATCGGATGTTCGGATAATCGGGATTCTACTGTATATTAGATGCACAGCCATCAAATGTTATGGCTACAATGTCAACTCCCACACGGTAGCATTCACTAAGACATGTTTTCAGTAAATTTGCCCGAGTTTCAGCCGACAGTCCGTTAACAAGAAAATATGCTACCGGGATTTTCCAACTTTCGTTCATACAGACTAATATAAAAACATATGCCTGAGTCGCTATTTCACACGATTTTGCTGATCCAGCACCAAAGTCTACGACACCTACAGTCTTTTTTCCTGTCCACGTAGTTTGGTGACGAAGAGCCATCTCGTCTGCAATTAAGGTGCACAATATTCGCTGGCCACTTTGTTTATACTTCTTTTCTTAAACCTCTAACGCTTGTTTATTAAACCCAGGATCACCTGAGCTGTTTTCGTACCATTTCCCTATGACACGAGGATGTGGTAAAGATCCATTAAATATCTGTCTTACATATTTGTAGGCAGCTACGGAATAATAGTGCAAGGTGACAGCAAATTTTCTTAACGCTGGGGTATATTTTTGGCGATAGCCCTTAATTTTGCTCTTTTGAGCCAGTCTATTTATAAATTCTACTGCTTCGGCTTTAAGATTCAGTTCACTGATCTGATCAATAGTAAAAAAATTTTTTTTTTGGAGCTCTGAAACTAATTGTTTTAAGTTATTGCATTTTTCTTTTAGCCTTTTACTTTTTTCTTACTAAATTATAATTTTTAAACTGTAACTTGCGTTTTTCTAAGGAAAGTTTACTAATCCTTTTCTTCAAAATAGCTTTCCTTGGTGTTTCAAAAATTGAACCTTCTTCAGAGACTTGAACATGTTCCAAACTCGTCGGTGATGAAATAATATTTTGTGCTTCTTGCTAAAAAATAATATATATATATAAAACAATCCGGTTATTTCACAAAAACCAATACTTTTAAATAATGTGTTTAAAAATGACGTATAATTTTACCATAATCATAGGAACTGCAGTCTTTTTTATTCTTCGATAATTTTTTTTCGTCACATATATATCGTCAGCTGAGAAATGCTTTGAGCAAACTTTAGTATAGGGAGTTGGTAGCCAATCGTTTTCACGACTTTGAACCCTTATTATGTTAAGCCACTTTTCTTTTATCAGCCCATCTGTAGGCAATCTAAAATGAAAACGGAAAACAATAATGTATATTCATAACATAACAAGTGCATATTATATTCAAACAATATTTTAAATTCTAACCACCAAAAAAACTTGTGTA
This sequence comes from Leucania comma, assembly GCA_958295575.1. Lineage (NCBI taxonomy): Eukaryota > Metazoa > Arthropoda > Insecta > Lepidoptera > Noctuidae > Leucania > Leucania comma. The sequence continues at coordinate 19,752,466 of OY282477.1, read as the reverse complement.
ATAGTGTCCCAACCTCCCCTAACGTCACGTGACTACTAACTTCATGCGCCGGCCGCGCACATACACAAAATCACAAAACTCAATAATTTAAGCTTAGAACAGGACAGTATCTCGCAGGTGTACGTAAGACGACTGAGTACCGAGTATTGAGATTGTTTCTAAATTCATGAAAGTAAAGAAAAATCTAGGGAGTTCCCTTAGCTTGCTCAGTCCACAATATTAAACTCTATTATCTACGAGTTAGATCAAATACTTGCGAAACACTTATAAACTTTGTGTTACGTACCGAACTATCCACAACCAACGGGGATTCCCTTTGTTTCCCGATTGGTCAACAATGAACTCTATTCTGTACGACTAAGGGGCAACGCAAATAGAAGACGGCGAGACGAAGGTACGGTACAGACACGGCGCAGATACGGTGCAGGCGCGATATCTGCGCAAACAGACGCGGGGACGATACGGCAAGTTAAGTCATTATAGAGCGTGATATTGACGGGATAAGACATGTATTCCTCTTCAGACGAAGATGAAGATGCACTGGCTTTGCTACAGATTATTAATTTACAGCAAAGACCAAGAAGGTATTGGATACATCCAGTGTGGAGAAATGCAGAAGAGCACAGGTACTATAAAATAATGGAAACATTATATGAATATCCTGATCGTTTTCGCACAGTTTATAAAATGTCACTGGAATGTTACCATATCGTATTGTCAAAAGTAAGAGAAGGACTTCGGAAGCAAGTTACAAATTGGAGAAAACCAATCAGCCCTGAAGAAAGACTACTGATAACTTTAAGGTAAGTGAAACTATTTTTTACAGATCAAACTTTTATTGACAAATCAAAAGATAATATTCATTGAAAATGTTTTTGGTTTAGCATCTTTGCTACAATTAGTATTTATAAATTGCTCTCAGTGTTACAGCTAATTTGAGTATCTGTCAAGCTGTCATCATGTGCTGTCCTTATCTCACAATACAGAATCAGCGCATGCGGACAGGGACAGCACATGACTACTCAAGCTAGCTGTCGCACTAAGAGCCATTTATAAATAAAGTTCAAGGCATTGGATAGTTCTCATTAAAATCACTTATTTCGTCTTCATGAGATTGGATAGATGTCTCTGGATTCGGGTGAGGTGTAGCTGGAGTTATTGGTGAAAATATTGGCAAACATAATGTAGTTGGAGTTGCCGGAGGTGCTAAGGATTGTGCTCTTTCATAAGCTCCCGGTGTCCGCGTTTGCTGATATTCTGAAATGCTGAGTTGATAATAAGCTTTCTCATCATAAGTTCGGTGTCTTGAAGGCCCAGCTATTTGTTCAATTACAGCCACTGCCGCCGGTGGTGCTGGATTTATATACTCTCCGGATATCAAAGTCAGCTGAGTTTCCGGATTTTTGTTAGCTGCTGCAGTATGTTTAGCTGTCTGCTGAGTCGAGGTAAACGAAGGTGCTGGACTTGTATTAGCTCTGGATGTAAGAGTCTGCTGGGTTGCACCTTCATTAGGATCATAATCTGTCTCTCGAGAAGGTGTTCGTGGATAATACGGCTGTGTCCTAGGATAACTAGGTACTGGGTCATTCAAAATTTGCTCTGATAAATTGAGAACGCCCATTTTAAATCTTCGTTTTTGGGCTGGTGTCATTGATTTCATATCTGGAAGCATGCTTTGAAAAAAAGCTAGATCGCTGTCTGTTTCAGGCTCAGCTCTATGTATGGTCTTCATTTGTAATGCTCTTTGACTGAAATATTCATGTGCTGATTTATTAACATCTTTTAAAGAGATTGCCCTAGATTTATTTAATAGTGGTAGCAGTGGCGGTGTTGGCGTGGATTGATTGGAGATGGAATCCGAATTTGTGTTTTCAGAAGCTAGTTGACCAGTAAACAGTGTCTCATCGACTTCTTCACTATCATTACCGTCTGTGCAATCATATTTGCTTAGATTGCTTTTGGTTGGTCGGGACTTCAAGTAATTGTCTAAAAAATGTAGATGTGGTGAAAGGTAGTACTCTTTAATCGTCTTTGCACCTGATCCAGATGGCAAATCTAGCCTTTTCTTGTTTTTGCTGTAACTACATCGAATATTCTTCCACCGTTCTTTACATTCTTGGGCTGAAAAATATTTAAGGAGATTAGTTACAATGTGTGTTTAGATTGAGGTGCCACTTTTCGCATCGTAAAGTGGCTAATGGAGTTATTTAGTAGTAGTTTAGAAAATTTTGTAGAACGGATATTGGATTTTGTATTAGAATACTTCAAAAGTTAAATGAATATAAAGGTGGCACCTCAATCTGTTTGGATTGAGGTACCACTCAGAACTGGGAATATTATGGATGAGTTTTCATCAAAATTTCGTAGTACTCCAGAATTCTGGAGTACTACAAAATAATACAAAATTTTGATAAAATTTCATCCATAATTTTCCCAGTTCTGAGTGGCACCTCAATGCAAACAGTTAGATTGAGGTGCCACCTTTATATTCATTTAACTTTTGAAGTATTCTAATACAAAATCCAATATCCGTTCTACAAAATTTTCTAAACTACTACTAAATAACTCCATTAGCCACTTTACGATGCGAAAAGTGGCACCTCAATCTAAACACACAAATGTTACATACTTATTGCTATTTTATTTTTGTTACAGATACTACTCAGATGGCTGTTCGTTTACATCACTTTCTGGATATGTATTGAGAGGAGGCAGTACCGTCCGGCAAATTGTGCATGAAACCTCTAGCGTTTTGTGGGAATGCCTACAGCCGGAATATATGCCTGTACCTACACGACAAAAATGGGTAGAAGTTGCTGAACGGTTTTACACTCTCTGGAATTTACCGAATTGTGTTGGGAGTTTAGATGGAAAGCATATTAGAATTACAGCGCCCATCAACTCGGGTTCGACTTTCATAAATTATAAGGGATATTTCTCTATTGTATTGTTAGCAGTTGTAGATGCAGATGGTTTCTTTTTAACTATAGATGTTGGTGAATACGGCCGAAATAGTGATGGGCGAGTATTACAAGTTAGCTCTTTTGGACAAGCTATGGATCTAGGCGATCTCGATTTACCGAACCCTACACCTTTGCCTGGAGAAACACAGAATGTGCCCTTTTATTTTGTGGCAGATGAAGCTTTTCCACTAAAAAGAAATATTATGAGACCATATGGTCGAAATCAATTGACTAATGAGAGAAGAGCTTATAATAACAGGTTGTCAAGGGCACGTAAGTCAGTAGAATGTGCCTATGGTATGTTAGCGTCAAAGTTTGGTGGACTTTACACGCCTATTTGCTGCAAACCAGAATATGTTGATAATATTATAAAAGCAATGTGTGTGTTGCATAACGTAATTCGCACATGTGATGGTAAAAAATCAAATCCACGGTTTAGAAATAATTTGATAGGAGCAAACATTAACATGCGATTAATGGGAGAAAATCCCTACCATATCAGGGAATATCTTACAACATATCTAACACAACGATCTCCGATTCCGTTTCAGACTAGACATAATGTTTAAAATTTAAATAAAATACATACCTGTTGCACCGACTTTTATTGCTATTTCTTGCCATATTTTGTCTTGCACATTTCTGTTACTGTACCCTGTCTTAGTGTAGTCATAGATATTCGGGTATTGCTCAATTAACTCGCAAAACTCAATATTAAACTCAATATCGTCACGCATCCTGTATACGAAGCGACGTGCGTCTTGCGTTATCTTTTGTTCGTGACTGAAGGCGGCAAGCGGACGGCGCAGGCACGCCGCTCCTCGCCCCCCGCCACGTCGCCAGCAGATGTAGGCGCAAGCGGCGTCTCGCATTATATACAGTATGAACAAAGATACGTAGCGATATATTTTAAACTGTTCAAATTTTCGTCCATATGGATATTTAAAGGCTGATTTACATTGATACAGTAGCTGGCGCCAGCTACTGTATCAATGTAAATCAGCCTTAATCCATGATTTTAATGAAAATCCGATGTAATTTAACTTATTATGATTTGATTTATGTATTTCGATGTTATTCGTATTTTAAAGTACAGGGTGGACCAGAAAGAATTGCGAATTTAAAAAAATCATAAAAAAAAAACTAAGTACAATTCACATACAAATTTTTATTTCTATAAAAGATAACATCTGGGAAATTCATTTCTTAAAAATAACGTCATCCAGGTGTGCACCATCGCGCTGCAAACATTCTTCGAATCTGAACCTCAAATTGGTAAAAACTCGCTGGCACATTGCACGGGGAATACCTGCCATTTCTTCCTGGATATTGGTCTTCAACTGGTTAATCGTGGCTGGGTTATTGGAGTAGACTCTACTTTTTAGGTATCCCCACAAAAAAAAGTCCAGTGGCGTTAGATCCGGACTTCTAGGAGGCCATGCAATGTCACCTCGGCGCGATATCAGTTTCCCAGCAAACATCTCGTTTACGACCGCCAAAGAGACATTAGATGTATGGCATGTCGCGCCATCTTGTTGAAACCATGTCGCACGATTATAGGCTTCAAATTGTTGCAGTTGTGGAAAGAAAAAATCCCTTAACATGGCTATGTATCGGTCAGAATTTACAGTGACAGATTGGCCTTGTCGATTTTCGAAGAAGTAGGGTCCGATAATTCCGTGCGCTGACATGGCCGCCCAAACGGTTACTTTCGGCGAATGCAGAGGCTTTTGATGTTTTGCACGTGGGTTCTCTGCAGCCCAGTAACGGCAATTCTGTTTATTCACATGCCCATTTATGTGAAAATGGGCTTCGTCTGAGAACAGAATATTGTTGAAACTCCGAAAGCGTTCTAACATTGTTTCAACAAAAGCTCGTCGTAAAATTGGATCATTCGGCTGTAATTCCTGCACAAGTTGAATTTTGTAGGGGTGCAATTTCAAATCTTTCAACAAAATGCGACGCAAAGATGTTCTGGATACCACAAGTTCGGCTGAACGCTTTCGAGTTGATAGAGCAGGATTACGTTGAACTGAAACTCTAACTTGTTCAATTGTGTCTTCCGTTCTTGTTGACCTTGGGCGTCCCGCAGGCTTCTGTTTGAGAGTCGAACCAGTAGCTTCGAACTTTCTGACCCACGATCGAATCACACTTTCCTTCGGACACTGATTTAGGTCATGTAATCCAAACTCACGCCGAAATAAACGCCGAACAATAGCGCACGAATCGCGATTTTTGTAATAATGTTTAACGCAGAATGCACGTTGCGCTCCGGTGAAGTGATTCATCGCGACTAAATTTCCGAGAACCGAGCTACTTAACCCCACCACCCGCGCAGTCCCCTCACTAAAGCTTCAAACGCAAGAGTGTTTTTAAAATCGTACGCCCTTCTGGCCCACCCTGTAGTTAAATAGCAAACATAGCGGTTACATATTGCAAACATAAGTACAGTCGACAGCACATCAAGCTATACAGTTTGACCTTGAGCACGCCTTTATTGCACTTGTAATAGTGGCGGCTTTCGTAGCGCAATGTTACACTTGATGTGCTCTCGACTGTACATAGGAATTATAATGATACAAAAGGAGGGAATTAGTATTCGAAAAAAAACCGAAAGGAGGTGTATTAAATGTTATTTCCACTAAATAGCACCTTGTATAATAATACTCTGTGCCGTACCGTCCCCGCGTCTGTTTGCGCAGATATCGCGCCTGCACCGTATCTGCGCCGTGTCTGTACCGTACCTTCGTCTCGCCGTCTTCTATTTGCGTTGCCCCTAAGATATAAAATCTTGCGGACTCAAATTGGAAGTTATAAAATAAACCCCGGGAATTCGGGGGATACCCACAGAAAGGGTTTTGATGTTGTCATAATGTAAGTCGTAGGTTAACCTAAATTAAGGTAAATTGTAAATACACAGATGAACCCATGCCTTTTTCCCATGGAGTTGGCAGAAACTATAGAACTAAATAAATGGGTACCTAATTAATTAATATTATCCTATAGTTACGTTATTACGGACTTCAAATCTTCAGTTACGTATTTGTGAGATTTCTAAAATCTGTCCGTAATTACGTAATTGCGTAATTACGTAATGGAAGCCCTAGCTGTCGGAGATGAGGACTGTTGGTCTGCCGCTAAAGGTGAGGGCGGTTGAGCTGCTACTGAAGATGAGGGCTTATGAGCTGCTGCTAAAGGTGAGGGCTGACGGGCTAAAAGTCTAGGCTTCTTAGCAACTGGCGGTGTAATCTGTAAGGCCTCGGCTACATATGAGGGCTCATGTATGACAGCTGAAGATAAGGTATCCACCACTACTGCTGGGGGAGTGATTGGTAAGGTTGCGACTGGCTGCCAGGGCTGATAAATAACTTCTGAGGGTAAAGCTTCCACGAGGAAGATAAAATGTAGACCAGATGTAGGCCGAAGGGTATGTGAAGGATCTCCTGCTAAGACCTCCAAAAGGTCAGGGTCCATTACATTTTGTAAGCTGTCCAATTCCTTGTTGATATCATAAGATGGATAACATAAAGTACCTGAAACCTCTTCCTCCTCAGATATTTCATCCTCTGATGATGCATACATTTCCTCTAAAGCTCTTTCGATTTCATGTTCGCGAACAATTCGATTTTGATTTGGTTTTTGCGTGTTCTGAAATGATCAAACAGTGGTTGTTAGGAGATTTACCCTTAATAATTATGTAGACAACTAACAGGACAGTGGCAATTTCTTTGTTAAGAACCATTTTTCACACAAAGACCACATTTCTTTGTTCTATATGGGCAGAGGTTATATGTGGGACACAAACTTTAGGAGTAAATATTTCACAAAAGAACAAATACAGTGATAAATCAAATAATATTACAGATGAATAAACTTGTATACTATCATAAGTAGTCATTAATAGCACTTACCATATTTATTTTCGGCATAATCACATTTATAATGAACACAAACACAAGAAAACAACCGTTTTTGGCAAGATTTGTATTTGGCATTCAAAATGTCAAAAAAATGTTCCTATACTATACACGTACTTTTTTTCGTTCAGAAATCGACTGCGTTTCATAGACAAAATAATAATGACATTTTGTAAAGATAAAGATAAAGATAAAGATACTTTTATTTTGCAAATATGGGTAACAATGAAAGATGACATAAAAATATATATTACAAGTTCAGCCATATTTTACCATATAGGCATGCAAAAGACTTAAAATTGAACATACATTAAATACAATTTCAAAATAAGAGTAATATACAATGAAACACAAAACAAAGAAAATATTCTAACTTAAAAAAAAATCTTTCTCATTTAGGTATTCACTTATATTATAATATGCTTTCATCACTAAAAAGCTTCGGAGTTTTTTTTTTAAATAAAGATAGTGGAAGCTCTTTCCAACTCTTAGGCATTTTATTGTAAATGACTGGTGCCATGCAGTAGACACTTTTGCGCATAAGTGCTGTCTTGGCTGGCTCTTGACATAGCAGGCTATTATCGCGTCTGTTGCGGGGAAATACGTCGGCTAAGCGTTTAAAACGACTAGGGTTTGTCTTCACAAACACAGCTACTTCTAAGATATATAGACTAGGCAATGTTAATATCTTGTGATTTTTAAAGTATGGTTCACAACTGTCAGTGGGTTTTAGCTTAAACATCGCTCGTAAACATCTTTTTTGTGCCTTGAAGGCGGTTTCTCTTTCGGTAGAGTTTCCCCAAAATATGATCCCATACCTCAAGTGTGATTCTACAATTCCATAATAGGCAGTAAGAAGTGCATCTGTGTTGATTATAGTTGATAATGCATGTAGAGCATATGCAGACTTACTTATTTTCCTACATAAAACATCAATGTGTGATTTCCAATTTAATTGTTGATCTATTTGTAGGCCTAAAAATTTGGTACTTTCAACTTCTTCTATAATATTATTCCTGTAGTGTACATTTAAGCTAATACTAGAAGTCTGTTGTCTGTTGTTTGTGGTTCCTATACGACATCGGCTCGTCACAAAAAAATAAAAATCCATGTGGTCGCTATGTGATCACTGCCTGGCTAAGGGTTAAAACATATATTCATTAGACGGTTGTGAGAATGAATTATTTCGTGATGTCTGATTTTATCGTGTGATGGAGAAAGTGGGGCATTGATTGTGACAGTTTAAGGGTGTAACTGACTTTTTGCCAGTACTACGCATAATAAAAGCAGTAAAAGTATTGGGACAATCTTTTTAGCTTCCACATAGAAAATCGATTTTATAGCCATAATAGTCTTATAGCCTTCTGTCTACCACGTTCAGGGTTTGACCTGCCATTGGCAAACTGATTACCCGAGTAAAGTGCACAAAAAGCCTCGTTCACAGAAATATTGTAACCGAGCTCGCATTTACTGCAGCGTGGTTTAGACCTGCACAGGGTGGCCACATACATAAATCTACGTGTCTACGACTACACTACTTGCGACTTTGCATTGTAAAGTAAATGTACTGCTCAACTGGAAGGGATGTAAAGCACCAATAAACTCTTTGGTAAAACTAAGACTTGGCCATCTAAAGTAATAACATACAATTTTGTGGGTTTCCACTCATTGGCATCGTCTTTATGTATTTTCCTGTTAATGCGGCAGACTTAAAGGATTTGTCCACATCCAGAGGACTCTGATAAAAATATAGTTTTGTTCCTCAGAAATATCAACCAATAACACTCATCCTTTTAATGATAAATCTAACTGAATTGGAATTGAAACTGTATAACCGTGGTTTAACAAAAGGAATGCATTTTCCTTTTGAGGGAATGTAAACTCCACAGCCACGTCCAATAATTCAGGTTTCATACGTTTTCTGCCGAATATAAAAGCTGGTGGAACAAAGTGGCCACTCGCAGACACAGCATTTACAACGGTCACATTTATGCCTCTCAGCGCTAGCTATTTTACAGCTCGTTTGCCTTTGTATGTAAGAACTTTGGGTGGCTTGTTCGGTACGGTAGACAACCCTGTTTCGTCCATATTGTATATACGGTGAGGAGGAAAGTTATATTTATACAACATGGCACTCAAGTTAATGTAGAAGCGTTCGCATTGTGGTCTGTTAAAACCAATAGCACGTGCGATACTTGTTGATGTGGGTTGCCTAATGGACAAATCCGGGTGCCTTCTTAAAAACCCACGCAGCCATTTTTAACTGCAGTCTTTGTTTTTCGATGAAATCTGTGTGAAATATTGTTTTTTTCGGCGAATTCATAAGCAAGTGTCCTTAAATCCTTCGTGGTCATGCCAAAAAACATTGCATCTAAAGTCGTCAAATAATCGCAGAAACCTTTTTCGACTTCGGTTGAAAAGGTATTATCATATCTCCCAAGTTTTGTGGGACATACAGTTTTTTGCAATAATCTCCTTAAGGAAGATTCAGGATACCTAAAGATTTTGCAAGAAATCTTTTACTTTTTCCTTGGTTCAGAAGTTTGCGTGCTTCTTCGATAATAGAAGGCGCCCATGTTTGTCTGTTACTTTTCCTTTCGCGTCTTGACATTCTGCAATCAAGAAATCAATCAATCAAAAAATTAAAAAGTAGTCCAATCCCTAAACAATGGAATAGAATATTGTAAGTTGGCGCGCGCCATCTTGTACACCCACGCAGTGCGCCATCTTACATACTTCCCTACAATGTAGAAATCGATACACATACGCCATTTGTTATAAATAGTCGGAATTATTTCGTTTGCTAAGATGATGTAAGACAACATGGCCGTTCGGCCATGTTGTCGTTTCCCCATTCTCCCGTTTTCCCGTTCTCCCCATTTGTCAAATATAGTTCCACAATTGTCCGCGGGACTTCTTTCGTGAAAAGGACTTTTACCCTACGCTTTTGCATCTAAATTAAGAGACGGGTGTCTAACTTTTAACGTCAGGCAAAATATGACATCCATAGATTAAAAAAACCAAAATTTGGACAGAGGCGTTTTTGCTTCTTCATTTAGTATATTTTAAACCAATATATTTAGTTTTCTTAAGATATCTAAGAATTCGCTTGGCATAAGCCCAGGTTTCATAATTATAACAATTGAAGGGGTAAGTGGACAAAGGTGTTATCTGACAAAACTGAAAAAAAAAATAGTTTCTAGCATGAACATAGGTTTTAAGTGACGATAAATCGACTGGTGGACTCAAAATATCTAATTTTAATTCATATCCAAAAATACAGACCCTAGCAAAGGTGTTAACTACCAAAATGCATAAAGTTTGCAAATGTGTTATAGGCATATACATTTTCGAAAAATCATTTATACTATTACGTTTGAAATAATATAATGTGATATCAAACCATGTACCTTTTGCATGTTCGGAAAATTAACACGATTAAATAAATAAATAATAAACAAAGGTGTTATGAACTGTGTGATACGTTTGACATAAAAGTGATTCCCTTTTTTTTAAACCCCATAATGAAAATGGGATTAACGTCTAAAATCTCCATTGGTTTAATTTATTTTATCTAATGCATTAATTTGACAGTGACATTTCGATTCCGCGCGTCTTTCGCCGTTCGCGCGCCTTTCTCAGTTGTTTGAGTTGTTCACAAGAAATGAAGCCGAGTGGAAACAAAATAAGAATAGTATTTTAAGGCAGGAACTCCCTGCCTTAAATAAATATACAGGAAAAGTTTCTAACCAGTGCGCAAATTTTGACATAATAAACTTGAATATATTTTAATAAACACGTATTTTTTATTGTGATATGTTTCAATAGTAAAAAATTAAGTTAACGCTTACGAGACTTGTTTACTCAGAAATTTATTTTATGGACGTCGCTTGCCAGTCCGTCGACTGGTCGCCCGATTCACGCCGCGCGTCGACCGCTCGCCTGACGCGCCAGCTGGTATCAGAAGTACTCACGCGCGCTCGCTCTATGCGACGGTACCTACTTACGCGGTGCGATTATTGACCCCAGTTTAGCACTACAATTTTTTAAGTTTAGACTGTGTAAAGTTATTTGTAAACGTAATTCCAATTTATCCTTCATACTTTCATGGGCTTAGGACCATCAAAATGCAGAAAATAAATCATAATAAGTAAGAAAGTAGGTAATACGTTTTAATCCATTCAAAATAAAACATTTAGGTATGATAGGTATTTAGACATGATACAATTTAGATTGAAACAATTGCATTTTGGCGTATTTAAAAAATTGTGGTGTTTATACAAAGACCGGTGTAATTAATTAATAAAATATCAGTCATACAAATAGAAGTCCACTTATGCTACACACCGGTTTCTATGTCAGGTAATATCGGACGGTGGACCCCATTACCTGATTAACCTAAAACCTTAATTAAAAGATAAGCACTATTTAATAAATGAAATCCATAAATTTTAATTAAAACTTAGAACTAACGTGTGACCTAACTCTAACATAAAATTAACATGTAATCTAACCCAAGCTTAAAGTAACATGCATCTTAACCTAAACTAATCTACCGTAAGAGCTACACATGATTTAAATCTAACCAAAATGGCCCTTGACCCACAGTTAGTTAGGTGTGGACAAGGGGCCTACTATAATAATAAGTACAAAAAGCCCTAAAACTAGTCAATCCACCTCTCCTTCATCAATCCATGAATTGGACCTTGCATCAGCATATTCATCGTCCAGGGTAGGGCCCGTGACTCCTCTAGCAATCCTTCCCATCACATCGGTCATCTGCTGCAGCAAATTCCGTTGAGGGGTATGGCTGGTGTTCACATTATGTTCTTCCCCTGTTGATGGTTGCGGAACCGTGCCAGAGGCGGGCCGATCTAGTTTAAAGACCCGGAAGCCTGCTGTGACTTATCAGCCATCAGCATTTCAACTGCCTTCTGATAAGTGTGCCTGGCATATCGCCTTATCTGGCCCAACTCCGTAGCCATCACCTGTACTCTTGGGCTCAGTGTTAGCCTCCCGGATGACACGGCCAGGACATCAGCTTTAACCAGCATTCTAGATCTAATGTCATCATTTATGAGGTTGCCATTAATTGCCGCATCAACATATTGAGTCGAGGACTCTAATAAATCCTCTAGGGGCCTTGTAGCCATCTTCCTCTTATCTTTTGGTGATGCAAGTGTCAGAGTCATCTCCACGTTGAGAAGCAAAGCTATCTCACGCAGGTCCTCTGAGAACTCGCTGACTGAAGGGATCACCCCTGAAAACACAGTATGTTGCATAATCAATGGGATGTCAGCTCCAAACAGCTTACTCTTGAGTTTGCCTGGAATCTTGTCCTTGACGATAATGGCGGCAGTCTGGATAGAGAATGCTTGTGCGATTCTTGACAAGGTCAGTTCGCTTGAGCCAAGGATGGTCTTGTTCTGGCTTGGGTCCATGATGATACCATAAGCACTAGCCTTGCGCTTTAGAATGGCCCCAGCAGCTCTATCACACCTCATTATCGCCTTGGTCACATTGTTGCCTCTCTCAAGGAACACGTTCAGGAAGAACATAAGATCAGTCTTTGGATCACAGTTCTCATAAAGGCTTGCCTCCCCAACTTTCAGTGCAGGCACATCCCCAGGCTTTATCGGGTTCTCTGCGGCCTTCTTAAAGAACTGTGCCATGATCTGGCGTGCGTCGAATCCCAGATATTTAACTGCTTCCCTGACAGCTGCACACTGCTTCCATTCCACCTCCGTGAACGTCATCTTAAAGGTATCCTGATTTTCCTCAGTGATGCCTAGTCCAGCCATGAGCCCAGCCAACTGCTCCTCCTTAAGCGCAAACACATGAGCGACCTGAGATTTTGCCATCGTGATGCTAGGGTTGTCTGCTGTTCTAATAACTCTCAAATTTTAATTACACCGTCTGTGTGTGTGCACGAATACGGTGTGATTTAAAAGGCTCGACGTGGTGCTGGGTCTGGGTCATGGAGTTGTTGTACCGGCTGAAAGTGGTATGGATGGAGTCCGGCTGTATTTAGCAGCTTCCATACTACGCTTTGGCTAACACCAAAACGTCGTTCTGCGTCGTAGTTACTGGCTCTTGGATTGCGTTCAAAAAAATCGGCTTCGACTGCCAGACCCTTGTGCGTGGCTCGGTGTTCTGAACTGGCCGTGATCAAGCAGCCTATGGTTAGCTGCTAAAATTGTGCTCTCATTAGGGACCGTAGGATTGAGGATCCCTTGGGCTCGCATACGAGGTACGCTCTCCGTTTCGTATCTTCTTCGTGCTGCTCGTAAATTTTCATTGCTTAACAAATACACTCGCACCATTTCATAATACTCGCGGTGAGTAAAATGAGACATTGTCACTACGCTAGTCTAGTACGCGGCACACGCGCAGGGACGGCGAAGGGCGCGAACGTCCGACCTCCGCTTCCGCAAGTGACGTACTGCATGTGCATGCGTTTTGTTTATCAAACGCCGGCGCCGCATGCCCCCGCGCCCCCGTCTCGTGCGCTGGGCGTGGTCCAGCGGCCGGCGGCCTTCGCGTTTTCATTCATGCTCATTCATAGTATTACTATTAAATTATATCCATGTCTTGCTTATTTCAAATTGGGACAAAGTGGAAAAATGAGAAAAAAAAAGTCATAAACTAAAAATGGAAATGTGTTCTATTGCTTACACTGAGCCACCAAAAAAAATTTACGCAGTGGTTTTTAATTTTTCACTTAAGCCCTTTTTAAGTTCACATTATCTAAATATGATTTACATGAAATTATACAAAGGTGTTAACTTCGTGTTTTCCCTATTTTTTTAATAAATATATTAAAAATATCTTATGTCTGTTATATAATCTAATAAGAAATGATATTTTAAAAAGGATTGACACTTCAGATTTAGATAAAACATTTAAAATGTATACTTGGTTTTAAGATTTGAACTTTTCTAACGCTCATTTCTCAATTTGAATTTTTTGTTAGTTACCACCTTTGTCCACTTACCCCTTCAAATGTTGAACTGACTTAAGAAACTTACTGAGTACAAGTAGGTGGCGGTAGGCGGCTAATACAGTAGGTGGCGGGGTCGAGTGAGCGAGCGAAGCGAGCGATTACAGACCCAGATTTAAAAGTTCGCGCTTTAGTGCATTTGCATGCAGTTTTTTTGCATAAAATTCTGGCATCCAAATGTACTCGTATCATGCAGAAAAAATAGAGATATAAAAACTATACTGATAATTTTCGGCAGAATGAATTTCGTACAATTTGCGTGTTTTCAAGAGAATACTGTTTTCGATTTAAGTTATTTACTTAACAGAATTAAGTACCTTTTAGATATAACTTTCATGAACATAGTTTGAGCATAATAAATTTTATTCTAACATATAGGTATAATATTTATTTTTTTCAAGAATTGAATTTTGTAAGTAAAGTCTGTTAATAAGCCCTAATAAATAAAACAATAAGTCTGACATTAGTCATTTCTTTTCCCCAATTAGGCAACTAATACTTTTAAAGCCTCTTTCATGAAATTCAACCATTGAGCTTGCAATTGCAGCTCTACATCACGCTGTCGAATCCTCTCTCTTTTCAATTCTTCTGCAATTCGGTTACGCTCTCTTTCATACTCCTTAGTAATCCCCTCACACTCCTTAATTTTTTAAAATGTGGTCTTCGGTTTTCTTCTTTTTTTTTCCGGCGGTTTCCAATGTGTGTCCACTAGAGCTGATGTAAGTGCTAGTGGCTGCGCGGGAGGAGGAGGTGGAGCGACTGTTTGAAATTGTGTTTCTGCAATTAAAATCATAATTTTTTTATACACATCCAGTATAATTACTGTTGAAATTCTCCAATACTCTAGAATCTCTCTTGCACTATTTCTAACTACGCCTTAAGGGTTATATCCCGATTCGAACTTGAGATCAAATTTACTATCAAATTTACCGCTCGCTTGCCGCGCCGGCGTCGCAACCGTTATCTAGATTACCCTCTACCCGCTTTCTTTTTTTATGTTCCCCGCCGTGCGCGTCGGGTATCAAGTAAACAATTATTCATTGTGCCTCAAGTTGTTATTGTAACACTTAAGTGTTATGTTTTTTATGTTTAGTTTGAATGGGGCGACCCATTTAAGTGTTTTGTTTATTAGAATTCGACTACGGACTCGAAATATGATACGCTAAACACGGAGATAGCGCTTTTTAAGCACGACTTGTTTAAAAAAAAATATATCTCAAAAACTAATGCGATGACATAGGGTTTTTTATTTTTTATTAATATATATAGGATATAAAGATTAGGAAAATAAATAATACCATACACCTGTCCATACAAAATAATTTATTTACAGCCATTTCAATTTGCGTAAAAATCTGGCGGCGCGAGCCGTAATTCTAGTGAAACTTTACATGTCTCAGATGCATAAATACCACATTGAGGCCTAAAATAAAAGTAATACAATTAAGGTAGTCTAATATTCTTAAAAATCATAGCGATAGCATTTACCATTACTGAGAAATATAAAAATTAGTGCAACAGTTCGCATTCACACAGTGAAATCACTTTAGTTTTACAGTTTTTTTTTTATTTCTACGTACACCATACAAAAACAGCAATTACTAAACAACATAGTACATTTAAAGCCCTTTCTAAAAAGGTATCACACTTGTACATTGGACTGTTACAACTTTGTGTATTCAAAAGTAAACAAAAAACGATCCACCAAATGGCGGGCGTAAAGGCTTGGTACACACTAAGTGAGTGATCCGGAAATACGCTCAGTCACGGACAGCGAAGTTTGTTCCAGAGGGTTATTTTGAAACTAATTTTCATCTTTTGTCACATGATATAGAATCGATAATACAATAACTTGGTAAAGTAAAATTGCTTTTTTAATATTTTTTTAACCGACTTCAAAAAAGAAGGTTTCTCAATTCGACTGTATATATGCTTTTTTATGTTTGTTCGTGGATAACTTCGTTCGTCATTTATTAACGGATTTGAAAAATTCTTTTTTTGTTGGAAAGAGTATACTTCCCAAATGGTCCCATAGTCACCAAGTCGGGATCTGATTATGGACTCTTGGCGAAATCGAGTACCTACTTGTCTTTTTGTTTTTAGTGAAGTCGGTTATATTTTTTTTGTAAAATGTTTTTCATTTCACACTTTTTAGTTGCGAACTTGCTATACACTGACCGACTACAGAGTGCCCATTTTTAATGACTGAAAATATGTAGACAACTTTTGTTTGCGTTAATTGGAATCAATTAACCCAAACAAGTTGTCTACATATTTTCATGATATGCGGTGTAGCAGCCCTCGATGCACAAATTCACCGCGCAGGTGCTACACCCCCACACCGTCGAGCGAGACACCTTGGCTGCGTAACATAACTTGCAGCGCTGCTTCCGCTCATTTTTGACAGGCAGGTGCATCTGCGATGGTGCGGCAGGTACCGCTAGTAAAACGGGCCGAGGACTGCACATTTGCAGCAACCCCTGCGCCAACTGCAGTCGGAAGTCTCTGTTACTAAGGCTTTGAATGCGGTTATGGTTGAACATCACAAAAGCATTGTGTATGGAAACATTCACAAGTCGGCGGAAAAGTTTCTTGTACCAAATGGTATTACGTACCCTCTCTATGGGGTAGGCATGCAGCATTTGATCTTTATGATCTATGCTGCCCATAGAGAGGTTGTAATCCAAAATGACATCTGGCTTGTACTTATAGTACCCATACTTTTCTTTTCCGCCGACTTGTACTTTGTGGAATGTTGATATCATCGACACAATGCTTTTGTCCATCCACACAACCACATTCAAATCCTTGGTCGTGCAGAAGGCCACCTCTCCCGACCTCATATTTTTTTTATTTTTGGCCTTTAAGCCCTCTGGAACGAACTCCCTGCAGAGTCGGAGAGTGCCCATCGTGTCAGTTATGTGCTTCAATTTGAGGACCCTAGACAACAGGGGTGCGTTGTAGAAATTGTCCATAACTACTGTATGGCCCCTGTTGAATAAAGGTCTCATCAAAGTGAGCACAATTTGAGACGTGGCACCCTCTGGCTCATCCCTTTCCACATCATGCTCTTCAGCCGGTTCTTGAGCCCCCACCTGCGCAACATGAACGTGCCCCTTGCCCGAGTAAACCTCCATCCTCCACAAATAGCCCGTCCTCGACTCGCACAACTCGTAGCTGTTTATACCTACTCGCGCTTTTTTCGTAGCAATTTTTTGGGCGAATGAGAGTCGCCCCTTCCATAAAAGGAGCGACTCGTCAATAGCTACGTTTTGCTATAGACATTTCTTGGTCTCAAGGTAATGTCCAGATTGTCCTCGGGTTCGGGTTCCACGTCGCTGCCTACGCCAGGCTCCAGGAAGTCACGGTTTAGATCTGCGATAAGTGGATGAAGAAATTTTAGGGTTTGGTCTACCCTATCATCTTATGGAGGCGACACATTCAATGCAAATATTAGTCTAACTTACCAATCTCGTAATCGCTCCTTCCTGTACCTCTACCATGAGTTTTAAGCAATAGTATTCGTCGCTACTCGATATCGACGCCGTAAATATTTTGTATGCCAAATTTTGGTTCTGCAAGTGACCGCTAGAGGCGCTGCAAAATTTGCCATACAAAATATTTACGGCGTCGATATCGAGTAGCGACGAATACTATTGCTTAAAACTCATGGTAGAGGTACTGATCTAGGCGCCGTTGTCGAAGTGGTAGAAGCTGAAATATTAATAAATTTTAGTGAAATTATTCAAACGTTAAAAAAAAAACCTTTTAATATGACACTTACAAGGTGTAAATCCGAGTAATTCGATGTCGGCCAACACTTTAACCGGACTTGGAGGTGGTTCGGAACTCTGCACGATCCCCGCCGATGGTGAGAACTGTATTGAGCGCTTTCTGTCAATTAAAAATGGTGGAATTAAATTTTGTTTATTTTTTAGAATCGACCTCAAACGCATTCACCAGTCGCTGAAACAGAATAACTTACTTCGTCCGAGGCGAGGTCCTTCCAGCCTCTTCTGAAGGAAGGCATGACTCCACCGTTGACATCAATGGGACTGTAAGAAGGGCACATTTCCTCGTCAATAAACAATATAAAGTATGACGTAAACCAGAGCGAATGATTTCTGCTATATGAACTGTTGGTCTTACTCATGACAGAGTCCGGAGCGGCCCGTGGAGGTGTACCCGCAGACTGCACCGCTCGGGCAAACATTTTCTGCGATACCGTAATTTTAGGAGGAGTACCCTCTATTATGTCGTCCTCCTCCTCCTCCTCGGTGATATCTAGAATATAACGAGGATATATAACGGATAAAAAAATCAAAGTTCTTTTGAGCCACTTTATAAACCATAAGACATCAATTGATATGAAGTTAATATCTTACTTTAAGCATGATTATTTGAACTATGTCGGGAGTCGTAAATTCTGACGCAAGCGTGATTTTAACGAATGAAGGTAATACGAAAATATTAATAATAAGATATTCTGCACATACCATCCGAACGTTTTAGCTCCCACGGCTGGGGTACATGTGGGGGAGGGACTGTCGGTACCCCCGGTAAAAGTGGGCATGGACGCCAGACCCTCATGTCTACGACCTTTTTTTTCCTTCCCTGTAAAAAAATAAAGAAATACTGACTGGATACCTTGAACATGTACGACGCTAACGAGTTAGCAACAGTACGAGCAGGTAAAACATTGCTTTTATTTCTGAATTTGCTTACTTTGGCTGTGGAGAATCAGGCATGCGAAAGTTGCCCACTTGCTTCCTTTCCCTGAGCTCAACCAGCTTTTTTTTTTGGCTCGGAGATAATTTGGCCAGATTTCTCGCATCCAAAGTCGTCGCGACTTTAAGTGCCTTTAATTGTTCCATCAAAGACTTTGGACTGAAAAAAAAAAAACGAATGAATGAATGAATGCAAAGTTTTATTATGTTAATTTTACCGCGATTGTTCTCCGGACGGGCCTGGAGTAGGCTGTCTCGACGGACCCGGAGTAGGCTCCCAAGACGGACCCGGAGTAGGCTCCCAAGACGGGCCCGGAGTAGGTTCTCCAGACGGAACTGGAGTGGGCTCCACGGCCTCCGCGTTTCCACTCACCGAACTAAATATTAAAATGATGAAAGTCGGAAGCAACAAAAATAAAATTAAAAATTGGTTGGTAGGTAAGCACATACATCGGAAAGCGAAGCGATCTCGCACAGCGTGGTTTGGTAACCCGGCCACGTCCACCTCTCCCACCAGCTCCGCGTCCTTGCTGACCCACACCTCGGCTTCATGGCATTTTTTAAGCACTTGCTACATGCAGAAAGCAAAAAAAAAAAACCCTTTAAATTAAATTAAAAAAAAAAATACTTAATACGTTTTGTTATACGTACTATATTTTTTTAAAATTAAAAAACCACCAAAATAAAATATTCACAAGCAGTTTTTGTATGCCATTTAAAAACGCGTACAAAGAAACTCGGTCCGAAAGTCAAATGGATACCTTGAACATGTACGACGCTAACGAGTTAGCAACAGTACGAGCAGGTAAAACATTGCTTTTATTTCTGAATTTACTTACTTTGGCTGTGGAGAATCAGGCATGCGAAAGTTGCCCACTTGCTTCCTTTCCCTGAGCTCAACCAGCTTTTTTTTTTGGCTCGGAGATAGTTTGGCCAGATTTCTCGCATCCAAAGTCTTCGCGACTTTAAGTGCCTTTAATTGTTCCATCAAAGACTTTGGACTGAAAAAAAAAAAACGAATGAATGAATGAATGCAAAGTTTTATTATGTTAATTTTACCGCGATTGTTCTCCGGACGGGCCTGGAGTAGGCTGTCTCGACGGACCCGGAGTAGGCTCCCAAGACGGACCCGGAGTAGGCTCCCAAGACGGGCCCGGAGTAGGTTCTCCAGACGGAACTGGAGTGGGCTCCACGGCCTCCGCGTTTCCACTCACCGAACTAAATATTAAAATGATGAAAGTCGGAAGCAACAAAAATAAAATTAAAAATTGGTTGGTAGGTAAGCACATACATCGGAAAGCGAAGCGATCTCGCACAGCGTGGTTTGGTAACCCGGCCACGTCCACCTCTCCCACCAGCTCCGCGTCCTTGCTGACCCACACCTCGGCTTCATGGCATTTTTTAAACACTTGCTACATGCAGAAAGCAAAAAAAAAAAACCCTTTAAATTATATTTAAAAAAAAATACTTAATACGTATTGTTATACGTACTATATTTTTTTTAAATTAAAAAACCACCAAAATAAAATATTCACAAGCAGTTTTTGTATGCCATTTAAAAACGCGTACAAAGAAACTCGGTCCGAAAGTCAAATTTCTCAGTGTGCCCCAGCCTTATACTGCACCAACGACACTTCACATTTGAAATTTGTTTGAAATATAAAATTCTCGACATATTTTTGATTATGTTTTTTACCATCCCGGCTGCTGATAACTTGACCTCACACATTATTAGCGTTTAGTATGATAAAACAGGCAAACAATATCAAAATTGAAGGTAGAAAATATTACGTAAGCTTGCAAACCAACGGCCAAAATGTACCACAAAACTTTTCGAATCTCGACAAAGAAAAATTTCATGTTTCACGCTAAAAACTTTATTTGTATGTATTAGTTGTTTACTTACCTTGAAAATAAAACAAACACCGAGCAAATTAGATAACAATTGTTATTTTAAAACCATTTTTTACTGGGAACTGACAAACACGTAACCGCGACAAAGAATTGACAACTTCAACATTTTTTTTTTAAATATTTTTCCATGGTTTGGATACAAGGTTTGGTTCATTTTGATAGAAAATTTCTTGATAGAAATTTTTGATAGAAAAGTTCTTTCCCAAAGAGCCATCACTGATTCCTCCGCAGTAGTATTCTTTCTTACTGCACGTTCAAGTTTATTGAAGTGTTCCGTTACAAATAGACAATCCTCCTTGGATTCTTCAGTTAACATGAATTTATAAGGAAAAAACCCGAAGATATTATCCATTATTCCTGTTAAAAGCTGAACATTTACTAATCGGGACATCTTATTAATGTAAAATAACCTAGAGTCTGGATACAGACAACCGAGAACTTTAACTCTTAAAGCGGTCTACACACCAAAGCCGCTGACCCGGCGGCACAGCCTTAAGGCGCATCCACACATGCCGCCGGGTTTCAGACCGCCTTGCCGCTGAATGCAGGCCGCCGGCTTTACCGGCGGTTGCCGGCGGCCTGCAGATGCGGTTGCAATTTTCGCAGTAGTGTTGTGACTTTCGTCGAAGTTAGTCGTGTACGTAGGATTGAAAGATGTTGGACTATGATATAGTTGCGTGTATCGCAAGTGTAGTGTTGTATGTTATTATTCGTAAAAAGAACCGCAAAATCAAACGAAGATATTGGGTCAGACCAAGTCTACGAAATAGGCCTAATGTGTCCCTGATACTTGAAGATTTTAGAAAGGATGACATAAACCGAAGAAATATTCGTTCGCAATTTAACACTTTTCTAAGGATCTCTAGTGAAGAATTTGAAATATTACTGAATTTAACTGGACCCATGATATCAAAAACTGACACCCGCTGGAGAAATGCTGTGTCAGCTTCCGATCGACTAGCAATTACTTTGAGATACCTGGCTACAGGAGACTCTTATTTTTCACTCGGTACGCTGTTTAAAGTGTCTCCACAAGTTATTTCTTTAATAATTCCAGATGTTTGTCAAGCGTTGGTATCTACATTATCCAATTATTTAAGGGTAAGTACAAATATCCGTAACACATTAGGTAGTTAGAAACTGAACCTTCCTAAGTAACATATCTATTCCTAGTCGAATTATAATATCTATGATTTTATACTGTACCTGGAACTTCACACACATTTTACATACATATAACTAGAACTACACACACAAATATCACAAACAATCTTATTTTACAGATGCCGAATACACAGGAAGAATGGCTATCAGTGGCTCGGAGTTTCATGCAGAAATGGAATGTACCTAATTGCGTAGGTGCCCTCGATGGGAAACATATACGTATTTCATGTCCAATTAATAGCGGTTCTGAGTTTTTTAATTATAAGTCATATTTCAGTATTGTTTTGCTAGCTTTAATCGATGCCAATTATAACTTTTTATACGTGGACATTGGATGTCAGGGCAGAATATCTGATGGTGGAGTTCTACGCAATTCAACTTTATTTGATATGATACGAGATGGAACTTTAAGTCTGCCACAAGCGATTCCATTACAAGGGAGAAATACACCTGTACCTTTTTATTTCATCGGTGATGATGCTTTCCCCATCTCACAGAATATAATAAAACCATTTTCTGGATATCATGCAAAAGGATCACCTGAGAGGGTTTTTAATTATAGAATTAGTCGCGGGCGCATGGTTGTAGAAGACGCGTTTGGCATTTTATCTAATAAATTCAGAATTTTACATTCACGCATTGGCTTACAAAATGAGAAAGCAAAACTTGTCGTGATGGCTTGTGTGCATCTGCATAATTTTATGAAGAGAAATGAAAGAACTACTGATGGAGTTTTGAACGAAGAGCAACAAAATATTCCGCAGATCGCTCTAAATGTAGAACCAAGTGTAATTAGAAATGAGCTAAAATGTTATTTTCTATCGGAACAAGGTCAGCTTCCTTGGCAATATCAATTATAATGTTTTAAAGAAATAAAATATGATTATTAAAATAATTGTTTTATTTAGGAATCAGAAACATTTCTTAACACTTCTATAACACTATTTTCGGTTAAATTATTTTCCAAGACTTGTCACTTGTGTTGACATCTGGGCTATTTTGCATTTCATAGTCTGATTGAACAGAGTAAGAGCGCGAAGTTGAGGGCGATGGTGACATTGTTGACGTTGTAGGTTGGCCTGTGAAGTATCCTGGACGAACATTTTGATAACGAAGAGGCTGAGTAGTATTATTGGTATCAAAATTCATCGGACCTATTCTCATTTCTGCTTCATAGACAATATTCTGGATTTGATGTTGTACTGTACACATCGTGTAATGATCCATCTTCCTCAACTTGCTACTTATATAGTCTGCAAATATAGCAGCATCATCGCGTTGCCTTGCATTAGATGTAATCTCCCTCAGTAATTGCAAAGCTTCATCAACTTCAGGATCTCCCTCTATGTTTCGCTTTCGTGACCTCCTTGTCGAAGGTAGCGTAGTCTGGGGAGTGATATTAACTTGAGAAGACTGAAAATAAAAAGGAAATCTTATAAATAATTGCAAACAAGCTTTAACATTATGTTTTGAAATATCCAATCAGTATGTAAATATTTAATAAAAACCGGCCAAGTGCGAGTTGGACTCGCCCAGGAAGGGTTCCGTACCATTATCTATGAAAAATGAACGTATCTATTACCTACAACTAGCCAAAATACAAACATTTTTCGGCAACAAAAAATAACTTTGTTTTTCATACAAATATATAATAATAAAATAACAAAGTTATAATTTGCGATTTCACACGTTTATTGTATGGGGACCCCCTTAATATTTTTTCATTTTTATTTTTAGTATTTGTTGTTATAGCGGCAACGGAAATACATCATTTGTGAAAATTTCAGCTTTCTAGCTATCACGGTTTATGAGATACAGCCTGGAGACAGACAGACGGACAGACAGACAGACAGTGGAGGCTTAGTAATAGGGTCCCGTTTTACCCTTTGGGTACGGAACCCTAAAAACCAAGCTTATAAACATTACATGTATACAGTCATCATTGATGACGCCTATACCTACACTCTTGATGAGCGCTTATTCCCGAATACTTCGCTTTCGGTGAGCGTTTTGCCGACTGCATAAGGTTCAAATACGAGAGTATGCTCGTCCGCTCTCCGTGGTATTATATATTGTTACCGGGTTGTAGGTAGTAGGTATCGAATATTAATACGCGAGAAAAAATCTTTGTACCCCTATTTACGAAAATAAAAATCTTTGTACCCCTATTTACGAAAATATTACTTAGTGAAATATGTATTTTAAATTAATTATGGTCGAATTTCGATCAATAGGCGACCAACTAGTCTACTTGATTATAAAAATTTGATGGGTACTTACAATAGGTGCGTGGCTGTTCAGAGTCGGTACCGGTGCATTCTTGTCACTAAGAAATGATAACGCCTTATAAGCAAACCATTTCGGCAATTGAACATCTTCCCGTCCAGATCCACTCCTTTTAGATTCTTCATATTTGCGTTTTTCTCGAAAATAATGGCTGGATAAATTCTTCAGTTTTCTCTCAATTTCTGATGATGCTATGTTGAACACAGAAGCAATATCCCTAATAGCATCATTTCTTTTGTTGCGATTCTTGAAATCCATATGCCTTGGGTTCCACAATGGTTCATTTTCTTGATACTTTTCTATTAATAAAAGTACTGCACTATCATCCCAGTTAAATTCTGTCATTTCGTTATTTACTTCTATGAAATTATACGACAACACTACCACTCCGTATCGAAGCCGCAAGCAAACTGCCGCCGGCAACCAAAAGCCGCGCGTGCCGCGGCTGAGATGCGGCAAATGCCGGCGGCACGGCCGCCGGCCATGCCGCCGGGCATGTGTGGATGCGCCATTAGGCTTAGTGCCGGCGGGTTAACCCGGCGGCTTCAGAATGTCCAAGCCGAACGACTTTGCCGGCGGCAATGCCGGCGGTACGACAGCCGCGGCATGTGGTGTTCTAGTAATTGCCAAAATAAATAGTCGTAGAGATTGGACGTGTGTGTTTCGAATAATTCAGAAGTAGTATTTTCAGTACCTCATTGACATGGAGGAGGACGATAACAATGATTTAATAATAGCAGTTTGTGGAGTTATTATCGGTGGACTCAACACACGAAAGTGTTGGGTTAGGCCAAGTTTAATGAGTCGCAATAAATACAGTACTTGTCAAAGATTAAGTGATTTAAAGGAAGACGACTTGGTTCTATACAAACCCATTTCTTTTAAGACTTTCCTGTCATTAACCAGTACCGACTTTGAATATTTACTGAATATTGTTGGACACAAAATAGCTAAACAAGACACAAATTACAGAAAAGCAGTTTCACCAGTGGAAAGATTGTCAATAACGTTAAAATACCTAAGCTCAGGAAATTCTTTTAGTAGCCTGTGCGACGTCTTTAAAGTATCTCCTCAAGTAATTTCAAGCATTATTCCTGAAGTATGTGATGCTTTAGTTGAAGGACTTTCAGATTATGTGAAAATTCCAAGGAGTCAGGAAGGATGGAGAGAAATTGCAGATGAATATTTAAAAAGATGGCAAATACCCAATTGTCTTGGGTCAATGGATGGGAAACACATAAAACTTCAATGTCCCCCAAAAAGCGGAAGTGATTATATAAACTATAAAAAATATTTCAGTATTGTGCTCTTTGCTTTAGTAGATGCTGATTACAACTTTTTGTACGCTAATGTGGGATGTCAGGGTCGGATTTCAGATGGTGGGGTTTTTAATAATTCAGCATTATGTCGATTGTTAAATGATAATGAATTGAATATACCACATAAAACCCCTTTACCCGGAAGGAATCTACCAGTACCGTATTTTTTTTTTGGGTGATGACGCGTTTCCTCTGCAACCCCATATTATAAAGGCTTATGATGGTAATCACACAATGGGATCATCTAAGAGGGTTTTTAACTATCGCGTATGTCGAGGGCGAAGATTAGTTGAAAACGTGTTTGGGCAGTTAACACACAAATTTAAGATTTTTCATAGACCTATTCAGCTAATCCCAGAAAAAGCTACTACTGTAACTTTGGCGTGTATACATTTATTTAATTATATCAAACGAACCGCTGCAACTCAGCAAAACGAATACGATACTGAAAATAATCAAGGAGAAGTCTTTCCCGGTGAATGGCGTAGACATCTTGAAAACGACAGTTGCTTAGATAATATGTCAGGAGAAGACAATCAAACCTCGGATACTACAGTGACCGCTGAGGATACAAGAGTGGAGTTGACTCATTATTTTCTTTCTAGTGTCGGAGGATTAGAATGGCAATATAACCAATAAACGCCCATTAGTCGAATAAAATTAAAACTCATATAATCAATATTATTTTTAATCATTAAGTAGTTCCATGTATTATCCATTAAATCTAAAATCGTAAATTACACATAGTGAGATACACTTTTATTGTGATTCGTATAATAAAGTTTTAAACAAAATAAGAAATGTGTTTTTGTAAACCATAACTATTGGTTTTTTTTTTTTTTTTTTTTTTTGTGGTAGGTAAAAATCATCCAATGACGAATCCCGCCCTTGGGTGGGGCGGGAAACAGTGTCAGACTTTTACTGACTAAAAAACCTACCTTTCCATTCCTTGCCTTTATCCTGGGGCCTTTGGTGACAGTCTCACATAACCTTTGGCCCCAGTAGGCTTCGGCCCTGCTGGACCCCTACAGTATGCTGACAACTCCTTGAGGCACGCGGGAACGGTGCGCGCCGTAGACGACCTGAGCTCGGACCGGTCTGTTACCGGACGGACGGACAGCGAGCTACCCATTGCCCACCGTCCGCGAGCCCGCGCCTACGGTGGCCGGAAATTGGGGTCGGAAACCCGGCGGCGGCGGCGGCGTGTCCGCCTTTGCCTAAGGCGGTCGGCCTCCTCCTTTACTAGCATTACTGCTTCGCAGAAGGAGGCGACCGCCTGCCACTCCTCCTCGCTCCGGAGCATGGCTTGAACCAAGCCCCGGCGCGAGAGATCGCCGCCGATCGCCCCCACGAGGACACGGCGCTGCTCTTCCCAAGCGGGGCACACCTCGACTGTGTGCTCCACCGTGTCCACCGGGCGGTCCGCACAGTGGCGACACCCGGGCGTCGTCTCCGCACGAATCTTGTACAGGTACTGACCGAACTTGCCGTGCTCGGTCAGCACCTGCGCCAAACGGAAGGTGACGACGCCGTGGGGCCTTTCCAGCCACGCCTCAAAGAGGGGCCTTACCGCCTCGATCGTGGCGTGCCCAGCACGAGGTTGCGACAATCGCTCTCGCCATTTCACCATGAGATCCCACCGGAGCTCAGTCCGCCATGCCGCGACTTGTCGCGGCAGCGGAGTTTCGCCCCGACGTTGCATCTCCACGCGTAAGTCATGCATGTGTGCAAGGACTGTTGCCTCCAAATCCCACGGTGGTAGGCCAGCAAGGAGGCTCGCCGCTTCGCAGGACACCGTACGGTATCCGCGGATCATCCGGATGGCCATGACCCTCTGGCAGGCGGTTAGCCGGGCCGCCACTCGCTTCCGTAGCGATGGCGCCCACACCGGCGCACCGTAAAGGGCCATGGACCGAACGATGCCTGCGTAGAGCCTCCGGCAGGAGGCGTCTGGACCCCCTAGGTTCGGCAGGAGCCGCTTGAGCGCAGCCCCAGTCGCATTCAACCTGGGAGCCAGACGTCGGAAGTGCTCCTTGAAGTTCCACCGGCTGTCGAGGACGAGTCCCAGGTACTTCATCGTCGACCCGACGCCGATGTGAACTCCTCCTACCGTTAATTGGGAGCCCGGAGGTGGCGCGCTCCGAGGGCCGTGAAAACACATGGCCTCGGACTTGTGCAATGCCACCTCGAGTCCCAACTGCTGTATCCTCTCCACGACTGTCGCAACCCCGCGCGTCGCTAGTTCGACCGCCGCCTGGTACGACCGTCCCCGCGCCAGGACCAGCGTGTCGTCTGCGTAACAGACCAATAACTATTGGTAACAGTAGAAGTGTCACTAAACTAAAATTAAAACCTTGCTATTCCTTTTGCACATATGTCAAGCTCTACTCGTGTGAAGGGAATAGTCAACACTAATTTTAAATTTAACTTTAATGGGGCTACCTATAGCTACCTTTATTATACCAAAAAGAAAATTAAATATTTATAACATATTTTGAAGATTACTTTATAAGTTTTATAACACAATCAGAAGGATTTAGAGCTAGGTATTCTTCAGCAAATGTTTCTAGTGACGAAGGTTGAATTGTTTGTGGATCTGGGTTTGTTTGGGCAGAGTATTCAGAAGAAGTTAAGTTATTTGTAGAAGGGCTTACAACCGTCTGTTGAAGTGAAGATGCTGTATAGTATCCTGGATGACTGTGTGAACTAGAAACACTACTTGGTCTTGCAAAATCCGTAAATGTATCGGATCTGCGGACGGCGTGCAATGGGTAGCAGCGGACGGCGTGCAATGGGTAGCACGCTGTCCGATCGTCCGGTAACCGACCGGACCGAGCCCAAGTCGTCGACGGCGCGTTCTGTTCCCGCGCGCCTCAAGGAGCTGTCAGCACACCGAAGAGGCCCAGCCTGCTAACTGCAGGCAGGCAGGGTCGAAGCCTACTGGGGTCATGGGTTAGTTCCGAAAGGAATGCTCGGCCCCGGCACGATAGGCTACGAAGGAACGGGGTAGGTTTTTAGTCAGTAAGAGTCTGACACTACTTCCCGCTCCGCCCAAGGGCGGGATTTGTCATTGGATGATTTTACCTACCATAAAAAAAAAAAGTGTATCGGATCTATATCCAGTTTCGGCTTCAAATATTATATTGTTGATCCGATGTCTCACAATAGCTTTCATTTGTCGATCCATTTGTCTTAACTGACCCGCAATATAATCTCCAAATAAACCATCCTCATCTTTTGTCACATTTGGTCGTTGGGAGACATTCTTCATAATATTCAATGCTTCGGATATCAACTCTTTATTAGGGTTGATTTTAGGACGTTTATTTTGTTGCCAAGTTGTATTTTCTGGCGACATCTGTGGTAAATCATTTTGATTTGATTGTGAATCTCGTTGTGAATCGTGGCTCGTCGACGGTGTGTCCTGCGAAAAAAGACGAAAAAGACTACCCGTTTAGCCGTTTTACTTTTATTTAATAAAAAATAAATAAGTATATCTAGTCAAAATCAACATTTATTGTGTATTTTTTTATTATGGATTTTATTAAAGGCACTGAATAAGTCTTCAACATTTCAATTATTTTTTTTTTCAAACACATTTTTTTTTTACCTGAGTGGCAACTATTTTGCCAATGCCCGGGAAAGGGTTAAAATGTAAATACAAAGATACACTAATAAATAAACTAATATAATTATATGTCTATGGGGCCCTAGTTGCCTGATTATAAATAAAAAAAAAAAAAATCTTTACTTACAGTATCGGTGGTTCCAGTAGGCACATTTTTGTTCTGCAGAAAATTTAGTGATTTGTAGGCAAACCATTTACTATGATAAATATCATCAGTACCCGCACCAGACTTATTTGAATTATCTTCTTTTTTTTTCTCTCGGTAATAATGACTAGTTAAATTTTTTATCTTTCTCTCGATTTCCGGAACATCAGTAGCAAATTCACTGGCAATTTCATTAAATGCGTCGTAACGCTTTGGCCGGCTTTTGTAGTCACGGTTTTTTGGGTTCCATAATATTTCTTTTAAATGATAGAGGTCTATTAGTTTTATAACTGTTGCATCGTCCCACTCCATATTGGTTAGTTGATAAAAAATAAAAGTGCCGACACTTCACAACAACATAGAATGAATAAGAGATACGTCACTACTCTATGAAAGCCGGCGGGCAACTGACTGAGTGAGTGGAGAGGGATGCCGTCGGCATCGGCATGCTGCCCCGCCGGCTTGCCCGCGCGGGCGCAAGCCGGCGGCATGATTGTTCAAAATAAGGGTTGGGCCGGCGATCCGTGCCGCCGGGTCTGCGGCTTTGGTGTGTAGACCGCTTAAAAAGGCGTTTCCTTTACCCACACCACCCACCTCCACCTTTGGAACCTAAAAATTTACCTGCGAACTTACGTTAACGCAAATGCGCCAAAGTAAATTCGCAGGTTATACTTGGTTTAATTTTTTCATTTGAAATATTCCACTTATTCCTAGTTTAACTGGTGAATAACGTTGGCGTAAATAGATCTTAATTTAGACCCAAAAAAAGGAACCAAATTTTATATATATATATATATATCGACTATCGATAAAAAATTACCATGAGCACCTAGTAACACCACTATGACCAAGTCAGACAGAGACGAGTTAATTTCAATAATATGGACGACGGAGGTGCGGAACGCGCATGTAGACCACTGGTCTACACGGGCAATTTGACGTAGTAATGCTTGTAGACTAGTAGTCTACATGGGCAAGTGAGCGGCTTGAATTAGTTCTTTCCCAAAGAGCCATCACTGATTCCTCCGCAGTAGTATTATTTCTTACTGCACGTTCAAGTTTATTGAAGTGTTCCGTTACAAATAGACAATCCTCCTTGGATTCTTCAGTTAACATGAATTTATGAGGAAAAAACCCGAAGATATTATCCATTATTCCTGTTAAAAGCTGAACATTTACTAATCGGGACATCTTATTAATGTAAAATAACCTAGAGTCTGGATACAGACAACCGAGAACTTTAATCCTTAAGACTACTACACACATGCCGGCGGCAATGCCGCCGGGTTCATGCGGAGCGGCTATGCCGCCGCACAAAGCCGTCAAGCATCATTCCGGTTGTGACAGTCACTTAGTAACGCTAGTGAAGTGAAAATTTTTTTTGGTTGGTTGGTTACAATGAATACGAAAATCATCAGCACTGCCGCCGCAGTTGTAATTTTTATTTTAATAAGAAAAAAATACAAAAGGACGAGAAGGTTTTGGGTGCGCCCAAGTTTACAAAATAAAAAATGGCAGAACGGTACTGTAATGATAGAAGAGTATAAAAAAGATGATGTGGGATGTCAACGTTTGCGCAATAGTATGTTCTTTGGGTTTCTGAGAATGACATATGAAGATTTTGAATTTTTGCTAGAGAGTACTGAAGTGTACATTAGCAAAAAAAATACTGGCTGGAGAAAGGCTATACCCGCTAAAAAGAGGTTGGCAGTAACGTTGCGGGTTTTAGCTACAGGAGAAAGTTATTTCAGCCTTGGAGAACTGTTTAAAATTTCACCACAACTTCTTTCCTCACTAATTCCCGAAGTCTGTCAAGCAATAATATCAAAACTTCAAATTAAGGTACCTAATCATTTTTTATGACTCACTCTTGATATTCACAGGGAAGCTCACTCACATGGAATCCTAGAGGGGAAGCTAGAGAACACCATAACCTAATATATATTTGTACTCTATTGACCAAATAAATACATTTTTATTTTATTTTTATTTACGATATGGCCTGAATATATGTGATATTGCTGGAATTGGATAATATTTGAGTATAGCATTACATTTAGGCTTACAAGCACATATGCTAAACGTTTAAGTATATATTTATTTTTGAATGTTTATTTTAAATTAATTTTTATTTCCTTTTTCTCTTCTAGATGCCAACCACAGAAGAAGAATGGCTTTCGGTGTCACGTTTGTTTTTCAAGAAATGGAATGTTCCCAATTGTTGTGGATCCATTGATGGGAAACACATACGTATACAATGCCCCAATAATAGTGACTCAGAATTTTTCAATTATAAATCGTATTTCAGTATTGTGTTGTTGGCATTAGTCGATGCTAATTATAATTTTTTATACGTCGATATTGGTTGTCAAGGAAGAGTTTCGAATGGGGGTGTTTTTAGAAACAGCTCGCTTTACGAAGCATTACGAAATGAATCTATAAATCTACCGACACCAAGACCTTTACCTCGACGGACTATGAATGTACCATTTTATTTCCTTGGTGATGATGCTTTTCCGATTTCTCCTAACTTAATGAAACCATTTCCTGGACAACATGAGCGAGGATCTCCGAAAAGAATATGCAATTACAGATTTTGTAGGGGAAGGAGAGTCGTGGAAAATGCTTTTGGCATATTATCGGAAAAATTCAGAATATTTCATTCAATAGCTAATTTACAGCCAGAGAAAATGAAAATTGTAGTAATGGCTTGTGTATGCCTGCACAATTTTATCCGAAGAAATGACGTTGATGTTGAGGATAATACAGGGTGGGCCATGAATTAGTTAACATTTGAAAAAATCGTATAAAAAAAACCATTTAACATATTTTAGAAATCGTTTATTTACGAGAAAGCTAATTAGTTGTAATTTATTTTTTAAAAATTATTTCGTCTAAATGACCACCGTTTCGGTTTTTGCACTCATCTAAGCGAGTCCTAAAGTTTTCGAATACTCTTCTGCAAAGAGGCCGCAAGATCGCCGACATCTCTTCGATGATTTTTTCTTTAAGTTGACGCAGTGTATTCGGTTTATCAATGTAGACACGACTCTTTAAATAACCCCATAAAAAGAAGTCTGCTGGTGATAGATCTGGACTTCTGGGTGGCCATGGGATGTCACCCCGTCTGGATATCAGCTTTTCCGGAAACATGTCTTTGACCACCGGCAAGGACTCGTTCGATGTGTGACACGTGGCTCCATCTTGTTGAAACCATGTGTTACGATTATAGCCAGCAAATTCCAGTAGCATCGGTGCTAAGAACTCCCGTAACATTTTCACATACTCGGCAGAATTAACAGTAACTGAACGGCCTCGAGAATCTTCAAAAAAGTAAGGTCCGATGATTCCTTTTGCTGAAATTGCAGCCCATACAGTTACCTTGGGAGAGTGAAGTGGCCTCTCATGTTTAGCTTTAGGATTTTCGCTGCTCCAATACCTGCAATTCTGTTTGTTTACATGTCCATTTAGGTGGAAATGGGCTTCGTCAGAGAATAAGATGTTGTGAAAATTACTGAATCGAGTTAACATTGTTTCGGCATATGACTTACGCAAATTTAAATCATTAGGGTTTAGTTCTTGCACTAGCTGGATCTTATATGGATGTAATTTCAAATCTAATTTCAAAATACGGCGTAATGATGTGCGGGATAATCCTAATTCAGCCGAACGTTAGCGTGTCGATAAATCTGGATCACGTCGAACAGAAGCGGAAACTTGCTGCACGTTCTCTTCGCTCCGAGAAGTCCGCGGGCCGCCGGTTTGTTTCACATTTAGTGTAGATCCCGTCTCTTCGAACTTCTTCACCCATTTCTTTATTAAAGGAGCACTTGGACACTGACTTAAGTCGTGTAAACCATATTCAACGCGAAATAAGCGTCTCACAGTAATGAGCGAAAAGTTGTTTAAATAAAACTGTTTCACGCAGTAAGCGCATTGCGGCCTCGTGAAGCGATCCATTGCGACTAAATTTCCAAGAAGCGAGCTAGTGCCCCCGCCCGCGCCCGCGCCCCGCGCGGCAATAGTTTGCGCGGTAAGTTACATTTAAATGTTAACGAATTCTTGGCCCACCCTGTATGATAACGATACCGGCACCAAATATTGAAATAAATCGAAATTTGGATCCTTCAATGGTCAGAAATGAGTTGATGAACTATTTTCTTTCAGAGCAAGGACAACTTCCATGGCAAAATTACATTTCATAAATCAAACATATTTTTATTGGGAACAACGTTTATTTAGCATATAAGTATCTATACTGGGTGTAATTGACAGGTTGGCAAAAACGAAAAGTATGAATTCAGACTGCTATTGTTAATATTTTGATAGTGAAATATTTTCCCGGAAATGATAGGTGAACGTTTTTCAATTTTCAATTTTATTTCGTCTACGCAATGTATAACGAACATTGCGATACGCGCGCGACCCTGTACCTCGCGCGTTGTCCATTCATACCACGGAACACAGAAAGAATACTAATAGGTAGGTACTTCGTGGACCTTGTTTGGAATAAATACATAGTACACTACACACACAAACACACCTATCAAAAAATTTAAACACAAATTCAACACCTATCAAAAATTAAAATAGTCACTTACCTAAAGTCTCTCTGGTCGTTCACCCGTGAAACGAATTGGCGATTTAGCTGCTGCCGATGTATCAGCCGTCTGCAGTACGCCAGTCTACGCGTTGAGTCACCAGGTACCAGAGCCTGCACTTTATGGATCCGATATGGACGTTGCTTGTCCTTTCGAAGGCCTTTGTGCACAGCCCAATGTGAAACACGGGGTCCGTTATTACCTACGCCTTACAAGTTTTGCAGCAGTACCGGTTCCCAAACGCGGATTTCGACGGACAACATCTAAAATCGCCTGCTCAGAACGAGCACGGATTGTCTTTCCAGCACCCTCCTGATGCGGCACAATAGGTAAATTTTCTAAAACACGCTGATATGCCCGTGTGATAGTACGACTATTAGCTGGATGTCGTTCATTTGGGTGTCTTTGAACATAGAGCCTTAATGCCAACGACGCGTTTCCTCTAGCTTCACCCAAGCACATTAACATCTGGCCATATTCGCGAGCACTAAACGTTTCATTACGCCGATTCATGACGATAAGTACCACACAACACAAAAACACACAACTCAACTGAACGCAACACACAGTCCCGAACTCTCGACAGTTGAAAGAAAACGAAATAGACGTCCAGATCGCACCATCAATCGCGGCAAACTAAAATGGCGGCTCAGCGCCTCAGCGGCTTCGTTTGTCGGCACGCCTTTGAGAGTGTGACACGTGTAGCAATTAGGGCTGCCCACATGGTATGAAATTAAACATTTTTATTTCGGTAATAGTAAGTACGTTAGTCGAGGTGCCCATGGCGCAGTAGTTACAGTGGTCGGCCTGCGATTGAGATAAAGATGAAGAACTAGGTATTGAAAAATAATCGTATCGTAATCGTATGATAAACATTGTTATTAACCGCTATCTTTTGTAACTTTTACTCATGGTTCTGCTTCCAAGTTTAAAGAATGTGAATCTGGCAATATTGACACGATGTTTTTTATGTTTTATGTCCCACTAAATTGTCTAAAGCAAACAATTTACATTACTGTAAGGCAACGCGTGTCTACAGTTCGGGCAGCTTCGTAATTGATACTGTAGATCATTAACGATTTAAAATAAGGTTTTTGGAATTAAGAAATAATAAGGTAATCATACTCCTGAGTATCTAATTATTATTAATGCATTTTACATAAAGAAAATAAAATTACAAGTATTAAATTCCGTACGCGGTACAACCCTATCAGTGTCGGCGCGAGCAAAGGCGCACCAAACAAAAGGAGCGAGCGAGCGAGCGGTATGCTGTCTCTGTCTGTCGTAGGCACTACGGAGGGCAGTAAACTTTTACAGCTAACAGCTGATTCCGCGCGGGTTGTACGAATTTTCTTTTACGATTACATTGCTGAATTTAAGATTTTTGCTTTTTTTCACTAAAATTGTGTTTTTAGGGCTGGATTTTGTTGTAACAAATTAATAGAACACAAATCTAGTTGAAAAACGGTCGGAAAATTCGACAATTTTCCTGAAGAAAATTCCAACGTTTTTCAGTCATAATCATGGTCATGAAGCTACTGTTTCAGTTTTTGCCAACCTGTCAATTACACGGTGTATAATGATATTTTAAGTAAAATTTTAACTAGGTAACATTTTGTTAATCTGTGTTTGCCTCATTAATCTCACTATCAATCACAATAAGTAGTATGAGCTGGTATTGATACGCCTTCTGCCATACGACAAGCAGTTATCAAATCGTTAGAAGCAAATTCTAAGCCTGGAATGCGGAATGATCCTGGTGTAACATGATGAAACTGATTTCTGACACACTTAAGCTCGTAAAGTTCAAAGACCCTGTCGTCAATATAATAACGCGCTAAATGAAACAATGCTGACTGCACCTTTCTAAGCTGTAGACCTGGCTGAATGGGCGTGCGTATCCTAGTAGACTGAGAGAATAACACGGAATTGACAGATAAAGCGAATCTTACAAGCTCTTGGCTATTCTGAGGCGTTGAAGTCATTGGGTTTGGCATTTCACCTGAGCTGGTGGCTAAATGCGCTAACATCGTTGAGTATCTCGGGCCGTGATTTATGTCAATATATCTTCAATTAAAAAAAACTTAAAAAAGCCTATTCCAGTCTAATCTTGCTGCTTGTGATGGGGATAGTGTGCAGGACAATGTAGAACAGATACCCACAGTATCACGGCAAGTAAATGAACCAGCACCAGATACTCATAGTACTGAAGTTTAAAAAAAACAGGGTATGGTTTTGGAAAATTATGATTTAAATTATTTTATAGCAACAAAAAAAATAATTCAACTAATAAAAAATATTTTCAGGTTTTGTTTACTGAGCCAATAAGACCTGCATCACAGCCAAATGATTTCTTGGAAAGGGGCAGTCAAAGTAAGTTGCATTCTCTAACAAATTTTTTATTATAAATTGATATTAATAATGCTGTAATATTCTTATATTACAAATTATATTGAAAGAAGGAAGTGAGGCCCTGCACTGGGATATGATGGGCTAATAAGATAACTATAATACTATAAGCAGCTCCTTCTCAGCGTGTGCATAGAGAGACGTTACGCGGTCGCCGACGGACTCTCCAGCTATCTTCGCGTTAATCTGCAGCGCGCCGGCGACTATTGAGAAGGTCTCCTCCATCACAACGTCGCTCTGAATTGCTTAGCATCACAGTGTTTCATAGCCATAGAAGAACGCCGAGCACAAGCAGAATTGTTGATTGCCCAAGCAATTAGTAAACAAGTTGAGGGCCAACAGGATGTGGTGTGTGGGTACATACTATTTTGTTAGACTAAATTAATTCTATCTTTTAGTAAAACACTATTATAAGAAACTAACAAAATTATCCACTTCCTATATTTTAAGATGAGCTATATACATTACTAATTCACATACACTATAATTTTTATATGTCTTACAATCTGAATTAGTACCTAATATATTAAGGCTATGGTTAGTATTTACTTTTATATTAACTATTTTGTCCACGCCACTGTCTATTAATTAGACGACCTCTAGCAAGACGTCCACTGTCCAAATCAGTGATAGAGTTCTGGCTTCCATGTTGTAGTAACCGTATCACCCTCGCTTCTTGTCTTTGTAAATGAGCTGGTAATTCTATTGGAGGAACTCTGGCTTGATTGCAAATGTTATGTAATACACAACAAGCTTTAATAATTTTTCCCACCATCTCTGGATCATAGTGAAGAACACGATGAACCAAAAGACACCTAAAACGGCCTTTAAGTATGCCAATGATTCGTTCTGCAGTATTTCTTGCAGTGGCATGCAGATTATTATAATGTTCTTCCCTTGATCCAGGCTCTGTGTTGCTACACGGAACCATCATGTATGGCCTAAGAACGAAACCAGAGTCCCCTGAATTAAATACGAATTTAATTTAATATCACAATAATAACAATAATTGAGGAATTTATGAAAGTAAATGTAAAGAAACATTTTAAAATACATACCAAGCATATAAACTGTCTCTCCTGTCTTATTTAGCTGCTCCAAAAGCGTTTTTATGACTAAATTATTAAATATAAAGCTGTCATGTGTTGCGCCTCCTAAAGTTACATTAACATGCATTTAAGTCTGGATCATTTAACTTAAAAGGTAAAAATAAAAGATTAAAATAAGGTTTAAAAAAAAGGTTCCTATTAATACTATAAGTGTTTAATGCAATCTTAATGAATAAAAAAGAAACTTAACAACAATTCGAGCATGATACCCTTTTCTACAGTAATATCTTTCTTCATGTTCTTTGGGCCGAACCATCAATACAACCTGTGGTTCCAGGCATTTTGAACTTCTCATAAAATCTGAATAAAAGATAGACAATTTACAAATATTACCTTTAAGTATGTAGGTAACATAAAAATATGGTTTATTCATGAAAGCATCTAGGTACTTAGTACAAAATAAAAATTATAGTGTGACTCTAAAATACCTAAGTCCTTACTTTTCTTTGAGAATTTGCCTTTCATTTGTATTTTGAAGAAACTTTATATACTTATTAATAATAAATGGGTTGTTGATGGCATCTAATGGTTCTTATAGCCCTCGAGGCAGATGATTGCGAGATATAGGTTCTTGCATTTTCACATAATATTTTTTGGTAAAGGCGAAATGTCTTCTTCCAATTATTTCAGATAATTAGCTCTTCAGTCAACCTGAATACCTTAATATAGTTTATATCAGTGGTAAGAAGATCCATATTACGTATCACGTAGGCCTTGTCTTGTTTTTAAATTATCTTGACGCTTAGCTTCTTCCAACAAAAAAATCATACAGGAAAGACGAATTGCCATATAAATCATTAAAAATAAGCATAAAAGTTTCAGGAATTAAAGTACGATAAACAAAACCATATTAAGCATTTTAAATTAAAAAATAACTTGTTTTACTTACATTTTAATCGTCTACAACCAAGGAAACATCTACAATTTACAAGCTTTACGGTTTGACAGTTAAAATCGAAGGCGAAGGCGCCGTTGTCGTTGAAGGCGAGGATGATTTGTGTTTCTGAATACCGTTTTTCATGCATTCGGAACCTTACTTGAGTTATATGTTGCGCCGTCGACATCGTTGAGGCGCTACGATCGCGCAGTTACGAGTCAGTTACATTATAGAATACCGATTTGTTTTCATCAGATGTATCAACGATGATTTCGTGGTTCCTCTGTTATACCCGCGATGGTTTGTGCTGGTATGTTTATACGTTAACACGTTCACTGCCACCACATTTTTCTTTAAGTTCATAGCGATGCCGCCCTATAAAATCACGCGGACACGCCAGGCGTGTCGGCGGCACTGCATCTCGTTAAACTTGGACACGCTAGGCGTGTCCAGTGGCACTTCGATAGAGTTAAATTCTAAATCTGTCTTTTTTTCGGTTTAGCGATGAGTATTAGTTAATTTGCCATTCGCTGAGCAAGAATAAAGGTGATTCAAATACGGTCGTGAGATTTAACCTGGAGTTATGGCTGAAAATAGTTTTTTAGGTAAGTAATTATCGTAATTTTGTAAGAGATCATAAACATTTTGTGCTTATTTTGAAATATTTCATAATATTAACTTAGATAACTCAATTATTGCAATTTTAAGGAACGATAGGTTAGGTACCTATTATATTTTAGTTGATTTTAATTTTGTAAGAAATCATAAACATTTTGTGGTTATTTTGAAATATTTCATAATATTAACTTAGATAACTCAATTATTGCAATTTTAAGGAACGATAGGTCAGGTACATATTATATTTTAGTTGAAGATAGCGTATTTATTTAATTTATTGTTTTCTATAATTTTCTCACATAGGATATATTTTTTTAATATTAATTGCCAAAAATAGGGGTAAGGGAGGCATAAATACGCAACTATGCAGCCGTGTGCATGGCTGCGAATAACAGAATAAATGATAATAGCAAATAAATATTATGAGCGGGGACGATTATGGAAAACAGTATTAGTACAAATTATGTTACGGCAAACAAAACATTAGGTACCCTCCTAAATGATAATTTATTTAATAAAACGATTTTTATAAACGGTATAACTCGCGTATATTAATCATTTATATATTCTTGACGATTCAGCGTTCGTGGTCGCAGGCAGACCACGAACCACGAACGCTGAAAAGCTTGCATGGCGGACAGAGCTCCGGCGGGATCTCATGGCGAAATGGCGTCAACGACTATCGCAACCTCGTTCGGGGCGCGCCACAATTGGGGCGATAAGGCCCATCCTTGAGGCGTGGCTGGAAAGACCTCACGGCGTTCTCAACTTCCGCACGACGCAGGTGCTTACCGAACACGGAAAGTTCGCTAAGTACCTGTTCCGGATTCGTGCGGAGGATTCGCCCGGGTGTCGCCACTGTGCGGAACATCCGGAGGACACGGTGGAGCACACTGTAGAGGTGTGCCCCGCCTGGGCGGAGCATCGCCGTGTCCTCGTGGGGGCGATCGGCGGCAGCGATCTCTCTCGCCGGGCCTTGGTTCAGGCCATGGTCCGTAGTGAGGAGGGATGGCAGGCGGTCGCCTCCTTCTGCGAAGCAGTAATGCTAGCAAAGGAGGAGGCCGACCGCATTAGGCAGAGGCAACGGGGCGCTCGCCCCAGCCGCCGCCGGGATTCCGATCCCGATTTCCGGCCACCGTAGGCGCGGGCTTGCGGACGGCGTGCAATGGGTAGCACGCTGTCCGATCGTCCGGTAACCGACCGGACCGAGCCCAAGTCGTCGACGGCGCGTTCTGTTCCCGCGCGCCTCAAGGAGCTGTCAGCACACCGAAGAGGCCCAGCCTGCTAACTGCAGGCAGGCAGGGTCGAAGCCTACTGGGGTCATGGGTTAGTTCCGAAAGGAATGCTCGACCCCGGCACGATAGGCTACGAAGGAACGGGGTAGGTTTTTAGTCAGTAAGAGTCTGACACTACTTCCCGCTCCGCCCAAGGGCGGGATTTGTCATTGGATGATTTTACCTACCATAAAAAAAAAAAAAAAAAAAAAAAACGCTGAAAAGCTTTCGAAACGTTTTTTATGTCTAGTGCTCGCGCAAACCTAAGACTTTATTATGCTAATTTGTTTACTTAATTGTAAGTAATAGTATTTATTTGTTTTACTGCAGATAATCAGGAAGAATGCTCTGATAACTATCCTGAATGTAGTCAGTCAATATTACAAAACTTTCCATTGAAAAGGAAATTTGATGGTTCACGTACTTGTGACACAGAATCAACAGACGGTAGCCTAGATGAAATTACTGATTCTGATGAATGTGTTGCAAAGAAATTGAAAACAGATAAATTGCCAATGACAGAAAATAATGATTCTTTAGGTGAAACCAAAACAAGTCCTGCATGTTGTGCCGCCAAAAAATATTTTAACGCATTATTTGCAAAAGATTTAAAAGCCGAACTGAATACAGAAAACGAACTACCTCCAATTTACGCCCAGTTCGAGCATGATTTGGGTATAATGCTTGCTTTTAGACTTAGAAATGTGCCCGCAAACAGGCGATTGGAATGCTATGAAAAATTAATTAGCACAATAAGACAGTATGAAGATTGAAATAAAAGACAAAGATTAAGACAAAAAGATTTTTATTGATTACAAAAAAAGGAGAACGGACAATCAGATTTGGAAATATAAGCTGTGATTAAGAGTATACCTAATAATTATATATTAAGTATTTTTTATTTAGGAATTAAGTACCTACCTAATCATATTTTGTAATAACTTTGTTATATGTAATAGCAATCAAGACATACTGAAACCATGAAAACCTGGTCAATCTGGGCTATCAGATAGAACATCCTCTCTGTTTTTATAAACAATGTTACAGTGTCGATAATAGGCTGTGATTAGAATATAATACTGATACATATGTCATATATGTATATATTTTTTTCAAAACACTAATAAATAATCATATATTGTGGTCCACTACATAATAATGAGACTGATTTACGTAGTAAAAAAAAAATTAAAACTTTAACTGGTCTTTCATTTAGCTTAAGTACTTCGAAATTATAACTGAATAATTAATATTTGTGATATGGTTTGAAGCATTCTATGCACAAGCCTGGCTGTTGGGGACATTTCTCGCAAGCAAACAATGTTGCTACCCTTTTTTTTTTCGTTGTCCAGCAGTGGGCGCATCTTCTTCGCTTAGTTTTACCTTTTGTGTCTTTTTCTAATTTCATAATGCAATGAACATTTGTCCCCAATGGAAGTCGCAAATCCGGTATTAAATGAGGCTCGATAATAGATTTTATTACATTTAATCTAAAATCATATAAAGATATCTTGTTATTCGCTGAGTACTTATTGTACAGGAAGAAAGAATTTATTAATATTATTTGCATAATGTGGATTATAACTTTTTTATACCACCTAAGACTCTTGTGTTCACATGAGTAATACGATAGCATTTGGTCATGTCGATCAATGGCACTCATATTTTCATTGTAATATTTAATTATTTGGGGTTTAAGTTTAATTTGCCCCCTGCGATTTCTGGTACTATCTAAATTACCATTGTATTTTGTTGAGATAGCCAATACCTCCCGTTGATCCATCCATTTAATTATGCAAATGTTATTTTTATGTAATATGCATAACTCACCCTTTTTTAATTTTGTTTTTAATAATGTTTTAGGATTGCCTTGCCTCATTTTTCTCAGAGTTCCTGTACAATAAGTATGTTTATTATATAATTCATCCACCAGACCCACGCTTGTATAAAAATTATCTATGAACAAATGGTGTCCCACATTTATATATGCATCCATTAAATGTTTAACGACTTTTTTAACGTGGTTTGTTCCACCAACAAGCATATCAGAGGCACCCCCATACAGATGCAATTTTAGCACAACCCCTAGCTGATCGGCAAGTGCATAAAACTTCAGACCATACTTATTTTTCTTTCCTTTCATATATTGTCGACATTTTAATCTTCCTCTCCATAACATCATTGATTCGTCAATCACTATATTTTTAGTGGGATAATAAATTTCTAACATTCTTCTATTGAAATAATCAATTATTGGTTTTATTTTACAATTGCTTGTAGTTCCTCCTGTATTGACGCACAACATTCTTAAAATTAATAAAAAAGTATTACGCGACATTGCTTTAGAAAATACTGGTTGGTTAAAATATGAATCGGTTTTCCAATAATCTGATAGTCGATTTATTTTTATGAAGCCCATGTGGAATAATAATCCAAAGAATAATTTTATATCGCTGCAACTTATGGGTTTCCAAAACTTAGCTCTGCTTTGTGCACTTCTGCTTGCAGGTCTTTCCTTTTCCCCGTACTCCTTGGTAGAGCGAGTTAATAAATTAAGCAGTTCTTCATTGCATAAAGCGTTAAAATAGCTGATTGGTGTTTCAGCTATGTTTTCTTGGAGACCGGTTGTCTTGGTGAAAGGAATTTCGTTATATTGACCAGGATTCCCTGGTTGCCATTCATCGTTAAATGTATCAAGAGGTAAAGTTTCTTCTAGCTCATTTAAATCTATTTGGCAGTCGTCGTCATCTGTATCTATCTCATCTAAAACATTTTCAGAGAGGATCCCTAAGAGCTCAGAGTCAGTTAAAGCTGAAGGTGGCTGGTTCAAGGGCGGAGTTGAATTCGAAGATTCCATGGCTCCTACAGTGTCTTCGATCCAAGGGAAATCCCAATTAGGGCTTTCCCAAGAGCAGGATGGTAGTGGATTCTCGAAGGGGTCCATAACCTAAAAAAAAACAACAAGAATAAAAAATATGACGAAACGGTTAGCGCATTGGCTGAGCGATTGACTGCTGCGCTGCGTGTCGCGGGTTCGATTCCCGCACGGAGCAATTATTTGTATGGCCTACAGGTAGTTGTTTCGAGTCTGGCTGTTTGTGTACGTGAATTTAAATGTTTGTAAACGCACCCACGATACAGGTGAAATTCCTAGTGTGGGGCAACTTAAAAAATATATATCCTGGGAGAACTTACACATTTTTTTAAAATGTGATCGCATTGGAATAGTAATATTTTGTTAATATATATATATATTAATATAATATGTTGTTAATATTTATAAGTATTAATATAATATTTTGTTAATATATATATTAATATAATATTTTGTTAATGTATAACATTAGGTATAAAATACACACTTGTAATAATAATACAATTTTTTTATGTTTTTAAGAAATAAGTATTTAAAAATGTAATTATATGTTAATCCTTACTAATACTATAAAAGCGAAAGTGAGTTTGTTTGTTTGTTACGTCTTCACGCCTAAATGGCTAAACCGATTTTGATGAATTTTGGAACAGAGATAGTTGGGACCCTGGAGACGGACATAGGCTATTTTTTTTAAAAAGATTGTGTTTTGAGTGAGAAAGAGGGAAGAAAAGGGAAAACTTAACATTGCTATTGCAAAAACTACAGGTAGCAGGTACCTGCAAATCAGAAAAGGGGAACTGTGTTACCCCGAATTTAACGCGAGCGAAGCCAAGCATTTTTTTTTTAAATATAGGTACACAATTATACGACGTCATACACTAAATATCTGCATAATTAAAATCTTTAAATTCAACAACATTCCGCTGCGCGAACG
Source organism: Leucania comma (assembly GCA_958295575.1). Taxonomy (NCBI): domain Eukaryota; kingdom Metazoa; phylum Arthropoda; class Insecta; order Lepidoptera; family Noctuidae; genus Leucania; species Leucania comma. Next base: position 19,708,706 of record OY282477.1, on the reverse strand, counting down.
CACACGATTATGTGTGTGATTATTTCACACATTGTTATGTTTGAAATAAATTGTACTCACCAATTTTGTAGACAGGTATATCAGTTCACTGAAAGTAGACTAAGTTGAAGTTGTTGGCAGCAGTCCCGAAACAGTAGCCGATGTCTTCGTGAGAGCAATCAAACAGTCCCGAAACAGTAGCCGATGTCTTCGTGAGAGCAATCAAACAGTCCCGAAACACTAGCCGATGTCTTCGTGAGAGCAATCAAACAGTCCCGAAACACTAGCCGATGTCGTCGTGAGAGCAATCAAACAGTCCAAAAATATAAGCCGAAGTCGTCGATAGAGCGATCAAACAATATTCAGTAAACGTAAGTTACGGAAGGAACCGTCACACATGTGCTATGTCGAAAGCTTCGAACACTGCACTAAACAAGTTTAACTGCCGGCGTGAGAAAATATTTGTCAACAAAAGCTTTAACACAAATAAAATTACAAAAATCTTACTTAACGGGCTTATTTTAAAGTTCAAATTCAAAAACCCAAGTCAAAGCTAAGTTAACAATAACAAACAACACGTGCGCGATCTTGCCGTTTTGTTCAATCTTTTGATTCTTTCTAACGCTCTTAACAAGCGTATCTCGCGTACTCGCTCTAAGCTATCCCTGGCCGCCGTCCGGCTGGACCGGTTTGGTGGGAACTTGGACGCGCCCCGAGTGTCGATTTTATGTAGGTAATTTGCAAAGGTATCTATTTCAAACTACGTCAAAGTTGGAAAAATATATGCGAACAGTAGAACTTATTTTAGAAACTTAAACGGTAGGTATTTAGTTTTATACAATCATTTTATCTAGGTAAGTACGTTACCTAGATAAAATAATATTGTATAATAAAATAAGATACATCTTTTTATGGTTTTCATTGCTCAAAATACCACCGGTCCTAAAAACAGTAAGTATTTTGATTTTTTTTCACATAGAACATACACACGTACCTAGTAGAAATTATTAACGGGCGAATAACAGTGAAATACCTACTGTTTTAACAGTACGGTTGTCAATCCAACCAGTTGTTTATTTAGGAGATCTTACCTACTTACCGTAAATTATTTTGTACAAATTGGTCTGACCGAGGCAACGGGAGTTCACACAGTAGGTAGTTATCTTTCAGTCCTACTCGCCTTCTTATTTCTTGGGCTTCTACCTACTTGACATTCAATAAATTATCTTCATATTAATTGATTTTTGTAAATACGTACATTATTTTAGCTATATTATACGTCTTAGTACAAAGGTTGAAAATCTCTGATTAACTTGTTTAGGTGGACACGCCTGGCGGGTTCTCGGCGTCACATAATCACTTAAAAAAAAAAAAAACTAATTAAGAGATTTTTCCGGGGGCCACCTCAAAAATCCTTAGGATATAGCTAAAGGATTATGTACTGAGTATTTCAAAAGGCAATTTTGGCTAATTTTCGAAATATCACTGAAACATTTAGGACACGCCTGGCGTGTTCGAGGCGTAGTTATAGAAATTCGCAAGAACACGCTAGGCGTGTCGGCGGCATTGAACGTGTTAACATGTCGATTGTAATAATGTTGTTGTGTAATAAACGATAAAAAAAGTGCTAAAATTGAATAATATAAATAAAACAACTCTCAATGGAACAAAAAATATGTGGTTTCAACACCGTACAGGTCAAAATTAATAACAGCGTCACCCTGCGTTCGTATCGTCTTTTCCAGGACCTCGCAAAGGTCATAACCGCGAAATGAGTCTCAAACTTGGTCAACATAGCGACAAGAGTGTACTTGGTCCTTTCGCACCTATTATGCTATCTCTGGACCGTAATACCCTTATAGATTTTCAATTGGGTTTATTTTTCTGCCGCTGGATTCAATTTTACACTATGCGCGAGGAGTAGATTATTGTCTTGTATAAAGATAATTTCGGGTATTTCATTCCCTTGGTGGTTGCTTGTGGTTACTACTTTTTTTTTCTAATTTGTGAATGTGAAGTACCATGGAGCATTTTTATTTTATTAGGTAACAACTTGTTTGACGTTACGAGCATGGCAGTTGAGAATTTGTCATGCTCACTCAAATGTTTCGCTGATGGTGGCACGTGTTATTGGGTCATTCGGTTCCCTTCAAAATGGTTGAGCTGAGTGGGGCTGAGGCACGCGTCATACTCGTGAACGGGCGCCGTCAGTTGGACTGGTCATCTCTTAGCTGCCAGTGGTTTAATTCAGTTACTATTTTTTATTAGTTTATTGTATTTTTTCATTATTTGTGGTTTCATTGCTTTTTAATTTTTTTTTCTTCATTGTTCTCACATAATAGAAGCGACAATAAAGGACAATGGGCAAAAATTTATGGAAGCTGGTACATCCCTCCAATAGCAATGAGATTTATATCGTTAGATAGGTCTTTTTAACTGGAACAACATTTAAACTCAGAACGGACAAACATTTCAACAAACCTGTCGTAGTAAATGTTGTTCCCGTTAAAAAGACCTATCCAACGACATATATGTCTTTGCTATTGGTGGGATGTACCAATTAGCACCTAACCTAACCTGACTTTTGTTTTTAACCTAAAACGCAGAACGGACAAACATTTCAACAAAGCTGTCATAGTAAATGTTGTTCCAGTTAAAAAGACCTATCCAACGACATATATGTCTTTGCTATTGGTGGGTTGTACCAATTAGTACCTAACCTAACCTAACTTTTGTTTTTAACCTAAAACTCAGAACGGACAAACATTTCAACAAACCTGTCGTAGTAAATGTTGTTCCTGTTAAAAAGACCTATCCAACGACATATATGTCTTTGCTATTGGTTTTTTTTTTTTTTTTTTTTACGGTAGGTAAAATCATCCAATGACAAATCCCGCCCTTGGGCGGAGCGGGAAATAGTGTCAGACTTTTACTGACTAAAATCCTACCCTGTTCCTTCCCTGCCTTGGTTCCAGGGCCCTGGTATGCATTTTCATACCTTCCCAGAGCCCCAGACTAGGCCTCGACCCTACTGGGCCCCTACGGTTTGCTGACAACTCCTTGAGGCGCACGGGAACAGTGCGCGCCGTAAACGACTTGGGCTCGGTCCGGTCTGTTACCGGACAAACGGACAGCGAGCTACCCATTGCCCGCCGTCCGCAAGCCCGCGTCTACGGTGGCCGGAAATTTGGATCGGAGTTACGGCGGCGGCTGCGGCGTGAGCGCCGTTGCCTGATACGGTCAGCCTCCTCCTTTGCTAGCATTACTGCTTCGCAGAAGGAGGCGACCGCCTGCCACTCCTCCTCGCTCCGGAGCATGGCTTGAACCAAGCCCCGGCGCGAGAGATCGCCTCCGATTGCCCCCACGAGGACACGGCGATGCTCTTCCCAAGCGGGGCACACCTCTACCGTGTGCTCCACCGTGTCCACCGGGCGTTCCGCACAGTGACGACACCCGGGCGTCACCTCCGCACGGATCTTGTACAGGTACCGCCCGAACTTGCCATGTTCGGTTAGTACCTGCGCCATGCGGAAGGTTATGACGCCGTGAGGCCTTTCCAGCCACGCCTCAAAGAGGGGCCTTACCGCCTCAATCGTGGCGTGCCCAGCACAGGGTTGCGACAGTCGTTCTCGCCATTTCACCATGAGATCTCGCCGGAACTCTGTCCGCCAAGCCGCGACTTGTCGCGGCAGCGGGGATTCGCCCCGGCGTTGCATCTCCACGCGCAGATCGTGCATGCGTGCAAGGACTGTTGCCTCCAGATCCCATGGTGGCAGGCCAGCAAGGAGGCTCGCCGCTTCGCGGGATACCGTGCGGTATCCCCGGATCATCCGTATGGCCATGACCCTCTGGCAGGCGTTCAGCAGGGCCGCCGGTCGCCTTCGCAGCGTCGGCGCCCACACAGGCGCCCCGTAAAGGGCCATGGACCGAACGATGCCAGCGTAGAGCCTCCGGCAGGAGGCGTCTGGACCCCCCAGGTTCGGCAGGAGCCGCTTGAGTGCAGCCGAAGTCCGATTAAGTTGGGGAGCCAAACGTCGGAAGTGCGTCTTTGCTATTGGTGGGATGTACCAATTAGCACCTAACCTAACCTAATTTTTGTTTTTAACCTAAAACTCAGAACGGACAAACATTTCAACAAACCTGTCGTAGTAAATGTTGTTCCTGTTAAAAAGACCTATCCAACGACATATATGTCTTTGCTATTGGTGGGATGTACCAATTAGCACCTAACCTAACCTAATTTTTGTTTTTAACCTAAAACTCAGAACGGACAAACATTTCAACAAAGCTGTCATAGTAAATGTTGTTGTAATAATGAGGATGAGGAATGTATGCAGAGATAAAAGAGAGAAATGAAGGATGCGCCTAACAAGAAGGGCACTACCTGCATACCCATCAGCCCTATGATTTCGAAGACAGGAGTAACCTGAGACCCGAAAGTGAGAACCAGGCACCAACCAAGTCGGCGGCAATAACTGAGGGGAGAAATTTATTTATTATAAATAAAAGTTCAGACTTCCTTGGCCGAATACTTTGAGTGTGCCGCTGAAGTGTGGAGACTAGATCCAAAATTAATATTAGAAATAAGCAGAGAAAGTTTACGAGCAACGTGGGGCGGTATAGAGGAATTATTATGGAAAACTAGACCAATATAATTAACAGGTTAGGCGCCATGTGTATCTTTTTGTCACACAGTGTCTGGAACACTGTGTATTCAAAAGTATACACATCTTTCTACTTAGTAAACGCACTGTGTATCCTTTAGGAACACGTTTTCTATACATTTATTACGCAAAAATTAAAGCCTTGGCCTGTCGCATTTTTCAGATATAAATGGTCTGGGGATCGGTTATTTTTCAACAATTTTATAGACTTTTTAATTTTAGGTTGCTATTTCTAGGATAGGATGTAAGTAATCAATAAAACCATTTATATTTTTTTTGTGTTTGTATTTTATAATCTATCTTTATTATGGCACTGGAAAAGACTAAATAGTAAAAAAGTAATTATAACTGAACTTGAAATTAAAAATTAGTGACAATCATTGAAACAACTTTTACAAAAGGTCACTTCACAAACAGAACATTTGGTTACCACTTAGGAAGCTTTTCGTAGTTTTCCGTCGATGGTTTTTCCTTGTCGCCCGTACTTCTTTCGGGACCAGGTAATGTTTAGCACTGACCGAGCTAGGTATAGCAGTCATTGATGTGTGACTGGATCTTTCAAGCATACCTGTTATAACTTGTTCACGAAACTCTGTGATTGTTAGTTTCTTTTTATGGGTATATTGGCTATATAAGAAATGGGCGTTCACCAAGCTGGTGCCCCATATAATTTCAAACATCAGTTTCCGATACCATTTGGTGCATCTACGTAAAGCTGACCCATAAGTCGCCATCTGGTCACTCACATCTATTGATGATTTGCCTAGATTATAATCTTCAATACATGCAGGTTTTCTTATACTTTCACCCCTTCTGTTTCTTTTGGTGACCGTTTTTAGACCAGATTGCTTTGTTGAAAGTATAAGCACATCTCGTTTGTCACGCCATTTCAAAGCTACGATTCCTTCACTTGATCGTTGAGCTGCTATTTCGCCTCTTTTTAGTTTCGTGTTGGTAACTTCCTTAGGCAAACATTTTCTGTTACTTCTCAATGTCCCTACTAAATGTGTCTTTCTTTTACGCAATCTCAGTGCAAGTGGAACACTTGTGTAATAGTTGTCTGTGTACATGGTCCTGCCCTCGTTGAAAAGACCATCTGCCAAAGATAGTACTATCTTTTCTGAGACTTCTGTGTCAGGTTCCTTCGATTTACCACAATATACAATCAGATTCCACGTATATCCTTTCTCAGTACACAATTTGAACAATTTTATTCCATATTTGGCTCTTTTGTTAGGAAGATATTGGCGGAAAATAAGTCTGCCGCGCCAAACCACCAACGACTCATCGACACAAACTTTTTCCCCTGGTGTGTAGACATTTTGATAGTTTTATATAAACATATTGAGAACGTCTTTTATTTTACACAGTCTCTCAACAGTATCAGCAGTTTGGTTGTTGGCAAAATTAACAAATTTCAGAATCAGCTCGAATCTATTCCGAGGCATAACCCATTCATTGCGGCAGAGAAAATTAACTTTATATTACAAGTGCGGGGTGGTTTTCGTCTATAACGCCGATGGGCGTCCTCAGCACCTCAAATGGATAATATAAAACGCCGTTGGGCGTTTTCAGCACTGTTTAAAATGATTAATAATTCTTACGTTAAAATGTTCAACAAACTTCAAATGCGCGAACTTGGTGGTACGATAACGATCATATTTAGTGTTAAAAAATAAATTAATATCGATTAGGCGCCTATTTGTGAACTTTTGGTTCTGTAATAGTTGGATCGTGAAAATTAGAAGAATATGGCGATAAATGTTAAGTAAATTATTTTAGTTACATAGATTGTAGTTTATTTCTAAGGTACCGTCTTATATATTTTAGTTTTCAATGACAGGAAAGGTAAAATTATCATTATAAATTAATATCAGAGGTAGTAAACCTTTTTTTTACTTTTATAATGCCACTATTATTTTATTATAAGTACTGATATTATATATTTATACACCTTATTTTCATTGACATTTTTTTTATATAAAAACAATCGTTTCAAAATGAACTTTAAATGAATTGATGCAATTATTTAAGTTATTCCCGATTTATTGCCCGGGATTCCGATGCTACACCAAATTACTCTTATACAGGGTGGGCCATAAGGGTGTTGGCGGTTTAAATATTCGATTTAAAAAAAACTACGAAACATAACACAAATATATTTGTATTGTTAAAAAGTAGAAGCATAGGAATTTTTAAGACTTAAAAATAATGTTGTCCAAATGGCTTCCCTCGGCTGCTTGGCACTCTTGGAACCGATGTCGCAAATTTTGGAAAACTCATTGAAAAGTTGTTCTCGGTATTTTGTTACTTTCCTGAATAATATTCCTCTTCAGCTGCTCTAAATTGGTCGGATTATTCTCGTAAACTACCGATTTGAGGTAGCCCCATAGAAAATAATCGCATGGAGAGAGATCGGGGCTACTTGGGGGCCATTCAATATCCCCCCTTTTCGAGATGAGTTTTCCGGGAAAAACATTTTTCAGCAGCTCTATGGATACCCTAGCCGTATGACATGTGGCCCCATCCTGTTGAAACCACATCCTCGAGGTATTGCCTTGAAGTTCTTGCAAAGCTGGCACCAAAAAGTCTGTTATCATGTTGCAATAATTGTTAGCTCTAACCGTCATCGCTTGCCCTCTTTCGTCCTCAAAAAAGTATGGCCCAATAATGACGGTTGACGTTATACCAGCCCACACGACAAGCTTTGGGCTGTGAAGTGGACGTTCATGCAAGCGTCGCGGATTAGTCTCGGACCAGAACCGACAATTTTGCTTGTTCACATGGCCATTAAGGTGAAAATTAGCCTCATCACTAAAAATCACGTTGTTGAAATTGTTGAACCGCTCGAGCATCAAATTGACAAAGTTAAGTCGGTTATTGGCATCATTGGGTTTTAATTCTTGGACTATCTGAATCTTATAAGCCTTCAAATGCAGATCACGTTTCAAAATTCGTCGCAAAGTTGTTCTTTTGACGTCCAAAGACTGACTTCTCTTACGTGTTGACTGTTGCGGATTTCGCTGAACTGAAACACGAACACGCTCCACAATGTCGGCTGATTTTGCAGAAACTGGGCGACCACGAGCCGTAATTGGTACTGTTGAGCCGGTTGTTTCAAACATTCTGATCCATTTTCGTAACACATTGGCGCTTGGAACTTCACTTAAATCGCGTAAACCGTGTTCATGCCGATACAAACGTCGTGCGGTAATCACTGATTTATTGTTTTCGTAATACGCTCGGACACAAAATGCACGTTGCACTCCCGTGTACGGCTCCATGGCGACTAAATTTCCAGGAAGCGGCGCAGCGAACAACATATCCCCCCGCAACCCCGCGCCGCGCGTTACCGAGAAATTGAAGAATGAAATCGCCAACACTGATATGGCCCACCCGTTATTTCACGTCTTATTCTTTATTTCAGATAAAAAACGTTCATGGTCGCCCAATTTATTAGACGATACTCAAGATTCTCAGTCTATTTTGTTACCCGAAAGAAAAGAAAAAAAAGATTAAGAAAGAAGATGTTGACATGCGAAGACTGCATGAGCGTCATCAATGACAATATTGAAAGTGCAGATAAACGGAATATCCTTTTTGGTCAGTTAGTGACTGAAGAGATGAACCACAACCCTTAAATGCATGATTTTATTTTTAGACCGAGAAAAAATATATTTTGGAGCCATGAATATGCTGATTCAGGGAAAAATAATAGAAAAAATCGTAAATATTTTTTTCATAGCTATTTTTATTAAAAACCATATGTTGCAGAACTACAACACCACGCACTCACTAGACAATAACTACATATGAAAATTTTTAAAACAATTTTTGGTCGTGGTAAGACAAAGAGCTATTCCACACTTCTCACACCTTGTTTGCGTGTATCCCTTGCATCCAGGCATTTTGCATCTGCTGCGAACACAATTACCAGGCCAGTGACCAACATTATCAGTCCTTATGTCCTTAGGAGGAATATGTTGAGCTGGTACTCTCCTTTTCTTTGCTTGTATTTCCATTTCAACACTGTTGCTGGTACTTGGCCTTCCTCTTTTGTTGCAGAGTTCAAATGAGTTATTTACTTTGGCTAATACCTCAGCTAGTTCCAGTCTATAGTGACATAAGTTTAGAACTGATGAATTGGCTTCAGTTGTTTTTAAATCTTTATACACAAGCCATCGATCTCCTTTTCCTGCCTGTTTTCGAAAGATACTAACTGGCCCAAGTAGATATACTCATCGACATAATGTATTTCCTGCGCATCTACCTCGACCCTACGTTTGATGCTGTTGGTCATCACTTTCGTTTTTGATCGGTTCATTGCGAGTCCCACCTTGAGGCTAGCCGTGTTCAGTTCTTGGAGCATTGTTTGTAGCTCCTGGGCTGTAGGGGCAAAAAGGACTATGTCATCGGCAAATCGAAGATTTGTTAACCTTTTATTACCGATGTCAATGCCTTTGGTGTTCCACGAGGATGCCAGTGACTTAAATACCTCCTCCAATGTGCTTGTAAACAATTTGGGAGAGAGTGGGTCATCTTGTTTTACACCTCTTTCAATTTTGAAAGATGGTCCTGAGGTATTTAATTTAATGTTTGCAGAGCTATTGTAGTAAATTATTTTTAACAAATCTATATATTGTTTTTCAATGTCCTGGTTTTGAAGAGAAGTAAAAATTTCGACGCATCGAGAACGCCTGGAAAAGCTACTGGTCCATGAAGATGCTAATGAAGGGTGATCTGCCGATTTCCCTGAAGCGTAAACTCATCGACGTGTGTATTCTGCCCATCCTAACCTACGGTGCTCAGACTTGGTCACTTACAGAACTACAAAAGTTCCGCCTTGGGGTTTGCCAGAGAGCTATGGAGCGCAGCATTCTGGGCGTAAAACGAAGAGACCGAGTGCGGAATGACACGTTGCGTTCCATGACCGGCATAATAGACGTAGGCAGAAAGGCTGCTAAGCTTAAATGGGATTGGGCGGGTCATGTCAGTCGCATGCACGGAGACCGCTGGGCAGGGGTCGCCACACAGTGGGTACCTGATGGAAGGAAGCGTCGTCGAGGCCGGCCTAGAAAGAGGTGGCGGGATGATCTGGACGCGTACCGCGAGGACTGGTTTGAGACGGCGCGGGAGAAGAAGGTTTGGAAGGACTTGGGGGAGGCCTTTGCCCAGCAGTGGGACAGTAAGGGCTAAAAAAAAAAAAAAAAAATACACAAGCCAAGAATTTATTACCGTCATGTCCAATAAGTGGTAAAAGATACGAAGATACCACTTTCGGCTTCTCATTGCAATTCGGTACCTCCCAATAAAGCTATCCATTAGGTCCACTCCGCCCATATGGGCATTATATGCCTTTATTATATGTGGGCATGAAATTTTAATTCTAGTCTTATTTGCCTTGTCAAATCTTTCTACTTGGCCCACAGGTTCAGCTCCAACATACGAAGATAGAAAAGTTACAACTTTATTGTCCTTCCAAGTAACTGCTGTCAAATCAATACCGTCAAATTCAGTCATCTGCTCTTCATAAGTTCCACGAGGAACAGATTTCTTCATCATTGTTTTTTTGTCCGGCAGTTTGCAGTTCACTAGCCTGTTAGATTGGACAGTACCTAGGCTATAGATTCCTTGTTTGGCAAGATAGGTAACTAAAGGTACAGAGGTGTAAAAATTATCAAAATAAGTAATATGATTTATATGCCTTGGGGCACCTCTAGCCGGACTACAACATTTCCCACTGGCCCAAAATCTGGTTCATCTGGAAGCCGTTCATTCTCTTGGCCAGTATATATTTCAAATTTATGAGCATACTTAACCTTTCACGCTGCACATCACATATAATTTAAACCCCCACTTATGGGGCTTATTAGGTAAATACTGCTTCATGAAGTGTGCCACTTTCGTGGCACACATCTGTTCATCAATTGAGAGTCTTTGTTCCATAGGAACTAAAGCAAATTTTTCATTTAGATGGCTAATTATAGGTCTTATCTTATGGAGCCTATCATGTTGTGGGTGTTCCTTGGGTAAATGTTTCTTGTTATTGTTGAAATGTAGAAATCTACGAATAGTCTCAAATCTGTTGACAGTCATTATGTCCTTGATTGGTTGAAAACCTACAGTATTTGACCAGTATAGCCGTACATTGGGATATTTTATAACAGACATGTATATCAGTATCGCCATAAACTTTCTTAGCTCAGTTTCAGACAAATTTAATGGTTTAATCACATTTTTTTGAACGGAATACAAATTAGACTCTTCCACAATCCTTTGAACTATTTCTGATGTAATAAAATGTGAAAAAATACTATAGGGAGTACCAGTAGTAGCATCATCCTTCAGTTCTGGTGGGTATGTAGTGTCTCCATGAAAAGCTGTCTGGTCAGAATTTAAAACAATTTTTTTTACCTTCCATACGAGTCCCCTCATAGTTGCTCGGCGACTAGCTTGACTTGTTGAGGGGAATGGAACCTGTGGCACTTGATCATTTGCTGTAGCTTCATTTATCAATGGCGGGTCTCCTGCCATGAATGGATCATTATCGGGGTCATCATTTTCCTCTTCTAATGGACTCTCAAGATCGTGAAGCAAATCGTCTCGATTTTCATAAAAATTCTCATGACCGACCTCTCCTCCGACCTCTCTCCATCATTTATTAGAGCTAAATACTCTTTTATTTGCTTTTGATTCAAGTTTGGCATCTGAAAACCAATAAAAGTGATAGTCAGAATCTAAACAGGGACATTTTCTAGTAAATGCATATTGTTGCAGATTTACAACAACAAAATAAACAAAATTTCCGAACATACCAAAAGTTGCTCTTTTAGTATTCTTCGCCGTCTTTTCTTTAGCAGTATTAAACAAATCTTTAGTTATTTTCTGGCCTATATAATTCATCGCTTTTCTTCTCGGTTTGTATTTAATGGTAGCAAAGTTAGGAGTGGGGATTTGTTTGTGAAACGGTGATTTCTCAGCATGTTTTTTCAGTTCTGATAAAGGTAAATTATCTTCCGGATAATCAAGTTGAACTTTATTGGGCTCAGGGAGCGATGGAAGTTTTCTGAGGTCCGCATTTAAATTTTCTTCGTCTGATTCAGAAGATGAAGTATAAATATTAAAACGCTTTGTAGAATTTTTCATTTTTCGAAGGCCTTCATCAAAATCCTCATTTTCAATTTTCATCCGAATGATTGTCGCACCTTGGGTACATAACAGGACTTCCGGGAATAGAATCTCTTGAAGGTGATGAATTAGAAACTGAATGATGCATTTTTGAGGAATTTGCCACCTGTGGATCGGGCATTTGTGTAAGTACTGAAGGTGCATACGCTTCTTCAGGAATTGCGCTGGGATCGTACGGGAAAAGGCCGGTAGCTCTAAACCCACTGATTATATTGTCCTTGGTCATGCACTTAGACCAAACTTTTGTAAAAATTTTTGTAAAACGAGCTTTAGTTAGTTCACGTTCTGGATGCTGATATGCATACAACAAAACCTCCTCGTCCCAAAAATGTTCGAACGACTTATTAACCGATTTGTCTAGCGGTTGAAGCTCATGAGTCGTATTTGAAGGTAAGCAATAGAGTACAATATCATGGGCATCAGCAGCATCAACGATTCTTGCGTCTAAATGTGAGGAGGCCCCATCAAAAATTAGTAGGCATTTTCCTGGAGATTTATTCTGTCCTAAGTGGTGTATGAAATCAACAAAAAGTTCGGTCATCATACTGCCTTTTGGAGCCATTTTGACTAAACTACCAGGTGGTAAATTATCACAAAATTCTGGTCTCAACCTTTTGCCCTTAAATAGAATCATAGGTGGCACAGTGTTGGCCGTTGCACTTACACACATAGCGACTGTGACATTTTCTGCATGTTCTTGACTGACAAAGTGCACTCTCTTGGTCCCTTTTGCTGCAAAAACCTTCTGTTGGTGGTGTAGTGTTAGACGACATCCCTTTTCGTCCATGTTATAAAGGCGTTCCGGGTGGGTGGAAATATTTAACTCATCGTAAATGTTTTTTAGGGCTTCAAAATGTTTTGAAACTATTGGCTTGTTGAGTTTTTGTGCTCTGGCGGGATTTAACAATTGAGCCCTTCGAAGCGATATTTCTGGATTGCGTTTCACAAAATTTGTGAGCCATTTTTTTCCAGCAATATTCTTTTTATCACTAAAATCATTCGATACATTATTCGCTTTACAAAATTCGTAAGCCTGCTTCCGAACAATTTTCGGAGTTAATGGCATTCCTATCTGAGACAGTCTAATTATCCTTTTGCATAAATCCTTTTCTTGTGATTTATTAAGAATAGGGACACGACCAGTTATCTTCTCCATGGAACCAGATTCTATGTGATTTCTTAATGTTCGCCTTGGTATGCCATATGTTTCAGCAGCTTTTCGCTGTGACATTTGGCAGCTTTTTACTGCTTGAAGGGCAGATTTCAACTGTGTTTCTGTCCATTCCCCGCGCCGTTTTTTAGTAGAAGGCTCCATTTTAATCTGCGATAAAAAATAGAATAAAACAAAGAAAAATTTAGTACCTTAAAAAAATTGCTGACTTCAAATTTAATACATTCTTATTCAATCTCAATAACAAGTCAAACTTAAAAAAAACAAACATTCAAACATAAAAATATACTAACACTACATTTCAATAATCCTAGAAAGGCCCGGGCTATGTTTGGGAATTATATCATGGGCCATGATAGGAAATTACACCCGGGTTGAGTATAATCTCGTAAAAATATAAAAAAGGAAATAAAATAATAACACTTACTTGTAATTCGCTGATAAATAGATTGAATATGAATTTCCACTGTTTAGAGCAAAGAGATTTGTTTTAAATTTGTTAATTTTCAAAAAGATTTAGATAATGGAGGTTATAAAACGTGCATCGTCTCGACATGACCAAGCAAACTGTCATCTGTATTCAAAATGGCGATGCGCCGGTAATGAAACACACTTGCACTATTTTCTATGGTACTAGAAGTGTAAACCCGCGAAATTTCAAATGTCTCGAATAATCATAACTGTATTTTTTTAAAAGTGGGCTATCCTAGGAGCCGGGCCATCTTCGGCGCCTGTACCTCATTTCAACACCCCCACTATATCTAACAATGTAAGTTTTAAATCTTCTGAACACCCATTTTCTTTAAAAATGCGTAATGTTTGACACTACATAAACTTTTTGTCAATAAATCAGCAGGCATCTGATCCGTCTGCAAATATTTAATATTTACAATTTTATTGGCTACACACAATCTCTACAAAAGTGGTATTTTATGTCTATGTGTTTTGTTCTCTTATGAAACATAGGATTTGCAGTCAGCTTTAACGCACTCTGATTATCATTAAAAAGATTTATAGTGTACATTTCCTCGGTTATTTCATACTGTAAATTTCGTAAATAAAGAGCCTCCTTACAGGCCTCAGTTAATGCCATGTATTCTGCCTCACTACTAGATAACGCAACCGTTTTTTGTTTTTTAGTCTCCCAAGAAACTACACAGCCAGATATAGTAAAACAAAGTCCAGTGTATGACCTCCTATCAATGATGTAACCCCCCCAATCAGCATCTACAAACCCTTCTAACATTGTATTTCCATCTGCGGTATACTTTAAACCATAATGTTTAGTGAACTTCAAATATCTTAATATTCATTTTACATATGAGCAATGTTCTTTAGAATAACAATTATTAAATTGACTTAAATATCCAACTGCAAATGCAATGTCGGGCCTGGTCAGCACCGCCAAGTACATGAGACAACCTATTATGTACTGATAAGGAAATTTTTCTATAATACTTTTATCATTACAGATTTGCAATTTAGTCTCCATAGGAGTCTGAACAGTTTTACAATGACTCATATTAAACTTATACAATAATTGATCATATAATAATTGATGACAACATGAACGTGCCCCTTGCCCGAGTAAACCTCCATCCTCCACAAATAGCCAGTCCTCGACTCGCACAACTCGTAGCTCTTTATACCTACTCTCGCTTTTTTTGTAGCTATTTTTGTGCGAATGAGAGTCACCCCTTCCATAAAAGGAGCGACTCGTCAATAGCTAAATTTCCAATATATAAATACATAGATCAAATCAAACACAAAATCAGTCATAATTATTCTTCCCTATTTCTAGTTCTTACTATCTAAACTTGTAACCTAAACCAACAAACTGTTTTATACCTTTTTTCTACTACTTAAGAAATATTTTACATATGTATGATGATGATCATCATTAGCCTTTTAATGTTCCCACTGCTGGGACATAGGCCTCCTTTCTAGGAGAGGAGAGTATACATGTGAACAAAGAAGGGAAAATATTGATGAGAGTCGCTATATGTTCCAGATCTAAGTGTATTCTAATTATATAATAATATAATATAATAATAATATAATATAATAATATAATATAATAATATTTCCACAACTATCACACAACACCGTCTAGTCCCAAGCTAAGCAGAGCTTGTGTTATGGGTACCAGACAGCTGATAAACATACTTATATATTTCTAAATACATACATATTATAGATAAATAACACCCAGACACAGGACAAATGATCGTGCTCATCACACAAATATTTGTCCTGGGTGGGAATCGAACCCACGACCTTCGGCATAGCAGTCAGGGCCACTATCCACTAGACCAACAGGCCAGTCAAAAACAATAATAAAACAAACATTACCTGCTAAATATCCCATGTTAGACGCCACAGTACGACTATTTTACGAATATTTGTGAGGCGAATTTCACTTTTTGCTTGTTAATTTTTAAAGGGTTGACATGATATTCGGTTAATTTTGTAATCAACCTAACGCCTTTATATCCAGGGTTTTCATTGAATAATAACTTTAAATGCGACCATTTAGCAGTTTTCGTTACGCCATCTTTGGTATATTCAAAATTTTTACTAATGAGGTTATTTCGTATTCCTTTGAGAAGATGATGAAGCCTCTTATCACTTCCTTAATTTGATTAGCTAGTTCAGGTCTTTTAGTAGCACTAGACGCAAATATATAGGATACTGCCTGCTTGTAATTGTGAATTCAACCACGTTCCATAAAAACTTGGGCGTGATCTGCAAATTCACTTTTCCTCTCTTGCCCATTGTCAACAAGACCTGTGATCTTTTCTTTCATTATGAGTAAGATTGTTTTTTAGTGAAACTTCGTCAAACATAACGACACAGAGCTTTTCTTCTGTTTTCATGTTGTCAGCTTTATTTTTCAATTGAGAGAAAATATTTTTGTTTATCCCAGGCTTTATATTACAAATTTGTACCAATTTAATGAGTATTTGCTTTGCAGGCAAAATATTTTTTTTCTCAAAAATCTGTATCCTTTGGGACTCCTTTGGTATTCAGATGACACGCGCCGATCACGCACAGCACCCGTGCACGCGTTGTGCCCGCCTTAAACCCGCACACGCGCTGCATCCTCCTCGCACACGCCTCGCGCCCACTTAAACCACTAGTGACTGGACTACTTCGTTCACTAGGTATAGTGGCTTCCAGGTGTCACAACGTGTGCACGTTTAAACCAAAATGGATTTGACTAGGTTAAACAAAGTTCTAATTACATTCTATATGTATAAACAATGGAAGAAAGAAAAAGACAGTAAAAAAATTTCAAAACAGGATTCACTCTATAGTAACACGCAGAGAGAAGCATGGCGAATTTCATATCCTTTATGCGGAATTACGCAATTATGATGATGAATTTTATAACTATCTTCGAATGACTAAAAGGACATTTGATAAATTCGCCACCCCCGGAGAATAAAATGGTAATAGCAAAATCACTACTTTTCAGGAAAAATAAAAAACTGATTTTCGACTATATCTTGCCAACTAATTTGTGTAGAGAAACGAGAAATAGGACAATGGTAGCTAATTTTTTATGCTTTATAATGCTTTTAAAGAAGTTTTACTAAGGTTATTTGAACTAAAGATATTTCGAATTTAAAAAGATACTAAAATTCTTGTACTGTTTTAGTTTATTAATATACACTTACAATTTTAATCGCGGCAATTACCAGAACCTATGAATATTGCAATATTACATTACAATAATATTCATTGAAAAATGGATGCCAGATTAATGGAAAACAAGATCATTTGCAATTTTATTCTAGTTAATTTTCAATTTGCATAATTAGGTAACAGAAACTTAAACTTTTATTCTAGGGTTTAAAATGAAACAACGTTATTCTAATAAACTATTATTTTAATTAATAAGTATAGAAAAAAACCATAAGAAAAAAATCAGTCTTCGTGAACTTCATCGGAATCCTCATGATTAAGTTCTTCAGAGCAATTAGCAAATGTGAGGGAGTTATAAAAGGCATGGTAGTAGCTAGGGATTGCTTCTGCCCTACAGAGACTCATAAGGTCGCCGTGTAAAGCCTTACTTATTGAAAGGGGTTTGTTGTAAGCTGGTTTCAATAATTGTATCTCTGTAAGAGAGGTTGAAGCATTATGTTTACCCCGCTTGTTTCTTGGCGCAATTCTTGGAAGCGGTTCGACATTCAACCGAGAATAATCTGCATCATAATCATACTTGAAACGTAGAACTGTAGGCTGTGAATGCAAGACACTTACTTCCATTATTTTAGACCATGCTACTTTATGTCCCTCTTCATCTTTGGCCCAGTTCTTATTCTTGATTAATTCTTTTATGTCTTTAAACTCATTTTGTGTCATTTCCTTCACAGTGTACTTCTCACCATTAACTTTTGCATTCAAAATAATTGCGTAAATCTGTTCAGGTGTATAAACAACTTGATGTTTTAGCTCTCGTTCTATATTAGAGTGCATTGAGTCACCTTCGCTTTGACCATGCCCCGTTTCGAAAAATCGGTGTGTGATATTGATTTTCAGTTTCTGAGCGGCAAAAATATAGAATGCAAAGATAAATTTATTTTTATTTTGACCTCCGCAACCGTCAGAGTAAAATGAGATGTTTTTGATACCTTTTCCTGCTTCACCCATGAGAAATTGCCATAAACAGCTACCAATTTCTATTGCTCCTCTTTTTGCGATTGCGTAGTGCCAAACATAGCAGTAACCTTTCAGTCGAGTACTGTCAAATATTGTGAAGTTATACACAGGGTATTTCCTCTTATAGTGAAATATTCCCACTTGAGATTGAGGAATATTCAACACCTTCTCTAAATCAAAGATTGCAACAGTTGTATCTGAAAGGTCAGCTGATTGTTTTTCTTCGTTTTTTATTTGACGCACGCGTTCTTTATTCTTCTGGTGCTGGTTAAATTTCTCTCGCAGAGTTTCTTCTGTACGAGGATCAGCTTGTCGGTAAAGTGCACATTGACCACATTGGTCTTTTTTGGGGCGATGAAAGGAGTAATTAAATCTGGTGTTAAAAATAGTTTCGTACTGTCTTTTAGATGCCATGCGGCAAGAATAGTGCCCTTCAGTATACCAAGCCTCGTACAACCGGTACATTTTAGATATATTAAGTAATTCGGACAGATATTGTCTGGCCGATTTCTTCCGAGTATAATGACTCTCCACAGTAGGAAATAATTGAATGTGCTCTTTAATATTGTCTTCGGTTTCAAGTGACATTTTGCGAGGTCTATTATCATGACAACCTCTATTGTCACTCAAACCTTTATCAGATTTTACCTTTTCTAAGGCTGTATAAACTGTTTGATGTGATATAGATAGAGTATTAATGAAGAATGTTTTACATACTTGCACTTTTTCTGTGTCTAAATAAAAATAGTATTTAATAGTCTGAGTGCGGTTGTTCTTTCGGTTTATTGTCACTTTTTTTATGTCTTCAGCTATTATATGCTTAGCGATGAATTGCCATTGTAACTCATGATCAGCGAGTTGATAGTATTGCTGCATTATAGTTTCTCTTTGCTGTTGGTTGATCTTGTCTCCACATTTTTTTTGACACTTGCATTCAGCCTTTATCGTTTTTTTCTTAAACTCTTTCTTTGACCTGCAACCTACGTAAGCTTCTCCTGAATTCTTTAACCTTTTACTCTTATTGTCTTGTTTTTCTCTTTCATTTCGAACCCGTTTTCTTGTCAATTTTTTCGCGTTAGTAGCACACAATACCTGTTCTAAGCTTGCAGCAGCAGTTTCAGCTTGAGTTATCACTTCACCGGAACTGTCTATGTTATTTCTTTGGTAATCATCTTCATTAAAACTAATAATATTATAATTAATTGCTGAATGGTTAACCTCTACCTCTGACTGAGAAACATTTGTCAAATCGAAATCTTTTGAGCTTGATGGCACATTTTGGTAACTAACTAAGGTGCACTCAGTCAATTTACCGTTGGAAGAGTCACATGGTTGCAAAGTCTCTTCTAATTCAAAAGTAATAGAAATAAAATTTTCCTTATTTACAGTAAGTTCACTGCCCATAGAAATATTTAAGTCTTTCTGTTCAACTTCCCCTGGGTAGATAATGCTTGCAAAACTGGAAGATGCGTCGACCATATTATTGTCTTCCTCAGCGATAGCAGAAAAGTTTAAACTACGTCTTGATAAAGTTTTTCTATTAATATTTTCATTACCGAGCATTTTTTTTGTATCTGACAATGGTCTATTTTCATACACTATCAAAGGTGATGCTACAAAATCTACTTCATTAAAAATGGAAGATATGTTTGATATGCTCGATGGTGATTTTGTAATATTATTAGCAGCTGATGTTAAATAGTCCGAATCTCCTCCAAAACTTAATGAGCTTTGACTCCGCTGTCTTAGAATTTGGAGTCTCTCTGGACTTGGCAGATATTCACCGGATGAACTCGGAGAGAAGTCTTCATTCCCTTGTTTATCATTTGGATTGTAGTACGTTTTCTTTGTTAATTCTGCAGACCAGAACAAAAGAGTTTTTAATTCGAACCAGTAGTTTCTGAGATTAGCCCTTACATACAAACTTACAAACAAAAATATTACCTCTTTATAATATTATATAATATAGATATAGCCTTCCTCAATAAATGAACTAAGTAACTATCTAACACAAAAATATTTTTTCAACTCAAACCAGTGGTTCCTGAGATTACCACGTTCAACCAACCAAACTATTTTGCTTTATAATATTAATATAGAAATATAGATTAGTTTGGTGAACCTAGCTTCTTATATTTTTTGCTTTTTTATACTTACATTAAATAAAAAAGCAAAAAATATAAGAAGCTAGGTTAAGCTAGAAAAAATGAGGTAGGTAGGTACCCATAATACGATAGCTTTTTGTTTATTTTAACATAACCATAACATGACATAACAATCACACCTGTATTCCCCGAAGGGTTAGGCAGAGGTGTGTAATACACCCACGTTTCGCCAGTTATGTTTTAAGTCCCATGTAATAGGGGGCGAGCCTATTGTCATCTACCGGGCACAAATCCAGACTCCGTGCTGCTACTGAGAAGTTCCAACTTAATGGAAAAACCCAATAACACTTTGCCCGACCCGGGAATCGAACCCAGGACCTCGAGGTTAGGACCCGCGCTTGCGGCCACTCGACCATCGAGGCAGGAGTTTATTTTTAGTATAATTATTTTAAATACAGGCAAAAATTACTACTTACCTACCTACCAAAAACATAAAATAATATTTAACACTTACCGCGTAAATTATATTCATGTTTCGTTATTTTGTCTTGATCTGTAGTACCATTTTGGGGTGGGTTGTGATCTAAAACATTTAAACGATACGATTTAATGACATTGAATTAATACCTAGATAATAACAAACAGTGATGACAAATTGACATGCATATAGATTAGTTAACGCAAAGAAACTTCATTGTAGGTAATGAGCATTAGGTAGGTTCCAAGGAAGATCAACTGTTTCACTCGAAGTAGGTACCTATTTAAAAATAAGCAAGTTGGTATCTAGGTAGGTAGGTGTGTCGAATTTGCAGCTATCAACATCGGGTCACAGATCGAGTACCTACTTACTTAAATAAGATTCTATGGCCATTCTATCTACCTATCACTAATTAAAAGACAATGATACTGTGTAAAAGGCACAGTCGGTACTCACCATCATTAGTAAGATGTTTGGAATCGTCACTTATTTTAGACACCATACTCATAATAACGTCTAAACGAGGATTCCGTTTATTCATTTTATTATTGCAATTAGGTTTACCACTTTTCACTTTAAAAAAACACTGAATTTACACAAAAATAATAGAAACAACCGCAGCTAAAAAGAAATTACGCTCACGCAATGACGGTTACAAGTGCACTAGAGAAGGTCGAGTAGGTAAACAAACATTGCCACGTGCCGAGCGCCGCACGCAATGAATTATCGTGCTATCACTCTCTAATGCACCTATGACCGAAAAGAATGGCAAGATGTTTCCGTGTTTACTTTTCTCAGTACTTTTTACTAAGGACATGTTAGTCACCGAGCCTAAATGTATTATTACGAGAACAAAATGGTAATAGCGTTAACAATTTATTTTATCTATTTATTTTCCGAGAATCCTATTGTAAAAGTATTTGGCATATATTTTATGAAGAAACTTTTTTACCAATACTATGATACATTATTTTTCGGGTAGAAAATTGATGATGAATATTATTGCAATATTTTATAACTTTTTAAATACAGGCAGGACATTCACGAAAAAAATTGTGTAGATGTATTAGGCACCGTAGACCTCAAATATGACATAACACTAAAACTATGGTAATGACGGTTATCATTTTGTTCTCCGGGGGTGGCGAATTACTGTCCGTTTTAAACATTAAACTGAAGCATCAGCACACAGCTATGCGAGATAGTATTTCTTCTGCCGAAAGGCTGGTTGTAACTTTGAGGTAAGTAGTCACGGTCTCGGTCAAGATTGTAGCATGCGCGTGTGGTTGAAAATATGTTTGTATTTCCGAAAGGTTTATAGTTTATTTACAAACGAGCACAAAAATAGTAAAATCGCATGTCCTTTTTAAATAAATTATTTCAAACTATAGTAATATGGCTCCAATTTTGAACGTGACCATACACTTTGAAACATATTTTTGATGTAATCCTTTATTAATTTTAGAAAATGTAAGATAATTACATTAATCAAAAACGATAATTATCTTAAATTACAGCGGTAGATATTACAGTAGCAAAATAATAAAATTAATTCAGTGTCGCAAAGTCAAGGTCGTCACTCATACTGGATTGCACACTGGGTTGACTTTGTTCAATTCTAGTGTAAGTGTCAAATTCTAGTTCGGAACTATAATTAGTAAGCCTAGATTGGCTTCTCACATTAGAGGGTCCAGGTGCAGTGGAATATCCATAAGCTTCTTGGCTCCTCACATTAGAAGGTACAGCTGCAGTAGAATATCCATAAGCTTCAGTAGGCTGAGGTTGGATGGGCTGTTGCAATTGTATATTTTGTGGTTCTGACGTGTTGATGTTTAGATTTCTTTGTTTTAAATTTCTTAGTATTGAAATAACTTGATATTGGAATTTGATAACTTCATCGTCATTGAACTTTATTTATTTATTTATTTATTTAAACTTCATGTACAGTAGTGGTACATAGGCGGACTTAATGCAACAAGGCATTCTCTACCAGTCAACCTTTGGGTTAAAAAAGAAAATACTGTGGTAGGTTTGCACAATAAATAAATAACAAATATAATGTGAAATAAATTAAGTACCATATAATAATAAAATACTTATATAAGGCAATATTATAAACTAATAAATACTATGATAAATATAAAATTATTACGATTAAGAAAACTTAAAATTTGATAATTATGACGAAGACTGAAGCTAAGGTTGAGAGGACTTTAAGTAGTAGTTCCGAATATTACGCTTAAAGGAAAATTTACTCACAGATTTTTTGATGTCAAGGGGAAGCACATTCCAGAGTTTAATGGTAGAGACAGTGTAAGAATGAGCCATAAACCCAGTACGGTGAGAAGGAATTTGAAGAAGCATATTTTTGGAAGCTCGAAGGTTGAGATTATGAGAACTGCCCAATACTTTAAAATATTGTTTTAAATAATCAGGAGCACAAGGATCGTACATTATAGTGAAGAGCGTGCAGAGAGATCTGAGGGATCTTCTGTGGCGGATAGGCAGCCATTTAAGCTGAGAACGGAAGGAAGAAATGTGATCATATTTACGAAGGCCAAATATGAACCGAATACAGTTGTTTAGAAGACGATCCAATTTATTTAGAAGTTCCTGGGATAGATCAGAGTAACAAACATCAGCATAGTCAATTATTGGTAAAACAAGCGATTGGACCAAAGTGGTTTTAGTGCTTGATGGAAGGAAATTCTTGAATCTATAGAGAGATCGCAGCGTGAAGGTGACTCTCTGGCTAACCTGAGCAATATGCTTGTTCCAGCTTAACTTATCATCAATATGTAAGCCCAGGTCTTTAACGTGAGGCGAGAGAGGGATAACAGTATTGCCGAAAAGAAGTGGCAGTAGTCGGCCAGTGTCAACGCGTCGTAAAAAGTGTGTACTACCAATAAGAATAGCTTGGCATTTACTAACATTGACAGTAACCCCAAATCTGCTTGACCAATCACTAATTGCCAGAAGGTCGGCATTTATTAAAGAGATGCAGTCATCGAGGCTGTCAAGATCAGTTTGTGCGTAGAGCTGTAGGTCATCAGCATACAGATGGTAAGAGCATTTGAGGATAGCTGTGATAGAATTAATGAACAAAGAAAATAAGAGTGGAGAGAGTATACCGCCTTGTGGAACGCCGGTTTGCAGGTCGCACCAGTCAGAAAACTTCTGATCAACACGTACCGCTTGCTGACGTCCACGAAGATATGATGAGAACCAATCCCGTGCCGACGAAGAAACCCCAATTTGGGACAAAATAGCCAGAAGGATGTCGTGATCAACGGTGTTGAAAGCATTGGAGAAATCTATTAAAACTAACACCGTTAACCTCGAGTTTTCCAGGCCATTCCTGACGTCTTCTGTAACTTTAAGCAAGGCTGTGGCTGTGCTATGGCCAGGTCGAAAACCTGATTGGAAAGGGGATAGAAGCTTATTCTCAAACACAAAGGATGATAATTGCTTGAGGGCAACTGCTTCTAAGATTTTTGACAGAAAAGGGAGAATGGATATTGGTCTGAAGTGATTTGACAAAGTGGGGGTGGGAATTTTAGGAAGAGGGATAATAAAAGCTTTACGCCAGCTAGTAGGAAAAACCCCAGTCTGAAGGGAAGAATTTATGATGTATGTGATAGTAGGGAGCAAAGTTTTAAACATGAGGGATAACATCGTTCTGCTGATTCCATCACAGCCAACAGCCCTGGACTTAATCGCACTGAAAGTTTTGTGGATCTCCGGCTCGGTCACTAAGGAAAAAGAAAAAGAATCATGAGGTAAAATTGGCTTGGAAGTTATATCAAGAATAGTAGTATTTTTAACAGGAGTCGCGAGCATAGCCGACGTTGAAAAATGTTGATTCAAATCATTCAAGGATATACTAGATGGAAAAGTATGAGAGGAAGACTTCGTTATACCAAGTGATTTGAGAAACTTCCAAATATCAGCCGGTGAAGAGTTGAGGACATTTTCGCAAATGTATCGGCGTTTAGAAGCCCTTACCATCTGATTACAGCGGTTTCTAGCCAACTTGTACAGGTTCCAGTTCTCCTCACTGCGATCTCTTCTATATTTTCGAAAAGCCCTGTCACGCCGTCTCATCGCCATTCGAACTCCAGGGGTAATCCATGGAGCCGGAGGGCGCTTAACTCGAACGGCCCTTAGTGGGGCATGCGCATCAACGAGTTTCAATACAGTCCTATTCAAAATCTCCACTTTCTCATCCACAGTCGCTGCTTGTTCAACATCGAACCAATCAACAGCTTCTGCATCATTGTTGAGCTTATCCTCGTCTAACCTCGCAAAATTCCGGAGGAACACTATGGCAGGCCGCTGTTTCGGTGGTTTAATTTTATACGACAGATAAATTAGGTCGTGCCTCGATAAACCAGGTACCGCAATCTGGCCATGGTTAGCAACCAGATTCGCATAAGACGCGAGCATGAGATCAAGCCAGGAATCGTCTGAGTCAAGATTGTGATGAGTCGGATTTAGTGAGAGGAGTGATAGACTCGACGATTCCAGGATTGCTCTCAGCTTGCGCGATCTGGAGTTATCCTTCACAAGATCGGTGTTAAAGTCACCCATGACTATGAGATGTTTGTACTCTGAGGAAACAGAATCTAAAAGAGAATCAAGACTGGAGAAATAATCAATGGCAGGTGGGCAGTATACTACTCCAAGGATAGCTTTAATCCCTTTGACATCAATCTCGAGGAGTAAGTACTCTGGGTTGCCGCTTGCAATTGCCGGCGAAGAAAAAAGGATCCTGTAAGGGATGTCACTACGTAAGTAAATGGCAACACCCCCGGCTCTCTTTCCCATGCGATCATTGCGAATTAGGACAAAGCCAGGTAGACTATAAAACGTAGATGGAAGTTCGGGCTTGAGCCAACTTTCGGAGACTAGGATAGCGTGTACAGCAACGCCACAAAATAAATCTAACATCTCAGAGTGATGCTGAGGGATACTCTGTGCGTTCACATGACATGCATTGAAACAGTTGTTAAATCCCTGGAACTCACTACACAAGAAGGAATTGACTGAAATAGAGTCGTCAAAAGATGAAAATGACGTAGAAGAACTATAGCAGGAATGGAATGAGTCATCGTCAGACATAATAATTGTAAATAAAAATAAATAGTATTATTATATATATATGATAGATATAATAAATAACTAATACTTAATAAATGTGAAATAAGTTCACTAATAAAATTGCATAACCTGCCGGCAGACTGATTACAAATAAAAATATAAAACTAGTGCGTGTTTCCGAACGCAAACGTAGATCATACTATACGGGATAGATAATAAATAAAAAATAATGTAAACACTCTGTTCTTTGACAAGTGACACTGACAATCTGTGACACTGACAAATTACAACTATTCATACAAAAACAAATTATCAAAACATCGTCGGTATGTCGAACGAAACTCAGTGAAGTGCCCAACTATAACTAAAAAATAACAAATGTAAGAAGAAGCTATCATACTTTAAATAGGAAACACGCACAAAACAATGCATAACATAAATACCGGAAGTTATTATCACTTCTTCTTAACAATCCGTCTTGACCGAGTTGAAGCCTGCGATGACGCGATTTCAGTGATGGTTTTAGACCCCGGAGGGACCTCCTGGTCCAACAATCTACCATGATCAGCTCCCAGCGCAATGACCTCCTCCAGACTGAAGACACGGCGTCGCTTGCCATCCGGGAGTTTAACGTTGACTGTGCCGTCCATCGTCCATACATTCGTCACGCCGAACAGTTTGCGAGCCGTTGTAAACGTAGTCTGCCGCTGACGCGTGAGGAATTCAGAGACTACATACGATGACCCCTTCAGTTTAGTCTTTGTTTTCCAAATTAGGTCTCTGATTTTACTGTCCGCACAACGAAGCAAGACTGGCCTCACATGTCCATCTGAAGAGCTACCCAATCTATGGCATACGGTCAAAGAAGAAGGCGCTAAGTCTGTTATGCCAAGTTTGCTCTGCAGGATGGATGCCACAGTTTCAGGAACTTTCTCACCCGGAGTCTCAGGAACACCGCCAAGCAACAGAAACTTTTTCCTGTGACGCATCTCTATTACGTCAATGTTCCTGCTCAGCTCTGCAATCTGCCGCTGCAAGGCACTGAGGACACCCCAGACATGCTCTTTGAAAGCCGAAAAATCTTTATGTAGACCGCTCAAGTCAGCTCCAGGTGATGATGCTTTCAGGTGTGCTTCGAAATCAGCCATCCGCTGGCTTAATGACAACAAAGCCACCCGCTGGGTCTCCGCAATGTCAGCCAAAGTAGTCATAATTGTGACTCTGTGCTCGAAATGACTGTGCAAGTTTGAAAGGACAGCACACACCGGCAAGTTAATGCAATTTGTCTTAGGGCATAAGGAAACTACTGCCCACACAATATGTGCTTAGTGGTAAGCTAAATGTTTAAAATCACTTGGAATTTTAATAATAATTATTTTTAATTTCAATAAAAAGATTAAAATATTGAGAGCGTATGTGTCAACTTTTTATGCACCTACCCCCAAAACTTTCTGTACTGTTGGAGCAATACTCTTGAAAAATGACATAATTCTGCTGTCATTAGAAGTTTTCTTTTCTTCTTTTTGCATAGAATCGATAAATTGCATCATTTTTATATCTACTGCACTCAAATTTTTATCTTGCACTTGGTCTTTCTTCTTCTTCTTCTTGATCATTGATGTATCATGGCTGTCATCGCTTTCAGTGTTGCAGGGTGGTACCATATTTGACTCAGTATTTCTATGTTGGGCAATTTTTGTCAAAAATTTCATATTGTCGTAGTATGTGTACTTATGAACTGATGGATTAGCTCCCGATCCCGACTTGCTCTCGCTTAATTTTCTATGACATTTAATCCATTCGTCTCTCATAGATTTCCACTTTTTCACAACCAGTTTTCCTGTAAATAAGTCAAACAGATCTTATTAATTATAATAATTATTTATTATTCCATTTTTTTTTACATTATTATTTTATTTTTTATACGGATTCAGAATCTGAAAAAGTACTATAAGTTATATAGTCAGAGAAGTTTGCCAAAGTATCTGGGAAGAATCGTCAGAAACATATATGAAAGTACCAACTAAAAATGAGTGGTATGAAATTGCTCGCAACTTCTGTTTAAAAGCCAATTTTCCTCATTGCCTGGGTGCTATAGATGGCAAGCACATAAGAGTTATAAAGCCCAAAAGAAGTGGGTCAATGTTTTTAAATTACAAACATTACTTTTCAATTGTTTTAATGGTGGTAGTTGATACAAATTATAATTATATTTTCATTGATGTTGGTGCATACGGCAAAGAATGTGATTCAAATGTTTTCAAGGAGACTGCTTTTTGGAAAAGCTTAGTGAACAAGACGTTAAATTTGCCAACGCCTGCACAACTGGAAGAATCAAATGTCGATCTACCCTACATTTTTGTTGGGGACGAGGCTTTTGCGTTACACGAAAACATACTTCGCCCATTCAGTGGCCAACAGCTGAATGCGACTAAATCGGTCTTTAACTATCGTTTGACCCGAGCAAGGCGATATGTAGAATGTGCTTTTGGCATTATGGCTAATAAGTGGAGAATTCTCCATCGTCCTCTAGATGTGTCACTTGATTTAGCAGTTAAAATTGTAAAAACGTGTTGTTTACTACAGAACTTTATACATAAAGAAGAGGGTATGCGTGAAATATCAACCATCAATCTTGGCCCTGAACTATCGGCTTTACCAAGGTCGCCATCAATACAATACAATACTATGACAGCAAGTACAGTTCGTAATCATTTTGCGGAATACTTTATGTCTGAGCATGGACGAGTACCATGGCAAATTAAATATTGTTAACAATTTATTAAATATATATGTATATTCAAACATACTTACCGTATTTATTTTTTTCCACATCCGACAGCGATTCAAAATCGTCATTAATAATTATACATATTTCACGCCAAGCCTGTAGAGTTTTCCTTTTATCTTTATAGCTTTCAAGGGTTTTATCCCACAGCACATCTCTTTCCTCCACCAAAGAAATGAATGTTTCTTTGTCGAAGTTATCCATCATATATTACTAAAACAAAAAACATGCCACACGACTAAACTTGATCACAGTCAATACAACACTAGCCATATTCTCATCTATGCCAGCCATAGCGCGGGCGCAAGGCGTACGCGGGGAGGGTGCAGAGCGCGGGCAGGGCGAGTGCAGGGTTGGCGCGAGGCGGGCGCGGGGCGTGTGCGTGTAGACCTCGTTAAATGCAATTTGAGATCTATTGATGCATTATAAGGCTCAAATTCTTATTTAACAAATTTCAATGCGAGTTGGACGCGGGTGGCGTGCGCTGAGCGTGCGCGTGTCGTGTGAACGCGCCCTAAGGAAGCAATTTTTTCTTTTAATGTAAATCGTCGCCCCTTTTCCTTTTTGTAGTCCTCTCGACATTGCATACTAATTAATAATTTTCCTGTACTGGTACAATTTTCTAGTACATCAAATACTGCGGGATTGGATGCAATTCTTTTGGCTGCTTTTACATTGGCAGACAGATTTTTAACTTTATTTTTCATTTTGCTTATCTTAATCCTTGCAGCAACAAGTTTTTCGTGCAATTCCTTTTCTGTGTTTGTGAGGAATACTCGGTTTTTAGTTTTCCTTACTGTTCTTTTTCCTCCTGTAAAAATAGATATTAAAACATTTTTATTTATTTATTTAAACTGCATGCACAGTAGTGGTACATAGGCGGACTTAATGCAACAAGGCATTCATTATCAGTCAACCTTTGGGTTAATAAAAAAGACAACACTGTGGTAGGTGTGTACATTATATAAATAACACATAATTTTAAATAGAATGTGTATCAATAATTTATTCAAAGCAAACTTTTTGGGTTACACTTAAATCATGTTTGCATAACTTACCTAGATTATGTTGCATATTATTACTTCTTCTTGTATTGTAGCCGTGAGATCTGAAATTAATAGTTGTACGAATTTATAATATTTGTATATTGCACCAATCTAATGCTAATATAAAGAGGAAAGATTTTTGTATGTTTGCTTGTAATGAAGAAACTCAAAAACTACTAAACCTATTTTAAAAATTCTTTCACCAGTAAAATGCTACTTTATCACTCAGCGACATCCTATTAATATTATAAATATGCCTTTGCGCATAAACTTTCCTATTACTATTTTTTTTGTAAAGAATAAGTGATGAATTGAATAAATGCGAAAGTTTGTGAGGATGGACGTATGGATGTTTATTGCTCTTTCACACTGACACTGCTAAAAAGATTTTGATGAAATTTGACACACGCGTAGACAATATTCTGATTTAGCACATAAGATACTTATTATCCCAGGAGTATGTTCCCTTGGTATAATTTTCTACTTTCACGCAGGTGAAGCCGCTGGCAGAAGCTAGTTTGTAATATAGCTATAGCTGTTGCATAAATGTAGGTACTAATAATTCTATGCTTGTGGGGATCGACTTTCGTAAGGATCTAATTCATTTATTTTACGTTCACATAAAACGCTAAAGACCAAAACGCCAAATACCTACAGTAAAAGTAGCCTATATTATTAGTTTTTGTAACAGAACACATCTAAGCTGTTAGTAAAAGTTCCATTAAAGTCTGTTTATCCATTTCGGATATAGTCGTCGTCCCAGGGAATTAAGGAGTTCCGTTCCCGCCGGAAACTTAAACGTAGCCCGTTCATATGCATTTAGTGTGTGTTATTTTTATATTACAAACAAACAATTAAATTTTATATGTACAGATAAAGTACCTGGGCGACTGAGATTTATTCGTTTCTTTTTTGTGTGTTTTTACAAGAAATACAACTATATAAATAAACCTTATCTAAATACAAAATTTCACCAAAATCGATAGAGCCATTATAAAAATTTTCAATAATGTTATGTTATTATCCTCATCTGGTTTAAACTGACGAAAAAAAAAATTGACGTTTAAAAGTGTTTTTAAAAATCTATTTGCAAAAATAAATATCATGCTACGCACGCCGGTGCGTATATGGAATGTATACCTTCACACAACGCTCCATAGTGTTGAGTTCGTATATATGTTACCGGCCAAACCCGATTTTAGGACAAACTAGTTTTGCCTAGGCTAAACTAGTTTATCCTAGAGTGTGCGTATTTATATCAGGAAAAACTAGTTTGACCTAGCCTAAACTGATCTATCCTATCGGGCTTAGGAAAAATTAGTTTGGAATAGCCTAAACTGGTTTATCCTATTGGGGCTTAGGACAAATTAGTTTGAACTAGGCTATACTAGTTAATCCTATCGCGTGTAGGAAGAACTACTTTAGCCTAGGCAAAACTGGTTTGTCCATATATAGCTCGTATTAAAATTTCAAAGTATACCCGACTACAACATTTTTTTGGGGTATACTTTCAAGGAGGTCACTTCATTTTGCTACACTATAATCTATACCCGTTTTATTAAGTGCCTTTCAATGAACTCAGAGACAGAAAAAGGGATATAGTTATTTTTATATTAGGAATGAGATCAATAATACAATAAGAAAAGAAAAACAAAGTTTATTAATTAGAAAAGGAAATGAATTCAAAGAAATACAATTTCTACAATGAAATCAAATAAAAAATTATCGGGCGTTAAGGACATTCATTTTAATATTCTGTCCTAAGTCATGCTTTCGTTTGGTTCTGCGTTCTGTGTTTGATGGCCGTCCAGCTTGAACCCTAGACTTAGTTTTTCCTATTCCCCTGTCTTTGCGTCTTCTTAGGGATGTGCTCTGAACGTTAATTTTTCTTGGTACACGCCTTGTTATTATCTGATGTAGAATAATTTTATTTTTCCCGCGAATCAAAATCAAATTTCTCGATAAGTCCAATATGTTCAGTTATAAAACCCTCTAAACCAGCTTTATCTATAATTTTTCACACTTTTTACACTGATAGATGTATAAATGAAATTCATGATCAATTGCAGATGAAATTCAAGATCTGGCCTTTTTACTCAATAAGAGATAAACATTAATTAATGACTCGAGCTGATTTAGATCATCTTTTTTATGATTTATAACGAACTTAAAAAATCATTTGTTTAATTTTTTATATTACAACAAAAATAACTGCTAATATTTAACACATGCATCAATTTAAACATTAGATTATCATTTTCCACTCCAAATATACTTTCTACAAGCACATCTTGACTTCTGTTCTAAAAATCTGGGAGCAATGGAAAAACGATGGAGAATGGTTCCAGCAGGTCATTTCCAACATGAAAAACTCGCATCGCGAAATTAGCAGTTTTCAGTTAGACGCTTGTAGTAATCTAACCTCAAGCTTAATACTACAGAAAATCGTAACTTAAAGTAAAAACAAAATGTGTTTTCACTTATAATCGAAGTAAAGTACCTTTGTACATTTTTTTTCATAAAACTTTCTATATATATTTCCTATCAAGGGAAGTCAAAATAAAGCAATATATGACAAAGAAGTTCTTGTGACAAAAAAAAAGTTAGTTTTTGTTGACCAGTGTTATAAAGACGAAAGATTTGTACTTCTGTTTGTAATTATAAACTAGGTACTGAACCGATTTTACAAATTCTTTCACCAGTAGAATGCTACTGAATCATTAAGTGTATGTCACTTATGGCATATATTTTCACGCGGACGAAGCCGCTGCCGTCAGAAGCTTGTGTTAAATAAATAAATAGCCATATTTATTAAGTCTGACATACCTCCACTCTCCTTACATCCTGGAACACAGCAGTGCCTGCCCGAAGACATGGTACTAACTTCACCCACACAAGAGTCCTGTCTCAACACAAAAAACCTTCCCTGTTCACAATTATGGATTACTCGGAGGAACTTAAGCTCAACTCGACGAGAAATTCACAATGAAACACAAAAAGGAGATCACAAACAAAATATCGCAAAATAACTGGGGCAAGCGAGCTGTCAGCAGATATTTATTTGTGTGTGCACAGAGTAAATTTTTATTTAAGAGGTACATTAGTGCGACCAGGTAAGCGGTTCACCTGGATTTTGCAAAAAAAAAAAAAAATGGAATTAATATTTAAATTTGCTAAACGTACTCAAAAACTTGTTAAAAGGATGGTATGTAATTTATCTAAAATTTTAAATGTATAATAAAAAAGATGCATAGGTCAAAAACATTAGTTTTTGAGTAGCGTCATCTATTGGTATTTTTGAGAAAATTAGTACTCAGCTGCCATCTCTTATTCATGAAGGGAATATCATCTGTAACCCGACAAATTTATAAACACATTTCAACTCGTTTTGAACAAGGACGTATTATATCGACGGGTAAAAGGCAAAAGGGGTCACACAGATCATATTGTTCAGGAGAATAAAAAGAAAGTTTTAATAAAAAATATCTCTTTATTGAATCACATCACAATCTTCAGAAAAGTTTACTAAAATACAATGTTCTTTAATAATTTTACATCAAAATAAGCCTGAGATCAATAGTTTCAAAGATAGATGTCGTTTGACTCCAGGTTTTTACCATGTTTATCGCATTTGCGAGGGGTCAAGTAACAATATTTAATGTTGGAATATTTAGATTTTGGCCTAAGCTTCATGTAAATAAAGTAATATTTTATTTTATTTGGCACAACAGATCATAGAACTAATTCAGATTTTGGCTTAAGCTACCATAATCTTAATAAGTATTATTTTATATTTGGCACAGCAGGTAGGTAATAGAACTATGAATTATGTATTAAACTAAAACAATCATCGATATATATGTACTACGCACTAGATTAGGCATGCCGTACAATAACTTTCCTTGACTTACGTGTACTGTATGCCGAACATCTTGACTTGATGACATTAGTGGAGTTTTGCAGTATTTAAGCGCTGTAACCTTAAAAATTTTGTTAGACGTCATAATGACAATTTAGCGCTACAGCGAACTTTTGTTTTAACGTTTCGGTATTGTGACAAATAATTTCTATGAACGAGCTTGTCTATCACTTAGAATGTAAGTCGATGAAAACAATACAAGGAACAAAACTGAGATCCAAAAAACAGCAGTTACCTAACTGTTAGTACATACAACAGCATGTTATCACATTATTTGAGTAAATAAACCACAATAATTTGGTACTTAATTCTTAATAAAATAAAAAATTAACAATTATTATCCAAAATAAACCACAATAATTTGGTAGGTACTTATGTCTTACTACAATAACAAAGTGAAAATCAAAAATTATTTACCAATCTTTTTTCATACAATTTATTATTAATGAGTATTTTCTTCTTCATCAGTTTCAATCAATTTGTCCCTTTTTCCGGTTTCGTAAGGCATCTTTAGATATTCTTCATGATATCTTCTCGGTATTACTCCAGAGTCACATAGTTTTTTTTAAGTCCATGTATTTAGCTTTACTGATTGGTAATGGTTCCTTGTACAAAGCAGCAATTTTTTTTTTCATATCCGGGCAAACTAATTTTATTTGAGTGTTTTCTGAATCCACAGGCATAGTATTCGTCATCTCATCTGTTTTGGTTTTTTTGAAAGTCGCAATTCTAATTTTGGATAAATTAATGTTTTTTTTACACTTACTAAAAGTTTTGTTTGTTATGGGATCCCAATCTTGAAAGTTTTCCATAACAGTTACTGTATATGGTCTTGGTTTTTTTCTAGCTGATTCGATTAAAGTTGCCCACTGTGAGGGCGCCCACACAATCATATTCCGAACTTCTTTTTCAATGACTGAGTGACACGAATCAACTGGCATATATTATGATGTCCTGCAAGTAAGTAGTTGATTTGTATTGTTTCCAAAAAGGTGGATCTTTTTAAAGCATAATTGAGAATTGCCAATATTGTTTTGTTCTTATTTTGGCCAGGGCAATTGTCGCAATAAAGAATCAGATTCTTGATTTGCCTTTTGTCTACTGAATCTATGTAGTGAAAAAGACATGAGCCAATTTCTTTGCTACCTCTCTTTCCATCGAACTCACCCCAAATATATGCCATACCATTTCTTGTTCTGCTCTCATAGACAGTTAAATTATAGTAGGCATATTTTCTGCTATAGTAGAGCAGCATACTTTCTCCGTGAGGTGTATTTAAGACCTTTTGAAGGTCGAATGAAGCGCATAATGTATTTTTATTTGCAATTTCTTGGTGAAACAAAAACCTTTTAGATGTAGCTTCTTTCTCTTGATCGTGTGCAATTTTTTCTTCACAGTTCTTGGCTTCTTCATCGCGATTATTTTCGTATTTTGTGCACATTGCACACTTATCTTTTTTGGGAACATGAAAAGAGATATTAAAATCATTTACAAATATTTTTTTAAATATACTTTCAGATACTAACAAACTCAAATCTTGCTTATCCACTTCTAATAAATATCGTTTATACAATCGGTACAAGTGCGAAGGATTTTTGAAGTCCTGTGATAAGTAAGTACGAGTAGTTTCCTTTCGACAGTAATGCGATGGAAGGGCTGGCAATGAAGAAATATACTTTTTGACATATTCAATTGCTTGGGGGCTTGTTTTATTAGCAGGTATATGCTTTCCACGTCCTTCCTGCTTAGCAAATCCTTCATCAGAGTTTTCAACAGTATATGCTATAAATTTTCTTGATACATCCAAAGTTGCAACTAGAAATTGTCTACAGACTTGACGCCTGCTTTCACCTTCATAATAAAATATTTCACAGTCTTTTCTCTCTTTGGTTCGCTATCGTTAACTCGCCTTCTTTTCACATTTGTAATAACAGCATTGTTGGCAATCCAGTTTCGTCGCTCTTGTAATGTAAGTCTTTGGAAATAATTAAATATAGATTGTCTTTTTTCTTCAGTAATTACTCAACATTTATTTCCACATTTAGAAGAAGTACATGGATTAATTTGAAGGTGTCTTTCCCTTTTTTTCTTTTCCATTTTTAGTAATATATTTTTCACCTTTATGTTTTAACAACTTTCTTTCTTTCCGTTTATTAATTCTTTTCGATTTAGATTTTCTGACTTCTACGTCTGACCATTCACTATCACTGAGATCTCCAAAAGCTTCCTTAAGTAAGACATCATCTTCGTCTTCTTCTTCATCAACAAAATAATCCAAGTATGATTTATTGAATTGTTTTCTCTTTTTTGAAGTTCTATTTTTTTTATTTGCTACTGTTTCCTGTTGCTCTTCTAAGTTAGACGTTGATGGAACACACCAAAGATTTTGTATATCCAAATTACTCTGCTGACTAGTAATTTCTCCGATCTTTTGTCCTTCGAGCCCAAGTATATTTTGAATCTCTACTTCTTTCCCCCCGATGAGCTGCACATTATTTTCTGGTACATAGACGCCAATTTCTTCTTCGGTAACGCTTTCATTCCATTCCACATCCTGCACGAAGTTTGCCTGCAAGACATTCTGAGTCGCTTCGTCTTTTGCTGGTGTTTCTTGTTCTTCTAAGTTAGACGTTGATGGAACATTCCAAAGATGTGTGTCCAAATTACCCTGCTGACTAGTAATTTCTTCTTCCTTTTGTTCATCGAGTCCGAGAATATTTTGAATCTCTCCTTCTTCCCTCGTAATGAGCTGTACGCCATTCTGTGGTATACAGACGCTAATTTCATATTCGATAACCCTTTCATTCCATTCCAAGATCTGCACGTTTGCCTGCAAATCATTCTGACTCGCTTCGTAATTTTGTTCTTTATCCTGCAAGCCAAATAAATCCATTATCATAGCGTAACAAACAAAATTGTAGAACATTGACCCTATAACCAGTATAATTTAAAAAGTACCATTTAAAAGCAATGTAGTGCCAACTATTTTTTTAACGCAAATGTTTTATGACCGACTTTGGAAATAGTATCTGAATATAAATTACAGCATATAACGCCTCTAGAAAATCCCTCTTTCTCTTCGTTAAACCGGTAGTTTCTGAGATAAGCCCGAAAAAGCATAAACTCAGCACAGCGAAATTAGATCTATCGAGTTAGTGAAAGTCAAAATAGAATGTGCAGGTCAAGCTAATTAACATACACACATAGCATCAAGACTTTTTTCCTGAAAGGGTAGGCAGAGGCGTAACACACACCCACATTTCATAAGCAAATTAAAAGCATGTAAAATACCTTCACATTGTTTAGGTCACTCTGTATTTCACTTTGATCTTGTGGAATACTCGTAAATTGGTTTTCGTTAATGTGCGCTGGTTTTAGTTGATTGTCAGTCTGAAATGTTAATAATAACAGTATTTAATTAGGCTATTACCATCCCGTTTCTACTATAATATTTATCGTCTAACTACCTACTTGACCACGTAACCTATCCAATGTTTGATGCGTATGATTAAGTACACGGACAAATACCTAGGTAGATAGACAATGAATATTAAAGTCCGTCATTTGGAATTAACAATTAAAACAAAACTTTAATCTTTAGACTCACTAGATAGGTACCTTTTTGTTTAACATTCCTCATTAACCTACATACAACACATTTTGCATTAGTTAAAAAGTTCTTAGAACAAAAACATACAAAATTATGATTGTTTACATTTTTACTAAACTAATTCTTAATGATTTCCTAAACGCGTGGACCGATTTACATGATTCAAACGGATAAAATGGTTTTATACCTAGACCTTTTATTTGACACCAATATCATTAAGATATCTCAATAAACAAAAAAACACATTTTCAAGCTTGCTCTTGCTCTTGCTCTCGTAATAAAATTATCCAACATGTATGAAACGCGTACCTACATTACCAGTTCTTTTAAAAACTATCCTAAGAAACGTTAAATTTATTTTTATAAAATAAATAAAATGAGGTTGAACTTACCGATGATAGTACGGGAATCACGTCATCTTGAATTTCTTTGACCTCTCTATTGCTATCAATATAATCAAGTAATAACCTTCTTCGTACTAGCAGCAGTCTTTTTCGGTCTAAAATACGTCTCAATTTCACGTTTTCGGGAGTTGCAGACATGTTTTATATAAAATGTTAATCGCGTGAACTTGCTTTCACGCACACAAAACATACACCCACTTGCAACGGCGCTGGCGCGCGTACTGAGTGAATCAAATGCAACGTAATGAAAATAAAATTATTTAAGAAAGGGGCCAAGCGCCAATTATGTTTAGTTGACAATCTTTACTATTAGTGTAAGCGACGTTATAGTATTTCATATTCTTATCAATAGTGTTAAGTAAAAAATTATTACTAAACAAATAAAAGGAATATGGATACAAACGACTTATTTATTTCTAATATTGTTTTTAAAATTATGCCAAATGTCAAGGCGATACAAAAACGTAATATACAAAATGGTCCTTTAACCAAGCAAGGTTAAGTCGGTGTCGCTTGAGCACTTTTGGTAAGTATCGATTTGGCAATTCAGTACAAATAATTCTTTGGTGCAAGTGACTTTTTTTCTTGCTCGAAAAACGATACTATGACCATTCGAAAGAGAAAAAATTGTGGAGTTGGGGTCAATAAAAAAGTTAAGATCGCAAAATGTGGCGCTTGACCCCTTATAAGGTTGTCCTACGTGGGACGCCAACTTGTAAGGTTGGGTTTTTGACCTTACCACCGACTTACCCAGCGGTAGTTTGCATGAGACTAATGGGTGTGTTTTGCATGAGGTGTTGACTGGAATAAAAGATATAACTTGTCTCCACAATATATATTTAGTAATTAAACAGCTACACTAGTTACAGCCCGTGACAGGAACATATATGGTAAGGTTAGAATAAAGTAACTTACATGGAGTGGTAATACATTAACCTCAATTATGACCATACAGTGTAGTCCTCACAGCCAGTACCGTCATCCAATGCAGTTCATCCAAGGTCCAGAGCCATACGCTGTATTCGGAAACTGTCTCCTAGCTGTCCATGTGTGATTGCTCGTCAACGACTCATGTGCAAAGATGTAGCTTCATATTTTATACATATTTTATTGGTATTATATTGGGAGACTATTTTTCTTCTTAATACATATCCATGGGATATGGTAGACTAAAATAAAATGAAATCTTGAACCCTGTCAAAGAGAATACACATGTTGAGAATACTGATGCCCATGTATAACGCTAAGATAATATTCATCAATTTCGTCTAAAAATGCTTACCACAATCGGGGGAATATCATCTTAAGCTTAACGCTGTTTCCACGTCTAGTTCTCGACATCTTACATGATTTAAATTAATAAAACTCTTATATTAAGTATGCTTCTGATCAGCCACGAAATGAAAAAAGAATGACCACACCCAATTTGTCAAACCTGTCATTTTTAATATGTTATGGTTACATCGATATTTCCTATTCGATTGTTACTATTTAGTTATATTAAATTTAGTAAAAAGTAATTAATAAGGTTATAATTAATTTATTTAAATATTATAACCCAATAATCGAAACAAAAGAAAAACTAAACATATCGATTAAATCGTGGCGCCATCTGACGGGCCTCAGTCAGAACTGTTTATGACATTGCATTCAGTGACATTATGCGCAACTAGAGGTCGCTACATACCTCAAACCGTGACTAAGTTTTTTAAATGTTACACCCTTTTGCCTTTTTACCGTCGATATACTTCGTGATTTTGTATCATTGTATCCATTGCTGTCCCCAGTTTCTTGTACTAAGTTTGAGCCACCTGGGCGACAACGGTGCGCCGAGAGCTCGCGACCACAGAGTACTTTGTAATATACTGAAAGCTCAGACTACGAACTGCCGGTGCTAGGCTCGCAATGAGCGCGCTGCGGGCACGCGGGTGTCGGCGGCCGATAACAAACCGGTCACTTCTATCTATATATACAAAATATTACGGCTGTCCGCGTGACTATAATACTTAATTTTTTTTTTATTTTCTTTTTAATTTTTTTTAATTAAGTCGAGTGTATGAAAACTATATAGCATTTTCATTAGTCTGTTCCTAATTTAAATAAAAAAAAAAAACTATGTATTAATAACATTTCAATAAATACCTTTTTGGAATTATTTTACTTCCATTTATTTCTTTGCTCACGTTGAGCGCGAGGAGTTCATTCCTTTATAGATTAGATTCTAACTTCTTTTCTCTTCTTATACTTGTTACGTTTTTTCCCTTGTTCCATGGCTAATAACTCTGGATCGTTTTTTATTTCTAAATGTTTCTCTTTTTACACTGCCGTTGCTGTGCCCGACGGTATTCTTCTACTGCCTTTATGTTCTTTGGTGGCATTTTGCTGGCACTTTAAAATAAAAGGGCGTCGTTTAAAATGGTTTTTAACTCGTTTACTATAACTTGGAATTTAATCTTAAAAAACTTAAAAATACATATAGTTACAAATCATTACAGCGGCAGCTGTCATTATTTGAAGCAGAAGAAATTATTATATTCTCTATTTGTCATCATTATACGCGACACACAATTTGAAGCTAATGATGTTGATGAAAATAATGAAATCGAGAAAACAAGTTGCAACCTGTCGAAACTAAAAAAAAATCTTTGAAACACATTGATATGAATAAGTTCACTTTCGATACAAAATACTAGCAAATAACATGTTTAATGTGACAATTATTTTCAACAACAGTCTGCATAAGTATAATGACTCCTGTGATAACTTTTTGAAAACGTAATGTAAACTTACCTGGAGAGCAATTGCACTAATTTCAAACGTCTTCAAACGTTTAAACGTTTATGACAACGTTATGGTTTCGATTGCGGCAGAGCACAGTGTGGAATTTTACCTCAATCGCGGTCGCCTATATTTTATCCATCCATCGTATAGATCCAAATCAGAAATAAAACATTTGTAAAGGAAGCATGCCTTTTTTATGTTTAGTTTTAAAGTTATTAAAGAATATGCTGACGCCAGCAAAAAATAATATTATTTCTATTTTCCAAAATAATAACATTATATACTCTATTTAATTATTTACTATTGTAACGACATAATAGGTACCTAACTCCATACGAAGTTTAAGTGTTGTATCTACGATACACAAAGAGAAACAGTATTTTTTTTATATTTGCACTAAATTTTGTTTATCTTCATAATCCTTTGGATTCCGCATTTGGATTTAAATGCAAAACATGCACATTACATTTATATACATCTCACAAAAAAATCAAATTCGTAAACAGTGGGACTTGGGAGATATTACATTTCTAAAGTTTCCATAGAATTTCTTTGGAAATAGGGTTGTCAAATTTCAAACACTTATTTTCAATTATTTTTTTTATTTAAAATTTAATAATTCAAAAAGAAAGGACCAAACGCTTATTGTTTTTTACGATTTCTAAGTGAAATCATGGATAAAAACGGATCTGACGATTCTAAAGCACGGTGAAACAGGTCAAGCACAGTTGTCTTCCGGTTCAATTTTCTCGTATGGTGCTCTCTATCATAACGCCAGAACTTGTTGCGCGATTCTGAAGCTTGCTCACTAAGCATACCAATTGGTAAAGGGCTAGATTTTATGATTTGGCTTCCGTGAGATAATATTTTGTGCAATGTAACAGACATATGGAACCACTCGTACTTTTCTACATACTTTGCAGCCAAATTCGAACAAAATTGCTGAAACTTTTCGGGATCTATTTCGAAACCACTTGACAGTGCAACTAATATAACATGCAAATCGTCTACAAGCCATTCTTCTATGCCCAGAATGTTCGCAAATGTTTTTCGATGTAAATCCGATAGTGCAGTGCGGGCTGTGTTTCCGTCGTTAGATGTTCCTGAATTTGGGCGAACCACATCGACTACCAAAGACATTTTGGCGTAAATTTCAGCTTGGATCCTTTTTTTCCGCTCCTGAACAATCTTAGCCTCTACAGATTTTTGTGAAATCCTCCATTTTTGCACTGCTGGGTCGTTTTTGTATCCTATATGGAATTCTAACATTCTAATCCAAGCGTGTAATGGGCTCAACCCATGTTTTAGTGTTTCTGGATTAACTGGCCTCTTCGAAATCTTATCCAGTTTATTAAATTCTGTGCATGTAGCATCGCAACACGCACATCGTAGTTGCGAGTTAGTATCCGTGATTGCGTGCAATACTTTGCCATCAATTAAGGTCAAATATAATTTGGGTTCTCCAATAACACTATGCCCGGCGCTAGTTTCAGCATAAATGGGAGTGAGATCTTTTATTTCCTCCTCAACCCGTCTTTTTTCTTGAATAGTTAATTCTTTACTTTCAGATCGATACTGAATTTTTATTGGGCGATAAAACCTATAAGATTGCGGGTTTGACCACAGTACAAAACCATCGTTAGTTTTTATCCTTAACGGTATATAAGTTGTAGCAAATAAACAATGTTCGTCATTATTGCCGTCTGAAAAACTTTGCTTATAAAGCGATTGGCCAATACTGCCATCAAAACCCCAAGAACCCTGAAAAATGCAATTGATACTATCGATCTGTTTTTGGTTGCAGTACTCGTTAATGATTTCATCCATTGACTCAACAACTCGACGAAAAGAGTGCAATATTAGGCTGAAGAGAGACACTTTTGCTTCTCTTTCTGTAACTAGAACTTCTTCTTCAGGATAGCACTTTTTTTTCGAAGTTTGCACTTTGTAGTAAGGTTGATAGATATTGTGTCCTCTTGCTTTCGCACCATCATAAAGTATTGTATAATCCTCCACAGTAAATTTTCTGTCTATAATTAAACAAGCAGCTTCGTCAGGGCTATACTGTTGTTGTTGACGTTTACTTTCTTGAGATTTTATCATATTTGCAATTGTTGTAGATCCAGTAGGGGTTTTTAGACATTCTTTGATGACGAACTCGAGATCAATGGTAGATTTAAAACTAAGTTTATTGCCTTCTTCGTCTTTTGCAATTTTAGAGAAAACTTTTAACATTTTGGCGGCAGGCTCATATTCTAAATCTTCTGCAAGACGTTTAGTTACCCGGCGCTGCTGACGATCGCTTAGACTTTCATATTGCTTAGAAGTGGAAGCACCCAACGAAACGGAACGAAACGAACAACGAGACGTTGCTGTTTCCGAGTTGAAATCTGCCCTGTACGTAGAATGAGAATCTTGTACTTGTCCAATGTTAGTTTCTTCCAGTTCTGCAATTTGAGGTGCTGCTGATTTTGATGTAGTTTGAGTGCCTTCAGTGATTGGCTGTTCTTGTCCTTTGTCTGGAGATATATGTTCTTCAGCGTTAATGACTGATTCTTGTATGCACACTCCGAGGTCAAATATAGTCGAAAGCCAAGCCTTGTTATTTTTTTCAAACACTTTAGGTTTCCTGTGACAGGTCTTGTATCTCTCTTCAGATTTGCTTAAGAATTTTGTTAATGTCGCTTGAACCTTTTTTAAGCTATTCCTGATAATATCGGGAACGCCGTCAGGGTACATGGCCTGGATGACAATTTCAGTTCGTTGAGTCACTCCTAAATCCATTGGTCTAATCTTTGGCCCCTGCAACCGAGCATTTGATTCCAATAGATTTAGGACTTGAAGACGAGTCAACTTCCTAGCTCCGTATTCACCTTAAGATTGTGCCACTCGCTGACCAACATGAGGGTTGGCGCCCTCATGCCCCCTTAGCATTAAGTCCCCCGGTCGAGGCCCAGAAGGACATCCCCCCGCAGAATGGGTCAGTTCCTGCGGAGGCAAAGCAGCGCCATGGGTCTTTGACGGCTCCATGACGCCTCACCCCCGCTTCTTCAGACATTATGTATAGATATTGGGTTTTAGCTGAGCGCTTGACGAGGGCGGACCCCTTCCCAATATCACATAATGTCCTTCATCGAAGAAAGTATACAATACAATGTATTATTGTAATGAATACATGAGAAAAAACATCGAAGGTGATGTGCATTTTTTGTAAACGACACGTAAGTATTATTTATAATGAATATTAAAGGCGGCTTGCAATTACGTTTATTTTATCCGTTACCCGACGAATTGATACTGCCACCAACAGCGACAACAGTAGCGCCCTCCCCCTCTACATCCTTGTTGGCGTTGTTGTTTAATATTCATTGTGATGTGCAATGTATGATTAAAATATATGATTAATAGAATTTCCTATTATATTTTTAACTCTGACGTGAAAGGAGTCGAAAAAAATCATAACATTTAATTTTACATCGAAAAAAGTAGTAAATTAGGAGTCAAAGTTATCTAAGAAATATTACAGTAAAAAAAGTGACAACCCTAACCTCAAAATTTAAAATTAAATAACTCTGGAGTCCCGCATCAATCACGCCTGATTTTTTTTTATAATATAGTGGACTATAATGTTAAACTTTTCTCGTTTAAATAAAATGCGGAATCAATTGGACTCACCAAAAAAAAAATATTTTGAAATTTCGAAAAAATAATTATTTTCGTTCTGATTTGCGTTTTTTTTTTTACTTTTTTTTATCTGAATTAGTAAGTTTCTGTTAAACTTTTCATAAGATCCCATTATAAAAATTGCTAAATTGAATATTTCAAGCGAAATAATATAATTCTTAGATTTCTATGGAGTTTTCTCGAGTTTCTAAATAATTCCAAAACTAAACATAAAAAGATTATGGTTACTTCCCAGAAGTTTTAGTTCTTTCCTAGATCTATAGGATGAAGTGATTAAATATACATGACCGCAATTGAGGCAAAATTTCAGAGTGTGCAGAGGTTAGATTTCGATTCAGCCGTTCGGATTATGGTATTGCATTATAAGTTCAAATGCTAAGGAAAGTTGGAACGTTGCGTAACGTCAACCGTTAGTGATGGCCTTATAGTTTGTGAATGTCCGAGCGTTTAGAAATTAACTTTGACGTGTGCACCTCTCGTAGTTTTGACAGCTGAAAGTGCTGCATGTACTTGAACTTTTGAAGAGGTAAGCAAGATTTTACGTAGATTCTCGCCACGGGTTCCTTGGTTAGCACGTGTGTTTTGAGAATTTTTTAGATTTGAGTGTTTCCGAGTGATTGTTGTGATTTT
The DNA here is from genome assembly GCA_958295575.1 of Leucania comma. Lineage (NCBI taxonomy): Eukaryota > Metazoa > Arthropoda > Insecta > Lepidoptera > Noctuidae > Leucania > Leucania comma. The sequence continues at coordinate 19,664,494 of OY282477.1, read as the reverse complement.
TGTGACCTAGTTTGTGCTGTCCTTGTGTTTGTTAACAGGTTTGCTTTGTAATTGTTTATATTTTTCTAGTTTCACCCAAAGATGGATAGGAATAAACCTCCCGATCCTGACCCCCCTGACATTCAATCCTCCTCAAATGTCTTTTCCCAAAACCCCCAAAAAACCCCCCCAAAAAAAAAAAAAAAAAAACCCTGTCACAATTTGCCGACGTTGTCTGTAGTATTACAGATATGGATGTATCCCAGAGTACTCGTAAGCGCCCAAATGTCGAAGAGACTCCCATTCCTACTCCACCAAGCAAACAGCCTAAGAGTCAGATAGGTCGCGTGAAATACTCTGCTTTGGATAAAGGTCCGTACATCGTGCATGTTTCTCGTCTGGAAGCTGCGCCAAACGCAGGCGCCACGCTACACCCCGTGAACTTTGGCAAGTTCCTATTATTTAATAAAATTTCGAATGTTCGCCGAGACGGTGTGAATAAAGTTGACCGAAACCGTGTCTCAGTAGAATTCTCTTCTCATCAGGACGCAAATGCGTTCCTAGCCAACAACATTCTACCGAAACATGGCTACTCAGCATCCTTCCCTACATTCAACATTACTCGGATGGGTGTTATTTCTGGTGTTCCCACTGATATCTCAGAGGAAGAAGCCTTATCCTTTTTATCTGTGCCTTCTGGATGTGGTCAAATATTAAAAGTTAGACGCATTAGTAGGAAAATATACAATGACGGTGCTATTGAGTGGAAACCAACAGAAACTTGTGTCATCACTTTCGATGGCCAAGTTCTACCACCAAGAGTAAATTGCTGCTATACATCTCTTCCAGTTGTACAGTACATTTACCCTACAATACAGTGCCGTAAGTGCTGTAGATTCGGACATGTGGCCAACCTATGTAGGTCCAAACCACGCTGCAGTAAATGTGGCCACGATCACCCCGGTGATGGTTGCAACATTGCTGAGGGCGAGGCTTTTTGTGTGCTCTGCTCGGGCAATCACTTCGCCAATAGCAGGTCATGTCCCGAGCATGGTAGACAGAAGGCCATCAAGACCATTATGGCTGAGAAGTCAATTTCCTATGTCGAGGCTAGCAAAATAGTTCCAGTACCTTCCCAGAATTATGCCAATGCTGCCAAAACTACTCAGTCATACCGCAAAACAGTCACACTCAAACCCAAGACCCATGCCCCACTTTCCCCATCATACAACAAAAGTATCCACAACAATTTAGTTAGCTCTCCCCAATCCACACAGCCAAATGGCTGCGCCCTCAACCTGAACAATGCATCACCTAGCAATAATATTTCCATTGTTGAACTCCTTATCAAACTCTTACCTACCCTTATCTCATCTTCTTCTAATCCCCAATTACCGTCCAACGTTGCCGATCAAACAAAAAAAAATACTTTTACCCATTAGAAATGGCGTCCAGCCAAACATTTCTACAGTGGAATGTGAGGAGCGTATGGCATAAAAAGCACGACCTCATATTCCTTCTCAATAAATATAAACCTCTAGCTTGCTCCATAGCTGAGACTTGGCTCACCCCAAGCCTTAGCTTCCGTATACCACATTACAATGTCCTCCGATGTGACAGATCCGACGGATATGGAGGATCGGCTCTTTTTGTTAACAATCGGGTTCCACTTTTGCCCTTATCTTTGCCTTCACTTACTGGCGATATGAGTATTGTATCTGGAAAGATGGAAGGTATTACAGTATTATCAGTATATATAATACTGTAATTCCTTCCATCTTTTTTCGGATTCTTTGTACTTTGATGTGAACGGACGTGTCGAAGAATTATTGAAATTAATAAATAAAAACTTGCTGAATCGTGACCTGGTTTTACCTACTAGCCAGATAACTCTGTTAAGCGTAGGCATAATACCTATGTGCTAGTTATTTTACGTGGAAACAAAAAATGTGTAAAGTGTTACCAAGTCAATAACTGTCACAATGGCAAGCAGCCCCTTCAGCCGGGGTGACCGATGTACTCGGAGCCCACCTCCTACACCCGTGACCACAGCTACACCTAAACCCGTGCCCGCATCTTACCCTCAGTATCCCACCCAAAGAAACGAGGTTATGGAAGTGATTTCAACGGCAGAAATACAAAACTGGATGACCACTATTGAACAGTGTCTAAATGAAGTTTGCTCTATTGCAACAGAGAGCAAATTAAATAAAGAATATACAGGGCGTTTAAATGCTTTATGCCGAAAAATTGCCCACGGCACATCACAGATGGCTGTCCAGTACAAGTCCATCAAGATGAAAGCAGTCATGGCCCACTCCACCGTGCAAACACTTGAAGACAAAATTGATCTGTCGCGGCAACTGCAAGAACTTAAGATGGCAGTTGGAGCCTATATAAAGCCGAATACAGGATCTTCTTTTGCTGATATGGTGAAAAAAGGTACCAACAAATTTATTCAGCCCTTAAATTTAAGCTCAGTGGCCATATACCCTAACGACAAACTAAAGTCCAGCGAGGAGACCAAATCACTTGTCCAAAAAATTATATGCCCAGAGCAGATGAAACTGCAAGTACGAGGAATACGCAAGACAAAAAATGGTGGTGTCATTATCAGCACTGAAACAAAAGACGACATTGAGAAGGTAAAAAATTCGATGCAGTCAACAAATTCAGGTCTTACAATCGACGAACCCCAGAAAAGAAAACCTAGAGTCGTAATTATCGGAGTGCCCTCATCCATGCAAGAGAAGGAAGTTTTTACTTGTTTATTTAACCAAAATCTAGCCGAAAAACTTCAGGATTGCAGCCTCGAGACCTTTTTGTCCTCCATTAAGCTGAGTCATAAGTCAGGTAAGAGGGATGCTGATACCTGTAATTTTATAATTGAAGTATCTGCACAGATACGTAAAGCCCTGATATGTAAAGATAGAGTATTTGTAAATTGGTCTTCCTGTCCTGTAAGAGACTTTACCCTAGTCACACGCTGTTATAAATGTCAGCAGTACGGACATGCAGCTAAATCATGTCGGGAGACCACCTATACCTGTGGCCACTGTGGCGAATTGGGTCATATCATCAAAGAATGCACTAAAAAGGCAGAGGAACCAAAATGCGCTACTTGCATGCACTTCAAAAAGCCTAGCAATCACAAAACAAGTGCAGCGGACTGTCCGGCAAAAATTATGGCAGAAAATAGGTACATAAACTCTATTGATTATGGAGGCGCCTAAGAGCGCCGTAAATTACGATTCTTCTTGACCTTTGTTGTTAATTTTAATAATATTTGAATATGATTAATCATTTAATTAGTGACATAGATAATTTCTCTGTATCTCAATCGCAACTTTGTGACGTTGAACACTGCAAGCAATATCTCTCATGTTACACTAATCCATTAACCATACTAACCCAAAACATTCGCAGTGTTTTTAAGAACTTCGATAATTTTAGCATTTTTCTAAAACGTCTAGACATAAACTGTGACATTATTGTCTTAACTGAATGTTGGCTTGCTAAACAATCTTGTACATACAATATCCCGGAATTTGTGGTATAACTCAACCTCCAATCAGAACGATGGGGTAATAGTTTATGCAAGAGATCATTTAAATGTGTCTGTCGTAGAACCAAACATGCACGACTGTAGCAGATTGTTGATTAAAATTGGAGCAGAATTTACGATATTAGCTGTATATCGATCTCCTTCTTTTACGAACATAAAAAATTTCACTGACTCTCTAAACGACACCTTGCAGAACCTATCATCTTTCAAAAATACAATTCTAACGGGAGATATCAATATTAATATTCTTCCGGGACGTGCAGACGCTTCCGCTGAGGAATACCTCAACCTATGCGCGTTCAATGGTTTACTTCCCGCTCACACGCTCCCTACACATCAAAGTGGCTCCTGCTTGGACCATATAATGCTCAAGGCAAATTTCCCTGCTCTTACCCTTGTAATTAATTCAACAATAACCGATCACAGTGCTACCCTACTTATTCTTAATTGTAAATTGCCTAAGTTAGTCTCTCGCTTTGTTTCTAAATTAAATTTACATAAACTTGAAGATGACTTATGCAATATTGATTTTGACCCAGTCTACAGTTCCGCTGATCCGCAGTTTTGTATGTTGTACTTAATTAAAAGAGTGCAACATGCTATTCAGAAGAACACGGTCATATCTCCTTTAAATAACAAATACTGCAACATAAAACCATGGATCACGGCTGGTCTTATACGCTGTATGCAAAACAGAGATAAACTACATATGAAAGCTAAAGCTCATCCAAATAATTTAATATTGCAACTGTCATATAAGCGATATCGTCCTGTCTTAACAGTAACTGCCACATCCTCCAGTATGCCGATGACTTAGTCCTGTACGTGTCAGATTCCTCCATCGTTGACGCTGCATCATCCCTATGCTTCTCTCTGGACTCTTTGAACCACTGGCTGTTGAACCACGGCTTATCATTGTCTGCACCGAAAAGCTCTGCAGTAGTCTTTTCTCGCAAAAGAACTATCCCTCCCATCACAATAACTATTTCGGGAAAAGCCATTCCACTGACAAACAAAGCAAAATTTTTAGGCGTTTTTTTGGATTCAAAATTAACAGGTAAGTACCACATAACTTCTTAATCCAAAAATGCGAACGCGTTATTGCCATTTTAAAAGTCCTTGCGGGTGTGTGGTGGGGTGCTCACCCCTACACTATGAAACTAATATATAACGCCTTAGTACGCAGCATATTCGATTACGGTACATTTCACTTAATACCATGCAATAAAGGTGCTTTGGCCGGACTAGATAGGATTCAGTCTAAGTGCCTTCGGATCATCTCTGGGTGTATGAAGTCCTCCCCCGTTAACGCGTTGCAGGTCGAGTGCGCTGAACCACCTCTAGCCCTAAGGCGGCAATATCTAGCCTCCCGTTTTGTGTCTCGGATAATATGTAGATCCTCCCATCCCCTTTCAAAACTGAACGCACTAAATAACTTATACAGATCTTCAAACTACTGGAATAATAAACTTTCTTATCGTATCGATGGCCCTCCCCTCCCTCAAAGTTTCTGGGCCCAGTAGGTTGCCACGTTTACAGCGGCCTCAGTGGCATTTTTGAGGTCCTCCAAAGTGCAGGTGTAGGGACACTTTGGGCACTCCAATAAGTGGGCCATCGTCTGGTCAGGAGCACCACACTCGCACTGGGTGTTGGAGGGGTCTATAATACCCCACTTCGCCAGGTTGTGTTTGCAGCGGCCCACTTGCGTGCGTAGTCTGTTGATCGCCTTCCATATAGACCACTGCAGATCGCGTCCGAGCGGCAGACGTTCTCGGGGCTGAACGAAATCGGGCGGTGGTGGGTGGTGTTCCTCCCACAACTTACATCTCACTGTGGATGGTCGGTCCCGAATGGCCTGTGCACAGCGAAGGAAGCTCTTCCGACTTTTAAGTCTACCCGGAGCTATTGCATGATTATAAAGGGGATGTCGGGAAAAGCTCTCAAGAAGCCGACTTCTTGAGAGCTTTTTTCAATTCCACATGCGACATTCCTACGGACGACGGGTGGTGCGATTCCAGCCAACGGGTACAGCTTGTTGAGTGGGGTTGGTTTCAAGCAGCCCGATATTATTCGACACGTCTCGTTTAGGGCGATGTCAACTTGCTTCGCATGCGCGGATCGGTGCCACACTGGACACGCAAATTCTCCGGCAGAGAAGCATAGGGACATGCCGGTTGTGCGAAGAACATCGGGTGCTGCTCCCCAGTTACTAGAGATAAGGCGCCTCAGTAAACCATTTCGAGTCCCGACTTTCTGCTTGGTGTTGTGGCAGTGTACGTTGAACGTCAGCGCTCTGTCCAGTGTAACGCCGAGGTATTTAGGGGTCTTGCAATGTTCGACGTTAGTTCCTCGCCATGAAATATTAAGTTTCCGGTGCGAGGATCTATTACGTAGATGGAAAGCGCAAGATTGGGTTTTAGACGGGTTTGGACGTAGAGCGTTACCGTCGTAGTATTTTCCAAGAGACTCAAGTGCAGTTGTTAAAATGTTTTCAACTTCCGTGAAACCAGTTGATTGAGCCGCCAAAGCTAGGTCATCCGCATATAAAAAGCGTTTTGAGCACTCCGTAACAGGCTGGTCGTTTGTGTAGATATTAAAAAGTGGGGAATAATAAAGAAACTCCCTTAATATTAAAATATTTTCGTATTACTCAAAACTTCGAATGTCCGATCGTCCAATATCCCAAACTACCCCTTTTTAATTTTTAATATGAAGTTTTATGTTTCACCCCAAAAATTTTCTACAACATCGGCATTTCCAAAAATTCCCCTTCGGCGGATTCGGCCTTCAACGCGGTGGTGGGCGAGCGATGGAATGGTTATCAAAAATTTTTCACTGACGCTTCGAAATTCACTGACTCCAGTTACACTGGAGCTGCAATTTACTACCAAAATTCCAGGATTATCCTACAATTTAAATGCCCCAAGGAGTCCTCTGTGTTCACGGGCGAATGTGTGGCTTTATTAGAAGCTTGTCTTTTCATAGAGTCACACCATAACATCGACAAAGCTGTAATTTTCACAGACTCCCTTGGCTGCCTACAAGCTTTGGTCCAAAACTCCTTTAAAAGTAAATTGCACAGCTCACTAATTTTAAAAATTAAAAAGTCTCTCTTTTCGTCTTTTAATAATCAAAAAGAAGTTCAGCTAGTTTGGATACCTAGCCACTGTGGCATCAAGGGTAACGAATATGCTGATACCTTGGCAAAAGACGCTTGTTCGTCAACCACAGCTGACCTTTCTCATTATTCTTATCAGGGGTACGACTTACTGAACCTGCCAAAAGCAAGTCTTCAATGTGCTTGGCAGGAACGGTGGAATACCTCTGGTAGGAAGAAAGGTAAATTCTACTACGCAGTACAGCCAACCATTAAATCTAAACCTTGGTTCTACCCTTTCAAAAAAATGTCCAAACCAGTCATTTCCGTCCTTTGCAGAATTCGCTTAGGGTTCTGCTGCACCCCTGTCTTCTTGGAAAAAATCCGAGTTCGCGACTCTTCCATATGCGAGTGTGGCTTAGAAGAAGGTACATTGGATCACATATTTTTTGAGTGTACAAACAACGTCCCTCCTTTAGATCTTTATAGCCGTCTCCCAAAATTCAAAATTCCTCTCCCGATTAATGTCCCCGCCCTCCTTACATATTCCTCTCCAGATCTACTTGTGGCGTTGATGAAGTTCATCCGTCACAATAACATCAAATTATGAGCCCTGACTTCTATGTAATTGTGGTTACGTGTATATAGTTAATGTTCTAACAAATTTAATATTTATGTATCTTTATTTTTTGTTTGTTTCAGTCCAGTACTAACACATGAAGTTCAATTGTATCAATCGAAGATTTACACCTCCATAGTTACTTCGTTTCTAGCATATTATTTGTCTGTGTTAATAATTCACACACTTGCTTATCCAATTTACTTTTGACATTGGCAGAATAGTCGACATCGGCTCTATTTGCCATTTTTCTAAAAATAGAATAGAAGATTTTACGTAAATAAACATTCAAAGATTTAGAAACCACTTATAAACTTGGACAGCCACTTACATTGAAAGTTTTAATATCCGCAGTCGTGATTGTTTCATAGAAATGGAAGAGCAAAGATGCACGAAGGTCCGACAAATGGAGCTGATGGTACAGTTTCTGGAGCATCTTCAAGATTTTACTCTTGGATGACTTGAGTCTAAAGAGGCTCGTCAAGTTACAGCATGCTTATGGAATGAGTGTGCTTTAAGTTTCAACGTAGAAGGACCTGCCCGAACAGGGAAAGAATGGTCCATAATCACTGGATTCGATGGCGGATAAAAGTGGATATTATACGCCGAGGATTCCTAACTAAAATAATATTGCAATGTCTTATTCTTTTTTTAGGGATGGAATGACTATAAGTGCCGGGTTAGGGCAAAGATAATTATGTCTCTTGCGACAACAAAGTTTATGCTGCTTAATATTAGCAATATATCGTCGTCGAGCCTGTAAAATCCGCTATGGATAAAAATTCAACTTTTCAGAAGAAGCAAAAAAACTGTTTCTGATTCTAACTGTTAATGTTATTTCAAAACTAAATATGCAGAAAATATGCAAATATTCCAGGGGCTACAATTTTTTAAACTGATTTTGGGCACATAGCGGTTCTTCTTCGGGTCGTAATTACTGCTACCTGACTTTTTACCACATGACGGATTTATGCTTTTACTAAATAGTTTGCATGGTTTGCATTTTTGTGCTTCCTAGAATACTTAGCGAATTTACCAAATTATTTTAAAATAATGAAATAAGTTTAAGTTCACTTATAAAGTATTTATTATACTTAATTAGAATATTATTAAACAAAATTAAATCAAAAGAAAATAAAATATAAACAGGTATTTAAAAATATAACATAATAATATTTAAGTTTAAATTGCAACAGTATTAATTAATGGACGAATTAACTCACAAGAAACAGGGTTTACACATAAAATTATGTAAAATAAATTAATAATATAGATTGTCATAAAAAAAGTGATTGTCTCGACGCATGAAACATTTCAAAGACTGTAAGCAATCAAATTTAGTTTTATCAATTTTTCTCGGCGTAGGAAACAAACACGGTGCCTCCTCGTATAAATCAGCGTTTCTTCTTTGTGGCAACAAGGTCCATTCGGTTTCATCATGTCTGAATTTATAAAAAGAATCACTGTTCATATACAGCGTGTAATTGACAGGTTGGCAAAAACGAAAAGTATGAATTCAGACTGCTATTGTTAATATTTTGATAGTGAAATATTTTCCCGGAAATGATAGGTGAACGTTTTTCAATTTTATTTCGGCTACGCAATGTATAACGAACATTGCGATACGCGCGCGACCCTGTACCTCGCGCGTTGTCCATTCATACTAATAGGTAGGTACTTCGGGACGTGGACCTTGTTTGGAATAAATACATAGTACACTACACACACAAACACACCTATCAAAAAATTTAAACACAAATTCAACACCTATCAAAAATTAAAATAGTCACTTACCTAAAGTCTCTCGGGTCGTTCACCCGTGAAACGAATTGACGATTTAGCTGCTGCCGATGTATCAGCCATCTGCAGTACGCCAGTCTACGCGTTGAGTCACCAGGTACCAGTGCCTGCACTTTATGGATCCGATATGGACGTTGCTTGTCTTTGTGCACAGCCCAATGTGAAACACGGGGTCCGTTATTACCTACGCCTTACAAGTTTTGCAGCAGTACGGGTTCCCAAACGCGGATTTCGACGGACAACATCTAAAATCGCTTGCTCAGAACGAGCACGGATTGTCCTTCCAGCACCTTCCTGATGCGGCACAATAGGTAAATTTTCTAAAAACACGCTGATATGCCCGTGTGATAGTACGACTATTAGCTGGATGTCGTTCATTTGGGTGTCTTTGAACATAGAGCCTTAATGCCAACGACGCGTTTCCTCTAGCTTCACCCAAGCAAATTTACATCTGGCCATATTCGCGAGCACTAAACGTTTCATTACGCCGATTCATGACGATACCACAAAACACAAAAACACACAACTCAACTGAACGCAATACACAGTCCCGAACTCTCGACAGTTGAAAGAAAACGAAATAGACTGGACGTCTAACTCAAATGGCGGCTCAGCGCCCCAGCGGCTGACGGTTTCGTTTGTCGGCAAACCTTTGAGAGTTGTGTGACACGTGTAGCAATTAGGGCTGCCCACATGGTATGAAATTAAACATTTTTATTTCGGTAATAGTAAGTACGTTAGTCGAGGTGCCCATGGCGCAGTAGTTACAGTGGTCGGCCTGCGATTGAGACAAAGATGAAGAACTAGGTATAGAAAAATAATCGTATCGTAATCGTATGATAAACATTGTTATTAACCGCTATCTTTTGTAACTTTTACTCATGGTTCTGCTTCCAAGTTTAAACCTAGTACCTGTCAATCCCCAAGCAGCACGCGCGCGATTTTGCACCATTTTCTAAACACTAAGCAAACGTCGGCGTTCGCATAGATTATAAAATAAGTTTTTTTTTTATAGGGTATTTATTCAAGAACGTAAATAAGAAGTTTTTCTTATAGTATGTAAAAATCGAAAATAAGCAAAGCTTTTCGTAACTACACGCGCGTACGGCGGCTTTCGCTCAGGGATTGACAGGTTAAAGAATGTGAATCTGGCAATATTAACACGATGTTTTTATGTTTTATGTACCACTAAATTGTCTAAAGCAAACAATTTACATTACTGTAATGCAACGCGTGTGTACAGTTCGAGTAGCTTCGTAATTGATACTGTAGATCATTAACGATTTAAAATAAGGTTTTTGGAATTAATAAATAATAAAGTAATCATACTCCTGAGTATCTAATTATTATTTAAGCATTTTACATAAAGAAAATAAAATTACAAGTATTAAATTCCGTACGCGGTACAACCCTAGCAGTGTCGGCGCGTAAGCAAAGGCGTACCACACAAAAGGAGCGATCGAGCGAGCGGTATGCTGTCTTTGTCTGTCGTAGGCACTACGAGGCCAGTAAACTTTTACAGCTAACAGCTGATTCCGCGCGGGTTGTATGAATTTTCTTTTACGATTACATTGCCGAATTTAAGTTTTTTTCCTTTTTTTCACTAAAATTGTGTTTTTAGGGCTGGATTTTGTTGTAACAAATGAATAGAATACAAATCTAGTTGAAAAACGGTCGGAAAATTCGACAATTTTCCTGAAGAAAATTCCAACGTTTTTCAGTCATAATCATGGTCATGAAGCTACTGTTTCAGTTTTTGCCAACCTGTCAATTACACGGTGTATAACAGTGATCTTATATCGGCAACCGTGGGATCACCTGCTTTTTTACCGGGATGAATCGATGAAAATTGCTAGGCAAAGCTTCAAAATTTTAAAAAAAGGTATAGTCTACATGTCTAATAATGTAGGGTTGACTTGGCCTCGTTTTGCGCTTGCATAATATTACATAATCTGCAGGCGTGTACAACGGCGGAGTACAGCATTTCTCTAGAGTCGAATGGACACTGTCAACGTCCATCATGGTGTATCTATTTTCCAAGATGATTCGTTGAATTTCCACTGACTTCAGCTTCGAAACGTCTGCCAAAGCAGTAGACAGAACCTTATTCCGGTTTTGGTAATCACAACCATCTATATTAGACTAATGTTTTTATAGCCTTTTGTGGCATAAAGCTTCACAAATGTTATAATGCATGAAAGAAATTCATTCTATGTAAAACCGCCGTTACCTTCCTGCCAAACAAACACACAATACATATTTTGTGTCATTAATATAAATTGTGAAAACATGAACCTGGCGGTTTTGTTTATAATACTGGAAGGATACTAACAACTTTGAGCACAATTGGACATTTTGTAAATCCATTGGACATACAAAATGCTCATCTGATAAGGAAGCTATGGCTCTTTTCTTCGCTTCTCGAGCCTCATTCTTTTATGTCAAATGTATTTGGTACGCAAAGAAGGAATTCAAAGAAGGAAACCTAAGTGAAGAACACTTAGGTTTCCTTCTTTGAAAGATAAGCAAGTATCGCATTGGTCCTTCCGCGGCTTATATATAGAAATTTTCGTATTTTCTAAAATCTCACAAAAAAAAATCTTTGGACGAATCCTAAAGAGTTTTCTTTGCGGCGAGCCTCCTTGCTGGCGTGCCACCATAGGATCTAGAAGCAACAGTCCTTGCACGACCTGCGCGTGGAGATGCAACGCGGGCGTAACTCCGCTGCCGCGACAAGTCGCGGCATGGCGGACAGAGTTTCGGGATCTCATGCCGAAATGGCGAGAGCGACTGTCGCAACCCAGTGCTGGGCACGCCATAATTATGGCGGTAAGTCCCTTCGTTTAAGCTTAGTTGGAAAGATCTAACGGCGTCCACACCTTCCGTATGACGCAGATTCACACCGAACATGGTAAGTTCGAGATTTATCTGCACCGGATTCGTGCAGAAGTGACGCCCAGGTGTCGCCACTGTGTGGACCGCCTGAAGGACGCGGTGGATCCACCCAGTAGAGGTGTGCCTCGCTTAGACAGAGCATCACCGTGTCCATGTAGGGCCGATCGGCGGCGGTGATCTCTCGCGCCGGGCCCTCGTACATGCTATGGTCCGGAGCGAGGAGGCGACCGCCTTCCGGATTCCGATCCCGATTTTCGGCCACCGGAGGCGCGGGTTTGCGGACGGCGAGCAATGGGTAGCTCGACTGTTCGGTAACTGTCCAGACCGAGCCCAAGTCGTCTACAGAGCGTACTTTTAACCTGCGCCTTAAAGAGTTAACTGCAAACTGTAGAAGCCCAGCAGGGTCGAAGCCTACTCTGGGGCCATGGGTAAATGTTAAAGTGTACACCAGGGCCCTGGTACGAAGGCTACGAAGGTACGGGTTAAGGAAGGTATCGGCAGTCGATTACTCCGAACGGCCGTCACGACGCACAGTGTCCGGCGTAGAACAAGCCAAGTGGACAAAAATTTTTTTTCATGGTTTTGGAACTATATCTATAAATGAAGTATTTATATACCTATATTAATATTATAAAACGAAAAACTCTGTTTATTTGTTCGTTTGAACGCACTAATCTCAGGAAGTACTTTGCCGATTTAAAAAAAAATATTTCAATGTTAGATAGGCTATTTATCGTGAAAGGCTGTAGGCTATATATCATCACGCTGCGACCCACGAGAGTGGAGCAGTAACCAAAGATGCGGGTGAAACCGCGGGGGACAGCTAGTAGTACCATAATATTTTATTTAAAGAAAATGCATAGAGATGGTGTAAACATCAAAGTGTTTGATGATTGTAACATCCAATCCTGTGATCTGAGCACTCAGTTCGGGATTCCCGAAAAAACGTCGAGCTGTGTTTCCATCATTTGTGGAACCAAATCCTGGCTTTGGCTTGTCCACAATTAGTCCCATTTCATGCTTGAATCGTTGTTTGATTTCGTTTGATCTTTGTTTTACACTTGCTTTTTCCTCTGAAGACCTAGCTTGCCATTTCTTAATGTCTAACTTATAACTAATGTGTAATAAGCACTCAAACGAACGAATCCAAGCATGTAATGTTGACAAACCAAAGCCAAAATTATCCTGATTGCTATCAAAATGCTGTCCTTCATCATTCATCATTCTGGGAGTAGCCCCACAAATATAGCATTTCTGCGATGAATGTGTCTCAGTCAAAGCGTTGCACACTTTTCCATCAGTCATCGTAAGAAGAAGCTTGTGTTTAATAGAAATTTTAGAACCACCAAGATCACAAGATGTAGCCTCCAAGTTGTGTATTTGTTCCAAAACCTTATTTGTCTCGATTTTCGTCAATTCCGTGGTTTCTTTGGCAAAAATAAATTTAATTGGACGACAATACATTGTCGATGATGGACGAGGATTTTGCCAGATAATGTTGTTACCCTCGTCAATTAATCTTAAAGGAACGAACGAATAAACAAAAAGGAACTCATCAGTGTCTTCGCTGTTCTCAAATCTCTGTTTGTAAGCACTATGACCCGAACTTCCGTCACATCCCCATTTACTTATAGGAGTAAACGATGTATTGGGAAGCACACTTGTGATAACTTCTCTCTGAGCTTCGACCAAACGCTCTGCTGTTTTATTCAAAATAGCTTGTAACTCAATATCTGCTCGAGATTGTGTAACATCAATGTGCTCCTCCAAAGGATAACACAGTTTTTTTGATTTTACAATGCAATCTTATGATGGAAAAACGTGATGCCCAACTTTCATAGTCCACTTCCTAGTTTGTTTATATCAGTGGGTCGTTGATTTTGAATCAATATAATACGCTAATGCCTCGCCACTACTTAGCGGTCTTTTAATTTGCACAGCACTTGGTTGTTGAAGGCATGTAATTGCAGAAGATGGATTTTCGCCAATGTACTTTATTACTTTGGCAACGTTTTTATATCCAGTGGACCGTGCAGCTACCTCTGCAGCAGTCATTAATTCTCCAACACTCCGCGATTCAACTAGATCACCAACTTTACGTTTCTTAGTTGTATAAGACGAATCTTCGAAAACTTTTTTAGGTCTTCCGGGTCGACAAAAATCAGCATTCTATCTTTTTGCCTACCAGCCACAACTTATTCTTATTCAGGAAACGCTCTTTTGCTGAAGACACCCACTTGGTTGCAGTTTTCGAAGAAATGCTGGCTAATTTCATCTTAATTTCCCTTTGACATTCTTCAGTGATATCAGAGAAATCACACTTAGACAAAATAAATTGAAATAGACGATCATTTCTTTCGTCTTTTTCGTGCTTAAGCCACTCTTCGAAAAACTCTATTTTACTAATAGAGTTGTAGCATACACGATCATAACAAACATACAAACAGACACACGCACAACTATACAACCACACACACACAATGTCAAACATCTGTCGTCTCGTTCCTACACTCCACGCAGCGTGCGGGGTGGGGAGAGTCAGTCTGCGTCCCACCGCCGCAGAGTTAAGACGTGTTCTAGTGAGGATAGCGAGCCGATATATAAACTTAGCAAATGGTTCATTACATCATCATACATAGTTATTTCATTGTAGATTAGTGTCTACTACATTTTGGCGACGAGGAAAACTGTAAGTAATTTGTTTGACCTATTTAAATAAAAAGGGAAAAGTAATTCGTTTGGTTTCTTAATTAAACAAACATATTTATTCTTTCAATGTAAGACCCTTTTTAGATCCGTAGCAATTTTTATTTATTTCAACCGCCAATAAAGTATAATCAAACAAATGCTCAGATAGGTAGTTAAAATTTCATGAACCTACCTTTTATTATTGTACAGTAGCTTCAAAAAAAAAAAAAAAGAAAAAAAAACAACCGTTTTAAACTGTTTTTCTTTGTTCCACTGTATGTACTTTTAATTGCAATAAAGAATATAATAAATAATTTTTGCATACCTACTTACCCATCATTTTTTACGAAATAATTATCCATGGTGGAAAATGAACAATGTATCTTTGTTTTGTTTACCTACTGCTTGTGCACTTTAGACACGGGTACATATTTTGATTTGCATAATGTTCCAGTGATCTAAGGGATATGTGCAAGGTTGCCTATCTTCATGTTTTAGTTATGTAAGTACCTCGATAACCGCGCATTACCAGAGCGTATTAATGACAAATAAACTTACAATGTAACTTGCCTAGTCAATCAAAAAGATGGTAGATATTATGGCAGGCAAATAACGCACAGCTGCTACTTTTGCGTAGGGATTGTTATTGTTAGTTATTTAATGATTTTATAGGTAAAACATAAACAGAAATTAAGTTTTAACGTATAACGCTACGCGCGTAGGTATTTTAACAGTAAGAAGTAGTACGATTACGACATATCGTAAACAAAGCCGCATTTTGATATTTATGACTACTTGTATGTAACATGTAGGCTTGCCAGATGGCCGGGAGGTCCGGGATTGCCCCGGAATTTCGCCTCTTATCCCGTGTCTAGTAATTAGACCTTGCTGTCCCGGATTCCGAAATTATTTACTACTAAGGTTTTGGTCTGGGCTTCATCTTAAAATTATAACTAGCGTTAATTACCTACAGTGAATGTATAACTATTTAATAAAAGTATGCATTTAAAAATAAATGTTAATTTCCTCTTTAAGTACAAACATAAATATAAAAAAAAAAAAAATACTATGGCCACGGCCCGACACTGTTGTCCTGGAGTGGTCCCGGATTTGATAGGGTTCTATCTGGTAACCCTAGTAACATGGCATTAAATTGCGAATAAAACAGTTATGGCATTAAATTGCGAATAAAACAGTTATGGCATTAAATTGCGAATAAAAGAATCATGGCATTAAATTGCGAATAATAGTGTTGTGGCATTAAATTGCGATGACATAATAAGACTATGCATTTGATTGCGTTAATAGTATTAATAATTGTGCATTCGACTGCGATGTAAGGAATTAAGCATTAAATTGCGGGCCATTGAGCTAGTAATAAACATGGGAATTTATGAAATGCATTAAATTGCGTAATCCAGCCGTCGCGGAGTCAAGACGTTGTGGGGCTGTCCGTTTTGTTGTTTGTACCTGCCTAATAGTGGTGCACTGTGCCGAAATGTATTGAGAAGTGAACTGATTCGGTTCCTAACCGTTTTTATTCATTGCACGATGACCGCTTGGGCCCGCCTGGTAGACGATCAGAGCTCGAACTATCCTGAACGGGCCGTCGTCGGAACTGGGATAAAATCGTGCAAATGATTCGACAAGCTGTGTGAGCAACAGTCGCGAGACGCTGTGAAGAGGGTTGGCGGTTATTATTCGAAGTGCAAAGATTCATAAGTGAAGGCCCGGATCGAGGCATGCATAGGCTTGAGTGGTCTGATTAGGTTTTTCTGGGGTTTTTCCCTAATCCTGAGCAACAAATGTTGGACCATAGTGACGCTGTGTCCCCAGAGAGCGAGCTGCAGCGTTCTTTCCAGATTGTGAGTCTGCCCGAATTCGATCTGGAGAGACGGGTAGCGGGTCGGGGGTCGCTATGGAAAATTTGGACGTAGGCAGGCTGAAAATAAGAATATTCAAGCTTCAAGACCTCCAGTAACGAGGCAGCAAGATTGGCCAGGATTAGCCTTGGCGGAAAAGGTCACATGGAGATGTCTGGGTGGAGACCCGGAGCCCTGATGTAAGAGGCGCGTTAGTAACAGTGGCGCCAAGGCATTACGCAGCGAGCAACGGGTGTTTGGGGGGTTATGGAACAGAGAGTAAAGTCCCACATACCTCCGTTGAAAAGGGAGGATCAGACAGGTGTTATGTCTGGTGGGCTATTGCCCGATAGATGAATTCGGGTTTGTTCTATATGTTCCAATCGCGCTGCGAATCTTACTTGCGTGATGCAGGATTAGTTCATTTGTGACGACATAGATGTCGCTACATCACTCCCCTCCGGAGATCAGAGATCGATGGTTCTTGATGCTTCTTGAGGCGTCGTGATGCGTTCCAGGCCAATGGAGGTTGGTTCCAGTGAGTCGGAACTGGATTCCGCATAGTTCTCGGTGAGTTGGAACTGTCTGCGGTGATGCCCCAGTGAGTCAGGGTGGTGCTATCCCAGTGAGTCGGGATACGATGCTGCAGGCTCCAGTGAGTCGGAGTAGTGCGGCTGGCTCCAGTGAGTCGGAGCGGTGCTGTGCGACGTAGGGCTTGACTGCTGTCGTCGACCAGGAGAGGTTCTTCAAGGCTCTTCATGTGACTAGCCGAAGGTGCAGGTGTTTAGCCAAGGTCGCTGATGAGGCTGAGGGTGATGACCAGGTATGACCAAGTAGGCATGCTGGTGGTCAGGATACCCATATAGCCGTGGGTGCTGGCTGTATGGCTCGCTGCTCGAAAGCTTGAGGAAGTGATGATGACGTCACGATGTGGTAGCTGCACGAAGGCTGCGCTGACGTTCTTTGTCGAGGGTCACCAGTTTGGGGGTTTTGGGTCGTCGATACTTCATCAGGAATTCAGGAAAAGGTCAGGCATTCACATTCCATTTTGATTCTGTAGCTGAGTGTTAAAGTTTACACCCTCTGTCATATAAATTTATCGGTAGACGTAAAACAAAGGATGGCAACATTGACAGGTTTAGATAACGTATGACAGTCTAGTGTAAGTACTCGGTACTATTAATTAATTTTGTAGTTAAAATGATAATAGCTTAATCAACAAATCAATCTTATATCAAATCAATCATCAATCTTAATATTGCGATTTGCCCAACATCCATTTGCGAGATGATATCTTAGGCCGTGAAAAATTATCGCAAGGGTTTAGTTCCAGAAGTGTGACCGCGATACATTTTAAAATTGCTTAGTTCACGACGTTAACAATATAATCAAAACAACCCTCATGCTCGTGAAAAAAAAAATGAGTGAGCGGGTAGGCCAATTATTTGTGTGTAATTATTATAAATTATTTGACCATGTAATGTGGTGTTTGCTAGTCCAGCTCTTTCGGTTAAAAACAAACGTGATAGTCCGTGACGTTATTGACTTCTACGTGTCGTAGAACATAAATCTGCGGTTGTTTCGGTGTTGAATCGTCGGTTATTTGGATTATTTTATAACCGGTAGGCGTTAAAGCGTGTATCAAAAAGTGAACCTATTCGTTTAATTGGTTCATCTATGACTGTATACTGTGACCGCGGTTTAGTGTGAAGGAATGCGTGAGGGGTTAGATAAATTAAAATTAATGCCTGAACGGGTGATGAATTATTGGGTGCAAAGATTATTCGATTAAGTAATTCGGTGTTTGTTAGTTTAGTTCTCGGATCAGATATAATATCTGGTGAAAAGATTGCTGTAAACTAAATAAAATCGTGCATAACCGGTATTCATTACCAATGATCTCAGACAAAATAACTCGTTTACATAGTGCGCCTTATTTTACAAAATTAGATTTCGTATCAGGCTTTCAGTAGTGCTTATGACGGCGGACGGCCAGTACAAACATTTGAAGTTTAGAAATGCGATCTGAGTTTTCTAACGGACAAATTTTATTATCCTAAGCTAATCGGTAAATACCTACTACATAGTTTGAGCAGTCGATATTTTGATTATGTTGGAAACTTTTGAGTTCGCGATCGCGTCGGGAGACTTGAAGTAGTTTTGAGGACGTCGACTAAAGCCGGATTAACGTTACATTTTAAAAAAGTGGAACTTTGTCTTGATAATGAAATTTAAGTTGCGAGGCTTGATCCGTGGCGGATGATGCCATTCGGCATGGTTGGATCCTAGGCGGGTGACGTCAGGTGTGGCTAGATCCTATGCGTGTGATTTCACTGTGTGTGACTAGATTTTCAACTGGTGATGCCAAGTAAGGAGACTAGATCCAAGGTGGGTGAGACCATGGGATATGGCTGGATCCAAGCGGATGAAGCCCTGTAATAGTGCTACATGGAACCTCTTGTCACGAAATCATTTCTCATCGATTTTGGTCGCGTATTCTCTACTGTTGATAACGAAAGATGATGTAGACCGCTAGGTTGATTTAAATATCGTGAGAGATTATGCGTTACGCAATATAAAATGTGTAGTTTCCTATTAAAAGGGTATGTTTGATCTGACGAATGACGAGTAAGGACCTTTGTTTAGGTTTGAAACGAAGAGATCAATTAAACTAAGTTAGATTCATTTAAAAAGTCGAGATTATGAGATAATTAAGTTCACACGATGATTGGACTTTAGGAGATTTGATTTATAGCCGTAGCTGAAATCAATATCTAGTGGTCACATTAGTCTGTGAGTACGCAGTATTGCGATTAAATCGGTGACTTGGCGATCCTGGAGGGATGCGCAAGTATGGTTGGGTAACTAGAGGTTACTGGGCTATGAGTAGCCAGAAATCACACGTAAAGCTAAATGATTAGGGTTTTGGATCCATTCGATTGGTTGTGTGTATTGTAAAGGTACCACGTTGGTTAAGAAAGATGTCAGAAAGTCATGTACCAGTCAAAGTAGATAGTGATCACAGTGGTGATGAGCGAGCGCCTAAGTTGTATGGAGGACGCGAGTAAAGTAATCTATCGGCCGCAGTAAAGTTGACGGTTCCAGTTGTAATGTTTGTAATGAAAGACTTGATGTGGAGAATGCTTGGTTTATTACACTTAGAACAAGTACATGAGATTACAATATAAAGACGATATTCAGTCCGTCACACCTATATCGACAAATGACCATAGAACTCACTAGGGTTGTGACAATTAGTATTACTGTCTAGTGATGTGATATTACAACATCCCCCCTGTTAAGTTCAAATTAACCTTTAACAAGCAATATAACATAGGCTGTGCACGGACTTGAATACACTAATACACTTTAGTACATTCAATCAATTTCATCAATTAGCCTTCTAGTTGGCTTTACAATTCTACAAAAAAGGATTGACCTTTGACCTAAGGATTGAGATGAGTATTCTTAAGGGGCTGACTCCTGACTATCACCTTCCTCTCTCCCCTGCGATGAGTTGGATAACATAGGAGAATTTTTGTGCCTTAGGTGAATTCTGTTTCTCTTATACCTAACTCCATTGACATCCTCAATGACATATGACCTTATTACCTGACAGCCTTTGTTTGGCCTGGAATGGCCCGTTCCCTATTATATGGGTCAGACGAATTTTCTCTACATTTTTTAACTACGCTTAGCTCTGCCGGAAGTCATGGTCTGTAGTGACCGTTGTGAATAGTGGACGTGGTCAACAGGATGGTTCTAGTAGCTAGTACGTGCGCGTTTAGCTCTGATGGAAGTCATAATGAGTGATACACAATGTGATCCACGGCGTTGGCCGGTGGTGGATGCACAGGTGAGAGAGCAATTGTGATTGGTGTTCGGCAATGAGTGCCGTGGCGTTAGAGTAGTTTACTTGTGGAGGCCCCGGTGAGCACTGGCTGGCTGGTTGGCGGCGGCCAAGTGGTTAGACGAAACATTCTGCAACTAAAACGAGTAGAAGGTAGAACGGGTAGAAGGACTGTGGAAAGTAGATAACGAGAGTGGAGATATAGGCGGAGACGATTCTAGCAGTAGTGAAACCGATTCTAATAATTAATATTATATACAGAAATTAAAACAAATACTAATGATTTGAAAATATATAAATAAAGTTACAAATACATAAATGAGTATAAATAACACCAAAAAAGAAATAAAAAAAAATAAGGGAGAGATGTAGCATACACGATCATAACAAACATACAAACAGACACACGCACAACTATACAACCACACACACACAATGTCAAACATCTGTCGTCTCGTTCCTACACTCCACGCAGCGTGCGGGGTGGGGAGAGTCAGTCTGCGTCCCACCGCCGCAGAGTGAAGACGTGTTCTAGTGAGGATAGCGAGCCGATATATAAACTTAGCAAATGGTTCATTACATCATCATACATAGTTATTTCATTGTAGATTAGTGTCTACTACAAGAGTAAGTCATTTCTACAAAAAAAGAAAATAAAATGTTGTACTCAAGTGTGCTACATAAAATAGGTCACATAATAGTCTATAGGCATGTACGAGTAGTTAAAACATATCAAAAATTCAGAGTGGATACAAGAGGGTATACATGGCTTTTCTAAGCCTGATAAGTTCGAAAACAAAGAAAAACATGGTAATTTTTTAAGTATTCAGAGATAGTCTACTTTATGAATGTTTATAACACATTAAAAGATTCTAATATTATAATATATAATATAATAAGAAAATAATATTTAACATACCTTCAGAAGTAAAATCCATCACTAAAACTTTTCACAAAATTAGAACTACCACCATGGGATGTTAGTGTAAGTGTCGCTAAAATGCAACTGACCTATTTATTTAACTGCACTTAACTTATTACCTTACTTTGATAAACGATGACTCACCCATATGGAATGTTGACGTAAACAATTCTTGGAATCAGAGGTTTAGGGGTGTTGTTTACAGGTAGAAAGTACAAATTTCTGGGAATTTGATAATGACTTTTGTCCACCTGGCTTGTTCTACGCCGGATACTGTGCGACGGCTGTTCACTCACGTTCGGCAGTCGACTCCTCCGAATAGCCGCTACGACCTCTGTTCACTTACGTTCGGCAGTCGACTCTTCCGAATGGCTGTCGCGACGGATGTTCACATCTGTTCGGCAGTCGACTCTTCCGGATAGCCGTCGCGAGGGGCAATCGCACGAACGTAATTCAATAATTACGTTCGTGCGTCTTGCATGGTACAATTAGCATGCCTACTGGAAGAGCAAGAAAAGAAGCGAAAGCGGTGTCGACCTTGGTTCGATCTACTATGGCAACACAGATTGACGGAAGGAGAATGTCATTTACGATATCCTAGTTTAAGACAAAACCCAAATAAATTTCACCATTACTATGGCATGAATAAAACCCAGTTTGACCATTTGTTAGGAAAAGTTTCGGTTGTCCATATTTGTGGAAGAAAGATTGACCTGTGTGCTTTTAGGTAATGAAATAACTTGTTTTTATTTCATCACTGTTGTTGTATATACGAGTATTCTTACTTTTTTAACATAAATTAAACTTTGTGACAGAATCAACAATTTTTTTTTATTTCTAATTTAAACAAGCTTTTTTTTTGTAAGGTTACATTATTTTATGATTAATACTTATTAAAGGAACATTTTAGGAACATTGTTATAAAAAGTTTAGAAATGCTAAGTAATGTTTAAGTAGTAGAATCTGTCACTTCGGGGTTGGATGTGTTCGTTGAATCAGAGTTATACATTTGTGTAGAATAACCCTGCTGTGAAATTGATGATTATCCAGAAGCCGAACTGTATCCAGCATTGCTCATGAATGGATTAGGCGTAGAAGTCGTACATCCTGTTCCTCCTTGTGAAAGCAATGTACTTTCAGCATTCTCTACTACATCAAAAATTTGCCTCCTAACTTGAAGTTGCAGTAATCGTGGGAAACTTTTAAAGGTGTCTGCCATAGATAAGAAAAACAATGTGATTGGTGTAGTGGATCCGACTTTCCCACTATTTCTTGATGTTTTAAATATTTCACTAAAACTTCCCCAGTTGTAGGTGGACGAGAATGTTTCCTCTCAGAAGTAATATTATCCGGAGCACTTATGTTTGAATCGCTTTCCACGATGTATGCATATGACTCATTGTCGCTGATATTTGAAATGCGGTCCTTATCTTCAAGAAATGGTTTTAGGATTTCCAATTCTTTTTCATATTTGATTGATCTTTTTGTTTGGCTGCATCTCCACTTTTAGATATACGTGATTTCATTGCTTTTCTGTAATTGTCTCTTATCCGTGTCCATTTTCTCTCACATTCAGCAACTGTAAAAATATGTTAAGATAATGTTGTATAAAAATTAATTAATTGTATGCTTTTTTCAGATTTTTAACAAGTAGTCTCAGTTGTAGAAAGTTAGCACATAATTTTCTAATGGGTTATATCCATTACAGTACGCATTATTGTTAATGAAACAACAGAAGCTATTTGGAAAATATTAATTCCAATTGTTATGCTGGCACCCACGAAAGAAATGTGGAAAAAAATTGAACAGGATTTTGCAGATTAATGAAATTACCCTAACTGTGTCGGCGCTATTGATGGAAAGCACGTTGTTGTGCAGGCACCACCAAAAAGTGGAAGTCTATATTTCAAATAAAAAAAACTTTTAGTGTTGTTTTATTAGCAATTGCTGACGCCAACTACAAATTTGTCGTAGTAGATGTGGGTACTTATGGAAGAAATAGCGATGGAGGTATATTGTCGAGCTCAACATTCGGACAGAATTTATTACAACAGCAACTAGATCTTCCTGATGAAAAGGTAATCCCAGGTATACTTAATCCAATGCCACATGTTTTTGTTGGCGATGAAGCATTTCCTATTTTTAAAAATTTAATGCGGTTTCATCCCAAAGATCAAGTGCAAGGTGACCAGTCAAAGAAAGTCTATAACTATAGACACAGTCGTGCAAGACGTGTAGTTAAGCAATCTTTCGGAACATTAGCTCAAAAATTTGAAAGTTATCAGAAAATAATAAAATTTCAGCTAAATCAGCATTGAAAATTTGATTTTAGCAACTGTCTGTCTACATAATTACATTTTGAATGATGAGGTTCATGTACTAAGAACACAAAATGAAAGAGCAAGATACTTGCGAGATTGAGACCACACACATGACCAAGATCAATTGAAATCTATAACCGTGAGAGACAATTTCAAGCAATACTTCAATAGCAATGGCGCGCTAAGCTGGCCGTTAGATTTAGTTAAGAGACATTAAACTTGGCTGGCACATATTACTTATACCATCCACTAAAAAACTTGACACTTCGATAGAATTCAAAACGGCTGTTGAATACCATAATTAGAGACACAATAGAAAGACAATAGGTGTGCGGACGCCGGCGTCCTCTCGGGGAATAATGAGTTAAGATCATCAGCCATAATATCAGCAGTTAAAACATCAACACCGTAAGACCAACGATTCAAAATCTCAACACTTCAGAATGTCAGCAGCTTTGTTAGTCAACAGTTCACCAGACCAAAGTTTAAAATCTCAACTTGGAAAGTATTAGGTAAATACCAATTAATGTTATACATGTTTTACCATATGAAAACATTATTTGAAGAGGGTTGCTTACCTTTTATTTACTTTTTGGTCGGTCAGGTATAGGAAGGTATATACTTGAGTAATTACACAATATATTAAAATAAGTAAATATATAACAATTGTAAATAAAAATCCTATTTAGTTAGGTATCTTTTAATATATTGAAAAAAAAAAACTTGTTTATAAACTTCTTAAATAATTGATAGCTATTAAATCCGTAATACAAACTACGAAAACAATTTATAAAAAAGCGATTCAAATCACGTTCTTTTATCATTTAAAACATTACGTACCTATGTAAGTCAGCTAAAAAAATTAACAAAAAATATTAGTAATTTTCATACCCAATTAAATATTAATTTGTAATTATTTAAAGGAGATCATTTATTTTGGTCCAAATTCCAAAGTGCCGGCCAAGAAAAAAAAATATGGTAATCTGTTAGAGCTTGACCCCTTGAGCATTTTTTATTATCGCACCAAAACTGTAGGACCATTGCCCTGGGATTTATTTAAGTTTTAAAAAATCATTTTCCGTACATTTTTGGTAACATGAATTGTAAAAACAAAGAGTTAGAGCTTGAATAGAAAGTTCCAGGTGGCTGCCGTTTACCATCACACAATGTGGTGACTTCCCCTCCCCTAGCCATTGTACGCTCGCCCCACCTCTAATATCTTATCTGTTACTTTAGTAGGTACCTGAAGCAACGCGTATGATATCACTCCCGTCCCAATTGATCATGGATCTACCATATCGAATCAGTCTATCCCTTCTATCCCCGAATTCTTGAGTCTCAGTCGTTGACACGACAGCAGCGTTCGATTCACATATGGACCACGAACGATTCGTCCTGAATGATTTTTCAGGGGCGATCACAGTGACTGATGACCATCGCTTGAAACTCCTGGGCGATGTATGTGGTCTGAAAACCGAAAAGAATGCAGCTCCCGGCGAAGTAAATAAAACTCAAGCAACAGAGCAGCGTGCCGCGACAATGACAAAACGCTCAACCAATAGACAAAACTCACCTTGATATGAGAGACGTTAAAGTTGAACGCAGAGCTACCCTAGCACTCATCGAAGATCCTAATGATCCTTTGTTCCTCTTTATCTCAGAGGAGGTGGGGAATATCATCAAAAAGCTTTAGCCCCGGAAAGACCTCGGCTCTGACGGTGTCATCAAAAAGGTGTTTAAACTCTTCCCATCCCAACTCATAATACTAATGAGCGTCGTCTTCAATGGTGCATTAAGGAATAACATGTTCCCCCAAGCGTGGAAAAAGGTCACTAATATCGGTATTCCTAAACTATGCAAGTCCAAGTCAAGTTTGCCCCTCCAGCTACCTTTTCATCAGTCCATTCAATGTCCTCGATAAAATCTACGAGAGGCTTATTTACAAGCAGCGCAGAGATTATGCTGAAGTTAAGAGTGTTATTCCCAACGGTAGTTTGGTTTACGAATCGAACAAGTCCAGCGATTCGTTGAACACCAATGCGCTGGTTTCCATCAGAACGCGATGATGGACGTCTAGTTTTTTGACTCAACGAAAGCTTTTGACAAAGTGTAACATGGAGCGACTCGTTGTCCAGGGACAACTGGAAGGGAAGCAGTCACGCGGGCGCTCACCTACGCGTTGGACAGACCACATCAAAGCTGCAACACAAACTTCCATAGTCCAGTGTTCCCGAGACGCCGTTAGCCGGGATAAGTGGAGACACATCGCGGGAGCCTCACTTGCCAACGAAAATGCAACATCGTCAACCTTCCACTATTGACTATCAGATAGTAGCGCTCTCTCTATGCGATAGCGGGGAGATCTCCTCACCTCCCATACGAGCAGGAGTTCTTCAAGGGTCTCCCTCTGATCACCACATACCTATACCAATCCGATCCCTCGGGAGAAGCACGCTCGGTGTGATCCTAGATCAGCATTTGACCTTAGCTGAGTACATAAAGCAAACTTGTACGTATGCGTGCCGCTTTCGCACTAAGAAGGCTCCACTAAATTCTGCCAACCCGTAGGTATGATCGCATTTTTAATACGCTTACTCCGTTTTTGCACATGCAAAGCCCCGCCATCTCCATATAAGGCAAATACTTCAAAAGCGATCCCTAAAAATTCGCGGAGCCTATCATGTCTAAAATGAGAGTTCTTTTTGACCACAAAAGGGATTTTTTAGGGGAGATCATAAATTCTCCATCATCCAGCATTTCATGAAACGTTTTCCAACGTTTTCTTAACACTAAGAAGAAAGAAAGAAAATCCATTTATTTGTACGGAATGGCGCAACTAAAAACTAGACAAAACATAAAATTATATATGAAAAATATGCGCCACATCCGTGCAAAACGGCCGAACGCTCAGCATAAAGCTGCGCCCTCATGCACAATGTGATGAGCACACAGCGCTGGTTCACCTTCTAAAATGAGTGCTTTTTGAAATTCGCCGTCATATGGTTTTTTTTATGTGGTTCTAAAAGATAACTATATGGGTACTTGTTATGACTTTTCTAAACAATTAAAGCATTGAGCATTACACCGGTATTTTTATTCTTCGAAAATCTCAACAAATACAATTTTTTTTTAAATAATGCAGTAAAGACACAGCTACTGGCTGTTTTTTGCCGTTGCATTTTTTTTTTTAAAGTATTGTTATGTATAGGATATTTCATTTTTTGAGAGCAATTTTCTTTGAAAACCAATCATTTTTGAACTTAAATAATACCGAGGCTAATGCTCCAACATCATTGTTGCCATAATAAAAAATGTTCGTAAGAACAAGTTCTAACAGAATATTGTATTTTTTTTCTTTGGTCTAGTAAAATCTTCCTGGAAGGTCTTATCCATTTCGGATTGTTTCTTCAAGGTGTGGGTATGCAGCTTGAACTGGTCGACCAGTGTCCCTAATGTGTTGACTGTTGAGTTCAGGGCTTTTAAATTTGGACCAAAAATGTATGGACCGTGGGTGATGTCCTTTATATGTTATATAAATAACATTTTTTTTTTAAATGTTATTGTGTTCGTTTCCTCTTTCTTGGACATAACCCTTCGTAAAGCTTCTTCAAAAACTTTTTTTTTTACTTATGTGGTGTGCTAGGCACCTCTGCCAGGATCCTTTCTAGATAAAGCTTTGTAGATTTTTGCTCTTTTATCAATTCCCTCAGAGTTTTCGAAAAATTCCATTTTTTATTGGTCAATAATGTGTTCCATCTTCTGTGCCAAGCTTCAATTGAGTTCTGCGATCGAGGCATATCTTGGCACAAATTTTCATGGATTGACCATAGACTTGGGGCAAACAATGGACCAGTTTTTTTTATAAAAACTGTCGTTGATTTTTCGTTTTTTTTAGTTATTTGACTATAAAACTCGTTGCCTTAGCGGTCACAATTCTTAAGGAAGACTATTTCAATTGGGAGGACTGTATAAAGACAAACTCAAACTGTTAACTTTCTTTTATTAATTACATTAAGAACAAACAACTCTGTGATACTTAATTACGCTACTCTTCCTATCGACTCTCCCAATCGTCCCTCCGGACACCGAATGCCCTTGCGCGCTCAAGTTCTTAGCTAAAAACCCCCGTGCATCCCGCCCTCTCATTGGCCCACGATATCAGGTGATCCCAGGGTCGTGGTCCAATCGTTAAGGGTTAACATTCCCAAACAGCAGAAATAAATAACTTATATAATAGGTATTACTTAAAACATAAATGTTTATATAAAACAAGAATCCTTACAATTTTAACCCATTTTAACAATTATTTTTAAAAACATAAGGCATTATTTATTATCAGGACCAAAATCTAACATGACCATGTACGTAATATCGCCGAAACCATTGTACCAATTCATGGGCTTTATCTGGAATTAAACTTTCCGCAATCAATCTATCAAATGCTTGTGGAATTTCTTCTGAGGGCAGAAAAGCCAAAGCAAATAAATATCTTATTTTCACTGCAAATGCAGAATCATTACCATAATCTGCAGCTAATCCAAGTTTTTGTATTTTTTTTTTCCACACGTTTTGAGTAAAATGAAAAAAGCAACATTTAATCGATACTCGATGGAAAAACACGTTTTCAGGCATTTATTGCAGCATTTTCAAAGTCGGTTAACGCATATAGCGGATTTAATAACAGTTTGAAAGTATCACCACATTTTTTCACTTCTCGAAAAAATATTTCATAGCATATTTCAGTTTTAGACGGCAGAAAAGAATAAACCGTTGGCAGTAATCGCCGTGTTGACTCATCGTTTCCCACTAAAGCGTGTATTGTGTACATTTGTAGGAATGGAAGTGGAATACATCTAAATGTACCATCCATAATCCAGTACAGAGCGCAATCAAGGAATTGCAAGTTTTGTTCTGTTGTAAAAATCAAAATACGTCCAACACCATCAACTTCTTCTTTAAAAAACAAAAATTGTTCGTCATCATCAACTTCACATACCCAATCGGGTAAATCGTTTAAAAGTAATGTAGATGTTGAATTTTGTCTTCTGACTCTGTTAATCACTTGACGCAGTGCATTTTTAATAGGTAAATAAGGCGCACTGGTGCTGGGAACACCCTCTAAAGACGATTGTATTATCTGCACCGGACAGTCCATAGTGTAATGATTTTAAAATAAAATGTTCATAAATCGTTTGACTTATGTCTAAAAGCGATAGATGGCGCTAGTTGTTACACGAACTATAGATATTTAGTAATAATATTTTAGTATTAGAATTTATGTATTTTTTAACTATAAATGTATCATAATTATTTAAAATAAATATTTACTTGCAGTTAATTATAGATAAACCTTTATGTATATTAGTTAGTCAAAGTCAATTGATGTTACGTACTATTTACTTTGCCCTGATTGGTCGGTTAGTTGACCGAGTGTTTGTGAAAGTTTGTGGTGGGGAAACATTGAGTTTGTAACTTTCATTTTAGACAGAGGCAGTCTGCTTTGAGTTGTTGAACAGTGAACATGTCTTACTAAACGATGTATGTGTGTGTGTGTGATTGTTAATAGAATAATAAATGGGAAAATATTTTGATCAAAGTTAATAAAATATTTATATAAATGAAGCTGAAGTGTTTGATTTCATGATAATAGAAGTTTCAGCAGTCGATTTTATTGTATCGATTACCTTCAAATTTTCTACACGGCTTGGTTTAGGCATATGGTTGTGCTGTATTTTACTAATATCTGATGTTATAAATATACCATTGTCGGTACTTACAGTTTTAACAAGTCCAGAACAATGCATTTCCTTGGTTTGCGTACATTTCCAGTAGGTTGCATCTTTGCGTACATTGTTTTTCATATATAAATAACCACCAATATACAATAAGTCATGCTTTTTCTGCGATTTCACAAATTTTGCAGCACGTTACATTTTATAGAATGATTATAATTATATATCCGTAATGCGTAACATGTAATATAGTTGTCATTCAAATATACTTTTACCCTCATTTTCAAAATAATACAAAATGCTTACGCGTTACTATCTGCCTGCATGAAAATAAAATAGCACTGCAACTACCTACAACTAGTATGACCTACTCACTTTTTGCAATATTATAATTAGTTTTTATCTCCTATTGCTTCAGTTCAATATGATTCATGAATAATTATAGATTGGTTCAAAACTATGCACAAATATTTTAATATCGAAACAATAATAGATAGATATACTGAACGTGTTTTGTTTGTAGCAAAACATGTGAAACATTAATTGGTATTTACCTAATACTTTCCAAGTTGAGATTTTAAACTTTGGTCTGGTGAACTGTTGACTAACAAAGCTGCTGACATTCTGAAGTGTTGAGATTTTGAATCGTTGGTGTTACGGAGTTGATGTTTTAACTGCTGATATTATGGCTGTTGATCATAAGTATCAAACCCATTCAAAACACCCTGCTACTACCCACAAATAAATAGGTACTTACCTACATTAATATTTGTAACTGACAGATGATATATTTATGTAATAATTACATAAATATATCATCTGTCAACTACTACGTACAAGTTTTATTTATAACAATTATTGTTATAAATAAAACTTGTACGTAGTAGTTATATGTATAGAATGTATTTAAATAAACATTGCATATTAAACTTACCACTAATGTTTGAAATGAGATTTGCGATTTCTTCCCAATTATGGCTGTTGATCATAAGTATCAAACCCATTCAATACACCCTGCTACTACCCACAAATAAATAGGTACTTACCTACATTAATATTTGTAACTGACGGATGATATATTTATGTAATTGTTATAAATAAAACTTGTACGTAGTAGTTATATGTATAGAATGTATTTAAATAAACATTGCATATTAAACTTACCACTAATGTTTGAAATGAGATTTGCGATTTCTTCCCAAGCATTTTCTTTACATACTTGATCACTGTATTTAGCGTCAGATACATCAAACAAAACAAAGATATAAGCTAACTAATATTATCAATTTTTCTTCTGACATTTTCATAGTACGGTACGTATCTATTCTTCGTTTAATAAAAATATCGTCACGGCACGGCAGTAGCGTACGACTTATCCACTCATAGACATTTGACTGACTCAACTGACTGCAATCACGGCGCCTGTAGCCACAGGCCCTGTGCCACCACCATCGGTACTCGGCCGTCTCAGGCGCCATTCGGCTGGCGTCACAGATGCAGGCATGCGAGCTGATCATTCGACTGCTACCTGTTGTGTATTTAGTAGACATAATATTAGGTTTGTACCTACTGCGCGCACGACATGCGTGTGTCTGTGTCGGCGCGCGCGCGACACTGTATCGATGCAATGCAACAATAAAGCAGTATGACACTGACTCGCGGTTTGATTGCACGTGCGCTATCCCCGCTCCCGTAAATACGTAACAGTGGCGACGAGGATCAAAACAATACGAAAATGTTTTCTAGTGGAGTTTTTGGTGCTATTACCAATTTTGACCACCTCACAAACGAGTGGGGTACGTACAAGTCACGGCTCACGCAGTGGTTTGTTGCGAATGACATAGACGCGGCGTCGGATAAAGCCAAGGTCAAACGGAAAGCAATACTACTAAGTGCATTGAGCGACGCAAGTTACAAACTAGCGCACGTGACCTGGCGTTGCTGCGGAAGATCGAGGATGTAGAATACGACGATATTATCCATCTGTTGGACCGCCATCTTACCCCGAAACGGCTTGGTTTCGCGGAGAGGTATCATTTCTACTCGGCTACGCAGCGCCAAGGTGAAAGTCATACTCAGTGGGCAGCAAGGATTAGGGGATTGGCGGCACACTGCGGGTTTACAAATCTGGAAGAGGCCCTTCTAGATAAATTTGTGATGGGAATGGCAGCTGGTCCCGAGCGAGAGAAATTGTTCGCCAAGGATCTGCAGGAACTGACGCTGATCAAGGCCGTGGAGTTGGCTGAGAACGTGTGCGCATCGCGCAAAGCAGCAACGACCACCCAAACATCGAGCGGCGCGGGCGGCAACAGCATGGCCGCCGCGGCCGCCGGCAGCGCGGCCCCCGACGGCGTGTTCAGTATCTCCAGGAACGAAAAGTGCAGTGTGTGCGGGTATACCAATCACAAGTCAAATCAGTGCCGATTTAAAATGCCGATTTAAAAATTATAAGTGTAAAAAGTGTAATCATAAGGGTCATTTAGGTAGAATGTGTGCGGCTAACTCAAAAGTAAATTACGTCACGAAAGATATTGTGGATGTCGGAGACGATGGTAAGTCACATGTACTTAATATTAAATGCGTGAGAGGTAGACCAATGTCGGAGTTAATACAAGTAAATGGTGTATTTTTGGAGTTTGAAATAGACAGTGGATCAGCGGTCAACATCATTTCAGATCATATATATCAATCTTATTTCAAGGAAGTGCCATTGTTCGACAACGATAAAAAATTATTTAGTTATACAGGAAGTAAAATTATAACGTTAGGGTTCATTCGGTTGTCCGTGACGTATTTACGTAGATAGTACTCATGAGTTAAAGTTCTACGTAGCGCGCGGCGGCGCCGGGCCGTCGCTCTTAGGCCGCGAGTTCTTACATACTTTTCATTTAGAGTTCGCCCCGGCGGCACCCGTTAATTATATAGATAATCCACTGAATCGTGAAATCAGTAAAATTATTTCGCAATTTCCCAAACTTTTTTCTGATAAATTAGGTTGTTTCAACAAAAATAAAGTATCGTTAAAATTAAAACCTAATACAAAATTGTTATTTTTTAAAGCAAGACCTGTCGCTTTCGCTTTAAGGGAAAAAATAGATGCAGAGCTGAATCGTCTCGTAGATCTTGGGATATTAGAACCTGTGGAATATTCAGAATGCGCCTCTCCCATAGTTCCGGTATTAAAAAAAGACGGGGGTGTTAGGATCTGTGCAGATTATTCCATAACTATCAATAAGCAGTTAATGATTGAAAAATATCCAATACCAACTATCGATGAATTGTTCTCTAAATTACACGGCGGTGAGCAGTTCACCAAACTAGACCTTTCTCGAGCCTACAACCAATTTTTACTGACAGATGAGTCACAGGCACTTACATGCATCAACACGCACCGTGGCCTTTTCAAATATACCCGATTAGTGTTTGGGCTGGCGAGTGCGCCCGCCGTGTTCCAACGTGCCATGGAAGGTTTACTCGCAGGACTAGACGGAGTAATTATTTTCTTAGACGATATTTTGATAACAGGCAGTAATACTAATGAGCATATTAACAGGTTAACAGTAGTTTTAAAACGCCTAGAAGATGCAGGGTTAACAGTTCAGAAGGATAAATGCGAATATTTTAAAAACGAAATTTGCTACCTTGGTCATATTATCGATAAAAATGGCATACGGAAATCTCCAGATAAAGTCCAGGCCATATTAAAAGCTCCAAAACCGACAAATGTCTCACAGTTGCAATCATTTTTAGGGTTAATAAATTACTATAGAAGCTTCGTACCAAACGCTTCGTCGATACTTAGCTCATTATATGATTTACTTCATAAAAATAAAAACTGGGAATGGAACCCAGTTCACGACGAGGCATTTGAGCAAATTAAGAAACTACTTGCTTCCGATCAGTTGCTAGCCCATTTCGATCCTGCCGCAAAACTGATACTAACCGTAGATGCTTCGCCACAAGGGTTAGGAGCTATCCTATCGCAGTTATCACGTACCGACGATCGCGAGAGACCAATCGCATTTGCTTCAAGGACGCTCACGGCTGCGGAAAAAAAATATTCTCAGTTACAGAAGGAGGCTACGGCCATAATTTACGGGGTAAGAAGATTTCACCAGTACTTGTATGGCCGTGACACACCGTTCATATTACGTACGGATCATAAACCATTGATAACGATTTTCGGTCCGCATCGAGGAATCCCTGAAATATCTGCGAATAGGCTACAACGCTATGCGTTATTTTTATCAGCGTACAATTATGCCATCGAATATATTCGTAGTGGTGATAACAGTGCAGATTTTTTATCTCGAGCGACAATAATGGATAACAACCGGGTCCAGGACGAAGTGTGGGGGGAAAACCGCGACTGTGAGGAGCGCGCTGCTTACGTTAATTTTGTTGTTGAAGGTAGTCTACCTATTACGCTGAAAGAATTACGTTACGAAACCGATAGTGACGAGATTTTAAAAAAGGTTAAAAATTATGTAATAAAGGGTTGGCCGCGTAAAGTTCATGACCCCTAACTGCGAGCGTATTTTGACTGTCGTTCCCAATTGGCATTGGAAAATGGATGCTTAATGCGTGGTCATAAAGTAGTCATTCCGTATACGCTTAGAGAAAAAATGTGTGCAGAACTACACGATTCACATTTCGGGGTTGTTAAAATGCAGGCAGCCGCGCGCGAAAAATTTTGGTTTCCGGGAATCGACGCGGCGCTTGAACGGTTGGCAGCCGCGTGCAACGTGTGCGCACAGCTGCGTCCCACGCCGCACCGCGCGCCCCCTTCGCCGTGGCCCTATCCGCCGCATGCTTTCTATAGAATTCATTTGGATTTCCTTGGACCGTTTCATAACCAAATGTTTTTAGTTATAGTAGATGCTTTTTCTAAGTGGGTCGAATGTTATGCAGTCAGTACAACATCTTACGGAACAAAAACCGTTATAAGTAGATTATGCGATTTTATGTCTAGAGTAGGTATACCGCACACGTTGGTGACGGACAATGGAACTTCTTTCACGTCTAGGGAGTTTGAGATTTTTTGCAGTTTAAACGGTATTCAACATGTTTTATCACCGGTATACCACCCGTCAAGTAACGGACAAGCCGAAAGTTATGTTACCTGTATACTTATTCACATAATCAATTTATTCTTGCTCTGGGAATTTGTTTCCACAAGGTGAAACAATTGATCTCTTGAGTCCATCTTATTTGCTTAATTCGTTGCAATCTTTTCAGCACTGTACAATATAATTGAACACAAACATTACAACAATCACGCATTGCATCTTTGTTTCAAATTTTAAATTTGCATTTCCGTAGAAACACTCGTCACAATATGGCGTACATAGCGCGTCATTAAGCACATCATATCCTTTGCGATGCGTTCCGAGTAAGAGTGGGTCGTTTGCTTTGTTCTGGCATCGTGTCACGCTGTCAGGCCTAGGATTTAAAAAGGGAGGTAAAACAAGCAAATTTAATTTAAAGAAATTGAATTTACAGTTCGTAAATAGGAACTGAGAACGTTATTACTTTTCTCAAGTTTCTTGCGATTCTAGTGTGGCGTGGCGGTCGATCCTGATCTTGCTCGGAGCGCATTGTGCACGCTTTGTGTCCTTGCGTCCACAGAGTTTAAATAGATAGATACTTAACATAGTCGCGATCTTTTGGCACAGACGCGTCGTAATGTTGCCACTGTATTTTTATATTTATTGTTTTATCTATTTTTCAATCGTATATTTGTACTTCCCATAGATTTGTTTAAATTTTATTTTATTTTTTTCGATTTGTATACAAGACCGTGCCGACGTCTATATGTCTACATTGTCACCGGCCCGCACTGAAAACCAGCGTCGTAGACTCGTCGCATTCTGCGTAGGGTCACGACATTAAGCTGAGTGCTCGGCCGTTTTGCGCGGACGTGGCGCATACTTCTCACAATATTTATGTTATGTTAAACCTGTTACTTGCGCCTTTATCCGGCAAATAATAAGTTTTTCTTTCTTTCTTCTCTTTCTTAAAATAATTAAAAAAGGTCTCAAGAGTATCATATTACAATCTGACAATAAAATTCCTCTACAGGAAAAAATCGCGAAATTTTTATTTGATTATAGGAACTCCAAAAATAGTACTACAGGTAAATCGCCAGCAGAAGTAGTTTTTGGTCGACCTCTACGCTCGCGACTGGACTTAATTAATCCACTTCAAGTCGCTTCGACATGCACCGATCTTTCGCTGACCGTAAGGAAAAATCAGTCTTTACAGAGTAAGAACAAGGGTGGAAAGGAAAGAACAAAATTTAATTTAGATGACGTTGTTTGGATAAAACGATTCTGTGGAAACGATAAATTTTGTTGGGTACCAGGAAAAATTAAAGAAGTGATTGGAAATGTCATGTATTCGGTGTATATCCCGGAACTGAATTGCAAAGTAATTCGTCACATAGACCAGATTCGACGTTTTCAAGCCGAAGGTATTTCAGAGTTCCAGAACAAAAGTAATGATTGCCATTTGGACATAGATATCGAAGATAGCAGCGTATCGCCACATCCGGAATCAGCAGGCGTAGCGGGTGAGGACGGCGATTCCGTAGGCGCCGCACTCCCAACAACCGCCGAAGAAGTTCAGGAGGAAGGGACGGGTGTTGAGTCAGTAGCCTCACAATCGCCCTCGACACCAGAACCGCAACTCACAGAAGGCGCTGGGAATAATCCGGAATCAGACCCTCAAAATCGAAGATCCAAACGACGTCTACAGCCGGTTAATTATAAGCCATATTTTTAAATTAGGTGGGAAGGGATTGTTGTGTATTTAGTAGACATAATATTAGGTTTGTACCTACTGCGCGCACGACATGCGTGTGTGTGTGTCGGCGCGCGCGCGACACTGTATCGATGCAATGCAACAATAAAGCAGTATGACACTGACTCGCGGTTTGATTGCACGTGCGCTATCCCCGCTCCCGTAAATACGTAACACTACCCAATGCCGATCGTCCGTCTCTGGCGCCGTTCGGCTATTGTCGGAGATGAAAGCATGCGAGCGGATTATTAAACTGCCGTCCAACGCCGTTCGACCGTCTCCGGCGCTGTTCGGCAGCAGTCGGAAACGTTCCGCTAAATTCAGCGCCGTGCGGATGCGATCAGCTAATCGACAAACGGCTCGTTTCGCCGTCGGCCGGCGTCGCTACGCGTCCTCCGAGCCGAGCCGATGCGAATGGTTTTAGTAACACCCTTATTACGTAGACATAAAGGCTTTTTTGACCGGTGTTAGCCGATTCTACGTCGATAAATGTGAGGAGACCCTAAGCTAATAAAAGAGAGTACTGTCATGTTAAGCTTTGCGGATGGCGGGCAATGGGTAGCTCGTTGTCCGTCCGTCCGGTAACAGACCTGTCCGAGCCTAAGTCGTGTACGGTGCGCACTGTTTCCGCGCGTCTCAAGGAGGTGTCAGCAAACTAGGGGCCCAGCAGGCCCGAAGCCAAAGGTTAGGTGAAAATGAACCCCGGGGCCCTAGATCGAAGGCAATGAATGGAACAGGGTAGGTTTTTAGTCAGTAAGAGTCTGACACTATCTCCCGCCCAACCCAAGGGCAGGATTTGTAATTTTGTAAGGATGGAATATTGTAAATGCAATAAATTGTAGACTGCCGAGTCGGGGTGCGCGATTGAATTGCGTGAAACCACACTTACGTAAACCCTGAATGTTCGCTTGTCACAATCTAAGTTGAACAGTATTTTAACGCCATCGGGCAAGAAAATAGGGATAGTTAAAATAATACTTAATAAATAATAATCCATAATTTTTCGGCCCCAACGGCTATCTGTTCTGCGGGCAATGTGCCCTGCCCATAGCCACTTAAGTTTGGCGATTCATTGATCTATGTCGGCAACCTTAGTTCTGCGGATATCTTCAATTCTGATTTGATCACGAAAGGAAACTCCAAACATGGCCCTTTCCATTGCCCTTTGGGTTACTCTAAGACTTCTGATGATGCCCATTGTGAATGATTACGTTTCGGAGCCATATGTCATCACTGGCAACACGCACTGGTCATAGACTTTCGTCTTGAGACACTGTGGTTTGTTGGACGAGAGGATACCGCGCAGCTTCCCGAACGCCGCCCAGCCGAGTCGGATTCAACGGTCGACCTCTTTCTCGAAATTAGACTTACCCAACTAGACCGTCTGTTCTGTCCCAGGTAAACGTAATCGTTCACAACTGCGAGTGTAGTCTTCAATCTTGATAGCAGTGAGTACTACATGGCTGTTTATCATGACTTTGGTTTCGGCTTATGTACTTTATATAAAACTATATTTAGTTACTTGCTATTAATTCTAAATTTAAATTTTATTATCTCTAAATTTAAATGGTGTGCTTTGTCCCAGTTGCAAATTATAAGGATCAACATTTTCGCTATTATCTTGATCATCGGGGTGAATATTTTCGTTATTATCTTGTATGGATAACTTTCTAATGGGAATACCACGTGCATTTTGGCTGTCTATAATTTCAGACAGCAAGCATTTTATGTAAAACTTTGTTAATTTCGGTTTCATTTTAGTTTCCCAAAATGTGTCATCTTTTTCTATGAATTTTTTGTAAATATTTTCATTTCATCTGCCCATATAGCCAAAAGACACTTGTCGTTCTGTCACATGTAGCTGGCCTTGTATCTGGTAGTACCAGTTTGAGTTTTTATTTATCGTAGTAGTTTTAGTGTTTTTATTATATTCAAATTTGTATTTTGTTTTCTTGTATAAAATAAGAAAGTGCTTCTTTGTGTGCTGTGATTGGACACTTGACTTCGACTATTGTCGACTTGAGTGTCTACTCCAATTAAGTCGTCAGGCGTTGCTCCTATAAAAGGGCATGCTTTATCGATAAATAAACCGCAGGATTGCTGCTGTTGCAACTGCTGCAAAGCTTGCTACTCATGCTCAACTCCATGTGCGATAGATGTGACGTGGGCTAAGTTTTTTTTTTGTACAATAAGTTTTTAACGAGGGTATCTATATCTAATGTAACTTTTCTGTTATATATGGGCCCAAAATTGAAAGCAGTTATTAAGTATTTTCTTATTGAGCCACTCGCTGCTGTCTCTTCGTAATATTGTAGATCTTTCTACCTTATGTCTATCAGATGTAAGTGTTTTCAGATTTTGAGATTTTTTTCTTTTGATGTGTCATACTCTTTTTGCGATGTATCAGGCGATAAACAGGCTGGATCATAGTCATGTTGCTTTTTATTAACATCTTTTAGAACTCTTCGTTTCTTTACTCGGTGTTTCTTTTCTGGTTTAATTTTCGTTTTTTCGCACATCTTTTCTCAATTTCTTCAGCTTTGCCTCTGGGAGCGTTATTTGTTAGAGCGTTTTGGATTGTTGATATTACGGATTTTGTATGGATTGATAGCCCCCTTTTAGAGCACAATTTATATACTGGATATAAATCTCATTTTAGCAGTACTGCTCGTACATGCTTAACAACAATCTGGAGTGATTTTATATAAGAAAATGGTCTCCGAAGAATTATACCAAATTTTCACGAAATCTTTGGGATCACCTGGCAGATATCTTCTTTGAAAAAAAAATTGTGTGAATCGGTTCCCATTTGGTAAAGATATCGCTGAAAAGGATACTGAAAAATAACACATTTAGACAAATTGAAAACCTCTTACTTCGAAAGTCGGTCAAAAATAAACGAATGACATTATGAAATTACTATGAAATTTAAATATAGCTTAATGAATGTAAAAATATTTCTTGTACTGGCCAAGAAATACTTTTACTGTCAATAATTTTGAAATTTTGGTCATCATAGCAAAAGAAACGCTCATTTATAAAACAGTGACATCGGTAATGGCCAAGACCGCCTGGAATCAAAGCTGGAATAAATTCAGATGCACCCAAGGTTTTATAGGTTTTTTTTTTTCACTGTTTTGGTAATAGGAACATTAGTAAGAGGATTCTTTTCAGTACCATTCAAATTGAATGAGATTATTTCCGAAAGCTCGTAATTGTAGCTTAACAAGTCATTACAACTGGCAGAGTTCCTACTTGTTTCATCATGTGAATAGCTTCTTTGCTCACGGCTCAGGCGAATTCCACCTCGGTCACTATGACAAACTTTCTCTAATTGCATTATAATTTAGTATTTTACTGATTTCAAACATAAATTAAAAATGCAAAATACTCCTAACTCTAATTTTGGAAGTCGGGGTCAAGTACTAAAAACGAAAGTACGTTATTTTGCAATTTTAGTCATCATCATCATCATCACCATTTCAGCTGAAAGACATCCACTGTTGGAGATAGGCCTCCCCCAAGCGTCGCCACAATGAACGGTCTTGTGCGTCTCGCATCCACCGCATTCCCGCAACCTTTACCAGGCCATTGGTCCACCTTGTAGGGGGCCTTCCTACGCTACGTCCTCCGGTACGGGGTCGCCATTCCAGGACCTTTCGGCCGCAACGGCCATCCGTTCTGCGAGCAATGTGCATTTTTAGTAGTCGGTTGTATGTTGTACACATACGCCATGTAGTATAATGTTATTAACAAAAAAAACTTGTTTTTATTTCATATATTACTTTATTAAAAATGATTACGGTCTACATTTTGTATCATTGTGCGGTCACACTATTCTGTCAATTTTCATACTGTTAAAGAAAATGTATCTCAGCTAAGAGGTACGAAGTGCACAATTTTAGATACCTATTATTTAGAAGAAACTTTTTACTAAAAGTTGAGTACATTAGATTTCCTGATAGTACTCTCGCCTAGTAACTAGTTTTTTCATTATATTTTTACAAAATGCGTTACGACTTTTACAAAAGCTTGGTGTATCAGGTTCTTTTAGAACCGGAATTCAAGGCTTCGCTCTTTCAAGGTCTGGGGGCACACTTGAATATTGTAAACATCATTTGCTCTGATATGCCCTCCGTAGTATGACCGAGATTGTTTGACTTGATGTGGTCCCAATGCCATCAATATTAAGTGACTATGCTCCAATATTGGAAAACTCTCCAATGGGGGCATTTCGTCATCCACTTTTAAAAATATTGATCATTGTCTATTCAAAATATTTTCTCTTAAAAAGATTCCTATACGGTTAAGCTGATCCATAATACGAGTATGTGCCACTCTTTGTATTATTTCAACCGAGTTTGGACTATCCTCTATTAATATATGATATTTATTAATTAAGGCAGCACCACGCACAAGTTGACCACTTCTGCTACCGAGCTACATAGAGTTATTTTTTTGCTTTTAATTGCTTGTTCAGTAATATTGCGTTTGACCAGGATCCAGTGACTCAGATTTATGATTTGATAGCCCAACCTTTGTAATAGTGGCACAGCATTGTAGCGACATCCATGTCGTCACAAAATGAACTAATCCTGCATCGCGCAAGTAAGATTCGCGGCGCGATTGGAACATATAGAACAAACCCGAAATCATCTATCGGGCAGTAAGCCCACCAGACATAACACCTGTCTGGTCGGAGGATCCTCCCTTTTCAATGGAGGTATGTGGGACTTTACTCTCTGTTCCGCTACCCCCAAACTGGTGACCCTCGACAAAGAACGTCAGCGCAGCCTTCGTGCAGCAACTACTTCGTGACGTCATCATCACTTCCTCAAGCTTTCGAGCAGCGAGCCATACAGCCAGCACCCACGGCTATATGGGTATCCTGACCACCAGCATGCCTACTTGGTCATACCTGGTCATCACCCTCAGCCTCATCAGCGACCTTGGCTAAGCACCTGCATCTTCGGCCAGTCACATGAAGAGCCTTGAAGAACCTCTCCTGGTCGACGACAGCAGCCAAGCCCTACGTCGCACAGCACCGCTCCGACTCACTGGAGCCAGCCGCAATACTCCGACTCACTGGAGCCTGCAGCATCCTATCCCGACTCACTGGGATAGCACCACCCCGACTCACTGGGGCATCACCGCAGACAGTTCCGACTCACCGAGAACTATGCGAAATCCGGTTCCGACTCACTGGAACCAACCTCCACTGGCCTGGCACGCATCACGACGCCTCAAGAAGCATCAAGAAACATCGATCTCCGATCTCCGGAGGGGAGTGATGTAGCGACATCCATGTCGTCACAAAAAGAACTAACCCTGCATCGCGCAAGTAAGATTCGCGGCGCGATTGGAACATATAGAACAAACCAGAAATCATCTATCGGGCAGTAGCCCACCAGATATAACACCTGTCTGGTCGGACGATCCTCCCTTTTCAACGGAGGTATGTGGGACTTTACCCTCGGTTCCACTACCTCTAAAGCATATTTGAAGCACCTATTTAAAATAAACACATAATTGGGCTGTGACTCAGGCTTTAGTAGAGGGAAAATTATAAGGAATATGCTATGCTATTCTACATAATTAGGCTGTTAGAGCTGTCGATACAGACTATCTTCGTCTTCAAACAAGTGATTAATAATAATAATATCGGCATCAGTTTAAGTGCCAGCATATGGTCCAACAACAGCAATAATTATGTCAATCACATGAAACAATCATAAATGGTTAACTAAATTGTCATATTTATGCAGGCTGTACGTTTTTTTTCTAGAACAGATAATTTGAACTTTTTTGTAAGTATACATATGTTCCATCAAATATGGCAATAGTAGGTCTATTTTCATCATTACCAAAAAGAGCATTTGTTATGCTCAATTTCCTATTTGCAATATCCATATGATTTAAATGGTTTGGCCCTATATAAATAGATTAAATTCGTCCGCTTTCTACCTATGTTAAACACAAATAACAGACAAATAATATAAACTGGTGATTAAA
Source organism: Leucania comma (assembly GCA_958295575.1). Taxonomy (NCBI): domain Eukaryota; kingdom Metazoa; phylum Arthropoda; class Insecta; order Lepidoptera; family Noctuidae; genus Leucania; species Leucania comma. The sequence goes on along the minus strand of OY282477.1, from coordinate 19,622,351 downwards.
TCCCACTGCGCAGCAGACGTCTACTACGAAGTCACGAATCGAATGAAAAGAAATATCGTAAGTATCTACGTCTTCATACCGCGCCGCTATGCACGGCATCCATACAATTTTCAACATGTTTACCGACATGCCACTCGTCGAGTAAAGGTCTATCCCCACCCTCACACATCCGTGTCGGGTCAATACCACCTACTAAGCTGGCCCGTCGCCATCAGAGGGACACCAGTTTGAGATGAGGCAACGGGCTTGGCGGCAGAGGCTTCGGCTCCATCGTCGTCTTCGTCTCCATCGTCGTCTTCGTCCAACGGAGTGACCATAAGAGCTAACGACACCCTGTTGAAAGTGTTGATATAACCTAACCCCTCTTCATCGTCACTCTCGTCAGAACCTGGCTCACTTCCAGTAACAAAATAATAGATTGGTTGAAAATCGGGTGGAAATCAGAAGCCACACAGCTCTAAATCAAACTAAGACCAGCAGGTACTTACCATAATTGAGGATATCAACTATGTCGGTGTCGACCAGGTTCCGGCGATACTGACGAGGTGGTGCTACAGGTGGCGGAAGTGGAGACGACGACGGAGCTTCTGCAAACCTGGAACAAATGCAGTGTTGTAAGAGAGTGAAATTTCACAGAACCAATTCCGTTTTATGCCGGGTCGGGGTACAGCGGATGCTATTTTTGCCATACGCCAGCTGTGCGAGAAATATAGATGTGCGCATAAAAACTGGCACATGGTATTCGTTGACCTCGAAAAGGCATACGACCGGGTACCTCGTGAGGTTCTGTGGTGGGCCCTTAAAGAGAAAGGTGTGCCTGGGAAGTATGTGCAGTTGATCCGAGCGATGTACAATCGATGCAGTACCCAAGTCCGGTCTACAGTGGGCAACACTAGTAACTTCAATGTAGCGGCTGTCGGCTTACATCAAGGGTCGGCTCTCAGCCCTTACCTTGTAAGGTTGTCCTACATGGGACTCCAACTTGTAAGGTTGGGTTTTTGACCTTACCACCGACTTACCCAGCGGTAGTTTGCATGAGACTAAAGGGTGTGTTTTGCATGAGGTGTTGACTGGAATAAAAGATATAACTTGTCTCCACAATATATATTTAGTAATTAAACAGCTACACTAGTTACAGCCCGTGACAGGAACATATATGGTAAGGTTAGAATAAAGTAACTTACATGGAGTGGTAATACATTAACCTCAATTATGACCATACAGTGTAGTCCTCACAGCCAGTACCGTCATCCAGTGCAGTTCATCCAAGGTCCAAAGCCATACGCTGTATTCGGAAACTGTCGCTTAGCTGTCCATGTGAGATTGTTCGTCAACGAGTCATGTGCAAAGATGTAGCTTCATATTTCACACATATCTTATTGGTATTATACTAGGAGACTATTTTTCTTCTTATAGTCTACCATATCCATGGGATATGGTAGACTAAAATAATATAATAAAATCTTGAACCCTGTCAAAGAGAATTTACATGTTGAGAATACTAATGCCCATGTATAACGCTAAGATAATATTCATCAATTTCGTCTAAAAATGCTTACCACAATCGGGGGAATATCATCTTAAGCTTAACGCTGTTTCCACGTCTGGTTCTCGACATCAATCCGTGATTTAAATTAATAAAACTCTAATAAAAATATTATGTATGCTTCTCATCAGCGACCAAATGAAAAAAAAAAGAATGAACCACACCCATCCTGTCACCTGTCATTTTTTAGATTATGGTTATATCGATATTTCCTATTCGATTGTTACTATTTAGTTATATTAAATTTAGTAAAAAGTAATTAATAAGGTTATAATTAATTTATTTAAATATTGTTACAACCTCTTCCTGATGATAATGGACGCTCTAACGTCGGACATTCAGGAAGAGGCTCCCTGGTGTATGCTGTTTGCCGATGACATTATTACATTATTATTGACATTAAGTAGAACAAAAACGGAGTACTTGTTCTGCGATTTCGGCGGTCTCTCCAATCCAGTGCCTTTAGCGATCGCCGGAAAGCCCATACCGATCTGCACCGACTTTCGGTACCTCGGGTCGTTCATCCAAGGGGATGGTGAGGTAGACCGAGACGTAACACATCGGATCAACGCAGGATGGAAGAAATGGCGACAGGTCATGGGAACAACTTGTGACCCACGGATGCCCCTAAAGTTGAAGGGTAAAATCTACAAGTCCGTGATAAGGCCTGTCATACTGTATGGATCAGAATGTTGGGCTTTGAAATCTTTATCAACTACACTGTTTATGCAATGAAAAATGTTTAATACTTACCCAGGCATCGACGACATAATCACACAGGACAGTTCACTTGAGATTATAACTTTTCTGAAATAATGCATCAAACATTCTTTAATTTTTTTAATGTAGCTGTGTAGTGTGTAGTGGGACGTGATACTATAAAAAGTGTCGCAAGTCGTCTGTCAGATTCCTCTGTTCTTAATTTAGCTAAATAAAGAGACAACGCATTCTTATGCCTTTTTAATTAGAGCGCAGGCAAGATATTAAATAGATTTAAAAAAAAAGTAACGATTGTTAATCCTATCCAATAATTACATAAAACATTTTGCATTTCAAAAACCCCTCAAAATTAAATATTGGTAGTTCAAATTTTGCTTAAAACTTAACCTCCGCCTTGATATTTGAGTTTTTCTGTTTGGACCGTGGGGGACACCGTGTGGTGGACATACGATTGTTCCGTTGGAGCCGCGAGGTTTCGTTTGAGTCGTCGGGCACAAATATGAAGCAAATATGTATTAGACGTGACCCCCACGGCTCTGTAGACAAATGATTTACACATGGTTTAAAAAAAAATATGACAGAAAAATATGTCAGATAATGTGTGGACCAGAATTTCAATGTGAGATAGTGTATTATTTTATGATTTTATAAAATACTTTTCTATATCATTTGACCGATTTCCTTAATGGCGTGGAATATGCCGCTATTTGATCAGTCAAATCCACTGCTCCTTTTGATCTGTTATAATCTAGAACGATTTTCGGTTTCACAACAGCTTTTCCCCGCATTGTGATTGTCTGAAATCGGTCGGAATGTTTTGTTGACATAACCAGTACGTCTCTCTTATCGTTCCATTTCATGACTGTATTTCCATCTTTGTTCTCTCGGTCTATATATTCACCTCTTTTCAGTTTAGCATTTGTAACTTCTTTTTGGATATGTTTTCTGTTTTTTTCTAATGGTACCAACATCATTTTTTACGAGATCTCTTGCTAATTCAATACTCGTGTACCAATTATCTGTGTATAAGGTATGACCTTCGTTTAATTTTTATTTGTGATTTATCTCGAAATCCATTTTAATAAACAATTAAATTTACATAAACAAGAAAATAAAGTAGTTCTTTGCAAGATAAATAATAATAATAAGCAACGTCCTTCCAGTGGTCACTCACAAATAATAAGTGCGAGCGCTCGGGAACCGCGACGAGCGGCCGGCGCGGGCGGCGGGCACGAGTGGGGATGACTGACACCTCGACCCCCGCTAACATACATGTGAATAATTTACCGTGTAGGCCGTGGGGGACAACTAATGAGTGGCACTAGTGTTTTAGAAAACTAAAGTCACAAATTGCAATTATTCGATGTTTTTTAAGTGATTTACCACATTTTATAGCTCTTCAAGCAAGAAAAACTTATTTAAGGTGTTAAAAAATTAACTGCAAGAAAAGTAAGTACTGGTTTAGAATTACAAATAAAAAAATTTGGCGAAAAAAAGATTTTTAAATAAAAAACGGTAATTTAAAAAACTAAAAAACCCGACTGCTTTTCAGAGTAGAAAATGCCCGAAACAAGAAAGTCGTTGTACCCGATTGCACTCAACTATATAATATTTTAAATACTAGATAAATTGTAGCAGTCGGGACCCATCCTTGAAATGGAGGCTTAGTGAATTGAGAGCACATACCTATATTACATTGCAGATTACTCTAATCTACTGACTAGACGGCTGACTTTCTAGAATGGGTCCCGACTGCTACAATTTATCTAGTATTTAAAATATTATATAGTTGAGTGCAATCGGGTACAACGACCCTCCTTCTGGCGCAGTCGGGTAATAACAACCCGTTTCGGAGATATGCAATATTTTCACTTCACACAAAATTATTGAATATGCGCACTGTACACCGCACGTGCGCCGGCGCGGCCGCCCCGCCGCACGCGTGAGTCGTTCACCCCTGTGACACGACACGCGACGGCGCAAATTCGTAAACAGCTGATTCTAATTTTTCCATCACATTTCTCAGACTGGACTGGAAATTATCGAGCTTACTTACAAATAGCATATTTTATTATACCTATAGGACTATTTAAATTAAGTTAACTAGTCTAATAAGCGCTGGTAGACTCCTAGGATTGTTTGGACAGCAGGCACTCGTCGTTGCTCACCATACAGTTCACGGTAACGGTTACGTGCCGCAGCTAAACTTTGACCAGTCGTAATGTTGCACACTACCACATCTAAGTACTCTCGATTGGAATACGTAAACGGCATTATTAAAAGCACGAAACTGCACGAACGCACGTGTATTCGCCGTAATGACACAAGAAAACACCCTTACCGCGCGACGGATTTCGGACAACTAAGGGTCGGGAAGGGGTAGAGAGAGCTGCGGGAAGAGTAGCGGGCGGCGGGGGAACCGCTAGCAAGCCGCTCCCGCGCGGTACGATGGCGGCCCAAGCCGCAGGCGCAGCCCTGGGTACAGCGCACAAAAAAATATTATACTAAATTATTTTATTTATGTGAAAATATAAAAACGCTCAAAAAAAATTTTTTTTTTTATGTTTTCGTTTTTCGATGTCGAGTAAGTGGACAAAATTCTTGCAGTTAATTTTTTAATACAAATTTATACAAAATTTTATAAACACTTTTTTTTTAACCTTGCCCTTTCGACTACTCAAGTGAGGCCCATATGTTGTCCCCATGGTGTTTGACATGTTAAGATATTATATTGTTACGAACGTGAGTAATTAAAATGCCGGTTTACTAGAAGAAAACTTTAATAACCACAAACAATAACAAATTGTCCCGGATCAACTTGGTCCAAAACACAATTGTCAACACTAGATTTCCGCTTCCGTATCTACTTGGGTCGTTAAATAGAATCACTAATCACTTCACTTAGGTACTCGTAGATCGCACTCGAATCGGAGACGAATTCAAACTAAATGGCTTCTAGTCGGGGGTGGGTATTTATTTATGGAGCCAGGAAAATTCTGGATAAAGACGTTTCGAGGCCATTCCAGAACAATAGTCGTATCGCAGAGCAATAAAAACATAATTATTAGAAACCTTATGGCTTACAACACATGCAAATTTCAACTCTATCGTATAAGGCGGAAGGTACAAATTCCCTTATCAACTTACTTAGGTAAGTACCTACTCAAACTTTCTAATAATAATTCAGTACCTACTACTTTATGGCGGACTTTTCTAGAACTTGCCTGGCCTGGGTACATACTACATACTTCTATTGTGGAAGCTTCTCACAGCAATGCGTTTTAATTATTTGGTGCTACTCGTGATTTTATTGAAGATAGCGTGTTAAGTTTTACGGCGGCGTAACAGTATCTACAATTCGGTTTGCTGTAAAATTCGAGTATACACTATTATTTTCAAGCAGCAAGTGCCAAACATTCAGCCACCATCTCGGGTCCAGATTTTTGGGCCGATGGATGCCCCTAATCCGTCGACCCTGGACCTTTTTAAGGGCGTTGAAAGAGAGCGTTGTCTGCCCTTCTTCGACGCCCGGTGTGCCTGGTACGGAGCGGGAGAGAACTCTTCTCTCTTTCCCTTTCCGCAGCCTCCTTCTGCAAGATGACATTTTCGCAGAAGGTGATCATCGCGTCCCAAGACTCTGCACTGCCGAGCATGGACCGAACCACGGCCGGCAGCGACAGGTCGCTACCAACTTTCGAAACGAGAGCACGACGCTGATCTTCCCATGCGATACACTCAGCCAGCGTATGCCACGCCGTATCCTCAGGGCAGTGGGTGCAATGATGGCACCTAGCATCCGGCTCCCTGTTTATGCGACACAAGTACTTCCCGAAGCAGCCATGCTCCGAAAGCACCTGTGTCGCCCGAAACGTCATAGAGCCGAACTTCCTTCTGAGCCAGTGGTCGAGCACCGGCCGGACCGCTGAAATTGTTGCGAGACCAGCCCTAGGATACAGGAGCCTCTCCTGCCATTCCGCCACCAAGATCTGACGGAGCTCTGACCGGTACAAAGTGATCTGTCGCTGCTCCAGTATCTCGCCCCGTGCCACCACATCCTCACGCCAAACCTAACCTAACCTAACCCAAGTGTTTAAATACCTTAACTATATTCATAACATATTTGACAAAGGGTATTGAGTAAAACTGTCCCCAAAAATGACACATGTTTCAAGTCTCTTGGTGAGTACCAACAAATTTGAAACAGCTGTTATTCGAAGCGTCTAGTTTAATAGAGTTTTTTTTTTATTATGGCGACATATCTCAAAAGTATGGGGTTTAGATTTTATAAGACATTATACTGTAACCTAACCTAACCCGAATATTTCATCATCATCATCATCAGCCTTTTAATGTTCCCACTGCTGGGACACAGGACTCCTCTCTAAGAGAGGGAATGGGCCGTAATCCACCACGCGGGCCCAGTGCGGGTTGGTGGATGTCACAGGTCTTCGAATTTTTGGTTCTAGGACATGCCGGTTTCCTCACGATGTTTTCCTTCACCGTTTTGAGAGCAGTGGTGATGAAATAAATTACACAAAGTAATGTAAATATTTAATTACCTTAAATATACTCATAACATAGTACGGTCATACATTTTTGAATTCGACTCGGCGTGCCCTGTACGATCCTAATAAATATTATGTGCACGATCCTAATGAATAAATATTTGACAAAGGGCATTACGCAAGAAGACTAGGGATATAATATCCCCAGTCTTCATGCATAGATTTCAAGTCGACAAATGCATCAAAGTTTACTTCCGTCGAGGTGCTAGTTTCTGGATACTTTTGCCATAATTTCAAGTAAGTTTACCATTATAAACATGGTCTTTTAGTTCTAGTGTTTACAAAAACCAACGGGATTCTACCCTTTTGCATTTCTTTCTATCACTCAAAGATTTTTCACTCAAGAAGTGAAAATTCAATTTTGAATAAAGTACGCCTTTGTATATAACATTTCTCAATAAAGGTCTCAGCACACATATGGGATCGGAAAGGGATCGTAACCGTAACGCCTTTCGCCTCGCTGTCAACCAGGCGTCAACCTACCGTATGCACGTAACGAAAGCGTATCAGCAGCGCCTGTACGTCAACTCGGCTACGGCTAGGCGACACCGCGCTTACGCCTCGCCGCCCCCTGGCTGACCTGGTTGGCACCAGATCAGTTTGAATCCAAACGTTAAGTGTAGCGCACGGTTATGTCTTGGTTTACAATACGTGAGTTGGCTATCATAGCCATAGCACTTGATGAAGAGGAAAAAGAAAATAGCAAGAAAAAAAGAAAAAGATATTGGGTACACAGTATGAATAAAGCAAGGAGTACTGAAGGGGAATTTCGGACTATAAAAAAACATTTGATGGATGATGAAGAGAAATTTTATATTTATTTTCATATGCCGAAATATCTCTTTTATAACATATTGCAGTCTATAGATGAATGTATAAGGAAGAAGAATACAACATTCAGAGAAACAATATCGCCCGAAGAAAAACTAGCTGTAACGTTAAGGTGAGAAATTGCATTTGTTTTTGGAATTTTTAATCTGGTCTACATAAATATTTGTACTATAATTTTAATGTTTGTATTATCTCTATTGTTCTTTTTTTTAAGTGTACAAAAAAAATACTCGGTTCCGAAACTACAAGATAGATTAATTTTTATCCTCTGTCGATAACCCTCATTTGCGATCAGGTGTGCACAGGGGATGTACGTTTTATGTCTGGTGTATGTGTGTATATATTTTGTGTGATTGCGTAAGGTATTTTAGTAAATGCAACTTTTTTGTAGTTTAGGTAAAAAAAAAATACCCATAAATCACATATTTTTTTATTATACAAAACTATATTATTAAATCCAAAAATTATGGCAATTAAACAAAAATAGCGCCACAACAAAAATACAATCATTGTATAAATTAAAGATTGTTTGAAGTATCAAGATCGTCAGCATTTGACGCGCCATTTTCTTCTAAGTTTGAAATATTAAAATCATGAATGTTTGAAGCGCCAGATGTTGATTGTATCTCGTGGCTAATGTTATTTAGAGTGGTATAACCTCGAGGCATGTCATCTTCTCTTTGGGGAATGTAAGGGTTGCGATAACTATAATAGCTTTGTTTCTCTGCGATTTCTTTTAACTCCATTTCCGAAACTGCGTTATATATTTTACTTTTCATAACAGCTTGGTTATATTCTGAAAATGTTTTAACCGTTGCCGCAATGCTCTTAAAAAATGTATCTATCTCATCTTATTTTTTGGTTTCGTTGTGATTTAATAAATATTTCATTAAAGTTTGTGACGCTGAATTTTTTTCAATATTAAGATTTTTTTTTTTGAAATTTTGGATGCAACTGAAGATGCAGAAGACTCAGGACGCGGCGAAAGTGGAGTAGTTTCCGCTTGTAAGTTTTCTGGAGACTGAATTATGTTTATTGAGTTCTGTGAATCATCATTACCCAAGAAACTGCTAACATCTGAACCGTCATCATCATCAACCGAAGAGATCGTATTTCTTTCTTTGTAATGAGGTACTAAAAAACTCATTTCATCTTCAAAGGTCCACTTTTTCGTCGTCGGGGCTGCCTGACCACTTTTAGTTTTACGCTTCTTCATAGCTCGTCGGTGAGACTCTCTAAGATTTAACCAAGTTTTCTTGCACTCAGATTCTGAAATAAAATAAATCATGGTTAACTATATCAAGCGCATGTAGTTACACATGTATGTGTGAAAGGGAGTACGTACACACACATTCACATAAACATATACACGTATTATAAAACGTATATTAAATATACATTTATTGTTGCAGGTACTTCATAACTGGATCTACATTTACTAATTTATCATCGAGCTTCCGTTTAGGAGAATCAACTATTCGTTTGATAGTAATAGATGTGTGCAATGCAATAATAAATAAATTAATGCCAATTCATATACCTCAACCAACTACAGCCACATGGCAAGGAATCGAAGAAGGATTTAAAAATAAATGGAACTTTCCGAATTGCATAGGCGCCATTGACGGCAAACATGTAAATATAATTGCACCTCCCAATAGTGGATCGTTGTTTTTTAACTATAAAAAAACATTTTCTATTGTTTTGTTAGCTATAGTTGATCCTGAATACAGATTCATAGCGGTTGATGTAGGAGCCTATGGAAAAAACAGCGATGGCGGAATCTATTCATCATCTACATTTGGAAAGGCACTTGAAAGAAACACATTCAATATTCCATGTGACAAACCATTACCAGGAACTAATCATGCAATGCCACATGTATTTGTGGGAGACGAGGCATTTCCATTGAAGACATATTTATTAAGACCATATCCTCGCTCAAATACACGGAGACTATCAGATCCTGAACGGCAATATAATTACCGCTTATCACGAGCTAGAAGGGTTGTTGAAAACGCTTTTGGAATTTTATATCAAAAATTTGCGATTTACAACAAAAATATTAAATTGCATCCAAAGTTTGTAGATAAAGTGGTATTAACAACTTGCATTTTACACAATATGATGAGGACATATAACATTGAGATGAATTTACAGGAACCGAACAGAACAGAACAGGAAATTACAGTTGAATTCGGCGAAGACCGATTGTTAAGTCAATTACCAAGTATTAGTGGTGCCCATATGGCTACCGCTTTTAATGTACGTGAAAAGTTCAAAACATATTTTCAAACTTCTACCGGACGAGTTCCATGGCAGTAGCTTTTAGCTTTAAATATTAATGTTAATACTTAATGGATATTCCAGTTAAATTTTTCATTATAATTATATTAATCACAACTGTTTTATTTCCCATACATACCTACATACGCGAAAAACATTAAATAAATAATTAAATAGGAGTAGGTACTTACCAGATTGCTTTAAAGTAATACTTATTTGTTTCCAAGCCTCGTCCTTTTTTATAGTATTGCTGTATTTAGCATCACTTAAGTCATATAAATATGGATATTTTCTCACTTCTTCAATAAGTTTCTCCCTTTGCATCGTTATTTTGTGTTTGAATCGAACTTAAAATTTTAAATAAAACATACGCGCAACACGAATGAAATACTCCTTGCGAATGGCGGCGTCTTTAGCAGGCAAGTCGCGGGAGGGGAAAGGGGAAAGGGTGGACGAAGAGATGTGAGCTCGGGTACGGAGAGACGTAAGCGCGGGGACGGAGAAACGTAAGCGCGGGGACGATGAGCCGTAAGCGCGGGAATTCAAGTTCGGAGCCTGTTCCGAGGCGAGGCGATTACGTTATTATTCCGATTAGTGTGCGTTGCAGTAGGGAGTTTAATACAAACCATTCTGAACGGCTCGAGGCGATACGGTGACGATCCCTTTCCGATCCCATATGTGTGCTGAGACCCTTAGGGTAGGTTCAGATGACAAGCGCTCAGCGCGCGTTGAACGCGCGTTGAATTTTTGTATAGTGTTCACATGGTGCGCGCTTGTCAGGCGTTAAACGCGCGTTGTTGCGGCCAGTTTGAGTTCTACATTTGTCGAAGATGGACGTAGAAACAGTTTTATCGGTGATTTTATACAGACGGCAGAAACGACACAACAGAAGACGGAGATATTGGGTTCACCCAATTTTGTCAACCAGGCTGACTGAAAGTCAGTACATTATTTTATATCCTAAGTTAAGGCAATTTGAGCCCAAATTCTTTAACTACTTCAGAATGTCCATCAAGTCATTTGATGACTTACTGACTCTCATAAACGATGAACTCGTAGCAGATAAAAACGCTGTGCGATATAGCATTTCACCGGAAGAAAAACTCATAATTACATTGAGGTAAGTTTTTTAATAATCAACATAATCTATAAATCAAATAAATCAAATCAACTTGTTTAGGAACAATTTTTTTAAAGAAAAAATAACATTTTGTTACTCGCAGAATAACTCTAACTCTGATTCATTGCTGACATTAGTTGGTGCTGGCGATGGAGTAGGTGTTACTGGCGATGGAGACCCCATTGCTGTAGTATAACCATAATGTGCAAAATTATTTGACACACTAGACTGCTGTGATCTATAATCATGATAACGAAAGCCTTCAACAGAAGCTGATGACTGATGACGCTGCTCTTGTGATGAATAATTTCTTCGTTGTGATACCGGGTAATTTTGATTTTCATATGTCTGTTGTTGTGGTCCTTGAAATTCATTTTGGTTTTGCAAAATTAAATTATAAATGGCAATTTTAGTTTGAAGTCGCCTATATTCCGGAATTTTTTTAATTCATATAATTATCCCGTAAACTCTTCCACTTTTTTTGCAGGGATGACGCTGAAAAAAAAAACAGTATTTAGTAATAGTTTATGTTTGTTTCCAGATATTTGGCCATTGGATGTTCATTTGGGACATTAAGCTACGACTATAGAATTGGCAAATCTACTGTGGCTACTATAATACCACATGTATGTGAAACTATTTGGAAAAAATTAAGGCCCGTTGTTATGAGTGAACCAACGAAAGAAAAGTGGTGTGAAATATCCACGATATTTGAAAAGAACTCAAAGTTTCCCAATTGTTTGGGAGCCTTGGACGGGAAACATATACGGTTAATCCAGCCTGAACACACGGGTTCTATGTATTATAACTATAAAAATTATTTTTCGCTAGTTTTATTGGCGCTAGCGGATGCAAACTATTGTTTTGTGTGGGTTGACATAGGTGCCTACGGTAAAAACAGTGACTCAGGTATATTCAAGAATTCTTCATTGTACAAAAAGCTGACAGAAAGGTCATTAGATCTACCTGAGCCAAAGGCATTGTTAATACAAAATAGACCGACAACGTTGCCATATGTGATAGTGGCTGATGAAGCTTTTGGCATGATGGAGAATTTAATGCGTCCATATGGGGGAAGGTCACTAACTTATGCTAAAAAAATATTTAATTACCGTTTGACATTAGCACGCCGGTATGTTGAATGTACTTTTGGCATAATGTGCAATAAATGGCGCATTTTACACAGGCCGTTAGATGTTAACATCGGTTTTGCAGAAAAGATCGTAAAAGCGATATGTACACTAAATAATTATGTCAGAATCAGGGATGGCTACAATTTTGAAGACACACTTTATACGCCACCCCTGGAAAATCTAGCCTCACATTATACCGGACGTGCTGTGCGACAGGCGGATAATGTTCGAGTACATTTAACAAACTATTTCATTAATGAAGGAAAAGTAGATTGGCAGGATCGTTATATTTAACTTGTAACACAAACCGATTGTAAATGTAAATAAATATATATACTCACATAATATTTTCTTCTTTTCTTCATTGTCATGTCCTTCACAAAATATAAGGACGAGTTCTTCCCAAGCCCGTCTTCTCAAATTCTTATCTGAATAATCGCTACTTGTCATGTCCCATATCGCAGGACGTTTCTCTATTTCATCAATTAATAATTCCGTATTAAAAGCTTCGGTTTCCATTTCGGACGATTTTCGGACGAACTTGACGAACCCTAAAATACGTCTATCCGCGTCGAAAGCGCGCGCTCAACTGAACGGAAACATAGAAAACCAATGATCTCAAAGCGGCGTTGACGCGCGCTGACAACAGTCGAGCGCTAGCGCAGCGTTGAACGCGCGCGTTACTAAAACGCGCGTTAGCATGTGTACGGCCTGAATAAAATGTATGTAGTTGTAAACGCGCGTTATCAAAACGCGCGTTGAGCGCTTGTCATCTGTACCTCTACCATGAGTTTTAAGCAATAGTATTCGTCGCTACTCGATATCGACGCCGTAAATATTTTGTATGGCAAATTTTGCAGCGCCTCTAGCGGTCACTTGCAGAACAAAAATTTGCCATACAAAATATTTACGGCGTCGATATCGAGTAGCGACGAATACTATTGCTTAAAACTCATGGTAGAGGTACTGAACCTACCCTTAAGAATCGTTCGAATCGATTTTATGACAGAGTAATGAGATAAACAGAGGATAATAAACTTCCTGGTCTGCTTATAAGTCAGTTAGGAATATATATTTTTTTACAAAATTGTTAGTATTTCGATAATTATGTCTTGTAATTGTTGTAGAGTATCAAAATGTTGGTAACAAAGAAAAAATCCAGAGAAGAAATATTAGAAACAAAACGAAAATCAAGTAAAATACGTTATAATAAAAGTAAAATAGGTCCAAAATTACATGAGCTACGAAAACAAAAAGATAAAGAAAATTACTTGAAGAAAAATGTTATAGGTATAAAGGACAAAAGCATAGCATACAGCGAGATCAATGGCATAAAAATTCGAGAGCATATTACAGACTTAGGCAAAAGCAGAAAAAAACCCTCCAAATAATCTAATATTCTTGATCTGTTGTTTATTTTTTTTTTACAAATTGACAACAACTTTAAACATGTTTACAAACTATTTCTTACTTATTTTCTAAAAATACACATACCTTATTTAAAAAAAATCGTAGATTCACATTTAAAACTTTGGTTGTCGCTGCTGTATTACGGTGGGACAGCACTCCTCGTTCGCAGTACACAACTTAGGTTACTCAGCCGATTTAGACAAAATAACGAGACAATACAATTTAACTTAACTAACCACATAAGTAAAACCGTGGAATCAAGTACCACAACATTTAAATGTTTTATGCACTGATAAAACATTTAAATGTTGTGGTACTTAATTTAAACTTTGAAGGTAGTAGTGACTCACATATTGTACGTAGTTTCCAGATAATCAATTCGCAATTTTGAAATTAGTTTGTACCTTTTTTACTTAATATTTTTAATTATGATATTAGATTTTAGATACCAAGAAATTGTTTTAACAAATTATAAGTTACATCAAATTATAAAAATAAATTTCAGACAGTTAAATTATTATTAAAAATATATATATATCTCTGCTATTATTATATTTCCCTCATGCCATTGTGTTATATATAAAATGTGTTTGTATTTATGTAGTATATATGTAGTGTTTGTGTACAAGCTTTATATAGTTATATATTATCTAAAATTATTATTTAGTAAAATGTAATTATCTCGAAACAATTATTTATTATCATAATTTCAAATATATTAACTATTATAATTATTTTATCTAAGAATATTTTCCACCTCATAGTAATCTAATTCATTAGGAAATTCACCTATAATCTTTTTACATTCCCGATGACTAAGATCTTTTATTTTGTTTCCTGCTAATTTTATTATATATACTGGGGCTAAGATAATTTTTAAAGTTTTGAGCGAGTTTAGTCTTACATTTGGGAATGTTGTAAACTATATCCATCCTTCGCCTAGACCCTAAGTCAGGTTTAATTTAGTGCTGTGAGATAATTAACAGCTGGATGAAAAGTTTGCGCACAGAAAGTGCCTTATTTTCTTTATAAAAGAGGTCCGTAGGAAATCTATCCCATCCAACCAATCAGTGCTAAAAATTTCGTCATATCATCTACTGTCACAGGAACCCAGGAATGTGTCTTAGACCTGGAGGAGCATCATTGATCAGCAGATATATATAAGTGGACTGTATACTCAATACGCGGTGGGCCTTCTTGAGTTGGCATTTCTCATTCAACAGTGTCTAGTTATTTCAGAAGATGTGGTAATCGTCACTATCAAAGTCCATGGCTTATAATTTAGTTGCACTGTATATATTTTTATTGAATATTCTGTAACAAATGAAAATGGAATTTAGGGTAAACAAATACAATTTTCTTGTTATTGTTTTTCCTAAATTCCTCCGTGGATTCCGTTCAAAATGTGTCTGAAACAAATAGAAAAAATCGCTTAAAACTAAATTGTTATGTGTTTCATAAATGATACACATGGCCCTGGAGATATATGAGAACACACAAAAGTATTTAGTAGGCCAGTGAATCATTTTTAATACACACTCTGAAAAACCTGAAAAAAAAAGGAAAAGAGAAAGCTTAACACACATTAAAATATGCTAAATATGGGGTTTTACCCCATAAATAAATAAAAAATACTAATATGAAAGAAAAGTTTTATTTTAGTTAGTCAACAGCATCAGTATATTAGACTTTTAAAAATGTTTTTTTTTTCTACCACTTATACTATCACACCATTTAGGGAATGAAAGCTTTTTCGGTTTAAATATGCCATTTCGTGTTCAAATGGCCGAACTAAGGCCTAAAGTGTGCCACTGATGCACCCAATTACTCCGGGGCGCGCCACAATCGAGGCGATAAGGCCCATCCTTGAGCAGTGGCTGGAAAGACCTCACGGCGTTCTAAACTTCCGCACGACGCAGGTTCTTACCGAACACGGCAAGTTCGCTAAGTTCCTGTTCCGGATTCGTGCGGAGGATTCACCCGGGTGTCGCCACTGTACGGAACACCCGGAGGACACGGTGGAGCATACTGTTGAGGTGTGCCCCGCCTGGGCGGAGCATCGCCGTATCCTCGTGGGGGCGATCGGCGGCAGCGATCTCTCTCGCCGGGCCTTGGTTCAGGCCATGGTCCGTAGTGAGGAGGGATGGCAGGCGGTCGCCTCCTTCTGCGAAGCAGTAATGCTAGCAAAGGAGGAGGCCGACCGCATCAGGCAGAGGCAACGGGGCGCTCGCCCCAGCCGCCGCCGGGATTCCGATCCCGATTTCCGGCCACCGTAGGCGCGGGCTTGCGGACGGCGTGCAATGGGTAGAGCACGCTGTCCGATCGTCCGGTAACCGACTGGACCGAGCCCAAGTCGTCGACGGCGCGTTCTGTTCCCGCGCGCCTCAAGGAGCGGTCAGCAAACCGTAGAGGCCCAGCCTGCTAGCTGCAGGCAGGCAGGGTCGAAGCCTGCTGGGGCCAAGGGCCGTTTTCTGAGAGGAAGGCTCAGCCCCGGCACTATAGGCAACGAAGGAACGGGGTAGGTTTTTAGTCAGTAAGAGTCTGACACTACTTCCCGCTCCGCCCAAGGGCGGGATTTGTCATTGGATGATTTTACCTACCAAAAAAAAAAAAAAAAATTCCCAATTACTCCAGGAAATCCAAATTTTTCCATAAAGCTGAAAACCATAACAAGATTAAATTAAATTTTACTCTATTAGAATACCTTTTGGTGTATACAAAAGTAAATTACAAAAACACATTCAAAACTCACTCTTTCATAATAATTTCCCTGTGTTGCCGAGACGAAGGGAACTTTACGTACTTAAGAAGTACTTCCCGGGCATTGAGTGCATTACTCACCTCATATAAACACTTGCTGAATGTAGGCTGAGATATGTTACAATGATATGAAGCACCAACAGTACGACGACCCTTTGGCAAAGAATATTAAGGCAGCCAAAATCTGCAATAGACAATGAAATAGGTATATTGAGCAAAGTAGCAAGTTAATGTATAATGCTATACTATTTTTATAACGAAACAAGATGGATGAGAGTAATGGTACTTACTTTTAGTTCACTGTGAACAGTCGTTTTACGAACAGGTTGTGGCAGGAGCGTTCCGAGTTCTTCTAATATCTGTGGGAATCCAGACTTATTTACACGGAAATATAAAATAAATTCCCTGTCGGTTAACTCTAAAGCATCACATAGCTGGCGCTTCTGAATGCGCAAATTCCTCAATTTTTGCTGTTCTTCAGCGGATTTTAGTAATATTAAGCGTGACATTCTTTACTGAAAAAACATATTCCCTAAACTGAAGCGCTAAATGTATCAGACTACGGCGAAAATAACTTCGAGTACCCAGTGCTTATCGAGAATTTTATTTTATACAAACACTTTCATCATAACCATTATATATATCTTACCATCATGATTCACAATGAGGTATCCAGATAGATATTACTAGAGAAGTTAAAATATTAATAAAGTGTTACCTCATAAAATAAAACTTCAAATAATCAAATCTTTTAGAATAATGCGCAATATTCGCATTTATCACTTACATAATGATCATACGCACAGTAATATGAACAATTAGGACACCAGAAAAAATTGGCATCTAATAATGCTATTATTTTATCCTTAGTAATTACAAAATGAAGTGGGTTGCCTCGGTTAAATAAAGGGAAACCACAACCGTAACATTGGTTAAGAAGAACATAATGAGTAATTTGCCAGGGCCACACCAGTTTTCAGTTGGTTGAGGCATTTTTATGTCAAAAATAAATCAATATCCATTACAAGTTTTATCATTTTGACGATACCCTTTGCCTGGAATAAAAAAAAAAGTTAATGAGATTGTGCCCGACCCCTAAATGGAATTTGGAAAAGGCTAGGTGGAATATGTTTATATGTACATATTTTTTAAGCTTAAACTATCAATCGGATTCCGAGTCCACTAAGCACATACGAAATCAAAATGAAAATCACCAATAACACATTTTTCGCAGACCGATTTTTGACAAGCCTTTCGGCGCGAGATTATTTCAACATTGCATTGATTACATTGTAGAGATTTAGCAAAAACTGCATGTACACTCAGTGCAGCACTAATATCATTATTGTCTTGAGCATTTGTACTCAGTGCAGAAGTATAACCGCTCTCAAAAGCTCAGTATATACTCAGTGTAGCACAGTTTTCATTATTGCCTTTAGCACTAGTACTCGGTGCTGAAGTAAAACTGCTCTCAAAAACCGAATTTATACTAGAGATGAAACGGATATCCGGCAACTATCCGTTATCCGGCCTATCCGGCGTAAAAACACTATCCGGCCGGATGCCGGATAGTAACCAACATCCGGCCAGATACCGGATACAATAAAAGACTAAAATATTAGGACATTATTTAATTATTACACCGAAACAAAACATAAATTTACCACCAAAACAATGTATGCGTGAAAATTATTCAAATAAGATTTAGTATTCATAGTGCACTAGAGGCATATTATGGTGAATGAACACCAACTTCTCTGCGTTAACAGGCAACAAACGGTTTCGCTTCTCCTCATAAATAAGTCCAGCTTCGGAAAAAAGTCTTTCGCTGTAAACACTGCTACATGGTGCTGAAAGATAAATTCTGACAAATTTGCTCAAGACTGGATACTGCCTCTTATTAGCTGACCACCACTTGTATGGATCTTGATTGCGATCAATGCGCACCGATTATAAGTAAAAGTCAATCTCATTTGCTATTGAATTCTTTTTTTCTTGATCTTGTAACTGACTGCCGCTATTCTCATATGCGACCTCGTCAAAGCAATCCCAGAAAGTGTCGTGAGCTTCACGAGACACAGCTGACCCTGCATTTTCTTCTTCTCTACTTCTTTTAGCTGGTGTCGATGACGAGTCGCTACTGAGGGAAGACTCGTCACAAGACATTTTTATATATTCCAATAAAATCTTTTGGCGTGCTCTTTCAGCTTCAATCACCCCCAAGTAGTTTGTCTTAAATCGGGGATCTAAGAAAGTTGCGATCAAATAATTAGGATCTTGATTTAAAGAGCTGAAACGACTTTCTAATTCGGCTTTCAAGGTGACTCTCATGTGTGGCAAATCAGGAGTTCTTTGCTCAGTTTCATTTTTATCTAAATATTTCTTTAAAGCAGCAACGTGTGGTATTACTTCCGATACGCAGGATAAACCAGAACTTGTTATTTTGGTTATTTCTTCGAAAGGCTTCAATAGTTTAACGCATTGTTCCATTAAACACCATTCTTGAGGCGTCAAACTGGCGAGTGTAACGTTATCCGCAACATATAATGACAAGGCTCGCTTCTGTTCTAGCAGGCGCTCTATCATATAATAAGTTGAGTTCCACCTGGTGCTAATGTCCTGCACCAATTGATGTTCGGGCAAATTAAATTCTTTTTGAATTTTGAGGAGCTTTTCTTGAGCTAAGCCTGAGTGGTTGAAGTGCGTTACAAGTCTTCTACCAGTAGCGATCATTGTTGTTACATCAGGCTGTGATTTGAGCGACTCACTTATAGCTCTCTGAAGAGTATGTATAAAACAGCGAGCAGAATCATACTCGGCTACTCGAACACCTTTGACCATGTTAGCACCACTATCATGAACAAGTAAATGTATTTTACTGTGGTCAATATCCCATCGGCCCGCGATAGCGTTAAGTTCCTTTGCTATATTTTCTCCGGTATGAGAACCAGAAAAAGGCAACATCGCAAGAACCCCGTGTTCCAAGTCAAAATCAGGAGACAGCCAATGAGCTGTGAAGCTCAAAAAGCTGGCATTGTTGTGTAAACAAGTCCAAATATCTGAAGTTACAGAAATACCAACAGCACTTGAAATATTCTCTTTAATTTTGTCATGTATTCTGTCATATATGTCAGGGATGATTTTCTGTGCAATGTATGTGCGGCTTGGCATTTTGTATCGGGGTAAAGCTTGTTGTAGGAGTCGGGTGAATCCTGTTCTTTCTACAACAGATAGCGGCTCATTGTCAAGAGCAATCATTTCTGCTATCAAATAGTGGTATTTCTTCGCTTTTGCGTCGTTTACGTCCCAAAGTAATTTCTTCTCGAATGATTCTGGCACAGTTAATTGCTTTGTAGTCGTAGCTGAAGATGAACTGGTTCCAGGAATGGGTACTATCTTTGACGGTGTAGCAGTTACATTAATATCTGCCTGGCCTTTGCTTATTGCTTTATATTCGTTTGGATGTTTTGATTTTAGGTGATTTTTCATAGCAGAAGTACCTAGAAAAAATAGAATGGCAATAAATAAAAATGGCAGCAGCGTTGTCTTTCATATAAATTTATTCACGACATCAATACGCGCATTCTTATCAGAATCAAACAAACAAGTACAAAATTGCAATTTACAATTAACAAACACTTGGGTTAACGAGTAATTGAAAACAAAAGTTGAGTTTTATTCGGTAATACATACCTGCCTTTTTACCTTCCCCACCACGAGAAATGTTAACATTACACAACGTACACACGGCAAACTTACTATTATCAGCATTTATTTCAAAATATTCCCATAACGGGGATCTTTTTTGTGACAAAGCCATTTTCGTATTTATGTGTCATACATAACCTCAAACAATACACTCGCTAGCTACACTCCACAAGAGATAACTCGACCATTTCAAATTGAACATCATACTCTATTGATCCGCTATCGAATTTGACACCTTTAAACAAAATTGTGTTATACTTGTTTAACAATACCACAGGAATCGATCTAGATGGCGCTGTTTACTTACCAACACACTCGGATCGGACCGAGCCAACACAATTACTTGCAACGAGAATGACCAGGTGTGTCAAAAAGTACACTATAGGTGCACAAGATGGCTCTGCTGAAACAATATCGAACGGCCGGATATCCGGCGGCCGGTTATCCGGCCATCCGGCCAGAAGGGCAGCCGGATAACCGGCATCCGGTATCCGGCCAAACAGCTATCCGTTTCATCTCTAATTTATACCCCTTGCAGCACTATTATCTTTATTACTTGAACTTGGCACTAAAGAAAAACCGTAATTCTGGTACCACGTGTTCTGTATTTCAATTCTTCAGCTTCCAAAACTATATTAACAATTTTAAACTTTGCTTGAGGTTGAAAAGAGGTGGTCACCTTTCTTTTTTTTTTTAAGTTCGTGCCATCAACAAAAACAGCATGCAATGCACCCTGTGGGTGAATAACACCCGAAAAGCATGCGAAGCCTTCCGTGTCCAATATAATAGCGCATTCAGGGCGCTGGTGGGGCTGCCGCCACCGCGCCGTCTTAAACTAAGCTGAGGCCCTTGGGCAAACAAGAATTAGAGGCTCTTTTGGAAAGTAAAAAACGCGAATTATACTAACATTTTTAAAATAAGTTTAATCAATTGTTATCTTAATGTGTCAATTATGGGAATGAAAGTATCTACACGAAACTTTTCCTTGCCTGTCAATTTACTGTGAGATGCCTGTTCTAATTCTGCTTGATAATAATCTATTCCATCAATCAATTGCAATATACTAGTTTCGTCATCTTTTGTAACAGGTAATAAGTTCAAAGCCGTCTTTAAATCAAACTTAGCCATGATTGGTTTCTGTGAAGTATTTGTATCTATTAGTTCTGCCCTCTGAGAGCTATCTTCATTACACAAATTTAATATTTCCTCGTAAAGTTTATCTATATCTAAACAAATCTGTTCAATAGATATAAATTCTTCTGTTTTGACACTGCCCTTGAGGTAGCCTATTTTTACTAAACATTCGTTATATCGTCTTATTATATCAGTTTTCTCTAATTTAACTAAAATAATAACCTTTGCGTCTACTAGGACCGATCTTTATTAAATATTTTCTTACCTTCAACAAGCTACTGTATAAATCCTTTAATTCTTCAGCTATAAATCTATTATTTTATTATATGAAGTGGTAATTTGTATTATAAACTATCGATTAGTACATACGTGTTTCCCGAAAGTGTTTTGTTTATATGCTTTAGAACTTTATGCTTAATAAATTTATGCTTTAGAATATTATGTTTAATCATTATTATGGCAAGAGAAATTATGCTTAAAAAAATTAAGCGTAATTATATTATGCGACAATATAATTATGCCAAACAAAATTATGCTAAGTTATATTAGGTCTTAAAATTTTATGCAAATGGATAGGGAACCATCGTAAACCACCAGAAAACCACTAACATATTATGCTAGACAGACAATAACTAAATATTATTAAAAAATAAAACAACAATATTGCATTTTTTTAAACAAAATTATGGCTTATTTTTGATAAGTACAAAAAAAAAAATCTTAAAGGCAAATCATCTTCGGAAGTATCGGCTTCTTCTGTTTTTGCTGAATAAATTTCCTTCATCCCAATTTTTTGTACTACGCTATTAGGTATTACGTAATGGGGACTATCGTTTTTTTGCTCACCAGTTGGCGCCACTGTTGACTAAGGTCCAGAGGTAATAGCTGTCAAAGGCTTTAAGATCTTATTAATTATAAACACAGAGTACATTATATATTATTGTAGTTGAATATGGGATTGCGGCCTTGCAGAAGGTAAGTAAGTAAAACTTATTGCTGCGTAACTTGATATTTATTATAATATCACAACTTCTTTAAAATAACTTAATAAAAATCCACCACGTCTTGTCGTTCTCATGGCGAAATGGCGTCAGCGACTATCGCAACCTCGTTCGGGGCGCGCCACAATTGGGGCGATAAGGCCCATCCTTGGGGCGTGGTTGGAAAGACCTCACGGCGTTCTCAACTTCCGCACGACGCAGGTGCTTACCGAACACGGAAAGTTCGCTAAGTACCTGTTCCGGATTCGTGCGGAGGATTCGCCCGGGTGTCGCCACTGTGCGGAACACCCGGAGGACACGGTGGAGCACACTGTAGAGGTGTGCCCCGCCTGGGCGGAGCATCGCCGTGTCCTCGTGGGGGCGATCGGCGGCAGTGATCTCTCTCGCCGGGCCTTAGTTCAGGCCATGGTCCGTAGTGAGGAGGGATGGCAGGCGGTCGCCTCCTTCTGCGAAGCAGTAATGCTAGCAAAGGAGGAGGCCGACCGCATCAGGCAGAGGCAACGGGGCGCTCGCCCCAGCCGCCGCCGGGATTCCGATCCCGATTTCCGGCCACCGTAGGCGCGGGCTTGCGGACGGCGTGCAATGGGTAGCACGCTGTCCGATCGTCCGGTAACCGACCGGACCGAGCCCAAGTCGTCGACGGCGCGTTCTGTTCCCGCGCGCCTCAAGGAGCTGTCAGCACACCGAAGAGGCCCAGCCTGCTAACTGCAGGCAGGCCGGGTCGAAGCCTACTGGGGTCATGGGTTTATTTCCGAAAGGAATGCTCGGCCCCGGCACGATAGGCTACGAAGGAACGGGGTAGGTTTTTAGTCAGTAAGAGTCTGACACTACTTCCCGCTCCGCCCAATGGCGGGATTTGTCATTGGATGATTTTACCTACCATAAAAAAAAAAACCACGTCTTGTTGTTCACCTTCCAAAAGTCGCCATGTCTTTTCTTGTCCCTTTCATACCTCTTCTTCTCTCGCTCTCACACTTTTACGCTTCATTTCACACATCATTCTTACGTTCCTTTTACCCATCCTACATTCAGCCGTCCTGCATACATATCTGCCCTCAGATATACATACTTATCACATCTGACACTACTTCTACATACACATCAGGTTATTACACACAAACATCTCACATTCCTATTCATTCATCCTTACCTGGCCGTTTCTTCATGTTGTCTGCTGAGCTGGAGGTTTTCTTTGGCCCCTCAGAAGTATCATACAGCCTTACAACATCATACCTATCATTTCTTTTCACTTTAGTAATCCTATACGGTCCTAGAAACTTAGTCTTAAGTTTAAGACCTGGACCAAACTGAGTTCTCTTGATGGCCACTAAATCATCTAGTTCATACGTTGAACTTGGTTTCCTTTTTGCATTAAATGTTTGCTTATTCTCATCTTGGATTTGTTGAATCTGCTGCTTGGCTTTCAACCTTAAGTTCTCTCTATTTTCATTAAAATCTTCAATAACTTCTTGTTGCAAGAGATTATATACCTCCACATCTTCTTTACATCTCATTTTAGTTCCAGTAAGTACCTGAAATGGTGAAGTATTTATAGATCTTTGGTAAGTGCTGTTTATAGCTTGCTGGACCTGACTTACATGTCTATACCACTGCGACTTATCTTCAATACAAAGCTTGGTTAACATAGGGATTAGAATACGATGAATTCTCTCAACCTGTCCATTCCCACGAGGTACTCCAGTAGTGATCTTAACATGTTGTATACCTTCTTCCTTACAATTATCCTCGAACTCACCACTAGTGAATGCTGTACCTCGATCTGTTATGATCCTCGTTGGATTACCAAACATCTGCTGATGAATCCGCAACTTGTTCAATACTTCTGCACTAGATGTAGACTTGGTAGGGAAAAGCCATACAAATTTAGTAAACGCATCTATCATCGTCAGTATGTAATTATACTGTTTTCTTGTTTCAGTGAATGGTCCTATATGATCCAAATGCAAAGTGTGAAATGGGATTCCTTCTTTATCTATTGGGTTCAAGTAGCCTTCCTGCTTTCCTTCTTTCCTTATCGCTAATAGACATGGTATGCAGCTTAGAACAACTTCTTCAATACTTTTATTCATATTTCTGATGTAGTAATCTTTTCCTATAGCTTCTTTCATTTTTCTTATTGAAAAGTGACCATTTTGATGCACTTTCTTAATTATTTCTTTCTCCATAATCCTTGGAACTACTAATTTTTCTCTGCACCTTTATAGAGGATTCCATTATCAAGCCAAAAGTCATCATATTGCCCATCTTTTAATATCAGCTATCTGACAGCTTTGAGTTCTTCATCAATTTCTTGACCGCGTCTTATTTCTTCTTGTACGCTCACCACAGCTGCCACAAATGGGTTTCTACTGAGAGCATCTGCATGTTGCATTCTGCTACCTGCTCTTTGTTCAATCTCATAATCATACTCCTGCAGCATGAATACCCATCTGGCTACTTTTGGTGTCAGGTCTTTCTTCTTTAAGGTCTGCTCAAAAGCTTTACAATCTGTGACGATCTTGAAATGTATTCCATATAGGTAATGCCTAAACTTTCTAACAGCTTCAACTACGGCAAGTGCTTCCAGCTCATAACTTGAATATCGGCTTTCAGCCTCAGTCGTCTTATGACTCATATAATGCACCGGATGTAACTCACCATCTGGGTGTAATTGTAATGGAAATTCATCTGTCACTATCTTTTTATTTAATAAACGGTATAAAACGGGGTGAATAAGGACTCAGGGGTAAATAGGGTCAAATCGAGGAATCTAGTTTCGAAGCCACAAAATAAAAAAACAAGAACTTCCAATTGCTACCTTTTTTTTCTTCTAAAAGTAGAATATATTATCTTCTAACTGGCAACACCGAAGCGTTGTAAAGTTAGTAAAAGGTGTCAAAAATCTTCTTTCAAATAAGACTGTAGATGGGATTCTCGCCACGAGTTTTTTGGATAGCACGTGTGTTTTGAGAGTTCTTACCGTTCTTGTGTGATTGTTGTAACTTTTGTGTTTTGTTTTGTTTTATAAAAGTGTTGTCCTAGTGCTTGTTAACAGGTTTGTATTGTGATCGTCTTAGTTAGTAATAACAACAAAAAAAAATGGACAAAAATAAACCCCCTGATCCCGACCCCCCAGACATTTCAGCTTCCCCTAACCTTTTGACCCAAAACCCTCTTTCTCAGTTCGCCGATGTTGTTTGTAGCATTTCGGAAATGGATGTGACCCAAAGCTCACGTAAGCGCCCCAGTGGCGTGGAAACGCCCACACCTACTCCACCTAGCAAACAACCCAAGAGCCAAATCGGCCGTGCTAAATATTCAGCTCTGGACAAGGGCCCCTTCATCGTCCACGTCTCTAAGATCGAGGCTACACCAAACGCAGGCACCACACTCCACCCAGTAATTTTCGGTAAGTTCCTTATTTCCAACAACATCGCTAATGTTCTTCGGGATGGCGTAAAAAGAGTCGGCCGAAACTGTGTATCCGTAGAGTTTACCTCCCCTCAGGACGCAAATGCCTTTTTAACGAATAACCTTCTTGCAAAATACAGCTTTACAGCCTCGATTCCCACTTTTAACATCACAAGGATGGGCGTAATTACAGGTGTACCAGTTGATATTTCGGAAGAAGAAGCTCTAACCTACTTGTCAGTGCCCTCCGGATGTGGACAAATCCCGAAAATGCGTCGCATTAATAGGAAAACACATATAGACGGTGCAAACGTATGGAAACCCACGGAAACTTGCGTCATCACTTTTGATGGCCAAGTTCTACCACAACGGGTCTTTTGTTGTTACACATCACTTCCTGTAGAACAATATATCTACCCCACTATCCAATGCCGAAAGTGCTGTAGATTTGGTCATGTGGCTAGCGTGTGCAGGTCCAAACCGCGCTGTAGTAAATGTGGCCACGATCACCCTGGTGATGGTTGTGACATTACTGAGGGCGAGGCTTTTTGTGTGCTCTGCTCTGGGAACCACTTTGCTAATAGCAAGTCTTGCCCCGAGCATGGTAGACAGAAGGCTATCAAAACGGTTATGGCAGAAAAATCAATTCCCTATGTGGAGGCCAGTAAACTTGTCCCTACACCTTCCCAGAACTATGCCAATGCTGTTAAAACCCATTCATACCGCAAGACCGTTGCAATAAAACCTAAAACCCATGCTCCTCTTTCCGCATCCTATGACAAATTTGCTCACCAAAAAATTATCAGCTCCCCTCAACCCTCACAACCTAATGGCTGTGCTCTTAACAATAATAATATCTCTCCCAACAATTCAATTCCAATTATAGAACTACTCATCCAACTCCTACACATAATTATCCCTACTCTTCCCTCTAACTCATAATCACCGTCCAACGTTGCCGAAAAACTTTTAAAAACCCTCTTAGAGATTAGAAATGGCGTCCAGCCAAGTATTCCGACAGTGGAATGTGAGGAGCGTGTGGCATAAAAAGCACGACCTCATATTCCTACTCAATAAGTACAAACCCCTCGCTTGTTCCATAGCCGAGACTTGGCTCACCCCAAGTCTTAGCTTTCGTATTCCACAATACAACATCCTCCGATGTGACAGATCCGATGGCTATGGTGGGTCGGCTCTCCTTGTTAACAACCGTGTGCCACTTTCCCCCCTACCACTGCCCTTGCTTACAGGAGATATGAGTGTCGTATCTGGAAGGATAGAAGGTATCACAGTTTTTTCTGTATATATTGCTCACCCTCATCAAAACTTTCTAACTATCCTCAGAAATATTTTTTCCAACACTCAGGGCCCAATACTAGTCATGGGCGACTTTAATTGTCACCATTACAGATGGGGGTCTGAGCGTTGTGATGCGTTTGGTGTAGCTTTGGTTGAAATTTTGGATGACATGAAACCTCTGCATATTAAATAATGGTTGCCCAACACGCCGGTCACTTCCCGGTCAACACAAAAGTTGTGTTGATTTAACGTTTTGTTCTGCTGAATTAGCCTCTTCAACCCATTGGGAATGCACATCCTTGTCGCATGGTAGTGATCATTACCCTATTGTTATTTCTTTGATCAACAGGACCTATTTAGAGAAAACTTCTCCTCCACTTTTGAAGTACAATTTGTCCAAACCAGATTGGACAAAGTTTGCTTCATTACTGGATCAGAAAATTGATGTCCTTCCAAATTTAAATTCAAGTTTATTCAACCCTTCTGATCACTGCCATGCCAAAAGCTGCTATGAGGGATTTGTCGCAGCTGTTACATCCAGTGCAGATTCTTGTTTCCCTCTTAAAAACAGTGCCCGGAATAAAATCCCTTCACCGCCATGGTGGGACCAAGAATGCACTTCAGTGGTTAAGTTACGAAATGAGGCCGAAAAACAATATAACAGGGAAATGACCACACAAAATTTGATGGCATACAAAAAAGTCTATGCACGATCCAAACGTCTTCTACGTAGGAAGAAACGTGCTGGTTGGGTCAAGTTCTGTACATCTCTATCTCCTTCCACCCCAATTTCAGTTGTGTGGAAGAACATTAATAGGTTTAGACGTGGTTGCTCACCATCAATATCTGCACCAATCACCAGGGAAACAGCTGAATTTTTCTTTGACAAAATTGCTCCACCCTATGTCCCCCTTCCTTCTGAATTTTTTAACATACCCCCACATATTGTCTCTGATGACCCTTTTGATGTGCCATTTACTTTAAAGGAATTAAATGTGGTGCTCAGTCATGTCCGGGACTCAGCACCTGGTATTGACGGGGTGTCATACTCTTTTATAACACATTCTGGTGATAAAACTAAATTATATTTCTTAGACATAATTAATTTTTGCTACAATCGTGGTTGGGTCCCAGACCAATGGAAAGTACAAATTGTTATCCCCCTGCTGAAACCAGGAAAACATGCAGATGATCCGAACGGCCTTAGACCTATTGCTTTGTCTTCAGTCCTAGCCAAATTAATGGAACATCTAATTAAAAACCGACTAGAGTGGATAGTCGAATCCAGAGATTTGCTGCCGAACTACCAATTTGGTTTTGGAAAAGGGCTCAGCACAATGGACAGTGTTGGAATCCTAGTAACAGACATTCGTCTAGCATTTTCCAAAAACGAATCCGTGGTCGCAGCATTAGTAGACATTTCCTCTGCATATGATAATGTTCTTCTTCCTGTTCTCAGGCAGAAACTGCAACAGCTGAGTATCCCAGCCAAGATGATCGAATGCATATGTGGACTAATGCTCTGCCGCTCATTGGTTCTGAGAGTCCAGGGTGAGGATTTCGACAAAAGGCAGACTTGGAGAGGCCTCCCACAGGGCTTCGTCCTCAGTCCTCTACTTTACAACTTATACACTTTTGATATCAGCTGCTGCCTAAATAATAACTGTCACATCCTTCAGTATGCTGATGACTTAGCCCTCTATGTGACAGATGCCTCCATCGCTGACGCTGCATCGTCTCTATGCCTCTCTCTGGACTCTTTGAACCATTGGCTTTTAAACCACGGTTTATCACTATCTGCACCCAAAAGTTCGGCAGTAATATTTTCTCGGAAAAGAACTGTCCCTCCCATCTCAGTGACCATTTCAGAGGAAAATATTCCATTAACAAGTAAGGTGAAATTTTTAGGCGTTACCCTTGACTGAAAATTAACAGGTAAGTACCATATAAATTCATTAATCCAGAAATGCGAACGCGTCATTTCTATTTTAAAAGTCCTCGCAGGTGTCTGGTGGGGTGCCCACCCCTATACCATGAAACTAGTTTGAGTTGTGCGAAAGTTTTTTAGGATTAGAAATCCCCCTAATCCTAAAAAACTTTCGCACAACTCAAAATTTGGAATGTCCGCTTGTCCAGTATCCCAAATTACCCCTTTTTAATTTCGATTATGACGTTCTATGCTTTACTCCTAAAATTTTTTACAATATCGGCATATCCAAGAACTCCCCCTCGGCGAATTCGGCTTTCAATGTGGCGGTAGGCGAGCGTTGGAACGATTTTCAAAAATTTTTCACTGATGCTTCAAAATTCACTGATTCTAGTTACACTGGAGCGGCAGTATATTACCAAAGCTCCAGTATCATTTTGCAATTTAAATGTCCCAAGGAGTCCTCTGTATTCACAGGCGAGTGTGTGGCACTACTAGAAGCATGTCGTTTTATAGAGTCACACCATAATATCGATAAGGCCGTAATTTTCACTGACTTCCTTAGCTGTCTTCAAGCTTTAGTCCAGAATCCCTTCAAAAGTTAATTACACAGCTCACTACTTCTAAAAATAAAAAAATCTTTATATACATGTGCTAATAGTCAAAGAGAAGTCCAGTTAGTTTGGATACCTAGTCATTGTGGTATCAAGGGCAATGAACGTGCCGATGCCTTGGCCAAAGACGCTTGTTCTTCAACTACAGCTGACCTTTCGCACAATTTTATTCAGGGGTATGACTTGCTGAACCTGCCAAAAGCAAGTCTTCAATGTGCATGGCAGGAACAGTGGAATACCTCTGGTAAAAAAAGGGTAAGTTTTACTATGCAGTACAGCCAACCGTAAAATCAAAACCTTGGTTCTACACTCACAAAAAAATGTCTAAATCAGTTATTTCCGTCCTTTGTAGAATCCGTTTAGGTTTCTGCTGCACGCCTGTTTTTTGGAAAAGATCCGTGTTCGTGACTCTTCTTTATGCGAGTGCGGATTGGAGAAAGGTACACTTGATCACATATTTTTTGAATGCACAAACAACATTCCACCTTTAGACTTATATAGTCGTCTCCCGAAACTCAAAATTCCTCTCCCAATTAATGTCCCCGCCCTCCTAACTTATCCTTCTCCAGAACTGCTTGTGGCGTTGATGATCTTCATCCGCCACAACAATATAAAATTATAAGTCATAAGCTCCAAATATTCTGTCTAAGTAATTGTGGTTTACGTGTGTATTTAATGTTTTAACAATTATATTATTTATGTATCTCTATTTTATGTTTGTTTCAGTCCAATACTAACACATCATGTGCAACTGTACCACTCGAAGGATTTTAAATCTCCAGTCACAAGCCCTTTTATTATTATTTCCTCTTTATTCATTAATAAACTTATAAATTATATTTTTAAATATTTCTTTAAAAAAAAACACATTAAAAAAAAACATTTAAAAATATAAAAAATAGTGTCCCACCGGTATTGGGAACAGGGTCCAAGCTACCGGCGGTCAGGACTCCAGAGAAAGGAACCTCCTAACAATACGAGCCTTGTCCAGGAGTACCGCTTTCTGAATCAAGCCCTTGATCCAGCCGCCTAACGAGAGCCTCCTAAGGTGTTGGTCGAGGCTCTTGGCTATTAAGCCATTACCCGACACGACTATCGGTACAATGATCGCCGAATCCACTTCCCACATGTCGACAACCTCGCGAGCCAAGTCAATATACTTGATTTGTTTATCTTTCTCGGCTTTCACGAGGTTCTCGTCATGCGGAACGGATATGTCAACAATCATTGCACGCCTCTCGTTTCGGTCCACCACCACTATATCAGGCTTATTGGCTACAATAGTCCTGTCAGTGATGATGGACCGGTCCCAGTATAAAGTGATATGACCATTATCAAGAACTGGGTCGGGCTCATACCTGTAGTACGGCACTTCCGATCCCACAAGAGAGTATTTCAAAGCAAGTTGCTGATGGATAATCTTGGCTACAAGGTTGTGCCTATGCAAATACTCGCCGTTAGCCAGACGAGAACAACCGGAGATAATGTGACATGCCCGACAGATGTCAACCGTGCCGTCCTTCACAATAAATCTCCGGTAGTTATTCGTCATGATAACTTCGTCCATAATTGCACAGATAAAACCTTCGGTTTCCCCAAAGAGGTCACCGAAACGCAGCCAAGCTACGGACGCCAATTGGTCTACATCGGGCCTGTGAAGGGCCCGGAAAAAGCGTCCGTGAAGTTCCTTGCTCTGCCATACTTCCCTGCGATCGTCAGTGTCAAGCGCTACCGGTTTGCGCCAGTTCTCGTTAGCCAAGGAGAGCGGTGTGAGTCCCTTGTCCACTGCCACTACATCTCGATGCATACCCACGTCTGCAGCTAGGAAATATTCCCTGAGACTGCATACCTCGCGGTTGTGTAGGGTCTTAGCATTTAAAAAACCTCGACCGCCACACTTCCGCGGGATATACAGTCTCATCACCGACGATCGTGGGTGATGCATTCGGTATGCAGTCAGCAGTGTTCGGACCCGTCTATCCAGGGCGTCCAGTTCCGTTTGAGTCCATTTGAGTACGCCGAAAGAGTACATCAATACCGGCATGACCCAACCATTGAAGGCGCGCACCTTGTTTCCGCCTGAAAGAAGGCTATTGAAAACCGTCTTCAGGCGTCCAAAGAAACGCTCCTTCAACGATTGCTTCATGTCAGTGATATTGATGCGAATACTTATAGCAAATACTTATAGGTTTCGGTTGAAGAGAGAGATCTCAGGTTTATGGAATCCGTGAGTTGAGTGCCCACAGATTCCACAACCTCCCCTCGCTTTACATGCATGACCGCACATTTGTCCACACCAAACTCCATCCTGATGGCACTACTGAAGGTTTCAGTTACCTTCAGTAGCTCCATCAGTTGCAGGTTGTTGGGGGCAAAAAGCTTCAAGTCATCCATGTAAAGAAGGTGAGATATAACCTGACCACCTCTTTTCAACCGATAGCCTAGACCTGAATTCTCCAGCAGTGTGCTTAGAGGATTCAAGGCTAGGCAAAACCAAAGCGGACTCAAACTATCACCCTGGAATATACCTCGCTCTATCCTTACAGGTTCGCTATTCCTCTGGATATGTCGACATCCTGGATAGCGAAGGACCGTACTCCATTTCCTCATACACGACAGCAGGAAGGTGCGTAGTGTTGTATCAATTTTATACAACTCTGGCACCCTCATGAGCCATGTATGAGGAACAGAGTCATAGGCCTTCTTATAATCTATCCAACATGTCGACAGATCCTTTCGGGAACGTCGAACCTGTTGGCTAATGGTCATATCAATGAGGAGCAGCTCCTTAGTACCGCGGGACCCATTCCTACATCCATTCTGAGAAGGCGACATTATCAAATTTTTGTCAATATGGTTGTTAATTTTGCTTCTCAGTATGGATGTAAGAACTTTATAGACCGTCGGCAAACACGTGATCGGTCTATAATTTTTAGGTTCCGCAGTACTGCCTGATTTATGAAGCAGGTGGGTTATTCCTGTCGTAAAAAACTCGGGCAGCGACCCTGACTCTAGGGCAGATTGGAATTGAGATGCCAAACGAGCGTGCGATCTTGTGAACCACTTTATCCAGAAATTTTGCAGTCCGTCCGGCCCTGGAGATTTCCAGTTAGGCAACGGACGGACTGCACGAGCTACATCTTGGGGGCTGATGTAAATTGCCCCCATTTGTGGTATTGGATCGCACGCGCGCTCCACCTCCCGAATCCAATCACCCTCGGTGTGACTGACAGGCACCGACCAGATGCTGCGCCAGAATGAACTCATGGCGTCATCATCCGGGAGGCGTGCGTCAGTCACACCTTGGTCCGGTCGCTCCCAAGCCCTATACACCCACCTTTCGTTGCTCCGGAATGTGCGATTCTGGGTGTATCGCTCCACTCGGCGCTTATACCTGCGGATACGGTTTGCCCATGCATACACTTTTTGCTTCAGGAAGTCGATGCGCTCTGTGACTCGGGACATGTAGTCTCGGGGGCTGATGCCTGTCCCCGAAAATGCCCGTCTCACAAAGCGCATCACTCTAGGGCGAGTGTTGCCCTCCCTGAAGCAAATTAGTTTGCCGATGAGTGCTTTAGCCCCACCAATACGACGCTCGATCCTGCACTGCCAGGCCGGTACAGCTGGTTTCGGTCGTGTAGCTTGCCTTGCGACATGCCGCTACGGCCGCGCAGTACATTATCGAGTGTGTATCGGTGAGATCTTCGCAGTCACCAAGATAGCAAGACAACTGCGAATCCAGAGAAGCCACCAGCGCCCTATTCTTGTTATGCATGGGCAAACGAGGTAAACGCGGCCTAAGGTTGGGTGATATGGTGCGATATTCCCGAATCGCACACTCCAAAGCACTCCTCAGTTCATCATTGCACTGGGTACTTACGTTAGTAACCGTGTCAGTATCCTCCTCGTCAGCCTGGTGGAATATATGGCTGGGCTGTGGTGCCACAAGTGGTACCACAGACTGCGACGGAGGGACAATGGCACGGTTACTCGTTTCCGTTCGGAGGCGATCAAGTACAGTATCATCCAACATGTGATTACGCAGGATGACCCGCACCTGATCCGACAGTCGTTGGGTTGACACGTTGACGGCTGGCTCAAGCACCTGAAACAGAGAGAGCATCCGGACACGGTACGCGGTCAGGTTGTTTCCTCCCTCTGTAGCCCCATAGTATGAGCGCATGACGTTCTCGTTGATGGATTGCGTCCATCGCATGCGCTGCACACTTCCGCCGGGAGCTGGGACCCTATCAGAGACCGGTGGGCCTCGAGATCCTAAGCCGTTCGGCGGCCGGCGTCCTCTTCGTCGACGCGCAGGTGGTGGTGTCGTCGGCGGGGAGAAGAACTCGTCGCTGGAGCTCGACGCAACTGCCGCGGCCGGTGTCACAGCACTCACAGTGGGGCTGGGTTCCGGCGGCGGCGAGGCGGAGCTGAGCGACGAGGCCGGAGGTGATGGGCGTGCTGCGGCTCTCGTCAACATTGTTGTCTTATCATTCCATTTATTAATTTGATTGTATTGTCCATTGTAGTGACATATGTCATCTGTCTGCTGTGTTCATTTTTCTCTTATATGGTATTATCTTGGTTGACTATGGCTTTTATAGGTCCTTATTATGTAGCAAATCTTTCTTGTTATTTTTATTATGTAATTTGGGTTGAAAATGGTCCAGAAATTAGTGTTTTAAAACATTTATTATTATTATTATTAATTTTTTTTTTTTATACATCACTTGCTTCTCCAATTTACTTCCGACATTGGCAGAATAGTCGACATCGGCTCATTTGCCAATAACAAAAATAGAATAGAATAGAAGACTGTAGATGTGAGGTTGCGGTATTGTCCCTTAAGTTGACCGTTTTTGGAAATTCTAGTGTTTTTTTGACAACGTGTGGAGTTAGCCAACGATATAATATCTTTAAGAAGCTACACAAAAAGAGGTAAGTCTAGATTTTACATAGTTTTTGTTTGAAATCGTTTTCTTTAAAACCTCTGGGATTGTTTATTTTTTCGAGGTGAATAAATACGGTAACGGGGTGACAAGGGACGGCTAAAGTACAAATAGAGTCGCCTATACTTGGTAAATAGGGACATATGAAAGTTAATTAGGAACGGTAAAGTTTGAATAGGGTCAGGGCTGCTACAACATGAATTGAACATTTTATCGCATTGTTTTGCAGGATTTCACTTTTTATTAAAATAAGGCATTTTCATTTTATTTATTTTAAACTTATATACAAGCATGCGTACAAGGCGAACTAATGAGAAGTAATAAGAGATACATAGGTACGAACTTGTATGATTTAAAAAACAAGCCTACAAACAAATAATAAAAATACGTAGTGTGTTGAACTAACAATATATGGGTCTTCGTTGTTTTATGCATTTTAATATTTTACATTTATAGGTTTCTATATTCTTTAAATTTCTTTACGCTTTTATTTTCAACTTAAAAAAAACCTGGAGGTTCTAAATTCGACTGTATGTTTTTTGTTTGGTTTGTATGTGGCGCTATTACTCCGTCATTATCGTGAATTGATTTTGATGATTTTTTTTTGTATGATAGGATATAACATCAGAGCAGGCCTCATAATAAATTTTATCAAAATTGGTTCATCATTTTTTTAGAAAATTGACGAAAAAGATAAACATGTATGCACATTTTTACAGAGATTTTATAATATTATAACGCTAAGTAGCTTTCTGCAAGATATCGAAGTCGATCGGTTTTTTAGCGTACAAAATTTTGTCTTATGTGATTGTTAAAAATGGGTATGTGGATACCTGATTTCTATAAAGTAGATGGGTACTCACCTACTACAGTAAATAAATAGCGACGTAGGTACTTACCTAACCTTGATTGTTGTTATTTTCAGAAATGCCTCGTGTATATAAACCGGGTGGTACAAAACACTACAAAAAATATGATGAGTTGACTATGCAAGTTGCGCTTAATGAATATAATAATTCAAATTTATCTCTGGGAAATATTAGTGCAAAATATGATATTCCTAAATCGGTGTTACAAAGACATACCAGGTTTATGAAAAAGCCAGGAGGTCAACCAGTTTTAAGTGCAGAAGCCGAGGAATACATAGTCGAAAATCTTAATCATTGTGCTGAGTGGGGATACCCTTTAGATACTTACGACCTGAGGGTATTGGTTAAAGGTTATTTAGATAGATCTGGCATAACTGAGAAAAGATTTCGAGATAATTTACCTGGTCCAGATTTTGTGAAAAGTTTTTTACAAAGAAACAAAAACAAAATTTCATTACGAATTAGCCAAAACATAAAAAGATGCCGAGCGTCCGTTTCACCGCAAATTATAGAAGAATATTTTATTGAATTGGAGAAATCCTTAGAAGGAGTAAGAGATAAAAAAAAATATCGGACGATCCCGGAAGAAGAAAAGTTATAACAAAAAGAGGCGCAAAATACCCGGAGAGAGTCTTAAACCATAGTAAAGCGTCTACATCAATTATGATGGCAGCTGCTGGTGATGGAACTTTACTACCTTGTTATGTCGTCTACAAAGCTAAAAATTTATACGAATCTTGGGTTCAAAATGGGCCGAAAGGTTGCAGGTATAACTGTACTACTTCTGGGTGGTTCGACAGTATCACGTTTGAGGACTGGGTCCGTACTGTCGCGTTGCCATATTTCAGTAACAAAGATGGAAAAAAAATACTCATCGGAGATAATCTTTCATCCCATTTGTCTCTAGACTTGATTAATGTATGCAAAGAACAAAACGTGCATTTTATTTTTCTTTCTCCAAATTCGACACATCTAACGCAACCGCTGGATGTAGCTTTCTTTAGAGCAATAAAAGGTGCCTGGAGGGACATTTTATTTCAGTGGAAAAAGACCGATGGCCGTACTTTACCTACTATTCCTAAAAGTGTCTTCCCTAGTCTTTTGAAAAATTTATTAAATCGCATGGCAAACCAAACAAAATCAAATATACTCTCAGCATTCATGAAATCTGGCATAAGCCCTTTAAATAAAATTAAAGTTTTGGAAAGATTACCAGGAAACGCCTGTGGTGAACAATCCTTTGATAGAGATGCTCTTGATGAGACAGTAGTAACCATGTTAAAAGAAATGCGATATGGCACTGGAAATAAATGCGATATGGCACTGGAAATAACAAACCATGCAACAAGAGAAAGAAAATTGAAATAAAACCAGGTCAAAGCGTGTGCACTGATACAGAAGTAAGTGATACAGAAGTAATCCTAAGTACTGCTAACAATAGCGACCAGGAAGAAAGTAGCTTTTTGAGCAATGAATCTGATTTGGAAGAAAACCTACAATTATCAGAGAGAATATCTGCATCCAGTACTAATAATGAATCTGAATGTCACGAAGACAGTGTAATTCAACCAAAGTCTACACTTAAGCAAAATTATAAACCTCAACACAAAATTGCAAAACTGATTCCAGAAGATAGAAAGAGGAAATTCGAAGAAAAAGCTTCAATGGCAATGACTAACATGACTAAACCTAAATTGGAACCTATCATCGTTTCAAACACTTC
Source organism: Leucania comma (assembly GCA_958295575.1). NCBI lineage: Eukaryota > Metazoa > Arthropoda > Insecta > Lepidoptera > Noctuidae > Leucania > Leucania comma. The sequence goes on along the minus strand of OY282477.1, from coordinate 19,585,345 downwards.
AAATCAACCTAACCAAAAACTAGAAAAACAGAAGAACTATGTCAAAAGGGAACAAAACAAAAGAACTTTATCAAAACCAGGGTGTACGGATAAATTTGAAACGGAACCTATAAATAAAAATGCGAAATCAAATTTAAAAAAGATTGTGACACAAGAAACACAAAGAAGTTAAACAAGGACAACTTTGTAACGAAGCGATTAAACTAAAACAAGAGTCATGTCATATGGTTGAAGATCAGGACAATCGCAATGACGAGTACATTTTTAAAAAGCCAACGACTCTAAGAGAGTATAAATAAAATAAAAACGAAGGAATAAATAAGCCAAATCAGGAAACAAAGGGAAGAGTAGTAAGAATGGACACAATACATAATAATACAGAAGAAGTGACTATTTTTAACGATGTAAGCAACTATGAGCTACTAAATGATCTCGACAAATTCGATATTGAAAATATGCCTTTAATTTTCGACAGTGATTTTGATGTCGTTAAAGAAATAGAAGTAGTGACTCCTCAAATAGAAAAAGAATATACAAAAAGAGGAATTATTAACACAAAGGAGAAACTAGATGTTGTAGACATACGTCTTAAAAATACCACAAGCAATATAAAAGTCACTTCAATTGAAAACTTTAATTACAAAAATGTTAAAATAGATTTAAGTCAATACAGGAAGATATCTTTGAGTGATCCACTTAAACCCAAGACAAAAGGGAATAATAAAAAATATTATACCAAAGATGAAGACATATTACGTGATCTCATGGACAGTACCTAAACTTGGATAGGTTCGTAAGAATAATATAAATAGAAATACTCTTTGTTTAAAACTTTGAAGATTAAGAAAGTGTTAATTTTTGAGATAATTATTTTTATAATACTGATTGTTCCTAAATTTTATTTTTATACGACTGATGGTTCCTTTATTTTGCTATTTTTATATGTCTAGATAAAAAATATGTTAAATTGGTTATAGGGATAGGTTTTACTTAGGTACCCAAATTCTACAGGTATAATATAAGGTACTATAATAAAAATACGTGATTTCTGTCATAAATACCTAGATAACAGACAAAATATTTTTTATATAGATACCTAAACCTAGTCTGCTTAAAATGATGAGTAGATTTTAAAACTGTTAATTTTTGAGATGTTTATTTTATAAGGTGGTTCATAATTTGCTATTTTTCTATACAGGTAGTACTAAAAGTTATCCATAAGAGATCAATCAAGTGTAATTCGAACCTTTGAGTGTAACAACCTGTTAAGTAAAATATTTATGTTCTTTTATTTCAATAAAAGATTTTGGATTTATTGTATTATTTTTATTTCCAAAAATTTTAAATTTAATGAAGAAAATTAATCTTTTAGCAGAAGGTAATTAGTTCTTTTTTTAAATAGGAAAGAGACAACCCTACTAGTTTTTCCCAAGTTACCCATGTCTCGTTCCAGGTCACCCCACTTCAAGCATGAATAGGGACAGCCTATATTTTTGTTAAAATATCTAAATTTTAACTAATTCTGGGGATTATAAAGAGTTATCAATATTGCATTCGTCCTACAACATCGATTAATTTCAGTGACAAGTTCGATTTTGTCCCTATTCACCCCATTTTACGGTAATCAACACAAATCCCGGACGAGCCCCCAAAAATGTAGTTGAATATGGGATTGCGGCCTTGCAGAAGGTAAGTAAGTAAAACTTATTGCTGCGTTACTTGATATTTATTATAATATCACAACTTCTTTAAAATAATAAAAATCCACCACGTCTTGTCGTTCACCTTCCAAAAGTCGCCATGTCTCCTCTTGTCCCTTTCATACCTCTTCTTCTCTCGCTCTCACACTTTTACGATTGATTTCACACATCATTCTTACGTTCCTTTTACCCATCCTACATTATTAACTATCATCATAGCGAGTAGCTATGCCACAATGTTGTGCGGTTCCGTTTTGTTCGGAAAAAAAGGAGGACACATGTGTCCAAAAGATAAAACTGTTCTAAAACAGTGGCTAGTAGCGTTTGCAGGAATAACTATATTCCGACAAAACATTCTCGTGTTTGCAAAAAACATTTTAACCCCGAGGATTACATGTTTCCCAAAGAATTTAATATTGAAAATCGTAAATAATTATCTTTCTTATTCATACTGATTTGAGTAACTTTTACATTACTTTCATCTTTTGTAATCTTCTGTTCACAAATTTTCAGCTATTCTTAAATTAAAGCCAAAAGTTGTGCCTAGTCAATTTTCTTGGAACCAAGAAAGTGAAGAGAGAAAGGAAATTAAAAGAAAACGTGCAGAAATAGCTTATCAACGTCAAAAAAAGAAACTGGAAACTGCTACACTTTCATCGAATACAGAGGAAACTCAACACGAAGAAAATTTTGTAAGTACTTAAATTAAAGATAATCTTCATTATAATATATATAAATTCCCATAGAGCTTTAATATATATTTTAACACAAAAATTGCAGACATTTGAAGAAACTTATGAAAAAGTAGAAATTGAAATTGAAAATAAAGATGTCTCAATACAATGTTCTTTATGTAAATGTGAAGAGAACTTAACCAACGTTGCCAATTTGTCAGTACAAGAGAGAAATGGGAAAAATACATTAAACATTTTTCGAATTAAAAATCTTAAGGAAAAGTCTGAAATAGTACAATTATACACTGGTTTTGACAATTTTAGCCATTTCATGTTTGTCTTCCAACTTTTTGGCGATGAAATAAATAATATAAAATACTATCCATCATGGGAGCCCGCTCAAAGGAAAACATGTTTTAACACCATGCAATCAATTTTATTTAACCCTTATAAAATTGCTAAGAAATATGTGTAATAAAGAGCTATCTATTCATTTTGAAATAAGCAAAACTTCTGTAAGTAAATACTTTATAACATGGATTAATTATCTTTACTACAAGTTACAGGATCTGAATGTTTGGTTGCCAAAAAAAAACAATTGCTCAAAATTTAATGTATCAAAAGAGGACTAATACCTGTACAGTAATTATAGATTGCACAGAAACAAAAATTGAAAAACCACAAAATCCAGTTTCTCAACAAGCTACATATTCTAACTACAAATCTGCTAATACGCTGAAAGTGTTGGTTGGAATTTCTAGCTCTGGATGTGTGACTTTTGTATACGATGCATGTGGAGGATCAGTCAGTGATAGAGAGATATTTGAAAAGTGTGGAATAATGAGTCTACTTAAAAAAGGGGACATACTTGGTGATCGTGGTTTTCAAATTCAGGATCTAGTTTCTTATATGGATGTTACAGTAAACATGCCACAGTTCCTAAGAAAGGGCAGTAATCAGTTTGACTGCTTACTGCCCTTTCTCACACCAGCTAAAAAAATCAAAGAAAATATCATCTGAACGAATCAATGTCGAGCGTATTATAGGTTTAGGGAAAACATTTAATATTCTGAGTAATAAGTTACCATTTAGTTTGGTAAGTCTTGGAGGAAGAATTATATTTGTATGCTTTATGCTTACCAATTTCAGAAAGAACATAATGTAAATAAGGATTATGAGGAATTTTAAAGGCACTTAATAAATAAAATTACATTCTTATTAAACTTTTATTTATCCTTTCCCTTTAGACACACTGCTATACAAAAAAATACAAAAGAACATTGTTAATTCATACAATGGATATGATACTGAAAGATGGTTGAGTTGTTAGTTGAAAATAAACAATGGTACTCAAGTACTAGATTAAGTTATACATTTTTTTACAATAACAGGTATCATGTATGTATGATAAAAAGCAGTTATTTTTGGTATAATAACTTCTGAAATGAGTTTATCATTTTTATTTACATAAATTCTCTTTTCATCTTTATTTGTCCAAACAAAAAAATTACAATACTTTCTTCCAGTAACAAGTAACTGTGTTTGAATTTGAAAATAGTAGGGGCTACTTTCTTTCAAGAAATATTCATTATTAATCATTTCTATGTGCTTATAATTATCCACACTGATAAATTCATCTTTTATAGAGAAAGGACATTTCACTTCCAATACTGTTAGTTCTCCAATTAATCCGTCAGGCGAAGCTCCAATATATGGATATTTATTAGAAATACAAAATCCACAACATTGTACTTTACTGTATGACATACACTCATAGGCTTCAATAGCTAGCTTCTTAGCTGTCTTCTCTTTTGAACTTCCCCATTCAGTAGCATGACTTTTAAATTGCTTGGGAAACAAAATATCTTCAGTATACTTCACTTTATCTCTTCTGTCAGTAAACTTGCATATATTGAATACATGAGATCCAGTAACCCTTAGGCTTCGTTCACTATGCCACAATTTATTTTGTGACTGTTGCCGTGTTTGCTGCTCTATCAAATTGCTTCTTTTGGAGAAACCTGAAATGAAACATCTATTATTAATAAATAGAAAAAATATTAAATCTGGTCATCGCACACATAGTAATCTCATCCCAAGATAGGTGTGTTCTCGTTAGAATACTGTGGGTACATAACCAGAGAAATATATGTATAGTACCTGAGACCGATTGTACCACACTATTCCGACAAACGAAATCCCGACGAACGCTATCCCGACAGATCACTAACCCGACCTGCAGTAGATCGACAGAACACCAAGTCGATGGAGTTAATCTCGACAAAACACTAAATCGACTAACTGTTGGCCGACTGAATGCCATTCCGACGTGCACTAGCCCGACAGAACGCTTTGTCGAAATGTTTTATCTCGAACAATATCCACAGATAAATTATACAGCGGGCCGTCAAAACACAACAGCAGCAAGCGGAATAACTTGGAATTTAGAAAAATAAGGTTCGATCATAAATTAATGGGTATTTATTGAGGCTGACAGAATTTGTCAACTAAAATATGAATGAAACACAAAAACATTGTTTGGTTGGCTCTGTTAGCTGAACGACTACATGGATTTGAAATAATGAAGTTTCATTAAATTAGTGTTACCTTTTTATGCTTGTGGTTGTCACAGGTCTTCCAATATCAGCTGGAACCAACGAATTTACGTTCTTTTGTGAGATAAAAAGGGGTTTACTTTTCGTCGAGTCAAACGTTCCTCCAAAAAATTTTCATAAATGCCCCGAAAAAAAAACCAGGAACTGAAAAATAAAAATTAAGCCAGTGCCAAATACTACGTAATGATTGGCTTGATGTATTGTTTTTATTCAAAGAATAGTTTTTGAAGAGTTTTTGCTATAGATATCAATAAACCAAATAGTTTAACAGGATATTGGCCTTTTTTCTATGTTGTAGAAATTATGACATTCAAAAAGAAAAATGAACAATGGAAAACAATTGACTAAAATTTTCATTGGTAAATCTCTCATCTTTGTTGTGTTTGGTTTTGTGAAAAAAAAATTAATTAAAATGAGTTTGTTACCATGTGAATTTGTAAAATCGAAGAAGGGCAAAGGACCTACTCGTCGTCAATGGATTCTTGTTTTCCTTGAACAGAAGTCGCAACAGTACATCGTACTGGAATTGCACCCAAAAAACAAATGGTTGCGGTGTATATGAGAAAACAATGATATTTTAAGTAAAAAGGTGTAGATAGGTTATAAGCGCTCAGCAAGTGACACGTTAAAATGTGGCTAATTAGCCACATTTGACCTCAGTGTCACGTTGCGCCGTCAACAGACGCACGTTACGTAGTACCGAGTACATTAAAATTAAAAGTGTCCCAAAGTCACAGAAAATGCCGTCGTGTGTAATGAGATATTGCTCAAATTATACAAGCAAAACTTCTAAAAGTCAAGGAATCACATATCATTCGTAAGTACACTGTTTATCCTATTATTTTCACAAATCAAATATTCAATATTGTATTCCTAAAATATGGCGTCGTAAACGTCAAACGTCATTACCGATCATAGAGTAAAATTATGCCTAAGAAACAGATAGGTCAGTTGCCTGACAGTACGTAGGTAAAAATGCTGGCACATTATTTTTATTTAAACTTCGTTTTTTGTTATGGTGAGGGAGCATAAATAAAATATTATATTAATAAATTGAAATCAAAATATAAATTTTAGTGTATCGTAAAGTAAAAATGTTTTCTTTTGTTATAAATATTAAATTAATTAAATGTTTCCAGATTTCCAACAAATGAACTAAGGTGCATCCGGTGGGTGGATATTGTCCGCAAACAGAGAAATGAAGAATTTTGGCAACCGACTAAATCGAGTAAAATATGCTCCATTCATTTTAAAGTCGAAGATAAGTACTTGTCTGGCAAGGGATACACTTTACTAAAATATATCCGCGCTTCCTGTTTTAGAGGTAATTTATTTATGTTTTTTTTTTAAATGCATTTTTATAGCGGGTTCGTTTACTTGAATATTTTATCTTAATCAGAAAAAAATTGTTGCAGTTACCTCGTGCACAATCAATACCCGGTAGTCCTAACAGCCTTACCGAAGAAAAGTTATCCGATTTGGAGTCAATTTTTGATACCCCTCGAAAGGCTGCACTTAAAAAATGCGTCAAAAAAATAAGTTTTCAGAAAGAAAAATTGATAAATAAAAACAGAAATTTAAAAAACCAAAACAAAAGGTTAAAAAAACGTGTGGTGCAGTTAAGTGATATATTAAAACATTTAAAAACAAAGAAATACATATCCGATGAACAATTTACTGAATTGAACCTGAATGAAGAAACTATGACTTTATTTAATAGAATTTTATGTAAGAAAAGAAGTAAGAAATCTTTTCGTCAAAAATATCCGCCAACACTGCGAAAATTCGCACTTACTTTAAATTTTTATTCGCCAGCTGCGTATAAATATGTAAGGAAAATTCTTCACAGTGCTCTGCCACACCCTAGAGTATTGGGTAAGTGGTATGAGAATAGTACTGTCTCACCGGGATTCACTACGCAAGCATTTGATATGCTTAGAAAGAAAAATGAATTAACAAAAAAAAGAATGATTTGCACTCTGGTGGTTGACGAAATGGCACTTCGACACCAATCAAAATGGACCGGAAAAAAGACAGAAGGTGTGGTAGACTTTGGCGGCACTACCGATAGCAAAGTAATTGCAACAGAAGCTTGTGTTTTTCTTTTAGTCGCATTAAATGAAAACTGGAAACTCCCTGTAGGATATTTTTTCGTCAAAGGAATCAGTGGTGAAACAAGAGCACACTTAATTACTTCTTGTTTGCAGAAGTGCTTTGAGTCCGGAGTGGATATTGTTGCAGTTACTTTCGATGCTTGTCAAGCAAATTTTTCTGCTGCAAATATCATGGGTTGACATTTGAAAGATCCAAACAATTTAAAAACCACATTCAAGCACCCCAATTGTGATAGAGAAGTAGCAGTGTTATTTGACCCTTGCCACATGCTTAAATTAGTTAGGAACACTTTTGAATCAAAAAGAATTATCTTCAATGAGTTGGAGAAAGAAATAAAGTGGCACTTATTGGTAAATTTACATAATCTTCAAAAAAACCAAGGCTTAAATTTTGCCAATAAACTTTCAGAGCGTCATATTAACTTCAGAAATGAAATAATGAAGGTTAAATTGGCAACACAGTTGCTGAGTAAAAGTGTTGCTAAAGCACTAGAGCTGTGTGAACAGTTATTAGTTTCTTCACGATTTAATGATACAGCGGCCACAGTGGAATTCATCGAAATTTTTAATAACCTCTTTGATATATTTAACTCAAGATCGTTCGAAATTTTTGGTTTTAAGAAGCCTATTTGCTCACAAAATGCCACTGAAATTATACAGTTTCTCGATAAAGCAAAACAATATATATTGTCATTAAAAATTTACAGCAAAACTAAGAGGGTGGTAAAACGTAGAATTATATTCACAATCAGCAAAAAACGTTTAGTTGACTGTAAATGCAAATCTGGGTTTGTAGGATTTCTCATTTGTATCGAGTCTTTGAAACATCTTTATAAATCATTAGTTGTAAACCATTCCTTGCTGAGATACATTGCAACCTATAGATTGAGTCAAGATCATATTGAAATCTTATTTGGTATTATTCGAAAGCATGGGGGCTACAATAATAACCCGAACGTGATTCAATTCAAGGGAATTTATAAAAAGATTTTAAATCATTTAGAATTACGTAGTGGTTTCAGTGGCAATTGCGTACCATTAGAATGTGTTCCTATCTTGAATTGTTCTTCCGCTATTCAAAATATCAACTGGTCTTCCGGCAAACGAGCATCAATTGATTTTGAATTTGAACCTGAAAAAAGCCCCCAAATGCAAAGTGACAAGATTTCACTTGAAAATGTTAATACATTTGCGCAGGTGCTCAACAACGAATCTGTACCGGAACATCTCAAACAGATAGTGGGTTATATTTCAGGCTGGATTGCAAGAAAAATGGTTAGCGTTTTGAAATGTGAAGTGTGTATAAAATCTTTATTTACGTCCAAAAAACTGTGGTTTCACAAATTAATCTCGATTAAAGACATGGGTGGCTTGTGCTACTCGGCGGAAAGTGTGTTTACTGTTTGTTTAAAATCAGAATACATTTTGAAAGCTTACATAAAAGAAAATGGGCTATACTTTACGAGAAATGAAGACATTGTCATTGTAAAAAATCGTATTTTAAAATCATTTGTCGACTCTAATATATTTAGTGAATTGAACGACCATGCCATAGCACAAACACCCACTTTAAACCACCGTATGCTTTTATTGAAAGCTGTTATAGAGAAGTATGTGAATGTCCGTCTTCACTCTGAACATAAGAATAACCCCGAGTTGAACAAAAAATCAAAAAGACAGAAAAGAAATAAGTTAAATTTATTTGAAGGTCACTGATGTCGTTAGAAATAAGTTTATTACAGCGCTTTGTTTGATATTAAATTTTTAATAAAGTCAATTATACTTTTTATTTACCTACTTTCAATGCATTTCTACTACTTTATTACTTTTACTACATGAACTCATGAGTGAATCCCATTTTTAGGCATAAATCACGTTGTAAGGTAAAATGTCATATCTGATTAATTTATTCTACATCATTTCTAATGCACTGGACGACGCACTGTTGCAAATTATATTTGTCTCTTTTTCACTCGCTATAATTGAATCATGCAATCCCGTTTTTACGTGTAATCGTACTGTAGTGTGTAATTGCAATATTTAGTTATTCGTGTGTGCGTTAGTGTGCCGTTTTTGAAGATCGAATGTTGTTTATGTAACCTATCTACACCTTTTTACTTAAGAGCCCTTTCACATTTCGGCATTACGCAAATTTAGGTATTTTATGCATCGAGCGGGCGGCGAACTACGTGAGCGATATTTTCATTCATGCTTCTAGCAGTCTCGCTCGCACTATGATATTGTGTATACGGCGGCTAAACGATCTTGATCTTTCGTAATTGAAGTATTCAGAAAGAGGTTAGAAGATGGATATTTTTTTTAAATGTCGTTTTAATTTAAATATGTTCAAACAAATATTTTTAATATTCTGCAGTATTCGATAAACAATCGATTGTAATGTATACTATTCATAGCAAAAATAGATTTTTAAAGTTGTATATATTTATTTTTAATTCATATAAATTAGTGCTCGACTGTGATCCAACCTGATGGTAAGCAGTGATGCAATCGTTGATAACTAGTTTATTAAGTGTATTTTCAGTCTAGCCTTAATTTTATGGTAGTATGGTTGAAATCTTATCGAATAAATGAAACAACAAAATGTATTATTTATTTTATTATTTGGTACAGTCAGACATCATATTTTTACATCAGAAAAATATTTCCCGCAAAGGCATTGATCGATCTTTTCTTGAGTCGATAACTTCTGGCAGTACACATTTTTCATAAAAAGCTTTTAATTTGGGTAACATTTTTAACGACCAAAATTCGTCGTCTTTGTAGATTGTTATAGTTTTTACAGGAAAGTCTGGTCCAGTCCATATGGCAAGTATGCAGACATTTTTATTGGATATATAAAGCTGTCCTTGAATTTGGTAGAACCAGTCATGACTTTAACTAGTCTTACTTTAATAAGTTCACTATCTGGTATGCTAGTAAAGTGTGAACTTTATACTAATTGAAATATTATTTCAATTAGTATAAAGTTCACACTTTATTATAACTTCAATATAACGGTATATTATACCGTTCGAAAATAAATATTTACAAAGATCAAAAACTGCGTTCGTAGTTCACACGCACACAATAGCAATGCGGCAGCGTCTACGCGACAGTCGGCGCACACGACGGTAGTCACGGTAGTATCGGAACGAAAGCGCGCGGGAAAGAAACTGACATAGGTCCGACCTCGACAAGCGCTCGCGCGATACTAATCGCAGATGACCGGCGCAGTGAAATATAAAGTGTTTTTATTTATTTTATTAAAAAATAATAGTAGCGATTTTAAAAATAAAAATAATACTATAGTTTAAGCAAATGTTGATGATTATTTTGGTATAAATTTGAAGTCTAAATAATGTAGAACTTTGGAGATATTGGGGCTTGTTTTGAAGCCTTTTCGGTAAATAATTGAATTACGTAGTTTTTTTTTTTCTTTACATAAAAGGCATATAACGAAAATATTACCTGTTATGATTGAAGTATAGGATATTTGAGAGCTAATAATATTTTTGTTTTTGACTGATATTTAGTAGAATCTCAAAATTAGAGCTCAGAAATGATGTCTCCGTGAATTTTTGCCGAAACATGTATCGGGGGAAAGCTTATTACTAAATAATTAAATAATTAATCTAAAATCAGTTTTGAGGTAATTGTAGTAGAGAAAACGAACTATATTAACCAAGAAATTGTTATTTCATACAACGAACATAAAACCTAAAATTTCAACGTAGAAAACTTGCAATTTCGTGTTTTTTTGTAATACGCCTCTTAAAATATCATTGTGAGAAAACATTAAAAATCAACAACAGCCATTATTTGGAAGAATCTAAAAATCTTTTAGAACATTTACATAGTCCGAACCCCGAAGAATGCGCCGTGAATTCATTGAGAGGTGATTTAAAAAAAATAGGCCAATAGCAGCAACGACTGCCCTGCACGATTAAGCCAAAGGACTATACAGGTAAGTTCCAACCTAACAATGATTTAGAGAGCTTATATATGAACTGCACACGTCAACCGTATAAGGTGACCTCCGCTTGGGTGGAGCACCACCGTGTCCTGGTGACAGTGATCGGCGGTGGTGATCTTCCCAAGGGAAGAGAAATGGGCGGCGGTCGCCTCCTTCTGCCAAACAGTAATGCTAGCGAAGGAAACGGTATAAAGCGTGAGGTAACGACATCGTCACATTCGTCACGCTCGTCACGCCCCAGCCGCTAAGACCCCGACCCCTACTAACAGCCACCATAGGCGTGGGCTTGTGGACAACGAGCGATGGGTAGCTCGCTGTTCGGTCGTCCGGTAAACGTCCGACCTGACAAACTGACTTACTGAGCCTCAAAGAAATGTCAGCAAAACCACAGTGGTTCAGCAGGGCCGAAGCCTATTGGGGCCATGGGTCGACTCCTAAAAGAGTATTTATCACGGGTTACCCTCTCAAAAGTCTCTGGGACGCGTAGGGTAACTGAAGGAACATAGGTGTGGGATTTTTTTAGCCTGTTTTGTGTCCCACTGCTGGTCAAAAGTCTCCCCAGGTGTGGTTTTAGTCAGTAAAAATCTGACACGGCCTCTTGCTTTGCCCTAGAACGGGAGAAGTCATTAAATGATTACCCACCTTTAAAAAAAAGTCTACTGAACTTTTTCTGACTGTTAATATCATAACTTATTTTTTTTTTTAAATATCATGATAAATAATACAAGCAACAGAGATAATAATCATGATTGACGAAGTCGTACTAGTAAAAATAGATTCAAAGAATGATTTATATGTAATTTTTTTTAGGAATTACCTAGCACCAGTGCACCCTATATGCCCAGTAAAGACGCAATGAGGATGGTCATACAGAGGCAGAGATGTTAGTAATTTGGAACGCAACCGATATAGTTTTTATTTTTCGCCTGTGGCGCCGCCAGCGAAATCAAAGGGACCTAGATGTTATAATTGTAAAAAGAGTGGTCATTTTGCCAAAAATTGTAAACAGCCAAAGAAACAATCAGCAGACAAAGGAGTGAGCTCCAGTTTTGTAGCAGCCTTTTCAGCAACCGTCAAAGAAAACACTAGTGATGCTAGATGGTTTCTAGACTCCGGTGCATCCATGCACATGACTAGTAGAAAAGATTGGATGTACAAAGTCACTGAGCCACCTGTGAAGAATATCACTGTAGCTAACAGAGAGCCATTAGCTGTGAAGGGAGTTGGTTGTGTAGACATACATATAAGTCAAGATAAAGTGATACAAGTTAATAATGTTTTGTATGTTCCTGGGCTAGCTGCCAATCTACTTTCAGTTAGCACTATTGTGAAAAATGGACATAAGGTTACTTTTAATAAAAAGGGGTGTGAAATTCATAATGGGAAAGATGAGGTGGTATGCACTGCAACATTGAGCAACAAGCTATATATCATGGATATCAGTAAATAAGTGGCACATTTAACCTCAAGTTCTCAGAATTGTAATAACACTTATGTGTGGCATCTGCGAATGGGCCATTTGAATATTTCAGATGTGAAGAAGCTGCCCAATTGTACTGATGGTGTGACTCTGACTCAGGAACAAAGTAATGTCACATGCACTCATTGTATGGAAGGTAGGCAAGCAAGGACGCCATTCAAAAATGTTGGTTCTAGAGCAACAAGACCACTGGAACTAATACATTCAGACTTGTGTGGCCCTATGGAAAATTTATCATTTGGAGGTATGAAATACTTTATTACTTACATTGATGACTACACACGAATGGTCTATGTCTATTTTCTGAAAGATAAATTAAACATTTTGGAAACATTTAAAGATTTCAAGTTGAAAGTGGAGAATGAATTGAATCATAAGATAACAAAGCTTCGCACAGATAATGGTAAAGAATACTGTAACAATAACTTTGAAAAGTTCTTATCTAATCATGGTATAATTCATCAGACCTCCACTCCGTACACTCCCCAGCAAAACGGCATGGCGGAAAGAATGAACAGGACTTTAGTTGAACGAGCACGGTGCATGTTGTTTTATGCCAACCTGGGGAAGAACTACTGGGCTGAAGCACTGGCAACCGCTGCATATGTTATAAACCGCTCCCCGACAAAGTCATTGCAAGATAAAACTCCATATGAAATGTGGAAAGGTAAGAAACCCAATTTATCACACATGATAATATTTGGCTCTGAAGCTATGGTTCATGTACCTAAAGAAAAACGCCAAAAATGGGATAAAAAATCAGTAAAAATGATATTTGTGGGCTATTGTGAAAACACAAAGGGATATCGTTTTATGGACTCTAAGTCACACTAAGTTGTCAAAAGTAGAGATGTTTCTTTTATTGAAAATTATAATGAGGATGTCGGTGTGCCAGTTGATTGTGAAACTTATATTCCAGTAAAGGACAGCCAAACAGCCACTGCAAGTTCCGGCTCACTACAAAATGCAAACTCAGGCAGTGAGAGAAACAAAATACACACTCAGGAGTCATCCACATCTGCACCTGTGACGTCCAGCCGAGACTCAGATACACGAGGTAATAGTGAAGACTCAAGTGAGTATGACACTAACACTGGAGAACTTGATGAAACTTACCATCCTCCATATCCGATAAGGCAGGATTACGATAGTAATGTAACATTAAGGTCAGCTCGATTACAGGCTAAACAAGATAAGGCACAAAATGGTAAGATGGGCCTATTATGTTTGTTTACTGATTTGACTGACCCACAGACTGTTGAGCAAGCACTTACATCACCACAAGCTACAGAATGGAAGAGGGCCATGGACGAGGAATATACTTCCCTGATGAAAAATAAAACATGGACTTTGACAGATCTCCCTCCAGGTAAAAAGGCTCTTCCAAATAAGTGGGTGTTTAAAACAAAAACAGACCAGAGTGGAAATGTTCTGCGATACAAGGCAAGGCTTGTGATAAAGGGATATGCACAAAGATGGGGCACAGACTATGAAGAAATATATTCACCAGTTGTCAGGTACACAACTATCCGCTATCTATTTGCTTTAGCAGCCAGGTATGGATTGGAAATAGATCAAATGGATGCTGTATCTGCTTTTCTGCAAGGAGAGATTGATAGAGTCATTTACATGCAACAGCCAGAAGAGTATAAACTTGGATCTCAGGTATGCCTGCTCCATAAATCTATATACGGACTCAAGCAGGCCAGCAGACTCTAGAACCTGAAATTAAATTCTGTCCTGCACGAGTTAGGAATGACACAATCAAAAACAGATCCTTGTATCTATTATAACATAGCGAAGAACACTTTTATAGCCATCTGGGTGGACGATTTAATTTTATTTACTGCTGAAGAAAATACAAAAATTGTTTTCAAAGAGAAACTGAAACAATACTTTGAAATGAAAGATATTGGTCCTGCAAGTCAATGTGTTGGTCTACATATTACCAGAGACGGGGACAAAGTATTGCTAGATCAAGAAAAATATATAAATGAAATATTAACACGGTTCAGAATGTCAGACTGTAAATCTGTGAAAACACCATTTGAAGCTGGCATGAAACTTGGTGACAAAAATGAAGAAGAAAAAATTGCCGACTGTCCATATCAACAGGCCATTGGCTCCTTACTTTATATGGCTCAAGGTACCCGACCTGATATATCTTTTGCAGTAAACACACTGAGCAGATTTAACAAAAATCCTACAACTGCACACTGGACTGCGGTAAAAAGAATTTTCAGATATCTGCAGAGTACCAAAGACTTGAAGTTGATATATACCAAAGATGGTAATGAGAAAATCACAGGATATTGTGATGCCGATTGGGCAAGCGATGTGCGCGATAGGAAGTCGTGCACGGGTTACATTTTTTTGTTACAGGGTGGTGCAATATCTTGGCGGTCACAAAAACAGCAGGCTGTGGCTCTATCCACTGCTGAGGCCGAATACATGTCGATGGCCTCGGCAGCGCAGGAGGCGCTGTGGCTCCAACAGCTGCATGCTGAACTCGGCCAAGAACAGAGCAATCCACTCGTCATATTTAGTGATAACCAGAGTGCAATTAAATTGTCCAATAATGATTGTTATTTGCCTAGGTCACGACATATCGATATCCGCTATCATTTTCTCAAGGATCACGTTAACAATTTAGATATAAAGTTTAGTTATATTAAGGGTGAGGAAATGATTGCTGATATACTAACTAAGGGCACCACTGCCGACAAACATTTGTATTGTGTAAAGATGATGGGGTTGCGTCCCTAGGGAGGGTGTTAGTGATTTGGAACGCAACCGATATAGTTTTTATTTTTCGCCTGTGGCGCCACTGTTGTGTTCTCTTTGTTCATGTTACTTAGGTTGCCTCGTTTTTTATTAGTGCAATAAAACTTCCATATAAAGTTAAAATACGTTTCAATTATTTACCAAAACCACGAATTATATTCCTTTAAGAGAAATAAAAACCTTCCATGTGTGACGCAGGACTTATGCAGTTTAAATATTCCTCAAGAGCTTACTCAAATAAATAAAGAAAATTTCTTGATAGGCCACTACGTTTTTGATGGGAGAATGTGTACTCGTATTCTCAACAGAGCAAAATTTAACAATGCTGAATGCATCACCGTATTGGATTATGGATGGTACTTTTCGTTGTTGTCCATTGCCATTTTCACAAATTTATACCATACATGGATTGATTGGAAATCCAGAGGGAGTACACGGTACTTTTCCGATGGTTTACGGCCTGCTTTCAAGTAAAACTACTAATTGTTACTTCATATTTCTTGAGATAGATAAGTCATACGCGCGGCAACATATTAATATTAATTTGAAACCACAATGTATTCTCACAGACTTTGAAACGGCAGCTATGAAGGCTGTTATGAGAGCATTCCCTGGAACATCACAAAAATGTTGCTTTTCCCATTTCAATCAAAATATATGGCGACATTTTTTTTTATTTTTTTTTGGGTAGGTAAAATCATCCAATGACAAATCCCGCCCTTGGGTGGGGCGGGAAATAGTGTCAGACTTTTACTGACTAAAAACCTACCTTTCCGTTCCTTGCCTTTATCCTGGGGCCTGTGGTGACAGTCTCACATATGGCGACATGTGCAGTCAGCTGGATTGGCCAAAAAAATATGGCGAGGATTGCGATTGTGCTCACAAAATAAGGCAAATTCCGGCATTGGCTTTCTTAAAGCCAGAAGAGATCCCCGCGGCATTTGATACGTTGTGCAATGGAGTACTCCCTGAAGAAGCTAGAGACATATCTGAATGGTTTTCGTCATTTTATGTTCACGGAAAATATAGTCAGATTTATGAATTAGGTACTATTAAATTAGCCAAAATACCACCACCATTCCCGCCGGCGACGTGGGCAGTTGCAGACAGTATAGAAAAAAACGTCCCAACCACACAAAATGCGCTGGAGTCGTTGCACAATCGTTGGAACACCTTATTAAATAGGAAAAATGGAACATCTTTAAAACTATTACTGAGTTCATGCAAGAACAAAAAAATACTATTAACGAATGTGAAAGAATAAAAGCCCAGATTGGGAAAAAGCCGAAAAACGAAAACGAATACAAAAAAAAACTAACAAACTTGTTGGCTCAAAAATCCACAATGGATTTGGAATCGTTTTTAAGTGCGTTGATGTACGTCATAAGCATTAAAAATAAATAAATCAACAACAAAAATTCAATATAACTATTTATCTAGTCTAATGACTTCAGGGCATTTTGTGTGGTTGGGATGTCTTTGCTGTCTGTGACTATCTCTGTCAACTGTTGGGCGAGAAGGCTAGTGGAGTATTTTTGCTACTTTAATAATTATTTTATATGTAATTAAAAATAATAATTCGTGGCTTTACTTTCCGTGAACATAAAATGACGAAAACTAATTCAATTCAGTTTCAAGTGCACATGGACCCTGTCGGGCACAAGGGTGATTTGAGGGAGGCAAAAAGATAAAATTATAATAAAAAATTAGATAAGAAAAAAAAACGGATATATAATCAAACTGAATGAATTACTCGTACAAAGGTCACTAACAGTATATAAATATTAAATGTCATAATAATATTCTTTCAATGTCAAAAAAGGCAAAATAAATGTCAAAGTAAATTTAATATAAATGTCAAAGTAAATTTAATATAAATGTCAAAATAAATTCATTATACATTTGAAAAATAAATTCACTATAAATTTAAAAGAAGAACAGTTTTCGGTAAAGTTGCAGCAAATAAATATCAGTTAAGAAACTTTCCATCTTTCAATATCCCTTATCCATCAATCCCAGCAACAGTAGTGTGCCAACCGGTACATAGTCAAATATATCTCTATATGAAGTACCAACTAATAGTTTTACTAGAAGGCAGCTCATAAACCATCGGCAAAGTACCGTATACCAATCTTGCAACACCGTGGCGAAACTCTGCTGCCGCGACAAGTCGTGGCTTGGTGGGCAAACTTCCGGCGGGATCTCATGGTGAAATGCCGACAGCGACTGTTGCAACCCAGTGCTGGGCACGTTATAATTATGGCGGTAGTCCTCTCTTTGAGGAGTAGCTCGAAAGACCTCACGTCGTCCTCTCCTTTCGCATGACGCATGTTCTCACCGGACATGGTCCAGTTCGGATATCTCGCTCCAGCCAAGGGCGGGAGACGTCATTGGATAATTTCCCACCTAAAAAAGAGCCCTGATCTTAAATTTAAACTTAGGTAGATACTTTACTTTACTATACGTTTCAATTGAAGTAATAAATATCCTGTAATGTTTGCCATACAACGTGGCAATGCCGCCAGCCTTTTGGGCACACTTCCAGTCGACAGCGATGCGGAGGAGTTTTTTGACGCTATATTCTAGTTAGGAGTAGCCTTTAGTGTATATATTTATGTTTTTGTGTAATGTTTAAGTATATATATAGTTTTAATAAATTTTGATTTATTGATTTTTAATTTATTGGTTTATAATTTATTGAATTTTAATTTTATAAAATTTTGAATGATTTGTATTATAATATTGTAATGTTTTGCATTATTTTGTTTTTTGTACGATGTGGATGACATTAAATTTTATTTCATTTTTATTATTCACTTTTTTATTAAACAGTTACATCCTTGTAAGGTTTTTTTTTATTGTTAGTGTGGATTCATCATAAAAATCATCTTACCAAACGTTAACCAATCGTGGATTATCTCTGCAATCTAAAATTAAATTTTAAATATAAAGTTTCCGCTTTTGTTTATTGATATGAACCTAACTATGTACCTACTACAACGGTAACGATTATATGATTATGGATTATAAGGATAATAAGAATAAAATCTATTATAGGTGCATAGCGTTGGTGGGATCAACGAGAGAAACTAATGGCCATTAGTTTGAAACTAATGGGCTCTCGTTGATTCGCCACCACGAATTTTCATCCATCTGCCTTCATAAAACTGCGAATTTTCAGATAACTGAAATCTGGGGATTATAAAAAAATATTTCACCCAACCCAATTCGGATCATGGCGGTCAATGGAAACTGACCAACTACACAGAACACAAACACGCAGAACAAGCATATGCACAACCACATGTGCAATCTTGGTTCCTTTACTCTCATAGTCCAATGAGATGATATTCCAGCACAACCGGGAAGAGATCAGGCGGAAGACCCAAGGCTTTTCGAAGCACAGGTGTGGTGTCTCATCAAAACTTTCGAACTCCGGGCTGCCACAAAGTAATTTCCAATGGAAAAAATATTTAACACTTTTTGCATGACCGACCCCTGAATCGAATCTAGGACCACGAGCTCAGTAGTCCTACATGCGACCACGAAACACCAACCGTAAATGTATCTAAATATCAAAATAGCGACGAATTTAATGTAAAACTTAACACAGCATGTTATTTCAATTACACGTAAAGTTTCATGTACAAGGATTTTAATTTGGCTAGCTCTTTTACTTCCATTTTATGTTAATTGCAGCCATGTCCGTATGACTATTATTTTCTTGAAGTTATTTAATACTAATAAATCCTTCATCTAGGCTTTTTAAACTAGCAAAAAAACGGTAAGTTATGGGGTATCATAACTTAGCAAGGAGGGTATCTTTGTCGAATTATTGAGCGGCAGTGCGGCTTTAGCGCTGCTGCCGCGCTGCTTTATGTTATTCCATACGTATTATGTTATTCCATAACAACGCGTGACTGTTGCGCTACATCTACAATAAAAGCTCAATGAATTATGATTGAACCTTATTTTTATAAACTCTAAGTTATTCCGCTTGCTGCTGTTGTGTTTTGACGGCCCGCTGTATAATTTATCTGTGGATCTTGTTCGAGATAAAACATTTCGACAAAGCGTTCTGTCGGGCTAGTGCACGTCGGAATGGCATTCAGTCGGCCAACAGTTAGTCGATTTAGTGTTTTGTCGAGCAAATGACTTTGTTTGCACGACGAGCAAATGAATGAGTTTATCTCGACAGAACGCTATCCCGACGGATACCGTTCTGTCGAGATAAACTTCATCGACTTAGTGTTCTGTCGATCTACTGCAGGTCGGCATAGTGATCTGTCGGGATAGCGTTCGTCGGGATTTCGTTTGTCGGAATAGTGTGGTACAATCCCTGAGACCTATACCTATATCTATGTTCATCGATATCATATAGTAAGTGTGTCCTTGATGAGCATGCAAACCACAGAACACTTTTACTCCTGGTGGAAGATGCAACCTTTCATGCAGAAGTCATATTAGGTAAATAAATAAGAATAATAAATAAAAGAATGGGATGTAGATTACTTACATTAATTCTGTTAAGGACATATTGATCAAGAATAAGGTGGGTGGACCATGGAAGGCCACTCTAACGAGTAAACGCTTTTTATTCGTTTATTAACTGGATAAATGAAAAAAACAAATTATCAAATAATACTTTGTTTTATTGTGTACCAAATACATCACTTTCTTTTAACCTAGCTTTAATCAGTATTCATTAAACTTAAGTTTTGTTAAGCTCTTCCAAATAGCCTTGCAAGGAACACGGCTCCAAACAAGGCCAATATTATACATCAGTCGTTCAACTTAAAAATAGAGTTGTAACAATTAATATATTCGCTTTTACTAAAACTACATAATAAGCTCTTTCATTTAGGCAAAGCATTAAATGCTCAATATATTTTTATCATTTATAAAAAACTCAACGAACATTACTTGAACACCATCGTATAACTAAGAATATATTAATGAAAATTATTTAAAAACAGTAGTAATGAGTATTATATTGACATCAAATAACTTGCCAACGCGTATTATAATGAAATTAAAAACTTTTTTTTTTACCTCAAATGGCCTTTGGGTCCGTTCTTTGTAAGGCCAAAATGTTCCTAAGAAGGCCAAACTAAAAATTATCAATGACTTTCTTATATTAATTATAATAAAATAATAGACACTACAGACTAAGTACTGTACTTATTACAAACTTATTATGGTACATAGTCAGTCTTGAAGTCAGGAATGTTTAAAATCAACGATTCTTAAGATTAAAAACGAAAATAATTGTAACAAAATAAAAATTAACTTCGGAAACAAATTTAGAAACTAAAAAGGATAATAATTTTGGATATTTTAATCACAATCTGGGCATATAAATTTGAGATCTTTTTTAGTGAGACCCATACACTCCTCGTGATACCACTTTTGACATTCGGTACATTGTCTCATGTCTTCCATTCTATTCTCGCCACATGCGTGACAGTACCATTCCTTTTCTTCACCTTCTGCACTTTTCTTCATCTCTATTTTCGATCTTTTACTGTTTTCTTGTTGTACTGTTCTTTTTAGCCGTTTTACGGAATCATTTTTATTTTTGGTTTTCTTTTTTTGGTCTCGTTTAATTGTAGACTTTCCTTTTTTCTTACACGTCGCTTGCTTCATCTCATTCTTTTTTTCTTCAGTTTTGAATAAATCTTTAACTATTCTTTGTCCCTTATAATTAATAGCTTTTTGCCGTGGACGTGAAGACTTTATTGTAGCGTAGTTTGGAGTAGGCAAAAAAGCATGAAACGATTTTTCTTTATCCTCTATTAGATTAATTAACGGCTCGTCATCATCCGAAGATCTAGTCTCATGACTCTTTAGTTGAGCTTTTGTTTTAATTGAGCTTTTGTTTTGTAGTAATCATTTTTTGGGAGTGATTTCTTTTTTCTGCTCTAGGTCATCATCAAATGACGAAGAAGAAGTGTATAAATCCGAGACGTGAAGTTTAGTCATGTAGTTATCTTTGATAAATGATTCACTAAGGTTCAAATCAAGATCAGATTCAGAGCTAGAACAGACGATATTTTCTTGTAGGCCGGACGTACTCGGAAGAGGATAATCGTACAGAGATGGTTGAGGGTCATGTTTCGTATCTGCGACGTTGAAACGATGTACTGAACTTAGCAGCATGGGGCGGCACTGATCATTGACCGTAATATCTACTTCTAAGTCTGAAGCATCAGTTGAAGAACTGTAAGAAACAAGAACGGGTTTTCTTTTTGCTGTTGCAGCTGAAAATTTTGGCGATGTCGATACTATCTTCTCTTTGGAAGTTGATGGAAAAATTGAAGAGACGTTAGAAACATGAGCTGACCTGCTTTCATCTATTAGAGACTGAGACGACAATTCTGACACTTTTTTAAATTCAGACACAGGGGGCGAGACTTGAACAGATATAAGTGGTTGGTCGATCTGGTGTTGTAACGTTTCCGATAAAGGTCTTTCAGTTACAATTGAAGGAGCATAAGCATCTTCGGGTATTACATCAGGATCAAGGGGTTATAAACCAGTGGCTTTGAATCCATTCGTTATATTGGTTTGAGTCATACACTTTGGCCATGTTCGGGAGAAAATTTTGTTAAATGCAGCTTTGTTTAAAGTTCTCTCTTGAGAATTGCACAGGTAGTTCAAAACTTCTTCATCCCAGTGATGTTCGAAGGACCGATTCACTGATTTATCTAGAGGTTGGAGTTCGTGCGTGGTGTTCGAAGGTAAGCAGTATAGTACTATATTATTTTTATCTGCTTCTTCCAGAGACTCATATGATAAATGACACTTTGCGCCATCAAAGATAAACAGACACTTACCGGGTACTTTATGTTGTGCTAAATGTTGTATGAACTCTACGAATAAGCTACTGGTCATGCTGCCTTTAGGTGCCATGCTTACCTTTGTTCCAGGTGGCAAATTTGATGTTAATTCTGATCTGTGCCTAATCCCCTTAAAAATAATCATGGGCGGTATAGCAATACCCACCGAATTTACGCACATCGCTATTGTAACGTTCTCGGCGTGTTCCGGAGCAACAAGATGTACTCTTGTATTCCCTTTTTCAGCCAAAACTACAGTTTGTTTGTGGACCGTAATGCGACACCCTTTTTCATCCATGTTATACAAGCGTTCTGGATGTGCAATAATGTCTAGTTCTTCATAGAGTTTCTTCACTTCTTCAAAATGGTGTTTCACAATGGGCTTATTCATTTTTTGAGCTCTAGCTGGATTCATTAGCTGGGGTTTTCTTTTTGATATTGATGGGTTTCGAGCCAAAAACATTTTGAGCCATTTGCGTTCAGCCATTCTTGTTGACATATTGAACGAGTGCTTGATTTTAAACCTCTCACAAAATAAAAAGGCTTGTTTCCTGATAAATTTAGGCGTAAGTGTGTTGAACGGAACGTTTTTGCAATGTAATAAAAGAGAAACGATTGCAGTGTTTATCTGTCTCTCTCACACTCATGTGATATACTCTGTGCCGATTCTGTAATGGACGTTGCTTTTGTACTTTTGTAAGATTGCTCCCTATGAAATAAAAGTTATCTCAACATATCCAGTCTATATTTTATTACAAAACCATCAGGTTATGGGCCCAGGCACATAACAAGACTGGAAAAACGCAAAAGTGATCACTGTGGATAACTGGATACTGGCGAAGACAAATTGAACCGGCACGTGTGCATGTTGGCGCATTGAGGTTAGAACGTCGTCAGGAAGGAATTACTTGTTCAGGGATTTGGACAAGGCAGGCTGATAAACAAGTAGGATGGATCCTATATCGTACGGGCATGGAGCAATTAAATTGGAAGGTTCCAAAAATTGGAATATATGGAAATTCCAGACAACGGTGTTATTGCGTGGTCAAGGGCTATACGGTATAGTAAGCGGTACAAACGTAAAACCGGAGAATATCACAGAAAGAACTCGGTGGGAAACTCAAAGATGCTAAAGCTCAAACATTGTTGGTAACGAGGATATCGGAAGGCGTCATGGTGCATATTATCTCATGTGAAACCTCGGCAGAGATGTGGCGAAAACTAAATAGTATTTACGAACAACAATCTGAAACAAACATTCATATTGTGCAGCAAAGATTTTTTCAATTTAAATACGAAGAGGGTTCCGAGATGTCCATGTTTTTATCCAAGATACAACAGTTCCAAAATCAATTGAAGCAGCTTGGTGAAAATATATCTGACAAGTTGGTTATCACCAAGGTTTTGATGTCATTACCGGATGAATACAAACACTTCGTGTCTGCATGGGAGTCCGCGCCTGATGACAAACAGACTTATGATAATTTAGTCGCCAGACTTATGATAGAAGAGGAAAGGATAAAGGAAAAAGATGGTGAAAATTCGCAATCATCTGCTGCTTTTGTAGCTAAAAAAACGATCAACAAGAAATCTGTGAAGTGCTACAAATGTAATAAAGTTGGACATTTTCAAAGTGAATGCAAATCTAACGCAAGTGCAAGTTCAAATCACCAGGGTAATCGTAACAACAAAGACAGTCGAACAGAACAAAGATGTTTTTATTGCAATAAAGTTGGCCACTTCAAGAGTCAGTGTCGCTATAAAATGAATAAAGAAAGTAATGCATTTGTTGCGGAAAGTGCTACAGGCGAATGTTTTCAAGAAAGCAAGTGGTTGGTGGACTCAGGTGCAAGCGAGCATATGTGTCGTAATCGCAAACTTTTCTCATCATACTCGACAGTTATGCACAAAAATGTAACTGTTGGAAATGGAACGCAAATTAGTGTCCATGGTTGCGGACAGGTGGCGGTCGAAGTATGGAATGGAAATGAGTGGATTGAAACGACCATAGATAACGTTCTATACGTACCAGAATTAAAGATGAATAATTTGTTGTCTGTCAATCGTGTTACGAGTAGAGGTTACGTTTTGATAACAAAAGAAAATATTTGTGAATTTTACAATAAGAAGAGGAAACTAATGGCAATTGCTCGACGCTGTGGGAACATGTATTTTTTGGACGTCCGTAATTTTGCTAGCTGTTCAGTAAATACAGCAGTTACATGCACAGATTTACATACTCGGCATGAAAATTTTGTGCATCAAAACATTGAATACGTGAAAAATGTATTGAAGAGAAACAACATCGATATAAACAAAGGTTGTGTTCTCGACACAAAGAAGTGTGAGAGCTGTTTGAAGGGCAAAATTCACCGTTTACCTCACCCTGTTAGCGACAATGTGAGTAAGAAAACTTGCGAAATAATTCATGCCGATACATGTGGCCCAATGGAGGAAACGTCAGTTGGAGGCTCAAAATATTTTGTTTTATTCAAGGATGATTCCAAGTTCAGACACATATACTTTGTGAAAAACAAATACGAAATAAAACAGTGCATCAAAAATTACATTGCTAGGGCAGAGAATGAAACAGGAAACAGCATCAAAATTTTTAGGAGTGATAATGGAACAGAATTCGTAAATAAAGAAGTTAGTGAAATTTTCAAAGCAAAGGATATAGTGCATCAACTGACAGTTCCCTATACCCCGCAGCAAAATGGCAATGCGGAACGAGAAAACAGAACTTTAGTAGAAGCTGCAAGAACAATTTCGTTTGCCAAAAATTTACCCAAGAAACTGTGGGCAGAAGCAGTTAATACTGCAGCTTATGTGCTGAATAGAACTGGGAAAAGTAGCATTGAAGGAAAAACCCCTTATGAATTGTGGTCCAACAAAATTTATGACATACATAACCTCAAAATATTTGGCTCTGTGGTGTACACTCATATACCCAAAGAAAAGAGGAGAAAATGGGATCCAAAAGGAGAAAAAGGAATATTAGTTGGGTATGGAGAAACAACAAAGGGATATAGAGTTTATTATCAACATAAAAATCAAGTTGTGATACGAAGAGACATTGTTTTCCTACAAAATCAAAATGAGACTATGGAGACTGTCTCTGAATTGTATAATCCAATACCTTTGTTATCTATGAGTGAGAATTCTGAAGATCTTGAACAAATCAGAGAATCTGACCCTCAAGAAGTTAGTGATGAAGAATATGGTAGTATGCTACAAACTGAATCCGATGCTAGTTTGTATGAGCCAAGTGAGGGTGATGTGTCTGGTGAATTAAGCAGTAATGAAGAACATTTAAGAAAAGAAACTCGTTCGAGGAAGCAGACATCATTTTTTAAATGTAACAATGTTTTGTTAGAGGACAATGAGCCTAAGACATATGAACAGGCTATGAGTGGTCTAGACTCATGTAAATGGAAAGAAGCAATAAAGAAGGAACTACAGACTCTTAAAGATAATCATACATGGGATGTGTGTGAATTACCAGGTAATACAAAAGCGATTAGTAGCAAATGGATATTTAAAGTAAAGAAAAATAATGGTGTTGTACAACATAAAGCTAGATTAGTGGCCAGGGGATTCGAGCAAAATGGTGAGGTGAGTTTAAATGAAATCTATGCACCAGTTGCCAAGTTGGCAACATTTAAATTGTTTTTAGCAGTAGCAACTAAACTAAGACTACCTGTGTATCAGATGGATGTTACCGGCGCTTTTCTATATGGGGAAATTGGAGAAAATGTTTACATTAGTTTACCTGAAGGGGCATATGAAAATGAAGAAAATATTGTAAAATTAAATAAGGCTTTGTACGGGCTTAAAAAGTCCCCAAAATACTGGAATGACAAGTTCAATTCTGTCATGATTAGAGAAGGTTTTAATAGATCACAGAGTGACTCATGTCTATATTCAAAATGTAACGGTAAACAACTAATGTATGTGGTAATCTATGTTGACGATATGTTAATCTTTGGGAATAATGAACGCCAAATATGTGACCTTAAGTCAGTGTTAAATAGGGAGTTTAAAATGAAAGATTTGGGTTTGATTTCTGACTTTTTGGGGATAAATGTAGAACAAAACTTTAAAAGTGGGGTAACAGAATTGTCACAGAAAACTTATCTGGAAAATATTTTAAAAAGATTTAATATGTACAACTGTAAGCCTATATGTACTCCTATGGATTGTAATTTTGATACTAGAATTCTAGAGAAAAGGTGTGAAGTAAACAAAAATACAGAAAAGCTATGTAGACAAATTATTGGGTGTTTAATGTATGCAGTATCAGGCACGAGGCCTGATCTTTGTGTTGTGGTTTCAATATTAAGCAGGTATCAAGACTGTGCTAGTGAAATGTTGCTAGTAGCATTAAAAAGAGTACTGCGATACATAAAACATACAATAAATTATAAGTTGGTATATAAGTGTAATGATGAGAAGTTAGTAGGTTATTATGATGCTGATTGGGGAGGTGACATGAAGGATAGGAAATCTACAACTGGTTATTGTTTTATTTTTTCCAATTGTTTGATTTCTTGGTGCTCTAAGAAGCAAAGTACTGTATCTCATCTACTGAGGCTGAATATGTTGCTTTGAGTATGGCAGCTACGGAATCCTGTTGGCTTTTAAATATGTTCACAAAATCTCTAAAAAGGGATCTTTTGCTGAAATTTGTTAAGATGTGTGGAATGACGATGTGATGTGTGCATGGGTGTTTTTAGTGTTAATTCAGTTCATAGTTTGTAAATTAAAATTAATTAACAGTTCTTGTAATGCAAAAGTTATGTGTGTGAGTATAAGTAGCTATAAGTTACTTCATTGTAAAGGTTTAATTTTTTTTTGTTATTACATTGAGGGGGGGTGTTGAACGGAACGTTTTTGCAATGTAATAAAAGAGAAACGATTGCAGTGTTTATCTGTCTCTCTCACACTCATGTGATATACTCTGTGCCGATTCTGTAATGGACGTTGCTTTTGTACTTTTGTAATATTGCTCCCTATGAAATAAAAGTTATCTCAACATATCCAGTCTATATTTTATTACAAAACCATCAAAGTGGTACACCCAGTTTTGCAAAACGTTTGATTCGCTGCGATAAATCTTCTTCTAATTGTTTTGTAAGAATAGTTGTCTTCCCAATTATTTTAGTACTGTTACCGCTTACTAAATGGTTTCTAAGGGTGCGTCTTGGAATATTGAACTTCAACGCTGCAGCATTTGTATTAAGTTGATTATTTTGTACTGCTTCCATGGCACGTCTTAAACTGTCTTCATCCCATGTACTACCTCTTTTCCTGGGTTTTGACTCCGACATTCTTGAAATCTGACGCATAAAATTTAATCATCTATTCAATTACCGGCTTATTGTTATAAAGTTTTTTTTTGCTTAAAATATGATTATAGACAGACTATCTTATGACTATCTTATATATAAATTATCACATACTTACTTTATCATATACTTTACCGTTTTTAACACGTAAATATTTTTTATATTCGTTGCTTTTCATGTAAATTAGTTTAGTTTATTTTCAGACATAACCTTTCCATAAAAGAAATTTAAATATATACTGATAATAAAATAATTTAAAAAAAAATGTCTATTCAATATGAGTTAAAAAGTTTAATAACCCTTATAAATAAAAATATTATAAATATAAAACATTGTTTTAACTGTAACGGTACGTATTTATAACTATAAAGTAACTGTTCATATGTTCACGGTTTGTACATTTTATTTTATTTTAAAAATTGACACACCAACGACTCATTCACTAATTAATACAAAAAAAAGTAATTTACAAATAACAAAAAAATATCATGATGAATTCGTCACTTATAGGCATGCACAGCACTTATACAATAAATTATGCCAAAAGAAAGTTGTAGTCACATAAATAATAAATTAAATTACATTAAAACTAATTAAAAATTGAATTGTAATAAATTATAATAAATTGTAATAAATTAAACTGAGAATTCGATGAAATTAAAACATACAACAAATAAATCAGGTCAGACAGCATTAATTGCACATGGAACAAATGAGATTTAATTGTAAAATATTTGTAAAATATTAATACATTATTTAATACATTAAATGGAGTCACAGAGCGAAAGCAAGAATAATACCTACATATTAGTCGTCAAATCGAAAAATGCAGTATTTGAAAAGTGGCAATTTACGAGTAACAAAAGTAATGAAATTTATCAGGAACTATCGCTATTGGCTTGGATATATCGCTTAAATTCATTCAGACTGTTCGAAAATATGTCCAAGTTATTAGTACGTGTGCTCAGCTTATTATAACTATACAAAAACCGGTATAAAGGAGCGGAACGACCAAGATTTGTTCTAGTTTTAGGCATTTCAAATGTTTCCGTCTGAAATTTTGATCTGTAATAGGTACGTCGGGGCACCATCAGACCGATTTCTGAAACTAGTTCCGGTACGTTAGCTAAGTTGTGGACCATCTTAAAGAGCAAGAGCAAATCTGAACAGTTTCTTCGTTGCTCTAAGGAGTTAGTACATGTTCTTTGTAAGGCCCATGTACCCTAGCAAGGCCAACTGTCAAATTTTTGATTGGCCTTATAAGGAACCACCGGCTTTCCTGGGAACACTACCAATATTTTAACTTAAATCGAGGCAAAACTATTTTTTTTTTTCTTTAATACCATAAACATATCCTTATACGACAATTCACAGTAAAAAAATATGAAATAATAATAGGTTATCTAACTAAAAACTTACGTTTTGCTGTGCGCGCGAATAACAATTGTAACGTCGACGACCGAAGTCTACGAAGCGTGAGATCGCACTGCCACAATAGCGGCGCGAGCAACTCGCCGCCGCATCTGTGGCCTTGAGTTTGATGGATCTTAGTGTACAGCCGAAGGAATATGTGTTTACATTTCAATAACTACGACTTTTTGATAGTTGGCCTTCAAAGGAGCGTGGCCTTCCATGGTCCACCCACCTTAGGTAATTTAAGGTAATCATGGTCATTAGATAATCCATGCAGGGAAGCCACTTCGAACACACCGCTTATACCAAACCTGTTTTTTTTCTAACGAGCAATAGTTTATTACCCTGTTTCTAACAATATCATTCCATTCTACATCGCTGCAAGTGTTATCAGCGCGTGGATCAAAGCAAAAATTTGTTCGCTTGCGTTTTGTGACATTATATTCTTGTATTTCAAATTTAAGATGTTCAGCTTTTATAGGTGATGAATTCAATTTCCTTTTCTTTGGCTCATGCCATTTCTGTTTGTTTTCTGTGGGCGTTTTTTTAATAAGCCATTCAGAATGTTATTTTAAATCTTAAAATTGCATAGCAAATACAAGCTATGTGCTTGCAGACTGCCTTTGGCCCTTTACAGCAGCACACTCACACATGGACTGAACAACTTTTCCATTTGTCTCAATGGCAATATTCACAAAGTATGACAACGATTTTGTGTTTTCAGGGTGTACCTGACCTCTATAAAAAAGCAAATTATTTTGAATACATGTCACTAGTTCCATTAGGTATTCATTAATCATCATGTTATAGCCTTTTCTTTGAACCGCAGCATACTCAGTCATTTCCACATTGTCTGTGTACACTTCCAAAAAGTAAGTGGTAATATTCACGATATTCAAGTCTGGTGATTCACTTTTATTCTTCACACTGCTGTATAAACTGTTTGAAGGCCACTCTATAGTATACACCGAATCATTTTGTAATAATATGCTTTTCTCTACGTTTCCAACAAAGTTATTGTTTCGGTCATAGTCTTGAAGTCTGTAAAAAGAAAAAACATAGCTGTTACCTCGGCAAACAAGCATACACTTGGCAAAAAATAAGTTTGTAAACAGTAAACAAACAAACCTCTGAATTAGCTGCTCTTTGAGACCGCTTATTTTTTGCGCCTCTTTTTCTTAGTTTAGCTTTCAAAGCGTTCACATTCATCGCCAAATAATCCATATTTGCGATAATTTTACGAAGGAGATCACTTTTCTGCAGGTAAATTAAAGAATTAATAATTTATGTCACGAAGCCCGCCAAAATCAGTGTAATGTAAATGACATTAGACCTCACGCGACACAAGCGCCTCTAGTGGCAAATTCACACGCGATAGTCCCCATTGTTACAACATTTTACTTCGCGTTTTAAACCAGCACGTACTGTGAGAATTGAAGATAGCAAATTTAACTTCATTCGGATTCTGTGTTTTGTTTTCACAACGTTCATCATACTAAATAATCGCTCTATGTCAGCGTTAGAATGAGGTAAAACTAATAAAGATTAAGCAAATGTGGCTAAATCGTGAAATCTGTTTTTTCCAGCCATGTCTTTGAAATTCAGTACCTCGTACCAAAATTCCTTTGTATTGTTTGTATTTTTCCAACTGAGTAGATGGATTTGACGCCACTGCTCGTCTACTTTCGCAATATCTTCTTGCTTTTTTTTTAAATGCAACATCAGGTCAGCGATCGGCTCTTTATTGTGAGATAGTGCGTGTTCTACACACATTCTTTTAATATTTTTCATGAGTTTCAAGTTTTCGGGCAATCTGTTTTTCAGTTCATTAATCAAATGTACAATGAACTGGATACACCTATTACATATTATTTCTTCTTCATTCGGTGGAAGTCCTTTTTCTTTCATCGTTGACATATGAGATTCGAATCTGTACCCCAAATAACATTTCTTATCAACAAAATCTTGAATATTTTGCGTCAAACTATCTACCTTCTGGTTAGGCAATATTATTTTCGCAACAAGTGTATCAATCAAATTGGTCAATTTGTCATAAAGTTTTGAATGATCTGCGTCTTTTGATTCAAATAATTTATTAAATCTGTTAACGTCAGTAAGAAAAGGATACATAAATGCAATGTACGCATAATTCACGTCATCTGAAAACATTCCATGCAGCAATTCTGCTGTGTAACATCTTTCTTTTAATTTGGCCAAATTAAAGTGTGTTTTTAGCTCCAACCATTGTGTATAAATCCGTGCAACTGCAGACTCTATAGATAGCCACCTACATAGTTGACAAGACTGTACTATTTTCAAAGGATTATGACCGTCTTTGATAAGTTTGTATTGTTCTTTATAGGTACCTATAGCTTGCCTTGACGAAGAACGGCTGAACCAGTCATATGTTTCTTTAATAATGAATTCGAGATTTCGATTTCAATTTAGCATGTAAACCGTTATTAACTCCGGTCATTACCGAGGCATTATCTGTTCCGATCGATGCCCATTAAATTTTGTAGAGGTATATTGAATTTAGCAAGTGCCGCCTTTATGGCGCCAATAATCCCGTCTGCATCACACTCATTCAACATTGAAAGATCTAAAACTATAGGTATATTTTTTTTTGTAATTGCAGCTGTAATAAATAATAATTATTCCTAAATATTTATGAACGGAAATATCGGTTGATTCGTCTATCAATAAACTATAGGGTTGATCTTTCAAATCATTTTTTAGGTTTTCTGAAAAATGGGGTGATATTTTTTTAATTTTTTTTTATTTAGTCTTCATGCAACATAACGTACAAAGGCGGACATAATGCCTTAGGCATTCTCTACCAGTCAACCTAGGGTGGTGAAGAGACAATGTGGTAGGTGCATAACAAGACACATGTTTTTAGAAAACATGAGTACAAAGTATAGATACTTAAAGTTCAAATAGACATACATATATAATTAATAAATAATAAATATATATATATATATATACATAAATATATAAATATAAAGTAACGAAAGAAGTTATTGAGATGATTCAGCTATTAGTGGAGAAAGTAATTCCGCAACTTCCGCTTAAATGCATACCGACTTTCGGCCGCCCTGATTTCGAAAGGAAGCGCATTCCACAGAAGAATGGACTGTATATAGAAAGAAAAATGGACAAAATCAGAAGTATGAGAAGGACAGAGCAGGAGGAGATTATTAGAGGAACGCTGATTCTTTGCGTGTGAAGAACCTAGAAACTGAAAGCGAGATATGAGATAGGATGGAGGCGAGGGAGAGTTGAGTAGAGAGAAAAGTGTAGTCAGAGCGCGCAAACTTCTTCTCTGGCGAATAGGCAACCATTTGAGCTCAGACCTGAAGTTCGACACATGATCATATTTCCTCAGATTAAATATGAACCGGATGCAATTGTTAAGGAGTCTATCAAGCTTGTCTAGTAAGACCGCGTTCAGGTCAAAGTAACACACGTCACCATAGTCAATAATAGGGAAAATCAAAGACTGCACAAGCATTGTCTTCGTCTTTGCGGGTAGAAAGTTCCTCAGACGATACAGACACCGCAAGGTCCCGTTGACTTTTTGACATACACTGGAAACTTGACTTTGCCAGCCCAGGGTCGAGTCAAGATGTAAACCGAGGTCCTTTACGCAAGGGCTAATGGGGATAACGGTACCATTGAAAACAATAGAAGGCAAAGAGCTGACCGCCACTCTACTCATCATGCGTGAGCTACCAATAACAATGGCCTGACATTTTGAGGGGTTTACAGACACCCCAAACCTATCAGACCAGCTAGTGATAGCATCCAGATCCCGGTTTATATCTTCTATAGCGTCTGATAAACCTTCCACCCGCACAGCTGTATACAACTGAAGATCATCGGCGTAAAGATGATACGAACACCGAAGATAGTGAGTTATAAAATTTATGAAGATGGAAAATAACAATGGAGAAAGAATACCGCCCTGTGGAACTCCAGCACCCAGATCACGCCAACTCAACGAATTCTCATCAACGCGAACCGACTGCCGGCGTCCCCGAAGATAAGATGAGAACCATTCCAACGCCTTGGGCAAAACCATAAGATGGGAAAGGATAGATAGGAGTATATCGTGACTGACGGCATTAAAGGCATTGGAGAAATCAATCAATACCAACACAGAAACCTTTGTATCTTCCATTGCTTCTCTAATGTCGCCAGTCACTTTTAAAAGACTGTTGTACTATGCCCAGGTCTAAATCCAGTTTACATTGTTCATTACTTTTATTAAAAACCGTGCTGAGATCTTAGAAACGTTACAATTAGCATCATCGACGTCTAATAAATACTCAAACACCGGTAAACATTCTAAACATGTTAGAACAATGATGGCACAGGATTCTAGTAAACCGAATTCTTGTAATGACCGTAAACAAGATGGTGGTACTTCTAATAAACTTAAAAATTGTGTCATGTGTGACGGTGATCATAAATTAAGCAGTTGTTCTCAATTCTTGTCATTAAACAATGAATCTCGTTTGAAGTTATTACCTAAATATAAAATCTGTTATAATTGTTTTAATCCCGGACATTATGCAAACAGCTGTAAAAAGTTTGGTTGTAAAATATGCCGTCGCAAGCATAACACTTTAGTTCATGTTGACATTGCTTCTAAGCCCTCAAGATCAGAATCTACTGGTGTTTCATCTAGCAGTGACGACGCAAATGGCAGTGCGAATGTCTCCACTCAATCAGCTGTTGGTACCGGCTTGTCACTCTCGGCGAGTATGGAACAGGGTGACGTGTTATTGTCC
This sequence comes from Leucania comma, assembly GCA_958295575.1. Taxonomy (NCBI): domain Eukaryota; kingdom Metazoa; phylum Arthropoda; class Insecta; order Lepidoptera; family Noctuidae; genus Leucania; species Leucania comma. Next base: position 19,551,606 of record OY282477.1, on the reverse strand, counting down.
ACTGCGTAAAAGTAAAAAAGTATAATAAACGCTAATAAAAATACCTGCATTTTCTTTTTGTTCCCTTCTTGTTGGAAACAAGTGTAATACTATTTCATCCCATAATCTTCTTTTAAAATTATATCGGAATATTGCTTTAAATTTTTTGCATATAATGCAGGCTTCTTCTCTACCTCCTCTATTAATAATTCATTGTCAATGTCTTCCTCTTGCAAAGAAGACGACATCTTTAAAAACAAAACACAGCTACACTTTAAATAGCATACGTCTACTCCGAACGCGCGGCGCCGACCGAGTGACAAAAATTCACCAGTGAGCGGACTCCTATAGTAATGTACAGGGCGAATGACAGTCATGTCACTCCGGTGTTGCCTGCCGCTGCAACTATTTGTCACCGTATTATCACGTCACCATAATGAGTGCGCTCAATATACAGTTTTCATTGCACTTGACTAAGTGACAAAAAGTCACGTCGACAAAAAATTGCAATCAGCGGCGGGCCTGACGCTCACGTAAGGTATGGTCGTCTTTTATAGTTCGATTAAATGCTTTCAGTGCATTGTTAGTTACTTGAGTACCTGGAAGGACTCCTAAATACCAATTGCGATTCATAATCAGCCATTCTTCTTCAAAGTATTTTATAAATTCTTGTTGATCTTTCCACTTCGCCAAAAAACTTTCACAAGCACGGTCGAAGACATCGGAAGCTCATGAACACTGCAAAGCATCTATATCCGATAATATTTGCTTGCGCTGTGATTTGTCCACTGACTTTTCAACTTGTTTTTGGATTATTTTTTTTTGCATGTGCCCAACACTTTCTTATTTTTGCATTAGGTCCAAAAACTTTTAAGAATGCATTTTGTATGCTTTTTGCTGCATCAGAGATCGATGTTTCTGGAGTCAAGTCTTTTTTTGTGTATAGAAGAAACACTGTTCTTGAGAGTCCGTGAGGTACTGAGCGTAAATTTTCGTGGGCAAACTGATAAATTCGATGAAAACTACCTAATCTTTTTATTCCATACCGATCGTTATGACAAATGAACCCTTAAACTTTCTGCCCAATTTTTGCACGGCCTTGATTAAACCGTTTAATTTCGTTTTCTGCTGCCTTTTGGACATAAGCAGATGCGTCATTACGCACAACATCGCGGTTAAGACGTTCTGGTTGACTATGGGCTTCTGAGTTTAGCTTCGACATTCTTAATGACTGTGCACGAATATCTAACATAAATTTTGTAGGGGAATACTTGGTTACGGATGATCGGGTGCTGTTAAGCGCGAGTTGAATATTTCCTATTTCATCTTGCCACGTCTTATTCGGGTCGTTTTCAACAATGGTTAGCAGGTTTTGAGGGTCCGCATAACCCTCTCCACCTGGCCGTTAGCCCGGCTAGAGCCAGTCGCAATTAAATGGAGATCTATCTTATGTTCGCCGCAAAAATTTTTAAAATCGGAGCTTACGTAGCAACGACCCTGGTCCGCTATGATCTGTTTAAGCGCACTAAAAAGATTGACTGCTTTCTGCAACGCGTGTACCGCGCTCCTAGCATCAAGGGAAGCAGTATGCTCTAGTAAATTAGACTTAGTAAAACCGTCGATAATCACCGAACAGTATTCTTTTCGATCACTTTTTCCTCTAAGCTTTTCCGTAAAATCAATATGTAATGTGTGCCATGGTACCGAAGCTTTGGGGATCGGGTGAAGCTAAACGGGTTTTTTTTTTTTTTTTTGGTGGTGGGTAAAATCATCCAATGACATCTCCCGCCCTTGGGCGAAGCGGGAGATAGTGTCAGACTCTTACTGACTAAAAACCCACCCCGTTCCTTCGTGGCCTTAGACACCAGGGCCAGGCTTTCCTTTCGGAAGCAAACCCTTGGCCCCAGTAGGCTTCGACCCTGCCTGCCTGCAGCTAGCAGGCTGGGTCTTTGCGGTTTGCTGACAACTCCTTGAGGCGCGCGGGAACAGTGCGCGCCGTTGACGACCTGGGCTTGGTCCGGATGTTTACCGGACGGTCGGACAGCGAGCTACCCATAGCTCGCCGTCCGCAAGCCCGCGTCTACGTTGGCTGGAAATCAGGATCGGAATCGGAATCCCCGCGGCGGCTGGGCCTTGTGGGCCGTTGCCTCTCGCGTGCGGCCTGCTCCTTTGCTAGCATTACTGCTTCGCAGAAGGAGGCGACCGCCTGCCATCCCTCCTCGCTTCGGACCATGGCCCGTACCAGGGCCTGGCGCGAGAGATCGCCGCTGCCGATCGCTCTCACGAGAACACGGCGATGCTCTGCCCAAGCGGGGCACACTTCGACCGTGTGCTCCACCGTGTCCTCCGGGCAGTCCACGCAGTGGTGGCACCCGGGCGTCGGTTCCGCACAAATCCGGAACAGGAACCTCCCGAACTTACCGTGTCCGGTGAGAACCTGGGTCATGCGGAAGGTTAGGACGCCGTGAGGTCTTTCCAGCCACGCCTCAAAGAGGGGCCTTACCGCCATAATTAAGACGTGCCCAAAGCTAAACGGGTTGAGCTCCAGATGGACCTTTTGATGCTTTGCAAATAATGCACGAGTCGATAAATTTACCCACGCATTTTGCAATTTCGGGGAACCAATACTGCTCATAGAGTTTATCTAAAGTTTTATCCTTTCCTAAATGTTGTAACTCATTATGAACGTGGTTTATTAGTGTCCAAATTAAAGACCGGGGACCTATCGGCAACCAGGAAACTGTTTTATTGTGGACGATTTTGCTGTATAGGATACTATCTCTTACATCATACGTTTGAGCCACAGTATTGGGGAAACTGTTGCTGTCATGCTTTGAGATAAGGTCTTATTTCTCTATCACGCTTTTGTTCGACCGAAAGCCAATTGTAATGTAATTCGACATAACTTGCTGTGTCAGCGGGTTCCCGTAGGCTGTACCACCGTCTTTCTTGTCGTCTTTCGTGTGATTGACCCACGCTCGTAATAATTACCGTCGTATGCACGGCCGAAATGAAATGGCGCGAGGAAGCGGCGAGGGAACGCTCGCCGCTTCCTCGCGCCATGGTGTGTGTAAGCATATGAAAGAACATGTACAAAATTTTATCTTTTTATTTATTAAATTATTAACAAACATTGTTTCCTTATAATTAGTTACAAATTAAAAAAAAAATTAATTGATTTATTTTATTCTAGAAAATTTTCCTTTCTTTTTATTTATTGTCTTTTTAAATCTTTTAGTTACCATTCCTTCTGAATTATAAATTTTTCAAGATCAATTTTAATTTACGTCGCCTCCTTCTATTCAAAATCTGATCTTGCAAAGGAGATGTTCCAGAAATGTATGAAGCTTGGGCCAGCACTATGTACACTTAATGTAAATATCAATTAACAGTATAGTTAACGTTTTTTTATATTAATTTCCTATATTACTATCACTATGCGCAGATACTGCTCGAACGTACACCGGTACTTTTATTCAAATTAATTTGATTGTATTTTTATGAAAATCTATGATTTTTTGCCTTTTTATCTATTTAGTGTACATAGTGGTGGCCCAAAATGAAACATCTCCTTTATAATTGAAGGAATGGAAACGAAAATACTTAAACGAAAAAATAAAAAGAAAAAAGAAAGGAAAAATTTCTAGATTTAAATAAACCAATTTATATTTTTTAACTGACTTCAAAAAGAAGGGAAGTTATATATTTTTTTATTGATTTTAATTAACAACTAACAATTAAAGTACCCAATTTATGAGTAGTTTCAACTACGTTACAACTAAAATAATTAGTTGTAATTGTAACGCGTCGCAATTAACAATTAATTAATTGTGCTTGTAAAACTTTGCGATTACAATTAAATCAATTGTGCTTGTAAAAATTTGCAATTACAATCGATTAATTGTTAGATACACGTTTACAATTACAGTTAACAATTAATAAATGTCAGTAACTGAAATATAATGCAAACAATTCAAGAGCATTCTCCTTAATATTCTCAAAGGTATGTAAAGCTTGGATTTAAGCCAGCACATTACGTAAAAGTGTAGCACAGGTTCCTAACTAGAATCATTCAGGATTGGATGGTTCAAGGAAACAAGGGTAACCGTAGTTTTAAATACAAACTAAATAACTTTCATAAATCAACCTTTATTTAAATCAGTTTTCACAATGCTTAATTGGTCATGATTGTTCAGAGCGAGAACTATTCATTTGTTCTTGTTTTGTTCTTATTTATGTGTTCTTTGAATACTTAAGATTGCACTTCAACACGACCCTCTTTTCAAACATTTGGTTTGTTGATTTATGACTTCTTCGATTAAGATTGCACTTCAACACGACCCTCTTTTCAAACATTTGGTTTGTTGATTTATGTCTTCTTCGTCATCGCAGCAAAAGACAAAAGTCTCTCCACTGCTGCGGAAGCTGGTAAAGGTTTTTTTTTATAGTAGGTAAAATTATCTAATGACAAATCCCGCCCTTGGGCGGAGCGGGAAATAGTGTCAGACTCTTTATTATATTTTATAAAAACTCCTACATTTATACCTACCTACTACTACATTTATACCTTAATACATATATACCTTCATATTTCGTAAATTTAGCTAAGCTTTCAAATAAATAAACATACCTTATGTTTCGAAGAGTGATTTTTGTGTTGCGGATCACAAATAATTGGCTCCGTGGACAACAAATCAATAAACATTAACACTTTTTCATTTGACCATTCCACGCTTGGCAACGACATAATTTCCAATTTTGCAAACGCGTGCGTCTTGCGTGAGCGCTCGATGCGGACTGCGACCGCGCGATTATATGGCCAGCCACTCGCACTCGTTCGTATTGCCGGTCCTTTGACTCGCTCAAAAACCGACAAAATAGGGAGCAGTGGGCAGGACGAGGAGCATGACGTGCGGCATGACGAGTAATGTAGCCACACTATGTCTCTACCTCCTTTTCTCGTTACTCCACTCGTCGAGTGTGTGGCAGGCGCATAAGGTTAGGTTAGGTTAAAATGTGATTTTATATCTTTTTTAGGTTTGTGAAAAAAATAATTGAATTTTGTATTGAACACCGCTTCATACTGTCGTTTTGTAGCCATCTTTACATCATTTGAATAATTTGCATTCTTAACCCATTCATACAGCCTGTACACTTTGGAAATGTTCAGTGTTTCTTCTAAGTATAACTTCTTAATATCTCTTCGGACGTAATGTGATTCTTTAACTGGAAATTGTTTTATATGTGCAATAAACACTTTGCTCGGTTGAAACACTCATTTTCCGTGGTCTATTTTCATGCTTATCCCTGTTATCTTTGAGTTCTTCAGATTTCCTTTTATCTATTGCTGTATAAACTGTTTTTTTGCTGATGCTAAGGGTAATCAAAACAATTTTTTTGCAAACGTTAATTGGTTCTGTTATATCTTGAAAAAAATTGCCAATAGCTTGTGTCTTGTTTTTTGTTCTAATTAGTTGCATTTTTTAATAGAAGCTACAAAGTCAATTATCGAATAAAGCAGACTCGTATGAAATAGTAGAAGGGGATTGCAATACATGTGATTGTAAATCGAAATTGGGAGAAAGATTGTAAAGTTGGGCTATGAGTTCCAGTGAGGTTTATGTCTTCCACACTCTTCGAAATGGTGACTTCTTTAGTTTTTTCATAATTACTCTACAGGGAAGATTTATGGCATCTAAAACAAAACAAAAAGGTACCTCATATAACGCCATCCACCTTTTTGTGTAGGGTCGTCAATTTCATCCATCCGATTAGCTACATATATTTTATAATTACGCGCGTCATTGTTTATCCAATGACGTACTGTCGTCGAGTCGCTCCAAAATACTCGTCGTTTTCAGCCTTTGTCTTATGTTCTTTGGTAAGCGAGTCTGCCAGTCTAGCCGCTAACACTGCCGCTTGTAGTTCTAAACGTGGAACTGTAATTGGTTTTTTCCCGCAACTCGACATTTGCTTGCGATAAATGCTACGCGCACGTTTGAATCGCAGTCAATCCATCTCCAGTATGCAAAAGCGCAGATTGTTTTCGTGGAAGCATCGCAAAATATATGCATCTGTAGGTGCTCATCATTTAATTTACATTCCGTAATAATCGTGACATTAGCACTCGTAGCGCCCGCCGACGCCGTCGGCTACGCTCGTAGTACTGTACTCAGCTGTTGGCGTAGCACACGTAGGTGACCTCAGGCCGGTTGCATTGTCTTTCTCGCTCGCTCTAATGGTAGCAGCTGGATAACATCTTGGCAATCTTACGTCACGCAGTGATTTTAGTAAACACTTCTGCCTCTTTGTATAGATTTCATTGGTAACGGGATCATCCCAACTGATATTGAGATGCCATGTTTCTTGCAAAATAATCTTTCCTATTATCGCGTGGTACTTTTTGGCCGCGCATTTTGAATCGGAAAAATAGTGCTTGAAAGATTTGCGAGATATTTAACAAAATCGGTGGCGCGGCCAGATAGCATGCTTCCTAGCCGCACCACCGCGTACACTGCAACATATAGGATATTTATTTGCAAACAATTCTACGACTATTATTTATTCTATTGGTGATTAGAAATACTGCAAAAAGTCATTATCTATTAGGATGAATATCGAAACTTGTAAATCGGTTATGCCAATACTAATAACAGTAGGTAATGTAGGTTTTCTTTTGTAGCTAATTCCAGCTGTTGATTTGACAGCATTGAATTTACTCTCGGATCTAGATAAATTGCACCCAGGAAACATTCATTTTCAAGGAGAGCTTTCTCTCTTTCCCTCATACAAATAACTAAAAATATGGCAAAAACCGTGTTCATATTTTCTATTTCTAGGATACATTTAAGCCAGGCAAGATTTCATCTCCAAAAGTTAATTGTTCATGTTGTATAGTTTTCGACAGAACACGACATGGTTTTAAAACATCAAGAGTTTCATTAAGTTTCTGCCATGTATCTTCTACTGCAAATGTCTGAAACACTGGTTCCATGCGTCCACTCAAGAAATCCTTGAACAATAATATGCGCTCTACCATGCTGCTGTAGAATCCCATCTCGTAGGACAATCGATGATCGCTTGTGGTAAGCCCTGAACTCTTAACTGAAGAGCATTATTTGGTGAGCGGAGTACACGAGCTATTTGGCGACATTGTTCTAACAAGTCACGAAGTTCGGTACAAGCATCTCTTATTGCGAGCTGCAAGTTGCAGCGCATACGTTGCAGCCTGCAACGTATGCGCTGCACAACGCACTGTAGTCAATTTGTTTTGGCCTTCATTATCAATGTTGAGGTTTAAGTTACCTGCTTCATTGAACCACATCTCGTATCCGGTCTCATGCTCAGAATCCTCGTCGTCAACGTTGTCATGTTCCTCAGATATATTCTCTTGCATCTCTTCCTCCAACTGCTTTGACATTCGAATCATATTAGCTCCATTATCAGAGGTTATGGAATATAACTGTTTAAGGTCAATACCGAAGCGACTTAGGACTATCATCACTGTTTCTTTTAAGAAATCAGCAGTGTTTCTCTCATGTAATTCATGGACAGTAAGGTTTCATTTGCAATATACTGAATGTTTATACCGAGAAATCTTCTAGATTTTATCGAAGCTACATCAATTTTTAACGATATAAGTTGATCCTTTATCTCATCATGGACCGTCTTGCGTATATTATAAGCATGTTCTTGAATCATTGTTTTAATGTTTTTAATATTCACAGACAGTGGACTTGAATTTGGTATTAAAGATATTATGTTTTTAAAAGCATTATCCTCTAAAATCGAAAACGGTCGACCATGAACCGTAACTAATTCAGAACAATGCTTCATTACTTTTACATGATTATCATGTTTTTTCGGTGGTATATTTTCAGACCTACTGTTCATTACCAGGCTAATTGCGAATTTTAAATATTTAAGGAAATAACTACCTTTATGCCAATCAATTGTTTACTTACCCGTAAAACTTGTTCGCAGTTTTCTATAAGACACTTGGAAGTTTTATTGTTTTCACTGTAATCAAAGTATGTATAGATTAAATTCGTCCGCTTTCTTCCCATGTTAAATCCCACTGCGCAGCAGACGTCTACGTACGAAGTCACGAATCGAATGAAAGGAATATCGTAAGTACGTCTTCATACCGCGCCGTTATGCGCGGCACCTATACAAGTTGCAACGCGTTTACCGACATGCTGTTCGTCGAATAAACCGGTTAATTTAGGTTAAAATAAAGTTCTTAAAACGTTCACGTTCTTAAGAAAAGTTCGGAGGAAAACCGAAATAAACCGGTGTGAACCGGTATTTTTTAAACCGGTTCCGAGCCATGGCCAATAGAACATCATGTAAAAATGAAGTTATTGGGGTAAATGAAATTTTTTGATCATAATTATCAAAAACCCGTACCTCAAAAGAGAGATAGTACAGAAGACAATCCACATAATTGTACGTGACTAAACAATGCTAAACCAGTACTAGATTACAGAGTACTTTTTCTAGCGATCGCCGAGCGTAGGTATAAAAAATAGTACAATAATATAATATTCCACAACTATCACACAACGTCGTCTAGTCCCAAGCTAAGCAGAGCTTGTGTTATGGGTACTAGACAACTGATAAACATACTTATATATTTCTAAATACATACATATTATAGAAAAATTACACCCAGACACAGAACTAATGATCGTGCTCATCACACAAACATTTGTCCTAGGTGGGAATCGAACCCACGACATCCGGCTAAGCAATCAGGGCCACTAACTACTAGACCAACAGGCCAGTCAAATGAAGTACATACATGAGATTGACTTCTGAGATTGGTTTCTATTATGTGCCTGTGTCGTCAAATAGGTCATAGGTGGCTACGAGTTAGTGCGTAGATGTCATAAAATATATTACAAATTGGAAAAACTAACCTATTTAGATTCATTAAATACAGCTTTTTTGAGCTTCAGTCTTGAATATTTTTTTATTTTATTTCGTTTGTTCACCATTTTTATGTGTTAGGTTTCACTTTATTCTCTCGAGTAGTCGGCGACAGCGGGCACAAAAAAGTTCTACACGACTGCTCTCTAAGACGCGCTACGGTCGACTGATGTGGCTCGGGAACGGTAGTTTGGTCTACTCGCGCGTAAATTTATCGCGCGTTTCTTATTCATATTTCTTTTTTAAATTATATGCCCTCTGATTTATTAAAACAAACCCATAATCCCCTAAAATACTTAATGGTGAACGTGCAGACGAATTTTTTTGAAATTCGTCTAATCACAATCGAATAAAACTGGTATTGCTCTTATTGGACGTGAATAAAATTGCTAATTTTGGGGTAACTTTGCAATTTTTTTGTATCGAGCCAAATAGGGTCAATCGTGTTTTGGCCCTCGCAGTTCACTAAAAAATATCTTTAAATTTAATAATCATGAAAAAAAAAATAAGGCAAATTTCTAGTTTTAGGGGCCAAAAATTGATTTTGCGTGCAGTCGAAATGCGACAAAACATCTATTTTGGGACGCATTTCGCCTTAATAGCTTAGTAATGCTTTTGTGCGGTATGACTTCTTTGAGTTTCAGAGCATTAAACATGAATTCTATCTTACTGTGCTTGATAAACATACCATGTGTTTCTATGTAGTTGTTGCACTTGGTGAAAGTACGTAATATGGCTTATACCTGAAAAATGTAGTAAAGCTATGCTTTTCACCTTCATCTTTGTAGATTTTATAAAGATTTTGCATGGTATTGACTAGATATTCTGATCTTCATTTTTCTTTTATTCGTCCTCGTTTCACGTTTACCTGCAGTGCGTCTACTAATATCATCACGATTGTAAAAACTTCTCCAAGTCCTCCACAATACATTTGTTCAGAGGTCTGCTCTTGAAATTGGTTTTCCTCACTTGACCTTTAAGTCAAAACAAGTTTCTTTCCGTTTTTGTGTTTATTTTTTTACCTACTTTTAATGCTATACTTTTAATAACTCTTTTTTTCTGTTTTTTTTTTTTTGCAGTCAGTGTATGCTTCACGTATCCTTATACTTCCATGACTGCTTAAAATGCCTCTTCAGTCTTTTAAGTATTTTTTATTATGAAGTTCGTGCTTTACTGGATCCTGTTTTATTTTTTCCCTGTACCTTTTAGACCGCTTCGCTGCCGTCAACACAATAATCTGGTCAAAAAAAAAAGAGAAAATTCTACGGCTGCACAATTTACGTTTTAACTATTGAAAATAATGATTATTACAAAAATCTGTAACTGAGTCGTTTGAAAACAAAAGTGGTCAAATCCATTGGGGAGTATTTATGGGAAACAACGACGTTTCGTTCTGATCTCCCTGCACAAGCTGTGTATAGAGTTTGAATACATATGGCCTCACTTAGGTTAGTATATCTGATTAAAAAAAATATATTCATGACCACAAGGCTACAAAATTGAAATAATTAGGATATTATTTTGGATTTGACCTATTTCGAAACCAAGCTATGGATTTGACTAGTTTTGTTATTGATATAGTTGGATTTCACCATCTTTGGTTCTTATCACCCTGGATATGACTGATTTTGATGCTAAAACAATATCATGTCATGGGTTCTCAATATTTTGGGTTGGTTGGGTAGTAACAATAAATTTACCGCACGAAAAATACGCGCTTTGACGTGGAGTTGCGGACACCAGCCCGTTATACAATACAATACAATACAACAATAAATTTAAACAATTTAGTACTTTAAAATCAATCTTGCTTTATTTAAAAACCTTCATTCATCATCACTATAATAGTAAATTTTACAACAAGTGCACAAAACTAACCATTTTTATCCGAAACTTTTAGCAACCCGAGCCGAAGGCGAGAGCTGATAGTAATGTCGAGGATAAAATGGTTTTGTGGACGAGTTATAAACTTTGCTTTTCACTTCGAATGCGAGGAATTAAAACAGTAGTATAACATAACATTTCTTTAATTAAAATTCAAAGTAAAATTAGTAGAGTTTTGAATACTGAATGAAATTGTTTTTCCCGGCATCTCGCCGCTTTATTTTTTTTTAACCTATACAGCCTACCATTAAATTAATTTAGTAATATTAATTTTCTTTAATTAAAAAAAAAATAACCTTCCTACCGTACTTGAATTTAAATATTAATATCTTTTATGTCTTAAAAAAAAACACATAAGGCAAATAAATTAAAGTAAATATAATATTATAAAATAACAAATTCTATCTATGAACTTCTTATTGTGTTTGGCTGTATGGCTCATTTTCTTTGCCTTACTAAAAATACATTTAAGTAGGATGTTATTGGGCATTCTATTCCACCTTTCGCTCTGTCGCTCGCTTCGCTCGCTCGTCGCGGTGGAATAGAATACCCAATAACATTTTTTGAAAACATTGGTTCGGGGCCTATTCCACTTTGAAATCTAATTTACAAAATACTATCTTTTATTCGGTGCGGTGGAATAAAATGCACAATAACATTTTTATGAAAACATTGGTTCGGGGCCTATTCCACTTTGAAATCTAATTTAACACAACTAAGACACAACTTCACGTACGTTTCGACCATTCCATTTAAGAAATATATTTAATAATATCGAATCATATGGGGCCCTGAAAAGGGCCTTTTTTTTGATGTGCGCATCTGAACACAGTATGCTAAAATTTAGGACTGATTGCCTCATGTCTCTTCACAAATCAGAGATAACGTGTGTTGACACGCCACTCCGTGTTTTGTGATCCAGATTGGATTCCAAGGACATCTAAATTTTAGGATACCATAATCTTTAAACTAAGATTCAGGGCAGTTTGCCTCACGTCTCTTCACAAATTAGAGATAACGTGTGTAGATGACACGTCATTTCGTATTTTGTGGTTCAGATTGAACTCCAAGGACGTCTGAATTTTAGTTTAATTCATTCAGACAACATCTCTCTGTTCTTGCGCAATGCCACTATGCCACTATAATACTAAGCGAGTAACTAAGCCACATTTACTAAGCAAACTATCTGAACACAGTATGCTAAAATTTAGGACTGATTGCCTCATGTCTCTTCACAAATTAGAGATAACGTGTGTTGACAGCGCCACTCCGTGTTTTGTGATCCAGATTGGATTCCAAGGACATCTAAATTTTAGAATACCATAATCATTAAACTAAGATTCAGGGCAGGTTGCCTCACGTCTCTTCACAAATTAGAGATAACGTGTGTAGATGACACGTCATTTCGTATTTTGTGGTCCAGATTGAACTCCAAGGACGTCTGAATTTTAGTTTAATTCGTTCAGACAACATCTCTCTGTTCTTTCGCAATGCCACTATGCCACTATAATACTAAGCGAGTAACTAAGCCACAACTTCACATTTTCACTTCACATTTACTAAGCAAACTATCTGAACACAGTATGCTAAAATTTAGGACTGATTGCCTCATGTCTCTTCACAAATCAGAGATAACGTGTGTTGACACGCCACTCCGTGTTTTGTGATCCAGATTGGATTCCAAGGACATCTAAATTTTAGAATACCATAATCATTAAACTAAGATTCAGGGCAGTTTGCCTCACGTCTCTTCACAAATTAGAGACAACGTGTGTAGATGACACGTTATTTCGTATTTTGTGGTTCAGATTGAACTCCAAGGACGTCTGAATTTTAGCTTAATTCATTCAGACAACACCTCTCTGCACGTTACCAACATAAACTGTACCGTTAAATAAATACGTTTATATACCACCACATCACTTTCTGCTATGTTAAGAGCGTGTTACACTGATACAATTCCCGTCAAACGGATAATTCGCACATACCGGTCCGTTTATTATTGTATTATTCGCCGAACGATGGCGGCGCAGAAACGATCATATTGACACATACCGGTCCGTTTATTAATGTATTATCCGCCGGACGACGGTTGCAGAAGCGATCATATTGAACGTTCATACGATAAGTGTAAGTGACTCTTAAGAATCACCAAGATTGCAAAGTTGCATTATATAAATTTGCTGCGTTTGATATGGCAATGTGTGGGTTGTTTCCATGTGTTCTAGAATTACAACGCGGTCGCTGTGATCCACGTATATTATATGTTGTAGTCATAGTTAAAATTTGTATGATACAAAACCATAACTAATGTGATTCATTAAAATATGGATTATGTTTGTATGTCAGTTTGATAAGTTTACTGTAAAATACGTATACACACTTTGTTAAGATATTATGCATATCTCACACAACATTGTCATTTGTGTACATGATAGTAGGTGTATCAATTTAAAATTATCAGAAGGATGTATCTTCTATCAAAAATGAATTTAGCAGTAGCGTTCTACCTAAAACTTTTTAACGTTGTTATTTTAAACTCATACATTCATTTTAGATATTTTATGGTTTTATAATATTATCTAGTAATTTTAAGTTTTACTGCAACATCAAAATTGCAAAGTTGCATTGTATAAATTTGCTGCGCTCCATATGTCTATGTGTGGGTGGTTCACAGGTGTTCTACAATTACAATGCATCCGCTTTGATCCACGTGTACGCCTTATCCTATGTTGTAATCATAGTTAAAATTTGTATAATACAAAACCTCCCAAAACTAATGTGATTCATTAAAGTATGAATTATGTTTGTGTGTCAGTTTGATAGTTTTACTGTAAAATACGTATACACGCTTTTGCTAAGATATGCATATCTCTAACTAGATAGTAGGTGTATCAATTCAAAATTATTAGAAGGATGTATCTTCTATCAAAAATGAATTAAGCAGTAGCTTTCTACCTAAAACTTTTGAACGTTGTTATTTTAAACTCATACATTCATTTTTAGATATTTAATGGTTTTATAATATTATCTAGTAATTTTAAGTTTTACTACAACACACTTGCAAACTAACTTTTTGATGCGGATTCGCTTCCGTTAATTATTCTGTATAAAAAATAATTTTTTCATCACTCTGAAATAATTATTTTTATTTACATTTGTATAAAAAAGATTTTTATTATTTATTGAATTTTGCGATGCTATGTGGAAATCAAAATATAATAGTACAATAAACAAACATACAAAATTAATTATAATCTTAATGTATTTTTCATAAGCGACAGCTAGGTGTCGGGTTCATCTCTGTCGGCGAGCGAAAAGCGATGGTTTTATATTTCTCAATAAAAAATTGTAATTAGGCAGAAAATTGGGTATCATTACGCTTTAATTTGACGTAACTAACACAAATTAATCATGCAACTTTGTAGAGCTGTAATTAAGGTTGAATTTTGTAATGACACAAATACTGCTGATATGGTATTTTTTATGAATTAAAATCAATCTATTTCGATCAATACGTTACATTTGAAAAAAAAAAATATTATTTAAGTCAATAAAACTTGAAATATTTACTCAAGATGTAAATAAAATAGCACTTTCAAGCAATGATGATAAACGGTTGTTATTATATGATAAAGTATCTACTTTAGCGTGGGGTAATACAAATATATTTAAGTAGTGCATTAAATAAATATTTTTATGCAGTTACGAAATAAATTGTGTGTTATGTAAGTAATTACTGTTTTATATAGATTAAATGCTTACTAAAATAAGAATTGTATTTTAGTTACTACTTACGAAATAAATTGTATATTATGTAAGTAATTACTGCTCGATATAGATTAAATACCAACGATAAGCATACAATGAAAATAAGCAATGTATTTAGGTACTACCTAAGAAATATTTTTTTTTTTTTTTTTTCAATAATAAATATGTTTCATTTACATTTTTGTTGACAAAGCGCATTGCGCTATCTGGTACCTCTATCATGATATGCAAAGTAAGATAGTTTTAATCTTATTCCAGGTGTTATGCCTAATACCACGCACTGGCAAAATCATGTTTCGATTTGTTTGAAGTCGAAAATGATTCACAGTTTATTACTAAGGAGTCAGATTGTCAAAACAGCACCAACTTGCTACAAAATCATGTCTCGACTTGTTTGAAGTCGAATTTGATTCACAGTTCATTACTTATGGAGTCAGATTACCAAAACATCCACAGTTTGCTACAATAATAAGATTAAAATATGTACATACAACGTTAGGCAGCCAGCTCAAGCGGTCACATTACGTTAAATAAAACGAAATGTAAGTATTTATCATTTAGAGCTTAAGTTAATAATGTGAATTTTCTTAAGAGTGTTGTCACTGGTATTAATCATAATATTTTCTTTCAGAGCATCAATAATGTGTGATTCTCCTGACATCATGTTCTCCCAATATGGCCAAGGCTTCCCGACTCCAAGTTTAAGCTGGCATATTCCAGAGCAACGCAGACCTGAACCAGCCATTAAAAAATCTAGAACAAGACGGGAGGGCTTAAAACGCAAAGCATCGGAAGAGCATCCTTTATGTCAATCATACGTATTAAATAACGAAAAGAAAAAAGGTTTACGACTGATCCAGATACAAGTGTTGGACATTAGTGAGCGACAAGAAAACGTGGTTAATACAAGTGAAAATGACGATGTGGTAGTGTTAAGTGCACAATATGTAGTTAGTGAACCGGTGGACTATGTTATGGAAGAGACACAATCATTAATAAACAAAATTTCGAAAAAACTTTGTGGTGACGATTGTTATTAGTGAGTAGTTTCTATATAATTATGTCTACTCTTAACTTATTGTGTTAGATTGTGATTTGCTCAGGTAATCTAGTGTTGTGTGTTAGCAAGATTGCGGCTGTATTATTATTATTATTACTTGTAATTAATTATTGTACTTTGCTAATCTGCTAGTGTATTAAAATGTATCTACTTAGGTCATCAAGATTTGTCTCATATATTTAAATAAAAATATAATTAATAAGGATAAGTGTAAGTAACTATGTATTTTGTAAATAATGTGATAACTAAATAAAAAATATATTTATAATTCAAATTATGTTTTATTAGCATTACACAAACATATACTTTAAATTAGCTCAAATTAATCTCATTATTTGTTATATGTTTTGAATATTTTTAAATTAATAGAATACTTACTCATCGCAATTCACCTAATTAGAGCTAATATAAAGTTGCTGTTTGAGTTACCCTAAACACATATAAATAAAACAAAAAGTATATTTAGATTTTTATTAACTATACATAATAAAATTAAAACATATTAAACACAGACATATTATTATCATCATACCATTTCCTAATACATACTGCATTATTTAATGCACAGTTCTTTTTATGGTTTACACAATTAAAATCAGCTTTAATTTTACAGTACTTTTGTTTTAATTTCATAAAATTAGGACAACCTTTGTCCCCTATATCGATCACTTCACAGTTTGCACATAACTCTTTAATCCATTTTATCTTTTCCAAGCCTTTTGTAATAATTTTTTTGTTTTCTAAATAGGGTATAATAACACGATGAAACTCTTTGTAGTCTATGTAGCCTTCACTCCAGTAAATTCCTCGATTTCTTTCTAACCACCTCACATGCTTTTTTTCTTCTGGTGTTAGGTAATGGAATGAATATGGTGGCTTTACCAAGAACGTCTGTGTATGATCCTGACCCACAATGGCTAATTCTTTGACGATGAAATTATTTATATTATCTTTAAATCCTTGCAGCTCTACTATAAGGGTATCCGGCTTCATGATATCTTCTTAACGATGTTACTTAGGGGTCTATATTCAACAATGCAGTCGTTCAGAATGAGACAGTATGCTGAAGTTTGGTCTGGTATCTCTGAATCACTCTCAATTTCTACTCTCACATCCACGACCGGACCTGTCTTTAAGTTATCCGCTTGTCTAGAGCAATCGACTACAAACAGCGGCGCTATATCTCTAAATTGTTTTTCACTGAGTATGGGCTCCGAGCGACGTCCGTAATACGACTGTTGAAATCTGATGTATTGTTCGTATAATAAAGCAATTCTGTTATTAGAAAAACTTACATTTAAGTTCTCGTATGGAAAATAAGTTGAATTTAGATAAACTCTAACGTCTCGAAGATAGCAGTGATCGAATTGAGACATGTCAGAACTTGCATTGTTTTTTCTTTTTGTCTGTAGACCAATAATAACGTATCTTGGTTTTTCTATCTGAGATGAAGTTTTGATAGACCAGGTATGTTTTGTAGTTTTAGGTAAAGCGGGGTATTCGTACAGATCCCAATTTCTGTATATCATTTGAAGTGGACGATCTTTTTCTAATAATTTTAACAAACCAATTTTTTCTTTGTCAGATACTTTAACATGAGGTACGCGCCATATGATTTTATTAATCTGAACATCATCTACTACTTCGCCAGTATTAAGTTTAACTGCGTTCAAATTAGTGCTACTTCTTAATAATATCAGTTCATGTCTACTATTTATCACGACTTTATTAAAATCTTCAGCAAAGCCGAGAATATTACGAAGTGGTATAGAAGCAGAAAATCTTCCTCCATCGATATTTTTTACACCCTCAATATTCCATCCCCAGGCATTAGACATTTTAGATTCACTTTCATTCATTGAAATTAGTGATTTCATGGTTGTTGTTATACCTGCATTTTTTATTTTATCAATTTCCACTCCATTTAGCTCATATCTTATATCTTGGAACAAATAGAGTAGAGCATTATTCGTAAAATGGACACTAGTAGCTTTGTCTTTCGTATCTTTTTTGGTAACTATAACAGTTCCTTCTAAATAGAGGGTGCTAGCCGATGGTAATATGTACAAGTCTTGTTGGTTGATAGGTATACGAATTTCATCGTTCCTGTTAAAACTTGTTACATATGGCTTGTAGGAATGAAATTCGATACCTTCTATAGTATTATCATAATTCGGAGGGGCTAAAACGTCTAAGATATTCATTTTAACAATCCGATGGCTCTAAGGAATGCTTTATTATCTTTATTCAATTTTGTTTTCTTTTTAGAGAGAGGTCTTATTTGATAGGTAGCTCGAGCAGAACTGATATTCTTTACTTGTTGAGACACATTTTTATTGTAGTCAATCATTTTTTCTTCTAAGATGCAGATATACTTGCACTTCTTCACCACGTAAATTGATTAATCGATTGTTTATATCTAGCAGCCTGATATGTATGCAGCTTATGTTGTTTTGGTTGATTGGGAAATATATAGCGTTCTTCGGAATTTCTATGATCCTATATCCAGGTGGCACATTAAGTGCAAATTCGTGAATAATATGACTTGGTTCACCGTTTATATATGAACCACTTACAATATCACATTCAACCCTGACTACGGTCGTAGGTAGAATGTTGACTGGAGACGGCGACACATGCCATTTATTTGCCTTCAAGATTTGTTTGTCAAATCCTAATAGTTTTCTAAAAGAGCCTTCTTTGATAAAATTAATGTCTTTTGTACAAAATATTGTAGTTTTTAAAGTATTATTATTGCACCGTAATTTGATCGCTGCATTTTTTATTTCTAATTTTAAGTAATCGCTGATATCTTGCAATTCATAAGTACCTTCAGGTATTTCAATAACTTCATCAGAGCCATAATAGAACTTATTATTACTTTTATCAATGTTTGGAATAGAATTAAACGTAGAAAAGTGCAATAAAGCACACTCATACTCTCCATCTAATTGTAACGTATTGGAATAGTATGTAGTTAACACTGATGAGGCTCCAGTAATCGACAAAGTGAGGGACATCTTGCAAATGATTGAAATGAAAGAGAAGCGTATATTTTATATAATATTTTTATTCCAAAAAGTCTGCAAATAGTTTAAGCATAAATGACCACAATTAACTGCGTTGAATTTTTGATATCTTGTGTAGTTATAAAAAACACTACAATTTTTTAAATATTGCATCAATTCCATCGGAGGTTTTAGATTCCCATAGCTATCAAAGTATTCACAGTGATTGTATACTTTAGTATAAGCTACCCAATGCGTTCCTTCATTCTTCGAATCGTCTAAGTTAACGATACCACATTCAATGTGTTTCGGTTTCCGAGGTAGTCGATCTTTCATGTACACCCCACGAAAATATGGAATGTCTCTTGAATACTTCTGGATGTCTACATCAGTTAGAGGACGATTAGGTAGCATATTTCTTAGTTTTTTGAAGTTATAAATAATCCTTTACCGCTTTTATAGGGCTTAATGTATAAACCCTTGCCCAACACTAAAGCCTCCATAGCTCTATTATGTCGTTCTGTTTCTTGTAAATTTTGCTTGCTTGCTTTATAATCATTAACGGTTTTTGCAATTCCAGCTGCACCACCAGCTAAAGTCCCTAAAGCTGATAAACCAGCGAAAATTGGAATTAAAGGTAGAACTCCTCCACTCTTTGGTAAGGGTATTACTCGGGGTACTCGAATTCGATGGTGAATGTTGGGAAATAACTTTTTTGCGGTTAAGTAAGCTGCTTTTATTATAGTTTTATTATCCTTATGTTTGAGTTTCTTAATTTTTGATTTTATTTTTGAAACTAAGGTTTTAAATGTTTTAATGCCAGATCCAGACTTTAGTTTCGCTTTCATAACTTTGCTCACTAGCCAAGAGCTTAGTTTTTCACCTTTTCCTGCATCTTTTGATTTAAGCCTTTGTTTAGCCATGTTAAGTAGTTGTAAATCGGCTTTATGACGATTAGATAAGTCAGTATGGTTTGTATATGCAATGTCGTGTTGCATGCAAGCTTCGTCTAGCTTATTTACACCTCGATCACCTCGTGCTAAGCGTTTGTGAAGTTTAGTTCCTGGTCCGCAATAATTATATCCCGGCAAATGAACTTCGAATGGTAGATTATTAATTATGTTGTTAACTAGTCCGCCTCCTTGCATTACTCAAATTATAATGATAGGATTTCAAATGAGAAATAGTTATATAATATCTTAGTTTATTATTTCAGCTTTCTCAATCCAGCTGTTTTCTGCACTGTTTAAACCTAACCATTTAACATACAGTTTATTTCCTTTCTTTTTCAAAACCTTTTCTATTAAATAAACGTCAGGATAATTAGATTTTAGTAGTTCTTGTTCGTAAAAAGCTCCTAATATTTTTTGCTTTCTTTGATCTTCTATGTGATATGTCACTGGCAAGGATTTATTCACCTTTTTTATAATAAATAATTCTGTGGACCAATTAGGAGTGTAACCTTTTTCAAAATTATGTTTGTATTTACTTATACGAACACAGTCACCAACTTTAAATTTAGGTCTCCACTGAACTAAATCATGTTTGTTCATTCTGTTTATATTTTCTTTAATTACTTTTTCATTACTTTTATTCACATCAGCCGGTTTAAATTGAATAGTGCGATGTTTTGTGTTGTTATATCTCTGCATTGTAGCCACCAATGGTTGACCCAGCCACTTATAGTTTCCATTGAGACTAAAATATTTGTATAATTTATTTTTTAAAGTTCTAATTAATCTCTCTACAATTGATGCTTTTTTAGTAGAAAACGAAGAGTAATGGTTAATATTATGCTTTTTCATAAGGTTTTGAAAAGTGATGTTATAAAATTCTGTCCCTTTATCAGTTTGTAAGTTAATAGGTTTATTACGACTACTAAGCAGTACATGTTCAAAAGCACGAGTAACATCAAATTTATTTTTCGACTTTAACGGTTCAGCCCAGGCATACTTTGAGAAGCAGTCAATTACCACTAAGATGAATTTATAGTTTTTATTGTACTTTTTCAGATTTTGCATATCCATCAAGTCTGCTTGCCATAAATCGTGGATTCCTTTCAGAATAACAGAACGTCGCGGAAAGTTTCTTCGTGCCGCTTTGTGGATTTCATTTACAATTTGCTGTTTGACCATTGAGGAGTTTTTTGAAGTCATTTCTCTACCTCTGTTTTAGTATGAAACTTATCTTGCAAATGAGTTATAATCTCAGGTATATTTGCTTTTAAAGTAGCTTGAACTGTGCCCTTTGCATCTTTTATGATTTGAGAACGCAATTTACCAATCAAATTATTTACTTCTCTTAATGTTGTAGCATTCAATTGATCTACATAATCCTTGTTCACAGCATCATCTGCTTCTACTGGAGATCTAATTCCTCTCAGTCTTGATGTTTTTAAATCGAAATCTCCGTTTTCTGATTTTAGCAATGCATTCTCATTAAACTCAAATAACTCTGACAAACGCATTCTTTTATGAATGTAGTGTCCAAATTTGTCTACATTCATTTTCAGGTGTATTGTATCGAGAGGCTGATAGTGAAATAACCAAGTTTTAAAATATTTATTTATTTATAATTTTACTTTCACGCAATTCTTCAATGATAGATATAATTTCATTATCTAATCCTGTGTTGCCAGCATCTCTTGACGCAATTAATAATTTCAACCTTTCTACTAATTCATTAGGATCATCCCAGTACACTAAATCAACGTTTTTTTTCCACTTTTTTAGTAACGGTAGACCCTTTCCGTGAACTGCATTCTTCAGTTTAAAAAGAGGTTTAATAACTTGCAAATATTTTTGTCCTTTATTACTTTTTATTGGCTTACTTGGTTCATAGTCACGACGATGTGCATTTGTATCAAGTAACATAGATTTATAATTTTGCATATCACTATCTGTCACCAAGTTTAAGTTTACATCTTTCTTGAGCAACAACTGTTTTAAACCAGGCGTATTACGATATTTATGTCCAGCTACAGTGATGAACTGATCGTTGATGGTTATGGAAGCAGAACCTAACATCAGTTTCCCGCGTTCTGCTCTAACCCCAAATGGAATATCTACCAATGCTTCCGAAGATACTGACCAAGATGACGTATCACAATCTTGATTACTTTCAACTACTGATTCATAGGAAGAGTCACTGTTGACATCGGATTCATATTTTTCGTTCTCATCACCGTTGTTATAATTACTTTCTGCGCTATCAGTTCTTTCTTTCTCCAAAGTTTTCTCAATAAACGGAACATCAGCAAAATTATCATTAGCTTGCAGGAGAGGAGTTTGCTTATTAGCATTAGCAATTAGGTTGAGAGGCTCAGTTATAGGTTTCAAAACTGATTCCAGTGCTTGTTTATTATTAACCTCAGCATCTCTCATTTTACGTACTTTTACCTTTACAGCTTCTGCTGCGTCAACAATTTGTCGCTTTAATGATTTTTCCATAGTGGTAAGTTTGTCCTAATCGAATCAGCGTCGCAAGGCGAATAATAATGACAGCTCGGTAATAGTCTTATATATACATGTATTCGTATCCTTAGTCAAAGACTACAAACGTATCAAATTTACTTCTATAACATCCTTTGTTCTTGGAACAATCTTTATTAATCACAACATAACTGAAAGGAATACTCCATATTTTTGAACACATTTCACGAAATTCAGCCCATGTCATGTCAGTGTTGACATGTTCTTCATAAACATTGTTAACGCGCAGGAGTGCGGGGTGCGGGACGCACTGCCACCATCTCCCTACTCCCTACAAATCGTGCCTATATATAGTGCGTGTGCCGCGGTCTTCGGCGTCTACGTCTGATAGGTACCATTACCTAGCATAGTTCACTTAGTAAATTTTATTTAAATACAAAATTGTAAAGTACTACAATAAACGTCTAAAATCGTCCCGAGTATTTTCTTCCAGCTCCTATCTACATACACCCTGACACACAAACAGTCTAAGCCTAGACATTTTTTGGTGCCGTGACCAGGATATTGAGGAATAAAAAGGATTGAAGGACAAAGTCAAGGAATCCAAGGATAAAGGGAAGAGAGAGTTATAAAAAGGAATTTCCAAACGCCACGAGGCGAGGTGAGCCCGTTCCATTTTTTTCCTTCCTACCTACTTATTTGAACCGTGTGCAAATATTTGGCAAATTATTGGTAAAGTTCCTGATATCCAATTGCAATTAATTTATTTAACACAACGTAGGATTGGTCGTATTAGAAACAATGTCTCAAGCTTCCAGGAAACTCGCAGATCCAATAAAAAAGAGAAGTTATATAAAAGGTAGATTGACAATTTTTAAAGGTTACATAGAGGACATTACAAATTTAGATAAATTAACTGATCAGCAAATTTCCGAGT
Organism: Leucania comma; assembly: GCA_958295575.1. NCBI lineage: Eukaryota > Metazoa > Arthropoda > Insecta > Lepidoptera > Noctuidae > Leucania > Leucania comma. The sequence continues at coordinate 19,528,605 of OY282477.1, read as the reverse complement.
TAAGGTTAAGATTATCCAAACTAGAAGCATGTTTTTCCACTTTTGATGACTTACAATCTGAAATTGAAATAGAATCTGAAAATCCAGAGGAACAAATGAAAATTCGTTCTGAAATAGAAGGTCAATTTTATTTATTAATTTCTCAAGGTCAGTGTATTTTAGAGAAAATAGAAGAATATAACATTAGAAGGAAAAGTCTGGCCCATCCAACTATAAAGCAAACCGGTAGTTTCGAAAGTGCGAACTCATTTTCTGGTTCAATAAAATTACCTACGATTAAATTACCAACATTCGATGGTAATTATAGTCAATGGTTAGAGTACAGAGACACATTCGAGGCATTAATTCATAAAAATGATTGTATTGAAACAATAAATAAGTTCCATTACTTGCGATCGTCGTTAGAGGGTAGCTCCGCTTTGATAATTAAATCCTTAACCTTTAGTTCTGACAACTATCGTGTAGCGTGGGACTTATTATGTGAAAGGTATAATAATAGACGCCTTCTTATAACCAATCACATGAAGTCATTATTTAATATGGAAGGCATAAATAAGGAGTCTGATAAATCACTGCGTCTTATAATTGATAATGTAACTAGGAATTTAAGAGGTTTAAAGACGTTAGACCAACCAGTAGAACATTGGGATACTATTATTATCCATTTAACAGTAAATAAACTGGATAATGCAACGAGTCGAAGGTGGGAGGAACATAAAAGTTCGTTAGGAGAGGTTCCTACCCTCGATGAGTTTTTTAAGTTTTTACGCGATCGAGCGGATGTACTAGAAGCGGCGAGGCCAAGTAAATCGAATATTAAAAATGAGAAGGCAGCTAGTTTTGTCGCATCCTCGCAAGCAAATAGTAACCGTAATTTTAATAATAACTGTGTCATTTGTAATCAAGATCATCGCCTATTTGAATGTACGAGGTTTATTTCTATGAGTTTGGATGAAAGAAACAATGTTATTTCTAAGAATAAATTATGTATTAACTGTTTTAAACCGGGTCACCGGGCTTATAACTGCAAATCATTCGGTTGTAAAATTTGTAAATATAAACATAACGCATTATTGCATAGAAATAGACCTCAATCCGAGGACACCAGTAAAGGGGTGAGTCCGACCCAAGATGTCACTACGGTTACGTCACACTCGACGTCGTCAGTCGGAGTTGTAGCTGGATTCGAATCGCCACCGACTCAGCTGCCGGCCGCCGCGGGCTGTGCTGTGCCTACGCGGTATGTACCGCCCGGCGCAGAACCGGTTTCCTTATCAACAGTTGCTACTCAATACGTTCTTTTGTCGACCGCGCTTGTTAAAGTTTTTAGCGAAATGAAAAATAAGTATTACGTAGCTCGCGTATTGTTAGATTCAGGTAGTCAAATATCATTAGTAACGGAAAGTTTTTGTAACAAACTGGGATTACCTTGCAAACGGATAGATCATAACTTTAATATTAATGGTATAGGAAATACTAAACTACAATTAGTAGAAAGTAGTAACTTCGTAATAAACTCATTACATAACAATTTTTCTGTAGGAGTTAATTGTATGATTTTACCAAGAATTACTAATATGTTGTAAAAGTCTTACGTTACCGTGGATGTGTTGGAAGGGTGAAGCAAATAAGAAGGCACTAGTTTTCAGCAGTCTATAATATTGTTCCAAGCACAGGCACAAGCACAAGCAGACAGTTGCAAGATAGAAGGAGAAAGAGTCAGTATACTTAATCTAGGCAGATAAAGCGAACAATCGAAGACCCGACACTTAATTACGATCGCCTGAACGTAAACAAAGTTACCGGAGATATCAACGGACAAGCGCTCCGCGTCACTGAGGTGCCTCCACTACTTGCTCGCCGGGCGGCGCTGCGGCCGCGCAAGTGTCCCTCGTCCCGCGACCGCACGCGCCCCCCTCAACATTCCAATGCCCGGGGCGAGCCTCGGTGACGCGCTGGCAATCTCTAATATTATATTTTTTAAGCAAATACGTTTGTTCGTTGAAACTTAATTTTTTACAATAGTTGTAGATAAACAATGATTTTATTAATTGAAATGCAGTACGCCACATCACCCCCCTCCAGAGACCGTCACTACGGGCGATAATAATCTGGAAAGTGCACCCTGCGACCTGATCGCGTTTGTCCGACCTTGGGGTCGTCGGATTTTGGGAAAGAATTGGTGACTAGTGTATTTTGCGGTGGTTTTGTTATAACAATGTTTTTGTTGTTAGTGTTTGTGTGTGTGTGTGTGCTCGTTGTGTGTGTGTGTGTGTTCATTGTGTATGTATGTGTGTTCGTTGTGTGTGTGTCATTCAGTATGTAGGCTGGCTTGATTCGGTCCACTGATACTGTGACTTCTTTACCACTAATGAGGAGCTTGAACATTTTGTCTGACCGTTGTATGACTTTGTATGGCCCAGTGTAAGATGGCTTAAATGTTCCGGAGGAAGTATCGTCTCTTAAGAACACGTGTGATGCTGTGGCCAGTTCTTTAAAGATAAATATTATTCGATTTTTGCCGTGTTGTGATGCTGGTGATGGTTGTAAGTTTCTGGCGAACATACGTAATCTTGACGTATACTCTGTTACGTTCATTGTGTTGTTTTGTGGTTGAAAGAAATCGCCTGGTAGACGCAGTGTTTCCCCGTATACCAGTTCAGCTGTAGTCCCTTGTATATCTTCTTTGTAGGCGCTTCGTATGCCGAGGAGAACCATGGGCAGTGTTTCGACCCAATTTTCGTTTCCATGGCAGGTAATTGCCGTTTTTAGCTGCCTGTGGAAGCGCTCAATTAGTCCATTGCTTGCTGGGTGGTAGGCAGTCGTTTTATTGTGCACGAAGCCTACTATTTCTGACAGGCGTTTGAAGAGGTTGGACTCGAATTGTCTACCGCGATCCGTAACGATCTGAGTGGGACAGCCGAATCGTGAAATCCAACCATATAGCAGTGCTCTCGCCACCGTTTCTGCTGTAATATCTTTTATAGGTATCGCTTCAGGCCATCGCGTAAAGCGATCGATAGCGGTGAGGCAATATTGAAATCCTTGTGACGATGGCAGTGGTCCGATTAGATCTATATGAATGTGCATAAAACGGGAACGTGGCAATTTAAAACTACTGAGTGGTGCATGGACGTGGCGAGTCACTTTCGAGCGTTGGCAAGCCAAGCAGTTTCGAGACCATTGCCTGCAGTCTTTTCTCACCTCTGGCCATACGTACCGTTCCGCGACTAATTTCGCGGTAGCGTTTGCTCCTGGGTGGCTGAATGAGTGTAAGCTGTCGAATACTTGTCGGCGAAATTCCTTAGTGACGTACGGTCTTTGCGTCTTGCTTCTCTCATCGCAGTACAGTTCTAGACCCGATCCCGGCAGTATTACCTTTTTCAAGCACAATGAGCTCGTACCGCTCTGCAGTTGCTTGAGTTCTGGGTCGTTCCTTTGCGATTGTGCTAGCTCGTTCAAATCGATGGGCTGCACTATTTCTTCGACTCGTGTTAATGTATCGGCTACTATATTGTTTTTTCCTGATATGTGTCTGATATCTGTTGTAAACTGCGAGATGTAATCTAAGTGTCGGAACTGTCTTGGTGAGCAATTTTCCTTACGATTTTGGAACGCATAACATATAGGCTTGTGGTCCGTATAGATCGTAAATTCTCTTGCCTCAACCATATGCCTGAAATACTTGATTGCCTCATAAATTGCGAGCAGTTCTCGGTCGTAAGGCGAGTATTTCTGTTCTGTTGGGCTTAGTTTGTGGGAAAAGAAGGCTAATGGTTCCCAGGTATCATTCTTTAACTGCTGTAGGACCGCGCCTAAAGCAGTGTCTGAGGCGTCTGTTACCAAAGCGAGTTTCGCTCTGGAGTCTGGGTGCGCTAGCATGGCGGCCTGGCATAGCCCCTTCTTACATGCTTCAAAGGCAGCTTCCTGCTTTGACGTAAAATTCACAGGGTGTGAGCCTTTTGCTGACCCACCTAAGAGTTCGTTGAGAGGCGTTTGGTGTTGTGCGGCGTTTGGTATAAATCGTCTGTAAAAATTTACCATTCCTAAAAATCTTCTCAATCCACGTACGGTCTTAGGTGGGGGAAAACTGCTAATGGCCTCCACTTTTGCTGGCAAGGGTTTTGTGCCGTTGGGCGTGATGTTGTAACCTAAAAATGTTACCTCTTGGGCACCAAACACACATTTTGAGGTATTTATGACCATCCCGTACTTCTGTAGCCTGGAGAATAGTTGCCTCAGATGATCCTTATGTTCTTCTTCGTCTTTTGAGTATACCAGAAAATCATCTAAATAACTATAGCAGAAGTCTAGGCCCCGAGTCATTTCATCGACAAAACGTTGAAACGTTTGCCCTGCGTTGCGGAGTCCAAACGTCATGAACGGGAATTCATATAGGCCAAACGGTGTAGTGATCGCTGTTTTCTGAATATCGTCTGGGTTCACTCTAATTTGGTTATATGCTTTAACTAGGTCAATGGTAGAGAAAACCTGGCTGCCACAAAGATTGTGTGAGAAGTCGTGTATGTGGCGAATAGGGTATCTGTCGGGAATTGTTCGTGCGTTTAACATTCTGTAATCACCGCATGGACGCCAGCCGTTATCTTTTTTTTTAGCGAGGTGTAATGGTGAGGCCCACGGTGAGTCGGAGGGTCTGGCAGTGCCAATTTTGAGCATTGTTTCAAACTCCTCCTTAGCGATTTTTAGCTTATCAGGTGCCAACCGACGGGGTGTGCAAGATACAGGTGGTCCTGGTGTTGTGCGTATGTAATGTACGGTGTTGTGTGTTGGTTTGTTATGTATACCTGATGGTCGGGTTATGTCTGGGAATTCTCGTAATATGTCATGATATTTGGTGTCACCAATTCTTACCTTCACGGAAGAAACAATGTCGGAAAAACGCGCAGGTGAAGCCGGGGCAGCAAGCGTTGTTTCGCCATCAATGAGGCGCCGGTTGCGAACGTCTACCGTTAAATTGTAGTGAGATAAGAAGTCAACTCCGATTATCGCCTTAGTTACGTCTGCAACAATAAATTTCCAAATGAATTCGCGGCGCAAACCTATATTTAATTTTAATTGTATGTGTCCATATGTGTTTATTACACTTCCGTTAGCCGCGCATAGTTCGTAGTTGGTCTTAGTACGACGTTCCTTTATAGCTGACCTGGGATAGACGCACACGTCGCTGCCAGTGTCGACAAGTAGCTGCGTCTTTGTGGTTTGGTCCGTCACGAATAGGCGACCGGTGCTATGACAGTCGTCGGTCGCCGTCACTGACTGCCGGTTGCGTTTCCCGAGTGATCACAGGGTTTCATACACTTGGTAGCTCTGTCACCAAACTTGAAATGATACCAACATATGGGAAACTGCCTGTAGTTTGAATTGGAACGCCGAGATGGTGACCGTCTTCTGTTGTTGCTGCGAGATCTTTGTCTTGAGCGTGATATTCTTTCCATTTGAGAGGTAAGAGCCTGCACTTGCTTGGTTAATTCGGCGATCTGGCAGCTCATCTGGTCTGTGTTGCTACCTGGCGCACTTAGAGACGTGGCTGCGACTTGTGGGTTAGGTGGTACGACGTCATGAATGCGGTCCGCCAGTTCAGCTACTTCCTCCAAAGCCGTCTTCGATTGTGTGGCTACGATTGTCTGAGTGCTGCTGGGCAAGCGACTCGTCCAAATGGTGCGTAAGAAATCTTCTGGCACGTTTGGTCCTGCAAGATGCCGCAGATACCTTAGAAATTGGGAAGGCTTCCGGTCACCGAGCTCTTCTTGAGTAAGGAGCTGGTGTACTTTTTTCTCTTGCGACGCTGATAGTCTCTTCACTAGTTCCGTTTTTAATTTTTCGTATTTATTCGGCGCTGTCGGGTCGCTGATAATATCCTCGACTTCGGAAGCATAAATCGGGTCGAGGTTTCCGATAGCGTAATGATATTTGGTTGCGTCGGATGTTATGTTGGCTAGCACAAACTGGCTTTCCAGTTGTAAAAACCAGAGCGCTGGTTTTTCAGGATAAAAAGGGGGTACTCTTACGCCAACTCGATGGACATCACACTGGTGTTTCGGTTCGCCATCTTGATTTCCTTTTCCTTGACTCATCTTGTGTTCCTTGCGGGGTCACCAATGTAAAAGTCTTACGTTACCGTGGATGTGTTGGAAGGGTGAAGCAAATAAGAAGGCACTAGTTTTCAGCAGTCTATAATATTGTTCCAAGCACAGGCACAAGCACAAGCAGACAGTTGCAAGATAGAAGGAGAAAGAGTCAGTATACTTAATCTAGGCAGATAAAGCGAACAATCGAAGACCCGACACTTAATTACGATCGCCTGAACGTAAACAAAGTTACCGGAGATATCAACGGACAAGCGCTCCGCGTCACTGAGGTGCCTCCACTACTTGCTCGCCGGGCGGCGCTGCGGCCGCGCAAGTGTCCCTCGTCCCGCGACCGCACGCGCCCCCCTCAACATTCCAATGCCCGGGGCGAGCCTCGGTGACGCGCTGGCAATCTCTAATATTATATTTTTTAAGCAAATACGTTTGTTCGTTGAAACTTAATTTTTTACAATAGTTGTAGATAAACAATGATTTTATTAATTGAAATGCAGTACGCCACATGTTGCCAAGTGTAAAGGTAAATGTAAATAAATTGAATATTCCGGGTGACATATTGGTAGATTTGGCAGATAGCAGATTTTATGAGCCCTCTGAGGTAGATATATTGATAGGAGCCGATTTGTTTTGGGAACTTGTAACAGGTCAACAAGTAAAATTAGGTAAGGGCCTTCCCACACTGCAGAGTTCTAAGTTAGGTTGGCTGGTTACGGGTCCCGTGGATATATGCATACCTAAATATGAAGCAAAATGTAACTTAGCTAGAAATGTTAGTGAACAGTTGGAGAAATTTTGGAAGGTTGAGGAAGTTATATGTATAGACCAATTACCGATTAGTACTGAAGAAGAATTTTGTGAAAAACACTTTGTAAAAAATATGTATAGAACTGAAAATGGAAGATTTTGTGTAAAAATGCCTTTCCATACTTCTCCTTCTGTATTGGGAGACTCGTTTGTAAAGGCCAAATCTCGTTTAATAAATTTGGAGAAAAGGTTTAAAAGGCAGCCTCACGTAAAAAGTACTTATGTAGATTTTATCAATGAATATGAACAATTAAATCACTTATCTGAGAGTAACAGACCTCCGTTTGCATGTTATTTACCGCATCACCCGATTATTAGGGAAAAGAGCGAGACCACAAGGCTTCGGGTTGTATTTAATGCCTCCGAGAAAACCAGTATCGGGTATTCGTTGAATGACATACAAATGGTGGGACCGGTAATTCAAGATGATTTATTAAGTATATTGCTCAGATTTAGACAACATAATTATGTTTTGACTTCAGACATTGAAAAAATGTATAGACAAATATTAATTTCTGAGAGTCAAAGGCATTTGCAAATGATATTATGGAGGGAGAACGAGCATGACCCAGTAAAACATTTAAAATTAAATACTATTACCTACGGAACCGCGTCCGCGCCGTACTTAAGTACCCGTTGTCTGTTGCAACTAGCATATGAGTGTGAGAATCCAGATGTTAAGGAGATAATTAAGCACGATTTTTTCATGGACGATTTATTAACGGGTCATGAGACAGAGGAAGGTTTAAATCGTATATGCAGATTAATTACTAAATCGTTAAGTTCAGCCGGTTTTAATTTGCGAAAATTCCGATCGAATGCAAATCAATTGTTTGTAGAAAACAAATTAAATGAAGTACAAGAACTTACCGAATTTAAAACAGTTACCAGTACTTTAGGTTTGACATGGTCACCTGAGGCTGATTTGTTCAAATTTTCAGTACAAGTAGATATGCATGAAAAAATCACAAAACGAAATATATTATCTTCTATTGCAAAAATTTTTGACCCATTAGGTCTTTTAAGTATATTTATTGTTAAAGCTAAATTAATCTTACAAAAGCTATGGTTATGCAAATTGGAATGGGATGATCCAGTAGACGATGAAATAAAAAAAAGGTGGTATAACTTCATAAAAAATATGAATTCCCTTAGTTGCATAGAAGTACCTAGACAGGCGATGTGTAAGGATGCAGTGAATATCGAAATTCATATTTTTTGTGATGCATCGGCCAGTGCATATGGGTCATGTGTTTATGTGCGTTCTGTGAACCAGAACGGTGAAATTCATGTACGGTTATTTGTTCTAAATCAAGGATCGCCCCATTAAAAGGTTTAACCATTCCTAAGCTCGAGTTATGCGGCGCGCTGTTGTCCGCCGAGTTAGGGAATAAGGTGACCCACTCCTTACGATGTACTATTTCTCGTTGTGTTTACTGGACAGACTCGATGATAGTGCTTGGTTGGTTGCGTACATCGCGCGCTACCCCAAAGCAATTAAAAGTATTTGTTGCAAATCGAGTAAATCAAATTAATAGTTTGACTAAGAATTGTGAATGGCGATACGTACCAACCGAACACAATCCAGCTGATTATATTTCTCGCGGAGTAGACCAGATGAATGATAAAATACAAACCTTGTGGTGGAGTGGGCCTCACTTTTTATCATTAGTTGAATTTCATTGGCCTAATGTGGGTAACTATAAGTTAAATAGTATAACGTTACCAGAAATGAAGCAGGTAGGCTCATTAGTAAAAGATGCGAACGTAAACAATATGTTATTTGACTTTGAGCGTTATTCTAAACTTAATATGGTACAACGTACAATGGCCTACGTACTTAGATTTATTAAATTAAATTGTAGAATTAAAGTAATGCAAGATAGACTTACCTGTAGTTATTTAACGGCTGATGAGTTAAATGATAGCTTAATGTATTTGGTTAAATTTGCGCAGTTAGATGCATTTAGTGATGAATATAATAGATTATTGAGTAATAAGCCGTTACATAACAAGAGTAGAATTTTATCACTTAGCCCCTTCTTGGATTCACACTTCAATGTAATACGTGTAGGAGGTCGCCTTATGAACTCATCATTTTGTATGAAAGGAAACATCCTTTAGTTTTAGATTATAAACATAGATTAACGAGGCTTATTTTTGAAAATGAACATAATAAGTTGTTTCATGCGGGTCCTCAGTTATTATTATCAGCAGTAAGAGAAAATTATTGGGTTGTTAATGCAAGAAAGGTGGCTAGAAGTGTAGTTAGGAATTGTATAGTATGTAAGCGATTTAAATTTAAATCTATAGTCCCAATTATGGGCAACTTACCTAAACAGCGACTGAACCCCGGGACGCCTTTCGAAACCACGGGAGTTGATTTGGCGGGTCCCTATTTCATAACCGATAGGAAAGGTCGCGGTTGTAAAATAAGCAAATGTTATATGTGTTTATTTGTTTGTTTTGCTACTAAGGCACTGCACTTAGAAGTTGTGAGCGACCTAAGCACTGAAGCATTTCTACTGTCTCTCAGGAGATTTATTTCTCGGCGGTCTAAACCTTATTTGATATGTTGTGATAATGCGACCAATTTTTTAGGTGCTAGCAATGAACTTAATAAATTTTTATTAGTTAATAAGGATAAGTTAACGGAATTTTGTTGTAATGAAGGCATGAAGTTTGCATTCATTCCACCTTATGCCCCGAATTTTGGAGGGTTATGGGAGGCCGGTGTAAAATCCGCCAAGTTCCATTTAAAAAGAATATTAGGGAACAGGCACTTAACATATGAGGAACTTTCAACTTTATTTTGCCAAGTAGAAGCTATATTAAACTCCCGACCTTTATGTCCCATGTCATCCGATCCCAACGATTTCCATCCCCTGACTCCCGGGCACTTTCTCGTCGGCAAACCGCTGATAGCTCTTCCCTCGCCAGTGTTGACAGACATTAACTGTAATCGACTCCACAGATATGAACTATTGGAACAGATGAGGCAGCATTTCTGGATGAGATGGCAACACGAGTACATAAGTGAGCTTCAGCACCGTACCAAATGGCGCAACCCTGATGTTACATTACGTATTGGAGATATGGTCATAATCAAGGAAAGTAACCTGCCGCCCTTAAAATGGAAAATCGGACGTATACAAGACCTACACATGGGTAACGATGGTGTATCCAGAGTAGCTGATGTGAGGACGGCTAATGGCACGGTGCGGAGAGCTATCAATCGCCTGTGCCCTTTGTTCGAGCCTGAGGACGGACAGTTGAAGGTGTGACCTTCAACGGGGGGAGTATGTTAACGCGCAGGAGTGCGGGGTGCGGGACGCACTGCCACCATCTCCCTACTCCCTACAAATCGTGCCTATATATAGTGCGTGTGCCGCGGTCTTCGGCGTCTACGTCTGATAGGTACCATTACCTAGCATAGTTCACTTAGTAAATTTTATTTAAATACAAAATTGTAAAGTACTACAATAAACGTCTAAAATCGTCCCGAGTATTTTCTTCCAGCTCCTATCTACATACACCCTGACACACAAACAGTCTAAGCCTAGACAAACATGTCTCATATTTCTTTCATCTTGTTTAAACAGAACGATTAGATTAGCGTTGTCTCGTACTAACTGTTTAGGGATTTTGCTATAAGTCTGATTTAGATAAAAACAATCGATGAACTTGTGCCTGCCCATAGCAAAATAATCGCGAATGTTATTTTGATTTTCACAAGCAACATCATCAAATACAATTACAGAATTCGGTTTTGCGTTTTGAACACTCAGTACTTGCTCATTTTCACGATATTTCTGAAATGAAATGCCTGGTACTTTTTGTAAGACTTTTTCTAAAAAAACGTATTTTGGTTGTTGCAAGGTTTTCGAATAAACATACACATTTTGAAATCTTAAACCGTTCTCATGTATAAGAAGACCAATTAATAAATTAGTTTTTCCACAATTTGACGGTCCGCAAATGATGCCTCGTACCGAGTTAGGTAATAATTCTCCATGGCGAAAACCAGTCTCCTGAGAATTCACACAAAATGTTTTTACTTGTAACGATTGTGGTTGTTTTACAAATTTCATGACGACTGCTTAGAAGGGTTATATTGTTAATGATTCAAATAAGGTATTACATACACATTTATAAGTCATCGCTAACTCGAACAATTAAACGATTGCTCGTTGCTCAGTACGACTAGTACATATATTTGATAGAAGTTTGCTCACCATGGCTGTCCTTCAATAAAAAATAGAATTTTGTAAATTAGATTTGAAAGTGGAATAGGCCCTGAACCAATGTTTTCAAAAAATGTTATTGGGTATTCTATTCCACCGCGACGAGCGAGCGAAGCGAGCGACAGAGCGAAAGGTGGAATAGAATGCCCAATAACATCCTACTCATTTATGAGTAGATACGTTAATGCCCTTGTGCACAAAATTCGATTTTGTGCAGCCTATATCCTGCACAAATAAGCACTTTCAGAGCATGAGAAGTGAAAAAGTGTATAATCAAAGCTATTATATTTTTAAATTTCTTATACAACTATAGCTGGTAATTCTACAGAGAAATCACAGTCTTCAACAACCTGTTCATGAGTAGTAGATGATTTAGGTCTAAACAGGACTTGTTTATAATAATTTAATTCTAAGATTTCATCCCACTTCTCTCCAAAATGTGTGATTAATAATTTCTTCACATCATTTAATTTTTCTTGCTTAACGTCAACGTATAATTTAATCACATCTGGGTTTATAGCAGAAACCTTTTCTTTTCCTTTGCAGATATTTTGATACTTATTTAAAATATTTTGGTAAGACTCTTCCGCTCGAATATACACATTTTGTTTGTCACAAGTCCTTTTAAGAAAAAATCTTTTCGATTTTTTTATTGAAAAGTGCATATTGGTTGTAGTTTTTAAGACTTCAGATGCTGATCGTTTCCTGTCGTAAACTTTTACATCAATTCCCAAGTAATACACGGTTCCATATCATAATAATTATCAGGGTTAGTCATTACCTCTCGATATTTAATCTCTTTTTAAATTTTTGCGAAAACTTTATCTGGTGGCAAAAATGAATGGCCAACAACTGGAAACAGAATTTCCAGGCCCATAATGTGTACAGGTGCATAGTCTTGTAACCATTTAGCTGTCATACCAAGAAGAGATTGGTTTTTATTTTGGCTGCTGCACCCATCTGCTACTAAACGAATCTGTGTGATATGGTCTAATCCGGGACTCAGAAAAATGGTGTTCAAGCAATGAAAAACAGCGCTAGCAATTTCATTCGATGCTTTCGGCAAAATATCTTTAGTCCAGGTGTAGATGAACGTGTTGTTAATAGTTAATGGTGATTTTGAATTTCCGATTACCACCGTAAAATTGTACACATACAACTGCCTCGAGTAATATGCACTTTGATCGGGAACTTTTGGACACGGTTGATTCTTTTGACAGTCAAAACTTTTAAAATATTTTCGGTGCTTTCTTTTAATAAACCACAAAATGCTTTGGCTCTCAATTTGTGAATTTGGTTTTTTTTATGTTTTAGTCGTTCTTGTAAAACTATGCAAGTGGAGCACATGTCTGTGCGAGGGGATCCAAAACCTATATTAAATTAGGTTTTGAAAATTTCTCTGAAGTAAGATGCCTTAATGTCTTTATGTTCATCCGCGTCTTCAATGTCTCTATATTTAAAAGTAAAACAACTATAAAATTAAAAAAATAAGAAAACGTATTGTCTGTTATATATTTTAGTACCTACCTACTTAATTAAACATAATTACTGCATAATTTGGTCTTTTTTATCATTATATCCCTATTTTTATTATTATTTTACAGGTAGGCATTTCATATTATTTAAGTACCAATCTCGGTTGTCTAGCTCCTAGACTATTGCCCGTTTGGAAATCGTATCAACATGTGTCGCCATCTGTCTCGCTTCGCGTGTATTACTTTCACAGATAAAGTAGTACCTCTGACAGCCCTGGCAGATTGAAGCGAGACGGCACACAGTTATTGTACTATGAACGCTATATGCAATGCAAAAGGTTGAAATTAGGTTGTTTTCCAGAACAGTAGGTAAATATCTCGACGATTTTGCGCCGCTTGTATGGAAGTGAGACAGGCCTGATTATAGTACGAATGCGAAATATGGCGCCCAACGTGGGGCCGTACCTACTTACAAACTCAGTGAAATTTAAAACAGTTCAGTGCAAATTCGTATAGTTTGTTTTAGTGACTATTGTGGGTGTATCTATAATTTACAATGCCGATGATAACAAGAGGACGAGCAGGAAGCCTGGGTGACAGAGATGATGCGGCGCGAATTCCCGCATTCCCTACTCCTCTGCCAACCATGCGGACACCGCCGCGGGGCCGCGCCGAAGATAAAGCAAGTCCATCAATCCGGCCCGACGCCGGCACCTCCGCCCCTCATCCGGGTGCCGACCTCGCATTTTCAAACGAGAATGTTGCATCCATAATTGCGTCACTACAAAAATCACAAACGGAAGCGTTTCGAGACCTCTTATTAACGGTTACGCACGCAAATTCATCTACTCCTGTGCAAATTCCGGGAGAAGGCACTCTGACGCGCTGCAAAGCGTCATTCGCCGGCAAGCCGCACGAGTCCGCAGAAGCGTTTAATGACGCTATAGAAGCGTATAGTGAGTGTGCACAAGTCACCAGCGCTAACATTCTCCGCGGTCTCGCCTACTTACTCACCGATGAAGCAGCAACGTGGTGGCTAGGCGTGAAATCTACAATAACATCCTGGGCGCAAGCGAAAGAAAACCTTATAATCGCCTACGGTGACCGCCGCCCGCCCCACCGTATTTACATCGAATTATTCGGTAGTTCACAAACACTGTATGAAAATACAGATATGTTCGTCGCGCGCAGCCGCGCCCTTTTATCAAAAATCCCAGAAAGGGATATATCAGAAAAGGCTAGGCTCGATATGATATACGGCCTCTTACACACAAAAATAAGAAAAAGATTGCGCCGGGAGGAATTCGACTCGTTCCGTGACCTATTGCGACATGCGCGTAACATAGAAGACAGCCAGGCGGAGCTCGACGTGTCTAAGTCTACGCCAGCTACACGAGATCCGCGCGCGGCCACGTCTGCCGCCCCACGCGCAGCCCCGGTTTCCGCAGTACCTCACGCACCCGTCTCCGCGCCACCGCGCGCTCACACGGCGCCACGCGTGCCCCTGCCCGGGCCTGCAGCGGCGCCCGCGGGCCGCGAGGCGCGCCCGCCGGCAGCCGTACGGCCCGCTGGCGCCACCGCGCCACCGCCCCCGCGCGAGCATGATGACCGCACGACACCGAAGCAGCGACCATTTTGTGTGTACTGCAAACGCTACGGACACCAGCGTGAACAGTGTCGTAAGTTAGCAGAGCGAGGTGAGTCCACACCTGACTTTAACGCAGTGCCTAATCCTGTCGTATCGTGTTATAAGTGCGGGTCGAAAGGTGTAACGCGAGACACTTGTAAACAGTGTAGTATAGGTAATCAATTCTATAGTGTAAACATTACTAACGATCAAATGTATAGACGCCAAGACGTGTCATCTTGTTATGATTATTTTACAAATGGACCTGGACGGACATCCTGTAATCGTAGGAAGTGATCACCAACCATTTCGTTGGTTGTTGACCTTGAAGTCTCCTACCGGACGCCTGGTGAGATGGGCACTCAAGCTCCAGTCATTCGACATCCAGTTTCAATATACACCTGGAAAAGCAAATGTAGTAGCGGATACGTTGAGCAGACCCAGTTGCTCGGAGGGAACTCGTGACTCCTGTGGTATATGCTCCGTGATCATAGACTTACCTACTAAGAGTCCTGAGACCTTGAGACAGGAACAGATTGCCGATCCAGAAGTCGAGAAGATCATGAAGGAAGTAGAAGGTCCAGACGATGTCGCTGCACGCAGATGGACGGAGCGCGGTTACCTGATGGAGAAAGGGATACTGTACCGTCTGAATCCTGATTCGGAGAGCGAGTCCCCGCAGTTGGTGATACCAGTCAGCATGCGCGCTAAAATCCTAAAGGAGTGTCACGACTCGCCGCTCGCAGGACATCCCGGAATTGATCGTACTTACCTGAAGGTCTCGCAGTTGTACTACTTTGCAGGTATGCGACGGATAATCAAAGAGTATGTAAAGGCCTGTGTACACTGCCAACGCTACAAGGCAAGTAATGCCAAACCGCCAGGGCTGCTGCAAACACCTGTTTTAAATCAGCGAAACGAGGTCCTCGCCATAGACCTATTTGGTCCTCTTCCCGAGAGGGAGAAGGGTGAAAGATGGGTGCTACTTGTCGAAGATACCGCTACGAGATGGGTAGAGCTCTACGCTCTTCAAGAAGCTACCGCCGAAGCCTGCGCACGTACTCTAATCGAGGAATTCTTCCTCAGGTACGGTTTTCCACGTAGAGTAACGTCCGACAATGGCGTTCAATTTGTCGGGGCTGTCATGCAACAATGTATGTTCATCTTGGGGGGGTCAAACAGAACTTAGTGCCACTTTACCATCCGGAAGCAAACCCCGCCGAGCGAAAGAATCGCGATTTAAAAGCCCAGCTCGCCCTACTGGTGGAAAATGATCACACCTCATGGCCAAAGAAGCTTGCTGTTGTCCGCTTCGCTATGAACAGTGCAGTTTGTCGTACCACTGGCGTAACTCCGGCTTATCTTACGTTCGCGAGGGAACTGCGAACGCCCGCCGAAGCAGGTCGCGATTTGAGAGCAGTGCTCGATAAAGAAAATTTTCTTCCCCAGATCACCCCATATCTACGATCTTTCATCGGTAACCTCTCCTCGATTCGAGAACGCGTTGAAGCTCAACAGGACCAAAGTAAAGAGGTAGAAGATCAATCGAGACGCCCTAGTCCTACATATAAAGAAGGCGATAAAGTACTCGTCAAGTCGCACGTTCTTAGTCAAGGAAGTAAGAACTTGACTTCCAAGTTTGTCCCAAAACGTGATGGACCCTATGTAATTTCGCGTGTCGTGAGTCCCACCACATTTATGATTGCGCCAATAGATCAACCTACTGAAATCCTAGGCAAATATCATTCCCAGGATCTCACCCCATTTGTCCCAGGAGCTAGGGAGGATGGAACGACTCCCGGACCAGTGATTCCCAAACGACGCCGCGGACGGCCGAAGCAGCTAGTTGAGAAACGGGGGCGTTCTCCTCAACTAGAGGGGGAGTCTGTAGCAAACCGTCCCAATCGCCGTGTCGCCACAATACCCCAGCGCCTACGCGACTATGATCTGTGGGTATAGTGGATTGCTGTTGATAGTCTGTCGCCCGGCCGGCTCACGCGACGCTCTGATTGGTCCCCGCGGTTCGCCGCCAGGAGAGACGGACACTTGACAGAAGGATTCACGCGCGTTGGAGCTCTCTTGTAAAAAAGTTAAATGCGAAAGAGTGTCTTTTGAAAACGGTATAATATATCGAAATTTGTATATGTTTTAACTGAATTTATTGTATTATAGTACGAATGCGAAAAGTTTGATTTGAGCATAGAGTTTGATAAATCTCAAATTACTCTCAATTATGACAGTTCGGAACATCAACTCGTGTGATCAAGTCGAATTTGTGTTTCTGAACAAGATTTTCCATACTCAAGTCCCGCTTAGTGCAAAGTTAAGCATCAGATATTTAAGTATCCATATCGGGCTACTTAAATTGTGCTCTTCGTGATATAAAACATGTCCAGTGACGATACTTCATTATCACCGATGGAGGATCCCGAAATAAGGCCACCACGGCGACGACGCGTAGCAAAATATCGGCCAGATTTTTTTGTGATTTTGGACGATGAACAATTCAAAAATCGATTTCGTTTTACAAAAGAATCTGTTAAAACCATTTTTGGAAAAATAAAACGAAATTTACCATTAAGCAGGATTCAAAGGCGGGACTGTATATCACCAATGCTACAACTGCTAATAGCATTAAGATTTTATGCGACTGGCAGCTTCCAAGCAGTCGTTGGAGACACGGCTAACGTAAGCAAGGCGACAGTGTGCCGTGTCATAGATAAGGTAACTACAGCTATTGGCCTGCTGAGACGGCAATATGTTAAAATGCCCACTGCTGAGGAACGGCCAACTGTGGCAGCATGATCTTTTGATATCGCTGGATTCCCAAGAGTCATAGGTGCAGTTGATTGCACTCATATTAAAATTAATTCACCTGGAGGTAACAGAGCAGAACTATATAGAAATAGAAAAGGTTTTTTTTCTGTCAATGTGCAAGCTGTTTGCGATGCTACATTAAAAATAAGGAGTATCATTGCTCGCTGGCCAGGGTCAGTTCATGACACCACAATCTGGAATGATTCTCCATTAGCCGCTCAGTTTGAAGACGGGAGATTTGGCTCATATTTAATTTTAGGAGATAGTGGATATCCATGCCTGAGATATCTAATGACACCATTTATAAATCCCACCACACCATCATGGCCATCCGGATGATCCGCGGATACCGAACGGTGTCCTGTGAAGCGGCGAGCCTCCTTGCTGGCCTACCACCATGGGATTTGGAGGCAACAGTCTTTGCACACATGCATGACTTACGCGTGGAGATGCAACGTCGGGGCGAAACTCCGCTGCCGCGACAAGTCGCGGCATGGCGGACAGAGCTCCGGCGGGATCTCATGGTGAAATGGCGAGAGCGATTGTCGCAACCTCGTGCTGGGCACGCCACGATCGAGGCGGTAAGGCTCCTCTTTGAGGCGTGGCTGGAAAGGCCCCACGGCGTCGTCACCTTCCGTTTGGCGCAGGTGCTGACCGAACACGGCAAGTTCGGTCCGTACCTGTACAAGATTCGTGCGGAGACGACGCCCAGGTGTCGCCACTGTGCGGACCGCCCGGTGGACACGGTGGAGCACACAGTCGAGGTGTGCCCCGCTTGGGAAGAGCATCGCCGTGTCCTCGTGGGGGCGATCGGCGGCGATCTCTCGCGCCGGGGCTTGGTTCAAGCCATGCTCCGGAGCGAGGAGGAGTGGCAGGCGGTCGCCTCCTTTTGCGAAGCAGTAATGCTAGTAAAGGAGGAGGCCGACCGCATTAGGCAAAGGCGGACACGCCGCCGCCGCCGCCGGGTTTCCGATCCCAATTTCCGGCCACCGTAGGCGCGGGCTCGCGGACGGTGGGCAATGGGTAGCTCGCTGTCCGTCCGTCCGGTAACAGACCGGTCCGAGCTCAGGTCGTCTACGGCGCGCACCGTTCCCGCGCGCCTCAAGGAGTTGTCAGCAAACTGAAGGGGTCCAGCAGGGCCGAAGCCTACTGGGGCCAAAGGTTATGCGAGAGTGTCACCACGGGCCCCGGGACAAAGGCGAGGAATGGAAAGGTAGGTTTTTAGTCAGTAAAAGTCTGACACTGTTTCCCGCCCCACCCAAGGGCGGGAGTCGTCATTGGATGATTTTACCTACCACAAAAAAAAAAAAAAACCACACCATCACAGGAAGCTTATCCAATCGCACATAACCACCCGTAACACTATTGAGAGATGCTTTGGCGTGCTCAAAAGAAGGTCTCCATGTCTTCATTCTGGCATGCAAATAAAATTATCGAAGGTGCTAAAGGTCATTGTGGCATGTGTTGTGTTACACATTTTGGCGCTTGAATTAGATGACCATATTATTGAAGAAGATGAACTTGCAGTAGAAGAAGTGCATGAAGTTGTGCCAACTCAAGGTATACAAAACTTTGCCACAAGAACTGCAATAGTAGATAATTATTTCAATAATTAAATAAGAGTAAGATTGAATAATAAGAGTAAATAAAAGACTAATTTATAACAATTTCTGTATTTTTTTTTATGGTCACATATATTTTTAACATGATAATTATAAACCAATAGTAGCTATTTAAAATGAGTTCTTCAAAATACTTGTTTTATTTTCAAATTCTCTACTGTATATATTCCTATTGTTTTATAATTATTAATAAATTCTTCAAATGATTAATTTATATCAATCTTAATTTAAATACGATATAATATAGAAGAACACATAATATACACATGCCTGTTCACCCCGAGGAAGGCAGAGTCTACATATCCATAAACAATCATTATATCACCTATTAACTGAAATTCTAGCGCAATGTGATACTTAAATATTAATTCAGTTTAGTTTTATGCGAGCAAGTATACAATACCTATAACCTACTGATCAAATGTTATATAAATTCTAAAGAGATCTCAATAAAATATTTGGTGTACAATAAATCACAAATACCTAGGTATGTTGCACATACTTTGGTTATACCTTACAATAAAGCTCCATTAAAATATTTTAAACTCGTGTTGAATGTCAATTGCAATTACCCAGTTTTTCAAACTGTCAAGCCCCAAGTGGACACCGGTGTACGCACACCTATTGACTTTCTATTGTCTCTAATTATGGTATTATCTTACTTCTCGAAAAGTAAGATTGACAACTTAAGTTGTAAAATTGTTATTGTGTTGTAGGGATAGAAATAGGACAGTCGGCTTTTTCCAACTGCTTCTTTAACAACTTAATTTGCAATTCTTGCTTAATTTGTTCATATCTAAATTTTTGCATTTCATATTTTTTTTTGATAATACACCAATTCAATCTTTTTTTGAAATATATTTTTCTTAACAATTCCACTGATTTATTTTTAATTATCACAGGATTTAAATTTTTTCTACACTTTCTTTTTACAGTAGGAACACGTATATTTTGATTGAGTTGTTGCCACCGGCGTTCGCTTGGGGAGTGAGTGTTTAACCTTTTGGGTTTGTTCTGTTTGTGTTGTCTTGGCCTCATTTTGGTTTAGGCGACATTTTCTGCAGCCTCTTACTCTGTCCTCTATTCTTGGAATAGGATATGGTTCATCCCTTATTACTTTATTTAGAGTGACTTTATAGTCCGCGCATAAGCGTATACTGCCATTTGGCTTGACAATAGGTACCAAAGGTGTACCCCACTCAGAGCAATCGACCTTTGTAATATAGTATTTCATCATCAACTTTCTTTTTAAGAGCATATTATTATGGTATACGTCTAGGCTTTACAAAAATTGGTGTTGTAGGGGCTTCAATGAAACTCCCGAATCGAGGTATGGTAATATAATTGGGTTTTACATGGTTTTTTACTGAATTACAATTTTATAAACGGAGCGCGAGATAGTTGCAAGGATGACAAAATTTTGACACACAGAAGAAAAATGTAGGTGGACGAAAATTAATAAATCACATTTAGTACTGCGCGAGCGCCTTGCGCTTTAGAATAGCAACACAACACGTACACTGCACTTCTTCATATTAACGCAGGCGTAAACATCCTCCCCCCGTTGAAACTTCAGAAGTTTCAACCCTTCAGAAAATCCTCTTCGGTTGGTAAGGGGCAGATGCGAACTAGAGGGCGCCGTATAATTCCTCTAATCGTCTTGATGTCAGCCACTCGTGAAACACCATCTGGTCCTGGGAAGAGCTTTACAATACGCCCAAGTCTCCAACATAGGGGTGGAACGCCATCTTCTTGTAGAAGAACCAGGTCTCCGATCTTGACTGAGGCGGTGTTGGTCTTCCATTTTCGTCGCAGTTGCAACTCAGCAATATATTCTCGTTGCCAGCGTTGCCAAAAGTGTTGGTATATTTGCTGCAATCTGGCGTAGCGCTGCAAATTTGTTGAGTGGCAGTCTGCCAAAGCTGGTTCAGGCAAAGCGGTGAGAGCCCGACCAATGAAAAAATGCCCAGGAGTAAGGCACTGGAGATCGTCAGGAGAGGCGGATAAGGGATAGAGAGGTCTACTATTTAAAACAGCTTCTACCTGAGCGAAAAGAGTCTGAAGTTCTTCGTAACTTAGGTGGGAATTACCCATTACTCGCCTAATATGATATTTTGCTGAACGGATGCCTCGAAAATGCCGCCAAAATGAGGAGCGTAAGCGGGTGAAAAATTAAACTGGATGCCTTCCGAACATGCAAAATCAGATAAATCGCTTTGGTAAATCTTAAAAAAATCATTAATTTCCTTAGCTCCTGCGACAAAGTTGCGTCCATTGTCGCAAAAAACCTCCGCTGGCCTGCCTCTTCGTGACACAAACCTTCGGAAAGTCATGATAAATGCGTCCTTTGATAGATCACTCACGGCTTCAAGGTGAGAGATTTTATATCGAAGGCAAATGAAAAAGCAAAGATAGCACTTGACTAACGAAGCACCACGCCCCCTTTTGTTTACAATTAAGAGTGGGCCAGCAAAATCAATTCCTACTGTTCGAAATGGAAAATCTGGCGTGACACGTTGGGAGGGCAAATGCCCCATAAGTGGCGCAATAGTCTTGCCCTGCAAGCGTCTGCATCTGGGACAGTTATGAAAAATGCGCCTAGCCAAGTTTCTACCGTTAATTGGCCAAACGTATTCTCTAACAATAGCCAACAATAATTGTGGACCAGCATGTAATCCGCGTTTATGTTCGTACTCGAAAATCAATTTTGTAAAATGATGCGAAGCATGCAGGAGAACCGGGTGTTTTTTATTGTAATTATAGTCAGATGAACCTAGTCGGCCACCAACTCGCATGACCTTGTCATCGCTTAAAAATGGAGTTAATGATAAGATACTTGATTTAGTACCTAAAGCCTTGTTGTTATATAGCAAATTATATTCACATAGAAATGATTCTTGCTGTGCGAAACGACATAAATGAAGAAATGAATTATTTAATTCATCAACCGTTAAATTACCAAACATCTTATTTTTATTAGTTTTTAAATTATTAATAAATCTAAGCACGTAAGCGAAAGACCGTTTTATTTTAGTTAAACTAGAAAAGTTCTTAAAATTTACTATAGGCTCATTTTCAGAAACAACATGGGAGGCAGTACAATTGGATTTAATTTCCGGTAAATCATTAATACTAGGTTTATTGGGGTTTAAGATAGGCCAATTACATTCAGGCTCCATGAGAAATGATGGGCCTCACCACCATAGATTGGTATCGCTGAGCTTCTCTGGGCTGACTCCTCTAGATATGAGGTCCGCGGGATTAACAGAGGTGGGCACATAGCGCCACGAGGAGGCATCGGTTAGCTCACAAATTTCCGTAATTCTATTGGCAACAAATGTTTTTAAATTTATAAAACTAGTGCGAAGCCAAGCAAGCACTATTGATGAATCGCACCAATGTACTTGATGCTGAAATTCATATCGTAGTGCCTCCCTGACAGCTTTGCATAACCTTGCTGCCAGTAGGGCTGCACACAATTCTAAACGAGGAATAGTTGTACCTTTAATTGGAGCTACTTTGGACTTCGAACAAAGTAGTTTGACTGTGACCTCGTTCGCAGCATTACCAGAACGTAAATAAATGCAAGCGCCATATGCATGTTGAGATGAATCACTGAAAGAATGTAATTCTACATATACGGGTTCATTACAAAGTACGCGACGCGGAACTTCTAGGCTTAATAAGGAAGGTAAAGACTGCATGAAGTGGTTCCAGTCTCTTTGAATTTCAGGTGGGACTGGAGAGTCCCAAGGCAGATTATGCAGCCATAGTTGCTGTAATAATATTTTCATTTTTATTACACATGGACTTATCAGCACCAAAGGATCAAATATTTTAAAAAGAGATGATAAAAAAGATCTTTTAGTTAAATTATTATGAGTAGAAAGTGGAAACTTTTGAAACGTTTTTATCGGCAAAGATTCATCCTCTCTCCATAAAATAAGTTGAAGGTTGCGGTCCTCCTCATGAACACGGACCTGACGGTACATTTTCTCGACGTCTCCCGTGAGGAGAAACTTGTGTTGTCGAGCTCTTATTAATATGGAGAACAATAAGTCTTGCATATTAAACCCGACCATAAGTATATCATTTATAGACTGACCTGATGAAGTAGGAGCTGAACCGTCAAATACGACTCTAATCTTCGTGGACTCACTACTGTCTTTAAATACAGCGTGATGGCAGAGGAAGTAAGATGTGGACGGTATAGGTATAGCGGATTCTGAAAGGTGACCTAAGTCTGCGTATTCACGCATAAATTCTAAATATTGCGATTTCACATTCGGTTGTTTGCGAAATCGCCTTTCTAAATTTAATAAACGTTTTTTAGCAAGGGAATAAGATTCACCTAGACAATCAGGTGTATCACTTAAGGGTAGACTCACTGAGAATCTACCACTTTCTAGACGGAAGGTGTGCGATAAGAAATGCTTTTCGCATGCCTTCTCGCTATGACTCATAAGTGGTTGAGTTTGGGGAATATCTTCTAAGTCCCAGAACTTTGTGAGTTCTTGATGTATTTTGTCAACAGATGACACATAAGAAACGATTGATTGATTAGAATCTATAGAAACTTCCTTTAATTTATTATTTTTAGGTAAATTAAAATACATAGGACCTGTTATAAGCCAACCAAAATGGGAACTTCTCAATACAGGTGAGTTAAGACCGAGAGACAATTGATCGCGGCCAATAATGTCCCAGAACATATCGGCACCAATAACAACATCAACCGGTGCTGGTTGGTAGAAGTGAGGGTCTGCTAACAAGTGATCATTTGGTATATGAAGCTGTTTCACGTCAACGGGCATTCTCGGTATATTACCGGTTAATACTGGCAATACCAGAAAGGAAGAAGTGATGGTAAAATGTTTCATCAAGGATTTTAATTGGACTATTTTTTTTTATTGGACACTTGTTTGGGGCTGGTTACCCGTGTGGTCCCTGGGTTTAGAAGTTTTGTTTATGGTGTCGACTTTTAGGCATAGTCTCGGGCGACTTCGGAAACTGCGTAATTTATAGCTTCATTCAGGGTTTTGGGAGACCTACATCTCATCATGTTGGAAATTCGGGGGTGAAGCCCCATAAGGAAGTGATGGAGGGCAAGATCCTCCATTGCAGCATTGCGACCGGGCACTTCTTTGGCTTTGGTGTCGGACAGAGATACTCAGTTAATAACTTTGACCGGTAGGTCTCCACACGAAGTGCATACTGGTTCACATTATCCTGCGGGCCTTGCTTGCTCTCCTGGAGGTCAGCTAGGAGATGTGAGTAATGTTTACGCTCACTGAATTGTGTTTTCAAGAATTCCTTCAACTGTTCCCATGACGTGAATTCTTTAATCGAGCAAGCAACTTCCGCTTTACCATTTAATTGGCTTAAGATGAATTTAAATAAAATAGGCTTTTGAGGTTCTGCTGCAAGGCTAAAAGCTTTGTCACAATTTACCAGGAATGAATTTCCCTATTCCCATCATATGATTTAATAAATTTGAACAATGTGTTGAGATCTTCTTTGCAGCTCGAGGTTCTTCGTGCGGCAGAGGGTAAGTGATTGCGGTTCAGGATGCAACCACTTCCAGTTCACAGGATGAGGAGGTAGCAGATAGAAGTCCCACGCGCAGCAGCAGGTAAGCGATTGCGGTTTAGAATGCAACTACTTCACGGACAAGAAGATTGCAGGACGAGGTTCTTCAGGCAGCAGGAGGTGAGCGGTCGCGGTTCAGGACGCAACCACTGTTCAGGACAAGGTCTTCTTCCAGGGGATAATGTGAGTATTATTTATTAACACTACACTTCACAGGACACGGATTAGTGGTAAGTATTTTCTTAGCACTTAGGTTTTATTCGCGAACACTAGGTTTTCACAAGGACACGAATTTGTGGTAAGTGTTTAGGAAACAGTTCACTTTTATTTCCTTAAGGATAAGGATCCGGGGACGAGTCTGCAGAGCGTTGCCTGGTCACTGGGAATTACCGGATTCCACCACTGCCACCAAATGTTATACGAGTTACCAGGAAAGGCTTTTAAAAAAAAGATTTAATTAAGATTAAATATTTACTTAGTTACACGTTACAGAAAACAAACAAAAAAGAAAAGGGCTATTCGTTCGATTTATAAATTAAGTCCTAGATACTCCCTCAGAGATAAATTTAAAGATATCAATATAATGACCGTACCTTCGCAGTATATTTACGAGAATATTTTGTATGCCCACAAAAATAAAAACATGTTTAAGAAATACAGTGATATTCATAATTTTAATACTAGGAATAAACATAAATTTGTAGTTCCTGCTACCAGGCTCAAAAAAATAGGGGGCTCATTTAGATGCCAATGTATACACTTCTATAATAAACTTCCTAGTCATATTCAACAACTAAGCCTAAATAAATTCAAATCATTTGTAAAGCGAAAACTTTGCGAAAAGGCTTTTTACACTGTAAAGGACTACGTTGAGGATGAAAAGGCTTGGGATTGACCTGCTCCAGTACGCTCTGCAATTCTTTTGTTTTTTTTTCTTTTGTGAAATTATTTTCATTTTTATTATTATTATATATTTTTTTTTTTATCGTTTGATATTTATGTTCATCTTTTACAATTTGACATTGTAGATTATTTTAATTTTACAATTAGATGTATATATATATAAATATATTGTTTTAAATAATGTTTGACATAAATACTTTGCTAAGTATTACATTTTGTAAACTATTTTTTTTTTTCTTTTAATATTGTGAACGTGAGGACAATGTGGATTAGTTTTTATTATTATTATTTTTTCTCTTCTCTTCTCTCTTTTCAGTAATTTTTAGCATAATTATGTCTGGCAATTTGAGTATTTTCTGCGGCCTACCCAAATGTCCTTTCCTTGGTATTGTTCGTCAAATCGTTGAGCTCCTTAGTGTCCTGAGTTGAGCTTTGCGAATACTGACAAATGCTTGCACTGACTGGACAGGTCCACTCAAATCTGTATGGTTCTTTCTTCAAAAGGCCATTTCAGACAAATCGGCATGGTCCTCATGTGATTTGACCAATACATATTTACTGTATGGACTTTAAAAGAGACTTTGACCCCTGAGTTTGTTTCGGTGTTTCTTCTCAGGGTAGTCAGCTAGGAAACACCGGCCTCATCTAGTGATAAAAATGACAAAAAAAAAATTTTGACGTGTAAAAGTGTTTTTAAAAACCTACTTACAAAATAAATATCATTTATCATTTATCATTTATCAAACTATTTTACGGAAATCTTTAGGCAACCGCTCTGTATAGAAGTTCGAGACAGACTGCCGTGTCTGACTAACGGCTGAGCTAGATGGCCAAATATGCTGACCTGCAAATAGGGTTGCTAGGGCAGCATTAGGGCGTACATATTTCGGATATAACAGTTCGTCTCGCTAAAACTCGAGTTTCAAACCAGCGGTCCAGCCGTTCTCGGCTAATTTTGATAATTCTTTTGTTTGTTTTGTTTATCAGCATACAGGGAAGGTTTTAAAGCAATAAAAAATAGGTAGGTTAGAGTAGGGTAGGGTACATAAGGTAGGTAGGTACACATACCTAGGAGTAGAGGTATACGTACGTAGGAGTTAACTAGATAAGTAGGAGGTAAGTAGCGTAGGGTAGGTAGGTAGGTAGATACCTAGTGTAGGGTGGATGACTACCTAACCTACCTTATGCTACTGACTAATTGACGGGAGCCAAGCCGATGGCAAAAGCTTGTGTTATATAATTATATATCTCTCTCAGGGAGTTTTCATGCTAGTGGAGTAAGCCGTTCACCAAAGCCAGTGAAGTTTAAGGTTCCGTCTACAGGCTGGACCGCACTGGGCGCCGCTTCGCGGCAGTGGAGCGACGCGACACGTAACGACCAAATACTACGCGCCGCGACACTGCATCAAAGTTGAGTTACGTGTCGCGTCGCTCTACTGCCGCGAAGCGTCGCCCAGTGCGGTCCAGCCTTTATTGTCATCGCTAATGCGATGAAACCGATCGCACGATAAAAAAAATTTGTTTACTTACTGTTTTGGAGCGATGCGATTACATTCGAAATGCTCCTTAAAAGAAATGCACAGTTTTGCTGACGGACAATGTTTCTTTAATCGTACATTGTGATTCAAATTATAATAGGAACGTCAATGACCTCTGTCAAACGTTACTTGAAAAGTACTTTTTGCAAAGCAAATTTATTTCCGTATCAGTTTGATTGTTTAACATACGAGTAATTAGCAAAATATATTATTTTATTGTTAGCAACAATTCGCCTATTTATCATTCACCACTACTCAGTTGTGTACTTCACAGTAATACAGTAATAAGCGAACTTGAAGATTAAATTCTGCTTTTTTTTTCCGGTCACGATTCGCAAATAAATTTAATTTAAAAAGATCTTATTTTGCTCACCCTACCCAACTGATTCTATATATTCTATAGAATACGATGCGTTGATAGTCCAGTGACAAAAACTAAACATATTGATCGCATCGCATGAACGCGCTACCTTCAATATGACGTTCACTTTGGATATGACGATATTACCACTAAAGTGATTAAAGCTACGTCTCAAATTATAGCACCAATACTCAGTCACATTATAAACAACTGCATTGAGAAAGGCGTATTCCCAGAAAGGCTGAAAATTTCAGTAATCAAACCTTTGTTTAAAAAAGGTGACAGGCAAGATCCAGGTAACTACAGACCTATTGCACTTATCCGGTCTTCTCTAAATTTTGCGAAAAAGTAATGCATAATAGTATATATTCTTTCTTAGAAACAAACAAAATTTTAATCAGTGAACAGTACGATTTCAGGAAAAATAAAAGTATTAATTCCGCAATATATGCGCTTGTAGAACATGTCATGACTAATATGGACAATAGAACTCCTGTAATTGCATTGTTTATGGATATGTCAAAGGCATTTGACCATGTTAGCCATAAAATACTCCTAAACAAATTGAAAAAATATGGTATCAGAGGCAACATCCTTGAACTTGTTGAATCATACCTTACTAATCGGCAACAATTTACATGTATCAATAAAATCAACCCCCGTACAAAAACAGAAATTACATATCAATCCAAACATCGGGAATGTTTATGCGGGGTACCACAGGGCAGTGTACTTGCTCCATTATTTTTCATCATATATATTAACGACATGGCTAAACTCATTAACAATCCTATGATCTTGTTCGCAGAGGATAGCACAATATTATTTAAAAGCAAAAATGATGACACACTTGAAAAAGAAATTAATGACAACCTTAATGACATAATATCCTGGCTATCAGAAAATAACTTAAAAATTAATCTAAATAAGACTAACTACATCTCATTTGAACAAAAAACAAATAATAAAAAACCAGACGTTCGATATGGTAATACAAGTATTCAGGATACTGATCACACAAAATTCTTGGGCATGTGGATAGATAAAGGCATGAACTGGAAAATGCATGTTGAGGGCGTGTGTAAAAGACTTAGCCAGTGCTACTATGCCCTTTATAACCTAAGGAAAATATCAAGTCAGGCCACCCTTTTAATGGCATACCATGGTTATGTGTCATCAAAATTACGCTACGGACTTATGTTTTGGGGAAACTCGCCAGACAGAGAAGTGGCGTTTAGGGCACAGAAGAAATGCATAAGGGCAATATGTGGCATACAAAATACAGAGAGCTGTAAGCCATATTTTCAAAAGCTTAAGTTACTTAGACTCCAGTGTCTTTATATATATGAAGTAGCTACTTTTGTCAAATCAAATCTACATTTATATAATCGCCCGAAGAGCATACGCTATAAAAATACAATATGCATGACAAGACACAAAGCTATATTCAGCAAAAACCTTTTAGGCATGGCACCCAAAATCTACAATAAATTACCCAAACATATCATAGAAGCTAGTAATACAGATCTGTTCAAAAAATGGTTAAATGATTTTTTGATCTTAATGAAACTTGCTAGAACTACTATATCCGATTTATGACATTAGTAAAAACTTGACATTGCACTGAATTAAATTATTGAAATAAAATTGTTATAATTATTACCTCTATGTTTATGTGACAATTAATTTGTTTGTATATGTAAAATTTTTGACTGTAATTAATAATCTAAAATATTGTTATTTTCAAATCATTCTGACATTAATGTTATTTTTGTAATTTGAATTTTGATAAAAACTGATTATAATATCATCAATTTAATTTGTACGCTTAAACGCAAAACATAGACGGGACTCTTATATTTAATTGTAACACCACTTAAAAACCTATGTTTACAAATAAAGATTTCATTTTCATTTTAGCAGAACACAGTAGGTAGGTATGTTTGAACGCACGATCGAGCGACAATAGCAGTAGGTAATAGGACGACGCCTTAAATAACACAACAAAATGAAAAAAGTCATCAGGCCAAGCAAAGTCATGACAGGCACATAATATTTAGCTTCAAACCATTTTTTTTTTATCCACATGACCACAATTAAATTACTTATATTAGATTCATTTAGGTACTGTAAAATGTGGCGACTTTATCGAAACCTCGCCTCGGTAACATTAACATACTATAGGTATTCGGTATAAACTCGTTTATCTCAAAAATCTGCCGACTAGAAATCTATTTCGTAATAGTAGTATTTTTTAGACATTAAAAGGCAACATTTATCATATTTTGCGTAGAGGCAACACTGCTGTTATGTCTGTAATGACAGTCACCGTGTACTGTGTGAAAACTTGTTAGGAGTAAATTCTTTCTAAATTGTGACAAATAGTTAGAAGCCCTAACTATTTGTCACAGTTTGATTCAGCAACATTTTTTGACTGTTTTAACTCAATAATTGTGACATGGGCACGCAAATTGGAAGGACCTAAGGTAATCATTGGCGATAATCTTTCTAGTCATGTTAATGTGGAAGTGATTGAATTGTGCGAAAAATATGACATTCGCTTTGTGTTAACTCAGCCGCTGGATGTAGCTTTTTTCGGGCCCTTGAAAAAAGTATGGTATCAAATTTTAACCACGTACAAATATGAAAATCCACAGCAAACAGGACTTAATAAATCAACTACTACAGTAGATAGCATTGAATGGAGTAAACACAGCGACTCTGAAATAGATGGCTTGAATTAGGCGACAGTGACATACATGAATGTAAAAAACAGAGTTGACGAACTGGAAGACAATATAAAGAGAAACCAAAAAGTACGCCAAAGAAGTTTTTGACGGACACGGAATATTTAATGCCTAGAAAATATAATGTTTAGGAAAATAGAGTTGAATGGGATGAAGGAGACACAATTTTAGCTAGATATTATTCCCGAAAAAGGAAATATTATGCCGGTGCTATCAAGAATACAATAGATACAAAAAAATGTATTCAGTTTCATATTATACACTAATACACAACAAAAATGGTACTATTAAGTTTATTACGCATCTGCCTGAAGATTCTATAGTAAAATCCATAGAATTACTGCAAATATCGGAACATCCTGAAGAATTTGGCCTTATGAATGATGAAGATAACATTTATTTTGATTAAAGTTTGCAACTCTGCTTTATAATCCGTGCCATTTTAATTTTATGCCAAAATCTAGTTTAAGGTTGAATATAATTGTAAAGTATAGATAGATTATCTGTGAGTTGTGTAGTCTGTGGTCTGTTACTTCCTCTTGCCAAAAAATGCCGCTCAAGTATTTCATAAATAAATGTTTAATTTAAAGAACCTCAACGCTACATGGTCTCAGAAGTGATATTAATCCTTACAATTTTAACAAACACAGAAATAAGTGAGAAAGTAGCAAAATGGCAACGAACGACGCAGTATCAGGTATAAAGCCGCCAGCTAACCTACAAATTGATTCTGAGAAATCAACGTGTTGGAAGAAGTGGTCTCAACAATTCGAATGGTATGCCACTGCGATTCAATTAGATAAAAAGCCAGCCGAGGTCCAGGCAGCAACATTCATGGCTGTGATAGGCCCTGACGCAATCGAAATATATAACAGTTTCAATCTTAGTGACGCAGACGAAAAAAACCTCCAACTCATTAAAGACAAGTTTACAGAGTATTTCGCGCCAAAAACGAATATATGTTTCGAGAGGTACATATTTTTCAAGATTGAACAAAATGAGGACGAGCAATTCAACGAGTTTTTGATCCGAATAAAAACACAAGCTAGTAAATGTGAATTCGACACGCTGTTAAACGAAATGTTAATAGACAAAATAGTATTTGGAATCAGATCAAGTCAAGCAAGAGAAAAATTATTGACAGAAGATAAACTAGACTTGACAAAAGCAATTAAATATATATGTAAAACCAGTGAACAAGCATTCAAACAACTGGATGAATTCGAAGACAAATATAAAACAAAAGTGTTGGCCGTGAAAACAAAACATGCGAAAAATAATCAAAATTTTGACTGAGAAGATGCGGTACAAACCATAAACTCAGAGAATGCCCAGCATTCAACAAAACATGTGTTAAATGCAATAGAAATGGTCATTTTGCCAACATGTGCCGTTCTAAGAAGAAATATGATACTAAACAGAAAAATAGAGTGAACACGTTAGAAGAAACCTCAAATTCCGATGATAATGATGTATACATATCTGCTATAAGCACTGGAGACAAGAAAAACTGGACAGAAAAAGTTCAAGTAGGCAATGTGAAGTTTTGAACTTCACATTGCCTACTTGAACTTTTTCTACTACTGCCAAACTAGATACTGGAGCTGAGTGCAATGTATTACCAAAACACTTGATGGACAAAACAGAGGCTAGCTTGAAACAAAGCCTAACAAAAAACTTAATCAGCGAAACTGAGCTGTTGTGTAAAGTAAAAGACAAAGAAACAAAAATTACATTTAAAATAGTTCAAGAAAAAGTTACACCAATCCTAGGACTCAATACTTGTGAAAAATTAGGACTTATCGCAAGAGTCAAAACATTGAAGGAAAGTCAATGTACAGACAATATATTCGAAGGTTTAGGCTGTTACAAAGATTATGAGTATGATATCGACTTGATCGAGAACCCAAAACTTGAGATTAAAATGTCAAGAAGAATTCCACATGCCATAAGAGACGAGGTAAAACAAGAACTAGACAGGATGGTGAGCTTAGATGTTATAAAACCAGAAACAGAGCCTACTCCTGCCGTGAGTCCCATGGTAGTGGTCAGACAAAAAGGTAAAATAAGAATTTGCATAGATCCCTCAGATGTAAACAAAAATATTCTGAGACGTCATTTTCCACTTACCACAATAGAAGTTTCAGCTGACATCCAAGGTGCTAAATTCTTTGCATTAGTAGATTGTACAAAGGGATTCTGGCAAATCAAGTTGTCAGAAAGAACACAAAAAATAGGTACTAACATTTGCTACCCCATGGGGAAGATATTCATTTAAAAGACTACCTTTTGGAGTTTCATCAGCACCTGAAATTTTCCAAGAAATTTTAATAAATTTGCTCAGTAAATTAAAAAATGTGAGTGTCCATCGATGATATATTTATACATGCAAAAAATAGAGAAGAACTAAGCAAAACTGTCAGTGAAGTCATTGAAGTATTGAAGAAATCTGGATTTAAACTAAACAAAGACAAGTGCATTTTTTAAGCACAAAGAATAAAATTCCTAGGCCACATTGTTTCAGCCAATGGATTAGAAGCAGACCCAGAAAAAGTAGAAGCAATACAAGCTATGAAAACACCAACAAATAAAACAGAGCTCCAAAGACTGCTGGGAATGATCACATACTTAAATAAATTCATTCATGACATGTCAGAATTAACAAATCCATTAAGAGAATTGTTACATAAAAATTCAAGTTTTACATGGGAAATTCATCATGAAGAAGCTTTCAATAAAATAAAACAAGTACCTGTAGATGCCAGTTCAAAAAATCTTGGAGCTGCACTTCTTCAAGAAGGACAACCAATAGCATATGGTGCAAGAGCATTGACCAAATCTGAACAAAATTATCCTCAGATCGAGAAAGAAGCGCTTGCTAACTATTTGGATGTAAAAAGTTCCACGAATATGTCTATGGTAAAGAACTAACAGTGGAGTCAGACCATAAACCACTTGAAACAATCTTCAAGAAAAACATACAATCTGCTCCAGCGAGGCTGCAACGCATAATATTCAATCTTGCACCATACTCACCAAAAGTTATATTTAAAAAGGGCACAGAAATACCCCTGGCAGACTTTCTTAGCAGAGACTGTGATGCATCCAATCTAAAATTCGAAAAAGAAGAAAATTTGAAAGTAGCAGTTATTTTACCTATCTCATTAGATGCCAAAGAAGAATTAATTAATGCTACAAAGGAAGATCCACATCTACAATTACTTCTGAAGACAATAATGCAAGGATTTCCAGATAACATCAACAAACTTCCCACAGCACTACAACATTACTTCAACTTTAAAGAAGAACTTAGCTATCTCAAAGGAATTATATTCAAAGGTGACAAAATTGTAGTGCCAAAATCACAAGTTCCTAAAATGCTAAAGAATATTCACCAAGGACATCTTGGCATACAAAGCTGCTTAAGAAGAGCCCGACAATTCATTTACTGGAAAGGACAACATAATGATATTATAAAACTAGTCAAAGGTTGCCGTGTCTGTGAACAAACACAAAGAGAACATAAAAGAAACAGTGCTAGTCAAAAAGATTCCTACTCTTCCATGGCAAATAGTTGTATCAGACTTATTTGAATTGAAATGAAAAACTTACTTGGTAATATGTGACAGTTACTCTGGATATTTAGATTTTCAACAGCTTAATGGTCAGTCATCATTTGAAGTGATTGAACAACTAAAAAATTAGTTTTCTACACATGGAGTACCAGAAGAGCTACAAACCGACAATGGAACGCAGTATATGTCTAGAGAATTCAAGATCTTTCAAAAAGAATGGAGATTTAACCATGTCACATCTAGTCCACATCACCATCAAGGTAATGGGCTTGCTGAAAAAGCAGTTCAAGCAGCAAAGAACATACTAAGAAAATGCAGCATTGACAAGTCAGACATTCAACTTGCTTTATTGAATTTGAGAAATACACCAAGAAATTATCAACTAGGTTCACCTAACCAAAGACTTTTTAGCAGAATAACTAGATCTCCAATTCCTACCAGTGATAATAAATTAAAACCAAAAATAATACAAGGAGTCACAGCTGAACTACAACGATTAAGAGAAAAACAATCTAAATACAGCAATCAACATACTACAAAACCGGTCAATTTTGAAATCAATGACAAGGTCAGACACAAAGTTGCTCATCGACACTGGGAAGGGGCAAAAGTGATAGAAAAGCCTGAAGGTCTTCCAAGGTCTGTAATAATTCAAACAGATAAAGGCCAAACATTTCGAAGAAACTCCAGTCATCTGCACAAGACACAAGCAGACATAAACAGCAACAGAGTTGCAGTGCCGGAAACTAAATACACAGATGAACCAGTAGTGGAACAAGTTCCAGCACAAGCTCAATCACCAGCTGTTCCCAAGTCACCCTCAGCATCGACACATGCATCACCAAGCACTTCCAATCATGTCCAAGAGTCAAGCTTGGCCCGCCCAGCAATGGCACCAAGAACATCAAGATTTGGTAGAATAATTAAACCAATTAATAGACTTAAACCTTTAAACATAATTAATAATTAATTAATAATACTTTCTTCATACTTAATGATAATGAGTACTACTGTGTAATGTATCTTAACTTTGTAACTTTATGATTGTCTTAACTGCATTTACATTTTTCAACTTGTTCTGTAAAGATAAAGGAAACTAATACATATTTCAAATGTTATGTCATATGTAATGCTACCTAATGTTTTCAGCTTGTTTATAAAGAATGTGAGATGTAAATTAGAGATAATAGTTTTAAGTATTTGCTAACAAATGTTTTCAGCTCTTTCTGCTGTTTATAAAGAAAGGGAGATGTAAAGTATAGATTATCTGTGAGCTTTATAGTCTGTGGTTTGTATTGTATTGTTTGTAAAATACTTAAGCGGCATTTTTTGGCAAGAGGAAGTACTCTTGCCAAAAAATGCCGCTCAAGTATTTCATAAATAAATGTTTAATTTAAAGAACCTCAACGCTACAATAATTTTGTAAGCTATTTCATTTTTATTTTGGTAAGGTTAATTAAATTTTATGAAATATATATTTCATAAAAAACACTTTCTATTTTTTGACAACCCTGAGCGTTACAAATTATTTGTATGTAGATTACAATGAACCTCATGGCATCTTTACCTACTGTCTGTGTTGCCGTTATCTTTATTGATTTCCTCATATTCTTTTCATTTTTATAAGTAGTAATAGTAGTTTACCTCAACTACTCTTTATAATGCAATAGATGATGAATACGGTGCGTAGGAAAAGTTGCCAAAAAATTGTCATTTTTACCCATGTAGTTTATTCTTTTCTACAGGTTAAAATAAGTGTAATTATAGAATGACAATTTCGGTAAAGTGAGCCAAATGTATTATAATTATAAACAAATAGTTTTAATTTCTATGCGTCTTATGGTTAAAAAAATAATTCTTTTTTTTTGTTATGAAATATAGTCAAGTTGCCACGTTTTACGGTAGGTAGGTACTTACATTACGCCAGAAATTTATTGTTGTTGTTTCTAAAAAAATAAATATGAAGGGGCAGGATGACCTGGAAGCCCTTCACCAGAACTCATCTTCCAAGTATGTGGGCAGGTGGGCGCGGTAGTTGGAATAACATATAGCTTCAGATCGCAATCCACGTATTTTAATCAGTTCTCACAGGAATCACAATACAATTATACACGTTATAAACTTAAATAATTCTTGAAATAGAGAGATAGCGAAGATTCAGAGCGATTCGTCACAAGCGTGGTGCGCAGGCGCCATCTCGATCCAAAAGTGTCCTTAAGATGGCCGTCCGCACTACCATCGACAATGACGCTTCGCTAGGTTCACATTGACAGTCCTGTCAACCTGACGTTTGACGTAAACGCCGTCACGGCTGGACTGACTTGCGACCGTCCTCGGGCGATTAATCTGAAACAGATTAAGATAATTGCATAGTCCGTTCGCTCATCCTGACTTAATCATTTTCATCAGCACAAACAGGTTTGTCAAAAAATAGACCAGCTAGGCTAGGTGACTCGGATTACACTTCAGTAAGACCAGTCGACAACGCGTTAGGTACCAATTAAGGCTAGATTTGCCAAAACAACACGTTTACGTCCTTGTAAACAACTAAACAAATCAATCCTAACAAGGATGTGACCCGGTCGTCACAATTCGTAAAAACGCGGGTAGGTGTAGAATAAAGATAGACATATCTCCGAATTTAATTTTGTATTTTAAATAGTATTAATCTTGCCTAATTTACAATAATTATAAATGCATAACCTCCAATAAAGACGCACTCACGTTTGTAGCACATTTATGTGAGTTCTACAAATTTTGCACCACCTGCTACTTCATCATCAGCACCATCACATCAACATCACAGATATCACTATGTCACAACTGGAAGAAATTATATCGGCACAGAAAATTCTTGAGGACAGCTTTGTACGGAAGATGGGTGAACTTGAGGCTCAAATTCAGAGTGCTGAACCTGCCAAGGACACCGTGGCAAGGGTTGCTGACGAGTTTCGCACCTTCAGAGAGCTTATATTCAAAATGCTCAACCTGCTTCGGAGTCAGATCAGCGAGTGTGCTCGGCAGATAGACGGTTTGGAGACCAGACATCGGCGGAAGGCGCTGATCTTCCAGGGCGTTGAAGAGGTTGACGGCGAGGTCTATAAGGATGTCATCTTGGGTTTGATGAATAAGACGATGGCCCCCAAGTCATTGTCAGCATCTTCTATAAAGGTCTGTCACAGACTTGGCGTAGCCAATAAAAATCACCATAGGCCCATCCTGGTGAGATTCTCCACCCATGATGACAAATCTGCAGTATGGACAGCCAAGAAAGGCTTTAAGGGCACGTCTGTCTCGGTTAAGGAGTTTTTGACTAGAAACCGGCAGTGTCTTTGGAAAGGCGCGGCTTCACTTCGGTATGCAATCGTGTTGGACTCAGGACGGTGTAATTGTGGTGAAGGCCCAAAAGCACAAAGTTACAGCGTCCGATGAACTGGCGAAGTATCCGATGGCTCATGGGTGTGATGGTCTGCAAAATAAGACGCGTTAATTGTGGTATTTTAATCATTTTTCTTTATTTGTTTTGGCATTCACAGTAGTTATCATTACTTACCATACCAATTTCTATTGTTTTAACTTCCGATCTGTCACTTTTCCTCTTATTCTTCACCTCTTGTATTATTTATTTATCACCAAATGAAATTCATAACTTGTACTTTGACCTCCGTAATTTTAGTTTGTGTAACATTAACTATTATGTTTACCCTCAACAATCACCTTTCTTTTTTGTTTTTACAAGAAGTTATATGTTAGATAATAATTATTTTTTATCACCGTCATTAAATTAGAGGTTGTTGACTTTACGCCATCTGACGTTCACAGATAATATACCCCTCGTTCCGAATTGCGACAGGAGTGATTGTGCCGCGAAACCGACCAACGCGCAACATCACAATTATTACTTAATAGCCCTTATGCTTTCGTGACTATTAAATTTGGTCGGATTCATGCTAGGGTCTCTTTTGGCGCGGTTCGGAGCGCAGGGATAATTGATACGTCTACAGCGCTCGCGCTGGCCACAGCGTTCATGAAATAATACATAATATGTAGTTAAATATAAAATAAAATACTTATATGACTATACATAAACATAACATAAATATATATACAATATATATTATAACTATCATGGTTGGATCTACATATGTTACTATACATAAACCATATTTATGATGATGTTAGCTGGCGGGTGGTGCAGAAATGCAAACGCCGTATCAGCGTGTGTGTGTAATTTTTTACATTTAAATTATCTTTTTATTTGTAATTTATTTAGTATGTCATCTGACAACGAATCGTTTTTTTCTGCCAACGAATCAACTGCCTCTTCTTGTAATGATAGCTTTATCTCCCTGACGGATACTCTAGGTGATCTATTGCGCCAAAATTTCGACTCAAATCCCGGCCGACTTTTTAATGTATGCCACATCAATGCCCAAAACATACCCAGCCATCATAATGAACTTTATGATACGTTTTCTGTTAACAACGTTCACGCTGTCCTGATTTCCGAGACTTGGCTCAAACCCGAACTGCTTTCTACTACTTACTCTCTCCCTGGCTTCATTCTTCTTCGGAATGATAGGATCGGGAAGAGAGGGGGTGGTGTTGCTATTTACCTTCGTTCTGACATTCCTTACAAAATTCTTGCTACTTCTTCTAGCGACTCTGCAGAGTTTCTTTTTCTAGAGGTTTGTGTCAAAGGGGCTAAAACCATTCTAGGGATCGTCTATTGTCCCCCCACTCTTGATTATTTCACTGAATTCGAATCAGTACTTGAATCTTTGGGTTCTGAGTATGCTCATCACATCATCATGGGAGATTTTAACACCAACTTTCTAATCCAAAACTCCCCTCGGTCCCGCAAACTCCTAGTACTGTTTTAGAAATTTTAGTACGCGTGGTTCCTCGATAGCCGATTGAGTGCCACTGGCGGTGCTCGCCATGGAAATCCGTGACAAACGTTTGATGAAACCCCCAAGTTTTTTACAAAATATAACTGATAAAAAAGAAACTAACTGGTGATATTATACCTAAATTGTCAAGAGAAAAAAAAACCCATTGCTTTTGCAATAGATGACGAGAGACTAGAAAATGTAAAAACACACATCTGATCATTCCCTGTGTATGAATGCCACTACGGTCGATCCAAGACAAACAAAAAATTTTTACCACCCCATTGAACTTTTCAAGACATGTATAAGGCTTATTGTGCGACAAATGACACAGAAATGCCCGGTTCACACATGGCTGGCAGTTTGTTATATTTTGTGCGTCAATTTGGGTAAAATAAACATTTTTTCTTTCTTTCTTTCTTTGAATACCAAAATTAAATTTAGTGAGGGTGTTGAGAAAGAAGAAAATGAAAAGCTTTTGATAAACTATCAACGTAGGGCAGAAACTATTTTTGAACCTCGGCGGGCCAAGACCTCGGCGCTTTCAACTACAAAAAAGGATATAGTAGTCTCATCATTCCACTTGCAGCAATGATAAATATTTATTTTTGCAAATAGGTTTTTTAAAATCACTTTTACACGTCAATTTTTTCGTTTGTTGCTAGATGAGGCCGGTGTTTCCTAACTGACTCCCCTGAGAAGAAACACCGAAACAAACTCAGGGGTCAAAGTCTCTTTTAAAAGTCCATACAGCAAACATGTAATGGTCAAATCGTATGAGAACCATGCAGACTTGTGTATGAAATGGTCTTTTGAGGAAAGATGCTTACCAACTAAGCGCCAGATTCAAGGTATGGGGATACCTTGAATCTGGCGCTACATTTTACAAGCGTCCATTATGTAAGTATAATTTTACATTAAGGGACTGTACCTCTAATACAGTATATTATTTTATGTGGCATGAGGGAATTGGTGATAGAGGGGTAAATCGAGTAGCTTCCTGTTTGTATTACTTAATAATGAACTGTGTATCTGCCGATGTAAAGCATCTTATATTTTATTCTGACTCCTGTTCTGGCCAAAATAAAAACTATTAACGTTGTATGTAATGTTCCTTTTAGCTATGCGTAATAATACAAATATGGAAACCATAACGCATATTTTTTTAGTACCAGGCCATACTCAAATAGATAGTGACGTGGATCATGCATTAATTGACAAGACCAAGAAAAAAAATCAAATGGATATTCATCATCCTCGGGATTGGTATCAACTTGTCCGAACATGTAGTAAAAAAAAACCATTCACTATTATAAAAATGCACTCTGAATTATTTCTTGATTTTGCGAGTTATTTAACACGTTGAACGCCATGGCAGACACCATTTATCTGCCAGTGTGTATTCTCAGTGGGCTTCATGAAATATTAAAAAACAGTCAAAATTTGTTAACATATTTTTCCGGTTTAATTGTATGAAAAATGGGTATAATCTAATATGAAATAAATACAATAGCGAAAAATAGTAAATATAGAGAAAAAATAGCTGGCAGTCACCATTATCTGCCATGGCCCAGCCAAAGCACTATTCGTTATTTCAGTGGAGGGGGCCACGCGGGTCACCTTGTCAACCACCCCCCGCACCCGCGCGTAAGCGCTGCGCTTGCTCTCGCTACTACTCAGTGGCAAAAGTCGTACGCTAAAGTGCGGACCGTTTCGCGCGCTCTGTAATTTGTAATTATACCTACATACGTATTCAGTATTCGTTACTAATACTCCTACTATTACTAATAAACATGGAAGACTTGGATTTTGATATAACCGCTGAACATCTGATGCAACTGGACAATATTGAAATATCATTACTAAATAATAGTTTTATAATGCCGAGTTCAGATGACGAGTGTAGTGATATAATTCAACCCCTAAGACGAAAGTGCCGCCGAATTATATTATCAACTAGCGAAGACAGCGATGCCGAAAACGTTCCGCCCTGCCCCAGTAATAATACAAGCCCTTCGAACATCTGGACAGAGGTTCAAGGTAATCAACGCCGTATTATTCCGTTTACAGACATTTCTGGTCCCGCACCCCATATAAAGTGTATGCATGGAATGACTCCTGCGCAATGTTTTTCGCTTTTTTTGACTGATAACATATTGCAACTAATAGTCGATGCCACTAATGAATATGCAATTAAAGAAATAACACAATTACCTGAAGCTTCTAAATTTGCACGGGTTCGTAGATGGACACCCACTAACCCTGCTGAGTTGAAATGTTTTTTTGGCTTGATTTTATTTATGGGCTTGGTGAGGCTACCTAAATTAGCTGATTATTGGTGTAAGGACGGCATGATTAGCCATCCATTTCCAAAGACCATTATGTCTCGTAATCGTTTCGAGCTGTTGCTGCAAATGTTACACTTTTCAGAAAATGACAATGAACATAAATCAGACCGACTGCATCGTGTCCGCAAGCTGTATGATGAAGTAAATAAAGTATTTCAGGAAAACTTTTCGCCAACAGAAAACCTGTGTATAGACGAAAGCATGGTCCCTTTCCGTGGGAGAATTATTTTCAGACAATACAATAAACAAAAGAGGCATAAATACGGGATTAAAGAATTTAAACTATGTACCATACCGGGCTATACTTATAAAGTAAAAGTATACGCGGGGAAAAATGATGATGTTCATAACACACCCACAAATGTTGTGATGTCTTTATGTGAAGATCGTTTTGAAAGAGGGCATACATTATTTACGGACAACTGGTACACAAGCATTACATTAGCCAGACAATTATTACAAAGAGAAATGCATCTCGTCGGCACCGTAAGAAAAAATCGTAAAGGTTTACCAAAAGAGGTCATTGATGCCAAACTTAAGCGTGGAGAGTATAAAGCTGCAGAGAGTAACGACGGAATAACGTGTTTAAAATGGAAGGACAAGAGGGATGTGTATGTTCTATCCACTAAACATACTGATCGATTTGTTAATATTCAACAGCGTGGGAAAACTATACGGAAGCCAAAAATAATTGTTGATTACAATATGGCAAAGGGTGCGGTAGACCTCTCTGATCAATTAGCGTCTTATTCGACTCCACTACGAAAATCTGTCAAATGGTATAAGAAGCTTGCCATTAATTTACTACTAAACACTACAGTGATAAATGCTCTAATTTTGTATCAGTCAGTCACAAAGAAAACTATTCAAATAGTAGATTTTAGAAAGGAAATTGTACAACAATTCTGCCAAACAGAGAGCGAGGAGTATCGACTTCGTGAGGTGCCTAAACGGTTGAAGCATCAATTGTCTAAAAAAGATGGCAAATCTAAAAGTACCCGACGTTTGTGCTCTGGATGCTATAAGCAAAATGTCATTTTGATGGGCCGACAATATGCTAGAAATAAAACCAAGAAAGTCAACACATTTTGTGAAACCTGCCCTTGTAAGCCGTTCATGTGTTTTGATTGTTTTAATAGATTACATAAAGTTTAGAACTTATGTCTATTTCATGGGCCGACAATATGCTAGAAATAAAACCAAGAAAGTCAGTATATTTTGTGAAACCTGCCCTTATAAGCCGTCCATGTGTTTTGATTGTTTTTTTTTTCATTTTTATTATGTATAATTAAGAAAGAAGTCATTTAATTTGTTTGATCTCCAATTTTAAGTCATAGCGTAGAGTACTGTATTTTTTATTTTATAATAAAGGTATTTTTCTAATATTTGGCATGCTTAATTTTATACCCCAATGATGTAAATAATTAAAATCATAACTGTATGACACAATTTATTTAACTAAAAGTCATCCGTATAAATGTTAAACCAGAAATGTCAGAGAAAAAATGTGTCGGGTCCGTCAGGTCCCAAATATCTCAAAGACTTGTAAGATTTTTGCCGCGCTAAGGCGCGAGGTTTGTTCTACAGCGCCCCGCGGGTCACTGCGAATAGCGTTCACAAACTTATTTATGTCTGCCAGCCCAGTAAAGACATTTTAACGCAGATCGTACTGGCAGTCAAACCGTGTCTGCCGCGGCCCGATGGACCCGGCTCATTGTCAGCCATACGGTGTCTGCCATGGCCCATAGGGCGAAGGCGTATTTTTTTTTGGGCGTTCAACGTGTTAAAAGGGTCACTGTAACAAAAAATTGATGAAAATAAGAAGAAGTTTAGCTTTTCTTAGTGTGCTGTCAGCTATTAAATATAAAAAAGGAGAATTTTCTCAATTTTATTTCAAGATACACGGCGTAGACGAATGGAACGTAGTTAATTTGTAGAGAAAACGAGGAAAGTCACCACTCCCAAGGGTTTTTACCCAAGTCATACGATGGACCGATTGCAATTTCTAATGAAAAAAAGGAAGATTTACTTTATCTTCTTCCATTAATAAACCCCAGTGTCAGATCCTTTGATACCAATTTAGGTATTAACAATTTTTTTTTCCCTTGTTCTAGAGTACATCCAAAGGATAAACTCTAATTTTATTACAATCTAGCCTTATATACAGACTAATAAGTAATTTAATTATATCCTAAACTAATAAATTGTCTTTACTAAGAATGTGTCCAATAGCACTTTTCTTATTGTCTCTATTAAGGCGAATACACTTCGTTCTTGTATTTATAAGGTAGCAATAATGCTACATATCACTATTCACTATCACTAAACACTAACTCGAACGGTTTTGTTCTTTTTAGTCTTCTCACTATATTCGTGTGGTCGAGAAGCTGGATTGCCTCGATGTTCACATGCTGATGAAGTCGCCTTTCGTGAGCTTCTGCAGATTTTTTTATCCATTTCTCGATGAACTCAACTTTTAGGTCCCGATGGAGGTCATCATTTCGTATGTACCAAGGTGCATTTACAATTTCCCTTAGTACCTTGTTCTGAAATCGTTGTATGATATTTACATTTGTCTGTTTGGTGCAGCCCCACAGCTGAATACCATAAGTCCAAACTGGCATCAGGACTTGTTTGTATAATAACACAATTTGTTCTGTACAGACAACGTGGAATTTCTCCCAAGCAGCCAATACATTCTTTTGAATCATAAGTAGAGTTCATCTCTTTTCTTCTTGACGTGGGCTTTCCAGCGTAACTTAGCGTCAAGAGTCATACCCAAATATTTGGCTGTATTCTCGTATGGGACTTGTTTATTATTTATATAAACTGGAAAATACTGGTGTTTCTTGTTACAAAAGTCTATGTGTACAGATTTGGATTCATTCAATTTAATCCTCCATTTTTTGGTCCAGTCACAGACTTGGTTAACAGCCATTTGAACCTTTTCAACTGCTTCTTCGTGGCTGTTTCCAACAGCCATGAGGGCTGTGTCGTCAGCGAAAGTCCCAATGGTATTATGCTCTGGTTCTGGAATATCGCAAGTGTATATTAGGTACAGGACCGGACCTAAAACACTTCCTTGCGGTACGCCGGCTTTTATTTGTTTCAATTCTGAGCAGGCATCTTCTTGCCTTATTCTAAAGACTCTGTTTAGGATGTAGGATTCCAGGATATCTGCAAACTGCTTCGGTAACAAGCTCTTCAGTTTATATATTAGACCTTCATGCCATACTTTATCGAAAGCTTGTGCCACGTCTAGGAACACAGTAGAACAAACCTTCTTGTTTTCAAGGGCGTGTTCTATTACGTTATGTACTTGATCGATAGTTGAGTGCTTTTCTCGAAACCCAAACTGATGCTCTGGTATTATTTTCTTGCTATGTATTATTGGTTTGAGTCGTTTAAGTAACAGCTTTTCAAATAGTTTTGACATTATAGGCAGCAAGGAGATAGGTCTGTATGATGTTGTTTCATGTGCAGGTTTCCCAGGCTTTGCTATCATGATCACTTCAGCAACTTTCCATAAGTCTGGTACATATTTAAGTCTTAATGCAGCATTTATAAGGGTTGTCAACTTAACCAGACCCTTTCTTGGTAGGTTACGAAGTATTTCCCCAGTTATTAAGTCGTAACCTGGTGATTTTCGACAGCTTATATTTTGTTTTATTTCTCGTGCGACTTCTCTTGGCGTTACTAGTTTAATATCTTCATATTCTGGTGTCATGTTAACCGAAGTGCGGTCTTCAATGGTTTCCCCCTCGTTTGGTTGAAATATGTTTTCTAGGTGCTCTGCAAATCTCTTTGCTTTTTGACTATTTGTGACTGCCCATTGTCCGTTTTCACACTTAATGGGAGGAATTTGTGTGATCGGCCTTTTAAGATGCTTGATTGCCTTCCAAAGTGAATAATCTGTATTTTGGTCGTTACTTAGTTCCTGAAGATAAGTTTTTGTTGAGTTGTCTTTAAAGTTCTGAATTAGTCTTCTTACTTTTTTTGCCAGCTTGTTTAGTTTTTGTTTGTCATCAGGGCACCTAGATTGATGCCACGTTTTTCTCTGTCTTCTTTTCTCCATAATGAGCTCCTTGATTCTTAAGGTATAAGTATTTCCCTTTGTTCTCTTGTTGA
The DNA here is from genome assembly GCA_958295575.1 of Leucania comma. Classification (NCBI taxonomy): domain Eukaryota; kingdom Metazoa; phylum Arthropoda; class Insecta; order Lepidoptera; family Noctuidae; genus Leucania; species Leucania comma. The sequence continues at coordinate 19,483,828 of OY282477.1, read as the reverse complement.
TATCGGGTGTATTTTCCCACACTGCTTGCTGGATGTGCATTATAAAGTTTTCCGATTCGATATTTAGATGTTCGGGTGTTTTTAATGGAACTTTAAGATCCATTAGATTATTCACAATTTGATCTTAAAACTCTCCCAATCGGTGTGTTTATTGACAAGAGTGAGCCTGTTTTGTTTGTACAAAATGTTTTCACTAATTTCCAAATAGATTGCAGAATGATCTGAGTTCATATCATAGCTTTGTTCTATTTTTATGTAACTAGTTGATAGATTTTTGGTCACGAAAAAATCTATTAGGTCCGGAATTTTATTTTGATCTGTTGGCCAATAAGTGGGCTTTCCAGTTGACAAAGCTTCACATTGCGTCTCTTTTATGGCACTCAGTAGTTCTTTACCTTTGGTAGTTGTTAGTCTGGAGCCCCAGTAGGTATTTTTAGCATTAAAGTCACCGCCTAAAATAAATCTATTGCCAAGACTGGTTAGAAAACGGATATAGTGATCCTTTTTTATCATATACCGAGGTGGACAATAGATGGCAGACACTGTTAATGGATATTTTTTGGTTTGGAGACATATCGCCACTGCTTGGATATCCTTCTCTTCTTATTTGAGCTCTTCATAGTGCTGTAAGTTTTCTTTTACAATAACTGCACTACCGCCTCTTGCAGAATTGTCTGGGTGAAGTGCATGATAGACTTTGTACCCTTTAAACTTAATATGAGATTGTTTTGTGAAGTGTGTTTCTGATATGAGGCACACATCAATTTTTTCTATATCTAATACTACTTGTAACTCGCTGTGGTGTTTCAATAACCCATTTGAGTTCCACGTCATAAACTTTAATGTAGTATTCATTTTTTAGTCTTAAGAGTAGCAGCTTTGTTGCTATTTTCAATTTTCTTTTAAATTTACTAACACCTAGATGATAAGTTTTCTACTAACCATTGGATCAATGATGTCTGAATAAATAAAATTATTATTATTTCCTTTTATTCTTTGTATATACATATAAATTACATTTTTAAATATTTTTTTATAGAAGGTAATACAAAAAAAAAAAAACATTTAAAAATATAAAAAATAGTAGCCCACCGGCATCGGGAACAGGGTCCAAGCTACCGGTAGTCAGGGCTCCTGGGAGAGAAACCTCCGGACAATACGCGCCGTGTCCAAGAGTACTGCCTTCTGAATCAGACCCTTGATCCAACTGCCTAACGAGAGCCTCCGCAGGTGTTGGTCGAGGCTCTTGGCTATTAAGCCATTTGCCGTCACGACTATCGGCACAATGACTGCTGTGTCCAAATTATTATTATTATTAACTTTAATATTTCATCCAACTTTTTGTCGCTGTTCAAGTCAACTAAAGGCACCTTTGCTATGCCTTTTGCCGCTGCTTGGGCGTATGAGGTGCTTTTGGTGGTGATTTTCTTCGTCATTTCAGTTGGTTTGTTCAGGTAAGGGCCATCACCTCTTCCAGTAGGTACACTTTGTTGGGGTATAATATTATGACTTTTAGATTTATTGTTTCGAATCTGCTGAATCTCTTTAGCTACCATACATCCCCTGTAGTTTGCTGGATGTGGAGCTCCACAGTGGACGCATTTTGGCTTCTCTTCTTTCGGTTTTCTGCAATCCTTGGTAAGATGTTTACCTGTGCATTTTACGCACCTCGGTTCTTTAGAACAGTACTTTTGCGTATGACCGTACGCCTGGCATCTTTTGCACTGAGGTACCAGTTTTGTAGATTTTAGGGGTTGAATTTCTACGGTACACCCCAATATACATTTTATGTTATATATTTTGCTGGTTTCCTCATCGTTTGAGAATGTCAGCATGAACATATTGAGTGGTTCTTTAGTTTTCCAGCTCAATTTATTAATTGCTTCTAAAATCTTGTAGCCTTTGCTACGCAAATCTTCAACTATTCTTTCAGGAATGCATGAAAAATTCAATTTTTTTGCCATAACTCTTATTGGCCTTTCTTGCTTATTTTCATAAGAGTGCCAGAGGCAATTGTTGTTTGAAAGAGCTTTAGTGATTGCTCTGTAAGATTCTTCGCTTTTAGCATTTACTTTAACGGATTCTCCATGCATCATTTTAATGCTAAACGTGTCAGCTGATTGGGTCTCGCATAGAAAATCAAAGAATTTCTGGTAGTTCTGAATACCGTCTACAACAATAGGTGGCGGCATAGGAGTTCTGATGTGTTTTTCCTTACTTTTGGTCTCTTTCCTATCCTGTTCGTTCTGAGTGGGTTGGGCGGGGGAGGTGTTCAATTTCCTTTTCTTCCTGCTTTTTTGCCGTATCCAACCTGTTTCTCGAGCGAGCTCTTCTTCATCTGTGCTGTATTCAACAGGCGGGGGAGAAGTCTCGTTGGCAGTTGATGCTGAAATCGGTGGGTTTCCCGCTTGAAGTTTCAGCTGCTGCTGGAGGATTTCTATTTGACTTTTCAGGTCATTTAGGTCTTCTTCTAATTTGTTACGTTGTTTCCGTTCTTCACAAAAATATTTATATAACAGATGTTCAGTTGCTGTATTCAAGGTCACTCTGGGATCACCCAGAGTTTCTTTTTTCGAACTCATTTTTAAATGTAAGTGAGCATTAATTAACTTCGCCTTAACAATAATATTTACCGTCGGTCGTCAGCATTGCGCAATAACTAAGTCATTGCGATGCATCGGACGTGACGGCGTTATTTTGATGCGTTAGCACTTTACACTTTGGTACGCGCGCGATCGCATGCAACACAACTGCTCTCAGCGAAAATCGAACATGATATTAAAAATTAACAAATAATGATATTAAAAATCAGCACCATCTTTTAAATGAGAGCGAACATGTTTTAAAATAAGAATTTTTTGTTAAAATGGTTTCGCGAGTTTTTATTTCTTGTTTCGATCGGAAACTTTAATAAAGAAAATATTTTTTTTTCCATTCAATTTGTGATTTTTCTGTAGATTAAGATGCAAGTTTCTCTTAAAATTATTTTTCTATTTTCAAATTGCAGCAAGAAACTGTAAAACATTTTGTAGCGCGGGAAAAAAATAACTTAAGTAGGCTGTGGCTTCGCCACACTATGGTAGCATGGCAAGCATCGCAGTCTATAATGGGCACGTGACCCTCCCCTCCTCCACCGCCCGCACACCACGCGCGCCGGCACAGGCGGAGGGGGTGCGAGCGGCGCGACGGCGAGAGTGCGCCCTGACCATCACCCCTGACGGACGCAACCATCGATCACTAATAAAGAAATTCTTCAGCAGCTACCCTCCTTAATATTGTTATGTTGTTCAAAGTCTGTAAATGAGTCTCAGTATTGTTAAGGAATGTATGTAACTTTGTAAAGCAGAAATAAGTTCCTTTAAACTGGCGCCTAAACTAGTGGCCGAATCGTTACGACCGTTACAAACCGAGACCCAGTGCCTACGTGACCACGGGTAAAGTACCTACCTACCTGAACCAGTTCACCGCCATACCGTTGTCATCGTCGACAACGCGTTGAAGATGAAGGTAACGTCACGCTTACTGAAGAGGGCGTCACCGAGCGTGGCCACGTGGACGATGCCGCGATCACCTCACTGTGGGACGAAACGGACAACATCGTCTTCAAAATAAAAAAAATAAATAAAAAAATTACAATATTCTGTTAGAACTTGTTCTTACGAAAAATTTTTATTATGGCAAGAATGCTGTAGGAGCATTAGCCTCGGTATTATTTAAGTTCAAAAATGATTGGTTTTCAAAGAAAATTGCTCTCAAAAAATGAAATATCCTATACATGACAATACTTTAAAAAAAAAATGCAACAAAAAAAAACAGCCAGTCTGTAGCTGTCTTTATTGCGTTATTTAAAAAAAATAAATAAAAAAAATATTGTATTTGTTGAGATTTTCGAAGAATAAAAATACCGGTATATGTAATGCTCAATGCTTTAATTGTTTAGAAAAGTCATAACAAGTACCCATATAGTTATCTTTTAGAACCACAGTAATATTTTCTAAACACAAAATCATAATAAAAAAAGCATATGACGGCGAATTTCAAATAAGTGGACGGTCAATATCAGAAGGTGCGCTTGCGGTGTCTAATAGTAGTGTTAAGAAAACGCTTGGAAAGCGTTTCATTTTATATTTTTTTTTATTTATTTCTTTAACAGTTTTTTTTTTGTTTTTGTACAATGTTTCCTCGCCAAACTTTACAGTTTGATGGCGAGATACGCCCGCTTTTTATAACATCTATCAAAACAGTTTACAAAAACAAACAATCCAAACAATACTCTAATATTTTTGCGGTGCGCATTCAGCGCGTCCGGCCAAGTAATCGCGTCACTCGGGCAATCCAAACTATAACCAATTTATATTCTGGTAAAGTTTATTCTACGATGCCCCAGTAACGCGAGCACCTTGGTAGACACGCTGAGTGCACCACTTGCTCTGAAACATTAAATACATACCTACAGTTTATTTTTAATGATTTTTTTTTTTTACCTGCACTATACTAACAAATCTTGTCTAGAAGTAAATTTTTCATGAAATGCTGGATGATGGAGATTTTATGATCTCCCCTAAAAATCCCCTTTTGTGTTCAAAAAGAACTCTCATTTTAGACATGATAGGCTCCGCGGATTTTTAGGAATCGCTTTTGAAGTATTTGCCTTATATGGAGATGGCGAGGCTTTGCATGTGCAAAGACGGAGTAAGCGTATTAAAAATACGAGCATACCTACGGGTTGGCAGAATTTAGTGGAGCCTGCTTTGTGCGAAAGCGGCACGCATACGTACAAGTTTGTTTTATGTACTCAGCTAAGGTCAAATGCTGATCTAGGATCACACCGAGCGTGCTTCTCTTGGGATCAAAGGATCGGATTGGTATAGGTATGTGGTGTTCTGAGGGAGACCCTAGAAAAACTCCTGCTCGTATGGGAGGTGAGGAGATCTCCCCACTTTCGCATAGAGGAAGCGCTACCATCTGGTAATCAATAGCGGGAGGTCCTCCTCCTTAGTCGCTCACTCTTGACAGAGTGGTCGTGGTTGACGATGTTACATTTTCGTTGGCGAGTGAGGCTCCCGCGATGTGTCTCCACTTATCCCGGCTAACGGCGTCTCGGGAACACTGGACTATGGAAGTTTGTGTTGCAGCTCTGATGAGGTCTGTCCAACGCGTAGGTGAGCGCTCGCGTGACCGTTTCCCTTCCACTTGTTCCTGGATTACGAGTGCGATCGAGTGTGTTCGATTGTGCTAGAAGGGCAGTGTCATCGGCATATCTCAAGTTAGACACCTTTCTACCTCCCACTGAGATCCCTTTATCCCACTGTTCCAACACGATTCTCATTATATACTCTGTATAAATGTTGAACAGGAGTGGAGACAATATACAACCCTGTCGAACGTCAGCGTGGGTGTAAAAGCTTTTTGAGTCAACGTCGTCTATACGAACAGTCGCAGTTCCGGCCTCATAAAGTCGGCGTATGAGACTTACTAGGTGGAGCAGTACTCCCATTTGAATTAGCACGTCCCATAGAATATGCCATTACACGGTATCGAAGGCCTTACGGAAGTCGACGAAGCAGATATAGAGTGGGATGTTAAACTCTCTAGACTTTTCGATTATTTGTCGAAGAATTAGTATCTGCTCTCTTGTTCCTCTACCCTTGACAAATCCCGCTTGCTCAATAGCTATAGTGGAAGGTACGATTCAATAAAAAGTTTCGCAAGATGAGTACTAGACCATCTGGCACACCGAGTTGATGTAGCTTAAATGATAAACCATTATGTTACACTTTGTCAAAAGCTTTCGTTGAGTCAAAAAACTAGACGTCCATCATCGCGTTCTGATGGAAACCACCGCATTGGTGTTCAACGATTCGATGGACTTGTTCGATTCGTAAACCAAAATACCGTTGGGAATAACACTCTTAACTTCAGCATAATCTCTGCGCCTCTCGTAGATTTTATCGAGGACATTTGGTTGCGCCAATTTGCTATGATCCGCGATTTTGTTTTTTGTAATTTATTTTTTTGGCCTAGCAATCCTATCCCTTCCGCTTCCCTTCCCCGCACGACCTCAAGAAATGGAATGACATTGACGTGTGTGCATCGATTGTGAATGTGACCGCTCCGCTAACACCGCCCGCTCGAAATTACAAGAAAATTGACTATTTCGTGATCCAACCATTCAAAGACTCAACAATAGTGCAGTGTAGTGCAATACAGGACCTGGCAGTGGTTAAAAGTGCGAAGTCAGAGTTCGCCGGCCGGCGCCACGTGGAACCTTCGAGGTCAAAAGGTCAGTGTTCCTCCCTAATACATCCGTCCCATCCAGGCACAGTACCTGCATATTGTTAACAAACCTTAGATCGCTTTTTAAACATACAGTCCACAGCTTATTAGCGCAACCATTACTTTTGGTCCTACGAGCAGGATCGTGAATCATTTTCTTGTAATTTCGCAATATAGTATTTGTTCCATAGGGAATAAACGCAACGCGCCTGTTTACCTAGATATAATAGTAGAAAACCCGCATCTAGGCATTTAGGCAACTAAACGTTATTTCGCTCGTATAGTTAAAGAGCCATTGATAATTACGGTACCTACGCCGTCAACCGCACCGCATAATTATAGTTAGCTACGTAAATATCAGCGTAGATATAAATCGATCGCATTCTTTTTCTTGACAAAATTCATTCGGAAGTCCTACAAATTGCATGTAGGTAGACGCATTTCAAAAATACCCGTTCATTGTTGAGTGAATATTTGTAGGAAACGGATAAACCATAGATTATATACGCATATGAACGACGTGAATGATTTAATCGAGAAATTGGGTAATATTCACTCATTGATTCAGGTTATTCCGTTCGTTCGCCGTTCACTTTGTTGTTTACAATATTACCATATTGTTATCTGATAATTATCGCTTACTTAATAATTCGTTAAGTGTTTGTTTGAGTGTATAGTGTGAATATATCAAAACAAGATGTCTCTTAAGGGAACCAAGGTTAGTACTGATTTAAAGGTTCAGTTAAAGCTTTTATACGCTAAAAGGGACTCACAGTTTTCACGTGTTCAATCAATTTGTGATAAATCTTTGCAAATCTCGGATCTGACGATTAGAGATGCTTTCTTGTGTTCGTTGGAAACTTTAGATAGTTTGCGCGCGGATTTTGAATCTACAATTAATAATATAAACATTTTAGAGTTGGAGTTAAATCCTGATTACTGTGTGAGTTATCAGGCATTGTCGTCCTTTGATGACTTGTATTGTCGTATCAAACGTATTGCTAGGAGTTTAGAGACTCCCCCCCCCGCGAGTGGTTTATCCAACCCTCCTCGCGAACGCCCACGATTGCCGCCAATTCAAATACCTGAATTTAATGGTGACATTCGAAATTGGAATTTATTTATAGATAGTTTCGAAAATATAATACATAGGAACACATCGCTGACAGATCACGAGAGATTGCATTATCTCGTAGAAAAATTGACCGGTAAGGCAAAGGCTGTCTGTGCTGGAATTACGTTTAGCGCTGAAAATTACACTTTAGTTTTGAACACTTTAAAAACAAAATACGAAGATAAGCGATTAGTAGCCACCGCATATTTAGATCAATTATTCGATTTGAAAAGTTTTTCCGTTTGTAACGATCATAATTTAGAGAAGTTTTTAAATATTTTCGCATCATCTGTTCGTGCAGTAAAGAACCTAAAGGTCAATGACCTCTGTGACTTTTTGTTTTTGTATATCGGTTTAAAGAAATTAGATCCTGAAACTGTTCGTCTGTTTGAAACGACTCAGCGCGGTAACGAAATACCTAAGTTCGAAGATTTAGAATCTTTTATTCGCGACCATATTAAGGTATTGCAGCGCACGTCGGCACGTCATGAAGTCACGAATAGGACAGGTTCCGATCGCCGTATAGACGCGTCATCGAAGTCAGTCAAGACTGCACATACGCTAGTTATTACCGCCTCAACACCTGACTGTTCTCTGTGTAAGGGTAGCCATACACAGCTGTACAAGTGTTCGGAATTTCAGAGATTATCGCCTAGTGATCGTTACAAGTTTGTCCGCACTAATAATTTGTGTTTTAATTGTCTAAGTGACAAACATCTGGTTACGTCATGTAACAGTGGTGTTAGCTGTCGTAAATGTCTAGCTAGACATCATACCTTCTTACATTTTGAGAGTAGTAAGCTGCCATCGCAGCCGCAGCCTGCGCAGACGCGCGACGCTTGTGACGCGCGGCCTGCTGCAAGTGCAAACGACGTAACATTGTGTTCGCTTTCCGCCGCTGGTACTCAAATCACTACCGTTTTACTTGCGACCGCGCAAGTTGTCATTGTAGATGCCTTTGGCAAACCGCACACCGTTCGAGCGCTACTAGATGGCGCTTCCCAGAGTAATTTTATTACTCGGGATTGTTGTCAACGCCTTGGTTTTAGTTTTAATAATTGGTCATCCCGCTCAGAAGTGAAAGGTTTTGGAGGTTTAAAGGCAACCATTCACGGTTCCATTAAAATAATATTTAGTTCACGTTTTAATCGTAATATTTCGTTTGAAATGGATTCGCTAGTCGCAGATAAGATTACGGAACGGTTGCCCACGGTACCGGTTGACACGTCCATGCTGACGGAGTTTAAGAACTTGCAGTTAGCCGACGGAAATTACGCTTTCCCTGGAGATATCGATCTATTGATCGGTGCTTCGATTCTCCCGCATCTCCAGTTATCACGTAAAATTCAAGGTCTTCCGATGTACCCCGCTCCGCACGCACTGGAAACAGTTCTCGGGTTTGTTATAGTTGGTTCCGCACCCGCTTGTTTAGATAGTTACTCGACTGTGTCGCACTGTTGCACCGTCGAGCCGCCGCTTGAGTCTACCATCCGCAAGTTCTGGGAGATTGAAGAGGTCAATGTCCCGCCTATTCTCAGCCCTGAGGATCAGGTCACTGAGGAGATTTATACCCGCACGACTACTCGTGATAAAGATGGTCGTTATGTTGTCGCGCTCCCTTTCAAGGGTGATATTTTTTCGCTCGGTGGCTCCCGTGCCTCCGCAGAAAAACGCTTTCTATGCTTGGAACGTAAGATGCAGGCGTCTCCTAAGTTGAAGCAAGCCTATGATGATGTGCTGATCGAATATTTAGATAAAGGTTATATCTCATCAGCGCCTGCCGAGACTGAGGAGACACGTGATTACCCGTTTTACATCATCCCGCACCATGGAGTTGTTAGAGAAGACAAGCTTACAACTAAACTGCGTGTGGTTATGGATGGTAGCGCTAAAACTAGTACTGGCATATCGCTTAACGATATCTTGTGTTGTGGTCAGAACCTCCAGGGTAACTTATTTGAAATAATAGTAAATTTTCGCTTGTTTGCTATTGCGCTCTCTGCTGATATTCGGCAAATGTTTCTTAGTATTGGAATCAGAGAATGTGACCGTAGATTCCAACGCTTCTTGTATAGATTTTCTCCGCAGGAACCTTTGAAGGTTTACGAATTCAATCGTGTTTGTTTTGGGCTTAAGTCTAGTCCCTTTCACGCTCTTCGCACTATCAAGCAGTTGGCCGCTGACGAGGGTGATACATACCCGAAAGCAAGGGCCACTATTGAAACCGGATTGTACATGGACGATTTTGTGTACAGTGTACCTAGTGAAGCAGAGGCTATAGAGACCGCTGCTCAAGTAATCAGCCTCATGAAGTCCGGTCAATTTGATCTGGTGAAATGGACAAGCAACTCGCAAGCTACATTAGAGTCGATTCCACCGTCACACTGGTTGACTTCGGTAAAGGAATTCGATGATAGTGATTCGCATAAGATCCTTGGTTTAAGTTGGTCACCCGCAACTGATATGTTCAGTCTTAAAATTAGCTCGACTCCGCCAACTTGTACCAAACGCGTTATCCTAGCATGTGTAGCTCGGATATGGGATATAATGGGTTTTGTAGCTCCTGTCGTTTTGTATGCAAAGCTGCTTATAAAAGAGCTTTGGCTTTCCAACTGTGATTGGGACGACACCGCTCCTGACAGTGTTGCTAAGTTGTGGGCTCGCTATAGGAAAGAGCTTCCAATGCTCGATCAGATACAGATTCCTCGCCATGTTGGTATAGTACCAGACACTGTTGTTAATGTGGTAGGTTTCGCAGACGCCAGTGAGAGGGCTTACGGGGGAGTGGTTTACTTTCAGGTCCAAAATGGCGATAACATTTCAGTTTTCCTCATTAGCGCAAAATCAAAGGTATCTCCTCGTAAGGTTGTCTCTCTTGCTCGTCTCGAACTCTGCGCTATTCTTATGTTGGTTCAATTGATTACATCTATAGTCAAAACTTGTCGTCCTCGCATTAATATAGAGAGAATTGTAGCGTTTTCAGACTCAACCGTTGCTCTATGTTGGGCCCACTCTTCACCCCATCGATGGGATCACGTTTTGGATTTGTTGGTGGATTATCACCATAAGGTGAATTGTCACGCTGGTCCCGATTTATTAATGTCCATTCTTCGACAGAAGTACTGGATACTTTCCGCTCGCAATTTGATACGCGCTAGAGTGCACAGATGTGTGCCCTGCTTTAAGCTCCGCCCGCGTTTCAACGCGCCGGAAATGGCCGACCATCGTTCTTGTCGTGTTGTACAGACGGTGAAACCTTTCATACATACTGGGACGGACTATGCTGGACCGTTTAAAGTCACTATTGCCCGTGGTCGTGGTATACGTTCCACAAAGGCATACATTTGCCTATTCGTTTGTATGACAACTCGTGCAGTTCACATAGAGTTAACCAGTGATTTGAGTACGCAGGGTTTTATGTCTGCATTTAAACGATTTTTATCTCGCCGTGGTCCCGTTAAGCGCTTATACTCTGACAACGGCACAAATTATGTTGGAGCGCGACGCAATATTTCGGAATTACATACATTCTTACGCTCCAAGTACTACCAAAGTGAATTCGCCCATGTCTTAGCTGAGAATCGCATTGATTGGTGTTTTAATACGCCAGCGGCTAGTCATTTTGGTGGCAATTGGGAGGCGAATATTAAAAGCCTTAAGTCGCACCTGTTTCGGGTCATAGGCGAACAGATTCTCTCGTACGAGGAGTTGAGCACCGTACTCGCTCAGGTAGAGGCGTTGATGAATACGCGTCCGTTGTGTCGGACTTTGTCTAGTGATCCATCGGAGCCACTAGCGTTGACGCCGGCTCACTTCTTGACGACGACTCCTCTTAAATATTTGCCCGCTTTAGATGTCGAGACTGACAAACTGCAGCTTCACCCGCGTCACGCTCTGCTAGATAGCTTAGTTCAGTCCTTTTGGAAGCGATGGAGGACAGATTATCTGCATACGCTGCAGTCGCGTCAAAAGTGGAACACTCCTTCAGATCCAGTCACAGTCGGTACTGTGGTGATACTGAAGACTGAGAGTGCGCCTCCTCTGCACTGGCCTCTTGGTGTAGTGGAAGAAGTTTTTCCGGGTTCGAACGGAATAACGCGAGTCGTAAAGGTTAAAACCGCAACTGGATCGTACCTGCGTCCGGTTATTCGCCTCTGCCCTCTGCCTAATCAGTAGTAGTGGCATAGTTAGTTATAAGTTGTTTCGCTACCTAGTATTGATAGTTTAGATATAGTAATAGGGTTTAGTTTCGCTTTTGTTTTTTTTCTTTTCTTTGAAGGTAACCCTTCAAACCCGGGGGGAATGGTTGCGCCAATTTGCTATGATCCGCGATTTTGTTTTTTGTAATTTATTTTTTTGGCCTAGCAATCCTATCCCTTCCGCTTCCCTTCCCCGCACGACCTCAAGAAATGGAATGACATTGACGTGTGTGCATCGATTGTGAATGTGACCGCTCCGCTAACACCGCCCGCTCGAAATTACAAGAAAATTGACTATTTCGTGATCCAACCATTCAAAGACTCAACAATAGCTCAGTGTAGTGCAATACAGGACCTGGCAGTGGTTAAAAGTGCGAAGTCAGAGTTCGCCGGCCGGCACCACGTGGAACCTTCGAGGTCAAAAGGTCAGTGTTCCTCCCTAATACATCCGTCCCATCCAGGCACAGTACCTGCATATTGTTAACAAACCTTAGATCGCTTTTTAAACATACAGTCCACAGCTTATTAGCGCAACCAACATTGAATGAACTGATGAAAAGGTGAGGAGGGGCAAACTTGACTTGGAGTTGCATAGTTTAGGAATACCGATATTAGTGACCCTTTTCCACGCTTGGGGGAACATGTTATTCCTTAATGCACCATTGAAGACGACACTCATTAGTATTATGAGTTGGGATAGGAAGAGTTTAAACACCTTGTTGATGACACCGTCAGAGCCGAGGTCTTTCCGGGGCTAAAGCTTTTTGATGATATTCCCCACCTCCTCTGAGATAAAGAGGGACAAAGGATCATTAGGATCTTCGATGAGTGCTGGGGAAGCTCTACGTTCAACTTTAGCGTCTCTCATATCAAGGTGAGTTTTGTCTATTGGTTGAGGGCTAGAGAAACAATGGAACTGTAGGCTGTTATTGTAACTGTAGAAAATACAGCATCTCGCTTTGTCACAGTTATCGAAAACGATACTCTTATCGAGGCGAATAAGTACAGACATAGAAGCCTCTACTTCCTCTGAAGGTGCTAGAAGGCGAGGTGAGCGGGTATCCCAGCGCGCGGCACGCTGCTCTGTTGCTTGAGTTTTGTTTACTTCGCCGGGAGCTGCATTCTTTTCGTTTTTCAGACCACATACATCGCCCAGGAGTTTCAAGCGATGGTCATTAGTCACTGTGATCGCCCCTGAAAAATCATTCAGGACGGATCGTTCGTGGTCCATATGTGAATCCAACGCTGCTGTCGTGTCAGCGACTGAGACTCAAGAAATCCAGGATAGAATCTAACTGATTCGATATGGTAGATTTTGGTCTTCCCATCCATGATCAATTCGGACGGGAGTGATACAATTCGAGGTGGGGCGAGCGTTCAATGGCTAGGGGAGGGGAAGTCACCACATTGTGTGATGGTTAACGGCAGCTTCCTGGAACTTTCTATTCAAGCTCTAACTCTTTGTTTTTACAATTCATGTTACCAAAAATGTACGGAAAATGATTTTTTAAAACTTAAATAAAACCCAGGGCAACGGTCCTACAGTTTTGGTGCAGTAATCAATAATGCTCAAGGGGTCAAGCTCTACCAGAACGCTATATTTTTTTTTTCTTGGCCGCACTTTTGAATTTGGACCAAAATAAATGATCTCCTTTTCGGTTTTTTTTGGCAATGCTATAGGCACCCATCCAAATTATTATACAAAGACAAGGTTTTGGAATCTGCCGTTGGATGCCAACAAGGTGATCTTCTCGGGCCAGTCATTTTCAGCTTAGCTATCCATCCTATAATACAACAACTAAATTCCAAAAACCTATGGTATTTAGATGATGGAACACTGGGAGGTGATGATGATACAGTTCTAAAAGATTTCCAATTCCTGACGGAGCAATTTCGATCCATCGGCCTCGAACTAAACTATTCGAAATGTGAAATTTTTGTTTCTGACAATACTGACAGACAATCAACTCTACAGAAATTTAATGCAATAGCCCCAGATATCAAAATTTTAGAAAAATTTTCACTGCACCTCTTAGGTTCTCCAATTTTTGAAGACAGTTTTTCCTTATTCATTGACGATAAAATAAAATCATTCAACGATATTTCGGACAGACTCAAAAATTAACTTACATTCCGCTTTCACCCTCATTAGATATTGCTGTTTTGCACCAAACTTTATGTATTTTCTCCGCTCTTCCCCTTTATGGAAACAACCACATATCTTAGACAAAGTTGACGAAACCATTCGATACACTCTAACGTCCATCTTAAATGTGGCTTTGGATGACCGAGCATGGCTGCAAGCCACACTACCCATTCGCTTTGGTGGGCTCGGCATCAGTTCGAGTAGTAGTAGTGTCAGTCTACCGGCGTTCCTGTCTTCGGTCCACAGCACTCAACAGTTAATCGAAAGAATCTTAACTCTATCACTGGTTGACTGAGAGGTGCCGTGCTTGACCGATGCCGTGAATGTCTGGAAAGTGGCTTGCCGGACAAGGCGTTGCCCGAAAATCCATCTTCCCAGAGACAGTGGGATGAGCCGCTCTGCAGGTTGGTACGGAATAATCTCATTAATACGTCCACCAATACTGCTGAGCGTGCCCGCCTATTGGCTGTGGGGGAATGGGAGTCGGGCCTCTGGCTACAGGCTCTACCGTCACCCAACATAGGTATCATGCTGAGTGACACCACCTTCCGGATCGCTACATGCTTGCGTTTGGGTGCTTCTAGTGGAGCTCCACATCGATGTCAATGCGGTGAAGCAGTCGACCGCCTCGGACACCATGGCCTGTCCTGCAGTAGAAGCGCTGGTCGGATAGCACGGCATGCCAGCATTAATGACATCATCCGCCGAGCTCTCGTCATCGCCGGGGTGCCAGCTGTTTTAGAACCTATCGGCTTGGCACGTGACGATGGAAAGAGGCCAGACGGGATGACCATAATGCCCTGGAAGTTGGGTAGTCCTTTGGTGTGGGATGCAACTTGTGTCGACACCCTTGCGCTATCGCATCTTCTGAGTACGGCAGGCTGTACTGGGGCGGCTGCTGCAGGTGCAGAAAACCTCAAACGGCGAAAATATATAATAACCTTATCGGTAGTTACATGTTTGAGCCGTTTGCGGTTGAAACACTAGGGCCATGGTGTCCGAGCGCTCATCGAGTTGTTCGTGACATCAGCAAACAGCTGGTCGACTCTTCGCGTGACCAGAGGGCTGGGCTTTTCTTCGGTCAACGAATCAGCATTGCCATCCAATGTGGCAATGCTGCCAGCGTTCTGGGCACTTTTCCCATTGATATCGATGTGGATGAATTTTTTGATGCCCAATAAGTTCTTTTTCTACCCGTTTGTACTTATTATTAATTTTTAATTTGTATATATATCTATTAAGCTTTATACAATATGTAACGAAAACCCTGTTGTTCCTTTAAGGGCCCTACAAGCAAATCATTAATGGAATTCTAATTTTTTTAAAAATAATGATTGGCTAGTCGAGGGGTCAAAATCAAATAACTATTAAAATCGACACATTCGAAAAAAATATTAGAATATCTGATTTTAACTTGTAAAATCAGTTTTTTTTTTTATATTGTATAAACTAGCACTTGACTGCAATCCTACCTGATGGTAAGCAGTGATGCAATCGTCGATGGTAAAGCGCACTAGTTTATTAAGAGCCTATTCACTCTAGCCTTGAAGACGCCTAAATTATAATTGGCCGGGAAAACCGCAGCAGGCAAATTGTTCCAGTCCCTCGATGTACGCGGTATAAACGACGAGGCAAAACGCTTAGTCCGGACCGTGGAAGTTTCAACAACGTAAGGGTGGATATTCGCCGGTTGTTCGATGGTAGAAAGGAGATGGCGGTATCAAGTCATGCAATTCCCGCGCACACTCTCCAAAATGCATCTTGTAAAACACCGAAAGGCTGGCTACTCTACGCCTGTGCTCGAGGCTTTGTAGATTGGACTTAACCAAGTCTGGATCACCAATTAGCCTCTTCGCACGCCTTTCCACCGAGTCCAAAGCTGCTAGGTGGCATTTTGCAGCACCAGCCCATATGTGGCTGCAGTACTCCACACACGAACGGACTTGTGCCTTGTATAAGATTAGAAGCTGTTCCGGTGTGAAGTACCGCCGGACTTTTGCTAGAACGCCGAGTTTCCTAGCAGCTACCTTGGCTTTGGACTCAATGAACCGCCCAAAGTTGAGGTCTGAGGAAATTTCTACCCCCAAGAGCTGAAGGCGGTCGGTGCACTCCAGGGATACATTCTGGAAAGCAGGAGCCAAGGTGAACGGGCTCCTTTTGGCGGTGAACAAACACGCTTGTGTTTTGGCGGCGTTGAATCCCACAAGATTGGCTTCGCCCCATTTGGAGACTGCCTGAAGTGAAGCATTCGTCCGCTCCACCATAGCCTCCCTTTCAGACTGGATTAGCTCTTTATTAGCCCGAGGAGTTGGCAGATATTCTAAAAATTTTAGTAGTAGGTACATTTTTATTTTGCTAAATAGCTCGGCGGCTTTCTTTGAAGCAACAGAAGATGCCGCCAAACGCTACCGCGGCGCACGTATCTACCTACCCCTTTACTCCGCCTCCCACCGCGGCCGCCCTCGCCGCCCTGCGAATCACTTCCACTTCCTTAAATCCTTAGTCTCCCGCGCAACTTACTTTCGAACGGATGTAATTGTTGACCTACGTAATTGACTTGTGTTTTGTGTACGTAAACGTTCACCATGTCTTATTCTAACGTTGAATATTTTAATATGTTGATGTGTCTTGGGAAATGTGACTGCAATTATGCGGAAAGCATGCAGACTCTACCAAGGACGTTTTACGAATCTACCATTACCGTCAGCGATGGCATTCCAACGTTTGCACATACGTACGTACAATACTGGCAGTGTGCACGGACGAGACCAACATCGAGCTGACGCAGGCAGACCGAGGACTCGAGACAGTGACATCGAGGAGCAAGTCTTGGACTTGTTTGAGCACGATCCAACGCGAAGTACGCGCTCAGCGGGACACGAACTCGGAGTAAACCATATGCGCGTTTGGAGGTTACTAAAAGAAGATGGCCAGCACCCATTTCACTATCGTCGCGTCCAATCTCTACTTCCCTCCGACTATGAGGCAAGATTAGAATTCAGTAGATGGATACTCAACAAAATCGAACAAGATAGTGATTTTTCGAATTGGATACTGTTCACCGACGAGTGCTCATTTGTTAGAACAGGTGTTTTTAATTCGCACAATGAGCACGTGTGGTCGATCACAAACCCGCATGCTATTAAACCAAGTCACTTTCAGCATCACTGGAGAATTAATGTTTGGGCTGGAATTATTGGAGAAAAAATTATTGGACCTTGTTTTTTAGACGAAACAATGAGCGGTGCCAACTATCTTCGTTTCCTGCAAGAACAGTTGAGTGTTGAACTTGACGAATTAAGCCTCCATATCTTGCGACTTATGTGGCTCCAACATGACGGTGCACCCCCACACTTCGCCCGCCTTGTGAGAAGCTACTTAGATGCTGAATACGGAGAGCGATGGATAGGTCGCGGTGGACCCATCAATTGGCCAGCAAGATCACCTGATCTGACGCCTTTAGATTTTTCCTCTGGGGTACCGTTAAGCAACATGTGTTCAAAAAGTCGTGTGATCCGGAGGTCGAAATGCGTTCACGCATAGTGATATTTGACCACATCAAAAATGATACCTCCGTTCTGCGTAGAGTACGTGACAATATGATCAGGCGTTGCAACAAATGTGTAGAGGTACAAGGTGGTCATATCGAACAGCATCTTCGTGGCCCTCAAGTAGACATTGTAATAATTTAATGCAATATGTCACATAACTATTAAAAAATTATTACGATCTCTCAGTCTCTCAGTCTCGGTGACTTTGTTTTTTTTTTTTTTTGTAATGTGTGAAATGTAGTTTTAACAACTATCAATTGTGCATAAAAATTCCGTGTTAACCAACATTTTCAAAGATTTATTCGTTAAAGTGATAAGGAACATATGACAAGGTCATGAACTTGTGTAGAAAAATAGGTAGACATGCGCGGCGTGTCGGTGCACCTGCGTAGCGGCAGCGATCAAAGAGATTGGCGGGAACGTTTCTTCATCCTGAATTGCAGAGGTAAAAAATCAGTTAAACATTACAAATATTAACAACAATATACAATTAATAACGTAGATAGAAGGAACAATAGGGTTTTTGTTACATATTGTATAGAACTAGATATCTAAAGTTAAAAATAATTATAAATTTAAAATTTCGAATAAAAGAAAATACTTTGCATGATCAGTAAGTAAACAAAAATCTGGTTTAAACCAAGCCGAATATACGGAGTAGATCAAAAAGCCAAAGAACATGTCCAAATACCAGGTTCTGAAAGTGACTTTCCTCCAGATCTAGAAAATGAACTGTCTAAACACGTTCTTGAGATGGAAAATTGCTTGCACGGCATTACTCCTACAGACATAAAACGACTAGCATTTAAGTTGGCGGAGAAAAGTAATAAAAAACAACGTTTTAACAAAGTTAAACAATCTGCAGGCAAAAATTGGTACTATGCGTTTATAAAGCGGCTTCCTAATATAAGTTTGCGGCAACCCAGAGCTACTTGCCATGAGCAGAGCTACTAGATTTAATAAGCTAGCTGTAGATGAGTTTTTCAACAAGTTAGAGGCAGTCATGGACAATATGGATGGGCAATATGTGCTTATCAGCCGTGCAGAAGAAGAAAAGAAAAGTACTGGCGTTGAGCCATCCCCAGTGAAGAAAAAACAAAAGAAACAACAAAAGCCCTATGCTGCGCTAATGCTACTGGAAATTTTGTGCTATCGCTCATAATTTTCAAGCGCAAGTGGGCAAAAGATGATATGATGAGATGGGGACCTGGAACCATATTTGCTTTTAATCCAGACCGTTATTTCACAAATACACAATTATATACATTATATAAAACACTAATTAAAACTATATATACACTTAAAGCTACTCCTAACTAAAAAATGGCGTCATAAAACTCGTCCGCATCGCTGTTGACTAATCCAGACAGTGGATAAATAAACAAATAGATATATACTGTGTGGTTACGAAATTTTGTAGACTGTGAAACCAACACCAGAAAAAAGGTTTTGCTACTGATGGATGACTACGCAACCCATACTAAAAATCTAAAGGCTATAAATTATGCAAGAAGACATGGCGTATGTTTTCGTTTCCAGTTCACTCAACACACCGGCTGCAACCCCTTCATGTGTCATTCTTCAAGCCGCTGCCTTTACTAATAGACGAAATAGAAAAATGGCTGCGCATAAATCCTAAAAGAAAGGGACCGTTTTCCAGGTGTCTGTGCTCTTTGGAAAGGCGTATTTTCGAGCTACTTCTGTAGGCATCACTGCGAATGGGTTTCTGAAAACAGGCATTCATCCTCTTAATAAAGATGTGTTTTTTTATTAGGAGTTTATGGAAGCAGGTAAACAAGAAAATGAGCAATATTCTTTTGGAACGGCTATGTTGCAAATCCGAGATCCTATAGACCCATTGTCTGTGAATGCAACAACATAAGACGGTCTCTATTCTATCTATTAAACTCAGACCTAGCCGACTTAATACGTTCCTCTGTTTACATCTCATCTCACATCTCAATGGGTCAACTCAAGCCCACTAACCGTGCAGAGCGTAATCGGTGGAACTTACAGGAAATATCGTCCCCGTATTTGGAAAACTAAATAACTTCGTTTTTGGCGATTTTGTCTTTTCCCTATTTTTAAATAATCCAAAACATGACGCATGTTTGAGTCTTACAGGAATTTACTTATCTTATTCCGTTCCAAAAATAAAGCCATTTTTGTCGTTCAGATGGAATAATGCATATCTTCAAACTAATTCTAATTTTTTGAAGGAAAAATAAACAACTCAATAAATAAATCAATAACTGTGGTCAATGATTAGTTAAATTTTTAATAAATAAAATAAAATAAGTTGTTGATTTTTTCTTCAATTTACAAATTCTATCATAAAACTAACTAAGTTCTAGGAAAACTAAATAACTCTACTTATTTAATTTTGCTACTCAGAATTCTGTCAAAACGTACATTACTTTATAAACACTTGATGTTATCTATTTCTTCTACAACTAGATAATTACTAATTACAAGATGATAGGCAAATAAAATCAAATAGATTAAGTTATTTATAATTGCCACGCGAAATATTGTAGTTTCTATTCAATGAATCGGAACAAGGAAGTGCGCGGGGGGAAGCGCGGGTGTCAGCGCGTGTGACTGATGCATCGCTCGCGTCACAAGCATTTTAGTGTAATGCGTAAAGCCGGGTATCCACTTAGGTTCGCCGTGGTTTGCGAACCCGCCCGCACCGCAAACCAAACATAATGGATACGTCATGATCGCGGAGCGCGACTGGAGCACGATCGGAGCACGGCGGAGCGCTCGGGAAGCGGTTTTTTGCGCGATCTCAAAGGGGAGCGCAGTTTGTTCGTGGACGCGAGCGTGTCACGACGTGTTTGTTAAGTTCACGAACATGGAGTGGTCCGATGAAAAATGTCTACAGCTCATAGAAGAATACCGTAAACATAATGTTTTATGGGACCCACGAGATGAAAACTACAAGAAAAAGAATTTAAAAGGAGAGGCGTCTCGGCGGAAGATAATTGGCGAAGCATTAAACACTGAACCCGACTTATGTAAAAGTAAAATATCTACACTGTTATCTGGCTTTAGACGTGAGAAAACCAAAGTTAATAAAAGCAAAGGAACGGGAAAAGGTAAAAATCAAGACCACTTGTTATTTTATTTATTTATTTAAGTAGGTACTTATAACAAAATAATTTACGAATTTATATTTTTTCAGGTGCAACGCAGATATATCAAAATTCGTGGTTTGCATATGAAGCATTTTCTTTTTTACTAGATCGCGACAAACCTAGGGAATCGCTTAATACTGTAAGTACCTACAAAGTTTTAATTTCTTTAAACTTTCACGATTATTATTCATATTAATAAAAAAAGGTCGCATACCTTTCTTAATAAAAAATTATACACGATTTAGACCCATCAAATGATATATTAGTACCATAGATATATTACTACCAGATGGATAGTCCACTACTGTTCATGAAGTTTAAATAAATAAATAATAATAAATAAATATTTAGGGTAAGATTTTTATGGTAGGAACACTGCAGGGTTGAAGCGATAAAGACGAAGTGGTCAGGCTTTGACACCATCTGGTAGTAAAATAACTTTGATTAGTACATTTTTTTTGACACTTACACTACACTGTCTTAAGAATATTGGTTCTGCCACGGAATCGAACCTTCATTCATGAAGTAATCGGCCAGTTCGTCTCTTATTTCTTTTATTTGTTTGGCGGAACGGCGACCTGTGTTTATCGAAATGAAGTCATTTCTGAGTCATGCCTCCAGGACCCTTCCCGTAATTGTCCATAAACTTCCGTATCTATCTCATTTGAAGTTATATAATTACTGGAATTCTCTCTTAAAAAATTGTGTAAATGACATATTGTCATTACAATAATGGCAGCTTTATCTGGCTCAACGAGTAGGGGTTTTCTTAGTACTCGAAATACTGATGCCATTATTCCAAACACATTTTCGATGACACGACGCGCTCTACTTAAGCGATAATTGAAAATTCTTTCTCTTGAGCCCGCAGGGAGTGTTTTACCAGGATATGATTTCATCATACTTTCAGATAGAGCAAAAGCAGAATCACCAAGGAAGAAATAAGGCAATGCTTTATTTCGTTCTGGTAAAGGTTCTGAGGCAGGCAAATTCAGCTCCTGATTAATTATCTTTGTATATAGTTGAGTGTTTTGAAATACTTCACTGTCCGAAATCCTGCCTTGACAACCAACATCAATAAGTTTTAAAAAGTAATTTGCAACTGCTACAGCAAATAGTACAATACTAAAACTTCCTTTGTAATTGAAAAAATCTGTGCCAGTATTGATTGGTGCCTCTATAAGTATATGTTTTCCATCTAGCGCTGAAATACAATGCGGAAAATCCCACTGGTCTTGGAAGTCTTTTGCAATCTTTTTCCAGTCTTCAGCATTATCTGGTAACTGTAATGTAATTATATATATTAATTTATTTTCAGATTATTGATAATGAAGACATCGCTATTGATGCCAATACTGGTGATACGGGTACTGATGAGGAACCAGTTGACACAGCAACATCAAACTCTCTTCAACCACAAGTTCCCCCTCCTCCCAAAAAAAAGTAAGTGGATCCTAAGTTGGCAATATTAAAAGACGCTTTTGGAATTTTAAAAACATCTGCATCAAAGTCTAACGATGATAATGACGAGATAATTACATTTTTCAAATTTGCAGCCAATAAAATGAGAAAGTATGACACACATACTAAGAATGCCGTGCAACAGGCAATATGCGATATTCTTTTTAAAGCCGATTACGGTTACTATAGTCAGTCACAACATGGATACTACACATCGCCGTCGTCATCTACATCAACAAATGTGCCTTCTCCGCCATTCGTATGTCAACAAAATACCACTCCGACTCAGGCGGAAAACAGTCCGAGTGGTAGTGATTGGGATATACAAGATCTCATATAATTTTTCTGACATAATAAAACATAAGTATTAGTAATAAAGTGTGGATACTAAATAAAGAAATTGAGCTTTTTACTTACCTTAATGTTTTCCCTTAATACTTAAATTAATGCACGGCATACATCTGGAATGAATTTGCTGATTGCTTGTTTAGATATTTTAAACAAATATTGCATACTTGTAAAGCTATCGCCGGTGGCTAAAAATCTTAACGTCAGTGCTAATTTATCCTGGGATGTTAAGGCTTTTCGAAGTCTTGTATCTTTTTTTTAATTATTGGCGACACCAAATTCAATAAATATTCGAATTCGACTGAAGACATTCGAGTAAAATTTTTATAATGGCCACTTATTTCTTGGGATTTTAATATATGCATTATTTCATTATTTTTTCTTCCCTTATACATATTAGCTTGCCAAAATCGAGGAGGTCGTTTGTATTCCATCACAATATAATGTATTAAAATATAAGCTGCACTTCCTACTAATTCTGGAGGCGGCATGTTTGCACCGACCGTCTGTCGTGTGTCGACTGGAGACCGGAGCGCGGAATGTTAGTGCTCCGACAGGAGCACTGATGTTGCAGCCTAAGTGTGTACACTGTACACGTTCACGTTCGCGGAGCACACAGTGTTCGCAAACCACGGCGAACCTAAGTGGATACCCGGCTTAACCTTCAATTGCGTTGACGTCAGTGACCAGAGTGAGAGTTTTACACTATAATGAATTCGCGGGGTAGATTTATGGTGAAAATGTGCCAAGAAGAAGAAAATTCATCTGAGGTATGTAGCTACGATGATTTAGAACCAATTTTTTGTAAGTAGAAAACTCTTCAGTGCATCTCCCACGAAACCAAGACTGATTTATGTCATCATAATACTGAAATAATTATTTTTTACTATTTCCTAAGTTAAGCTAATTTGAATAATATGAATCACTTTAAGTTGTGGGAGAAGTTAACAACTCTTCTGCTGTCATTTGAATTTTGACTCTTAAGCTGAAGGTTTAAGGTTACTTTTAGCTTGTTACGTATTTTTTTTTGTTAGGTATTTTTGTTGAACATTTTTAGGGTTCCGTAACCACAGGGTAAAAGCCGAACCCGTTTATTAAGATTCCGCTGTCTGTCTGTATGTCTGTCCGTCAGTCTGTCACCAGGCTATATCATGAACCGTGATAGCTAGAAAGTTGACATTTTCAAAATTTAACCGCTAAATAGCCACTATAACAACCAGAGGTCGGAGTAGGTAGATCGATTTAAGGTCGTTGAAGTCAAACGTAGAGGATAATGTGGATATGCCTCTAAAATACCAGAACTTCAAATTGATTTTGAAAAAATCTGAAATTTCGAAATTAGCACGAATTTGTGTTTAAGGTGAAAAACGTATTAATAATATCAATCTACGCTACCAATTATAGCTAATGGTGAAAGAAATCAGTATTTTATTTTATACAAAAATACCTTGGCCTAGTTACACCGTATTTTGTCCCTTACTGTTGAATTAGAAATGACGCTTGACAGTATGAGACAAAACTTAGACAGGGCCTTTTGTTTCTTTATCTCATGTTCATCTATGTTAAGAACGCATTGACCGCACGCAACGACCAATCAGAAGCATCTCGCATATTATGGATAAAATGGCATGTCCATATCATAATATCTTGACGCAAGTATATAAAATCAATCTACCTAGTCTTACCTCAACAACAAATACTAAATCGAGATTAAGCAACGGTGGATGGGTGACCAAATCAGTTTACCTATTTTTATTTGTATGGAATCCTCTGTTTTTTAATACTTAATAAAACAATGTAGAGTAGGTATGGATTTGAGTATGCTGTCACTTGACTGCATAAACTCTTGTCAAGTTGTTATTGTTTTTCTTTTTTCGTAATTTAATACCTACAATATGGCTTCTTATTGTTTTAGGGTGAAAATAAGACAATAAAACAACAGGTGCAAAGTACCGTCAGCCCACAAAAACATAATATTATAACATGCCAGAAATCACCATCCGAAATTAACAACTATAGTTTCCAATGACGTACATTTCGCTGTTGATATTACGCCTGATGTTCTTAACCTTCCTGAGCATGACGAATTTAAGATTATTACATGCGAATCGGCTCCTGCTTCAATAATGGCTAGCGAAATGATTTCTAATAACATTAAACCACCCCAATCAGCACCTATGCCCGTAAATGTCAGTCCCATGTCTTTGTGTAGCAGTAAAAATCATTTAAATGAAGATGACAACATACCATTATACAACTATAAAGATGTCAGTTCACCAGTCAGAGGGTCAAGTCCCATTTCGGGTGTCGAACCAATGCCACCTTCGACAGATGAAGAACCTTTTTCTGATTCTGGATCGTCATGGACTCCGGACTCAGAAGAACAAATTAAAATAAAAAGAAAACGTACATCTTTAATGAACATGAGATTTGAAGGTATAAGCTCAATTCCGTCGAGTGATTCTGAAGATGAAACAAGTAAAATTATAACAACTCGCGCTATTATTGAAACTCCTTTTGACCAAGTCTCATTAGTTAACCCCGATAGAAGAACCATGAAACACGATGTCACAATTGCAGAAACAACAGATTCAGAAACAGAAACAGAAACAGGCAATAAGGAAAAAGAACATCTACAGATGGAAAAAAAGTAATCAAAGAAATTGGAAAAGAAACAAAGAGTTAGAGAAGAAACGAAAATGTTTGCCATATAAGAGTAAAACTGGAAAGCTTTGTGCAGCTAAACTACCTAAAAGTCCTAAATGCAGCAATAGTTGCCGTCAAAAATGCACAGAAAAGTTTACACAAAACGAGCGTGAAATAATTTGCAAACACTATTGGTCTATACAAGATTATAAGCTACAAAAAGAGTTTCTGCTTAAGCGCATCATCATTAAACCGGTGCAGACTACAAGAAAATCTGTACCGATCGACAAACAAAGAAGTACTAGCAGACAATATGGTTTTTATAAAAATAAGACTGTATTTGAACAAGTATGCAAGAATTATTTTATGTCCACTCTTTGCATTTCTACTGGTCCTATTGAAACAGCAGTAAAACACGTGGATGATCATGGTGCATTTACAAAAATAGATAACCGTGGTAGACAAGCGCCTGCAAACAAAACTCCTGAAGAACAGATACAAGACGTAAGAAATCACATTGAAAGTTTTCCTGTAATGGATTCCCATTACTGTAGAAAAAAATCAAACAGGAAATACTTAGAAAAATGTCCTAAATAATCTCCCATGACATATTTGGAATTAAATAATAGGTTTCAGTTTATTCCATCAGCAATCATAATATTTTCTTTATAGAATAACCGAATAACCTATTTTAGGCAATGTTTAATTACTTTACGACACTATACGAGGGTGGATTGAAAAGTTCGCGGCCTAACACATGAATACTTAAACTATTTTAATGTAACTGACCTCATTCGATTAGTTTACTCTCTGGTTGTCAAATTGTACAATTCTATCGCAATAGCATTAACTGTATTTAAATATCTATCGCAGTAGCATTAACTGCACTAGCTTCTGACGTTTTATAAGTGCCCATGTAAGCCTATGTAAAATAAAAATATTTTGATTTTTTTTAAATTAGACTGAATTTTGTGAGCCTTTGTGCAGCGTTTTTATAGAATGGAGAAAATTGAGCAACGTGCGGTCATCAAATACCTGTTTCAAAAAAAAGTAACCAAAAGAGATTCACGAAGATATTTCAACAACATTGGGGGAATCTGCTCCGTCATATACGACTGTGAAAAAGTGGGCTGCTGAATTTAAACGCGGACGAGAGAGAATTGAAGGGCCGGCCTATGACGTCTACGACTGAAGAAAACATCGGGAAAATCTGTGATCTGATATTGACAGATCAGAGATTGACCATCAGGGAGATTGCAGACACTACTACTGACTCCAAAAAAAGCCAAAACAATTTTGTCAGCTGGCAAGGTGATGGCGTCAATTTTTTGGGATGCTAAGGGTGTCGTCATGGTGGACTACCTTGCAAAAGGTGAAACTATAAACTCGGCTTATTACTGCACCCTCTTAAGTCGCTTGCGTAAAACAATCAAAGAGAAAAGGCCAGAATAACTTAGCAAGAAAGTGTTGTTCTATCAGGATAATGCACACGTTCACACGGCTGTTGAATCTATGGCTCAAATTCGTGATTGTGGCTTTGAATTACTGCCCAATGCCGCCTATTCCCCTGATTTGGCACCTTCAGACTTTCATTTATTCCCAAACCTAAAAAACACCTTGGAGGTCAAAAATTTCATCAAATGAGGAGGTCGAAGCTGCGGTGCGTGATTTTTTTGAAGGCCTTGAAGAAACTTTTTTATGACCAGGATACAGGCGTTAGAAACCAGATGGAAGAAGTGCATAGAGTTAAGTGGAGATTACGTGGAAAAATAAAATTATTTAGGCTTATATTTTATATTGTTTTCTTGCTGAGGCCGCGAACTGTTCAATCCACCCTCGTAGCTATTAAAATAATAAATATTTTAGCATAATAATTTTTTGTCTTCTCCATTTTTGAATAATTGACCTTTAGGTATAACACCATACCTTCCTTTATCCAATCTGTTTACTGCTGGCTCATCATATGAACAGCTACCCCAGTGTTGTTATTGATACGGCAATTGCCGTAATATACGGTAATCCACGTATTTTTTTCAGAAAATACGGTATACGGCAGGCCTTTCAATGCCGTATCAAAAAATACGGCAACTGGCTGTAAGTGAAACGAAACGTATTTTAATTAGCGATAGCGCAGCGAACGAAACGTACCACTCACAGCCGGGGAGATCCCGACCAACGACTAAAAACAGAGTCCATATCGCCACATCGTGCCATCTCTTTCGTCTTAGGTTAAAATGACTGAGACAAAGTACTGAACTAAAGTAAATTGGGTTTGTCTATCTAGACTCAATCTAGAGTCGAATTATCGAATAGCTCATTCACATTCGCAAGGTACACAATACTCGAGCGCATTCGTTCGTTGGTTACGGTTTCGTTAAGAAATAAATTCTAACTAGTGTTTACTTGTGTTTGAATTGGCAAAATGAGTGATTCTGAAGGACCATCTACGCCAAAAAAGACTAAAAAAGGTAAACACATAAAACAAAAATATCGACAACAATGGGAGAGTGAAGATTTTTTCAAAGACTGGATTGCTCCTGTTGATGGTGATCTATATAGAGCAAAGTGCACCGTATGTGACGTTAAATTATCGTGTGAACTTTCAACTTTGCGACGACATGTGGCAAATAATCAACATAAAAAAAGACACTCGCTTCGTCGTCTACAAAATCTGTAAGTGCTTATTTTAAACCGCGTGAAAAGGACACCAACACCCTTGTTGTGGAAGCCGAAATAAAACTCGTTGCATTTGTGGCCGAGCACAACATTTCTTTCCTGGCAATAGATCATTTAACAGAGGTACTAAAATCTTGTTTCCCAGACTCTAAAATAGCAGCTGATTTGGCGATAAAAAGAGGCAAATGTACAGCAACTGTAAAAAATGTCATAGGAGAAAGCCAGAAAGAAATCCTAGAAAATATTTTAAAACAGCAAAAATTCAGCGTACTTGCCGATGAATCCACAGACATTTCCACTACTAAGACAATATGCATCCTTGTCAGATATTACGACAAAGATTGCAAAAAAGTTATTGCTTGCTTATGGCAATTGGAGCCTTTGCATGACAAAAAAACAACTGATGGGGCGTCATCTTTACGAGGATGTACAGCTGAAGCGCTATATACAACAATCATAGAAACGTTTACTCAACGTGGTGTGCCATTAGATAATATAATCGGCTTTGCATCGGATGGCTGCAATGTCATGATGGGTCCTCACAACTCAGTTGCCAGTCGTTTACGTGCCGAATTGCCAGGAATACAAATATTTAAGTGCATATGTCACTCTATGCATTTATGCGCCAATGAAGCTTGCAAAAAACTTCCAAGACGTTGTGAGGATTTAGCAAGAAATGTGTACGCATTTTTCAAACATAGTGCCAAAAGACAATCGGAATACATTGCATTTCAAGAATTTATGAATACAAAAATCCATAAATTACTACACCCGTCGCAAACCAGATGGCTATCACTGTTATCAGTAATAAATAGGCTGCTAGAGCAATGGGAGAGCCTGAAATTATTTTTTAGCTACCAGTGGCTAGAAGAACGCACCGTCGCTGCTGAGCTGATCCATCGTGAGTTAAACGACGACTTTGTAAAACTCTACATCCTATTTCTACAATGGATATTACCCAAATTTGTGAAGATGAACGAGTATTTCCAAGGAACAGATTCTAGATTAATAGAACTGGACGATAGTATGAAACTGCTTTACAAAGATCTATTGCAGTGTTACATGACTAGAGACCACGTTAATCAAACTGAAATATGCTTGATTGACCCAGAAAATACACGATTTTTACTACCTCAAATGTATTTAGGTGTTAAAATCATGCAAGAAGTTCAAAAAACCAATATCGTGCAGCAAAAAGTGCTCCTGGCTGAATTTTATTCTCGTTGCCGCGACTTCCTAGTAACAGGCTGCAAGGAAATTCGGAAGCGTTATGATTTTTCCAATGAAATACTTCCACTCCTCAAACATCTGTCACCTGAAAGGGCTGTGCGCCACAGTAATAGAGAGAGTTTTCCGTCAATGTTGCCACTAACCCAGAAACTACCACGTATAGTCAAAAATGAAAATGACCTACAAAAAATCGATGACGAGTGGAGACTTTTACCTGATGTCAACAAATTTTCGACCTCGGACATCGGCACCTGGAAAGCACACGAGTTTTGGGAAAAGATCCATAGCACAACCGACTGCAAAACTCTCAGTGTTGTGCAAAATGGCGTCACGGTCGCACCGCCTCCGCGGATTGCAGGTAATTTTATTCTATAAAAAATATTTTTGAGAGCTTTTTTTGATGGCAGACATCGGTATTTTATTTTTAGAAAGCCATTTTAGTATTATGATTACTAATAACTTACAGAGTTCATAAAGTGATACGTTGAACATTCTCAATGTTGCGACGTAATCAGTAAAGTAATTCGTAATATGTATGTTGAGCATGTTCAACATTGCGGCTTTGCTAACGATTTATTTAGCATGTATTTATATTAACATTTTATTTTATATATTGGTGTTTTTTATGCTATGGGTGTGTTTTGCATGTTTTTTGTTTTGCTTGCTTCAGACTAAGCCAATATGGCAAAGAACGTGCAAAATTATGGCACTAGTTCCTCCAGAGAATGCTCCATCTGATAGTAGCAGTACTAGTACTGACGACGAAGTTATATTCGAAGACAGGACGAAAGCACGTGAAAACTCTTATTCTAGCTCCGAACCCCGGTCATACCCTTCATCACTTAATGACCTGGACCTTGATAGTTCTAGAAATGAGTCTCCCACGCCTTTTTTATCCGATGAAGAAACTGTTCCATTGACAGTTTGACACCCGTTATGAATAACATGTTCCCTCCAGATAAAACATCACATCAGCTTCCAGTTCTCCAGTCAATTTCATCTATTTTATCACCACAAGTTTCGTCTATTTTATCACCTCAAGTTTCATCTGTCTTATCCCCAAAAGTTTCTTTAAATATATCTCCAGCGACACGTTCCAAGAGGCGAGCTAATACAACACCTAAAATTATTGCTAAGAAAATAAAAAAGTATGTGAGAAAACCGTTATTATTTAAATGGAAAACTGGTAAATTTAAACATGCAGCACATATCGAACCAACTGTACTTGATGTTCCAATTGACTCAACTACGATGTCCCCTTTAGAATACTTTTACAATTTTTTTTCAGAAGATGTTATTAATTTGATTACAGATCATACAAACTTATATTCAGTACAAAATGATGCTGCCAAATGCGCAAATGTCTCTAATGATAATATACGGGACTTTTTAGCCATTACTATTATGATGGGCGTAGTACAAATGCCATCCTATAAGGATTACTGGAGTCGCGAATTAAGATATCCCCCAATCGCAGATGTCATGCCAGTTAAAATGTACGAAAAAATCAGAAAATATCTTCATTTTATGGATAACTTGGGCATGAATGATGATCGCTATTTTAAAGTTCGGCCTCTTTTAGAAATGGTGAGACGCAATTGCCTAAAGGAAGAAGGCAGATACAGTATTGATGAAATGATGGTACCCTATAAAGGTACTAGAGCAGGCAGTAGACGTCAATACTTACCAAAAAAACCCAAAAAATGGGGGTTTAAAATATTTGTAAGAGCTGGCGTATCTGGACTAGTATACGATTTTATTCCTTACGCTGGGGAGGACACCTTTCGGAATAACATTTTCACAGACTATGAAAATAGTTTAGGTCTTGGGGCGAAAGTTGTTTTGGCGCTATGTAAGACAATAGAAAAGAAGCCGGCAACAGTATACTTTGACAATTTTTTTACTTCTTTAGAGTTAATTCACCATTTACGGGAAGAGTAGGGGGAGAGCAGGTAGGATTCGTACACGGGGAGCATTCGTGCAGTAGTTACATTTCCAACACTCAACACATTGACGCGCTTGTATTTGTGTGCGTGACTCTCACTTCTAAGCATAGGTTAACCGCGGAGTGACGCGACAGTGTGGCCGTTGGTGTCCTTGGAACACGTCGAGGCGTTTATTTGCTCCGCGTAAGTAATTTTGAATTACATCTTTGAACACGTCTAGCTCGTATAAAATTTGTGCAAATTGTAATAACAATTTATTATTATTTAAGCATTGATCCCTTAAATAATTATGCAACTATTAGTTTTAGGATAACCTTAACGGATTTTTTTATTTTTTGGATTTTATTTGATTGTTTCGGTTGGGGTACCTTCGTACAGTCATGAGTGGGGTAGGGTACTGTACGAATGCACCACACCACTAAAGTTCAAGATTTTTTACTCTCCATAAATATTTTTATTACAGAATCATGCCGCGAATATACAAAAAAAAAAGGGAACTAGAACGGGAGAGGTAGATGAAGATGCAATGCAGTATGCGATGAAAGAGGTTTTAGATAAAACTCTATCTATTAGGAAAGCCGCGCAAAAATACGGCGTCAAACCAACGACTCTTGAAAGTCGCTTAGTAAAGTTGCGTAAAACAGCTGCTGCCGAAAAGGGAAACAATATCCCAGTGCGTGCTTTTAGTTCGAAGTTCACGTCTAATCAAGTATTCAGTACCGACGAAGCGGTTCTCTTAGAGAAGTACATCATTAAAAGCTCTAAAAGACACTATGGATTGACAATAGAACAAACGCGAAAAATGGCATATGAATTTGCAAAAGCAAATCAGTTACGTTATCCATCTAGCTGGGACCATAACAAAATGGCAGGAAAGGAATGGTTGGATAGTTATCGTAGGCGGAAACCAAATTTAAGTCTCCGAAAACCAGAAAATACCAGCGCGGCAAGGAGCTTTGGCTTCAACAAGACGGCTGTTAATAATTTCTATGAAAACTTAGAAAAAGTTCTGACAAAATATAAGCTCACAGCTGATCGCATTTATAATTTTGATGAGTCAGGGATTTCAATGGTGCTCAGCACGCCAAAAGTGTTGGCTGAAAAAAGCCAAAAACAAGTAGGGCAACTTGTTTCAGCAGAAAGAGGCGAGCTTGTTACTTTCGGAGGAATAATATCGGCCAGTGGTAACACAATTCCGCCCCTATTTATTTTTCCTAGGGTGCATTTTAAGGATCACATTATGGCGGGTGCTCCGGAAGGTAGCTTGGGAGTTGCTACTAAGAGTGGTTGGATCAATTCCAGTATTTTTTTGGAGGTGCTGAAACACATTCAAAATAAAACGTCCTGCTGTAAAGACAACCCCATCTTGCTGCTGGTTGACAATCATGAAAGCCATGTCACGATTGCAGCTATCGATTACGCTCGTGATAATGGAATCATTTATCTCTCTTTCCCACCCCACACAACACATCGGCTCCAACCCTTAGATGTGGGAGTATTTGGACCTTTTAAGGCAAAACTGAAGACTGCATTCAACGATTGGCATGTAAATAATCCGGGAATAACTTTGAATATATATAATATCCCAAAATTGGTTAAAATTGCTTACTTCGAGTCATTCAATTGCAAAAACATTGTAAGTGCTTTTGAAAAAACCGGAATTTGGCCTTTCAACAAACTCACTTTCAGTGATGATGATTTTGCACCCGTCCAAGTTTACCAATCAGATTTTATAGCCGGCTCAGATACACAACCTATAATATCTGAAGAAATAAACCATGCTCCAGATCTACCAACGAGACCGTCGACATCACCCTCTTTAATGTCGCAAACATTTGATTCTCCATCTACATCAGCTGTAGGATTAATAACACCGGAAATTATCCGACCTTATCCTCAAGTGGATAAAAATGCGCTCAAACGAACAAAAAAGGGAAAACGGCCTGGAAAATCAAGGATATATACAGATACTCCCGAAAAAAATAGATTGGAAGAAATAGAAAAAGCAAAAGAGGCTAAGAAGCAAGAGCAAGAAAGAAGACAAAGGGCCAAGGAAATGAAACGCGTGTTACATTTGCTGTCAGATTCAAATATAACTACTAAGCCAAAGAAACAGAAAAAGACTGAAGAGACTGATAGTGAAGATGAGACTGATATGAGTTTTAGAGAAAGTTCTTGTTCTCCTATCGAAGAGATGTCTGAAGGGTCTGATATTGAGAAAGAAATTCCAGTTTTGACAGAACATATAAAAGAAGAAAGTTTTGTGCTGGTGAAGTTCGAGAAGAAAAAGAGCGTTTTACATTACGTTGGGCAGGTAGTAACAAAGTACAGTCCTACCGAATACAAAGTTTCATTTTTGAGAAAGAAGCCCGGTACCTGGAAATTTGTTTTTCCCAATACCAAAGACGAAGGCACAGTTTACCTTTCAGACGTAGTCTACATACTGCCACAACCCAAATCTGCTTCTACAGCAAGAACAGCAAACATCTTTAGGTTCGAAAAAGATCTCTCTGGGTACAATGTGCAATAATTTGATCTACTACATACTTATTACATCAGTATTTATGATTTCAGACTGTTACCCTAATGGTTAATTATAATGTTGATTAGTTCCTTTAAGGAAATAAGAAGAAAAAAATGTGAAAAGTGTTCGACTAAGTATTACATACTTAACTAAACTTAATGTTAAGTACTTAACTATAAATAGGTACAATATTTTATTAGTAGATACTGCATCCAAGTCTGATTTTCTGTACTTTGATCTCAATAAATGTTAGGATTTTGTATAAATATCGTTATTAATCACTGTGTACGGAGGCTCCCCACTATGTACGAATCTTCCCCGCACCATGTACGAAGCTACCCCACATGTGGGGTGCTTTCGTACGTTTTCCATTTTTTGGGAAAACCTTCATAGCATGTTACTAAATTAATATTACTAGCCATGTTACTAAATATCAACATAGAACTACATTTTATTAAAGCCAGATAAGTAGGCAATTTATTAGCATTGAAACTATTTCCAAATAGCTATTAATGTTTATTTGACAAGGTTCTAAGTAAAAAGTGTACGAATCCTACCTGCTCTCCCATACGGTATTTTTAGTCTTGGAACGATACAAGCGAATCGCTTGCGAGGATGTCAAAATAAAATGTTGACTGACAAGCAATTGCCCAAAAAAGGTAGAGGTGCGAGTAAACAGGTTGTCTGCAATAACAACAAAATAGCTGTTGTAAAATGGTTGGATAACAAGGTGGTGACACTAGCAAGTTCCTTTGTTGATTCTTATCCGTTGGGGAAAATTCAAAGATACTGCAAAGAAAGTAAAGCTAAGATTGAAGTGAACTGTCCTCGAATAGTAAAGGAATATAACGCTCACATGGGCGGTGTAGACTTGGCAGATATGTTGATTGCATTGTACAGATCTGCTTTCAAAACCAAACGATGGTACATGGCAATTTTCTCCCAAACTCTTGACATATGCGTAAACAATGCCTGGTTGTTATACAGAAGGGAAAGCCTAGATGCAAAAAAATGTCTTAGCTTGAAAAAGTTTAGAGTTCAAATTATAAATGAACTGTTACACAAAAACCGAATTAGACAAACTAACGAAAAAGTAGACAATGCCCAACAGCACATACAAACTCCTAGTGCCCCAAGACCTCCTGATTCGGTAAGGTATGACAACATGGGACATTGGCCTACATTTGTAACCTATGGGCGTTGCAAATTTTGTAAAACAGGTTATACAAATGTGAATTGTACAAAATGTAACTTACGACTATGTTTTGTAACTAAGAGGAACTGTTTCTATAACTACCATGTATTACAGTAGGTACTTTTTAGGTGATTTATCATTTATTTTTATAATACTCATGACTGATTGTCCTTGTTTTTGTCTTTTTCAATTGTATTTTTTTATAATAAATGTTTGAGAATTGTGAATAATTGTTTATTTATAAAAGTTTTAAAAACCTGCATATATCGCGATGTTGAAAATACTCAACCTTCATTTTAGTGTCCAATTTTCTTAATACATCGCAACGTTGAGTATTTTTAACGTATGTTTTCCAAAAGTTGCATAAACTAGATTTATTTATTTGTGCATGTATACACTATTTACATACATATAAACTAAAAAAAAAAACACAAAAATACAGAATTGGTTTCCTTGCGAACTAAAGGGTTAAGTCGATAGTGAAATTTTTATTTGTTCGGGCTAAAGTTTAGGACTGAGGTAAGTGGAATCTTTTTTGATTTGACATTGTAACATAAATAACGGTATTTTTGATGGGTTATTTGTTTATTATCGTAGGATAACAGTTTAATATTGTGTTTCAAATCCATTTATTTGCGATTTTTGTCAGTTATATTAAATTATTAAGTGTCCCAGCATTGGATCAAAAAATCGTTTAAATTCCAGTG
The DNA here is from genome assembly GCA_958295575.1 of Leucania comma. Classification (NCBI taxonomy): domain Eukaryota; kingdom Metazoa; phylum Arthropoda; class Insecta; order Lepidoptera; family Noctuidae; genus Leucania; species Leucania comma. The sequence goes on along the minus strand of OY282477.1, from coordinate 19,448,669 downwards.
AATGAACGGGTGTTCATTCACTCGTAACCGTAAAAATCACGTTTTGGTTGAAAAACATAACTTCTAATGCTATAAGGATCATGTTTTGGGAGCTATTTCTTAAATAGATTTCCGATCTTTTGGCCAGTATTGGGACAGGTATGTTCATTTACTGTTTCATAAAATCCAGTGAATGAACACTTCATATTTTAAGACAGATTTCTCAAGAAATTTGGTATTTCTACCTACTTACCTACAGGTAGTAAAATAATATTGCAGTCGTTTAAAATTGTTCATGTTTCTCTTGTCCATTTAGATTACCATGGATCACCCAGAGAAGTACAATAGGTTTCAATACAGTCAACAAGCACAGTATCAATAAAGCAAGCAATGTGTACAAGATACCAAAATCGACTTTAAATAATAAAATCACAAACAAGGTACCTTTGCAAAGAAAAATGGGCCCTCAGTCCGAGCTTACTGTAGATGAAGAAGTTAAGATTTCTGACTGGATTTTTCTGACTGGATTATAAATAAAGCTAAATTAGATTTTCCAATGCACCCAGAAGTTTTCGATCCTGTTGAAAATTTTATGACCACTAATAATAGGAAAAATAAGTTTATCGGGAATAGACCAGGAAAAAAGTGGCTTAGTTTATTCTTAAAAAGGCATTCTGAAATTACAAAAAGGAATGCGGAGATTATATCCAAAGGCAGAGCCGCAGTTACTGAACAAGCTATCAGAGCTTGGTTCAAGGAACTCGAAGAGTTTTTAACAGAAGAACAAGCATTGTAAATATAAGAACACGTCACTATGTAGGCAAAGTCCTTATAATAAACGATCAAGAAAAAAAATGTAAGATAGATTTTCTAAGAAAAACAGCGGTATGTGATAACATTGTTAGTTTCGTAAAACCAAATGTACCTGATGTGTCTGAAGTAGATTTTGAAGACATAGAACGTGTATTAAGTGAGCCTGTTTATTCCAGACTGGATTGATGTTTTTTAATAATGTAACATTTAGAGATATAGAATAAGTAAAATAATCAAAAGGATGTCTAAGGAATCCTAACGTCAATAAAAATTAAACGAATTAAGACTGTGATTAGCTTATATTTCGACTCACTTATTGTGATTTTAGTTACGTATGATACGTTATGACTTGTTATTTACGCAAAGTTTCAGTACTTCGGTGAAGTTAGTTTGTACCTGATTCTTTAAATTGAAAACTGATTAAAGTTTAAATTTGTAAACAATACATGACCAAGAAGTTTTTAGTTACCTAGTTGATTAGGTATTAGCTAAATATTGTTTTTACTTTGTAATAAAAGATTTTAACGTGCCTGAGAGGTCTATGAATCTTTGTAGAATTAAGGTAAGAAAGACAATGAAGATTTTTTCACCGCATTTATTGCAATAATAAGACTGTAATAGTGTAATTAATAAACGAAGAATTTTGTTCATTCACTGGTTTCATTTTGTTCATTTACTAGAAAACGCCGTTCATTCACTGAAGTTTTGGGGTATTTTCCGATTTACTGCTTATTATAATAAAATTGTGAATGTTATGTTGTAAAACGTACTTAATAATGTTTTTTGAATATATTCTTAACACTGTAAAACCAATTTCGGCAGCTTTCATTAGTGATAACCCACAGTAAATATTTTTTAAAGTTGCAAATTGCTTAAGTGTTCATTCACTGGTGCCATTACCCTGGTACTTAGGATGGGCACGGCATCAGAATAATATTTTTCCACCGGCACAGTTTTTGGATGATGTTTTGGTGATATACGATGATGAACAAAATTAATAAAGATTTAAAATAACAATGTGGTTGGTGTTATTTGGCTCCTAGTTAATTATGCTCATTAATAAATTAAAATAATGTATTGTGATATTTAACATACCTAACTAGTATTGATGAAATAAAAGAATCTTTAATAACTTTGAAATGCAAAGTTTTTTGTAAATAATATCTTTTACTAATTGATTACAATAAATTACTATAGAGACTTGGCATGCCCCTCTATAGTAGCTACATTAAATAGTAACGGAGAGAGAGGGTCGCCTTGTGCTAAACCTTTTCCCGTATATCTTACTATATTTGTACTTAAATTATTTAAGTCTTTAATATTTAATGAAGAAACTCCCAGAGGTATAAACAAATCTTGTTCCGTACACCCAACCGATCCAATTTAAGCAATAACCGAGTTATATCTATATTATTGTACGCATTATCGACGTCTATGAAACAACCGACCGCGACACAATTGGTACAAAAACCTTTCTGTATTCGGTCATTAAATCTTGCCTTCTTCCTATTGGACAGCTTTCCTAAGAAGTCCAAGAAGCAAGAAATAAAGATTTCAAGAACGACATACTAGAAAACGATCATGCTGAGCCACGAATACGCATCTTCTTAAATACATTTAGAGAATTACTGCTAAAAAAATGAACTACGTTATCACGAGAAGTTCTGCAGTTGATTGTCCCAACTTCATTACCATCCCAATCAACATCAGTTCGCGAATGCAATGAAAAGGATTATTCATATCAGCAGATTCTAGCGAATTGGAGTGTAGTGATGAGGAATCTTGTGATGGTAAGTATTAGATTCGTCTTGGTAGTTTTTTCTTTTATTTTTAATGTTTACCTATTTTATTTTGAAGTAATTTTATCAATGTATTAGTTTTAAGATATAACATTATTGTAGACGGATAAATCTAATTTTGTACGATTTTGTTTCAAGAGTTATTTTATATGTATGTATAGATAATTAGTGTTGTCTTGGACTATTATTGTATTTTATTTAATAAAGTGAATAAATAAAAACCTATTTTACACATATTTATGATTTTAATTTTTAAATACCCCGAGACATTTTTGTCTGGTAGGCAGAGGCAGACGAAGCGAATTATAACAATCAAGGATATCAGTAAACAAAAGTAGAAAATTTGGTTACTACTTTCATCTTGTATCCACACCATTGGACTTAGAGAACACAGAACGGCGTAAGACACCTTAATTATACATAAACAATTAAAATAAGTAAAAAAATAGTTTTGTCTTATCAGCTTGTACTAGACGAAACACTGTGTGTTGGTTGCCTATGCTGATGCCGATTGGGGAAATGGACCTGATGGTCGGTCGTTTACGGGTTATTTCCTAATGTTTGATGGTGCTGCTGAAGCAGAGAGTACATTGCTCTTTGTGAGGCTGCTAAAGAAGTTGTAAATATGAAAGGTTTATATGCTGAATTGACTAACTGGACTGACCATGAGATTAAGTGGAGGTATTGTCCATGAAGGTTAATCACACATGTCATACCCAAATTGTGATCTGTCTTGGTCTATGATGGCTATAGTTGCTAGGCAATACTTTTCTAACAATGGTTGTCAACTTTTATCTGAGTTGTATTCTGTATTGTTTTCTCTATTACATTCCGCTGCGATTTTTAGGGGTGCTGATTCCAGTCCCGAGAAATCACAAGTTCCTTAAAATGAACTTCGATGATAATATTAATCTTACCGGCGCTAGTCGCCAGCGCTACAATGTATATGAGGGCTACGGAAATCTGTTTCCGCCCGCAAATAGAGGACCCCCACGCCCGCCCAGAAGAGGACGAGGCCAGACACGATCCCGCCAGGGATTCCAGACGGCACGAGTTGAAACGAAGAGACGCGTAGAAGGTGCAAAAACAACAGTAGGCATCGACGCCATGATCCGTTCAACCTTACATCCAGGAGCAAAATCAAGTGACGATTTACTAGCTCGTGGTATGACACGCGTGGGGTACTCCGGTACCCCTGGGTAAAGATAAAGTAATCATATTCATTATTATGATTTCAGTGTTTTTACGAAAAAATGAGTATTTGACACATGTTATTTATATTTGAATTTGTTTTATTATTTACAAAATTACCTCAGCCATAACTTTGATTAAAAAAAGAAGCAAATTTATTTTGCACTTATATGTATTTTGGTTTCCGTTAGTAGTTTTGCATTTTATACTCTAAATTATTAGAATTACAAATTATAGTGTGGTTTAAAAAAAAACTGTTTTTCTTGTACTTATTCCCAACTTCATTCCCGACCACATTAGAACGAAGTTCATCACATTTTTTGATATTTTACCTTTAATCGAGTTCCTTTCAAGTTGAAGGATGAAATCTACAAGTCCGTGATAACATAGTAAGGCCTGTCTGTCATACTGTATGGATCAGAATGATGGGCTATGAAAAAGATGGAAGATAAAAGAGAGAAGAATTGAAGAAAAAAATCGTGTTGCGCCGATCCCAAATAAAACTGGACAAGGGCAGGAAGATCCACCTTTAGTCAAGTTAGGATGTAGTGACTTCTTAAAATACAGCGTGGCGATTAGGTTATCACATTAAATTATGCAGCACGTATTACAAGTGGTTATCAGTCCGTTAAAATAGTAAAATAAACAATTTTACTAAAATTAAGAAAATACATTTTTCAAACAAAATAAATAGCGTTTAAAATTGGTAAAAAATAAATCATCCTTTATAATATTAGTTCACTGACCAGTAAAAGCGGCAACGCCGCGGCGCCGGCGAGTACGCGCCGTACCTACGCGAGATACAAATACCTACTTGTGGTTGCGGTAAGTGTGCGACATAGGTACTTTATGTTGTTGTTTTATGAAATCATCACAAATTAACTTTAAAACACATTTTCAAAATGTCCACTATGCTTTTGTACACACAAACGATATCGTCTTATGATATTCTTTCGAACTTTTCTAAGTAGGTGACCATTCGCAACTATTTTTTTTTAATTGTCAAAGGCACGAATTATTAGATTTTTTTAATCATCCGTCGTCACTTCAGCGGCGTAAACCTCATTCTTTAAATGTCCCCATAAAAAAAATCGGATGGTGTTTAAGCGTCTGGTTACGCATAAACTGTCACACACCACTTTCACTAATGTACAACTAATAATACAAACAGTATTATTAAACTATCTAATTCCTATTACAAAAATAAAGCTAACACAAAAAAAAAAAACAATAAGTACGAAGGGCGCGCACGCAGATAATAAATTCGTCATCTCTCAAGTATTTTGGCGGCGGACTAGATTCATTCATCGTACGCACCAAAGAAATTAGAATTATGCCTATAAGCACTCCCGTACCCCGTAGCATTTCGAGTATTAGAAAGGATCATGACCAACAATGTATGGAAATCCGTCTCAAGTTGAAATACAATAAATATTTATTTATTATAGAGAACGCTTTATATACTATTAAATAAAAGTGTTCATTTTTACACGAATACCCGAGTTTTGAAGTAATTAAACAAAAACGGAGATAACCTACAAACTACTTATGTCTAACCTACTCGCAACTTCTAAAATAACCACAATCACTAATGTAGGTACAAAACATGAATGTTAGTTAATAACAAAACGGAACAGCTGCAAATTAAAAGTTAAAACGTAAAATAAATGCTATTCTGGCCTTGCAACATTGATGTGACAATATCTAAATAAAACGACAACCTAAGTGAGATAGATTATTTATTAATTTCAATATATCCCATTATGAAGTGTTGGTAGTCTTTAGGTATTTAATGCAGTTTCTTGAAGCAACATCTTCTATGGTTAGGTGATTAAATCCCTAATACATCGGTACAAACTGTCTGGTCAACTGTATACCAGTAAAGTCTCTTAACTGTGAGGGAATTAACCACTGACCATGATATAAGTGATAATTACATATTGGTGCTCCTGGTAGTATATAAAACCTGTGATTTTAAAGTACAAGCTCCTTTATGGCAGCAGGAAACAGTCAACAAATATGCAATGATTAACTGTATTCACAGCTTGTCTGTCTACTGATGATGTTATTTTATATCTTGCTGGAGAAGGTTCACAGGAATGTTGCGGGGTATGATGCGGAAGGGGTGGCGGTGCAGGTATATTAGATTCTCCACTTGTTCCTACTTCTGGCAACATGGGGCGATTGATGTCATGGTGGTTTTGATATCTCATAGAGAAGTCTATAAGCTGCCACCCAATAACACACTCTTTCCAATCTTGAAACCTATAAAATAACAAATTGACATACTAACTATTCAATATCAAAACAAAACAATATGGAATATCAGCATTACCGTTTCAGCTGAAAGACGTCCACTGTTGGACATTGACCTCCTTCAAGTGTCGATACACCTAACAGTTCTGTGTGTCTCACATCTGTACTGTACTACTCATCATCATCATCATCAGCCTTTTAATGTTCCCACTGCTGGGACACAGACCTCCTTTCTAAAAGAGGGAATGGGCCGTAATTCACCACGCGGGCCCAGTGCGGCTTGGTGAATGTACTACTAATACAGTATTATTATATGGGTCAGTATATCTCCAGAACTCTTGGGTTCTGAACCTTTAGAAGGCGTATGAGGAGCTGAACCAACTCGCAGAGGCCCTTTGGACATTTTTAATGGGACATGGTACCAACCAACGATCATCCCTGTATGAGCTATGCTTTGCACTCAAGGACAACCCGCGGTTGGTGGGAGACTATTGCAACATATGAAAACAAAGATAATAGGGCTATGGTTATTGAAGTTTTAAGTGGAATGGTTACCAGGAACTATGTTAAGATTATATTGTTATTAGTGGGAAAAATATCAGCATTTTAGAAATATGTGTAAATCAAAAAATATTTACCAAGCGCAGTGGAACCCTTTTTAGTATAATGTTCCTTTCTTGACAGTCAGATCTCACAGCGTGTGTTCTTAATGCACATAAAATAGTCCACAAAAAAAAAAAGCATATACTTCTGTGACCAAAAGCAGGCAATGGTATGATATTTTCTCCATCAATGTGTGTTTGCTTGATCTTGAAGTATTACCATACACTCTGTACAAAGAATACTTTCTGATGAAAGCTGAAATAAAAGAAAATATTTCTTAATGCCACTGTTTTTCTGAAATATTAATTCAGGTTATAAACCAATCCTCACATATTATAAAACAAAGTTCCTCACTGTTTCTGTTGGTCGTTATGATTATGATAAACTCAAATAGTACTGAACAGATATTCATGCAGTTTTCCAAGTTTCAGAGGATCATTGTTAGATTAGTTATTAAAAAATAAAATGGCAGTCGAAGTCTGACCATAATAATAAAATACTCATTATAAGTTGCACTGCAATAAGTTTACAGGTTGTTACCTTTTCATAAGTACAGGATGCTAGCTTGTCTGATAATCTAGAAGTAATATACAGTGAAACTTACCTCAGTAGGAGATATCCAAAAAAGTAATCATCGTCGTAGACGCTTGTTCCAAGGAATGCTGCGGGTGATTTCTCGGTATCAAAAGTATACAATTGACACATCTGTTTCTCATTACCACCAGTATCGGTTGATCAGAATATGTTCTTTCTGTATTCCGTGATCAGAATCAAGCATCGACATGACATCATTTGTAAGACTCAAAACACAACGTTCAGGCGTAATAAAAAACAACTAAGTAGATATAAAACGTCTCGTCGTAAGTTACATAAAAACCCGCTACGTTGTTTAAAACAAACACACCAAAGAATTTGTAATTATTACTTTTAAGTGGAGAAATTCTCAATCAACACATAAACAGCAAATATAACTTCCGTAGGCGCCGCGCCGGCTTAGGGATACGAACTGAAATCGATTTTATAGGTCAAGTGAATTGATTTTTTAAATCGATCTTAAACAATTAATAAATTCGAATTAAATCGATTTTAGAAACTCGAAAACGAGCTCCAATGTTTTTTCGTGCAGAATACAACTACTAGGTATTATACGTAATCGGATTATTTATTCTGTTTTCTACAACCAAAAATATTATTTAATTGATTTTGTACTCGATTATTCCCTTACTCTTTAGGAAATCTATTACTGAATCGATTCTTTAGACTTGGTCTAAAGAATCAATTCAGTAATAGATCGATTCGAATAGATTTAAAAATCGATTTTGTGCAGTAGTAATAAATAAATAATCGCCATCCCTATCGGCCGGTCCGTCTGTCATCTAGCTTGACAATGACTTTATACTTTTACATTTGGTATGCTCGTGGTCTCTTTCCTAAAAATTTTCTATATATTTAATGAGTCCCTCGTTTTCCTCCTGTTTGTATTGATAGTTTGTTCGGCTCTATTACTTACTTCCTTGACGCTATTGGTCTCTTCTTTTATATATTTATATTGTATCTGTAAATAACAAAATATTTGATTAAGTTATGCATTATTCTACTTTCATTTATAGTTCCCATTGTTTTAATCCCATATTTATAAGTTTAGCCCTAGCCATCCTTACCTTTACTCGTATATGAGCTGCTGACATTACTTTTGTGGCTTGCCGACCTCGTCTTTCCCTAATTGTCGTCTAAATGCATCTAACAACACTCACTTAACACTTCTCAAAACAATACAATTAACAACACAATCACGTAAACAAATTGATTGCGTAGGTTGCGTGGGTCAGGAATCTGGTTTTTTGCATAATTATTGCGTAATTGTAATCTTTTGTCATTGTGAACCTTGTGAACCATCGACCTGCCATTTTTACAATTTTTTTTTTTCTTCTTCTTACCACAGATGCAAAATATGTTTTTGTGCCAGCAATATCTCTTTTTAGTTTTTATAATAATCGACTAAAACTATCGATTAATTTATAGATTATTTGATTACTGCGTTTGTTTTGTTTTCTTTTTAATATTTTTAGTTGTGTTATATAATTTACGTATATATTCGATTAATTTTATAAATAATAACAGTTTGTCCTCCTAAACCTATTTGTTTATGGTTACGCCGATCAGCGTCTCACTGTCAACGACGGCTAGCGCTGAAAATCAGCGCTGTGGCTCTGTCTTGCACACGAGCTCCAGCATTTTGCTGAGCGCTGGCCGTTTTGTGCGGATGTGACGCATATCTTTTTATGTACTTTTTTATTTTATTATATAGAGTCAGTGTGTGTAGCTGTTATTTTAAGATATGCGCCATGTTTTGGCACAAATAAACTCTTTTCTTTCTTTCTTTATACGAAAATGTCAACAAGCAATCGTTAATTTACTGTTTATCTTAAAATCATAATTCCGGATACGAAAACAATATTCCTGAAGTGAAAAGCTTGCAAAAAAATAAGCAAATAATTTATATATTAATTTGATTTTCATTCATGCAACTTTGTGAGACTGCTTTTGAACAATCTCCTTTATACCTTAAGTCGTCAACCGTAAGAATATTGTTGCATATTTTGTCATACCTCCCATGCGTTCTCTTTTTATCTTCAAAGACGCCTTCAAGTATTAGCTGTAAGGACATTTTTGTCTTGAATTGTTTACGTTTCTTATTACGAGAAACATAAACAATTCAAACGTAAACAGTTTGTAAAATGAAGTTGTAAAATAGGTATCTTCGCCAACCACGGGTCTTATTGAAAAAAAAATTCCCACGGCTATAATATTGTTTATTATTAAATTATTTTAACTGTATATGATAAAATACCTAATTCTGAGTACGTGGTTTCAATTAATGTGATAACCTAATCGCCACCCTGTATACATTTTGATTGACCTTGAAATCCTTGAGAGATTTTGAATTTTTATCATAATTTTTCTTTACAGACTCTTTAAGATTGTTACATTCCTTGCCATAAACAGCAGCTTTTGGCTTCAATTTACTGTTTGAAATGGGTAATAATGAATTTAAATTTCTTGAAAATAAAAATTGTGCAAGAGATGGGAGATACAACTTAGGAGTATTTCTATAATTTAGCAAGCCTAGTTATGGATCTGAACCATCCTCCTTATATTTTTTGAATACAGTAAAAGCTCCTTATTCGCGCTTCCTTTATTCGCGTTTTCACTATTCGCGGATTAAAAAAATGCTACCCAATTCCTATATTCGCGACTAAAAATTTCTTTATTCGCGGATCTAATAAGTACATACATAATAATAAAATTATTCCAATAAGTATCCAACACAATATCCTTGTCAAATGGACTAATAAAAAAGTAAAATAGATCTTATTACAACTTTACCAAAAGTATGTTGTTAAATGATATCGCCGAAGACTTTGACACAAGCCGCCTTCGCCGCGAGCGGTGTTTTTGAGAATGTAAACAAACAGAATGAAAGCAACCTTATAACTCAATAAATAAAGTATATTTTTAAATGTTGTTGTTCCGTTTATAGTAAAAGCCGCTTTGCGTGTTTTATTGTTTCGTCTTTCACATTCTTTACAAAAATTGTGATCGAGTAACACGTCTCTACTGCACTCTTCCTAGTTTATAATGTCAACTAAAAAAATTGAGAAACGAGTTTCGACACGAAAAAAATCTGTGTTACCGCTTAAAGTGAAAATAGAAATGCTTGATCGTTTACGCCTTGGAGAGTCATTTGCATCCATATCACGCTCATTTAATGTCAACGAATCAACTGTACGATCGATAAAAAAATCCGAAGATAAAATAAGGTCGTCTGTAGCTTCAACTTCACTGTCAGCGAAAATTGTTCGCGATCCAGCAATAGAAAAAATGGAAGTGGCGTTGTCATTATGGATAGCTTCAACTTCACTGTCAGCGAAAATTGTTCGCGATCCAGCAATAGAAAAAATGGAAGTGGCGTTGTCATTATGGATCGAAGACCGCAACCAAAAAAGAGTGCCCCTGAGTGGTCCAATGATCCGGGAGAAGGCAAAGCGTCTTTACGCTCATTTTAAAGAACCTGATGGTAGTTTTAGTGGTAAATGTACAGATAGTGGGTTTCAAGCATCGGAAGGTTGGTTCAATAAATTTAAGGTGAGACAATCATTTCATAACATCAAAATTGTTGGAGAAGCTGCATCTGCAGACACTGCTGCAGCAGGACGATATCCAGAAGAATTTGCAAACCTAGTAGCTGATGGAGGATACAAACCTGAGCAAGTATTTAATGCAGACGAAACTGCACTGTTTTGGAAGAGAATGCCAAACAAAACATTCATTTCTAAAAGCGAAAAGTCTGCTCCTGGATTTAAGGCAGCAAAGGATAGAGTTACACTGCTGCTATGTTCTAATGCTTCTGGAGATTGTGTCATTAAGCCACTGATGCTTTACAGATCGTTTAATCCTCGGGCTTTAAAAAATCAAAACAAAGACAACCTGCCAGTGTTTTGGCGTGCTAATAAGAAAGCGTGGGTTACAAGCGCTATTTTTTGTGACTGGTTCCGGAATTGTTTTGTTTCTGAAGTTGAAACTTATTTAAAAAAACAGAATTTAGACTTTAAAGCGCTTCTAGTTTTGGACAATGCACCAGGTCATCCTCGCGAACTTGAAACTATGCATCCAAATATAAAAGTGACATTTTTACCTCCCAACACGACGGCTTTGCTTCAACCTATGGACCAAGGCATAATCCAGGCATTTAAGCTCTATTACATACGACGAACCTTAAAAATTATATTGGATAATATGGAATGCAATCCTGATATGAATGTTATGGAATGCTGGAAGAAATTTGACATAGCAAAATGCATCGTAAACATAAAAGAATCATTGGAAGAACTGAATCCATACACATTGAAGTCATGCTGGAAAAAACTGTGGCCTGCTGTGACTGCGGAAAATGACGAAGAATCTGTGCAAGCTCAAATTTTGACTGCAAACATAGCCGAAATCGCGAATGGAATAGGACGAGATGGGTTCGAACAGATAGAATCAAGTGACATTCAGGAATTGCTTGAATCGCAAGATGAAGATTTGACTGAAACCGACTTGGAGGAAATGTTAAATTCACAGCCCATTGAAGAAGAGGCTTCAACAAGCACTGGAAACGTGACATTTAATTTGAAAAATCTTAGTGAAGGTTTAAGAATGGCAAATGAGCTTTGCGATTTCTTTATGAACATTGATCCATCTATGGAAAGAAGTCCTAGTTTTAAGAGGCAAGTTGCTAATGCGGCTGCTGTGTATCAGTCTGAATTGAAGGAGCTTTTGAAAACTGCTAAGCAAGAAAAAATTGCAAAATTCTTCAAACCATTGCCTAAGCCTTAAGATAATTAATTAAAATTTTCAAAAACTTCAATTTAATTTTTTTTTATATATTTGTTGTTTTTTTTTTTTGTCACCTAGGAACGTATCCCCTACAATCCCATATAAATTACCATTCCGTATTCACGGTTTCTGTATTCGCGGCATATTTATGGAACACATACCCCGCGAATAAAGAACTTTTACTGTATACTTTTAATTTTTACACCATTTTCACTTTACCCATTTGATTGTGGATACAGTGGGCTTGTTTTGATATGGAAAAAATTATTATTGGTAGCGAAATTCCTGAACTTTTCAGATGTAAATTTTGGACCATTATCAGTAACTACTGTTGCAGGAATACCAAGTCTTGCAAAAAGATAGATTTACTATTTTTTTTTTTTTTTTTAGTCACTGGAGAAGTTATTCAGTTTACTAAATTCAATATACTTTGAATATAAGAAAATCTTTGTTATCTAGGGTACAAATATCAATGCCAACTTTGTGCCAAGGCAGATTTGCTATATCATGATTAATCAATGGTTCTTTCTGTAAATTTGAATTTAATTTACCACAAGGTTCACATTGTTTTACAAAAAATTCAAGGTCTCTATTTATGTCTGGCCAAAAAATGCAGGATCTAGCTCTGATTTTACATATACATCTAATTTCATAGATTCTGGTATAGCAATTAAGTTGTGCTTTATTATAATGCTATCTAATGTGCTTAGCTCATCTCTGAAAGTCCAATATTTGCGTAATTTTCGATCTACATCTGAAGTATGTTTTGGCAAACCATTTTAACATAACCCATTATTTCTTTAAGTATATAATCAGATTCAGTTGCTTCCTGGATTTTCCTTAATTGAATATTAAACAAAGGTAAAGAGTTTCTTAGCAGTTTAACGTGACATAATCTATTAAATTCTCTCTTAGTTGTTTCATTTTAGTGTCTACTATGTCAGCAAAGCTGACAATATGTCAGCAATGAAAAGTAAACGGCCTGGTTTGTGTTTTAGTTATAGATTGTAACCTTGCACAACTAACATCATTCTTTGTAACCGTGCAGGTACTTTATATAACGGTTTTTTAAACAATGTTTCCAATGGTTTGTGGTCTGTTTCAACAGAACCTTTGCGCCCATAGGTGTATTGGTGCATTGTATAGCACCTCAAAACTATTGCTAACATTTCTTTTTCTAGCTGGCAGTAATTTTGCTTTGTAGAATTAAGGGACCGAGAACCAAATGAAATTGGCTTTCCGTTTTGCAAGACTACAGCTCCCATAGCAGTTGATAAACTATCAACTGATAACACAATATCTTGGTTTGTATTGAAAAAGGCTTAACATGGACTGCTGCATAGAGCATTTTTCAATTTGCCTACAGTTTCTTATTGGTTGCTATCCCAGATGAAGACAACATCTTTTTTCATTAGCATTCGCAAAGGTTCAGCAATTTTTGAGTAATTTGGAATGAATCAAGACAAGTAGTTACACATTCACAAGAACCTTTCAAAATGTTCATTACTGCCTGTACTTTATTAGGGTCTGGATATACGTGCACCAGTTTCTATGAATTTGTGCCCTAGGAACAAAAGTTCTGTCACAAAAAAATTACATTTAGATTAATTAAATTTAATACCATTTTTTTATGTAATTTTTATCACTTTATTAAGTAGTTCATTCAAATCCTCTAAAGATAAGGCAAAAATACACAGATCATCAATGTATGATATTACTTGTTGACGCATAAGAATGGAATTTCCTTAGTGAAACGCTCGAATTACTTTGAAAATTATTATTTTCAATTTAAAAAGAGTTTAGTGGAATGGCAGGCCGATAGCAGAGCAGAACAAAAATAATTCTTCTTGCCAATGATCACGTGACTTTTTGGGGGCACAGATAATTAATTCAGCGCGTTGCTTCCTGGCGTGCGTAATGTTGCTATAGTTGAATTGTTGAGCAAGCGCGAACATTACTCTTTCTACATTTTCAAACATTTAATTAATTATCCTACTAAGCTCTTCTGGAGCCGAACTAGTTTTAAAAGGTAACCTTTTAAAGCACTACCTACCAAAGTAGGATTCCTACTAGGAATCAGTTCTAAAAATAAAATGTTTATCAAACTTAAACATCTCACAACAGTCTCAACATAAACAAAATGAAACCAAAAAATGCACTTCTAATAAATTCTCATAATACATAAAATTAATAAATTAAACACAAGTACTTCCCGAAGCAGCCATGCTCCAAAAGCACCTGTGTCACCCGAAACGTCAGAGAGCCGAACTTCCTCCCGAACCAGTGGTCGAGCACCGGCCGGGCCGCCGAAATTGATACAAGACCAGCCCTAGGATGCAGGAGCCTCCCCCGTCATTCTGCCTTCAAGACCTGACGGAGCTCTGACCGGTACACAGTGATCTGTCGCTGCTCCAGTATCTCGCCCCGTGACACCGCATCCTCGCGCCACCGGTGAAATGTCGCGAATATTTTTGCCTCCAGGTTCCAGGGCGGGGAGACGAGACCGACCTATGCTAACCATAATGGCTCAGTTTAACTTCGGGATATTGGTTAATTTTGAACATACAGTTTATGAATGGGAGGCGTATAAAAATCACCTGCGGGAGCGGTTCGTGGCAAACGATATTACGGAAATTAACGACCCAACGGGTTTGCAGAAAACGCGCCATTTTGCTGAGCACACTCGCACACGGGACCTACCAGCTCGCAGCTGAATTGGCTTTGCCAAAGAGAACTGGAGGAGGTGCCAATAGAAGACTTCTATGAGCTCCTCGACACCCATTTCTCTCCAAAAAAGTGCAAATTCGGAGAACGTTACGCATTTTATACGGCAACGCAACAAGCTGGTGAGATGCATGCGCAGAGGGTGGCACGCCTGCGTGGTCTCACGAAATATTGCAAGTTCACCAATGTAGAGGAGGCTCTCTGAGATCGGTATGTGATGGGCATGTCGGCGGGTCCTGAAAGGGACAAACTGTTCACGGAGGACTCAAGTATAAATCAATACAAATTGCATCTGCGTCTGAATACACACATAAGACAAACACTGTACCTATCTGTAGTACGCCTGAATGTCAGACTAAAATATAAAACACCCGAGAATGTCAGAATCGTATTGCTCAAATACATTAAAAAAGGAACGGTCTCACGACTATCGCAGATAGGTAGGTACCACTTTTCGAGCTGCCGCGCGTCTTGATTACAATCACATTACACATTATGAATCGACAATATTTTCAAGAGTGTGTATCCAAACTTTCTAAAGTTATTTTGACGTTTCTGCGATTTCTAAACTGACAAAACTGTCTGTGCAATCTTGCCTTGATCCTACCACGTATTACTTGGTGTCTTTTTTGTTACTGTAATGTATATTTAAATTTTACCCCAAGATATCGTTTATTAGACTTTCGTTTACGATTCTAATACCTATTAATATTCTTCTGTGCCTATTGGAATTGTTTGTTTAAAAATTATATTCAGACTCAAAAAAAAACCAGAATAATGTGTGTGAATCAGTATTGAAATTCGGTAACCATTTAAACCAAATAAATGTCATCTACTTTCACACGTA
The DNA here is from genome assembly GCA_958295575.1 of Leucania comma. Classification (NCBI taxonomy): domain Eukaryota; kingdom Metazoa; phylum Arthropoda; class Insecta; order Lepidoptera; family Noctuidae; genus Leucania; species Leucania comma. The sequence goes on along the minus strand of OY282477.1, from coordinate 19,433,078 downwards.
ACATTATTGTGTTATTTTTAAGGCGGTTTTAACTTATTTTTTTTTTAATAAAATTTAGATTTAGAATGAATGTATTCGCATTTTTTTTGGGAAATACAGGCGTGATGTTATGATATGTTAAGTAAGTACAGTACTCATTTCTTTTACAGAGCTAACATGCCACGTACTTATATAAGAAAGAAAATTAAATAACACACAACTTGATGCAAAATAATTTTCTGTTGGCTGTGATGGAATCAAAAAATAATGAATTTTATTTTTATCGAGCACAAGTGAACAGTGAAATGACCAAAGCGCTAACTTATTATGTAAAACTGGTGGTGGTGGTGGTTGGTGGAACCTGAAAGAGAACAAAAAAATGTGTGTGAAACAAACTTTTACGGACCAAAAACAGGTTTGGCATATGCCTAAAAAAGCGAACTAGATATTTCCCCAAAAAAGGCAGAACAAATTAATTTTAATATTCCTCTGTACAATGTACAAAAGAAACAAATGGAAAATTTGTGTTATGATCCACGACCTCAACAGTATAGGAATATGCTTAATTTTAATGGCAATGTTAAGAACAGTGTCATAAACTACACTGCAAGCAGGAAGAGGGTTTGCATTGGTGTGCATTAATGGCATTTTTACTCCAGCATCTTTCCAGATATTGCTCATGACCATGACTATTTACTCACTTCAATTATGCACCAAATGATAATAAATCGCATACAGGTCACAAAAAAAAACGTCTTACATATTGAGCAAGAAACGCGAGCTCAGAGTGGTTGTGTTACCTGGTATGGTCAATGCGGTTAACAGCATTCATCATCGGTACCATCATTCACATGATAGACAGGAAGAATATCAAATTATTGGTGAATTTTATCATTCGAACAAAATCTTTGGCGCAAGCAAAGTGAGAAAAAGGCTATCCGTGCATATGAGGAGGTAACAACTAATCAAGTTGTAAACTGTGGGCTTTTTGTCTCATTGGATCATCCTTATGTAGCCGCGTCTCCAAATGGACTTATGCAATCATTAACTGTTTTGGAAGTTAAGAGTCCCTATTCAATAAAGGACTCTGTTATAAATTGTGATACTGTACCATATTTGGAAATGAAGAATTAAGAACTTTTTTTGAAATGTACCTCTAATTATTTTTATCAAGTGTAAACCCAAATGTATATCACAGACTGAGTTCTGCGATTTTGTCATCTGGACAAAAAAAGGATTTAATGTATTTTTATTACAAAAGATGTTAATGTAATAAAAAATGAAATACTACCAAACGCAAAGAAAAATATTTGCTACCAGCTCTAGCTGAGAAATACTTTGGTCGATAAGTAAAGCCTAGTTATTTATTAACTGCCGCCTGCGGCTCCACCTGTAGTACCTATAGAAGTTTTTTGAATCGGACTGGGGCTGCTCTCAAGCGGCTCCTGCCGAACCTAGGGGGTCCAGACGCCTCCTGCCGGAAGCTATACGCAGACATCGTTCGGTCCGTGGCCCTTTACTGAGCGCCGACGCTGCGGAAGCAAGTGGCGGTCCGGCTGAACGCCTGCCAGAGGGTCATGGCCATTCGGATGATCCGGGGATACCGTACGGTGTCCTGCGAAGCGGCGAGCCTCCTTGCTGGCCTACCACCGTGGGATTTGGAGGCAACAGTCCTTGCACACATGCATGACTTACGCGTGGAGATGCAACGTCGGGGCGAAACTCCGCTGCCAGGACAAATCGCGGCATGGCGGACAGAGTTCCGGCGGGATCTCATGGTGAAATGGCGAGAGCAATTGTCGCAACCTCGTGCTGGGCACGCCACGATCGAGGCGGTAAGGCCCCTCTTTGAGGCGTGGCTGGAAAAGCCCCACGGCGTCGTCACCTTCCGCTTGGCGCAGGTGCTTACCGAACACGGCAAGTTCTCTAAGTACCTGTACAAGATTCGTGCGGAATTTTTAGTAAACCAAGATTTGAATGTGTCGAAATTTATCCTAGGTTTATATTTCAGAAGCTGCACGTTACCGCGTAGAATAAACTCGTGATTATCTATCGAATAAAGTAAGGGTTCTCTTATTTTCTTCGACAGTTTTATAAAAATTCCATATCTCTGCGATACTTGTTCAGAGAGATATTGGCGATACGTGTTTATCACCCTTTCAATGTTGCAGACATGAAGTTTGAGTGTTACAGCTTCTTAAAAATAAATCTAGAATTTTTGTTGTATTTTATTCAAATCTGGTTCTACAAAAATTTTCAGACATCTGTGATTCTTTTTCAAGCGAGATATGGTCGATAGCGTGTTTTAACGCCATTTTGTAGGCGCGGCCGTGTGGTTTGTCTTACAGCTTCTAAAATATAAACCTATGACTTTTGCTGTTTTTATAAATTTTATTCAAATTATATATGTTATTTAACTAAATTTTAGTTCTCTGTAACACTAAGTTTTAAAAATCTCCATGGCTGTTCAAATCCTCATAACTTTTTAACCATAACTTTAAGAGCGTTTCCTACCCCTTACGCGCTATTAAGCTCAAAAAACCCCGTTTATTCCTATTAATGACTTTTAATTTAAAAGTATTCTTGTCTATGTAGACAAACAGGAAACCAAATAACTTTTATCAAAATGGTAAAAACCATTTTAATTCAAATTTTAAATGGTATGGTTTCAAGAAAATATTCTTCTATTAGAATAATAATCCTAATATTGTAGATTACATAGTAACAAGTACAAATAATTATGGAAGAGCACTGCGCTTCACAAATAGACCGACCACTAGACATTCACGACGCTACCGTATTAAAGATGTAGACCGCAACGAAATCCTCAAGTTTTTAGGATTAAGTCTTCTGATGGGACAAGTAAGCATTCCTAAAAAAAAAACTTTACATACAGTGATCCCTTATATTTTCATTCGATTTTTCAATATACGTTGTTTGCGCGTAGGTTTGAACAAATCTTGAGATGTTTATATGTGTCCCAGTTAGGAGCTACAGAAAAAGAAAAAAATATTAAATTTATAGATGCTGTTTCGAAGAATTTTCATGAATGCTACAAGCCTACAAAAGAACTGTCATTAGATGAATCACTGTTGCTCTTTAGGGGACGCCTGTCTTTTCGACAATATATAAAATCTAAAAAGGCTCGGTATGTAATAAAATTTTACGAATTGACTACATCTGATGGGTACGTTCTCAATTTGATTATGTATGCAGGAAAAAATGATCACGATGAAAACGAAACAGGAAAAAAGACAGAAAAAATAGTTATGGGACTAATGAGACCATATTTACTAAAAGGGCATAATTTGTTCATGGACAACTATTAGAACTCAGTTACGCTATCTCAAAAATTATTAGATTTAGGGCGGCTCGCGCCATCTGCTCTTAAAACTAGATTTTGTTAAAATCGCATTGCTCATTAAGCTCGACTTAACTTAAACTAGATTAGAAGCGTCTTGCAAGCATTAGAATCTACTCGACTTAACTAAACCTAGCTTAACACGTTCCATTCTTTTCGTTCATTCAGTTGCGTTCCGTTTTTCATATTTGTGCTTGTAATTTTATGCATTTTTAAACATTTTTTGAGGAAAGGAAAGTGTCAAATATAAAATCTGACGTAAACTGACGTTTTCTTGTTCGGGATTCGCTCCGTTGCCCCGGTGTGACGTGCACGCGCTATCCAGTCGCTCGGACCGCCCCTTAGTCGGCCTAACCCTGTGTTGTCGTGAGTGTGAGTTTAGGCGAACACTTACGGTGGCACTGGGGGAAGCCGTCTCATCGACACCCGGTATCCTCACCGTCGCGGTCGCGAAGGCAACGTGCCCAGTGTTTTATTCCATTGTTTTATTTTATTTTATTTCCTGTTATTTTTTTTTTTTTAACATTTTAACCCGATGCCGAACAAGAAGAAGAATGGTGCTCTTAGCTCCTTAGAGCCCGACACCAGCCAGCCCCTGGATCGTCAGATGGGGAGCCGGACGACGTCGCTTCCGTACCTCGGGAGTTCGACGCCCTGCCCTCCGCCTGCCGACCCAGCACCAGAGAAGAGGACTGCTGCCGGCCCACCGACGTCGCCGGCGACTGCGCGCGTTTCGCCATCGCCGTCGTCGAGCCGGCATCCAGCAGTCCCAGTACGCCCGTCGGCTTTCCGCCCCGTGCCTATTCAGGCCCCGGGGCCTACTGCGACAAGCAGCCGAGTCCAAGCCGCACGCCTCGCTGCTCCCTCGGCGCGCTCAGTTGCGCCGAAAACCCGCGCCGCGGCGCCACCAGTGGCTCCGGCAGCGCCGCCTACTGTCCGAGCCGGTAAATACGTGCGCCCCGAGGCGCCACCCGTGTCTCGCCGCACCACTACCGCTACAAATATTATAGCTCTTGGGGCCTCTACAAGTACCCCCGCGCGCAAACCGTTGCTGGCATCACCTGCTGCACATCCTGCGCGCCCGGGAACAAGTAGGAAGGACGCAGCTGCGATGTTCTTAGCGACAGCACGCCGCACGACATCGCCCGCACCACACCGCTTGCTGGCGGGACCAACCGCAACTGAAACCAAGGAAACAAGGTCAGACCTTCCCTATTTTTCACCACCTCCTCCTCGGGCCTCCGCCCAGGACTCCCCTAGTGCCTGGTCGCCGTGGTCATCCCGACAGGGATCGAACATGTCTGCCTACACGGGGTACTCAGATGTCCACACGGCGGTCGAGGACGAGTCGATTGACACGCCCGCTCGACCAGGCCACATGGAAGTCGAGTACCCAGCAACATCCCAGGAACCCTTGGGCTTCGGCTACGAGTTTCAACTCGATGCCAGAGCCCAACGCAGACCCAGAAGCCCGGATGACGACGAAACCGAAGAGGCAAAGCGCTATTGCCCCGACTCGCCCACACCGCAGCGTGCGCCGCGCGGGCGGGCCGGGCCGGAGTCGCCAACCTTTGCCGAGGCGGTACGTTCGTCACCTCCCTATTCTGCTGAATACAGGGTACAGGGTGGTGCAGCGGTATCTCACCGACCTGGAAGGGGAGACTGGTCTATCTTGGTTTGCCTACTCACTGCCGTCGGAGCGGGGCTTCAAAGTGGCGATCCGTGGCCTGCCTGCGGACACGGACCCCACTGAGATCGAAGAAGAACTCAGACTGATGGGATACCAGCCGGAGTACGTGCGCAACATCAAGGCGCGCGGAGGGAGACCCGGCTGCATATTCCATGTAGTTCTGAAGAGGACGCCAGATATCGTTGCCATCTACGATATCACTCAGTTCCTGCTCATGAGTGGTATCAAGGTTGAGGCGTGGAGGGGCAGGCAAGTGCCCCATATTTGTGCGTGAGGCACATAATAGGAAAGCAGGCACTGTCGCTATCTCCCAGCGACAGCGCCGGCCCGAAGAGACTGCCGTGAAGCCAGTGGCTACCGACGCCTACGAAGCGCCTAGTGCGTCTTTGATGGCGGTGGCCAACAGGCCAATTGACAGACGAGACGCCCCCTCCACCAAAAGGAAGAAAGGGAGAGGAGGGAGGAAGGGGAAAAAGCCCCCTCCCCCCCCCCCACCAACTATGAACCCGACGAGGAGACCACAGCCGCTTCAACCCAGAAGCAGACTCAGTGTCCCTCCCACCCCCCTGCCACTGCTGGCATCTCTACAAAGGGGTACCGCCCTGCAACTGACACCGCCGCCCCCCGGACAGCCCACACTGAAGTCGAAGGGACTGTCGCTGCGTCCGCCCAGCAACGACAGAAACTTAACGAAATCTGGGAAACCATCGTCCCAACTGTGCACCGGTTGATGGAAAACCTCAACCGGTGCGCAGAACAGGAGCAAGACCCGACGCCAATGATGATGGTAGGCCTAACTCGCCTACTGTCAGACATTTATAAATGCACGAAGGGCTCATAGGACACCGCGACCTAGTTAAAGGGACTAGGTCCATCTAGTTGTATATATTCAATATATTATATATTTGACACCTGAGTGAGTCGCTCACACATACACGCGACTCTCTCACACAATAACACTCCACACACACAACATGCATCCGGTAAACGTCGCGTGCTAAGTTAATATAGGCGCGACGCGCACCAAACATACACACGCAACTCTACATTCCTTGTACTCACGCATCTAAACGCACGAGGCGGACTGTGCGTTTCAGATTGCTACATGGGCGGTGTTACACAATACAATACCGCCCACACTCCCATTACGGCCCCTTAGTCTGGAGCGCAACCGGCTAGCTCTGGAAACGTGACAGACAGGGGTCATCATCCTCAGTGGGCTGCGTCACCCAAGTCGGCACCTCTGTCGCTGGTCGTCGCCCGCCGGGCCTCCTCCGGGCAACCGGAGGTCTCACCTGGCGGCGACTGACCGCCGAGGTGTCGCGAAGTAGCGGCTCTGTTGTGCAGTGCCGCGGCGCCTCCCACTGAAACACGTAAAAATGACAATTACACACAGGCAATGTGTGGTACAGTTGCCAGGGCCACGGCCTATATGGCCCCCCCAACGCTGCCCCGCCCACCGCGCCCTCTTGCGAGGGACGCAGTGATTACCCGGAGTCGTTTTCTTGTTCATTGTCAGATCAGTTAGTGCGTTTGTGTTGTAAATTGAATTCAAAGTTTCGTTGTTTCGTTGTGGTTTTATTTTATTATAAAGATGAAAAGATCACGAGCGCCTAATATTAGCAATAGGGAAATTATGCAATTGTTATTATTAGTGGAAAAGTATCCAATTATAGAAAATAAAAAAACAGACGGGGCTACTACAAAAGAAAAAACAAACGCATGGAAGAATCTAGCTATCGAATATAATTCGAGTACATGTGGTGTTGTCAGAACTGCTGAAAATTTGATGGCGTGCTATTAAAATCATAAAAATTAAAGTTAAGAAGCAGCACTCCAATGAGAAAATGTTAATTAAAGGTATGTTTGATACAAAATAATTACTAAATAATAACAAAATAATTTTAATTATAATATTTTAATTTATAATTACAAAATAATTACCACATGTTGTCTGGAGTTCTGGACATCATTTGGTAATTATTTTGTGACACTTTAAGTAGGCGCTTACTACTTTTTTAAATGTAATACGAGTGTTTAATGTACCATCGCACTAATCTAACAATTCTGTTCTATCTAGCTCCACATATTGTGAATCAACATGTTTTATTTCAGCAAAATGAAGATGTCCATGAAATATTAGACGCAGTGCAAGTTAATGGACCAAATTGGGATTTAGTATCCCAGTCAACAAATATACCAAGCAATGAATGCAAAGTAATATTTGATACTTTGGCTAAGAATGCAAAAAAAGAAGAGGCGAATTATCTAAAGCAAGTCAACCGCACAGGTAACTGTAATTCTTTAACTATGTACAAAGGAAAGTCCTAAATGGAGGCCGATATTTTGTAATACAACAAACTCTTTTGTATTTCTTTTAAATTGCTTTTAAGTTGAATCATAAAAATGATTAAAGAGTGTCTATGGAGTCCCTCGCCCATTCTTCTCTAGATACTTAACTTACTATACTTTAGAATGAGTAACTAAGTTCACAGTTCTAACTGCCCGATACCTCCTTGACAATTTAAAGGTGCTAATTGAAATAAATTAATGGTCTTATTAAAATAGAATAGTAGTTTGAGACTATGTAAAAAGAAGTTTAATTGTAAGGACTTTTTTAATAAAGAATGTTCAACAGGTGGAGGTCCACCGCCACAACCTCCAAATGATGCTGTACACGAAAATGAAAAAAACATTAATTGGACCCAGTTTGAAGGGATTATATACCACATATGGTGGAGACTACGAGTTTATGCAACAACAACAAGAATTATTACCTGTTGATAAGAAAATGGTTTTGCTTGAACGAGTAACTTCACCAGAGCAAACAACACAAGATACATATAATGGTAATGTACATTCAGTTTATCATATTTTTGTGATAGTTTTGTTCTAGAAAATATTTATGAGTGGTTGTCATCGTTCCAGATCCATTGTCAATATTATCCCCGGTATGCAGCAAAGAAAATAGTACAGCTGATAGAAGGATTTATCCAAAGCGCCTAAATCTTTTGAAAAGTAAAATAGACCCTTCATTGAGCCCATCAGTTGGAAATAGTAAGTACTACTTTAATTATTATAATCTCTACGTATTATAAAAGAAAGTCCTTCATCGCATGTCAGACAGATGCGATGCAGGTCTTATATATATGTACGAATGGAATAAACTTAAAAATGGTTTTTAATGGGGTTTTTACCTATAGACAGAGTGACTCATAATGAGGTTTAGATGTATAATGCATAAATACGAGTATTATAATAGAGAAAGCCGAGAATTTCAGAGATTTCCGATACCCGTATGCAGCTCAGGCAAGTTACTAGTTATTATCAAGTATAATTATTCATTATTGAAGTGTATTTTAATTTAATTCCTCTATTACAGAAACTAAAAAGACAGCATCATCTTCATTTTTGGAATTGGCAGAGGATAAAAAGAACTTGTGAAGATAAAGAAGCAATTAGCCGATAACTAGTTAACCCATCAGCAGCAATTGGATATGGGATATTGGAATATGGAAATAGCGAAGGAAAATTTAGACTTTACACGAAAAAAGAATTAAATGGAATTAAGATTCCAAAAAAAAAAAACATGAATTGGAATTAGCCAAAATGAAAATGCACGAATTGTTATGTGTTGGTACCTGACACATGAAAATTATTGCGTTTTCATTTTGGATAATTCCAATTCATGCTTTTATTTTACGAATCTTAATTCCATTTCATTCTTTCGTGTAAAAATGCAATAATTGTCATGTGTTGTCATCTGACAAGCAAAAACAAACAAGACAATTATTGCATTTTGGGGTTGTTTTTTTTATGGTAGGTAAAATCATCCAATGACAAGTCCCGCCCTTGGGCGGAGCGGGAAGTAGTGTCAGACTCTTACTGACTAAAAACCTACCCCGTTCCTTTGTAGCCTATCGTGCCGGGGCCGGGCATTCCTTTCGGAAGTTAACCCATGACCCCAGTAGGCTTCGACCCTGCCTGCCTGCAGTTAGCATCATCATCAGTATCACTTAAATTAATAAACATATCCATTTTAACCGTAAAATTGCACAATAAGTAAGATGACAACGAACATTTCACACTCACTAAATCGAGATTTAGCGCCTTAAACCGCCTACCATGCCGGTTTAAATTTGACATTTCTTTAAATCTGGCTTTACTCTAAACAGATGTCGTGCAATGCGTTAACTTAACGCATTGCACGACATCTGTTTTCGATTTAAGTATAAACCGACCTTAAATCACACTAAATCAAGATTTAACTAAGACGTACATCGCCCTTAAAAACTCATTCTACAGGGACTCTACGGACTAACAGAAAAGACAACCCAAAAGAATTAACAACAAAGACATTAAATAAAAATGAATATTTTTGTGTACGTGAAAATAAAGTATAAGTAATGCTAAATCTGTTAATGAGCGATGCATCTCAGAGACATAGTCTAAAAGCCCTAATCGACGGGCGAGTAAAACCACGGCCTTATGGCTCGTCGTGAAAGCCGGTGTATCATTGCAATACGAACGACAAGCCTGGCTCGCGGCTCGTCGTGTTTGCTTCATTTTCTACTCAGCTCGTCGTTCAAAACTGTTTTACTCGTTAGTCGATCAGCACCAACGAGCCGCGAGTAAAACCGACTTTTTTAAAACGTGTATAGGCTCGTACGTCGATCACCCGCTATAGAACACAAATTAAATGTATGGGAATGACTTTATTTCAACCAAATACGTAGCGTAAATGTGCAAGGCCTGAATAGAGGTACTTTTTGATATTTTTAACATACTCGTATGAGTAAATTATGGAGGGCCAAAGTTCACGGTAAAATGAATTATCGTATGCAGCCAGTACAAAAGACTGAAAGAAAAGAATTGAAACAGACATTTTCTATAATTATATGGAAAATAATAAAAAATAACAATATAAATAAAATAAAAAAGTTCTTATCCCAAGTCTGGGCGAAGAGCGTCCGGTTCTTATTATTTATGATGATCACTCAACTCACGTCGATGTTAGAGTTGTGGAGCTGGCAATCCAAAACCATGTCACAAGACTTGAAACTACCGCCATCCACATCACATTTGGTGCAGCCTCTTGATATTGCAGTATTCAAGTCAATTTAGGATACCAAGCTGGTAGAGTGGCAGCGTAGAAATGTTAGCACAAATAAAAACTTTTTACAATATATGGTATTTTAGATTATTATTATTATTTTGTTACAGATTGGCTGCATATGACCGAAACAATAATTTTCGATATAATGTTGCGGAGGGTCCAGTAGCAGAACCATTGTCAAACATTTTGTGGCCACCAAATGAAGAATTCTCTTCTCTCCATCAGTCCTCAAACGTGCCTCCTATAGATATTGTTCACTTAAATAACTATTTATTAATTGTATATAAACTAGAAGCAGGCGTGAGCATGTGTGCAGCCGTCCACAGAAAAGGTTACAACTTGATGCAAAATAATTTTCTGTTGGCTGTGGTGGAATCAAAAAATAATGAATTTTATTTTTACCGAGCACAAGTGAACAGTGAAATGACCAAAGCCCTAACTTATTATGTAAAACTGGTGGTGTTGGTGGTTGGTGGAACCTGAAAGAGAACAAAAAATTGTGTGTGAAACAAACTGTTACGGACCAAAAACAGGTTTGGCATATGCCTATAAAAGCCAACTAGATAATTCCCCAAAAAAGGCAGAACAAATTAATTTTAATATTCCTCTGTACACTGTACAAAAGAAACAAATGGAAAATTTGAGTTATGATCCACGACCTCAACAGTATAGGAATATGCTTAATTTTAATGGCAATGTTAAGAACAGTGTCATAAACTACACTGGGTGCTTTTCATTCGCTACAGGCGTAGTCAACCCTGGTCAACACTGGTCGACCATGGTGCCTTCCATTCGGTCGTAGTCGGAGCCCGTTACGAGTCGTTTTCAACTGGTTTTCGAGGAGGCAGTGGAGCTGTCATTTGAAATGTCGTCTGCATGTCGCCTAAGTTTTGTTGTCAAATACACCAATAGATTTATTACTTTCTGCTGATATCGACACCCGATTACCTGTGCCGCACACCCGCAGCAAGGAATACTGGGTTCCCCGTTACAGTGTGTGATGGCGTATCAGCAATAAAACTGGTTGGATTCTCCTGCTTAACGTTGCAGGGAAAGGTTAAGTCAGTGAATACTTTGGACATTACAGCATGTGGACGAATATTAATTATGAATCCTAATCGTGATGATCATAATATACTCTTGCAGAAAAATTCTTCATTTCTTCCTCGAAACCACGGTTTTTGCCGTAGTACGAGATAGTCGACCATAGTTGACCACAGCGACGAAAGGAAGGCACTTGTGTGCGACCATGGTCGACCATGGTTGACTACCGCACCGAATGAAAAGCACCCACTGCAAGCAGGAAGAGGGTTTGCATTGGTGTGCATTAATGGCATTTTTACTCCAGCATCTATTCCAGATATTGCTCATGACCATGACTATTTACTCACTTCAATTATGCACCAAATGATAATAAATCGCATACAGGTCACAAAAGAAAACATCTTACATATTGAGCAAGAAACGCGAGCTCAGAGTGGTTGTGTTACCTGGTTTCAAGAACGGTCAATGCGGTTAACAGCATCAATCATCGGTACCATCATTCACATGATAGACAGGAAGAATATCAAATTATTGATGGATTTTATCATTCAAACAAAATCTTTTCGCTCACCGGCAACTAACTGGCGCAAGCAAAGTGAGAAAAAGGCTATCCGTGTATATGAGGAGGTAACAACTAATCAGGTTGTAAACTGTGGGCTTCTTGTCTCATTGAATCATCGTTATGTTGCTGCGTCTCCAAATGGACTTGTGCAATCATTAACTGTTTTGGAAGTTAAGTGTCCCTATTCAATAAAGGACTCTGTTATAAATTGTGATACTGTACCATATTTGGAAATGAAGAATTAAGAACTTTCTTTGAAATGTACCTCTAATTACACTAGTTTACAAAAAAAAACTTTTTGTCGAACGCAAAGATTACATTAATTGTTTTTGATACATTACTACCCTACATAAATAAATTTAGTATTCATAAATTTCTATCACGTCAAACTTTTTAGTTAAACATTAAAACATTTTACGACTACCCGCGCATAAGTTGGATTGTGTAAAAAGTGAAATAATTTGTTAAAAAGTGTCTTAATAATAATTTTGTGTTCTAAAATGTCATCGAGGGTTTGTAAAACTAATCCAGACCATTTTTGTTACATTTGTGGCAAGATTGTGTTGTCAAAAGACAGAAGAAACATCACGGACTCAGTGAAAAGAGCTTATTTTCATTATTTTGGTTTTTCGATTGGAAACCTGGACAAACCATGGGTCCCTCATGTAGTTTGTGTGAGCTGTCAAAGCATTTTAACCAACTGGGAAGCAGGCAAAAATAAATATTTGCAGTTTGGAGTACCAATGATGTGGAGAATGCCAACAAATCACCATACAGATTGCTATTTTTGTTTAACAAAATCATTTGGTTTCAACCGCAAAAACAAAAGTAAGGTTCGATATCCTGAAGTTTCTTCTGTGACAATGCCTATTTTACACACTGATGGCATTCCATTCCCATCACCACCAGGCTCATCTTCTGGTGTAACTGAAGAAAGCAGGCTAATAAGTCAGAGTGACTTGCAGATTGAAAACACCAAAGAGGAGATCAGTTCTGATGAAGACGAGACTGACAACAAGGAACCACAACTTATAACACAGTCAAGGTTGAATGACCTTGTACGAGACCTACAACTGCCAAGAGCAAAGCAGAGTTATTAGGTTCACGATTACAGCAATGGAATTTGTTAGCATCTGAGACTAGAGTCAGTATTTATCGCAGCAGAAGTGAACGTTTCTCAAAATATTTTCAGCGGCATGATAAATTTGTGTACTGTTCGGACATTAATGGCTTATTCGTGTGTATGGAACAGGTCTATGATTCCAACGAATGGCGTTTATTTATTGATTCATCCAAAGCAAGTTTGAAAGCTGTGCTTCTACATAACGGAAATCTCAAACCGTCTATTCCTATTGGCCACGCTGTAAATACAAAGGAATCTTACGAAACGATGTCAACGTTAATCAAACTTATAAAGTATCATGAGCATAACTGGAAAGTATGTGGCGATTTAAAAGTGGTAGGCTTACTCTTAGGTATGCAAAGCGGTTACACTAAGCATTGTTGCTTTTTGTGTCTTTGGGACTCGAGAGCAAAGGATCAACATTATGTTGTGAAGGAATGGCCTAAAAGATACGAATATTTGCCAGGTACCAAGAATATAAAATACAATCCGTTAATTAATCCGAATAATGTTATTTTGCCACCCCTCCACATCAAACTAGGTTTGATAAAAGATTTCATTAAAGCCCTTGACAAGAATGGTCCTGCTTTTACATACTTAAAAGCTATTTTTCCTGCTCTTTCTGAAACAAAATTGAAGGAAGGCATCTTCATAGGCCCTCAAATACGAAAATTGTTAAAGGACGATACATTTTCGTCACATTTGACTCAAATTGAAAATGCTGCCTGGATATCTTTTAAAACAGTGGTTCAGAAATTCCTCGGAAATAAGAAAAGTGTTAACTACGAAAGTATTGTTGCTGAATTATTACAGAATTACCAAAAAATGGGAGTAAACATGTCTTTAAAAATACATTTTCTTCACTCGCACCTAGATTTCTTCCCTGAAAACCTAGGGCAATTTAGTGATGAACATGGTGAACGTTTTCACCAGGATCTGAAAATGTTTGAAGAAAGATACCAAGGATACTGGGACCAAAACATGTTGGCAGACTATTGCTGGTCAATTATAAGGGAAACTGAGCAGTCTGATTACAAAAAAAAGGCGAAAATAAGTCACTTTTAATTTTTTTGTCGACAATTTTCTATAGAAGTGAAGTATTTTTGTAAATTTCAATTTTATTAAATATTTTTGAAACTAGACGTGCTACATTTTTTTAAGTCACAGATTCGTAACCAGCATAAAAAATTCTATTTAGGCACATGTATCTCATCTCTGCGTTTTTTTTCTTGTAAACTAGTGTTATTTTTATCAAGTGTAAACCCAAATGTATATCACAGACTGAGTTCTGCGATTTTGTCATCAGGACAAAAAAAGGATTTAAATATATTTTTATTACAAAAGATCTTAATGTAATAAAAAATGATATACTACCAAACGCAAAAGAATTTTTTGAAAAACTATTTGCTACCAGCTCTAGCTGAGAAATACTTTGGTCGATAAGTAAAGCCTAGTTATTTATTAACTGCTGCCTGCGGCTCCACCTGTAGTACCTATAGAAGTTTTTTGAATCGGACTGGGGCTGCTCTCAAGCGGCTCCTGCCGAACCTAAGGGGTCCAGACGCCTCCTGCCGGAAGCTCTACGCACGCAGGCTTCGTTCGGTCCAGGGCCCTTTTAAAGCAAGTGGCGGCCCGGCTGAACGCCTGCCAGAGGGTCATGGCCATTCGGATGATCCGGGGATACCGTACGGTGTCCTGCGAAGCGGCGAGCCTCCTTGCTGGCCTACCACCGTGGGATTTGGAGGCAACAGTCCTTGCACACATGCATGACTTACGCGTGGAGATGCAACGTCGGGGCGAAACTCCGCTGCCACGACAAATCGCGGCATGGCGGACAGAGTTCCGGCGGGATCTCATGGTGAAATGGCGAGAGCGATTGTCGCAACCTCGTGCTGGGCACGCCACGATCGAGGCGGTAAGGCCCCTCTTTAAGGCGTGGCTGGAAAGGCCCCACGGCGTCGTCACCTTCCGCTTGGCGCAGGTGCTTACCGAACACGGCAAGTTCTCTAAGTACCTGTACAAGATTCGTGCGGAGACGAAGCCCGGATGTCACCACTGTGCGGAGCGTCCGGAGGACACGGTGGAGCACACAGTCGAGGTGTGCCCCGCAGGCTGATTACGTATCTTGCAAAAGCCGAGCGACAGCAAAAATTGCACAAAAATTGCTCTCCAATCGCAAATTCGTATTACGTATTAACGAAAACCACGCAATAGCAATCTCGCGACAGTGCTGCCTCTATGGAACAATCAAGTAACTAAAACCTGCATCGTCCTACTTGAATCCCTAGCGATAGCGTTTTATTTCGTATTACGTATGGTTTTTGACAGCAATGCGACGGCGATCGGCAAGCAAATTTGGTTGTCAAATTGTGTTGTTGATCGCTTGCATATCGCTCTCTGATTGCCAAATAGAAATTAGCTTTATATATCGAGTATTTTATCAACTAAATTGTGTATTTATATTTGGGGCGTGTGTTATTTTTATTTAAACTTCTTGTGTATACGGTCTAAGACTTTATTCAGTATATACAACCAATCCAACCAATCTTGTTTAAGGATCTGTGCAATAAACTTATCACAAGAAATACAACATCTTTCATATGAGACACCATGTTATGTTACAAGATAATTTGTGATAAATATTCTTTAAGACTATTTAAAACTACAATTTAAGGCATACATATTACAATCTAAAGGAAAATATTCAAGATAAGTATGCCTGAAAAATGCTAGCTCTGTACAAAAGTATTTGATTCTTTCTTAAAAAATTATAATAAAACTGAAAATTATTGTCATACAGTTTTTTTAACATAAAAATAACGAATACAGGCGATTTCAATCCTAGTATCTCCTTTGAACTCCCGAGTATGTCCTATGGACAACCGTATATGTCCACTGAACAACCATTTTGTCCCTGTCTCCTAAAGACACATTATCGTCAATTTTACTTTAAAAAAATAACAGTGTTGTTTACAAAATTTTCAAATATGAATGTAACAATTAAAAGTGAAACAAAGAGTTTTAAATATCACGTATTAATTATTATTTTACAAGTTAAATGAAAAGTTCGTTACATTTAAAGTTTGTCGTTGTCCAGGAGACAATATAATTGGAAATAACTTATCAATTAAAAGTCACGTCTTTTATTTATGGAAGACAAATTGAAATCCATCCTATATTTAGTGAGAAGAAAGTGACGGTTCACAATTTGACTGAATTTCAAATGGTTCAGAAGTCTATTTAGTTAGTTCTCCAAGGGACTATCTTAACTAGAGTCATGTGGATTTCGGAGTCAAATTTACTATTTTATTTAAATAAATCGTTCTGCTCTATGTGAATTCTTAAAATATAAATAATTATCTAAAGAAAAAATGTTAAAATATAAAAAAAAATCCAATAAAATTAAAAAAATAAAATTTATCATTGATGATTTATCATTGATTGGGGACTTTTTATACTATAAGAAAGTATTTCAGAGTGGTCCCCCGACTGGGATGAACATTTCAGTTTTGTAGATCAAGTAGTTTCCGAGATTCCGTGCCTTATCAACGAGTGGCTACTTTCTTCACTTTTCTAATCATTTTGAATCATCATCGAAACATCTTGTTTTTTGATTTTTAGTTTATTTTTTTGACATAGCAGTCGTGTTTTTTAATTTTTTTTTAATTATTTTATTTTATTAAAACGAATTATGTGGACAGATGAGACATCATTCACAAGAAGAGGAATAACTAATTTTAGAAAACTACACTTGTGGATGGCTGAAAATCCACATGCTGTTAGACCATCAACATTCCAGCATGAATTTTCTGTAAATGTGTGGGCAGCTATGATCGATGTTCAATTAATTGACCCTATGGAACTCCTAAGAAATTTAAATGGCCCAAAATTTTTAGAATTTCTGACAAATGAATTTTTTGAAGCATTATTAGAATTGCCATTGTCTTATTCGCGACGCATGTTGGCTTCAGTCAGACCGAACTCCTCCACACTTTGCCCGAGCAGAAAGGGCACACTTAGACCAACATCATCCACATTGGATTCGCCGCCGCCTTAACGCCACTGGACTTTATCTCGGGGGTTGGATGAAACAGAAAGTTTATTTTGAGTCAGTCAACACTAGGGAAGAGCTGGAGTGTACGCGAATCGTTGCTGCTGACGAAATTAAGGCTGATCCAAGCCAGTTAAGACGATCACACACAGCGACACAGCAGGTAGCGACACAGCAGGTAGCGATCCGAGCTACTGCGTGCCTTCAAAATTGTGAGGGGCATTTTGAACAATTATTTTTTTTCTACTTTTGTTATTAAATAATTAATACTTGTTATTTTGTTTATCTTTGCAAATAATCACTGTAAATATCTAAAGAAAAATCTAATCGTTTTGAATTCACTACCTGCGCAAGCCTATTTTCCAACAACCATATCTCACCCTTAAATGCATCTGGTTGCTAAAAGTCTACGTACCGATTTTTTCGTGATTATCTGTGGACTGATGAACAAGTATCGGAACGTTTTTTGGTTTTGGACAGAAAAGCTTGCTGCCGCAAGTCGTTCTTGCATTAACATATGTTGGAGCCGAACCTGCAGGATCAGTCAGCAGATACGACAAAAAACAAAAGAGAATGGTTGACATACCTTGTCCTATAATTATAAAGGATTGTAACGCTCATATGGGTGGCGTCGATCTTATGGACAGTTTTTTAGGAAGATATCGCATTAGAGTGAAGTCCCGAAAATGGTACATTCATTTGTTCTACTATATGCTAGATATGGCAACGGTCAATTCAATTCATGGGTGCTCTATAAGAATGCCAACAAGAACAGATCACAGAAACTCACGTCTCTGGCAAATTTCAGGTCCGAGTTGGCAAATACCTTATGTCTCTACTAGAGTTCGGAGATCGTGAGAAGAGGCAGACCTTCCACCCAGAGCACTGACAGAGATATAGAGTCAAAAAAACGCAGAGGACTTATGAAGCCAGTCCCAAGTAAGGACGCACGGACAGATGGTGTTGGCCATCATGAAAGGCGATGTTATAGGAAGAACCGCTGCTAACTTCCAGGATGCAAAGGATTTACCAGACTAGAATGCACGAAGTGCAAAGTGGCTTTATACCATACAAAATACAGAAACTGTTTTGCAATGTTCCACTCCCTTCCCCAATAGTTACACGCATGATGTTGACAATTCTGCCCACCAGAGACTAAAGAGCAGTAACAGCCCTTTTGTGATTTTTCGTTTTATTAGTGATTCTGAAAGCGGGTTTCTTAAGCTTTCTATTGAATTAACTTACTTATTTCTAAGACTATTAGAATGGTTTTTATTTAACAGTTTTCACTTACTGCAAACGAAAAAAATTAACAATTTGGCGTGATTTCCCAACTAAAATACAGTATAAATTATACTGCAGATTAAATTTTAAGGTTTCATAACTAAAATGCAGTAAGCAATATAATTTTACAGTTCTTTAGATAGTTTTATATTTCTGGAAAAAAATTAAAAAAAAAATTAATACGCAGTAAAATTTACCGCCATACAAGCTATTTTTACTGCAAATTAAGAAAATACAATTTATTGTCACGAACTCCCAACTAAAATGCAGTAAAATCAAAGCTTGTCGCATTTTAGTTGTGAATACTTAACATTCTTTTATCATTATAAACTGACTAACACGCAGTAAAATACAGCATTACTGCAGATTAGTTTGGATAGCATAATGACACAGATATGATTATTCCTAGCTAAAGTGCAGTTAATGTTTTAAATACTGCATTTTAATTGGGATCAAGTTTAACAAATTATAGTAAATTAAACTAATTTAAACGCAGTATCAAGCTGATACTGCATTTTAGTCGGTTTGAATAGATAAAACTTTATTTGTGAGACAGAGTGTGCAAAGGATTTACTGCTAGATTGCATGCGATTTGACTTAATTAATCAGTCGCTCCAGTGAACCGTGCCAGTGTGGACGTGCCCGTCGGCGTCGCTCGCACTGCTTACGTTTTTTTGGCGACAGGATTTGGCGGGTAAGATTACATAATTATATTACTTAAGTTTATTATGATTAATAAAACTTTTATAGTATTAAGACGTACTTTAAACAGATACTTTAACTAATAGGTTATTTTCTATCCTTACATAAAATGTTTCGTGTGTTGAATAACTATCATTTGTTTGTGTTTGGATGGTTTTCTATTTATGTATTATAAGTATTTATTGACTTTAAAAAGTAGTATCTATGTACCTATATCAATCAGTAGGCCAATTATTCTCGTAACTCGTAACTAATGGTAACCTATGGTTTGACTTTTAACGAACTGAGTTAGAATTGAGATTATATTTTGAATAGACTAAAAATAGATAGGGTAGGTATTCACCTAACCATACATTAATACAGTTCAGTGTCGCTATGATCTCATTCTAAATTCAAATTATTCTAGGTACCTGTCTACAATCTCATTGCAAACTTAACGGCCATACACTTGCGTCAAATTTATGTTTGGTTGATATACCGTTTTGCCGTTTTAGCATTTTAATCAAGTTTCAGTCCATTTTCGATTTCAAAATAATTTAAAACTTTAGTATAAATGTAAATTAAAATTAGTTTTAATGTACCTATACTAGTCAGTAAGTACTTACCAATTCTCGTTTATCTTTCTGTGCAGGTTCATCAATATGAATGTGAGATCAAAACAAATTATGTCACTGCTAAGCAATTTGGAAAATGACGTCTTACCACCGGATAGAATGATATCGCAGCTACCTCATCACGATAACAATGACTCGCCTCCAAAAGCAATATTAAGGGATGTGCATAAAAACAATGACTCTGTCGTCCAAAATATTGATTTGAGCAAAATCTCTGAAGCAACACAACACCACTCCATAAATCTGCCAGAAGCTCACCAGGACAGCTTAATTAGTAATCTCGTGGATACAGCGACCTTTGATCTTTTATGTAATGAAACGCTGCCTTCAACATCATTCTGTGATTCATTCATAGAAGATTCAGATGATTCTGTAAAAGATAAAAACTATGTTCCTGAGCCATCTTCAACATCGTCGAGTTTAAGAGATTTAGATATCACAAACGATCCAGCAGAAATTCAGGTCAACAATGTCAATACCCAGCCAGCACAATTACCTGTTGTGAAAATACGGAATAAGTCATGTAGGAAACGTAAAAGTGAACTTCAATATGCCAAAAACATACAGAAATATCCGGTGCGAGAACCCTGTCAAAATTTATGTAAAAAACTATGTACTATACATTTTACTGAAGAAGATAGAAAAAAAATTAACAAATATTATTGGTCTTTGAATTGGGAACATCAAGGAATATTTATCAAAAATCTTGTGACGGAGGAGGCTTGCAAGAAAAGTACAAAGAATTTGAAACGACCACGAAACGTAACTTACAAGTACAGTTTAACAAAAAGAGATACAGAAGAACTATCGCATGAGGTATGCAAAGTATTTTTTTTAGGCACTTTAGGATATGACAAAAAAAATGACAGGCGTGTAAATTCTGTCCTGAAAAAGTCAATTTTAGAGCAAAAGGATAATAGGGATGGCCGTAATTTGACAAATTGTCATGCTATAGATCGTACTTTGATCACAGCTCATATTGAATCGTTCAATCCATGTGTGCATCATTATAGACGAGTGCATGCACCCAATAAGAGATACTTGCCCAGTGACCTTACAATTGTTGATATGTATGGAAACTTCCAAGAGAAGTACCCCGAATTCAAATGCAGTCTTGAAACTTACAGAGATCACTTGACAAACAAAATGAACATTTCTTTTGCTAAGCTCGGCCATGAACAATGCGAGACATGTGAAACCTTCAACCTCCATAACCTTGATCATGTAAAAGAACCGTGTACTGATTGCCAAATTTGTAAGACCTACGCTCATCATAAAATTAAGTATACACTAGCCCGAGAGATGTACGATGCAGATACAAAGGCTAATAGTCAGCGTAATACTGTAATTGTTTCTGTGGACCTCCAAAAAGTAATAATGTTACCTCGCATTGATACCTTTAAAGCAGCTCTGTTTTGCCCCAGGCTTGTGGCGTACAATGAAACCTTTGTACCTCTAGGAAACTTCAAGAAAGGTCACGTATTTGCAGCAGTTTGGCATGAAGGAGTGGCAGGGAGAAAGCAAGAAGACATCACTAGTACATTTAAAGCATTCTTACTAAATAATCGTGATGCAGAGCACATCGTTTTATGGCTTGATAATTGGACCGATTTATGCAAAAATGATCCAACCCACAATCTCGACAATTTCGAGTTTTTGTGACTTATGTACTCTAAATAAGGTATATTTTAACATATCAAAGACTCGGAACTCTATGTTAATAATTGACGAAAATCCGTATGGTCCAAACCACAACTGTCATAGCGAACATCATTTTTTCATAATGCATAAATGTTTCAAGCTATTAGAATCATTTTTGCATTTTCTTGGTTGCCCTGATATAGGTTTTTTGTTTTTTGCTATAATGATTCAAACTACTTGGAACAATAATGCTTTTTATACAATATGGAAAATATTATAAAAATCATTCTGCTTAAATGTTCCAATAACCTTGAATCATTTTAACTCAATTCCAAATAACATTCGACTACAGAAGTATACTGATTCAGACCACATGACTATTCTATTTAATTAAAGAAAAACGAAAAATTCAATTCTTAAAAAACGATTCACGGTTAAATATAAAATTATCATTAATATCTCGGCTAAAAAGTAAACAAAATATTATTTTTATACCGAAAACTTTAATGAAATACGTATATAACTATTTAAACCTTCTATCTTTTATTGCATTTTTTTGTACCTGCAATAAAATTGTATGTTTTGCATGAAATTTATTCTATTTTTTTAGAATAATGTGGTCATGTAGACAAACTTATTGAAGATCATTTTTGCATATTTCTAAACCAACCATTTCAAATGCGCTAAAGTTTTGCAAAAAAGATTCAAGTGAGGTGGATCGTTTTTGTAAAACTTTAAGCGCAGTGAAAAATTACTGTTAAAGTTTTACAAAAACGATCCACCTCACTTGAATCTTTTTTGCAAATAATGCTGCTGCGTGTTTTCTTCATTTAAATTTTAACACAAAATGAACTTCAGAGCTTGAAACGTTTTTGCAATTTTGAAATGAAAACTATATTATACTTTAATTGAATAAACAAAAAGGATCCACTTCGCAATTTATGGCAAATTTGTTTATTAAGTAATTGTTGAGTAAATACTATTGTGTCATTAAATATTTTTCAAAACAAAAAACTGCACTCATTGCAAACATTATTACTTTATTAGGTTGTGGGTAGGTACTTTAAATAAACTTACCTACTCGCGCCGCTGCAAACGCGTAATATGTGCGGCTGCAGCGGGCGGAGTGGGGAGCGGGCGTCGTCATTTCGTACTGATCTCGTCTATTGAAACGTTGTGTGAAATTTATTGCTGCGTAGTAAAAATAAAGAAAAGTGCATGAGTAACATCTCATTGTAATTGAATTTGTTAAATTGTGTTTTGTAAAGTTGGTGATTCGAGTTTTTATCAAAAGTTTAGTCTTAAACCTAGAAATGAATAGAAAAGATTCAATATTAAAAAGTGTACGTAAAAGAACAGATGCAGGGCAAAAAGATGATGGTAAGTAATTTTATTATTGTAGATAGCTACTGGTAATAATTATTAATATGTCTCGTAGATATTTTACGATCGCGTTGTGTTTATGTACCTACTCATATTCTTTTAAATTGTTTTCATTGCAGTAACTTCTGTGGTTTATGTATTTTATAATCATATTTTGTTACAATAATTACTATTACGTGCAGGTGACATTATCTACTTAATCTACGGATGAACTTTTAGGTATATTTAGCCGCTAAATAACCTTTATGCCCGGCTTGCTACCTATACATTTTACTCAGAATAAGTTGGTAGGTACCTAGAAACACAGCTATAGGTGAGCTCCAAATTATTTGGAACTAACCTACCTACTATCTAACTACAGCCGACCGTACGTACCTACTTACTTATTATTTACCTATTTGCATTTTTTTTGTTTTGCCGTAGAAGGTGGCGGTTCGCTTCTTAATTATTCACATCTCTCAAAGAAATGTAAGAGGAGTGATAACATTATAAGGATGGTTCAGAAAGACTATTGCAATAAAAACTCTCGTCAAACCGCTCAAAGTAAGCTAGGTAAGAACACATAATACTAGGTATCTACTTATTTCCACATTGTTTTTAAAGTGTTTTTTAGAAAAAAAAACAGCTGTTTTATACAAAATGTTTATACCTACTTAACCAAAATGTGTGAAACAGCTGATTTGCTTTTTCGCGCTTTGTTTGAGACCCTATATTGAACGTGGCCCGACGTAATTTTAAATAGGTGGAACGTAAAGAGTTAAAGTACTTATCAGGGATACAAAAATATACACGACGGCTCCATATTGTTTCAGATGACGAAAATCAACAATCTTGTACGTCATCGCCAATCAGAGAAATGTCTCCAGAAACGGAAAAAATTTTCAACATTTTGACAAATGAGATGCTTGAAGAACCTTGTGAAGACTCTTTTGTTGAACGGTGCTCTGAAAATCCACTTCAGGGGATTGTTAGTATTAAAGATAGTTCACATTTTAATGAAAGGCAAACATATGTAGAAGCAAGCGACAGTAATGATGAGGAAACGGTATGCCCTTTTAAGCCAAAAGATGTCATAAACTCTATGTCGGGGTCAGAATGCACAGTAGTTCAGCGCATTGACAATACTCAAAGTCGACAAGAAACATATATCGAGGCAAGTGATGACGAGGAATTAGCCTCTTGTTTACAGCGAGATTGCACGAATGAAGTACGTAACTTGAAAGATCGGGAAAGATCTTTTATTTTAGAGAATGCTATTGAAGAAACCGAAGTTAACAAATCGCCAATCAATGTTAGCCAAATGGCTTCTGGTGAAGTTTTCCAAAAACGAATATCTGAAGGTAAGGTACTATTTAATACCAGGACAGTAAAATGTTCGTTAGACTAAAGTTCAAAATACAATAATCAACATCTTAATTTTATTGCAATTAATCTTTCAGATAATGATGATGTCAGTAGTCCAACGCTACTATCCAATTTGTCAATTCCTCCGCCGTCATATTCACCTCTGACTCCACATATAACAAAGAGTGTTCCTAATGATGCGCACATTGCATTTGACCAAATAGTTGAAGAACCAACATCACCGAGATTAGAAGGTACTATTATTTACATTAAAATTCCTAAATGATGACTGTTTTATGTATGTATGTATGTATGTAAAATTATTATTATAAAAACAAAAAACCCGACTGCTTAAAAATAATGAACTGAAAAGGGAAAAACAAGTCTCACAATGTATATTCAAATTAGTTAAACTAAATACTTTAAGGCGCTGCAGGCGGGGACAAACAATACTTTGTTACCTACTGGCACAGAAGGATCTAGCAAAACTACGTTTAAAGCAATCCCGATTAATATCATATTATTGTTAAGAAAATTAAATTGGATTGTCAGAACCACTTATTTTTCATGTTTCAGATAATGATGGCGTTACTAGTCCAACGCTACTTTCCAATTTGTCAATTCCTCCGCCGTCATATTCACCTCTGACTCCTTATATAATGAAGAGTGTTCCTAATGATACGCACATTGCATTAGACCAAATAGTTGAAGAACCAACATCACTAAGATTAGAAGATAATGATAACCTAACATATAACAGTGACGATAGCGTAAGAGATCCAGATTTTATAGCACAAGATACCACAGATTCAGAAAGTGACACTGATTGTGATGAAGTAAGAATCAAAACCACACAGGCATTAATCCATTCTCCGAGTACGGCAACTGAAAAAAGAAAATCAACGGAGAGACTTAATGTTGAAGATGTTATGGAAGAAATAGAACGTGAAACAGAAAATAACACCGAAGGAAGTGAAGAAGCGGAAAAACAAATTAATTACCGACAAGAAATTGCTAACGATATCGTATGCAGTTTAGAGAATGCACCAGAAAACGAAAATGAAGGTCGTAAAAAAAGAGGAAGGAAACTCAAACAAAAATACAGTCGTCAGGAAATTAAAGAAAGGAAATACAAAAATTTACCTTACCAAACTAAAAAGAAGGAAGTATCATCTAAAAAATTCATAGATTTTAAATGTTCATGCAAAAAAGATTGTGCTAATTTAGTTTCAAAAGAAGATAGGGAACGAGAATTTCATAGATTCGTACATCTTGAATCGTACGCAGCTCAAGTTTTGTACATAACATCTAACATTACAGAAAGCAAAAAGAAACGAAGTTACGTTACATTATGCTCCCCGTCGAAGAGGAAACCTCGCGAATTTATTCGCACGTATACACTTGGCAATATACCTGTTTGTCGAGACATGTTTTGTAGAACTCTGCAAATAACACCTCAAAAAGTTACTGTCAGTCTTCGAAAAAAACGCAATGACAGAGAAATAAAAGATAAAAGAGGAGAAACAGCAGGCGGATGGAATAAAACGCCACAAAGACATATTGAGCTTATTATCGATGTTATCAAAAGGTTGCCAAAATACGAGTCACATTATCGTAGAGAAAAGAACAGCGATGCTTTATATCTGCAGCCAGGAATGACGGTACCAAAAATCTACGAATTGTTCAAAATAGAATTCGAAAAAGAATTTGGAAAAGATGAAAAATGTCCATCCTTCAATGTTGTTAGACATATTTTTGTACAAAAATTCAATTTGAGGTGCAAGAGCCTTAAGAAAGACACGTGTAACAAATGTGATCTTTATGAAATGACATTGAAAAATTCTACTACCTCAGCTGAAAGAGCAAATGCCCAAAGAGAAAAAGAAGAACACCAAAAAATTGCCGAAGATTTAAGGAAGAAGCTGAAGGAAGATTTTGAACAGGCTAAAACTTGTGAAGAAACTGAATGTCTGACTTACGATTTGGAGAAAACCTTGCCTTTACCTAGAATACCGACCAATATAGTTTTCTACAAAAGGCAGTTATGGGTATACAACTGCGGTATACACTCGGCTTCCAACGGTGTTGGGAATTGTTTTGTTTGGGCTGAAGGCGAGGCAGGCAGAGGGGCCCAAGAAGTGGGTTCATGTTTGAGGAAATATATTAAGTGCGTGCTACCTCCTACAGTAAAAAAATTGATTTTGTGGAGTGACTGTTGCGGAGGGCAAAACAGGAATATCAAAATCGTTTTGATTTTAAAGGCTTTATTAAATAGACACCCCACTCTCGAGACAATCAGCTTCCGTTACCTAGAATCAGGACACACTTTCCTACCAAATGACAACGACTTCGCTAAAATTGAGACTCGACTCAAGCAATATGAAAGGATATACTCCGTGGATGATTATATTGCCATTATGAAACAATGCAAAAACAAAAATCCTTTACAGGTCCATAAAATGGAAAGTTGTGATTTTGTTGGATCTCAAATTCTAGAAAAGAAAATAGTTAATAGAAAAATATTTAATGATAAGAGCAAAGTAAACTGGCTCAAAACAAAAGAAATTTTAATCACAAAAAAGACTCAACATTCTTTGTTCATGAGAACTTCCTTTAATGAGGACTACAAAGAACTGAATATTAAAAAGAAATTAAAAGGTGTTGATTTGGGTGTCATAGAAGAAGATTTGCAAGAATTATGGCCTTCAGGAAAACTGATTAACAAAAAGAAGTTAAACGATTTGAAATCGTTATTCCATCTCATACCAAATGATTGCATTGGTTATTATAAAAAACTGAAGGGAGACGATGCAATAATAGACGATATAGATGGTTATTGTGATGAACCCGACTTTGATTTGGATGAGGAGTAGGGTAACATTTGTGTTTTTTTAAATAAAATAAAAGCTTAAAAATTTTTTAAGCTTTTATTTTTGTCATAGTTTGGAACATTTTTGCATTTTTCTTTCCGCAGCCTACACAGCTAATTCCATACAAAATGTATTATGTAATAATGATCCACGCGCAAGTTTTCTTGAATATCTACGAAACTATTAAAATTTATTTACTAAATACATGCATGTAAATTAGTTTAGAACACTTAGAATAACATAAAATTAAAAACATAACATTTAGAACTACAAAGCCAGAGAAATACCGAAATAAACTTTAAACTCTATTATCTCGAAATGAGGTTAGTGTGGACTGAATCATTTTTGCTTAAATCGGTCCAATTGCTCGGCACAAAATAAAAACTGGTGTTTTTTTACTTTCTTGATAAGTATAATTAACAACTTAGAGATTTCTGCCACAACAATTGAACTCAAGTTTTTTGAACCGGGCCATACTTTTATGTCCGCCGATTCCTTCCACCATTTTGTAGAGCAGTCGATGGACAAAAAGGGTAAGCTGTACGATTATCAAGACTTTTTAGAAGCTGTTGAAACATCATTGAAATCGGGAAAGGTAGAAGTCAAAAGTATGGAAATAATAGATTTTGTTAATTTTAAATCTCATATTTCACATAAAAAAAACAAAGATATAGATGGAAACCGGGTATACATCAAAGATATTGTACATCTTATGGTAAAAAGGGGAAGTCATAGTTTCTTTTACAAAAAGAACTTTGATGATATAGAATTCAAAGAACTATATTGTCTCAAATCAAAGAACTTGCCTAATTTTACTGTAAAAACTGTTCCTAAAGGCATTGATAGGGAAAGGAAGCGAAACATCTTAAACGTATTAGGGCCGCTTATTCCACCAAATAGATTAATCTTCTGGAAAAATCTTTCTGTTGGTTCTACGTCACAAGAACCAGAAGAATTTAATTTTGATATTGATGAATAATCTTAAACTGTTAATGTGTTTTGAATTTATTTTTAATAGTCTGTATTTTTTATCTTCAAATTCTAAGAAACAATGTGCCTTAAAGTTAACTTAAGACTGATTATTAATAAGTACAACAAAAGAACTAAGTAAATATTTTTCTGATCTGTTTTGATAATTGTATGATACATACATTTTTAT
Source organism: Leucania comma (assembly GCA_958295575.1). Lineage (NCBI taxonomy): Eukaryota > Metazoa > Arthropoda > Insecta > Lepidoptera > Noctuidae > Leucania > Leucania comma. The sequence goes on along the minus strand of OY282477.1, from coordinate 19,405,155 downwards.
TATTTTAAATCTAGTAGTAAGAATAATAAGAGGCTTCAAAAGCTAAACTAAACCAATGTTATTTTTAAAGCGCGTTAATATACTGTTAAAAATTACTTTTAGAAACTAATTATGTACCTACCTAATAACCAAGGCTTGTAATGCTTTGTGTGTGATGATTGTTTTACTTTAATGTTGATCTCAAGATTATGTCTAGTAGTAAGAATAATAAGAGGCTTCAAAAGCTAAACTAAACCAATGTTATTTTAAAGCGCGTTATACTGTTAAAAATTACTTTTAGAAACTAATTATGTACCTACCTAAGACTTACCAAGGCTTGTAATGCTTTGTGTGTGATGATTGTTTTACTGTAATGTTGATCTCAAGTTTATGTCCACCTTTATAATACTCACCTACATTTACTATCTATATTTTATTGTTAAACATAAAGATACATTATGTTATATATGTTAATATTAAGAGAAAACTGTCAAAGGAGGTTGTGCATTCTGCGCAGGGTCCTTTATTAATTAGATGTTTTTTTTTATTTTTGATATGTAAATTTTACATAAGTGAGTTGAATTATTGTGATTAAATAATAAGAAATAAACGGTCTTTAAAATGTGAACTAGCTATTTTTCTTACTGCACTAGTAAATTGAACACTTTTTTCTTAAAAAACTAACTAAAATGCAGTATTTTTTGACCTTACTGCATGTTAGTTGGGTTTCTTGACAAAATAACTGATCCAAACGCAGTAATAGGGCTTTTTGCTGCATTTTACTAAGTTTAAAATGGTATTTTTTACAAAAAAGGCTATGCAGTAATAGGCACCAAAAAGAATAAATGGCCATAATAAATTCAGTTATTAAGATATATTTTTTTTTATTGCTTTAACGTGTGAACCTATGCCTTTACAACCTTTCTGCATTCAAATTTTTTTGCTTATACATTCTGTTGATTTTTTTAAATCAATTCTTAACTTTAAATGCGTTTTACTCGAAATCGTGATTTTGCTGATTATAGAACTCTTAATTCCGAATTATTACGAATTGGCGACAGCTACATAAATGTAGGAAATGGATACCATTGTTTTTTTAATAGTTTTTTTAGCTCAAGTAAATTGAGTAAAAGATAGCTCATAATAATAACTGTTGGTACTTACCATGAAATCACGAAGATTAACCACACACACACACACACAGATCACAAGATAATTCCAGAGTCCAAATGACGAGCCAAGGTAATCACGAGGTATTATCAGAGTCCAGTAGCAGAAGCCAAAGTAATCACGGGGCAAATCAGAGGTCCAGAAACAAAGCAGAGGTCAAAATTAGAAAACGCAAAAGAAACGGGGAGCAACGGGAGCACGTCTGTTCAGCAGAGAAGCAAAAACAGAAGTAAATTAATATCGCTTAATTTTTATTACAAAACGGTCGGCTTATTTAAAATAATTTTTAAAATAAAAAGGCTTCGTCGAATATCTTTTGTTTAACTCTATTAACAAAAGATTATTCAAAACAATCGGTATTGTAAAAAGATAAAATTAAATATTAAACAAAAGGGCTCTACCGCAGCCGAAACTCTTTTGTATAAAATTTCTTTCATGTTACCGACGGGGCATCTCTTATCAGTGATAACAGATTTCTCAGTATAGTAAAACAATGCAATATCTAGTACAATAGTGCATAAATCTATTGTGGTTAAAGAGCGTTATTATTTTTAACACATGGCTTTTTGTCTGCTTCAGGGCGTTGCTTTAAATTTGAACAATATTTTGGAAATGTACAGGTGAAGCTTTTTCAAATAATACCAAACACGACGTATTTATCTTATTTTTTTAACATAATACTTTTTCCTGCTGGAGGGTGCCACAATGGATTTTGATGATATTTTGGAAATGTAAAGTGAAGCCCTTTCAAATGATACCAAACACGGCATATTTATCTCATTTTTATTTTTTAACATATTACTTTTTATCCGCTAGCGGGCGCCACATCCAGTTTTGTGACACGTCACGTAGCCTTTGTTCAGCGGACAATTACGACGGTTCTAACGATACCTCATATTTCGAGCTCCGATCAGTAGATTAGGAGCTATGAGGGAACAGATCAACGTACTCCCATCGCCTGTCAAAATCATAACCATCCTTTGGCTTTGCCGTAATCGGCTAAAAAACATAACCAATCGCTCCTTGGATCAAACACATTATTTAACTTTTGGAACTAATTTCTAAATGAAATGAATGATTTGTCAATAAAGTATTAAAAACAAGTATATCAAATAATAATGAAATGGTAACATTATTTTATTTTGTCAATTTGTCATTCGTTCACTTGTTCATAATTTTGCTACGATTTAAATTTGACAATGACACTATAAATTCCGTTGACACTTATTACTTTTTATTTCATTATTTCCCAAGAGGACGCCGGCGTTCGCACACCTATTGTCTTTCTATTGTGTCTCTAATTACGGTATTCTCGCTAAATACTCTCCAGCGTTTGATTGTATATTACTAGTTTGTTTGGTTGTTATTGGCATGTGGAAATCCGTGCGCCGCATATTTTGCTGTGGGTCTGGTGCTCCCACCAATGAGTAAGTATAATACATCATTAATATATATAATACATCATACATCATTTGTATTCATTAGGTACTTAAAAAAAAATATTAAATTGTTTTATTAATTTCAGACCTATTTACGAAAATTGCGCGGGCTGCACCAGGCCCACGACAGCGATGCGGCCGTGCGTTTGGTGATGGAGTCGGTGGACGAGGTATATACCTACCATTATTGATTGTTTATTGCCACTTTAGTTAAATTATTCAATAATTAGCCACATAGTGTGGCTAGTTAATGTTAGTCAATAGTAATTAGTACAATGCGGTCCAAATGAGAATAGGATCGATTGCCATGTTGTGACGTCACGTCGAACTGTCAATTTGAAGAAATTGGGTACAGCGAGCAAAAAGATTTTTTTTAAATTTAATTTATTTACGAATCGTGAACAAAAAAAGTTTTATCAGAATTTAGTTCTTCAATTGTACTCATCTCTGCGTTACTATGTGAAGTGTCTGATTAGTGACAAATGGAAGAAGAAGGCGAATTGTTCCTTACAATGAAAATAAGAAAGAAAATAGTTTTTATTTTTAGGTAATTATGACTTAAAACAATATATTTACCTAATTTATCATAAACAATAATGTTTTTACTTCACCTAGACCTAACTAAGACTATGTAATACAAAGCAAAAAAAAAGCCTTTATTGATACGCAAATAAGTTTTTTTTGCAAACTGTACTTTTCACTCAAAATTTGACAGATCGAGGTTATTGGCTTTCCTATTCTTATTTGGATCGCATAGTACACATGGCATTTTTATGATCCCTCGAAACACTACATGTTGGTATATATTGTACCTCTTTGTATAAATATATTTACAAATTCTTTATTTGTTTTCGATAGATTCGTCGTTTGTTACTGCCAATCGCCGACGTGCAGGAGCGCATGCGGCGATTGGAATTAAATTTACACCCGCTGCTGGTGTATAGGCCGGAAGACGGCGAGTACATGGAGATGCAGTGAGTACATACTTGCTCTCAAATACACATACATGATCTGCCAACTCTTCATGATAATATTATTTTGTTTAGGACAGTACGCACAATTATGTTAATTTTTTGTATACAAAAATAAATTAAGTAGTAATTTGCCTTTAGAACGGGGATCAAATTACTAGAGGTCAGCAAGTTAAACTGTCAAGAACCAAGAGGACACCGGTGTCCGCACACATGTTGTCTTTCTATTGTGTCTCTAAATGTTCTAAAGCAAATCAATACTTTCAAATTTATTCTACTCTTTAAAACCACCTGCCTCTTATCTGAAGGATGTGTTTTATTCTACTAATTTTACCCAAGAGCATCAAAGAATGTTTGTTTCATTTCAGTTTTCAATGTATAGGCTTATGGTCAGAAGTTTTCTATCTTTTTACTACAAATCATCATTTTCTTTTTTGCAGAAATGAATTCCGGCCTGCACCAGCAGTGTATGAAACACCAACAGCTCCAGATGTGTGGCAGGCGTGGCTGATAGACAGAATTAATTATGGGGAGCCCTAGTGAACACTCTTCTCCTAGTGACTCATCAGGGCTCCCCCAATAAACCATGAACTTTCCTTAAGTTTTTTATTTTGTTGCCATTATTATTACCCTTTGTATCTTATTTCCATCATAACACGCTAACAGGAAAAATTTCAACTTATAAGGCTAATAATAGATGTGTATGAACTAGACATAGGATATAGTATTTCAATACCCCTATATAAAAATGTACTCTGTCATTTTCTCTATGAGTATATTACACATTAAGAGAATAGATAATAGTACATTGTCTGCAAAGAATGATCCTATTTATGTTGGTTGAGGTATGTACCTAGGAGTTAGGACTAAGTGTTTTACATATTTTTAGCATAACTAGGTACAGAGGCCTCTGCGATTTTTTTCTTACTTTTTAAAAACGGATTCGATTTAAATCACAGAACTCTTGGTTCGCCATTTTACGTTGCTATTCAGTAGGTACGCCCGACGTTATCTCTGCCATTGTAGTTTTCTTCAAGACCTTGAAGAAAACTACAATGGCTTTTTAGGAACAAAATTGACTACGATATTATTTATGAAATATGGAATTACGTCGTTGCTAAAGAATAATAGAACGATATTATGTTCACATAAAACAATTCAGTTAGAGCTAGGCAGTACGTTCCGATTACTATAGCCTGGTATTGAATGGCCATAAACTAAAAAGATAGTATGTTGTCATTTGCTATTTAGCCGTTAGCGCTATTTATGGATAACGAAGATACAAACATGGATAACGAAGGATTTCTGTAAGTATTCATTTTTTTTATAACTACAAATACAAAATTTAAGCTGTAATATACGTGCATTTAAGTGTTTTTTGGAAGTTATCGTAAATGTAGATAATTAGGTATCGAACCAATAGGTTTACATCTTTATAATTTTTTGCTAGGCAAGACGAGGATACAAATCCCAGCGACTGGGTCCCGTCGGAGACACTGCCTCCGACTGCCGCTGACTATGGCGGGCCGGGGGCAAGCCGCATTGAGCCCCAGCCCGGGGTAAGCGGCGCCGGGAGCAGTGGCATGGCGGCATTGCTGCAGGCGGCGAAAAGGACGGTATTAATTTATCGTCCACCACCAGACCGACCTGCCAAGCGGCCGTGCCTCCGCCCGGAGATACCCACGCCCACGCCCAAAGGGAAAGGGGTGGGTAAAAAAACAAAAAAATAAACCTTAATAATTAAAGCTTGACTTTTTTATTCCACGGTCACAAATCATTGTTAAAATAAAATGTCCATAAATATTAATTCTTTAGTTTAGAAAACGATCATTGGGCGTGTCTTCTAGACATTCCAGTAATAATTTGTAAATAAACAGAAATCGAGTTAAGTTACGTATTAAATGTAAGTTGTTATAGACGCCATCTACTGAGGTTTATTTGAACTAAAATTTACTTGTAGCAATGCTAAAACGACGATATTGTTATTACGTACTTATAACAAGTCTGTCTTTATAAAACAATTACTTAGAGCTTTACATCATTTACTGCTAGATTCATCGCAGCGTTGATTTGGTGGATTAGTTTCTCAAAATAATTTTGGTTATTTGTATGTATTTATATAAGTATGTATTTATATTTATATTTATTAGATATTGTATTAGTTTTCTATTTATTTTGTCTGTTTTTCATTAAGTTGCACCTATTACGTTATGTCTCTGCACCACCCTAAGGTCGACTGGTAGATAATGCCTACGGCATTAAGTCCGCCTTTGTACACTAGTGCATAAAGATTTTTAAATAAATAAATAAATAAATAAATAAATCATTTAAAAATATTTCTGATAATAAATTACGATTACTAAAATGATTAAAATTACATTATCATCAAATTCTGCATGTTTACTTTTATAAACACAATGAAAGAGAATACCAGTGCAAACATTTATGCAATGGTAACATTCTTAGTTTATGAATGGGATTGAACAATTTGACGCACTTAAAATTTACTTTTCAATAGTGTAATGTCTGAATGAATTAAAACCTCTTTTTTAAATATTCGTAAACCGAGTTAACGTATATTACGTGAGGACTACCCAAGCAATTCTTATTTTATTAAGTTCCAGAAAACAAACTTTCCGGATAAGTTACTTTTTAAATATTGGCACACTCTAATTTCGTCTTTGTGTGTTTGACTTTTTACTTATTTTACCGAAATAATTATAATATTTTTCCAATAAATAGAATAATCTAAAAAATATATAAATTACTAGCCCATCGATAAGGGAATAAATTTATTAAATAATATAAAAGTGTAGAAACGTACGAGACGCGACATCAAAACTTGATTGTTTTTAGTGAATGTTGGTACACCCAAACTATCTGTGGTCAAAACTTTAAAACGTCCGGTTTTAAAGTTGGCACGTGGCACGGCTCCAAACAAATCTGTAAGTATAAATTCTACATTTCTTTAGTTTTTGAATTTTGAGCGACTACTATTGTTGTTTTATTGTTGAATTAAAATGTTTATTGTTTTTTTGCAGATTAACCTTTTGAATACCTTAATTAGGGACAATAGAAAGACAAGATGGGCAACGTGGCGAACCGGTAAGTCCAATCATTGTGCAAAACAAATAACTAGGTACTAAAGTTTTAAAACGAGGTGTAGCAAGTTACATTGAATTAGAAACTTCAACTCACGGTGGTATTTACGTAAAGATATGGCAGATTCAAGTGGTTGTTATTTTATGTACAGACTTATCCATCCATACGATGATGATGAGCGATTACGGCGGTCCGCGGCGGTATGATGATGCTTGCAACCTTATTACTGTGTTATGGCGAAGTGATATACTAACATGGTGTGGCAAAAAAACGTGGAATATTTTGGGCTTTGGGGCATACTAATGAAAAAGCTTGTTTGTGTTGATTGATATTTTGCTGTGAATGTGTCTGCATGTAATCTAGTTCTTGCATGGTTTGAATATCCTTTTTTTTTAGAATTGCTGATTGCTGCGGCCGCGCCCGCGAAGACGGCAGCGGCAGCACGACTCCGCTCCGTGCCGCGACCGCGGATGACGAGTAAGTAGATCTAGTTGTAAACTATTCAATTTTCAGCTTCATTTAAAAAATGAATGCTTATAAATGAACTTTCTTATAGGATTTTTTTGTGGACTTGTTCTGATCATGATATGAGCTGACAAGTCGCGTCCCGCTGTCTGTCCTTACGTAGGTATGCTTAGATCTTAAACTACGCAACGGATTTTGGTGATTTTTTTTAATAGATGGTGATTCAAGAGGAAGGTTTATATGTATATTACATGCATAATATATTTAATATTACCCTTGCACTCGTGCGAAGCTGGGGCGGGTCTTTTTTGCGATATCAGACCTATACCCATACCCATATTATGATTTACATGAATCTGTACTAAATATAATTATATTTTACAGAAGGAGAGCCGAGGAACGCCGGCTGAGGCTTCTGCTTCGGGAGGCGCTGATCGCCCAGCAGAGGGCGGATAAGCGCCTCGAGGAGCAGGAGCTCCGCCGGCAGCGGCGGCGCCTCCGGGCGGAGGAACTCCGCCAGATCCGAGAGAACAGGCGGAAGGCGGTCATCGCCGGGGAGGCCCGCCGCCCTCGAGGTCTCCTCCTTGAAGAGGACCGCGATCACGGACGCGCGGTCAGGGAGCTCTTACCGAGCTCCTAAATTGTAATTATAAGTCTTGTCAAGCTTCTTGTTCGTCCTGTGGGTGGTGCTGCTGCCAGCATGGATGACCAAGAAGTTTAACAAGACCTATAATTATAATTTGTCAATCGGACTCGGTATAGAGCTCCCAAATTTAATGAATTTTTCTTTTTATAATAAAATTTAAAAAATATAAGACTTGTTTTTAGTTCCTGTACGCCCAAGACATAAACATCCAAAAGGTTTATTGATAGTATTATTACACAATACACACACTCGAACTTGGTACGACGATTTTGGTCAGTCGTACCAAGGTCAAGCATACTAATTAGTGCTAACACTATGTACGGACGGACCAAGACCTTGGTACGTTCTGGTCCGTCGAAAAAAGGCATGACCGCGTGTTTACAAATACCTACATGTTTTTTTATTTTTATAAACAACTATTGCGATGATCCATACTATCCGTGAAATTCCTTAATTGAGTGTTATTTAATATATACCTACGTAAAAAATATAATCATCATTGCTAAATTATTGTATTGTCACGAGTTTTCGTCACAAAAAAAGTAAATCTTAGTTCAAATAAACCTCAGTAGATGGCGTCTAACGTTACGTGATTTCTTTACCAATTCAACAACCGAATATCGTAATTGAAATAACCTGTGTGAAGACACCTTTACCGATCCTTATTTTATGATGTTTAGCACACAATAAAAATGAACAATGAACGCACAGGTGCGGCGCGCCGCACTCGAAGAATGTTAGTAAATTGTATGGACGCGCATACGCGTCGGTTAGCACATGGTGAAAATCCGAAAAACGCGCATGCGCGTTTGCCGCACTGAATGTGTAGTCAGTGAATACTTTTGACATTACAGCATGTGGACGAATATTAATTATGAATCCTAATCGTGATGATCATAATATACTCTTGCAGAAAAATTCTTCATTTCTTCCTCGAAACCACGGTTTTTGCCGTAGTACGAGATAGTCGACCATAGTTGACCACAGCGACGAAAGGAAGGCACTTGTGTGCGACCATGGTCGACCATGGTTGACTACCGCACCGAATGAAAAGCACCCACTGCAAGCAGGAAGAGGGTTTGCATTGGTGTGCATTAATGGCATTTTTACTCCAGCATCTATTCCAGATATTGCTCATGACCATGACTATTTACTCACTTCAATTATGCACCAAATGATAATAAATCGCATACAGGTCACAAAAGAAAACATCTTACATATTGAGCAAGAAACGCGAGCTCAGAATGGTTGTGTTACCTGGTTTCAAGAACGGTCAATGCGGTTAACAGCATCCATCATCGGTACCATCATTCACATGATAGACAGGAAGAATATCAAATTATTGATGGATTTTATCATTCAAACAAAATCTTTTCGCTCACCGGCAACTAACTGGCGCAAGCAAAGTGAGAAAAAGGCTATCCGTGTATATGAGGAGGTAACAACTAATCAGGTTGTAAACTGTGGGCTTCTTGTCTCATTGAATCATCGTTATGTAGCTGCGTCTCCAAATGGACTTGTGCAATCACTGTTTTGGAAGTTAAGTGTCCCTATTCAATAAAGGACTCTGTTATAAATTGTGATACTGTACCATATTTGGAAATGAAGAATTAAGAACTTTCTTTGAAATGTACCTCTAATTATTTTTATCAAGTGTAAACCCAAATGTATATCACAGACTGAGTTCTGCGATTTTGTCATCAGGACAAAAAAAGGATTTAAATATATTTTTATTACAAAAGATCTTAATGTAATAAAAAATGATATACTACCAAACGCAAAAGAATTTTTTGAAAAACTATTTGCTAGCAGCTCTAGCTGAGAAATACTTTGGTCGATAAGTAAAGCCTAGTTATTTATTAACTGCTGCCTGCGGCTCCACCTGTAGTACCTATAGAAGTTTTTTGAATCGGACTGGGGCTGCTCTCAAGCGGCTCCTGCCGAACCTAGGGGGTCCAGACGCCTCCTGCCGGAAGCTCTACGCACGCAGGCTTCTTTCGGTCCAGGGCCCTTTTAAAGCAAGTGGCGGCCCGGCTGAACGCCTGCCAGAGGGTCATGGCCATTCGGATGATCCGGGGATACCGTACGGTGTCCTGCGAAGCGGCGAGCCTCCTTGCTCGCCTACCACCATGGGATTTGGAGGCAACAGTCCTTGCACACATGCATGACTTACGCGTGGAGATGCAACGTCGGGGCGAAACTCCGCTGCCACGACAAATCGCGGCATGGCGGACAGAGTTCCGGCGGGACCTCATGGTGAAATGGCGAGAGCGATTGTCGCAACCTCGTGCTGGGCACGCCGCGATCGAGGCGGTAAGGCCCCTCTTTGAGGCGTGGCTGGAAAGGCCCCACGGCGTCGTCACCTTCCGCTTGGCGCAGGTGCTTACCGAACACGGCAAGTTCTCTAAGTACCTGTACAAGATTCGTGCGGAGACGAAGCCCGGATGTCACCACTGTGCGGAGCGTCCGAAGGACACGGTGGAGCACACAGTCGAGGTGTGCCCCGCAGGCTGATTACGTATCTTGCAAAAGCCGAGCGATAGCAAAAATTGCACAAAAATTGCTCTCCAATCGCAAATTCGTATTACGTATTAACGAAAACCACGCAATAGCAATCTCGCGACAGTGCTGCCTCTATGGAACAATCAAGTAACTAAAACCTGCATCGTCCTACTTGAATCCCTAGCGATAGCGTTTTATTTCGTATTACGTATGGTTTTTGACAGCAATGCGACGGCGATCGGCAAGCAAATTTGGTTGTCAAATTGTGTTGTTGATCGCTTGCATATCGCTCTCTGATTGCCAAATAGAAATTAGCTTTATATATCGAGTATTTTATCAACTAAATTGTGTATTTATATTTGGGGCGTGTGTTATTTTTATTTAAACTTCTTGTGTATACGGCCTAAGACTTTATTCAGTATATACAACCAATCCAACCAATCTTGTTTAAGGATCTGTGCAATAAACTTATCACAAGAAATACAGGGTGGGCCAAGAATTCGTTAACATTTAAATGTAACTTACCGCGCAAACTATTGCCGCGCGGGGCGCGGGTGCGGGCGGGGGCACTAGCTCGCTTCTTGGAAATTTAGTCGCAATGGATCGCTTCACGGGGCCGCAACGCGCTTACTGCGTGAAACAGTTTTATTTAAACAACTTTTCGCTCATTACTGTGAGACGCTTATTTCGCGTTGAATATGGTTTACACGACTTAAGTCAGTGTCCAAGTGCTCCTTTAATAAAGAAATGGGTGAAGAAGTTCGAAGAGACGGGATCTACACTAAATGTGAAACAAACCGGCGGCCCGCGGACTTCTCGGAGCGAAGAGAACGTGCAGCAAGTTTCCGCTTCTGTTCGACGTGATCCAGATTTATCGACACGCAAACGTTCGGCTGAATTAGGATTATCCCGCACATCATTACGCCGTATTTTGAAATTAGATTTGAAATAACATCCATATTAGATCCAGCTAGTGCAAGAACTATACCCTAATGATTTAAATTTGCGTAAGTCATATGCCGAAACAATGTTAACTCGATTCAGTAATTTTCACAACATCTTATTCTCTGACGAAGCCTATTTCCACCTAAATGGACATGTAAACAAACAGAATTGCAGGTATTGGAGCAGCGAAAATCCTAAAGCTAAACATGAGAGGCCACTTCACTCTCCCAAGGTAACTGTATGGGCTGCAATTTCAGCAAAAGGAATCATCGGACCTTACTTTTTTGAAGATTCTCGAGGCCGTTCAGTTACTGTTAATTCTGCCGAGTATGTGAAAATGTTACGGGAGTTCTTAGCACCGATGCTACTGGAATTTGCTGGCTATAATCGTAACACATGGTTTCAACAAGATGGAGCCACGTGTCACACATCGAACGAGTCCTTGCCGGTGGTCAAAGACATGTTTCCGGAAAAGTTGATATCCAGACGGGGTGACATCCCATGGCCACCCAGAAGTCCAGATCGATCACCAGCAGACTTCTTTTTATGGGGTTATTTAAAGAGTCGTGTCTACATTGATAAACCGAATACACTGCGTCAACTTAAAGAAAAAATCATCGAAGAGATGTCGGCGATCTCGCGGCCTCTTTGCAGAAGAGTATTCGAAAACTTTAGGACTCGCTTAGATGAGTGCAAAAACCGAAACGGTGGTCATTTAGACGAAATATTTTTTAAAAAATAAATTACAACTAATTAGCTTTCTCGTAAATAAACGATTTCTAAAATATGTTAAATGGTTTTTTTTATACGATTTTTTCAAATGTTAACTAATTCATGGCCCACCCTGTACAACATCTTTCATATGAGACACCATGTTATGTTACAAGATTATTTGTGATAAATATTCTTTAAGACTATTTAAAACTACAATTTAAGGCATACATATTACAATCTAAAGGAAAATATTCAAGATAAGTATGGCTGAAAAATGCTAGCTCTGTACAAAAGTATTTGATTCTTTCGTAAAAAATTATAATAAAACTGAAAATTATTGTCATACAGTTGTTTTTTTTAACATAAAAATAACGAATACAGGCGATTTCAATCCTAGTATCTCCTTTGAACTCCCGAGTATGTCCTATGGACAACCGTATATGTCCACTGGACAACCATTTTGTCCCTGTCTCCTTAAGACACATTATCGTCAATTTTACTTTAAAAAAAAACAGTGAGGTTTACAAAATTTTCAAATATGAATGTAACAATTAAAAGTGAAACAAAGAGTTTTAAATATCACGTATTAATTATTATTTTACAAGTTAAATGAAAAGTTCGTTACATTTAAAGTTTGTCGTTGTCCAGGAGACAATATAATTGGAAATAACTTATCAATTAAAAGTCACGTCTTTTATTTATGGAAGACAAATTGAAATCCATCCTATATTAAGTGAGAATAAAGTGACGGTTCACAATTTGACTGAATTTCAAATGGTTCAGAAGTCTATTTAGTTAGTTGTCCAAGGGACTATCTTAACTAGAGTCATGTGGATTTCGGAGTCAAATTTACTATTTTATTTAAATAAATCGTTCTGCTCTATGTGAATTCTTAAAATATAAATAATTATCTAAAGAAAAAATGTTAAAATATAAAAAAAAATCAAATAAAATTAAAAAAATAAAATTTATCATTGATGATTTATCATTGATTGGGGACTTTTTATACTATAAGAAAGTATTTCAGAGTGGTCCCCCGACTGGGATGAACATTTCAGTTTTGTAGATCAAGTAGTTTCCGAGATTCCGTGCCTTATCAACGAGTGGCTACTTTCTTCACTTTTCTAATCATCTTGAATCATCATCGAAACATCTTGTTTTTTGATTCTTAGTTTATTTTTTTGACATAGCAGTCGTGTTTTTTAATTTTTTTTAATTATTTTATTTTATTAAAACGAATTATGTGGACAGATGAGACATCATTCACAAGAAGAGGAATAACTAATTTTAGAAAACTACACTTGTGGATGGCTGAAAATCCACATGCTGTTAGACAGACCATCAACATTCCAGCATGAATTTTCTGTAAATGTGTGGGCAGCTATGATCGATGTTCAATTAATTGACCCTATGGAACTCCTAAGAAATTTAAATGGCCCAAAATTTTTAGAATTTCTGACAAATGAATTTTTTGAAGCATTATTAGAATTGCCATTGTCTTATTCGCGACGCATGTTGGCTTCAGTCAGACCGAACTCCTCCACACTTTGCCCGAGCAGAAAGGGCACACTTAGACCAACATCATCCACATTGGATTCGCCGCCGCCTTAACGCCACTGGACTTTATCTCGGGGGTTGGATGAAACAGAAAGTTTATTTTGAGCCAGTCAACACTAGGGAAGAGCTGGAGTGTACGCGAATCGTTGCTGCTGACGAAATTAAGGCTGATCCAAGCCAGTTAAGACGATCACACACAGCGACACAGCAGGTAGCGAGCCGAGCTACTGCGTGCCATCAAAATGGTGAGGGGCATTTTGAACAATTATTTTTTTCTACTTTTGTTATTAAATAATTAATACTTGTTATTTTGTTTATCTTTGCAAATAATCACTGTAAATATCTAAAGAAAAATCTAATCGTTTTGAATTCACTACCTGCGCAAGCCTATTTTCCAACAACCATATCTCACCCTTAAATGCATCTGGTTGCTAAAAGTCTACGTACTGATTTTTTCGTGATTATCTGTGGACTGATGAACAAGTATCGGAACGTTTTTTGGTTTTGGACAGAAAAACTTGCTGCCGCAAGTCGTCCTTGCATTAACATATGTTGGAGCCGAACCTGCAGGATCAGTCAGCAGATACGACAAAAAACAAAAGAGAATGGTTGACATACCTTGTCCTATAATTATAAAGGATTGTAACGCTCATATGGGTGGCGTCAATCTTATGGACAGTTTTTTAGGAAGATATCGCATTAGAGTGAAGTCCCGAAAATGGTACATTCATTTGTTCTACTATATGCTAGATATGGCAACGATCAATTCAATTCATGGGTGCTCTATAAGAATGCCAACAAGAACAGATCACAGAAACTCACGTCTCTGGCAAATTTCAGGTCCGAGTTGGCAAATACCTTATGTCTCTACTAGAGTTCGGAGATCGTGAGAAGAGGCAGACCTTCCACCCAGAGCACTGACAGAGAGATAGAGTCAAAAAAACGCAGAGGACCTATGAAGCCAGTCCCAAGTAAGGACGTACGGACAGATGGTGTTGGCCATCATGAAAGGCGATGTGATAGGAAGAACCGCTGCAAACTTCCAGGATGCAAAGGATTTACCAGACTAGAATGCACGAAGTGCAAAGTGGCTTTATACCATACAAAATACAGAAACTGTTTTGCAATGTTCCACTCCCTTCCCCAATAGTTACACGCATGATGTTGACAATTGTCCACATACCTATTTTTTTTTAAATACCTATTTTTTCCTGAATCTATGTAAATTCATGAAAAAAAAATACAAAAGTTGAAATTAAAAAAAAATGCATTTAAGGGTTAAACCAATTTTATTGTCATAGAACCGAGTATTTGGGTTCATTATTTAGTTATACTTACCATCTGCCAGTGTTGGGCACAATTGAATTAATTTTTTAATTGTAGAAGCAAACAATTACAATTTTTATTTCAACTAAATTAATTGCAATTAAATTAATTCAATTATTTTTTAATTGTGAAATGCAATTAAAATCAATTGCAATTAAATCTGTTAATTGTGATTTACAATTAATTCAACTGCAATTAAAATTTTATTTGCATTTAAATTAATTGTTTTGAACAATTAATATTTAATTTAACTACGTATTTGATAAATGTAAATATGACAGGAGTCCATAACGTGCACACTGCACGCCCCGCACCCCCCCTTCGACTTGTGCGCGTGCGCCTCACTCGCTCCTCAATATTTTTTAGTCTACCGCTGACCGCTGTACGTTTCGCAACTTGATTGTAACGCACACTCACGCAGAGCGATTCACAGCACGAGTCACGTCATTCAGTGCGTTTTGATTTTGAATGTACATACTAAGAGTGATTTGAACAATTCATATACCTACCTACCTATTTTACGGATATTTCTACAACTTCTTAAAAACTTATTAGTTATGGATGAAGATGATTATAGTAACATGTCGTCAACGTCAATTAATATTTCGGACACGGACAATAATGATTCATCGAATCAAGAGTTGCAGGCTCAGGGCTCAAGTACATCGACGATTTCACTACCGCGTCTTGGACTACTTGACGGTACGTTTTTTAAATATATACCAGAGGAATCTACAGCGCATAAAATCACAGCTCTGTGTACTAAATGCTTGCCTAGTACTACTAAAATCAGGGGATTTGATAATTGTACATCTAATTTTCTGAGTCACCTCAAACGGAAACATGGACAAGATTGCGTAAATGAATATAAAGCATATTTGAAAAGAAAAAAAGAAGATAAAATGAACACATTAGTTCCTAGCAAAAAATCGAAGAAAGGTGGAGAAGTCAAGTCATATACTCAAGAGGATTTTGTGCAAAATATTATTGAGTACTTTATTCACTCTATGATCCCATTGAGATCTGTAGAAAACCCATACTTTTTGAAAATATTCACCAATTTGCAGATATCTGAAAAGGGTTTAAAACTTATAAGTCGTCGTAGTTTGAGTCGTCGTAGTTTGAGTCGCCATATAAAAATTTACTACGAAAAACAAATGTCTACTATCAAATCGGAATTGATGGATGTTGATTTCGTGTGCACAACAACAGATATCTGGTCTGGAAAGCGTAGCTTTTTAGGTATGACAGCACATTGGATAACAAAAGATTTGAAACGGCATTCAGTAGCATTAGCATGTCAGCGGTTCAAGGGAATTCATAGTTACGACCGCATTACTGATTTAATTAAACAAATTTACACAGAATTTGGTTTGACCGGTGCTAAACTAGTTGCATCAGTTACTGACAACGGTAGTAATTTTGTTAAAGCATTTCGCACCTTTGGCGTGCAACTTACTAACATCAGTACTAGTGAAAGTAATGAGCCGGAAGATCCTGTGTCTGAAGATACAGATGTAGAATCCGATTCAAGTCTGGACGAAGGGACCTCAGAAGATTTTTTTTTGCCTGCCCATCTAAGATGCTGTGCGCATACTTTGAGCTTATGTGCTACTGTTGATGCCAATAAAATTTTGACTAACAAAGGGACTCCATTATGCGATATACATGCTAATACAATAAAAAAATGCAACACTCTATGGAATGCAGCCGGCCGCCCAAAAACAGCTGAAATTATACAAGACATATTAAAACACACATTGAGTAGACCGGGTGAAACCAGATGGAACAGCCTGTATGACGCACTTAAACAAATTTTGTCGATCCAAGAAAAGAATTTGCAGTTGCATAGATCTTTAAATATTACAAATCCTATAAAAGATTTCGAATTTGATTACTTAAAAGAATATTTGATCTGTGCTGCACCAGTAGCAGAAGCATTGGATATCATGCAAGGTGAAAACAACACCTATTTTGGTATTGTACTGCCATGTCTTTTAGCATTAAGAAGAAAAATACAAAAAATTGAAAGAAGAGGTGATTTAGTTTACTGTGCACCTTTGATTGAGACTTACAGAATAAGCATTGAAACAAGATTTAAACAGTATTTTGATCTTAACACTGCTGAGGCAGAACATGCAGCGATAGCTGCTCTTTCTTATCCTCGTTTTAAGAATAAGTGGCTATCTTGCTTAACCAGTCAAGACCGAACTAAAGTACAGAATCTTTTTAAAACCGTTATTTCAAAAGAACTCAATGAAGAACCCCAACTTAATATACCAAAAAAAAAGAAATTAAGAAAACATTTTTTTTGAATTCGATTCTGATTCTGATTCAGATTTAGATAATAGAAATTATTCAGCACTTACAGCGTGTACTAATACGACCACCCCAAAAACAAAGGCTGAATTATTAATGTTACACTTCTTTGCTGAAGAAAGTGAAGAACTAATTCTGCTGAACAGATACCCTGAAATAAAAAGAGTTTTTATAAAATATAACACACCTTTACCAGCTTCCGCAGCAGTGGAGAGACTTTTCTCTTTTGCTACAATGACAAATTTGCCAAGAAGTCATAAAATATCAGACCAAATGTTTGAAAAGAGGGTCGTGTTGAAGTGCAATCTTAATTATTCAAAGAACACATGAGTATTTCTCAAAATACATGTACATCTTTGAAAAAAAAAGTGTGCTTTGAAACAGTTCAAAAGTTTTATATTTATAAATCATCACACAAAAAAAACACACACTCAATTTTGTAGGATGAATATTAATCTTTAAGATAACGAAGAATTATAGCTATAATCATACTTATTATCAAATATTTCGATATTTTAAAAATAGCTTTTTTTACCTTTCATACAAAAACCTGTTTGCCACTCTACCTTTTTCATGTGTTTTTGTTTCATAAAATGCGATACGTAACTAAATTATTGTAAATTTCTTTGTATCATCGTTCTACAGTAATCGCAGTTTCTGTATCAAATTGATTTTCTATGGGGTGTCATAGTGAATTGGCAATTTAAAGCAAAAAAACAAAATGAGTCGCTCTCATTTACTATTTAGTTATTACTCTTTAGTTACGATTTATTTCTACTTTCCCATGATTTCTGAACGATTCCGTAATTTTTTTACACGGACAACACTAGCTTCACTCTGATTGGCTATTGGTTTGACGTCTCCGCCATTACATCTATCGTGAAAATCAGTGAGAACGTGTGTGTTTTGTGGGGTTACTTTTTCGAGACAGGAAGTAAAATCAGCGATTTTTCATAGAACGGTAAGTCTTCATTTACCCATTTTTTGTAATACGTGTTGTACGAATATTTAATAAGCTTTTATATTTGCTGTAACAGCTTTTATCAATAAATATATTTTTTCTGACCTCAATTTGTCTAATATTTCGTAACGTTTTTTACGAATTTCGTTACGTAACGAAAAAGTACAACATAAAGCTGAGTGTATACTGTTATAACCTGACTAAGCATAGTAATATTCACTACTTAATTTATGAAAAAAAAAATATATAGAGCGTCAATAACTAAAGGATTGGATATTATCTGCTATATAGAAGTGCCACCAGCAAAAAAATAATGAAATAATTTAAATTACGTTTTTATGTGATTTAACAACTTTTTACCCCTGATATTACTTACATGAAGTTCTATTGAGAACTTCCTCCTTTTCGTCGGTTAAAAAACCTCGCGGCTTTGTTTCAATTCGCTTGAGAATAGAATTATACCGATTGTTACAAATACTTAACTCTTGCTAATGACACTTCTGTAGAGATGCCCACTATACTTGTTGGTTTGACTTATCAAATTGGTTATTACTTACAACTGCTTATATACAACTGCATTACTTCTTTTGTTTTTTAAGGAATGCCGCCAAAAACCAATGCCGAAAGGCAAAAAGCTTACAGAGAACGACTCAAAAAGGATAAACCAAATAAATATGAGGAAATCCGTGTCAAACATTTGGAAAAAGTTAAAGAAAATATCAAAAAGAAAAAAGAAATTCTTACAGAAGAAGAAAAACAAGAGCTACGAGCAAAGTGGAGACAAGCCAATGCTATAAGAGCTGAAAGAAAAAAAAAGGCCTACTCTACGACAAAACAAAACAACACATTGGAAGTAAGAAAAAATGCTAAAAATAATACAAATATCCTAAAGGAGAGACTACAAAAGCTTACTGAAGAAAATACTCAATTAAAACGACGAAATAAAAATTTAAGACAGGCCTGCAATCGGATGAAAAAGCGAGTGGAAATTCTGAAAAAACGACTACCCCAACAAATTAGGCCTGATATCATTATATATATATATATAATGATATCATCATTGCTATTTCCATTGAAACTCGTCAGTGTGATGACACACCGTTAACAAAATCGAATAGTTTTTTAGAAGAAACTTTACCAAATGTGTCCGTGACGGAAAAAGAAAAGGTAAAAAAGAAGTTAATTTTGCTTAACACAATTACAGATTCTTTAAAAACAGAGTTTAATAAAGCAGATACCAAAGAGAAGAAAGTACTAAAAAAAGTTGCTACCAACGATATTGCAAATAAATACAAATTAAAAACAGCTATTTCTAATGTTCTTGGTCTGAAAGGAAGAATAAGAAAGACGAAATCAATAAACGAAATGAAAAAGAAATTCATGAAAGATATACAAGATTTCTTTGAAAGAGAAGATGTAAGTAGACCTAGTGCGGGAAAAAACGAGTGCATAACGAGAAACAAAGAAAAAGTGCAAAAGAGATATTTAATGGAACCAATATACAAGCTCTATAGAAAATACAGGTTAGAGGGTGGTAAAGCGTCTTTGCAAACTTTTTATCGTTTTCGACCGTTCTCCGTTGTGAAACCAAGACTTCAAGATAGGAATACTTGTGCTTGCATAAAGCATAGTAATTTATCTTTCAAGGCAATATCGTTGAAGAAGCTAGGTTTGCTTCAGACATCTGACATTGACGAACTTATGAAAAATGTCACTTGCAGTAAATGTTTTAAATGCATGTACTCTGAGTGTTCTGAATGCAAAAATAAGAAACTAGCTGTTGATTTGACAATAAATGAAGACAGCCCTGTGGAGTGGCTTCAATGGAAAATAGGCACACACACTTATATTAAAATTGACAAAAAGAAATGCGTAGAAAAACAGACGAAAAAGTATTCAAAACAGGTAGTGAAAGGGACAGTGAATGCATTGATAAAAGAATTTCAAAATGATGTTCAAAAATTTAAAACTCACTACTACAATGTTCAACATCAGTACTTGGCGTGGAAAAAGTGTATTGAAAACCTTGATGAAGACGAAGCTGCATTGATTTGCGATTTTTCAGAAAACTTTTCGTGCAAGCAGTCTGAAGAAATTCAGGCGATACACTTCGGAGGGTCTAGAAATCAAGTCACATTGCACACTTGCGTCCTTTACAGAAAAAATGTGAAACCCCAATCGATATGCTCCATATCCCCAAATAATGAACATGGTCCTGGAGCAATCTGGGCCCATTTGGATCCAATAATGAAACTGTGCCAACACTTTACCATTAAAAAGATTCATATATTTTCTGATAGCCCTACAACTCAGTACCGCCAAAAACATAATTTTTTCTTGTTCCAACATAATATAAAAGAATACGGATTTGAATATGCAACTTGGAATTTTTTTGAAGCCTCTCACGGCAAAGGGCCAGCTGACGGGGTTGGTGGGGCATTAAAGCGCCAACTTGACAATCATATTTCACATGGCAATGACATAACCAACGCAAAAGAAGCATATGACTATTTAATGGTTAACAGTAAAGTAAAAATGTTTTATGTTAATGAAAACGACATTCAGAAGATGACCTATCCCTGAAATATGTGAAATATCCCTGAAAATATTATTCCCATAAAAGGAACAATGAAGCTGCATCAGATTGTAACGGATGGCAACACGACAATTAAATATAAATTGCTGAGCTGCTTTGATTGCCAGAAAAACATCTGCTGTGATTGCTACTACACTAAAGAACATGAACTTCTATCCAACACCCTATCAGAACCAAAAGCATCATGCAGTAACAAACCGCAAGCCTTGAAAAAACAAAAACCAGCAGCGAAAAGATTCAAAAGAATAAATAGTTCTACTACGACGGAGAGTGATGTCAGTATAAGTTATCATAGTGATTCAGATCTGATAGATGCGGATTTTTGGAGTGAGGACAATGATTTACCCAGGATAGATGACAGAGAGAGTGATCAAGACTTAGAGGTGAATGTCCATTTGAGAGCAAATATAAAAGAGATTTATTTATGATTTTTGACGTATTTTAGGGTCAAACACAAATAAAAAACTAATAAATACCTTTCAAAATCAATCATAAAAAAAAAATATTTTTAAATACACTTTGATGTCATGTTTTTAATTTTCAGGACACATCAAAGGAGGAAAATGTTAAACGGCAACCCCCAGAACAAGTAACATTGTTATCTTCGTCAAGATTTATGTCTGCAAACCATGCTTTCTATGATACTGAAGTAAAATGCCTCAAGGCAGACGAAACACAACAAGGCAAAGAAAACTTTAAGAATAAAGGAAAAGGAACAGGGAAGAAAACAGCAAAGCAACAAAAAGATATGGAAGAAGACAAATATCCAATTGATATAATGAATGTATTAAAACAAAAAGGTGAAACAGACAAACCAAGTAAAGAAATAAAAAGTCATGAGGAAGAAGGATCAACAACTGATATCAATACAAAGCCAATAATTCTCGAGGATTTAATAAGTGACGAAGCTGTAACTACGGATGAAAAATATATGAGTGATGCAATGTCATTTAATGAACCGGAGTTTAATTTCATGATTTGGACAATGTAGATGTTATAATACAAAATAATAATGCAACAAAAAATAACACTGAATATGAAAATAATGAAAATGTACCAATTGAAGGCACTCACAAAGTCAAAGGCGAAACATGTGGACTGACTATTCTTAACGACGAAATACTGGAAAATATACACACAAAAAAGAAAGTGGTTTATAAAGGACTTAAACCTCTATCGCTTAATAATTATCTTCACGCGCCAAAGCGATGTGATCCAAAGATTAAAAAACGGATTGTCAAACCAAATGTGTTTCGGAAAGAATTCAATTATTACAAAGATAAGGAAGAAATTTATAAAGCGCTAATGGATAGTGATTCTAATTAAGTTTTTTTATGTTTAAAATAACGTCAGGTTTTCATTTTTAAAAGATTGGGAAAAAAAAATAATTTGATTAAAATAGTATGAATGATTACTCCCTTATTT
This sequence comes from Leucania comma, assembly GCA_958295575.1. Classification (NCBI taxonomy): domain Eukaryota; kingdom Metazoa; phylum Arthropoda; class Insecta; order Lepidoptera; family Noctuidae; genus Leucania; species Leucania comma. The sequence goes on along the minus strand of OY282477.1, from coordinate 19,383,038 downwards.
TATTTCTAACCCCTTAAGTATTTGGGTACATACTTACAAATATTTCGTATTGAATAAATGAAGAGCATTCACAATATTTCGCCAATGTGTAACCAGCCTTATGGTTACTATTTAGTTACATCTAAGGACTAATCAGGGGTGTAGGATCAAAACTAGCTACGTCCACAATTTTTCAAAATTCACCTTTTGATGGCAACATTTTTGTTTCGAGACTACCTTTCACCCAAAAAAACAGTTTGGCATCAAGCTTGGCTACGTCCCGAGTTATTTTGATTTAAAAAATGAGGTTGGAAACAAACGTGGTTACGTCCACAAAAGTTCAGTATCAAAACTGGCTACACTCGCGCCAGCCAATAGGAGCGCTCCATTAGAATCAAAACAGCAATGGCTGCCGATACAATTTCTGTGTGATTTAGTCGTCAGTTTTTAGCAATTTAAATAAGAACTCTTTTGTTTTCGTGTGATAACTATCGTTTATTAGCAAGATGAATGATTTTCCTTTGCCTGTTAATAAAAACCAGGCACGGAAACGGACTGCACAGCCACATAATTGGAAGGCAAATGTGGCGAAAAAAATCAGGTACGTTTGTATTTGCCAGGGCCGTACTTCAGATCTAACATAGAGGGAGGAGAACCTGTTATTACTATAAAATTATTATCACATTAAAATAGTAAGTAGCAACGAGTTTGAAGATTGATAGTAGTAAAATATCCTATTGCGTACAGTTAAAGTGTTTGTTTGGACGGGCGCTCTTATAATTATTTTGCAATTTGTGTTACTATAACGATTGAACAGATTTTCATAAGTTTAGAATAGAAAACGTAGGCATATATATTTCTTCTCCGATACCGCGAAAAAGTTCACAGGTTCGATTCCTGCATTGGAAGAAATGTATGCTTGATCATCGTGCAGAAATATCTACCCATGGTTTTATCTTGTTTATAAAGTTGCAGTGATGCGTCATTGATGTCATTGTTTGAAGCGCCTTGCGTTTCAAGCAGAGTAGAGAGTGCACCTTTGAGTGAAGTAGCCTGACATAGACGGATAACCCGCCTATGCTCGGCAGGCGTCCCCACCATAGAGTGTATTTACCATAAAAAATAATTTAGTCTATTTCATTTTTGTTGTAGGTATTCTTCAAAGACTTTGCCAAGAATTCCACGTTGTGAACACAAAAGCAAAGTATTTGAATGCAACAAAGTGACCGGTACTATATTACGAAAATTCCATACAGCTTTTTATAAAAATCCTGTCAAATCGTGTCAGGATGCTATTATATTGAAATGCTGTCAGGCTGTGCCGATTTACAGAAAAAGACCAAGAACCCTTAGACTGGATCCTACGACTGGAGTCCAAAGCGCTTCAAGAGCCACCAAGCAGTGCACCATAAAATATAAAGTAAAAGTCGATAAAAAATCTATAACTGTCTGCCAAAAGTTGTTTCTAGCAGCCCTTTCTTTGAAAAAAGGGCGTGTCACAAACCTAGTACAAAAGTCTTTTGTAAGCGGCGAGTTTCCAATAGAAAAAAGAGGAGGAGACCGTAAAACCGAACTATTCAAAGATTTAAAGGCATCAGTGCATGCATTTATTCGAAAACTTAAGTGTTCAGAACCACACTATTGCCGAAGCCAAACTTCAACACGCAAATATTTGCCAAGTGACCTAAATATCAGAAAACTATATAGACTATACAAATCTGAATGTGCAGCACCAGCGAAAGAGTCCTACTTTAGGCACATTTTTAATACTGAATATAATTTAGGATTTGGTAGTCCTTATACAGATATGTGCTCTACGTGCATACAGCTTCTAGAGAAAATAAAAAGAGAAAAAGATGAACAGAAGAAGGAACAGTACAGAGTAGAAAAGAGGGTTCATAGTTTGAGGGCAAAAGCTTTCTATTCGCTGCTGAAGACGGAAGAAGAGGGAGTGAAAATACTTTCATATGATTGCCAAAAAAACATGAACCTTCCTAAAGTGCCCGATCAATCATGCTATTATAGCAGGCAAATTTATCTTTTTAATTTTACTATTGTGGAAGGCACTTCAAAGGCCCCACTTAATAAAAACAACGTTTTCGCAAATGTCTGGACAGAAAACACTTTCTCGAAAAATTCTAACACAATTGCATCTGCTGTGTATAATCATCTAAACAAAACTGATCTCACCAATATAACTACTATTAGATTGATCTCAGATGGCTGTGGTGGTCAAAATAAAAATTCCACCATAATCACAATGTGTTGCAAATGGTTGCTGGAACATCCCTCGATCAAAAAACTAGAACTCGTGTTTCCTGTTACTGGTCATTCCTATCTTCCGGCAGACAGAGTATTCGGAAATAGTGAAAAGATATTTCGTAAAATGGACACAATACTAACTCCAGAGCAGTATCTGAATATAATTTCACAGCAGGCAACTATTGTGAAAATAGGCGAAGATTTTACTGTGTACGATTTCAAAAAGGAAGCCGAAACAATATTGAAACCGCCGGGACAGTGGAAAGTACAGTTTACACAGTGCAGAAGGTTCTATTTAAAACGATCGAAGCGGATCGGAAATGTATTGGTCCAATCGGAGAGATTTTATAAAACGCAAACAGGAAAATATGAAAACGTTTGCCGGAAAGATAAAATTATGAGCATGATCGCTCCTAGCGAAATAAGACCAAACATACCTGTAAAGGCATTAAAAGTAAGGGACGTGAAAAATCTCCTGTCGAAACATTTTGGAGAAGACTGGCAAAGCCGGGAAGAATTAAGTTTCTATTCAAATATTATAAACACCGCTGAAATTCTGCCTGAGGATGAAAATCACACTGAAGAATTGGAATGTGAACCCAGAGAAGAGCCACCGCTTTTAATTGTGTAGTTACTCGGAATTTCGTGCCTGATAATGTACGTCGATATAAATAAATAAGTAAACCACTACTTTTTTTAAATTTACCTTTCGAATACTTTACAGCTTCCAATTTACAAATTGAATATGAACTAGCACTAGTTTACTGAATCCAGCCCTGAGATTACCTTGGAATCAAACTTGGTTAAGTCCTAGGAAGTTGGGATCAAACATGGCTATGTCCACTGATTGGAATCAAAACTGGTTATGTCCAATAGTTTTTATCAATTTATCGTATTTTTTTACTCTATGGGTATGTTGAATGTAATATCACTAGTAAGAGTGTGTCTTATTTCATTTTTCTGGAGTAGTTGCCTTAAAGTTTAGTTGTTGTCATCAAAAATGCGAAGGATTTTTACTTCCTGTAAAATTTCCCTCGATGGACGTAGCAAGTTTTGATCCTACACCCCTGATTTCGTAACAATATTTCGTTACTACCATTTCGTTACGTACATTTATTTTGAGAAATACTCACATAAATAAAAACAATCTCTCTGAACAATCATGAACAATTAAGTATTGTGAAAACTGATTTAAATAAAGGTTGATTTATTAAAATTATTTTCTTTTTATTAATAACTACGGTTATCCTTGTTTCCTTGAACCGTCCAATCCTGAATTATTCTAGTTAGGTACCTGTGCTACACTTTTACGTAATGTTCTGGCTTAAATCCAGGCTTTACATATCTTTGAGAATATTATGGAGAATGCTCTTGCATTGTTTGAATTATATTTTTCAGTTACTTACATTTATTAATGGTTAACTGTAATTGTAAACGTATATCAAACAATTAACAATTAATCAATTGTAATTGCAAATTTTAACAAGCACAATTAATTTAATTGTAATCGCTAAGTTTTACAAGCACAATTAATTAATTGTTAATTGCCACAGGTTACAATTACAATTAATTATTTTAGTTGTTAGTTGCAACTAAATTTGGCAATTTAATTGTTAGTTGTTTTACAATTAGTTTTTGCCCCACTCTGCCATCTGCGAGACACATACATAAAAAGAAGTGGTTCTCGGGGTGTTTTTTCTAATGACCTTGAAAAGATAAAAAACAATGTTAATTTTGACGTAAAGTTAATAATAATAATAATATTCCACAACTATCACACAACGCCGTCTAGTCCCAAGCTAAGCAGAGCTTGTGTTATGGGTACCAGACAGCTGATAAACATACTTATATATTTCTAAATACATACATATTATAGATAAATAACACCCAGACACAGAACAAATGATCGCGCTCATCACACAAACATTTGTCCAGGGCGGGAATCGAACCCACGACCTCCGGCCTAGCAGTCAGGGCCACTAACTACTAGACCAACAGGCCAGTCAATAGTTGATCTTTTAGTATTTATTTCAATATTATACAGACTAATTCGCTTATGGTCTGACGACCGATTGTAAACGGAAGGAAATAAATAAAAATATATATATTATACAGCAATTATTAAAATGATTTGAGTTATTTATCTTATTGTTAGTACTATTCAAAAGATCAAACTATCACCCCCTAAAGTTTATACAGTCCGAACCCAGACATATTGTACATTTTACTACACCATAATACTCCACGAAACCTAAACCTAAGTCTTTCTGTTGTAAAACCTGTGTTTTATTTTATTGTTGATAAAACAAGAGCAATTATATAATAAATTTAAATTAAAACTTTATTAATGTTAGACAAACACACACACGCTGAAAGCCAGACAGTTTATCTGTCTCCGTGCCAGTCATGGTTCAAAATGATGACATACAAATTATTATTTAGACTAAATATTAAATTTAAATAGCATTCTGAAAATCATGAAACTAGACGATCTTGAAATTTAGAGGATAACTGTTACCATACCTATGCCACTTAATATTGTAACAGTACAAAATGTATTGTTCTGTAAAAGAATACTATATTTCTTCTCATTACTCATCTGTCATAAAATGGTATACAACTATGACCATTCTCTTTGCCATAATCGGAAAAGAAGTTAATTTCAACATTGCTTTATACTGACGGTGAACAAACATAAAATTAGTCATGATTATGATTGAATTTTTTTGGTTATTACTTACTAGCCATGGTTGAACAGTTTAATCATTAGTCATCCATCATCAATCAAGATCAAAAATACATTACATTCTTTAATTTTTTTCCTATTTAAGATATTAAACGGTTGGTGTGCCCAGACATCCTTTTTGGATAAATACATTTAAGGTGTTTTGAAATATTGGATAAACTTTCCATTATGGGCCATTGATTTGGAAATACATAAATAATCTAAACTATACCAGCTAAATTCACTGTTTTATCAAACATAGACATTTTGACCAAAGAGACCTTCTCAAGCAACAATCAACTCTTGATATGAGGACATCAAATTTTACAAAAAATTACCAGTAATGTAATAATTAACAGATCTACACAACGAAGACATGGCACAATTAGAGAGACACAACAACAGAGACAACACAATGATAATGAATGTCAAATGTACAAAGAAAAACTTAAATTAATCAGCAACATAATCCTCACCAATAACCCTTGGTACCTCATCAAATCATGTTAAACAGTCACCTGTCCATGGACCAAACTCGGCAAAAAATAACCATATTGAATAACCAATGCAACTTATTATTGAGCTAAAAGTTCCTTCAAGAAGGTAAACAATACTCAGATACAAATTACTACTAGCTGCCCCTAAGGGGTTTCAGCCCTATTTCGTTTAAAGCTTTTCTATTTTTCTATCCGACACTATTTCTTCAATTTAAACCAAAAAACTAGTTCCTGAGATTAAGGCATTCAGAAAACTCATGCTTTTAAGTGATATTTGCTTAGATTTCTCCCTTAAAGCTCTACCAATACACAATTTTTGAGTCCTTTGATCTTTAAATTCATCTACTACCTGACCTGAGACAAACGTAACTTAGGTAGGTTAGGTTAGATCAAAGATAACCAAAAACAATCTCAGTATTTCTATCCTTAACTAACTGACTGACAAAATTCAATTTATTTCACACATTAGAGCCGATTCTAGCTCAAGGTAGACTATCAGGTAAAACCTGTAATGTTCCAGACACCTCAGAGACCTCCGACAATAACAATACACTGGATGTTAAGTAAAGATGACCCTTTGACTAGTAGAATTCATATTGTAGAGGTACATTTAGTATCAATTACAATTTAGTATCACACACCGAAAAAATAGCATAGAAAGTAATCAAATCAGATCATTTTTACGACCACATTTCGTAAGGACAAAAGCCAGAACGGGTAACATTAGATTTATATAAAAACGATCTTCCTTCAAAGATTATGAATTTGTTAATTAATTAATCAAATAACGGTCATATATATACGAAGTAATTTGGACATAACACTTCAAAGCCATTGAAAAAATCGACAACCAAAGAGAATAAAAACACCACGTTTATCAAAGACGTTTATCGACAACTGCGCAAAGAGAATATCGACAATTAAAATCGAAACCACAGATTACAGAGATAAACTACGAAACGACAGATACAGATTTTTTTTTTTTTATAATGTTTGTGTCATGGCTATTTGGCCTTTGTGCCATCACATGCAAAATAAAGTAGAACCAGTGTTGCCAACTCTATACTACGAGCGAGTGCTAAAAACATTTCAAATAGTGCTATGTCTGTGGATTTCCAAAATGTGATGCCAAAACATTTTTGGTAATTTAAAAAATTACAAACAGCTTAAGTTTGCGAAGACTTTTATTTTCAATGGGCTTAGATGATCAATGGACAAGACTACGGTGTGTTGCACCGCAAACAAAACTTTTTGGGGCAAACCCTTCAACTTAATAAATTTCAGTTTTACCAACTGTATCAACTTTTTCTACAAAAAGAACCGATAAATAGTTAATAATTGTTTTTTTTTTTTATTCCGAATGCCGCTTACAGTACGGCCGTTCTAACTTGGCGAGTCTGAAGTTAGGCTCTGTGAACTTTAGCGCTGAAGTTTCAAACTCGCCAAGTTAGAACGGCCTAAACAACTAATGAACGGCATAAATGTGTTAAAAATAAATGCCATTAGCAGTTGTTATTGCTGTTACTGTTAACTGTTAGTTGCATTCATTTTTTTACGAGCACACAAGCGCTGAAGTTTGAATAAATGAATGATATATTAAATTGCAAGAATATAGGTAGAGTCTGTCTAACGAAAGCGCTACCTGGAGTTTTAAAAAAAAATTAAATTGGCAACTTAATGTTGCCGTCAAAAGCACGTCAAAGTCTATGATTGCAATTGTCAGTATTTTGTAACAAAGATTGATTTAAAAATATAATTACTTATCATGGGTAAAACAATAAAAAGTTATGTAGGAAAGCTGTGAAATACTATCATCAGTAAGTTTAAAGAAAAACAAGAATAAAAATTAGTTGCTTTGATCTCGGGTTTTTAAGTTAGTATGACATTATAATCTTGATCATTGTTGACTGACTATTAGATGTATTTTACGATATGATAATAATTTTTCTTATGTTTATAGATATTCTTGAAGATATTCAAGGACTGCGCGAAATAAATAAAAAAAAACATTGAATTGTTAAGAAATTTGGAGAAAAAACCTTTACACTTAAAACTAAGCTTTAAGAAGAAATATCTTCACTACCGCGCTTTATACGTTCAAAAGTGGTCGAATTGATGTGATGAAATAGCATACTTTGAGGATGATAAAATTCAACATTTTGTATTATTCACCTTTTCCCGTGACTTTCTTGATAGAATAGTAATATACCAATAAATAAATCTTAACTCGTTTTTGTATTGTATTGGTTATTATAACTATCCAGTATTGTTCTACTGCTGTGCAAAAGCCATTCACTCTTACTAATGGTCTCAGTCCCTTACTCACATTCCATTTCTTAAGAAAGACATCCAGGTCGGTTGGCAAACCTTGAGTTTAGACTTTTGGATGTTAGTCAAAGACCAAGTCTGTATACACCATAGGCCAAATGAGGAGATTACACATGTCCATAAGCTTACGCTTTAGTGATATGGGCAAAGTGCCCATAGATAGTTCCTTGATGGACCAGTAACTTTTTCAGGTATTTTCTGTTCGACACGTTATTTCTTTGTCTTACCTGGCCCAGAAAGAGACTACTTGGCCCAAGTAGACAATAATATATTTTAAGACGTATTGTATATTCTGTCCGCCTACGTGTACGTTCCTTTTGGAGCTGCTGGTTATGATTTTGGTCTTCAAAATTTTTGTATGTAGACCAACCAGCATTTGCTCTAGTCCTGTGGCCGTAGGAGAGAACAGGACAATATTATCAGAGAAACGAAAATTACTTAGCTTCGCTGATGACAATGCCTTTCTCTTCCCAAAATTAAATTTTTAACATTTTAAAACTAATAATTCATAATAAAAATAAATTTATGTCATTAAAAAGTAATAATTTATAATAAAAATGATTTCATCTAAATAAAAAATTACCATAAAAATAATTACATGACAATAAAAAAAAAATCGTAGTCTCATTTCAGACTCGCCAAGTTAGAACGGCCGTACAGTAATTTCAGATATTTTCGTGTTCAGTTCCGTTTTACAAAGTGTACCCATTGATTTCGAGTTATTTTCGTACACATGTCGGAACTTTTTTTTGTATTTTGGATCGTTCTTCCACTACTTTCTGTGATTTTAAACTAAATTACCTTTTTTGCTCAAAGGTTTAGTTCAGTGTGTTTTTTTTCTAACTCACTGAACTTTTCCTCTCTAGTTACTAACAGTCACATACTGAACTTTATCAAATTAATAAAAAGCAAGATAAAGAAAGTGGTATCCATTAACAGAACAAACATTTCTTGCAATCTTGCGTTTGTTAATAAAAAATAGTTACAATACTAACGTTTTAACCAGAAATACCAGTAACAAGAAATTTTCGCTTGACTGCTATTTAGTACTAGATTCAGTGCTAGGTGCTGTATGTTAGATTTCAGTGCTTACCGTGTGTAAATAGTAAAAAAACTAGAACTAAAAGTACTAAATTGGCAACACTGAAAAGAACGAATCGCGCAGCAGACTAGAAATGACGTAGTAGTAATGACAACAATGACAAGACAATTGACAACAGTTTGACCAGATTAAATTTTTTCAAAAAAGCCGAAGCTATACTTAAATATACCAACTTGCACAAGGAAAATATACCAATAAAAATATTGATTTTCAAAACTTATTTTATTCATTCATTATCACAGTGAATGAATAAGATTAACACAACCTCCATCATCTTTTACACCATGCTTAGTTTTTAAAATTGCAGATACATTTTTGTTTATAGATCTGTTTCTTTTTTCTGTTTTTATTAAATTAATCTATAATTGCACTCGCATGCAGCATTCGACACTGGTATACATAACAAAGATTTAGATATGTTTTCTCGATGGTTGCGTATCAGCTCAAAGTGTAATAGCGTGAAGTAAAATGAAAACACGCGCTCTATTTACATTACGACAAACGCGTACAATATAAACTTGGGGAAATTCCCAAATTATTGAAACAAAAATCAGTCCAAGTGCAGAACAGAAATAATATTAGTAAAAAACCGAATTAGATGATTCGATACTATTTGTAATTCTAGGGGGCCACCTGTCATGTTCTATCTGTAACTTACTGATCTTTGCTCCAGAATGGCAAATATTTTGTATGGCAAATTTTGCAGCGCCTCTAGCGGTCACTTGCAGAACAAAAATTTGCCATACAAAATATTTACGGCATCGATATCGAGTAGCGACGAATACTATTGCTTAAAACTCATGGTAGAGGTACTGCAGCGATAACTAAAAAAATAAAAAGTGAAAGAATGGTGCAGCATCTCCAATTTCTGAGAAAGAGAACCAATTTGGTAGCTGTCCCATATGTTGGGATGAAATAGATAAAAACCCTTTGGCGTCTACTGTATGTGGACATGTTTTTTGTATTAATTGTTTAGAGGAGTATTTAAAACGTCAGAAAAAATGTCGTACTTGAAGGAAGAGTTTGAAAAGACGCACCTCATATCATCGCTTGTATTTAATTTGAGAATAATAAATGTTGAACTGGGCCACGTACTCCGATCTACATACATATTAGACTTGTAAAACTACATGAGACCCCCACCACGCGACGCGGTTTTACGTCCAATTCAGGCGTCGCAGTTCCTGCTTAATATTTCTAAACTATATCAGTTAGCACCAATAACGGTTTTTATTCATTACTCACGTGTATCATACGACGTTTTTCAATACACTTGTGACGAAAATTAATTTAGCTAATTGATATTACAATATCTGAATATGATGGAATACTTAGTATCACTGCTGTATTCGTATTCAATAAACAGGTATTACTCTTGAGATAGTATCTTGATACTATTTGATATTGCTATAGTAATGAGTGAATATGATCCGCGATAATTGAATGAATCCCGAGTGATATTCTATTCAGAGTACTTTTTCATTATAATATTCGACCTGTGTTGAATGGTCCTTACATATTATGTGAATGTGAAATATTAGCATATCAGAGTTAGTCGGATTACTAATACATGAATCCATTGAATATCACTAATATTTTAGCGAATAGTAATATATCAGTCACAATTATTACTTAAGAGCCCATAAATTTTGTGACTATTATGCCTGGTTTACACGTGGGCCCAGCCTCGGCTAATCGCCATTGTATAAACGGGGTTTCCCCGACACAATAGCGATTGGCCGACGCTGGGCCAACGTGTAAACCAGGCATTAAATTTGCATTAAAACTATTTTTACACGGTCAGCACTGAAATCTGACATACAGCACCTAGCACTGAATCTAGCACTAAATTGCAGTCAAGCGAAAATTTCTGGTTACTACAGAATACAACGTAATAATATTGTAACTATTTTTTTTACTAACAAATACAAGATTGCAAGAAATGTTTGTTCTACTTACGATAACACTTTCTTTGTTTTGCTTTTTGTTAGTTTGATTAAGTTCAGTTTATGACTGTGTGTAACTACAGAGGAAATGTTCAGAATGTTAGAAAAAGTTCAGTATATGACTGTGTGTAACTAGAGAGGAAAGTTCAGAATGTTAGAAACTAAGGAAATGGATATTCCTTTGAGCAAAAAGGGTAATTTTGTTTAATTTGGCGAGTCTGAAGATAAACTCTGCGAACTTTAGCATTTTTGCACTCGTAAAATAAATACCAATAACAATTGTTAACAGCAATAACAACTGCCAATGGCATTTATTTATTAAACCATTTATGCCGTTCTTTAGTTATTTAGTTCGTTCCACTAACTTGGCGAGTCTGAAACTTCAGCTCTAAAGTTCGCAGAGCCTAACTTAAGACTCGCCAAGTTAGAACGGCCGTACTGTAAGCGGTATTCGGAATCAAAAAACATAATTATGAAAAAACTTACACTCTTTATCGGGTCTGATAAAACTTTTTATTGAAAAAGTTGACACAGTTGGTAAAACTGAAGTTTATTAAGCGGAGGCTTTGCTCCAAAAAGATTTGTTTGCGGGGCAACACACCGCAGTCTTGTCGATTGATCAGCTAAGCCCATGGTGCATAAAAGCCATCGCAAACTTAAAGCTGTTTATGATTTTTTAAATTGTCAAAAATGTTTTAGCACCACATTTTGGAAATCCGTAGCAATCTAGCACTATTTGAGATTTTTTTTAGCACCCACTCGTAGTATAGAGTTGGCAACACTGATTCGCGCTATATTGCGTCCTGAAAGACTTGTATCTATGGTCATGAATAAAAATTATTAAAAAAATTACTTTATTCTCTCTGTAATCTGTGGCGTCTTCAATCATAACTTAAAAACAAATCTTCGACTGCATCAAATTATCAAAATGTTCTTTTCCATAAAATGTAAGGTTATGATGTCGTGATCATTCAAGATTCATTGGTTTTTGTGGTCTCGTGACTTTTACATTTGGGTCAATATTAATCCGAAAGTTATACGTTGCAGTTTCGCTATTAAGCTTCCGTGAAAATGTTTGATCAGGCTTTCTTAAAAATCGTATTGTTTGTAGAGTCAAAGTGTGTCCTATCATAGTGAAATAGCTCGCAGAAGCTTTATTTCTCTGTAGAATCTAAACTTGGCCTTGATACCACTTAAAAATTACGTTTTAATGGTCCATCATTTGACAAGGAAACCTTGGACGAGAGTGGTTATATTTTTATAGTAAAGTGCGTTAGTAATACTGGACGGATTTTCGAATATTTGCTAGGATGTTGCCAAAACTTTTTTTCTCAAGTTTGGTATAAACCACTTTCTTGAAAAATGTTGGAAATTGTTAATAATTGAACATTATATCAGTTTTTAATTTAATTTATTTACAAACACTCGAAATACCTTGTTTTGTGAGCCTGTTAAATCAGGACACAATTTCTGTGAGTATAATGACGATTTGGCAGTAAAGGTGCAAGTTTGGATAACAATTTAATACTATTTCTATTGCTAGGAGCACAAGGTGTATGTAAAGAATGCATCCGATCTCTCTTTTACATCGCCACCCCCGGAGAATAAAATGGTAATAGCAAAATCACTACTTTTCAGGAAAAATAAAAAACTGATTTTCGACTATATCTTGCCAACTAATTTGTGTAGAGAAACGAGAAATAGGACAATGGTAGCTAATTTTTTATGCTTTATAATGCTTTTAAAGAAGTTTTACTAAGGTTATTTGAACTAAAGATATTTCGAATTTAAAAAGATACTAAAATTCTTGTACTGTTTTAGTTTATTAATATACACTTACAATTTTAATCGCGGCAATTACCAGAACCTATGAATATTGCAATATTACATTACAATAATATTCATTGAAAAATGGATGCCAGATTAATGGAAAACAAGATCATTTGCAATTTTATTCTAGTTAATTTTCAATTTGCATAATTAGGTAACAGAAACTTAAACTTTTATTCTAGGGTTTAAAATGAAACAACGTTATTCTAATAAACTATTATTTTAATTAATAAGTATAGAAAAAAACCATAAGAAAAAAATCAGTCTTCGTGAACTTCATCGGAATCCTCATGATTAAGTTCTTCAGAGCAATTAGCAAATGTGAGGGAGTTATAAAAGGCATGGTAGTAGCTAGGGATTGCTTCTGCCCTACAGAGACTCATAAGGTCGCCGTGTAAAGCCTTACTTATTGAAAGGGGTTTGTTGTAAGCTGGTTTCAATAATTGTATCTCTGTAAGAGAGGTTGAAGCATTATGTTTACCCCGCTTGTTTCTTGGCGCAATTCTTGGAAGCGGTTCGACATTCAACCGAGAATAATCTGCATCATAATCATACTTGAAACGTAGAACTGTAGGCTGTGAATGCAAGACACTTACTTCCATTATTTTAGACCATGCTACTTTATGTCCCTCTTCATCTTTGGCCCAGTTCTTATTCTTGATTAATTCTTTTATGTCTTTAAACTCATTTTGTGTCATTTCCTTCACAGTGTACTTCTCACCATTAACTTTTGCATTCAAAATAATTGCGTAAATCTGTTCAGGTGTATAAACAACTTGATGTTTTAGCTCTCGTTCTATATTAGAGTGCATTGAGTCACCTTCGCTTTGACCATGCCCCGTTTCGAAAAATCGGTGTGTGATATTGATTTTCAGTTTCTGAGCGGCAAAAATATAGAATGCAAAGATAAATCTATTTTTATTTTGACCTCCGCAACCGTCAGAGTAAAATGAGATGTTTTTGATACCTCTTCCTGCTTCACCCATGAGAAATTGCCATAAACAGCTACCAATTTCTATTGCTCCTCTTTTTGCGATTGCGTAGTGCCAAACATAGCAGTAACCTTTCAGTCGAGTACTGTCAAATATTGTGAAGTTATACACAGGGTATTTCCTCTTATAGTGAAATATTCCCACTTGAGATTGAGGAATATTCAACACCTTCTCTAAATCAAAGATTGCAACAGTTGTATCTGAAAGGTCAGCTGATTGTTTTTCTTCGTTTTTTATTTGACGCACGCGTTCTTTATTCTTCTGGTGCTGGTTAAATTTCTCTCGCAGAGTTTCTTCTGTACGAGGATCAGCTTGTCGGTAAAGTGCACATTGACCACATTGGTCTTTTTTGGGGCGATGAAAGGAGTAATTAAATCTGGTGTTAAAAATAGTTTCGTACTGTCTTTTAGATGCCATGCGGCAAGAATAGTGCCCTTCAGTATACCAAGCCTCGTACAACCGGTACATTTTAGATATATTAAGTAATTCGGACAGATATTGTCTGGCCGATTTCTTCCGAGTATAATGACTCTCCACAGTAGGAAATAATTGAATGTGCTCTTTAATATTGTCTTCGGTTTCAAGTGACATTTTGCGAGGTCTATTATCATGACAACCTCTATTGTCACTCAAACCTTTATCAGATTTTACCTTTTCTAAGGCTGTATAAACTGTTTGATGTGATATAGATAGAGTATTAATGAAGAATGTTTTACATACTTGCACTTTTTCTGTGTCTAAATAAAAATAGTATTTAATAGTCTGAGTGCGGTTGTTCTTTCGGTTTATTGTCACTTTTTTTATGTCTTCAGCTATTATATGCTTAGCGATGAATTGCCATTGTAACTCATGATCAGCGAGTTGATAGTATTGCTGCATTATAGTTTCTCTTTGCTGTTGGTTGATCTTGTCTCCACATTTTTTTTGACACTTGCATTCAGCCTTTATCGTTTTTTTCTTAACCCTAGATAGCTAACCTTCTTGTGTACCCTAGTTAAGCTAACCATCCGTCGATACGACGGGTATTTGAAAAACTAATTTTTTACCATAAAATGTAAACTTAATCATCCTGTTGTTTTAATTGAAAGTTAATGCATAGGTTTAGCAATAAAAATACGTTATCCAAATTGACCTTATTTATTTACATTTATTACTACAGTAACTTTTCATAGAACTTAAAAAAAAGGAACATTTTACAATTAAAAACTTTAACATGCAAAAAAAAAATAAAAAAATATAACAACGTTCAGTTTAATTGTTATATATATGGCTCTTAGGAACATAACAAGTAATTATAATATTAAAATAATTATTTGTCTTTGCAACATGTGACATAAAAATCAATTTTATGGTCACCACATAAAATTGATTTTTATGTGGTGAACTCCACTTTTAGTCATAGGCTTTTTCTTGTAGCAGCACTTCCCACACGTCTGTCTTTTCCGATTTTCTCCTCTTGAAGAAGTTGATGACTCTTCTTAATCAAGAGAAGCTTGGCCTGATAGCTGCTGGTCTTGACTGGTAGTTGGCGGCTGAAATTAAAGAACGCTCCTGATTTTTTCTTTTACTTGCGTTGGCATCGTTTTTTTTGGCCAGCCTTGTCTTAGCCAAAGCTCGACTAGTTGAAAAAGAAGTGTTTTCATAAAATTCATTACTTTTCGCCCTGCTGTTAATAACTTGTAAGGCAGTATAATGTAGCTATTGATTGAAGCTATATTGATCATTCCGTAGAAGATACACATTGGTCATCTACTAGTTTTTCGGCTACTCAACTGAGGTTTCTGGAGGGGCAGTATCTGAGCTACTTGACATAACTCGTTCTATGGTTAGCGGTACGTCATGTGGCGGACTTACTTTCTTTCTTCGGTATCCGATGGTTCATAATTTTCATCAATTTGGACATTATCTTCCACCACAAAGTCATCGGTCTCACTGGCAGAACCATCATCAACAACATCGTCACTAAGCTCTTTGTTTAGCAGGTATAATATTCTATCTTAATTTAGTGAAGACATGGTTACTACTATCTAAAAAGAAACACAACAAACGTCAAAAATATAAATGCACCCTAAATCAAAAAACTAACGGTAAAGCTAACCATCCGTCGAAACGACGGGTAAAAGTTACGTATCTCAAAAACTGCGGTACTTACCAGTTTGATGCGTGCGCCACTGCAACGAACTTACCGGCAACTGAGTTGACTAAAAGAGCCAAGGCGCTCGGACACGTCGTTATATAGAGACAGCGATATTTCTTTGCACTACCCGTCGATTCGACGGAGGTTAGCTATCTAGGGTTAAACTCTTTCTTTGACCTGCAACCTACGTAAGCTTCTCCTGAATTCTTTAACCTTTTACTCTTATTGTCTTGTTTTTCTCTTTCATTTCGAACCCGTTTTCTTGTCAATTTTTTCGCGTTAGTAGCACACAATACCTGTTCTAAGCTTGCAGCAGCAGTTTCAGCTTGAGTTATCACTTCACCGGAACTGTCTATGTTATTTCTTTGGTAATCATCTTCATTAAAACTAATAATATTATAATTAATTGCTGAATGGTTAACCTCTACCTCTGACTGAGAAACATTTGTCAAATCGAAATCTTTTGAGCTTGATGGCACATTTTGGTAACTAACTAAGGTGCACTCAGTCAATTTACCGTTGGAAGAGTCACATGGTTGCAAAGTCTCTTCTAATTCAAAAGTAATAGAAATAAAATTTTCCTTATTTACAGTAAGTTCACTGCCCATAGAAATATTTAAGTCTTTCTGTTCAACTTCCCCTGGGTAGATAATGCTTGCAAAACTGGAAGATGCGTCGGCCATATTATTGTCTTCCTCAGCGATAGCAGAAAAGTTTAAACTACGTCTTGATAAAGTTTTTCTATTAATATTTTCATTACCGAGCATTTTTTTTGTATCTGACAATGGTCTATTTTCATACACTATCAAAGGTGATGCTACAAAATCTACTTCATTAAAAATGGAAGATATGTTTGATATGCTCGATGGTGATTTTGTAATATTATTAGCAGCTGATGTTAAATAGTCCGAATCTCCTCCAAAACTTAATGAGCTTTGACTCCGCTGTCTTAGAATTTGGAGTCTCTCTGGACTTGGCAGATATTCACCGGATGAACTCGGAGAGAAGTCTTCATTCCCTTGTTTATCATTTGGATTGTAGTACGTTTTCTTTGTTAATTCTGCAGACCAGAACAAAAGAGTTTTTAATTCGAACCAGTAGTTTCTGAGATTAGCCCTTATATACAAACTTACAAACAAAAATATTACCTCTTTATAATATTATATAATATAGATATAGCCTTCCTCAATAAATGAACTAAGTAACTATCTAACACAAAAATATTTTTTCAACTCAAACCAGTGGTTCCTGAGATTACCACGTTCAACCAACCAAACTATTTTGCTTTATAATATTAATATAGAAATATAGATTAGTTTGGTGAACCTAGCTTCTTATATTTTTTGCTTTTTTATACTTACATTAAATAAAAAAGCAAAAAATATAAGAAGCTAGGTTAAGCTAGAAAAAATGAGGTAGGTAGGTACCCA
The DNA here is from genome assembly GCA_958295575.1 of Leucania comma. Lineage (NCBI taxonomy): Eukaryota > Metazoa > Arthropoda > Insecta > Lepidoptera > Noctuidae > Leucania > Leucania comma. The sequence goes on along the minus strand of OY282477.1, from coordinate 19,365,810 downwards.
TAATACGATAGCTTTTTGTTTATTTTAACATAACCATAACATGACATAACAATCACACCTGTATTCCCCGAAGGGTTAGGCAGAGGTGTGTAATACACCCACGTTTCGCCAGTTATGTTTTAAGTCCCATGTAATAGGGGGCGAGCCTATTGTCATCTACCGGGCACAAATCCAGACTCCGTGCTGCTACTGAGAAGTTCCAACTTAATGGAAAAACCCAATAACACTTTGCCCGACCCGGGAATCGAACCCAGGACCTCGAGGTTAGGACCCGCGCTTGCGGCCACTCGACCATCGAGGCAGGAGTTTATTTTTAGTATAATTATTTTAAATACAGGCAAAAATTACTACTTACCTACCTACCAAAAACATAAAATAATATTTAACACTTACCGCGTAAATTATATTCATGTTTCGTTATTTTGTCTTGATCTGTAGTACCATTTTGGGGTGGGTTGTGATCTAAAACATTTAAACGATACGATTTAATGACATTGAATTAATACCTAGATAATAACAAACAGTGATGACAAATTGACATGCATATAGATTAGTTAACGCAAAGAAACTTCATTGTAGGTAATGAGCATTAGGTAGGTTCCAAGGAAGATCAACTGTTTCACTCGAAGTAGGTACCTATTTAAAAATAAGCAAGTTGGTATCTAGGTAGGTAGGTGTGTCGAATTTGCAGCTATCAACATCGGGTCACAGATCGAGTACCTACTTACTTAAATAAGATTCTATGGCCATTCTATCTACCTATCACTAATTAAAAGACAATGATACTGTGTAAAAGGCACAGTCGGTACTCACCATCATTAGTAAGATGTTTGGAATCGTCACTTATTTTAGACACCATACTCATAATAACGTCTAAACGAGGATTCCGTTTATTCATTTTATTATTGCAATTAGGTTTACCACTTTTCACTTTAAAAAAACACTGAATTTACACAAAAATAATAGAAACAACCGCAGCTAAAAAGAAATTACGCTCACGCAATGACGGTTACAAGTGCACTAGAGAAGGTCGAGTAGGTAAACAAACATTGCCACGTGCCGAGCGCCGCACGCAATGAATTATCGTGCTATCACTCTCTAATGCACCTATGACCGAAAAGAATGGCAAGATGTTTCCGTGTTTACTTTTCTCAGTACTTTTTACTAAGGACATGTTAGTCACCGAGCCTAAATGTATTATTACGAGAACAAAATGGTAATAGCGTTAACAATTTATTTTATCTATTTATTTTCCGAGAATCCTATTGTAAAAGTATTTGGCATATATTTTATGAAGAAACTTTTTTACCAATACTATGATACATTATTTTTCGGGTAGAAAATTGATGATGAATATTATTGCAATATTTTATAACTTTTTAAATACAGGCAGGACATTCACGAAAAAAATTGTGTAGATGTATTAGGCACCGTAGACCTCAAATATGACATAACACTAAAACTATGGTAATGACGGTTATCATTTTGTTCTCCGGGGGTGGCGACATGATATCAACCAAATCTACATAATACTGCAACTATAGATGTACCAAATGATTTTTTTTTGTTTTAATAAACTGTCTAATCTTAGCTTAGGTACCAAACTTAGAAGAAATTGGGATTCTCAAAGTTTGGTTTTATACACAAGGATACTACCAAATGATATAAGTTTATGTTAACGTATCATAAAACATTGGAATACTGTATGGTTGGTAGAGAGATGGAGAGAAGACGTGCCAGGATTAAAAATGTGTTTTGTTTGTTTTAGAAAAACCAGGAATCCTCAAACAATGAAACATGTGTTAAAGATAGTATGAAATATTTAATTGACAGTTTAAATTAAAAAATCTTATGCCCCAAGAGGACACCGGTGTGTCTTTCTATTGTGTTTCTAATTACAGTATTCAAAAGGTTTATAACCTAAAGTTGTAGTAATATTTCACTTCGTGTTGTTAAAGATAGTATGAAATCTTATTTAAACTATCAAGCCCCAAGAGGACACCGGTGTGTCTTTCTATTGTGTTTCTAATTACGGTATTCAAAAGGTTAATAACCTGAAGTTGTAGTAATATTTCACTTTGTGTTTATGATTTCTATACTAAAGTACAGAAATCATAAACACGAAGTGAAATATTTTGTAATACCTGCTATGAAATTAATATTCTTTATTTTAAAAGAAATTAATACAAACAATAGGTATATCAAAAAATTGACCATTGTCATAGACATTTCAGTTTAATTACGATAAAAATCTTAAACTGAAATGTCTCAAAAATTAAAACATAATCATCAATAACACAATACACATTTTCGCTTCTTCGGAACATTTTGGCCTATTTTCAGAAAAATTGTTCAATGATCAAAATTTACCATAGTTATTTTACTTTAATTTGAAATAGTTTTTACTTTTGATTAAAAACGAGTATTCAGTGTATTATGTGATAATCATACTGACACCTATTTCGAATTATTTGCTGAAATATTTTAAATATATTGGCAATTTCATTCCGCAATGAATATTTCTGGGTTATAAAAATAAAACACTTTTGAATTGAATTAATCAGTATTATTATTTCAAAATAATTTGAACTTCAAAACAAAATAAGTAAAAATAAAATCAACAAAAGCAAACACATAATTTATCATTTAAATCTTGATTCTGTTACTCTTTGGACCAATTCAGACATATACTTCGTTTTTATATTCATTTAGAATACAATATGGGAACTGTTTTGTGTTTTTATAATATTAATCAACTTATTACACACGGGGAGAGGGAGGCCTTCGCCCAGCAGTGGGACATAATAGGCTAAACTAACTAACTTATTATACACTTACTCATTAAAAACTAAATAAAAATCGTTAACATTACACACTAAAAATAATATTTAATTACTCACACCTATTGTCTTTCGATTGTGTCTTTAATTACAGTACTGTAAAATGATGCAACTTTGCCTGGATTTTGATGTTTTTGTTCATATCTTTGTACCAATTTGTTGTAATAGCGTTTAACTAGTTTAAGTTGAAAAACATACCTTATGGCTTACAAAATAGGATGCAAACATTTTAAAATAATGTGTCATTTCCAAATTACAAACACTCAAAGTCGTAGGCAAAGTTGTATGTAAAAGATGCAACTTTGTCTAGAAGAATAACTTAATAAATGTTATGTTGGTATTTACAAATTTTTTTTTCTGTGTGCATGTAGCTTTGTGATTGTCACTGGCAGTTAAATATTTGCCATGAAGTTATAAATTTAATTTCACAGCTTATAGGCAAAATTGTAGCACGAACCACAAACTTCCCATACAAAAAATTCATTATCTTACTTTATCACATGCATCGTGCACGATCAACACAGCTCTGTATATTGTATTAATTTAAAAATATTTAAAGTCCATATTACTAGATAAAAATATAGTATTTACTTTCCTATCATTGCAATAGTTTACTCGACGTGATAGCAGATACAGTAAAAGTGATATAAAGTGTAACAACAACAATAAAAATAAACTTGGTGATTGAAGTGACATTTATAAACAATCTTCAAATGTTCAAATGTTTAATAATATAAACAATTATTATTATAGCCGCCTGAAAAGTGCAGTGAAATCTGTATGAAGTCTGAAATGTGAAATGCAACTCTAATATAAGCAATTAAAAGTGAAAAAATGTTAATCATAATTAAAAACCCAGTTATTCAATCGGCATCTAACGGTTTGTAAATAAGTGACGGACTAGTTAGTGTTTTTAACCATACATAACTAAAATCTCTAAAAATAAACTGTTAAGCAAGTTAATAAAAAGTGATAAGACATCAGTAAAAATTGTTGGTAAAAGTATTATCATCCAAAAATTTAATTTACCCACTGGCAATTGGAGTTACTTAATACAACTTACAAGCTATCAACAATTTCATTTTCGAAGTTCAAGACTCCGCAGCGCAGTTGTATAAGGCGCTACACTTGGTCGTGTCATGCGCATCGGGTTCGAAACCAAGCGTATAGACGTGCGACTTTTTGTAAACTGTTAAGTTTTCAAAACTTATAATAATTAATAAAAAATAATGGAGAGTCCGAGAGAATCTATTACATTTCGGAGACGTCGACGTTCTAGCTCATTGAGCAACAGAAATACTACAGCGAAAAATTCAATATTTGAGGCCACAATTTGCAGCTTACCTGATACTTCGATTGAGAGTCAAAGTACAAACGAAATGGAAGGTAAAATAAACCAGCTAAAAGAACAATTAGAAACTGCCAATCAAGAAATAGAAGATTTAAACTTTGAAAATACTACTCTAAAAAAAGAGTTAGATAAATACAAGAAAATAATAGATGTTTACAAAAAAGTGGGATTAACTGAAAACACAACACTTCAAACACCAAATACATGGAAGAAAAGGAGAAATTCAAAAAACCATTATACCTTTAATCTACGATCACCTAAATTACCATCTAGCGACATAAATAATTATGATCTGCATACAGAGTCTCCGCAAACGATAACTGTACAGCCTAAGAAAATAAAACAAGTTGAGCGTGTGCAACACACTGTCCTACGTAAAGAAATGTCGGATCACAACATCGTCTTTGAATCGACTGCAAATACTCTTTCACTAAAAAAACGAAGGAACATCATTGTTCTGGCAGATCACCAAGGAAGAAGGGTCCAGAGTTTATTACAACGTTTGGTTGGAGATGACTACTATGTTACATGTATGTGGAAACAAGGGGCGAGACTACGCGAAGTTTTGGACAGTTATAAAAGTGAAATAAAAATGTTATCTAGTGATGATTATATAGTTATAGCTGGCGGAACAAACGATGTTAACCCGCGCGAATTTCAATTTGTCACTATGAAATGGCTTGAAACTGTAATAAACACAAATGTGATTTTTACGGAAATTCCATATAATAAGTTTTTAAATGTTAAGAAACTTAATTACGAATTAAAATTTATATGTAGCAAATTTGAAAATGCATACTATTTAGATTTGGATTTTGAAAGGCATATACCTAGAGGAATACATTTTGGTCTCAATTTATGCAGGTGTTGGTTAAGGGAGATATTGCGTATAGACTATAAACTAAAATTAATAACATACAAAAACACAAAAACTATTGAAGCTATAAAATATATGGTGAACAGCTCCACACAGACAGACAGTAATATTAATCTAAATCCTTTAAACAGTAGCGTACCCGAACAAACAGAAAACCAAACTATAGAAACGAATAATAACGCTTCAGAATATTGCACTTCATCAAGTACACCAAAAAATATGAATTTTTTTCGCGTATAATCATTTATATATATTACATCAGAACATAAATGGTTTAATTAATAAATCTGATGAACTCACGATACATTTGGACGACTTGATTCGTAGCAATAAAAAAGTTGATGTTCTTTGTATCACGGAACATAATATGCTAAATGAAGACACTTATTCATTGAAAATTCCCAACTATTCATTAATCTCAGCTTTCTTTAGGCAAAAACGAAATGGAGGGTCATGCATCTTGGTACATAATAGTCTAAAAGCAAAAATCTATGACATAAAAGAACACACAATGAGAAATATTGTAGAGTGTAGTGCAATAGAACTTCCTGAGCATAATACAATTATAATCAACATTTACAGACCCCCTAGTAACAATTTAGAAAGGGTTAATGTATTTTTTTCTAAATTTAATGATATCCTTAATAAAACTTGCCTAATACATAAAAAAGTAATTATATGTGGTGATTTTAATATCAATAGACTTAAAAGAGATAAAATAGCTATAGAATTTGAACAATTACTTTCTAGTTATAACCTTAAATTAATGATCAATGAACCAACGCGTTTGAGCAGTAAAACATGTATTGACAATTTTATATGCAATAAAAAAGGGTCCAGGTGTGAAATACTAGAACTAGCACTATCGGATCATACCGCTCAACTGCTGCAGTATCCAACCAAAGAAAGTTTTAACATCACACACTGGTATACCTATAAACGTGACTATAGCTCCTCAAACATAGGTAAGTATGTTGAATGTATCAAAAACCTCTCCTTCGAGGAAGTTTATAGTGCAAAAACGGCAGATGATGCGTTTAACAAATTCCACGACTTATTTAGTTTGTTCTATGATCTCTGTTTTCCCTTAATAAAAGTTAAAGTCCCTATTCACAAACGACTACAGTGGGTGTCTAAAGGTATTAGAGCTTGCTCTAAGCGTAAACGTCAATTACTTTGGAAGTACAGAAAAACATCAAACATAAAGTTTAAAAATACGTACAAGACATACAATAAAAGATTAAAAACAATAATTAAATTAACCCAAAAATCACAAAACGATTACTATATTAAATCTTCAAAAAATAAAGCAAAAGCCACGTGGAAAATTGTAAATAATTATAAACCAAATGCTACTCATGAGTTTAAAAAAATTGATAAAATAAATGTAAATGATGTACTAATCACAGACCCACTTACAATAGCTAATGAATTCAACCATTTTTTTATGTCTCAAGTGCCAAATAAAATAACTCATAATAATATACATCACAAAGTTAAATATAATAACTCAAACTCCCTGTTTATGAACCCATGTAGCCCTAAAGAAATTTTCCAAATAATAAAATCACTAAGAAATACAAATAGTACAGGATATGATGGGATATCCACTAAAATGCTTAAGGCAGTAGCAGAAATAATAGCACCTGTACTATGCCAAATAATGAATAAATGCATTGAAGATGGTGTCTTCCCATCAAAATTAAAATTATCTATTGTAATTCCTATATTTAAAAAACAGGATAGGGAAAATATGAATTGTTATAGACCAATATCTCTTATACCTACACTGTCTAAAGTTTTTGAAAAAGTAATTTTTAACAATTTGTATAACTATATGGAAAAAAATAAAATCCTTGCAGAAGAACAAATGGGTTTCAGGAAAAATAAATCTGACAACTGAAACATAAATAAAATAAATAAATAAAAAAGCCATTTATTCTATTACACACACATTACATAATTCATTTCAAATTTATAATATTACATTTCGATTCATACTATTATTAATTCATTCATTCAAAATAAAGTTTTATCACAGATGGTTTGAATTGTTAATATCACGTATTACAATCTAAACTTAAAGTAGTAGTCGCCTCTTTGGCGTAGGCCTCTCCCAACTCTTTCCAGTATTTTCTATCTCTAGCTTTGGTCATCCAGTCCGGTCCTAGCCTTTGTATGAATAGGTCTGCCCATCTTTTCCTTTGATGTCCTCGTGACCTTACTCTATCCATTGGTATCCATTCCGTGGTTTTCTTAGTCCATCTATCGCTTTGCATCCGATATATATATGACCCGCCCAGTTCCATTTCAGAGCCCTCACTCTTTCCACAACATCCATGGTCTTAGTGTTTTCCCGAATCACCTGGTTACTTATTTTATGTGATAGGTTTATCCCCAACATACTCCTTTCCATCTTACGTTGACATATGGCTAGTTTGTCTTCACATTTTCTTAACGACCAGCTCTGACAACCGTAAGTTAAGCACGGTAATATTGCAACATCGAAGAGCTTTTTCTTGACGTTTATACTTACAGATTTATTTTTCATTACTTCCTTTAGGCTCCAGTATTTTTTCCACGCAATAGCGATTCTTCTATTTTCTGTTCCTGTTTCTTCACTGTTTGTTAATATTTTAGTTTTTGTGATATTTATGAACAGGCCTACTTTCTTACTCTCTTCTGTCAAGCTGTTTAGCATGGTTGCCAAGTCTGGAATATTTTCTGCGAATATGACTATGTCATCTGCAAAACGGAGGTGGCTTAGATATTCTCCGTTAACCTTTAATCCTTTCCCTTCCCAATTAAGTTTCCTAAAGATACCTTCTAGGACTGCTGTGAATATTTTTGGTGACAAAGGGTCACCTTGCCGGACGCCTCTTCCTATGGGAAACTTTTCTCCGTCACGTTCTAGTCTGATTTTTGCGCAGCCCTTTCTGTATATTTCTTGCAGTATGGTTATGTAATTCTTCTCAACTCCCTGTTGTTGTAAGGTCTCCCATATTGAAGAATGATTTAGTGAGTCAAACGCTTTTTTGTAGTCTACAAAACACATATAGAGGGTTTTATTATACTCCTTAGCTTTTTCTATTATTTGTGTTACCACCTGTATATGATCCATCGTTGAGTAGTTTCTGCGAAATCCTGCTTGTTCACACGGTTGGTTCTCATCTAGAGTATTTGTTATTCTGTTGAGTATCAGTTTAGAGAATAGCTTGTAGATATTTGAAATTAAGCTGATTGGTCTATAATTATTTAGATCGCTACTGTCCCCCTTCTTGTGTAGGAGTACGATGGTCGAGTCTGACCATTGTTCTGGAGTTGACCCATTTCTTAGCATATTGTCAAATAGTGTTGAGAGAACGGTTTGCAATGGTTCAGAGAGAGATTTTAAAAGTTCATTCGTGATGTTATCTTCGCCGGGTGCTTTGTTGTTTTTTTGTGACTCTATGACATACCTGATCTCGGCGTGTAGCACACTAAGATGCGAGGCCGGATTTTCCTCCACATGGCGGCTAGATTGTGAAGTGATTCGTTCTTTGGATGTGTACAGAGCACTGAAGAAGTCGGTTGCTACATTTAATATATCTGATCTTTTTGTGATTTGTTTCCCGATTTTATTTTTTAATTTAGGTGCCCACTCAGATTTGTTTTTTAGTTCTTTGTAAGCTTTTTTGATTGCTCCTGTTTTTTATTTGAAGGTTTCAAATATTCGCTGTCTAAGTAATCTGAAACATAAATGTCAAATAAAAATACCGTTGTACGTTGTCAACGGTATTTTTATTTTACATTTATTTACTTTTTCAAAAAAATTTTTTTTGAAAAAAATCACAAATGCACCGCTTTTTGGCAATGTCTCATCATTAGTAACAATATATGGTGACTGTTAATTAGTGAAAAATACTTAAACACGTAATTGTAGTCATGATAACAAACAACTTTTACTATGGGACAAAACGTTAGATCGTGAATAAAATCTGCCAAGTTCAGTACATTTATGTTCGCCTAACTGGTCAAAATGTACTGAACTTGGCAGATTTTAGGTTTGGTCCAATAGTAAAAATTGTTTGTTATCATGACTACAACCTCATAGAGTCTTCTTCACTTTAAAAGCTAAAATTATCAACATAATTAACATTTTAGGAACAAAATTTATGTTAAGTTTTTGGTATTAAACAAACATACACCGTTAAATTTTGGTCGTTTTAATCCCGTGGAGAGTCGATCCAGTACATGAAACACTATCGATTAGTAAAGATAAAATTGAAAAATATAGTACTTTTTTTAAACTGTAATTAATTTACGCATGTACGAAATTAATTTCTTTGCCTTTAACGTTAGTTGGGAGTTCCATGGACTGTAGGTAGTTAGGACGCAACGACCGACAACTACCTACAAGGTCATTGACATAAAGAAATTAATTTCGTACATGCGTACATTAATATTCGAGTTTAAAAAAAACTTAATTTTTTATTTTACCTTTACAAATCAATAGTGTTTTATGTACCGGATCGATCCTCCACGGGATCTTCCATGACCAAAATTTCACGGTGTATATAAAAAATTAAAAAATGCTATTAATAGCTACCCGTTTGTACAAAATCTTATTTTCTTATTTCTAGGAACACAGTTTTTTTTTTTTAATATACGATACATCGTCATCATCAGCCTTTTTAATGTTCCCACTGCTGGGACACAGGCCTCCTCTCTAGGAGAGGGAATGGGCCGTAATCCACCACGCAGGCCTAGTGCGGCTTGGTGAATGTCTCATGTCTTCCAATTTTTCGTTCTAGGACATGCCGGTTTCCTCACGATGTTTTCCTTCACCGTTTTTGAGAGCAGTGGTGATGAAATAAATTACACAAAGTAATGCGCATGGCTGGGTTTGAACCCGTGACCTACAACTCGTAATTCGGGGCCGGTACAAAATGATTAACAAAATAAAACCAATATCAAATATAATCAGTACGTTAAGTAAGAAAAAGTCGTATACCTACGATTTTGTCACACATTTCTACTTATTGTATATTAAACTTGTTAAAATCTAAATTGAATATGTAATGCCCTCGTCGGGAAATGTGCGGGTCAGGTAAAACTGCTTTTAAATCATGTATAGCATACGTCTTAGTATACTTAGAATTTTTTACTTTTCGTGCAAGTTTCACTGGATTTGATTATTTATTGATAAAATCTTCCCTACGAAATGTTTAGCTATTATCCAACTGTTTTCTTTAAATGCCAGAGACTCTTCAATATAAAAATTAATGTCACTCAGTCCAAAAGGGCATATATTTTCTTGTTCTTCTTGTGTTTGTAAACATGACGCAATGTAATTATCAAAGTCGTTGTCGGAGTCTTCTGCAGCATGGAAAGAAGTTTCAGATGTGAAGCTTGAGTCACTATGGTACACAAGCTTCTTATTTGTCTTCTTTTTCTTTAATTTATTTGTGTGTTCTTATCTCGTAAAACTTTAATTTTTTCAGAGGAACCTTCTTTAATTACTATATTGGACGTAATTATTATCTTAGGTTTTTTGTTAATGTTTAGACTTTTAAATGATTCAGAAACATTATTATGAACTCAACTGCAAGCATTCTGGTGTGTCTTCGTAAAACGAAATATTCATTACGGAATTCTTTTCCAAATTCTTTAGGCAATGTACAAACTCATTGGAATGAACCACAAAAGGCAGCGAGTTAACGTTTATGGCATTTATGCAAAGCCTATGAAGGCTATCAGGATTTTTGAGCATTAACGACGAACTATCTAATTGTGCCGAGTTGTCTTCTAGGGTAGCACTTTTATCGAAGCCATAGGAATCGATTAATCCAGGGCTTTTAATTTCGGTGTGTTCTTTCTTCTTGACAATTGTTATTTTTGAAGGTCCAGGTAAACGTGAATCTTTTTTCACTTTCTGTTTAGTTATTTTTGTATTCTTTACCTTTTTAGCTTTAGCAAGCTCTTCCGCTTCTTCGGTTGATATTGATTTACCTGGTACGACTGTAATCTTGCTGTTTTTGCCTGTTTTCATTGGCTGTGTCCCTCTGTTTCGCTGTAAAAACTCCAAAAGACTGACACCAAACTGTCGAGTATTTTCTTCTTCTATTGCTGGTATTTTTGAAGTCACTCTTGAGGGATTGAAAGGATATATTCCGGATCCTTCAAATCCTTTACATAAATTATTGGTCTCTGTGGTCATGTTTATTTTAGTCATCAATTCCTGTAATAGCTGTGGGAAATGACATTTGTTGATCGAGCTTGCAGTGCTGTACGTAGCTTTATAATTTTCTAAAATAGCACGCCAGAGTCGTTTCATTGGTCCAAAAAATGCTACGTCTAGCGGCTGGGTTAGATGCGTAGCATTTGCAAATCTGATATTTTGACTTTGACATATTTGAATGATGAAATGAAATGATATGATATGAAATGATATTTATTTTTGCAAATAGGTTTTTCAAAAACACTTACACGTCAATTTTTTTTTTTTGTTAGTTTAAACTAAATGAGGCCGGTGTTTCCTAGCTGACTACCCTGAGAAGAAACACCGAAACAAACTCAGGGGTCAGGGTCTCTTTTAAAGTCCATACAGCAAACATGTAATGGTCAAAACGTATGAGAACCATGCAGATTAGTGTCCGAGATGGTCTTTTGAGGAAAGAACCATACAGATTTACAGAGTGGACCTGTCAAGTCAGTGCAAGCATTTGGCAGTATTCGTATAGCTCAACTTAGGACTACTAAGGAGCTCAACGATCCGACGAACAATACCAATGAAAGGACATTTGGGTAGGCCGCAGAAATACTCAAATTGCCAGACGTACGTCAAAATAACTGAAAAGACAAAAATGATCCACATAGTCACAATTTCATATTATGATTTATTATGATATTCACAATTTTAAACGAAAATATATAAAATAAAATGTATTAAAAAAAATTAATATATATAACAAAATAAATATTTGTGTCAAAGATGAATTTAAAAAACAAATAAATTCATAGCGTAAAATAAAAACAAATATCAGTGTCAAATTGTAAAAAATCATTATCAATGTCAAATTGTAAAAGAGAATATAAAAAAGCAGACTTGAAATATACATGTAGAGCGTACTGGAGCAGGTCAATCCCAATGTCCTCATGATAGTCCTTTATGGTGTAAAAAGCCTTTTGCAAAAGTTTTTGATTTACAAATGATTTGAATTTATTCAGGCTTAGTTCTTGAATATGACTGGGAAGTTTATTTTAATAATGTATACATTGGCATCTGAATTCGTCCCCTATTTTTTTGAGCCTAGTAGCAGGAACTACAAATTTATGTTTGTTCCTAGTATTAAAATCATGAATATCACTGTACTTCTTAAACATGTTTTTATTCCTATGGGCATACAAAATATTCTCATAAATATACTGAGAGGGTACAGTCATTATATTAATGTTTTTAAATTTATCTCTTACGGAGTATCTGGGACTTAATTTATAAATAGAACGAATAGCCCTTTTCTGCAAAACAAAAATTGTCTGAATGTCAGCGGCGTTTCCCCACAATAGAATACCGTACGACATGACACTATGAAAATAACTAAAGTAAACTAAACGGGCTGTCTCTAGGTCAGTCAGATTTCGAATTTTCCTAACAGCATATGCAGAGCTGAGTTTTTTTTGTTAATTTGTCTATATGTGGGCCCTATTGAAGCTTGGCATGTAAAGTTATACCCAAAAACACTGTAGTATCTTCAGGACTCAACTCTTTACCTTTTATTAACACACTAGTTTCTACTTGTCTAACATTAGGCATGGTAAACTAAATACATTTAGTTTTCTTCTCATTAAGTAGAACGTTATTTACATCAAACCAGTGTACTATTTTAAAAAGAGCGATATTTATATCGTCAGTAACCGGTTGCTGACGTTTAAATTTAAAGTTTAAGGTCTCAACGCTTAGGTGCGATGCCAAGTTATCGCCAATAATTACTTTAACTCCATCTAATAAGTTAGCCCATGGCAAAACTATAGTGTTGAACCAATCGTCAAAACACATCATATCGAACCATCCAGATTTGGTTCTGTTGTATCGAGCATTTTTTGGCCCATTTTCACACCACTTGGCCCACAGATGATCAGCTTTGTAAACCACATAGGGCGGTAGACAAGTCCCGTCAGCAGTTCCGCTAAACATGATTAAAACTGCACTTTTGCTCGAATTTATTACTCTTTCAGGATGTTTTACTCCTCTTTTAAAAATACACTTCTTAGACCTAGGGTTCAAAATTGAGAATATTGCTGGCGGGAACGTCTTTTAGTGCAGTTTCAAGACTATTGTAATATTAATTAATTTCTTCTGTTCAACTGTTTTTGAAGCACGAGTTCTTTTTATATTTTGTTTTGCCCTTTGTGAAAAATTGTGTCGTTGTATGAAAGCACGAGCCCAGCGTTGACTTGGCATTTTCCCATTAAAAAGATGAGCTTTTCCGCATTTCATTATATAATTATATACTACAATACGCAAATCTAAAATAGTAAGAGGACAGCCAAATTCAGCTGAAATATACACTACGTCTGAAATGTGGGCTTCTTCTTCAGTTGATAGCCCTGTGGGTCTACCAAATGGTTTGTTATGGATGTTTTTAGATTTATTGACAATGGTACGACGCAGGATCCCGAACTGCTTTTCTGCTTCGTATGATGATATAACTGTTTCGCACAAGATCTGCTGCTAAAAAAAAACAAACAAAATGAAATGTTAGACGTTCTAACATTTCAACTGAGTAATCAGCGTAACTATGAGCTCCTGGTTTTCTCCTGCTCCTCTTTTTATTGTTTCCCATTTTTTCATGTAACTGCAATCAAATGAAGACTTATTTACATATATAAACACTAATGTGCGTGTGCGTGTGTGTGTGTGTGTAATCCGCGCCTACCATCCCTGAAGTATTAGGCAGAAATCTAACCTACACAACATTATTTTTAGTATTTGTGAAACCTAAATGTAGTTTCTTCAGAATCAGTAACTGAATCGTTTTAAATCATTTTTACACCATGTTATACACCTCTATTTTTAATTAGGGCTCAATCAGTACCCGTTACTGATCATATTTGTGTAGTCAAAAGTACAAAAAACGAAATCCCAAAATTGTCCACGAAAATTTGTCATTATTGGTAAATTTATAATTGAATCATCATTCATAAAAACTACTTTTACGATTTTTATTGACATTCTTTCATTCATAAATAATAACCTATACAATGTTTCCATAAATTGAGAGATTTTGAGATATAAACAAACGCTCATAACTTTGCTGTTTATGAATATTATTTATTGAGACTTTATTTATATAATAACAAGACCTTTTCTAATAAGCTCTTTAAGTATTTGCACTAATTAAAAAATAGTGGTGTATTTTTATGGACACTACCGACACTAAATACAACACAGGTCACGTCAGGTCATATCGGACATCAGGCGCCAGAGTAGACCTGAGTGCAAGAGCAAAACAACACCTCAATAGCCTGGATGGCCCGGTGACCATGTGTCTGTGTGGACAACCAGGTAAAATAACTAACTTATAACTTTATGATTTTTCATGATAGTTATGAAATTTTGTACATAGATTCTTTGCATAAAAATACTAGACCCGTGTTTCGGGTTTCGCATATACTAAAAATAAGGTTGTATACTACATCACATTTCATCAGTTATGATTTTTAAATCAAATAATAAAGAATGAGCCTGTTACTACTTTCATACATAGGAATAGGCTCATTTTAACTTACGACCATCAGTCACAAAGATTTAAATCAGCTTTGTCATAAATACAGACTTAATGAAATTCGATTAATATATATATATTATCAACAAAATCCGACTAGTGATAACCCTAGACCCAGGCAAAGTTGTGTCATACAAGTTTCCAAAACACTGCACAAGATTGCCTACCGAGTTATTTTAATGTAATTGAGTCCTTTTCATAAAAATATTAACCAATACAGAAAATAGACAGTACTTTCTTACCTTGAGACGTTATTCCTCCACGACAACACCTTTTCTGTAGTTAATACTACAAAAGTTACGGCACACGCAAAAATTCCACCCTCATGGACCGGTTTTTGTCGCATAACTGACAGAGTAATAAAGGACTTACCATTATAAAATTATGTTGCCCTAGTAATGTAAAATTACTACCAAATGGTAGAAAACGAGAATAATATAAGCAAACGTGTGAAATATCATGATTTAAACGAAATAGGCAAATTTGGGCTTAGTTGCTAAAGTTGTACGGTATTTTACGGTATTCAAAGGGTTAAACCAAATATAAAATTGGACAGTCATAGAATAGACTACCTATTTTGGAATAAAATTCTTAAGACAATTGTACATTAACAGAAATGAGATCAATTAGAGTATTTGACTGTGATCTATTAAAAATATAGACGAATTATTAATTTTGTGAGACGTTACAAAAAAATCACAATAACCCTTGTTTGGGTTTTAAATGCTTTTTATTAAGGCGCTACCCTGACCAAATAACCTTGAGCATTCGTTCCCTCTTTGCCGCACCTCACCTCTATAATACTTCGTAAAGCAGTACTAGCGCCATCTAGCGATCACCTTCCGAATACAAGTTAAAATCGCAGACCTAAGAATTCACAGACATGGCATTATGGCATTCAATAGAAATATCTTTTTATGAAATGTTTATTGGTGCGCCAAAATAATTTTGATCATGATGAATCTAGTGACTATACTTACGTTCATGAATACTTCTAACATTTATTCATTTAAAAGTATTAAAGGTATTCTATAATAAAGATTGTGCGGTGTTTATTTTTTAGATTGAAGGTTTATTTGTAATTCAGACCGTGGGTGATTGATAAAAGCAGAAAAATTAAATAACCAAGTCAATTTTATCATCATTTATTATTTTTTAGTAGGTTTTTTAACAGGTATTGCTAGCAGTGTCAAATAAAATATTCTAGAGAAACTCTGCAGACGTGATATTGACCGCTAGTGCTGTTGTTAATAAATTGAGATTTTTTTTATCGTTACCCATCACGTCTATGAAGTTTATACAAAAAAAAATTTAGGTTTTGGTCTGAAACATCATTAACTGTGGTCAATGACCTCACAAAAAATCATCTAATTATGTTATGGTTCATTTTAGCTTGTTTATACAACGTGTAAGTAAGGGTATAGTCATATGAAAGTGTGTGCTGGAGACAATCTAACTGAGAACTTTATCGATGGGAACACCATCATAATCGAAAAAAATTATCAACGGCCCCATTCAAAAAGTATGTATAAGAAAGCTGATATTTTTTTACGATGACTATATGCTTTTTGTTACACGTTGTTTAACGATAGTCATCATATTCGATCATCGATATATAATCGATAATTTCTATACATTCTGTATACTGTTTCGAGTTTACATTTCATAAAAATCTAAATATCGACTACACGTAGGCATATTTACATCTGAAGGTTCATCACCTTCAATTCTCCTATCTATATCGGCTGATAACGCAATCTCATCATTTAATTCATTTTCACTTCCGCTATCTGTATCAGCTGATAATTCAATCTCATCATTTAATCCACTTTCACTTCTCCTATCTATATCGGCTGATAACTCAATCTTTTCATTTAATTTAGGGTCTACATTTTCTTTACTTCTTTTTTTGATTTTCAATGCCTCTTCTATGTATGACGGATTTCTTATAGTCAAACCTCGAGGATAGCGGGGGTCCACTAATTCTGGCAACAAACAATCTACATAAAATGATGTTAGTTTTTCTTTCATCTTTTCCTTCCAGAATGTATCATCTCTATCGATGTATTCCGTTTTTAGTGGAGAGTTCTCGTTTGACCAGACTGCAAATAAACACTTTGATCTTTTAGTAACGTGTAGTTGCCCCTGTACTTGATAGTACCATTGATGGTTTTTATTAATTTCCAGCCCATTTTTTGTGGTCTTCCAAAACGTGACTTTCCTTTTTTTTATGGCTTCTTCTAACCCTAATTTGAATGCCGTTATTGGGCATTTAACTTCAACGATTGTGTCATTGCTACATAAACCATCCGGAGTTGCTCCTAAAAATGGCAATTCTTCGTCAATAAATAAACCACAAGGTTCAATTTTAATACGTTCTTGTTTTTCTAATTGCTTGATGGCAATTTTTTCATTGTCCTTGCCATGTTTTATTGACGATACATGGTCAATTTTGGCTTTGTATAACAAGTCCCGAACAAAATTATGACAACTTGTGTCATTTCGCCGCGTGCAAACTTTTCCGAAGTTAGAAGCAGTTAATAATGACCTACGCAACTCTAGCCACTCGCCACATTCACTCTGTAAAACGGTTGTCCGTTCGATAACATTTCTTTCCTCATCAGTTTTTTTAAAATTTGCTATAAAATTGTCTTTAAGCTTCTTAAAAACGTCTATTGGTATATCTGGCTTAGTGCAGTCTTGACCATAATTGTGGTCCGGTTTTGATTTTTCTAGATGAAGGCCTCGGTTTTTTGGTTTCCTATTTTCCTTGTTTTTTGCATTTTTATTAATTCTTTTGCTTTCTAGCCATTTTATTTTGCCTTGTGGGCTGTCGCCTTTATTAATTGATTTGTATAGCCGTGAAATGGTTTTCTTTTCATTAAAAGCTACGGCAGCGGCTTGACATCTAGTTTGATAAGAATTTTTTAGTGAAAAATTTATTCTTTTGCCACCGATCAACTTAGCCACCACACTATGAAATCTTTCTACCACGTTGCTATCAACGTCGTATAATAGACTGCGAGCATGACTTGCAACATTTTGACTAATAAAGCATATTCTTTGCCATAAAGTGCTTAAAAAAAAAATCATTTGGCAGGTCCATTTTGCCGATAGTATCACACATGTATGACTGGTACTTAGTGTGATCCCCAAAGCCATGAAGGTGGCTGATTAATAAATCTTCAAACAAAAGTTGAACGTCTGAGTTGGTTTTATGTTTTTTAATTATTTTGCAAATTGTAGATCTTGTTCGTAGTATAGCCCTTTTTGTAATTAATTTTCGGTGTTTTATGTTGTATTTAGTTTCTGTGGTGAGCGCCTGTAATTTATTGCAAAAATTCCTTAAAATATGGTTCCGACATTCTATTTTTTCAACAGTCAGATCAGAATACGGGCGAGCCTGTAATATTTTGGAATACGTGCTAGCGTCACCATCGGATATGAGTTTTCCGTAAATTAAATTATACATGTTTACAGATTCTTTAAATCCTTCCACAATTATTTCACTCTCCATGTTTGTGGATGGACCACTGTAATTTTTGAAACATTTGTGTTCTAATGGATCAACATTTTGTTTTTCTGCACGGGCACAGATAAAACAGTATTTATTTTTAATGCCTAAAAACAATATCTCTCCTGTATGTTTGCCAATTATGGCAGCTGCGCCTGAAAGAGCATTATAATTCTTTTTATAGTTGCGTTTGGACCAGCAACCATCAGCAATGACATCTATTACGGCAATTCCGTCTTTGTTCACCTTACCATTAGAAATTGCGAATTGTTTTTCTTTTTCGGCAGCCTGATTCATAGATTCTACTAAAACCTCTTCCCATTTCCTACTAATCAGTTCATGGTTCTCTGAATACGTCTTTTCAGATAACAATGGCAGGTTGATTGCCGACATAAGTTCATCCAACTGTGAATGCCCCCCACCTATTGCAATAGTACCAGCGACAGCGCACGTGTTAATATTTAAGTAGTTGTCACTGCAATTGTCTCCATTTATGACAAACTTTTGATTGCAAAGCTTACACCTAAACGTAAACTTCGACTGTAAACCAATTCGGGTTTCAGCTATGAGGTGAAGTTCAGTGAAGCTGCATCCAAGTCCATGGTTTGAAATGCGTTTTAATTCGGAAAGGAAGTGGCTGACATCAATAATTCTTCTGTTTATAATTTTTTCGTAATTTTCTGCTTCCTTTTCGTACGAAATGGGAAACTAAAAAAAAAAGTATCATTTATTATATATCCAAAAAAACAAATTAGAATATTCATCTGAAGTTACTATTCATTTTCAAATCTTTTCCATCTTTCATTCAAGTTTAAAACCCACGCGAAACGTATCAGAAACTTACCTTCTCAATATTTATATTGATATCTTCAGTATTTTCTGACTCCGTCATGTCTGCTATAGAGTCGTCTCTTATACTACAAAAGAAAAATATATTGCATAAAAATGATCGATATATTTTTTTTTAAGTTGAAAATGGGGTGGAAGGGATACTTTCGCGAGAACGGTTACCACGTATTTATTACATCATTTTGAGCCCCCCTCCCCACACATACACATTTTTCAGCTGTCTTCCACAAAAGTAAAATACAGATCTACACGATCAAAATGAACGAAAAACCGATTTTTTTACCGTTTTTGCATGGGTGTCTGACCCACCCCGTATAGATACTATAATACCAAGATTTACCCCGTAAACTTCTGTGACCCAGAAAATAATAATAATTATCTAATACAGGGAGGCCTTCGCCCAGCAGTGGCACATAATGGGCTAACTAAGTAATACTTACTCATTATTGCTTTTTTCTATCGGTCGTATATTAGAAATCTCCATTAGAGGTAGTTGTGCATCAGTTTGGTAGTCTTTTGACCTACAAAAGATTATTTATTTTAAATTAAAATACATTAAATCTCAAATATTTACACAAAAAAATCAATACATGACAAGCATTGAATCGTGTAGGTACTGAATCAATGTGAATGTTCATGTTTGTAGTTTCATAACTCTATGGCACTTGCATGATAACGAACATTTATGCGAAGATTCGTTTGTTGATAAAATATAAAATTGATGACTATGATCAGATGTTATCACTTCGCTAACTACTCACATCTTAGACCAGTATCTACTAAGTAAGTTTATTCTATTTTAGATAGGTACATACGTGCAGTCAACGTAATTTTGTTGAGAATCTTTAGATGTTGTTGGTGTTTCTTCATGACTGTTTCGTCCTGTTCTTTTAGCCCGGCTACAAAAAAAAAATAGATTGTTAAATGAATTGCATTGTATTTTTTTTGTTACTTTTACAAAAAAAAATAAGGAAAATAAAAATAAGGAAAGGAAATAAGTATAAAATATTTCAATACTCAATACTTTATTGCATTCCATATTATGTACATAGATGGTATGAAATATAGCACCCCCCATGAAATATAGTGCCCTGTCGGGCACAGCAAAGGTGAAGTCACCGTCATTTAGCCCACCATCGTACGTGAAATAAATGGCGCACTGGATTTTCAACGCACTTTATAGTGCAGACAGTCGAAATTACATGAGTGTGTAATTTTACGACGCATTGGGCTGCATTTGTTGGATTCCGTACGCTCGGCTCAACACCAAGAGTTGAAAATCCATTGGGCTATAAAATCCCGTCATAACATTTTTAAATTCGTATGAACATGGGCTTTTTATTATTATTATTTTTCGGTGGGTAAAAATCATCCAATGGCATCTCCCGCCCTTGGGCGGAGTGGGAGTTAGTGTCGGACTTTTACTGACTAAAAACCCCACCCCGTTCCTTCATAGCCTTCGTACCACGGCCCTGGTGTACACTTTCACATTTACTCAAAGCCCCAGAGTGGGCTTCGACCCTGCTCGGTCCCTACAGTTTGCTGACAACTCCTTGAAG
Organism: Leucania comma; assembly: GCA_958295575.1. Lineage (NCBI taxonomy): Eukaryota > Metazoa > Arthropoda > Insecta > Lepidoptera > Noctuidae > Leucania > Leucania comma. The sequence continues at coordinate 19,345,053 of OY282477.1, read as the reverse complement.
CGTCGTCAGCAACATCCAGTACGCGCCGTCGAAGACTTGGGTTCGGTTCGGACAGTTACCGGACGGTTGGACAGCGAGCTACCCATTGCCCGCCGTCCATAAGCCCGCGCCTACGGGGGCCGGAAATCGGCATTGGAATCCCGGCGGCGGCTGCGGTGTGAGCGCCGTTGCCTCATGCGGTCGGAGTAGTACTTTGCTAGCATTACTGCTTCGCAGAAGGAGCCGACCTCCTGCCACTCCTCCCTCCGGACCATGGCCTGTACCAAAGCTAGAATATAAATAAGTACTAGATTGCTTACCGAGCTGCGATCATCATTGCTACTTTTGCACGTCCTTGTCGCACGACTTTCTTGTACTTAGGCATTATAACTGTTTACACAACAATAGCGTCCTTTTCGCAAAACTCAATAGTTCTTCATACACACACAAAGCGTCCTTTCGCGGAAAATAAGAATAAATAAATAACAAACATAAAAAACTATCACTAATACAAATGTCAATAACAAAAACACAATAATATAAACTAATATTATTGTGATGTGAGCGAACAAGTGCACGAGTGCCGGCACGCGGCGCGATGATGAACGACACGTGTTTCACCCTCGAGACCTTGTGGCACACTAACTCTGCGCAAGAGTTACGTAGCCAGTACGCTTAGATTTTAGAATAAAATCTTTATAAAATCAATTTTTTGTGTTTTGAAAAAAATAAAACTACCAAAATGTTCTCTATTTAATTACCTATCCATTAGTTAAGGAAGCAAATCAAAATAATGGTTAATTTAGGAGGAGATGCATGTTATAAATAATTATTTCTCATTTCTGTGGTTTTTTTGTGGCCCTTTAACCCTTAAATTGGCAAGGAAAATTATTTCTTAAATTTTACATTTTATTGTTATTTTCGTATTTATTATTATCCGAAAGGAGTGAAAAAAATAGTAAAAAAAAACTGTATATTACAGTTTTCGCGAAAACCTGTGTACTCCTGAGAGTACATTGCCAGCTATAGTGCAAACGACGTCTTCCTATCTTTGTACTACGTGTAGCACAGTGCCAAGATATCAATAACACTCATTTTGTTAATATATTACTTTATTTGTTAAAAAAACATCACAAACAATAATTATCTAGTGTGAAATTGACGGAAACAGTTTCTCTTGTTGTTTTCTCCTACCACAAAACAGATGCATATTGCACTTCACGCAAAAAGCTTTGGTCCTACCCTCGGCCTCTTTGCAAAATCTACATCGTGATTGTTTATTTGCTGGAAAAGCCTGATAGCGTCGTACCTGACGCTGTCAACCGGTCGTTCAGCTGTAGGTTTCTGTATGGTTGACCTTTACTTTGGGCATGCATTCAGTCGACTTAGCGATTTTTCTAGCCCTGCACATTTCATCGAACAAATCAGTGTAATCTAAATCTCTTTTAGAGATTTTTCGATCGCCCATCTCGCCCGTAAAGTAGCCAGACGTTACTGACGCATATATCCAGTAACTGGCTAAATCTACACCCCTCATGTGCCTATTGACCCTGCTGGGCCCCTACGGTTTGCTGACTTCTCCTTGAGGCGTGCGTTGAACGATACGCGCCGTCGACGACTTGGACCCGGTCCGGATGGTTACCGGACGGTCGGACGGCAAGATACCCATTGCTCGCCCTCCGCAAGCCCGCGCCTACGATGGCCGGATATCGGGGTCGGAATCCCTGCGGCGGTTAGGGCTAGAGGGCCGTTGCCTCACGCGTGCGGCCTCCTTCTTTGCTTGCATTACTGCTTCGCGAAGCTAAAATCTTATGCGATCGTGTCAGATTCAAGCAATGCAGAAAAAGAAAATAAGACATGGTATAGAACATACTTTATACACCTCAACCGTTGTTATTATATATGATATATAGAAATAAAACCCATATTAAATAATACTCTGCATTTGGCAATGTACTTCGTGTATACCAAAGTCTACTTTGTGTCTTTTACTGCGGACTTGGCAACAGTATTCACGAAGTACATCCATTGTTTCTTACATATAAAATTGAAATTAGGTAAGTTACACTGAGAATAGCGAATGATTTATATTACTTGTTAGCCCCCAATGCACTTCAATGCTAAAAACCCACAACTCCCAAACAAAAAAGTAAAGAAAAAAATAAAATACTTACCCGGGTCGCAGAGACAATAAACCGTTTCGAAGACATTTTGAATTTGACAGACTATTTTTGATGTTATCACAATATAAAATAAATTTCTACTACAATTAACAATCATTGCAACTAATAAAAATAAAAAATGGTATTTTTTTTTAATTTTTGCGATTGTAGATTTTTTTTAAGTTAATGTAATCAGTGGAGTACATTGCCAAATTAAGGGTTAATTAAATATTATGCTGCTTAAAAAAAAAAAAAAAACTACCATTTTGGAGTCAAGATTATGTAGAAATTTAATGTATTTTTTATTAGTTGTTATTTCTTTTAGATAAAGAGAAGTTGGCTCCCAAAAACAGCCTAAAAAACGGCTAACGCTGCGTTTCGCACGGGAACGCGCCTTAATGCCTTTTTTTTCACGGTTCAAGACGACTGATAAAAAAGTAGAGTAGAGACATATGACTTTAGGCCTGGGGTATAATTTTGGCCCAAGCTTTCTATTGGTTAAAGAATTTCGGCCAAAGTTATGCCGCAGGACCAAAATAATACGATTTAGGAGTAGGTACGTACCAAAACAAATACAACAAAACAAACAAAACAGACACAACATATGAAACTAAATTAAAATATATCATCCTTCACAAGGCTATAATTCCTGCTTGACAAGAAAATGAGATCAATATATCACAAAATATATTCTTCTCCAAAACATTTTCTACATATAAAATCAATATTATTCTGCACCTAATACAAAACGATTATTTTCGTCGGCAGATGTCACAAAATGTATGTCATGTAATACATTTTGTGACATCTGCCAACGAAAATTTAAGTTTTACATGAATAACATTGCAAACTTCGAGATGTTACTGTCTTAATAGTAGAGTTTTTATTTCGAGGACTGTTTTCTTCATCAAATAAACGTTTTTTCTTTCAGTATATTTTTTGTACACTTAATAGGCGACGATCTTTTAAGAGAACCTGACGAATTTATTTCTTTGTTTTCGTTATTATGAGATGCAGTCGTAGTTAATTGATTGTTAGTTTGTTTTTATTTAATTTTTTTCTTTGAAGGGTATCAGTGTAACAGGATCATATTTATTTTCAGATATTGTCACATGTGTCCAAATTATCTCCTGACTATAATTTTCGGGAATAGCTAGATCCTGGCAATAATTTTCAGTAAAATTTATATCATATTTATGTTCATAGTTAGAAAAATGTTCAGGACTGGAGTCGTTTAAAATAAAAATTGGAAAACTTGGTGACTTTGGTCCATCTGTTAAATTATTGTCTAGATCATAGTCTTCAAGTAAATTATATTCAAACTTCTACATTTTGCGTCACATTAAGATCAAGTATGATAGGATTTGTCATTTTTGTGATAGCAATCTTGCTGGTTGATGGCATAGGAGTCAGATCTCTGGGAAATTTTGGAAAAAATGTTTCTTTATTTCATAACATTCACAAGTATTTTCAATTTGGCAAAAACTTCTTAACACTCTGTGATATAAGATGTGCGACGAATTGGCAAAACGTATTACTTGATGTATTTGCATCGTTCCTACAAATGGTTTCTGAGAAATGGGAACGTTGTTTTGAACCATTTGTATTTCAGAGTCTTCAATAAAAAAGAACTGTATTAATTTGGATACCGATTTAAGTGTTTTTGAAGGCTTTGTGACCGTTTATTATATCCCAACCATAAGCGACTTGTTTATCCAGAGTTCTTTTCACGGATCCACCTATTCCGTCTGCCATTCCCTTCCATGTCCACTTTCATAAAAGTTCCAGATACACATGTCTAGGCCTAGTTTAGATGTACTCTAATTATCTAATTATAAACGAGAAGATCGCAGCAGGCAAATTGTTCAAATTCATCGACGTACGCGGTATAACCGACGAAGTGAAACGCTCGGATCGATCGGCTCGGAGACACACCGTACGTCATTTCATGTTACAAAAAATTGTATTTTTTTATCAAAAAAATAAAGGTACCGTTTTTGTCGACTTAGGCACGGGACCCTAATAAAACTATTTGGCCTTACAAGAAATAATTAGGCATATTTGATCATTTCATGAGTTCTAGAAAACTAAGAGTATGTAGGCACATCTATTCATAAAAAAACTTACTAACATAACAACATGGTAAAATTTTGTTTCTTTAGTCGTTTTTCCAGTTACCACAAACACTCACTTCACTCGATCGTAGCCTCGTCTCGATTTTTAAGCTTGTTTTGTCCTATTTTCTTGATGACAATTAATTTTACCACGATAAAATTTGAAAGTATGTGCACAGCGCGCGGTACAAAAAAGTACAACGACATTGGATACCCACAGATAAACCACAGGTTATTGAATGTTTTTAAAAAATGTTTTCTTCTTTAAAATTGTAATCAGCGTGTAAGTGCAGGGTGCAAACTACACATAGTACATAATGAGGACGAGATTAAGAACATAATAAAGATGAAATTTTAGCACCTTGCATTGTCCCTTTTAAAAACAAATAAAGTTCTATTGTATAAAAATTCTACTATCCATTTTAAGATTTTACTTGGTAATTCTTGTTCATGTAAAATCTTGATCAGACTTTCAATATTAACATTATCAAAGACACCTTTAACACCTAGAAAAACATATATAACATGAGAATGACTAAGTTTTGCCTTCTTGAGATCAGATATTAAAGATACAAAGCTTTCAGAGCAGCTTTTGCCTTTTCTGAATCCGAACTGAGCATATGGTATTTTTTCTTGTGTTTCCGCAAAATAATCTATTCTTAACTTAAACATGTTTTCGATAATGTTTTTTTTCTTTTGAGCATCAATCTTTTTGTAGTTAATAAAGTTGGCAATGCTTGGTGATGTCTTGTACTGTATTAAAGCTTGTTTTGATTTTTGTACAGCATCATCACATGTTTTATTCCACCAGGGAGCAGGTATTCAAATGACTTTGGGAGTTTGTTTAGATTTTAGTTTTGGAACTGTTTCTGACTGGATTTTGTTTAAGGTATTTACAAAGCTGTTGTACAAATTTAGTGGTTCCGTGTTATTTATTGATGTCCAATTTAGAAAAACAAGTTTCTGACAGATTGTAGTACTTAGCCCAATCTGTTTTACTATAAATATATTTTTCTTCTACAGGTCCGATCTCATATATGGAAGGCTTCACATTTATAACTACCTGAGTTGGATAGTGATAGCTGCCAATTGGATCATCGTGCACGCGCCATTCACATAGTGGGGCTAACGTGGGACTAACTAGAGTTAAATCAATGGCAGATGGTTTTCTATTTGGATATGTAACAGTTGTACCACTACTATCACGCTCAGGTCGTCTACGGCGCGCACCGTTCCCGCGCGCCTCAAGGAGTTGTCAGCAAACTGTAGGGGTCCAGCAGGGCCGAAGCCTACTGGGGCCCAAAGGTTATGTGAGACTGTCACCACGGGTCCCAGGATAAAGGCAAGGAATGGAAAGGTAGGTTTTTAGTCAGTAAAAGTCTGACACTATTTCCCGCCCCACCCAAGGGCGGGATTTGTCATTGGATGATTTTACCTACGTTAAAAAAAAAATAATAAAAAAAAAACCACTACTATCATTTAAAACGCACAAGTCAAATCGTCGATCATGTTGAATAGACAGTTGCCTCTGTTATAGTTTGAGGAACATCCAAACATGATGTGGTGTGTATTAAAATCTCCCATGATGATACATGGTTTAGGGATTTCCTGTAAAATCTTTTTCATTTTAGTATTGTCGAACTTATTAGTGGGAGGACAGTATACACAAAAAATGCTTAAAGTGCCAATAGATGTCTCTATGGTTATGCAAATATTTCGTATAATCAATAGAGATAGATTCATAGAAAGTGGTATTTATAACTTTGTATTGTAAATTTCGCGTAATTAATATTGCTACCCCATTATGTGCATTTACTGAATTTTTATGAATAAAGTTATATGGTGTAAAATTGGGAATTAAATGATAAACAATACTTATATTGCAAATAGGTTTTAAAAAACACTTTTACACGTCAATTTTTTTTCGTCCGTTTAAACTAGATGAGGCCGGTGTTTCCTAGCTGACTACCTTGAGAAGAAACACCGAAACAAACTCAGGGGTCACAGTCTCTTTTAAAATCCATACAGTAAATTTGTAATGGTCAAATCACATGAGAACTATGCAGATTTGTCTGAGATGGTCTTTTGAAGAAAGAACCATACCGATTTGAGTGGACCTGTCCAGTCAGTGCAAGCATTTGTCAATAATCGTGAAGCTCAACTCAGGACTACTAAGGAGCTCAACAACTTGACGAACAATAACAAAGACAGGACATTTGGATAGGCCACAGAAACTACTCAAATTGTCAGACATACAAACATTAAATTACTGAAAAGAAAAGAAACAAAAGCAATCCACATAGTCCTCACATTCACAATAATGAATGAAAAATATCAAACATTAATTAAAAGTTAAAAGAAAAATAGATAAAATATGCCAAATTGTAAAATAAAAATAATTTAAAACGTCAAATTGTAAGAAAAAAATAAATAAATAAACAACTATGTCAAATTGTCAAAAAATAATATTAATAATAATAATAATATATGAATCTGTGGTTCACTGTCAACATGAAGTGTCGAAAAATTTTTTCTCCAATTTCTTTTAAACAATTCATATAGAAATATTACAGCAAAATTAAGTTATCCGACAAAAAAAAAGGCCCAAAACTACAGTAAATCGTTTATTGTGAAATACCGGTGTACCTACATAAACTACGAGTATAATGGCTAAACGGAAAATAAATAGGCTTTATGTCATATTAAGGTCATATTTATGACAAAGAAAATTTCCGACAAAACATAAATGTTGACGAGAGCCGCAGCACGCCGTGCACGCCCATCACCTCCGGCCTCGTCGCTCAGCTCCGCCTCGCCGCCGCCGGAACCCAGCCCCACTGTGTGTGCTGTGACACCGGCCGCGGCAGTTGCGTCGAGCTCCAGCGACGAGTTCTTCTCTCCGCCGACGACACCACCACCTGCGCGTCGACGAAGAGGACGCCGGCCGCCGAGCGGCTTAGGACCTCGAGGCCCACCGGTCTCTGATAGGGTCCCAGCTCCCGGCGGAAGTGTGCAGCGCATGCGATGGACGCAATCCATCAACGAGAACGTCATGCGCTCATACTACGGGGCTACAGAGGGAGGAAACAACCTGACTGCGTACCGTGTTCGGATGCTCTCTTTGTTTCAGGTGCTTGAGCCAGCTGTCAACGTTTCAACCCAACGACTGTCGGATCAGGTGCGGGTCATCCTGCGTAACCACATGTTGGATGATACTGTACTTGATCGCCTCCGAACGGAAACGAGTAACCGTGCCATTGCCCCACCGTCGCAGTCTGTGGTACCACTTGTGGCACCACAGTCCAGCTATATATCCCACCATGCTGACGAGGAGGGTACTGACACGGTTACTAACGTAAGTACCCAGTGCAATGATGAACTGAGGAGTGCTTTGGAGTGTGCGATTCGGGAATATCGCAACATATTACCCAAACTTAGGCCACGTTTACCTCGTTTGCCCATGCATAACAAGAATAGGGCGCTGGTGGCTGCTCTGGATTCGCAGTTGTCTCGCTATTTTGATGACTGCGAAGATCTCACCGATACACACTCGATAATGTACTGCGCGGCCGTAGCGGCATGTCGTGTAGCTCACGTCAAATTCCCAAACAGTGACGTAGCTACACGACCGAAACCAGCTGTACCGGCCTGGCAGTGCAGGATCGAGCGTCGTATTGGTGGGGCCAGAGCACTCATTGGCAAACTAATTTGCTTCAGGGAGGGCAACACTCGTCCTAGAGTGATGCGCTTTGTGAGACGGGCATTTTCGGGGACAGACATCAGTCCCCGAGACTACATGTCCCGAGTCACAGAGCGCATCGACTTCCTGAAGCAAAAGGTGTATGCATGGGCAAACCGTATCCGCAGGTATAAGCGGCGGGTGGAGCGATACACCCAGAATCGCACATTCCGAAGTAACGAAAAGTGGGTGTATAGGACTTGGGAGCGACCGGAACAAAGTGTGACTGATACGCGCCTCCCAGATGATGACGCCATGACTTCATTTTGGCGCAACATCTGGTCGGTGCCTGTCAGTCATACTGAAGGTGGTTGGATTCGAGAGGTCGAGCGAGCGTGCGAATCAATACCAGAAATGGGGGCAGTCACAATCAGCCCCCAAGATGTTGCCCGTGCAGTCCGTCCGTTGCCTAATTGGAAGTCTCCAGGGCCGGACGGACTGCACAACTTTTGGATAAAGTGGCTCACTAGGTCGCACGCTCGTTTGGCATCTCAATATCAGACCGCCTTGGAGTCTGGTTTGCTACCCGAGTTTTTTACAACAGGAGTTACCCACTTGCTCCACAAATCTGGTAGCACCGCGGAACCCAAAAACTATCGGCCAATTACATGTTTGCCGACTGTTTATAAAGTTCTTACATCCATTTTGAGAGGTAAGATCAACTGCCACGTAGACAATAACGCTATTATGTCTGCCTCTCAGAATGGATGTAGGAATGGGTCCCGCGGTACTAAGGAGCTACTCCTCATCGATATGGCCATTAGCCAACAGGTTCGGCGTTCCCGAAAGGATCTGTCGACATGTTGGATAGACTATAAGAAGGCCTACGACTCAGTTCCTCATACATGGCTCATGAGGGTGCTAGAATTGTACAAAATTGATGCAATACTACGCACCTTCCTGATGTCATGTATGAGGCAATGGAGGACGGTCCTTCGCTATCCAGGATGTCGACATATTCGAAGGAATAGCGAACCGGTAAGGATCGAGCGAGGTATATTCCAGGGTGACAGTTTGAGTCCGCTTTGGTTTTGCCTAGCCTTGAATCCTCTGAGCACACTGCTGGAGAATTCAGGTCTAGGCTACCGGTTGAAGAGAGGTGGTCAGGTTATATCTCACCTCCTTTACATGGATGACTTGAAGCTTTTTGCCCCCAACAATCTGCAACTGATGGAGCTACTGAAGGTAACCGAAACCTTCAGTAGTGCCATCAGGATGGAGTTTGGTGTGGACAAATGTGCAGTCATGCATGTAAAGCGAGGGGAGGTTGTGGATTCCGTGGGTATTCAACTCACGGATTCCATTGGCCTGAGATCCCTCTCTCCAACTGAAACTTATAAGTATTTGGGTATGTCGGAAGCCCTAGGCATCAATATCACTGACATGAAACAATCGTTGAAGGAGCGCTTCTTTGGACGTCTGAAGAAGGTTTTCAATAGCCTTCTTTCAGGCGGAAACAAGGTGCGCGCCTTCAACGGTTGGGTCATGCCGGTATTGATGTACTCTTTCGGCGTACTCAAATGGACTCAAACGGAACTTGACGCCCTGGATAGGCGGGTTCGAACACTGCTGACTGCATACCGAATGCATCACCCACGATCGTCGGTGATGAGACTGTATATCCCGCGGAAGTGTGGCGGTCGAGGTTTTTTAAATGCCAAGACCCTCCACAACCGCGAGGTATGCAGTCTCAGGGAGTATTTCCTAGCTGCCGACGTGGGTATGCATCGAGATGTAGTGGCAGTGGACAAGGGACTCACCCCGCTCTCCTTGGCTAAGGAGAACTGGCGCAAACCGGTAGTGCTTGACACTAACGATCGCAGGGAAGTATGGCAGAGCAAGGAACTTCACGGACGCTTTTTCCGGGCCCTTCACGGGCCCGATGTAGACCAATTGGCGTCCGTAGCTTGGCTGCGTTTCGGTGACCTCTTTGGGGAAACCGAAGGTTTTATCTGTGCAATTATGGACGAAGTTATCATGACGAATAACTACCGGAGATTTATTGTGAAGGACGGCACGGTTGACATCTGTCGGGCGTGTCACCGTCCGGGAGAATCAATTCGTCACATTATCTCCGGTTGTTCTCGTCTGGCTAACGGCGAGTATTTGCATAGGCACAACCTTGTAGCCAAGATTATCCATCAGCAACTTGCTTTGAAATACTCTCTTGTGGGATCGGAAGTGCCGTACTACAGGTATGAGCCCGACCCAGTTCTTGATAATGGTCATATCACGTTGTACTGGGATCGGTCCATCATCACTGACAGGACTATTGTAGCCAATAAGCCTGATATAGTGGTGGTGGACCGAAACGAGAGGCGTGCAATGATTGTTGACATATCCGTTCCGCATGACGAGAACCTCGTGAAAGTCGAGAAAGATAAACAAATCAAGTATATTGACTTGGCTCGCGAGGTTGTCGACATGTGGGAAGTGGATTCGGCGATCATTGTACCGATAGTCGTGTCGGGTAATGGCTTAATAGCCAAGAGCCTCGACCAACACCTTAGGAGGCTCTCGTTAGGCGGCTGGATCAAGGGCTTGATTCAGAAAGCGGTACTCCTGGACACGGCTCGTATTGTTAGGAGGTTCCTTTCTCTGGAGCCCTGACCGCCGGTAGCTTGGACCCTGTTCCCGATACCGGTGGGACACTATTTTTTATATTTTTAAATGTTTTTTTTTATGTTTTTTTTAAAGAAATATTTAAAAATATAATTTATAAGTTTAATCTAATGAATAAAGAGAATAATAATATCGAGGAAATATAATTATCGAGGAAATATAAATATAATTATCGAGTGTGTATCGGTGAGATCTTCGCAGTCATCAAAGTAGTCAGACAACTGTGAATCCAGAGCAGCCACCAGCGCCCTGTTCTTGTTATGCATGGGCAAACGAGGTAAGCGAGGCCTAAGTTCGGGTGACATGTTGCGATATTCCCGAATTGCACACTCCAAAGCACTCCTCAGTTCGCTATTGCACTGGGTACTTACGTTAGCAACCGTGTCAGTACTCCCTTCGTCAGCGTGGCTGAGAATTTGGTTGGACGGTGGTACCTCATCTGGTACCACAGACTGCGACGAAGGAGCAATGACACGGCTACTCATTTCCATTCGGAGGCGATCAAGCACAGTATCATCCAACATATGATTACGCTGGATAACCCGTACCTGATCCGACAGTCGTTGGGTTGACATGTTGACGGCTGGCTCAAGCACCTGAAACAGAGAGAGCATCCGAACACGGTACGCGGTCAGGTTGTTTCCTCCCTCTGTAGCCCCATAGTATGCGCGCATGACGTTTTCGTTGATGGTTTGCGTCCATCGCATGCGCTGCACACTTCCGCCGGGAGCTGGGACCCTATCAGAGACCGGTGGGCCTCGAGGTCCTAAGCCGCTCGGCGGCCGGCGTCCTCTTCGTCGACGCGCTGGTGGTGGTGTCGTCGGCGGAGAGAAGAACTCGTCCCTGGAGCTCGACGCAACTGCCGCGGCCGGTGTCACAGCACTCACAGTGGGGCTGGGTTCCGGCGGCGGCAAGGCGGAGCTGAGCGACGAGGCCGGAGGTGATGGGCGTGCACGGCATGCTGCAGCTCTCGTCAACATGGTTGTATATTGCTTTGTATATTCATTCCGTCTATTGATTTTGTATTATTCATATTGGTGACATAAGTCATCTGTCTGCTGTGTTCATTTTTTCCCATATATTATGGATCTCTTGGTTGATTTTTGATTTTATAGGTTTTATTATGTATTAAATCTTTCTTGTTATTTTTACTATAGAATTTGGGTTGATATGGGTCCAGAAATCAGTATTAACAAACTTAAATCTTCGGGAATGAAAAAAAAACACCTTTTGTTGACATCGAGTGTTGCCAGTTATTAACCAGTGACGTAGCTACACGACCGAAACCAGCTGTACCGGCCTGGCAGTTCAGGATCGAGCGTCGTATTGGTGGGGCCAGAGCACTCATCGGCAAACTAATTTGCTTCAGGGAGGGCAACACTCGCCCTAGAGTGATGCGCTTTGTGAGACGGGCATTTTCGGGGACAGACATCAGCCCCCGAGACTACATGTCCCGAGTCACAGAGCGCATCGACTTTCTGAAGCAAAAAGTGTATGCATGGGCAAACCGTATCCGCAGGTATAAGCGCCGGGTGGAGCGATACACCCAGAATCGCACATTCCGAAGCAACGAAAGGTGGGTATATAGGGCTTGGGAGCGACCGGACCAAGGTGTGACTGACGCACGCCTCCCGGATGATGACGCCATGAGTTCATTCTGGCGCAGCATCTGGTCGGTGCCTGTCAGTCACACCGAGGGTGATTGGATTCGGGAGGTGGAGCGCGCGTGCGATCCAATACCACAAATGGGGGCAATTTACATCAGCCCCCAAGATGTAGCTCGTGCAGTCCGTCCGTTGCCTAACTGGAAATCTCCAGGGCCGGATGGACTGCACAATTTCTGGATAAAGTGGTTCACAGGATCGCACGCCCGTTTGGCGTCTCAATTCCAATCTGCCCTAGAGTTAGGGTCGCTGCCCGAGTTTTTTACGACAGGAATAACCCACCTGCTCCATAAATCAGGCAGTACTGCGGAACCTAAAAATTATAGACCGATCACGTGTTTGCCGACGGTCTATAAAGTTCTTACATCCATACTGAGAAGCAAAATTAACAACCATATTGACAAAAATTTGATAATGTCACCTTCTCAGAATGGATGTAGGAATGGGTCCCGCGGTACTAAGGCTGCTCCTCATTGATATGACCATTAGCCAACAGGTTCGACGTTCCCGAAAGGATCTGTCGACATGTTGGATAGATTATAAGAAGGCCTATGACTCCGTTCCTCATACATGGCTCATGAGGGTGCTAGAGTTGTATAAAATTGATACAACACTACGCACCTTCCTGATGTCGTGTATGAGGAAATGGAGTACGGTCCTTCGCTATCCAGGATGTCGACATATCCAGAGGAATAGCGAACCTGTAAGGATAGAGCGAGGTATATTCCAGGGTGATAGTTTGAGTCCGCTTTGGTTTTGCCTAGCCTTGAATCCTCTAGGCACACTGCTGGAGAATTCAGGTCTAGGCTATCGGTTGAAGAGAGGTGGTCAGGTTATATCTCACCTTCTTTACATGGATGACTTGAAGCTTTTTGCCCCCAACAACCTGCAACTGATGGAGCTACTGAAGGTAACTGAAACCTTCAGTAGTGCCATCAGGATGGAGTTTGGTGTGGACAAATGTGCGTTCATGCATGTAAAGCGAGGGGAGGTTGTGGAATCTGTGGGCACTCAACTCACGGATTCCATAAACCTGAGATCTCTCTCTTCAACCGAAACCTATAAGTATTTGGGTATGTCGGAAGCCCTAGGCATCAATATCAGTGACATGAAGCAATCGTTGAAGGAGCGTTTCTTTGGACGCCTGAAGAAGGTTTTCAATAGCCTTCTTTCAGGCGGAAACAAGGTGCGCGCCTTCAACGGTTGGGTCATGCCGGTATTGATGTACTCTTTCGGCGTACTCAAATGGACTCAAACGGAACTTGACGCCTTGGATAGGCGGGTCCGAACATTGCTGACTGCATACCGAATGCATCACCCACGATCGTCGGTGATGAGACTGTATATCCCGCGGAAGTGTGACGGTCGAGGTTTTTTAAATGCCAAGACCCTTCACAACCGCGAGGTTTGCAGTCTCAGGGAGTATTTCCTAGCTGCCGACGTGGGTATGCATCGAGATGTAGTGGCAGTGGACAAGGGACTCACCCCGCTCTCCTTGGCTAAGGAGAACTGGCGCAAACCGGTAGTGCTTGACACTAACGATCGCAGGGAAGTATGGCAGAGCAAGGAACTTCACGGACGCTTTTTCCGGGCCCTTCACGGGCCCGATGTAGACCAATTGGCGTCCGTAGCTTGGCTGCGTTTCGGTGACCTCTTTGGGGAAACCGAAGGTTTTATCTGTGCAATTATGGACGAAGTTATCATGACGAATAACTACCGGAGATTTATTGTGAAGGACGGCACGGTTGACATCTGTCGGGCGTGTCACCGTCCGGGAGAATCAATTCGTCACATTATCTCCGGTTGTTCTCGTCTGGCTAACGGCGAGTATTTGCATAGGCACAACCTTGTAGCCAAGATTATCCATCAGCAACTTGCTTTGAAATACTCTCTTGTGGGATCGGAAGTGCCGTACTACAGGTATGAGCCCGACCCAGTTCTTGATAATGGTCATATCACGTTGTACTGGGATCGGTCCATCATCACTGACAGGACTATTGTAGCCAATAAGCCTGATATAGTGGTGGTGGACCGAAACGAGAGGCGTGCAATGATTGTTGACATATCCGTTCCGCATGACGAGAACCTCGTGAAAGTCGAGAAAGATAAACAAATCAAGTATATTGACTTGGCTCGCGAGGTTGTCGACATGTGGGAAGTGGATTCGGCGATCATTGTACCGATAGTCGTGTCGGGTAATGGCTTAATAGCCAAGAGCCTCGACCAACACCTTAGGAGGCTCTCGTTAGGCGGCTGGATCAAGGGCTTGATTCAGAAAGCGGTACTCCTGGACACGGCTCGTATTGTTAGGAGGTTCCTTTCTCTGGAGCCCTGACCGACGGTAGCTTGGACCCTGTTCCCGATACCGGTGGGACACTATTTTTTATATTTTTAAATGTTTTTTTTTTTTATATGTATGTTAAAAATATTTAAAAATTTTAAAAATATGTGATACAATAAATAAAGGAAATAATAATAAAATAATTTAATGTTTTTTTTAATGTTTTTTTTTAAAGAAATATTTAAAAATATTATAAAATATGTTTAAGTAATAAATGAATGGAATAAAAAAAAACAATCGAAAAAAAAAGCAACGGTTCTACTGCATACTGGACAGGTCAATCCCAAGCCTTTTCGTCTGCAATATAGTCCTTTACAGTGTAAAAAGCCTTTTGGGAAAGTTTTCGTTTTACAAAGGATTTATTAAGGCTTAGTTGTTGAATATGACTAGGAAGTTTATTATAGAAGTGTACCTATACATTGGCATCTAAATGAGCCCCCTATTTCCCTCAAAGGCCGATTGTACAACTTGAATAACTTTTAAAATCGTTACTTATCTTACAGTTTACACAAATATACCAAATTATTTTTTTTGAAAATTTTTGTTTCTGTATGCAGTGTATTGGGTCCTTTGCTTTTTATTCTTTATATTAATGATTTACCAAAAGTTACAAACTACCCAATGACTCTCTTTGCCGATGATAGTACGGACACTATTCCCTCAAAAAATATGAATACAATATGAGAACGACATAAGTAATACTATTCAATCAATAGCCCAGTGGATGAATAATAATAATCTAAAAATAAACATAGAAAAGACAAAATTAATGTGGTTTAGCCAACGTATAGTTCCACCTAATTTCAACATAGCTTATCAGGGTATTATGCTCAGCACAGTTGATACAACAAAGTTTTTAGGCATCATAATAGATAAGAACCTCAACTGGAAAGCACATACAGAGGCATTGACCAAAAGAATTAGTTCATCTGCATATGCACTTCACAAATTGGCAGCCATAGTAAATATTGATGCACTTGTTACAGCGTATCATGGGATTGTAGAATCTATTCTGAGATTTGGTATTGTATTTTGGGGCAACTCAACTAATAGGGAAATGGTTTTCAGGTCACAAAAAAAGTGTATTAGGGCTATGTTTGGACTTGACATTATGGAAAACTGCAAACCTTTGTTTATTAAATATAAATTATTAACAGTCCCTTCTCTGTTCATATACGAGGTAGCTACTTTCGTTAAAACTAACCCTAACTTATTCACCCGTCGCTCGGTTACGAAGAACTACGTCAAGTTCTTCGTAACCGTCGAGATTATGATAGACTATGTAGTGTAAGGTCCAATACAGCGTTAATGCAAAAAAGTGTTTTCTGCTTGGCTCCGGTGATATTTAACAAAATACCTAAACTCATTAAAGAACTTAATGTACCAAAATTTAAGATACAACTGAAGTAATATTTGATTGATAAATGTTTTTATAATATAAATGATTTTTTAAATACTTAACACCTATAATTTTGACATTTCATCAGTATTTCCTGCTATGCTAATAAATATTTTATGCTATGCTAATTTTAATTTGTGTAACATTTTAAATTTTGTTTCTTTTCTTAATTTTAAGTATTTTTTTTTTAAATGTAATTTTTGCTTTTAACATTTTTTATTTTTTATTTGATTTATAATTTGTGACATTTTTACTCTTTTTTTTTTTCATTTTCATTCCGTGTTTGGCTTCCATCGAGAACGGACGTGTGCAATTCGCGAGCGCGTGCTCTACTTTAGAGTAATTTGCTGGCGTTGCGAAAACGCCGTCATCACGGAAGTGCGAATCGATCTATCAAGGCCTCCGCGATGACCTTGTTACTAATTATAGTGTAAACAAGTGCAATTAAGTAATTATTGTATAGTAAGTATGAAGTTTTAACTAACGTCACAATGTGTGCAACAACTGTTAAAATTCAAACTGATTTGGAAAGGCAGTTATATGACTGTTATCTCCGAGAAAAATCAGCAAAAGAAAATCTGGAAGTCCTTGTTAATGACCTAAAGGTTAAGGTACAAAACCTCCAGCAACAACTTAATAACCTTCACCAAGAAAATCAATGCTCCAAGGGTCAAAAATGTAGTGAGCCCAAAGATTTGGCTAAGAGTAACATAAAATTTGCTCAATCCGAAAAAGAAAACGTCGAATATTGTACTGATGAGGATGAACTCGCTAAAGAAACTGAGTGGATTAGGGCTAAAAGCAGGAAAAAAAGGAAGCTAAACAACTCACTTTCTCCTCAACAACAACCCGGAACAAGCGCCCAGCAACAAAAATATGCGAAAGAGCCGCCAGTTAAAAAAGTGCCTCCCCCGCCACCAATCATTATAGAAGGAGTCAAAAACTATCAAACGTTCTACGACTCACTAATTGAAAGCCAACCAGCTGAATCATTCACCGCCAAAATGATGAATGGCGATTGTGTGAAAGTTAACGCTAAATCAGAAGACTTACAGAGCAATTTCCAAGTTTTTGACTGAAAAAGACTACCACTGGCACTCATGAGAATAAACAGGCTAGACCAATAAGAGTTGTGGTGAAAAAATTACATTCTTCTTGTCAGCCAGATCGCATTAAAGATGACCTTATAACGCAAGGGCTAAAAATAGAAAAGGTTGACTACAAATTGAGCTGGAAGAGTAAAGAACCACTCAATATGTTCGTTTTATCTTTCCATAATGACGAAGATGTCAACAAAATCTATGGCATTAAGTATATATTAGGGTGTAAAATTGAAATCCAAAGCTTATTCCTCAATGTAAGAGATGCCAGGCATACGGGCATACTCATAAATATTGTAAAAGAGAGCCAAGGTGTGTAAAATGTACTGTAAAACACCTTACAGCCAACTGTACCAAATCCCCTCAAGATAAGCCAAAGTGCGTCCACTGTGGTCTACCTCACCCTGCAAACTACAGAGGGTGTGAAGTAGCTAAAGAGATGCAACTCTTAAAAAACAAAAATATTAAGAAGAAACTTGATGTGACAACTTCTCAACACTTTCCTCTGATGAGGCATGACAAACAAGCACAGAAAGCAAGTATTCAGGCAACTCCAAAACCTTCAACCACACAAGGAACTAATATTTGCTCCTATGCACAAGCTGCAAAGCAAGGATCTTCGAACATAGAGGATAAAATTAATCAGATATTGAAGTGCATTACTACATTCGACAGAAGATTAGAAAAGCTAGAATCCAGCACCAAAACATCTATTTCAAATAATCAAAAATGAATAACTCTCTTAAAATAATGGCGTGGAACTCGAATGGGCTCCTCAAACATCAAAATGAGTTACAGGCGGTCCTAGATACAGAAAACATAGACGTGTGATTGATATCCGAAACACACTTTACTAAACAATCCTTTGTGAAATTTAGAGGATATACAGTGTATAACTCGCTTCACCCTGACAACTCCGCTAGGGGAGGTAGCGCTGTCATAATCAAAGACAATATTAATCATTACGAGCAGTGCAAGTACGAAGAGCTAGATAACCAAGCTATGGTAATATCTGTCAAAACCAAATTTTGTCAGGTGTCCATAGCGGCTGTATACTGTCCTCCAAGGCACATGATAAGAAAAGAGCGATATTTACATTTCTTTGAAATGTTAGGTCAAAGATTTATCCTAGGCGGTGATTTTAATGCCAAGCATATTCATTGGGGATCAAGACTTACAACAACAAAAGGAAGGCAGCTTTTAAGTGCAGTTAAAGAAACACATTGTGAAGTTATGAGCACAGGAAAACCAACATACTGGCCCACTGACCTCCAAAAAATACCAGATTTAATAGACTTTTTCATATGCAAAAACATATCCACCAATTACATCGGATTGGAGGAGGGTTTTCATATGAACTCTGATCACTCACCGATAATACTGAGACTTAGTCAAAAAATCGTCCTAAAAGAAAGCCAGATATTCCTAGTTAATAAGTCAACAGATTGGGAAAGTTTTGCCCTTGATTTAGATAAAATTATCGACCTAAGAACTGCGATAAAAACGCAAGATCAGCTTGACTCAGAAGTAAACGAATATGTTGTTGATATCCAACAATGTGCGTGGAACAATACACCACAAATAAAACACAAATATAAGGGTCACATCTATCCTAAGGAAATTGTGGATTTACTATCTGAGAAAAGAAAACAAAGAAAGCGATGGCAGCAAACAAGGTGTCCGCGGGAAAAAACATTATTAAATAATCTAACTAAAAAATTAAATAGAAAAATTCTACAATTTAAGGATGAATCTCTAAATAGCAACCTTCTGCAGCTAACCAATGATAATTCAACGGATTACTCTCTTTGGAAAGTGACAAGAAACCTAAAAAAGCCAATTAAACAAATACCGCCTATTAGAGATACCAACGGAAAATGGGCCATAAGTAATGACCAAAAAGCTTTAAGGTTTGCTCAACACCTACAAAATACTTGCCAACCCAATGGTAACTGTACAGATATACTTGAGTGTGAAAAGTTAGTGCAAAATCAAGAAATAAAGCTTGTGACTCCTAAAGAAGTTATGAGAGAAATTCAAAATAATATTAGTTCGAAAAAGTCACCTGGCTACGACCTCATAACAGGCGAAATTCTTATTCTTCTCAATTCTTCGTTTCAGAGAAAAACACTCTACAGTAGACCAGGTACACAGAATAACAAATGTTATTGAAAAAACGCTCGAAAATAAAGAAGTCTGCGCCACCGTCTTCTTAGATGTCGCGCAAGCTTTTGACAAAGTTTGGCATGAGGGCCTAATATTCAAACTCAGATGTATGTTGCCTCCAGAATTTGCAGATATTCTGGAGTCGTATTTAACCAATAGATTGTTTAGGATAAGGCAAGATGATGCATTTTCGGAGCTTAAAAGTATAAATGCTGGGGTACCTCAAGGAAGTGTGCTAGGCCCAATCCTCTACTTGTTGTACACATGTGACATCCCACAACTCGAAAACAACACCATTGCGACCTTTGCTGATTAGGTACCTAATCAAAGAGTAGACAAAAACGTAAGTTCTTTGAAAGAGTAAACATGTAGGAATTTTGTGGAAGTATCTACCTAAAATTTTTAACCAAATCAATCATGTTTCAAGTTCTGAAAAAAATCTGCATAACATCGTGGAATAGTATTAGAATTAACTAATGACATCAAATCTTGAAATTTTCTTTGGGAAATGGGTATCTTATCAGGGTAAGCTTTCTTGAGTTGCACATCTTATATAAGTATTAGTTGTTTTCTAGTTCTGCTGGATCTAATGTTGACCGTTTTGTAGTTATCATCTTTGTATGAAGTCTTTTAATAGAGGATACCAGGATTCTCTTTTTCCACTCCTGAGACACAAATGTCGTTAAAATTAAACTTCTTCCCACGTGTGTTAACATTAAAATTGGTTGCAGTGGTATCTATGAGATCTTTCAGGTCAAAAAAGAAGCTATGATCTAATTCATGCACGTTAAATGATTCTCCAGATTTTCGTGCTGTTGAAATTAAAGCAGTATATTGCGATGGTAGATATATTGGGTTAGATTTCAACGCTTTCTTGATATTTTTTTCGATTAATGAATGGCTCACATCGCCTTCATGGCCAATTCCTTTTATGCCAAAATTTGACACAGCATAAAGATAAGCAGCAATTATGAATTTGTTCTTTTTTTGACCACCATAATTATCGGAATACAGTACAACTTCTACTTCGTCGACATCACTAGAACAATATCCTGTCTTGAAGCACACATTTCTAAGTATTGCAGTAAGCAAGACTATCTCATTAGATCATTTATGCCCTTCACCTTCATGCCAAATGTAGCAATTAACTGTGCCCAATCTTTTCTTATTCAAGTCACATATGGTAAAATTGTATGTGCTTTATTTGCTTTTACAATAAAAAGTCGAAACCTCACCTTTCGGGGCTGGTAAAGCGGCTTGAAAATCGAAGCATGTAACTCTCTTTCTCCGTTCCAGCTATATTTTTCTCTTCGTGGTGCAAGTGAAATAACAAAACATAAACAATCACATATGGATCACTGACTGCGCTCATACAACATAGCGGGGGCAACATTGAATCAACACAACAACATAGGCAGCACCTCGGTGCTTCCTCTCGCCGCGGCGCTGCGCGTCGGTGCGATGCGGTGTGGCAACGCCGCAGTTTGTTGGATTGGCCCGCGCAAGCTTGCGTCCAATTTACCTCTTGAAGACTAATAAAGGTATCAAAATAAATAGCCTTTTAAATAATAAATTCTTTGTCTGTCTCATAAGAGTGTCGCCTGAATTTTTCAACCTGAAAGGGGGCGGCGTAATCAATAAGATAGAATGAAAACGTGATGAAAACACTGCTTTACAGTGTATAAATTCCCTTTTCTGATAGCTTTCTTCTCACGCCACGATCTAAAATTCAAGGAATTATCAAAACGAAGACAATATTTAAACAAAATAATATTTATTCAAGAACTTATCATCGTACGTCAGTTAAGTCAAACAATTTTTATATAATTTTTCGTCTTGAAAATGTGATCTCATAAATGACAAGGCATTTAAAGTATTGTCACCCAGGGAACTTCTTAGTTTACTACAAAAATATCCGGCGGATGAAAAGGCTCGCTCGGCTTCGACACTTGTAGGCGTTATCAAAAGCAAATAATTATACGCTGCAGTCAAAAAAACTTCACGACCGCCGCCAGCGCTGTCGTGAATGCACATTTCTACAGTAATAATGGAATGGAGATCTATGTTTATTGTTGAAATTGGTTTATTTACAGTCACTTTGTTTATTTCTTTGTCTAACTGTTGTGCGATTGTCAACTATTCGCCATCATCATTACTGGTGGCAATTGCGTCCGATGCACTGTGTTGTGGTTGTGAATTTGTACATTTTGTGTAGAATTATATTTCAACCGTTCCAATAGTTCCAATACATTCGTATATCATCCGACGCTGGTTTCGTCAAATATTCTGTGGCAGCAGTTTAAAAAAAAAAACTCTTTTTTATGCAAATATTGCAAAACACCTAATAAATGTGTTGTTTTCTTTATTTTCTTTCTAAGAGATGTGCGCAAGAAGCGCAGCGTCGGTGATCAATAAGTTTGATCGCGGCGACATAATAACAAAACTGTAGTTTTTATTACATCCAAGCTGCAATGAATATCGTGAAGGTCTTGGATCTCCTCATCTGTAAATTTTACATTTGATTTCAAATCTAATGACGCGTTAAAAAGCATTATTTTAATTTGAGAAATCGGCCTACCATACCTTACAAGCTGTTCCATCGCGTTTTACAGTCTAGTATTAGGTCAATATTTTTACCATGTCCTTTTAAAATGTACTTTTGCAACAAGTCGTTTTTAAAAGATTTTATTAGTTTTTTAATATTTTTTTTTTATATAATACATTTGTATAAAACTCCTATTCTGGAACTCAGGTTGATTCTACAATAAACGGATCTTCATCTTCTTATATTCTCTCTGCTTCTTCACCGCGGCGTATTTGAGACATCCTCCTGCACTTCAGGTTCTGGATTTTTTTGTGTTATATATAAAACTTCTAGGACTGCTAGTTGTATCCCATGAGCCAAACACAATTGGTAGTAGCCGTCAAAATTTCTACACACTTACACTTGCTCCATTTGTTGTGAAAGCTATTATGTCGTCTTCCAGACTTAAACCGAAGTCACTCAAATGCTGCTGTAATTATTGATTGCCTACTACAGCTGGCATTGATCCCTGTATTCGTACGAGTTTTTATATTTGGCCATATCAAAATCTTTATTATGGATATTACACACACAGACACACACACTACACACACAGACCCCAGAGAGTTCCTATTACTGACTACATATAGTAGTCAGTAATAGGAATACCGACTGAGTTAAGTGCCCAAGAAGTGTACGATTGCATTTATGAGCAGAACCTGGCTGACAATCTGCCTAATTTACCCCGTGACTCTTTTTTGGCCTCCATAAAATTACGTCACAAGTCGGGTCAAAAAGAGGGATATGCAATTTGGCAAATTTTTTTTTATTTCACGAATTACTCTTAAAAAGTCCATTCTTTTAGAAACCGTGACAAAAAAAATGAAATTACATGTAGTTTTTAAAATAGCCACGTTAACATTGACAGATGTGTCACGATCGTCAGTTAACAGTGACGGATGTCAACTCGCGACAATGTTTGCGGGATGCGCGAGGTGGCAGCGCGTGCGGTTGTGCCAGTACGGACTATGTTGCACGGACGAATGCACGCTGCATGTTATTTTGTTATTAAAGAGAATTATTTATCGTTTTTTGTTTTTTATAATAAGAAAAATGCTTACTAGGTCCGCACACGTAGTAAAACTGCCTACTGAAGAACATAACATGTTATGGTTAAAAATAAGAGTATCGATTTTTGTTTTTAATGAAATATGTAATAGTCCGGTTAAAAAAGTAGGATGTTACTTATCCGACATTGTTAATTGACTTTAATGCACTAAAATATGTCAGTAGTACCACAACCGACATTGTTAATCGTTTTATTGTATATCCAATTTGTCGGATGTGTCACTTCCCACAAATAGTCAATTAGTTTGTACACGTAATAATGTCGTATGTGGTAGATCCGACAAAAAAAAATTGATTTAGTACTGTTAAAAAAGTCATTTCTGACTTTTAACATACTTAAAAAAACAATAACAATACTTTATCATCATGTACTTAAGCCCATAAATATGCATTAAAAATCTGTACATTTTTGTAAACTTAGGTCATGAATTAAAAAAAATATCAACATTTCAAACTTTGACTCGCTCTCCTGTAAAGTTGCCGATTTTCACATCCGACAATGTTAATAGGGATAGGCGAATTATGTTCTGGAAGTAACTGCTAGCATAAGAAAAGCGCTTATAAACCAAAGCGGAGTATTCATAAAAAATTGGACATCCTGCCCAGTGCGGGACTTCACACTTGTGACCAGGTGCTTCAAATGTCAACAGTACGGGCATGCTGCAAAGATTTGTCGCGAAACTATCTACACATGATGCTGTGTGATAAGACAGCTGATCAGTCACAGTGTGCTACGTGCATGCGTTTTAATAAACCGAGTAATCACAAGACTTGCAATCAAGACTGCCCGGCTAAGAAAATTGCTGAGACAAGACTCATTAATTCTATTGAATATAATGAGGACACGTAAATAACGCCGTTGTTTTGTTTTCTGTTACTTACATACTTATTTTTTTATTTATTTAACAATTTTGTACACACACATAAAAAGGAAAAAAATAAATGAAGAAAACAGATAAATAGGTACAGAGGTGATGCTTATTTCTAAAGAAATCTCTTCCAGCTCACCTGCGAAAGGATAGTTTGAAAAAAAAAAGAGAAGTAGACACCGTGTGTAATAGTAAAAGGAAAATTAGTACACACACAATGATTGACAATAAACAATTATAATATGTAAATAAAAACATACTATTATAAATATAAACATACACAAAGTAAAATAAATATCTCAAGAATACTTAGTTATATAATATATAATACATACTAATATGCAACTATAACGGAAGAGAAAGATAGTGTTCTTTTACTCTACTTTTAAAGACTGCAAGAGTTTGGCAGGCCCTAATGTCAGTTGGTAGAGAATTCCACAATCGTACTGCATGCGCAGTGAAGGAGTAAGAATAGAAATGGCTGGAGTGAGGAGGGGATTTAAGGAGATTCCTTAGATGCGACCTGCAAGGTGCATCAGAAGGACGTGAATAGGAAAAGCGTTCCCGCAAATAATACAGCAAACTCAAAACGACTTTTGCCAGCAGCTGATTCGAGAAGTACGCTCATCGACGCCGTATAACACCTCTGAGGCCCATCAAGCATCGTTTGCTTTTGGCGCGAACGGAAACTTCGCGAAATGTACCTCCCGTTATGGCGGACGCGCGGACGAGTCAAACGGACGCGGACGAACAAACCCAAAAGGTTAATCACTCACTCCCCAAGCGAACGTCGATACGAACGATAGTGTTCCTACTGTGTAAAGAAAGTGTAGAAAAAATTTAAATCCTGTGATAATTACAAATAAATCAGTCGTAATTGTTAAGAAAAATATACTTAAAAAAAAGATTGAATTGGAGTATTATAAAAAAAAAATGTAATGCAAAAAGTGAGCCAATTAAGCAAGAATTGCAAATTAAGATTTTAAAGAAGCAGTTGGAAAAAGCGGACTGTCCTATCCTAGATTGATATTAAGTAAATTAATCATTTGTAGAATTTATTAATAATCATGGTTGCGCCAATTTGCTATGATCCGCGATTTTGTTTTTTGTAATTTATTTTTTTGGCCTAGCAATCCTATCCCTTCCGCTTCCCTTCCCCGCACGACCTCAAGAATTGGAATGACATTACGTGTTTGTGCTTCGATTGTGAATGTGACCGCTCCGCTAACATCGCCCGCTCGAAATTACAAGAAAATTGACTATTTCGTGATCCAACCATTCAAAGACTCAACAATAGTGCAGTGTAGTGCAATACAGGACCTGGCAGTGCTTTGAAAGTGCGAAGTCGGGGTTCGCCGGCCGGCGCCACGTGGAACCTTCGAGGTCAAAAGGTCAGTGTTCCTCCCTAATACATCCATCCCATGCCAGGCACAGTACCTGCATATTGTTAACAAACCTTAGATCGCTTTTTAACATACAGTCCACAGCTTATTCGCGCAACCATTACTTTTTGGTCCTACGAGCAGGATCGTGAATCATTTTCTTGTAATTTCGCAATATAGTATTTGTTCCATAGGGAATAAACGCAACGCGCCTGTTTACCTAGATATAATAGTAGAAAACCCGCATCTAGGCATTTAGGCAACTAAACGTTATTTCGCTCGTATAGTTAAAGAGCCATTGATAATTACGGTACCTACGCCGTCAACCGCACCGCATAATTATAGTTAGCTACGTAAATATCAGTGTAGATATAAATCGATCGCATTCTTTTTCTTGACAAAATTCATTCGGAAGTCCTACAAATTGCATGTAGGTAGACGCATTTCAAAAATACCCGTTCATTGTTGAGTGAATATTTGTAGGAAACGGATAAACCATAGATTATATACGCATATGAACGACGTGAATGATTTAATCGAGAAATTGGGTAATATTCACTCATTGATTCAGGTTATTCCGTTCGTTCGCCGTTCACTTTGTTGTTTACAATATTACCATATTGTTATCTGATAATTATCGCTTACTTAATAATTCGTTAAGTGTTTGTTTGAGTGTATAGTGTGAATATATCAAAACAAGATGTCTCTTAAGGTTAGTACTGATTTAAAGGTTCAGTTAAAGCTTTTATACGCTAAAAGGGACTCACAGTTTTCACGTGTTCAATCAATTTGTGATAAATCTTTGCAAATCTCTGATCTGGCGATTAGAGATGCTTTCTTGTGTTCGTTGGAAACTTTAGATAGTTTGCGCGCGGATTTTGAATCTACAATTAATAATATAGACATTTTAGAGTTGGAGGTAAATCCTGATTACTGTGTGAGTTATCAGGCATTGTCGTCCTTTGATGACTTGTATTGTCGTATCAAACGTATTGCTAGGAGTTTAGAGACTCCCCCCCCCCGCGAGTGGTTTATCCAACCCTCCTCGCGAACGCCCACGATTGCCGCCAATTCAAATACCTGAATTTAATGGTGACATTCGAAATTGGAATTTATTTATAGATAGTTTCGAAAATATAATACATAGGAACACAT
Source organism: Leucania comma (assembly GCA_958295575.1). Lineage (NCBI taxonomy): Eukaryota > Metazoa > Arthropoda > Insecta > Lepidoptera > Noctuidae > Leucania > Leucania comma. The sequence goes on along the minus strand of OY282477.1, from coordinate 19,318,709 downwards.
CGCTGACAGATCACGAGAGATTGCATTATCTCGTAGAAAAATTGACCGGTAAGGCAAAGGCTGTCTGTGCTGGAATTACGTTTAGCGCTGAAAATTACACTTTAGTTTTGAACACTTTAAAAACAAAATACGAAGATAAGCGATTAGTAGCCACCGCATATTTAGATCAATTATTCGATTTGAAAAGTTCTTCCGTTTGTAACGATCATAATTTAGAGAAGTTTTTAAATATTTTCGCATCATCTGTTCGTGCAGTAAAGAACCTAAAGGTCAATGACCTCTGTGACTTTTTGTTTTTGTATATCGGTTTAAAGAAATTAGATCCTGAAACTGTTCGTCTGTTTGAAACGACTCGGCGCGGTAACGAAATACCTAAGTTCGAAGATTTAGAATCTTTTATTCGCGACCATATTAAGGTATTGCAGCGCACGTCGGCACGTCATGAAGTCACGAATAGGACAGGTTCCGATCGCCGTATAGACGCGTCATCGAAGTCAGTCAAGACTGCACATACGCTAGTTAATACCGCCTCAACACCTGACTGTTCTCTGTGTAAGGGTAGCCATACACAGCTGTACAAGTGTTCAGAATTTCAGAGATTATCGCCTAGTGATCGTTACAAGTTTGTCCGCACTAATAATTTGTGTTTTAATTGTCTAAGTGACAAACATCTGGTTACGTCATGTAACAGTGGTGTTAGCTGTCGTAAATGTCTAGCTAGACATCATACCTTCTTACATTTTGAGAGTAGTAAGCTGCCATCGCAGCCGCAGCCTGCGCAGACGCGCGACGCTTGTGACGCGCGGCCTGCTGCAAGTGCAAACGACGTAACATTGTGTTCGCTTTCCGCCGCTGGTACTCAAATCACTACCGTTTTACTTGCGACCGCGCAAGTTGTCATTGTAGATGCCTTTGGCAAACCGCACACCGTTCGAGCGCTACTAGATGGCGCTTCCCAGAGTAATTTTATTACTCGGGATTGTTGTCAACGCCTTGGTTTTAGTTTTAATAATTGGTCATCCCGCTCAGAAGTGAAAGGTTTTGGAGGTTTAAAGGCAACCATTCACGGTTCCATTAAAATAATATTTAGTTCACGTTTTAATCGTAATATTTCGTTTGAAATGGATTCGCTAGTCGCAGATAAGATTACGGAACGGTTGCCCACGGTACCGGTTGACACGTCCATGCTGACGGAGTTTAAGAACTTGCAGTTAGCCGACGGAAATTACGCTTTCCCTGGAGATATCGATCTATTGATCGGTGCTTCGATTCTCCCGCATCTCCAGTTATCACGTAAAATTCAAGGTCTTCCGATGTACCCCGCTCCGCACGCACTGGAAACAGTTCTCGGGTTTGTTATAGTTGGTTCCGCACCCGCTTGTTTAGATAGTTACTCGACTGTGTCGCACTGTTGCACCGTCGAGCCGCCGCTTGAGTCTACCATCCGCAAGTTCTGGGAGATTGAAGAGGTCAATGTCCCGCCTATTCTCAGCCCTGAGGATCAGGTCACTGAGGAGATTTATACCCGCACGACTACTCGTGATAAAGATGGTCGTTATGTTGTCGCGCTCCCTTTCAAGGGTGATATTTTTTCGCTCGGTGGCTCCCGTGCCTCCGCAGAAAAACGCTTTCTATGCTTGGAACGTAAGATGCAGGCGTCTCCTAAGTTGAAGCAAGCCTATGATGATGTGCTGATCGAATATTTAGATAAAGGTTATATCTCATCAGCGCCTGCCGAGACTGAGGAGACACGTGATTACCCGTTTTACATCATCCCGCACCATGGAGTTGTTAGAGAAGACAAGCTTACAACTAAACTGCGTGTGGTTATGGATGGTAGCGCTAAAACTAGTACTGGCATATCGCTTAACGATATCTTGTGTTGTGGTCAGAACCTCCAGGGTAACTTATGTGAAATAATAGTAAATTTTCGCTTGTTTGCTATTGCGCTCTCTGCTGATATTCGGCAAATGTTTCTTAGTATTGGAATCAGAGAATGTGACCGTAGATTCCAACGCTTCTTGTATAGATTTTCTCCGCAGGAACCTTTGAAGGTTTACGAATTCAATCGTGTTTGTTTTGGGCTTAAGTCTAGTCCCTTTCACGCTCTTCGCACTATCAAGCAGTTGGCCGCTGACGAGGGTGATACATACCCGAAAGCAAGGGCCACTATTGAAAACGGATTGTACATGGACGATTTTGTGTACAGTGTACCTAGTGAAGCAGAGGCTATAGAGACCGCTGCTCAAGTAATCAGCCTCATGAAGTCCGGTCAATTTGATCTGGTGAAATGGACAAGCAACTCGCAAGCTACATTAGAGTCGATTCCACCGTCACACCGGTTGACTTCGGTAAAGGAATTCGATGATAGTGATTCGCATAAGATCCTTGGTTTAAGTTGGTCACCCGCAACTGATATGTTCAGTCTTAAAATTAGCTCGACTCCGCCAACTTGTACCAAACGCGTTATCCTAGCATGTGTAGCTCGGATATGGGATATAATGGGTTTTGTAGCTCCTGTCGTTTTGTATGCAAAGCTGCTTATAAAGGAGCTTTGGCTTTCCAACTGTGATTGGGACGACACCGCTCCTGACAGTGTTGCTAAGTTGTGGGCTCGCTATAGGAAAGAGCTTCCAATGCTCGATCAGATACAGATTCCTCGCCATGTTGGTATAGTACCAGACACTGTTGTTAATGTGGTAGGTTTCGCAGACGCCAGTGAGAGGGCTTACGGGGGAGTGGTTTACTTTCAGGTCCAAAATGGCGATAACATTTCAGTTTTCCTCATTAGCGCAAAATCAAAGGTATCTCCTCGTAAGGTTGTCTCTCTTGCTCGTCTCGAACTCTGCGCTATTCTTATGTTGGTTCAATTGATTACATCTATAGTCAAAACTTGTCGTCCTCGCATTAATATAGAGAGAATTGTAGCGTTTTCAGACTCAACCGTTGCTCTATGTTGGGCCCACTCTTCACCCCATCGATGGGGCACGTTTGTCGCAAATAGGGTGGCTAAGATTCAAGCTGAATTGTCACCGGAAAATATATTCCATGTCGCTGGATCAGAAAACCCAGCTGATTGTCTCTCACGTGGTTTGCTTCCTGCGCAAATTTTAAATCATCCGCTTTGGTTTTGTGGCCCTCCCTGGCTTCATACCACTCCTAACGAGTGGCCAAGTGCTCCGTTTAACCCCGCTACTGTTTCTGAGCCACCCGAGGAGAAGAAACATACGCTTGTAGTGTCAGTTCCGCGTGAAGAGTCAGTTGTTTTGTTGTTGTCTAATCGAGTCTCGTCTTGGTCGAGACTATTACGCTGTGTAGTTTACGTCCTAAGATTTTTGAGATTATTACCATCGCGTGGTTCTATAATCGCAGCTGATTTGGATAGAGCTGAATCAGTTGTACTTCGAGAGTTGCAGAAATTTTATTTTTCAATAGAATTTCGTAGTTTAGAATCACATAAACCTTGTAGTCACGCACTTCAACATTTGAAACCATTTTTGCAAGACGGACTCATTCGTGTCGGTGGCCGTCTGCGAAATGCTAAGTTAGAGTTTGAACAAATGCATCCAGTAGTTCTACCACGCAAGGATCACGTTTTGGATTTGTTGATGAATACACGTCCGTTGTGTCGGACTTTGTCTAGTGATCCATCGGAGCCACTAGCGTTGACGCCGGCTCACTTCTTGACGACGACTCCTCTTAAATATTTGCCCGCTTTAGATGTCGAGACTGACAAACTGCAGCTTCACCCGCGTCACGCTCTGCTAGATAGCTTAGTTCAGTCCTTTTGGAAGCGATGGAGGACAGATTATCTGCATACGCTGCAGTCGCGTCAAAAGTGGAACACTCCTTCAGATCCAGTCACAGTCGGTACTGTGGTGATACTGAAGACTGAGAGTGCGCCTCCTCTGCACTGGCCTCTTGGTGTAGTGGAAGAAGTTTTTCCGGGTTCGAACGGAATAACGCGAATCGTAAAGGTTAAAACCGCAACTGGATCGTACCTGCGTCCGGTTATTCGCCTCTGCCCTCTGCCTAATCAGTAGTAGTGGCATAGTTAGTTATAAGTTGTTTCGCTACCTAGTATTGATAGTTTAGATATAGTAATAGGGTTTAGTTTCGCTTTTGTTTTTTCCTTTTCTTTGAAGGTAACCCTTCAAACCCGGGGGGAATGGTTGCGCCAATTTGCTATGATCCGCGATTTTGTTTTTTGTAATTTATTTTTTGGCCTAGCAATCCTATCCCTTCCGCTTCCCTTCCCCGCACGACCTCAAGAATTGGAATGACATTACGTGTTTGTGCTTCGATTGTGAATGTGACCGCTCCGCTAACATCGCCCGCTCGAAATTACAAGAAAATTGACTATTTCGTGATCCAACCATTCAAAGACTCAACAATAGTGCAGTGTAGTGCAATACAGGACCTGGCAGTGCTTTGAAAGTGCGAAGTCGGGGTTCGCCGGCCGGCGCCACGTGGAACCTTCGAGGTCAAAAGGTCAGTGTTCCTCCCTAATACATCCATCCACATAACATACAGTCCACAGCTTATTCGCGCAACCAATCATAAAATAATAGAAATAATTAGGAATATATACAGTAGAGAATATGAAAATAAAACAAGATTTTTGAAGAACTCGTTTTAAATAGCTACCTATTGGTTTATATCATGTTAAAAGGGGGGTAAAGCAATATATTTAATCATAAAAAAAAACAGAAATTGTTATAAATCAGTCTTTTATTTATTCTTATGTAATTATTGAAATAATTATCTAGTATTGCAGTTCTGGTAGCAAAGTTTTGTACGCCTTGGGTTTGCACAACTTCATGCACTTCTTCTACTGCAGGTTCATCTAATTCAAGCGTCAAATTATGTAAAACAACACATGCCACAATGACCTTTACCACCTTCGATAAATAGGCCTACAAAAAGAAATATTATTTTTTGGTGCATTTGTTTTTGTGTCTATGGCCGATAAATTAATGTCATTTTAACTCATCAGCTCTAGTTTTAATTCTTTTCCCACCTTCTTCACAAAAAGGCATTATATAATAATACCAATAAAGTTTGTTACTATTTCATTATGTCTATTACGTCCAGATGTTGTGTTAACTATCCTGAATTATTTTGTTTTAATTATGTTGTTATATCCTAATCCACTAAACAAGTCGTGGTAATCTGTGATATTAATATTATGCACTCTTTTAACTAATCCTAAAGTTAGACATGCTTGCAGTCCCAGCACACTTTGACATTCTATATCAGCTATTGCAAATTTTAATACGTAAGGAATATTCTTGTACCACCATTTTAAATTACAAACACCTCTTATTGGTATGAAATTACCACTATAAGACTACAATTGAACACATTTACCCTTAATTATTATTTTACTATCATATCCAAGTAATAAAAATCGCTTAACAGATAAAACACTAATATCTGCACCCGTATCCAGTTTAAATTTTTCAGAACCAAACTCCCCTTGGAGTACTTCAAACCAGTCCTCAGATGAAGTATTTATGTCAGAAACATTATATAATACGGATATAAAAAATGACTCACAGTCGTCTCCTTCGTTTTTCTCTTCATCAATACCTATGTCGTACATTTTTTTTAAAAACTTTTTTACCTTGCACATCCTTGCAAAATGACCATAATTTTCACAAACATAACACTGCACGACAATAGCCGGACACGATGCAGGTTCAGTACAATTACCTCCACACCTGAGACAACATCCAGATGCACCTGATTGCCGAGGCGTTTTGGAACCGGAACCACCAACTGCGCCACGTCCCCGACGCTGCGGACGCCCCCGGCCACGCCAGCTGCCACGGCCGCCGCCGCCGCGCACGCCAAGCGTATCGACCTGCATGGAAGCCGACTCTGCCGAGCTTTTTGCACCTCGTGTCTCCAACAAGCGAATACTGTCGTGAGATATCTCGTTAACTTGACAGATTTTTATAGCTTTTTCTAAAGTCAGGTCATCAGTTCTCAACAATCGATCTCGTACGATTGTACTTTTCGTACCGCAAACAATACGGTCACGAATCAGGTCCTCTTCTATTATTTGAAAACAGCAGTTTCTGCTCAATAGTTTCAATGATGTTACATATTGATCAATCGATTCGCCAGCCTCCTGGTTCCTCGTAAAAAAATTGTATCGAGCTAAAGTTATATTCTGTCTGACACCGAAATATTCATCAAATTTTTTCATCAACAGAGTGACATCATCCTTGTCACTCCCTTTGTCAAATGTAAAAGTCTCAAAAATATCGAACCCCTCGGGTCCAATTAAGTTGACCAGTAAACTGGCCTGCACGCCATGCTCCTCTTTATGCACCCCTGATGCTTTTAAAAACAACATGAATTGCGTTTTCCATTTCTTCCAAGCGTCAGCCCGGCTGACGGAGCTGCCTTCCAAACTTACATAGTTCCAACGGTGGTCGCGCGTGTTCCATACTCGGACAATACTTATACTCACTGCGTAGGTAAAATACTCACAACAATTTTCAATGATTATGTATTTTACAGATTTTATTTTCACCGCTGCCACTATGTAATGAAACACCGTGTGTAGTTTGGTTAACAACTGACCAAAGAGTTTACTCACTTTATTATAACATAAGGTTGAAGGCATGAAGGTTCTATGTACAATATAGGTAGAACCTTCTTATGATACCACAACAATACGAGTACAATCGTGCTCGGGAGAAGGATGTATAATCCAGTAAGGTGCTGGTAGGGATCTTGACCGCACTTCCGGGATTGTCCTGATAGCCGTGGTATACCTTTCCACTCCTCAAGCACCTCAGGATATGTTGCCCTCTTGTTGCTACGTCACTTCGTGCTAGCGGTCGTTTTTGGGGGCCCATTTATTGAGTGTGCAAGTCACCCCCTGCCTGTTTACCGATGGATATTAATAACATTGTTTAGGCAGGGGCCATAGTTTTCACATAGTTCTTGGTAACCAGTCCACTTAAGACTCCAAAAACCATAGCCCTATTGTCTTTATTTTCCATGTCACTATAGTTTTCACCAACCGGGGGTTGTCCTTGGATGCACTAGCATTGCGCGTACAAGGACAATCGTCGGTTGGCTTCACGTTCCATTAAAAGTACCTAAGGGCCTCTGCGACTTGGTTTCGGCTCCTCGTACGCCTTCCAAAGGTCCAGGACCAGGAGTTCTGAGATATATAAACGCATATTCTTAGGTATTATGAAATTCGGACTTTTGAAAATCGGAACATCGAAATTCGGAATAAAATATTTCGGAGTATTTGGGTGTTCCCAGGATAGATATCAAGGAAGATAGGACACTCATTTGATGGTCGACTACTGCTGGGGAATCATGCAAGATTGCCCAAGTCAGTTTTATTTGAGAAAATCACTCAAAAGACAATTTTTGACGTTTAATGCCAATAAAACATATATTTTTGTGAAAATTGTTTTTCTACTTATCTCAAGAACTAGAGCTGATAGAAAAAACGGATTACCTTTTTGATATCGCCATGCAAGACATACTTAAAATCAGGTCTAAAATCCCCGGCTCCAAATTTTTTGTAGGCTAGTGTAATTTTATTTGCATGAAGACATGACAAACAATCTTCTTTTGAGCACGCCAAAGCATCCCTCAATAGTGTTTCGGGTGGTTATGTGTGATCGGTTGTAAGCTTCCTATGATGCTGTGGTGGGAATTATGAAAGGTGTCATTAGATATCTCAGGCATGGATATCCACTATCTCCTAAAATTAAATATGATCCAAACCTCCCATCTTCAAACTGAGTGGCTAGTGAAGAGTCATTCCAAATTGTGGTGTCATGAACTGACACTGGCCAGCGAGCAATGATACTCTTTATTTTTAATGTTGCATCGCAAACTGCTTGCCACACAACCACACTTGCTTGCTTTGCTTAAAAAAAACCTTTTCTATTTCTATATAGTTCTGCTCTGTTACCTCCAGGTGAATTAATTTTAATGTGAGTGCAATCAACTGCACCTATGACTCTTGAGAATCCGGCTATATCAAAAAATCTTGCTGCCACAGTTGGCCGTTGCTCAGCAGTGGGCATTTTTACTACTGTCGCCTTGCTTACGTTAGCCTTGTCTCCAACGACTGCTTGGAAGCTGCCAGTCGCATAAAATCTTAATGCTATTAGCAGTTGTAGCATTGGTGATATACAGTACCGCCTTTGAATCCTGCTAACTGGTAAATTTCGTTTTATTTTTCCATAAATGATTTTAACAGGTTCTTTTGTAAAACGAAATTGATTTTTGAATTGTTGATCGTCCAGAATCACAAAAAAATCTGGCCGATATTTTGCTACGCGTCGTCGCCGTGGTGGCCTTATTTCGGGATCCTCCATCTATTATAGTGAAGTATCGTAACTGGATATATTTTAATTACGAAGAGCACAATTTAAGTAGCCCGATTTGGATACTTAAATATCTGATGCTTAACTTTGCAGTAAGCGGGATTTGAGAATGGAAAATCTTGTTCAGAAACACAAATCCGACTTGATCACACGAGTTGAAATTCCGAACTGTCATTATTGAGAGTGAATTGAGATTTATCAAACTCTAAGCTCAAATCAAACTTAAACTTAGTTCAGAAACAATAATATTTTTTAAGTCATATTTAAGTCATAGATGAGAATTCTCAACGTAAAATACTCAGTTCAGAAATCGGCTGTTAGCAAAGTATTCGTCGTGTATTGGAAATAATTTTGTTCATAAGTTATTTACTTTTTGTTTAATGAATTTCAGTTTATATTTACTAACATATTAGCACTTAAATAATTTACCTGAGATACAGGTTTATACCTAGTTCAGGTAGAATGAAATTTTGTACCTTTTACTCTTCTTCTTTTACTCTAGATGCCCTTTAGTTTAGAAGCCCTTAATGTATAAATATTTATGTAAAGCAAACAATTCAATAAACATAACTATTATTATTCCATTTATTTACATTATACTTATTTTACATATTTTACTCATTTTTAAATATTTCTTTACAAAAACATTTAAAAATATAAAAAAATATTATTATTATTATATACGGGTAGACGTCCACTCATCAAACGTGATTGTAAATCTTTTATTTTCAGACTTCATAATTTTTAATTGATTTTTAAATTTTATCATTCTGCTATAACTCTGTTCTAGAATTATCCGTGTTAGAGTCGTAGAAGATTTTGGCACATCGCAGCCAGAGTTTTAAAAAAATATTTTAAATCTTCTGAAATACAAAATGTGCTCAATCGTATCCCATCCAATGCAGCCATTCTGGTCACTCGAATCTCCATATTTGAAAAACTTTTGTGAAGGTTCATTCGTACTTTTTCGTGTTTGAATTAGACCACTATTACACGTTGATGTACTCGGCCTTTGCGACTCCTCCTCTTGCGGCATCTCTCCAATATGCTTGGCATGCATCTGTGGGTGTAACGCTCCAGTTACGCCACCAGGAGTTTACAATTTTTTTTGCAATGTCTACTAGTCTGTCCATTATCAGCTCTCAAGAAATGTTCCAAGATAGAGCTTTGTGTGCGTTTGTTCAAAAACTCCTTGTATACAGTCTTATTTGAAGAATACCTGAAAAAAAAAAACTAAAAGGCAGTTATGTTAATAATAATGATATTGGTTAAACTGTATTGTTTGTTGTAAATGGGGATATAAATAATAAATCGTTTTGTTAGAACCTTATATTTTATTTTTACATAAACTTATAGACGTAAGTAGTTAAGTTTATTATAGTTGAGAGGTACTTTTTTGCATCCATTTGGTGGTGATTACGAGGATTTTAAATGTTTGCTTAGTGATCATGAGGGTGGGCGCTGATACCTATATATACAAGATATTAAGTTATCTTAGTTTAGGTATCAGCTGTAAGCACTTAAATAATACCACTATTTAACCTTTCGACCTAATTTATTGTTACTTGTTAAACTTGTAAACTTGAAGGTGCAAAATAAACAATTATTATTATTATTACTTTGATCTACACAAAAATCCTTCTTGCTATCGAATTTCGGCATGAGTTTACGAGACTCAATCTTCGCCTTAATTAAACCTTCGCGTGCTGATTTTGTACACAACAATGCTGAAGCTTCAGTTACAGTTTTAACTGACCTCTCGACTGCTTGGGTATGACAAGTAATCGCAAAAATAATATTTTATTGTCCTCTCCTTGAGCGATGTAAATCTCAAGCTATTAGTTAGAAACTTGCGTCAGGATTGGTTCTGAAACCTGAATCTGCCAGTCTATAAGATCATAATATACTTTAGCGTCCATATTAATGTCGGGAACTTGAAATAGTCTCAATGATTCTGTTTTTTGGTCTCGTGCTTTTAAAATTCTACGCAGAGCCAATTCTCTTACATGTTTTTCTGAATCTGATAACATTGCCAACAACAGGTTTTCTGGGTGGGCAAAGAAGCTGTTGCGTTGTATTACCGGATCGATAACTGCTTTTAACTCTGTTGACAAATAACGAGACCTAGAAACTAATTCAAATAAATGTCTTCCTCCATCTTTGCAACTTGGGTGACTTTTTATATGGAACCACGTTGGAGCGTATACTTTCACCACATATGTTGCCAAAGTACGAAGTTTATCGGAAGGATTTGACGTTGCTATGTAAAGACGAAGAACTCTGTTAGCTCGCGTGAGCCACCTTGCATGAGACATTTTCCCTGGTGATTTGTCAGCTAAATCTGCAGGACATTCACCAGGTATAACGGCTGATACTATTCTGTACAAATACAATTGGTCAGAACTGAGATCTTTCATGTCTATTGGTAGAATTTCTCCTGGGATATTTTTAAATATGGTAAGAGCTTTTGCTTCACAATTTTCTAAGGCTTTTCCGATTTCCCCTGTAAATGTTCTAGGACCAGACGTGGTACCATCAATGAAAGAAAATAAATGTCGAAACGGCAATTCATTCATATGCAGTAAGCAAATAATTCACTGCAAATGTCTGTTTAATCTTTTTTCCATTAGCCTTATTATACCACCAAATTTTCCAACATTAACATTAGTGCCATCACATCCAATAGCCATCAAGTGATCCAATGACACATTTTCAGTTAAAAAGAAATTAATAATTGCCTTTTCTATTAATTTTGCTGTTCCAGCTATTGGGGTGATATAACCTAAGTATATCACCCCAAGTAATGAAATATGTTCTTCAATTATTAGTTCCTTATAATATTTCCCGCCCCTTTTCCTGTTAATCAATGTTTTATCTTTCCTACCGTCGAAGTATAGAACAGGTATTACGGAAGCTTTCTGTTTGTTGATGATGCTATTCCGAGCTTTGGTTCTTTCTCTTCTCAGTTTATTTTTATCAATAATCGGCAAGTTTGTTTCATGTAAAACCACGGAAGCGATAGCGGCAGCTGCTCTGTCAGATATTCCGTACCGGTCGCAGGTTTGGGATAATGAAGAATAATTCACAGAAACAGTAGATTCCTGACTTAGTTTTTTTATTCTTTTTGGTTGAAAATCTTTGCAGTCGCTTGATGTGTCACGCGCTGACGACGAGGAGCTGTTAATGACAGAGGATGTGGTAGGCAAGACATCAGAGGTCGTTGGTTGTTGAATACTTTTTGACAATTCCTGTCTAAGTTTTCGTTTTAAACTTTTTTGATTTTTTCTTGTTGTAGCCACATCTGTGTTACCTATTATCATCTTTCTTGAAGATCTTTGGTCTGTAAGAAAGCTTTGTTCATTGGATGGGACTTTCTTTTCCTTAGGGCAATTACATTTGGCAAAATCTAGACACTTACAGGCAGAAATATCGAATAAAACTTTGCTGGAAGCGAGGAACTCTTCCAATCGCTTTTTTGGTATTTTAGGATGCGATTTTAATAAATTTTTAAACTTAAACTTTAAGTATTTGTTGCACCCCTTACGTGTTCGTGCGGAGGATTCGCCCGGGTGTCGCCACTGTGCGGAACACCCGGAGGACACGGTGGAGCATACTGTAGAGGTGTGCCCCGCCTGGGCGGAGCATCGCCGTGTCCTCGTGGGGGCAATCGGCGGCAGCGATCTCTCTCGCCGGGCCTTGGTTCAGGCCATGGTCCGGAGTGAGGAGGGATGGCAGGCGGTCGCCTCCTTCTGCGAAGCAGTAATGCTAGCAAAGGAGGAGGCAGACCGCATCAGGCAAAGGCAACGGGGCGCTCGCCCCAGCCGCCGCCGGGATTCCGATCCCGATTTCCGGCCACCGTAGGCGCGGGCTTGCGGACGGCGTGCAATGGGTAGCACGCTGTCCGATCGTCCGGTAACATACCGGATCGAGCCCAAGTCGTCGACGGCGCGTTCTGTTCCCGCGCGCCTCAAGGAGCTGTCAGCAAACCGTAGAGGCCCAGCCTGCTAGCTGCAGGCAGGCAGGGTCGAAGCCTGCTGGGGTTAAGGGCCGTTTTCTGAGAGGAAGGCTCAGCCCCGGCATGATAGGCATGAAGGAACGGGGTAGGTTTTTAGTCAGTAAGAGTCTGACACTACTTCCCGCTCCACCCAAGGGCGGGACTTGTCATTGGATGATTTTACCTACCATAAAAAAAAAAAAAAAAAAAACCCCTTACGTGTGAAACAGTCGGCAGCGACAATATCAGCAATTTCTAGAAAACTTGGTTCCTTTTCGGTATTTTTGGTCACTTTAATGTCAAATCTTGTCCACTCGTAACACTTCATTATTTCTTCATAAGTTGGAAGCACATTGTCTTTTAGATCACTAGTATTACCGAATACAGGACATTCCCACGCTTTTCGAGTAAGATTCATGTTAAAAATCACAGCAACACACCTTTCTTTTAGCTAAATACAGTTCAACTAACCGTCCGAAATAATCGAGTTGCGGGCGGTACTTAAAAGTTTTAACACTTATCCTCAAGAACTTTGTTTACGTTTCCGATATTATGTCTAAGGTATAATTTATGGACCTAATATAAATTTAAGCAGTTTCAAAAGTGTGAGTAGTGTATTTAAGTATGTTAGCAGTTGTTAAAAAAGAGGTAATTTATTGGTATTTTTGAAATTTTAAACTTAATCCGGAGGCAGTTACACTAAACAGAATGCAATAATATTTTGCACACGATATATCAACACTAATTAGCACCAAATTATCGCTATAACAAAACAAAATTAAAAAAAAAAATTACCCACCCTAATGTATAAACACGTTTATTTAAGTCTTATTGATAACATTACAAATAGTCAGGATCGACGCCATCTTCTACGGTTAGTGATGTGCATCGACATCCGATAGGGATGTACTTCAATACTCACAACATCCTTCTTTTTTACATACGTTCAAAAAAAACAAACTTAATCAATAAAAGTTATCTACTACATAATTGAAAAGTGTAAAACTGCTACACCACAACCAATAAGTATTTCAATTTAACAAAACAAAACAGGTATCTGTAAAGTAGCGTGTATGTATGTTTATGTCGTGAGTGATTAGGAAACAAGGGCACAAGTGAAACACTCGGACGTTAGATATCAACTGGTTTTATTAACTGAGTTATAATACAACACACATTCACACCTTGCGGCGTCATCATTCTCACACTTTCATAGTACGTGTCGCCACAACATTCCCCCCTTTTTTTTATATATAACAATAAAAATACATACAGTAAAGTCCGTTTGTAATGACATCGAAAGGGATTGACAAACAAGTCATAATAAGCGGACGTCATACAAAGCGTTTTGTGAAATGAAAAACCTTTTTTATGTAAATATGAATGTACTTAAGTAGTTTAATACATAAACATAGTAATTACATATGTATACATACATATTAAATCAAAATCAAAATTGCACGTAATCAGCACATTATAACACATACAAGTGTATTTTTATTGTAAGTAATCTGTAATTTTTGTCTGCTTTTGTTTTTTCATTTTATTGTATAAACAATCTCTAATGCTATTGTGTATAGAAGACATAGCTATGGCCAAATTATCATTTTCAATATTGCTGTGAACAAATCGGGATAATAATTCTGCAGAAAAATACATATGTAATAAAATTATTAAATAGTACAATTCTAAAATAAAAAAAAGTTAAATACAGAGTAACGCATTAGTATTACAAAACTGCATATTCAGATAAGGCGAACATATGTATCGCTGCGATATTAAGTTACAATAACACAAGAATTAGAAACCAGATATGTCCCATTGTTGAGCTATCTTGTAATATTATGTTATTGTTTTATAATTGAGATACATTAATTTATAGATAAGTACAAGTTGCTTTGTGTTCTAAATGTTGCTCCTTATTCTCTGTAATTAAAATTATACAATATTTGTTACATTAAGAACAATTATATGAGAAAAAAACAAGAACATTATCATTTAGTTTTATCTAGTTATGAACATTTTTAAGTAGGTTAAGAACATACATCTATGTTTATAAATTACATACCTATTTAAACCTGCTGCATTCGTTTTTGAATAACACTATCCATCTCCTTCCTAAAACATTTCTTTACTTTCCCAGTACATTTACCGCAACACAAGTAACATAAAATCATTATAATTAACAATAGAACTGTAATAGCTATGTAATAATGATTTTTTATGTGACTTTCCACATTAGTAAAATCCAATTGATTAGCTCCATTTTGTGCTATAATTATTTCCTCGTTCTTACTGTAAGTTTTACCCATCTTGAAAATAATTTTTACTTTTTATTAATAAAATAAGGTAAGTAATGTACTTTCAATGAGGTTTGTTAGCAAATGAAACAAATATCTTAAGTAAGTAAATTGCATTGTGGCTGTGACCTACATAAAAATATGCATCGCTTATAAGTATCTACTTGGTGATTTCGTAACTCGCCCGCTTCGTGTGGTACAAGGTACGAACTTATCGTTATTTGAAAAGGAAACACTTCGCTTACTTAATGTTATTTCAGATTTATTACTAATTTGCTTATCTTCTATCTTATCTAATAAAGACTTACTTACTGATTGGGGTTCCTTACTTGAATGTTGCAGTATATAGGCTGGCTTTAATCTATCTATAGAAATCCTAACCTTTCTATATGACATTTGTATAACAAAAGTTTTATTACCACGACTTATGACGCTGTATGGGCCATCGTAAGGTGGTTGAAGTGATTTTCTTACCGTATCATTTCTAACAAATACTTGATTGCATTCTTTCAAATCTGAATGTACGAAAATATTCCTAGAATTGTATTGACGTATTGATTTAGGTCTTAATTTGCTAATTATATTCCTAATTTGCTTAACATAATCATGTGCGTCGTTAAAATTATGTTTGCTACTTTCAAAAAATTCACCTGGAATTCTTATGTTTGTACCATACACCATTTCGCTTGCACTAACACTAGTATCTACACGTGGAACTACTCTTAATCCTAACAATACTGTACTTAACTCTATTAACCAATTATTTGATTCACTCATTCTGGCCATAAGGGCTGCCTTAAGAGATCTATGCTACCTTTCCACTTTTCCATTACTCTCTGGGTGAAAACTAGTTGTTCTTATTTTATTTATTCCAAATAATTTCATTAGTTGCTGGAACAAATTGCTTTCGAATTGAGTTCCTCGATCACTTGTCAACCTGATAGGACATCCGAACCTGCTTATCCACCCATTGTATATAACCTTTGCTACTTTTTCCGCATGTATATCTCTTATAGGAAAAGCTTCTGGCCACCCAGTGAACCGACCTATAACCGTGACTAAATACCTATAGCCTTCAGGTGTGTTAGGTAACGGACCTACTATATCTACATGTATGTGTTCGAAGCGTTGGCATCGTGGGAAAGTACCTAACTCGGATTTGTTATGGCGTTGTACTTTTGCACGTTGACATTTAATACATGTTTTCGCCCACTGTCCTACCTCTTTATTCATACCTGGCCAGTAATATCTATTTGCTACCATTTTTCTACTAGTGCGGATACCGGGATGGCTTAAATTATGGATTATATTAAAATCATTTTTCCTAAACTTCTCTGTTAAATAAGGACGAGCTTTCTTTCCGCTAATGTTACAAACAATTGACTTATCGCATGTCGGTACTAAAATTTCCCTAAATTGCGTATTGTTCTTGACTAACTCTTGTAATTCTCTGTCTTTACTCTGCTCTTCCGCTAATTCATTATAATCTATTACACTTTGAGCTGATATACTTTCTATTCGTGACAAACAGTCCGCGACTACATTTTGTTCACCTGATATGTAACGTATGTCTGTTGTGAACTCACTTATTTATAATAATTGCCTTGTGGAGAACAAGGCAATTATTATAAATAAGTGTAAATAGCTACCTCTTTTTCACAGTTTTTTTTAGTAAAGGCGTATGTTAAAGGTTTATGATCTGTAAAGATTATTATTTTTGTCTCCCTTCTATTAAATTTTGAAAATATTGTATTGACATATAAACAGCTAATAATTCGCGATCATATGTGGAGTATTTCTGTTGGGAATCTGTGATATATATATAACCTAATGGTTGCCATTCATTATTAACAAATTGTTGCAAAACCGCACCTATGCATGTGTTTGAGGCGTCAGTAAAAAGTGCTAACTCGCAATCAGGCAACGGATGCGCCAATGTTACAGCATGTTGTAACTGTCGCTTACATTCCAAGAATGCTTTGTCAGCTGACTCATTCCACATAATTACAGTATTATCGCGTTTGTTTGTACCATGTATAAATTAATTTAATATAGCTTGATTTTCTGCGGCTTTGGGTAAATGTGACCTATAAAAATTGATCATCCCTAAAAATCTACGTAGTTCTTCTACTGTTTTTGGTTTAGGAAAATTTTCAATAACCTTTACTTTGCTCTCTAATGGATGGATACCGTTTGTACTTACCTTGTAGCCTAAAAATTCTATTTCTTCCTTACCAAAATCGCATTTGCTTAAATTTATAGTTATACCATATTTGTCAAATCTTTCAAATATTAATTTCAAATGTTCCCTATGTTCTTCTAAGCTATTACTTGCCAATATGACGTCATCTAAGTAAAAAAATAAAAAGTCAAATCCCTGTAAAACAATACAATTCATAAATCTTTGGAACGTTTGCGCAGCATTTCGCATGCCAAACATCATTCTAGTAAACTCAAACAATCCAAAAGGTGTAATAATCGCCGTTTTGGGAATGTCGTCTGGATGATTTAATATACAATGATAAGCTCTATTTATGTCTATCCGCGAAAATATCTTTTTATTTGCTAACAGGTAAGTAAAATCCCTTAGTCTCGGAATAGGGTATCTATCAGGAATAGTAACAGCGTTTAGTCTCCTATAATCACCTACTGGTCTTATCTCGCCTCCTTTTTTAGGTACTATGTGCAACGGACTAGCCCAAGGGCTTTTCGATGGCCTGCATATGCCCATCTCTTGCATTACGTGGAACTCCTCTTTAACCCTTCTATACCTATCTGGCGGCAATGGCCTCGCCCGCGCGTAAATTGGTGGACCAGTAGTTTCAATATGATGATAAACGGCATGAGTAGGCGTTTCCTTAAACGAAACTGGTTTTGTTATATTAGGAAATTCTTTCAACAAATTATAAAGCGGGTGTGTATCCATAATCGTACATATTGGTGCCTGCGAAGAATTAGTTATAGAACAAACAACATTCAAGTTAGTAACCCTGTCAACAAGTTTCTTATTTCTTAAATCTACTAGTAAATTATGAAACTCTAAAAAATCAGCTCCTAAAATAGGTTGGCTTACGTCTGCAATTACAAATGTCCATCGATAACACCTTCTTAAATTTAAATGTATTGTTTTTACACCATAAGTTTTAATTTCGCTATTATTCGCGGCAAAAAGTTTATAATTCGAGCACTCACCGGACAGCTTCTGCTTACGTGTTACTGGTACCACCGAAATATTTGCGCCTGTATCCACTAAAAATGTCATTCCAGTCTCCCTATCGAATACACTAAGACGGTGATTCTTGTTACACGTACCTAACAAGAATCACCGTCTTAGTGTATCCACCGCCGATGCCCGTACCTCACTTAGTTTTCCGATGAAGATGACCGAGATGGCGCTTTCCAGGCACACGGTTTTTCACAGGCTCGAGCTCGCTCACGAAAACGAAAGTGATACCTGCACAACCAATTTGGATGTTCTGGAGTCATGCGTGGTCTTGACGATGATCTGAAATGCGCTCTTCCTCGAAATCCTCCTCGTCCACGGCCATACCCTCGAAAACGGCTGCGTCATTGCAGTCCAAAACTCTGGTATGCGAGAGCTGACGCTGATTGCTGCTAATTCACCTTGTCCTTCCTCCATCTTACATGTAACATCTCGATCTGAGTCGCGTTTTTCTATCGTCGGCGTCGGTTCCGTAGCTGGGGCTGCGACTTGTTTTCCCGACATAGGAAACATGGCGAGTTGATATCTTCTCACGTCATGTATCGTATCGGGCAGGAATCACGTCGGGGTCACCAATGTAAAGTAGCGTGTATGTATGTTTATGTCGTGAGTGATTAGGAAACAAGGGCACAAGTGAAACACTCGGACGTTAGATATCAACTGGTTTTATTAACTGAGTTATAATACAACGCACACTCACACCTTGCGGCGTCATCATTCTCACACTTTCATAGTACGTGTCGCCACATATCTATTATACCACTTAAACTAAAACTTTTATATAAACCAAAACTTTAACTCTCGGGGAATAATGAATTAAATAGTCATTTTGATGCGTCAAAATTGCATAAAAATTTACCAAATAAATGTATTAATTTAGCGTGCACACAGGTCTAACACTTGGACACAACTAAAATGGTTACTTGTGCCGTAGCCTATACATAGGCGACAAAATACTAATAGTTTTCGAGCGTCGGGGCACTGTATGCGCAGTCAAGTGGTTATATAGTCTTTGTTAGTGTAGATGCATCACAGGCTGGATTAGGAGCGGTTATATTACAAGATAAGAAGCCAATAGCAGTTCTAGGGCATTGATAGAATTAGAACAACAGTACAGTCAGATTGAAAAAGAAGTACTAGTAAAGCCATGGGAGATATTATCAATTGACATATTTTTTCTTTACACAAAACCATACATTTTAATAGTAGATTCATATAGCAAGTTTGTAGAGATTCAACCTTTGGATAGTTTGTAAATAAAATGTACTATTTCAAATGTAAAAGAAATATTAGCTAGACATGGCATCCCAGAAATTATTTATACAGATGCAGGCACTCAATAGTTTTGAATTTAAGCAATTTTCTAAAGAATGGAACTTTATTTACAAAATACAAAGTCCAAAACACCATCAAGGAAATGGGTTAGCAGAAAGATATACAAACCGTTGAAAGAATGTTAAAAAAGTTAATTTATGAAAATAAGGACCGATATTAAGGCTTGTATATGTATAGAAATACACCAGTATCATCAAATGGAAGTTCACCATCAGAATGACTATTTAATTCATTATTCCCCGAGAGTTAAAGTTTTGGTTTATATAAAAGTTTTAGTTTAAGTGGTATAATAGATATGTGGCGACACGTACTATGAAAGTGTGAGAATGATGACGCCGCAAGGTGTGAGTGTGCGTTGTATTATAACTCAGTTAATAAAACCAGTTGATATCTAACGTCCGAGTGTTTCACTTGTGCCCTTGTTTCCTAATCACTCACGACATAAACATACATACACGCTACTTTACATTGGTGACCCCGACGTGATTCCTGCCCGATATGATACATGACGTGAGAAGATATCAACTCGCCATGTTTCCTATGTCGGGAAAACAAGTCGCAGCCCCAGCTACGGAACCGACGCCGACGATAGAAAAACGCGACTCAGATCGAGATGTTACATGTAAGATGGAGGAAGGACAAGGTGAATTAGCAGCAATCAGCGTCAGCTCTCGCATACCAGGTATCACTTTCGTTTTCGTGAGCGAGCTCGAGCCTGTGAAAAACCGTGTGCCTGGAAAGCGCCATCTCGGTCATCTTCATCGGAAAACTAAGTGAGGTACGGGCATCGGCGGTGGATACACTAAGACGGTGATTCTTGTTAGGTACGTGTAACAAGAATCACGGTTTTTCACAGGCTCGAGCTCGCTCACGAAAACGAAAGTGATACCTGCACAACCAATTTGGATGTTCTGGAGTCATGCGTGGTCTTGACGATGATCTGAAATGCGCTCTTCCTCGAAATCCTCCTCGTCCACGGCCATACCCTCGAAAACGGCTGCGTCATTGCAGTCCAAAACTCTGGTATGCGAGAGCTGACGCTGATTGCTGCTAATTCACCTTGTCCTTCCTCCATCTTACATGTAACATCTCGATCTGAGTCGCGTTTTTCTATCGTCGGCGTCGGTTCCGTAGCTGGGGCTGCGACTTGTTTTCCCGACATAGGAAACATGGCGAGTTGATATCTTCTCACGTCATGTATCGTATCGGGCAGGAATCACGTCGGGGTCACCAATGTAAAGTAGCGTGTATGTATGTTTATGTCGTGAGTGATTAGGAAACAAGGGCACAAGTGAAACACTCGGACGTTAGATATCAACTGGTTTTATTAACTGAGTTATAATACAACGCACACTCACACCTTGCGGCGTCATCATTCTCACACTTTCATAGTACGTGTCGCCACATATCTATTATACCACTTAAACTAAAACTTTTATATAAACCAAAACTTTAACTCTCGGGGAATAATGAATTAAATAGTCATTCTGATGGTGAACTTCCATTTGATGATACTGGTGTATTTCTATACATATACAAGCCTTAATATCGGTCCTTATTTTCATAAATTAACTTTTGTAACATTCTTTCAACGGTTTGTATATCTTTCTGCTAACCCATTTCCTTGATGGTGTTTTGGACTTTGTATTTTGTAAATAAAGTTCCATTCTTTAGAAAATTGCTTAAATTCAAAACTATTGAGTGCCTGCATCTGTATAAATAATTTCTGGGATGCCATGTCTAGCTAATATTTCTTTTACATTTGAAATAGTACATTTTATTTACAAACTATCCAAAGGTTGAATCTCTACAAACTTGCTATATGAATCTACTATTAAAATGTATGGTTTTGTGTAAAGAAAAAATATGTCAATTGATAATATCTCCCATGGCTTTACTAGTACTTCTTTTTCAATCTGACTGTACTGTTGTTCTAATTCTATCAATGCCCTAGAACTGCTATTGGCTTCTTATCTTGTAATATAACCGCTCCTAATCCAGCCTGTGATGCATCTACACTAACAAAGACTATATAACCACTTGACTGCGCATATAGTGCCCCGACGCTCGAAAACTATTAGTATTTTGTCGCCTATGTATAGGCTACGGCACAAGTAACCATTTTAGTTGTGTCCAAGTGTTAGACCTGTGTGCACGCTAAATTAATACATTTATTTGGTAAATTTTTATGCAATTTTGACGCATCAAAATGCCTTCATGCGCGGTGAAGTGGTGTGGGAAACACTCCAAGACATCTAGTTACAAAAAGGATGGCATAACTTTTCATCGGTAAGTAAACAGTACGAAAAATTATTTTTGATTTAGTCAGATTATGAGCCACTGCAGGGGGTCTATTTAAAATGGTGGCTGGGTAGAAGAGCACACTGTTGAGTCGCGCGTTGATGTCTTTTGTAAAAGTCTCGTTCTTCCATTAGGGAATTCTAATTCTTCTATCACTTTTTTTTCCCTTTGTATGTTTATCGTAAAAAATAGTGCTGTTACCCTAATTATCAGAAAGTAAACTGAAAGTTAATATCGAAAATAACAAAAATTAAAAAAAAAAACAATTGTTTAAAAAAATTACATCAAAGACCACCAAAAAGAACGAAGTGAAAAATAATTACTAAACAATAATTATTTTTCACTTTGTACCTTTTGGTGGACTTTGATGTATTTTTTGTTTTTAATATGTGTGTTTGACATACATATTTTTATTTTAGATTTCCGAAGATTCCGGAACTAAAAGAAAAGTGGATAGATAAGGTTAATAGGGAAAATTGGTTTCCAACAAAATACAGCGCTGTTTGTTCAAGGCACTTCACCCCCGATTGTTTTGAATATTTAAAACAACGCCGCCGTAAGTTTTATTTTTATTTATATAATGTTGGAAAAAATGAAATCGTGAATATAATAAACAATCATTCTTTACAGGCTTCACCAAATAATATAACTGACTCTAATATTAATATACCTGGGCCTTCACATCATGATATCGCCCTCGTAAGTTAATTTTTTTCTATACGTCCATAATATATAAGTCCATAGGTTAAATTTTATGCAACTGCGTTTACTGATACCCGAAATGTTTAATTACAGAGTTCATTATCAAATAAACAAGTGCATGCTAAAGTTAATACAGCAACTGAAGGCCAGACTCCTTTGCAGTGATCCTTTTGCTCCTTTCCAATTGATGATAGTACCATTTTTAAGTCTTCCCATGAATATGAAATTCCCTTAAGCTTCATTTTTACATTCTTTTCAACTGAATATGTCGGCAAAATTCAATATTAATATTTCTCGTTACCGCTTTATCTTCTTATTTTCTTTTATAATTATTAATTTTCAGAGTTCAACAATAAGTAACAAAGAAATAGTAGACCCAGCAGTTGTAGACCTTCTCCACGTAAACGCAAAATGAAACGACACATGGACCATCTTATATATTGCTCTTAGTAAAAAAAAGAAAGAGGTTAAGAGGCTGCAAGATAAAAATAGATCATTGGTTAAAAAAAATGCGAATTTAAAAGAAATTTTGAACACTTTTACTAAAAAATCTTATATTACTCAAGAAAATGAAGACATTTTAAGTCGTATAGGTGTACAAAATCAAGAAATTGTTAAACGCCAAATATTGAAATAAAAAAAGGACATATACCCAAAATGAAATACTCACCGGAGTTACGAGCATTCTCCTTAACATTGCATTTTTACTCCCCGAAAGCGTATAATTTCGTTAGAAAAACTTTCAGCACATGTTTACCTGCGCCAAGTACTTTGAGAAGTTGGTATCAATCCATAGACGGTAAGCCAGGATTTACAAAGGAGGCAATAGATACTATCAAAATGAAAGCCAGAGAATCCAAGAACAAAATTTACGCCACTATCATATTCGACGAAATGGCTATCAGAAGCGGTGTCGAATATCATCCCCAAAGCAGAAGGTACTATGGCCACGTGGGTTTTGGCGCCAGTTTACAAACAAACTGTCAAGACGAAGTTAAAGAAGCCCTTGTTTTTTTGCTGGTGCCAACAAATGCATCCTGGAAAATTCCAGTTGGTTATTTTTTAATAAATGGCATTAATGCAGAACAAAAAGCCGCTCTTCTAACAGAGGCGATCCATTTGGTAGAAGAGGCCGGTGTAAACGTCAAAGCTATTACATTTGACGGCAGCCCAGCAAATATTACTATGGCTAAAAAGTTAGGCTGTTCTTTTGAAGTTGATCAAATAAACTCCACCTTTAAAAATCTCTGCAATACTTCAAAAATAGCGGTATTTTTAGATCACATGATCAAGTTAGTGCGAAATGCATTTGAGTTTTATAGGAATTTAAAAGACGAACGGGGCAATATTATATCGTGGGAATATCTCGTTCAATTACATAATCTACAAACAGCGGAGAATTTTCATCTAGCTAATCGACTAAGAGCTGCTCATAAATTTTTAAAACTAAAATTATCAAAGTAAGCTTAGCAACCCAAATTTTTAGTAAGAGTGTATCAGATGCGCTCACATTTTGCAAAGAAAAGCTTAATTTACGTGAGTTTCAAGAAGCCACACCCACAATACAGTTTCTGGACATGATAAATGACCTTTTTGATATTCTGGACTCGCACACCCATGGATATGATTTAAAACGAGCAGTCAATACAGAAAATGCTGCGAATATTATATTTAAATTAAAGGCAGCAAAAGAAGCTATATTAAATATGTCCGCAGACATAATTGTAAAAAATGTAAAACAGGAAGTTCAACTAGTTAAATCACCTCGATATACCGGATTCATAGGATTTTGTGTGTGTGTATAGAAAGTGCCATTGCTCTCATCCAAGACTTGGTCCTGAACTCAGAGTGCGCCTTAAAATATCTTCCTTTACATAAAATAAGCCAAGACCACTTGGAACACCTGTTTGGAAGTATAAGATGTCACGGTGGATCAAACAACAATCCTAGTGTATTTGAAAGCATATACAAGAAGCTCCTGACCTATGCGCAAATAAAAAATAGTGGTAGTGGCAATTGCAGCGCTCTTGATCAAATTTCAATTGTGCAATGCAGTTCTGCAGTTAACCGCATCAATATTACTACAAGATACAAAGACCAAAACATAGATCTTGAGACTGAGAGCTTGGATTTTTCAGGACCTAATTCTGAATTCGGTGAAAAAGTTATAGAATATATGGCCGGTTACATTGTCCATGCTCTGATAAAGAAAATAAAATGCCAAACTTGCATTGGAGCGCTGATTGATGTACCAAATCAAAACGCCTTACAATTTCAAAAGGACACTAAAAACAAGTTTTTGTACGGATCCATCACAGTAATAGAAATTTGTCGTCGCACAGTATATTTTTTTGCCGAAAAATCGGACATGCCTGTTTTATTATCTAATATCTTAGGACTTGGGATTATAAATGCGAGACGAGAACTCCCGATTGCCTATTTGCTGTATAATAATAAAAATTAATACTTGAAAAAAATTTCTATGGTTTCCAGAAAAACCATAGAAACAGTTCTAATACAAAAGTTTTATGTCTTTTTTATATTTTATTCATGGTATTGAATAATGTCTTAAAACCTCTCTGATAACAAAAAAACATCCAGTCATGATTTGTTCAAGATGACAGAGTTATGGCTGATTTTACAAATTTATGTTTTCTTTTTTTTACCGTCATATTATTACATATTTGGATTTGTGACTGGGACTGAAATGTTCATTTTATTTACGCCTACAAAAAGTGGGATCCTAACTAAGCGGGATCTCGGAATTATTCTAATTCATGTTTTTTGGATAGGGTTGTCAACTCATAAATTTATTAAACTTAATATTCAAAGTTATTTTTCAAATGTTAGTAAGATTATACAGGAAGACATTTTATCACCTTTTATTTCTTATTTTTCTTTTGAGAATTAGGTGTCATTCGAACGTCCATTTTGGATATAAAAAAGTAGGTATTTAAACTTAAATTTTTTTTTCATAGAATCCGTAATTTCAATTTTTTTTTTCTAGCTAGACGTAGATCTTGAGCGGCGGGCGGGGGATGGGGTACTAAACAGCGTGGCGCGCGCGCTTTCAATATTTTTTTCTCTCTTTAGTATGTACACGTCACTTGTTTCCACGCGACGTGTGTGTATGTCCTAGTTCCGTCCCGGGCTCCCGTGAGTTGCACTGCGTCGCGCTGCCCGCCGCCGGCCAGCTGGACAATGTATTCAAAACGCGATTATTGTAAAATGGTGTTAAAAGTTAAGTTCGTGGAATTCATGTCCCTTGGCCGCTGCGGTCACCCGGACTCACCACCATTTACATAAGTTGATTTTATTTAAATGGTTTTACATAAGTTAATTCCCATTTCAAGTACGCCATTATGTAAAAAAAAGCCAGATAAACTTGGAATAAAGGTCATTGACCCTCCTACATTTGTTGACATTCTTAATTAAAAAATGCAAATATAGACATAAAACTATCTTGATTATCTATCGTGATTTTTTACATATAAAACAGTAATTAAAAACAGTTAATTCTTTGCCAACCCTCATGTTGGTCCACGAGTGGCAATTGATGAAGCTGTGGATAACGCCACAGCCGGTACTCTTTATCCTCCGGGAGTATTCGCAAATACGCAAGGAGACGTAATTAGCAGGCTCGATGTATTTAAAATATTAATCGCCAAATCAAAAGAAATGGGTTCGAAAATTCGCCCTACTGACTTACCTTTAGAAAATAGATCAGAGCTTATTTTAACTATTTTAGGATTTAAAAAAACTGAACTTAATGATGAGAAAGCATTTAAAGAGGCAATAGCTAAATTCACGTTTAAATGTGAAATGCGTTACAAAAATTGTAAATATAATTTTACCTTTTTTGCAAAGAAGAACAACAAATGGCTAAAAGAATCACTAAAAAATGATTTAAATAAATTTTTCATTAGAGGTTTACAAGACGCTTCACTTTCCGAGTCTGTTATATTTACTGATTCTGAATCAGAATCTAATATTTTGAGCCAATCCCCTGACAGAAATGAACTTGTACTTCATCATCAGCAACTA
Organism: Leucania comma; assembly: GCA_958295575.1. NCBI lineage: Eukaryota > Metazoa > Arthropoda > Insecta > Lepidoptera > Noctuidae > Leucania > Leucania comma. The sequence continues at coordinate 19,292,438 of OY282477.1, read as the reverse complement.
ATTTCTGATTCCAATAATGACCCAAATTCTATTGTACAAGGTTTACCTATTGAAGAAAATACTTTGAATATTGCAGTCTCCCCCACAATGGATACTATTGCTTCGACTTCTTCATGTTCGGCCTATGAGTCACTTAGTGACAGACAAAAACGAAGGGTGTGCAAAGAACTCCAATATTTCCTCGAAAGTGAACCACCTACAAAAGTTGTTAAAGCTGTTTCGAGTGCATTAGAAGCAAAAGGACAAAAACTGAAAACCAATGCGTCTTTGCAATTTGTTATTAATTCTTGTCTTGAAAGCCCAACACGTCCTACTAAAATAGCAACTAAACTTCGCAAAGATCCATGTCCTTATTCTCCAGATGAAGCTTTAGCAGTATTTATAGACAGAAAATTTACAGTAGAGACATACAACTTTTTGCAACAAGATTTAAAATCAAGAGGTTTTCCAGCATTTCCTCTGTATAAAAAAGTGTTCGACGCAAAACAAAAATGTTATCAGGATAGTGCGATTCAAGTAACAGAAAGAGAAGCATTAATTTGTTCCATTAGCTAGTTTACTATCTCACACTCTTCAAAGATTAATAAACTCATGCGACGAAATTATATCAGCATTTTGTGAACAAAAAGACCTAGAAACTGTGGATTGTATTTTTGAGGGAAGTTGGGGGTTTTATGGTAGTTCGGGTCAATCATTATATAAACAGAATTTTTCTGATAATCAAGAGCCTGAAAACAGTTTATTTGCAACAACATTCATCCCATTACGGATAAAAACAAACAAAGATTTTGTGCTTTGGTTAAACCCGACTCCACAATCATACAGGTTTTGTCGTCCAATTCATATCCAGTATCGAAAAGAGACAAAAGATTTAATATTAAATGAGCAGAAGTGGATGGAAGACCAAATTAGGGATTTGACTACACTAGAAGCAACTACATCTAACAATAAGAAAATAACGGTAAAACCAAAACTTTATTTGACATGCATAGATGGCAAAGTACTAAATATAATAACTCTTCTCAACTTAAATGTCCGTTTTGTAAAGCAACCTCAACACAATTCAACAAATTAGACATAATTTATTCTCAGCCAATTGATGAATCGGTTTTCAAATACGGAATAAGTCCCTTGCATGCATGGATTCGCGTGTTAGAGTTCTTACTTCATTTGGGCTACAAGCTTCCTGTAAAGAAATGGAGGGTAAGCAAAGATTCAATAGAATCGAAATTTGCAGAAATATTAGGCCTTGGTCAGTGGTTGTTGGACGATCTTCACACGATTCTGGTTACATTATCTTGTGGTCTACCTGTAGATGCTGATAAACGTGGAGATTTTTGTAAAATCGTTGCATCTAAATACGTAGCAGAATTTGGTTGGTACCCAATGACAGTTACAATACATAAGATTCTCATACACGGGCAAGATATTGTTAATAGCTCAGCTCTTCCAGTCGGCTTACTATCAGAGCAAGCCGGAGAAGCACGTAATAAGTTCTGGCGATACGACAGAGAACACCATAGCCGAAAATCCGACCGCGAAAAAACCATGTTAGACTTGTTTCACAGGGCACTGGAATCGTTAGATCCAGAAATTTCTTACATTAGGTTGCAGAATAGGTTGAAAAAACTAAAATCCTTGCCTTTACCATCCAACGTAGTCAAGTTACTGAAACCATATGGAATATCAGCAGAAGACGATTTTGTGTCAACAGAAAATGAGATAAATTTTGAAATTATTGAAGGACTTACCGACAATGTAACAGAAATTCTTTCGTCCGATCAGGCTGAAGAATAATTATAGTAGCTAGGTACGTTCATCAGAAACAACTAGGTAAAATGGTATAGCATAGCATAGCATCAGCCTTATAATGTTCCCACTGCTGGGACTCAGGCCTCCTCTCTAGGACAGGAAATGGGCCGTAATCCACCACGCTGGCTCGGTGCGGGTTTGTGGATGTCACATGTCTTTGCATTTTTGGTTCTAGGACATGTCGATTTCTTAACGATGTTTTCCTTCACCGTTTTGAGAGTAGTGGTGAAGAAATAAATTACACAAAGTCATTACCTTGTTGTTGTTTGTTGTTACGCCTGGTTGGGTTTGAACCTACGACCTACAACTCGTAAGTCAGGGCCGTCACCACTCGACCACCACTGTTCTCACTCGAATACCACCGCTCTCAAAATGGTGTAATTTTTTATCAATTTTATATAAAGGTAACTGACTAGCATTTTGTCCGTGACTTCGTCCATGTGGAATTTAGTCATAGAGCGTTAAACGTGTTTTTCTGTGGTAATAAGATATTTTTCAAGGATAAAGCCTATGGCACTCAGAAATAATGTAACGTTCTACTAGTGAAAGAATTTTCAGAATAGTTTCCAGATCATCACTTCCTACAAACTTTACCTCTTTATAACATGTACGACGGACCGCCCGACGCGCCGCACAACGCGCCGCATCTCCGTAATCGAGCACTAAGGACGTATGGGAAAACTGTATAAAACCACTAGCTCGATCCAAAAATAAAATTAAAAAAACGGTAATTTAAAAAACTAAAAAACCCGACTGCTTTTCTGAATATTCATGAAAAAGCCCTAAAACAAGAAAATCTTTGTACCCGATTGCACTTAACTATATAATATTTTAAATACAAGATAAATTGGAGCGGTCGGGATCCATTCTAGAAAGTCAGCCGTCTAGTCAGTAGATTGGAGTAATCAGCAATGTAATATAGGTATGTGCTCTCAATTCACTAAGCCTCCATTTCTAGAATGGGTCCCGACTGCTACAATTTATCTTGTATTTAAAATATTATATAGTTAAGTGTAATCGGGTACAACGATTTTCTTGTTTTAGGGCTTTTTCATGAATATTCAGAAAAGCAGTCGGGTTTTTTAGTTAAACGTTTTTTATTTTTTTTAGTTTTATTTTGTTACGATACCACTTTCACAGTAATTACGAATTTAACAACACCTCGCAAACTAAAATCCATCGAGCCGTTCAGGCCGTAGAGCGTGCCAAACATTTAAATTTGGCGCCAAAAATCCGCCATTTTGTTTTTTTTTTATTTTGATATACCCAGTGTCACTCTCACAGTAAATACGAATCTAATGACACCTCTCAAGCTAAAATCCATCGAGCCGTTCAGGCTGCAGAGCGTGCCAAACAATTATACATACATACATACCCTCGAAAAACATAACCTTCCTTCTGGCGCAGTCGGGTAAAAAGGTTTCTTTTTTTGTTTTCTGGCTCTTCAAAATATTTCACGGCATCAAAAATATTTTTCTATATAAAGTGACTCTATGCACTTACCACAACCTCCAGGTGATGTGAACTTTTAACAATAAATTCTTTATAGAAATATTGACAACCCTAAAACCATAATTACCATAGAAAACTTTAGAAGCCTCTAAGTTCGAGATCCTGCAACATTTGGATCCGATTTTTTTTTTTAAGGATTCATACACATTTTATTAAAAATTCTATGGAAAAAATAAATCCAAATATTTAAAAATACGACCATAAAAAAAAAAATAAAAAAAAAAACATTAATTGTAAATAAATCTCTGAAAACTCATTTTAAAAATATATAAATTAATTAGTGTATGTGTTTTAAGATTATTGTATAACAGGAAAACCAAGAAGACAATTTGTGAAATATTTTAAAAGTTATGGATGATTTACTATTTCATCATAAAAAAGAATTAAGGGGTTTTTTTTGGTCCTAATAAGAAATAGGCGCATGTGAATTCTATTCATTAATTTATAATACGTTACAAATTAAGATTACACAGAAAAAAAGCCATGTCCGATTTTTTGGCCAAAAAATATACTGTGCGTCGTTGTGAAATTTATATTAAGAGGGCGATCAACGAGAGTGGTTCGAAAATGCTATCTTCGAAATATAATACCGATTATTTTATAAGATCGGTTTTAAAATCTTTGATTGGGTATAATTTGGACCGATTTATGCAAAAATGATCCAACCCACAATCTCGACAATTTCGAGTTTTTGTGACTTATGTACTCTAAATAAGGTATATTTTAACATATCAAAGACTCGGAACTCTATGTTAATAATTGACGAAAATCCGTATGGTCCAAACCACAACTGTCATAGCGAACATCATTTTTTCATAATGCATAAATGTTTCAAGCTATTAGAATCATTTTTGCATTTTCTTGGTTGCCCTGATATAGGTTTTTTGTTTTTTGCTATAATGATTCAAACTACTTGGAACAATAATGCTTTTTATACAATATGGAAAATATTATAAAAATCATTCTGCTTAAATGTTCCAATAACCTTGAATCATTTTAACTCAATTCCAAATAACATTCGACTACAGAAGTATACTGATTCAGACCACATGACTATTCTATTTAATTAAAGAAAAACGAAAAATTCAATTCTTAAAAAACGATTCACGGTTAAATATAAAATTATCATTAATATCTCGGCTAAAAAGTAAACAAAATATTATTTTTATACCGAAAACTTTAATGAAATACGTATATAACTATTTAAACCTTCTATCTTTTATTGCATTTTTTTGTACCTGCAATAAAATTGTATGTTTTGCATGAAATTTATTCTATTTTTTTTAGAATAATGTGGTCATGTAGACAAACTTATTGAAGATCATTTTTGCATATTTCTAAACCAACCATTTCAAATGCGCTAAAGTTTTGCAAAAAAGATTCAAGTGAGGTGGATCGTTTTTGTAAAACTTTAAGCGCAGTGGAAAATTACTGTTAAAGTTTTACAAAAACGATCCACCTCACTTGAATCTTTTTTGCAAATAATGCTGCTGCGTGTTTTCTTCATTTAAATTTTAACACAAAATGAACTTCAGAGCTTGAAACGTTTTTGCAATTTTGAAATGAAAACTATATTATACTTTAATTGAATAAACAAAAAGGATCCACTTCGCAATTTATGGCAAATTTGTTTATTAAGTAATTGTTGAGTAAATACTATTGTGTCATTAAATATTTTTCAAAACAAAAAACTGCACTCATTGCAAACATTATTACTTTATTAGGTTGTGGGTAGGTACTTTAAATAAACTTACCTACTCGCGCCGCTGCAAACGCGTAATATGTGCGGCTGCAGCGGGCGGAGTGGGGAGCGGGCGTCGTCATTTCGTACTGATCTCGTCTATTGAAACGTTGTGTGAAATTTATTGCTGCGTAGTAAAAATAAAGAAAAGTGCATGAGTAACATCTCATTGTAATTGAATTTGTTAAATTGTGTTTTGTAAAGTTGGTGATTCGAGTTTTTATCAAAAGTTTAGTCTTAAACCTAGAAATGAATAGAAAAGATTCAATATTAAAAAGTGTACGTAAAAGAACAGATGCAGGGCAAAAAGATGATGGTAAGTAATTTTATTATTGTAGATAGCTACTGGTAATAATTATTAATATGTCTCGTAGATATTTTACGATCGCGTTGTGTTTATGTACCTACTCATATTCTTTTAAATTGTTTTCATTGCAGTAACTTCTGTGGTTTATGTATTTTATAATCATATTTTGTTACAATAATTACTATTACGTGCAGGTGACATTATCTACTTAATCTACGGATGAACTTTTAGGTATATTTAGCCGCTAAATAACCTTTATGCCCGGCTTGCTACCTATACATTTTACTCAGAATAAGTTGGTAGGTACCTAGAAACACAGCTATAGGTGAGCTCCAAATTATTTGGAACTAACCTACCTACTATCTAACTACAGCCGACCGTACGTACCTACTTACTTATTATTTACCTATTTGCATTTTTTTTGTTTTGCCGTAGAAGGTGGCGGTTCGCTTCTTAATTATTCACATCTCTCAAAGAAATGTAAGAGGAGTGATAACATTATAAGGATGGTTCAGAAAGACTATTGCAATAAAAACTCTCGTCAAACCGCTCAAAGTAAGCTAGGTAAGAACACATAATACTAGGTATCTACTTATTTCCACATTGTTTTTAAAGTGTTTTTTAGAAAAAAAAACAGCTGTTTTATACAAAATGTTTATACCTACTTAACCAAAATGTGTGAAACAGCTGATTTGCTTTTTCGCGCTTTGTTTGAGACCCTATATTGAACGTGGCCCGACGTAATTTTAAATAGGTGGAACGTAAAGAGTTAAAGTACTTATCAGGGATACAAAAATATACACGACGGCTCCATATTGTTTCAGATGACGAAAATCAACAATCTTGTACGTCATCGCCAATCAGAGAAATGTCTCCAGAAACGGAAAAAATTTTCAACATTTTGACAAATGAGATGCTTGAAGAACCTTGTGAAGACTCTTTTGTTGAACGGTGCTCTGAAAATCCACTTCAGGGGATTGTTAGTATTAAAGATAGTTCACATTTTAATGAAAGGCAAACATATGTAGAAGCAAGCGACAGTAATGATGAGGAAACGGTATGCCCTTTTAAGCCAAAAGATGTCATAAACTCTATGTCGGGGTCAGAATGCACAGTAGTTCAGCGCATTGACAATACTCAAAGTCGACAAGAAACATATATCGAGGCAAGTGATGACGAGGAATTAGCCTCTTGTTTACAGCGAGATTGCACGAATGAAGTACGTAACTTGAAAGATCGGGAAAGATCTTTTATTTTAGAGAATGCTATTGAAGAAACCGAAGTTAACAAATCGCCAATCAATGTTAGCCAAATGGCTTCTGGTGAAGTTTTCCAAAAACGAATATCTGAAGGTAAGGTACTATTTAATACCAGGACAGTAAAATGTTCGTTAGACTAAAGTTCAAAATACAATAATCAACATCTTAATTTTATTGCAATTAATCTTTCAGATAATGATGATGTCAGTAGTCCAACGCTACTATCCAATTTGTCAATTCCTCCGCCGTCATATTCACCTCTGACTCCACATATAACAAAGAGTGTTCCTAATGATGCGCACATTGCATTTGACCAAATAGTTGAAGAACCAACATCACCGAGATTAGAAGGTACTATTATTTACATTAAAATTCCTAAATGATGACTGTTTTATGTATGTATGTATGTATGTAAAATTATTATTATAAAAACAAAAAACCCGACTGCTTAAAAATAATGAACTGAAAAGGGAAAAACAAGTCTCACAATGTATATTCAAATTAGTTAAACTAAATACTTTAAGGCGCTGCAGGCGGGGACAAACAATACTTTGTTACCTACTGGCACAGAAGGATCTAGCAAAACTACGTTTAAAGCAATCCCGATTAATATCATATTATTGTTAAGAAAATTAAATTGGATTGTCAGAACCACTTATTTTTCATGTTTCAGATAATGATGGCGTTACTAGTCCAACGCTACTTTCCAATTTGTCAATTCCTCCGCCGTCATATTCACCTCTGACTCCTTATATAATGAAGAGTGTTCCTAATGATACGCACATTGCATTAGACCAAATAGTTGAAGAACCAACATCACTAAGATTAGAAGATAATGATAACCTAACATATAACAGTGACGATAGCGTAAGAGATCCAGATTTTATAGCACAAGATACCACAGATTCAGAAAGTGACACTGATTGTGATGAAGTAAGAATCAAAACCACACAGGCATTAATCCATTCTCCGAGTACGGCAACTGAAAAAAGAAAATCAACGGAGAGACTTAATGTTGAAGATGTTATGGAAGAAATAGAACGTGAAACAGAAAATAACACCGAAGGAAGTGAAGAAGCGGAAAAACAAATTAATTACCGACAAGAAATTGCTAACGATATCGTATGCAGTTTAGAGAATGCACCAGAAAACGAAAATGAAGGTCGTAAAAAAAGAGGAAGGAAACTCAAACAAAAATACAGTCGTCAGGAAATTAAAGAAAGGAAATACAAAAATTTACCTTACCAAACTAAAAAGAAGGAAGTATCATCTAAAAAATTCATAGATTTTAAATGTTCATGCAAAAAAGATTGTGCTAATTTAGTTTCAAAAGAAGATAGGGAACGAGAATTTCATAGATTCGTACATCTTGAATCGTACGCAGCTCAAGTTTTGTACATAACATCTAACATTACAGAAAGCAAAAAGAAACGAAGTTACGTTACATTATGCTCCCCGTCGAAGAGGAAACCTCGCGAATTTATTCGCACGTATACACTTGGCAATATACCTGTTTGTCGAGACATGTTTTGTAGAACTCTGCAAATAACACCTCAAAAAGTTACTGTCAGTCTTCGAAAAAAACGCAATGACAGAGAAATAAAAGATAAAAGAGGAGAAATAGCAGGCGGATGGAATAAAACGCCACAAAGACATATTGAGCTTATTATCGATGTTATCAAAAGGTTGCCAAAATACGAGTCACATTATCGTAGAGAAAAGAACAGCGATGCTTTATATCTGCAGCCAGGAATGACGGTACCAAAAATCTACGAATTGTTCAAAATAGAATTCGAAAAAGAATTTGGAAAAGATGAAAAATGTCCATCCTTCAATGTTGTTAGACATATTTTTGTACAAAAATTCAATTTGAGGTGCAAGAGCCTTAAGAAAGACACGTGTAACAAATGTGATCTTTATGAAATGACATTGAAAAATTCTACTACCTCAGCTGAAAGAGCAAATGCCCAAAGAGAAAAAGAAGAACACCAAAAAATTGCCGAAGATTTAAGGAAGAAGCTGAAGGAAGATTTTGAACAGGCTAAAACTTGTGAAGAAACTGAATGTCTGACTTACGATTTGGAGAAAACCTTGCCTTTACCTAGAATACCGACCAATATAGTTTTCTACAAAAGGCAGTTATGGGTATACAACTGCGGTATACACTCGGCTTCCAACGGTGTTGGGAATTGTTTTGTTTGGGCTGAAGGCGAGGCAGGCAGAGGGGCCCAAGAAGTGGGTTCATGTTTGAGGAAATATATTAAGTGCGTGCTACCTCCTACAGTAAAAAAATTGATTTTGTGGAGTGACTGTTGCGGAGGGCAAAACAGGAATATCAAAATCGTTTTGATTTTAAAGGCTTTATTAAATAGACACCCCACTCTCGAGACAATCAGCTTCCGTTACCTAGAATCAGGACACACTTTCCTACCAAATGACAACGACTTCGCTAAAATTGAGACTCGACTCAAGCAATATGAAAGGATATACTCCGTGGATGATTGTATTGCCATTATGAAACAATGCAAAAACAAAAATCCTTTACAGGTCCATAAAATGGAAAGTTGTGATTTTGTTGGATCTCAAATTCTAGAAAAGAAAATAGTTAATAGAAAAATATTTAATGATAAGAGCAAAGTAAACTGGCTCAAAACAAAAGAAATTTTAATCACAAAAAAGACTCAACATTCTTTGTTCATGAGAACTTCCTTTAATGAGGACTACAAAGAACTGAATATTAAAAAGAAATTAAAAGGTGTTGATTTGGGTGTCATAGAAGAAGATTTGCAAGAATTATGGCCTTCAGGAAAACTGATTAACAAAAAGAAGTTAAACGATTTGAAATCGTTATTCCATCTCATACCAAATGATTGCATTGGTTATTATAAAAAACTGAAGGGAGACGATGCAATAATAGACGATATAGATGGTTATTGTGATGAACCCGACTTTGATTTGGATGAGGAGTAGGGTAACATTTGTGTTTTTTTAAATAAAATAAAAGCTTAAAAATTTTTTAAGCTTTTATTTTTGTCATAGTTTGGAACATTTTTGCATTTTTCTTTCCGCAGCCTACACAGCTAATTCCATACAAAATGTATTATGTAATAATGATCCACGCGCAAGTTTTCTTGAATATCTACGAAACTATTAAAATTTATTTACTAAATACATGCATGTAAATTAGTTTAGAACACTTAGAATAACATAAAATTAAAAACATAACATTTAGAACTACAAAGCCAGAGAAATACCGAAATAAACTTTAAACTCTATTATCTCGAAATGAGGTTAGTGTGGACTGAATCATTTTTGCTTAAATCGGTCCATTTATTCCTGATATTAATTTTCATCAATTTGAAATAGAATCATCCAATCATTTAATTGAATTAGCAAGATGCATAATTCAAAAATATGTAGACGCTCGTTTATCATTTTTTACAAAGAACAATCAGGACCCTAAAACTCTAATTCGAAAAACATATACCAAATTAATTCATATTAAAAATCAATAATAACAGGATACCAGTTTTTTTTTTTGTAATTGGTTTTGATTAAATATTATTTCTATGACTTAAATTGAGTATTTTTCATAATGTTATAATCCTTTTTATCGATATCGACTATTTTCACTTAATGAAGTGGAGCATCCCTAACGATAGCCATACCTACGCAACTTGACGGTAAACTGACCAATTGCAGCCGCGCACTCTTCCCAGTCCCCCGGCCCGCGGTAGTGAGCCGTGTGCTTTGAAAGAAATTTTCGGCAAATACGCTCTCTAGTGGTTATATTCTCTTTGTACACTAAGTACTGTTTGTTTATTCATACCAAAATAACTCGAAACCGGTGGCTCAATCAATAATTGTTTTAACTTATTCAGTCAGTCGTCTTCCGTCCTCCACTCGTGAGCTGCACTCGCGATAATTATTGTAAAAACCTAAATAAAGTTTATTTGTTCTCACAGCCAAAGTAATTGTCTTTTTTAAAAATAGTGTCTTAGACCGGTTTCTAACATTGGTGGCAGCGGAAAAGGGATTTGAAAAGTCCTAGGATTCCTCCAAAAATCGTGTCAGTGAAGTGAGTGCATAACTTCCACGAAGCGACTTGCATCGTCCAGGTGTATCCAATACACCACACCGGTGAACCTCATAGCCGGTCCACTGTGAAGTCAGGGAGCACCGACGCAGGTAGCGTCTCAACTCCAAACCCAGCACTGACCTTGCGCAAGGTGCACTTTCGACGTCTGGCCCCCAAACTGAACTGTACTGGGGCTGCTCTCGGGCGGCTCCTGCCCAACCTCAGGAGACCAGACGCCTCCTGCCGGAAGCTCTACGCAGGAATCGTTCCGTCCATGGCCCTCTATGGGGCTTCAGTGTGGGCACCGTCGCTGCAACAGCAACTGAGGGCCAGACGAGGGTACCGAACGATTTCCCGCGAGGCGGCGACCCTCCTTGCTGGCTAACCACCATGGGATCTGGAGGCAACAGTCCTTGCACACATGCACGATAAGCGCATGGAGATGCAACGCCGGGGCGAAATTCCGCTGCCGCGACAAGTCGAGGCACGGCGGACAGAGCTCCGGTGGGATCTCATGGCGAAATGGCGTCAGCGACTATCGCAACCTCGTTCTGGGCGCGCCACAATCGAGGCGATAAGGCCCATCCTTGAGGCGTGGCTGGAAAGACCTCACGGCGTTCTCAACTTCCGCATGACGCAGGTCCTTATCGAACACGGTAAGTTCGCTAAGTTCCTGTTCGGGATTCGTGCGGAGCATTCGCCCGTGTGTCGCCACTGTGCGGAACACCCGGAGGAGCATACTGTAGAGGTGTGCCCCGCCTGGGCGGAGCATCGCCATATCATCGTGGGGGCGATCGGCAGCAACGATCTCTCTCGTCGGGCCTTGGTTCAGGCCATAGTCCGGAGTGAGGAGGGATGGCAGGCGGTCGTCTCTTTCAGCGAAGCAGTAATGCTAGCAAAGGAGGAGGCCGACCGCATCAGGCAGAGGCAACAGGGCGTTCGCCCCAGCCGCCGCCGGGATTCCGATCCCGATTTCCGGCCACAGTAAGCGCAGGCGTGCGGACGGCGTGCAATGGATAGCACGCTGTCCAATCGTCTGGTAACATAATGGAACGAGCCCAAGTCGTCGACGGCGCGTTCTGTTCCCGCGCGCCTCAAGGAGCTGTCAGCAAACCGTAGATGCCCAGCCTGCTAGCTGCAGGCAGGCAAGCTCGAAGCTTGCTGGGGTCATGGGTCAGCTTCGGAAAGAAATACCCGGCCCCGGCACGATAGACAACGAAAGAACAGGGTAGGTTTTTAGTCAGTAAAAGTCTGACACTACTTCCCGCTCGGCCCAAGGGTAGGATTTGTCATTGGATGATTTTACCTACCATAAAAAAAAACCTGGCTCAAGGTCAATCCCCGGTGCCTGTATCCAGAACTCCAGCTCTAGTTCCAGTTCCAGCATAGACATGAAGAACGCATGTTTGGTGCTACTGTGAGTTCAGTGACATATTCCTATAATTTACAAGTGCCTAAACAAAAGTTCCATCAAACTTACCTTCGACGGCTTATCTCATAGCTGCAATATTGTAACAAGCCTAGACTATACAAATTATCCTGTTAAGACAGCGACCCAACGCAGTTCCACTGAAATAGCGATTAGAACACTTCGACGAGATTTGCCGTGTAGATTTATAAGCTATACTTATTTTATTTCCAGGGTTTGCTTGCTGTAGTTGTATTATTTTACTTTAACAAATAACCATGTCTCAAAGTTCCAAGAATGTCAAAGCCAGAGCCCAGAGAAGGCTTAACTTTGAACGTAATCCTGAAATTCATCAAACCTTTCGATGGTAGCCGCGAAAAACTTAATGCTTTTTAAATAACTGCGACCACGCAATTTCCTTAGCTTCCTCTAATCATCAAGACATCGTATTTAAATATATCATCAGCCAGCTAGACGGCAGGGCCGAAATAGCCTGTTCCATAAAAGAATTCGATACATGGCCATCACTCAGAGAATTCCTACAAAATCAATTCGGGGAGCGTAAACACCATGCTCACCTTCTAACAGAGCTCCAAGACTGTAGGCAGGGAGCCCAAGAAAATGTCAGCCAGTTTACTCTCAGGGTCGAAACCTGCCTGTCCCAACTCCTCACGGAGATCGCCGTCACTAATCACAAGAGAAGTGAAGTCTCCGGCAGGGTAGCTGCTATTGAGGACCTAGCTCTCCACACCTTTACTATGGGTCTCACCCCTCGTATCGCTAATATAGTTAGATGTAGGGACCCTAAAAATCTTAACGATGCTATCAATTATGCTCTATCAGAAGAAAAGTTGCAGCAATACTCCTACAAACAGAACATGGTCGCGAAAACGTTGCGTGGTAATGATGTTAATACTAGATCAGATAAAACCGGAAACTTTAATAATAATAACCAAACCCAAAAACCTTCTTCCAGTCAACGAGCTTCAAAAGACCCGTTCTGCCGATATTGCAAAAAAACAGGACACCTTTTGGAAAACTGCAGACTCCGTGAATATAATATAATAAAAAATTCAACGCAAATAAACCCTCAAACTCCAATGTCCAACCAAGCACGTCTTTCAAACCACAAATTAACACCTTAACCGAAACTGAAGGCCATGATACTGTCGACGGAGATGATGAAATAGACGATACCAATAAAATTAGAATCAAGCAGCAGGGTAACCAGCCTCAAATCGTAGATTCCAATATTTCCGTATAATCACATGTCGTCAAGCAACAGGATAGCCAGCCTCAAACCGTAGACTGCATTCGAAATCCTGTAAATAAAGAAAATATTAATAAAACCATATACGAATTAACACAAAACATATCAAACAAATACCTTATATACAAGTAAAATCTCCTGTGTCTTCTAAAGAACTTTTACTCCTAGTTGATACTGGCGCATCCATAAGCATTATAAAAACGTCAGTCATCAACGATATTCCCATAACACTGTTTAACAAATTTTAAGGTTTTGTTAATCCATGAAATGAGTTGTGCTAATTGCGAAAAAATACCTCTAAACATACATTTTGATGTAAGTTTTAAGGTCGAGTTAGCTCGCGTTTTTTGTGGAATCAAAAAAAATCTTGACTTAAGATAACATTATATTCATAAATCACATATTATAAAATTTAAAAATGAGTTAATAAATTGCTTTTCCGTTTATAAATAATATCTACAGCCTCTCTCTTCAACGTCCAGCAGTAGTCTGCTAACATAGCAAGACTCCATTTGCCCTGGTATCGCTGTTCCGTGCCTGAAATATCCTGGTGAAAACGTTCACCATGTTCGTCGCTAACATCTCCCATATTTTCAGGACAAAAATCCAAAAGTGAGTCGAGAATATGTATTTTGAGGGACATTTTCCAACCGAGAGCGTACAATGCTTGGATCATATTCTTAACCAGGTTTTCATAGTCATCAGATTTTTTTTTACCCAAGAAATTTTGAAAAACTTTTATCATGGATGTCCAGGCCTGTTTTTCCTTGCTATTCAATGTGCTTTCAAAAGTCTTGTCATTCATTAATTCTTAATAATATATTTTGAGGAAACCGGCATGTCCTAGAACCAAAAATTCGAAGACATGTGACATCCACCGAACCGCACTGGGCCCGCGTGGTGGATTACGGCCCTTTTCCTCTCTTAGAGAGGAGGCCTGTATCCCAGCAGTGGGAACATTAAAAGGCTGATGACGATGATGATGAGCATATTACATGCGGAACCCAGGGCTTGTCTTGAATTTCACTGGTATTCCGAAATAAAGTTCGTATACACGACAGATTCTGGGACTAAAGTTTTCGCTCGTATTTTTTGTAGTGAATTTACCACACACGTAACAAAATTGTTAGGATTGCTTTCACAGGAACGAGGCATATCAAAAATATAAATTCACAAAGTTTTAGTTCAAACTTCACAATAAAAACTAAAAACAAAATTCGTTTGATACACTTAAGACGTTGCTGTATGTTACAGTGCTATTACCACGTCATACACTAATTATATTTTCACTTATGATGTATTAAATCTAGTAAAGTAAAGCCGTGCTATAATAACGAACAAATAGAATCTTGCGAGAGTGCGGCGAAAGCAATACAAGATTAAACTTGCATAGCTCGATAATTCGAGCTAAGACACTTGTAATATTATAATTGATGATTAGTATTTACCAAGTACTACCTATTTTTGTACTTAATAATTCATGGGCAAAACCATTGTTAACCAGTGTAATTAATAAATCGTTCAAGTCCAAGATCAAAGGTATCGACTAAACCACCGATAGTCCCCTAAGTACGTTAGGACAAATTCCCATAACTATAGGTACCCATGATAAAACCCACAGCGACTGTAAACACTTAACTCATGTATTCAATTTAATAGATGGCTTAACCATACCCTATGATGGCATTGTCGGCAACGATTTATTCAATACCATGAATGGCCAAATTAATTACGAAGAAAGTATATTATACCTGAAAGACATTAAGTTTCAAATGTACTTTAATGAACCCGTCTATACCATAGCAACATGTGGAGAAGTCATAATTGAATGCACAGTCGCAAATCCAGAAATCGGAGAAGGATTAAAAATCGATCAACACATATCTAGGAACCTATTAATATCTAACTGTATGGTTAAAGTAAAAAATAATAACCGCATCAATATCTCAATTTTGAATCCCTTAGAAGCACCCGTAATGGTCAGTTCTGACCTCCAATTGCGCTTAGAACCATTCCAATTACAAGCTTCTATATTTATAGGCACCACGGACGAATGCCATACCTTTGGACGCACAGAAGAAGCCCTAAAAGAACTTCGCGTGTCTCATCTCAATTCAGAGGAAACTGAACCATTATACTCAGTCTGTTCTCAATTCTTTAATATCTTCCATTTACCTGACAATCAGCTAACCTCCACCGATGCAATAAAACATAAGATTAAAACAACATCGGATGACCCAATCCATGTAATAACTTACAGATTCCCCGAATGTCATAAAAAAGAAGTTGACACTCAAATCGAGAAAATGTTACGACAAGGTATTATAAAACCTTCCATGTCTCAATGGTCTTCACCAATTTGGGTAGTGCCTAAAAAACTCGACGCGTCCGGTCAAGAGAAATGGCGTGTGGTAATCAACTATCGCAAGCTTAGTGATGTAACCATTGGTGATTCCTATCCCATTCCGAATATATCAGAAATACTAGACCAGCTCAGTAAAAGTAAATATTTCAGCACATTCAATTTGGCATCCGGATTCCATCAAATTAACATGTCTGCTAAAGACTCTAAAAACAGCAACATTCACCTGATTCTGATAGAACGGTAGATTCAGACGATTTAATCCAACTCGAAGACCTTATAGATCCACTTGCTCGGTCGGTCTTTTGTATAACCTATCGAAGCGTATATGGTCTACGGTGCAGAAGCCTTTTCGGAATCCGGCTTGTTCGGCAGGCTGGAAGTCGTCGAACGATGAATCGTCTCGCGCATGAACATAGTGTTCTGCAGTGCCATAGTTTGAATAGGGTCTCTGGTTAGAGGTATAGAATAACCTCTGATCCATTCACGAACACTGGCATTAGTAGTGATGCTATCCCAATAGTTCGAAAAGTATTTAAGTCTGCCTGTTTGTACCTGTTCTTTCGCCCTCGACGTTCCTGGCGCTGGCGACGGAACTGCTGGTGCTCCGGTGGGGAGCGCCTCGTGTTGGTGTGTTTGTTTGGGTTTCAGTCTCTGTCCACTCAGACACGGCACTTGTGGTCGTTGTGGGCCCCAGTAGTTTAAAAGTCTTCTATTGTTTTTTTGTTGAACTGGTGTATTTTTGAGTACCATTCCAGATTCCTTCACTGCTTTGGTAGCATTTACTTTATCTTGTAGCTTGTCCCCAAACAGGTATACTGTTATGGGATTATTTTCGATCAGTTACAGTTAGCTGAGGACAATCTTGTGGTTTAGCCATCTTTTTAATGGAGATTGGGTAGGATAATCCGTGTGTTCCCAGGAAATGACTATGTCTCCAGGTTTGTAGAAATCCGCACTTTAACAGGCACAATCAAGCGTGCCTGTTCAAAAATCTGCCCGCTACCACCGCGACACAACCGACCCGATGAAGACAACGTGACTTCTTCAATATGATTTCTTCAGTTGGACGATAAAGTTGATATGCTTGATATGATACCGATCTTTGTTATGATCACCGCCGAGCTTTCTTACGATGCCAACCCTTGCTAATTGCTATTCCAGGAGTTGAAGTTGTTTTGGTATATTTTTTAATTAATTACCTTTTTATGATACCGACCTTGGCTAACTGCTACGCCAGGAATTGTAGTATATAGTTTTGGTATGTTTGTTAATCGAAAACAATAAATTAAACAGGAAAAGCAAGTAAAAAGGATCCATGTTTTGTTCCTTTTTGGAACCATGTGCTAGATTCTGAATATTTGATAACAAATGCCAATGCCCATGTAGGCCTATGCGAAATTAATAATTTTAAATTTATGTTTTTTTTATCACAAAGCTTTTCAAGATCTTTGTATTTGGCTGTAGTGAAAGGCAAGTATATTTTACCTTTAATCTTGAAATTATAGCTATAGAATCGGTTTCAAAATCTTTGTCATGAAATTGGGTGATTATTGAATGTCGCCATCCGAAAATTACTAATCTTTCCGGTTTACCTTTGAAATACTTTTCAAAAACTCTTCGTAATTCATAAAATCGTAATTCAGAGAGCTGAGCTTCTTCGTAATATGAGATCTTTATGGGCCAACTAAAAAAAGTTGGTCACTGCCACTGTGCTCATATTATAGTATTAATAATTGAATTTTCAATTGTGGTATGGATGCTGTCGACAGTCTTTTCTGTATGCCCTGGAAATAGATAACTTATTTGTATGGTTTCAATGTGTTTTGTTTCAAGCAGTGCGCTATGTACAGCAATAAATAATAAGCAGCTATAACAGCTCAGACTATTTTGTTTTTATTCTTTCCTGGGCATGATTCTGAACAAAGAATTAAAGAACAATGGCCAATCTATGTCACAATTACCTTAGTAACAGTGTAGCTCCAAGACAAACTTGCACTTGCGGGGGGACCGCGCACAACTAACCACTGAAACGATGTTGCTCCTAGCGACGCCGTGATTCGCGCCAAAACTACAATGACACTCACGCCCTCATACGGAATCTATGTGTACTACAAAATTAACGTTATCGCACCAAGTTAAGGCGTGCTTTAGGACGGTTATTACATATTTAAAATCATTATTGCAATTTTTGCATAAGTGACAGTCTCGCACGGGAGGTGCAATATATGTATAAAATTTGTTGTTCCTTATAAAAATAATATCTTCAATCAAATTGGGATTTAAATGAAACGATATCTTGATACCACAAATTTCAAACTAAAGAAATAGTTTTTCCAGACTGAGTTGTGTAGCTGGACTAGGAAGAATGACACTAAATAGTTTATAGAGGGCAGGATATTTTATTTTAATAATTTCCCAATATTTTAAAATATCTTCAGACTTTAAAAGAGGCTCGTTCAAAAACGCCGTTAATTCTTCATGTATGTTTCTAAATGCACAAAGTCGCATCTCCATATTATTGGTTCCTCGTTTTAAAAGAGTTCACTTTGAGCCTCGACATATTTAACGTTAAGAAAATCTTCTAACTCAACTCAAGCGCAGTCAGATAAATTTGTTGAAGAAGGAGCTCATTTTCTTTTTCGCTGTTTAGATTTCGTAAATGATAACTAATAATTTTAATTTTGCGATATCTCGCTGATCATAAGAAATCATTGAATTTACTTTTCCGTCGAGAACATGTTTTCTGCACAAAGAAAAGCGGCGTTGTTAAATAACGTGTGCTCTCTGTTGTTGAATTAATCAGCAATGTGCTCAAAGCTATGTTAATATTTTTAAATTTAATTCTATACAACAGCTACTGCAAGTAAGTCACCTTTTGTGAGCTACTCAAGTTGTAGGATTTTTGACAGTTCTTTAGCAAACAATAAGAAAGTTTCATAATCTTGTAGCGTATTCCAAGTCGTTTCCGGTAAGTTCAAATTAAAATCATGAACTTTATCGCAAAGAAATTTTATCTATGAATCAATGAATTAATCTATGAATCAGACCAGCAGTTGAGTTCCATCTAGTAGGACAATCTAGGATTCTTTCTTGCTTAGGTTATTTCAGCAGTACATTTTTAACTTCGCAACTGTTTAGCAACTTTTCTTGCATCATTAATGACTTTTTATTTCAGTACTATTGCAAACTTCTAGATTACTAGCTTATATTCCTTTGCTGAGTCGTGTTTTCATAAAATTTCATTGATAGTGATGAAGTAATTGTTTCAATATTCTGGTTTTTAGCGTCATAATCGAAGCCTGAATTTTATTCTATTGCGATATATTTAGAATCTTCCTTATGATCCGCACTTTATTCCTTCATTACGATATTATTTTGATCGCTCTCGTTTTCCATGTGTTGTAATATCACATCACTAGTTAGTAAAACTAATGGTCACAACCCTAGTGAGATATATCGGTCATTGTCGATATAGGTGTGGCCGCCTAAGCAGTGTCTGATTAATCTTAATATTATGTACATGTTCTAAGTCTAATAAATCTAGTATTCACTATATAAAGTGTTTCAATATAAACATTACATGGTGTCAGAAGTGAAGAATCCAAAAACACGAAGAAAATCGCGAAAAAAATGGACCACTCATCAACAGTCAAAAGCGGTAGCCATTTTGAACAAAGTCTGAACAATGCGATTAAAGCCTTGAAAATCACCTCAGATTCAACAAACAACAATGCGGAAGCATGGAAACGCTGGTGGCAGCAATTTGAGCTGTATTTGTTAGCCACAGGTCTGGACAGGGCAGGTGAAAAACGCAAGATCGCCATTTTACTCCATCTCATTGGTGAGAACGGTTTAAATATATTTAACACTTTTAACCTCAAATTAGAAGAGACCACGATACTGGATGTCAAAGAAAAATTCGACCATTATTTTGAGCCTAGGAGAAACTTGACCATGTGCCGTTATAGTTTCTTCACAAGGAGACAACAGAAATCCGAGTCCATCGAGGGATTCCTGGCAGATCTAGAAAATAAAAGTCAAGAATGCGAATTTGGAACGCTCAGGGAATCACTCATCAGGGATATTTTTATCGCAAATCTAAATCTAGATTTAGCACATGTCCGTCAGAGATTGCTGCAGGAACCTGATCTGACATACCAGAGGATGCGAGAACTAGCAAGGACACTCATCGTTGCTCAGCAGGATGCAGAAAAGATGCTCAATGGTTCTACAAAGGAAAATACGGAAAATGTCATGCATCTACGTCGGAGGAGCCGTAGTCGAGGGGAACGTCGACAGCGAGCTTCACCAGTCGGTCAGCAGGGATCTGGCGCAGGGAAGTCACCCAACAAAGGAAAACAGTCTCCCAACCCTGAAAAGCGCTCGAGGACGTGTAGCCGCTGTGGGCAGTCTCACCGCTACAAGTGCCCAGCGCAAGGAGTTAAATGCAGGTCATGTAAATCTTTTGGTCATTTTGCTAAGTACTGTTTTACAAATAAAAAAGTCAGTCGCTTAGTGTCATTTAGTCATAATAATAGTCAAGATAATTTTGTTGGAATTATTAGTCATAAGTCAAGTCAATCCAACAGTCATTTAAAGTCACATAAACATGTCAAGTCAATAGGCACACCGTCACACACTATGCACCCACACCGACAATCACAGTCAGGATGGTCACATAATGGCCAGTCACAGTCTAGGAATGATTCCGATGATGAGATTGGTGTCATATCTGAGAGATCTCATGTAGACTCACATTGTCATAAAAAATATTATAAGTCATGTCTCAATGATGAAAGTGGTGAAAATGTAATATCTGAGAGGTCTAAAAATAGCCTCGGTGATGAATGCAATCACCAGTCTGAGAGATTCAGTGTCAAGTCAAAGAAGTCAAATAAATATAGCCAAAGTCAAAGTTCATATCTCGATGATGAACACAGACACATGTCTGAGGAATCACTCACTATCACAACAAAACCATTTCATCAAAAGTCATTTGTTACACTTAGAACAAGTACGTCAATTACATCACCACAAAGTCAACAAGTCAACACAGTAGATACAACACAAAACAAATACTATTCTAATCAGTCATGGAACATAAACATTTTAGTAGGTCATACACAAATTAGTTGTATCATTGATTCAGGAGCTGATCTTAACATAATGTCAAAACAAACTTTTCTTTGTTTAAAACGTCATTCTCAAATGACACTTGTCAAATGTCAGATAAATGTCACTGGATTTGGTGGCAAGTCAATACCCATAATTGGTAAAGTCAATGTCAGATGCAGCTTAACCTTGAATAACAGTACTATTATAGAAAATATAGTATTTATAGTCGCAGATTTAGTTTGTCCAAATGTCCTAGGTCTTCCCACTTGTGAGAAATTAGGTATAATTAAAAGAGTTTTTTCAGTGTCAAAACAAAATTTTTGTCAACAAATTCTTACACAATACAATGATGTATTCCAGGGTCTTGGATGTCTGCCTCCTGTCTGTCACCTGAAACTCAAACCTGATGCAGTGCCATGTGTGGATCCTCCCAGGAGAGTACCATTTGCGTTGCTCGATAAACTTCGCGAAGAGTTGGATCGCATGGAAAGAATGCAGGTGATTGAGAAAGTCACTAAGCCTACAGAATGGGTGAATAGCATAGTAATTACTGTCAAGAATTCAGGTCAGTTGAGAATTTGTTTAGATCCTAGAAATTTAAATAAGAATATTATAAGGGAAATCTATCCACTTAAGTCAATTGATGAGATAAGATCTCAGTTAGTTGGAGCTGAATGTTTCTCTCATTTAGATGCTTTTTCAGGATTCTGGATGTTAAGATTAGATGAATATAGTTCTGATTTATGTACCTTTCAAACACCCTTTGGTAGATATAAATATTTAAGATTGCCTTTTGGTATAAATGCATCATCAGAAATATTTCAGAGAGTTATGATGAATTTGTTTGGTGATTTAGAAGGAGTCTTAATATTCATCGATGACATTCTTGTCTATGGACCGAATGAGGCCATACATAATGAGAGATTACATAAGGTCATGCAAAGAGCACGTCAAGTCAATTTAAAGTTCAATAAGTCTAAATGTAAATTTCTAGTTTCAGAAGTCTGTTTTTTAGGTTATGTTTTTAGTAAACATGGTGCTAGGGTCGATCAAGAAAAAGTAAAAGCAATTGTCAATATGCCTACACCACAAAATGTCAAAGAATTGCAAAGAATTTTAGGTATGATCAACTATTTAGGTCCCTTTATTAGCAATTTGTCAGAAAAAACTCAAATTTTAAGAAATCTTTTGAAAAAAGATTCAGTCTGGACTTGGGATGAAAATCATAGTAAATGTCTTAAGAGTTTAATAGATGAAATCACAAAGTCACCAGTCTTAGCTCATTATAACCCCAATATTCCATTAGTCTTGTCAGTAGATTCGTCTAAGTCAGCATTGGGAGCAGTCATTTTACAAAACAATAAACCCATTGCTTATAGTTCAAAAACACTAACAGAAACTCAGTCTAGGTATGCTCAAATTGAGAAAGAATTGTTAGCAATACAATTTGGTTGTGAAAAGTTTCACCAGTATGTATATGGTCATAGGGTAACTGTCCATACTGATCACAAACCCTTAGTCTACTTATTTGATAAACCATTACATGATGTACCAGCTAGATTACAGCGAATGATGTTAACTTTACAAAAATATGATTTGAGAGTTATACATGTCCCAGGAAAGCAGATGTATATATCAGATACATTGTCCAGAGCAGCCTTAAAAGATCATTATATACCAGAGAATGAATCTGAAATGTCTTGTCATGTCAATTTAATGTATTCAAATTTAGCTGTCACAAAGGAATACAGTACAAAACTGTTGCAACATACAAATAAAGATGAAACTTTGCAATTGTTAAAGAAATATTATTATGAAGGTTGGCCAAAAAATAAAAATAAAGTCAGTCCATTGGCAAAACCATTTTGGAGTACACAAGCTGAAATTCATGTAGTCAAAGATTTGTTGTTTAAAGGTTCAAAATTAATAGTACCTCAGTCTATGTATAAAGAAATGTTGGCTAAAATCCACGAAGGTCACCAAGGTATAAATAAATGTTTAAAAGTAGCAAGAGATTCTTTGTATTGGCCAAGCATGTCAGCAGATATTAAAAATGTGGTAGAACAGTGTCTCATATGTGCAAAATATAAACCTTGTAATCAAAAGGAACCACTACAAAATTTTGAAATAAATAAGTATCCATGGCAACAAGTTGGTATTGATTTAATGTATTTTGATAACCTTACATATTTAATTGTCACAGATTATTATTCTAAATACATAGAAATAGCTTTGTTAAATAAAAACAGTACAGCCAAAAATGTAATTACACATTTAAAGTCTATTTTTGCCCGTCATGGAATACCTTTGTCATTAGTGTCAGATGGTGGACCTCCTTTTCAGTCATTAGAATTTAAAAATTTCCTACATGAATGGGACATAGAACATAATGTAACTAGTCCATATCATTCACAGTCAAATGGACAAGCAGAAAGTTCAGTCAAAATAGTCAAAAATATGTTAAAAAAATGTAGAGAAAATTCGTCTGACCCATATATAGCCTTATTACAATATAGAAATACACCTAAGAATAACTTACCATCTCCAGCACAATTGTTAATGTCTAGGAATTTAAGAGATAACATTCCAATGTCATACAAAAAATTAAAACCAAAGGTTGTAACATTTAAAAATTATAAAGAGTGTGTCAATAAGAACAATGAAAAAAAGTCTAAGTATTATAACAAGAATACTAAGTCATTGTCAATATTATATCCCAATGATCATGTCTACTTCAAAAGAAAACCAAATTATAATTGGGAACAGGCCATTGTCAAACAAAGGTTGACAGGAAATAGGTCATATATCATTGAGGATGTCAATGGAGTTAGGTATAGGAGAAACAGAATTCACCTAAGGCATAAATATTCTCCTATGTTATCCAACTCGTCGCAGGGGAGAGAGGAAGGTGATAGTCAGGAGTCAGCACCTCAAGAATCCTCATCTCAATTCATAGGTCAAAAGTCAACCCGTTATGGTAGAATTGTAAAGCCAACTAGAAGGCTAATTGATGAAATCAATTAAATGTACTAAAGTGTATTTTAGATTAAGTCATATTTAAGCCAAGATGTTTTGTATTGTAAAACTAAATAAGTACTTGTCAGATACTTTGTATTGTCAATTGAATTTAAGTCAAGTCCGTCCACAGCCTATGTTACATTGTTTGTTAAAGGTTAATTTGAACTTAACAAGGGGGATGTTGTAATATCACATCACTAGTTAGTAAAACTAATGGTCACAACCCTAGTGAGATATATCGGTCATTGTCGGTATGGGTGTGGCCGCCTAAGCAGTGTCTGATTAATCTTAATATTATGTACATGTTCTAAGTCTAATAAATCTAGTATTCACTATATCAAGTGTTTCAATATAAACATTACACCATGCTTTAATTTCTATCCTCGATAGAAATCCTCTGATTTAGAACTTTCCTTCTTTCATTTAGTAACCTACTTATCTTGAGCATATGTGCTCCACTCTCTGTAGTGAAACTATAGATGTCTAAACCAATCCTGAGTTTTTGCAGACCAACCAAACTTGTTCTATAAATTTTATAATTTAATAGTCCCTTCTTCTAAATATTCTGCGTTTGTACGTAATTTCCTAAAAAAAAAAACGTTTTCTAAACCAACAACCTCAAATTCAAATACAGCCATCAAACCACAAAAACAAAATAATCACACACAGAGGTTAAAATATTACGAAAATATCAGTGCACGTGTTATTATGAGCCAATAAACAAATCAGAACTTTTATTGTTTTGGTAGCTGCAGCCACAATCTTTTTTGAAGGGAAAAAATTACAGTACATTTTAAGTAGTAGGTTCTTATTTAATAAATGAATACACGTGTGTGTTAGTTGTGTCACACAGAACTTATTTCGTTCGCGCGTTGACGTCGACTGGTGCCGGCGCGAAAGCGCAGGTATTGTGACTTACTGTATCCCCTCTCTTCTTGCGTATTAAAAGGTCTTGATTTCAAAAATCTAGTGAGGTGCATCGACCATTTAAAAACCTAGTAAGTCTCTGTGACTTGCTAGGTTTTGATTATGTTAAAGTGACTTACTTTTTTAGAAAAAAAGTGACTTACTTAGTTACTTGACATACGGACGTATGTCACAGCCATTTTAATCACAGCCTATTAGTGGGATATGAAATTATAATTTGGAGAGTCTATGTTACGGCTAAAGATAGGTGTGAACATAAGCTTAAAATTAGCCGGCTAAACTTAGGTTTATCTTCGAGGACAAACCTAATGTAATGCTAGCAAAGGAGGAGGCCGACCGCATCAGGCAGAGGCAACGGGGCGCTCGCCCCAGCCGCCGCCGGGATTCCGATCCCGATTTCCGGCCACCGTAGGCGCGGGCTTGCGGACGGCGTGCAATGGGTAGCACGCTGTCCGATCGTCCGGTAACCGACCGGACCGAGCCCAAGTCGTCGACGGCGCGTTCTGTTCCCGCGCGCCTCAAGGAGCTGTCAGCACACCGAAGAGGCCCAGCCTGCTAACTGCAGGGAGGCAGGGTCGAAGCCTACTGGGGTCATGGGTTAGTTCCGAAAGGAATGCTCGACCCCGGCACGATAGGCTACGAAGGAACGGGGTAGGTTTTTAGTCAGTAAGAGTCTGACACTACTTCCCGCTCCGCCCAAGGGCGGGATTTGTCATTGGATGATTTTACCTACCATAAAAAAAAAAAAAAAAAAAAAAACAAGTTTTGTTCCTTTTTGGAACTATGTGCTAGATTCTGAATATTTGATAACAAATGCCAATGCCCATGTAGGCCTATGCGAAATTAATAATTTTAAATTTATGTTTTTTTTATCACAAAGCTTTTCAAGATCGTTGTATTTGGCTGTAGTGAAAGGCAAGTATATTTTACCTTTGGTCTTGAAATTATAGCTATAGAATCGGTTTCAAAATCTTTGTCATGAAATTGGGTGATTATTGAATGTCGCCATCCGAAAATTACTAATCTTTCCGGTTTACCTTTGAAATACTTTTCAAAAACTCTTCGTAATTCATAAAATCGTAATTCAGAGAGCTGAGCTTCTTCGTAATATGAGATCTTTATGGGCCAACTAAAAAAAGTTGGTCACTGCCACTGTGCTCATATTATAGTATTAATAATTGAATTTTCAATTGTGGTATGGATGCTGTCGACAGTCTTTTCTGTATGCCCTGGAAATAGATAACTTATTTGTATGGTTTCAATGTGTTTTGTTTCAAGCAGTGCGCTATGTACAGCAATAAATAATAAGCAGCTATAACAGCTCAGACTATTTTGTTTTTATTCTTTCCTGG
Organism: Leucania comma; assembly: GCA_958295575.1. Classification (NCBI taxonomy): domain Eukaryota; kingdom Metazoa; phylum Arthropoda; class Insecta; order Lepidoptera; family Noctuidae; genus Leucania; species Leucania comma. The sequence goes on along the minus strand of OY282477.1, from coordinate 19,266,274 downwards.
GCATGATTCTGAACAAAGAATTAAAGAACAATGGCCAATCTATGTCACAATTACCTTAGTAACAGTGTAGCTCCAAGACAAACTTGCACTTGCGGGGGGACCGCGCACAACTAACCACTGAAACGATGTTGCTCCCAGCGACGCCGTGATTCGCGCCAAAACTACAATGACACTCACGCCCTCATACGGAATCTATGTGTACTACAAAATTAACGTTATCGCACCATGTTAAGGCGTGCTTTGGACGGTTATTACATATTTAAAATCATTATTGCAATTTTTGCATAAGTGACAGTCTCGCACGGGAGGTGCGATATATGTATAAAATTTGTTGTACCTTATAAAAATAATATCTTCAATCAAATTGGGATTTAAATGAAACGATATCTTGATACCACAAATTTCAAACTAAAGAAATAGTTTTTCCAGACTGAGTTGTGTAGCTGGACTAGGAAGAATGACACTAAATAGTTTATAGAGGGCAGGATATTTTATTTTAATAATTTCCCAATATTTTAAAATATCTTCAGACTTTAAAAGAGGCTCGTTCAAAAACGCCGTTAATTCTTCATGTATGTTTCTAAATGCACAAAGTCGCATCTCCATATTATTGGTTCCTCGTTTTAAAAGAGTTCACTTTGAGCCTCGACATATTTAACGTTAAGAAAATCTTCTAACTCAACTCAAGCGCAGTCAGATAAATTTGTTGAAGAAGGAGCTCATTTTCTTTTTCGCTGTTTAGATTTCGTAAATGATAACTAATAATTTTAATTTTGCGATATCTCGCTGATCATAAGAAATCATTGAATTTACTTTTCCGCCGAGAACATGTTTTCTGCACAAAGAAAAGCGGCGTTGTTAAATAACGTGTGCTCTCTGTTGTTGAATTAATCAGCAATGTGCTCAAAGCTATGTTAATATTTTTAAATTTAATTCTATACAACAGCTACTGCAAGTAAGTCACCTTTTGTGAGCTACTCAAGTTGTAGGATTTTTGACAGTTCTTTAGCAAACAATAAGAAAGTTTCATAATCTTGTAGCGTATTCCAAGTCGTTTCCGGTAAGTTCAAATTAAAATCGTGAACTTTATCGCAAAGAAATTTTATCTATGAATCAATGAATTAATCTATGAATCAGACCAGCAGTTGAGTTCCATCTAGTAGGACAATCTAGGATTCTTTCTTGCTTAGGTTATTTCAGCAGTACATTTTTAACTTCGCAACTGTTTAGCAACTTTTCTTGCATCATTAATGACTTTTTATTTCAGTACTATTGCAAACTTCTAGATTACTAGCTTATATTCCTTTGCTGAGTCGTGTTTTCATAAAATTTCATTGATAGTGATGAAGTAATTGTTTCAATATTCTGGTTTTTAGCGTCATAATCGAAGCCTGAATTTTATTCTATTGCGATATATTTAGAATCTTCCTTATGATCCGCACTTTATTCCTTCATTACGATATTATTTTGATCGCTCTCGTTTTCCATGCTTTAATTTCTATCCTCGATAGAAATCCTCTGATTTAGAACTTTCCTTCTTTCATTTAGTAACCTACTTATCTTGAGCATATGTGCTCCACTCTCTGTAGTGAAACTATAGATGTCTAAACCAATCCTGAGTTTTTGCAGACCAACCAAACTTGTTCTATAAATTTTATAATTTAATAGTCCCTTCTTCTAAATATTCTGCGTTTGTACGTAATTTCCTAAAAAAAAAAACGTTTTCTAAACCAACAACCTCAAATTCAAATACAGCCATCAAACCACAAAAACAAAATAATCACACACAGAGGTTAAAATATTACGAAAATATCAGTGCACGTGTTATTATGAGCCAATAAACAAATCAGAACTTTTATTGTTTTGGTAGCTGCAGCCACAATCTTTTTTGAAGGGAAAAAATTACAGTACATTTTAAGTAGTAGGTTCTTATTTAATAAATGAATACACGTGTGTGTTAGTTGTGTCACACAGAACTTATTTCGTTCGCGCGTTGACGTCGACTGGTGCCGGCGCGAAAGCGCAGGTATTGTGACTTACTGTATCCCCTCTCTTCTTGCGTATTAAAAGGTCTTGATTTCAAAAATCTAGTGAGGTGCATCGACCATTAAAAAACCTAGTAAGTCTCTGTGACTTGCTAGGTTTTGATTATGTTAAAGTGACTTACTTTTTTAGAAAAAAAGTGACTTACTTAGTTACTTGACATACGGACGTATGTCACAGCCATTTTAATCACAGCCTATTAGTGGGATATGAAATTATAATTTGGAGAGTCTATGTTACGGCTAAAGATAGGTGTGAACATAAGCTTAAAATTAGCCGGCTAAACTTAGGTTTATCTTCGAGGACCGGCTATTGTTCGATATCATGTTAATTTGCTTCGTGACTTTTCATCTTTATCCGGCTAATGTGCACATTAACCGGAACGAAACAGCTAAAAATATATTCGATGGATGCGCGGGGGTAAACAAGTCGCTTGAGGGGGACGGAGGGGAGACGATGCGTGCACGTGGCAATGTTTACGTTTAGTATTGCGTCATCTTTCTTGGCGATTGTTTGCGCTGTTAATTATTTAGTAATAAGCTTTCTCCCGATACATGTTTCGGCAAAAATTCACGGAGACATCATTTCTGAGCTCTAATTTTGCGATTCTACTAAATATCAGCCAAAAACAAAAATATTATTAGCTCTCAAATATCCTATACTTCAATCATAACAGGTTATATTTTCTTTATATGCCTTTTATGTAAAGAAAAAAAAAGACTACGTAATTCAATTATCTACCGAAAAGGCTTCAAAACAAGCCCCAATATCTCCAAAGTTCTACATTATTTAGCCTTTAAATTTATACCAAAATAATCATCAACATTTGCTTAAACTATAGTATTATTTTTATTTTTTAAATCGCTACTATTATTTTTTAATAAAATAAATAAAAACACTTTATATTTCACTGCGCCGACTAGGTCGGACCTATGTCAGTTTCTTTCCCGCGCGCCTTCGTTCCGATACTACCGTGACTACCGTCGTGTGCGCCGACTGTCGCATAGACGCTGCCGCATTGCTATTGTGTGTTTGTAAATGCAAGGACAGCTTTATATATCCAATAAAAATGTCTGCATACTTGCCATATGGACTGGACCAAACTTTCCTGTAAAAACTATAACAATCTACAAAGACGACGAATTTTGGTCGTTAAAAATGTTACCCAAATTAAAAGCTTTTTATGAAAAATGTGTACTGCCAGAAGTTATCGACTCAAGAAAAGCTCGATCAATGCCTTTGCGGGAAATATTTTTCTGATGTAAAAATATGATGTCTGACTGTACCAAATAATAAAATAAATAATACATTTTGTTGTTTCATTTATTCGATAAGATTTCAACCATACTATCATAAAATTAAGGCTAGAGTGAATATACACTTAATAAACTAGTTATCAACGATTGCATCACTGCTTTATATGAATTAAAAAAAAAATGTATATACAACTATATAAATCTATTTTTTGCTATGAATAGTATATATTACAATCGATTGTTTATCGAATACTGCAGAATATTTAAAATATTTTTTTGAACATATTTAAATTAAAACGACATTTAAAAAAAATATCCATCTTCTAACCTCTTTCTGAATACTTCAATTACGAAAGATCAAGATAATTTAGCCGCCGTATACACAATATCATAGTGCGAGCGAGACTGCCAGAAGCATGAATGAAAATATAACTCACGTAGTTCGCCGCCCGCTCGATGCATAAAATACCTAAATTTGCGTAATGCCGAAATGTTAAAGGGATCTTAAAACGAAGTTTGATAAAACTAAATATTTACCAGAAAATTTTATGCCACCTAGAGCCAGTTCCTGTCTATCAAAGTACAGATCATTGCATTTATCTTACAACCCAAATACGCCGTCAACCTGTCCAAATGCTATACGTCAATCTCCATCTCCCTTAATTTCATCCTTATAATACAATTATCATTCTCAATTTCAGTCAGAACCATCTCCTCAAATTCAATACATGCCATCTCGTAATCCAACTGTCATTTCTCAATCTCAGCCTGATCCATCTCCTCAAACCCAATACACGCCATTTCGTAAACTAACTATCATTTCTCAATCACAGCCTGATCCATCTCCTCAAACCCAATACACGACATCTCGTAATCCAACTGTCATTTCTCAATCTCAGCCTGATCCATCTGCAACCCAATATGCGCTCTCTCTCAATTCAAATTTTCCAAATACTTAATTTACCCATTCTTCATACATAGTAGAGGGGAGAGGTTTTGATATGAAAAATTTCATTTTATTTAAATAAAAGTTAATTTCTGATAAATAAAAATGTTCACTAGAATGTTACAGTTATCACTGCACCTCGATCCTCGACCTGCTCCCGACTGTAATAATTAATGATCATGTGTCGAACTTCAGGTCTGAGTTCAAATGGTTGCCTATTCGCCAGAGAAGAATTTTGCGCACTATATTCTTCACGATTGTTGCATTTCTCTTTAGCCATGAATAGACATGATAATATGAAGTTTCTATTGAAATCATCATATATTTGGAGTACTTTTTGTAGTTCTTGCGTTTACGATCACTATCCAACCGATAAATGCGAATTTTGCTCAGCTTAATCGTTATAAATGGAATCTTTACAAAATTATTATGTAGGTATAATATTAACATTCAATTATTTCCCTCCGTAAATATACTATATACCCTCAGGTCGATCTCGTGTACTAGCTAGAACAGACATATTATATTTTTTTACGCGAATAGTGACGTTCGGTGCCATATGAATTCTAACCTTGCTACAAAGACAATAAACCCAATTCCGTTCACACACCTATTTATTTAAAATTATAAGTACAGGTCACAGTGCGCGTATTCCGAGAGTGCGGCCCTCTTCACCCCCGCGAGGAAACAGTGCGGACTATATTTTTTAACTCGCTCACACTTACATGTGCAGTGATAGTCACGTGAGTGCGGCTCCCCTCACCCCCGCGAGTAAACGAGACGGTGGTCATTTTTCATCTCTTTTGCTCTACGCCGGCTGACATACAACTTCTTATCGATTGATCTGATAAGATATCTATTTTACCTTGTCAGCTGATTATTGCATAATTGGACGCTTCCATCATGATGCACTCGCCGAAAAGCAGTAAATGCTAATCCGTTCCTGATCTACACTCACGTGAAGATGATGGCCTTCATGTAACACAGAGGAACTTGAAGAGAAAGCAGCCGGATTGCGACTTGAAACGAGAAATCTCTGCACTCTCTGATGAACTCAAGCGATCAGAAATACGCGACCAGTTCTCCAATATAAACTTAAGCATTGGTAATCTTCGAAATGAAGTCAATAATACTACCTGAACTTGTTTGCAACATTTTTTCAGTCTGCATATGAGCCCTCAACTTTTGACTATAATTCTTGGGAACCGCCATCCAGAAATGCTGACCATGATGTCTTCCTATGCAAACTGTAACTGTCTCTTGATGAAATACGTAAAGAGTTAAAATCAGTAGATTCAACCAAGGGTCCTGGTCCTGATGGGATACCTTCAGTCTTTCTGAAAAACACGTGTGATACATTATGCCATCCCTTACTTATATTATTTAATAAATGTTGTGTCCGTCAGAATGAACGGTCACTAGGCGTATTTAACGTTGAATTTATGTCCAATAAATGCTTCCCTATTGCTTCTATTTGCTTCTTATTCTCAAACACTTGCTTCCATGGTATTCTAGAAGAAAAAAAAACATTTTAAGGGTGACCGTTCATTCTGATGTCAGGACGGCCGGTCACCGAGTCATAGCGACCCTGATAAATAGAAGTATTGAAATTCACGGTGGCCATTAATTACTTCCCGTTTGCTTCTCTCAATATTTTACAACGACTTTACTGTAACTATCACGCCAACAAAGATATCAACAAAAGTGTTGTTTATCAATATTTTTAGCGCCTGACAAAAAAAAAGCGAAACTCTTATTTAACATTGCAGTTATGCTTGTGTAGGCGATAAATCTATCGTATTGTACTGGTGGCTTACAGCTAAGTATTATGTAATTAAAAAGAAGTCCCTATCGTATATAGTAACAAAAATTCAGAAAAATGTAATAAGCACCATTAAAGATAATATTTCAATTCTAAAGGAAGTGTCTTATGCAGCTATTCAACAATAAAGAGCATAGAAAGAAAATACGTTATGTGACAAAAGTTTTATTTTATGTTTTTTTCATATACATAATGCAATGTGGTACCACCTTCTTAGTACTCCTTACAACTCTCTTACTTAAATCATCATAACATTCCCATACATTTCCACGCCTACAATGTGCTTTATAGTGACCCATTGTACCAATAGCAGGCGGAACAAATTCAATGATCGAAAGCAATTCATAAACGTTTTTCTGTAAAACCAACCTTGGAGGCGCATCATGTACAAACATCAGTTCATCCAGTACTTCAAAACTTATTAAATTCCTCAACTTCAATTCAAACGACGTGATGCCATCACATGAAAGTCGACGGCATTGAGTCATTTCCATATTGTCGATGAGTGAACTTGCAGCTTCTTGAATATCAGCTACACTTTTATCATGCAAACGTAAGACTGACACTTTCCTGGTTACTTTATTTATAGGACAGTCCAAGTTAGTACATGACATTTTTTCATCCGCACTGTAAAGACAGCAGTCAATCAGAATTTTATCAAAAATATATAGAACATTGCATTCGCAATCTACTTCAGTCACATCTCCTCTTTGAACGTTTTTGAAATATTTTTTGGCAATAGATGATCTTATTTTATATGCTTCTTCACCGCTGTTTTTGTCACTCATTGTTCTTATTAGCTGACATAGCATATGGTCACTTCCCTGTATCGTTGGAATTATGCTAGATCCATCAGTATATGCTGTAGCTAATGCTTGACAGACGGAGTCCAGTGCACAAGTATTTGTTGTAGTTACAATCTCTTTGCCAGTTTTGAATCTGGCTCCATTCGAAAGCAGAAACACTTTCTTTCTTTGTTCACTGGTCTGTTTTTTACCTTTACGGCTCAATATACCCAGACCTCTCCAATTCTCTACCAAACTTGGATGATCTGAGAAAATAGAATCATCTGTAAACTCCAGCATCTTTTTAACTTTTTCTTTTTGTTCGATTACCTTAACTGATTTTTTTGTTTCATTTGTTTTTTTGTAATATTTAAGTTACTGTTCGCGATCTTCAACTCACCAGTCAAAAATGCTAAGTGTTTGTTAATAAATTCGTCTATACGTAACCTTTGAGATTTAGTTCCGATTTGAAAAAGTAGTTTTTTTAGGGTTCTGAAATAAGATTCCACATTTGAAGATGTAGGTCTGTCTATTTTAGATTTGTAAATATTTTTCATCACATTGGACCATAAAGGAAACTGGTTCATCAAACGTGATAAGACATTAATAAATGCTGGGAAGTAGTATACGTTTTCATGACTCCCAAATTCATTGTCATCGCTAAGAGTAATAATAATTTTTTCAGCCTCAATTTTTTCATAAAGCCATGATGGAAGTTTTTCACCAGGTAAAATTATGTTTCCACTTTTAGTTATGTTGCATTTCAAAGAATCTTGAAATACTGAATTACTTAGATCTTCAACATTTGTATTCAATTTATCATTTTCATTAATTTCGATCTCCGTGTCGTTAACACCGAAGGCACTCAACTTTTTAAGTCTGCTTTTGGCGCTTTCACATCTTGTCATGATGCCATTGTTATTCACACCATCTCGTTGATTTAAACATACAATAATCAAATCTGAAATAATGTCTTTTGCTTTTAAATATTCGACGGAGTTTTTAAGTTCAATGAGGCACTTTATATAAAAAAATTTGACTCTGTTGTCGGTATATCTAAAACATGATAAACGAAATAAATTTTTTATGAAATGACTCGTGTCAATTCGAATGTAACACATATCATTAGCTTCTTAAACTTCCTCTAATAGTCTGTAGGAATTTTCAACATATTTAGCAGTAGAATCCCATTTAGTGAAAGCCTTCACTGCTGCTCAGATTAATGCAGAGGAATCGTCTAAGTTAATTTCATCAGGAACAGGATTACATTTGCTCCACGCCTGTAGCCATTGATGTATTGTATCCATTGTCTGGCTTTCGGATATCATCTGAGAGACTGGGACCGAGCTATCGTTTTCCTGGGTTTTCATCACTATCACATATAAAAATAAATGTTTAGTCACTAACATCTTGTTATTCGGACCTAATTCCTTGAAGATGCTACCAGTAGCATCAACACTGAGAACTAATCTGTCAGATTTTTTCATTTTTTTGCAACAGCCTTCCTGGATGTTTGTCCAGTAATATATGTAAAAAGGGTACAGAGAGATATGCTTAATGACATCTTTGTATGGCGTGACACGAGTCATTATCCACAAAGATAGCAATGGATTTGTATCGTAATGTAAACTCTGTTTCTCCTCGTGTTTAATTTGCCTTAAGCAGCCAACTGTTGGCATATGGGGTGGTTCAGAGTCATCAGGTTCCATTATTTCATTTGCTAATTTGTTACGATATGTGATTGCAGATTCGTGTTTTAGTTCAGCGGACATTTCAATGCGCTGGGCTGGTGATAATTTTATTTTATTCTTAGGAATATGAGTATAAGATGCGTCAATATTCGTTACAGAACACACACATCGAGCTATTTTATCAACAGGCCAGGAAATTACCACAGTTATCGATGATTTGCATTGTTTGCATAAACCTTTGCAAGTAATTTTATCCGTATGTTTAACAGAATAACGGTTGAAAATCCATAAACACGGGCTTTTGAATGATTTCCATATTTGCTCTCACCGTTCATTCTGACGGACACAATGTTTTTGTCATGTGGTATTTTCCCTGACGTTTGGAAACACGCAAATATTGTACCAGTTCATAAGAGGGGTTCCAAGCATGACGTAACGACCTGTAGACCTATATCTATACTATCTGCGTTTTCTAAGCTGTTTGAGAGACACACACGTGTACATGATAAACCATATCCAGCCATTTGCAATGTTTTAATAAAAGAACAGCAGGATTTAGACCTTTTTTCTAACTACTGTTCTTACAATAAGCTCGGCTGTTCAGAATCAAAACCTAGTAACTCATAATTTCAAAAATGTCCAGGAAAAGCCAAAAACATGTTTGCATCCTTAATCGTCTGCCCTATTTGAACCATTAGAGTTCAAGAAGAAATCAGCTACACTTTTCAATTGTCTTTTACTCAAGAAGGCGTTCAGTACAGCTTAGAACCTCCTTACTATTTAATAATTTGATCAAATATACCAATTATTCAATAAGGAACCAAATCATAACACAGTAAGTATACTTACTAGGTTTTAAACTTGCGTCTGATTTGTAAACGTGATTATCTTTTAAAGTTCAAAAGATAGTATCTCCTATACTACAGAAATTAAAACACATAATACAAAATAATAAGTGAATGTATTTATTATTATTCATACAAGTACAGTTGACTACCTCACAATAACTTTTACATAAATAACGTTGATCAACTGCGACAAAAAATAATCGGAATGCGATCGAAAAATCGATGATATAAATAGATGAATAAATTAACTCGATATTTTAAGAAATAGTCTGTATTATTTCCAAGTAATAATTTCTTACAATATCTAAATAATTTACTCATCATTAGTTATTTGTCAATCAGATATTAAATCAATAGATCGGTCATTAATTGGTAACTGTAACCAAAACTCTCTTCGACTAATGGGCATTAGTGGTACTAGTTTAGAAACTATACCATCTTTTTTTGAAGATTTTATTCCACATGGAATGTTATTTGATAAAGGTGGAAGCTTTGATACATCGAATTTATTAATAAGAAAATCGAGTTCTTTGTAAGGGTCCCCAAAATAAGTCTTGTACAAAAGATTACGTGATCCTGCTGTGAACTTAGCCTCGACTAATGGACCTAGTAAAAAATTATCCAGAGGATCATCTTTTGCATTCCGACGAGCAACGCGCTTTTTCTTTGGCCATTGGTATGATTGTTGCATCTCAATCACATTAATATTTTTTCTGCAATGCGCAATCACATTCTTAAAGTCCTCGTAGTCGTAAACTCCGTTTCGCCGATTAAAGTCTCTTTCGATGTTACCATGAAAACCGTCCGCTGACATATGGGTGTGCCCCTTCGCAAGATATTTAAATGTAATAGTTTCAACATCAAAAGACTGACAGTTTACCATAGTAACAAGAGCTGTGAATAAAAACCAATTTTTATTTTGGCCCGCACAGTTGTCACATCACAGTATTAAATGTTTAACATTTCTCTCGCTACGAAGAAACGCAACTAAAGCGTCGACTATGTTAATGGCGTCTCTACCCATCAATGCTTCGTGCCAAACAACACATTTAGAGTGTATGTCTGTGTCTTTCTTTATCGGTGCAAATGTTAAATTAAATGCGATTAATCTGCTGAGGAAAACTGAGTCTTTAATACTCGCCATGTCTGGTAGTAGAGTTACTTTTTGCAAATCCATAGAATAGGTATGATTTGTAGCGGTATTTTTATATGTCCCGTCTTCTCTGTATATTTTAATCGCTTTCTCAGCTTTTTTCTTGTGACTTTCATATGTCTCTTTTAAAGTTTCTGTTTCGTCACCATTCTTAATTTTTTCTTCAAAAACTCCGCAATCTGTACATTGGTCTCCTTTTGGAAAATTTAATGACACCTTCATTTGTTTCATCGTCGTCCGGTAGGTTTCAAGTGAACATTTGGAGTTAGGATTTTTCGACTTATAATCATTGAGCATAGACTGAAGTGTAAGTGTTCTTGGAAGGTATTTTGTCAAAGGCGCATTATAACTTCGGTAATGGCTCAAAGCCGGATTATAACTCATGATGTGTTGCTGAATTGGACCTCTTGAAATTAAAGGCTTCTTTCCTCCCCTATTTTCTTTGACATTTTCAAAAAGTGGTTTCGTTTTGACAGCTTTACTCAGTTCTGTTATGACACTGTCAGTCCTATAACCTAAAGTTTGGAGAAAATACGCCTTACACACATTTATTTCTTTTCCCATATAGCAAAAATAATAGTATCTGGACTCTTTCTTCAGGTGCATTTTATTTGAATTTTCAATAGCAGTAGTAATTTGATTTTTTGGTTCAATTTTTACGCATTTATTCAGAAACTGTCGACGTGAAGAATAACTTATATTCCAATAGTTATTCCATATGTCTTCTCGCTCTTTCTCAGTCAAATAATTGCAAGATCTCCTACATTTCGCTTCACAGGTTTTTGCCATTATTGGATATTTCAGTTTATTCTTAACTACCTTCGATTGTGTGTCGTTATCGGAAGGTTTATCAGATTTATTCAAATCGTATATCGGACCTGGATACATTGCTGAAAAGCGTGCTGGTGCAACAAACCGGAAAGCTTGTTCAACATCGATAAAAATAGTTGTATTTGGATAATATGTAGCAACAAAAATTGTACTGCTGTTTGGAGTTGGTGATAAAAGAGGTATTTGGGGAAGATCTGTTGGAAATGTTGGTTCTAAAATTGAATTGCCGGTTGGAGTAGGTGAAAAAGTAGGTATTTGGGGCAGATCTTCTGCTGGAAATGTTGATTCTAAAATTGAATTGCCGGTTGGTGTAGGTGAAAAAGAAGGTATTTGGGGCAGATCTTCTATTGGAAATGTTGGTTCTGGAAGTTCAAGATTTTCGAAAAGAAAATCTGTGTCATTGCAATCAAAAGTAAAGCCCTTTTTCAGTTTCTTTTTCGAGGGTGGGAGGTATTCAGGATCAGTAACAGAATCATCGCTTGAATATAACACGCTTAAGGCTACATCATCTGATTCTACGCTGCTCGTAGCTGATGTCCCAGGTACAGGATTTTCATAATCTATAGCAATATAAGGGATAGCTTCTTTATTACTCTCTATGGTAGTAGATCTGAAAGAAAATGAAAAGCAAGCTGTTGGTAAGTAAGTCCCCAGAAGCAGTTATGATTGATAAAAAAAGATAAAAAATTAAAGCAAAATGAATAGGGACGCAACACATAGTTATTATGTGATATATAGTTTTAAAGATATAAGCATACAGGCAGAGCCGGACAGCGACATTGTTTTATACTATGTAGTGATGAGGTACTAGACCGAATACTAATACTAGACCTAGAACTGGACCTGCAGTAGAAAATCACTACACATCACTACTTCAAGCAGCGAGATGTTTGTCCCCGCACTAGCTTTTACTTTGACAGTTCATGTTGGCGGGAGAATGAGTATGCTGACGATATTATTGCTAATGTTTTGTAATAGTTCAATAATAATTTAAACCCTTAACAATGTATAGTATAATTCGTTTTAATACTACCGCCAATAAGTAAAAAGAACTGGCTATCGTACTTTATAACATTCACAGAATTATAGGTACTCAGTACTTTTAAAACACTAGATACCAGGGTTTCAAGCTAATGAAATGCTAATAAAAAGAAAGAAGATGCGTATGTAAGTGGATTTCAGTAATAACTGGGCATTATAAAGCTTTACTTATAAACAGAATCCCATAAAAGAACCAACAATTAAAAACATTGAAATATTTTGAGGTTAATTTCATGCTACGACCAAATTTATATAAAATTTAATAAAACTATGTGAAGGTTTGTACTTACCTAGTTTCTTCTGCATTTTTCATAGCATTAAAAATGAGTTTGGACCGGTAAAACTGTTGACGTCTCATTTTAAACAATATTGAACACTGTGTAAAGTTTTTGCGCCCGCGTAAACTGACTTACTGGAACGAATGACCGACGAACGAATGAATGGCACAATTTCAAAACAAAGTAACAGTGAGTATCAAAATTAAAACCTAGTAACTGACTGACTTACTAGGTTTTTGAAATTGTTTTCTGAGTTACTACGTAATGAATTTGTTATTTTAGGGAAACTAGACATGGATTACAAATTAGCTTGACTTGCTCAATATTTTTTTAAATTTATCTTATGAAAATGGCTGTTTTAAGCACCTGGTCACAAGGACCTATACCTAGTAAGTCAGAAAATTGAATAAAACGAATTTCCCAAAAATCTGAGATACTAGGTTATGAATTTGAACAGCCGAGCTTTATCTTAGTCTTCCAAAGTGTCACGTTATAACATTTACCAAAAAGAAAAATATTATTGAGTTTGATTATCGTCTTGCCAATACGCCAATTACTAAAGTAAGTTTACTCCGTGATCTTGGTGTTATGATAGATTCAAAGCTCCATCTGGATGTTCATATAGAAAAAATTGTTAATAAGGCCTATCAAATGTTTGGTTTTGTTATGAGATCTTCCTGGGATTTTCGTCGACCTTCTACCTTTTTTTTTTTTTTTTTTTTATATATTTTATAAACTAGCACTTGACTGCAATCCTACCTGATGGTAAGCAGTGATGCAATCGTCGATGGTAAAGCGCACTAGTTTATTAAGAGCCTATTCACTCTAGCCTTGAAGACGCCTAAATTATAATTGGCCGGGAAAACCGCAGCAGGCAAATTGTTCCAGTCCCTCGATGTACGCGGTATAAACGACGAGGCAAAACGCTTAGTCCGGACCGTGGAAGTTTCAACAACGTAAGGGTGGATATTCGCCGTACGCCGGGTTGTTCGATGGTAGAAAGGAGATGGCGGTATCAAGTCATGCAATTCCCGCGCACACTCTCCAAAATGCATCCTGTAAAACACCGAAAGGCTGGCTACTCTACGCCTGTGCTCGAGGCTTTGTAGATTGGACTTAACCAAGTTTGGATCACCAATTAGCCAAATGAATGCTTAAGCTCTTCAGCTTTTATGCAATCGGCGCTGAACCATGGGTGAACTGAGCCACCGATGGGTACGTCGCTATAAGGGATGAAATACTCCATAGCTTGACGTATCACATCGGATACGGCATCTGCACAGCTCGACGGATATTCAGAAGAGAAGCAAACCTGCTGCCAAGGATAAGACGCAAAGAAGTGCCGCATCTCATCCCAATCTGCCGACTTGTAACGCCACATCCGCCGTTCACCGCGAGACTCACAGTCAGGTGGGGAGAAGGACGATACAGATTTCACCAGACAGTGATCTGATGTTCCAAGTGGTGAAGAAACTGTTACGATACATCTGTCCGGATCGGTGGTCAGCAGAAGGTCCAGACAATTGGCAGTATGACCAACTACATCAGGCACCCTGGTCGCTTGCTTCACCAGCTGGGAAAGGCCCAACGATACCGCAAAGTTTCGCGCTTCTCTTCCAGCGTGGTCGGTCCTCTGGTATGGGAAAAGCCAGTCTTGGTGGCAGGCGTTAAAGTCCCCCAGAGCGACAAGCTGCGCATCAGGGTGCCGATGCAGAGCCTTATCGGCGGCTTCACTGAGCTGGTCAAACATTCGAGTCGTCTCCTGATCACCGCTGTGCGATCGGTAGACACAGGCATAGACGATTTTGTCCATACCAGTGTCCACCAACAGCCATAGCGTGGAAAAATTTGGGTCTTCAAGGTGACGGAGACGCTGACAGCAGATGTCATTACGGACGTACACACAGACCCCGGCACGCTGCCGAAAATGATGCTCCAATGAGTATCCCGGGTAGTTGAGGTACGCCGCATCTGACGGACATCTAATCTGAGTCTCCGTCAAGAAAAGCAAGTGTGGCTTGTCAGTCTCTAGATGGTGGTGGACCGCATCGAGATTGGAGTGCAGTCCTCGAATATTAGAGAGGTGCACTTTGAAAGAGAGGACGTGCATCCGCTGTACACACTTACTTTTCTTTTTACGTTTCATATTTTTTTTTTAAATGGAGTGAATAGGGTTGATGGAAGATGGCAGTTGAGCGAGGTGATGCGATGTTAAACCCAACAACACAACCAGAGAGAGACCTTTTTGCATTTATATAAATCTATAATTAGGCCACAGTTAGAGTATGCTGTACCTATTTGGAACCCTTTTTACAAAAAATATAGTGAAAGTATAGAACTTGTACAACGTAAATATCTTCGCGCTATGAATTTTAGATGTCACCAGAAAAAAGTGTCGTACCAGTCGCTTCTAAAAAAATATGATCTTTTGACCCTACAATCAAGACGGAAACTTCTAGAAGTTATGACTCTTTACAATGTGTGTCGTAATCATTTTTATTGTCCTGACTTAGTTAGAAATTTGTGTTACCTGGTTCCTCGAACAGTTCATGTACGTGAAGTACGCTCTCGTCGTTTATTCGCGACTACCCTTTGTAAATCCAACGCTGGCTCACGTTCACCACTTCATCGTTTGGTTGAGACATATAATAATGAGTTTAATTCAATCGACATTCTTTTTCTTAGTAAAAATGCTCTTAGAAAACAGGTTCAAGCACCTCTTAAAGATACGCAGTAGTTTAATATGTTGCCATTGATATATTATAAAGGAAGATACGTTACGCGCTAACATCGCAATCAGAAAACCTGGACTCGAAACTCACACATCTACACTACCTGTATCGTGACAACTGTCACAATTTCAACGGTCTATGCGCTAGAGGCGAGTCACCTATCTTCTGCTGTTTTGATTTAACCTTAGTAGTATTATTTTACGAATAATAACGTAATGTTTACTGCGTTATTATCGGTTGTATGCACACCAGCAACTTATTTATACATATAAGATTTAAAATCACAAGATGATCGGTCACGAATTGAATGTTTATTTATATATATATACTGTATTGCTAGCTAGTTTTAAGTATTTGTAATGGTAATTTGTGGAGAACGTAGTGGGTAGCATGATTGTCTTACAATGTAAAATTTAAGCTATTATGTATATCTTTATTGTGCTACTGTTTGTTTTTCCTTAAATAAATAAAATAAAAATAAAAATACCTATATACAACGTGTAACGAAAATGGTATATACAGAAAGAGTGCATGGCATCTTGATAAGATAACAAACGATACGGGAAGGGTGTTCTAACCTTTTGTTTACATGGTAGAAAGTTATGAATTATTCTAATACAAATGATACCAGAAACCGAATAGGAATGTATAATAACTACATACATTCCTATAAATTTTCTTATGTACCTAATTCTTTTTATGTTGGTTGCCATACATAGATAGGTACTTAGTTAACGAGAAATTAATACTTAGATGAATGTGCGAAAGACGCTGCGAAAAAGGATTTCATGTCATAATATTTTGTTAAAATGAATCCAAAATATCATTTCCAAGCAACTTATGTGTCTCCTAGTACAAATAAATTCCCAGTGGGTTCCGTTCTTGAATTTAATTACGAGGGGCATTCAATAAGTACCTAGCCTCATCGCCAGAGGGCGCTGTAGTTTCAAAAGAGTTTTACCACAGTGTAGCACATTCTTTTTTAATTCTTTTTTCAAATTTTCATTCCAATCCCTTCATTTGTTTTAATTTGACAACTTAAGGAAGCGAACGTGTCGATCGGTTTTACAAAAATGGAAAAAGAGCAATATCGTTCGGTAATTCGATTTCTATTTTTGGAAGGGAAAACGCGCATCGAAATCAAAGAGCGCTTGGATGCTGTGTACGGTGACTCTTCTCCATCGATGGCCACCGTCAAGAATTGGTTCAACGAGTTTGCACGTGGCCGTACGTCGGTTTTTGATGAACCACGTCCAGGTGCACCGAAAACAGCTGCTACGGAGGAAAACATTAAAAAAATCCATGATCTCGTATTGGCAGATCGCCGATTGAAGGTTCGGGAGCTAGCTGAGACTGTAGGCATTTCAGAAGGAACAGTGCATCATATTCTTCACGAGGAACTCGGCATGAGAAAGCTGTCGGCGCGATGGGTGCCGCGTTTACTCACACCGGAAAACAAGCGCAACCGTGAGACCACATCGGAGACGTGTTTGGCTCTGTTTAAGCGGAATCCAGCGGAGTTTTTGCGTCGTTTTGTGACCGTCGATGAAACTTGGATCCACTGGTACACACCAGAGACCAAGGAGCAATCAAAACAATGGATCCATACCGGGGAACGTGCTCCAAAGAAGGCGAAAACTGTAAAATCTGCCGGAAAAGTTATGGCCACCGTTTTCTGGGATTCACAAGGTGTGATCTACATCGATTACCTCGAGAAGGGTAAAACAATTACAGGGCTTTACTATGCCGATTTATTGGGCCGATTCGACGCCGAATTAAAGAAAAAACGACCCCATCTGGCGAAGAAAAAAGTGCTGTTTCACTACGACAACGCACCGGTTCACACGTCTGCCGTTGCCATGGCCAAATTGGTCGAATTACGCTACGAATTGCTGCCCCATCCACCGTATTCTCCAGATTTGGCCCCTTGTGACTTCTTTCTGTTTCCTAATCTGAAAAAATCACTCGCCGGGATTAGATATGGATCAAATGAGGAGGTCATCGCCGCCACGGAGGCCTATTTTGCAGAGTTTGACAAAAACTATTTTTCGGACGGGTTAAAAAAGTTGGAGCATCGCTGGGCTAAGTGTATCGAACTAAAAGGAGACTATGTTGAAAAATAAATTGCCACTTTTCCAAAATTTTCGTTTACTTTTTGTAGGCTAAGTATTTATTGAATGACCCTCGTAAGTTAGACGACTATAATAAGTTGTTATTTTTTTGCAGGTTTGAGATGATTTTAATCAATTGATTTTAATAAGTAATTGTGGAGTTACGCACTCAATATCTCCTTTGCGCGCTGGAGGGAGCCACCGGCGACGGCTGCGTGCTGCGAGCATCGTCCATCGGGAGCGACCGGCTACTGCGCGAGCGGCGAGCTCCTCCCGCCCCGCGCGCCCCGTCACCACCAGTCAGCTGTGAGACGCGACGACGTACACCCGCGCTCGCGCTTTCTAACCTTATATACGTATTCGAATCGTTATAATTGTAAACTGTAACAGTCCCTTTAGTACAATATAACATTTATATACAGTCCGCTCGTGCTTTATTTCACCTACAAGCTATCGTCGCTAATATTGGTCCTTCACCCGTCAACGATTGAACCGACGTGAGAACAAAGGAGAATTCAAATTCGGCAACGGTTATGCAAGTCATCCAGCAGTGGAAATTTTTTCTGCGGTCTTCATACATCGTGTCAGCATCGAGGGTTTCATCGTGTCTACTTCAACATCTTCGTTCGCATTGGTGCTTTGTGATTATCGGCACGGCTTCACTTAACCGTCTTAGTCGATTTCAAGCCAACTGTTAGCGACGCGCTCAATAGATTTATTAATTATTATTGTAAAACTACGTGTTACTCTATTAGTAAGTAACATCACTAGATATTTAAGCTGAGAGGTGGGACACGCTGACATGCTGGTCACACTGTGAGCCCCCCTCCAGTCTGCCACTCATCGCGAATCATTGCGCACGTTCGATTCGATCTTTTTTTGTAACGGCCATATTGTTTTTCTGTAAAAAACGCAATAAATACGTGCTTTCAATCAACCAGTGTTTTCTGTTGCACCAACCCTGAGCCCCTGCAGCATCACCATCAACAAAGTGGTCTTCGAGCCAGATCTATTTGAGAATGATCCACTCCCAAGGCGTCAAAACACGGCGAGCAAAAATGCTGCAGGAGCAACGTGTGCAACAGAACAAAGCAACGGAAAATTCCCAAGCTGAGCCGATCGAGCACGTTGTACCGCAACGTTTGTTTTCCGATGTGCCGGGAAGCAGTATAAAATCGGAACCGCTGCCTCGTGTCGCGAAAACGCCGGTAAGATCTGTTGCGTCATCGAACAAATCCACGCGGGTAAGCAGAAAAAAACTGTTGCAGCTAGAAGCCGCTAAGCAAAAAGCTGCAATTCGGATCGCGCTGATTGACCAAGACCTGGATGCCAAATTGGCAGTGCTCGACGACGAGGAAGAACAATTATTGGAATACAGTTCACAAATTGATGGGAAGGAACTTCCTCACAGTGACCTGGAGGATTGGGTAAATCAACAAAGTTACCACAAAGAACCCCTACTGGAGCAACAAGCCCCCGAAAAAGGATTTGAAACGGGCGAGTTGCAGGAACAAGCACAGTCGCCACGCACCGCGACTCCGCCACCACCACCGCCCGGCGACTCCATGACTGTACTTAACAACGCGGTTCATTTGTTGGCTAGTGCTTTAAAGGATCTTTCTACTAACTGTGCAAACAACGTGCCACAAGCCAGTTTGCTGAGCCGCATGAGCACATCGAGAGATTTACCTGAATTCTCAGGTGACCAGTTGGATTGGCTTCAATTCAAACAAGCCTACGACGAGTCGACGGCGTTGTGTAAATACACGCCAAAAGAAAACCTATGGAGGCTTCGAAAATGCCTACGAGGGCAAGCGAAAGATGCAGTCGCTGCATTGTTCATAAGCGCCATGTCGCCTGACAAAGTGATATCCACATTGGAGTTACGGTTTGGTAATCCCGACTGCATCATTTCCAGAATACTCCAAGACATAAAGAAGCTTCAGCCCCTACAACAAGAATATCATAAAGAAATCGTCGGATTTTCTGTGAAAGTGCAAAATGTAGTGGAAGCAGTACGAGCAGTCGGCCGCGAGGAGTACCTACATGGTGTCAATATCGTCTCGATGATTCTGTCCAAGCTCCCCGCAGTGCTTATCTCCAAGTGGTCCGACTACAGCTACAAAACGATCACCGAGGGAAAGAAACCAAGGTTGGTGATTTTATCAGATTTTTTATATGAAGAAGCTGTAAAGATTTCCACCACTGCAAGTATTTTTACTAATTTTCGAAGTGACCAGCATCCTAAAAGCAAGACAAGTACATGCACACGCTCACAGACCGTGCTAATTCAAGACGAAGAACGTAACGCTAATTGTTTGTTTTGCCGCGCAGCGGTACATAAACTCAGCGATTGCAAACAATTTAAGAAAGCACTACGTAAAGTACGGTGGCAACATGTGAAAAAACACGGCCTATGCTACAAGTGTTTAATATCGAAACACGATAGAACAACGTGTTCAGCCCCTGTGTGCGACAAGGATGGCTGTAAGGAAGAACATCATCATCTCCTGCATTATTCTACGCGTAAACAACGTGAAACTACGAGCGCTGACAACAACCCTGTTTCGACCGCGAGTACTACGACGCCGACGTCGGCAGAGGTGCAACGAGCCGAGCCCGACGCGCCTTCGGAAACTATAACGTACATTAACGCGAGTGACAAATGTGACAATAAGGTGTTACTGAAAGTGTTACCTATTCGTGTGCACGGACCTAAAGGTATCGTAAACGCCACCGCGCTGCTCGATGACGGATCGAGTGTGTCGCTGATAAGCGCGCGCCTCGCTGAGCGCATCGGACTGCACGGCCGTCGCGAGACGCTATCAGTACGCGGAGCGTGGACCAATGACGCGATGATATGTGAATCTACGGTTGTGAGTATGGACATTGCTGGATATGATGATAGGTTATATAATAATATAAGAATGCGCTGTGTTAAAGAATTAAGTTTGCCTATTCAAAAGTTATCCTTTGTAGATTGCAATAAGTATTCTCACATAAAGGAAATCAAAGATAAATTGTGTGTCTCAGATTCAAAACCTGATATATTAATCGGCCAAGATAATTATAACTTAATTGTACCTTTGAAAATAAAGTTAGGTAGTGTAAATGAGCCGTCCGCTACACTTACGCCCCTAGGTTGGTGTGTACATGGTAGGGTGCGCGTGGCCCGAGGCGGCTGCGGCGCCGCCCGGACCGCCGCCGGTACTCACTCCACCTGCACTGAGGCCGCTCTGACCATCACGGAGACCGAAGGGGTAAGTGACGTTCCATCGCATGATAGCCTACTTCGGGAAATCCATGATGAGGTTCGACGTGCGTTTGCATTGGATGCCATGGGTGTGTCCGGTAAGCCACGCCAGAATATTGACGATTTGCGCGCCATCGATCAGCTGGAGCGATCAGCGGTGCTCGTTGACGGACGTTGGTATGTTAGTTTACCTTGGAAGGAGCCAGATCGCACGATGCCGGACTCGTACCCCACCGCACTAAGAAGGTTGAAAGGTATCGAAAGGAAAATGGGAAGAGATATAGGTTTTGCTAAAAGGTATGTGGAACGCGTTCATCATTTGTTAGAAAATGATTATGCGCGGGAGCTGGTGGAAAGTGACGTCACATCGAATACGTGGTACTTACCTCATTTCGGTGTCGACAATCCAAACAAAAGCAAACTTCGGTTGGTCTTCGACGCTGCAGGTAAGGTAGGTGGTTCCTGCCTTAACGACTATTTACTCACGGGACCTGATCTTTTGTCATCACTGTTTGGTATAATGTTGCGCTTCAGGTAAAATAAAATCGCAGTAACAGGTGACATAAGGGACATGTTTCTGAGGGTAAAGATTCACGCCGAGGATCAGCACGCACTAAGGTTTCTGTGGAGAAGCAGTCCTACAGAGGACATTAAAACGTATGTCATGACATCCTTAATTTTTGGTGCTAATTGTTCACCATTTGTGGCTCAATTCATCAAAAACAAAAACGCACGCCGCTATGAGTCATCCTTGCCGGCCGCAGTCGATGCTATTTACCATTCACATTACATGGATGACTATATAGATAGTTTGCCGGACGAAGGTACTGCTATTGACATGGTGAGTAATATCAGCGACATTCATAGGGCCGGCGGGTTTGAAATCCGAAACTGGACGAGCAACAGCGTCGCAGTTTTAAACAGCATACCAAAGGAGACGTTAGGTTCTGCTGCGGTGAAGTTCAAAGTTGGTCAGCAATATGGAGCTGAGCGAACACTGGGGCTTATTTGGTTCCCTGGAGATGATGTGCTTGGGTTTGACGTGTCGCTAAAGCGCATCCCACAAGACATCATGAAGGGTAATGAACGACCCACCAAAAGGATTATGCTAAGGGTTATTATGTCTATTTTTGATGTTTTAGGATTTCTCGCCCCATTCACTATTCAAGGTAAAATCCTGCTTCAGGATACCTGGCGCCTTAATATTGGATGGGACGATAATGTTCCCGATAACATCTACGAAAGGTGGGTGAAATGGGTTGACCTAATTAACGTTATCAGTACAATTCGCATTCCAAGGTGTCACGCGATGTCTGCATGCGCTGCGACCGCGGCGTCGGCGTGCGCGAGCGAGATGGAAGTCCCCACTTTCGCGCCGCCGGCGCCACACGCGCCTCCCGCGCCGCCCGCGCCGCTGCCGCCGCCTCCAGTGCGGCTCGCATCTCACTGCGCTACGCAGCCTTTTGCTACGAGCTACGAAGCCGTAGCGGCCGAAAGCAGTGCTACGAGTTCGCCGACCAGCATGTCTGGTTATTATAGAAACTTACATCTTCACGTATTTAGTGACGCATCCACTAAAGCGCTGTGTGCGGTAGCATATTGGCGCTGGAACGTGCAAGGTGAAATACGTGATTCCTTTATTGCCAGTAAATGCAGAGTGGTACCTGTCAAACCTATGACAGTACCGAGATGCGAGCTGCAAGCAGCGTTGTTAGCGGCAAGGCTAGCTGACACCATTGGTAAAGATCATAGAATGTCTCCAGTACGACGATTCTTTTGGTGCGATTCCACTACAGTTCTTCATTGGATTCGTAACAATAGGCGTACGTACAAAGCGTTCGAAGCGAACCGTCTTGGGGAGATCGATGAATTGACACGTATCGACGAATGGAGATACATTCCTACAAAGCTTAATGTAGCTGACTTGGCTACACGAGAAACTTTCAATCCTGCTTTGTATTCTGAGTGGCTAACTGGTCCAGCGTTCCTGTACTTGGATGACGCGTCATGGCCGAGGGATGTCATCCAACCAGAAACGAATGCAGTATGCGAGGAGATAACAGCTGTTGTTCAGCAACGCTCATTTTGTTCACCGGTTCCAGATCCGGTTCGGTTTTCTTCTTGGCTGCGCCTTCTGCGCGCTTCAGCCGCTGTTTTTAAATTTGTTGACAGGTTAAAAGGTCTTACTGGCAGTGGCTATAGTGTGCAGATGATGGAGCGAGCAGAACGGCAGCTTTTGAAACACGCACAAGGGGAATCGTTTGCTGAGGATTTAGCTGCGATTAGAAACGGTAAAGCTTTATCTAAAAATAGTCGATTACTTACTCTTTCACCGTATTTGGACGAACATGGCTTGCTTCGCGTAGGCGGTCGAATTGATGCTGCTACAAATATCGACATGGAGGTAAAAAGGCCTGTCATATTGGACGGCCGGCACCCCGTGGCTCGGCTGATTGTTCGTCATTACCACGTCAAGGTGGCACATGGAAATCAGGAAACAGTAGTTAACTTGCTAAGGGAAAAATATTGGTTACTAAGACTTAGACCTACCGTGAAGACTGTAGTGTCACAATGTATGCTGTGTCGCATCAGGAAGTGCAGGCCGCTGGTTCCTCGTATGGGTGACTTACCTCAGTCTCGTGTGGCACATCATCAACGACCCTTCTCTCACTGTGGGCTGGACCTGTTTGGACCAATGGAGGTGACAGTCGGTAGACGCAGAGAAAAAAGGTACGGTGTCCTTTTTACTTGCTTAACGTTACGTGCTATTCACATCGAGACTGTTGCTTCTCTCACAACAGACTCGTTGATCATGGCACTGCGTCGGATGGCAGCGAGGCGCGGCTGGCCACGGCACCTGTACTCCGATAATGGCACGAACCTAAGAGGAGCTGAAAAAGAAATTCAACAGTCTATGCTGAACTTGGATCGAGAAATACTTAAAGACGTAGGTGTGAATAACGGTATGGACTGGACCTTTATCCCTCCTGCCAGTCCCCATTGGGGTGGGGCATGGGAGCGACTGATTCGCAGTGTCAAGTCGTCGCTCAAAGTTGTTCTGCTCGAGCGGGCACCAAGGGACGAGGTTTTGTCTACACTTTTAGCAGAAGTTGAAAACATGGTAAACAGTCGCCCTTTGGTGCACGTTTCAGTAGACCCAGAAGGCATAGAATCACTCACCCCCAACCACTTTCTGCTGGGTACATCATCAAACTCACCTGCTATCGGGGCATTCGACGATTCCGACCTGTACTTGCGCAGGCATTGGCGAACAAGTCAACGATTGGCACAGGTGGGTAAAGGAAGTTTTACCTGACTTACTACCGCGGCGAAAGTGGAAGTCTGAACAACCACCGCTACGAGTGGGCGACCTGGTGTTAGTTGTGGACCCGAACTCTCCGCGCAATTCTTGGCCAAAGGGACTTATCACTGAGGTGTTCCCAGGAAAGGACGGTCGTATCAGGCTCGTGGAGGTGAAGGTAGGCTCCCGGACGTGGCGCCGCTCCGCAGCACGCGTCGCTCCTATTACTTTAGTGGATGAGTGCTGTGACAGCACTGGGGTGGGGAAATGTTAGCGACGCGCTCAATAGATTTATTAATTATTATTGTAAAACTACGTGTTACTCTATTAGTAAGTAACATCACTAGATATTTAAGCTGAGAGGTGGGACACGCTGACATGCTGGTCACACTGTGAGCCCCCTCCAGTCTGCCACTCATCGCGAATCATTGCGCACGTTCGATTCGATCTTTTTTTGTAACGGCCATATTGTTTTTCTGTAAAAAACGCAATAAATACGTGCTTTCAATCAACCAGTGTTTTCTGTTGCACCAACCCTGAGCCCCTGCAGCATCACCATCAACAAAGTGGTCTTCGAGCCAGATCTATTTGAGAATGATCCACTCCCAAGGCGTCAAAACACGGCGAGCAAAAATGCTGCAGGAGCAACGTGTGCAACAGAACAAAGCAACGGAAAATTCCCAAGCTGAGCCGATCGAGCACGTTGTACCGCAACGTTTGTTTTCCGATGTGCCGGGAAGCAGTATAAAATCGGAACCGCTGCCTCGTGTCGCGAAAACGCCGGTAAGATCTGTTGCGTCATCGAACAAATCCACGCGGGAAAGCAGAAAAAAACTGTTGCAGCTAGAAGCCGCTAAGCAAAAAGCTGCAATTCGGATCGCGCTGATTGACCAAGACCTGGATGCCAAATTGGCAGTGCTCGACGACGAGGAAGAACAATTATTGGAATACAGTTCACAAATTGATGGGAAGGAACTTCCTCACAGTGACCTGGAGGATTGGGTAAATCAACAAAGTTACCACAAAGAACCCCTACTGGAGCAACAAGCCCCCGAAAAAGGATTTGAAACGGGCGAGTTGCAGGAACAAGCACAGTCGCCACGCACCGCGACTGCCTGAGCCCCTGCAGCATCACCATCAACACCAACGAACAAAGAATTTGGGACTTCATCAACTCAGTGGTTGCAAATACAAATCTTGAGATTGTCGTCGTGCATCGAGAAACTTGAAGAATCTCCTCGTCACAATCAACATAAGTGGTTTGCGCCAACAAAACCGTGAGATCGTTCCAAATATTCCTTATATCTTTCTTAATCATCATCATCTTAGTAATCATATTTCCTTAGTTTCATCCATCCATTTCATTAGTTTCATCGCATTAGTATTATTGCAAATCATTCAAATCATGTTCTTCGACCTTCATTGAATGTAGACTGTTACATCATTTAGCACTCCATAGTTCATTATTTCTTCATTAGAATTGCTTTTAGTACCCATCGTAGTCATTAATTACATACATACTTAAGCGTGTAATTGACAGGTTGGCAAAAACGAAAAGTATGAATTCAGACTGGTATTGTTAATATTTTGATAGTGAAATATTTTCCCGATAGTGAAAAACGTTCACCTATCATTTGATAGGTGAACGGTTTTCAATTTTCAATTTTATTTCGGCTACGCAATGTATAACGAATATTGCGATACGCGCGCGACCCTGTACCTCGTGCGTTGTTCATTCATACTAATAGGTAGGTACCTCGGGACGTAGACCTTGTTTGGAATAAATACATAGTACACTACACACACAAACACACCTATCAAAAAATTTAAACACAAATTCAACACCTAACAAAAATTAAAATAGTCACTTACCTAAATTAAAGTCTCTCGGGTCGTTCACCCGTGAAACGAATTGGCGATTTAGCTGCTGCCGATGTATCAGCCATCTGCATTACGCCAGTCTACGTGTTGAGTCACCAGGTACCAGAGCCTGCACTTTATGGATCCGATATGGACGTTGCTTGTCCTTTCGAAGGACTTTGTGCACAGCCCAATGTGAAACACGGGGTCCGTTATTACGCCTTACAAGTTTTGCAGCAGTACGGGTTCCCAAACGCGGATTTCGACGGACAACATCTAAAATCGCCTGCTCAGAACGAGCACGGATTGTCCTTCTAGCACCTTCCCGACGCGGCACAATAGGTAAATTTTCTAAAACACGCTGATATGCCCGTGTGATAGTACGACTATTAGCTGGATGTCGTTCATTTGGGTGTCTTTGAACATAGAGCCTTAATGCCAACGACGCGTTTCCTCTAGCTTCACCCAAGCAAATTAACATCTGGCCATATTCGCGAGCACTAAACGTTTCATTACGCCGATTCATGACGATACCACACAACACAAAAACACACAACTCAACTGAATGCAATACACAGTCCCGAACTCTCGACAGTGGAAAGAAAACGAAATAGACGTCCAGAACGCACCAGCAATCGCGACAAACTCAAATGGCGGCTCAGCGCCTCAGCGGCTGACGGTTTCGTTTGTCGGCATACCTTTGAGAGTGTGTGTGACACGTGTAGCAATTAGGGCTGCCCACATGGTATGAAATTAAACATTTTTATTTCGGTAATAGTAAGTACGTTAGTCGAGGTGCCCATGGCGCAGTAGTTACAGTGGTCGGCCTGCGATTGAGACAAAGATGAAGAACTAGGTATTGAAAAATAATCGTATCGTAATCGTATGATAAACATTGTTATTAACCGCTATCTTTTGTAACTTTTCCTCATGGTTCTGCTTCCAAGTTTAAACCTGGTACCTGTTAATCCCCAAGCAGCACGCGCGCGATTTTGCGCCATTTTCTAAACACTAAGCAAACGTCGGCGTTCGCATAGATTATAAATTTAGTTTTTTTTATAGGGTATTTATTCAAGAACGTAAATAAGAAGTTTTTCTTATACTATGTAAAAATCGAAAATAAACAAAGCTTTTCGTAACTACACGCGCGAACGCCGGCTTTCGCTCAGGGATTGACAGGTTAACATTATTACTCTGCTGATTATTATCTTCTGCTGATTATAAGCTCTTGTGTAATATGCTGAAACATGCACTTCTTGTTATGATGGATAATGCTACACATTTTAGACGATGAATAATGTAATAGCGATTGTATTATTGTTATGTTTACATTGACAAACAAAAAAAATGTGTTTGTATTGACATATTAAATCAAATATTGATTGACACTGACAGTAATGACAGTTCTCCTGTGTCCATTTTGACAAGTTTACTTTTTTTGGGTGTGTGTCACTTTATTAACCTAGATAATTAAAAAGGTTTGTTCGTTTTAGAAGTAAATTCTCACTAAAATAAAAAAATATTTTTCTCAAAATTGGAGGGCTTTAAAAATGTATGATATAGGTAGAAGCACTAGGTTTTGAGATGTCTATCCAAATATATTTAAATTACCCTGGTTAGAATTATTAAATAATAAAAAACCATTTCCGGACATGTCCTTTAGGCCAATCCTATTTAACAGCTTCTGGAAAAACTATCGGCAAACGTCAAATGAAGGAACTACCTAATTGTCGAAAAAAGGGTCGTCAAAAAATAAGTGATGAGCAACGAGCTATAATTCACAAAGAGGTTTGGAATCTTGGCTCTTATGATTTAATGGCAGGGTTCATTTCATCTTTGATTACCATTCGAGAGAAAAAAACCGAACGTCGTCGGGTCGAAGACCCTAGTTTACAAAAACAATAGACAGTGGACTTATACGTATCATTTTAATGTCAATAGTGAAAAAATATGTATGTCAAGGTTGCTTTCTAAAAATCCTATCAATAAGTGATAATTGTGTAAAACTGATCGGTTTGAAGAAACGTGGCACCTCGAGTGGAATTATACCAACAGACAAACGTGGAAAGAACACACCAGCAAACAAGCATTCCGAACAAAAAATTCAAGAGGTGATTAATCATATTAATTTGTTTCCGCTATATGAAAGTCATTACACTAGACGTAGAAGCAGCCGCAAATATTTACCATCGCATTATTATCAAAAATGTACTTTCTTTATTCAGAATCACATGAAAATCCTGTGAGTGATAAGATATACCACAAAGAATTTCATAAATTGAACTTAAGTTTCAAAAAACTAAAAGTGGACACTTGGCACATATGCGACCTGTTTAAAATGAAATTAAATATTGCTACGGACGAGACCACAAAATTGGCCCTTGAAAAAGAACGCGACTCTCATCTGCTAGCCGTTGATATGGCGTACAAAGAGAAGCAGTGTGATAAAAATATCGCAAGTTCAAATAACAGAATCAAATGCCTGACTTTTGACCTACAGCAATGCTTGCCAACCCCAGCTTTACAATCATCTGTAGCCTTTTATAAAAGACAACTTTGGACCTTCAACCTTACTATTGATGACAACGCAACTGGAATGTCAACGCACCACATGTGGCATGAGGGTATTTCGGGTCGCGGTGCTAATCAAATAGCCTCTTGTTTGTTTGCATATTTACGAGAACTACCTGAAGAAATCTCAGAAGTGATATTGTACTCTGACACTTGTGAAGGACAAAACAAGAACACTCACAAGGCTGCAATGTTCACTTACTTGTTGACTGTAAAACCTTCAATGAAGTTAGTACATCACAAGGTTATGTTACCTGGTCATACACATATGGAAGTTGACTTAGACCATGCAATTATTGAGACAAAAAAGAAGAAAACCGAAATACAAATTTATCACCCCCATTACTGGATGCAGTTAGTAAGATATAGAAGCAAAAAATTTACCGTTACAGAAATGCGACAAAATGATTTCTTTGATTTCGCTAGTTTGTTGAAAGGTCCTTTAGTAGCCCGAAAAAAAGACGATGACAGAAATATTTTCAAGTAACATTGTGCCACACACAGACCTGGTTATTTTACAATATAGTCGTGTCTCATGCCTAAACAACCAACTAAAAACCTCAGAGATTTAGTCAAATCACTCCAAGGCAATTTTTACTAAATCAGGAAAGACCAATTGCTGGAGAGATGTCTCTGGAAGAGCAATATGGAAACGTGTCTGGTGGGAGTCCTCCGCCTCTACTGCCGGCTAAATCCACAGCTGGCAAGATGGGAGATTGGGATATCCTCAGTGATTATCTCAGAATGGCAGTCAGCACTAAATCTGAGATTGCTAGCGATCAGGTGAGGTTGGTGAACCCACCAAATGTGGAGATGGTTAGGGCCGCCATATTTGGAAAAGTTCCCAGGAGCAACTTCGAGGCAACCAAGGCTCTTATAAAGCTCATGACCTATGAAGGGTTCAACCCGGTGACCATAATAGCAGAGATGGCCGCTCGAGCTGAGAGATGGAACGAAACTAGCAGAGCCAACTCATGGAGCTTGACCTTAGATGGGATGGAGTTCTAGATTGAAGAGAAGGCTGATTTGGCTAATGATGTCCTGTTCTTCTCAACATTGTTCTTGACTAGGGGCAACAATCTTAGAAAAATCCTCTCAAGCATTGACAAGGCTGTTAAGACCCCCCTCTTGGTCAAGATACAAACCTACAGTATCAAGAGTGATACAGATGAGGACTCGGCACGTAAGAAGAAGAGTGAGAAGATTGACATGAACTCTAAAGCTGTTACACTGAGCAGGGTTGCAGCATTTTTCCCTCAGGTTGCACTTGCTATAGTAAAAAACACCGAGACCAAAGGGAAGGTTGACCTGACATGTATGAGTTTGCAATATAAGATAGACCATGGAGTGATCCCAGCAATGTTGCCAAAGTCTGAAGATCCATAATATGCAACTCTGATAGAACTGAAGAGGTTCTCCTACTTCTTAAATAACCCCAATCCTAAGGTGGGCAACGTGCCGACAGGATGATCTAACGCCAACCTCAGTGAAACGGGCAACCACTGTTGTATTTGCCTTCTCCTGGGAATAGGCGTCACCCCAGGTAGCGACCGTTAAATCGTCCTTACTCGTAGGAATTAAAATGAATGAACAATCTAATTCTATAACAAATAATCAAAAAACCAATACAACAAGCAAAAAAACCTAACCTAACCTAACACAACAAGTTTTCCATAAAAGAATGTTTGAAACTAGACCTAGAACTCTGTCACTTGGTGATTATCCAGACCCAAATTCTACCACAAGTGACATAATTTCAGAACCTTGTGGAAGCAATAATAATTAGTACTGGACACAAGTCACTGGGAAAAAGAGACCTAATTCAAGCCCAGAAAGCAATGCGAATCAAAAACAAACCAAACTGGATACATACTGGCTGTCCCAAAGCCAACCAATACCAACTACAAACCGATTTGCTAGCTTAGAAAATGACAACCTCGAGGAAGAACCAACTGCTAATATAGAAAAGATAGATAAGCCTCCACCAATATTTGTCGACAAAGTAGGAAATATCCAACCGCTTCTTAACATTCTAAATGAAATAACCTTAAATTATATAATAACCTTGAATAGGTATAACCTTAAAATTCTGATCTAAATCAAAGGCTTTCTCATAGTCCACAAACGCCAGGCAGAGGGGCAGGTTATACTCCTCGGTCTTCTGTATAACCTGCCGTAGCGTATATATGTGGTCTACGGTACTAAAACCTTTCAGGATTCGGCTTGTTCGGGAGGCTGGAAGTCGTCGAACCTGCGCGCGAGACGGTTCGTGATGACTCTGGAAAACAGCTTGTAGACATGACTCAGAAGTGAGATGGGTCTGTAATTCTTGAGCAGGGCTTTGTCACCTTTCTTTAAAAACAGTACCACCATACCTCTGCTCTATGCCTGTGGTGTTTTTCCTTCGAGTATGACGGAATCAAACAGCTTCTGAAAAGCCCTAAGGATCGGTTTCCCACCCGCCTTCAGGAGTTCGACCTTAATCCCGTCATCACCCGGCGCCTTGTTATTAAGCTGCTTGAGAGCCAACCCAATCTCGTATAGTAAAAAAAGGATGTAGAAAAACTAATACACACCGCTTTTTTTTTAAACGTGTCACAGCCAAAACAAAGGTGACAGTATGCATTCGTTGATTGAACGAGCTAGAAAACATAAAGTTTCCAGCTTCGGATTCCGATGATGATGACGCAGAATAAATTAGAGTACTGAGGTGTTTTTAACAGATCCAAGCTTCGTTTAAATTGTTAATTTTTTCAAAACAAATGATTATGTTTTTTCATTTTATTAATAAAACAATTTTCTTTTATCACAAACCCATAGTTTTATTGAAAATATTTCCAATAATTAGTCTTACTTTGTATTATAACAGTATTTAAATACATAATTTAAGCATTATATAGGCGAAGAACCCAGCTACAATCTATTACCGTTTATGTTTGTTTGTCTTTGTTTAACGAATAATATTGTAGTACACTATTATTGTGCACGCTGTCCTTTTGCTTTTACGCGAATAATATCGTTATGTTATTTTGCGAAATAATATTTTTCTAGCGTTTCCAGTAAAATGTATTTTCTTTAATAACTTGATTGTAACGCAATAAAAAATAAATAAGTTTTATTATTTATTTTAATTTTAATTTAAAATGATTCTATAAAAAAATAGCTTTCGTTTGATATATAATTCATTCTCTTAGTTTGGACATTTTTTACAGTAATCGTAAAAAAACACTGTTTTATTTTTCCATGTAAAATTTGAATTTATCGATAATGATATTATTCGGTGGGAGGAGCGATATCAGCAACATTTGTCACGAAAAGATTTAGCTAGACAAGAAAAGATTTTAGACAAAGAAAGTGCGAAAAATGGAACATTTCACCTTATCACTGTTGACTTACAAGCTGTGAAATTGTGTCCAGTTTTGAAAGCCAGTGCATTGTATTTTAAAACAAAGCTGATAGTTCATAATTTCACAATTTACAATCTGGGCACTAATAATGTAAAATGGTACTAACGTACGCTTTTTTTTACATTGATTATATAAAGGAAATTTTAGAAGACTGCCCAAAAAATATCGTTATTTTTAGTGATGGATGTACACATCACAAAATAAAAAAAATGTGGTTTCACTGGCGATTAAAAAAAAACTTTATTTTTTAAAACGTTATCACACAAATTTTTTTTTAGAAAACGTGTCACACTCAGATGGAGGTGGAGTTTTACAGTACAGAGTGAATATAAGAATAAGTGAAAGAAAATTAAAAAATCGTGAAATATTTTTGCCTAGTCAGTACTCTTCGATTACCAAAGGAGCTAGACTAAATCCATCTCCATACGAGGTAGTAACAGTGGATCACACATTTTTTTAAGATTATAGTATTAAAAATAACTTGATTTATGATACTATCCGCCCTGGAAGAGGTGCAAAATGCGTGGTTGATATCAGAGTTCTAAAATACAATCCCAATGTTACAATTGAATACTAACTTAACTACAATAACGGGTTTCAACTATTACTACAAAAAGAATTGAGCCATTTATTCCAGCACAGCTCTTTACTAATAGATTGCCAATATCAAAATCAAAGTATGAACATTTATAACAATTAAAAAGTGTTTTTATTAATAAACAAAGTATTTTACTAACAAAAGATAAATAATTACTTTCTGTGTAAAAATGAGTCTAAAAAAAGGAATTATTATGAGTGTAATACGGATGAAATTCAGGATAATAGTTTAAACATATTGGAAGATCTCTTATCTGACTCCAGCAAAAGCAAAACACCTAATAATAAGTTTTGTTAATAATCGACTTTCGTTGAGATGAACTGTTTTTCGCGAGTTTCTCGTTTTGAAATATATCAATATGAGCAAGCAGCAGTCTAAGGAGCAAGAGATCATAATAGCGCAAACAGGTGCCGGGAATTCGGTTACTACTGACCAGCTGCTACAGCATGCAATACCGCAAGTTATATTCTGATATTTATCTGCATTGCATTGGCGATATTATTAGATATGTCGTGGCACGTGGATCGAGAGAAAGATCAATAAGTTGCTTGTTTTGTAGATAGGCCACTGGTGTTGCTGCTGCAGGGGTACTTACGTGCATGATTATGTGAGTGATATGTGCCAAAATAAGTGCGTGCGGTAACAAGTGCTGCTAACGTATCCAAAAACCAAGTGTTTGGTAAAGTTTGCTCGTAAAATGACTGTTTGATAAACGATATTTTGCAAATAGGTTTTAAAAACACGTTTACACGACATTTTTTTTCCATCTTTTTAAACTAGATGAGGCCGCTGTTTTCTCGCTGACTACCTTGAGAAGAAACACCGAAACAAACTCAGGGGTCAGTCTTTTTACCCGACTGCGCCAGAAGGAGGGTTATGTATGTATGTATAATTGTTTGGCACGCTCTGCAGCCTGAACGGATTGATGGATTTTACCTTGAGAGGTTATTTTACTATTTGTTTACTATTTTTGTTTTCGAGATGACTTCACTATTGGAGTCAAATTTCTTTCCTCCGAGCCATTTCTTTAGGTTTCGAAACAAAAAGTAGTCACTAGGAGCTAAATCTTGAGAATATGATGGATGAGGCAGAAATTTGTAGCCTAATTGGTGGATTTTAGCCATAGGAACTGCACATGTTTTCATTTATCTTTGCATTTGCCTGTTGGAAAAGAACTTTTTTTCTTGGTTAAATGCGGCCGTTTTTTCATCAAATCGGCCCAATAAGTTGGCACAATATTTGCTATTGATTGTTTTATCCTAATAAAGATGTATAGTCAATGTGGATTATACCGCGTAAATCGCAAAAAACGATCGTTATGACTTTATTGGCTGACAAACCCACTTTGATCTTCTTTGGCGCCGATTCACCCCGAAAGACCCATTGTTTTTGCTGCTGTTGGTCTCTGGTATGTTGTGGTGAATCCACATTTCATCTACAGTTATGAAACAGCGCAAAAAATCGTCCATATTATGGTGGAACAGCGCCAAACACTCCTGCGAAGTCGTCACACGATTGCTTTGTGCTCGATTGTGACTGTAACGGCATAGCGTATACTAAAGATGTGTCATGTTGTAGCGTAAGCTAAGTTTGTAGTTCGTACGTAATATATAAGCAATGTATGTATGTAGTATGTCTAAGCGGCTCTTTGTTCTTGTTAAGAGTCAATACGTGAGTTAGTCGTAACCAGTCTTTTATCGAGTCTACACCCAGGGTCACACACTGAATGAGCAACCGCGGCACCCATCTTACGGAAAGCTTTCTCATACCCAAATGATCCTTCAAAATTGAAACCACTTAGCCATGCGAGATGCCTATGGCTTCCACAATCTCTCGCACTTTTAATCTCCTATTGGCCAACACCGAATCGTGAATTTTTCGATTGTTTTGGGTGTGATGACCTCAACGGGCGTCAAGAACGTACGGCATCTTCCGTGCTCCTACGATTACAACGAAATTCAGTAACCACTTTTTTACCATAGGAATTGATGGTGCGGAGTCCCTATTGAATTTATCAAGCTTAACTTTGTTTAGAGTGATGGTTATTTTCCGCAAAAAATAATGCACAATATTCACTTTTTTTCATTTCCTACTCAAATGACGCAGCTTGTTCAAATTTTCATAGCCTTCCTAATAGATGCCTGTTAATACGACCGCGGTTGCCCTTTCAATTTAAAGGCGGGAAGTTCGAAAAGTCACGGACCTATTGATCCGCCCTTGTAGTACCGAGGGTACGAAAAACACCATGAAAAAATTTGAGCTTCAAACTGCCAAATCCCAAGTTATTGTTTTAGCAAATTTGTTGAATAATAAATGCGAATCATTTTGCAGGAAGACATTCCACAGGTCGTAAAAGAAATGGCGAGACGGATGTTCTCAGAAATATACAATTGTTTTAGGAAAGTGGAAGACAATAAGCTTTTTGTTGTGAGCACTTTATTAGACCCAAGGTTTAAAACGTATCGTTTCCCTTCCCTGAAGACAAAAAAAAAAATGCATTAATAATGCAAAAAATATTTGTATAATGAAGCGGCTAAAAGTGCTATAACCAGTCATGATGATGAAATGGACGTCGACACCACTGTTCAGTTTAACCATACTGGAATAAGCAGTATTTGGGATGACTTTGTTGAGAAAGTTGTAGGTGCAATAAAAAGTAGTAGTGTTCCACGCGACCCCCATACACGGAAGTGTAGGGGTCGTGGTGGTTTTTTAAATACAAAGACGAGCGCAGCACATTATTGCGATGCCCCCATAAGGCCTTCCTTTCAGAGTACCCATCGACGTGTCCACCGCTGAGACGCCGTAGTATGCAAATTCAGGATGTATAGCGTTTAGATAATCTAAATCATCAGGAAGCAGCCAATTTTCCTGAAGTGTAATCACGTCATGATTTTCGCATAGGTCTCTTATATGATCATAGGAACGCTTAACTGATCTGCAGTTAAATGAAGCAAGATTAATTTTCATTTTTATCTTCACGACTTCCAAGAGTATGCACCCGTCTCAGTGTAAAGCGCCTGTGCGCCACACCACAAGGCCAAAACTGATCACTTAAAAAGATGTCCTGTTGAGCTTGGTGAACAGTAACTTTGAATGAAACGTAATTGGTTTGTTTATATTGAGCAAGCTTCTCAACCTTTACGGCCGTGTGTCCACTTTCTTCAATAAAATCACAAAGATCCCGTTCTGAGGTTGAGATTTCAAATCTTGAAGCGTAAATGTATGAAAACTTTGGCACTATCTTAATCTTGGTAGATGTCAGAGTTGCTTTGCCTGTTTTATTGGTGCCTTTTTTTCTAATGTTACGATATTTATTTTTCTTACTTATCACAGTTGTAAAACCTTCGTCATCGACGATAGTGTCGTCAAAAATATTGCTTATCGGGCTGCTCAAGCCTGATGGTTGATTCTGTATGCCTTGTCTGAGTTGGCTATACTGCACGGCCTGCGATCTGGACCGCTGCGCTTAAGATAAGGGTAGTGCAGACGACGAGCACGGATGCGTCTTCAATTGCGCCTCAGTTATTGCTTTCGAGGGCCGGTTTTTAGTAGAATGCAGTTTTTCAGACTGCTTACTAGGCTAAGCAACATCTACCCTCAACTTCTCAGAATCCAAAGAAGTTCGACTTTTTCTCGAAAAATATTCAAAGTTAGTCAATTTTTCTTTCATTTCTTCGACAGTAGAAGATTTCACGTAGTCACATTGGATTCGATGGACGTCCTGTTTCAGGGCTAGGATATCCTTGAGCAGAGTTGTCACGTCTATGTATTCAAAGGTAAATGGGGGTAGTCTGTGCAGGTTTTTAGCTACAAAGACAATAGACTCTGGTTCCTTTTCGAGGACTTAAGCATTTACAGTCAAAAAGTAACATTTGATGAAGTGGAACTGATGAAAAAGACCAGAAATGGCCAACGGAACTTAATACTTAATACTCACATAGATATCACAATGAAGATAGTTAAGTGACTTTGAGATAATGCAAATAAATAAATGGTTCTGAATAATTATTAAATATTAAAGTGACCTGCGGGGCTATTGCGTAACTCTGTTGACAGCTCAAATGAAGATCACTTGCTAATAGTGTACATAAACAACTGTCAAACAGCTAGTTTCGTATTACCTATCTTTAGTGACCAACTGATATGACGTCATTATCCACCGGTGTCTTTGATATCCACCGTAACACGTTTTGACAGATGTTATTGTATCGATACTTTTAAAATTGCGATTGTGTAAGCTTTTGAAGTTTCTAGTGTACATCAAATTGATATCCATTATACAACTTGTTAGACACTGCTCTTGGGTAGTGTTTTATAAGAATTCTTGTGATAGACACCGGTGCCTGAGTTTAGTTTGGCCCAATGTTGACTTATTTATGTGGTGGTATTTGTATTGTTGGTGAAGAATTTCACGCCTAACGCCTTTGCATCTGCTGAAGAACAGCGACTACAAAAGAATTTGCGAATTCAGAGACGACGGCTGGGACTCTAGTACTTCATAATCCTTTGTAGTTGCCAGACAGGGAACTCATTGCAAAATTTCCTTTATTTATGGATAGATTCCAAGAGTTAAAGTAAGTACCCTTAGTCAAATCCTTCTTGAGCATCTTACTTAATACTTATTTCATTGTCTGTTACAGATTTTGGCTGCTTTAAATTTCTTTGGGAATGGGTCATACCAACACAATGTAGAAGCTTCTTGTGTAATACATATGTGCCAGCTTACATTTAGAAAGTATCTTTACAAGGTCACTCAATGTCTGGAAAGTGACCCTTAAGTACATAAAGTACCCTTCGTCTCGGCAAGGCAGGGAAAATACTATGAGAGAGTAAGTTTTGAATGTGTTTAATAAACCAATAGGTATTCTTAAAAAGTAAAATTTAATTTAAACTTTTTATGGCTGGAACCTGGAATAATTGGGCTACATAATCGAATATGATAAAATATAATTTAATAGGAGCAGTTATGATTCCCTAAAAGTCATAAGTAGTAGAATGACATTGGCAAAATAGCTGACTAAAAGTAGTAGGATTTTTCAGTCTGTAAATAAAATTATACAAAAACCTAAAACAAAACTTTTGTTTCAGATTTGTGATACCAATCTAAATAAAGTGCATACTGATGCTTCAAATGATTTCTATATATGGAATCAATGACACTTAAACACTCCAATGCCAGATTCGAGTGCTGATGTGGGCAATCGGACCAACAGAACCAAGTTTCAAGAGAGGTGGCAAGCAAGACTGATAACCGACAACTTTTTTACAATGTTTATTTTATTCACAACTTTAGTCTTAAATCATTTTATAAATCACACTACTATCATAATAAGGCCAAAAGTTTGTATGTTAATTATTTCTACACAGTCATAATATATGACTGGATGGACTTTGATGAAACGTGGTACATGTATAGACCATGTCCTGGAATTGCACAACCAATACTTTTTATTTGAAGAGTAAAGAAAATAAATATATAGTATGTTCCCTTGGAATAATTTTCTACAATCACATGGGTGAAGCTGCTGGCAGAAACTAGTTATAATTAAAATATTTTCTAGAAATAGTTTTTGTTAAAGATATAATAAACTTAATATGATAAAGTATCCATGGTTTTTTTACTTGCTTTTTTATATTATGTACCTACTTTATTACTTGTGTTAGGTTATGGATAAATAATAAGTTAACAGGTAGTTCTGGGGAAAAATGTTGTAGGAGAAAGAAAGAGTTAATTAGAAAGATCTTTGGCAGTGTAGGAGGCATCCAGCAAGTAATTCTTTAGCTCAGAAAAATTGTAAATTAAAACATCATATAGACTATTTATCACATTTTTATTATATAAACATAAAATGAATCAGTGCTTCGGGATATGATAACAATCACAGTACTTGAAACACATACTAAATTATCTTTGAAAATCACAGCTTTAACGGT
Source organism: Leucania comma (assembly GCA_958295575.1). NCBI lineage: Eukaryota > Metazoa > Arthropoda > Insecta > Lepidoptera > Noctuidae > Leucania > Leucania comma. Next base: position 19,227,810 of record OY282477.1, on the reverse strand, counting down.
CAATAAAATAACAGTAATTAATCTTAAAACTATTAAATGTCTAGTTCCACACTTATACAACACATCAATAAAACAAGCTTTGAGAAACTTAGAACTTGAGGGGATAGAACATCACCAACACATCTTTTCTACAGAGAATTTAGGTATGATTTAGTTACATAAATCAATAAATGTAAACATGTCAGTCATCAAGCCATTCCACATTCATTATGGGATCTAAAGTCACAAATAAAGGAGCACAGGACTGAGGGACGAGTGTTGATGTACTGGAGGATTGAGTACTGCATTTTCAGAATCAACAGGGTATGCAACCTCATCTACTGACGATACCTGTAACATTAAAAAAGATCCTAAATACAACACCACACACCAAAAATAGTCTTTGTTAGATATACCTCCATGTGAAAGAATTTAGTAATGATAATTTAATCACTAATGTGTGTAAAATTTCTACTCATATTTTTTTTTATTTTAATAATGATGAACAAGTATTGAACTAACATTATTTGGTAGGCGCACTCCAGGCAATTCCTCCAACGCTACTCTGCTGCTCGATCTAATAATTGCCAGCACTTTGTTTTCCAACTCATTCAGAGGAGAGCTTGGTACACTCTCCGTCACCCTACTCGCAGGGGAGCGCAGTCCCCTGCGAGTCTACAGTTTTGTCTTTTGTTTCAGTCATAAACTCCCGTGTACTAGAAAGAAGAAAATAAACATTTTGTAACTGAAAATATACTTTAATCCAACGGCTACTAAGATCCAGATTAAATACTATCCTATGTAAAACTACTGTAAAACCATGTAAAACTACTTAGAATATTAAATACATAATTCAATTAAAATGCATGCTATTTTTAGAGTGATGAATATTTGTAAGTGGTCGAAGTATTGAGACTTTATGTGGGGTAAAGTACCTGCTATGGGAATTTTTGTCACATTATGTGACAAAAATCCTTGAAAAATCATGATTTGAATATAATACATTCATTCTAGTAAAGAAGTGAATAATTTGAAGTTGATAGAAAGCAAGATGTGTAAACTCGACTTACCCTTTAACATTGGTCGGATATCTGAGGTTTTGGGTGTTCCTTCTGCAAATGAATTTAGTTGGAATGCTACGGAGTCCCACGCTTTCCGATTCGAACGGCCTGTGGCATTACCGGAGGGCGTCCTATTGCTACTTTGGAATGGGAATCCACAAATGGGTCTCCACAAACTCTACTAGCAGTTTCAACTGCCTTCCGGGAACCCTTCTTCGGCCAGGCATCTTGAAATTAAATCAATTAGGTTAAGTACACGAAATTACATATTTTAAACTCATTCTTATATATCTATGTATTCTGTGGTGTCATTTACCATTTATTTTGCACTAGATTTGCAGATATAAGCAAATTAGAAGATATTTTCCTATATTTTCATTTTGTTTTATTTACGTAAAATGTCAAAAGCATTTTATAAACCGTGTAAAATCAAATGTTCTCTAAAGTGCAGGATTGTTGCGCGCATGATGCGATATTCAACTTAGCTGTGTAATAGTCGATAAAATTTTAGAGCGGGCCCAAAGAGCACCGTGAATTTTGTTATACACCAATTATCCACCGTAGTTTGAAAGTCACTGGATGTGATACGTAATACCAAAGTTATGAAATGGTTAGTTGACAACGAAGTTTAGTGATCAACAAATGTCAGTTGTCAACTGTCTTTGAAAAAGTTAGCCAATAGCCCTGCTGATGATGATGATGGAGCCGTAAGATAGTCACCGGAACTCCGTAATGAATAAATGTATCCTAGCCGTGTTTGGGCTTGTTAGAATTTTCATGAGACGCACTTTGGCTATAAGGTACTATCAAACTGATCTGATGATGGAGCCGGAGGGGGAAGGTAGTCACGAGAACTTTATAATAAAACAATGTATCCTAGAAGTGTTTGGGTTTATTGGAATTATCGGGAGAAATAGGCACTCTGATTATAAGTGCATCGCAACTAAAAAGAGTGAAATAAAAAAACTTTTGAATAAAAAATAACCGACATCATTAAAAAAAAAACACTAAAAGGATTAAAATAAATCTAATTTCTGAAGTCGGTGTTTAATTAAAAACAAACAATACCGAGAAACACCGACTTCTGAAGTTATTTTAATCCTTTGTTTTTTTTTTTAATGAAGTCGGTTTTTTTTTGTAAAGTTTTTTTAACTTCAATACCTTTTTTCTCCCAACGACTTTTTTTATGGTAGGTTAAATCAACCAATGACATCTCCTGCCCTTGGGCGGAGCGAGAGATAGTGTCAGATACTGCCTAAAAACCTACCCCGTTCCTTCTTAGCCCTTTATACCGGGGCCGGACATTCTTTTCAGAAATCAGTCCATGGCCCCAGTAGGCTTCGGCCCTGCTGAGCCTCTACGGTTTGCTGACAACTCCTTGAGGCGCGCGGGAACAGTGCGCGCCGTCGACGTCGGGCTACCCATTGCTCGCCGTCCGCAAGCCTGCGCCCACGGTGGCCGGAATCTTTGCGGTGGCTGGAGTGTGAGGTCCGTTGCCTCACGCGTGTGGCCTCCTCCTTTGTTAGCAGTAACGCGACCTCCTGCCACTCCTCCTCGCTTTGGACCATGGCCTGTCTCAAGGTCCAGCGCGAGTGATCGTTACCGCCGATCACCCCCACGAGGACACGGCGGTGTTCTGTCCAAACGGGGCACACTTTTACCGTGTGCTTCACCGTATCCTACGGGCGCTCCACAAAGTGGTGACACCCGGGCGTCACTTCCGCTCGAATCCAGTGCAGGAATTCCCGAACTGACTGGTTGCGCCAATTTGCTATGATCCGCGACTTTGTTTTTTGTAATTTATTTTTTTGGCCTAGCAATCCTATCCCTACCGTTTCCGCTTCCCGCACGACCTCTAGAGAAATGATTTGACATTTGACGTGTGTGCATCGATTGTGAATGTGACCGCACCGCTAACCGCGTCCGCTCGAAATTACAAGAAAATTGACTATTTTCGTGATCCAACCATTCAAAACTCAACAATGGTGCAGTGTAGTGCAAAACAGAACCTGGCAGTGGTTAAATGTGCGAAGTCGAGGTCCGCCGGCCGGCGCCATGTGGAACCTTCGAGGTTAAAAGGTCAGTGTTCCTTCTAATACATTTATCCCATTAATAAACGCTAGGCGCAGTATCTGCATATTGTTAACAAACCTAAGATCGCTTTTTAAACCTACAGTCCACATAAATCAAATTCGCGCAACCATACTTTTTGGTCCTACGAGCAGGATCGTGAATCATTTTCTTGTAATTTCGCAATATAGTATTTGTTCCATAGGGAATAAACGCAACGCGCCTGTTTACCTAGATATAATAGTAGAAAACCCGCATCTAGGCATTTAGGCAACTATACGTTATTTCGCTCGTATAGTTAAAGAGTCATTGATAATTACGGTACCTACGCCGTCAACCGCACCGCATAATTATAGTTAGCTACGTAAATATCAGCGTAGATATAAATCGATCGCATTCTTTTTCTTGACAAAATTCATTCGGAAGTCCTACAAATTACATGTAGGTAGACGCATTTCAAAAATACCCGTTCATTGTTGAGTGAATATTTGTAGGAAACGGATAAACCATAGATTATATACGCATATATTTAATCGAGAAATTGGGTAATATTCACTCATTGATTCAGGTTGTTCCGTTCGTTCGCCGTTCACTTTGTTGTTTACAATATTGCCATATTGTTATCTGATAATTATCGCTTACTTAATAATTCGTTAAGTGTTTGTTTGAGTGTATAGTGTGAATATATCAAAACAAGATGTCTCTTAAGGGAACCAAGGTTAGTACTGATTTAAAGGTTCAGTTAAAGCTTTTATACGCTAAAAGGGACTCACAGTTTTCACGTGTTCAATCAATTTGTGATAAATCTTTGCAAACCTCGGATCTGGCGATTAGAGATGCTTTCTTGTGTTCGTTGGAAACTTTAGATAGTTTGCGCGCGGATTTTGAATCTACAATTAATAATATAAACATTTTAGAGTTGGAATTAAATCCTGATTACTGTGTGAGTTATCAGGCATTGTCGTCCTTTGATGACTTGTATTGTCGTATCAAACGTATTGCTAGGAGTTTAGAGACTCCCCCCCCCGCGAGTGGTTTATCCAACCCTCCTCGCGAACGCCCACGATTGCCGCCAATTCAAATACCTGAATTTAATGGTGACATTCGAAATTGGAATTTATTTATAGATAGTTTCGAAAATATAATACATAGGAACACATCGCTGACAGATCACGAGAGATTGCATTATCTCGTAGAAAAATTGACCGGTAAGGCAAAGGCTGTCTGTGCTGGAATTACGTTTAGCGCTGAAAATTACAATTTAGTTTTGAACACTTTAAAAACAAAATACGAAGATAAGCGATTAGTAGCCACCGCATATTTAGATCAATTATTCGATTTGAAAAGTTTTTCCGTTTGTAACGATCATAATTTAGAGAAGTTTTTAAATATTTTCGCATCATCTGTTCGTGCAGTAAAGAACCTAAAGGTCAATGACCTCTGTGACTTTTTGTTTTTGTATATCGGTTTAAAGAAATTAGATCCTGAAACTGTTCGTCTGTTTGAAACGACTCAGCGCGGTAAAGAAATACCTAAGTTCGAAGATTTAGAATCTTTTATTCGCGACCATATTAAGGTATTGCAGCGCACGTCGGCACGTCATGAAGTCACGAATAGGACAGGTTCCGATCGCCGTATAGACGCGTCATCGAAGTCAGTCAAGACTGCACATACGCTAGTTAATACCGCCTCAACACCTGACTGTTCTCTGTGTAAGGGTAGCCATACACAGCTGTACAAGTGTTCGGAATTTCAGAGATTATCGCCTAGTGATCGTTACAAGTTTGTCCGCACTAATAATTTGTGTTTTAATTGTCTAAGTGACAAACATCTGGTTACGTCATGTAACAGTGGTGTTAGCTGTCGTAAATGTCTAGCTAGACATCATACCTTCTTACATTTTGAGAGTAGTAAGCTGCCATCGCAGCAGCAGCCTGCGCAGACGCGCGACGCTTGTGACGCGCGGCCTGCTGCGAGTGCAAACGACGTAACATTGTGTTCGCTTTCCGCCGCTGGTACTCAAATCACTACCGTTTTACTTGCGACCGCGCAAGTTGTCATTGTAGATGCCTTTGGCAAACCGCACACCGTTCGAGCGCTACTAGATGGCGCTTCCCAGAGTAATTTTATTACTCGGGATTGTTGTCAACGCCTTGGTTTTAGTTTTAATAATTGGTCATCCCGCTCAGAAGTGAAAGGTTTTGGAGGTTTAAAGACAACCATTCACGGTTCTATTAAAATAATATTTAGTTCACGTTTTAATCGTAATATTTCGTTTGAAATGGATTCGCTAGTCGCAGATAAGATTACGGAACGGTTGCCCACGGTACCGGTTGACACGTCCATGCTGACGGAGTTTGAGAACTTGCAGTTGGCCGACGGAAATTACGCTTTCCCTGGAGATATCGATCTATTGATCGGTGCTTCGATTCTCCCGCATCTCCAGTTATCACGTAAAATTCAAGGTCTTCCGATGTACCCCGCTCCGCACGCACTGGAAACAGTTCTCGGGTTTGTTATAGTTGGTTCCGCACCCGCTTATTTAAATAGTTACTCGACTGTGTCGCACTGTTGCACCGTCGAGCCGCCGCTTGAGTCTACCATCCGCAAGTTCTGGGAGATTGAAGAGGTCAATGTCCCGCCTATTCTCAGCCCTGAGGATCAGGTCACTGAGGAGATTTATACCCGCACGACTACTCGTGATAAAGATGGTCGTTATGTTGTCGCGCTCCCTTTCAAGGGTGATATTTTTTCGCTCGGTGGCTCCCGTGCCTCCGCAGAGGAAAATATATTCCATGTCGCTGGAACAGAAAACCCAGCTGATTGTCTCTCACGTGGTTTGCTTCCTGCGCAAATTTTAAATCATCCGCTTTGGTTTTGTGGCCCTCCCTGGCTTCATGCCACTCCTAACGAGTGGCCAAGTGCTCCTTTTGGTCCCGCTACTGTTTCAGAGCCACCCGAGGAGAAGAAACATACGCTTGTAGTATCAGTTCCGCGTGAAGAGTCAGTTGTTTTGTTGTTGTCTAATCGAGTCTCGTCTTGGTCGAGACTATTACGCTGTGTAGTTTATGTCCTAAGATTTTTGAGATTATTACCATCGCGTGGTGCTATAATCGCAGCTGATTTGGATAGAGCTGAATCAGTTGTACTTCGAGAGTTGCAGAAATTTTATTTTTCAATAGAATTTCGTAGTTTAGAATCACAAAAACCTTGTAGTCGCGCACTTCAACATTTGAAACCATTTTTGCAAGACGGACTCATTCGTGTCGGTGGCCGTCTGCGAAATGCTAAGTTAGAGTTTGAACAAATGCATCCAGTAGTTCTACCACGCAGGGATCACGTTTTGGATTTGTTGGTGGACTATCACCATAAGGTGAATTGTCACGCTGGTCCCGATTTATTAATGTCCATTCTTCGACAGAAGTACTGGATACTTTCCGCTCGCAATTTGATACGCGCTAGAGTGCACAGATGTGTGCCCTGCTTTAAGCTCCGCCCGCGTTTCAACGCGCCGGAAATGGCCGACCATCGTTCTTGTCGTGTTGTACAGACGGTGAAACCTTTCATACATACTGGGACGGACTATGCTGGACCGTTTAAAGTCACTATTGCCCGTGGTCGTGGTATACGTTCCACAAAGGCATACATTTGCCTATTCGTTTGTATGACAACTCGTGCGGTTCACATAGAGTTAACCAGTGATTTGAATACGCAGGGTTTTATGTCTGCATTTAAACGATTTTTATCTCGCCGTGGTCCCGTTAAGCGCTTATACTCTGACAACGGCACAAATTATGTTGGAGCGCGACGCAATATTTCGGAATTACATACATTCTTACGCTCCAAGTACTACCAAAGTGAATTCGCCCATGTCTTAGCTGAGAATCGCATTGATTGGTGTTTTAATACGCCAGCAGCTAGTCATTTTGGTGGCAATTGGGAGGCGAATATTAAAAGCCTTAAGTCGCACCTGTTTCGGGTCATAGGCGAACAGATTCTCTCGTACGAGGAGTTGAGCACTGTACTCGCTCAGGTAGAGGCGTTGATGAATACGCGTCCGTTGTGTCGGACTTTGTCTAGTGATCCATCGGAGCCACTAGCGTTGACGCCGGCTCACTTCTTGACGACGACTCCTCTTAAATATTTGCCCGCTTTAGATGTCGAGACTGACAAACTGCAGCTCCACCCGCGTCACGCTCTGCTAGATAGCTTAGTTCAGTCCTTTTGGAAGCGATGGAGGACAGATTATCTGCATACGCTGCAGTCGCGTCAAAAGTGGAACACTCCTTCAGATCCAGTCACAGTCGGTACTGTGGTGATACTGAAGACTGAGAGTGCGCCTCCTCTGCACTGGCCTCTTGGTGTAGTGGAAGAAGTTTTTCCGGGTTCGAACGGAATAACGCGAGTCGTAAAAGTTAAAACCGCAACTGGATCGTACCTGCGTCCGGTTATTCGCCTCTGCCCTCTGCCTAATCAGTAGTAGTGGCATAGTTAGTTATAAGTTGTTTCGCTACCTAGTATTGATAGTTTAGATTAGTAATAGGGTTTAGTTTCGCTTTTGTTTTTTTTCTTTTCTTTGAAGGTAACCCTTCAAACCCGGGGGGAATGGTTGCGCCAATTTGCTATGATCCGCGACTTTGTTTTTTGTAATTTATTTTTTTGGCCTAGCAATCCTATCCCTACCGTTTCCGCTTCCCGCACGACCTCTAGAGAAATGATTTGACATTTGACGTGTGTGCATCGATTGTGAATGTGACCGCACCGCTAACCGCGTCCGCTCGAAATTACAAGAAAATTGACTATTTTCGTGATCCAACCATTCAAAACTCAACAATAGTGCAGTGTAATGCAAAACAGAACCTGGCAGTGGTTAAATGTGCGAAGTCGAGGTCCGCCGGCCGGCGCCATGTGGAACCTTCGAGGTTAAAAGGTCAGTGTTCCTTCTAATACATTTATCCCATTAATAAACGCTAGGCGCAGTATCTGCATATTGTTAACAAACCTAAGATCGCTTTTTAAACCTACAGTCCACATAAATCAAATTCGCGCAACCACTGACCATGCTCGGTGAGAACCTGCGATATGCGGAAGGTGAGGACGGCATGAGGTCTTTCCAGCCATTCCTTAAAGAGGGGACTTATTGCCATATTTATGGCGTTCCAGCACTGGGTTGCGACAGTCGCTGTCACCATTTCACTATGAGATCCCGCCGGAACTCTATCCGCCATGCCGCGGCTTGTCGCGGCAGCGGAGTTTCGTCTCAGCGTTGCATTTTCCCGCGCAAATCGCGCATGTGTGCAAGGACTGTTGCCTCCAGATTCTATGGTGGCAGACCAGCAAGGAGGCTCGCCGCTTCGCAGGAAACCGTGCGGTATCCCCGCACCATCCGTATGGCCATAACCCTCTGGCATGCGTTCAGTTGGACCGCCGGTCGCTTTGACGGGGGCTCTATAAAGGGCCATTTACTCTTCAATGCTGGTAACTTTCTCACATATATCACGTTAATTTTGATTCTGTTTTCACAATAAGGTACTTGCACGCCTCCTATTATTTTTTTGTCATACAAAATAGGAAAGCACATTCGCATAAATACTGTTTGATCTTACCTTAGAGAATAGAATATAAAGAAACGCCACTAGTATACTATACATTCCTTGCTTATACAAATATCTATTAAATCGATGTAGATATAAAAAACTGCATTTCAGAAAAAGATGTCATGCTGTTTGTTTTTTCTCTCTCTGGCAACATTTTTACATTTCCGTCAACATACCTACCTCGCGTGCCATCCGCCATCTTAAGTGCCCGTGGTTTTGTAGTACGTCAGGTGTCAAGTAAACAACAACAATGGATTTGGATTGCGATTTTTAGGACTAAAAACGCTTTCAACTAAGTTGTTTTGTGCTGTGAGTGTCAAGGGATACAAATTGAAATTGATTATGCCTTCGTGTTCAATAATTCAGTGTGGTGCAAGGAAAAACACCAATCAACCTCATTTACCATGCATAGGTTAGTAGCCGTATTTTATGAAAAACTTTATCATACTGTTATTTTTTCCGTATAAGTGTCCTTGTTTTATTTATATAATGAAAGTTCCTAAAAGTACATACAAATTATTTCTGATCTAAACCTCTATTTGCTAAATTTATAACATGTTTTGTTTACAATATTATTAACAATTTAAAATAGTGATGTCTTTTATTTAATAAGCTATCGATAAAGAACTAAGATCTGTGTTATTTTTCTTCTCCTTTCTTAAATATACATATATAAATTTATTAGTATATTATTTGGTATTTTATACATGTATTATATATATTTTTATTGCATTGCTATTTACATTACTTATGTTGTTGCACACTGACAGCCCTAACTCTTTTCCTTTCTTCCAGTCCATCCAGAGGTTGTCTGTAGGAAATTGCCCTGTGCGCTAGGACCACCTATTGTACACTTCTTTGATAATTATGTTTGTACTATGTTAAATTAATGTGTGCAATAAAATATATAATAATAATAATAATAATATTGGCCGGCCGTAGTGAACACTGACGAGGAACAGAGCTCCCACCTCTCTCTTGCCTTTATTGGCTGGTTTGAGTGGAGATTCGCAAGAGCAATCGTGCTCGGGAGAAGGATGTATAATCCAGAAAGGTGCTGGTAGGGATCTTGACCGCACTTCCGGGATTGTCCTGATAGCCATGGTATACCTCTCCACTCCTCAAGCACCTCAGGATATGTTGCCCTCTTGTTGCTACGTGTTGCTAATTGTTAATTGTTTGATATACGTTTACAATTACAGTTAACAATTAATAAATGTAAGTAACTGAAAAATATAATTCAAACAATGCAAGAGCATTCTCCATAATATTCTCAAAGATATGTAAAGCCTGGATTTAAGCCAGAACATTACGTAAAAGTGTAGCACAGGTACCTAACTAGAATAATTCAGGATTGGACGGTTCAAGGAAACAAGGATAACCGTAGTTATTAATAAAAAGAAAATAATTTTAATAAATCAACCTTTATTTAAATCAGTTTTCACAATACTTAATTGTTCATGATTGTTCAGAGAGATTGTTCTTATTTATGTGTTCTTTGAATAATTAAGATTGCACTTCAACACGACCCTCTTTTCAAACATTTGGTCTGATATTTTATGACTTCTTGGCCAATTTGTCATTGTAGCAAAAGAGAAAAGTCTCTCCACTGCTGCGGAAGCTGGTAAAGGTGTGTTATATTTTATAAAAACTCTTTTTATTTCAGGGTATCTGTTCAGCAGAATTAGTTCTTAACTTTCTTCAGCAAAGAAGTGTAACATTAATAATTCAGCCTTTGTTTTTGGGGTGGTCGTATTAGTACACGCTGTAAGTGCTGAATAATTTCTATTATCTAAATCTGAATCAGAATCGAATTCAAAAAAAATGTTTTCTTTATTTCTTTTTTTTGGTATATTTTGTTGGGGTTCTTCATTGAGTTCTTTTGAAATAACGGTTTTAAAAAGATTCTGTACTTTAGTTCGGTCTTGACTGGTTAAGCAAGATAGCCACTTATTCTTAAAACGAGGATAAGAAAGAGCAGCTATCGCTGCATGTTCTGCCTCAGCAGTGTTAAGATCAAAATACTGTTTAAATCTTGTTTCAATGCTTATTCTGTAAGTCTCAATCAAAGGTGCACAGTAAACTAAATCACCTCTTCTTTCAATTTTTTGTATTTTTCTTCTTAATGCTAAAAGACATGGCAGTACAATACCAAAATAGGTGTTGTTTTCACCTTGCATGATATCCAATGCTTCTGCTACTGGTGCAGCACAGATCAAATATTCTTTTAAGTAATCAAATTCGAAATCTTTTATAGGATTTGTAATATTTAAAGATCTATGCAACTGCAAATTCTTTTCTTGGATCGACAAAATTTGTTTAAGTGCGTCATACAGGCTGTTCCATCTGGTTTCACCCGGTCTACTCAATGTGTGTTTTAATATGTCTTGTATAATTTCAGCTGTTTTTGGGCGGCCGGCTGCATTCCATAGAGTGTTGCATTTTTTTATTGTATTAGCATGTATATCGCATAATGGAGTCCCTTTGTTAGTCAAAATTTTATTGGCATCAACAGTAGCACATAAGCTCAAAGTATGCGCACAGCATCTTAGATGGGCAGGCAAAAAAAAATCTTCTGAGGTCCCTTCGTCCAGACTTGAATCGGATTCTACATCTGTATCTTCAGACACAGGATCTTCCGGCTCATTATTTTCACTAGTACTGATGTTAGTAAGTTGCACGCCAAAGGTGCGAAATGCTTTAACAAAATTACTACCGTTGTCAGTAACTGATGCAACTAGTTTAGCACCGGTCAAACCAAATTCTGTGTAAATTTGTTTAATTAAATCAGTAATGCGGTCGTAACTATGAATTCCCTTGAACCGCTGACATGCTAATGCTACTGAATGCCGTTTCAAATCTTTTGTTATCCAATGTGCTGTCATACCTAAAAAGCTTCTCTTCTTTCCAGACCAGATATCTGTTGTTGTGCACACGAAATCAACATCCATCAATTCCGATTTGATAGTAGACATTTGTTTTTCGTAGTAAATTTTTATATGGCGACTCAAACTACGACAACTTATAAGTTTTAAACCCTTTTCAGATATCTGCAAATTGGTGAATATTTTCAAAAAGTATGGGTTTTCTACAGATCTCAATGGGATCATAGAGTGAATAAAGTACTCAATAATATTTTGCACAAAATCCTCTTGAGTATATGACTTGACTTCTCCACCTTTCTTCGATTTTTTGCTAGGAACTAATGTGTTCATTTTATCTTCTTTTTTTCTTTTCAAATATGCTTTATATTCATTTACGCAATCTTGTCCATGTTTCCGTTTGAGGTGACTCAGAAAATTAGATGTACAATTATCAAATCCCCTGATTTTAGTAGTACTAGGCAAGCATTTAGTACACAGAGCTGTGATTTTATGCGCTGTAGATTCCTCTGGTATATATTTAAAAAACGTACCGTCAAGTAGTCCAAGACGCGGTAGTGAAATCGTCGATGTACTTGAGCCCTGAGCCTGCAACTCTTGATTCGATGAATCATTATTGTCCGTGTCCGAAATATTAATTGACGTTGACGACATGTTACTATAATCATCTTCATCCATAACTAATAAGTTTTTAAGAAGTTGTAGAAATATCCGTAAAATAGGTAGGTATATGAATTGTTCAAATCACTCTTAGTATGTACATTCAAAATCAAAACGCACTGAATGACGTGACTCGTGCTGTGAATCGCTCTGCGTGAGTGTGCGTTACAATCAAGTTGCGAAACGTACAGCGGTCAGCGGTAGACTAAAAAATATTGAGGAGCGAGTGAGGCGCACGCGCACAAGTCGAAGGGGGGGTGCGGGGCGTGCAGTGTGCACGTTATGGACTCCTGTCATATTTACATTTATCAAATACGTAGTTAAATTAAATATTAATTGTTCAAAACAATTAATTTAAATGCAAATAAAATTTTAATTGCAGTTGAATTAATTGTAAATCACAATTAACAGTTTTAATTGTAATTGATTTTAATTGCATTTCACAATTAAAAAATAATTGAATTAATTTAATTGCAATTAATTTAGTTGAAATAAAAATTGTAATTGTTTGCTTCTACAATTAAAAAATTAATTCAATTGTGCCCAACACTGGTTCTTGGTAACCAGTCCACTTAAGACTCCAAAAACCATAGCCCTATTGTCTTTATTTTCCATATGTCACAATAGTTTTCACCAACCGGGGGTTGTCCTTGGATGCACTATCATTGCGCGTACAGGGACAATCGTCGGTTGGCATCACGTTCCATTAAAAGTACCTAAAGGGCCTCTGCGAGTTGGTTTCGGCTCCTCGTACGCCTTCCAAAGGTCCAGGACCTCAGGGTCCTGAGATAAATAAATTCATAAAAATAATAATAATATTTGTAACGCGCGGATCGGTGGTAGGTAAGTGGGCAGTTCGGTACCCGCGCATTCGCGTCCGGTGCCCGGCCGCCCGAGCATACACGAACCGCCCCGAGGTATTACGAAGTAGCCGCTCGGTCCGCGGCGCGCGGGGAAAGCTCTCTCCGCGCGCTCTCTCAGTGCGGATTGTTATTACGTAACCGACGCACGCACAGCGTCCTCGATGACCCGCGTCCGCGCAGTAGCATTTTTTTCCGCATATACTCGTATTATAACATTTATAACAAGCTTACAGTGGCGCTCCAACTAGTGGCTACGAATCACGAACTCTACCTACCTAAAGTTTTGTTGCTAAGTGCCGTGGCCGTGATTATTAGTACCTACCTAGGTACTCACGCGAAAAGTTTTGAACGGAAACTACATACATAACCGTTACTATGCCAAACACGCGAGCTATGCGAGCTGCCAACGCTGTTTTGGACGCGGATAACCAGCCGAGCGACGTCAGCGATCGCGAGGATTGTGACGAGGCTACGGAGCAGAGTCCTGAACGGGCCCCCGAACCCGTCCTAACGCCTGAACGTACCGGCGCTAACACAAGAACGGACACCGAAACGTTCCTTACCAACATGATGGAATAGTTTGCCAAGATGCAGGCAGAAACCAACAGGAGCCTGGCGGAAACGCTGAGATCGCTACCTTACATCAGCGGCCCATGGCAATCGCCGCTGCCGGCGTCTACGCCGACACCAAACACAGGCAATGGTTCTACGGCTGGAAATTTCGCGAAATGTACCGCGAGGTTTAATGGTAGTTCCCGCGAGCCGGAGGTGCTAGCAGCATTCATTGATGCAGTTCAAGTTTACATGGAGTGCGCGGACGTGAGTGATGCTCACGCGCTGCGAGGGCTCCCGATGCTGCTGGAGGGCGACGCCGCCGTGTGGTGGCGCGGCGTCCGCACCACCCTCACCACCTGGAAGGACGCCGTGGCCCGACTTCGCTCCATGTACGGGATGCAGAAACCGGCATACAAAATACTGCGAGAAGTGTTCAGTCAAGAACAAAAAGACGAACGTGCCGAAGTGTTTATGTGTAAAGTGAGGTCTTTAATTGTAAAATTGCCATACGAAGTGCCTTTACCTATGCAAATAGATATAATTTACGGTTTGTTACATCGTCGTATTCGAAAACGACTACAAAGAGGTGATATCACTGATATTGATAGTTTTGTAGAGAAGGCGAGGGTCATCGAAGACGCGATTTCCGAAGTATCGGTAAGTACCACAAGTACCTACACGGCAAAGTCGAGCGCTTCGTCTGTTGAAATGACGAACGTTTCCCGCTCGCAAGTTGTACGCGATCGCGAGTCCTTTGATAAGACCGAGCGCACCCCTACCACTGGTTCTAGCGTTACCACCGACTCGAAAGTCACTTCTAGTTCGAACGAAAATCCGAAACGCGAAAAGCGCGTACGTTGCACATTTTGTAAGTTTTACGGCCATAACGTAGCCGACTGTAGAAACTTAAAAAACAAACAAGCCGCCAATACTAATTTAGATCCCGCGAAAAGCAGTAATAATAGTCCTAACCCGATACGTTGTTACAGATGTGGCCAGGCTGGCGTAGTGAGATCAAAATGCGAGCACTGCCTCGGGAAAAGTGTACCCCCGCGGACTTGCGATTTTAACATCTTGAGTGATGATGACGCCACGCGCGCCCCGCACGCGTCGTTATCATCACATCCGACTGTATCCGTTAACATTGCGAACAGGGTAGGTGTGGCTATATTGGACACAGGGGCTAATTGTAGCGTTGCGGGTACCCTGTCATATAATATTTTGGTTTCGGAAGGGGTACAGTTTTGCGAGGCAGACCGCACCATCGGGCTTGCGGACGGCTCTCGACGTTTAAAAAGAGTACTCATCGCGACGGTACCCGTGTTTTTAGAAGGGAGGCAGGTAGATACAGAGTTCCTAGTATTACCGGAGGAAAAAACCAAAATATTGTTAGGTCGCGACTTTATCGCTAAAGCTGGTGTCACACTGGACTTAGCCCAGGAGTCATGGTATTTTTCTGACAACCCCGAACAAATATTTCCATTTGTACGATCTGTCCTTTTAAATAACGCCGAACTGATGCAAGCCGACATCTCCGACGTATCCTTGCGTGATGACGAAGGTAACGGGTTACCACCAGAGCACAGGGATGTACTCAACGCGTTTTTAAATAGGAGATCGGCCCAGTTTGCTGCCGACGGACCCCCGACAGATTTCGCCACTCATAAGATTAAGGTGAGTGACGACCAGGAACCTCTTGCTTCACCACCTTACAGGTTGTCGCCATTGAAGAAAGAAGCGTTGGAGAAGGAACTCCAAAAGCTGCTTAGAGCTGATGTTATCGAAGAATGCGTGGGCTTCGAACGTCGTTCTGGTCAGCAAAAAGGACGGGAGTTACAGGCTTTGCGTTGATTACCGTAAACTCAACGCGGTCACAGAGCCTGATCGCTACCCACTGCCCAGGATTGAGGACGTGCTCCACGCCGCCAAGACATCCAAATACATGACGACCCTGGACCTTCGATCAGGCTACTTCCAGGTGGGTGTGGATTCAGCTCACAGGGACCTCACTTCTTTTACGACACCGCTGGGGACCTTCAGATTCAAGCGTATGCCCATGGGCCTTCGAAATTCTGGAGCTACCTTTCAAAGGTTGATCGATCGTTTCAAGTCTAATTTGCCAGGTATCACTATAGTAGCTTATTTGGATGATCTGCTTATACTGTCAGAGGAGTCTTTTGAGAAGCACCTTGCAGATTTAGAGGCTGTGTTCGATCGCTTGGCAATGTTCAATTTGCGAGTGAATCGTGAGAAGAGCCACTTCGCAAGGGAATCCGTAAAATTTTTAGGTCATGTTATCGTGCCGGGAGGTATCCACATGGATCCGGATAAGACATCAGCTATAGCTAAGATGTCGCCACCTCAGAACGTGAAACACCTTAAATGTTTCTTACAAACGTCAAGCTGGTTCCGGCGTTTCATACCGGGTTACGCTGCAGTCAGTGCACCTCTGACTTCGCTACTGAAAAAAGCGAGCACCTGGAAATGGGGCCCGGAACAACAAATAGCTTTTGAAACTATCAAGTCTCTTCTCGTGACGGCACCCATCCTACGTCAGGCTGATGCGACGAAACCTTTCGTACTCAGAACTGACAGCAGTGGATACGCTATAGGAGCGGTATTACTCCAGGGGGAGGGGATCGACGAGCGACCTGTGGAGTACGCCAGTCGTCTCCTCACTTTGGCCGAGAAGAATTACAATACGACCGAACGCGAGGCCTTGGCCGTCGTTTGGGCGACCTCGAAGTTTCGAGGATACATAGATGGATCAGAAGTAGTAGTCAAATCTGATCACCAACCCCTCAGGTGGCTGATGGGTTTGAAATCACCGAGTGGTCGCTTAGCAAGATGGGCGCTCACTCTGCAAGGGTATAATCTGAAAATAGAGTATACCCCAGGCAAAGCGAATGTGATCGCAGATACCCTCTCACGTCCTGCTTGTCCAACCGATACCGACTGTGACTTGTTTCTCACCGTAATGGATCTGCCTTCACGCAGCCCGAGTGAAGTTCGGGAGAATCAATTAAAAGACCCCGAAGTGCGATCATAGACGCGATGGAATCTGACGATCCGTTTAGGGGGAGAGCGTGGGCTGATAAAGGGTATGTCATTGCCGATGGTGTTTTGTATCGTTGTGGACCTGAGAGCGAGGAGAACGATGATGCGAATTTAGTAGTACCTGATCATGAACGTAAGGACGTTCTGGCTGAGTATCACGATGCTCCTACAGCCGGCCATTTTGGCGTGGAGAGGACATTGCAGCGACTCTCAGGTAAGTATTACTGGGTTGGGATGAGGAATGACGTTTCCCAATATATAAAAAACTGTGTAGCGTGTCAACGTTATAAGGTGGACACGCGGAAACCTGCCGGCTTGCTCCAGGTGCCAGCTACTTCCCGCAGATTTGAAGTCCTGGCAGTAGATTTGTTCGGGCCTCTACCCGAAACACCAAGCGGCAATAAATGGATCTTGATACTAGAAGATACCTGCACCAAATGGGTAGAGTTATTTGCACTTCCAACCGCTACGGCTGAAGAGTGCGCCAAGACCTTGGTGAACGAGGTATATTTACGCTACGGAGTTCCTAGGAGGGTTATCAGCGACAATGGCGTGCAGTTTGTAAGCGAAGTGATGCAGCAAACCTGTCATGTAATGGGCATAAAGCAGTCGTTGACGTCGTATTACCATCCGGAGTCGAATCCGGTGGAATGTAAAAACCGCGATCTTAAACCGCAGCTTGCAATCCTGGTGGGTAAAGAGCATGATTCGTGGGACGTACATCTCCCTGCGATACGTTTCGCTATGAACTCCGCAGTTACTGCTAGTACTGGTCAAACACCTTCGTATCTGAATTTCGGGCGTGAAATACGTGCGCCGGCTGATGTTTTGTCCGACATGCGCGCTATTATCGAGCAGGATAACGTAGCCGCGTCAATAACCCCTTATCTAAGGAAGCTGTCAGTCGTGCTACTCGACGCTCGAGATATTCACGAAAGAGCCCAGGTATCTCAGAAGAAGTACGCGGACGAAAAACAACGTCCAGTATCCGATTATAAAGTAGGAGACTTGGTGTTACTGAAAACCCAAGGATCCAATGACACAAGTAAAGGACAGACGCCGAAGTTTATTCCACGGCGAGACGGTCCGTACCGCATCAAGGAAGTTGTAGGACTTACCACCTATGCGCTCGAGCGCATCAGTGACGGGGTCTTGTTAGGAAAGTACCATGTGTCCTTATTAACTCCTTTTGTAGGTTCTATGCAGGCTCCTCTTCAGGAGAAACGTAAAAGAGGAAGACCTCGTAAAGCTAACCCAGCAGCGAGGGCGCAACGCCTGGGTTAGAGGGGGAGGGTGTAACGCGCGGATCGGTGGTAGGTAAGTGGGCAGTTCGGTACCCGCGCATTCGCGTCCGGTGCCCGGCCGCCCGAACATACACGAACCGCCCCGAGGTATTACGAAGTAGCCGCTCGGTCCGCGGCGCGCGGGGAAAGCTCTCTCCGCGCGCTCTCTCAGTGCGGATTGTTATTACGTAACCGACGCACGCACAGCGTCCTCGATGACCCGCGTCCGCGCAGTAGCATTTTTTTCCGCATATACTCGTATTATAAGATTTATAACAAGCTTACATATTTTTTTAGTTTGTGTTTAGGGTCCAGTAAAATATGTTGAAGAGACGATTCTGAAAATAAAACTCTAAGAGAAATTAAAATAGCGAGACCTAGTATTTACCAAAACAATACAGTGTCATTCGTCATGCAGTAGGTGGTGGTTATTTAGTTCAGTCTGTGATTTGTTTTACTCCTAAATCCAACTGTATAGTTTGACTGACATCCAACTGAAATAATTTTGCATGTTTTTATTTGCACGGGTTCCCTAAAAGTGAAGTGCTGCGCCAGAAGTGGCTTGAAGTCATTGGGATGGCAAATATCAAACCTGGAATTAAAGCACTGTGTGTCTGTTCATTCTACTTTACAGAATCATCGTTCATTAAAACCTAAAATAAAAAAACAAAAACAATTAATTTCATATTTTTTAAATTTTTCTACCGATTTTATTCTTCCTAATGGTTCATCACATACTTTACTATTGTCGTTTACTTAAATTGAATATTATTAAATATCTGTAAACAATGTCTAATTCCAAAACCAATTCCTATGTTATAAATACAAAAAGTCTGGTATCGATATCGATACATTTTAGTTTAGCAAAATTATCTAAGTTCTTCTCTAGCAATGGCCGCCATCTTTACTGCCCGGCTATTAGTAGGTATGCACGCTTATTTTGTAGGTATTTCTGGTCCATATTTTTCTAAGGTCTTTGGATCTTACGTAGTTATTCTATTCTCTTTGCTATTTGACATTTGAGTTTTCAAAGATGTGTCAAAATAAAATGTAATTTAAATTGCCCTAAAGAGTATTTATATCAATTTCGAAGCAAATCACCCCAAAAATAACTTTCTACCCTTTTTTAACCCCTTTTGGGGAGGAATTTCAATTAAATACATAACTTATCTTCCATCAATTGGGTTAAAGAATAGGTATTCATGCAAAATTTTATATAGATTGGATCAAAGAGTCACATTGTCCCATACAAACTTTGCCCCCCTTTTTCACCCCCTTATGGGTGGAATTTGAAAAATCCTTTCTTATCGGATGCCTACGTCATACAAAAACATATCCTCCAAGTTTCAGATTTTTACGATCAGCGGTTTAATTCAATTCAATTTATTGCTATATCACATGGTGTTCTATAGGATCTTAAAAGTAGTTATATAAGCGCACATGGACCCTGTCGGGCACAGCAATTTCATACAGGTAGGGGTTAATTACAAATGAAATACAAAGTTAAAATTAAAGAAATAGAAAATAAAATTAGACCCGTTATACAAAACAAATTAAAACAAAAATACAAACGTCAATAAAATTGGTGATCTCGAAACAAATAATTAAATTTCAAAATATATTCTTCAGATGTCAAAAATAAATTCATTATAAATGTCGAAACAATAAAAATTACAAATGTCAAAAAAAAAAGCATAACTCGTCACAGATGTCAAAGATAATTAATAAAAAATGCCATTAAAAAAAAAAATCATAACAAATGCCAAATTAAAATCCTTGGAATGGATCCTTGGATGTAGACATTCCAAAATCAAAACCCAATTTTTTATTGCGACAAATATTCGTCGATGGTGTAATAAGTTTTGTCAATTAGGAATAGTTTTAGCTTACTTAAAAATATATTAGTTTTATTTTCTTGTTTTATGATTTCCGGTAATTTGTTATAAATCTTTACCGACATTGAATATGGACCAGAAGAGTGCAATTTAAGGCGGGAGGGAGGTAAGTTGAGCCTTTTTTTATGGCGCAATGAATATTTTGTCTGCATATCTTCGCGTGTTTTATAACAATCTGGATATTTGCGGACAAGTTTGCATAATTCAAAAATATAAATACCAGCTAAGGTGAGAATTTTATGTTTCTGAAAATAAGGTTTACAACTGTCTGTTGGTTCTATATTGCATATAATTCGTATCAGCTTTTTTTGTAAGGTAAATAGTGAAGGAGCGTCTGTGCTATTTCCCCATAAGATAATGCCGTAGTTAAACCAAGCGTGAGCATAAGCGTAGTACGTGACTAGCGCGGTTTGTAGGTTTGTGGTCTTTTTAATTTCGGTAAGGGCATATGAAAACTTTGAAATTTTTGTTTTGACTATCTGTATATGTGTTTTCCAGTTTAAATGTGTGTCTATTGTTAAACCTAAGAGAGTGAAATCGTTAACTGTCTCTAATTTATGTTGCTTAAATGTAAAATTTATGTTTAGTTGTGTTTTTTGCCGAGGATGAAAGGTTATTAATTTTGTTTTGTCATAGTTTATTTCGAGATTATGCTCACTCATCCAGTTTATTGTTTTGTTCAGGATATTGGTTAGTTTTTCGTCTAGGTTCGTATTATTATGGCAAGAGGTGAGGATAGAGATATCGTCCGCAAACAGTACACATGGCTCGTCCATGGTTTTGGGAAGGTCATTAATGTATATAAGGAAAAGGAGACATCCTATAACACTTCCTTGGGGGATTGAAGCATGTATTGGTCTGACATCAGATCTTATGAGCTGTGTTTCTCTTGTTATCTGGTTTAGGCTGTGCGTTGATCCGTCAGTCATTCAAAACAAAGGACAGGAAGAATATATTATAAATTAAAATATATGGATGTATTATATAGATATTCTTGCAGTTTTAGTTTTTTTTTCTTTAAAATAATAAATATAGACCTCTATTACGTATTTTAAACCTACAAAATTCTAAGTCGAGATTGATCGATTATGATTTAAGAAAAATGTGTCAAGTCCCTATTCGTCGGATTTAGCGACGAGACGCTACAGCCTACAATTTGTCGACGACCTTAATCGTGCTAGTGAATACCGTTTAAATCAAGGCTGCACACTCGGTCGATTTAAAGGCTGTCTCGACGTCGAGCTCATCGCAGCGTACAGCCATGAAAATGACTTTTAGAGAATAGCATGGCTGGATCCAATGACATCCAGCTTGACGGAGCGATCTTTACTTTTGACGTAATGTTCCAAGTATTTTAGTTATCATAGCCATTTCACTAATATTCTCATCGCTTTCTCTCAACTACTTGGCCAAAGATTTTACTGTCCTGAGCTACACTGTCATTTATACTCATTTTGTATTGGTAAAATCTTTTCATGAACTAGCATTTTACACAACTCACGTTTCTTTTCGTATATGGACTCTAGTTGTGTCATTATGTCCTTAGCGGTTTCAGTTTTCAATCAACGTGATTTGTTTGAAGTCCATCGAAGAGGTTATGATAAAAATTACCATTCTGTCATTTTTCGACCAATCATCACTATGTATTAACTTACTTAAATTGGAAGTTCTTTGACCGCGTCGCATCCATTTTGTTTGAGGCTATTTGGTTTCTTTTTGACGACGATTGTAACCTTACTTTTTATCATTAAAGTCTTCCTGGTCCCTGGTTTTAGGTGTTTTAACATTAAAACAATAAGGATCAAGTAATTATACTTTATATTGAAAAATACGATGTGCACCACAAGAAGGGTTATTGCCAGTTATGGCATTATATTGATTTCACCAAACGTTTAATCTCAAATATCGCGATGCAGAAGCAACTTATAATTTTTTTTTAATGTCCCGCTTATCGGAAAGTGCAAAGCTGCGCATATTCTAGTCAAAAAAGTAACACCGCGATCCAGAGTAAACTACATCAGGTGAGGTAAAATACGAGTACAGGAGCATGGTAAGGAGCTGGAGCAGTTATTTGTTGACTTGACTTTGAAGCCAATAAATGTGCGTACGGCGTTTAAAATTTTTTCCAATGGCCTGCGTACTCAGTACGATTATTGCAGCACGAAATTGTAACAATTTTAAGGATGCCATTCAGGGTACACTGGCCGAGACGGCTTCGAATGCAAATGAACAACTTCAATCGAAACCGAGGTAGGTCAAACCGTTATCAACATGGTAATTTTAGTAATAATTGTAATAGATGCCCCACGTCAAGAGTAATTTCAAATTCTCAAAGTAAACACAACAATGACTACACTGAAAGAAAATAGAAAGAAAATAGTGATGAGCCCCTCACTCGTGAGGTACCTCAAATGAGTAACTCGCCTCGACGAATTGAAAGAGTTACTCGATTCTCAAATTTGAACCACCTCATTCAATTCCTCATGAGGTGTACAGAGTTCTAGTGCGACGCGCACAGTGAGTATTTTGTCTGAGAACTCGCGAGGCGAGTGACAAGCAACATTGATGAGTGAGTGAGTAAATTCCGTTGAATTTTGGTTGAAATAGAGTACTAACATTATTTATAGCGTTTAATGATTATGAACCTTAACTCCGTAAAATAACGTCAATAATAAATATTACCTACGTGGTTGTTTTGTTGCATTTCGCTCTCTCCCTCAACGCGATTCGCGGCGGTTGGCAAGATTTTCTGTCTCTTTCACGCTCGGTGCTTCGTAACTATGACTCGTGAGTACTCGTGGAGTCGTGAGGCGCCATCCAATAGCTAGATCTGTACAAACACCTCGCCTCAAATGAGGGGTACCTCGTGAGTACCTCGCGAGGTAAAATGAGGGCCTCCCTCATTCTCACTTTTATTAAGCGAGTTACCCAACACTAAAAGAAAAAGAAACCTGAAGGAAACCAGTAGGAGGAAATATAGATTTGTGTATTACTTTCCAAATGAGGGAACCAAATCGATAGTATATAAAAATTCTTTTGTACCTTGGACATCTCTGTTAAAAGAGTATACCATTTTTACAAAAAAAAGTACGCCAGTAACACAAATACAACGCCTACTCCCCAAAAACGTAAGCTTGTTAAAAAATCAAAATATCCAAAAAAAATTAAAGAAGTCAAAAAACATAAAATCATTTTCAGTAAAAGTCACCTTATTTAGAGCCACCACAAAAGCGTTAATACCTAGCACCAATTTTGCGGACCTAGTTTGTACGCATTATGGTCAAGTTTTTAGGTAAATCAAAAGGCTTTGGCCAACGATTCGACCCTCCAGTCGCATCACCGTATTTGAGTTTCCTTACTTCTGAGTGTGGAGAGTAGTGAGGTTGCTTTGGCAGACATCCGAAATGACATCAAAGACTATCAAGCAGTTAACACACCATGTCACGACGCGGAAATGCGCATAGCAATTGCAAGAGCGCACGACGCTTTCAAGTTTGACACTCCATCACCTTTATTATTACCTAGCACCAGATTTAAATTTTACAAAGACGCCCTTTACACTTCGCTTTTTATGGAACCGGTTAAAGGAAATAGGTATCAAAAAGCTTTTAATGAAAACTTTAATAAAAGTTTGTTCGACCAAAAAAAGATGCAATCATAAATCCTAATGAAAATCAACAACTGAAATATAAAGAGCATATTATCCGTAAAGATTAAGGTGATAAAGAAAGAGCAAAAGACAAATTAATTAATTCCAGAATCGCAATCCCTTTCACTCCTACGCATAAATGACACCGTGGAGGGTCGATAATCGTATAATCTCGTGGAGGGTTCCACGAGATTATACCACTAAAATTTAACGGTGTATAAGTTTATAAAATGAATATTAAAAATGTTGTCAGTAACTTATATGTTGTTTTACGATAGCTTTGATATTTTAATAGGTAAGTGCCCTTTTGTTTTGTTTTATTTGAATTTTCATCATTATCGACCGGTGTTGTGTATAAAATATTTTGGTCTATTGTGAAATCTTGGCGTACGGTTTCCAGTGTTGTGTATTGTATATTTTCTTCTGAGGGTGTAGTTTCGCACGTTTCTGGTACTTGTAGTACCGTTGTTACTTGTGGCACGTTGTGTCACTTAGTGTTGTAAGGTTTGTCGATTCACACACATTATAATATTCTATAGACCGAGTGTCACGGTTTTCTTTAAATCTGCGCTTCTGGTGACGAGGTGTGCCAAATACTAAAGTTGGAGAAGCTACAAAATCAACATTATCGAATATCGCAGACTCGTATGAAATAGTCGAAGGGGATTGCAATAAATGTGATTGTATATCGTAATTGGGAGAAAGATATTGTAAACTTGGGCTATGAGTTCCAGTGAGATTTACGTTTTCCACGCTCTTCGAAATGGAGACTTCTTTTGTTTTTTCACAATCACCATTACAGGGAAGTGAAAGTGAAAATTTTACAATGTGAAAAAACTAACGTTGGATCTAATGGTTGTAATAAGACTATAAACTTGGAAGCAGATTTCATAGTTGAAAACCAAACAACAACGCCAGAAAACGTTAACGTCGAATCTAATGATTGCAACCAAACTACGATAGAAAGTGTTCCATCCGCATCTGATGTACTATCAACCACCAAAGAACTAACTAGAAAAAAAAGGCGACACGAAGAAAATTGGGAAAAACTTAAGAATAAAAAAAAAGTTTGATTCTAAAACGATAAAGGACGCCTATAAATATAATAAAAAATGCGGTGAACAGATTTCTCAAGTCTCTCGGCAGGCTATATTCGAAGAATTTTGGAAACTTAGTGATCACGAGGATCAGTGGCACTTTATCTTACGACATGTGAATACTATAGATATTTAAAAAAATGCAACTAGTTGGAACAAAAAACCGGACACAAACTATTAGCTATTTTTTCAAGATAAATGGAAAAGAATCAATTGACGTTTGCAAAACTTTTTTTTTTGAATACCCTTAGAAAAAGGGAAATCTGGAGAAGTCAAAGATAACAGGGGTCAGCATGAAAATAGACCAAGGAAAATGAGTGTTTCAACCGAGCAAAGTATTATTGCACATATAAAACAATTTCCAGTTAAAGAATCACATTATGTCCGAAGAGATACTAAGAAGTTATACTTAGAAGAAACACTGAACATTTCCAAAATGTACAGGATGTATTCTGATGAATGGTTTAAGAGTGCAAATTATCCAAATGATGTAAAAATGGCTACAAAACGACAGTATGAAACTGTATTTAATACAAAATTCAATTATTCCTTTCACAAGCCTAAAAAAGATATGTGCGGCCAATGTACATTGTATCGTCAAGCTGATGGTGAAAGAAAAGACCAACTCCAAGAAGTTTACACAAAGCACATTAGAAACAAGGGATGTGTTCGTGAACTCAAAACTAAAGATAAAATAGAAGCCGATTCGACAACTAGTGTCGTCGCTATTTGTTAAGGAGCACAGCGCCCTATAACCGTCAGATGTATTTCGTAGCTGATAAAACTAGCTTTGATTGTAAATAAAGTAAATACGTAATAAATAAAGTAAATACGTAATTGTGAAAAGTAGAATAAGAACGAACAGATAATTGTAATAATAACGTGGGTGAAAGACTGATGGTTGGCCGACATTCCCCCCACCCACCGAACAAAGTAGTAAACTGACCCGTCGTGCGCGGTTGGTCGTTGTGTGGGTCGACACCGCCACTACTTACACCCCCGCGCGTGGGGTATAAATATAGCCGCCTCACGGCCAAGCGGTCAGTTGCAGCCAGCCGTCGCTTGTCGTCGTTCGTCGCCAGCAGTGAAAACAAGAAAAATAAAAGCAAGAATTCAATCTTCAAGCCGAGTTTCATTTCTTCAGAAATCACATCCACCCTGCGCCTCACAACGGAGAGGTAACCTCCCTGGCATACAGGATTGACTCAGCAATAACGACATTGCTGGGAATAGCCATGGGCTGGGCAGGATCATTTCGCGCTATAAGAGCGATAATTTCGGCCTTATAACTTTAGTGGGCGACCATTGGCTGAGTGGGAGGGTAGGGGCAAAGGCGCCAGAGCCTCATGACATGCTGCAGTTGGACCGTCTTCTGAACCGGGTTAACCTCCTGAGTGTGCAGCCTGATGATCTGGTGATGTGTACACGCCCTATAACCGTCAGATGTATTTCGTAGCTGATAAAACTAGCTTTGATTGTAAATAAAGTAAATACGTAATAAATAAAGTAAATACGTAATTGTGAAAAGTAGAATAAGAACGAACAGATAATTGTAATAATAACGTGGGTGAAAGACTGATGGTTGGCCGACATTCCCCCCACCCACCGAACAAAGTAGTAAACTGACCCGTCGTGCGCGGTTGGTCGTTGTGTGGGTCGACACCGCCACTACTTACACCCCCGCGCGTGGGGTATAAATATAGCCGCCTCACGGCCAAGCGGTCAGTTGCAGCCAGCCGTCGCTTGTCGTCGTTCGTCGCCAGCAGTGAAAACAAGAAAAATAAAAGCAAGAATTCAATCTTCAAGCCGAGTTTCATTTCTTCAGAAATCACATCCACCCTGCGCCTGAATATTCTACAAACTTGGTCCTTCGAAGCCGGATCGTCCTGAAGACTTGAAAAACCCGAAGTTCGGCAGAATCACCACGGGAAGATGAGTGAACGTAGCACCGTAACGACGCGTAGCAAGCTAAGAAAATTAGAAGAAACGATCAACAAGCGACGAGCCATGGAAAGTGACTCTGGTATGCCGTCAGAAATGGCGCCAGGGTCACCATCACTAGCACCATCATCGGTTCCTGCCCCTGCGCCCGTGATTCCTCTGGTGGGACCAGGTCGAGTGTTCGACTACAGTGACGCCGCCACGCCCAGGGAATCAGAAGTGCGACGGAGCGCGAGGGGAGGTTCAAGAGCCAGCCACGTCTCCTCAAGAAGCGGGCAACGAAGCGCCGACTATCTTCGGAGGAGGGTCGAATACGAGGCTGAGAAGGAGCTGGTGCGTTTAAAAGAGAACCTCGTCAGGAAGAGACTTGAAGCGGACCTTGCGGAGATCGACGCGGCAGCTGACGAGGACGAAGCCTCTGACGACGATGGAACGACTCGC
The DNA here is from genome assembly GCA_958295575.1 of Leucania comma. Classification (NCBI taxonomy): domain Eukaryota; kingdom Metazoa; phylum Arthropoda; class Insecta; order Lepidoptera; family Noctuidae; genus Leucania; species Leucania comma. The sequence continues at coordinate 19,200,780 of OY282477.1, read as the reverse complement.
CGAGTCGAGGAGTGGATGTGCCAAGCCGCACCCAGTGAGCAGATGCCGTCAACTTCGCAGGCGCCGTCGAGCCTGGCACCCGCGACCGCGAACGTGACTGCACCCGAAATCATGCGCAACGTACCGGTGTCCGCGCCCGCGACCTCGCGCGAATTACCCGCGCCCGCGCCCGTAGCCTCGCGCGGCGTACCCATGTACACGCCCGCGACGCCCCGCGAAGTGACCGTGACGCCCCAGGTGTCTGCGCTCCGACATCAGTGTGCGCCCGCGACCGTACATTTCCGCGATCAAATCACCGACGCGCCCGCACCGAGCGGCGGCGCACCGCGAGCGAATCATGAAACGCCTGAATGGGGACACACTTTCACTGAAGACGCCGACAGAAACCGATCGCGTGACAAGAAGATAGACCAGCTGGCAGAAGTCATATCGAGCTTGGCGCGTCCGCGACCTGTACCGAGACAAGCTTACGAGTTACCGTTCTTCAACGGGGACCCGGCGGATTGGATTTCGTACAAAAATATGTACTGGGACACCACAGCCATGTACAACTTCAAGCCCCACGAGAACTTAGCGCGCCTGAAGACATCACTGCAGGGAGAAGCCAAGTCGGCGGTGGAAGACCTGTTAAGGACGTCGACGAACCCTGCGGAGATCATGAAAGCGTTGGATGAAGAATTCGGGCACCCAAACCTGATATTAGAATGTGCATTAAGGAAAGTGCGTGCGTTGCCCAAAGTGTCAGACAGCGGTCGTGAGTTACGAAAGTTCTCCTCGACAGTGCGCAACTGTGTCTCATTGCTGAAGAACGTGCACGCGACAGGCTACCTGAACAACCCACAACTGGTAAGTGAGCTACTATCCAAGTTGACACCTGTACAAAGAGCGCAGTACGGGGACTTTGCGATGGGCATAGCCTCGACCCAGGAAGTCGACGTGAGAGTGTCGCCGAGTTTAGAAATCTTGTCGGAGTTTCTGAGCCATCTAGCCCGAGCCACTTCGTTCTACGTACAGATGGAAGTAGGCGCCACCGCAGCACCGGTTGCTAAACAACAGAGAAGCGCGCCGAACCTGAGACAACTCCCGAGAAATACACAACGAGTACACGTGCATAGTGATAGTCAACCGCAACAGCCAAGACAGTTCCAGTGCACCCTCTGCGGAGGAGAGCACGACCTCACCAAGTGTGAAAAGTTTGCGAACTTAAGCGTGGACGACAGGTGGCAGCACGTGAAAGACAAGCACTTGTGTTTCAAATGTATCGTAAAACAGCATCCCAAGAACAGGTGTCGAGCTAACAAGTGCCCGTCGTGTGGTTATGGGCACCATACCCTGTTACACGCAGAGAGGAAGACCACAGAGAGCGTCACCAATGTAAGTGAGTACCACGGCAAGTCGTTACTGAAAATATTACCCGTGTGTGTGACCATAGGAAATAATACGCATGATTGCTACGCCTTATTGGATGACGGGGCGACTGTATCGCTGGTGGACGATTCGTTGGCAGAGAACGTCAGGGGACAGGAGGAGCCTTTGGTGCTGAAAAGTGCGCGCGGACAAGAGATGTCGGACAATACCTCTCGAAGAGTGTCAGTGTCAGTGCGTGGGCCGAACGGTCGAGTTCACGTAATAAAGTGTCGTACATTTAAAAGGTTGGATTTACCCGCACAAACAGTGCCGGCTGCGTTGCTTACGGAGCACGCCCACCTGCGCGACTTGGGCTGCGAGGGAATGGTCGGGGCCAAGCCGCTGCTGTTGCTGGGACAAGACAATTGGGAGCTGCTGGTCGGCCGAGAGACACGCCGAGGAAAGTCCGGTAAGCCCGTTGCTTCTTTGACCGAGCTAGGTTGGGTCGTTCACGGTCCCGTAGGCAAAGGACATAGGCCGACTGAAGAGTCTGTGAATTGTGTCGCGGAACCATTTGTAGATTTACACAATTTAGTAAAAAGTCAATTTGAATTAGAATCGATAGGTATATCGGAAATTCCTAGGTCTAATAAGGAAAACGACAGAGCGATAGACATCCTAGATAGGACTAGCCATCAAAAAGGAAATGGCCAATGGGAGGTAGGGTTGTTGTGGAAACGGGATAACCCGCAACTCCCGGATAATTATACCTACGCTCGCCACCGATTGGCGGGAATAGAGCGCAAGCTAAAGCATGATCCCGAGTACGCAGTGGCCTATAATGCACAGGTAAATAGGTTGATAGACGAAGGGTACGCCAATAGGCTGGAAGGTGGCGTCCAGGATCCGGTGTGGTATTTACCCCATTTCGGGGTGAAAAACCCAAACAAACCGGGGAAATTACGCCTAGTCTTTGACGCCGCCGCCACGTTTCAGGGAACGTCGTTGAACGACCACTTGTTGGCGGGCCCTGACCTACTTAATTCATTGCTAGGAGTGCTATTTAAATTTAGATTAGGTCCAATAGGTTTCACGGGAGACATAGCTGATATGTTTCTACGAGTGAAGGTTAGGGAACAAGATCGTGGAGCACAGTTATTTTTATGGCAATCGGCCACTGATAAGGAACCACACACATACGTCATGAGTTCGATGATCTTTGGCGCCGTGTCGTCACCTACCTCAGCTATTTACATTTTGAATAAAAACGCATCTCGTTACATAGACACATTTCCCGAAGCTGTAGCGGCCGTTCAACATAAACATTACATGGACGATTATCTAGACAGCACGTGGTCTGTTGAGCGAGCCTGTAAAATAATCAATGACGTGACCCATGTCCACGCCGAGGGCGGGTTTCACATACGGGGGTGGGTCACGAACTCCCAAGAGTTAATGAATAAATTAAAACTAGACATGCCAGATCGCGTCTCCCTAGAAAACGGGGACAACGCGACTGAAAGGACTCTGGGGATGATATGGTCGCCGGGCACCGATCTCTTTGCCTTCGACATGTCATTCAAAAAGATACCCAGGGCCATCGTAGACGGGGAAATCGTACCCACGAAACGAGAATTCTTACGATTCATCATGTCAGTGTTCGACCCACTGGGTTTCCTATGCCCGTGCATTATCCCGTCGCGCATGTTGATGCAAAGGATATGGCGCACGGGAATTCAGTGGGACGAAAGGCTAGAGGAAGCGGAGGCCAGGCTGTGGTTTGAATGGCTACACAGCCTACGGTACCTAGATGGGGTGACTATCCCGAGATGGTATGGCTTGACCCTAGATAACCTAGAGCTACACGTTTTCGGTGATGCGAGTGAGTCTGCCTACGCCGCAGTCGCTTATATAGCGGGAACTGACGAACTCGGCAATAGGCGGGCGAGCTTCGTGTTGGGTAAAGCTAGGGTGGCCCCACTAAAGGTTGTGTCTATCCCACGCCTGGAATTACAAGCGGCGGTACTAGCCTGTAGGATAGCGTGTACAGTAGAAAAAGAGTTAGGTGTAGATATTAGGTATCGGTATTTTTGGACAGACAGTCAAACCGTTCTAAAATGGATAAGTTCCGACGCCACAGATTTCCAGCGTTTCGTGTCACATAGGTTAGCTGAAATCGACACTCGGTCAAAGAAGTCGGACTGGCGCTGGGTTCCCTCGGCGTTGAACCCGGCCGACAAAGGTACCCGTTGGGACTGGCCTAGCAATGGTGGTGAGTGGTTGTCCGGTCCGTCTTTCCTTCGTTGTCCACAGGAGCAATGGCCGGTGGACTCTGGACGTGACGCAGTGACGGAGGAGGATCTGGAGCGTGTACAACGAATAAACGTACTGACCACGCGGACCGAGCCCATACTGACGTACGAGCGACTGCCAACGTGGACACGCGCTGTGCGTGTCGTAGCACTAATGGTTGTATTTATCGAGCGCTGTCGCAAGCGACGTGTTACAGCTGCCGTCACAGCAGAAGACCTACGAGAAGCGGAGCTGCGCCTACTGAAGCTGATGCAGAAGGAAAGCTACAGGGAGGAGGTCAACGCCCTCCGAGAAGGCCGGCCACTACCAAGCGGCAGCAAAATTAGATCACTTGACCCCATGCTGTACGAGGATGGGCTGATAAGAGTACGCGGCAGGCTGGGCGCCTGCAGTGAACTTGTCTTTGGGGCGCGTCATCCCATTATCCTAGATGGGAAACACGCCCTCACGCGTCTGTTAATTCACAGATATCACGTGGCCTCCCTGCACGCGAATCAGGAGGCCGTAGTAAACAACATACGAGAGAGGTATTGGGTAACGAATTTGCGGTCCTCCGTGAAAGCGGTGGCCGCAGCATGCCAACCGTGTCGTGTCGCCAGGGCCAAGCCTGCGGCACCCAAAATGGGGGACCTACCACCCGCCCGACTGGAAGTGACCCGTCGGGCCTTCGTCCACTGTGGGGTGGACTACTTTGGCCCCATGGAGGTGGCCATTGGAAGGCGCCGGGAGAAAAGGTGGGGCGTGTTGTTCACGTGCCTCACCACTCGCGCCGTACACCTAGAGCTGGCCGCGTCGCTGAGCGCTGACTCGGCGATACTGGCGCTGAGGCGCCTAATCGCTCGCCGCGGCTGTCCCGCGGACATATATTCCGACCGCGGGACCAACTTCGTCGGGGCGCACTCCGAGCTACGAGAGGCGCTACGAGACTTAGATCACAACCGTCTCGAAAGCGAGGCGACAGGCCGGGGCATAGCCTGGCACTTCAATCCTCCCGCGGCCCCACACATGGGCGGCTGCTGGGAGCGCCTAGTGCGTTCGGTAAAGAACGCACTGCGGGCGACACTGAAAGAGCGGGCCCCTCGCGAGGAGGTCCTCTACACTCTCCTAGCGGAGGCTGAGCTGGTCGTGAACAGCCGACCGCTCGCCTACGTCAGCAGCGACGCCGAGCACCCGGTGGTGCTCACTCCGAATCATCTCCTGCTGGGCACTGCCGCGGGAGATGCGCCGTGCACACGTCGACACGCAGTCGACCTCGACTCGCGCCGCATGTGGCGGCGAGTGAACGCGCTGGCCGACCTCTTCTGGAAGCGATGGCTGCGCGAATACCTGCCCACGCTGCAACAGCGAAGAAAGTGGTGTGGTGACGGACCCAAAGTGAAAGTCAGTGATGTGGTTGCGATCGTAGACGAAAACAAATCACGCACCCTATGGACAAAGGGTGTCGTGACGCGAGTGTACCCGGGCCCCGATAACATTGTACGCGTCGTAGATGTTAAGACCAGCAGTGGAACGTTGCGACGCCCAGTTGTAAAGGTCGTTGTGCTCCCCACCGATGGCTCTGTAATCGGCTGAACCCTCTTACGGGGGGTGGGGTTGTTAAGGAGCACAGCGCCCTATAACCGTCAGATGTATTTCGTAGCTGATAAAACTAGCTTTGATTGTAAATAAAGTAAATACGTAATAAATAAAGTAAATACGTAATTGTGAAAAGTAGAATAAGAACGAACAGATAATTGTAATAATAACGTGGGTGAAAGACTGATGGTTGGCCGACATTCCCCCCACCCACCGAACAAAGTAGTAAACTGACCCGTCGTGCGCGGTTGGTCGTTGTGTGGGTCGACACCGCCACTACTTACACCCCCGCGCGTGGGGTATAAATATAGCCGCCTCACGGCCAAGCGGTCAGTTGCAGCCAGCCGTCGCTTGTCGTCGTTCGTCGCCAGCAGTGAAAACAAGAAAAATAAAAGCAAGAATTCAATCTTCAAGCCGAGTTTCATTTCTTCAGAAATCACATCCACCCTGCGCCTGAATATTCTACACTATTTATGATCTGGAAAAAGTCCTAACGATTCCTCAATCAGAGGAATTTTTTTTTTTTGGTAGGTAAAATCATCCAATGACAAATCCCGCCCTTGGGTGGAGCGGGAAGTAGTGTTAGACTCTTACTGACTAAAAACCTACCCCGTTCCATTCTTCGCCTTGGTCCCAGGGCCCCGGGTGCCATTTTCACATACCCTTTGACCCCAGTAGGCTTCGGCCCTGTCGGGCCCCTACCGTTTGCTGACAACTCCTTGAGGCGCGCCGTAAACGATTTGAGCTCGGACCGGTCTGTTACCGGACGGACGGACAGCGAGCTACCCATTGCCCGTCGTCCGTGAGCCCGCGCCTACGGTGGCCGGAAATCGGGATCGGAAACCCGGCGGCGGCGGCGGCGTGAACGCCGTTGCCTGATGCGGTCGGCCTCCTCCTTTGCTAGCATTACTGCTTCGCAGAAGGAGGCGCCGCCTGCCACTCCTCCTCGCTCCGGAGCATGGTTTGAACCAAACCCCGGCGCGAGAGATCGCTGCCGCCGATCGCCCCCACAAGGACACGGCGATGCTCTTCCCAAGCGGGGCACACCTCGACTGTGTGCTCCACCGTGTCCTCCGGACGCTCCGCAGTGGCGACATCCGGGCGTCGTCTCTGCATGAATCTTGTACAGGTACGGACCGAACTTGCCGTGTTCGGTTAGCACCTGCGCCAAACGGAAGGTGACGACGCCGTGGGGCCTTTCCTGGTACGCTCGAGATCTAAGAAAAGAAAATACGTTTATTCTACTTAAAATAGACGCACAAATTATTTACAAAAAACAGTTTCCCCGTCAGGCCATGTGTGAAACGGGCATAACATTCCACCTTGTGACCATAGACAACCAAGTCGTCTAGGTTGTCTACTACAACCGCGACGCCGGCTGACACTGGCCTCAGCAGAGACAAACATAACCAACAAATAACCAAAATACAGAAAAAGATACATTTATAATCTATAAATACAAGTTGTGCGTCGCATTCAAGCAAGAATGGGCCATTGCTCAGCGTATACCGTGAAGCTAGGCAAATCCACCTGCAATAAAAAATGGTAATTTAAAAAACTAAAAAACCCGACTGCTTGTCTGAGTATTCATGAAAAAGGCCTAAAACTAGAAAGTCGTTGTAGCAGTCGCGACCCATTACATCATAGATCTACTGACTAGACGGCTGACTTTCTAGAATGGGTCCCGACTGCTACAACGACTTTCTAGTTTTAGGGCTTTTTCATGAATACTCAGACAAGCAGTCGGGTTTTTTAGTTTTTTAAATTACCATTTTTTATTTTTTACTTTTTTAGTTTTATTTTTTTACGATATCACTTTCGCAGTCATTACAAATTTAACGACACCTCGCAAACTAAAATCCATCGAGCCGTTCAGGCAACAGACCGTGCCAAATATTTGAATTTGGCGCCAAAAATCCGACATTTTGTTTTTTTTATTATTTTGATATACCCAGTGTCACTCTCACAGTAAATACGAATCTAACGACACCTCTCAAGCTAAAATCCATCGAGCCGTTCAGGCTGCAGAGCGTGCCAAACAATTATACATACATACATACATACATACTCTCGAAAAACATAACCCTCCTTCTGGCGCAGTCGGGTAAAAAACCCTAGCCCTTCCGCGTATACCAACTAATATTGTATTCTACAAAAGGCAGCTATGGGTGTACAATTTAGGAATCCACTCAGGAAGCGATGACCAGGCCCATTGTAATGTTTGGGTGGAAGGTGAAGCGAGAAGGGGATCTCAAGAAGTAGACTCTTGTTTATATAAGCATATAATGGAGAGGCTTGGCGATAGCAGCGTGAAAAACTTAATACTTTGGAGTGTCCAGAGAGGTCAAAACCGAAATATTAAACTAAGGTTGATGTTAAAAGCTTTATTAAACGATCACCCAACACTCGAAAAAATCAGGTTACGCTTTTTAGAATCCGGTCACAGTTTCCTGCCGAACGATACTAATTTTGGCCGAATAGAATGTGTTTTAAAATTACAACAAAGATTAATACGCCAGAATGCAGGTTCAGAGAATGAAAACGGAAGATTTTTTGTCAAGTGCTAACCTAGAAAAGAAAATAACAAACTGGAAGAAAGCTACTGATGGCTCTAAAGTGTCTTGGCTTAATACAAAAGAGATAATGCTCAAAAAAGAAGATGAGTTTTCGATTTTTATGCGATCAAACCGGGATGATGAACATATAGAAGTAAATATAAAGAAAAGTTTACGAGGAAATACGGGGCTATTAACGAAACAAGTAATGGATCCGCTTCGGGAATAGGTTTTCCTAGTGGAAAACCTATTGCCGAAGCAAAGCTGAATGACCCAGAAAGTTTGTTGCATCTTATACCAGATGATGCCCAAGAATGTTATAAAAAAATAACCGGAAATTCAACAGTTCAAGACGACATAGATGGGTTTTCTGGTACTGTTGATTTTGAAGTAGAAGAGGGCTGCTTAAGTAACTTTATGTACCAGATGATGAATAATAGTGATTTTAACTGCTATAATTGTGTAGTTATTAACCATTTCTGTGTGTAAACCAAACCACAATACAATAATTTTGCTATAAGGAACCAACACTAAACTGTCATAAAATTGAATTAAGTAGTTTTCCTATATTCTTGCTAGTACAGTACTTTAACTTTGTTAAGTTATTTATCTCATAAAACTTACCTATTTTTTTCTACGCACCTTTAAAACAAAAACCGAATTACCTATCTCAAAACGGATATGTTGTGGGTTAGTTCTAGTTTGAATAACTACGTCCAATTTTCTACAAATGCTGGGCGGACTTTCATGACGAGGCTATAAAACTTGGATTTGTTCAAATACCATACAAAAAAAATGGAATGTAGAGTACAGAAATTGTTTCACAGCCAAAGTCACAACAAAATAAAAATAAAAAATTGAAACAGTACTTAAAAACCAAAAATCTGACAAACTGACAAAAAATCCAAGGACGATCAGTTTACAAATATATGCCTCTAGAAGACAAAAAGTACATGGTAGCATTAATAAAAAGGTTAAAGCCCATAAAGATGCCGAAGATATGCCACCCACAAGCAAAAATATAAATACTGAAACTGACATAAAATTTAAATACTGAATAAATATTTATACTGAAACTAGTGTAGAAATAAAAAAAGATGAAGATAGTAGTGTTCTTGAGTATAACTTTTGATGCTAAGCTTCAGTGGGGGCCACACATAGATAAGTTGTCAAAAAAACTTAGCTCTGCATACGCTCTTGAACAAATTCGAAATCTAATTGATTTAGAGATTTGTCTGTCCTTAGTCGGGCCCGGCCGTGTTGACGGCGAATGTTACCGCCGGACATCATATTTCCTTAATGGACGAACTTTAACTCCTGTACCTCATCCACAGGTGCCTGAGATTGGGAAAATCAACACACTGCAACGCTATAAGCGAGTAGATACTATAGAGGCGCATTTTCGGCAAAGATTTTCTTATGAATATGTTTGTATGCTACAGCAGAAAACTAAATGGAACTCAAGCAGAAGTAGAGACAGCATCAAACTGAACACGCTTTTCTCTTATTAAGGTCAAGACCTGTTCACCTTTAATGTGGAATCTTGGGAGAATTGTATAGGTCTTCTATCCAGGAACTGATGGCATCAACAGGGTTGCAGAGGTCAGAACGAAGAAGGGGACTATCAGGAGAGGTTGCAACAATCTCTGCCCTTTGCCATTAGATGACAACATTTAAAGATCATCATTTCAACCCGGGGAGCATGTCTGAGCCTCTGAGCACCTGCACCCCTACCCCGCGCCCTGCTACGTGCCCCCGCCGCCATTTTATATATATTTATATATAGTTTACTTAGTAATTAAACTATATATAACTATATATGAAGATAATCTGTATTTGAAAGAAAAGCATTCGTTTTCAATATACTTTGTTATTATTGCCATATTTCTTGAGATTATTATCCTATATAATAAATGTCAATTAATAGAAAGTTAAAAATTGTTAACTAAATCGGCCATTACTTTGTTTAAATGCCTAATAATTCTAAAACTCTATCATTTAACCATAATAATTCATAATTATTGTAAAGCATCTTAAGTTTTTTAATAGCAAATCTCATTCTGTACACTATTGTCAGCGATCTGATTGAAGTTTCAGTGATACTTTTTACGTTTAATCTGTTGTAATGACATGTTCTTTTAGTTTTTTATTTATAGCATTGTAATGTGACAATATTCACGAATATAAAACACCAAAAATCGTTGGTGTACATTCAATTCGATAACTATGCATACGCCCATACAAAAATTGGCCACGTCTTTTCACCCTCTAAAAAGTAATATGGGTGGAAGTTTGTTACAAGATATATTCGAGATAGATTTATTCGAATGAGAGAAATACTTTTAAAACGTGAAAAATAATATGTGGGGTAGACCGGGGACAATTAAAAACAGGTTATGATTGCAACATTCAATGTTTCGAAAACTATGATACCTACGCGTGTGACGGGTCGTTCGTTGCATCTTCGGCCATGTTCGATTTTGTGTTTAGTACGGCTTGAGCGAGCGAGCGACACATTTGAGCACAGCAGTGCTATTCTCTAAGAAAAACAGCCGTGAAAACAACGCTGTGGAACGTTGCCTCAACGACGAAATCCAAATAGGTATTCACTAAGGTGCAAGTAGCTACACTAGCGCTCAAGGCTGTGACGGTTGTGAGTTGGAACTACTCACCGGCGAGCAATTTGACAGTTCTTCATACATATTGGTATTCCCTAAGAAAAAATAGCGTCGAGGACGTTAACAGCCTCGACCTCGGGCTCGATTCTATCTTTCAAATCTAAAAGCTACAATTTAGACGCGGATTTCATAGTTAACTTCTTAGATTTAACACGCAATTAAAAAAATGTTAGTATCCACCGTATCTTTTTAAAATTTAATAAACTAATAAATTGATTGAAATGGCAGTGGAGTTAATGATCAAGATTTATCTGCTAAAAGAAGCTGAGAAAAGTGACGATATAAGGAAAGCTCGACGGGCGAAGCACTTAAGAAAGTTTAAGTCAATATCCCGTGATGTTGACTTCATCCACATTTACAGGCTTTCTGAAGATTTAATCGATATGTTAGAAAGTAATTTATCACCCTATATGCGCTTGGGAGTTCGTTCCAGTGGTTTAACCAAGAGACTAAATGTTTGTTTTATTTAAAGCTTGACTTCCAGGGGGGCAATCGCGCTAATTTTTTTCAACGAAATCGCAATCAAATCGCTACCAAATCACAACTTTTTGCCCGTTTCGTATCGCGCTATAAATTTGACAGCAAGTTGAGTCGCAAGTCGCAACGCGATCGGTGCTGGAACGTTACCTAACCACTGTCAAACGTAAAAGTTGATACAATGTTATGTCTTTGTTGTGAAGTGATTTTGAGTGAAAATCTTGCAAAAATACAACATTACCGTGTACTCCTACATAGACTTATTGGAGAAATCTTATGAATACGATGTAGTCGAGCCGAAACCAAAAGGAAAAACTTAAAAGCTAGACTTAGATGTGATTCATACATTGATCGACGTTTTATGAAGATATATAAACTTACGAAACCCGTGAATTAATTTCCAAGCTGACTCCTCATATGCCGTCCTACGTTGTGATGCTTTGGATGTTGAAAACAAGGTTTTTTGTTCTATAAACATAACCACAAATTAGACAACTAATAAAGTTCAATGTGTGTGCAATTTGTTTTAGATTTTGGTTGCATTGGCCCGGCCTTTGATGTTTCTGGGTCCTATCAGACCATAGTTGGAGAAAGCAGGAACCATTTTATTTCCCAGGCCAGTGTTTCAAAAGCTATTATATCCAGCAAGTAACAACAGCCTTGAACAATCCAGCAATATTGAATAAATATATAGCTTTTCCATTCAAACAATGTCAGAGGAAACATCAACAACAACCATCCATTGAATGTTTATATAGACAGACTCCACATAAATAATGGAGAAGATTTGCATCTTTTGGGTATGTTTAATTTGAGTATAATTTACATTGCAATCTTCTGACTTGATACATTGTGTACTTATTTTTTTAAGATGCTTTAATTCATTTTTGGTTATTGCAGGAGATTCAGAGTACCCTTTGAGACTAACAATGATGACACCCATCTCAGAACCAAGGCCAGATACTCCGGAACAATATTACCAAGACTTACACTTGACGGCCAGAAATATTGTTGAACGCTGTATAGGTGTTTTAAAAGCTTGCTTTAGGTATGATTTGGATATCATATCATTATTATAATAGTTGACATAATTATGAATCATTTGTGTTCCAAATTAAAAAATACCTATGTATGTACCATCAGAAATTTTCATCTTTTTTTAAATGTTTTTTTTTTTTCCTAATTAATTCTACTTTTCATACTATCCTAATTTTATCCATGTATTCATTAAAAAGGTGCATTGTAAAAATGTTATATCAACATGGTTGTAAAAGTTGTGTTAAGATGACACGGAAAAGTTATGGTTAAGTTACGGCTTGTTATTTCATTGAAAGTGTTTTTTATTAGTTCTTAAGTGTTTTATATAAGTATTATTAGCAAATATTAACACAAATAATTTAGCTCTTAAGACACCTGAAGTACAGGTTTATCTTAGTTCAGTTTAGATCTATTTATTATTGAATTCCATTATTGTTCTAGTTTATGACTGCACTTATTGTGTAAACTTGCATGTTATTCCTCTTAATAAATATTCTATACTATTTGTTTATACTTTTTGTGAATAAAGACTATTTGTATTTTTAATGCCTCATCGTTTTAATTAAATAATTATGGTCAAACATAAACATCACCAAACATAGTTTTATTCAGAAGCAAGTAATGGAGAAAAGACTAAGGGGTCTAATGCTAAATTTCAAATTCAGGAGAACCAAACAAAATTAATTTAGGTATACCTAATATAATTCTATTTATTATAGTCAAGAATATAATATTAATAACTAAGTGATCACTCATTCCACAAGTATGCTGCAACTTGACGAGCCTCTTTAGATCTAACTCGTCCAAGAGAAAGGTCTTGATGCTGTTCCAGAAACTGCACCATCAGTTCCATTTGTAGGACCGTCGTGCATCTGTGACGCTCTTCTATTTCCATGAAACAATCACGACTTGCGATATTACAACTTTCAATGAAAGTGGCTGTCCAAGTTTATAAGTGGTTCTCTGAATGTTTATTTACGTAAAATCTCGCTTACTTCTTCAAAAGTTTAAGTACATACCGCGCTTTCAGCTGTCAAACTAGAGCTGCAAGCGTCAAAATTTATTACAAAAGGCTCGTATATTCACAAACTAAAAGGGCATGGAGCCGTATGATAGTCACCGGAACTCCGTAATGAATCAATGTATCCTAGCCGTGTTTGGGCTTGTTAGAATTTTCATGAGATGCACTTTGGCTATAAGGTACTATCAAACTGATCTGATGATGGAGCCGGAAGGTGGAAGGTAGACACGAGAACTTTATAATAAAACAATGTATCCTATTTTTCTAGTAATTTTGAAAAATCCTTTCTTATCGGATGCCTACGTTATACAAAGAACATATCCTCCAAGTTTCAGATTTTTACGATCAGCGGTTTAGGCTGTGCGTTGATCAGCAGTCAGTCATTCAGGACAAAGGATTTTATATGTATAGATTTTGTTGTAGTTATACTTTTTTTCTTTAAAATAATAATTATAAACCTCTATTACATATTTTAAACCTACAAAACTCTAAGTCGAGATTGATCGATTATGATTTAAGAAAATTGTGTCAAGTCCCTATTCGACTACGGATTTAGTGACGAGACGCTACAGCCTAGAATTCGTCGACGATCTTAATCGTGCTAGTGAATACCGTTTAAATCAAGGCTGCACACTTGGTCGATCTAAAGGCTGTCTCGACCTCGACCTCGTCACAGGGTACAGCCATGAAAATGACTTTTAGAGAATAGCACTGCAGGACGTTTCGAAGAATTTCGCGCCAAAAAGTAAGTATTTCTATTTTTCAGGATTTCTATTTTTGTTTTGTTTACATATTTAAATCTTGTTGTTTGGTAGTATTTTTTATTTTGAAGTATTGGGAATCTATTTATGATTGTTTTTATTACTGTTAATTAATGTTTAAGTCATATATACCAAAACATTGAGAACTGAAGTAGAAGATGTGATAGGGGTCACATGGATGTGGATAGGTCGTGGGTTTGAAACGACTTGTCTGTGGACGTTTCAAACGTTTAAAACGTCCCCGCATATTCCGCATCTTTATCTGACTGCACAGAAGAAGGTTGTGTATGCAATCAAGTCGGCTGATATTTATTTTCATCGTAATATTTTGGGCTAACTGCTAAGGATATGAGAAAACTAGCATACGATTTGACTTTGATAGTACGCTACGAACTCCAAAAGCCTGCTACATGGGACGAAAATGAGATTGCTGGAGTTGAGTGGTTCCGCGGATTTTTGGGTCGCCATCTAGAATTGTCTGTCAAGCGACAAGCTTGTCATGAGCGACAAGTTTTAATAAAAATAATGTGGTGACTTCACATTAAGTTTTCTTATAGAACTTGATCCTCTTGATGTTATCAACTACAAAAACCAACCTTCAACAAGTAAATTTTTACCAGAATGCATCAGACTATTACAGCATCACCCAGGAAAACTGTAAGAAACGCAACAAAAAGGAAATCTGCTGTTTACACAGATACTCCAGCGAAAGAAAACATCAGAAGACAAACTGCAAAAAGGGACAGAAAAGAAAATCCAGCAAGATAAAGACTAGTTATAGGGTATAAATTCCCAAAAATTGTTTAAGTGTTAAGTGTCTAATATTAGCTAAGTTTATTGATAATTAATTTCACATGAGTCAAACCTATACAATAAACAATTGTTATGATTGGAACAATTGTTGTGATTGGAACAAGCTATTTTATATGAGAGTTATTATATCATAATAGGATATTACGTCTTTCAACAATATTTAAATACCTATTTATCAAGGAAAGCTATAGGTTAGATAACATAACGCCATGACGTACGGGAGCGGAGCAGTAACCAAAGTCGTGGGCAAAACCGCGAGGGACAGCTAGTTATTACTATTTGATAAATCTTCAGTTCTTTACAACCCACCTCAAAGTTATCAATTCGACAAATCGTTTATTTGTATATGTTTATATTTTGAAGAATAATATTTTTTAACTGTCCCAGTCATTTAAAGTCTATTCAAACTAATATATTTCAAATGTTTGTTATTACAGGTTAAACAAACATCAACTCATTACTATTTAATTATATGTTTGACAAAGACTCCTATCTCTTTGTACATTGTACATGGATTCATCATGACTAATACTTGTGTCTTGAATGTCACACTCCACTCCTCTACCTCTTTAACTCTCAAACAGTCTCTTACATTGCTCATCTTTAACTCTATATTCACTCTTTTATCCTTACACTCCCTTGCACTCATACACCTTCTCACTATCTTGTTAACGTCTAAAACGTTACAAAGTATCTGTGTGTGGTAGTAAAGAAGGAGGTGGCAAATTTGACTCATTGTTTTCAAGTTTTCTATGAAACTGTGTTGATTTCCAGATAGATGATCCATCACTCTCTCCAGTGTTGACTCTCCAGTGCTTTTAACAATAGAAGCCTTGATAAACATAAAATGCGAGAAAAGGAAAAATAACCGCCTACACACTGATCAATCATGAGCATTCGCATGATGACAACAATGCCAATATACCAAAATTTCATTCGCGTGTTCACTTTAGTACTAAGTTTACATCTATGCTTTTGGTAACCATGATAATACATACTACCCCGTATACAGTACGTACTACCCCTCACGAGATTATAACGGACGACTCTTCAGCTTTAATAGCAGCTAACCTTAAGGCTTTTACTATTTTTCAAACAGTCCGATACTATCTACGACAATGTTTTTAAAAAAAAGTAACAACGTGCTTCATGTATTCTTAAGATTAAGCACAAGTCACTTTGTCAAGAACGTCTTGTGATGCTTTGATAACGTTGATATAAGTTTGTGAAAATTTTTAAATAATAAAAGATGTGCTTTGTCATATTATAAAACATTGTACGTTCAAATATGAATTCACAAACAATGAGTCTTATACAATTTCTATGAAATACCTCTAATAGTTGTTGGTCAAGATAGAAGACCCAGTTGAAGAAAAAAAAATAAAAAAAAAAGGTTTCTCTGATGATCAATAACGTTACAATAACTGATGATGACAATATTTTTGATTGTTTTGATGAGCTTATAAACGAAGTAAAAATACTGGATCAAACAAAGTATAAAACAGAAAAACCAAATTACTATTTCTTATTCAATCTAGTTTCAACTCTTAAAAGGATTAAACTGCCACTGTGGAGCAATGTCATGTTGGCCCTTTTTTACAAATCAGAAAATAAGTCGCTATCATCTTCAGGTATTGAAAGTTTTAAAGCAGTTTTTATTTGAAACATTAAAGCACTTATTATTTGAAACACGCTTGTATAAGTACAACGTTGATGATTTTTTAAAAACTCACTACAATTTTATATTATGGGAGACAAAAATAGCTGCAAAAAATCTTAACATAACTTTAGAAAATCAGAAAAACAAACCAACAAGGCCCGAAAAAGGAAGTTGCAACCAAAAAATATACGTTGTGTAAAATAATGTCTCTAATGGGCCTTGTCAATATATATTAGGCGCGCTTGGAACACAACGCGCCATGTGTCGATCGAGACGTGCTTGAATCTTACCCATTGCTCGCTGTCCGCAAGCCCGTGCATACAGTAGCCAGGAATCGCTGACTGCCGACGCTCGAGGCATCTTGTGTGAGATCCCTAGCCGCCTCCTTTGTTCGCATTACTGCTTCACAGAAGGAGATAGCCATCGCCTATTCCTTCTCGCTCCATACCAAGGCCTGAATGGTCGCAATATGCCTCCATTGAAATCTACATTTGAGAACGTGGTATTCATTCAACTGATGGAATCCATCCACCTCAAGTGTCTTTGTGAGCAGAAACACATAACCAAGTTTCGGTGCCGCGCCGCTAAAATCGGCTTTGCTGCCCGCAGTTAGGTAGAATTTTACGGTGTGCACCTGCACTCGCGAATTTTATCTCGTGAGGATTGGAGGCGTTGTGAAGGGTGGAGGCGTAATTCAAACAACTTCATGCTTTTTAATGTTAGTAGAAGCATATTAATAAAATATTACATTCAATTCCTATTTTCCACTTATTTTCACCATCTGGTAATCTATCCTATCTTTTTTTACCTTAATTTTTCTCTTTTTGTTTTAAAGCATGTCGAATTGGCGCGTCAACGAGCAGCCTCCTGCGGAATTCCTCGACCTATTATATGACGAGGAAGGTGTAGACGTTGAAGAGGACTGACGATGAGGTTGTTATGTTTGCTTATAATTTGTTATAATAATACTCGTAATAATTTGTAAACTGTTTTTTTATTGCATATGGATAGGAATTTTTTGCATGGACATCTTCTTTGTACATTTTAGGATGAAGTTGTGCATGCTTGCTGTTCATCACTGGTACACATGGGGAACTTTCCACGAGTGGTATTGCGTTTATTGTGGTTTGCGGTGATTTATTGTTTATGGGTGGCGGTGTATTTGCATGTTTTTTTTTTATTATTTAGGATGAAGTATGGGAGCGTTCACCCTCACCGGAGGCCACCAAGGAGGCCACGAAAGGAGATTTCACGTCACTAGAGCGCCTTACAAGGAGGCTGCCGCAAGCGGTAATACTTCTTTATTCTGTTCGAATCCAATATTTCGTATTTATTACAGTTGGATTTCAGTGGTTTAACGTTTCAATATTTTAGGGTGATTGGTCGCCACGTCCCTCAGCGTCTCGCGACAGGATCCCTATCGGTCAAGATCCCCGATATTTATCAATCTGTCGTCGCAATCGTAAGTTTATATCTACTGATATTATTTATGAATAGTCATCTCCCGTATCTTACCGATATGGACGTATGTGTAGTAAATTTAGTAAAAGTATTTATTTTTACAGCGTACTGGCACCTGAGACACTGCCACAAGTAATTCGGATTTTCGGGGAGGATGGCCAACCACTGGATGCTGAGACCATCGAGGATTTCATCGAGGTCGAGGTGAACGTTGGCGCTTTTCTGTCCCCGGATGCCCACGCTTTGTTAGTCCCCTGAGGAGCGTGAAGGAAATGATAGTGAAAGAAATGAAAGGGAAGCTAGTGAAAGGAGAATTAGTAGGCGAAGAGGTTGACGAAGTGTGTTTTATTAATAATTCAATATATTTTCTTTTAGCATATTAGTTTTTTTTTAAAACCATCTTCCGACCCACTCTGTAACAGTGGTGTCAGAAGTGGGATACCAGTGCTGATATCGTCGTAACCGTTCCGCTGGTATTCCCTATCGGGTCGTGACTATCTTAAAAACTGAAAGTGATCGCATACGAGCTTCACGTTGCCGACGGGTTAATCCATCTCCGGGGTGGTCGTAGTTTCGCTAAGTGAAAGTGCACCTCGACAAACTCAGTGCCATCTCCTGACGACGAGTCGCCACAGTAAGCCGTACGAATATCTTGCGTAAGCCTGCCAATCGTCCAGAATTCCCACTGCTTCCATCTCCCGGGGCTCAACATACGCGAGCCCTGTCATCGTGGTATCACCGCAAGGAGCGGGTGATTCCCTTTGCCGCCCTGACGTGCGGTGCTACCGCGTGGTGCTGCCACGTGTAAGCGTTGGTCGCGCTCGGATGTCGTGCGCCGTCACCCCGCTGTCCCTGACAGTAAAACATATGTGGGAACACATAGCTGCATAAGCAAAGTGCCACAATGTAGAACTATGAATACAGTTGGTAATTGACTCTCGAGCGTTTCACTTGTGTTATCCCGTACACGAAACCTTACACGCTACACACATATTACATTGGTGACCCTCGACGCTCGACACTCGACGCTCGACACTCGACGCTCGACACTCGACGCTCGACACGACGCGTACCTAAAGATAACGCGCTACAATTATCGCACACCACACGTCGCGCTAGTTAACGAAAATGACTGCACCACAAAAAAAAGAAGAACCTGCGACAGATTTCTCAACTGTTTCGACCGTATCAGTTTCGAGCAGAATACCGGAATTTTGGACAGACAATCCGAGGCTGTGGTTTATCCAAGTGGAAGCCGTTTTGACACCACAAAAGACATCGGACACAAACAAATATTTCATGGCCGTATCAAAACTCACGAAAGAAGCCATCCAGCAAGTTGCAGACATCGTAGCAAAGCCTCCAGAAAACAATAAATACGAAGCGCTAAAAGACCGATTACTACAAATTTATGAAGAATCAGAAACGAGACAAGTACAAAAATTAGTGTCAGAAGTAGAACTAGGAGACCAGAAACCCAGTCAACTTTTGCGCCGCATGAAGGAACTATCTAGAGGAAAAATAGAAGATGACACACTTAGTATACTATGGCAAGGACACTTACCGTCGTCAGTTCGCGCCGTACTTACCGTCACATCCGCGAAGAACCTAGAAGAATTAGCAATGATAGCTGATAAGATAATGGATACTTACCAACCCGCGCAAGTCAGCGAAGTAACTCGAAGCCGTCAGGAACAGACAACAGGATATGATATAGCGACAATAATGGCAGAGATAGCCAAGATTAACCTGAAAATAAACGAAATGGAGAACCGCAGAGGACGATCAACGAGCACACACAGGAATCTGCCAAGATCACGTTCCAGCTCAAGACCACGCATAACACCCGATAGTCCCAAATGGCTGTGCACGTACCACCTCAGGTTCAGAGGAAGAGCACGAAAATGCATCGCACCCTGCAACTGGAAGGTCAAGAAACCATCTACACAGTCGGAAAACTAGGAGAACTGCAGCAGGTGGCGGGGAGCTGTGCAGTTAAGGATCACCGCCTAATTGTAAGTGACAAAAATTCTCGCCTTAAGTTTCTAATAGATTCAGGAGCATGTATATCTGTTCTACCTAAATGTGCAGTTAAAAATAAATCTGAATTAAATCCTGACTGTAACTATAAGCTATTCGCAGCTAATGGGTCCGAGATAAAAACATACGGAACCAAATCAATCACACTAGATTTAAAGTTAAGAAGACCCTTCAAGTGGACATTTGTCATATGTGATGTTAAGCAACCAATACTAGGAGTAGATTTTTTAGATTATCATAAGTTAATTATAGACATTAATGGTCAACGACTTATAGATAATATAACTAACCTAGCAGCGTACGGAAAGATCGTAAACCATTGTGAACCAGCAATTTTAACACTACGAAATGATCATCCCATTCATGACATTTTAAAAAAATATCCAGATATTCTCAAACCTATGTCGTTTAAAGACGCACCTAAGCACACCGTCTACCACTATATTGAAACTACAGGTACCCCAGTATTTTGTAAACCTAGACCCTTAGCGCCTGAGAGATATAAATTAGCAAAGGACGAGTTTAAAAACATGCTAGAGATAGGTATATGTAGGCCGTCTAAATCAGCTTGGGCAAGTCCCTTACATTTAGTTCCAAAAAAAGATGGGCAAGTACGTCCTTGTGGCGATTACAGAGCCTTAAACGCGGTTACTAAACCAGATAGGTACCCTATACCTCGCGTACAGGATTTCACTTATTTACTATCTGGAAAGACAATATTCTCAAAAATTGATATTAAAAAAGCCTATCATAATATATTAGTAAACCCACAAGATATCTGCAAAACTGCGATAACAACACCGTTTGGTCTATACGAATTTGAGCGCATGACCTTCGGACTAAGAAACGCAGCGCAAACCTTCCAGAGGTTCATGACAAACACCGTCTTATCAGGTCTAGACTTCTTATACTGTTACTCTGATGACATCTTAGTTAGCTCAGAAAATGCCGCGCAACACCGAGAGCATTTAGAACAAGTTTTTCAACGCCTAAACGAATTCGGCATAACTATAAACTTAGAAAAATGTACATTCCAAGCCTCTAAAGTAGAATTCCTAGGATACGAAGTTACGACTACTGGTATTAAGCCAATAGAGAGCAAAATACAAGCCATCACAGAATACCCCAAGCCCCAAAATGTATCTCAGCTAAGAAAATTTTTGGGCATGGTAAATTTTTACAGAAATCATCTACCAAGAGCAATTGAGTATTTAGATACATTAAATAAATATATTCACAAGGCTAAAAAGAATGACAAAACACCCATAGAATGGACACAGGATGCTGAACAAGCATTCTCAAAATGTAAAGCGAGTCTCATGAATGCGGTCACGTTATCGTTTCCTGTAACCAACGTGCCATATGCACTTTTTGCAGACGCGTCAAATAATTGCGTAGGCGCCGTATTGCAGCAACATGTCAACGGACAATGGTATCCATTAGGGTATTTCTCAAGGAAATTGAATGAAACACAAAAGAAATATAGTACATACGACAGAGAACTACTCGCCATCTTCTTAGCTGTAGAACATTTCAGATGTTTATTCGAAGGGGGTGAAATAATCATTTTTACCGATCACAAACCCTTAACATTTGCGTTTACAAAGCTAAGTAAAAATAATAACAAAGAAAGTCCAAGGCGTATTAGGCAGCTACTCTTTATAAGCGAATTTACGACCGACATACGCCATGTGAGTGGGCAGGATAATGTCGTCGCAGACGCATTATCACGTATAGAAAGTGTAGAGTGTACATCAAGCGTAGTAGACTATGAAAAGTTAGCACTAGAACAAAGCGAAGACACAGACCTCAAAGCATTATTAAACAATCCTAGATACCAAATTAAAAAGATATTAATTCCAAATATCAACAAATACGTATACTGCGAGATGTCAAATGACACTGCAAGACCTTATATAACAGAAAACTACAGAAGAGACATATTTCGGGCAATACATAATCTTAGTCATCCCGGCACGCGCGCGTCACGCCAACTCATTAAAGAAAAATTTTTCTGGCCAGACATGAACCGAGACATCGGAATATGGTCTAAAACATGCATCAATTGTCAAAAATCAAAAATAAATAGACATGCAAAATCCAGCTATGGTACATATCCACCAGTAGATAGATTTGATCACATACACATTGACTTAATAGGACCTCTCCCTACAACCGCAGACGAGTACAGATACTGTCTAACAATTATAGATAGGAGTACTGGTTGGCCAGAAGCATTTCCGTTAAAGGACATGACAGCAGAGAACGTAGCAAAAACATTATATAAGGAATGGATAAGCAGATTTGGCTGCCCTGTTAAACTAACCAGTGACCAGGGTAGGCAATTTGAAAGCAAATTGTTCACAATATTAATGTCCTACTTAGGTATACAAAAGATAAGAACAACCCCATACCATCCGCAAAGCAACGGAGCGGTGGAACGGTGGCACAGATGTGTTAAGGCGTCATTAATGGCAAGGTTAAATGGTAACAAAAACTGGACGCACGAACTACCTAGTGTAATGCTAGGACTTCGCGCTGCCATCAAATCAGAAACAGGCGTCAGCGCTGCACAAATGGTTTACGGGCGATCCCTACGATTGCCAGGCGAATTTTTCATAGAAGTAAAAAATAACTTAGATCCCTATACATTAGTACAGAATATTAGTAATACGATAAAGCAATATAAGCCCATGAGTGTTAAGACACACAATTCCAAAACATTTTTTGTGCACTCAGACCTTAAAGATTGTACACATGTATTCCTAAGAAATGACAAGATAAAAAAATCACTAGTATGTCCCTACGAAGGACCATTTAAAGTTTTAGAAAGATCAGAAAAATTGTATAAAATATTATTAACAGATAGAGAAGCAACTGTATCAATAGATAGACTTAAACCTGCCTATTTATTAAATGAAAATGCTTGTGTACAAGAGAGTAACAAAAATACAAAAACATGCTTACAAAGTAATAGCACAAATGTAAAAACATCCAGGTCAGGCAGAACTATCAAAACCCCTGTTAGATTTGTATAAATAAGATAAAAGTAGTAGTAAAAAATGTATAAGCAAACCTTGGTTAAATAGCTAGTATGTAAGAAATGTCGACTCAACTTATAATTATTACGAAGTAATTAAGTAGGTCAGTAACATTGTGCGCTGAGCCAACAAAATAATCATAAGATAGTACCTTGTAAGTAACAGGCACAAATAAAAAATTAGCGCCAGAATAAGTACATTTATAGATCACCAACTTCGTAGACTATACAGTATTGTATTAAAATGGGAAAAACGTACAGTGTTGAGGAAAAAACGGAAGAAGTTATCATAGCTCAAAATGGAGCGAACGACGCAACGAATTCGCATTTTGAGCGAACCGCAGAAAAGTATGGAATAGTGATACTTGTCATAGCAGCAGCGATTGGTATATACCTCATGTACGTATTGCATAAAAAGTGTAAACAAGGTGCTCAGAAAATTATACGGAAAGAATTGACAGTGTGGCATAGTGCAAGCAATTTACAGTTGCCTCAACAATCCACAGCGCACCCACAACAAGTTCACATAGTGTAGTGAAATATTGTAACGTAGAATAAGTACCCCATATATATAAAAAACCATAGTACCAAAATAAAATAAGTATGTTATTAAAAATCAACAGCATGTATATAAGTCATAAATAATGTCAGCTCAAAAAAATGTTCACTAAAAATAAAACAGCCTGTATCAATGAAACTCAACGCCAGGTATTATTAGAACTAAGTATAAACAATGTCGACACATGTATTAGTATGTAAGAGAATAGTAATAAAATGAAACAACATGTATATTTTACAACCATTTATTTCAATGTAAACCAGATTAAATTTTATAATGTAAAATTTTGTAAAAAGGGGGAATACTGTGGGAACACATAGCTGCATAAGCAAAGTGCCACAATGTAGAACTATGAATACAGTTGGTAATTGACTCTCGAGCGTTTCACTTGTGTTATCCCGTACACGAAACCTTACACGCTACACACATATTACACATATTTCCTGATTATCGCTACAACACTCTTAGGCCTAGTTCAGACACGGCGGGAACCGCGCGATTTCAGAATCGTATGGAAATCGCGCGAGTCTTATTTGTATGAGTTATTAAGTAATCGTTCAGACATAACCGCGCTGTTAATCAAGCCGCGCGGTTACGGCAACCCAACCGCCAGAAAATAGAATCGCGCTGCTCCCGCGCGTTTCTGTTACTATGGAGTCTTTACTTCGCGTTCAGTTGCGTTGCGGAAACCGCGCGATTAGCACGTCACAGCTCGTGAGTTCGCCACCATGGCGTTGGATCGTTTCGACACTGAACTATTTATTGGTGAAGTGGAGAAGAGAAATGCAATATGGGATTTTCAGTGTGAGGATTACTCAAATAAAATTATGAAGAACCAAGCTTGGCAAGAGTTAGTGGAGATAATTGGAAATTGTGAAGACACATTGGAAAAAAAGAATATTTTAAGTAAGTAGGTTTATTCACCAAAATGAACTGACAGAATTATTACCTATTACTCGTATAATTATTATTATGAAGCGATAGTATATTATACTCTCGGTATACTTTAGGTACTTAACTAAATACCTATAAACAAACTTCGGCTGTTTCATGCAGACATTTCAAGCATTTTTTTAAATAAAAGTCACAACGATATTAGTTAAGTACCTAAATCTTTCAAGAACAGTATGTTAGTTGTAGCTATATTTTTGTGTCTTGCCATGGAACACGCCCATCGTTCACAAAGTAATGAGCGAATTTATCTCTGATATTCAAAGATGACGGTGCCCCTCTTCCCGCATGCAACGTATTGAGACTATTCATTGGTGCAGTATATAAAGTATCTTTATATTTTAGACCATCTCTAGTCCGCACATAGTTGTGTAGAATGCAACAGGCTTTTATTATGTCTTCAGCAAAATCTATGTTTACATTTATAGGCCTATGAAAGATGCGCCATTTGTTCGCCAAAATACCAAAAGTACACTCAATGTTACGTCGGGCTCTCGATAACCTATAGTTAAAAATCCTTTTTTCATATGGTAAACATTTGCATGAATATGGACGCATTAAATTTTCTGCTAAACCGAAGGCTTCATCTCCAACTATAACATAAGGCATTGGTGTTGGGTCTACATTAGATATTGGTTTAGGTGTTAGTATATTTAATGATTTTTCTGTCAGTCGTTTATAAAATAAAGAATTTTTAAATATAGCAGAATCACTGCTTTTGCCATAAGCCCCAATATCAACATAAGTAAAGCAATAGTTGGCATCGCAAAGTGCTAAGAGCACTATGGAAAAGAAATGTTTATAGTTATGATACAAAGATCCCGAATCAACAGGCTTTATAACTCGGATATGCTTGCCGTCTATAGCACCAATGCAATTTGGAAAATTTGCATATCTCTCAAAGTCTCGTGCTATTGTCTTCCAGGTATCTTCAGTCGCTTCGGGCATGACTTTGTTTACCAACTTATTCTACAATGATTTACATACTTCGCGGACAATTCCTGTAATCGTCGATTTTCCTAGGCGATAATTGTAGCTAAGTTCTCCAAATGAACAACCTGTACCAAGATATCTGAAACAAGAAAATTATTAATAATATTATTATTTTTAGGTACACAACTCCAAAAAAAATGGAAAAACACGAGACTGCTACAATAAAGAACATAAAAAAGAAAAAGCAACTCCTTCTGGTTCAGGTGCTCGTAAAAAAGCCCGATATATGTATTTTTCAAGCCTTTCTTTCCTGCAGAATAGTGTAAGTAATAAAGACACTACAACTAATATGGAAGAACAGAATGAAAGGCAAAGTGAGGAGACAAGTCAACTAAACGCCAATGCAACCGAAGCCACTGAAATACGTCCCCCTTAACGTAAGAAAACACAAGTGCCAGAAGAAAAACTAGCTGTTTTAATAAAAAAAAGCATCGAGTCCCGACAAAATTTTCAGAACGAACTTCAAGAAAATAGTATTACTAAACAAGATGACGATAAACTCTTTTGTTTGTCGTTATATAAAGAACTCAAAAAAGTACCAGAAAATAAGCGTTTAGCGACTAAAATCGAATTACTTCAAGTGATCCAAAAAAGACAAATCTTACAGCCCCCTGTTCGCTACAGTACTCAGCAGATCACACCTTCATATTGGCAAGGACAACAGTATACAAACCCGCAAGGATATTTTACTACATCTGGATCATCTCCTACTGTAATTCCGCCCGCGTCACCATCACAATTTAGTTCTGGCTCTCAGTCGTCTACTGTTATAGAAAATATATATGCTGATTTTGAAGAACAATAAATAAATCCTACATTAAAGTTATTAAAAGATTTTCTTCTGGTGACACGCTTGGCCTCATCTGCGTTTCAGAGCTTGAAATATCTTGCCTGATCAGTTCAATTAGTTCATCAAAAGATTTTATTGACATTCTCAAATAGTCAAAAAATTTTTTATCATACGTTCTTAAATTGGGATATAACGTTACGAACTGACCATGTACTAGTCGGTCACATAATATTGGATGCACCCAATACCGCCTTTTTCTTTTCTTTTTTTTTTGAGGAGCAACCACAGTAAACACACTTCTTCGTCGACCTCCATTTTCAAACTGACGTTATTCCTGCACGAAAATCGCATAATAACCGCCGGTGTCTGAATAGCATAGTACATATATAGCACAATTTTGCGGTTTGAAAACACGCGAATCGTGAACGCGCGGTTCCCGCATGTCTGAACTAGCCCTTAATTACGAGTAGGTATTCCTATTACCTAGGGTATCGCATATCGTAAACCCTATTCATACTTACATAATTGTTACATATTTACGTTTTGTAAATTTCCTCCAAGTTCATAATGTCTACGGAAACTAATGAGGCTAAGAAAACCGCGAAAACTGCGTTGAGCGAACAGTTTCTAATCAATGTGCTCTGTGATTTCATTAGCCCATATAAGGGAGAGCGCGAAACTCTTACCGCTTTTCTCACCAATTGCCAGAACGCCTTAGATCTAGCATCACCAACTCAAACGGTTTTATTAACAAAATACATCCTATCGCGCCTAGGAGGCAAAGCTCAGATCGCATGTGCTAATAAAATATTTGAAGATTTTAATCTTCAGTTAAAATGTTTTCTCAAACAAAATTTCGCTCCGTCGGACCCTCAACCATCTCCATTGTTGGGTTTCGTAACTTCACAATTCCAAAATGGAGGGTAGAAATACGTGCTTGCAATGAGAACGCAATCCCCACCTATGCTCCTTCCTACTTCCACGCGCGCGCTGACTGATGCTTTTGCTCTGTCACCCGCTCGGTCGGGAACTTTCCATGAAGACACAACCACACTCTTGGAAGAATCTCCGCGCGATGTGTCACGCCATGTGCTGTGCCTAATTTCTTCTTATATATTTTCTATGTTTGCGAACTGTTACGAGTGTTGTAGCCTAGCTGTCGTTAAAGAACATTGAAAAGGGAGTGCGTGCCGTATACGTGTAGTGGTTCCAGCCTGAACGACCATCACTTCGACGGACAAGACCAAGGTTAGTGCGCGTTTTCCTAATCGGTCCCGAACCTACTTTCGGCATTCGCAAGTCACGTATCTAACTCATTCTCACACCAATCCAAAATACAGTCTATTATACATATTCGAACCAGTCTACCCAGCGCCAGGGTATCCGCATTTAACATAATTATTTTAAACATAACCCGCTTAAGTAATTTGTGTACGGCGCCACCAACCATCATTTAATAACTCGGGGTCCCAAATGTTCTGTAAATACTGTTAAAATAAGAGTCACGATATAACTCAATGTCGTAAAAGAAAATACAATAATGAACGGCGTAATATATCTAATTCCGACAATCGCGACAGACCGGCTGCGATGCATCATATTTCATCCGAGCCGCCACGGGGCCGTGGCATCGGCCCCGTCACCGACACCTTATGAGAACGGTGACGGTCACAATAACTCTTTAAACTAACGCCACGCATTACGAAAACGTGCCGTCGTCATCCGGATAATTTAGGCACTCGTACCCTTATACATGAATCGCATAAAAATGATATCTCATCTCAACACGCTCTCTCGAGAGCCTCTGAATCGTTGAGTCAAAAACATCCTTCATCTCAGCATGCCCCAAAGAGAGTCCCTGCTCCGATGAGTCGTACCTCTGCTCCATCTTGACAATACTCCTCCGAGAGTCTCTGTTTCGTCGAGTCCAAATCTTATTGCATCTCAACACACTCTTCCAAGAGCCTCTGTATCGTTGAGTCCGAACCTTCCCTCTCACAATGACTCCGCTGTGCCGCACTACCCTAAAGAGGAAATTTAAATTAATCCTGAAATTCCTGTCTATAAGATATCTTCATACTCGAAGAAAGTGTCATTGCCCCACGTATATATAACTATTTTCCTTTCTGTTCATCCGCTGTGTCTTCCGTATCGATAGATACGGGAGCGAGTATTAGTTTGGTTAAACAGTCAAGTTTAACCGAAGTGACCGAATTATCTCGTGAAATAGTTAAGATAAAAGGCTTTAACCCTAGAAAAATAATCTACGTCTTTGAGACGTAAGCCCGACACAAATATTGCTATCTCATTTTTATTTCGCAACGTAGCGCATCTACCTTCTCAGTTATCCCAGTCACCGGGCAGAGCTTACGCGAGCCAGCTTTGTCACCACGGTAAGTACAATAATTACGTAGATATAAGGATGGTTTACGTTCGACAGACGTATGATTATCTTTTGAGTAAGTTTTGAACTTCGAATCCTCTATGAATAGTTCTTCTTATTTATCAGTAATTTTTATGTTTTAGGTAATTTTAGTAATTTAATGCAATGGCTGGACGCGGTGCTCTTGATATTAACCAAATTGAAGTAATATTGGAGAATAGTTAAGATGAAATTCCTTTAGACACTGATAGTGAAGTAGAAGATTACTTGGGTCAAGATGACATACAGAGTGACACCGAAGACCAAATTGGGTCGACGAAAATGACATGTTATAAATGCAAAAAAGCATTTGTGGTTATCAAAAAACTGATGTATGTAAAGGCTGTACCTAAATGTGATTTAAACACAAGGCTTGGTTTTTTTTTTTTTTTTTTATGGTAGGTAAAATCATCCAATGACAAATCCCGCCCTTGGGCGGAGCGGGAAGTAGTGTCAGACTCTTACTGACTAAAAACCTACCCCGTTCCTTCGTAGCCTATCGTGCCGGGGTCGAGCATTCCTTTCGGAACTAACCCATGACCCCAGTAGGCTTCGACCCTGCCTGCCTGCAGTTAGCAGGCTGGGCCTCTTCGGTGTGCTGACAGCTCCTTGAGGCGCGCGGGAACAGAACGCGCCGTCGACGACTTGGGCTCGGTCCGGTCGGTTACCGGACGATCGGACAGCGTGCTACCCATTGCACGCCGTCCGCAAGCCCGCGCCTACGGTGGCCGGAAATCGGGATCGGAATCCCGGCGGCGGCTGGGGCGAGCGCCCCGTTGCCTCTGCCTGATGCGGTCGGCCTCCTCCTTCGCTAGCATTACTGCTTCGCAGAAGGAGGCGACCGCCTGCCATCCCTCCTCACTACGGACCATGGCCTGAACCAAGGCCCGGCGAGAGAGATCGCTGCCGCCGATCGCCCCCACGAGGACACGGCGATGCTCCGCCCAGGCGGGGCACACCTCTACAGTGTGCTCCAACACAAGGCTTGTTGATTTTTTTAATATTAAACTGTTAATTAGTGCTTAATCTTTATTAAGTAAAAAAAAAAATGTAATTTTATACTAAAATTAACATAATTAGTCAATAAAGAAAGGCTTAATAATTTTAGCTAATTTGTAAGCGGTTTACAGAATTTAATTTTTTTTTTTTTTTTTAATTATATTCCATTTCTGATTATAATTTTAGTTTTATCTGTAATAGAAAACCCCAAACTAATTATCCAATCACTTTTAAAAAGTTTATATAAGGAAACTTGTCCAATAGGCACTAGTAAATTTCAAAACGTCTCAAAGACGTAAGATTATCTTTACCGTAGGTCAAAATAAGATTATCTTTCTAGGGTCAATAACACTGACACTTATTCAGAAACTTTAGGCATGTGTCGAGTAAAATTTATTTGGAATTCTAATTGCCACGAATATAAATTTCATGTAGTTGACGATAATATTAACTTAGAGTATGACGGTATCATTGGCAGCGACTTTTTAAATCATTTCAAAGCCAATATAGACTATACCTCACAATCGATTCATATATGCGGACAGAATCTGGACATAAACTATATTCAACCGACTAACGTAATCCCCGCTCGCTCCGAAGCGGTCATTGAATGCGCCGTATCTAATTACTCCTGTGAACATTATATGCCCACATGCGATAAAAGCGACAGTAGCTTTGTTTTGACTTCTCCGAAAGAACTCTTTCCACTTCCGCTTACTAAAAAATCCTCTCGTGATACTAAAAAGCGTGTTGCTAAACAAACAAGAATTAGAAATCATCGCCCAGAAAAAACTAGGGAAAATAGAAACAAAAAAGAGAAAAGATGAATTAAAAATCAGAAGAAAACTACTACAAAAGCTCAAAATAAAAAATCAAAGAATAATAGCCGATCAGCAAAAACACGAAGAGTCTCATCATCTGTAGATGAAAGTGAAAAAGAGGGGGGACACCATGTATGTATTGTGAGGAAGTATAATCCGTTTCCATTAAAGGGTGGATATCATGCTCATTATGTGGACGATGGGCTCATAATAGCTGTGCTGGAATAGATGATGATGATGATGACGAAGCCACCCACCCATGTCTGCGAGTTCTGCCAGGTCAAATAATCATCTTTCTCTGTGATCATTCTCATCACTCCATCTTACCTCAGGGGGGTACCATGCTTACCAGTACCATGGGGCAAGATGAGGCAAAACACCTTTTTTATTTTTATTTTCTCTTAAATGTGTTACCAAAAGTTCCTTATGACACCAAATATCAGAACAATAATAATTAGTTGTTAATTAAAAAATAAATATGATTGTTCTGGATTTAACAGTTTCGAACAGCTTCTTTCTTTACAGAAAATATTGCCAAAATAAATGAGATTTTCTGAGTTACCGCGAAGAATTGATAAGAAATCTTATCAATGTACCAAAAACGGCCAAAATTGAGCAGATCATGTCTCAATTAAATAAAAATGATAATAGACAACAAGAAAGAAGGGAGTTCATTCTTCCTGTAATCACAAATTCACACGGAAACGGTGTTCATTGACCAGAAAAAGTACCAGTTCGCGAAGGATCCAAAAAACATCAAATTATATGAAGTGCAGAATTTGTAGTAAAAATAAAATAAGACGAGAAACGGGGCTGAGATGCAAAGAATGTGAATAAATACCTCCCCTGTGTGCTTGTGCTTCGAAGAATGGGATAACCAGGTTTGAAAAATACAAAAAGAGCTGAGGTATACACAGATGTTCAAATCAGAAGACTGCTTTATTACGTTCCCTTTTTAGGGTCATTTTTAAATTGCTTAAAGTAGATCTCTATATTTTACAGGGAAAGCTAAAGTAAAAACTAAGTCAAAGCTAAAGCTATTATCTGAACGCTAATTATTATTGATAATAAGTAAAAAAAATAACCCTAAGCAATAATAAATAAATGCGAGTGAAATTTAGTTAAATTTTCATTTTTGGTTATTATTGGCATCACAAAGACTATGTGCCATTTTTTGTCCTAGTTTGCATCGAAGAAAGTTTTTTGTTTCATTTGTTGTGTTAGTTTCAGTAAGGTAGTTTTATTTTTAAAACATGTTTTAGTATGAAACAAGATTTTCAGGATGTTGAAATAAACAAGGTAACTGGAAAAACAAGAACAAAACATAAAGAACAGCCGAAGTCACCAACCGAAACACTTTAATAACGTGTGATATCTCCAGATTTCAAACTGGAACACGGCGTTTTGGCAATGAAGCCCTTTTCAGGGTCTCACACCGGAGAGAACATAGCAAACGAGCTGAACATTATTGCTGCACGGTGGAATATTCTGTTAAATAAAATACATATTATTGTTCATGATAGTGGGGCTAATATGGTAAAAGGAGTTCAAGTGGCTGAATACGATTCAGCTAAGTGTTTTATTCACTCTCTCCAGCGGGTCATTACTGAATCCTTTAAAACTGAACCTGATTTAGTAGAGATGCTGAATGCCGCAAGACGCATCGTAACTCATTTTAATCATTCAGGATTAGCACAAGAGAAACTGAAGGCAATTCAAAAAGAGTTAAAATTACCGGAACATCAGTTGGTACAAGATATCAGTACACGTTGGAACTCGACGTACTATTTACAAGAGCGGCTGCTAGAACAGAGACGCGCTGTTTCTTTATATATAGCCGACCACAATAAACTCAGCAACTTGACTCCTCAGCAATGGAGTTTAATGGAGCAATGCATCATTCTCCTCAAAGCGTTCGAGGAAATAACGAAGAAAATCACGAGCTCAGGTTTGTCGTGCATTTCAGAAGTTATACCGCATGTAGAGGTTTTGAAAAGGTACAGAGCGAGCTCCGAATTGTAGGGCACCCCGACTCGGATAGATTTAGGTTAGAAGGAGGTGGCAGGGTCGTAGTGAGCGAGCGAAGCGAGCGAACACAGACCCCGCCACCTCCTTCGAGGTTGGTCTGCTACGCGGTTGGTTCTAGCGCGGGGAGAGTCGTACCGGACGGCGGTCGAACTAGCGACACGCGGGGTTGCGATAGTCGTTGAAAGGATCCAGCAGTTGGGACTCGAGGTGGCACTGCACAAGTCCGAGGCCATGTGCTTTCACGGCCCTCGGGGTGCGCCACCACCGGGATCCCAGCTAACGGTAGGAGGGGTTCACATCAGCGTCGGGTCGACGATGAAGTACCTGGGACTCGTCCTCGACAGCTGGTGGAACTTCAAGGAGCACTTCCGTCGTCTGGCTCCCAAACTGAATCGGACTGGGGCTGCTCTCGGGCGGCTCCTGCCCAACCTCAGGGGACCTGAAAAGCTGGAAAGACCTCACGGCGCTCTCAACTTCAGCACGACGCAGGTGCTTACCGAACACGGAAAGTTCGCTAAGTACCTGTTCCGGTTTCGTGCGGAGGATTCGCCCGGGTGTCGCCACTGTGCGGAACACTCGGAGGACACGGTGGAGCACACTGTAGAGGTGTGCCCCGCCTGGGCGTAGCATCGCCGTGTCCTCGTGGGGGCGATCGGCGGCAGCGATCTCTCTCGCCGGGCCTTGGTTCAGGCCATGGTCCGTAGTGAGGAGGGATGGCAGGCGGTCGCCTCCTTCTGCGAAGCAGTAATGCTAGCAAAGGAGGAGGCCGACCGCATCAGGCAGAGGCAACGGGGCGCTCGCCCCAGCCGCCGCCGGGATTCTGATCCCGATTTCCGGCCATCGTAGGCGCGGGCTTGCGAACGGCGTGCAATGGGTAGCACGCTGTCCGATCGTCCGGTAACCGACCGGACCGAGCCCAAGTCGTCGACGGCGCGTTCTGTTCCCGCGCGCCTCAAGGAGTTGTCAGCAAACCGTAGAGGCCCAGCCTGCTAACTGCAGGCAGGCAGGGTCGAAGCCTGCTGGGGTCAGGGGCCGTTTTCTGAGAGGAAGGCTCAGCCCCGGCACTATAGGCAACGAAGGAACGGGGTAGGTTTTTAGTCAGTAAGAGTCTGACACTACTTCCCGCTTCGCCCAAGGGCGGGATTTGTCATTGGATGATTTTACCTACCATAAAAAAAAAACCTCCTTCGAGGTTATTTTTTTTTTAAACCACCCAGAAGTAGGAGCCTTGCTATGCGTCGACCTATCTTGGCAGGTAGCCAATCACCCATAAGTAATAACTAATTTAAATCACTTTTTTATTTGTTTCAGAACTATGTGGAACTGGAGGAATATTCTCGAAATTTGGCAGAAATGAACAGTGTGTTGAGTTTGCGGAGGAAAGAGGACACATCCCTAGAACGAAATTGTGTTCATACCATCGTTCACCAATGACATTATCAAAAGAGTCTGGACAACTTGGGAAATACAGGTGTCGGAAAAGCAACTGTCGGTCAAGGCAAGTCTCCCGTGCTGCTGGGACATGGTTCGAAAACGCACGGTTGTCCCTTATATTCAGAGTTATGTATGCATTCAGCGTGGGACTGACATACCATCAAACTCGGAAGGAATTAGCTTGTGATGATGTCCAATTGTTTCTACTACAACTATGGCGGACTGGTTCAGTTACTGCCGCGAGACAGTCACAATTTATGAGCTGGAAAACCAAAGGTCTCAAGGGAAGATAGGTGTCCCAAATAAAGTGGTGCAAATAGATGAATCGAAATTCGGAAAAAGAAAATATAATCGTGGTCGCCACATCGAGGGACATTGGGTGGTTGGAATGATAGAGGATGGTAATGATGATTTGCGGCTGGAGGTGTCCCGATAATGACAGGTCTGCAGAAATGTTGGTGCCATTAATAAAAAAACATGTTTAGGAAGGCTCCATTATCCATACAGACTATTGGAGAGCGTAACTGAGCCTTCCTCAGCATGGCTATATTCATAAACGGGTTAACCATAGTGACCCCACTAATAACTTTGCGGCACCAGATGGGACACAAACTCAATGAATAGAGAGCCAGTGGAGGATTCTGAAGCAAAAATTTAGACAACAGAACAAACAAAATTTCACCGACTGGTTGTGTGAATATATATGGAGACGGAAAAACATGATTCAACATTTAGATCCCTTTGAGGAATTACTACAAGCTGTCAAACATGTATATAACTTTAAGTAATATAATAATAGTAATAATATTCCTTGTTTTATTTAAATTCTCGAAAAATACCCCAACCTAACCTTTAAATTTTAAACATGGCTATCTTCGTAACCATGGGTTTCCGTGGGGTGGGGATGGTACAGGGGTAGGGTAGGGGAAGGCCGGGCAAAGTGAATACCCAGGGCAAAGCGAATACTCCCCACTATCCCTAAATTATTAGTTGTTCATTCAACACGCCACCACTGTTACGTACGGCCATCTTGATTTAGTACGCGGCAAACATCGAAGCGAGGGGCCGCGTCGCGCCCCGTCCGCGGAGTGAAGATTTGTGTTTTCGTAAATAAAAGATTGATTTTACGCGGTAAGTACATTGATCAATTCTCCTGTATTACTGGTTCTTGATTTGTAGGAATGTCTTAATTCGGTAGCATATCAAAGTAGGTTTTTATGCTATATTTTACAGAAAGTCAGAATTATTAGTTTTTGTATGAAATGTGTTAACCTCAAAACTTACCTAGTCGGGCAAAGTGAATAGGGCAAAGTGGATATGGTATCCACTTTGCCCGACATTTCTCGTTGGTGACTTATTATCTAAAAATGTCTTTTATTTGTTTCAGATGGTGAATAAATATAAAAAAAAAACTAAGCAAGGGACGTGGGATGAAAATGCTATGCAAACGGCTATTAATTTGTGCAAAGCTGGAGAATCAATAAAAGGCACAGCTAAAAAGTATGGTTTGGCTTATGCAACCTTGTATAGCCATGTAAAAACCGGCATCGCTGCATCAAAACTTGGTCGATTCCGTCCTGTTTTCACTGAAGATCAGGAAATAGAGTTGGTGGCACATCTCAAAGATATGGATGCTGTATTCTGAGGCTTGACTCGAGATGATTTTAAAAATTTAGCGTTCATCTACGCAAAGAAATATAATTTGAACTACCCGAATAACTGGGACAAGTACGAAAAAGCTGGAGATGATTGGTTATCGTCATTTTTGTCTCGTCACGATCAAATATCCCTCAGGACTCCAGAGGCAACTTCGGTTGCAAGGGCAAAAGGATTTAACAGACATGAAGTTGGACGTTTTTATGAAAACCTTGAAGCTTTAACAGTGAAACATGATATTGATGCATCTAGATTATATAACATGGATGAAACGGGTATATCTACAACCACAAATAAGCCACCTAAAGTGCTATCAACGAAAGGAAAGAAACAAGTGGGCATAATCGCCAGTGCAGAGCGTGGTCAATTAACGACTGTCATAGGTTGTTGTAATGCCGCTGGTTCATTTCTCCCACCATTCTTAATTTTCGCCAGGAAAAAGATGCAACCCAGACTACTTGATGGTGCGCCTCCCGGTACTCAAGGCACCTGTACTCCAAATGGCTGGACTTCAGGTAAGGTGTTCTCTGATTGGATGCATTTTTTTGTGGAACATGTTCGACCTACCCCTGAGAAAAAAATACTTCTATTATTGGATAACAACGAGAGCCATAAGTATTACCCAGCTTTAGATTACGCCAGCAAGAACAATGTCGTAATTTTATCCTTGGCCCCACACACAACTCATAAAATGCAGCCCCTGGATGTAGCTGTTTACGGCCCACTGAAAACTTACTTTGAAAGGGAGGTAATTTTTTTCCAAAAATCGCACCCAGGACGCATTATAAATCAATACGATGTAGCCAGACTGTTATCACCAGCTTTTCTGAAAAGTGCAGTAGCTCAAAATGCAGTTCATGGGTTTGAAAGACCTGGTATTTGGCCAGTGAACAAATATGCTTTTGGTGACGAAGATTACGAACCAGCCGCTGTGATTGCAGGCACGTCTAATATGAATATTGGTACAGAAAGTACAAACTCACTAAAAACGATCGATATTCCCAGACCTTTTGCAGAAACTTCTTCAACTCCTTCGCCGTCACTTCTTCAAGAACAGATTCCATCAAATTCAGTAGATCCTCTATCAGAAATATTTCCATCTCAAAACAGAACTCCCTCTTGTGAGTTTCAAGACTTTTTTGCGCCCGTTGTTAACACGCCTGAAAAGATTCGTAGCGACGGATGTACACCTGAACCAGAACCTGGATGTTCCCGAATTGTCTCCGCTTTTGGGCCAGATATAATTGCTCAGAGAAGTGACACAGTGCTGCCAAAGACTCAAGTAAATATTCGACAAAATACGAGCCGTGACAACTCACCTGATCCGAAACCGGGACGCTCAGCCTCCCCCTGCACTCCCTTGATGTTAAGACCTATTCCAAATCCTGCTAAACCAATGACCAGGCGTAAACGGAAATTACAAAAATCGGAAATATTAACCAGTTTTAATTGTTTTAAATATTAATGGTAACTGGTGTTCGTATTTGTAAGAGCAATAAATAAAGACTGGTTTGTGATAATTATTTTGTTTTTGTATTGTATACCTTTTCTGCTATAACCTAAAATACCTTAAGGTATCCACTTTGCCCGGCCTTCCCCTAGGGTTGTGTAAGACGGCGCGGGCGACAAGATGGCGCATTCGCGATTGGCTGGGTCTGGTGTGACGTAAGCATCCAACTTCAGTCGCGTTTGGTTTACTACTTGTACGTGCTCGCAAAAAAATAAACAATTTGCTTACAAAACGATCGTTGTAGGTAAGTCAACAGATTTTGGTCACTTTTGATCTAATTTCACTATCATTTGGAAGTAGTGTTCGAAAACTTAGTATACACCGTGTAATTGACAGGTTGGCAAAAACTGAAACAGTAGCTTCATGACCATGATTATGACTGAAAAACGTTGGAATTTTCTTCAGGAAAATTGTCGAATTTTCCGACCGTTTTTCAACTAGATTTGTGTTCTATTAATTTGTTACAACAAAATCCAGCCCTAAAAACACAATTTTAGTGAAAAAAAGCAAAAAACTTAAATTCAGCAATGTAATCGTAAAAGAAAATTCGTACAACCCGCGCGGAATCAGCTGTTAGCTGTAAAAGTTTACTGCCCTCCGTAGTGCCTACGACAGACAGAGACAGCATACCGCTCGCTCGCTCCTTTTGTGTGGGTCGCCTTTGCTTACGCGCCGACACTGTTAGGGTTGTACCGCGTACGGAATTAAAAATGTGAAGCCCCAAGAGGACACCGGTGTCCGCAACCTATTGTCTTTCTATTGTGTCTCTAATTACGGTATTCAAAAGGTTAATACTTGTAATTTTATTTTCTTTATGTAAAATGATTTAATAATAATTAGATACTCAGGAGTATGATTACTTTATTATTTCTTAATTCCAAAAACCTTATTTTAAATCGTTAATGATCTACAGTATCAATTACGAAGCTGCCCGAACTGTACACACGCGTTGCCTTACAGTAATGTAAATTGTTTGCTTTAGACAATTTAGTGGGACATAAAACATAAAAACATCGTGTCAATATTGCCAGATTCACATTCTTTAAACTTGGAAGCAGAACCATGAGTAAAAGTTACAAAAGATAGCGGTTAATAACAATGTTTATCATACGATTACGATACGATTATTTTTCAATACCTAGTTCTTCATCTTTATCTCAATCGCAGGCCGACCTAACTACTGCGCCATGGGCACCTCGACTAACGTACTTACTATTACCGAAATATAAATGTTTAATTTCATACCATGTGGGCAGCCCTAATTGCTACACGTGTCACACTCTCAAAGGCGTGCCGACAAACGAAGCACCATCATTTGAAAATGGAGAAGTGTGTAAATTAAATAAATCCATTTATGGACTGAAGCAAGCAAGCAGACAATGGATAAGTGTGTTTGTGTGTATAGTGTCCTATGTATTTATTCCAAACAAGGTCCACGTCCCGAAGTACCTACCTATTAGTATGAATGGACAACGCGCGAGGTACAGGGTCGCGCGCGTATCGCATGTTACAACCACCATCATTTGAAAATGGAGAAGTGTGTAAATTAAATAAATCCATTTATGGACTGAAGCAAGCAAGCAGACAATGGAATTTAAAACTTACTTCTGTGTTAAAAGAATTAGGACTGAAAAGTACATCCGTGGATCCGTGTATATATCACAAAACATGTGATGAAAATACACTTAGCGGCACGGAATATGGCCCAAACATAAACAGACCGATAACAGGCGATTTTGCTATCGCGTATGAGTATTTCAAGTGCCAGTTTGTCAGGACATTAATGCTATTGTTAATTTAAGAGGGTAAGCACAAAAAAGTTCATTTGTTTATTTTCTGTGACGCTTAAGGACGCGTTTACAAAACTGACCAAATTAAGCAGTTTTTCGGTACATTTTGCAGCAGAATTAAACTAAACTAAATGTAAATAATAATTTCCACAGATAGATTAATCCTTCGTCTTGAAATCGCCTTATTTTTTTATTTGAAAAATTTGGTTTATAACACTGTAATAAATCATTTCCCGTACCTCTTCACACAAAATTGAAGATTTCGTATTGAGTTCAGGAACATTTTTCTTCCGTTTGATAAAAGATTTTGTTTATTTAAAAATATATTATGTAAGGAGACATAATCAACTAAAAAATGCGTTAAAAAAAACTACCAAAATGTTCCAATTAGTCTCAGAAAAAAATCAAATCAATTTTAGTTTTTCAACAAATTTAGCTCTATCGCGCGAATCTTAATGCCTTGAACATAAGGGTTATTTTGCTAGTCACTGTCTTGAATTATTGCATAAGAATTGAAATAAAAATTTTAGTCTGCGCTCGGCCGCCGTCGTGAGTGGACACTGTGTCGCTTGTAAGCAGAAACTCGTGTGGAATAAGATCGCTGTACGAATACAAAATATTTGATAAACCTAATTTGATACTTCACGTGTTTTGTGCTGACTAAAGACTATCAATAAGATTTATTTAGTTTCTTTTATTTTTTCTTGAATAAAACATTTCATTTCGAACTTGATGGAGCGACCTGAAGGTGCACTTCAAAGACTGCTACTGGAACCAATAAACGAGTGAAGCTAGGTGTACCAAGTTTAGGCTCGTTGTGTTAGTTATGATGAGACCTTACCTTAGGAGTTGATGGAGCGACCTGAAGGTATACCTCCAAGATTGCTGATGGAACTAATAAACGAGTAGAGCTAGGTGTACCGAGTTTGGGCTCGTTGTGTTAGTTATGATGAGACCTTACCTTAGGAGTTGATGGAGCGACCTGAAGGTATACCTCCAAGACTGCTACTGGAACTAATAAACGAGTAGAGCTAGGTGTACCGAGTTTGGGCTCGTTGTGTTAGTTATGATGAGACCTTACCTTAGGACTTGATGGAGCGACCTGGAGGTATACCTCCAAGATTGCTACTGGAACTAATAAACGAGTAGAGCAAGGTTTACCGAGTTTGGGCTCGTTGTGTTAGTTATGATGAGACTTTACCTTAGGACTTGATGGAGCGACCTGAAGGTATACCTCCAAGACTGCTACTGGAACTAATAAACGAGTAGAGCTAGGTGTACCGAGTTTGGGCTTTTTGTATTAGTTATGATGAGACCTTACCTTAGGACTTGATGAAGCGACCTGGAGGTATACCTCCAAGATTGCTACTAGAACTAATAAACGAGTAGAGCAAGGTTTACCGAGTTTGGGCTCGTTGTGTTAGTTATGATGAGACCTTACCTTAGGAGTTGATGGAGTGACCTGAAGGTATACCTCCAAGACTGCTACTGGAACTAATAAACGAGTAGAGCTAGGTGTACCGAGTTTGGGCTCGTTGTATTAGTTATGATGAGACCTTACCTTAGGACTTGATGGAGCGACCTGAAGGTATACCGCCAAAACTGCTACTAAGAATTGATTAAGATTTTTTTATTTATTAAATAGGGTTATTTCTGCTTACCTGCTTCTTATTTTTGTTAATGTTTATTCATTGCATCATTATCTTGCTTTGTACAGCATCCTAATTGCGTAGTGATATACTAGGAATGTTGTCAATCGATTCCAGCTGGACAATTCAACAACATCTATTGAGTTGACAATGTATAAAACATTTTATCATCATCATTTCCACCCAAAGACTGTTGGACATAGGCCTCCTCTAAATGTCGCCATAATGAACGGTCCTGTGCGACTCGCACTCTAATTTCTCTTCTTCTAATTTCGCTTATTGTTTTGATCGCCATTTTGCGAAGCGAGATAGATAGAGCTCACGTCATTTATAATCGTAAACATTCGGCGGCTAACGCGATTTCACTCGCTCGACAGCGCCGGCTCTTAGTCCTTGTCTATCAGTGAATATACGTTTGCGACTGTGTCGACACTGATCATAGATGTGTGAGTTTCGAGTCCAGGTTTTCTGATTGCGATGTTAGTGCGTAACGTATCTTCTCTTATAATATATCAATGGGATAAACAAATAAATAAATACATGGTACACACGGCGACATGCTACACAGGTACATTACCAGTATAACATTCCCTCGCTTTGTAAGTAATTCCCGTACAGTGAGAGATGCGCTTAGATTGCTTACCAACCAATCACTGTTCAATGGTAACTACTGTTTTTTACTATTTCACAATAAAAATAA
This sequence comes from Leucania comma, assembly GCA_958295575.1. Classification (NCBI taxonomy): domain Eukaryota; kingdom Metazoa; phylum Arthropoda; class Insecta; order Lepidoptera; family Noctuidae; genus Leucania; species Leucania comma. Next base: position 19,159,699 of record OY282477.1, on the reverse strand, counting down.
TGAATACAAATCACCGTAGGTAAGTTTAAAAAAAATACATTTCTAAAATATAAATAATAGTAGGCTCAAGGATCAAGCCGTGTCAGTTCACTCATAATTTCGCCGCTTCGCGCTAGTCGCTGTATGTGTGAGCCGTGCACCTAGAATTGAAGCGCGCAAATTCGTAAATACGTCCTTAACGTTAGTTTGTTACTGGAACGCAAAGAACACGGGTAAGTTAAACTTCGATATTCAAATGATCGTGCTTTTAATCTTTATTGTTTTATTTTTTAATTAATCTACAGTAATTAATGCTTCCAGAACTGGAACATAATGCCCCTAACTTAAGCTCAAATTGCTCAAGCTGTGTTGCTTCGGAGCCAGGGGCGAACGCAGCGAGAGATTGCTGAAACTTTAAATGTACCGCGTACAACACTAAGGTATGCCTTAAAAAGGTACGATCAGACCGGCCTATACACAAGGAGACCAGGAAGTGGCGGTATTAGGTGTACATCAGCACGAGACGACCGATTTATCGTTCTCACAATTTTGAGAAATCGGTTCCTTACTGCGGTTGAAATACGGCAGCGACTACAAACGGGTAGAGGGGTCAACGTAAGTGAGCGGACAATAAGAAGGAATGTGGAGGAACAGAATCTGCGTGCTCGAATACCAGCTTTAGGTCCAGAACTGCTCCGGCACCATCGTGTAGCTCGACTTCGATTTGCTCGCGAACACGCCAATTGGACTCATGAGCAGTGGAGCAAAGTTCTGTGGACAGATGAATGTAGAGTGGCCTTAAGAGCTCCAGATGGCCGCAAACGTGTGTGGAGAAGGCATGGGGAGAGGTTTCTGCCAATTACGACCACACAAACCGTTAGTTCCATGGTGGATCAGTTATGGTTTGGGGAGGCATCTGTTCAGACGCACGCACAGAGTTGGTAGTCGTACCAGGTCGTCTAACAGCAGTACGTTACATTCAAGAGATCCTCCAAGAACGAGTTTTACCATTCGTGGCATTCCTCGGTAGCGAAGATTTCATTTTAATGCAAGACAATGCCCTACCTCGTACAGCTCGTTGCGTGGATGATTACCTATATAAGGTGAGAATCACGAAATTGGAGTGGCCAGCACGAAGCCCAGACTTGAATCCCATAGAACATGTCTGGGACATGCTTAAAAGATGCATCCGATGCAATCCCAACCCTTCAGACTCTCGGTCAATTGAAAACCGCTTTGGTGGCTGCCTGAGACGAATTACCCCAAGTGAACATTAAAAACATAATCCACAGTATGCCTGACCGCATGCAGGCGGTCATCAGGGCCAGAGGTGGAAATACCCGCTATTAATTTTAAGTACCATCATAGCTTTAATTTTTAAATTTAATTTAAAAAAAAAAATTAAAACTTCGAGCTTAATGCCTTTTCTGGTTTTGTAAAATTTTATTAAAGTTAACTCACTTTTTTGTTAATTAATCGTTAGCATATAAGATCTGAATAAACATATAAGTTTTACAACAACAAAAAAACTCTGTTTCGCTTTTCATTTTGATAATAAACAACATAACACACTTGGGCCACATTCCGTGCCGCTGAGTGTATTATGTATGTACTTATTTACGTCGATGATCTGTTGTTATTCTATAACAATGAAAAAATAGGAAAAGAAAGTGAAACAACAATTGAAATGTAAATTTGATATGAAAGAACTTGGATTTGTGCATCATTTTGTTGGGTGCAGGATTAAACAAAACCTATCAAGAAATGAAATTAGTATTGATCAGACTGCCTATATCGAAAATATTCTAGAGAGATTCCAGATGAGTGATTGTAATCCAGTCCATGTGGCAAGTGATCCTGGAGTTAAATTGATTAGCACAGAAAACAGAGATTATATTCTTACAAACATACCATATCAGGAAGCTATTGGAAGTTTACTATACTTATCCCAGGGAACTAGGCCAGATATTTATTTATTCTTTATGCACACAAACAGTACAAAGGCGGACTTAATGCCTTAAGGCATTTTCTACCAGTCAACCTTTGGGTGATGCAGAGACAAATTGTGGTAGGTGCAAAATTAAGCATTACATATTATCTTATATAAATATATACCTATATCCTATAAATACAATATACCTACATAATATATCTATATGTACTCAAACAATAATGAAGAGAGAAAAAAAAAAAAACAAAAAGAATAGACAAAAAAAAAGAGAATACACGAATCTATTTTTACATTAGTGCAGAGAAATATTAACGAATCAAATTAGCGCTGTGACCATACTGCTGCCAACTTCTTACGAATGTACTCGCGAACCTTCACTTTGAAGGTCAATCGGTTGGTGGCCATCCTGATTTCCTGGGGGAGTGCATTCCAAAGAGAAATAGCTTGGATATGAAAGGAGTTGTGAATGAAATCAGTACAGTGAGTGGGACAATTAAGTAGACGGTTATGTGATGACCGTAGACTTTTGTTATGATTGGCGCAAATGTATTGGAAGTGAGGGGCTAGATAACTAGGAGAATTAGGAGAGACTAAAAATGAGAATAAGGTTGTAAGAGCTCTTTGCTCTCTGCGCTGGCGTATGGGCAACCAGTTTAAAAGCGACCGATATGAAGAGACATGATCGTATTTGCGCAGATTGAAAACAAATCGATTGCTACGCTTCATAAAAGGAACCAAGGATTACAAATTGATATTTAGTCAAAACAAAGAAGAAAAAGGGGTGTTTGGCTACTGTGACTCTGATTGGGCTTCAGATGTTAATAGTCGGAGGTCTTGTTCCGGCTACGTTTTTATGTTTCAGGGTGCAGCTGTTTCATGGTGTTCAAAACGTCAGAACACTGTTGCCTTGTCAACTATGGAGGCAGAATACATGTCACTTGCAACTGCTACGCAAGAAGCAATGTGGTTTAGATATTTAGAATCTGAACTGCACCATGATATTGGGACTACACCCACTGTTATATATTGTGATAATCAAAGTGCCATTAAATTTGCAGGTACAGAATCTTACTGTGCCCGCAGCAAACATATAGATATCAGATATCATTTTCTACGTGAGAAAATTGCCAAGAATGAGATGGAAGTCAAATATGTTGGTACGGAGAGCTTACTGTCTGACATCCTGACAAAATCCACTTCACATAATTATGAAGATTCAAAAATTTTCGAGAGCAATGGGTTTGCGCTTAAAGGGAGGATGTTAAAGTCAGTCGATTAATCGCAAACCACACTACCATAGTTAACCATAGTTCATGTTGTCTATGTATCTGCTTCCTTAAAAAAAATAAACTTCTTGTCTTTTTGATGTTCTTGTACATCGGTGCTTTATTTATTGCGCTCCTGATTTTAATATTAGATCACAAGATAGTCAGTAAACTTTTAGATTCAACTAACAGGAATGTTTAGACATTGTCAAACAGTTCTGGCTGGTGGCCGATTTAACAACGAACAACCCAAAAGCCAAATCAGTCGCGTAAAATATTCGGTTATGGACAAAGGCCCCTATATTGTTCATGTCAAATTAAACGTAGGCACAACACTACATGTAAACTTCGGTAAATTTCTGATATTCAACTACATGCAAATTTTCTTCGGGATGGTGCCAAAAGAGTTGGCCGGAATCTTGTATCGGTTGAGTTTACTTCCCTTAACCCTTTTCTTGACGGAGTGCACTGTTAGATACAGTCAACTTTGAAAAATCATACCAAGAAAAATATTATTACCTGAAACGGAACGTTTCTACTGTTTAAGAAAGTAACTGTTTCTGAACGCATTTACGTCATGTCATGTCAGTTTGACATAACCATTTCATTTTTCATTCACAATCAAAATGATGAACCGACTCAAAGCAATCCCGCCGAAAAAGGTAAGAAAATTGATATTTTATGTTGTTTTTACTCAATAATATAATAATTATGCATATCACGATAAAGTACAGTCCCAGCCGTAAATTCATTACCAGTTTTATAAGTCTATCGCATCAAAGCAAGTCGCACTTACGACCTTTTACTATAACAAACATTTTTCACACATTCACAATCTCGTATATCGCACTCTTTCATCACTATCTATTCAGAAAGAGTAAGATATAATTACTATTAATTAGTTTGTCACGTGGTAGCCTATAAAGATAGGTACATTTCATTTCAATCACAACGGTATGTCTCTCTCTAGCTTAGCGGTTAACATACAGGTAATTGTGACTTGCACAGAGAAGCCTGGTTTCGAACCCCAACCAATATACTCTTTTTGTGTTTTCATTGCGAATCCTAAGTAATATTATCCTTATAATGTATTAGTCTATGATATTATCTACGATATAAGTTAGACTCAAGCGAGATGTTTCCATAATTATCATATAACTTGTAATTTGTAAAAAAAGAAAAACTTGAGGGTGAATGTGAAACAAAATAAACTTACTAGATTGAATAAGTAATTACGATGTTTGTTAGTAGGCGAACTTGGTTAAGAGTGCTTGTGTTTTAATTGCAATTAGTGTGTTGTTTGACTATCTGATTCGAGATGCAAGCAAATATTACTATTGATGCCAGGGCAAATATTGTCGCTTTGCATAGAAATGGGCTTAATATTTCTCAAATTTCAACTGAAACCGGCTTAAGTGTAAGTTATTTTTAAAGATTATATTGGATAAAAAGATTACAAGTGTATTAATTTTTTCACTAGTTGCAAGTGTGTAATATTTTTTTATTTTTTATTTTTGTTTTAGAGAAATACTGTGAGACTTTGGGTTAAGAGATTTGAGGAAGAAGGTAGTTTAAAGAGTCGTGTGAGAAGTGGAAGGCCGCCGCTTATTAATCCGACTCAACGACGTGTCATGGTGGAAGAATATGAAAGAAATGGTTTCATTACAACTAAAATGTTTGCAGTTCAATTTGATACTTCATTGCATACTGTTTGTCGTGAACTCCATGCTGAAGGTTTACATCATAGGAAACCTGCTAAAAAACCATTTTTGACTCAAAAACACAAGGAAGAACGACTACGTTTTGCTCGGGAATATTTAGATTTCAACTGGGAGACAACTATATTTTCTGATGAGAAGACTTTCAAATCTTGCTAAAAAGGAAGACTTCATTTATGGCGAAAAGATAATACTCGCTGGTGTGAGAAAAATATTCTCCCGAATACTGAATCAGGTAGAATAAGTGTCAATATGTGGGGTTGGATTAGTGCTCAAGGGCCGGGCGAGTTGGAATTCATACCTACGCGTGCCAATAGCTATAATTACGTGGATGTTTTAAATTACATAATGTTACCTACTGTGCGTAATGTTTATCCCTCGGAAGACTTTAGCGAAATTAATTTCGTTTATGATAATTGTCCAATACATCGTGCCAGTGTTGTCAAAGAGTGGTTTAGTCAGCATGGTGATATTAAATTAATACGATGGCCAGCACGCTCCCCTGATCTTAACCCCATTGAAAATATATGGGGTTTAATGGTTCAAAGATGGGAAGCACGAGATGAGAGAACTCCTGAACAGCTTAAATCCCATTGCAACCAATTATGGGAGACTTTACGTGGCACAGATATATGTGCAAACATTGTCACATCCATGCGTCGACGTCTGCTTAGCTGCATTGACAATAATGGAGGTCATACCAAATATTGAATGACAGGCTGTTTTTACAGATCTGCTTGTCATAATAAAGTATACGTAAGTTAGTTTATGTTTGTAAGTTTGAGGTTAAGCTTCAATCTTCTTTTCTCTATGAGAAAATGAAAAATTAAGCTATTATCTCATTAAAGTTAAAGCATATGAACAATTTTTTTTTTGGCTAAACTTTCCTTTATGGGCCGTCGAGTTGGAAGTTCATTTTTTTTTTGTAGATAGTACTCATAAACATAAGGCTTTTTACAAATTTTTAATTTGCGGAGACTCACGGTTTACAAGATATAAATATTTAAAGTTTACATACAAATTGAAAAATAACACGCCATTTAGGTTGGATAAATTGTCATGGTAGATGTCAAATTTGACGTTTGACGTTCCCTTCTCATTCCGAATTGCATCAAAAGTGATTTTAACGCGAATGCAACCAACGCGCAACGTCACAATTATTGCTCAATAGCTCTTATATTTTGTGACTATTAAATTTGGTCGGATTCGCGATACAATCGCTTTTGAAGTAATTCGGAACACGGGGTCCTCCGTTGACGGTGGAGGTGTGATTCATTCAATTTTGTCACTTGTCTTTAATATAATATAGTTTCACATAGTAAATTTTGTATGTTAAAAAAAACCGCGAGCGTTCGGAATTTTAGGGCACCCCGACTCGGATAGATTTAGGTTAGAAGGAGGTGGCGGGGTCGTAGTGAGCGAGCGAAGCGAGCGGACACAGACACCGCCACCTCCTTCGAGGTTATTTTTTTTTAAATCACCCAGAAGCAGGAGGGCCGGGGAGCGGAGTACCGTCGAGCTATCTTAGCAAGTGGAGTAGTGTTGCGAAAAATATCCTAACCTCAAAATATTAAACATAAATATCTCCGTAACCATGGGGTTCCGCGGAGTGGGGATGGTACTGTTACGTCTGCGTAATGAGTTTGCATAAGATTATATGCAAACTCATGCGTATCCTCATAAGTTAGCATACTGGCTGTATAAGGGTTCGAAGATTGTTAGTATTCTAGATTTAATTTGAATATTTTTAAGAGTAGATTGTTTTGTTGTTTGATGAAGTTCCATGTAGTCGTTCAAAGAGTGAAGAAGTATTTTTTTAAAATATATCATCGTGAAAACCCCCAAGTTATTTCATTTTATAGATAATTGATCCCGGTAGTCGAGCCCTAAGCACCCAGGGTTCGACAGTACCTATACCATCCCCACTCCGCGGCGGCGCGGCGGTGCGGCGGCGCGGGCGATGGTGGAAGAGGCCTACCCCCTAGGGTAGGCCTCTTCCACCCTCGCCCTCCCTGCACCATAAATCTATGGAAATTAGACTTCAATTTGATCGAAATAGTGTTTTAACCTAACCTAACCTCAAAACATTAACCATAGATATCTCCATAACCATGGCTCTCCGCGGGTTGGGAATGATATAGGGGGGTAGTCCTCCCTCTCCCTCCCTCCCCCGCCCCTTAAATCAACGGCCCATAAAGGAAAGTTTTACCTTTTATTTTCATAGCAACAAACTTGATAAATTTACGTTTCTTAACTTATTTATTTACTCAAGTCTCAAGCAAACGCCGGCGTTCGCACACCACACCTATAATTGTCTTTCTATTTTGTCTCTAAATACGGTTTTCAAAAGATTACTTTATTGAAATAAATATTTTTGAAATTACCTACTATTATTTCATTTTTACCTGAAATAATTTTCCTTTAAATTAAAAAAAGGATAATCAATTACTTTTTGTAATTTTTGGTTCAATCAATATACTGTAGTGATCTACATAATTATGAAAATTATATTTACTAAACTAAATAATTGTAAAAACAAAACGAAATTGATTTATTTAAATTAGTACTAACAACTAGTATTATATAGAATCAAGAATCATAATAAACAACCACTGTCCTAACATTCAACAAACAAACTTATTGAGACAAATTAGTGTAAGTAGTTAACAGTTGTCCGGCCGTAGCTATACGATACATCTACCGTGCGGCGGCCGGCGGGTCCGCTACGTCACACGAACTGCGCGCGAGAGCGAGACAGCGCTATCATAGTGTTGCGCTCGCGCACGCGCATCGTTCCGCGCGTCAGCATGACCGGCAGTACGTTTTGCCGAGCCTACCGCCTACGTATGTTTTCATATATTTCGCCACCCGTAATTTATACTGTATGTTTGATTGCTTTTGCCTATCTACTTTAATATATATCTACCACTCCTTCTATTTCTTCTTAGTGGAACTCTTATGTGAACTGTAACCTGTGACTGTGTGTAAAATAAACTTTCATTCTTCTTCTTCTTCTTGTGCACTTTGGACTTTTACTCATCTCTTCACACTACCTACCTCTTCACACATCTTCATCCTACGTTCTACAATACTAATATTTATATACAAAGTATTGGAATATGACTTATTAAAATAATTTAATTTAAACAAAAAAAAATTGGCTTTAAAGAAAGCAAAGAATTTTACAAAACCAATCTAGCCTATCGGGTGGGATTCGAACCAACAGGCACTCGATTGCAAGGCGTACGGTTCTTCACTTAGCCACGTGAGCTGTTGACCGGAAGTTAAAATTTTAGCTTTAGTTTTGGATTGAATTATTACGAACACTAATTTGAAGAAAACAAAACTATATTGTTATCTTTGTCTAGTATGGACCTCACACAATCACCTTCTCGTATATATACTGTATGACGAATTAATGTTGGCTTTGAATTCACTCACACATGAATGTATCCACGCAGCTGTGCACGCGAATATGATCATTGCCGTGTTCATCGACTTTTGACCCTAGACTGTACATTATTGTAAACGTGTCAATTGAGTGAATTTTGATGCAAAACTGTATATTTGGTTCAGTAAACTAGAGCCAAATTGCTATGTATCTCGCAGTGCACACGGCCATGTTTACTGGTTTTTTATGTTTTGGTGTAATGTGTCATGTAGTGCACACTGTCACGTTTATGGTTTTTTTATTTTTATTGTTTTGTGTTAATTACTTTGATGGTGTGGCTTATTGGTGAATGAGGTGATGGTGTTGAGCTAAAGCATAAAAGGTTCCGGGTTCGATTCCCGGTCGAGACAATATCGATTTTTATACATGGCTACGGGTTGTACATACTTTTAGTCTTGGTAGGTATACTGCATGCTCTTGTCTTTGAAATCTGGTTGTTGGTTTCTGGTCTTTTTATGGAATGTTTATGGTTTTGATTTTCGCTTAGCATGGAGGGTTAATTAAGCTTGTTTATCTTAGAGCGGAGTACAGCAAACCTTCGCAAGAGGTAGAAAGCTTTGTGCGCTTATCCCAAAATCGGGCAGAAAATCGTCGAATGACGATTCGTCGACGGAGTCTGAAAATGAAATCCGGCAATTTCCAATTCGACATAGGGCAGACGAAGAATCATCACCAGTGCCTTCACTACCATCGTCGATGGAAAATCTCAACCTGCTATCGGACGATGAAATAGTTGATGTCCAAGAAGCGGTCACTGCGTCACCATTACTGGCATCTCCACTCACTCCACTAGCTGCGCAAAATTTGACACAATCTGTAGCGGCTCCACAGCAGGTTCCGACTCCGACTTTTTTACTGACTACATTTTAAACTACATAAAGGAACAAAACAACTTATATTCTACTCAACAAACTAATAGATCGTTGAATTTTACAGTCGAAGACATAAAAGACTTTGTTGCAATAAATCTGCAAATGGGAATAATTGATATGCCTTCGTATACAGACTATTGGTCCCGAGAATTTAGATACAGTCAAATAGCAGATATCATGCCCCTCAAAAAATTTCAACAATTACGTCGTTACATCCATTTCAATAACAATTTGCTTGATGATGGGGATCGCTACTACAAGATCAGACCTTTGGCAGATATGCTACGTGCCAACTTTTTGAAAGTACCTCATGAAAAAAAATTCAGCATAGATGAAATGATGGTGCCTTATAAAGGGAAAAAAGCAGGTAATAGAAAGCAATATGTCAAAAATAAGCCTAAAAAGTGGGGTTACAAGTGTTGAATCACTAATTCAACATTACTGACTTTATCCACACAGCACTTTTATTTCCTTGACTTGCCCTATCTAAAATCGACAACCGACTACTCTCGTGGGTTCGAACACCCGCTATTAATAAAAGTGAGGACCGGATCTACCGCCATCTTGGCAGAAACAGTTAACTATTTATTCAAGTCAGTGTATGTATAAAAACAACCAGAAAAATCCTTACAAAAATATAAATATCTGAAACATTTGATTTAATGTCACATAAAGTTCAAGAATTATTTAATGCGCCACATTAAATGTAAAATCGTCATTTGACAAAACAAATATCAAAACTAACGCCATCTAGACGACAGTTATTTCTAACTTTAAAATATTAGCTGTCACACACGACAACAAGTGTAATTGTCATTTGAAAACCTTATCCAAACAATAAGACTCCAACATTCGGCCATCCGCATAACTTACGCGTCCCTGCGTAATTGCGAGAGTGTCTTTTACTTTAACGATCAAATTTTAAAGAAATGAAGGTAATGGTAGTTTGCGGGACTTCGTTCTTGTTCACTGTTCCGCATACCTCTGACCAACTTCTGGTGAACCTCGACTACGAACATTAACGCAGCCTTCATGCAGCTACCACATCGTGATGTCATATATCACTTCCTAAAACTCTTGAGCCATGCAGCCAGCACCTACGGCTTTAAAAGGTAACCTCACCACAAGCATGCTAACCTGATCTTAGCCCCATCAGTGACCTTGACTAAGCAGACTGTACTTTTGGCCATCATGTGAAGAGACTTTCCTGGTTGACGACAGCAGTCAGACGTAATGGCTTGCATTGAGTTACACATCATCGCTCCGACCCTCTGGTACTTGCAGCACTTCTCCGACCAACTGGAATCTGCAGAATTATCTCGACTCATGGAACATCACCACTATCTCACTGGGGCATCCCCGAATCATTGGGACAGTACCACCCTGACACCACACACAGCTCAGAATCACCGAGATCTATGCGGTATCCGGTTCTGACTCACTGGAACCAAACTTCCACTGACCTGGCGTGCATCACGACGCCTGAAAGACTCTTATCAATCATTTATGTTGCCACATAACAAATTAACGACAAAGAATTATAAATCCTGCATTGCAGTTCAGAGTTCTCCGTGCGATCTAACCACATAAAAATCTGACATCAACCACCAGACAGCTGCCCGGATGAGACAACAACATCCATCTGTTGGGAGGATGCTTGGTTTTTGATGAAGGTTTACGGGGACTTCACACCCTGTCCCCGTACCTGTAAATTACACTTGCATAAAAGAAACACTACCATTAATCGATAACAATTAGTTACATACAACTGTATGTACATATAGTATGGTGTAATATATACTACATACATTACTTGTAGAACAAGGCGTTACTATCTTGAAACTTAAAGAGCGGTGCAAGTCGCTTCTACCTTGAAGCCGCCAACATACAACTGTACGTTATAAACCATGTATTCGGTCAATATGTGGCTCAAAAACTATCCTTAAAATTTATGACTGTACCAGCTATGTACATTTACGAAACTGCTTTGTTTGTTAGAATCAATTTATATCTGTTTCAAAAGCTATCAGATTTTTTTTTTTAAAAAGAGACTGCAGTGCGTCCTCAATGTATGAACAAATCGTGTGAAAATAAGCTATTTTTTTTTGGCATCGAAAACCCAATAATTCAAAAATTTACCCTTATTAAAATTTAAGAAAAGTCTATCTCGCTATTAATGGATAAATGTTACTATACTTTTTTTTTATGACAATTTGTAATATTTCTCATTATGCAACCACATGGTTTACATATTGACTGTTTTGAGATAGAACCTATGTTTAACAAATTGAAATTCTGATTCTGATCCTGACTAATTACGTTACTAGTGGCACAAGTCGCTACTACCATACCACTGGAGCTGTACAAGTCGCTACTACCTTAACACCACTGGGGCGGTACAAGTCGCTTCTACCTCGAAGCCGCCAAAATAAAACTGTACGCTATATACTGTATTACTAGTGGTACTAGTCGCTACTACCTAGAAACCACTAGGGTGGTACAAGTCGCTACTACCTTGAAACCACTAGGGTGGTACAAGTCGCTACTACCTTGAAACCGTCAGAACTTGTTCTAATAATTATGCTTTGCACACCTTATGCATAATTGCGCTGTGCACTCAAACAACTATGCTTTGCACAGCTTGTGCATTCCAACAACTACGTTTTGCACGGCTTGTGCCTTCTAACAACTATGCTTTGCATACCTTGTGCAATCTAACAAGTATGCTTTGCATACCTTCTACATTCTAATACAGATTCATATTTGTTTATTTGCTCAAACAAATCAAAAAATAAATATTTGCTCTAATAATTATACTTTGCACACCTTTTACAATCTAACAACTATGCTTTGCACACCTTGTGCCTACTAACTATGCTTTGTTGTGCATTCTAACTACTATGCTTTGCACATCTTGTGCACTCAACAACTACATATTATTATGTTTTGCACACCTTGTGCAATCTAACAAATATGTTGTGCACACTTTGTGTATTCTAACAACTAAGGGCTGATTTCATCATTCAATATATAAACTTAGTTCAACTAAACAGAGCTCAGCGTAATCTAGTTTAGACCCGTATCATAAACATGGGCGACAACAAAAGAATTAAAACTGAGTTAGCCTAAACTAGATTCAATTCATATCGATGAAATGCAAATGAAGCTATAATCTCGATTAGACGCTCTAACTGTATTTGTTTTAATTAATCGCAATTAGTTTATTGGGGAATTTGGCTCTAAACTTTGCACACTTTGTGCGTTCGAATTCAGATTCATATTCCTTAATTTTTTTTCAAATAAATCAAACCTATATATTTGCTCCAATAATTATGCTTTGCACACCTTGTGCAATCTAACTATGCTTTAAAAACCTTGTATACTCTAACAACTATGCTTTACACACCTTGTGCATTTTAATTACTATGCTTTGCTCATTTTGTGGATTCTAACCACTATGATTTGCACATATTGTGCACTCTGACAACTATGCTTTGCACATATTGTGCACTCTGACAACTATGCTTTGCACATATTGTGCACTCTGACAACTATGCTTTGCACATATTGTGCACTCTGACAACTATGCTTTGCACATATTGTGCACTCTGACAACTATGCTTTGCACATATTGTGCACTCTGACAACTATGCTTTGCACATATTGTGCACTCTGACAACTATGCTTTGCACATATTGTGCACTCTGACAATTATGCTTTGCACATATTGTGCACTCTGACAACTATGCCTTGCACATATTGTGCAATCAAACAACTATGCCTTGCACATATTGTGCAATCAAACAACTATGCCTTGCACATATTGTGCAATCAAACAACTATGCCTTGCACATATTGTGCAATCAAACAACTATGCCTTGCACATATTGTGCAATCAAACAACTATGCCTTGCACATATTGTGCAATCAAACAACTATGCATTGCACCCCTTGTGCATTGATTACATTCCCACTCGACTGCGCTCACCTTGCCTTGCGCGGCGTCTGCCTAAGGCACTGCGCGGCGCCCACCTTGCGCACCGCGCTGCGCTCGCCTAGCGCACCGCGCTGCGCTCGGCTTGCACACTGCGCGGCGCCCGCCTTGCACACTGCAACGCGCTCGCCTTGTGCACTGCGCCGCGCATGCTTTGCGCACTGCGCGACGCCTGCTTTGCGCACTGCGCGACGCCTGCTTTGCGCACTGCGCGACGCCTGCTTTGCGCACTGCGCGACGCCTGCTTTACGCACTGCGCGACGCCTGCTTTGCGCACTGCACGACGCCTGCTTTGCGCACTACACGACGCCTGCTTTCCGCACTGCGCGACGCCCGCTTTGCGCACTGCGCGACGCCTGCTTTGCGCACTGCGCGACGCCTGCTTTGCGCACTGCGCGACGCCTACTTTGCGCACTGCGCGACGCCTACTTTGCGTACTGCGCGACGCCTACTTTGCACACTGCGCGGCGCCTGCTTTATGCACTGCGCGGTGCCCACCATGCGCACTGCACGCACACCACAATGCATTCGCATGGCGTACCACACTGCGCTCGCCATGCGCACCGCGCTGCGCTCGCCATGCGCACCACAATACGCTCGCCTGGCGTACCACGCTACGCTCGCATGGCGTACCACGCTGCGCTCGCATGGTCACCACGCTGCGCTCGCATGGCGCACCACGCTGCGCTCGCATGGCGTACCACGCTGCGCTCGCATGGCCTACCACGCTGCGTTCGCATGGTGTACCACGCTCCGCTCGCATGGCGTACCACGCTGCGCTCGCATGGCGTACCACGCTGCGCTCGCATGGCGTACGACGCTGCGCTCGCCTTACGCATCACGCAGCGTTCTTTTCGCGCACCATGCTGCGGTTGCTTGGCACACCACGCCGCGGCCGCTTGGCGCACTACGCCGCGGCCAGTTGGCGCACCACGCTGCGGCCGCTTGGCGCACCACGCTGCGGCCGCTTGGCGCACCACGCTGCGGCGGCTTGGCGCACCACAGTGCGCTCACCTTACATAATACGCAGCACTTGCTTCACGCACCACGCTGCGGTCTCTTGGTGCACTACACTGCGCTCGTCTGGCGCACCACGCTGCGCTTGCCTCACGCATCACGCTGCACCCATTGCTACTGCTTTTAAAACAATAATTGCACACAACAAATGTTATAAAAAGTGCTAGCTTTTAGTCTCGACCTTGTTTGGAAAACGACTTTATAGTTCAATCGGATTTAAGGTTGGATTATCAAGCCTTTTAATACTAATGTAATCACTAACAATGACTGCTTAGTGGCCATAAAAATTCAAATTTAACCAGACCACTAACTGTTTTCAAATAGAACCAAATAGTTGAAAACAATATGATGAACCCGTACATTCATATAATTATTGTAGGTAAGCAACACAACACATCAGCAACATATTTCAAAGTTGTACCTACTTATCTCAGATTAAAGTTATGATTAGTCTGATACAAGATCATTTGTTAATTACTCAAGCCCCAAGTGAACGCCGGCGCTCGCACACCTATTGTCTTTCTATTCTGTCTAATTACGGTATTCAAATGATTAAAATAAATCCACAAACGATATTGCCGTCCATGTTAAATTTATATCAATAAAATACCAGTAAAAATAAGGGTAATAGCCGTTGGTTTAAAACAAAAACCACTACATTTATATTAATTTCAATTAAAATTCAATGAGGGTAACTTGTAAACCCACAGCTCGAAATAAAAACTTATCAGAAAAATATAAATAGGTACCCATTGGTTTCTTAAAAAAATCGATATTGACCTTACTGGATCAGTGAATCTCTTCAATGATGAGGAAATTATAATCAAACTCGGTTTTTCTTTGAATATGTACCAAACAATTGTGTCAGTTTAAAGATAAACAAACCTATTTGCGTTCACAAATGCTAATAGCACAATATTTAATACTACAATACAGTGTAAGGTACTGAACCAACACAATCCGTTACAACAAAGACAGTTATCTTTTAAATACAGGAACATTACAAAAAGGAAGAAAAAAAAAACAGGTAGAAAATAAAATTAGTTTTCTTACCCTATGACAGCTTCAAATCAGAACAACCAAACTTACGTATGTGGGCCTGGATATAATTGGCTAGTATAACCGACCAACTATTAATATCCCGCTTCTGAATTGTTGAATCACTAATTCAACATTACTGACTTTATCCACACAGCACTTTTATTTCCTTGACTTGCCCTATCTAAAATCGACAACCGACTACTCTCGTGGGTTCGAACACCCGCTATTAATAAAAGTGAGGACCGGATCTACCGCCATCTTGGCAGAAACAGTTAACTATTTATTCAAGTCAGTGTATGTATAAAAACAACCAGAAAAATCCTTACAAAAATATAAATATCTGAAACATTTGATTTAATGTCACATAAAGTTCAAGAATTATTTAATGCGCCACATTAAATGTAAAATCGTCATTTGACAAAACAAATATCAAAACTAACGCCATCTAGACGACAGTTATTTCTAACTTTAAAATATTAGCTGTCACACACGACAACAAGTGTAATTGTCATTTGAAAACCTTATCCAAACAATAAGACTCCAACACAAGATTTTTGTTAGAGCTGGTGTAACAGCCTTTGTTTACGATTTTCTTATTTATGGTGGTGAAGATACTTTTAGAGCAATAGATTTTTCACCAGTAGAGTCTTCTCTCGGAATGGGCGCTAAAGTTGTGATAGCATTATGTAAAACTATACCAGATCCAGCGTGTACTGTAGTGTACTTTGATAACTTTTTTACAAGCCTCGAATTGATTCACTACCTGCGAGAAGAGATGGGTATATTTTCACTTGGAACTATAAGGGCAAACAGATTACGCGGAGCTGAGCTTCTTTCATCACCGATAAAGCACTGAAGAAGAAACCAAGGGGTTCTCATTCTCAAGTCGTGTGCAATAATAAGAAAGTGTGTGTCGTCAAGTGGTACGACAATAAATGTGTCACAACCGCAAGCAGCTATGTAGATGTCCACCCTATATCTACGATCCAAAGGTACGACAAGGACAAAAAGATGAGGCCAGCAGTGCCATGTCCTGAAATTATAAAACATTACAACGCCCATATGGGCGGTGTTGATTTAGCTGATATGCTAATAGCTCTCTATAGAACTGAGCTAAAGGGACACCGCTGGTACTTACCATTGGTATCACAGCTGTTAGACATATGTATAACAAATAGTTGGATATTGTACCGGAGAAATATTGATAATGGAAAAACAATAAGTTTGAAGAAATTTAGGTACAACATTGCCAAAAACTTATTATTACGCCACAGAATCACCACGAAATACACGGACAATGTAAAGGGTCCAACCCCATCAAAACTAATAAAGGCGCCAACAACAGAAATTCGCAGTGACCAACTTGGCCATTTCGCGACTTTTGGGACAAAAGGCAGGTGCAAACTATGCATCAAAGGTCAAACAACTGTGTCATGTACTAAGTGTGGAGTCAGATTATGCTTAGTACCTGACAGAAACTGTTTTTATAGTTTTCACCACCAGTAATGTCTTGTTTAGTACAAATATGTGATCTCATTAATTAAAAATAATTATTTTATATACCATTTGTATTATTACCTCTTTTTGGCAGTGTGCCTCGTGAGATACATTCGCCTGAGATGGTCATTCCTTACAAACATGGCAATGTATCTCACGGGATACGGAAGGTATCTCTAGAAACAAAACTTTATGATTTTTTCTATTAGTTTTCCCAGCATTCTATGTTCATATAAAAAGAGATAATTGGAAAAAAAAACAGTAACTTAAGAATTTTTTTTTTGCCAAGTAAAGGGTTAAGGACGAAAATACCTTATCAATAAATAACCTTCTTCAAAAATATAGTTATATAGTGTCAATTTAAGACAAGAAACCGACTGTATCGTGGAGTCCTAGCCCAATTTGCACACAGCATATTGAAGCTTCATGTTTATAATACAACATAATAACAAGAAGAGATTAAAACAATGTGCCTTGCCAGCTTTGGAATTAGCAAAGATAAATTTTATTCTTTAGATACTAGGTTTTGGGCGTGACTTTATCCACGTTGAACTGGCCTACCTCAACTATATACACTGGAAAATTGAGATCCTATCTCACTACCAGAACTATTATACAATATGTAACGAAAACTCTGTTGTTCCTTTAAGGGTTATATATATTTACCACAAGCAAATCATTAATGGAATTCTAATTTAAAAAAAATAATGATTGGCTAGTCGACGGGTCAAAATTAAATAACTATTAAAATCGACACATTCGAAAAAATGTTTAGAATATCTGATTTTACAAGTTAGTAGGTACATTTTTATTTTGCTAAATAGCTCGGCGGCTTTCTTTGAAGCAACAGAAGATGCCGCCAAACGCTACCGCGGCGCACGTGTCTACCTACCCCTTTACTCCGCCTCCCACCGCGGCCGCCCTCGCCGCCCTGCGAATCACTTTAGTCTCCCGCGCAACTTACTTTCGAACGGATGTAATTGTTGACCTACGTAATTGACTTGTGTCTTGTGTACGTAAACGTTCACCATGTCTTATTCTAACGTAGAATATTTTAATATGTTGATGTGTCTTGGGAAATGTGACTGTAATTATGCGGAAGCACGCAGACTCTACCAAGGACGTTTTCCGAATATACCATTACCGTCAGCGATGGCATTCCAACGTTTGCACATACGTACGTACAATACTGGCAGTGTGCACGGACGAGACCAACATCGAGCCGACGCAGGCAGACCGAGGACTCGAGACAGTGACATCGAGGAGCAAGTCTTGGACTTGTTTGAGCACGATCCAACGCAAAGTACGCGCTCAGTGGGACACGAACTCGAAGTAAACTATATGCGCGTTTGGAGGTTACTAAAAGAAGATGGCCAGCACCCATTTCACTATCGTCGCGTCCAATCTCTACTTCTCTCCGACTATGAGGCAAGACTAGAATTCAAACAAGATAGTGATTTTTTGAATTGGATACTGTTCAACGACGAGTGCTCATTTGTTAGAACAGGTGTTTTTAATTCGCACAATGAGCACGTGTGGTCGATCACAAACCCGCTTGCTATTAAACCAAGTCACTTTTAGCATCAGTGGAGAATTAATGTTTGGGCTGGAATTATTAGAGACAAAATTATTGTCAATAATACCGTAAGTTATAATAAAATACCAGTTTAATACATAGCCTTTTGGTACTATACGGTATTTTTACAACTCTAGGTGGACCCATCAATTGGCCAGCAAGATCACCTGATCTGACGCCTTTAGATTTTTTCCTCTGGGGTACCGTTAAGCAACATGTGTTCAAAAAGTCGTGTGATACGGAGGTCGAAATGCGTTCACGCATAGTAGCAGCATTTGACCACATCAAAAATGATACCATCGTTCTGCGTAGAGTACGTGACAATATGATCAGGCGTTGCAACAAATGTGTAGAGGTACAAGGTGGTCATATCGAACAGCATCTTCGTGGCCCTCAAGTAGACATTGTAATAATTTAATGCAATATGTCACATAATTTATTACAATCTCTCAGTCTCTCAGTCTCGGTGACTTAATAAAGCAAGATAACCACAAAATGTGTGGACGTGTGCGATTTTTTGAAGCTATTATCTATTTTACTTTAGTATTCACGGTTTATTTATAAGCACGTGTGGTGTTATTCGAGACATACAATAACCAGTAGTTTTATTTATTCTCATGTAAGTGAATTTATCTAATTCCTATGGGAATAAACAATTTCAAACCGCAAAGAGGATAGGTAAATTTTTAATTGATATTTTTTTTAAAGTTTACCCTTTCGAAGAGTGAATCAGAAACTTCTTTATTTAAAATACGAAAGGTCGAAATAATAAAGATCCCCAACTAACCCAAACTCGAGAGTGCAAAACCACTACAGATCAACCCTGTAACATCGAATTAATATTTGTAAGTCACCTCTTACAATTCACAATTACACGATACACCTAGGAAAATAAAACTAAAACAGCTTCTACAAATGTTTTTAAATAAAAAGATTTCAAACGCAAAAAAGATACTTAAAGAAGAACGTTGAGGGCTGCAAGCAGAAAAGTCCTCAATTGATAAAAATGATCGTTCAATGCTAGACAAAATTAGTATTGAGGAAAAAGAACATCTCACTAGACAGCTACTAAAAAGCAAAACTGGAACAATCCCTAGAAACAAAATAATATTCTCCTGAACTTCGATGTTTTGCTTTAACTCAAATTTTTTATTCTTCGAACGCATACAGATATGTGCGAACGTGTTTACCTGCACCAAGGACTCTTAACAAAATGGTACAGTTCTATCGAAGACAAACCAGGATTTAAGGAAGAGTTAGTGATATCTAATAATGTTCAACAACTATTTACATTGTATAAAATACAAATTAAAACTATATATACACTTAATCTGTCCTAGCTCAGAGGACACCGGTGTCCTCTCACATCCACGCCACTATAGGCCTTAATTCCGATGTTTAGAGTCTACTTTTGTATGAACAAGTTGGGTAGTTGTGGATCGAAGTGTTAAACCAACCAACCAACGCCCGACAACCCGGCTTCCCAGAAACGGTGGGATGAGCCACTCTGCAAAGTAGTCCAGGAAAACCTAATAGTAACATCTGCTACTACTGCGGAGCGTGCGCGCCTGCTGGCTGTGGGAAATTGGGAGTCAGGTCTTTGGCTTCACGCACTGCCGTCGTCGAATATTGGCACCTTGTTCGACGATACTACTTTCCGCCTAGCTGTTGCCCTACGCCTTGGCGCTCCTTGCTGTTCTCCTCATCGCTGCCACTGTGGCGAAGTTGTCAACAGCCTCGGTCACCACGGCCTGTCATGCTGTCGAAGCGCGGGACGCATACCGCGGCACGTGAATATTAACGACATTATCCGACGAGCCCTTGTCACCGTCGGCGTCCCGGCTGTTTTGGAACCTCATGGCCTGGCACGCGACGATGGTAAGAGACCGGATGGTATGTCTTTATTTCCGTGGAAGATGGGTAGACCTTTACTGTGGGACGCTACCTGTGTCGACACTCTTGCGCCATCCCATCTTCCTAGCTCATCGTGCTGTGCTGGTGCTGCCGCTGCGGCAGCGGAGAACCTCAAGCGGCGGAAATATATCAACCTCGTCGGCAGTTATATTTTTGAGCCGTTTGGGGTTGAAACTCTTGGGCCGTGGGGTCCGAGTGCACATACACTTTTTAAAGAACTTACCAAACGATTAGTTGACACTTCGCGTGACCCAAGGGCTGGCTTTTACCTCGGTCAGAGATTAAGCATTGCCATACAACATGGCAATGCCGCCAGCCTTTTGGGCACACTTCCAGTCGACAGCGATGCGGAGGAGTTTTTTGACGCTATATTCTAGTTAGGAGTAGCCTTTAGAGTATATATTTATGTTTTTGTGTAATGTTTGTAGGTTAGAGTTAGTTGTATTAAAATTACGAGCTGAAAGAAATTATTGTAAGTTCTATGGTAATGGATGAAATGAAAATAAAACAATTGACGGAAGGTATAGCAAGCACTCAAAGACATTATGGTTACGTGAACTATGGATTTGATTTTACATCTGATAATTCTGAATAAGCAACAGACGCTTCAGTATTTTTATTAGTAAGTATAAATACTACTTGGAAATTACCTATTGCGTACTTTTTAGTAAAAGTTGTAAAAGCTCAACTAAAAGCTTGTTAAACGCAAGTTTTTTGTTAAATTTATGAAACTGGTGTTGAATTATGTTACAACGAAATATCGAGCAGTCTGAGCAGTAGCAATGTACTTTGAAGCAAACCAACATATCCGTGTTCTTTTGAAAGATTAATTAATTCACATTATGAATATGTACACGTACATATGCATGTAGGTACCTATAAAGTATAGATTTGTGTGAGGATTATAGTTTGTGACCTTTTGTCTTGCTAATAAATGCCGCTCAAGTATTTCTCAATTAAATGTTTAATTTAAAGAACCACAATTCTACATAGTGTCAGAAGTGATAATAATCTTAACAATTTGAAACGGATATAAGTGAGAAAGTAGTAAAATGGCAACAAACGACGCAGTATCAGGTGTAAAGCCGCCGGCAAACCTACAAATTGACTCTGATAAATCAACGTGCTGGAAAAAATGGTCTCAAAAATTTGAATGGTATGCAACAGCTACTCAATAAAAAACCAGAGACGTCCAGGCAACAACATTTATGGCTGTGATAAGCGCTAACGCGACCGAACTATATGGCAGTTTCAATCTCAGTAACGCAGAAAAAAAACTTCCAGCTCATCAAAGACAAGTTTACGAACTATTTCATCATGTGGAACGAGCCAAACTTTGAACCGAGCTCAGAAGAAACATTGAAATAAATTTTTCGGAGGTGATGCTTGTAATGTAAAAGTTAAGTTTCAAACTGACGCCTGTATACTTAGGACTCCTATTGTAGTTTTATCTAATAATGACTGTTTTCCTAAGAATTATAAGAATTCTAAGAGTCGGAGATCGCATCGATTCATCTTGTTATCATTATATAAGTATGTTTATCAGTTGTCTAGTACCCATAACACAAGCTCCGCTTAGCTTGGGACTAGACGACGTTGTGTGATATATATTATGATAAACGGCATCCTATTTTGTTGCATTCCAGTCACTACTTAACAAAGCTCATGTTCAAGCAAGAGCACCGTCGCTCGCTGCACGCCAATCGTCAGCATTTCAAGGATTCTTCAATCCTATAAGGGAACGCTATTGCCTTTAGGAAGCAGAACGCTAGCTAGACGTGTGGCGCGCGAATGTGTAACCTGTCGTCGTTTCAATGCTCTGCTCGTACCATGGACAACATTATGGGAAGCTTACCTTGAGGTCGCTTTGAGGCTGATTTTCCTTTCTCCACGATAGGTACCGATTTTGCGGGCCCATTTCTTTTGACGGACCGCAAGGGACGAGGTTGTAAAATAACTAAAATTTACCTTTGTATTTTTGTTTGCTTTCGGTACAAATACGTCCTTTAGAGATAGTCAGTGACCTGACAATGAATGTATTTTTAATGACACTAAAAAGACTAGCTCGTAGTGTTAAACCAAAGGTCATCTACTGCGACAATTGTAAAAATTTTGTTGCAGCTGCAAAAGAAATAAATTCGTTTCCTAAGTCCGATAGCGACTCTATTATTGACACGGCGTATCGCGAATGCATTGAATTCCGCTTCTCACAGCATATACTCGTCACTTTCGTGGTCTATGCTATGAGAAGCCGGGATCAAGTCCGCGAAATTACATTTACGCAGAGTCCTTAAAAATATTCACATGGCGTTCGAGGAACTGAGTTCGTTA
Organism: Leucania comma; assembly: GCA_958295575.1. Taxonomy (NCBI): domain Eukaryota; kingdom Metazoa; phylum Arthropoda; class Insecta; order Lepidoptera; family Noctuidae; genus Leucania; species Leucania comma. The sequence goes on along the minus strand of OY282477.1, from coordinate 19,137,093 downwards.
TTTGCTCAGATCGAGGCAACAGTTAACAGCCGACCTTTATGTCCATTAAGTCCTTCTCCAATCACCTCCGGCCACTTTATAATTGATAGCCTATCATTACCGTCATCTTACCTGCTGGAGTATAGCACAAACCGTCTTGATCGTTTTCAACGACTGGAGCAAGCTCGTCAGCATTTTAGAAAGAGGTCGTTAACAGAATACGTCACGGAGCTTCAGCAGCGCACGAAGTGCAAGGTGCGGTGCTGAGAATTGAAAGTAGACGACCTAGTCCTAAGCAATGATGATAGGACACCTCCTGGCGCCTTGGAAGAGTCTCGAAACTATTTCCAGGCACCGACGGAGTGCCTCGGTATTTACTCCGCAAGGCATCGTAAGGAGAGCCATCAACAGATTGTGTCTGCTGCCTTCAACGGATTAATACACCGACCAATGATCCTGAAAACTTCATTCTATAGCTATCAAGGCCCCCGAGGATGTCTACGACAAATTCGTTCAAGTTTATTATATTGCTCATTCAATGAATAGATTCATTACATTTGTGGTGTGGTTATGATTATGTGGTAATAAAGTAAGTATATTCAGTAATAAACGGGACGTTGAATCAAACACACGTGTATCATTCATTGAAAGCAGGGGGCTTTCAATGAAGGCACACATCACATTCTTTCGAGTGAAGCCATCTTCCCATTGTTCATTGCGCCTAGAACTTAATTATCAATTTGTTAAAAAAGTTCAAGTAAAAACCTATTTTTCTTATTTATCATAAACAGAGGGAAAATCAAGAATATTACATTATATGTATAATAAAGTTTCGCCATTATATAAAATGCCTTACGTTTACTACATTTTGGGACTATTTCGTAACAACCATTTCGTTAAGTACATTTGTTTTGAGAAATACTCTTAAAAGAGTATTTCTCAACTGACGCTGACGAAACAGTACACTTTTAAATGTTAATATTTTGTCTTCCCGACAAAACACTATCATTTAAAAATTGTCATGGAGGGAAACACAGCAAGGAACGACTAACGAACGCTAACGCTTGGTACAAATTCTACAGACACAGAAAAATTTAAGCTATAAATGTTTTCTTACCAAAGAAACCTAGATGCATTACGGGCTGCAGATCACTGCCTCTGGATTATGAAGCCAATGAAAAACCATGGATGACTGGAGTAGTTTAAAAAAATGGCTTATAAAACAAATTACCGCAAAATAAATTATTTTCTTCATAGAGCACATGCTGACGTATTTCCATTGAAGACCATTCAAGTTCAATTTCTTCCTGCAAACACATTATCAAAACTTCAACTTCTGGATCAAGGCATAATTAAAAACTGCAAAAGATTTTACCGAAAACAAATAGTAAAAAAATGATAACTGTTATGGAAGAAAATATTGTTTCTTCTATCAATGTCTTAAAAGCAAAGAGACATTCAATGCAGTGAAGAACTGCTTTAAATCCTGTGGTTTTCCAGTACCGAAGTGAAGTGAAGAAGTGCAAGGAAACATTAAGAAGGAGGGCGACAAAACATCTGAAGAATGGAATAAGTGTATATCTCCAAACAAAGCTCTGAAAGCGACAAAACGATACACATGTTTCGACTCCAATCAGGGGTATGACAGCTTTAGTTTCAATTTTATAGATAAGGCGCTGTGATCGCAATATTTTCGCCATTTTGTGAAATTATGCTGACGTCATGAGTAAACTATCAAAACTTTTGGCTGTGTGCAGTCGGCTGAGCTAGGTTATCTTGTGTTTTTCCTCGATTAAGTTGAATCGAAATACTTGAGAAGCCATCTTCGTCGTCTGCTGTACAATACGATTCCACGCGCATGGTGCTCAGTGTGTCCAGTATTTAGTGACATTACTTGTACTGTGCTCATTTATACACTTTCTCGTCATGGCGCCCCTACAAGTGTTGTGTTGGTGGTTATGATTCAACTAGTAACACTCACAGAATGTTTTTTATGCCTATGAACGTTAATTTACGAAATTTATGGATGTCGCTATTGGTTCCCACTAATCTTGAGTTACTCGGCCTGAACAAGAAACAACTAATGACAAAAAGGGTCTGTGAAAGATATTCTGACCGATCTCAGTTTGATGAAGCTGGTGCCCGGATTCGTTATTACTACCCTTGTTTGTTTACGCAGAAAGAAATAATTCACGGCGTTCCTCTTGCTAAAGGTAAGAATCTTTAATAATACCTATATTGTTATGTGTAACTTGGTATAACATTGTATGTAGGTGAAGCCTATTGTATATATTTGTGGAATAAGTTACTGTATTATTTATGAACTTATCATATCATATTTATAGGCCGCAAGGCAATCTACTATAAAACAATGTAGAATTCGTGTTGTTTGAAGAAATATATTAATTTGTACACTTAAAACTAGATGTGGTATAAAGACAACATTTGAGTGAGAATATTGAATATGTTAAATGTGGACATGAGGTGCCTGAAACTGCAATTTTATAATGCTTGTAATGGAGAATATTCTCAAATATTGGATAATTTTAGTCGTTGTCATATTCAGCAGTCAACAGTATTCTCATATAACTTGAACAGTTTGCTTTACAGTACTCAGATGCTATATTAATTATAATTGTATTCTGTACAGGCTAAAATATTCTGGATGAACATAATTACTGTCAGAGCAGAGTAGAAGATGACGATAATTCAAACAATAGTTTGCTTATGATAACAGGTATGGAAAACGATAACCATATAATTTCATCATCATCATAACATTTTTATTCCAGCTATATCATGAGCTTTTCGTTTTGGAACCCAGGGTACACTATCTTGTTCTAACCAGATATAGCAGAAATATCTACTTTTATTCTATTCTAGGACCCGCCTCACCTATCAAAAAGCATTAGGAACAATTTCCTTACAAAAGATGTTTGAAAATAAAAGAGCATCATGGGGAGTATTTACGTTTGTTTATGACTTAGATAGCAAATCTGGTCATACAAGGGCATTGCCAAAAACAACTGCTCAACATATTGATCCTAAATTAATAAACAAAATTAAAGTTAAAACAGCAGCACAAGTCCGAAGTGCAAGATAAAATAGCACAAGTTCTAAGTGATGGATAAAACTCCACATCATTATATTTCGTTTTTGTTTTATTTGTTTTGCCTAATTCTGTTAATCTGGTATTTATATACGAAAACATGAATAAAAGAGCCTTAAAAATGGGTTATATTCACTAAATAGGATTTTTTACATTCGTTTTTTTTTTTAAGGACACCGTGCTTAATTTGTAAAAAAAGAAAAAAGATGACGGTGAATGTGAAACAAAATAAACTTACTAGATTGAATAAGTAATTACGATGTTGTTAGTAGGCGAACTTTGGTTAAGAGTGCTTGTGTTATAATTGCGATTAGTGTGTTGTTTGACTATCTGATTCGAGATGCAAGCAAATATTAGGTACTATTTATGCCAGGGCAAATATTGTCGCTTTGCATAGAAATGCGCCTTCCGCTGCTTTAAGTTAAGGTATCAGAAAAGATATCTCTGAGGCGATCACTTCACAACATATTTTAGAAGATTTGAGCCCTATACCACAAAAGAAAATAAAAATACAGAGACGTGTTAAAAAACAGCACTCAATTATTCTCACATCAACTTCATTAAAGGAGCAGTTAGAAGAAAATGATAGGAAAAGAAAAACAAACGCTGCAGAGAAGAATGTTAAAGAAAATAAACAAAACCTAAGGAAAGTTTGTCAAGAGAAAAGTTTTGAACAGTAGCGAAAGTAGTGAGGATGAAGACAATAATATGAAAAGCAAGAAGAAAAAGGTCAGAGAAGGAAAAATGAAAAGCAAAGGAAAGTCAAAGAAATGTATCGACAGCAGCAGTGAAGATAGTAAGGATGATGTGCCCTTAATTTAACTGTGCGATGATGATGATGTAATATGATCATATTTCGGAACATTGTTTGCTTTTAAAATGATGTTAACTACTTAAGGCGGAAGTAATTTAAATATTCGATATTATGATTAAGGAATTTATATCTTCTGTCTTTAGCTGATGTTCTAGCGTTAATGAGCCTAGAGACACATTTACTTTAAAAACCAGTTAATAAAGGTAAAATTAGCGACACAATTAACAAGCCGAAGTGTAGTAAAAACACTGACACTCTGCAACAAAGTATTACATAGTTATTTTTCAGAAAGCAATGCTACTCGTACATTGCGAGTTCTTTGTTTTAATAATACACACACCGGCACAATTAGGGAAACACAAAAAAATAAGTTTTTTTTTCATGGGTAATTTGTCAAGTGGTTTATTTATTTAAGGTATTTATTACTCTTGTATAACATAACATTTTGACACATTTTGATACCTTTCAATAATCTAACATAAATTATACCCTCTTAAGTGAATTTTTAACAGAAATGTTGTTTTTGTTCTTGATAAGAAATGTTGTTGTTGTTCTTTGAAAATTTAACATTGTATTGCATACAAAATGAGTGATTTGCCAGCAACTGAAGTCACCAGAGCTGTGACAATGATCGAAATAATTTCTATTATACCCTCTTAAGTGATTTTTTAACAGAAATGTTGTTTTTGTTCTTGATAAGAAATGTTGTTGTTGTTCTTTGAAAATTTAACATTGTATTGCATACAAAATGAGTGATTTGCCAGCAACTGAAGTCACCAGAGCTGTGACAATGATCGAAGAAGGTCACACATACCGTTCAGTTAGTCGAACGTTAAGTGTATCAGTATCTGTGATCCACCGCAATGGGAAACGATACAGACAGACAGGATCTTACGTGCGGAGGCGAGGACAAGGCAGAAATCGTGCAACCAGTGCCGTAGATGATCGTTTTATAAGGGTGCAAACATTGAGAATCCGTCGTCAAACAGCTGTCCAGACCCGAAATCTCTTGGAAGAAGTGCGTATCGTGCGTGTAAGTGAACGAACAAGTAGAAGGTTAAACGAAGTTGGTTTAAAGTCATACGTACCAGCTAAAGCGCCTAAACTTGAGGTAAGTCATCGAGTTGCAAGATTAGCGTTCGCTCGTCAGCACCAAAATTGGTCCGATGAATGGGGTCGTGTTTTATTCTCTGACGAAAGCCGATTTTGTGTAAATTTCATCGACGGGAGGGAAAGGATGTGGAGGTATCGAGGAGAAAGGTACCATCAAGCCAATTTAAACGGTGTCATATGGTGGAGGGTCCGTTATGGTGTGGGGTGGCATAACTTTAACAGCCCACACTGGTTTGGTCATCATTGATGGCGGTTCTCTGACTGCACACAGATACATAACCGAAATCTTGGAACCCCATGTAATGCCTTTTGCCCCGTTTATAGGCCCAGATTTTGTGTTTATGCACGATAACGCTCGGCCTCACACTGCTCGTGTGGTTTGCGATTACCTAAATGAAATCGGAATTACTCAACTGACCAGCACGATCCCCAGACATGAACCCGATAGAGCATGTCTGGGACATGATTTGACGGAAAGTACGGGACAGAATTCCACCTCCTAGGAATGTTGAGTAGTTAAAATTGGCGCTGATTGAAAAGTGGGTCAATTTGCCCCAGGAAATGAATGAAAGTGTCATTAGAAGCATGGGTAGACGTATTCAAGCCCTAATTAGAGCCCGCGGAGGCAATACAAGATATTAATTATATGATTTAATAACCTTTTCTAAGGGTAGGTTCAGATGACAAGCGCTCAACGCGCGTTTTGATAACGCGCGTTTACAACTACATACATTTTATTCAGGCCATACACATGCTAACGCGCGTTTTAGTAACGCGCGCGTTCAACGCTGCGCTAGCGCTCGACTGTTGTCAGCGCGCGTCAACGCCGCTTTGAGATCATTGGTTTTCTATGTTTCCGTTCAGTTGAGCGCGCGCTTTCGACGCGGATAGACGTATTTTAGGGTTAGTCAAGTTCGTCCGAAAATCGTCCGAAATGGAAACCGAAGCTTTTAATACGGAATTATTAATTGATGAAATAGAGAAACGTCCTGCGATATGGGACATGACAAGTAGCGATTATTCAGATAAGAATTTGAGAAGACGGGCTTGGGAAGAACTCGTCCTTATATTTTGTGAAGGACATGACAATGAAGAAAAGAAGAAAATATTATGTGAGTATATATATTTATTTACATTTACAATCGGTTTGTGTTACAAGTTAAATATAACGATCCTGCCAATCTACTTTTCCTTCATTAATGAAATAGTTTGTTAAATGTACTCGAACATTATCCGCCTGTCGCACAGCACGTCCGGTATAATGTGAGGCTAGATTTTCCAGGGGTGGCGTATAAAGTGTGTCTTCAAAATTGTAGCCATCCCTGATTCTGACATAATTATTTAGTGTACATATCGCTTTTACGATCTTTTCTGCAAAACCGATGTTAACATCTAACGGCCTGTGTAAAATGCGCCATTTATTGCACATTATGCCAAAAGTACATTCAACATACCGGCGTGCTAATGTCAAACGGTAATTAAATATTTTTTTAGCATAAGTTAGTGACCTTCCCCCATATGGACGCATTAAATTCTCCATCATGCCAAAAGCTTCATCAGCCACTATCACATATGGCAACGTTGTCGGTCTATTTTGTATTAACAATGCCTTTGGCTCAGGTAGATCTAATGACCTTTCTGTCAGCTTTTTGTACAATGAAGAATTCTTGAATATACCTGAGTCACTGTTTTTACCGTAGGCACCTATGTCAACCCACACAAAACAATAGTTTGCATCCGCTAGCGCCAATAAAACTAGCGAAAAATAATTTTTATAGTTATAATACATAGAACCCGTGTGTTCAGGCTGGATTAACCGTATATGTTTCCCGTCCAAGGCTCCCAAACAATTGGGAAACTTTGAGTTCTTTTCAAATATCGTGGATATTTCACACCACTTTTCTTTCGTTGGTTCACTCATAACAACGGGCCTTAATTTTTTTCCAAATAGTTTCACATACATGTGGTAGTAGCCACAGTAGATTTGCCAATTCTATAGTCGTAGCTTAATGTCCCAAATGAACATCCAATGGCCAAATATCTGGAAACAAACATAAACTATTACTAAATACTGTTTTTTTTTTCAGCGTCATCCCTGCAAAAAAAGTGGAAGAGTTTACGGGATAATTATATGAGAGAGGTGAAGAAAATAAAGACTGTCAAATCTGGATCAGGAGCTTCCAAAACTTCGACATATATTCATTATAATAGACTACGATTTCTACAGGCATCAATTGCCAACAAAGATACAGAAAGTAGTTTCGATGCAGATAATGCATCAACTTCGTCAGAGGTTGCTGAAGTAGAAATAAGTTCTGGCTTTAAGAGTCCTAAATCTACTTCAAGAAAAAAACAAAAATTAAATCCTGCTGATGAAAGATTTGCAAACATATTAGAGCAGAGTTTAGCACAGAAAAATGTGTCTCATCCAAAAGAAGATGACGATGAAGACAAGCTGTTTTGTTTGTCACTCGTTAAAGAGATTAAAAAAATTCCGGAATATAGGCGATTTCAAACTAAAATTGCCATTTATAATTTAATTTTGCAAAACCAAAATGAATTTCAAGGACCACAACAACAGACATATGAAAATCAAAATTACCCGGTATCACAACGAAGAAATTATTCATCACAAGAGCAGCGTCATCAGTCATCAGCTTCTGTTGAAGGCTTTCGTTATCATGATTATAGATCACAGCAGTCTAGTGTGTCAAATAATTTTGCACATTATGGTTATACTACAGCAATGGGGTCTCCATCGCCAGTAACACCTACTCCATCGCCAGCACCAACTAATGTCAGCAATGAATCACAGTTAGAGTTATTCTGCGAGTAACAAAGTGTTATTTTTTCTTTAAAAAAATTGTTCCTAAACAAGTTGATTTGATTTATTTGATTTATAGATTATGTTGATTATTAAAAAACTTACCTCAATGTAATTATGAGTTTTTCTTCCGGTGAAATGCTATATCGCACAGCGTTTTTATCTGCTACGAGTTCATCGTTTATGAGAGTCAGTAAGTCATCAAATGACTTGATGGACATTCTGAAGTAGTTAAAGAATTTGGGCTCAAATTGCCTTAACTTAGGATATAAAATAATGTACTGACTTTCAGTCAGCCTGGTTGACAAAATTGGGTGAACCCAATATCTCCGTCTTCTGTTGTGTCGTTTCTGCCGTCTGTATAAAATCACCGATAAAACTGTTTCTACGTCCATCTTCGACAAATGTAGAACTCAAACTGGCCGCAACAACGCGCGTTTAACGCCTGACAAGCGCGCACCATGTGAACACTATACAAAAATTCAACGCGCGTTCAACGCGCGCTGAGCGCTTGTCATCTGAACCTACCCTAAGATAATTTAATTTAAAAAATGGTTCAAAAAATGCAAAATGTCTCAAATTTCTTATTTTTTGTAATTGTTTATAAATAAAGAATGTTTAACCCTAGTTTATGTTGTGTCATTTATATTGAATAACCACGCCCAAATTAAGCTGAAAACATACATATATAGCTAATAATAAAAAAAAAACAGTCTTTTTTGTGTTCCCCTAATTGTGCCGGTGTGTGTACATTCGATATTTTGAATTCTTGCAGATTCAATCAATCCGGATGCAAGAGAGCAATTTCTCCAAAGAATAAAGTTAAGATATTTAATTTTATAAAAAAAAAGCTTTTTGGAATCCTAAGGCAAAAAATGATTCTTGGGATTGACTGTGTGCTTGGAAAGTTTCGCCCGCAATGAGCTCCGACCAGTATCTTCAACTATAACACATCTTCCTTGCCTGATTTTCTTAGGAAATTTAACCTCGACCAAAACAACAACGGTTACATGTGTTAATTCCTTGCAGGAAAACTTCTTGGTCTGGGAATTTCAATACTATTGAATACCTATCGAAGTCCTGAATATAGCGATAATTTCGCTATTAATCCACGCGTAGCTCTACTAACAGCGAACCTGGAATCACAAAGGAATCGTTTGGAATATTAAAACTCAAAAGACATATTTTGTCAGAAAATATAGAATGCTGTCTAATTTTTGATGAGATGAACTTTCGACAGGCCAAATTATGGAAAGCGAAAGAAATGTCGGTCACGTCGATATGGGATGTAGAAAAAATGACAAAGAAACTAAAGCTTTTGAGAAGATGTTCTTTGGTCTTTCTGAACATTGAAAAATACCAGTCGGTTTTTTTTTATTAGTTTTACTAGTAAACTTATAGCAAATACTGTCAATATTATCGCGGTAAATGTAATTCCATCGCTGTTCATGTCGAAGCTCCCACGAACGTAAAAGCTGCGAACATTCTGGGTTGCTACTTAAATAAACTTCAATTAAATCAATACCCGGGATAGGGAAAAGTTGTGTTTACAACTTTTACCTTTTAGCTTTTTTTTTGCAAAATTAAATTTTGTAGTTTTCATGGACGCATGTAATATCATAAAATTAGTAAGAATCGTGCTTGAAAAAAGAAAGATAATTTTCAATGAGAAGGATCAGCAAATCGAATGGAAATTATACTCTAAACAATTCAGCGGTAAAATTTTTCTACGAGTAATAAATTAACCTACAGACTTTACTTTAAAAACCCATTAATAAAGGTAAAATTAGCGACACAATATCAAGCCGAAGTGTAGCAAAAGCACTAACACTGCATCGAAGTATTACATAGTAGTTATTTTTCTGAAAGCAATGCTACTCGTACAATGAGAGTTCTTTATTTGTTTCAATAATACTCGTACATTTGATATTCTGAATTCTTGCAGATTCAATCAATCCGGATGCAAGAGAGCAATTTCAACAAAGAGTAAAGTGAAGATATTTAATTTTTTTGAGAAGGCTATTGCGTACATATAAGGTCTAAAAAAATCTCTAATGTGAAAAGGATTATTAAAAGACTGCAGACAACCACGAATAGTATTGATATTAAAAATAAAAGCATTTTTGAATCCAAAAGCAAAAAGGATTCTTAGGATGGACTGTATGCTTGGAAAGTTTAAAAATCCTCTATGAAAAGTATATTGCATAACATATTTTGTCAACAAAACTACGATATCACTCCATTTCCTAATACGAAGCAATATCCCGTATATGACCGACGGTCTTTGGTACAATTTGTCCAATATGGAAAAAAAAAAGAAATATGGAAAACCCATTAGAGGTTTTTCCTATTTCCTATATGAGGAGCTGGGGAACAAAAGCGGACTTGTCCACTGTACTCGAATTTTTTATTTTTATTTTTTTGCACTCTTTAAGCTCATATCGACGTAGGAAAACGTATTTGCTGTAAGCCTCAAAAAATCGAAATTACGTTTTTTACATCATTTTTATCAGATAAAAATACTGCGTCGATTGGTCTGGGTCTCATATTTTTACGACGAAAAAAATATCACTTACGTCGTAAGTTTTTTGAACAATATTAGTGCCTTTTTTGTCGTAAGTCTACCAAAATCGAGTATTTTTGGTGCATTTGTTGCTTACGCCATTCTTGCCGTCAGCAAATCTTTTAAACAGAGGCTTACGCTATTTTGGCAGGATAAGTTTTTTTGAATGCCAACACTTACATCATTTTAGTGGTTTATCTATTAGACGACAGAGATATTTACTACTTTTATCAGTAAGTATTTCATAACTAATAGTCAGTTACTACAAATAAACAGCATTTATTTTTCAAACAATTCAAAATAACACATTTTTGACGGAAATTAAATCGCAATTACGTTATACTTACAACGTTTTAATTGGAATAAATACTTGTCAACGAATACTGATACGCTATTGGTTGCAACCCAGTGTTCGCTGCACCGCCATGTTTACATCAAGTCACAGCCCGCATTCGGTCCACGCGCGTCATTAGATACTGTTGTTTGTTGCAATCTGTGCTGGTTTTAGCGGTTATTGTGTATTAGTTAGTGATTTATAGTACAAGGTATGTATAATTTGTGTTTCTATAAATTATTAGTAATTTTAATACGTATTATTAGAGCATTTATTCAAAATTTAAAGTTTCGTTATTAGGTACCTATTGGTATTTGGTTTAATTTAATGTACCTATGAAAGAGAAACACGAATACACAATGCCATATTATTTAATTTCTTTTGTAGTATTTTTTTTTTGTCGTTAGTGTTTTTGATTGATATACCTTAGACAGTTAGACGTGAAGTCTTGATATTGAAATAATAATGACCAACGTTACACCAAAATTATTTTAAGTTGGTAGGTAGTATTATTTATTATTAGGGTAATGCAAGGGTGCACTATCGGGGTTATCGATTGTTGTCTGACGACCAAACAAGTTATTGTACTTGTAATTATTGGTGATTTTTATTGCCCAGGAGTGGGATGAATATGGGTCGATTATGTTGTTAATGTCAATTATACTGTACCTTTCCTGTGGACCACCCGGAGGACACGGTGGAACACACGGTAGAGGTGTGCCCCGCTTGGGCAGAGTATCGCCGTGTCCTGGTGGGGGCGATTGGCGGCGGCAATCTCTCACGCCGCGCCTTTGTTCAAACCATGGTCCGGAGCGAGGAGGGGTGGCAGGCGGCCGTCCAGGAAGCCGACCGCATAAGGCAATGGCGCTTATGCCTCAGCCGCCACCGTTGCCGCCGCCGGGATTCCGATCCCGATTGCCGATGCCACCGTAGGCGCGGTCTTGCGGACGGTGAGCAATAGGTAGCTCACTGTCCGACCGTCCGGTAACTGTACGGACAGAACCCAAGTCGTCGACGGCGCGCACTATTTCTGCGAACCTTAGAGAGTTGTCAGCAGCCCAGCAAGGTCGAAGCCTACAAAGGTCAGGGGTTGATTTCTGAAAAGGAAAGCACGGCCCCGGTATGAAAGGCAACGAAGGAACGGGGTTGGTTTTTCGCTCAAGGACGGAGCATATCATCTCGATGGGTTTTGGCCACCGACAAAAAAAACCTGTACCTTTCCTATAATTTTGTTTAATAATTTTTCCTATACGTATGAAAATTTTCTTAATTGATATTATTATGATCAGTCTTCATCTACAATTACAGTTCATTGTCTAATTAGTAGGTTCAAGGTCTATAAAATGGGAAAAAGTATTGTAATTTTTCAATTATATTTAATAATGTTTTTGCAGGCGAGATGGCGAAGCGAAGACAGTGGATAGATGAGCTAAAATCCAAAAATGATGACTTGGAAAAGAAAAAGCCAAAAATTCAGATTTTGAGTGAAATTATTTACAAACAAGGTACACAAATCGAAACTTGCACTCACACTGAGGGTGTAAGCGTCCCAGTATTGTCATCTACACCAGATAGTAATAAAAGGTCATTTTATGAAAAACTAACTCCTACATTTCGTAGTCCAAACACTTATCTTCAAGCTACTAAAGAAGTTATGAAGCAAATGACACCGTGTAAAATAGACAATTGCGAATCTTTTAATTACTCGCCATCACACTTTGACCATTCATCCTATATGGTGACTGTAACTGTTGATCGTGAACAAGATATATCATTAGATAGAAATGGTCACTTACTTGACGATGACAACGCGCCAGATTATTCAAAAGCTGACATATTGAGTATCCTTCAAAGAACGCCAGATAATGTTGACGATATACCTGTGTGTAATGATTTACCTGATGCTCACTACCACCACGCTGTGAGCGACCCCAAAAGCGCGCCGTGTTATGCAGACACTGTACCTGTTAATACTTTACCTGATCTTCACTGCCGCGCTGTAAGCGTCCCCCGAAGCACGCCGTTTGATGCTGACACTGTACCTGTTAATACTTTACCTGATCTTCACTGCCGCACTGTAAGCGTCCCCCGAAGCACGCCGTTTGATGCTGACACTGTACCTGTTAATACCTTACCTGATCTTCACTGCCGCACTGTAAGCGTCCCCCGAAGCACGCCGTTTGATGCTGACACTGTACCTGTTAATACTTTACCTGATCTTTACTGCCACACTGTAAGCGTCCCCAGAAGCACGCCGTTTGATGCTGACACTGTACCTGTTAATACTTTACCTGATCTTCACTGCCGCACTGTAAGCGTCCCCCGAAGCACGCCATTTGATGCTGACACTGTACCTGTTAATACTTTACCTGATCTTCACTGCCGCACTGTAAGCGTCCCCCGAAGCACGCCGTTTGATGCTGACACTGTACCTGTTAATACTTTACCTGATCTTCACTGCCGCACTGTAAGCGTCCCCCGAAGCACGCCGTTTGATGCTGACACTGTACCTGTTAATACCTTACCTGATCTTCACCGCCGCGCTGTGAGTGTCCCCCGAAGCACGTCGTGTGATGTCGACCCTGTATATATTAATACTTTAACTGATCTTCACCAACGCCGCGCCGTGAGTGTCCCCCGAAGCGTACTGTTGGATGCTAATGCTGCAGATGTTGATGATTTAGTCCCCCAAAGCACGTCATATGATACTGATGGTAATAGCTGTCCTGGTTATTCGAATAAAGACATTTGTCACAATTACAAGAGCCGAGAAAGGAGCCACTCAAAATATTATGATTCTCCAGTACCTGGAACTAGTAACTCATATCTGCAACATCAGATCACGACACAAAACACTATTCATGCAAAAGATCTAACGTATCCTGACAACAGTGGAAAAATTGAACAATCACAACTTCGAAAATCAAAACGCAAATTAAATTTTAATATATCTTACCTAGATTTTGTAGATGAAGAAGATTCCGCAGATACTATTTTACTAAATGAAGCATATCCATCTGAAGATTCTGTCAGTTGGGATGAATTGAATGATGAGTCTAGTGAAGCAGAAGAGAAAACTAAAGTGAAAAAGAACAAAAATAAGAAAAGACTGAAGAAGAAAAACACAGAAAATGTATCTGAGACTATAAATATTGAAAAAGGTAAAACAAAGAAACAAATTAAATTACGCAACTATAAAAATAAACTGAAAGGCGAAAGCTACACCAACGCAAAGGGAAAAATCATAGAAGAAAAAAAAATGAAGGAAAATCCTTGTGTTGGAAAGGCATGCCAAAATAATTGTTCTGAAATTAGTGAAGAACGCCGTAGTGCTTTATTTACATATTTTTGGGGGCTTGAAAGTCAGCAAAGACGCAGAGACTGGGTTGCTCAAGCGACAGTAAAAAGAAGTGTTAGACGCAGTAAGTTCGATTCGCCAGCTACTTCTAGACGCTGCGTGACATACAGTTATTACATAAATGAAGGTGAGTCGAGGAGACAAGTTTGTCAACAATTTTTGATTGCAACTCTTAATGTCTCACAAAGATTTATTCTATATACAGCCGAAAATTCGTCAGATGAAGGCTTTGCAAAACTTGACCAACGAGGCAAACACACTTCACATAATAAAACTCCTGCAGAAGTTATTGAGTTTGCCAAAGCTTTTATTTATAGCTTGCCTTTGTTGCCTTCTCACTATTGTAGAAAGGATAGTAAACGGTTATACTTACCAGAGGAATTAAAAAACATTACAAACTTGTACTCCATTTATGCTGAGAAGTGTAGAGAAGATGATCAGAAACCTATGTCACTTAAAGTGTTTTCGGCATTCTTTAAAAATAACTTTAATATTGCATTCCACATACCCAAAAAAGACAAATGTTCAATATGTTCTTATAAATCATATGATGTACTTACAGAAGAAGAGATGGATAAAATAAACAAACACTTAAAAGACAAAGATGATTCTCAAAAAAGATTCCTGTTTCACCAAAATTTACATGAAAAAGACAGAAGCATTGTTTGCGCAAGTTTTGACCTACAAAAATTATTGAACACTCCACATGGTACAAATAATATGTCTTTATACTATTCACGCAAAATTGCCGTTTATAATTTCACAATTTATGAGAGTGGAACCCGAAATGGTTTTTGCAATGTTTGGACAGAAACCGATGCTCACAGAGGAGCAAACGAGATATCAAGTTGTTTGTTCAATTATATTACAAATAACATTGACAAAAGAGGCAACATAAGGACATTACTACTCTATTGCGACTCTTGTTTTGGCCAAAACAAGAATAAAATCGTACTAGCCATGTTACGTTATGCACTGTCTAAATGCGAAAACTTAGAGGTCATTCAAATAAATTATCTAACCCCAGGTCATACGTACATGCCAGTGGATAGTATGCATGCAACTATAGAGCGTGCGGTTAGAAAATCAACTGTGTGGGCACCTTCTCAGTGGCCGACGATCATGGAAATTGCTAGAAAAAACCCGTTTCCCTATGAAGTTCATGTACGAGATGGAAACTTTTTCATGGGTTTTAATGACATCGTTAATAAATTATTTAAAAAGAATTTAAATCTGCATATTTCTACGATAAGTGTTGTAGTTTTCAAAAAGAAAAAGCCAAACGTGATGTTTATCAAAAGATCTATGGCAGCTGATGCTGAATGTTTCGAAATTCCATTGGGAGATATGGGTAACACCAAACTGAAGGAAAATTTATATAAGGTGAAATTACCGATTTCTTCCCAAAAATATAAGGATCTGAAAAATCTTGTTTTAAAAAAAATAATTCCATCTAACTACGCAAAAGAATTTCTGGACCTAGAACATAATAATAAAACAGTGGACCGCTTGCCAGATACTGATGAAGAGGATTGAAGATCGACCTTTTTTCTATTTCTGTTTTTTTTTTTTATTTTGATCTCAAGTACCTACCTACTAGATGTTTTTTTTTATTAATAATTTGGTTGATTTCTACTTATAATTTGATTTTATTGACTCGTTATACTAATAAGGTTTGTAACACAAAGCAGTGTTTATTATAATTATGTTTTGAAAGTACAAATTAAATAAATACAGCTAACTAACTGCCTTTTATTCGTAAAACATTTTTCCCACTCTATTCAGTTAAATCAATAACATCAATGCAAGATAATTCTTCACTATGGCTTACGTCTTTATAGCTTTACTTAAAAAAATAAGTATGTCATTTACATCATTTTATAGTTATTAACATAATTTAAATATTTTGTTGCCATAGAAAATTCCCTAAGGTTACAGCGTTTTAGAGATCTGTAAAAAATAATATGTTTGTTGTAAGCCACAAAAACACTGGTAATAATTGAGTTAGAGAGATATCTTTATAGCCAACATGTAATATGAAGAAAAATAAAAATACGTTTTTAAAATCATGTTTCTACGATGTATAGTCTATGAGTAATGATTTTTTTTCTAATTTCAAAAAAGTTTTTTGGCTCTGGTGAACATTTCATGTTTTGAGGCTTACAGCAAATACGTTTTCCTACGTCGATATCTATCGAACCCCGGAGTATTGTGTATCAAAAGCGGTCCGATCTTAGAGAAAAAAATTGTTAAAAATGATGATTTCGTTCAAAAGCGGACTTGTCCTGTTAGAAATTTATTAAAATTCTAAGGGATTTTTTCTCCAATCAAAACCGGACAAAAACGTAAGGAGAATTGCCGTTAGTACGAAAAATGTCAAACAAAACCGGACAAGTCTAAAAAAATCATTGTTTTTTTGTTATGATATCCCTAAATCAGTTGTGGCAACACTGCTAAATTAAAAAAAAAGATAATCAGCTGTGTGACGGTCATTGCTTTCGTAATTTTGAGAAGAATTTTCCTAGAAAACCGACAAAATTATGGACGGAATCGAAGAAATAGTGGCCAATATAAATGACGGCTCACGTAAACGAAAAAAAACAGGACGGCAAGCGCAAAACAACAGGGAATCGAAGTGAGTGTAAAATTATACCTACCGGTGCGTGTTTGTTATTATTCTAACCTATGATGAATTTAAAATTGCTATTATTTTGTTTTAGGTACGCAGATAAAGACCCCCTTGCTTTGAATTTCGTGTCTGCGTGTGAACATAACAAGGGAAAATTTAAGTGCCAGACTTTGACATTAAACGAAATTGTTTACAACCGCAAACTACTATATGAAAAAATTGGCAAAAAATTACAGGATATTTACTTGTCACGGCTCATATCACCATGCCCCATAGAAAGAGAAAGATCGAGAGAGGAATCTCGCAAACCGCAGAGGAATAAGTACTTTGTGACATACTTTCTCTTCCGTGATTCAAAAAGGTTAGTAAAAGTATGCAAATCTTTTTTTTTGGCTGCTCTTGGGCTCAGTAAGCACAGGGTAAACTTAATTGCGAGCAAATTATATGAAGGCAAAACGCCACTTGACGGCAGAGGAGGAGACAGGAAAAGTTTCAAAAGTATTGATAAAAAGGAATCTGTAAGAAAATTTCTCGGTGGTTTGCCAGCAAAGGAGTCACATTACAATCGAAATAAATCAAAAAGAGTGTACCTGTCATACGAGCTAAACGTAAAAAAGTTGTGGGAGTTGTACAATAATTCAGCGACTGATGATTTGAAAGTCTCACAAACGATGTTCCGAAATGTTTTTGAGAACGATTTTAATATTGGGTTTGCGTCACCATCTTCCGACATATGTAGTACCTGCGAACTGCTGAAAAATAGGCAGAAGACTGAAAATAATCCTGAAGAACTTCAATCATTGAAACTTCAACTCCGAGTTCATAAAGCTAGAGCCAAAGCGTCCTTTTCCCTTACCAAAGAAAAACCTGAAAATTCTATGAAAATATGTTTTGATCTCCAACAAATTCAATCCCTTCCTAAAACGCCAATCCAGGAATGTTTTTATTTACGACAAGTTGGACTTTATTCTTTCTGCATTACTGATATGCCTACAAAGGAGCCACATTTCTTCATATGGACAGAAAACCAAGCTAAAAAAGGCGCCACCGAAATTGCGTCTGCCCTTTTAACATACCTGATGTTTACTGATTTTTCTGAAGTGGAAGTTTTACGCCTTTTTTCGGACGGGTGTGGAGGTCAAAATAAAAATGCACATGTCGTCCACACTTTGATTTTCTGGTTGAAAAACTACGCCCCTCAAAATGTCGCCAAAATCGTACTAACCTTTCCTGTACGCGGTCACAGCTTCTTGCCGGCGGATCGAGTGTTCGGGAGGGTCGAAAAGGATTTGCGGAAGATGCCTTTCATTTTGGATCCAAAAAAATATCATGAGGTTTACGCAAAGCATGGCAAAGTTCATATTTTAGCTGAAAACTGGAACCTTTACAACGTCAAAAACCTTGAAGACTATTACAAGAAAGTGGAAAGTATTCGTGATGCAAAGAGAATAATAATAGAAAGAAAGTCAACCATCATCCAAACAGAAACTCCTAGTCAATCTCAACAATCAACACGAAGAAGTCAGGGCCGTAGTCGTGGCAGAGCACGTGGCCGAGGCACTGCAAACATACGAAGAGATCCTACTGCACGTTTAAATCACGTAAACTTTGGTGTGAAAGTCTTAAACACCTATTATGGAGATGAATCATCAGAAAATGCTGTATCATTGTTAAAAATGACAAAAAACCATCCGAGTTTACTACAAAGATTTTCAATGGTTAATGAACTAAAACCAAACAAGAAAAAAGATGTTGAAACACTCTTAAAGAAACAATTCGGAGATAATTGGATGGATAATCAAGAGCTTGATTGGTTTAAAAACAATATATTCCATACCTCACCAGTGGCAATTGCTGAAACAAGTCAAATAAATGACGAAGACGACGACCACAGTGACGATTGTGACTGTTGCGAACCAGATGTGGGAGAGTTCATATAATTTTTAAATAAAAAAATACAATAATAGAATCTAGTTTTCTTTCATAACCGGACATGTCCATAACTCTTTCAATCATAACCGGAGTTGTCCACCTTTTGTAATCAAAACCGGACTTGTCCATTACAAAAAAAATAAAAAAAAATTGAAAACGCATAGTTTTATGACCAACAAGCAGGCTATTAGTTATGTTGTATTAAATACTAATTATACTGAAATGCACAAAATTACAGCCCATATGCATATACCTATTTCAGTTTTTTTTGCTCTAGTGTAAAATTTGATTAATTGGACAAGTCCGCTTTTGTTCCCCAGCTCCTCATATACTCGACTCAATGGTTTGCATGTCTACACCAGTACGCTTTCCTGTTCATCTTGCGTCTTCCTCTGACGCATGCCTGAGCAACCACAGCGCATGCAATAGCGCATACGCTAAAACTAGTTCGATCACTGCGCTTGCCGCTAACGCACCCTGATCCGTCCCCGGTGGGTTTGTGTGCAACGTTTCGTGCATTTTATTACAAAATGACCGAAAATAAATCTAATCTGCAAAAGCACACACACGATAGCGCAATACTGTACATGATGTTATCCGAGTGTTTTTTAAATTGCCGTGTAATTTTTCCCCACCACGCGCATCGTTCGCGTCCGTATCTCGATTCTCTCGCTCGCTTGCTAAGTAAACGGGTCTAAAAAGTAGTGTATATCTAATTTTTGGTCTTTGTGCCTTGGTGTATGAATAAAGTTGCATCAACAAAACAAAAAAAAAAAACAGAATTACAGACGACGCTAGCGAAGATACTGATTCAGTAATGGCTACTTGCTAAAATAGTATTAAAAAACCTTTATGGTAAATTTTTTTCATTAATAAACTATTTCGCCATTTGTTGGGGGATTATTTTTTCAAAACCTTAATTTTGGGTGGATTTCGGGGAAGTTTGGGGAAAGTCGAGACAGTTGTCTGGCAACACTGTATCAGAGACACAATATGTTTTTTCTTTTTTTTTATGGTAGGTAAAATCATCCAATGACAAATCCCGCCCTTGGGTGGGGCGGGAAGTAGTGTCAGACTCTTACTGACTAAAAACCTACCCCGTTCCATTCTTTGCCTTGGTCCCAGGGCCCCGGGTGCCATTTTCACATACCCTTTGACCCCAGTAGGCTTCGGCCCTGTCGGGCCCCTACAGTTTGCTGACAACTCCTTGAGGCGCGCGGGAACAGTGCGCACCGTAGACGACCTGAGCTCGGACCGGTCTGTTACCGGACGGACGGACAGCGAGCTACCCATTGCCCCCGTCCGCGAGCCCGCGCCTACGGTGGCCGGAAATCGGGATCGGAATCCCGGCAGCGGCGGCGGCGTGTGCGCCTTTGCCTAATGCAGTCGGCCTCCACCTTTGCTAGCATTACTGCTTCGCAAGGCGACCGCCTGCCACTCCTCGCTCCGGAGCATGGCTTGAACCAAGCCCCGGCGCGAGAGATCGCCCCGCCGATCGCCCCCACGAGGGCACGGCGATGCTCTTCCCAAGCGGGGCACACCTCGACTGTGTGCTCCACCGTGTCCACCGGGCGGTCCGCACAGTGGCGACACCCCGGGCGTCGTCTCCACACGAATCTTGTACAGGTACGGTCCGAACTTGCCGTGTTCGGTCAGCACCTGCGTCAAACAAAAGGTGACGACACTGTGGGGCCTTTCCAGCCACGCCTCAAAGAGGGGCCTTACCGCCTCGATCGTGGCGTGCCCAGTACGGGGTTGCGACAGTCGCTCTCGCCATTTCACCATGAGATCCCGCCGGAACTCTGTCCGCCATGCCGCGATTTGTCGCGGCAGCGTAGTTTCGCCCCGGCGTTGCATCTCCACGCGTAAGTCGTGCAAGACACAATATGTTAGTAGGTACTTTTTGCGCTAGCGGAAATTTTGTCACAAAGTCAGTAGGTACTTAGTAACATAACTTTTGTTTTGCGTAGTTGAGGAAGAAGGAATAAGTTTAGTCTGTGAAGTCTGTGATTAAATTTTAAGTGATAAAAATGGAAACGAAATAAGGTACAAGATTTCTTATAATTCGTTTATTATAATATCATAGTGCAGAATGTAATTTTAAACATTACTGTGACACGAAATGTTTTGTTTATATTGTCCTGCCTATGAGCGAAAGATAACTAAATGAATTGATAACTTTTATAGAATAGAATCTAGTGAAAGCAAAACACAAACTTGTTCTGAATACATTTATTTCAAACTTGTACATGTACACTCAGTTTACACCTTACAGTTCAACCGCCAAAGATAGACTGTCAGAACGACCACATTCTAATGAACAGCTCCCGTGTCCACGTCATAAAAGTGGGGCAACGGCTCGCGCAATAAGTCAATTGATAGACTAATTTATAAATTGCATCTGATTGAAAGTGTAAATATCTTTTAAATGTTTGAGCAAATTTTAATTATAAAAACGTATGACAATAATTAATCAAACTATCAACAATTTATTGAACCAAATTCTCATTACTAGTCAAATGGCGTACTAATAAAATCTTCGAATGTCTGTATTTACTTTAAAAATTATGTTGAGATTATTAGATTTATATTGTAATTGCTTATACTAGAACCCGAGCAAGCCCGGAACAGTACACAACCTTATTAGAATTTATGGAAAGGTACGTAAATTAATAGTTATTTCGTATCTTTCTTTATTATTTGAAAAGTCTATCATACAAGACAATTGAAAGCTGAAAACGTAAACAAATGTGATACGCAACATGAACTAATATGGCTATTACGAAACAAAGAAAACAATAGTGTTTGATTACTTAATTAATACACCTTTATTTGTCTTAAAAAGTTTTTAACTAGTGTTCTAGGCATGGCGATATAAGTAGGCCTCAGCGAGGGCCTTAAAGTAGATTAAAAGCCGACCGACTGTGTCAGGAATTGGAAGAGATTCTGGAGGAATCAATTGTTTACTAGAAAATGATTAATAAAAACATACATGACATAACCTAAAAGACAGACAAATTAATTGTTGTGGGCAGACTGGAAAACCAAAACGAAAAAAAAAGCCTGGCAATACGAAGAGAGGCTTCTGGTACTGGTGGTACTACAACCAGCAAGCAAACTCTCACTGCTTCAGAAGAGAGGGTGTTGGGCATAATGGGTTTGTCTGCTGTCATTGGTCAAGTTGAAATTGAGGAGAGAGGCTTTGCAACCGTCTCGGCAAACTTTGCTGAGGTAGGCTACCTCACAGCAACCGTGATCGCGCCTATTTCAACGATACTACATATTATCCATGTGCAGACATTCGTGTTAGTTTTTCTGCAAAATTAACCCTTTCTTTTTACACTATGTATACACACACACACTTTTGCAATTGCCATTGTTGGCTCGTGGGTTTAGGCTATGCGGTACACTTTAATACTGTAAATATTGCTTGACAGGTTTCGTGGACTATATATACATACTATACATGGTAGACTATACTATACATGGTAGTGAATCCTATAAGTTAGCTAAAAGCTTAAGATTTAAAAGAAGCTCCTGTAATTAAACACCAGAAATCAGACAAAAAAAAAATAGTCGATGACTTAAAAGCGTGTGTTATTTAAATTATTCTCTATTTGAACTAAGATTTACTTGTAGCAATGCTAAAACGACGATATTGTTATTACGTACTTATAATGAGTCTGTTTTTATAAAACAATTACTTAGAGATTTACATCATTTAAAAATATTTCTGATAATAAATTACGATTACTAAAATGATTAAAATTATATTATCATCAAATTCTGCATGTTTACAAATTTTATAAATACAATGAAAGAGAATACCAGTGCAAACATTTATGCAATGGTAACATTCTTAGTTTATGAATGGGATTGAACGATTTGACGCACTTAAAATTTACTTTTCAATAGTGTAATATCTGAATGAATTAAAACCTCTTTTTTAAATATTCGTAAACCGAGTTAACGTATATTACGTGAGGACTTCCCAAGCAATTCTTATTTTATTAAGTTCCAGAAAATAAACTTTCCGGATAAGTTACTTTTTAAATATTGGCACACTCTAATTTCGTCTTTGTGTGTTTGACTTTTTACTTATTTTACCGAAATAATTATAATATTTCTCCAATAAATAAAATAATCTAAAAATATATATTAATTACTAACCCATCGATAAGGGAATAAATTTATTAAATAATATAACAGTTTAGAA
Organism: Leucania comma; assembly: GCA_958295575.1. Taxonomy (NCBI): domain Eukaryota; kingdom Metazoa; phylum Arthropoda; class Insecta; order Lepidoptera; family Noctuidae; genus Leucania; species Leucania comma. Next base: position 19,114,222 of record OY282477.1, on the reverse strand, counting down.
ACGTACGAGACGCGACATCAAAACTTGATTGTTTTTAGGGAATGTTGGTACAACTAAACTATCTGTGGTCAAAACTTTAAAACTGAACTGGCACGTGGCACGCACTCGTGACTCTAAAAATTATGTAAGTATAAATTCTACATTTCTTTAGTTTTTGAATTTTGAGCGAGTACTATTGTTGTTTTATTGTTGAATTAAAATGTTTATTGTTTTTTGCAGATTAACCTTTTGAATACCGTAATTAGAGACACAATAGAAAGACAATAGGTGGCTGACACCGGTGTCCTCTTGGGGCTTCACAGTTTCTACGAAGATGGGCAACGTGGCGAACCGGTAAGTCCAATCATTGTGCAAAACAAATAACTACTAAAGTTTTAAAGCGAGGTGTAGCAAGATACATTGAATTATAAACTGCAACTCACGGTGGTATTTACGTAAAGATATGGCAGATTCAAGTGGTTCTTATTTTATGTACAGACTTATCCATCCATACGATGATGATGAGGGATTACGGCGGTCCGCGGCGGTATGATGATGCTAGCAACCTTATTACTGTGTTATGGCGAAGTGATATACTAACATGGTGTGGCAAAAAAACGTGGAATATTTTGGGCTTTGGGGCATACTAATGAAAAAGCTTGTTTGTGTTGATTGATATTTTGCTGGGAATGTGTCTGCATGTAATCTAGTTCTTGCATGGTTTGAATATCCTTCTTTTTAGAATTGCTGATTGCTGCGGCCGTGCCCGCGGAGACGACAGCACTCGCAGCACGACTCCGCTCCGTGCCGCGACCGCGGATGACGAGTAAGTAGATCTAGTTGTAAACTATTCAATTTTCAGCTTCATTTAAAAAATGAATGCTTATAAATGAACTTTCTTATAGGATCTTTTTGTGGACTTGTTCTGATCATGATATGAGCTGACAAGTCGCTTCCCGCTGTCTGTCCTTACGTAGGTATGCTTAGATCTTAAACTACGCAACGGATTTTGGTGTTTTTTTAATAGATGGTGATTCAAGAGAAAGGTTTATATGTATATTACATGCATAATATATTTAATATTACCCTTGCACTCGTGCGAAGCTGGGGCGGGTCTTTTTTGCGATATCAGACCATTTATTATGATTTACATGAATCTGAACTAAATATAATTATATTTTATAGAAGGAGAGCCGAGGAACGCCGGCTGAGGCTGCTGCTTCGAGAGGTGCTGATAGCGCAGCAGAGGGCGGATAAGCGCCTCGAGGAGCAGGAGCTCCGCCGGCAGCGGCGGCGCCTCCGGGCGGAGGAACTCCGCCAGATACGAGAAAACTGGCGGCAGGCGGTGATCGCCGGGGAGGCCCGCCGAACTCGAGGTCTCGTGGAAGAGGCCCGCCGTCCTCGCGCACGCGCGGTCAGGGAGCTCTTACCGAGCTCCTAAATTGTAATTATAAGTCTTGTCAAGCTTCTTGTTCGTCCTGTGGGTGGTGCTGCTGCTGCTAGCATGGATGACCAAGAAGTTTAACAAGACCTATGTAGGGTTCACCCCTACCACATAGTTTATTTACATTTATTACAAACCTACACAAGACTTAACAATTACAACACAAACATAAACACAGTCACATTATTATTTATATTAGTATTTATGTTTATCATAATTACACAACACAACATTCACGGCATTTATAATGTTCAACATTATAATGTCGGATGGTGTCGGTGGCCCAAGCCCGCGGGCCGCGAGCGCGAGCGGTGGAGCGGCCAGGTGACCTCATTTACTTTTTGACGAACGGCGGTCAGTCGGTCACAGACCTCGCCGCTTACCGCCTGCGCCGCGCCCGTGATTTTGCTCGCCGTTTATTGTTACGAACTATTATTGTTATTGTGAACTGTTGTACTGTGCTGTGACTGTAAATTGTGTGTCTCTCCTGTCTGTACTCCTTCTGTGTCATATGTGTCGTGTATGGATGTTCTCGTAGTTCGAGTAAACCGTGAGTAGCGAACTAGTGACTTTTATTTCTGCGCACCCGCACTCACCAACATACACACTTGCTAAACTGGCCGAACGGTGTGGTGATTGCCGTCTTCGGAATGTCTTCCGCCCTGACAGGTATCCGATTAGGCACATTCACGACTTTGCTCACAGCATCTCTGGTTGCAAAGTCTTCAGCACCATTGACCTAGTGAAAGCCTATAATCAGATCCCTGTCAGCCCGGAAGACATTCCGAAGACGGCAATCACCACACCGTTCGGCCTGTACGAATTTCCGTACATGACGTTCGGTCTGCGCAACGCAGGCCAAACATTCCAGCGTTTTGTGGACGAAATGACTAGAGGTTTGGACTGTTGCTACTCGTACTTGGATGATTTCCTTATATTTTCTAGGACCCAGGTGGAGCATGAGGAGCACCTCCGCATTATCTTCGGCAGGATGAAGGAATACGGCATGCTGATCAACACGTCTAAGTGCGTTTTTGGTGTCCCGGAGGTAACTTTTCTCGGTTACCGCATCTCCGAGAAGGGCACCCAACCACTAGACTCCAAGGTTGAGGCGATCAGAAACTTCCCGCCGCCCAAAGATGTCCGTCAGTTGCGCCGCTTCCTCGGTATGATCAATTATTACCGACGCTTCATACCCCATGCCGCACAGATCCAGGCGCCACTTCACAACCTCTTGATCGGCAACGTAAAGGGCTCGCAGCCCATATGTCTTGCGGAGAATACTTTGCAAGCATTTGAGGACTGCAAGATGAGCTTAGCTAACGCTGCTCTATTAGCTCACCCCGATTGCAATGCCAATCTCGCGTTAGTAACTGACGCGTCGGATACAGCAATCGGCGCGGTGTTACAGCAGCTTAGCGATGATGGCTGGCAGCCATTAGCTTTCTTTTCCAGGAAGCTCAGCCCTTCGCAAGCAAAGTATTCTCCCTATGACAGGGAACTGCTGGCCATTTACGAGGCCATCAAATACTTTCGCCACATGCTCGAGGCTCGACACTTCGTAGTCTACACGGACCATAAGCCGATTAGTTTCGCATTCCACGAGAGGAAGAAAAACTGTTCGCCCAGGCAATTCCGGTACCTCGACTACATTGCCCAGTTCACCACCGACATAAGGCACATATCTGGCAAGGACAACGTCGTAGCCGACCCCTTATCTCGCGTGGAAGCGCTAAATGTACCGGTCAGCATAAAAACTCTCGCGGAATCGCAAACTACGGATCCGGAGCTGTCCAAGCTACTCCAGGGAGGATCATCGCTGGTGTTGGAGAAGGTGCAGGTCCCAGGGGAGCGTACATTTGTGTACTGTGACGTCAGTACAACGCCTCCCAGACCTTTCGTGCCCGTAATGCTACGAAGGCAAGTCTTTGACAGCTTGCACTCCCTCAGCCACCCTGGTGTCTCAGCGTCTGCCAAATTGATCGCAGAACGCTTCGTTTGGCCAGGCATAAGGAGAGACTGTAGGGAGTGGGCACGAGCTTGTCTTGAGTGCCAGCGGGCCAAAGTGAGCCGACACGTTTCTGCGCCATTAGGGACGTATCACCTCCCACGTGCAAGGTTCACCATTGTCCACATCGATCTTGTGGGCCCACTTCCAATTTCGCAAGGCTTTAGGTACTGTCTGACGGCAGTCGACCGTTTTACCAGGTGGCCAGAGGTCGTACCTATCGTCGACATAACTGCCGAGACAGTAGCTAAAGCGCTGCTATCCGGATGGATTGCCCGGTTTGGCTGTCCCACAGACATAGTGACGGACAGGGGTCGACAGTTCGAGTCGGCCCTGTTCGAACAATTGTCCAAATTGGCTGGATTTCAGCACAAGCGGACAACGGCATACCATCCGGCTTCCAATGGCATGGTGGAGCGCTTCCACCGCCAGCTCAAGGCTTCCATCATGTGTCATGCGAGTGGCACATGGACAGAGTCCTTGCCGTGGGTATTGCTTGGTATACGGAGCGCATACAAAAAGGATGCCCAAGCGTCTTCAGCCGAACTAGTTTACGGCGAACCACTGGCACTAAGGCTCCCAGGTGAATTTTTCGCACCTAGTGACGAAGGAACGACCGACGTCACAGACTTCGCTGCGCGCATACGCAGGTTCGCTCAAAACCTGCAACCTACTCCAGCATCCCGCCACAACAAGACCAGCATTTTTATTTATAAGGATCTGCAGACCACTGATCACGTGTTCCTTCGTGAAGACGCATTACGTGGCTCGCTACAACCAGCGTACACAGGTCCTCACAAAGTTCTGCAAAGGGGAGACAAAGTCTTCAAAATATTATTCAAGGGCAGAGAGGTCACGGTCTCAATCGACCGCCTGAAGCCAGCTTATATTTTGGCAGACAAAGCTGACCCAGAGGAAGTCATTCCACCTAGCAGTAGCAAGGAGTACACCACTCGCTCTGGTCGTCATGTCAGGTTTCCTGATTTTTATCGCCCTTGACGGTCTCTGGAGGGGGGTGATGTAGGGTTCACCCCTACCACATAGTTTATTTACATTTATTACAAACCTACACAAGACTTAACAATTACAACACAAACATAAACACAGTCACATTATTATTTATATTAGTATTTATGTTTATCATAATTACACAACACAACATTCACGGCATTTATAATGTTCAACATTATAATGTCGGATGGTGTCGGTGGCCCAAGCCCGCGGGCCGCGAGCGCGAGCGGTGGAGCGGCCAGGTGACCTCATTTACTTTTTGACGAACGGCGGTCAGTCGGTCACAGACCTCGCCGCTTACCGCCTGCGCCGCGCCCGTGATTTTGCTCGCCGTTTATTGTTACGAACTATTATTGTTATTGTGAACTGTTGTACTGTGCTGTGACTGTAAATTGTGTGTCTCTCCTGTCTGTACTCCTTCTGTGTCATATGTGTCGTGTATGGATGTTCTCGTAGTTCGAGTAAACCGTGAGTAGCGAACTAGTGACTTTTATTTCTGCGCACCCGCACTCACCAACATACACACTTGCTAAACCTATAATTAAAATTTGTCAATCGGACTCGGTATAGAGCTCCCAAATAAAATGAATTCTTATGTGATTTTTTTTTAATAAAATTTAAAAAATTTAGTTCCTGTACGCCCAAGACATAAACATCCAAAAGGTTTATTGATAGTATTACACAATACACACGCTCGAACACGGTACGTGACCGCGTGTTTACAAATACCTACATGTTTTTTTATTTTTAGAAACAACAATTGCGATGGCCGTGAAATTACCGGAATGGTGGCAAGATCAATGAATTTCCACATAGTTATGAAAGATTATTTCATAGGAAAGTAAAAGTACCTACTTAAATTTCACAGTTATGCCTAACTTGAGTTAAGAAGGGAATATTATTGCCAAGTATCAAACCATATCGCTACGTTCCTTGATATTGTTCACACAATTTATGTTTATTTTTTGTACACAAAAATATATCAACTTATAATATACTTAAGAACGGGTATCAAATTACTAGTGGCCAGCTCGTAAGCTGATCCCCATTCTAAAGCAAATCAATGCTTTCTTTATTCTACTCTCTAAAAATATTTATTTCTATATGTATATCTGCCTCTCCTCTGAAGAAAAATGTTTTATTCTACTATTTGCTAAGAGATCCGATGATTCCAAGGTTGTTGTTTCTATCTTTCATATCAATTATAAAGTTATGAACTTGGTTATGAAGTATTTTGCAAGCTTTTACGATAGAAAGGGTATAGCGAGGTAAGGAGCACGAAATGGCCCCCACGGCCCATGACGGAATTATCATTTGTACTGGTATTGGCACTCTAAAACAATACGAAATGTAAGGTCGTTGACCCCTGACCTTGACCTGTCTTTGAGATATTCGAGAAAGTTCGTATGCGCGCCGATTTTTTCATAATTTTTTTTCCGAAAAACTATAAAAGCTAGAAGGATGGGACCAATTGCGTATAATGAGGGATACTTTGAAAAATATTCTGTATTTTTTTCAGAGTTCTCGTGAAATGACAACTGTGTAAAATAATTAAACAAAATATAAATAATTTTTTTTAGTACTGTTCTATTATGTCTACCGCGCCAAAAAAAATATATAATACTCTTTGATTTATATACTTATACCATACAAAAGCTGATCAAAATCAAAGAGGCGCTTCTTGAGTAATATCTAAAGAAAACTTGTTCGATCGTGTACAGTGGGCGCCCGCGCGGACTAGAAAACAAACGTGTTTATTCATGTTCAATAGATTATTATAAGTGTATTCGTGTCATTACAAATACGATTTCACGCATGGTTGCTTTAGTCTTCCGTGTTAAGGAAACCACACACAAATATAAATTACCTAATAGGTCATTCGGTGAGAATAATTGCGTATGCCTGTCGCAAGTTGTATGGTGATAACCACGGGTGATAACAATGTTTGTGAACTGTATTATTTGTGACACTTTCGTGCATAAAGTTCGCGGAAGAAAAAAAGTTATCACTAGTGAAGAGGACGCTAGACTATATAGTGACTCGAGTAAAAAAACAGTTTCTGTTGGTGACGTATTGTGTGGAAAGTGTCGGTTAATTATTTACAATAGCAAATCAAACGTTGCATCAACTTCTGCGGCATCTACCCTGGTAGAGTGTGAAGGCGAACAGGAGTCTGGTGAACACTTAGCAGTTGCGGAAACATCTTCTAATGCTTCATTCCAACAAGAATGTGAAATGAATTTACCATGCAGTTCCGAAAGCGACCACGATGATGATGATGATGATGGCGATGATGTTTTTTCGCATGTTGCCCAAAACGACGAATTTATATATGTACATATACCACGTGTTGTATCCACCCACAAGTATTGTTGTATATGTCGATCCACAACAAACTTAATGCGAGTACCTTTTGAAGCGAATTACGTAGACTGCAGGCGGAGGTTCGAAAAAAAACCAAAATGATTCTAAACTAATTTATTTTAAATATAGAAATTACAATTAATATTGGTGAAACCTATTCGATGCTAGAATATGGAATGACCACAAATTAATTAAAAATAACTTATTGCTAATATGAAGTTTTGCTGCGTCGGCGGCTCGTGGCTTGCGCAATTGGCGACGATGCAGTTTTCATGTGTCCGGCGTCAATCGAATGGATTGCTGGGTCGGCGATATTCTTTAGGGATCCGTATGTAACACCTCCCCCCGAAGATCAGCAACTATTTGTTCATGTTGAGAGAAAAAGTTGCTGGAAGTTCATCTCGCTTCTTGGTTACCTCTTCGTACGTATGTATCTTGAGAGTTTGTGGCTTTTCTTTGCTGTCCGCTCTTAGGTTCCAGCATTTATATCTGCGGCTTATTATTAAGATGACAAGTGCGAGTACGCATGCTGCGAAGATGTAAAATGGTATGGTTGTGTGGTATAACACAACCGACTGAGTCTCGTCAATCTTCACAGGACTTTCCAGCATTGCCTTTCTCTGGATGCTGTGAAGCTCGTCTAAGTTGACTGAGTTGAAGCCGATGATGTGAGTAGGGACGTTGGTCTGAGTCATCTCATTATCTGGGATCTTTGATAACTTGAGTGGTTGGCCTTTAATCTCGTTGCTATCATTGATGATGGTGAATTCTGATGTTTGCAGGTAGCAGTCCACAGGAATGGAGACGAGGTAGCTGCCTTCCAGAGTGTTGTAGTCCTTTCTTCCACATGATAATTGTACTTTGGTTGGTTGAGGCAGCGACAGTACGTAGTGCTGGTCATCCAGTTTCTCCATTGCTTCTTTGGAGAGTGAAATCTTGACGAAGTGGCAGGTGTCTTCTAGATTTTGGTTGATGATGAGCTTCTGGATGCAATCTGGTTTCGTTCGGATTTGATGACTCGTCTTCTTTTCACAGAGATGTATGTTGCTATACTTCGGGCATTCAGCCTCTATGTACACGAATGATTTCTCGTTAGTTGCTATGTAGGGAGAAGGAGGAATAAGGGCAAGTTGTTTCCTATTAGGTACAATGGATAATCTGTATAAGTCGTAAGGGTCTATGGAAACTATAGGGAAACTGTAAACTATAACTATTCTTTTCTCAATAAAGTATGAACCTGGTTTAATAAGATTATAGTATTCTCTTAACTCTAGATTTAAAATCTGATCTTGGTTATATATTGATTGTAACTTATCTATCATATTTCTTAATACTTCTATGTCTATCATGGAATGATGGGTGCTAGACGCGCGTATAAAAGCCATTATATTTTCTATTCTAACTATTTCTAACATTAAGTCTTCTACATTATTAGTAATTATTCCTAGGATTTGACCAAACTTTGCAAATTTGATTAAGCTGTAATCTCTATAAGAATTTTTCTCTAAGAGTAGTTCTAATGTCGCGTTTATTACTTCCTGGTTTCTAGTTAGCTGGTCTAAGATGGTACCATGCTGGGACATCCATTCTTTACTTAGACTGATGTGATTATTGAATTCTGATACTACTTTATTTTCGTTATTTTGTAAAGTTTTGATTGCTTCGTCATATTTCAAGGCATCTAAATAATCTAAGTTGCCAGTAACACTTTTTATTACTGACCCAAGGCTATCTACAAGACCTCGTTTGACTCTAGCAGGTTCTAAAGATCTGACTTGTTTTAAAACTCTGTCAAGCTTGTTAGTAAGATAGTTGACTTGATATTCGTAAAGCATATAAGTCTCGTTGCTAAGTCTGATCTTGAAGGATTGAAGTTGCGTTTTTACAGAGTCTATCTTGTCCTCTATGTCAGTCAGTTGTATGTATTGTATGAACGAATGATAATGCGTAGTTAGTCTAGTCTGTCCTAGTTTATATGGTAGTAATCCTGGTCCATCAGCTAAGGTCTCAAGTCTTATCTCTTGAGGGTGCGTCACATGGATTGTCAGTAGCAGCAGAAACCTGTAACAATTGACTGCCTTTAGGTACACGTTTTAGCCTCGCTTTGGCTACGGGGCCTCGTTTTTTTGAAGTGTATATATGTATGGGTAGGTCAGCTAGTACAGTATCTTGCGTGTATCTTGGTGCAGTCTTCTGGCGACTGGCAAAGGGATTTTTAATGAAAACCTGTTGCTGAGGGGCGTACTCTACTTCTGGTTCCCGAGATTTGTTTCTGCTTTCAATTAAAGCTGTTCGATTGGTAAGTGATGACTCATTAATGATGTCATAAACCTGTTTCATCTGTTGCTTATGATTCTGTGCGTATTGCTGTAAGATGTGCTCTGTGAAGTCGATGTCTGTCGGGTCTCTGGGGTCGAAGTGTCCAGTCAATAGGTCGAATGGTCTACATTTAGTAAAACTGTGGATAGAGCTATTGTATGCTATGATGGCGTATGGCATAAGGTTAACAATTGGTTCGTCTTTATGTTGTAATTTAAGGATTCTAATGTGCTCCAATATTGTCGAATGGAAACGCTCTATGTTACCATTGTCGTTTGGGCTATGAGGTAGGACTTTATGATGGATTATCTTATGAAGTCGTGTAAATTCAGAAAACAGTTGGTTAGTAAATTCGGTGCCATTGTCAGTAATTATAGTCATTGGAAGTCCATGGTGAGTGCAGTAACGAAGCAGTGCTTGTAAAATACTAATAGCTGTCCCATCTCGTAAATGGTAGGCTTGCCCATATTTCGTGAAAACGTCAATGAAAGTCACGTATTTTTCGCTCTGAACTGTAAAGAGGTCCATGTGAATGATTTCAAGTGGTTTGCTGGCTGGGGGAACTATGTTAAATTGTGGCCTGATAGGATTTCGATCGTATTTGGCTTGACCGCAGATAGTACACTCATTAATATACTTGGTGATCTGTTCCTTCATCTTTGGCCAGTAGTATTTCCGTGAGAGGGCCAAGTGACATTCGTTTATACCGCGGTGGTTTGTCTTACCGTCGTGATAGTGTCGAATAATGTCTTGTTGTCGTAGGTATTCCTTGACATTTTCCAGTTCTACTTTAGTTAGTACTAGATTGAGAGAGGAACTTTTGAATTTGTCCTGTATGATGGGGATTATTGAATACATTGCTAGTGGGGGATTTATTAGAATAGCTGTTTTAACTTTCGGGTTCACATACTCTTTAATAGCGTTGATTACATCGTTTTCTAAGTTGGACTCTGAAAGCTGGATTGCCATGCGTGTATGATTTTCGAAGGGTTTTGTCACTGTCGGTCGTCGTTTTACGTCGCTTACTACTGTAAAGTAAATCTGTCGATGAAACTTATTGAGTGGCTCGTCTGTGATGGGGACTTCTAGTATGGGATGTTCATTACTGGTGTGCACAGTGTCAGTTGAAGAGTTTGTCTGCTGATGTGGTGTTTCTGATGGGTTGTTAATCATTGAGCTAAGGTCTTTAATGCTTTCAATTAGTGAGTTGATCTCGTCCACTTCCTCATTGTGGATTTCTACACGTGAGAGAGCATCAGCGTTGGTGTTAAACTTTCCTTTTTTATACACCACTGTGAAGTCATATTCACTTAGTCTGAGTCGCCATCTAGTCAGTCGTGAGTTTGGTTCCTTCAAGTTCATCATCCATTGTAAGGGTTTATGGTCAGTCAGTACTTTAAATTTTCTACCAAATAGATAAGGTCGGAAGTATTTCGTGGCCCAGACTATGGCAAGCAACTCTTTTTCTATGGTACTATAATTTAACTCGCTCTCATTAAGTGTGCGTGAGGCATAACAGACAGGTTTATCAGACCCTATCGGTCCCTGAGATAATACTGCTCCAATAGCGAAATTCGAAGCGTCTGTTGTAAGATTAAATTCTCTTTTAAAGTCCGGGTATTGCAGTATGGGGTCATTGGTTAGTAGGGTCTTGCAATTTTCGAAGGCATTGGTATATTCTGGGCTCAGAGTTATTCTACTACCTTTCTTTAGGCATTGGGTTAGTGGTTTAGTTATCCGAGCGAAGTCGGGAATGAATTTCCGGTAATATCCGAGTAGTCCTAAGAATTGTTTAATTTCTTTGGGGGTCTTTGGAATTGGATATCTTTGAATGGCAGATATTTTGTCAGGGTTTGGCTTGATTCCGTCTCTACTAATGATGTGTCCTAAGTATGCGGTCTCAAGCTTCAAAAATTCAGATTTATCCATCTGAATTTTGAAGTTGGATTCTCTAAGTCTTTGGAAAACTTTTTCCAGGTTGTCCATGTGCTCCTGAAGGGAGGTGCTGTAGACGATAATGTCATCTAAGTAAACAAGGCAAATGTTATTTTGGAGGCCTCTTAGAACATTGTCCATGACTCTCTGAAATGTGGACGGTGAGTTTTTGAGTCCCATAGGCATTCGAAGGAACTCGAAGTGGCCATGTTCCACATTGAAGGCGGTTTTAGAAATGTCTTGGGGATCCATCTCGACTTGGTAGAAGCCACTTGCCAAATCCAAGGTCGTGAAGTATTGGCACTTCCCTAGCTTGTCAAGGACGTCACTGATGTTTGGTATCGGATACTTGTCGTCGATGGTTTTCTCATTCAACTTACGGAAATCTACTACGATACGCCATTTTTGTTTTCCTGAAGCGTCTATCTTTTTAGGGACAACCCATATGGGTGAACTCCAGGCTGAATCTGAAGGCCTAATTATGCCTTGGTCTAACATTTTTGATATCTGATTCCTAACTTCTTCGCGATGGATAAAAGGGTATCGGTAACTTTTTGTGTATGCGGGGATTTCGTCTGTGGTTCTTATGCGATGCTTAATTTTGTTAGTGAAAGTCAGTGGTTCTCCGTCAATGTAAAATACGTCAGTGTATCGAGAACAGAGCGTCAAAAGGTTAGCCTTTTCCTCTTCATTAAGATGATCTGTACGTAGGCGTGATAATACATCGTCCGCACGATTTGACTGCTTAGTTGGTGTACAATTAACGTTAAATAGTTCTGCTTGGGCTGGTTGGTCTAAGGAAAAGATGATGTCATTGGATGTTGGGTTTTCCAATTCTACAAAACCACGATTGTTAACTACGGTGGTTAGGCACTCGTGAATAATGCAATTACAAAAAACCTGTTGATACACTAGAACTTCGCCATCCGGGGCATTAATTGGTATTCGAACTAATTTAGAGTTATTTGCTGGGATAATATCTTCATACAGATTAACATTACGCGAATTATATATCTTGATTTGATTTGTAGCGGAACGCGTTATTAACTTATAATCCTTTAAATCTATTTTAGCCTCCCATTTAGATAGTAAATCTAATCCTATAAGTCCGTCGAAATAGTCGTGAAAGCGATAAATGAATAATTTGATTGTATCAGACTCACTGAATTCATTAAAACATGGTAGCGTTACGGAATAGTCATTTTTACTAACACCGTGTACATTTGTAACCTCGAAAGGGTCATAGTTGAGGGGATAATCTGGGAAAAACTTTTGCACAGCCTCGGGGCTGATAAAAGACTGATTAGCGCCAGTGTCTATTAAAAATTTTAGAGGAGGGCAAGAGATTTCGATATATGGAAGCTGTCTTTGGGACTGTAAGTTAAGGTCTATCTTTGCTCTTTTGATGTCTTGTCCTTCGGAAAATTTTGCGTCTGGTTAGCGTTGCTGGGACCTGGTTGGGGTTCCATGTCACTTGTTGCTTGATTGTCATAAATCGCGTTACCGTCCGTCATAGTAGGGTTGCTTTCACAGTCGTAAAACATGTAGTAGTCACCATAGTCCATGTAGTAACCGTACTCTGGTTCAGGGTAATATTCGACCGGGTAATAAGAGTTGTCAGGCAAAGCGATTTCATTCATGTTTAGTTCACGCGTTTTAAAATAGTTAGACGGCGGTGGATTCCCGTTCCTACGCCAGTCATTTCCCGACGTCATGGGTAAAGGTTTCGGAATGAAATGTTGCACTCCGCTCATGGGTTTTGCACCCATATTTTGTGGTGGATTATTTCTAGGTAACCTGAAAACGTTACTTTGCGGATGGTAGTTTGGTGGTGGTGCGCGGAACATTTGTTGCGTTTGTGTCGGCATGCGATTAGCTGGTTGGCTAGACATATTGAATTTAAAAGGCTGGGGTTGAGGCTGAAGGCCACGCAGCCCTGCTGGAGAAGGCCAGTTAGGTATTGGTGGTCGCGAAGCACCATTGAAGGGCATAGCGTGCATGATAGGGGGTCTATCTAACTTATGGGCACTTTGAGTTTTTGATACGTCATTGCGCTGCTGCAAATACATTATATTTAACTCTTCCTGCACAAACTCTAGGGCTTTTTCGATAGTTTCTGGACGCATACAACGTATACGTGAGCCTAACGGTTCCTTAAGTCCCCGTACAAAAGCTTGCATTGTAACCTTCCTATAAAGCGTTCGTTTAGCCTCAATAGTCGTCGGAATGGCCTCATGTAAGGTCACATACGTCATGATCGTACTAAACAAGGTTTGACACTGATCGTAGAACTCCTGAGGGGTTTTCGTACCTTGTGTAGCCAATGAGAGGTCGTTGTACAAAGCCGTTTCATCGCGCTGGTCTGAAAAGTTATTAATGAGGGCTGATCTAATACCTGCCCAAGTTTCGGGAATACCATTTGAATTTATTGTGGATGCAGCAGGCCCAGTAATTTTATTTAGGATACCGTTTAAAAGACACACATTATTTAATTCGCTACCTGGTTCAGCACTTGCGTACTGAGTGACTATTCTATCGCAGATATTAATAAATCTAGTTAAAACGTTAGGGTTTCCGTCAAAATCGGGCACGAGGCGTAAGGCCTTGAAAATAATATCGGGATTAAAAGACATATTGGGTTCAAATAAACTATTCAAATTAAAATCTAATTCGCTATCTATATCTCTACTAATATCTACTATATGCCGGCGCGCCTGTCGTGATGCAGGTTCCCGGGAGTAAGATCTATCGCGATGAAAAATCTTGGACATATAAATAACTTAGGAGTAGAAGGAAGCAACACGAGAAAGATTCTAGTGCACTTACATGTGTTTCATCTCTGGTTCTTCTTCGTGAATCGATGTCTGGATTCGCCTCCCGGCTCCGCAGCTCCAACGTAGATTCAGGATTCTCGTGACGTGACTTGATAGCCGCCCAGGCGATGCGCGATTGCAAATATCGAGGAAAATGACCCTAATGCGTTTCGCGAACTAGCCTGCGAGAATCCTACCGACTGCGCCAATTACGTAGACTGCAGGCGGAGGTTCGAAAAAAAACCAAAATGATTCTAAACTAATTTATTTTAAATATAGAAATTACAATTAATATTGGTGAAACCTATTCGATGCTAGAATATGGAATGACCACAAATTAATTAAAAATAACTTATTGCTAATATGAAGTTTTGCTGCGTCGGCGGCTCGTGGCTTGCGCAATTGGCGACGATGCAGTTTTCATGTGTCCGGCGTCAATCGAATGGATTGCTGGGTCGGCGATATTCTTTAGGGATCCGTATGTAACAAGCGCGTTACGAGGCTTATACAAACATTGGGATTTTTATACCAGAGGATAACCGTTGTTGCTGCACACATATAATAGGAAAAAACTTTTATAAAGACGAGTTGGTGCACCTACGTGTAGTATCTAACACCAGTAAAATGAACTCTAAAGAAGTTGCTCATTTTTTAAAATCACTTTCAGAAAGAGCAGGGATGTCGCTTTTCGACAAAATTGAAAATGATATGTCTGAAAATCAGATAAGGATATTGACAGGGCTTTGTTGGCAAAACATTATTGAATTAAGACAGCTATTGACTTCTATGCGAAACACAAGCATACGCACTGTGACTCAAGCGTTAGTTGTATTCTTGTTTAAATTAAAAACTGGAAATTCTAATTCAGTGATAGCAGGAGTGCTGGGTTTACCATACGAACAACATGTGTCGACATTTTTTAAGGAAGTATTAAGAAGTTTTAAGACTGATATTTTGCTTCATTTTGGATTAACCTCCGTTTCTCGAGAAGATTTAATAAAGAACACAAGTTTAACAGCTCGAATGTTATTGAACCTTAGAGATGATCAGCTGGTATTGATATTTGACGGCACTTATATCAGGCATCAAAAAAGTTTTAACAATGAATACCAGAGAAAATCGTATTCTGGGCAAAAGAAAACCCATTTATGCAAACCGTTCACAATCTGTACTACGAACGGGTTTATAGTTGATTTTGCTGGGCCATTTTATGGAACGGAAAATGATGCCACTATTATGAAGAAAGTGTTACAGGATGCTAAACTTAAAACTCTATTACGTCGGAATGATGTATTTGTCGTAGATCGTGGATTTCGTGACGCCGTTGGCGACATCACCAAAGAAGGCTACACCGTGTTAATGCCGGCGATTAAAGGTAATCGAGCCCAGTTACCTACCGATGAAGCCAATATGTCACGACAAGTGACTAAAATCCGATGGGTAGTCGAAGCTGTGCACGGAGCTATTGCTCAGAAATATAATTTGCTTCATAACAATCTTGATAATAAAATGCTTCCAAAAGTAAGTCTATTATGCAAAGTTGTTGGATTTTTACACAACAAATTCAGTAAGCGATTGGATTCTGATACAGGCTTAAATGAGACAATTGTTCAATACTTTAAAGAGCGACTGGCGTTACCAAATTCTTTAAGTGAAGAGGTAGAAAAGCAGCACTGGAATCGAAGAAAAACGGCTTTTCAACAACTGGTGTCATCAGAAATTTTAGATTTTCCAAGACTAAACGAAGAACAATTAAGAATATTATTTACAGGTTCCTATCAGCTCTCATTAGCTGTTTCATACCTCACTGAAATAATGGACGACAAGAGCAATCTCTATATATATTACGTCAAACAAACCCCAACAGTAGGATGTTATTGGGCATTCTATTCCACCTTTCGCTCTGTCGCTCGCTTCGCTCGCTCGTCGCGGTGGAATAGAATACCCAATAACATTTTTTGAAAACATTGGTTCGGGGCCTATTCCACTTTGAAATCTAATTTACAAAATACTATCTTTTATTCGGTGCGGTGGAATAAAATGCACAATAACATTTTTATGAAAACATTGGTTCGGGGCCTATTCCACTTTGAAATCTAATTTACAAAATACTATCTTTTATTCGTTGCGGTGGAATAAAATGCACAATAACATTTGTTTGAAAACATTGGTTCGGGGCCTATTCCACTTTCAAATCTAATTTAACACAACTAAGACACAACTTCACGTACGTTTTCGACCATTCCATTTAAGAAATATATTTAATAATATCGAATCATATGGGGCCCTGAAAAGGACCTTTTTTTGATGTGCGCATCTGAACACAGTATGCTAAAATTTAGGACTGATTGCCTCATGTCTCTTCACAAATTAGAGATAACGTGTGTTGACAGCGCCACTCCGTGTTTTGTGATCCAGATTGGATTCCAAGGACATCTAAATTTTAGGATACCATAATCTTTAAACTAAGATTCAGGGCAGTTTGCCTCACGTCTCTTCACAAATTAGAGATAACGTGTGTAGATGACACGTCATTTCGTATTTTGTGGTTCAGATTGAACTCCAAGGACGTCTGAATTTTAGTTTAATTCATTCAGACAACATCTCTCTGTTCTTGCGCAATGCCACTATGCCACTATAATACTAAGCGAGTAACTAAGCCACATTTACTAAGCAAACTATCTGAACACAGTATGCTAAAATTTAGGACTGATTGCCTCATGTCTCTTCACAAATTAGAGATAACGTGTGTTGACAGCGCCACTCCGTGTTTTGTGATCCAGATTGGATTCCAAGGACATCTAAATTTTAGAATACCATAATCATTAAACTAAGATTCAGGGCAGGTTGCCTCACGTCTCTTCACAAATTAGAGATAACGTGTGTAGATGACACGTCATTTCGTATTTTGTGGTCCAGATTGAACTCCAAGGACGTCTGAATTTTAGTTTATTTCGTTCAGACAACATCTCTCTGTTCTTGCGCAATGCCACTATGCCACTATAATACTAAGCGAGTAACTAAGCCACAACTTCACATTTTCACTTCACATTTACTAAGCAAACTATCTGAACACAGTATGCTAAAATTTAGGACTGATTGCCTCATGTCTCTTCACAAATCAGAGATAACGTGTGTTGACACGCCACTCCGTGTTTTGTGATCCAGATTGGATTCCAAGGACATCTAAATTTTAGAATACCATAATCATTAAACTAAGATTCAGGGCAGTTTGCCTCACGTCTCTTCACAAATTAGAGACAACGTGTGTAGATGACACGTTATTTCGTATTTTGTGGTTCAGATTGAACTCCAAGGACGTCTGAATTTTAGCTTAATTCATTCAGACAACACCTCTCTGCACGTTACCAACATATACTGTACCGTTAAATAAATACGTTTATATACCACCACATCACTTTCTGCTATGTTAAGAGCGTGTTACACTGATACAATTCCCGTCAAACGGATAATTCGCACATACCGGTCCGTTTATTATTGTATTATTCGCCGAACGATGGCGGCGCAGAAACGATCATATTGACACATACCGGTCCGTTTATTAATGTATTATCCGCCGGACGACGGTTGCAGAAGCGATCATATTGAACGTTCATACGATAAGTGTAAGTGACTCTTAAGAATCACCAAGATTGCAAAGTTGCATTATATAAATTTGCTGCGTTTGATATGGCAATGGGTGGGTTGTTTCCAGGTGTTCTAGAATTACAACGCGGTCGCTGTGATCCACGTATATTATATGTTGTAGTCATAGTTAAAATTTGTATGATACAAAACCATAACTAATGTGATTCATTAAAATATGGATTATGTTTGTATGTCAGTTTGATAAGTTTACTGTAAAATACGTATACACACTTTTGTTAAGATATTATGCATATCTCACACAACATTGTCATTTGTGTACATGATAGTAGGTGTATCAATTTAAAATTATCAGAAGGATGTATCTTCTATCAAAAATGAATTTAGCAGTAGCGTTCTACCTAAACACTTTTTAACGTTGTTATTTTAAACTCATACATTCATTTTAGATATTTTATGGTTTTATAATATTATCTAGTAATTTTAAGTTTTACTGCAACAACAAAATTGCAAAGTTGCATTGTATAAATTTGCTGCGTTCCATATGTCTATGTGTGGGTGGTTCACAGGTGTTCTACAATTACAATGCATCCGCTTTGATCCACGTGTACGCCTTATCCTATGTTGTAATCATAGTTAAAATTTGTATAATACAAAACCTCCCAAAACTAATGTGATTCATTAAAGTATGAATTATGTTTGTGTGTCAGTTTGATAGTTTTACTGTAAAATACGTATACACACTTTGCTAAGATATGCATATCTCTAACTAGATAGTAGGTGTATCAATTCAAAATTATTAGAAGGATGTATCTTCTATCAAAAATGAATTAAGCAGTAGCTTTCTACCTAAAACTTTTGAACGTTGTTATTTTAAACTCATACATTCATTTTTAGATATTTAATGGTTTTATAATATTATCTAGTAATTTTAAGTTTTACTACAACACACTTGCAAACTAACTTTTTGATGCGTATTCGCTTCCGTTAATTATTCTGTATAAAAAATAATTATTTCATCACTCTGAAATAATTATTTTTATTTACATTTGTATAAAAAAGATTTTTATTATTTATTGAATTTTGCGATGTTATGTGGAAATCATAATATAATAGTACAATAAACAAACATACAAAATTAATTATAATCTTAATGTATTTTTCATAAGCGACAGCTAGGTGTCGGGTTCATCTCTGTCGGCGAGCGAAAAGCGATGGTTTTATATTTCTCAATCAAAAATTGTAATTAGGCAGAAAATTGGGTATCATTACGCTTTAATTTGACGTAACTAACACAAATTAATCATGCAACTTTGTAGAGCTGTAATTAAGGTTGAATTTTGTAATGACACAAATACTGCTGATATGGTATTTTTTATGAATAAAAATCAATCTATTTCGATCAATACGTTACATTTGAAAAAAAAAATATATTATTTAAGTCAATAAAACTTGAAATATTTACTCAAGATGTAAATAAAATAGCACTTTCAAGCAATGATGATAAACGGTTGTTATTATATGATAAAGTATCTACTTTAGCGTGGGGTAATACAAATATATTTAAGTAGTGCATTAAATAAATATTTTTATGCAGTTACGAAATAAATTGTGTGTTATGTAAGTAATTACTGTTTTATATAGATTAAATGCTTACTAAAATAAGAATTGTATTTTAGTTACTACTTACGAAATAAATTGTATATTATGTAAGTAATTACTGCTCGATATAGATTAAATACCAACGATAAGCATCCAATGAAAATAAGCAATGTATTTAGGTACTACCTAAGAAATAAAATTTTTTTTTTTTTTTTTTTTCACTAATAAATATGTTTCATTTACATTTTTGTTGACAAAGCGCATTGCGCTATCTGGTACCTCTATCATGATATGCAAAGTAAGATAGTTTTAATCTTATTCCAGGTGTTATGCCTAATACCACGCACTGGCAAAATCATGTTTCGATTTGTTTGAAGTCGAAAATGATTCACAGTTTATTACTAAGGAGTCAGATTTTGACTGGCCTGTTGGTCTAGTGGTTAGTAGCCCTGACTGCTATGCCGGAGGTCGTGGGTTCGATTCCCACCAGGACAAATGTTTGTGTGATGAGCACGATCATTTGTTCTGTGTCTGGGTGTAATTTATCTATAATATGTATGTATTTAGTAATATATAAGTATGTCTATCAGTTGTCTAGTACCCATAACACAAGCTCTGCTTAGCTTGGGACTAGACGACTTTGTGTGATAGTATGTGTGATATTATTATTTATTATTATTTATTATAGATTGTCAAAACAGCACCAACTTGCTACAAAATCATGTCTCGACTTGTTTGAAGTCGAATTTGATTCACAGTTCATTACTTATGGAGTCAGATTACCAAAACATCCACAGTTTGCTACAATAATAAGATTAAAATATGTACATACAACGTTAGGCAGCCAGCTCAAGCGGTCACATTACGTTAAATAAAACGAAATGTAAGTATTTATCATTTAGAGCTTAAGTTAATAATGTGAATTTTCTTAAGAGTGTTGTCACTGGTATTAATCATAATATTTTCTTTCAGAGCATCAATAATGTGTGATTCTCCTGACATCATGTTCTCCCAATATGGCCAAGGCTTCCCGACTCCAAGTTTAAGCTGGCATATTCCAGAGCAACGCAGACCTGAACCAGCCATTAAAAAATCTAGAACAAGACGGGAGGGCTTAAAACGTAAAGCATCGGAAGAGCATCCTTTATGTCAATCATACGTATTAAATAACGAAAAGAAAAAAGGTTTACGACTGATCCAGATACAAGTGTTGGACATTAGTGAGCGACAAGAAAACGTGGTTAATACAAGTGAAAATGACGATGTGGTAGTGTTAAGTGCACAATATGTAGTTAGTGAACCGGTGGACTATGTTATGGAAGAGACACAATCATTAATAAACAAAATTTCGAAAAAACTTTGTGGTGACGATTGTTATTAGTGAGTAGTTTCTATATAATTATGTGTACTCTTAACTTATTGTGTTAGATTGTGATTTGCTCAGTTAATCTAGTGTTAGCAAGATTGAGGCTGTATTATTATTATTATTACTTGTAATTAATTATTGTACTTTGCTAATCTGCTAGTGTATTAAAATGTATCTACTTAGGTCATCAAGATTTTGTCTCATATATTTAAATAAAAATATAATTAATAAGGATAAGTGTAAGTAACTATGTATTTTGTAAATAATGTGATAACTAAATAAAAAATATATTTATAATTCAAATTATGTTTTATTAGCATTACACAAACATAATTTAAATTAGCTCAAATTAATCTCATTATTTGTTTTCTGTTTTGAATATTTTTAAATGAATAGAATACTTACTCATCGCAATTCACCTAATTAGAGCTAATATAAAGTTTTTGTTTGAGTTACCCTAAACATATATAAATAAAACAAAAAATATATTTAGATTTTTATTAACTGTACATAATAAAATTAAAACATATTAAACACAGACATATTATTATCATCATACCATTTCCTAATACATACTGCATTATTTAATGCACAGTTCTTTTTATGGTTTACACAATTAAAATCAGCTTTAATTTTACAGTACTTTTGTTTTAATTTCATAAAATTAGGACAACCTTTGTCCCCTATATCGATCACTTCACAGTTTGCACATAACTCTTTAATCCATTTTATCTTTTCCAAGCCTTTTGTAATAATTTTTTTGTTTTCTAAATAGGGTATAATAACACGATGAAACTCTTTGTAGTCTATGTAGCCTTCACTCCAGTAAATTCCTCGATTTCTTTCTAACCACCTCACATGCTTTTTTTCTTCTGGTGTTAGGTAATGGAATGAATATGGTGGCTTTACCAAGAACGTCTGTGTATGATCCTGACCCACAATGGCTAATTCTTTAACGATGAAATTATTTATATTATCTTTAAATCCTTGCAGCTCTACTATAAGGGTATCCGGCTTCATGATATCTTCTTAACGATGTTACTTAGGGGTCTATATTCAACAATGCAGTCGTTCAGAATGAGACAGTATGCTGAAGTTTGGTCTGGTATCTCTGAATCACTCTCAATTTCTACTCTCACATCCACGACCGGACCTGTCTTTAAGTTATCCGCTTGTCTAGAGCAATCGACTACAAACAGCGGCGCTATATCTCTAAATTGTTTTTCACTGAGTATGGGCTCCGAGCGACGTCCGTAATACGACTGTTGAAATCTGATGTATTGTTCATATAATAAAGCAATTCTGTTATTAGAAAAACTTACATTTAAGTTCTCGTATGGAAAATAAGTTGAATTTAGATAAACTCTAACGTCTCGAAGATAGCAGTGATCGAATTGAGACATGTCAGAACTTGTATTGTTTTTTCTTTTTGTCTGTAGACCAATAATAACGTATCTTGGTTTTTCTATCTGAGATGAAGTTTTGATAGACCAGGTATGTTTTGTAGTTTTAGGTAAAGCGGGGTATTCGTACAGATCCCAATTTCTATATATCATTTGAAGTGGACGATCTTTTTCTAATAATTTTAATAAACCAATTTTTTCTTTGTCAGATACTTTAACATGAGGTACGCGCCATATGATTTTATTAATCTGAACATCATCTACTACTTCGCCAGTATTAAGTTTAACTGCGTTCAAATTAGTGCTACTTCTTAATAATATCAGTTCATGTCTACTATTTATAACGACTTTATTAAAATCTTCAGCAAAGCCGAGAATGTAACGAAGTGGTATAGAAGCAGAAAATCTTCCTCCATCGATATTTTTTACACCATCAATATTCCATCCCCAGGCATTAGACATTTTAGATTCACTTTCATTCATTGAAATGAGTGATTTCATGGTTGTTGTTATACCTGCATTTTTTATTTTATCAATTTCCACTCCATTTAGCTCATATCTTATATCTTGGAACAAATAGAGTAGAGCATTATTCGTAAAATGGACACTAGTAGCTTTGTCTTTCGTATCTTTTTTGGTAACGATAACAGTTCCTTCTAAATAGAGGGTGCTAGCCGATGGTAATATGTACAAGTCTTGTTGGTTGATAGGTATACGAATTTCATCGTTCCTGTTAAAACTTGTTACATATGGCTTGTAGGAATGAAATTCGATACCTTCTATAGTATTATCATAATTCGGAGGGGCTAAAACGTCTAAGATATTCATTTTAACAATCCGATGGCTCTAAGGAATGCTTTATTATCTTTAGTTAATTTTGTTTTCTTTTTAGAGAGAGGTCTTATTTGATAGGTAGCTCGAGCAGAACTGATATTCTTTACTTGTTGAGACACATTTTTATTGTAGTCAATCATTTTTTCTTCTAAGATGCAGATATACTTGCACTTCTTCACCACGTAAATTGATTAATCGATTGTTTATATCTAGCAGCCTGATATGTATGCAGCTTATGTTGTTTTGGTTGATTGGGAAATATATAGCGTTCTTCGGAATTTCTATGATCCTATATCCAGGTGGCACATTAAGTGCAAATTCGTGAATAATATGACTTGGTTCACCGTTTATATATGAACCACTTACAATATCACATTCAACCCTGACTACGGTCGTAGGTAGAATGTTGACTGGAGACGGCGACACATGCCATTTATTTGCCTTCAAGATTTGTTTGTCAAATCCTAATAGTTTTCTAAAAGAACCTGCTTTGATAAAATTAATGTCTTTTGTACAAAATATTTTAGTTTTTAAAGTATTATTATTGCACCGTAATTTGATCGATGCATTTTTTATTTCTGATTTTAAGTAATCGCTGATATCTTGCAATTCATAAGTACCTTCAGGTATTTCAATAACTTCATCAGAGCCATAATAGAACTTATTATTACTTTTATCAATGTTTGGAATAGAATTAAACGTAGAAAAGTGCAACAAAGCACACTCATACTCTCCATCTAATTGTAACGTATTGGAATAGTATGTAGTTAACACTGATGAGGCTCCAGTAATCGACAAAGTGAGGGACATCTTGCAAATGATTGAAATGAAAGAGAAGCGTATATTTTATATTACATTTTTATTCCAAAAAGTCTGCAAATAGTTTAAGCATAAATGACCACAATTAACTGCGTTGAATTTTTGATATCTTGTGTAGTTATAAAAAACACTGCAATTTTTTAAATATTGCATCAATTCCATCGGAGGTTTTAGATTCCCATAGCTATCAAAGTATTCACAGTGATTGTATACTTTAGTATAAGCTACCCAATGCGTTCCTTCATTCTTGGAATCGTCTAAGTTAACGATACCGCATTCAATGTGTTTCGGTTTCCGAGGTAGTCGATCTTTCATGTAGACCCCACGAAAATATGGAATGTCTCTTGAATACTTCTGGATGTCTACATCAGTTAGAGGACGATTAGGTAGCATATTTCTTAGTTTTTTGAAGTTATAAATAATCCTTTACCGCTTTTATAGGGTTTAATGTATAAACCCTTTGTTTAAGTGTCGCCATCTTCATTTTAAAATTAGTTCCTTTTCCTAATCACAGATGGCGTTGTTAGTTTAAGTCCGTTTTGTAGATCGCGGTGTTAAGATTCTCCGCGATCTAATGACCCTCCACGATTATTTTTGGTTTAGTTAGTTCAGTACAACATTACATGTGATTGTGATATAGACAGTGGTTTTATTAGTATCCCTGTGGAATATCCTTCGCTCAGCCAGATTGGCAGTAGCACAAGTGCTAGTAGGGAAGTGCGTCGTGACCAATTAAACATTGGTCCTTACGAGTCGGAGGTGACATAGTCACAGTGAGTGGTTCCGGAGAGGGTGCCGACACAGTAGTGGATCGCTGCTGATGGTACCAAGGTGCTGGTGAGTTGTTGCACCGGGTTCAATACCCAGAACGAGCACCGGAGGTTGCGGCGCAGAGCAGCAGAACGGAGCGGAGGAGCCGGGCGAGTACCAGTCGAGTGGAGGAGCCGGGCGAGTTCGAGTCGAGTGGAGGAGCCGGGCGAGTTCGAGTCGAGTGGAGGAGCCGGGCGAGTACGAGTCGAGTGGAGGAGCCGGGCGAGTACGAGTCGAGTGGAGGAGCCGGGAGCGTACGAGTCGAGTGGAGGAGCCGGGAGCGTACGTAAGCAGCGGAGCCGAGCGAGTACGTGTTACAGCGAAGTTATGTGTCAGTGGCATGTTCAAGTGGGAAGTGTATAACAATAATTTTAACATTGTTGTTTGCAAGTAAGATCTAACTATTTATTTAATTACGACTGCAACTAGGTTGAGTCCGTACACTGGTTTATAGTTTGTTAGTTATTGTTATTGATTGTTTAGTGGCTTTATTCAATTATTTACTAAGTCATTTTAAGAGTTAAATATGGAGTCCTTATTCAAGTTACAAGACAATTTAAAAAACACAATTGAGAAAGGGAGAACTAATTTCAAAAAATCTCCCAAAGAAAGGATAACTCTTGGTTATATGGAAACCAGATTAGAATCTTTAGAAGAACAGTGGTCTACATTTAATAAAAGGCATGAGAAAATGATTGAAACTGCCACAATAACGGATCTAAAACATAGTTACTTTACTTCTGACTGCCACAATGAGACTGAAGAAATTTATATAAAGTACAAATCAGAATTGAAAGATGGTATTCATAAATTAAAGACTGTCAGTAAAATAAGTGAAACTTGTACTACAACATCTTCAAACGTCAGATTGCCAAAAATTAGCATACCTTCATTTTCAGGCAGATACAGTGAATGGACTAGTTTTAGGGACCTTTTTGTATCGTTAGTACATTCCGAAAAGGGCTTAGACAACGTGCAAAAACTTCACTATTTAAAGGGATGTCTGACAGGCGAAGCAGAACTATTACTTCGACAAATACCAATAACGGCTGGAAATTACTCAGTATGTTGGGAGCAGTTAGAACAAAGATATAATAACAAACGTCATTTAGCAAATTCAATTCTTCAACGTTTATTTAATCAAAAACAAATTAATACAGAATCAGCTGTAACCATAAAACAGTTATTAGACACAACGTCGGATTGCATGAATGCATTTAATAATCTAGGTCTTAGCATGAACACCGTTGTAGACATTATCGTAATTTATGTAGTTTCTTCAAAACTGGACCCAGAAACCCGTAAGCAGTGGGAGTTGAAGATATCCTCTGACGCGGACGATCCAACTGAGCCACCAACTCTATCACAATTCAAGACATTTTTAGAAAGTAGATTTAGAGCGCTTGAATGTATAGAACCACAGAAAACATCGGGACAGGAGCGAGCGGGTTCGCGAACAGAAAGGGTTTCCAGTCAAAAGACTTTGCTCGCTCGGAGCGAAGATCCTGGCCCATCTGGTCAAACGAAAATAAGTTGTGAATATTGCAGCGATAGCCATAAACTATGCTTTTGTATTCCGTTCACAAAGATTAGTGTTGATCAAAGAAGAGCCTTTGTGCAATCGAATAAAATTTGTTTCAATTGTTTGGGTGGCAACCATTTAGTTTATCAATGTAGGAGATCATCAGTATGTCATATTTGCAAAAAGAAACACCACACACTTTTACATGTTAACTATGAACAGAAGGCTAAAGAAGAGGAGCAAATTGCTAGTTCAGCTAACAATGATACACCAACTGATGTAAGTCCAGTGGTCTCGTGTATGTCGACTAAACACATCGTAAGTCCTAATCAGGTATTGCTAGCTACTGCGTTAGTTAAGGTTCAAACCGCTACGGCGAATTATCATACAGTTCGAGCCTTGTTGGATCAGGGATCCCAGGCTTCCTTTATCACAGAAGCTACGGCACAATATTTACGTTTAACGAAAAGTCCGGTTAAGAGTGTTGTTTCTGGTCTAGGTAGCATCGAATCAACAGCAAATTCAATTGTAACCTTGGTGTTAAAATCAATGACAGAACCCAGTGTTATGTTAGAAGTTACTGCATATGTTTTGAAAAATATTACCTCATACATACCGGAAAGACAGGTAGCCCATCTTGATTGGTCTGAATTAGAGCAACTTACACTGGCAGACCCGCAGTTTTCTACACCCAATAGGATAGATATTTTATTAGGTGCAGACGTGTACAGTAAGATACTGAAAGAGGGTCTTAAGAGAGCGCCCAGTGGATCAATGGTAGCACAGTGTACCAAATTAGGTTGGATTCTTTCTGGTGTCACACAAGTTGAAAATAAAGACAGCGCGGGTAATCTCACAGTTATGCACACAGCGGTAGACCAAAATGATCTACTAAAGAAGTTCTGGGAGATCGAAGACCAAGTTCCGCAAACTAGTATCTTAACCGAGGAAGAATTAAGGTGTGAAGAGCTTTATAAAGCTTCTACTTCAAGAGGCGAAGATGGACGATACATAGTTAATTTACCATTTAAGGATGCAATACCGGCCTGTGTAAATAGTAACATAAAGGAAATAGCTGTAAGAAGATTCAAGGCATTAGAGAGAAAATTCGCGAAGAATTTAAATCTGAAAGAAAATTACACAAAGGTTATAGAGGAATATTTACATTTGAACCACATGAGAAGAGTACAGAAACCGGACAAAAGGTTAAATAAAGCAGCATACTTACCTCATCACGCCGTCATAAGGGAGGATAAATCTACATCAAAGGTGCGCGTAGTGTTCGACGCGTCCTGCAAAAATGAAAAGGGAGTATCACTCAATGATACATTAATGATAGGACCTACCTTGCAGTCGGATTTGCGGCATATCATTCTTCGCTGGAGAGTTCACCCGATAGCACTTACTGCAGACATAGTAAAAATGTACCGACAAGTGAGAGTAGCCGAAGATAATGTAAGATACCAGAGAATAGTTTGGCGGAAGGAACCTGATGAAGAAATACAAGATTATGAGTTATTAACCGTAACTTTTGGCACAGCTTCAGCACCTTATTTGGCGGTTAAGACTTTACATCAAGTCGCCTTGGATTATAAACAAGAATTTCCAACAGCATCGGAAATAGTACCAACAAGTTATTATATGGATGACTTAATGACAGGGTGTTCCACAATAGAAGAAGGCAGGACTTTGTATATTGAAATGAAAACCTTGTTAGGAAAGGCTGGATTTGAATTACAAAAGTGGAACAGCAATAGTTCGGAATTAATGAAGAAAATCGAGACATATGAAGGTAAGGATGAAAAGGAAATATTAAATGATAGTACAAAAATTTTAGGACTTACCTGGTGTCGTAGTGTAGATCAGTTTAAGTACACGGTGCTGCTTCCTTCAGCATCTGAAACTTTAAGTAAACGTATTATTATTTCGGATATCGCGCGTTTATTTGACCCGTTAGGCTGGATAGCGCCTAGTTTGATTCTAGCTAAAATACTTATCCAAAAATTGTGGCTAGCAGGAGTAGGATGGGACGATAGTGTACCGGATAAAATAAAAGAAGAATGGGTCACTTACCGTCAAGACTTGGAGAATTTATGCAAGGTGCGTGTTCCGAGGTGGTTAGGAACATCAAATGGTTCGGTTATAGAGTTGCATGGCTTCAGCGATGCTTCAAAGGCAGCCTACGCAGCAGTTGTGTATACTCGATGTATAGATCCTTCAGGCAATATACAAGTCGCTCTTTTGACAGCAAAAACAAAGGTCGCACCTATAAAGACAGTCAGTATCCCTCGCCTAGAACTATGTGCAGCAGTACTTTTGACACGTTTATTGACCGATGTGGCACGGGCTATGAACATTCCCAAGGACAAGGTGCGCGCTTGGACGGACTCCACAGTAGTCTTGGCATGGCTAAATAGCCACCCAAGCCGATGGAAAACCTTTGTCAGCAACAGAGTCTCAGAGATCTTAACCACATTAGAAGCAAATCAATGGGCACATGTATCTACGAAAGATAATCCCGCAGATTGTGCATCAAGGGGAGTTTTACCGTCTCTCTTACATGAAAATAAAATTTGGTTTCATGGGCCTCAATTCTTACATAATGTAATTATAGAGTATAGTAGACCATTGAATGTAGATATTAATTTGGAGGAGAATATTAAATGCCATGTTACGGTAGAACATAAAGGTGTACAGTGGGATAAGTATAGTTCGTTAAGGAAATTATTAAGAATAGTAGCTTTATGTAGAATTTTCTTTTATCATTATGTTAAGTCTAGAGATATACCCAAATACATAAAGGGGACAGAACTAGACGAAGCATTAAAGTGTTGTATAAGAAGATGTCAAAGAGTGGAGTTCGAAATTGAGTACATACAGTTACAAAGAAATATGCCTGTAAATAATAAGTCAAGTAAAATTAGTTCTTTATGTCCTTTTTTTGATAAAGATGGTATAATAAGAGTTGGTGGTAGATTACACCATGCTTCATTGAGTGACAACGAAAAACATCCTATAATTTTACCACATAATACTCATTTTACTAAGTTGCTGATTGCAGACGCACATGATAGGACGTTACACGGTGGTCTTCAGATAATGATTAACTATCTAAGATCAGCTTATTGGATAATAGGAGTAAAAAGTCTTGCTAAAAATTATGTAAATAAATGTGTCATATGTGTAAAAAATAAAGCTAAGGTATATAATCAGTTTATGGGTTCGCTTCCTTCATCACGTTGTACTCCATCACGACCATTTCTGAATAGTGGTGTAGATTATGCAGGTCCAGTTCAAATTAGGACGACAAAGGGTCGAGGGCATCGCTCTCACAAGGGCTACATTTGTGTGTATGTGTGTATGAGTACTCGAGCTATACACTTAGAGGTGGTGAGTGACATGAGTACTCAGGGTTTTCTCGCAGCTTTTCGTCGATTTGTAGCTAGACGTGGCCATTGTGCAAACATCTGGAGCGATAATGGCACCAATTTCGTAGGTGCAGCAAGAGAACTTAGGGAATTAGCTTCGATCCAACAAGATATTGCAGGAAGGTTAGAAGATCGTAATACTACTTGGCATTTCATACCACCGCATGCTCCAAATTTCGGTGGATTATGGGAGTCAGCAGTGAAATCTACCAAATATCACTTAAAACGCGTAATAGGTAGTTCAACATTGACTTACGAGGAGATGAGCACTCTGTTGAGTGAAATAGAGGCGTGTTTAAATTCCAGGCCAATGACTGTGATCAATGGTGAAGATATTCATGAACCGATGCCATTAACCCCAGGTCATTTTTTAATCGGTGAGCCGCTAGTCACTGTTCCGGATATTAGTTATGAAGGATCTAATATCAGTTCTTTATCTCGATGGCAGCATGTACAAAAAATGGTTCAAAGTTTTTGGAAACGCTGGTCGGTAGAATACATGAGTAGCTTAGTTCATAGGTATAAGTGGTCGCACAGGACTCCTGAGCCTAAGGTCGGGGATGTAGTTCTTGTTAAGGAATTCGATATGCCCCCTGCTTGTTGGTTTCTGGGTACAATTATTGAGAAACATCCAGGACCCGATGAAATCACACGAGTAGTAACGCTACGAACTAGTAAGGGTTTGTTGAAACGTCCTACGTCCAAGCTCTGTATTCTGCCAGTCAATGAATAAACATAATTGATTGTATTTAAACCCAGAATGTTTGTGAAGTCTGTTATTTTATTGTTAAAGTGTTACATTAATAGTTCACTAACTGAAGGTTTATTGAATAAACTAGTTTTGTTAAGTAAGAACTGTTTATATCTATGCTATATCTAGGCAGGTGAATATAAGCTCTAAGTTGTTGTGAATTTGTAGTTAAGATTTTAGGTATTTAAAGTTAGGATTCTGATTTATTTTAAACAAAGATTTATTTGATGTAAGGGTAAGGTAATTGTTAACTTTTGGTTGAGATTTAAGAAGTTAATATTAAATGCTTATGTTTGATTTTATATAAAGATTTTATGTCAGGCTATGATAGTTAATAGTAGAAACAACTTTTATGTCATTTAGTTTTATTCTTATTTTTTTGCCTTTAATGTAAGTGCTAGTTCTAAAAATATTAATGTACACAGAATAGTATTTTTTGTTTGAAGGACATTCCTCAATAATGTCCTTGGGGGGCGGGATGTTTAAGTGTCGCCATCTTCATTTTAAAATTAGTTC
Source organism: Leucania comma (assembly GCA_958295575.1). Lineage (NCBI taxonomy): Eukaryota > Metazoa > Arthropoda > Insecta > Lepidoptera > Noctuidae > Leucania > Leucania comma. The sequence goes on along the minus strand of OY282477.1, from coordinate 19,083,692 downwards.
CTTTTCCTAATCACAGATGGCGTTGTTAGTTTAAGTCCGTTTTGTAGATCGCGGTGTTAAGATTCTCCGCGATCTAATGACCCTCCACGATTATTTTTGGTTTAGTTAGTTCAGTACAACATTACATGTGATTGTGATATAGACAGTGGTTTTATTAGTATCCCTGTGGAATATCCTTCGCTCAGCCAGATTGGCAGTAGCACAAGTGCTAGTAGGGAAGTGCGTCGTGACCAATTAAACACCCTTACCCAACACTAAAGCCTCCATAGCTCTATTATGTCGTTCTGTTTCTTGTAAATTTTGCTTGCTTGCTTTATAATCATTAACGGTTTTTGCAATTCCAGCTGCACCACCAGCTAAAGTCCCTAAAGCTGATAAACCAGCGAAAATTGGAATTAAAGGTAGAACTCCTCCACTCTTTGGTAAGGGTATTACTCGGGGTACTCGAATTCGATGGTGAATGTTGGGAAATAACTTTTTTGCGGTTAAGTAAGCTGCTTTTATTATAGTTTTATTATCCTTATGTTTGAGTTTCTTAATTTTTGATTTTATTTTTGATACTAAGGTTTTAAATGTTTTAATGCCAGATCCAGACTTTAGTTTCGCTTTCATAACTTTGCTCACTAACCAAGAGCTTAGTTTTTCACCTTTTCCTGCATCTTTTGATTTAAGCCTTTGTTTAGCCATGTTAAGTAGTTGTAAATCGGCTTTATGACGATTAGATAAGTCAGTATGGTTTGTATATGCAATGTCGTGTTGCATGCAAGCTTCGTCTAGCTTATTTACACCTCGATCACCTCGTGCTAAGCGTTTGTGAAGTTTAGTTCCTGGTCCGCAATAATTATATCCCGGCAAATGAACTTCGAATGGTAGATTATTAATTATGTTGTTAACTAGTCCGCCTCCTTGCATTACTCAAATTATAATGATAGGATTTCAAATGAGAAATAGTTATATAATATCTTAGTTTATTATTTCAGCTTTCTCAATCCAGCTGTTTTCTGCACTGTTTAAACCTAGCCATTTAACATACAGTTTATTTCCTTTCTTTTTCAAAACCTTTTCTATTAAATAAACGTCAGGATAATTAGATTTTAATAGTTCTTGTTCGTAAAAAGCTCCTAATATTTTTTGCTTTCTTTGATCTTCTATGTGATATGTCACTGGCAAGGATTTATTCACCTTTTTTATAATAAATAATTCTGTGGACCAATTAGGAGTGTAACCTTTTTCAAAATTATGTTTGTATTTGCTTATACGAACACAGTCACCAACTTTAAATTTAGGTCTCCACTGAACTAAATCATGTTTGTTCATTCTGTTTATATTTTCTTTAATTACTTTTTCATTACTTTTATTCACATCAGCCGGTTTAAATTGAATAGTGCGATGTTTTGTGTTGTTATATCTCTGCATTGTAGCCACCAATGGTTGACCCAGCCACTTATAGTTTCCATTGAGACTAAAATATTTGTATAATTTATTTTTTAAAGTTCTAATTAATCTCTCTACAATTGATGCTTTTTTAGTAGAAAACGAAGAGTAATGGTTAATATTATGCTTTTTCATAAGGTTTTGAAAAGTGATGTTATAAAATTCTGTCCCTTTATCAGTTTGTAAGTTAATAGGTTTATTACGACTACTAAGCAGTACATGTTCAAAAGCACGAGTAACATCAAATTTATTTTTCGACTTTAACGGTTCAGCCCAGGCATACTTTGAGAAGCAGTCAATTACTACTAAGATGAATTTATAGTTTTTATTGTACTTTTTCAGATTTTGCATATCCATCAAGTCTGCTTGCCATAAATCGTGGATTCCTTTCAGAATAACAGAACGTCGCGGAAAGTTTCTTCGTGCCGCTTTGTGGATTTCATTTACAATTTGCTGTTTGACCATTGAGGAGTTTTTTGAAGTCATTTGTCTACCTCTGTTTTAGTATGAAACTTATCTTGCAAATGAGTTATAATCTCAGGTATATTTGCTTTTAAAGTAGCTTGAACTGTGCCCTTTGCATCTTTTATGATTTGAGAACGCAATTTACCAATCAAATTATTTACTTCTCTTAATGTTGTAGCATTCAATTGATCTACATAATCCTTGTTCACAGCATCATCTGCTTCTACTGGAGATCTAATTCCTCTCAGTCTTGATGTTTTTAAATCGAAATCTCCGTTTTCTGATTTTAGCAATGCATTCTCATTAAACTCAAATAACTCTGACAAACGCATTCTTTTATGAATGTAGTGTCCAAATTTGTCTACATTCATTTTTAGGTGTATTGTATCGAGAGGCTGATAGTGAAATAACCAAGTTTTAAAATATTTATTTATTTATAATTTTACTTTCACGCAATTCTTCAATGATAGATATAATTTCATTATCTAATCCTGTGTTGCCAGCATCTCTTGACGCAATTAATAATTTCAACCTTTCTACTAATTCATTAGGATCATCCCAGTACACTAAATCAACGTTTTTTTTCCACTTTTTTAGTAACGGTAGACCCTTTCCGTGAACTGCATTCTTCAGTTTAAAAAGAGGTTTAATAACTTGCAAATATTTTTGTCCTTTATTACTTTTTATTGGCTTACTTGGTTCATAGTCACGACGATGTGCATTTGTATCAAGTAACATAGATTTATAATTTTGCATATCACTATCTGTCACCAAGTTTAAGTTTACATCTTTCTTGAGCAACAACTGTTTTAAACCAGGCGTATTACGATATTTATGTCCAGCTACAGTGATGAACTGATCGTTGATGGTTATGGAAGCAGAACCTAACATCAGTTTCCCGCGTTCTGCTCTAACCCCAAATGGAATATCTACCAATGCTTCCGAAGATACTGACCAAGATGACGTATCACAATCTTGATTACTTTCAACTACTGATTCATAGGAAGAGTCACTGTTGACATCGGATTCATATTTTTCGTTCTCATCACCGTTGTTATAATTACTTTCTGCGCTATCAGTTCTTTCTTTCTCCAATGTTTTCTTAATAAACGGAACATCAGCAAAATTATCATTAGCTTGCAGGAGAGGAGTTTGCTTATTAGCATTAGCAATTAGGTTGAGAGGCTCAGTTATAGGTTTGAAAACTGATTCCAGTGCTTGTTTATTATTAATCTCAGCATCTCTCATTTTACGTACTTTTACCTTTACAGCTTCTGCTGCGTCAACAATTTGTCGCTTTAATGATTTTTCCATAGTGGTAAGTTTGTCGTAATCGAATCAGCGTCGCAAGGCGAATAATAATGACAGCTCGGTAATAGTCTTATATATACATGTATTCGTATCCTTAGTCAAAGACTACAAACGTATCAAATTTACTTCTATAACATCCTTTGTTCTTGGAACAATCTTTATTAATCACAACATAACTGAAAGGAATACTCCATATTTTTGAACACATTTCACGAAATTCAGCCCATGTCATGTCAGTGTTGACATGTTCTTCATAAACATGTCTCATATTTCTTTCATCTTGTTTAAACAGAACGATTAGATTAGCGTTGTCTCGTACTAACTGTTTAGGGATTTTGCTATAAGTCTGATTTAGATAAAAACAATCGATGAACTTGTGCCTGCCCATAGCAAAATAATCGCGAATGTTATTTTGATTTTCACAAGCAACATCATCAAATACAATTACAGAATTCGGTTTTGCGTTTTGAACACTCAGTACTTGCTCATTTTCACGATATTTCTGAAATGAAATACCTGGTACTTTTTGTAAGACTTTTTCTAAAAAAACGTACTTTGGTTGTTGCAAGGTTTTCGAATAAACATACACATTTTGAAATCTTAAACCGTTCTCATGTATAAGAAGACCAATTAATAAATTAGTTTTTCCACAATTTGACGGTCCGCAAATGATGCCTCGTACCGAGTTAGGTAATAATTCTCCATGGCGAAAACCAGTCTCCTGAGAATTGACACAAAATGTTTTTACTTGTAACGATTGTGGTTGTTTTACAAATTTCATGACGACTACTTAGAAGGGTTATATTGTTAATGATTCAAATAAGGTATTACATACACATTTATAAGTCATCGCTAACTCGAACAATTAAACGATTGCTCGTTGCTCAGTACGACTAGTACATATATTTGATAGAAGTTTGCTCACCATGGCTGTCCTTCAATAAAAAATAGAATTTTGTAAATTAGATTTGAAAGTGGAATAGGCCCTGAACCAAAGTTTTCAAAAAAAAAATGTTATTGGGTATTCTATTCCACCGCGACGAGCGAGCGAAGCGAGCGACAGAGCGAAAGGTGGAATAGAATGCCCAATAACATCCTACTCCCAACTATCATCAAGTTAAATGTTCGTTCCAGACATGTAAATAGTAAATATTACCGATTGTTCATTGATTATGTTCCTAATAAGAACAGTGTCGAAGGAATCCGAGGATATTGTTGTGATTGTCCGAATGGAAACAGGACAGTTGGATGCTGCGCTCATGTCGCAAGTGTAATATATTATTTAGCTCATGCGAGATATCTATCTCGCATTTTACGTCCTGCTGAAATTCTGTCGAAAATATTTTCAAATGATGCAGTCAATGTTGTGATAAATGAAAATAGTGATGATGATGATTAAAATTATGTTCAACATGTAATTATAATAATTAATCCAAAAATGACCTCTTTAATTAGTTCCTACCAGCCGTACGCACACTAAGTAATTCTCATAATTACTCAAGAAGCGCCTCTTTGATTTTGATCAGCTTTTGTATGGTATAAGTATATAAATCAAAGAGTATTATATATTTTTTTTGGCGCGGTAGACATAATAGAACAGTACTAAAAAAAATTATTTATATTTTGTTTAATTATTTTACACAGTTGTCATTTCACGAGAACTCTGAAAAAAATACAGAATATTTTTCAAAGTATCCCTCATTATACGCAATTGGTCCCATCCTTCTAGCTTTTATAGTTTTTCGGAAAAAAAATTATGAAAAAATCGGCGCGCATACGAACTTTCTCGAATATCTCAAAGACAGGTCAAGGTCAGGGGTCAACGACCTTACATTTCGTATTGTTTTAGAGTGCCAATACCAGTACAAATGATAATTCCGTCATGGGCCGTGGGGGCCATTTCGTGCTCCTTACCTCGCTATACCCTTTCCGTGTCGAGTCACATCCAGGGAATGAAATATTCGCCACTAACTTAAATTACAAATGCGCACTCGATGTGCTCGTGTATTCTGTAGTTACATATTCTTTTGTTTATATCTAAATAGTCCGACGTAAGGTATCAAAAAATTATCATGTAAGTCAAATCCTTTTTAACCTATGACCGCAAACGGAATCGGTTATTTGAATCAGTTGTCAGTGGACGAGTTTCCAGATATTGTAAACTACCATTTATTAATTTTCTTTTTGTCCAAAAAGTGCATTCGTCGGATATCGTGGAAACGCATTGTTTTTTATGCCAGCCAACACTAATTGATATACATGTAAATCTGTAATTTAAATCAATTAATGATAATAAAACATTGTAGAAGACGAATTAATAGACACGATCAAAGCACTGAAATCTCAAGATGTCATCACGAATGATTCGTCTCATGCAATAAACTGGCCATTTTTTTGAAGTGATTGTTGATATATTCTAAGGGAAGATACGTTATATGGATACGTTACGAAAATGCGCTAACATTTCAATCAGAAAAGCAGGACTCGAGAAACACATCTATGGTCAGTGTCATCACAGTTGCAAACGTAGATTTACTGATAGACAAGAACAAATATAAGAGGCGGCGCTGTCGTGCTAGTGAAATCGCGTTAGCCACCGAATGTTTACGATTATGAAGACGTGAGTTCCATCTACATAATATATCGCTTCGCAAAATGGCGACCAAAATGATAAGCGAAATTTTATAGAAATATCATTAAAAAAAAGTTTTCATCTACTTACGAGTGAAATGTGATTCCATGTGATTTTTTTATCATAATTTGTACAATGCATAAAAACACCCCAAGGCAATTTGATAACCTTGAACCCACTTAAAACAAAAAATATATTTTTTTGAGTAACACCCTCGTTATGTTACTCGCCGATTGTGACTGAGTGAAACTATGACCAACGATCCTAATTTCAGCGGTCCACACGCTAGAGGCAAGTCACGTATCTTCCGCTGTTTTGATTACAAATCAATTCACCCACAAAAAAAAACCTATATCGAAATAGAATACAGCAACAAATGTAAATATTATCAGTGACAATAATGACATTACTATGACAGGTGAAAATAGGAGTTTTTGTAGGTACAAAACTCCTATTTTGTGCCAGCCTTCGACTTCTGCTACTGTAACCAATTTAAAAGAAACTACTCAAAAAGTCAATTAATAATTACCTACAAAATGCCCCAGAAAATAAGAGAAAATTTATTCGAAAAACGGAAAAAATCCCCCTTTTCTATTAACTCCGAAAAATTCATATCATATATAGAACAAAAAAATGCTCTGACGAAAATAAAGGTAAAAGGTTTAGGAAAAACATATAATACGTTTAGTTATATACTCGTATTTAGTTTTTTTACGTTTCGCGTTTCGTATATACTAAAACTTATGTTGTCTAATATTGTCTCCACAAATGATTGATTACAAATTTCTCAAACCAGGTCATACCCAGATGGAATGTGATAACATGCATTCTACGATAGAAACGAACGAACGGATTATTATTATTATTAAAATCTATATTCCCGAAAACCAGCAAAATGTGATACGACTGGCACGGAAAGACAATACATGGTTGAGGTACCACCAAACTATTCAAAATTTAAGGATGGAAGGCAATGCGCGGTATATCTATTAGTAATACAATAGAGATACCTTGCAGCGTCAGATGGATACAGGTAAGGAAAGATGTTCCCAATTCGTTTTTTTTCAAATTCGACCAGTGGGAAAAAATTAAAAAGGTAAGTTTTAAGAGAATGGTAGCTCGGTCAGATATTTCCTCTTCTATGGATACAAATCTGTACTCAGAACCACTTCGACACGACATTTATACATTAGTAGTAGAAAATGAAAATATGGCCACAAGAGCTACAAGTGACGTGGACGACTTAACACTTCGATCCACAACTACCCAACTTGTTCATACAAAAGTAGACTTTAAACATCGGAATTAAGGCCTATAGTGGCGTGGATGTGAGAGGACACCGGTGTCCTCTGAGCTAGGACAGATTAACCCTAACTACAACAAAAGCGTCGTTTAAATTGTCATGCAGAAGTACTTTATATATAAAATTGTCAACAATTATTATTAATTATTGTTGGTAAAAATATAAACTTTTCTGAGATATATCGCCGCTCTAAAATCATTATTGTTCTTCTACGATCGTTCTGTGTGTTTTGTCATCTACTATTTCTACCACTCCTTTAGTGGAATGGAACTCTTGTGTGTTGTGACTCTGTGCACAATAAACTTTTCTTTCTTGTGCACTTGAGGACTTTTTTCTATCTTTTTTCTATCTTCCTCACACTACTCTTAAGATTATCCCTACATTGATGACCTCGACGTGATTAGAAACGCAAGAACAAATAGAAATTAAAAGTATAAAAATGTAGATTAAATACGTTAAAATCCGAGTCAAAAACTTTAACGATGGCATCCACAAATAGGAACGATTTTAAATGTAGTAGTAACAGAAATTATACATATAAGGCAGGCGAACTTCACAATACAATTAGGAATGACTTTGCTAAGGGAATTATAGACCTCCTGTTGAAACCTAAGCGGACGCCGGCGTCCTCGCGTGTTTTACTCCGTCAAACTCCAAGCGGACGCCGGCGTCCTCTCACACCCAGTCCACTATAGTCCATAATACCGATGTTTAGATTCTATTTTTGTATGAACAAGTTTGATTATTTATGGTCTTAGACAAATTTCCTACAAATTGAACGCAAAATATTTCATAATCTATGCTCAGATTTTTTTTTTCGGTTTGACATTCACTGCATAATTTTGTTGCGCGCGTTCATCTTCGCTGTGTTTGTGTTTGTGTTTTTACCAGATTTTACTCAAGTAAGTATTATTTGTTATTATAGAGTTATTATTTTGCTTATATTGATTCTATTTAGAGTATAATTTGCATGAAATACATTGTTATAACTTATAAATAAAGCCGTTATAGTTTGTGATTATGTTTTCCGATTTCCGTGTAAATTATGATGATGTTTATCAGTAAATGTAATGAAACTATTATAAAAAGTAATTAGGATCGTTTATCCAACGATATAATAACGTTTCTATTCAATTGTAGTGAAAAATAATTTTGATAAGAAAGCACGCGTAACGGCCATTTTGGGATTCAAAATCCAACAAGCCATCTTGGTCCTTATTTGTATCACGCTAAGGACAAAGTTTATTTGGAGTTTGTTTTTATCAAGTTTTTACTAGGGAAACTGCAGTGTCGATACACGTGTCGATAAAATTTTGTAGTCATCGATAGTGATAGCGGTATTTTATAAATATTGTTTATTTATTTTTATATGATAAATTGGTTATTTCTAAAGCTCTAACATGACTTTATATTTTTTTTTTCTTTTTATTACCAAAGAAAATCAACTGAAGAGACCATAGGTTATATACTAAGGCGATATTTTTTCTCTTTTTGTTTTAAAGCATGTCGAATTGGCGCGTAAATGAGCAGCCTCCTGCGGACTTCCTGGATCTGCTTTACGACAAGTAAGATGTGGACGTTGAAGAGGAGAGCGGCGATGAACACGAAGTGTTTTCCAGCGATGAGGTTGTTATGTTTGCCTTATAATTTGTTATAATAATAATAATTTGTGAACTGTTTTTTATTGCATGGACATCTTCTTTGTACATTTTAGGATGAAGTTGTGCAAGCTCGCTGTTCATCGCCGGTACGCATGGGGAGCCTTCCACGAGTGGTATTGCGTTTATTGTGGTTTGCGCTGATTTATTGGCTATGGGTGGCGGAGTATTTGCATGTTTTTTTTATGTTTAGGATGAAGCATGGGAGCGTTCACCCTCACCGGAGGCTCCACCCTACTCTCCTCTCACGTCACCAGAGCGCCCTACAAGGAGGCTGCCGCAAGCGGTAATACTTCTTTATTCTGTTTGATTTGCTATATTTCGTATTTATTACAGTTGGATTTCAGTGGTTTAACGTTTCAATATAGAGAAAGAAACGAAAGGGAAGCTAGTGAAAGGAGAATTAATAGGCGAAGAGGTGGACGAAGGGGTGTGCGAGGACAGAATGTGGGTGGGCGTGGGCATCCGAACCGGAGCCGCAGGGGGAACAATCAGTGGGAGGTGGGACACCCACTGAATGAAATTTGGATGAATGACGAAGACGTTCCCCCTGAATTGGTAAGTTTGGCGACGGATGTATTACGAAGACGACAGATGAGAATGCAAGGTGCTGCCAGAGCCGAGAGATTATGAACGAGAGGTTGATAGCGGGAGCGAAAATGGTGATGAATTCTTCGACGCTAATGATGGAGCGGATAAACCGATCTAAAAAAAAGTTAAAATCATTTTGTAATCTGTGATTTCTAGAAGTAGGACATTTGTATGGTTAGGCGCTTTGCCTTTAGAACAAATGCGGCCATTTTGTTTAGTTTACAATTTAATATTATAAAGAAAAAGAACGTCCTTTTTTGAAAATGTTACAAAAACGCACCTATCTGAATTGAGAGATATCTTTGGTGCTTTTTTGAGATTTCATTCAAGCACCAAAGATTCTTCCAGCGCTGTATACTAATTAAAACAAAATAAAAACGTCGTGAAATGCAGGAATGAAAAAAGGCGGAAGGACAAGTAATGGCATCTGAATTAAATGGAGGAATCGATTTGGACAAATCATTGAGTAAATTCAAAATGGCGGCTATAAGTAATGTTTGGTTTTGTATTTTGATTCCTTTAGATACATCTGTGTTGAAATATTATTACGTTTCAAAACGTGTTTATTTTTATTAATATAAAATAGTGCTTGAAGAATTCAACTTCAATATGTAAAGTTCGTCAAACATCATGTCCTGAAATAACGAATAGGATACTTTTTCCAAAACTCTAAACATTTCTTTCAAATAAACTATTTACAAGTTCTTTTGAATTGTCAAAGTCGGTTAGTCACAAAAAAAATGAAGCTATTTGCATTTGCACGTTCCAAAGCGTTAAGTCAATATATAATGAAGTGAGAACGAGTTACGTGTTTCAAAGTTCGTAAATCCGTCACGAAGCGCGATTTAAGCGGACGAGCAGTACGCAGACACTACCTCTCTGAAAAAGAATTGACCCAAAATATTTCACAATACGGCCTAGTCACCCATCTTATTCCTTTACTTCAAGGTATTACTTTAGCTTTTGAACCCAGAACCGGACTCTTGAGGAGTTTGGGGCCTGCAGTTCAAGTTATTCTTATGGTGATGGAGGACAAGTACTACCTTCCCTTTTTAGTATCTCAATGATCTATTAAAGGAGCTTAGTCATTATGACGACACAAACCGAAGACGTACGCGCGCTTGAAGCACCACCCAAGCCTCCGAAGAAGAAGAAGCCTTTGCCAAGACCCAAGCCTCAGCTTACAGCCGACAGGAGCCTGCCAAAACCTACCAGACTATCGACGACAAACACACCACTTACTAATGATCCACTCTGGTTAGACAGCCTAGTCATTGAAGGCGAAAAGGGCCTCACTTCAGAGACCTCAGTTAAAGAGTTCAAAGCGGATGCCGCAGGGTACGTTGCCCTAGTTGAGCACGAGTACAACGCGCTATCGGATTGTGACAAGCATGTGGCCAAAACCGTGCCTCCCAGCGCATTTGCGTACTATCATCACATTATGTGGTGGTATCACGTCGCTCTTGTTGCACAGAAGCATGGACGAGCGAGTCCTGAACAGGATCGCTTGATACATTTCGTAAACGGCTACGATGCTGTTGTTGGAGCGGGAGCCGCTAGACGGCACGGGAGTGAAGCACTACCTGGTGGCGGACGAACCAAATGAAGAAGGACACTTCGGTGAACTAAATCACTTGAGTCATCGCGACTACGAGACGCTCATCGCACCCACGCTGTCAATAAACCGCGTTCTCAGCGACATCGCTCACACGATTAATCGTGGTGGCGAGTTTCATATGCCTGAAGGCATACTGCCGGGAGGTAATCCTGGCCTTGAAGAGAACCGGCCTGCCATTAGGCTCGCCCGATTACCGGACATCCAAGTCCCTCAACCCGACGATGACGACATCGCTGAAGGAGTGGAAGAAGAGGAGGAGGACGCTCCGAGGCCAGCGACACCAAGAGAACCAGCTCATCAGCCAACGGCTAATATGCTGGGTTGGCGACAAGCAGTCACATTAAATAAGAATCAACATTTCTGAGATGACTCAGATCTTCGAGGACCCGAGGGAGGTCGAATTCGTCATCCGACGTTACCAACTGAACCGTGATTTGTTTGAGTTCGTGTACCGCCGTTTAAGAGAGGCGCAGCGATATAAGATTGTCGCGCTACCTAAGAATACGACGGGCAGTGTAGCTCAACAGCTCGCGTGGAAGCCGACCACAACTATAATCAACCGGAACCGCCAGTTTATTTCTGGCGAGGGGAAGATTGTCTCACGGACGATGATTCCAACTAGGATTGTGACTGCCGCACGAGTCCTCTGTTATAGAGTGATTCGACCACAGCTGGAATTGGATGGAGATGGTGGTCTAGTAGACCCATGGTGTTCCCTGTATTGGAACAGGTATACCAATGTCCCAGGACACTGGACTGGAAATCGAAACTACACACAGTAACTTTGTGTAGTATTTGTCCTCAATCACCGAGAACCGGGCTTTCGAGAAGTTTGGGGGCTGTACTTCAAGTTATTCTTATGGTGATGGTGTGTGTGCATTGACAAACAGGATTCAAATGTTGCCTACGGCTGCTGAAATAATATCCTGTCATAAAGTAGCAAACAGCCCAGGCAGTTTCCTAGGTATACTAAAAGAACTTGGAGATATATTATTGATTACCACAGCCAGAGCAACTCATAAGATTTACATATCTGCCCCTTCTTTTTTATTGTACTTGTGGAATTCTAAAGTTACGGCCGCACTACCGTTATATGCCAATAATTTATTGCCATAACACTTTCGACGCCGCGTCGGACAATGGTGGTTGACCCCCCTTTTCATCTGGAGCCAGACAAAAATTTATAATTTTGTCAAATTTCATGTTTTCATGCAACATTTTATACCAATCACAAGTGTTAATAAGCGTTACCCACCATTGTCCGACATGGCTTCTGCGCAAGGAATACTGAGAATCTGTTACGGGGCCGCGCGGGCGCGGTGACGCCCACCCCCTCCCGCGCCCACACATCGCGCGTACTTGCGCCCTTCTAGTCGCCGTTACTTCGTTGCGCAGTAATCACATGTTTTATTTTTTTATCATAACGAAGATCGTCTTTCCAAGTTTACGTCGTAACGATGGATTACGATGACTTTGAGATTAGCCAAGGAGACCTGTCTCGAATAGATAATATAGAAATTACTCTCCTTAACCAAAGTTTTCAAATAAGCTCTGATAAAGATGACAACATTCAACTTTCGCGACCAAGACGGCGTCGAATAATCTTATCAGATAGTGAGTCAAGTGAAACTGAAATTAATCGTGCCATTCAAGATTTAGCGGCGAGTTCACCACCCTCGACATGGACCGATCCCAAAGGTAATCAACGCCAATTGATAGCTTTTACCGAAATTCCTGGTGCACCGTTACATATTCGCAAGCTTATGACTAACAAATCCCCAGCAGAATTTTATACGCTTTTGGTAACGGATGATGTTTTAAATGAAATAGTGAAAAACACTAATAACTTTGCAGTTGCTAAAATACTTAACTCACAAGAAGCTAGAAAATGTGCACGCATTCGGAACTGGGCGCCTACTAACCTAGTCGAATTAAATATCTTTGGTTTGGTTTTGTTTATGGGCATAGTGAGATTACCTAAAATATCAGACTACTGGTCCAAAGATGAAATTATGGGAAAAAAAAATCCAAGAACCGTTATGTCCTGTAATCGGTTTGAGATATTGCTTTAAATACTACATTCAGAACAAGATGAGGAGAACTAAGCTGATCGAATACGAAATTTATTAAGACAATTATTGAATGTAATGAATCACAATTTTAAGGAAAACTATATACCTGGTGAGGATTTATGCATCGACGAGAGTGTTGTGCCTTTTCGAGGACACTTAACACGTTTCCTGCCATATGGAAATCCGAATACATTTGCGTTTTTCATCAGTCGCTTAAATGACGTGAAATGACTTATTTATAAGATTTCTATATATAATATATGTTTTTATATATTATGTGCTGTTTTTAATCCGCCGGTCATTTACACCCGGCGCGGCGCAAATGTAATATTTTTTTCATTGGAGCCACGCCGGTCAAATCGCCGGTCATCCTTGTTAGTCGCGTAAAAATCCCCGCCAGAACGTCCATCCTGCGCCCGAGCGAGCGCGCTACTGATGAGTGAAAAATAAAGAAATATTAGGATAGTGCATGCTGCGTCCCTTCCCCGCTGCCCCGCATTACATTTCTTCCGCGTCCTGTGCGAATGTTTTTGTAATTGTAGGTAAACAACTCAGTGCAAAGTTTTATTTGTCACAGATCGGAGTGCGCGCTAAATGGTCACCTAACATTCTAGTTTATTGTTATTATTATATGTCAAAGCTATTGAACATGTTATTTGACGAATTGGATCTAACTTTAGATGATTTTCGTGAAATAGAATATATTGAATCCCAATTTCGTGAGACGGAGAGTCTTTCAAGTGATAATGAAGAGGTTATTCGGTTTTCTAATCGCCGTGCAAGGAAGCGCTGCATAGTGCCATCTGATACTGAAGACGAAGAAATCCTTGTACCCTCACCGTCAGAGTCTGGTTACACTCCAAATACGGAATGGCACGAACCACAAGGTAAACAACCTAATATAATACCTTACACTGAAATTTCTGGTTTGAAGCCGATGCATTTGCGACACGCTTTAGCTGGCGGTCAACCTGCAGATTTTTATAATTTGATGGTACTAGAGGCTCTGTTAGAAGATATAGCTAGACAGACCAATATTTTTGCCGCGCAAGTTTTATCTAAAAGTCGATTATCGCGCCAATCCAGGCTACACTTGTGGAAGGACACTGATAAAACTGAAATCAAGAAGTTTTTTGGTCTTATAATTTGGATGGGTTTGGTAAAATTACCAAAACTGGCACTTTATTGGTCTAATGACCCAATGTACGCTCAACCGTTCGCTAAAAATATTATGAGCCGCAACAGGTTTGAAATATTACTGAGGATGTTGCATTTTTCTAATAACGAGGAGGCTCGAGAAAATGATCGTTTATCGAAAATAAGCAATCTTCTTTGTGCCTTGAATGCTAATTTTGCTTACCACTATACACCTAGTGAATTTCTTTGTGTGGATGAGAGCAAGATTCCATTTCGTGGTAGAGTAATCTTTAGACAATATAATAAGCAAAAACGCCATAAATATGGTATCAAACTATTTAAATTATGTACTGTTCCCGGATACACTTGGAAAATTGAGGTTTATTCTGGAAAACAGCTCGATTCTGCTTTTTCTACACCGACAAATGTGGTGCTCAGGCTGTGTGAGGATTTACTAGGAAAGGGCTATTCTGTATTTGTAGACAATTGGTACACAAGTTTGGATTTGGCAGAAAAGTTAATTGACAATGAGACACATCTTATTGGTACTTTACGTAAAAACAGAAAGTACTTGCCGAAACAGGTGATGGAAGCCAAATTAAACCCTGGTGAGTTTGCAGCCAAAGAAAACAGCAAGGGAATTACAGTTATGAAATGGAAGGACAAACGTGACGTTTGTCTACTGTCAACTAAACACTCTATAGGATTTATAAAAACTAAAAATAAGAGAGGAATAGAGGTGATTAAGCCGAAGATAATTATGGATTATAATAAAGCTAAGGCAGCAGTAGACCTCTCTGATCAAATGACAGCGTATTCTTCTCCGCTTCGAAAATCTATCAAGTGGTACAAGAAGTTGGCCTTAGAACTGCTTCTAAACACAGTTGTAGTAAATGCTCGGGTTTTATATGAAGCTACCACAAAAAAGAAAATACCTATTATTGAATTTAGACGAAAACTGTCACAACAAATGATTGACTCAAACCCACGTGATGGAGCTAACATTCCATGTAGGCCAAAGAGAATAAAACATTTTCTTGTAAAAGCAGACGGAAAGGCTGTGACGACAAGAAAATTTTGTGTAGGTTGTTACAAAAATAATTCACAAACGCATGGAAGAAAAATTGCCAAAAACAAAACCAAAAAGGTTACGACATTTTGTTCAGTTTGCCCAGACAAGCCATATTTGTGCAGACCGTGTTTTGATAAAAATCATTAATTTTCTGTTTGTTTTTTAATTTTAAATTACTTTGATCTCAACACAACATAATGTGTCTCTAAATAACACTAGTCCTTGATTTGTAATAATAAAAATATTTTAAAAAGTATACTGTCTTTAATTTACATCATAATTTTGTTTGACTCGCTACAAAAACATTCATACAACCAAAAAATTATAAAAATATTTTGAGGCCAAGTTATCTAAAGTGATCATTGGGGCCGCGCCGGCCACTTGTAATGGTATTTTGCGTTACACGCATGGCCGTCAGCGAGCAAAAGGTGTTCAAGTTCACCTTAGTTGTGCCGGTCATTTAAGCCCCCCATGGCCCAAACGCTTCTACCAAGTGCCGGTCATTTGGACCCCCCATGGCAGCTAACGTGTTAATCTTTCGTCAGATAACAAGCAAAAGCGTCATAAATATGGAGTAAAACAGTAAAAATATTTAAATTATGGACATTGCCAGGTTACACCTATAAAATTAACATTTATGCTGGCAAACAGAAATTAACACTTTTCCCGCGAGGCGGCGACCCTCCTTGCTGGCTGAAGTCTTCGCAAAGAGTTTCCCTTGAATCGAAAGTAAGTTAGTATGTTAGAAATAAGGTTCTAAAGTTCATAGTTAAAATTCATAATAGTAATAAATACCATCTATCAGGTTTTATAAGCATTGTTATTTTAAGCACATGGGGGCGCTATCAGATTATTTCTGGTAAAGCTCTCCATTCCTCTCAAGAAGCTATGAGGGTGTACATTCAAGACGTTACAACAGCATTAAATCATCCAAATATTTTGAAAAGCTTTATAAAATTCCCAACCACAAGACAAGCAAGGGATACCATTAAACAATATATGGTAAACGGTATTTAATATATGTACTAAACCTGTGTACAAAGCTCATTTATTTTTTCATGCTAACTAGATATTTTTTTTAGTTTCTACAATAAATACGGATTCCCAGAAGTTATAGTGTGTATTGATAGAAGCCATTTTAAAATATTTACACCAAATAAAGAACAGGAGCACCTATATTTCTGTCGAAAACATTATCATTCTCGTAGTGTACAAATGGTTTGTATATCAGTGGCATACTTACGTAATGACTTGTATTTTTAGTTCTTTAATGTTTTTATAGTTAAGCTGGAAATTCAAAGAAATGAAAGCAATTTATTTTCACAAACAACATGTATAATTACAATAGCTATTTGTTTTTTCAGATATGTTGTGACCACAATTGTTTAATCCTCTCCGTTAACACAAAGTTTGGATTTAAAGTGTCAATGATTATATACAGTCATTGCACAGGCGGAATAAGTTTGTGTGGCTGCTAGCTGAGTAATAAGTTTAGTTGTAAATTATAAACAGTAATGGTAATTACATGGAAATGAAGCTATGAACAACAACAAATAAAAAAGGATTCGCTGGTGATTCTGGATACCCTCAACGACCATGGTTAATGACACCCTAAATTGACCCACCTCAAAACTCAATTATGGAGACTTTCAATACAGCTCATATTTCCACAAGAATCGTTATTGAAAATACCTTTGATTAAAGAACCGTTGGCGCTGTTTACACAGGGATAGAACTTTGCACCATCAACCTGAAAAATGTGCACAAATTACTTTAGCATGTTGTGTGTTACACAACATTGCTTTAAAATATAATGTTCCAAACCCTGAAGAATATGTTGCTGAAGAACTACAAGGTATTTTAGTAAAATAAACTGTAGATACCAAAATAAAACAAAATAAAACACTTTGTCCACTTTTTGCAGAACCATTTGAACGAAATGAGATGGTGTTGGAAAATGAAAGAACTAGTGATTTACTACTCAGGAGACGTACATTACGGAATCAAATGGCTAGAAAACTCTCTCAAAGACGATGATTGTTTACATATGTTAATTAGTGTTATTCTTCTAGTCAACCTACAAACTAGGCTTTTTTATTACTTTTTACTAATTTTTAATATATTTTATTAGATTATAATATACCTATTTGTTTATTAACCCCAATAGCATTCTAGCACTATTATTAGAGTGGTATATGTGGGACAGCCAAGAAAACTATATAGGCTTACATACTACTGAGACATATAATGATCAACTCCATTCGGAATCGGATCTGACAAAAGCTTGTCTTGCCAGGTCCGATTGAGTCTGTGTGCCTTGTGTTGTGTGTGTTGTGCCTTCTGCGGATCGGAGAGGTTAATTGCAAACGGCCTCTCCGTTGACGACGAGACGTGAAGGGCAAAAGCGTGGGACTTTGCTACGCACGACTAGAGGTGTGAGGAAGTGATGGTGCACCAATGCTAATGGGCCTATCTCGCTCCTCCTATCTCGATCCAAAGAAATTGGTAATGTTGTTTTCAAGGCGAAGTACACTACAGTAATAATATGGGTGTGTATTCAAAAAGTCACTCGTTGTTACGAACCGGCGGTTTTCAATTAAAATACAAGTAAACACTACGTGAACACATCATTACTCTATCAATTTCGGTAAAAGCGTTGAGATAGAAAACTTCACAACTTTACTATGTGTAGGCGAGGGCTCTATCGCGGAAGGTACCAACAACATGTTTTAACGGACAATCTTCCAAGAGCGCAACCAGAGCTTTCAATATACAAGAAAATGCAGTATTAGAAATTAGTATTTCCATTGGTACAATTAATAGATTAAATAAAATTATTTAATAGATTAGAATCTTAGTTTTGCTTAGCAACGATTTCTGAGAAATCTATTATATTTAGACCTTGTTTTTTTTTTAATACAAATGACATTTGAATTATTATTTGATGACTTAAACCATTAGCAGGACAATACACGACGCGAATGCCATCGATGTTGGCAGAGAGCTGCCAATGCCGTTAGACCACCTTCTCTCCCAGAAGTGCAAGCTAATGATCGTGGTGGACAAAATGTCAACGAACTTCATGTTCCCGAGTACAAGAGAGCTTCTAACACTCCCGCACATTGTATTTTAAATATCTGTGGTAATGACACATGACACCGAACACCAGATGCAATTTAAGTTCACATTCTTTGTGAATACAAGTTGTATATCCCCGATAGTTTGTCTAGAACACCTTGCAAGGAATAATTGGGTTGAATTGCCGGATTTTTGCAACACCACTAATTATTTTACTGCAGCCTACTTTAGTGATGTTTGCGACATATTACGAGCAGCTGTGCAACGTGGATCAAGATTGAATTTTAGAGTGCCGAGGTTCTATGAGTAATGACGAAATGCATTTTTGGGTTGGATTAAATGGCGATCAATTCGATGCCATTTTGGAGCAAACTCCTTGTTGGAGCGTTATCATCATCATTAGCCTGCGTAAATCTACTGCTGGACAGGCACTTCTCATCTTTGAAACGCCTGATGAATATTTCATAGTAGCAAGATGTCCAAACACCTATAATTAGTTCGTAATTTTTCCGGTCTTAATGACATGGCACTTGTTCATAAATCCTCAAACTGTAACACCGAATTAAATTTCTTTTAACTTTGCATTGAGCATCCAGAGTTTATTTGTTTCCGGAATATCCCGTAATTCTCGCACACTCCTTCACTCAGCCAGTTATGCAACGATTCCAGAACTATATTAGGCATATACTTGTCAAAACTTCGTACAGGTGATTCGGATGAAAGGCTTGCCACATTATTTAATATGTTGAGGAGAACACTGGTCTTCTTAGAGTTCCAGTTATTGGTGTACCCGTAACTCTACCTGAGCAGGAGGTATTTGATTATATTTTCGAGCAAAACCTTTCTGAGAAGTTGCCGAACATAATCCGTGAGACCCTCTTAGCTACAATCAAATTAAGACATATATCAGGTAAGAAAAATCTGAGTACCTGTAATTATATCCTAGAGTTACCAGCAAATATCAGAAGAATACTTATTGACCAAAGCCGAATTTTCATCAATAGGACGTCTTGCACCGTAAGACACTTCACGATAGTCACCAAGTGTTTCGATTGTCAGCAATTCGAACATGCATCCAAGTATTACCGAGAAACAAATGCTACTTGTAACCACTGCGGAGAAACTGGTCATTCTTTTAAGGATTGCAGCAATAAGAACGCTCACCCCAAATGTGCGACGTACAATCGCTTCAAGCGGAAATGTGACCATCAAACAGGTGATGCTAATACTATGGTGCGTAAATTCGCAGAGGAAAACTTTATTAATTCTATAGATTATGAAGGCATGATCCTCACCCAGCTACGGATCTGGCCCTAGGCCTCCCGACTGGAGCAGATATCGCACCCGACGTGATCCTCACCCAACTACGGACCTGGCCCTAGGCCTGCCAACTGGAGCAGATATAGCAACCGACGTGATCCTCACCCCGCAACGGACCTAGCCCTAGGCCTGCCGACTGGAGCAGATATCGCACCCGACGTGATCCTCACCCAGCTACGGACTTGGCCCTAGGCCTGCCGGCTGGTGTGATGGCATAGTGTTAGCCATCTCCACGTGATCGCTATCCAGCTACTATCTCAACTCGTTGCCATCGTTCATAATGGTATACCGTGGTTGCACATTTCAGTTGGCTCTCCACAAGCGGGTCTCACCAACTGGAATTTCAAAAGGCAAACATACATGGATATCGTTCAAGAACCTTAGCTTTCCTTAGTCGTAACTGGTTAAGTAGCTCATTATTAGTATAAATAGAACGTTTTGTTTTAATCGGGCCATTACTATTTGAATTATCGTCGATCAAACAACTCAGTTGGGAAGAACATTGTGAAAAATGGAGAAAATCGAGCACCGCGCTGTCATAAAGTTCCTTACCAAGCAAGGTAAATCGGTTCAAACCATACTAGAAGAGATGTCATCCGTTTACGGGGAGTCTCGCCCCGGTAAAACCATGGTTTATAAGTGGCATACCCTTTTTAAGCAAGGCAGGGCCTCACTTGAAGATGATCCTCGGCCAGGACGGCCGATCGAGGTGACCACTCCGGAAATAATTCAAAAAGTGGAAAAATTAATACTGGAAGATGCTAGACTAAAGAAGAAACAGCTCGCAGAAATGGTTGGAATATCCGATACAACCATATTTAAAATTCTTCACGATCATCTCGGCATGACCAAAGTCAGTGCAAGGTGGGTGCCGAGAATGCTCACACCGCCTCAAAAACAACAGCGCGTAGAGTGTTCTCGCGCGTTTTTGGACCTCTGTAATGAAGACCAGGATGGAGTATTGACTCGAATTGTTACTGGGGATGAAACTTGGGTTCATCATTATGAACCTGAGTCCAAACAAGATTCTATGCAGTGGCACAAAAAAGGTACACCACCACCAAAGAAATTTAAGGTGTCACAGTCGGCGGGAAAAATCATGGCGACAATCTTTTGGGACTCAGAAGGAATCTTGTTGATAGATTATAAAGATAAAGGTGTCTCCATAACCGGAGAATACTACGCTTCAATCTTAGAGCGATTAAAGGAAGCAATCAAGGCAAAAAGAAGGGGAAAATTAACCAAAGGTGTCCTCCTTCTGCACGACAACGCGCCTGTGCACAAGAGCCGTGTTGCGTTGGCTTCCCTGCATAAGGTGGGCTTCGATATTTTGGTTCATCCACCCTACAGTCCTGACCTGGCTCCCAGTGATTATTATCTCTTTCCAAAAATGAAAAAAGAACTTCGGGGGAAGAAGTTCTCAAGCGATGAAGAAGTGAAGGAAGCAGTTTCAGCTTATTTTTCAGACAAAGAAAAAACATTTTTTTTCGAGGGTATACATAGCTAATTGAAAGATCTGAAAAATGCATTAGGGTTGCAGGAGAATATATTGAAAAGGAAAAATAAACTTGTATTTTTATTTCCACGTCTTACCCCCGATTCCGCGAACTTAAAAACGCCCCCTCGTATATTGA
Source organism: Leucania comma (assembly GCA_958295575.1). Taxonomy (NCBI): domain Eukaryota; kingdom Metazoa; phylum Arthropoda; class Insecta; order Lepidoptera; family Noctuidae; genus Leucania; species Leucania comma. Next base: position 19,062,367 of record OY282477.1, on the reverse strand, counting down.
CGTAAGTTCCGACCGTACCGCGAAAACTTTAAGTGATATCATACTGCAGGTTCTTTCAAAATTCAATTGTTTGTCGAAATTGATAGCTCAGACATACGACGGTGCTGCTGTGTTGTCATCTGAACTGAACGGCGTTCAGTCGTTGGTTCGCCAGCAATGTCCTCTCGCTGAATATGTTGGGTGTTCCGCCCATGTCCTGAATTTGGTACTTTCTAAGTCCTGCGAACGTATTCCTGAAACTAAACGTTTTTTCAATCTCGTAAAAACGTTGGGCAATTTTTTTTAATAATAGTACCGAAACGCAAAACCACTACAATAAAATAGCCGATATGAAAAAATTGCCTCGCGTTGCTGACACTCGATGGACTTACAATTCACGTACAGTAAATGTAATTTTTAATTCTTCTTCACATTTAATAGATTTATTTGAGGATATGGCCGAAAACGAAGACTCGTGGGACGGTGAGACTTTAAGTCAAGTTTCGTTTTTGTTATTCAATTTACGAGATTTTCAATTTCAGTTCTTACTTCATGTGTTTAACGAAATATTTGCAGAAACTGATGTGCTCTACGAAATTATGCAAAAAAAGACATCAGATGTGATTTATTGCGTCAAAAAAATTAAAGAGTTTGAATCGTTTTTATCTAGGTTTGAATTAATTTATGAAACCGTAAAAAGAATAACAGGACCGTCGAAACGCAAACGTAATGTTGTGGACGCAAAAATCTATTTTAACCGGATTTTTATTGAAATCATTGACAACATATATAACGAATGTCACCACCGTTATAAAAATCTGAAAACGTTAAACTTTTTTGGACTTTTATCATGCGAAAACTTTAGTAAATATAATGACAATTTTCCGGTTAAATTAGTAGCGCAATTCGTAAATACCTATAAATCGTACAACTTTAACTTAGATCGCCTTATTAATGAGCTTAAATGTGTCTACAAATCCATTGATTTCAAAAACCTCGGTATTTATAATATTATACAAAAATTTTACGAAAATAACATAGATACAGTTTTTCCCGAAGTACTGCGTTTAGCAAAATTAGTAGTTACGGTTCCAGCGAGCAGTGCTTCCACCGAAAGGTCCTTTTCATCGCTTAAACGTATACATACTTATTTAAGGAACACACAAGGACAACGACGACTTACAGCTCTTTCCATGATTTCAATAGAAAAAAACCTTCTCACGGAAATGAAACGCCTTCCTAACTTTTACGATTCCGTACCTACTGCAGACATTTTTACAGAAAGATAGACGTGTGGATTTAATATACAAATAAATAATACAAACACATACTTTTAAAACCTAAAATAACACCTAAAGTATTTTTATAGATTCGTATACTCACACCACCACCTTACAGAACATCAAACTTCCAATATCCGTAAATTGAGGTGTTTATAAAATCAGTCAGTCTATGGATATTTGAGGTGGCAAATACCTACATAATTACATTTATGAGGTAACCTACAACATGAGCCAAAAGACACGTTTCCAAAACGAACGAAGTAAAAAAAAGGTGCTGTCAAAGTTTTACTTTCAATATTTTTTCAAACGGATAACAGATTTTCGTGTGATTTCGGATAAAAATTGTGATAATGCCGAAAAAAAATCCGGTAAGTGTTGACTATTGATTTATTTTATTAGATAAAGGGTCACGTTACTTGTTTATGTAGTTCATTATTATGAAAAACAATGAGTGACTGAAATTTAGCACTCAAAACTATGTGGGAAATATTAGCTTGTTGCCCGTTTAGGTAAACAATATTTATTATATTGTGGGAAAGGTTTTCCTGCAAGGAATGTTTATGTTTCACAATCAGACTGATGGTAGTGTTTTTTTCTTTCAGAAACATCTTCGCGATTCAGATATTGAAGCCCAACTGTCCGCGCTGTTATGTTCGTCAGAGGATGAGGAATTTGATGATGAAGCAGTTGGTTATTTTGTCTCTGACTCCTACAATATCGATTTTGATCAGCGTTTGGATGAAGTACAAAATCTTTCTACAGAAGCATTGCACAGTTTATTGGAGGGTGAGCCAGATTTATCACTTATTCAAGATACTACTACTTCACAAGATGTCACTATGGCTGAAGTCCATGAGGAAGCTATATGTTCAATCCCTGAAATTTCTGTTGCTGCTTCAACATCAACTTCTCTTCCACTACCTGAAGTGACTGTGTCTGATGAACAAAATAATGCACAAACTACATTGTCTTTCTCTCGAGATACATTTAGACCATTGCAAGATAAATCAAGGAATTGGTCCTTTATACATGAAAATGGTACTTGGCCTAGTTTTGACAGAGAAATGCAAGTAAAAAAGAGGTACACTAACAGAACTCAACCACTTGAATATTTCATTGATTATTTTCCAGAAGAACTAATTGATATTATTGTTCAAAACACAAATTTGTATGCAAATTACACACATTCTAAAGCTTGGACAGATGTCACAAAACAAGAAATGAAAGCATACTTTGGTTTGATTATACTTATGAGTATAAATCCGTTAGCCGATATAAATACATATTGGTCAACGGATGAGTTTTTCAGAAACCCAGTCATTTGTAAAGTGATGCCATCAAAAAGGTTTAAAAAAATATCTCAAAATCTACACATATCAAACATTACAACAGAGGCACCAAGAAACTCTCCTGATTATGATAAATTAGGAAAAATTAAACCTGCTATTGAAATACTGAACAAAACATTCAAAGATAATGTACAAGTTTCTGCATTCAATTCAATAGATGAGAGTATGATAAGATTCAAGGGGCGCAGCCACATGAAACAATATATGCCCAAGAAACCTATAAAGAGAGGATATAAATGTTGGGCAAGGGCTGATTCAAAAACAGGGTACTTATATGAATTCCAATTTTATTCTGGGAAAGTCGATAGTGGAACAGAAGAGAACTTAGGCGCTAGAGTAATATTAGATTTATGTGAATCTTTGCCAAGCAACACATTGGTAGCATTTGACAATTTTTTTACCAGCCTTCCATTATTAGAGATTTTATTTGAGAAACATATTTATAGTGTTGGAACCGTAAGAATAAACCGCAAGGGTTTACCAGATTTATTGACAGGAAAAAATCTAAACAGTGAAGAGAGAAAGGAAACAGTCCTGAAACCGGGAGAATTTATATACCAGTGTGATGGACCAATAACTGTTATCAAATGGAAAGATACAAAAGATGTTTTTGTTGCAACTACTGCATTCAATCCTCGAGCTGTGGAAATGATTGAGCGGAAACAAAAAGATGGTACCAAAAAAAAAATGTTTTGCCCTCTTTCAATCAAGAAGTACACTGAGTTTATGGGAGGAGTTGATCATTTTGATCACTTTAGAGCTTCATACCCACTTGGGCGCAAATCTCGAAAGAATTGGCATCGACTTTTTTGGTTTTTGCTGGAGGCAGCTGTGATCAATGCATACATTGTTTATATGACAACTCATTCGGAACGGCGAAATACTCATAAAGAATTTCGTCTGCGATTAGGCCGGGGCCTAATAAATAATTTTACGTCACGAAAAAAAATTGCTCCAGTATTCAAAACCAAAAAAGGAGGTGCCACTGCAGTACCTGAGGAACTAAGAAAAGCGGATGTTGGAACACACATGCCAGAGCTATCTAAATTTCGGAGGTGTAGGATGTGCAGTACACGTGCAAAGGAACAGCGCAGCAAATACATTTGCAAAATTTGTAAGGTCTCTTTGTGCGCTGCTCCTTGCTTTGAAATGTTCCACCAATAAATAAACATTATTTTATTACATTTATTTGTGTTTTATTTACATAAAATAATTATCCTGTAATAAAAATAATCACAATATATTAGTTTCTTGCCCCTACTATTGGATGTGTATGTAATATATTTCTCATAAGTAGGGAAATAATTTCCCACATAGCACTTACATGTGTTGATCTAAATGGGCAAGAGGAATTATTTTCCCACACATTTTCCTGAAAAACTGAAAACACTTGGGGAGCAAATGATTTACTATCCGACAACACTATACACCCATAATGCCAAATTGACTGCGTTTTTTTTTCAAACACCCACAGTTTGCCCATGCCCTATTAAGGGTTAATCGCCAAGAAGATGAACCAAAACCAACATTCAGTAAGTATTTTTGGTAAGATAAATTTTTTAAAGTTTCCTGCCTACCCTGGCTAAAAACTCTGGAGCACGCCACTGCCTTAAGGTCCCTGTCTTACCCCACCTACCCCTATGTCGTTTATTGTCAACTAAATAATTAATAAATATGTGATTCAAGTATATTATTCATTTTAGTCCTAATTACCAATAGTGAAACCTAATTACCATTTTTTAAATGCTAATTATGTTTCATATCTCATCACCGCTCGACGAAAATTTTCGGCTTCAGTTTCAGACTTATACAGCAATTAAAATGCTGTGCGTTTCATTTATTTCGTTAATCTGCACTATAAACTACACATTAAACCCAAAAAAGTTGTAATTGGAAGCATTATTTGAACTTAATTTACAAAGTAATTTACGTATCCTGAATATGTCTATCTTCAAATATTCACCCAGAACATCTATTTAAACCACCAATTTATTCACCCAATGACTACATCTCATGGTACAAGCCCGACCATCAAAACCTTATGTAATTCACCACCTGAAATATTTTTTTTTCAAAAACTATGAGCGTACATGTCAGTTTGATTCGATACGACCAGGAAAAAAGGCTGGTGTCCCTGTAGTTGCAGATATCAGAGGCTTGCTGTATAAAGATGGAAACATCTTTTTAAAACTACGCCATACAAACGAATGTCAAATTTTACCTCGAAGAAGAATGCGAACAACCTCAACCGTTTACATGTGGGTCCAGCCTAGGCCAATCGCTATTATGCAGCCATTGTATAAACGGGGAAACCCCGATAATACAATGGCGATTGGCTGAGACTGGGCCCACATGTTAACGTAGCATCAAACCTTACAGCTCTTTACGACACACCATGAAAAATAGACAAAATACGATAGCTTAGTCATTAAAAAACTACATGCACTGGGATTACCACCACTTCTACGACTGCGGACGGCGTGCAATGGGTAGCACGCTGTCCGATCGTCCGGTAACCGGCCGGACCAAGCCCAAGTCGTCGACGGCGCGTTCTGTTCCCGCGCGCCTCAAGGAGCTGTCAGCAAACCGTAGAGGCCCAGCCTGCTAACTGCAGGCAGGCAGGGTCGAAGCCTGCTGGGGTCAAGGGCCGTTTTCTGAGAGGAAGGCTCAGCCCCGGCACTATAGGCAACGAAGGAACGGGGTAGGTTTTTAGTCAGTACGAGTCTGACACTATTTCCCGCTCCGCCCAAGGGCGGGATCTGTCATTGGATGATTTTACCTACCATAAAAAAAAAAAAAAACCACTTCTACGACAACCTCAAAATAATTAAAATAATACAAATAAGGCTTTATAGTACTATTAAAAAGACTATCAAATCTGAAGACTGATTTCTAGATAGATAGACCTAAGGCCTTGTTCACAGAGACGCGTTTTTAAAAGTATTTAAAAAATACTGTTTTTTTTATGATAGGTAAAATCATCAATTGACAAATCAAGCCCTTGGGTGGGGCGGAAGATAGTTTCAGACTCTTACTGACTAAAAACCTACCGTTCCATTTGTAGGGGTTAGATAGCGTATACAATACACACACTGCGATAGCGTAAGGCTTATAAATATGTAACCGCAAAGAGCGCGACACACACTCGTTGCCTGTACATCTCAGTGTCAATATATATCAGTGCAAGTGACCATCTCTTTTATTTATCTCCAATCACCACATCACCTAAAGTGGTGACCCCGCGAAAAAGTGAACAAGTGCAACCTTCAGATTTTTACAATCAATTTGATGGAACTGTGCAAGATGACACACCCTTCAGCCGCATCGGAATTGGCAGCGATTACTCTGACTTCCAAAATCCCCGATTTTTGGACAGACCAACCCAGAGTACGGTTTATTCGCACCGAAGCAATGCTGGCACCGCAAAAACTTTCTGACGACGCACATACGAGTATTTGCATAAAAAACCTGGCCATAAGTCGAATATTCAAAGTTTGGCTAAACTCATTGCAACCATCACTTTCTGATAGCCAAATAACCTGTTCATAACGTACCGCACCCCCCGCGCCCTTATCCCTTCCCCGCGAGGCACACAAGTAGTCGGCACTCAGTCGTCGTCCAGTGCGGTCCATTGTTTTCTCGATAACACAATTTTTCGTGCTCCTAACATTTGCTGTTTTAGTCGTTTTGTTGATAGTTGGTGGGAAAAGCACTTCGAATATGGAAGTTCAAGGTATGTAACAACATTAATAATATAATTTCATTTATGTTATAGACTCATAAATGCTTATTGTTTAATTTCGCAAATGATACTAAAATAATCTCATTGTCTATTAAAAAAAAATAAAACAGAAAGGGTTTTGTATGTGTTCCGAGCATTTCCGAGTAATGATCTATTATTTTAAATAAAGTTTAGACTTTCCTAAAGAGAATCGTAAAAGAAAATATTCCGCTTTGTTCCGCCATTTTGTTTAACACTCATTCAAACAAAATGGCGAATTAATTGAAAACAAGATTATTTACAGTAAATACTCTTTTTATTTTCAGATTCAATTGGGAATGTCAAGAACATGTCTAATAAGCAATTATATGATATCGTGCAAGAATCTCCTGACAAGAAAATTGATGATAAGATGCTATTTTTGGAAAAAAAAATTATACAGATAACAAAATGTCCTGAAACTGAGCTGGAGACATTAAAACATACGTTGAGCCATTTCAAGTGTGAATTTAAACGAAAATGGGTAGCAGCAAACTACAAGCATGACCGTTTTATAAAAAAAAATGAACAGTGGCTTCAAAATACCCTCAAATTCGCCCTCTGGACTATAGGAAAACCGGGTCGTCCTTCAAAGGAATTCGGGGAATCCAGTGATAGATCCAAGCGAAGAAAAACAAAAGATCTACGAGATACCGTATCGACAGATGAGTTGACTTATGCTGCTCAAATGAGTCAACGTGCCGGAGGAAATAAGGATGCATCTAAAATAATAAAAGACGTCACTTTGACTCCAACAAGAGCTACAAAGTTTCGAAAAGTAATTTCTTCAAATAGTCAAAGTAAAATAAAGAAACATTCACCATCTGAAGCCTCAGCTATTTTCGTCGAAGGAAATTTTAGTAGAAGACAGTGGGAAATTTTACACAGCGCAAATAAAAATATATACCCTTGCTACTCTTTGATAAAAAAAGCGAAAACCGATTGCTATCCAGTAGAACAGTCAATGAGAGTTACAGAGACTTGTGCGGAAGTTCTCTTACAAGATTTACTCAACCATACATGTTTACGGTTGTGTAAATATTTGGAAGATGTAATATACAGCTGTACTGAAGAAGAAAAGAAAAATTTTCTTTTAATTATAAAATGGGGTTGCGATGGATCTCAACAATCGCAATATAAGCAAAAATTTGAAAATATTGCGGACAGTGACTCGAACATATTTCAGAGTTCTCTCGTACCATTGCGATTAGAAACTACAAATAATGGAAGAAAAAAAATTATATGGCAAAATCCACTGCCTTCATCTCCAAGATTCTGCAGGCCTATTAGAATAAGATTTATTAGTGAAACCAAGGACATAACTAATGAAGAATTTGCATATGTAGATAATCAAGCAAAAGAACTAACAAAAACAGAAATACCAACATCCAGTGGAATAATTTACATAACACATAAATTACTACCAACAATGGTGGACGCCAAGGTATGCAATGCAGCTACCAATACGTCTTCAACTATGAGGTGTTATATTTGTGGGCTAACTTCCAAACATTTTAATAATCTAACCAGAGGAATGAAAGTAGACCCAGAAAGTCTAAAATTCGGGTTATCGATTCTCCACGCAAGAATACGTTTCTTTGAATCCTTATTACATCTCTCTTATAAACTTGGCGTTAAAAAATGGCAAATAAGGTCAACAGAAGATAAAAGTTCTGTAAAAGATAGGAAAGAAGTTATAATACAAAAAGCATTTCGGGAGCAGATGGGCCTTTTAGTGGATATGCCGAAAGCAGGTTTCGGAAACAGTAATGATGGAAATACATCGAGAAGATTTTTTTCTGATCCCGAAACAGCTTCTCAAATAACTGGAATAGATTCCACATTGATCTACAGATTCAAAATAATCTTAGAAGCAATTTCTAGTGGTCACGCGATTGATGCAAAGAAGTTTGAAGCCTACACATATGAAACTGCTACTTTGTACGTGCAGTTGTATGAATGGCACCCAATGTCGCCTACCGTTCATAAAATTTTAATGCATGGTGCAACAGTGATATCGCAATCCATATTACCTATTGGGCAGCTCTCTGAAGAAGCTGCCGAAGCTCGAAATAAGCACTTTAGGCTTTACAGACTAAACTTCTCGCGAAAATTTGACAGAGAAAAATGTAATAGGGACATTTTAAATAGACTGTTACTAACGTCAGACCCATTTTTAAGTAGCACTAGAAAACCCCCACGGAAGAAAAGTAACCCATTCTGTTCGGAGACCATAAGTCTTTTGCTCCTTGACGCAGAAAATTCATCACTAGAAAGTAGTGACGAAGAACACAACACAACAGCAACAGATGAAAATAATGAATCTGATTTCGATGATTAATTTTTTGTTTTTTTTTTTTTATAATAAACGTTTGAAAACTATCTTAATACATTTATTTAATAGTTTCCACGTCACAAATGTCACGAAATAATATTGGCCAGGTTTTTAGTACAAATACTCCTATGTGCGACGCCAGGTACGATATTGTTGTTTCAAAATTAAGCAAAGAGGCTATACACCAGGTTACTGATATTTTAATAGAGCACTCAAGGACCGCTTGTTACGAACATACGAGGAGTCAAAAAACAGACAGCTTCAAAAACTAATAAGTGAGATGGATCTAGGCGACCAAAAACCCTCGCAGCTCTTGCGGCGTATGAGAGAGCTCGCCAAGGACAAAATTCCAGATGACACTCTAAGAATATTATGGCAAGGTCATTTACCAGATACTATTCGCGCAGTTCTCGCAGTATCAGAGGTAAAAGAGTTGGATCATCGCTCGTCAATTGCTGACAATGTTTTCGAAACGTCGCGCGCAGTTCATCAGGTTAACGAGGTGTCACAATCACAGCAGTCTTCATTGAGCCGAGAAGCAGAAACTATCATGGCTGAAATAGTAAAGCTGAGCCTCAAGCTCAACGAGCTGGAGAGATCACGGCCGAAATTCAGACGTCGGTGGAACAACAATAATCGGTCCCGTTCCGCGTCCCGTAATCGCAACCGCGACCAGTCTACGTCACGGCGCTCTCCTGAGAGTCCCGACTGGCTCTGCTATTACCACCACCGTTTTCACGCTCAGGGCGGGATTTGTCATTGGATGATTTTACCTACCATAAAAAAAACACCGTTTTCACGCTCGGGCAAAGAAATGTGTGGAGCCGTGTTCTTGGATAAAAGCTCAACAGGAAAACTAGGCAAGGTGCAGACAACGGCGTAGCTCTGCACCATATCACCCGGACACCGCCTTAAAATCAAAGACAGTAACGTAAGGACTAAATTTTTTAGTGGACACCGGCGCAAATGTGTCAGTTTTGCCAGTGAATAGAAAGTGCAGCGCTAACCAGTGTACTGAATATAAACTCTTCGCAGCCAACGGATCGGAGATAAAAACGTATTTTTAAACTTTAAGTTACGCCTTACCGATGGGACTTCGTTATCGCCGACGTGAAGCCAATATTAGGCGCAGATTTTTTAAGTCACCATAAGCTTCTTGTTGACGTCGGATCACGAAAACTTATCGATCAGGTAACCGAGTTAAATGTTATTGCAAAAGTAACAACAATGCGTGAACCTTCTGTACTGTCAGTTAGTATTGACCATCCTTATCACAAGTTACTATCAAAAGGAGATCATTTATTTTGGTCCAAATTCCAAAGTGCCGGCCAAGAAAAAAAAATATGGTAATCTGTTAGAGCTTGACCCCTTGAGCATTTTTTATTATCGCACCAAAACTGTAGGACCATTGCCCTGCGTTTTATTTAAGTTTTAAAAAATCATTTTCCGTACATTTTTGGTAACATGAATTGTAAAAACAAAGAGTTAGAGCTTGAATAGAAAGTTCCAGGTAGCTGCCGTTTACCATCACACAATGTGGTGACTTCCCCTCCCCTAGCCATTGTACGCTCGCCCCACCTCTAATATCTTAACTGTTACTTTAGTAGGTACCTGAAGCAACGCGTATGATATTGTATCACTCCCGTCCCAATTGATCATGGATCTACCATATCGAATCAGTCTATCCCTTCTATCCCCGAATTTTTGAGTCTCAGTCGTTGACACGACAGCAGCGTTCGATTCACATATGGACCACGAACAATTCGTCCTGAATGATTTTTCAGGGGCGATCACAGTGACTGATGACCATCGCTTGAAACTCCTGGGCGATGTATGTGGTCTGAAAACCGAAAAGAATGCAGCTCCCGGCGAAGTAAACAAAACTCAAGCAACAGAGCAGCGTGCCGCGACAATGACAAAACGCTCAACCAATAGACAAAACTCACCTTGATATGAGAGACGTTAAAGTTGAACGTAGAGCTACCCTAGCACTCATCGAAGATCCTAATGATCCTTTGTCCCTCTTTATCTCAGAGGAGGTGGGCAATATCATCAAAAAGCTTTAGCCCCGGAAAGACCTCGGCTCTGACGGTGTCATCAAAAAGGTGTTTAAACTCTTCCCATCCCAACTCATAATACTAAAGAGCGTCGTCTTCAATGGTGCATTAAGGAATAACATGTTCCCCCAAGCGTGGAAAAAGGTCACTAATATCGGTATTCCTAAACTATGCAAGTCCAAGTCAAGTTTGCCCCTCCAGCTACCTTTTCATCAGTCCATTCAATGTCCTCGATAAAATCTACGAGAGGCTTATTTACAAGCAGCGCAGAGATTATGCTGAAGTTAAGAGTGTTATTCCCAACGGTAGGTTGGTTTACGAATCGAACAAGTCCAGCGATTCGTTGAACACCAATGCGCTGGTTTCCATCAGAACGCGATGATGGGCGTCTAGTTTTTTGACTCAACGAAAGCTTTTGACAAAGTGTAACATAATGGTTTACCATTTAAGCTATATCAACTCGGTGTGCCAGATTGTCTAGTACTCATCTTGCGGAACTTTTTATTGAATCGTACCTTCCACTATAGCTATTGAGCAAGCGGGATTTGTCAAGGGTAGAGGAACAAGAGAGCAGATACATAATTCTTCGACAAATAATCGAAAAGTCTAGAGAGTATAACATCCCACTCTATATCTGCTTCATCGACTTCCGCAAGGCCTTCGATACCGTGAAATGGCATATTCTATGGGACGTGCTAATTCAAATGGGAGTACCGCTCCACCTAGTTAGTCTCATACGCCGACTTTATGAGGACGGAACTGCGACTGTTCGTATAGACGACGTTGACTCAAAAAGCTTTAACACCCACGCTGGCGTTCGACAGGGTTGTATACTGTCTCCACTCCTGTTCAACATTTATACAGAGTATATAATGAGAATCGTGTTGGAACAGTGGGACAAAGGGATCTCAGTGGGAGGTAGAAAGGTGTCTAACTTGAGATATGCCGATGACACTACCCTTCTAGCACAATCGAAGGACGATATCCATATCGTCCTTCGATGCAGGTGTTCCAACACCTGCTGACACTTTTAGAGACAACAAGCCTCTCCTTCGGTCTTACGCTCAACAGAGACAAAACCAAGATGATGATAGTGGATCGAGCTGAACTAAATCATCCTGATATCACTGTGATTGCCAACTATGAAGTTGTTCAATCGTATGTATATCTTGGTTCCACCGTCACGAACACTGGATGATGTGAAGATGAGATTCGAAGGAGATGTGTTATCACACGACCTGCTGTTGACAGGCTGAAAACGATCTGGTGCAACCGTAACATCACTAAAGCCACGAAAGTCCGCCTCATGAGAATCTTGGTCTTCCCAATATTCCTTTATGGCGCAGAAACGTGGACGGTTCGCCTCAAAGACCGACGCAAAATCGATGCACTCGAGATGTGGTGTTAGCGGCGACTGCTGCGGATCCCTTGGACAGCGCGGAGGACTAACATCTCGATTTTGGAGGAGTTAAAAATCAAACAGAGATTATTGTCGACTGTGCAAGTACGAATCCTTAAATATTTTGGTCACATTGTTCGCAACGAAGATTCCATGGAGCGACTCGTTGTCCAGGGACAAGTGGAAGGGAAGCAGTCACGCGGGCGCTCACCTACGCGTTGGACAGACCACATCAAAGCTGCAACACAAACTTCCATAGTCCAGTGTTCCCGAGACGCCGTTAGCCGGGATAAGTGGAGACACATCGCGGGAGCCTCACTTGCCAACGAAAATGCAACATCGTCAACCACGACCACTCTGTGAAGAGTGAGCGAAAAAGGAGGAGGACCTTCCACTATTGACTATCAGATGGTAGCGCTCTCTGCGATAGCGGGGAGATCTCCTCACCTCCCATACGAGCAGGAGTTCTTCAAGGGTCTCCCTCTGATCACCACATACCTATACCAATCCGATCCCTCGGGAGAAACACGCTCGGTGTGATCCTAGATCAGCATTTGACCTTAGCTGAGTACATAAAGCAAACTTGTACGTATGCGTGCCGCTTTCGCACAAAGAAGGCTCCACTAAATTCTGCCAACCCGTAGGTATGGTCGTATTTTTAATACGCTTACTCCGTTTTTGCACATGCAAAGCCCCGCCATTACCATATAAGGCAAATACTTCAAAAGCGATCCCTAAATGTGGTGTCAAAATCACTAATTCATCAAATCACATGACTTGTATTTTGGGAGATATCAATCTGGGTGACATGAAGTGGTCAATGGAAACGGGTTGTCCTCTAAACCACAACTGTGAAAAATCAAAATCACTGTTTAACTTGTTTCAGTCAACCACTGTTAGTCAGCTCAATCACATAGTAAATCAAAATGGTAGAATATTAGATTTGGTTATCACTAATTGCCCAGACTTGTTCACTTTAACACCTTCTATACCTATAAGTCGCCTTGACATGCATCATCCCCCATTTGAACTCGTACTCAGCAGCAAAACTGAATCTTCCACATTACACAGCTATGTCGAAAAACTATGTTTCCGTAAAACAGACTACGACAGTTGTAAAAGAGACATATCACAAATAAATTGGCCGCAACATGCCTTGACTATGAGTTGTGAAGACTTTACGCAGTTCTTTTACAATAGCATATATCTGATCATAGAAAAGTATACTCCTAAATTTAGAGTCGGAAGTAATAAATACCCAGTATGGTTCTCAAAGAATTTAATTAGATTACTTTCATCTAAATCCAAAGCTCACTCTAAGTATAAACGATTTGGGAATCCCAGAGACTACGACACGTTCTCTCTGCTGAGAGCAAGGGCCAAAATTGTCACTAATCACTGCTTTACAGAATATATTAAGCGAATCGAAGACGACTTAAAGGTCAATATAAAAGCCTTCTGGCGTTACACCAAGAATAAACGTGAAACAAATAACATCCCTAGCTGTATGCATTATCATGATGAGGTGGGCAATACAGGTAAAGACATAGTGGATTTATTTGCGGGTTACTTCTCATCAGTATATAGCACTAGTAAAACCGACAACTATACTCCCAATTTCCAGCCATCTAACTACTCCATTGCCAATTTATATATATCAAAAAGAGACCTTTTGAAAAAGTTACAAAATATTGATCTCTCAAAGAATGGAGGCTTTGACGGTATACCACCTATTTTTATCCGGTTATGTGCTACTGCCCTGGTGACTCCGCTGTACATTATATTCGATAAATCTCTACAAGAAGGTACATTTCCAAGTTTATGGAAGATAGCAAAAGTCACACCTATCTATAAATCTGGAGACAGGAGTGACGTCACCAATTACAGACCAATTTGTATATTAAACTTGTTCGCTAAAATATTTGAGGGTTTTGTGTATGAGCACATGTATAATCACCTTAGGCACATATTAGATATGCGACAACACGGATTTATCACTGGTAGATCAACAAACTCTAATTTATTGTGCTATACAACATATCTATGTGATTCATTCAATTGTAAACTTCAGGTAGATTCAATATACACGGATTTTTCGAAAGCCTTTGATCGGGTTGATCATTTTATATTACTTGCAAAGTTGCATCATGTCGGTATTCATGGGTCTCTTTATAGATGGCTCTCGTCCTATCTGTTAAATCGTACACAACTAGTTGCACTAAGCGGGTATGATTCTATACCATTTGGAGCAACATCCGGAGTGCCTCAAGGTTCGAATTTGGGCCCGTTATTATTCTTGGTATTCGTAAATGATCTGCTAAGTAAAATTAAAAGCGAATGCCTAGCTTATGCAGATGATATAAAAATTTTCAGACGTATCTCAAATAACCAAGACTGCGAGGCCCTTCAATCAGATGTTGAGACAATTGTAAAATGGTGTGATGAGAACTTGATGTCACTAAACACCAAAAAATGTCAGGTTATAACATTCTCGAAAAATAGTAAAAACATAATTAATTATAACTACACTATCAGGGGAATAGTAGTAGATAAAGTAAAAGTGGTACGTGACCTGGGTGTTATGTTTGATTCGGTTTTGTCATTTAGACCCCACTATGACCACATTTGCAATAAGGCTAACCGTTTACTGTCTTTTATATTACGAAATGCCAAACCATTTAAAGATCCGCAAACATTGTTAATATTGTACTATTCCCTGGTAAGATCTATATTGGAGTACTGCTCTTCTGTGTGGTCTCCAATATATAACACTCACATAGATCGCATAGAATCTGTACAGAGAAGATTTGTCAGAGTTTTAAGTGCAAAATGCGGTCTTAGACGAAAGCTCCTCAATTACAATCAGCGACTTACACACTTCCACATGAAGAGTCTTGAGAAAAGAAGATGGGTTGGTGATTTGCGTGCATTGCATAAAATTGCTAATGGCTCCTTTGACATTCAATTACTCACACAATTAAACTTTAAGATACCAACTCGATCTGTGCGCACTCCACAATTATTTAGTGTTCCCTCCAGTAATAATAATGTGTCTGAAAATAATCCGTTGTCCAGAATGTGCGAGCAGTATAATACAATATGCTCTAAAGTAGACCTATTCTTGAACAATTATAACGAATTTAGAAATTATTTGTATAAATTGTAATAACATTAACAATTTTTAATTATCTGTATTAATTTTGTCATTTGTTAACTTCTTCGTGTTACATCACCTTTAGTGTCAGTAATGAAGCATGCTAAATATTGAATGCCGTGTACAGTTATAATTGGACTTCAGATTAATGTACTATATGTTGTATTTACTGTGCTGATTATCTTAGTCTGTAGTCTGTCACTGTACCTATTAAAATAAAATAAAATAAAAATAAAATAAAATAAAAATTCGCGGAGCCTATCATGTCTAAAATGAGAGTTCTTTTTGACCACAAAAGGGGTTTTTTAGGGGAGATCATAAATTCTCCATCATCCAGCATTTCATGAAACGCTTTCCAACGTTTTCTTAACACTACTATTAGACACCGCAACCCCACCTTCTGATGACCGTCTAAAATGAGTGCTTTTTGAAATTCGCCGTCATATGGTTTTTTTATGTGGTTCTAAAAGATAACTATATGGGTACTTGTTATGACTTTTCTAAACAATTAAAGCATTGAGCATTACACCGGTATTTTTATTCTTCGAAAATCTCAACAATTACAATTTTTTTTTTTTAAATAACGCAATAAAGACACAGCTACAGACCGGCTGTTTTTTTTTTTTTGTTGCATTTTTTTTAAAATATTGTCATGTATAGGATATTTCATATTTTGAGAGCAATTTTCTTTGAAAACCAATCATTTTTGAACTTCAATAATACCGAGGCTAATGCTCCCACAGCATTCTTGCCATAATAAAAAATGATCGTAAGAACAAGTTCTAACAGAATATTGTATTTTTTTTCTTTGGCCGGCACTTTTAAATTTGGACCAAAAATGTATGGACCGTGGGTGATGTCCTTTCCGTGCATCACCAAACCGATGTCATTCCAAGAATCCCCACCTAGTCCGGTACAGCATTGTATTGAAACCACAGGACCCTCTGTTTTTGCTAAGGCAAGGCCACTTCCACCGGCTCGTTATAAACTTGTTAAAGCTGAGTTCTAAAAAATGCAATAACTGGGTATTTGTCGGCCCTCAAAAAGCGCTTGGGCAAGTCCCCTACATGTAGTTCAAAAGAAAAATGGTGACATCAGACCGTGTGGCGATTATCGCCGACTGAACGCCATTACAAAGCCCGACAGATACCCAATTCCGCGCTTACAAGATTTCACGTATACCCTAGCGAATAAGACAATATTTTCGAAAATCGATATTAATCGTGCGTACCATGTTATTGAAACAGCACCCAAAGACGTCGTAAAAACCGCGATCATAACGCCAACAACAACAACAACACAACATTCATTGCCTTCGATCCAGGGCCATAGAATTATTTTTCGTGAATTTTTCCATATTTTCTCACCGTTTAAACCTTCCCTGGAGTATCACGAATATTTCAAGACCAAAATCGAGCAAATCGGTCTAGCCGTTCTCGAGTCTTAGCGAGACTAACGAACAACTATTCATTTTTGTATACAAGAAGACTAGCTGACCTGATAAAATCCGTACCTATGAGTCGAATTTGTTTTACATGAATTTTTCCACATTTCCTCACCGTTTAAACCTTCCCTGGACTATCACGAATATTTCAAGACCAAAATGAGCCAAATCGTAACGGCCGTTCTCGAGTTTTAGCGAGACTAAGGAACTGCTATTCATTTTTATTTATCGAGAATTTTTCCATCTTTTCTCACCTTTTAAACCTTCACTGAACTATCACGAATATTTCAAGACCAAAATTAGCCAAATCAGTCCAGGCGATCTCGAGTTTTAGCGAGACTAACGAAAAGCTATTCATTTTTATATATAAGATAGACTAAAAAATCTAAACTAGAAAACATCTTGAGGAGACCTAGAACATGACCTAGAACCAAAAATTCGAAGACATGTGACATTCACCAACCCGCACTGGGCCCGCGTGGTGGATTACGACCCATTCCCTCTTTTAGAGAGGAGGCCTGTGTCCCAGCAGTGGGAACATTAAAAGGATGATAATGAAATCTAATGCAAATAACCCAAATGATCCATTTTTCAAATACCATGTACATATTTATATATTTTTAAAAGTGGCCTATTCAAATAATACCAACCAGAAACAATGCAAAAAAAAAAACAACCAAATCTCAAGACACAGAATTAAATTAATCCTAATTTTTTTTTTTAACAAGAAACCAAAACCCATCTTGGCACTTATAACCTATTTTGAATAATAATGGTACCATATAAAACAATCCAATTACTGCTGAAAAGACCTAATACAAAATTTTTGAATAGACAGAGACATAGAGAATAAAAAATAAAAAAAATATATTGTTATGAGTCCATGAAAGTCAAGAATGACCTCCTAAAATTGGAAAAAACTTTCACAAGACCATTTCATCAGCTGAAAATTAGAAATATTCCATGAAATAAAACAAAAGTTTCAGTATCTTCTAAATTGTTTCTTAAACTTTTCATAATGGTAATCATCAGTAGCTCTTTCACCCTTGGCTTTCTTAACTATTTTTTCCACACTATCATCTATAACACTACTGTCAGTTTTAGTTACTTCTGGCTTTTCGATTTTCCTTTTTTTAGCAACATCACTATCTATATTAAAACGGTTATGTTGTACAAAATTTACAGCCATGTTAGTTGGCACAAACTGTGAAGGACAATCTTTTTTGTTTTGTCTCTCCCACAGTACTTTCATTTTAGCCTCTTCGGTGGCTTCTATATTTTTAATTTTTGCATCAATACCCAAATCTACTTCAGGTATACCACTAAGCATTTGGTTTGACAGCATCTCTTCAGAACGATGTGCAGATGAAACCCTGAGATGTTCCGGCAAAGATAACAGCGCTGCTTCTTCAGGTGACAGATATTTTAATGTGTCATTGTGCTCAGATTCCTTCATTTCTTCATCGTGTCTTTCTGCAAATACAAAATAAAAATTATTAGAAATGGTGTCTAAACCACTTATTAAATATTTTCTGGAACAAAATCATAGACGTATCAAAAATTAAGTAAATGCCAGATAATAAATTTTAACAATCAGTAGTTTTTGCAGACTTGTAATTATCACTATAATTTACCTACAATTTTACTTAGTGGTATAATGGTGGTATAGAATAAACATATTTTTCAGCTTTTTCCCTAAATCCTATAGAAATTAACACATCAAATGCCAAGAATTTCACAGAATCAAATTCAGTTCCCACCATACATCATCACTTGCTGGCCTACCACCATGGGATTTGGAGGCAACAGTCCTTGCACACATGCATGATTTACGCGTGGAGATGCAACGTCGGGGCGAAACTCCGCTGCCGCGACAAGTCGCGGCATGGCGGACAGAGCTCCGGCGGGATCTCATGGTGAAATGGCGAGAGCGACTGTCGCAACCTCGTGCTGGGCACGCCACGATCGAGGCGGTAAGGCCCCTCTTTGAGGCGTGGCTGGAAAGGCCCCACGGCGTTGTCACCTTCCGTTTGGCGCAGGTGCTGATCGAACACGGCAAGTTCGGTCCGTACCTGTACAAGATTCGTGCAGAGACGACGCCCGGGTGTCGCCACTGTGCGGACCGCCCGGTGGACACGGTGGAGCACACAGTCGAGGTGTGCCCCGCTTGGGAAGAGCATCGCCGTGTCCTCGTGGGGGCGATCGGAGGCGAACTCTCGCGCCGGGGCTTGGTTCAAGCCATGCTCCGGAGCGAGGAGGAGTGGCAGGCGGTCGCCTCCTTTTGCGAAGCAGTAATGCTAGTAAAGGAGGAGGCCGACCGCATTAGGCAAAGGCGCACACGCCGCCGCCGCCGCCGGGTTTCGGATCCCAATTTCCGGCCACCGTAGGCGCGGGCTCGCGGACGGTGGGCAATGGGTAGCTCGCTGTCCGTCCGTCCGGTAACAGACCGGTCCGAGCTCAGGTCGTCTACGGCGCGCACCGTTCCCGCGCGCCTCAAGGAGTTGTCAGCAAACTGTAGGGGTCCAGCAGGGCCGAAGCCTACTCGGGCCAAAGGTTATGTGAGACAGTCACCACAGGCCCCAGGATAAAGGCAATCAATGGGAAAGGTAGGTTTTTAGTCAGTAAAAGTCTGACACTATTTCCCGCCCCACCCAAGGGCGGGATTTGTCATTGGATGATTTTACCTACCCAAAAAAAAAAAAAAAAAAAAAAAACCATACATCATCACCCTAGACAAGAAATCGTCATTGTTTATCATCAGGTGGGATCATAGTCAAGCACTAATTAACTACCATTGCTTATAAATAAGATATAATGTATTTGTATAATGAGGTATTTTGTATTTAGGCAACATTTATAAGAAATTGTTTTTTCTTTGTTTATCATCTAAATTCATAGGCCATAGAAATTCTATGATACCATATGGTATTTGCAAATAAATTATCTATGAGATATCAAATAGATAGCATTCAATGTGTTAAAGATCAAGTTTTATATTGGTTGTTCCTGGTTCAAGCAATGGTCCTTAGCTACGCAAACATATTTTGCAAATTATTATGATATAAAATATCTAAGACAAAAAACTAAGACAAAGGTATACTCTATTAATAATGCACCAGGTGATACCTTAATATTTAAGAGCCTTAATATAGTTATTTCAAATACATTGTTCAAAAACCACAAAATAATGGATTTTCACCTACATAATTACTCAAGCCCCAAGCAAACGCCAGTATTCGCACACCTATTGTGTCTCTAATTACGGTATTCAAAAGATTAAAGAATTTCCTCTTTGAAACTTAAAACCTTTGTGTGTGTATCATATCAATGTTACAAACCCTATTCTGCAATAATTCATCTCTCAATAGGTCTAGGTATGTTAAATTTTAGAGTTAATAAAAATATTTTATTTTGAGTAATCCAACCTCTATAAGACCAATACATTCTAATTCCCTTCAGATTCAATATATTGAGGTCATAGAATACCAGCCTATTGCCCTAAGGCAAGGGATAAATTCCGATTATTGCTCACAACAAACAACTTAAGAATATTTAACTATCCGCCCAAGTCATATAATAATATATCCGACAAACACTCGTGTATTCCGGGAGGGTCACACATCCATGGCCTAATACTCGCATCTCGTCAGCTCTTCTGTCACCCCCATATTGAAGAGCTGGTCAGTGGGCAGTCTTAGGGGCGGAATAAACAAGATGGAGTACCCAGTCGCAAACACGACCCTGGCGAATAGGACGCGAAAAATCTCGTCGGACCAATCCGACGCGGGCGGTTAAAAAGTTATGAAACCATGAAAGAAAACTTCAGATTATCAATAATATGTTAAGGCAGGATAGTAAAACAAACCTTTTCGTTTGGCTAATTGTTCTTCTATGTACTTCATCATCTCTTCGTCTTCATCACGTTTGTTGGTTTCGGCTGAGAACTGAGTACCGATTCCAGTATCGTACGGGTCGTCTACTTGCTTTACTTTGCCACTTTTCAACGCCTGCATGTTCACCATACCACCAGATTTCACCTTGAACGGATCCTTACAAGTGATTTCCTCTTCCAATGTGGTTTTTTGACCAGTAGCCAAAGCCACCACACTAACGCCATTTGGCCGTTCTCGAAGTTTCTGTAGCACTTTTGTCTCTTGTAACTTAGCTATGATGTGTTCTTCGTCATCTGAATCATCATCTTCTTTGATCCGTTGGCGAAGATTTTTCTTCTTTTTCGGTTTAAACTTTATTTCTTCAACAACTGTATCACGTTCACTAGCGTCCTCCATTTTTGTTTTCAAGTGTGCTGCTGTCAGTGTTGCCACACGACTGTCACGAAATCACGAATGACAAATTCCTCCCAAACCTTTCCCAAAATCCTTCACAAATATCTTCTTTATTTCATAAATAAAATTTAAAAAAAAACGATTTAAAAAAACACAATAATGTGCAAAATAACTTTAATTTCGGAAGTCGGTGTTTCAATAGTTGGGTCTCTTTGATATTTTTTAAACAATTTATTTCACATTTTTAGTTGGAGTACCTCTCAACCAAACCTAATTAGATACCTTCCACCATTCGGTTCCATTATCAAATCATCATGACAATTCTAAAAACAGAACTTCCGTTTTTGAAGTAGGTTAGAATACCAAAACCTTCTCCTAAATACGGAAAAATGTTTTTCTGAAAACCACATCAAAATCGGTTCAGCCAAACGTAAAATAATAATACATACGTACAGGCCAAACTGAGAACCTTTCTTTTTTTTCAAGTCGGTATAAAAATAAAAATAAAACATTTGTGAAGGATTTTTTGTCGTCTGCTAAAAATAAGTATATTATAGGGGTTCCCTACTTGTTTTCGAAAGTTGATGATTCGATTTTTATTATATCGAACACGGTGTGTCGATAATTCAGTTGTACGATGTTTTATTCCGTCGATGCGTTATTGGTGCGATGTAACGTTTGTGCGAAAAATCCTGTTACGAAAAACCCTACAACGATTGCTCATTTGTTCGGTAATTTATTAGTTCGAAAGTATATAGGTTTGAAAAGCCTACTGTTGTCCGTGACATTTAATTAATAATCTTATGTTGCATTATAGACGTTAAGGAAATACATTAAATACCATACATATCTTCACGTCAACTTTCCTAAATTGAGGAAGACAGGTAACAAATTCACCACGTTTAGCTGTGGCATGGGCCAAAGATAACGTAGACAATATCAGTGATCGGTTGCTAGCCAATCGCCTGATACCCTCAAAAGCCAAAACTGTCATACCTCAATCGTCTATTTCGATATGCAGCATGGAAAAGAAAGCAACTAGGGTATTCTAAGTTTTTTTTTAATCCTCGCCCACTACGGAAGCAATAAGAATTATACATTTTTTTCAATAAAAGGAATGTATTTTCTTAACTTCTATAATGCAACATAAGATTATTAATTAAATGTCACGGACAACAGTAGGCTTTTCAAACCTATATACTTTCGAACTAATAAATTACCGAACAAATAAGCAATCGTTGTAGGGTTTTTCGTAACAGGATTTTTCGCACAAACGTTACATCGCACCAATAACGCATCGACGGAATAAAACATCGTACAACTGAATTATCGACACACCGTGTTCGATATAATAAAAATCGAATCATCAACTTTCGAAAACAAGTAGGGAACCCATATTATAGTACAATATAAGAGTACTGATGAGATAAGACAAACACAAATGCGAAGTTCGGAAGCTTTGCGAACTTGCGAACATTGAACCAAAGAATATTACTCTCTGACGAGAACACTGAGTACTTTTTTCTTACATTTTTGACTAAAATTCATGAATCAATATCAAACATGAAAAATAATGGAAAAATTGTTCATAAAAACCCTCTAATTCCCTCCAATCCCAAATTTTTACTTCTACGTATCCCCCCAAAAATACTATCCCTCCATAACTATAAAAACCTCCAGTTATGAGGGGAATCCCCCCAATCTGGCATCACTGGCTGCTGTACGAGACTACGAGTAATTACAATACAAAATACCCCTCGTTCCGAATTGCGTCAACCACTGTGCTGCATTTCGATTGTGATTGTGACCCGAAAATCTGTATGTACCTGCGCATTGAACGCCATTTTGGTTCAACTTATATTCCGCGTCATGCATCTTTGTTTTTTTGCTTTGTTAGCTAGTATTACTATTTTGGCGTTCACTAATAGTAAATTATATTCTATTCAAGGATCTTATATATCCTCTATTCTTTAAATTTTATCGTTTTAATTCCACAGAGGGTCGATTCGGTATATGAAATACTATCGTTTTGTAAAGAAAAATCAAAAAATATTTTTTTATTTTTTTTCAAAATCTCGAATTAAATATACGAATATACGAAATTAATTTCTGTAGGTAAACGAGTCAATAAAGTTGTCGGCCGTTGCGTACTAATTACCTACAGTTCAATGGCCTCGCTCATCTGACGTTTACTTAAAGAAATTAATTTCGCACATGTGTAAATTAACTGTAGGAGCCCAGCAGGGCCGAAGCCTACTGGGGCCAAGGGTTATGTGAAATTGAACCCCGGGGCCATGAAGACAATGAAAGGAGCAGGGTAGGTTTTTCGTCAGTAAGAATCTGACACTATCTCCCAGCCCACCCAAGGGCGGGATTTATCATTTGATGATTTTACCTACCATAAAAAACATGCGTAAATTAATTCGAGTTTAAAAAAAGGTACTTTAATTTTAATTTTCTATAATAAATGTATTTCATGTACTGAATCGACACTCCACAGGAATAAAAACGACCAAAATTTAACGGTGTATTCTATTGTGGCGTAATGCGGAACGCAGTTTAAGTGAAAAGTGTCAAATGTCAGATGTCAAACAATGTCAGTCAAATTGCGCCCGCCGCGCCGCCGATTGTACCGACCGATGATGAGCTTATTGATAAGAAAGTGATAAGAACAAAGGCAAACAACAAGTTCATTCGAAGCGACTGACGATGGTTCATTAGTGCTATAGCTGCACAAGAAACTAAACATACACGTGTATTCTCTTCATCAGATTAGAATATGACTAAAGTACTGTTTTTGCAATCGGCCCCGCCAAAGTTTGAAGATATACACAAAACAATATTTAGTGATGGTGCTGTGGACTTTTTATTCCGTATTCACAAAACATTTGAGAAGCAAATCGAACAACTGTATAAAGATAGATTACAGCGCACTGTGACAACACAAACGCTTTCGACTTTGGACTTCAAAAAGTCTCCAGAAAGAAGTGATAAGTCTTGGACTATAGCTCCTTTACCTTCACGATTACTGTGAGTATCATTACCTCCATAAAATGTAATCTTTATCAATTTACTACTCATGTACCTATCTGATACCTAGTTCTTTGTATTTCCTCAATCCAATTTTTTTTTATATTTTATGATTTTTCTACGCTGCTCAGTTGCTCATTACACATTTTAAATAAGTGACTAGAAAATCTTATACTAAAATTTCACGCAACATAATCTTTAAACATGGACTTTACCAGGGTGATTCTGTGAAACAGAGAGAATGTCTCATTCATCTGGCCTAGCTTTCGTTCTTTCGTACCTATCTATTTTATGTTGTAAGCCACTATGTGCAAATGAGTGTCTTTGACACATTTAGTGATCAGGGAAAATTAATATGCAAATAAAAATACCAAATTGCAAAAAAAGAATAAGCCAGCCAAATGAGACACCCTCATGATTTCAATGAATTACCTACCTGTCAACTAAGGGTGGTGAAGAGTTTTTATTTTTTTAGACAGGTTTAAAAGTATGTATTAGCTACATACTGTTTAGTCAAACTAAACCCATTTATGCTTTACATTATGATATCTAAACTCTTGAATTTACTTAAAAATAGATGAATGACTTAGAAACATACTTGGCATAAGCAATACTGGCAGACATGCCCCACACAGCATAAGATCTGTTGATCTACATTGGTATGGCACAGAATAAGTAATAGTTGGCTATGGGAAGATGCATACCAACTCTTCAACATTACATCGCAGACATAAGTTAGATGGGCTCTAGTTTGTCTTTACCTTTAATGTAACACACCATCATATTGTTTTCATATATTTTTCAAGTTGAAATTTTATAAATCTGAAGTAAAAAAACTGCAACTATTACTTCTTTTAATTATGCTCCATTAACCAAAATCACCAAACATTTCATGTATTCTGGAATGTATCTTCACACTCTCCCTCTTACACACACACACACCATCACTCACTTGCAAACCCAAACACACACACACACATTTAAAGTTTATTGTTTGTTATTTTTTGTCCTTTGTTACTTTTTTTTCTTTTTTGTCATTTGTCTATTTCATTTCTATGCCTAAATGAAGACTCCTTGACATGCAATTTTAGCCAACATAATATGGAAAAATGTTATTATTATTTTTTATCTTTTATAAGACAAAAACATTTAACTTGAATATTGTAGTAACCGCCACTTGGATCTTGGTGATGTCTCTGCTTCAAACACTGCTCACTTTGTGTCCTCTCTCAATGAGGATGTGCAAGGTATCCAAGTAGACTTTGATGATGGACACTGCCCGACTTGGAAGAACCAGTTACAGGCATATCAGAACATAAGACTGGCAGTAAATGGGAAGCTGCTTGGTGCTCCCGTCACTATTACAACTAGTCCTGTACTTATGTTAAGACCCAGAGCTTGGAATATGATTGAACATAATATTTTGGTGAGCTAAACTAACTATTAACATCAAACTTTTGTACCTACATTTTACCTTAGCATATTTCTCATATAATGCTTAATTTTACGCTTATTTATTCATCTATCTAACTAACCGCATAAGTTTTTTTGTTAAACTTCTTCTTTCTATTGTAACTCGTTCTTTATATTAAAAAAAACTTTCAGATTGATGGCAAAGAAGCTGTCGGACCCTTAGTAGATTTTGCAATTTTGATGTACCATAATGCAAAAAAACTATATGAAGCCAACAGTGGGCCTTACTTCTATCTGTCCAAATTGGAGGGTGCCTCAGAAGCTAAACTGTGGAATGATATATTTATTTGGACACAAAACGAACTTGAGCTACCACAAGGCACTATAAAAGCGTGTGTGCTAATTGAGAATATCATCTCTAGTTTTGAACTTGAAGAAATTTTGTATGCACTAAGAGAACACTCTTTGGGCCTCAATTGTGGGATTTGGGATTACTGCGCCTCTATAATATCTAAGTTTGGTGAATATTATCTTTATTTAATTTATTTTGCTACTTTTTAATATTATTATATTACTATAATATTACTATTTTTTAAATTTATTTTGCTATTTTGCTTGTGTATTTGCGACTGGGTACTCCATTTCGTTTAGCTCATCCCCAAGACAGAAGACCTGATAAGATGGAGTATTTGGTTGTGGATGTTAATATACTGTGCAACCTTAAACTAAATTATAATTATAACATTAGCAATTTAACTTGTAGACATTTTCCATAAACAATACACTTACAAAAATATTGAATTAATCTTTCTTTTTATAGCACATTTAGGTTGGAAGTATTGACTCTGTGTATCCAATAAATGACAGATCTATTTTGCAGGTGATCGTGAGGAGTTCTTGCTGCCAGATAGGAATAAGTATGTGAACATGGACCGTCATTTCTTGAGCAGTTACTTGAAGCTAGTCGTGAGTACGTGTCACGCCAGAGGGGCCCCGGCCACCGGCGGAATGGCAGCTGCTATGTTGAAACCTGGATCTGATATCACTGATAAGGAGTAAGTAGTACCGAGAAACACATCACTTTCATAACAGACACAGCAATCATCACACAGTAATTGCATTATAATCAGCTTTTAATTTTAAATTCTCATGGCTAAGACACATCCTTCTATGATCACCTTCTGCTGCATTAAGTTCCAGTACTCACTCGTTAAGACCCGAATGCTCGAAAAATCACCAAATTTAAGATACAGTGGGCAGGACACATTGCTCGCAAAACAGATGGTCAATGAGGACGAAAGACCGATGACTAGGTCATCGGCAACTTCGGAGGGTCGCGGCAATCCGATGGATGCGAGACGCATAGTACTGGTTGATGTGGCTACACTAGGAGGAAGCCTATGTCCTAAAGTGGACGTCTTTTGGCCGAAATGATAATATATGTAAATGAATGTAATGTAAATGTGAATGAATGAATGTGATGAATGATATGTGTGTGTGTGTGTAGTAAAGAGGTGTATTATTGAAGGGGACGACGATTCGTGATGTATAAAAAAAAAACTTTTTTACCCAGTCCAACTGAATTTGAAATGTCAAGAGAATGTTGATACTTAATATTATATTTCGATAAATTACAATATGTTTGAAGTAACAAAAATAATTGCAGATCCAAAAAGATAATTACGAAGATACTGGCAGCAAAAATGAAGGAGATAGAACACGGTGTTGACGGCTTCATGGTGTATGACGCGAGAGTAGTGCCACAAGTCAATGAGGTTTGTTCACATTTTTTTTCTCTCTCCGCAATCGTGATGCGAAAATGAGATGGAGCTATAAAAGAAGTAAAATTCCAGCCCAATTTCGCCCTGTCATTTGTTTTGGTGGGAAAACTTTTTTCCTTTTTTGCGGTCGAACAGACTTACTGTTAAAATGACAGTCGTGCGAGCGAGAAAGAGGGATAGAACTATTTTTACTTTAATTTTGTTAATTTAGAGACTATTAACAACCACAATATACAATGCATACTAATAAATTAACAATGAATGTAAGTGATAACCATATTGTGACCTTGCATTATCCGCATTTTAACAAAAATATTTGGTAATGAGTGAGCTGTTAATTTATTTATTTGTTTATCCTCACATCAGAACGCCTTATAGCAATTACACCAATGGAGCACAATTAGTTCAGAATCTGCTGCGCGGTGGAGTAGTAGTCATCTAAGGAGCGGCGCGGGCGCTGTGGTGGGTCACGAACGCTCGCTTACGCAGCATCAGGCCAGCACTCCTCCAGGATTCCACATGTACCAAATGCCATAGCGAACACATTTTTAAATTTTAAAGTATTTTTAATAAGTTTTTTAAAGGAAAATTATTTAAATTGGAAAATCCGGAAAATTTTGATGTCATTTGTCTGTTAAACGGATGGCCGTTTAGGTCGTAAAAGTGATCGCGCTAAGAGGTCTGCGGTAACTGTTTCTAACAATCCCGCAGCCTTGGTAGGCATCGACCCTAGCGGGCTCCGCCCAGTTTGCTGACATCTCTTTTAGAACCGTGTGGAATTCGTCGACCTAGGTCTGTGTGCTGAGTGCGAGAAAAAAAAAACCAACGTTTACCACGTTTGGCTCTCTGATTGGCTAAGAGCTTCAAGTAGGCCAATCGGTGCGCCGAACGTCATAAACGTGTCGATCGCTTTTACATAAAACAAACTCACACTAGGCATTCTGGTCTAGTCCTGGTTTAATGTAATTTCAAAGATTTTTCTTGCATTTTCAGCTCTTTTGGAGCCGTACAAGCCTATAGTACTTGTAGATAATGTAGCTTTCTATTAGTGAAATATTTTTTGTGAAGTGAATAGTAAAGAAAGAAAAAATATTTACGGTTTTTCGCTTGCTTTTTTTTCTTTCCTAAGTGTAAAGTATTTTCTAATATCTGTCTAAACAAATATGACTTGTTATTCATACAACTAAAGATCTATAAAGATCCATTAGTGTTACAAAATTTTTATTAGTAAATATTTGCTTAATTTCTGTAAAAAATGCAAATTCCTAGTTAAGATGTTCTGCCAGAAAAGGCTCGATATTTTTGTTCCGTCCGAAAATCGAACCCGCGTCACGCAGCGCAGCAACCATTCGCTCAACCGCTGCGCCAACCGTCCCATCGAAATGTTTCCTGCCTCTCTTGAACCTTGTCGAAATCATTTTACCAGTACTTTCCAAGCCGACCTCGGCTGCGTCGCCGTACATCTTCAAGCTATTAGCGACTAAAATGCGTAGAAAAAGCTTTCAATGCGATTATTTTTTATTCACTGCCATAACAATTAGAACCTTTACGGAAACGCCTTGTCAGTAAATTAACTTTTTATTTACTGTATACAACAATCGCAGAAAATTTCCATCGCAGAATTGTTTTTACTCAAGTTATTTAACGCAATAGTCTTTGCAATTTGAGAGCGTGCGTTATGTGATTTATGTCGTTGTTATAAGGTTTCATTTGGAACAACGCGATATTTTTCAATCTAATTTAGTTTGTTAACACGCAACAGACGTTTCTAGTATAATCATGATTAATTAGGTACAAACTTTGGTAATTACAATTTTTTTTTTCCGATTGTAGTCTTGAAGTTTAATTAGTATTAGCTTAACTGCCTACACTTGTTAGCGTGGAGTGCGTTTCTTGTGAATATCTCATTTAGTTTTAGTGTTTCTAGAAAAGCCTTTTTTTTATGGTAGGTAAAATCATCCAATGACAAATCCCGCCCTTGGGCGGAGCGGGAAGTAGTGTCAGACTCTTACTGACTAAAAACCTACCCCGTTCCTTCGTAGCCTATCGTGCCGGGGCCGAGCATTCCTTTCGGAAATAAACCCATGACCCCAGTAGGCTTCGACCCTGCCTGCCTGCAGTTAGCAGGCTGGGCCTCTTCGGTGTGCTGACAGCTCCTTGAGGCGCGCGGGAAAAGCCTTGACCACAGGCGTAGGGTAGCCAGCCTTTCGGTATTTTATAGGTTGCATTTTGGAGAGTGTGCACAGGAATTGCATGACTTGATTCCACCATCTCAATTTTATCATCGGAGTACGGCGAGTATCCACCCTTACGTTGTTGAAACATCTACGGTCCGGACTAGGTGAGGTGGGACATTAGTTCCACCGTTCCGGACGCTAAACTAACAGGCCAGTCAAAAAAAAGCAATTTGTCTCGTCGATCATACCGCGTATATTGAAGGACTGGAACAGTTTGCCTGCTGCGGTCTTCCCATCCAATTATAATTTGGGTGTCTTCAAGGCTAGAGTAAATAGGCTCTTAATAAACTAGTGCGCCTCATCATCAACGATTGCATCACTGCTTACCTTCAGGTGGGATTGCAGTCAACCACTAGTCAAAAAAAGGCAAAACCGCATAAATGAATTGTTTACTACTTTTTTTTTAATGATATAAACTAGTGCTTGACTGCGATCCTACCTGATACCCTCAAGCCCATCAAACTGATATCGAAAAGACCTATTAATCCTAGAACCCCAGATAACCCCAGAGTCCTGGAACAAAAGTAAAGATGGAACATATGAACACCAGCTGCATATATTGCTATATATCTTGTTCTATTCCAGCTTTGGAAGAAAAGTGGTGCAACGCCGAATCAGATCTGCAAGAAGTTCGAAGTGAACGTGACTCCACAGGACTTACTGTCCATCCCCCGCGATGGAGTGACGTTGCAGGGACTGAAGCACAACGTGGCTATCTCCATACTCTTCATATACTACTGGCTGGCTGGCATCGGCCATTTCTTTTACAGCGGAAATGTAGAAGACTCAGCTACTGCCGAAATATCGAGGTTTCAAATCTGGCAGTGGATTCGGTTTTCTGTAAGTTTTTTGTTTCTATGTTTGTTTTTTTTTTAATTGTGCATATGTAACTGGCGTAATGTAACTCTGTGTTAAGCACAGTACCAGCAAAGAATTGGGCAAAGGTTTGGACGGAATATTTTTTAATAACTACAAATGTACAACTATTTTTACATAAATAGTTGTGTATAATAACACCCCATTTATACTATTTATAAATAAAAAAAACCCCATTTATGCTCCACTAGCGACCCGCCCCAGCTTCGCACGTGTACAATGGTGATATTAAATATATTATGCATATATATTACACATAAAAACCTTCCTCTTGAAACCCTCTATCTGTTAAAAAGAAAACCGAATCAAAATCCGTTCCGTAGTTTAAAAGATCTAAGCATACATAGGGACAGACAGCGGGAAGCGACTTTGTTTTATACTATGTAGTGATTCGAAATAATATGAGACATTTAAACAAAACTACCTGTGCTTTCCGATTTCGACTTCTAAGGAAGAGGTTAAAAGCAACAAGGTGTTTGCAATACTAACTACAGCGTACATTTATCATGCCACTAACGCAATAAAAGTCAAAATCGGTTGTATGGACAGTAAAAAAGTTTTGTTTGAATGTGTAGTCTTATTTCGACTGGAGTGTAGTCAAATTCTTTTTAACAGACCATCGATCAGTAAAAAAAAGTGTCACATCTTTATATTTCATTCTACAATTTTGTCGTCTCAACATCATCTATAAAGTTAAAAACATCTGTAGTCCATTCGCAAAAACAAATGACATATAAACAAACCTTTTTTTACTGTCTGTTCAACCGATTTTGACTTTTATTGCGTTGGTGGCATGATAAATGGCGGCTGCAGTAAATACCAGGCCACTCAGAAAGTTTTGCGAAAACAAGTTTTTATTAAAAAAAAAAGGCATTGGCCACTTGTAATTATTTTGAAAACTTTGGTTATTTAAAAGTAAAAATGCCTTTGTTCGAATTTTGAAAGCCAAATCAAATTATCGTGTCTCATTTAAAAATGGATCTACATTGAGAACATTTTCGTGCGAGGATTTTCTATGATTTTAAATATGACCTAAAACCTGATGAGTCATTTGATCGACTTCAAATTGCTTTTATGGATGGATGAAGGACCTTCAAAAACAACCATCTACCGTTGGTCTAGCGAGTTCAAGCGTAGTCGCCTTACTTTGGGGGATGAACAAATGAGTGGTCATCCTATGACGGTTGTCACGGAAGAAAGTGTGCTGGCAATAAAAAAATTAATCCAAGAAAACAAGCTAATTTCATACAAAGAGATTCAGCATACACTGCAGATTGGTTCGGGAATCGTTTGCAAGATTCTTCACGAACACCTTCGCGTGAGAAGGATAGTTTGCCGCTGGGTGCCACACAACCTCACCGAAGCTCAGAAGCAGGCCCGTGTGGAGTAGTGCCGTGATATAATTAAAAAATTGAAGCAGGCTCGTCTGCCGGCGCGGTTACATGTGATAGGTTGAAGAATCCTGGATTTATCAATATGATCCAGAAACAAAGCGTCAGTCGACAGTTTGGCTGTTTCAAAGCGAACCAACGCCTACGTAAGTGAAGCGATCGAGGAGCGGAAGGAAAATTTTGATCGCTAGTTTCTTCATTTAGACGGGGTATCTGATTTCAATTCCATTACGAGACCAAAGCAGCATCAACGTCGAATGGTATACCACAAAATGCCTGCCAGAAATTTTGTCTGCAATGCGCAACAAGCGACCGAACACCGGGCTCCGCGGTGTACTGCTTCACCATGACAACGCGCTCGTGCACTCAGCGCTCAAAACGAGGGACTTCCTGGATACCACACCGGTCAGAGTCTTGGGGCACCCTCCTTACAGTCCTGATCTGGCACCGTGTGACATCTTTTTATTCCCTAAAATATAAAATCAGGTGAAAGAAATACAGATTTTATCGCTGGAAGACGCGCTAGCAGGGTTCGAGAAGGCAGTAGAAGAGGCGTCTGGGATGGACTCGAAAAAATGTTTCAAAAATTGGTTCAAACGCATGAAAATTTTTATAGATGTTGGTGGAGAGTTCATTGAAAATATTTTATCCATAGTAGTTTTTTTTTAAGTTTCTCAAAACTTTCCGAATGTCCCACGAAGTTGATATTGTAACCACTGCTTGCTTTTAATGCCATCCTTATATCTACGGGATAGAATTCAAAATCGGTTGAAAGGACAGTAAAAAAAAAGTTTGTTTAAATGTCTAATTTTATTGCGGATGGAGTAAAGGACGCTTTTCTTTTTTACCGACAGCCAATCAGTGCAAAAAAAGTGTCACAAACATCTTTATATTTGATTAGTTTTTTCATTAATTTCAGCCGCCATTAGAAGACGATCCTAAGGTCCGTGTGACAGCCAAGCAAGTCGAGAAAGCGGCAGCTAGCTTTGTGGCGCATGCGCACAAGAACCTTTGCCGGTCGAACGCCGAACGCAAACGCTTGACCGCAGCCCGCTACATGAGTATGGAACTCTTCCTGAGCAGAAACCCTCCGGAATTCATCACAAGCTATCTAAATGACAATCATAAGTTCAGAACTTTACACAATAAAGCACTTATGAGTAACTTGTAAAGGAGCAGCTAGGCAATTCCTGTACAGGGCCCTTACAATGACGTCTTAAAATGCTGACATTTTAAGACGATAATGACTCACTGAAGCCAAAAATATATCTAAAAAAATTAAGCCAAAAAAATATTGACTGTAACTTAAAACTAAGCTCTGTGATACACCTTGATTCGATGTACCTATTTACATAAGTTCATATATTTTAAGTGTTTTATCGTTCCTGTTATAATGATTAATATATTGTCTGTGTTATGGGTTAAGTTTTGTTTATCTTTTATAAACCATATGACCGATGAATATATAGTATATGAATATATTTTTGCCTACAGAAGCGAGTCGCGGTCGTAACGAATCAAAATGCACCTTAAATCCGCGCTGCAAAAGTTCTTTTATTACTTCCGTTAGTGCTCGATTATGGAGACGCGGTGCGTTGCGCGGCGCGTCGGGCGGTCCGTCGTACATTGCCATAAGTTTGCGTTTGCACGAGCGATGACGCGGCCCGCTGCAGCAATGTACGACGAAACGTCCAACGCGCCGCGTCTCCATAAACACGGCCTTAGGCGCCTTTGAATTGGCCGCTCAAATGGTAGGGTTTGGAGTTGTGTGTTTTTGAAAAATGAAAAAAAAAATCGAAAATTACATGGTGAATAATAATTGATTTGTATTTAGGTAGTTATATCCATAGCTACTTAAAAATGTATTTTTCGAAAGCTTTGTCATGATTATTTACATTTTTTTAGGTAGTTAAGTAGTTATCTAAATAAATAGAATAAAAGTAAAGTCAAGTGTTACCTACTTGGGTATAATTTTGTTGGTTTCAGCTGCGCGATATTTAAAAGACGGTAGGTAATTTAAGACCGTTATTTAGTAACGATTAATGATAGTGATAATACGGCCGTTACAAACCACAAAATAAAAATAAAGAAAATCGAAAATTTGATATATAAATGATACGGAAAAAAACACGCTTCGTCCTCAAGCCAATAAGCTGCAATCATAACCTAGCAGTGGCGAAGTGTCCATATAACACGATTCCCGTCGGCTTCCTTTATGAAAAATGTAACGTATAGGTATAAGACCTTAGTTCGTTCCATTGTTCACTTACTTCGAATTTTATAAACGTGAACAACATTTAACTAGCAATGCAAAAATCATAAGCCAAGAAATATCGAGTTACCACTTCAAACAATATTTACAAACAAAATTCCATACTTTTATGTAGCTATTTATTACTTTCCTATGAACAAAATGAAAATTGTACCAAAATAACTCGCTGCCTACCGGGTTATGATGAGTAAGATATGAGCAGTGCGCAGGTGGAAGCGTGAAAGAAAAATTCATTGATGATGTAATTGCAAAGAGATCTAAAGAGATATATATAATTTAATGTCTTTGTGTAATTGTAATGATTCCAAATAATAATGAATTTAGCTGCATATAACTCACACTGGCGAGTAATACATTTTGTTTCGCAGGATTTTTTTTATGCGATTAAATTGACATGGCGGCGTGTTCGCCCGGGTGTCGCCACTGTGCGGAACACCCGGAGGACACGGTGGAGCACACTGTAGAGGTGTGCCCCGCCTGGGTGGAGCATCGCCGTGTCCTCGTGGGGGCGATCGGCGGCGGCGATCTCTCTCGCCGGGCCTTGGTTCAGGCCATGGTCCGTAGTGAGGAGGGATGGCAGGCGGTCACCTCCTTCTGCGAAGCAGTAATGCTAGCAAAGGAGGAGGCCGACCGCATCAGGCAGAGGCAACGGGGCTCTCGCCCCAGCCGCCGCCGGGATTCTGATCCCGATTTCCGGCCACCGTAGGCGCGGGCTTGCGAACGGCGTGCAATGGGTAGCACGCTGTTAGATTGTCCGGTAACCGACCGGACCGAGCCCAAGTCGTCGACGGCGCGTACTGTTCCCGCGCGCCTTAAGGAGCTGTCAGCGAACCGTAGAGGCCCAGCCTGCTAGCTGCAGGCAGGTAGGGCCGCAGCCTGCTGGGGTCAAGGGCCGTTTTCTGAGAGGAAGGCTCAGCCCCGGCATGATAGGCAACGACGGAACGGGGTAGGTTTTTAGTCAGTAAGAGTCTGACACTACTTCCCGCTCCGCCCAAGGGCGGGATTTGTTATTGGATGATTTAACCTACCATAAAAAAAACCGTCGACTTCCATATTTTGCCGTAATCGAACTTTCTCGTTGCATATAACAGCATAATGAGCCTTACACTTAATGTTCACATTACTGGAACTCTATTCTCATCTATAGATGGGGAGAGAGAATGCGCAGGCCCAGGGTGCGTCGATAAAACAAAAAAATAGAAAATCTAGATTGGATTCGCAGATCAGAAAATTGAATGAAAACTCATCTTTTTGGTGGTGAGATAATTTAAGAAAATAAAATATGACAATTTAAATGACAATGACATTATTAGGCTAGTGTTTCGCATTTTTTTACTATTTTTATTTATATCAATTTTTAATATTGCCTATAAAAGCTAGAAAACAATAATCAAAATGAGTACAAAAGTTTCTTTCACTGCTAGAGTTCTTGGTGGTTCTCTGCTATCGGTAGGTGCTCTTGTTTCTTTGCGATGTTACAGTGA
Source organism: Leucania comma (assembly GCA_958295575.1). Lineage (NCBI taxonomy): Eukaryota > Metazoa > Arthropoda > Insecta > Lepidoptera > Noctuidae > Leucania > Leucania comma. The sequence goes on along the minus strand of OY282477.1, from coordinate 19,026,837 downwards.
GTAGAGTTAGTTTTGATTTATAGAACAAACTCTAAAACCCGGTATCCAATGTTCGAAAACTCGCTCTGCGCTTTTATAACAGTACCTCTATCATGAGTTTTAAGCAATAGTATTCGTCGCTACTCGAAATCGACGCCGTAAATATTTTGTATGGCAAATTTTGGTTCTGCAAGTGACCGCTAGAGGCGCTGCAAAATTTGCCATACAAAATATTTACGGCGTCGATATCGAGTAGCGACGAATACTATTGCTTAAAACTCATGGTAGAGGTACTGCTCCACGTAGTAGATACGGTCACGCTCCTGGGGCGAGTGGAGCGCTCAATAGTGCGCGCTTCGCGCTCAACGCTCCAGTCGATGGCGGTTTTTAGGCGACCACAAAGGGGAGCTCAGTCTGTTTGTGGACGCGAGAAATACACCACGTCTATTGCGTAAATGTCGTTTATTACGCTCCTGGCTCGCATAAATGGAAGGTCGGATGAAATTTTTTTGCAAGGGGACTCTAGATCATATGTGATTGTTTCTTATGGAGATGCGGGTACTGTCTCCATCAGAGCGGTTGCAAATAGTTAGTTTGCGAACTTAGTGGATAAGTGGCTTATGAGAGCGAAGGCAATACCTAAGGTCGACTGGTAGAAAATACTTATGGCATTATATCCGCATTTGCACACTAATGCATAAAGCTTTAATAAATAAATAAGAGCTAAGTTAAATGCTGGAGCTCTGTGACTCGTTCTGATCTCCTTTCTACAATTAACAAACATTTGCAAAACTTCTTCCGAAGTCTGGTCCCCATCAATCTGGACCCAAAGATGATGGCGCATGTTCCATGTCCGCTTCTCTTAAATGCAGGGAAGTCGCTACCCACTACGTGATGATGTCCCCGGCTGGCGGGGCAGCATAAGTGTGAGAGCGAACAACGGGATGATTTTAGTCATTAAAATTCTGATAAACGCCTCCGCTCCCGCTCACCAAAGGGCAGAGGACATCCTTGCAAATTTCCACCCCTAAAAAATAAGTGGCAACTCCGCTCGCGGCGGTTATTGTCGGGTGATCCGAGTCGGATCATATATAAGGTGTTAAAAAATTAACTGCAAGAATTTTGTCCACTTACTCGCCATCGAAAAAGGAACACATCAAAAAAAAAAAAAATTTTTTTTGAGCGTTTTTATATTTTCACATAAATAAAATAATTTACTATAATATTTTTTTGTGCGCTGTACCCAGGGCTGCGCTTGCGGCTTGGGCCGCCATCGTACCGCGCGCGAGCGACTTGCTAGCGGTTCCCCCGCCGCCCGCTACTCTTCCCGCAGCTCTCTCTCTCCCGACCCTTAGTTGTCCGAAATCCGTCGCGCGGTAAGGGTGTTTCTTGTGTCATTACGGCGAATACGTGCGTTCGTGCAGTTTCGTGCTTTTAATAATGCCGTTTACGTATTCCAATCGAGAGTACTTAGATATGGTAGTGTGCAACATTACGACTAGTCAAAGTTTAGCTGCGGCACGTAACCGTTACCGTGAACTGTATGGTGTGGTGAGCAACGACGAGTGCCTGCTGTCCAAACGATCCTAGGAGTCTACCAGTGCTTTTAATAGTCCTATAGGTATAATAAAATATTCTATTTGTAAGTAAGCTCGATAATATGCCAGTCCAAAGTCTGAGAAATGTGATGGAAAAATTAGAATCAGCTGTTTACGAATTTGCGCCGTCGCGTGTCGTGTCACAGGGGTGAACGACTCACGCGTACCTACGGCGGGGCGGCCGCGCCGACGCACGAGCGGTGGTACAGTGCGCATATTCAATAATTTTGTGTGAAGTGAAAATATTGCATATCTCCGAAACGGGTTGTTATTTAAAAATCTTTTTTTCGCCAATTTTTTTTATTTGTAATTCTAAACCAGTTCTTACTTTTCTTGCAGTTAATTTTTTAACACCTTATATAAGTTACTGTCATTTCCGTCACGAAACACACTTTATCAAAAAAACGATCTTCCATAAAGTAAAAATAATCTTAATTGTGTGGTGGTTAAAGTGGTTGGCGGGGCAATGGAAAGGGGCGCGCATTATAGGCTCGGAGTTTCCTTGCGTGGTCGCATCAGAAATGAAGACAGGAAAACCAAGGTTACTGACATAACTCGCGAAACTTAGTGGCAGTGGGCAGGGCACATTGCTCGCAGAAAAGTTAGTCGATAGGGACGAAAGGTTCTGGAGTGGCGACCACGTACCGGAAGATGCAGCGTTGGAAGATCTCCCACAAGGTGGACCGATGACCTGGTGAGGGTCGCGGAATCCGATGGATGCGAGACGCACAGGACTGGTCATTATGGCGACACTTGGGGAGGCTTATTTCTAACAGTAGATGTCTTTCGGCTGAAATGATTCGATTACGAAAACATTTTTACCTTTGTTACTGTAAAAAAAAAATCTAAAGGAAGAAAAATTCATCCATAGTTGCACAGACAAACACTTTGGTTACCCCGGAGAGATTTCCGAATTCCTATCATGGGAACGAATTCTCGGCGTCCGAAGCAGTTAAAGCGACGGCCGAAGCGCGGCTGGCGGTTGAGCGCACGCAGCAGGGACTCCCTGGTGAGACGAACCGCGAATGAATAAGTACGAGGCGTTTTTGACGACAGCGGGGGACTTGAGCGACGACTGACGATTGTTCAGCGTTGCGTCATGTCAAATATTTTCAAAATTACCTATGTAAGCAAACACAATATGGAAGGGTCGTGTTTGGAGACTTCATTCTGATAATAAAGTATAACCGACTAGTGTTGATTGTCGGTTTGCCGGATCGTTGGATTACACCTGCCGTCTACAAGGATTGCAACAATCAAGGTCGCCTCTGTTAGGACGCTGGATTAAATCAGTGTAGTCCATGCTCTTGAGCAACGAGTCGTGAAATCCCACCCGCTGGCGTTACAAACGCCATACAGTCGCTCCAGCACCGCCCGCCGCTGTCGTCGAAAGCGCAGCTTTATGTCCTACAAGTAGCAATATTCAATGAAATCTTTGTTTTCGTAGAAATTCTGCAACCGACTCCACGGTGCACTTGTATCGATAATACCGAAGACGTTGGCTAATGTTCAACAAAATTCAACTGATGCTACGTTTGACATACAAGTAGGTATAACCTAAGTAATTTCTATATTTCTAGTTTTGTCGTGCCAAAAACGCTGATAGAACCATCTCAAACACATCTCAATATGTATTCAGCTTTTAGAAAACACATCATTCGTATTTATTCGAATACAAGGAACAAGTTTCATTCATTTATCTACTGTATTACCCATGTACTTCCAAAATTACTAATCTAAAATCATTATCTTATACTCTTTTCTTTTTCAAGCCTTACAAGTTCCACAGTTTGGATAGTGGTCCTGCTGAAAAAGCTACCTTAACATCTGATGAAGCCATCAATTATTACAAAGAGTTGCAGATGTGTCGACGTATTGAAACTTCTGCTGCGAGCTTGTACAAAGAGAAAGTGATCCGCGGCTTTTGTCATTTATACGCAGGTAGGGTTACCAAATGAAAAATCAAAAGTCCGGAGAAAAGATCTCGTTTCCGTTGAAAAATCCTGAGATTTTTTTGTTTGAGTATACTCTCTCAATCGTATAATTTCGTTTTTATGCGTTGCTGGTCTCGCTCACCCGTTGCACATCACACACGAAGCGGGGAGGTGTGTGTTACCCTCGGTAATATACTGACACAATTTTTAATTGCGTAAGGATAGTATGTTAATTTTTTTTAAATGTAAGCTGTATTTTATTGAAAACCCTAAAAATCCTGAGATTTGCAAAAATCCAGCCGCAATCCTGAGATGAGTCCGAAAATCCTAAAATCTCAGGACAAATCCTGAGATATGGTAACCCTATTCGCAGGAGTACCGGCAAAGTTTTTTATAAATGACATTTTAATTAGAGATGGCGTTGTATTCGGAATAAGTTTGTAATTTGGTCTCTTCGTTAAATAACACCGACTTCTGAAATTAAAGTTATTTTGCACGTTTTGGTGTTTTTTTTTTTGAAGTCGTTTGTATTTTTTTGTAAGGTTTTTTATTTCACACTTTTTAGTCGGAGTACCCCTCAGCCAAACTTAAATAGATACCTTCCGCCATTCGGTTCCATCATCAAATCATCATGACAATTCTAATAATACCAAACACGGCTAGGATACTTTATTACGGAATTCCGGTTCTTACCTACATACCGGCTTCATCATCAGATCAGTTCCATGTATCTCCTCCCCTTCTTCGTTCAGTCAGTCACCGACTACATGCATAAACAAAGCAATTTTACTTGATACGACAGTTCTGCTATGATTTTTTAAGTAGGTCCGTTCTATATCTTCAAAATTCATCATCAGATCAAATCAATATTTATATAGGACTAATTCGGGAGTATAAGCTTTCAATCAAAACAAAATATTTCAATATCGGTGTATAATTGACCGAGATATCGTTAAACATACAAAAAAAAGGATACAACCGAACATAGAACCTCCTCCTTTTCGAAGTCGGTTAAAAATAATGTTGTTTATTTACCTAATAAAATAAAAAAGAGCTTGTTCGATCTGCGGAAAGCGGAAAGTGACAACGGTTTTATTGTACACGGCAAATAAGTCGAACCATTTGCTATGCAGGTTACGCGCACCTCCCCACTTCGATTCTTCGGTCGACAGCCATGATGGTCCTAAGCCCTCCATTTTGCCATTAACAGCAAAAGGGAGGGCTGTTTCAAAATCACTGCATAATTATGATAGCCGGACAAAAAGTTTACTTAAAAATCACAGCGATTTTTCAAAATAACGATGTGTTCGTTGACCGCATTTTTTGTTAACGGCTGCATAAAGATACGCATAGCCTAATAAGTAAATAAATAATAGGACAAGAGGCAATTGCGGTGGGTGTAAAAGCGGTGATGCGTCCCCAGGACACGGTCACCACTGCGTACCGTTGCCACGCCTGGACGTATATAATCAATGGCACCGCTCTCGGCGTAATCGCTGAGCTCACCGGCCGCAAGTCAGGGTGTGCGCGAGGCAAAGGAGGCTCCATGCACATGTACGGGAAAAATTTCTATGGCGGTAATGGTATTGTTGGTGCTCAGGTAAGTACCATCCGGCTATAAAGCATGGACCAGACGGTTGTAATCCAACGTCCCAACAAAGACCAGCTTGGTTGGAGCTTGTCTTATGTGTTTAGATTGTGCTGCACACACGTTTGTAATCCACGCATCAACACGTTCGAAAATCAGTTGTTGCAATCAAATCAAAACTGTATGTAAGGCCATGTTTACGGAGACGCGGCGCGTTGGGCGTTTCGTCGAACATTGCAGCAACGGGCCGTGTCATCGCTCGCGCAAACACAAACATATGGCAATGTACGTCGGACCGCCCGACGCGCCTCCGTTATCGAGCACTAAAGGTACGAATAGACTACGACACTATACACGGTACACTCAGCGTATACATCGAGTGTCTCTGTATGAATACGATTGTCTGTAATTGAAAAAATTATTGTGACACGATAGTTAATGTCACATCAATCGCTGTGTGAACACTATGTGTCCAAGTGTCGTTAAAAAATTTCCGAACAGGTTTAACATTTTCAATACACCGCAGCTGCACGACGTTTATCCATCCTGACCGAGCATCAGTAATTAGTTTGCGTGTGAACAGCTCGGACACTTACTAATAGACACGTTTGCGTGTGGTGTGAGGGCCCGGTTGTTAAAATTCTTTCAAAATATGCTTAAGATTTAGTGAACATTCCCAAAGAAATGTGGAGCTTGAAATCAGAATTTGTGAAAGTCAAATAAACGAGTTATGGACTGTTAAGGCGGGCCCTCAGTCCACACATAGAGGATTGAGGGCCCACCTGTACCGGATAAACTATGGACTCCACAAAAAAACTCTTTATGCTAAAATCTAAGCTAATGCCAAACAAAATTTGTGGAAACAAGATATTTTCGCAAAACACTCTCCTAATTTATATATCCTTGTTCAAAATGGGCCCTCAATTCTCACTGACGTAAATGTTTACTACGCAAATAAAATGAAACCTTTAACTTACAGCTGCTGTTTGAAGCCCTATAAGCTACTAGATAAATTGTGAAAATTTGTGAAAGCAAGATCAGGTCACATCTTCTTGTTGTTTGAAAGTTACGACCTTGACAAAATTCGGGCCCTCAGTTCTCCATTTTTTCATGTTTTCGTTATATTACGCTTAACGTATGAGAGATACGATAAACACAAAAATGTCGCTTCATGTGAAAAAAAATGTGAAACAAATTCGGTAGAAGAAAGAATTAAAAAAACCCTTTATTGTACAAAAAAATCGAGTTTTACTATTATTCCTCGGAATTGGGACATAGGGTGTCCACAATTTTTTTGTGATGGTGTCATATATAAAGTTTTTATTTTCAAGTTATAAAATATTTAATATTAAAAAACAAATATTTGACTAACTGTAATTATAAATATATGTAAACTAACAGTTTGATTTTACTCTTTAGTTATGAGTTTACTCATAACAATTTGTCTGCCGCGCTAGTTTAATAAATGCCTGTTCACTCTGTGAACAGGCATTTATTGAACTAGTGCGCCTCACCATCAACGTAGCATCATTACTTACCATCAGGTGAAATCGTAATCAACACTAGTTTATTAAAAAAAAAAACAAATTCGCGTTATCCGCTGGTTTGAACAGGCCTTTCTATGAGCGAATGATATGTTCCATATTTGCCAATGTGGTGTTCACTCAAATTATTTTAGGGATTTGGATTTATAAATTAAACAACCAAATTATCAGTAAGCAGGCACAACTTGAGAATGATGGGGACAGATCGAGAGTGCCCACGACGTCACGCATCAGTTGATCTACATTTAAAGCGTATACCACATATATATATTTTTTTAAAACCCAGTGTATGTAAACGCATCAATTAAGAACAGCTGCACATATTTGTAATTTTTTTTTTTTTAATATATAAATATTTCATGACTTGAAAATAAAAACTTTATATATGGCACCATCGCAAAAAAATTGTGGACACCCTATGTCCCAATTCCGAGGAATAATAGTAAAACTCGATTTTTTTGTACAATAAAGGGTTTTTTAATTCTTTCTGCTACCGAATTAGTTTCACATTTTTTTTCACATGAAGCGACATTTTTGTGTTTATCGTATCTCTCATACGTTAAGCGTAATATAACGAAAACATGAAAAAATGGAGAACTGAGGGCCCGAATTTTGTCAAGGTCGTAACTTTCAAACAACAAGAAGATGTGACCTGATCTTGCTTTCACAAATTTTCACAATTTATCTAGTAGCTTATAGGGCTTCAAACAGCAGCTGTAAGTTAAAGGTTTCATTTTATTTTCGTAGTAAACATTTACGTCAGTGAGAATTGAGGGCCCATTTTGAACAAGGATATATAAATTAGGAGAGTGTTTTGCGAAAATATCTTGTTTCCACAAATTTTGTTTGGCATTAGCTTAGATTTTAGCATAAAGAGTTTTTTTGTGGAGTCCATAGTTTATCCGGTACAGGTGGGCCCTCAATCCTCTATGTGTGGACTGAGGGCCCGCCTTAACAGTCCATAACTCGTTTATTTGACTTTCACAAATTCTGATTTCAAGCTCCACATTTCTTTGGGAATGTTCACTAAATCTTAAGCATATTTTGAAAGAATTTTAACAACCGGGCCCTCACACCACACGCACACATAGACACTACCCGGACTCAAAAATTCCGTACTAGTGTAAACAGTACATACAGACATCAGAATTTATGTCGTAGTCTAAACGTACCTTATATCTGTGGCCCCCAACCAAGGGCGTTGAAGGTCATGGATTACATCTTCTGTCTACACCTACACAGATTGAAACTAGAAAGGTACACTCACAGAGTACTTTGTAAGGTACACCCCTGATGGGACGCTGGTTTGCAACCGTCTGGTCCACCTTTTACTATCCCACATCCAGTTTTATAGAAATATATGAGTGACCGACACGAACATCAATAAAGGCGCACCCACAGCGTAATGTAGATACTTTCTATTCAAATTCGTCTTGTATGTTTATATTATAAACTAGCTGTTGGTTGGGTACACAATTTCCTTTACTAGATCAATGATAGATTTAGCAGATTATGAACTTTTAGCTAAATGACAATGGAATAGTGTTGGATTGGCGAATTTATATAAATAGCAGACTTGGGTCCCTAGGATGCGGTAAAATCCAAGTAGATACATTCAAATCACATACAAATCCAACTACCTATGTTTTTTTTTTTTTTTTTTTTTTTGTGGTAGGTAAAAATCATCCAATGACGAATCCCGCCCTTGGGTGGGGCGGGAAACAGTGTCAGACTTTTACTGACTAAAAAACCTACCTTTCCATTCCTTGCCTTTATCCTGGGGCCTTTGGTGACAGTCTCACATAACCTTTGGCCCCAGTAAACTACCTATGTGGATTTCGTCGCTGGACCAGCGCTGCGCTCAAGGCTGTTTTCTTTTAGAATAGCACTACAGCTAGATACTGCTCCGCGAGTCCTACTCCTACGCACGCACATTGCAGCAGGTGCTTGCACAAATTAAGTACTTACACCCTCTTCTCTACTTCAACTGCAATACTTTGCGTGAGCAATGAAAGGGCTGGCATCTGTATGATGCCATTATTTTTTGTCAGTCGTTATTGCTGATAGTTAATCTACCTGTATTGGTCTTTCTCTTTCAGGCCCCGTTAGGCACTGGAGTAGGCTTCGCGCACAAGTATAAGGGTGATGGTGGAATAAGTTTTACACTGTATGGAGACGGTGCCGCCAACCAGGGTCAACTGTTCGAAGCGTTCAACATTGCCAAGTTATGGCTCTTGCCAGTCATATTTATTTGTGAAAACAATAAATATGGTAAGATTTTCGTAGATATTTAATACAGTGGGTATAACGCCTTTCTATGGTCTTCTGCAATAGGTCAGCATAAGCAAATGCGTACCCAAAATTGAAATTTCCTTATCGTTTACCTGGTGCCTACCAGAGTGGATATTATTTATCAGATTTCTATTGGATTTTACAGGACGACAAGTTAGTAGGTAGGTACTAAATAATAATTATAAAATGATTATTCACCACTTAATAGTAGGCGACATCACGGCAGACCAAGACGAAGGTGAACGAACATTTCGTGCCCTCTGCCATTGGCAGAGGCTAGTATATGACAGTCAAATTAGATGTTTATGTATAGTGGTCTATCCTACAGAGGCCGCCATGCCTTTTTCGAAGTAAAAAGAAGACAGACACGCAGTAAATAGGTATAAGTACCTAAAATAATTTTTATAATCGGATCGGATCTTCCGGAGATTGCCTTTTACAAACATTTGTACCTGGCGCATATAACAGTCTTATAATGTTCGCACTGCTGGGACTCAGGACCGCCTCTCCAGAAGAGGGAAGCGGCCGAAATTCACCACTGCGCTATGGTAGTTCTCACATTTATCTTCAAATTTTTGTTTCTAATACCTACAAAAAATGGTGTGCATGGAGTTTCTTGCACGTTCTTCTCCATAGAGCTCTACGCTTTGGAACATGCAATTTAGCGTCACTTTTTTTGACCGACCGTAATTTTGACTATATAAAAGTGCCTGTAAATGGTCTGTTTGAAATAAATGAGTTTGAGTACATGTTGGTTTTCTTCACCGTTTCGAGAGCAAGAGAGAGAGGTGATGAAAGGAAAGCGCTTGGAGCAGTGGCGTAGCTAGTCCTACAGGGGCCCCGTATCAAAAGTCCCACAGGGCCCCGTGTAAAAAAAAAATGGTGCGCCCTACGAGACGGTTTGAATAACATGTTGCAAATTTTTGCCTAGGTCGAGGCCCCTGTAGCACGGGATCCTCGTATCGTTGATACTCCAGATACGGCGGTAGCTACGCCCACGGCTTGGAGAGACATTTGAACATGCTTTGAACCTACGATAACTCAAATCCTAACTCAGGGCCCTTTACCACTGGGTGACCTGACTGACTGCTCTTATTTACATATAAAATAAGTTTACTTATCTCTTGTTTATATTATTAGTTTTGTAACTCTTTTGTTCTCTTCTCACCGCTAGGTTTGGGAACGCCTATGTGGCGTGCAGCCGCCTGTACAGACTACTACACGCGCGGCCACTATATCCCCGGCATCTGGGTCGACGGCATGGACGTGTTGGCCTGCAGGGAGGCTACTCGCTTTGCCATAAACTGGGTCACTGGCGGAAAAGGTTTCACAAGTTCACTTGCTTTTCCCCCAATCGATTATCTTTGTAAAGAGAAAAATCGATTTTTAATTATTCGTATTTTTTTCTCTGTCATATTTCTACTAGTCTACTACTACAACTCTACTACTCTACTACTTTACTATTACAAATCTACTAGTCTACTACAACTCTACTACTTTACTATTACAACTCTACTAGTCTACTACTACAACTCTACTAGTCTACTACTACAACTCTACTGCTCTACTACTACAACTCTACTAGTCTACTACTAAAACTCTACTAGTCTACTACTCTACTACTACAACTCTACTAGTCTACTACTAAAACTCTACTACTCTACTACTACAACTCTAATAGTCTACTACTACAACTCTACTAGTCTACTACTCTACTACTACAACTCTACTAGTCTACTACTACAACTGTACTAGTCTACTACTAGAACTCTACTAGTCTACTACTCTACCACTACAACTCTACTAGTCTACTACTCTACTACTACAACTCTACTAGTCTACTACTACAATTCTACTAGTCTACTACTATTTCTCTACCGTCTCCCTCAACTCAAACCTGCCTGCCAGTGCCAGAAAAAAGCGATAATTTGTCCTTTAGCGAAAGGATGTTTATTAGCGACGATAGCTTGTAGGTGAAAAAGAGCACGAGCGGACTGTAAATAGATACTAATGGCGGGTTTCTGAATTGAGTATTTTGAGTTAAGAACGACTCAAACCATACTTAAATGCCAAATTTTGACAGATTTGCAAGCTAAAGTAGAGTTTGAGTAATTCTCAACTTCAAATGCTTAAATCAGAAATCGGGGGTATCTCCGGTTCCGCCCAAGGGCGAGGGATGTTATTGGATGATTTTTTTTTCATCCAATGACATCCCCCGCCTTTGGGTGGAGCGGGGGTTAGTGTCAGACTTTTACTGACTAAAAACCCTCTCCTGTTCCTTCTTTGCCTTCGTTCCAGGGCCCCGACCTAAGGATAGATTTAGGTTTCACTTTCACATTATCCATGGAAACAGGGGACTTACCGCCAACTTGTGTGACGACTTGTGTTACAATCGATATTCAGGTCTCAATCGAAGTGGGGGGCTGCGCGTAAACATAGCAAATAGTTCAACTTATTTGCAGCGTACTATAATGACACCGTGAACTTCTTTAGAACAGAATTGCCCTGTAGTACGAACTAGTCTATGGACACAGCGTACTATAATGACACCGTGAACTTCTTTAGAACAGAATTGCCCTGTAGTACGAACTAGTCTATGGACACAGCGTACTATAATGACACCGTGAACTTCTTTAGAACAGAATTGCCCTGTAGTACGAACTAGTCTATGGACACAGTAGTAGAAAAAGATACGGTCGCGGTCTAGCGGAAGGGCGTGAAAGACTTTTAACTGACTAAAACCACACCTGTGTCACCTGTGATTAAATACGTACAAAACTTACTCGTCAGGTCCCATAATATTGGAGATGGAGACTTACCGTTATTACGGCCACTCGATGTCGGACCCCGGCACGTCGTACCGTACACGAGATGAAGTGCAACAAGTTCGGAAGACCAGGGACCCTATCACCTTGTTCAAGGAGAAGATTCTTAGCAAGAAGCTCGTCGCTCCCGAAAAAATTAAGGCGAGTTCTGCGTCTCTTTCTATGAGCCTGTAGTGTTCCACTAGAGGACAAAAGCCTTCAGGGAATGGGTCGTAATCCACCACGCGGGCCCAATGCGAGTGGGTGGATGTTCAATAAAAAGTCTGAATTTTTGGATCTAAGACTTGCCGGTGTCTGCTCACGTTTCCCTTCACCGTTTTCGAGAGTAGTGCTGATAAAATAAATCTCACAGAGTAAGGGCCTTACTCAAAGTCTTACAACTTGTGGCGCCTATCTCCCACTGGGCCAACAACGCTCTCGACTATAAAAACGTGATTTTAATTACAGGAAATTGAAAAAAGCGTACGTAAGTATGTGGATGAGGCAGCGAAGCAAGCAGCGTCTGATCCAGAAGTAGGCGTAGAAGAGCTTTCAGCAGACGTTTACGTTGACAGTATCGTATCTGACATCCGAGGCGTGCGCCCAGACAAACCTTTATCCCACATAAGTGTTGCTAAGCGGAATTAGAACTCTATTCCAGAGGGAATAAGGTGTTTTTTTGTTTTGTTTACATTGATCCTTTTACTGCCCCTTTGCAAGAAGACGAAGTGATGTAAAAACGATTTAAGAAGAGAACATGCTACAGAGAAGTTTAACACTGATACAAATTGTGTAGCAAATTATACAGAACAATTTCACCATGCTGACCCGTTACGTACAGACCAGCTTAGATAAAGCTGAAGACGCTAGGCTTTTTTGGCGTAAGAAATTATCAAATATTTCCTTCCGCTCTGGAAGGAGCGAGAAAAGGTGTCAAAGTTTAAAAAAAAAAACATTAATAAAATTGCTTACATATGTCATCAATCAAGGCATAAACAAGGATGCTTACGTCCGCTTTTTGCAATCCTTCCACATTAATTTTACCTCGGACTTCAAACTTTAGGCCGTATACAGAAAGAAAGCTGGCTTCTACCAGCGCTGAATATTTGTGTAGAAACTCGGCGCCTATTACCTGCGCAGATTGCCCGCGCCGGCCGGTTCCGATAGGCGCCGTTAGATCGGCACAGGCTGCCAGCTTTCTTTCTGTATACGGCCTTAGGGCCGAAACTGCGTAAAGCGGGTGCCTGAGAATAAAATTCAATGATGTGCAAAATGTCTCTGACAGGACCGAAGAATATCTATGTTCTATTCACATCGATTTTTTTTTTATTCTGACGCTGGGACAATTTTTTTTATGATCCAGTTGTTATGAACTCTGCGATTTTAACAGAAAGTAAATAAAATAAATCATGAGTCTTTGTAAATGATTTATTTTCTTAACATTTATCTCAAAAATATTGAATATTAGCATTTCTGCCAGCGGCCTCGCCCGCGTGTGTAACTTCCCCAATATCAATAATAGCCTATATTTTATTCTGATGTATAAGCTACATTACTGTAAAGTCTCATCAAAATCCGTTCAGCTGTTTGAGCGTGAAGAAGTAATAAACACACACTCATATACATATAAATATTTAGTGTGATATTAATCTTAATATTCGACTTAACTGCAGCTGAACATTGTACACGCTAATATTATACTGTTATAAATTGTTATAGTGAACATCATGTGCGTTTTATTTCTAATCAAAGCTGCATCAGTCAATACTGAATGCTGAGTTAGATCTAACCGCAAAGATTTGAAATTTCTCGTAACACTATCTCTTTCTAAGGCTTAGAAACATTTTCAAAAGGTAGTAAAAGTTGCCTGCAAGTGCCTGCACTTCGGTAAAATGAAAATACGTTTAGATAGGTCTAGCTCAGCCCACAAAGATTCCTACAACTGCAAACATTTTGTTGGTTGCGTAGTTGGCAAGCATTTTTTTATTTAACACTATTTATTATAAGTCCATAATTTTAACAATGAAGTTTACAAAATGACAGTAAAATTTAACATTTTAGAATAAAATATACAAGAATAGACAGCTATGTGTGTAAGTTATAACAATGTGGTACAAACAGACATAATTTCATAAAAAGAAACATTAATTTGTACAATTTAACCCCAATTCCTATTCAGCAGGATTTACTTTCCTGTTGAATACCGTAATTAGAGACACAATAGAAAGACAATAGGTGTGTGGACGCCGGCGTCCTCTCGGGGAATAATGAATTAAAAGAAAATTTAAAATATCAAATACAATTCTTTTTACCAATTCTCATCCAAATCCTGGACGGAATACTGGCAGTTATGGTGCAAGTGACTAACAAACATCAAAATATTGGCATTTTTTAAATAAATAAGCAATAACGGTGCATAAGGCAGCATTACCTGCAAGCAAATTGCATTAAATTACAGACTACCGAAGGATAATGTGATTCTTTGGTCGTTCATATCCTGCAATCAATATACTTGCATGCAATTTGCTTGCTAGTGGAAACACGACCTTTGATAGTATATTTAAACATATTTGAGTTCATAACTCAAGATAATTTAAATCCACTGCCAATATAGCGCAACTTGCGACTAAGCTTGCGTAGGTTTTTGGTTGCAATGGAATAAACAACCACAGTATTCTTAATTCAAATATTGAATGCAAAGGTCGCAGTCATAGTCAGCAAAAAAGTGACATTTACATTGTGGCCGTGATTATACTTTGTGAAAGTATAGTCGTCAAACCTGTTTATTTGCTCAAATCAGTCTGTCCCAGTTCTATCTTACCCAGTATAGTCTGCAACAGACCTAAGACAAGGGTATTTGGGCCCTAGAGTCAACTGAATAAATTCAAATAAGTTTCTTCCAAGAGATATGTTGAAATGTCAAATGTCCAATAAGCTATTTCTGCTAACTATATTATTTTCAAATCTTAATTTATTAATTAGTCTTTTTATGCTTTTACTGATAATTAGCATCGAATGCGAACATTTTTTACTTTGATAAAAACTTATATATAATACAATCACTTTCGCCATAATTATGAAACATATAATGTAGATTTAGGTTGATGCTTTGTTTTCTTATTTTCCGAATACTATCTGAAACCCACCCATATTCCTTTAATTTTTTTCCTTGAATTCATTGCTTTGCTTGAAGAGACACATCTTTTTTTATTGACATAAACTAGTTTTTGACTGCGGTCATATTTTGATGTACCATCGACACAAAGAAGGCAATAAACTAATGACTAAAGAATGACGTGAGAATCTTTTCGATAAAATACAAAGATAACAATTGATGCAGCATGTTTTAATAGTAATCAATAATAATAAATTTAACATAAATGTCTTTGACTGGACACTAGTACTCAGTACAAAGAGAACTAGCCAATAACAAATGTCAAGATTGTCTATAATGTTTAAAATCTAGTACCCATAACCCAGTAACTGGGAAAACAGACAAAATATCAATAACCAGAAATATATAACTGATTGGTCTAAGTTGCGTACTTGTGAATGTTTAGTTTGGTTGATTAGGTGCTTTTTAGATTTTTTCTTATCAGGAAATTGTCATTAGTACCCGTTTGGATTCTGTCATTTGTCTTGGAGATTTCTATCTCCGTGGTGTATCTAAAATATAACACGTGAGTCACACCACTATTTCTCACTTTCGCTCTCTTTATTTTACACCTAGTTCCTGGAATGAAATTATCGAGGTGTCCAGATTAAAGACCAGTCAAGCGATGTCAAAAGTCCCACATACCACCGTTGAAAAGGCAGGATCCTCCGACAGGAGTTGATTCTGGTCGAGGCAACTGACCGATAATTGATTTCGGATTGTCCTATGTTCAATTCACGCGGACAACTCGCGAAGCAGGATTTTGTAATTTAGTTCCTATGTGGCGACAAAGATGTCGCTACATACGAATGGCTGTTTATACAATTATTTCAAGTTAATGCGGTTGTGACACATTAATTTCGTTCCAGAAATAAGGTGTAGTAGCCTCTACTAAATGATTTCGTTACAATAATGTTTTGTCGGTAGCTAGGACACGGAGCACCTGGAGTTTTGTTCCCCGCCGACGCGCTGGCGGGCGAGCGCGCGGCCGAGCGCGTCGTCGCGCGCGCGCGCGCCGCCCGCCTCCTGCAGCGACAGCGCCAGGGCGTGCGCTAACGCTTCGTCTTCAGTCTGTTAATCAAAACAAAATATTACTACACTGCAATTGCTATAGAATGGTGCGGGTGGCAGCTGTCAGATTCATACAATGTAGCTTATTTATCATTTTTCTCATCTTAAAGATGCATATTTTCGTCCTGCTGTAAACCTACTCATGCTATGTAAAAAAGACCTTAGTGAAAATGTGGTTAATTATGTTTTATGGCAAATTTCAAGTTTCTAAGATTATAAAAACTCCTGTGACACACAGATAGACACCCATGTTACCTAAAGGTGGGTTCTACTACGCTAGAGGAGCCGATCAAGAGCAGAGCTCAAATTCGCACAGCGCACATTTTTCCGAACGTTCCCTCTAAAGGCGGGGGGGAGGGGACGTTCGGAAAAGTGGGCGCGACTTGAAAAGCACACTGGTAAAAAATGGTAATGGTATAAAAAAATGTACTTACCATATTTCCCTGTACTTCTGAGAATGTAGTGACTGGGGCCGCCACAGGAGATTTGTTCACTCTTTCCTCGGCTATTTTCATTCGTGCCATAGCTGCTTCACTAAGTAACAAAATTAAAAATTTGATTAATGCTATTACATCAAAAAATTATGTCTCTATCATAAAGGCTAAGGTTGTGTGATAGTTATGAAATATTATTATTATTATTTCATTCATCAGAATACACAACACTACAACATCTATTCCTTTGCTTCTATTCCCATGACCAAAGCAAACAATTCAGCTTGTCTGCCACTTTCAAACTTCCTCTATTACGATGTTTTTATTATAATGCGGATTTCATTGCGGGATTGCTCCGGCCCGCACGCGGCCCGCTTGCGTATCCCCTGCAATACAATAAATACTAGTATCAAAAGGACATACGCATGCGGAACAAGTCCGCATGCGTGATGAAATCCGCATGTTAATAAAACCACCCTTTCATTAATCATTTATGGTGTGATATAAGCCTCTATAAATTCTTTCAGACACGTAATTTTATTTTTATTGTGGCAATTGAGCTGGTTATGAAACATGATGTTATTTATAGGTAATAATTATTACGTTGACACTTACGCTGCTTGTCTTCTCTTAGCGGCCAGTCTGCCCTCGCACGCGTGGTCGGCAGCGTGTCGATGTCGCAGGCAGAAATTAAGAGTACATTCACTACACACCAGCGGTACCATCTCTTTGTTCTTACAACCCTTAAATGTGCAGCGGTTTGTGAACACCTGTAATTATAAAATATTAATTAGACTCTGTACTGTGTACTGTAATCACATTATACTTATATTGTTAAGGCGAAAGATTTTAGGTAATGAGTATGTTCCTTTATGACCATTTTCTATTTTCATGCAGGCAAAACAGTGCTGGCAGATGCTTGTCGAGGCCAATACATTTTTATGCCACTGCTTTTACGTGATTATGGTGTTATTACACATCTTTCTTCGGATATTATGGATATACAGTTATCTTGTGGATGTTATCTAGGCTTCTATAAAAATCAAAACATGAATTTTTATACAACTAATTCAAAAAAGACCTCTGAAAATCTGCTGTTTTACGTAAACTTTGGCCCTCCATAATGTACTCATTTATTAAATATTATAAAAAAGTACTTCTCTATAAGCCTTGCACATTTGATCGAGATTCTAAATGATGTCAATTTATCGCAAAAACTTTTAAGGGCTTTAAAAAATACGTATTTTCTGGAACAAGTATTGTGAAATATTCGAGTAAATCTAGGAATAACTGAACACCAACAGAGTTTTCAGGCATGCTCTCTTTTCGAGTTGCCTCTTCATCAAAAATCGCTTTGGATTGCTTTAGATGATGCAACAAGCTACCGTCGCCTAGTCAATAAAAGTCTGACACACCCTCTTACTCCACCCTCTACGTAATAATAAGGTGACAACCCACCTCAAAAAAAAGGGAAGGGACTTTGATCCCTTTTTTCAGGAAGGGGTTTATTATAAGCTTATCTTTTCAGACTATTTTACACATTATAAACTAGATTCAAAAAGTTTTTTATATTTAGCTAGTCTAAAACTAATATTATCTATGATTCAAGTTCAAGTAGCAGGACTTACTTTTTTCCGCCTCTCCTTAGCTGGGTCTGAGGTACAGAGGTTATCAATGTGGGCTCCTACAGCTACATCTGGGGGCTCTCCTCGTTTTCCTGGTACGGGCTTACCGCACAAGGGACACTCGGGAACCTGGACATTACGAGTGTTGGGCGCTGGACACTCATGCTTTGCGTACGCAAAGTGGTCAGAACTGTAATAGTATGGATTTATGTGAGTATTAAATAGGTTTAACCTTTTAACCGCCTATTTGGAATACATCTGACAAACCCTCTCACGTTTATTCCGCCTGAGTTGCACATCTCCAACCAAATACTTCAACTCGTCAGCTCTTCTTTCACCTATGGGGATTGAAGAGCTAAACTTGATGAAGTACTCAGTTGCAAATACATAACCCTGACAAATACGACACAAAAGCCTTTGTTGGACCAATCCGATGCAAGCGGTTAAAGGATTAATAGAATTATATTTTATTATTGTAATACGCAGAGAGACCTATGTTGTGACCGGAGAAAAAGTTGCAAGCATGCAAACACCCCTCAAAAACAGCATCTTCTTTGTTCAGTATTCTAACATACAAAAAATACAATTTATATTTTTAAATACACTAATGCATGTTTATTAAAATGGTTAATTTTAATAAACATATTATAGACAACATGGGAAGTTTATTATTAAAATTTGTAAAATTAAGCTATTTAAAATATTTCTGATGACACAAACTCTTATAATCCATCATCTCTGCGTTCCAGAATGCGATATTTTCGATATTGGTGTGCCAACAGTTGTTCCGAATGAACTTAAACATATACATCAGAAGGTGGGACATGTCTCATTTAAAAACCTTTTTATTTATTATTAACAACTGTAGATTGGATTATTTTTAGAATAATGGTCAGCAAAAACCAACTAACAATTGTTATAGTTTTCCTATGGAAATTTAAATACATTACCTGGCACAATAGTTATTCCTTATAAAATAATGAGTAGTAAAATTATACACAATAGCTTTTTTTTATTTGAAATAAAGTGCTTGATTGTGATTTTAAATAACGAGAACTTGAGAAGTAGATTTTTCCATTGTTTTAAAAGGGAAACTATTGTGTCTACTAAATATTCTGTACTAAAAACTACCTGGTTGTACAATTTTGTAATATTATTAATAGACGAAGTAATTCATGTGTCAGTTTGAATGTGCAAATAATACAAGACTTGCTAAATTGTAAAAAGATCAGTATTCATTATAGATATGATGATACATTAGAATACTGATCTTGACAACAATGACCTCAAGATCACTCACCAGAACACTTCTTTGCATGCACCACATTTGTAAGGCAGGAAGTCTGAAAGAGAGTAGATATTTGAATGTTTTATACACTTCCAACTAAAAAAGTAGTTTTTTATTATTATTAAAATATGTTAGGAGACGATCCTCGATCGAAGAGATTTTTGTGTTATTTACTACGTCGGAGATAAAGTATAGAACATTTATTTTGATAAGAAGAACAAAAGAAATTTCTAATTTATATTGTTGTACTAACTTTCGAGTGAATGGTTAAATCTTAAAACCCTTTACTCCAATCTGTCTGTAAGAATAATATGAAAATGACGAGATTTTTTAAATTTAACAATTTTAAACTTACCTAATTTGTTGCATGATGTATATGAACAATTCTTTCCAATATGAGGAAACTCCATCGTTTTATATTACGAAAGTTACAATTCTGATGAACAGTTGTCTTCCACAAGCGTTGGACAAACAATGATGACGATAGAAAATTATTAACACTTTTATGAACCCGTTATTGCAAAAGAATTCACAATTTATTCGTCATCCACTGACATGACAATGATGACGATAGAAAATTATTAACACTTTTATGAACCCGTTATTGCAAAAGAATTCACAATTTATTCGTCATCCACTGACATGACTGACAGGAATACCCAGTCTGGCGCAACTCCCTAAGAAAAAAACGATCCGTCCAAAATGTATGAAACGCGTACTAATTTTAATGGCGGCCAAAATGGCGGCTATCGCTGTCTCGCTCTAACATCTATTCGACTCTGTCGCAGCTATCCATCCGCCATATTTATCTTTTACTTCTCAAGAGGTGGATTGTAAACAAAGTTTAATTTTTGTATTTAATATGTGTTTCGTGAATTTTAAGCAAAAATTCCTATTAATAGGACGTTTACGTGTACCCATGTGAAGCAATCTGTTGATATGCACTATAAAATCTGTGAAATATGTGGTTTACGAGCCAGCCAGGTCGGACGGTCAAAAGCCAATGTTCATGGCTAAATATCCATTACATTAAGAGAGGTAAGCGTAAATAAACGTTCATTTTCAGTTACAGAAAAGGATTTGGTGATTTACAAATCAATTTTAATAAAAATCAGTCGAAAATCTATAAAATAACCTATTAACAGTGCTGTGTAGTGGAATTTTTATCGACTATATCGATAGTTTTAAATATTCATTATTAAAATTTACAAGTTCGTGATAAAAAATGAAATTCTTCAATTTTAAAAATGATCTATCACTACTGCTGGGCATGTTTAATCGACTATCGATACTCTTATAATTTAAACTTTATTTAGTATAATTCAAATAGAACGATCATGCTATTCGAACAATAAATATTTCAGGTATCTCAATATGAAATGCTAATAAGTAATGCAATACATTTTTTTCTTCTAGATGTAAACATTGGATTGGACGTTCGTACGTATTGGTGGAGCTTTTTAGCTCCACCAATTAAACACGTTTGTAGCAAACATTTTCTGCCAAGGATTTTACGAAGACACAACTAAAAAAATCTGCAATTCCTTCTGTGGGACTTACTGCAGAACCTTAGGGAGATGATTGGTTTTCTTCTACACATTGGCAAAACTGATACTGATTCGACTCTTAAACGCAAAGGTAAGATTCTTAATTAGAGCATCATTCATGTAAACTTTGTTATATTTACAATTACAGATCTAATAAAGATCAGAATCAGAAATAATAAAGTAAGATAATGATACTTTTAAGGTTTATGCATTATAGAGAATAGGCAAATAGGTTATAGTTTCTGTATTTGTTTAACCATAAAGAAAAATAAAATAAACTGTTATTATTAAAATCCGTATAATGGTGTTTCCTTTAGCGTTAACCACACCCCCACCCCACCTTTGAAACCCAACCTCATTTGCGTCAACGTAAATTCGCTGGTAAGTGGAATATTCCATATCAATTAATGAAACCTTGGGTTTTGTTTTTTGATATGGAATATTCCACTTATTCTTAGTTAAACTGATGGATAAAGTTGGCGTAAATAGACCTTAATTCAGATCCAATAAATGGACCTATATTTTTTTTTTTTAAATACTATCGATAAAAAATTGCCATGAGCACCTAGATACACCACTATATCGGCCGTTATGTTGGCAGCCCGTTACGTCATGTTTATGGTCATCTATGTCAAAGTTGGTATTGAATCTTAGTACACGTTTTGACGTTTCGTGTTGAGCCATTTTTTTCTATGGGAGTCCCGTCTCTTAAACGTAGTGCTTATATTCTCTTTGGGAATACCATGAAACGACATTTTTTTATACATTCATGTGCATTTACGAATGTCGATTCATACAAGAACTTTGCAGTAGGTTCTTTTCGAGAATATTGATGAATATTCCAGTAATAAATTCTATAAAATTTTCAAACCGAAAAGACTACTTCAATTTGAATTTTACTCCAGGAAAAGAGAATCGAGGTTTGAAAATTATAATGTGAAATGCTAGATGCAATTAAATTCATAATGATTAGACTTTTAACTCTAATATGATATTTTCTTTTATATCTTTACAAACTCAACAACTTTTGTCAAATAATGTCAAACTCAAATTGGAAATATTCCGTTTCTTGCACTTTTAGTAAATGTCAAAGGTGTTTTAAAAAGAATTTCTACTGTAATCAATTCTTGAATATTTTTAAGTAATACCACTGTACCACCACGGGTTACCTTCTAGAAATCGAATGCTGTTAGCTCAAATAACATTTATATCGGTTTTTGCATACAAACTTCCAAACCCCATTTTACTTAGAGTTTCGTAAAATCTGTTCCTAGCGGATGTCTACATCCTATAAGAAACCTACCAGCCATATTTTAAGTTTATAGGTGTTATAGCTAGTTGCTGAGATTTCGTGATTAATCAGCGTAAGGTATTTCGCTTTTATATATGAGTATAGACTAGCTTTTGCCAGCGGCTTCGCCCGCATTAAAGTCGGTTTACCCCTTAGGGGTGAAGTTTCGTAAAATCCGTTCATAACGGATGTCTTCACCCTGA
The DNA here is from genome assembly GCA_958295575.1 of Leucania comma. Taxonomy (NCBI): domain Eukaryota; kingdom Metazoa; phylum Arthropoda; class Insecta; order Lepidoptera; family Noctuidae; genus Leucania; species Leucania comma. The sequence goes on along the minus strand of OY282477.1, from coordinate 19,004,485 downwards.
AGCTATCTGACAAGTTTTAAATTTATAGGTATTATAGTTTCTGTGATTTCTTGATTAATTCGTGTGGTATTTCAAAAAAAGAAAAACTCCTGTATTTGCCTGTTTTTGGACCTATCGAAGGCATTTGATCTTGTCAATTATGATGTGCTGTGGAATAAGTTGTTAACTGAAACGTCTTTACCGGTTGAAGTTATATCAATATTTAAATAATGGTATAGCAATCAACTCAATTGTGTGAGGTGGAACGGTTCCTTATCGAGCATGTATCGGTAGGAAAGCGGAGTGAGACAGCAGGGGGTATAAATTCTCGGCTGTTTAATCTGTACATGAACCAGCTGATTGTTGAACTCAGAAGCACCAAGGTCGGGTGTCATATTGACGGAATGTGTACCAATAATCTTAGTTACGCAGACGACATAATCTTAGTTGAGCCCATCAGTCAGTGCCATGAGGAAACTGGTCTCAACGTGTGAAACTTATGTGGTCGTCCATGAGCTCAAGTACAATGTTTCAAATAATGAACTAATGCTCTTCAAAGCAAATGGTTTCTCCTACCTAGCATTTCCAGATGTGTCACTTTGTGGCACACCTCTGTGCTCGTAGTCGAAAAAATCATCAATCAATCAATCAAATATGTTTATTTGGTCATTGGTCAATGGTCGGTCAGTGGTCTTTTACATGTCTTTTAACTACAGTCAAATGTGATATTACGGCTTACTGTTTTTATTTAGAGCGTATAAGTTGAACCAAAATGGTGATCGAACTTCAATACACAGTAATTTTGAAGTCTCAGTCGGAGCGGGAAGCTACACGTAACCATAACAACGACGGCCATTTTGGTTTAATTTATTTATATATTTATTATGAAGTATAAGAAGATATATATTATTTATGAAGCTTTTTCGCTAATGCGAATATAACAAGTGATTGAATTGCTTGGAATCAAATTGGTGTGGCGAGCTGGGCGGTATTGGTAGCCGGTAGGTGATTGGTCAAGTGCGCGGCGCTATGGCCGCTATGAGCGGCGTCGACCAATCGCCTACCGATACGGCCCTGCTCGCCGCTAAAACCGAAGTCTTGAATGGGTCCTAAGGGCGGATACTTGCCATACATACGTCGGGTTGTCCGTATCCAAAACTAGATAAAATTCTCAGCTTAATTTGACGAAGATCGCGCCTGTTGCAATGATTCCACATATTGTCCAGTTGCGAAGACACTTGAGATAAAAGACTTTTTTATCTATATATATATAAATTTAGATTTTACATCATAATATACACTAGGAATCAATTTGCGAATAATTATAACTTTTATAACAGCCACTGAACCACCATTATTCCTTGTATACGTTAACGATCTTCCGCAAACAGTAGATCAAGATTGTGTTTTGTTTGCTGATGATACAACAGTTATCCTAGATGGTAAAAATAAAGAATCACATGAGTCTAATATAAATGCTAGTTTGGATAAAATAGTTACTTGGTTAGACAGAAACGCCTTGAAAGTCAACGTAGAAAAAACTAAAATATTAAATTTTAAAACACAAAAGAGTAAACATATTCATCTTCAAGTAGCACATAAAGATCAAATAGTTGAACAGATACATAAAACAAAATTCCTAGGTATAACTCTTGATGAACATTTCACGTGGAGGGAGCATATTGATGAAGTATGTATGAAAATAAATAGATTCGTTTTCGCTTTAAAAAAGGTTAAAAACGAAACGTCTCGACCCACCGCATTAATGGTTTAACATGCCTATGTTTGCTCTGTAATCCGATATGGTATCATTGTTTGGGGAAACTCCTCCGAAGTTTCTAGAGTCCTACTAGCCCAAAAAAAATGTATTCGTGCAATCTTCAATATGGAATGGACTGACTCTTGCAGACCAGTGTATAAATCACACAACCTTCTCACAGTTCCTTGTATTTATATATATGAAATTGCTAAATTTGTTAAAACTAATTCTTTAATATTTAAAACAACAAACAATAATAAAAAACGAAAAGTCACGCACTAAAATTTACAATTGCCAGTACAAAAAGTAGAATTATTTAGACGTAGTTGTGTGTACATGGCCCCACTTATTTATAACTCGATGCCAAACTTCATAACTGATCTTCCTTACGGAAAATTTTGCAAAGTACTCAAAAAGTGGCTCATTTCACAAAGTTTTTATTCTTTGACCGAATTTTTAAAAAATGGTTCTTGTCAATCCTACCATTACAGAAATGTGTTGTAGATCGTTTTGGTACTGTCTTGCTGTTGCAGGATCCACTGCTTTTTTTGTTGCTACTTATGCCAAATTGTATCTAATAATAATAATTATTTTTTGTTATTATCTTTATTATATTTTAAAATTGGTTATTTAATTTTGTGCTGCAAAAACTTAATATGGATACTTATAAGAAATTCCAATTTTTAATTTTGTAAAGCTTTTATTTTGTTCACATAAGTGACAATATCTTAAAAAATAATATCTGAATGTCCTGAGATCAGAAGGATATTTTTCCTAAAAGGAAATTTTGTATTTAATTGGATGTTGAGTTTTGCTTACTAAAAGCACCTCATATCATACTTTAATATGTGTATGCCAACTCATGGCGAAATGTGTCTTTGTGCTAATATATTATATGTCACCATCTCTTACACCACATTTAATGCAAATAAATGGCTTTGACTTTGACTTTGAACCATACTTGAAGAAATCCCGCCAAAAACTCAAAATTCTTGGATCCATGTCCTGGCCACAGGTAATATAAAACTACCACGTTTGAAAAAGTAAATGTCAAATTGTCAATGTCATAAACGTCATTTTCGACCTGTACGACGTCTGGGACGACTCGTAATTTTAGCGTAAAACCTATAAAAATAGGGAAAAGTGGTCCTTTTTGAGGATCACTAAATACACTGGGCTTTTTCGAAGATATAATAAAGAAAATGAGTAAGCTCGTTCCTTCTGTCGCTAAACTTCTAGCCGGTAATTCGGTTACGGTGGGTTATGTTTCAGTGCTGAAGAAACTCAGCTGTTAACTTTATAAAATAAAAAAATGTGCAACAAATATAGTTGAAAAGAGGTGTAACAATATAAACTCAATACAATTTTTTATTTTAGAAAGCGGCCGCCCCAGTTACTACGACGTCTAACGCAAAATACAGTACGAAGAGCCAAGCTTCGTTTGAAATCAAGGTAGCATTAATTTATGATCTATTTTGATCTTTATTGTATTCTAAGAGTTATAATAGTTTGTACACGTTAGCCTTGTAAGTGCCGGCTATTATTTTTATTCAATTTGCTTGGACAGTTTTCTAATTATGTAACCTAACCTTCATAGTGTCAAGTTGATGTTGATGTTTGTTGTCAGTAATTTGACGTAGGTAAGCTACCTGATACAACGGTAATAAATTGAGCATAGCAATTTTTCACAAAGAGTAAGACTATGTATTTATTGGATTGCAGTAAGTACTGATTTCTCCAGAGGCTGCGGTCATAGCAAATATAATATTAATAATATAATATTCCACAACTATCACACAACGCTGTCTAGTCCCAAGCTAAGCAGAGCTTGTGTTACGAGTATTAGACAACTGATAAACATACTTATATATTTTTATAAATACATACATATTATAGATAAAAATACATTTAAAATATTGTTATAACCTTTGAAGGCTAAGCATCATTTAAACATAATTTAAGAATTAGACGCAGTGTCATCAGGTTGTATCTCATGAACCATAATAGGTAGACAGTTCACATTTTCATAGATGATGTATTTATATTTCCACTATTGTGAGGTGTGTGGAGTTTTAGAAGATATGCATCACTTGTTAATGGAATGTGTTCAGTATGAGGCTGATAGAAGTGAGTTGTTCAGGGTTTTGAAGTTGAACAAGAACAATATAGGTACGTTCCACCCAACATTAAGTAAGCCGACTTCCGATGATGCAAGAAAGTTGTTCGAATTCATGGCCCTGATCCATTGATCTCGTTTGTTAGGTGATAATTGTCTTAGGGTACGATGGGACTGACATACGCTGTGCGTTATAAAAGTCCCTAAACATTTAAAGAAATAAAAAAAAAAAAAAAAAAAAATTTCCACTATAATAACAAATACTAAAAACGAAATAAAAGTGGGGCTCCTGTACAACAAACAATGTTTTTTTTTTTGCTACAGACGGTATGGAATCCTTTGTATGCTACTGACTCGCATTAGACCGATTTTATTAATTACGTATATAATTTCAGTTTCATTATGACTTTTTTGTTTCTCTAGCCATACAAACTCCATAAATTGGATAAAGGCCCAGCAACTACAGCAACATTAACCAGCGAAGATGCTCTTAAACTGTATGAACAGTTGGCGGTTATCCGACGAATTGAAACTGCATCCGGTAACTTGTACAGGGAGAAGATCATCCGTGGATTCTGTCACTTATACTCTGGTTAGTGATTCAAGAATATTTAGTTTACCTTAGACTTTCTTAATAATTTTTTAGCTAATTGATTTTGGGATGACGCAGTTGGTATGCTCTACACGCAAAAAAAAAGGAAAAGGTAAAAAGTTAAGAGTACAATAGGCAATGTTATCGAGATAGATGTCAGTGTACAACAACAATATTTGTGCCATGCTATGTTTGCAGAGCACCAAAAACTTATAGGAATAAAAACCCCAATATCATGTTCAAAATACCACAGCTAAGACAGCTGTTACCTGCAACTTCATTTTCATGGTCTTTAACATTATTCTTCTATTATGCGAAAAATTAAACAGGCCAGCACAAAAAAAAGTGTGTAACTTTTTTAAACCTAATTACCTAAATCCTTATTAGATTCTTTTGTTATCACCCACGATTCTCACACCATATGATATCCATTGTAATTCCAATAATAAGGGGAAAATTGGTACATAAAACAAAGTTTCTTTTTTATTGGCTTAAAGTTTTTGCTAAAAATAATATTGAATTATTATAATGCAAATATTAAGTACTTATTTTTTGTATTTTCACTCCCTTTTCTCAGTAAAATTTCTTGTATAAGTTTTTTTACAATGTGGTGACTTTTGTTCAAAGTTCTCTTTGAAGAGACCAACAGAAAGCACCAATCATATTGACAGCCCACCACCGTCTTTGGTATTGTTTCTCCATCTCTTTTATGTCCTTATGAGCCGGAACAAACTGATGCAGACAGACAGACATTTAAATTTTATTATTATTTCGATGAAACATTATTTTCACAGTCCATCCATCCTTGTCTTATTTTTATTCACATTAATTAAATATGTCCCTTTATATATTGCAAAAAAGAAATGGATTAATAGTTAAATAAAACATTAGGTCAAGAGGCAGTAGCAGTGGGTATGCGAGCGGCAATGCGCGATTGTGACTCGGTCATCACTGCCTACCGTTGCCATGGCTGGACACATCTCATGGGTGCCAGTGTGGCTGGCGTGCTCTGTGAGCTCACCGGCCGCAAGACTGGAGTCTCAAGAGGAAAGGGAGGCTCCATGCATTTGTACGCAAGAAATTTCTACGGTGGCAACGGCATTGTTGGTGCTCAAGTAAGTTTCGATCATCACTATTGTGTTGTACTGTATATCAGTTGGTGTCCGCAATTTTACATATTTTGTATACCAAAGTACTGCCACAAAACACATAGGTACAGTATAGTGGTGGTTAATATAACGTATACCGTCAAAATATAACACGCTATTTATTCATGGCATATAGCATTTGCTAAATCGACTCTACCTTCGCGCTATAATAGAGGGTGACTGGTAATTAGTGAACGATACTTAAACACGTGATTGTTGTCATGGTAACAAACAACTTTTACTATGGGGTCAAACCTGAAATCGCGAAAAAAATCAGCCAAGTTCAATACATTTTGACCAGTTAGGCGAACACAAATGTACTGACCAGCAGATTATTTTTCGCGATTTCAGCTTTGGTCTCACAGTAAAAGTTGTTTGTTACCATGACTACAATCACGTGTTTAAGTTACTAATTACCAGTCACCCTCTATAACGTCTCGCTCAACACAACGCCAAAGCTGGGCCGAAACGGGATAGCAACATAGTACGATAGCGCCGACCGTAGCGCGTCGGGTGAACTCGGACTGCAATCGGCTCGCATCGTGCGCTATAGACTGCTATTGAATATATTTTAGCGCGTTGCCGAATAAAATGATAACGTCGAATTTTGTTATAACGTCTTGTAATGATAGCCTGTAAAATAGCGCACTAAAAAAATATTCAATAGACTATATCGCGTCTACAGTTTATAGCGGAATTGGACATAACTAGTAAGGAAGTCAATCTCATACTTCACTTTTCATACCTTCGCTCGATGGTCGCACTGGGGTTGTCAACTTTGGTTTAAGCACAAAAACTGTCGTGGTTGCGGCACTCGTAACTATACTATAATATAATAATAATAATGTAAAGTGACAGCTATAACAATGGTTGTTTGACAGTTGGGCATTGTCCACTGCTGTCACATTACTTCATCTAATAAAAAATCATAGTATAGTTTAAGTTTGCCATCGTAGTACGACAAGGCAACGTCACCAAACTCTTTGTTTGAAGACTAATCGTGGAATTTTTAACGATGCAGCGCTTGAAAAATACGAAGTCGTAGTACGATGCATCGCACCGTTGAATTGTGGTCAGGTGCCTTACCATGGCATGGCAAAATGTTAGTCGTGCGAGCGAGACAGAAGGGCGAAGCTATTCACCTTGTAAAGCTCGGAGCTCCATCCCTTTAACAGTTCAGTTTAGGTCTTAAAATGGATTGCGTCGAGCTCGTGTTAGGGCCTCAGTGTGAGCCTCAGTCAGTCAGTAGGTTCGTCCAATATAGAACTGTGCACTAGCTTCTGACGTTTTATAAGTGCCCATGTAGGCCTACTGTGAAATAAAAACTATTTTTTTATTTTAGTCCTTGTTCCCCAATGTTCTGGGCGACAAATTGCTAAGAAAAAAGGCGTTCATAACGTGATTTTTGCTCCCAGGCACCATTAGGCGCTGGAATAGCGTTCAAGCACAAGTACAGCGGGGATGGTGGCGTGAACTTCGCCCTGTACGGCGACGGTGCTGCCAATCAGGGACAGCTGTTCGAGGCGTACAACATGGCGAAGCTGTGGGACTTGCCTGTCGTATTCGTCTGTGAAAACAATGGATACGGTGAGTGTATTGAGTGTATTGACGGCTCGGGTGGCATAGTGGTTGATAAACGGCTACTGCGCTGCGTGTCACGGTTTCGATTCTTTAACGGAACAAATATTTGCATAGATAGTGTAGTTGTTCCGGTTCTGTCTTGTGTATGCGAGTTTATACTCGTTAAATATCCCAGTCCCAGTCAGGTCTGTCAGCAAATTTACCCAGGGCCAAACATTCAGTCTTTTATAAGGTAAGACAAAATATAATTAAAGTAACTCTCGGTTTTTAAATGAAACTTTATGTAAACGCTTTCATTATCTTCATTTTTTTAGGTGTAAAATTATCTTGACTGTTACTGATGAAAATCTACCCGTGTTCCTTCGGTTGGTCTTTGCGTTCCAGAGCCACGCTGTAATCCTGGCCAAACAAGTTGAACCATCATGGCGGTCGACCTTGAATGCGTAGTAACCGAGTTTTGGGTCTTATTCGAAGCAGGGGCTATCCGTAACCATAGCAACGTTTTCGACTAATTTGCCGCGTACTATAACTCTTTTAAACAATCTTGCTGCTCTTGCCCACACCTTGCGATCTGATCCTCCAATTTCAATACGAAGTTAAAGAATCAACCAACAAATATGAAATAATTTTAAAATATCTTCATCGAGAAAGCGAAGCGAGGAGGAGTTGCAGGCGGTCGCCTCCTGCGAAGCAGTAATGGCTAGGAGAAGGCCGCGCCACAGCCGCCGCCGGGATTCCTATCCCGATTTCCGGCCAAAATACGGCGAGCAATTGGTAGCTCGCCGTACTGGTGCCAAGGATCGTTTTCTGAAAAGATGTTCGGCCCCGGTATGAAAGACAACGAAGGAATAGGTGTTTTTAGACATTAAAAGTCTGACACTAGCTCCCGCCTCGCCCAAGGGCTCGCAGACATTATTGGATGATTTTCCCATCGAAAAAAAAAGAGACATTTATTTAAAATCGTTATATCACGCTTGTTTTTCTACCAATTTTTATGTTGTTAATGTTCTATTTTTTTCATGCATATTCTCTATTACGTACGCGGCAAATAAGTTGAACCCGTTGCTGTCCACAGCCAACGGTTCAGTGTCACAGCCAACACAGTCCAACGGGTTCCTGGCCCAAAATCTGTTACTTCGCATTGAAGGTCGATAGCCATTTTGGTTCAACTTATATCCCGTTTATTGTACCTTGATTTTGTGTAAAGATAAAATCACAATTTTTAATTAGGCAGATTCATGTAACGTGTTTACGAACACTGATACATTCGACCTCTATTTGATCCTCACGGCCATTCGACGTTTAAATGATTAATTACACTACATTCTGTTTTCATTTCAAATCATAACATTCGTTCGTAGAGACGATTGCTTTACGCCCTTCTCCTGTATTCCTTTACTTATTATATCTTCTTCCTTTGTTCCATGTTAATTGGGGACGCAAGGTCTTTCTCTTCCATCCTGTCTTGTCACCCCTCTCTTTTCACCCGTCCTCACATAATCCTTCCTTAATCTTTTGTTTGACCTCCCTCTCAATCTATTTATTTATTTCTTTATTGCGAACCTTAACTTATAGGACAAACATTATAAAAAATAAGTGTACAATAGGCGGTCTTATTGCACAGGGCAATTTTTACCAGACAACCTTTCGATGGACTGGAAGAAAGGAAAAGTTTTGGGGTTGTGTAGTGTAGTGTACAAAAACGTAAATAATAGAAATATTTATAAAAATAATACAAAAGAAAAAATATAATACATAAATAAAATTATCAAATAATAAACTAATAAATATTAAAATATACAAAAGAGAAAGGCGAAGAAAAATTTAAGTCTACCATAAAAAAAAGTACCATCAAAGACACTTCCGCCTGATCACCGCTAAAGTTCATTTTTGCTTGCACTCGAAACGAAAACTACAAAGGATTTGGCGCCGCGGCGCAGGATTCAAACGAATTTTTGTTTTAAGTGTCAGCTGGGCGAGTCCAATGACCTGTAGGTAGTTAGTACGCAACGATCGACAACTACCTACAAGGTCATTGACTCGTTTACTTAAAGAAAGATGGATGGTTATATTCAAGATAAAAATGCTTGGGTTAATGCTGGTCCAGCTCCACTACCAGCAGGGCGTACAAATTGATTAGTTTGGAAAATACTTTTTTATCTTTTTATTTAATATTAAATTATTATTGTAAGCTTAAGCATTTATTTTCAAAGTTTGTAAATGTGAGTACCATGGAGCAATTTACGGTTTTTGGATATTGGACTTGTTTGACATAAATGAGCATGGTGGTTGAGAGTTTGTCATGCTCACTCAAATGTCTCACTGATGGTGGCGCGTGTGTTGGATCATTCGGTTCCCTTCAAAATGGTTGAGCTGAGTGGTGCTGATATGCGCGTCATGTCCGTGAACGGGCGCTGTCAGTTGAGACTGGTCATCTCTTAGCTGCCAGTGGTTTATTTTAATATCTTTATTTAGAATTCCTTTTTTTGTCTTTACTTTATTTTATTGACATTGTTCTCACATAATAGCAGCGACAAGAAACATGTAACAGAGATATTTGTTATACATAAAATGATTGAAAAGAGTGTCCATGGAGTTTCTTGCACATTCTTCTCCATAGAGATCTACGCTTTGGAATGTGCAATTAGCATCATTTTTTTTTTCTGACAGACTGACACCTTGACCTTTCAAAAGTGCCTGTAAATGGTTTATTTGAAATAAATGCTTTTGAGTTTGAGTTTGAAATTAATTTCGTAGATGCGTATATTAATTCGAGTTTTAGAAAAAAAGTACTTTATTTTATTATCTTATCTTTACGATCGATAGTGTTTATGTACTGGATCGACCCTCCACGGGATTAAAACGATCAAAATTTAACGGTGTATAAAAGGAGAAACTGACTGACATATCAACACACAGTCGAAACTACTGGGACTAGGAGCTTGAAATTAGCATAAGGATTTCGTTTTGTGACGTAAGCAAGTACGAAGGGCCAACACTGCGTTACACGGTCACCCGCGCGGTCCCATACAAAAGTGCCAAGTCGCGGCTCGCGGCGCGGGCATCCGTCGCGGGCAGCCGCGGCCCGCGCTCCTTTTGCTATTTAATAATACATTATTATAGTTCTCCATTGACACGACTATATGCACACCGTAAATGTTTAACTAGCGACAGTGCGCAGGTAACAATCCGGTTCCACTACGGGGACCGCTGCACACGATAGACAATCATAGTCACGCGATGGTAGCCAAATTTCACCTCCAAAGGCAACGAAACGGCGCCGCGGGGACTTTTGGAACCCCGAGGGGTCCAAAGTTTGTAAGGAGAAACCTGGTTTCAGGCCGACGAAGTCGCTGGTAGAATCTAGTTTACTATTAATTAGTTAAGTTGTTCATTTGTTCTCGTAAAATAATTTTCGAATTAGCCGCGAGTGACGCCGCTGGTTTAACCTAGTTTACTTAATAAACTAAACCTGTGATGATAACAAAAAAACTGCGGCTAAGGCTGAATTAATTTATTTTGTGTGCAAAGATTTATCATGAAACAGATGTTTTTATTCAACAATTTTTGTCTTATCATTTCTTTTTGGATGTTATCGACTTATCGTGAATAATGTTTGTCTAGACACGTTTATCTCACATGAACGAATTTATAAAGTGGCTGTTATTAATATTTTGGCTGTATAGTATTTTTTTAGGTGGGAAAATATCAACTGACTTCTTCCGTTCTAGGGCGGAGCGGGAGGACGTGTCAGACTTTTACTGACTAAAACCCACTCCTATCTTTCTTCTTTGCCTTACATTCCAGTACAAGAAGTTCCCTTTCGGACTAGCCGCGGTGTCCTATTGGTAATGCAGTGCTATTCTCTAAGAAGACAGCCTTGAGCGCAGCGCTGCCGCAGCGACGAACATCCAAATAGGATACATTGGATTGTTAACCTAATGGACCTGTACATTAGATTGCTAATCCAATATACCTATTTGGATTTTCGCCGCTGTGGCAGCGCTGCGCTCAAGGCTGTTTTTTTAGAGAATAGAACGCCTGAAGTGGCATCTCAACCAATTACCAAATAAGATTAACCATGCTCCAGGAACGCAAGTGCAGCTGAATAAACACGAGTGGGTTTTAGTCAATCACACCTTCTCGCTCCACCTATAGCGGCAGAAGTCATTCGAAAACATCAAATAACAAAAAAAAAAAGGTTGTTGTAAAACTTATCAAAAATACAAAAAAGATAATATGGAATACTAGTCCATTTAGAAAAATCAGTGATGGGGCCATATTGTTATTAGGTTATTTTTGATCGAGATGAAAATTCTTACTTACAGTAAACGCAATGATGGTCGATCTGTCCTTTAGGCCCTCAAGTGTGTTCATGGCGATTCTGAACTTTATTAATTTGGCAGAAAGGTTCAAATTCTCATGTTTCACAGAATTGTATCCATCGAAGGTGTTCTTATTGCCCTTATAACTCGCGCACCACTTATCCTATTGATATGGTTTATTTCATTCATATATACGTTCTCCGGTTAAATTTAAGTAGGTACAAATTCGGTCATGTTGGTTGAAATCTTATCAATGTTATATTTTTTATTTGCCTCATTACCTGGGATCCTAAACCTTTAGAAAGTATACAAAGCCCCTTAGACACTTTTTTATGGTAGGTAAAATCATCCAATGACAGATCCCGCCCTTGGGCGAAGCGGGAAATAGTGTCAGACTCTTACTAACTAAAAACCTACCTCGTTCCTTCGTTGTCTATGACCCCAGTAGGCTTCGACCCTGCCTGCCTGCAGCTAGCAGGCTGGGCCTGTACGGTTTGCTGACAGCTCCTTGCCCCTTAAACACGTTACCAACCGACGATTATTGACCTTGAATGCGCAGGACAGAGTTTTCTGGTCTCAACGGGTTCAAGTTCCTACTCTCTGTGCAAGTATACCTACCTAAGGACAAACCCCGGTTGGTGGTAGCTATTAAAGATGTTGAGCTATGGTTTTGGGAAGCTTAAGTGAACTGGTTATCAAGAACTAAGTAAAATCTATGGCCTCGAACAATGTTATTAATGTATACTCAATAAATGGGCCCCCAAACACGGTCGCTAGTACTGAGTGACGTAGCAACTAGGGAGCAACATATCCTTTAGTCACTTAGTGGTTGAGGAATGGAGAGGTATGGTTATCAGGACAAACCTGGAAGTACGCTCAATATTCCTTCTAGCACCAGCTCGCCGTTTTACCATCATAGACTAACACATACAGATGTGCTCCTACAAAACCGAATTGTAGGTTTTTGCCACGACTAGTTTACAAAACACAAAATTCTTGTGCTGTTTTATAACCAGTTCGATATTTTTTAATTATTTGAATATGTTCTTTCTTTTCTTTTAAAAATAATACATCAATAAAGTATCGAAGTTTAGAAATTATGACAACGTGCGTTTTTTGATACCCGATAAAACTCATCAAGAAATGTCAGAAAAGCGAATTTATACTAACGAGGACTATTATTACATTTTGAAGTTAATTTAGTTATAAAGTATTATTGTAATACAGTATTGTAGGCAAGAAGCTGTGTCACTTCTGCGTTATAAAAATATATATGGATGACATGTCATTACACTACGTTATACAAAATACGTATGTTCCATGAAATTCATGGCGCTTAAGACGATTTGGTTCCGAAAAAAGGGTCCTCTATAAGCTATCAGCGCTGTAAGTTTTAAAAGATTTTTTAAGACGACATAATACCAATTAGCGCTGCAGCGAACTTTTGTTTTAACTTTTTAGTATTATGAGAAATAGTTTCCATGATCGTGTCCATCAATAGAATGTAAGTTGATGATCATTGAGGTGTCTTCAAGGCCAGAGTGTATATGCTCCTAATAAACTAGTGCGCCCACCATTAACGATTGCATCACTGCTTACCATGGTGGGATCGCAGTCGAGCACAAGACAATAAATTACAAAAGAAACTATCGGGCAGTTATCCGGATCAGACAGCACAACTGTCTGGTCGGAGGATCCTTGCTATTCCCTTCCCACTTTACACGCGTATTTCATAAATGTCCAATCCTATATTAGTTGTGTCTTCCAACAGGTATGGGAACCAGCATGGACAGGTCTTCAGCCAGCACCGACTACTACTCCCGCGGCGACTACATCCCCGGCATCTGGGTGGACGGCATGGACGTACTGGCCGCTAGAGAGGCTACCCGCTTCTGCATTGAATACTGCACCAGTGGAAAAGGTATGGAAATAAATAAATAAGAAATAAAAAACCTGTCTTTTATCAGAGATGTTATAGATATGGAAGTTAGGATCTGATACGTATTGCGTCAATACATTTTATGCAAGTGGAGAAAGTTTGTCATTGCGACCGAGGCGGCATTCGCCCGAGCCATAGGCGAGGGTGTTATGGAGCCAAGGGCTGCAGTGACCAGTTTCCACGTTTCATTTTTCACTACACTTACGAAGACATAAATAAAGGAGGGTTCCCGCGCGCGGTACGATAAATATTATTAATCGCGGGGGGAGTGACGGCACTTTTCTGCACAAGTGCGGAAAACTATAAATGGCGTCCCTTGAAGCGCTAGATATACGAGCGGGTTTTCTGAAGGAAGGGAAGTGTATTGAAAAATAAATTTTGTTGCATCTCCTATCAGGTCCATTGGTAATGGAGATGGAGACGTACCGTTACTCCGGCCACTCGATGTCGGACCCCGGCACGTCGTACCGCACGCGCGACGAGATCCAGGAGGTGCGCCAGACCAGGGACCCCATCACCTCCTTCAAGGAGAAGCTCCTTAGCAACGAGCTTGCAACGCCTGATCAACTTAAGGTGAATATTTGTTTATATTTTATTTTATGTTGTCGTTTTTTTTCCCTAACACAAACACGGAACACATGTCTCCAGTTATGCTTTGTTACTAGTTAAAGTCACATTTAGGCGATACCATAGCTGTCGGTATCGCCTAAATGTGACGGTACATTTTTCACTGCGTAACATATCTCCTCCTTTCTTATATCTATGATTTCCGCACTTAAAAATACTCCTTTAAATAGATTAATTAATTATTTCCCAAGAGGACGCCGGCGTCCGCACACCTATTGTCTTTCTATTGTGTCTCTAATTACGCTATTCAACAGGTTAATAACTAGATTAAGAAAAAAATAACTAATAAATGTTATTTTGATTTAAAATTAAGATTAAATTAACACATTAATTCAAATTATACAACACAAAAACAGACAAAGAGATATTCTTAATTACAGGAAATCGACTCAAAGGTGCGTGAAGTAGTCGACGAGGCTACTAAACTGGCGAAAACTGATGTAGAGATCGGTACCGAGGAACTTTCAGCAGACATCTACGCTGACTGCCAGGAACCACTCATCCGAGGCATCCTCCCCAACACGCCCCTCACACATATCGCCGTCGCTCAGCGCAATTAACGCACCTATAGCTAAGGAAATTAGGTCTGTTTTCCCATACAATGTGCTCCACTATACCCACTGAGATTAGTCTAAGTATAATCGTGAGTCAGTACAAATTTTTCTATATATTTTTTTATTCCGTTTCAATTAGAATTAAGTATTTATGAAAATCAGTTTTTATTGTAATCTTTACTGAATTGGTTTTGTATACTTATATATTTTTAAAGTGTGAGTGTTTTAGTGGAACATGTTGTAACGGATTGGGGCTGTTTCATAGTTTGACTGAAAGTTAAAGTTGAAACTAGAATCATAAAGTTTATGCTACATTTTATTGTCGATTTTAAATCGCAGTGGTCTTTCTACCTGTGTTTATTGGCTTGTGGTGCTATATTTTTTATACTTTAAAGAAATCATTGGACCACTGAATCAAATGTTGATCATCTTATGTTTCTATACATTTTTTTTTTCAGTCAATTTTTATCTGTAGGCCTCACGTAGTGAATATATAATGTTATAAATAAATAAATTTTGCGGATTAGTATAATGATATTATTAATGAGGGTAAAAAAATCTATCAAATCATTTATGGTTATCAGAGTTGCAAATTATTCCCGTTATGCACAATTATGAGACTTTTATATTATTTTTTTAGTGTTTCACGTAAGGGAAAGTGATATACTGCCGATATATACCACCATGTATTATTTTTAATTCAATTTATTTATTTATTTATAAGGGAAGATGATTATTAAAGATATAAATTATATTTCTTCTTGTTTTTTATTGTTGTTTTTGTCCATTTCCACAATATGGAAATGAATGAGAGCATGGAAACTAACTAAACACCTGATTCAAATAAGGTTGAAAATTCATCATCATCATCATTTCAAGACGCCCACTGTTGGACATAGGCCTCCCCCAAGTGTCGCCACAACGACCGGTCCTGTGAGTCTCGCATCCGTCGGATTCTTGCGACCCTCACCAGGTCATCGGTCCACCTTGTGGGTGGGCTCTAGAACCTTTTAGCCCCATCAACCTGTTCTGCGAGCAGTGTGCCAGGTCCACTTTAAGTTTGGCAATTTTTTGGACTATATCGGCAACCTCGGTTCTCCAGCGGATATTTACATTCCTGATGTGATCACGCAAAGAAACTCCGCCTATAATTTTCGTTAGTAGAACCGAGAAAATTCTTACCGGGTAGATACCATCAAAGACACTTTTGCCTGATCACCGCTAAGTTCATTTTTGTTGCACTCTAAACGAAAACTACAAAGGGTTTGGTTTGGCGTCGGGCCACAGGATTCAAGCGATTTTTTTTTAAGTGATCGGGCAGAAATACCGCTATAGTACATGATTGGTCCTATCTGCAGCAGACATGGTGTAATTTCTAGCCTCATAAATTAATAAGATGGATAGTTCAAGTGAGTTGTGCATCAATCTTAACGTGTGCGTGTGGTGTGAGGGCCCGGTTGTTAAAATTCTTTCAAAATATGCTTAATATTTAGTGAACATTCCCAAAGAAATGTGGAGCTTGAAATCAGAATTTGTGAAAGTCAAATAAACGAGTTATGGACTGTTAAGGCGGGCCCTCAGTCCACACATAGAGGATTGAGGGCTCACCTGTACCTGATAAACTATGGACTCCACAAAAAAACTCTTTATGCTAAAATCTAAGCTAATGCCAAACAAAATTTGTGGAAACAAGATATTTTCGCAAAACACTCTCCTAACTTATATATCCTTGTTCAAAATGGGCCCTCAATTCTCACTGACGTAAATGTTTACTACACAAATAAAATGAAACCTTTAACTTACAGCTGCTGTTTGAAGCCCTATAAGCTACTAGATAAATTGTGAAAATTTGTGAAAGCAAGATCAGGTCACATCTTCTTGTTGTTTGAAAGTTACGACCTTGACAAAATTCGGGCCCTCAGTTCTCCATTTTTTCATGTTTTCTTTATATTACGCTTAACGTATGAGAGATACGATAAACACAAAAATGTCGCTTCATGTGAAAAAAAATGTGAAACAAATTCGGTAGAAGAAAGAATTAAAAAACCCTTTCTTGTAAAAAAAAATCGAGTTTTACTATTATTCCTCGGAACTGGGACATAGGGTGTCCACAATTTTTTTCGATGGTGCCATATATAAAGTTTTTATTTTCAAGTTATAAAATATTTATATATAAAAAAAAATGGACAAATATGTGCAGCTGTTCTTAATTGATGCGTTTACATACACAGGGTTTTAAAAAAAGATATATATGTGGTATACGCTTTAAATGTAGATCAACTGATGCGTGACGTCGTGGGCTCTTTCGATCTGTCCCCATCAATCTCAAGTTGTGCCTGCTTACTGATAATTTGTTTGTTTAATTTATAAATCCAAATCCCTAAAATAATTTGAGTGAACACCACATTGGCAAATATGGAACATATCATTCGCTCATAGAAAGGCCAGTTCAAACCTAAGCGGACAACGCGGTTTTTTTTTTTAATAAACTAATGTTGATTACGATTTCACCTGATGGTAAGTAATGATGCTACGTTGATGGTGAGGCGCACTAGTTCAATAAATGCCTGTTCATAGAGTGAACAGGCATTTATTAAACTAGCGCGGCAGACAAATTGTTATGAGTAAACACATAACTAAAGAGTAAAATCGATTACTATAATCGATAAAAAGTTTATTTTCAAGTGTAAAATTTCTTTAAATCTGTGTTGACACTGGCAGTTCATTACTTCTTTTAAATATCTATGATTAATTAGAGATGAGACATACATGGTGAACTCACGGCCTGCAAGGTATGGATATTACCAAATACGCAGCACAAAATCTGGGTTTCAAAATACTTTTGAGTATATACACTAAACATAATAACTATAAAATTCCTTCATACACGCTTTAATATTTTGTAACATCAACATGCCTATGGGACTCCCTGGTACTTCTTTATAATATTGCTAAACAATAATCATTATTAATTATGTTCCCTAAGCACATAGACATTATTATGTATCATTTTTTTTCTAGCTGAAGTAGATCATCCGAATGCACTTAAAGCATACTATACTGCTTAATTTCGAAGGCTTTCGGGTAGCTTCAGCGTGCCACGCTGACTGGACTGTATGTACTCGCCTATACGTATGACGCCATACCTTAATGGTATATGCCTATTATTTCGATCTATACTCGGACTGCATACTGGAAAGCACATACTTGGTTTTCATATCTGTACTAGTATATAAATTTCATCTCTATCTAAGATCACTCATCTCGTATTCGTGCGATTTGCTATTGTGAATTGTGGTGAATTGAATTGTGAACGCTTATTTACTCACTGTGTGTATGATTTGTGAGTTGCTTAATATTCTCCCACACTATACAACTGCCAATAATATTTGACGAGTAAAAAATTAAAAATACCCCGACAGTCCTTGACATCAATATGAACTGTTTATAACTGGTGAAGACGAATCTAATAAGCCCAAACTCGATGGGTTTACTAGTAGGCATTTCAAAGTTCCATCAGCCACCTCCCAGTTTGGTCGCTACGATGCCACGGACAGATACACAGACAGACAGACGGACAGACAAATCCCCAAAAATTTTCAATAAAGGGTTGAAAATATAAAAGGTATCGCCTGACACTACTTACTTCTTACGACCAGCCCCAAGATTGTACTGAAAGAGTATGTCTCTTTTCCTGTAGCGACTGGACTGAATATGATTTTCCACGCCACGTTCCCCAGCAACCCCATCATCTATTTTGCTGTTTCTAAATTCATATAAAATTTGTACAAGTTTGTACGCAATATGTACCGAATTAGTATAAGCGCCTCAGAAAAAAAAAATATAAGTGCATTTCCAATGTATTTAAATGTTAATATTGTTGTAAATAATTGTAGGTTCGATTATGCACCTCAGAAATGTATGTTTACCTATGCAGTTTTCTCGAAAAATGCGGAATGGGTTTTAATATCGTAGCTATATGGCTACTTAAAACATTAATTTAAATCTAGATTATAAGCGCCTCAGAAATAAAATAGCAAAGTGAATTTCAAGTGTATTTACAAACAGCAAAATACATGATGGGTGATTGGGTTGATGGAAATTTTTAGAAGGATTTTTTTTCCAACAGTTACTCATAACTATGCCAAGAGGACGTATACCATCTGTTCCGATAGAAGAACAAATAGCATTATTTACAAAACATATTGCGCACCTCCAGGAAATAGATATTAAATATAATAATCCCATATTTATAGAAATGTCTCAAGAACTGAATGGTAGAATGTCTGGAAAAGCTCTGCACATGTCGTTTTTGCGGCATCGTCGCACTTTACTTACAGAAACCTTCACCAAAAATGTTGTCAATACAAACCTTTCATCAGACAGCACAACAACAGCCGATTCCTTTGAATTCAACAAAGACTTCATTGAAGATTCGGACAATGATTCCTCGTCATTCTCGTTTGATATAGATATACATGAATGGCAAAAAATTAAGACTGTTCGGTATGTCAAGAAACGTAATGACTCAAACCGTTACAGGACTTACTTATCTTTACCTAAGTTCAAATGGTCGACTATGCTGAAAGAAAATATTTGGTTGCATTCGAAATTACCGTGTAGGTACATGGATGTTGAAGATGAGCAAAATATCGGCAAATGAAGAAATTGTAGTTAAAGGTCAATGTTCCCAGTGCAAAGCACAGATCAACATTGCTATTTTTAAAATGACTGACAATTTTTATACTGCCTCTTGCATTGTATCGAATTTCTCTCCGGATTACAAACATAATGTATTAAAAAAGTCCAAGCTGAGTCGTTGTCGTCGAGTTTGAGAATGAAGTTACCAATAAAGTTATAAAGAAACCAGGCTTTAATAGAAGAAAAAGGAAACCTATTCAGAAAAAACAAGTCACCAAAAAAAAGGGCAAGTATCAAACAAAAATACTTACTGAGGACTCTGTCCAAGGGTAAAGGTAAGGGTGAGAGGGTAAAGAAGACGATACATCTCATATTCTCAAACAAATGAAATACATGCAAAACGGTAATTTATGTTGTCCTGTTGAAATCGGGAATAGAAAATTTCAACTAACAAATACTTGTGGACTTGATTCTGTTTTTTTTAGTTTTTGTTATGGATTTATTCAAAATCATAATTTGAAAGATATGATTATTTTTTCTAGGAATGAATTAATCCCAGAGTACGTTAAATGTTTGGCAGGTACATTAACGAATTACAACCCGTACATTATTAGAGCAGGTCTAGTCCTTAAGCATTTTATAAAAAAAACTTTATTAAATTCCAATAATGACGTCACTATTGTTGATTGTCAAAGCAACGTAGCTAGTTTTTTTGAAACAGTACTTTTGAACCATTTTTTCAGTGCCTTATTCACAAAACGTTGCGTAAATAGCTACTGCACATCGATTCCAATAAAAAGACAATTTGCTTTTTTACCACTCAATTTGGATATGCTATCCGTTTTTGGGATCGAGTGTTTGGAAGACGCAATTTGTTTTGACGAATCATCCAAGTCTTGTCTTACTTGTGGTTCTAACGTTGCCGTTGTAGTCAATTATGAATTACAGATTGTCATAACATTTGATTTAAATGGCACTGGTGTGTATTGTCTGCAGGATATACCGCACACAATAAGAATAAAAACAAAGGTGTACGAACTTATCGGAGCTATCGAATTCATTCCTCCACCTTTTGATGATAGTATTGGTCATTACAAATGTCATATATTAATTAATAGTCATTTCAAATGCTATGACGATAATAAGCGAAAAATCGAAGAAAGTGTATTAGAGCCCATGACACTACATTTATTAATATTTGCTGTAATGTAAAGTAATTTATTTTTTGACTGACCGGCACTTTGACAGTTCAAAAGTGCCTGTTATAGTTTATTTGAAATAAAGTTTCTGATTTCCGGAAGGAAAATTAGTCTTCGTGTGACCCGAGGGCTGGTTTTTACCTGGGACAAAGGATAAGCATTGCCATTCAGAGTGTCAACACCGCTAGTCTTTAGAGTACATTTCCAGTCGAAACCAACGTGGTAGAGTTTTTCGACACCTTGCTTTAGATTACTTTTAGTTAGTTTATTGATTGCTTTGTTTTTTTCTGAATGTGTTTCTTTTTTCTTCTGTTAAAACTTGTTTTCTTCTAAACTTTACTGGTAACTTTATTCGCAAAGTCAAGTTTTGACGACTTAAGGAAGACTTCTATAAATTGGTTAAAGATATAAATGAAATCGTCAATCCTGTATTTCTGTGTTTTGGTTTTGAAGATCAAATGCTTTACTTTTTTGTAAAAACTTTACACCAGGTATACGATGGAGTCATATTGTCGGATTTAAAATACATTTTTTTTTTATTGCTTTTCCTGTATATGTAGAATTGAATAAACTTTATTGTACACCACAGTAGTAACCATTTCACAGAAACTTAAATCTATGGGTACGTAATGGTTAAAGAGATACTCGTAATACCAGTGGCGTGCCAGATACATTTATTGGGGGCAAGCCAAGAAAACCTTAACTTACCTACTACTTTCCTAATATTCCAAATAAAAAAAAACCTCGCGCTAATCCGCAGTCATATATCATCAGTGCAAAAATATTACATTAGTACGTTACTTAACTCGCGAAACTCGGACAAATATAACATCGTGTGATCGGATACTTAGTACGGTATATTTGTATCGGATCTCGACCTGATCCCAATACCTAAACTCAACACAAATTAAAAAATGATATATTAGAAAGTTACCAGACACACATCATTATTATTGACGGAAATTCAACGCCACCTAGTTGTAAAAATGGAAGTAAAAACATGCATTAGTTCAGCCTATACATTATATTATTGACGAATAATCTTAACACCGCGATGTAGAAAGTACATTTGAATGAACCACGCCATCTAGTTGTAAAGATGGAACTAATTTTTAAAACATGTTTTCTTTACACAAATTGATAAAAACAACATATTCATTTGTTAATATTATGATAGAAATTATGTAAACGTCATACCTGTATTTATGAGCAATCTATGAATATTTTTTGTCGTATTTTACAAAAACTACAAATGAAATAACAGCATTCAAGTGCTTTCAAGAAATCTGATGTCTATTCATGGCACCAGCATCATAGTTATTTAAGTCACTAAAACCTGATGCACCTACATATTATTGCAAGTATTCTTGTACGTTTGAGAAAAATATGCAACACCAAAATATCAGGGGTAGGTCTAAAGGTGAAGTTAAGAGATCATATTTAATTGATTATGGGTTACCTGGCCAAGTATCGTTTTCCCACACATATCAATCCGTCACAAGGAACAGTTGTATGCGTTTCTGAATTCATTTCAAAGATAATAAACTTGAATCACTTCAAAACCTAGTAAATAGTAATAACTAATTATAAAACTTTAACTGTAAATGACAGAAAACTAAAAAAAAACTATCAAACCAATTACATACAATATGATTACCGCTCAAAGCAAATTTAAATTGATTTGTAGTTTGCAAAATATTTACGCGTCATAGAGGGCGCGTCGTAATATTCGTGTACTATATTTTCATTCATTCATAAATATCTCAAAAGCTGGGCTTTTATCTTGGTCCTATTTTCAAATATCAGCTTACACACACATACATATTTTCATACTACATACTCATACTATTAATGTTTTTATAAGGAAAAATGAGATGGAAGATAACCCAAATAAAAAAGCCTTTACGTGCGCAAAGGACAAAACACAGACAACAAATACAGTTCGTCTCTTTTTGTTGTTAAGTGTTAGAGCGAGATCGCAGTTTGCACAAGCTGGGTTGGCACCGCTGCATTTTCTTATGAATGAAATTTAGTCGTCAAGTTGCCAAATTGCACGTCTAATGCTACGTTTACAAATCGCCATCCCTAGCCATTGTGTAATTTACAAAATGGTGGTTGGCCGAGGCTGGGCCTACGTATAAACGTAGCATAGTAATGTTTGCGCGGTAGAATTGAACGTAAGGCGCGCGAAGTTTAATGTTTAAGTTTTTATTTTAATTAGGTGTTATGTATTTTCAAATAAAAGCCCGGCTTATTTGCTTCTATGGCACGCACACCCCTGCGTAATACAAACGGAATTTTGACGGTGTACACTCGGTTCGTTTACTAGCTGATCAAAATGTGAGATCGTCGCGCTATACGAATGACATTCGAGCGCTTATTTAATATCAAAGTTTATAGTAACTGTTATGTTTTTTTTTTACTTTAATGATAAATGATATTTATTTTCCAAATAGGTAAAAAAAAAAAAAACACTTTTACACGTCATTTTTTTCCTCAGTTTAAACTAGATGAGGCCGGTATTTTCTAGCTGACTATCCTGAGAAGAAACACCGAAACAAACTCAGGGGTCAAAGTCTCTGTTTTAAAGTCCATACAGTAAACATGTAATGGTCAAATAATATGAGAATCATACTGATTAGTGTCTGAGATGGTCTTTTGAAGAAAGAACCACACAGATTTTAGTGGACCTGTCCAGTCAGTGTAAATAAAAGTGATTGTAAAATGAATTGTTATTTTAATTCTACGGCATGAACCCTCAGTATCTGCTTCCTGTTCAGTATTAAAATAAAATGCTTTTCATGTGGAAGTTCGCTAACAATAGTAGGAACTGAACGAGTGAGCAAAAATAGTTACACAAGCAAATTTCACTAGAAATAGCGTTTGCGATACCTACTCAGGTTTGAACAGGCCTTTATATGTGCCTATGATATGTTCTATATAAATAAATAAAAACCGAGTGTATGTAAACGCATCAATTGAGAACAGCTGCATATATTCGTCCAATTGTATTTTTTCGTTGCAAGGATTGATTTGAAAAGATATTCAATTAAAAAGGAATTGCACCCAAGCGAAGCCGGAAGAGCAGTTTACATATATTTATAATTACAGTTAGTCAAATATTTTTTTTAATATATAAATATTTTATAACTTGAAAATAAAAACTTTATATATGGCACCATCGAAAAAAATTGTGGACACCCTATGTCCCAGTTCCGAGGAATAATAGTAAAACTCGATTTTTTTTTACAAGAAAGGGTTTTTTAATTCTTTCTTCTACCGAATTTGTTTCACATTTTTTTTCACATGAAGCGACATTTTTGTGTTTATCGTATCTCTCATACGTTAAGCGTAATATAAAGAAAACATGAAAAAATGGAGAACTGAGGGCCCGAATTTTGTCAAGGTCGTAACTTTCAAACAACAAGAAGATGTGACCTGATCTTGCTTTCACAAATTTTCACAATTTATCTAGTAGCTTATAGGGCTTCAAACAGCAGCTGTAAGTTAAAGGTTTCATTTTATTTGCGTAGTAAACATTTACGTCAGTGAGAATTGAGGGCCCATTTTGAACAAGGATATATAAGTTAGGAGAGTGTTTTGCGAAAATATCTTGTTTCCACAAATTTTGTTTGGCATTAGCTTAGATTTTAGCATAAAGATTTTTTTGTGGAGTCCATAGTTTATCCGGTACAGGTGGGCCCTCAATCCTCTATGTGTGGACTGAGGGCCCGCCTTAACAGTCCATAACTCGTTTATTTGACTTTAACTTTAAGCATATTTTGAAAGAATTTTAACAACCGGGCCCTCACACCACACGCACACATCTTAACTGTAAAAAAAGCACAATATACATAAATTGTATTTTTATTGCAAAGTGTACCCTAAAAACAACCTTTTTTTAACTTCTGCCTAGTGCTATAGAGTAAATAGAAGAATAGAGTAAAGTGCAATACGATACTGCATATGTGGGACGCCACAACACCGCTAGATAGGTACCTACTAAGGAGACACTGGATAAAGAAAAGAAATCACAAAACAAAGTCCACAAGTTTATTTCAATATTTACCTGTACAACTACATAATACTTTAATTAGCAATACACCAATTATTATAAACTGTCATGTGGTATAAAAATATTATTTTGATCACAACAAGTTACACCACTACACTTGAGCACAATTTTATTTGATGATTTGTTACAAACCTACTCTAAAAATGCTAATTAAAAACGCTTTACAATACTGAAGCAAAAATGAGTAATTTTTATATTATTATAGTCATTAATAAGTAAAGATTGATAAAAATAAAAACTCTTTGGTTAATTTACAGCTGAGAAGCTGCTACAAATATTTTTTGTCTTGAAGGCACCGTTGAAGGTAAAGCTTGTATAGTTCGTATGTACAATAAAATCATAAAAAAATAAAAGATTTAAAAAATGAATCAGTTTTGTGTTGAAGCGCATCAATACCGAGTAGAGTGGGGTAACTTTAGCCCTGGGGTATAACTTTAGTATAAACTTATTAACCAATAGAACATAGAAACTGTTTTGCTGTGTTGCTATTGGTTATGAGTTCGGGTTGTAACTTTACCTCAGGGTTATAGTAATCCCATTTTAAGGTAATTAATTTATTCATTTTTAAAGCTGTTACGGTCGGAGTGTGTAGTTTAGAAAATATTCGAAAAAGTAATAATAAAATTTTATTAGCGAACATATTCTAAAAAACTGTATTTGTAAAAATAATTTTTAAAGATGTTTTAATGTTAGTTAAAGCTATTTTAAGCGGGTTAGTTATCTACAGTAATTGAAATAAAAAATAAAAAACCATGAGATTGTCTTTTATCAAGGGAACGTGGAGGGATGGGTAGGGAATGTCAAGAAACATGGGAGGAATGTTTCTGAGCCAGATTTAGAAGTGGATATCACTACCAAGATTAAACTTGGTAACTACACGATAGGTATCTTGAAACACTTTTCAAATTTATCGAAAATTTTGGTAGAGGTGAACACAGAATTTTGGTTAGTATAAGGAGGTTCTATCATTCTATCCGTTATTTGGAAGAATGAGTGGTTCTAATATCGTCATAATTACCTACCTACTGCTGAGGTTTTAGTTTAAGCGCACAAAAATCCTCGATTCAGAATCAAACGGCTTATAACGATACAGTGTTGAATAACATTTACAGCTAAAGATCAAGTTGTAAAAATCCTATTTGCTTGGCCGAGAGATTCTATGCGCCGAACATTAGTAGATTTGGTCTCTACAGGCTCTAAAATGTTCTAAAACACCTAAAATATGGAGGATGTTTACTCTTCGGGGTCTTCTGCGATACCGCATTGCAATTCATACAGATTTGCATATATCCCTTTTTTAGCTAAAAGTTCTCTGTGTGTGCCCATTTCTGTGACGACTCCTTTATTGATGACTACGATCACATCTGCGTTTTGTATCGTTGAGAGTCGATGTGCTATGATGAGACTAGTTCGGCCTTCGCTCGCTCTATCAAGAGCTTCTTGTACTACCTGTAAAAGAACATAATTGTAATCCTCTGTAGTCTCTTATATGAATCTAAATAAATTGATTTCCGTACCTTTTCGCTATGCGTGTCGAGCGCGGACGTAGCCTCGTCGAGCAGCAGCACGCGCGGGTTGCGCACGAGCGCGCGCGCGATGGCTATGCGCTGCTTCTGGCCGCCCGACAACTGCGACGCGCGCGCGCCTACGCGGGTGTCGTATGACTGCCGACGATAAACACTACATTAGGCACAACACACCCATATACTCTGAAAGTTAAGCGGAGAAGGGTCCAAGGAGGAGTAACCTTTTTGTTTGTGAAAAACCAGTAAATGACTGACGGGAGGGAGTATCAGACTTTTACTGACTAAAACTCATCTGTGTGCCTTCAGTCGCCTTTTGCGTGGGCCACGTTAACTCTTAAACAATCCAAGGATGGCAAACACGTGCCAGTGTGGCACGCAATCAAATAATTCGTGTACGCCAATGTAAGATATTTAGCATCTAGGATATTTACAACAGCAGAAATCAAAAGGCTTGGTGCGAATTTTTCGACATCCTCGCTCGCGTCAGCGTGTACTTACTTATTGACGTCCCCGGGCAATAAGTCGGTAATCGCAAAAAAAATGTTTTTCGATTATGGATTTTATTACCAGACGATAAGGCGGTAAATCAAAAAACAAATTTTTGCGAATTTTTGAGAAATAGTTGCCGTTATTGTCACTAGACGTCGGTTATAGTTATACACGTAAAAAAATTGACTTTACCACAAACAATTAAGTCAAAACTTGCAGTAAGGCCACTTGTTATAAATCTTATATATAAAAATGAACAGCTGTTCGTTAGTCTCGCTAAAACTCGAGAACGGCTGGACCAATTTGGCCAATTTTGGTCTTGAACTATTCGTGATACTCCAGGGAAGGTTTAAACGGTGAGAAAATATGGAATAATTCACGGGAAAAAAAAATCCGTCTATTGGGCGGTACCTAAAAAGTTTACCTGATCAGCTAGTATAAAATATACATTTTCTTTTTTTTAATTTTATATTTATAAAAAAACTTAAAAAAAGTAAAGTTTTTTTATTTCACACTTTTTAGTTGTATCTATCTCCGCGCCCTTGGGCGGGGCGGGAGATAGTGTCATACTTTTACTTAAAAAACCACCTTCGTTGCCTTTCATCCCGGGGCCGAATCTTTCTTTCAGAAACTGACCCTTGCCCCAGTAGGCTTCGACCCTGCTGGGCCCCTACAGTTTGTGCTGTTAACAATCTTAGGACAGATTGATGGTCTTACTTTCTGGTATCTGACTACCTGTAACGATAATTATAAGAGAATGACAGCCAGGACCTTAGGCTTTAAATACTTTCCGAGGCACACGGGGTGTCTGTCTGAAATAACACTGGTACTTGGCTGGTATCGCACCCACTGTGTTACCACGACACATCTCTCTCGATCGTCGCTATAGTACAACTATATAATATCGAGGTATCTACATAATTATTTTCCAATGATATTATTTTAAACGGATGTGATATGAGCGCACAATCGTGAAAACTCGAAAACATCTTAATGAGGACCTTTTTAGGAGATTGGTGGCCAGAATAATTATCGTTTACATTTACGCGTAATTGATAACAATAGCCGTTTCTTTTTTTCTTGATGGATATTATGCTACCTCTTTTCTATTTTTTTGATTTGTAGTAAAATGTACAATGAATAAAAAGTGTGTGTGTGCTGCGGCTGCTGCGGGAAACAGATTTTTCTTTTGTTTTGTGATAGTATAACACATCCGTTTATTAGAATATCATTGATATTTTCACATTCAAGATTTTACAATCACTTACGCTTGGTAATGCAGCGATGAAGCTATGGACGTTGGCTTGCTTGGCCGCGTTGACAATCTCTTCAGAAGATACTTTCCGCGAGTTATCGCCGTACGCAATGTTCTCTGCAATAGTGCGATCGAAGAGCACCGGTTCTTGGGAGACAAGGCCAATGTTCTTTCGAAGAGTAGACAGGCGCATGTCCGTTACTATATTGTAGTCGTCTAGATGCTGCAAGAGATAAAAATGTGAAAATAAAGGCGTTAAAGATACGACAAAAAGTGAAAACTATGTGAACAGTCAAGGGTCAAAAGTGCAGTTGCACTCTACTAATGCTAATAATAGGGGCCTCTTAAATATTAGACGTTTTAGTCTAAAATTTAAGGGACTTTTTGAGTTTTTAATTTTCTCTTTACGAATCGATAGTATTTCATGTACCTAATCGACCCTCCGCGGGATTAAAACGACCAAAATTAACCGGTGTATTATGAAACTCATCCCAAAAATATTTGGCGCCCAACATATTACCCAAAAAAGTTCTTTTAGTTTTTGTCTTATGAGCTAATTCTACTGAGAATTCTAATTCTACTACAATAGATTGTTGAATCTGTTGAGTGGCGTTATGCCCCACATATAACTTCACAAAATGTAAAGAATGGTTGACTTTTATTTCGCGAATTAAAAAACAATCGACGACGACGTTTAAAGAGAGACGAGAGTTTGACGAGAAGTTTAAAGATTTATATAACAGGTTGAACGACTGATAGATTTGGACTGGGATCACTTACCACAGTACCATAGTCAGGGTCGTAGAGTCGCTGCAGGAGCTGTATGAGTGTCGACTTGCCGCACCCACTGGGTCCCACGAGAGCAACACGCTTGCCGAAAGGTATCAGAAGCGACAAGCCCTGCAACACCTCCACTTCACGCCGGGTCGGGTAGCGGAATTTCACGTTCTTATACTCAATCTTGCCTTGTGCGACCTGCGAATTAGTTCGCACATGAATTAACGTGTGCGTGAGATCTTTTTTTGCCATTTTCATTAAAGCATGCCTGTATTTTTAATAAGTTTAATTCATTTTTGTTGTTATTTTAGTAGTCTCATCACAGTGTTACATGTTCAATCAACACCTATATGAACGCTTCAATAAAAGCCAGTTGGTTTTCAAGTTTCGACGCCTAGCCGTTGAAATTCAACATCTTCATTATTAAAACCAGCGAAGGATTAAGTCTTCAGAGTTTTGCGACTGCCTATGGGGCCATTCAAGTATTACGTAAGAAGATTTTACGCCCCACGTTCTTGTGATCTGATCAGATTGTCACATCATTTTGCTACGGTCTCTGGTCAAGGTATACAAGTTTGGAAAACAAAAAGGGGAGGCATTTGCCTAGCAGAGGGACGCAAAAAAAGATAGAATGTAAACACATACGTAATCTATCGGCACGCTAGGCGTGAGAGGATCAACAACGCGGGGTTTACGTTCCAGCAGAGTCATGACGCGACCGGCTGCGCTCACTGCGGCACCGAAGTTAGGAGCAAATGCCAAGGCCTGCCCCATCATCCAAGCGCCGAAAATCAGTGCTTCGGATACCCTGCACAAAAAACACACATGATTAGTTAGTTAAAATGTAAAAAGCCACTTAGGTAAGTTTATTGGCGAACCTCAGAACAATCGTTTTATTTATAAGAGCTATTATAGGTACCCAATAAATGAAGTATATTCCGCCCACATTGCTGTCAATGGGAAAAAATGCCATATAGTAGGGGAGGCAAGGTTGCTAAATTTGCAGTTACTAAAGCGTCATGGGGACCTATTGGATTGTGAAGGTTACGTGCTAAATTGATTAAATAAAATTGAATAATAATAATTTATAAATTGATCTAGTAATTGAAAAAATGTAAGTATAACAGTCGTGTACATAAATAATTTTTATATATTTGCATACCGAACGGCTGAGAGAAAATGTGGCTGAGCTTCAAAATAAAAAAAAAATCGATCACGCTCGAGTATTTCGAGGTCACTTTTTTTTTACAACTTTATGACTGGCCCATTTCCTTTTGCCACGCTCAAATTAGAAAAAAACAATGCAGAAAAGTGTATATTTCTAAAATCTGTCGATTATTGAAATATACACTTTTCCGCATGGTCTCAACTTACCTTATCTTAATCTGACGCGCTCGAGTTTTTCCGAAGATTTTTTTTTTACTTATCTGACGCGCTGTCCGCAACGCATGCCACTATATTAAGGGACAATCTGTGGTAGGGGTACATTACAGGGTGCAATGTTTCTCCCCATATGATTTTCTGACGCGCTCGAGTAACGCGCAAACCTGGCCGCTCCTACTATTAAATGTTGGTAGATTCTTTGTTTGAATTAAAGAACATCATAATATTTTAGTCTATTCATAAAATAATGGGTAAATAACAAAAGAAAAAAGAACTTAGACCTACTTGTATAGTGTACTTTATTGTGTAACAATACAAGTAAATCCCTAATGATGTGAGAGCAAAGCTTTATAGGAAAACAAATTCATAAATTGGGACTCACTTGATAACACTCTTGTAGGGTATCTCCTCGTTGGCGACTAGCACGCCACCGTACCAGAGCGAAAGCGCGTATCCAGCAACAGGGGCGGTCTGTCCGAAAGCGAACACGCACCCACGCCATCGGAGACTCTTGCGCGCCTGCAGACGACCGTTCACGAACGCGTCGTGATAGCGTTTCATCACGCCTTCCTCACCACCTGAGCAACGGTATGCAAAACATTATATTTTGGCCACGAGTCATATTTCGAAGATTATTATAGTGCGCGGCAAATTAGTTGAACTATTTGCTACGGTTACGCGCAGCCCCCGACTGCGATTGAGACCTGAAAATCGGTTACTGCGCATTCAAGGTCGACCGTCATGATGTTTCAACTTGTGTAACGAGGATTATATACCCACACATTAGTCGTGTGCGGCAGCGATCACTCGCGTCGGGTCTTGGTACACGCCATGTTCCGAAGAGAGGAGGAGTGGCAGGCAGGCGCCTCATTCTGCGAAGCAGTAATGCTAACAAAGGAGGAGCTCGCACGCGTGAGATAACGGCCCTCACGCTCCTGCCGCCGCCGTGGTTCCGTCCCGATTTCCGGCTACGGTAGATGCGGACTTCCGGACGGCGAGCAATGGGCAGCTCGCCGTCCGACCGTCCGGTAACCGTCCGGACCGAGCCCAAGTCGTCGTCGGCGTGTAGGTACTGTTCCACGCGCGCCTCAAGGAGTTGTCAGCAAACTGTAGGGCCCAGCAGGGTCAAAGCCTACTGGGACCATGGGTCTGCTTTTGAAATTAAATCCGGCCCTGGTATGAAAGGCAACGAAGGAACAAGAGTAGGTTTTTAGTCAGTAAAGTCTGAAACACCCGCCCGCTCCGCCCAAGGGCGGGAGAAATCATTAGATGATTTTTCCACCTAAAAAGAAGGCGTCAAGGGTAAATTAAAAGAATATAAAAAATCTTCTATATAAACCATAAAAGAATAGCTCCATCTCTTTCACAGTTCAGTATAGGTTGTCAAATGGATCGTGTTAACAGCTTGCAGAGGCCCTACTCTAATCGATTATCTATATAAAAAAGGAACGACCCATGGACATAATAAAGAGTTAAGACGGATTTCTGAATTGAATATTTTGAGTTAAGAACGTCTCAAGCCATACTTAAATGCCAAATTTTACAGGTTTACAGGCTCTAGAGTTTGAGTAATACTTAACTTCAAATGCTTAAATCAGAAATCGGGGGCTATTCTATTCTATTTTTTATAGCTTATAAGGGCGCTTTCAACTAATGCGTTTTTTGACGGCCTGCCGCGGTGCGTTAGTCGTGCTGTGTACGGACGATTTTATTTTTTATACTAAGCGCGCAGTGCGGCACCATACCGCAGACGGTCCACAACAGGACGGCAACGTCACAAGCACCACCGTTTATAGTCACTGGCAAACAAACGCACGGCAGCCAGACACGTTTCAATTTAGGCGCTTTTTGTTGAACTGCTAACGTACTGCAACCGGCCGGCTGCGGCACGGAACATGAAACGTCTAAATTGAAAGCGCCCTAATACTAAAAAGTCGCAATACTTACA
This sequence comes from Leucania comma, assembly GCA_958295575.1. Classification (NCBI taxonomy): domain Eukaryota; kingdom Metazoa; phylum Arthropoda; class Insecta; order Lepidoptera; family Noctuidae; genus Leucania; species Leucania comma. Next base: position 18,972,572 of record OY282477.1, on the reverse strand, counting down.
GAACGCGCTAACAGTTTTGATATTAGTAATAGCTTCTGTAGCAATTGTAGTGGCTTTGTAGGAGGCTTCTCTGACGAGGGCTAGGCCGACTGACAGGACCCTGCCTTCGAGTACTACGGCTCCTATGACCATGGGTACTGAGATGAGGGAGACTAAGGTCATCTTCCACGTGAAGTACATCGATAGGCAGATGCCGATCACTATGGTGGCTGAGGCTTGCATTAGAGCGCCGATGCGGGTGCCTGTAGCCTGGATAGAGAAATAAGAAGATTTGAAAATGAGGGAGTAAACAACATAAAAGGGCAGGCAGAGTTGTATGAGCGCTGGCCTGATGCTGCGAAAGCGAGTGTGACTGACCTGCTGATAATATTTTTTTAATAACTTTATCCGTTCGTTCGTTCTATGGATTGTTTCTGAGATTAGCGCGTTTAACCAAACAAACTCTTCAGCTTTATGATATTAAAATAATTACTAAATATTTAAACATACTTAGTAACAAAAGTTTGCTCATACACACGAGCGGTATGCTGCTAACGGCAGAGGTGACTGCAGCCTTTGACACATGACACACACGACGACTGCCGCTGATCTTCATTTGTTGGAATACCAGCAGTTGAGCGTCAACAGCAGCCGCCGACGTGTCGACAACTGCTGTTATCTCTGACGTTGACAACATGCCTATTTAGTAAAAAAAACCTAAATAAATAATATGTTGACTCACCCCTTGCACCGCAGCTGCGTCAGAAGCCAGACGGGCTGATAAAGCACCAACTCCATTTTTTGGATGATCAAACCAACCAATCTCTTGATTCAACATGGCTTTAAATGCTGCCACCCTGCAATAGATTAGTTAGGTAGGTATCTTTATACTATATAAAAATGAAACCTAATTTCTCTTGGTCACGCCATTACTTGAGGACGACATAAGAAGAGAACTCACGAAGCGGTTTTTTCCCGCTGCCGCCACGGTAGCGGGCCCGCAGCTTCTGTAGAATGCAAATATATAATGTAAAAAATTATATCAGTTTTCACGACGCGGTTTACGGCCGCGGTGTGCGCGGTTGTTCGCTCACGCCGGCTGGCGCTGCCGCTGCCGGCTCGGCAGTTTACACCCGCATACTCTGCGGCAAGTTGGCGGCGACCGCGCCCTATCGGCCGACGGCTTGCGGTTGAAAATCGCAGCTATCGCGGCGCCGGCGAATCAACCGCCTCGTGAGTTTAGAAATAAAATAGCCATTTGATCTGCCGTGGCGGCCGCGGAAAAAAACCGCTTCGTGAGTTCTCTCCCTTAAGGGGATTACATCGCCCAAATCCAAAAAAACACCTAGGTTGTTTGAAGTTTCCTTATGTACGATTACCATATAAAAAATGAAGGGGAACTTAAGGACATTACTAATAAATTGTATTGATTACGTTTCTCAAAAAAATACCCTAACTCTAGAAAAAAAATCTGGTAAATAGGCCTTTTTTGAACATTAATTCCATATTTTCTCGAAACCGGCTCTATATTTATACATTGAATTTATACCAAAATATATGTTACGATAAATTGAATAACTTGTATTGATTTTTTTTCGAATTTCATTGAATATCGATAAGTAATCAAGAAAAAACTCGAATCAGTACTAACACCACGCGCGCAGCACCCCCTGCAATGCCTGTTTAGAGGTCAATTCTTCTCTACTAATGTAGAGGTAAATTCTTGAAGGTCATTGAGCGATGTAATACCCTTAAGTGTTTTAAGAATAAGTTCTAACAAAAACACAGAATAACGGAAAATTGCAGTAAACTAATAGTAGTCTACTATTACTAAAGTTGTCAAAAAATAAAAGGCCCGTTTTGAATTTCATGTTTTTATTATTTACTTTATGTAACCGTCTATAACCGTTATGTAATTAAATTAAAATACTTTTTGTAATTAATTATTATTTTATTGTTTCTTTCAGTTTCGTTTCAAGTTACGTTCTTCGTCTTTCTCAAATGTCAAAACGGGCCTTTTATTTTTTAACGAGTTTACTAACTAGAAATATTTTATAAAGAGCTTCGTTTCTGCAAATACATAGGTACTGGTAACATTCACCAATAAGACAGTGTCTGTCAAAAATTTCGAGCTAGATTTGTAAAAATATCAAAGAAACCCTACCCTCGTATGTGATCTCTCTGTCACTCAAAGGTTTGCTGGCAGAAAAGTCATTGCTGAGTTATGCTCACCTTTGTACATGAATTGTCAAATCATTGTATTAATGTTAAGTTTTGTGTAAAATAAAAAATTAAGAATGAAACTACCTTAGTCTCGCCGTTAGTCGCACTCCAGTTAAGTTGAAGATGAACAATTGGAAAAAGATGCCAACACCGGTGTAGACTCCGACACACAGGAACAGTATTGCGATGACATTTGTCTGACTCCGCACCCAGTCGTCATTGGAATTTTCCAAATACTAAACCATAAGTTAAAAATTAATTAGGTTTTTTATTAGTATAGCATCGCATCAGCCCTATAATGTTCCCACTGCTGGGACTCAGACCTCCTCTCTAGGAGAGCGAATGGCCCGTAATCATAGAAATATAAAAAACAGGAGAAGTGGCAAGGGGGCGTGTCGGCGTCCGCGGAACAAGCCCAACAAGGCACATTCTGGCAAACAGACGTTTGACAGCCGTCAGTTAAATCGCGAACGTGATCGTAAATTAAGTTAAAATGCCGTGTTGTTCAGCTCACGCTCTGTAACCACTACCTAATTTTGACGTTCAGTAACTAGACAAGCAATGCAAAAATAACATAACGATACTTTATCACTGCGGTATATTTAATAATACGGCCGCTGCTAGCCGCGGCGAGTCAGTGCTGCTCCGATAAGTAGGTAAAGATCTACTAATGTAGACTATCGATCAAAATATCGATTGTTCGGATATCCGAAGTGAAATAATGTATTTTTATTTATTATTTTACAGACTAGTAGAGAAATACATAAGCAATTTATCAACTGTATTAAATTCGATATTGACGTTCTAAAATGTTGTATAATGGCCTATGTGGGATAAGTAATGAGAGTTTCTGAGTTTTATTAAAAAAATATGTATTGTTCTATTATTAATATAATTTTCTGGACATATCGGTTTTTATTTAATTTGTTTTTGGGACTGTTCCTGTGATGTTTTCTTTATCCGTGTGAGAGTAGTGGTGATGAAATAAATTACACAAAGTAATGCGCCTCGCTGGGTTTGAACCCGCGACCTACAACTCCTAAGTCGTAGCCGTTACCACTCGGCCACCCCTGCTCTTTTTTATTATTTGTATCAAAAACTAACTTTATCCAAAATCGCAAATAAAAAAAAATACAAGTTAGAATCTAGTGGAAGGGGCATCTGTCAAGCAACAGACATTGAAATGTGACGTCACCGTCATAAGATTATGTGTGCACAAAAGTGATAGCGAGATATCCCCACCACGCTCTCACTCTTCCTCATAACAACATTTAAAATGCGGTTTTTTATTGGGTTTAGAAGTCGTTAATGGGTCTCTCCTTAACGATCTGAGATCTTCCAGCCAAATGTCACAGATTACTTAAAGTACGTACACCATAAGTCTCTCCGAAGAGGATAGCGAAGGTCGGAAAAGAGGAGCCGACAGCTATCGCAGCTACAACGCCAGCCACCATCCACCACTTCTCTGGCGCACACAGCTTCATAATCTGCCAGGTCGAAGGGGTGAACTCCACTTCCTTCTCTTCTTCTGCCGCAGCCGCCGCCTCTTTCTCTGCCCCAGAACTAATCGATGACGCTGAGACTGTCGATGCATTTTCTACTGAGTCTACGGACTTTATCTTCTTCAGCTTGGCTGTAATCAGGAAAATACTATATAATAAGTATTAGTACTTACGTACATCAAGTAGCAAGACACGGTTAGGGATCGACATCGATTTAAGGTCTTTTTTACAGAGCATGAGTAGGATGACAGCAGGACGAAAATATGCATCTTTAAGATGAGAGAAAAGGATAGGTAGCTACATTGTATGAATCTGACGGCTGTCATCCTAACCATCCTATAGCAATTGCAGTTGTAATGATCCCCCAAGTGCAAACCGGCTTCCACGCGCACCGTGATTACGCGGTAAATGTGAAACCCAAAAACAAAATGGCAGGCCTTAGATTATAAAATACTATGCGTTCAAATTGTAGAAAATTTACCCAAGAATCTAAATAGTCAAACTTCTATAAACTAGTCTGTAAAAATCGAAATAAGGTCTACAATGAAGTGGGAGAGAGCAGAAGCCGCGAAACGTTTGGGGATAAAAGGAAAAATGTGGGTAGTTAAGAAAGTCTTACGTTTTGTTTTTTTTTCAGTTGCTGGTTTAGGTTCTGTATCACCAGACTCTACTTGATTCTCCTTATTGAGTTGGTAAAACCGTCCTTTCTTAGCTATCAGTTCGGAGTAAGTGCCCTCTTCAACCACTTGGCCTTTGTCCATAAATACTATGCGGTCCGCATTCAGCACTGTTGCTAACCTATAAATGATTGATTGACACATTGACATTTTGATAAATCAAAAGTGCCTGTAAATGTTTTTTTTTTAATATTTGTTTTTGATTTTGAGTTGGATATTATTACATAATAAATTGAGCAGGTGGCCGCTGCTGCCACAGAAAATGGATATTTAGATATTATTATTTCGAAGTGTAGGCCCATTACTTTTATTTATACCTGTGGCTCACCATAACGGTGGTCCTTCCATGCGCCGCCGCGTCCAGAGCTCTCTGTACTTTGGCTTCGCTGGAAGAGTCGAGGGCCGAAGTGGCCTCATCCAGGAGCAGGATCTTAGGCTTCCTTACCAAGGCCCTCGCTATCGCAATGCGTTGCTTTTGCCCTCCGGACAGCTGCGCGCCTCTCTCACCGATCATTGTGTCGTACCCCTGTTTAATTAAACGTAGATATGTATCTTTTTTTATTGATATAAATTGGTGCTTGACTGCGATCCCGCTTGATGGTAAGCAGTGATGCAATTGTTGATGGTGAGGCGCACTAGTTTATTAAGAGCCTATTCACTCTCGCCTTGAAGACAACTAAATTATAATCTACACTAAATTACTTATAACTAAATTATAATCTGACAGGAAGATTGAAGCAGGCAAATTGTTCCAGTCCATTCACATCGAATGTATGCGGTATAAACGACGACGCGAAACGCTTAGTCCGGACGGTGGAAGTTTCAATATCTTATATTTCTTTGTGATTTATTTAAGGCGCAAGTAGCTACACATACATACACATATGCATAAAAAAAATAACTATGGTTGCTTAATAGAAATCATGGGGAAATCGAGACTAAGGATCAGGGCAAACGAAGCAAAAATCGAACGAGCAAAATCAGAACAAAATCGATACCATCTCGCAGAACATAGAAAAATACTCAATTTATAAACATTTTGTTAAACTCTGTAGAAGTTTTGGCAACTCATCATCGAAGATAATCACTGTGACCAGTCGCTACTGGGGTAATGACTGACCACCTGCCCACGGCGCCTTGCGATTCGGGAGCTCATGGTTTTTTTCTTTCTAGATTTGGGCTATACCCATGCGGCAAAGGCCACGGCTACGCGCACTGCGACTGAGATCCGAATATCGGTTGAACACATAAGTAGAACCATTAAGGCTGTCGCGAGACCTTGAAAGCGTAGTACCTAACCGATTTTCGGGTATCAGGTATCAATCGAAGTGGGAAGTACGGCACGACTTCCTTTGTAGTGGAGTCGCTTCGGACCATGGCTTGTATCAAGGCCCGGCGAGTGTCTATGGTCCGGTCTAAGCGTCTTGCCTCGTCGTATATACTGCGTATTTCGAAGGATTGGAACAATTTGCCTGCAGCGGTCTTCCCGACCGATCATAATGTCTTCAAGGCCAGAGTGAATAGGCTCTTAATAAACTAGTGCATTTCACCATCAACGGTTGCATATCTACTTACAGGTGGGATAACAATAAAAAAAATGATGCTGTTACTTACGTCGGGAAGTGTTTTTATGAAATCATGGCAATGACCTGCTTTCGCCGCATCGATGATATCTTGCTCGGTAGCAGCTGGGTTACTCATTCTGCAATAAGAAAATGCATGTCCTTTTAGATCTAAACTTTATAAAAGGAAGCTCGTATATTACGTGGCCAATAAGTTAAACCATCCGCCACGGCGTCGCGCAGCCTCCCACCTGGACTGAGACCCGAAAATTGGTTTTAATCCTCATTACACAAGTTGAGCTGAAGCTAGAGATTGCAACCCGGTATGTTTTTCAACCCGGCCGGGCCCGGTAACATTTGACGCCAACCCGGCCGGGCCCAGGGCCCGGCCGGGTTGATGAGTTAGGATGAAACCTTTAAATTATTTCATGAAAATTCGCTTTAAGTAAATGGAGGAAAAATGCAATGATTCAAGGTTACGGTAAATATTTGGAATAGTGACATTAGTGTTACTAATTAAGTTAAAGCAAGCATTAGTATTCAGTAATTAAGTTTAGGATAGAAATGATCTTTTAACGCTGATGAAATGCCTGGATTTAGAGGATTTCGAGAAAAAGTTTGAAAAGTAATCAGATTATTTAAGAAGAAAAAGACCTGTTGCTTAAAGTTAATTACTAATACTAATGTAACTATTTCAAAACATAGTATTATAATAAGAAAGTAATAACGCAGCCTAATGTACTAAACTTGTCTTATCAACTTAGATAGATAAACTTTGGTAGCTTTAGTAAAAAAAAAACAAATTATTAAGAGCAATAACAATATTCTTTTGATAATAACAATAACTTTAGGTATTATGACTATTAAGTGTTAATATACTTAACTATAATTGAGCAAATAGCAAAATCTTATAACTACTGGCTGGGCTGCAATGTAACTGTGAACAATCAAACTTTTATAGCAACATCGCGGTCGCGTAGAAAATTGGCATGGCAACGCTTGCCATGCCAATTTTCTACAAGTTGGCGCTTCCGTGCTGCAGTTTTTGTACCTACCGGGCCCGGTCACCGGGCCCGGTATGAATGGCCGGGCCCGGTGGGTGTCTAAAAGGGCACCGGCCCCGGCCGGGTCCGGCCCGGCCGGGCCCGGTTTGCAATCTCTAGCTGAAGCATCATGGTCAACCTTGAACTTGCGAAAACCGGTTCCTGTGCCAACGATTGCGAAACCGATTTTCGGGTCCCAATCGAAGTGGGGGGCCGCGCGCTACCACAGCGAATGGTTCAACTTATTTGCCGCGTACTATACCTGTTTAATTTGTGAAGGAACTCATATTTTGTCCTGTTCCCAATTTATTTGGGGTTGACGCAAAACGTCTTCTCCTTCCACATTTATTTATTAACTGTTATCGCAGTACCTATTGTATAGTGGTTACCTATATTATTATTAAACGTGATGACTTGGTGACGAGTACCAAAGGTTTTTCTCAAAAACCCACTCAGGCACCAGATTCTTAATTTTTCCTGCCCATATCCCATATTACTTGGGATCGGTGCAACATGTTTTTTTCTTCCACTCTGTCCTGTCACTCGTCACTCTACCACTCCTTTTTCTATCATATTACGCCAAACTCTTAGTTAGTTAGTTAGTTATGAGCCTGTAGTGTCCCACTGTGGCAAAGGCCTCCCTTCCATTCTTCCACTCTTTTCTATCTTTTGCCACTTCCGGCCAATCCTTTAGAAAGGAGTCTAAATCGTCACGCCATCTCCTTCTGGGCCTACCGCGTCGCCGGCTCCTGCTGTTCGGGATCCGGTCGTTGGTTGCTTTCGCCCAATTCTCTTGCGACATGCGGCAGATGTGGCCTGCCCAGTCCCATTTTAGTTTAGCGGCTGAATATCCTACATCTGCAATTTGTGTGGAACGAAGTATACTGTTCCTTATGCGGTCTATTCTTTTGACACCGAGAATACTTCGTTCCATTGCTCGCTGGCAGACCCCGAGTGCGGACTTCTGACGTTTCGTTAATGACCACGTTTGCGCTCCATAAGGAATATAATTTTTAAGTCACAAACATTGATAAGAAAACCAGCTGTGAAGAAAAAATAAATAACTGAAATTAATGATGTTTGTATTTAGTGTATTTACTTGTTGGAGATTCTCAACAAAATAAAATCTTCCTTCACACCGTTCACCTATCCATTTTTGGTCTTATTTTTTATTTAACAGGTTACTGTTAATAAAAAAAAAGACTTATAACGTAGTCAATAAGACCAGACTATGTAATAAAAATGCCAAAATTTATTTCTGCTAATATACAGCAAGGCATTGCCACCAGTCGTTGGGCACATTACCATTTTATTATTGATCAGAAGTCTAGACTTTTCTTCGGTTAACGAATCAGCATTGCCATCCAACGTGGCACTTTTCCCATTGATATCAATGTGGATGAATTTTTTGATGCCTAACAAGTTCTTTTTCTACCCGTTTGTACATATTATTATTTTTATTCTTATCTCCACTACATGAAAAGTTTTTTCATCCGTCTTTTTCACAGCTCAGAATTCTGACCCATACAGCACCACCGGTTGGTTCATTTTCAGATTAGGTCATGTTCAGGTTGTATTTTAAGTTTGAAGTACTTACAAAATTTACGATATAAACGACAGCACTCCTGATTGGATATCACATCCAATCAGGAGTGCTGCGGGTAACAGCTGCCTTTTTAAGGTGGGAAATTACCCATCAACCTACCTGCCAAATTTTAAGTTAGTAGGTGTCATAGTTTCTGAGAATTCATGACTAACCAGTGAGTGGTATTTCGCTTTTAAACATATAGCTATTACCAGCGGCTTCGCTTCGTGGAAGTCGGTTTACCCTCTTAGGAATGGAGTTTCATAAAATCCGATCTAAGCGGACGTCTACACCCTACATGGAACCAACCTGCCAAGTCCATGTCTCTGGCAGTCCATGGTCTGTGACATTTTTCAATACCATCTATGTACAGTCAGGGGTAAAAAGTGCAGTTTCACTCGACCAATAATAAAGTATCTAGATTTTTTTAATAGAAGAGGATCAATGGATCATCACTCAGTTCGTTTGTACCGTAGAACCTAAAGAATTAAATAAACCAGTTGTGGCCCAGTGGCCCTCTTTTACAAAGAAATTTTATACACTTTAGCATTAGTAGAGTGCAACTGCACTTTTGACCCCTAACCGTTCACATATGGATAGCGATAAAATATTGAGTATTAAGCTTGTAGATGTTATAGTTTCTGAGATTTCGTGATTAGTCAGTGAGTGGTATTTCGCTTTTATATGTATAATTATATAGATTATTAACTTTACCTAATATTTTCCCTGATGGACCCAGCAAAGAGAACAGGTTCTTGTCCAACGACTGCGATATGTTCCCTGTAGTGTTTGACGTTTAAGTTCCTCAAGTCGTTTTGGGACGCCAGCACCTTCCCGCTGTTAGGGTCGTACATTCTCTGGATGAGCTGCAGCACGGTCGACTTGCCGCAGCCACTCGAACCCACCAGCGCCACGGTCTCGTTGTGGTTTATTTTCAGGTTTAACCCATTTAACACCTAAGAGATACGTACATGTATGGGTTATGGGACATCTCGCCCACGTAAAAACTGGCGCAGAGGCCAAAAGTCTACTGTTTAAAATGTCCATGGTATTCGTTTGTGGTATAATGTCGGATACACCCTTTATAATTAAAGTTTGAAAAGATGATGATTACTCTGAGTTTTTTTTAAATAAATAATTGTCATTTGATTGATGATTTGCAAATTTATCAGCTAATTAATTAATAAATATACGATTTTTCCGAAATTTCCCTTCACTTATTAACAGGAGACATCTGGCCCGTTTTCCTCAGCTGGTTCGGACGAATCTACCCATGCACATTTTAAAAAGTAGACATTTGGCCCGTGGGCCACTTTATACGTAGGTGAGACCTGATTACCCCATATTTTTAGGTTAAGGTCTTTTATAGGGTTCCGTACCTACCTCAAAAAGAAAAAGCGGAACCTTTATAGGATCACTTTGTTGTCCGTCTGTCTGTCAGTCTGTCGAGGCCCTTTATCTCGGAAACACGGGGAGGTATCGAGTTGAATTAAAAACATATCGTACCTTTAAAGGTAAGCCGTTACTAAAAGAAAGTCATCACTCCGCAACGTACACGTTCCAACTGGTTTACACACAATACCGAATTTCGTAAGCCAATCAAAATTTTGTTTGATTTCGAAAAAAATTACGCCATCTATTTTTTAAACAGGGATTTTGAAAAAAGTGAATAAGCAATCTTGTACATTACGAAATTTTAAGACAGCTGGCGTTCATAACTCGTTTATTGTTTTTTTTTTCTCCTTTAAAGGTGCGATACATTCAGGTCTGCGTTACGTAGTAAAAAACGTACATTTCGACACTCTCAAGGGAATCAAAATTCATAGGGTACTTCCCGTTGACCTAGAACCCTGAAATTTGGTATGAAGCAAGGTCTCATAGCACAATTAAAGGAATAAATCTGAAAACTGTAAATTTTGTAGTTACGTCACAAAAAAAAAAAATTTTTTGATTCAGTAAAATCTTTGGGACTCGATTCTGGGATTGAACTATTTACATAAGTTTGTTTGCACGGAAACCACGGTGTGTGAGTCGAACTTGCACTTGCCAAGTTTTTACACAGCTTGGGTAGGATGAGAGCAGGACTAAAATATATGCATTTTAACAGCAATTGTAGTGTAATAAAAAATTGGTCAAGTGCGACTCGGACTTTTCTTTTTTTTGTTAGTGAAAGGCTTGCGTTTGACAACTATTTCATCTGATGGTAAGCGATGATGTGGTCGATGATGGAGTACGCTTGCCAAAAGTATTCACTCTTGACTTAAATACCCCAAGGTTGTAGCAATCAGAAAGCCAGTGGGTAGACCGAAGGAATGAAGCTTAGCAATAAGGCTATCGTGCTAGACCCTGTCGAAGGTTTTCGAGATATCTAGGGAGACTGCAAGCTTCCCCATGTTTCTCGATGGCCTCGCTCCAGATGTGAATGGCATACGCTAGAAGATCCCCAGTTGACCGATTACGGCAAAAGCCGTACTGACGATCGCTGAGGATATCGTTAACTTTTAGGTATGCCAGGAGCTTATTATTGATCACTCATTCCATACTCTTACAGATAATGGACATTACTGAGATAGGTCTATCTGTAATAAGCAGGATCAGCTCGACTACCCTTCTTGGGCACGGGTTGCACGTTAACTTGTTCCAAGCCATAGGTACTTTTCCAGCCTCAAATGAGAGACGATATAGGCGTGTCACGACCAGACAGTTCAGGTGCACAAGTTTTTAAAACAATTGCAGGTATCCCGTCGGGACTTTGGCTTTCTTCACGTCAAGGTTACGTAGCACGAGGGACGTCAGATGTTTTTTTTTTTAATTCAACCAATTTAGCAAGGGACTAAAGCGTTTGCTTGAACCAAGTTTGTTCCAGTGGTGCTATTCTCTAAGAAAAAACAGCGCTGCCGCAACGACATCCATATGGGATACATGGATTGGAATTGACAATCCAATGTATAGGTATATTAGGTTGACAATCCAAGGTATCCTATTTGGGTGTTCGTCGTTGAGGCAGCGCTGCGTTTTCTTAGAGAATAGCACCACTGATCAACTGCTTGCAGGATTTGGCAGCCCTATTATAGGCTCTCTTCTTTTGAAAAACGTCATTTGCCTTGCGCATACGAGCGTCAACCCATGGCTGGTACGGCGAGTGTTTTAGCGCTTCAGTGCAGTTACATTTGGCGCCAAACCAAGGTCGAGTTTTGCCAGATATTTTTATATCAGAGAATGGAATATAATATTCTATCCCCCGCCGCAATACATCTGCGACACTGCGTCCGCGCATAACGAAGGATCAGCAGAAGAGAAGCAAGTACTCGCGCACGAAGTTTAGATGTAAATAGATCGAATCAAGACGCAAAGATTTTTCCGAATCGCAAAAGAGAACTTACTGTTTATTTAATTATTTTGTGATGTAACAGTGTAACTACACACTAACACCATCATTTACAGCATAGGAATTGATGTCGTATTTTTATCTAGATATGTTTGAATCTTCATTGGTCAAAATTGCAATCCTTTGCAATGCTGTCCCGGTCTGCGTAGGCCTTTAGTAATAGGGTCCCGTTGGCATCCTTCGGGTACGGAATCCTAAGAACTACGATGAATACTCCATAAACATAGCCTTACCTGTACGTCTTTTCGTGCGGGGTAGTGAAAATGCACATCCTTGAACTCAATGACTCCATCGAGTGTAGGTTTTTCACCTTCGGTAGAAAATACGTCAATTTCTGGCTTTCGGTCAATTACAGCGTAGACAGACGCGGCCGATGCTCGGGCCGTCGTTATGGCTTCCATGTGCGGAGCTGTCAGACCCACGTTCTGAGCCCCTTGCAGCACACTGAAGAATACCTAAAAGCAAGAGACCAGTCTCAACTGACTGCGCCCGTTTACGAACATGACGTGGATATCAGCACTATTCATAGCATAGCATAGCATCAGCCTTATAATGTTCCCACTGCTGGGACTAATGCCTCCTCTCTAGGAGAGGGTATGGGCCGTAATCCACCACGAGGGCCCGGTGCGGATTGGTGGATGTCACATGGCTTCGAATTTTTGGTTCTAGGGTATGCCGATTTCCTCATGATGTTTTTGTTTACCGTTTTGAGAGCAGTGGTGATGAAATAAATTACACAAAGTTAAGCGCCCGGCTGGGTTTGAACCCGCGACCTACAACTCGTAAGTCGGGGCCGTTACCACTCGGCTACCACTGTTCTTATTCTAGCACCAATCAGCTCAACAATTTTACAAAACTAAAAAAAAGACTTACAATCATGAGTACTGCCGGTGTATAAATAGGTTTTTCTTCGTGTCTGCTCGCGATGATGAGACCGACTCCGTACCAGAAGGCGAGCGCATATGTGGCGTAAATGATGAACCACATCACCCCGCTGCCTATTCCTGCGAAGACACCTTTCTTCAATCCCATCTTCTTAGCTGGTGCCAAACGACGTGAATATCTGGAATATAAAATGAGGTGCCTTAAACAAGTATTTTAGCATCAACATCGGTGAGTAGGTAAACGCAAAGAGTCAATAACAGAGTTGTAAAGGTTGCCAAATACAAGTCGGAAAAGAATCTAAATAGAACCATTCCCTTAATAGTTCAGTTTAGGTCATAAATGGATCGCATCGAAACGCCATTTTGTAGATTTCTGCGGTGCGGCGTTTTGTGTGGGGGCCCTTAAATCAACCCTATTCCTTCCATTGCATTTGAGGGTCGCAGTGTAACTCTTCTGAACAATCCCGCAAACAAGTATCGTGCCTTAAGGGGATTACATCGCCCAAATCCAAAAAAACACCTAGGTTGATTGAAGTTTATAGATTATTCCTTATGTACGATTACCATATAAAAAATGAAGGGGATACTTAAGGACATTACTAATAAATTGTATTGATTACGTTTGTAAAAAAAATACCCTAACTCTAGAAAAAAAATCTGGTAAATAGGCCTTTTTTGAACATTAATTCCATATTTTCTCGAAAACGGCTCTATATTTATACATTGAATTTATACCAAAATATATGTTACAATAAATTGAATAACTTGTATTGTTTTTTTTTTCGAATTTCATTGAATATCGATAAGTAATCAAGAAAAAACTCGAATCAGTACTAACACCCCGCGCGCAGCACCCCCTGCAATGCCTGTTTAGAGGTCAATTCTTCTCTACTAGTGTAGAGGTAAATTCTTGAAGGTCATTGAGCGATGTAATACCCTTAATAGGTATTGTCCTAAATTTCAGCAGCGTGGTTCATTATCCCACTTATCGTTTTGCAAACTGCTTCTATCACTAATAAGTTCAACATTACCTGTCTATTTCTTTCTCTTGTCCGCCGAAGGCGACGACTGTTCTTATTGCGGAGAGTACTTCTTCTGCGATAACGCCGGCTATGCTGTACGCCTTTAATTCTTGAGATGTTAATGAAGATTGGATCTAAAGCAAACGATTTATTACCTCACAAATGCAATATAAATTCCCATTTTCACTCCGGGTAGAGTAAGAGGGCGATGAGAGAGAGTCTTAGGGGCCATTCAAGTATTACGTAAGCACTATGGGGGGGGGGGGTCTTTGCTTTGCTTATTTTTGATGACAAGGGGAACGGGGGTCTGGATGGTGATTACGTCAGCAGTATATTTTGTTAGTTTTTTAAGAGAAGGAAATCGATATTCCAAAATCACACGAAAGCCAATGTCCTTGAAGATTTAGAGTCAGCCTCTATTTCAAGCCTATTCCATATTTCTAGACTTATAACCACTCCTCAATGACGAAACCAGAACAAATTGAAAAATGCATGTACCAATGTTTACGTAAGCATGAGGGGGGTGGGATGGGGTAGAGCTTTGCTTACTTTTGCACACAAGGGGGAGGGGGTGTTAATATTTTCAAAAAATCTGCTTAAGTAATACTTGAACGGCCCCTTACTGGCTAAAACACGGCTGTATTTCTTCAGTTGGCCTTTGCTTTTCAAGGTCATATGTGAACTCATTCGAAAATTCCCGCAGCATTTCACTTCGGCACCTAAGTGCATAAATTTTAACAACGCCACTTTTGTTTCTCTATTTGGTCTAAATAAAATTCCACCATTTTCTCGGTTCTTTCAAAGCATATTAAAAATGTCCGCCAAATTAATCTTACCATTTCGTGATATCAAATTCATAGTCTAGTTATGCCTTTAATAATGTGGATTCAATCAAAATTCGACTAACCTTAGCAACAGCCGCTGTGGTGGCTATGACCACCGGTGTGCACGACAGAAGCACAAGAGTGAGCTCCCAACCGTAGATAAAGGAGATAATCACAGAGGTGACAAACGACATCACCAGGTAAATAAAAATGGGTACTTTCTCCGCGATCCCTTCGCGAAACTTCTCGACGTCACTAATAGAAAAAGGGTACAGGATTAATAAACAAAACGTATAACATTACATCTTCTCTGTAATATTTGTTACTTTTGCAAATCATAATTTAGTGATAGACCCTGACCTATAATGCACCTTAAACTTAAAATACTTACTCGGAGACTTTGGTCGCGAAGTTCATGGAGGTGTTCAAGTCATACCATGTCATGTCTTGACGTAGTACAGATCGCAGAAACAACTCCTTTAGCTTGTCGACCTGCAAGTATTTTGAGCATTATTATAATTTACATTGTGATATCATTATCATCTTCCTGCCCCTGTATATATTTGGGGCCGACGCAACACGTTTTTTTCTGTCATGTTATCACTAACTCCTTTTTCTTTCATATCACTCTTCACACAATCCATTTATCTTTTCTTTGGCCTCCCTCTCCCTCTCCATGTATCCACATGTACATTCATGTATACACGTTCCGATAGAACATATACAAATTACATTAACTTTACAGACTTTCAAAAGGACACGTGGTTTTGACTGCGCTCACTACGGTAACGCTACAGCTTTGTGAATCATTAAGAAAACCTACATTATAATAACCGGCTCTTGCGTAATTCAGAAATCAGCCATAGTATTAAATAAAAAAACTATTCTTTCAGTAGAGTTTCACGGCAATATTCTGTTGTTTTATACATATTTGCAGTACTGGATGTAGGTTTCCCCCAAATATCGCCGGTTCTAAGCGTCTCGTATAAATCGGATTCTCGTGACTCACACCAGGTCCTCATCGTTAAAAGGCGGAGTCCACCTTGTGAGGGGTCTCCTAACCTTTCGGCCTATCTGTTCTGTGAGTAATGTACCCTGCTCACTGCCACAAAATTTGGCGATTCTTCGGGCCAGGTGATTGTACTGGATATCTTTATTCTTAATTCGACACTTTTAAAAGCAAAAGTTTAAATATTTTTTATTCATATTATACTACTCGACGCCGATGCCGACGTCTAAACGCACTTAAATGAGAATACAAAATATATTTTATCCATCTATCTTGGTTTAATTTCCTATTTTCAGGCAGGTCTAGTCAATAGCAGAAGAAGAATGTAGTTTTGATCTAAAGCTTTTATCTGGGTTAGTCAAGAGGTATGCGAAACAGGGCATAAAGTCCCGCAAATCTCCGTTGAAAAGGGAGGATTCTCCGACTGTGACCGTTCTGTCTGGTCTGTATATGTTTTCTTCACCCGCAGTACTCTAATACCGCGATGCAAGATTTTAGTTCAAATGTGACGTCATTGTTCAGTTTAAGTGTGGCGACATTTATAACTAAATCGTAACACAAACAGTTCCGACTTACCGAGAACTATGCGGCTTCCAGTTCCGATCAACTGGAACTGCATTAATAGCCATCACTCTTCGATATCTGCAGGGAGTGATAATGACGTTACATAGGAACTAAACTAAGAAATCCTGCATCGCGCAATTAAAGTTCTCCGCGTGGTTTGAACACATACAACAGCCAGAAATCTTCTATCAGGGAGTTGTACGGATCAGATAGAACACCAGTGGCGTGCGCGTGCCTGATACCTTTTTAAGGGGCAAGCCGAGGAAACCTTGACTAATCTACTTAAGAACACCTATCTAGTCAGTGGATCCTCGCTTTTCAACGGAGGTAGTATGTGAGGCTGACACCCTGTTCCGATTACTTTTAGAGTTAAGAAACGGTTGATAGAATGCCTTTCTTGAATACCTGTCTAAGTGCCATATAATTGAAGATATCAACACTGATGGCAGCGACGATGAACTGACCAATGGAGAACACGGTGCAACCGATGCCGAACGCCACGGAGTCTTTAATCAGTTCGTCCCTGTTCTGTTCTTTCGATGCGTTTGTACTGTTACAAGATAAAATGTAGTCAGTATATGTAGAAAGCAAAGAATCTGTGGATGATAAGGATTAGCCAAAATGTGAGCACAGATTTTGTGATTATATTTTTAGACAGTATTCTTCTGAGCATTGTTGTTACATTACAATTGCTATAGGATGGTACGGGTGACAGCTGTCGGGTTCATACGATGTAGCTACCTATCCTTTTCTCTCATCTTAAAGATGCATATTTTCGTCCTGCTGTCATCCTACCCGTACTATGTAAAAAAGACCTTTGCTCATTGATATATTATTAGGGAAGACACGTTACGCGCTAATATATCAATCAGAAAACCTGGACTCGAAACTCACACATCTATGATCAGTGTCATCCTGTCATCACAGTCGCAAACGTACAGTGATAAACAAGGACAGAGATAAGAGCCGGCGCTGTCGTTGGAGCGAAATCGCGTTATTTCAGGATCTCATATGATTCCAGTGGTCCACACGCTAGAGACGAGTCACTTATCTTTCGCTGTTTTGATTTAATCTAAGCCTTTGCTAGACTGAAGTCAGTTAGTTGTTTTTAACCCAGGGAATAAGATTCACAGGGAATAAATCGTTTTATAGGAGGGGGGGGGGGGGGGTGTAAAACGAATCATGAAAACTTGTTTTTATTTTTTTGGGCATTATTTATGCTATGTTTTAGGTACGAGTATATGGGTCCAAGAAAAAAAAAAATTGCAAACAAACGAATATCCCTCCTGCCCCCCCCCCTTTTCATCCACTTCAAAATTGAATTTATAAAAACCCCTTCTTAGTCTTCATTATAAAAGAGAGCTTGAAATTTAAAGTCTCGTACCTAATCACAATTGTTTCGGCTGTACGTTGATATGTCAGACAGTCAATTGCTCCTTTTATGTATAGATAGATATTAACAACCCAGAAAGGAAACCATTAACTAAGATTTAGATTTGTTGAACATTCTAATTAGTTGCTTAAAATACAATACTTGGACAGTCCAGAGGCCTAACCTCAACTGTAAAAAGGTTGGAGATATATAAGGTGACTGGTAATTAGTGAACGATACTTAAATACGTGATTATAGTCATGATTACAAACAACTTTTACTATGGGACTAAACCTGAAATTGCGAAAAAAAAAACCAAGTTCAGTACATTTATGTTCGTCTAACTGATCAAAATGTACTGAACTTGGCTAATTTTTTTCGCGAATTCAAGTTTGGTCCCATAGTAAAAGTTGTTTATTATCATGACTACAATCACGTGTTTAAGTATCGTTCACTAATTACCAGTCACCCTGAATATACATACAACGTGTTCCAAATAAGCATAGGATCGATTGCGATGTTGTGACGTCACATCATGCTGTCAAATCGAAAAAAAATTGGCAAAATTTAAGAACTCAGAGGTGAGTAAAGTTGATGAATTAGATTCTGATTAAACTTTTTTTGTTCACAGTACGTAAATAAATTAAATTTTAAAAATTTCTTGTTTTGCTCACCTTATTAATTCTACGATTTGACAGTATGACATGACGTCATAACTTGGTAATCGATCGTATTCTCATTTGGAACGCATTATACTGGGGTGTATAGTTCCATAACTCTTTCTTGCTCGCACGCCTGATATTTTAACACCTTTTTAAATGGCCCTTACTGTCTCACTGCTGGGCAAAGGCCTCCTCCAAGTCCTTCAAAAGAGTAACCATGGAGTTTCGAGAGAATCGAGAGAAAGTTTCAGAGAAACGACCAATTTGGAACCGTGCACTAGCTTCTTACGTTTTATAAGTGCCCATGTAGGCCTATGTGAAATAAAAACATTTTGACTTTGACTTTTGACTTTGACTTCCAAATCTTCTTCTCCCGTGCCGTCTCAAACCAGTCCTCGCGGTACGCGTCTAGATCATCCGGCCACCTCTTTCTAGGTCAGCGTTGACGGCGCTTTCTTCCTGCAGGAACCCACTGTGTGCGAACACTTGCCTAGCGGTCTCTGTGCATGCGACTGACGTAATGAATATTCAATAAAAAAAAAAAACTGTAGATTCTGATACTTACAGTATTTTGCCTCCGCCAAATAACGCTATTGTGAGTGTTTCCGTTGAGGTTCCGTTCATGATGGTGCGGTCGATGAGCAGTGATGTGAACTCTCCGTAAATGATGGTGCCCAGGGGGACGAACAAGCCATTGATGCTGGCCAAGATAACTGCTAGTATGAGGAATAGTATCTCTCGCGCCTTGGCGTACCTGTACTGTGAAGTGGAAACATATTTGTAATTGACAATATTGTAAACCCATTTACAAAATTTATCGAATTTGTAAATGGGTAAATATCAAGGTCAAATCATTTTTTTTCAATTGAGGTGACGTGTTTTTTCAAATTTGGTGGCGAAACTCTTTCGTCAGCTTTCCCTAATTTTCACGAAAACTGAAGAAAAAGTTACTACTCTACAGTTTCTTCTTCCCAATTTTTGTGAAAATCAGGGCCCTGGGTTCTTAATTTTCACGAAAGCTGAAGAAAGGTTTTCGCCACCAAAATTCAAAAACATGATATTCACCCAAATACAAACTATATTCCATACAAGACAAAGTTTAAATTACTTTGAAATTAATTATTTTTATATACAATGACAAAGGCGATAGTTGAGTTAATGGCGATGATCCCTTTGTAGTCGTGAGTGCTGGCTGAATGGCCCTCCGCTTAAGGAAGTGGTGATGACGTCACGAAGGCTGCGTTGACGTTAATTGTCGAGGGTTACCAGTTTGGAGGTATGTGGAACATAGAGTAAAGCCCCACATACCTCCGTTGAAAAGGGAGGATCCTCCGTTGAAAAGGGGTATTATTTCTGGTGAGCAGCTGTCCGATAAATGATATCGGGCTGTTGTATATATTCAAATCGCGCGGAGGACTTTGATTGCGCGTTGCAGGACTTCGTATTTCTTGTAGTTCTTATATGGCGCTATAGATGTCGCTACAGATTGAAAACGTACACTACATTGGGCATACGTGGGCCACGTACGACGATCTGGGCACGTCGGTCTCTAGGTATACATTTTATATGGAGTGGCCCATGTGTACGTCGGTCTAATGTAACTCCCGCTTTAAGCTTTTGTGATTTGCACGAAATTAAATATCTTGGAGACAACTTCTCTAATACAAAATACAATTAAAATATTAAATTTCCAAAAATACTTACTAATTGTACCCAAGATACTGGTGGAGCTAATTCTCTTTCTTCTTTTTCTCTAAAAACATAAATGATATCAAGTTAATTACTCTCACACACATGAACCAAAGAAGATTCGATTTTATGAACATTGATATAGCTTTAAAAGTCCCGAGGACACTTGTCCTGGCATAGTATAATCAGCCTAATATTCCCACTACTGGGACTCAGGCCACCTTTCTAGGAGACAAAATGGGCCGAAATCCAACACCCGAGCCGACTGCGTGTTGTTACAGGTCTTCGAATTTTTGGTTCTAGGCCATGGCAATTTCCTCAAGATATTTTCCTTCACCGTTTTAAGAGCTGTGGTGATGAAATAAATTACACAAAGTTATGGGCCTGGCTGAGTTTGAACCCGCGACCTACAACTCTTAAGTCGGGGCCGTTACCACTCAGCCACCATTGCCTTCTAATCTAGTCTAGTTATATCATTAGCACTGACCTCTACTATTTGACAGCTAATTTTTTGTGCCTACTTGAAGCAGTGGCGCTTCGCGCGAGCGTCCAGAGAAATAATTTTGACGTATAATGCAAATGGCTGTAGCAAAGTGTCACCTACTAAACAAAGTGTACTCTGAAGTATTTTCGAATTTTTAATTAATTTCTTTCGAATTCCGTGTTATTGCTGCGCCAGGAATTATATAAAAATATCTATGAAAAATGAGGTCATAACTATTTATATTGTAAGGGGCGCGATATTACTAGTTTTGTAACGGTGAATCACTAAGAAGACTACAAAAAAAGAGACGACACAAAGAGACTCCTAAGTTACAGGCCCACACCTAGTTTTACACCGGGTTAGGTCCTTGAGGATGAAGACTCTCTAGTTTTAAGTTACCAGAAAATAATACTTACGCATCTGCATTCGCGAGTTTCTCAACTAGAAAAGCAGAGTTCTGTGCTAATGAGTTTATAGTCAAGGAGTTTTGCCGCCACCCTGCTAGGGCAAATGACGCTCCTTGACCACTCACGCGTCGCTGCGTGTATTTTGTGAAGCTTTTGGATGAATCATCGCGTTTCATTATCGGGCTAGCCGCTCTGAAAAGAGAAGATAATTTAGAAAACCGTTTTGTGTCTCTTGAAATAAGAATAAACGTGAGCAATGATCCTAGACTGGACGGAATGTAGCGCGCTCGTTAAGATAGTGGAAAATGCGTTTTTAAGTATTGTACTTTGTTTTATAAAATGTAAGGTTTTTTTAAGAAAAAAGTTGGAAATCGTTTCTAGAACGATGGTATTTTCGGGAAAACCTGAAAGAGCTTCTTTCTATAACCTCACGGATAGAAAAATGTCTATCAGGCAGTGCCGTAACTAGGACATTGCTCGTTACTGTGGGTTTACTAGATCAGGGTAATCGAACTAGAAGAATCTTTCTGTATGAGGTAGCCAGGTTTATAATGAATGTTAAAGGATATATAGCATATATCACGCTACCGCTACGACCCGTAGAAGCGGAGAAGGAACCAAAGACGCCGGTGAAATCGCGAGGAAGAGTAATAGATGACCTCTGTTTGGACGCTGGATTACATCCTTGTATCCCACACTTTAATAGTATGATCCCATCAAGGGCGTCACCAAGGGGGCGGGGGCAGGGGGGGGCTGCGGCCCCCCCTAAAGGCTTGCTTTACAGCTTCAGAGCCTAGATTAGGCAGTCTCCCACAATATAATGTCCATCCCATATGTTACCGTAGATATAAGGCTAGCAATTAGGAGTTATATTGTGAAGAAAATAAAGTATTTTTATTATTTAAAAAAAAAACTTTTTTATTATTCTTCATACTTCCAATAGCCCCCCCCCCCCGTTGATCATCGGCTGGCGACGCTCTTGCATCCCATTACGTATTTATTTATATACTCGTTCTAGATTACACCATACAGCCAAGACCAACTTCATTTATCTTTTTTTTTGCTTTGGGAAATCGTCAAATGACTTTCGCGCTCTAGGGTGGAGCGAGAGTTCGTGTCAGACTGTTACTGATTGAAACCCACCTGTGACCTTCAGTTGCTCTTTGCGTTCTAGGGCCACGGTCATCAGCTGCTTACATTTACCTATCCTATGCGTAGTGCACATCTCTATTATGTCTGTAATAATACTTTGTTTACAAAGGGATTAGATATTTTTGTGGATTGATGATCTACAGCTACCATACTTCGTCATATTTAGTAATTACAATATTATCGCATGGAACTAAGAGATGTAAGCCAGCGTTTCAACCAACAGAGGAAACTTTGCTTGCAGCAATCCGTGTAGATAGCAGATGTAATCCAACGATCCGACAAACCTACAATCAAAACAATGATTGACTTGGTTTACAATCCGCAAGTTTCCACAAAGGTGATCTCTGTTTGGACGCTGGATTACATCTGCATCCGTGTGGCTCATACTTTTATCAACAACTATTTAGTATAGAGTTTTTGTCATTTAATTGAATTATTCTTTTTCGCCCAATCTAATGGCCCATTCACGACCTTGCCGCTGTGAGCGAATACGCCGCTGAAGAAGCCGCCGCTCACGGTGACTCGTGGCGTACTTCAGACATTTTCATACTTGCTTACCGCTTGCCACCACCGCGTGCTGCTGCCGCTCACAGCGTCAAGGTCGTGAACGGGGGGTAAGCGTTTCGCCTCGACATTTATACCGCGTACATCGAAAGATTGGAACAATTTGCCCACTGCGGTCTACCCATCCCATTAAAATTTAGGTGTCTTCAAGGCTAGAGTGAATAGACTCTAATAAACTAGTGTGATTCACTATGAACGATTGCATCACTGCTTATCATCAGGTGGGAACGCAGTCAAGCACTGATTTAATTATACCTAACTAGTTCTAAACGTGTTTTTACGAGATTCCTATAGGATGGTTTACTTAAGCTACAAAAATGGCTGCGATTTACTAACGAGATATTCGCACAAAACAGAGCGGACAGTTGTTAATGATTTCATTTTCCCCAGCTGATGAAGATCACAGTAAAATATGTAAACCTAACAACGTACCTATGCTTTTCTACTACAGTTTATCTCACATGCCATAATTTTGATACCTAACATTGCAAGTCTTTGAAAGTACTTTACATATTTTGGATAGTAACGATGGCACAGTCAATTTGACATTAATAGATTTTCTAGAGGTGTCAAGATTTGAGATCCTTCTTGGTAAACGCGGTCTGTCTTTGGTTAGTTTTTTTTTTTAGAAAGTATCCAGAGGTGTGACCATGACCTCTTAAGGTCGATCCATTTTTTCTACCTAAACTAAACTGTTAAAGGGTCTATGTAGAGTGTATAGCTCATCCTTCTTCCTCGCTCCCACGACTAACATTTCAAGTCATGGTAAGGCCCCTGGCGTGGTTTTACCCTGCCAGGGCTGCGAGATTGGTTGAAAGAGTTACGTTGGCCCTGGTATAGGGCAACTGAAGGGACACTGTGAGTTTTAGTCACTAAAAGTCTAAGGCCGTGTTTACGGAGACGCGGCGCTTTGGGCGTTTCGTCGAACATTGCAGCGCAGCGGGCGCGTCATCGCTCGCGCAAACACAAACATATGGCAATGTACGACGGACCTAAATCAGAGAAGTCGTTTGATGATTTTTTGTGTAAAAAAGGGCGTGATTTTACTTTTGATCATATCGTCTCCAAGAGAACGCTGGCGTTTGCGGGTGATTTCGCGCCATTTGCATTCTATTAAACACCCAGCGAGATACAACAAATAAAAATATTACGCGTTTAATTGTAGGAAATTTATCCAAGAACGTAAGTAAGAAGTGCTTCATGAAGAATCTGTAAATATCGAAAAGCAGGTCTAAAATTTAAAATGAGGTCTAAAAGGGGCCCCAGAAAACGCTCGCAATTGAATGATTAAATAATGATTGCAAGAATATACCTAAATGTTGGTAATCCGACGACGAGCTGGACAGACAACATCGTTGTTTTTTTATTGATATAAACTAGTGCTTGACTACGATCCCACCTGATGGTAAGCAATGATGCAATTGTTGAGGGTGAGCACTAATTTATAAGAGATATACATTATAATTGGACACACGCTATAGCGGGTTTCTGCCCGTGATGACCTGTGCCGCCCTCATCCAGGGATGAGGGTTTTTTTTTTTTTTTTTTTGTTAGGTAAAATTATCCAATGACAAATCCCGCCCTTGGGTGGGGCGGGAAATAGTGTCAGACTTTTACTGACTAAAAACCTACCTTTCCGTTCCTTGCCTTTGTCCCGGGGCCCGTGCTGACACTCTCGCATAACCTTTGGCCCCAGTAGGCTTCGGCCCTGCTGGACCCCTACAGTTTGCTGACAACTCCTTGAGGCGCGCGGGAACAGTGCGCGCCGTAGACGACCTGAGCTCGGACCGGTCTGTTACCGGACGGACGGACAGCGAGCTACCCATTACCCACCGTCCGCGAGCCTGCGCCTACGGTGGCCGGAAATCGGGATCAGAAACCCGGCGGCGGCGGCGTGTGCGCCTTTGCCTAATGCGGTCGGCCTCCTCCTTTGCTAGCATTACTGCTTCGCAAAAGGAGGCGACCGCCTGCCACTCCTCCTCGCTCCGGAGCATGGCTTGGACCAAGCCCCGGCGCGAGAGATCGCCGCCGATCGCCCCCACGAGGACACGGCGATGCTCTTCCCAAGCGGGGCACACCTCGACTGTGTGCTCCACCGTGTCCACCGGGCGGTCCGCACAGTGGCGACACCCGGGCGTCGTCTCCGCACGAATCTTGTACAGGTACGGACCGAACTTGCCGTGTTCGGTCAGCACCTGCGCCAAACGGAAGGTGACGACGCCGTGGGGCCTTTCCAGCCACGCCTCAAAGAGGGGCCTTACCGCCTCGATCGGTGCGTGCCCAGCACGAGGTTGCGACAGTCGCTCTCGCCATTTCACCATGAGATCCCGCCGGAGCTCTGTCCGCCATGCCGCGACTTGTCGCGGCAGCGGAGTTTCGCCCCGACGTTGCATCTCCACGCGTATATCATGCATGTGTGCAAGGACTGTTGCCTCCAAATCCCATGGTGGTAGGCCAGCAAGGAGGCTTGCCGCTTCACAGGACACCGTACGGTATCCGCGGATCATCCGGATGGCCATGACCCTCTGGCAGGCGGTTAGCCGGGCCGCCACTCGCTTTCGTAGCGATGGCGCCCGCACCGTAAAGGGCCATGGACCGAACGATGTCTGCGTAGAGCCTCCGGCAGGAGGCGTCTGGACCCCCTAGGTTCGGCAGGAGCCGCTTGAGCGCAGCCCCAGTCGCATTCAATCTGGGAGCCAGACGTCGGAAATGCTCCTTGAAGTTCCACCGGCTGTCGAGGACGAGTATCCAGGGCTGAGGGTGGCAAAGGCACGAGAGGATTGGCACAGGAAAAAATAGTCTGTGGATTATGATGATGTAGTCTTGATATAGGCCTGACCATTTTTTTCCGCTGGCGCGCTGAATATATCGGTTAAGAGGGCTTATACAGGTTCATCTATCGTGAATGTGTATGACTGAAGTGACATTTTCATACAAGTGCAGAAACTTTGTCATAGTGACCGAGGTGGAATTTTCAAAAGTCGTAGGCGAGTGTGTTATGGAGCCGAGGGCTGTAGTGACAAATTTCTCTGAAAATTACGACGTTTTTTGTTTATTTTGAACTAAAGAAAATTTTCTAAAGTTGCCAAACATTTAAGTTTTAATTTTGATGGCAGCAGGCTATCGCAAGTATTTTTACCTTAATCACATCTATCTGGCGGAGGCGTACCACCTAAAGAATTCTTATTATTCATCTCTTCAAATCTTAAATTTTTTTTTTTTTCAAAAATAACAACAACAACAACAGCATGTGGTTTTATCTAACGAAATGTTTGATAGATAGATAGAAAAAGGAGAGATAGCACATGAATGTCGCTCACTCATATATTTCACAAAACTTGTTTTTTTATTTCCATAAGAATTTAAATCACTTACATGAGAAAATTGAAAACCTAATGATTTTTTTCGTTGCTAAAACTCTTTTTGAGAACAAAGAGGTTTAACAAAAAGTTTTTAATTACACTATCGCACTAGTGCGTAATGGTAATCAAAATTGCACAGTTTGGTAACAAGTTCCATTAGATACCAAAGGCAGTGCAATAAGAGTCACTTTCTGAGGAAGTGTATTTAAAAATATATTTTCTTAACTTTTTGAATTATGAGTACCTACATTATGAAAAGCCAACTTTCACGTAAAAATTGTGCAAATTGCTCATTTTCAAAGGTCTTCACTGGATTAGTTGAACTTAAAATGTACTTATTGTTTTCAAAAGAAGCCTATACACCACTATTTTTTAATTATGGCAAATACTTAAAGGGCTTATTAGAAAAGGTCTTGTTATTATTTAAGTAAAGTCTCAATGCAAAACATTCATAAACAGCAAAGTTATGAGCGTTTGTTTATATCCCAAAATCTCACTCAATTTCTGGAAACATTGTACAGGCTATTGTTTATGAATGAAAGAATGTCAAAAAAAAATGGAAAAACACTGCGCTTAGTATTTTCTAGTAGTAATTGTTATGAATAATGATTCAATTATGAATTTACCAATAATGAATTTTCGTGGACAATTTTGGAATTTCGTTTTTTGTAATTTTGACTACACAAATATGATCAGTAACGGGTACTGATTGAGCCCCAATTTTTTGCGCACTAATTAAAAATAGTGGTGTATAACAACAATAATAAATCTGTGTTTCTAAAAATACGTATTTGGCGTAAAATGTGTAATAACGTCATAATTTGACGTAGGAGCGCTTCTAAGGCAAGTATCCCGGATCGGGCGCTCTTAACAATAGTGTAGGTATTACAACAAGTCTGACGATACAAAGACGTTCCTATTGATTGGAAAGTTCAGTGTTCCGCATTGCGGAGCTCTCGTTAAAAGCTAACTTCCTATGCTTTGCACAGTTTTATGTAAGAAAAACTTTGCTTACGTCAGAAAAACATGATATCATAACGTTAACAAATAACAGATACTAGAACTGGAGATAAGGAACTTCCTACCATAAAATAAATAAAACTGCAGTGTTAACATAGAATCATTATTATTATTATACCGAATGCGTCACCCACGATCGTCGGTGATGAATGAGACTGTATATCCCGCGGAAGTGTGGCGGTCGAGGTTTTTTAAATGCCAAGACCCTACACAACCACGAGGTATGCAGTCTCAGGGAATATTTCCTAGCTCATTGAGATGTAGTGGCAGTGGACAAGGGACTCACCCCGCTCTCCCTGGCTAACGAGAACTGGCGTAAACCGGTAGTGCTTGACACCGACGATCGCAGGGAATTATGGCAGAGCAAGGAACGTCACTTATTATTATAATCATTATCATTTCAGCCGAAAGATGTCTACTAATGGACATAAATCTATCACTTTTTTTTGGGTTCCGTACCCAAAGGGTTAAAACGGGACCCTATTACTAAGACAACAAATAACCTACTCAAAACAATTTTAAGAAAAAGAATATTGATAGTTTGTGTGCGGTTACAACAAAATAGAATGTGATTAGTACCTAATCTCACATAGTCTTAAAGTGTAATTATACTTACCTATCTAGTTAAAAATGTACACAAGTAATCTGTGGAAACGTCGTGAATTGTACATTTACCCATACGTCACTCCATATTTCATTGTAATACATATTGTACATTTGTTTGTTTTTCCCAAATTAATAAAATAAAATAAGACTTCATTGTCTATCCGTCCGTCTGTCAGTCACCAGGCTGTATCTCAAGAACCGTGATAGCACGACAGTTGAAATTTTCACAGATGTAGTATTTCGGTTGCCGCTATAACGACAAATACTAAAAACAGAAAAAAATAAATAGTTAAGCGAGCCCCTACAACAAACGTGTTTTTTTTGCCGTTCTTTGCTACGGACCGGACTCGCACTTGGCTGGTTTTATAATATGGCACGAGTTGGATCTTTGTGTGGAATTCTATTTATTTTTTTATTATTGATAGGTTCGCGCTTGACCGCTATCTCACCTGATAGAAAGCGACGATACGGTCTATTAATATTTAATATAATAATAATAATATTTCCACAACTATCACACAACACCGTCTAGTCCCAAGCTAAGCAGAGCTTGTGTTATGGGTACCAGAAGGCTGATAAACATACTTATATATTTTCTAAATACATAAATATTATAGATAAATAACACCCAGACACAGAACAAATGATCGTACTCATCACACAAACATTTGTCCTTGTTTAAGTGGTTATACACTATACATGTTTGTGAATGCACCTACAATACAAGTAGTTAAAGCAGGAGGAGTTGATACCTTTTGTTTAAAAAAAAAACTCTTGTTTAAAGTCAAGTCAAGTCAATATTGTTTTTATATTTACTTTTCTACACAGATCTTTTTATTAATTGATTCATGATATCGTCTTCTACGATGTCCCTCACACCGCTCAGGGTCTGTCCATTCCTCTTTCTTTGTCCAGGCGATCTCCCTTTGGAATGCGCTCCCTGTGAATATCGGACGGAAACCAGTCGGTTCTCCTTTAAAGTACCTAAAAGCACGAAATCACATTCGCAAGAAGTTGGTAGAATCATCACACTCTTGATTTTTTGTATTCTTTTCTTCACAATATTATTCTTTATTTGTATGTATGTATCTAAGTATGTATTTATTGTTGTTCTTTTGTCCTTTCTGTCTGTCTTCTTTTAAGTTGCACCTGCCATGTTATTTCTGTGCACCACCCTAAGGTCGACTGGTAGTAAATGCCTAAGGCATTAAGTCCGCCTTTGCGCACTGTATATTAGTGCATAAAGTTTAAAATAAATAAATAAATATCATTAAATTGATTTAATTTTTTTCCACAACTATCACATAACGCCGTCTAGTCCCAAGCTAAGCAGAACTTATGTTATGGGTACTAGACAACTAATAAACATAGTTATATATTTTTAAATACATACATATCTTAGATAAATTACACCTAGACACAGAGCAAATGATCATGCTCATCACACAAACATATGTCCTGGGTGAGAATCGAACCCACGACATCCGGCATATCAGTCAGGGCCACTGACCACTAGACCAACAGGCCAGTCAAATTTGTGCTAGACTGCGATTCCAACGAATGGTAAGCAGTGATGCAATCGTTGATGGTTTTGAGGTGGAAGATGCTTAATTAGGAAGCCTTGTCCCCTCAGGATGATGTTACAGAAATAGCAACAAGTATCAAGAGATAAAGATTTTGAAGTATCATTCAATAAATCTTGATTCCTTGTTAGTACGAGTATTGGCCTTTTAGTTCTACGACGTATTTACGAGTACGTCTGTTATCTGTCAAGTTGCATCGAAGGGAACCGAAGTACACACATATCTAGATAGATACTACACAAGACGTGATGCAGTGGGATGTGGCTTTGAAAATAAGTTTTCAATGAACATATTTTTTCATAGAAAGCTTTTATAGCGCGCGGTGTATACCTTTACACCGTTAAATTTTGATTAATCCCGTGGTCATCCGATACATGAAACACTATCGAATTTTAAAGATCTTTCTTCTTCTTCTTCGTGCCTTTATCCCATATTACTTGGGGTCGGCGCAACACGTTTTCTTCCACTCTATCCTGTCACGATAAAGTAAAGATAAACTTTAGAAATAGATAGTGTTCACAAAAATAAAGTACTTTTTTTTCTAAAACTCGGATTAATATACGCATGTACGAAATGAATTTCTTTAGGTAAATGAGTCAATGACCTTGTACGTACTTGTCGGTCGTTGCGTACTATCTACAGGTCATTGAACTCGCCCAGCCGACGTTTGTTTAAAGAAATTAATTTCGTACATGCGTAAATTAATTCGAGATTAAAAAAAGTAAAAAAAAAACCTACCTTAGTTTTATAATTTCTTCTTTACAAATCGATAGGGTTTAATGTACCGAGTCGACCCTCCACGGGACTAAAACGATTACAATTTGACGTTATATAATTAATACTCAAACTCATCAAGACCATACCAAAAAGTTCAAACACGATGGGGTTATCTTCTTGCGCTTATTACCGAGTTTCTATGGCCATCTTCTAGTTCCATCATCAGACAAACGCCACGTCATAATAATTTTGCATTGTCATCTGATTTACACATGCATGAAAAATTTCAGCTCAATCGGTAACCGGGAAGTGAGTCAAATTTAATTTACAAGATTTGATCCCAGACAAACATCGGGACAGGTGAAACTTAATAAAAACTTGTAACTATGTATGTCCAACCAACTTCTGCCACGGCTTCGTCCGCGTGAATGTCAGTTATTGCGAGCGCGAAGTCGAAAACAGATGAAAATTAGCGTATGTCCCTCCTTGGAGTTCAAGCTTCCTCCGTACCAAATTTCATCAAAATCGATTCAGTAGTTTAACCGTGAAAGCGTAACTGACAGACAGACAGTTAGTTTCACATTTATAATATTAATAGTATGGATTTATTGATATGTTCTGCCCTAAAATAGTGACGTGTGGCCAGTGGTTCAGGGGTTATTGGTTTGCTTTTGAAAGGAAAACTGGGCCCTGGTATTAAATGCAAAAAAGAAAGAGGAGTAGGTTTTTAGTCAGGAAAATTTGACACACCCTCCTGCTCCGCCCAAGAGCGGCTGACGTCATTAGATGATTATCTCACCTAAAAATAATAAAGGCCCCGCCTCTCGTGCATAGGTAGCGGTTTCGAAACCGGGTAAGAACCAATGTGAATTTTTCATTTTATTTTTAATTTTCTCAGTTCATCTAGAATATTATACTAAATCTATGTACATAAAAAACTAAACTGAGAATGTATAATACAAAAACACCAAATACACTCAGGCGTCCAAGTATTCCTCCACATCGCTGTCATCCGGAAACGTACCAAGAAGACTGGCAGCATTACCACGTTGAATGGCAATGCTGATTCTGAATATTACTGACACCCCCATGCCTCAGTAAGCAAAGTGCGTTAAGCAGGGGCCTGCTGACCGATCTACCTAGACCAACGAGTCCCGATTGTTGTTCGTACATCTTTGATAGTCGATATGTAGTTAGACGCCAGAAACTCTGATATCTTGTGGCCCAATAACTAGGTTGTGAAGGTCTGATAGGCAGTCGCTCCATGTACTCGAAAAACACAAGTATTTAACAACATCCGGGTTGTCTTCTAGTCTAACTAGCCAGCCTCGGCTAGTTGGGAAAAGACTAAGAAGCAAATTGTTTCTTAATAGGTACATTAAATAAACTTAACGCAGAAGGCTCTATATTCTATAAACTCTTACCACAGTCATTCATTTCTGCTCTTTTTTGGTTAAGAGCGGCCAACCCAAGGTACATATTCATACAACCGCTCTTACGTGATTATGATGTTATTACACATTTTTGTTCCGACATTTTGGATACACAGATATCTTGAGGATATTATCTAGGTTTCTATTGAATTTAAAACATAAATTTTGTGTAAAACTAATCCAGAAAAGACCTCTGAAAATGTGCTATTTTATATTAAAAATATAAAAAAGTACTTCTATAGGTTGCGCATTTAATCGAGATTCTAAATGATGACGAATTTTCTAAAAAAAAAAAAAAAAAATTGTGTTTAAAAAACAGATAGGTATTTCCTGGAACAAGTTTTGTGAAATATTCGAAGAAATCACGGAATTACCGAATGCCAACAGAGTTTTCAGGCGTTATCTCTCTTTTTTTCGCGTTGCCTATCCATTAAACATCGCGTTTGATTGCTTTAGATGAAACAACAAGCCACACCACACTCGACGTTAATGATACGCGAGTGGGGAAGCCCACCTTAAGACGTGGACATTGGAAAATATTTGTGCTTCCAGATTTAAGGATTTCTTGTATTTCCTCTAGCATGTAAGTGCTCCAATAAATAAAATAAAAATAAAATATCAATTCATTCAACAAGACGATTTATCTGCTTGACAGTTTTCAACCTAAAAACAGACTAGACACGCGATTAGCTAACTCAAATTAGATCAAGGGCTGCCAGACTACAGTTAATTTAGAATACTGTTACAAGCCAAGTACACCTGGCAGGAACACTATGCTATTATTATGATCAATATTTTGTTACAGAAATATGAACCTTGTTCGGTTACAATACGTATGTCACGATTCTCGTATCATTTCATTCAGTCTCAGTCTAGAGATTTTTTAATAGGAACGGCTATAAATATAGATATAGGTTGGTAGGTTTGTTTGACGTGGGTACTTGTTACGTAAGTTTTTGGCGGATTGTGACGTAAGAAGGGAAATACGTGGCTTCTCTTTGGTGGAAAGTTCCAAGAACGGATTTAAAACAGTCGATCTTTGCTAGGGTGAAGTTTGAAGGAAGCTTTTACGTAAATTGTGAAGGAGTTATAAATAGACGCAGACGTGTGAATGTGTTGGAAAGGGGTAAACTCGAATGTATAGTCATGGTTCAAAAGTGCATTTGAAGTAGTCAACATTTTTGTTACATTTTTTTTCAGCAACACTTTTAAACATACAGGGGGTTTTTAATATCGTGCAGATTTCATCACGCATGCGGATTTGTTCCGCATGTATAACCTCTGCAAATGTCCTTTTCATACGAGTACATATCTATTTATTGTAATGCGTGCAATACGCACGCGAGATGCGTTTTTTTTTGCGCAAAAATGCCTAATGGATTCAAAATGTACTGAACTTGGTTGATTTTTTTCAGATTTCAGGTGTAGTCTCATAGTTAAAGTTGTTTGTTATCATGACTACAATCACGTATTTAATTATCAGTCACCCTGTATAAGTATAGAATAAATGAAAAATTATTCCGTTTTAAAGTATTTTGTTACATACGTTACTTACATAAGGTAAACTTGGACGCTCTCGATTTTAAGGGTTATATAAAATTTATTCGTTACCCCTCGCCCGCTTAGGGGTATTATTATTACGTAACAGCGCGCTTTTAAAACAATCATACAAAAAAAATTGTTTTTTTTTTATTCTAGGCAAAACGAAGATATAGAAACCAAAATTTTTTGACGAATTTTCATACACCCTTGTGTACCTACAATACGCCAATAAGCGTTTTTTCAAGTTCATTCAAGTTGTACAAACGTATGTACAAATAAATAATTATTAGTTACCTAACTTATTTGGAAAATCAATTAAAAGTACGGGCAAACGTTTCATAATGTAACCCACACATTTCTGTTAAGGTTAACCTATTATATAGGTACCATTAGCACCATAGTATAGTTGCCATAGTTGGTTAATTATTACTGTTACCTAGAATTGTGAAAAGCAATTAATAAATTTAAAACCGTCGCTTGTTCCCCACTCTGGCGGTAGAAGTTCGAATACCGAAAGTGGTGCTATTCTCTAAGAAAACGCAGCGCTGCCGCAACGACGAACATCCAGATAGGATACATTGAATTAACAATCCAATGTATAGATGCATTAGGTTGACAATCCAATGTATCCTATTTGAGTGTTCGTCGTTGAGGCAGCGCTGCGTTTTCTTAGAGAATAGCACCACCACAGATATAGATATACCTAGATAACGCAAGACCAACTATTTCGCGTGCCTTATGCCTAGCTTACGTACAAAAATCGTAAATGGTCACTTTCGCGCTCAGTCTGCATCGGAGTACAGCGCTAGTCGGGTGCAGTTAAAAATATAAAAATGGTTAATTGTGCTGTTGGTGTGGGGGTGGAGCGAGGGGGACGCTGTACGCGGCGGCGTCTTCACTAAATAGTGCTTGTGACGTCATAATAGGTAGTCAAAAAATGGCACGCTTGGTTTTCATACAGATCGTGATGCATGCGTTATCTATGTCTATCTATATCTGTGAGCACCACTGTTCCAACTTACTTAGGTAGGTTCGTATCACGTTATTTTCTCTGTACTAGAGACTACGTCACGTCTGAAAGGGCATTGAATCGGTTGGTCATCACGTGCAGCGCTCGGGAACTGGCCAACAAAACTTACACGTGTTTCAAGCATCGTCAGTCAAAATCACGAGTTCTACCTTTTGATACAAGTGGAGAAAGTTTGTCATTATTATAGAGCCGAGGGTTGCAGTGTATCAAACGACGTTTTTCAATACACTTACAAAGACATAAATAAACAGCAGTTGACATGCGACTCGTGGGGGTCACTTAACACCTAGCTAAACTTGTGGCACACACACTTTTTTGAACTAGTGCGAAAAACAGTAAGGGTGTTTTTAATATCGTGCGGATTTCTCCGCATGCGTAATCTCCGTAAATGTCCTTTTCATACAAGTATTTATTGCGTACAATACGCACGTGGGCCGCGGGTTTCTGCATTTTGAATTTGTTTGCATGCGGAACTAATCCGCAAGCGTAATGAAATCCAAATGTTATTAAAAACACCCTAAAATGATATGAAGAAAAACGCTTGGTACGTTAAATATGAAATTGCACGATAGCGTCATAGCAGACCAAAAAGGAGATGGCGACTTAAGGATCTATTACACCACTCGATATTCAGACCGGTTTTTGTCGACGTCGCGTACTGTAATAAGGGTCAAACTGTATTTACTCGGAAGTTAATTTTAAGACAGTCTGTCTAAGTTGTGCGGAATAACGAGTGGTGTAATAGACCTTGGGAATTAGCAAGAAGTGGCTCAGAGCCGAGGACAGTTGAAGGAATGGAGGCCTTTGTCCAGCAGTAGGACAGAATAATATAGGCTTGATATAATAATTAATAACGAAAAATATAGCGAACGAAGGTTGCCAACATAGCACGAAGAATCTACAAACTTAAGTGGCAATGTGCAGGGCACATCGCTCGCAGAATTGATGGTTATTGGGGCCGAAAGGATCTGGAGTGACGACCGCGTTAGAAAGCCTCCTACAAGGTGGGCCGATGTCCTGGTAAGGGTTGAGGTAATTCGATCGATGCAAGACGCGCAGGACCGTTCATTGTGGCGACACTTGGGGGAGGCCTATGTCCAACAGTGGACCTTTCAGCTGAAATGAGGATTTCAGATTTGAGTAGAGTCCAATTTATATTAATTAAAAAAAAATGGTAGCGCAACAGGAATCGATTATGATCTACGTTCTGCTCCTCAAAATATCTATAATTGGAACGTGTTTCATTAACAGGTATTTGGCAAGGTACCTCTTGTGATTAGTTGTCTGGCACAAGATGAATCGCAAGGGGCTAACCTCTGTCTACCGAACAAACAGAATGTAACTTCTTCACCATAGCTATGTATTGCCATCGTCTGTTGTAGGTAGCTAGCTTTTGCCATTGGTTTCACCCGTGTGAATGTAAAATTACCATCTGCTTTAGTACAGTGGACTGAACACACAGCTGTATTGCTGTTGTTGTGCTTTCTGTAAGAGATTGCCCTGTACCGCAAGACCGCCATTTACCGCCATTTGTACTTACACTTATTTTTTGTAATTGTTCATCCATGTCTATAAGGTGAACAATAAAGTATTAAAAAAAATTGTCCCAGGGGAACATACTCCCGGCGTATCGTAATTGTGTACTATTCCAAGAGATGGTCTACCCGTGTGCCAAATTTCATTACAATCCGTTTAGCTGTCTGAGCGTGAAGAAGCAACAAAATACACTTACACTCACAAACTTTCGTCTTTATAATATAATCATCACTCAGTTTTTTTTTTTAAAGTTGTTAAAATCATCCAATGACATCCCCTGCCCTTGGGTGGAGCGGGAGATAGTGTCAGACTCTTACTGACTAAAAAACTACTCCGTTCCTCCTTTGCCTTGGTTCCAGGGCCCTGGTATGCATTTTCTACCTCCCCAAAACCCCAGATTAGTTTTCGACCCTACTGGGCCCCACACAGTTTGCTGACGACTCCTTAAGGCGCGCGGGAAGAGTGCGCACCGTAAACGACTTGGGCTCGGTCCGGTCTGTTACCGGACGGACGGACAGCGAGCTACCCTTTGCCCGCCGACCGCAAGCCCGCGCCGACGGTGGCCGGAAATCGGGATAGGAATTACGGCGGCGGCTGGCTGCGGCGTGAGCGCCGTTGCGTGATGCGGTCGGCCTCCCCCTTTGCTAGCATTGTGCTAAAGTAGCATTCTATGGATGAAAGATTTTTTTAAATCGGTCACGTAATGTTTGAGTTTTCGATTTTATTCATTACAAACACTTTTGATTTTTGCCCGGCGATTGGTTATACAGTCAATTTTAATAAAATAATTTTTCAAGGTATTCTCACATTATTTGTTTGCAGGGAACCTTGAGGGAAATGCCAGATAATTTTGAAGCTCGTGTGGTATTCGGGGGATTATTTTTCCGTCCCAAATGTCGGCCAATAGAATTGCACCATTCGACGTCACGTGGTACAACGAGAAAATTTTCAAAAAATTATCAGTATAATACCATGTAGGTTGTACCACGTGACGTCGAATGGTGCAATTCTATTGGTCGATATTTGGGTCGGAAAAATAATCTTTTATATTTATGGATTTCCAGAGGTTTAAAGAAGTTCAATTAGTAGAACCTGGCCTTAAGACTTAAGTTTAAATCAAGGCAACCTAGATACGATAATTCCTCTTGTTAGAGTTTACGCTCTAGAAACTTTTTTGAAAGCTTTTTTATGGCTTTTTTATTATCTATGAATGATCCTATGGTTGCCTAGATAGTTACGTTTTTCTGCTACCTTTATAATTCTCTGTTTTTTTTTTCTGTCTATAAATAATATACTTTTACTCTCGTAGTAATCGTTTTAATTAAAAAGCACGACCTCAACACTTCTACTAAATAAACCAGAACACCAGAATAAAGTCTATTGAAAAGTGAAGTATCGAATATATATCACAGCAAAGAAATATCGATAAGATCATTTTTGAGCACAGCTACAATCATTGCCAATGTTCTATAGTTGTTGTGCGGTTGTTGTTATACTTTGGCACAAATATGATGGGAACATCGATCTTAAGAGTGACAGCCTGTCGGTCCATAGTCTGTACACTGTCCAGTCCACACTTTGGAAACAAATTATCATTTAAACTTTAGGTTAAGTAGTAGATTAATCACAAAGGGGATAAAGAAGTGCCTTATGTCATGTGCATATTGAAAGCCGAGTGTAGCGAGGGAATCGAGCTTGCCCAAAATAAGCGCACTTTTATCTCCAAGAAAAAGTACTCTACTTTCACACCTACTGTTAAAAAAATATTAAAATTCAATTGTATCAAAACCATAGTATAAATAAACTGATATTACAGTTAGGTAGTTGACCTAGTATTTACAATTAAAAATTAAAGTTTATGTTTGATACATTAGACCAGTCGCGGAAATACAAAATTGTTAAACAGCATAGCGATTTACAGCGAACGATATTAGGTACAAGCCGCTTTTTTTTTAATATATGTGTTCTATTTTTCTTTTATTTGTGTTTGCTCGTAGAAGCCAGTTTGATTTTCGAACAAGTTCTTATTTTTGATACCAGTTATAAGTCTTATGTTCGAGAATCTGCCATCACTCTTTATCATACTATTTTTTATTTAATGTTCCAAATTCAATCACATTATTGCCCAGTGCGCAGTAATGAAATTCAATATAATATTACTGCCAGGTATTGCCCGGGGCAGGGATGGCGAACCTATGGCACGCGTGCTCGTGGTAGTACGCGGCATAATAATTCGAGCATGCCAGTGTAAAATATTTTTCAATACACTTACTCGAAAACCCACTGCTTTTGGGCACGCAATGGGCTGTTTTCCGCACTAGTACGGACAAATACGCGTGCTCTCCCATTTCGCAATTTTATTGTAATATAATCATTTATCTTAACAGGCTGGGCGCGTCGACCCCCACGAGGCGCGGGTCAACCTCCACAGGTCGTAAGTGCATTGAAAAACCACACCCGTGTAAATTTGTCGCAGCAGCCCTCGGCTCCATACTACACCCGCTTACGGCACGTGCGAATTCCGTCTCAGTCGCAATGACAAACTTTTTGCAATTGTATCAAAATATACTATAGCATCTAGGTAATTTGAAACACATTTTCCTCATGTATTTAAAAACTGTAAACAATACGATATACAAATTTTGGTTTGCAAATAAAGACTTAATAACATTTACTTTTTTTTCCGAATTCAAGATTCTTTGGCGGCATGCTAACCACATTTTTTTCTCTTGTATTTAATGGCACATCCTCCGATAAAGGTTTGTCATCCCTGGCCTAGGGTTGCGAGCTGGTGATGAGAAACATACATGGCTAACATGGGTCAGTTTTTTGTTTTAAAATTTTTCACTTAATCACAGGCATCGACTTATATTCTGAGTATATATATATCGATGATAACAGGTCTTACATTATTTTAGTATTGGATAGCCCATTTAGTCGAGAAAGGCTATATGGTTATATGACGTCACGCTACGAGCAATAGGAGTGCAGCATTAATCAGTAAAACAGGTGAAACCGCGGGGGAAAGTTAGTTCCAAAAGTAGTAGTAGCAAAATTCATCACAAAAAAAAAAACACAAAGAAAACAAAATCGCATCTCTGGAGCTTCAAATTCGATAGCTTTTCAGTTCGACCATTCTCAAAACGGCAAGACCTGTATGTGCTCAAAATAGACTGACGAGGAAAGCCTAAGAAAACATTGACCCTCGCCTGTTAGATATCGGAACGTAAGTGCTTGGCAGATTAGATAATGTTTCATGAGTTTTCGATACAACGCCACTACCTGTGCCAGTCGCTTTGACCGCGTAATTAAAAGTAGAAAATTAGCTCAAGGGAATATACTCCCTTAAACTAGTGCTTGACTGCGATCCCAACTGATGGTAAGTAGTGATGCAATCGTTGATGGTGAGGAGCACTAGTTTATTAAGAGCCTATTCACTCTAGTCTTGAAGACACCTAAATTATAAACGGACGAGAAGACCGCAGCAAGCAAATTGTTCCAGTCCTTCGATGCGGTATAAACGACGAGGCAAAACGCTTAGTCCGGACCGTAGAGGTTTCAACAAACACATACAGACGTTTGTGTTGTGTTCCATTTCCATAGTAAAAAAAAGGTTTTGTGTGATTTATTCCTAAACTATTGAAAAAAAAATCTAAAATAAATTGTTGCCCTTTAATAGACGACACAATAGCATAATACATATTTTTTTTAATTCTATAATTTTTAGTTTCAAGTTCCTGCGTCCGACGTCTTGTATGGGGACGAGCCTCAGTGCGTCGTCTCGACTCGGGCCGATTTTAAGTCTCCTTGCGTGCTCTAAGAAAACAGCCTTGAGCGCAGCGCTGCCGTAGCGACGAACATTCTAATAAGATTTATAAGGTACATTGGATTGTTAACCTAACGCTGCTATACATTAGATTGTTAATCCGATGTACCTATTTGGATTTTCATCGTTGCGGCAGCGCTGCGCTCAAAGCTGTTTTCGTTGAGAATAGCTCTGCTGCTTCCAAGTCACATGATCAATGTCTCGTCTCTTTATGTGTCTACTCTGAACATACCTGAACCGTAGTTAATGTTCACCTGCATATCTCATATACTGGAGTTCAGAATATGAGATATGAAAAAATAAACTTTGCATTTTTGTTTTAGGTAGGTTTCGAATTTTTCACATGTCATGCATTTAGTAAAAATATATGATTTTGATATTGAAAACAGACACTTCAATTTTGTTTCTCTCTTCTTCTTAGTATCACTCTTGACAGAGTGGTCGTGGTCATCACTTCAGGTGTTTTTTTTTTATGGTAGGTAAAATCATCCAATGACAAATCCCGCCCTTGGGTGGAGCGGGAAGTAGTGTCAGACTCTTACTGACTAAAAACCTACCCCGTTCCATTCTTTGCCTTGGTCCCAGGGCCATTTTCACATACCCTTTGACCCCAGTAGGCTTCGGCCCTGTTGGGCCCCTACAGTTTGCTGACAACTCCTTGAGGCGCGCGGGAACAGTGCGCGCCGTAAACGACTTGATCTCGGACCGGTATGTTACCGGACGGACGGGCTTCAGGTGTTGGTGGCAAGCTTCACAACACGCCGCCACACTTCTCTAATGGCCGCCTTCCTCGTGTATTCATGCAGTGATGATGAGTCATTTACTGCCGCTCTTATCTGGTCAGTCCACCTTATAGGCAACCTTCCTCCTCGCCTGTTACCCTCAACCTTTCCCTGGACCAGAAGTCGTTCAATAGCCACTTCCCCTCGGCAGCATACGTGACCAAAAAAGGTGAGGATACGAGATTGTACCCAAGATGATAAACGCTGCTTGATGCCGAGTTCTCGAAGTATAGACTGTTTGGTACGGAATTCAGTCCACGATACTCCGAGCATTCTCCTCCAGCACCACATCTCAAGTGGGTCTATCTTCTTCTTCTCTACTTCCCGCAGGGTCCACGTTTTAGCAGCGTACACGAATACAATACAAGTGCCCGAACTAGCCGGATTATTGTGGCTCTATACACCGTTGAATTTTGGTCGTTTTAATCCTGCGGAGGGTCTATTAGGTACATGAAACACTATCGATTTGTAGAAAGAAAATTAAAAAAAAAAGCACTTTTTTTATAACTCGAATTAATTTACGCATGTACGAAATTAATTTCTTTAAGTAAACGTCAGCTGAGCGAGGCCAATGAACTGTAGATAGTTAGTACGCAATGACCGACAACTACCTACAAGGTCATTGATTCGTCTAAGTAAAAATAATAATTTTGTACATGCGTACATTACCTAGAAAAAAAAAAACAAAAAAAAAACTCGCGATTTTGAAAAAAAAGTACTTTACTTTTTAATTTTATCTTTACAAATCGATAGTATTTCATGAACCGAATCGACCCTCCACGGGATTAAAACGACCAAAATTTAACGGTGTAATTATGTTGAGTCAATCAATCAAGTCAATTTTGTTTAAATGCTACATATTTCAATGTAATCCACTGGCTTAACGATTTACAATAGTTCTTGACATATTGACTGAAGAGAATTAAAAGTGAGAACTAAGTACGTAATCATTAGTAACATCAGAGATGAAATTCCAAACATTGGGAACTGGAAAATATACGAGAGACCTTTGACCAGCAGTAGGACAGCATAAGTTAATCAAATAAACCAGGAAACTATATCTAAATAAACTTAATACCCACTTAAGTTAAACAAGCACTCCAACAACTAACTAAAATATAAATCATCATTCCATTCACCACAAAATAAGTAGCCATTAAACATAAATCACCATTGCATTTACCACAGAATAGGTACCTAGCCATTAAATACTCTGTGGACGTAAAATTCATAAGATATATTATGCAATTATTCGTCAAAAAATTATGAACTTGTTTTTTTTATGGTAGGTAAAATCATCCGATGACAAATCCCGCCCTTGGACGGAGCGGGAAATAGTGTCAGGCTCTTACTGACTAAAAACCTACCCTGTTCCTTCGTTGCCTATCATACCGGGGCTGAGCCTTCTTTTCAGAAAGCGGTCCTTGACCCCAGTAGGCTTCGACCCTGCCTGCCTGCAGCTAATAAATTGTTTGCCGATTTCCCTGAATGACATGTTTTTTCGTAGCGTGCGTGTAGCCGTAGCAATGTCTACGCGTGCTACGAATTCCGTAGACTGGTCGTTACCAAAATTCTTGTTTACGCTACGCCTACATCTTGTCGTAGTATGTGAAATGTATTTTTTTTTAATGGATTGTACTTGTTTGGAGCCTTTGGGTAGTTTATACTATATATCTACTGGTATAAATTAGGAACTATTTTTTTCGAATATTTAGTTCTATTTCCGCATCTTAGCAGTCTAACTTTTATAAGCTGTCCCCCGCGGTTTCACTGGTATCTTTGTT
Source organism: Leucania comma (assembly GCA_958295575.1). NCBI lineage: Eukaryota > Metazoa > Arthropoda > Insecta > Lepidoptera > Noctuidae > Leucania > Leucania comma. Next base: position 18,930,759 of record OY282477.1, on the reverse strand, counting down.
TACTGCTCCACTGTTATTGATCGGAGCGAGCTATCGAACACTAACATAAGTTTCGGATTCGAACCAATATTTCCTGAGATTAGTTCGTTCAAACAAAAAGACAAACTCTAGCTTTAAAGTATTAGTATATACCTAGTAAGTATTGCAAAAAAATTAACCATTGTTAAAGACTTGAGATTCAAAGATTCAAAAGATTCAAAGCATTTTATTTCAAATAAACCATTTACCGGCCTGTTGGTCTAGTGGTTAGTGGCCCTGACAGCTATGCCGGAGGTCGTGGGTTCGATTCCCAGGACAATGTTTGTGTGATGAACACGATCATTTGTTCTGTGTCTGGGTGTTTCAGGTATTTTACAAATTTATTTCGGATATCAAATATTTATGATTACAGTTACGGATTTCTAAAACATTACCTGATCGCAACCCAATTTCACGTCACAAATTAACATATTCTACGAAAGCAATACAAAATCTATGAACTGCATTTTAATGTACGGATCAATGTATACCGGGTCATAAGTTCACAGGGTTAAAGTCCTGCCCCTAACCAAGGGGTTAGTGCCAAGCGGTTGGAAACGCCAGCATAGGCGGAGTTCCCGACAGGCGTCGAAGAGGCGAGACACATTATGGCGTTTACGAGCTCATTATTATTCCTTAGATAGAATCCTTTTGCTATCCATACTTGGTAAAACAATTAAATTCGTTCACTCAGAAATTATGGTTTTTTTATGGTAGGAAAATCCAATGACAAATCCCGCCCTTGAGCGGAGCGGGAGTATCAGATTATTAATGGCTAAAAACCTATCCCATTCCTTCTTTGCCTGTCATACCGGGGCCGAGCCTTCCTTTCTCAAGCCGACCCTTGACCGGCTTCGACCCTGCCTTCTTGCAGCTAGCAGGCTGGGCCTCTACGGTTTGCTGACAGCTCTTTGAGGCGCGCGGGAACATTACGCGCTGTCGACGACTTGGGCTCGGCCCGGTCGGTTACCGGACGGTCGGACAGCAAGCTACCCATTGCTCGGTGTTGCGAAATTATGTCACTTGAGGATGTTTTTCATATCGTGCGGATTTCATGACGCATGCGGAATTACAAAAGGACATTTAGCAGGGGCTACGCATGCGGAGCAATGAAAAAAAGCAAAATTTAGATGAGCTTTGGTACACGGTAGACCATGTCCCTGGAATAAGACATAGGATATTTTCTAACCCGGGACTATGTTCTCTTATGAAAATTTGCTACTTTTTCACGGGCGAAGCCACTGGAAGCAGATAGTGGGCAAAATAGACAAGAATAGTAATCATTTTGATTCGTTCAATCCATTTTGATTTTCATTCCTAAGGACATTAATTCCTAAGGATGTTTGTAAGACATTGACCTGTGCGATACCGCCTAATATAAATTTGTTACTGTTTGTCCAGTATTAATATGAGGTGTACCGTAGAATAAAGAGTACATAATAAACTAGCTTTTGCCAGCGACTTGGTTCGCGTGAATATCGCGTTTATTGCGGACGCGAAGTCAAAGTCGTAACCAGATAAAGTAGCCTATGTCCTGCCTTGGGGTTCAACTCATTAAATCGGTTCTGTAGTTCAGTTGTTTAACCGTGACAGAGTTAATTTCACATTTATTATAACAATAAAGTATGGATAAAAGGTTTTTTGAAATCCATTATTTACGTTGCGGAAATTCTTGCATGATCCATATGACCAAATTAAATCCCGGATAGGAGTCACTAATTATATGTGATAGATATAATTTTTGATCACATAATACGTCATAATTCATTCACGGACTGTTATATGTCACAGCTCATAAATAATAATCATCAAACGGTTCGTGTTCATCTGTCTCGATCACTAAAAGTTATTACACCCTGAAATGCAGCCGACATTGGGTGGGCGAAGCTGGCATCGCGCCAGCTGCCAAGTCTACCCCTAGGCAACATACGTGAGGACAGAAAACACTACAAACTTATGACCTAACTACCAGAAAAGGTACCTTTATTAAGCTATGATAAATATGTACGTACTCGAGGAACTTAACGAGATTGATCAGAGAAAACTTAACTAAAATAAAGTTACTGAAAATGGTAGGTAAGCACTAAGAATTATTACATAATTTACTCACTTATATTCTGTAGAAATTATTATCCTTTAAACACGTTAACGTCGCTACGAAGTCCCAAGGAAAACTCGCGAAATTTTCTTCCTTCATAAGGACTCAGTGAGCTAAATGACGTGTTTCGCCAAAAAGGCGCGGGAAAGTTATGAAATGGAGCGATAAAGTTGTTATGACGCACTCCGTCAACCCTCCGCGGCGGTTGGCATGGCACTGGGTAGTTTTTGGCACTAAACCGACTTATCAGGCCAGTGGTTTTGCAGTTATAACACAGCTGCATTGTGATCATATTTGTCAATTGAATTTCTATATCGAGAGTGGGTGATACTACAGTAAATGGGAAAAGTGCCACTGTTGGCCTTAGATGTGTTGACGTCATTGATGGTAACCGATAAACAGCCCTGGCTACTTGTTATTTTAGGAGTTATTTTTGTTAAATACTATAGTAAATACCTAGCATTTAGGTAAGTCCAACATCTGTTTGAAAATAATGCAGGTATAGGTATTACAGTAGCGGCGACTAATATCTCTTCACGCCAGGCAAAGGGACCAACTAAAGAACCTCATTGCAGTTTGCTCGCTTTTATAAGCTTGGCATGTGCACTTATAATAGCGTCTTCAGTGAGTTGTCAAGCGCTCATTGGCGATTAACACAAGTTTTAGGGTGTTTTTTTGTCAGTTTGCATGTTTTTATTTTACTTGTAGAACTGTTTCAATGCTAGCAAAGACCTTGCTTTTTTTTAACAATTTGTGTCTATTTCATTCTATTATTATCAGTATAAATCTTAATCTTAATAAAAAATTCGAAGACATGTGACATCTACCTACCAATCCGCATTGGGTCCGTGTGTATTACGGCCCCTTCCCTCTCCTAAAGAGGAGACCCGAGTCCCAGCTGTGGAAACATCATAAGGCTACTTATGCTTATAAGTAGATATAAATCGTCGCGTGTAATTCTAAGATGGTAGTATACAGCCCATAGGTAGGTCCCCCAGTGCGGTGGTACCTACTTTTCCCCTTACCCTTGTCAATTTTCACCAGAGATCAACTTCTTTTCAGTCGGTACGCTCTTGTCAGAGTGGTCGTGGTCATCACTGTGAATCACGATGAGTGATCACCTTGGTCATATGGCGCCATTCAACGCGGACTGCAGCTTTCCGAGTAGATTCGTAGACTAGCACTTAGTTGCGGCCTTGATCTGGTCTGTCCATCTCATTGCCGTACCTGTACAAGATCCGTGCGGAGGTGACGCCCGGGTGTCGTCACTGTGCGGAACGCCCGGTGGACACGGTGGAGCACACTGTAGAGGTGTGCCCCGCTTGGGAAGAGCATCGCCGTGTCCTCGTGGGGGCAATCGGCGGCGATCTCTCGCGCCGGGGCTTGGTTCAAGCCATGCTCCGGAGCGAGGAGGAGTGGCAGGCGGTCGCCTCCTTCTGCGAAGCAGTAATGCTAGCAAAGGAGGAGGCTGACCGTATCAGGCAACGGCGCTCACGCCGCAGCCGCCGCCGTAATTCCGATCCAAATTTCCGGCCACCGTAGGCGCGGGCTTGCGGACGGCGGGCAATGGGTAGCTCGCTGTCCGTTTGTCCGGTAACAGACCGGACCGAGCCCAAGTCGTTTACGGCGCGCACTGTTCCCGTGCGCCTCAAGGAGTTGTCAGCAAACCGTAGGGGCCCATTAGGGTCAAGGCCTAGTCTGGGGCTCTGGGAAGGTATGAAAATGCATACCAGGGCCCTGGAACCAAGGCAGGGAAGGAACAGGGTAGGTTTTTAGTCAGTAAGAGTCTGACACTATTTCCCGCTCCGCCCAAGGGCGGAATTTGTCATTGGATGATTTTACCTACCGTAAAAAAAAAAAAAAAACTCGTTGGTGTTCTACCACGTGGCCTAGTACCCTCAACTTTGCCCTGCACTACGAGACACAGAGATCAACAGAACAACATAATTATATTCAAGAAAAAAACTTCTGGGTTACAGGATAATTTTCATATAATTGATTAACACTTTAAAGACGCGGCGGAAATATTCGAAAGTTTTACCGTGGTCCATGAAAATGCAACTGTCAAAAAATGGTGGGTTTAATCAGTAAAATTCTGACACTACCTCTCGCTTGACCTAAAACGGGAGGGATAAGGTACTTAACTTCTTCGAAAAATCCTGCTCTAATATCATGCGGATTTGCTGCAGAAAATTTCAAAAGGCAAAAAACACGTCCCGCGTGCGTATTGCACGCATTGCAATATAATTTGCGGAGGTTACGCATGCGGAGCAAATCAGCACGATATTTAGGCCCCGTTAATTTTGCTGACATCTCTTTGATGCACATAACGCGCCGTCGACCCGCGTTTGATCCTTACCGGACGGTGAATGACGAGTAGCTCGCGCCTACAATGGCCGGAAACTTCGCACAGCTTGAGAAGCCCTTAGGAAACTTATGGTTTTATATGGAGTTAAGTTGGCTGTTAGCCTAGACTCTCACGCACAATGGATCGAACTGGAGTCCTTAACAATAAATGTGAACAAATGCAGTCCATATACTACATTTCAAGATACTTACCCCTCTGTCCAGGATTCTCCTAGGGTCCTATGCAACTGAAAAATTTCCCCACTCAATTCTAAATAGTGTCTCTGTAAATGAAACACAATTAATAAATATGTTCGTAATAAATGTTTTAAAATTTGCCATACGAATATGAACAGTATTAACAATAGAGATAATTATTCATATCGTAGGAAACCTTGTTCTTCGTTTAACTTATGCTACTTTTTCCAAAACTGGGCAAAGGCATCCCCGTCTTTTCAACTTTCTTTGTGTCTTGTCTCTTCTTCGACCAACCTGCCAGAAACGACTCTAGGTCGTCGCCAAGGAAGGTTTATGGTCTGCCTCGGTAAGCACACTCGTCTGCACATGAGGACATATTATTGGCATAGATCTAGAAAACTCACTATCTAAGCTAATCTACCGATGCAAGTTTTCTGTCGAAGTTACTTATATTATTATACTTACGTAAGAACTGGCTTTATCAACCGTACTAGCTGCTTTCAAATGTAAAAAAGTTGCATGAATGGGCTATTTATGATATTTGCAAAATTAATCAGTCAAATCTCTGAAATGAGACCCTACCACGAGCTGTTAACGCGATTAATTTTAGGACCTAAACTGAATTGTTTAAGGTACCCATATAAAGTGTAGAGCTCCATCCTTCTTTCACGCTCGCAAGACTGACGTACTTCATGGTAAGGGTCCTGTTTAGAGTTGGTAAAAAAGTGATTAGGTAGCTGATTCGCTACAGTACAGAAACATTGAAAAATTTTTTTTAGGCAAGTCATCTAATTACTTCTCCCGCTCTGGGTGCAACGTTAGACTTTTACTGACTAAAATGAAAAGTTAGACTTTTACTGTCTAAAATGAAAAGTTAGACTTTTACTGACTAAAATGAAAAGTTAGACTTACTGACTATAATCGACCTGCGTTCCTTCACCTGACCTTTACGTTAGGGCCACGGTAACCTTTCGAACAACTCCGCAACCCGGGCAGACTACTTACTATGAAATTGCTGCACATTTGTTACACACAGTTCAGAGACTTTTGAACAAGGTTCATTTGTACCAGTAACTTTATAGAAAGAGGAGGATTTAAAAAGAAAACATAAAAATTATTATAACGTATTTATTTCCACTAGAAACTCTGAACTAGACATTATTGCACTAAAACATTATATTAAAAATAAAGTTATCTAATCACGAAACTTCCATTGACATTTAATTTTTGGTGCGAAATAGAAAAAGTCGCGGCCTTACTTCATAAGTGGTGAGAATGTTACTAAAACAAGTACTTATTACAATAAACGCTAACATTCTGAGGAAGTTCATTCAAACAGTCATGTTTCATAAAGCAACTGCTATGAGATATTAATTTTTTATTACAAAAAAAAAAAATTATGGCGTACTATCCACGGACATGTAGCTTCAGGGGCAACGTTGCAGCCGCGCCCTGCGCCCATTTTGTTATGTAATAATATAAAAATTTCTCCATCGGCACGACTACATGCTCACCTTTAAAGTTAAACAAGCGACACAGCGCAGGTAATAATCCGGATTCCGCTGCGGGGACCGCCGTTATGCGACAGACGCTCGTTGCGTTGGCCCTCATAAACGCTTGAAAATACGCCAGACAGCTTGAGCAGTACAGCGTACTACACGCGTACGTTTTTAATAATTTGTGACAATGCCGTCGGGCAACGAAGGGCCAACGCCACGTTAAGCGGGCGCAAGTCGCATAACTATGCGCGTGTGTCGTGTACCCGTAGCGAAAACCGGATTAATACCTGCGCAGTGTCGGTAGTTCAATTTTAACGATGTGCATGTAGTCGGTTTCGATGGAGAACTTTAATGTATTATTACGTAGCAAAAGACGGCTGGACGCGGCTGCCCGTGCGGCCGCGTCCGTGAACAGTATGCCTAAATGTACTAATTACCGATCCTCTTCATTTCTGTATTTTTTTCCCAATATAATAAAACCTATATTAAGCTACCTTTGACCTTTAGCTTCTGGAAAGATATTATTGAAGCGTGACAAGTTAAATGCGGGTCAAGTGATGAGATTAATGACGTCACACCACAGAGTGAGGTCTTATAAATGTGACAAGGCTGAGAGGTGGGGGATAAAAAAATAATGAAATGCGGGTGACGTGATTTATGAATAGCCCATAATCACAGGAACTAATGTGTTTGAAAATGTGACTACAATTATTCAAATTTAATAAAAATATTTTTTATTGTTCCAAAAACTAGGTTTTAAGATGCGTTCCAAATAAGAATAGGATAGTCCAAAGGTATAAAAGATTCCAATATGTCAAATGTTGATTGAAAAGTACGGTTTGCAAAGAAAACTTATTTAAGTATCAATAAAGGTATTTTTTGCTTTGTATTATTGAGTCTTAGATTTAAATCTAGGTGAAGCAAAAAAGTTATTATTTGAGTCATAATTTGTTAAAAAAAAACCATTTTTTTTTCTTATTTTCATTGTCGCACTCAGACACTTTACATAGTGATGCAGAGATGACCAAAAATAAAGAACTTTCATTCATGTTTCGTAAATAAATTAAATTTTAAAATTTTCTTATTTTGCTCACCCTCTACAATTTCTTCGATTTGACAGTATGACGTCACAACATGGCGTAAAAATGGACCCTATTTTTATTTGGGACGCATTGTAATACGGTTGTTTTGCGAAAAATAATGTAAACTTTTTTTGAGGCGTATACACCCACTATGCTTTATATTTGTTTACTGTGCACTGTCTTTCAACACTAGCCTGTATTAATGCCTGTGCACACAACATTATAACGGCCATTTTTTTTTAATGTTGGATAGGCTCGCGTTTGACCACTGTCTCACCTGATGCTAAGCGAAGATGAAAGGGAGAAAGGGATCGGTCAACAGTACATGAGATAATATTTACCAAAATGATACACACTAGCAGCTTTAATCTCTCGGCCTTATAAGTCACCATTAAGATATTTATGCTATCAAATTAACTCCCCATCGCTGATCAAATAAGGATGGGAAAGGAAGCAGTTTTTTTTTTGTACACGGTATATAAGTTGAACCATTTGCTATGGTAACGCGTAGCCACCACGCGCCAATACGATTGAGACCCGAAAATCGAGCTGAGAAGACGGTCGAGCTTGAATGCGAAGTAACCGTAAAGTAGTATTTAACCACTAGGCGTTAGTTAAAAAACATGAATAAAAAAAAATTAATTGATTGTATTTATATCTGCATTCCTCAATAACCTAGAAGAAGTAATCATGCTCGCTTCCACGCGCCTCTCCGATTGAGACCCAAAAATAGAGCTGAGAATACGGGCGAACTTGAATGCGAAGTAACCGTAAAGTAGTATTTAACCACTAGGTGTTAGTTAAAAAACTTTAATAAAAAAAAAATTGAATTGATTGAATTTATGTTTGCATTCCTCAATAATCTCGAAGAAGTAATCATGCTTGTTTGATTATTTATTTTTTTGGAAACAAACATCATTAGTTCTTTCACATCTTTGATCAACGACGGTGAGTCTATTAGCTTACAGATATAACAATACAGGGCCAAGCTAAAGTTAGTGAAACCCTGCAGACGTGATGGGGACAGATGTTTAAATGACAATCCAACCAATTGTTTTGTTTTAAATACCGTCACTTGACGAAGAATCTACTGGTAGACTAACAACATGTATTTAATAATATTAAGTAGTTAACTAGCTTCTGGCAGTGACTTCGGCCGCATTCAACTGTTTGAGTGTGAAGGAGTTACAAACATACACACACACATACTAAATTTCACCCTTAAAATATTAGTGTGATATAGCGAAAAAAAAGTTACGTGATATTCGGATCGACCCCCTAAACGCCTCACGTAATTAATGGTGTGCTCCCTAATTTATTATTCATCATTTTCTTTTGCTGGTTTATTCTTACATAGAAACCGATTTCATCACATCTACAGAAGTTCAATTTGACCCTATATAATAAAATCTACTCTTATCTAATGCCACTTCTCATATCCACGGAATGATTCCACACATTCGAAAAAACATAATTCGAGTTTATTCATTTAATATTAAACTTAACACGAGAAATCGTCCAATTAAATGTCTTATTTTACCCATTTATAGTGCTATGTTACAAAATAAGTACCCCACAATATAATAAAAGTTCACATCGGTGAGACATACTTATTAATTTGCGATCAAATTGATCAAACTTGCTTTTATAAAAATATCTGCTCAAATATAACACGTAAAGCTGAGCTACTTAGAAATAATAAATTAATAATATACCTAATAATAAGATATTGGCTTTCATGTCTTTAACAACACAACTCAACACAGACTGTTGTTGGACTTTCTATCAAATAAATCATTGCTTATTTGTGTGCTAACACATATTTAGAACTACAGTGTATTCGCGTTAGGAAATAGTGATTCATCGTTAAAATATTACATTTTTAAGACTGATTTGCCAATTTTAAGACTGTTTCTAGAGTTTAATTTTGTTTTGTTTGTGTGTTAGTTTATTTTTTATTAAGTTTTCAATGATTTTGTTTCATTTAATATTTGTACACCATCACGGCAAAAAATAGAGCCCATATAATTATCTAAGACCTTTACGTAAATACCTATGTTTCACAAATAAAATTCTGATTCTGATTCATCGTTGTCACTCAGCTTAGCCACGCCCCTTGACCAATAAGATTATAAAGCTGTGTTCACATTGACCAGCTGAAGTAAGCCCTTCAGAAAGTACGGACACATATTTTGTCAAATTTAAAAATGCAACCTCGCATATTCGTAAAATTTTTGTGAAAATTCTCACGATTCTGATTAAATTTTAAAATAATTATTTAATATTATATTTATTATTTAATTTATATTTTAAGATACTGAGTAATAAAAAGCTTAGTTTGAATAGTAATGGTTTAATTTAAATCCCAGTATGAATACGCCTTTATTTTGCAGCACTGATGAGTCACTATTTCGACGTCTCCGGGCAATAAGACGGTAATCGCAAAAAAAAAATTACGATTACCGACTTATTGTCCAGGTAATAGAGTCGGCAATCGAAAAACAACTTTATGCGATTACCGTCTCATCGCCCGGCGACGTCGATTTTCTTAACGCGAATACGCTATAAATCTAGCTACCCGCCCCAGTTTCACACGAGTGTTACAAATCATTGAAATTCTTGGCTCTTCTCTACTATAATATGTATGTATTATACATATAAACGTTCCTCATCAATCACTCTGTCTATTAGAAGCATGAAAATCCGTTCAGGAATTATTGAGTTTGACGCGAACAGACAGACGCGGTGGGGGACTTTGTTTTTTTAAAATATAAGGAATATTTTGACATCCGTTCGCACTATCATCTGTCTATTTTACGCAGTAATATAATATCTACAGAGGATCAAGAAAGCTTAATAGACATTATAGAACCGTTACAAAGAAATCTTCAGTAAACGGACTCGACACATTGTTAAAGTGCCCTATAAACGATCAAATTGGTTGTCAAACAGCCTACGTTTTAGTGACGTTTGATGAAAATCTTGATCGACTTCGTGTTTGACGATCAAGTTTGAACGTGAACTGCAGTGTCGAAAAATAACTCAATTTTCAGTCATCTTTGTGTCATGGAGGACGCTACACCTATTAGAGTAGAAAATAATACTCTGAGTAGCATTACGTACAAAGAGTTAACAAGTTTTGATCCTTGGTTTGGTCGTTTAAAATATTGTTTGATAAAAAAGTGAAGTTTGACAAACAAATTTGATCATTTACAAAGCGCTTAAGACGCTGTATAATTTATACTTCTAATTTAATTTGATATCAGGAGTGTTTAAGTTTTGTCTTTAAGCTTGACTAACGACATTACCATCTAATCGAGCAACATATTATTATGCCCATCCTTGTCGCACCATGCTTAAGAGGAGCAGGTGTGAGTGAAACAAAAAGCTGTGCAGTTAGTAGAAGAAAAGCAGTCGCTCCTGGGCTGTCCCGGAGAGAAGACGCCAACCGCGTTTGATGTTCAGGTACTGGATGATGGCGCGAACGCAGATTAAGATACCTGGAAAAATAACAATTAAAAGGTAAATAAGAGTATAATAAAAAAAATAAACATATTACTTTTAGCACAATTTTAAAATAATAAAAAATGCATTGGACAATTTATCAGTACAGTCCCCCTAGCCAAGTTACAATCATTTCATTTAGCGTGAACGCATGGAGTTGGCCACGCCCCCAATTCCTTTGTTCTGAATTTCTGATGTCATCCCAACAAAGGTATTGGGGTCGTGGCCAACTCAAAGCGTTCACGCTAAACGAAACGATTGTAACTTGGCTAGGGGGGCTGCTTCTTAATGTTGTATAAAAACAGAAAATCAATTTTATTTCCTATGATAAGCATCATCATTAGTGAATAAAAAAAAAACATAAAAAAAACCAAAACAAATCATAAAAAAATACAATTTATATTAAAGCTTTAATAGTCAATATACACATCTAATATTTAAAAATCATAGATGCGACTTTTGAATTTTTTTAAAAAACCTTCTTTCAAAAAACATCCCATAAAGTTCCAAAAAATAATAATAATTAAATAGAATAAACTTTACGACATCACTCTTTTACGGTATTCTAAAAATCAAATTAAACATTTCCAATTTTTTTTTTACACAATTCATTTTATTCTGTTTTCAGTATTTGTTGTTATTGCGGCGACAAAATTACATAATCACTTAATCAGTGAAAATTTCAACTGTCTAGCTGTCACGATTCATGTGATACAACCTAGTGACAGACAGACGGACAGAGTAGTAATGTCCTGTTTTTACCCTTTGGCACAGAATAAGTAATATTCGCAACCTTTGGGTATGAAACTGTAAAAACTCTGCCTGCAAGGATAAGAAATTGTTATTGTAGAGAAAGATTATGAATTCCCATCAAACAAACAACGGCGCGCACTGTTCCCGCGCGCCTCAAGGAGTTGTCAGCAAACTGTAGGGGTCCAGCAGGGCCGAAGCCTACTGGGGCCAAAGGTTATGTCACCACGGGCCCCAGGAAAAAGGCAAGGAATGGAAGGGTAGGTTTTTAGTCAGTAAGAGTCTGACACTATTTCCCGCCCCACCCAAGGGCAGGATTTGTCATTGGATGATTTTACCTATCAAAAAAAAAAAAACATACAAACAAATAGTTTTACCTTTTTAATATTAGTTTAGAACAATAAACAGCGGTCGGTGTCACCACCTGTGGCAATACCCTCTCATTAACGTCCCATGCACTTGTTTATGAGCACACGTCATGTTCTGCAGAGGACATTTACATGATCGTATATTTTTCCTATGTGTTATTCAAGACACTGGACCGACGACCTAGTGAGGGTCACGAGAATCCGATGGATGCGAGACGCACGGGACCGGACATTATGACGATACTGGGAGGCCTATGCTCAACTATTTTTTTTCTTTTTTTACCACAACTAACACAACGCCGTCTAGTCCCAAGCTAAGCAGAGCTTGTGTTATGAGTACTAGAACTAGATAACTGATAAACATACTTATACACCCCTATTTTTTAATTAGTGCACAAAAAAATGGGGCTCAATCAGTACCTGTTACTGATAATATTTGTGTAGTCAAAAGTAAAAAAAAAAAACGAAATCCCAAAATTGTCCACGAAAATTGGTCATTATTGGTAAATTCATAATTGAATCATCATACATAACAACTACTACTAGAAAATACTAAGCGCAGTGTTTTTCCATTTTTATTGACATTTTTTCATTCATAAACAATAACCTGTACAATGTTTTCATAAATTGAGTGTGATTTTGGGATATATACAAACGCTCATAACTATGCTGTTCATGAATATTATTTATTGAGACTTTACTTAATAATAACAAGACCTTTTCTAATAAGCCCTTTAAGTATTTGCACTAATTAAAAATAGTGGTGTATATTTCTAAATACATATATATTACAGATAAATTACACCCAGACACAGAACAAATGATCGTGCTCATCACACAAACATTTGTCCTGGGTGGGAATCGAACCCACGACTCCGGCATAGCAGTCAGGGTCACTAACTACTAGAACAACAGGCCAATTGAACTATGGCCGTCTTTCGGCTGAAATGATGATTCAAAACGCTGCGTGAGTTTTCGATAGAGTTACCGTGACGCTGAAAAGTCAAAGGTAAGGGAACACGGGTGGGTTTTAGTTAGAAAAAGCCTGACGTGCCCTCTCGCTCCCACTTGAGGAGGTGAGAGCACCAGGGTAGACCATGAAATTCAAAGCTTTTTTTCGCATTTTGCACGTCAGAATCAATGTTGGGCAGGCCATAATCACGGCGATAAGTCCCCTTTGGGGAGTGGCTGGAACGGCAACATGGCGTTCTCACCTTCCGCATGACATGATAAATCCGGGCCCCTGAAATCTGGGGTCCCCATGTCCTTAATACGGTCGATGCGGTTGTAGCCTTAACCCTACAATAACTTCTATAAATGCGTTGATGATGATGATGACATTCGTTCTAAAACAATATTGTGAACGCGGTGGTAAGTCAAATGCTAGGGGCGTTGTCGCGTTAACGAGCGAAAGGTCACAAACATACTAAAAACTTGGGAGTATAAAATCGAAATAAAATGAATGCGGTTGATAACGTAGAACAGGGATTACATTTTTATCAAGTGCGTTACAAATATGTGGCTCCACTAAGGGTATTTTTATTAACATGCGGAATAGCCCCGCCCCGCTCGCGTCCCGCTCGCTTATTCCCCGTGTGACAATAAATTCTTGTAGGAAAAGGACATACTCATGCGGATTTCATTACTCATGCGGAATTGCCCCACCCTGCAGGCGTCCTGCGAGCTTATTACCTGCATGAAATGATATAAGCATGCGGAGCAAATCCGCATGCGTGATGAAATCCGCATGATAATAAAAACACCTTAAGGGTGTGAATCGTGGGTAATGAAATCCGCATGAGTATGTCATGACTGCATGAGTATGTGTGTATGTAAAAACACCCTTAGGGTAGGGTCACGCATGCGGATTTGCTCCGAATGCAGGAAATTTCATAAGGCAAAAAACCTATTGCACGCATTACAATAAATACTTGTATGAAAAGGACATTTGCGGAGGTTACGCATGCGGAGCAAATCGGCATGCGTGATGAAATCTGTACGATATTAACAACACCCAAAGAGTTGAATGTTGAGTCGGTCAAGGAGGAAATAAAAAGCAAACAAAAAAAAAGTTAAAATATTCATAAAGACTTAATCACCACACCACCCAAATCTCCTCACAGAGCCAAACTCTACCTTCAAAAGGTTGAAAAGACGTGCTCCTCAAGACTATAGGCCCTACCACGAGCCCTTAAAGCGATTCATTTGAAGACCTAAACTGAACTGTTAAAGGGATGGAGGTATACACCGTTAAATTTTGGCCGTTTTTATCCGCGGAGGGTCGATTTGGTTCATAAAACACTATCGATTTGTAAAGATAAAAATGAAAACTAAACTACTTTTTTTTTAAACTCAAATTAATTTACGCATGTACGAAATTGATTTCTTTAAGTAAACGAGACAATGACCTTGTAGGGAGTTGTCGGTCGTTGCGTACCAGCTGAATAAAATGACTTTGATTTTTTGATTTTGAGCTCCAGTTTAGCTCCATTCGTCTGTCTCGCTCTCACGCTTGACATTTTAAGATATGATGGTAAAGCCCCTGATAGCATGAGGAGCTAGCACCAATTTGGACATTAATTGGATACTGTTCCACGCTCATTATTTCAAATATTTAAAATCCTCAAAGTCGATGAGACAGATCGCAGGACCAAAAACAATATACCGCAGGCGTAGGCTTGCAGACAACAATGGTTACTTCAAATTCGGCCATCCGGTATCCGTCCGGACCGAGCCCGAGTCGGCGACGGCGCGTAGTGTACCACGCACGCTTAAAGGAGATGTCAACAAAACCGTAGGGGCTCAGCAGGGTCGAAGCCTGCTTAGCCCGTGGTTCCCTTCTGAAAGGGCTCCTGTAAAGCAAGGCAGAGGAACACAGGAGTGGGTTTTAGTCAGAAAAAGTCTGGCACGCTCTCCCGACCTACCCTGGAGAGGGAGAAGTCAATGGATGATTTCCGACCAAAAGGACCAAAGACAATATAAAAAAAAAAACAAAACACTAGACGGCTTCACGCTATATGGGTGCACGTTATTTGTTTCCAAACTGTTTTAAGATTCTGATGACGTGTTAATAGCAAATAATCATGCGTATTGTTTTATCAGCGGTTCTTTGATAACTTGCTGTACCTAACCATAATTCGCCGTGTAAAATTAAATAGGCAGTGTTTTCATACCTCCATACTAATAGGGACTACATACATGGGACTTTCTTGATATCTATCGACGATCGATCAACAGTGCTACCACGAGCTCTTAAAGCGATCCATTTCACGACCTAAACTGAACTGCTAAAGCGATGGAACCTTATTTTTTAACCCGAAACACGTGTCTAGTATTTTTATGCAAAGAATCAACACTGTATCATGAAAAATCACAAAGTTATACGAGTAAGTTTGTTTTGCTACCTGGTTGTCCACACAAACACTTACCGGACCATCCTGGCAACTGAGGGGTTGTTTTGCTCTACCACCCAACTGTGCGCTGGTATCTAATGCCCGCTATGACCTGCCATGACCTGTATTGTACTTGTGTCAGTTGGGGCCAAATTGTGACCTTATGTAAATATTTTTGAGAAAAAATATAACATGGTGTGAAAATTATTGGAATCGATTCAGTTACTGATTCTGAACAAACTATATTCAGGTTTTGCTTATACCAAACAAAATTTTGTTTACTTGTATAGGTTCATTCCCTTTTCTCGGTCGCACGAACGACATTTTAAAGCGACTGGCCTGTTGGTCTAGTGGTTAGTGGCCCTAACTGCTATGCCGGAGGTCGTGGGTTCGATTCCCACCCAGGACAAATGTTTGTGTGATGAGCACAATCATTTTTTCTGTGTGTAGGTGTAATTTATCTATAATATGTATGTATTTAGAAATATTTATGTATGTTTATCAGTTATCTAGTACCCATAACACAAGCTCTGCTTAGCTTGGGTATAGACGTAAAAAAAAAAGCATCGTGGAAAGGCCCGTGTTCAGCCACGTCTTCTTCAAACATAATGTGACATTTCCTTTACCAAACTCGCATGAAATTCCAAGGTATACTAGTCACCTTATCGGCGTGCGTAAACGCCCGTGAGTCCTACGCGTTTTCCTTTTTTGATAGACGATATGAAACAATACGGGGCAATGAACCGCCTTACGTTATCTCAGTGAGTTGTCGCATGAATGCAAACAGGCGTTGTCCGCCTCAATGTAGCATATATTAATCGACGATTACAGGAACAGTAATATAAAAAAAAAACTGGCCATGTGCAAACTGAAAAAAGTTTTAATCCCGTGGAGGGTCAATTCGGTACAAGAAACACTATCGATTTGTAAAGATAAAATTAAAAAAATAAAGTACTTTTTTAAACTGAAATTAATTTACGTATGTACGAAATTAATTTCTTTAAGTAAACGTCAGCTGAGCGAGTTAAATGACCTGTAGGTAGTAAGTACGCAACGACC
The DNA here is from genome assembly GCA_958295575.1 of Leucania comma. Lineage (NCBI taxonomy): Eukaryota > Metazoa > Arthropoda > Insecta > Lepidoptera > Noctuidae > Leucania > Leucania comma. Next base: position 18,914,445 of record OY282477.1, on the reverse strand, counting down.
GACAACTACCTAAAAACTCATTGACTAGTTTACTTAAAGAAATTAATTTCGTACATGCGTAAATTAATTCGAGTTTTAGAAAAAAAGTACTTTATTTTTATCTTTACAAATCGATAGTGTTTCATGTACCGGATCGACCCTCAAAGGGATTCAAGGGGGAAAGGGAAGCGATCAAAATTTAACGGTGTTTACTTAAATCCCCGAATGAAATCACGAAGATTTTTCCGAATCGCAAAAAAGTTTTTTTTTTTGTGACGTATCAACAAAACTGTTTTCAGATTTATTTTTATACCTTTGCTCAAGGGCGTCGCCAAGGGGGGCGGGTGGGGGCTACGGCGCCCCCCTAGATGCTTATAGCTTCAGAGCCTAGTTTAAGCACCAGTCTCCCACAATATAATGCCCGTCCTATATGTTACTGTAGATTTAAGGCTAGCAATTAGGATTATAATTAGGATATTGTGGAGAAAAAACTTTTATTATTATTAAAAAAAATATATATTATTCTGTATACTTCCAATAGCCCCCCCCCTTGATCATCGGCTGGCGACGCCCTTGCCTGTGCTATAATGCGCCTGCCACACACTCGACGAGTGGCATGGGAAGTAACGAGGAAAGGAGGCAGAGACATAGTGTGGCAACATTACTCCTCGCATAGCGTATAGCGCGCACGCTGCCACAGTTTCAACGTCCATTGTCTCACCAAGGCAAATGACAAGTGAGGAGCGTCGCGATTAATTGCTCGAGTAGAGCAGTGTGTGGGCAGAGAGGGCAACATCGCGGCAAATCACGGCAGCGCGAGGAGCATAGCGATGAGCAGCGCAAGGAGCATAGTCTGGCAGGCGCATAAGATCTTGTTTTATGTCTTATGTCAAATTTTAGGATTCTTAGAAGTACGCGATGAATATTGATTTCCTTGAGGGTCAAAATATTACGTAACACGTTTTTTGCAACATCAACGGCCGTATCTTTTTTTTCTTTCGTTAACATAGAAGTTTAATTTTTTCACAGCTTCAAGTGACTACAGATGTGAGTATAAGGTTTTAATTTCAACTCGATACCTCCACGCATTCCCGAGATAAAGGGTTTTGATAGACAGACAGATGGACCACAAAGTGAACCTATAAGGGTTCCGTTTTTACTTTCTGAGGCACGTAACCCTAAAAAAAACGGCCAAGCGCGAGTCGGACTCACATATGAAGGTTTCCGTACAAAGACTGTAAATCCTGGCAATAGCGCCAGTGTTTTGGGCATGGCAATGCTTAACCTCTAACCGACATAAATTCTAGCATTTGGGTATGCCTGAAGTGTCATTTGGATGAATCTTTAGATCATGCACGAGTACCACACACGGCCCAAGAGATTTAACCTCAAATGCTAATATTATAAACTAGCGGCACGGCCCAGCTTTGTACGGGTGCAATGGTGATATTAAATATAATTTGCATGTATTACACATATATAAACCTTCCTCTTGAATCACTCTATCTACTGAAAAAAATCGCATAAAAATCCGTTGCGTAGTTTTAAAGATCGAAGCATACATAGGGACAGACAGCGGGAAGCGACTTTGTTTTATACTATGTAGTGATGTGAAAGTAACTCTAGTCCGTCTGTCTGTTACGCTTTCACGGTTCAACTACTGAACCGATTTTGATGAAATTTGGTACGGAGCAAGCTTGAACCGACACTAAATACAACACAAGTCACGGCAGGGCATAGCGGGCATTCGATACCAGCGCACAACTAGGTGTGGGAACATAACAATCTCTTAGTCGCACGGATGGCCCAGTGACCATGTATTTTTGCGGACAATTAAGTAACATAAAAAGCTTATAACACTGTGATTTTTCTTGATACAGTTATGAAATTCAAGACTCAATGGCCATAGGCTACTTTTATCTGTCTTTCGACTTTCCATCCGTGATGACCAAAATACACGCGGACGAAGACGAGGCAGAAGCTAGTACGTAAATAAAAATGTTCAAAAACATGGTTATTTATAACTGACTATAAACAACAAGGACCTACTTAGCAGGATTATGCTTGTCGTAAAAATCGTGACGCAATAGTTTTGCATAACGACTACCTACCATTAGCAGCACGTCAATAGTGACTGCAAATAAATCACACGATGTCGTCGTGTGATTGGCTAATAGCTTCAGTGGCATACGTGGTCAAGGCAACATGGGGCAAGCAAAGCGGTCTCACGAACCATGAAATATTAATTAAAATGTGGATTTTCTTTAGCCTATACATAAATAATGTAAAATATCGATTTATAGAATCGATATGCAACTTGAAACTCAAAGCATTTACTATGTATTTCGAACTAGCTGCTGCCAGTAGCTTGGCTCGCGTAAAAGTAGAAAATTATCCCAAGGGAAAATGTTTTCAGAATAATACGTAGCAGACAAGTTAGAACGGCCATACTGTAAGTGGCGCCGAAGTATTAAAATATATTATTATTGTACAACTGTACTGTACGCGATACTCGTTAAACATGCTTCTGCTATAGCAACGCAATGCATAACATAAATTAATATTCTGTAATTATCTACGCAAATGTCACGTTATAATTGCTATGCTACAATCGCAGTACATAACATAATATAAATATCAGCCTTATAATGTTCTCATTGTTGGGACTTAGGCCTCCTCTCAAGTAGGGTATGGACCGTATTCCACCACGCGGGCCCAGTGCGTGTTGGTGGATGTCACATGTCTTCGAATTTTTGGTTCTAGGAAATGCCGTTTTCTAACGATGTTTTCCTTCACCGTTTTGAGAGCAGTAATGATGAATAAATTACACAAAGTAATGGCTGGTTGGGTTTGGACTTGTGGCCTAGCACTCGTAAGTCAGGACCATTACCTCTGGGCCACCACTGTTCCACAATCGCGGTACCTACTATTGTATATAAACCGTTAAATTGTAGTCGTTTTAATCCCGTGGAGGGTCGATTCGGTACATGAAACACTATCGAATTGTAGAGACAAAATTAAAAAATTAAGTACTTTTTTTCTAAAACTCGAATTAATATACGCATGTACGAAATTAATTTCTTGAAGTAAGTATAACAAGCTTTTACCCGCGGCTTCGCTCCCACTCTTCCCTGCTCTACCCTACCTTATCCTAACAATAACAAACACAACAAAAAAAGAATTATCGAAATCGGTACAGCCGTTCTCGAGATTTGCGCTTAACAATACATTCAGCGATTAATTTTTGTATTATAGATAGATACATAATATAACGTTGTTTCATTAAAAGAAAAGGAAAATGTTGGTTGCCTCGCACCTGCCGCATCTTTGTTGCGGTTAACTCAAAAAATAACTCCTCGAACTCTGTGTACTATTTCTTGATCTGTGGCTCTGTGAGGAGCGTCAGACTTTTCCTGACTAAAATCCACCCTTTTCCTTCATTTGCCCTTTGAGTTCCAGGGCCATGGTCACAGGGTCTTCCCGCAGAAGCTCTACAAGTTTTGGAGATCCTATTCTAGGATCCTGTACCATAATTTCCTTAGTACTTTTCAACTACATTGTAATCGGCTTCCAGCCGAACCACATGCAGCTGAATATCAGTATTTGTTCGAGCACCCTCGGTCACTCGGCATTCTTCGGCTGCTGTCGTGAGACATCGGAGGCGTGTCGCGTTTTACAGTTTTTGAATTTCAGGATTCTAGGTCAACGGGAAGTACCCTTAGTACTTACCCTATGAATATTGATTCCTTTGAGAGTATCTAAATTTACGTTTTTTTTGCGACATAAATGGCCGTGTCTTTTTTTCGCGTTAACTTAGAAGTTTCATTTTTTTTTACAGCTTCAAGGGACCACAGACTTGAGTATATGGTTTCAATTTCAACTCGATACCTCCACGAGTTCCCGAAATAAAGGGTCTTGACAGACAGACGGACAACAAAGTAATCCTATAAGGGTTCCGATTTTTCTTTTTGAAGTACGGAACCCTAAAATACTTATTTTCACTTCTCCGCTTCAAGCTCCGATTTAGTTGTCCTATTTCATAAAGAGGCGTAGGTCGCATCTCGCTTGGCACTTACCGGCTAAGTGGCCGGGTGACTATTGAGCGGGCAGCGGACGTTCACATTGTTACTATTAGGACTGATTGAACGAGACATTTCTATAATTTAGCCATGAAGGTTCTTGACCTTTTTATTTCTAGACGCTTTATATATGTTACCGGCACTCTGTATAATTCAGGTATTCTATACAATACCGGGTGCGCAGCCGGTAATGTGTGTAAAAGTCGAAGCAGAGAAGGAGGTGATGTAATTTTAGGGCACCCCAACACGGACAGGTTAGGTTAGGGTTATTTTTTTTATTACCACCTGAAAATAAAAGCCTTACTTTAAACCGTATTCTATACATTGTCTAGGTATTGTATAGAATATCGCATTATTTATATTGCCGGTAAAATATACATTGAAATGAGATATCGATTAATTAATTTGTTTTTTACTCGTACTGATTAGAAGGTAGTACTCACAACCGACTGGCGACGTATGAACGTAAACGATGTATGCTTGCGGACGGTGAGCGATGAGTAGCTCACCGTCAAATAAGGATAAATAATAGTGCGTAACTTTAACGTTTTACGTAGGTAATAGTAGTTTTAAACGAGAGGATTTTTACTTTGGATTACATTTACTGTGGATGAATTAAAAAAAAAAACAAATATGAAATGTTTAGCAAGTAATATTTCTCCAATAAAAAAGCATGCGCCATGCCAGAAAGAAATTAATTTCGTACATGTGTGAATTAATTCGAGTTTGAAAAAAGTACTTTATTTTTCATTTTTATCTTTACAAATCGATAGTGTTTCATGTACCGAATTGACCCTCCACGGGATTAAAACGACCAAAATTTAACGGTGTATAGCAAACGTAAAACACTGTATGTTAAGGTGTTTTTGGATCAGGCCTCAACGGCTCTATGGATTTGAATGAAACCCGTAACACAGGTCCGTTTCCACGAGTCTTTTCGTGTCTAATTCGCCAGGATCGTGTGTTTGTGACTGTGTACTCCATCTCGTTTAGCTCTTCAATCCCAATAGGTGACAGAAGAGCTGACGAGATGGATGGTGTCTTTGGTCGTGTATGTGCGACCCTGGCGGAATAAACGGGAGTGTTTATCGGATATATCGGATGTAGGTGGTTGAAAGGTTAAAATACGTTTGATGAAAGTTAGTAAATTTTTGAGGCAATAGTATTTATTTATGACTAGCTGACCCGGCAAACTTCGTACCGTCTAATAGTCAATGAATACTTTTTTCTCACCTTTTAAACCTCCCTTGGACTATTACGAATATTTCAAGACCAAAATTAACAAAATCAATCCAACCGATCTCGAGTTTTAGCAAGACTAACGAACACCTATTCATTTTTATATATAAGAAGATTATATTAGGTAAATTAAATGACGAATGAAAATGGGTCGTGTTCTATTATATATGGGTGTAAGGCCGACAGCCCACGGCGACTTTTTGTCGCGATGCTTTCGCATCGATACAGTCGCGATGCTGTAGCGCGTTGCTAATGCGACTAACGCGCGTTAGTAACGACGCTGTCGCGCGTCTGCGAAACACGCGACAGCATCGCTACAAAAAATCGCCGTGGGCGGGGGGCCTAAATCACCTGAATGAAGACAATTATTATAATTTTTAAATATAAAAAAAATCACAACAAAAAAACATTTAAAAATATAAAAAATAGTGTCCCACCGGTATAGGGAACAGGGTCCAAGCTACGGCGGTCAGGGCTCCAGAGAAAGAAACCTAATGATGCAAGCCGTGTCTAGGAGTACCGCTTTCTGAATCAAGCCCTTGATCCAGCCACCTAACGAGAGCCTCCTAAGGTATTGGTCGAGGCTCTTGGCTATTAAGCCATTAGCTGAAACGACTATCGGTACAATGATCGCCGAATCCACTTCCCACATGTCGACAACCTCGCGAGCCAAGTCAAGTAATAATTATTGTTATTATAAACTTACCAAAAGCCATGATGAGCCACCAGAGCCAGGAGTTCTCGTGTGAGGCGAGCTCCGTGGAATGCTTGACGATGAGCGTCCACTTAGCGAGGGACAGCCCAAAGCCAGCCAGCGCACCGTAGCGACTGGCCACCGTATGGCAGAAACACATCAGTAGCAGGAAACCGATCCAGTTGAACAGAAATGCCACTGGAAATGTTTAAATATTGTTAAGAAGTGTAAACGACGCAGAAAATAAAGGAGAAACTATACAGGGTGTGACTGACATCGACGCACAAACGAATACCAGTAGGAACGTGGTTCTGTACCTCTACCATGAGTTTTAAGCAATAGTATTCGTCGCTACTCGATATCAACGCCGTAAATATTTTGTATGGCAAATTTTGCAGCGCCTATAGCGGTCACTTGCAGAACCAAAATTTGCCATACAAAATATTTACTGCGTCGATATCGAGTAGCGACGAATACTATTGCTTAAAACTCACGGTACTAACTGGGGGGTCCAGAATCACGTCAGCCCTCTTGATCAGTGGCGCAGCTATGTGACCAAGGGCCCCGGGGCAAAAACAGATTGGGGGCCCCTAAACGACTTCATTAATAACCTTAAAATTTCAAAGCTACTTTATCTTTAAAAAAAAAACTTAAATTAGACGCTAGTTAATTTTTTTATTGTTAAAAAAAAAACAATTATGGACGTCATTCAGGGGCTTTCCTCTACCATGGAGCATTCACACTTTAACCAAAAAATGTCTTACCAAAAAATGATGTTAAGAACATGATATCAGTGCCAAGTAAACTGTTCTCTGGGTCCAGTTGTTCGGCCGTCCCTTCTGTGGGCTCCACCGTCACGAAGGCGGCAAACGTGGGGTGGTTCGGAGGGGGACCCTGCATCTGCAACACACATACTGTTCAGGCAATTGATAACTTGATGGATGACAGCACGGTTGGCGCAGTAGTTGTGTCGCGGATTCGATTCCCGCAAGCAACAAATATTTGTATCCGTCCCAACGTGATACTGACATAATAGTCGCAAAAAGCTCAATTGCTATAAAAAAAAAAAATGGTAATTTAAAAAACTAAAAAACCCGACTGCTTTTCTGAGTATTCATGAAAAAGCCCTAAAACAAGAAAGTCGTTGTAGCAGTCGGGACCCATTACATCATAGATCTACTGACTAGACGGCTGACTTTCTAGAATGGGTCCCGACTGCTACAACGACTTTCTTGTTTTAGGGCTTTTTCATGAATACTCAGAAAAGCAGTCGGGTTTTTTAGTTTTTTAAATTACCATTTTTTATTTTTTACTTTTTTAGTTTTATTTTTTTACGATATCACTTTCACAGTAATTACAAATCTAACGACACCTCGCAAACTAAAATCCATCGAGCCGTTCAGGCCACAGAGCGTGCCAAATATTTGAATTTGGCGCCAAAAATTCGCCATTTTGTTTTTTTTTTTATTTTGATATACCCAGTGTCACTCTCACAGTAAATACGAATCTAACGACACCTCTCAAGCTAAAATCCATCGAGCCGTTCAGGCTGCAGAGCGTGCCAAACAATTATACATACATACATACATACAAACATACATACATACAAACATACATACATACATACATACATACATACTCTCGAAAAACATAACCCTCCTTCTGGCGCAGTCGGGTAAAAAATGTATGGCTTACAGATAGTTGTTGAAGGGCCCTTAAGAACCGGTTGTAGTCATTGATTTTTTTGTATGATCTCCGCCCGAGTCTATGTCAGCTTCGCGGCCTCGTAACAGCAGCGGTTTTATTTTTGTATAAAAAAAAAAACATTAACTGTTCAAAATTTTTGCTTTTGAGAAGCCCTTTTGAAAAACAAGCTTTATATTTTTTTTTAACTTTCAAACATTGATATATATGTACTACGCACTAGATGAGGCGTGGCGTACAGTCACTTTACTTCACTTAATTGACCTGCAGGCCGAACACTTTTAGATTGATGCCATTAGTGCAGTTTTGACGTTCATGCAGTGTCAGCGCGACGCTTATAAATACACATTTAAGTGAACTTGGACATATATAATAATTTTGTAGTCAAGTAAGTAAAACCATTGGTTGTTCAAGCAATGTAATAGCTTCTACTATCGTAATAGTACGTTAGAGAAGATATTATTTTATTTAAACTCTTCCCCATTTTACAATCATAGACTAAAACATGCAGATGTTCCCTCCCACAAAAAGCTGAATTAGGTTTTTACCTACAGCTAGTTTACCAAATACAGACTTCGCACGGTCTTTTATACTGTTTGAAATTTTTAAATATTTTATTTAACGCTCTTTCTTTTTTTGTATAATTAATAACAATGTTTCTTTTAAAAATAAATTACGACGTAATGTCAGCAAATCATGAGGTATGATATGAGTTTTCATCGGTAAGTTTTGTTGTTAAGTATGCTGTCATTCGTTAGCACTTAGGTAATTTACGTACCATATTACGTGCAGGTTAATATTAAATTTGAATTAGGTTCAGTTGAATTTGTAGTCTTATTAGTGATTACTGATTTATTTATTTATTTTACTGTTATTGAGATCTCGTTTTTACATACACTATAATTACATTTTGAAATAGAATATTATTGTAATGAAGTATTGTAGGCAAGAAACTGTGTCACTTCTGCGGTATAAAAATCTATATAGATGACATGTCATCACACTAAGTTGAACGAAACGCGTAAGTACTAGGAAATGCATGGCGCTTTAGACCTTTTGGTCGCGAAAAAGTATCCTCTATAAGCTTTCTTAGCGCTGTAAGTTTTAAAAGTTTTGTTAGACGACATAATGGCAATCTAGCGCTGTAGCGATTTATTGTTTGAACTTTTCAGTATTTTGACAAATAGTTTATATGAACGTGCTTGTCTATCGCAAGAATATAGGTCGATGCTTTCAAATGTTTCCGTGAAGTAATCTCGTAGACATACACGTTTGAAGTCGTAAGTTAGGGTCAGAATCGCGATTTTTTTTTATCGAGTCACCTAATTTATATCATGTTTTGATTTTGCTCAGCGGTTGGTCATTTAGTCAATTTTAACAAAATATTTTTTTATGGCGTTCTCTTTTATATGAGTGGATTTCCAGAGGTTTACAAAAGTTCAAAATGAGTAGAACCTGGCCTTAAATACCCCTAGGTTATAGCTGACAGGAAACGGATTCCAGCAGGGAATTTCACTCCTTAGTTGTACGCACGATGAATGTCCGTATGGGTGAGATTTCCACCATGTATCGGTGGTCCATCGCCGTACGTCTGGTGGTCCAATGGTGGAACGGGCGTGCGCGGGTGCAAGGGTGTTGTAATGCATTTTAATTCACATCTTTTCTTTACTATATTATGCATGCATTATATATCTAAACCTTCCTCATTACCTACCATTCAAATTGGTCTGACGAGTGTTTGTCCTATTTTTTTTTGTGGTGGGTAAAGTCATCCAAAGACATCTCCCGCCCTTAGGCGGAGCAGGATATAGTGTCAGACTCTTACTGGTTAAAAACCCACCCTGTTCCTTCGATGCCATTCATACTAGGGCCGAGCATTCCTTACAGAAACAGACCCTTGGCCCCAGTAGGCTTTGACCCTGCCTGCCTGTTAGAGTGTTTGTCCTATTCGCCAGGGTCGTCTGTTTACGAATGGGTGCTCCATCTCGTTTAGCTCTTCAATCCCAATAGGTAACAGAAGGGCCGACGAGATGGAGAATTTGGTCGTGGATGTTCGACGCTGGTGAAATAAACGCGATAATATTTCTCGGATATATTCGACGTCGCTAAAAAAAAAAAAATGATTTTATCGCGAACAAACAGACGCGGTGGGGGATTTAGTTTCATAATATGTTAGAATTAGCACAGACAATTATTTGCAGATAAATAACAATTATGTTAGACAATACCCCTTATCTATGGTATCTGTATAAGAAGGTATTGTTGATAAAAAAAAAAGTGATTCACAATTCACAAACTAACAAAAGCATGGTGAGTCATTTGTGATGATAACTGATGTGCTGTTTACGTTTTTAATTTTTTGTAAACAATATTCAATAACTCTTGAATGAATGAATGCTTGTTTCATTAGACGAGCGAGGTTGTAAATCATTTCTTTATAGCTTATAAGATTAGATAAAGACAAGGATTTTAATGATAAAGTACTGTTTTTGTACCAAAGTGCAGTGGCGTAGCTAGGTGTCCAAAGGCCCTGTGGCAGAAACCAAATTGGGGCCCCTAAACCGTTAAGGCTTTATACACCGTTAAATTTGTTCGTTTTAATCCCGCGGAGGGTCGATTCGGTACTTGAAACACTATCGATTTATAAATATCATCATCAGCCTTTTTAATGTTCCCACTGCTGGGACACAGGCCTCCTCTCTAAGAGAGGGATTTATAAATATAAAATGAAAAAATAAAGTTTTTTTTTTTCTAAAACTTGAATTAATATACGTACGAAATTAATTTATTTAAGTAAACGAGTCAATAGACCTTGTAGGTAGTTGTCGGTCGTTGCGTACCAACTACCTACAGTTCATTGGCCTCGTTCATTGGCTGCTGAATTTTGATTGTGTTTCAAGTACCGAATCGACCCTCCACGGGATTAAAACGATAAAAATTTAACGGTGTATACTAATGTGTAAAATATTTTTAAAACGCAAAGCAACTTTATCTTTAAAAAAAATTCCATGTTATGAGAATATTGATCGCTCACATGCACACACAGCAATCAATAACAGACATTGTTATGATAGAATTTAAATGTGCAAGGCTTCTATAAAAGTACTTTTTTATATTTTTAATATATGAGTACATTATGAAGGGTCAAAGTTCATGTAAAATAGCAGGTTTTCAGAGGTCTTTACTGGATTAGTTTTATACAAATTAATGTTAAGATTTCTATAGAAGTCTAGGTAATATCCACAAGACATCTGTGTATTCAAAATATCTGGAGAAAGATGTGTATGAATGTCACTCAGGTTGGCCGCTCTTAACAGGAAGTATTGTAGTAGGTCCTGATTTCTTAGCGAGTGCTAAAATATGTACCTAAACGGAACATAGACGGCCTTATCTTTAGATGGCATTGACATTCAAGTTTGAGTTTTTCACTGCTGCTTGGGGTAGCTGACCTTAAGAGTTGATATTAATTTCGGTTTCAAACCTCCATGCATTCTTGAGAAAAAGGGTCTTTACAAACAGAAGGACAATCATATAAACAACAAAATGATTCTATAAGGGTTCCAGTTTTACCGATTTAGGTATGGTACCCTAAAAACCATCAAAATCTGTTTAGTTAAACTAGGAGTATCTGCATTTGGGATCATTTTTGAACCTACTGCTTATAAAATTACAGTTCTGCTGATGTTTCAAAATATTTTTCTTTCCCAAGGAAACATACTTCTGGGATAAATAGTACAATATGTGCTATTTGACGACATGTCTACCTGTGCCGAATTTCAACAAAATTGCTTTACCGTTCAAGAGGGGAGACATAACAAACGTACACACACAATCACAAACTGAAGCGGTATTATACAGTATTTGAGAAGTTAATGATCCTGATTTATTATAGTGCCATACAATAAAATAGAAATTTATTTCTAAACTTTGGGGTGATACATTTTCTCTTTGGGTTACTACAGTGCTGGTTAAAGTATGTCCCTCAGTTTAATGTGCCTTTTGGTATAGGCCTCCTGCAACTGCTGTAAACTACCTACTTTATACATACTTGTGTCTAAGGCACAAGTATAACAAATTCAATACACCTCGGTACCAGATAGCTTAAACATTATTTTTACGTAATAAGGTTTAAGTTAGCTAGTATGAGGTGTATCATATTCGGTACACTGGTACCTGAGAGGTTAAATAGTGTGTTATGATGCCAGTTTAGTCATTTTTTAATTTATACCTGATTGAATACCTGTGGTAGATCCTCCCCCTCCATCTGTTTTTCCCTTTGTACCTCCTCATATGTGGGTAGTTTGGAATTTGCTGCAACGTCATAAGGAGGTGGTGCCGAGAAATCTGCTTGAGGCGGTGGTATGTCATGCATATTATCTACAAAGGAAAGAATACTTTCTTCAGGAATTCCAATTAATATGATCTCATTGTTTAAGTTAATCACATAATTATGATAGAATCATTTTCTTCACAGCATTTTCCTTCCATTGTTCTACATTAAGTGAAATATAATATTTATACATTAGTGAAATATAATATATTACATGACATACTTTGTAATGAACAATACGGTTTTAGAAAAAGTAAAACAATAAATATGGCAGTTTATGACTTTCTATACAAAATTATGATACATATGGATAAAAATACCCCTATCTCTGCCATTTTCTGTGACATGACGCAGGCTTTTGATTATGTTCAGCATGATATCCTATTAAAAAAGCTCGAAGCGTATGGTGTAAGAGGAAATGTTCAAAGACTCTTGCAATCATATTTACAAGACAGAACGCAAACAACAGAAATAACGACGATTAATGCAAGCACTAAACGTGAAGTAATTTATACATCTGCAGAGCGTACCGTCAACTATGGCGTACCGCAAGGAAGCGTATTAGGACCGCCGCTTTTTACCCTTTATATTAACGATTTGCCTAAATATATAGAACACAGTATGACACTTTTTGCAGATGATAGTACGATAATCATTCCCTGTGATGATAGGCATAAGTATGAAGCTGAAATAAACAGCACATTAACTAAAGCTATTCTATGGTTACAAAATAATAACCTTATAATTAACTTAAATAAAACGGTAATAATGCATTTTAGCCAGAGACAGTTAATATTTCCAAATTTTAAAATTAAATATAATAATAATAATAAAATTGAGGATGTAAATTCCACAAAATTTTTAGGATTAACAGTGGATCGAAACTTAAATTGGAAGGCACATATAGAGGGAATTAGCAAAAAATTAAGTAACAGTGCATTTGCACTATATAAACTATCGCGAATTCTTAATACTGATGTCCTATTAACTACCTACTACGGCATAGCCGAGCCCATTATTAGATAATAATAATAATAAGGAAATAATAATAATATATATAGCATATATATATAGATATTGCATTATTTTTTGGGGAAACTCTACGGATAGAGATATAGTTTTCAGGGCTCAAAAAAAATGCCTCAGGTCCATGTTTAAACTACAAATGACAGATAGTTGCAAGCCATTTTTTCCTAAACCATAAAATTTTGACTTTACCATCAATTTATATTTTAGAAATTGCGATATTTGTTAAAACAAATCCTCATCTATTTCCCCGGATGGCAGATGTATTTCCTAGAAATAGACGTGACAACACTCAACTCTGTCAACATAGGTCTCGGACTGCTCTTATGCGCAAGAGTATTTTCTGTATGGCTCCCATTATTTACAACAAGCTTCCGAATGGTTGGAAAGAGCTAAACTTAGAACTGTTTAAGAGGAAATTGAAATCTTTTTTGGCTAGTAAAGCATATTATGATGTCAGGGAATTTTTAATGGATTCACTTTAAATTGACATAGGCAAATTGATTGGATTTTAATATAATAATGATTTTTATATTGACATATCTAAATATTTTTAATTGTTTTTTTATTTTTTATTTTACGGAATATCTTTTTTGGACCCACTCTGACATTTTATTATTAATTGACATTTTATGGATTATTTTAATTTGAAATATTTAAAAATAATTTTTGATTATTATCTATGTGGGAATATTCTTCTACCAGCACTGACATTATATTATGATTTTATATTTGTATAATTTAAGGTTTTTTTTTTTTTGCAATTTTATGATGTAATCTTCTGTCTATTTATTTTATAATGTAATAATTAGTATGACATAGCAATTTTATAGTCAAGTAAATTAATCCATGTCAGCAATTTTTTATGTTACTGTTTTTAAGCCTAAATATATATTATATATATATTTGCACACCATGTCAATATGGTAAATATGTTAGCACAACTCCATTTTATTGTAACACCTTGCATGCATTGTTTTCCATAATAATTGTATGTACACTCATGTTTGAGCAAATAAAAGAATCTGAATCTGAATATATTGATTAGGTTTATTTGTGACGTAAATTCTAATTGCTGTAGTCATTTTTTTAATTTCTAATAAAATAAAAAATAGAATAGTATGGTTGCTTTTTTTATTTCCTAATCCTTTGCCTTTGTAGGATAAAATTGATATATTCATAGATAGAATTTATGGGAAAAACTTTCGATTGCTTAAGAAACTTTGCCATTTTAATGTCAATATTTATAAAACTTAAAGAGGCATGAGTCAACACAACGTAGGTAAATCTTATGAGACCCATATTGTTATCGCGTACAGTATGTAAATTAACAGTGCGTGTGTCGTTGTAATTAATTACTTACTTATATCGATAAATGGTGGAGGCATACTGTGTTCCACCGATGTCGGCAACATCACTCTCAACTGCGCCGCTGTGCATATGTTGACTTCACTTCGAGGGTGGCTCTGCTGCAACAATGTAACGCCTTTCACATTATCACATATTCTACGCAAGTAGTTACATAAATAAACAATTGAAAAAAAAACATCGATGTCACCAGCCCTACCATGTCCACTGTTTGTTATCGCACGATTGAACTAGCTCACTGTTTTCACAAAAACGCGTGTTAGATACAATATTACTATTCAAGCACAATTTAATAATGATCTTCGCATCGTTCAAGGTTTTTCCGACAATTTATCAATGCAAGCAAGAGCAGGCGCACCTCTCTTCATTCACTTGAATGACGTTTATTATGAATGTTCAAATATCAAATACAATAAAATAATTGGCACTTAATTAGTTGTTTTTTCTTAGCTACTCAGAGTTGGTCAAAATCATAATTTAAACAAAAATACTGTGGTATTGTTTAAACAAATATGTTTGGTGTATCTGAATTAAAATTACAAACTTTACAGTTACGTGATCGACTTAGCGATTTCAGGACGACTTAGGAAATATAGACTTATGGAACGCACACTGCAAAAGTCAATAACAAAAGTGTTGCTACTGTTTACTAGAACATCCACAATTTTACAGAAAATTACTTACATTTCTAGTACTTGTATTTTTTTTAAATAAGGAAGATTACTAAAATCCTGTTTGATTGAATAATTTCTTTTGTTTGCTTTTAAAAAGAAATAAGAGAATCAGAATTTTTAGGACCTGTAACCCCAGCCAGCACTACAGCAGTATTGCCAGTTTATGAAATTTTCGCCAAATGGGCTATTACTCGAAGCAGTATATTACAAAGTACTCTGTGCTCGGAATGATATCGGGCCGTTTGACAAAATTTTAACTCTCAAGAACTGAACAAGGCTGTCGGTGAACTCCAAGGATATATTTTAAAAAGCAGGAGCCAATGTGAATGGACTCCTTTAGGCGGGAACAGACACGCTTTTGTTTTGCCGGCATTGAATTCCAGCAGATTGATTTCGCCTCATTTGGAGATAGCTTGAAATGAGACATTCGTACGCTCTATCATAGCCTCTTTTTTGAACTGGATTAGCTCCTTATTAGCTCGTGCTTTCGGCAGAACGTATCTGTTTACAACTGTGCTATCATCTGCATAACCATAGATACTGGGCATTAGCAGATCGTTGATAAGCAGCTGGAAGAGAGTTGCAGAAAAAACAGACCTCTAAGGAACTCCACCATTTGTCGTCATGGGCCCCGATGGGTATCCGTGGACAACAACAATAGTATTTAACTATAGCATTTACGAAATGAATAATATTTTTTAGATAATTGCGCCAAAAAAGAAAAGAAAATTTTCAATTCTTAAACTTCACGCGAGCGAAATCGCGGGTAACAGCTAGTTTAAGATAAAAAACGTAATTTCTGTGTGCAACGGCGACATGAGGTTCGATATGTCTGGCAACATTGCTTGAACTGTCAAAGTGACAATTTTGACACGACAATATTAAAATCGGAATTTCAGGATTATTGTAGATACGAAATCGTCGATGAGTTTATTTTCATGATAGGCAAATCCTTTGGTTCAATCAAAATAAGATGAAGACGGCTTTGATGGTGGCTGAAAAGCCATCTTTGGCACAGAATGTTGCTAATTTACTCAGCAATGGCAAATGCACCACCGCTAAAGGTTCGTGTCATAACCAAATTTAGATTGTTGTACAGAATTATTGTATTTTCATCATTTGTTATGAAGAAACTAATCATACATCCTTGTGTTGACAGCATCGAATAACGCTTGTAATATACACGAATGGAATGGAACATTTAAAAACGAGCCAGTTCATTTTAAAATGACTTCCGTATGTGGTCATGTTATGAGTTTGGATTTTACCGGTAAATACAATAACTGGGACAAAGTGGATCCTGTGGAGTTGTTCAGTTGCCCAACGGAGAAGAAGGAAGCTATGCCGCGTCTTAGGATACCTGCTCTACTGGCTCAGGAATCAAAGTCTTGTGACTATCTTATATTGTGGCTGGATTGTGATAAAGAAGGAGAGAATATTTGTTTTGAAGTAAGTTGTGAACAATAATGACATTTAATTTTTTTATCATATAACTAAACTAAAGCATATCAAACTCGCCTTGGGGTTTGTCATTGAGAAATGGAGCGCAGCATTCTGGATGTCAAAAGAGCCAACCAAATCAGGAATACCACGCTGTACTTAAAGATTGCCAGGCTAAAATGGGATTGGGCAGGTCATATCAGCCACTTGCACACTGACCGTTGAGCAAGAGTCTCCACAGGATGGATACTCGAGATGGGCGATACCACTAAGGTTGACCTGGAAAGAGGTGGCGAAATGACCTGGGCACTTACCGCAAGGTCTGGTTCGAGGAGGCCTGAGACAAAAATACCTGAAAGAAGTTGGGGGAGGGCTTGGCCCGGCAGTGTGAAAGCATAGGCAAAAAAAATATCAACCTTTTTTTCCTACTTGTTATGGTTCCGTATCCAATGGGTAAAACCCAACCATCTGTCTGACTGTCACCAAGCTTTATCCCATGAACCATGATAGCTAGACAGTTATTTTCATAGATGTATTTTTCTTGCTGCTATAACATCAATCTTCTATACATATAAAAGAAAGTCATGTTAGTTACACTATTTATAACTCAAGAATGGCTGAAAATTGGTGGGAAGGTAGCTTAGAACCAGGAGACGGATATAGGATATTTTTATTGTCAACTAAAAAAAAAATAAAAGGCCCAGAAGCTGTTCATTTTTTATTGGTATAGGGTAGAGTAGGATAGAGTAGGCTAGAGCGGGAGCGAAGCTGCGGTCTGGTTGCGCGAATTTGCTTGATGTTTAATGGACTGTAGGTTTGAAAAGCGATCTTAGGTTTGTTAACAATATGCAGATACTGCGCCTGGCATGGAATAAATGTATTGGGAAGGAGCACTGACCTTTAGACTTCGTTGGTTGCACGTGGCACTTCGAAGATTGCACGTGGCACCGGCCGATCCTCGTCTTCGCACATTTAAATCACTGCCAGGTCCTGTATTGCACTAACACAGCACTATTGTGGAGTCTCTGAATGATTGGGTCACGAAAATAGTCAATTTTCTTGTAATTTCGAGCGGGCGTGTTAGCGGTGCGGTCACATTCACAATGCACAAAACGTCAATGTCAAATCATTTCTCTCGAGGTCGTGCGGGAAGCGGATACGATAGGGATAGGATTGCTAGGCCAAAAAAATAAATTACAAAAAACAAAGTCGCGGATCATAGCAAATTGGCGCAACCATTCCCCCCGGGTTTGAAGGGTTACCTTCAAAGAAAAGAAAAAAAACAAAAGCGAAACTAAACCCTATTACTAATCTAAACTATCAATACTAGGTAGCGAAACAACTTATAACTAACTATGCCACTACTACTGATTAGGCAGAGGGCAGAGGCGAATAACCGGACGCAGGTACGATCCAGTTGCGGTTTTAACTTTTACGACTCGCGTTATTCCGTTCGAACCCGGAAAAACTTCTTCCACTACACCAAGAGGCCAGTGCAGAGGAGGCGCACTCTCAGTCTTCAGTATCACCACAGTACCGACTGTGACTGGATCTGAAGGAGTGTTCCACTTTGGACGCGACTGCAGCGTATGCAGATAATCTGTCCTCCATCGCTTCCAAAAGGACTGAACTAAGCTATCTAGCAGAGCGTGACGCGGGTGAAGCTGCAGTTTGTCAGTCTCGACATCTAAAGCGGGCAAATATTTAAGAGGAGTCGTCGTCAAGAAGTGAGCCGGCGTCAACGCTAGTGGCTCCGATGGATCACTAGACAAAGTCCGACACAACGGACGCGTATTCATCAACGCCTCTACCTGAGCGAGTACAGTGCTCAACTCCTCGTACGAGAGAATCTGTTCGCCTATGACCCGAAACAGGTGCGACTTAAGGCTTTTAATATTCGCCTCCCAATTGCCACCAAAATGACTAGCCGCTGGCGTATTGAAACACCAATCAATGCGATTCTCAGCTAAGACATGGGCGAATTCACTTTGGTAGTACTTGGAGCGTAAGAATGTGTGTAATTCCGAAATATTGCGTCGCGCTCCAACATAATTTGTGCCGTTGTCAGAGTATAAGCGCTTAACGGGACCACGGCGAGATAAAAATCGTTTAAATGCAGACATAAAACCCTGCGTACTCAAATCACTGGTTAACTCTATGTGAACCGCACGAGTTGTCATACAAACGAATAGGCAAATGTATGCCTTTGTGGAACGTATACCACGACCACGGGCAATAGTGACTTTAAACGGTCCAGCATAGTCCGTCCCAGTATGTATGAAAGGTTTCACCGTCTGTACAACACGACAAGAACGATGGTCGGCCATTTCCGGCGCGTTGAAACGCGGGCGGAGCTTAAAGCAGGGCACACATCTGTGCACTCTAGCGCGTATCAAATTGCGAGCGGAAAGTATCCAGTACTTCTGTCGAAGAATGGACATTAATAAATCGGGACCAGCGTGACAATTCACCTTATGGTGATAGTCCACCAACAAATCCAAAACGTGATCCCTGCGTGGTAGAACTACTGGATGCATTTGTTCAAACTCTAACTTAGCATTTCGCAGACGGCCACCGACACGAATGAGTCCGTCTTGCAAAAATGGTTTCAAATGCTGAAGTGCGCGACTACAAGGTTTTTGTGATTCTAAACTACGAAATTCTATTGAAAAATAAAATTTCTGCAACTCTCGAAGTACAACTGATTCAGCTCTATCCAAATCAGCTGCGATTATAGAACCACGCGATGGTAATAATCTCAAAAATCTTAGGACGTAAACTACACAGCGTAATAGTCTCGACCAAGACGAGACTCGATTAGACAACAACAAAACAACTGACTCTTCACGCGGAACTGATACTACAAGCGTATGTTTCTTCTCCTCGGGTGGTTCTGAAACAGTAGCGGGGTTAAACGGAGCATTTGGCCACTCGTTAGGAGTGGTATGCAGCCAGGGAGGGCCACAAAACCAAAGCGGATGATTTTAAATTTGCGCGGGAAGCAAACCACGTGAGAGACAATCAGCTGGGTTTTCTGTTCCAGCGACATGGAATATATTTTCCGGTGACAATTCAGCTTGAATCCTAGCCACCCTATTTGCGACAAACGTGCCCCATCGATGGGGTGAAGAGTGGGCCCAACATAGAGCAACGGTTGAGTCTGAAAACGCTACAATTCTCTCTATATTAATGCGAGGACGACAAGGTTTGACTATAGATGTAATCAATTGAACCAACATAAGAATAGCGCAGAGTTCGAGACGAGCAAGAGAGACAACCTTACGAGGAGATACCTTTGATTTTGCGCTAATGAGGAAAACTGAAATGTTATCGCCATTTTGGACCTGAAAGTAAACCACTCCCCCGTAAGCCCTCTCACTGGCGTCTGCGAAACCTACCACATTAACAACAGTGTCTGGTACTATACCAACATGGCGAGGAATCTGTATCTGATCGAGCATTGGAAGCTCTTTCCTATAGCGAGCCCACAACTTGGCAACACTGTCAGGAGCGGTGTCGTCCCAATCACAGTTGGAAAGCCAAAGCTCCTTTATAAGCAGCTTTGCATATAAAACGACAGGAGCTACAAAACCCATTATATCCCATATCCGAGCTACACATGCTAGGATAACGCGTTTGGTACAAGTTGGCGGAGTCGAGCTAATTTTAAGACTGAACATATCAGTTGCGGGTGACCAACTTAAACCGAGGATCTTATGCGAATCACTATCATCGAATTCCTTTACCGAAGTCAACCGGTGTGACGGTGGAATCGACTCTAATGTAGCTTGCGAGTTGCTTGTCCATTTCACCAGATCAAATTGACCGGACTTCATGAGGCTGATTACTTGAGCAGCGGTCTCTATAGCCTCTGCTTCACTAGGTACACTGTACACAAAATCGTCCATGTACAATCCGGTTTCAATAGTGGCCCTTGCTTTCGGGTATGTATCACCCTCGTCAGCGGCCAACTGCTTGATAGTGCGAAGAGCGTGAAAGGGACTAGACTTAAGCCCAAAACAAACACGATTGAATTCGTAAACCTTCAAAGGTTCCTGCGGAGAAAATCTATACAAGAAGCGTTGGAATCTACGGTCACATTCTCTGATTCCAATACTAAGAAACATTTGCCGAATATCGGCAGAGAGCGCAATAGCAAACAAGCGAAAATTTACTATTATTTCAAATAAGTTACCCTGGAGGTTCTGACCACAATACAAGATATCGTTAAGCGATATGCCAGTACTAGTCTTAGCGCTACCATCCATAACCACACGCAGTTTAGTTGTAAGTTTGTCTTCTCTAACAACTCCATGGTGCGGGATGATGTAAAACGGGTAATCACGTGTCTCCTCAGTCTCGGCAGGCGCTGATGAGATATAACCTTTATCTAAATATTCGATCAGCACATCATCATAGGCTTGCTTCAACTTAGGAGACGCCTGCATCTTACGTTCCAAGCATAGAAAGCGTTTTTCTGCGGAGGCACGGGAGCCACCGAGCGAAAAAATATCACCCTTGAAAGGGAGTGCGACAACATAACGACCATCTTTATCACGAGTAGTCGTGCGGGTATAAATCTCCTCAGTGACCTGATCCTCAGGGCTGAGAATAGGCGGGACATTGATCTCTTCAATCTCCCAGAACTTGCGGATGGTAGACTCAAGCGGCGGCTCGACGGTGCAACAGTGCGACACAGTCGAGTAACTATTTAAATAAGCGGGTGCGGAACCAACTATAACAAACCCGAGAACTGTTTCCAGTGCGTGTGGAGCGGGGTACATCGGAAGACCCTGAATTTTACGTGATAACTGGAGATGCGGGAGAATCGAAGCACCGATCAATAGATCGATATCTCCAGGGAAAGCGTAATTTCCGTCGGCTAACTGCAAGTTCTTAAACTCCGTCAGCATGGACGTGTCAACCGGTACCGTGGGCAACCGTTCCGTAATCTTATCTGCGACTAGCGAATCCATTTCAAACGAAATATTACGATTAAAACGTGAACTAAATATTATTTTAATGGAACCGTGAATGGTTGCCTTTAAACCTCCAAAACCTTTCACTTCTGAACGGGATGACCAATTATTAAAACTAAAACCAAGGCGTTGACAACAATCCCGAGTAATAAAATTACTCTGGGAAGCGCCATCTAGTAGCGCTCGAACGGTGTGCGGTTTGCCAAAGGCATCTACAATGACAACTTGCGCGGTCGCAAGTAAAACGGTAGTGACTTGAGTACCAGCGGCGGAAAGCGAACACAATGTTACGTCGTTTGCACTTGCAGCAGGCCGCGCGTCACAAGCGTCGCGCGTCTGCGCAGGCTGCTGCTGCGATGGCAGCTTACTACTCTCAAAATGTAAGAAGGTATGATGTCTAGCTGGACATTTACGACAGCTAACACCACTTTTACATGACGTAACCAGATGTTTGTCACTTAGACAATTAAAACACAAATTATTAGTGCGGACAAACTTGTAACGATCACTAGGCGATAATCTCTGAAATTCCGAACACTTGTACAGCTGTGTATGGCTACCCTTACACAGAGAACAGTCAGGTGTTGAGGCGGTATTAACTAGCGTATGTGCAGTCTTGACTGACTTCGATGACGCGTCTATACGGCGATCGGAACCTGTCCTATTCGTGACTTCATGACGTGTCGACGTGCGCTGCAATACCTTAATATGGTCGCGAATAAAAGATTCTAAATCTTCGAACTTAGGTATTTCTTTACCGCGCTGAGTCGTTTCAAACAGACGAACAGTTTCAGGATCTAATTTCTTTAAACCGATATACAAAAACAAAAAGTCACAGAGGTCATTGACCTTTAGGTTCTTTACTGCACGAACAGATGATGCGAAAATGTTTAAAAACTTCTCTAAATTATGATCGTTACAAACGGAAAAACTTTTCAAATCGAATAATTGATCTAAATATGCGGTGGCTACTAATCGCTTATCTTCGTATTTTGTTTTTAAAGTGTTCAAAACTAAATTGTAATTTTCAGCGCTAAACGTAATTCCAGCACAGACAGCCTTTGCCTTACCGGTCAATTTTTCTACGAGATAATGCAATCTCTCGTGATCTGTCAGCGATGTGTTCCTATGTATTATATTTTCGAAACTATCTATAAATAGATTCCAATTTCGAATGTCACCATTAAATTCAGGTATTTGAATTGGCGGCAATCGTGGGCGTTCGCGAGGAGGGTTGGATAAACTACTCGCGGGGGGGGGAGTCTCTAAACTCCTAGCAATACGTTTGATACGACAATACAAGTCATCAAAGGACGACAATGCCTGATAACTCACACAGTAATCAGGATTTAACTCCAACTCTAAAATGTTTATATTCTTAATTGTAGATTTAAAATCCTCGCGCAAACTATCTAAAGTTTCCAACGAACACAAGAAAGCATCTCTAATCATCAGATCCGAGATTTGCAAAGATTTATCACAAATTGATTGAACACGTGAAAACTGTGAGTCCCTTTCAGCGTATAAAAGCTTTAACTGAACCTTTAAATCAGTACTAACCTTGGTTCCCTTAAGAGACATCTTGTCTTGATATATTCACACTATACACTCAAACAAACACTTAACGAATTATTAAGTAAGCGATAATTATCAGATAACAATATGGTAATATTGTAAACAACAAAGCGAACGGCGAACGAACGGAATAACCTGTCTATATAATCTATGGTTTATCCGTTTCCTACAAATATTCACTCAACAATGAACGGGTATTTTTGAAATGCGTCTACCTACATGCAATTTGTAGGACTTCCGAATGAATTTTGTCAAGAAAAAGAATGCGATCGATTTATATCTACGCTGATATTTACGTAGCTAACTATAATTATGCGGTGCGGTTGACGGCGTAGGTACCGTAATTATCAATGACTCTTTAACTATACGAGCGAAATAACGTATAGTTGCCTAAATGCCTAGATGCGGGTTTTCTACTATTATATCTAGGTAAACAGGCGCGTTGCGTTTATTCCCTATGGAACAAATACTATATTGCGAAATTACAAGAAAATGATTCACGATCCTGCTCGTAGGACCAAAAAGTAATGGTTGCGCGAATTTGCTTGATGTTTAATGGACTGTAGGTTTGAAAAGCGATCTTAGGTTTGTTAACAATATGCAGATACTGCGCCTGGCATGGAATAAATGTATTGGGAAGGAGCACTGACCTTTAGACTTCGTTGGTTGCACGTGGCACTTCGAAGATTGCACGTGGCACCGGCCGATCCTCGTCTTCGCACATTTAAATCACTGCCAGGTCCTGTATTGCACTAACACAGCACTATTGTGGAGTCTCTGAATGATTGGGTCACGAAAATAGTCAATTTTCTTGTAATTTCGAGCGGGCGTGTTAGCGGTGCGGTCACATTCACAATGCACAAAACGTCAATGTCAAATCATTTCTCTCGAGGTCGTGCGGGAAGCGGATACGGTAGGGATAGGATTGCTAGGCCAAAAAAATAAATTACAAAAAACAAAGTCGCGGATCATAGCAAATTGGCGCAACCAAGCTAGTTAATACTAAAAACAGAACAAATTAAATATTTAAGTGGGGCTGCCATAGAACAAACTGTGATGTTTTTGCCATTTTGTGCTCAATATTAGTAATAGTTATAATATAGTGTTTAATGTTGTGTAAATAGGTACGGACCCCTTCATGCATGAGTCTGACTCACACTTGGCCTGTTTTTTTTTTAGGTTATTCTTATATGTCATAGGTTATGACCTATAACATGTAGGTCTAAAGTTTAACAAAATATGAGTGTGGTTAACAGTATGACAAGTTCTAAAATAAAAACCTCTGTACATCATAACACTTTTTCCAGGTAATGAGTTGTGTGCAACAATACATGAAAGGCGACATTTTTTCACCCTTAGTGACATACCGTGCAAAATTCTCAGCTATCACAGAGAAGGACATCAAGGCAGCTATGTTGAATCTCGGCCGGCCCAACGAGAATGAGTCTCGAAGTGTTGACGCTAGACAAGAACTTGACTTACGTATTGGTTGTGCATTTACAAGGTTCCAGACTAAATATTTTCAAGGTTGGTAGTAAAATTTAACTGAAAAATACTCTTTGTAAAGACATCTCTTAAAGTGTGTGATAACTGATAATGGTAATCATATAAGCTCAAAGATATAAGTAAGCATTCTCCATTTATGGCCTCATCATCGCTTACCATCAGGTTAAATTGAGGTCAAACGTGAGCTTATCCACAATAAAAAAAAATTACTGTCTAGTTTGGGTGTCATTACCAATTATTATCATTATTTTTTATTTACTATGTAATCCCTAATACTTTACCCACTAGTGAAAAATTAATTTGTGTTTAGCTATTCTACACTGTTAATTTTTAAACAAACGTTTTTAATATAAAAATCCTTTTTTTTTGGGTGGAAATCATAAAAGAATTATCAGACTATTACTCACTAAAACCCCCCTGTTTTCCTTCAATTGTTCTTTTCGTTCGAGGGCAACGGTAACTCTTTGGAACAAATGCACATAATACAAAGCTACCTAGCCCCAGTTTTAGAATATACAACAATCGTGCTATTGAGGGGCAACTATGTGTAAAAATAATTAGCTTCTATTACAACATCTACTATTACATATCCAGTTTTACACTGCGTGGTTTCTGGTTTCGTTCTAGTTGATCAATTCTCCTTAACTTTTACACAATTCTACAGGTAGATACGGTGATTTGGATGCGTCACTTATATCCTATGGGCCTTGTCAAACACCAACATTGGGCTTTTGTGTCCAACGTCACGATGAAATACAGACTTTCAAGCCTGAGACGTATTGGGTGTTACGGGTTACTGCTAGTACTTCAGAGGGCAGGGAATTACCGCTTGAGTGGAAGAGGGTGCGGAGTTTTGAGAAGGACATTGCTAATATGTTCCTTGCTGGGATCAAAGAGATTAAGGAGGCTGTGTAAGTGTATTCTTAATTGAAATCTTAACCCTACTTATGCCTTACATATTATAGCTTTATGTAATTCTAATTTCAAAATGTACACAATAAAAATACGATAATATTCAATTTAAACGCCTAATATCTATAGTACAATACATAAAAACTAACGTAATAGCAATAGTTTGCATTTCTATCAATAATTACTGCCAAAATACCGCGAAATAATAGTTAATGCTACTAACGAAGTTTCATGTTTGTTGAAATGAGGATTTCTAATAGAAATCTTTATTAACTACACTGTTTATCTATAGTTTGCTAAATTTTATAACCTCGTCATGGATGTTCTAGTGTTTCTAATATTATATGAGGCTATTATATTTTTGTATTATTAGTTGAAATTGCGGGAGAAGAATGTCTGGAAGGACTTGGGGGAGGCCTTTGCCAGCTGTGGGACAATAATAACTAGTAAAAAAAGTTGAAATTGCACATGAGAAAACAAAAAGTATATAATTGGGATAGCTTAGCGTATAATATAAAATTCGTGTTTTTAGGGTTCCGTACCTCAAATGGAAAATACGGATCCTTTACGGGATCACTTTGTTGTCCGTCTGTCTGTCTGTCAATACTCTTTATTTGGAAAAAAGCGTGGAGGTATCGTGTTGAAATTAAAACCTACTTCGCGTCAACCTTTAATTCTGAAATTTGATATGAATAAAAGTATCATAGCACAAGTATAGGAAAACATCTGAAAACTAATTTTGAAGTTACGTAACCTTTTTTGCGGTTCGGAAAAATTTTCGAGAATAGATTCGTGAGTTGAATTATTTTCATAGGTACTTAAGTTTGTAGGAAACTGCGCGTCCGACTCACACTTGTTTATTAAAATATGTATTATATCCTATTGCTAGTATGCATCCCCGTCCTGGCGTCCATGGTTGTTGTAGAAAGTTGTAAAGGTGTACTATGTTCAACAGAGTGGTGAACATCCAAGCTAAAGAGAAAGTGAAGCCGCGTCCCACAGCATTGAACACAGTGGAACTGATGCGAGTGGCTAGTGCGGGCCTTGGCATGGGGCCGCATCATGCTATGCAGGTAAATATAAATATCATGCTGTTTAAAGTCCCAGTAACTCGCACAAATCAGAAAAAGTTCGCACCCGTGACTACAGGAGCAGTAGAAATACTTAATAACGTCTCTCGGTCATTGGATATCTTTTATTGCTCATTGACGGAATTCCAGAGGGTAACACTGTGTTGTCTTCTATATAACTTGTTCCCCAAGGCGTTGTTTGGTACTGACCAATTATTATTATGTATGTATGTAGCCTGCACTAATAGTTATGTGATCACTTAATGCACAATGGGCTATTGTGCAAAGATGCCTCAGTTTCTTTGAGGGAAGCTATTATGCAACTACGTTTGTTACCTTGTGTATACCCTGGGTACTGTATCTGTAACTGCACTAGTCGCATGCGAAACCGGGGCGGGTCAGTGGTACTTAAAAAAGATTTATACGAGGCCAATATCAGAATAGTACTAGTAGCCCAATAGTGGTCAAGAAAAAAATAATTTAAGTCCATCAATACGAAAAAAAAAGAAAATAGTGTATTTGCTTTAAGAGAATAGTGTCTCATCGTTGTTACTTAGCTTAGCCACTTCTTGATCATTTTACCTGTAATAGAATTTTTTACCCTAGTATTGCCTTTACTATACGATTCAAATATGAATAGGATCGACTCTTTCCATGTTGTGACGTCATAGCTGTCAAATGAAATCGGTTAGGCAGGGTAAACAAACCAAGATGTTTTTTTTAATTAAATTTATTTACGAATCATGAACGAAAAAAGTTTTATCAGAATTTAGTTATTTAACAATAAGGTTTTATCTTCACTTAGATTTCAATAAGACTCGATTAAACAAAATAAAAAAAAAACGTTATTGATACGCAAATAAATTTTCTTTGCAAACTGTACTTTTCAATCAACATTTGACAGATAGAGGTCATTGATATTCACGTTCCTATTCTTATTTGAAACGCATTGTATTTTGCACTTACATGATGAGTCACTATTTTCTTGACATGAATAGACTATAGTAAAATTTGATTAAAATTATTGTTTATTTGTTTTTAATTTGATTTTAGTTATGTTTAAAGTGATTACTTACAGATAGCAGAGAGATTGTATACACAAGGTTATATCTCATACCCGCGTACTGAAACTACCAGCTACCCAGAAAATTACGACTTAATGTAAGTGGAATAATCGGTTTTTGTTTCTTGTAGTATTTAAATGATAGCAGTAATAACTATGTAGTAGAAGTACTGCCTGACTGGTATCTTGCTTGCTAACGCGACCAATGAGCGGATAGAGATATTAGTTTAAGCATGGAAATAAAGAAAGGGATTGGTAAACTATTAAAATTTTTTATGTAAAGTATTACAGAGCATAAAAAAAGTTAAGAGAGGGCGCCACATGACATAGACTCTATATGATTTAGTATTTATGGTCGCGTTTAGAACTCTTTTCCAGGAATGTTCATTACTTTGTGTAATATATTTCATCACCACTGCTCACAAAATGGTGAAGGAAAACAACGTGAGGAAACCAGCATATACTAGAACCGAAAATTCGCAGACATGCGACATCTAAAGTCTGTCTAAAAAGTCAAACGACTTGTGAATTTTTAAACGAAATAATAATTCTGTTGCCGGCAACACGAATTTTACTTGTCACTCAAATGGCTATCCCGAATGGCCGGTACGAACCATTTTGATACTTTTATGTTATTTATACTACTTTTGTAATAAAGAAATATTATTAAAGAGAACAAAAGACATGTATTCTGAATGAAAATGTTTAGCATTTTTTTATTGTTAAAAAGTTCTCTAATAATATTAAATCATTAAAAAAAATACATGTATACGATACGTTTTCTATGGTTCTATCAGTAAGCAATGATCAAGACTTTTTATCAACATTGATTATTCAACCAGTGTTAACTACATCAGATTTCATTGTAACCTAATAATTACCCAAGTCATTTGACTTTTTAGACAGACTCTAGTGGTGGATTACTGCCCATTCCCTCTCTTATCGAGGAGGCCTGAGTCCCAGCAATGGGAACCTTAGCAGATTATGATTATCATGTTTATAAATTAATTTTAATGACCACTACTCTCAAAAAGGTGAAAAAAAAACATCGTGAGGAAACCTGCCATCATGCCGAAAGACGTCCACTGTTGAACATAGGCCTCCCGCAAGTGTCGCCACAATGAACGGTCTTGTGCATCTCGCATCCATTGGATTCCCGCAACTCTTGCCAGGTCATCGGTACACCTTATAGGAGGCCTTCCAACATTGCGTCTTCCGGTACGCGGTCGCCATTCCAGAACCTTTTCGCTCCAATAGCCATCCGTTCAACGAGCAATGTGCCCTGCCCACTGCCACTTAAGTTTGGCGATTCTGGAAACCTGTACTTAACCTGTCCTAGCTCGAGAGGACACCGGTGTCCTCTCACATCCACTCCACTATAGGTCATAATTCCGATGTTTAGAGTCTACTTTTGTATGAACAAGTTTGGTAGTAGTGGTACTATATAATTCTAATGCAATATTTCTTTTATTCCCAAGGGGCACCCTGATTCAACAACAGAACTCTAACAAGTGGGGTGCGGAAGTCCGCGCGATCATCGCCAATGGTATCAACCGACCTAAGAAAGGACACGACGCCGGCGACCATCCTCCTATCACGCCTATGAGGCCTGCTGGTAATGAACTAATTGATTTTTTGGTGTGTTGATGGGGTTGTTCGCAGAGGCTGAAGTTGATGGTTTTCATGCGTAAGCGATGCGCCTTCTACATGCGCAGAGTATGCGTCAGTCCGTACAATATCCTGAATTCCTGAATACTATAGCGGATAGGTGGGATAGCCCCATACTGGAGCATTGGGTACGCCTGTATGCTCATGTGGCGTATAATACATTAAAAAATCGGTCAAGTGCGAGTCGGACTCGCGCACGAAGGGTTCCGTACCATTGTAAACAACAGCAAGCAAAAATAAGCAAAAAATGGTGTTTTTTGTATGGGAGCCTCCCTTGAATATGTATTTTATTTCTATATTATTATTAAAGTAAAAATACAACTGAGTATTTTGTTAATATTCAAATTTAATATCAAGTGCCTACCTGTTGCGATTATTGATAACGAGCAAAAAGGGCAAAAAAATCGCGTTTGTTTTATTAGAGCCTTTTTAGTATTTGTTGTTATAGTGGCAACAGAAATACATAATTTGGCCAAATTTCAACTGTCTAGCTATCGCTGTTCTTGAGATACAGCCGGGCGACCAACAGACAGTGCAAAAAATCAAAAGTCGCCCGCTTGAAAGTCTGTATCTCCATACAAACTTCCAAACCCCGTTTTACTCCCTTAGGGGTGCAGTTTTGTAAAATCCATTCTTAGCGGATGTCTACACCCTATAGGGAACCTACCTGCCTACATAATTTTAAATTTTCTGAGATTTCGTGATTAATCAGTGAGTAGTATATCGCTTTTATATAATACCTATATAGATTTAAATTATTCCTTGTACCCATGGATTCAAACAGCTTCGACGACACACAAGTTAAACCACCTAGGCGGGCGACCTTGAATGTGCAGTAACCGATTTTCGGGTCTCAATCAAAATGGGGGGCTGGGCGTAACTATAGCAACGGGTTCAACTTATTTGCCGCGTACTATAGTTTATTTTGTCGAGGTGAATCAAATATCCTGTTTGTTTCATGCATTACAACACTCATTTTTCTTTTCTCCCAGTGGAATCTGAGCTGGAAGGCGACGCGTGGCGCATTTACGACTACGTGACGCGACACTTCATTGCCACACTGTCGCGCGACTGCAAGTACCTGTCCACTATCATCACGTTCCAGATCGGCTCCGAGACCTTCAAGTACACCGGCAACACGCTCGTCGACGCCGGGTATACTGAGATCATGCATTGGCAGGTATGCGTCAATATTTTCAATCAATCAATCATTTATTTTGTAAAACATAGATGGGTTAACAGGTGGTATAATAGAGAAATAAGTGCACTATGTTTTGCCATAAAAATGGCGTATAAAATGAAGGCAAAAAGCCAATCAAATAAAATAAATTAGAAATATCTGATTTAGTCAATCAGAAAAATATAAAAAACAATTGAAAAAGAGAAATAAAATACGAATTTGTCAATTGTCATTCACCAAACATAAAATCAAATGAAATAACTACAATTATTAAAATTATATCATGGATTAATAAATTATTACAAATTATTATTATTTTCGGACTTGACTATTTGGTACTTCCACAGGTTTGGATCGGATTCGGTTCGGATATAGTGCGAAACCGCTCTTAGAATCAAGCGACTAATGTAGCGGCGAAGCTTTACTGTATACCGCTGGTTCTATGCGAATTTCGTCACAGAAATACGCGTTTTTTATGTACTAAATAAAGTTCTAGATTGCCATAAAGAACCGCTAAACTGAAGTAGTTTTAAGCTTTCCCAGAAAGTAGACCGATGGCTATGATATATTCGCTCGATTGTTCAGTTGTGGACATATTTCGGCCGAAATGATGATGATGACCGTATATTTTAAAAAGTGAGTGTAGTGTTTTATGTCATGTTCACTCTTTACAATTTTTTAAAAAATATTATTGATAGGCTCACGTTTAACCACCATCTCACCTGATCGTAAGCGATGATGTGGCCGACGCTGAAGCACGCTTGCCTAGAAGTAACCTATAGTATGACTTAAAGACACCCAGGTTGAAGCTATCAGAAAACAGACTCCGGCAGGGAATTTCACTCCTTAGCTATACTCATACGGCATAATGAATGTGTTCTCGAAACGCTTTGTACGTATGGATGGGATGTCCAACATGTACCGGTGGTACAACGCCGTACGTTTAGTGTTCTGATGATGGAAGATGATGATGGATATATCTTCATAGAAAATCCACCAGATTTGGAAGGTTTCTAATTCCGACCATTAATTGTCTCGTAAACCTTTTTGCGAGCAGCTTTTTAAAAGAGTCTATGATTAGAAAATAATGAAAACGTTTTTTAATATTCGAAAAGGCATTCGGCAAAGACGAGTTCGTGCCGCTCCTGAACGTAGACGACGTGCTGCGCGCTCACGACCATCGGCTGGTGGAGTGTCAGACATCACCGCCTGACTACCTTACCGAGTCTGAGGTAAGGAATACAGTACCTTTTTTCACAAACCTAACATTGTTTCACGCTTTCAAGCCTGGAAAATCAGTCAGAAAGGATTGAGAATCTGACGGCTTAGTTAAAAAAAAAACCGGCCATGTGCGACTCGGATTCGCACTTTAAGGGTTGCGTACTCTTATATTTTATTATTACCTATATTCTATTTTATATTCTATCTATAAAAACGGCAAAAAACTCATGTTTGTTGTATGGGAGCTCCCTTAGATATTTATTTTATTCTGTTTTTTTTTTATTAGTATTGGTTTAAATAGCAACAACAGAAATACATCATCTGTGAAAATTTCAACTGTCTAGCTATCACGGTTCATGAGATACAGCCTGGTGACAGACGTACAGATAGACAGACGGACGGACAGCAGAGTCTTAGTAATAGGGTCCCGTTTTACCCTTTGGGTACGGAACCCTAAAAATTAAGTCTTGAAACTAAAATTAAAATAAAATTGTACTTAAAGTGTAAGCTACGGGTCCTAGCGTGACTATGCCCTCACTAGATGGCGTTGAACTCAACATTTTTAGTTTATAAATTTTGTTTTTAGTCTATAGGAAGTATTTGTAAAGTCAAGGAAAAGACAAAAACTTACTGTAATGTTACTCAGGTAATAACATTGATGGAGAAGCACGGCATCGGC
The DNA here is from genome assembly GCA_958295575.1 of Leucania comma. Classification (NCBI taxonomy): domain Eukaryota; kingdom Metazoa; phylum Arthropoda; class Insecta; order Lepidoptera; family Noctuidae; genus Leucania; species Leucania comma. The sequence continues at coordinate 18,882,059 of OY282477.1, read as the reverse complement.
ACGGACGCCTCAATCCCCGTGCACATCAACAACATCTGTCAACGTAACTACGTCACCGTGGGCAGCGGCCGACGTCTCGTGCCGACAAACTTGGGCATCGTGTTAGTGCACGGATATCAGAAGGTAAGATTGAAATACTTCACACGCTACAACGTCCCGAGTGACGTAACGAGCGAGCTCGTGCATCTTCGGGTGTCTTCGAATCCCAAATCGAAAATAAAGGGCCTATTACACCACTCGATATTCATACGGTGTTAGTCGACGTCGCGTAGTGTAATAAGGGTCAGACTGTCTTACTCGAAAGTAAACTTTAAGACAGTCTGTGTATCGTGTTTGGAATATCGAGTGGTGTAATAGGCGCTTAACTTTAGGTTGTTTTTAAGGTAGGCATCCAATGACTTCCGCCTTAGGGCGAAGCGGAAGGACGTGACCCTTTATTTTATAAAAGCGAAAATTTGTGTGTGTGTTGTTACTTCTTCACGCTCGAACGGTTATACGAAAAGCACACAGGATACTTTTTACCCCGAGAATATTTTCCTATGGGTCAATTTTATACTTTCACGCAAGCAAAGCCGGTGGCAGTAACTAGTACAACATAGAAACTTCTTTTCAGATTGACCCCGAACTAGTCCTACCAACGATGCGATCGGCTTTAGAAGAACAACTGAATCTCATAGCGTTAGGTCGCGCAGACTTCCACGCGGTCCTCACGCACACCACAGAGATATTCAGAAGAAAGTTCCAGTACTTTGTGAGGTCCATAGAGGCTATGGATCAGTTGTTTGAAGTCAACTTCTCATCACTAAAGACCAGCGGGAAAGCTCTGTCGAGATGTGGCAAGTGTAGGCGGTATATGAGGTATATTCAGGTGAGTTTTGAGTTATTTCACAGGAATATATTTCGTTCAAAAGTTGTTGTTTCCCTAGATTATTATGTTATTATTTAACTAGCACGTAGCCCGAATTCGTTCGCGAGAATTTTCTTATAAAAATTTTAAGACCCATTAAACCATATTTTGAGGGTAGTTTCGTTAAAACTAAAAATGACAGTCTTTATTATTCATTTTGCTTAGAATTAGTGCCAGGTATCAAGTTTACTAACCTAAGAAATAAGGATTCCGAATACAAATTTTAAAACTCCTGAATGACCCCGGCATACAACTGTATTGAGGGTAGTTTTAAAAACAAATAATTACAAGGAAATTGGTCTAAGTCGAGCGGTCTAACATTTTAGAATAGAAATACTTTTATCCAGGCCAGACACAGCACAACGGTTACAAATAAAAAGTAAAAAAAAAGAGCGAAAGTATGGAATGCGCCGAGTGTATCCGCGCCGAGTGTATCCGCGCCGAAAGGGTTAAAAAAACAATTGCCAATCATTTTTTACTTTGCCTGATTCTCACGCGGCTTGCTATACTATACCTGGGCTTTGTCTGGGCAAGGTAAAAATGAACGATAGATTTTTTTTCATTATTTTCCTTTTCTAGGCCAAACCTGCACGTTTGCACTGCTCCCACTGCGACGACACGTACGGCCTACCACAGAACGGCACGGTCCGCATATACCGGGAGCTTAAGTGTCCGCTTGATGACTTTGAGCTACTATCGTGGTCCTCCGGCAACAAGGGCAAGAGCTTCCCGCTGTGTCCCTACTGCTACAACCACCCGCCTTTCAGGTAAGATATACTTCTGTCAGTAACTTAAAGGTCAAGTTTGCTTGCTTCCATTACTCTCACTACAGTTTACCGAAAAACGGCAAAGTCTAACAAAGAACGGCACTGTTTAAAAAAGTGGTACAGTCTAAAGAAGAATGGCGCAGTTTTAAAAAAACAGCACGTCTAAAAACGAGCGGCATGGTTTAATAAGCAAGTGCACAGTACACAGTAGCACAACAATAACGTTAAGGTCTAACAAAGAACGGCGCGGTCTAAAACAAAACAGCATAGTCTAACAAATAACGGCATGGTCTAGTAAAGAATAATGAACCGCACGGTGGTGCGCACATATTGCGAGATAAAGTGCTCTCAACGACTTCGTAGTCCTCCAGAAACAAGTGCAAGAGCTACTCGCTATGTCCTTATTGCTTCTTTACTACTACTATTGCTTATCCGTCGTTCAGGTAACTGAAGTTTTTGCTAAGAGAGACTTCATAGAATAAGATGTTAATTTCTAAATCATGTCTGTCAAGATTTGCCTAATAATTTATTGTAATTGTATTTTTTTATAGGCGACTTTATAACTATACTGTCATTTGAAGGGAGCTTTTAGTAAAACCTCGCCGCGTGTTGAGTTCATAACTAGGTCTATACCTATTATTCACTCTGTTAAACCACTATAATTTTATTATTTTAAAGGCCAAATTGACCAATGAAATTAATCGCGAATAGTTCAATCTAAACTCAGTTTAAGCGTTTAATCGAGATCAGAGCTTCACTTTGCGTACGCTAAACTTAGTTTAAATTTAAAACTGTGTGCTTAATCACGTTTAACCGCTGTCAGTTATCAATGTAATAATAATAACAAACATTGTTACGTTTATTTATATTTGTAAACCACTGACGGAGCACGGAAACTCGGTGTCGGCACAGGCACTGTGCTTCCTCGTCACTGACCCGGCACGGATGTGTGGGGATAGACCTTTATGTATAACTGGGCACGCACGGTTCTAAATAATTATGTAAATATTAAATAAAACAAAGGTGATTGGCGATATGACATTGAGAAATCATTAATGGTTATGCTAATTACAACTTTATTTTCAGGGACATGAAAAAGGGTTTCGGCTGCAACTCATGCACGCACCCGACGTGTCCATACGGCGTGAACTCGACGGGCGTGTCCGGCTGCGTGGAGTGCGAGTCGGGCGTGCTGGTGCTCGACCCCTCGGCGCCCAAGTGGAAGCTGGCTTGTAACCGGTATGTATGACGCCAGAGGGTATTGACGACGATTAGCGCCTCGAGCCTAGCAAGTCAACTGGGGAGCAGTGAAGTGAAACAAATATACTAAACTGTTTGTGAAGCCACCAAGCGTGCAGTGCGGCGGGTTGTGAACATTTTAGAACTCTAAACTTTTGACCGTCTTAGAACAAAAAAAAACGTGTCCAGCGCGCCATCGTCATGAAATCAGAAATCAGAATAGTTTATTTCAAATAGATCAATTACAGGCACTTTTGAATTGTCAAAATGTCGATCAGTCCAAAAAAAGTGAAGCTAAATTGTACGTTCTAAAGTGTAAATCTCTATGGAGAAGAATGTGCAAGAAACTACATGGACACTCTTTTTAAATCATATTATGAGTTACATAAATCTTGGTGACATATTTCTTGACGCTTTTATTATGTGAGCACAATGAAGAAAAAAAAATTAGCAAGTAATGAAAAAATAAAATAAACTAATTAAAAAATAGAAATTGAATTAAGCCACTGCGAGCTAAGAGATGACCAGTCCCAACTGACGGCGTCCGTTCACGAGCATGACGCGTGCCTCAGCCCCACTCAGCTCAACCATTTTGAAGGAAACTGAATGACCCAATAACACATGCCACCATCTGCGAGACATTTGAGTGAGCATGACAAACTCAACTGCCATGTTCGTAATGTTAAACAAGTTGTAATCTAATAAAATAAAAATGCTCCATGATACTTCACATGCACAAATTAGAAAAAAAAGTGCTTCTAAATTACAATGTTATTGTTTCTAGTTACAAAAAGTAATAATAGATCACAAGCTCCATTAAAATAAACAAATAAATTTAAATAAAAATATTGAAATAGAAAAAAAAAACATTTCGAAAACAACCATACAAAAAAGGCGTCTCCTCCATATAAAAAAATAAATAAAATAAAATGATCAACCAATATGTAGGCAAATGTGGCTGTGGCTGTGGAGCAGGACCGGTATCTTATGATGTGGAGAACTAGTCTACTACTCCTGGAACATGATATGATTGCTGTAACCGAATCATTCCTCGATCACTCAATTGAAGACTCCGAAGTTACGAGTAATGGTTACAATGTGATACGGCGAGATCGTGGAACTCCATGTGGCGGTGTTATGCTGCTGTCGCGAGCAGGCCTTCTCATGACCCGACGTCCGGATCCTGAAACGGATGATGGTGAAGATCTCTGGGCTACGTGTAACCTAAATGGTCGCTCGATATTTGTGTGTGTCGTGTACATAAAACCCAGTGCTAGTGATGCCGACTACATGTCGTGGTTTTGTAAAGTAGAAAGCTTTATACATAATATAAAGGGAAGTGTGTTTTATGTGGGGATCTAAATTTGAATAGTGCCTCGGTTAATATTAACAACTATTTCTGTTATTTTTTGTCTTTTTGTAGTTTGACAGAGAGGAACGCTGTGAAGAATGTGCATGGAGGTATGCTAGATGTAGTGTTGGTCCATGAGAGCGTTGAAGTATCAGTTAGCGAGACAGAAGGTATGGTACCTCCTGATAATTACCACCCACCACTTGATATCACTTTAAAATTTGACACAGCTCCACATGTTCGCCGTATGCCAGCCTGTAACAGTGATAGGTCTACGGACTGGAATTTTAATAAATGCGATTATGAACGTCTCACTGCTTTACTAAATCAGGAAACATGGAGTACCGTTCTAGAGTCAACTGATATTACTTCTAGCACAAATATTTTTTTATGAAACTGTTTACAATATTTTTAATGAGTGTATGCCAAAGAAACTACGAAACAGAGCTAGTCGCAAACGATATCCTGTTTGGTATACTCGAGATATTATTACAGATCTTCGACATAAACAGAGACTACATCGTATTTGGAAAGCGTCTAAATGTTCTTTAGCTTACAAGGCATTTTCTGACTTAAGAGCAAACCTAAAACATCGTATCACAATCGCTTATAACTCACACTTACATCGTGTTGAGAATAATATCAAACTCAACCCACGACAGTTTTGGAGACATTCCACTCTGCGGTGCAAAAGAGGCTTTGAACCCACCATCAATTACCAGGGTCAATCACTGTCTGGTATTGATGCGGCTAATGGTTTTGCTGATTTCTTCGCCAGTGTTTTCTTATCCGAAACCCCTGACTTAAACGTATCCCAAATATGTGCTCTTGACACACATAGCAACAGTAATTCTGTAAGCATAATTAATTTTTTCCCTAAAGATGTAGAACGTGGTATAAGTAAGTTGAAGCTTAGTAGCTCTGTCGGGCCAGATAACATTCCAGCTAAAGTCCTTAAACTATCTGAAGCATCCATAGCCAAACCTCTATGTCATATATTTAATCTGTCTTTGAGCACTGGAAAATATCCGACACAATGGAAGCTCTCTAGGGTTACGCCCATACCCAAGACAAGAGTAAAAACATCTGTTGAAGACTACAGGCCTATTGCCATATTGTCGGCCCCTGCTAAAGTATTTGCACATATTTTGTATAAGGAAATTCAAAGGCAAGTCGATATTTATATGTGCAATGAACAACATGGTTTTCGTAATAAAAAGTCCGTTAGCACCAATTTACTCACTTTAGTTTATTTTATTTCTACTCAAATGGACCACGGACAGCAAGTGGATGTGCTGTATTTTGATTTCCGCAAGGCTTTTGATAGAATTAATAATGACATTTTGCTACGTAAGTTAAGTGCCATAGGATTTTCACCAAGTCTTCTTCTTTTTATTTCTGACTATCTTCGAGATTGCCAGCAATTTGTTCGTCTTGGCTTATACAACTCGCATGTCTATCATACACGATCAGGCGTGAGTCAGGGTTCCATTTTAGGTCCCCTGCTATTTTTGATTATGATTAATGATCTCCCACAAATAATAAAACACGCAAAGTGTTTACTTTAAGCTGACGATCTAAAGATTTTTATTAATGTTAACTCTGTGTCTGGCTGTATAGCTCTCCAGCATGATATAGATGCCCTGAGTGAGTGGGCTACTATCAACAAGATGGAATTTAACATCTCCAAATGCCAAATAATGAGCTTTGGCCGCATGCGGAGTCCTATACAGTACGACTACAGTATAAACAATGATCTTATAACTAGAGTTTCGACTGTGAAAGACCTTGGTGTCCAATTTGACACAAAACTAACTTTCCATACGCACATATTAAGCCTGGCTAAAGAGTCATTTAGACGTTTAGGATTTGTTTTGCGTAACAGTCAATGTTTTAAAAACCATGCAGTTATAAAGCTTCTCTATAATGCTTTAGTTCGGTGTAAACTCGAAACCAGCGCTTGTGTATGGAACCCTCATGAGGTTACATATACACTTATGCTGGAGAAAGTTCAAAAAGCTTTTCTCAGGTACCTATACAAGCGTCTATTTGGATATTATCCATACATATTACTAGAAAGTTTAAGGTTCTGTGAGAAGACAGAGTGAAAGGTTTAATTTAATTTAGTATTAATGGCTATTTTGCTGTACTGAATGAATAAATAAATTAGCTAAGCATTTTTATCAAAGATGTAATCTTCCAATTTATATGCTTGTCTACATAGTGTGTGTTTAATGCACGTTTTAAAATTTGATAATCAAAGTTGATCTAATCTGTTCCTATTCCTGGTATTAAAATTGTGCCTGTCACTTATCTTAGTAAAAAGATATTTAGAATATTTATCCGAACATACATAATGTTTTCATAAATGTATTGACAAGGGACCGTCATGATGTTTGTTTCCTTAAATAGTTCCCTAAGAGAATCGCGCCGGCGAAGTTTATATATGACTCTGATTGCTCTTTTCTGCAGAATAAAAATAGACTCTATGTCTGCAGCCTGTCCTCATAGTAAAATACCGTAAGACATTATGCTATGCAAGTTACTAAAATAGACTAGTCTCGTGGTATCGACATCAGTAAATTGACGGATTTTTCTAACAACATATGCTACTGAACTAAGTCGACCTGCCAGAGATGTTAAATGAGGACCCCATTGCAGCCTCGAGTCAAGCTTGATTCCTAGGAAAACCGTGTTCTCGACGAATTTGAGTTTCTCCTTGTTCAAAACTATGTCGAAGTTATTACTTTTAACATTTGGTAACGCAAATCTTATGCACTTATTTTTTTCCATTTAATACTAAATTAGTAACAGTGAACCAGTTGTGGACTTACTGTAGAGCGTTGTTTACATCATCAAGGTTTATAGAACGTCTATTGATTTTAAAAATTAAAGACGTATCGCCAGCAAACAATATAATGTGTGGTGGTGTTTTTAATAGATGCAGTCTGGGTTGGAAAAAACATGATTTTTAAAAAAAAATCGATTAATGTACGATTTTTTGAAAAAAATCTAATTAATCATGATTTTTTTAATTTTTTCGTTTGATTATTAAATTTAACTATAGTTTTGCGCAAAACGGAACGCGCCTTCAAGGGATTGCGCGGGCACAGCGCGGGGATTTCCTTATTGTCTGACAATTGACTGCCAAGCAAAAGGGCAATCCCCGTATAGTGTTTTGTTTATTTCGCTTGCAATTACGGTCTTACTTTCGTTCTAACAAGCATTCATTCGTTCAGTTTTGTTCACTATTGTTATTGCTGTGATGCGTGCGTGACCAATTTATTATAAATAAAATGCCTCGCCAAAGAGATGGGATTTGGGCGCATTTCACAGAAAAAAGCACTATCAAAACTGGCTGTCGGGCTATATGCAACAATCGTAAAAAAGAAATTCAAGCTCTGGTTGTGAGGATGAAAATATATTACGAAAAGTGCAAAAATAATATTCCGAACACTGGATCATTAATTTTAAGAAACCGACTGGGAATTGCAAAGGCTGGAAATCACTTTTTTTATTCAATCTAAAACTAGATAACTTATTTCTGTTGCCGCTTTATCAACAAATACTAAAAACAGAATATAATAAATGTTTAAGTGGGGCTTCTATACAATAAACGTGATATTTTTGCTACGAATGTTACGGAACCCATCGTACGCGAATTCGATTCGCACTTGGCCGGTTTATTTATATTTGTGTTGTTAAAAGATGAAGTAGCCAGTTCGCGCTCAGAGCATGCTTTTACTTATTTAACGTGGCGGTTAAAAGTTTCAACCCCTCGCACGCCTGGGGGTATTATTATTATTTAATTGCCCCCGTTTTAGAAAAGCACATAAAAATAATAATAATGGTATAGAAACCAACATTTTCGGCTGAATGAATGTCGTGCATTTGTGTGTACAGTACGACAATTAACGTTTTTCAAGGTCATTCAAGTTGTACAAACGTATGTAAAATCGGCTTTCGAGGGGAAAATCAGCTTTGTTATTATTATTTCAGTTGCGACGTAATAATAAACGTGTTCGAGGACGCGACGCGCGTGACGGTGTGCGACGCGGCGTGCAGCGCGTGCGGCGCGCAGCAGGTGACGGTGGAGTACCGCGCCGAGCGCACGCGCCTGCCCGCCGCCATCACCGAGATGACGGCCTGCCTCTATTGTGAGCCCACCTTTAGCGCACTGGTTAGTACAATCACTTTCCTCGCTGTTATCACTTTATTTTTTAATATGTTTTTCTTGGATACCAAGTCTTTTAAGTACTTGGCCAGACTGGTGACGCGGGCGTGAAGCGGGCACGACACAGCAAACTCAAACATAACAACTTTATTTGAGAGTGTATAGTGGGCACGCGGGTGTGGAAAATTGCGCGACCTGTTTAACACGGGACGTACCATCGCGGTCATTTCTGCCAGATTACTTAAAAAAAAAAAATCGCTTCAATACTGCAGCGCGGCACCAAAACCTTTAAAGTTTTCGTTTTGAGTGCAAGCAATAATAAACTTAGCGGTGGACAGACGGAAGTGTCTTCTTAATCCCAGTGTCTTCTTAATCCCTCTTAAGAATATCAGCTTTTTGGTTAAAATATTAGGCCTTCCGCCCACGGAAGCATATCTTTATAGAGGCGTATTTGTCATTATTTGGTGTACGCCTACGCGTCCATGGATAGTAGCCCTTACTCCCTTAGTGTTGGCGTGCAGTATTATGTTCCTTACACGGTGTTTCTTACATTTGACATAGATTGAAATAGAATGTTAGAAATGCGTGTAACTGTGTGTCCAGGTGGAGAAGCACCGCGCGGTGGCGTCGCGCGCGCCGGCGGGGCGGGGCCGCGGCGGCCGCGCGCGCGCCAGCAAGCACCGCAACAAGCAGCCCAAGGACAAGATGGCGCAGCTCGCCGCTTACTTCGTCTAACTCGGACGACACTACCCCTTCTCAGTACCCACAATTTTTTCTCATGTTATGTTTTTGCAGCAGCAAAACATATTTGTGTATATTTGTGTCACATTGTCGCGATAAAACATCGTATTCGATATATCTATACCTGATATTTTGTCTACATTAGCGCTCAAACGCTTTTCCATGCAAGTGTTCATGTGATAAGCATTCGTGTTCGCCCGAATACTTCGAGATTTAACGAACTACTTGGCCACGTTTGTGGCGATAACGCAAATATTCGCCGAATCACGATAATGTAGCCACACTATTAAAGGGGCTAGCCACTATCGAGCCGGGTCAACACTTGCGCACTGCATTTTGAGCCTGAAAGCGGTACGATAAGAAGCAGTGTTCGAGTAAATGTGGTAAAAAAACAATAGAAAGTCGCTGGATGACGTTCGTTTTTCAAATCTTTTAAACCAATGGTCGCTTTTTTATATTGTGAGCCTGGAGTTCACAATATGAAAGCGACCTAACAAAAAAAAAAAGATACGGTCGTTTATGTCGCAAGAAACGTATATTTCTAAATTCATAGGGTACTTGTCGTTGACCTAGAACTATGAAATTTGGCATGAAGCAAGGTGTCATAACAGAAATATAGGAAAAAATCTGAAAACTGTCAAAATGTAGTACATAACTACAAATTGTCAGTTTTCAGATTTTTTCCACAAAAAAATTTTTTTTTGCTGTTCGGAAAAATCTTGGAGACGCGATTCCGAAATTGAATTATTTTCATAGTTAGGTTTGTACGGAACACTCAGTGCGCGAGTCCGTTCGTACTTGCCCGGTTTTTTTTTTTTAACAATGAGTAGATATGCTAGAATAATTACTTAACTCACCTTCTTTATATAAAATTTTTTTGCAGACCATAATTACTTATAAAGTGGTTGTTATACCAGGTCACGTTTCGTATAAGTTTGATCAAATTCTGATCAGAAACTTCGAATCATCCAAATAAGAAAGAAACCTAAAACCAATGGTATTATTGTAATTTTATGTATATCTGAGTGGCACTTTCAGACTTATAGATAGAATAAGATCATCATTATATATTCAGCCGAATGACGTCCAGTGCTGGACATGGCTTTTTCTAAGTTTATCTGTCGTGGCCAGATCATAGAATTGATCACTTCATGATGTGACCGGCCATATCATGAAATAGTTGCATTTCATGATATGACCAACTAAAACTGGCCAGATCATTTAAACGTCAATGTTTCATGATATTTCAATTAACGTTTGTCCATATCATAATATAGGGTTTCTTTGACATGGCATTCAATCAATCTTAGTAATGTTTGTCAATAGATAAATAAGACATTTTTTATAGCTATAATTTTAAAAGAATAACTACTAAATAACACTATTAGAGACTGAAATCTACTACTACCTGTGAAATATGTTTCGTACTCCAAGGGTTTTTACGTTGTTCTTCGTTTTTGAATGACTTTCGTAAAATTCAAATTGTTTTTTATCGTAATGATATTTCATTAATAACATTATTCTCAAATAGCACATTATTACTAACAGTTTTATCAGAATAACCACAAGAATAACTGTCCCCAGCCATGATTCATAACAAAAACAAAACATCAGCGCCTCTAACGGTGGACAATGTAACTATTTTACAATATGCTCAGCCATGTTTGGCCATATCACGAAATAATCATGTGTTTAGCCGTTTATATGGTGAAACGCAGATTGCTCATTGAATTGGCTTGCCCTTATCATGATGTGGCCAGCGGACGAGGTTCTATATCATGAAATGCCACCATTTCATGATATGGCCGGTCACATCATGAAGTGATGAATTCTAACATCTGGTCACCACATATCCATACCTTCACCAGGCTATCAGCCCACCTTCCGACGCTGCGTATTTCGATACGCGGTCGGCACTCCAGAACCTTTCGGCCCCATCAACTATCCGTCTGCGAGTAATGTGGACGGCCCACTGCCACTTAAGTTTAACGATTCTTCGAGCTATGTCCGTAACCTTTGTTCTCCTGCGGATATCTTCATTCCTGATTCGCTCACGCAAGAAAAACCCGGGCATAGCCCTCTCCATTGCTTTTTGGATGACTTTAGGCCTTCTGACGAGATCCATTGCGAGCGACCACGTTTCAAAGCCATAAGTCATCATTGCCAACACAAACTGGTCATAGACTTTTGTCTTGAGACACTGTTATGTCGAATGGTTAGAATAAGATATTCTTAAGGCCCTGTGGTGCTATTCTCTAAGAAAACGCAGCGCTGCCTCAACGACGAACACCCAAATAGGATACATTGGATTGTCAACCTAATGTGCCTATGCATTGGATTGTTAATTCAATGTATCCTATTTGGATGTTCGTCGTTGCGGCAGCGCTTCGTTTTCTTAGAGAATAGCACCACTGATCGACAAGCGAATAAAACCGCGGTCTTATGGCTCGTCGGTAAAGCTCGTCGGTGTATCATTGCAATACGAACGACGTACCTGGCTCGCGGCTCGTCGTGTTTGCTTCATTTTCTACTCGGCTCGTCGTTCAAAACTTTTTTACTCGCTAGTCGATCAGCACTGCCGAGCCGCGAGTAAAACCGACGTTCTATAAAACCGCGGTATTGGCTCGTACGTCGATCATCCACTTTATATAAATATTATAAACGTTTGAAGTATAGGAATCGTTTGTCCTGGTATGGTCATGTGAAGAGGAGGGATCAAATGCATGTTACTAAAAATATTATGAGTATGCATTTGGATGATGTAAGGAGAGGGAGAGGAAAGCCAAAAAAAGATGAATGGATTGATATGAAAGAAAAGGAAGTTAGTTATAGCGTGACGGTTGATAGGAAATAATGAAATAAAAAACGCGTTGCGCCGATTCCAAGCAAAACGGGACAAAGGCAGGATGATAATGAAGTAGGTAATAAATAGTATAACATTTAGTCAAAACTCTCTCAATACTTTTGTATGAAAGTAAACTAATATGTTTTTAAGGACAATACAACCTTATTTTTAGTATGCAAAACCCGAAACACGTGGCTAGTATTTTTATGTAAAGAATCTATGTGTAAAATTTCATAACTGTATCCTGAAAAATTACAAATTTATAACCTTGTTATGTTACCTAGTTGTTCACTCAAACACATGGTCACCGGGCCATCCAGGCGACTGAAGGGTTGTTTTGCTCCCGCACCCAGCTGTGCGCTGGCTCCTAACGCCTGCTATGACCTGTCATGACCTGTGTTGTACTGTGTCGGTGGTGTCCAACTTGTGACTTTTAAATATTTTTGGAAAATAATATAACATGGTGTAAAAAAAAAAAAATTGTATCGATTCAGTTACTGATTCTGAACAAGCTATATTCAGGTTTCGCATATACTAAAAATATTGTTGTATATTTAATGCATTCTCTTTGTTTTAGCACTGTGTTTCGTTTTACATCTGCAATTTTGTCGTTAGGTTCTTTACGTATGTTCAGGCTGCGATGAAACGCGTATAAGGGAGTCTTATATTTTTCGCATATTCCTTCATAAGCTCTGTTAAGTGAAGGAAAGTCTTGCATTTTGTTCTTTTAAGAGTATCTTGCACTTTATGTTAAACAACATAGCTTAAGCGTGTATTATTTGGTTTGTATTTATTTGTAAAATAAGTCAATAAATCAATTATATTTAACCAAAGTTGAAGTTTTTTTTAATCTTTCCGTCAAAAAAGGAAAAGCGTGCTCTCAGCGCCAAGCTACCTGGTGAGAATCGAATTGTTGAGAAACCAAACTGCTACATTTGCGTTCAACATTTTTTTAAGGACTCAGCATGACAAATTTATTATTAATCACTTATTTAAATTATGTGTGTTTATTGATCCTTTTGTCACTGTGATCCGTGTGGAACATACAAGCTAAAGATAGCAAATGGTAGCGCGCGAAATACAACGCCACGTGTCGGGACGCGCTAGCGTTGTGCGCATATTTTTTTTTTTTTTTTTACTGAAATGTTTCTACAATTGGATTCGGAATACTCTTTAAGCTTACTCTATATACTTCTTATGATGTGACATTATTTTCTTAAAAATGACTCTAGAATTATTTTTTATGTTGAATTTATCTTATTTTGAATTTAATTTGGAATATCTATGAGTATTATTATGACATGCTATTTTTTTATATATTTATGATTGAATTTATTTTATTGTGAACTATTAGGATTTGATTGAATGGATTTTTTTTCTCTCTTGCACATTATTATATTATTTTCTACACAATGTTCCATTGTTATGAAATAAATGACTTATGACTTAATCGACTAATTTTAGAGTTGGGATTTTAACACGGATTTTACTTGGTTGTGGAGGTGAGGTTGGCAGGTGTTGCTGGTTATCAGTATCATGCTGTTAGACAGGAACCCTATCAGCCAATGAGGAATAAAACAAAAGAAATATTGAAGTCTTCATTTTATTGTGAAGGTTGTCACCTAGTATAATGTATAGATACAGTACGACATAAGCTTATAATGTATTACTGTATTTTTCATTACATTTAATATAACACTGCTCGTATTCGTAAGAGGGCGAACAGTATTAATGATTCGTATTAAAAACTGGGACTTAACTGGCTACGTACTTGTCTAGTTGGAGCTACGACATACGTGTACGAATAAATAAATATATATTAACAAACTAGCTCTTAAAAATATGCCCGATTTATTTGATTTATTGTGCCGTAATTGGTTTTTCGTATTTTATGTTAGTAATAATAAAAGCTTGTAAAAATATCTGTACGCTCTTTCGTTTTCTCTTTTATTAAATATATAATAAGTCGGTAAAAATAAATAAAAGAAGGTATAAAGGTTTCGTATATGGCAACACAGAGTAATGCCGAGCGCAAAAATCGATGTCATAAATCGCAAAAATTAGTTTTTGATTACCGACTCTATTGCCCGGACAATAAGTCGGTAATAGAAAATCAAATTTTTGCGATTACCGACATATTGCCCGGGGGCGGCGAAATATTCAACAGATTTTTTTTAGGTGGGAAATTCATCTAATGACATATCTCACCTTTGGGCAGAGCTAGAGGGTGTGTCAGACTTTTAATGACTAAAAAGCCACTCCTGTTCCTTCTTTGCCTTCGTTCCAGGGACACGGGGTTCACTTTAGCACAACCTGTGGCCCCAGTAAGGGATCAAAATAATGTCGTCGGCCGGTGTGTTGATATGAAAAATACAGACAAGCGTAATCATTTGGAGATTACTTTTGATGTATTTGGCTGAGAAAAGACAATATTAACTTACTAATAATAATGTATATTTGTCATGGTATAAATAAAAATTACCACAATTATTGACTTTGAAACTTTAGTCGCATATCTACCGTGAGTTCGTAGGTCTTAAATAAATTCGTTAAAAATTCACTTATCTCATAGCTCCACCTACACATTACATGATTGATATGAAGATAACAGCATGAGCATTATACTATATTGTTAATATTTTACGAGTGCAGCGTAGTGTAGCGAGGTTAGGTATGATATTATAAAAAAAATCTATGAAGTTGACAACATCAACCGACGTTGGTAGAAGGTGCGCTGTTTCGCGTAGCAGATGAATGGAGCTGAGCTAGTTGTAGTTGTTCAAACGTTGTTGTTATTGATTTAATAAAAAATACACTTTATTTGTATTATCATAAAGTGTATTTTTTATTGGAGAAACAATTGGAATAGGTAAGTGTCTCCAAAACAACGCAGCCTATGCCTTCGTGAATGGATGTCGTTGTATAAACCATACTGTTCTATGTGCTATCCATATATTTTAAGTAAATATTAACAATATGCATTGTTTATTTTGTAACACAAATAATTTATAATTGTTGCCAATGATAAAAATCAAAATCATTTTCTACCGAATATCATGCGGTCATAAAAGTAATATCACATATAACGTAAAATTAAAACAGCAAAATCCTTAGTATTACGTGTACTTTTCCTCGTTTTGTAAATAATTTTCAAATAATGTGGGTTTGTGCCAATTTCTATTATATATCACAGATTAAGCCAATACGAAATACATTTTATATGAATATGTATGTACACAAGATAGAATTCGGAATATAAGGAATGAAAAGGAATAGTACATACATTTACTATATATTACGCAATAATGCAGATTTATTGTTATTATATCTCCATAAAGATATAACTGAAGGTTCTCGTAAAGTAATAATTACGGATATATTTGTTTGGTGTCAGTTTGGTCACATGGAGAATAAAGTACCTACTAATAATTCTATATTTGTCTACGTGCAACTGTGTTAAATAATTGATAGACATCCCAAATTTGTGACAGCGACACCCTGCATAATTTATCAAATAATTGTATTAAGCAATTTAATTTACAAAAATAGGAAAAAATTATACATCCCTTACATACTTAAATAGCACTGATATGCTTCAAAAACTTCACAACTTCGAATAAAATCAATTTAATGTCCTTCGGACAGACTTAATGCTCGAAATTATTTTACACAAGTAATATAAAATTGTATTTATATAATCGATTACTTTAAATGGAATGTGCTTATTGGTTTTGTGAAGTGATACTTGCAATTTAATAAAATAGTTTTGGCCACACTCATTTATTCAGATTTTATTTACAATTTCATTTATGCGGAACGTTTGAACGTATTGTTTTTAAAATAACTATTGGTTCTTCCAGTCTTTACTTTGAGTGCGAGTGGTTATAACGTCAATGCTATAGAAAAATTTACCGCGTTTGGCTCTCTGATTGTTTAAGAGCTTGAAGCGGGCGAATCTGACCGCCGAACGTCATGAACGTGCCGATCGTGTTAATGTAAAACTACTCGCATTGGGCACTTGGATGTTTAGTAGTGATCATAGGAAGATTTTTTTTTAGTGACACTGTTTTATTAAAGTGCAAGAGTCGCTTCCGTGGCCGACAGTCACCGACTTACAATGAAGACTTACATAAAGATATTAAATTAATAGGTACAGTAACGGTTGTGCATTTTATATATAGGTATATCTCCTAACCGCTACAGTCCAGTATTTATCTAATGCGTACATTTCTAGTGACAATGTTACATCTGTACATTTAATATTTTCAATAAAAGCCTGTTTGAGATTCATTTTTATTATAGAAAATATTAAACACTCAGCTAGTGTCCATTGTTTTTTATATTTACTATAACTATAATATTAATTTTAATCTCACTTTGATTTCTTGATAACATAATTAATTTCTAATAGCTTTATATACTTATAGCGATTATTTACAATACAATACCGAATACATTCCAACGTTAATATTACCGTGTAAGCAATGCTGCCATATATCGTTTGTTCTGTTTGTATAAATTAAAGGGTGTGTTGAGTGCGAGCTGTTTTCACGTTATCACGATCCAAACGTTTACCGCGTTTGGCTCTCTGATTGGCTAAGACATTGGAGCAGGCCAATCGGAACGCTGGACGTCATAAACGTCAATCGTGTAAACGTAAAACAACCTCGCACTAGTCACTCTGTGACGCGATTACTGCTCATTTCTTTCACAAACTAGGCGTCATAAAAATGTGTGTCCTTTTTATAATATCTCTAAGCCAATTTATGATGACTTCATGGGCAATATTTATTTTGGCTTTTCAAAAAAAGGTAACATGTTTTTATGATTTGTCTATCTTGATGATAGGTTTTTTTGACAGAAAATGACGTTGGTTATATAATTTCAAGTTAGTTTATTTCTGATGAACGATCCTGTATCTAAGTACTTATTAATTAATACGTTGATAAAATCAAATACAAAATTCGTTATGACGATTTTTTTAAAGAAAGATTAGTGTTCTTTATAAAAAGAAAGTTGTTGTTCAAACTGAAAAAGAAGTTTCGAACTTGTTTTAGAAAATTAAAGTTTTTGAAAATTTATTTTTTTAAGAAATTACATATTTAAGCATAATTTCAGATGGCACCAAATTCGATAGGGATTCGATTATTTCTTTCCTCATAATCTTAATAAAGAAGAAATGTAAGAGATACAGTATATGAAACCTGTAATATTGATCAGATCAATAATTTCAAATTAGGTGGGTACCTACATATTATTAAAAAAATAACGATAAATATTTTTTGAGGCAATAAATAGATAATTTCTGAATAACCATAGAGATGCGTAGACTTTGAAAAGTACACTAACAGTAGGTTCTGAGTAATAAATTATTTATGCATGTATTTGTACTCTCAAGTATGATACAAGTAGGCAAGGGGGACATCCATTATGCCACTACCACGACTAAAACGTCTAACTTTACTAAATGGTCCAAATTTAGTATGAAATGTATAAATGCTGCGATATCGATGGTGAGATGGTACGACCCATACACATTACAATTTGTATTAGAGGCCAGCTCGATTTGGTTAATCAGTAAAAGAAACAAATTACATTTTCATAACACCAGATTGAAATAAAAAAAAACTTGTACCATAATCCAAAACCGAAATATTAGTGGGAATAAAAATGTATGCATGATGTGTCGGGAACTGAAAATAAATTGGTATGACGTCATTGCTACGGCTCTGTTATTGTCATAGAACGATTATAATTAATCTGAATATTTTCATTGTACCTAATTATTTTGGTCTTGGAGTATGGTCTAATACATTATACCTATAAGTATGTGAGAATAAAGTTACAATTTTCTGTAGGTATACATAAACGTCTGAGTAAATAAGCTATGAATAGCTTATATAATATTGAGCCACTGAAGTATATAATATATTATATTTAATTTTTTTCACTATTTAAAGCTCTTAGTTTTCATTCATGCGAATTCTATAATCGCATCGAATACTAATGCCCGTAGTGCAAACGCGGTTTTACCGAGAGTCATTAAAATGGACAATGTTCACTTATAAACGGTTAAGTTACCGACATGCCTGTATATAGACAATCCGGTAACGTAATCCCCAGTAACTGTAGATCAATAACTCCCGTTAAGCCACATTCTGCGATGGGCAACAAAACTGTTAAGATTATATTAGAAATAACAACTAGTAAACTTTTATAGAGTGACTAGAATATATTATTAAAAAAACAAAAGCTTTGCTTTTGGCATTTTCGCGTAGGGTTAACACATTTTATAAGAACCGCATTTCACTTGCTGTAAATGTCCTTACCACTCACGTACGAGTTTTTATGAAGGTCACTTGAAACTGCACTTATTAGTGTCCGAAGTCCCTATTTATAATGTTCATAATCTTTACTATTCATAAGATTATAGAATAAGAACCAGAATAATAATTATCATCAGCCCCTAAATATACCAGCAACGAAACCTTGTATCAGCCATTAGACGAAGAGTGAGTACACTATAAGTCCATTAAATGGTCCACACTTGAACTTTTTCTGCTATAACACACCAGCTGGCCTGGTCGTAGTACGAGGACACGACGTGTAGACTCTCCACGTACTTCTCGATCAGCTGATCGAGCTCGCCTCGCTTGAAGACGTGGTAGTAGCGGTGGTACGTGACCGCCCCTCCTTCCGACGGTAGACTGTCAGATCCGTCACTCAGTGAAGGTAGCAGCGGTGCGTGCGGGAAAGCGCGAGGTGGTGGCATAACTGGGACAGGGGCCGTGTCCTCCGACGATGAGCGCGTCTCCAATAGTTTCCTTTCTTTGGAGCATTCGCTATAAGATGGTAGAGATGCTAGACTGGCGCAGCCGAGCGAAGCCGTGCTCCCAGTCTTATCGCGCCGGCTCCAGTCGCTACCTGCCGATGTGTCACTCGACTCGATCGAAAAACCAGACTTTAATGGAGCTGTACTGGCACTAGATCGCGACGTTACGGATTCAGGACTTATTTCCATTTTGTCCAAATCACTCGAATCCGTAGATTGACCCACTTTTAGAGAAGACCTTTTGTCAGTACTAGTGCATAATGAATCTACGCTAATTTCGGACTCTAAAGAGTATCCTGTTTCGAGCGATTGGCTCGTATCGTACGAAGCTCCAGAATCGATGGTGATTTCGGGATTACCATTACTCGACGAAATCGCACTATCGTCATCTGGGTTTTTGGCGTCAATGTCCGGTAACTTTTCAGTTGTAGTAACTGGTTTTGCTGTGTATTGGATATTGGCACAATTATTGAGGTATATATCCTCTTCGCTTGAAACTTTCATCGATTTCTTCAGTTCTCTATATTTGTTTATAATTGGATCGACGTCTTTCGATCTCTTCTTACTTTTCGTTTTCGACATACATTTAGGGAATAATTTGCTTATATCAGTTTCTTGCACTTCATTCAAAGATGCAATATATTTGTTTCTTTCTTGGAGTTCTGCACTTAGCTTATTAAGGCCTTGCATTTCAGTGCTTATTTTATGAATGTACGGATCCTCCAAATGTTGTAAACTATCTGATAACTCATCTAAAATTTTCTGTGTATTTCTATCTTCTTCTTCACGCTTGAGCCTTAATGATATACTTTTTTCGCTACTACTGCTACTCGGTAAGTCAAAGTCTTCTTCATTGATTCGCTTTGAGTATTGGTCAATTTCTTGCAGTAATTTTTCACTTAGTTTTTCTGCAAATTCAGTCAAATGTTGACTTCGATCTTGTTGTTCCGGCCATTCTTCTTCTGTAGCTAACATGTCCGACTTACACGTTACAAGTGGTTCGTTTGCTTGTATCCTGTTAAAGCTTTCTGATTTGGAAATTGATTTATCTGAATCTGTGCTGGACACTGAAATTGAATCGTATGGTAACCGAGTTGGGCTTCTGTGGGTTTTACTGAGGTTTTCGTCTAACGACCGGCCTTCAGGTCTGTTAGGAGATAGCCTGTTTAAGCTCCAAGTAGAATTACTAGTGCTACCTAGTTTAGGCGAGCGGTCTTTGGATCTTCGTCCCGGTGAAAGTCGTTCAAGACTTGAAGAGCTTCCACTGGAGCTGGTGTGGGATTGTGATCTTGATTCTAATATCCGTAAATCTCCTGGCGATAGTTTATTTAGGCTCCAGTTACTACTACTGCTGCTGCTAGAAGTTCCTTGTACGATGGCCATGGCTTCAGCACTTTCCAGTTTTTCCAGGTGTTTTCTTTTTGATCTAGGGCTACTTTGAATGACGGTTTCGCAAGTTTCATCCAAAGAATGTGCGACTTCAGCTGCCGCTTCGATCAGAGTTTGAGGCGCTATAGTTGGCAGAAGAGGAGTTTTCTCTGATATCAATTCTTCTTTTATTTCGATTTCTTTTTTGTCAGTATCCTTTTTACCTTTCTTCACCTCCGATGTTGTGGTATTTGTTAAATCTGAAACAATTACACAGATATTAAGTTTCTCTCCTATTATTCATTTTTTATTATTGTCGGCTCGCGTTTGACGCATCTAATTGTAAGTGATGATATTGTTGACGATGGGGCCTGCTTGCCCAGAAGTATATGTTTCAATAGTGATATTGATCTAAACTATTTATACTCTTACTCTATCTTTGACTCATACGAAAATGTGTTTCAAGTGGTAATTGAATCTGTAGCTCGAATTTAATTGTTTACCTACTTCGACAAATTGTACTATCACCTTATATCAATGCGAGATACATACCAGAGAAGGTTTTTCTAGTCACCTCTTACTACTCGTATTATTAAGTTAAGAGTCTAACTTAAATCTTATTTGTCATCTTATAATTTGAATCGACAAGGAAATGCAAAACTAAACTTTTAAATTGTAAAGAAGTAAAAAAATGGCTGTCAATGACAAAATCAATATCATTGAATGCGTACCTTTTTCTGCAGCTGTCTTACGTAGTTCCTCTGGCACGACGCTTATGACACTGTCGACGGAATCTGGCGAAGAAACACCACTCGAGTCACTATCCATATCATCTGTGGCTGGATTGAACAATTCCAAAGACATGAGAGTTGGTCGACTCTTCACTATAGGCTCTGCATTTCTCGATCCCCGAACTATTGGGAATGGAGGTCTTCTGCTTATACTGCCAGATGGGATACCCTTGTTTAACATTTCTTTAATCTGTCGTATCCTTTCTTTTCGCTTCCTATCAGCCGATCTAGAATCTAAAGTGTCAGTTGTTGGCTTGTTTGATGATTCCTTTGGCTTGAATTGTGGTATTTCTGGCAGCTCTGCGACAGTTTGTAATGTTATTTTCGGATAAGGTTTAACATCTTGCAGTACAACACGTGGTGGGAATATGTTAGTTTCAGCGGTTAATTTGTGTATTTCTTCAATGTCTTTATTTATTTCCGCGAGTAATTCTTTGGTCACGTCACTCGTTGGTGGTTCTTCTTCCTCTTTTATTGGTGGTATAGGATCTACCTCTTCAAATACATCAATGGATATATTACTATTTAAGATTGGGAGAGGTTCAGGTTTAATAATAATTGTACTTGTGTCATCAGACTCGGATTTAGGCGGAGAGTTAGGCTGACTCTTAGACTGAGGCTTCAATGGAACTGTTGCTACAGAAGTAGTTGTTGAGTAATTCTTCAAGCTATATTGAGCTACTAAAATCTTATTCACTGTTGTTGGTGCTGTTACAGAGTTTGGCGATGCCGGTGGCCTTATTAATGGGAAAGCTTGCTTGATCCTCGGAGATGGCAATCCCGGTGAACTCTTCATTCTTGGTGATGTAGGAACAGAAGATACTTTTAGTCTGGGCGAAGTAGGCCCGGGGGACAAAGGTGTAGGCGATAGAGGATCGCTTGAACCATCAGCTTTGGGCACGTATATCACAGATGCGAAACTATCTTCGGAGTCAACACTGGTATCACTTTGAAGGCTACTGTCTTTCGAAGAATCTGACCCATCCTCCTTGGAATGTCTCCTTTCAGGATGACTTTTTTCACTTCCGGTATTATTGTCACCTGGCGTAGTAGGAACTTCTGGTGCGGGTCCGTGACTTTTCCAGCCCTGGAGCATTCTTACGAACACGGTTACTTTATCTATATTCGTTGTAGACGTTTTGAATTTACTAGTGAGGCCGTTTTTCAGTGATTGGAACTTCTTGCCAGTGGTTGCGGAAGTGGAAAATATTGAGTCACGAATAGAATCTAAAACTCCTGGTCTGCGATAAAGGTACTCTTCGTTTAGTGAAGCTTGCTTCTGTATATTTCTTCTTAATCTTTCTTTTTCTCTTAACCGCTCAACAGACATCAATTCCTCGTTAAGAGAAGTTTGTTTGAATACGCCAGGCTTTTTACTAGGCTGTAACCTAGGGGTGTGTATTTTGAAATTAGGCATTTCTTCTACCATACTCTTCATATCTGTTGGTTTATCTAGATCCTCATCTGCGTCATCCTCGTTTATCGATTTCTTTTGTTTGACAAGTCGAGGTTTCTTCCGAGGCTCATTAATTTCTGGTATGGGAGCTGCTGGTGGCGGTGGTTCAGTCTCTTCGCCACCTAGGCTGGGTAGACTTGATCGTGATCGAACTAATGCACGCCTTTCGATATCGGCGATGTCTGTTAAACTTCGCGATTTTATAGTCGAAGCGTCCGAAGTCTGTGTTAGTAATCTTGGAGGAAGGGCTTCATCTAGGCGTCTTAGTTCTATGGGTAGGTCAGCAGCAGGTGGTTCAGGGCGTAAGCAGGGTCGCTGTGCTACCCGCGCCCCGATACTCCATGATGGGAGGAATGATCTTCGACCCGCTAGCCGCTGGAGTGCTCTTCTCACAAATGAGTAGCAGGTTTCGTTGGGTGAGGAAAGTGATGACGATCCTGGTGAGCCGTCTCGGCTTTTCCAATGTTCGGTATTGCTGTAAAAAACAGAATATGTCTTAGTAATTGAAAACATTGTAAGAATATTTTAATAAGTTTTGTAGTTAAAAATCATAGATACTTACTGGTCATGGTCGACTGAAAGGAATCTTGGAGCGGGCGTTGGTGGGCACAGTGTGACTGGTCGATGCCAAGGAATCAATACATCCTATAAACAAAAATTAAATATTTAATCTGCGTGTCCTTTATCATTTTGTCTTCTGCGTGTCTTTGATTGTTACTTGAGATCTGTCTCAATTGAGAGGCACATAAAGTTTTTATCAATTTACTACGAAGTTCAAACTGCCATAAACAACTTTAGTTTTTCAGTATCACCTAAATTTATTTAGATTGTAAGAAAATCACAAATATGAGATATTTCGCTGAATTGTGTGCAAATCTCAGAGATATCACCAAGTATCTAGTCTTTTTTGTTACTGATATAAACTAGTGCTTGACTGCGATCCCACCTGATGGTAAGCAATGATGAAAGTTTCTTTACCTGTGAATGAAAGTTTCGTCCCTCATGCTCCATGGCCCACACAGTGAGGAGTAGCCTGCCACCTATCCGGGTGACTCGGGCCAGTTCCCGCAGCGCCATCGCCCGCCGCTCGACCGTGGCAAAGTGGTGGACCACAGCGATCGACAGCACAGCGTCGAATGACTCATCGCGGAATGGCAGGCATAGGTTGTCGCATGCCACAACCTGGAGAGTTGATAAGATGCGTTACAAGGATAAAACTTGAATAAGGTTGGTACTATGCAGGTTTGGTTTTGTTAGTTCGCGTAATAAATAATAATGGTAATCAAACAACCTTCGGTAAGGACTGCTTTTTAAAACCGGTAGGTAGTGGCGTAGCTACCTAGCTACGCCTTGACTTACGTCCTTGGGGCAAAAAATCTAGGGCTCTTTAGAAATCAAATAACTTCTCAGGGCGGAGTAGGTGGAAGTAACGGTATACTCTTATGCACAACCCATAGCCCCGGTAAGCTTCGTTCCTGCTGGGCCCCTTACGGTTTTATGGAGTGGAGTTTTATGGAGAATTTAAAGGGCTAGGAGGCTTGGAAACAGAACTGACCTCGTTATTGTGATGGCGCGCCTGCGCCGTCAGCCGGGTACAGCGGTCTCCTCCCACTGTGTATACGGACGGATTTACGCTCAGGTATTTGCCGTTGCCGCAGCCTGGACACAAAAAGAAAAGAAATGGTTAATTATACTCGTAACGTAGCTGTATTTATACCACCACATATACACACCACACATAGGCTTACGTATTTTTTTTTAAAGTATATATTTTTTATCTATGTATCGTATTTTTTTAAAATTTAGTTTGAATTAAATTTGCTAGTAGTACACCGCAGACCCGACTTTTAGTTTAAGTCCATCCTATGGTTGTCTGGTAGATATCGCTGTCAGCGATAAGACCGCCATTGTACCCATATACTTATTTAAGTTTTTGTTAAATTGTTACTATTTTGGTGTAGGTACAATAAGGTTTCTATTTTATTCTGTTCATAGAGAAACTAGTCATATACAATATCAGATCTTTTTTTGAGGTGAAATGTCTTCTTATTTTATGGTAGGTAAAATCATCCAAAGACATCTCCCGCTCTTGGGTGGAGCGGGAAATAGTGTCAGATTCTTACTGACTAAAAACCTACCCCGTTTCTTCATTGCCTTGGCTCCAAGGCCCTGGTTTAAATTTTCACACTATCCCAAGGCCCCAGAGTAAGCTTCGGCCCTGCTGGGTCTCTATAGTTTGCTAACAACAGCTTGAGGCGCGTGGGAACAGTGCGTGCCGTCGACCACTTGGGCTCGGTCCGGACTGTTACCGAACGGACGGACAGTGAGCTACCCATTGCCCGCCGTCCGCAAGCCTGTGCCTACGGTGGCTGGAAATCGGGATCGGAATCCCGGCGGCGGCTGGGGCCTTTGCCTGATGAGGTCGGGGTTTGCTAGCATTACTGCTTCGCTGAAGGAGGTGACCGCCTGCCACTCCTCGTTTCGGACTGTCTTCTAACCCTTAGAAGACCTTCAAATTAGTCGCAAAGTTTCCGCGCTACAGCCGCACGCCGGCGGCGCGTTTTTATTTGTATGAAATAACAAAGCAGCGCGACAGCAGCGCTGCCGTCGCGCTGCACTTTGCAGCTAATTTGAAGGCGCCCTTATAACTTCTTCTGCTCTGATTAGGTTAAGGGGGACTGGCTAAGATCTAACTGTGTTTCTTCTGCCCTCTGGATTCCAGGGGCGCGGTGACTAACAAACAAACAATCCCACAGCCTACTAAGATAAACCAGAGGCCCTACCAAGAGCTCTTAATGCTATTTGACGACCTATACCGAAATGGCTCAATCCCTTTTTCTCGTTCGCACGCCGAGCTAGCGCGCAAGCAAAGTTATCTGTGGTGCTACGAACATCCAAATAAGATACATTGAATTAACAATCCAATGTATAGGTGCATTAGGCTGACAATCCAATGTATCCTATTTGGGTGGTCGTCGTTGAGGCAGCGTACATACATCAACTCAAAAACAACCATTTAGTAGTTGACTACCACAGAGAACGCCTGTCTAATAGGAGGATCTTCCCTTTAAAATTTTAGCGACATCTATATCGCCACATAGGAACTAAAAAAATCCTACATTAGTCTTATCCGTACGATCAGAACGTATATACAATAGTCCAAAATAAACTATCGGGCAGTTGCCCGGACTTCACACCTTGTTCCAGTTGTTCCGCGCACCTCTAAAGAATAAACTCTAGCGGAGGTTTCTCTCAAATTCCATGAAAGGGTCAGGACCAGACACAACACTTTTCGGGTCAAAGGATTCTCTCTTATCAACGGAGTTTTGTAGATTTTATACCCTGTTCCACATATTCCTAAAGAATAAACTCTACTGGAGGTTCCTCTCAAATCCCATGAAAGGGGACCACACACAACACTCTTCTGATCAGAGGATCCTCCCTTATCAACGGAGTTTTGTAGATTTTATACCCTGTTCCACATATTCCTAAAGAATAAACTCTACTGGAGGTTCCTCTCAAATCCCATGAAAGGGGACCACACACAACACTCTTCTGATCAGAGGATCCTCCCTTATCAACGGAGTTTTGTGGACTTTAGATCCTGTTTTGCATCGGACAGCGTGCAATGGGTAGCACGCTGTCCGATCGTCCGGTAACTGACCGGACCGAGGCCAAGTCGTCGACGGCGCGTTCTGTTCCCGCGCGCCTCAAGGAGCTGTCAGCACTCAGGCAGGCAGGGTCGAAGCCTACTGGGGTCATGGGTTAACTTCCGAAAGGAATGCTCGGTCCCGGCACGATAGGCTACGAAGGAACGGGGTAGGTTTTTAGTCAGTAAGAGTCTGACACTAATTCCCGCTCCGCCCAAGGGCGGGATTTGTCTTTGGATGATTTTACCTACCAAAAAAAAAAAACCCTGTTTTGCATATATATTTCTAAAGAATAAATAAGCACTACCGGGGGTTGCTCTCGAATTCCAAGAAAGGTAACATAAGGTCACCAAGATTATTTCAGATTCTAAGTGAACCTATTCAAATTAACGTGAGCATAATAGGAATAATAATTTTATGAATATTTCAATTCATAAAAACGGTTTCCACGAGTTTGTTTCAATTGTAAAGGTTAGAATAACGCTTGCATAGATTTTATTCCTACGCGATACACCTTCGTGGAAATATTAGATAAGCTCCAAATGTTTGAACGATTCAGGGGTATAATTTGCTATTATGTGGCAGTGTGGTAGTGTGTGGGTTGTTATTGTGTGGAAAGCTAAGGAGTGAAATTCCCTGTTGGAGTCTGTTTTTTCTGATAGCTACAACCTAGGGATCTTTAAGTCAAGAGGGACTTACACCCGTATTTATAAACAAGTAAAACTAAATACTTAAGCAAAAGTAACTACTATTTGTATTCTATAGTTAAGAAAAATTTGAATTTTGAATGCAGATTTCAAACGTCAAGTAATAACTTAATAAGATTTTACTTAGCAACAAGTAAATACTTCTTTATAAATACGGGTGTTAGACTTCTAGGTAAACACGCTCCATCGTCGACCACATCGTCGCTTTCCATCAGATGAGATAGCGGGCAAGCGTGAGCCTATTAACAGTAAAAAAAAGGCCGGACTAAGCGTTTTGCGTCGCCTTTTATACCGCGTAGGTACATCGAAAGACTGGAACAATTAGCCTGCTTCGGTCTTCTCGTCCGATCACAATTTAGGGGTCTTCAAGGCTAGAGTGAATAAGCTCTTAATAAACTAGTGCGCCTCACGGTTCATCATCAACAATTCCACCACTACTTAGCATCAAGTGGGATCAAAAGGCCTGGCCCCGGCACGATAGGCAACGATGAATCGGGGTAGGTTTTTAATCAGTGAGCGTCTGACACTATTTCTCGCTCCGCCCAAGGGATCCCGATCTGTCATTGGATGATTTTACCTACCTTAAAAAAAGTGGGATGAAGATGAAAGTCAAGCACTAGTTTGTCATTGAAAAAAAAAAAAAATTTAAATAGCCGCTGAACGTTATTCGAAAAAATCCCTCCAAAATCCCCCAGCAATTCGCTTTGGCGAGACAGAATAACTATACCTCATATTAGTATCAAAATAATTCATTATTTACCGGCACGTGTCAGAAAACGTTGCAGGGAGTCACGTGTAGTTTAGACTGGAGCGGCACAGTACCTCTACCATGAGTTTTAAGCAATAGTATTCGTCGCTATTCGATATCGACGCCGTAAATATTTTGTATGGCAAATTTTGCAGCGCCTCTAGCGGTCACTTGCAGAACCAAAATTTGCCATACAAAATATTTACGGCGTCGATATCGAGTAGAGACGAATACTATTGCTTAAAACTCATGGTAGAGGTACAGTTGTACTTCGACCGAGTTTGTTTTCAACCCGTGACATTTCCTTAACGATTTATCACTGTATGAACGTGGTTTCTGGAATTTTCTACAGCGAATGTATCAGTGGTTCCCAACCTTTTATTGATCAGAGATCACTTTGGATTCATTGATGTTAGCATCGGAAGTCGAGTAGAAAACTGAAGTACTTATGTGATTTTTTTTACTTAATATTTTTTAATTATGGTTTGGCTCGCGTTTGACCACTATCTCACCTGATGGTAAACGGTAATGTGGCCGACGATGGAGCACACTTGCATAAAAGTAACCTATTCACTCATAACTTGAAGACCCCTAGGTTGTAGCTATTAGGAAACACAGCACATTCCGGTAGGGAATTCCACTCCTTAGCGGTACGCAAAATGAATGTATTCCCAAAGTCTTTTGTACGTATGGATGGGAAATCCACCTTGTACTGGTGAGGCAACGCCGTGATCCGATGAGGGCATGGACTTGGCAATTTAAGACAGCTTTGCCTGCCTTTAAGACGGCCTTGTAGCACACTCACTTTAAAATCAAAAGTAACGAGCATTCTCATAAAAAAATTAAAATCTTTTTACATCAATTAAATTTTTAGTTAGAAGTTTATAATTTTTTTAGACTTAGCGGATTATAATTTAGCTCTTGCGGACCACGGGTTGGAAACCTCTGGAATAAATAAACTGATTAGGTTTGTTTATCTGAAATTCTTTGTGTCGGTATGTACAGGAAGGTACTGATACCTTAAAATATTAATATAAATATAAATATTGTGAATGTTATTTTAGTAATCACGCCTACGATTAGACGTATTGCGGTGTAGGTAGATACTTATTGCTTGCATTTAGCGTCTTACGTAAGTACCTGAGGCGATACGTCTAATTATGATATGCTGATATTAAACTTACAGTGTGGGCAGGCGAAAGCTCCTTATTAAATCATAATATTTTGAATATTGTATACAGTGAAGAGCTGACTTTGATGTACATCATTCGCTGTTGGCTGGTGGGCGGTTTGGATTTTCAGTAATATTATTGGATTATCCACTTCGTGGGTTTGGGAATGTTGCTGTAATGTCATAGAATTCAGCTCAGATCGATAATAATTTAAATTTAAAAAAAAAATCTCCTTTAGCGAGAAAAGGCTCGAGTCCCAGAAGTAGGAATATTATAAGGCTGATTTTACTTCATTACATAGTATAAAACAAAGTCACTTCCCGCTGTCTATCCCTATCTATGCTTATGCATCTTTAAAACTACGCAACGGATTTTGATGCGGTTTTTTTAATAGATAGAGTGATTCAAGAGGAAGGTTTATATGTTTAATACATGCATAATATATTTAATACCACTATTGCACCCGTGCGAAGCTGGGGCGGGTCGCTAGTATGCTATAATATACGAATATGCTATGAAAGGTATTTGAAACTGTTTCCCTGTTACAATAAGATTTTATTACTTCACTGGTTATCTGTTGCCCCTTGCGTTCCAGGGTTGCAGTAACTTTTCTGAACTATCACGCAGTCGTGGCAGGCATCGGCCCTAGCGATCCCCTCACTCATGCTTTTTTTTTTTTTTTTTTTTTTTTTGTGGTAGGTAAAAATCATCCAATGACGAATCCCGCCCTTGGGTGGGGCGGGAAACAGTGTCAGACTTTTACTGACTAAAAAACCTACCTTTCCATTCCTTGCCTTTATCCTGGGGCTTTTGGTGACAGTCTCACATAACCTTTGGCCCCAGTAGGCTTCGGCCCTGCTGGACCCCTACAGTATGCTGACAACTCCTTGAGGCGCGCGGGAACGGTGCGCGCCGTAGACGACCTGAGCTCGGACCGGTCTGTTACCGGACGGACGGACAGCGAGCTACCCATTGCCCACCGTCCGCGAGCCCGCGCCTACGGTGGCCGGAAATTGGGATCGGAAACCCGGCGGCGGCGGCGGCGTGTCCGCCTTTGCCTAAGGCGGTCGGCCTCCTCCTTTACTAGCATTACTGCTTCGCAGAAGGAGGCGACCGCCTGCCACTCCTCCTCGCACCGGAGCATGGCTTGAACCAAGCCCCGGCGCGAGAGATCGCCGCCGATCGCCCCCACGAGGACACGGCGCTGCTCTTCCCAAGCGGGGCACACCTCGACTGTGTGCTCCACCGTGTCCACCGGGCGGTCCGCACAATGGCGACACCCGGGCGTCGTCTCCGCACGAATCTTGTACAGCCCTCACTCATGCTGACATCGCTTTGAGGCTCTACTTAACCCTCTTCCTCTCTCCTAATTTTTGCTGTGCCCGACAGGGTCCATAATGGTCTATGACATTTTTTTTTAATACCATCTATGTATACTTATGGATTGCAATAAAATATTGAGTATTGAGTATTGAGGCTTGCGAGAAATGCAGTATGCCATTGATTCGGGTTTGGTCCTTGTCAGATGGTAAGCAATGGGTAGATTGCCGTCCGCAAACTATGGTGAATAAATAGCAGAACAAGTCTACCTCTATTATAGTCATCGAGACAACGACTAAGATAATATGGAAGGAATCATGGAGGTGCCGAGACCCATTCCTTGTCTAACTATAGGCGCCTTTTTACATGGAGTGACTATTTTTGGAACTTCATTTGTTGATGTTGCTTTAACGTCATACGAGAGGGCACCGGGCTTGAGCTCCGAGAACGAGGCACGTACAAAAGGCGTCCGGGAGCTTTCATCGCCGTCGTCTTCCGCTTGCTCATAGTGCTCATATACATCTTACCATACATATAATATACTGACCGACATCACACACGAGGGCGCCGGGCTCGAGCTCCGAGAGGAAGGCCTGCACGCCAGGCGCGGGCGCACGCGAACTCTCGTCGCCGTCGTCCCCCGCCTGCTCGTATACATCGTGCACGTACGCACGCTCGAGCGCCGCGCCCCTCGCCGCGGACTCGCCCGCTCCCTCAGCACCCGCGCCCGCGCCGCCATCCGCCATCACCGCACCGCCATTGCACCACGCTGGAATTACAGGTTTTTCTGGTTGATATAGGTACTCATTCATATATGACTAGTTGACTCTACAAACGTTGTTCTGCCACATAAATAAATCAAAGAAAATAATGGGGGTGAAAAATACCTACGACTTATTCTCAAACCTACCAAGTATACACAAAAAAATTCACTAAATCAGAGGAGGAGTTCGATAACAAAGACCTGCTAGGATGTATTGGGACTGTGAGGGTCATAGGTTCAGAATGTAGGTACACTGACAAATGGGACGGAATCGTCCTATAGTGAAAGTCAGAAGACTGCATCGTTGCCGAGGGTGACCTAGAAAGCACGGTGTAACAACTGACAGGAATTTACGGAAGATTGGCCAGACAAGGATAAACAGCGGGTAAGTAGACTGCGATAGGGGAAATCTTTCCTCTTGAGACAATAATATATTTTTTGAGTAAAAATGTATTGTAAAAAAAGATATTATTATTTATTATTACATTCAGTACTGTGTTCTTATATATATCTGTAATATTGAGTAGATAAATAAATAAAATAAAAAAAGCCTTTTATTTCTTACAGAAAAATTATAGTTTACAGAGTTAATTAGTTGATTTGTTATTTTAGTGGATTACGGCCCATTCCCTTTCCTAGAGAGGAGGCCTGAGGTCCAGCAAAAAAGTTAAAAGGCTATTATGCTATGCTACCTATGCTATGAGAGTCGAGTGTCAACAATACCACCATGGATCAGCTAATGGTTATAGGTAGTGACCACGGTCGTACTGTCAAGAGTAAAGGGAAAATGAATAGTACAAAGACTGGAAGCCGACCCCAGTGACGCACCAGCTAAAGAATGCGGAAAAAAATAAACGTTCTCCTGGCCGAATATGGTGGTCAATCTCTGTCATTGGAACTAGGAAATAAATCATTGACACGTGAAATATTAAAAAAATCAGACGACTCGAGAACCTCCTCTTCTAATAGAAGTCGGTTAATACCTAAGTGTAAAAACGCAGGTGCACTTTGTCTTTTGTTTTACTTTCATCAAATATGAAAGCGAGGTTTTTTTTCTTTTTTGTGGTTATAAATCATCCAATGACTTCTCCCGCTCTAGGCGGAGCGCAAGGGCGTGTCAGACTTTTACTGACTAAAACCACATATGTGTCCCTCAGTTGCCTTTTGCGTGCCAGGAATACGGCTTTCCTTTTCAGAGATTCCCCGCGGTCCTTGCTAGCGGACATCGGCCTTGCGGGGCCCCTACGGTTTGATGACACATCTTTGAAGAGAGCGTGGATCACTACGCGGTGCTGACAACTGGGCTCGGTCCTGTCAGTTACCGGACGGCCGGACAGCGAGCCACCCATTGGTAAGCAAGCCCGCGTCTACCGTGGCTGTTAGTCAGGGTCGGAATCTTGGCGGCTGGGGCGTGAGGACGTTCGTTCCATCACGCGTGCGGCCTCCTCCTTTGCTAGCATATGAAAGATTCTATTTATGAATTTACAAAACTTCAATTAACCAATCAGTTAGAAGTATCATTTGAAAACGATTATCGATTCATCACACCTTTAAAAACCGTCAAAACAAAGAACCTATTTATACTTTTATGTGACGTTAACACAGACTATAATATCTATGACGATATCACTGCATTATTTATTGGTGACGTTAACTCTTTCTATTGATCCTCTTTTCTAAATTTAAATGGCACAGTTTGCGTGGGTTCACCCGCGGCTGTTGTCATTTGCTCATGATTTTTTAATGGAATCAATATTAGCGCTGCATCGGCCCATCGTCCCATGTCGGCCACAATCGATAGAGCCACGAGGAGGCTTTGCATGTACCTTTTAATAGAAATAATGACGTAGTTGTCCTAGCAATAGACCGCAGACGTCATTCTGACGCAGTGCCTTTTGCAGCTGTCTCTTGCATAGCAGTTTTTTCGTCTAGTATAAAGTTTAATAATATTATAAAGCTGAAGAGCTTATTTGAAGGCGCTATCTCAGGAACACCTGGTTCGAATAAAAAAAAAAAAAAAACTACACTCGAAAACCCGCTCATATCCCACTGCTTTGATGCACGCAATGGACTGTTTTTCGCACTAGTGCGGATAAAAGCGCGTGCTCTCTCTTATTGTAATAAAATTGTTTATCGTATTAGGCACACGTCGACCCCCACGATTCGCGGTTCAAGCTCCACGAGGCGTCGTTCAACCTCCACGAGTCGTATGTGTATTGAGAAACGTCGTTTGATACGTGTGCAAAATTGTCACTGCAGCCCTCGGCTTCATAACACACTCGCCTGCCGCTCGTGCGAATTCGTAATGACAAAGTTTCTGCACTTGTATTAAAATGCACTATTTTGTATTAGATAGCTACTCTATCAAGGAAGGCTATGGAAAATGTAACATCACGTTACGACTAATAGGAACGGAACAGTAACCAAAAACGCATGTGAAACCGTTGGAGATAGCCAGTTGTAATTTATTTGAATCAGGTTTACAGGGAACGTATAATTACACGTTAGTTATGGTTGCCGTGCTACGCTAGATAGTGTAGTGCCTGGTATGAGATACCTACTTAGATAGCCGAGAACTAGAACGAATTTGGGTAGGTAAGTGCGAAAGATAGATATCATTCTCGAAATATTTTTCGAGAGTGTTCCATAAACAATGTTATCAGATAACTTTAAAAAAAAAATGGAGCAAATTAATTGTCATATTTTATCCGGCCTCATCTAGTTTAAACTGACGAAAAAAATTGACGTCTGTTTCAAAAAAAAAAAAAACATCGTTTTCTAATGTTACCGGTAATCTGTCTGATACTCTCTTCCACTCCACTTAGAGCTTATTAGAAAGTTAATTTAATGATTCTAACACGCGTATTTATAAAAAATAATCACTCGTTGCTAAGTAATATCTTATTAAGTCATTACTTGACGTTAGAATAATCGTTACTTAAGTAGTTACTTTTACTCAAGTATTTAGTTTTACTTGTTTATAAATTTGGGTGTTAATCTAAAAAGAAAAAACATATACTTATGAAGTTAAAAATGTAGAAACGATTTACTTTTAACTTTAAAAGAAAATTAATTCTGACATACTATTACTACGATTCAGTCATCAAAAACTGTTATCGATTTTCCTACACACAACAAATCACTAATTCGATATAATTTCAAACGGGTAGCATTTCCCCGCACCTCCCCGCCGTCCCTATGACCTAGCGAAGTTAATTGCCCCTCCATTATAAACAAAAGCTATGTGTAATTGTGTTCATCACGTGTAGCGCGACCCGTTGACCCGGCTCTCCCCTCCCGGGACATTGCTGCTACTTACATCTCCCAGATGCTTTTCGGTTAACGATTTTCCGGGAAAACAACTATGTAACTACCAAATATTTGATTTGTTTTCGTTGATGATTAATCTACACATCTATATGACACCTTATTTTTAGTATATGCGATACCCGAAACACGAGTCTAGTATTTTTATGCAAAGAATCTATGTACATTATAACTATATCATGAAAAATCACAAAGTTTTAGTAGTTAGTTAGCTTGTTAGTTAGTTAGCTTGTTATGTTATCTGGTTGACCACACAAACACATGGTCACCGGGCCATCCGAGCGATTGAGGGGTTATTTTTTTTCCGCACCCAGCTCTGCTCTCTCTCTGTTCTGGGCTCTGATGCTCGTTATGACCTGCCATGACCTGTGTTGTACTTAGTGTAGGTGGTGTCCAACTTGTGAAATTTCTTAAATATTTTTGGGAAATAATATAACATGGTGTAAAAATTATTGAAATCGATTCAGTTACTGATTATTATGAACCAATTTTAATCAGGTTTCGCATATACTAAAAATTATTTTGTATGTATGTCGTGTCCATATTGTAGAATTGGTCACTTCATGATGAGACCGGCAATATCATGAAATAGTTGCATTTCATGATATGGCCAACTAAAACTGGCCAGATCGTTTAAACGTCAATGTTTCATGATATTTCAATCAATGTTTGGCCATATCATAATATAGGGTTTCCATGACATGTCATTAAATTAATTTGAGTAATCTTCGTCAATAGATAAATAAGACATTTTAAAAAGCTTTAATTTTAAAAGAATATCCAGTAAATAACACTATTAGAGATTGAAATCTACTACTACCTGTGAAATACCTACGTTGTTACGTTGCGCTCGTTTTTTGAATGGCTTTCGTAAAATTTGAGTATTTTTTTATCATTATTATCAATCGGCACATTATTACTAGCAGTTTTATCACAATAATCACAAGAATAATCGTCCGCCATGATCCATAACAAAAAAAAAAAAAAACATCAGCGCCTCTAACGGTTGATAATGTAACTATTACGATATGCTCAGCCATGTTTGGCCATATCATGAGATAATCATGTGTTTAGCCGTTCATATCAGATTTGGCTTGTGCATATCATGATGTGGCTAGCCGATGGTGTTTTATATCATGAAATGCTACCATTTCATGATATGGCCGGTCACATCGTGAAGTGATCTGGCCACTTGACGGGGCAGAGGGCGTCCACAGTGCGCCGCCATCCCGTTCGGTCTTGAGCTTCGCGTTTTATTTCGCTCTAGGTCTTCCCTATGTTCTTCGCCTCTGCGATGACTGTTCGTCGCCAGGTCTGCTTAGGGCGGCCACGTTTTCGCTTTCCTTGGGGATTCCAATCTAGGGCTTGCCTTGGTATGTGCTCAGGATCCTTTCAGAGTGCGTGGCCGGTTAAGTTCCATTTGCGGCGTTTGCTTTGTTGGATCTGGCCACGGCATATAACAAAGGAGAAACTGACTGACATACCAACGTACAGCTCATACTAGTGGGACTAGGAACGTAAAATTTGGCACAGGACTCCTTTTTATGATATAGGCGAGCACTAAGAAAGTTTTAAAAATTCTACTTCTAAGGGTGTGAAAAGAGGAAACTCATATATTTAAATAAAATTGATTGATTGCATCAGCCTTATAATGTTCCCACTGCTGGGACTCAGAACTCCTCTCTAGGAGAGGGAATGGGCAGAAGAAGATTGTTCGCAAATTAGAAGACATGTGACATCCACCACGCGGGCCCAGTGCGGATTGGTGGATGTCACATGTCTTCGAATTTTTGGTTCTAGGACATGCCGGTTTTCTGACGATGATTTCCTCCACTGTTTTGCGCCTGGCTGACTGGACTTTATTTTTAATAAATCTATATGAAAGTGTATTATCATATCTATAGACGTTTTTTTTTTCGGTCTGTCTCGCTCTGAATAGAATAGAATAAATTTTATTGTACACTAAAATAGTATCAATTTCAGAGAAATTTAAATTTATGGGTAAAATGGTGTGTCAGTGTTTGCTCTAGCTTATCTCCGTAACGGTCGAACCGATTTTGATGGAACTTTTACAGGTAAACAGCTGATGTTATAAGGTTTAATTTTATTTGTATATTATAGAAAAAAGATTAGAGTCTCGCGTAAAAAAAAGAATATCTTGTAATTGTTACAAATTGTTCGCATTATGTCGTTTTTGCAGTCTGACATGGACAAAGTCACGGGGACAAGCTAGTTGTGAATATTTTAGATTTGTGACACGTGTTCGGTGTTGTTTTGAAAAAGATACCTAATGTGCGCGGTAAATAAGTTGAACTAAAATGGCCGTCGTTGCTATAGTTACGCGCAACCATGCGCTGTGCCGCACTTCACTTGAGACCCGAAAATCGGTTACTGCGCATTGAAGGTCGATCGCCATTTTAGTTCAACTAATATGACGCGTATAGTACCAGCTTTTGTTATTATAATAGTCACAAGTCGCGCGGGACTTTTAGAGGTAGCCACAATGAACGGTCCTGTGGATCTTGCATCCATCAGATTCCCGCAACCCTCAGTTCATCGGTCCACCTTGTAGGAGGCCTTCCAACACAACAACACAGACATACATTCATTTCACAAAATTTCAAACATTCTGACAGTATCATCTTCCATTCTTCCCCAAGTCCAGGAGAGTAAAGCGCAGAGAGTGTCCGAGGTAGGAGTGATTTGGAGTGCGCAACGCGATAAAACCTGCTGATAGACAGATAGACCGACGGACGGATAGTAGAGGCTTTATTTTTTTTTTTTTTTGTATTGGCACACCAACAGTATTATATACAGGATTTCTTTTAAACAAAATATTAAAATCATCACACTCTTATGCATGCCTATTACAGGTACGCACAGTTTACACCATATTACACATTAATTATAAAAAGAGATAAAAAAAGATTATTCCTACAATTTTTTTGTCACATACAAAATGTAGACAAAATGTAGGCTTAGTAAGGTGCCAACGGACCCTAGAAAAAAAAAACCCCGAAAGGCAGAGAACATAGTGAACATAGTTGATTCACCAAAGAGCCCTATGCATTCTTTTCCAGGAAAGCCCCAGCACCTACTGGCTTGAAACCTCGCCCCATAAATCAGCACAGTTCTAAAACGTGACTACGCTATTTCTGTGTTCTCTTTAAATTGAACCCCGCGCCACTTTTTGCCGTTTGCGTTGCTGTTCCTCCGCATTCTAGTGAATCCTCCCCAAGAATTGTCCAATGGCAATTTCTCGTATTCGATATTGCCATTGTATAAATTGTTATCACCGAATGCAGACGGTTCACGCTCGTTTTTCTATTGCTTCTTTTTTTAACTGTTGTTTTAAAGCGTTGTAGATTTTTTTTAGGGAATTTTAATCGCTGATTCTGTTAGGTGCTGCTCGTAAATGAATGTTCACCAGCATCCGCGGTATTGTTCTAAGTAAGGTTTCAATGAAAAATTTTGTTTCATAATAAGCTCTGATCGCGCGGTATAATACTTATCAAACCATTCTAAAGAGCACAAACACAATGGGGTTCACGTGTTTAAATTACTACACAGATCTGGGTAGACCTGTGCAGGCAGTGCAAACATTAGTCAGTACTCCTGTAGTTCAACTCAGGCTTACTGAGGAGCTGAACGACTTGACGAACAATATAAAAAAAGGACTTTTGGGTAGACCACAAAAAGTACTCCAACTGCCAGATATGCCTCAATGGCGGAACATGGCAGAACCTGTAACTAAAACAACATCTTATGAAGCTATGATCCACAATAAACGATTTGAATTTGATATACGTTAAAATTACTGAAAAAAACAAGCCATATATATGTAGTTCAAATGTTGAGGCAGAACGATCGTAGCTATGCCACGGCTTTGCTGAGACTTCGCTGCGAGCTACGGCGTAGCACGTACCGAAAAAACTATCGTACTAAATAATAATACAAGTATAGCAAACGTTGCTCAAATATCAGTATGACTCCGTATAGAAATGATGATACAAGTAATATTTTCGAAATAGTTTATCAAGTCATCTTTAGTATTGTATCAAATGCCAGGCTGCAGGATAGTTTAAACGCGGCGGTAGGTAGCAAATGCTACTAAAATAACACGAGTGGGTTTTAGTCAGTAAAAAACTAACACACCTCACTCTATTCAAAGCTTGAGAAATTATTTGATGAATACTTGCCCCACCTCACTTCAGGTCTCATTCAGCGCAAGGCGACATCGTAGCAAACTAAGGCGAAGGTGAAGAGATGAGTTTGACAACTACTGGAGGGATCGCAATGGCTGAGGAGAGACGTGTATGGGAAAGAGCGAGGGAGGCCTTCACCCAGTGGTGGGACATAATAGGCTACTACTACTCACCTCAAAAAAAAAGTATTCTATATTATATCCAATTGACCAACAAACTTTAAACATCAACCAGCATTTGGGACCTCATCACTATACTAGAATTGAATTCGAAATCCCCAGAACCAAAATTCGATCAACAAAATCCATATTACATCCAAGTATCCAAGTGTTATATGTATTTTATTGGTTGTAACATCAGATCTGGTCGTTAGTAAACAAAGAATCAAATAAAATATCTGACGCATGTGTGCCGCGGGTGCTTGCCCAAACATTTTATTAACAAACTTTAGGAATCAGCTAAATGTGACTCACTGAGCCTGCTCCTTATTGTGGGATCCTTTAAGAGGTATGTTCCAGGTTAGCCCGCAAAATTTACGCTCGCAACATAGAAAAAATACGCCATCTAGCAGAATTTATTAACCCCATTTTAATTATTTCAATATACACCGTTAAATTTTAGTCAATCAAAAAAAAACGTGTCAATGACCTTGTAGGTAGTTGTCGGTCGTTGCGTACTAACTACTTACAGTTCATTGGCCTCCCTCAGCAGACGTTTATTTAAAGAAATTAATTTCATACATGCGTAAATTAATTACAGTAAAAAAAATACTTTATTTTGAAATTTTGAATTAGGATTTTGTCAAAATTTTGAGCGAATTATTGAACAATAGTCGCTTTCAGGTGTGCTCTTATTTTATTATAACCCTACTGATTTTTCACAAAAATGAGTTTATTATATCTTTATATTTATTGACGGGCAAGTCTATTTGCAGTGATCTCATCTCTGTTGGTCGAAGAGCCCACGCTCCATATATTTTTTTCCCTTAGTTCTTTGTCTCCTAAATAGTATTGATTATATCAGACTAACCCATTTTTTCATAACAACAGCGCAGCCAGCCAATCTCTAAATCCCATTAAACAAATACCATTCTCACTGGATTAATTTAACTTAGTTTTCTATCATAATACATTTATAAAGTAATCGAATAGCCCGTAGCTAAGGAGGGCGCGTGTCGGTTGCCTGGTAACGCATCTGGGACATAAACCGGGTCGCTAGGAAACCTTCAACCCTCCCGGGTCGGCTGAATGCACCGTACGATGTACGGGTCATATTGATGTACTCGCGAACTATGCTAGGATTTGAAATTTCAATCGGTTCGATGGCGATTTAAAAAGAAGTGAGATTTTTTTGTGAAATGTTTTATAGTGTTTGAGATTGAAAATAAACTATTTATGATTAGATGTTGTGTAAACAAGACTGTCAAAGACTGGTTTTATTAAAGCTATATGAAATAATGCACGTATATACTCGTACTTAGAATGATTTAGGCAGAACAAGAACCAACCAAGTGTTGATCTACAAAGTGATATAGTCAATGGGAATCTGAATTATATCGTAATTAGAACTCGCCCAGCTCACGTTTACTTAAAGAAAATCATTTCTTACATGCGTACATTAATTCGAGTTTCAGAAAAAAAGTACTTTATTTTTTTATTTTATCTTTACAAATCGATAGTGTTTCATGTACCGGATCGACACTCTACGGACTAAAACGATCAAAATTTAACGGTGTATATTATATTTCGTTTTTTTACATCTAAAAACAATAATTTTAAATACCCTGGCTCCTTTTTAGTCGTAACAGTGTCATGATTATCATCCTCCGAACCTACAGCTTATGCCAATAGTTTCTTAGTAGACTTTATGCTTTATCGTATTATTATAAGGTTGCGAATAGGCTAGTAAATGTCTACTAAATCATTGGGGTGACATATTCTGTGTTGAAAACAAACCCCATAAATAAATTGAGATTTACAAAAAAAAGTTCACTGTGTCAAAAAATATGACCGCAGAAAACGGCTACAGAATTCAAAACAAGCCACTTGTAGCCAAAGACATTAAATATACACTACCAATAAACAGGACATAGCGAACAAAATCGTAATCCGAAACTTATTACCTAGGTAGCTTAGTCTAGTGTGGACAACTGGTCCTAACTTCAATTTATTTTCGTAAACATTTTTCGTATTTACTCTGTAATTAATTAGAATTCAATAATTTTTGTCAAGTAGTTCTAGAAAATAGAGTAAAAACATATAAATTACTTTAATTCGGAACATGCGAAACTATTGAAAGCTAGCTGACATAGGATGACAGTTTTTCTAAGACATTTCTTCTGATGTCCGCTCTATAGTATCTCTTTAAATCCCTTTGTTTTCAGCAAATGCAGTTGGAATAGATTTAACACCATCAACTCATCAGTTTTTTGACAATGTCAACTATTCCATATCCGACATTTTTGTGAGATTTTTTTTAACATCATAAGCATCATATCTTCGTGTCGTTTATTTTGATACCCTGCTTATAACGTAAAAAAAATGGCGCTTCAATCCACAATTGTTTTTTTTTAAATTTGTGATAAACAAAAGTTAAAATACAACAAGTCGTTTATAAAGAAGTAATTACTTAATGCTAAGTAACTTCTTATGAAACATTACTTGAGGTCAGAAATCTCTATTCTAAATTTATTTTCTTCTTAATTATAGAATACAAATTATTACCTATGTAGTTACTTTTACTCAAGTATTTAGTTGTACTTGATTATGAATAAGGGTGAGACTCTAGGCCATGCCAAAAAATATACATACATGATAAACATTCGAAAAACCTCCTTCTGGCGTAGTCAAGTAGAAAATATATCCTTTAAACCTTTTCCTAATCTCCAATGGCCGACTATCAAATAAAATTCAAATCATTACCAAGCTTGTAACTGCCTCCAAAACGTTTATCAATATTTCTGTACAAAAACCCATATAAAACTATGTATATAGATAGTTTTTTGTTCGACGCCGGGTACGAGTGGGGTCGCACTGCGCTGCGGGCGGTTGCCTATCGGATAACTGTTTGTGGTCTTTTCACCTTTCCATCAACATCATTCCAAACGGATTAGTCTTCAAAAGGCATTTATTGATTTCTGTTGCAGTCGGCAGCGATCGGTACTAATCGTTTGACAGCTCGTTTGACCAGTGGGATTTCAAAAGAGGAATAGTGGTGTGGTTTATACTTTTTTTTTAAATTCTGAATTTCGCCAGCCTAAAAAACTTACATACACATGTCACTAAGAAATTGTAAACGTCGTAAGATTGTAAAATATCGCGACAAAATACCCTAAAGATACAATTCTTTAGGGTTCTGTACCTTAAAAGGAAAAAACGGTACCCTTTACCCTTATAGGAACACTTTGTTGTCCGTCTGTCTGTTTATCAGTCAAGACCCTTTATCTCGGGAGCACGAGAAGTTATAAAGTTGAAATTAAAACTATATATTCAGCAGGTCTGCGGTCCCTTGAAGCTGTGAAAAAAATCCACCTTCTAAGTTAACGAAAAAAAATATATGGCCGTTCATGTCGCAAATAACATATATTTTGACACTCAAGAAATTACTTGGGTTACTTCCCGTAGACCCAGAATCCTAAAATTTAGGATAAAGTAAGGTCTTGTAGCACAAATAAAGGAATAAGTCTGAAAACAGTACAGTTTTTTTGTGACTCGGAAAAATCTTCCTTTAAACTTAATTCGGGAATTGAACTATTCACATAGGTAAGTTTATATGGAACCCTCAGTGCACGAGTCCGACTCGAACTTGCCCAGTTTTTACCCGACTGCGCCAGAAGGAGGGTTATGTTTTTCGAGAGTATGTATGTATGTATGTATGTAAGTATGTATGTATGTATGTATGTATAATTGTTTGGCACGCTCTGCAGCCTGAACGGCTCGATGGATTTTAGCTTGAGAGGTGTCGTTAGATTCGTATTTACTGTGAGAGTGACACTGGGTAAATCAAAATAAAAAAAAACAAAATGGCGGATTTGTAGCGCCAAATTCAGATGTTTGGCACGCTCTGCGACCTGAACGGCTCGATGGATTTTAGTTTGAGAGGTGTCTTTAGATTTGTAATTACTTTGAAAGTGATATCGTAATAAAATAAAACTAAAAAAATAAAAAATAAAAAACGGTAATTTAAAAAACTAAAAAACCCGACTGCTTTTCTGAGCATTCATGAAAAAGCCCTAAAACAAGAAAATCTGGCAGTCGGGACCCATTCTAGAAAGTCAGCCGTCTAGTCAATAGATTGGAGTAATCTGCAATGTAATATAGGTATGTGCGCTCAATTCTAGAATGGGTCCCGACTGCCAGATTTTCTTGTTTTAGGGCTTTTTCATGAATGCTCAGAAAAGCAGTCGGGTTTTTTAGTTTTTTAAAT
This sequence comes from Leucania comma, assembly GCA_958295575.1. NCBI lineage: Eukaryota > Metazoa > Arthropoda > Insecta > Lepidoptera > Noctuidae > Leucania > Leucania comma. The sequence goes on along the minus strand of OY282477.1, from coordinate 18,839,271 downwards.
TACCGTTTTTTTTTTTTAAATAAGATAGGTTATGTTGGCAACTAATGAATTTGGATGTGAAATCGTATATAAAACGGTTTTTTATTCATATTTCGAGAAATTATATAAAGATTTATTACAATCATACGGAGTGTGCAATTTTCCGGTGAGATATAAAAATATAACATAACAAACACAAAAAAGTAGTATGTTTAGAATTGGATTCAGAATCTATTTCAGCAATTTTTTAAGTATCTATTATATTAAGTATCGCAGTTGACCACTAGTTTATACCATTAAAAAAATAGAATAATGAAGTTGTAGACACCTTTTTTTTTGTTAAAATATTTACAGTTATGTCAGCTAGGAAACAAAACTGGTACGCCGTTAAATACATAAAAGCTACACAAATTACCAACGCTAAGCCAAATGCTTTGTCATTTTATAGTAATGAATGGTTTGTATCCATAGAGGGTAATCGATTGTTGGAACCGAGTCTGATGTATTCATGGTATATTTTCAAACGATTTAAAGTTTTTGTCGCATATTTTCATTATACACCATTAAATTATAATTGTTTAATCCCGTAGAGGGTCGATTCGGTACATGAAACACTATCGATCTGTAAAGATAAAAATGAAATATAAAGTACTTTTTTTAAAACTTGAATTAATATACGCATGTACAAAATTAATTAATTTACAATAACAGAATAGACAAGTTTCTCAAAGGAAATAATTAAAATTCAAAATGCATTTTAAGGATACATTTTAATTTTAAAACACTTTCAATTGATGACGGTGATCCATTCATCATACTGATTTCCTTTGCTGTTCTTTCTTTGTTCAGATAATTTTCTATGGAAACAACTTATAAACCGTTAAATTTTGATCGTTTTAATCCCGTGGAGGGTCGATTCGGTACATAAAACACTATCGATTTGTAAAGATAAAAAATTAAGTGCTTTTTTAAACTCGAATTAATTTGTGCATGTATGAAATTAGTTTCTTTAAGTAAACGTCAGCTGGGCGAGTTCAATGACCTGTAGGTAGTTAATAAGCAATGACCAACTACTACCTACAAGGTCATTGACTCGTTTAATTCGAATTTGAGAAAAAAGCACTTTATTTTTTAATTTTATCTTTACAAATCGATAAAGTTTCATGTGCCGAATCGATCCTACATGGGATTAAAACGGCCTAAATTTAACGGTGTAGATGTATTTTCCAGAGAAAGAGAAAGGATACGCAGATAGTAGAGAGAATGAATTAACAGTAAAAGTTTGAGCCGTTTCTTTGAAGTTTTCAAAGTTCAAGACATATAGTAGACCTGTGGGTGTGGTTCTGTGAGGTCTTACGACCAACTTTTTGGCATCAATTGTTTTGTAATTACTTTTTTTTTCTTTTTACTAATGCAATCTGTTTCGTGTGAACATTCAGCATACAGTTAGAAAATCCTTTATCTTGGAGGGTAGTTAGTCCAGCGACTGACACCCTTTTGTATAAGATTCTCAATAAATCTCTAGGGGCCTTTCTTTTTACTCTTTTCAATTTTTTACAGTAGTTTGGTTTGGTGTAAATCTGAAACTATTCCTAACGTACCTATTCCTGGGATAAAATTTATTCTAAGTCCTATTACAAGGTCCAGTTTGTAATATAATAATCACTACATAGTATAAAACAAAGTCGCTTCCCGCTGTCTGTCCCTATGTACGCTTAGATCTTTAACCTTTTGAATACTGTTAGAGACACAATAAAAAAGACAATGAGACACAATAGAAAGACAATAGGTGTGCGGACACCGGTGTCCTCTTGGTGCTTAATAGTTAACTACGCAACTGATACAAACAATACAATGGAATTATACATGTATTATTTTATTTATATAAATTTGTACTCTTGTTTTCTTAATAATCTTTTTATTTATACACCTGCCATGTTTTCTCTTCGCCACCCTTGGTTGACTGGTAGAGAATGCCTAAGGCATTAAGTCCACCTGTGTACCTTTGTGTTGCATGAAGTTTTATTTATACATTCTTTATTGTACACCGCATAAACAACAAATATAGGACATGTTAAGTTTTAATACATAAATAAATATACAAACGCATTTTGATGTGATTTTTTTTTAACCTATTGAATACCGTAATTAGAGGCACAATAGGAAGACAATAGGTGTGCGGACGCCGGCGTCCTCTCGGGGAATAATGAATTAATAGAGTGATTCAAGAGGTAAGTTTATAATTATGTATAATACATGCATAATTTATTGAATATCACCATTGCATCCGTTGGGAAGAGCATCGCCGTGTCCTCGTGGGGGCGATCGGCGGCGATCTCTCGCGCCGGGGCTTGGTTCAAGCCATGCTCCGGAGCGAGGAGGAGTGGCAGGCGGTCGCCTCCTTTTGCGAAGCAGTAATGCTAGTAAAGGAGGAGGCCGACCGCATTAGGCAAAGGCGCACACGCCGCCGCCGCCGCCGGGTTTCCGATCCCAATTTCCGGCCACCGTAGGCGCGGGCTCGCGGACGGTGGGCAATGGGTAGCTCGCTGTCCGTCCGTCCGGTAACAGACCGGTCCGAGCTCAGGTCGTCTACGGCGCGCACCGTTCCCGCGCGCCTCAAGGAGTTGTCAGCAAACTGTAGGGGTCCAGCAGGGCCGAAGCCTACTGGGGCCAAAGGTTATGTGAGACTGTCACCAAAGGCCCCAGGATAAAGGCAAGGAACGGAAAGGTAGGTTTTTAGTCAGTAAAAGTCTGATACTATTTCCCGCCCCACCCAAGGGCGGGATTTGTCATTGGATGATTTTACATAACCAAAAAAAAAAAAAACCATTGCATCCGTGCGAAGCTGGGGCGGGTCGCTAGTCTATACTAAAATACATCAAAACGGGTTCAATAGTTTATGGATGTTTAAATTAGTCGATCATTCAGGGCTGCGGAATTATTCGAAGGAGTTACCGTGGCCCTGAATCGCAAAAGGTAACTGAAGAAATACAGGTAGGTTTAGTCACATCGTAGGCCCGTGCCTACGATGTGACTAAACCTACCTGTATTTCTTCAGTTACCTAAGCCCGTGCTTGCGGATGGCGAGCAATGGGTCCGCCGTCCGACCATCTGGTAACCGTCCGGACCGAGCCCAAGTCGTCGACGGCGCATATTGTTCCATGCGCGCCTCAAGGAGATACCAGCAAACCGTAGGGGCCCAGCTGCGTCGAAGCCTACTGGGGCCAAGGGTCTGCTTCTGAAAGCATGGCCCTGATATGCAAGGCAATGAACAGGAGTGGGTAGTCAGTAAAAGTCTTACACTGTCTCCCACTTTATCTCCCACTGCGCCAAAGAGCAGGACACGTCATTGGATGATTTACCCAACTAAAAAAAGGTGGGTTTAGTCAGCAAAACTCTGACACACCTTCTCGTTCCACCCGGATTAGGAGGATTTATTTGATGACTTTCCCTGTGAAAAAACCTAACACGCCTAGTATACATATGGAACCACTGGCTTAAGTTGTACTGAGTCCTTACCACGAGCTCCTAACGCCAAATGAGGATGGCGATGGTGCTAAATAGGGTGTATGACCTCTATCACTCCTTCTCGCTCACACGCCTGACGTTTCAACACGTCATGGTAAGGCCAATATATCTTTTCAATACTCACTTAGTATCCGTGATATTGATTCGTGCACTGATTCTCATTCGTCATATTTGATTTGCATCGCGGGCGGGTACTCGGTGAATCCGATTGGCTTTCTTTTATCTTGGTCTCCTGTATTTTTGCTGCACGCACATACTTGATTCGATCTTTATTCTTTGTAATTGACCGATTTTCATGTTTTACAGTCGTATAGAATAGGATTTTTTTCAATATACTTACTCTAAAACCCCCTCCCTACTGATTTAAGCACTTAATTTACTCTTTTCCGCACTAGTGCGGCAAAGTGATGGTGCTCCCACCACAATTTATTTATATTTATCATTTTAGGCTGAAACGTTTTTTTATGTGGGAAAATCATCCAATGACATCTCGCGCTTGGGTGGAGCGGGGGATATAGTGATGAAATCATATTATATAGTGCATGAACAGGAGTGGATTATTAGGCGATATAGTGTGTTCATACAATATACGAGTGATTTTAGTCAGTAAAAGTTCATGCTTTTACTGACTAAAATCCAATCCGGTTTCTTCTTTGTCTTTTCACCATTTGTAACAAAATGTACTTTTTTGAACTAATATAAAACCTTGTTAGTTTGTTTTTCATCAAACAAGTCGTTAAAGTTATTCGAGCTGAAACCGATACAATGTTTCAGCTGCATGTTGACGCATAGAATTATCTTTCTTATGTAACAAAACGAAAAGCTTGAGCGAATTTACTTTGAAACAAACCAAAAACCGAATGGTAGTTCCTTTAGTGCAGATCTACAAGATACCAGGCGCGCAGAAAACAGTAGGAGATATTAAAATGTTAAATTAAAAACTCGTTTGTGTGCATCGTTCGGGGTCGACGGCCGCGCGACCTATTTGCAGCTGAAGCCGCGTGCTGCAGACATCCACCATGAAATATGGACGGAATCTGATACTGTTACGAAGTTTCCATTTGAATAATATGGAAATAGTTCTCCCATTTTCTTAACGGCCCAGTTAGGGTCGTTGTGGGAGTTTATTTTTTGATAGTGTTCACGCAGCTACTTTGCATAATGTTTGATGTGGTTTCATTTACGGTGATCGGTATCGATACGGTGATCTAGTTTTTTTTCATAATTATATAAAATAGTGCTTGACTGTGATCCCATCTGATGGTAAGCAGTGATGCAATCGTTGATGGTGAAATGCACTAGTTTATTAAAACTTATTCGCTTTAGCCTTGAAGACACCTTTTATAATTGGAAGATCGCTGCAGACCAAACTAATCACAATATCTTTTCGTACCACAATGCCAAAAAGTGCAAAATTTTGACGACAGTGAACCGTAACTTTGTTTAATTACTCAAGGGTTATCAATATCGTGGATTGGTTTAGACGGGCAATCCATCAGAAAAGGCAAAATCCAGATACAGCAACTAGCCAGAAAGACAACGAACGTCCTTATTGTGAAAGAAGTCCACTGTGGGACAGAGGCCTCCCAAAAAGGGGGTTTCGCCACGCTTGGCAAGCGGGTTGGTGATAACAGTGTGGTTGCTGCAATGTACAGGGAATGCTGCTGCTCATTTTTTGGTGTGTCCCTTAGTCGCCTCTTACGTTACAAACTGGAAGAGATGGGATTGTTATTATTATTTGGTAAGACTCACTAGCAGCTATTAGCTGATGCGTGTGTTTAATATAGTTTGGAGATATTTAGTCTGCCAATCGATTTTTAAAGCAGTTCAACATTGGAGGGGAATGTGAGGGATGGTGCTATTCTTTACATCTGATCACCATGCCATCACCATAACGTCCTTATACCTTCTTCAAACAAAGCAGTAAACTTGCGTAAAATACAAGATAAGCGTTTGGGTACTACGGTATGTATCTCTCCACTAGTGCAATAAGGATGGAATTACTACGCACACATACACTTTACATATGTGCAGCGTGGCTGTAAAGTCATTTAAACTTCGACCAAGTCGGTATTGCTGCCAGCTTTTATATACTATACGTTATTTGAATGTGTGAGAGAACTGCTACGAAACTGCTATGGATATCTCTTTACGTTATTAGTAATAATAGATTGTTTGCATAAGCTTAGCATAATCAACCTTATAATGTTCTTGCTGCTGGGGCTAGAAAGGAGGCCTGAGTGGCCTCCTTTCTAAAAGAAATAAGGGGCCGTAATCTGACATACGGGACCAGTGCGGTTTGGTAAAGTCAAGGTATTGGAGTTCTGACAAAATGCACTTAAAAGCAAGACCGTTAAGGCTTTATCATGACGCGTTCAAATGTCTGTAGTGCTAGCGAAAAAGAAGGATGGAGCTAAAAGCCCTATCTATATTCACAGGCCTGTTGGTCTAGTGGTTAGTGGTCCTGACTACTGTGCCGGAGGTTCGATTCCCACCCAGGAAAAATGTTTGTGTGATGAGCACGATCATTTGTTCCGAAACGTAATCTCGGTTTAAAAAAGTCCTAGCTTAGGTGATATTCCAAGACATGGTCTACTCGTTTGGTACTCATAACACAAGCTCTACTTAGCTTGGGACTAGAAGGCGTTGTGTGATAGTTGTGGAATATTATTATTATTTTTATGAATTTGTTATTATATACATAATAACAATAAATCTTTATTGTTCAGAAAAATGTTTCACAAATTTAAATGGCACTAATCTCCACACTAGGATCCCCTGTGTCACGGAGACTAGTCTCCTTCGTCTTACAAGAGTAGTAGTAAATATTAGGGAGGTAACAATAATTAACTATGTTGTGTAAAGAAACTTAATATAAAATAATAAATTTATGAATTTAGTGTGATGAGTGAGTGATCCTAGTTGAGTTTAGACCAAGCGAATCCTCCTCCTCCTCGATACGTTTTTTTTTTTATTGATATAAACTAGTACTTGACTGCAATCCCACCTGATGTTAAGCAGTGATGCAATCGTTGATGGTGAGGCGCACTAGTTTATTAAGAGCCTATTCACTCTAGCCTTGAAGACACCTAAATTATAATCGGACGGGAAGACCGCAGCAGGCAAAGTGTTTCAGTCTCTCGATGTACGCGGTATAAACGACGAGGCAAAACGCTTAGTCCGTACCGCAGAAGTTTCAACAACGTAAGGGTGGTATTCCTCATTACTGAGGGTCGTGAAGTTCACGCTGGATTAACTTCTTATTGATGGTGTCTCGCCACCTGTGACGGTTCTCTGGCGTCATGAAGTGCGACGTGTCCATTGTGGAGCGGACCTGATCTGCCCATCTTTTTGGGCTGCGGCCCCTTGGTCGTTTGCCATCAACCATGGCAGTTATAATGAGTTGTTCTAGATTGTGGCCATTTTGATTTTGATTTTGTTTTTGAACAAGCGAATACCGAAAAGTAAAAACACAAGCAAAGTGTATTCTGATCTAAATCAATATTTGTGTATTGATTATGAATGTAATATGTATTGCTCATGACTTTAATAACTTTTCAATACGAGTAGCTGGGATGGCTCTTTAACAGTTTGGCTTGTCGAATAGATCGTGTTAAGAGCTTGTGGGAGGGCCTCAGTTTATTGAATTGCATCGTCTGATATAAACAAGAACGTAGAGACTATTAAACCGAGATCTTTTTCCATGGTTTAAGAATTAATGATACATTTTCAAAATTATTATCTAGTAATCATCATCATCATCAGCCTTATAACGTTCCCACTGCTGGAACATAGGCCTCTTCTCTAGGAGAGGAAATGGGCCGTAATCCACTACGCGGGCCCAGTGCGGGTTGGTAAATGTCACATGTCTTCGAAATTTTGGTTCTAAGACATGTGTGAGGAACCTCACGATGTTTTCCTTCACCGTTTTGAGAGCAGTGGTGATGAAATGAATTACACAAAGTAATGCACCTGGCTGGGTTTGAACTCGCGACCTACAACTCGTAAGTCGCGATTGTTACCACTCGGCCACCACTGCTCTATTATGTAGTAATATAAGAATTAAAATACTATAATCTTGCACCCCAGTATAAGAGTTCTGCGCACGATTAGAACATATAAAACAGTCCGTAATCATCAATCACTTTCGGGCAGTTGTCCGGACCAGACACGACACCTGACAGATCGGAGGATCCTCTCTTTTCAACGGAGGTTTGCGGGACTTTATATCCTGTTCCGCATACTTCTAAAATTACATTATTTAAAGTAATCTGAACATTTTGAATTGACTTCTAAGATTTAAAGGAACAAAGTCCAAATATACCTACATAAAAGCTTTTTTATTGGTTGGTCTATCCGAGATAAAAAAAAGTGCTGGTTGCATCAAAGAGAAGAAATTAGCAATAACTAAACAAACGTAACTTACGGTGGTGATCGTAACGCTGTGAAGACAGATCGTCCCAAAGATTGTGTATTAAATTTAAAGAAGAATTCGACAATTCTTTAAGACCGTGTTAGAGATGGACAGTACCAAAAGTGAATTTTCTGTTTACGATATAAACTCATATTGGGTCCAAACGACATACCAAACTAACACCCACTATTCTATGCATTACCTTCAGGATATACAAGTAATAAACATACCGACATAGATGCAGAGACAGAAATAGCATTTCCATTTCAAAGAATACAATCTATAAGTAACGTGATATCATCTTGACACGACACCAAGTTTTTGGTAAGGGCAAGTCTTGGTAAGTATTCTTCGAATGTTTCCAGTATACCTTTGTACGACAACTGTTTATATTTTATTTCTTAAAATATGCTGCAGGTTTATAACTCTTACGGCGAACACAATCAACTTACTTTACTACGAATTAAAAATACAACAATGTAATCAAAATACTTTAGAGCCATAAAACTAAAATTTTTCTTCCACGCCATAATTTTACAAGGACCTGTAAATTGTTCTGTGGTGGTAAACGTTGCTATTACGGCTGAAACTTTATAAGTTTACCGTCAATCCATCACCGCGTAAGTGAACAGCAATTTTAATAATGTTCTTTTATAGTGTACGGTATACTAAACGGTGTTTAAGTCAAAATGAAATGTTACCCTTATTGGCACCCAACCGATCCCATTTGGGCGCCAACAGTGACAAAATTTAATTAAAAAATCTAAAACGAAATACGATTTATTTAAACCAACCCAGTTTAAAAAAAAGAGTCTTAAACTTTCTGTTTCGATACATACTAAAGCTTTCATTCGGTTCCAATACTTATGAGCAACACGGTACCGTTGCAAAAACTAAACAATAAAATGATTTTTCTTGGCGACTCCTGCAGCGTTTTGCAGATTCAAAGTTGAACGAACTGAGCTTGTCCCGGCCGACCAATGGGGCGTCCGCACGCGCAATGCGACGACCTCATTGGACGGCGGTGCATTCAAAAGAGCTGCACATGTGACGTTTTTGGAACAACACCACATTATTTATTGTCTCACGTGTTTTGAATATCGTACCATAGTCTGAAAACTGTTAAAAAATGTAACAAAAATGTTGCATTTCTTAATAGTTTCCAGACTATTTATGTGTCTAAAAGAACGTATGGTTATCGTGATAGTGCATGTTTAAAGAACACGAAGACTTTTCATAGATACTATGAGGATCGGAATTAATAAAAAGGTTACTCATTATTATAGGATTTATTCAATCAAAATTAGTTTTTTTACATTATTATCAAATATCATTCACGCCTTACAGTCTGGCCTTACAATCGTCATATTCTCTGACAATCTTTCTCATTTTAAAACGAATTACTTTTAATAGTACATTTATAATCTGCCATTTGTAATAACAAAAAAAAAAAAAAAAATGTTACAATACTGAATATACCGGGACAGCTTTAGTAATATTTTCATTCATTAAAATTTCACATTCCCCTAGAGAGGAGGGTGGGAACATTATAAGGCTGATGCTATGCTATGCTATACAAATTCCAAATTCTAAATAATTTATGATACTATTTTGTAATATTCTAATACCTACAAAAGATAAAACTCTAGAAAATGACTTTACATTGGAGGTGATGAAACCACAAAGTATCAAGAAGTTCTGTCGCTTTTTGCATCGAACTAAAAGTTGTTTTTATATTTGTATCGTGTCGGTGCAGCAGACACAGTAGATTGTCATTAAACAGTTGTTTTGCAGTACATGTAAATCACTCGGCGTCGCCTATTTGGAAGCGGCCCAGAAATCTGAATAGCTTAAGTTTATGCAAGCTATACCTTGCTATATTTAGGTCAATTTTACTTTGTTTTATATTATTGTTTATGCGCAAAGCGGTATACTTGATTTTTTAAGTAGAACTAGGTATAAGATGTCAAAAATTTGAAATGCTTACGTGCTGGCGCGGGTTTGCGGACGGCGAGCAATGGGTAGCTCGCTGTGCCAACCCAAGTGTGTGTGAACCCAAGTCGTCGACGGCGCGTACTGTTCCCGTGCGCCTCAAGGAGCTGTCAGCAAACCATAGAGGCCCAGCCTGCTAGCTGCAGGCAGGCCGGGTCGGAGCCTACTGGGGTCAAGGGCCGCTTTCTGAAAAGAAGGCTCGGCCCCTGTATGATAGGCAACGAAGGAACGGGGTAGGTTTTTAGTCAGTAAGAGTCTGACACTATTTCCCGCTCCGCCCAAGGGCGGGATTTGTCATTAGATGATTTTACCTACCATGAAAAAAAATGCTTACGTGCTTCCCGTGGTCTTATATTTTTGGTAATATGATCAATAAGGCAGCAGTAAGCTACAGCATCGGTATATGTATCAAAATATAACGTAATACTCGCATACTCCATTTTATTAAGTGAAACAGCTAATAGAAGGCACGTTCCGTTAATAAATTGGATTCACAGTGATAAAAGGGAAATCCTTGGGTTTGAATACCATTGGTAGCTTCCTCATACGGTCTGATTTTACTCTACGTTAGCAGTTAATTTTTTCAGTTACCGTCACGATGCGATGCAATAAGAAAGTGGAAATATAAAAGAATAAGACATGAGGTTTTATTCTCTTATTTTGAGAATAAGACCCATGTCTTATTCTTTTATATTGACACGAATAATATTATATGGAAAATGTATATAATGTCATGGTGTAAAATAGCGAGGTTTAAGTTCGTTATCAGAATATGAAAAAATATTTAGAATGATAGCGTAATATTTATTTTTAATCGTAGAACTGTTTTCAATCACCCTTTATGGGATATGCTTTTTAGGATTCCGTACACAAAGGGTAGAAGAAACGGGTCCCTATTCCTAAGACTCCACTGTCAGTCTGCCGGTCACCAGACTGTATCTCATGAACCGTGACAGCTCGATGATGTATTTCTCTTGCCGCTTTAACGACAAATACTAAAACATAAAACAATATAAATATTTAAGTGGGGCTTCTATACAACAAACGTGATTTTTTTACTCGATTTTAATAGATGTAGTAGATAGGACCCTTCGTGACTTGGCCAGTATTTACATTTTGGCTTTGTACCAGTCAGGAGAAGGGATTAGGATCCTCTTTCGATAAGACGACTGCTTTTTATTCAGAGGGAAATCATCAAATAACTTCTCCTGCACTGGGTGGAGGAAGAGGGAGTGCCAGGCTTTTACTGACTGTAACTCCACCGTGTTCCTTCATTTGCCCTTTGCTTTTCAAAGCCACGGTAGCTCTTACGAACATTCCGTAGTTGTAGCAGGCATTGGTCGCATCTATTTTACTGACGGTACCTATAAGGTGACTAAGTAAAAAGACCATCATGCAGCTATTCTGCGCGGCGATCCCTCGCGCTGGGTCTTGGTACAGGCCATGGTCCGGAGCGAGGAGGAGTGGCAGGTGGTCACCTCCTTCTGCGAAGCAGTAATGCTAGCAAAGGAGGAGGCCGACCACATCAAGCTATGGCGCAAACACCGCCGTCGCCGCTGTAATTTCGATCCCGACTTACGGCCACCGTAGGAGCGGGCTTGCGGATGGCGGGCAATGGGTAGCTCACTGTCCGTCCGTCCGATGACAGTCCGGACCGGGTCGTCGACAGCGCGCACTGTTCCCGCGCGCCTCAAGGAGTTGTCAGCAAAGTGTAGCCTAGCAGGTCTGAAGCCTACTGGAGCCAAGAGTTATGCAAAAGTGAACCCCGGGGCCCTGGAATGAAGGCAATAAAGGAACAGGGTAGGGTTTTAGTCAGTAAGGCTATGAAAGTATCTCACGCCCTGCCCAAGGGCGGGATTTGTCTTTGGATGATTTTACCTACCATAAAAAAACCAGACACAGAACAAATGATCGTGCTCATTACACAAACATTTGTCCTGGGTGGGAATCGAACCACGACCACCGGCATAGCAGTCAGGGCCACTAACCCCTAGACCAACAAACCAGTGATAATTAAAATGTTAAAATCCCCCATCGCGGTATTAGAGTTTCGCGCAATTAATACATCAGTCCGAAATCAAGTGTTAACTGCCGGGCAGTTGCCCGGACCGACCTAAACTGGGTCGTCAAATGAATTGCGTTAATAGTTCTCTGTAGGGCCTCGGGGGTCAATCTAGAACATATGAGAGTCTGAGCTATAAAATTTTTGTGTTATTGCCTCTTGTTGTTGCAAGTTGTAGTCATAAACTGTAACAGTTAACCTACTGAGACAAACAACAAATTCTCCAAGGACACAACAACATAAATGCAGTCGCGTTTGAAGACGTTCAATCCGGTTAGCGGCTGACAAGATTAGCCTCTCTCACACTCCCTCGACTTAGCCTTATTCATACAGACAACTTGGCTATAAGTTTATTCGTTTACGTTCTATGCCTATATCGAACTACCCGTTCTTTTCAGGCCTCTACGCTTTTTTAATAATTATTATATTAATATTAACTGTGAATATTACCAAAGTGTATACATACACCGTTAAATTTTGATCGTTTTAATCCAGTGGAGGATCAATTCGGTACATGAAACACTATCAATTTGTAAAGATAAATTTAAAAAACAAAATACCTTTTTTAATTAGAATTAATTTACGCATGTACAAAATGAATTTCTTTAAGTAAACGTTAGCTGGGTTAGTTCAATGACCTGTAGATAGTACGCAATGACCGACAACTACCTACAAAGTCATTGACTCGTTTAAAAAAGTACTTAATTTTTTTATTTTGTCTTTACAAATCGATAGTGTTTCATGTACCGGATCGACCTTCCACGGGATTAAAACGATCAAAATTTAACTGTGTATTTTCTACGTTCTTTCACTATTAGCGAAATATATTTCAGTATTAAAAACATGTGAGGTACTTTAATTCCACGAGCAATGAACGAACTGTAAAACTCAAAATACTAGTCTTTATCTTCTTCTCTTTCGAGTTGATGGTGTGGCCCAGTAGTTGTTTGCGCGTTAGAATTGCAGCATCGATTGCATTCATTACGTCCTCCAAACGACAATTTTTACTGACACTTGGAGGACTCCAAATAATATATTAGTGAATTTAAAAATAGTTTGTGGTCCTGTCTGCAATGTCGGAAATTCTCATCCAAGACAAATGTTTGTGTGATGATCACAATCATTTGTTCTGTGTAAGTGGAGTCAATTTATAAAATGTGCATACTTAGAGAAATATACAAGTATGTTTATCAGTTATTATTACTAATAGCACAAGTTCTGCTTAGTTGGGGAGTAGTTGGCATTGTGTGATAGTAGTGGAATATTACAATACTAGCGGCCCACCCCAGCTTCGCACGGGTGCAATGGTGATATTAAATATAATTATGCATGTATTTATTATATACATAAACCTTCCTTTTGAATCACCCTACCTATTAAAAAAACTGCATCAAAATCCGCTGCATCAAAATCCGTTTCATAGTTTTAAAGATCTTATCATACATAGGAACAGACAGCGGGAAGCAAATTTGTTTTATACTATGTAGTGATTATACCAGTATTCAAGGAAATCTTGAGAATCAAATTGCAAATAAAGAACACCCTGTTGACAAACCTCATGAATCATTTCTGTTTTTGAGTCAGCGAATTTGTCATCACTTATGACAATTCTGTTGACTCACCCATTGCACATTGCCTTTTTTTAGAGAATAGATAGGTCTTTTGGAGGTTAAAATTCTTGTTTTTTTTTTTTAATTATATGGGTGACTATTGTGTGCCTAAAATAGGTTTAATAGCTTCCACATACTAGCCTTTAATTTAAAATGAATATTTGAATCGAAGCGTACTATATATTTCATTTTAATTGTAGTACTATTGTAAATTCCAAAGATATTTTTTGCGGCGATATCACGCAATCAGCTTTCATTAGGTTAATTTAAAAATTTCCTTGATATTATAATGTACAAAAAAAAAGAGAGAAAATGACATCGAATTCTTTGTTACTTTGAAGTTCTTTGCATAAAAACTTTAATGTGAGTAATTGAATCAACAAAACTAAAAAGTCCATTTCTTTTGCACCAAATCTTACAATGTTTTCAGCAAATAAAACCGTAAATAGTTTTCAGTTTGTGTTAACATGAAAACGGGGAAGCTTGCGTCATAAAATGTAGGGAAGCAAGTCTGGATGCAAGTCAAGATAAAAGGACGTAAAGACTCTCTGTGAAGCACCGCATTTGACATTGAGCTTTTAAAATTTTGTACACTTCAAAGGGAAGTTTTATTGGATTTTAAGTTCGTGCATATCGTCGTTGTTTACCAGTGAAGACGATGTACAGCCAGTTTTTTCGTTTTTTAAATCATATTTATTTTCAGACTCCTCTAACAAGCGCATTCTTTCTTTAAAGATAATTTATTATTTATTCGTTTTTCATTATTAAAATAAGAAGTCTGCTTAGAATACTACTAAATCGTTACGGATACACTGAATCAGGTTAAAAAAGTGTTTAAAAATCCATGTAAAGTTGAAATCAATTAGTCCCATGTTGGGCGCCAATTCTTAGATCAGATTTTTATTTATGGCTTCAATTAATAAAAACGATCCCAAGGAAAATGTTCAAAATTGGATTACATATTTAAGAAAAGAACTATTCGCAGGTTACTTAGTTAATGGCAGGTTATTGTCGACTTTGTGCCTGCAACTACATGTTTGAAACCTGCAGTCCTGCACCCAGGTAAAGGTACATACCGCTGTCAACAGATTTGTCATGCTGACGAATTTATTGACTCGTCAACTACTACATGATGCTGGCCAGTTGACTGTTAAAGGAGAGTGTTGGTGACGAAGAATAATAAGTAGAATAAAAAAATAAAATAGCTTATAATATATTATATAATACAGCTTATAATATAGCTTATATATTATTTAATATTTTTGAAAAAAAATACTCCTTTTTTATTTTATCACAAATCGATAGCGATCGATAATATTTCATGTACCGGATCGAGATTAAAATTTAACGGTGTATATTATTTTTTTTTTATTTTTCAGCACTTGGTTTAGCTTGTCCTTTGACAAAGGTGCTAAAGTATAACCGATTAAGAATCATATTATCAATGACATATGCAGTCATAAGCTTAAAGGCAAATTGATAGAAAAAAAAAATCGGCCAAGTGCGAGTTGGGCTCGTGCACGAAGGGTTGCGTACCATTGACTAGGTTAACAACAGAACAAAAACAAAATAGGCAAAAAATTACCCACTAAATACATATTTGTTTTATTTTGTTTTTAGTATTTTGTTGTTATAGCGGCAACAGAAACATTTCTAAAAATTGCAACTGGCAAGCTCTTTAGCTATCGCGGTTCTTCAGATACAGCTAGCCTGATGACAGACAGCGAAGTCTTAGTAATAGGGATCCATTTTTACCCATTGGGTATGGAACCCCTTAAAAGATAAATACAAAACGAATGTATCACAGAGCAATTCAATTTCATCGGTCATTTGGTTGTGGCGGTATGAGTGGCGCTTGCCAAAGTTCCAACAGTGTGCGGCGGTGAAACGCATTTGGCAAGTAGACCGCGAAACTCGGACGCGGATCGAAATTATATCTCGTGTTCGTGGATTATTATACTTAATTGTAGTCGAGTTTCATTGAAAGTTTGGTGGTTCCGAGATTCCTTATGAGTTTTAGCGTTAAAATTTAAATGATTTAGTAGTTTGTGCCTTAAATTAAAGTTATTATTGCCTAGTTTTGCATAAATTGTTTTTTTGAGGTAGCAATAATGAATTCCTGCTGAAAAAATGAACGTGCGACATGTGGGGTTGGTGCCCTAAGTTACCTGATCCACCCCTTTAATAGTTTTTCAAAGGAGGTGGGATAGGTAACTAACGGCAATTGTCCCGGTTGGCGCAGTGGTTGATTGGTTGGCTGCTGCACTGCTGGTTGTGGGTTTGATTCTCGCACGTGACACTTCCGCAACTTTAATCCGCATTGGGCTCGCGTGGTGGATTACGGCCCATTCCCTATCCTAGAGAGGAGGCCTACGTCCCAGCCATGCGGGAACATTATAAGGCTGATTATGATTTTTTATGCTTAGGAACATTTCCTTCCTTTTACATCCCCGTAAAAACAAACAAAGATTTTACACGAAACTTCAACCAATTTCAATATTTCAATTACACCAACAAACACTACATGTATACATACTATGCACATATACATAGAATATTTGCAACGGTTTAGTTGGTACCGCATCTGGCCTGGCAGCTTGGTTGGCCACCTGCCCAACGATCGCCGTCCCAATTACTGTGTGGAGTTACGAGCCTCTACTTAGTCTGCTATGGTGTACCTGATTATTTACAGCCTTTGGTACACGCGGTAGCAGGGTTTTGTTTTGGGGCCATGAGTTGATTTCTGATAGAGAAACCTGTGGTCCTAGAACCAAATGGGCAAAGAAGAAAAATAGGTGTGGTTTTAGTCAGTAAAAGTCTGACTTACCCAGCTCCGCCCCAGAGCGGGAGAAGTCATTCGATGATTTTGTACCTCAAAAAGAACAGTTTTGTTTACGTATGTTCTATTTGAGGAGGGAACTCCTATTAAGTAGAATTATTCCATTAATTATTAATTTAACAAATTAAATTGCATTTTTCTTTAAATCTTTCCTTTTACTGTACAAAATCGTATGTTTCAACTGGTTTGAATAATTATGATACGATACAAAAGCGCCCATTGATTTAAGACAAATACACCGTTAAATTTTAGTTTCATGTAATGAATCGACCCTCCGCGGGATTAAAATTTAACGGTGTATAATTATATTTCGTTCTAGAAATTTATTTGCTACTACTTTTACAGGGATTACAGAATAAACTTAACATATCGACGATTAAAACGAATTGACACAATTCATATTCTACATACAAATTGTCGTAGATATAAAACATCAATTTATTCATATCACGGCCAACACGGAAACCCCGATCGAGACATAATCGAGTATTGGAATAACATTTGTTTTGGCAGTCGGTCCACAGACAGAATAATTAGCAGCCGATGCTTTCATTGAAGGCTGTCATCATTCTGTGACGTCATACTCGCCCCGTTCCCCATGCATAAAGGTCAGATATCGTAGGTACCGCCGTGTAATACGACGCATTTGAGCAAAACAAGTGGGTTTTTAAATATAGTTATTTTCTTACGACAAAGGGTCAAATTGAAAGATTTTATGTTTTATACCAATAATAAAAGATAAGTTCAGCGATAATATCAAAATTCACTCATTTTTGGGCGTTTACATTAGTCCCACGTTGGGCACCATTATATATTTTTTTATTTCTACGCAATGTGGGTAGCACAAAATTCAAAGTCAAAAGCGTTTTATTTCAAATAAATCATTTACTAACTCTTTTGAAAGGTTAAGAAGTCTGTCTGCCTGAAAAAAAAAAACGACGCAAATTGCACATTCCAAAGCGTAAATCTCTGTGGAGAAGAATGTGCAAAAAACTACATGGACACTCTTTTCAATCATGTTATGTATTACAAATATCTCGGTTACATGTTTTTTGTCGCTACTATTGTGTGATAACAATGTAAATAATAAAAAAAACTAAACATAGATATTAAAATAAACCACTGGCAGCTAAGATTTGACCAGTCTCAACTGAGAGCACCCGTTCACGGACATGACGAATGATCCAACACACGCGCCAGCGCCACCATCAGTGAGACATTTGAGTGAGCATTACAAACTCTCAAATGCCATACTCATTTATGTCAAACAAGTCCAATAGTAACCTAAAACCATAAATTGCTCTATGGTACTCAAATTTACAAACTTTAAAAAAAAAATCTACATTAAACAATACTATTTTAATATAAAATTATCAACTTTAAACAGTAACAGAAAAAAAGTAATTTCGAAACTAATCAATTTGTACGCCCTAGTGGTAGTGGAGCTGGACCAGCATTGAGCCAAGCATTTTTATCTTGAATATAATCCTCCAACTTATAATATACTTGCCTGCATAGTGTGCATTTAACAAAAGATATGCGGGGAGGTATTTTATTATAACATTGTAAATAGTACCCCACGAATGAAAGAAGAGGCCACTTTAGCCAGCCTGAAACCTGGTTGAAGAGGAGGCCACTTTTGTCAGTCTGAAACCTGGTTGAACTAATTGGCTCAACAATTCGATTCTACAGTAAATGTATAGAACAAGTAAATTGTTGGGGCAGAGTCAATGTGGCGAGTCGGCGACATCGCGTATCATACGGTGAATAACTGCAGGAATCAGCCAAGGTCAGCTAAAATAAGGTTTTATTGCTAAATCTACACGACTATTTTCGGCTTGTATTAAACGAAGAACTGGATTTTGGTATGTTTTGACTTGTAGAAGAGTTTTATGGTATTTGTAAAGAATCCTTGGTTTTTGTTTGTACCCTTCTCGGCATTCTCCACCAATTTGTAGCCACTACCTATGACTTTGTTCTCTCAACCATTCCCTACAAGGTATTTTTCATGCGATCTCTTTACATGTCACTGTCCATAATTAATTGGATTCTTGATTGGACAAATTACAGTAAAATTCTATAATAAATTGGATTAACACTCAAACATTACATCGATTCAATTCTTCAGTAACAGTTTAAAGAGCCTATTAACCCAATTGTGTGTTATCAATAAATACACATACAAATAACAAATAACACTTGAAAGAAATCTTTCTACAAATTGCATCAAAATTGGTAATTAAAATGAGGAAGAGTGGGGACGAGGTGGGAATATCTCGCCATCTCTTTTTTATGCACGAAACTTAATGGCACGTGACGTCACATTTCAGTTTTTGCATCCTGTTTACTTACTTAGTGTTGTGATATTGATGATGAACATGACAGTTTCCCCTTCCACCAGATTTGAAAGGTTTCTACTGTTGGACCACTAATTCAACATTACTGACTTTATCGACACAGCACTTTTATTTCCCTGACTTGTCCTTTCTAAAATTGACAACCGACTGTTCTAGTGGGTGCGAACACCCGCTATTAATAATAGTGAGGACCGGATCTACCGCCATCTTGGCAGAAACAGTTGAACTATTTATTCAAGTCAGTGTATGTATAAAGACAACCAGAAAAATCCTCACAAAAATATAAATATCTGAAACATTTGATTTAATGTCACATAAAGTTCAAGAATTATTTAATGCACCACTTTAAATGTAAAATCGTCATTAGACAAAACAAATAGATATCGAAACTAACGCAATCTAGACGACAGTTATTTCTAACTTTAAAATATCAGCTGTCACACACGACAAGTGTCATTGTCATTTGAAAACCTTATCCAAACAATAAGACTCCATAAAGTTCTATTTGCAATTTTTGATAAACTTAAATGTAAAGTTCCTCAAATGTAAAGCTTTTCTCTCATTTTTTATGTATATGGTTTGCTGTAAGATAACCCAATTGTTGGTTAAGCTCGCCTATGTACATCAAATGTCCTATTTTTAAAAAAAAGTGAGTCAAGTATCCAT
Source organism: Leucania comma (assembly GCA_958295575.1). Taxonomy (NCBI): domain Eukaryota; kingdom Metazoa; phylum Arthropoda; class Insecta; order Lepidoptera; family Noctuidae; genus Leucania; species Leucania comma. Next base: position 18,819,824 of record OY282477.1, on the reverse strand, counting down.
TTCAAGTAAGTAGTAGTTTCAAGTAAGTCAAGTATCCATTGCATTTCTATCGAAATGTTCTCAATTTCCTCTAAAAGAATAAAGAAAACCGTCCAATAAGAACTCATTTTCATTCCATTACATTATAACACTAGTAAGTGACGATAATATATTATGTCGGCTTGCCTAAATATAATTATCTGTTGGTCGTGCAGTCATTAATCAAAGTGAGCCAGTCGAGGGCTTATTCACGTGTGGTCTCGTTGAGCCATGTTGGCACTACTCCCAGACTCAGTGTCTACTCCCCAACTTTCCTCGTTTGCTCTATACATACGAGATATAGCATAGAGTATATCAAGGATGTTGGAATTTTGGCATGAACTACATTGAGCTTTGCTGTTTTGAATTTGAAGTAGTTGCATATTGAAAGATGACTAAGATGTCGCCAATTTTTTGAAGCGAATGATAAGTACTGAAGAGACATATTCGATATTACATAAAATAATCGTTCCATATTGACTGGCCTGTTGGTCTAGTGGTTAGTGGGCCTGACTGCTAAGCCGGATTTCGTGGGTTCGATTTCCACCCAGGACAAATGTTTGTGTGTTGAGCCCGGTCATTTGTTTTGTATCTGGGTGTAATTTATCTATAATATCTATATATGTATTAGATAGAAGTATATGAGTATGTTTATCAGCTGTCAAGTGCCTACTCATAGTACAAGCTCAACTTAGTAGTAATTTATTTCATCACCACTCCTCTCAAAAACGGTGAACGAAAACATCGTGAGGTAACTGGCATGTCCTAGGACCAAAAATTCGAAGACATGTGACATCCACCAATCCTCACTGGGCCCGCGTGGTAGATTACGGCCCATTCCCTCTCCTAAAGAGGAGACCTGAGTCCCAGCAGTGGAAACATTATAAGGCCGATGCAATGTAATGCAATATACCAATTCCAAATACTTAGTTCACCACGCGGGCCCAGTGAGGATTGGTGGATGTCACATGTCTTCGAATTTGTGTTTCTAGGACATGCCGGTTTCCTCATGATGTTTTCCTTCACCGTTTTTGAGAGGAGTGGTGATGAAATAAATTATACAAAGTAATGCGCCTAGCTGGATTTGAACCCGCGACCTACAACTCGTAAGTTAGAGCCGTTGCTACTCGGCCACCACTGCTCTCAATTTACACATAATATCATGATGTATACTATAATATTGCACAATTATATCACAACGTCGTCTAGTCCCAAGCTAAGCAGAGCTTGTGTTATGGGTACTAGACAACTGATAAACATACTTATATATTTTTAAATACATACATATAGATAACACCCACACACAGAACAAATGATCGTGCTCATCACACAAACAGTTGTCCTGGGTGGGAATCGAACCCATGACCTCCGGTATAGCAGTCAGGGTCACTAACCACTAGATCAACAGGCCAGTCAAATACATACTAATATTTGAGTACCACTTAATCAAACTTGTTCATACAAAAGTAGACTCTAAACATCCGAATTATGGCCTATAGTGGAGTGGATGTGAGAGGACACCGGTGTCCGCTCGAGCTAGGACAAGCACATGTCCAATAATATAATCGAATCGCAGCAATATAATCCAGCGCACTGATAACAAGTTGTATAACCTCTATCTAAATGGGTCGATGGGAGTAGATAATGGTTAGGTCAATTTAAATCATGGTGGTAATAATAATAATGCAATTATAATGTCGCTATAGTTTCCCATCAACCGGTTGTCCTTGGCTGCACAAGCATAGCGCGTACAGGGATAATCTTCGGTTGGTACTACATATGTTCCTTCACAAGGGTCTAAGGGGCCTCTGCAAGTTGGTTTCGCCTATTTTTTTTTTTTTGAGAGCATTGGTGGCCGAGTGGTAACGGCCCCGACTTACGAGTTGTAGGTCGCGGGTTCAAACCTAGCACGCATATTACTTTGTGTAATTTATTTCATCACCACTGCTCTCTCTCACTGAACCAAAAATTCGAAGACATGTGACATTCACCAATCTGCAATGGGTCCGCGTGGTGGATTACGGCCCATTCCCTCTCCTAGAGAAGAGGCCTGAGTCCCAACAGTGGGAACATCAAAAGGCTAATAATGTTAATATTATTTTTAATTTCATATGATTACTTAACTGCAATCTACTTGATGTTAAGCAGTGATGCAATCGTTGATGGTGAGGCGCAATAGTTCATTAAGAGCCTATTCACTCTAGCCTTGAAGACAATTAAAGCACCTCCTTGGATGCCTTTCGAAGGTTCAGAGCCCCAGGGTTCTGAGATAATTAACCCATGCAATTATAATATCTTTGAAAGAGGATAGGCATTGCCATACAGCGTGGCAATGCCGCCAGTCATTTGGATACATTACCAGTCTACAACGATTCAGAGGAATTTTCGATTCCATATTTTAATTAACTTTTAGTTAGTTGTAATAAGGAGGTAGGTACTAATTGGGTTTTTTGTGTATATACGAGTACAGAAAACGGCAAATAATTTGACTCGAGATTCTGTGGTGAAGTAAGCTCCCACTATCCACAATTATGTACATTTTGACAAGCTCAAGCTACCTCCACCACGAAAATCTGAAGTAATATATAAAAAGGAGAAATTGATTGACTGAAATATTGTCGCACAGCCGAAATTAGTTGTTAGCAAACTGTAGGGGCCCAGCAGGGTCGAAGCCTACTCTAGGGCTCTGAGGAGGTATGAAAGTGCATACCAGGGCCCTGGAAGCAAGGCAAAGAAGGAACACGGTAGGTTTTTAGTCAGTAAGAGTCTGATAGTATCTCCCGCTCCGCCCAAGGGTGGGGGATGTCATTGGATGATTTTACCTACTATGAAAAAAAAAACAGCTGAAATTACTAGGACTAGAAATGTAAAAAAAATTGCATAAAGCTTCTTTTTATGACGTAGGCAAGGATTTCAAAATTCACCTCTTAAGTTGATGAAACAGGGGTCCAAAGTTTGCATGGGGTAACCTAGTATCACGCGGGCGACGCCACAGGCAGAAGCCAGTACATATATTTTGTTATTTCCATAAAAAAAATGTATGATACTAGCGGCAGCCCCAGCTTCGCACGGGTGCAATATTATTGTGTTATTACCTTTCTCTTGAACCACTCTATCTATTAAAAAAATGCCTCATCAAAATTCGTTGCGTAGTTTTAAAGATCCAAGCATACATAGGGACAGATTTGTTTTATAATTACACCCGTATTTATAAAGAAGTAATTACTTGTTGCTAAGTAATTTTTTTTTCGGTGTGAGAATTATCCAATAAAATCTCCGCGCCCTTAGGCAGGGCGAGAGATATACAAGAGAGGTGTACAAATTTTACTGACTAAAAACCCACTCCTGTTCCTTCGTTGCCTTTTGTAAGTCATTACTTGAGGTTAAAACGTTCATGAATTTTTTTTTTACTACAACATACAAATTAGTACTTAAGTAGTTACTTTTACTCAAATAATTAGTTTTACTTGTTTATAAATATGGGTGTTAGTAATGACGAGTGTGGCATAATCATCATCATCATCATCAGCCTTTTAATGTTCCCACTGCTGGGACACAGGCCTCCTCTCTAAGAGAGGGAATGGGCCGTAATCCACCACGCGGGCCCAGTGCGGGTTGGTGGATGTCACATGTCTTCGAATTTTTGGTTCTAGGACATGCCGGTTTCCTCACGATGTTTTCCTTCACCGTTTTGAGAGCAGTGGTGATGAAATAAATTACACAAAGTAATGCGCCTGGCCGGGCTTGAACCCGCGACCTACTAAACGTAAGTCAGGGCCGTTACCACTCGGCCACCACTGCGCTGTGTGGCATAATAAAGTCACAAAAATCAGATTGATTTCAACACAGAACGTATCGCAACTAGCATCTTGTTTATGTAACATTGTACAAGTTTACGATATCATGTATTAATTTTCTGTTTTAATCTGTCCTAGCTCAGAGGACACCGGTGTCCTCTCACATCCACGCCACTATAGGCCTTAATTCCGATGTTTAGAGTCTACTTTTGTATGAACAAGTTGGGTAGTTGTGGATCGAAGTGTTAATTACTTAATTAAGCGGGAAGTTGTGGAATTATTTTCTTGCGCGTTCGATGATTTATAACCGAAGGGACTGGCTTGCAATGGCCGAAGGCAAACGTGTGTGGAAAAGGGAGAGGAATGCTTTTGCCCAGCTATGGGACATAGGGTAATTAACCTTTTAAATACCGTAATTAGAGACACAATAGAAAGACAATAGGTGTGCGGACACCGGTGTCCTCTTTGGGCTTCACAGTTTAAATTAGATCTAATAATAGAATTGTCTTGGACCTCATTACAGGTGAATAATATCACGACTAAAGTAAATAGATAAAACCTTTATGAGGATAAAAATAATCGTGTAAAAAATAGCCTCTTTGTAATCTTCGACCAAGAATAGGATCTGAAAACTAGAATATAGAGGCATATTAAACGTCTATTATAAGAGAGAGGTCACTTGGTTTAGTTGTGTGGGAAGCTGTCTATTCCTATCATCTTACTAATAAAGGCGAAATTTTGAGCGTATCTGTTTGTTACTTCTTCGTGATCAAACAGCTGAAGGGATTTCCATGAAAATTGGTACACGAGTAGACCATGTCTTGGAATAGTACATAAGATAGGATTTTTTAGAACCGAGAGTGCGTTTCTTTGGGATTTTACTATCACTTTTTTCTTGTTTTGACTGGCCTGTTGGTCTAGTGGTTAGTGGCCCTGACTGCCATGCCGGAGGTCGTGGGATCGATTTACACCCAAGACAAATGTTTGTGTGATCATCACGATTACCGGTTCTTCTGTGTCTGGGTGTAATTTATCAATAACATACAATGTCTGTATTTAGAAATATATAAATGTGTTCTTCAGTTGTCTAGTACTCATAACAAGCTCCGCTTAATTTGGGACTCGATGGTGTTGTGTGAAAGTTGTGGAATATTATTATTAGTGGTTTAGTATTTCTCAAGATCTGGACTTTTGGAAGGTCTATGAAGGACCGAAGCCAACTCGCAGAGGGGCCGTAGATTTTTATTATTATTTCCTTTATTCATAGTATAAACATATAAATTACATTTTTAAATAATTAAAAAAAAAATACTTAAACCTTTTAAAAATATAAAAAATAGTGTCCCACCGGTATCGGGAACAGGGTCCAAGCTACCGGCGGTCAGGGCTCCAGAGAAAGGAACCTACTGACTATACGAGCCGTGTCCAAAAGTACCGCTTTCTGAATCAAGCCCTTGATCCAGCCTCCTAACGAGAGCCTCCTAAGGTGTTGGTCGAGGCACTTGGCTATCAAGCCATTGGCTGAAACTTATTATCATTATTATAAAGGCGAAAGTGTGTGTGTGTGTGTTTTGAAAATTTTAAAGTAATTTGGTAACACGATAGATTATATATCCTGGATTAACACACAGGCCACAATTTATCATAGTGGAAAGTATTAATTTCATGCAGGCAGAATCACGGGCGACAGCTAGTTGGCTCAGAAAAGGCTGTGATAAGTCTTACGTCTAACAATATTTTAATTTGCGACTTGTATGAAATAATGTAATTTTGGGAAATATTTAGAAGGTATTTCAAAAGAAAACTTAATATAAATATTGGTTAATGTTAGCAAAAAGAACCCCGCTTCTATATAACATTTTTTAAAACAACCGCTTTCCAATTGATATATAAAAAAAAATTTTTTTTTTCGAAATCTTTGATTAAAAGTAACCATAAATAAATAATAATTTTGTAACAAAACACTTACCTTTATCATATTCTGTAGACAGGTTGCAAGTTGTTTGTGGCTCCAGTCATAGTTGACGGCGCGTGCGTCGAAATTCTCCGGTCATTTTGATTAACGGCTCGCGACTGGCTGATTCAAAGCTTTCGCACTTTACTTCGACAAATCACGGGTCTTTATTTGTATTACATTGTTTTTTTTTATTTGAAAAAGGAATGATTTTAAATGTCACTTGGAATGTTTACTAAGGTTCACAATTTATGGGAGTTTGCAGGATTTCTTCCACATGTCCGTTTACTGTGATGGATACCTGAAACAAATAATGAAATAAACATTAGGTGATTATTTTGTAGCTGCAAGATGGTTTCAAAGAGTTACCGTGGCTCTAGAACGCAAAGGGCAACAGAAAGAACATACGTGAGTCAGTGAAAGTCTGACACTCCGTCTTACTCTTTTCAAGAATACTTATTTGATGATGTTTCACAGAAAAAGTTTAGTATAAAGGTGTACCTTTAGTACAGTCAGGCGACAAAAGTGCAGTTGCACTCTAGCAATGTTAAAGTGTCTAAAAGTTCTAAAAAAGAAAATCAATGGTTCACAACTAGGTTAACCAATACCTTAGGTTCTATGTTACAAGATAAATTAGTCATGAATAATTGACCATCTTCTACAAAGAAGTTATAGACACTAGCATTGGAAGAGTGCAACTGCACTTTTGACTCCTGTTGTACTGTTCAACCAAATTTTGTCAGTTATATTCAAGCTCTACAGAGAGCGAACCTGTTTTCCATCAAGAGGGCATATTTTAGGCTTTGGGCTGCCACTGAGAAATTGTCAGAAAGGTGAAGTCACTGACACTTTTCTTGAAGCGGGAATCGAATGCAGGATTTCATCCTAAAGGGCCTGTGATCACCAGACAGCACGATGCAGTAAACAAGACAAAAAATAATTCTTCAAATTGATAAAATAATTCTTCAAATTGATAAAATAATTCTTCAAATTGATAAAATAATTCTTCAAATTGATAAAATAATTCTTCAAATTGATAAAATAATTCTTTAAATTGATAAAATAATTCTTCAAATTGATAAAATAATTCTTCAAATTGATAAAATAATTCTTTAAATTGATAAAATAATTCTTCAAATTGATAAAATAATTCTTCAAATTGAATAAGAAATGGAATATTGCTTTGCTAATGAATGCAAATATGCTAACTGAAAAAACATAGATGGGCTTTTGTCTGTAAAAGTCTGATACTCCATTTCGTCTCACCCAGAGTCCAGTCCAGTGTAGCAAAAAATCACTAATGTATTTACTTAAATATTATTTGACTAAAATATTTATTTAGTTCTGTTTTTAGAATTTTTTATTACACGGCGACAGAAATACTACATCATTTGTAAAAATTTCATTGCTTAGTCTGGTGACAGACAGACAGCGGAATTTTGGTAATAGGGTCCTTTGGGTACGGTACCCTAAAAAAGGATAATGTCGTGAGGAAGGTTTTGAAGAGTGTGTGGACGGTGTGACACTGAGAAAAGATGTGGATATAAGATGCAAAGATGAAGATGTGGTCAAAATACATAATATTATTATTTGGCCAAAAAATTTAGGGTGCATCTACTATGAGGTCGGCATACCTACCTACTTACTGATTAATCACGAAATCTCAGAAACTATAACACCTACAAACTTAAAATTTGGCGGGTAGGTTCCTTATAGGGTATTGACGTCCGCTAAGAACGGATTTTTAAGAAACTCCACACCTTAGGAGGTAAAACGGGGGTTGGAAGTTTGTATGGAGAAACCGAATTTCACGCGAGCGAAGCCGCTGGTTGAAGCTAGTAAATAGATATTGTGAAACCAGACATACTGCACTATGCATGATACTGTCATGCTCACTCAAATGTCTCACTGATGGCGGCGCGTGTGTTGGATCATTCGGTTCCCTTCAAAATGGTTGAGCTGAGTGGTGCTGATACACGCGTCATGTCCGTGAACGGGCGCTGTCAGTTGAGACTGGTCGTCTCTTAGCTGCCAGTGGTTTACTTTAATATCTATTTACTTAGAATGTCTTTTTTTTCCTCTTTTTTTGACATTGTTCTCACATAATAGCACCGACAAGAAACATGTAACCGAGATATTTGTTATCCCTACATAAAATGATTTAAAAGAGTATCCATGGAGTTTTTTGCACATTCTTCTCCATAGAGATCTACGCTTTGGAATGTGCAATTAGCAACATTTTTTTCTGACAGACTGACTCCTTGACCTTTCAAAAGTGCCTGTAAATGGTTTATTTGAAATAAATGCTTTTGAATCTTTGAAACTAAAAAGGGAAAAGTGTGTATGCAGTTGCTTATAGCATAATCAGCTTTATAATGTTCCCTCTGCTGCGACTCAGGCCTCCTCTCTAGGAGGGCCATAATCCACTACACGGGTCCAGTGTGGGTTGATCTACGTCTCATATCTACTTATTTTTGACTCTGACACATGCCGGTTTCCTGAAGATGGTTTCCTTCGCCGTTTTGGAAGCAGTGGTGATTAAATAAATTTTACAAAGTTGCTTAGTTATATTTATTTAAGTCATGTTCAGCTTTTTTGCAAAACAGTTGCTATTTTGGCTCAGTTTACAATTTAAAACCCAATGCTATATAGTACTTCGATTTGAGTTTGTTATTAAACAATTGGTTTTAATTGGTCAACGGTTAATTAGTCTGTTTTGAATATGAAATAGAAAATAGAAGAGCAGTGGTGGCCGAGTGGTAACAGCCCCGATTTACGAGTTGTAGGTTGCGGGTTCAAACCCAGTCAAGCGCATTACTATGTGTAATTTATTTCATCACCACTGCTCTCAAAATGGTTAATGAAAACTTCGTGAGGAAACCGGCATGTCCTAGAACCAAAAATTCGAAGATGTGATATCCACAACCAACCCGCACTGGGCCCGCGTGGTGGATTACGGTCCATTCCCTCTCTTAGAGGCCTGAGTCCCAGCATTGGGAACATTATAAGGGTGATTATGCTATGAATATGAAATAAAATCGACAAGATTTGCTTCCTATCAATGTGCTAACCTACCAGAGACTCGGCCCTGGAAACCTATGCTTTTTTTTATGGTAGGTAAAATCATCCAATGACAAATCCCGCCCTTGGGTGGGGCGGGAAATATTGTCAGACTCTTACTGATTAAAAACCTACCCGGCTCCATTCTTTGCCTTTGTCCCAGGGCCCCGGGTAACATTTTCACATAACCTTTGGCTCCAGGCTTCGGCCCTGCTGGGCCCCTACAAACCCTATGCTGGTTATCACATTATAATAACACAAAGCTGGTGTAACGCATTTCTTTCCCTTTAAAACTATCGCGCTAACTTCTCAGCGGTCAGTAGACATCCATTACTTAATGAAATAAATAAACATGCTTGGTAAATTCTAATCAATGGCTGCAAAAGAAATATTTCCAGTGATCTATTTAAAAAATCAACTAATCTTTAAAACACCATCAAGTCCATTTAGCGAACATGTTTTGAAAGGGAAAAACAAAAGTTGGAAAATTATAGAAATGATCTAAAACATCACAATAACCTAAATGCATAATTCGACATTGCAATTATGTACCAAGTTATTTCGTACAAGGTTGCATTATCGATTCAAGAACGGCCTGTTAGTTACCTATAAGCCTTAATAAATAACCTCGCAAAACATCGAACTATTTTACAAAAAAATAACATAATTGCACCTCACAATCGATTTCTCGAATCCACGCCGAAAATAACTCTCATTCAACAATCGATACCTAAAAATATACTCAAAATATAGCGTCACTGTTGTTCTCAAGACAAATGGTTAATACGGAGACGCTACGATAAGCTCTCGGTTCTTCTCCACGAAGATATCGACGTAAATGTTGAATCCTATACACTAGTTCGGTCAGATCTAAAAATAATAGTTGACAAGGAGCGGGCCCGTGCTGTTATTGGATAGATAGTGGTGTGGAACGTTATCAAACAGACATTAGCCGCGGAGCTCCCACGTCATCGTCATTCATCCGCTTCGATCGCACGCACACACGCGCGCCCACGCGCCACCACACCCGCCAGCACGGGCAGGCACGGGCAAGCACGAGCCCCGAGCACAGCCCAGCACGAGCCCCGCCAACACTCACCAGACACGAGCACGACGGCGCCCGACACTCTCACTCAACCGTCCACCATCTTAAATTCATTCACAAAAATCGCTATACCACAGCGCCTATTTGTTTACTGATTTACGCCTCTCTGAGCACAATGAAACACTAAAATTGAACACAGCTACCTTCTCCGGCTGAAGATGTTCCGTTTGACACTCGTTTTCTTGTTGTGAATGCGTTTTTAGCTAGTTTTTTGTTGGCAATACGGTCGTTTGGTTGTGCACGGGGACATAACGTCGGTACGTCGCGGCGGACAGTGTGCAACTGAAGAATGGTGGTAGGACTGCGGACGGCCGCGGGACGCGCCTGCGCGGTACTACCCGCCAAAATATACCTACGCGCATGTATGGGTTATGTAGGCTGTGGTTCTCTTTCAAAAGTTGCACAGATAACATTACGTCGTTAACTGTCACTGTATCAGTATAATGTTGCTTTTAAATAAAACTGAATAAATTATTAACCCCGAATTACTGTAGCAAGACAATCCTTGCTACGCGACGTAGCAAGGATCCGTAGCATCTTCGCGCTACGAACGGCTACGGCGTAGAGCTACGAGTTTTGGCGAATTTATTTACCTAATAACTTTTCTATTACAATTGTTTATATACATAGGTGCTGTGTATCGAAAAATAGACTACGTGTTTCATATTTTTTTGAATGGTATTAATTTAACTACTTTCTGTTTTCCTTCATGAATTACTGTTTTATCAATAACTAAAGTGAGATATAATAAAACTTTATTTCCACATATAAGATCTCTAACGTACAATTCGTCAATATTTAGGTATACTCGTATGTAAAAACTAGTTTCTGCCCACGGCTTTGTCCGTTGCATCCCCTTAGGGGGTGAATTTTGAAGAATCCTCTCTTAGTGTATGACTACGTCATAAATAGAAAGTTAATGCAAAATTTCTCTTTTGATTTAAAAAGATTTTGTCTACTATCATTTAAATAAGAGATAGACCTCGTCACAAAACCCTTCTTATTAAAATATATAATTAGCTCAAGTAAGCACGACGCGTCGCTCATTGTATTGTACTCAAAACAAAGCAATGTTTTCGTTTCTATTTTTAGATCTGTCATGGTGCGCAGGTACTCTCTCGAACGGGCGTCCCGGCGTCAGAGGCGTAACTACCATCATCCATATCAATGATAAGGGCCCCCTAGGCTATAGGGGCCTCAACGTGTGTCAAATTTTGTAATTTGTTATCCACAATCTTACATTTTCTTATTGATAAATGGATGTGTAATTACTGTAGAGAATTAATAATTAATATACACATAATTATCAAAAAAAGTTTGAGATCACTTTGATTCTTTTTTGAACGAAATCGTTTTTGTTACGTTAGGATAAAACGTTTTTTCGTTTTTTTCTAAGATTCTTCATTTAAAAACCAAATCTTTTATAACAAAAAGAAAAAAAAATTAATTGCATTTCTGTATAAAAAGAGATTAAATCCTTGTATACACTCGTTCAGAAATCTGACCAACTTGATTCAAGCGTTTTTTCTAACTTTTCGAAGAATGAACTACTCATTCAAAAAGATGCCGAGGGAATTATCTGTAGTTTTACGAGCAAGGATTGTTAACTTGGGGAAAGAAGGATATTCTACGCGAGAAATAGCACGCAGAGTGGCTGTATCCCAATCCTGTGTCGTGAACTCGTTACGAAGGTATCGTGGCGTAGATAACTTTGCTGATCGACCTCGCAGTGGTCGGCCAACTGTTTTCACTGCTGCTCAGAAGCATTATATCAGATTGCTGACTGCCCGAGACCCAACAATCAATGCCACTACAATAAAAGTTGAGTTGCGGGCTGCTACTGGACTAGAAATTAGCACTCAGACCATCAGAAATTGCTTACACCAGTTTGGATTACGAGCGAGGAGATCCTGGCGAGCACCCCTGAACTCACAGCAACGACAGCGAAGCAGATTGCAGTGGGCTAGACTACGCCAAAATGAAGAAAAGGACGAGGAAAACATTTGGCAGAATTGTCTCTTCGTTGACGAGTCCAGAATTAGCACTCATCTAGACAACCGACCTCTTCGTGTCTGGAGAAGACGTGGGGACGCTAAAAGACAAAGGACTGCTACCGGAATCGTTCAACAAGGCGGGAAATCGGTATCCTTTTGGGGTGGTATAATGATTGGTGCTAGAACTGTTGATCCCGTATCGTGGCTCGATGACTGCAGCTTTGTACTTAACCATTGCTATTGATGGAATTGTCAAGTCATTTACAATAAACCAAAGCCCTCGATTCTTAATGGTTTACGATAATGCTTTCGCACATCGAGCTCCACGAATCAGCGCTGCTCTGCGTGAATACGACATTACCAGGTTAGACTGGCCTGCCGGCTCGCCTGACTTAAACCCGATAGAGCAAGCAAGATGGGATGCTGTCAAGCGAGTGGTTTGGAACCGTCAGCCACCTCCCCAGACAGGGCCAGAGATCAGGGAAGCCGTTATTCAAGAATGGGACAGGTTACCGCAAGAAATGCTGGATAACTTAATTATCAGCATGCCAAGAAGGATTGCTGCATGTGTTCGAGCCAGGGGAGGAGTTATCTTGTACTAAATAAAAAAAAGTTCACAATAAATGTTGACAATATTGAGTTTGACATCTTTTTCTTTGAATTATTTATTAGTCAAAATTGAATTAGGACTTTTAAATTCAATTTGTGTTAATAAAAAATATAAATTAATTTTTTGTGTGCAGTAGTGATACGATAATGGATTTAATGCAACGCAGTCTTTACCAGTTCATTTTTGGGTTAAAAAGGCTACACTGTCGTAGATACCTTTTCTACATCAGACGACAATAAAAACTTAATCTAACCTATTTCAGAATGCTCCATTACACAAGTCTTAAATGCTCAAAACGTTTTGAGAACACATTCATTGTGCGTACAGCTAAGGAGTGGAATTCCCTGCCGGAGTCGTCATGTTGCCTGATGGCTACATCCCGGGAATCTTTAAGTTAAGAGTTGTTGGGTTTCGTAACTTCACAATTCCAAAATGGAGGGTAGAAATACGTGCTTGCAACAAGAACGCATTCCTCACCTATGCTCCTTCCTACTTCCACGCGCGCGCTGACTGATGCTTTTGCTCTGTCACACGCTTGGTCGGGAACTTTCCATGAAGACACAACCACACTCTTGGAAGAATCTCCGCGCGATGTGTCACGCCATGTGCTGTGCCTAATTTCTTCTTATATATTTTCTATGTTTGCGAACTGTTACGAGTGTTGTAGCCTAGCTGTCGTTAAAGAACATTGAAAAGGGAGTGCGTGCCGTATACGTGCAGTGGTTCCAGCCTGAACGACCATCACTTCGACGGACAAGACCAAGGTTACTGCGCGTTATCCTAAGCCCATTCTCCTAATCGGTCCCGAACCTACTTTCGTCGTCAAAAAGCTGCGTTCGCAAGTCACATATCTAACTCATTCTCACACCAATCCAAAATACAGTCCATTATAAATATTCTAACCCGTCTACCCAGCGCCAAGGTATCCGCATTTAACATAATTATTTTAGACATATCCCGCTTAAGTAATTGGTGTACGGCGCCACCAAGAGTGAATAGGTTACTTCTAAGTGAGCGCTCTCCATCGTCGACTGCATCATCGCTTTCCATCAGGTGAGATAGTGTTCAAGCGCGAACCTACCAACGAAAATAGTTCATTACCAGTTTCGCGGCCTATCTTAACCTTGTCGTGTCTCAAGGCAATAGTTTTATGTTAGTGAGACATATTTTTTACAGAAAAAAAAAATTTTGGATTCGGGGCCCCTTCAGGACTAACTACGCCACTGCCCGACGTATATATTGAAATTTTATTATGGCTGTTTATGTTAGTGATGTTTAGTCGAGCTGATGCTAGCGACTTGCCCGCGTGAAGTAGAAATTTTTCCAAATAATAATGGTCTTACCGACCTGGACCTACGAAATTTCTGTTTTCTTTGGATTGACTTGGAATTATAAGTTCAAATAAACGTTATATTAAAGATACTTTATTCCTTTTTCAAAATAAGATATTTATTGGTTTCTTTGTGATATGTATTTTCAAGGAACCCGTTTTAAAAAAACCACAATTTAATAGGTACAGGCCTATTCTTAGCGTGATTCTTTTATTCTAAGTAATTTTTTCCTTTCGTTACAAAAAAAACATCGGCTCTTTCAATCAAATTGACAGTTAATATATTATGTTGGTGAATATTTGTTCTGTGTATAGGAATTACAGATTTGGATGAAAAGCCTCTACTTACGAGTTGTACGTCGTGGGTTTAAACCAAGACAGGCGCTTTAAACCAAGAAAGGAAACATTGCCAGTAAACGTTCTATAACCAAAAGTTTGAAAAAACGTGACTGAGCCCACGTGGTAAATTAAGTACCAGCCGTTCCCTCTCCCAGAGAGGAGGCCTGAGTCACAGCAGTGAGAATATTATAAGGTTGATTTTACTTATGCTTATCACCATCATCATTTCAGTCGAAAGATGTCCATTGTTGGAAATAGCCGTCCCCAAGTGTGGCCACAACGAACAGTCCTGTACGTCTCGCATCCATCACACTCGCATGACTCTCACCAAGTCATCGGTCAACTCTGAGGGACACCTTCCATTGCTGGGTCTTACGGTGCGCGTTCGCTACTCCAGAACCTTTCTACCCCACCGACATCTACGAGCAATTGTGCTTATGCTTACAGTTGAGATGAACAGCTCTGTTCATTGGGTTGAAGTAGGACATCAACGCCTTTTCTCTGCATCGGGATAGGTCGAAAATAATAAAAATCAATTTCGATTACCAACATGTCAGCCTAAGTATTATTTTCGTTGCTAATTCAATTGTCTAGTATTTTATTTTAGCTTTTGTTAACAAACCTTAATGCTTGTTCGGTGTTCCGACCTTTACGGATTTTATAAAAAGGTCACCCTTCAGGATTTCCATCCAGGTATATTAGGAGACAATTTTAATGTCATTAAAGATTTAATTTCGTCCAGGTTTAAGCATATTTTAAAAAAGAAGAATAAAGGACCGAATAAATGATAATTCGGGTAGGTGCCTAGCTGGTAGGTACGGGATACTATTTACAACGAAAAACAAACTTTGGTGAGATGATTTTCCCACTGAAAAAAAAGGGTAAATGAGAGAACATAGGTGGGTACAGTGGCGTAGCCAGGAGACCAACGGCACTGAGGCAAAAAAAAAACTTGGATTCCTTTTTTACATGGAAAATCATCAAATAACCGATCCTGATATGAGTGGAGCTAGAAAGAGTGTCAGACTTTCACTGACTAAAACGATTTGCCACGATTAAAGTAGTGTTACAACCAATTTTATTTAGATTTTCCAAGGTTTGAGAATTTCTCGGTTGTTCAATAAGTTTGCTAGTGAGGTTTTGTGGGCCCCCACAGCTTGGGGCTCCGGGGCACTGCCCTGCCTTGCCTTTCGGTAGCTAGGTCAAGGAAAAATGTGACAAGCTCTCTCACTCCACCCTAGAGCGCGAAAAGTCCTTTGACGATTTTCCATCCCAAAAAGCTAGAATCTAAATTTGTAATTACAATTCATGTTATGTCGATCTGTTAAGTTCAAATAAACAACATTATTTTTAGTATTATGCGAAACCTGAATATAGTTGGTTCAGGATCAGTAACTGAATCGATTTCAACAATTTTTTGTCAGGTTTTTTTTTCCCAAAAATATTTAAAAAAGGTCACTAGTTGGACGACCACCAACATTAAGTACAGAGAGAGCGCAACAATCTCTTATTCGCCGGGATGACCCGGCGACCATGTATTCGTGTGGACAATCACGTAACAAAACAAGCTAACTAACTTTGTGATTTTTCATGATACAATTGTGAAATTTTATACTTAGATTCTATACATAAAAATACTAGACACGTGTATCGGATTTCGCAAATACTAAAAATAATGTCGAGGTCTGATTTTCCTCTTCCGACAAACTTTACTGGCAAAAAAAATTAAATTAGATAAAACTTGACCCATAAGTAGGCCATGTCCTGGAATAGGGCAAGGGTATTTTTTATTTGACTGGCCTGTTGGTCTAGTGGTTAGTGGCCCTGACTGCTATGCCGGCGGTCGAGTGTTCGATTCCCACCCAGGACAAATGTTTGTGTGATGAGCACGATCATTTTTTCTGTGTCTGGGTGTAATTTATATATAACTAGCTACCCGTCCCAGCGATTGATTTGATTTGATTTGATAAAGATCTAAGCAAACATAGGGACAGACAGCGGGAAGTGACTTTGTTTTTTTTATACTATGTAGTGATTATGTCGGTCGACAATAAAATTGAAAATGATAAGCATGTTTTTCCTGTTCCATTTCTCACAAATTTTGAAACTGTTATTTCCTTTCAACATTTCGAAAATGAACATAAAGTGTGAAATATACAACAAATACAAATTCTTTATTTGACTAAACTTTAAAGTACAGGCTTATAACTACATCCAATATGCGGCAAATAAGTTGAATCAAAATGGCGATCGACATTAAATGCGCAGTTCCAGAATTTCGGGTCTCAATCGAAGTGCGAAACAGCAGGAGGCTGCGCGTAAACATAGTAACGACGGCCATTTTAGTTCTATCTATTTGCCGCATACTATACAACTATACATAATTTGCATGACATTAATTTTATTTTATTTTCAGCTTGCAGCGAATACCTTGCAATACTAAAGTGCTCATCCTTTTTCATTCTTCATGGAAGCAAAATCTTTGTGACTACGAAATTGTGAGAATGCATGGCCCCCACGCGTCTCGCAAGTCGGCATGTTCAATGAAATGACGCTGCTCCGTGCATAGCATCATGTCTGGCCGTATTGATGAAATATTCACTTCCTAGGAACGACGAGCGTGGGTGGCTGTGTAAAAAAGGCATTCAAACCGGGTGCATATAGAGGAGCGAGTTTGAATCCTTTGTTCGTCAGCAGATCGTGATTTCATTAAGTTTAAGTCTACATTTTGAGTAGTTATAAGCTGTTATAAGATTATTATATTGTTTGTATTTTAGACATAAGTTTTCGTTATTGTATTTCTTGTAAGTGCCAACAATAAAGTGTAAAAAGTAAATAAATAAATATCAGCTCATAATTAGTGGTTAGTAACCCTTTTAAAAAAAATATTTCATAGGTAAAGACCAATTATTTATAATCGACTAAATGCTTTATGACTTCAATTGCTAACAAACCATCAGTAGACTTCTTTGAATCAAATTGTCATCAAACTAATAAACACAAACTAATCAAAAAATCGTGAAAATTTAGATTTTTTTTAGGGTGGATGAAATTTAAAAAAATATATATAATGTGTAGCTAATAATATGAATAAAAAGTGTACTATTAAAAAATTGGTTTCCTCAATAAAATGGGCTATCCAACACTGAAATATTTTTTTTATTAGAACCTACCTAGTTCCTGAGATACTAGTTGTAATCTACTTTTTTTCTAAATTCAAGATCACAATTTTTTAATAGGTAACACTTTTTTATAAATTTACACGTAGCATACTTTTTTTTTTTTTTGCAAAATAGCTTTAATTTCAGAAGTCGGTGTTAAATAACGTAGAGACCAAACTATTATAGAAACACCGAGTCCCGAAATTAAAATTATTTTGCACTTTTTGTGTTTTTTTTTTTACATTGTTGTCGGTTGAATTCTTTTTCAAAAAGTTTTTTTTTTTTAATTTCATCCACAGTAAAAAAAAACCGAGGTTTAAAACTCCCAGGCACTGTACTAAAATAAAAACGCTTAATTTACCAAAGATAGGTCAAATCAAACAAAGATCTTGAAGCATCAGGTCCTGTAGATCAATACAGCCACCCATTCAGCTTTATCCGCAGGATATTTTACGTTATAGACAATGACGCACGAAGATTGGGAGACGGGCTGTGCAGATCGAGACACTCAGGCGCCGGTGTGGCTAGACCGAGGTCAGACGAGCCTGCTCCAAGCTCCAGCCAAAAAATACATAGATCTATATTTAGATATATAAAAGGAGAAACTGACCGACTGACATGTCAACGTACAGCCAAAACTGCGGGGCCTAGTGGCATGAATTTTTGGAAAGAAGAAGTCTCATAGGAAGTAAACGAACACTGTGCCTTAACTGAACTCACGAAGCGGTTTTCTCCCGCGGCCGCCGCGGCAGAGGGAACGGCTATTTTATTTCAAAACACACGAGATGGTAGATTGCCACCGCAACAGCTGCGATTTTCGACCGCAAGCCGGCCGACAGGCCGACAGGGCATGGTTGCCGCCAACCGACCGCAGAGCGTGCGGGCAAAAACCGCTGAGGCGGCGGCGGCGACCGCGGCACCGGTGAGCAGCAACCGCGCACACAGCGGCCGTAAACCGCGTCGTGAAAATTGCTTTATGATAAATGATATTTTATTTAGCAAATAGGTTCTCAAAAACACTTTACACGTCAATTTTTTACATGTATATTTGCCTTCTACAGGAGTTGCGGACCCGCAACCGTGGCGGCAGAGCACTAAGAGAGAATTTTCCATTTCACCCCCTAAGGGGATGAAACAGGGGTCCAAAGTTTGTATTGGACAAACTCACTATCGTGCGGGCGAAGCCGCTGGCAGTAGCTAGTCTAACATTAATTTGTCTTCTCTTTCAATATAAGTATTGCGCATTTTGTAGCCGTTGCCAAGAGTGGCGGTTAGGTTTTATGGGAAAGTTTGAGGAGGTTATGTAAAGGTCTTGAAATATGGGGAATGTTGCATTATGTTAGCTGGTGTTTGGACCGGCTCAATATGGACTACTACCTATTTACCTATGTCCCAGGGTCCGTGTATTTTCCAAAATATATTTTTATTTGATAGCAGTACACCGCAGACTACACCCTTTTTTTAGTTTAAGTTCTTATAGTCCATCCTAAGGCCGTGTTTACGGAGAAAGGACGCGTTGCGCGGCGCGTTGGGCGGTCGTCGTACATTGCCATATGTTTGTACGACGATGTACGACGAACGCCCAATGCGCCGTGTCTGCGTAAACAAGTACTAAGGTTGTCTGGTAAATATTACTGCCGCCATTGTACCCATAGTCTCCCATGTCTGTAAAATATAAACTATATAATATATTTGTAAATAGTCTATTCTATATCGTTATATCTTTTTAGGTGGGAAAACATCTGTGGAAAACATCTAATGTCTTCTTCCTTTTTAGGGCTTATCAGACTTTTACTGACTAACTTTAAACCACATCTATGTTCCTTCAGTTGCCCTTTGTGTTCTACGGGTTATCTTTTCATAAGTTAACCCATGGCCTTTGTAGGCTTCGGCCCCGCTGGGCCCCTACGATTTTGCTGATATTTCTTCGAGGCGTGCATGGAACATTACGCTCCGTGGACGACTCAGGCTCCGTCCGGACGGTTACCAAACATACCGTACATAGCTGATGGCATACAGCACTAGTATTCCGCTACATCAGTCTAAGATATTTTGAAATCAGATCTGTTTTTCCTGACGATATTCATACTTATGTTATAAATGTGAAAGTAACTCTGTTGGTCTGTTACCCTTTTACTGTTAAACTAATAGCATAGCATAATTAGCCTTTTAATGTTTCCACTGCTGGGACTCAGGCCTCTCTAGGAGAGGAAATGGGCCATAATCCACCACGCGAGCCCAGTACGGGTTGGTAAACTACTAACTCGATTTTAATCAAATCGGTTAGTAGTTTACTATTTGGTATGAAGTAAGCTTCAACCCCAAGAAAGGACATATACTATTTTATATCTGGCTTCGACTTCGAGTTAGGTCTTACCAACATTCACGCGAACGAAGTGGTAGGCAAAAGTTAGTTTGATATAAAAAAAAAAATTATGCATTTTTAAGATACAGTGAAACCTGAAAAATTGAGAGCAGGGTGTTTTTATTATCATATGGATTTCATCACGCATGCGGAATTGTCCCGCGTGCGTATTCCCCGCATTACAATAAATACTTGAATGAAAAGGACATACACATGCGGACCAAATCCGCATGCGTGCTAGAATCCGCATGACATAAAAACACCTTAAGGGATCTGAGATTTTTTCCCCTTATTGAGATTTTTTTTATGTATCTACAATGTTTTCTAAACAGCCAGGTTTAATGATAAGAAGATGACGTCTCATTTACAGAGGGTACCGCGAAGAAGTTTGAAGAGCAAGAGAATTCATTGGATAATTTCAGAACAAAAAAAAAAAAATTGAGGCTACTGAGCTAAAAAGTCCCAATTATAGAGGTGAACATAGACAAAAGCTAAAATATTTAGTTTTATTAGCTATTGAGGGTTATTATTTTCAAAGTAACAGAGGTATTTCAATGGAAAATTGTCTGGAATTATCGGTAGACGAGATTTCTCAGTACTTTTTCCTGTGTCCAGTGACCACTAGGCAGTTTAAAAGCAGATGAACTGATGTCTCATCCTCCTCCATGCAGACTCTGCAGAGTGGCTGCCTATTCGTCACAATACGACGATATAATAGAAGCGAGTATAGTACGCGGCAAATAAGTTGAACCCATTGCTATGGTTTCGCGCAGCCCCCGCTTGGATTGAAATCTGAAAAATCTGAAAAATGATTCAACTTGTATGCCGCGTTTTGAATATGTATTTGTACAGATACCTCCAAATACTACTCTAGAATCTTTGAAAATCAACACTGACTAGATAATATTAAAAATATATTTTTAAAACTTCATTCATTATTAAGATTTTCTCTTTTTATAGAAATAAAAAGAGATTTAGTTAAACATCCTTCAATTCTGGGAATGGTTTCTAAGAGTCTATTTATGCTACCAAAGCCTTGTGACAAAAATGACAAGGCTTATTACAACGCCTCTCTTAACTCGATATTAAAATAAAACTATACCTTGGTTTCATAAATAAACAAAAAATTCTCAGAAAGAAGTCAGATTTGTTCAAGATATTTATAATATACTCGTATGTATAAACCTGATAATTCACAAAACGAATCTATTGAAGCAATACGTACAGAAATGTGTCATGATACAATGACGTCACAGAATGTTTCGCAATTGCTAGACTCAGCAAAAGTCTCCATTAATTCTATAAATAACCCTGTTTATGAACTCAACTCATGGATTCTCTAAAACAGACATGGCTAGACGTTTTTGCCCGTTTTATGTTATTTCTTATGTGACATTTTTGTCCGGGCAAAGTTATTTACTAACAAAACAAAACTCTAAAATATACCAATATCGTAAATAAATATCTGTCGCACTACCTCTTTACAGTGCCCGGCTACGCACGATCCGCCTACGGTTTCGAGTTTCAAAGCATTCATACATGCGAGAACGAGATAGCAATCACCCAAGCAATACTGTAACGCCTAAGTGGGACCGGGATGGAGATAGTTATCGATCGGCTTGCGTCACAGAGAACGCGTGGGCGCGATGACGTCACGCCGCACCCGCCAATCAGCACTAAAGGAAAAGGCGCCACGAATTAGCGGAGTGTTGGAATATATTCATGAAGAGTTTTTCCTTAGTCTTATATTATTTTTGGGAAGCATCAATGAAGTTCGGATCCTTTCGAATGTTTTTACTTCTTAAAATGCTTTTGTAAAAATGTTGTTAAATATAACGTGTTGTTAGAAGGATGATTACCTATACGAAATATTTCGATGGTTTTTCATCTCTAGAAATGTAACGATAACATGTCAGATAATATTTAGAGCTGCATATTTCTATTATGAATATATTGTAAGCAGCTGAAGAGTATTCAGTCTTGAATTAATTTAAATTGCTAACCATTTTATTATGTAGACAATTAAATATAAATTAAACACAATTATAAGAAATACATATTCTTAGTATTAAAGGTAATATTTTGCGAGGCAGTCCATACATATTTGCGAAATTATAATTCGCAGAAAATCGCAATAACCTACGAACTTTTGTAGTGGCTACGGCTGGGCTACGAAGCTCTACGCGTGTAGCAGCTTCGTAGTATTTTTGTAGCGTGCGTCACGCTGTCATTCTTTGCTACGCGTGGCACGAGGATAGAAGTAAACGCCATCTAGTTGTTATTTGTGTAAACATTCTGAGTCTTGACTGTTTAGTGCAATTCTTTTATAAAAGATGGCGCCACTATTACATCAACGAAGCGACATCTAGTGCTATTTTCTAGAACTAAAATACTAACCATGTCACCATACGTATTATGTAAAATGTACATTAGATGGCAGTAAAACAAAGCTTGATTAAATATTGGTGGATACTGGTGGATATTTTTTTTTTATATGATTGCTATACTTATTGTAAATTATTTTTTTAAACATTATATCTCTCTTCTTATCATAAGTAAGTGTGATAAAATGCTAGAAAAGGCTTTAGCGTCAGCACCATTTTACCTCAAATCACTTTTTTTTTGTTCTGGGAACCGAAACATTTTTTTCGATGAGTACTTAATTATTAAATAATTACTTTCTTTATTCCGTGAGTTTTACCAACACCATGCGCATAAGTGTGTGTGTAGTAGGCCCAATACCTACTCGTGTTTATTCGTTTAGTTGCCCGGGGCTTTCTATAGACTCACGGTAGCTCTTTCGAACAATTCCGCAGCCCTGAGGCCTTACCACGGGCTCTTAACGCGATCCATTTGACGACCTAAACTGACTGTTAAAGAGATGGAGCTATACACCGCTAAATTTTGATCGTTTTAATCCCGTGGAGAGTCGATCCGGTACATGAAACACTATCGATTTCTAAAGAAAAAAAAATAAAGCAACGTTTTTTCCAAAAAATTAAATTAAATTCTTTAAGTAAACGAGTCAATGACCTTATAGGTAGTTGTCGGTCGTTACAAACTACCTACAGGTCACTGAACTCACCCAGCTGACATTTACTTGAAGAAATTAATTTCGTACATGCGAAAATTAATTCGAGTTTCAAAAAAAGTTCTTTATTTTTTTATTTTATCTTTACAAATCGATAGTGTTTCATGTAACGAATCGACCCTCCACGAGAATAAAACGATCAAAATTTAACGGTATCTAAGGTGTTCTTGCTCGCTCACTTGACATTTTTATACGTCATGGGTTGGTCTGCGAACGAGGCTGCGATGGTGACCACAGAACCTCTACCATGAGTTTTAAGCAATAGTATTTGTCGCTACTAGATATCGACGCCGTAAATATTTTGTATGGCAAATTTTGGTTCTACAAGTGACCGCTAGAGGCGCTGCAAAATTTGCCATACAAAATATTTACGGCGTCGATATCGAGTAGCGACGAATACTATTGCTTAAAACTCATGGTAGAGGTACGGGAATATTACTCAAAACGGAACTAAGTATCATGCGTTTACAAATATCATGATGAGCAATTTAGAGTTCAATGTTCTTGACATTAGTGTATGTTAGTCACACACTTCAGGTAGGTACTGTTGATGTGTAAATGTCAATATTTCTGGTTATTGATTTATTTGCACTGGTTTTTTATTGGTGTAATAAACCCACAGACTAATTTCATTTCCTATGCGGTTTTTTGCTACTTAATGTTCTAAAATGTTAATGCATCTAAATTAAAGCTAGATTTAGACAACACTTTGATTGCATCCGCTGGTTTTGATGTTCTTGTCTCTCGGCTTCGCCCGCATTTTACACTTATGATTTTTTTTTTATGAATACATCTAAACTAATGCTTGACTGCGATCATTAAAATTTCTGTGCTGCGATCCCACCGACCACTTGATGGTAAGTAGTGATGCAATCGTTAATGGTGAAGCACATTAGTTTATTAAGAGACTATTCACTCTAGCCTTGAACACACCTAAATTACAATAGGACGGGAAGACCACAGCAGGCAAATTGTTCCTCTCTTTAGATATTATACACATTATAAAGCGACGAGGCGAAATGCTTAAGTGTTGGATTACGGAGACGCGGCGCGATGCGCGGGGCGTCGGGCGGTCCGTCGTACATTGCCATATGTTTGTGTTTGCGCGAGCGATGACGCGGTCCGCTGCTGCAATGTACAATGCGGTCCAAATGAGAATAGGATCGATTGCCATGTTGTGACGTCACGTCGAACTGTCAAATTGAAGAAATTAGGTACGGCGAGCAAAAAAAAGTTTTTTTTTAAATTTAATCTATTTACGAATCGTGAACGAATTTTCTTTTATCAGAATTCATTTCTTCAATTTTTCTCATCTCAGCGTCACTGTGTGAAGGTCTTATTAGTGGCAAATGGAAGAAGAACGCGAATTGTTCCTAACAATGGCAATAAGAAAGAAAATAGTTTTTATTTTTAACTAATTATGACTTAAAACAATATAATTAGCTAATTTATATTAAACAATAACGTTTTTACTTCACCTAGACTTAACTAAGATTACGTAATACAAAGCAAAAAAAAAAACTCTTTATTGATACGCAAATAAGATTTTTTTGCAAACCGTACTTTTCACTCAACATTTGACAGATCAAGGTTATTGGCTTTCCTATTCTTATTTGGAACGCATAGTACGACGAAACGCCCAACGCGCCGCGTCTCCGTAAACACGGCCTAACTAATAAACAAAATTGTTATATTTCTTATGCTATTTTTTTACTGTGTAAGTAAACTGAGTAAAGTTACTGTGTACTGTGTAAAGTTACCTGAGATACAGGTTTATACCTGGTTCAGGTAAAACGCAATTTTGTACCTTTTTTTTACTTTAGTTTAAGCCCTTAGTGTATAAATATTTTTGTAAATCAAACAATTCAATAAACATTATTATTATTATTATTAAACAAGAGAAAAGAAGACATTGGCACTTTATAGTACGCGTCAAATAAGTAGAACCATTGGCTGTGGTGGGGCTATCGGTTACTGCGCACTCAAGGTCGACCACCATGATGGTTCAACTTGTATGATGAGGATTATAACCGATTTTCGAGTTTCAGTCGAGGTGGGGACTGCGCGGATGTAGCGTGGATGGTTCAACTCATTTGCCACGTACTATACTTTTTATATTTTTGTTCCGTATTAGTAAAAAACAGAACCAAAACTGACAATTCCCTCGTATACAAATTAGATTGAGTTACTCGTACCTGAGTTCAAAACCAGGTAGTTAATTTACTTTTTGTATTGTAGTGCAAAAAGTGAGAGATCAAAGAGGTCTAAAGAGATACAATAGAGCAGCTATCAGAAGAAATGTCTTAGAAAAACTGTCATCCTATGCCTCAATGACGCCATTTAGATTTGAATAACTAATACCCGAATTAAATTTGTCAATATTTATATAAATTTAAGTACCGCTCGGTAGATGGCGCCTCTTACCATGACATGTTAATATGACAGTTGTACGAGCGAAAGAGAGTGATGGAGCTATACACCCTATATAGGTCCACCCCTTTAACAATTCAGTATAGGTCGTAAAATGTACCAAGTTAAGAGCTCGTGGTAGACCTTCAGTGTGTGCTAGGTAAGGTTAAAAGCTTTTCAGCAATAAATGGCGTTGTCACAAAAACACTTATGACCACTAGGTAATAAGTATTGAATTACGATTTTGTTCGCTATATCCCGTCTATTGATACTATATTTAGCAACCCAAATGGTGCATATAAACCTTTCTCTTGAATCACTCTATCTATTAAAAAAAACCGCATCAAAATCCGTTGCGTAGTTTAAAGATCTTAGCATACATAGGGACAGACAGCGGGAAGTGATTTTGTTTTATACTGTGTAGTGATAGTGGTGTCTTTGGAGACACATGACATTAACCAACTCTCCTTGAGCCTGCGTTGTAAATGGGAAATGGTCCGTACATTCCTTCTCTTATAGAGGAGGCCTGAGTCCCAGCAATGAGAACAAACTAAGGTTTAAGGAGATTATGCTGTATTTATGTCATAATTTAAGTCTTTTTTTGTAATCAACTAATGATATGCTTCACTCTGTAGCTGTGTATCGAGTTAGTTAGAGTTATTTATCGAGAGGTTTATAGTTAAAACCTGGGTATACAATTTTAGGTAATTTTATTTTATTATATTTCTGGATAGAAAAGCTCAAAATGCACAATCTTGTATCTTGCAAAATTTTGAAACGATACTTATTGTACACCACAATATCTAACATATATATCTACAATGTTGAATCCAAGGGCGTCGCCAGCCGATGATCAAAGGGGGGGCTATTGGAAGTATAGAGAATGTAAAAGAGTTTTTTTTTATATAATAATAAAACTTTATTTTCTCCACAATATAACTCCTAATTGCTAGCCTTATATCTACGGTAACATATAGAATGGGCATTATATTGTGGGATACTGGTGCCTAAACTAGGCTCTGAAGCTGTTAAGCAAGCCTCTAGAGGCCATGCCCCCCCTTGGCGACGCCCATGGTTGAATCCTACATTGCCAGAACAGCACCTCAAAACTTGTCGGAAAAAATTAAAAACCATGAAAAAGAAGTATCTAAAATAAGTTAATAATTATTTTAAAATATTTAAATAAATCACGTAGGAATACATTTAAATTACATGATAATAATGGTATAATTTTGTTTATTAAACGTCCTGAAAAGTTACATATTTCGCAGTTACAGAGGTATTCACTATTGAGCCATCGATTGTGTATGTTATTGACCTCATGTTTTGTTGAAGGCAATTGTATCTTGAGACGTGTTTGCTCTTCACTTGGGTTTTCTTAGGAATGAAGTACTGACATTGAAGTCCAAAACTTTAAAATCATGTTCGTTTTTAACTAGACAAGCAAAAAAGCTATTGTTTTCCTTTATTTGGTTTTTACTTGGTAAAATACACTGCTGCTTCCTGTCTTCTAAAAAAATACTGATTTGATACGGGCAAAGACAAATAATTTCATGCAGTTAAGAGCGTCCAACCCGACATACATTTCCAGTATGTTTCATACAACCACTCTTACGCGATTATGACGTTATTACAGATTTTTCATTAGATACTTTGGGAACACATAATTATGTTTTGTGGATATTATCTAGGCTTCTATTGAAATCTATTTAAAAATGTATGTAAGTAAAACTAATCCAGTAAAGACCTTTGAAAATCTGCTATTTTGCATGAACTTTGAGCCTTCATAACGTACTCAAAACATTTTAAAAATATAACAATATAATATTAGAATCTTTGCAAATTGACTCAAGATACTGCATGGTGAAATTTTTTTCCAAAAACTTTTACAGTTTAAAAATAAAGCACCTAATTCCTAGAATACGTTTTGTGAAATATTCGAGTGAATGACGCTCTTTCGGTAACCGATCGGACCGAACCCAAGTCGTCGACGGCGCGTACTGTTCCCGCGCACCTCAAGGAGCTGTCAGCAACCGTTGAGGCCCAGCCTGCCAGCAGGCAGGCAGGGCCGAAGCCTACTGGGGCCAAGGGTCGGCTTCTAAAAAAAAGGCAACGAAGGAACTGGGTGGGTTTTTTTGTCAGTAAGAGTCTGACACTACCTCCCGCTCCGCCCAAGGGCGGGAGATGTCATTGGATGATTTTTACCCACCGTAAAAAAAGCTCACACTATACTTATTTTTTCTACTTTATTTTTAATGTTAAATTAATTTTGTAATTTGTAGATTTGTTGTCGATGTGTAGAGTATGCCACCCCTGGTCTATAATCTATGGTAATATTTCCGTGTATTCTAATGCCTGCACGCGGTACACCTAGCCTATAATTTGTAAAATTATTGTTCATGGAACGTTTCGGTTTAAATTTCATACCTAGGTATAGTTTTTTGGTAGATATTTGCAGTAATCGAATGACCTCGAAATAACATCTTTTGAATAACGGTGAATATTGTTACTTATCAATGAATCACGGTTATTTTGATATGTCCATACTAGGGTTGCCAACTTTTTTTACAAGAAATAAAGTTTTTTTTTTCTGAGAAGAATTTAAACAGTATTTTAGAAAAAATAACGGTATTTTATTTATTTGACACTTTATTGTAGGCTTTAAAAAATGTAAAAAAAATCTGGCTCTGTTGCTATTCTCACGCCCTATGTATTCATTACTGAAAAAGCTCTTTCAGTGTAAATGCTGGGGTGGCGGGAACAGAAAGTTGATATGGGACCATTTTAGTAATATTTTTAAATTCTTCTAAGGTAATAAATGGCTCCACTTTTAGCCAGTACTCATTTCAAGAAAACACACATTTGTTCGGACTGATTCGTTTTGAAACTCCATTACTGTGATTTGAAAAAAAAATGTGAGTGTTTAAGTCTAAAACTTATAGTATAAGCATTTTGAAACTGAAAACAGTATTTTGTATACTTTATTTTTGTTCAACAGTAAAAAGTATAATTCAGTGAAAAACAGTATAATACTGTTTTTAACAGTATAGTTGGTAACCCTCGTCCATACCTACACGTTCATAGTCCCGTGGTTTCAGCTGTGTGTTGAGTTGTCAGTCAGTTTTTCCTTTTTATCTAAATAGATACCTAAGGAAAAATAATACTAAGAGTCCTACAATATGTGGTTCAAAAATAGACCTTCAAATTTAAGTCGTTTTAATCCCGCGGAGGGTCAATTCGGTATATGAAACACTATCGATTTGTAAAGATAAAATTAAAAAATAATTTTTAATTTTTACTTAAATATAATAATTTTTAATTTTAATTTTTACTTAACTTAATTTTTACGAAACTATTTTCTTTATGTACTGTTTTACGATTAATTTTATAATTGAATTCTTAACACAAAAAAGAACGATGAAGTAAACCTACAGCTATGCTTGCAGGAAGCTGAATATTATCGTTACTATTCTTATTTCAGTAATCAAGATAATTAATAATTAATTAGTAGATAAAATAAAGGCCACTTCAGTTATTAAAAAAACATTATAAACTATGAAGTAGATATGAGTCAGTAATAATTACCCACTTATCTTAAATGATAAATCGACTTAAAGCTAACTTATTGCAATATTATTTTTAAGTAGGAAATGATCTCATTACTTTTGTGACGTCACGTTTTACAAAAATCACGATTTTTATCTATTTCTTCATTATTTAATTTCCATAGTCTATTTAATGTCCGCGAGTGTGTCCGTGACATCACATAGTACACAGCAAATAAGTTGAACTCGTTTGAAACTTTTGGTGCGGGAAAAATTGGTGCCGAAACAGGAATACTTCCATTGTGCACACTTGTGCCACACGCGCCGATCTGGGCGCATCGGTCTCCATACATTTTATATGGAAACTATTATGTACCTATTTAGAAATATGTAGGTATGTACGAGTATATCAGTTGTCTACTACTTATATCTGTTTAGTTTGGAACTAGATGGCATTGTATCAGTGGCGTAGCTAGTCCCACAGGGGCCCCGTATCAAAATTCCCACAGGGCCCCGTATGGGCTTGCGGATGGCGTGCAATGGGTAGCACGCTGTCCGATCGTCCGGTAACCGACCGGACCGAGCCCAAGTCGTCAACGGCGCGTTCTGTTCCCGCGCGCCTCAAGGAGCTGTCAGGAAACCGTAGAGGCCCAGCCTGCTAGCTGCAGGCAGGCAGGGTCGAAGCCTGCTGGGGTCATGGGTCAGCTTCCGAAAGGAATACCCAGCCCCGGCACTATAGGCAATGAAGGAACGGGGTAGGTTTTTATTCAGTAAGAGTCTGACACAGCGTTGCCAGACGTCCCGATTTTGGCGGGACGTCCCGATTTTTAAATCAAAATTAAATGTCCCGCGCGGGACAGACTCAGTCCCACTTTTTCGGGATAACTCGAGCGTGCCGAGGAAGCACGGCC
Source organism: Leucania comma (assembly GCA_958295575.1). Taxonomy (NCBI): domain Eukaryota; kingdom Metazoa; phylum Arthropoda; class Insecta; order Lepidoptera; family Noctuidae; genus Leucania; species Leucania comma. The sequence continues at coordinate 18,790,135 of OY282477.1, read as the reverse complement.
GGGTGATACCGTCAATGTGAACTGGCCACCTGCCGATGGAGTAAATCTGATTTAAAATACTTATCGTATTTTTATTAAAATTAATGTATGACTATTTTTGCTATCTATTGTCATGTACCCGTAATTTAAAATTCAGGTAAAAAAAATATTTAAAAGCTTCTGATTATACACCTTTAAATTATAGTCGTTTAATCCCACGGAGGGTCGATTCGGTACATGAAATTCTATCGTTTTGTAAAGAAAAAATTTAAAAATGAAGTACTTTTAAACGAGTCAATGACCTTGTAGGTAGTTATCGATCCTTGCGTACTAACTAACTACAGTTCATTGGTCTCGCTCAGTTGACGTTAACTTAAAGAAATTAATTTCGTCCATGCGTAAAATAATTCGAGTTTTAAAAAAGTACTTTATTTTTTAATTTTCTCTTTACAAATGGATAGTATTTCATGTACCAAATCGACCCTCCGCGGGATTAAAACGACCAAAATTTAACGGTGTATACGTTTTTTTTTATTATGTCCCGCTTTCGATGAAAGAATCCCGCTTTTTTTACTAAAAAAGTTTCAAAATCCCGACTTGGTAAAAAAAAAAACTGGCAACGCTGGTCTGACACTACTTCCCGCTCCGCCCTCCGGGCGGGATTTGTCATTGGATGATTTTACCTACCATAAAAAAAAAAACAACCCCGTATAAAGCAAGTGGTGGTTTTTTAATTGCTTGGTTTACCATAATATGAGACGGTTGTGGATAATATGTTCCGAATTTTTGTCTACGTCGGGGTAGCTTTGCCCCTGCATTTTATGAAAGTAGTAAAATAAATAAAAAAAACTTCAGAATCCATAATACTTAGTCACTTTTCCAGACACTCATAGAACAAGATGGAATACTACACCTACATAGCATGACTAGATGTGCTTAGCTAGCAGAATTCGCAAAACACTATAAATGATAATTGAATTAACAGCACGATGCAATCATTTTCTACTCTGTGAATCATTTTTTAACGTTATACATTGAGATGTATGTATCATTACCGAATTATGTACACAAATCGGAATGCCGGACTAGCTTACCTACCTACGTAGGTATGTTACATTCGATCGATTTCACTTTATTCATTTAGGTACTAGCACTAACAGCGATTTGGTTCGTGAGAAAGATTTTATAATAGTAAGTTATGTCACTATAGGGGATAAAGTATTTACTTAGTGACTTTATGTTGAATTCTGAACGAAACGAAGGTTGTTAATTAATATTAAAAAATATAATTTCCGAACGCTAGTGACGAAAGTATTTTGTATGAACTCCGCTCGGAATTATGTCGACTTCGCGGCACCAAAACGCGATTTTATTTTTATAAAAAAAAAAAAAAACAATAACTGTCCCAGATTTTGCGAGGCGCTTTTAAATAACGAGCTAAAAAATTAATAATTAAAAATAATCAAATATTTTTTTTGTAACTTTCAAATATTTCCGTAACGTAATCTCGTAAATCGTAAATTAATTTAACGAACCATCTAATTTAAATCATGTTTTTATTTTTGCCAAGCGCTTTGTCATATAGTCAATTTTAATAAAATAAAATTCATGGTGTTCTCTTGTATAAGTATATGGATTTCCATATAAACTTTAATACCCCCTAAATCATTTTTATAGGGGTAGTTTTAAAATACGAGTAATGAAAACCTTAATACGAATAATGATGACCTTAAACTAGCTAGTTACCCTTCACTCACTTTTCATCTTATTCCCTTGAGGCGTTTGGCAGCTAAATAACAAAACACAAGTAAACAAAATACATTGTAAAGGCGTTTTGGTCACAGTAAAAAGTTGTTTAAGTTCCTTATTTATTAGACTTCGAAGTTAATTCATGGACCAATGTTTTAGGGTTTCGAACCTCAAAAGGAAAAGAGGAACCCTTGTAGGATCACTTCGTTGTCCGTCAGTCTGTCTGTCAAGACCCTTTATCTCGGAAACGCGTGGAGGTATCAAGTTGAAATTAAAACCATTATACTCAGGTCTGCGATCCCTTGAAGCTGTAAAAAATTAAGATTCTAAGATACGGCGCAATTTCTTTACGTAAACGTCAGTTGAGCGAGGCCAATGAACTATAGGTACTTAGTACGCAACGACTGATAACTACCTACGAGGTCATTGATTCGTTTACATAAAGAAATTAATTTCGTACATGCGTATATTAATTCGAGTTTTAGAAAAAAAGTACTTTATTTTTTAATTTTATCTTTATAAATCGATATTGTTTCATGTACCGAATCGACCCTCCGCGGAATTAAAACGGCCAAAATTTAACGGTATATAGATTACAGATACTAGATGCACATATTGCGATAGTTATATTTCTACAACCTTGCTTATATCAAACGCGTGAGGTTTCTTTTCAATATGTACTACGATTTTGCCATAACAATAGATTGCTAAACTATTTCATTCAGTGTCTATGAGAAAATGTTATTATCCCCTGACTATTGTCTTGTCCAATCATGTAATGACTTGTAACATTAGGTTACAATGCTTGTGGACCGCCCCGTGATTTGTTACTGGTGCTATGCCAATGATTTTGCTTTTCTGTCTGTCTGTCAAGGCCCTTTATATCGGGAACGCGTGGAGGTATCGAGTTGAAATTTAAACCATATACTTAAATCCCCGTTCCCTTAAATCTGTGAAAAAATCAAACTCCAAAGTTAACGAAAAAAAAAATACGGCCCTTTATTTCAACACTCTCAAAGGAATCAAAATTCATAGGGTACTTCCCGTTGGCCTAGAATCCAGAAATTTGGCATGAAGCAAGGTCTTATAACAAAAATATAGGAAAAATCTGAAAACGGTAAATTGTAAGCTACGTTTTGAATCATTAAAAAAAACTTTTAGTGATTCAAAAAAATCGTCGGGACTCGATTCAGGAATTGAATTATTTTTGTAGGTAGGTTTGTACGGAACCCTCAGCGGGAGTCCGACTCGCACTTGCCCGTTTTTTTTCTTTCTGCATCATTTGTTTCCACTCCTGGTAGGCGATCTTACTGGGCCCCTACGGTTTTGCTGTCATCTCCTTGAGGCGCACGAAAAACATTACGAGCCGTCGACGACTTGAGCTCGGTCCGGCTTGTTGCCGGACGGCGAGTAACCCATTGCTCACCGTCAGCAAGCCCGGAATCCCGGCGGCTGGGGCGTGAGGGCCGTTCCCTCGTGCGTGCGGCCACTTCCTTTGCTAGCATTACTGCTTTGAAGAAGAAGGCGACCGCCTGCTCTCCTCCTCGCTCCGGACCATGGCCTGTATTCGAGAGATCGCTGCCATAGATCGCCGCCACGAGGACACGGTGGTGCTCTGCCCAGGCGGGGCACACTTTTACCGTATGCTCCACCATGTCCTCCGGTCATTGGCATAAGAGGCATTTAGTTTCAGTAGTGGTTTTTCTTTTGTGATAGGTCTTTTGAGGAAAAGTTGCTCTCTGGGAACAAACTATCAGGCATGTTAGTGACAGAATCCAGCCAACGTAGACGCGGGTTCGCGGACGGCGAGCTATGGGTAGCTCGCTGTCCTACCGTCCGGTAAACATCCGGACCAAGCCCAGGTCGTAAACGGCGCGCACTGTTCCCGTGCGCCTCAAGGAGTTGTCAGCAAACCGTAGAGACCCAGCCTGCTAGCTGCAGGCAAGCAGGGTCGAAGCCTACTGGGGCCAAGGGTTTGCTTCCGAAAGGAAAGCCCGGCCCTGGTATCTAAGGCTACGAAGGAACGGGGTGGGTTTTTAGTCAGTAAGAGTCTGACACTATCTCCCGCTGCGCCCAAGGGCGGGAGATGTCATTGGATGATTTTACCCACCATCAAAAAAAAAAAAAAGTGATAGAATAGGAATTTATTCCTGTCAACCAAATGCTGTGTACAACTGTACACTACTTTTAAAACCAACTAAGCAGTGTTTATCTCCTTAATTATGGCACTTGTTAGTGCAGTTAGTCTCATCTATCAAAGATTTGTTGGGAAATTTGGTAACGTCTGTTTATTCAACTAATTTTACACTATACAAGTACTATCTAAGAAATACCCTGGGTGTCGGGAGTTGCAGGGCGATTCTCGGAGTAGGCTTGCGCTTACAGACGGCGAGCAACAGTAGCTCGACGTCCGGCCGGTAGCCCGAGTCGACCGCACATTACGTTCTATGCCTGCCCCAAACAGATGTCGGCTGGATATGGCCTACTAGGACCGATGCCTGCTTGGAATGCGGTTTGTTCAAAAGAATGGTGACTCTAGAAGGCAAAAAGCGACAGAAGGAACGCAGAAGTGTTTTTATCAGTAAAAGTCTGATACTGGAGGCAGTATAATTCCACCTACTCTGGGTCCGTAGAGGCCGAGCCTGCTAGCTGCAGGCTGGCACGGTCGAGGCCTACTGGGCCCAAGGGCCGCTTTCTGAAAAGGCTTCTTTTCGGCCTCGGCCCCAGTGTGATAGGCAACGATGGAACGAGGTAGGTTTTTAATCAGTAAAAGAAAGAAAGAAAGAAAGAAAGAAAATCGTTTATTCGACCTCTCACATACAGTAAAATAAAAAATATATAAAAAAAATAAAAAAAAACAACATTAAAATCTGTGCGAGGCCAAAAAGGCGCCTAACTCAGCATATGCTGCGATATTTAAGAACGTTAAATAACGCAGCGCTGGTATTCTGTTAGGGCCCACGGTGATGTCACGGTAACACTCCCGGATGTTAAATAAACTAGATATCGTAATAATAAAATAATAATAAAAATAATAATAATAATAAATAGTACATTGATATAAAGCGTAAAATTATGTTAATGTGTGTCGTGTAAATGTTAAATAAATATTGAAAAAGAGAATAGTGCAGAGTAAGAGTAAGAGTCTGACACTATTTTCCGCTCCGGCCAAGGGTAGGGGATAAAAAAAAACCTACTCTGGGTAGGAGGAGAGGTCACTCCACTCAGAATGGGTGGAATTGTTGGCTGACTTCCCAATCCTAAAAAAACCTTTGCCCAGGAAATGACCAGCCTAACAAATTTCAAAATTCGAAGTTCAATCAAGATAGACCGGACGCAGTAGGAAGTGAACGGAATACCTAAATGCAATATAACGATAGAATATAATTGGTTCAACTGCCCCAGTTTCGCGTGCCCTACGAAAAGGTGAAGGCGATGCAAAGGTTACAAGATAAACAAATAAGTGACCTTTGTACCGCATAATTGTATTTCAAAGAGGTGTGTCTCTAGAGTTGCTTGGTAGGCTTGTCGTGACCGTTTCCTTGTGAAGTTTTAATCGATGTCTTTCATTCTAGACGATTTGATCTATGATCATACCACTCCGTCCTAGAGCGTGAAAGTTTTTAGACGATTTCCCAACTTAAAAAAAAAAACTGGGCAAGTGCGAGTCGAACTCACACACTGAGGGTTCTCCTCACTTGACCTTGGCTTGATTTCGAGGATTCCGAATCGGGTCTCGTCGATTTTCCGAATCGAACAAAATTAATTTTGTTTGTGACGTTACTACAAATTCAAAGTTTATTCCTATACTTATTTATTTATTTTACTATTTATGTACACAAAAAAAAAATAACCGAAATGATAATAATACATGATAAATAGACATTAGTATAAAGGTATATACCAACCCGCACTGGACCCGCGTGGTGGATTACGGCCCATTCGCTCTCCTAGAGAGGAGTCCTGTGTCCCAACAGCGGGAACATTAAAAGGCTGATGATGATGATGATGATAAAGGTATAGACATTAGTACAAAAGTACTGCTTATTTCCAAATACACTACTGTACTGTACTTAATGTTTATTTGTTTATTTTAAGGTTTTGCTTCATGCCAAATTTCAGCAATCTAGGTCAGCGGGAAATACCCTATGAATTTTGATTCCCTTGAAAGCGTGAAAATAAAGATTTTTTGGGACGCAAAAGGACGTATCTTTTTTTTGTTAACTTAGAAGTTTGTTTTTTTTTCACAGTTTCAAAGAGACCGCACATTTGAGTATGTAATTGTAATTTCAACTCGATATTACCACGCTATCCCGAGATAATGGGTCTTCAAAGACAGACATATGGATAAGAAATAAAAAACCTGTAAGGCTCAACCCTAAAACATATTTTAAGTGTCCGAATAAAAATGTTCCAAAAAGTACTTGTTTATTACAACACTATAAAAATAATTCAATGGCGATAATACCAGTTCTATAGGATTTATTAGTGTTTTTCCATTAAAATTTTGAAACAGAATTTTATAGCTTCTTAAAATGGCAAAAGTCAGCGGCCTCATAAAAACTTGCTAGACTGTTGAACTTGATGAGTTAAGATATAAATAATGTGAATATTACAAACTAAGCACCTATTATTTTCTAGAAACGGCGGAACCCAAATGCCATCTTTAGGTACACACTTACCATTTTCGAATAATTTGTGGTGGATAATAGTACAAGTTTGATGATCAATGACAATGATTGATGATTAATGTAATAAGATTTAATTTTAATGTAATGTTTTGAATTTCATTTGATTTAATTTTAATTGTAATGTAATTCTGTATTTCTTTCTTATTCATATATATATATTTTTTTGTTTTTATTTGTTTTTTTTTTATTGTTATTAATTCCTTTCTATTATTTGTATACCGAGAAACTGTGCTGTCGCAAAAAAAAAACCACCTGCATATTGTGTTAATCACCTGGGCCACCAAGATACAGGCTACGCCTAGTTTGGGGCCCACGGCCTCTTCTATAGTGTACTATCTGTCTTATTCTAATTGTTTATTTCTTTATTTTCTTACTAACTTGTGTGTGTGTCAATAAATTATTATTATTATTATTAAGTTACAGGCAAAAAAATCACGTTTATTGTATGCTTACAACCAGCCGTGTTTGGTATTTTGCGAAAGAGGTTCTATGTTCGGCTGAATGTTCTTTTTCGAAGTTGGTTAAAAATAAAATAATGTGACGTTTTTCCATTAAATCTATACTTCTATACCTATAACTACTGATATAATAGAAGAGGAAAGATCTTTATTTTTCTTTGTAATGAATAAACTTAATTAAAAAGTACTGGTTCGATTTTTTCAATTCACATAGGCTGTATGTATTTTCTGCTTTCACAGACAAGCACTAGTTTATATATAAAAAAAAATACGGACGAAGCCGCTAGACAAACGTAGTAATGATATAAGCTCATTTAATTTTATAATTATCTTGGTACGAATTGGCACTGCAGTATACCTACAATAGACAAAGTAAATATATGTCCACAATTTCGTCGTAGCTTCCACAATCTTCGGTAGTATAGTGGTAAGTATCCCCGCCTGTCACGCGGGAGACCGGGGTTCGATTCCCCGCCGGAGAGATCTTTTTTGGTCCTTTGTTTAAGTTTAAATCTTGCATTTTGTAATAGTTTTCCGATCATTTTTGTAAACTTTAAAAATAATTCCAATTTGAATTAAATCTAATTTCCAGATATTGTTTTTATTAAACTCATTATTTGAAACGCGATATTGTGTCGCAAAAGGATTTGACCTTTTTACAGACTTACAGTTTATTCCTACTAACCATTTTCACTTATCTTTCCATGTTTATGTTTACAAAACTATAGATTCTGTTAACCGTGTATTTACGACTAAATGAACTTACCTATTACAGTACTTACTATGTTTCATTCATGTCCATTTTGGCCCCGGAGTCGTAGGTCGTGATATGTCAATGTGGCTTAATATAAACCGTAACAACAACTTACACGTATATGTCGTGTATTTGCCCTTACATTTCGAAAATTATAGATAATTTTGTAAGTTTTGATTGTTAGTAATTATATGAATTTTGCTTTGTAGCCAAACGATGTAAAATTATATTCGTGAGTAGCTATACCCATGTGGTCTCTAAATTGTCTTTAAACTGTTAAGAACCGAGAGGACGCCGGCGTCCGCACACCTATTGTCTTTCTATTGTGTCTCTAATTACGGTATTCAAAAGGTTGCTGTTAGAGTTGTAGTTAATTTTTAAAAATAATAAGAAACTGGAAGAGAGTGGGAAGTGGACTCGGCGATCATTGTACCGATAGTCGTGTAGCCTCGACCAACACCTTAGGAAGCTCGCGTTAAGCGGCTGGATCAAGGGCTTGATTCGGAAAGTAATACTCTTAGGCCCGTATTACAGAACTACAATCAAGACTCAAGCATTACTTAAAACTAGTCTCAGTTGGAGTTTTAATTTTAGAACTTAACTTGAGCAGAGAAACTACAATCAATAATCACCTGAGCAATGTCACTTTAAAATAAAAAAAATTACGTATTATGGAACAGTGCTTGAGGCTTGACTGAGCTCCACTCAATGTGTCCTTATTTTAAAATCTCAATCAGCTCAGAGCCACTGCTTGATTGCAAGATTTTCAATAGAAAACAAACAATTATTCAGGGTTACCACAATGATTGCTTACTCACGTAATCAGAGATCAAAATCTCTACTCAAGCGTTGTTTAGTTTGATAGGAGTTTGAGGATAGTTCTAAAATAAACTGAACGCTTAAGTCGAGATTCTTCGCTCAAGCAGTAATCGGTTGAACGCAGTTTAAGTAGTACTTGAGTAAGGTTCTGTAATACGGGCTTTAGATACGGCACGTATAGTTAGGAGGTTCCTTTCTCTGGAGCCCTGACCGCCGCGCGCCGGTAGCTTGGACCTTGTTCCCTATACCGGTGGGACCTTCGGTGGGACACTATTTTTTATATTTTAAATGTTTTTATTTTTATATATGTGTTTGAAAAAATATTTAAAAATATATGAAATAAGTAAAGTAATAAATAAAGGAAATAATAATATTTTTTATTTCATAGACAACATGAGTCCAATGGATAATAAACAAAACTTATCAACTAAAAGGGTTAGTAACAAATAAGAAAACTTAATCTGTACCTCCTTATAATGTGCTTATGATGCTGCACCTAAAATCTACACCTTAACTTAATTTATGTTAGACCCCTTCTGGGTAGATGTCAATTATGACAAGGGCGCTATGCTGTGACTTTTAGATTTTGCTACAGTGGGGTTTAGGTTTAAACATGACAGAGCGTTAGTAGCGCATATTGACGCATAAAAATTGTATAGAAATGATTTGAAAGTAAAAGTAATTTATCGTTTGCCATGAGCTATGCCCTTTCCCGAGAGACAGGCATCGAGATGTAAATTTATTCGTATCATGGGTAGGGACATCTTGAATAGGTGTAGGCAGGTTGTACTTAAAACAAAAGTTTTTTCGGAATAGAAGTGCCTCGTTGCCTTCAGTATTTCTATTCGTAGGGGCGTAGCTCATGTGGCGACTAAACAGGTCACGTGCCGATAACGTACAAACTGGCACTTTAGTATTAGCTGTTAAGGTTAATTTTAGAAAAAATAATATAGGATAATAAGTGAAAAATAGGAATTTAATTTAATATTTTATCCGTACGCAAAATGCGCGCTTTAGTCGTGGAGTAGCGGACACCAGCCCGAAATACAAATATAAAAAAAAAAATACAATAATATTTTTATTTAAATAAGTGAGCTATTTAGCAATATAATTGCATAGAAGCCTACCACAATATTGTTATTGGTGATTTATACTATTATAAATGTAATTATGAATGAAATTGTAAGTGAAATCATAAATTAAATTATTATGCTTAATTAAAAGGTCTATTCATTTATTTGACGCTACATATGTATAAACAGTGCGAGCAATATACGTCTATATAATTTAGTTTATTTTGCCTTTGTCGTGTTCTGGATTTAGTTTACTGGACACACTTTTTATTATTTCTATTTGTCTCTTAAAATCAGTACTTTAAGGGCTGATTTCATCATTCAATATAAAAACTTAGTTCAACTAAACTGAGCTCAGCGTAATCTAGTTTAAAGACCCGTGTCGTAAACATGGGCGACAACAAAAGAATTGAAACTGAGTTTAACGTAAACTAGGTTCAAGTCATCGCGGTGAAACGCAAAATGAAGCTATAATCTCGATTAGGCGCTCAAACTGCGTTTTGTTTGAACGAATCGCGATTAGTTTATTGGTGAATTTGGCTCTAAGAAAGTAATAATTTGCGTGGTTACTGAAATCCCGTTCATAGATGTAAGTTTAATAATAATGAATTGTGACAGTGCTGTTGGTGTGCTTAATACATATAAATAAATAAATTTGTATGAATTGTTTAAATCTTTGATCTTGTTTTAATGTTTGATTGTTTCAATTTATATATTTTAATTTAATTGTAGTTAGATAGTAATACTTCAATATTGTAAGGTTCATTTTAATTTGTTTTGTACTTTTAATTGTAATCAGATCGAAGTTTAACTTAAAAAAATATATATATATATATAATTACGTTTTTTTTTTTGAACGATGTTTGTACGGGACTATCTTCTGGAAGTTTAATGCAAAAGAAATTGTTTGTGTGTCTTACTAATAAAATAAAATAAATAAAAATGTCCCAAAATTAAAATAATGAAAAAAAAAATTATAAAAAAACATGATCTCACTATTCACTATGCTGAATAGTGAGATATCCCCGACACAAGGGTATATTTTGACAACTTATGTACTGGTGTTACGTAATTTTCCTAGTATCTGAGAAACAATAACACTTTTTTGATTTAGTTTTCATTTATTTTGAGAGTTATGGTCTTTTATAAAGAAAAAAAGTAAACAGCTGTTGTCTATTTTAAGTCTTCTGTGGAGAACCTACTACTTTATATTAAACAACACGGAATAATAACTCAGTTAAGACATTTATTCAGTTAAATATGTTTCAAACAACCAGTGAGAGTTAATTTTGGTTATACGATCAATGTTGCTATGTCTGGTTTTCTTCAAGTCACCTCTTGGACTCTTGGTAGATATACATACATAGTTATATACATCTATATTTTATCATCTTCTGAGAATTAGAAATTTCGGACGAAGTAGTGTCCGCCTCCGTGGCGCAATTGGCTAGCGCGTTCGGCTGTTAACCGAAAGGTTGGTGGTTCGAGCCCACCCGGGGGCGTTTCTTTTTGTATTTGTTCATTTTATTTTATAGTTTTTTTTTGTAGTTTGTAACTTTATTTTATACTTTTTTTAGTATGTATTACATAAAATTTGCTAAATTTTATGACAATAAGTTGGATTTTTGGTTATGTACTCACATCCTATTTACATTGATCTCACATAATAGTAGAGAACTTTATTAATAACTAAACTATAAATACTAAATATTAACCAGTACAGTTAATATTTAGTATTTATAGTTAAATACAAAACTACAAAAGTCTGTATATTGTGCACTTAAATTTTTCATATTTGTTTATAATATTATTTAGATATACAATATAACACATTAAAGAGATATTTAATTACTAATTACTCTGTAATTATTTGTATTTAAATGTGCATAGCTTTTGTTTAATGTAGTTCACTTTTTAATATTTCGGGAAAAAATGTGTTTAATTTTTTTTCAACAAAATGTTACTTGATAGAAAAAAACTGTATGTATGTTACCATTTTTTTTTTATATCACGATTATTGTAGAAACTGGTTTTTACCTACTAAATACGATAACAGCAGTGAATATTATATACTCACAAGACATGATCTTAAATTTCGACCACACTGACAAGCCTTCGATAGCTCAGTTGGTAGAGCGGTGGACTGTAGAGGTGAATTAAAGCTGGTATCCATAGGTCGCTGGTTCAAATCCGGCTCGAAGGAATTCTTTTTGTATTTTTTTTGTTTTACTATTTCCTTTTTCTTTTGTAAATATGATAAATCATAATAAATTATGCATTTAAAGTTCGAATATTATGTTTAGAAAGGTGTGTATTTAAAATATTAGTAAGTAAATGACCCTTGCATATTATTTTAATTAAAATTAGGCTCACTTATAAACTTTAAGATAAATACTAATACATAATACACATTTTTTTTTTGTTATTTTTACTGCATCATAATTTTGTAACAAGGCCGATGCTATTAAGGCTAGTCTACACCGACAGTTTCCTGCAGATATTATCTATAGATTATATTTTTATACTAGTTACCCTCGACACAGTCACACAGACCGATATCCGCTTATATTTTGTGTGAGTTTTTATTATTGACCTTTAATTTTGTTGATTGAGTGACGTCATTATCGGTACAGCTGTGGTTTTGGAAAGGGGCCTTACAAATGCGATTTTTTTTCGGTGGGTAAACATCATTAAATAATATCTCCCGCCCTTGGGCGTAGCGAGAGATAGTGTCAGACTTTTACTGACTAAAAAACCCACCCCGTTCCTTCGTTGCCTTAAATACTAGGGCCGAGCCTTTATTTCAGAAGCAGACTGTTGGCCCCAGTAGTCTTCGACCCTGTTGGGCCCCTACGGTTTGCTGGTATCTCCTCGAGGTAGTTCAGTTGTGTTGTGTCGTAAAATGGATCGTGCTAAGAGGGCCTATGACATGCCTATGATTTTTCAGCAGTGTTTTGTTTTTGGTGTCTTTAACTGTTTGGATTTTTGTGTACTTATATTAATTCTGTTTACATCTAATAAACGCATCCACGTCACAGAAGAAATTCGTAATGCGGGGAAAGTTATGAACAAAAAAGTATTTTATTGTTAGTTACCTATTTATAATTCCACTTTGCTACTATGTTTACATATACTACCTATAGTACGAGTATATAAGATCTTGTGTCAAAGTCTTTGTTATCAAACTCCTCTGAAAGCTTGACCGAACTGATTGTTGTGATTCTTTTTATTGGTAGCAGAACTACCAAAAAAAAAAAAACGCAAAAACCTCTCTCATTATTATGATTGATAAAAAAATATTTTAGCAAAGAAAATACAGAATAAAGAACTCAAAAGTTTGAAAGTAATAAAAAGCCACATAAATATTAAAATTTAGTGTGAGATCTAAACATTTACGCCAACTACATACAACAATAATTACTATACTCTATTTTCTTTGTTAAAATAATTGTTATTTAATGCTATAATTTACAGGTTTATCAGCTATTTAATTAATAAATGTACAATTTGGCCGAAATATCCCTTTAGTTTGTAATAGAAGACATCTGGCCCGTTATAATAAACTGGAGGCGTAAGCCTCCAGTTTATTATAACGGGCTGGTTTAAAATTCTATGACCACACGCCAAGCCCAATTCCCGTTTTACTTAGTTTCCTAAAAAGTTCACGCAATTTGGCCCTAGCATCGAATTCAAGAGTACCTAACGTCACAATTCCAATGTCAACCGATCGGGATTAAACTCGAGAGTAAGTCCCCTGGTCCGGGCGAATCTACCCATGCACATTTTAAAAAGTTGACATTTGGCCCGTGGGCCAGTTTTTGCTTGGGCGAGATGTCCCATAACCCGACTTAAGATCCTATGTTCCCTAGCTAGGGCAGAGGGCGTCGACAGTAGTCATCCAAAGCGACCGGTCTTGAGCTTTCCACTTCACCTCGCTCCATGTTAAACCGATGGCCGTCACTTCTGCCAATACTGTGCGTCGCCAGGTGCGCCGAGGACGGCTACGCTTCCAGTACAACGCTTGATCAAACGTCGAAAGTGTAGATGGATTGGCCAATGCTTAGGAGGGATTCCGATCACCTTAACTTCCAATAGCGCTAAACAATTACTCAATTCCAACTGACCGCAGTCCTATTCTTAAGATGTGAGATTATCAAAAAAATAGAAGGAAAGTCATACTTTTACCGAGTAGACCAACCTGGAGTGTACCACAAACTCTTAAAGCGATCCATTTTATGACTATATATGGCAGGGGTGGCCAACTTGATTCTACACACGATCTATTGTTAACTAACTTGACCCTACCAATTATAAAATCAATTTATTATGTACATAAAGTTTCATGAACCTTTTGAATACCGTAATAAGAAACACAATAGAAAGACGATAAGTGTGCGGACACTGGTGTCCTCTTGGGGCTTGACAGAAAAAGAAATAGCGAGTGAGTTCAAATATGAGATGACGTCATTCCCATACATTTGAAGTTTTCTACTGACGTTAACGATTGTAGATTATCAACTTGGCTAAGCTCTGATATAGGGTGTATAGCTACGTAAATCATGGCTAAATCCCTCTCTCTCGCTGGTACTTCGAACATTTCAACACGTCATGGTATGACTCTTGTGTTTACGTTCCAGGACCTTGGTAACTCTTTCGAGCAATCCAGCAGCCTTTTGTACCACAGTAGCCACACAGGACATTCATATCAAGATGTCGTAACAGTCTGGCTTAGAACCTAACACTCAACTGTTTCGGTTTACTGGCCCACCTTGAAATCAATCCATTTCCTTTCTAAATATAGTTTGCATACGTTGCGTGAGAAATTTATGCGGTGTAGCTTGACTAAAGTGGGTTTTTATTTTCATTATTGATTGACGAAACACGATTTGAAGCCGAAACTGCCACCTCTTCCGGTTTCGGCCCAAAACTGACGTGGTAACACGAAAACTGACAAGAAATAAAAGTAATATGAGTGGACATCCAGACTTACAAAAAGTCTTGGAAACACATTTACCTATTGTTAGTACAGCTTTTTTTTAGGTGGGAAATCATTCAAAGACTTCTTTCGCTCGTGGGTGGAGCGTATTCTACGTACAGGTATGGAGTGGAATTCCTTGTCGGGGTCTGAGTTTCCTGGTAGTTACACCCAGGGGCCTTTAAATCAAGAGTGAATAGGTTTTTAGGCAAGCGTGCCCCATCGTCGACCACACTGTATTTCGATACAGTACAACTACACAATACAACTTTCACAATAGATTAAAAAAGCGAATAAAACGACGATATCATTAAAATTATAACACAGATATAAGTACGTTAGAGTAATTCAGATCTGACACACACAACCATCAGCTCAAAGACGCTAATTTCGGTAGAGTCTAGAATTCGCCTCTTTTTAGGCCGGAACAAGTTTTTTTTTTGCCGAAACTGGCTGAAAGCAAATCTTCGGTCGGTCTCCAATTTTAATTTATTTTTTTGTAAACGAATAGGGCGGACTGACGTTTTGATTTTGGGAGTTTTTTTTTAATAATTACATTCAAAGATCAAGACGTGTTCAATTTACATTTCTGTCTTAGAAATAATCTAAACATTCGTTCTTACTTCATCCGCGGAGAGTTGTGACGCGTCGATTCAGCAATGGAGCAATACGTTTTATCAAAGGACCTTTTGCTTTTCTCATTGGAAAATAGACAAATGATTTCCACTCGCTATACAAAGAAAGAAAAAACGTTTATTCATACCTCACACGTACAATAGAAATAAAATAGGTAAATGAGAAATAACATTAAAATCGGTGCAAGGTCAAAAAGGCGCCTAACTCAGCATATGCTGTGATACTTATACAGATAAATATCGCAGCGCTGGTATTCTGTTAGGGCCCGCAGTGCCACGGTCACTCTCACAGAGGTAAAATAGTTATCAAAACAAAATAAGATAATAACAACATTGATAAAAGGTGAACAATATGTTAAAGAGTGTCGAGCCCGTACCTGTAATATCTTTTTCTACGCAGTTTTGTGCCATGTTTAGTGTAAAATGCTGTTTAATGTACTAATCGCGCGGAGATTTTGCAGTTTAGTTCCTATTCGGCGCCATAGATGTCGCTACATATTTATTTCACCGGACCTTTATCTTTCACTAGAAAATTATTTTAAATATCAGGTCCCATAATATCTCAACTGTTTTTAAACGCAGTGCAGTTTAAGTGCAACATTTTAAAATAGTTGAGTAATTATAGAACCAGTTAAACTGACAGCAGTCTGATTTTTAATATTGATTTAATAGAACTAAATGGAACAGGGGTGGCCGAGTGACATTGGTAACGGCCCCGACTTACGAGTTGTAGAGCGCGGGTTAAACCCAGCCGGGCGCATTACTTTGTGTAATTTATTTTATCACCACTGCTCTCAAAATGTTAAAGGAAAATATCGTGAGGAAACCGGCATGTCTTAGAACCAAAACATTCGAAGACATGTGACATTCACCAATCCGCACTGGGCCCGCGTGGTTGATTATGGCCCATTCTCTTTCCTAGAAAGGAAGCCTAAGTCCCAGCAGTGGGAAGATTTTAAGGCTGATGCTATGCTAAGCTATGCTATGCTAGAACTAAATAATTATTTAAGTCTAAATGACTAACGATGGTAACTAGGTATTTTTTTGGTGGAAAATCAAGAAATATCCCCTCTCGCTCTGGGTAGCGCGAGAGGGAGTGTCAGACTTTCACTAAATAAAACCCATGTGTGTTCCTTCAGTAGCTCTAAAAAAGAGACAGGGCTGTTGTTCTAACTGCCCCATAATTTGGCATGACTTGGAAACTAAGCTGAGACCTTAGTTATGTTATGCCTAATTTACACGTGAGCCCAATCTTGGCCAATCGCCATTGCATAGATGGTGTTTCCCCGTTTACACAATGGCTACACTATAGCGATTGGCTGAGGCTGGGCCCAAATGTAAACTAGGCATTATGTTTATGTTTTATACGTTACTAGCGATCCGCCCCAGCTTCGCACGGGTGCAATGGTGATATTAAATGTACTATGCATGTATTATACATATAAACCTTCCTCTTGAATCACTCTATCAATGAAAAAAAAGCATCAAAATCAGTTGCGTAGTTGCAAAGTTCTAAGCACACATAGATTATGAATGCAATATAATGTGACTTTAGTACGACATTTTAAATACAAAACTGACTAGGGAATTGGCAATAGTCAGTAGGTATTCACCGTACACGTTGATAACACCTCTACGGACTAAGCGTTTCGCCTTGTTATTTATACCGCGTAAATCGAAGGACTGGAGTAATTTGCCTGGTGCGGTCTTTCCGTCAGATTATAATTCGGGTGTCTTCAAGGCTAGAGTGAATAAACTAGTGTGCTTATTGGATGACATGTCATCCTATAACTTCTCCCGCTCTGGTTGGAGCGAGAGGGTTTTTTTTATGGTAGGTGAAATCATCCATTGACAGATCCCGCCCTTGGGCGGTGCGGGAAATAGTGTCAGATTCCTACTGACTAAAAACCTACCCCGTTCCTTCGTTGCGTTGTCATACCGGGGCTGAGCCTTCCTCCCAGAAAACGGCCCTTGACCCCAGCAGGGAAGCGAGGGTTCAGACTTTTATTACTAAAACCTCTACACGTGTTCCTTCAATTGCTTTTTACGCTCCAGGATCGTGGTAGCTCTTTCAACAATACCGCAGCCTCAGGCATCCTTAAGGTCACTGATCATTATAGTCACCCAGCACACACTCACATTTTTTTTTTATTGATATAAACTAGTGATTGAGAACAATGCATATTGAGAATATAAAATTATGTATTGAGAATATAAAAAAAAAACTACAAATTAGTATTATACATATGTATAAATTTCTGAAGATTTGACATTTAACTCAGATTTAAGTCTGATAAAAAAAAGTCTCAAGGAGATGTCAGCAAACTGTACCCAGCAGATTCAAAGCCTACTGGGGCCATGGGGAATGTGAAAATGAAACCCAGGGCCCTGGAACAAAGAAAAGGAACAGAGTCTGACACTATCTCCTGCCCCGCCCAAGGGCGCGGAGGGGTTTTTCCCACAAATAAGAAATATTTAATTTTGTATTGCCCCCCCCCCCCCCCCCCATGTTTATGGTTGCGAATTCGAAGCTGGCCAATGATGCTAATGGCCAATGTGTATTTTTCAATTTATACGGTATTTTTTTTTTGTTTTTTGACACTTCGTGCCTCGGAAAGCACGTAAAACCGATCTTTGACAAACGTCACAGATCAGACGCAAGAAATTGTGACTATCAGTCTATCCAGTCGTTTCATGTAAAACACGGGTATTTTGCCGCATCCAATTAGAGTGGAAGCCGACTGCCAGAGGAGAGCGAGAAAGAGAGCGCATCAGTGAGGCCTTTTTTTTTTATAAATTCAAAAACGAGACAGCTACTGTCGTTTCTCAGTGTTCGACCACATTGTCGCTTACCATCCTATGAAACAGTGGTCAAACGTAGGCCTATAAATTATAAAACAAAACCCTCGTTGTAAAAGAGGCCCTTTGGAGGCGAGGCCGTGAGCAAGGGCCCACATCACCCACATCTAGCTACGCCACTGTCGACTACAGGCTAGTTGGGAAAAGGAAGATGATATATGTTCGACTAGCAATATTTTTTAATGAGTTATTTGGTCATGTTAAGATTTAAACCAGTTTTAAATGCTACCGAATTTATAACTCTGAAATATTTAAAATGTCAAGTCCTTGTACATTAAAGCTAGAACTACATTAGACCGACGCACACGTGTAACAAGCCTGATTTGTATTTATTTATTTAATTATTTACGCACACAAAACTATAGTGGCGGACTTAATGCCTTAAGGCATTTTGTACCAGTCAACTTGTTGGTAATGCAGAGGCAAATAAAATCGTGGTAGGTGCAATATTAAGCATTATTTTTATTAAGAACAGACTATATTTTATATAAATATATACCTATTTACTATAAATACAATATACTATATTTATATTTACTCAAGAAAAAAGAGAATACACGAATCTAGTGAACAATCGGTTTTAACGCTGTGATGATACTGCTGCCAACTTCATACAAATGTACTCGCGAATCTTCACTTTTAAAGGGCAATTGCTTGGTTGCCATCCTGATTTCCTGGAGGAGTGCATTCCAAAGAGAAATAAATAGCTTGAACATGAAAGGAATAGTGAATGAAGTCAGTACGATGAGTGGGACAATAAAATAGACAGTTTTGCTGTGTTTGGCGCAAACGTATTGGAAGTGAGGGGCTAGATAACTAGGAGAATTGGAAGAGACTTGAAATGAGAACATGGCAGTAAGCGCTCTTAGCTCCCTATGCTGGTGTATATAGAGCGACGTTGCATGGCGTCGTGTGGCGTGGATCAAGTGTAGCTCTACAAGTCTAGTTGCCATATAAAATGTATGGAGACCGACGCGCCCAGATGGATCAGAGGCACACGTGCGCGCAGTGTAGTTTTAGCTTTATGGGCAAAGTAATATCTTTTCAAACAGGTTGCAGGGTTACGTAGATCAATTAATTACATTTTGACAAGAATACGTCAGTTTAATAGCATGTTTTGATACATTAGGTGTTACAATAAAATTGATATCAAATGAAATTAATTGCCTAGTTATATTTTTGTACCATCGAGCAATTTTGTAATCCTTCGAAACCGATGGTGAAGCTGATCAAGCGGGCGATGTTTAAAAATATACTCAGCAGAATTTTTGACGACGTCCGCCGCTTCCTCCCCAAGTGTTGCCACAACGAACGGTCCTGTGCGTCTTGCATTCATTGGATTCCCACAACGCTCACCATGTCGTTGGTTCACCACGTGCGAGGCCTTCGCTGTGTCTTCCGGTACGAGGTCGCCATTTCAAAAACTTTCTGCCCCACCGACTGGCACCGTTCGGCAAGCAATATTCCATACCCACTGCCACTTAAGTTTGGCGATTCTTCTGGTTATGTCGGCGAACTTGGTTCTCGTTCGGATATCTTCATTCTTGATGTGTTCACGCAAGACAACTCCAAGCGTAGCTCTTTCCATTGCCCTTCGGGTAACTTGCCTTCGGATGAGGCCCATATCGAAATTTTATTTTAAATTTTTCTGTTACCACGTCAGTTTTGATTTCAGTTATGGCCGTAACTGGAAGTTTGTCGAAGTTTTTTGAAGTCCTTTGGGACCTACCGGACCGAGCCCAAGTTCGACCAGACCGAGCCCAAGTCGTCGACGGGGCGTACTGTTCCCGGGCGCCTCAAGGAGCTGTCAGCAAACCGTAGAGGCCCAGCCTGCTAGCTGCAAGCAGGCAGGATCAAAGCCTGCTGGGGTCATGGGTCAGTTTCTGAAAGGAAGGCCCGGCCCCGCCACGATAGGCAACGAAGGAACTGGGTAAGTTTTTAGTAAGTAAGAGTCTGATACAAATAATGTCAGCCGCTCCGCCCAAAGGCGGGATCTGTCATTGGATGATTTTACCTACCAAACAAATAGTCCTTTGGGATAATTTTCAACTTTGACGCAGGCAAAGCCGCTGACAGAAGCTAGTTTTATCTAAATAGCTAGCTTTGGTAAGCGATAGGAATTCGTTGATGAAGCAAATCTAAACAATCTATATCAAGGACAAATTCTGTGGAATCGCGTCCGGAATCATTCTTATTTAGATTTTATTACCGATCTACTAAATCAATGGCTTTTGAACATTCATTAAGAGGACTACAGAGGCCCTAGCATGAGCTCTTAATGCGATGCTTTTGACGACCTAAACTGAATTATTAAAGAGATGGAAATATAATACAGTGTGTAAAGCTCTATCCTTCTTCTGGCTTGCATGGCTCATTTTAACACGTCATGACAAGTGCCCCAGGAGCTAGCGAGTTTTATATTGCGCAAAAGTATATCATCCACTGCAGTAATCAAATTCAGAAAAATATGTGTTACAAGCTTTTTCCCGTGGCTTTACCTGTGTTCATAAAATAGAGCCTATGTCACTTAGGAATAAAGCAGCTTTCTATCGGTGAAAAAAAATTTGTGATCGGAGCAGCACTTTCAGAGATTACCTCTCTTACAGGCAAAAAAACCAATAGACAAAAAAATAAACTTTATTTCCTTATAATGTCTGTGTAGATTCTTCAGGATAAATACTGGATAAACAGTGTGTTTAAAACCTAAGTGTGTTACCGCATCTACATCGCGACTCCGCCGCAGCGCCACCGCGTTGATGGTGCGGTGGCGAATGTATACACAGCATAGCGGCGCGGTGACGGTGCAGCGGCGGCGCGGCAGCGGCGCGGTGGCGGCATCGTGTACACGAGCCCTAATACGTCTAATTTAGTACGACAGAAAAAATCACGAGGATGTCTCTAAATTTACTTTTATCGATTAAAAACCGAATAGCAAAGTATTAATTCTGATTGTTAGTCAAATCTTTACGCCAAAAGTAGTAGTACTGTAGTCCTCTTAAATTTAGTTTTGTTTTGTTGATGTGAATAACTGAAAGGTTTTTTATTATTAGTTGGTATTTTATATCCCATTATTTCAGATATTAAAATCAATTAATAGACTTTTATTTTTTATTAGTTGATTCATAGGAGATTGACCAATCGAGTTTTGTAAACGATTTATTCATGGTACGTTATTAGATATTTATTTTATCGTTTTAATGTTTGTTTTATTAATAGGTATGTGATCTATATTACGACCTTTTAATTAAAAAGTTATATTAACGTAATAAGTAACTAAAATGTATTATGTACAGCTACATTATTGGCAGAATCAAAAATACGTATTAAAATAATTAACTATAAGAAATGATTTTACTGAAAAAAAATCAGATCGGTCTGTAACACGTTGGGCTTAAAATTAGAATCACTAGATTGGATCCAAACAGACAAACAGGTAAAGTTAAATAAAAACAAGTGAAATGTTACATTTTTTTTAATTTTTTTATTTATTGCTAAACAATAAAAAAATAACGTGCTTTGTCGCTTAACGAGAACTCCGCCCAAAACAAAAGCTTATTTTTTTTCCATTTTTGAAAAAATAAGGAAATAACCTCTGTGTTCTCAAGCGAACGCAAACTTTTTTTTGGAGTATCTATTTCTGTCCGCAGATGTACTCGAGTGGGTGTTCCATTTTCATTGCATACCGTACGTGCACATGGACGGCGAATCTGTAATACATGACCTTGTCCGTCAGGCTGTTTACATTACGCAACACTAACGTGTACTAATGGATCGTATATTTTTATTTCGATACTTATTTATTTATCCTAACCAGATTTAACTCCTGTATATGTATCATCTAGTTTGAGTAACTAACGTTGCAACAGATTTAAAAATAGAAGACTACGTTAAAAAGTAAATGTTGGATGATAAACATGTTTCGAAGTGGCATTTAAGTATTGATTTTTTTTTTAATTTGTTTTTACTCGTTAGTATAGTTCGCTCCAAAACACGTTGAAAATCATGACAGCTGATTTTTTACTTGAAGTAATTAATTTCTCACATGCGTAATTTTTTGGAGTTTAAAAAAAGTACTTTATTTTTCAATTTTCTCTTTACAAATCGATAGTGTTTCATGTACCGAATCGACCCTCCGCGGGATTAAAACGACTAAAATTTAACGGTGTATAATAGCGACCCGCCCCAGCTTGTTATGCATGTATTATACATATAAACCTTCCTCTTGATCATTCTATCTATTAAAAAAACCGCATCAAAATCCGTTGCGTAGGTTTTTAAAAATCTAAGCATGCATAGGTACAGACAGAGGGGAAGCGACTTTGTTTTATACGATGTACTTAGTGATATGTTCATTAACAGTTATTAGCTGTAAAAAAATAATTTATAGTCCTCGGCACACAAGTTGAATCATCATGCCGGTCGATCTTAAATGCGCAGTACCTAACCGATTTTCGGGTCTCAATCGAAGTGGAGGGGGCTGCGTGAAACCGTAGCAACTCGTTCAACTTATTTGCCGCGTACTATACTCATTTATAAGTAGATCATAAAATAAAATTGATTAGGATCGGATGTAGCCCATTAGAGTAGGTATAACAAGTTTCATATATTTTGCGTAACTTGTGTAGAAATGTGGACTCAAATTAGTTCTCGTTGGCAACTTGGTACTGCAGCATATCGGTAGAGAGGATATGCCGTAATCTATAATTCAGAAATAATTGTCTTCTGCAGACATAATTTGTATCATTATTTAAAATTATAATAGAGATTTGATATCGAAATGAACGATATTATAACGTATTTATTTTTCTGTTCTGTATTGTTCTATTCTCTGCAAATTGTGTTTCATAAAGTCCTTGATTTCTTTTACGGCTTTGGCAATTTTTGGGAAATCGCAAAAGAGTAGTGTTAGCCGAGAAGAACGGTTCAGGTGAAGTTGGACGTAACGCCTGGATGCCACCATTGTGCGGACCGCCCGGAGGTGGAGTTAAGCAGAGCACGGTTGTGTCCTTGTTGGGGGCGATGTGCCGCAGCGACCTCTCCTGAGGGGGAAACGACGGTGGTCACATCCTTCTTCGAAGCAGTATCTAATGCTAGTGAAGGAGGCGGCCGCACGCGTGAGAAACCAGACATCCTTACGGCCAAGCTACCGAGGCTCGACCTCGACTTCTAGCCACCGAAGGCGTGGGCTTAGAACGGCGAGAAATTGGTAGCTCGCCATCCGGCTGTCCGGTAACCGTCTGGACCGAGCATTATTGACAGCGCATAGTGGTCCAAGCGCACCTCAAGATGTCAGCAAAACCATAGGGGCTCAGCAGGGTCGAAGCCTACTGAGGTCATGAGTTTGCTTCTGAAAGGAAAGCCTAGGGTCCTGGAACGCAAGGCAACGAAAGAACATAGGTGTGGGTTTTAGATAATAAAAGTCTGACATGCCCTCCCGCTCCGCCCAACAGCCGGGGAGATCATTGGATGGTTTCCCACCAAAAAAAATATTTTTATATAATTTCAAGAAATCAAAACACATTACCTCAATTTGTCCAAATCAGCGACCTATTAGACATAATCTCAAAGCTGTCATGTGGTTATTGTAAAGTTGATAATGCTCGGTGTGACGCAATCATTCGCAAGTGGCGCCTGCGCAGCTTACTACAGAGTCGTGGGCAAACTCACGACAATCTATTACATGCCACTACTGAGTATTACAAAGAATTTCGTACTAAGTTCCTCTGTAATGAGTGTATTATGTCAGGACTTGAGGAGGTAATCTTTGCTTTGTTTGTTATATTTTATCTAGATTATATCTTAATTTTAGCTGTGTTAATTCTTCTTATCTGCATGACCAATTGGTGGCTTGCTTACTATACACAGAATTACGAACGAACAATTTTCTATAATATTTTTTTTTTATAAACTGTATCTGCAAAAACTGGAAAATTCGTTTGGCGCTGATGATTTTCACGCTACCCGTGTAATATTTTTTTATTAGAAATGTTGCTACACACTAGGAACTACACCTGTACCGCGGGTAACTAACTGTGATTAACTGTAACAATCATGAACATATTTTTTGTTTTTACTACTATCACACAACGCCGTCTAGACCCAAGCTAAGCAGAGCTTGTATTACAACTGATAAAAATACTTATATATTTCTAAATACGTATATATTATAGCTAAATTACACCCAGACACAGAACAAATGATCGTGCTCATCACACAAACATTTGTCCTGGGTTTTTTTTTTTTTTTTGTGGTAGGTAAAATCATCCAATGACGAATCCCGCCCTTGGGTGGGGCGGGAAACAGTGTCAGACTTTTACTGAATAAAAACCTACCTTTCCATTCCTCGCCTTTGTCCCGGGGCCCGTGGTGACACTCTCGCATAACCTTTGGCCCCAGTAGGCTTCGGTCCTGCTGGACCCCTACAGTTTGCTGACAACTCCTTGAGGCGCGCGGGAACGGTGCGCGCCGTAGACGACCTGAGCTCGGACCGGTCTGTTACCGGACGGACGGACAGCGAGCTACCCATTGCCCACCGTCCGCGAGCCCGCGCCTACGGTGGCCGGAAATTGGGATCGGAAACCCGGCGGCGGCGGCGGCGTGTCCGCCTTTGCCTAAGGCGGTCGGCCTCCTCCTTTACTAGCATTACTGCTTCGCAGAAGGAGGCAACCGCCTGCCACTCCTCCTCGCTCCGGAGCATGGCTTGAACCAAGCCCCGGCGCGAGAGATCGCCGCCGATCGCCCCCACGAGGGATTTGTCCTGGGTGGGAATCGAACCCACGATCTTTGGCTTAGCAGTCAGGGTCACTAACCACTAGACCAACAGGCCAGTCAGGCAATTGGTATTACTATTTAGTTTTATAAACATACGAGTACTAGTTTTCTGGTGAAAGTTTTAGTTACTTTATACATATCTGGACCCCTGTTTCATCCACTTTGGGATTGATTTTTGAAAAAACCTCTCTTAGTGTTTGCCAACATCATTAAAGGAAGCCTTGTGCAAAATTTCATAATCTTTGTTCCAGTGATTTCGGCTGTGCGTTGATATGTCATACATAGCATCAAAATATCCAACACTATTTGATCACATTCTCTGAAGCCTCTCTTAGCATCAAAATATTCAACAGTATTTGATGACATTATCCAAAGCCACTCATAACATCAAAATGTCCAACAGTGTTTGATCTTATTTTCCAAAACCACTTATAGCATTAAAATTTTCAACAGTATTTGATCTTATTTTCCAAAGCCACTCATAGCATCAAAATGTTCAACAGTATTTGATCTAAAAAATAATAAAATAATAATAATAATTTATTAACAGACACAGTTATTTATACATTATTGAGTTTTATGACACATAAGAACTAACAATGACCGTATAAAGTTAGCAGTGGGTCCCAAACTAGGCGCAGCCTGTATCTTGGTGACCCAAACATTACACAAAGTGAATGACAGTTATGATTATGGCTTGCTAGCGCTACGTGGCAATTTAAAATAGGCACACATACAATCAGTCCAGTTAAAACAAAAATAATAGTACACGGAAGAAGCAACATTAAGAGTATAAAGAAATATATTAATAAAAACCAGTTATTATATCTTATTTTCCAAAGCCACTCATAGCATCAAAATGTTCAACAGTATTTAATCTTATTTTCCAAAGCCACTCATAGCATCAAAATGTTCAACAGTATTTAATCTTATTTTCCAAAGCCACTCATAGCATCAAAATGTTCAACAGTATTTGATCACATAATCCAAAGCCACTCATAGCATCAACATATTCAACAGTATTTGATCACATTTCCCAAAGTTAATAATAGCATCAAAACATCCAACACTTTCAACAGTTATCAACATTGCCTAAAGGTACGTGTAATATAAGCAGCAAGCCAAAGGTCTCGATAATCGATGGTCTTCCAGCAGCGGCTGTCTTCAAATAAATGTCAGGATAACACGTTTACCTCAGTTCACTTGTTCGTCTTGGTCGACTTTCGCGGGATCAAAACTGGCAGACAAGTTGTTTGATGGTGTATTAAATCTTCTTGCAACAGAATTTTTAAGAGAAAAACCTCTTTATAATATAAGTATTGTAATATTGACGGAGATTGCACGTACTACTTTAAAAACGTTTAATAAAAAAAATTGATAAGAATTTGTTTTTGTCGACTTCGTATTTTTTATGCATTTAGTCAGTATTTAGTTCGGGGCGTGGCGACAGCCGTATGTGCCGTATCAATTATACGGGGCCCCCCATCCTACAGGGGCCCCGAAATAGGTAAAAATTCGCAACATGTTATCCACAACCGTCTCTTAACTAAGCATTTGTACAAAAAATACCATTTTTTTATACGGGGCGCCTGTGGAAGTTTTGATAGAGGGCCCCTGAGGGAATTTTGATACGGGGCCCTTGTGGGACTAGCTACGCCACTGATTCAGTTTTGAAAGTATTTTGTTAAACAGTAGTTCAATAAAAATTCAGGTGTAACATAAACTAATGTCTTTGCAGTATTTGGCAGCATTGTATCCAGTCAGCCTTCTCGGCAGCCCTCGTTGATGTAGTCAACACTACTGTAACATTCTCAGCTCCATTTTTACCAAAATCGCACCTTTTTCAATGAATCCACATATTATATAGGGTGACTGGTAATTAGTGAAGTATACTTAAACACGTGATTGTAGTCATGATAAAAAAACTTTTACTATGGGATCAACCCTGAAATCGCGAAAAATATTTGCTGTTCGAACTTAGCTGTTTTTATTATCGTTTTCAAATGTGGTCCCATAGTAATAGATGTTTGTTATCATGACTAAAATCACGTGTTTAAGTATCATTCACTAATTACCAGTCATCCTAAAAATTGAGGATTTCCCACCTCAAAAAGAAAAAACGGCTACACCTCCTACAATAGCCATAAGATACTTTTTATCCCAGCAATCCATTATCCTATGGACTAATTTTCAACTTTCACACGGTGACAGCTACTAACAAAATCTAGTTATGTATATATACTACGTCAGCCATTTTCACGGCTAGACAATGAAATATCATGATCTAATGAATATACCAATGTATGCAAATGACCGTGTGAATCCATTTCTTCAGTGACAATAAACAATAATTAAAAATTTACATAAGAAGTCTTCAACTAAACTTTTCAGAAGACATTAAAACCATCGTTGAGCACATAAAATTGTTAAAACCCCTACATTTTAGTTTCCTAAAAACCGCTTATATTAATCGTTTGTTCACTTGATTCAGTTACAATCGTTCTTTGTTCGCGGTTATCCGAAGTCAGCTGAAACTGTGACGGTTAGATTGCCTGTTTGTAATGCAAACTGTAAAATATCTTTCTTGTTTGACCAGCAATGTATGTTGCTTGTAAGTTTTAGTCGTCGGGAGATCGCGATACAATTGTCGCCCGGCGTTGACCGATGCGCGGGGGAACGAACGCGCCCGACTCCGTTCGCAGTATTTCGCAGTCATCGTCTCGGGCGGCTCGAAGCTACTCGTCCGTCCCGCACAGTTTTCAAATTTCGAACGACGTTTCGAAAAGAACGCGTGCGGACTTTTTAAACCGAGAAAGTGACTCGTGAAATAAAAATAATAAAAACCGGTGTTGCATCAATAAAAAATTCGAAAGTTGAAAGGATATTTTTTTTGGCTAAAGTTTTGTGTTAAGACTTACGTCGTCTCCCTTACGGTGAGTGTTATTTTTATTGTAAAAAAATATAAATATTTAATTTTAATTAAAGAAATATATAAGAAGCTAATTATCACGTGGTAGCGTGCGTCTTTATATACAAGAAGAGATTCGTTTTCTTTTGCTTGCTGAGTTACAACGACATTTGAAATTACTTACAAATCTTTAGTGACTAACAGCGTTGACGTGAGAATTACGTCCACATATAATTAACCATAATCACGTAAAGTACGAATACTCTTCACATAGTGTTGTATCAGTCACAGAAAAATACATTTTCGTTCGTAATTAATAATGCGAGAAATGAAATTACCGCGAAATAAAATACGAAGGCGCTAGTCCGCGAAAACAGCGCAAAAGCGCGCTTTGAAAATGAAAAGCGGTCTTTATGTTTATGTTCACTTTCCGGAACCTGATTTAATCATATTTACTTACTTATTTATTTGTTATATTATTTATTGTATACCTTTACACACACAAAAAAAAAACAGAAACATACAATGCCCAAGAAAATAGAAGAGATGAGAAGAGATCGCAGAATGCGATAAGGCTGGACTGCGATTTTTTCCAGGCAACCTGAAATCGACCGTAATACGTAATACTTAGTTAACATTTATCGAATAAAAAAAGCAAGACTAAGGGCCAAATTCACCAAGAAACTAATCGTGATTATATAAACAAAACGCAGTTTAAGCTCCTAATCGAGATTATAGTTTCAATTTGCGTTTCACCGCTATGAATTAAACCTAGTTTAACCTAAACTCAGTTTCAATTCTTTTGTTGTCGCCCATGTTTACGACACGGATCTTTAAACTAGATTACGCTGAGCTCAGTTTAGCTGAACTCAGTTTTTATATTGAATGGTGAAATCAGCCCTCAGGCAAGGAGCTTGGTTAAAGCGTCAATTTTTTTGTGCATTATTTTTTTAGATTAATTCACTAATAATGTATTCAAAATTGTAATGCTTACAACAAGTAAAGAATGTAGTTTTTTTTGAGAACGGAATGTATCAAATTACATTTTCCGCTCTAGGGTGAAACGAGAGGACTTTTCATATCTAGTAACAATAAATCTAGCGCATTACAAATACGATCTTAGCAAAAGACATCAACGAACGCAACCTTTTTTCTTAGCTGACATATAAAGATAAAATTACGTAAAATAGACTAGTTATATATCTTCTATCAGGTGTAATGTTCGCATATTTCAATTATAAAGTAACGCCTATATTATGTTAGTAAAACTGGTTAGTTACTACTACATATTTGTGTTATGTAAATACGTAATTGTGCATGTTTTATATATTACAAAATGTTGTCAAAATGGTATTTAAAATTAATGAATTAAATACTCAGTTTAACACATAATATCCAATAGGTCTTTTACTGTTTTATCAGTGCAGTAACTGGGGTGGTGCTAGCAGTATCCAGGTACAGGGTGCCTTCTCTCATGGGCCGCTGAAACAATCAAACCAAGAAAGACTTTAATTTTATTTGATAGTTCTATCACACATCGTCGTCTAGTCCCAAGCTAAGCAGAGCTTGTGTTATGAGTACTAGACAGCTGATAAACATACTTAGAAATTTCTAAATACATACATATTATAGATAAATTATACCCACACACAGAACATAAATGATCGTGCTCATCACACAAACATTTGTCCTGGGTGGGAATCGAACCCACGACCTCCGGCATAGCAGTCAGGGCTACTAACTACTAGACCAAAAGGCCAGTCGCAATTAAATTATCATTCATTTCATCAAAAGTAGGTAACTGTTTCTCATTCCCTCAATAGCACCATCGGTTGATCATCTCCACGAGGATACGGTAGTGCAAGCGGGGCATACCTCCACCATATGCTTCACCGTGCTTGGTGCGTGCCTGCGTGTATGCGTGGTGCATACACCATGTACTATCAAATACACTTCTGCTTGACCACCGCTAAGCTTATTTTTGCTTGCACTTGAAACGAAATCCTCAAAGAGTTTGATTTGGCGCTGCGCCGCAGGTTTCAAGCAAATTTTTTTTTAAGTGATCAGGCAGAAATGAGCGCTATGGTACATGGTAACACCCCAAGCGTTTCTTCCCGCTAGATCCACAATAAGTACCTAACACACTGTGATCCTGTGTGAACTCCACGAGACGTTAAATACATTACTTAATAAGAAATATTAGAAAAATAACAACGGATCAACTTTTTAAAATTATCGTGAAAGAGCTATCCTGGTCTTTAGTTTTTTTTTATGGTAGGTAAAATCATCAAATGACAAATCCCGCTCTTGGGTGAGGCGGGAGATAGTGTCAGACTCTTACTGACTAAAAGCCTTCCTCTCCCTTTTCCACACATTTCTGCCCTCGGCCATTGCAAGCCAGTCCCTTCGTTTAGAGTCAAGTCAATCTCCACCTACGCCTTATTCTACCACGATGTAGCCTTGAGTTGAATGGAACCCAATAAGTGCCTTTTTAGCCCACAGCTCATCTGACATGCGGCAGACGTGTCCGGCTCAGCAGCTTTTTTGAGCTAAGTTAGTTTTGGCGCGCATTACTGTGTTCCTAACCCCAGGATACTTTTTTTAATGGTAGGTAAAATAATCAAATTATTCTTGGGTGGGGCGGGAGATAGTGTCAGACTCTTACTGACTAAAAACCTTCCCTGCTCCTTTCACTACCTTCGTTCCAAGGCCCCGGGGTTCATTTTCACATAACCCTTAGCCCCAGTATTCTTCGGCCGTACTAGGCCCCTACAGTTTGCTGATAAGTCCTTTCGAACAGTGCGCGCCGAAATGACTTGTGGTCTTTTGGTGGGAATGCAACTGACTACAGGGCGTGTTGGAAGGTATAAGATAATTACTTTGTTTTGTAAGAGCGGGAATCAAATGAATGGTTGAATTATGACGAAAGTTCGATGGTAATAGCAGCGATTTAAAGAGCATAGGTTATAAATGCGATTAACGCAGATAGGATTGGCCAATGAGCAACGGCTTATGGGGATCAAGAGAAAATCTTTAGTTGCGTTATAGGAAACTAGTTTCTAAACTCGGTTTTACTCGCGAGATTTGTTGCTAAAGCGTATCTTGCTTACCTTATCCAACCCCTATATCTTTGTTAAACCTCCAAACTAAAAAGAGGAATGTTAAATTTGATCGCTATGTGTGCTGCCCTCCTAATTGAAGCTACTTGAAGTAATCAATTATTTTTGGGATATTCACTTTTTTTTTTGCAAAAATGGCATCCCAAGGGGCTGATGGATTCATAAAAAAATAATTTTCACAATTTTTTTGTTACACTTCGAAAGTTATTTTTTTTTAATTGATATAAACTAGTGCTCGACTGCAATCCCACCTGATGTTAAGCAGTGATGCAATCGTTGATGGTGAGGCGCACTGGCTGTTGTTGTTTAGATATCAAAAAACATGTTTATTGCATTTGTATACGAACCGCCATTTTGTGTGTGTTTTTCTCTCTGTCTGTGGCACTTAAACGGGTGACTAGATTTGGACTTTTTTATTTTAATTTAAAGCAGATTTTCTAGCGATGGTCCTTAGACAACTGAGGTACCAAATAAATTAATATAATATGGACATTTGGAAATTAACATTACAAAACTGTGGGATGGAAGTTTTTTTTTAAATTTATGTTTTTTTTTTAAGTTTTCCACTCTGGCTCTAGCGTGATGTGATTAAGTGCAACAAACAAACATACAAGGCGAGTTACTTTCGCATTTAAAAATATTTATTTATTTGTTTATTACGGCTTGGAGGACTTACAAGTTATAAAAAAAAAAAAACAATAACAAAATACATTCATATACGACAGCGAGCCAATTACAAGTCCTCATTTATAGGGTCACAATTAATTTTTTATAAATATTAGTATGCATTACAATAATAATAACGATATTTTATTTTGTGACTTTTACGACAAAAATTATAAAAAATACATATTCTGGTTTCTAAATCTTTATCTAGACTATTTTTAAATATACATGTCAAAATTCTGTTATAATATGCAAAGCATTTACGTATTTATAAATAAGTTATTCCTTTCACGCGCCAATAAAATGCTCAAACAAATGAACTCATCTATAAAAATCAAGGAGATGAACTTTTAAATTTCATTGAACTAATTAAATGAATTATAATTTACCTCATAAATACAATATAACGATAAAAACTGTTATCACTTTTGAATCCGGTTCAACCAAAAATTAATAGGTACTTGAAAATGGTTATACAAACCTAGTAATAACCCGAATAGCGCGGTATGTGCATTTTTTGCCCACATGCGTAATTTTATAATCAAAAATTGCATCATAGTCTCACAGTTAACTAGTTCACAGAAAAACGACTAGTGTATGAAAAACTATTGTTACGTACTTGTATGGTAAATCGTTTTCTTTGAACATAATTATTTTCCTATGAGTTGTTCATCACATCCGTCATAATAAATGTAGTTATGACGGTTTCCTGCACAATTTAGTATAAACAACAAATTTTAATCACAAAAGAAATCTTCCTCAGAAAGCAATTTTAAAATTGGTTATTAAATGCAGCAGCAATTAGTATTCCAAATATTGGTTAGAGGAAAAGTGGGGGCGTGGTGGGAATATCTTGCCATCTCTTTTTAGCACATGTAAACTAATGGCGGTGACGTCACATTTCAATATGTGCATTGTTATACTGTTATTTGACAGTTTCTCCTTCTACCAGATTTTAGAAGTATCTAACTTGATTAAATTTGAAAATTTCTTTCTATTTGCGATTTTCGATAAATTTACCTTTTTTTTGCAAACAATATAAAAATTGTATCAATTACCCAAGTTGCCACGGCCTTGGAACCCAATAGGAAACCTATTGGGAATGTGTTTTCAAAGAGACTTTGACGTTTGACCCCTGAGTTGGTTTCGCTCATTCTTCTCAGGATAATCAGTGAGGAAAAACCGACGACCAGCGTCGCGCGTCGTCTAGTTTAAATTGACGAAAAAAGGTCGATAAATGATATAAAACACTAAAATAAATTTTCAATTCGAACCAGTAGTTCCTGAGATTAGCGCTTATTAACCAAATAGGCATACCCTTAAGCTTTGTAATATTAAGTATAATAAATACAACATACGTCATGTAAAATTTATCTTCACAGTAAAATGTAATCTTATTTCAGAATAAAAGTGCGATGATTATGTAATTACTTTATTTGCATATTTAAACTAGGGTTTTATAATTTTATTTTAAGAAAAAAATCCTGGGAAAAAGTCATTTGTTTTTTAAATAAAAGTTTCTTTAGAATTGCGTTGCGACATTCAAAATTAAATTATGCATAAAATGCAGTTGTACCGTTTTATAAGTAGCAACGTTGTATGAGGTTCAGCGATCATTATGAATATTAATATCTTACGGTATTTTTTATTTTTTTTCTGATAGTGGCCATAAATATTTGAGTATCTTTTTCTTTAAATTCTTATTTTATTTTCTAATTAACTTTGATATATTTAGATGCATTTTGACCTTGTGTTGCAAAATATTCTTTGTTAGTGATCTTATGTCGTTTATATATTTGATTAGTGTCCTAATTAATAATAATCCCGTAATATTTTACTATGTGTGTGCCTTACTTGATGCACATTACGTAAACGGTAAAGGAAAACATCGTGAAGAAACTGACATATCCTAGAACCAATAATTCGAAGACATGTGACATCTACCAAGCTGTACCGGGCCCTTGGATTACGGTTCATTCCCTTTCCTAGAGAGGAGGCCTGAGTCCCAGCAGTGGGAACATTATAAGGCTGATCCTGATGTGCCTTACTTATTTATTATTTGTAATATAATTTTCGAATTCAGTACATTATCACTTTTGCTGTTCTTATTTATACATAGTAACAGGAAAATATATACGAACATAATTAATATGTGGATGTTATTTTAGCGATTTTCCTAACATCATTTTAAAATAAATATTGGTTCTCGTTTTATCACATATTTTGTTTTAGGAATAGGTATTAACCGAAGCAAGCGGGTCTTTACTCGCTTGTGTTGAATTGGCCTGACGAGTGTTTTCGTGTCCTATTCGCCAGGGTCTTGTGTTTGTGACTGGATATCTCCATCTCGTTTAGCTCTTCAGTCCCTATAGGTAACAGAAAAGTTAACTAGAAGATGGAGGATTTGGTTGTGGATATGCGACCCTGGCTACATAAACACGATAGTGTTTGTCGGATAAAAAAAGGCGACACAAGCGGGTAAAAGTGTAAAAGTATGGATTACTTAACGTAACAATTTTAATATTGCCGATCTAAATTTCAAAACCAGTGGTCTTCATACGCGGAAGTATTCTTTTAAAGCTGGTATGATAAAACTATGTAAATATAAGAGAATCTGTAAAGAATGTCGTTAAGTTAGTTAGCGGGTGGTCTAACTTTAGTGACACAAAATATGATTAACACACCAAGCTTGATAAATAGCTCGATACATCACTTTAAACCTCCATAATCTGTTCAAGTTCTACGACTATAATTAAGTGGAAAATATGTCAACTTTTAGCCACATATGACGGCATGGCAAGGCCTTTACCATGATGTGATAAAATGTCAGTCGTACGAGCGAGAAAGAGATAGACCTATACACCCTATATAACTCTATCTCTTTGACAATTCAGTTTAGGTCGTAAAATGCATCGTGTTAAGAGCTCATCAGCTCTTAAAACGATGCATTCTACGACCAAATTTGGTAATCTACTAATCTAATGGCGTCACTATGACTTTCCAACAGTCGATCACTAACACACCATTGAAAGAAATGGTAATTCATTCATAAATAATCACAAATGAATTTCTGACTTATGAGGTAATCTGCTAAAATTTTATCAGTTCCTTTGATTAGTGACTTACCATTAGATTTGTCTGAATACGGCAAAGTCATTCTACCATCATTCGTTTACGAGACCAATAACCGACCAATGATCGACCATTATGATTTAGCAGATTAAGAACTTTTACCAAAATGACATTTTTGTCACACAAAAATTGCAGTCTTGGGCCCCAGGTTGTCCGATGGTAGAAAGGTGATCGCAAAATCAAGTCATGTAATCCTCGCACACACTATCTAAAATGCATCCTATAAAATACCAAATTGCTGGCTACCCTACGCCTGTACTCCAGGGTTTTTTATTTTTCGGTGGGAAAATCATCCAATGCCATCTCCGCGTCCTTGGGTGGAGCGGAATTCATTCCAGGACCCCGGGTTTCATTTTCATATTCCCCATGATAAATGATATTTATTTTGCAAATTGGTTTTTTAAAAACACTTTTACTCGTCAACTTTTCCGTCAGCTTAAACTAGATGAGGCCGGTGTGTCTTAGATGACTACCTTGAGAAGAAACACCGAAACAAACTCAGGGCTCAAAGTCTCTTTTAAAAGTCCATATAGCAAACATAATGGTCAAATCATATGAGAACGATGCAGACTTGTGTCTGAGATGGTCTTTTGAGGAAAGAACCACGCAGATTTGAGTAGGCCTGTCCAGTCAGTGCAAGCATTTGTCAGTATTCGTATTATAGCTCAACTTAGAACTACTAAGGAGCTCAACGAGTTGATGAACAATACCAATGAAAGGACATTAGGGTAGGCCGCAGAAATACTCCAATTACCAGATATACAACAGAATGTCAATACAACAGAAAAGAAAAAAAAACATGCACACAATTATAAACGAAAATAAAAAATAAAGACGAAAATAAAAAATAAAGTGTAGAGAAATTTTAAATTAAAAAATGTAAATATTTATGTCAAAAATAATTAAAAAAATAAATTCATATTGTAAAATAACAACAATTACTAATCAATGTCAAATTGTAAAAAATAATTATCAATGTCAAATTGAAAAACAAAAATTATTAATGTCAAATTGTAAAAAATAATTATCAATGTCAAATTGTAAAAAGACGCGACTTGACATGACTCAAGGGTTTGTAGATTGGACTGAACCAAATCTAGAATCTAATCACTCTTTCAAATAATCGCACAGAACACGGCGTGCTTACTCGGCACATTTTAATTACTCTTATCCGCATAAGGCAATAAATTTTCATAAACAAACCATCGACATTGTTGATTTACAACTTTTTGATGCTAAACAGGCATTGAAGTGCTAATGTGGTCCAAAGAATTCTTCACGCGACTGTACCATGCAACTTTACTTGGTTACACTGACCACGTAAAAATAGCATTGTTTGCAAACCAACGGTGAGTCAGCACGCGAAGTTTGGAGGGTGTTCTATTAATATGCGTAGATGTACAGTGAACAATATTTTTCGAGTGCGGTGGTAAATATTTTATGTGTAAACTTTCTAAAGTGTTACGGAAGCGGACGCTTGGAATGGACGCGTATCGTAATGTATGAATCGAAGTGAGTAGCGAATGTTGATGGTAACCGGTTTACTGCATTTGTATAATGAGAAATACGCGGCAAATAAGTTGAACCATTTGTTATGGTTACGCGCTACCCGTCACTTCGATTGACTGCGTGCATTCAAGGTCGACTGACATGATGCTTATACTTATGATCACCATCCAGACCTCCCCATCCCCCATGTCATCTAAAACAAGCAAAGCAAAGGCCCCCCACCCACCTGTAGTGCTTACGTAATACTTGAATGGCCCCTCAGTGATAGCGTGGCGGTTGATAAGACATAATGGAAGAAGAAAACGTTACACTGACCCCAAGTCACACTTAGCAAGGGTAGGAATATTAAGGGGAAAACTATTCTTGGACCTATAGTCCGCGGCAAATAAGTTGAACCATTTGCCTGCATTGGTAGCAAATAGTTCGACTTATTTGCCCCGTTCTATATGGTTATTTCACGTACCTGGCTATACTCACATGCATAATGCATTCCGAGACTATTCGAGCATATATTATCCGAAAATACTCACGTGAGTGACATCTATAAACGTGAATATTACTTACGAAACATGTTATATAATAGTTGCTATGGTCATTTGTAGTTACACTCACGTGCGTTTTATGTATCTATTTGATAGCTCACACTCACTATTCAATAGTATAGTTATTGGCTCAAAAGAAATCTAACTACCTAACTTTGCATCTACATGGTGCATTTTACAAGCGATGCCGATGTTGTGGTGTACGATGAAGCACGTTAGAATTAAGCTAGAACTACATTAGACCGACGCACACGTGTAACATGACTGATTTGTACGTAGAACGACGTCGCGTGGCGTGGATCAAGTGTAGCTCTACAAGTCTAGTTTTCATATAAAATGTATGGAGTCCGATGCGTCCAGATTAGCTAGGAGTCTTTCAGTCAAGAGTGAATACGTTAAAGTTCTAGCATTAACGTATTCACTCGACTTAAAGACTCCTAGATTTTGTAGATTGTCAAACTTTTACTGACTTAAACCTAAACATGCTCTTTTAATTTCCCTTTACGTTCTAAGGCCGAGGCCCCGCAATTCTAGACCAAAAGCTTTTTTTCTCCTCATACTTTTGCCTTAGAAAACAAACTTTGTTTGCGCGACAAAGCTATGGAACGGGGTTTATTCGGTTCGGTAAGAATTTAACCGAATACTTCGTGAAACCAGTATTCGGCGCATCACTAGTCTTTTCCCATTCTAGGGTGGAGTGAGACAACATGTCAGACTTTTACTGACTAAAACCCACCAGTCTATCAGTTGCTATTTGCGTTCTAGGACCACGGTATTAAACTAAAAAAAACCTGTGTCCCTAGCGCGTATCGGCCCTATGTCTTAGTGACATCTCTTTGAGGTGCGCGCTACTCTACGCGCCGTAGATCAAAAGTAACATTAAGACTTATTTGATAGACGCTTGAGCAGCAAGTTTACCACAGTGATTCAGAATTTATAAGCGCCTTGTTATAATTTAATGAGTTTTCTACGCACAAGGTCGTGAGAACTTATTACTTTATCTCCAAATAGTAGGTTTAGTAGGTTAAGTTATGGTAATATTTGTGTTGTAGGTCACCGGGTTCTCAATTTTGACACAGCTTAAGTTACGGTCTGTGACCCGACACGTTTTTGGTTGGTACGTAAGTTGGATGAACGTGATTGGTGAAACCAGTTATTTTAATGATTTCAATTATTATGGATATGGATCGTCTTTTTGTTTTGTTTTTGTCTAGCTTCTGTCAATGGTTTTGCCAGCGTGAACGCAGAAAATTATCCCAAAA
Source organism: Leucania comma (assembly GCA_958295575.1). NCBI lineage: Eukaryota > Metazoa > Arthropoda > Insecta > Lepidoptera > Noctuidae > Leucania > Leucania comma. The sequence goes on along the minus strand of OY282477.1, from coordinate 18,752,234 downwards.
ATAATAATCAAAGGATCGAATGACGCAAATTGTCCTGGAAAGTGCTATGATTTACTGTCGGTCGGCGTTGGAAGTGCAGTAGACAAGCTAGACAACTGTGTTCTGTTTTGTCTATGGTGTAAAACAGTTAAACCCGGTCTACACCTGGCCGACAGAAACTGGTTTTTGGTCGTTTGATATTTTGTAATTTATTGTGCGTCTATTCGGGAATAATAAACATGTTTTCTTTCTTTCTTAATTTATTAGGAACTAGCTGCTGTCAGGATCTTTGTCCGGATAAAAGTAGAAAAGGATCCCAAGGGTACATACTGCTGTGGTACAAAGTACCCTACATACTAATCTAGGACATGGTCTCCCCGTGTGCTAATTTTCATCAAAATCCAATCAGCCGTTTGAGCATGAAGGAATAACAAACATACACACAAACATACTTACGAACATTATATTATTACTAGGCTTCAGTTTTCTAAAATAGAATATTATCCCAAGGGAACATACTGCTGGGGTGAAAACTATCCTGCGTGCTATTCCAGGATATGGTTTACCCGTGTCCCAAATTTCATCTAAATCCCTTCAGTAGTTTTAACGTAAAGGAGTAACAAACAAACAAATGTCACAAATCACAAACGTTCGCTTTTTTAATATTAGTATCACTAGGTTTTACCAACGATTTCACCTGCGTGTAAATTTAAAAAATAAATCTAATTAATAACACAATTTACGACATTTAATATCGCGATATATAATTTTTGTGATAATAATGTGATATGCTGTCAGATTTCTGCCAAGTCGTATAGACAAATTATTGTTTTTTTTTTATATTATTTGACTACATCTAACGCTTCGTGATCACTACTTATCTCTCTCACGAAAACATTTTGGCAATAATTAGGTTCGACCACTGAATACAAAATTAGGCAGCATAGCCTTGACTTCTGCTTATAACATTATAATATAATAAGGATGTAGATAAAATAAAGCCTTGAAATAACTCATGATGCAGGATTTAGACATTTAGGTACAGTCAAAATTCGAAAAAGGGGGGTTATAGTTTTTAAACCATGACTAAATAAAACGAAGTTTATCACTGGTTTATCCTGAACTATATGGTACTAAAGTTAGTCCACTGAATCACATAGTTTAACAATGGTCTAACTTTGCTACTAATAAATTTGAGTTTAGCTTTGGTTATTTATTGTGTGAAATTCCTCATAAAAATCGTTTGCCTTAATGGATTGGGAAGATTTAGATATATGGGAGACAGGAGGATATTTTACTAATTTATTCAAGAAATATTGTCAAAATTGAATGAACATTCTTGTGAAGATGTAGAGTAAAAATGGAACTGGCATGAACATGTTCAAAAGTTTCTAAATCAATAAGGTGATCTTAAAGAAATATACTCTTAAAACAGTTATCGTCGGAATTCATTAGAATTGAGAAACGAAAATAATATAATACTTACAACATAAGTATATTGTTTTTGGTTATTCATATAGTTTTTAATAAATATTATGATGTTGTCAGCACGCTTCAATGCATTCAATTATTGTATTTTATTTTGAATAGTGTAATCATATTTTGTTAATATGTTTGAAGTGTTACAACCTTATAACGTAACAAGTCACACTTTTTCAATTTTGCTCCCACTCTGGGATTTATTTCTGTACCGTGAGTGACACACAAACATGTAAACTCACATACCTAATGCACTTAGATCTGTGGTGCTATTCTCTAAGAAAACGTAGCGCTGCCTCAACGACAAACACCCAATGTAATGTATTGTCAACCTAATGTACTGTTAATTTAATGTATCCTATTTGGATGTTCGTCGTTGCGGCAGCGCTGCGTTTTCTTAGAGAATAGCACCACTGGAACGGCTATATAGATATTTCTTCCTTACCGGAATAGAAAGCGTCATACGCAGCGTAGCAGCCAAACGTATAACCACGGTGCCAACAGAGGTTTGGTCCCTCGTGAATCGCGAAAAAAATCAGCAATAGCAAAAAAGTAGTTTTTTTTTTTCGATTTCAAGTTTGGTCCCATAGTGAAAGTTGTTTGTTATAATGACTACAATCACGTATTTAAGTATTGGTCACTAATTACCAGTCACCCTATATATCCTTTTCTATTAATCTTGTAGCGACATCTATGACGCGTTGCAGGATTTTGAATTTTAGTTCCTGTGGCAGAAAGCTAAAATTTTAAATCCTCCAACGCGGTGTTAGAGATCTCCGCGCGATTTGGACATATTGAGCAGCCTGAAATCAACTATCGGGCCGTTGTCCGGACCAGACATAAAACCACTCTAGTCGGAGGATCCTCCCTTTTCTGTATACTTCTAAACAAGGCTCCTATATCTCTTTTTATACGTATCAGTTTATTATTTTTTAGGATTATTTGTGAATTTTGTAAATGGGCCCTAATTGCCCGATAATAAAGTAAGAGTATAATAATAATTAAAAAAAACACTCAGAGCCTAAGGCATTAAGCTCTGTAGTTTTATGCATTATTCATTCAATTTAAATTCATCATATCATTGAATTTATTCAATTTAAATCCACGTAAGATCTAGCTTTTTCATTAAAAACTTTTTGCTGTTCAAATTGACATGGCCACGAATTTAAGATTACAATAGAATTATTGTGATTGGTTTAATAAAACACCGTTAGTGTGCCCTTGTAACTTTCAAGATAATATATCCAATTGTCATAATAATTGTTCGGTTATACAACATACATAATAATAGTTTTTTTTTTACTAACAGTTACGTAGTTTTTCTTGAACTTTTCGTTACTTGTGGGTATTTTTTTCTTGGCACCAATGCACTACGCAATAAGGAAGCATTTTTGACATAATTGAGTAATGTTATTGTAGCTTTTTTATATGTAAAGAAACGCAATATCGTAGTATTTTAAGATTTGTACGAAAGTCTTAGCTCGATTACGGAGACGCGGCGCGTCGGGCGGTCCCTCGTACATTGCCATATTAAGTTTGTGTTTGCGCGAGCGTTGACGCGACTCGCTGCTGCAATGTACGACAAAACGCCCAACGCGCCGCGCAACGCGCCGCGTCTTCGTAAACATGACCTTATGCAAAATTTTATTTCCTTGATCAAATCAGAAATAGAGATATCCGCTGGAGAATCGAGGCATAGCTCAAAGACTCGCCAAATTTAAGTGGTAGTGGAAAGGCATATTGCTTGGAGATCATATGGTCGATGGGGCCGAATGGTTCTGGAGTTGCAACCGCGTAAAGAAAGACGTAGCAGAGGAAGGCCCACGAGGTGGCCCGAACCCCTGGTGAGGATCGCAGAAGTCCAATGGATGCGAGGCGTACAGGACCGGTCGTGATGTCGACTCTTAGAGAGGAATCTGATGTCCAACACTGGATGTCTTTCGGCTGAAATGATGATGGAGATTCTAGTCTGATTCTCTCTAAATACTAAAGAATCAACTTAACTAGTTATGACAGTACGATGGAGACCCATTGACGCTTTAACTTTTCCTCTTAACGGACGGCTGGATGGCGAGCTAAGTACTGCTTGTCGTCCGAAAGCCTGCGTCTACTGTGGTCGGTGATTGCCCCGCGACTCCCCATGCCCGGGGCGTCTGTTGTGGCGTCGGCTGGGGCGTGAGGATGCCCTGTTCCCTCACTGTTGCAGCCGTCTTCTTCTCTTACATCATTGATTCTTTATTGAGGCGTTTGCTTCCCAATCCCTCACGTTCCTGACCATGTTCTGAACTAGGACCGGCCTCCAGAGATCGCCTCCTTAAGGACACGGCGGTGCTCCAAACCTTAATAGCAGAATACCAGCATTTTTTTTTACAACTATCATTCAACGCCGTCTAGTCCCAAGCTAAGCAGAGCTTGTGTTATGGGTAGTAGACAACTGATAAACATACATATATATTTCTAATTATATAGCATAGCATAGCATCAGCCTTATAATGTACCCACTGCTGGGACTCAGGCCTCCTCTCTAGGAGAGGGAATGGGTCATAATCCATCACACGGCCCCAGTGCGGCTTGGTTAATGTCGCATGTCTTTGAACTTTTGGTGCCGGTTTCCTCACAATGTTTTCCTATACCGTTTTGAGGGCAGTGGTGGCACAAAGTAATACGCTTGGATGGGTTTGAACCGGCGACTTACAACTCGTAAGTCGAGGCCTTTACCACTCGGCCACCACTACTCTAAATATATATTATAGATAAATTACAACCAGACACAGAACAAACATCATGACACAAACATTTGTCCTGAGTAGGAATCGAACTCACAACTTCCGATATAGCAGTCAGGGCCACTAACCACTAGACCGAGAGGCCAGTCCACAAGCGGAGCTCATTAGCGCATAGCTGCCAGACTAAACAAAATTAGGAATTAAGTATAAAGGAAGTGTAATCTACATTAATTATAGATTTTAACACTTGACGAGCACATTTTCCTGATCGTCTACTCATTGTTAGTAACTAATTTATAGTTTCCTTGTTGCATGAATATGTAACATGATTTGTGGCGGTTAAAGAAACTATTCTTTTGAAGTGTCTTGAGCAAATCCGGCCCTCGTCCCTCTCTTAGAGAGGAGGCCTGTGTCCCAGCAGTGGGAACATTAAAAAGGCTGATGATGATGATGATGAGGGCGTCCGGTGCATGTTATTGAAAGCACTTGTCTATGATACAGGAGTAATTTTGCGATAGGCAAAAGTTTGTATGTGTGTGTATAATTGTTATGCTGGTGCTAGGTATGAAACCGAATTTAACAACAATTTCTTAGTATATGAGTTACTTGTGTTTTATCGCAGAAACACGTTTACTTTATAAAAAAATATATATTCTACTTGAATGTTGGCGAAGACGCAGACTAGCTAGTTAAAAAAATAAACTGCACGATCTGATTTGCACCTATACATTATTATAATGACCTGTTGATTTAGCTTCAACAACATTTCCTGTTATGTCAATCAATGGCTATCAGCACTTAACTAATAGATATGCTGATTGGGCTATTTAGACAGGCTCTCTCTCAGAGCCGTGATCGTGTCAAACACGCCTCAACATCCCGGTTGAAATCAGGGTTATCACAACACTGGTATTGGTATCTTTTCCATATTTGTGTTCCAAGATACTGTCTTGTCAAAATGATAGAAAGTAACTAATACACCTTTAAATTTTGGTCGTTTTATTCTCGCGGAAGTTCGATTCGGTACATGAAACACTATCGATTTGTAAAGAAAAAATTAAAAACTTAAGTACATTTTTTTAACTCGAATTAATTTTACGCATGTACGAAATTAATTTCTTTAAGTAAACGTCAGCTGAGCGAGGCCAATGAACTGTAGGTAGTTAGTACGCAACGACCGACAACTACCTACAACTACTACTTGTTTTGGCAAGAGTGTTAGCAATTTTTTGCACCTTTCACCATTACCTACAGAAATATTTATCCTGTTTATATTGGAAATCATGCATTGCACATTCGTAATTGGACAATACCTAACGTTAGCACAGACCACACGGTGTACTCGTCCACTTTATAAAATCACACGTCATCGACATCCGGTTCCAGTCACCATTCATTTCATACAACATCCATGCAAATATTAGGACTAATAGCCTACATATTCCAAAGCGTAGATCTCTATGGAGAAGACAGCTGCGTCAATTAAATACCCCTATCATATGTTTTTTTTTATGGTAGGTAAAATCATCCAATGACAAATCCCGCCCTTGGGCGGAGCGGGAAATATTGTCAGACTCTTACGGACTAAAATCCTACCCCGTTCCTTCGTTGCTTATCATACCGGGGCTGAGCCTTCCTCTCAGAAAACGGCCCTTGACCCCAGCAGGCTTCGACCCTGCCTGCCTGCAGCCAGCAGACTGAGCCTCTACGGTTCGCTGACAGCTCGTTGATGCACGCGGAAACAGTACGCGCCGTCGACGACTTGGGCTTGGTCCGGTCCGTTACCGGATGATCGGACCGCGTGCTTCCCATTGCACGCCATCCGCAAGCCCGCGCCTGCGGTGGCCGGAAATCGGGATCGGAATCCCGGCGGCGGCTGGTGCGTTCGCCTCGTTGCCTTTGCCTGATGCGGTCGGCCTCCTCCTTTGCTAGCAACTTCTAGGAGGGTCAAGATTCAAAGCATTTTATTCAAAATAAATCATTAACAGACACTTTTGAAAGGTCAAGAAGCCGGTTTGTCAGTAAAATGATTCAAAAGCGTGGATCTCTATGGAAAAGAATGTGTAAGAAATTCCATGGGCACTCTTTTAAATCAAGCTATATATTACAAGTATCTTAGTTACATATTTCTTGTCGCTTCTACATATTATGTGAGACCAATGTAGCATACATATCATAATCAGCCTTTTAATGTTCCCACTGCTGGGACTCAGGCATGACTCAGGCCTCCTCTCTAAGAGAGAGAGAACGGGCAATAATTCACCACGCGAGCCCAGTGCAGGTTGGTAAATGTCACATGTCTTCGATTTTTTGGTTCTAGGACATGCCGGTTTCCTCAAGATGTTTTCCTTCACCGTTTTGAGAGTAATGATGATGAAATAAATTACACTAAGTAATGCGCCTGGCTGGGTTTGAACCCGCGACCATAAATATATAAAGTAAAAAATATATATATAAAGTAAAACAAAACAGAAATTATAGAATTGCAATAAGCTACTACGCTTATGTTAGCACCAATATTTATTAGGGAACTGAATGCAAACTCAGCTGCCAAGCTCGTTTATGTCAAACTAGTCAAGTCATCATCATCATCATCATCATCAGCCTTTTAATGTTCCCACAGCTGGGACTCAGGCCTCGTCTCTAGGAGAGGACTACTAAGTAGTAAGTAGTAGTAGTAACTAGTCAAGTAGTAATCTAAAAACATAAATTGTTCTATGAAACTCAAATAAACAAAGTAAAAAAAAAATTATAATAACGTATCAAATAAGGATACGCACAACATCTACTGCACCGCGCTGTAGTAATGTGGCTGGGCCCTTATATAAGTACGCAGCAAATAAGTTGGACAAAAATGGCCGCCGTTGCTTTGGTTACACGCAGCCCCTCGCAGTGCCATACATCGACTGAAACCCGAAAGTCTGTTACTACGCATTAAGAGTCGATCGCCGTTTTGGTTCAACTTATACACTGTTAAATTTTGATCGCTTTAATCTCGTGGAGGGTCGATCCGGTACATGAAACACCATCGATTTGTAAAGAAAAAAAAAAAAAAAAAAGTACTTTTTTCTTCTAAAAATCGAATTTAATAAACGCATGAACGGAATTAATTTCTTTAAGTAAACGAGTCAATGACCTTGTTGATAGTTGTCGGTCGTTACGTAGTAACTACCTACAGGTCATTGAACTCGTCCAGCGGACGTTTACTTAAAAAGAACTTTATTGTTTATATGATATCTTTACAAATCGATAGTGTTTCATGTACCGAATCGACCCCCCACGGGATTAAAACGATTAAAATGTAACGGTGTATACCGCGTATATCGTACCTATATTAAAGATGCGGTAAACTCTTCGGCAACACAAGCTAAGGTTAAAATAAACATTATAGAATGAACCGCAACAACATCTATTGTAACCGCAATCCTGTGGTTTGCGTCTCACTGTTGTTTCCGCATTCTTCTCCATAATCGTTTTACATTGTTCTTTTATTTACTGAATGCGCAATATTGTTTTAAATCTATTATATCTTTGTGATGTAATAAGTCTTATTTTGGGTGAAGGTATCGGTCAAAGACGACTGAAATAGAGGTCTTTGAGGAATTGTAAAACGTAATGAATCTTAGTTATCTTTACATTAGTATAAAAAAAAGTTTCTGTGTTTGTGTCTAGGGTTGCCACCTTTTTTTGGCAGATAAAGTACACTGGTTATCATAGGCAAGAAAAAAAGTACATTGTATCAAAAGAAAGTCCTTTTTTTACTTTATAATTATGTTTGAAAACGTTTATTTCGTTTTGCAATTTGTATCAAATTAGTATCTGTAATAAACAATTGCACAGTAACATTACGCTGACTGTGTTGCTAAACGCAAATCTCGAGAACAGCTGGACCGATTTCGCTAATAGGGTAGAGTAGGGTAGAGCAGGATAGAGTAGGTTAGAACGGGAGCGAAGCTGCGGGTAAAAGCTATTATTTGCGGTTTTTTGTATTCAATAAGCAGCATTGGATAAAAAAAACCCGCAAAAAAAAAAATTGGCGGCTCATGACATTGTAATCTTACAGATTGTTGTTATACTGAAGGTTTGTCCTGTAAATTGATGGGACCTGCTAGATCCGATACCGAGGGTTATAAGATTGTTCGAAAACAGTTACCGTGGGTTTGAGTAAGTAAAAGTATAAGTATAAACATATAAGTGTAAAATTATAAGTATAAAAGTATAAGTATAAACGTATAAGAATAAAAGTATAAGAATAAAAGTATAAGTACATAAGGAGTGTTACATTTTTACTCGCTCGCTCAATCGCTCCACCTTGAGCGGAAAATAGTTATTTGGTGGTTTCCTACTTAAAAAAACCGCGCCATTACGAGTTGGATTCGCGCACTGAGGGCTCCGTACAAACTTACCTATGAAAACAGTTAAATTCCCAAATTGAGTTACGAAGATTTTTCCGAATCGCAAATATGTTTTTTTACTTGTGACGTAACTACAAATTTACAGTTTTCTGAGTTTTATCCCATACTTGTACAATGTATGAGACCTTGCTTAATGTCAAATTTCAGGATTCTAGGGCAACGGGAAGTACCCTATGAATTTTGATTCCCTTGAGTGTAGTGATACACGTGTTTTGCGGCATAAACGGCCGTATCGTTTTTTTCGTTAACTTGGAAGTTTGAAAGGGTCTTGTCACACACAGACAGACAGACAACAAAGTGATCCTACAAGGGTTCCGTTTTTTCCTTTTGAGATACGGAACCCTAAAAAGGTTTGTTCTGTGAAGTGTATAAACTACACTTTTTGCACCAAATTATAGGCTAGTGGCAGCTCTGAGTGCAATATTGCCGATGTCCGGCGCACGCATCATTGCGGCGTGTAATGAAAGTGGTCGCGCCGGATTCCGAGCTCGCCACTCTTTTGGACGCAATATCAACGTGTTGGTACTTTAAACTCTGTTTATAGACCTTTCTTTTCAATAATCAGAATAAGATTTTTTATGTTAAAGATCTGTTCCCGCGCGTTGGCATTAAAATCGACTCGAATGCCGTGACGGTAAACGGCATGATGCCGTCATGCCGCGATCTTTTTACTATGCCAGCGCTCTCGACTTCCCTTTTTTATGTACTAGAAATAAAGATATGCTGGGATAAAACTTTAGATGCTTCAACAATTAACACTATAACATCAAACCAGGTACATCGTTACAATAACACAAAAACGTAGGTCCAAAATTGATCTTAACTCGGCAATTAAGCTTCATTAAATCGAATTTGCGGTCACAACTCCTCACCAAGGTCCCTACGTCCCTACGTTCCCACCTTAACTTCGCACTTGGCCCTTGAGTATACCTTTTTAATATTTTTTCATGACAACTTTCACGGGCATGGTCAAAGAACCGAATTTCCGGAAATAAATACTTAATTGAGATCAAGTTTGCTCGTGATTTACAATGACTGGTTCTGAGACCATAATTGGGCTCATACGAAACTTATGGCATAGGTATTAAAAGTTTTTGGAATTTAATTTCAACTCTTGACTATAGTAAGGGTACATTATTGAATAATTATTTAATTATATATTATTATTTTATTTATTATTTTTCTTTGCCCTGTACCTATTAGTAAATTGTTTTATTTTTTGTACTTGATTTTCTTACTTGAGTAAACATCAATTTTTTTTTTCTCCAACTCTTCATTCGCAGGTACCTATGTTGGAACAGATTTCTTAAAAAATAAGCATTACCTTTTTACACCCAGCTGCGTCAATTAGATACCTGTCTCACATGAAAATACCTTAAGTAAAGGGGGTCAAGATTCAAAGCATTTTATTTAAAATAAACCATTTACAGGCACTTTTGAAACGTCAGGAAGTCGGTCTGTCAGTAAAAATGATTCCAAAGCGTAGATCTCTCTGGAGAAGAATGTGCTAGAAAAGCCATGGACACTCTTGTCAATCATGTTATGTATTACAAATATCTTGGTTAGACAGGTAACCAGATAATGACGCTGTCCACTTTCTGTTTCTCTTTTCTTGTCTGATATGTATTATGTTTATACATTAAATTTGAAATAAATAGTGCGGAAATATCAATATCTCTCTAAGAAGCAGGCATTATTTTTTCATTTCACAATTATCTTATAGATAAATTATTTTGATTTCAAAAATATTAAGAGTCTTTGAGTTCTTAGAAATTAACAAATTAATAAGGTCGGTAATAGACACACACATCTTCATATTACCTAACACCGTCATTCAATTACAGCACATCTTATGAAACACTATATCAACCTACATATGTGTTACATAACTGCTCGAGATCTGCCACTATACTCAGCTGAGATGTCACAGAATATAAATACAGTCGACCTTGGAATGAAACCGAGTTGCAATTTGAGAATGAATAGATAATTGCAGTCGTCTGACAGGCGTATGCAATATCTTGAGTGAGATCGTCTTACAGCCTTTTTGGTTCAGTAGGTTTTAAGTGCAGGGACTGAATGTGGATTGCTGGCTTAATATCACCCAAAGGGTAATGGGAACCGCGATATGCTGCTCGGAGTTTCTTTACGTGATCAAATCAAGATTAAAGATATCCGATAAGAGAACAACATAGCCAGAAGTATCACCAAACTTAAGTGGCAATGGTTATATTGCTCGTAGAATAGGTGGTCGATGATGCCAAAAGGTTCTGGAGTGGAGATTACGTACCGGAAGACACAGCGTTGGAAGGCTTCCCACAAGGTGGACCGATGATCTGGTGAGAGTCGCGGGAATACGATGGATGCGAGACGCACAGGACCGTTCAATGTGGCGACACTTGGGGAGGCCTATGTCCAGCAGTGGACGTTTTTCAGATGAAACGATAATGATGATGATTAACGTTTATCATAATTATATAAAAAACGCGATACTAAAAATAAAAAAAAACATGAGTTCATTTCTAATTTAAAAAAACTGGTTAGTCATATACAAAACCTTCCTATATGTCAATGCTACATCAAACTACTCAATACGCATACAAAACGATTGCATCTACTTATGAGATCAGGGATCAGTTCCTGAGCAGGACCAGGGTCAATTGAAAACATTAATTGCCCTGTATTGCTTATGTCCTAGACATTGTGGCAGGTCGAATAAATGATGTGAAGGAAAAACCATTTGCGTTTAGGGTTGCCAACTGTTTTTGAGACAAATGATATACGTAGAACTAAATTGGTTTATCGATCTTGAATAACAGATTATCGGGTCGGGGCAACTTATATACCGCGTACAATAATAACACATTTTTTTAATGAGAAAATAAAGGTATGTGAAAGAAAAAAAAGGATTTTCCAACATATCAATTTTTTTTTGTTCTTTTAAATTCATATTTTAATATTCTTCTAGCACACACTAACATTATCCTTATATTTTTGAAAGCTATCTTTATAATCCAAATTTAAATTTAAATAAACAAGCAACTCATCCCCAACTTAACTTTTTTTTTAATTTGATTTGAATCAAAACGTATTCGTATTTTAAAACGTAATCTTTGATATTTTTTATCTTTTTTTTTCATTTTACGTATCACAAATTCACAATAAAGACTATAAATAGAGTGTTTTCTGTACTTTATTTTTATGAAAAAGTATTAAGTATATTTATCAAAAATAAAGTAACATAGGTACCTATGTCATTATAAAGTATGGTTGACAACCCTATTCGCCTGTTGTGTTGACTTCTTATTGCGTAGTTTCTTTGGATCAGTTTTAATTGATTTAATATCTCTGTCATGTTTACGGGATTAAGTGCAATTATAATCTGTCATGTTTTGTTTTTTTTTTTATCTGACTCTCCAATATTTTTTTCGGCCAGTATTTCTTCGTCTGTCAGATTGACAACAGAATTTATTGCTACAGTTATAAAATATAATATCTGTTACAGTAGTTGTAGCATTTTTCTTGATAGCCAATCAAGAAAAATTGTATTATTTTGATTTAATTGCACTATTATTTTGTCTAAGATTTTGTAAATTTTGTATAGATTTCATTTATGATTACAAAATACTTTCTTACGGATTTTATTGTAGCGATATCTATGGCGCCACATAAGAACAAAAATTCAGAATCCTGTATGGCAGCTTAAACTATTGGGCAGTTGCCCGGACCAGATATAAGAACCGTCTGGCTCTCCCTTTTCAGCCAAGGTACTAGGGATCTTACACTCTGTTCCGCATACTTCTGAATCGATAATAAATCTCTATATTGTTGGTTATGATTATTACTATTTTTTTAAATCTTTATTTATAGAGCTTTTTCGCTATTGCGAAATAAAGTTTTTATACATCTTTAAAAGAACCAAGAATATTTACTGTAGACTATCAGCCAATCTACCGCTTCGAGTAAAAAAATATATGATATAAATAATTACGTTGCAACATTAATTAGAGTGAATCCGCATTACTATTAAGAATTTATGGCGCCTGATAATTGTCGGTCTGAGATAAATAACACAGACGTTACTGACGCAGTGTAATTGTTTTATATTGTATTCGATTAGATTATGACTGTAACATATCATAAAACAGTTACCTATAACTATTAACTGACAGTAGTTTATGTGGTTGTATATTCTACCCGCAGCTTGGCTCACCTGTAAAGTGTATATTTCCCCCAAGGAATTTCTGAGAAGGATAGCCACAATTTTTCCGAACTAGCGTCGAATATGTAAATTGCGTGCCTAAAAGCGGTAGGTAGGGATATGCCCGGCTTTTCAAGTAAGTGTGTTGAAAAGAGATTTTTATTTAAAACGTGTTAGCTTACATACATAAAATCAATTTTATTACGGTGACCTTTAAGTCTAGTCTACCTGCCCTGCCTACCTCAAGGCGTGTCTAACATAGTGTACAAACCTGCACCTTTATAGGTAAGGAACAGTTATCGGCCTTTTGGACCTGGCATATCGTGTTCTGACCTGACATAACACAGTGATACTTGGAAAAGGGCAATTTAGTTGAGTGACGTAAATATACATTTCGTCCCTTAGCTGTACTCGTATTATTACGATTCAAGTATACAACTTTATTTTCAGTATATGCGAAACCTGAATATAGTTTTTTTCAGAATCAGTAACTGAATCGATTCCAATTTTTTTATACCATGTTATATTTTTTCCCAAAAATATTTAAAGGTCACAAGTTAGAAACCACCGACACTAAGTACAACATAGGTCATGGCAGGTCATTGGCACACAACTGGGTGTGGGAGCAAAACAACGTCTCAGTTGCCCGGATGGCCAGGTGACCATGTATTTATGTGAACAACCAGATAACATAACAAGCATAAAACTTTGTGATTTTTCATGATACAGTTATGAAATTTTGTACATAGATTCTTTGCATAAAATTACTAGACACTTGTTTCGGGTTTCGCTTATACTAAAAATAAGGTTGTGGAAACTACGTATATAAATTAAAATCGATTGATCGATCGAGTTGGGTGTCTGATTTCTTCAAAATTGTCAGGATAATGTTTGTATGAAGCTACGGAAATATTCGAAAGAGTTATCGTGGCCCTGGCGTGGAAAATCATCAAAAGACTTCTCCCGCTCGTGGGTGGGCAAGAGCATGTCAGACTTTTACTGACAAAAACCCACTTATATCCTTTAGTTGCTCTTTGCGTTTCAAAATATCCTGTAGCCTTAGTGGCATCTCTTTGAGGCGCGTGTGGATCACCACGGGCTGCAATGAGTCCGAATATCTATGGTCGGAGTCGTCCGGTCGTCACTGGACGGCGAGCTACCCATTGTTCGTCGTCCCCAAGCCCGAGAAGTATTAATATAAAAAAAATACGAATAAGTTTGTGTAGATTACCTACTTATTATGTAAACAGACAATACGCGTTTAAACAATTTGATATGTCTTATTTATAAAACTCAGTTTTATTTTAAGCAGTCTTAATTTACTAGATAGTCTACTTTTTCATGTACATAAATTAGATTCGCCTACATACTCGCGCTGCATCTTTTTATTGAACTCTCTGTAACTATTATCTAACCAACTACATTACAAGTAGACTGTGAATTTCTCGGAACACGTGGCTGAAGTAATTAGACTTTAATTACTAATTAATTTAAAAACGTTCACGGTGGTTCAGCTTTTCTAAATTGTTGAGTAAAAAGAACTTTAGATTTTGTAGCACGTAAAACTATTATATACTTACACCGTTAAATTCTGATCGTTTTAATCCCGTGGAGGGTCGATACGGTACATGAATCACTATCGATTTGTAAAGATAAAATTAAAAAATAAAGTACTTCTTAGGGCCAAATTCACCAATAAACTAATCGCGATTATACAAAACAAAACGTAGTTTGAGCGCCTAATTGAGATTATAGCTTCATTTTGCGTTTCACCGCAATGAACTGAACCTAGTTTACGCTAAACTCGTTTCAATTCTTTTGTTGTCGCCCATGTTTACGACACGGGTCTTTAAACTAGATTACGGTGAGCTCAGTTTAGTTGAACTAAGTTTTTATATTGAATGATGAAATCAGCCCTTAGACGTCAGCTGAACGAGTCCAATGACCTGTAGGTAGTTAGTACGCAACGGCAACTACAAGGTCATTGACTCGTTTGCTAAAAGAAATTAATTTCGTACATGCGTAAATTAAATCGTGTTTAAAAAAAAAACTTTATTTTTAAATGTTACAAATCGATAGTGTTTCATGTACAAAATCGACCCTCCACGGGACTAAAACGATCAAAGTTTAACGGTATATACTAAAAAAACTTAAATTCTATTACTAAGTATAAGTATTTATACTAAATAAAAATATGTACAGTACATACCTATATAAAAACACAATACACACTCGGGCGTGAAAGTACCTACTCCACATTCCACATCACTTTCTTCCGGAAATCAGCCCTCTGGTCACGCAATTTAACATGTATTGTTCTAACTAGCTTCTGCCAACGGCTTCGCCCGCGAGATATTCGGTTTAGTGTACCTCCTTAAGGATGGAGTTTCGTAAAATCCGTTCTTAGCGGACATCAACATCCTATAAGGAACCTAGGTACCTGCCAAATTTTAAGTTTGTAGGTGTTTTTTTATGGTAGGTAAAATCATCCAATGACAAATTACAGTTTCTGAGATTTCGATTAATCAGTGGTATTTCGCTTTTATATAATCATAAAGAAAAATAGATAAAAATCATTTAACTTTTTGTATTATATTTTACTTACATGTGATATTTGTTATATTATTGTACCTAACACATAAATATTTTTTTTAAATAGTCACATAAACGGAACGCTTAGCTACGGGGCATATATATACATAAAACACACATACAAACACACATACTTACACTATACACAATATGCATTTGATGGCAAACTTAAGTTTTTAATAATAATTAATTTCAATACTTTAGGCAGTCTCTCTGAATCAATGACAACTGTAATAACGGGATATTGGGCTGGCGAACCTTAATACAGGTTACTGTGTAACCTAGCTAGGACGCCAGGACGCTCTTCTTCTACTTTGTAATTTGGTCATATCTATTGTAACTGTTTAGACTGTACCTCTTTTTGTGTATAAATATATATTATTATTATATATTTACATTAATTTTGGTTATAAAATTAAAAGCATGCCACATATTTTTGCAACATTTCCTGTAGTTTAGCGTTTTAAGTTGCGATGTATTCCGCTTTATGTACCGAGAAGGGAAACCTT
The DNA here is from genome assembly GCA_958295575.1 of Leucania comma. NCBI lineage: Eukaryota > Metazoa > Arthropoda > Insecta > Lepidoptera > Noctuidae > Leucania > Leucania comma. The sequence goes on along the minus strand of OY282477.1, from coordinate 18,736,333 downwards.
GAGTCGAAAAATCTATAAAGCGCTCGAGTTCACAAGGCGAGGTTCATAGATACAGAAAGTCGAATTAATACAAGCAATAATAATCACTAAGATAAGACTACTAAAGAATATATTAGCGTGGGAATATATTAACTTCAATATTTTGAAGTTGAAATTCAGGATATTTTGTTATTTATAATCCCAAAGTGACCAGAAGACTGCAACGTAATGGCATTTAAGTGCTTAAATTTAAATAATTACTCTTTTGTTATCTACTTTAAATACTTTGCTATTTATCGTTTAAAACTAAATTGAGGATGTAGTATGTTTTATAAGAAATATACTAAATTTAATCCTTCTCAAAGACTAGGTACCAAAATTGGTTACTAAAAACAAAAGAACAATATAAAATATTCATATTTAAATAATACATAATAATAAGAATCCTTTGTCGTCGTCATTGTTTCAGTTTTTTCTATTTTCGTTCATCGTTTTTAATACCTATTTGTATTTTTCCGGGAAGGTTTTATAGCCTTTTGAACATAGTGCCTAATTTTACATCTATCCATACGAGAAATAAAACAAAAGGCCATCGTCTGAGTTCTTTTTTCAAAATCTGTGTTTTTTTTTTTTGCTCTATTTTTGCAGGTTAAGGTCTTAGACCATAACGCCTCGTCTTCAGAAGTAAACCTCTTTATTGAGTTTCATTACAATACGGGCTACAACACAATAATGCTTTTGCAGTATTTAACAGCAAATGTACCGAGTCAGCTTTCTTGGAAAACTTCACTGAAGTAGTTCTACAATAAAATTCTCAGCTCCATTTTACCGAGATCGCGTCTGTTTCAATGATTCCACATATTGTCTAGTTGTGCAGACACTTGAGATACAAAACTACACCAATATTACATCACGATATCAACTAGGAATCCTGAACATAACTCGAAGAAATCCCACCAAAAACTATCTGTCTATGGTCATTGCCAATCATGGCATTTTTTTTTTTTTCATTGATACCAAACCGGGAAAGCTGTAGTCTTTCGACCATATTGCCTAGTCTTACGTCATTCCGAGAAAAAAAACAAAAGACTATCGGCTAAAGTTCTTTTTTTAAATTCTGTTTGTGATCATTGCCAATTAAGGCTTGTTTTTCTCATTGCTATCAAACGTAGCTCTGAAGATGGGCATAAATCTTATCAGCGAAGCATTACGTGGAATGTTATGATAAGAATCTTAAACCTGACAGCATTACAGACATCGGCAGAATCGTAATTTATAAGAACATGTATGGTGAATGAACATTGAACAGCTAATGTGTATGCATGCTGCAGTTTTTTTTGTAGAATTCATTTAAATTGATTAAAAGAATAAATGAGAAAGTAAGGAAGACAAAGAATTTTGAAGTGGGTTTTAAGTTGTTTAAAGACCAAGGGTTAGGCGAAAGTGAATCCCAGGGCCTGGCCCCAGGCTGGAACGAAGGCAATAAAGGAGCAGGGTAGGTTTTTGGTAGGTTTTTAGTAAGTAAGAATCTGACACTATCTCCCGCCTCACCCAAGGGCAGGATTTGTCATTTGATGATTTTACCTACCATAAAAAAAAAACAGCCTAATATGTGTTAAATTAACAGATCACGTTCGGAACACTACACTGTGCTCCAAAACACAAATCTTTGATGTGGCTCTAAAGGCTGCCCAACTTAAATGGGACTGGGCAGGACATGTCTGCCGCATGTCTAACGAGCTGTGGGCCCGTAAAACACAGGATTGGTGCCCGGACACAGCGACGCGGGGCCGCGGCAGACCACGAAGGAGAACGCGTGACGAACTGGATGTCTTCCTTGAGAATTGGAACGAGAAAGCGAGAAATCATGATAATTGGAAAGAATGGAGGAGGCCTTTGCTCAGCAGTGGGACAGTACAGGCTAAATATAATAATAATAAAATCCCACAGTGTTCCCTTCAATTGCCCGTTACGAGAGCCACGGTAACTCTGTCGAACAATCTGCAACCCTGCCATCAATCTTACAAACATTTTGTCTTTACTGGACGACAAGCTACCTATTGCTCGCTGTCCTATGGTAGCCGAGAAGCTCTGAAGTACCGATTTCATGTAAAATTTAACGAATATGTCTGCAATTATGAAATAAAGAAATGTTTATCTGAACATCAGGGAAAATATTTAGGAATGGTAGAAAAACAACCTAGGGGTCTTTAAGTCAAGAGTGAATAGGTTACTTCTAGCAAGCGTGCTCTATCGTCGGCCACATCATCGCTTACTGTCAGGTGAGATAGTTACGGTGGCGGCGAGCGCCGTTGCCTGATGCGGTCGACCTCCTCCTTTGCTAGCATTACTGCTTCGCAGAAGGAGGCGATCGCCTGCCACTCCTCCTCGCTCCGGACCATGGCCTGAACCAAGGCCGAGCGCGAGAGATCATCGCTACCGATCGCCCTCACGAGGACACGGCGATGCTCTTCCCAAGCGGGGCACACCTCTACCGTGTGCTCCACCGTATCTACCAGTCGTTCCGCACAGTAGCGACACCCGGGCGTCACATATTAAGCTGTGGGGTTTAGCCCTTAAAAATATGAATTTCACACGTAATAAAAAGTATTTTAATATTGGTGAGTAATACTTAAAACACATCCGTTTCTCAACGTATTACCGAAACAAAGAGCAAGGTCATTGTAACAAATTATAATATTATCTATTTAAGTACACAAAATTAATGACGCGTAACGCAGCGGATTACAAAATTGACGCCTAATTTATTATTTAAGTCATCGTAAATGTGACGAAACTCACGTAAATCGTGCGAAATTTGTCACACGGTGACATTACTCGCACATTTTCATACGTTTTGGTAACTTGAGCTTAGACGAGATTTTCGTAAGGCTTTTGTTAGATCATTGAATGGATTAAGAAATATCATGTTGTTTATTATGGGTATTTTTTCTTTCCGGAAGCCATTTAATTCTTTTTATACTAGCTATTACAAGTGGCTAGCCGTGTAAAAGTAACAAATCATTCCAAGATACTCGTAATAACTAACTAAAGATCTAAACTTTTTCAAAAAAACACTTCACAAATTCTTACTAATTCTTACTACAAAATGCTTATTATAGCATTAATATTTGTGTTTTATGTAATTTTCAGAATTGATTTTTTCGTATCCTAATATTTTATGATATTGCAAGCTATTTTATTTTTTGAATTTTAAAATTTTATTTTGTTAAATTTTATTTTATTATAAGTAATTTATATCATAATTGTCAATTTTCAATTAAGCGCATGATTTGTATACCTCCGATTGTTGCGAATAACACCGTTGATTACATGATGGTATAATTTTAAGTTTTAATTATTGTTATTTTTTTATCATGTAATTGTTTGTTATTCCAAATAAATAAATAAATTAATTAACGAATATTTAGAAGACAAATAAATATATACATAGACAAATAGAAACAAGCCGTGCCTAGCATCATATTCTCTAATTTATGTAATAGCAACCTATTTTAGTTTTATGGTATAAGCTACATATTGTTGAAATATTTAAAAAATGTATGTTGTTGATTGGAGATGTGTTACATTTTATAACTAACTTTAGCAAGCAATATTATAAACTGTATTATCACAGTTTTTTTTTTGTAAGGCAATACATACTGAGTCGTATTATATAATTAACACCATGTATTGTACCTACATACATTATACCTATGTGTAACAAATAAACATATTTGACTTTGACTTTGAAAACATAGTCCAGGATATTATTTATTAGATATACACACATATAGAAACCCAATGCTAAAGATGTAGACAAAAATATACATTACAATAACAAGTACATTCAATTCACAAAATTTATAAATTAACACAATAAATTATTAATACAATACAATAAGACAATTATTTAATACATTTTAAAAACTCCTAACTAAATTAGTACGTACCTTAGGAATTGCCACGCTGTATGGCAATGCTTAGGCCCCTCGCCCTCGGCTGTGCCCTCGGCGACTTTTTGTTGCGATGTTGTCGCGCGTTTCGTAAGGGCGTGACAGCATCGCTACTAACCTTAGAGCATATACCTGAGGAGATGGCAAGGGCCGAATCACTGATGGAACCACGGATATCGATGGAACGGATCATCGGACCAGTAGACGTAGACGTAGGGCGTTGTGCCACCGATACATGGTAGACGTCCTACCCACAAAGTTGAGACATATTTATTGTGCGTACAGCTCAGGAGTGGATTTCCCTGCCGAAGTCTGTGTTTCTTGATAACTTGTATCTAATTATCAATCATGAAGACAAGAATTATTTGAAAATATTTGGGAATGGTCGAGAAACAACTTAGGGGCCTTTACGTCAAGAGTGAATAGGCTACTTCTAGACAAGCGTGCTCCGTCGTCGGCCACATCATTGCTTAACATCAGGTGAAATAGTGATCACACGCAAGCCTACACATAATAAAAAAAAAAAACCAGCTTAATACCGTCTTAAACTTTTACAAGATAAAGGACAGTCGTCCAAAGCACAAAGAAATATATTAATGTGAATGAAATCTATAAAATCAATGAGTGAATATCCTGTCATTTAAGACAACTTAATGAAGAATAAGGAATCAGATATATATATATTTTTTTTATTATTAAGTTTTTTTTTAAGGTGGGAAATCATCAAATGACTTCCTATGGTATGGTAGAGAATAAGAAAATCGTCTATGGTCCCTCATTGGCCCTCTGCGTTCAAGGACCACGGTAACTCGTTGAAACATTCCCGTAGAGGCGTAGGATTATCTAAGGCACTTACATAATATTTTTTTTATTTATAAATTATTACTCACTGACTGACTGACATTTCCTGTTCCACTGACAGTCAAAACACACCTCACACCTTTCAAATTACACAGAAATCGCAATTAAGTATTTCACAATCGTCTGTCAAAAAATAATTGATACTTGTACGCACAGATCGTTAGCGATTTTATATCTGATGTCAGTCATTAATTTGTTCTGATTTATGTAGGTACTATTTTACAACTTAACTAGAAAAATATAGAGTAAAGGGTTGACCAGACGGTTGTAAACCAACGTCCCAACAGAGTTGACCTTGCTAGTTTCAATTCGTATTGACAGCGGTTGTAATCCATGACCTTCAACGCCCTTGGTAGGGAGGCGCGTTTTCCCAACCGCAGTGACTGATTGTCGAACGTGTTGGCGCGTGGTTTACATCCATGTAGCCGCAATACAAACCAGACACACAAACCAAGGTGACCTTGGTAGTAACCCTAGTTTACCACCGTCTGGTCCATGCTTTAGGGCTGATTTCATCATTCAATATAAAAACTTAGTTCAACTAAACTGAGCTCAGCGTAATTCAGTTTATAGACCCGTGTCGTAAACATGGGCGACAACAAAAGAATTGAAACTGAGTTTAGCGTAAACTAGGTTTAAGTCATCGCGGTGAAATGCAAAATGAAGTTATAATCTCGATTAGGCGCTCAAACTGCGTTTTGTTTGAACGAATCGCGATTAGTTTATTAGTGAATTTGACTCTTAGTGGACATAGATAGTAAACTTGTCTACACATAAATAATCACAGGTAGCCCAAGTCTTACACCCGAATTTATAAACAAGTAAAACTACAATTTGTTTATAGAAAACAAATTGTAGTTTTACTTGTTTGTTTGAAATTGAAAGAGAGTGAAGTTGAAAGTAATGGCAAGATAAATGTTACAAACACCACAAGCTTAATAATAATACTACTCAAGATTAATTAAAAAGAAAGGTGTATTCGTGTTATGGCATAATCTTAAACAAACTATTTAAAATGTACTGCGAATATTATCATCAATCCCTATCTCTATGTCATTTAATTAGTTGTTGTATTTTACTCGTATTTTGGAAGATAACTTTATTGCTAGCATCGTGACCAGGAGCTCTAATGTGCTATTTTCATAATATCGTTATCACAACACGATCCCACGTTCATTTTGTTAAGGTTCGTAATCTGTTAATTCATAATGGCCGGTCATTGGACGGTCAGTGATCTCGTAATATAATTGTGGTACAAGCTGTCTTGTAATGAATTAAAAGCAATGACTGCACAATGACGTTCTAATGGTAGGTCACTGATCCAAGAAACTGTTAACATTTTAGCATATTACCGCAAACGTCAAACATTCATTTGTTGTTATGTACGAGATTACCATTCTATACCATTCTTTCAACGGAGTTTGAGTGGTTGATAATTGAAAAGTCATATACACCGTTAAATTTGGTCGTTTTAATCCCGCGGAGGGTCGATTCGGTACATAAAATACTATCGATTTGTAAAGAGAAAATTAAAAAATCAAATACTTTCTGTTTTAACTCGAATTAATTTACGCATGTACGAAATTAATTTCTTTAAGTAAACGTCAGGTGAGCGAGGTCAATGAACTGTACGTAGTTATTACGCAACGACCGACAACTACCTACAAGATCATTGACTCGTTTACTTAAAAAAATTAATTTCTTATATGCGTAGGTATATTAATTCGAGTTCTTGAAAAAAAGTACTTTATTTTTTAATTTTTTCTTTACAAATCGATAGTATTTCATGTACTGAATCGACCCTTCGCGGGATTAAAACTACTAAAATTTAACGGTGTAAAATGATGTCATTATATTAGCAGTTACCAAACTTGTCAAAATCAACAATTATGAAATCAATGATAGACCATTTTGACACTATTGTAACAGCAGACTTGAGGTGTAGGCTGTAGATCATGGCAGATTACCATATTTCAATCAACTCACACGTTACATTACTATCGTGTGCTACTCTAATAAATATGCTATCTCTGATTCAAACAAGACGAATCTGCTTGTTAGAGATGGCATAAATGATAAATATTCGTGAGTATCATTGCAAAATTTTCATTTCTAGTTATAAATTAGATATGTGTGTGACAGTACTTGCATATTTCCCACACACAGATACATCTCTTTGTTTGCTTATCACGTGAAATAGTTAATTGTAGATGGGTTATTCTGTTAATTCACAAAGTAATGTGAGATTATTGGTTATCACACTAAGTTTATAAAGGCGAAAATTTGTATGTATGTCTGTGTCAGCAACACTTTTGAAATTTCAATGATTCAGGATATATTTTGAATACATTCTATAAATATATAATAACTCTCATCCAAATACGATAATTTATTAGATATGTGTTATAGCAACCGGATTTATTATAAACTAACGGTATTTCCAGTTACTTATTCAATGACATAATACTAAGTTATTTATCACACTAATAACATTATTAATACGAGAATATTAAGGCAAACATTTTTATGTATGTATATTTATTACTTTATAACGCTTGAATGGCTGAACGGATTTAAAGTAAATTTGACACAAAGACGTAGACCATGTGCTGAAACAGTACTTTCGATAGTATTATTGTAGGACGTAGCTAGTTTTTTTTTCGTTTAGAAGTTAAAATAATTGATAGGTACATGGTTTATTATATTTTGCAATAGCTTACTTCTTAGCAAGCTAGCATTGTCTTCTACAATATAATCGGTTATTATTAGGTGAGATAGAAGTCAAACGAGATAATCAAAACTAATAAAAAGTAAAAATATAAAACTATTTTAAAACACACTTGTAACTTTATTTGAAATTTTGATCAGTTTTTATTCGCTATGGGAAAAGGCGTAGCAACGCGGCGTTGCAAAATGAGCAATTAACCTAGACACTTTAATTACTCGATTTAACTTTAAATTGTTTTACAGTTATTGGATTATGACCCAAGAGTATTTACTTGTGTATACTTTGCATAGCAAACTATTTCATTCAGTTAAGTAGCCATAGTTACAGTATTTTATTGGTAAGGAATGGTTTTCTTATAAGTCACATAAGGTTTTTCATTTTTAGAATTTAGGGGGTTAAAACGAAAAATTACTTTGTTACGTGAAATTGTTCGAAAGAATTACCATTTCCCTGGAACACAAAGGTACACTGGTATATTTTAGTCAGCAAAAGTCTGACACTCCCTTCTCGCTCAACCCAGAGAGAAAGGAGTTATTTGATAATTTTCCAAATAAAAAAAAATAAAAAGAATAACAACGATATAAAAAAAACGCAACTTTGTAAACTATCGTAAGTGGTCGTACTGTTCCTCATTACCAACAAATAACAATAATAAATACACAGTTCCTACCACTACTCCAACATACCCACGTCAATTATTATCGGCCACAATCAACAATCAACTTTCTTCCCTCACTTATCGCGATAACACTGACCTACGACGTACAATTTAGATACTTGTTACAGAATAAACAAGCAAAGTGGAGCGGTTACGTCAGTCACTGTACGACGTTTTGTTTTCTCTCACTTTCGATTTTATTCGCGACACGAGCACACGGTATCTTGGCACAGAGTAACGGAATGTAGAAGATCCATTCGTTTTGAACGCAAAATTAGTTCAATTCTTGTACATGACATACTATTTGTATCAAGATTATCCGATATTTTGTATGTCTCTCTTTTATTTCAATGTTTTAAAGGCGAAAGTTAGTTTCTCCTTCACTGAGCGGATTGCTGATCGAATTTGAATGAAGTTCGATGCACGGTCAAACCTTGGTCTTGGAAGTTTATGTTAATAAAGAACATTTTTATCACAAAAGTATATTCCTTTCAAATAATTTTCTACTTTAACACGGCCGGAGGTGTTGCTAGAAACTAATATTCAATATTTGACTTTTTAATTCTAGATTATAAAGATTTTTAGACTGCGAAGAAGCAAAATACAGTACGCGGCAAATAATTTAAACCCGTTGCTATGGTAACGCGCAGTACCACTTCGATTTCAACCGCCATGATGTTTAACTTAATACTCGTATATGCCGAGGATTATACTAACATTTTTTTCTTGAATGTGACAGATTATTGATATGGAAATTGACATTCTGTCTTAAACCCGTATTTATATACAAGTCAAATTAATTAAATTACTTGAGTAAAAGTAACTACTTAAGTAACAATTTGTATTCTATAGTTAAGAAAAATTGAAATTTTTCATGAAGATTTCTAACCTCAAATAATAACTGAATAAGAGATTACATAACAACAAATAATTTCTTCTTTATAAATAAGGGTGTTAGGCATATTTGTCGGTTACTTTTGACAAGTCTTTGTTTTAATAAATCATAATAATGCATTGTTTGTGAAAAAGCTCGGCTTAGTAGCTTTTTTTTATTTTGTATCACTAAAGTCCTCTATGATAGCCTTTTAAGTTCGATGTGTCTAGTTGGAGTTGGTTCTGAGCATGTTATTTATTATTATTATTTCCTTTACTTCACTTATATACACAAGTTTTACATTTTTAAATATTAAAAAAAAGTAAACATTTAAAAATATAAAAAATAGTATCCCATCGGTATTGGGAACAGGGAAAATTATTATTATTATTTTTTTTTTTTTAATTATGTCAATTGTTTTTATTTTCCTTTCTAAACCTATGTACACAAAAACTAAACTAAGAATGTAAACTAGACATAACTATGTACAAATATAATACAAAAACACCAAATACACTCAGGCGTCGAAGTACTCCTCCACATCGCTGTCATCCGGAAACGTACCCAGAAGACTGGCAGCATTGCCACGTTGAATGGCAATGCTGATTCTTTGGGCAAAAAATAAGCCAGCCCTCTGGTCACGCAAAGTGTCGATCAAGCGACGTGAAATTTCCTTGAAAAGGATACGCGCACTCGGACCCCATGAACCAACCAACCAATTATTATTATTTTCTTGTTGTCATGTGATTAAACTGTCTTGGCATACCGTGTACCGACAGTCTGTGACTTGCCGCCCGTGCGTGCGTTAACTTTTTATCGTGTGAAGTAAGCCTTTTGTTAATCTTTCTCTCGATTGGATGGCGTCTGGTGGAAATAAACGCTCTTACTGCAGATAACACCGCATTAATCATGTCATTGAACTGATGGTCACAATACAGACGAAGGTATTTTAATTAGAAAGTTTTGTTACAGATCTAGACACGGTCAGTAAAACGTGAATGGCGAAATTATAGGTTGTTTTCACTGCTTTTATTTTAAACTTAAAATTTTAAATTTATTGAAATGTTTTTGTTCTCGTTGTGTTTTTTTTTTACGTAAAATTTGATGTTTTATTGAAATATGATTCTTAGGTTGTTAGATTTCATCACGTATGAGGATTTGCTCCGCATGCGTAACCTCCGTAATGTCCTTTTCATACAAGTATTTATTGTAATACGTGCAATACGCACGCGGGACGCCTTTTTTGACTTTTGAAACGCGTTTCTGCCACACCCATAGGGTTGCAAGCAGGCAGAATCGAAGCCTGCTGGGGTCACGGGTCAGCTTCCAAAAGGTATACCCGGCCCCGGCACGATAGGCAACGAAGGAACGGGGTAGGGTTTTAGTCAGTAAGAGTCTGACACTACTTCCCGCTCCGCCCAAGGGCGGGATTTGTCATTGGAAGATTTTACCTACCATAAAAAAAAACCACTTAAAGGGTATGCCATAAGTTCTGCTAAAGCTGCAGGAGTTGTTGTTAACTAGGGCTGCGGGCTTGTTCGGAAGAGTGACCGTGACCCTGAAGCGCAAAGGGCAACAGAAGGAACACATGTAGGTTTTAATCAGTAAAAATCTGAGACCTCACACTCCACACGGAGTGGGTACCTTCATAAAATATTTTTTGGAATGACTCCTATATCGTAGGTATATACACAAACATAAAAACTCACATACACAACAACCAGACCCGGAACACATAACTATAGTTCACACAAAATTTGTTCCGTGCGGGAATCGAACCCGTATCACGCAACGTAGCAGCCAAACGCTCCACCACTGCGCCAACCGTGATGTGGAATTACTTAAGTCTATCATTCTTAACCTTAAAGCATATTACATTAAAACTATGTAAGTACGACATCACATTGCGAAAATAAACAGTTTTTAATGTAAATCACCCACTTCTATGTATATAACTGCTATAAGCTACTTAAACCGTTAGTTTAATATGCAATTCACTTAGTATATAAAGGCCAATGGTTATTGTTTTACTACTAAACTACTAAATATGTGCAATGTTTTGAAAAATATGAATGTAAAGTTTTTGTGTCAAGACCAAAGAATGTATCGTAAAATTCGTAGTATTTGAAAATCGAACTATTGTCTTTTTTTTTAATTTATATAATGCTTGCTTGTCTGCGATCCCACCGACACGCGTCTGATGGTAAGCAGTGATGCAATCGTTGATGGTGAGGCGCACTAGTTTATTAAGAGCCTATTCACTCTAGCCTTGAAGACACCTAAATTATAATCGGACGAGAAGACCGCAGCAGGCAAACTGTTCCTTCGATGTATGCGGTATAAACGACGAGGCAAAACGCTTAGTCCGGACTGTAGAAGTTTCAACAACGTAAGGGATATTCGCCGTAGGTCGGGTTGTCCGATGATAGACATCCAGAATGCGTCCTGTAAAAAACCGAAAGGCTGGCTACTCTACACCTGTCTTCTATCACAGTTAACAATGCTTATAAAATACATAACTTAGATAATTATGTAAACAGTAAAACAAAACCCTAACTAAAACCATTTAAAATCATCATCATCATCTTCACCCCCTTTTTTTATTTGGGGTCGGCGCACACGTTTTATTTTTCCGTTTTATCCGATCTCCCGTCACGCTCTTAAATATGGCTTCAAAAATTGCCACGCTACTTAGCAACGCTTGTATTTAAGGTGGGCTTTCCCCAATCGACTATCGTCAATGTCGAACATGGTTTAAAAGCTTGATGCTTGATCTAACGCAATCCAACGCGATGTTTGCTGAAAAGGCAACGCGAAAAAAGAGAGATAATGCCTGTAAGAGCAGTGGTGATGAAATAAATTACACAGAAAAATTCGCCTGGTTGGGTTTGAACCCGCGACATACAATTCGTAAGTTACCACTTGGCCACCACTGCTCTCAAATTCTAATTATTCTTAAAATGCCAATTATTCCTAACATTTAATTCTAAGAAAATTTCATTCATTGTAACTTTACAAAACGGAAAAAAAAACACGCAACATAATATAATAACCCTTCATCATGAAGATAAAAATCATACGCAAGCGTTACAAGAAATCAGTGCAAATACTAACATTAGCAACAACTGAACAACCTTACCTGTCAATAACAATTACAAGATTACTGCTTATCTACCGCATCTTAATTACTAAGTATGGACTAAGTAGACCTAATGCTTGGTTGACATGAATCTTGCTTTGAATCGACGGTAGAAGCTAGTAAGTTAACTTATTCTCTCTAGTGTTGTATAAATACTAGCTCTCTCTTCATTGAACTGGTGAAATAGCCAGAAAGCTAGCAAGATTGCGAAAACCAACAAGCTTGTGAGACTGAAAAACCAGCAAGCTAAGGGGTTTACGGAGACGTGGTGCGTTGAGCGTTTGTCGTACATTGCAGCAGAGGGCCGCGTCATCGCAGGCGCGAACACAAACATAATAACAAGTAATAATAAGTAACTTTCTTGGCGTACAATAAAGTTTTATTCTATTCTATTATATTCTATAATATGGCAATGAATGACGGACCAGCCAACGCGCCGCGTCTCCGTAAACACACACTAAGCTTTTAAAATTTTTTTACTCTACCCCATAGGTGACCAGCCAATAATGCCAGATGATTTAATTATTATAATAGTTGTCACATTGCCCTGTTATATCGGGCATTATTTATAATATCCTCTTAATCACTTAGTCCATAAAATATACATACATAATATTCAAATGTATTTATATTTTATTTATTTGCTAAAAGAAGTTTAATTTCTAAGATATTAATAATAATTAATTAGTTTGTATGATATCAAGCTAGTATATATGTCGGGGATTATGACAATTTAGCGATAATAAGGCACTTAATTGACTCCTTAGTACCAGTAAATTTGTTAGGAGCGTCCGCACTGTTCGACGAATCAGTCCTCTCGTAAACGTCGCCCCTCTAAACGACTACGCTCACGTGACGTCTAAAACGTCACAACGTTTCCCCCACTCCGGTACTAAGGAATCAATTGATTGTCTTAGTATCGCTAAATTGTCATAATCCCCGACATATATTTATTATTTCACACTTTATCTTTTTGTTGTTTTTATTCATTGATATTTTTTTGGATAATAAATAATTCTTCTATGTACTTTGAGAGAATATCCTCATGTCACTCAAGCTTTAGTCATCGCGTGTTAACAAAACATAACAATAAAAGATGAATATCTGCTACTTATACTGCAGTTATCTGCACTTCATGTTCTCTAGATTTAGGATAATTTACTGATTATGTTTTTAATGATTTATCACTTGCATTCCTGTCTCGAAATCATCCGTCCATCTTGCTTGGTTGTCAGTATCATCGCCATAGTTTGGTAATTGGTGTTATTTAGTGATTTAGAAATGTGATGATGATGACGGATAATGGAGATAGATTTAAAAGATGGCTGCACTGATCCCATGGCATGAAAAAATTTCACCGCCGAGTCCTCGTGGAGGACTTCGGTGTTTGCAACCTCGCGCGCCCAGCTCTGGTTCAAGTCATGGTCCGGAGAGAAAAAAAATGGGAAGCAGTCAGCATTCACCTCTTGCTGTGAAGCGGTAATGCGAGCGAAGGAGATGGTTGCAACCGTCAGGGAACAGACATTGTCACGCTCCAGCAGCCTCTGAAGGAGACGGTCCAAGCGTCGGGAGTCGCAGGGCCTGCAATCGGGGCTTGCGGATGACAAGCAATGTTTAGCTCGTCATCGTGAAGTCTTTCCCGAAAAAAGCACAGTTAATATGAGAAATACACAGTAATGGAGCTAGTTCTACTTAATACTCGTGCTAAAACTAATTTAATGAACCTGTTACTCAAAATCTCACCTCTTTGACCTCACTTGTATGAATACTTATGATTTCATAATCAAAATAGCAGTTCTAGTATCCACTCAATTGAACATTACGATACAGTGCACAAACCGGTCTGTGTTAACCCATATAACAATGTCTAGAAACCAGATCAAATATACTACAATTTTATTAGTTATAGAAGTATGACTATGATATTGTACACTTTGTACAGTCGGTGACAGAAATGAAATCTCTATTAGATGTAGCAAAAGTGTTAATATGATGAGTGGAATCATCATTAATACATATTAGACAGGGCAAAAGTTTTTGAGTGTGTTTATATGTTTGTTACTTTTTTACGCTCAAACGGCTGAACGGGTTGGGATGGAATTTAGCACAAGGGTAGATTATGTCCTGGAATAGCACATAGGATACTTTTTTCCGGGTATATGTTTCCTTGGAACAAAGGAAAGGTAAAAAATGGATTATTATTCCGAAGAAATTTGAATGTCAATGTGATATACCTTATAAGAAAGATTATTTATTACGCTATATGATCATGATTAAATAAGATTTTTTTCAGTCCTCCGTTTTTTTTTAAAGGCTGAAAAATGTTTCAGTAAAAACAAAACGAACATTTTTTTGTTTATTTGTTCTTACGCAATAGAATTATTTAAAATGTAGGTAAAATTGTCGTGTCTATTAAATACCTTACTTTGTTTTTACTGTGATTTTAACTGCCATTATTTATTGCTGTAAGAAATCGAGATAATTACTCATTTTCAGCCTTAGAACTCAGATTGCTGTTCAATTTTTTATTATTTTTAGCCCAAGCATTATACATTTATTGAACTCCTTTCTACTATCACGCAGACGAAGCAGCTGGTGGCAGCCAGTAATGCCTAAACAATTAATATTGCTTACTTAAACTATTGGTTTAAAAAACTCAATGGGTAATTAACCATCAGTCCATTTAGTTTTATTCTGATGTGACAAGCTTTACTAAGAAACAAATGTGTGCAAATGAAAATTGTACTTTTGTAAGTACTTCTGATTCCTAATGGTAGAACTACACTGCGCATTCGTGTGCCACACACGCCGATCTGGGTGCGTCTCCATACATTTTATATTGAAACTAGACTTGTAGAGCTACACTCGATCCACGCCACGCAACGTCGTTCTACGTACAAATCAGCCGTGTTGCACGTGTGCGTCGGTCTAATGTAGTTCTAGCTTTAATAATATTTTCTTTTTTTATGCAACTGCCATATTATCTCTTCACCACTCTAAGTTGGCTGGTAGGGAGAGCCTAAGACGCCAGTCCACCTTTGTACCTTTATGTTGCTATAAATAAATGAAATGTAGATACATGCAAGTCAGTACAAATATAGTATTGGCAAATAAAATGTGAGCGGATTAGTGAACGTGGCGAGGAAACCAAGATCCGTCTGTCCACGTCCGCCGCCATGTTGCGAACCATACATACGCACAGAATTTAATGCATAGCAATATATAGAAAGCTGGTGCACGAAGTAAAGGCGATTTGTAAACCAAACAAATATGCTAAAGAAACCATAACCTTGGTGTCATAAGCCTGGTGTTGTCTCTTGGGATTGTTCGAAAGTTTGAGAGTATTTTTAATATCATGCAGATATCATCACGCATGCGGATTTGCTCCGCATGCGTAACCTCCGCAAATGTCCTTTTTATATCAGTATTTATTGTAATGCGTGCAATACGCAGGCGGGACGCGTTTTTTTGCCTTTTGAAATTTTCAGCATGTTTTAAAAACACTCTTACCATCTGGAAGGCAAAAGCAACTGAAAGGACGATGATATGCCTTCACGCTCCACCCTAGAGCGAAAGAAGTCATTGGACTATTTTCCACGTCAAAAAAAAAACTTAAAATGTTTATTAAATATTATTTATGCCAAAATGGTATATTTCGCTGATATATCGTTTTACCAGAAATATATAAACACAATAAAGGAGTACACAAACACAAATTTTATTTTCAGAGTTTTTGTTTATGGTAGATACAGTACGGCCGACGGATCTTGGCGCGTCTGAAGTTAGGCTCTGCGAACTTCAGCGCTTGTGTACTCGTAAAAAAATAAATGGTTTAAAAAAATAAATGCCAATAGCAGTTGTTATTGCTGTTAAAAACTGTTATTGGCATTTATTTTTATAAATCATTCATTTGACGAGCTTATTTTGAGGGCTAAAGTTTGCAGAGCCTAACTTCAGGCGCGCCAAGATCCGTCGGCCGTACTGTAAAATCTAGTTAAGCTTGCAAGAGAATGAATGAAATAAATATTCAAGAAACTTTTTACTATTTTGTAACTTTATGCAAACAACAGTGAAATATTGCTTTTAATTTTTGCATAAATAATTTGGTATTTCATTTTACCAATAACTTTCGTAAGAAATAGTTATTTTGACCAAAATAAATTGCTTATATAACATGAATCTAACATTCTAGATATCTAGACTATTTTCGTTAAACAAATCCATTATATTTATAATATAGATAAATATATTTAGAACAAAAGAAACTAACAAATTAAAGGCTTTTAATGACTGCAATTTATGCCTAAATACATAACTTGTATACCTAATTGATTCTTTGTGTTTTGTACCACATACTTATTTAATTAATTAAGATTAAACAAAGCACCTAATAATCTACTTATAAGTTTATTTTTTCATTAATATATTACATTTTGGCGCGTAAATTATTTATATAAATTAGTTCGTTTTAGTTACGGTGTTACTAACTTCTTTTTTTTTTATATATTCCACAACTATCACACAATACCGTCTAGTCCTAAGCTAAGCAGAGCTTGTGTTATGGGTACCAGACAGCTGATAAACATTATATATTTCTAAATACATACATATTATAGATAAATAACACCCAGACACAGAATAAATGATCGTGCTCATCACACAAACATTCGAACCCACGACCTTCGGCATAGCAGTCAGGGCCACTAACCACTAGACCAACAGGCCAGTCGAAATTCATTCAATTAATTAGACTAAAAATGTATTGTAATAATTACGATCGTTTTATCATTATGTTATTATGTTTTAATAAATATTTGTTTGAGTATCAGAAACTGTGAGATTGTTCGAAAGCATGGTTGAGTGGGCTTATGGACGACCGTCCGGCAAACCCAAGTTTTCGACGGCACGTATAGTTACACGGGCATCTCAAGGAGATTTCAGGGCAAAGAAGAAACAGGTTTTTAGTCAGTAAAAGTCTGACACTATGTCCCGCTTCGCCTAGGGCGGGAGATGTCCATAGAGCGTCTCGTAGTGCAGGGCAAGGTTGAGGGCACCAGGCCACGTGGTAGATCACCCATGAGATGGACAGACCAGATCAAGGCCGCAACTAAGTGCTCGGTCTACGAATGTACCCGGAAAGCTGCAGTCCGCGATGAATGGCGCCGTGTGACCGGGATGATTACTCATCGTGATTCACAGTGATGACCACGACCACTCTGACAAGAGTGTACCGACTAAGAAGAAGAAACCTTAATTCCTAATTCAGAGAATAAAAATAAAAGTAATAAGTTTTTCACACATAATAACTAAAGGCGGATGCTCAAACGCTCGTTAAAAACATTTACAAAAAAATCGCTTAAAGAAAAATCAGTAAATCGTATAACGGATATTATCTATAATATAAAAATAAATAATATATAATAGAATAGGGTAGAGTAGGGTAGAGTAGGGTAGAGTAGGGTAGAGTAGGGTAGAGTAGGGTAGAGTAGGGTAGAGTAGGGTAGAGTAGGGTAGAGTAGGGTAGAGTAGGGTAGAGTAGGGTAGAGTAGAGTAGAGTAGGGTAGAGTACGGTAGAGTGGGAGTGAAGCCGCGGGCAAAAGCTAATCAGTATAATAAAAATTATAATATAATAATTTTTTCATCGCCAGTACTTAGTAAGTCACTAATAAGTTTAGACGTAACAGAAACGGCCGTGTTACACTTCGGTCCGGTTTCTTACATAAAAGTTACGTAAAGCTTGGACACACGAGTCACAAGTGGCCGGACACTCGTGCGCACGTTTTTCATTCATTTATGTACGATAGATAACACGTGACTATAACTCGAACTTTTTGTAGTTCACATTTATCACTAATTGATCGCTTTTATAAATATCATATTATATTGGTTGTAAACTTTTAAATCTTTTATCAAAACATTGTTAGTTTCTTTTAAATGCTCATAATATAATAATTTATTTTAATAGGTTTTGTGTTTGTGTCTAATATTTGTAGAGTTCAAACCTAAGGTCATCTCAAGATAAATTACTTACGTAACTTTCTATAAAAGTTGCATGAAGCACACAGGTAGTGCAAATGCACCGTCTGTGTATGTTTGTGTGTGCGTGTGTAAAATATGCTCCCCGATATTTATATATATATCTATATATTTGCGTCATCAGCGGCAAGCGTCGTCCTGCTCGAAAGCGAGGTATTTACCAGAAAAAAAATATTTAAACCCGATAGCAACGCCACCTACCGGGTGTGTTAAATGTACTTTCAAATCATCCAGAGACCCACTCTAATATACACACAAAATGTTGTCCAACACGGTCAATCCTCTCTTTCAAATCGCAAGTTCATTTTTGCTCGCATTTGAAACGAAAACTACAAAAGGTTTGTTTTGCCACACCGCAGTTCGCAGGATTCAAGCGAATTTTTTTTTAAGTGATCTGAAAGAAAGAAGAAAGAAAGAAAGAAAAACAGTTTATTTATGCGAATTGACGCAAACTTAAAGCTAGATAACAGACATAAACATTAAAAACTAAGGAATATATGCGTCAAATCCGCGTAAAACGGCCGAACGCTCAGCATGAAGCTGTGACCTCATGCATAAAGCGATAAGCTCACAGCGCTGGTTTTCAGCGAGGGCCGGTGGCGGTGTCGACATAAAGACGCCGAACGGTGCAAAGTGAACAAAACAAGTAAAAAATGACACGTACAAATGAATTATGAATAAGATAATAATAAATAAATCTGGTAGAAATGACTGTGATTGTACAACAGTGGTACATAGGCGGATTTAATACAACAAGGCATTCTCTACCAGGCAACCTTTGGGTTAAAAAGACAACACTATGGTAACTATAATGAAGTATCATTAAATTAAGTCAACTAAAAGTCTCCTTACAATTTTATAAGGTCAAATGTCAAACTCAAGCTTGTTCGCATTTTGAAATTTTTAAACTGTTGTGCTCTAATTTAGTTTCTACAAGGTTATTTCGACTATATCTCGATAACATTATCTAAACGTTCTTAGTCCTATCTACCGGCTGATCTCTGATGACTTGATCACTTCGGCGAAACCACATAATCATCACGACTTCAGTCCTTGTATGGTCAGACCGGTAACATTGAGCATATTATAGCCACATTGCGCTTATACCATAATCACTGCTTACGACACCCATGGGAAGTGATGGATTATCAATATTATGAAGAAAACATGTGTAGGTGAAGTACTGTCAGGTGTTCCATAACTGAAGATTGGGTAGAATATACACCTTTTAGTTTTTGAGAGTAGTGGTGGCCGAGTGATAATGGCCCAGATTTTGGATCCCGGGGTCTTGGGGTCCTGGTGAAAAAGGATCTTAGGTGTAGTTTTTGTCATTAAAAGTCTGATATACCCTCCTGCTCCATTCTAAAGCGGATAAAGTAAATGGATGATTTTTCACCTTAAAATGCCCTAAGGGGATTTTTTTTAGGTGGGAAATCATCTAATAACATCTCCTACCCTTGGGAGGTACGGGAGGGCGTGTCAGACTTTACTGACTAAAATCCTATTTTTCCTTCTTTGCCTTCGTTCCAGGGCCAGGGTTCTCTTTCGAACAACCCATGGTTTCAGTAGGCTTCGACCCTGCTGGGCCCCTAAGGTATCACTTAGGGGATATGATATGGGGGTCAAATTTCGTATGAAAAAACCTACTTAAACGCAGGTGATGCAGAAGATTCCATAAAAACAAAAGAATGTCTAGCATATACCGTAGAAGGTTAGCTGAATTGTAATCTAATGTGGCCTAGAATGCCCAGTAATTGTCCGTAGAACATAAATTACTATTGTGCCCCAATCACCAGTAATATGCCAGCCATTAGAACTTTAGTAGTTTACTGTGCATTTCCCATAATACGCGACTATTATGAATTGTGCATTTATGGAAATGACCAATTGGTCACATGGTAGTCATTCAAAAGATAATTGTTGGTGATTTAACTTTAATTTTGCGTGCGTGTATTGCGAATGATAATAATTGAACTTAATTGAAATTGGTTAAGCCCGCGTTTGTACAGTAATTTGGTTAGGTAGTGCAAGTTTTAATAAATAAATAAATAAATTGACAGCAGTTTTTTGAAAATTAGATCTATAATTTTGCGATACTTAAGAAATACAAACGCTTATTATATTAGATGAAAATTAAGATTACTTACCTCCTTTTTTTTGGTTCAAAATAAAAGTCATTAAATCACCTCTCCCACTCAAAGTGGAGGGAGAAGAAGTGTCATACTTTAACTGACTAAAACCTACCATTGTTCTTTCAGTTGCCCCTCGCCAAAGGTGATTTTTTGTAGCGATGG
The DNA here is from genome assembly GCA_958295575.1 of Leucania comma. NCBI lineage: Eukaryota > Metazoa > Arthropoda > Insecta > Lepidoptera > Noctuidae > Leucania > Leucania comma. Next base: position 18,715,808 of record OY282477.1, on the reverse strand, counting down.
TGTCGCGCATTTCGTAAGCGAGCGACAGCATGGCTACTAACACGCGTTAGTCACATTACAACGCGCTATATAAGAGATGCCTACTCGCTACTAACACGCTATAGTATCGCTACTGCATCGCTAAAAACGTATTATACGATACGGCTGCGACACCGATAATTCTGACGTAATTAAATTTAAGAATCGAGCGTGACCTATCACCCTCAACGGATGTTGAACTCATTTATTTCAACATATAGCGGAACTATCCAAGAATATTAACATAATTATGTATGAATAAATATGCAATATTAATGAAGCCGTAAAAACGAGAGGTAATATGTAATTCAAGTTGTTATGAATCCGAAAAAAAGTTTAACAGAACTTGGCCTGCTTTGTAGTGCCGACCCCAAGTAATACATATATGGGAAAAGGGCAGGAAGAAGAAGAACTCGGCCCGCTCTGTTGCGCCGACCCCAAGTAATATGAGACAAGAGCAGGAAGAAGAAGAACTCGGCCCGTTTTGTTGCGCCGACCCCAAGTAATATGCGACAAGGGCAGGAAGAAGAAGAAGGACTCGGCCCGTTTTGTTGCGCCGACCCCAAGTAATATGGGACAAGGGCAAGAAGAAGAACTCGGCCCGCTCTGTTGCGCCGACCCAAGTAATATGGGACAAGGGCAGGAAGAAGAAGAACTCGGCCCGCTCTGTTGCGCCGATCCCAAGTAATATGGGACAAGGGCAGGAAGAAGAAGAACTCGGCCCGCTCTGTTGCGCCGACTCCAAGTAATATGGGACAAGGGCAAGAAGTAGAACTCGGCCCGCTCAGTTGCGCTGACCCCAAGTAATATGGGACAAGGGCAGGAAGAAGAAGAAGAACTCGACCCGTTTTGTTGCGCCGACCCCAAGTAATATGGGACAAAGGCAGGAAGAAGAAGAAGAACTCGACCCGTTTTGTTGCGCCAACCCCAAGTAATATGGGACAAGGGCAGGAAGAAGAAGAAGGACTCGGCCCGTTTTGTTGCGCCGACCCCAAGTAATATGGGACAAAGGCAGGAAGAAGAAGAAGGACTCGGCCCGTTTTGTTGCGCCGACCCCAAGTAATTTGGGACAAGGGCAGGAAGAAGAAGAAGGACTGGGCCCGCTTTGTGGCGCCGACTCCAAGTAATATGGAATAAGGGTAGGAAGAAGAAGAACTTGAACTATTGAGCTACATTAGATCCACGCCACGCGACGTCGCTACGTACAAATCAGGCGTGGCCCATGTGTGTGTCAGTCTAATGTAGTTCTAGCTAACTTGTTTGTTGATTAGATGTAGACAACCATCATTTGTCAATCGTCAACTAATCTTTAGTATGTATTTAACACAATAATTAACACGCTGAACCGTCGGAAGCTTCGTGCGAATGTAAAAGCAACTATTAAAGTGTTGCAACGGCCCGCCCCCGCAACTGCAATTATTCCACAACTATTGCAAGTTCGTTGCACACAGCAAAATAGAGCAATTATCTGTCCGATCGAACGTTCCGTTGCGAAATTCATATCAGATTTGCATATTTTTGAATATTTCGTCTTAGAAGGAATGTGCACTTGTGATTTATATTGTATCTTGTAAATTGTGTGTAGTATTGTATTGTTTGTGTTGTTTTTTATTGTTCACTTCATTTCATTATTATGAATAATTCAAGGATTACTTCTTCGGGGAATACTTGACGGATTGGTCGTTGATAAATCATGTTATTCGCTTTGGTGGATTTTCTTTTAAACACTGTTCCCTTTGTTCCAAATATGCAAATATAAACCATACCACCATTACCATTAAGTACCATTTTATTTTTCTTGGAAAAAACTGGTCTCTTTCTCACTTTTTCGCCATTTTTGAACGAGCTTGATGACAATATGATTGACAGTAAGTACGGTTGGCACAGCGGCAGCGGTTCAACAATACACTGTTAAATTTTGATCGTTTTAATCCCGTGCAGGGTCGATCCGGTACATGAAACACTATCGATTTGTGAAGATAAAAAAGTACTTTTTTTCTATAACTCGAAACACTGTAAAAATAATACATAAAAACACTTCCTAACACTGTAAAAAAAATACATACAGCCGAACATAGAACCTCCTGCTTTTCAAAGTCGGTTAATGATAAATAATATTAATCAGCATATATTATCTAAACCTGATGTTAAATTCCTAACATGCAGGCATACTTAGTAGATACAAAGAAATCATTGAAATCAAAAGTAAATCACCTTTCGAACAAGCAGGTCTCATAATAAGCGTAATGATGATAATTGCGCAAGAGCACGATAAAACCGTGTTGAACAATGGCATTAGATAAATATATATCTATCGTAGAAAACAATGAAATCGTTTGTCACGTGAGCCAGTAAACGTGAGCCTTTTAAAATTAATTGAAAGAAACTGGATTTAAATCTATAAATATATAATAACAAGATATGAGCGTTGCTCCCGTGAAAATAAAATACCGGCCAAGTGCGAGTCGGACTCGCGCACGAAGGGTACCGTCCATAGCAAAAAATGGCATAAAATCACATTTGTTGTAGGCTATTGAATTTATTTTTTTAGTTTTTTAGTAAGTATTTGTCGTTATAGTTGCAACAGAAATACATCATCTGTGAAAATTTCAACTGTCTAGCTATCGCGGTTTTTGAGATACAGACTGGTAAAAGACAGACTGACAGACAAACAGATAAACAGTTAAGTCTAAGTAATAGGGTCCCGTTTTTACCCTTTGGGTACAGAACCCTAAAAATTATGTCAAGAGAACACGATACCAGGATTTTAAATATTTCATCTTATTCCCGGATATGGTTTACTAGTGTAGCAAAATTTATTTAAATCTTTTTAGCAGTTAAAACGTGAAGAGAAAACAAACCGATATTCTGTATTTTCTGATAGAACCTAAGAGGTCTTAAAGCCAAAAGTGAATAGATTACTTATAGGCGAACATGCTCCACCGTTGACCATATCATCACTTACCATCAGGTGAGATAGTGTTCAAACGCGAGCCCATCAATAATAAAAAACCAGGCAAGTGCGATTCGCACTCATGCACTGCGTGAAACTTACTTACAAACTTACTTATGAATTCCCGAATTGAGTTAGTGAGTCCGTAAAAATATCGTTTCTTTTTTGTGACGTAACTACGAATTTATTCTTTTCAGATTTTTTCTATACTTGTGCTATGAGACCTTGCTTCATACCAAATTTCAAAATTCTACGTCAACGGGAAATGTCAAAATAAACGTTTTGTGCAACATAAACGGATGTATCTTATTTTTTCGCTAATTCACAACTTTCATTTTTTCACAGCTTCAAGGGACAATCCTAATTATTTGGTTTTAATTTCAACTCGACAGACAGACAGACGGACAACAAAGTGATCCTAGAAGGTGATGTGTGGGATTCGCTGTTTTTCTTTTAAGATACGGAACCCTAAAATACTACTGTTATTAGTAGTTACTTTTACTTAGTTTACATTCTATTAAGCCAAATAAAAGTCAATTTAATTAAAATATAAACACAAATAAAACATAATTCATTACCAATTTCATGGCAATAATTTCAGTGTAGCGAATTTGGGAACAAATTTAATTTTAGAGCTTGATTGATTGTAATTAAAGAAAAAGAAGTAATAAAATTTAAGACAACTAAGCTTAAAACGGTACCTAATTGATAGATAATAAAAATATATAAAATATCTACTCTTAAAATGCATTTATGTATGGATGAAACCAAAATAATACCGTACCGAACTAAATATCTTAAAATATGGTGTCAAAAAATTCCTCCGCATCGCTATCGACTGAATGTATGCCCAAAAGATTGGCGGCATGTTGTGTGACAATAGTAAGTCACTAGATAAAGTAAAAGCTAGCACTGGTCATGCAAAGTATCGAGGCGATTATTTGACGCCATGTTTATTTTGAGTGTATGTATCAGAAGTGCAGTGATGGCCGAGTGGTAACGTCAAAAGTCAGGGCGACTTTCGAGTTGTAGGTCGCGGGATCAAACCCAGCCAGGCGCATTACTTTGTTCAATTTATTTCATCACCACTGCTCTTAAAACGGTGAAAGAAAACATCATGAGGAAACCGGCATGTCCCAGAAAACTGTCCACTAACACGCAGTGGGCCCGCGTGGTGGATTATGGCCCATTCTCTCTCCTAGAAAGGAGGCCTGAGTCCCAGCAGTAGGAACATAATAAGGCTGATGCTATAGTAAGCACATCGAAGAAATGGAACAATTTGCCTGCTGCAGTCTTCCCGTCCGTTTATAATTTAAATGTCTTCAAGGTTAGAGTGAATAGGCCCTTAATAAACTAGTACGCTTCACCATTAAGAATTGCATCATTACTTTCCATCAGGTAGGATCGCATTCAGACACTAGTTTATGTCATTAAATAAAGTTATGTTTTTAAATAGTGTGTGCATAATTAATATATTGTCTTATAATTATCAAATAAAGGAGCCTGTCCATTTGTACCGATAACTTATGATTTTGTAGAACCAAGGTTACATGGAGTGGGAGTAATCCTATTCTTGCAGAATCCAGTGCCATAACACGATTAATAATAAAATGTGACAGAAGAATACCTCCCACAGTCGTAGTTTGCCTGATTTGAAGTACAAGTCTGCCCACATTCACATTATTTTATTATGTTCAGTGTAGGTCTTTCCTCATTGTTATTATAGTGCATCATATTTCAAAATTCAGTCGTAACGAGGAAGGACGAAGGACTAATATGTGTGTAGCAAAGCACAGCATAGTAACAGCCTTGTAATGTTCCCACAGCTGGGACTCAGGCGTCCTCTCTAGGAGAATGAAAGGGCCGTAAACCACCACGCGGGCCCAGTGGTTTGGTGGAAAATAAGTGTGTGCATTAAGAAATGGATTTTTTTTTTAATCAAAATAATCTTTTTTTTTTTAATGGCCTCATCTAGCTATCGAAGCCTTATGTTCCAATTATTCCCAAGTAGTCAACGGCACGTAGGGATCCACGCGCTCCTCAAGGAGATGTCAGAAAACCGTAAGGGCCCCGCAGCGCCTGATGGTAGATGCTCGCTAGGGGCGCGGGAATTTTCTGAAAAGGAAACCCAAGGTCTTAGAACGTAAAGAGCAAATGATACAGGTGTTGTTTTAGTCAGTTAAAGTCTGACACATAGAGCGGGAGAAGTAATTTGATGGTTTTCCACATTCCAAATCAAACTGTTATGAAGTCACACCTCCAACCCCTTTCAATATAAAATTTAACTCTTCTCTACAGTCTTAAACATTACAATTTGTTTACGTCCAATTACTACATAAATGAGACATCATTCAGACACAAAAATACTACGAATACTAACTTTGAATTTGTTTGTCTGCTGCGGTCTTCCCTTCCGATTATAATTTAGGCGTCTTCAAGGCTAGAGTGAATAGGCTCTTAATAAACTAGTGCACCTCACCATGAACGATTGCATCACTGCTTACCATCAGGTGGGATCGCAGTCAAGCACTAGTTCATATAAATAAATAAAAAATACTTTGAAGCCAAACGAAAAATAATGTCAGGCTTTGAAAAAATACCATTCTAATGACCAATACACACGCTCTTGAAAACAGTTGATACATGATATTGCTAATAAAAACTGACTTGTCTCTACATTGTACAAACCGTTCGTTAAAAATCATTTTCTCATTGTGTTCTCCTTAATTGGTTTCGTTTTTTCGTCTATTTTTTATCATTAAACATCCTGTGATTACATTCCTTTTATTGATACATTTTGCCAAGGTATCCTAGTTCTTAGAAGCTAAAATATTAAAGCATAATATTAAAACTAATGACCAGGAAGTGTGTTGAATGTAACAGGTTAGAGGTCAAAGTAAAAAAGAATCTTCCAAAAGTAAAGGGCATTGGCCATTTATATATGGGACATGGACCAATTGCTGTCCAGATGGACATATATTGTATTATGTTTTTTGAACTGCAGTTTATAAAATCTATCAGAAAACTTTGAGAAAAAGATAGATCCTTTACTGGAAGAGATTTTTATCGAAATAAGCATCACCTTTGTACCTGCTTTTCTGTTTCCTTCTTCGTGTTTTTATTTTATACATGTGTACTAAATGAATAACAATTGTGTTATATTCGTCGAATCACAAGGCGTTTGAACAACATAAATATATGTACGTACGTGGTACGTCAAAAGCCACATTTACTTAGAAGTTTAAATTTTTCCATTCTACTCGTGTGACGTCTATTGCATTACAAGACCTCTACTTTTCACATTAGTGAGTTAATCAGTATAATGTGCTTCTAAAGGTTACACTACGAGTCTATTGCGATGAGAAATTGCGTGTCTTGACGCATTGATAATCATCGTTAATTTGTTCTGGTTATTCTTTCATGTTAATTACTGTTTTTACAGCAATTTTCCTCTCTGTCTTTTTTTGTACGTGTGCGTAATCCTTTATGTATTAAAACTTCATGCATCAAAAAAGTAAAATGGCGGCTCAATGTATACTATGAACGGACTGAGGTTAGTTCTTAAAATATACTGAGGCCTTGGAAGGCAAAGGGCAACTGATGGAATCCGGGTGAATTTCAGTCAGTAAAAGTCTGACACTCGCTCTCGTTCCAGCAAGAGCAGGAGATGTTTGATGATTTCCTACAAAAAAAATGCTTCAGATTTCTTCATGCAACACAAAATACAAAGGCGGACTTAAATGTAATCATTTAAAATTTCAATCCCTGTGCTTAAACTAAGATAATTAATTTCGCAGTAATTTTTTGATGGTTATTAAATTTTTTTTTACTGATTCATGTGTGTTGATTAAATACTATTTTATCTAATATGGTATTAAAAAACTTCTCCATTTAAATTATGCATCTAATATTTACCTATCAATATAGTATAGATACAAAAAATGTGCCTCTGTAAGGCCGTGTTTACGGAGACGCGGCGCGTTGCGCGGTGCGTTGGGCGGTCCGTCATACATTGCCATATGTTTGTGTTTGCGCGCGCTATGACGCGGCCCGCTGCTGCAATGTATCGTACACATCGAAAGCCCAACGCGCCACGCAACGCGCCGCGTCTCCGTAAACACGGCCTAAAAGGAGTACCAACCGGTTGAATAATAGGTACAATACATTCATTAGTTTATTTAAAACCAATTTAATATTATGATTCCAGTTAGGTCATAAATGAAAGATGACATGGTACGTCAACAGACTGAAGTCAAGAAATCCTGGGGTTCCAAATTAATTTAATTTTAACATCGAAACATAACGGAAACTTCCTGTTAAAAGCAGGTTTTTAGCAATATTTTGTCAATCTAAAGTATTTCAGGTAACGGTACTCTATGGTTCAGAAACCTAATGATAATAATTTTTATGTAACCGGATTATAAAATTTATTTTGAAGTTCGTAAACAGCAAATAAAGCAGATTAATTAAAAAAAATATAAACAGGTTTATGGTTCAGTGACCCATTAGTCAGACAATAATTTTGAAAAATTCGAACATCATTTATCTCAGTATTCGTTGTGAGTTTGGAGTGGTAACACCTGTTCCATCTGCAAGGGTATGTAATTCTTAAATATATTGTGCCTTTTTGAGTTAAATATAAATAATAATTGATTTAAAATCATTATGTTAGTTGTTTAAATGTGTTAGGTTCGTAAATTATTGCTATTTCTGGTAAATCCGATTGTTTTTGTAAGAAGATTAGTTTTAACTTTGTTCTCATTTAAATAAAATATTTTGTAAGAGTATTGAACATCTTTAGCCAGAATTACTGAAAAAAACTTTGGCCTAGAACAGCTCTTTTTCTATATTTTTCATAGAGGTCGTTTCGAATTGTCTCGGTTAGGAGTGGTTTCCTATCAAGTGACATTATAAAGAAACTTATACAAAGATATTTTTTTTAATCTTGTTGTCTGATGACGTGCATTAAGATCTCAACTTATCACATTTAAAATCTCAAACATTTTAGATGTATAAAAAAACTCACATTCCTTGTAATCTAAATAATTTATATCCACAATTCTAATCTACTCTCACAACAATCATCATCTTCCTGCCCTTATCCCGTTTTACTTGGGGTCGGTGCAACACGTTTTTTTCTTCCATTCTCTCCTGTCACTCGTCACGCTATCACTAACTCCCTTTTCTTTCATATCACTCCTCACACAATCCATCCATCTTTTCTTTGGCCTCCCTCTACCTCTCCATCCATCCACATGTAAACTCATAACTCTTTTAGTAACATGCGTTTCATCCCTCCTCTTCACATGACCATACCAAGACAAACGATTTCCTTTCAACTTTTCAGTCACTAGCGCTACTCTCACAACAATAATTGTCGATATTTAATTTTATGCAATTAATATAAGGATGATGATGATGAATTAATATAATCCTAATGAGAATAAACTCAACTCATCAGAGGGTTTAAAGCCACCCAAAGGGCATTGGAAAGGGCTATGCCTGGAATTTCCTTGCGTGATCGAATCTGGAATGCAAAAGAGCAAAGAACATTACATAGCACAGAGAATCGCCAAACTAATGTGGCAATGGACAGAACACATTGCTCGCAGAACTGATGGCCGTTGGCGCCGGAATTTTCCTGAGGTGGAATATGACCAAATAAAGGTTGCGGGAATCCGATAGATGCAAGACGCACAGGTCCGTTCATTGTGGCGACATTTGGGGACTGGGGAGGCCTATGTCCAACAGTGGACGTTTTTGGGCTAAAATGATGATGATGAGAATAAACTTATCTCAAACCTTACCTCATTGATAGAGCAACGAGTTTGTAACTCCCACGTGCCTTGGAAAGAAAGTAAAACCGTTGTTCCTGCGACTGATGTCTGAATATTCAATACTTTATTGCATTCCATATTATGTACTATCAAAGACACTTCCACGTGACCACTGCTAAGTTCATTTTTGCTTGCACTCGAAACGAAAACTTCAAAGGTTTGGTTTGACGCCACGCCGCAGTATCCAAGCGAATTTTTTTTTAAGTTTTCAGGCAAAAATTACCGCTATGGTACATTTTATAAATTTTGTATAAAATATAGCCTCTCTTCGGTCGTGATGGACTATGAAAGTAAAAGAACAGAGAGTGCACCTGGGTTTGCACACACACTTGTTCATTAAAATACCTTCTATGTAGGATACCTACTAAACTTTATTGAGATTAGTCACCGTCATCGAAGTACGCTCAGGAGGACTATTATGATATCATTTGCAGGTCCAACCTTAACCTAAGACTACTGCCTCATTTTTTATGAATTTCCCTTGACCCGATCCGTATTCATTTTAATTTTCCGTTTCGATATCACTAGTCATTAAATAATCATCACCTGCACCCAGTAATTCTATAATAATACATCTGAGTAGGCTCCCAGATGCCTAGATGTGGCATAATGATACACACTCGGTAACAACAAGGTGTCTGGTGGCGATTATATGATAAGCATAGGATGTAGCATTTGCAATCTTGTGACCTTTATGTGGGTCGTGTGTGTATGATAGGTGTCGATTTGTTGTATATTACCTCCTTATTACTGCCTCAGTGGTATGTAATGGAGTGGTCGTATAGCGTTGAAGAAGTTTTCTAACTGTATGTATAATGTACATTTTGTTTGTAAGACTGGCCTCTTGGTCTAGTGGTTAGTGGCCCTGACTGCTATGCCGGAGATCTTAGATTCGTTTCCCACCCAGGACAAATGTTTGTGTGATGAGCACGATCATTTGTTTTGTGTCAGAGTGTAATTTATCATATTTAGAAATATATAAATATGTTTATCAGTTGTCTAGTACTCATAACACAAGCTCTGCTTAGCTTGGGACTAGACGACGTTGTATGATAATTGTATTTTCACCAATTTTTTACCTTGTTTTGAAATGCACCAAGTGCAACTGCATTTTGTGTCCTGGCAATCTGCCTGTTGCAGGTTGCCTGAAAGGTATCGCGGTTGATTTAAGATTCTGTAAAATTGGTTTTTATTTCAGGGTACAATGAGGATGAATAGATTAGAATAGAATAAACTTTAACGCCCTGCCCTTTTATGCCCTGGAACGCAAAGTGTAACTTAAAGAACACAGGTGGGCTATAGTCCAACATTGATTAAAACCAACCTGACTGCCATCTATATAGGATCTCCATAGACTTGTTCCAATTTCAAGGATACCTTTATTACCAAGTCTAGTTTGGGTAAAGCTAAAAGGCCTCATATAGACATTGTAGCTTTGCCTGTACTAGACTTAGGTAAGTAAATAGTAAATAGTTCCAATAAATATAACATCCAATATTCTTTACTTTTTTATAATATGTTCCTAACATTAAATCGTTTCAGAATAACCTTCTTAATTCATTCTAGATATTTATAATCTTCATAAAAATAGAACAGGTTTAGATAATAGCGTCTTATAACCGATGCTCCTAAATTGCTAAATTATTGATAACCGGAATAAATGTGCATAAATCGTAAAGGTACAACGAAAGGTATTTGTAACTATTTCTAAATAAATACTAACTTCAGCAATAATATTACTAAAGCATTTGAAATTATGATATGCACTAAAAAAGTAAGCAATTAGTGCACTTCGTAATATACTTACTAATTAACGTCTAAACTAGTCGCAATATAATTGCCGATGATATCAAACAACGCGTTTATATATATAATATTGCACATATAAAAATAATAAATAAATAATGTAATTTGATATCAGATGTTTATTGTATATCAAGATAACCACTTCCTATACAGTTTGCAATAGAATAAAAATATTACTAGATGATAACTATTTTAATTGCCATTTATTAAACTGAGCTAGGTAATTAGTTTTAAATAATTTTGGTGTCTTTTATACGATTTAAAATAATAAATAAAAAGACATCAAGATTGTTTAGGTTTAGTTAAGTACCTAAAGTATAGAAGTCAGTGTTCTGCAGTCAGTTTGACACCAAAAACCTTTTTTTTTATAATAAAAAGTGCGTTTTATCGTACATAAAACAAGGAAAGAGCGAGACAACTTCGAAACAAATATTATTAATTACTTACTGGTGTAGTCTCAATTGTTCGTGTTACTGCAATATTTAATACCTACAATAAACATTTTTTTATTATTTATTTTATGTTTTATTTATCCTCTCATATTTTCTTCGTCTTGTTAATAGTTTTTAAGCAAAGATAAGGGCAGACAATTGCAATTCCGCCAATGTAACGCTGTTATCACTTTTCGATAATATTTTTTCCATCAATTTTAGAACAATTTCTATGAAAATATTTCATCATAATTATCGTGCCATATTCATTTGCAGGGGCCGAAAGCCGCGTTCCTACTATGTCGTAACGGTTAATTTATCGTTGGACGACTATCGTCTCTACTTGTTCCCATTTATAACAGCTGTCTGTCGTAGCCACGACAGATAGTCGCAACGGTTTGGTTGTGACAAATTTTTATCGTTTCACAACTGTCGTGCTAGCCTTTCCTACTATCATGACAATCTGTAGTCTCTGCAAAAAAAGTCGTAGACGACAGTTAATCGTGTCGTACTATATGTGAACGCCTCTATTTAAATATATAAGCCAGAACAATAAGCTTGTAATTAGCGATTTTCCCCACCTATGTATAAATATTATATTTGTTATTAGTCTGTAAGCTTTCTTAAAAATAAATAAATAAACATTTAAAACTACACGAATTATCTGTCGTCACGACAAAGAGAGAACGCAACCTACGTGTTAAAATGCCAAGCGTGAGAGCGACAAAGAGGGATAGTGCTATACACCCTATATAGCCCCATCCTTTTAGCAGTTCAGTTTAGATCTTCAAATGGATCGCGTTAAGAGCTTGTGGTACGGTCTTTGAAACTCTAAAACTGATGCAAAAACCTTATTTGCATTGTGAACAGTGAGTCCCCACCTTAAGATACGCAAGAATAAACAACAACAATATAGTAAAAACTTCTTTGTTTTGTTACAGATAACTCACGCTGCAGGGACCGAAGCGAACCTTCATCACACCGACCTTCTTCCGCGATAACCTACCTAAGAAATGTCAATCTCGAATTGACATTAAGACGGACCACGCGTTTATATTGCGGCAATTTTTAGTTCGTACAAAATCGGACAGTGAAAAACTATGCGGATAAGTTCTGAAAGTAGTTAGTATTTGTTTTTAATCGTTTGTTTGGCTGGTGTGATGGCGTCGTGGAAGTCTGTTGGTTTGTGGACAGTGTGTGTGGTGTTGTGCCTGCTGGGCAAGATCTCGGGGTTGGACAATGGGCTCGCGTTGACGCCGCCTATGGGCTGGCTCGCGTGGGAGAGATTCAGATGCAACACTGACTGCAAAAATGATCCTGATAATTGTATTAGGTGAGTGTTTATTGGATATTTATTTTGTAACGGCACAAATGGTTTTCATAACGAAGTACAGTACGGCCGACGGATCTTGGCGCATCTGAAGTTAGGCTCTGTCAACTTTGGCGCTTGTGCACTCGTAAAAAAAAAAAATAGTTTGTAAAAATAAATGCCAATAGCAGTTGTTATTGCTGTTAACAACTGTTATTGGTATTTATTTTTATAAATCATTCATTTGGCACGCTTATTTTGAGCGCTAAAGTTCACAGAGCCTAAATTCAGACGCGCCAAGATTTGTCGGCCGTACTGTAACAATTTATTACAAGGTTCGATACTTTATTTTGTCCGATATGTCGGTTTTGTTATTTCAATGCCTGATATCTTTATTCATCATTAGTTTTAGTATACGCGAAACTGGAAACACGGGTCTAATATTTTTAAGCAAAGAATTTATGTACAAAATGTCATAACTGTATAATGAAACATCACAAAGTTATAAGCTTGTTATGTTACCTGGTTGTCCTCACAAAGACATGGTCATCGGGTCATCCGGGCTACTAAGGGGTTGTTTTGCTCCCACACCCAGCTGTACCCTGGCACCTAATGCCCGCTATGACCTGCCGTCACCTGTATTGTACTGAGTGTCGGTGGTGTCCAATTTGTGACCTTTTTTAAATATTTTTGAGAAAAAATATAATGTGGTGTATAAAATATTGGAATCGATTCAGTTATTGATTCTGTACAAACTACGTATGTACATATATTATTATTCAGGTTTCGCATGTACTAAAAGTAATTTTTTATATGTGTTTGTCACGTAATTCCTCCTAAACGGCTTGACCAATTTAGATGAAACTTAGGGGTGTAGATTCAAGTAGTTTTCTGAAAGATTTGAAAATACAATTGGAACCGTTAGGTGGCGTTTTAATCGGCCTCTTAATTTTTTTATGTAAGTTTTGGGCAGAACAACGTCTTTTGGGACCGATAGTATTTTATTGTTTATTATCATAGTAGACGTAAATCATATCGTAAAACTTATTATTGTTTTACGATATTTTTATAATTAGTCCGTATTAAACCCGTACTGGGTTAGGCAGTCCCTTCAATCTTCTATCTATAATATAAAAATGAATCGCTGAATGTGTTGCTAAGCGCAAATCTCGAGAACGGCTGGATCGATTTCGCACATTTTTTTATTGTGGTGTTATTGTCAGGAGAGGGTTCTTAGGTAGGGAAGAGTAGCGTAGCGGGAGCGCAGCCGTGGGCAAAAGCTAGTTTTCTATAAAAGCAAACGTTACTGACTGACTGATCTATAAACTCAGCTCAAACCATTGAACAGATTACACTGACACTTCGCACGCTGATAGAGATAGTTATGACATAGGCACATACTAAGAATTTTCCGAAAGAAGTTATCCCCTTTCGGAAAAAACGAGAGTCCAAGGTTTGTAGGGAAAAACTTACTGACTAGCCAGTTGGTCTAGTGGTAAGTGGCCCTGACAGCTATGCCAGAGGTCGTTGGTTCGATTCCCACCCTGAACAAATGTTTGTGTGTTGAACACGATCATTTGTTCTGTGTCTGGATGTAATTTATATATAACTAGCGACCCGCCCCAGCTTCGCACAAGTGCAATGGTAATATTAAATATATTATGCATGTATTGTACATATAAATTTTGCTCTTGAATCTATCTATTGAAAAAAACCGCATCAAAATCGGTTGCGTAGTTTTAAAGATATCATACATACATAGCATATATAGGGACAGACAGCGGGAAGCGACTTTGTTTTATACTATGTAGTGATACTGTTATGTATGTATTTAGAGATATCTAATAAGTATGTTTATCAGTTGTCTAGTACACATAACACAAGCTCTGCTTAGCTTGAGACTAGACGGCGTTATGTGATAGTTGTGGAATATTATTATATAATACATAATGTATATTACTTTTGCACAGGTAAAGCCACTGGCTGAGGCTAGTTTTTACCCGACTGCGCCAGAAGGAGGGTTATGTTTTTCGAGAGTATGTATGTATGTATGTATGTATAATTGTTTGGCACGCTCTGCAGCCTGAACGGCTCGATGGATTTTAGCTTGAGAGGTATCATTAGATTCGTATTTACTGTGAGAGTGACACTGGGTATATCAAAATAAAAAAAAAAAACAAAATGGCGGATTTTTAGCGCTAAATTCAAATGTTTGGCACGCTCTGCGGCCTGAACGGCTCGATGGATTTTAGTTTGAGAGGTGTCTTTAGATTCGTAATTACTTTGAAAGTGATATCGTATTAAAATAAAACTAAAAAAATAAAAAATAAAAATCGGTAATTTAAAAAACTAAAAAACCCGACTGCTTTTCTGAGCATTCATGAAAAAGCCCTAAAACAAGAAAATCTGGCAGTCGGGACCCATTCTAGAATTGAGAGCACATACCTATATTACATTGCAGATTACTCCAATCTATTGACTAGACGGTTGACTTTCTAGAATGGGTCCCGACTGCCAGATTTTCTTGTTTTAGGGCTTTTTCATGAATGCTCAGAAAAGCAGTCGGGTTTTTTAGTTTTTTAAATTACCGATTTTTTTCTATAAGTCTTCTTCTTCTTCTTTGTCCTCGCCGGCTTTTTCTATTATGATATATGCAGTACCAGTTTTAGCACTACCAGCGCCCTGGGCGAGATTTCTGCGGTACCCCCTGTCTCTTACCGAAACTCACAAGAAAAAAGCAAGTATTTTGGAGAAATTATTTTTTTGAAAAGCCTACAATTTATAAAAATCTGTGGAGGATGTCTCGTAGCTCCATGGAAATTTTGGTAGGTTAATTAAGTCCCCTCTTTTAGGAGTGGCTGGCAAGACCTCACGGTTTTCTCACCTTCCGCATGACTCAGGTCAGGGCAGGGGGCGCCTGTAGTGCTCCTTTATTCCTGGCGCCCCTGGGCGGTCGCCCAACCGCGCCCTACCCTAACGCCACTACTGGCTATACATATGTGCTTCGTTGATTCCTGCCCACAACGCTTCCTTTGCTTCATGTTCTAGTTTATAAAAGCACACTTTTTTAATTGCTGAACACCGTTTAAATAGAGTATTGCTAAGTAGAATAATTTCTTTTTCATTGCACATATTGATGCAAAAGTTAACTACTAGTTGCGTCAAACTCTTAAAACAGCACAATGAATTTTGATCACAATTTCAAGAAGTGTCGTTTCTGCTTGAATCCCTAATTATTTTTTTTAATAAATATAAATTACTCCTTTTAACATCAATAATCTACCAGTGACAGTCCCGTCAAAATAGGTCCAATCATTTCAAAGATTAGCTGAAACAAACAGAAAGACTAAAACGTTATCGGCGGCGGCGGCTTGGTACAGGCCATGCTCCGGAGCGAGGAGGAGTGGCAGGCGGTCACCGTCTTCTGCGAAGCAGTAATGCTAGCAAAGGAGGAGGCCGACCACATCAAGCAACGGCACACACACCGGCGCCGCCGCCGGGATTCCGATCCCGATTTTCGGCTACCGTAGGCGTGGGCTTGCGGACGGTGGATAATGGGTAGCTCGCTGTCCGTCCGAGCCCAAGTCGCTTACAGTGCGCACTGTTCGCGCGCCTCAAGGAGTTGTCAGCAAACTGTAGGGGCCCAGCAGGGCCGAATCTACTGGGCCCAAGGGTTAGGTGAAAATGAACCTCAGGGCCCTGGATCGAAGGCATTGAATGGAACAGTGTAGGTTTTTAGTCAGTAAGAGTCTGACACTAACTCCCGCTCCACCCAAGGGCGGGATTTGTCATTTGATGGTTTTACCTACCATAAAAAAGACTAAAACGTTAAAATTGCATTTTTTCTAGGTATCGAATATACTTTCATATGCATACAAAAATGTTATTTTCATGGGGTTATTGTAAACTTGTCACATTGACGATTTATCACACTTTAATAATTTCCATACGTGTTGTAAACAGACGCTTCAATTTTATTTGTATGTGTGTATAGATAAATAATCAACATCCTTGACCATTCCGGAAATTATTTCCTACTTTACACATATTTACACATAGATAATATTTCATAACATAATAAATAACAGTATTGTTTACATGTTTATTTTACATTCTTATCTAAGTAATGAAATAGTGATATCAGATCACTTATAGTTTAGTTTATAGTTTTAATGTATTATATTTATTTTGAATTAATTATTCAACATTATATGTAAATACAATAATTAACTCCAAAGAGTGGCAGAAGTAATTTGATATTTTTTTACCCGAAAAAAAAGAAAAGGCGGGATCGTTCAATCGAGTCACCGCTGGCCTGGGACGCAAAGTGCAACTGAAGGAAAATGGGCGGTTTGTATTCAGTAAAAGTCTGACCTACCTTCTCACTCCACCCAGATTGGGAGCAGTTTATTAATGATTTCCCATCCTCAAAAAGCTGAACAAGTGCTAGTCGAGCACACTGAGGGAGGACGTGCAAACTAACTTATGTAAAAAGTTCAATCCCAAGCGAGTCTCGTAGATTTTTCCGAATCGAAAAAAAAATTGTTAACTATAAATTAAAAACGAAACTAAAAAAGGTGGCAACCCTATTTCACAGTGGCCTAACATACCATTTATAAGTTACAAACATTGACAGTACACTACTGTATAATAATATACAACTCACGGAAAGTGTATCAATAAACCGCTGAAGGGAAACATTAGTCAAACATATTGCTGTATCCCTTAAGCCATTCAAAAGGAAACTATAAACTATTTACTAGAAATTTAGCAGCTATTTATAAGCCACTAGCTGTTCCCTGCAGTTTCAGCTGCGTCTTTAGTCACTGTTCCGTTCGTTTTCGTTGTAAGGTGATGTTATATAGCCCAGGTGAAGTTAAGGCCACAGCTCATTAGAGCCACCCGGCACCCACTCCGCACCGCCTCGCCTCCTGCGGCTAGCATTCTTTATATATTATATATTTGTATAGGTACGCGGTCACTACATCCACGCCATAGCGTCACCCGTACCTCTACCATGAGTTTTAAGCAATAGTATTCGTCGCTACTCGATATCGACGCCGTAAATATTTTGTATGGCAAATTTTGGTTCTGCAATTGACCGCTAGAGGCGCTGCAAAATTTGCCGAATACTATTGCTTAAAACTCATGGTAGAGGTACTGATCGCCTCAGTCGTAAACTACTCGAAAATTCGTTGACCAAGCGACTTCACTCCACGCGGTGTGCACTGGTTGTCGACGCGAGGGCCACTGGTTGACCTGGTGTTAACGCGGCGTCCACCAGTGGACCACCTTTCGATAGCGAGTGGACGCCGTGCTACGAGGTGATGCGGTGTGGGTGCCGGGTGGCTTTAATGACCTGTGAGCTTAAAAGCTTCAATTTTTTTCAATTCTTTTTTAATCTATAATAATTATCGAGGGCCAAAGTTCACGTAAAATACTCACTTATAATACCACAAGAGCTTCAAAATTATCGGGTATTTCCCGATAGGTTCGTTGCAAACAAATGAAGGAGTCAAGTTTTTCAGGTTAAAAAATCACGAGCGCGAAGCGCGAGTGATTTTTCCTGATTATTTTTCCGACCCAAATATCGACCAATAGAATTGCACCATTCGACGTCACGTGGTACAACCTACATGGTATTATACTGATAATTTTTTGAAAATTTTCTCTGGTAGTTGCTATATATAAAAAACAAAACATGATCCAGTCAAATTAACCACACGTCAAACTGACAGGTTGAATTCAATTGTGAAAATTGGAGATTCTATTGGCCGACATTTGGGACGGAAAAATAATCCCCCGAATACCACACGAGCTTCAAAATTATCTGGCATTTCCCTCAAGGTTCCCTGCAAACAAATAAAGTAACGACGAACCTATCGAGAAATACCCGATAATTTTGAAGCTCTTGTGGTATTATAAGTGAAAAACTTGACGACTTTATTTGTTTGCAGGGAACCTTGAGGGAAATGCCAGATAATTTTGAAGCTCGTGTGGTATTCGGGGGATTATTTTTCCGTCCCAAATGTCGGCCAATAGAATTGCACCATGAGACGAAATGTACAGTTAACAAATAAAAAATCTCCAATTTTCACAATTGAATTCAACCTGTCAGTTTGACGTGTGGTTAATTTGACTGGATCATGTTTTGTTTTTTATATATAGCAACTACCAGAGAAAATTTTCAAAAAATTATCAGTATAATACCATGTAGGTTGTACCACGTGACGTCGAATGGTGCAATTCTATTGGTCGATATTTGGGTCGGAAAAATAATCGTAGCAAAATTTCAGAGGTCTTTACTCGATTAGATTCACACAATTTTATGTTTTTATTTCTATAGAAGCCTTGATAATATCCGCAAGATATCTGTATATCCAAAATATCTGGAGAAAAATGTGTAATAACATCATAATCACTTAAGAGCGCTTGTGCGCTGCTCTTAAGCAGTGAACTTGACAATCTGTGAACCAATTTTTTATGATAGTCTTGCTTTATCCACAGTGACCGTCTGTTTCGGACAATGACGGACATCCTGGTGACAGAGGGATACGCGGCAGTAGGCTACGAGTACATCAACGTGGATGACTGCTGGCCGGAGAGGGAACGCGACGCGCGCGGCCGTCTCGTGCCCGATCGGGAACGGTTCCCCTACGGCATGAAGAGCTTGGCTGATTATGTAAGTATTTGCTTGCTTTTTTGTTGAGGAGATAATACCTTTTGGAGATGGGTTGTTTTGTGTTAGCGTGCCAAAACGTTGTGGCTTAAATGTGACCGAATGGACCGATAATCTGGTACTCCGCAGTTTACGAGCAGCCGAGGGAATGATGATGAAGTTCACGGTCTCAAGATTTTCATAGAAGTCATATTTTACGGAACTGTTTATTTTATATTATACTAGCGACCCGCCCCAGCTTCGCACGGGTCAAACAAATCAGGGAAGTTGATCATAAAATTTCATTCAAGATTCAAAGCATTTTATTTTAAATAAACCATTTACAGGCACTTTTGAAAAGTCAAGAAGTCGGTCTTTCAGAAAAAATGATGCTAATTGCACTTTCCAAAGCGTAAAGCGTAATTTAGACGGTACGAGTTTCTCGAACGTTTTGTTCGAGAAAATCGTACGCAATAATCGTAAGCAATAATCGCCATGACATTATCGTATCAAAGTGTTTAGACACAGGTAAGAAATAAATTCGAGTCGAGAAACTCGAACCGTCTAGGTATGAATGTTTAGACGGAGATGCTTTTTTGTTCTTACGATTATCGTACGTTCGAGACGAGAAACTCGCACCACCTAGGTATGTGTTTAGACGATGACATTTTTTCTATGCTCTTACGATTCTCGTATGTTCGAGGCGAGAAACTCGTACCGTCTAAATTGCGCTTAAATCTCTATGGAGAAGAATGTGCAAGAAACTCCATGGACACTTTTTTCAAACTTGTATTACAAATATCTCGGTTACGTGTTTCTTGTTGCCGCTATTATGTCAGAACAATGTAAATAAGACAAAGAGAAAAAATATGTTCTAATTATAATATTAAAAATAAACGACTGGCAGCTAAGAGATGACCAGTCTCAACTGACAGCCCTCGGTCACGAACATGACGCATATGTCAGCATCACTCAGCTCAACCATTTTGAAGGGAACCGAATGATCCAACACACGCGCCACCATCAGTAAGACATTTGAGTGAGCATGACAAGCTCTCAACTGCAATGCTCATTTACGTCAAATAAGTCCATAACTTTAAACCATAAATGGTCTCATGGTACTCACATTTACAAAATTTGTTAAAGAAATAAATGCTTCTACATTATACAATATCAAATTTAAAAAAAAGTAGTATTGTTCAAACTAATCAATTTACAACTAGCCCTAGTGGTAGTGGAGCTGGACTAGCGTTGAGCCAAATCCTCCAACTTATATTATGCTTGTCTACATAGTGTGCGTTTAACACAAGATTTAAATTTGGTTTCATTGAGTTCTAATATGTGGGGAGGTATTTTATTATAACATTTTAACAGTTTATAGGTATTTTAGTATAACATTTTAACATTAGGTACAAATATTGTCTAACATCATCGGCACGTGATTTCGCTAGGCAACCTATTCACGATGTATCTATAAATACATTATCTAGCATTTATCTTTATCATCATTAAATAACAGATGAGGAAATATATTTTTTAAACATACTAGATCCACGACAAGGGCGTAGAAGCAATAAGTATCAAATTGTATGAAACATTTGTAAAATTACATCTGATAGGTACATTTTGCACGATGATGATTCAATTCAAATATTACAGCAATCGTTGCGGAAGCTCATGAACATTACCGTTTAAAATATTAACGTGTTATAAGTTATGTTAATTAGTGGTTGTTGCATGATCGCATTGGATTTTTAACAGATAAATCAACTGCTGTTATGAATTGGAACCGAGTGAATAATTCGAATGAATTGCATTCGTAATACTATGTACGTCATCAGGGTATACTAGTTGTATTTTAAGATTTAAATGTATGTTAGTCTTCCCCTCACCGTAGGCACGGGCTTTCGAATGACGAGCAATGAGTAGCTCGCCTTCCGGCCGTCTGGTAAGCGTTCGAGCCCACCGCGCTTCAAAGAGATTGACAGGCCAGCCAAGTTTCGAACGATTTGTGTCGAATATCTTTCTACAATCGGTAACGCCTTAGCATAAAATGCGTAAATAGCCAAGTTACGATCGTTTCGTTAAGCGTGAACGCTTGGAGTTGGCCACGCCCCCAATTCCTTTGTTCTGACCACGTGACTGAGCGTAGAGATGACGTCGTAGTAGGGCCGAAGCCTACTGGGGCCAAGGGTTACGCGAAAGTGAACTGGGGCCCTGGAACGAACGCAATGAAGAAGCAGGGTAGGTTTTTAGTCAGTAAGAGTCTGACACTATCTCCCGCCTCACCCTTATAAAAAAAGAGTGGAAAAAGTAATTGGACTAATTTCCACCACAAAAAGCGGTCGCCCACGTACAATGATCTACCGAGAACTTAGTGCAGTACCAACAGCACAATCAAAAAGGTGAACTAAAGCTAAGAATCCTAAGAAAATGCCTTTAGAAGTGCCCAAGTCGTATGTAAGAACTAGAAGCCTTTTCCTAACATTTGCATAACACGCAGGCAGCTAAGTTTTCGTAACGTGAACGAGATCTGTGTTAGCCAACCAGCAACTGTTGTAGACTTGTATACATTCATAATATCTGCATCGTAATCAACGCTTGTAAGTCACTGTTTACCGAAGTTATTCAATAATTTAGTGATTGGGGTACTAACGAAAGAGGTGTAGTTTTATAAAGGAAACTTTTGCGATTTTAACACCCGTATTTATACAGAAGTAATTACTTGTTACTAAGTAATTTCTTGAGGTTAGAAATCTTCTTAAAATTTTACAACTTTTTTAACTATAGAATACAAATTGTTACTTAGGTAGTTACTTTTACTCATGTAATTACTTTTCCTTGTTCATAAATACGGGTGTAAGTAATGTTATGACGGTATTTTTTTATAATTTATGGCGATACATAGGAATTTAAAAAAATCGCGATATCCAGCATTGTGCAATTAAGAGTTCTCCGTGTCATTTGAACGTATACCTACAATAGTTTTTTTTTATGCACCTGCCATAAGTCTCTCCACCAGCCTAGGTTGACTGGTAGAGAATGCATAAGGCATTAAGTCCGCCTTTGTACCTTTAGTAGCATAAAATTAAAAAGAAAAGCCCGAAAACATCTAGCGGTCAGTTGCCCAAACCAGACGTAACACCCGTCTGGTTGGAGGATCCTCTCTTTTCAACGGAAGTTTGAGGAACTTTACACTCTGTTCCGCATACTTCTAAACTGGTGACCCCGACGTGATTGTGAACACGCAACCTTCTGATCTGGAGCCAGCAGCACTACTCTGACCCATTGGAGCCTGCAGCATTATCCCGACACATTGCAACATCATTGTGGCGACATCATTGTTCCATTCATTGTGGTGAGGAGAGGCCTATGTCCAACAATGTACGTCTTTCGGCTGAAATGGTGGTGATGGTGGTGGTGACTGCAACATCTTTATTAACATCATGTCGTCTTTCAAACCCAAACTCTTTGTATATCACATTGGCCTACATGGGCACTCCTACGAGTACATGAGCAGTTAAAAAACGTCAGAATTTAGTGCATGGTTCCAATTGGTCGTTTCCTATATGTATGAGAAAACAGTGTAGGTCAGTCTTTATTATTATTATTACAGTGTATGTAGAGTTATGTCCAAAATCGTAACCACAAGAATTTTCTTCAGCTGTGTAAGAAACTTTTTCGTTTGTTCCGAGAGTCACACGTCTGCTTCTAATAACAAGAAAACCTTTTTTAATTTTGTCTTCGCATCACATGTCAACTTAATGATTATTTTTGCCGAGTGGTAACAGCCCCGACTTACGAGTTCTAGGTCGCGGGTTCAAACCCAGTCAGGTGCATTACTTTGTGTAATTTATTTCATCACCACTGCTCTCAAAACGGTGAAGGAAAACATCGTGAGAGAAACCGGCATGTCCTAGAACCAAAAATTCGAAGACATGTGACATTCACTAACCCGCATTGTGCCCGCGTAGTGGATTACGGCCCATTCCCTCTACTAGAGAGGAGGCCTGAGTCCCAGCCGTGGGAACATTATAAGACTGATGCTATGCTATGTATATATTTAATGTCTTTGTCTATGGTATTACCTACCAATGAAAGGGTATCAAGAGATTTTTGTCAACTGATTTTTTTGACAGAAAGATCGACTTTTTCCTCAATTTTAAAATTCTTTTAACAGCATTCGTGATTACATCTATATCGAACGCGTCAGTAAATCACATAGAAGCATAATAAAACCACGTTAAGTAATCGTGCCGGTTCAACGAATCTTCGGACTGCTTCGATGCGCGTGCGCTAACAAATGCGCAAAAAATATACAGCGGTTAAGTCTACACTATCTCCGTTCTAGGAAAAATTGTAGATCAATAGCTAGTTTAAATTCTTGGTATAAATTGATTCCACTATCGACTAAATATCGATTTGTAGTCGATTATGTGTAAGTGAACGAATTAAGGTAATAACCTGATAATATCGGTTTCATACGTGTTTCATATAATCAGAACATATGCGACTCGAACGATTGCAAAGAGGTTTTAAAAAACTCTTACACGTAAATTTTTCCGTCAGTTTAAACCAGATAAGGCCCGTGTTTCATATCTGACTATCTTGAGAAGAAACACTGAAACATACTCAGGGGTCAAAGTAAAAAGACAAAGTACATATGAGAACCATGGATATAGGGGTATGAGATGGTCTTTTGAGGAAAGAACCATACAAATTTAAGTGGACCTGCCAAGTGCTAGTATTTGTCAGTATTCGCAAAACTCAACTCAGGGCTAGTCTCTACGGCTCAACGATTTGACAAACAATACCAAGGATAGGATATTTGTGTAGGCCGCAGAGAATACTCAAATTGCCAGAAAATTCTCAGACCTACATATAGGCCTAGGACGCTTAGCTTCATAGGCGCGTCGGCGAAGCAGCAACAACACGGCCACGGCACGGCGTTGCTGCTTCGTCGACAGTTTCATAGTTTTGTATGTAACCAGCCTGCCTAGCCAAGTTACAATCGTTTCATTTAGCGTGAACGCTTGGAGTTGGCCACGCCCTCAATTCCTTTGTTCTAACGTCATCTCAACAAAGGAATTGGGGGCATGGTCAACTCCAAGCGTTCACGCTAAACGAAACGATTTTAACTTGGCTAGGGTGGCTGTGAGCATGCGTACACCAAGCGTATAATGACGATTATTCGTCTATGAAGCTACACGTCCATAGACAGTACATCTTAGCTAAATGTATCGGTCAATGTACTCACTAAGCCATTAATTATTGATTTAGGTATGTTACATGAAAACAAGTTATTATATACTGTGATCTAGCATCGAATTCAAGAGTACCTAATGTCACAATTCCAATGTCTACCGATCTGTATTAAACTCGAGAGTAAGCCCCCGGGATCGTTTATTCTGGTGACAATTGGGGGAGGCCTATGTCTATCTATATGTGTGTTTTCCGGCTGAAATGATGATTCATTGCTGTGGAAGACTACAACTAGTAGGATTAAACTGGGTAGTGGAGGAGGGATACGTGTCTCTTTTGGATTAGTGTGGAGCAGTAATGTCCAGTTTTTGAAATATGGCGGTGGTTCAATCAATTTGCCTGGCTCACAGTAGGACAAGTGGCCCTATTTTTTATGCATGTTATTGCATATTGTCTACCCCTGCCCATAGTTAGAAAGTTAAGTGTCTTATCAAAACTATATCAAAGTTTCCAAGCTATTCCTATTTATTTTATTACAGCAAAACAAGCATTAATATTAAAATATGTTAATCCTTTCACTCTGTCTTCTCACAGAACCACAAACTTTCTAATAATATCGTCTTCCATTCATCAGCAAACAAATCCAATCCAGGGTTGGTCTCTACGAGCGCGTAAAGCATCGTTAGCATACGGGGTAAGGGGGAGGTTTTTTTTTAACGTAGGTAAAATATCCAATGACAAATCCCGCCCTTGGGTGGGGCGGGAAATAGTGTCAGACTTTTACTGACTAAAGGATCAAGCTACAGTGCGACATTAAATATAATTTATACTTTCTAGAACGAATGTATTCGGAATTAATATTTGACATAACTCTGCATGTAAGAGTGCCTTTACATTGGACGCAAAGTGCCGCGCGATAGCAGTGCGGCCGCCGCACTAGAACCGCTATGTTTGCACATCATAGTGTTCACTTTATCGATTAGAACGATACTAGTAAATCGAAAAAAGATTTTGGAAAAAGAAACGTAAGAAAAGATTACCGTTATTTAATGTATGCGAATTTCATAAAGTAAAAGTCTACTGTGGCCAAAATTCAGTATTATTATGTGTATGCTGTATCACTATAAATCTCATCGAAGAATTCTTTAACCTGATTTTCGTTCATGTTTAGATTTGTACAAAAACTAAGTGCGTCATCATCACTGGTCGACCGATGAACTGGAGCGCGACCGCAGCGCGGCTGTCGCGCTGCGGTCGCGCGTTTTTAATTTGTATGGATTAACAAAGCTGCTCAACAGCAGCGCATCGACTGCCGTCGTACGGCATTTCGCGGCTAAATTGAAGGCGCCCTAAGTCGGACGCATCAGTGTAAACATTAATAATTTTATAGGCACGTCATCGAACCCACGTCCTCCGGCATAGCAGTCAGGGCCACTAATCACTAGACCAACCGGCCTGTCGATATTTAGATATCCTATATTGCGGACGAAGCCTTGCGCAAAACAACATTGTAAACTTGATTATTTATCGAAAGTAACAATCTAGTAGAATGTAAACGCCACATTAACAGTCAGTCCCTTCATTACTCGTAAAACAAAACGCGCAAAATTTCGTCAGCAACACAAAAGCGTTACTACACGATTACCTAACTACTTCAAATAGTACTGGCTCAGTTTTTATACTGGCTGTATAAACAAGGAGCTATTGTGTTGTTAGTTACTCTGTAGCTGCGAAATTTTCATTGATTGTTTGTTGATTGTTTGGAGCACTCTCACGGTGATCGTTGTAGAAACTGAAGATGTACGAATTACACGGTATTGGCAGACTTTACTGGGAAAGTGGATTGATTATATATATATATTTATTATGAATAGGCTCGCGGTTGACTAGTCTCACCTAATGGTAAGCGATGATGGAGCACGCTTGCTTAGAAGTAACCTGTTCACTTTTTACTTAAAAACCTCTAGGTTGTAACTATCAGAAAACATGGACTCTGGCAGGGAATTACACACCGTTAGTAGCTGTACGTACAATGAATTGAATGAATTCCCAAAACGCTTTGTACGTATAGGTGGGATGTCAACCATGCACTGGTGCCATAATGCTGTACGTCTAGTAGTCCGATGATGGAACAGACTTGACGGAATTAAATTGTGTAATTATTTGGTGATAGAATTATCGTAATGACACCTTTTTTGGTGTGTCCAACCATCAGTGTTCTATCAGTTGCCCTGTGCATTCCAGAGCTGCCGTAAATGTTTTTAATAATCCCGCATCCCTTGATTGTTATAATACAAGTTAGGGTTTTTTATTTCATCTTTTTCTTTAAAAATAAAAGACAGAAGAGTAAATTGAAAACGAATCAGATTTTTTCGTACAATTTTATAATGTTACCTAATTTTTATTTCAATGTAAAAAACCTTATAACCACAAAATAATCAAAACTTGTAAAAAGTTTGCAAATTATGATCGTTGTTTTATTGTGTCATTGACTGCTATTTATTCGAAGAAATCTCAATGTCAGGAGTTAAAATATCATCATCATAATTGACATTTTGATATTGCATTGTTACCCGTACTTGTAGGTACGAGTATCATTCAATATATCTACGATATGAATCATCAGTTGGTTTCTTGTTTGATTTATTTTTGTACTTGCCATTACTGCCCCATTGCAAAGGCCTCTCCGCCGCGCCTTCTCAAACCAATCCTCATGGTACGCGTCCAGATTTTCTCGCCACCTCTTTCTGGGCCGGCCTCGACGGCGCTTATCCTCTGCAGGAACCCACCGCGTGGCGATACTTGCCCAGCGATTACTGCTCATGCGGCCAACGTGGCCTGCCCAATCCCATTTGAGCCTGGCAGCCTTTTCCTCACATCTATTACGCTCGTCTGAATAATTTATAAAAAAAAAAACAATGAAGATTTTTTTTATTATTATTATAGGATAGGATAGGCAGGCTTGGAAAGCGCGGAAGTCAAACACATTTTCCTAGAAGTCGCCTGTTCACTCTTGACTTAAAGACCTCAAAGGTTACACTATTACTGATAACTTACTGTTAAATAAAGTGGATATGTAGGTATAAAGAGGTCAATAGAACAGCGAGATTCCAAAGAGTTACCGCGGCAACTGAAAAAACACAGGAGGTTTTGGTCAGTAAGTGCCTGATACTCCGTTCTAACCCACATTGTTCCTTAACAGATTAAGTCCCTTGACCTACATTTATTCTATCAAACTCATTTAGCTCCCATAGGTATTATATTGACGATATGATTAAGAGCCCTTTCACATTTCGGCATTACGCAAATTTAGGTATTTTATGCATCGAGCGGGCGGCGAACTACGTGAGCGATATTTTCATTCATGCTTCTAGCAGTCTCGCTCGCACTATGATATTGTGTATACGGCGGCTAAACGATCTTGATCTTTCGTAATTGAAGTATTCAGAAAGAGGTTAGAAGATGGATATTTTTTTTAAATGTCGTTTTAATTTAAATATGTTCAAACAAATATTTTTAATATTCTGCAGTATTCGATAAACAATCGATTGTAATATATACTATTCATAGCAAAAATAGATTTTTAAAGTTGTATATATTTCTTTTTAATTCATATAAATTAGTGCTCGACTGTGATCCAACCTGATGGTAAGCAGTGATGCAATCGTTGATAACTAGTTTATTAAGTGTATATTCAGTCTAGCCTTAATTTTATGGTAGTATGGTTGAAATCTTATCGAATAAATGAAACAACAAAATGTATTATTTATTTTATTATTTGGTACAGTCAGACATTATATTTTTACATCAGAAAAATATTTCCCGCAAAGGCATTGATCGAGCTTTTCTTGAGTCGATAACTTCTGGCAGTACACATTTTTCATAAAACAGCTTTTAATTTGGGTAACATTTTTAACGACCAAAATTCGTCGTCTTTGTAGATTGTTATAGTTTTTACAGGAAAGTCTGGTCCAGTCCATATGGCAAGTATGCAGACATTTTTATTGGATATATAAAGCTGTCCTTGAATTTGGTAGAACCAGTCATGACTTTAACTAGTCTAACTTTAATAAGTTCACTATCTGGTATACTAGTAAAGTGTGAACTTTATACTAATTGAAATATTATTTCAATTAGTATAAAGTTCACACTTTATTATAACTTCAATATAACGGTATATTATACCGTTCGAAAATAAATATTTACAAAGATCAAAAACTGCGTTCGTAGTTCACACGCACACAATAGCAATGCGGCAGCGTCTACGCGACAGTCGGCGCACACGACGGTAGTCACGGTAGTATCGGAACGAAAGCGCGCGGGAAAGAAACTGACATAGGTCCGACCTCGACAAGCGCTCGCGCGATACTAATCGCAGATGACCGGCGCAGTGAAATATAAAGTGTTTTTATTTATTTTATTAAAAAATAATAGTAGCGATTTAAAAAATAAAAATAATACTATAGTTTAAGCAAATGTTGATGATTATTTTGGTTTAAATTTGAAGTCTAAATAATGTAGAACTTTGGAGATATTGGGGCTTATTTTGAAGCCTTTTCGGTAGATAATTGAATTACGTAGTTTTTTTTTTTCTTTACATAAAAGGCATATAACGAAAATATTACCTGTTATGATTGAAGTATAGGATATTTGAGAGCTAATAATATTTTTGTTTTTGACTGATATTTAGTAGAATCTCAAAATAAGAGCTCAGAAATTATGTCTCCGTGAATTTTTGCCGAAACATGTATCGGGAGAAAGCTTATTACTAAATAATTAAATAATTAATCTAAAATCAGTTTTGAGATAATTATAGTAGAGAAAACGAACTATATTAACCAAGAAATTGTTATTTCATACCACGAACATAAAACCTAAAATTTCAACGTCGAAAACTTGCAATTTCGTGTTTTTTTGTAATACGCCTCTTAAATAAGGTAGTACTTAGGAGTATAATAATAAAACGTGTCATTATAAATTCTTCATCAACAGTATCTTTGCTAGTAATTGTTAGCCTCGAGGTAAGGTGCAACATAATAATATTACTGATGAGTGCTATTTAGAGAAACCTCAGGGGATATTGTCAAAGCCACGTGAAGTACAAGCAGAATATAAATTATTATGCCTTGAAGATGTCCTAGAATTAATCTTGGATGCACTATACGACCTCAGATATCAAAGGCCTCAAAATAATTAGTCAGTACTGCAATATATATTCTTGTCTTGTGATTTTGAAGATATTGTTAAGATCGAAAGTCTTGATGATTGGTTTTCCAATTGAAACAAAAACTGGGTTTCATTTTTCTGCGATATTGCGTTCACAAAATCCCAAAAAATAGGACAAAACAGTAATTTATTTTTTATTATAGTTGTTAACATAATAAACATTACACCCACTATATAGTTTTAATTGGCATGATTGTATAAGAAACAATGATCGCCAAAAACTTCAGCCTACATCCAAAAAATACGCCGTCTATTAATTTTAACCTTGACAACAACTAGGTACAGATTTTGAAATTTTACCGTACAGTAATTCGTTTCTTCATGCTATTTAAAGTAATACATAACTGTCAATTGATAATTGAAAATACGAAACAATATAAATATTTTTTTTACGTTATTGATAAAAAAGGGTACAACGAAGTGAGGCTCTGACTCCTTTGGTCGGTGGGAACACCTATGTTACAGGAATCAGTGTTCCACACTTAGGTAAATGAACATACATTTTACTAGCTGCTCACCCAGTCTTCACTAGGGTGTAATTTTTTTCGATTTTTTATAATTTTCTTTCACACCAACCTTTTTCTGACAATTACGAATACAACAAAAAAAGGATTAGCCAAAAAGGTGCAGCCGATCTAAATAAATGCATTTACATACACATACTTATAGTTTTAATTCTATAGATACATATCATTCGCTCATAGAAAAGCCTGTCTAAACCTAAGCGGATACCGCTTTTGGTAGCTAAATTTACTCGCGAAACTATACCGGTCGTATATCCTATGACTGCAAATTGTTATCAATGAACCGGTCGTGCTGAGTGACTAAATAATTACATTGATTGATTAACACACGCATCATATTTATAGTCAGATATTACTAAAAACATAGCCTAAACAACCACACAGTGGTTCCCAAAAAAGAAACAAATGATAATATTTATTTAATAATATCTTTAAAAGATTAAACGTAACAAAAAATTGCTTGAAACAAAGATATCATGGAAAAGTAAAAACAGGCCTTCTTTTTTGTGGATGTGCAATAAAAATGAATAGTCATAAGGATATTGCCAACCGTTTAACAAGTTGGATGTACAAACATGATCGTTTCTGATAAATATCTCCGTTTACAAATGATATCTGGTAGGCGTCAGTAGGTTCTCATGGGAACTATAATAGTTGTTTAGTCCTTGATCCACACCCACTTCTTCATATCCTCAATCGTGATTGTTGATATAGTAACAGATTTATTTATTGTCGATATTAAATTATGCACGAATGTTATATGTTGCAATAGTAAGACCTACATTATCATATGTTCTAATATGCTTAAATTCCTTTAGTACATTCAAAAACGTATGTAGTTCTATTAGAATTAATCATATCACGGCCTTCATGCTTTAGATCTAGTCATAGTATAGTCACTTTCAGATTTCAACTGATATATAGTTTCCCTTCTCCATGACTCATAGATTTATCTTTTTTTGCCATATCCTATGTGTCATGTTGGGTTTAATATCGTACTTACCCACTTAAGATCGATGATAGCTTATACAACATGTGTAAAAGCGCTACTTGACAACTTGAGAATATGCTTATCATTAAACAAGTGGATTTAGAGTTGGTGTTATTTAAGAGACTCGAGTCTAAATTATAAAGTACACCATTAAACAATTATTTTCATTGAAGTTTTTTGTTAGTTGTTTCAGCGATAATTATTTTTAACCGACTTCGAAAAGGAGGAGGTTCTATGTTCGGCTGTATGTATTTTTATGTGAAGAAACGTAATGAATCTTTAGAATCTATCAATTTGTATGTTGAGAGTTACAGCATAACATCGAAATAAACTTTCACATATTTTGTAAAACTAATAAGGATAGTCTTACGCAGCAAATTTTATCCTATTAGTTGAGCGCAATCATCATCATTAGCAATGTCTGCTACCAAATATGGGCCTTCGTAAGGTGTGATTTGCAATAGATGGTGTTGATTAGACTTGTGTCTACTAAACTGACCCACAGTCGTGTCACGAATTACGCAACGCTCTTGCCTATTGTCTGATCGTCTACAGCTTTTTACTGGTTGTCGTAAAACACTTATTTTACAGATTTTACCGTGTTTCTGTGATGAGGACACCTGAGCACTTCCCGTGGATGTTGTAAGAGATGACTAAGTGATAATATATGTAATACATTAAGAACAGTCAGAGGCTCTTTGCCAATCGACTCATAACACTTAGAAAAATCTAATAAAGTGCAGTCCTAGAATCGTTCCTTGTGGCATCCCAGGAAGTTGTTGTACGAAACTGAAGGCTAATTTACAATTTCATAACACAATTCTTTTCCAATAAAACTGTAGACACGTAAAAATGTAATTATGATGAAGTAACAACTATTATCCATGACAAATCTAATGTCACAATCGTCACCTATCATATCACGCTACCAGGAAATCATGATTCTGAGGGATTAAATCGTCTTCAACCATTGCCGCAGTAGTATTTTGGTAAATTGATTCTTACCGCAGTTTGGCCGCGGTTGGCGCGCGTGCCTAGAAAGTGGTGGCAGATCAATTACATGACATAATAGACATTCGTGAGATTTTATTGTAGTTGTGTGTATAGACTTTTTTTATAGCTGTATTACGTATTGAATAGAGTTACTAGTTAAGTTGAATTTTGAATGAAAGTTTATTTTTAGTTATTTTTTGTAGTCTAGCAAGTGATAGCGAGAATTTTGTGTAGGTAATAAGACTTATAAATTATAATGATCTCTAAAATTCAAAGCTTGATAAACCAAGAAAAAATGCGTTTAAAAAAATTGGTGTAACATCCTTAATTTATAGATTTGTGTCTAAGTATCCTAAATTCCATACAATTCAATCATAACACAAATATGTACACATAATGGGCACCACGCACACACAATGCCAATTAATAGAACTGATGTTAGAAAGTATATTTGTTTTCATAAATACCCATGATGAATTGCTCGCAGAATCACCGTTAATCCAAAGAAATCAACACTTTGTGTGCCTATGTCCAGTTAATCAAATATGTGTCCAAGGATAAGTGCTAAGATTAAGATGTATTTACTTTAGACATTTGTACCCACTTCTGCTAATAAGTTGGCACTATGTTGGACATGAGATCTTGTTTGAACAGTAGATATAAACCGCTTGTTAACGGTCGTTAACGGCTGTAAATTATATGTTAATAAAGACTGTCAACTTGCTGTTTTGTGTCATTATTATCAATTTCATTTATACAATGTCTATTACGAGTACTACTTCAGTGTAATAGTTTCTGAGATTATATATTTTGTACTCGATGCTACCGTTTTCTTCTATCTCCTAGTTTGAAGTAAAGTTTTCTGCATCAACAAACTACTCCATCTATTGGATCTCTGAAACAATAGTCTCTTTATAAATAAATTCAATAACATCATCTTCCTTTATCAAGTCGTCAGCAGCTGTGAAAACCGCCAAGTCATTGTCCCTTGCACGCTGATTGTTCTGTAAGGCCATGTTATCGTGTAATTCAGTGGACGTCTTCGACGCGCGACTTCATGACGCTAATTGTCGGCACGAGTATATAAATCACTCTCATCTTGTATTATGTCTAATAGGATCACGCATTAATGACTTATTACCCGATTGATTCATGTATCTTGGGATAGCTTGATTTTACTTCGGGCGAATTGATGGTACCAAAGAAGTGAATACAAAAAATGTCCGGACTTTTTTTATGGTAGGTAAAATCATCCAATGACAAATCCCGCCCTTGGGCGGACCGGGAAATAGTGTCAGACTCTTACTGACTAAAAACGTACCCCGTTCCTTCGTTGCCTATCGTGCCGAGGCCGGGTATTCCTTTCGGAAGCTGACCCATGACTCCAGCAGGCTTCGACCCTGCATCTAGCAGGCTGGGCCTCTACGGTTTGCTGACAGCTCCTTGAGGCGCGAGGGAACAGTACGCGCCGTCGACGACTTGGGCTCAGTCCGGTCGGTTACTGGACGACCGGATAGCGTGCTACCCATTGCACGCCGTCCGCAAGCCCGCGCCTACTGTGGCCGGAAATCGGGATCGGAATCCCGGCGGCGGCTGGGGCGAGCGCCCCGCTGCCTCTGCCTGACGTGATCGGCCTCCTCCTTAGCTAGCATTACTGCTTCGCAGAAGGAGGCGACCGCCCGCCATCCCTCCTCACTCCGGAAAATGTCCGGACTTTAGGTACTATGTATATCTAGATTATAAAACAGTCAAATTTTACACGACTTATAAATTTTTATTTCGGTAGAAATATTTATTATTTGGTTTTTGTTCTTCTGCGAACGCATTTGTTGGTATAATATTAAAGATTATGTCAAAATAGACAATATATCGATGGCTAACAATAATATTGCTTAGTTATATGTACCATGTGTTTTTAATCTGACGTTCATCCGAGCTTGTCAAAGTGAAAGTATGTAATTAAGTTTATGTAACACAAATATTGAGCTTGGACACTTTGTTTTCAATTATTGGCAATCATTCACTTTATTTTACTCTCTATACTTCAGTCTACTCTATTTTACTCTCACAACTTTCGTCAATTGTTGTTTTAATCGAATCGTAATCCGGTACATTATCAAATCTGGAGAAAGTTACGCAGAAAGAGTAGATAAACTCCTTCCTCTGCAGGGCTGTATTGTTATAATAATAATGAGACTTGACAAAAATACACATTATAATCCAATAATTTAGGCTTTGTATTTTAGGCTTCCCCAGGAGAGAATGAATTCACAGGCTTTCCAGTTTTCTCAGCTCTCAGTAATAATTCTTTTTAACGATATCATATAAAATTAGCATTCCGAATATAAAGTTTTCCACATTTGGTATTATTGCAACATCGACCATTCATAGCTCTCTTAATGTATTTATTGGATCTAATGTGCAATAAATAGACCAATTCTTAGCAATCGTATTTGATGTGCTTGGATTTTCTCCGTTAATTGTGTTGTAATTTCTTTTAAGCGATGCTTTTCATCACAATCTGGTGGTAAATGAAAGTTTTTGTGATTCATTACAGTCAAATAAAAATATATAAATGCTACCTGATTATTATATAACATACTACCACCTAGCTCTAAATGTTGTAATAAAAACTAGATATTATTAATTAGCTTCTAATTCTTCTGTATTGAATTCCTCATTTCATTATTGATTAGAAGAAAAGTATTAGAAGTATTCATAGCTTTATCTTTAGATCTTAATTCAATTGCATCGTTTTTATCTTCTTTATTGTTTCAAATTTTGCAATCAAAATATCTATTATCATCATTGTTTTTAAAATAAACCACTAACTTAGCTTGGTGATAATTAACCCAAACGCAAAACAAAGACTTCTACATTTCTAATGCAAACATCTGTCACCTTAGCTTCATTATAAAACAAGGTGAATAAACTTGGTCTCTTTATTTATGACAAGTTAGCAAATGTTGTTTTATTTAAACAAGCTTTTAGCACATTTAGACCTGTAGTGTAATAATCAAGTAATAAAAGGCAAAAGAATATGAATCTGCATGATATTAAGTCGGATACAGCTGCTTTAACGCAACATGCAATGTAACAGAATTCTTATAGAGTGGGGGAGGGTCTTGTTCGGGCGAATTGTGTACACTACGCACGCGAAGAGCATTTCAAATATGTGAGTAGGTACGTGCGGCGTCTACACTAATGAATGCTCGTTTTATGTTACCTTGCATGTTACGTTACAGCAATCTGTAACTGGCTTCATGTTTTGTGAGCATCAAATAACGTTCAAATTTCGGAACCAATAATATAATTAGAAGCTATTTTCATTAATTATTAATTTTGTAACACGCACTTGTTTTAAGAGTTCTTCGTTACCTGCGTCTATAGACGGTTTATTGGCGGTAACCGGTTTCTCCGTTTCGGTGTACTCTAAAACTTCCTCGTCATAGGTTGACGTTCGATAAACAATAGCATGTAACACTAAAATATGTGCGAATTCATTGATTTCTACTGAATCGACTCCCACAGCTTGAGCTACACAGTTTGTTACCTTTTTCTCTGGGAAATGTGAAGTGCCTCTCTGTGAAGTGGCTTGTTATTCTAAAAAATATTTTCCGCAGGACATTGAACTATTAAACCTAAGTAATGCTGTTTGGCTGCTTTTGTTGCATTTTAAGCATTGTTTGGTAAAGGGATAATTTAAAAACAGAGGATAGCATTTTCTTGGACCAAGTTATTCGTATTTGAATAGATACATCGGTATTTCACATAATAATCACATTTATAAACATATTTAAGACTTTTGTTGCATAAAATTTGATTATTATAAATATAAACATCACATGCATAACATAGATGTAACAAAACTAAACTTTCTCTTAGCATTTAGAATTTGCTTGTATTTTCCGAACATCAGTCAACTCTTCCTATCTTCCCATAATTTATAATGTTACGCTATTGACCATCTAATGTCAATCACACTAATGTTATAAATATCAAAATTGATATATGTGTGTGAATATACATATGTTTAATACTCCTTCTCGCACCAAGATAGCTTAGATCCTGTATTAACACATGCTATATTATAATGTCTAATGAGGTAGTACTAGTTCTGTGCGGACAAAGTCACAAGCAAATGAAATTCGTATTATTTTAATATCACGGATTCTGCTCGCAAAATGCCCGGCAGATTGTATCCATGAGTGAGATCTAGGCCTCTTAACCTGATTTCCTACAACCAAATCGTCCGTGATGCCACCAAGTCGTTTTCTAGACGAGTCTTACAAAGTTACGGATGGGAGGCTGCAAATTGCTTTGTGGCTTCAACTTTCTTTGTGATTCTGACAA
This sequence comes from Leucania comma, assembly GCA_958295575.1. Classification (NCBI taxonomy): domain Eukaryota; kingdom Metazoa; phylum Arthropoda; class Insecta; order Lepidoptera; family Noctuidae; genus Leucania; species Leucania comma. Next base: position 18,679,507 of record OY282477.1, on the reverse strand, counting down.
ACTAGGTTAGGTTAGGTATGGAAATTTAATAACCTAATTAGACTGGTGGCTTCCTGAAATTGATGCGAAAATAGACTTTAGTATCAGTAGTAGTGCTTACATTGTTTTGAGATTTTCCAATGGCCTATCCTAATCGAGTACTACCTACTTCAAATCTTTGGTATCGCTTCACAAAATCTTATCTGTGTAGCATTTTCTCGTAAATTTTAAACACGTAATGAAACTGCCTAATAGTTTTACATTTGACGAAAATTTTGTATTAGTAAAGAATCAATTGTCTTTATCAGTACCTACCTACATTAGTTTTAGCCTATAAAATGTATGTTCTAAAAGCGTATATACATGTCTTGCCACGTTAAGTTGCGTTTTCTCCGTCTTTATATTCATAACAGAATTCTATTTTTCAAATTATACATTCATTTCATTTCTGACTTTCTTCTTTGTGTTATTAGTTGTTATGCTTGTATGAGTATTAATAAAATTATATAGATATGTTAGAGAGAGACAATCACAGGTGACTGTTTTATTTATCAATAATATGCAAATTTTATGAAATCTTGTTAGCTAACTGTTGCTTGCCAACACCATTTTATGAGACCTCCATCAACTAAAATTTATAAAGTAAAGTTTTAGATATGAGAACAGAATAAAAAAAAAAAAAAATTTTATCATTCACTTTATAAATATGGTTTTCCTATAAAAACAAATCCTTGTGTACAATAAGACATACACATACTACATTACTTACTAACATAGTTTTTAAGAATTCTGTTACTAACAATTTTGGGCCTAGTTGCCATTAATAAACAACAATTATTATTATTATTACTAATGTCTAATTCAATTCATTCATCAAAAATTTGTAAAAAATTTGTTAATAAAATTTTATAAATTATTGATCATTATCGTATTCTAAGTAAGGTTTTACGAATAAAAGAGTGTACATTCTAATATATTTTCATTGTGTCATTATTGTTTTCAAAATCACTAACGTTTATTTCAGTTTAGTTCTCTTCACCTTATTCTACTTGATCTATTTCAATAATAAAACCAAGAACACTCGTAAGAGCTATTTCAAACAAAACAATGTTTATTGAGTTAACCCTGACTTTTAACAAAAGTTTACCTACTGCCAAACTTTTGGAACGTGACGCAATATACACAACAATTTACAAGTTACTGATGATCAGAAAAACCACAAGTAATTCTCATAGCCTTGCTCCAGTTCACCCGATTTGAGCGTTGATCACATTGATCTTGGATAGTGAGCAAAAATAGCCTGCCTTGAGATGCCGAAATAGCCTCTGATTGCCCATGAGCTGTCCAGAACAGGCACCGTACACGGTTTAAGAACAAACATTTAATATATGTTCGAGCTTACAGTGGGTGTTGTTACTTTGTGCCTAATGAGTGGTATATGCAAATTGTGTGCCCTACTTACCTATTGACATTGGTAATGACAAATTAAAAATGGTACAAAGATATATTGTAAGTTTGTCTAGCTAAAAATTGTTTTAATTTTGTTTAAAAAATAGCATCGTTGCCTCACACTAAAAATGACTCCTGTGGGTTTGTTCACTTACAATAAACATACGCAAGACACCCAGACAGTGTTGCCAGACGATCGTCACGAATTCCCCCCAAACCTTTCCCAAAATCCCCCCAAAATTCAAGTTTTGAAGAAAAAATCCTCCACAAATATTTTTCGTAACTATGGATTTCATAAATAATTTTTTTTTAAAAACCGTCTAAAAAAGACACATAAAAGTGAAAAATAATTTTAATTTCGGAAGTCGTTGTTTCAATAGTTTGTTCTCTTCGTTATTAAGCACCGGCTTCCAAAATTAAAGTTATTTTGCAATTTTTTGCATTTTTTTTTTAAACAAAATTTATTTCACACTTTTTGGTAGTACCTACCTCTCAACCAAACGTCAATAGATACCTTCCGCCATTCGGTTCCATTATCAAATCATCATGACAATTATAAAAGCAGAACTTCTTCTTTTGAAGTCGGTTAGAATACCTTCTCCAAAATGTGACAATATTTTTCTGAAAATCGATCAGCCAAATCAAAATCGGTTCAGCCGAAAGCGAAATAATTGCGGACAATCATACATACATACAGGTCAAACTGAGAACCTCCTTTTTTTTCAAGTCGTGGAGGATTTTTTTGTACTCTGCTAAAAATAAGTATATTAGTATATTATACTACAATGTATGAGACAAGACAAACACGGATGCGAAGTTTGGAAGCTTTGCGAACTTGCAAACGTTGAACCGAAGAATATAATACGACTACTTTCTGACGAGAACACAGAATACTTTGGACGAGAACGTTGAACGATGCACGTCGTGGGGCGAGGGGGCGCGGTATGGTAACTTCGGAGATACTCAGATATCATCGTGCGTAGGATTGCTTTTTTTTGTTATGTTTTGGGCTAAAATTCATGAATATTTATATACCTAAAACATGAAAAAATATGGAAAAAATTTGTTCATAAAACCCTCTAATTCCCTCCAATCCCAGATTCAATCCAATCAAATTGTCCCTCCATCACTATAAAAAACCTCCAGTTTTGGGAGGAATCCCCCCAATCTGGCATCACTGCACCCAGACCCGTAACACTTATCTATATAGTATAGTATCAGCTTTATAATGTTCCCACTGCTTGGAATCAGGCCTCCTATCTAGGAGAGGGAATGGGCCGTAATTCACCACGCGGGCCCAGTGAAGGTTGGTGGATGTCACATGTCTTCGAATTTTTGGGTCTAGGACACGCCAATATTCCGCCGATGATTTTCTTCACCGTTTTGAGAACAGTGGTATGAAATAAATTACACAAAGTAATGCGCCAGGCTGGGTTTTAAACCCGCAACCTACAACTCGTAAGTCGGGGCCGTTACCACTCGACCACCATTGCTCTACTCTACTTCACTTCTCTGTAGGTCATACAAATATTTATTCCGCGCGGACATCGAACCAGCGACGCGCAACGCAGCAGCCAACCTCTCAACCACAGCGCTAACCGTGCCGTCAATATTCGCGCATAAATAATCTTAATGTCCGAAATTAATGTTCGTGACTCACCTTTGAACACTGAGTTTGTTTCGGTGTTTCTTCTCAGGGTAGTCAGCTAGGAAACACCGGCCTCATCTAGTTTGCATAAACGAAAAAATGAACGTGTAAATCCGTTTTTTTCTGTTTTTAATAGGCTCTTGACAAACTGGGTCCCCTATGTTGTTTCGAACGCCGCTGTTGCGACACACGCTGTTGCGAATTGTTTTTCCACTGCCTCACAGGTTCGAAAGCTCATGGACTCGAATGAAGTAGTCGCGAAAGACGCTGTTTCGAAAAAACATTTTCACTTTGGAAATTCGATTCGAATACCATTTATTATAACAAAATCCGACATGATTTGCCCTGGATTCAACTCAATGTTAAATTCAGCAGAATATTCTTTTAGTTGTGAAAAAAAAAAAACAATCTATTATTCTTCTGATTTTTTATCTAGAAACCTGTACACTAATGGAACTTGCTTCTGCAATCACGAGTTCCGACTATGCAGTGAATAGAAAAAAGCTGAGTGAATATTGTAGGACAGGTTTGAAAGGTACCATCGAGAAACCACATTTCTGATTCACTTAACCTCCGCAGATTCGATTCGGTGGTGAATATCAACAGGCGTTGGTTATTCCCATATTCATGGCTGCGAGCTAAAAATTTTACTCCATTTATTTAGTACGTTAATAATAATATTAAATGATGATGTTGACACCGAATTTGTTGATTTAATTTAATTACTGCTTAAATATTTTTCTGTACACTTTATGACTAAATAAATCGAAATCACAAGCATTCGAGCGTATGAGGCAGTGAAAATGTTTTTCGAAACAGCGTCTTTCGCGACTACTTCATTCGAGTCCATGAGCTTTCGAATCTGTGAGGCAGTGGAAAAATAATTCGCAACAGCGTGTGTCGCAACAGTGGCGTTCGAAACAACATAGGGGACCCTGATAAACTAGTTCGCCTCACCATCAACGATTGCATCACTGCTTACCATCAGGTGGGATTGCAGTCAAGCACTAGTTTATATTCACTATTATAATAGTTAGCCTGTACTGTTCCACTGCTGGGCAAATGCCTCCCTCCATTATTTCCAATATCACGGCTTATATTAATATTAAAAAAGGAACAATAAATAAATATTATTTATCATAGGCAATTGTGTATGAGACCGCGTTGCAGATTCGGTTCAATGTCACCTCATCGCTCACCGTGAGAAAAATCACCAAATAACTGCCCTGAAGGTCGCGGTAAAAGTGTAAAAAACGGCCAACGCCCAACTCGCAAATATCTGGGCCAAGTGCACGCCAATTAACAGGTAATTACACGGTGTGCGTAAATACGGAAACAGATTCGCTTTTCAATAGTTTTTACCATTGCGGAATCTTCACGCTTTCATTGGATAGGAAATTGCTCGATTTGGATGAAAGACTATCTCTGTTAGATTGAATAAGTTTTTTTTTTTGTTCTTTGCGGGTGTTTCTTGATATCTTTTATTTTTTAAACTATAGCTATTATGTAGAACGGTTGGCGCAGTGGGAACAAAAATGTATGTTTATATATCATACAGATCGTTTAGTGAAATATTGGCATATCTACAATAAAAGAGGAATCTCTATACTAGTCTCGTCTATACTAGTAGCTAACATCACAATTTCTGATATAAAATGAAGTCAAAACTTCGTTTTAGATATTGGTAGATACAATTTTTAATCCTAGTTGCATGATTGCTTACCATCAGGTGGAATCGTAGTCAGCCCATGATAACAAGCAGTGATGCAATCATTGATGATGAAGCGCACTAGTTTATTAAGAGCCTATTCACTAGCCATAAAGACAACTAAATTACAATCGACTGGGAAGACTGCAGCATGCAAATCGTTCTAGTCCAGAATCAATTATATTTCCCAATCCTGTGATTTATAAGCATTTGCGCTAACATGTCAAATTCATTACACACCCACTAGATTATATAAACAACATAAACCGTCCACTACTATTATTTCTATTATTATTTCAACACTTTAATCTTAACCACTTCATAATCAATTAATGTCTAGATGGATTAAGTTCTACATTGTGGGACTAAGCTTCACCTCGTTGGGAACACATTACCCTTTGGCGAAACAAATGCGTTCACCACGCCGTCATTTTGTACGAAATCGTGTCATGGGACACTCGTTTGTTACGGCCATTCAGAGTCATGGAGGCATCATCACCAGGTTTGTCTGCGTACGTGTTAGGATCCGAGTCCAATCTATCTAAAATAACTAAAGTTAATTTATTTCATTTCCTCACCTGGCCTTAACTGACTACGGTAGTGGCCAGTGTATCACAATCGTTAGATTTAAGTCGGTGTAAAATTTATATTTTCGTCACTTATTGATTTATCTCAGGTCTCTGGGGTCCAGGACCTTTGGAAGACATCTTGCACACAGAGATCTACGCTCTGTAAGGTTTTTTTTTTGTGGTAGTTAAAATCACAAAAATCATCAAAGAACAAATCCTGCCCTTGAGTGGGGCGGGATATAGTGTCAGACTCTTACTGACTAAAAACCTACCCTGTTCCATTCATTGCCTTTGATCCAGGGCCCCGAGGTTCATTTTCACATAACCTTTGGCTCCAGTAGGCTTCGGCTCTGCTAGGCCCCTACAACGCTTTGGAAGGCGAAATTAGCATTAGCTTTCTGACTGACTTTTTCACATTTCAAAAGTGGCCGTAAATGGTTTATTTGAAATAAAATGCTTTAAATCTTTGCATACAAGGAACCGAAGTCAACTTGCAGAAGCCTCTTACTTAGATAATCTTCATGGAACGTGGTGTCAACCGACGATTATTCCTGTAGATACGCGCTATGCTAGCGCACTTGAACATCCCTGAGTTGGTGGGAAAGTATCGCGACATATAGAAAATAAAGATTACCAATAAAGTTATGTTATCATTTTGGTGTACAATAAAGTTTCCACTATTTTATTCTCACCTGGTCTAAATTGAGAGAACCACACTAAGCAGTAGTCTTAATCATTTGAATCCTTAATTAGAGACACAATAGAAAGATAATAGGCGTTCGCTTGGGGTTTGAGTAACTACCTGAAGTAAAACGTTAAAATATCCCAAGATTCAAAATTTTAAAGCTTTTGGTTCATGTTCTGGTCAGAAGAAACGCACTTACATTTAGTTTACTGACCTTAGACCTGACAAAAGGATGATACAGTCCTCTTATTTATGATATCCGCCAAAATAATATTTGGTATCCATTTTGTAGACAAAATTTAACAGTTCCCATAACCTAAATAAATTGCTCAGTAGTTACTGTCATACCTACATGACATTGTATTGTCGCTCATGCGTCAACGTTTCACGGGTGCTGTTCGCGTGACCTTGACACTGCGGCTGGCGCAAGCGCATCCGACACGTAGGCTTGACTGACAGCTATCATTTTGTAAGAGAAATTATTATGTTGTTAATTCCCGTGATTTTGGATTTTTGAAAAAACATGGTCAAGTTAAGTGTGTGTGTGACAATATTCATTCAACCAATCACAGCAACCTATGCATTTGTTAGTGTATTAGATTAATTTGTTATACGACTAGCTTCTGCTAGCGGTTTCACTCGCATGGTAGTAGAAAACTATACCAAGGGAACATACTCTTGGGACAAAATAGTAGATCATGTGACTAGAGGATTAAACATGTATTAAAGTCACAGGCAGCATCAAAAATTGAATTCCGAATGAAACGAAGGTTATTAAATTTTAATCCCGAACGCAGTGAGAGATTTATATAATTAACTCCCGAGTACTGCGAAGGAGTTAATATAGAAACCTGAGTAAAATGAGGAATTCAACCCCCCAAGACAAAGATAGCTTTATGCCCGTATTAGATATTTTACTTTTTACACCTTCTGTGAGATAATTGAAAGATAGTCTACTGAAACAAATTGTAAATTAGAGGGAATTAAAATCACACACACACACTCACACTCACAAACTTTCGCTTTTATAATATTAGTGTGATAATATTAATACCAAAAACTCTGCCTTAATCGTATACGAATAAATCTAGCAAATGATCCAGTTATCTGGTGGGTACAGCAGACATTCTAGTCGTTAGCTGTGTTTTATTGCTAGCTCTAAATTAGAGTAAACTATGTCAAGCACATAAAGTGTCATGATTTCTTAAATGTTCAACAATCAACCGAGTCAAAGTCGGTTTGGACACTCTTGGTGAGCTTTAAACTTATCTTAGAGTAATCTTTAACCATACAGTTAATGAACCCTGCCAGTTTGATACAGTCGTGTGAAGAGGAGGGATGAAACGAATGTTACTAAAAGAATTATGAGTATACATGTGAATGTCTCTATCCAAGAGAGGTCTGCCCAGGAAGATTTGAATAGGGTGTGTGAGGAGCGATATGAGAGAAAAGGGAATCAGTGATAGCGTAACGGGTGACAATGAAGAATAAAAGGCGTTGCGCCGACTTCACGCACATGAGCCAAGGGCTTCCGCCGGGATTCCGATCCCGATTTCCGGCCACCATAGACGCGGGCTTGTGGACAGCAAGCAATGGGTAGCTCGGTGTCCGACCGTCCGGTAACCGTTCGGACCAAGCCCATGTCGTCCACGGTGCGTAGTGTTCCACGCACGCCTCAAGGAGTTGTCAGCAAGATCGAACCCTAATGGGGCCAAGGATCGATTTCAGAAAGGAAGGTTCGGCCCCGGCATGAAAGGCAACGAAGGAGTTGGTTTTTAGGCAGTAAATGTCTGACACTATCTCCCGCCCCGCCCAATGGCGCGGAGATGTCATTGGATGGGAAATCATCCATCATCACTGAAAAAAAAAATGAGACGAGGACAGGAAACTGGTAATGAACATCGTAAAAGTTAATGATCTCATAAAAGCGTTATAAAAGCTTACACAACAACAACTACCTGCCTACATCTTTTGTTTCTAACAAGGTACATACCCACGTCGTAATAGATAGGTACGTAGTCTAACCTTTTCAAACTAAGTCAATTACTTTTTAATAGTATGCGTAGAGGGGTCACGGTAATTTTCTTGTCAAAACAATTTGACTGTAGGTACTCGTATATAATATGCAGTGTCTACCCACATCTGTTTAAGTTGAATGCTGTAAGTATTACCGAATGCTGACTAAACTTACTTAAGTTCTTTTTTCGTAACTACATAGGTACGAACAAAAGCTATTAATAAATAGGGGTTCGTCAATAGTTTTTCGCTGTTTTGGTGGAGCTAAGAATCAAATTTCCCATCCTCTATCATGGAATTCTTTCCCGCTCAAGGTGGAAGCTTAAGGAAGTGCCAGACTTTTACTGACTAATGTAAAAGTCTTTCGATCAATCCCATTAGTTTAGTGCCCCTACCCTTTAGGAATCGTTGCGTGAAGTCTGGACATACCTTAATATGCATAAAACCATATTAGTTTTAAGGGCCGGTTGTAGTGACTAAGGGCTGATTTCATCATTCAATATAAAAACTTAGTTCAACTAAACTGAGCTCAGCGTAATCTAGTTTAAAGACCAGTGTCGTAAACATGGGCAAAGAAACTAAAAAGAATAAAAAAACTCTCTTCTTTTCCGTGGTAAAAGAATGGAAACTGAGTTTAGCGTAAACTGGGTTCAATTCATAGCGGTGAAACGCAAAATGAAGCTATAATCTCGATTAGTCGCTCAAACTGCGTTTTGTTTGAACGAATCGAGATTTTATTGGTGAATTTGGCTCTGAGTGTTTTGTATGAACTCCGCCCGGGTCTACGTCGCCTTTGCGGCCCCGAAACAGTGGTTTTATTTAAAAAAGAAAGACAAGTATTCAAGATTTTTGTTTTAGAGAGGCGCTTTTAAAAAACAAGCTTTATTTTTTTTATAACTTTTGAATTCGTAAATTAGAGTCAGATTCACGATATTTTTTTACCGAGCCAACTAATTAATATCAAGTTTATTTCATTTCAATAAAATAATGTTTCATGTTCTCTTTTATATTTTTGGATTTCCAGAGATTTAAAAAAGTTCAATATGAGTATAACCTGGCCTTAATACTAAAGAGTGAAAGCTCAATTTTACGAAAGCTTTTAGTGTACAGTCGATTTAAATATTTCCAAACAGTAAAAGGTACAAACTGCTTTACAAGGCATATCTTTTCGTCTTCTTGCAACATCTGCATGAAGAGTTGGAGCGAACATTATCTGTCAGAAATAAACATATGAATGCCCCACATATGTACGTCACACAACTTGATTACCGCAAACCAAAAATGGCATACCTTTTACGGCAACGTATTTCTTTGGGTTTCGTCAACACGACTACTCGAGCAGGTCATGCAAAAATGGTAAGAGGCCACCACCAGCTCTTAATGCGACCCATTTGCCGTTCTAAACTGAATGGTTAAAGGGATGGGGCTAAATAGAAATACAGGAAGAAAAAAAGAAAGAAAAAATAAATCTTCCTTCATATAAAAGTGAATAGCTATTGCTTAGTCTCGCTAAAACTAGAGAACGTCTGGACCAATGTGTCTAAGTTTTGTCTTCAAATATTTAATTCGTGATAAAGGAAAAGATTAAATCACGAAAAAAAATTGAGTACAACGCCATCTATAATTAAAAAATTTAAAAATGGATTATGCTGGTTCTGGAAATGCCCGTAGATGGCGTTACCGATACGAAGTTTGCCGGGTCAGCTACTCAGCTAGCATAAAATAAAAATAACAGTAACAATGGTGTATAGCACCAATCCTACATATTTCTCGCTTGCACGCCTGACAATTTTAACACGAGATGGTAAGGCCCCAGATTAAACCGGAGTGCCCACAGACAAGAAATATAAGGTCAATTGAAACAATAAAACTGCGGTATCTTAAATACTCAGCTGGAACTTTTTACTGCATTTGCAACAGTTGTTACAATAGTGTTGTAAGAACAGCCCTTACGTTTATGTGAACGAACCAACAATACAGTCGGACAATAACTGACACGTTAGATACACATACCTTTTTTATCTCGCGACTTATCTCGAGACCTTCGTCGTAGGATCAGATGGTTCCCACGCCTTCGCTGCGTGTCAGATCTGAAACAAAAGAGTTCGCAAAACACAATGATGTGACCTTTTTTAAATTGGATTAAAAGTTTTCGAGACAGATTCCTTTGGAATTGGACTACATGTATTCTGTTTGTTTAATGGCCGGATGGTGGAAATGGTCGACAGAAGTCGCCGACCAAGTTTTGTATTCAAATCTGATCTTGTTTATGTTATAATTTTATAGTACAACTAGCTGACTTGGCAAACGTTGTTCTGTCGTATAAATTATCGAAGATAAGTATGGGGGCGGAAGTAGGGGGGTGTAGCAACATCCATGGTGCTACATCACTATAGTATAAAATAATGTAATGTCCCTTTGTATCTTTAAAACTACGCAACGGATTTAGATGTGTTTTTTTTAATAGATAGATTGATTCAAGAGGAAGGTTTATACATTTATAATACATGCATAATATATTTAATAGAGTCTGTCTAACGAAAGCGCGACTTGGAGTTTTTTTTTTAAATTAAATTGGCAACATAATGTTTCCGTCAAAAGCACGTCAAAGATTGTCAGTATTTTGTAACAAAGATTGATTTTAAAAATATAATTACTTATCATGGATAAAATAATAAAAAGTTATTTAGGAAAGCTGTGAAATACTATGATCAGTAAGTTTAAAGAAAAACAAGAAGAGAAAGTAGTTGTTTTTGATCTCGGGTTTTTAAGTTAGTATGACATTATTATCTTGATCATTGTTGACTGACTATTAGATATATTTTACGATATGATAATAATTTTTCTTATGTTTATAGATAATCTTGAAGATATTCAAGGACTGCGCGAAATAAATAAAAAAAAACATTGAATCGTTAAGGAATTTGGGAGAAAAAACCTTTACACTTAAAACTAAGCTTTAAGAAGAAATATCTTTACTACCGCACTTTATACGTTCAAAAGCGGTCGAATTGATGTGATGAAATAGCATACTTTGAGGATGATAAAATTCAACATTTTGTGTTATTCACCTTTCCCGTGACTTTCTTGATATAATAGTAATATACCAATAAATAAATCTTTACTCGTTTTTGTATTGTATTGGTTATTATAGCTATCCAGTATTGTTCTACTGCTGTGCAAAAGCCATCCACTCTTTCTAATGGTCTCAGTCCCTTACTCACAAGACATCCAGGTCGGTTGGCAAACCTTGAGTTTAGACTTTTGGATGTTAGTCAAAGACCAAGTCTGTATACACCATAGGTCAAATGAGATTACACATGTCCATAAGCTTACGCTTTAGTGATATCACTAAAGCGTGCCCATATGGGGAAAGTGCCCTTAAATAGTTCCTTGATGAACCAGTAACTTTTTCAGGTATTTTCTGTTCGACACGTTATTTCTTTGTCTTATCTGGCCCAGAAAGACACTACTTGGCCCAAGTAGACAATAATATATTTTAAGACGTATTGTATATTCTGTCCGCCTACGTGTACGTTCCTTTGGAGCTGCTGGTTATGATTTTGGTCTTCAACATTTTTATATGTAGAGCAACCAGCATTTGCTCTAGTCCTGTGGCTGTAGGAGAGAACAAGACAATATCATCAGAGAAACGCAAATTACTTAACTTAGCTTCGCTGATGACAATGCCCTTCTCTTCCCATTCGACTGCGAATGTCTGAAAGAAGTGGAGAATATCTTTGGGGACAACGGGACGCCCTGTTTGACTCATTCTGTTTGAAACATAGGATCTAATCTCTCTAACTTGCTGGAAGAAGTATGTGTGGATTCTATTTTTTGTTTTGTAAGGGAATTGAATATTTCTGAGTGTGTGATGCTGTTAAAAGCGTATTGGTTGAGTATATTTATTTCTAAACATTTTGTGTTCCTCATATTAGGAATATAGTTCGTCAAAAAGAATTATACGATTGTCGCAAATACAAAAAAATACTCAAGTATCAAAAATTTTTTCTCCTAGTATGACAGTAATACCATATTCAATATTTTTTGATTTGACCTCATTTTCTCAGGTCGCGCTTTCGTTAGACAGACTCTATCACCTTTGCACCTGTGCGAAGCTGGGGCGGGTCGCTTGTACGAACTAAACTATGAAATACTGCTTCGCGCAATTGGAGTTTTTCTCGAGCTTTGAACATATACAACAGCCTGAATTCATTTTATGGGCAGTTGCACAGATCAGATAAAACACAACATCCGTCCGGCTAGAGGATTCTTCGTTTTCAACGGAGTTTTGCGGGACCTTACACAGTCTGTTCCGAATACCTCTATAAGGGTAAAAATATTCTACGAGGTACCAAACTCTGTTCCGAATACCTCCTTAAGGGTAAAGAGTAAAAATAGGCTACGACCTATGAAACCCACAAACGGTCTAGATGTTTCGGAGGAGCTCTATAGCAAAAAGTGTGACACGAGACTTTTATACATATATACTTTTTTAATAAAACAAAATGCTGGAATCTTGACAAAAAGCTAGGATACTTAATGTCAAGGGTACATAACGAATCATTGTCTTATAAATAATTAATTAATGCTTACAAAAAGATTAGAAGCAGTTTTTTATTGACACACAACGCAGTTAATTTTTTGGCCGTAATAAAGAAACTAGCACTTTGCCTGTGAATTCGTTCACTAGTATGTTTCCATAAAAACTTTAACTAATCTTTAAACTTTATTTTACACTTAACAAACGAGCTGATTACCTTAAATACCTCCACAGATCTTCATGAGTTTTAGTTAAGAACCTCGATAAAGAATCTCGATTAAGCCAGCTTTCAAATAAAAAAAACCGCATCAAAATCGGTCCATTAGTTTGGGCGCTACGATGCCACGGACAGACACACAGATAGACAGGTCAAACTTATAACACCCCTCTTTTCCGCTCGGGGGTTAAAAAGGAAGTGTTTTACAAAATGACATGTTCCTTATCCCAGCAGTCTTTGCTGTGTGTTGATATGTCAGTCACTCAGGATTTTATACACACAGATATAATAAACATTCCGGATATTATTGTCTAGATTAATTTCATAGAAACTCATGAGTCATACAGTCATTAAGAAGTCTATGAATCCATAATATAAAGAAGAAGTATATTACCAAAGAATCTTGGTTCACAGGCAAAGGCGTCGCCAAGGGGGGGCAGGGGGGCTACTGCCCCCCCCCCCCTAGAGACTTGCTTTACCGCTTCAGAGCCTAGTTTAGGCTCTCCCACAAAATAATGCCTATCCTATGTTACCGTAAATATAAGGCTAGCAATTAGGAGTTGTATTGTGGAGAAAAAAACTTCAATTATTATTCCCTATATTTCCAATAGCCCCCTCTTGATTATCGTCTGGCGACGCCCTTGTTCACAGGTACGAGTACCTAAACTTGTTGCATGCAAATTAGTTCGAACTTTTGCCTCAAAACAGAACGAGATGAATTGCAAATAAACAGGTTGTGTTTGCTTAGAGGAAGCAATAAATAATGTTGGCGATTATCGGTATGGCTTAGGGCTTAACGAGCTTAGCCTCGGTAGGCTGCAGACCTGTCCCAATCTACACTCGAGGTGATACTGTCACTATAAGAACTCGATTTTGTTATACAATCGAGTTGTGAGTATCGAGATTGTGAAGTTACCTTCCTACTTTTTCTTTACAATACTCTAAGTCGGTTTTGAAAGGTGTAAAGTAGAGTGAGGAACATAGAGGAAAATTTCATGTGGAAGGTATGATTGTGGATAGCTTTTTTGACTGGCCGGTCTAGTGGTTAGAGACCCTGACTGCTACGCCGGAGGTTGTGGGTTCGATTCCCACCCAGGACAAATGTTTGTGTGATGAGCACGATCATTTGTTCTGTGTCTGGGTGTAATTTATCTATAGTATGTATGTATTTAGAAATATATAAGTATGTTTATTAGTTGTCTAGTACTCATAACTCAAGCTCTGCTTAGCTTGGGACTAGACGGCGTTGTGTGATAGTTGTGGAATATATATAGCTATAAGAGCCAAAAACACGATGGAAAGATGGTGTCAAAGATAATATGGCAAGAAAGATTTTTTTAGGTGGGAAATCATCCAATGACTTTTCCGCTCTAGGGCGTAACGTTTCTGAATAAAACGCATTCATATGTCCCCCAGTAGTTATCGCCCTTGCTACGCCCCTGTGGTTTTGCTGTCATTGCTGTCATCTGTTTGAGACTCGAGTCAAGAGTGAATAGGTTACTTCTAGGTAAGCGTGCTGCATCGTCGGCCACATCATCGCTTACAGGAGCCCAAGTCTGCTATTTTTATTAATTCGTCATGCCAACACGATTCCATTGTCATTTTGCTAAAAATTCGTAATCTGCAAAATTTATAATGACCGATCATTGGTCGATCAGCGGTATTTTAGCTGTCAAAGTCAAAGTGACATTACTGCTTATTTTCTTTATTTAGAGCGGCCGCCGGTTTTCAGTTTTTTGTTATAGTATCAGTGTTGTGTTTTTTATGTTTTTGTTATTATACATATAAGGCCATTCATTTGTCATTATGTAGGTAAGTAGGTACTAGATTACCATTCTATGCCATTTCTTTCAATGCAGTGTCAGTGATACATCGTAATAATGGCGCCATTATATTAGTAGATTACGAAACTTGTCAAAATCAACAATTATGAAATCAATGATAGATCATTTTGACCCTATTGTAATAGCAGACTTGCGGCCCAGGTGAAACAGTGGTCAAACGCGAGCCTATGAATAATAAAAAAAAAACTACTTTTCGAATCAATAGTCCCGCTGTTTTACGATGTCTAAGCGAAGAAGATAAAGGATGGTATTATAGGTTAACAGTGGCACTTCGTATGTTTCGAAACGGAGTCAACAGTGTTTTCCCACGGGTTTGCGCAATAGGCCGGTTGGCACGACGCGACATACTAACTACCATCATACATGTCATCTTTGTAACATGTACATGGATTAAGCCGCCTAACTGTGATCCCATTCTTTGTGGAGTATCATCTTAACAAAAACCTGTGATTTATTATGAGTTTGAGTTGATTACAGTATAGGATATGCTCAAGGAAGATGTGTTTTTTTTTTTGTTGTTGAATGACATAATGCTAGCAAAGATGTTTGCTTCGCTAGACTGCGCTTTCCCAGTCTTGGATCGAGGCCTGGATATCAGTCTACAAAAATGTAGTGACCGCTTGTAAATCGTACCTTGTTAGCTAGCGTGCTAGCCAGACGAATATAATTTTAAAGGGTAAACATTGAAATCAGTGAGTAAATCTGAATATTTTATCTTGTTACACCATTCAAAATTTCTTATGGCCTTTTCCGAGACACTAAAGCTGAACCCAGTTATTCTATAAATCATAACAAACATATTTATTTATCATCATCATCATCGGCCTTATAATGTTCCCACTGCTGGAACTCAGACTTCCTCTCTAACAGAAGGAATGGGCCGTAATCCACCAGGCGGACCCGGTGTGAATTGGTGAATGTCACATGTCTTCGAATTTTTTGTTCTAGGACATGCTGGTTTCCTCACGATGTTTTCCTTCGCCGTTTTGAGAGAAGTGCATATATATTACAATAAGTAATCTAGAATGTATGTTAGTAAAGGATTAAACGTGAAAGAAAGTGGTCATTCGTGGGTGAGGAATAAATAATGAAAGTAAACAATACGAATGTACATTACAATAGTCTATCATAAAGAAAATCTACAACACAACGACTTTCTAGCGAAACTGCCTATTCCGCTAAAATATTCACTTTCATTATATGCATCATAACGTACGTAATACAACATGTAATTGTAGATTTAAGGTTCTTTCTTAAACTCAATAACTACCAATTACTGACCTGGCCTGTTCGTCTAGTGGTTAGTAGCCCTAACTGCTATGCCGGAGGTCGCGGGTTCGATTCCCACCCAGAACAAATGTTTGTATTATGAGCACGATCATTTGTTCTGTGTCTGGGTGTAATTTATCTATAATATGTATGTATTTAGAAATATATAAGTAGTTTATCAGTTGTCTAGTACCCATAACACAAGCTCTGCTTAGCTTGGGACTAGATAACGTTGTGTGATAGTGTGTGTGATATTAACATCATTATAATGGGTGTCTAATTAAAAATGTATGTAGTCAACGCCAGTTGTACACAGTGAACATCCCACCCAAACGCATAAAGCATAGTTTCCCAAACTTTTATGTACTACTACTGCCCCCTTTACAAGAAAATAAAATTCCAACACCCCCCCTTACATAAAAGTTAATTTTATTTGTCTGGCTACTCGTGGTCGTGGGGATCGTGGTATTTCATTATTTGAAAATTTATTTTCTTTCTTTTTTTTTTGTAAATACTAATACATGTTGACACAACGCCCCCTATTTGCCTTTGCACTCGCTTCCGCCCCCACGAAAATCTTTAGCTACTAACTAACTAACTAGGGGCGGTACCGATAATGTTTCCAGTTCTACAGAAACTTAATTTATTTCAAAATAAAGAAAGAAAGAAAGAAGAAAGAGAGAAAGAAAATCACTAACTTCTGCCAGCGATTTCGCCCGCGTGAAAGTAAAAAATATACGAGTAGCTGTCACACAGTAATATTTTTTTTCTGACAACGTGCCAGCTTTCGTGCAGGACAACGTCTGCCGAAACCGTTAGTAAATTATTATAATTTGACATAACCTTCAACGAATTCAGTACTATTCGTCAAGCAAATTCTTCAGCCATGGTCAAACCGGTATTATTATTTAAGGCCAGGTTCATTTTGAACTTTATTAAACCTCTAGAAATCCACAATTATAAAAGAGAATACCATGAAAAATTGTTTCATTAAAATTGACAATTTATACATTTATTAGTTGTTATGTATATTTTATGTATATTATAAATTAGTAGGCTCGATAAAAAAAATCGCATATCTGACCCTAATTTACGATTTTAAACGAGTTTGTCTAAGAGATTAGGGAAATACGTGAAAAAAAATTATCTCAATTTTTCTTATTATTTAAAAGAAGAAATTCTGAAAGCACGCGATAGATTTATCAAAATACAACGTTTCATTTCACAATACAATCACCCCAAACGAATGCACGTACAAAAAATAATTTATGTATTTATAATCACTGGCGTAGCTAAAAACCAACGGCCCGGGTGCGAAAAAAAAAAAAAGAAAAATGGCGACCCTTTTTTACATGGGAAATCATTTGATTTTTCTTCTGCTCTGGATAAAGCGGGGGGAGGTGTCAGAATATTTCTGACTAAAACAAGTGGCCATAATTAGTGTTGTAACCTGGTGTAATTAGATTTTGTTGATGGGAGAATTTTTCGCTAATTGAATAAGTGGTTTGATAATCAGAGTGAAGTGTAGGGGCTCCCGAGCTTGGGGCCCCACCGAGCTTATCCCAGATTGAGGCCCGGGAGGATGTGGCCTTCGACCTAGGGGGCCCCGGGGCGCTGCCCCGCCGACTCTTCGGTAACTACGCCAATGATCATAATATCTTCATATTATGCCCTTGAACCGCCAAAACACTCTATAGTAACAATCAATCAATCCCACGAAAATAAAAATAAAAAATAATCGTTAAATATATCGAATAAAGCGTTATTATAATGTTACTAGCCTTGTGGTCTTAGAGTGAATGACTTGTTCAAAACGAGCCGTGATCTCCAACAATCTTAATGATTATAGTTTTTACAAGTGATTTCGTAACAATATACAACATTATCTAACAATGGACGAATTAAGGTCTACGCTCACTCTCCTGGCTAAATTTTTTTGGACCACGCAAAAACTTAAGGTTTTATTGCAGCCATTTTTTTTATTCTAATCCTCATTTTTTTTTAGGGTTCCGTACCCAAAGGGGAAAACAGGGCTCCTATTGGTATGACTGTCTGTCAATCTCATGAACCGTGATAGCTAAACAGTTGAAATTTTCACAAATGATGTATTTCAGTTACCAGTACAACAATAAACACTAAAAAAACAAAAAACTTACGAGATTTAGGTCACGGGTTCTCGTGTAATTTATTTCATCGCCACTGCTCTCAAAACGGTGAAGGAAAATATCGTGAAGAAACCGGCATGTTCTAGACCCAAAAAATTGAAGACAGATAAACGTTTTCATTTTGCCGTCCCGCACTGGACTCACATTGTAGATTACGGACCATTCCTTCTCTTAGAGAGGAGGCTTGAGTGCAGTGGAAACATTTTATGCTACTTATTCCCATACAACAAACGTGATTTTTTTGCCGATTTTCGCTACGGAGAGGACTGAACCCTTCGTGCACAATTCCAATCCGCACTTGGCCGTTTTTTTTCCTAATCGCAGTTGTTTTTGTTTTATTTGAGACCAATCAAGTGGAGAAATAAACAAAAGAGCGTCAGTTCATAAATCATCTAATAAAGGAGGACATAAAAAAAAATAGGTAATAAATATTTATCGTTCCGTAGTGTTTTGTGGCCAATAAGGTATGAAGAAGGTCGTTGTCTTACCATCGCGTGCTTGTAAAGGTCAACTTAAGAAAACTGTGCATTCTCAGAAACGTTTTATTGTGACCTAAGTATGTGACATCATGAACTTATAACCCTATGCACGTCTTGTAGCTCTCATGAGAACCTATAGGTAGCTGGTTTATGAGCGGGTTCACATTAGGTCGGACCGACAGCTTTACCGTTGACCGACAGTCGGGTGTTGCTGTTCACACTAGAAGCTGCTGAACGACGCTATACCTACTTGCCAGTACGCCAATATTACGTCCGATCCGACAGAAATCGTGGCTAATCGTCCGGTAAAAGTCTCAGCTCCGATAGTTTTGTCGGGTCGCGCTAATATGAATGGCACATTCGATACATTTGTCGGTCCGATAAAACTGTCGGTCCGACCTCATGTGAACCCGCTCTAACAGAGATCAAAGTAAGGGAAATATATTTTGTTCATACGCATAGTACGTGGCAATTAAATTAAACAAAATGGCCGTCGTTGAAATGTTTACGCGCAGCCCCCATTTCAATTGAAACCCGAAAATCTGTTTCTACGTGTTCAAAGTCGAACGCCATTTTGGATAAACTTTTATGATACTACTATGTAGCGTTGACATTTCTTCAATCAAATTGCTGTACATCTTTTTCAATCCCAACAAATAATTTCTTTCCTTTCACTTTAGGTCTTTAATTATTTCTTCGTTCTAATTTTAAATTATATTTCTTTCCAGGTACACAGCAAGGGTCTGAAATTCGGCATTTATGAGGACTATGGAAACTTCACATGCGCAGGATACCCTGGAGTGGTCGGCCATCTTGCTGGAGGTAAAAATTACTTTCATTTATATTTCTTTACGAACTCTTGCACCCGCTAGTTTCGTTCAATGATGTACATTTAAAAAGTTTTTTTTCTGTTGCACACAGACTTCAGTCTGTGGTTGACGATACAAGATTTGACGCCGTCTGAAAACTAGTAAAAAATAAAAATATTTAGAAAAATAAGCAATTAAAATAAATAGTTAAGTATAAATAATATTTTGTAAATATTACATGAAAAAATTTACAGAAAATTCCCTTACATATATATTTGTGTATATATAGTGACTGGTAATTAGTGACCGATACTTAAACACGTGATTGTAGTCATGATAACAAACAACTTTTACAATGGGATCAAACCTGAAATCGCGAAAAACTAAGTTTAAACGTTCGCGACAGTCGCCATTGCGGTAATAAATTTTATATTATCCAATAAAACTATGTTTTAGTAGAGACTTCTGTCAAATATTCCTTTGCAAATACCAGATTGCTTAAGAGAAGGAACAATTTTGGAAACATAAAGACCCATGTTTTAGGTGTCGACATTTTCAAGTCAATAAACATAACATAATCTATGGGGCATTTTTCCTTTCTAGCAACATTCTCTTGTCCTCTCGAAAAATAATGCATATATATCGATGTCCCTTACGCATAAATTCTTGTCATACGCATAAAAAAATGTTTTTCGATTTACTGACTTGTCAGTAGGTAATCGAAACACGAATTTTTGCGAATGTAAAAGGCAAATTCTAAACTTACTCTCTGACTCATCAACGCTCAGTCCAAACCCTTAGGCCGTGTTTACGGAGACACAGCGCGTTGCGCGGCGCGTTGGGCGTCGCAGTAGGCCGCGTCATCGCTCGCGCAAACACAAAACATATGGCAATGTACAACGGACCACCCAACGCGCCGCGTCTCTGTAAACAAGCCCTTAGACCCAAAACGCTGCAATTTCGCTCAGAGATTCCTTTTATGATCGTGTTAATCACACACAAAATTGAATTGCATGAATTGAAATTTTTTTTCGCGGGCGAAGCCGCTGACAGAACCCAGTAGTATTATTAGAAAAATATTAGGTATTATATCTTATTACAGCGTCTGACGTAACTGATTATTGATTACATAACGCAAAAACATCAGTTTCACCATAAATTTATACAAAAACACTCACGTAAAAACATCAAAAACGGCTCAATTACTCAACAAGAACAATAACTCATGTAAAAACACCTCGCCTGAAAAAGATGCACTTTTTGCCTAACGACTTTAAACAAAGCAGGCATCAAAATATTAAGTATTTTCGTTTGATATTTTTTTATTTTCTCAATTCTATTTTAAGTTTATCAATAAAAGATAATTGTAGTTAATAAAAGAGAATTTTCTTTTAAGTTTTTTTTAATAAAAGAGAATTGAGTTTATTTAAAAATAGAATTGAGATAGTTAAAAAATTCAAGAGATCACGTGGATGCTTTCCAACACGGTGGACGGACCTCATCAAATCGACGATACACTGCATAACGCTGCAGTGTATCGTCGATGAAAACGCACAAGCCGCCAAACACAGGGTATGGCGTCGTATCGCAAGAGAGGCGGTGGAGCAGGACTCGACCGACCCATGACCACGACCACTCTGTCAAGAGTGCACGACTAAGAAGAAGAGAGTTAAAAATTGCAAGCGTAAATACTTGAAATGTTTAAGTTTCTCAATTCAATTTTAATCGTTCTTTTTCATTTTGGTTTATCAAACATACTCGTACTATTATCAAAGAGTTTTAAATTGAATTATACTTTTTACTTCTATTTATTGTATGCCAGAGTAAACTGATCGATAATTAACAGAAAAGTAGGACGTCCCATATGTACGTGAAACACTGCATTTGTAAATACATTACTTAAAAATACACATACGATAACTTACGACACTACAATAGACCTATGTCTCAATTTAGCCTACATATCGAAATTAAATATTCGATGTACCAACGCGAATGACCTAATACAAGTTATAATACCGATATAAATTCATAGGATGTTAGGAAAAGTATTAGAATGTCGGATAACGTCGTATTGCCATCTATCTAGGGTTGTCAACTGCTTTTGAAGAAAAATAACGTATCACAAAAATTATGTAGGAAAAAAAATAATAATAAAAAAATATCATTTTTCAAATTTTTATTTGTTTATATTATTCATTTTTATATGTTGCACACACTAATTTTTCATCAGATATCCTTACGGTTTTGGAAATGTATTTGTTTTTCAACGTTGAAGCTTAGATATATATAATTCATCATCATCATCAGCCTTTTTATGTTCCCACTAATGGGACACAGGCCTCCTCTCTAAGAGAGGGAATATATAATATTTATATGAAATAACAAAGCTCGCTGCTTTGCAGCGCAGCGGTAACGCTGCAGCCGCGCTGTCATCGTGCAGTACTTTGCGGCTAATTGAACTCGTAGGTATTTCATTTTTACAGTAACGATTTAAAATAGAGTATTTTAATATACTTTATTTTTATGCAAAAATCTATAGCATATTTATCAAAAATAAAGTTCGATACGTTTCTATAAAGTATGGTTGCCTTTGTTGGTAACCCTACCTCTATAATAAAGATGGCGCAACGTTGCGTGTATGCAATACTTCTTGTGACTTCCTGACCAAGCGATGGTTTGTACTTGCTGTATGTTAGGGTTGCCATAAAGAGCGGGATTGTGGGGAACTGTCCTAATGCGAAATATGATGGCGAAAAATGGTTATGAACAAATACAAAATTTATTTCAAATAGCAAGCAATGTTAATTAGATGTAGGTGCATGGTTACAATCGGTCGTTTCTTTACTACATTTTTAGGGTTCCCTTATATATGATCACTTTGTTGTCCGTCTGTCTGTCAAGACCCTTTATCTCGAGAACGCGTGGAGGTATCGAGTTGAAATTAAAACCATATACCAAAACCATATACATATTTAAGTCTACGGTTAAATTTAAAGAGTACTGCACTATTAAATATTGCGTGTATATTTCGCGTGCCTATCGCTTGGAAGTAATTAGGATTGGAACACGGCTTATAGGCTGCTTATGAATAAATAAAAGTTAATTTGTACGGTATTTTAACACTACGGATAAGGATATTGAAATCGGATGTAACTGCAAAAGGAAGTCCTTATTTCCGCTGTTTATGTGAAAAATAATCTAGTCCACCACATTTTGACAGATTTGGGGAGAGGGGAGGCAACCACCAGTGTTAGAGGGTCATGGCAATACGCATGGTGCGAGGGTACCGAACGATCTCCCGCGAGGCGGCGACCCTCCTTGCTGGCCAACCGCCGTGGGATCTGGAGGCAACAGTCCTTGCACACATGCACGACAAGCGCATGGAGATGCAACGCCGGGGCGAAATTCCGCTGCCACGACAAGTCGAGGCATGGCGGACAGAGCTCCGGCGGGATCTCATGGCGAAATGGCGTCAACGACTATCGCAACCTCGTTCGGGGCGCGCCACAATTGGGGCGATAAGGCCCATCCTTGAGGCGTGGCTGGAAAGACCTCACGGCGTTCTCAACTTCCGCACGACGCAGGTGCTTACCGAACACGGAAAGTTCGCTAAGTACCTGTTCCGGATTCGTGCGGAGGATTCGCCCGGGTGTCGCCACTGTGCGGAACATCCGGAGGACACGGTGGAGCACACTGTAGAGGTGTGCCCCGCCTGGGCGGAGCATCGCCGTGTCCTCGTGGGGGCGATCGGCGGCAGCGATCTCTCTCGCCGGGCCTTGGTTCAGGCCATGGTCCGTAGTGAGGAGGGATGGCAAGCGGTCGCCTCCTTCTGCGAAGCAGTAATGCTAGCAAAGGAGGAGGCCGACCGCATCAAGCAGAGGCAACGGGGCGCTCGCCCCAGCCGCCGCCGGGATTCCGATCCCGATTTCCGGCCACCGTAGGCGCGGGCTTGCGGACGGCGTGCAATGGGTAGCACGCTGTCCGATAGTCCGGTAACCGACCGGACCGAGCCCAAGTCGTCGACGGCGCGTTCTGTTCCCGCGCGCCTCAAGGAGCTGTCAGCACACCGAAGAGGCCCAGCCTGCTAACTGCAGGCAGGCAGGGTCGAAGCCTACTGGGGTCATGGGTTAGTTCCGAAAGGAATGCTCGGCCCCGGCACGATAGGCTACGAAGGAACGGGGTAGGTTTTTAGTCAGTAAGAGTCTGACACTACTTCCCGCTCCGCCCAAGGGCGGGATTTGTCATTGGATGATTTTACCTACCATAGGGTTTTATGTCTCCCAGTAACTGAATTGTGGAGATGATAGTAATTGCCTAGTTACTATATCGAAGATGTTGATTTACAGTTACATCGAATAGGTTGGTAGGTGACCACAATACAGTGAGAAAAGGCTACGTAAAAAAAGTGAGAAATTGCTTTTTAAAAACTATAATACATTTGACATTATCAGTAGAATCGCATTCAGAGATACAGATGATTACAAAAAATCCTAAAATCTTCTATAATATAAAAATGAATCGCTGAATGTGTTGCTAAGCGCAAATCTCGAGAACAGCTGGACCGATTTCGCTAATTCTTTTTTTGTTGTGTTCATTATTGTCAGGAGAAGTTTTTTAGGTAGGGTAGGGTAGGGTAGAGTAGGGTAGAGTGGGAGCAAAACTGCGGGCAAAAGCTAGTGATGAAATATAATAAAAATGCATAATGCAACTGTAAAAATTATTATAGTAGGCAATTTTATTTTTAATTATATAATCTAGTGCTTGACTGTGATCCTACTTGATGGTAAGCAGTGATTCAATCGTTAATGGTGAATTGCACTAGTTTATTAAGAGCCTATTCATTCTACCCTTGAAGAGTGAAGCCACCCAAATTATAATCGTACGGGATGACAGCTGCAGGCAAACTGTTCCAGTCCTTCGATGTAAGTGGTATAAACGACGAGGCGAAACGCTTAGTCCGGAACATAGAAATGTTAACAACATAAAGGTGAACACTCGCCGTACGTTGAGTTGTCCAATGATAGAAAGATGATGGCGGAATCAAATCAATCAATTACCGCGCATACTCTCCTAAATGCATCTTATAAAATACTGAAAGGCTAGCTACCCCATGCCTACGCTTCAGCCTTTGTTGATTGGTGTTAACTAATCTAGATCACCAATTAAGAGTGTATAGGTTTCTTCTAGGTAAGCGCGCTCCATCGTCGACCGCATCGTCGCTTTCCATCAGGTGAGATAGCGGTCAAGCGCGAACCTATCAATAATAAAAAAAAATAACCTTTTCATACGCTTTTCCACTGGCTCCAAAGCATGAGGCCAAAAACACTCAATCAAATTTACATCATCAACAGTTCACCTAACTCCAAATGTAAAACTAAAGAGTTGTATCATTGAAATGCTCACACGCACGGCACGGCATGCGTAAGATACCCACGATACGCATGAACAAATCTAAGTTGACGCACATATAATTAATGTTACGTTATTTTTCTGTTAGTTCTATTTCTAACTCCGTAACTGGCTGTATAATTGAAATTGTTAGGCATACAATAACTTGCGTGAGAACACGTTAGTAACACTGTAACGTAACGCCATCTGTTGGTCGATTTGAAAATTATTTGCTAGAACAATGAAACAACCTTTTTTTTAAAGTTGATTATGACTCCATTGATCGATTAAGTTATTTTAGTAATCATCATTATGACTTATATCTGGAAATATAAACGATTCTAAGATCTATCGTATGATCCTTCGTCAAATTCACTCCACAGGATAAATTAAAATATTTTCAACCTCACTGCACTGCACATCCCTTGCACTGCATATCCACGACCAAATACTCCATCTCGTCAGCTCTTCGGTCACCTAAGAGCATTTAAGAGCTTAAATACATTGAGTATCCGATCACAAGCGCTCTAACCTGACGAATAGGACGCGAAAACACGCGTCGACCAATCCCACACCGGCGGTTCAAGGGTTCGATATAAGGCTTAGCGCGCACTGCGATTAAACGCAAGCGGAATAGCTGAAAACGCAAAACCGCATGTCACTTCGTAAAATCAGTCACTGAAAAAATCGCTAATGCGTGCGCTTGTTTAGAAAGCCATGTGTTACATTTTTTTGCGGTTTCAGACCTGCGGGAAAACGCGGGCGTTTAATCGCAGTGCGTGCTAAGCCTTAGTGGATCAGATGAATATCTATGTCGTTGAATTACAAAAGCTGTATCCAGTTGTAGCTTGCCTAACCAATTGTAATAATTACACAACAGAAGAGACACTCCCAAATACTACAGAATTTACCATATCGGGTAGCTAATATTATAAATTTACAATGAATCCTTGAAACCAAGTAATAGTTGCTAGACAACAGTTGCATAAACATTGCCGGGTGCACCTTTAAGAGGGCCTTTCCCCACTCGTCAATCGTCAACGTGAGCATGGTTTAAAAGCTTGTTGTTTCATCTAGCGCATTGTTTGATGAATTTGGCAACGCGAAACAAAAATATTTCGAATATTTCAGAAAAAAATAAACGTGTTTTTAAATACTATAGTTTTTGGAAAAAAGTCAATCAAAATCTTGATTAAATATTCGAGGTTTCTATAATTGTATTTTTACTTTAAGTTCGGAGTACATTATGAAGGCCCAAAGTTCATGCAAAATAGGAGATTTTCAGAGGTCTTTACTGGATTAGCCTTAAACAATTTTATAATTTGATCTCTTTAAACCTAGATAATATCCATAAGATATTTGTGTTTCAAAAATATTTAGAGAAAGATGTGTAATAATGTTATAATCACGTAAGAGCGGTTGTATGAAAATATACCTCGAGGAGGACACTCTTAAATTTGTTTGCATAAAGGGATTTGGAAAGTGTAGAAATTCCGGTTTTAAATTATATAAAATATCAACACTACAACATTACTATCGATGATATTAAGCGAAAGCTCGAAAAGGACTTCATTTATCGACGTAACTGTAAATGACCTGATTAATAAACTCGGTAGCAAAAACACTTATTGGTCCTTTTAATAAGTAGATATTAAAGCCTTTCACCAATTTTATTGCTCTGAACACGGATATTTCAAAAATCTTGTTTGGAGCTAAAGTGGAGCCGAATATTTTATGGGTTCACAACATAAGAAATAGGTATGCATTTGTGGAGCCGCTACACAAGATATGCGTCACCTGCTATGCTGCCCATCTTGCACAACAACCTGCACTTTGCAGGATTTGTACGAGGCCAATGACAGAGCTATACAGGTTGCCAAATACTGGCCAGATAAAATTTAGTTTGAGTTCATCGACACGCAAAGTAGAAGAAGAACATAAGAAATAACATTACTAGATACGAGTATATCTTATGTTCAGAAGAAACGGAATAATCGTTTGAGACAAGACAAGGTGAATAGATTGAGAAATCGAAAGAGATTAAGCGAACACAACGACTAAAGCTATAACATAAATAAAAATCCTACTACAATAGCATGAAAGATGTACCTAAAATATAGACAATATAGAATCATTTGCGGCGTTGAAAAGTACTCCATGAAGCCCATGGAGTACTTTTCAACGCCGCAAATGATTCATTCAGGTTTTTGACCTCTTTATTGTCATTACCATTTAACTTAACCTACAGATTCATGTAAAATACTGTCAACATATAATTTTTTCGTACAATATATGACCGAAAAAAAAAATCACATGATGTTTTTCGCTTGTTTGCCCTACTCCTTTCAAACGGCTTTAATCTTTACAAATATGTTTACACAAAAAAATGCTGGTTAAATGTTCTTCAGAATGTACATAGCATATGTAAATCGATCAATATTTCGCAAAGAAAATGGATTTAAAGGTCAGCGGAGCTCTAGCCGAGCTCACTGCGCCTAGGCATGAGTACGAGTATCTGTGCACTTATTTCCAACCTGTACCTCTACCATGAGTTTTAAGCAATAGTATTCGTCGCTACTCGATATCGACGCCGTAAATATTTTGTATGGCAAATTTTGGTTCTGCAAGTGACCGCTAGAGGCGCTGCAAAATTTGCCATACAAAATATTTACGGCGTCGATATCGAGTAGCGACGAATACTATTGCTTAAAACTCATGGTAGAGGTACTGATGTTCAAGATGACTGTACTCCTTGAACTGTTAAGGCCTACGTGAGGCGTCTTTTAGATAGTTAGATAGAACATTTAACAACACAGATAATATACAAAAGCATCATAAAATTAATAAAAAATGAAAACAATCCCAAACATTTTACGAGTACAAAATAGACAGTAGGTATAAATCGTCTAGTGTGAAAATTAATGTGATTAGGGCACTCCCACTAATAGAACTCTGATCAGAAGCACCAGACTCGCAATGTTGGATGAGCCGGGGATCCCCATTTCACCATCCACAATACCATATACCTACTAAAGATTCAAATCAATCTATTCCAGATGCGGCAACGTTCTCTGCGTGGGGCGTGGATTACGTAAAGCTGGACGGATGCTACGCCCTACCCGCTGACATGGACTACGGATACCCTGAGTTCGGTAGACAGCTTAACCTGACCGGCAGACAGATGGTCTACTCCTGCAGTTGGCCGGTGTATCAAATATATGCTGGTATACAGGTGAGTCTCTAATTGTGTCCTATATTTTAAGAGCAGTGCTTGGTGCTGACTAGAAACCTTAAGAAGTCGTCTTAGTCGTCTTCCGTAGTGTTCTATTCATTGAACAAATCATGTTGCTGTAGATTGTTATCATACATTTTTAAATTGACAGTAACTGTAATTTTATATGAAATGGGAGATTTATTGAACCTTATAGAGTTTAACCTCTCAGGCACAAGTGTACCGAATTCGGTGTACCTCGGTACAAGCTAACTTAAACCTTATTCTTACGTTGTGAGGTTTAAATTAGCTGGTATGAGGTGTATTTAGTACACTGGTGCCTGAGAGGTTAAGAATACTTTATCCAAAATACTCTTTACATTAACATAAAATGTCTTTTGTTTTAGCGTTTATTTATAAATGTCAAAGTTTTTCAATATGCAAGGTCATCTTTTGTTTATTTGTAACGCTTACCGCCAACAAAACATAACACGCCGCCGCTACAGCAAATAATAAGGAAAATAAAGAATTGTTCCACTCCAGCGCAAAATTGCTTCTTTTGAATATGAAGGCGCCTACAACAGTAACAGACTCAAGGCAAATAGATGATATAACGTTAATAATATCTGTGAAGGATGTGACAATGAGTTCATTTTATCCATTCAAGCGATTCAGTTAGCGGTAGTGAAACGAATTTAAGCAAAAGATTTGAACTTTCTTCAACCATAGTTTTAAAATCGGTTATACCAATTACTATTATATTAGCTGCTAATAGACAGGAGAATTCCAGTGACACTCAAACATTGATTTTACTAATATGTTTTAACTATTCGCTTCTGACCCTAGATTATATTTATTTCTTGTATTCGTATTTTATTTACCGTCAATATACCGTCCTGACTTCACTATCCTATTGGGACAAGGCCAGCTTTGCTTCGTCCATAATAACAAATACGACCTATGCTCCACATATTGTATGAAAGTTATCTATGTATGTTTAATTCTTTGTAATACCTTTATTTTAATCTGCAAAAATACTGATTCCAGCCGAACTTCTCGTCGATCATCGAGCATTGCAACCTTTGGCGTAACTTCGACGACATTCAAGACTCGTGGGCATCCGTCGAGTCTATCATAGACTACTACGGAAACCATCAGGACGTCATCGTGCCCAACGCCGGACCTGGCCATTGGAATGACCCTGACATGGTAAGCATACTTTATCAAACACTTTTGTCATAATTGTATGTTCTACGTTAGATACAACGTACAGATGCATATTGTACTGTAAGAAACTACGTCAGGATTTAAATATATTTTTTTTAAATTTAAGTGAATGCGAAGAAATAAATGAAAATGTCAGTTGTGCAAGCGAGAAAGAGGGATGGAGCTATACACCCTTTATAGTTCCATCACCTGAAAACTACAGAGTTTTCAGGTCATTGTCAACAGTGGCATTCGATAATTCTGTGATTTACTCGAATATTTCACAAAACTTGTTCCAAGAATTACGTGTTATTTTAAAACCATTAAAAAAAAACCCTTAAAAGTTTTTGGAAAAATTATAGTCATTCATAATCTCGATTAAATGTGCAAGGCTACTTTAACCGTACTTTTTTATATTTTCAATATATGAGTTTGGCCTTCCATATTGTGGAAGGTCAAAGCCCACGTAATATATCAGATTTTCAGAGGTCTTTTCTGGATTAGTTTTACACAAATTTAAATTTTAATTTCTATAAAAGCCTAGATAAAGTCCACAAAATATTTGTGTATTCAAAATATCTGGGAAAAGATGCGTTATAACATCATAATCACGTAAGAGCGGATGTATGATATTGTACCCAACCCGACTGTGGCTAAGTTTAAGGAAACTTAGTTTTCATTGTTTCATGCTAGCATTTGTATGAATTTTAAAAGTGAATGTTAAAAGTATGTATCTAACTTACACATTTCACCATTTTCAGTTGATTATCGGCAACTTCGGCCTATCATACGAGCAAAGTAAGACGCAGTTCGCGATCTGGGCGATCATGGCAGCACCACTACTCATGAGCGTGGACTTGAGGACTATACGACCAGAGTACAAGGCGATATTGCAGAACAGGAAGATTATCGAAGTCGATCAAGACCCACTGGGAATTCAGGGCAGGAGGATATACAAGGTAAATTAAACTTGAATTAAATACTTATTCTTTTACCTTTTGAGTCTTTAAGGTATTGGAGAAAGCATTTTATGGAACCATTTCCCGCTTTACGGACAAGGAAGAAATCACATAGAGGCTTTACAAATATGAAAATATAAATACTATGTACTATACTATAAAACTACGTAGCGTAGATAGTAAAACTGATGACTTTAACAAAATAGATGATTAAAATTATATTCTGAAGAAGTAAGACGTGATGTCAATGGATTGCCTAATTTATGTACACACAAACACTCAAAAGTAAAAACACCAAATTCAGAAATTTATTCCAGCAGGCCTGTGACAGAACAGGTTGTCCTTCAAAATTTTAATTTTGATATTGTTTCATTGACCTTTTACGTAACTTATTATAAAAGTTCCAACTGTTAACCTATAAATTAGACCGCTGATGTATCCATATAGCCTTTAATAATCTCGACTCCTTATGTTACCCACAGCACCGAGGCATCGAAATCTGGTCGCGTCCCATCCTCCCGATTCAGGGCCAGTACTACTCGTACGCGGTGGCCTTCGTCAACCGCCGCACTGACGGCACTCCCTCAGACGTCGCCGTCACGCTGCGAGAGCTCGGCCTTAACAACCCTGCTGGATACAGGGTTGAGGTAAGTTTTGTTAATGATGTTAATTATAACTAATTTGGACTGATTAATGATTAATATAGTGATACTAGAGGTGATACAATTAAATTATTGAATGAGGTTAATAAAAAGTTAAAGAATTTCGATTTTGCTGGGGTTAAGTTATGCCCTGCTGATGATCTTAACGATAAATCTGAAGATTAAGGTCCTAAAGAAGAAACTGACCTTGACACTGAACTAAACTGACTGGTTCATGATGATAAAGATATTGATATTGTATTGTTACTTAAAGAAATGAAAAAAAAAAATTTTTTTGGAAGCATGCAAAGATTTCCACTGTGTTTAACAATAAAAAATAGGTCATAGTCGCTTCAAGACTGATTTTTCAATCCTCATATATAATTCTCAAAATCATATATTATATGAGCAAAAATAAAAGGTGATAAAAGGACAAATCAACCAATGAAACCAACCAATTCAAATAGGCCTCACCAATGAAATGCATTGCAAGCTTCATCTAAGCGATGAGTTTGGGACATCCTGTTAAACATTTACTTCCACCACAATTAAAATCGAGAGTCAATCTATAAACATCCATCCAACCACTCTTACTTTCCTGTTTATTGATACCATA
This sequence comes from Leucania comma, assembly GCA_958295575.1. NCBI lineage: Eukaryota > Metazoa > Arthropoda > Insecta > Lepidoptera > Noctuidae > Leucania > Leucania comma. The sequence goes on along the minus strand of OY282477.1, from coordinate 18,648,103 downwards.
AACATCTCTTCAAACAGGATTTGTACGAGGACGTCGACTATGGCGTGCTATCGCCTCAGACCAAGATCAAAGTGAAAGTGAACCCCTCAGGTAGAAAGTGTCTCACTTGTTTGCTTTGCAAGGGCTCGGTATCACGCTGTTGCTTCACGCTGCCTTCGGTAAAGTATGCATGAGGTCCGACCGAATCCGATAGAGAGGTAACGATATCTTATGGTACGGCCACAATGAAAATGATGGCTGTTGAATTGATATATTTCACTTAATACTATTAACTAGTCATAACCTTTATCAAAAAAATATTTAAAAAAACGTTTTAAACTAGTCGAAAAAAAAACCAGATAGCTTAACAGACTTTTGAATGCTAGTAATTTTGTAGAAAGTTGTTTTAGCAGATCAAAAGTAGTTCTAACTAATTCTTGCAGTTCAACGTTATTTTGACCAATTGCCAGTTTTAATTATGACAGTAGCATTTAGTTTTCTAGGTAATAAAACTTAGTAAAGTATTTGACCTTCATAACAAAAAAAAAAACCTTGAAATTCAGTCTATTTCGGTAAGAAATAGACCATTGTGGTTTCAGGAAAGGCATTCTGTGTCGATTGAAAAGAAAGTTAAATAAATTGCAGTTATGTCGCCACACAGCATGTGTAATGTGAAAATGGTCCCCCATTATCTAGAGAAATAACAAGGTATGAATAATATGGTAACATTCATCATACATTAAGTATGGTAACATTCGATAAATTTTACCGTTTTTAGTTTAAAATTAAAGGAACACCAACATTCAGGATTCGGTCGGACGATACGAAAAAGAGAAATCATCAGAAACTTCGACAGATATGTTTGTTGTTTCTACAATTGTATAATAGTCACATTAGTTCTAAGCACCACCAATCATAGCTACCTCACCCAACATGAAGACGAGCACAATAATGTAAGTATTAATGCTTTCCAATAGAAGATATATATTATATAGATCTATATATTAAAAATATATAGAATTAAATCTGTATCTATACTTTTAGTAAAGCATCAATTACGCACACGTTCTTTTTTTGCTTTGAGTATTATAGTTTTGTGTATATACCTCTTACTACTAACCGACCGAGTGGTTACATCCTCGACTTATGAGTTGTAGGTCGCGGGTTCAAACCTCGACAGACGCATTTTTGTGTAATTTATTTCATCACCACTGCTCTTAAAACGGTAAATGAAAACATCGTTAGGAATCCGGCATGTCCTAGAACCAAAAATTCAAATGTGACATCCAACAACCCGCACTGGGCTCGCGTGGCGGATTATGGCCCACTCCCTCTCCTAGAGAGGAGGCTATGCTTAACTATAACGATCAACTGTCTGCCCTTGTCCCGTATTATTTGGGGTCGGCGCAACATGGTTTTTTTCTTCCATTCCGTCCTGTCACCCGTCATGCCATCACTAACTCCCATTTTTCTTTCATATCATTCTTCACACAATCCATCCATCTTTTCTTCGACTTCCCTCTTATCTTTACATCCATTCACATGCATACTTATAACTCTTTTTGTAACATACGTTTCAAACCTCCTCTTCATAATTATGACCATACCAAGATAAACTACCAACTGTAATACTGAAGACTATTAATATAAATACTATATTTTTATTCTCATTTAGTATTTGCCTGATATCTGAGAATCCTTCTCCAACCCTTAGTTAAGCAGCAACCTACCATAATTGAATCCATCAGATTAGTCATAAAAACGTTCATTACATTATACTTATACTTCCTAATTATCGTTATATTTCCGCATGTTCATTATTATCTTTCATCATTATTTAATTGGTGATCATTATCTTTAGCAGTTACGATTAATTGCTTTCCAAGTGATTCATATCTTTCATTTGTTACATTCATGTTTTTACGTACTACATTTTATCGTAGTTTTATTACTAAACAGTATTTTATGATCTTTTGTCTTTGGCTTGCTTTTGATTTGCTTTATTTAATTTGTTTTTGTTTCATTCACGTTTCTTATGGAATTCGAAAGCTTCATTGTTATAATAATTTAGAGTTTAGTTGTTTTTGTTCGTGAACTTTATACTCAATTCTTCATCGTTGAATTGAACTCTTGCTACATTCATTATTAGTTCTGTGTTACTACTACTACCTACTTATTCCATTGTTACTTTTTTTTTTTTAATTGATATAAAATAATTCTTGATTGCGATCCTACCTGATGGTAAGCAGTGATGCAACCGTTGATGGCGAAGCGCTCTAGTCTAATAAGAACATACCTTGAAGATACCTAAATTTTGTTTTAAAATACTTATGTATGTTTCCGAATCCGAGTGTCTATGTAAATTACAATTATAAACTGTTGCTTTAATTTCTAAATTGACAGTCACTATGTCCTAACTTATTACTAAACTATTTTTTTTTTATGCAGGTGTCGTGATTCTACGCGCAGATGCACAGCCTTCATTTGCGTACAACGCCATTCCAACGCGGACACCGTACGCGCCTCTAAACGACGTCTTCAGACTCACCAAGAAATAACGGCATCTGTTGAGAACGCGCGCAAACTAGAAGTCAGCATCGACTCAACACGATCTACAAGTACAATAAATAAATGATTTCGTCTATTCTTTATAACTCTATGTCGTTTACTCGCTACAGATTTTGGAACTAGCTCCAAAGGCTCGCTTTGCAAAAATTAGGTAGGTATTATAGTAGATTGTATTCTAATACTCTTGTATGGTTGTGTTTGTTCTGATTCTGAATCTGTCTTTAAATTTATTTGTTGAATATTCAAGTTGTTCGTAAGTTTTTTGGCTGTTAACTTGTAGTGCCTTAAAACTGAAAGCTAAAGCGAGTGCTATAAGAATCGTAGCGTGTAAATGATCTGTGTAATATGTATGTGTACATTAGTTCTGGTGTGAAAGATAGTTACCAGCCGGTATGTTTCTGTCTTGCCTTAGGTTACATTTTATTTATGTTTCGTTCTCGCTAGTGTGATCATTGAGATGTTATTGTGTAACAAAAACACATGGAGAATTGATTATTTGCCATTACGTTGTACCTAGGATAAGGATGTACATTTTAGGTGCCTATATATGTAAGTTTTTTCGTAGTGAACGTCAATAAATAATTTACTTTTTAAATAATGGTTTTATTTTCTATATACAGTCCTTATCACATCATGCTGTAAATGCTCATAGAAGAATAGAAATATGATAAAATTACTGATAATACAAACAAGAGTAGGTACAATATGGTGTGAGACAAGTTGTAAATTCATTTACTATGCCTGTTATCTAAAATGCCCATTATCGCTATTTTTTGCCACATTGTCTACTCGTATATTAAAATCAAATAATTCGGTACGACGAATACTACTACTTCAATGACTAGAATAATCCAGATCATGTTTTATTCACGAGTGAATGTTTTTGAAAGCCACATCGTTGTTGAGTCTCGTATCATGCCACGTGTATTTATATCCTGCGACTGTGGAAGCTAGATTTTCCTCTTCAATGACATTGCTACCCCTGAAAATAACATACAGATTAGAAAATAAAAACAAATTTCGCCTCATTATAGGATCATCAAAGTACTTTATATTTCTGACTTTCTTTCCAGCTTCTAATTATAAAACACTTATAAAATTAACTGATTTCTCCAGTCAAGTAATAAATAACCTCTATTTAATTGTTAGAAGGTGTGACGACATAAGAATGACCGCACGTGACTTTCTCATAATGTATAAAATTGATTAAACGGAATTATTACCTTTTCCTCCTGACAGTTTCTGGCTCTTCATAATATTCAGTAGTACCATATTCATCTGATTCTTCACTCTCTGGCTTCTCAGGCTCTGTAGGTTTTTGTGCTGGATCTACGAAGATAAATTCTTTCGAATCGGGTGTATTATTTTCTTTAGAATTTTCATTTGTATCAGAAACATCAACAAAAGGTTCAACATTTTTATTTTCTGGGGTAACCTCAACAGGTTTTGTTGTAAGTGGGAATATAAGTTCTTTTAAATTGGGAGATTCCTTGTGTTCAGTATTGATCGTTTTCATTATAGTTTCATGTGAATCATTATCAATATCATCTTCTTCTTTGCTATCATCGTTGTGTTTTTCATTACTTTCTATTGAGTTTTCTTCGACGCCTTCTACGCTTGCTTCTTTTGGTGTTACAATAAATTTATACATAGTTTCTTCATTAACTATTGGCTGTTCAGCTTCATTTTCTAAAATGTTTTTGTTTGTGTCTAGTTCATGGAGTTTCTTCATTAAAGGTTTCCTCGTTCCATGTACGATTGGTTTATGGGTTGCAATTTTATAAATTGGTTCTGGTGATATCACATACTTTATGTAGCTCTTCGGAAATAAAGAGAATTTTCGTCTCTCTTCTGGTAATTTATATTTCGGAGTTTCTAAACTTTCTAATTTTTTAGAAAGCAGCGAGTTTAATTTTGGTTTGGGAATTCTTGTGACCAAGGCTGCATGGACCATTGATATTACTGCCAAAGTTATGAGAATCTGGAACAAGCATGCGTAAATGAATTTCCTATATATGGATAGGTAAAATTCGAAGCTTTGGAACAAACGAGAACAATAACATCGACAACACCATTTAAAACTATATATTTATTATATTTATATAACATAAAAGCTCCACCTTAAGGCAGAGTTTTCTACAATGCACATCTAGCATATCTACATATCTAGCAAGATATGCACCTACATTTTAGCTCTTAGCGCTATCTAATTACATACATAATATCACAAAACCTAGTAGAATAAATATCACAAAAATATTATAGTTAGGTCTAGGATACTTTTAACCTAATTGTAAATTCATTTAGGTATTGCTAAAATTTAATATAATATTTGTTATAAGATACGCTTTAGTGGTTTCTCAGTTTATAATGAAATAATAATAATATAATAAACCGTAGCCTAGTCATATCTTTGTTTTCTAGAATATCGCAATAGTTTTTCACCAACCGTAAATTATCTTTGGGTGCACTAGCATAGAGCGTACATGGATAATCGTTGGTTGGAAACACATCCTGAAGTCCTGGAACTTCAGGATTCAGAGAAAAAGAAGTACATAAAAATAATAATAATATGTGATACAAGAAATAAAGGAAATAATAATATTGAAAAATATATTTAAAGACTTACCGGTGAAATCTGCATTTTGTTCGAGTAATAAGTATTAACAATCACAATATGAAACTAGCCCTTCCGAGGATCCACAAAGTACTGGTCAAGTGCCACTATAATCAAACTTTAAATACTCAAGAGAAAGTTATGAACTAATGTGAGTTAATAATTAGCTATTAATAAATCGATAATTATGTCCTTAGTGATCGATATACCTATACTTATTGGTGTTGAGTCACTGTTTCTTGCATAAAGAATTAACTAATGAGGTTGGCGTGGTGGATTACTGACCAGCCCACGGAACAGCAATCTGATGGTGGTATGCCATTTGTTTTAATAATATAAACTAGCGCTTGGCTGAGATCCCACCTGATGGTAAGCAGTGATGAAATCGTTGATGGTCAGGCGCACTAGTTTATAAACAGTTAATATTCACTCTAGCCTTGAAGACACCTAAAAAAAATCGGACGGAAAGACCGCAGCAGGCAAATTGTTCCAGTCCTTTGATGTGCGTGGTTTTATACGAAGGCGAAATTTTTCTTCCATTCGGTCCTGTCTCTTGACATGCCATCACAACCTCCCTCTTCTTTCATATCACTCTTTACACAATCCATCCATCTTTTCTTTGGCCTCCCTCTCGCTAAATCCCCATCTTAAAAGCTTTGTGGATATTAAATTAAAATTGAATTCATCATCATGTTCCTGCCCTTGTCCAATGTTGTTTAGGATTGGCGTAACAAGTTTTTTTCGTTTTGTGTTTCCTTCGAATTTGACGTTTTATTCTCACATATTTAACGGCACCAGAAACTGCATCCAAGAAATAACCGACGCCCGGGACGTCTATATACGTATGTAGGTTCCTTAGACAACCCAGAGGTCACAATGTCTGACACTTCCTCGGCAAAACTGATAAACATTAAATCGAATTCATTTATTTATGTCAGGTCAATAACCCTAAAGTACTTACAAACAAACAACAAGTACCCCAAAGCACTTGTTCTTTGTATTCATTCGTGAAAAACATAAGCTTCATGAAAAGTAAAACCGGTCAAGTTCGAGTCGCACTCACGCAGGAAGGGTTCCTTACTACTGACTAGGTAAACAACAGAACAACAACAAAATAGGCAAAAATGGCGTTTTTTGTATGGGAGGCCCTCCTAAATATTAATTTTAAATTTATTATTAAATTATTCACAAAGTACAACTGATTAGTTTGTGAATATTTCAAGTGCCTACCGGTTGCCATTATTGAAATCGAGCAAAAAAGGGCAAAAAAAAAAGTCGCATTTGTATGGGAGCCTCCCTTAAATATCTATTTTATTTTATTTTTAGTATTTGTTGTTACAGCGACAACAGAAATACATAATTTGTGAAAATTTCAACTGTCTAGCTATCACGGTTCTTGAGATACAGCCTGGTGACAGACAGACGGACAGACAACGAAGTCTTAGTAATAGGGTCCAGTTTTTACCCTTTTGGTACGGAACCCTAAAAGCATCCACTAATGTCTTACTTTCTATGTACAAATAGACTCTTAATAAACTAGTCACCTCACCACCAACGATTGCATCACTGCTTACCATCAGGTCCCACCTGATGGTAAGCATAGCGATCCACGCAGTCAAGCACTAGTTTATATCAATTAAAAAAGTTCCGATTAGTTAGCGTGGGTTATCTGCCCATGACTCGAATGAAATCTAAATACTTTCGCCTCACCCTCGCTGGTCTGGTATCTCAATTTCATTATAACTAGCTGATCCGGCGACCTTCGTATCGCCTGATAGCCGGATATATTTTTCGTGAATTTTTCCATAAATATTTTCTCAGCGTTTAAACCTTCCATGGACTATCGGGAACACAGATATATTGGGAATATTTCAAGACCAACATTAGCCAAATCATTTTTATTTAAAACAGCTATTCATTTTTATTTAAAAAGAAGATTACTAACAAGTAGGTATTAACAAAACTTTTTACAAAAAAAAAAATACAACCGACTTCAATCTAAAAAAAAATTCAAAAAGTGCAACAATTGACTGAGATATCGGTGAACATACATATAAAAACGATAGTTCTGCTATGATTTTTTGAAGAGTTCCGTTCTATATCTTCGAAGTTCAGTATCAGATCAAAACAATATTTCTATGGGACCAATTCGGCAGTTTAATCTTTTAAGACCGAGATATCGGTGAACATACACAAAAATACATACAGCCGAACACTATTAGTACCTCCTCCTTTTCGAAGTTGGTTAAAAATGGCCCTTGTTTGATTATATAAAATTATTAATAAAAAATAGCTTTGTCTTAGAAAGAATGATATATATGTATATAAACACATACATAAAAAAAAACACTATTAAAAAAATCGATCATGTTAAAAGACCATCGACATAGAAATTTGGTATATGTGACACAGTTCGCCTGAAGTCATCTACAGTGCAACAGAATGTGTAGCCTTCTTCAGGATTATTGGGATGCCATGTTAACCACGCGAAGTCCAAGTTGTCCCTACACACGTCCTCACAAAAGAACATACTGCGGGCTTCTGTTTGACTGTAGTAAGGGTTATTGATACCAACGAAGGCTACACCACATTTACTGGAAACTTCATAAACAACTTTGTAGAAAAATAGAGGTACTGGAATCACTGGATTATTATTCGCATCTATGTGTAAATGAATGTCTACTAGCCGACCCATATCATTATAAAGTTGCGTTATTCCAAAAGTTCCAGTATAAATAACAGTATCGTAACCAGCATTATGAATATGGTTCCTGAGGTCAACTTCTAGGGTATTCCAGTTTCCACCGTTGAAACCTGTCCACTGTGGAGCGCAGTTCACGTAATGGAACGTTGCGCGCTCTCCAAACGCTAGAGCAAAGTCCGTCTTAGCAGCCAAGTGCCCTCTAGAAAGTTTCTGGGTCTTTGTAACATACTCATTTATAACAGTCCCTACCCGAGCCTCTATTGCTGTTTTTAGACCGTCAGGTGAAAACAATGTATTTACTGGAACAAACCCAAAAATATCATCCACTAAGAAATAAGGCCGATCAACTCTGGTTTGGTAAAAAGAGTTATAAGGTTTCTGAGTATACTTTGAGTATATGGGGTTTAGACCAGCTTCGTTAAAACAGGTCTCATAAACGGGATAAAATTGGTCGCCAACGTGGTAACCAACTTCAATAATGGGGTTCCTATCATAGCACGTGCGTTCTGATCTTCTGCTCCTATATTCTGGGGGGGAAATACATTTGAAAAGAGAAAAGCGAGAAGGTTCATTTAGCCATTCCTCATTTTTGAAAATTTCTCCACCTTCACATCTTATTGTAGCGACGGTTAGTACACGCTGTGCGTTAGGGTGCTGTAGGCCCGCTGTCCCCTCGCAACTCAAAGTAAGAGTATCACCGTAGTTCAACTCGATATCACCGAAGCTGTCAGTCGGCTCCAACAACTGCCCATCTTTAATTATAACTGGCAAAGGCTCTTCAAAGTGTATCCGAGTGTTGAGCCGACATTTTTGACCATTTTGTATGTTTAAAGCGCATAATATTAACAAGAAAGCTCGCTGTAGTATCCTCATTTACGAAATAATTGCCTGTTCTATAAACTCTCTTCATATATTTTTCAGTTTTACTGAAAATCAAATTTAAATAAACACCGGATAATTTTGATTTTTGACTATAGAGTAATATGAAAATGTCAAGGAAAAATGTCGATTGAATGATGATTGAATGTCACAATAAATATAGATTAACAAAATACAGGATAACAATGAAATAATAACGAAACCTCATTACGTTGAAATGGAATTTATATTGGAAAACACAATGCACAAAATAAATGAGGAAGAAACATCGCCTCCTACCATTAATATATCAAAAAACCTCAATGCCTCCTACACTAAACTAGCCCTTTTTTTTGATAACTAAATGCCATACCTACTTTCTAGCCAAATATCCTATCAAGATAGGACACACAAATACATTAACCTTTCGTATGCCGTAAATAGAGACATAATTAACAAGTTTTCAATGAAAATCATTTTTTCATAGCAAGCTCATAGTGCGGTATCTATACCTAAATACCACTCACAGATTAATCACGAAATATCAGAAACTATAACACTACAAACTTGAAATTTGGCCCCTTATAGCGTGTAGACGTCCTTTATGAGCTGGTTTTACGAAACTCTACCCCTAATGCGATAAACCGACTATCACGCGGGCGAAGCCGTTGGCCGAAGCTAGTGAACCTGTATAATTAATAATCATCAAGACCATTCTAAAAAGTTCAAACACGATTGGGTTATCTTATTCCAGCTCCATCGTCAGACCGTGGTTATCTAGCACCAAAGTACTCGTCAATACGGATCAAACGAATCCAAACTCGATGGGGTTGTGTCGTTTAACTACCGAGTACCTATGGGCACCTTCAGATTCCATCATCAGATCAGCTCAACTTCATAATAATTTTATATTGTCATCTGATTTACACATGCATGCAAAATTTCAGCTCAATCAGTAACCGGGAAGTGGGTCAAATTTAATTTTGTAAGATTTGATCACAGACAAACATCGGGAGAGCAACAGGTGAAACTAAAATAAAAGCTAGTAAAAAGCTATTATTTCTCGCATAGATCTGCGCATCGGCATTCAAAAGGTTAAAAAAACGGACTATACCACTTCCAATGCGGAACTGAACAATCCTATTACCCATATCAGCATCACCTATTATTAACTTAGTTGTTTTAATATAATTATAGTTGAACATGTGTTGAATAGTGAGTAGCTTAATTCGATTTTTTATTTGACTGAAATATCGTGTACGGTAGGAGGAGTACACATCGGCGTCGGGTCGACGATGAAGTAGGGCTTGCGGATGGCAGGCAATGGGTAGCTCGCTGTCCCTTTGTCCGGTAACAAACCGGACCGAGCCCAAATCGTTTACGGCGCGCACTGTTCCCGTGCGCCTCAAGGAGTTGTCAGCAAACCATACCCAGTAGGGTCGAGGCCTAGTCTGGGGCTTTGGGGAGGTATTAAATTGCATACCCCCTGGATCTAAGGCAGGGAAGGTACAGGGTAGGTTTTTAGTTAGTAAGAGTCTGACACTATTTCCCGCTCCGCCCAAGGGCGGGATTTGTCATGGGGTGATTTTACCTACCACAAAAAAGCGTGAAATTATGCACAAAAAAAAAACAATTTTCTTTTATAACGTAGGCGAGCACTAAGAAAGGATTTTTCCAAATCAAAAGTATTTCTAAAATTTGTATGGAGAAACTTAACTTAACGCGGACGAAGTCGCTGGCAGAAGCTAGTTAAACAATAAAAAGAGAATGCTTAAAAAAAGAGAATGCTTAAAAAAATCGACTCCGGCCGGCGGTAAAGAGGTGTATCTCAAATTATCTATAAAGATCTGTTGTTGCAGTTACACTTATTATTTATTATATTATACTTCCTATCATGTAGGTAAGCTTGTGTGAAAAGTTAAAAACCTTCACACTTGTGCAACATACACGCTACAGTTTACCTGTAAAACTCAACTGTACAGGCAAACCTGTTAAGCACACTCTAACGTGTATGGCTACCTTAATAATACGTAATAGAACAATAACTACCTATAATAAAATTATAATCCTTACTCGCAAACATAAAAATTGCCAATTTATTTGATCAGGCGTCAATTAAAAAAATAGTTAAATTATAAATGACTTTATCTTTGTTAAAATGCTTTATGAAAATATATGCAGCGTCTACGATATAGAGAAAGCTTTCGACAAAATTGACACAGTGGCTTATTATCCAAACTACCTTAACTCAATGTCCAGATCATATCGTACTCATCTGGTGAGACTTTTTGTTAAATCGTACCTTCTACTGTCTCATAGAAGGTGTGCTTCCATCACCATCTTCCACCCCACCTCATACGAGCAGGAGTCCCTCAGGGCTCCGTGCTATGCCCTTTCAAGATGTTCACCAGCGATATTTCAAAATGTAAAAAGGTCCAATTGGCCGTTTTCGCTGATCACACAGCTATTTACTGTACGTATACCGATCTATGGAGAATTGAGATTATGAGTCATCCAGTCCTCTACTCAAGACTGCAGAAAAAATTGTGTAAGTTTGCCAATAAGGACAAAGATCATATGATATATTTATTATATACGAGTACTTCATTGTGCAACTCATAATGTGGACAGGATAAAAATTTACAAAACCAGTTATTATTCGATGACAGTTGACCAGTTATTATGCAGACTTAAATTTATTAATACAAATAATTTAAAACAAATCTCTTTTCCGCCGGAGCTGGTTTATTTTTTTCTATGAAGCTAAAGATATGTCGATGGGGCCGAAAGTTTAAGGGATGGCCTGCGACAAGGTAGACCGATGACCTGGTGACCTGGTGAGTGTCACGGGAATACGATAAATGCCAGACGCACAGGGTCGATCGTTGTGGTGATACTTGGGGAAGGCCTATGTTCAAAAGTAGATATATTTCGTCTGAAATGATGATGAAATATACTCCTTCACTTACAAGAGGCCTCAGCAAGCACACAGTTAACAAGTATTTTTTTACACAAGCTAGTAGTAGTTATAGATTATTCTGTTTTCCCTCTCCCTTTTCTACACAAAGAAAATCATAAATAATGAAACCAACAGGAACAAAATACATAATAATGATTACATATTAGAGACTCATCATGGTCTTATTAGTGATAACAAAGTAGTTGCGGAAGAATTTGTAAATTTCTTTACCAGTGTGCCAATAAAAACTACTGAAGCCCTAAATTCATCACCATCTCATGCTTTTGGTTTATTACAGGCTAATGTTGCAGCCTGCCCCACTGAATTTAACTTTAAGCATATAAACCCCATAACAGTAGTAAAAGCATTTAAACAAATCAAGGTTAAATTAACTGAAGATCTTTGGGGTATGTCTATCAAAGTTTGTACCTCAATTATTGAGACTATAGCGCCATACTTAGCATTAATATTTAATTTGTGTACAGATCAAGGTGTCTTTCCGGATCTAATGAAATATAGTAAAGTTATACCACTTTTTAAATCCGGGGACAGTAAAGACTCTAATAATTATAGGCCAGTGTCTGTGTTGCCAGTTTTTAGCAAAATATTTGAGAAGGTGATGTTGGATCAAATGCTTAATCATTTTAACACAAATAACATCTTACACGATAAACAGTATGGTTTCACCAAAGGACGTTGTACAACTGACGCTGGTGTCTCCTTATTAAAACAAATTTTTAATGCGTGGGAAGAGGCACAAGATGCTATAGGCATATTCTGCGACCTGTCTAAGGCGTTTGATTGTGTGGTTCATGAAACATTACTCCTGAAACTTGAGCATTACGGACTAGGCAAAACAGCGTTAAACTTATTAAAATCATATTTGAGTGATAGACAGCAATTAGTTCAGATAAACGGTGTCAATTCGTCGGGGTTAAATGTTAAAATGGGAGTACCCCAAGGTTCGATTTTAGGTCCTTTTTTATTTTTAGTTTACATTAATGATTTACCCCATTTGTTGCAAAATAAACTTAATATGGTGTTGTTTGCTGACGACACTTCTTTGATTTTTAAGGTAAATAGAAGGACTAATAATCTTGACGACGAAAATAACGCCCTACTGCAGGTCCAAAACTGGTTCACTGCTAATAATCTAGTTTTAAATGGGAAGAAAACTAAATGCATAAGATTTTCCTTACCGAATGTCAAAAGTAGTGAATGTGACATAGTATTGAACAACGAGAAACTAGAATTCGTCGATAAAACGGTTTTCCTGGGGATTACGCTTGACTCAAGGCTACAGTGGGGTCCTCATTTAACATCTCTTGCAGGACGGCTTAGCTCAGCTGCATATGCTGTTAGAAAAATCCGCCAATTTACGGATGTTGATACCGCTAGACTAGTCTATTTTAGTTATTTTCATAGTATCATGTCATACGGTATCTTACTATGGGGACGGGCTGCAGACATCCACTCTATTTTTATATTACAGAAAAGAGCCATCAGAGCCATCTACAATCTCCGCCGGTGCGATTCTCTAAGGGAACTGTTTAAAGATATTAACATCATGACGGTGCCTTGTCAATATATCTATGAAAACATCATGTACGTTAGAAAGAATCTTCACCTTTTTAGTAAAAGAGGCGATAGGCATAATTATGTCACAAGGAATAGGGACCTTTTAGTTCAACCAGGGTTCAGACTGGCTAAAGTAGCGTCTTCTTTCATGGGGTACTGTTTAAAATGTTACAATAAAATACCTCCTCACATATTAGAACTCAATGAAACAAAATTTAAATCTTGTATTAAACGCACACTATGTACACGGGCATATTATAGCTTGGAGGATTATATTCAAGATAAAAATGCTTGGGTTAATGCTGGTCCAGCTCCACTACCAGCAGGGCGTACAAATTGATTAGTTTGAAAAATACTTTTTTATCTTTTTATTTCATATTAAATTATTATTGTATAATGTAGAAGCATTTATTTTCAAAGTTTGTAAATGTGAGTACCATGGAGCAATTTACGGTATTTGGAAATTGGACTTGTTTGACATAAATGAGCATGGTGGTTGAGAGTTTGTCATGCTCACTCAAATGTCTCACTGATGGTGGCGCGTGTGTTGGATCATTCGGTTCCCTTCAAAATGGTTGAGCTGAGTGGTGCTGATATACGCGTCATGTTCGTGAACGGGCGCTGTCAGTTGAGACTGGTCATCTCTTAGCTGCCAGTGGTTTATTTTAATATATTTATTTAGAATGCCTTTTTTTTTCGTGTTTACTTTATTTTATTGACATTGTTCTCACATAGTAGCAGCGACAAGAAACATGTAACAGAGATATTTGTTATACATAAAATGATTGAAAAGAGTGTCCATGGAGTTTCTTGCACATTCTTCTCCATAGAGATCTACGCTTTGGAATGTGCAATTAGCATCATTTTTTTTCTGACAGACTGACACCTTGACCTTTCAAAAGTGCCTGTAAATGGTTTATTTGAAATAAATGCTTTTGAATCTTTGAATCTTTGACACACGTCTGTCTTCGGTTATTACGGGCCAGTCCCTTCGGTAAGAGTCTAGCTTATCTCTCCACCATCCGAAGTCCTATAGACTTCCCCGAAGTATCGCCTCATCGACTAGTCCTGAACTTCTCACATCCTGTGGATTCCCGCGGCTTTCCCTGGTCCTATGGGCAGTCTGCACAATGGCAACATCCCGGCTTTTATTCCGCCTTAACTCGAAACAGAAAACTCCCGAACTGGTAGAGTTTGCTGAAGAACTGTGTCAAGCAGAAGGTGTGAGGATGACGCTTCTCTAGCCACTCCTCTTTACCTCCGCGATAGTGACGTGCTTAGCTCTGGGTTACGACAGTCGCTGTGTCCATACCACCATGTGATTGTGCCAGAACTCTGTCCGCCATGCCACGATTGGTCACGGCTACGTCAATAACGGTGACATGTTAATTATTACAATCATATTGACCACGTGTTTACTCATGTGGCCACACGCGTGATTTGATATTGTAATTTAATTTGAACAAGTATTTTAACATGGGTAATTACTAGGTACATGACTGCTCTTGACAATAAGAAACGTTTCTTACAAAAACAAACTTAACAAAAATTGTAATCGGTATAAAAATGGTTAATCTTGATTAATTTGAGCATGGATTATTGACTAGCTCGATGAAGAAGTTAGTAATATAAAAAAATGGTTTACACGAATCTGATAAAAAGCAGTTTCTCAAATTCTCTGAAAACAAAAACACATTTACAGATGTCTTACAAAACATTGTTCAAAGATCAACACCCTCTTAAACAGGTTGATTCTCATTGAATTAACTATGAGTGAATAAAAACTATATCTATTTAATTCTAATGTAGGTACTAGACGTCTTCGCAAAAAACAGATCAAAAGGTTAGTGACCTATTCGTGCCCCACGATCCGGCTTTGAAATCATACATCACTAAACATATATTTGTTTGCTACTTACATACAAATAATATAGTACAAATCTACAAAGATCAGAGTTTTTAAGTCCCTAGAACGGCCTACCGTAGTCATAACAAGAGCATTTTTAAGTCCTTAGAAGGGCCGACTGTAATCCATTCAAGGGCACTTTTAAGTCCCTAAATGGGCCTACTATAGTCATTGCAAGGGCACTTTTACGTCCCTAGATAGACCTATTATAGTCATTGCATTAGCAGGTTTAAGTCCCTAGAAGAGCCTACCGTAGTCACTTTAAGTCTCTAGAAGGGCCTATCGTAGTCATTGCAAGGGCACTTTAGTCATTGGGCACACGTAAGTGGCGTGGGCCATGTACGCTGATCTAGGTGCGTCGGTCTGCACACATTTTATATGGCAATTAGATTTGTAAAGCTACATTAAACGTGACTCTACGCCAGGCGTGGCCGACGTGTGCGGCGTCGGTCTAATTTAGTTCGATAAAAATGCATTTCTAAAGTTTTTGCTTACGATAAGTCAGCGAAAATAGTTCGATACCATCTTTCATCAGTTCATGTCAACACCGAATCAAGTACAAACAAATATTAATACGTAGTGTACTCATTTATTAAACGATTAACAAGTACAATGTGCTCGCCTGATTCGCTTGACGCATGATAACTTGCGCGCGCGCACGCCGACGAGTTGAACTCTACATACATGTTGTTCGCACGTGACAAGTTCCGCTATGCACCCAGTAGTAGTAGTTGCTACCTGCGACTTTGTTCGCATACAAACTTTATTAACCCGTTATTACACAAAACAATGTCTTTTTAAAATTCAATCCTTCTGTCTTCCAAACAAAGAGGAGGTACGCTATCTTATATCTTTGTGGTCTGGCTTTCGCACTTATTCCTTGGTGAGTTGTACGAGGACCATAGCAGCCTTCATTCCAACCAGCCCACCTCTCTCCAGAAGCAGATGAGTCCTTTCAGTTTGCTCAGGTTGCCTATGACTGAATTTAGTGCTCCCACGGTTCATGTTCTTATCTCACTCACGCACTCTCTATACTCGAAGAGCACGTGCGCGACAGTTTTCCGACTCCATGCACACTCACCACAGAGGAATATCCATAATAGAAGGAGGTTCTCATCATCTTCGTCAAATATTAACCGATTTTGATGATTCTTTGTTTGTTTGGAAGAATTTTCCCCTCAGGTCATCTGATTAAGAACTTCGGAAATAGACATTTAAAGAGAGATAGCAAATCTACAGGGAATGCTGCGATCGCACATCTGATACATATATCAATCAGTTTTACGAAAGCCTTATGAGACGGTGGTCACGCCTTCAGTGGATGCTAGGTAATAACGCAATAATAGCTTGGTGAGGCAGCTCATGTCGACAACCATACGTTCTGTTAAGATCAGCTTCTAGTTTTTAGTTTTGACGAGATTACCAGCCTGAGGAATAGATAAACTGGGCATGTGTGAGTCGGACTCGAGTGCTAAGGATTCCTTACAAACTTACCATTGTAAAAAATTCAATTCCCGAATGTACTCTCGAAGATTTTTCAAAGTCTCAAAAAAGTTTTTCTTGTGATTTAATAGGTCTGACTATAATAAATAATTGTTTAATTCATAAATACTTGCCTATTTTTATCTTTTACTGATTAGGTGTGCTTGATAGACTTCCATATTTGCACGTCTCGATTCTGTCAATCGTTCTACTTACGTATGTGTGCGTTAGTCATCACGTTCTAATCATAATCATTTACTGTTACGCCTATTATAAACATTCATTACGAATCAATTTTGGAACGAATGTTAGAAAAATTGCATAAGAGAGCTAGCGTGTAGATTGGTTTACAGTACAAACATAAATAAGTAGGTATGAGTATACATAAATGTATTCCCTGAGAGGGTAGAAAGACTCTGTCGGCTGATCAAGTTATCCAAAATAAGAAGGTGTGTTGTGTGTGTGTGTGTGAAGTGGCTTCGGAGACACCCCTTTACAGTCCCTCTTGGATAAGCTTAGCTGGCGTTGCACAGGGTCCCTGGAGTGGTCTTTTAAGAGATATAACGGGGCCTCCTCCACGGGCCCCTTTCTTGGGTAAATCTTCCTAGCTGGCAACTCGGTGTTGATCAACTCGATCGCCAGCCTGTCTGATTTTTACCAATGCACTTCGGGGAGTTTGCGTCATATAACGTATACATATCGGTTAATTATGTAATAAATAAGGTTATCTGCATTAACATCAAAAATAAAGGCAGCTAAAATACATCTCGCAACAAGAAAAAAAATAACAAAAAAAGTACCAATGTGAATTTTTCAACAATAAAAAAAAGACTTACTGTCACAGTAGTCATTTATAGATCATCGACAGTCGTTACAGGCAGTCTCACTGATCTCTCTCTTTATACGTAAAGAAAAATCCACTGGATAGGCTGTTCGGCTGTTCCATACATTTATCCCTATTTGAGGCGCCATCCGCGAGCGTAAAGAGAACTAATTTTGACGTACAATGCCAATGGCTGCAGAGAAATGTACAGTTCCATAGATAAGAATAAGTACTGTGTACAGTACTTTAAAGTATTTGTGTGACATGACTAGTTTTAGTATCGTAGACACTCGCTACAGTCATTACTGCCAACAGCGCCAGAATGACGAATAACAAACACGAACAAAACCACTTTGAGATTCACCAGTCCAGTGTGTTAATAAATAGACGTCAGTGGGTAGTCTGATTACAAAAAGTCTTGATGGCCAGACTTTCTTATATACTATGTCTATCCATGGAGTATTGTAATAATAAAACACCGGGCAAGTGAGAGTTGGACTCGCGCATCGAGGGTTTCGTACAAACTTACCTATATAAATAAATAGTATAATTCCTGAATTGAATCTCGAACATAATTCCGAATCGCAAAAAGAGTACTTTTTATGACATAAAACCAAATTTACAGTTTTCTTTCTGACTTTTTCCTATACTTGTGCAATAAGATCTTGCTTCATGCCAAATTTCAGTATTCTAGGTCAACGGGAAATACCCTATATTGTGTACTAGCTACTGCCAGCAACTTCACCCGTAATATACAATCTTCCAACCCCCTTTTACCTCTAAGGGATTTTTTTTTTTTTTTGGTAGGTAAAATCATCCAATGACAAATCCCGCCCTTGGGTGGGGCCGGGAAATAGTGTCAGACTCTTACTGACTAAAAACCTACCCTTCCATTCCTTGCCTTTGTCCTGGGGCCCGTGGTGACATTCTGACATAACCTTTGGCCCCAGTAGGCTTCGGCCCTGCTGGACCCCTACAGTTGCTGACAACTCCCTGAGGCGCGCGGGAACAGTGCGCGCCGTAGACGACTTGAGCTCGGACCGGTCTGTTACAGGATGGAGTTTCATTAAATAGCCTGCTAAATTTAAAGTTTATTGGTATTATAGTTTCTGAGATTTTGTGATTAATCAATGACTGGTATTTTGCTTTTACATATGTGGTTTGGATTTCCAAGCGTCTGCCAAAATATGCGCCTAAACGGAGCATAAACTGACTTAAAAGAGAGATTGCGTTGATGTTGAAGTTTTTTTTTTATGGTAGGTAAAATCATTCAATGACAAATCCCGCCCTTGGGTGGAGCGGGAAGTAGTGTCAGACTCTTGCTGACTAAAAACCTACCCCGTTCCTTCGTTGCCTATAGTGCCGGGGCTAAGCCTTCATCTCAGAAAACGGCCCTTACCCCAGCAGGCTTCGACCCTGCCTGCCTGCAGTTAGCAGGCTAGGCCTCTTCTGTCGATGTTGAAGTTGATTTTTTACTGCTGCTTATAAAGCGTCTTTACAAACATACAGAAGGGCAACAAATGATCGTACAAGAGTTTCGTTTTTGCTGACTTTGGTACGGAACCCTAAAATGAGAATAAAACACGTGCACATCAACTTTGCACGTGTTTTTTTTTTCTTAAGTAATCATCGTGTGTAAAAGTGGATGCGTTCACAAAAATGTAAACTCACATACACAAGACACGCAGACCCGGGATAACTATCTGTAGGCTGTAGACAATACAAAAAGGAGACAGATACGCTTTCATACAATCATGGGCCCGGGTAGTAAAGAAATGAAAGTGATGTCAGTTAGTAGCTTATATCTTTTCAACCATTTGCTGAACATTCTGCGGAATTTATGAGTCAGAGAGAAGAGTTATAATAGATTTAGTAAAAGTGAGGTTATGCAAGATAATAAGTTTTGATTGACAGTATTTATTTATTAAAGAGAGTATTGCAGAATGTTAAAATATTAAACAACCCACAATTCATATATTTAGAGTAAGGTTGTATTTTTATTGAGGTGGGAAATCATCAAATGACTTCTCCAGATCTGCCCCCGATAGTAAAAAAGACGCATCTAACATTTTTTCCGGATTTGAGTTATATACATTTCCGGAATCAGAAAAAAAGGCGCATCTGCCTGTATTTTTAACTCAAATCCGGAAAAAATGTTAGATGCGTCTTTTTTACTATCGGGGGCAGAGATCTAGGGTACAGGAGGAGGCCGACCGCATCAGGCAACGGCGCACACACCACCGCCACCGACGGTATTTCGATCCCAATTTCCGGCACCGTTGACGCGGGCTTGCGGACGGCGAGCAATAGGTAGTTCGCTGTCTATCCGTCCGGTAATAGTCTGAACCGCGCCTAATCTCATCATCCTACTGGCTGGTATTCGGGGTCAGGGTCTCAGTGAGTGTGATGGGGTGTGAGAGTGTCCGTTTCCTCACGCGTGCTGCAATCTCCTTCTCTAGTATTACTGCTGCGCAGAAGTAGGCGACCACCACTTATTTCTTCTGTCCTGTTTTTCGGGTGGTCCACACAATGATGACCCGGGCGTTTCTTCCACCTGAATCCGGTATAGGTACCTCTCGAATTTACCATGTCCGGGGAGGACCTGTGGAAGGTAGGGACGTCGTGACGTCTCTCCAGCCATTCCTCAAAGAAGGGACTTAAAAGGCAATAGTAAAGAAAAGGGTCATGTTTAATATAAAATAAAACAGTTTACATATATTTTTTTTTTATAAACACCATGCAAACCAACAACTTCCATTTCGAGGCATAATCCACTATTGAATATGGTGACCGATTCGTGATGCACTAGAACGACCACAGTGGAGATCAATACAACTGTGGTCGATTTGTATTGTTTCATCAACAGACGACCTTTGAGCAAAATCCTAATGTTGATAAATGTAGTCACTAACGATTACCTGAAACATGGGAATAATGGTTTATAGGGTTTATTCAGCAAATTATGACCTACTGAAAAATATTCTGTCAGTTTTGGAATTTAGTAAAATGTAAATAATCTCAATGTTCTCCAAAAATATATTTTTATTTGTAAATATAACGGAGAAAGAAAACGGTGAATCGTAGCAGATGCTGATTAATTAAAAAATGTGGGGTGATTATACTTACAGGTTGTGGCACCATTAAGAGAGATCTCTGACAATATCATTTCAAAATACATGGGTCGTCGAATAAGTGCATTTCAGCGATTAATCTGGAGTGCTTAGATGGTGTATAGAAAATATTATACTCCAGACGTAGTACAATAACAACGATTATATTTAGGAATTTTAAAATAGCTTTTTATTTGTGACGTCTCTGTCAGTATGTCTCATCGACATAATAACTCTATGCCTTTTAGCAGCAACCTCTTCCGTATTCTGCCGTGACGGAAGAGGTGGCAGCTACAAGTCATCATACTACAAAGAACCGAAGAGTACGAGACTAGTGATTAGGTATGCGTTCAATATATAAAAACGAATTTAAAAGCTGATTTCGAAAATATTTTTATCGTTTTCTCTGTCTAAAAAATCTGATTTTTAAAACCGGCCTAGCCAAACTATATAAAACAACCAATAACATAAACAACCAAACTAATCAGAATTGGCAAAAGAAAAATCACTGAATACTTAAATGTAGCTGGAGCTAAGAAAGGTCAAATGAATTTTGTGAATAGCCAAATGCAAACTGACCAATGAATAAAAAATCGCTTTTTCTCTTTATAACCAAACGTAACATAGCGGAATATAAAAGACAGTGCGAATCGCACAATTCAGTTTTTTTTGAAAATACAAAGCAAACAATATCATCTTTATTTTTAAGTGCTTAAGACTATTTTCGAGAATACTGCTATATTTTATTTTATGCTTTATTGTTAGGCTAGACGTTACTAAAACCGAATAACTAAAAACAGAAATTGTATTTTCAAGTCTCATATCGGATAAATATCCGTATGTACTCAAAGCCAAAAATGTCCATGTCTACGACTAATCATACATAGAGTAGAAAGAAGTAATATAAGTCTGGTCTACACAAATTAAAAAAATACCACCTTATAATAAACTAGGTATACAAGTTCCTTGGAATAAACTATTTATCGATTGTATACCTAACCTAAAATAGGTTACTCATGACTAAAACTTATTTTTTAGGTATCTCATTTTCCTCGAAGGAACTAAGGCTAGATTTTTTCTATTTTGAAATAGAATTATATAACGAATTTTTAAGAGCATATCTCAATCACTTACATTTTTGGCCCAGAAGTCCCCGTCTCCTTTGTTCCAAGCGGAAATCGAACCCGCCACACACAGCTCAGCAGCCAACAGTTCAACTACTGCGCCAACCATACCCTTAGCTGCATTTGGTTTGACTGATAACTAACCCGAACACATTTGACAAAACGCAAGTGTATTGAAGTAAAACAATTTGTACTTTTTTATGAAAATCCAGTAGGTTTCCTAACATACTTCAATCAAATGTAGTTACTGATTGTGGTCAACGATAAATTACAACAAAAATATTGTCGCATATAAATCTTCAACGAAAGTGACTAAGTTCAAGGCTAAGAAAATGTAAACAAAAATCATTGGCTTCATATTTGAACATCATTCAACGGTATAACCATTTCAACTAACAGTGTTTCATGAATGAATAAACAAACCTAAACCCAATAGAAATCTATTTTGAGAACACCATTTGGTTATTAAAAAAGATTTCGGAAGAAAGACAAGACATTCTTTCATGTTTGTTTCTCGTGCGCAGACGCATACAACGACACCGTAAAACCCGACACAAAAATATCACGATATTTATGAAAAGTCCAATAAATTAATGATATTTGTATTATATGTATATAGAGCGACGAATCCTCACCGCTCATTCCATTCCTGAACCAACCCGCATAGAGGACTGACGTGTGTAGTTGTTTATTGTTGAAATAAACACGACATATTGTTGTGGTGTAACTAAATAAACAATTCAATATACATGTGATTAATTGTGATAGAAGTTCTGTGATCATTTGGATGTTTGAATGCTGCTAAATACAATATGACTCGATATACGGTGAGTGTGTATTGTTTTTGTTTTTATTTGAAGTGATTAAGGTATGTAATTGATGCAAATTAGTGTGTTAATGAATAGTTTAGCTGTGTAAATAGTACCTTTTTGTTGTAATACTGTTTGAATGTCAAAATAATTATTTTATTACTATTCATTTAACAACTAGTTGCTGCCTGTGGTTCCGACCACGTGATTATTTTTTTTTAATCACTTCCCACATTTCATTTTTTTTTATTTTTCCTTTTTTATCCTTTATAAATTAAAGCTACTTTAAAATTACTAACCTTTACTTATGAACAGCTAAGCCTTTTTATGTATTTTTTGGGACCACTAAAAAGAATATTGTAATAACTCTAGATGCGTATACACAACTAAAACGTTTAAAATTTTCTTAAATAAAAAACCAACGCATTTTAATTTAGTAAGGATTTTGACTAAGAACAGTCAAAATTAGTAACAGTATTCACAAAATTGGAAAACATCATGAGGAAACCGACATGTCCTAGAACCAAAAATTCGAAGACATGTGACATCCGCACTCGGTCCTCCTGGTGAATTCCAACCCATTCCCTCTCCTCGAGAAGAGGCCTGAATCCCAGCAGTGGGAACATTATAAGGCTTATGTATGTAACGAGAGAAATGGTGGCCGACTGAGAGTAATGGTGGCCGAGTGGTAACGACCCCGACTTACGAGTTGTTAGTCGTGGTTTCAAACCCAGCCAGGCGCATTGCTTTGTGTAATTTATTTTATCACCACTGCTCTCAAACCAGTGAAGGAAAACATCGTGAGGAAATCAGCATATCCAAGAGTCAAAAATTCGAAGACATGTGACATCCACCAACCCGCACTGGGCCCGTGGGATGGATTACGGCCCCTCTCCTAGAGAGGAGGCCTGAGTTCCAGCAAATGGAACATCGTAAGGATGATGCTGTGCTACATAACGAGCTACTTCCAGCGGCTTCGCGGAGTGATATTAGAAAATTACCTCAAGGAAACAAATTCCCAAAATAAAAAGTATCCTATACATATGCTATTCCAGGACATGGTCTACTTGTATATACGAAGTTTCATCGAAATCCATTCAGTAGTTTTTTTCATGAAAGAGTAACAAACATACATAAAAACTTTCGCGTTAATAATATTAATACTCGTAGGATTTTAGTTGTTCACATTTTTATTTAAAATAAATGTTGCCGCTCATTTTTATAATTTCAATAGTTCAAGGTAGTCATAAATTTACCATAGAATTAGAATTAAAAAATTCTTCGTACACGTTAGGTCTAAAAATAAAAAATAAAAAAAACAAATCGGTATATTCAAGATTCATTTAACTCTTATCAACTTTTTGTAGATACCTATAATTATAGTTTAGGGACAGTATGTCAATTCTATCACATACATAATTTGCGTCTCATTGTCAACAATGTCTGTTGAAGCTTGATTTTTCACGTGCGTTCGACTGTATCAATGTTTCACTGCTAATTTCGAAGTTAAAATATTACGGGTTTGACGACAATGCTATACAGTGGTTCCAAAGCTACCTCGGTGACAGAAAGCAACTCGTGGAATTACGTTTGGCAGACGGTTCTACTTTGACTTCAGCCCTTTCTGCAATAGAGAGAGGGGTTCCCCAGGGATCAATTTTAGGTCCGATTATTTT
This sequence comes from Leucania comma, assembly GCA_958295575.1. Classification (NCBI taxonomy): domain Eukaryota; kingdom Metazoa; phylum Arthropoda; class Insecta; order Lepidoptera; family Noctuidae; genus Leucania; species Leucania comma. The sequence goes on along the minus strand of OY282477.1, from coordinate 18,623,910 downwards.
TATTATTTACTGTGCAGACATAATAAAGTGCCTTCAGAAATGCAAGTACCACATTTATGCGGATGATGTCCAATTGTATCTATCATTTAAACCCGAGGACTACGAATCAGCCATTGGAGATCTTAATGATGATCTAGAAAGAATTTCCGTCTGGTCCGATGAGAACTGTCTGACGTTAAACCCAGTGAAAACTAAATATATGTTGTTTGGTACAAAGCAGCAGTTGAAGAAGTTGCCCGCAAGCCTGAGTTTGACTCTTATGGGTGAGCCTATTGAACGAGTTGATGAGGCGCGAAATCTTGGGTTGCGTATGGACAGCGGCCTTAGGTTTGAGAAACACGTCGCTGACTCTGTTAGAAATTGCTTTTATCGCCTGAAACTGCTGTACAAGATGAGACCTTTCCTGTCGGAGAAGCTCCGCGAGCAGTTAGTCGAAACCCTTGTTCTTTCTAAACTAAACTACGCTGATACGGTTTACGGCCCTCGCTTGCTTGCTCGTACCGATAGACTTATACAGAGAGTCCAAAATGCATGTGCTCGTTTCTGTTATTCAGTTCCCCCTAGAAGTCATGTTACCCCCTTTCTTAACAAACAGTTTATTTTAAAAATGAAGTCAAGACGAAAGTTACATTTAGCCTGTCTTCTTTTTGGCGTCATCAAGACTAAGAAACCGAGGTACTTGTACGACAAGCTCAGCTGGATAACTAGTAGACGGGACTGCGCGCCCAGGCTTTGTGCACAGCAACTCTCAACGCAGCCTCATAGAACAGCAGCGTTCAGAGGCAGTTTCCGATACGCTGCTTCCAAGGTGTGGAATAACATCCCTCCACCAATAAGAGTACTGGGCACAATTCATACGTTTAGAACGCGTTTACGGCAGTACCTGATAGATGCGCAAAGGAAACTGGATATGGTCACACTTAACGTCTCATTCATATAAACTGCCAATACGGATTTTAATTTAAATGCTTCATTCGTAAGACGTGTGTTGATTGTGTTGCAAAAATATAAAAATAGCTTATGCATATCTACGGCATTGTAGGTGATGAAGGTTCCTTGAGCACCGTTGTCTGCTCATTTCATTGTGTTCGCGGCCCGAAGCGCTCGCATCATCTGCGATACCTGCGTTTCCGCATACTCGGGAGACCTGTGGGAAACGAAGGACATGTTACTTAGTGTTCTAATAATAATAATATTGCTGAATTAATTTATTTTCATGTTGACTTACCCTATGTGTCTGGTCTACTCGCAGCCGGTACTTGTATTGTCGTCGCCACTCATTCCGATAACATGGCAGGCATTGCGAGCTATAACTAAAAAAAAAAAAAATATAATTATATTACTCAAACACACATTCACTTGGCACTTTGTTTCTTTTAAATAGATACCGCCATAAACAAACGACACTTACCTTCTGCTTATATACTCGTACATAATCTTTTTTCACTTCCTTTATCACATAACACTTTGTAATTAATTCCCTTAATTGATAACGTAAAAACTCAAGCATTATCTCCTTGGAATATTTTATTATTTTTCTTTTTTCAAAGTACCCGAAGTTAATAACTAGATTTTATTTTATTTTAAAAATTTTGCGCTGTTTAGAATTCGTCCGTTGCGCTTAGCTGCCCTAAGCATAGTATCGTTGCACCGCGCGCAAAGATGGCGACGTGTTGTGGTTGTGTCGTTTTTAAAACCGGTTTTTTGTCGTGCGCGTGGAATAAAGCACAATTAGATTGGCTTATTATTGTTATTATTATTTTTGTTAAATTTTATGTATTTTTTACACTGAACACATATTTTTTATTTACCACACAAACTTAAATAGGATTAGATTGGCTTATTATTGTTATTATTATTTTTGTTAAATTTTATGTATTTTTTACACTGAACACATATTTTTTATTTACCACACAAACTTAAATAATAGGTACGTATTTTTTTTTTTTTTTTAATTACCCTACACCTTACACTGTTAACTGGGTAAATAAACCAATTTTCAACCGATCACTCTAAATAAGGTTCAGTTGAAAACCAGCGTCAGGCAACTACCACGTAGCTGTCTGGCATTTCTGCTGAACTGGACCTATTTGGCGCAACCGTGAGACACACAATTTGTTTTTATCCTTTTTTTATCTTAAGTATCATATTGTTTCTGCATTGTGTGTGTCTATGTAATTGTGTCAAATAAAATATTTTTCTTTCTTTCTTTCTTTCTTTGCTTACAACAGTATTGACTGCAATATAAAACTTTGTACATAACGAGAGAAATGGTGGCCGACTGAGAGTAATGGTGGCCGAGTGGTAACGACCCCGACTTACGAGTTGTTAGTCGTGGTTTCAAACCCAGCCAGGCGCATTGCTTTGTGTAATTTATTTTATCACCACTGCTCTCAAACCAGTGAAGGAAAACATCGTGAGGAAATCAGCATATCCAAGAGTCAAAAATTCGAAGACATGTGACATCCACCAACCCGCACTGGGCCCGTGGGATGGATTACGGCCCCTCTCCTAGAGAGGAGGCCTGAGTTCCAGCAAATGGAACATCGTAAGGATGAAGCTGTGCTACATAACGAGCTACTTCCAGCGGCTTCGCGGAGTGATATTAGAAAATTACCTCAAGGAAACAAATTCCCAAAATAAAAAGTATCCTATACATATGCTATTCCAGGACATGGTCTACTTGTATATACGAAGTTTCATCGAAATCCATTCAGTAGTTTTTTTCATGAAAGAGTAACAAACATACATAAAAACTTTCGCGTTAATAATATTAATACTCGTAGGATTTTAGTTGTTCACATTTTTATTTAAAATAAATGTTGCCGCTCATTTTTATAATTTCAATAGTTCAAGGTAGTCATAAATTTACCATAGAATTAGAATTAAAAAATTCTTCGTACACGTTAGGTCTAAAAATAAAAAATAAAAAAAACAAATCGGTATATTCAAGATTCATTTAACTCTTATCAACTTTTTGTAGATACCTATAATTATAGTTTAGGGACAGTATGTCAATTCTATCACATACATAATTTGCGTCTCATTGTCAACAATGTCTGTTGAAGCTCGCACTGACAGTTTGCTGTGCTTCGAAAGATAGCAGCCTCACTACCACAGATTACAGAGAGCGCTCACTACCTGGACAGACTGCGTCGCACGCAGCCCCAACAGCATTCTACGAGTACGTGCTGTGGCCGGAAGGCAAGATAGCCCGCTTGTAAGGGCACGTACATTGTCGCGATTTAAATTATGAACTAACATGGATAAGAATATTGCTACTAACTAATCAAATAGGCCTTTTAATATATTATAATGTGAGACTAATAAAAAGACTTAAGGATATTGTGCATTAGCATTGTAGTAAGGAAGTTACCTACATGATATTATGATATTATTTCATTTACTATCTAGTCCATTTACATTATAATTTAAGGTGGGTTAATTTTACAGAATTATACAAAATACATTATTAAAATTTATACAAGATATGATACAAGATTTTACAAAATATATTAATTTTATATAAAATTAAGAAAAAATAAATTTACAAAAATTAAAAAAGTAAAGAAGAAGAAAGAAAGAAGAAAAAAATAGAAAGAAGAAAGAAAAAAAGAAAAAAGAAAGAAAGAAAGAAGAAAGTAAAGAAGTGAAGTGAAGTGAAAAAGTGTTGCCTATTTCATGATTTAAACGATTTTAAATGTTGCAACACTTTATGGATACTTAGATTACTTAGCTACTGTTTGGCTACTTTCCCGACTGAAGTATCCTTAAAGTAGTTATAGACAAACATAACATTTATCGTTAGTTAGGACTTCTGTCACAAAGATGTCAACTCATTACGATCCAGTTGCTAATACATTTGTCCTTGATAAGGGTTCCTGAAGTCATGGCTACATTATTAACGTCTCTTATGTCGCGTTGTGATCTACTTCTATACAGTAAGTGTGACACTGTGACCGAATTGTTAGTACCTAAGTCCAAAATTAGTAATAATTATTTTCCAGTACTACTTATTTTCCTTCGGGACAATTTTCTACTTTCATGCGAACGAGGCTGCTAGCAATAGTACCTAATAAAAGAAAGGTAAAAAAAATGTGGGCTGTACATAAATACATATATGTTAATCACCATTAAAATTAATAAACACAACATATGGTCACTACTTTTCCTCGCTTGTTTTTATGTAATTTACCCACATTAAATGATGTCATAATGGAATATTATATTGATTTTTCCTGGTGTTCTGAAAACATGAAAGGTAGTCGAGGCAAACCACGAAGGAGATGGCGGAAGGACTTGGAGGTGTTCCTTAAGAAATGGTCGAGAGTCACCACAATAGAGGGAGGTAAAGACTGAAGACCTCCTCCCATTCCGACTAATGTATCCTAAACCTGAATGGAGATGTTAATTGATTATACAGACTACATATAACTACTGGACAAAGGCCCAGTAGTCAGATTGTACCTACAGGCTAGATATAATTAATCACACAATATCACATAAACAAATATTATAAAGACAAATAAGTGTGTGTATGTTCACCACTCCTTCCAGCTGAAATTTATTTGGATGATATTTGGTAGACTTTGTCCTGGAAAAGCACCTAGAATAGGACTTTTTATGCCAGTAACATGTTCTCTTGGAATTATTTTTAGTGCGATGATTGCTGATATATCCGTTCTTTTTTGACGAGAACCTCGTGAAAAAAATAAACAAATTAAATATACTTGGCTCGCGAAGTTGTCGACATATGGGATGTGACCTCGGTGATCATATACCGATAGCTGTGTCAGGCAATGGCTTAATAGCCAGTACCAACACCTCAGGAGGCTCTAGTTAGGCGGCTGGACTAAGGGCTTGATCCAGTAAGCTTGCGGTTCGTCCTTTCTCTAGAGCCGGTAACTTGTACCATGTTCCTGATACCGGTGAGATACTGTTTTTTTTTAAATATTTTTTTCATTATATTTATTGTTTTAAAAAATGTGATTAATAAATTTTATTAAAATGACCAATAAATGAATAATACCCATGGTTTTTTTTTTATCAGCTCTGAATGGTCCAAAGTTTCAATTCTGAACTTTAGTTTATGCGGCAACTGACATCCTGGTAATTTACAAGTGACTATAATGAATGGACGACTCATGCTGAAATTTAAATTGATGATGAGTTACGTTGTAAATATATATAAGGAAAATATGTAGTTTCTATGTAGCCATCTGTACGTCAGACAGTTATTTTTTTAAATTGTGTAAAAGTCATATTGGAAGGAATTATTTTTTCTTGTAATTTGACATCGATATACAGGATGAACTATGAAGAATAAGGTAGAAAACAAAAAAGTCTCGGGCTCGATTTAGACACTAAACTAAACTAAAACTACATCAATCATTTTTTGAAAAAATAATATTTCTAACTAAGTATTGCGTTTTATAAGTTCCTATTTAGGTAGGCCTATATAAAATAAACTAATTTTGAGTTTAACCTGTCCTAGCTCGAGAGGACACCTCCACTATAGGCCATAATTCCGATGTTTAGAGTTTACTTTTGTATGGACAAGTTTGGTAGTAGTGGATCTACATGTTAAGTTGAGTTTGAATCGAACCCTTCTCTCCAACTTAGAAGATCACTAGGAACTGCCAGCGGCTTTGCCCGGGTGATAGCAGAAAATTATCCCAAAGAAATATATTCCCACGACAGAAAGTGTCCTATGTGCTATTCCAGGTCATGGTCTACCCATGTACCAAGTTTCATAGAAATCTGTGCAATCGTTCCAGCGTAAAGAAGTAACAAACGCCTTTATAATATTAGTGTAATGAAAACCGGCGCAAGAGTCACAATAAGACCTACTATGCGTTCCAAATAACAATAGGAAAGTCAATAACCTCCATCTGTCAAATGTTGAGTGAAAAGTACGGTTTGGAAAAAAAGCTTATTTGCGTATCAATAAAGGTTTTTTTTTTGTGAAGTCTTAGTTAAATCTATGTGAAGTAAAATCGTTATTGTTAAATTAGCAAAATTATTGTTTTAAGTCGTAATTATTAAAAAAATAACTAATTTTTTTTCTTATTTTCATTGTTAGGAACAATTCGCCATTTGTCACTACTCAGACACTTTACAAAGTGACGTAGAGATGAGCGAAATCGAAGAACTGGATTCTGATAATACTTTTTTCATTCACGATTCGTAAAAAAATTGAATTGAAAAAAAAAATTCTTGTTTTGCTCACCGTGGCCGATTTCTTCAATTTGACGGTTCAACGTGACGTCACAACATGGCAATCGATCCTATTTTCCTTTGACCCGCATCGTACTTATATCTGGTACCCAAACAAAGTTCCCGTTAAATCGTTGCCTAAAAAATCGATAAGTCAGCGTGACTAGTCAACAATGACAGCTTCAATTCATCACCACTGACTGTATCTAGATACCTAGAATACATAAGCAAATGCCCCATGTGTATCATTGTTATTGGGATCGTAACTGTCATGATGTTGGTCAATTAGCAACAGAGCAATAAGCCTATGGGAATTTGGGGCCTACTGGGGATTCAATGAAGCTATTTTTATCTGCAATTGTTAATAACTCACGACAAAATTATTAATAAGACTTAAGAGCGCCCCACCTATGACGACTTTCCATACAACCACTCTTAAACGTAATAATAACTCTTGATACTTTGGAAACATGGATATCTTGTGGTTTTTATTTAGGATTTTATTGAAAAGATAAATTTGTGTAAAACTGATCCAGTAAAAATCTCTAAAAATCCGAGGCTATTAATTACATATTATGTAGAATAAATGAAAAAAATTAAAAAATATATGGAGACCTTGCACATTGAATAGAGATTTTGAATAATGAAAATGCTTTCCAAACCTGTATAAGGATTCTAAAAAAAACACGTATTTTCTGGAAAAAGTTTTGAAATTTTCGTTTGAGCGACAGAATTTACCGAATTACCTCTTTGTAGTCGCGATGCCTCTTTATCAAACGCAATATTGAGTGAAACAAACAAGCTTTTCAACCATGCTTACGTTGACGATAGGTTGATCGGGTAGACCCTCTTAATAGCATTTATTTAAGTTTATAGGAACGAGTTTTCTACAAAATATGCGTATTAAAATTGTCTAATATTGCAATATCAGTTGAGATTTTTAAATTACATAAATTATAGGTTGTAGCTATCTGAAAACATTAGCTCCGAAAGGAAATTCCACTCCTTAGCTGTACACATAATTTATGGAATGTGTTCCCAAAGTATTTTTTGCGTATGGGTGGGTTTTTTTTTTCAATAACAGACGGGGGTGGGGGTCTCCGTTCTGTTATTGTAAAATACAGTAATTTTAAGACTCGTGTCATGAGAAACAATGAGCGAATGTGATTACCTGAATAAGTAAAGTCCAAAAAAACGATGGAAGGACTGTGTGAAAGATGAAATGACTGGAGAGGGGATGACTACTGAGACCACGACCAATTGAGGAGTATGGAAGATGAAATTAAAGGCGGAGCGGGAAATAGTATCAGACTCTTACTGACTAAAAATCTACCCCGTTCCTTCGTTGCCTATCATACTGGGACCGAGCCTTCTTTTCAGAAAGCGGCCCTTGGCCCCAGTGTGCTAAACTTGGCCCAAGTGGGCTAACTTGGCCCCAGTGTGCTATAAGAGGAGATTCGGAATTTTTTTACACAAACTTAAATTCGGAACATTGTTTGTCAATAAAATTAACAATATGTTATCTTTTAATTCCAGGTACTCATAGTGATGCTCTGTGCTGCTATCCTAGTAAACGAAGTCACGAGTTCCATAATACCGTCACCAAGCAAGCCTATACAAAATGCACTCGACGCCGTTACAGAGAAAAACGTTACGTCAAAAAACGCAAAATCGGAGGACTATAATAAATACAGTTACATTATAACCACCTATTTATAGTATTAGTACAATATTAGGATTTATAAAAAATATATCGCTATCAAATCTCAAGTATTTTTTTAAGAATGTGTTTGTAAATTTTTTCTTCTTCCTTTTGTGTTATTGTGTGTTTCGAAGATTGATTTTATATATAAATTAATTAAAATAATATTTTGGGACGAAGGAAGCATGTAGTTTGGGGCGAATTAGGATTTTTTGTGGGACGAATCTCAGTGTGCCGAATGAAGAACTAATCTTTGTTTAATGTGATGATTTATTTTCTCTTGACAAAGTCTGCTAACGTTTTAAAACATTAACTAACAAATTATTATTGTGAACCGCATTTTTGTATCACTAAAAATGTAGACATAAAAATTGATAAAATACCTACCTACTTTCCTTCGAATTATGCAATAAATCAATATTCCTAACATATGTGATATTTTTTCATAGATAATGTGTAAAAATTAGTGATAATAAACCTATGTTAAAACGAACAGTTATTTTGCATTTATTTTAACACAAATTCTAGTGTTTTAAACTTATTTATCTCTTTGTTTGTTTTCTCTCTAGCTACAAAACTTAAAGGTAATGTATTACGAGTAACATCATTTCACAGCAATTTGGACGAATTTAAATAAAAATCATTTTTTACCATCCTACTCCCACATGGATGTCATTAGATTATTTTCGCACCTAAAAAAAAGCATGTCTACGGTCGAGTTGAGAAACCTCTCTTTTTTTAAGTCGGTTGAAGAAAAAATGGCCACAACGGTTTTTTAAAAAAGTTTTGGTCATTTTTTCTTTGATAAGTAATTTAATAAGGCTGAACAACGTTTGCAGGGTCAGCTAGTCTAATCTAAAAAATTTTTTTGTCGCAATGTTTGCTATCGCACTCCTCCGTAACAGCTTGACCGATTTTTATGAATTTTTTTGTGTAAGTACATTTAGTAAATCTTAGAATAGGTCGTAGGCTATTGTTTTACCCTCCTACTTCTAACACCCATTTTTTTTCTATGATAATTTATAAAGCAGCACAACGATTGCCGAGTCTACTATAGTACCCGGCAAATAAGTTGAACCCTTTGCTATAATTACGCGCAACCCCCCGGTTCGATTGAGATCCGAAGATCTGTTATAGTACGCGGCAAATAAGTTGAACTCAAATGGCCGTCGTTGCTATGGTTACGCGTCAACCCTCTCTATATCACGCTTCGATTATGACCCGAAAATCTGTTAGTACATTGGTTCCATAGAAATATGTTGGTTTAAATTATAGGCCGCGTATTGTAGAAGGTAATGTATAATTTTCTCATAAACTTAAAACATTATCAAGTAAAGTATTCTTTATTAATAGCAGTCATAAGTCAATGCCATACTCGTATTTTCATAATTTACAGGCTTATCAAAACTTCCACTACGGAAATAAGTGTGTCACAACTGACAAGCGATAGTTACTATCAGTGTTTTACAAAATACAACTCAAGATCGTCGAAATCTTCCACAAACTTTAATTCAGTTCAGTTAAAAAAATACATAATCCTCCTTTTTTTATGTCTGTAATAAAAATAGATTATCATGAAATGTGTCGCAACTGTAAGAAAAAGAAATATTTAAATTGTGATTACTTTAGGCAGCTCATAGGCCCTTCCACGATCTTCGATCTCTTACTGCGATCCATTTGACGAGCTTTGTATAGCTCCATCTCTTTAATAGTTCAATATTTTTTAGTATATGCGAAACCTGAATGTAGTTTGTTCAGAATCAGTAATTGAATTGATTCCAATAATTTTTGCACCATGTTACGAGTTCTTTTTTTCCCAAAAAATATTTAAAAAAGGTCAAAAGTTGGACACTGCTGACACTAAGTGCAACACAGGTAACGGCAGGTCATAGTAGGCATTAGTCACCAGCGCGCAGCTGAGTGCGGGAGCAAAACAACCCCTCATTCGCCCGGATGGCCCGGTGACCATGTGTTTGTGTGGAAAACCAGGTAACATAACAAGCTTATAACTTTGTGAATTTTTTACAAAGATTCCACTACATAAAAATACTAGACCCGTAAAAATAAGCTTGTATATGGTAAATAGCTACATCAGTCTTTCTCGGTCGTACGCTTGACATTTTAATACGTCATAATAAGACCCCTGTATAACATTCTGTATCCACCATATCAAAATAGCAGCATTCAAAGAAATGGTATTTTTATATACATTTTTTATATACAAATATAATCCATAATAAATAGAACACATATAACAAATCTGCAGAAGTGTATAATTGTGCGCGCATCACGTAAAATGTACGAAATCGACATAGATAACTAATTATACATTAAAATTGTTTTGTGCGGTGAATGAAATTTAATTTTAGTTTGTTTAGCTTTTTATCAAGTAAGTAAAGTATTATTTAATCCTGAGAAGAATCCAAAAATCCTGAGATCTCAGAATAAATCCTGAGATGGTAACCCCTCCCTTACGATTAGGTGTCTTGTCTTACACTTAAGGGACTTTGTAGGGTGTCTCATTAGAGTTGTTGTCCTTTCATTATTTTCTAGAATGATATTCAGTAAGTATGGCTGACAGAACACTGAGTCTTATACAAATTAAAAAAAGGATTACTCATACATAACATTTTTTCCTAACGACTTCTTAACAGGCCCGTTCTCATACAAACAATAGCCTATACTTTGCTGTCAATATAATGTAAACCAAAGATAATGTCAACATAAATATTTACACACAGTCTCCCTTTGTTTGAAGTTGATATGCTATCAGACTACTGAGTAATAGAGGCCTAACAGATGACTCGTTGTTCATCATTTACATTTTAGTATGCACATATAAACAAAAACAATACCGAACATTGTTTGAATGGGCTGTATAAGAACATAACCAAACCACATGTACCTAGTAGGTATTCATACTTCTTTATTAGTAATTTTAACTTTATAAATAGGTATACCCGCCCCAGCTTCGCACGTCTGCAATGGTGATGTTATAGTACATTATGATATAAGTGTGTAATGTAGGAGGTTACCGGTTAGGTGCCAAGAACGGTAACCATTCATTACTTACGTGTATCATACGACGTTTTTCAATACACTTGTGAAGAAAACTAATTTAGCTAGCTAATATTACATCGGTAAAACTAGTAAAATTTTTCATAACATGGCGGTAAAAAAATAATTCTGTTTTCATATGCACGCGCTAGGCTATGGCTATATGGTCTTTTGATCATATTGCCTAGTCGTTTGATTTCTTGTGTGAAAAGTTTTTACGTTAGTGTCTTTCGGAGTGATAATAGAATATGGATGTAACATTTTATAATGTTTTTGTTGTATTTGATTTTATATATACAGCCCATAAATTTCATTCGAAAAAATCACGCCTAAAACCGCGCGCATCTAAAAATGACGGCCATAGACCACAAACAATTTTAATTTTTTCGCATTCAAAATTTGTTTTACGAACAAAGAGGTTGAACAAAAAGGTTGTAGCTACATTACAGCACTAGTGCGTAATGGTAATCAAAATGTCACAGTTTGGTAACAGGTGCCATTATAAGTGTAGTGCAATAAGAGTCACTTTCTGAGCAAGTGTATTTAAAAATACATTATGCATGTATTATACATATAAATCTTCCTCTAGAATCACTCTATCTATTTAAAAAATCCGTTGCGTAGTTTCAAAGATCTAAGCTAGGGACAGACAGCGGGAAGCAACTTTGTTTTATACTACATCACTACATTTTTAAATATTTCTTAAAAACAAGAAAAAAAAGCATTAGTAGTGTTATTATTTTTATGCATTTATCAACTACGGCTGTTCTAACTTGGCAAGTCTCAAATTAGGCTCTGCGAACTTTAGCGCTTGTGCAATCGTAAAAAAAAAAACAGTTGATAACAGCAATAACAACTGCTAATGTCATTTATTTTTTTAAACCATTTATTTTGTACAGTTTAGGTTGTCAGATGGATTGCAGTCTTGGCGACAAAACCTACGTCGACGTTTACGGCTTTTACAAAAACTTGGTGCAGAAAAGGAAAGATTTTATGTACAAGATTCGGTAATATTCGCTATAATATTTTTTTCTCTTGTGTGGATTGAGGGACCCCAGTTTAGTCATTGCATTATTTTTATCTTTGGTGTTTTGTGGTCTGAAATTTTGTAAATATCTTTACAAATTCTTTACCATGTCTGTAGTCACAATACCTACTTCAATTTTCCAGATATTTTTCGAGATCTGGCTGATGGTCTGTGAGGACTGAGGGACCCCACTTTAAGGGCTGTATATTTTTTAGCATATTTTTACAAATTCCCAGACTTGTTTTACAATTGTTTTAAGACTTTTATTATAATCTTTAGATTTTTATTTTTAAATGCAAGTATGGTCCCTCAGTTCACACACACACGAAAAATCAAGTAATGTCAGATAGTCACAACTAGTCTGACTCACGCATGACTAGATAGTGCAATCCCGCAATAAAAATTATGATCTCACAAACTTGCGGGAATGAAGTCAGTAATCACGCGAATCCCGCGGGATTTGTGAGATTGAGATATTTGAAACATTTCATTTTATCTAAAGCGGAATGCTCAAAAGTAGCCTGGATAATTCAAATTTTCTAAATTTTTTGCATTTTTCCGGTCAGAGTGGAAGTCTGACCAACAAAACGTTTAATTTTAATTTCGCAGAGATATATAAAAAATAAATCAGAAATGATAAAAGAAAATGTTTAACGTTTCATCTTTCAGATAATACGGTACTTTGAATGGCATTGACTACGTTCGTTTTTACTTCCGAGGACTCGCACAACACAAAATAAAAATTGAATGTTTATTTACTTGCAAAATAAAAATATATATTTTTTTAATAAAACTTTTAACCAAAATTATTTCCTTAAGTACAAGTTCTACAGAAAAACACGAATTCCATGGAACGTTGTTCTTGTAGTGAGTCTAGATTTCTAGTTTTAGAACTAGAATAGGCTATCAGATCATCGCGTTGTCTTACAAAAAAAAGAAAAAACCCACAAGAGTGCGGGATCACGCAGGATTTGACCCGCATCTCTGATCCCGCAAAAATGGTGTAAAAAGGCGCTTCGGGGAACTAGACTCCCTAGTTATGACCACACAGCACACTTCATCAAAATGGTCAATGGCGCGCTCTTTACAGACTCTATTATTATCAATTAAACTGTGAATTTTAGGCTGTTGAACTCAATTATCTATGGTATGAACACGTTGCTAAGCGTAAAACGGGCACAATCATTATAATTTATATTACGAGTCACGGAAAGGTTAAATGTCAAATTAATATCTCATTGATGAATTCCGTGTTTGATAGGTACTCTGCAGCGTTTGATGGACTATTAACAGTTCGTACGTGTTATTTGCAAAATTGTTGTCTCTTCCACAAAGGCCATTAATTAAGAGTTGAAGTTGAAGGTAGGAAAATGGAACGTACCTCTTTTCTTTAAACAGTCTCTCTCTTTTAGTCTTCTAGTACTAACATATTTATTGTAATTTTTATTTATTGATACCGATCCGACGACGGGTAGTAAAAAAATTTTAGGGGCGATACCGCGAGCGGCAGTTATCATCATCATCATCATCATTTCAACTGAAAGACGTCCCACTGTTGTGATGATTATGTTCTTCATCATCATCTTCCTGCCCTTATCCCGTTTTATTGGGGGTCGGCGCAACACGTTTTTTTCTTCCATTCTCTCCTGTCACTCGTCACGCTATCACTAACTCCCTTTTCTTTCATATCACTCCTCACAATCCATCCATCTCTTCATTGGCCTCTCCCTCTCCCTCTCATTCTCCTTCTCATTATGTTCTTATTAATAAATATTACATTTTCAGTTTCAACAGTCTGCCCAAGTCGGATATGCAATAGTATTTTAGGAAATTTAAGAACTTTTAAATATTATTTTTATCAAAAAAATGAGACACAATTATACTATTTTTTTTATCAAAAACCTCTTTCAGCATACATAGGCCCAGCATGGACATAGGCCTCCCCAAGTGTCGCCACAATGAACGGTCCTGTGCGTCTCGCAGACATCTGATTCCCGCAACCCTTACCGGATCATCGCTGCGTCGGTCATCTGTTCTGCGAGTTATGTGTCCTGCCTATAGCCACTCTAAGTTTGGCGATTCTTCGGGTATTTTAATCCAAATGACACAAGTTTTATCTTCCCTTATTTTATTCTTGATCTGTACAAACGGTAATACAAACAAACACTAAACAAATATCCAAAATAATGAATATCCACTAGATGCAGGTGTCATCAGCCCTTCTCCTGGTGGATGGCATGGGCTCCTTGAACCGCTGCATGGATCTCCAGCACGCTTTGGCTGTGGCACTATAGGTGTCCATGTACTCTGTTCTACCTGGGTACTCCGCGAACCAAGTCTGTATAGGCTTTGGAGCCAGGCCCGTGTGGATTACACCTGGTAAAAGTCATAATTTGTATTACTTTACACCTTCAAAAGAAAGGGAGGATGGTAGGAGGCCATTGTTAGAAAAAATCACAAAAGTTAAGACACACTCTCCAGCATACATATGCGGAAAAAGTTGGTAAAATGACGCAAACTTCCATTGAAAAGGGAGGACCCTACGAGCAGACGCGTGTTTTGTGTGGTCCGAGCATCACCTCGACATTTGACTTCGGGTTGTTGTATAGGTGTTTTTAAAATCGTGCTGATTTCATCACGCATGCGGGATTGCCCCGCCCCGCACGCGTCCTGCGTGCTAAATCCCCGCATTACAATAAATTCTTGTATGAAAAGGACATCCGCATGCGTGATTAAATTCCGCACGAAATAAAAAACACCCTTAATAAGGTGACTGGTAATTAGCGAACCATACTCTAACACGTGATTTTAGTCATGATAACAAACAGCTTTTATTATAGGACCAAACCTGAAATAACGAATAAAAATCTGCTGGTCAGTACATTTATGTCCTCCTAACTGGTCATATTGAGCTTGGCTGATTTTTTTCGCGATTTCAGGTTTGGTCCCATAGTAAAAGTTGTTTGTTATTATTACTACAATCACGTGTTTAAGTATCGTTCTCTAATTACCAGTCACCCCATATGTTCTAATTGCGCGGACAATTCTAATATTGCGAAACAGGATTTCCAGTTCCCATTTCCGTGATGAATGAAACAACACTCAGTTCAATAAACAACATTTAGGTAAAAGGAAAATGCAAATCGACCCATAAACAACGGAATTCTGAGGTGCAAAACTTAAACCACCGAACTGAGAACCTCCTACTTTTTTAATTCGGTAAAAAAAGTCAATTCTTAATTAATGATAAATTCGTTTGTCATGTCGTATGCTCCAAAGCAAATCCAAAGGAAGCTTCATCAAGCTTACCTAAACCTGGAACTACATTAGACCGACACACGTCGGCCACACCTGATTTGTACGTAGAGTAGCGTGTCGCGTAGCGTGGATCTAATGTATCTCGACAAGTCTAGTTGCCATTAAAATGTATGGATATAACGACGCGCCCTGATCGGCGTACGTGGCCCACGTGTGTTCAATTTAGTTCTACCTTAACTGGTTTGTCTTCAAGACAACTAGGCAGTAACTTCCTTGTAATAAGTTGTAGATAATGTCGCAGAGGTACCTGGAGGGTTGATGCTGGGTCTGACAGTGGGAGGTTTGTCGGTGAAGTGCGTCGGGTCTTTGTAACAACGAAGCATGCCCAGCATGTTAGCCTCCATCGGGATGGGCGCGTTAGATTGTGCCGCCGCTATTATCGTTCTGTAGTCCGAAACTGGGAATGCTGCAAGAAAAAATGGATTACAGAATTACATAAGTATGGAGAAGTAATACAACTAGAGTGAAGAAACTACCTCATCATATTGACTACCTCAGCAAAACTGGTGCAAAAGCACAATCGCATTTTCGTTTTCAGCGGCCTTCGCGCACTCCGTAGTGTAGACATAAAAATGTAACTACACCGCGCGGCCGCGTTAAGTGGTTAACGAGGTTAATTTAGAAAAGTTGTCAAGATTGACCTGCTGCTTAACGTGCGATAGTATAAATTCTTTCTTTCTTACCCTCAAAAAGATTGCGTGAAAAAACAAGACATTTGTAAAAAAGAAGGATTTGAATAAGTCTGAAAAATTACCTATCTAATTATACACCGTTAAATTTTAGTCGTTTTAATCCCGAGGAGGGTCGAATATGAAACAAAATCGATTTGTAAAGAGAAAATTAAAAAATAAAGTACTTTTTTTTAACTCGAATTAATTTACGCTTGTACGGAATTAATTTCTTCAAGTAAACGTCAGCTGAGCGAGACCAATGAACTGTAGGTAATTAGTACGCAACGACCGACAACTACCTACAAGGTCATTGAATCGTTTACTTATAGTCAGCATTAGATACGTTTATATTTTGGCCATAAACCGTTGTAGGTTCTATCGTTTTGCTTTCTTGATATGTTTTTTTTTTAATTAGAAGTTTTTTTTTTTGTTATCGTTTTTGGCTAGGATACTCAGATTTTGGCAATTACCGACTTATTGCCCCGGGGCGTCGATGTGTGTTATACACCGTTAAATTTTGTTAGTTTTAATCCCGCGGAGGGTCGATTCGGTACATGAAACACTATCGATTTGTAAAGATAAAATTAAAAAATAAAGTACTTTTTTTCTGTAACTCGAGTTAATATACGCATGTAAGAAATATGATGTATTGAAGTAGATTATTATCTACTTACATACATCATTACTTATGTTATGTACAAGACTGAGTGCATCAAATTACATTCGTTGTCTGTCGCCCGAGTAATTTTAATTAGTTGACATGACCCGTGCCAACGCGGCCATATTTATGAGTCAGTCATAAATGGATCATTGTTCCCATTGAAGCTGATAGTTATTGTGGCTAGCGATAACAAGTATATTTGTAGATATTGTAATTTGAGGGAATCTAGAATAACCTATACATATAAAAGGAGGAACAGACTGACTGACACATCAATGCACAACCGAAACTAGGCGCATGAAATTTTGCACAAGGCTTCCTTTTATGACTTAGGCGAGCACTAAGGGAATTTTTCTAAAATACTTAAATAAAATAAAATTCATCCCATAAAGGGATGAAACGGAGGTCCAAAGTTTGTAAGGAGAAACCTACTTTTAAGCGAGAGAAGCCGCTGATAAAAGCTAGTGTCTATACATAAATAAAATTGAAGCAGCTTTTTGTATTACTTTTTTTTTAACTCTCAGTCGTACACTCCTAGCGGAGTGCTGTGGCCCTATGGCCAGTAGGTTGGTCGCGGCTTTTGCGAGACTTCAACATCTCTTTCCACTGCGTGAATTCAACGAGGGAAGATTTCGAAGATGATTTAACTAGCTCAGTTCAACTGGTAGGTGATCGGCCGTGAGAACTTAGACCCACTAACTTCTACTATTTATCACTGGACAGTTCTGTTCCATATGTTTGACAGCTAATTTTTTGTGCGCTACTCGCCAGCGTCTGGAGATCTAATTAGACGAATGCAAATGTCTGCAGAGAAGTGCACTTTTATGTATTTTTGCATTTTTAATTAATTTCGTTCGAATTCCATGTTATTCCTGCTTCAGGAATTATAAAAACCCTATGAAAAATGAGGTCATATTTATGTATATTGTAAGCAGCGCGACATTACTAGTTTTAGTACCGTAGACAGTCGCTACTGCCGACAGTGCCAAAATGGTAAATATCAAACGGGCACAAAAGCACATTGACGGCCTGTCCAGTGTGGTAAATAGTAGAGGTCAGTGGCTGGCTATCTACTCTTCCCTATATCACTAGCGTTCCAAATAGCTTTCATTGCGGATAATATTTTATATCTGTTTTTTTTTTTTTTTTGTTGAGTTAACCTCGCTTTTGTACATCAATTGTCTAATAATTGTATTAATATTAAGTTTTGTGTACAATAAAGACTTAAGAAAGAAATTACATTAGTTTATTATAATGTGATAGCATCAAAACCATCTTAAACGTGCTCAGCCATAAGCTGGACAGCTATAAACATTTTAAAATTATTAATTTTTGTTTTAGGAACAGAAACGCAATTTTGAAAATGTCAACAATAATCCACGTCGGCCTTCTTTGAGACTTGAGAGACGGTGTGTCAAACTTTTACTGACTAAAACCGCACCTGCGCCCTTAAGTTGCCCTATTAATTCTAGGGCCACTTCCTTTTCAAAAAAATCCCGTGGTCTCAGCAAACATGGGCCCTGCTGAGCCTCTCCGATTTTGCTGACATCTCTTTGAGGCGCTTTGGGGTGCTGTCAACGACTCGGGTTTGGTCTTTACCGGACGAGCGGACTGCGGGATACCCTTTGCTCGTCGTCCGCAAGCTCGCACCTACGGTGGCCGGAATCGCCGCGTGACTTTGGACACCTGGAGCGTTTCCTGTGGCGGCAGCTGGGGCGTGCGGATATCCGTTCCCTCACGTTTGCGGTCATCTCCTACATGGAAGCTTGGACGTGTTAAACTCTAGCAACTATTACATATTCTGTTGCTCTAGCTCTTACTCACATCTTTTCTTGAACGTGGCTTGATACATCGTCATCATTTTCCCGTCGAGGTCATCGCAGGGGTGATCCAGAATGTCATTGGTCACATCCACCATCTGCAAAGTTGTGGAAACCATAATTACAAAGTTGGAAAGGCCTTATAAAATCTAATTTATCTTATAAAATTTAATGTAGATCTAAACTGAACAGTTATAGGAATAGAGCTTCAGAAAGGAGTATAGCTCCATCTTACTTTCCCGCTCGCACGCTTGACATTTAAAAAGAGTTACACAACACACACACAAACACCACACACCACCATCAACCACCACACACCACCATCAACCACCACACACCACCATCAACCACCACACCATACACTTCCACACACGTCCATTTCATGATTATATAGGGTGACTGGTAATTAGTGAACGATACATGTTAGTCATGATAACAAACAACTTTTACTATGGGACCAAACCTGAAATCGCGATAAAAATCAGCCAAGTTCAGTACGTTTTGACCAGTTAGGTGAACACAAATGTACTGACCAGCAGATGTTGTTTTCGCGTTTTCAGGTTTGGTCCATTAGTAAAAGTTGTTTGTTATCATAACTACAATCACGTGTTTAAGTATCGTTCACTAATACCAGTCACCCTATATAAGATTTTTAATAAGAGTTTATGTTAAGTCGAGTTTAAGCTAAGTTTTGAGAATACGTGTCCGACAGAGTGACCCACGTGGCGCACTTGAAATAATTTTTCGATTGAGGCCAACGTAGACACATATTAAAAGGCGCCTGTGTCTGCAACATAGTTTACACTAGCACGGACACAGACGTTCACTCAATGTCAAGTAATGTATAGCGTTGTATTGTAGGCACTTCATTTATTCTATTTTCGATTGAGATGGACAAATTGTATCTGGCTTTATGAAATAAACGAATATTATTTTTATTACTTTAACACGTCATGGTAAACCCCCAGGTACTCAAATACCCCTAACGTTGTCAAAAAAAAAGGTCCGTTTTAACATTTATCCTTTGACTACCTAGAGGCTTGTTCGGTGTTACTAGTGTAGCTACTACTAAAATAGCTACTACTTTAGTAGTAACTTCACTACACCAGACAAGCCGCTAGCTAGTCAAAACTAACAACACTACACACAAACACGCTCACAACCACACCTTAAACACATAGGACCAATTCTCGTCTCTTTTGTTCTTCCTTCATATGTACTAATTGTGTACCAAACTCAGATTCTTCTATAAGGGGTGTGCATGGAGATCCATAAGAAAGTTTTTAATATCATACGGATTTCATCACGCATGCGGGATTGCACTATCCCGCACTTGGCCCGCGTGCGTATACCCCGCATTACAATAAATACTTCTATGAAAGGACATCCGCATGCTTGATGAAATCCGCACGATATTAAAACTTCCTGACACAGGATCTCCCTAAAACGGACTCCAATCTCTCGCAAGGAAGCTTCTTACTCATTTATAATGAACTAGCTTCTGCCGGAGGCTTCGCCCGCGTGAAAATAGGTTTCTCCACACAAGCTTAAGACTTTTAAATCTTCTCTTAATGCTCGCCTAAAAAAAGGAAGCCTTGTACAAAATGTTATGTTTCTAGCCGTAGTAGTTTCGGCTGGACGTCGATATTTTAGTCAGTTTCCCCATTTATGTATAAGGAATCCCTTGTGAAGAGAGAACTATTTTTCTATCTTTCTTTATATATTACCTGTCTCCGCAACTGTTCATAATCATGACATAGCTTCTGCTCTTTTTCTAGTAGTTGTTTGTACTGCTCCACTCTCGGCGAGTAAGAGTGGGCGTCGCAGTGGCAGTAGGGGGCCACTGGGGCAGGCCGCTCGATCGGCTTCGCGTCCGGTTGGGGCGGCTCGCATGGCCTGGTGACCACAAGGATTCATCGAACGGTATCAGTGACAGTTTGTAAAATGACTATCGACGTAGGTCTCTTAAAAATATGATGAAGAGGAATTCCACTCGGTCTTCAATAAGGCCAGGTTTGTAGTAATCACAACCAGCGTGACTGTATGACTAGACAACAAACAAAATAAGAAGAGTAAGTAATAATATGTGGTGGGTCTATGCTAGAAGAACTGAGCACGACCCATAATCAAATCCGTGTAGTGTTGCTCGCACTCGGTGCCTCTAGAGTCGATCCAAACTACAGGAATTTTAGCTTGGCTCGTGCTAAGACGTGACCTACCTGGGTCGTTGCTGGTGACCTTCTGTAGTTTATTAAAATAAATAGTAAAGTTTAATTTTAAAATACTCACTGTATTGTGGACAAGGTCAAAATATTTTTTATGGGACTTTCACAGGGGTACCCCTGAATCTCCGTAATTGAAGACTCCATTGTATCTGTCTTGGCAATAACTTGCAAATCTTAAGTATTTAATGATAATTATTAATGGAGCCTCTAATTTAGCGATTCAAAGGCATTATGCCTGTGAATATCGCATAAAAATATACAATACCTACACTAGTATTTTGAAATTAAACTTACTTTTTAAACTGTAACATGAGAAAAGTATTTTGAAATAATAAAAAATCTAGTTGATTTACTGACTAGATACTGTGCAATTTTTTTCGACACCACGATTACTTGTTTTACGAAGATTCACGAAAGGGTGCCGAGATGAAATTTTATTTATTATAATATACTTTATTGTACTGGGCCCGCGTGGTGGATTACGACCCATTCCCTCTCCTAGAGAGGAGGCCTGAGTTCCAGCAGTGGGAACATTATATATAAAAAAAAAACGGCAAAAATCCATAAACGCTAAATAATTTCGTATAAACTCTGGTATTATAGGTACGTATCTAGTACTTACAAGTCGCAATTTCAAAGACAACTGCAGTGCGACATCGTCAAGGCTTGCCCCTATATCAAATGAGGGCTATAGAAATCTATATGACGAATTGATGACCGTGGGAAATGAAGTCTGTGGCCCGTTAGTATCACGAATGCATTGATAAATTATGGCTAGAAGGCTCACCCTCTTTGCAGTGCCGTAACTAGAATGCCAGCGGTGCCAAAGCATAGAGCACAGTCACTGGAGGGGTGAAAAATTTAATATGGTATAGACCAGACGGCCTGAGAGCAGTGGTGGCCGAGTGATAACGGTCCCGACTTACAACTTGTAGGTCGCGGGTTCGAACCCAGCCAGGCGCATTACTTTGTGTAATTTATTTCATCACCACTGCTCTCAAAAACGGTGAAGGAAAACATCGTGAGGGAACCGGCATGTCCTAGAACCAAAAATTCGAAGACATGTGACATCCACCAATCCGCACCGGGCCCGCGTGGTGGATTACGGCCCATTCCCTCTCCTAGAGAAGAGGCCTAAGGCCCAGCAGTGAGAACATTCAAGGCTGATGATGATGAGGCAACAGTGTCCTGTTGCCTCTACCTTATCAAGGTATTCGTGATTCTCACCTCAGTGTGTGAGCATATGCTACCCCACATTCGTCAACATCAAAATATAAAAGCAAAGCAATGCAATATAAAAACTCAATAATTATATCGCATTGAATCTATTAAGCAGTCATTATTTCTTTTACCAGCACGTCATATCAACTTTGCAACTTTGCAACGTCAGGTCAATTTCATAGACATTTGTTGGCACTCAAATGAAAAAAAGGTCTGGAGATTAAGATTAGTTTTTCAGACCCGAACTCATCAATATTAGAACACACTAACTACAACTACTTGTCACCGGGCAACAGGCAGACCAAAGAAGCCATGCCACTATAACCCTAACCAGAAACCTTCCTCGACTGGACAAAGATAGCCTGCGCCTGATGGCGGGGATCAGCGGATAAATACTTCCACAAAGTGAGTATTGCGGACAGTCCTCTGTACAGATCACTCATGGAGTTGGAGGAAACTACCGCATTGCGACTTTTCTTTCAATTTTTTTTTTATATGAAATGATCTCCAGTCGTTACATGCATGGGCCAGAGTCTGATCACCAGTATATCTAAGGAGTATTGTGTTGCTCCTTAACTGGGTTGTCGAGCTCTGACAGGCAAAACTCCACGCTACGCTTCATGTGAAACACTGATATTCAGACGCATAGACTGGAAGGCGACTTTGGGTCGTCTTCGAGTCTAGTTGGCAAAAAGATAGGCAGGAAAGAAGCTGGGAAATCATCCAATGACACCTGTTCTATCGACACACCCTTTGGGGTTTTAGTCAATAGGCTTAAACTGATTAAAACCACACCTGTGACCTTCCTACCTGTGTAACCCTTTACGTTATAGGATCACGAGTTTCCTTTTAAGAAAAATCTCGTGTATGTGACTGTGATTTTACTATGATCAACTGACATCTTAGAAGTCACCTTGGCCTCACCCAATTTCTTACCCACAACACCTAATACTTGAATATTATTTTCCATTTGCTCGCGAACTCAGTGTGGTAGTGCAGTGAAGGCCACGCGGTACCGACAAAGGAATAGGGTCACACCACGACTTCTGCGAATAGGTTGAACTCAAGGTGAAACCTTGTAATATAGGTTATAAGATAACACAAAAAAAGCAAATGGGGAAAAGGCCCTTTTTCTTCTTAGGGCTGATTTCATCATTCAATATAAAAACTTAGTTCAACTAAACTGAGCTCAGCGTAATCTAGTTTAAAGACCCGTGCCGTAAACATGGGCGACAACAAAAGAATTGAAAGTTAGTTTCGCGTAAACTAAGTTCAATTCATCGTGGTGAAACGCAAAATGAAGCTATAATCTCGATTAGGCGCTCAAACTGCGTTTTGTTTTTTATAATCGCGATTAGTTTATTGGTGAATTTGGCCCTTAGAGCCAAATTCACCAATAAACTAATCGCGATTCGTTCAAACAAAACGCAGTTTAATCGAGATTATAGCTTCATTTTGCGTTTCACCGCGATGACTTGAACCTAGTTTACGCTAAAGTCAGTTTCAATTCTTTTGTTGTTGCCCATGTTTACGACACGAGTCTTTAAACTAGATTACACTGAGCTCAGTTTAGTTAAACTAAGTTTTTATATTCAATGATGAAATCAGCCCTTAGTCCTCTCTACTGTTCCCATTATTTGAGGTCGGGTAACCTGTGAATCGGCGCCAGTATATTCTATCCTGGATTATCGACTATGCTAAGAACTCATACACTAATACGTGTGGCATGTTGCCGTCGGCACGACGGCGATAACGGTCGCTGGCAGCCATCGACGCGTTGGTGGTAGCCGTCGACACATCAACAAATGAAGATCAATGAAATTCTTCACTTTTTGCTCATGGGTCTATTTCTTTGGGTAAAGGTCCTTGATCAGCAAAAATCTGGGTAATAAAGTGCCTGGTGCTAATAGAATAGCTCCAAGTTCGATGAAATGGTTTTTTGCTTAAATATTTTATCAGGCGTTTAGTAATTCCAAAACAAGCCTACTGCGAGTCGGATTCGCGTCGAAATAGCTGACTGCAACGCCGCCTATGCCGTCCGTTGACTTCGCTTACATATCGCTTCTCCGAAAACACTCTCATACAACGTCTTAATGTTTGAATCCGCAAGGGCCGCATCGCATTGGGCGATGCGCGAGGCCGCGTGTTCATTTGTCTGTTTGTAAAGCTTTTTATTGGATGTTCTATATTACCTTCCAAAAGTAACCTATCTTCAAAATTCATTTATCAACGTCCTAGTTTGGGTTACAGAAATTCATAAGTTTTACTTATTTGGAACAAATTGACTGTCACAAACGGCCTAACAGGCATGGGAGTAATCATTTATACGGATTCAGGTTTTTTTTTCGTTCGAACTGAAGAAATTCTACTGAATACAAATTCCTTACTTACTTTCCAACTATGGGTTTTGGAAACGGCCACTGGAAATCGTTACTTTGAGATGTGCTGAAATCCATAGTGTTTTTGATCTTCTGAAAATAATCAGTTTTATCTTTATTTTCTTTTCTAAACTTTATCCGTCAACAAAATGTCAATTACTACCAAGATTACTCACTTCAACTTATTACGTTAATATTTTTGAGATTTATTATTACTACTTTAGCTAATTGACACCCTACATAATTTAGAATTGCTTTTGAAGCCAAAAATTTGAGCTGTTGAATAATTTCTTCAATGAGGGAAGATAAAAACATTTTTGAAGTTTTACGTTTTTTTTTCTTCTATTGTTGCCCTTATCAAAAGACGGACAGTGTTTATCTACTATACTTATGGTTGAAGCGAAGATTTGTTTACAAGGACCTTTATGAATAAAACCAAAAACAAATGTTTTACTTTTATAAGTCGACCAAATAGAATGACACGAGGCTATCACATGTTTATTCTTTACAATAGTACTTCGTATACTAGCTGTTTTATAAAATTATTGTCACCAAACAAAAAATCTTCTTTTGTTGGAAAAAGGAAGACAAAACCCAAGCATTTTAAATTGATTACATTTTGAAAACTTAACATTCAACTGCTTAGGATATTTTCTTATATAATTCATATGTATTTAGCGGATTTTAAGAATCTTTTAATGATTTCTTAACTAAAAGTTGTAATTTATTAGTGGTTCTTTACATTTCTACAAATGGCAACATTATAGCAATCTTTAAAATTTTCATCTATCAACATCGTTGTTTTCCTGTCATCCGTCATCAAATCAGCTGTGTATCACACACAGAGAACATGTAACATAATAAATGTGCGTATTAAAATTATTGGTGTGAAAATGTCCACTGAGACATCTGATAAAAAATCAACTCAATGTTTATGATAAATTCACGGTGGAAGAGACATGGCGCGCCGGAGGAGCAGCGGCATCACGAGCCTGGGGTTTAACCAGGATCAAGGTTTGTGTTACTTCCTAGTTCGTCAACCTGAGTTCTTTGTTCTCAGGTGGAGTTAGTAATATTCGTATTTGGGATGAGCTGAGTGTGCTAGGAGGCGAGGTTGGTGTGTGCGGCTTGCGCGTGCTGGGAGGCACGACGCAGGCACCGCGGGAGCTTGCTCGCCACGCTCTCTCGTATCTACACTCTCCACGTGTTGTTTATATTTTTAGTGCGCGCCCACGCGCAATTTCCATTCTTCGCAACTTCGCTTGCTATTGTTTGGGCGTTGGTTTTGTTTCCTCACGTACTTGCGCATGTACTTATAAATTAAAACGCAATTTTCATCAATTTCTAAATGCACGTCATAGTGTTATGATCTACACTTTTCATGTTGTTTTGATAAACAACTGGTGTTTGTTTTGTATGTTAACTATTCTGATTCAGTTTGGTTTCTATAGTGTAGGTGGTATACAGTTTACTCATAGGTTCACCAATAGTTATAATCACATTACTATGAATACACTTTCTTACATATAATCTGCAATTTCTATTTCTACTCCTTCATTGTACAGTTGGGGAACACACTACCGCTCAGACATTAAGGCCTGCCAAACTAATTTTTAAATTAGTCCCCTAAAAGTATGTGATATTGTAATATTTATTTTACCATTATGCATGTATATTCTTTGTATGTGTTATTTTTTTTTCCAACTTTTCTTACTACTCTTTTCTCACACAGCTTCTACGTAATCTTTTTCCAACTCTCCTTTCGCAGGTATAATAAAAGAGATTTCTTGACAAATAAGCACCACCTTTGTCCCTATTTTTCTATTTCCTTCTTGTCCGTTCATTATATGTGTGTACATTTAATACTCAATAAATACTATTAAGTGGTTATCATTACAAAAACTGATCTATAATTACTGTATTATCATACACATTAGTGTGTGTGCACCATTAGGAGCACTCATTGTAATTAATATTATTCAGAAAGACTCATTAGATAAAGTAGTTCTTTGTTCTATAATTTCCTAGTTACTCATAGTTATAGAGACATGGTTTATCACTGAATGTAATAAACGCTTTACTTTGTAGGCTGCTTCACATGCTGCCTTAGAACCGGCTTGCGCGTCTACAATGTGGAACCACTCGTCGAGAAAGCTCACTATAGTAAGTATTTTGAATTACGTTACATTCTTCACTACAATATGAAAAATAAGACACTGATGCTAAATGCCCATAGGGTTACACCCATTGTGACCACCATTGTATCAGTGTCTTATTTTTATTTTTTACTTTTTTACTGAACCAATCTTTACATATGTAGTACAAAACATGATGAAATTGCAGTCAAGCACTAGTACAATATCAATTAAAAATCAGCTAAGTCCACCAATATAACCACCCTTCAGTTGGTGGGAAACTATCGCTAAATATGAAAAATAAAAGTATAGGGCTATAGTTTTGGGAGGCTTCAGAGTGTCCAACCCGAGGTACATTTTCATACAACCACTTTTACGTGATTATTCTTATATTCTTTATTGTACATAATTAAATTTAAATTAAAAAAATTGGACTGGTGATGTACACAGGCGAGCTAAACACGTAATTGATTCTGATATTATTATACATATTTCATCAGATATTTTGGATACACAGATATCATGTTTATATTATCTAGGCTTCTATAGAAATGAAAACATAAATTTGTGAATAAATCATCCAGTAAAGACCCCTGAAAATCTGCTATTTTACGTGAACTTTGGCCCTCTATAATGTAATAATATAGTAAAAATATTTAAAAAACAAAATACTTCTTTAGAAGCCTTGAACATTTAATCTAGATTCTAAATGAAAACAATTTTTCTCAAAAACTTCAGGGTTTAAAAAAAAAACACGTATTTCCATGAACAAGTTTTGTAAAATATTCAAGTAAATCACAGAATTACCAAATGCTAACAGAGTTATCTCTCTTTTTTTGCGTTGCCTCTCCATCAAACAATACACATTAAGACTGTGGCCCCTGCCTGAACAATATTATTGATATCAATAGATAAAAAGTTATATTATTATGTATAATAATAATATAATAATAATAATTTATTCAACAGTAGTTTGTACAAGGCATACAGAGTAGTCTTAAACACTAAAAAAAGAAAACTACACTCAGTATAAAGTTGGTCATAGGACTCCCCTTCCTAAACTAGGCAGAAATTCTGTCTGTATCTTAGGAAAGAGTTTCCAATTATATGGGGTCGTATTACAGTTGTACAATAAAATCATTGGTACATGCAGTGGGTGAACAAAGTACAAGCTATGTTAAATATGTGTATAGTGTGTGTGCGTGTATGTGTGCAAGTGTGTGTGTATGAGAGTGAGTATGTGTGTATAATATGTCATACATCTAATTTGCACTAAAGCAAAGCCAGGTCGGGTCGCTAGTATTACTCGTAATAAGTGAATTCACTCAGTGGCTGTTTTCTGGCATTCACAAACTGTCCACTTATTTGTAGCATAAGATTTTAAAACTTAAAATTGTATTCCTTGCTTGTAACATAGCAACAGGACAGTGTAGAAATCATTGGACTGCAATAACAGTAAATACAGATACTTAATCTGAAAATAGATTTGACCTAGAATACAAACACATTGTAAACAGCTTCTAAATTGCAGCTGTAACTTAAGAATAATATTACTTTATTTTTAGAATATATTCAAATTGTATTTACTCATGCTTCCAAATTATATATTTATATTCTTGTCCGTCCTAACTTATTATTAAGCAAAATGCTTCACTGCATCTCATCAACGTCATCATTTCAGCCAAAGACGTCCACTGTTGGACATAGGCCTCCCCCAAATATCGCCACAATGAACGGTCCTGCGCGTCTCGCATCCATCGGATTCCCGCAGCCTTTACGAATTCATCGGTCCACATTGTAGGAGACCTTCCAACACTGCGTCTTCCATTCCGGTACATGGCCGCCACTCCAGAACCTTTCGCCCAAACGGCCATCTGTTCTGCGAGCAATGTGCCCTGCCTATTGCCACTTTAGTTTGGCGATTCTTAAGCATTGTTGGCAACCTTGGTTCTGCTGCGGATATCTTCATTCCTGATTCGATCACATAAGGAAACTCCGAGCATAGCCCTTTCCATTGTCCTTTGAGTGACTTTAAGCCTTCCGATGAGGCCCATTGTATGCGACCTCGTTTCAGTTCCTTATGACATCACTGGCTACACGCACTGGTCATGCATCCACTGCATCTGTCTGTTTGCAATTAACTCAAAAAGAACTACTGACTGCCTAACATAGCCATAACTACAGCACGGCCGACGGATCTTGGCGCGTCAGAAGTTAGGCTCTGCGAACTTTAGCGCTCAAAATAAGCGCGCCAAATGAATGATTTATAAAAATAAATGCCAATAACTGTTATTAACAGCAATAACAACTGCTATTGGTATGTATTTTTTCAAACCATTTATTTTTTTACGAGTGCACAAGCGCTAAAGTTCGCAGAGCCTAACTTCAGATGCGCCAATATCCGTTGGCCGTACTGTACAGGGCCTAAGAGCCCAAGCGAAATTATTTTGCACAACATTTCATTTTATGACGTAGCGAGTACTAAGAGATGAATATTCAAAATCTACTCCCTAAATGATGAAGATGAATGATTTAGAGTAGTAGTGGCCGAGTGGTAACGGCCCCGACTTACGAGTTGTAGGTCGCGGGTTCAAACCCAGCCAAGCGCATTACTTTGTGTAATTTATTTCATCACCATTGCTCTCAAAACGGTAAAGGAAATTGTGAGGAAACCAGCATGTCCAAGAACCAAAAATTGGAAGACGTGTCATCCACCAACCCACACTGGTCCCGCATGGTGGATTACGGCCCATTAACTCTCCTAGAGAGGAGGCCTAAGTCCCAGCAGTGGAAATCCCTAAATGGAGAAATGGGTGTCCAAAGTTTCTGTGGAGAGATCTAGCTTCACGCAAGTAAAGCTAAGTCTCTCCATAGGCAAAAGCTAGTAGCGAATAAACAAACAAATACACTGGGTTTATATGGAAGGCTGAATGTAAATATGTAGCTATTCATTACAAATAAAAGTACAAATCTTTTCTCTTTATAATATTAGGTACTTAAAGATTAAATATCGCAAACTAAACCTGATTTATTTATTTTGACATTTATTGTACCTATGATAGTTACAATATGCCAAATAAAAAAAAAAACAAATAGTATAAATTTTAATTAGGTATAGATTTTTTTTATTATTATTATTGATAGTCTCGCGCTTGACCACTATCTCACCTAATGGTAATTGATGATGTGGTCGATATGATGGAGCTCATTAATTTATTATTCGTTGATAACAAATTCGTTAATAACAAGTAAAGGTAAATTGAGATAGAAAAGAGTGAAACGTTATTTTAAAGTTTTATTTTACTCCTTGCGATCCCGACGGCGTTGTCCTGCCATTTCATGAGAAAAAAAAATACCTGACTGCAGCGACACCTTCCGGGTCCGAATCTATACATATAAAAACGAAATACCACTCACTGATTAATCACTAAGGGCCGACTTTTCAATCGCCACAACACTTTTATCTGAAGAATATGTTTCACGTTTTGACAGCTTTTGTATATAAAATATGTCAAACCACAATATTTATTCCTCAGATAGATGTTAACTGATGATTGAAAAATCGGTCCTAAATCTCAGAAACTATAACACCTAACTTAAAATTTGGCAGATAGGTTCCATACAGGGTGTAAACATTTGCTAAGAACGGATTTTACGATACTCCAAAAAAAAAAACCCTATTTAAAAAACCATATTGTACCCAGTAGGGTCGAAACCTAATGTGGGGCTCTGGGGAGGTATGACAATGTACACCAGGGCCTTGGAACCAAGGCAAAGGAGGAACGGGGTAGGTTTTTAGTCAGTAAGAGTCTGACACTATCTCCCGCTCCGCCCAAAGACGGGGGATATCATTGGATGATTTTACCTACTTTAAAAAATAAAAATAAAAAAAGTCGGAGTCTCAGAGTCTGACACTATCTCCCGCCTCACTCAAGGGCGGGACATAGTGTCACGCTTGACCATTTTTTTTTGTAGAGAGATAGTGAAGGTAGTATATTATATCTTAAAACCGTCCAAGAACCTACTCAAATAAAGTCGTCGACGGCGCCAATTGTTCCACGCGAGCCTCTAGGAGTTGTCAGCAAACCGAGCTGGGGCCAAGGTCGGTTTCTGAAAAAGACAACGAGGGAACAGGAGTGGATTTATAGTCAGTAAAAGTCTGACACTATCTCCCGTCCCGCCCAATGGCGTTGGAAAAATCCCACCTGTACATACAAAGCGTTTTGGGATTACATTCATTGTGCGTACAGCTAAGGAGTGAAATTCCGGAGGAATACTATCTACTCGTACTATCGCTTGCCATCAACTGAGATAGTGGTCAAACGCGGCTATCCATAACTAAAAAAAAATCCAAATCGGTCAAACCATTTAGGAAGAATTAGACGACAAACACACGTACAAAAGAATTATATATACCCATAAAAGTAAATATTTTAATCTACATAATAATATAATTATACTATGATTTTTTATTAGACGAAGTAAAGTGATAGCAATGGACAATGCCCAACTGTCAAACAACCATTGTTATAGCTGTCACTTTACTTGGTCTAATAAAAAATCATAGTATAAATAGTTCATGATCAATTATAACATCGCCATAGCCAACCAAGTCTATATAGACGGTATAAAAATTAAACAGATAAGTGCAAAGTTTGTACACAATACAATACAAAATTAGCATTTTAAAATCGCGCCAGCGAACGACGCAAATGATTTGCATAGATTGACATTTGTGAACTTTAAACATACGTAGACAACTAAATGATGATAACTTTTGCAAAAAAAAAGTTAATAAACCGTGCGAAAAACCGGATACTATGACTCAAACTGGGAAGATCGTACAGCCAACAATAGACTACGATTAAGATCTTTTAGGGTACCGGACCCAAAGACTAAATCGGCACCCTATTACTAATACTCCGCTATCCGTCCGTTTCTCCGTCTGTCACCAGGCTGTATCTCATGAACCATGATAGCTAGACAGTTGAAATTTTCACAGATGATGTATTTATATTGCCGCTATAGCAACAAATAATAAAAAATAGAAGAAAATATATATTTAAGTTGGGTTCCCATACAACAAACGTGATTTTTTTGCCGTTGTTATAGAGTTTTGTTACGGAACTCTTCGTGCGCAAGTCCGATTCTCACTAGTGTTCTTTTGGTTGCCCTTTGCGTTCCTGGGCTGCGGTAACTCTTTCAAACAATCCTGAAACCCTGGCGGGCCAAGAGGGCCTTGTCAGTTTTGCTGACAGCTCTTTATGGTGTGCTTGAAACGAACAACGCGCTGGTGAGGTCTCTGCGACGCCGACGGAGAGACCTCACCTCGGGGCGTGAAGATTGTCTCCTCGCACTTTCCGCCACTTTCTTCGCTCACATTACTGATTCGCAGAGGGAGACGTTTGCTTCCCATTCCCTCTTGCTACGTACCTTGAACCAGGGCCGGATGTGAGAAGTCACTGTCGCTGATCGCCTCCGCGAGAACACGACAGAGCACCGTGTTATTTGGGCAACCCTTTTATCTGTGGAGCAACCCGTACAAAAATCTCGACTAGGTACCCTTCGATCTCGATCACAAAGGTCAGATTCCACTATGCAATGGTGGAACTCACCACTGCATAGTGGAAGGGTACTTATTTTAATCAAATTAATCAGCTCAGCTTATCAATTGTCAAGTTGTTCCAATTGTAATATTTTAAGTTCTATTATTGATTAATAATAATAATATTTTGTATTTATTATCCCTTCAAAAAATTTATTTTCATATATAGAGATGATATATATATCATAGTATTTATTAGTTTATAATATTAGCATATATACGTATTTTATTATTATAAGTAACTAATTTTAATGATACTACATTATATTTGAAATATCTGTTATTTATTTATTGTGCACACCTACCACAGTTTTGTCTTTTTAACCCAAAGGTTGACTGGTAGAGAATGCCTTGTTGCATTAAGTCCGCCTATGTACCACTATTATATATGAAGATTAAATAAATAAATAAATAAACAACCCAGTCTCTTTAAACTTACTTGCTACTAATATATAAAAATCTCGTGTCACAACACCTCCGAAGCGGCTTAACCGATTTTTATGTGTATATTTGGTAGGTCTGAAAATAAGTCGTAGGCACCGCCAATTTTTCTTTCATAACTTATATAGCAGAATCTTTGCCATGTCAGCTAGTATTATAATACTCGTAATACCATGAATTGATAAATCAAATAAACCTTTGCATAAATTGAGAAGAAATTCATTTCAACCTATTCTCGTTATCAGAATGACGTGCTAATTCTCTTGCAAAAATAGAATTGATATGGACTGTTAAAGTTACAAATCATGATGAAAATTCAAAAATCATACTGTCATTCATCTACTGTAATTTGTTCTAATTACTTTCGTGTGTCACAAGTCTGACCATCGGAACCCGATACGTAGCCAAAGTGAATGAACTCCTATTTATAGAACCATTCCGGCGATCTTTGATTGAAATCTTATCCTAATCTGAACTCAGTCCAATTTTTAAATGACATTGCACTTTTGTATTTGGGGAGCTGCATTATGTGGGTCACATTATTATATCTAGCCTATACTGTCCCACGGCTGGGCAAAGGCCTCCCTCCATTTCTTAGAAGAAAGCCATGGCAGAGCTGGGGGGCTCTGGGTCACTTATTACCAAGCGTAAGGGCCTCTCGTTGCATGTAAACATTTCAGAGAGAGCGCTTTAGAATTTTACAATGTAATTCCGTCAAGCCAGTTCTATTAGGCATGGGCTAACCATGTCCGATAAAAGATTGGATATGTAGTATATCATTCCAAGTAAAGATCCGGTTAATATTTCCATGTCCGCTTAATATGTCCGGGAGTGAAGTAACTCCATAAGGACCGGAGGAGCGAGGATATGTTTGGGTCTCGGATAGATAGATAATTCCGACATATAAAGAGATCCACGGAATGAAGCATTCCAAATAATTCCAATGTAAATCAAAACGAATAAATCACATATGATGAATAAATACGTAAGTAATTATCGCTCAAAAATTGCAAATATTATTGTAAAAAGTATAAACAATAACAGAAAACTCTTTGATTTCAAGCGAGAACACTTTACTTTTTATTATCCCACAAGCTACTCCATCGCTTTAAAGTCATCTATTACGTTTATTTTTCTACAGCGCTTTCTTGCTTCATGAACACACGGTTTGGTGCCGTCATTTAGTTCGATTTCGGTCGGAGTAGGTCGGAGTTACTCGGATATAGGATATATTAATTTTTCACCACGCAGGCCCAGTGCGGGTTGGTGGATGTCACATGTCTTCGAATTTTTGTTTCTAGGACATGCCGGTTTCCTCATGATGTTTTCCTTCACCGTTTTGAGATCAGTGGTGATGAAATAAATTACACAAAGTAATGCGCCTGGCTGGGTTTGAACCCGCAACCTACAACTCGTAAGTCAGGGCCGGTACCACTCGGCCACCACTGCAGTTCAGCACTTCAGTGTAGGGTTTACCACAAAGTTATTTCCATCAATAAACACTGTTGTTTTAACCCACTTTGTCAGAGAATAGACTTTAAACTCGAATCTATTTGCGTCAACTAACTCCTCTGTTTCTATTAACAAACAGAAACATTTCATAAATCTTGAGAATTTAAAGACTGCAAACCGAACGTACAAATTAGTAACCATATATCAGTCGTATATGCATATGTAATCAATCTCGAACAAATGTGTGAGTCACTGACTCACTAATACTGAGAAGAACCGGTTGTTTTTGTTACTTTAACTTGAGCACTTCTTAAAAATATAGTCTTTTTAAAGTCAATGCACGATTTAGAAGATGCTAATACAAAAACGAACACATTCAAGTATTGGACAGACGGGTCATTGGACATTTTGTAATGGAGGAGCTGTTCACCACTTTCGTTGCCCTTTGGGCATTGAACTCAAGTCCCAAAGGTTACTCTGACGTAGAATAAGTGAGCTATACAAAATGGAACGACCAATTTGTAATTTAACAACGAAATCATCAAAATAACACTACAATTTAAATCTGCTATTCTTCTCCATTAAATATTAATGAGACTCTTAATTTATCTAATTTTATGACTAACAACTGACTGGCAAATACATAAGTACCTAACAACGTGCTCATTACGTATTCCACATTTGTACACCAAATTCTAAGGTCATGGTGAGCAGCGTAAGTTCGTCGGTTTTGTTGGCGTAGTCTGAGCACACTCGTATTGTTCCGTATTATTTGGGCAAATAGATCACGGATTCCGAGCAGTGCATACTGCATAGTAAGCGTAATAGGGCGTGAGCATTATTTTTGTCAGTATAAAGTAACTGGTAAATAATTAAGTACTGATTTTTTATGTAATAAGTATTACAAGGTCATGATCTTGGGTCCAGTAGGGCCGTAGCCTACTGGGGCTACGGATAGACTTCCGAAAGGGAACCCCAGGGTCCTACAGCGCAAGGCAAAGAATGAAAATAGGTGTGGTTTTAATCAGTAAAAGTCTGATACGCCCTCTTGCTCCACGTTAGAGCGGGAGAAGCGACAAATCAGGTTTTCCTTACGGAAGTCAACCCATGGCCCCAGTAGGCTTCGACCCTGCTGGGACCCCACGGTTTTGCTGACTTCTCTTAAAGGCGCGCGTAAAACCATTGCTGGCGTCCGTAAGCCCACGCCTACGGTTTAGCTCAAACACGATGGGTTTATTTTTTTACGCTCAGTACCAAGTTCCCACGGCTACTAGCCAGTTCTTGATACCATATTAATACATTGTCATCCATGTCACATAGGTATACCAAAGTTCAGCTCAATCAGTTCAGGATAATTGTTTCAAAATCCATTTGCAAGATTCGCCCCTCAACAATCATTACAAGTTACTTGTAAAAGGACAGTGCCTACCTATGCCCACAAAATTAAGTAGTGACATGGGTACCTTAAATTTTCGACTTAACTTACACATGAGGCCTTACAGCTACTTACAGTACGGCCGACGAATCTTAGCGCGTCTGAAGTTAGGCTTTACCTAAATTCAGACGCGCCAAGATCTGTCGGCCGTACCTACTGTAAGCATCGTTACTTTTCTCATTATTTCTTCAATCCGATTTCGCTTCATATTTTTTTTTATTACTATAAAGTAGTGCTTTAGTGCGATCCCACCTGATAGCAAGCAGTGATGCAATCCTTAATTTTATTTCCCAACTCCAGGTAAGGAGGAGCTCGGCGATGTGTCCCTCTGCGAGATGGTATTCCGCACCAACTGGCTGCTCGTGGTCAAAGCGCGGAGACCCTGCAGCCTCATGCTGCTGGACGACCAGCAGCGCGCCTTCAAGGCAGAGGTGCTCTTCAAGACGCCTATCAGAGCACTGAGGGCGAGGAAGGACAAGTAAGATAAAAGTTATTATAAAATATTTAGAAAGTGGTAAAGATATTGTAGCGACATCTATGTCGCCAAATAGGAACTATCCTGCATCGCGGTATCAGAGTTCTCTCAATTACAACTTATACAACTGTCAGAAATCAACAATCGAGCAGTTGCCCAGACCAAACATAACACCCGTCTAGTCGGAGGATCCTCCGTTTTTTATGGAGGTTTATGGCCTCGTCGTCGTGCGGCGTTCCGCAGGAATCGGTACTGGGGCCGCCCTTGTGGAACGTCGGCTACGACTACGTGCTGCGCGGCGACCTCCCTGGCGGGGTCAGCGTGGTCTGCTACGCAGACGACACGCTGGTCCTGGCACAGGGAGAGTCTTACCAGGCGGCGGTCGAACTAGCGACACGCGGGGTTGCGACAGTCGTGGAGAGGATCGAGCAGATGGGACTAGAGGTGGCGCTGCACAAGTCCGAGGCCATGTGCTTTCACGGCCCTCGGAACGCGCCACCACCAGGTTCCCAACTAACGGTAGGAGGAATTCACATCGTCGCGTACATCGAAGGACTGGAACAGTTTGCCTGCAGCGGTCTTCCAATCCGATTATAATTTAGGTGGCTTCAAGGTTAGAGTGAATAGGCTCTTAATAAACTAGTGCACCTCACCATCAACGATTGCATCACTGCTTACCATCAGGTGTGATCGCAGTCAAGCACTAATTTATATCAATTTAAAAAAAAAAGGTATGTGGGCCTTACATCCTCTTCCGCATCACCTCTATAGTATCATCCTTAAAAAAATTGGACTGAAATATGTTTAGTTTATAAGGTTTTGTTACTTATCAGTGGTTCTGTACAGATATAAAATCACGGCTGTGTTCCTCGATGAGTTACTAAGAGTTATGAATACTTACACAAGTTTTACGTTTTTTATTTATGAAAAGCCGACCAAATGCGAGTCGGACTTGCGAATGAAGAGTTCCGTACCAATAGGTAAACAACAGAACAAAATAGGCAAAATTGGCTTTTTTGTATGAGAGCCCCTTAAATATTTATTTTTTTATAATTAGAGTAAAAATACAACTGAGTATTTTGTGAATATTTCAAGTACCTACCTGTTGCCATTATTGATATCGAGTTTTGTTGTATGGGAGCCCCCCTTAAATATTTATTTTATTTATTTTTTAGTATTTGTTGTTATAGCGGCAACAGAAATACATAATTTGATAAAATTTCAACTGTCTAGCTATCACGGTTCTTGAGATACAGCCTGGTGACAGACAGACCGACAGACAGCGAAGTCTTAGTAATAGGGTCCCATTTTTACCCTTTGGGTACAGAGCCCTAAAAATTTATGCGTGAGCTTTTGGTTATTTATTCGCTATTCTTTGTTACATTGATACAAATTCAATTTCCGGGCTGTTACTGAAAATCTCTTCGGAAACTCAAGAACTTTATCAAACATGGGAATGAAATCCTGAATCAATAAACCATTCACTGGTATTTTTAAATTGTTAATTAGTCAGAAAAATTATGCTCATTGTACGATCTAAAGCGTAGACCTCTATGGAGAAAAATGTGCAAGAAAATTCATAAACACTCTTATTCATAAATCATGTTATAAATTCACTGATCATATTGCCAGGTCAAGGAGAGCAGTTGTGACCAAGTGCTAACAGCCCCGACTTACGAGTTGTAGGTCGTGTGTTCGAACCCAGCCAGGCGCATTACTTTGTGTAATTTATTTCATCACCACTGCTTTCAAAACGGTGAAGGAAAACATAGCGAGGAAACCGGCATGTCCAAAAATTAGAAGACTTGTGACATCCACCAATCCGCACCGGGCCCGCGTGGTGGATTACGGCCCATTCCCTTCCTAGAACGGAGGCCTGAGTCCCAGCAGTGGGAACATTATAAGGCTGATGTTTTGCTATGCTATTGCCAAATCTGTCTACCCAAGTAGTCAAATATGGAAGATTTTTCCAAGTATCCCTGTCTTGCATAGTCAAATTAGGAGTTAGTTACAAATCTAGCATGAGCAAATTGATACTCAGTATGTCTCGAACAAAATATCTGCCGTCTAGACCAATGGTCTAGACGAAAAAAAATTTATAGCTTATCGCAACGGAAAAAGTAGCAAAGAAAAAAACTGTATCTACACAAAGTCTGACAAATAGTTACCGAGTTTTGTTTTAGGCCTTATTTTGAGTGAGTAGCAGAGATCGATTTGGTCAGGAATTAGTCAATCGGAATCCGCGTACCCAAGCACGCAGTTTGATCCGTTAGTCAACAACTAAAAATAAATTTGGACTTTCGGAGCTTGAACATTATTTTTCAAACAATACTTCGTTTTTAAATATAATTCACGTACCTTACTTTTAAAAAAAACTATTTTCTACCGAATACCCGGTGGGATCGCCCGCGTGTAAATAGGAAATTATCCCAAGGGAACATCATCCGACCGTCCGGTTACCGTCCGAACCGGGCCCAAGTCGTCGACGGCGCGTATTGTTCCACGCGCGTCTCAAGGAGATGTCAGCAAATCGTAGGGGCTCAGCAGGGTCGAAGCCTACTGGATCCATGGGTTATGTGAAAGTGAACCCCGGGGCCCTGGAACGAAGGCAAAGATGGAACAGGAGTAGGTTTTTAGTCAATAAAAGTCTGACACTATTTACCTCACCGCCCAAGGGCGGGAGATGCCATTGGATCATTCTCCCACCAATAAAAAAGGGAGCATCATCATCATCGTCGTTCCCCTGAACACATTCTATAATACGAGTATCTTAGGTGCTATTCCTGGACACGGTCTTCCTGTGCACCAAAATCCGTCCAGACAATTGAGCATGCCATGCAAAGCCATGCGGCGATGCGCCACCGGTACATGGCGGACATCCCACCTTTACGCACAAAACGTTTTGGGAATACATTCATTGTGCGTACAGCTAAGGAGTGGAATTCCCTGCGAGTCTTTTATTTCCTGATGGCTACAACCTGGGAATCTTTAAGTCAAAAGTGAATAGGTTGCTTCTAGGTAAGCGCACTCCATCGTCGACCGCATCAAGTGAGATAGCGGTCAAGCGCGAACCTAATAACAATAAAAAAAACATTTAAGAGTAACAGACATACATACACAAACACTCATATTCTAACTCCGCCTTAATAATATTAGTGTGATGAAAACGTGAAACGTGGCCAACCAGGCTGGGCCAGACATCAACATACGTATTAGAAACGACATACGATAAGATAAGAGCAACCTTCACCGAATAACCCAATAAATTGTAAAAGATTGAAGCTATTGTATCTTTGAATAAATATATCATTAAAGTGTGTCCGTTCTGATTGATGGATCGCTTTATTAAAGTAAATAAAAACAACATTTTTGACCTTGGCGACGATGTAAACATTCATTCACCTGTCCGTAATAGTATTTTGTGAATCTTATTAAACTAGCCTGTAAAAAGAGAATAGAAAAACATAAATTTTGTATAGATGCAAATTAGCACAGAGTTAGTGAGACGGTGTCGCAGCAGAGCATGAAGGAGATGAAGGTTTAGATGTTTATGGAACAGGGTGTAAAGTCCTGCAAAAGTCCTCCGTTAAAAAGAAAGGATCCTCCGACCAGATGGGTTGAAAACTGTCAAACAGACAATATCATACCGACCAATTTGGTACACAAAGAAGCCTGTTTGACAAAAGACATATTTCCAGATATACATAAGTCTCACCATAACCCAAAAGTATGTAACCTGGGCTCTGGGATTGCTGAAAAGAGTCTTCGTGGCCCTAGAGTACAAAGGGAAACTGAAGATTTAATGGGTATACCGAACAGGGTGTAAAGTTCCGCAAATCTCTTGAAAGGGTGGATCCTCCGACCAGATGGGTGTTCTGCTTGTATCCGGTCCGGGTTGTCCGATATTTGATTTCGGACTGTTGTCTATGTTTTAATCGTGCGGAGAACTTTAGAAACGTAATGCTGATCGTAATGGGATCATTGAAGTCATTAAAGTATTTGGATAGTTTTCGGAAAAACAGAAAGGAGGAAGCGCGGGTTCGCGATAATGGACGAAGTGTAAGAATATCTTAAATTCGTTCTTTGGCAGACAAAGCATATCCTAAAATAAATCGTTAAGTCTAGCAACGTACAATGTTATGCAAGATTTAACCTAATGAATATTAATACTGAGAAAGGTTTTTGAAAATTTACATACCATCTTTTTGCCCTTGTCCCATTTTATTTGAGATCAACCGTCACGCTATCATTAACTGCTGCACAGCCGTCTGAACATTCTCATTTTTATTACATGCTATTTTTTTTTCTATATTCTGATCCATACAGCATTACATCATGGAATTTTCATCATCATCATTATCATGGAAATTTTTTTCAATAAAAGAATTATGTGCGAGTTGCTGCAGAGAAATCTCATCAGACATAGTTAAGGCTTGTTTAGTTAGGAAACCAGAATTATATATTCTTAAGTGAACTTGGATAAAAAAAAACAAAATCCCTCTAGGTATATTTTAACCGCAAGGCGCAGCTTTTCACAAGGCCAAGGCCTCCCACAAGGAAATCTGTTGAGAGTCGCGGGAATCCGAAAGATGCGAAACGCACAGGATCGTTTGTCAGCAACACTCAGTGGAAGCCTATGTTCAACAGTGAACGTCTTTTGCCTGAAATTAAATTATGATGAAATCACTGCATCACTGCTTATCATCAGGTGGAATCGCAGTCAAGCACTAGAAGAAAATTCAACACTACGGGTGGCCTGATTCTATTTTTAGCGAAACTTATGAAGTGTCGTGGCCACTCGTGGGCTCGTTAAGAAACATCAGTAAATTTTGATCCATGATTAAAAACATTTTTAATTAAATTTACATGGTCCGAAACAATTATTGTGTTTTGTCAGTTTTGCGCGGGATCTTCATATGTATGACGCACTTGTGTAACTATTATTATAACCTATTGTAATTGATTTATTTAAAGACTATTCAAGTGATTTATGTTATACATATTGATTCAGGTGTTTCAAGGAATTTTATTTTGAACTTACCTATGCACAATATTAGGTACATTTATACCGGAAGACGCAGTGTTGCAAGGCCTCCCACAAGGTAACCTGTTCAGGGTCACGGGAATACGATGGATGCGAGACGCACAGGATCGTTCGTTAGCGACACTCAGCAGAAGCCTATGTCCAACAGTGGACATCTTTCGGCTGAAATAATAATGATGGTGATGATTCCACCGACTGCAGACCAAAACAGTTATTTTGGATTGATATTACTGAATGCAAGTTTTCGAACCATTATAATGTTTATATTAAAACATGCTAATACCTCAGTGTAATTAAAATCTCATCATCTTTACAGTCACGGAACGTCCACTCCGAGATATACGCCACCCCTACTGTCGCTAGAATTTGCCCATCCTGAATCATTTTGCATATAGGTCCTGCAAACCGGTTGGCATGCTTTTTTCGTGGTTTTGTATGGGTGCTTCTTTCCCCCAGGGTTGCAGTCGTGCTATCATCCAGCATCCAGGTGCTTTCCCTACCATCATTAACCCGCGTAGCGCTGGTCCGCACACGGCTGGGCGCGCGACCGCTATGTGCACTAGCTAGTGAGCCTACCGCACCGCACTTACTGGCCGCGCCCGCACATCGGAAGGGATCGCTGCAGCTTCTTGTAAGTATGATATGGACGATATTTTTTTTTATTGGAGAAATAAACTACTACAAGAACTTTGCAATTTTTTAAAATAAAGTCCACAAGGCTTTTTTTATAAAATACCAAGTTTTTCCATTTTCCTAGACCTGTCCAAGGCTTTTGACTACGTTAACCATCAACTGGATTGATGCGGCATAAAAAATGCAGTAAGCTGGCTAAAAACATCGCACATCGCCAAAAATTTATTGATATCTCAAGGCAAATAAGGCTCCAAAAATCCTTTATAGATATGAGCGATCATATCTATAAAGGATTTTTAACCCGAGGTAACAGGAAAAACGCTAGTGTTCTTCAAGAAACCATATTAGGGCCACCTTAGTTTTAACTATACTAGTCTTAGTGTCTATATTATATATTCGTCGTCGTATGTTAACGATACAACTCTCCAGATTATAATATATGATAATTATAATATATAGGGTGACTGGTTATAATTAGTGGCCGAAACTTAAACACGTGATTGTAGTCATTATAAAAAATATTTATGTTCGCCTAAGTGGTCAAAATGTAGTGTACGTGCTGATATTTTTCACGATTTCAGATTTGGTCTACTTGACTTGACTACAATCCCGTGTTTAAGCATCGGTCACTAATTACCAGTCACCCCATATATATATAAATGAAAATTATAACGTCGCACCAAACCGAAAAAATGAGACACTAAGTGTAATTATCACATGATTAAAACAACAATCTGCACATCATCATTAGGAAAACAAAAAATAAAACAATTACATTTAAAAATACAGCACCATACTGTCACACGTGAAGAGATTACAAAGTATTAATTACCAAGTAACGTTTCAGGACGTGACGCGTGCTGTAAAGGGCGCCCACTCCTCGTCCCCAGCTGTGATGAGCTGCCATCAAACTGAGCTAGTGTGCGTCAGCCTATCAGCCAACGGCGCTCGACTAGCCACTGCTTCTGAACGAGGCACCATCATCCGCGTGTGGGACACTGGCAACAAGCACATGCTGCATGAACTAAGGCGTGGCTCTGACTACGCCGATGTTTATTGGTGAGTGTTTCAACGGGGCTTAGACAGTAGTTACCTCGACTGAACGAGATAGCAATAGATGAATTTCAGCTTTCTATGGAAACCTCTCAATGATTGTCTCTATCTTTGGTGATCAAACGAGTTTATGAATGGAATATCGTACGATTGGAGAGAGTTCATATCCTGTTGCGGACTATATAGGGTGACTGGTAATTAATGAACGATACTTAAACACGTGATTGGAGCCATAATAACAAACAACTTTTACTAAGGGACCAAACCTGAAATCGCGAAAAAAAATCCGCTGGTCAGTACACTTATATTCGCCTAACTGATCAAAATGTACTGAACTTGGCTCAATTTTTTCGCGATTTCAGGTTTGGTCCCATAGTAAAAGTTATTTGTTATCATGACTACAATCACGTGTTTAAGTATCGTTCACTAATTACCAGTCACCCTATATACATAACTAGCTTCTGCCCATGTGTTTGTAGCGTTCTCCATACAAACTTTAAACCCCCTTTAAGAGCTGATTATTCTATCTGTACATAATAACAGGAACCTCTAGTTCTAAGGATTTGAGCTGGGGGTTGCTGAGTCAATGAATTAGTCAGGACTGTCTTTTATACACCGTTAAATTTTTGTCGTTTTAATCCCGTGGAGGGTCGATTCGGTAGACGAAACACTATCGATTTCTTCTTCCTGCCCTTGTCCCATATTACTTGGGGTCGGCGCAACATGTTTTTTTCTTCCACTCTATCCTGTCAGCCGTCACACTATCACTAACTTCCTTTTCTTTCATATCACTCCTCACACAATCCATTTATCTCTTCTTCGGCCTCCCTCTTCCTCTCCATCCATCTACTTGTAAACTCAGAACTCGATTTGTAAAGATAAAATTAAATACGCATGTACAAGATTTTTTTTTAAGTAAATGAGTCAGTGACCTTGTAGGTAGTGGTCGATCATTGCGTACTAACTACCTACAGTTCATGAGCCTCGCTCAGCTGACGTTAACTTAAAGAAATTAATTTCGTACATGCGTAAATTAATTCGAGTTAAAAAAAGTACTTTATTTTTTAATTTTCTCTTTACAAATCGATAGTGTTTTCATATACCTAATCAACCCTCCGCGGGATTAAAATTACCAAAATTTTACGGTGTTTATAGAGATATGAGGTGGGGTCAAATGGACCTTTATCCTTATGACTTAACGCTTAAATCTTTAGTGACATATATAAGCTTTTATATAAGGCCAATTATTTCCAGCATAAACTTCAACCAATCGGGTTCGCTGGTATGCTGCGTGTCGGACAAGGGTACGCTGCACGTGTGGGCGGCGCGCGGCACCTGGCCGCACCTGGCGGCCGCGCACGCCAACCCCGACGTCAAGGCTCTCTGCGCCTTCACCGACGACAACACCGCCATCCGTAAGTACTTCCAGTTGGGCTCGTGTGCTGCGTGTTGGACAAGGGCACGCTGCACGTGTGGGCGCGCGCGGCACCTGGAGGCAGGACAGTTGCCCTGACTAGACACGACATCTTCCTAGTTGGACGATCCTCCCTTTTCTACGGAAGTTAGCGGAATAGGATGATAAGTCCTTCTAAATGTATAAAACCACAAAAATCAGTAAAAATAGATCTTTATCTGGAAACAGTATCAAAAAATCGCATTAATTAGCTTTTGAGGAAGAGTGATTAGCTAGGTGATCTATACAATTCCTAGGGATTGTACAGTGTACCTACTCGTCCACCGGCAATGTGTAAAATTAATTGATTTTGGTCTATATTTATCAATGTTAACCGACCTACCTATAAAACGACAGACCAATGAAACATATTCTATTACTGAAAATCAATGTGTGTTTGTGTGTGTGTGTGACACCCAGAAATATGTGTATTACTTTGAACCGCGCAGACAAGAATATTTGTAAGCAAATTACGTTATGTTACATAAAGTACAAATACTCAGGTCCTATTTTTAGTCTTACCTCCTTCCCTGCTTTCCTCTTTTACACACATATAGAACACCTAGGTACAGTATAAAATAATTAATATTTCATACATTACCTACACGTTTTAAGCATTCTATACATTGCCTTGGTATTGTTTAGAATACCGGATTATACAGATTGCCGGTAACATATATTTAGATATCACCTGATGCAAGCATTACTTTTTTTTTTTAACGTAGGTAAAATCATCCAATGACAAATCCCGCCCTTGGGTGGGGCGGGAAATAGTGTCAGACTTTTACTGACTAAAAACCTACCTTTCCATTCCTTGCCTTTATCCTGGGGCCCGTGGTGACAGTCTCACATAACCTTTGGCCCCAGTAGGATGCAAGCATTACTGATTATTCATAATATCGTATGACAAGTAAAAGTG
This sequence comes from Leucania comma, assembly GCA_958295575.1. NCBI lineage: Eukaryota > Metazoa > Arthropoda > Insecta > Lepidoptera > Noctuidae > Leucania > Leucania comma. The sequence continues at coordinate 18,578,969 of OY282477.1, read as the reverse complement.
ACACATGCATAGATATCTTAATGACACAAGTGATGATAGGTAGTTATCTAGTATCTTCTTATAATAGTTATCGTCGAAGTTCATGTGTTGTCATAGTATTTTTTTTAACATGCATATATATGTTATGAACAAGCGAGAAACATCTGTAATTAGATAGTAAAATCTATATTTCTGACATCAGCATTTTTTCGTAAATCTTACAACACTAAATGAATACCTACATGTTTATTCAAGTGGGGTTGCCAGGTCAGTTCAGGATTTGAAGGACTTATTCACAGTTGGCCGTGAAGATTTGGTGAAGAGGGAAATTATGGGGGACTAATAAAGCAAACAGTAATAATAGTAATAAAGCAGTGATGGCCGAGTGGTAATGGACCCGACTTACGAGTTGTAGTTCTTTGGTGTATTTCTTTGTGTAATTTATTTCATCACCACTGCACTCATTCACTCAACACGATGAAGGAAAACATCGTGAGGAAACCGGCATGTCCAAGAACTAAAAATTCGAAGACATTTGTGACATCCACCAACCCGCGCATAGTGGATTACGGCTCATTCCCTCTTTTAAAGAGGAGGCCTGAGTCCCAGCAGTGGGAAGATTATAAGGCTGATGCTATGCTAATAAAGCAAAATGGTAATAAGAGATACTTCCTAATGTCAAGCACATACAAATTAGCGATTAGCAAAAAGGAGGACACTGCTCTGCCATCAATCTTTCACAAGCAAATTGATGACAATTTTAACGCTTCATTTATATTTTCCAGTGATATGCGAGGATGGTACTTTCCACAAGTTCACGTTTGCGGCTGAGGGCAACTGTCATCGCAACGACTTTGAATATTTTCTGCAGGTAAGGGTTTTTTTTATGGTAGGTAAAATCATCCAATGACAAATCCCGCCCTTGAGCGGAGCGGGAAGTAGTGTCAGACTCTTACTGACTAAAAACCAACCCGTTCCTTCGTTGCCTATCGTGCCGGGGTCGGATATTCCTTTCGAAAGCTGACCCATGATCCCAGCAGGCTTCGACCCTGCCTGCCTGCAGCTAGCAGGCTGGGCCTCTACGGTACAGGTAAGGGTTGTGTTAAATCATATTTTAATGAACATAGAACCTGACAGGGACCTGCAAAATGCAAAAAACTTAAGATTTGAAAATCGCGGGCTACCATAATGTCTTCGCCTGAACATGCTTTCTGAGGCGCTTAGCGATTGCGCATCTTTTATTGATAATAGTAGATCATGTGACTAGGGGCTAAGCAGTGCCGAGAGAGCGGACAGCATGTTGAATTCCGATCGAAACGAAGGTTGCTAAGTTTTATTCCCAAACGCTTTATACAATTAACTCCCGTGCACAGTGAGGGAGATATAGTATAGAAACCTAAGTGAAATGAGAAATTCAAGCTGCCCAAGACAGAGACAAAGTTATCCCCATGTTGGATATTCTACTTTGTACACCTTCTGTGATATAATCAAAAGACGAGATGAGAGATGAGAGATGTTTATTTGAGAAATATAGGTATTATTTACAAGTTAATGTTAACTATCATTCGAATGTTTTGAAATTAGAAACAAACAAAATTCACAACTAAATTGAACTATAGTTTTGATTTTGCTGTAAGTAATCAACGTAAGAGCCTATACCGCGGTTTTAAAAAACGCAAAGCATATCAGTTTTGAACGATGAGCCGAGTAAAAAATTAAGAAAACACGACGAGCCGCGAGCCAGGCTCTCCAACTCTCAGAACCGCGGTATTGCAATGACACACCAGCGAACTTTACCGACGAGTATAACACAGCGGTTTTACTCGCTCGTCGATCAGGGCCTTAACGCTCCCGCTTTTTTTTTTTAACCATAATGGAAACCAAATTTTGTTCTTCGTTTTTGGTTAGTGGCCTGTTTGATTTTTGATGCACGTACGCATGCGCGTTTTGATGCGACGTAGTTCACTTATTAAGGTTTTTTTTTAAATAGTTTTGATCCAAATTCAAATCACCCATTCCCTAGAAAACGCCCTTACTGTACGCGGTAAATAAGTAGAACCAAAATGGCGTCGTTGTTATGGTTACGCGCAGCCACCCACTTCGATTGAGACCCGATTTTTTTTTGTATTTGTAATGAATTTATTTTTGACATTTATAATGAATTTATTATGATATTTATAAAGAATTTACTTTGAAATTTATAATTAATTTAGTTCTGACATTGAAAGAATGTATTTATAACATTTACTATTTTTATCTACTATGTTACTGACATTTGTATTTCATTTATTTTGATTTGTATATCAGAATTTTTCTTTTCTAATTTTAACTTTTTTTCTCTTACAATTGTGATTGTACCTACTTACCTTCATAAAATTGCTGTGTCCGAGAGGGACCACACTTGTTTAATTATTTTTAAGATCTTATGTAACACATGTGATGTAGCAATAATAAATTGAATTTAAAAAAAATCTGTTTCTGCGCATTCAAGGTCGATCACCATTATGGTTCTACTTATATGCCACGTATTGTATTACATTAGATCCCTAGGGACAGTATGTGTTCGATTACGGAGACGCGGCGCGTCGGGCGGTCCGTCGTACATTGCCATATGTTTGCGCGAGCGATGACGCGGCCCGCTGCTGCTATGTACGACGAAACGCCCAACGCGCCGCGTCTCCGTAAAGACGGCCTTAGACTTGCTTTAGGTGTGGATTGTATGACATGTACAAAAAGGGCATTATCGAACAGGTTATGTAATTTTTTTTTTTTAATCTGTATTTCATGTTTTTCAGGTGGGCGAGGACGACGAATTTCTGCAATGATGTTTTTTTAACAATAAATTGACTATGAAAGATATAGTTATGCCTATACTAAGTGATAACACAGTGAAAAGTGATGTTATATATATTAATATAATTATAAATAACACTCTAATGTTACAACGCTTACTTTGAAATTCGTGATAATTTCAGCAAATAATAATGTGTAAAGGTTGAGTTGTATGTGCACGCGCACACTCGCAGCTTCTTATAATTGTTCTTATTATAGATATATTTCCATAAATTTTATATAAATAAAGCGCCGGGTTCATTACTAAAACTTCTAGTTAATAATTCATAATTATATCTTTAATATAAAAATCTCTATTTTGTAACAGTAATAATACTTCATAATACTAAAATGTAGCGTTCATCGAAATTGCAAACTAGTTGAGCATAAGTTTTCTATTTCGGTGTTCTATTGCAATTTAGGTATTGGCTTATAAGGGTCGGTACATATCTGACGGCAAATGCGTTGAGCGTATCGAGTTTATACTATACTTTACGCTCGACGCATTAAGGCATCATCGGTTAAGTGTGAAAGGTGGAATGTTTTATTACATATTTGTCCGTTCTGGCGTTACGCGACCGATAATACGCGACGCATTTTCCGTCAGATATCTACCGACCTTTAGGCGTTGACTAAAAATAATTCTAAAATCATAGTCCTATATTCATTGACTAGGTTGTTTAGTAATGAGGCCGACTTAGATATAGTATATTATAAATCCTCCTGTAATATTTGTTTTACTAAGGGAGCGCCACTTATCTATAATCTGGCACAATATATATAATTTTCTTATTTAGGATAATTTTACAAGGTCAACGAAATAATATGCTTGAAGTTCGTGAATTGACTCCAAAGAAACACTAAAATATTTGCTATCTGTCTTGATTTTTTTTTCTACTCTTTTCTACTAAACTTTTTTGATATTGGCAAGAAATTTGATACTTATAAAGTTGCCATGTTTTATTAATATTAATTAACATGTTTAAGGCTTGAAAAATTCAAAATAATATATTTTTAAAATTATTTTTAGCTTGTTTCTTCTGGTAAAATTCACGAACTTTGAAATTAGTTTTTAATAATTATAATAGACTTAGTTTACCAGGGCTTTCATCCGTTAAATTTTAGTTCATTCGAACCACAAAGTTAAAAGACAGAGGGCAGTATATTGCATTTTTTTAATTTTTAGGTTCAAAATGATCGAGTGTCCACGATTTTGTTGTACGTAACTATGTTTCATAACGTACCATAAATATTTTGGTTACTTAAATTTTCTTTAGATGTTTCTATTGAACCCATTCAAATTAATACATTTACCAAAAAGGTCACACATCCGAAGAATAACTGAGTTTTTATCTAATGTGCGATTTCCACTGACCGGACCGCGTCATAGTACATTTTGCAATGGCAATACTTCATGGAAACTTCTATTTCTATTCCAAAATGCGCTCTGGCGCGGGCTTTTTCGTGAAAATGGTACACAACCCCCTCGTTCCGAATTGCGTCAAAAGTGATTATAGCGCGAATCCAACCAACGCGCAACGTCACAATTATTACTAATTAATAGCCCTTAAATTTTGTGACTATTAAATTTGGTCGGATTCGCGCTATAATCGCTTTTGACGTAATTCGGAACGAGGGGAAGGAGCGTTGCTCATACATTAGAGTCGAGTCGGAGTCGAGGGCGGTGTTTTAAATAAAATGAGAGAGAAAGGAGATAGTATATCTCTCTCGCAAGTTAAAACTGGGTTGCGATCCCTTAATGACATCGACCACCGAGATCGAAACGATTACGATAATCGATCAATCATCGATTATAAATATTTTGATCAATATGGTCCATGTCGATTGACCGCAATCTTGTTGCACCTTATTTTATTTTTTTATAAAAAGGACAATGATCTAGATAAAAAAATCGTAGTTCATTTTTTTTTCAAACAAATGTAACTTGTTGTGGTATCATTATCTCTTATAATTGAGATAATTTGAAAGAGGCTGGACTAAACTAATGATATAAATACGTACCTACACTTATGTTGGATAGGATGGACAGACATTCGTCTAAAAAAAAAAAAAAAACAATTCAAGCGCTGCTTGGTAGAAATACTAGTTCTTGATCCCGGCTGTTATTATGCCTTGATAAGGCGAATGCGAGTAATAACGGGGGGCAAAGTAATGCCAAGTAAGGGAAGGAAGGTATTTAGCCAAGTTAGAAAACGAAGATTGTAAAATCTTGCTGTATCTATGACAACTTAAATGTTTGTGATGTTTTCTAAATGTAATGCAATAAAAAAATCCTTTTTTTTTCAATAAACATTAATATTAATACATACATAGTTACATATAAAGCAAAAATCACATTATATTATTATCTTAGTTACTTCCTACAAATTATAATCCTCGGCATACAAGTTGAACCATCACGGCAGTCTGCCTTGAATCCGCAGTAACGGATTTTCGAGTTTCAATCGAGATAGGGGTCTGCGCGCCATAGCAACGGGTTCAACTTATTTACCGCGTACTATAATTAATTGTAATCACAGGGTGTTCCAATAAATTCCAATCGTGTTGCGCCGACCCCAAATAAAACGGGATAGGGGCAGGAAGATGATGATGATGACAGGGTGTTCCAAATATGGAATCTATCTGTTTTATTTTCGCGGTGTCCTACGAACGATTCTACGCGACGGCGAACGCGGTACGATTCGGCGCGAATGGAACAAATAATTGACACTAACGCGGTGTCCTACGTGACCAACACGTTGGTGGGATGAACGAAGCGAAGCGGTCACTTCTTGGTGGTATGAAATTTTCACGCAAACTCTTGCAGTCTTGTGACTTCATCATCATCATTTCAGCCGAAAGACGTCCACTGTTGGACATAAGCCTTCCTCAAGCGTCGCCACAATGAACGGGCCTGTACGTCTCACATCCAGTACGACCTCTGAAAATCTGCTTTTTAACGAGAACTTTGACTTCTCATAATTTTCACATTAATTAAAATATACGAGTAACTATAGAAACCTTAGGACCTTGTTAATCGAGATTCTGAATGACGAAATTTTTACCAAAAAATTTTTAAGGTTTTTAAAAAAAACTCGAATTTCCTGGATCAAGCTTTGTGAAATATTCAAGTAAATGATGATGGATTTACCGAATGCCAACAGAGTTTTCAGGCGTTCTCTATTTTTAGCCATTGCCTCTTCATCAGGCACACAACAAGCAGCAAGTTGTTGCTTAATCCAACACAATGTTGGATTAAGCAACAACTTTTAAACCATGCTCATGTTGACAATAGATGAGTGGCGAAGGGGTCTTTTAGGACTGGCGACCGCGTCGCGTTTGATTAATTCGAACCGCATTGCTTCGCACCCGCATTCGTGTTGACTCGCCCACTTAGGATACCGCGTTACTATGGGATTAATGTCCCCTTTAGCATAATTATTGTGGTCTGATGATTTGTGTTCACCATTTTCTAAGATTCTGTTTTATTAGCTGAATTTGTAATACATATTTACTTGCATCATATTTTATATGCCTATCATTAATCGTTGTTATATAAAATCATTTTATATCATAATTTTATTTACTCGGTTGTTCATTGTTCCTTGTGTTTCATTATTATCGCTCAATTTTAAATTGTACCTTTTGCATTTGCTCATATTAGAAGAGGAGAGGTTCGAAAATTTATTTCTTTTATTTTATCCAATATTATGTAGCCATTAAAAATTTCACTGTAGTTTATAATTTTAAATAGTCGTATATGAACTGAGAATATCTGAGAGACGAAGAGTTGAGATATTAATAGGTGTGTATTGAGTACGTAATATGAGCCCTTGTGTAAAATTATAATGTAAAGATATTTGATGTATAATTATGTAAATATTTTTTAATAGTCACACATTAGTTTTTGTACTTGAAATTAGCAGAATAATGATACTTATGTCTCAGCTTAGAACGTATTTAATCACAATAGTAATAACTATATAGGACTACAAATAACGAGCACATTTGGACACTGTAAATACGGAGTTTCGGAATAATGATTTATTTTTTTATGAAAATGTAAAAACGACGGGACTCCACAGTTTTATATAAAAGCTTTAGGGTATAGAATGTGCCCGAATAGGGTTATTTGGAATTTTAACATTAAAATTTTCTTTTATATATCTTGTTTTATTGAAATGTAGCTGTCCCCTACAATTTTACTTGCGACTTTGGCTGCTCTATATTATATAGCTGTAGCCTTCCTCGACAAGTAAAAAGTTCGAAATGTTTTTTTTTTTTCACTTCGACTTGCAACAGCAGTTATAGTAGGCGAAAAATGACTAGAGATTTTCGTGAGAGTGGGGGCAGCTCGAGCATGTCAAAATGTATGGAATTCTGGGTGGTGCGAGCATCCCCCACCACAAAATCACTGAGAATATCGGAAATTAAACAAGAGTAAGACGACTAGAAGGATGAAAAGTTCTCTTTCGTGTACCATATCTTTTCAGATTATTCTGTTTACCCATCACTTCCTTGTTCCTTCCTTCCTTACCAATAGTGTAAATTGGTAAAAAATATGAATAATTCAACTTAACTTAGTAGTGACACCAGTTGACACGTCTTTATCTCAGTTGTCACTAGTGGGCAAATATATGAAAAGTATCCTGTGCTATTCTATTCCATAACATTGCCTACCTGTGCGCCAAATTTCTTCCAAATCCGTTCAGCCAATTGAGAGTGAAGGAGTAATACACATACGAACTTTCACATAAATAACGTTACCTGCTGCCATCAGCGGCTTTGTCCCCGGGAATATAGTAAATAATGAAGCAGGAATCATAAGAGCGAAAGTAATGAAGCAGGGTGGGCACGACCCTCAACATTGAAGAATACGACGCAAAGAGCAGGGGAAACCGTCTATATTACATTATCTGTAGTCTGAACATCCATGTCCAGTGAGAACTAGCGTCAGGCGGGAAATGACACCGTGGCACCTCTAACCATTTCTCAGAGGGGACTTACCGCCACGTTTGTAGTGCGAGTTATTCAACACATGTTTTGAGAAAATAAAACAAAATGTAACAATTCATTAACTTGGATCTATAATTCATAATTTAAAGTTAACACTACTTAAACTAAGTAAGCTTAATCACTTTCTGGTTTCTTCCGTCCGAATGGATCTGTCCATACCTTCATATCTGAAAAACAAAAGATGATTTTAAACAATTAAGCACCATAGCAACATAAACTGGAGGTGAAGCACAGTTCCTCACGCCCCAGACGCTCCGGGTGTCGGGAGTAGCAGGGCGATCTCCGGCCATGCTAGGCGCGGACTAGCCGACAACGAGCAATGTGTAGCTCGCCATCCCAGGGTAACAAAGCAAGAGTCATCGACGGCGCATAGTGCTCAACGCGTGCCAACCATAGGAGCCCAGCCTCTGGCTAAAGGGAATTTTTGAAAAGGAAACTCGTGTCCTTATAATGCAAGGGGAACTGAAGCCCACAGGTATGATTTTAGTCAGTAAAACCCTTCTTGCTCCACCCTGGAGCGGTGGAGAAGCCATTGGATCATTTTCCACCTCAAAAAAAGGTTTTTCATTTACAAAACTACTTATTTTTCTGTCATAACATAACCAAATAAAAGTAAGAAAAAAAAAGGCAGAGAGGGTAAATTCACTCTCCTCAACAGTGCTGCACTCATTTGAGTACAAAACCTGTTACAGCGGTATTTCAATCAGAAGTATTGATGACCAACTTCCACTACCGGCTTGGCCTGTGTGAAAGTGGAAAGTTATGACAAGGAAATATACTCCCAGGATAAATAATAGTCTTGAGTTAGTCTACCTATGCGCTAAATTTCATCAAAATCCCTTCAGCAGTTTCAGTGAAACAAATATACACATAAATTCACAAACTTTCAAATACCGTTTGTAATTTAGATTATACAAATATACTTAGGATTTTTTTCTATAACAACACATACAATTCATAAATTTTGGCCTCGAAATATGATATTAATTTTACAATTATATTTTTTTTTTAATGTGGAAATTCATCTAATTGCATCTCTCACTCTAGGGCGGAGCAGGAGAGTGTGTCAGACTATTACTGACTAAAACCACACATATAACCCTTCCTACAACTATGGATGTAGTTTTAGTTACCTGTTGCTAAGTTAAAATGCTCTCGTTACTTTCAATTTTGACTGTATTCATGTAAGCATGAATACATTCAAATAGCTTGTTTCACTAGTTTATTATAATTAAGATTATAATAAACTAGTGAAACAAGCTATTGTTTTGCCTTATTCATTAAGAATAGCAGTGCTAATTAAATTAATAACAGCACTTATGAACAAATCTTGTTAATGCTTGGTTAGAGAAACAAGTATAAATCAGGGAAAGGGAAATGTTTTGACATGAAATATATTGAGCATTTTCTTTTCTCTTCCATAAATAAAAAGTATGTACCTTTGACAATAAAGAATAAATAAATAAAAAATACAAAAAATGCTTAGTACCCTATGCATTTTTTATATTTTCAAGGTCAAAATTCTTAACATTTACGAGCCTGAAAACAAGCCTTTAAGATACTTAAAAGTAGATAATAACCCTTGATTAAAAAAAAAACTCGTAAATTCTTATCATTTCAATGATGTAAATATTATGAAAGAAGTTGACTTACTCCCAGGTTGAATGTCTTCCTGTCTTATATTTTTTCTTGTTATCTTTTGAATTTCCTCTAAAACAATAAGAACACAATTATTATTTTAGGTTACCAAAACCAAGGGATTTGTTTTTATGAATGATATAAAGGAATCTTACTATATTCTGAAGGATCTATCATAGGCGCTATGGCAATAGGGTACAGTGCCAGACCAATGAAACCTACAAATCCAGAAACGAAGGCGGCATATCGCCAGCCTTTGAAGAAAGCCATGTTTATGTAATTTAATTAGATTTTTGGCAATTTATTTTATCAACATTCAGCTCATCTTTTTTGTCACAACAGTGACACTTTGAGACGTCATTGTCAATGTCAAATGTTATTTGACATTATCACTCAAAATAAAAATACTTCAAACTTATTATTATACTCTGCGTAGGGCTTTTAAGAATCAATACAATCGCAATCTAATCCGTATTGGTAATAAAACAATAATATTCTATTTATACCTTCGAAGCAGGAATCAAACAATTCCACCCATTTCTCTGGTCTTAATTTACTTTTTTTTTTGCTATCAGCAATGCATACTAACTGAGATGAAAAAGCCAGGGTCCAGGGCCAGCCCGCGAAATTTAAATTTTCTTAATTTTTTTACAATTTGTAGGTCAAGTTGTACGTCGATTAAAATATGTTTTGGGAGCGTAATACGTAAACACGTATTTATTTGCGGAATTATCATCATTATCTCCCTAGCCTTTTCCCTTATCTCCCTAGTCTTTTCCCAATTATATTGGAATAAGCTTCTAGTCCAGATGCAGCTGAATACCCGGCTTAGGACCGAATTTATCAACAGAAATTTTATTAATTAAAAGCATCAACACAACCTTTTCAGTTCGACATACCCTATTGAATGACTTTTTCATGAAATGGTTTTCTACCATCCCCTTTACAGGAAATCTCCCATACCTACGTGTGGGTATGTACATAGGTGAGTCAATTAAAAAACCGCATTTTTTTCAATTTTGTTGGCGAAACCCTTTCTTCAGCTTTCGTAAAAATTAGGGGCCCAGTTTTCTAACATTCGCGAAAACTGAGTAGAAGAAACTGAATAGAAGAAACTTTACCTTCAGTTTTTATGAAAATTACTGGGTCCTTAAAGTTGCAGCTGAAGAGAACGGTTTCGCCACCAAAATTGAAAAAAATAATATTGGCCCAGATACATAATACATGCCACAGAATTTCACAGAAAGATTGTATATCGAAACCAGCAGATGCGCACTACGACCAATAAACTGAAACCCTGCCATGCTACCTTCCGTGAAATAAGACAAACAGCTTGCGGTACAAGCTATTCTATTAGTTCATAACCTTGATAAAGCACAATTGCAATTAACTAGGTAAGTACGTGTACACAGAATCGGAACCACTGAAGATTTTCGTGCAAGAATGTTAATGCCAATCCATTGAACCACATTTTAGCAAAGATAACAAATTCATGTAGACCGCTAGATAGACAGGCACCATCTGTTTGTGTTTTGATTTGTCAATGAAATGCTACGTTTACATGTGGGCCCAGCCTCGGCCAATCGCTATTGTGTTTCCATTGTTGCACAAACTAGGAATCCCCGTCAACACACTAGCGATTGGCTGAGGCTGGGCCCACATGTAAACGTAACAAAAAAAGTGCCTTATTTAAATAATAATAGGGTGTTACGGTGCTCGAATTTCTTGCAGAGTTTTGTTAGCTTTTTTTTTGCCGGTGGGAAAATCTTCCGATGACATCTCCATGCCCTTGGGCGGGGCGGGAGATAGTGTCAGACTTTTACTGACTAAAACCCACGCCTCTTCCTTCTTTGCCTTCGTTCCAGGACCCTGATGTTCACTTTAACGTTACCTACTCTTGGCCCCAGTAGGCTTCAACTCTGCCAGGCCCCTACGCTTTGCTGACAACTCCTTGAGGCACGCGTGGAACACTGCGCTGTCGATGATTTGGGCTGGTTCCGGACGGTTTCCGGACAGTCGGACAGTGAGCTACCCATTGCCGGCCGTATAGGCCCGCTCCTACAGTGGCGCAGCGGCGCACACTAGCTGTTTTGATAAAAAATGGACATTTGATAAAAAAATTATGGAAAAAATGTCATCCGTTAGGTTTTTGCAGGTTTTTGTAGGAGTAACAACAATAAAATTGTTCTACGACTTTTCTTAAAAAATGGTATTTTGTGATGAAAAAAAAATATAATATAAAATAAACCGTCACTAGACACGCGCGGCTTTGCCTGCAGGGGTGTTCAAAATTTCAATATTTTAGTACCGAGTTTCTTCTAATTTCAGCCATTTTTTTTTGTTACTAATGCGATTATTTTACATTATTTTGATATACTGATATATACCTACAAGGTAAATTAATAAAAATTGGATACTTTATTCAAAAATATTAGTTTTAATAATTAGTTGATCCATCAGTATGTTACCTACAGGCAGTGGCGTAGCTAGCCCCGAAGGGGCGCCGTATCAAAACATTATCGAGGATTTTTTTTCACAAAGCTTTGTAACCACTTTGTATGAAACACAGGTTCCTAAAGGGTCTTTTGTAGCATCGCGCAACGTGATCACGAAAAGTCAAGCTGGTGTTAAAAATTTAAAAACCCAAGTCCTTGACTTCTGTGACTCGTACTATGGTACGAGTCCTATGGTATACGAGTGTATGGTGCCTATGGGCAACCCGTCAATATGCATCATGCATGAGATGGGATTTTGTGCACGAGAAAAAGTGATGGTCACACACTTCAAGCTATTAAATTGCACGAGTTCAAGGTTCTTCTATAGCATCACACAATCATCGTTGCTTTAGGCTTTAGTCAATAAGTCTGTCCGGCTAATCAGTGTAGGAGCCGTTTAAAGATTCATGTGTAAACTATAAGCTGCATAGAGGTTTTTAAGCGCTTATATAGTTCCTTTATGTGTAATTATACAGCTTTAAGCGTTAGTAGAGAATGACAACGAAAAGTTATTTGATGCACCGTTCTTGGCTCTCTTAAGACCTTCGCCACGACGGTAACCATTTCATTACTCACGTGTATCATACGACGTTTTTCAATACACTTGTGAAGAAATAACTTTTGTGTGTACTACGTTTTAAAACGTAATAAACACAGTAACAATGACTATTATGAATGAATTGCGTAAATAGTGGAAAGATGTTATATAAATTGTCTATAAACCTAACTCTTTTGTTGACTATAAACACTTGCATATACATTACTTGTTTGACGCATCCTCGCAAAAGGTCCAATGGTTCAGAGGTCAAGTACCGACTAATCAATGAGTCATCCCACGATAATGGTCTATCACATGGGAATGAGACTGAGTTTTATCAGTTTTAGGTACGATAACAATATAAGTGTGATTAAGTAAATTATAATAATTTTGACAATTATTATAATTGTGTAAGTAACTACTTTTTGAAGCTGTTGACTAGGCACTCTCAGAACCGTAACTAAGGCAGTGCCAGCGGTGCCAAAGCACAGGGTGTGGATCCTGGATGGGTGCAGAAATCTTCAAACCAGAGTTCAAGAGAGAGAGAGAACCAGAGTTCGGAGTCAAAGTCAAAGTCAAATCTTTATTGCTGAACACAATACTATAAATCAATACATTATTTTCTGAATGTCATGTGAATGCGCAGTTCATTGTGTGCTACCAACTTAGGCATGCAAAATTGTAGTACAAAAAATATATATTGTTGTAAGGTGGGTGGACCATGGAAGGCCATGCTCCTTCGAAGGCCAATTATTAAAATGTCGTAGTTATTGCCATGTGATGACAAATTCCTTCTACTTACACAAACACCCATCGAACTCAAAATCACAGACGCGGCGGCGAATCGCTCGCGCTACTATTTTGGCAGTACGGTCCCTCGCTTCATTGATTTCGGGAATCGACGACGTTAAAATAAGGTGGGTGTACCATGGAAGGCCACTGTAACAAATAAACAGTTATTATTCGATTATTTACTGGATAAATGAAACTAACAAATATTTAAGTGATACTTTGTTTCATTATGTAACATATAAACCACTTATTTTTATTGTAGATTTAATCGCTATTTATTAAACTTTACTGTTCAATGACTGATTTATTATGATGGCCTTCTAAGGAGCCTTGTTCCTAGCAAGGCCATTTGGAAAAGTTCAATGAAACTTAAGTTCAATTCATATTGATTAAATCTGCAATTTGAAAAAGTGATTTATATGTTACATAATGAAACAAAGTATTACTTAAATATTTTTTAGTTTCATTTAACCAGTAAATAAACGAATAATAACTGTTTATTTGTTAGAGTGGCCTTCCATGGTACACCCACCTTAGTTGATAATAATGAGTAAGATGTCAGAAATTAATACAGTCAAATAATACAATGTCAACACAAAACAAAAAACATAATTAAAAAATAAATACAATAAATAAATTCAGTAAAACAAATCGGACTTAGAAGGAAGTAACCCTAATGACATAATTGTATAGGTACATAAACTCCTGTCTGACAGGTACTCACTCACTGTGTAGTACATCTTATTTATTATTAGATTGTGTAGTCGATTGTGTGTGTCCGAGTTTTGGATCGTATACATAATATGATTGTAGACGCCCCCGCCTGGATTGCTGATTTCTTGAGTGCTCATGGGTTCAGCAATCACAAGAGGCGAATCGGTAGGGTTTTAATTTTTTTTTTAATTCTAGAACCAAAAATGATTTCATTAGGTATCTGCCTATCTGCCCATCATCGCTTACCATCAAATCATCAGGTGTGATAGGTTCAAACGCGAGTCTATGAATAATAATAAAAACAGAAACTTAATTTTATTGTATTTTAAAAATATTAATGCGATGTTGTGAAGATTAGGCTATTTTACGTTAAAGTCGTCAATGGTGCTTGTGGAAAGCAAACTTCCGACACGCAACCGGCAAAATACAATATCTCAAACACAGCGCCAAACTGCCCACCGTGTGGTCATTTTCTACGTGTGCATATAATAATAATTTATTTTTTTGTTTTTAGAGGTATGTGGAATAGAGAGTAACATCGCGTTAACCTCCGTTGGAAATGGAGGATCCTCCGACCAGACGGGTGTTATGTCTGGTGGGCAACTGCCCGGCATATGATTTTGGGTAGTCCTATATGTATAATCAAATCGTGCGGAGAATTTCGATTGCGCGATGCAGGATTTCGTGTTTCTTTCGTAGTTTTTATGCGGTGCCATAGATGTGGCTACATGTTTTTGAAGCTAGAACTACATTAGACCGACGATGCATACGTGTAACACGACTGATTTGTATGTACAACTACATCGCGTGGCGTGGATCAAATGTAACTCTACAAGTCTAGTTTCCATATAAAATGTATAGAGACCGACGTGCCCAGATCGGCGTGTGTGGCACACGTGTGCGCAGTGTAGTTCTGCCTTAAATCATGCCTTGCCCGCCTTTAAAAAAGTCTGGCAACTAGATACCTAGATGTCAATAATAATTGAGTTTAAGGTAAACTAGCCAGGTGCATAAAATTAGGAAAGCTAAGTAGTAGCGTAAGTAGCCTTTCAAACACCCAGACGAACTTCTATAACTGTTCCCTTTAAAAAAATCTTAACTGGCTCGAACAGGTAAAAATAAAAAAATATAAATGACATGCCGCTTCGAGCACAGAACACACCACCCTATTTACCTCTTGTAGGTGAATCATCGTAAAAATCGACAATCCTAGTAGATTGTATGTTTTATGTATACGAAATAATAGGTATTGTATTTGTATGTAAGCTACTAAGCATGATCAAAAACTTGGCCCTAGTTTGATCATTTCTGCGCCCCTCCAGGGCGTGCGCCCGCCCTGTGTGCGTGGGCACTGCACCACCGCAGGCACTGACATAGTTACGGCACTAGTTGTAAACTTGTAAGTAGCATTAAATAAAACCAGTTGTCTATTTTGATATGCAAGGTCAAAATATATCGCATAATTTTCCGTCTGATGTAGTAAAGTTTTTCTTGCTTAGTTTAATAAATTTGTAATGCAAGTTGTAAGTTTGTAACAAACTAAACCTATTGTGAGAATAATGGGTTAACTTGGAACTTAAATTTTAATATTAAAGACAGTAATATTGTAAGTCTTTTAAAACTACTCTCAAAAGTTGTTATGAAAACATTCTGGCGAACAGCAGCAGTTGAAGTGGAAGTGCTAGTTCATTCATATCGACTATAATGTACAGACAGACAGCTGGATCAATTAAATACTTACCTCTCTCATATTAAAATACTTACCTCACAAAAGAGTTGATAACGCAGCCGCGTAGTCCGTACCTACCAATGATATCGAAAAGAACCTTACTTAATTATTTACGCTAGTAATATATATATATGTCAATGGAACCTACCTTTTTTTTGAGGTAGAAAATCATCAAATAACTTCTCCCGCTGTAGGTGAAGTGAGAGGGGGTGTGTCAGACTGTTAGTGACTAAAACCCACCTATGTTCCTTCAGTTTTTTTTTAATTGTTGGTATAATCGCATGTTTAATAGAAAAAAGAACTAACTCATAAAAGAGGGTATTTCACAATTGAACCTTATTATTGAAACATAATTTTTAAGATTCAAATACCTTCTTTTTTGAGTTAGGCCTCTTTTCTATTAAGCCTAAGAAATCATCAAATGACAAATCCCGTCCTTGGGTGGGGCGGGAGATAGTTTCAGACTCTTACTGACGAAAAACCTACCCTGCTCCTTCATTACCTTCGTTCCAGGGCCCCTGGGTTCACTTTCGCCAAACCCTTGGCCCCAGTAGGTTTCGGCCCTACTGGGCCCCTACAGTTTGCTGACAACTCCTTGAGGCGCGCGGGAACAGTGCGCGATGTTCCTTCAGTTACCCTTTGCGTTCCAGCGCGCGGAAACTCTTTCAATTTGTATAATTAATTCCATTAATTATTTCCTATAAGTAACTGCGTTTTAGTTTATTTGCTGATGTTAGTAAGTATTACCTACTTAATTCAGTCTAGGTAGGTATGTTTTATTTTTGTGACCTAATCAATTATTGAAAAACAAGGATATTGAATAAAAATTAATTATTTCATTGTATAAACAACACGATTACTCACTACAATTAACTGCCTACCGTATTAATCCTTGCATTCACACAATAGAAGCGACAAGAAACATGTAATCAAGATTTATGTAACTCATAATATGTTTAAAAAGAGTGTCCATGGAGTTTCTTGCCCGTTCTTCTCCATAGAGATCTACGCTTCGGAACGTGCAATTTAGCTTCAAATTTTTAACTGACCGACATTTTGGCAATTCAAAAGTGCCTGTAATTGGTCTATTTGAAATAAACGATTCTGATTTCTGATTATTATTTCTTGTTCCCTTTTGTTCCGTACCATAGCCTGAACCAGGATCGAGCGCTTGGGTCGCCACTATCGATCGCCTCCACGAGGACACGGCGGGGCTCCGCCCAAGCGGGTTAAACATCCACCATATACTTCACCATGCGCTCTTGGCAATCCGCACAAAGGTGACACCGGAGTATTTCCTCCCGCCAGATCCGAAACAGGTAACTCCTGAAATACTCCTGTCCAGGGAGGACCTACGCGACGCGGTTTTAACTTACCCAGCTCGGACTATTCTTAGGGGCGCAGTTACAGAAACTGGCACCGGGTGCAGAAAAGGCAAGTTACGGCACTGATTTTAACATACGTACTAATGTGGTTAAGTCCAAAGTCGACTACCTTACCTCGGGAATTACGTTATATCTACAATCGTTTATTGACTATTGTTTGTTTTTTGAGTGAAAAAAAAACCGGCAAAAAATTACGTTTTTTGTATACCTTAAATATTTATTTTATTTTAATTTTATTATTTATTATTAAAGTAAAAATACAACTTACAAACTGTTAAGAACCGAGAGGACGCTAGCGTCCGCACACCTATTGTCTTTCTATTGTGTCTAAAGGTAGTTGTATTTTTACTTTAATAATAAATAATAAAATATTTTGTGAATATTTCAAATGCCTACCTGTTGCCATTATTGATATCGAGCAAAAAGGGGCAGGTATTTTTACAAGGGCGTTGCCAGCCGATGATCAAAGGGGGCTATTGGAAGTATAGAGATTGGTTAGCTACAGTCGATTATAAATGACAAGATTACAAGTGGTTCCCAAATGTTACAAATGTGGCTGAGGTAATATCGCAGCATATGCTGAGATAGAGGCCTTTTTGACCTCGCACAGGTCTTTTATTTTAAATCTTTTTTTTTTGTGTTCTTTTATTTATGTTGTAAATTTATTTATAGTTTTTGTATTGTTGTTGTATATATATATATTTTTTTTGTGCTAGTCTCAAATAAATGTTTTTCTTTCTTTCTTTCTTTATTAGATGAAATAAATCAATCTCTATTCTCTAGGGGGAGGAGCCGAATCCCCCCCCCTGCCCCCACTTGGCGACGCCCTTGTATTTTTAGTATTTATAGTTATAGCGGCAACAGAAATACATAATTCGTGAACATTTCTGTCACTGTCTAGCTATCGCAGTTCTTGAGATACAGTCTGGTGACAGACAGACGGACAGACAGCGAAGTCTTAGTAATAGAGTCCCATCTTTACCCTTTGGGCACAGAGCCCTAAAAATGGATAATCAATGCCAATGCCTACTGTACCCTAGGTGGGTACATATAGTATAGTATAGTAAGTAATAAGTTGATATAGTAATCCAATTCCTCTGTTCCGTTTACGTGAGTGACGTCTGTACCTACCTCTACCATGAGTTTTAAGCAATAGTATTCGTCGCTACTCGATATCGACGCCGTAAATATTTTGTATGGCAAATTTTGGTTCTGCAAGTGACCGCTAGAGGCGCTGCAAAATTTGCCATACAAAATATTTACGGCGTCGATATCGAGTAGCGACGAATACTATTGCTTAAAACTCATGGTAGAGGTACTGTTTATCAACACTGGTGAACTTGACACTTCTTCAATGCCCATTGTAATGTAAGATGTCTCGTGGTGCCGAGTCTCACGATACGGCCTACCTACCTAGAATTTATCCATTTACGCAGGTACGTATGCTCTGCTAAAGACAAACGATTCCTCCTATTCGAAAACTGATGTTTCGTAACGTCGAAAAATACTGCGAACACTTTTACTGCGAAACCATCGGCGTCTTGTTACCATGCGGTGTAACTGTGATGTTATGTTAGTTGACTACTTAGAAAAACTTTCTTGGATTACAAGAAACAATTTATTTATGTCGGTTTTCGTACTTAAGTAGAAATTCCGTACCTATAAGGAATTCAGGACCCATCAAAAACATAAACTTATGTGGTAATAGGAGTCAAGTTCATTATCATGATGGTGTGGTTGTCGAATTCACTGACAAAAGAATTGAGATCTAAATTGGTGCCAAATTCTATAGACCATCGTGAAAATGTATAAGTAAGAACTTATAACCTCAATATTTGATCTGGCGAGTTAGAAGATACAATATAAAAACAATACTTAACTTACCTAAAACATTAACATACAAATGATAAGTTATGTAGCCAAATATAATTTGAAAATTATAATAATATGTAAGTAAATGTAAAAACTTAATTCTTACAACTGAAAGTACCATCGAAGACACTTCCACCCTTCCCCTTGACCACCGATAAGTTCATTTTTGTTTGTACTCGAAACGTTTCAAAGGGTTTGTTTTGGCGCCGCCCCACAGGACTCAAGCGAAATTTTTTAAGTGATCAGGCAGAAATGGCCGCGATAGTACACGGTTGACGGTGAAGTCATAATTTCCCATCTAAAAATGTTACATTACGCGACATATAAGTTGAATTAAAATGGCGATCGACCTTCAATACGTGACACATATTCTTAGCCTACGGTTAACTAACTCACAAAATAAATACCACAGGCCTTCGTTACGTAAGTCAAGTGAATTGTTTTTGTAACCCACATTTTACTGATAACGGTAATCAGTCAAAAGGTTTTTGGAGCGATCTTATGCCTACTTACTCTATTATCTGGCATACACACTAATTGTAAAAGCAAAAGTTTGTATGCATGTGTGTCTGTTTGTGTGCACGTCTGTTACTCCTTCACACTCAAACGGCTGAACGCATTTGGATGAAATTTGGCACACGTGTGTACCGTATCCTGAAATAGGATATGGGATAATTTTTGTGTGTACCAGGAATGTTCCCTTGTGATAATTTCAACTTTTACACGGGCGGAGCCGCTGGCTAATTATGTAGATCATATTTGAAATATCTGTCTACCTACGTGTTGTAGGTAAAGTCTAATAAC
This sequence comes from Leucania comma, assembly GCA_958295575.1. Taxonomy (NCBI): domain Eukaryota; kingdom Metazoa; phylum Arthropoda; class Insecta; order Lepidoptera; family Noctuidae; genus Leucania; species Leucania comma. The sequence continues at coordinate 18,559,175 of OY282477.1, read as the reverse complement.
CCAGAAAATACAGCTGCGTAAATAGAAACGATTAATCGAATATGTAAATTAAACACCTAATTAATTTCGATAACGAAAAGCATGACCACTTTACGGGGTCGGGATTCCAGCGGTTGGGCGTGAGAAAACGCCCAACCGCTGGAATCCCGACCCTGATTACTAAGCACATAGGCTTGAGCTTGTGGACGACGAGCAATGGGTAGCTCGCCGACCGGCCGTCCGGCCGTCCCGGGCGTCGGGAGTTACGCGGCGATTCCCGACAGCAAAAGGCGCAGGCTTGCAGACGGCGAGCAATGGGTAGCTCACCGGCCTTTGGACGCAAAGAGCAATTGACAGTAGGTACACAGGCAGGTGGGTGGGTTTTAGTAAGATTCTAACATTATCTCGATCACCTTCAGCTGCTGAGAAGCCAATATTCAAGTCCTTCTTGGTAATGAATGGTCCAGAATATACCTATGTACGAGTATATCCTGACATTCCAGTAGTTAGAAAAAAATATACAGTTCTGTAAAAAAATATTTTAAAAAGAGTAACTTATTGTGTAAAATCTCACATACTTACAGTACCTATAGCATAGGATAGCATCAGCTTTTTGTATAATGTTCCCACTGCTGGGACTCAGGCCTCCTTTCTAGGAGAAGGAATGGGCCGTAATCCACCACACGTGCCCAATGCGGGTTGGTGGATGTCACATGTCTTTGAATTTTTGGTTCTAGGACATGCCGGTTTCCTCACGATGTTTTTCTACAATTAAATTGAAACAGATTATTATTTACATTCGTAAATAAAGGTTTCTTTTGTACAGAAAGTTACAGTAGAACGCGGAATCCTTAGTCACTGGTATCTCTAGTTACGGATGTAAGATTTTTTACCATTTGTGCAGCCATTTCCCAAAAATCCAATGTTCCTATGTGATACCTATGTACTGTAATTGTGCCAATACACATATTATTTAAAAAAAGTAAGAAATATGTATCTAAGTTATAAAAAAGCGCCAGCTGTCTTCCCGTCCGATTATAAATATTTCAGGTGTCTTTAAGGCTAGAGTGAATAGGCTCTTAATAAACTAGTGCACCTCACCATCAACAATTTCATCACTGCTTACCATCAGGTGTGTTTGCAATCAAGCACTAGTTTATATAAATTAAAATACTAAAAAACAGATCTAAACATCAAATAAAAAAAAAAACAAAAACTTATAACGATCCTTTATTCATAAAATCTTCTAACTTATCAAGATTATTATCTAAACTATCTAAAATATCAGTAGAATATGGCTTACTAACACCCTCTTCTAACAACTGTAACAGCCTTGCATAGACTAGAGTCGGCGCGTCAACGGCCCATAAAAAGTCAATATGATTAAATTCCTTCATTGGCACTATGTAGTGAGCTATTGGATTCGCTAGTTGCACATACAAGTTCGTCACATCAACGTCACTGGCTAACCAATCATTATCAGCACTGAACAATGCAATAGGCAGCGTTATCTTGTGTAACGGATATTCAGGAGGAGTTATGGTACCGTATTCCTTAAAATTATCTTTAGCTCCATAGTCAAACATCTGGAACTTTCCACTCTGCTTGATCTCTTGAGCATAGTGAACTAATGTCTTTGTTGAAGCTCCCGCGGGAACGTGACCCAAAATCAACGGTAACAATGACCTATTGAATTGTCTCTCATCGTGCCCACACAAAACAAACATTGAATTCTCGCATATCGCTTCCTCATAATGGTTTATCTCACAGGCATGTTTTGATAACCACCGTAGCACTGCGTTTTGAGGAAGGAACTCATTAGCTCCGAGCAACTTCATGAGATACTCTATGTTATCGCTGTACTTAGCTAGCAGACGTATCGGGCTCTTGATCTCTGTCATGTAGGCTACTGGAGCTAAAGCGAATCCTGCTCTCAACACCTTGTTGTAGTGAGTCTTCGTCGACAGCAGTGCGAACAGCACTGTGGTCCCCATAGAGTGGCCGATGTAATTAATCTTAACGTCCCATCCTTTAACTTCCATTATGTAATCGATGACCGCCGGCAGGTCGTGCTGGCTCACTTCGTGGAATGTGAAGTTCCAGAATGCGAACGAGTCAACACTTCTTGACACATGTGCTCGGGAATATGTGTTTCCTCGCACGTTAGCTAACCACACGTCGTAACCGGCATCAGATAAAATATATCCCAAGCCTTTCTTAGGTCCTGATATTATCCAATCTGCAGAGCTTCCGAGTAGACCGTGATGTAGCAACACTGTTTTTCTGGGACTTATTTTATTTGTGGCTTCTTTAGAGTATGGTATCCTATGTAAGGTTAGTATGTAACCGTCGTCTGTGATGATGGTGTGCGCCTCAGCAGGGTACCCGTGCACCGCGATGAGCTGCGGCGTGCTCATGTGGATAGTTGGGTCTTCATCTGAACAGTGGTACTTCATCTCTTCCTCTGGTGCTATAGAATCAAAAATATTGTTTTCCGTCGATTGAGCTACTTCGACGAAGTCTTTGAATTTTCTCTTGATCCTCCCTTGTTTGTCTTCTGATGTCTCCTTATAGTCTGGTTGGCTGGTGTTGGTATTGACATTGAAGTAGGAAGTGAACTTCTTTCGCACATTTTCAACGTAATAGTTCTTAAGTCTGCGTCCCCTTTCACGCACATAGTTTGTGATTTGTGAGGTTTTGTTGGTGAAACTGTCGAACACGTCAGGGAACCAGGAGATCTGGCGGCACTCACTGTGACGTGGTTGTAATACGAGTATGAACGTAAACACGACTAGTAGCGGGAGCTTCATTTTGTGTGGAGCGACGCGGCTTGACGTCCGAGCACTGAGCGACTGAACTCAATAATGGAGCACCCGACTAATTTATTCCCGCGCGTAGGTCAAGGGGAAGTTATGAGTAATACATAACAAACTGGTATACACAAACACATCTAAAATTGAAAACATAATATTGCTGATACACAAAGTTCATTCTGTGAATCATTCATTTGCTACTAGTTATCTCCTGGTCTGTTCGTATTTTATATACACAATAACATCCAATTATGTTTATTTTGTTTAAAATAGTTTTATTGTTTCTGGCAATTACTCATTATAGTTTTGATTTATTTACGTCGGTTATATATTCTAGACGAATGACTCATTTAATACAATAAAGACCTTCGTCTGACCCAGCATTATTTTACGCAGTACCTACAGTTTATAACGTGCTACTTTATTTTTACAATTTTTGGGGGTAATATGCTCCTTCTCTGTGAGGATTATGGGCCTTAGTCCACCACAGAGCTCCGGTGCAGGTTATTAGAAGAGACAAAAACTAAATTTCAGTTTCCGTTTACGTTACTGAGTGTTTTGAATGAAACTAGTGGTGTGTTAGGGGTCATAAAATTAACTGCAGAACGTAAACTGTAGGCCCACGCTCGGCTTACCTGAGTTCAAATTCTTTTTTTAGCTACGAAGTTATCAAAAGCACCTCTCGCTGTAGGTAAAACAAGAATCTGTGAGAGGGAAATACAATAAACTGCGCATTCACATGACATCTAGAAATATATAATTGATTTATTGCACATATTGTGTTCAGCAATAAAAAACTGACTTTGACTTTAGGGAGTGTCCACGGATATCGAGTATCAGACTGACAAAAGCCTGCTGCGGTCTTCCCATCCGATTATAATTTGGGTGTCTTCAAGGCTAGAGTGAATAGGCTCTTAATAAACTAGTGCGACTCACCATCAACGATTGCATCACTGCTTACCATCAGAAGGGGTTGCAATCAAGCACTAGTTTATAACCAATAAAAAAAAAAAACAATTAAATTAATCGTTTCGGGGACCCGATAATAACTAATACATTGACAAATGCACGTAGCAATGTTTACGTAGGCATGGGGAGAGCTATGCTTACTTTTGTTGACAAGGACAAGGACACCCTCTTCAGCTCCATACAAACCAGGACAAGTTATTAAATGAAAATATCTCAAATAAAAAACGGGCGTCAGATTTTTTGGGCCCAGGTCTGTAGCTACGCCCCTGTCGCCACATCGTTTATAGTTTCCTGTGCCGCATGGGGGTACTCCTCTCCCCCTCAACTCATAATTGATTAAATTGGAATGACAGTCATCATATATTATCTATCTGTACTTGTATCGAGTCAAGCATACCAGTGCATAAAAAAACCAAAACAAAACCAGAACAATGGCGGTGTCTCCATATTCATGAATTAGCTAATTACCTACAATGATTTGATATGTGATTAATTTGTGTTAGCTGCGATAATTAGCATAGCATAATCAGCCTTATTAATGTTTCCACTACTGGGACTCAACTGTAGGGGCCCGACAGGGCCGAAGCCTACTGGGGTCAAAGGGTATGTGAAAATGGCACCCGGGGCCCTGGGACCAAGGCGAAGAATGGAACGGGGTAGGTTTTTAGTCAGTAAGAGTTTGACACTGCTTCCCGCTCCACCCAAGGGCGGGATTTGTCATTGGATGATTTTACCTACCGAAAAAAAAAAAAAAAAAACTACTGGGACTCAGGCCTTCTTCATGAAGAGGGAATGGACCATTATCAACCACACGAGTCTAGTCCAGGTTGGTGGACGTAGGTCTATTATGTCTTTAAATTGGTTACGGTAAAGCTAGAACTACATTAGACCGACGCACACGTGGACCACGCCAGATTTGTACGTAGAACAATCTAATGTAGCCACGGATATCTATGAATGTAGCTCTACAAGTTAGTTGGCGCGTTTGAAGTTAGACTCTCTGAACTTTACCGTTCAAAATAAGCGTGCCAAATAAATGATTTATAAGAATAAATGTCAATAACAGTTGTTAACAGCAATAACAGTTGTTAACAGCAATAACAACTGCTATTGGTATTTTTTTTTATGGTAGGTTAAATCATCCAATGACAAATCCCGCCCTTGGGCGGAGCGAGAAGTAGTGTCAGACTCTTACTGACTAAAAACCTACCCCGTTCTTTCGTGCCGAGGCCGGGTATTCCTTTCGGAAGCTAACCCATGACCCCAGTAGGCTTCGACCCTGCCTGCCTGCAGCTAGCAGGCTGGGCCTCTTCGGTGTGCTGACCGCTCCTTGAGGCGCGCGGGAACAGAACGCGCCGTCGACGACTTAAATTGGGCTCGACATTATAATTTTTAGGTATTATGAAATTCGGACTTTTGAAAATCGGAACATTGAAAATTTTACAAATATCTAAATATAATTAATTAAGTAAGTATATCTTCCTACTCTTAAGTGTCACGCTGTTGTTAACTTAGATAATATTTACCACATACAGAAATATGTTCTATCAAGAAAAAAATCACCTTCAACCCCAATCATATCCCAATAAAAATGGACGAAGGTTTGTGTGCTGTTGTGTTCCCTTCCAATTATTATAATATTATTTAGGTAAGCATCTTCAAGGCTCTTAATAAACTAATATGATTCACCATCAACGATTGCATCGTTGCTTACCATCAGGTGGGATTGCAATCAAACACTAGTTTAAAAAACTTGTGTATTTTCTACCAGGTACCTAAAACGACCAGCATAAATAAATCCCTATTCGAAATCCATTTTTACTTTGAGAAAAACTTAGGTCTTTCAGAATTTTTTGATTTCAAAAATAGTTCTATCAACATTCTAGAAGTTATAATCAAACAAAAACATTATTATGCAAACACGTCACCTTATCTAATGCTCGGAACTTTTTTGGATGACGATATAAAAATAAAAATCACGTTGTACCTACATAATATTTATAATCACTATAGACTCTTGGTCGTAACATGTGGTACAAACTGTCAAAGAGAGTATATTATTGATCGGAAGCACTAAGGGTGCATTCCACTGAGACGCGGAGTTGGGCGGAATGGAGAGGAGCGGACCATGAATTGGACATGCAATCAGTGTTCGAAACCTCCACTCCGCATCAGTGGAAATAGTAAAAGTGGAGTGGTGTAGAGCTAAGCGGGCTTTCAATCAAATCAAAGAACACGCGGCGGGATGCCGGATAGAATGAGAGAGTCGAGCAGGCTGTGGTCCCGAGCGCAGAGCACGAAGCGGAAGGTAGCTCAACTCCGCTTCGCTCCACTCTGCATCAATTCTTCTCCGTCCAGCTCCGCTTCAGTGGAAACGAACCTAAGTGGCCAATCAGGTAATGCTTCTTAGTATTAATGAGATGCTGTTCTGGTGTGAAATACAGTCTCACCTTTGCTTAGATCTTCAATTTTTTGGAAGCAGCCTTGATGAATGAACCAAAATTGAGTGTAGACGTCAATTACCCCAAGAAGCTCAAATGGTCAGTTATCGGAAAGATGGTGCCGGTTGAAATTGGATTCATTTAGCGGAAAAAAGATAGGCCTGTGTTTTAGGAGCATTGAAATCGACCCCAATTAGACTGCTTGCAAGGACAAGTTCAAGCACTCAACCATAGCCTTTCGGAGAGACGAAATGAAGAAGTGGTACATCATATATATTTACCTGTTTATTTTACGTCACAGGAACTAGTACCTATTTTATACGTTCCGAATATCAATTTCAGTTGAGTATTTCCCTGAGGTAAACTATGATACTCTTAGATTTTGACAATAGTTTGGAAACTCATCTAATCTAGTTCCGTTACTACTCCTATCTAGGGAAATTTAATTAAAAGTGACTTTTACTTGGATACTTAATTTAATATACTGTTTTTTAGTAGTTATCGTTACAGCAGAGATTAAGATATAGTACTCATTATTAAAGGTTTAAAAATCATACACAGGTTGCTAAACTTTCGCTGCTAGCCCTTACCACAGTTCGGTAACTTATGTCATGGTGAAACTGTCAGCAATGATAGGTCATCGACTGAAAACCTTTGAACCCGGGGCCCTCGGAACGGCAGGCATGTGTCATCGAAGTTGTCATCCAGTTGACCCCTGCTGTACCTAGCTGCCATTTGATGAGTCACTTGGGTTAAAAATATTTTATCTTACCAGTAGCTTCTGAGAGGCACGCTACTCGCAACGCAGTGCCCCATTCCTCACCCTAGCCTTAAGGTCCAACACTGCGCTACGCGGTCGCCCGCGCGGTCTCATACAAAAGTGGCCGGCCGCGGGTCCCCGCGCGGTCCCATACAAAAGTGGCCGGCCGCGGGTCCCCGCGCGGTCCCATACAAAAGTGGCCGGCCGCAGGTCCCCGCGCGGGCACCCGTTGCGGGCAGCTACACCCCGCGCCCGTGCCCATTTTGCATTAAAGTTCTCCATTGACACGACTACATGCACACCGTTAAAGTTGAACTAGCGACACTGCGCAGGTAATAATCCGGTTTCCGCTACGGGGACCGACGCGCAGTCACGCGATGGGTGACCGCGCGGACGCCCACGCGTGCGCCCGCTTAACGCAGCGTTGGCCCTAACTCGTGCAAGCGCAGATCCACTGTTATGGGCACGGAGCGAGGGAGAATGGGCGGCAGTCGCCTCCTTCTGCGAAGCAGTAATGCTAGCAAAGGAGGCGGTCGCACGCGTGAGGGAAAGTATATCTTAATGGGTAGCTGACCTAGAACATAGGAGTGGGTTTTAGTCAGTAAAAGTCTGACACGCCTTCCCGCTCCGCCCTAGAGTGGGACAAGTCACAGGATGATTTCCCACTTTTAAAAAACTGCCTGTGACGTCACACTTTCACAGTCATGCTGATGTAGCTACTTTTATAATTTTAAACTAGCATTGGTTTATTACTTGTAATTTAGTGTACGCCCTACGGTTCTCCTGACGTGGCGCTACAGGTAAACTGTACAAAATGGTCAGGGCGTAATATTTTTTGCAAGCACCTCCTTTTGTTGGAATGCACTATATACAGCGATTTTGATCGTTTTAATCCCGTGGAGGGTCGAGTTATCGGTCGTTGTATACTAACTACCATCATCATCATTGGATCATTGGGTCACTGGAGTCGTTCAGCTAGTTTTTACTTAAAGAAATTAATTCGAGTTTAAAAAAAAGTACTTTATTATTAATTTTTATCTTTACAAATCAATAGTGTTTCATGTACTGGATCGACCCTCCACGGGATTAAAACGATCAAAATTTTGCCGTGTATAATCCGAAACGTGGTCGCTCACAATGGGCCTCATCAGAAAGCATAAAGTTACCCAAAGGGCAATGGAAAGAGCTATTCTCGGAATTTCCTTGCGTGATCGTATCAGAAAAGAAGATATCCGCCGGAAAACCAAGGTTGTCTACAAAGCACGAAGAATCACCAAACTTAATTGGCAATGGGCAGGGCACATTGCTCGCAGAACAGATGACCGTTGGGGCCGAAAGGATCTGGAGTAGCGACCGCGAGCAGACGCAGTGTTGGAAGGCCTCCTACAAGGGACCTGGCAAGATGCGAGATACACAGGACCGTTCATTGTGGCGACACTTGGGGAGGCCTTAATCCAACAGTGGACGTCTTTCAGCTGATATGATGATGATGACTATATAATATCGATCTATAGCGAGTTCATACACCGACTCGCAATGTACCGATTTTAGGGTAGCTGGGCGCTGCTGCACCTAGCACTGATAGTTGTAACCGCAACAATTTTTTAAAGCTAGAACCGCACTTGAACTTAAATCTACTGAATAATTTCTGTATTATTTTAAGTTCTTACTACGATGTCCTAAGGTTTGGTAGATATCGCTATCAGCGATAAGACCGCCTTTGTACCCCTGGATATAAGTTTATGTTTAAGTTGTATTTATTTTTTGGTGTACAATAAAGTTTATTCTAATATCGAAGGAATCGCAGCGCTGCCTCAACGACGAACACCCAAATAGGATACATTGGATTGTCAACTTAATGTGCCTATACATTGGATTGTTAATTCAATGTATCCAATTTGGATGTTCGTCGTTGCGGCAGCGCTGCGTTTTCTTAGAGAATAGCAAAACTGTTCATGTTTTTAGAATATTACTAGCTTTTCGCGCGCGGCTTCGCTCGCGCTCTACCCTACTCCACCCTACCTACCTTCTCCTGTCAATAACAAACACAACAAAAAAGTTATATTACCGAAATCGGTCTAGCAGTTCTCGAGGTTTGCGCTTAGCAACACATTCAGTGATTCATTATGTTGTAGATAATCTAGGAAATTGTGCGTCAGGAAACAGAGTTCAAACTATTTATATATGCAGCTTAGTTATAACAAGTAGGCTTAGAGCTCGCTGTTGCGATACTAGAACAATCTGATTAATTTGTGTGACAATTTGGAATGTTTAAGTAACTATTTTTTTTTTTTAATTTAAAAGACTGTTGAAGATTCTACCTCGTTAGAAATTAAGTGCTCCGAAAATTAATAAAAATAAAATGATTTTGCTTTTCATAGTGAACAGCAAATGCTTTAAAACCATATTGTGGTAATAACATCAAAACAGCAAAGAAATGTTTTCTATTAAAATAAATGCTAGTTAAAAATAAGGAATAAATTATAAACATGCATTAAACTTAAAATATAACTATAATTAAAACTGTATAACATTGATTCTATGGTTAAACTTATATAACATCATACAAGTGGGAGGTACACTTTGTACTTTTATATACATTTTAATTCTTCACATATACTTTCAAAATCATCTCGAACCCATTTATGTAGCTCAGCCTCAATATCTTTCGCTTCAAGATTCTTAAATGACTCTTCATCTGTAACATAACATGAAAAAATCAGTTAGTTATTTATACATACATATAAAAGGAGAAATTAACGTGTGACATATCAACAAACTACTGGATCTAGAAACATGAAATGCACAAAGCTTCCATTTGTGACGTAAGGAACCATCGACTTATATTCTAAGTGATAGACAAGCCCGTTCATGGAAACTATTTGTCACAATACTGAAACGTTAAAACAAAAGTTCGCTGCAGCGCTAAATTGTCATTATGACGTCTAACAAAACATTTAAAACTTTAGCGCTTATATACTGCAAAATTGCACTAATGTCATCAAGTCAAGTTGTACGGCATGCATTACATGTAAGCCAGGCAAAGTAAATGTACGGCATGCCTAATCTAGTGCGTAGTACATATATATCGATGTAAGGAACTTACATAGGGTTTTTGAAAATAGGCCTCACTGCTCGTTCAAGTATTACGTGTGCAGATTTTTGGCAAATATTAACCCCTCTCCCCCGTCGTCAGCAAAAGCCCTATGCTTACGTAAACATTGGTACCTACATGCATTTTTCCTTATACTCTGGTTTTGTTAATAGTTAATTTAATGAGCAAAAGTTACAAGTTTAAAAATAAGGCTTGAAATAGAAAAATTAAAAAAAAAAACTTTTTATTTCGGCATATTAATTGAAATTAACTTCTATATTACTAACTGCTGTCAGCGGCCTCGCCCGCTTGAAAATAGAGTAATGTACCAAGGAAACATAATCCTGACATAAAATGTATGCTATTTGCTATTCCAGGTCATGGTCTACTTGTGTGCCAAATTTCATCCAAATCCGTTCAGCCATCTGAGCGTGAATAAGTTACAAATATACATATACTTATAGTATGATAAATACAAAAAACTATTTACCATAAATCGGGAACCAGCCACTGAGTTCCAGGACAGCCACATTGAATGCCGCCAATTTTTTAGCTCCACTAGTATTCCTCCTTGGCCAGACTATTACGTTAACTACATCCTCCCGACCTCCCACCCTCCTTATCTTAGTCATAAGAATGTTGTGGGCAATAGATTTCTTCAAGAAGTACTCCAACACTTTCCACAGTGTTTTGGTAGAAGAATGTCTTTTTATTTCGAAACAGAAGGCAGGAACTGGATAGCTTTCGTCCAAGCGATAGATGTCTTCTTTAAAGTTTTTCCATTTCTGGAAATAAGAAAATGAAGTTTGTCAATATAAACTTATTGATTCTGATAATTTTAAATTATCAAGGTAAAAGTTTCCATCTATTTATCTATAGGAGTCTAGATTCCGCACTTAGGGGCCATTCAAGTATTACGTAAGCACTGCGGGGGTGGGCGTCTTTGCTTTGCTTATTTTTGATGAGATGGGGGACGGGGCGGTCTGGATGATGATAACGTTGCAGTACATTTTGTTAGTTTTTTAAGAAAACGACAACATAGTATAGATGTTCCAAAATCACACGAAAGCAACAAACATCCAATGTCCTTGAAGATTTACAGTCAGCCTCTATTTCAAATCTATTCCTTATTTCTGGACATAACCACTCCTCATAAATTAATAACGAAACCAGAAAACATTGAAAATATGCATGGACCAATGTTTACGTAATACTTGAACGGCCCCTTACACGCCATTTTCCCATTTTGTTGGCCTTGTTTACGGGGCCTTTATATAGTAATATTCCAACTATTACCATTAAAAAAAATTGTTGGAGTGATGCTTACCAGTATACAGTATTTCATTTTTATTGAAATAGTAACAAACCTTTTTCGGATAGGAATCATGGTGATATTATTGTATTGTGGCACCCGATACAGATTTATCTAGAAGCCCACAATAAGTTGAAAGCTACGAATTTGAGCTTCAAAATTGCTTACGCTAGATGGCGCTGAACTAGTAATATCCATCAGCACCAACGAGCCGCGAGTAAAACCGACGTTCTTTAAAACCGCGGTCTTGATTAAGGACGCGTTTACAAAACTGACCAAATAAAGCAGTTTTTCGGTACATTTTGCAGCAGAATTAAACTGAACTAAACGTAAATAATAATTTCCACAGATAGATTACTCCTTCATCTTGAAATGACATTATTTTTTTATTTGAAAAATTTGGTTTATAACACTGTAATAAATCATTTCCCGTACCTCTTCACACAAAATTGAAGATTTCGTATTGAGTTCAGGAACATTTTTCTTCCGTTTGATAAAAGATTTTGTTTATTTAAAAATATATTATGTAAGGAGACATAATCAACTAAAAAATACGTTAAAAAAAAACTACCAAAATGTTCTAATTAGTCTCAGAAAAAAATCAAATCAATTTTAGTTTTTCAACAAATTTAGCTCTATCGCGCGAATCTTAATGCATTGAACATAAGGGTTATTTTGCTAGTCACTGTCTTGAATTATTGCATAAGAATTGAAATAAAAATTTTAGTCTGCGCTCGGCCGCCGTCGTGAGTGGACACTGTGTCGCTTGTAAGCAGAAATTCGTGTGGAATAAGATCGCTGTACGAATACAAAATATTTGATAAACCTAATTTGATACTTCACGTGTTTTGTGCTGACTAAAGACTATCAATAAGATTTATTTAGTTTCTTTTATTTTTTCTTGAATAAAACATTTCAATTCGAACTTGATGGAGCGACCTGAAGGTATACCACCAAGATTGCTGATGGAACTAATAAACGAGTAGAGCTAGGTGTACCGAGTTTGGGCTCGTTGTGTTAGTTATGATGAGACCTTACCTTAGGACTTGATGGAGCGACCTGAAGGTATACCTCCAAGACTGCTACTGGAACTAATAAACGAGTAGAGCTAGGTGTACCGAGTTTGGGCTCGTTGTATTAGTTATGATGAGACCTTACCTTAGGACTTGATGGAGCGACCTGGAGGTATACCTCCAAGATTGCTACTGGACCTAATAAACGAGTAGAGCAAGGTTTACCGAGTTTGGGGTCGTTGTGTTAGTTATGATGAGTTTACCTTAGGACTTGATGGAGCGACCTGAAGGTATACCTCCAAGATTGCTGATGGAACTAATAAACGAGTAGAGCTAGGTGTACCGAGTTTGGGCTCGTTGTATTAGTTATGATGAGACCTTACCTTAGGACTTGATGGAGCGACCTGGAGGTATACCTCCAAGATTGCTACTGGAACTAATAAACGAGTAGAGCTAAGAGTACCGAGTTTGGGCTCGTTGTTATAGTTATGATGATACCTTACCTTAGGACTTGAAGTGACCTGAAGGTATACCTCCAAGACTGCTACTGGAACTAATAAACGAGTAGAGCTAAGAGTACCGAGTTTGGGCTCGTTGTTATAGTTATGATGAGACCTTACCTTAGGACTTGAAGTGACCTGAAGGTATACCTCCAAGACTGCTACTGGAACTAATAAACGAGTAGAGCTAAGAGTACCGAGTTTGGGCTCGTTGTTATAGTTATGATGAGACCTTACCTTAGGACTTGAAGTGACCTGAAGGTATACCTCCAAGACTGCTACTGGAACTAATAAAAGAGTAGAGCTAAGAGTACCGAGTTTGGGCTCGTTGTTATAGTTATGATGAGACCTTACCTTAGGACTTGATGGAGCGACCTGAAGGTATACCTCCAAGACTGCTACTGGAACTAATAAAAGAGTAGAGCTAAGAGTACCGAGTTTGGGCTCGTTGTTATAGTTATGATGAGACCTTACCTTAGGACTTGATGGAGCGACCTGGAGGTATACCTCCAAGATTGCTACTGGAACTAATAAACGAGTAGAGCTAAGAGTACCGAGTTTGGGCTCGTTGTTATAGTTATGATGAGACCTTACCTTAGGACTTGAAGTGACCTGAAGGTATACCTCCAAGACTGCTACTGGAACTAATAAAAGAGTAGAGCTAAGAGTACCGAGTTTGGGCTCGTTGTTATAGTTATGATGAGACCTTACCTTAGGACTTGATGGAGCGACCTGAAGGTATACCTCCAAGACTGCTACTGGAACTAATAAACGATTAGAGCTAGGTGTACCGAGTTTGGGCTTGTTGTATTAGTTATGATGAGACCTTACCTTAGGACTTGATGGAGCGACCTGTAGGTATACCTCCAAGATTGCTACTGGAACTAATAAACGAGTAGAGCAAGGTTTACCGAGTTTGGGCTCGTTGTTATAGTTATGATGAGACCTTACCTTAGGACTTGATGGAGCGACCTGGAGGTATACCTCCAAGATTGCTACTGGAACTAATAAACGAGTAGAGCTAAGAGTACCGAGTTTGGGCTCGTTGTTATAGTTATGATGAGACCTTACCTTAGGACTTGAAGTGACCTGAAGGTATACCTCCAAGACTGCTACTGGAACTAATAAAAGAGTAGAGCTAAGAGTACCGAGTTTGGGCTCGTTGTTATAGTTATGATGAGACCTTACCTTAGGACTTGATGGAGCGACCTGAAGGTATACCTCCAAGACTGCTACTGGAACTAATAAACGATTAGAGCTAGGTGTACCGAGTTTGGGCTTGTTGTATTAGTTATGATGAGACCTTACCTTAGGACTTGATGGAGCGACCTGTAGGTATACCTCCAAGATTGCTACTGGAACTAATAAACGAGTAGAGCAAGGTTTACCGAGTTTGGGCTCGTTGTGTTAGTTATGATGAGACTTTATCTTAGGACTTGATGGAGCGACCTGAAGGTATACCTCCAAGACTGCTACTGGAACTAATAAACGAGTAGAGCTAAGAGTACCGAGTTTGGGCTCGTTGTGTTAGTTATGATGAGACCTTACCTTAAGACTTGAAGCGACCTGAAGGTATACCTCCAAGACTGCTACTGGAACTAATAAAAGAGTAGAGCTAAGAGTACCGAGTTTGGGCTCGTTGTGTTAGTTATGATGAGACCTTACCTTAGGACTTGATGGAGCGACCTGAAGGTATACCTCCAAGACTTCTACTGGAACTAATAAAAGAGTAGAGCTAAGAGCACCTAGTTTGGGCTCGTTGTGTTAGTTATGATGAGACCTTACCTTAGGACTTGAAGTGACCTGAAGGTATACCTCCAAGACTGCTACTGGAACTAATAAAAGAGTAGAGCTAAGAGTACCGAGTTTGGGCTCGTTGTTATAGTTATGATGAGACCTTACCTTAGGACTTGATGGAGCGACCTGAAGGTATACCTCCAAGACTGCTACTGGAACTAATAAAAGAGTAGAGCTAAGAGTACCGAGTTTGGGCTCGTTGTTATAGTTATGATGAGACCTTACCTTAGGACTTGCTGGAGCGACCTGAAGGTATACCTCCAAAACTACTACTAAGAAATTATTTATTAAATAGGGTTAGTTCTGCTTACCTGCTTCTTATTTTTGTTAGTGTTTATTCATTGCATCATTATCTTGCTTTGTACAGCATTCTAATTGCGCAGTGATATACTAGGAATGTTGTCAATCGATTCCAGCTGGACAGTTCAACAACATCTATAGAGTTGACAATGTATAAAACATTTTATCATCATCATTTCCACCCAAAGACTGTTGGACATAGGCCTCCTCCAAATGTCGCCATAATGAACGGTCCTGTGCGACTCGCACTCTAATTTCTCTTCTTCTAATTACGCTTATTGTTTTGATCGCCATTTTGCGAAGCGAGATAGATAGAGCTCACGTCATTTATAATCGTAAACATTCGGCGGCTAACGCGATTTCACTCGCTCGACAACGCCAGCTCTTAGTCCTTGTCTATCAGTGAATATACGTTTGCGACTGTGTCGACACTGATCATAGATATGTGAGTTTCGAGTCCAGGTTTTCTGATTGCGATGTTAGTGCGTAACGTATCTTCTCTTATAATATATCAATGGGATAAACAAATAAATAAATACATGGTACACACGGCGACATGGTACACAGGTACATTACCAGTATAACATTCCCTCGCTTTGTAAGTAATTCCCGTACAGTGAGAGATGCGCTTAGATTGCTTACCAACCAATCACTGTTCAATGGTAACTACTGTTTTTTACTATTTCACAATAAAAAAAAATGAATACAAATCACCGTAGGTAAGTTTAAAAAAAATACATTTCTAAAATATAAATAATAGTAGGCTCAAGGATCAAGCCGTGTCAGTTCACTCATAATTTCGCCGCTTCGCGCTAGTCGCTGTGTGTGTGAGCCGTGCACGTGTAGTAGTAAGTCGAAATACCTAGAATTGAAGCGCGCAAATTCGTAAATACGTCCTTAAATTATTTATTCAAGAAAACGGTGCCAAACACTATAATACAAAAATAAACTAAAAATGTTGAGTTTAGCGCTATCTACCGAGATCATAACTACACTCGAGTAAAAACTGAAAAGAGATTTTATATTACTACTGCATACTGCTGCATACTATGTTTTTGCAACCAAATTAAGTTAAGAAGTAATGTTATACTGACCACTTTCTCCACAGCTAAAGTGTTCTTCTCCACAAAAAAGTGATAGTGCAAGTGGTTGACTGAAGCAAAACCACATATACTGTTGAACCCGATCCTTACTGTCCTGAAATAGGGCATAATTTGCTTTAAGTTTAAGTAATATATCTTCTTTTGCAAAAACTCTATGTATATTAGGTATTATGCAAATTAACATATTTTTTTACAGAATAGTACAGCAATCAAAACTGAAATCATCGACCTATATTCTTGCGATAGACAAGCACGTTCATATAAACTATTTGTCAAAATACTGAAAAGTTCAAACAATAAATCGCTGCAGCGCTATATTGCCATTATGTCGTCTAACAAAACTTTTAAAACTTACAGCGCTAAGATAGCTTATAGAGGATACTTTTTCGCGACCAAAAGGTCTAAAGCGCCATGCATATCCTAGTACTTACGCGTTGCTTTCAACTTAGTGTAATGACATGACATCCATATAGATTTTTATAACGCAGACGTGACACAGTTTCTTGCCTATAATACTTCATTACAATAATACTCTATTTCAAAATGTAATAATAGTCTTCGTTGGTATAAATTCTCTTCGCTGACATTTCTTGATGAGTTTTTATTGGGTATCAAAAAATGTCGTCGTAATTTTTAACTTTGATAAAAATAATGTTAATACACCGTTAAATTTTGGTCGTTTTAATCCCGCGGAGGCTCGATTCGGTAATGAAATACTATCGATTTGTAAAGTGAAAATTTAAAATAAAGTACTTTTTTTAAACTCGAATTAATTTACGCTTGTACAAAATTAATTTCTTTAAGTAAACGTCAGCTGAGCGAGGCCAATGAACTGTAGGTAGTTAATACGCAACGACCGACAACTACCTACAAGGTCATTGACTCATTTACTTAAAGAAATATATTCGAGTTTTTGAAAAAATGTAGTTTATTTTTTAATTTTTTCTTTAAAAATCGATAGTATTTCATGTACCGAATCGACCCTCCGCAGGATTGAAACGACTAAAATTTAACGATGTCTAATATTAATACAAGAAAAGAAAGAACACAAAACTCGGCAAGTGAGAGTCGGACTCGCGCTCTAAGCGTTCATACTTCAAATCCCGAATAAGTTTTTTTTATGACGTAACAACCAGTGGCGGCCGCTGGGTCATAGAACTGGTGGTGCGCTTTGCCAGCTTACAGTACCTACTTAAACGACAAATAAATTGAACTAAAATGGCCTTCAAACTATACCTACTTACACGCAGCCCCCCGCTATGCCGCTGACCGGAATTGCTGACCGACCTTCAATGCGTAGCAAAGGTCGGTCGCCATTTTGGTTCAACTTATATGCCGCGTATTGTACGTAATCGAATTTACAGTTGAAAAAACAAAAATTACGTTATTCAACTCTGAGATAAAAGCAGAGCCATCCCACGGAACACAATCAAATGCACCAGAAAACTTGACAGTCTATAAGGTGTGACAATATATACCTACCTACCTATTTTTATTGACTTTTACGTGAAATTTTATTATATTGGTTTTATAAACAGAATCTGATTGATTACCTACCTACGAATATTGTCGGTGGTCGTTTGGGCACCGAGATATCCATGGGCACCATAATATACATACAATGCGATAAATCATGTTTTTTTTTAAATATTTTTTCACTCAAATGCAATCGCTAATTCTTTTCATTTCCGTTCAAATCGATTCACTACCAAAAACAGTGCAAGGAAAGTAAAATAATGTATTGAGTCGCACACATCCACACACCCATTTCTTTTTATTTTAATGTACATAAAACTCCGTGTAAGTAAATGTTTTTCGAAATGGCCTGGGTGGTCTTGCCGATTTTTTATCGAATTTTTGTTGAAAAGCCTTATTGTTCATTTTAATATAGTCAATGTTAAAGCTAATACTCATTTTCACAGCTTTTTAGTTTTTACACACTCCCACAACACAACACAGTAAGTAATTTATTTATCCTTGCAAAATGTAAACAAACACAAAACCACGCGCGTCTTTCTTTATTTTTGGTAAATGTACTTTATACTTTCTTACAAAAAAATTAAGTATAATGAAAATATTCTATTTTAAATATTTACTGTAATGCATAAAATGAAACACTAATATAAATAATTACTGAACTATTTATCGACGCTTCTACCTTGAAACACGTCTCTAAAAATTTAAGGATACCTCATGGAAAACTGATAGTGTATTCTAGAATCTAGAATCATAAAAATTGTCATCAAGAAAAGAAACAAATAAATGAATAAAACTTTGAATAATAGTTTTTTCTTTCAAATATGTACTTTTTTTTCTACAAAAAAATATGGTACGCTGTTTTTCTTCAAAAATGGCAACCCTACCACGATGCGACGACAGAGCCAGCCGGCCGGCTCGGACGAAATTCGTCAAACTTCGCGCGCTCTCGGTAACCTTCGGCTCGCTCGAGCGGCGCACGAGAACGATCAATTTTGCTGTACATTTTCTACTAAACTATCTCCGTCTCACGCGCCAGGCGTTTTAGTTCATGTTTCATAGAAGTTGTATGAGCTCTCGCCGTGCGTTTGGCGTAGCGCACGAGGAATTTTCTTTACTGCAAAAATAAGTCTTACTACTTTAGCATAGAGTTCAAATTGTATTAGACAAAATTTTGCTAATAGAATAATGCACAGATAACTTTCTGTTCATTATTCTATTAGCAAAATTTTGATATTTCACACATTTTATGTTTTTTCTGAACCTATTAAGATCTGGTAGTGCGGCGCACGAGCGCACTTAAGGTACAGCCGCCTCTGGTAACAACAAGTTTTCAGATTTATTCCTATATCTGTACTTACTTCGTGCCATATTTCAGGATTCTAGGTAAACGGGAAGTACCCTATGAATTTTGATACCCTTGAAAATGTCGAAACATGCGTTTTTAGCGACATCAAAACATCATTATCGTCATCTTTTTTTTTAACTTAGTAGTTTGATTTTGTGGCAGTAGAGCCGGACCGGCATTTAGCCAAGCATTTTTATAAAGTATCTAATCTTCCAAATTAATACGCACACTATGCGTTTTATACATGTTTTGCAATTTGGATTCATTCAATTGGATAGGTAATCTAAAGTGGTATTTTATTATAAAATTTTACCAGCACAGTTTTTTTTATTGTAGGTAAAATCATCTAATGTCAAATTCCGCCCTTGAGCGGAGCGGGAAATAGTGTAAGACTCTTACTGACTAAAAACCTACCCTGTTCCTTCGTTGCCTATCGTGCCGGGGCCGGGCTTTCCTTTCAGAAGCTGACCCATGACCCAAGCAGGCTTCGACCCTGCCTGCCTGCAGCTAGCAGGCTGTACCAACACAGATTTCAGTTGCATTGCATTGCATCAGCCTTTTAATATTTCCACTGCTGGGACTCAGGCCTCCTCTCTAGGAAAAGGAATGGGCCATAATCCACCACGCGGGCCCGGTGCGGATTGGTGGATGTCACATGTCTTCGAATTTTTGGTTCTAGGAAATGTCGGTTTCCTCACGACGTTTTCCTTCACCGTTTTTGAGAGCAGTGGTGATGAAATAAATCGATTCGAGTATTTAGCTTCAATTCGATACCTCCACGCGTTCTCGAGATAAAGGGTCTTGACAGACGGACAGACGGACTACAAAGTGATCTTATAAAGGTTCCGATTTTTCCTTTTGAGGTACGGAACCCTAAAAAATATTTAAAAATATCGAACTGGTTATAAAACACCGCATAAAGTCTGTGTTCTGTAAAACAGTTGTAGGTAAAAACCTACAATTCGTTTTCATAGGGTCCGAGCATCTGTATGTTTTAGTCTATGATTGTAAAATGGAGGGCGCTTTTTTGGAATATTATCTTTTCTATTATATTATTACGATATTAGAAGCTATTACATCGCTTGGATAACCAGTAGCTTTATTTCTTTAGCTACAGAATTATTGTTTATGGCCTGGTTTACTTTGATTCGAATTTATTAGCGGCTCTCCTACACTGCATGAACGTCAAAATTGCACTAACGGCAGCTGAGCGCGGATTGTACTGTCTGCCGAACAACTAATTAGAGAAAAGTGAATGTACGGCACGCGTCATCTAGTGCGTAGTACATATATATCGATGACTGAAATATGTATATTGTTTTATTATTTATAAGGAGAAACTGACTGACTGATATATCAATGCAGGGCCGAAGCTTCTGGGATTAGGAGTGTGAAATTTTACAGGATATTTCCTTTTATGACGTAGGCAAGCAAGAATGGTCCGAAGCGAGGAGGAGTGGCAGGCGGTCGCCTCCTTCTGCGAAGCAGTAATGCTAGCAAAGGAGGAGGCCGCACGCGTGAGGCAACGGCTCTCACGCCCCAGCCGCCGCATGGCCGATCTCCGGTCACCTTAGACGCGGGCCATTGGACGGCGAGAACTGGGTAGCTCGCCTTCCGACCGACCGGTAACAGTTCGGACCGAGCCCAAGTCGTCGACGGCGCGTATCGCTCCACGCGCGCCTCAAGGAGTTGTCAGCAAACCGTCGGGGCTCAGGGTCGAAGCCTACTGGAGCCATGAGTTGTGCGAAAGTAAACCTGGGGCCGTGGAACGAAGGCAAAGAAGGAACAGGAGTGGGTTTTTAGTCAGTAAAAGTCTGACATTATCTCTCACCTTCCTTTTGAGTTTATTGCAAACAGACCAAAATTGTGTGGGGGCTTTGTTTTATAATATATAAGGTTAATTGCTAGCTTCTGCCAGCTACTTTACATGCATGAGGTAGAGGGAATCCTTAGTCATCTTCCAGGGTCTGTCTACCCATGTGAGAAACTTCATCTATTTTTTATTATTTATCTAAATTCATATTCCAGACATGAAAAGGTAACTGATAAACAGACATACACCAGACCAGAGTAACTTCTTCACTTATAATATTAGTATGGTTTAATAGAGGCATTATTTACATACAAATGTTGTGTGTACTTGCCTACACTCACCAGTCCTCAATCAGGAACATGATCTGCACTGTGAGGTCCAAGCTCTCGGGTGTCACCACTTGAGGTAGACACTTGTCCACTGAAGGGCAAAGCAAGGAATGGTATCTGGACACAGGACTGACATTTACTAATACTGTGTGTTTATTTGCATCTGGAAATTAATATGGTAAACCAGGATTAAATAAAGTTTTGTGTCACTATTGCTAATGCTGTATTAAGCTGGCTAAAGCGCGGTCCCATATAAAAGTGCTCTGTCCGGGCTCGCTGTGGGGCAACAACGCCCGGCACCCTTTATGCTACATACTAATACATTAAAGTTCTCCATTGATACAACTACATTCACGCTGTTAAAGTTAAACTAGCGACACTGCGCAGGTTCCACTACGCTTAACACAGCTTTGGCCCTTACGAGTATTTATGTTTCATAGAGGTTGGACGGTACCTAATTGAAAAAATAAAGTTGGCTGATTTTCTGATGGAGCGCAGCTAGAAACAGCATCAGTGAAATAATGCAGTATGGTGAGTGGGACATTGAAGAAAATGGCCTAATTATTATTATACCATAGATTTTTAGAGTATAGAACAAATTTAATATAGGTATTTATGCTGAGAAATAGTTTAGGCAAAGAATTCCGTGAACAACTAAGTAAAAAAATGATGATCTGTACCTTTATCTTCTATGGAAAACAATATTTCTTTTGGTGAAACTTTATTAAAATTAAACTTTTTTTCGTCAAACGGTTGACAGATGTCGTTCATTTCTTCCGGAATTCTTCTTTTAGACTGGCGGTCTGGATTTAACTAGGTAAAAAAAAAAAACAGTTCATGATCTATGCAATCTAAATTACCAACACAATCAAGTTAATGAAATTTTTCGTTAGAAAATGACATAGGTTGTACCTGAAGATAATAAATTCCATCTACAAGTTTTTCTTGTAATTTATCGATTTTATATCTAAATATATCCGTATCCTCGTGAATTTCGTCCCATTTTGTTGTCAACAAACTTATAAAACTTGAAGGGCCATCACCGGTTAAATCTTTCAGCTTGTACATCACTTTTTCTTACTGGATTTTATGATAATTTCATGCGGGCACGTATATCTTTTAAATAGGTTTATTTTATTAACAGCGCATATGTAAATGTTTTGAAAATTATAGTTTTAAAAACATGTTTGTTTTGATATATTTCTAACCTTAAAAAGTCAAGTCGTCAAGTCAATGTCATTGACGTCAATCCCATAAATGTCAACGTCACCTACGTCACGCATCTTGCCAGCTAATTGTCATATTTTTTTTATTATTATTTTTTATAAAAATAAATTTTTGTTCACAAGGAATTTATATACCTATGCCTTGCCTGTGAATTACCAACGATATTCTAATAAAAATATAATTGTGAATTACCATGAATACAAAGTCCAACAACTTGTCTTAAAATTGTTCAGACTTTTACTGACTAAAAAACCGACCCCGTTCCTTCTTTGCCTTCGTACCAGGGCCCTGGTGTTCACTTTCACATTTTCCCCATCTATTCTATGTTCCTTTTCTAAGGTGGGAAATCATCTAATGATTTCTTGCGCTCTAGGGTGGAGCGAGAGGGTGTGTCGCGACTTTTACTGACTAAAACCACACTTATATTTCTTCAATGGCCCTTTACGTTTCAGGACCACGGCTAACCCTTTCAAAGTTCCCATGGTGCTAGCGTAGGCTTCGGTCGGGCCAATGGTTTTGTGGACATCTCTTGGAGTAGCGTGTCGCGCGGACACTACGCACCATCGACGACTCGGGTTCAGTCCGGACGGTTACCGGGCGGCCGGACAACGAGCTACCCTTTGCTCATCGTCCGTAAGACCATGCTTTCGGCGGCTAGTGGTTGGGGTAAGGATCTCGGTGACTCCTCAAAGAGGGGACTTACCGCTATGATTATGGCGTGCTTAGCACTGTATAACGACAGTCGCTGTCGCCATATCGCCATGAGATCCCACCAGTACCCCGATTCACGTAAATTCAAACAATCCAAATGTCGTTGAAGTTCTATTGTCGTTCGATTGTAGTCCTATCCAAAATCCGTATTCACGTATTCCTTGATCGAGCTTCAATAGAACGACATTTCAACTGGGTCGGAACGTAATCGGAACTAAACGACCTGTCAACGTCTTATTGCCAGTAACATTATTATGTATTCTACCAGCAAAATGAAATACAGAATTTAATTTTTTTAAATCTTATTTACGGTGTAATCAATTATTAAATAGAACTATAAACGATACTAATAACCATTTAATGAAAATTGTTATTTAAAATACACATTTCACATAGAAACTTTTTAAATTGCGGCTTAAAACGTAAAGTCTATATTTTGTCTCTGCATTATCTATCAAAATAATATGACACATCAAATTGTCATTTCAAAACCTACTAAGGCCCGTATTACAGAACCTTACTCAAGTACTACTTAAACTGCGTTCAACCGATTACTGCTTGAGCGAAGAATCTCGACTTAAGCGTTCAGTTTATTTTAGAACTATCCTCAAACTCAAATCAAACTAAACTACGCTTGAGTAGAGATTTTGATCTCTGATTACGTGAGTAAGCTATCATTGTGGTAACCCTGAATAATAGTTTGTTTTCTATTGCAAATCTTTTTTTTTCGCAGATCGTCCGCCTCGTCATTCGGTTTTGATCCAGTTTAATGATCAAAACCGGATGACGAGGCGGACGATCTCACGTGTCTGCACAACTGGACAATATGTGGGTGGAATCATTGAAACAGGCGCGGTACTACTCCTTAAGACTGTCAAAATTATAAGGGTCCTGCGTATCTCGTAAATATCTCAGAGGAACATTTAAGTTAAACGTTTGATTTGTATTATCCACTTCTGCAAATATATATCCATTTTGATTAGGTAGGTACCCGATTCACTCCAAATCCACAAAAAAATTAATGAGAATCTATGCTCAAACGTGGTCTCGACTACACTTGCGAAAACAAAGATCAAATCTCGCCTCAAGCAGTGATTCTGAGCTGATTGTAATTTTAAAATAAGGACACATTGAGTGCAGCTCAGTCAAGCCTCAAGCACTGTTCTATAATACGTAAAAAATGACATTTTAAAGTGACATTGCTCAGGTGATTATTGATTGTAGTTTCTCTGCTCAAGTTAAGTTCTAAAATTAAAACTCCAACTGAGACTAGTTTTAAGTAATGCTTGAGTCTTGATTGTAGTTCTGTAATACGGGCCTTAGTCTCTGTAATCTGTGCTAGGATTCTCGCCACGGGTTCCTTGGTTAGCACGTGTGTTTTGAGAGTTTTTTAGATTTGAGTGTTTCCGAGTGATTGTTGTGACTTTTGTGACCTAATTTGTGCTGTCCTTGTGTTTGTTAACAGGTTTGCTTTGTAATTGTCTACTTCTTTCCAGTTCCACCCCAAAATGGATAGGAATAAACCTCCCGATCCTGACCCCCCTGACATCCAATCCTCCTCAAATGTTTTTTCCCAAAACCCCCTGTCACAATTTGCCGACGTTGTCTGTGCTATTACAGATATGGATGTATCCCAGAGTACTCGTAAGCGCCCAAATGTCGAAGAGACTCCCATTTCTACTCCACCAAGCAAACAACCTAAGAGTCAGATAGGTCGCGTGAAATACTCTGCTTTGGATAAAGGTCCGTTCATCGTGCATGTTTCTCGTCTGGAAGTTGCGCCAAACGCAGGCGCCACGCTACACCCCGTGAACTTTGGCAAGTTCCTATTATTTAATAAAATTTCGAATGTTCGCCGAGACGGTGTGAATAAAGTTGGCCGAAACCGTGTCTCAGTAGAATTCTCTTCTCCTCAGGACGCAAATGCGTTCCTAGCCAACAACATTCTACCGAAACATGGCTACTCAGCATCCATCCCTACATTCAACATTACTCGGATGGGTGTTATTTCTGGTGTTCCCACTGATATCTCAGAGGAAGAAGCCTTATCCTTTTTATCTGTGCCTTCTGGATGTGGTCAAATATTAAAAGTTAGACGCATTAGTAGGAAAATATACAATGACGGTGCTATTGAGTGGAAACCAACAGAAACTTGTGTCATCACTTTCGATGGCCAAGTTCTACCACCAAGAGTATACTGCTGCTATACATCTCTTCCAGTTGTACAGTACATTTACCCTACAATACAGTGCCGTAAGTGCTGTAGATTCGGACATGTGGCCAACCTATGTAGGTCCAAACCACGCTGCAGTAAATGTGGCCACGATCACCCCGGTGATGGTTGCAACATTGCTGAGGGCGAGGCTTTTTGTGTGCTCTGCTCGGGCAATCACTTCGCCAATAGCAGGTCATGTCCCGAGCATGGTAGACAGAAGGCCATCAAGACCATTATGGCTGAGAAGTCAATTTCCTATGTGGAGGCTAGCAAAATAGTTCCAGTACCTTCCCAGAATTATGCCAATGCTGCCAAAACTACTCAGTCATACCGCAAAACAGTCACACTCAAACCCAAGACCCATGCCCCACTTTCCCCATCATACAACAAAAGTATCCACAACAATTTAGTTAGCTTTCCCCAATCCACACAGCCAAATGGCTGCGCCCTCAACCTGAACAATGCATCACCTAGCAATAATATTTCCATTGTTGAACTCCTTATCAAACTCTTACCTACCCTTATCTCATCTTCTTCTAATCCCCAATTACCGTCCAACGTTGCCGATCAACTAATAAAAATCCTTTTACCAATCAGAAATGGCGTCCAGCCAAACATTTCTACAGTGGAATGTGAGGAGCGTGTGGCATAAAAAGCACGACCTCATATTCCTTCTCAATAAGTTTAAACCTCTAGCTTGCTCCATAGCTGAGACTTGGCTCACCCCAAGCCTCAGCTTCCGTATACCACATTACAATGTCCTCCGATGTGACAGATCCGACGGATATGGAGGATCGGCTCTTTTTGTTAACAATCGGGTTCCACTTTTGCCCTTATCTTTGCCTTCACTTACTGGCGATATGAGTATTGTAGCTGGAAAGATGGAAGGTATTACAGTATTATCAGTATATATTGCCCATCCTCAACAAAATTTTTTAGTTGTTTTAAGAAATATTCTTTCAAACATTCAAGGTCCTATTCTGGTCATGGGTGACTTTAACTGTCATCATTATAGATGGGGATCTGAGCGTTGCGATGCGTTTGGTTCGGCTCTGATAGAGATACTGGATGATTTGGATCTTTGTATATTAAACAATGGTTGCCCAACACGCAGGTCTCCCCCTGGTCAGCAGAAAAGTTGTGTTGACCTAACATTTTGCTCTGCTGAGTTAGCTGCTTCGACTCATTGGGAATGTACAACCTTGTCGCATGGTAGTGACCATTACCCCATTGTCATTTCTTTGATTAATAGAACTTATTTAGAAAAAGCTTCCCCTCCACTTTTGAAGTACAACTTGTCCAATCCAGATTGGACAAAGTTCGCTTCATTACTGGAGCAGAAAATTGATACTCTTCCAAATTTAAATTTAAGTTTATCCGAACCTTCTGATCACCGCCATGCCAAGAGCTGTTATAAAGGTTTCGTTGAAGCAGTTACTTCTAGTGCAGATTCTTGTTTCCCATTAAAAAACAGTGCCCGAAACAAAATCCCGTCACCTCCATGGTGGGACCAAGAATGCACCTCAGCAGTTAGGTTAAGGAACGAGTCTGAAAGACGTTACAATAGGGAGATGACCACCCAAAATCTGCTGACGTATCTACAAGTATGTGCCCGATCTAAACGTCTTCTCCGCAGGAAAAAACGTGCAGGTTGGGTGAAGTTCTGTACATCCTTATCCCCCTCCACTCCAATCTCATTAGTATGGAAGAACATCAAAAGATTTAGATGTGGTTGCTCACCGTCAATATCATCGCCAATTACTAGGGAAACAGCTGAATTATTTTTTGACAAAATAGCCCCTCCGTATGTTCCACTTGCATCTGAATACCATAGTGTTCCCTTAAATACTGTATCCAATGACCCCTTTGATGCGCCATTTACTTTGAAGGAGCTGAACATGGTACTCGGCCATGTTCGTGACTCGGCACCTGGCGCCGATGGTGTAATATACTCGTTTTTAAAACATTCCGGAGATAAAGCAAAATCATATTTCCTCAACATTATTAATTTCTGCTATGATAATGGTTGGGTTCCAGATCAGTGGAAACTACAAATTATTATCCCTTTGTTGAAACCGGGCAAACATGTAGATGATCCGAACGGCCTTAGACCTATAGCTTTGTCCTCAGTCTTAGCTAAATTAATGGAGCATCTTATTAAGAACCGACTCGAGTGGATAGTGGAATCCAGAGACTTACTGCCGAACTACCAATTCGGTTTTAGAAAAGGGCTTGGCACAATGGACAGTGTTGGAGTTTTAGTGACAGATATCCGTCTGGCATTTTCTAAAAACGAATCCGTCGTCGCAGGCTTTTTAGACATCTCCTCCGCATACGATAACGTTCTTCTTCCCGTCCTCAGGCAGAAACTGCACCAGCTGAGCATCCCGGTAAAGATGATCGAATGCATATGTGGACTATTGTATTGTCGCTCTTTGACTTTAAGGGTCCAGGGAGAGGACTTTGATGAAAGGCTTACTTGGAGGGGACTCCCGCAGGGCTTCGTCCTCAGCCCTATTCTGTACAATCTGTATACAGCCGAAATTGGCTCCTGTCTTAACAGCAACTGCCACATCCTCCAGTATGCCGATGACTTAGTCCTGTACGTGTCAGATTCCTCCATCGTTGACGCTGCATCATCCCTATGCTTCTCTCTGGACTCTTTGAATCACTGGCTGTTGAACCACGGCTTATCATTGTCTGCACCGAAAAGCTCTGCAGTAGTCTTTTCTCGCAAAAGAACTATCCCTCCCATCACAATAACTATTTCGGGAAAAGCCATTCCGCTGACAAACAAAGCAAAATTTTTAGGCGTTTTTTTGGATTCAAAATTAACAGGTAAGTACCACATAAACTTCTTAATCCAAAAATGCGAACGCGTTATTGCCATTTTAAAAGTCCTTGCGGGTGTGTGGTGGGGTGCCCACCCCTACACTATGAAACTAATATATAACGCCTTAGTACGCAGCATATTAGATTACGGTACATTTCACTTAATTCCATGCAATAAAGGTGCTTTGGCCGGACTAGATAGGATTCAGTCTAAGTGCCTTCGGATCATCTCTGGGTGTATGAAATCCTCCCCCGTTAACGCGTTGCAGGTCGAGTGCGCTGAACCACCTCTAGCCCTAAGGCGGCAATATCTAGCCTCCCGTTTTGCGTCTCGGATAATATGTAGATCCTCCCATCCCCTTATTTCATAACTGAACGCACTAAATAACTTATACAGTTCTTCAAACTACTGGAATAATAAAGAAACTCCCTTAATATTAAAATATTTTCGTACTACTCAAAACTTCGAATGTCCGATCGTCCAATATCCCAAACTACCCCTTTTTAATTTTGAATATGAAGTTTTATGTTTCACCCCAAAAATTTTCTACAACATTGGCATTTCCAAAAATTCCCCTTCGGCGGATTCGGCCTTCAACGCGGTGGTGGGCGAGCGATGGAATGGTTATCAAAAATTTTTCACTGACGCTTCGAAATTCACTGACTCCAGTTACACTGGAGCTGCAGTTTACTACCAAAATTCCAGGATTATCCTACAATTTAAATGCCCCAAGGAGTCCTCTGTGTTCACGGGCGAATGTGTGGCTTTATTAGAAGCTTGTCTTTTCATAGAGTCACACCATAACATCGACAAAGCCGTAATTTTCACAGACTCCCTTAGCTGCCTACAAACTTTGGTCCAAAACTCCTTTAAAAGTAAATTGCACAGCTCACTAATTTTAAAAATTAAAAAGTCTCTCTTTTCGTCTTTTAATAATCAAAAAGAAGTTCAGCTAGTTTGGATACCTAGCCACTGTGGCATCAAGGGTAACGAATATGCTGATACCTTGGCAAAAGACGCTTGTTCGTCAACCACAGCTGACCTTTCTCATTATTCTTACCAGGGGTACGACTTACTGAACCTGCCAAAAGCAAGTCTTCAATGTGCTTGGCAGGAACGGTGGAATACCTCTGGTAGGAAGAAAGGTAAATTCTACTACGCAGTACAGCCAACCATTAAATCTAAACCTTGGTTCTACCCTTTCAAAAAAATGTCCAAACCAGTCATTTCCGTCCTTTGCAGAATTCGCTTAGGGTTCTGCTGCACCCCTGTTTTCTTGGAAAAAATCCGAGTTCGCGACTCTTCCATATGCGAGTGTGGCTTAGAAGAAGGTACATTGGATCACATATTTTTTGAGTGTACAAACAACGTCCCTCCTTTAGATCTTTATAGCCGTCTCCCAAAATTCAAAATTCCTCTCCCGATTAATGTCCCCGCCCTCCTTACATATTCCTCTCCAGATCTACTTGTGGCGTTGATGAAGTTCATCCGTCACAATAACATTAAATTATGAGCCCTGACTTCTATGTAATTGTGGTTACGTGTATATAGTTAATGTTCTAACAAATTTAATATTTATGTACCTTTATTTTTTGTTTGTTTCAGTCCAGTACTAACACATGAAGTCCAATTATATCAATCGAAGATTTACTCCTCCATAGTTACTTTGTTTTTTAGCATATTGTTTGTCTGTGTTAATGATTCGCACACTTGCTTATCCAACTTACTTTTGACATTGGCAGAATAGTCGACATCGGCTCTATTTGCCATTTTTCTAAAAATAGAATAGAATAGTAATCTGTGCTACTTAGGGGGCACTTTTTAAAGAAATCGTTTTATTACATATTCTTGTTAAACTGATAAGTCCCTACCAAATACAAAAACACCAGTGGTTTTAAGTTTCGTTAAAGCAAATAATATTTAATTATCGATACCTATTAATCCTTGTAAGTGTAACATTTAATCCTTGAGAGCGCCCTGATTGTAATTGCTAAGGGCTACTACCCCCTTATTACCCTTAGCAGTGGTGGCCGAGTGGTAAAGGCCCCGACTTACGAGTTGTAGGTCACGGGTACAAATCCGGCTGACTCACTTTGCGGCCTGGCTAGGCGCGTTACTTTGCGTAATTTATTTCATTCCACTGCTCTCAAAACGGTAAAGGAAGACATCGTGAGGAAACCGGCATGTCCTAGAACCAAAACCTCGTAGACTTGTGATATACACCAACCCGTACTGGGCCCGCGTGGTGGATTGCGACCCATTCCTCCTCCGAGAGAGGATGCTTGAGTCCCAGCTGTGGGAACATTATAGGCCTGATGCTATGCTATGGTGGAGAAGAATAACTAAGAGCACCGTGGAAAATTGCAGAAGAGGAGTTGCTCTTCAACTGTCTTCAAATGTGGGAAGTTTTACACGTTGGAACTGCGCTTCAATCGCCTGCAGATTCTTAATAAAGTAACTTACTTAGGCCGGAGCTGTTGATAGATCTAGACAATTAGAAAGTCATAATCACAAGAACTTAAATAATTTTTTTTTCAGATTTGATGAACCCCTCCAGCAATTGATTGTACTGTCAATCCTAAAACTATTGTTATGCACGAGACAAGAAAGGCATTTTGCATAATTTATTCGTCAATATCTCGTCTGTTGATTTGGTAAATGATGGGCAGTCTGCAGCCGAATAGATTTAGCAACGGACATAAACGCATAATTTATTTTATTTGTTTTTAAAATAATAAACTGATTTATTCAATTGATCATTATTTTATTTACACACCCTATACAGTTACTTACTAGAATTTAGTCAATGAATGAAGTGCTTTGCATAAACTGTAACAATAACTAGCAAGTGCTCTATGTTTTGAAGCTAATAGCAATATGAATCTCAATCATATTGCTATTAGCATCATCAGTCATCAATTGGAGTGCCCAAAGTGTCCCTACACCTGCACTTTGGAGGACCTCAAAAATGCCACTGAGGCCGCTGTAAACGTGGCAACCTACTGGGCCCCAAAACTTTGAGGGAAAAGAGAACCATCGATACGATAAGAAGAAGAAGAATCTCAATCAAATTATCTCGTGTAAATTATTTTACGGTGGAGGAGTGCCCCACATGAGCGAAGCACCGCCGTGTGCTCGAGGCGATCGGTTGCATCGACCTTTCGCGCTGGTCTCTATTACAGCCATGATCCGGAGCGAGGAGGAATGGCAGGCGGTCGCCTCCTTCTGCGAAACAACTCGCGTGAAGAAACGGACTTCCTCACACCCTAGCGGCTAGGATCCCGAACCCGATATCCAGCCACCGTATGCGTGGGCGTGCGTTGCGGACGGTGAACAATGAGTAGCTAGCCATCTGGTAACTGTCCGGACCGAGTCCGATTCGTCGACGGCGTGTAGTGTTCCATGCATACCTAAAGGAGATTTCAGCAAAACCCTGGAACCCTGCAACGCAAGTCAAAGGTTTTAGTCAGTAAAAATCTTACACGCCCTCTCACTCCGCTTAAGAGCCGGAGAAGTCATTGGATGATTTCCGACCTAAAAAAAAGTCGTGTCTCATTGCTCGTTACAATTACGATAACTTTATGTATGCATTGTTCTCATAAATAAGATTTACACAATACGCCCTGTAGTTAAAACTAACTTCTGTTCAACGACATTTCAACCGTAATATTTGACGTGTAGTCGCTGGCGTCCTATCCGATCAAACAACGTTTGTCTACCAGAATACCATTGAGCCAACGATTGAATGACGATTGAAACACGATTGAACTAGCTGAATACGGTTCAACGACTTTTCGATCGAACGAGTTCTAAATCGGAGTTGTTTGAAGGATGAGAATACGAAAATGTCAGAAACGACCAAGTCGCTACGATATCGCTACGGTTTTGATTACGTGAATCGGGCTACTGAACGCTCTCCACCATGCCGAAAATATAGTGGTGTTGAAATTGATAACTAGTGCACAATCCATAATGCTGACTGACGCAGCTAGGTGAGTACAAATATTTCCCTGAAATTTATCGTCATTAATCACTTTCGCGAATCCATGTTGACAAAATGTGACTAACATCGAGGGTTAGGATTTCCACGTCACAAATGAAGCGAAAGTTCCTCGATGAGATAACGCGTGTTTGGCTCCAGAAAGAGTGCAAGTAAATAATAAGTTACTTGAGTGTGTCCTATACCTATTTACATGGATACAGGGTAATAGTAGCATGTTGCTTATAATGTCGTGACGGCGCAGTGATTAAGGCAATCACCTCTTATGTATGAAATTGCGGGTTCGAAACCGGTAAGTACCAATGTGTACTGTTAAATTCATAGGTATGTACTTTTCTACGTTTATGTACGACATCACTAGCCTGTTCGTCTAGTGGTTAGTGGTCCTGACTGCTATGCCGGAGGTTGTGGGTTCGATACTCACCCAGGACAAGTTTGTGTGATGAGCACATGCACGCATGATCATTTGTTGTGTGTTTAGGTGTAATTTATCTATAATATGTATGTATTTAGAAATATATAAGTATGTTTATCAGTTGTCTAGTACCCATAACACAAGCTCTGCTTAGCTTGGAACTAGACGGCGTTGTGTGATAGTTGTGGAATATTATATTATATTATTATATTACTGACACCCCGTGTCTCGGAAAGCACGTGAAGCCATTGGCCCCGGTTGATCTTTGACTGTCGTTTGTGGTAGTCAGACGCCAGAAAGTCTGACCATCAGTCTATCCAAGGAGTATCGTGTAGCCTAGTAACTGGGTTGTGGAGGTCTGATAGGTAGTCGTTTTATGTAAAACACTTCTAGTCGTATTCGGTTAGGGATGGCAGGAGGTCGCCTGCTTCTGCGAAGCAGTAATGTTAGCAAAGGAGGATACCGCAAGCATCAGGCAACGGTCCTCACGCCCCAGCCACCGTCAGAATTCCGATCCTGATTTCCGACCATCGGCCGGCGCGGGCTTGCGGACGGCGAGCAATGGGTAACTAGTCCTAATTACTGTGCAAACGCTAACTAAAAAAGGCCCATAAGTTACGTTTGAAGACTTCTGCATGATAATCCTGGTTACGCTTTTGAAGGTTGTGGAACTTTCGGAAGGAGCAGGCTTGCTTCAGTTTGAGCCGCTCAACGCTCTTCGTATCAAACTCGATCAGTCATCAGAATGTCAAATCTTACCTATTTCTATTTCGAAAAGGCCTTTTACAATTTGAAATGGTCCAGCATCTGTTCCCACCTTCTGGATAGGTACTAAAAGTATTCCCCCCATTAGAGAGCATCTACGAGAAATATCTTGCAATGTGATCCATGCATCTATCTCGTATGACATCAAAGTGCGCGAAGGTGTTCACTAGGGCTGCCTTCTTTTGCCTCTTCTCTTTATAGTCGTTTTTGACGGAATTATGATTTTATTTATGTTAACAGGTGCTACGAGATAGATTGGGGATAAGCCATTGTTATGAAAGGCTTCGACTACTACGCAGATGACGTAGACCTGCCGAGTCATACCCGCAGTTGCATGTCTGCGTGTATGACTTGCAATTTTGAACTACCTACGCCAGGCAGCAGCGGAAACGACTCAAAATTAATATCCAGAAGGCTTGAGGATGCGTGCATTGGTGAAGAATTATATTTACTTTGAGAGCGTTATATCGGAATTACAACCAAACCTGAGATACCTTCGCACTGTTGAGACTATCCCGTACTCTTGGAGAAGGTTGCAAAGAACAACTCTTGCCAAATTCAGGTCTATGTCAAACGATGTCGATGGCCCGAGACCATTTCTAATGTAGAGCTGCAGTTGGTTGGAGAAAAGCCACGAGAGTCCAATCGTGAGTCCAATCGTCCACAATATCAAGCATCGGAGTGGAGACGTATTGATAATGGATAACGTGCCATATCTGATAAGGATCAGACTCGGGTCAACGGCACACTGTCTTCCATAATTCCATAATTGATAGGGCCCGCCAATGCTTGCTACGGGATCCTTTGAAAAAGTCGCCGCTGCGCTTTGGAACATAAAGAGCGGGGTCTAAAAATCCCTTTCAATCGGCCTCGCATAGTCAGCCTTATAATGGTCCCACTAGTGGGACTCAGGCCTCCTCTCTAGGAGACGGAACGGGCCGTAATCAACCATGCGAGCCCAGTGCGGGTTGGTGGATGTCACATTTCATGTCTTAAATTTTTTGGTTCAAGGACATGCCGGTTTCCTCACGATGTTTTTTTTCGCCGTTTTGAGAGCTGGTGATGAAATAAATTACACTTAGTAATGCGCCTGGCTGGCTTTGAACCCGAGACCTGCAATCCATAAGTCGGAGTCGGGGCCGTTATCAGTGGGCCACCACTGCTCTGCCTAGAGCGGAAGTTATTTGATTTTTTTAAATGGATGCATTACTTTTCAGACTTTTAAAAGTTATTTTTAGCTGTCATCAAACATGTTCCTAAATGATTCTCTTGTTTGGCTTTTAAATAGATTAACTTTAACCACTTTTGTAATTCTATGTAGGTAGAGTACGTACCTAGTTTTATAATTTTAATGCACTTTAGTAACATTTTGATTTGTCAAGGAATTAATCCGGTCTAGCCCTTGCTGATTCAGGCTAAATGCAATACAACCACAACGTAGTAGGTAGAACAACGGGTCATCGTGAAGCAAAGCACATAGTAAAATCCAACATTCCGTCATCCAGATAAGGTACGCCGTACGCGCGAAGAGTTACTCAATGTTTATTAGTTTCACATCGTCAGTACCCAACTGGAAAGTGACGAGGCTAGTCGCCGAAGTTGTTATTCAATTTTAATTCGTGTTGTGAGCTGCGCTACAATAAAACCGGTAAGATGTTTGCGTTTGTACGTTCCATTTAAAAATATCGCATCAGGAACTTCGACTCGCTCTATTAGAGATTATTTAGAATACTCGTGACAAGGCTGTTACATCAAGTGAATAATATTACAATAATAGTACAGTTTTACAACGTTATGCGATGTTTTGATGATATCATACAAAAAATATTTCTATGTAACACTTCTACCTACCTATAATTGAGTTTAAATAATCAGTTATCACACCTACAGCTTATTTACAAGGTGATTTGCTTAGAGGTAGATACGAGTATAAACTAAGTACCTTCTCATTGATAGACCGTCATTTAGGTGGAACTAATTTAATAACAAAATTGACAATAACAACTCAAGAAAATTATCACTGTTGCTTGCACCAATTATTTACATTTCTTATCTAACTGATAACAAGTGAAAATTAGGTAATGAATGCTCAAAAGTATCCTACAAAGTAACGTTTACTAGTGAATGAGTTGCCATAGCCATCTTGAATTTGGAAACTCGCTAGAAAAATAAACTACGACCGATTTATGGTTTCGTTGACCCTGTCTCGTGTTACCGTGGGTGCTGAGTTAATCAAGTTGGTGGATAGCTTTCTCTGAGCCTATTTTTATTTCGGCTTCAGCTCATAGTGTAGCAGGTATGTTAATTAGTATCCAATGTTAGTTTTACAGTTCGTAATTACATGACACATATACGGAAACTCAGGATTTGAAGGCCTTGACGCTGTTTTGCACAGGTAGTGGTACCTACGGTTCTCGCATAGTTACTATAAGTGAAGAGATAAACAATCGAGAGGAAAGTTTATTGGTTTGTAAAATTAGGAATTTATGTAACGTCATTTTTAATTGACTTCAAAAAGGAGGAGGTTCTATGTTCGGCTTTATGTTTTTTTTTTTTTATTTATGTTCACCAATATCTCGGTCAATTGTGGACCGATTTCGAAATTTTTTGTTTTGATTAAAAGATTATTTATTTACTTCCGAATTCGTCCCGTAAAAATATCGTTTTGATCTGATGATGAACTTCGAAGATATAGAACGGAACTCTTTTTAAAATCATAGCAGAACTGTCGTTTTTCTATGTATGTTCATTATCTTATTGATAGGTATGAAACTTGATAGATAGTTTTTCGATTGTACCGTACCACTGTATCACTATCAAAATTACCATAAGATACCGTTTTAGTGAGTCTGATCATCTGATGTGTTCTAGCTACTAGCTGTTGCATTAGTTCCAATTCGGTACTTAATAATTCCTTGACGGCGTGTTTAGTCGTTTAATATATCTGTCATGTCAAGAGAAATAATGCTGAATGGATGAAAATGAATAATGTAGAATGAATGAAAATTAAAAGAAATAATGGACACTAAATGTAGGAATAAGATTATCACACGTTTCTGAACGAAAATAAACACAAAAATTAGATAACAAATG
Source organism: Leucania comma (assembly GCA_958295575.1). NCBI lineage: Eukaryota > Metazoa > Arthropoda > Insecta > Lepidoptera > Noctuidae > Leucania > Leucania comma. The sequence continues at coordinate 18,522,869 of OY282477.1, read as the reverse complement.
TCAAACGCAAGTCAATTGCTGTGATTAATGTGATTGGTTGAATGAATTATGGACAGCCAATCGAAAATTGATAGGAACGAAAACTAAGAGCCAAATTCACCAATAAACTAATCGCGATTCGTTCAAACAAAACGCAGTTTAAGCGACTAATCGAGATTATAGCTTCATTTTGCGTTTCACCGCTATGAATTGAACCTAGTTTACGCTAAACTCAGTTTCAATTCTTTTGTTGTCGCCCATGTTTACGACACGGGTCTTTAAACTAGATTACGCTGAGCTCAGTTTAGTTGAACTAAGTTTTTATATTTAATGATGAAATCAGCCCTTAGTCAGATGAATCATTCATCTGGCTTAGTTTTCGTTCCTATCAATTTTGTGCCGTAAGCCACTGGGCGCAAATGAGTGCCTTTTAGTGACCAACTAATATGCAAAAAAAAATACTTATCAAATTGTAAAAAAAACTAGGCCAGATGAATAGACAATCTCACGGTTTGAAAGAATCACGCAGGTTATTTTTGCATATTTTTATAAACTTTATTCTGAACCTGGGCGGAGCATCGCCGTGTCCTCGTGGGGGCGATCGGCGGCAGCGATCTCTCTCGCCGGGCCTTGGTTCAGGCCATGGTCCGTAGTGAGGAGGGATGGCAGGCGGTCGCCTCCTTCTGCGAAGCAGTAATGCTAGCAAAGGAGGAGGCCGACCGCATCAGGCAGAGGCAACGGGGCGCTCGCCCCAGCCGCCGCCGGGATTCCGATCCCGATTTCCGGCCACCGTAGGCGCGGGCTTGCGGACGGCGTGCAATGGGTAGCACGCTGTCCGATCGTCCGGTAACCGACCGGACCGAGCCCAAGTCGTCGACGGCGCGTTCTGTTCCCGCGCGCCTCAAGGAGCTGTCAGCACACCGAAGAGGCCCAGCCTGCTAGCTGCAGGCAGGCAGGGTCGAAGCCTACTGGGGTCATGGGTTAGTTCCGAAAGGAATGCTCGGCCCCGGCACGATAGGCTACGAAGGAACGGGGTAGGTTTTTAGTCAGTAAGAGTCTGACACTACTTCCCGCTCCGCCCAAGGGCGGGATTTGTCATTGGATGATTTTACCTACCATAAAAAAAAAAACGTTATTCTGAAAACAGAATCACTACAGAAATCTTAATAATAGGCAGTTATGGGCAAAGAATCCCAAATGTCATTAAATGAAGATTGCTAGCATTTCAAATATTGGTATGAGGAAGAGTGGGGGTGTGGCATAGATATCCAGGGTGTGGTGTGGTGGGAACATATCGCTATCTCTTTTTTACAAATGTAACCTAACGGCGGTGACGTCACATTTCAGTTTATCTTTTTTAATTCAATTCAGAGGAAACTGTCAAGTAAAAAACTTGACAGTTTCCTCTGAATTGAATTTTGAACGATTTGAAAAATCATTCTATTTGGGATTTATGATAAAGTTAGCTTTTTGAATGAATTGTAGTGTGTGTAGTCAACTAGCCAATTGTAATGTCGGTCCGTTGCGTGTACTCAACCCAGTCTGCCTTGGGAAATCATCAACTTAACCGCACTCTGTGGAGTGAGAGAAGAGTTTTTACTGACTAAAACCCACTTCAAGGGACTTACTATGATAATTACGTTAAAATGTCGGTCCTGCGAGCAAGAAAGAGGAAAGGAGCTATACTATAGCCTATATTATAGTTCCATCACTTTAACAGTTCAGTTTAGGTAGTCAAATGGATCGCTTATGACCCCTCACCAACGGCGACTTTTTGTTGGCGGCGCGTTAGTCGCATTTGCAACGTGCTACTGACGATGCCAACATGCTACTAACGCGCTAACAGCATTACTACTACAAAACGTTGCCGTGGCCGAGGGGCGGCCGTGTTTATGGAGACGCGGCGCGTTGAGCTTTTCTCGCAAACACAAACATAATGGCAATGTACGACGGACCGCCTAACGCGCTGCGCAACGCGCCGCTTCTCCGTAAACATGGCCCAAGAGTTCGTGGTGGTAACACTGCTGTTCCTCGACTTGTACTTTGCGTTCCAGTAGGCTTCTGACCCTAAGTTTCTACTATGGGAGGGCAGGAAGATGATTATGTCAATAACAATAAAGTAGATAACAACATGACGCGACGGTTTTGTTCGAAAGAGTTACCGCTGCCTTGGAACGCAAAAGGCAACTGAAGGAACACGGGTAGGTGGGGGTCAGTAAAAGTCCGACTCTCACTTTCGCTCCACCCAGCGCGGAAGAAAATATTTGATGACCCCCCACTTAAAAAAGATAGAAAATGACGTAAGTCCTACTAACTAGGTAGACTAAAAATAAATCCTAGTATCTAGCTAGCACTTCATTGTTTCGTAACTTGTCTCCTTGACATCATTTTTCGTGACATCATGTAGAACGATCACGAAGAATGATCATAAAATGTCTTAATGAAATACAGTGCAAAATTAGTGTGGGTGTGGAGTATCCAGACAGTAGATACCTTTACAATTAAGTATCCTGACAGTAGACAACTGTCAGGATACCTGAAGGTCACTTGCGAATTAGAAAACGTTTTTTTGTTTACTTCACCCTGCCCCAGGTCGCACTAATGTGAAAAGTCTTAGAAATAAGTACCCGGTTTTTCTTTATAAGCATGTATTAACATTGAAATCACTGTCTATTGGTGAAAACTGCATGGAAATCCGTTCAGTAGTTTAAGAGTTTAACGTGTTAATACAAACAGACAGACACGGAGAGTTTGTTTTATAATACGAGCCAGACTCGTCGTTCATATTGCAATGATACACCGACGAGCTTTACAGACAAGCCATAAGACCGCGGTTTTACTCGCCCGTCGATCAGGGCCTTAAGCAAAGGATATGTGAAAATTCAGTTCCCTGATTTTAGTAGGTAAACTACTGAAAAATAAATGGTAGGTTGCCTATACAAAATAGTAGTAACGTATTGCCTGCATGTACCTATGTATATAATTATATGCATTTATTACCTTGTTTTCTTAATAATCTTGTCTTTTTTCTATGCATCTGCCATGTTTTCTCTTCATTGCCCTTGGTTGACTGGTAAAGAATGCCCAAGGTATTAAGACCGCCATTGTATCTTTATGTTGCATTAGCGAGCCGCCCCAGCTTCACACGGGTGCTATGGTGATTTTAAATATATTATGCATGTATTATACATATAAACCTTCCTCTTGAATCACTCTATCTATTAAAAAACCGCATCAAAATCCGTTGCGTAGTTTTAAAGATCTAAGCATACATAGGGACAGACAGCGGGAAGCATCGACTTATGTACCACCTACAGTCAGAACTCAAAAGTGCATTTGCACTCTACCGACACTAAAGTATGTAAAATTTCTTTGTAAAAGAGGGTCAATGGATCATTACCCATGTAGTTCGTAGCATAGAATCTAAAATATAGAATAAACTAGTTGCAGAACACTGGAATTCTAGACAGTTTAGCATTGTTAGAGTGCAACTGCACTTTTGACCCCGGACCGTACATACCTATAAATCGATGGCGGGAAGCGACTTTGTTTTATACTATGTAGTGATGAAGTTTTAATAAATAAATAGCAACTCTTAGACTTGAGAGTTTAATCAAGGGCATAATTATCAATCTAGATTCTTGGGGAAAAGATATAAAAGAGGGCATTTCAAAATTGAACCTTATTATTGAAACATAATTTTTGAGATTTAAATACATTCTTTTTTGAGTTAGGCCTCTTTTCTATTAAGCATTCGATGTGTAATATGTTAGTATTATATATTTTTCCTCTTAGGCTGCCTAAAATAAAACGATGATAGATAAAAATTCGCGTAATTACTAAACTAATCTAATCATGTGTTGACGTGTTGAGATATCTACATACATGTTAAACCATTTAAATCAATCAATTTGACCAAATAACAAAATTGATTAAAACAAATTGATCGTTGTTTATATGTGAAAGGTACCTATTTTATATTTTTGAATATTTACCCATTTTTTAGGGTGCCGTATCTCGGAACCCTTATAGGATTGGCTTTAAACTTTTAGCCTATATACAGCTTACTATACAGCTTAGAGTGTACACCTAAACCTTTATACAGCCCTTGTACAGCTTGTAGTGCTGCTTGGGCTCGTACAGTTGCCGTTCGCACTCCAAATTACCCATACCGCGGACACTGCGCTTAATGCTCTCCTAGGCGAGAACACAGATATGATATGTTTGGGAAAGAATGGAAGACGATACTATCAGAATATATGAAATTCTGTATGATGAACTGTGTATCTATAATATTTTTGTTAAACCAACCCCTGAAGTAGTAGTAAAGAAAGTACGCAACTTGTGAATTGTCTGTTTTTAATTTTAATTACTTATTATTTCATATTTTATTATTTTTTCTTTTTACTTTTGTCTGTGCTTAAATGGTGTACTTCTATTTAAATAAAATATTACAAAGAAGCTTGTTAAGTTACCTGATCGTCCACATAAACACATGGTCTCCGGGCCAATGACGCAATGGGCACTGACTTGCACCCCAGAAACGGTCACTAGCACGAAATGACGAAGAAACAATGAGTGCAACATATCCTAAGGTACTTGAGAAGTAGAGGTATACCACGGTAATTTGGGCAAACCCGGACGTACGGACTAGATCCATACCATACCAGTATCTTACTGGAATATGCATCTCCCGCGTTTGCTCTAGCAAATCTCTACTTCAAGCCAGTCAATAAAGACAAGAGAGATGTGGGAGCCCTGTTCCCCGTCCGTGTTCACGCTAGCCGGTCCATAAAGCCAAGCCGGAGATGAGGAACAAGACTTCTCTCAGGAGATCAGGTTCACAAGTTCAATAATTCGCCAAAAGACTGCCCTGCGGATTGTATCTCTCTTAGTGCTTGTTCACGGAGACGCGGCGCGTTGGGCGTTCCGTTGTACATTTCCATAAATGTTTGTGTTTGCGCGAGCGATGACGCGGCCCGCTGCTGCAATGTAAGACGAACGTCCAACGCGCCGCGTTTCCGTAAACACGACCTAAGTCTGGCCCCTCATCCTTGATAAGTTGTGGTAAAGTAAACTCTACCGGCTCAGATCTAGGGTCCATTGATGCGCACAAGCTTGTGCACACAAGAAATATGTCAACGTAGAGATACGGCGATTGATATTAGATTACCTATAATGAATGTTAATTAAAAACTCATAAGTGGTCATTATAACAGTGAAACTGATCATAAAACTAGAATATTGTAGGTATTTTCCATATTTGTGTGTAAAAAACAAATTAATCAATTTCTACTAAATATCTCCTAAGCTAGTCACAGCGATATGTAATCGCTGTGACTAGCTTAGGAGAGATTTGATAAATGAATGGTAAGCAGACAGTACGACACAACTAGGTACTATTACTACGGTCGATACTACAAAGGATAAAAAACTGGCCAAGTGCGAGTCGGACTTGCACACCCAGAGTTCCGCACTGCAATATTAAAATCGACCAAAACCGGCATAGAAATAACGTTTCTTGTACTATGAAAACCTTCTTTAATTTTTAACTTTATTTATTGTTGTGGCGACAATACAAATACACATACTTGGCACATTGTGGCGTGGCATCTATGATAACCATGACATATCAGTCTATCCAAGGAGTATAACAGGGTTGTGGACAGTGGCGTAGATAGGTGTGGGCGAAGTGGGCCCCCACCCACGGCCTCCCACTCAAAGGGGCCTCACACAGGCGAGGGCACTTTATGGACGAAGGTTTTTTTATAATTGATAGGCTCACGTTCGACCACAATTTCATCAGATGAATCTGTTCGCTGCCTCGTTTTCGAATTTATGAAAGAAAAAGGCCTCGCTGATGTGCCTTCGCTCACGATTAAATTAGTCCACGCTACGCCTTTGGTTGTGGAGGTCTGATAAGTAGTCGCTTCATGTAAAACACTGGTATACACACAGACTTATCTGGTGAGACTGGAAGCCGATATCCCAATACAGTTGGGAAAAGGCTCGAGAAAGATGATGAGGTAGTAAAAAAAAGCTGGCTAGCAAAATTATGTAGCTATCACGCAAAAAGCTTCTAACATTCGAATGTTTTCTTTTTCAGAAAATGGGCAACATCATCTATTCGATAATTTGGTTCATAATCCTCATCTTCATATCATTTTGGGTGGCTGGAATTTGTGCGGGAATCTACATAATCGTCCTTCCCTTCACCGTCTGTGTAGAACCGTTATCGGTGAGTATTTAATGTTTTATTTTTATATAGTTTTGTAACATATTAAGTATGTTAAGATAACATTATAATAATAACAGGTTTATGCAACAAAATTATCGATGTATCCAAAATTAAACGCAAACAATGTGACGTGATTGGATGCAGGAAAATTAAATCAGATAAACAGAGCTTCTAGACGACATTATGCATTCAATATTATACTTACCATGTTTATTTTTATACAGAATCAAAAAAAAACTCTAAAATAAATCTGAAAACAGCTATCAAATTGGTTATTAACCCTTTAGCTGCTTGCGTCGGTCGAATCGGTCCGACGAGTATACGTGCCCTATTCGTAAGGGTCGTGTGTTTGCGACTGGGTACTCCATCTCGTTTAGCTCTTCAATCCCCAATCCCCATAGGTGACAGAACTGACGAGATGGAGAATTTGATCGTGGACGTGCGACCCTGGCGGAATAAACGCGAGTTTTAGTCGAATATATCCGACGTAGGCGGTTTTAAATGAAGCAGCAATTATCAATTCAAATACATAGTAGTATGAGGAAGGAGCGTGTTGGGAACTGATTCCCCCACGCTCCTTCCTTCCGATATCTCTTTTTTGTTAATAACGGTGACATCACCGTCATCATATTTTGTGATATTTGACAGTTTCCCCTTCTACCAGATTTGTTCTTCAAAATTAAGCAAAACATTTTGAAGAGATTTGATTTTATTTTCAATTTGGAACTTTGAATGAAGTTACTTTTTGTTTAATAAATTGTACCAATTACTATGTTTACGCGCAGCTCCCCACCTTGATTGAGACCCGAAAATCGGTTACTGCGCATTCAAGGTCGACCGACATGATGGTTCAACTTATAGTGACGTGGTTTTAACTGAGTACAATTGTCACTCAACTAATGTTTATTCTTTTTTGGTTGCAGGGTCTAACAGATTTCCTGCTGTCAGTGATACAATTCCCGAGATACTGTGCTCAAGCGATGATGGAGGGAAGAGGACTCAATTAGATTGTAATATAAGCATTATTCTAGTCAAATTAACAGATTAATTGAATTGTCGGATGTATGGGCTTCAGTTTTCGTATTCAGTCGTATATGGCAGCAACAAGCTTTCAAAACGTTTTTTGTGAACACAACAGAATCAGCGCCATTTTGTTTAATCAACTTTAAAAATATATTTTAAATTAAGTGCCATCATTATTTTCATTAAGCGATGTCGGCAAAACCATTTATTAACGTTTTTAATGTGCGATAATGATTTAACTAATTTATGTGAATGTGATTGTAAGGGCCTAGCCACATTAACATGGTGCGGGCGACGTCGATAACGTGAAATGGCGCGGCGCCTGACGACGCATTATGCCTCGTCGTACCGTCGCTACGTCATCAAACAAAAAACTAAAATAAATAATAAAAATTTTTTTTTTCTTCTTTCTTTCAAACATTTCGCGATTAGTCAGCAAGGTGACACCGTACATCCACTGAACATGGCTCGGCCACCGTATCCATATCAGCTCGGCGTCGAGCTGCTAGCCTGTCGGTATTGTATTGTATTGTATTTCGGGCTGGTATCCGCAACTCCACGACTAAAGCGCGTATTTTGCGTACCAGCCTGTCGGTATACAACCGGTTGCATTTCGGGGAGTGTGCGTCGGAATTCAATAACCTCATTCCGCCATGTCTGTTCCATCATCGGACCAAAGACGTACGGCGATGTGCCACCGGTACATGGTGGACATCTCACCCATACCTATTCCAACGTTTTGGTAACACATTCATTGTGCATATAGCAAAGAAATGGAATTCCCTGCCGGTGTCTGTGTTTCGTGATAGCTACAACCTGGGGACCCTTAAGTCAAGAGTGAATTGGTTGCTTATAGGCTAGCGTGCTCCATCGTCGACCACATCGTCGGTTTCCATCAGGCGAGATAGTGGTCAAGCGCGTGCCTACCAAAAAAAAAGATGACACAACCAGGCGCCGCGCCATTTCGCTTTAACGACGCGCGATGGCGTTCCGCGATAATGTGGTCAGGCTTTATGTCTGTGAAGTATTTTTTACAAAAGTGTTGAATGGACGTTTCAACCTACAACTACCTTAACCTATAAGTACGAACATGAAACATCGAATTCGTTAATTAACTTGAGATTAAATATATTCTAATATCTAATATTAAGTACGTAAGTAATATATTGTAATTAAGTCAGTGTTATGCAGTAATATCACACATGTCATCATGTTTTATTATATTAAAGCAAAAAGTACACTTTGTTTCTAAGTTTATGGTTTTATTATATCTTCTGTACTGCCTGAAAAGTTGCCTAGGTATATGTATAGAGGGGATTTTTAATACGAAACAGTAAGAGCATTGTTAAGAGACAGAGTCCTAAACTTTATCCGCCTCATTCCAAAACGCGATCTAAAATAGTTCCGGGACTATTACTAGTTTTAATTGGCATTAATCTGTCCTAGCTCAGAGGACACCGGTGTCCTCTCACATCCACGCCACTATAGGCCTTAATTCCGATGTTTAGAGTCTACTTTTGTATGAACAAGTTTGGTAGTTGTGGATCTAAGTGTACCTAATAATAGTCCCGGAAATACATTTAGATCGCTTTTAATTGGTATTAAATTTAGTAATAATCCCGAAAACTACATTTAGGTAGCGTTTAATCGGGATTAAACCTAGCAACAGTCTCGGAACTATTTTAAATCGCGTTTTGGAATAAAGCGATTTGAGTATTTTTTTTTTTGTATTGCCGTGTTTGTGCGTTTAGCCATGAAATCTAGAAATCAAATTTAGAAAGTTTTTAGTCATTGATACAGCATACAATTACTTTGTTTTATATTAGAATGCTAATGTACTAAATTATTCTAATGTATTTGGCAGCAAATGTATCGAGTCAGCTTTCTCGGCAAGCTTCGCTGAGGACTAGCGGAGCTTGCTGAGAAGTCCAACTAATATTGACTATAACCTCAATTCCATTTACCGTGCTAACGCTTGTTGCAACAATTTCACATAATTTATTGCCCACTTTTGAGACAAATCTACACCAATTTTGCATCACAACATCTACTAGGAATTTATTCGAGAATAAAATTAACACAATATCATCTAATGACTTCACCCGCTCTAGGCTGGAGCGCGAAGGAAGAATTTTACTGACTAAAACCACACCTATGTTCCTTCATTGCCATGCGTTGTAGGACCCTGGGGTTCCCTTTCGGACTACCCATAAACACAACAACTGGACTTGACTCGAATAAATCCCACCAGAAACCCAATGGTGTTATTTCTGTGTTTTCGGTACCTAACTAAAATGGTATAATTATCGTCACACAAGTTGAACCATCATGGCGGTCGATCTTGAATACGCAGTAACCGACTTTCGGATCTTAATATAAATGGGGGGCATCGCATAACCATAGTAAATGGTTCAACTTATTTGGCGCGCACTATAACTGCATAGGTATAGATTTTGAACAAAGAAAGGCAAAAAGAGCTGTTTTGTTGCCGTTCTTTGTACAGTCAGCAAGAAAATAGGCAATTTTCACAAAAAAAAACTTTGTATGAGGACAATATCTTGTCATTTTTGTGTGTAGTTTTTTGTTTACAAAAATGTAAGATACCAGAGATATTTTTAACACATTTTACCTGCAAGGTTAGGTTTTCTTCACCATTCATGTATTAAGATTATAGATTAGATTAGATTATTTGTGTACCTAATGCAAGAGCGAGCGTAGCAAACTAGAAGAAGTTTTATATTAGTTATCTACCAATCAGTTGTATTTTTTTTAAATAGATAATATGTTCCAATGATGTTTTGAGTAAGTTAGTTATTTACTGAAGCAGTCGTATGCCTAGTCTGTGTAAAGAAAATTATTGAAAAATTAATATGAAAAGTTGTTAAGTGGGTGGGTGTTGAAAGAGCTAATGTGGCTCTTGAACGTAAAATGTAAATGAAGAAACATAGGAGAGTTTTAGTCAGAAGAATCCTGACAAGCTCTCTAGCCCACCCTAGAGGGTTTGGTGAATTTACATAAACAAAAAAAGAAAAGAAAAAAACATAGCCCAGCAGAGTAAATTGCAAGGTTCAGCTAGAACTGTGGGACTGTTCGAAAAAGTTATAGTGCAAAGGGCAACTGAAGGAGCAAAGGTGGATTTTAGTCACTAAATTCTAATGCTCCCTCTACTTCCACCCAAAGCGGGAGGGGTTATTTGATGTTTTTGCATATAAAAAAAGAGCAAAGTGCAGTGTTGATTATGCGAAGGTGCTGCCTGTGCAGAATTAATAAAGGCTTGTGTTTAAACACCGCCCAAAAAAGTACCTATTTTACTACCAAAAAAATTCTAAACGGTTACCAAAATGGATAAATGGTAACCAAATTACGTTTCCTAAAATATTATGAAATAAATCCATTTTTTGTGTTATTGACTGCCATAAAAGTATATGGACGCCTTTAAAATACACTTTAGACTAAATATTATATATTATCACTACTTAGATGTTACCAATTATGTTATACCATGAGTTCTAAATTGAAAATTTTTGCTAGGCTAAAAAAGCTAACGATCGCTAGAATATTCCTCAAATACCAATTAATATACTGGGGTTCCCAAACATATGTCGCTTATTTATTGTTCTATGAAATTCACTAAATATACTGGGGTTCCCAAACAAACGTCACTTGTTTAGGCTAGGCGTATGCTGAGAGGCAGGTGACGCAGGCCGCGCAGCGTAGAGCAGAGCGGATTTTATAAAGCATGGAACATCATTGACCTACGTATGCTGCAGCGCAGGCACGTGCGGCTCAGATGTGTACAGTAACTGCCCTACTCTGCGCTGTGCGGTCTGTGTTATTTTTGTATGAAGTTTACTAAATATTGGCCTGTAGCTCACGCACCGGTGGCGGTTCTGCAGGGTACGGGGTGTGGAGTGCGGGGTTAAGAAATAAAAGGAAGCAATTGTAATTTTAGTCTTACATTAAAGTAGTCTGGGATCAAATAATGTATTTTGGGTGACGTCAAACTATTTTGGAGTAAGATTTTTGGTAGTAATATTAATATTTGAGTTGGACAGAATTTGGCGACCGTTAATCCATTTTAGGAACCAAAAATAATATTTGTGCAAGGCTTGCGATTTTTCTGATGTTATTTCATTTATTTTGGATCATAATATTATATGCTTTAGGGCCCTTTTAATAAGGTCAATTGATTTTTTTTGGAGTTGTTTATTTTATTTGGTGCCTAGGCTTAGAGTCTTAAAAATATTTTTGGTGACCGTCTAAATTATACCCATTAATAAAGGAGAATTATTAACAGTTGGTAAGTAAGTGGCGCCATCTATACTGCCACATAAGAACTGCGCCGCACAAGCAGTTTTCACTACAACAACTGTACATCTACCATGAGTTTTAAGCAACAGTATTCGTCGCTAATCGATATCGACGCCGTAAATATTTTGTATGGCAAATTTTGGTTCTGCAAGTGACCGCTAGAGGCGCTGCAAAATTTGCCATACAATATATTTACGGCGTCGATATCGAGTAGCGACGAATACTATTGCTTAAAACTCATGGTAGAGGTACTGTTCTTTAGTGCAAAGAGTATACCCAGAATACTTACTAAAACGACTCTACAAAAACCTTTCGGGCCTTGCCTGTAGGTTATAATTTTTATTAAGACTGCCCCCGAAAAACTCAGTTAGCCCTGTAGGCTGAACTACGAAAGGCTACTGACATTAAAAACAACTATGGAGCAGTTAAATACAAAAGTGATCTTATTCAAATTTAAACTTCCTGCCAGGAATGCTACATAGGAACTAAAATTCAAAATCCTGCTTCGTGGTATTCTCCGCATGGTTAGAATATAATACAAGAGACAGTCCGAGATCAACTATAGGGCAGTTGCCACTGGCGGGCGTAGCTACCGAAGGGCTGGGTGGGGCAATACCCTGGGGCCTCCAAAACCGAGGGGTCCCTCAAAAATCTTATTAGCAAATCCCTTATTAAACTTGCGAAAAATTCTCCTGTTTTTGAAATATAAATATAATAGATTGCAACACTACTTTAACTTTTAACCGCCTATATCAGATATATTCGACAAACACTCTCGCCATCTCGTTCCATCTCGTTCGTCACACAGTCCATCTCGTTTAACTCTTGGAGTACCCAGCCGCAAACATACAACCAGTGGCGAAACTATAGGGTAGCAAGGCTGACAAAATGCCACGGGCCCCCGGTCCGACGGGGTGACCCTGGTTTGAGGGGCTGTGAACTCAAAAGTAACACTACCTATTAAAAAATAAATAAAATATTAAAATATATTTGTATTTATATATAAAATGTATTTATACTAATAATAATAATATTTGTATTTATTTTACTAGCCGGAGTCTGTCTTTCCTGATGGCTGCAACCCAGGAATCTTTAAGTTAAGAGTGAATAAGTTTCTTCTAGGTAAGCGCGCTCCATCGTCGACCGCATCGTCGCTTTCCATCAGGTGAGATAGCGGTCAAGCGCGAACCTATCAATAATAATAAAAAAAAAGTTATGTATTGTATATATGTAAATAGTATACCATGAACTACTTGCGTACCTTTTTTTCTTCTCTGTCAAATCCATCCAAAGGTTGTCTGTAAAAATCGTTTTTAGCGATAAGACCGCCCATTGTGATACCCTATTATTTTGAGTTCCGATTGTAAATTTTATTTTTGGTGTACAATAAAGAGTATATCTATATAAAATTAAATCACAACGTGACGACTTTTCTGGGGCCCCATCCAGTGAATTTGCTACTGGCCTCAGGTGATATAGATGCGCCGATTGCAAAAGTTTGACACTCTCCTACTCCACCCAGAGCCGGAGAAGTAATTTGAACTTGAGCGGCTTCAAAATTTTTGTATAAGATTCATATTTGGTTTACGCAAATATGACCACGTTTCCGAATTCCGTGTGAAGCTCAAGTGGTTGCCAATTCGCCTTCGCCGGAATGCTCATATACTTTCCCTTCTATATAATATTCTCTTTTCCCCTTTTTCGCCCCTTTACCTTAAAAAACGTTTTGAATTTCTCTGCAATTCTCACTCTAAGTTTCTCAGGTCGTCAGAGAACTTGCGACTTAAAATGCCAATACATTCCACGACTTTCTTTGACAAATCATTTACTGTTCAAGCTGCTCGTCTGTGGAATGAATTGCCAGACACAATTAAACGCGCTCAATCGTTGCCTGTTTTTAAAAGACTCGTTAGGGAACATTACCTGTCGCTGTGAATGTTGTTAGTCGTCATGTAAATTTATGTATTGTTCAATATGTATGTATTTATTATAAAATATATGTATATATCTATTGTAATATAAATATGTATATCACTGTTATTGTCACACCAATGACAGCCCCATTTCTTGTCCAGGCAATTACTGTCCATCCCAGGTTGCCTGGAAGAGATCGCAGAGTGCGATAAGGCCGCCCATTGTATATGTGTGTTTTATTTCCTTGTTTTTGTTCATGTTATAAAGCATATAATAAATAAATAAATAAATAAGATTTTCCAAATACAAAAGGAGCCCCAAATTTTTTTTCACCCTGGTGTTGTTGGTTACCTAGCTACGCTACTGGCAGTTCGCTTGTCCTGGAATACCCGTCAGGTTGGAGGATCCTCCATTTGTGGGGATAGCTTTGTAACTGGTAACTATAGGTACAGTACAGTACTTACCTTTGTCTCAGATACATAGAACCGGAATAGGAAGAATTTTGAGGAGTTTTGAGTTTCTATCCTTTGACCAAAGGTGGAGCAAAATCATACACACAAAATAACTGGATTCTTAGTATTTAAATATTTCTTATAGTTCAGACTTTACATTATTTGGATTTAATGGATTATCTTCATGATATAGTAATAATATTTCCATTATTTTACTTGAAAACTGTGCTGCATCATAAGAATTCATTTGTGACAGTTTAGTCGTGACCAGCTGGCCTATTTGCCCGTGTTTAGTGTTGTCTATACCAAAAGCATCATTTTGTACTCCTCGGAACACATTCAGTATTCCATTGGCTATGTTCTGGCATGTGGGGTCTAATTTATTTGATGATTGCTCTGAACTGTCATCACTGAAAACGTTTTTTTCTTCGTCTCTTATTGTATCATCCTGCAAAGTAAATGGAAAGGAATAAAAATTTAATTTAATGATATAACTAGTGCTTGACGGCGATCCCACCTAACGGTAAGTAGTAATGCAATCGTTGATTAGTTTATAAAGGGCCTATATATTCTAGCCTTGAAGACACTTAAATTACATTAAGGTAACAGCTATGAGCCCGAAGGGGTATGAAGTACAGCTTTGGTTAGTATGTTATTATTGCAGTGCTTAAATACGTTATCATTATATAAAGTAAGTATAGTTTATAAAAGCACTCTATTTAAAATCATGAACAGTTCAGTGCATTTTAAGAAAACAAATTGACTAAGTTCAATAAAGTGGATTCTTCAATTTTAGCAATTACCACTTCCTTGACTTAATAATGGTTGTATTATTAAGTACAGTAAAGACTTGAAGATATTTGCAGGAGAACCAAGGTCAATCTACATACCTGATCACAAAAAGCAGGGTTATGGACAGTGGTGTGGCTAGACCCACATGGGCCCCATATAAAAAAAGTGTTGTGGATAACATTTTGCAAAGTTTTGCCTACATGGGGGCCCCTGTAGCGCGGGGGCCCCAAAAAATTGATACGGCAGATACGGCGGTAGCTACGCCACTGGTTATGGAACTACTAAGTACTTACTTTAAAGTCATCATTTCCATCATCTGTTGTGTCTACTTGGACATTCTTGTTAACTTTGAGTAAGAATTTGCAGTGATCCCACAGGTGCCATGTGATCTTACATTCCTAGAATAAAAATTAAACTTTCTAAAGTAATGTCTCATAAAATAAAAAATAAATAAAAATAGGTATCTAATTTTCCTACCAGCATTATGCTGTCTCAAATTTAGTATGGCGTTTATCATAATAATTATATAATAAACTGTAGTAAGTGTATTGACATTACAATTCTGCTAATCGCAAATGCAGTACTCAACATTTTTGAGATTGCAAAAAGGACTCCTCAGGGATCCTCAGGGATTTTGTACACATAAAAAAATAATTTTCATGTTCTTTTTTGTATTATAAACATGCTTTTTTAATTTTTATGTATACCCCCTGAGGCCCCTTGAGGTGTCATTTGTGAAAAAAAGTGTCAATCTCAAAAATTTTGATTACTGCATTTACTAATAGTTAGTATAGTAGCAGGTTAGAATTGTAATGTCAATACACTCCAGGCAGGCAGGGTCGAAGCCTGCTGGGGTCATGGGTCAGCTTCCGAAAGGAATACCCAGCCGCCACACGATAGGCAATGAAGGAACGGGGTAGGTTTTTAGTCACTAAGTGTCTGACACTACTTCCCGCTCTGCCCAAGGGCGGGATTTGTCATTGGATGATTTTACCTACCATAAAAAAAAAATGTTAATACAACTTATCACAGTTTATTGCCCCAAAAGTTTACTTGTACAGCTTGTTGTATTAAGTACACCTATATAGGTACTATTATTTTACATAAACTTTAAATAAATGTCTGAAGTTTGGTTTACTTACATAAGTACATTATTTACAAATTAATGCCAAGCAATTTTTGGTCCAGATTAGGTCCCTATAGATATGTCGTGACCAGATCATAGAAATTGATCACTTCATGATATCACCAAGTTAAACTGGTCAGATCATCTTAAATGTTAAACTTTTTTGATATGTGATGATAATTATGTCAATCCTCACATTTAGCCTTCTTTCTTTAAACTTTTTATTATTATAGAAATCCTACGTCAATGTTATGGCCAAACAAGGATTGACATATCATCACAGTTTAACGTTTAAAATGATCTGACCAGTTTAACTTGGCCATATCATGAAGTGATCAATTTCTATGATCTGGCCACAATGGTCTGGTGTAAAGAGTGACCAGGTTTTCGGCAGGATTTGTCCAAGTGAAGTTCAATGGTTGCTTTAACTATCACATTAATTGATTCCTAGTAGACATTGTTGTAAATTTGTCTACACTACTGAACGATAAGTGAAATCATTAAAAGAGGTGTGATCTTGTAAAAATGGAGCCGAGAATTTTATTGTTGTACTTACCACCTCAGCAAAGCAAAAAGGCTGAGTTGATACATTTTCTGCAAAATACTATAAAAAGTCTAAATAGTAAAACAAACAAACTGCGAAACCAAAACAAAAAAAAAATGATTAACCTACCTCAATGCCCTTAGCTTGACTGGCTTTTAACTTTCTCAGGTAATTGGCAAAGGTGGATCTAATATTCGTCCAACGATCTTTGACAGCTTGGCCTGTAAACTCATTGCCATAATGTGCTGCAAATTCCGCGTAAGTTTTATCCCTGTATTTGACTGAAGTGTATCTAGGGTGTTTTGGATTCCAAATATTCGGTCTGCTTTCCATAAATTTCACCAATTTCAGATTCATTTTCCTTGTCCAGAATACTTTTTCCTTTTCAAATTCAGAAATCATTGTCACTGTTTTACTGAAAATGAGTAACTTATTAAAATTACTTTCAATTAGAGATTCTCGGGGTTTGTTTGTTTATTTTTTGCTCATGTCATGTCGGACGTCAATCAAACTGACAATTTACATTTACAATAAAAGTTACAAGAACAAAAAAAAAAATTCTATTAACGCCTGAAAACTTTATTCTCATTGTTCAACAGATGGCGTGTTTGTATACAATTCATAATCTAGGAATGGAATATTTTATCATTTGGTCTTTTATTGTTTCGCAATACAAATTTTTTATTAACATTCATAATTATAAATACTAGTAAATAAAAGTTAAAACTTGCTTTTACAAAATAATGTTGCCAACGTTAAATAAAATTTATGTTTCATTTTTTCAAAAGATGACGCTTTTAATAATAATATTCGTGCTATTCAAATAACGTTTGATCATTTGGGACCCGGGCTGAAGTTTTGGTCCAAAATATAATAATATATTTGACATGATGAATTTATAATCCTGTCAGGATTATAAAATCTTGAACTTAGAATCTGTTTTACTAGAAAGAACTGTTAACTTTAGCTAAAAGCCTTCGGCCAACCTTCACTCGTATCGTACCGTAGCCTTCAGACCAAAGAGCATAGTAAATAAGGGGGGAACAAATTCCTCTGTTCGCATGAAAAGATTAGCGAACTTTAGCATTGTTTTGTATTGCTCGCGTGATCATGAAATTACAATACTAGCACACAACGACCTTATAAATAGGCATGTTGCTGTTTTTAGTTCGATATGATTAAATATCTGCTATCACACCACTTTCTTTCTGCTGCTTAATAGCGATTTGTGACTAGAAAAACCTCATTACGGATAGGTAAAGGTACAAAATAATAAAATATTTTTCAATACACATCGCACTACAATTACCTAAGTAATTTATATCACCTGCGTGCTTTTTTAAATTTATCACACCAAGGGCTTTTTCATTCCTATTTCGTCACGGTCAAGGATGATTTTTTTTTTAAAGCGAAGTGGCGGATATTTTTCAGGTTTTAATATTTAATGAAAGTTTAAATTGTGTTTTTGAACAAAATATAATAAATAAACATGATTACTTACACAATAATTTGTTATTACAAACAAATTAACATTTATCAGCGTTCTAAATTCAAAGATATTTTCAATACACTTACTCGAAAACTGCCTCTTATCGCACTACGATTAGGTTCGCTATTGGCATGATTATCATCCGCGTGCTTTTTTTGAATTTATCAAAACAAGGGCTTTTTCATTCCTATTTCGTCACGGTCAAGGATGATTTTTTTTTTAAAGCGAAGTGGCGGATATTTTTCAGGTTTTAATATTTAATGAAAGTTTAAATTGTGTTTTTGAACAAAATATAATAAATAAACATGATTACTTACACAATAATTTGTTATTACAAACAAATTAACATTTATCAGCGTTCTAAATTCAAAGATATTTTCAATACACTTACTCGAAAACTGCCTCTTATCGCACTACGATTAGGTTCGCTATTGGCATGATTATCATCCGCGTGCTTTTTTTGAATTTATCAAAACAAGGGCTGTTTTCATTCCTATTTCGTCACGGTCAAGGATGATTATTATTTTTTTTAATGCAAAGAGGCGGATATTTTTAAGGTTTTAATATTTCTGAAAATTTAAATTGTGTTTTTGAACAGAATTTATTAAATAGATATGATTACGTAAGCAATAATTTGTTACTACCACCAAATGAACAATTATCTGTGTTCTAAATTCAAAAATATTTGTATTTTTGTATTTTTAATATTAGGATGTATACGGTTTGATACTTTACTTCTCCTTCAACCTACAAAGGTTATGCGCGGGAAAAAAGTACACCTAATATTAACTAACTTATTAATTTGTGATAGTAGTGAAAAAGAAGATTTGAAGAGAATCCTTTAGATGCTACGCCGCCAGATTATGTGATTGAGGTAAAAACCCAAGTAACAAAATGTGGTTTTGTAGTGGTTCCGGAGCCAGGTCTATAACAGGCTAGTAAAAGTCTGTAACCACGGAAAAGGGCCCATTTTATACGCGTACTTTTGCTAATAAAACACTCATAGTAGACTTGACGAGCACCACTTAGATCAATAATACACTTATAGTTGGGCTACGCAGAACTATCTGCTCCTGCGAAGTTTACTATGAGCATTTAATAGAAACAGGCAGGCATGTAAAGTACTCCGTGCTTCTATTACTAGCTACTTCAAACATTTGTGATTTTTTTTTGTGCGAATGTGGAGAAAAAAAAAGTTAAGTTCATCTATTTTATATAAAATATATTAACAAGTATTTTGCACGTAATATCATATGTGCATATACATATTTGCACGGTAAACGCGTAAGTATTTTCGGTGACGTATATTGTGTTTTACATCTTAATTTTGGTTCGCCTTTTGAACATGGCGTATTTACTAAGTTGTGTTTAAAAATAATATTAATCATATGGTAACAGCATCGTCGCGTCATATTGTGACGAATAAGGGTTACTAATAATAGTTTTACAATAAACCTTTACATAGAAATTAAGACTATAACAGCATTCGAGAGTCCACAATAATACCAAGTAGGTACACTTACTCTTGGAGGAAACCACTGTAGAACTAATTCACTTAAAATTGGCACATAAAGTTGACTAATACACCCCTATAAGGTGAAGTAACAAATGCAAATGGTTCTAAGTGCATTTAGTTCTTTAAATTACTATTATTGGCGTACGACACTCATAGCGGATTTATAATTACTTCTTATAGGCGATTATAAGTGTAACTTACTGGACCAAGTTTTCTCAAGTGAATTTACACCTATGTAACACTTTTATAGGCCACCTTAGCCTTTACTGCGCCTATAATTTCGTTCTATATACGACTATAAGCCAACTTATAAGAACAGGTGTACTATAAACCCAAACGAACTCCGTGTAACCTTTGGCTTGGTAGTAAAACTTGGAACCACTAAGAGAGAGGTACTAGTGCTGTGAGCCTGTAAATTGTGCGTTACAGGAGAACTTTGTTACTTGTGAAATACTTGCGATAGCCTGCTGCCATTAAATCAAAACTAAATTGTGAGGTAACTTTGGAAAATTGTCTTCAGTACAAAGTGAACAAAAATGTGTTGTACCTAATTTCAGAGAAAGTATTTCTTCGTGAGTGCAGGGCCGGCCCGCCCATACGGCGGACGGAGCGGTCGCTCCAGGCACCAAATCTTAGAGGCGCCTAAATGGTAAACAAAAATAAAAGAAATTTCTCAATTGGCAAAGAGATGAACGAGACGCGCGCCGCGGCCGTTCTTTTACTTCTAAAATCCTAGTCGACCGTAGACGGTATTGTGGTATAGGTATATATTATTAGGAGCAAACAGTAAAGGCGCCATAATTGGATCTCGCTCAATTCTAAAATTTACTTCGGGCCGGCGGGCGCTGCGTAAGTGTATTGAAAAACGTCGTTTGATACACATACAAATTTGTCACTGCAGCCCTCGGCTCCATAACACACTCGTCTTCGGCTCGTGAGAATTCCGCCTCGGTCGCGATGACAAACTTTCTGCACTTGTATCAAAATGTACGATTTAAAAAAAAAGAAAAATTTACGTATTCGCCAGAAACAATTTTATTACATTAATCGTATCAGGCGAAGCCCTAATTCTCTCGAAACCTCCATCACATTTTATTTAATAGGAAGTGTAATAGACCGATCGAAAATTAGGTTAGTTTAATAGTTCAGAGCAGAGAACTCTGGAAGAAATGGAGGGAGGTCTTTGCCCAGCAGTGGGACAGCATAGGCTAGATTTATAACTCAGTGATTGGCTTTTGTCTACAACAAGACTTCGGACGTCCATTCCCACTAGGAAAAATAATTATGGTTGCATAGTAATAAAATAATAAGGAGAACTAATCGACTAAACAAATCCAATAATAAAATCAAAACACAACAAAAAAAAAAACCTAGACCGGGCCAGCGTCAACAAAAAAGCAATAAGAGCTCACTCAGACAGAAAGAGAACGGCCGTTAATTGCCATGTCCATGACTGTAATGTCAGAAACAACACCGACTCCCGCGCAACGGTACACCCTGGGATCTCGAGCGAGGCGCGCGCGCAGTCTTCGTCGCGGCCTTAACCGCCATGGGTCGTTCTATCCGCACGTTCGCGGGCTACACGCGACCGTTCATAGTGAAAAATGCTCGATACGCAAGCACGGGGTGCCCATTCTCAAAGCGGGAACGGTCCCAAATTGCCCCAACCGCAGAATTGACGGAGGAAATTTTCTCAAATGCTAAACCCTACTCCGAGGTTCCTGGACCCAAACCGATTCCGATTCTGGGAAATACGTGGCGTATGGTACCAATTATCGGGCAGTTCGACATTTCTGAGTTCGCGAAAGTGACTAAGCTCTTCCTGGAGAGGTACGGAAGGATTGTCCGTTTGGGAGGGTTGATTGGAAGGCCGGATCTCCTGTTTGTTTACGATGCTGATGAGATAGAGCGGATATACCGGCGGGAAGGACCGACACCGTTCCGGCCTTCGATGCCCTGCCTTGTCAAGTATAAATCTGAAGTGAGGAAGGATTTCTTTGGGGAGCTGCCTGGAGTTGTTGGAGTGTAAGTAAGCTTTATTATTTTTTTAAAAGATTTAAAGACTAAGTTTAAAAGATTCTTTGAGTTCTTGACCTCCTTTTTAATTCAGCTAACACTCATTTTCGATTAGTTTTAAACCGCAATCTGCATGTAGCTGCGTACCTATTAATTTTTAGCTTCAATACAAATTATGTAGAATTAATTCAAGATTTTTAGCACAAAATCTAGAACGCCAAAACCAGTAAAATTCAAATAATCTTGGATTAATGAAAACTGAGTCAGAGTTCCGTTAACGAAATAATGTCAAGAACTTTCACTTTGCAAAAACGAAGCGGCATAAAAACATCATTAACGATTATATGCATAGCTTCATTACTAAATAGACATGATTTTGCTTCTAATAATTTAATTGAAATAGGTAATAAGTATTCATTAAGTTTAAAATCTAAGAAATAGGTTACAAAAGACTTTGACAAGGTTAGTAAGTTAATTACCAACATATTCTAAAGTCAAGGTATAGATTTGTTTTGCAATATATTTTAATAAAAATACACAGATTATTTAGGTGTCGCAATTTTGCTGTGGGTTAAAAGTTCAAGCCTTTGTGAGCCAATACAATTGTGAGATGAGATCTTTAGAGAAATACGTTTGAATTATCGTTACTTTAAAGGTATTTGGAAGAATAGAATTCGCATAGGGAATAGAATTTAGAGCATTAAAGGCATTTTACTGTACTACAAATACAGTGCAAAAAATACATCAATTCATTATTGTCATTATTACCTTGTAAACCACAAATGCTATTCGACGATTTCCAAATCATAGTTTTCTATAAATTCTTTTCACTATTACTTAGATAAATGGTTGGAGCCACTCCTCACATATATAAAAAATAAACATGCACTATGACAAAGATTAAAACCTTATAAAGTGAATAGCGGGTCCCAAACTAGGCTCAGCTCATATCTTCAATGCTTACGGACAGCGAGCAATAGGAAGCTCGCCGTCCAACCGTCCGGTAACCGTCCGGACCGGGCCAAAGCCTTCGACGTTCCACGCGCACTTCGTGGAAATGTCAGCAATCCGTAGGTACCCAGCAGGGTTGAAGCCTACTGGGGCCATGGGTTATGTGAAAGTGAACCCCGGGGCCCTGGAACGAAGGCAAAGATGGAACAGGAGTGGGTTTTTACTCAGTAAAAGTCTGACACTATCTCCCACTGCGCCCAAGAGCGGGAGATGTCATTGGATGATTTTCCCACAAAGTGACCTAAATATTACACTAAGTTCATAATATGATGTGGCCTGCTAACGCAACATGAAAATTTAAAATAGTTACAGACACAAAAAAATATTTTACTAACTTCAGTAGTTATTTAGGCCCACAAAAGAATCACCTATCCCATAAATCAAGGAGCTGTCAGCAAACCGTAGAGGCCCAGCCTGCTAGCTGCAGGCAGGTAGGGTCGAAGCCTACTGGGGTCAAGGGCCGCTTTCTGAAAATAAGGCTCAGCCCCGGTATGATAGGCAATGATGGAACGGGGTAGGTTTTTAGTCAGTAAGAGTCTGACACTTTTTACCGCTCAGCCCAAGGGCGGGATTTGTGATTGGATGATTTTACCTACAATAAAAAAAAAACCTATCCCATAAATTATGAGATCTAGGTCTTGGATTACTCAGATAAAAAAGATGGAAATCTTAGGTTTATCTCATTAGACCTTGGAGTTATAATCTATTCAAGACCATTGTGCAACGAAACTCTTTGACAACTTTGCCTACTTATTTGTTTACGCTACTGATAGCAAAACATTCGACTTGAATAATCATCTTAGAAATGAAAACTTGCCTACACCTGACGTCGCCTGACGAAGCAATCAGAGGCCCTACCATGAGCTCTTAATGCGAACCATTTTACGACCTAAACTGAACTGTTAAAGGGATGGAGTCATAGATGGAGGATGACAGCTCCATCCCTCTTTCCGGCTTCAACGACTGATATTTTAATACATCATGGTAAGGCCCCTCTATGTACGATTTAAATACGAAGATAAAGTACTCATTATGTGAGTACTTATCCTGCATAAGTACTAGTGACCGAACAAAATACGAATTGCAGCCGAAGCCGAAACCGTACCGAATATTTGGCTTCTTTTCCAGTTTCGGCCGTTACGGAAGCCAAAAGCGACGCGGCAACAAAAAAAAAGTATTTCTATATAGTTATTCCTATCTACAAATATTTCAATTTAGTTATGCTTAATTATATGTAGTTATAACTTTTCAATAAAATACTAGATAATAGAATAAATCGACGATTACTTAAAAAATTGTAACATACTCGTATGTGGGTGAATGATTTTCTGAGTTTTTAGGTCTGTATCACAACGGTCAGCTCAAAGACGTTAGCTTCGGTCGAGCCTAATAAGTACCTATTCGTCCCCTTTTTGACCGAAAGTGAAACTGCAGACGAAACCAGTTTTTTTGGTGCCGTAACTAGCTTTAACTCCCGGTGCGAGCTTCTATAACTGGGCAATTGTAAAAGCTCGCATCATCGACCAAAACTTGGCCCTGGTTGATCAATTCTGCGCTGTGCTTTGGAAACCGCTGGCACTACCCTAGTTGCGGTAAGGCTGAAACCTTAACCGAACCTTCGGTCTTTAATTAGGGTTGCCAACATTTCTTCGACAAAATATAGTATTTTTCAAACTAAGCTATAAAAAATATAGTACACTTAACTTAACACTAAAAGAATATAGTATTTTATGGAAAAAGCAAAAAATAGACAAAGGTATTATTTGTTATTTAGAATTTTTTAAAATTATATTTGTTTACACTTCTTGCAATTTTTTAACTAAGTATTTAAATTCTAAAATAAAAGTTTCATACATTATCACCAGTGATAGGAATAGGTAGTGCCTATTAGCCTAAACTTCGAAGAACAGAGACAAAAAACGGAGACTTCCTTAGGACTAAATTATTTCCGGGACATCTGTCTCGAAATTTCGAGACAACAATTAAATACATTTAAAAAAATGTGTTTTTTGGAATAAATAATTCGTCTATATTTATCTAAAGTTTGCGATTAGACATAACATTTCTAATTTGTAACTCCATAATAACAACTTATCCTATATCAGCCTATCCTATATTAGTCTATAGATCCCTCTCCTAGAGAGGAGGCCTGAGTCCCAGCAGTGGGCACATTATAAGGCTGACACACACTAATTTAATTTTTAATTGGTATAAACTAGTGCTTGACTGCAATCCCACCTGATGTTAAGCAGTGATGCAATCGTTGATGGTGAGGCGAACTAGTTTATTAAGAGCCTATTCACTCTAGCCTTGAAAACACCTAAATTATAATCGGACGGGAAGACCGCAGCAGGCAAACTGTTCCAGTCTCTCGATGTACGCGGTATAAACGACGAAGCAAAACGCTTAGTCCGTACCGTAGAAGTTTCAACAACAACACACTGCGTGTGTTTGAATTGTTGTGATCAGAGAGGTCTTCTTAAAATGTGCATGATATAGATAACTTCCGTATTTTTTTCATGCTTTTGTCCCGGAGGAGTAGGCGGAGGCCACAGACTATGATATATCTAATACCTATCTATGCAATTACTAATATTATAAATGTGATAGTTTGTATGGATGTCCATTACTCAATTCCACTGAAAATGCTGAATTTGGTATTGATATAGATTAAGGTGTGGATTAGCACATAGGCTACTTCCTATTAAAAAAAAACATAGTTCCCATGGGCTAAAAAAACAATAGTACACGCGGGAAAAGCCGCGAGCATTAACTAGTTAAAAAAAAAACGAAAGGGTCCTTTCACACCACCGATATTGTCTGGCGATTCTTAGGAGATTTCCATGCAAAAAAAAACCTCATTAATATTAAGATCATACCACTTTGTATACCTACATTCTGGCAAATAACTGAATTATTTATTTATTTTAAGTACCTTTTTTTAATGATAAATTCTTTCTACTATAGAGAATGCTAAAATTATAAAAAATCACCGTTTTATTATTTTAAAGACAAAATGCCTTTTTTTACACTTGAACTTTAGAAATCGCATTAAACGTAGGCGAGAGTGAACTAGAAAGAAGATATTTACTTCGAAACGTGTACGGCTTCTTATACAAACATTGTGATTCATTGTGTATTACGATCAACAATTCATTTACAAAATGTTCTCCAAAACAAAAATTCAGTAAATTTTATGGTTGTAACGACTGTGTATGTTATTTATTATGATATATCTAGTCGCAAACTTTAGGTAAATATAGACGAATTACTTATTCCAAATAACAATTTTTTTAAATGTATTTAAGTGTTGTCTCGAAATTTCGGGACAGATATCTCGGAAAAAATTTAGTCCTAAGGAAGTCTCCTTTTCTTGTCTCTGTTCTTCGAAGTTTAGGCAAATAGGCACTACCTATTCCTATCACTGATTATCACAATCAATTTTTAAATTAATATAAATCAAAAAATCTATATTTTTGTTAGTGGTTTATATTTTTAAGCTTTTTTTTTGGTTTTTCCTTATTGCGACACACTTTCGTTATCGCTACTATTTTCTATAACTAATTTATTTAGAACTTTAACTTCAGAAAAGAACAATTTTTAATTGAAAATTATCACAAAATCAAAGAGCATAAACATAGCAGACCAATGACCAAACATTCACTTGACATAGACAAGTTCAAAACACAGTAACATAGATAAGTTAGGTTACACGCTACAGCATCGGAAAAATGTTGAAAATATAGTATTTTTGCGTACTATATATTTTCCAACAGTATATAGTACATAGACCCAAAATATAGTACAATACTATATATTATAGTAGGTACGGTTGGCAACCCTATCTCTAATAAGTACTGAGCTCATCTTGCATAAGTCAAACGTTTACTATTAGCAGTAATTGAAATCCTTGTACTCGTTTAGAAAAAGATTTAAACAATAAACTCACGAGAGCAAACGGTAAACGGTTATTTAATTGATTAGGTGGTAGGTACTTACTTATTCAGATAATTATACGTAATTTTAATTTCTGTACTCTATACACTGTTTTTTGGTCGATTTAATCCCGCAGTGGGTCGATCCATGAAACCCTATCGATTTGTAAAGATAAAATTGAAAAATAAAGTACTTTTTTTTAAACTCGAATTAATTTACGCATGTACAAAATTGATTTCTTTAAGTAAACTTCACCTGAGCGAGGCCAATGAACTGTAGGTAGTTAGTACGCGACGACCAACAACTCCCTACAAGGTTATTGACTCGTTTACTTAAATAAATTAATTTCGTACATGCGTAAATTAATTCGAGTTTTAGAAAAAAAGTACTTTATTTTTTAATTTTATCTTTATAAATCAATAGTGCTTCATGTACCGAATCGATCCTCCACGGGATTAAAATGACCAAAATTTAACGGTGTATTTTCAAGCCTTGACTGTGAATTATTGTTTAAATTGTTTTAATGTAAACTTTTTTAATCCTTATTGAGATGACTGAAGAAAGCCCTGGGGGCTTACTCTCGAGTTTAATTCCGATCGGTTGACATTGTAATTCGATGCTAGCGCCATATATTATAATTTATAATATCAGGTTGATCGCCGGGCAATCTCCACATTGGTTGATCGCTAAACTACTCCACGAAAATCGATCTTGTCGCTCTGATAAGAATCCGCGAACTATTTCTCATCATAATGTGTTACTTAATAGCTATTCTTATGATTTTGTTTCGAGTTAGTGTATTATCTGGCATCTAATGCCAGCTATGACCTTCCATGACCTGATTTGCACTTAGTGTCGGTGGTGTCCAACTTTTTTTTTTATAATATACTTACTAAAAATTTCGTATTATCACTTCCAAAATAACTTTTATTTTATTTTATGAGCACGAGTATTTCTCTTGCGTGTACGACCGGTTTTTGCGTCTTATTGCCAATGGTGCCATTTCTAATTAGCAAATATTAAGTAATTACGTAAAATTGAAATAGGTACATGGCTTTGTAATAAAGGCTACACACCCAGTCATTCTAATGGAAACAAGTAAAAGCTAAAACAAAAGCTAACCTAACCAGGGGGCTTACTCTCGAGTTTAATTCCTATCCGTCACAATGAAATTGTGACGATAGGTACTCTTGAGTTCGATTTTAGGGCCAAATTGCGCGACCTTTTTGGGAAACTAAGTAAAATGGGGATAGGTCTTGGCTTGTGGTCACGCAATTTTAAACCAATTTTGCGCTACCATCACATTCAAGAGTACCTAAAGTCACAATTCCAATGCGACCGTTCGGAATTAAACTCGAGAGTAAGCACCCTGAACATAACCATGAAGTAGAGGTTTATACGGAAATCGAAAGCGCTTAGCGAAAATCGTAGAAATTGCGGTGCGGAAATACACTTTTAAAAGAGTTCCTCCTTGAGTTTGTGTCGGTGTTTCTTCTCAGGGCAGTCAACTAGGAAACATTGGCCTCATCTCAGTTTAAACTGAAGAAAAAATAATAATAATAATAATAAATTCGACATGTGGGAAGTGGATTCGGCGATCATTGTACCGATAGTCGTGTCGGGTAATGGCTTAATAGCCAAGAGCCTCGACCAACACCTTAGGAGGCTCTCGTTAGGCGGCTGGATCAAGGGCTTGATTCAGAAAGCGGTACTCCTGGACACGGCTCGTATTGTTAGGAGGTTCCTTTCTCTGGAGCCCTGACCGCCGGTAGCTTGGACTCTGTTCCCGATACCGGTGGGACACTATTTTTTTATATTTTTAAATGTTTTATTTTTATTTTTTGTAAGTTTTTTAAAAAATATTTAAAAATGTAATTAATAAGTTTATATAATGAATAAAGGAAATAATAAATTTATTAGCAGAAAGGAAGGTACATCTTATCTATCGTAAACAAAATACAATGTATCAAATAAATTATGTTTTCCTTGGAAAGATAGAGTAAACGACGATGTCTGTGCTAGTATTAACTGTGTGACAGACATCGACGCCTTCCTCGTACAGCTTTTGATTAAAAGTAAAAGTAAAAAAAAAAAAATCGACACAATTTCATTTTGTTAAATAGTCCGAAATTGAGGTGTAAAACAGTTTTTTAAATTCTATTTACAAAATATATCCATCAGTTTAAAATAAGATTTGATTTGTCTGTGGTCATTTACAATTATTATTCTTAGAACGGTGCGAATAATATACACCGTTAAATTTTGATCGTTTTAATCCCGTGGACGGTCGATTCGGTACAACAAACACTATCGATTTGCAAAGATAAAATTAAAAAGTAAAGTACTTCTTTTTTTTAACTCGAATTAATTTACGCATGTACTAAATTATATTTATTTAAGTAAACGTCAGCTGGGCGAGTTCAATGACCTGTAGGTAGTTAGTACGCAACTACCGACAACTACTTACAAGGTCATTGACTCGTTCAGAAATGAATTTCGTACATGGGTATAATAATTCAAGTTTTAGAAAAGTACCTAATTTGTTTTATCTTTAAAATCAATAGTGTTTCATGTAGGTACCGGATCGATACTCCACGAGATTAAAACGATCAAAATTTAACGGTGTATAAATTATTTGAAGTTCTTTGTTCGTCAGCCAGTAAGTATCCTAGACCCACAAACTGTTGCACAAGATCATTAACCCTGTGTTCGATCTGTTTAGTATGCGTATGCGTCGAATGGGTGACGCCTCATTTAGGCTTGGTGAAATATATTGATTTATCGAGTTTTTTTTTATGTTTAAATAATATTTTGATGTATCGATATAAAAATAACGAGCATCCAAGTCTTTGACTCCAAAAAAGGGCAAAAATTACCATAACTCAAAAGCCTTGAGTTCAGATCCAAAGAAAAGATTAATCGATTTGGCTGTTTAAAAGAAAAAAAAGTGACAAATAATTTTCTTAGGCATTTTTTGCCTTAGAATATTTTTATTTATATTTTATAATTATTCAAATTACTGTCCTTCTAGTGACACCAAGAAGTTTTTTTAAGTAGGTTATATCATCCAATGACATAGTGTCAGACTCTTACTGACTAAAAACCTACTCCGTTCCTCCTTTGCCTTGGTTCCAGGGCCCTGGTATGCATTTTCATACCTTCCCAAAGCCCCAGATTAGGCCCTCGACCCTACTGGGCCTGTACAGTTTGCTGACGGCTCCTTGAGACGCACAGGGAACAGTGCGCGCCGTAAACGACTTGGGCTCGGTCCGGTCTGTTACCGGACGGACAGACAGCGAGCTACCCATTGTCCGCCGTCCGTAATCTCGCTCCTACGGTGGCCGGAAATCGGGATCGGAATTACGGTGGCGGCTGCGGCGTGAGCGCCGTTGCCTGATGCGATCGGCCTCCTCCTTTGCTAGCATTACTGCTTCGCAGAAGGAGGCGACCGCCTGCCACTCCTCCTCGCTCCGGACCATGGCCTGAACCAAGGCCCGGCGTGAACCATGAAGAAGGTATAGATAGAACTTATCGATACTTTTTCGCACTTTCGACAGTCTTAAAACGTTATAATTTGAGCTCGCTAAGTACGATGCGATTTAGGGCTCAAGATGTTATTCAATACTCTTGGATAATTATAAATGTACCTAAATTGAGGTTAGAGGTAGTGGAAATACTTACCTAAGTAGAAAAGTATATCCACTCGATTTTTAAAATTAAATCTTTAATTGATTACGTAGCCGATGTGCCGCTTTTAATTAAATCTTAGTCCGTGTTTACGGAGACGCGGCGCGTTGGGCGTTTCGTCGTACATTGCAGCAGCGGGCCGCGTCATCGGCTCATCGCTCGCGCAAACACAAATATATGGCAATGTACGACGGACCGCCTGACGCGCGCGCAATGCGCTGCGTCTCCGTAATCGAGCATTTAGTGTTTGAAAGAGTTACCGTGTTCCTAGAACGTAAAGGGAAAATGAAGGAACATATGTGAATTTAGTCAGTAAAAGTCTGACACTCCCTCTCACTCCATACAGAGCGAGAGAAGTCATTTGATGATTCCTCACTTAAAAAAAATGTCTATTATAATGATTCACAATGAGTTTGCAAATTTTACCTTCAATGTCACCTACTTTACTATGTACTCAAATAGGCAAAACTATTGACAGCTAATTCACACATGGGATGCTATAACTATTGACAACACTAGTTTAACACAATCCTGCGTATGAATTTAGAAATTAGCACATTATTGCGGAGGTCAGAGCATGAGATAACGGCGAAGACTCAAGTTTCCGTGGTTGCAAACGACCTTGAATCGTCCCTTGTGATGCTTATCACAATACTACGTGACACGTGCAGGTATTCCCCACAGGGTTACGCGGCCGATGTCGTAAATGTAAAGGTGTATAGTAGATACGCGGCAAATAAGTTGAGCCCGCTGCTGTGATTACGCGCAGCCTCAAACTTCGATTGAGACTCGAAAATCGAATTTAAATTCGACCACTATGATGGTTCAACTTGTGTGCCAAGGATTAAACGGTACTTACTAGCGTAGCTACCGAAGGGCTAGGCAGCACCCCGGGGCCCCTACACTCAGGGGCCCCCAAGACCTTATAAGCGTCTGAACCAGAGAAATCGAGAAATTCTTTCATTTTATAAGTTGCAAAAGTGGTATTACTTTAAACATCCCTACTACCTTCCCACTACACTAGATCAAGATTTCCATTGTAAAAAAAGGGGCCCAGCTTTTTTTAGCTTAGATGGTACACTTATAGTCTTATAGTGTAAGACTTAACATAGTCTGCCTTATAATGTTCCCACTGCTGGGACTCACTCTCGCTCGGTAGTGATACCTCGACCCTTGAACACAAAGGGACACTGAAAGAAGACGGGTGCGTTTTAGTCAGTAAATTCTGACACACTTTCTTGTTCCACACCGAGAGAAGTTATTTGATGATACAAAACTGGATTGGTTGATATTTATTTTGTTTATTAAATATAGATACTTATAACATCATTTTTAGTATATGCGGAACCTGAAAATTGTTTAGAATCAGTAACTGAATCGATCCCAATAATTTTTACATCCAAAAATATTTAAAAAAGGTCACAAGTTGGACACCATCGAGCCAACACCACCACTGAGTACAATATAGGTCATGGCAGGTCACAGACCTCTCAGTCGCCCGGAAGGCCCTGCAACCATGTATTTGTCAGCCATTCGGCTTATAGTCATAATCGAGCTCAGTTATGAACAACTGAATGATGAATCAACCGACCATAACTGATGAAAAAAAAAGCCCAATTAAAATTACCAGACAGGGATCGACGCACAGGACCTTACGATTTGTGCTCAAATGCCGACATCAGGTTGCATCAACCGGTTTCGGTTCGAAAGCGGTATTGTCGTAAACCTTCAAGTTTTTTTTTATAGGAGCTGTTTTGCCGGTACGGTACGCCCGACACGCCCGCTTATAATAGTATCCAAAGCTTGAATGAATTAGTACCGTTAACATTTTTTTTTGTTCTGCGATAAATGAAAGTTTGAGCGTAGATTGTTTTTAGCGTTCTGTACCTCTACCATGAGTTTTAAGCAATAGTATTCGTCGCTACTCGATATCGACGCCGTAAATATTTGGTATGGCAAATTTTGGTTCTGCAAGTGACCGCTAGAGGCGCTGCAAAATTTGCCATAAAAAATATTTACGGCGTCGATATCGAGTAGCGACGAATACTATTGCTTAAAACTCATGGTAGAGGTACTGTACTCAATGGGTAAACGGGACCCACTGTCTGTTTGTTTGTACGTCTGTCACCAGATTGTATCTCATGAGCCGTGATAGTTAGACAGTTGAAATTTTCGCATATGATGTTTTTCTGTTGCCGGTATAATAAAAGCTTAAAAAATAGAATAAAATAAATATTTAAGGGGGCTCTCATATAACAGACTTGTTTTTTTGGCGTTTTTTGCTGACGGTATAATGGAACCCTTCATGAGCGAGTCCGACTCGCACTTGGCAGATTTTTGGATTGCTTATCTACTTGATTTTATTTCACCTGAGGGTCTGCACCTAGTTACCAAATTTTGAGTAAATTAAAAAAAAGTAGGCTTAACTGGTCTAAAGTTCTTATAAGCAACTTTTGCTATAAAATTAGTTTTGACTGAATAAAAGTTGATACCCGCATGACTCCACTTTCCAAAATATCTAGAGATTTCAGAGTTTGGGGCCCCACCAGCTTGAGGGCCCCAGGGTACTGCCCCGCCTTGCCCCATAGTAGCTACGCCCCTGCATTAAAGGATCACTTTGCTGCCAGTCTATCAGCACTCTGTTTCTTAGGAACGCCGGAACGTGTAGAGGTATCAAGCTAAAAAATAAAATACTCAGGTCTGCCCCTTGGACTACCAAAAAATTCAAACTTCTAATTCAAAACAATCTAATGCCTTGATCACACGTACCGAGCAAATGGGCGAGACAGTGCTCTCGGCTCAATACTCGGTACGTATGAACATAGCGCGGAGTGCTCGGCCGAGCGCTTATCTCTATAACTCGATTACATCACTGGTTGCGCATGTGAATGTGACCGCACCGCTAAAACCGCCCGCTCGAAATTACAAGAAAATTGACTATTTCGTGATCCAACCATTCAAAACTCAACAATAGTGCAGTGTAGTGCAAACAGGACCTGGCAGTGGTTAAATGTGCGAAGTCGAGGATCGCCGGCCGGTGCCACGTGGAACCTTCGAAGTCTAAAGGTCAGTGTTCCTTCCCAATACATTTATCCCATTAATGAACGCCAAGCACAGTATCTGCATATTGTTAACAAACCTTAGTTCGCTTTTTAAACCTACAGTCCACAGCAAATTCGCGCAACCATTACTTTTGGTCCTTCGAGCCGGATCGTGAATCATTTTCTTGTAATTTCGCAATATAGTATTTGTTCCATAGGGAATAAACGCAACGCGCCTATTTACCTAGATATAATAGTAGAAAACCCGCATCTAGGCATTTAGGCAACTATACGTTATTTCGCTCGTATAGTTAAAGAGTCATTGATAATTACGGTACCTACGCCGTCAACCGCACCGCATAATTATAGTTAGCTACGTAAATATCAGCGTAGATATAAATCGATCGCATTCTTTTTCTTGACAAAATTCATTCGGAGGTCCTACAAATTGCATGTAGGTAGACGCATTTCAAAAATACCCGTTCATTGTTGAGTGAATATTTGTAGGAAACGGATAAACCATAGATTATATACGCATATGAACGACGCCGTTCACTTTGTTGTTTACAATATTACCATATTGTTATCTGATAATTATCGCTTACTTAATAATTCGTTAAGTGTTTGTTTGAGTGTATAGTGTGAATATATCAAAACAAGATGTCTCTTAAGGGAACCAAGGTTAGTACTGATTTAAAGGTTCAGTTAAAGCTTTTATACGCCGAAAGGGACTCACAGTTTTCACGTGTTCAATCAATTTGTGATAAATCTTTGCAAACCTCGGATCTGGCGATTAGAGATGCTTTCTTGTGTTCGTTGGAAACTTTAGATAGTTTGCGCGCGGATTTTAAATCTACAATTAAGAATATAAACATTTTAGAGTTGGAGTTAAATTCTGATTACTGTGTGAGTTATCAGGCATTGTCGTCCTTTGATGACTTGTATTGTCGTATCAAACGTATTGCTAGGAGTTTAGAGACTCCCCCCCCCGCGAGTGGTTTATCCAACCCTCCTCGCGAACGCCCACGATTGCCGCCAATTCAAATACCTGAATTTGATGGTGACATTCGAAATTGGAATTTATTTATAGATAGTTTCGAAAATATAATACATAGGAACACATCGCTGACAGATCACGAGGGATTGCATTATCTCGTAGAAAAATTGACCGGTAAGGCAAAGGCTGTCTGTGCTGGAATTACGTTTAGCGCTGAAAATTACACTTTAGTTTTGAACACTTTAAAAACAAAATACGAAGATAAGCGATTAGTAGCCACCGCATATTTAGATCAATTATTCGATTTGAAAAGTTTTTCCGTTTGTAACGATCATAATTTAGAGAAGTTTTTAAATATTTTCGCATCATCTGTTCGTGCAGTAAAGAACCTAAAGGTCAATGACCTCTGTGACTTTTTGTTTTTGTATATCGGTTTAAATAAATTAGATCCTGAAACTGTTCGTCTGTTTGAAACGACTCAGCGCGGCAAGGAAATACCTAAGTTCGAAGATTTAGAATCTTTTATTCGCGACCATATTAAGGTATTGCAGCGCACGTCGGCACGTCATGAAGTCACGAATAGGACAGGTTCCGATCGCCGTATAGACGCGTCATCGAAGTCAGTCAGGACTGCACATACGCTAGTTAATACCGCCTCAACACCTGACTGTTCTCTGTGTAAGGGTAGCCATACACAGCTGTACAAGTGTTCGGGATTTCAGAGATTATCGCCTAGTGATCGTTACAAGTTTGTCCGCACTAATAATTTGTGTTTTAATTGTCTAAGTGACAAACATCTGGTTACGTCATGTAAAAGTGGTGTTAGCTGTCGTAAATGTCCAGCTAGACATCATACCTTCTTACATTTTGAGAGTAGTAAGCTGCCATCGCAGCCGCGGCCTGCGCAGACGCGCGACGCTTGTGACGCGCGGCCTGCTGCAAGTGCAAACGACGTAACATTGTGTTCGCTTTCCGCCGCTGGTACTCAAATCACTACCGTTTTACTTGCGACCGCGCAAGTTGTCATTGTAGATGCCTTTGGCAAGCCGCGCACCGTTCGGGCGCTACTAGATGGCGCTTCCCAGAGTAATTTTATTACTCGGGATTGTTGTCAACGCCTTGGTTTTAGTTTTAATAATTGGTCATCCCGCTCAGAAGTGAAAGGTTTTGGAGGTTTAAAGGCAACCATTCACGGTTCTATTAAAATAATATTTAGTTCACGTTTTAATCGTAATATTTCGTTTGAAATGGATTCGCTAGTCGCAGATAAGATTACGGAACGGTTGCCCACGGTACCGGTTGACACGTCCATGCTGACGGAGTTTAAGAACTTGCAGTTAGCCGACGGAAATTACGCTTTCCTTGGAGATATCGATCTATTGATCGGTGCTTCGATTCTCCCGCATCTCCAGTTATCACGTAAAATTCAAGGTCTTCCGATGTACCCCGCTCCGCACGCACTGGAAACAGTTCTCGGGTTTGTTATAGTTGGTTCCGCACCCGCTTGTTTAAATAGTTACTCGACTGTGTCGCACTGTTGCATCGTCGAGCCGCCGCTTGAGTCTACCATCCGCAAGTTCTGGGAGATTGAAGAGGTCAATGTCCCGCCTATTCTCAGCCCTGAGGATCAGGTCACTGAGGAGATTTATACCCGCACGACTACTCGTGATAAAGATGGTCGTTATGTTGTCGCGCTCCCTTTCAAGGGTGATATTTTTTCGCTCGGTGGCTCCCGTGCCTCCGCAGAAAAACGCTTGTTTGCTATTGCGCTCTCTGCCGATATTCGGCAAATGTTTCTTAGTATTGGAATCAGAGAATGTGACCGCACCGCTAAAACCGCCCGCTCGAAATTACAAGAAAATTGACTATTTCGTGTTCCAACCATTCAAAACTCAACAATAGTGCAGTGTAGTGCAAACAGGACCTGGCAGTGGTTAAATGTGCGAAGTCGAGGATCGCCGGCCGGTGCCACGTGGAACCTTCGAAGTCTAAAGGTCAGTGTTCCTTCCCAATACATTTATCCCATTAATGAACGCCAAGCACAGTATCTGCATATTGTTAACAAACCTTAGTTCGCTTTTTAAACCTACAGTCCACAGCAAATTCGCGCAACCAATCACTGTCCCGCCTTTTAGTCGGTACGAGTGATTAAGGCAGAAGATAAGGCCATTTATGCTATATTCAGGCGCATATTTTGTTACTCGCAAGGAAATCAAAAACTACCTAGAATTATGCGTGACATACGCGTGAAGAAAGGTCTCAAAGCAGGAGTAAAGGAAAAAGTAAAAAAAAAAACTGTGAATTTTTAGTTCCATCACAAAATATTTACTTTTTCGCGAATCGGAAATTTTTTCGAGAATAGATTCGGAAATTGAACTATTTATTTATTTATTATATGCTTTATTGTACCTACACCTCATAATATAGATATAGATAGATAGATAGATAGATAGATGTATTCTTTATTGTACACCAAAAATAAAATTAGTGTACAACCAGTGGCGTAGCTACTAAGGGGCTAGGCGGGGCAGTGCCCCGGGGCCCACAAGCTCGGGGGGCCCCCTGATTAACAAACCGCATATTGAACAAGTGAAAAATTATATTGAAAGTTTTAGTGAATCAGATAATATTGTGACCACTGCAGTTGGTTGAAAAGTCTACTCAAGAAGATTCGGTAATTAAGCAGTGAAAGATTCTGTCGTCTATAAAATTAATGACGACGATGTCTGTCGTTGATCGTTGTGTGGGCATGTGAATGATCAATGTTCTTATAACTTAGATTTTTTTTAAAGATAAAGTTGCTTTGCCTTTTTAAAATAATATGTATAATTATAGTATATTAATAAAGCCTAAACAGTTTAGGGGCCCCAAGTTGGTTTCTGCCCCAGGGCCCTTGGTCACCTAGCTACGCCACTGTGTACAACGTGGTCTTATCGCTCAGGGCAATTTCTTACAGTCAACCTTCAGTTAGGATTGACTGAAGGAAATGAGATCGTTAA
Source organism: Leucania comma (assembly GCA_958295575.1). Lineage (NCBI taxonomy): Eukaryota > Metazoa > Arthropoda > Insecta > Lepidoptera > Noctuidae > Leucania > Leucania comma. Next base: position 18,485,798 of record OY282477.1, on the reverse strand, counting down.
ATTTTGGTCGTTTTAATCCCGCGGAGGGTCGATTCGGTACATGAAACCCTATCGATTTGTAAAGAAAAAATTAAAAAATAAAGTACTTTCTTGTCTTTCTTTTTAAAAACTCGATTTAATATAGTACGCACATACGAAATTAATTTCTTTATATAAACGAGTCAATGACCTTGTAGGTAGTTGTTGGTTTTTGCGTACTAACTACCTACAGTTCATTGGCCTCGATCAGCTGACGTTTACATAAAGAAATCAATTTCTACCACGCGTAAATTAATTCGAGTTTAAAAAAAAGTAGGTGCTTTATTTTTCATTTTTATCTTTACAAATCGATAGTGTTTCATGTACCGAATCGACTCTTCGCGGGATTAAAACGAACAAAATTTAACGGTGTATATAATTTACATAAACAAGTTTGTACGAAATCCACGGACTCGCTTTTGACTTTATCTTCCCACTGTCCAAGAATGTATGTGAAGTTAGTAGCTATATATTTGCCGGACCAATGATGAATGAGCACTCATGCATTTGCTAATTAGTTCACGAGTTAACTAAGTAAAACAGACACGTAATACGCGTGGATACTAAGTGAGAACAAAATGAAGCTAAGTGGAATTCTAAATACCTGAGTAAGTTTCATTCATAGGAAGGTTGAGAATATATTTCTTTACAAGTTATTGTAGAGTAGAAGCAATTGCAAGACTCTTATGTAACTCTTTTTATTTAGCTATATTGAATAAGGGCCTACAATCTGGTGCGTTACTTATCAATTTTATTAAGTTGCTCATCTGTAATGCTGATGAAGTTACTGCAATTTCGAGTTTTTGATGCAGTGCAGAGTATAGAAGTAATTTTCTAAGATACTCTTATCAAATTCTCGGTTATTTCCTCTTTTTTTCATTTTATTTCATTTGTTTTATTATTGATTATTATTAATTTCACAGAATCTTGCAATAGTAATAAAAATATATAATTTATTATGTCAAAAAAAAAAACAAACAATTTTCTTATTATATATAAACTATAGACCCCACATTAGAATTCCCTATGTAGTGGGGTCTAGTCGCCCTCAGTCCGAGAAAAAAGTTGCACATACATAAAAACCATAAGTACGGTAAAAAAAAAAAGATGATGTGATGTGTTCTATGAATGAATTCAAAGAACTCATCACCTCACATTACATCACATCGAACTATTTGAAAATAGCAGTTTTTATTCATCCAACATTCCATCTGGTAGATTTTTTTATTTCGGCCGCTCTATTCACAAGCCAGACACATAGAAGCATCATAACACATCATCATGATAGTTGAACTCGCACACAGTGATACTTGGCCCACTTGGGAAGCAGGGCGAGGCGAAAGCCGCGTGCGCAGCGGGACGTGACGGGCACAGTAATGACACATGCCCAAAATGGATGGAGAAATTATCTCTCAATGTTTGCTTGTTTGATGACGAAATAATTGATTGACTTGGTGTTTTTTTTTTTTTTTAATTTTTTATAAACTAGCACTTGACTGCAATCCTACCTGATGGTAAGCAAGCAGTGATGCAATCGTTGATGGTAAAGCGCACTAGTTTATTAAGAGCCTATTCACTCTAGCCTTGAAGACGCCTAAATTATAATTGGACGGGAAAACCGCAGCAGGCAAATTGTTCCAGTCCCTCGATGTACGCGGTATAAACGACGAGGCAAAACGCTTAGTCCGGTAGTTAGTTAGTAGTGTTATAGTAAACACAACAATGGACACTGGGAAGGTTGTAAAATACAATCACTTCGAATTATAAAAAAACTAGAAGGGCTAGAATTGTTACAGTACTGAGACAGGCATGTATCTTTTCTGTCACACCAAAGTTTGTTAGTGTGTGGGTATTTTGGTTACTTCACGTTGAAACTGTTGAAGGGATTTGGATGAAATTTAGCACACGGGTAGACCATGTCCTGATATAGCTCACAGGACACTTCTTGTCCCAGCAGTATATTCCCTTGGGACAATTTAAAGCTCCTGGCAGAAGCTAGTAACATACACCGTTAAATTTTGGTCGTTTTAATCCCGCGGAGGATCGATTCGGCACATGAAACACTATCGTTATCGTTTCCTATGAGTCAATAACCTTGTAGGGAAATGTCGGTCGTTGCGTACTAACTACCTACAGTTCATCGGCCTCGATCAGCTAACATTTACTTAAAGAAATCAATTTCGTAAATGCGTAAATTAAAAAAAGTACTTTATTTTTCGTTTTTATTTTTACAAATCGATAGAATCAGAATCAGAATCAGAATAGTTTATTTCAAATAGACCAATTACAGGCACTTTTGAATTGTCAAAATGTCGGTCAGTCCAAAAAAAGTGAAGCTAAATTGCACGTTCCAAAGCGTAGATCTCTATGGAGAAGAACGTGCAAGAAACTCCATGGATAGGGTTTCATGTACCGAATTGACCCTCCGCGGGATTAAAAGGACCAAAATTTAACGGTGTATATGGATGGTGTACGTCATAAAGATTCTATTTTAAGATATTAACAGCAACTCTTTACGAGGTGACCCATGTGTGGGCTGAATTTCTGAAAGGGAAGCCGTGGCCCTGTCCTGGAACGCAAAGGGCAACTGAAGGACTCAGGCATGGCGGGGAACGGTGAACGTGAAGTTATGGTAGTATCAATAACTTTTGGATACCAGGAATCTAGACAAATCCGTAATTTCGGTACCGAAATTCTTGAAAATTAAACTTTGCATTAACAACAAAGTAAAACACAAAGTAATTAAACATCCTGCAATAGACAATGTTTTATCTACACTTAATGCTGCCACTCACAATATAATTACACATTTCGACATAGCACGGCCTTCTATGGTTTGATCGTCATCAATGTTGCGCTGCATAATTGCAGATGCAAAGCTAATCTTAAATCATATGCAGATACACAATCATGCTTAGGTACCTCTAATGATTTTATACGAGATAGCGTGTTGAATTGAACGTACTTATTTCGTTAATGACTACTTGACTAGTTTAGTCATAAAACACGATACTTCAACTGGCAATACGTTTCTGTCGATCAATTTATATCCAATATATCTCCATGGAATTCTTCAAATAGATAGTATGAGCTCTTAAATTAGTATCTGATAAGTGTACTGTGCTTAACGTTTATGAGCTATTAGCATAGGGAGCCATTGTGCTTGAGCTATTATGATTTTGATAGTGTCATAATCTTGAAGCATTGTAATGCATTGATCACCGATACGAATATGCATTCAAGACATTGATACATGATTTTCAAATGGAGTTGTTTTGGCTATTGTCAATCGATGCATCATCTGGTGTGATCTATTGTAACAAAAAAACTAAAAGTTATTTTGAATTTAGTTCATTAGAGCATCTAAAACTCAGCTGAGTTCATTTTAGAAGTGTTTTTTTTTAATGTAATCGACAACTTTTTTTTACTTTCTCGGAAAGCCACCGTTACTTGTTACGTCAGGATATAGGACTGCTCTGTTGAGAAAAAGTGTTTTTGGTACGGCACCGGTTATTTTTGATAACATTTCTAATTCCATAAAAGATGAACCAGTAACAATTTAAAAAAAAAAAAACTAACTGCACTCTTACTCGTATTAAATTAAACAAATGTTACTACTTTGAATATTCTATTTAATTATATTCTAAAGTATTTTTTATATAATTTAAACTAATACTTGATTGCGATCTCACCTAATGGTGGCAGTGATGCAATCGTTGATGGTAAAGTACAAAAGCGAAGATTTTTTTACAGACGTGAATAAGCACCAAGGTAAAGCTGCAGTTGTAACAAATAAACAGATATATCGAAAGCAACCTTGCCAATACCATCGCCATTCTCTCAGTTGAATGCACTTTTGGCAAGCTTTAAGAAACTGGAAGTGATCATGAAGGCCAAATTGTATTGAAAGATCAAGGAAGAAAGGTAGTGATCAGACTAGAACTGGTTCTTTCAGAAGTGTTAATAAAGCAGACAAAGGCCAGGAACTCCCCAAGTTAAAGGACACGATTAAGTATGCAGTCCAGACAAACTCATATAGCTATTAAGAGAACGACGTGTATTAACTTACTGCGGTAGTTACGAACCTGGTATTGCATATTGATTGCATTTACGTCATAGTCCTTGTGATAATGACAGGAATGCTATATAAAAAGACCAGCTCATAGGTTCACTAAGTCATTTCCTATGTCAACATTGCAAATAGGATCATTGTAAAGTAAAGAACCGATAATACGATACACAGATTCGATAAATTTTAGAATCTTGTAAAAATTTAATAATAAAGTCCTGTTGCATTTGATGAATTATTTATTGATAAGGGTGAATATATTTATTTGTAGACTCGGGTTTGACTACCTGACATGGTGGTAAATGATGATGTATTTGCTGATGGAACACGCTTATGCGAAAAATAGTAAATTGAAGCGGTAGAGGATTGAGCGGGTTTACGAGCAAGTGTATTGAAAATGAGTTACGAGTACGAAAGGCAAAGGGCAAACCGAAGGAATGTAGGTGGCTTTTAGTCAGTAAAAGTCTGACATTTTCTCTCACTCCGCCCAAAATGGAAGATGTAATTTATGATTTCCCACCTCAAAAACAAAATTACACTTTTATTTTCGGTAATACAGTAACTGAGTTGACTTCATATACAGCTTTTAATTTCTTAGGTTCCAAATAGAAATCTATGTCATACAATTTACATTAATGGATTCAATTTACCACATCTAGGCGTTGTGAAACTGTATACTATGCCGGTTAGTGCCCGAGAGTTGGACCGGTTGTGAAACAAGAAGGCATCTAGCTCTAAAACCACTTAGTTTTAGTCTTGAGAGGAGCGAGGGTTTGCGTAAATGTTTTTGAAGTAGTGCTTATCCATAAGGACATTACTTAAGACTTGTACTAAATATAGAAGTTAGACGGCACTTTGTTGAAAGTGAACCTGAAGGTTCTTTGTCATTGCTTTGTGTAACGCATTGTTAGAAGATGTAGAGGACCGCTATCATCACTTTATTCTAGAATTGTCGATGATGACTAGGGTTTATAGCTTCAACTCTCTTTTTTGCTCGCACGCTTGACTTTTAACACGTCATGGTAAGACCCCAAGTCTCCTTTCTTTACTGCCATGCTTCTTGGCTTTGAGTGTGCTTCAACCTGGTATTTTTCACGACTTGAGTGACATCGATCGACCTCGAACGATCTATCTTTATCTTATCTTATTTTAACTCATCTTTATTTATTTTTTTGCTATATTTTGAATTGTTTTTAGTTTTTTAATTTGGTTTATATTGTTGACAAAAAACATGTAACGGAGTATTTGTAATATATACTTAATAAGATTTAAATAGTGGCCAAGGTGTGTCTTGCACATTCTTCTCCATTGAGATCTACGCTTTGGAAAGTGCATTAACATAGCATAAAGTTTCTGATCGAAGTCTTGATTTATAAGTGTCTTTTAGTTCATGAAATTCCAATTCTGGAAATAAATGCTTTGAATAATTGAGTAATGAATGCTTAAATTATTTTACTTTAGAGAGCGATATTATTACACAGCCATGAGACAGTTCGCCCTTAAAAATTTGTCTAAATATATCATTACGGATCCTTCTGTAATTTCTAAAGTACTTTATTGTACATGTAATGGTAATATCCTTTATTTGCTTGCAAAATACTCGTGTAGGTACCACTAATTGAATAAGAATTTGCAAATCATGTCTTACGAAGACAGTCGTAAAGTTGTACTTACTTGGTTTATCTTACCGGATGGAAGTAATGGTACGTAAGTGTCAATAGCAACTTGAGCCGAAGTACAAACAGGCAAACATCTTTGAATAATGCTGTAGACACACTCCGTTTGTCAATAATGTGGTGCTAGTTCTACAATTGGTCTCTTATGTTCTACGAATCTTTGAAGCGGAGAAAAAATTACTGTTTATTTACGTGTTAACAATTCTTTGGGAATTTGGAGCGATGAGTCAGATTTATTGATGAATTAGAAAGGCTGGGCAAAGCTAATTTTTTCTTTCCCTATATTGTACCAGTTAACGAACATTCGCAATACCGGAATGCAGTACTTAAAGAATTTAATTTCGGACATGCGTATATTAATTCGAGTTTTAGAAAAAAAAGTACTTTATTTTTTAATTTTGTCTTTATAAATCGATAGTGTTTCATGTACCGAATCGATCCTCCACGGGATTAAAACGACCAAAATTTTGCAGTGTATTTACATAAAGGTGAAATTAAGTCACTTAGCGATTCTTGTAAAATTTAAGACATGAGTGTGCTAGTTGCTGTTGTGGTATTTTCTTATGTTAGGCACCGCACATGTGAAACCTTGTTACTGTTTCGCAATAGTAGCAATAAAACCAGGGCAATGTTGTTCTATGAACTGAGATTTCTATGATTTGATGTCACTTTACAGATTAAGATGCTCCAGACACTCATAACAAAGCTAACGTAAATTAAGCTCTATGAATGATAAATATTTATTTTTTATTTTTTACGCACTATAACGTGAAAAATACATATCGACGCTTGAAAGGCAATGACACTGAATAAACTTTACAAAAGAGTGATTTAAAGTTAAAATTTTTAGAAAAAAATATTAAAAGTTACAAAATACAATGAAACTTGGTAAAGTGGACCTGTACCTCTACCATGAGTTTTCAGCAATAGTATTCGTCGCTACTCGATATCGACGCCGTAAATATTTTGTATGGCAAATTTTGGTTCTGCAAGTGACCGCTAGAGGCGCTGCAAAATTTGCCATACAAAATATTTACGGCGTCGATATCGAGTAGCGACGAATACTATTGCTTAAAACTCATGGTAGAGGTACTGGATAAGTGAGAAACCTCCATAGCTGGAACTCATGCTCAGGTCCCGAAACTTTAGCACCAACTTACCTCTATTAGTGAGACAAAGCGAACCTCTACATCTCGTTTTTTTCGATTTTATTGTTACCTCTATAATTGAGACAACTAGTGTATTTAACCTCTTTTACTGAGACTTTATTTTAAAGGGTTTTTTTTCTGAATTGTTTTTTTTTGAATTTTATAGCCATTGACCTCTGTATCTGAGATAACATCAATTTTTCACCTCTCTAACTGGTGCTACATTGTTTACAACTCTTATTATTAATGTTTAAATAAATACTTTGTTGTACTTAGCTTCTTCCGCGGCTTCGCTCTTCTGCCTTACTTCATACTATACTTTAGAAACCATTAAATATTTTTCCAGAATTTTCCATCTATGTCAATCAGCGATAGCAGTAGTTTTCAATCAGTGAAAATAATTCGTAATGGGGTTAGACCAACCTGCAGAGACGGATCCTACGAACAAACGCTTCTTCAAGTAATATTAATTGCTTTAGAATTAATTAATGATGTCTTATTTATTTCTCCCAGCAGCTTCGCTTAAGTGAAAGTAGTTTTTTCCATACAAGCTTTGTACCTTTTTTCATATCCTTAGAGGATGAATTTTTGAAGATCCTTTCTTGTTATTTATATAGATACATCATAAAAAGAAGCTCTGCTCAAAATTCCAGCGTTTTGAGGTTTGGTTTGAGTGTTGATAATTCAGTGAGTAGGTAAGGAGCAGGACTTTGCCTTTTATACACCAAGAAATCAATTTCGTCCATGCGTAAATTTATTCGAGTTTAAACAAAAAGTACATCATTTTTCATTTTTATTTACAAATCGATAGGGTTTCATGTACCGAATCGACCCTCCACGGGATTAAAACGACCAAAATTTAAAGGTATATAGTCGTACATAGATGATATATTGGTAAATGTTAATTTAACGTCAACTCAAAATATTAGATTTCACATAGACCTAAATATGCAGTAACAAAACGTCAGAAGAAAATATAGTTTCACTGATATTTGTAGACGTATAGAAAGAATACTAATTTTACTTATCCATCTGCATTGAAGCGACTCAGTGTGAAGGCAACAACCTCGCAAACAGCTCAGATGTTGGCAGCAATAAAATATTATGTACCACTTCACTTCTTCACAGAAAATGCTGGGCATAATGGCAGGTGGTCCTCCTAATGTGTTCCGCAAACGAGTGAAAGTTATCTTTTTGTGAAGTTCATTGACATTGTTTTGTATTGGCATGCAGATTTGGGTACATGTTAGTGTAAAAGCCCGAACAATGGTAAACCTTACTTTTTCTCATTATATTATTAGATTTACCGACATGAGATGGTAAATGTAAGTAATACTAAAAGGGGAAAAAATATCAGACTTATACCATTAGAAACTGGTACATGCTGTTGCTAGGTTTTCCGATTTTAAAAATTCTTTTACCTGTAGAACGCTACTTTATCGCTGAGTGATACAAGCATATGTTATTTTTTTACACGGGTGAAACCGCTGGCAGAAAGTAGTCTTTAATAATATTTATTTTAATCATCAAGTAGGTCAAGTCGACATCTCTCTCCAAAAGGTATAGTCAAGGTTATGGGAATTTAAATAATCTGTTGAAACCATAGACACGCTTTTGAACAAAAGGTAATTTAACATTGTTGCTATTGAATCTTTAATGATTTTGTCATACATTACATTGTCGTTATGTCGTGGTCTACTTTGACTATAAAGCATCTCTAAGTCGGTAACGATCAATAATATACAACGAAAAAAAAAATCTCAAAACTTTTGTAACTTTTTGGTGTCAAAAATAAAGTAAGAAAACCAGAAACACTGGCGTTCGAAATTTAAATAATTTTTAAATATTTTTTTAAATGTTACTTATTCTTTTTTGTAAAAAAAAAGTTTTATTTTTATTTTTGTTTCCGAACCTATAATATATATACCTTATAAAAAAGTGAAAAAGTGTTTTTAGCGGGATTTCTACGAGTGAAGTTCAGTGTCTGTTTTAATTATTCTCAAATTCCTAGTGGATATTGTGATGTAAAATTGGTATACCTAGTTTTGTATCTAAAGTATCTGCGTAATTGGACAATATAAGGATTGTTCAATCATTGAAACAAGTGCGATCTCGGTAAAATGGAGTTTAGACTTTTATTGTACGAATAACGAAATTCCGATAATTTTCTGAAAAAATCACGGGCATAAGTATATATGAGTCAATGAAAAACCTCCTTTTTGAAGTCGATTAAAGCAAATCGATTACCTGGATTACCTGGTCAGGGTCGCTGGAGTCCGATGGATGCGAGACGCACAGGACCGGCCATTGTGGCGACGCTTGGGGGAGGCCTATGTCCAACAGTGGACGTCTTTTGGCTGAAATGATGATGATCATGATTACAAACAGTCGATCAAAAGAAAACATGATTTAAATTTAAAGTGACAGAATTCAGAACGCAATCAATTCATACAATGATCACGTACCTATAAGTTTCTTTTTTTACAATAAAGAGGAAAAAAAATAAAGGCAATACACTTCTATTGTCATACCACACACGCAACGCAAACGCGCTATGCATTGGAATATAAGCAAAACCTATTGATGAGATACTAAAAACTAAACCGAGTGTTATGTACGCAAATGGAACGGTGGAAATAGAGGCGCTGTCCCATAGCAACATCTAGATAAGCTACGCTGGTGTATCTACTTACATTTGCTTTGTTATAATGTCCGCTATTAATCGCTATTATTTTACTATTAATTGTGTTTTTTTTTCTTGTAATTATGTTTGACATAAATATTTACTTTGCTAAATTTTACATTTTGTTAAATATTAAATATTCCTTTTATTATTGTGAATGTGAGGACTATGTGATTTGCTGTATTTTCTCCTTTCTTTTCAGTAATCTTAACGTATGTCTGGCAGTTTGAGTATTTTCTGCGGCATACCCATATGTCCTTTCCTTGGTATTGTTTGTCAAGTTGTTGAGCTCCTTAGTAGTTGTGAGCTTTGGGAATATTGACAAATGCTTGCACTGACTTGATAGGTCCACTCAAATCTGCATGGTTCTCATGTGATTTGACCATTATACACCCCTATTTTTTAATTAGTGCACAAAAAAATGGGGCTCAATCAGTACCCGTTACTGATCATATTTGTGTAATCAAAAGTAAAAAAAACGAAATCCCAAAGTTATTCACGAAAAAGAAAAGACAAACTTTATTGTTAAATTCGTGATTGAATCATCATTCATAACAACTACTACTAGAAAATACTAAGCGCAGTGTTTTTACATTTTTATTGACCTGTACAATGTTTCCATAAATTGAGTGAGATTTTGGGATATAAACAAACGCTCATAACTTTGCTGTTTATGAATATTATGCATTGAGATTTTACTTAAATAATAACAAGACCTTTTCTAATAAGCCCTTTAAGTATTTACCATAATTAAAAAATAGTGGTGTATATTTATTGTATGGACTTTACAGGAGATTTTGACCCCTGAGTTTGTTTCGCTGTTTCTTCTAAGGTGTCACCGGCCTAATCTAGTTTAAACTGCCAAAAAAATTTATACGTAAAAATGATTTTTAAAAACCAATTTGTGAAATAGATGTAATTTTTTATTTGTCCCAGGGGCAAGCTACGCTCAAATGCGTGGGCAACAAATAAATCACCCGCACAGCTAACATGGCGAACCTCTCCAAGCACCTCCTACGTTACAGTGGATGGTGAACTTACTCGATTCACAAACGTTTGCGGTTCTATGAAAAGATGGCGTGTCGTCGTGATCATTGCGTTCGAGTCAGTCACATTTTCTCACGCATGAGCTTCAAACACATTTTTATTCCTAAGACGATTTCTTCGTAGTTATGCTGTCATTTCCTCGTCATCGCTGGCGGTCTTTACCTACTAGGAATTCCTACATATACTCGTATTTGTTTTATAGTTTACATTTCAATCTTTACATTGAGCGTTAGCTTTGTTTTATGACTTGGTATCTTTTGCGATTGAGCTCTCTTTGTCTTCTTTAAGCAGTAAAATAGCAGCCCAAGGTGCTGATTATTCTAGTTTTTAACGAACGCGTCTTTTGATCCACATCTTACTTATTCTTAGATAACTGTTTTTTGCCTCATGGTAGGCAAGTGGAAACTAGTGTGCTAATTTAAGGTAAAGGATTGAAAACCCAATTGTGGGTTAAGCTTACCTGTGCACATCGCTTATCCTATTTTTTGTTACCTTTATAATCTGTGTACAATAAAGAATATAAGGATTGAGTCCTGAAGATACTACAGTGTTCTTGGGCATAATTCTTGTTTCTAAGCTACAGTGGGGTACACACATAGATAAGTTGTCAAAAAATGTAGCTCTGCAGCATATGCTGTTAGACAAATTCAAAATCTAACTGATTTAGAGACAGCCCGTTTAGTTTACTTCAGTTATTTTCATAGTGTAGTCTATTGTGGGGAAATGCCGCCGATATCCAGACGATTTTTGTTTTTCAGAAGAGGGCTATTTGTTCCATTTATATAAGTCCCTACATGCTCCCTCAGAGATAAATAAAAAATATTAATATATTGACTGTGTCATCCTAGTAGAACTACGAAAACATTTGTATGTTCATAAAAATAAAAGCTTATTTAAAAAATACAGTAATATTCATAATATGAATACTAGGAATAAACACAAATTAGTGGTTCCGGCAACCAGGTTCAAACAAATAGAAGGCTCATTTAGATGCCAATATATACACTTTTATAATAAGCTTCCCAGTCTTATACAGGAACAGCCTTAATAAATTCAAATCATTTGTAAAACAAAAACTTTGCCAGAAGGCTTTTATACTGTAAAAGAGTATCTCGAGGATAAAACGGCTTGGGATTGACCTGCTCCAGTACTCACTATAATTGTTGTCATTTCATATTATCTGGCAGTTATGACTACTTTTTGCGGCCTACCCAAATTTTCTTTCTCTCGTCAAGTCGTTGAGCTTCTTAGTAGTCTTGAGTTGAGCTACACGAATACTGACAAATGCCTGCACTGACTGGACAGGTCCACTCAGAACTGTGTGGTTCTTTCTTCAAAACACCATCTCAGATTCCAATCTGCATGGTTCTCATATGATTTAACCATTACATGTTTACTGTATGGACTTTATAAGAGACTTTGATACCTGAGTTTGTTTCGGTGTTTCTTCTCAGGGTAGTCAGCTAGAAAACACTGGCCTCATCTAGGTTAAACTGACGAAAAAAAAATTGACGTGTAAAAGTGATTTTCAAAATCTATTTGCAAAATAAACATCATTTATCATTTAAATCACCTGCATAACCAGCAAACGAAATAAACAACAAAAAAAAAAAAACAAAAAAAAAATATTATCTACGAGTATGTTAATGTTGTAATTTGTATTGGTTAAAATAAATTATTATTAAATATCATTTATCATTTGCCTACAGCGATATTATTTTCCGTCTTTCTTACACTTATTTCCTCATTTGGTTTCTTTTGCCATTCTGTTGGTGAATATTGACACCAATAAGTTTTCTTGGAATGTGGTCAAGAAATGTGGGTGTGTGATAGGCATACTCAGTATGTGTAGTCAGGGAACATTACCGCTTGAGTGAAACTTTATGTATTTATTAAAACTTTATGGACTATTAAAAAGACACGTACACTGTCTTTTTAATAGTCTAGGCGAACTTAATGCCTTAGGGCTTATTCACGGCGATGCGCGTTGCGAGGCGCGTTCGGCGTTCGTTGTACATTGCAGCAGCGGACCGCGTCATCGCTCGCGCAAACACAAACATATAGCAATATACGACAGACCGCCTGACGCGCCGCGCAACGCGCCGCGTCTCTGTAATCGAGCACTTAGGCATTTTCTGTCAGTAGACTATTTAAAAGTTAAACCTTACCATATTTGGTGGTATAATGGTGCATATTCATAGGTGGAGTATTGTTTTGATCATTAGTGGCTTTGGAAGACAAGCGTGTCATATTTGCCAGGGTCGTGTGTTTGCGACTGGTTACTCCATCCAGTTTAGCTCTTAGATCCCCATAGGTGACAAGAGATGAGATGGAGTAATTAGTCGTGGATATGCGACCCTGGCGGAATAAGCGCGAGAGTGTTTGTCGGGAAATATCAGACGCAGGGGTTAAAAATTGTAGTTAAAAATATGATCGATGTGTATATATATCGATTCGATGTATATTGATTCAAAAATTGCAGTAACTCGTACAGATTGGCAGGTGTAGTTAGTACATCAGTGATTAGAAACTTTCTTTAACTTGCAAGACAGTGGTTAGTGGCAACTACTTAAAACGGGATATCGATACAGTTGCCAAGTAAGCGCCACATTTGCTTAGCATTTACATTATTTCATTCAGACATATGCACCACTATTTTTTAATTAGTGCAAATACTGAAAGGGCTTATTAGGACAGGTCTTGTTATTATTTAAAAACACTGCGCTTAGTATTTTCTAGTAGTAGTTATTATGAATGTTGATTCAATTATGTTAAATTCATAATTGAATCAACATTCATAATGACCAATAATGACAAATTTTCATAGACAATTTTTTTGACTACACAAATATGATCAGTAACGGGTACTGATTGAGCCCCATTTTTTTGTGCACTAATAAAAAATAGGGGTGTATTGGCGCTTCTGGAGTAGTACATTTTGATACAAGTGGAGAAAGTTTGTCATTGCGACCGAGCTAGGCGGCGTTTTTCAATACACTTGCAATCATTAAATAAACGGGGTTGAGGGGATTACTTAGCGCCCAGTCTGCTACGATACATGTAATAAAATAGTGGCAGGGGCGAGCATACGCACTTTTCCGCACGCGCTTTTTGTGTGGAAAAGTGCGCTTGCTCGCCCCGTCGATAAGCAGTAAATTGCGTGCCTAAAAACGGTACAGATAAGAGCGGATTTTCGAATAAGTATATTGAAAATACTTAATCGATAAAGTTGTCATCGAGAGCGGCCAAACCGAGGCACAATTTTACGAGTATATAACCGTTCTTTAGTGATTATGATGTTATTACACATCTTTCTCCAGATATTTTGGATACACAGATATCTTGTGGATATTATCTAGGCTTCTATAGAAATCAAACCATAAATTTGTGTAAAACTAATCGAGTAAAGACCTCTGAAAATCTGCTAATTTACGTGAACTTTGGCCCTCTATAATGTAATAATGTAATAAAAATATATTCGAAATTCTAAATGACAATTATTCTCAAAAACTCAAAAAAAAAAAGAGTTAAAAAAAACACGTATTTCTATGAAAAAGTTTTGTAAATATTCGAGTAAATCACAGAATTACTGAATGCCAACAGAGTTATCTCTCTTTTTTCGCGTTGCCTCTCCATACACATCGCGTTGGATTGTTTTAGATTAAGCAACAAGCTTTTAAACCATGCTCGACGTTTAAGATAGACGAGAGGGAAAGGGCCACTTTAAAAACATTATTTTTTTTAAATAAACTGCATAAATTTTTAAATATTACCTTTTCGTTTGTGTTGAAGGAATTCATATGCAATATTTTTTTTAGTAATATTTTTGACTCGGTTACTAAGTCCTTTAAGGCATGTCTTCGTATGAATAGTTTATTGGTTTACTATTAGAATAAGGATGTATAATTGTATACACATTCTAATGTTTTTGTATTTGGCAGCAATTATATCAAGTTAATCTTCTTGGCAAATTTCCCTGAGCTAATCAACCATACAATAAAATTCTCAGCTCCATTTTACCGAGATCGCGCCTGTTGCAATGATTCCTCATATTGTTCAGTTGCGTAGACACTTGATATACAAAACTAAACTAATTTTAGATCATAATATCCATTAGGCTTCAATTTAGGAATAAATAAAACAGCACCTGCGCTTCACTTGAAAAAAATCTCGCCAGCAAAAACTCCCCTCTTGTGTATTATTTCTCGCAAATTATGTTGTATGTTGTTTGTCAGAGAATTTTTGTTAATTTTAGGGTTTCGTAACCAAAGGGTAAAACGGGGACCCTATTCCTAAGACTCCGCTGTCTGTCCGCCTGTCTGTTTGTCGAAATTTTCACAGATAATGTATTTCGGTTGCCGCAATAGTAACAAATACTAAAAACAGAATAAAATAAATGTTGGAATTGTAAAAACCAAGCAATTTATATAGGCCAGTTTAGTACATAGATAATACGTATAAGTTGGCGCTACTTTCTATGCGACAACGTAACTCACAGTCGTTATATGTCACCCCTTTTCATCTCTGCTGGGGTCATGGGTCAGCTTCCGAAAGGAATACCCGGCTCTGGCACGATAGGCAACGAAGGAACGGGGTTGGTTTTTAGTCAGTAAGAGTCTGACACTACTTCCCGCTTCGCCCAAGGGCGGGATTTGTCATTGGATGATTTTACCTACCATAAATAAAAAAAACCCATTTTCATCTTGATTGTCAAACCTATTGTACTGAATTTTCTTTCACTAAATATAATCCTGAGTTATTATTGCCCTATCCTATCAATAAATACTTAAGGGCGCTCCCATACAACAATTATTTTTTTTCCATTTTTTTGCTACGGACGTTTCTGCTGGTTTTTTTTTTGGGTCTATCTAATGATATGTGGGTATACTAGTCCACTTGAGATGATTTCATATTTTATCTTCATTTCTAGATCTGTTAATATAATTTTAAAGTCCCATCAGAAAGCTACAGGCCACCCAGAAAGCTTTTCCTATTAAAATCTCTTCAAGCTTTATGAGATAATCGAATGGCTCGCTACCTCATTTTATGTATATTTTCTTTTGTGACGAGTTTATAGCTGCCGTTTATAGGCTTTATGCAGTATCTGTTGATTGGTTCAAGAATAACATACAGAGATTTTTTAAAAGCTAGTTGCTATTTCTGTTATATGATGATTGCAATGTAGATGGTTCAATCTGGGGCTCTAGGAAAGAATGAAAATGCATACCAGGGCCCTGGAATGAAGGCAAAGGAGGAACGGGGTAGGTTTTTAGTCAGTAAGAGTCTGACACTATCTCCCGCTCCGCCAAGGGCGGCGGATGTCATTGGATGATTTTACCTACTTAAAAAAAAATGAATATGTTTTAATAGTGTTGTAGTATTGACAGAAACAGGCAAAAGATCGGCCTAAATGGAGGCATCATTTGCAGCAAGCCTTTGAATATAAAAAGAGGTTGGAGTACTTGGAATTTTACCGATAACCTGATAACCTCAATGCTAGTCTACAAACAGATATATAGGGTTACTGTATAATTAGTGACCGATACTTAAATACGTGATTGTAGTCATGACAACAAACCACTTTTAGTATTGGACCAAACCTGAAAACGCAAAAAAATCTGCTGATCAGTACCTCTACCATGAGTTTTAAGCAATAGTATTCGTCGCTACTCGATATCGACGCCGTAAATATTTTGTATGGCAAATTTTGGTTCTGCAAGTGACCGCTAGAGGCGCTGCAAAATTTGCCATACCAAATATTTACGGCGTCGATATCGAGTAGCGACGAATACTATTGCTTAAAACTCATGGTAGAGCTACAGTACATTTATGTTCGCCTTAGTGGTCAAAATGTACTGAACTTGCTGATATTTATCGCGATTTCAGGTTTGGTCCCATAGTAGAAGTTTTTTATTATCATTACTAAAATGAGGTGTTCAAGTATCGGTCACTAATTACCATTTACCCTATAGTTTACTATGTCGTTAATTGTGTCCTGCCGGAGTTTTTCAGCCAAGGATATGCAAGGCATAAAAAATACTATATCTGAGCTCATAACCACTATATACCGGTTATGATGATACCATATCATCATTATCATCACTATTGACCTGTCTTACTTCTGGCTGCTAGGGCAGTAGAATAAACATCTTTACATCTCTCCAAGAGTAACCATGGAGTTTCTTGCCAGTTCATCTCCATAGGAAAAGAGCAATTGGAACCGTGCACTAGCTTCTGAGGTTTTATAAGTGCCCATGGTGGCCTCTGTGAAATAAAAGGATTTCGAATTTTGAGTTTTCCATTGTTATCGTTAAGAAGGTTCTTCACCGTCGAGCATGGTTCAAAAACCTTCTTGCTTCATCTAACGTTTGATGAAGGCAACGCGGATAGAGTTAACGCCTGAAAACTCTGTTTGGCATTCGGTAATTCCGTGATTTAAAACCCTTATAATTTTTTGAGAAAATAGTCGTTATTCAGAATCTCGATTAAATGCGCAACGCCTCTACAGATATACATTTTATATTTTGCATTTTTAGTACATTATTGAGGGCCAAAATTCACGTAAAATAGCAGATTTTCAGTGGTCTTTACTGGATTAGTTTTACACAAATTTATGGTTTGATTACTATAGAAGCCTAGGTAATATCCACAAGATATCTGTGTATCTAAAATATCTGAAGAAAGAATAATAACGTTATAGTTACGTAAAAAAAAAAAATTCGTACACCCGTTTGAAGTTGGGTCATTTTGTTCTTGTGGGTGGGATGCCTGCCATGTACCGGTGGCGCAAGCCCTTACATTTAGTGGTCCAGTGATGATAAGGCCTTGGCCCTAAAATCTAAACTATACAAAACCGACAGGCAGTCAACTATAATGTATTATCATTTTTCTTTTATATTGATACTTTATTCATTCAAAACAAACGTTAGACATTACATATGACAAAATTATATAATTTACACGCCATCTCAATCAGCAAGTCACATTAAAAAATATAAAAATACCTAAAAATAATATCTAAATACCAATATAAAAATTAACTTAATATCTCATAAAGAAATTACATAAATTGGTTGCTCATTAAATTATGGTAATTTTTTCCCATCAACTAATGGTTCTATTATTGAAAGCTTCTTATTTGCTTCGTTCGTACTGTGTTCGGTTATAAACAAGCCATTTCTCAAGCACTCCTTGACATCTAATTAATCTTAAACTTGTAGTGCTTACCATAGGCGTGTATGGGGAGAGGCAGCGCCTACTCGAGTATGGTCTAGCGCTCACCCCAGAACCCTGCACACCCCTGGTCTACTGAATCGAAATTCTATGATGGACGCCAAAACACACACAGACCCAAAAATTAGACACTTCAGGATCAGCTCTCCCCCATATCTGAAAAATAACCCTAGATACACCATTGGTGCTTACGTATCCATGGAGCTGATGTGATGATGTACCCGAAAGGCGACATAGTGTTTGGGATCATCGTCATTATCAATGACGTATCATCATCATCATCCTTATTTCCTCCGCCTCCGCCAAGTGTCGCCACAACGAACGTCGCCCTGTGCGTCTCTCATCCACAGCTTACCCGCGACTGTCACAGGTGATCAGTCCACCTCGTGGTAGGCCTACCAATACTGCGTTTTCCAGTGCGCGGTTGCCACTCTAAAACCTTTCGGCCCCATCGGCCGAACCTTGGTTCTCCAGCGGATATCTTCATTACGGATGCGATTACGCAAGAAAGCTTCGAGCATAGCCCTTTCCATTGCCCTTTGGGTGACTGTAAGCCTTCTCATGAGGCTCATTGTAAGCGACCATGTTTCAGTGCCATATATCATCACTGGCACTACACACTGGTCATAGGCTTTCTTCTTGACATACTGTGTTGGACGAGAAGATACCGTGCAGCTTCCCGAACGCTGCCCTACCCAACTGGATTATCTGTCCTAGGTAAACGTAACCGTCTATTACTTCGAGTGTAGAGTGTCTGATCTTGATCGGAGTGGGTACTACACGGTTATTTACCATGATGGTTTTATCCATGTTCATTTTAAGACCCACTCTTTTTGAAGCTCTATTAAGGTCATCTAGCATTGTACAGAGCTCCTCCGTAGTCTCAGCCATGATTACTGTATCGTCGGTAAATCGAAGGTGAGTGATGTCCAGAACAGAACCTTGAAGCCATCCTCCATTGCAGCCGTAAACAGTTTCGGAGAAATGACGCCTCCCTGCGTCACACTCCGCTGCAGAAGGATAGGTTTCGTGGTCCGGTCCTGAAGTCGGACTGTCATTGTGGCATTCTCGTTCAAATATTTCAGCACTTAGATGTACCGATTGTCAATTTGGCACCGTTGGAGAGATTGCAGTACAGCCTAGTCTCGATCGAATCAAAAGCTTTCTCGTAGTCCACAATAACTAAGTATAGAGGCAGGTTCTACTCCTCGGTTTTCTGTATAACCTGCCGGAGTATGTATATAGCCAACGGTGTTTTTGAAATATTTTAAATTTTTGTCAAAAAAGGCAAAAACGTACTCTCAAGACCAACGGCAACTCAGCGATTTCATCCTTCAACAACACAAATTATAAAAACAATACTTTCTTATAAGATTTATTAACGTTTAAGTATGTCATGTACACGTGACCATGGCGTGCCGGACACAATAACTTATCATTTAATTTAATTACAGGCACGGTGACCAATGGCGTCGGTTTCGATCCAAGGTGCAGCGGCCGATTCTGCAGCCGCAGACTGTGAAGAAGTATGTGGCTCCTATAGAATTGGTCACGGAAGATTTCATAAAGTACATGGAGAATGCGAGAGATGAGAATGGAGACTTACCGCATGAATTCGACAATGATATCCATCGCTGGTCTCTTGAGTGTAAGTATTGGGGGCGTTAACGCTGGATTATATCGCCTTGATTCTATCTAGAAATTATTTGGTAAGATTTAACACACGTATCTTAAATTCTTGCTTAAGATTATCAATATATGCGTCTATGAATATAATTATCCAATAATTGGTTAGTGTTCTAGATGCAATTAAATCTTAGCTGCTTTCAATCAATCATGCTCTAATAACGGAGTGGCCGTTCGAGCGTAACATAGGCGCTACTTATACGAAGTTGTCACCAATTTCAGACGGTATATTTTTATCAATAAATTGTACCAAAATATAGGAAAAAGGTAATTCGAATCCAGCTGAAAATTAGTAGGATTGTTTAAAACACCATTTTGATTAAATAAAACCCGGAAAACACAAATTACTCGGGTTCAAAGTTCACAAAAACAGGTTTTTCACGATTTTCAGCAAAACACATAATAAAGCCCTAACAAAAATTGTAGATCAGATGAATTATCTATAAGAATTGTCTAAATACTGTTTTCCTTATTGCCACCGTTTTTGAGATAATAGAATGATTCAAAAAGTTGAAAGAGGTAATCGTCGTAACATGCATTCGATTCCACGCTACTTTTAAGGTAGTGTAAGAGCTTAGCTCGTTTTTATAATTTGGTTTTCTTGGTAGACCATTTCCCTAATACTTCTGCTGAGTCCACATCCTACATGTTGATAACCTCACGGTCCGAGTCAAGATACTTGATCTGTTTACCTTTCTCGGCTTTCACATTTTTCTCGTCATGAGGGACGGTTATATGAATTATTATTGCACGTCTCTCGTATGGCTTCACTACCACTACATCAGGTTTATTGCCATCTCTTGCGCTAACAGCGCCATCTATGATCATCCCCAGGTATCGGCCGCGTCGCTCTCGACACACGGCTAGGTTGTCTTTCAACAGACTTGACCAGCGACTCGGAACCCCAGCGTATCATCGACGCCGCAAAGTTCGCGCTGAGAAACGTTGCTGTGTTGGAGCTCAAGGCGCCTTACTGGAGATACGTGCCGACTCCACTTTGGACCAAATACGTTAACAATATGAACTTTTTCGTTGAGTAAGTAGTGATGGTTGTTGTTTTATTTGTATGGACACATCTAAAGACTTATCATCAGATGAGCTAGTGGTCAAGTGCGAACCTATTTTGGTAAACCATACATTCATGCCCCAGTCGGTAACGTGCCTCACTTGCAAAATACATTGCATTTAAAATTTGGTGCTTATTCGAGCCAATCTGGTTCGTTTTTAAATATGACGGCAATGTAAATTTACAATGCAAGTTTAACTTGCGTTGTATATTTTATGTAATTTTAAATACGTGTCTTAGTTTTGTAAGTGGAAGACATTACCGATTGTGGCACATACCTATGCCTGGTTTACCCTAATAATAAAAAAAATAGCGAAGGCAGTGAAAACCATGTCGTTTAAATAGCTCTGTGCCTGCTAGAATAAAAAAGAACTAGAAGCCACCCGCAATTTACCTGGTGGTCAAATATTGATACCCCTCTCTATATTTGACCACTAGGTCAATTGCGGCACCCAAGCAAGCCCAATTACCAAAATTGACAACCACCTTTACCTCTTCCAAAGAGCATCACAAAAACTATTCTTGTAGAAACATGCCTGCCACGTTATAACATCAATTCATTTTTAAAGGCTATTTAAAAAATATCTCGTATACTTTCAGGCTTTGCAGCAAATACATAAACGAGGCTCTAGAGCGACTGAAGACCAAAAAAGTGACGTCAGAAAACGATCTATCCCTGCTTGAGCGTGTGCTCAGGAGTGAAGGAGATCCGAAGATCGCTACTGTCATGGCGTTGGATCTCATCCTAGTTGGAATTGATACGGTAAGAGACTTTACTACTGTAGCTTTATGTACGTAGCCTGTAAGTTCAATTGTTTTAGTTTAATATGTAGATTTGCAATTACAGTAATCTATGTAATATGAAAATGAATCGCTGAATGTGTTGCTAAGCGCAAATCTCGAGAACGGCTGGACCGATTTCGCTAATTCTTTTTTTGTGGTATTTGTTATTGTCAGGAGAAGGTTCTTAGGTAGGGTAGAGTAAGGTAGAGTAGGGTAGAGCAGGGTAAAGAAGGGTAGAGCAAGGTACAGCAGGGAAGAATAGGGTAGAGCGGGAGCGAAGCCGCGGGCAAAAGCTAGTAAAATTATAAAAGTGAGTTTGTATCTATGCTTTTTTTAAGCTGGGAAGTCGTCTAATGACCTCTCTTGCTTTATGGCAGAGCTGGAGGGCGTGTCAAATTTTTATTGACTAAAACGACCACTATGATCCTTCAGTTGTGTTTTGCATCCTAGGACACCGGTAACGTTTTCGGAAGTCAACCCATGGCCCTAGTAGGCTTCGACCCTGCTGTTTCCTTACGGTTTTGATATTTCTTTAAGGCGCGCGTGGGACAATGTAGGCCGACGACGACTCAGGCTCGGTCCGGACCGTTACGGAACGGCTAGCTATCCATTGCTTGTCGTCTGCAAGCCGACGCCTACGGTGGTTGAGAGTCGGGGTTGGGGTCTCGGTGGCTGGAGCGTGAAAACGTGCGTTTCTTACGCGTGTGACCACCGCCTTCGCTAGCATTACAACTTTGCAGAAGGAGGTTACCGCCGCCCATTCCCCTCGCTCTGGACCATGACATGTACCAGGGCCCAGCGTGAAAGATGTGTGTTTGTTAATGTTTGTTCCTCCTTCATGCTCAAACGGCTGATCTTACATATGAAATCTAAAAGAATTAGAAATGAAAACAAAGTGATAACAGTAATAATTTCTTATTTCTTTATAGATATCAATGGCAGTGTGTTCAATCCTGTACCAAGCGGCTACCAGACTGAAGCAACAAGAGAAGATGGCAGAGGAGATCAGGAGAGTGTTGCCGGATCCCAGCAAGCCACTGTGTTACTCAGATTTGGACAAACTGCATTATACCAAGGCTTTTGTTAGAGAAGTTTTCAGGTAAATATATTATTTATTCACATATCCAATTGAATTGTCAAAGAAACAGGTATATAGCAAAGCAGTGGTGGATCGCGTGTTCTATGGCCTGAAATAGGCCTTACTAGACGGAAGAGCACGAACAATCGTCAAACTTATGAGGCAATGGGCAGGGCACATTGCTCGCAGAACAGATGACCGTTGGGGCTGCAAGGTTCTGGAGTGGCGACCGCGTGCAGGAAGACGCAGTGTCGGAAGGCCTCCTACAAGGTGGACCGATGACCTGGCAAGAGTTGCGGGAATCCGGTGGATACGAGATGCACAGGGCGACATTTGGGGGAGGCCTATGGCCAAAAGTGGACGTCTTTCGGCTAATATGATCATAATGAGACGGAAGCGCTATCTAACTATGTGCTATGCATTCGACTGTCTTCAAGAGCAGTCATGTGCACAAGACATAACAAATGCTGTGTTATTTGTCTTGTAAATACGTAAAAACATACATTTGGAAGTAGCTATCTCTAATGTAAATGTATACATATAATAACTACTTCTACATAAGAGAACTATTTTTCTGACCTTTTTTCCCTAAGCCTGAATTATACAGAAACGGCGTACGGTAAAGGCGCGGCGCTACGGAGCGCAAGCACCTACATTTTGTATTAAAACATTTTGAAGCGGCATCGTGCCTTACGGCTCGTCTGGTTCACATCTTTACCACGCCTTTTCTGTATAATTTAGGCCTTAGATTTGGATATATTTTCATTCACTGATAAGATTTCATACAACCAGTATACAAGAGGTTAAGTAATTTTTTAAAATTTATTTCAGAATGTATTCTACAGTTATTGGTAACGGTAGAACACTTCAAGATGACGATGTCATTTGTGGCTACCACATCCCCAAAGGTGTAAGTGTTTAAACGAACTTAGTCGCCCTTTTTTTATTTTTCATCACATTTTATTGTTCTCAAATGTCTCTCATCATTTCTGAAATTTTGATTACTCTGGCTAGTATTTGATCATCCTTTGAATCATCTAATGTTATCTGTAAGAAATTCTCAACATATTTTTTTTTCTTAGTGCCAAGAATTCTTCAAAGTCCAGACCTTAAGCCTGATTTCTTACATGATTCCCTGTTTCCAGGTTCAAGTGGTATTCCCCACCATTGTGACGGGTAACATGTCGCAGTTCGTCTCCGACCCCGACGAGTTCAAGCCGGAACGCTGGCTGGAGAACGATGGTCGTCTGCATCCCTTCGCATCCCTGCCTTATGGTTTCGGGGCAAGGATTTGTCTGGGCCGTAGATTTGCTGACTTAGAAATTCAGATTCTTTTAGCAAAGGTAAGAACTTGTATATCTGAATAATATTCTAGAAATCTTTAATTGATTTTCAAGAAGGTTAAAATTGAGGCTGAGAGTTTGTTTGAAAAAGTTGAAACTGAAACGCAAAGTTTAGAGTTTTTGTCAACAGAAGACTGACACTCTCTCTTGCTTCAACTAGAACGGGAAGAGTTACTAAAAAGTAGTTCGAAGTCACTGATATTTCGGAGTAGACCTTTTTATACGTTGGTCATTGCTATGCTTAGTGAGTAGGTAGTTTTACTAAATAAAAATATACAGACAAAACAGTCCATAAAAGTTGTCAATAATAAGAATTTAACTTATAACTCATGTAAGTAAATTATAATGTTAAAAGTATTTGAAATAGTAACGACTATATTCTTCTTTACAGTTGATCCGCCGATATCGTCTGGAATACCACCACGAGCCTCTCGACTACGCTGTCACCTTCATGTACGCACCGGACGGCCCGCTGCGCCTGCGCATGATTGAGCGATAGAACTGTACTAAAACTAAATATTGCACGATAAGAGCGGTTTCGCACTATGTCCGATCCGAATACGATCCGAACCCGTGAAAGTATGATCCGTAGTACCCGTTGAACTATTTTACAATAAAACTGTGGCGGGGGCGAGTACGCGCACTTTTCTGCACTAGTGCGGAAAACTGTCAATCGCGTGTCTAAAAGCGGTGAGATAAGAGCTGGGTGTTGTCGGATAGGATTCGGATCGGATGTATTGCGAAACCGCTCTAAACTGAAAACAGTTCAGTCATTCCTGCGAGCGAGAATTTGGGATGAAGCTATATAGTGTGTATCCTCATACCATCCATTTTTTCCATAGCTTTCTCTCCCAAATTTTCGCTCGCAGGTATGACATTTTAACACGTCATAAGTAAGGCCCCTGAACGCGTATATGACGTGCGAATCCATCATTTGTGAATAAAGGGTTGGCGCATAACAATGGAATTTGCAAAATTTATAATTTATATACACATAAAAAGGTTTTATCACTTTATACTAAGGTCCCAGGGTGATAATAAGACACGTCGAGTTTTGGTAAGAAACTGTTACACAGGTATGAGTGACAAAGATGACGCAATTGGACTAATTCACCTTATTCGCAATTGGTCCAATTCACAATCTATTCAATTCACCTTATTCACGATTGGTCCAATTCAGGATTTATTCAATTCACCTTATTCACGATTGGTCCAATTCACGGTTGGTTATTTATAAAGTACTTTTTCTAAAACTTGATGTGCCAATGATGGAATGGCGCGTCATAAAAAAATAAATAAAATAAGTAAATATTTTGAAGCCTTTTCTGAAAAGTTAGGGCAGGTTAATTGGTGTATTTGTAATGTATGAGATTTTACTTAAGATGTAAATAAAAGTTTAATTTTGTTATAACATTTTGTTTTTTTTTACCAGCTGCTTAATTAACGCATTTTTGTTTTTATTTTTTTATTTTCTGAAAATATTGCTAGTTATTTTGCACGGAGCACTAAAGTTACATCTCACTTCTGTATTAAAAAAAAATTACGTCTCACTTTTATATTAAAAAAACAATTTAAAAAATCAGTTCTAAATAAAATTGGTATTAACTTTCAAAGTCTGGATATGGGGACCTCAAGTGGCGCAAATATAGTAACTTGGTAGTTATACTTTCAAGTCATTCCATGGATACCTTTGTAAACGCCCAAGGGCTGACTTTTATTGGGGAAAGAATATACCTAAGCATTGCCATACAGCGTAGCAATACTACAAGTATCTTTGGCACATATTATCAGTTAGTTTGAATTAGTTAAAGATTTTTTAAAATTGTTTTACTAAAGAAAGTGGTGAGTTTTTAGGTCTTAAAGTATCACCTTAGATCACAAAGCTCCTGGCATATCTTATTCAATACACTTCGTAAAAAACCAACTCTTACTCACTCTCACCACTTTTAGGCACGCAATTGACTCTTTTCCGCACTAGTGCAGAAAAGAGCGCGTTCTCGCCCCAACCACCATTTTATTACATTTATCGTATCAGACTGGGTGCGTGTCGACCCCACGTGGTGCGTTCAATCCCCTCGTATAACGCGAAAAACGTCATTTGATACACGTGCAAATTTGTCACTGCAGCCCTCGGCTCCGTAACACCCTCACCTACGGCTCGTACGAATTCCGACTCGGTCCCAATGACAAACTTTCTGCATTTGTATCAAAATGTACTATAGTGTTAGTTCGAGACCTTAGCGAGGAGGTAAGGGCCGGACTTTTTAACACGTTATAGAAAGCGTTGGCGTTATGGAAAGCGTTGGAGAAAGAGGGATGGTGTGGTCCATTCCTTCAACAGTTTAGGTTAAGAGCGGCCAACCCGAGGTACATTTTCATACAACCGCTCTTACGTGATTATGATGTTATTACGCATCTTTCTCCATATATTTTGGATACACAGATATTTTGTGGATATTATCCAGGCTTCTATAGAAATCAAAACATAAAGTGTAAAACTAATCCAGTAAAGACTTCTGAAAATCTGCTATTTTACGTAAACTTTGGCCCTCCATAATGTACTCATATATTAAAAATATAAAAAGTACGTCTATAGGAGCCTGGCACATTTAATCGAGATTCAGAATGACGACAATGTTTCTCAAAAACTTTCAAGCCTTAAAAATAAACACTTATTTTCTGGAACAAGTTTTGTGAAATATTCGAGTAAATCCCAGACTTACCAAAATCAATCAAAAATCAATTAAAATATTTTTTTATTTTACGCAGGCCTACATGGGCACTTATAAAACGCCAGAGAGTACCAAATACCAACCGAGTTTCATTCGTTATCTCTCTTTTTTGGCGTTGGCTTTTCATCAAACATCGCATTGGATTGCGTTAGATAAAGCAACAAGCTTTACTTTTATTTTGACATTCTTGTATTTTGATTAATTGACATTTCCTTATTTTATCTTTTGACATTTCTATTTAATCTAAGTTTTTTATTGGTGACATTTTTGAAATAATAATTATGTTCATTATTTGTTTTGATACTGAATTTTAATTTGTTTTGTCAAGTTATTATTATTCTGATCTATAGCACTGTAACGCTTTTTATCATTTTTAAATACTGTAAAATAATTAAATAAATATTAACATTTGTATGCCTAATGGCAAAGCATAGAGAACCCTCAAAAATGTAACATCTCACACTCATGTGTATCTTTAACCTATGTTTACAAATAAATCTGAATCTGAATCTGAATCTTTAATCCATGCTCAAGTTTGACGATAGGCGACTGGTAGCTCATGGTAGGGATTTAGTGGAGTATAAGCCAAAAGAGTCAATTCCCTTATCATCACTGCACGAACTAAGCCTAATAACTACGAAGTTCTTACAACCATTACTTTCTTCAAGGTAAAACTTTCTAAAAGAACAAAGCAATGTTATTATGTAAAGAAAGTTATGCGGTTAAGGGCCTCGTTCACCATCTCCAAGTAAAGCGTTGATTAGTTACTTTCCGATTAAAGTTAATTGGCAAGTAAAAGTTATGAGTATCCTCTATCAATTTCACAAGCGAAAATAAAGCTTCGAGTAACTACTTACGGGTTAAGTGAATGACATACCAAATCATTCGAAACATTCGTTCAATAATACATCAGGTACTCGCCAGATGTCATTGTTAGTTGTTTTTTGTGTATATTTTTTAGATCTGTAACGTCGGTTTCGGTTGCGTCTTGAATGTTGTGTTGTAGAATAATGCGTGTGAACTTATAAAAGAGACAGAATTGCAAACTTTTCTACAAATGAGAGGGATATTTTGGTATCTCTTGCTCAAATCACCCGCCATTTTAGTTCAACTTATATGCCGCGTATTGTATGCTACGTTATTAGTAAAATCACTTAGAAAAAACCACCACTCACCTTTGCGATTTAGGTATAATTTAATGTTTTATAATTATGCACTTACTTCACTGATAAACGGAATCTAGCAAATCAGTTACATCTAGATTCGGAAAATAATCAACATGGAATTTAAAGACTCGAATCCTCGGTATATGCAGCGCCGTGGAATATTCTAATTCATCCAAATCATAATCAAAGAAATCAATACCATATTTTAAAAACTTTCTTTGATGATATGCGCAAATGACAACAGAAAGGCTACAGACACTACAGTAAAAAATACACAATACAATATTCAGTAAAAAATCACCGTTAACTGCCAAGTAAGTATCCTAATTGGCAGAGCATGTGGCAAGTAAGTTACTGGTCAGTTAATCTTATGATTAGTGCTACTCGGACATCGTGAAACTCGAACGTGAAGTTACGGGTGACTTTAACTGACGATTAGCCTACTCGTCACTTTACTTGACGGTGGTGAAAGAGGCCCTAAGAGTTACACTTTAGATAAACCGCAGTTAAATTATGTTTGACGTTGGTTTATGCTAACGCCTACTAGTATTTGCTCTTTGCACCTAACTGTTAAAACAATGGAGCGTCGCGTCGTATTTTGCATAACATTAGTTGCAGGCGTCAGAAAGAAGGTGAGACAGAGATATTACGAATTTATCCATATTTTAAATGACTGTTAGACTCATAGTAACAAGATATTGAGTAGAGATTAAATTATTTGTATATTTACCAGAAGATAGGTTTTTTTATGGTAGGTAAAATCATCCAATGACAAATCCCGCCCTTGGGTGGGGCGGGAAATAGTGTCAGACTCTTACTGACTAAAAACCTACCCTGTTCCATTCATTGCCTTTGTCCCAGGGCCCCGGGTAACATTTTCACATAACCTTTGGCCCCAGTAGGCTACGGCCCTGCTGGGCCCCTACAGTTTGCTGACAACTCCTTGAGGCGCGCGGGAACAGTGCGCGCCGCAGACGACTTGAGCTCGGACCGGTCTGTTATCGGACGGACGGACAGCGAGCTACCCATTGCCCGCCGTCCACGAGCCCGCGCGTAACCAGAAGATAGGTAGGTACTATAATTATTATCTGTTATCTTCGAACTCGCGCACGAAGGGTTTCGTACCATTAACTAGGTAAATAACAGAACAACAACAAAAATAGGTCAAAAATGGCGTTTTGTATGGGTCCCTTTTAATTTTAATTTTAAGGTTCCCAAAATACATTATGTTACTGGTTGGAGAGCAAGAAAAGGCCAAGAAGAGATGGGTAAATTATGTTAGAGGTGAAAGTATGACAGCCAGCAGGAGTCAGCAGATAGCCAGGATAGCTTGGAGGACAAAATGCGGCAAGGGCAGCAAGATGATGGAAGGTAAGCACTTTATTATATCTTATAGTAGGGGCCCATCAAAAGGCTGCCCAGATGGGATAGTCACCCAAATGGGATTGTAAATCAAGAATGAAGGTAGCCGACATAGCCCGAAGATTCTCCAAATGACAATGGGTAGGGAACATTGCTCGTAGAACAGATGTCCGAAGGGGCAGAAAGGATCTGAAATGGCGACGGCGCACCGGAAGATTTAGCGTAGATCTATGACCTGGTGAGAGTCGCAGGAATGTGATAGTTGCAAGATACACAGGACCCTTCGCTATGGCGACACCTGGAGGAGGGCTTTATCCAGCAGAGGACGTTTTTCAGCTGCAATAATGATACATAGAAGGTACTACTTTACACAATAGGGTACTAAACGCCGCTTTCCTATTTTATTGTTAGGACATTGTTCATAAGTTCTTTGTTACATTCAAGCGGAAACTCTATGGTGCAACCGCTAAATCATAATTTAGGCAAATGGCCTCCGTAGTCCCTCCAATGGCACATTACCATCACATATATATGCAATTTTGTGGTTATGCCTTATTAAACTAAAGTACTTATGTGCCAACTGAGCAATAACTATATACAAGTTTCAAAGATGAAGGCCTTATTGAGTTATCTTCTATATTTATTTTAGTATTGCAATATTTTGAACTAAACTAAAAATTAAACAAAAAGAAATCTGTTGCTCAAAACAGGATCAGAAATCGTTTTAAAACGAAGTAGCAATTAACATTTCAAATATTAGTATCTACGCATTAAAATAAATAAAATACTTAATAAAATTTCACTACGAAAATGGTGAATATAAAAGTTACGTGAGGTGTTGCGAAATCATAACATTTTCGGTTACCATAATCGTCGTTTTCTAAATTTAATTTTGGCATATTTATTGATGATATGGATATCACTGGCATGTGGTGTCAATAAGACGGTGTCACAAGTCACACATCCACTGTACACGCCATAATTATCAAAGACAAAGTCAAGTAAGTCTCCTCTTTGAGGAGTGGCTGGAAAGACGTCACGGTGTCCTAACCTTGTGCAAGACGCAAGTGTGACACCGTTCTATGGAGCGCCCGGACGAGGCATGGAACGTAACATGGAGGCTGGCCTCGCTGAGGCGGAGGACCGCCGTGTCCTCTTAGTTACTATTGGCGGCAACGACCTCTCTCGCCGGGGCCTGGCTCAGTCCGGAGTGAGGAGTAATGGCAGGCAGCCTCCTTCTGTGAAGAAGTAGGTAATGCCAGCGAAGAAGGCGGCCGCACGTGTGAAGCAACATATTTACGAACTTCCTCATGCCCCAGTCGCTGGGATTCCGACCCCGATTTCCAGCCACCGTAGTCGTGGGCTTGTGGAGGGCGAGTAATGGGTAGCTCGCTGTCCGGCCGTCCGGTAACCGTCTGGACCGAACCCGAGTTCTCCACGGCGTGTACAGCCGGCGTGCGACGTGCGCCTCAAGGAGATGCCAGCAAAATCGTAGGGGCCCAGAAGGGTCAAAGCCTTCTGAAAGGAAAACCTGGAATGCTAGGCAAAGAGGGAACAAAGGGAGCGGGATTTAGTCACTAAAATTCTGACACGCCCTCTTGCTTCACCTCACCCTAGAGCAGGAGAAGTCATTAGATGATTTCCCATAAAAAAAAGTCACGCAGTCATCGAAACAATGAATTTATTGCAACTAAAATTCCCGATCGCATAATTTCACGAAATTCAGCTTTCATGTGACTGGCCTAATCATGTGATTTCACACATCGTTAAGATTATTTTTTAGACCCGATAAATAATCAAATTAATTGCAGCCTAACTCAAAATCAAATAAACGAAATTCGTAATTAAATAAATCTGTTTATTTTTATTAGCTTGGGGTTAGACGGCGTTGTGTGATAGTTGGGGAATATTATTATTATTATTTGAAGAAAAGTGTTTGAAAATTTTGATAAAAAAATCGACATTTGTAAGCGTGTCCGTGGTGAATATTCGTCCGATATAGTTTTTTATTTATAATTGTCAAACCTTATTGCAGGCCCAGCCTGCTAGCTGCAGGCAGGCGGGGTCGAAGCCAGCTTAGGTCATGGGTCAGCTTCTAAAAGGAAGGCCCGGCCCCGTCACGAAAGGCAACTAAGGAACGAGGTAGGTTTTTAATCAGTAAGAGTCTGACACTATTTCCCGCTCCGCCCAAGGGCGGGATCTGTCCTACCATAAAAAAACCTCACTCTTTCTAATACAATAAAATTTGAATCATTTTCATCATATTCTTGTAGAAAATCCCTGTAATTAGGAATCCCTGAAAATCCCACCATTATGACGTAAATTCCTTGTCAAAAATTTCGAGGTTGTCCTTCCAAGTTGATTCGACCTAAGCATGTCTTAACTAAACTCACGTACAGTCTGTTTGTCCGTCAATACGTGTCCGGTGCTTGTCTGTGGTATATCTTTGTTTTACGACCACGCCTGGCTAGAGTAAATGTTTCCTTAGTCGTGTTATGTAAGCTAAGTACGTTTAATGATGTGTAAATAATCATTATGGGGTAATGGTATAGTATATTTTGTGTTTTTTGGCACAGGATGCTTTGTTTGATGACATGGTACGTGTTAAAGTAGTGCTGCGCAATCGCTTGATGTACGAGTATAGTCCACATGAGTACTTTATATGGGTACGTTGTGTGCATCAGAATGGCGGGTGTAATTTACAGATTTGCCTAAATTTATTACAGTTATTTGGTAATTTCTGTGTACCTTTACGTACCTCTCTTGAAAATCTGTGTGAAAGAAATTTTTTGTATTTTATTTTTCGCAGCAACCTTACAGTATTTCGTTTATTTAATACTTTTATCTGCAGGTACACAAGAAGTACCAAATTTACTTACACAGTACGCTTGGCTACATATATTGGTTAGCAGTACACCCGCGGTTCTGACATCAGGATGGCGGGTGTACCTAACTTTTAAAATATCATTGTACGGGTGTAGGTACACAGATTTTCAAGAGAGGTACGTAAAGGTACACAAAAAGTACCAAACAACTGTAGGTAATAAATTTAGGCAAATCTGGAAATTAGACCTCCCATTCTGATGCACACGGCACGTTGGCAGTATTCTTGGCTAGTGAGAGTCGCGGTAATCCGTTAGACGCACAGGAACGTTCGTTGTGGTGATAATTGGGGGAGGCCTATATCGAACAGTGGACGTCTTTAGGCTGAAATGTTGATGTCACTCCTTGACGTAACTGTTTTGCTGACTAAAACATTCTTATATCCCTTAAGTTGTCCTTTCCTACAGGCTACGACATCTCTTGTGAAAAATCTCGAGCTCAATATCACTTTGACATCCAAATCCTTTTCATATTTTTTTTTTTTTACAAATTTTTATTTAGTTTCACCTATCCCGATGTTTGTCTGTAATTAAATTTGATCCAGTTCCCGGTTACCGATTGAGCTAAAATTTTGTATACATGTGTAAATCAGATGACAATGCAAAATTATTATAACATTGAGCTGATCCGATGATGAAACCGGAAGGTGGCCATAGGAACTCGGTAATTAAACGACACAACCCTATCGAGTTTGGGCTCGTGTGATTTTTCTTGACGAGTATTTTGGTGCTAGATGGAAATCAGGGTTTGATAATGGAACTGAAAGATATGCCGCGCTACAAAAACTTTTTATGATTTTTTTTTTCATTGAAAATCTGTTAAAGGCCTACGTTTTCGTCGTCGACGTCCATATCTTTTAACCCTTTGAATACCGTTATTAGAGACACAATAGAAAGACAATAGGTGTGCGAACGCCGGTGTCCACTTGGGGCTTGACAGTAATTCAAAGGCTATGTCAACATTTCTCCCGGTTTATGCCGTGACTATCAGCAGCATCAACAGTGACCATTTTATGTGCTTGTTTGTAAATAAATTGCTCATGGCTTTATTTTCTACACGAGTGTACAAATTATGTAATTTCGCAAATTACCCGTGTAGAACGCTGTGAAAAGGTCAGTTTATTCGCATAATTGCTGCGCCTAAGCTAACAGCTGGCTTTCTAGTCGTTTCTATGTAAATTTTTAAGATAATAAATAAGCGATGGGTATGTAAAATTTTCAAAATGCTAGATTTTGAAATCAATTTAAATTCGATGGAATTAGAATTTTAAAATAAATTTTAATTTGATAGTTCCTGATTTTTAAATAAATTTCATTTTGATAGTTTATGATTTTTGGGGCTTATTTTAGCTGTCGTAAATCATCAAATTATAGATGACAGTTTTTTTCTAAGACATTTCTTCTGATGTCCGCTCTATAGTATCTCTTTAAATGTCTTTGATTTAGACGGATGATAAGTTAGCATCTTGATACATTTTTACATATTTGTAAAGATTAAAAATGCTGGCTCAATTTTGATTATTCGAAAATTATTGAAGCAGGTGGAAAAGGTCGTATTATAATTTGAAATGCTTTATTCATAAGTATTGTTAATTTATGTGTGTTCTAGATTTTTTTTTTTTTTATCAATTCAGCTGACGTAACTTAAACGTAGATAATGTGATATATCATTTAACTTTATGGTCAAAATTCTTGTGTTCAAATGTCATCCATTTGAACACAAGAATTTTTTCTTTTTCAAACCTTAATTCTTTGACTGGCCTGTTGGTCTAGTGGTTAGTGGCCCTGACTGCTATACCGGAGAGCGTGGGTTCGATTCCCACCCAGGACAAATGTTTGTGTGATGAGCACGATCATTTGTTCTGTGTCTGGGTGTAATTTCTCTATAATATGTATGTATTTAGAAACATATATGTATGTTTATCAGTTGTCTACTCATAACACAAGCACTGCTTAGCTTGGGACTAGACGGTGTTGTGTGACAGTTGTGGAATATATCATATCATATTAGCTATCAACCAGTAAAAAGTTCCGCCAAAAAGTCCAGCAGTTTAAGAAATGGTTCGTTCCATTGTTTCTGGCCCTGAGGCGCTTCTTGCCAATTCCTGAGACAGATACCGAAGTCGTCCCTCCATATCCTTTATGTTTTACTGCAATCCCGTTGTGCGATTTCAGGAAACACGATTTTGTTTTACTGCCCAGCGCTCAATCAGCATGCGACAGGTTTGTCCAGCCCCACTTAAACTGGGCAGCCTTCTGAGCCACGTCAGTTTTGGAGCGCAGTATAGTTTTTTTTATTTGATATAAAGTAGTGTTTGACTGCGATCCCACCTGATGGTAAGCAGTGATGCAATCGTTGATGGTGAGGCGCACTAGCTTATTCACTCTAGCCTTGAAGACACCCAAATTATAATTGGATGGGAAGACCGCAGCAGGCAAATTGTTCCAGTCCTTCGATGTACGTGGTAGAAACGACGAGGCGTAACGTTTAGTGCTGATCGTAGAGGTTTCAGCAACGTAGGTAGTAGGTAGTTGCTAAAATCTCTACGGTCTCTCTACTCGTCGTACGTCGAGTTGAAGTGATTTGAACGCGATCCGTTAATTTAATACTCAGTATACTGCGCTCCATGGCACGTTGGTAAACCTTAAGTTTGGGCTCTTGGGATCTTAGTCAAGGATTAGTCTGTGCATCACCCATTGTTATAATTATGTCCATTTAAACAGGGCAAGGTGCCTTTAAATAGTTCTTTCATGGACACACACAGGCATTTTTTGTTCCTCGTGTTGTTTCTTTGTCTTCTTTGTTTTGCCTTGCTTATGAAGAGACTACTTGGCCCAAGCAGAGATTTTTGGACATATTGCACATTCTCCCCGCCCACATACATGTTTCGGTCTTGTAAATGTTCATCTTGAGTTCAACTTTCAAGGTTTTATGTCGCTTAGGTCTTGTCCATGCTCTAGTCCAGCGGCTGAGGAAAGGAAGAGGACAAAGTTATCAGCAAAACGCAGATTGGACAATCTCGCTTATAATAAACGCCTTTCTCTTCCCATTTGTCTGCCAGCTTCTTGAAGACTTCTTCTAGAGTGCTTGTGAATAACTTTGGGAAAAGTGGGTCACCCTGTTTGACTCCTTTAAGAATTCCGAATTAAGGACCTAACCTTTAAAGTCTTATGACGATGGTACTTTTAGTGTTATTATTTTGCAGTAGTTGAATATAAATCAGTTTTATTTTTTGTTTCGTCAGTGTATCAAATATCGCGGAATGTGCGATGCTTTCAAAGGCCTTAGAGTAGTCCAGAAATGCGAGATATAGACGGGCCTTTTATTCGTGATATTTTTTAACTATTTGATTGATGCAAACTAATAAAATTTAAAAATTATATTAACGAGGCGTTTAAATGTAGGATATTAGTAGGCCATCAGCGATTTTTTTAAATATTTATATCTGGTCTGCATAAAAGTAACGGGACAAATGTAACAGTAAAGTGAAAAAACTACACTTGTCGAATATTTTAAAATATTTAATGTTGAATTCTAATCTTTTGGTATAGATAGATTGTATAATGTCATTGGCCTATAGAGTGCAAAAAAATTATAAAACCTGTTATATATCTTTCTGTATAAGATAATACTGTATTTGATAAATCTTAATATGCGTGAAAGCAAAAAATATATAATAATCTATGCCACTCAGTGATAAAATGGCATTCTACTAGTAAAACAATTTTTGAAACCGATCCAGTAGTTTTTGTTTTAATTAACAAGAATATATTTCCTCTTTATAAGAAGATAATGATATTTCCATTATGAATGGCAGTGTGATGGATGGTCAACCAAAACTCTCAATTTTTTAAATTAAGAATCTGATAAAAGGAATCTTTCTTTGTCTTAAAAAATAAAGGAGTCATTTTTTCTTTTTTTTTTGGTTTTGGAAAGTATAAAATCAAGTTTTTTCAGGAAAAACTTAGTAACCAAACATTTGCGTATTTCTCTGCAACGCTTCTATTATCTAATAGAAGCGTTGCAGCGAAATATTCATATATCTACTGATCTCAGTAGATATATGAATAAAAAATATTATTATATTTATTTATTTAATCTTCAATTCTTCATATGCAGTAGTCGTACATAGGCGGACTTAATGCAAAAAGGAATTCTCTACCGGTCAACTAGCAGTCAGTCTGTCTGTATTTTAAAATGATGTTGATCATAATAATTTCACTATAAGTTTAAGTCAATTTATCATTAGTGCAACTGCACTTTTCATCCCTTTTTCAAGGTGGGAAATCATGTAAGGACTTCTCCTGCTCTAGGGCGGAGCAAGAGGGAGAGATATCAGACTTTTAGTGACTAAATCAACACTTAAGTTCCTTGAGTTTAAACGATAATACAGGAGTAATTCCTAGTGTGAGACAACCTTCTAATAAAAAAACATACAACGTACTACACCACTTCCGAATATAACATTCATATAATAATGAAACGTTCATTCACACTTTTTCATTCATCGGCGGCGTACGTTCGCACTTGACCGTCAAAAGAAATAGAAAGTGTAGTATTATGGAACTTGAGTGCTTGCTCAAATAAATGATACGTGAGGCTATTACGATGACATGAGAAACAATGAGGGTGCTGTCTTTTTTTTATTCGCTTCGTATTCTTTATATGCCATTAATAACATAATGGAAAGAGGCCAGACGGGATGACTATAATGCCTTGGAAGTTGGGCAGGCCTTTGGTGTGGGATGCAACATGTGTCCGACACTCTTGCGCCATCCTATCTTATGAGTACGGCGGGCTGTGCTTGGACGGCTGTTACAGGTGCAGAAAACCTCAAACGGCGTAAATATACCATAGCAGAAGTTATATGTTTGAGCCGTTTGGATCCGAGCGTTCATCGAGTGGTTCGAGATATCAGCAAACGACTGGTTGACCGTGACCAGAGGGCTGGGCTTTTCTTCCGTCAACGAATCAGCATTGCTATTCAACGTGGCTATGCTGCCAGTTGAAATCGAGGTGGATTTTTTTTTTATTATTGATAGGTTCGCGCTTGACCGCTACCTCACCTGATGGAAAGCGAAGATGCGGTCGACGATGGAGCCTGCTTACCTAGAAGAAACCTATTCACTCTTGACTTAAAGATTCCCGGGTTGTAGCCATCAGGAAACACAGACTCCGGTAGGAAATCCCAAAACGCTTTGTGCTTATAGGTGGAATGTCCACCATAAAAAAAAACCATGTACCGGTAGCGCAACGCCGAACGTCTGGTAGTCCGATAATGGAACGGGCTAGGCGGAATTAGGCTATGCAATTCCGACGCACACTCCCCGAAATGTAACCGGTAGAAAACCGACAGGCTAGGAACTCGGCGTCGATGCTCAAGACTTTGAAGCCTCGACTCGACGAGTGCATTATTGCCAATGATCCTCCTGGCTCGCCTCTCAATAGTCTCGAGCCCATCAAGCTGGTATCGGGCAGATCCGTCCCAAAGATGAGAGCAGTACTCCAAACACGATCGAACTTGCGCTTGATAAAGTTTGAGTAGCTGTTCCAGTGTGGCCTTTGCGAGGATTCCTAGCTTTTTTGCATGGATGAATTATTCGATTGAACGCGCTTGCCTTGAAGTAACCCATTCATTTTTTACTTAAATAGGTTGTAGCTATAAGGAAACAGACTCCGAATTTCACTCCTTAGCTGTACGTACAATGAATGTGTTCCCAAAACGTTTTGTGCATATAGGTGGAATGTCCACAATGTACCGTTGCGGTGGCGCACGGCCTACGCCTGGTGGTCTGATGATGGAACGGGCTTGGCGGAAATAGGCTATGCCATTGCGACGCACACTCCCCGAAACTCAACTGTTAGCTGTTTTTGTATAATTTATGTGAATAAAGATTATTATTATTATTTTTGACGGATGAAAAAAGATTGCACGTAGCGGAGATGAGAATGTTGAGATGGATGTGTGGTGTGACGAGAATGGATAAAGTGAGAAATGAGTATATTAGGGGAAGTTTGAAAGTGGCGCCAGTAACTGAAAAGTTGAAAGGAAATTGTTTGCCTTGGTAAGGTCATGTCAAGAGGAGGGGTGAAAGTGATGAAACGCATGTTACTAAAAGATGAGTTTACCTGTGGATGGATGGAGAGGAAGAGGGTGGCCAGGATGGATTGTATGAAAGTATATAAAGTTAGTGATATCGTGACGAGTGACAAACAGAATGGAAGAAAAAAACGGGTGGCGCCGACCCCAAATAAAACGGAAGATGAGCATTATTATTTTTTTCACAGCTGGGTAAAGGCCTCTTTCTAATTTCTTCCAGCGGCATCGTATCCTTAGGCACTCACTTTGTTACGTTACTTGCTATTTAACTAAATGTGATGAGTAAAACCAAGAAATTAAAAAGGGAACTGCCTAAGGTTGAGATAAAAAGAAAAATATAGGAGAAGAAATTTTACGGCGACTCCAAATAAGTTGGAATCATCGCCACAAAGACCGGTCCTGTGTGTCTCGCATCCATTGAACTCTAACGACTCTACCAGGTCATCGGTCCACCCTGTGGGTGGCCTTCCAACACTGCGTCTTCCGGTACGTGATCGTCACTCCAGAATCTTTCGGCCCCACGGCCATCTGTTCTGTGTGCAATGTGCCCAGCTCATTGCCACTTAAGTTTGGCGATTCTACGTGCTATTCCGGCAACCTTGGAAATAAGTTGGAATACGTAAGGGCAAAAGGCTGACGGAGTTGAACAGTACCTAATACCGCTGTAGCGTTGAAATTAAATAGACCGTAAGTACAATTTAACAGATCTACAATTACCTAGGGATCGATTTTCAACACGCAGGTTATACTTGCATATGTATTTGGTTACAAATAGCCTTGCCTTATAATAGCTTTGTACTCTTAATCTGGGTAAACTTTGTACATACTCGTACAATGTTAATTTTAGGGCCACATTAGATGTAAGAATAGTATGGCTAACATGGTAATCAATTAATCATTCCAGTCTTATATTCCACTAGCTTCTGCCCGCGACTTCGTCCGCGGAAAATTTCTTGTTTTAACATAAGTTTACACTCGACATTACTGTACCTTCCCATTAGTAAAATAATTTTTGGAATCGGATCAGTAATTTCGAAGATTACCGAAGTTCTCTTGTCTGCTCAAGGTGTGTTCCTGTCTTTCTGTTGCTAGGCGCTGCGAGCGCTCAGTGCCAGTCTCCCTATCCCTTGTTTCAGAGACATGCTGTCTTAAGTCTGATAGACGCTGCGTACGTTCTGCGCTAGATTCCCGAGCACTGGCCTGCGATGTTATGACATTTTGGCTAGCGAGCCGCTGCGAGCGCTCAGCGCTAGTCTCCCTATCCCTTGTTTCAGAGACATGCTGCCTAAAGTCAGATAGACGCTGCGCACGTTCAGCGCTAGATTCCCGAGCACGGGCCTGCGACGTTCTCACATTTTGGCTAGCGAGCTGCTGTGAGCGCTCGGAGCTAGATTCTCTAGCGCGTGCTTGCGAAATATATTCTCTATTTCTCGAGAGGCGCTGCTCATTTTCAAGGGCAGATGCTTCCGTACGGCGTACTCGAGCTGCTCTTGTCTGTGATGTCTGCCGGGACAGTTGCGATTTCCTTTTAGGCATGCTCTTAGTCAACAAATGAAAAAACTACACAGACTTAAAAACAATTATGAACAAAGGGACTCGACACCCGTCCACCTTTATAACAAAACAATCGTAATATCGTATTTATTAATTCGTACAACGAAATTACGAATATTACGATAGAACGAAGTACGAACATACAACGAAATAAATCGAAATTACAATATATCCGATTGTAACGATTAGGAGTACGAATCAACGAACAACCAAACGAACGAAACAACCGAAACCAATAAGCAACAGACTGACATGCAACAATTTGAACACCAACTAACGACAACGAGGGCTCAATAATTCGAGAGGGTGATCGATCCACGGAAAATCTTAATACCGCGATTCAGAAAAATGACGTATTTGCAGAACGCCATCTATGGGCAAATGGATAAAACGTCCGCACAAAGCATGATAGATCTAGAGCTCTACGAATGAAAGTTGTGCTAGTGGCATTTTGCGTTTTAGTAATTTTATATTATCTCCGAATCTTTATGACCAATTGACATACTGTAAATGGCAAATCTTATCTGTATCCTTGTGATACTGAAATAATTTATTGTGACAAGAATTAATGTTTCGTTGCTCAAATAATCAACCAAACGTAAGTATGTCGAAAAAATACTTTTTTAATGCAAATAAAGAAGTATAAAAGATAATATATGAAAGATAGAAATATGGTATCGCGGACTTTTTTGTAGATATAATTAAGACGAATTAGGTTGCCATACATTGTTTTTAATTTTAAGCAACTCTCTAGGCAGCGCACGCAAATAATTCTGTTTTATGAGGTATTTTTTTCCGACTTGCAAGACAAAAATTGTGATAGCTCGGCTAATGTACATGTTATAAAAATAATTTATAGCCTATAGCACTCAGGAATAATGTAGCTTTCTAACAGTGTAAATTTTTTAGAATTGGATCATGAGTTCCAGAGATTACCCCCTACATACCAACTTACAAATTTTACCTCTTTATAATATTAGTATAGATATTAGTATAGATAGAGCTTTACTTTTCAGTCTCCATATTTTTTTTTGTAGGTGGGTAAATCATCCAATGACATTTCCGCGCTTTTGGGCGCGGCGGGAGATAGTGCCAGACTTTTATGGACTAAAAACCCACTTTTTTCACTCTTGCCTTTCGTACCGGGGCCAAATTTTCCTATCAGAAGCAGAACCTTGGCCAGTAGGAAGGCTTTGACCCTGCTGGGTCCCTACGGTTTGCTGACAACTCCTTGAGGCGCGCGTGGAACATTACGCGCCCTCGACGTCTTGGGCTCGGTCTGGGCGGTTACCGGACGGTCGGGCGGCGGGCTACTCATTGCTCGCCGTCCGCAAGCCCGCGCCAGCATGTTACATAGAGTAGATGGCGTGTAGTTTTCCACGCGCGCCTCAAAGGAAGTTCATCAAAATTGAAAGGTGGCCCTTTTAGTTTTGCTGACATCTCTTTGGGCCTAGCAGGGGGGTAGAACCAATGTCTGCTAGGCATTTAGTTCCCTTTATGTCGAGTCTCTTTATGTCGAGTCTAGAGACTATTGTTCTTGCAAAATGTGGTTATTTTACGTTTCCTATTACCATTACGTCCAGTTTCGTTATTAGGAACAGACAGAATAAGTCAGGAAACGTCTGAAAGAGTCAAAGACCAAGGTGTTGTTTAGTCAGTAAAAGCCTGACTAGCCCTCCCGCTCCACCATAGAGCGGGAGAAGTAATAGGGTGATGTCCCATGTCTATAAAAAATATATTTTACGTTTCTATGGAGGTGCCTAGTGCGCTGGTTGCGTCATTATCGACTGCCGATATCCGACCTAGTGCTTATTTTTTCCTACTTTTAATATTATAAAACCCTTATTTATACGACTTCCAGTTGAGTACGTAAAATAATTTACGTTGTTTAAACTTCTACGGTCCGGACTAAGGGTTTTGCCTCGTCGTTTATACCGCGTATATCGAAGGACTGGAACAGTTTGCCTGCTGCGGTCTTCCTGTCCGATTATAATTTAGGTGTCTTCAAGGTTAAAGTAAATAGGCTCTTAATAAACTAGTGCGCCTCATCATCAACGATTGCATCACTGCTTACCATCAGGTGGAATTGCAGTCAAGCACTAGTTTATATCGCATAAAATAAACTTTAAAATCAAATCAGATGCTGGGCTTCTAATCAAATCTAACATTTCGTATACACAAGAAGAATATTTGGAGATATGCGGAACAGAGAGTAAAGTCCCACATACCTCCATTGAAAAGGGAGGATCCTCCGACCAGACAGGTGTTATATCTGGTGGGCTACTGCCCGATAGATGATTTCGGGTTTGTTCTATATGTTCCAATCGCGCCGCGAATCTTACTTGTGCGATGCAGGATTAGTTCATTTGTGACGACATAGATGTCGCTACAAATATATTCTGCAAAGTGACTCAATATCATTTACGGTATTGTCGTTATGCTGCACCCACCCGGTAGCAGATGGTTATCAGCACACGTAGGTACATGCACTTGTTTCGTGTGATGTAACAAATGACCCACTGTATCATCTGCTCGTCGCGCGTCGTCAACGCAATTTCTTCGAATTTCAGGATACGACCCATTGCGCAACAAAATGGCCGTCCTATAGTTTTTTTGCGCATGTCTCTTTAATGACTGAGTCATGAGTACGCGATGTAATAGGAGAAATTTTGGGTTATTATGATTTTATATTGTTTCTTGTAAGATGTTGCGTTAAGTTTAATTTTTATCCTGTTAATTTGTTTATTTTGGTATGGTCATAAGAGGATTGATAAAAAGCATATTGCTAAAAAAAATTCGAGTATATTATGTTACCGGCAATCGATATAATCCGGTATTCTGTAAAATACCTAGGGAAAATTAAGTAAACGAGTCAATGACCTTGTAGGTAGTGGTCGGTCGTTGCGTACTAACTACCTACAGTTCATTGGCCTCGATCAGCTGACGTTTACTTAAAGAAATTAATTTCCTACATACGTATATTACCTCGACTTTTAGAAAACAAGTGCTTTATTTTTTAATTTTCTCTTCACAAATCGATAGTGTTTCATGTACCTAATTGACCTTCCGCGGGATTAAAACGACCAAAATTTAACGGTGTATATGTGTTTGTAGGTAGGTACATATATGTATTAACTACGAATGCTTAAGTACTATCAAGCACGCTAATTCAAACTTGCGCAATCACTTATCTAAGTATGGTGTGCAAAAATGAATTAAGACTTCTAGAGGTCATATGTCAAAAACTGGGTCACCTACTCGTTCAATATAAATTGCATTTGACATTTTTTTTGACAAATTTGGAAAGAACATTGCAACTAAATAGCCTTAGGGTACACGTATAGTTTTATTACCACTGCTTCTGAATGATATAATATTTAAAAACAAATCATTAGCATAATCTGCTTTGTATTGTGAATTTTGACTGGCCTGTTGATCGAGTTGAGGCCCTGACTGCTATGTCGAAGGTCATGGGTTCGATTCCCACCCAAGTCAAATGTTTGTGTGATGAGCACGATCATCTGTTATTTGTAATATATTCATAATATGTATGTACGAGTATGTACAGTACCTGGCCATATTATTAGGGACAGCGCACAGATTTTTGCAGGCAAGTGGTTGGTTGTACATCCTGCTGGTATTTTTTATTTAAAGACTTTATTGATTAAGATTACAAAAACAAAGAAATTAAAAGCCAAATAATTTATATACTTTTGAAAAAAAAAGTTACGTAACAAGATGGACGAATATTACTTTTACTAGTATTTTGTGTCTGCTTACCATCAGGTGGGATCGCAGTCAAGTACTAGTCTATATCATTTATAAAAAAAGTGCAACTTACTGCGTTTTAAATATTCATTTTGAATGTGATTACTAACAGTTTCGTCATAGCATTTTAAAATTATACTCACTAACACTAAAAATAGCAGAAGTCAAGGTTTACTAATATGAATATAGTGATAAAGTTTTATATTTAGATAATGCGCTATTCAATATTGACTTCAGAAGGCCATTTCATTGAACTGGCTCACATAATATTATGACGATTAAGAACTGATTTCATCATTCAATATAAAAACTTAGTTCAACTAAACTGAGCTCAGCGTAATCTAGTTTAAAGACCCGTGTCGTAAAAATAGGCGACAACAAAAGAATTCAAACTGAGTTTAGCGTAAACTAGGTTCAATTCATCGCGGTGAAACGCAAAATGAAGCTATAATCTCGATTAGTCGCTCAAACTGCGTTTTGTTTAAACGAATCGCGTTTAGTTTATTGGTGAATTTGGCTCTAAGGGCTGATTTCATCATTCAATATAAAAACTTAGTTCAACTAAACTGAGCTCAGCGTAATCTAGTTTAAAGACCCGTGTCATAAACATGGGCGACAACAAAAGAATCGAAACTGAGTTTAGCGTAAACTAGGTTCAATTCATAGCGGTGAAACGCAAAATGAAGCTATAATCTCGATTAAGCGCTCAAACTGCGTTTTGTTATA
The DNA here is from genome assembly GCA_958295575.1 of Leucania comma. NCBI lineage: Eukaryota > Metazoa > Arthropoda > Insecta > Lepidoptera > Noctuidae > Leucania > Leucania comma. The sequence goes on along the minus strand of OY282477.1, from coordinate 18,441,677 downwards.
TGTAATCGCGATTAGTTTATTGGTGAATTTGGCTCTAAGTGCTTTAAACTGCGAAATCTGTAAATATAACATCACTGGCGACCCGCCCCAGCTTTGCACGGGTATAATAGAATAGAGTAGAATAAACTTTATTGTAAACCAAAATATGTAGTAACAATTCATAGGAACTAAAATCTATGGGTACATTGGCGGTCTTATCGCTGACAGCGATATATTAAATATATTATACATGTATCATGAATCACTCTATCTATTAAAAAAACCGCACCAAAATCCGTTGCGTAGTTTTAAAGATCTAAGCATACATAGGGACAGACAGCGGGAAGCGACTTTGTTTTATACAGTGTGGTGAATTGGTGATTACATCCCGGCGCCGTTGGGGCCCAGCAAGACTGATGCCCGCTAGAGCCTCGGGGAATTTCTGAAAGAGAAACCGTGGACCGCAAAGTTGAGTTGCCTCAGGGACACAATGGATTTTAGTCAGTAGAAGTCTGACATGTCTGCTCGCTCCACCCTAGAGCGCACCGTAGGCGCAGGCTTACGGGCAATGGGTAGCTCGCTGTCCGTTGGTCCGGTAACAGACCGGATCGAGCCTAAGTCGTTTACGGCGCGCACTGTTCCCGTGCCCCTCAAGGAGTTGTCAGCAAACTGTAGGAGCCCAGTAGGGTCGAGGCCTAGTCTGGGGCTCTGGGGAGGTATGAAAATGCATACCAGGGCCCTGGATCCTAGGCAGGGAAAGAACAGGTTTTTAATCAGTAAGAGTCTGACACTATTTCGCGCTCCGCCCAAGGGCGAGATTTGTCATTGGATGATTTCACCTACCATAAATTAAAAACCCTAGAGCGCAGGAGAAGACATTGGAAAAACGTTACATCCCCGTGCTTACAAGCACGAAATTATCTACACTAATATTATAAATACGTAAATTTTGTTTTTTTTTTTGTTCGTAGGAGGTGAAAGTATTTGTCCGATTGCTGCAATTTTTTCACCGATAGATAGCCTGCTTTATTCCTGAGTGACATAACCAACCAATAAAAAGATCGTATAAGCATATCTCTCGATAGCATACATACAACCGCAAGTTTTATAACAGCTCTTTGAAAGCACTCTAGCTTAATTATAGCACTATCTTTCCATATTTAATTCTTACAGCATTATTGTAGAGTAAATGCTGTTTATCTGACAAAACAGCACCCCAGTGACTATTGAGAGATGTCGTGCGGTGTTCCACAGGGATCGGTACTAGGACCACCCTTGTGGAACAACGGGTACGACTACGTGCTGCGCGGCGACTTCCCCGACGGGGTCAGCGTGGTCTGCTACGCAGACGACACGTTGGTCCTAGCGCGGGGAGAGTCGTACCGGACGGCGGTCGAATTAGCGACACGCGGGGTTGCGATGGTCGTAGACAGGATCCAGCAGTTGGGACTCGAGGTGGCACTGCACAAGTCCGAGGCCATGTGTTTCCACGGCCCTCGGGGTGCGCCGCCACCGCGTTCCCAGCTAACGGTAGGAGGGGTTCACATCAGCGTCGGGTCGACGATGAAGTACCTGGGACTCGTCCTCGACAGCTGGTGGAACTTCAAGGAGCACTTCCGACGTCTGGCTCCCAAACTGAATCGGACTGGGGCTGCTCTCGGGCGGCTCCTGCCCAACCTCAGGGGACCAGACGCCTCCTGCCGGAAGCTCTACGCGGGAATCGTTCGGTCCATGGCTCTCTACGGGGCTCCGGTGTGGGCACCGACGTTGACACAGCAACCGAGGGCCCAGCTGAATGCGTGCCAGAGGGTCATGGCAATACGCATGGTGCGAGGGTACCGAACGATCTCCCGCGAGGCGGCGACCCTCCTTGCTGGCCAACCGCCGTGGGATCTGGAGGCAACAGTCCTTGCACACATGCACGACAAGCGCATGGAGATGCAACGCCGGGGCGAAATTCCGCTGCCACGACAAGTCGAGGCATGGCGGACAGAGCTCCGGCGGGATCTCATGGCGAAATGGCGTCAGCGACTATCGCAACCTCGTTCGGGGCGCGCCACAATTGGGGCGATAAGGCCCATCCTTGGGGCGTGGTTGGAAAGACCTCACGGTGTTCTCAACTTCCGCACGACGCAGGTGCTTACCGAACACGGAAAGTTCGCTAAGTAGTTCCGGATTCGTGCGGAGGATTCGCCCGGGTGTCGCCACTGTGCGGAACATCCGGAGCACACGGTGGAGCACACTGTAGAGGTGTGCCCCGCCTGGGCGGAGCATCGCCGTGTCCTCGTGAGGGCGATCGGCGGCAGCGATCTCTCTCGCCGGGCCTTGGTTCAGGCCATGGTCCGTAGTGAGGAGGGATGGCAGGCGGTCGCCTCCTTCTGCGAAGCAGTAATGCTAGCAAAGGAGGAGGCCGACCGCATCAGGCAGAGGCAACGGGGCGCTCGCCCCAGCCGCCGCCGGGATTCCGATCCCGATTTCCGGCCACCGTAGGCGCGGGCTTGCGGACGGCGTGCAATGGGTAGCACGCTGTCCGATCGTCCGGTAACCGACCGGACCGAGCCTAAGTCGTCGACGGCGCGTTCTGTTCCCGCGCGCCTCAAGGAGCTGTCAGCACACCGAAGAGGCCCAGCCTGCTAACTGCAGGCAGGCAGGGTCGAAGCCTACTGGGGTCAAGGGTTAGTTCCGAAAGGAATGCTCGGCCCCGGCACGATAGGCTACGAAGGAACGGGGTAGGTTTTTAGTCAGTAAGAGTCTGACACTACTTCCCGCTCCGCCCAAGGGCGGGATTTGTCATTGGATGATTTTAACTACCATAAAAGAAAAAAAAAAAAAAACCCCAGTGACTATTAGAGGCTATATTTTATGTATACGGACAAAGCCACGGGCAAAAGCTAGTTCAAAATATTTCTATTATAGCTACAGTGAAACATGAATAAATGGGAGCTGAAATTGTCAGTATATCACTGCTATTGCAAAGAAGAAAAAGAAGGCTCGGCCCCGGTATGATAGGCAATGGAGGAACGGGGTAGGTTTTTAGTCAGTAAGAGTCTGATACTATCTAATTTTATTTTAATTAAGAAACCTATTCGCCCAGCAGTTCCTGAGATTACTCAGGAACTGCTGGGTTGAATAGGTTTTTTGTTTATGTTATAAAGCCATAGACTACAAGGGCTCAAGGGGATGATCAACAGGGGCTATTGGAAGTATAAAGAATGAAAATTTCAACATTTTAGTGCTAATCTTGGTGGAATACCCACTAAAACGTCCAAGGGGAGTGTAGTCCCGAAAATAGTAACAAGTAGTGCGGACGGCGAGCTACCCATAGCTCGCAGTCCGCAAGCCCGCGTCTACTACTCCGGAAATCGGGATCGGGATCCCGGCAGCTGGGGCGTGAGGGCCGTTCCTCGCGCGAGCGTATTCTTCCTTCGCTAGCCTTACTGCTTCGCAGAATGAGGTGACCGCCTGCCATTTCTCCTCGCTACGGGCCATGGCCTGTACCAGGGACTGGCGCGAGAGGTCGTGCCACCTATCGCCATCGAAAACACGGCAGTGCTCTGCCTAAGCGGGGCAAGTCTCTACCGTATGCTGCACGATGTCCTTTGGGTAGTCCAACGTTTCTTCCGCACGAATCTGGTGCAGGAAATCCCCGAACTTACCATGTCTGGTCAGAACCTGTGTCATGCGGAAGGTGAAAACGCCGTGTGGTCTTTCCAGCAACTTCTTAAAGAGGGGACTTATCACCATAATTATGGCGTGCCCAATATTTCCTGGAATAGCAAATAGGATACTTTTTGTCTCGAAACTTCCAAAGGGACAATGTTCTACTTAGACATAGACGAAACCGCTGGCAACAGATAGTTAGTATACATTAAATTGTAGTAAACAAAACCAACTTGATAGCACTTATTAACGCATCATTAATGTACATAAATTGTCGGAAAGATTACGTAAGGTGCAGTCATGCAAACCTTTAGTTCCGTTCGTTAATCATTGCAAAAAAAATATTGAGTTAGGAATGTGTGTAACACTTTCGAATTGAAACTTAACTTTTGCAAAATTCGAGTTCTTATCTGGTCAAACTAGTGTTTGAACGAACTTTTAAAGATGTATATCTATAAAGTAATATAGCTACATCTTCTTTTATATGTACACCGTTAAATTTTGGTCATTTTAATCCCGTGGAGGGTCGATCCGGTACATGAAACACTATGGATTTGTAAAGGTAAAATAAAAAAAAATTGTACTTTTTTTCTAAAACTCGAATTAATTTCTTTAAGTAAACGAGTCAATGACCTTGTAGGTAGTTGTCGGCCGTTGCATACTACCTAACTACCTACAGTTCATTGAACTCGACCAAAATTTAGCGGTGTATATAAAAGAGAAATACCACTCACTGATTAATCACGAAATCTCAGAAACTATAACACCTATAAACTTAAAATTTGGCGGGTAGGTTCCTTATAGAGTGTAGATATCCGCTGAGAACGGATTATACGAAACTCCACCCCTAAGGGGGTAAAACGGGGGTTTGAAGTTTGTATAGTGAAACCGACTTTCACACGGGCGAAGCCGTTGGAAGGAGCTAGTATAAGTATATAATTCATCATCATCGTCATCATCATCATCATCATCATTATTCTGTGTACTGTTTGTCACCTAAATCCTTCTAAATGGCTTGACTGATTTGGAAGAAATATGTGGGTGTTTTTGAGTGGTTGAAAATACTATTAGACTCGGTAGATGAAGCTGCAAACAGGTTCTCAATGTTTTTATGAAGAAAAGCCAGTTTTTGGGCAGGACAACGTCTATAAATTATACATTCTTTATATGTGATACAGTAACAATAATTAAACTTCTATGATACCGTTAAATTTTGTTTTTTTTTTTTAATCCCGCAGAAGGTCGATTGGGTACATGAAATACTATCGATTTTTAAACCGAAAATTAAAAAATAAAGAACTTTTTTTTAAACTCGAATTAATTTATACATGTACGAAATTAATTTCTTTAAGTAAACGTCATCTGATCGAGGCCAATGAACTGTAGGTAGTTAGTACGCAAAGACTGATAACTCCCTACAAGGTCATTGACTCGTTTACTTAAAGAAATTAATTTCGTACATGCGTATATTAAATCGAGTTTTAAAAAAACGTACTTTACTTTTTTATTTTTTCTTTACAAATCGATAGTATTTCATGTCGATCGACCCTCCGCGGGATTAAAACGACTAAAATTTAACGGTATATAAGTGACAAGATGATAACAAAACGAACACATTCACACACACAAACTTCGATTTCAGTAGCTCATTATCGATTTGTTACGGTTTTCGAAGATTAATACCTAAAACCTAAGCTATTGTCATAGCTTTTTTCAATCATAACTTTGCGAAATTTTTATGATCTTATAAGAATCCCGTTGTAAGGTAAGAAAAAAAAAAGACAAAGTCAACCCTCCTACATCGACTCACGTAATAAATGAATGGCCCTTTTATAGAGAAGAACCGGTAAGAAACCTCAAACTCATCATCCTACACTACGCTTTATAAACACGTTTATTTTTACGGTGTTTCAATATTACATTACTTAATTGGTTTAAGAAGAGTGGTAGACCGAACAATACTGTCTTTGGCACAGTAAAAATAATAATATTATTGGCTTTTCGCTTAATAGCCAAGAACCACGACTAATACCAAAGGAGGCTCGCAATTAGCGGCTGGATCAAGGGCTTGATTCGGAAAGCGGTACTCCTGGACACAGCTCGTATAGTTAGGAGGTTCCTTTCTCTGGAGCCCTGACCGCCGGTAGCTTAAACCCTGTTCCCGATACCGGTAGGACTAAATATTTTAAAACGTAGCAAATTTGAATGAAATAAAGGAAATAATAATATCAAGAGTAAATAGGTTACTAGTGTTTGCTTCTAGGCAAGCGTGCTCTATCATCGCTTATAATCAGGTGACATATTGATCAAAAGTGTGCCCATCAATTACAATGATTAAAAAAGTACCTATACCAAAGGAATCTCTGCCATACAAGTCGTAAATCTTCAAAGACGCTTGTAGATGTCACGATTACTATAATAAACAAAAAGGGGGAGCGCCAAGTCGTGGGTAAAAGCTAGTTAATCCTAAGAAATAGAAAGATACTTTCGATCTCATTTGCTACGGCGTGTACCGTAGTCGCGCGTTCGTGCGTTGTCGCTATGAGCTCGGCGCGCGTGCCCATTGTAATACGACTTTTTTGAGTCATGTTTCAAATGTTCAATGATAGCTTATATTTGCGTGGCATGATAAGGGCTCTAAAATGAAAATTATCATGATCGAAACTAACACTGCTTTTTTTAAGGTTGAAAATCATGCGTGTTAGAGTTTTACTGACTAAAACCACACTAATATTCCTATTTTGCTTTGCGTTTCAGGACCTCGGGGCTATCAATGAAGTCAACCCATGGCCCTAGTACGGTTTTGCTAAACGATTACTTTTTTTCGACAGTGGAATAGTCCAGCAAAGATGTTTACATATATATTTTATAAAATATTAATAGGGAACATGCATGAAAAAAAAAAAATGTGATCGAACCAGTTCATCAATAAAAATAGGTACAAAAATAGAATACTAACTTTGAAAATAGTTTCGAAATTGGTAGAAAGGCAAGCGATATATATTAATTTTAACCAAATATATCTATCTCTCTCGCCCTGACCTAGAAAAAAAAACCGGGCAAGTGCGAGTCGGACCCGCACATTCCGTACAAACTTGCCGTACGATTTATAACGTAATAAAAAAATACTACTTCCTAGATCTCGTTCAAACCAATTTTCGGTGGAAGTTTGCATAGTAATGTACATCATATATTTTTTTTAGTTTTATCATTCTCTTATTTTAGAAGTTACTACAGGGGGAGACGGTAAGGCCCCTCTTTGAGGCGTGGCTGGAAAGGCCCCACGGCGTCGTCACCTTCCGTTTGGCGCAGGTGCTGTACAAGATTCGTGCGGAGGCGACGCCCGGGTGTCGCCACTGTGCGGACCGCCCGGTGGACACGGTGGAGCACACAGTCGAGGTGTGCCCCGCTTGGGAAGAGCATCGCCGTGTCCTCGTGGGGGCGATCGGCGGCGATCTCTCGCGCCGGGGCTTGGTTCAAGCCATGCTCCGGAGCGAGGAGGAGTGGCAGGCGGTCGCCTCCTTTTGCGAAGCAGTAATGCTAGCAAAAGAGGAGGCCGACCGCATTAGGCAAAGGCGCACACGCCGCCGCCGCCGCCGGGTTTCCGATCCCGATTTCCGGCCACCGTAGGCGCAGGCTCGCGGACGGTGGGCAATGGGTAGCTCGCTGTCCGTCCGTCCGGTAACAGACCGGTCCGAGCTCAGGTCGTCTACGGCGCGCACTGTTCCCGCGCGCCTCAAGGAGTTGTCAGCAAACTGTAGGGGTCCAGCAGGGCCGAAGCCTACTGGGGCCAAAGGTTATGTGAGACTGTCACCACGGGCCCCGGGATAAAGGCAAGGAACGGAAAGGTAGGTTTTTAGTCAGTAAAAGTCTGACACTATTTCCCGCCCCACCCAAGGGCGGGATTTGTCATTGGATGATTTACCTACGTTAAAAAAAAAAAAACTACAGGGGGAGAGGGGGACACAAATTTTACCACTTTGGAAGTGTCACTCGCGCAAACTATTTAGTTCAGAATAAAATTATATTAGAAAACTCAATATAATTTTTGAAGACCTATTCATAGATACCCCACACGTATGAGTTTTTAGAAAAAAATAATTGAGTTTCAGTTCTAAGTAAACCCCAAAAATTATTGTTTTTTTTCTATTTTTGTGTGAAAATCTTAATGCGGAAAAAAGTGGCTGTGACATACGGACGGACAGACAGACAGACATTACGAATCCATAAGGGTTCCTTTTTTTGACATTTGGCTGCGGAATCCTAAAAATTACGTGTAATAGTGTTGTTAAAACCTACTTGCAAAATAAATATCATTTATAATTTATAATTTTTATGCTACGCAATTTTTTTTACGCTTTTCACCCCCGGAGTATCCCCCCTATATTTCCCTTGGGTCTATTTTCTTCTTTCACGTTAGTGAAGACGTAAGAATTTCTAAAAGTTGCACATAGGATATTGTAGCGTGTGTCAAACAGGAGCCACAGTTCGCGGATAAGCTAACAATGGAAACACGCACAGAAAGCAAGCACCTAACTTGTGTTCAAGGAAGCTCAGTCGATGTTGAACGCGTGCGTTGCTCACAGGGGATCGGCAGAGTTAGTTCCCGTGATAAATGATAGTAGAGTGATAAGACAAGCTTCATAGTGCTGTGTAAACATTGTGAAAGTGATAAGGAAGTGCAAGAAATTTTTCTGGAGAGGTTCGTTTTTTTTTTAATTCGTTTGTTCTACTCAGTTTGTAATTAAAGGTAGAATGCCTGAGAATTTTTTGAAAAAAAGTTTGTAATGAGGTTGTCTATGTGGTAGGTATTTATGTGAAAACAATGACAATGAGTGTGAAAATATTTCCTGACCTTTTTTACCACACCCTGTAGAGAAAGGATTTCGCAAATTTTAAGCTCAGCAGACGAAAAAAAAAATTGACCTCTCCATACAAAATTATAATCATTATTGGATACCTACGTCTTCTACTTAAGTATCCAATAAAGATTATAATTTTGTATGGAGAGATTGATTTTTTTTTCGTTTCTCGTAAAAATATACTTGTGGAAGTTTGTTTAGTTTTGTCAATTGAGCAAACTTTTACCGCTTTATTCCAAAACGCGATCTATAGACGCGAAAAAATAGTAATAGTCCCGGAACTATTACTATTTTTAATTGGAATTAAACCTAATAATAGTCCCGAAAATACATTTAGATCGCTTTTAGTTGGTATTAAATTGAGTAATAATCCCGAAAACTACATTAAGGGCTGATTTCATCATTTAATATAAAAACTTAGTTCATCTAAACTGAGCTCAGCGTAATCTAGTTTAAAGAACCGTGTCGTAAACATGGGCGACAACAAAATAATTGAAACGGAGTTTAGCGTAAACTAGGTTCTATTCATCGCGGTGAAACGCAAAATGAAGCTATAAACTCGATTAGGCGCTCAAACTGCGTTTTGTTTTATATAATCGCGATTAGTTTATTGGTGAATTTGGCCCTTAGATAGTGTTTAATCGGGATTAAACCTAGTAATAATGCCGGAACTATTTTAGATCGCGTTTTGGCGGTTAAAGTTTGCGGAGACCGTTCCAATTAAGGGGTGAGCAGGCATCTAATAGATAATTTGTTTTTTTGGATGCGAGATGCACAGGACCGTTCATTGTGGCGACACTTGGGAGAGACCTATATCCAGCAGTAGACTATTCGGCTGAAATGATGATAATGATGTATAAAAATCTTGTGTCATAATGTTTGTTATCGAATTCATCCAAAAAGGTTTGACCGGTTTTTATGATCTTGTTTGTTGTGTATTTGGGAGTCTGAGAGTTGGTTGTAGGTTGTATACCCTCCTACCCCAACCCCCTTGGGCAAGCCATAATTATGGCGGTAAGTCAGCACTCCCTGTCCTGTCCGTGTGCCAAATTATATCCGAATCTGTTTAACTGTTCGGGCGTGAAGAAGTAACAAACACATTATAATACTACGTTTAGATATGGGCCCAGCCTCGGCCAATCGCCATTGTGTTAACAGGGTTTCCCCGTTTATACAATGGCTACACAATAGCGATTGGCCGAGGCTGGGCCCACATGTAAACGTACCATAAAATCACAAAATTACCGCCGCTAAGGCCGCGGGCATTTTCTGAAAACGAAACCCGTAGTCTTAGAACGCCAGGAGTGGGTTTTTCATCAGTAAAAGTCTGACACAATAAGGGGCTGTAGATGTCATTACATGTTTTTCCTACCTAAAAAAAAGAACGATAAAGGCAACTGAGGAAATACAAGTGTAGTTTTAGTCATAAATGGCGGCTGTAGGAACACTGGGTATTAGTAAAAGTCTGACTTACCCTCTCGCTTCTGTTTCTATCCAGATTGTACTAGCGGTTATTTTAATGAAAAATAGGTGTGCAGGATTCTTCTTTAAATACATAGAGAATCTGAACGTACACGGGTGGGTATAGTACGCGGCAAATAAGTTGAACCATTTGCTATGGTTACGCGCAGTCACTTCGATTGAGACCCGAAAATCGGTTACTACGCATTCAAGGTCGACCGACATGATGGTTCAACTTGTGTGATAACTGTGATGAGGATACTAGAAAGTAAAAAAGCATTACTTACCTTTCGTAACTCAACCAATTTAAAAAACTGAATGTTGCATCAATTCTCAATTTTGTTTTAAAGATGACTGACATACACTTAAGATATTTTAGATAATAAAAAAAAAAATACCTCATGCAATTATTTGTAATTGCTTTTCTAAAATAAGGTCAATCCAAATGCATGGCCTCGTCTACTGAAAGGTCAAAATTCACCAGTTAATCTTCTAAAAAGGTCATAACAACAGTTTAACTGTAATAACTACAGCACTGCGGCCCTAAAAACGTCACATGAGCAATTCATCTAGAGCAAATCATTTTCCGAATTTCTAGCAGATCGCAATTCTTCTAATGTTCGTAAAATGGTTGTACAAATTAGTCGTATCATACTCAATTCACTGCATATCAGAATCATATTCCTTGTAAATATTGCCGTAAAAAAAAATATGATTCTGCTAAAGTGGCCTTTTTAGCCCACCTGATCTAAGTTATATTAAACTACCTCCTACCGGTGGCTTCACTCGCTTTCTATATAGATAAGAATATCTTTACGTCCTTTTCCATGTCATAGTATGTTAATGTTGGTAAAATTGTATAAACTAGTGCTTGACTGCGATACCGCCTGATGGTAAGCAGTGATGCAATCGTAGATGGTGAAGTGCACTAGTTTATTAAGAACCTATTCACTATAACCTTGAAGGCACTTAAATTAATCGGGCGAAAAAGACCGCAGCAAGCAAATTGTTCCAGTCCTTCGATGTCAGGGTTTAATCAACGAAGCGAAACGGTTAGTCCGGACCGTAGAGGTTTCAATAACGTTTTTAATATAAGCATTACTTTGTGTAATTTGTTTCATCACCACTGCTCTCAAAACGGTGAAGGAAAACATCGTGAGGAAACCGGCATGTCCTAGAACCAAAAATTCGAAGACGTGTGACATCTACCAACCCGCACCGGGCCCGCATAGTGGATTACGGCCCATTCCATCTCCTCGAGAGGAGTCCTAGCAGTGGCAACATTATAAGGCTGCTGAATTGTATAGTACGCGGCAAATAAGTTGAACCTTTTGTGTGATGACGGTTATAACCGATTTTCGAGTCTCTATCGAAGTGGGGGGTTCGCGTTACCATAGGAAACGGTTCTAGTTATTTGCCGCGCACTATAGTTACTATAATTATAACATTCAGTGAAAGAGCGCGTAGTGCTGTCTGCACGTCAAACGCCGGTTTATTTCTAAAGTAAAAGTTGGATAAAGTATCAGCTACATAATATTATGCGTTCTGCGGTTTTATGTCATACATTAATAGACTATAAGTCTATCAAGACTGTAATTATCAAGATTAAGTCTGCCGCTGCAAGGCAAAGTGCTTTTTAAGGTAGAACTACACTGCGCATACGTGCGCCACACACGCCGATCTGGGCGCGTCGGTCTCCATACATTTTATATGGAAACTGAACTTAAGAGCTACACTTGATCCACGCCACGCGACGCCTCGTGACGTTGTTCTACGTACAAATCAGGCGTGTTACACGTGTGCGTCAGTCTAATGTAGTTCTAACTTTAATAATGTGTGGTAAAAGAATATTGTAGTAGGTACTTGCCGTGATAATCAACTTTAGAATTACAGGAAAACACTATATTTTAGAGTTCCGTACTTCAAAAGGAAAAAACTGAACCCTTATAGGATCACCTTGTTGTCCGTCTGTCTGTCTGTCAAGACCCTTTATCTCAAGAACGCGTGGAGGTATTGAGTTAAAATTAAAATCATATACTCAAGTCTGCGGTCTCTTGAAGTTGTGAGAAAATCAAACTTCTAAGTTAACAGGAAAAAAGGTACGGCCGTTTATATCGCAAAAAACGTATATTTTGACACTCTCAAGGGAATCAAAATTCATAAGCTACTTCCCGTTGACCTAGGATCCTGAAATTTGACATGAAGCAAGGTCTCTTAGCACAAGTGTAGGAATAAACTCTGAAAATTGTAAATTTGTAGTTACGTCATGAAAAAAAAAGATTTTTTTGCGATTCGGAAAAATCTTCGTAACTGAATTCGGGATTTGAACTGTTTTCATAGGTGATCTGTTGTACGGAACCCTCAGCGCCCGAGTCGGTCTCGCACTTACTCAGTTTTTTTGAAGTTGGACATCTTCAATTACTCCTCCCGGTCTGGTGGGAACGAGAGAAATTGTCAGACTTTTATCGACTAAACCCATCTTCCACCAGCTTTCGAAGAATTCTGCGGAGGTACTGTTCTAACGAAACGTATCAGAAAATCAACAAAATGAAATTCTTTTAATCAACACCATCGTCCATATACTTTACTTGCGTTATTGCTCTAAATAGCCCGTGTTGTTATGTTATTTAGATAAAAATCTTATTTAGTTTACTTTTCCGGATATGAAAGGAATAGTGAAAATATGAATAGTTAAATACGTATTAAGTACTTACTACATTAGCCATCACGTAACGGTTGCGCGTTTCTTTTGAAAAAAACTACGAGAGTGACAGTATTCGTGAAGAATTGCACGTAAGAAGGTTTTGATATGTTGTAATCTTTGTGTTTGAAGATACTAATCACCTTTCGGTTGGCGTGCCGTGTGAAGACTGTTTACACCTCATAGAATAGAATAGAATAAACTTTTGTGTAGACCAAAACAGTATTTCTTATTGTGAATGAGGGGACTATGTGGATTACTATTATTGTGAATGGGAGAACTATGTGGATAACTTTTACCTTTTTTTAATTTTAACATAATGTGCGCCAGTTATAAGCAATTTTGCGGCCTACCCAAATGTCCTTTCTTTTGTATTGTTCGTCAAGTCGTTGAGCTCCTTAGTAGTCCTGAGTTGAGCTACACGAATACTGACAAACATTATTATTTATTTTATGTCAAGTTGTTCACTCATGTTGCAAAAAAATGCTTGCACTGACTGGACAGGTCCACTCAAAACTGTGTGGTTCTTTCTTTAAAAGACCATCTCAGACTCCAATCTGCATGGTTCATAAATGATTTGATCATTACATGTTTGTGTATGGACTTTAAAAGAGACTTTGACCCCTGAGTTTATTTCGGTGTTTCTTCTCAGGGTAGTCAGTTAGGAAACACCGGCCTCATCTAGTTTAAACTGACGAAAAAAAATTGACGGGTAAAAGTGTTTTTAAAAACCTATTCGCAAAAATAAATATCATTTAGTAACAATTTTATATACAAAATAATAACAACGTAACTCATAATTCTCATTAATAACTTGAGCAAAAATAATACCAGATTAAAAAGTTGATACTAGGCCCAAATGCGCAGCTATATACTATGATTTTTTATTAGACGAAGTAAAGTGACAGCAGTGGACACTGCCCAACTGTCAAATAACAATGCCCAACTGTCAAACAACCATTGTTATAGCTGTCACTTTACTTCGTCTAATAAAAAATCATAGTATAGAGACTAAGTTTTGTTTTTTTTTAATGCCTAGCTTACACGTGGGCCCAGCGTCGGCCAATCGCCATTCCTAGCCATTGTGTAAACGGGGAAACCTTGTTTACACAATGGCGATTGGCCGAGGCTGGGCCCACGCGTAAACGTAGCGTAGGGTGTACAGCACCATCCCTTTTTGTCATGGTAATGCTTCTAATCTTCTCTTTTCTTTTCAGGAAGCATCATAAACAAAATGCGGAGTCGAGTCGGCGTGGTCAAATGGCCTTTGCGCAACATCTACTCTGGTCGCCAATTATCTACCACAGCGCGGAGTAGCCAGGCTTCCGACGGCGGATTAGAAATCAGTGCGTATTATGTCTGATTCTTAACTCGACTAGTACCAATAACGATGTAATAACGGGACTTAATTACAAGGTGTCTTAGGTATTTGTTTCGCCAAAATTGTGTGAAAGTTAAAGATTTATTGTCTTTCGATTTTATTAGCCTATCTTTAATAAGATAATCATTAATAGATCATATTTTATAGAATCATTAGAAGTCCTTTAAGTTAACGATTCAATGACCTTGTAGGTAGTAGTCGGTCGTTGCGTACTAACTACCTAAAGGTCATTGAACTCACCCAGCTGACGTTTACTTGAAGAAATGTAAATTAAACAACGAACATGCGTAAATTAATTCGAGTTTAAAAAAAGTACTTTATTTTTTAATTTTATCTTTACAAATCGATAGTGTTTCATGTACCGAATCGACCTTCCGCGGGATTAAGACGACTAAAATTTAACGGTGTATAGATGGAGAAGATAAATAACTTTTCTCGATAAATGGGTTAATCAACACTAAAATATTTTTTTCTTTTCGAACCAGCAGTTCCTGAGATTACCGATTTCAAATTAAACTAACTCTTCAGCTTTATTACGTCTTTACATATTATAAAACAAAGTCGCTGTCTGCCCCTATGTATGCTTAGATCTTTACAACTACGTAACAGATTTTGATGCGTTTTTAATAGAGAGAGTGATTTAAGAGGAAGGTTTATATGTATAAAACATGAATAGTATATTTAATATCAACATTGCAAGCAACCGTGCAAAGCTTCTGCACTAATTATAAGTATAAAGTATGAGTATAATGTTTTAGGTTTTCAATAATAGTAATATTTACTATTTTGAATTCGACTGGCCTGTTGGTTTAGTGGTTAGTGGCCCTGACTGCTATACCGGAGGTCGTGGGTTCGATTCCCACCCAGGACAAATATTTGTGTGATGAGCACGATCATTTGTCCTGTGTCTGGGTGTTATTTATCTATAATATGTATGTATTTAGAAATATATAAGTAGGTATGTTTATCAGCTGTCTGATGCCCATAATACAAGCTCTGCTTAGCTTGGGACTAGACGGTGTTGTGTGATAGTTGTGGAAATATTTAAAGTACAAGATACAACCAATTTTTTTATGAAAGTAATTAAGTTAGTTTTACTCTAAACTCTAGGCTAATTTATAGTTTGATAGCTAAAAAATTATGACATGTACTCATATAGACGTATGACTTAATAAAAAATAAAAAACAGTTACATGTTTTTTTTTTTAATTTCTACTTAATTAACTCATACGTCTATGCATGTCATCATTTTTTGTTTAACTCCTTGCCAAGGATATTAATTGAGCCAGTCTTTGCACATAACGGTCGACGTATTGCGCAAGAGTTCACGCTGACTGAGCGTGCAAGTGATAGTGTGCAGTAATTAGATCCAAGTTGCATTACGATGTCAAAATGGCGGCACTCGAGTTACATGAATTAACTCTTTTATTTATTGACTAACTTCTGCTTTGGACTCCTGTTTTATCCCCTTAAATATATATTTTTTTTAAATCGATTAAATATAACAAATATATTAATGATATTCCACAACTGGCATACAACGTCGTCTAGTCCCAGGCTAAGCAGAGCTTGGGTTATGAGTACTAGACAACTGATAAACATACTTATACATTACTAAATACATAGATATTATAGATAAATTACACCCAGACACAGAACAAATGATCCCCACGATCTCTGGCATAGCAGTCAGGGTCACTAACCACTAGACCAACCGGCCTGTCTAAATATGTATAAAAAAAATGCATATAGAGGGGATGGGAATGTTTAGATGGGTGTGTGTTGTAACGAGAGCGTATCAAGCATATCAAGTGAGAAACGAATACATTAGAGGAAAAGTTAAAAGGGAATCGCTTATCATCCACATGTATTCTCTTTAATAACATAAATTCAATCTCTAGATATCCGCAGAAGAACCAAGGTTGCCAACATAGCACGAAGAACCGCCAAACTGAAGTGGAAATGGGCAGGGCACATTGCTCGCAGAACAGATGGCCGTTGGGGGCCGAAAGGTTCGGAAGACGCAGTGTTGGGAGGAGAAAGGTGGACCGATGCCCTGGCAAAGGTTGCGGGAATCTGACGGATACGAGATGCGCAGGACCGTTCATTGTGGCGACACTTGGAGGAGGCCTATGTCCAACAGTCGACGTCTTTCGACTGTAATGATGATGATGAAGGTTCTATCCCTCCTCTTTATGGCTGATTCTTTAAAACCGAAATGGTGTCTCATTCGTCTGGCCTAGCTTTTTCTTTACAATTTCATATTTATATTTGAAAATTAGTTTTCCCCGATCACTAAATGTATCAAAAGCACTCATTTGCGTCCAGTGGCTCACGACACAAAATACGTAGACAGACCGGTACAAAAGCTAGGCCAGATGAATGAGACGTTCTCTCAGTTTCAAAGAATCACCCGTAAAGGGGAGGGATGAAATGTATGTTATTAAAAGGGTTAAGAGTATACATGTGGAGGGATAAAGAGGGAGAAGGAGGTCAAAGCAAAGACGGATGGATAGCGTGATAGGTCTGAGCCCTAATAAAAGTGTTAGCCTTATAATGTTCCCACTGCTGGGACTCAGGCCTGTTCTCTAGGAGAGGGAATGGGCCGTAATCCACCACGCGGGCCCAGTGCGGGTTGATAAAAGTGTTATTTAGAATATATGAGGGGAGGAAGATGATGTTTAAATAATAATATGTTTTTAGTCATAGTCATAGTAGTCATAGTACTTTATTGGTAAGGGATTCTTACACGTCATATACAGAATTTAACATTTATGTCAACAAATGAATACAATTAAGTTCCATTACAATGTCAATTAATAAAAAATTACAATGTCAAACAAAAAAGAAAATACACGAAAACAAATAAATAAAAAGTCAAGTTACAATAAAATAAGTCCAAATTAATATTTAAAGTCAAATTAAATTAAATCATAAATTCGTCAAAAGAATAAAAAGCTTGCTCGATAAGCCATTTTTTCAGACGAGCTTTGAAGCTGCCTATAGTCGGGGCACCAGAGATAGCCTCAGGTAGTTTATTATACACGGTCGGGCCCATAACATGAGTCGTCTTGGAGGATTTGGCAAGCGTTCTCGAGACCGTCGATAATTGACCCCTGCTTCTAGTACAATATAAATGACGGCTGCCTACTTTTGGGTAAAGGTCCAGGTTAATCCTCACGTACAATGCGACCTGATATATGAGTATAGCAGGTAACGTAAGGATGCCTAGCCTAATAAAGTGGGGTTTAGCGGACATGTCCTGCGGTATCCCGACGATGGCCCGCACGGCACGCTTCTGCATTCGGAAGGCGCGCTGCCAATCAGCAGCACGTCCCCATAGCTCAGCGCCGTATTGGAGTAGCGAGTGCACCGTCGCGAAATAACATGACCGCACATCGCGTTCGGGTAAGACGCGCGATATTCTGCCAAGAGCAAAACAAGCACTTCCCAATTTACCGCACACTTTATTAATCTGGACATCCCACTTGAGGCACCCGTCAATTTCAAACCCAAGAAAGGTTATTGTTTTTACCTGAACCACAGCCACTCCACCCGCAGATACCGCCAGTGGTCGTGAAGACCGCCCTGACAGTACAAAGTGAATGAAGTGGGTCTTTTTCAAATTCAGAGCAAGACCATTTCCCTGGAACCATAACGCCAATTGATTCGCGGCATCGTTTAACTTTTGCTCTAGTTGAATCTACTGATTCAGCTGTTACCAATGCTGCAACATCATCAGCGTACATGAGTACTTCTGCGTCAGTCACAGCATCAGGTAAGTCATTCAGCAAAAGCGAAAAGAGTATGTTGGAGACGGATGACCCCTGAGCCACTCCCATCACCGATTTCAAAGCTTTGGACCTCACCTTTCCTTGGCCACCTACCACAATTTGAGTCCTGTCATGAAGTAAATCTGTCACTAAAGCATGCGACGGCCCCACCACTCCGTAATGCTGTAGTTTTACAGCTAACACGGCGCGGTCAGCAACATCGAAAGCTTTGGACAGATCACAGCATAGGACAGCCACTTGCTTCTTTTGCTCACGTGCAGACATGACTCGATGCACAAGTTCACGTGCCAAACAAGTGGTCGAGCGGCCTTCTCGGTACGCATACTGACGGTCCGACAGGGCGCTCGTATCCGACATAAATTTAATAAGTTGCCGTCCATTAGGTACGTACTCATTAAGTAGGTATGAGTCACATTTTTACTACGAAAGTAGGTCACTTGAGACAATACTTTGCTTTATGATACAATTGATGGGAACTCCATTTCTTTCAACATTATTGTCGTACATCATTCTCGAACACAAAGCGAAATCAAAGTGTAGTTCATTAACTGGAACTCTATTTGTATTGTCAAGATCTAATTTACACACAAAGAAATCCCTTGATAGGCCTATAGTAATATGAAGCCATTTATACCATCTCCATCTTTTATTTTCGGAACAAAAGGAGTTCACGATAAACTTTTACCAAAAAAAAAAAAAAAAATTACAATCAATCATTCAAAATCTATTCAAAATTGAACTAAATAAAAACATTAGAGAAAATAATTCTATTACAAATAAATATATACTTAATTAATTTATTAAAAACATATTCACAGTTAAAGGAATTATAAAATCATTATAAATAAATTGATAATTTATTTATTATCAATTCTCTCGAATCTTGTAAATAGATTTCAACCTGAAATCTGGTATACCTATGTAACATGGATGACAATGAATCAATAAATAACAAAGAGCATGTCTGATGATAGAGTCGTGTTTAAGCTCTTTGAAATGGTGCGTGATAAAAAAAAAAATATTAAGAGAATCCTCCAAATTAAGTCAAGACTTTAAAAAAGTCGAAACTGAAGAATTGTCTTCTCGACCAGATTTGTTAGTATAGTGTAGGTAAAAAATATTGTTTCAGAGCAAGTGGTACACTCAGCGTGTCTATCATGCTGCTCGCATTACTTGACCATCGTAGAATGAACTTTACTAGAAAGTAAATAGGTTATAGTTTAGATTGCCCGAGTGACGCGATTACGCGAGTTCTTTGCCGGACCCGGACGCGCTGAAGGCTTACCGCAAAAATATTAGAATGTAGCTAAGGTGTATTGTTTGGATTGTTGTTTTGTAAACTTTTGTTTATCTATGTAATAAAAAGCGAGCGTATCTCGCCATCAAACTGTAAAGTTTGGCAAGGAAATTTTGTACAAAAACAACAAAAACTGTTAAAGAAATAAAAAACAAAAACCGGCCAAGTGCGAGTTGGACTCGCGAACGAAGGATTCCGTTTACCTAGTCGTAAACAACAGAACAAGAACAAAACAGCAAAAATTGCATTTTTTGTGTGGGAGCCTCCTTAAAATACCACCACCAAAAAAAAGCACCCCTAATTTTTTTTATTTTTTATTAGTAAAGTAAAAATACAACTGAGTATTTAGTGAATATTTCAAGTGCCTATCTGTTGCCATTATTGATATCGAGCAAAAAAGGGCAAAAAAAATCGCGTTTGTTGTATGGGAGCCCCCATTAAATATTTATTTTATAATTATTTTTAGTATTTACAGTTATAGCGGCAACAGAAATACATAATTTCAACTATCTAGCTATCGGGGTTCTTGAGATATAGCCTGGTGACAGACACAGGGGCAAACAGCGAAGTCTTAGTAATACGGTCCCAGTTATATCCTTTGGGTACAGAACCCTAAAAAAGAAGCTTTTGAAGGTATGTGGAACAAAGCGTACCTAAAGTCCCACATACCTCCGTTGACAAGAGAGGATCCTCCGACCAGACGGATTTTTTGTCTGGTTTAGGCAACTACCCGATCGATAGATGACTTTGGGCTGTCGTATCTATTCAAATCGCGCGGAGAACTTTAATTGTGCGATACAGGTTTACGTAGTTCTTATATGACATCATAGATGTCGCTACTACACCCGTATTTATAAAGAAGTAATTACTTTTTGCTAAGTAATTTCTTATTAAGTCTCATACTTGAGGTCAGAAATCTTCATTCAAAATTACAATATTTCTTAGGTATAGAATACAAAATTGTTACTTAAGTAGTTACTTTTACTCAAGTAATTAATTGTACTTGTTTATAAATACGGGTGCAAGTTTATTGTAAAAAAGTCTTCTGCATTGAAAACTAGTTTCATTTCTCAAAAGCAATTCAGTAAACATCAGCTATTTTCACCAGATCCGAAACCAGTGCAAGCGTGTCCAGTACAAGGGATCCGTGCGAGATCGACGCACGCAGCGATTGATACGTCGATGTTCGACGTGGCTCCGTCCGTCAAGTCATGGGAAGAAGTGCCGGGACCCAGGCCTCTGCCGCTCTTGGGGAATACGTGGCGGTTCACTCCATATATCGGTAAGTGCTTCTAAAGTATAAGCAGTTTTTTTTATGGTGGGTGAAAATCATCCAATAACATTGGGCGGAGTGGGTTCCTTCGTTGCCTTTCATACCGAAGCCGAGCCTTCTTAGGCTTCGCCCCTTCTGCAGGTCCCTACGGAAAGTATTAGAGGTATACTTTTTGATGAACTTCTTGTTCTCCATGCGTACGCGCTTGGTGTCATAGATTATTAAATAATAATAATCCACAACTATCACACAACGCCTTCTAATCCCAAGCTAAGCAAAGCTTCTATATTTCTTACTTATATATTTCTAGATAAATTCCACCCAGACACGGAATAAATGATCGTGCTTATCACACAAAAAAATGTCCTACGTGGGAATCGAACCCACGACCTCCGGCATTGTTATGCATAAAAAACTGTTTACAAAAAAACCCGACTTAAAAAAAAAATAGTGCAAAATAACTTTAATTTCGGAAGTCGGTGTTTATTTAATAGTTTGGTCTCTTTGTTATTAAACACCGACTTCCGAAATCAAAGTTATTATGCACTTTTTTGTGTTTTTTTAAGTCGGTTTTTTTTTCGTAAAATGTTTTTATTTCACACTTTTTAGTTGTAGTACCTCTCAGCCAAACTTTAATAGAAACCTTCCGCCATTCGGTTCCATTGTCAAGTGATCATGACAATCCTAAAAACTGAGAACTTCCTTTTTTGAACTCGGTTACAATACTAAAACCTTCTCCTAAATCTGACAAATATGCTTTTGAGAACCGCATCAAAATTGGTTCAGCCAAACGCGAGAAAATCGCGGGCAAACATACATACCTACTGGTCTTTTTTTTATTAATATAAACTAGGTCAAACTGAACCTCTTTTGTTTTCAAGTCGGTTAAAAAGAAACGATCTTTGAATGAAAAATATAATAATATAACATAATATTCCACAACTATCACATACAACACCGTCTAGTCCCAAGCTAAGTAGAGCTTTTGTTATGGGTACTAGACATGTACTAGACAACTGATAAACATACTTATATATTTCTAAATACATACATATCATAGATAAGTTACACCCAGACACAGAACAAATAAAAGTGTTCATCACACAAACATTTGTCCTGGGTGGGAATCGAACCCATGACCTCTGGCATAGCAGTCAGGGCCACTAACTACTAGACCAATAGGCCAGTCGTAAAAGAAACTTCACAGAAAACGAGTTACAGTTAACAAAATTGATATATATTTATTGCTCATGCATCATGTTTATAAATTTTGATATCTGATTGTGAAAATGGTATCCAAAAGAAAAAAAAAGATAGGAGCACGTAAACCCCTCGCCCATGCCGACTTTTTGTAGCAATGCTGTAGCGCGTTTTGTAAGCGCGCGAAAGCGTTGCATTTGCAAGCGCTATAGAAAAGATAACAACGCAACCATCGCGACTGTATCGATGCGAACGCGCTACAGCATCGCGACTGTGTCGATGCGAACGCTCTACAGCATCGTGACTGTGTCGATGCGAACGCTCTACAGCATCGTGACTGTGTCGATGCGAACGCGCTACAGCATCGCGACTGGGTCGATGCGAACGCGCTACAGCATCGTGACTGTATCGATGCGAACGCGCTACAGCATCGCGACTGTATCGATGCGAACGCGCTACAGCATCGCGACTGGGTCGATGTGAACGTGCTACAGCATCGCGACTGTGTCGATGCGAACGCGCTACAGCATCGCGACTGTATCGATGCGAACGCGCTACAGCATCGCTATAAAAAGTCATCGTGGGTGAGGGCCCTTAGATAAAAGCAGACTGACGATTTAAGAAGTACTATGGAGCATTCGGAGATGCAGGGTGAGCTCGTTTTCCAAATGATTACTAGGAATATACGAGAGTTAACGAGACAGCTAATAATATTCCACAAATATCACACCTTTTTTTTTCACAAAAATTGTATATTTGTCCGTCTATCATCGCTAGATAATGAAGAATGTTAGTTCATCTAATACTGGTTGCAAGAATCTACGAGAACCGACACATTAGCGTCAAAAAAAAGCAAAACTTTCATGGTTATGAGAAAGAATGAAACTTTTTTCTTTTTTTAAGATTTCTAATGCCCAGCATTTTTTTTTTTTACTGAGATTATAATGGTAATCTAAGTTGTATATGTTAATCTAGCAACCTGCCCCGGCTTAACTCTGGTTTTACAAATCTTTCTCTAATATTAATATGTATGTGTTTTAGCATAATAATATAGGTATATTTTATGTATTTTATTATTATAACTATAATCCTCCACACTCAAGTTAACCATCATGGCGGTCAACCTTGAATGTGCAGTTACTTACAGAAATTAATTTCGTACATGCGTAAATTAATTCGATTTAAAAAAAAAGCACTTTATTTTTTAATTTACTCTTTACAAATCGATAGGGTTTCATGTAACAAATCGACCCTCCGCGGGATTAAAACGACCAAAATTTTACGGTGTATATCTAATATGAATCACTAGTATAGTGATTATCAATTTAGACAGCTATTGATAATAACTATTTAGTATCGTGATGGCCCATCATCATTTGAAATCGGGCAAGTACTCGGAAAGTACGTAAAGCCTTTGGTCCGGGTTGTCATTTGTACATCTCTGACAGTAATTATAGAAAGCTAAACACCAGAACGTTTGACCATAAGTCTATCCAAGAAGCATTGTGTTTTCCAGTAAGGGGCCGTTCAAGTATTACGTAAGTAGATTTTTGTAAATATTAAGCCTCTCTTCCACCTCGTCAGCAAAAGTAAGCAACGCTCCGCCCCTCCCCCCATGGTTACGTTAACGTTGGTTATTAGTTTATGAGCAGTAATTGTAAGTCTAGAAAAAAGTAATACTTACTTAATTATGCTGCTTAATGATGTGTGTCTGCTCACTTTCTTGTGATTTTGAAACATCGACAACGTTTTCTTAAAAGACTAAAAAAATGCACTGTTGACGTAATCAGCATCTAGACCCCCCATCCCCCATGTCATCAAAAATAACCAAAGCAAAGACCCCCCAACCCCTTTAGTCTTACGAAATACTTGAATGGCCCCTAACTGGATTGTGGAGGCAGTCTATTCAGCCACATCTGGTTAGACTGGAAGCAGACCCCAAGCTCGTTGGGAAATGGCTAGGGAGATGATGATGACAGCTATTGGTGAAAACCACATGAAAAACCATTAAGTAATTTTTGAGTTTACCACGAACAGACAGACAGCCGCGGTCCACTTTGTTTTTATATAATATTACTAGCTTCTGCCAGCGGCTTCGTCCACGTGATAGTCGGTTGATCCCTTCGAAGCCTACTGGGGTCATGGGTTAACTTCCGAAAGGAATACCCGGCCCCGGCACGATAGTCTACGAAGGAACGGGGTAGGTTTTTAGTCAGTAAGAGTCTGACACTACTTCCCCCTCCGCCCAAGGGCGGGATTTGTCATTGGATGATTTTACCTACCATATTTTAAGTTTATAATAGGTGTTATAGTTTCTGAGATTTTATAAATTAATCAGTGAGTGGTATTTCGCTTTCACATAGATATGCAAGGATATTGTGTAAATTATGTCCGTTATTTCTAATCATATATGTTTGGATACGTTAAGCACAAGGTCTATTTTATAATCAAGGCCCCTCAACTAAATGTATGTTCATTAGGAACTATAAATAGGTTAGCATTAAAATATGGCATTGAAGTTATAAAAATCTAAGTTGGTAGTTTATTTACTGAAAGTATAAACAACTTTGACATTTAAATATGAGCTAACAATTTAAGTAATTGTTCGTAGATATGTTGAATAAATAAAATATTATTACTTTGGTAAGTACGTCTTGTTTTTAGAAGGAGCTGTCAGCAAACCGTAGAGGCCCAGCCTGCTAGCTGTAGGCAGGCAGGGTCGAAGCCTACTGGGGTCATGGGTCAGCTTCCGAAAGGAATACCCGGCCCCGGCACGATAGGCAACGAAGGAACGGGGTAGGTTTTTAGTCAGTAAGAGTCTGACATTACTTCCCGCTCCGCCCAAGGGTGGGATTTGTCATTGGATGATTTTAGCTACCATAAAAAAAAACACAGGTTTTCACAGCAGGGTATTTGACTGGCTGAGCCCTTACCATTTTGCTGCCACCTCTTTGAAGCACGAGAAAGGTTATGCGCCGTCGATGACTCGGGCTCGGTTCTTACCGGACGGGTGCACGGCGAGCTACCCATTGCTCGTAGTCCACAAGCTCGTGGGTAACCGACGCCCGGGGCGTCTCTTGAGGTGGCCACTGAGGCGTGAGGATGTTTGTACTCTCATAATTAAAGCCGTGGTTACCGCATCCCATTCTTTCTCACTCTGGACCAAGGCCTGAACTAGAGCCCGGCGCGAGAGGTCAACTCCGCGGATCGCCATGACGACGACACGTTGGTACTCCGCCCAAGCGGGGCTCACTTCCACCGTATGCCCCACCGCGTGCTTGCGCAGTGATGGTGCCCAGGAGTTTCTTTCGCCTGAATCCGAAACAGCAACCTTTCGAACTTGACATGTCTGGCGTAGACCTGTGTCATGCGAAAGGAAAGGACGCCGTGAAGTCTCGCCAGCTACTTCTAAAGAAAGAAAGAAACTTAGAGCTACACTTTTCGCCCTGGGCGTCTCGGTGCGTCCGTCAAGTGTAGTTCTTAGAGCGTAGTTTCCATATAAAAGTATGGAGGGAGACGGCCTCGCTCAGATCGGCGTATTCTGTGGCTGACGTCCCACGCAGTGTAGTTCTACCTTAAAAGCTAATGTTTGTATGTATGTGTGTAATGTATACGTTTGTTACTCTTTCACGATCAAACAGATAGACCTGGACCATGTTCTGAAATGCGACATAGTGGAATACTTATCCCAGTAGTACGTTATCTTGGGATAATTTTCTACGTTCACGCAAAACCACTGCCAGATTCTAGTTACTAATAATTTGAAGGAGGTTTCTTTCCCATAGACAGTAAACATTTCTATGTTTCTTTTTTAGTTCCCTCGAATTTAGAATTATATTTTTAAACTAAACATAAAGGTTTTGTATGTAGGCTGTACAACGATAAAGTAGAAAAATTCAAAAGAATGCAATTTATTCACCAATTTAAAATTCCGGCAATGTAAACCAAAATTTATCTCTTGTGTCGGTAGTTGCGTGTTAAATGTCTCATTTACAATCAGAACGCATCTGGAACCGTTCTACGAAATTAGTGTATGTAGGTACCTTCGAAAGTAAGTACCGTTTGTACTAAGTATTGCAATGGTTGCACATTCCTTTTAAGAGAACTTAAATAACGAGATTAAAAATTATCTTTAGTGGTACTTTAGCCTCAACACCATGTAATTTTTAATTTATTTCAATGCAATTTTTAATTTATTATGCAATTTTTAATTTATTTTAATGAAAATTGCATTAAAATAAATTAAAAATTAAATTATTATTACAATTAAATTATTTCAACGCTATTTATAATTTATCTCAATGCGATTTTTAATTTATTTCAATGTAATCTTTAATTTATTTTAATGCAATTTCAATTATTTCATTGCTATTTGTAATTTGTGTGATTTTTAAGTTTTATATGCTTGACGCAATGACCAATAGGAGCAGAGCAGTAAGACGCAGGTAAACCACGGGGGACAGCTTGTGTGAAAAATTAAAAACTTAAGTAAAACTGTGACTTTAATAGTTTGAGGGTAATATTCGTTCACAATATTCCTGAATTTAGCTTTTCAGATACACTAGGGGACAATATGATCTACAACGTGACGTGCGTTGTAAAATGTAAGGGGGCAAGTTGCGGGATATTGGGTGTAATAAAACATCAAACAATCAACAAAGCAATTATTTCAAATAAACCATTTTAAGGCACTTTTACGTTGTCAAGAAGTTAATCAGTCAGACAAATGATGCTAATTGCACATAGAACATTGCCCAAAGCTTAGAACAGATCACTTTGGACACAATCTGATCTGGTGTGTCTCTAATGCGCAAAAAATCCATGATCACTTTTTAAAATCATGTATTACAAATATTTCAGTTACGATGCGAAACACAAATTATGCGTTCGATCTCAACGATAGCCAATGCAACAAGAGAGCTGTCACCCGCCATTAGATATACATCGGCGGCTTTATTACAGATAATCACAAGCACGTTTCGGTGTTGCCAGCACAATTAATTGATTGCAATGAATAAATCGAATAAAACATTATTGATTACGAATTCTTGGTTATGAAAAACATTGTAAATAATCTGATTATGTATCAAAACCTAACATGGGGTAGCGTTGCAGCGTCACGTAGATTAAAGGTAGAACTACATTGCGCACACGTGGGCCACGTCCACCTATTTGGGCGCGTCGGTCTCCATACATTTTATAGGGCAACTAGACTTGTGTAGCTACATTAAATCCACGCCACGCGACGCTGTTCTACGTACAAATCAGACGTGGCACACGTGTGCGTCGGTCTAATGTAGTTCTAGCGCGTCATGTTGGGGGACGTTTTGTCCCCTCTTGTATCTGAGGTTTTATAAACGAGGATAGGACTGAAATTAGTCCATTTAATTCTCAACTCGTAAACCAAGAGCTTAAGATATGCTCTTGGTTTATTGCAAAAGCTGATTCAGTATAGGCTTTTATTAAAATAAAGATGAACACAAACGTGACACACCATGGCGATTAAAAGCAATTGAATGGTCCTAACAATCAAAAACTAATATTTTAATTACGAAACGTGGTCATTACAAATCAGTTAACATAGAATGTATGCGTTCAACAACGTGGCCTAGGAATCGGTGACCTAATGGGGACCTTGACTGCAGAGTGCCGATGCGTGTTAGTCTGGTGATCTTGAACTTAAAACTTGAAGCTAAGGGTAAAAGCGCTTTGCTAATTGTGTAATAGACCCATTTTTTAACTATTTTTTTTTAAAGTAAGTAAATAGCTGTACCTATTTAAAAACACTTATAGAATGAATTCAATACAAAATAAGTTAGAAATATTTTTAATCTGGTGGAAGGGGACACTGTCAAGTAACAAAATAAGGATGCAAATACTGAAATTTGACGTACACCGCCATTAGGTTACGTGTGTACGAAAGAGATAGCGAGATGTTCCCACCACGCCCCCACTCTTTTTCACACCGATAATTATTTCTTATGCCCTGTAGTACAGTACGGCCGACGGATCTTGGCGCGTCTGAAGTTAGGGTCTGCGAGCTTTAGCGCTCAAAATAAGCGCGCCAAA
The DNA here is from genome assembly GCA_958295575.1 of Leucania comma. Lineage (NCBI taxonomy): Eukaryota > Metazoa > Arthropoda > Insecta > Lepidoptera > Noctuidae > Leucania > Leucania comma. The sequence goes on along the minus strand of OY282477.1, from coordinate 18,414,000 downwards.
TTAATGATTTATAAAAATAAATGCCAGTAACAGTTGCTAATAGCAATGAAACCTGCTATTTGCATTTATTTTTTAAAACCATTTAGTTTTTTTACGAGAGCACAAGCGGTAAAGTTCGCAGAGCCGAACTTTAGATCCGTCGGCCGTACTGTACTTGAGTTGTAGGCTCATGATGATTATGATGTTTTTTTTTATGGTATTTAAAATCATCCAATGACAAATCTCGCCCTTCCAACGACAAATCCCGCCCTGTGATTATGATGGTGATGACGACAGATCAAAAAGACAAATTAAAAATATTAATAAAAAAAAATCTACTCTTAATCCAATGGGCTAAGAATACACAACGGTGTTACAGATTTGTATGTTCATTTTAAGCATAGGTACTATAACCTATTTAATATGTAACTATGAACAACTGTTTGAGACATAAGAGTCATAAAAACTTGTCCAATTCAAAATATTTGATGTTTACCTTAAAAATACATAATTATCATAATCCATCTTCTTCAACTTTAAGTATATATATAAATAGCAAACAAGAGGCCGAAAGATGGCTTTTCAACAAACTCTTGAGTTTGTTAAACACCGGTTTTGTTAAGAAATATCTATAGACTAACATTAATACTATGCAAATGTAAATATGAATAGGTTTAAGGTTAAATTATACAATCATGGATTTATTATCTTAATTATAAACAAATACCAGTGTTCATCATCATCAGCCTTTTAATATTCCCACTGCTGGGACACAGGCCTCCTCCAGGCCTTCACCACGCGGGCCCAGTGCGGGTTGTTGGTTTTTGGTTATAGGACAGGCTGGTTTCCTCATGATGTTTTCCTACACCGTTTTGAGAGCAGTGGCGATGAAATAAATTAAACAAAGTAATGCGCCAGGCTGGGTTTGAACCCGCGACCTACAACTCGTAAGTCAGGGCCGTTACCACTTGGCCACCACTGCTCTGCCAGTGTTGACAACTGCTTATATTGAAAAGATTATTTTAATAATCTTATTTTATATCATATTACAAGTCTACGGAAACTTGAAATAGGCAGAGGTTATCTTTCGCGTTCGACCCTGGTTTAGTAAAACATGGTAGGAAGCGACAAGTCATAGGAATTAGTTAAAATGTTCTGGCGAAACAGTACGTAATGCAAGCGAAGGACGTGGCGGAAAACGTGACGAAGAGACAATTAGATGCCTTTTTTTGAGATGGAAAGTCCTTCAATGACTTCTCCCGCTCTAGGATGGGGCAAGAGGTCGTGTTAGACTTTTAATGACAAAAACCAAATCTGTGTCTTCTTCAGCAGCTTATCAATAAAAAAAGACTTAGCTTCGTTGCAAAACACAAATCGCGGACGCAGGCAACTCAGCCACCAAATTTAAATGGAACTGGTCAGGTCAAATCTACGCATGTCGCATAAAAATTGGGCTAAGGCAACCACTGACGACGACCAGTGTGACGATTTTATTTTAATTGATATATACTAGAACTTGACTGCGATCCCACCTGATGGTAAGCAGTGATGCAATCCTTGATGGCGAGACGCACTAGTTTATTAAAACTTGCACTCCTACGTAAAAATTGGCTAGAAGTGGCTTTTCATGTGGGAAATCATCCAATAAATTCTCCTACTCTTGGGCGGAGCGCGAGGGCGTGTCTGACTTTTGCTGACTAAAACCCACTCCAATGTTCTTTCTTTACCTTCGTTCAGTGCCCCAGGGTTCTCTTTCGAACAGTCCATAGGAACAATAGGCTTCGACCTTGCTGTGCCCTTACGGTTTTTGAGGAAGGACAGAGAAGAGTGGAAGAACGGTAGCAAGGCCTTTGCCCAGCCGTGGGACAACAGGCTCAAAATAAAGCTGTCATTAAGAACATCATATTCAAATTACGATGCAACTGATAACACGCTCACAGCAATCTTAAATAATTACGTTGTAATGAGCCATCAGACCATTGTTGTTGATTTCATAATGTTTGTAGACACAACCGGCATAACAATTTTCTTTAATATAGCTTCTCTTACGAAATATGTTATAATTTGGGACAAGGTCGCAATTTTGATTCTTTATGCTCACCAACAATGCATTTCAATCTCATCTTCATGCTAGCTTGGTAATACTTTCGACATTGTGAAGAAAATGCAAAGTAATTATGCGAATAATTTTGGCTAGGTATCAAAATTTAAATAGGCAATTAAGTAAATGGACACCTACTAATGGACCTTACAGCATTTTTTCTGAATTTAAATGATGCATACGTGAATAATAAATTGTTGCTAATAAAAGTAGCTATTAATAATACGAGTTAGGTTGTAAAGAAAAAAAAATTGAATAATTTTGCATCAAACTTGAGCATAGTGTTGTAGCTATGGTTGTAGCATTCTCTAACCCCGTATGAAATAAAGACCTTATCAACCATATCATGTTATGGAAAGGCATCATTCCGCTAAATCAATAACAGAAAAAAGATACAGCAGTTCCAAAACATCATAATTACCACTACAAATTCTTACCCTTAGGTACTTACCTAATTGTTATCATTATAAGCTAATTCTAATGTACCTAATCTAGTTTTTACCACGAAATCTCAGAAACTATAACACTTACCATTTTAAAATTTGGCAGGTAGATTTCTTATAGGGTGTAGACTAAGGGGTACAACGGGGGTTGGAAGTTCGTATGGAGAAACTGATTCAAGAATTGAACTATTTACATAAGTTACAGTGCAGTGCAGTTGCAGTGTTATGTACATAAAGTTTGTTTAAATAAATAATTTAGATGGTACGGAACCCTCCGTGTGTGAGTCCGACTTGTTCTAGCCCTGTTTTTAAGTAAAAAGTCCCACCTATGTTCCTTTATATGCCTTTTGCTTTCCACAGCCACGATAACTCTTGCGAATTCTCTCGCACTTAAACGTGCCTACAGATAGTGATTTTCATTGTGATGAGCAGAGGTCTGAGTAGGTAAATTGATTCAACGTAGAGGATAATATGGATATGCCTCCAAAATACCGGAACTTCATATTTATTGTGATATTTGTTTCGGAATTTTGAAATTAGCACGAATTTGTGTTTAATGTGAAAAGTCGTATTAATAATATCAATCTACGCTGCCAGTGTTAGCTAATGGTGAAAGAGATCAGTATTTTATTTTATACAAAAATGCCTTGGAATAGTTACACCGTATTTTGTCCCTTACTGTTGAATTAGAAATGACGCTTGACAGTATGACACTTTATTTTATTTTAGTCCATAATTCCAATCCCGGAACTTTTTCCGGTACTTCCCGCACATTATGGATAAAATAACATGTCCATATTATAATATCTTGACGCAAGTACATAGAATCAATCTACCTACTCCGACCTCTGGTGATGAGATTGTGAAATAATTCTAAACTTAGCTTTGAATTGGTATCTAAAGCAGGCTATGTTAGCATAGCATAGCATAGCATCAGCCTTATAATGTTCTCACTGCTGGGACTCAGGCCTGCTCTCTAGGACAGGGAATGGGTGGTAACCCACCACGCGGGCCCAGTGCGGGTTAGTGGATGTCACATGTCATCGAATTTTTGGTTCTAGAACATGCCGATTTCCTCACGATGTTTTCCTTCAGCGTTTTGAGAGCCGTGGTAATGAAATAAATTACACAAAGTAGCCTAGCTGAATTTGTACCCGCCACCTACAACTCGTAACTCACACCACTGCTCTAATTTAGATTATGTTAAGTTATTTTTAATTGTTAGGTATATAAAATAGTGCTTGTCTGTGATCCCACCTGATGGTAAGCAGATGTAACTGTTAATGCTGAAGCGCACTAGTTTATCCCCACTCTAGAATTGAAGACACTTGAATTATAATAGGACGGGAAGACCGCTGAAAATTGTTCTAGGTTATTTAATAAATAACTGGTATAAGTACTTGCGGAACAAACAAATTTAATAATAAGTACTGGTAATAGGGGCAGGTTCCGGAGTTACACGCAACATGCAACAGTTTCCCTCCTTGAGCAACCGCTGCACGGTTGACGGTGCACAGCGACCACAAATTATGCCTTGATCATATGTACTTACCGAATAAAAGGGCGATACAGTAAAATGTTGCTCGCCCGAGACAGTGATGTAAGCGAGTTGTAGAGACAAGCGCTCGGCCGAGCACTCGGCGCTATGTTTATACGTACCGAGTATTCGGTCACTGTCTCACCCGTTTGCTTGGTACGTGTGATCAAGCTATTAGGCCGAGCGCAGACTTGAGTAACGACAGTTTTAAGACGCACTTTCCTCACATAGAAAAGTCTCTCTTAAAAGTAAAACGAAACTGTTTTGTCTATTACGAGAACGTGGCGTACAGCGTTTGCCTGAATTTGATACCTCATACATGTAAATCAGTTCAGTCATTTAGAAGTTATGGTGGAATAAAGAAACTCACATACATACATACATACACGAACCCTGAAAACACTCCTTTTTTTGGGCAGTCGTGTAAAAAGCACTTTCCAAGTAAACTGCTATTATCGGTTGAATCAAGTATAACATCTTGCAATATTTTATACCATCTTTGTACATAATATGGAATGCAATAAAGTATTGAGTATTGAAAACTGGGTCTAGGTATCTTGTGTATGTGAGTATATTTGTGAAACAACACGATACAGGAGTTATTCCTAGAGTGGAACAAAGTATTAAAAAAAAAAGAAAGAAAAAAACACATATTTGCATTGCGTTATTCCCTCGATGATACTTAGTGTCTATTATTATTTCAAAAAAAAAGCAAAACAAATAATCTTGTATTTTGGAACATTCAATTTTCGTTTACGTGTGGCTAAGTATAGTCTAGGTGCCTATATCATAACCATAAAGTTAGGAACAGCTTTCAAAAGTTAATACCTCTATACGTATAATACCTTTATACATAAAACCTCGTTTTATTAGGTAGTAAAACATCGTGAAATCTTTTCTAGAGCCAATTAGAGGTGTAAGTCAAGCAAGACCTTCAATAAAAACAGGTAATGTGAAAGAGATATGTAGAAAGTAGTCCTCGACACCTGATGTGAGGTCTCGTAGGGTTGGGTTGTTCTGAACCTCAGATTAGAAAATGGAAAATGTTTTGATCGGGGAGATAGGCAAGGTTTCTAAACAGGTCAGGAATAGTTGGCAAACCGCTTACTTATAGGTGACTTATAGCCGGGTGGCCGAGTGGTAACGGCCCCGATTTACGATTTGTAGGTCGTGGGTTCAAACCCCGCCAGGCGCATTAATTTGTGTAATTTATTTCATCGCCACTGCACTCAAAACGGTGAAGGTAAACATCGTGAGGAAACCGACATATTTTAGAATCGTTCCCTCTGGAACGGGCCGTAATCCACCACGTGGGCCAAGTGCGTGTTGGTGGCTGTCACATGTCTTCGAATTGTTGGTTCTAAGACATGCCGGTTTCCTCACGATGTTTACGGTCACCGTTTTGAGAGCAGTGGTGATGAAATAAATTACACAAAGTCTAGAGAGGAGGTTTGAGTCTCAGCAGTGGGAACATATAAGGCTGATGCTATGCTATTATGCTTACTTATACTTAATAATAATAAATATAATAATGTTTTTTTTATTAACAAAAGTACAAATAACACATGAAAGTACATACATATAACTATCACACAGATAGTCAATTTAAAATTTGAACCCTGACTCCTAACCTAGGAAGATACTGTATCTTAGGAGGCAGTGTCTTCGCAGAAATAGTGGAGGAGCAAGTTACGAGCGTACAGCGTAGCAGATTTACATGACAGGATAATAGTTACATTTCAAGGTGTGGAATACGAGTATATAAGTAGAAATGTTTTGTATAGTCGGTGTGTGTAGAGTACGAATGTAGTGTACTTGTGTGATCTGACAGATACAATTATTTATGGTGCCACATTTATGGATTTTTTTAAGTTGATGCGTTTATTCAATGCTCACGAGATAGTAATTATTGTACCAAGGGAACATACTAGCGCTATAAAAAATATCTTATGTGCTATACCAGGACATTTTCTACCTGTGTAACAAGTTAAATCGAAATTTATTTAGCCATTGGAGAGTGAAGAAATAAATAACTAACTCGAAAAGTTTCACCTTTATAATATCTTTGAGACAACACTTCACGTAATGTGTACATTATTCTGTTAGGCCGTGTATACGGAGACGCGGCGCGTTGGGCGTTCGTCGTGCATTGCAGCGGCGGGCCGCGTCATCGCTTGCGCAAACACAAACATATGGCAATGTACAAAGGACCGCCCAATACGCCGCGCAACGCGCCGCGTCTCCGTAATCGAGCACTTAGAGTAAAGTAATCAACTAGAATTATAATAATATCGCAACATTATATTCATAGTTTCGTAGTACCTACTTAAGTTTAATTTTATGTCAACTATCATTCTTCTCATTCACAAAAACATAGGAAATAAACAACAAATAAATCATTCATATTGAAGGAACATCAACAATCACATACACACTGTCAATAGTGTTTTAGTACGTAATAAAGTTCAATGTAAAGATGCCACGGCAGTAAACACGCTTTGTGATGTCCCACTGAAGTAAGTACAATGGCCACTTTAGTTCAGCTAATAATCACTAACCTGCATTATTGAGGCGTCTTCGGATACATGTAGGGTTGCCAACCGTACTATAATATATACAACCCTATTTTTTAATTAGTGCACAAAAATAAATGGGGCTCAATCAGTACCCGTTGCTGATCATATTTGTGTAGTCAAAAGTACAAAAAACGAAATCCCAAAATTGTCCACGAAACTTTGTCATTATTGGTAAATTCATAATTGAATCATTCATAACAACTACTACTAGAAAATACTAAGCGCAGCGTTTTTCCATTTTTATTGACATTCTTTCATTCATAAACAATAACCTGTACAATGTTTCCATAAATTGAGGGAGATTTTGGGATATAAACAAACGCTCATAAATTTGCTATTTATGAATATTATGCATTGAGACTTTACTTAAATAATAACAAGACCTTTTCTAATAAACCCTTTAAGTATTTGCCATAATAAAAAAATAGTGGAAAAATAATGCTAAAATAATTTAGTTATAGAATATAGTAGCAATAACGAAAGTGGGTCGCTACCACCGATTAAAAAGAAAAATACAAAAAAGACTGTAAAAATATAAAACTTAATAAAAATATAGAGATTTGATTTATATTAATTTAAAAATTGAATGTGTTAAGGACATATCATGACACTTTTATTTTAGATAAAAACATTGTTAAACATAAAAAAGAAACATGCAAGAAGTGCAAACAAATACGTATATGGTTTTTAATTATAAAAAATACTATTTTTTTTTAAAGTGTACTATATTTTTTATAGCATAATTTGAGAAATACTATATTTCATAGAAGAAATGTTGGCAACCCTAGATGGAAAATCATGCAATTTTGGTAATCATTGTTTTTCTTTCAACGTTTCCACATTTACATTTTTGAATGTGGAAGTGATGTTATAATCTATTGTGCTAATATAAATATTAAAAAAACACATTTAAATATCATTATAAAAATAAAATGTACTAGCTTCTGCCAGCGGCTTTTCCCCCGTTGAAGTTGGTTTCTCCATACAAACATTCAACTGTACCTGACTTTTAAGTTTGTAGGTGTTATAGTTTCTGAGACTTCGTGATTAATCCGTGAGTGGTATTTCGCTTTTATATATATATAAATAAACCACTAAATAAACTAAACAAAAAACCCTTTAGAACTAACAAAAAGGACCTAATCTAAAATATGGCATTGAAAAACTCCTCCGCATTGCTGTCGACTGGTGATGTACTCAAAAGATTGGCGGCATTGCCACACTGTAAGGAAACTCTTACCATTTGTCGAAGATTTTGTCGAAAATAGATGCTAGCTAGATAGGTCACGCGAAATGCCAATTCGGGAGCTTCCACCCCAAACGGCTCGAAAATATTACTACTAAGATTAGTTAGATTAGATATGATTAGTTTAGTTCATATTTAAGGTTTTGTACATGTGTAGATATAATTTAAATAGTTATTTATCGAGTTGTTTGTGACATCAGCAAACAGCTGGTCGACTCTTCGCGTGACCAATAAGTTCTTGTGACCAATAAGGCTGGGCTTTTCTTCGGTCAACGAATCAGCATTGCCATCCAACGTGGCAATGCTGCTAGCGTTCTGGGCACTTTTCCCATTGAAATCGATGTGGATGAATTTTTTGATGCCCAATAAGTTCTTTTTCTACCCGTTTGTACATATTATTAATTTTTAATTTGTATATATCTATTAAGTTTTATATAGAACTAGATTTAATTATTATTAATATTGTAATTTAAAGGTATTATCATTAATGAAAGTAAATGACAGTCAAACAAAAGTATAATTATGTTATTTATGTATTTTAGTCAAAATAATACTACTAAGAATATTATCATATTTATAAACTTATACCAAAACAACTACTATACAACTGGCTACTCATAGAAGAGAAAAACACAGGATTGATCAATTTGGCGACGCTTGAAGGAGTCCTATGTCCAAAAGTGGATGGAAGTCTATTGTCTGAAATAATAGGAATAGATGAACTAGAATATTGACCTGTTGTGAAACATTAAGTGTATTGCACTTTTCAAACGAGCAGCCTTCAAATTAACATGAAAGTAATTTTGAAACAAGTGCTCTCACTGTATTTATAAATATGAATGGATATTTAATGTGCATACAAATGCAATTTTGCTTCTGATTGCTCGTAATGGATGTATGAAAGTTTTAATTATTAATTCTATGTGCATAATTATGTATTTGGGTTGTGGGTGATGATATTTTTTTTTTGTTTTCGAATGTATAAACCGTTAAATTTTTATCGTTTTAATCCTGTGGAGGGTCGATTCGGTACATGAAACACGATCGATTTATAAAAATAAAATTAAAAAATAAAGTACTTTTTTCTAAAACTCGAATTAATATACGCATCTAGGAAATTAATTTCTTTAAGTAAACGAGTCAATGACCTTGCAGGGAGTTGTCTGTCGTTGCCTACTAACTACCTACAGTTCATTGACCTGGATCAGCCGACGTTTACTTAAAAAAATTAATTTCGTACACGCGTAAATTAATTCGGGTTTAAAAAAAATGTACTTTATTTTTCATTTTTATCTTTACCAATCGATAGTGTTCCATGTACCGAATCGAACCTCCGCGAGATTAAAACGACCAAAATTTAACGGTGTATAATGTTTCTCAATAATTTTGGCTCGCTTTTTATTTATTACACATAACAGCTACCAATAAAGAAATCCAATGTGATAGATGTAGACAAAAATATAAATTAAAATATCATCCAATTCAATTACAAAAAAAAAAAAATGAATATAAAGCGATTTTAATTACTACAAGATAATAAAAATAATATCAATAAAACAATATTTTTTTTATTATAATTTTATTATTATCTTTAATAAATTATTATTACATAAATAATAATTGATTTTAGAGAAACTGAGGTCCTACCACGAGCTCTCAAGGCGATTCATTATCCGACTTAAACTAAACACTTAGAGAGATGGAAAAAACATTGTATTTTTTTTGATATCTCATAACTCTAGAGTCTAGGAAATGAATGAGATCATATCACAAAGAATCAACTGGCATGCTTATGAAATAATAATAATATTCCACAACTATCACACAACGTCGACTAGTCCCAAGCTAAGCAGAGCTTTTGTTATGGGTACTAGATAACTCATAAACCTAATTATATATTTCTAAATACATACATATTATAGATAAATTACACCCAGACACAGAACAAATGATCGTGCTCATCACACAAACATTTGTCCTGGGTGGGAATCGAACCCACGACCTCCGGCATATCAGTCAGGGCCACTAACTACTAGACCAACAGTTCAGTCTTATTATTATAATAATTCAATAAATAATAATAATTAATTAATAAAAAATAAAAAAAAATCACGATTATTTATGTAAAAAAACCCTTACGTGAAATATGTAATGTCATTTTTTTTTTTTTGTAAACTATTTTAGATTTCAACAATGACGATGAGGTCGCAAAAGTACCTAAAGATTTGTCATAGGAGTGACAATTTTTGACCTAAATTATTTATGATTGATGATATCTTCGAAACCATGTATTTTTGGACCACATATTCTAGGACTGTTTGTTTTGATTTTTCTTGTAGAATGTAAAGCTTGAGTTATGGGATATAAAAAAAAAACCACATTGTATAGGGTGTATAGCTCCGTCCCTCTTTCTTGCCCTCACGACTGACTTGACTCACACGTCACGGTAAAGCCCCTGTAGGCAAGTCTAGGCTGTTAATTGCGTTCTAAATTCTTGAGTCGCAAATCTAGTCTTAGCAGTTTTAATGAGAAAAACCAAACTTGGAGTAACTTGATTAGAAATCTAGATCAACTTGTTTCGATCTATGCACTTAGTTTTATTACATGTTGCAGAAAAATAGGATTTAATTGGATGGGATGTACATTGATATACAGCGTGGCTATGCCGCCAGCTTTTTGGGTACATTACCAGTCGACAGCGATGCGGAGCTGTTTTTCGACGCCATACTCTAGGTTTTTATTTTTATTTATTGTCTATACATATTTACTAACTTCTGCCAGCGGCTCCGCCGGTATGTATTGTATATATGTAAATGGTACACCATAAACTACCTGCGTATCTTATTCTCCTTCTCTGTCAAATCCATCCAAAGGTTGTCTGTAAGAGATCGCTTTTAGCGATAAGACCGCCCATTGTGACACCTTATTAATTTTACGTTCTTAATGTAATTTTATTTTTGGTGTACAGTAAAGAATACATCTATCTATCTATCTATCTATCTCCGCCCGCGTGAAACTCGGTTTCTCCATACAAACTTCCAACCCACATTTTACCTACCCTACTCAACAAAGCAATAACTAATATCGATTCAGCCTTTCTTGAGTTTTAAATGGTGTAACTAACAACTTTATTTTAAAGAGAAAATAGATTATGTTTTTGCAAAGATAATGTAGGTAACAGTCACCTTTTTTTTAAAGTGCGAAATCATTAAATAACTTCTCTCGCTCTGGGTTGAGCGTCGTTCTTCAGTTGCCCTTAGCGTTCAGGGGCCACGGTAAGTCTTTCGTAAAATCTTGCTACCCAGTTAAAGATAGTAACGTAAGTCGACTAGCTTCTATCACCTATGAGTACCTACGAGCTACGCACCTAGACCTACCAGTCAAACAAGAGTTGAAACATAATCTGATCTGAGTAGAAACTGCACACCAGTGCATTCCCATTCCCTACAGTTTCACTTTTGAAATACTTTGTTAGTGGATACCTCTCCTACGAAAGTGAGAGCTCGATTAGGCTCATCGTTTCACGGCATAATTATTCGTTACACTAATTTTCGTTCTGTTGGTACCTACTAATAATTTTAAAATCGATCTACAATCTTTGTAAATTATCCAAATAGACTTATAATTTTATTTCAACTTAATTACCATTATCTAAATATAGGGTGACTGGTAATAAGTGAACGATACTTAAACTTGTGATTGTAGTCATGATAACAAACAACTTTTACTATGAGATCAAACCTGAAATCACGAAAAAATCTTTAAAAAAAAAAAACAATTATGTTCACCTTACTATTCAATTAATTAATGTAGGTACTTACTGAACTTGGCAGATTTTTTTCGCGATTTAAGGATGGTCCCATAGTAAAAGTTGTTTCTTATCATGACTACAATAACGTGTTTAAGTATCGTTCACTAATTACCAGTCACCCTATATAATATATAAACACAAAAGCGTAATGACGTCGAAGTACTCCTCCACATCGCTGTCATCCGGAACTACCCGTATGCCCAGAAGACAGCATTGCCACGTTGAATGGCAATGCTAATTCTTTGTGCAAAGAACGAGCCAGTCCTCTGGCGGTGTGTAATTCTCTTAAAAAGTAAACGCACAATTGGACCCCATGAGTGTTTCGACTCCAAACGGCTAAAAAAGTGTAATTACCAATAATTATAAACTAAATTACTAACTTTCCTCAAATTTCAGGTGGCTATTCCGTGGAGCACATAGACAAGGTGTGTCTGGCCCTTCGAGCTGAGTTCGGCAATTGTGTGAAGATGACCGGTTTGCTGGGCAGACCCGACATGCTGTTCGTCTTCGATGCCAGTGAGGTGGAACGGGTCTTCAGGGGCGAAGACGCGGCGCCACATAGGTGAGATTTTGTAGTCTAACAACCGATACCGACAATCAAAGTTCATAAAATAATCGAGTTGCTGACGATTTGGACACAGTGTCCGAATCAACACACTTTATTGTCAGTATTTTTTGACCGACGATTCGGATACTATACCAAAATTGAAGTTGTTTAGTACAGCGTAGTAGAAAATAAATAATTAAAATCACTACACGATATAAAACAAAGTCGCTTCCCGCTGTCTGTCCCTAAGTATGCTTCGATCTTTAAAACTACGCGTCGAATTTTGATGCGGTTTTTTTAATAGATAGAGTGATTCAAGAGGAAGGTTTAAATATATTTAACATCACCATTGCACCCATGTGAAGCTGGAGCGGGTCGCTAGTATAAAGTAAAAAAAATGTAGGTATTACCCGAAGGTGCCGCCAAAAATCGACCCTAAAATAGTTTTGGTAACGCTTTTTCCCCATATATTATATCTTAAAACTTTTTGTATCACTGTACTAAACAGCTTCTAATCATCGTCAGTTAAAAATATTGAAATAAAATGACAATTCGGACACTGTGTCTGAATAATCAAAGTTCGAACACGATTAAAAAAAAAACTTAAAAAGAGACTTAAGTACCCTCAATAAAGAACCAATACCAATTTCTCCATGGGAATTTGTAAAAGGGATATCGTGGTCTCAGAATGCAAAAGAAGGAACACTGTAGGTCAATGGTGGGTTTTAGTCAGTTAAGTACCTAAAGGCTAACTCACCGCTCCACCCTAGAGCAGGGGAAGTCATTGGATGATCTCCCAGATCCAAAAAAACTACGGAAATTTGGAAAAGATACTACGGCTTTGGAACTCAAAGCAACTGAAGATACACACAGGTGGGTTTCAGTCAGTAAAACTCTAACACTAACATTTATTTGATGACTATTTACTGAAAAAAAGGTACATAATATCTACGAAAATAATGTATCGTACTGTGTGTTAGTTTTTTTTTTATATTTACAGGCCTTCAATGCCCTCATTGAACTACTACAAGCATACACTGAGGAAAGATTTCTTCGGCGCCGAGGAAAATTGTGCTGGTGTTATTGCAGTGTAAGTAACTCTGACTTCTATAATATTGGAACAACACTACACATGTACAAAACCTTAAATATTAACTAAACTATTTATACTAAAACCTACCTACGTACATATAATACAAAAACACAGTACACTCAGGCGTTGAAGTACTCCTCCACATCGCTGTCATCCGGAAATGTACCCAGGACAGCATTGCCACGTTAAATAGCAATGCTAATTCTTTGGGCGAAGAACACTATGTTAATAAATTAGACCAATATCAATTTATCTAACATACTACAGTGTCACAAAACGAAAATTTGGCCAGTGCTTGTTGCCAGTGATGTCATAGATATGGCTTTGAACCGTGGTCTCCCACAATGGGCCTCATCAGAAGGCTTAAAGTGACCCAAAGGAAAGACTATCGAAATAAAACACTTACAAACAGGCTGAGCATTTTGTTACTTATTCACTTGTTGAAATAGGGTTTTCAGAATGTTAAATTGTATGCATTTCAGACATGGTGATCAGTGGGCTGCCTTCAGAACCAAAGTGTCTCGAGTAGCTTTGAGTGCTGGTGCTGCTGCCCAATACACGGTGCCCGTCGCTGAAGTGGCCGACGCTTTTATCCAAAGGTATTGTTGCGTCCATTCCATTCTCTTCCATTCCGTTCCGTTCCATTCCATTCTATGCCACTCCATTTTGTTTCTATTCACCCCGTTTTACGGTACTTAAAGACATTTTTAATACTACATCCAATGACACGAATAATCTTTCTTATAAACGAAAGCATGTCTGAAGAAAATCCTTGTCATTCATTTCAGAATACGTAGCATAAGAAATGAAGATTCAGAAACGCCTGCTGACTTCTTGAACGAAGTCCACAAATGGTCTTTGGAATGTAAGTACAGAACCTCATCATCATCATTTCAGCTGAAAGAAGTCCACTTCTATACATAGGCCTCCCCTAGTGTGCCACAACGACCAGCCCTGCGCGTCTCGCATCTATCCGGTCATCGGTCCACCAGGCGGTAGGCCTACTAACGTGGTCATTCTGCGAGCAAAGTGGCCTGCACACTGCCACTTAAGTTTGTCAATTCTTCGGGCTATGGCGGTAACTTTGGTTCTCCTGCGTACATCTTCATACAAAACCTGGGAAGTGCAATAATTTAGATCAGTTAACAAATCGGCTACTGTTTGTGGAGTTATACATAATTTATCATTCCTACAGGTGTAAATTAACACAAGCTATCCAAATGAATAAAAAAAAAAACAGTAGTGATGGGATGGTCCAGTGGTAATGTCTCCGATTTAGGGGTCAATCAAGCACTCTACAAGTAATACTAGAAGTCTTAAAAAATCACGGCATAAAAGACGCGCAACGGTAAAATAATAGTCATTAAACGGGCTACAATTATTATTGAATGAATGAGCTTAGGTATTTGAAAACCAATTTCATAGCATCATCATCATATCAGCCGAAAGACGTTCACTGTTGGACATAGGCCACTCCCAAGTGGCACACAATGAACGGTTCTATGCATCTCGCATCCATCGGATTCCCGCAACTCTTGCCAGGTCATCGGTCCACCTTGCAGGAGGCCTTCCAACACTGTCCTCTCGGTACGCGGTCGCACACCAGAACCTTTCGGCCCCAACGGCCATCTGTTCTGCGAGCAATGTGCCCTGCCCATTGTCACTTCAGTTTGGCGATTCTTCGTGCTATGTCGGCAACCTTAGTTCTCCTTAGGATATCTTCATTTCTGATTCGATCACGAAAAGAAACTCCGAGCATAGCCCTTTCCATTGCTCTTTGGGTGACTTTAACTTTTAAGTCTTCTAATATACTAATTTTCTTTTATTTATTTCAGCCCTCAGCCTAATAGCTCTAGATACGCGTCTCAACTGTTTCAATGCTTCCGAAGACTCGGAGAGCATGCGCTTGATCCACGCCGTCCAGACCTTCTTCCTCAGCGTGGGTGAGCTGGAACTGCGCGCTCCCTGGTGGAGGCTGTACCCTACTAAGATGTTCAGGCAGTATGTCGCTGCCTTGGATACTATCCTTAGGTAAGGTGGCTTGAAATTACTAATCAATTTATTTTAGTTAAATAAAATATCTAGAATTGATATAAAAAATCGTCGATCCTATCGTCGCTTTTCATCCGGTGAGATAGCGGTCAAGCGCGAACCTATCAACAGTAAACCTACGGCATTAAGTCCGCCTTTGTACACTAGTGCATAAAGATATTTAAATAAATAAATAAAAAAAAGACTTAATTTGAAGGAATGCCGTCTGTTTGGTTGGCCTTGCCTGACCTAACAATTGATAAAAGTCGCAGGTACGTTCATAAACCAGAAATTGTCCACACAACTTTTATCAAACAATAAAATAGGACAGCTGATGTACACAGGCGATAAACCACTATTGGATTTTCTTACAGTATACTTTATACGTATTATAAATGAGAGAGAAATTTTGCGCTTAAGGCTAAAACATACACAACAAAATTCACACATACGACTCGGTATTCTATTGAGTTCATTTCATGATATCGCTATAATGTAAAGACTATAAAAAAATATCCTTAGACCTATCTCCGTGGACTCTGCACTTTTCATATAATTACTAGTTATAAATTTCATTACAGCGTAACTCTCAGTCATGTGGAGAAGGCGCTAAAGGAAATCGAAGCTAACGGCAGCAGTAAGTCCCTGCTGCAAGACCTGGTGACGGCTGCAGGTCCAAGAGTGGCGGCTGTGGCAGCTCTTGATCTGTTCTTAGTAGGAATTGACACGGTAAGAAATTATCTGCTTACCTAAATCGTGCAACAAAACGGTAATTGTTTTCAAGTGAAAAAGAAATAGAATTGTGTCCATTTGTGTTTAAACGGTTTTTATTTTGTTCATTTAAGTAACAATATCTTAAAAAAATAATTAGTTGTTTTGAGTTCAGTAAGTTTAATATTTTCTTATACTTAAACATTTTGCGATTTTTATAGTTTTGTTTAAATAATAATAATATATAATAATACATTTATTGAACCATTGTTACAAAAGTTGCCTTATATTAAAATAATCGTAACTTAATGTAGGTCTGTAACGGTTGACAAGCTTCATTGTGTAGTCTATACGGTGGTCCCCAAACTCGGCCGAGCCTGTATCTTGGGGTTGAGGTATGATATAGATACTTTGAGCACCTAAACTAATGCTCGTATTTTAATATTTGCATGCCAACTGGCAATGGAGAAAGTGTCTTTGCGCTAAAAAAAAAATATTGTTACTATCTGTTGTTATACTTTAATTGCTAAAAATAAATTCATAAATAGATTTGACATTGACTTTGTCATTTGTGACGATATCAAACGAGTCTAAATAAGTCGCCTGATGAAAATCTTATAGCAATACTCGACGAAAAGCAAAATATAATCGAATAAAAATGTACAAATTAATAAAACGATATGGTATTGCTAGTACCTATTATTATCTGGTAAAACATTACCTTTTGTTATACAAGTCAAACGAGGCCCATAACAGAGAGCTCACAACCACCATGAGGAGCCACGAAATGTGGTCGCTGTGGCCGAAATCGGCTGGATGGCATCATCATCATCATCATTTTGTTACACTTGGTCGCAGTCACACAATTTGAAAAACAGTTAACCATTTTGCCATGTGGCCTTAAATGGCCCTGATACACAGAATGTTGCCAGAAATATTTTATAATAAATAACTTATTCGCCCTTTTATTGAGTCCTATTTATAGAGAGCAGTGGTGGCGAGTGGTAACGGCCCCGACTTACGAGTTATAGGTCGCGGGTTCAAACCCAGTCAGGCGCATTACTTTGTGTAATTTATTTCATCACCACTGCTCTCAAAAACGGTGAAGGAAAACATCGTGAGGAAACCGGCATGTCCTAGAACAAAAAATTCGAAGACGCGACATCCACCAATCCCTCTACTAGAGACGAGGCCTGAGTCCCAGCCGTGGGAACATCTAAGGCTGATGCAATGCAATTGCAATTGAGTTCTATTTGCTGGGCATAGGCCACACCATTTTTCTTCTCTGTCTAGGGTGATCTCCGGCCAAAGCCCCGCGAACACTAATCAAATCTTCACATGATCTTCGTTGTGGTTGACTTAGTCAGCGTCGTCATCCCTCAGGCGCTCAGTGATTGAAGATCTTCTTCAACCTGTTCGGGTGCATTAGTGCGATGAGCCCACTCCCACTCCAGCCTGGCCGTCTAAAACAAAATCATGTTGCTTTCTATTTTCAGACATCAAATGCAGTAGCTTCAATACTGTACCAGCTATCATTAAGACCGTCAGTGCAAGAGCGGTTGTACGAGGAGATCAACAAAGTGCTGAAGGGTAGATCGTTGAAACCAGGGGATCTTAACCAGATGCCGTATCTGAAGGCGTGTGTTAAGGAAGTTATGAGGTAATGGAATAGAATTATCTTTGATTAATCGAGGATTAACTGCTTTATTACCAGAGGTCGGAGTAGGTAGATTGGTTTAAGGTCTTTGACGTCAAACGTAGAGGATAATATGGATATGCCTCCAAAATACCGGAACTTCATATTTATTGTGATATTTGTTCCAGAATTTTTAAATTAGCACGAATTTGTGTTTAAGGTGAAAAACGTATTAATAATATCAATCTACTTACTATACTTCCCGCACATTATGGATAAAATGGCATGTCCATATTATAATATCTTGACGCAAGTAAGTATATAAAATCAATCTACCTACTCCGACCTCTGTTTATTACATAGGTATTGTTAAACGGGGTGAATAGATTTACAGGGATGTCTAGAAACAATACTTTGAAGGAGATTCATTTTTAGGGTTCTATACCTGAAAAGGAAACAATGGAACCCTTATAGGATCACTTTGTTGTCCGTGTGTCTGTCTGCATGTCTGTCAAGACCCTTTATCTCGGGAATGCGTGGAAGTATCGAGTTGAAATTAAAACCACATACTTAGGTCTGCGGTCCCTTGAAGCTGCCGCTAACTTTGATTTTCTTGTGGATATATTCATTCCATAAGCGATCATGTAAGCCCAGGAAACTCTTAGCATAGCCCTTTCCTTTGATATATACCAAAGTGAAAATCCTAATCAAAGTTTTGTTCTTGTTCACTCCCTTGTTTCTATTCACCCCGTTTAGGGGCCGTTCAAGTATTACGTAAACAGATTTTTTGCAAATATTAAGTACCCCCTCTCCCCTCCTCAGCAAAAGTAAGCAAAGCTAACATGCTTACGTACACATTGGTACGTGCATTTGTCATTGTGTTAGTTTGATTATTAATTTGTTAGCCTGCAGTAGTTGTAAGTCTAGAAAAAAGGAAAACTTAATAAGACAAAAAAAAAACAAAGTTAATTTAAAATTTTGATATTGTTAATTCAAATGAACAGTTCTCAGTCTTTGACTCACAAAATCCATGACCCTAAAATCTCAAGTCTTCAATGACATTAGATGTACATGTTGCTTAATGATGTGCGTCGGCTCATTTTCTTGTGACTTTGAAACATCGACGTAATCACTATCTAGGCCCCCCATTCCCCATGTCATCAAAAATGAGCAAAGCAAAGACCCCCCATCACTGTAGTGCTTACGTAATACTTGAATGGCCCCTGTAGGTACCATGATTATCAACTGTTTAGTTTTATCGGCAACTGTGTTCAGTGTGTGTAGTGGACGTAGGTAAAATCTAATACCTAGGTAATTATTTCATGAGACACTGATTATAATCGATCATAATTATCTGACTCCACAACCTTAACATACGGTAAGAGGCACTGAGGGGACTAGATTTTTTGTTGAAAGAGTCATCGCAGTGACGGCAGAACACGAGTGGGTTTAGGTAGGTAATAGTCTGCCACTTCATCTCGCTTTACCCTTGGCGGAAGAGATTATTTGATAGTTTCCAACCTCAAAACTTCGATCCATCCTTAACCTTCCGCTTTACGGTGGAGCGAGACGATATCGGACTTTTAATGACTAAAACTCACCTATGTCCTTCAGTTGCCTTTTGTGTACCATGACCACGGGGTAAAATCAGTAGGAAAACGATGGAATAGCCTCCACATTTTAATACCTGCATGAATAAAAATGCCTTACAATTTTAATAAGCCCTTTATTTCAGGATGTATCCTGTTGTAGTCGGTAATGGCCGACAGCTTACTAAGGATACGGTCGTTTGTGGATACAACATACCTAAAGGAGTAAGTGGCAAACTAAATTAGCTTTTGCACTAATAATATTATAGATTACAGCGATAATATGTAGATATGTACGTTTAGTACACGGCAAATAAGTTGAACCATTTTCTATGGTTACGCACAGCCACCCACATCGATTGAAACCCACCATAGGGCTGCTGCATGGCATTCAGCAATATTAAATATACCAGATCCTCAGAAAGAGAAGTTCTGATTAATAGAATATAATATATTAGTTTAGTTAGTCCACAGATTCCCCTCACTCACAGTCCCTTCAAGAAACCTACAAAACATTTGTCTGCATGTAAAAAAAAATATGATTATTTATTTTGCAAATAGGTTTAAAAAAAACACTTTTACACGTCAATTTTTTCATCAACTGATGTTTTCTAACTGACTACCCTGAAATGGAACATCAAAATAAACTCAGAGGTCAAAAGTAAACATGCAATATTCAAACCTGTTGAGGGCAACACTTGTGGAAACGGAGATGATAGTCGATGGCATTTCCGGGGTTACACCGCGACAACCAAAACTAAATATAGACTAATAATAGTACATTATGATACACTTGTAAGTGTGTAATGTCGGTGATTACCGTAGAGGCGGTATTTAGAGAGCTGAGTAATCATTAATTACCTACACACGTTTGAAGAAAACTAATTTAACTAACTATTACTACAACAGTAAAACAAGTAAAGGTTTTTGTGACATGGTGGTAAAAAAATTAATCTATTTTCGTATGCGCGCGTATTATTATTTTTTCTTTTTATCAATTAATTTTTTTTTTTTCCAGACTCAAGTAATATTCCAACACTATGTTATGGGGAACAGCGACGATTATTTCACCAACGCATCAGAGTTTCGGCCAGAGAGATGGATGAACAGATCGCCTTCACAGAAACATCATGCCTTCGCATCATTACCGTTTGGCTTCGGAAAAAGAATGTGCCTTGGAAGAAGATTTGCTGAACTCGAAATACACACGGTTATTTGCAAGGTATAAAACGCATTTGTATTATCTGCATTACCACGTTCAGCCTTCCAACTAGTAAAATATATCGTAAAAAAGTCAGCAGCAAGTTTCTATTTCAGTTTTTGGTCGTAGATGGATCTTTAAAATGTCCAGTAAATGATCTGTGCATGTTCTCTCGACATTTGAGCGCACTTCTCTCGGCTTTAAGTTATATAAATATCGTAAGACTATCTTATAAATAGCCAAATAGTCGAAAGAATGTCGAGTAATTGCAACTCAAATGTTAGTTAGTACAATAAATATAGATCAGAATGCCATTATTCCACACATCAGCTATTTCCAAGTCTATAGAAGCTCTTTCATTTGGCTTATATATTTTAATATAGTAGTGCGGTCGCAAAAGGTTGGGTTGTGTGGACAGAAATAAAAACAAATGTAATATTTTTCCAAAATCACATACAATTTCACAGTCATAATGACAATTCAATTTGTGACCTGTTAAAGTTGACTCTTATGTCTTGCTTACACATGCAGAATTGACTTAAGGGTATTACATCGCTCAATGACCTTCAAGAATTTACCTCTACACTAGTAGAGAAGAATTGACCTCTAAACAGGCATTGCAGGGGGTGCTGCGCGCGGGGTGTTAGTGCTGATTCGAGCTTTTTCTTGATTACTTATGGATATTCAATGAAATTCGAAAAAAAATCAATACAAGTTATTCAATTTATCGTAACATATATTTTGATATAAATTCAATGTATAAATATAGAGCTATTTTCGAGAAAATATGGAATTAATGTTCAAAAAAGGCCTATTTATCAGATTTTTTTTCTAGAGTTAGGGTATTTTTTTTGAGAAACGTAATCAATATAATTTATTAGTAATGTCCTTAAGTATCCCCTCCATTTTTTATATGGTAATCGTACATAAGGAAACTTCAATCAACCTAGGTGTTTTTTTGGATTTGGGCGATAATCCCCTTAAACAATACTTAACTAACTACATAACAGTAAAATAATAAAAACCCTACGTTAACTACGACTAATTAAAATATGGCGACCAAAAACTCTTCCATATCGCTGTCGACCGGCAATGTGCCCAAAAGACTGGCGGCATTGCCACGCTGTATGGCAATGCTTATCCTCTGTCCGAGGTAAAAGCCAGCTCTTCGGTCACGCGAAGTGTCATTTAGAAAGTGTCGTGCGGAATTAAATTTTTCTTCTATGCTCCTTAAATTTTAGTTAATATTTTCATGGGCCGCAGGATTTTTAAGTAAATAATGATTTACAAATAATATTAATTTAATAGTTATTGTGTCTTCCTTGCAGTGCGGCTAAGTAAAACATAATATTTTCTACCGTGCGTAGACCGTATCATCAATTTGGTTTAAATGATAGTATCTAAAATATCCTATTAAATCAGAATGCAGTAGCGTATTTAGTTTGATACGGGGTCACTTTGACCTCGTACTATTTGTTATAGCAAAAGAAAAACGCTTTGTCTTTGAACCGATACAGGGTCTAATAAGCCCATTCCATTCATCATAATGATAGCTTTTAAACGAGGTATTAAACGCCCCATACTGCAGGAATGAATCATAGTGAATAAATTATTTATTTTTCAGATGGTGCAAGCCTTCAAAATGGAGTATCACCATGAACCAATGGACTACCACATACATCCTATGTACACGCCAAATGGACCCATTAGATTGAAACTTATGGACCGGTAGATTTTATTTAAAATAGTTTTTAGTTATTTGCAATAACTTTGTGTTCCTAGAATCTTAGCTAGTGGTTATTAGTGAGTTAATATATAATTACTATATGAGGGTTCGATCTTTTTGTCAAGTAATTTTGATTAATATTATATTTCTACTAGTAGGTTTGTTTGTATCAAATACTAATAACAATTTATTACTAATAACAAGCCCAAAGTTGTTATTGTTATTGTATTTTTGTTACCTTTTCAATTATTTATCCTTTACATTTCGTTTTTATTATTTATTTGTTTTTGCTTTTGATCATTCATTCGTTCATTCATTAATTCAGACAATCAGTTATTTTGGATTAAAAAATAAGAACAACCTTGTGGTTACTCTTCTTTTACCAATCAGTGGTGGTGAAAATGACTCCTTACCAATTAATTGTCACGGACTGGTATTTTACCGCTGTGTCACTGTTTTTAATCTAGATGTAAATCTTTTTTCAATGAAACCATTCATCGTTTCTTTTCTCCTAGTCTTACTCATCCGAATTCTTGCTCAACCGTTCTCACGACAATTCCTTCATTATTCCGCAGCACACGCCCATGCCATGACAAATTATGTACAACTATTTCTAATAATGTGTATTTACATATAAGGATTTTTATGGTAGGTAAAATCATCCAATGGCAAATCCCACCCTTGGGCGGAGCGGGAAATAGTGTCAGACTCTTACTAACTAAAAAACTACCCCATTCCTTCGTTGCCTATCGTACCGGGGCCGAGCCTTCCTTTCAGAAGCCGACCCATGACCTCAGTAGGCTTCGACCCTGCTTGCCTGCAGCTATCAGGCTGGGCCTCTACGGTTTGCTGACAGCTCCTTAAGGCGCGCGCTAACAGTACGCGAACTCGACGACTTGGGCTTGGTCCGGTCGGTTACCGGATGATCGGACAGCGAGCTACCCTTTGCTCGCCGTCCGCAAGTCCGCGCCTACGGTGCCCGGAAATTGGGATCGGAATCCCGGCGGCGGCTGGGGCGAGCGCCCCGTTGCTTTTGCCTGATGTGGTCGGCCTCCTCCTTTGCTAGCATTATTGCTTCGCAGAAGGAGGCGACCGCCTGCCATCCCTCCTCACTCCGAACCATGGCCTAAACTAAGGCCCGGCGAGAGAGATCGCTTCCGCCGAATAAATATATAAGGTGATATTTTATTAGTTACCATACTGACAGGTTTGATTTATAGAATTTGTTAATTTTTGTAGTAAGCGTATTTTGTATTATATGGAGTTGCTTCGTAAATAAAATTACCAGTAATTTTAATTGTTTCGTTATTGCCTGTGTATTCCCTTGGTATTGGCATTTCTATCTTAATTTTATAATGCCACATAGGAACTAAATTACATAAACCCTTTTTTACCCGACTGCGCCAGAAGGAGGGTTATTTTCTACTCAGTTACTGGGCAACACGATGCTCCTTACTAACGGCTCCATACTTACTGGCCTCTGACTACCTTAGATTAGATTAAAACATACACACCATAATCCGCAGTCAACTATTATGTAGTTATCCGTACCAGACTAAAGACGCGTTTGGTCGGGAGATCCCTCCTTTTCAATAGAAGTTTGGGTGAATTTACACCCGTGTGTTTACTTTTAAAAGCCTCAAACGAGCTCTTTTCGGGCCTTTTGTTCGTGCTCCGCCTATTGTCGGTTTTTTGACGAACGCAGAGAGTTACGCATCACGTTCGAGGACAGTGATCGTTGGACGCTAGCTGTTGTTTTTTTTCTTCTTGTTTTTATCTTAAGTTTTATAAATTTGATTTTACAGTGTGTGTATTCATGCGTGTCAAATAAAATGCTTTTCTCTCTTTCTTTGTACGTCCACGTATTGAAACTGCGAGTAGAGCTCGGCTTGTGCGCAACTCGTGCTCGGCTTTTCTAGCGTAAACCCATCCTAAGTGTTCGATTACGGAGACGCGGCGCGTTGTGCGGCCCGTCGGGCGGTCCGTCGTACATTGCCGTATGTTTGTGTTTGCGCGCCTAAGGGGCAAATATATGGTTTTCGATGACTTTAAATCCAACATCACGTCTTAACGGCTAGTCCGTATGTTTTGAAAAAATTATATGTTAAACTAGTCTATTTGCCTAAAATAGGAATAGGTATACGAATATTAAATTTTTTTTTTTCATAGAACTTGGTGTGATTTATTTTCAAAGTTATGTCTAATACCGACAAAAAAGCAAAGATCATGCAAAGACCACTGGTGTATTATTATGAAACTTTCAAAAACTAAAAGATATTTAGGTACCAATCTTTTGATATACGGTTTTTATTCATATTGTTTTTAATAAATGAAGGACATATTATTATTCGAATAACTGTGACGCTCTAGCACCTCTTTTGTTCGCTTAAGGCAGTGTTGGGCGCAGTTAACTACTATTCTGTAATCAGATTACAGATTACTATTGAAAGTAGTTAACTACATGTAGTTTGATTACATTTAACTTAACTACAGTAATCAA
Organism: Leucania comma; assembly: GCA_958295575.1. Taxonomy (NCBI): domain Eukaryota; kingdom Metazoa; phylum Arthropoda; class Insecta; order Lepidoptera; family Noctuidae; genus Leucania; species Leucania comma. Next base: position 18,389,273 of record OY282477.1, on the reverse strand, counting down.
ACTACACGAAGTAGTTGTTAATTTGATTGCTGTAATCTAGTAGTCATGATTACTGATTATTTGAGTACTGAGTACAACAACATGAAAAGTGATGAAATTATTGATTTATTACAACTGAATATAGCTCTAAAATTTAATTTAAAAATAAAAACATGATTCTGAATGTATAAAAATTCATGTCTGTTTACTTTCACGAATAATTGAATAAAGGACTTGAAGTCGTAGATGATTAATTATGTCCTTATTATATTACATAATATTATTATTGTTTTGATTGACAAGTAATAAAAAAAATTGACCTTTAAATGTGCAGTTATAAAAAGTAATCTCGTAATCGTGATTGCAACTAGTTGTTGCAGTTGTTATTAATCAAAATGTTTAACTACTTTTTACGATTATTTAAAGTAGTTTGTAGGTGGGTGCTGCGCGCGGGGTGTTAGTACTGATTCGAGTTTTTTCTTGATTACTTATCGATATTCAATGAAATTCGCAAAAAAATCAATACAAGTTATTCAATTTATCGTAACATATATTTTGGTATAAATTCAATGTATAAATATAGAGCCGTTTTCGAGAAAATATGGAATTAATGTTCAAAAAAGGCCTATTTACCAGATTTTTTTTCTAGAGTTAGGGTATTTTTTTAAGAAACGTAATCAATACAATTTATTAGTAATGTCCTTAAGTATACCCTTCATTTTTTATATGGTAATCGTACATAAGGAAACTTCAATCAACCTAGGTGTTTTTTTGGATTTGGGCGATGTAATCCCCTTAAGGATTTAATTAAATAAAACGAGTGTCTTGACATTCATAGAATGTTTTACTTAGATTGACTCGACAAGCAATCTTAGGTACTATCATTACAAAATCATCGAAAATAAGATTCTCTGACATCGGGTACACTTTGAAATAGAAATATACATTTTTAAAACATTCATTATTTTATGAAACAGAGTGTACCTAAGTCATTTTACATTAAAATTATACGTACACTATACATTTAATGGCCACATCAGCGTACTGGTAAATATATTATGTATTTACACAAAAATATCACAAATGAGTATATTTAAAAAATGAGTAATTTTGATTTTATACATCATGAATTAAGAACATATTATACATAAAGAATACATAGCAAAATATTGACTAGGAATAAAAATATACATTATAAATTGTGAGGATGTATCAAAGAAGACACGATAATACATTAGATATAATTATGGCACTATTTTATAAACTGATAAAATAGGCATGCAAAAGCGCCTGAAATAATATTACATAAAGCTTTATAAAGGCAGTGAAAATTACTTTAAAAATTAATCAATCCTTATAACGCAGCCATTTATATTTTGTATAAAATTGCAAATTGGAATGCATTAAGTAGTAAAATTAAAAATTAAAATATCACAATATTTAATTTTAACACATTAATAGTAATTTACAATTTCAACAAGGGTTCTGCGTTTTAATTTTTGCTTCTGCGTACACAGTTCTTGATTTCAGCTTTCTGCTGTTTTTGTACAAGTAAATGGCAAGTGTAATTGACAAAGTCATTAATATAGCAGAGCCCATGGCAATATAAATGATGGCAGTGCCGCTAGTAGCGAATGCGGCCGATTCACTGGTGCCGCTTATATCACGCACTTTTCTTGACCTTGGTTCTGTTCGCGAAAATTCAAAAGAATCTGTAAATAAATCGAATTTAATTAAAGCACACAATATAATATTTCAAATTTTTGAAAGTCGTTTTTGTCCTTTTAGTAGGTCTTACATTGATATAACTACGGATAGCTAATTGAAAATCGGTAATTTAAAAAACTAAAAAACCCGACTGCTTTTCTGAGTATACATGAAAAAGCCCTAAAACAAGGAAGTCGTTGTACCCGATTGCACTTATCTGTATAATATTTTAAATACAAGATAAATTGTAGCAGTCGGGACCCATTCTAGAAAGTCAGCCGTCTAGTCAGTAGATTGGAGTAATCTGCAACGTAATATAGGTATGTGCCCTCAATTCACTAAGCCTCCATTTCTAGAATGGGTCCCGACTGCTACAATTTATCTTGTATTTAAAATATTATATAGTTAAGTGCAATCGGGTACAACGATTTCCTTGTTTTAGGGTTTTTTCATGTATACTCAGAAAAGCAGTCGGGTTTTTAGTTTTTTAAATTACCGTTTTTTATTTTTATTTTTTTAGTTTTATTTTATTACGATATCACTTTCACAGTAATTACGAATCTAACAACACCTCGCAAACTAAAATCCATCGAGCCGTTCAGGCCGCAGAGCGTGCCAAACATTTGAATTTGGCCCCAAAAATCCGCCATTTTGTTTTTTTTTTGATATACCCAGTATCACTCTCACATTAAATACGAATCTAACGACACCTCTGAAGCTAGAATCAATCGAGTCGTACAGGCTGCAGAGCGTGCCAAAAAATTAAACATATATACATACATACATACTCTCAAAAAACATAACACTCCTTCTGGCGCAGTCGGGTAAAAACGACCATCTCTTATTCGTCAGCACTTTGAGTAATTGCTATCTATTCGAAATTACTTACCTATTTCTGATTGCGAATCTTCGTAGAACTTTTCATCATCAAAGTCATCAGGAGCTAATCTGCTGACCCTGGACGATTTGATTTCATTTTCTTCGGGGAATGGCGGCAAATATGTTGATGGCGGATTTGTACTGCTAGGAGCGAATGGTTGAGGGCATTTAGGATCCTTGGATCCCGGATAACAAGAGCTTGGAGTTGGGGGTTCTGGTTTGGGGCATCTTGGGTCATTTGAGCCAGGGTAGCAACGAGGTGGTTCTTGTGTCGTGGGCTTGGGGCATCTGGGATCATTGGAGCCGGGGAAGCAACGAGGTGGTTCTTGTGTCGTGGGCTTGGGGCATCTGGGATCATTGGAGCCGGGGAAGCAACGAGGTGGTTCTTGTGTCGTGGGCTTGGGGCATCTGGGATCATTGGAGCCGGGGAAGCAACGAGGTGGTTCTTGTGTCGTGGGCTTGGGGCATCTGGGGTCATTGGAGCCGGGGAAGCAACGAGGTGGTTCTTGTGTCGTGGGCTTGGGGCATCTGGGATCATTGGAGCCGGGGAAGCAACGAGGTGGTTCTTGTGTCGTGGGCTTGGGGCATCTGGGATCATTGGAGCCGGGGAAGCAACGAGGTGGTTGTTGTGTCGTGGGCTTGGGGCATCTGGGATCATTGGAGCCGGGGAAGCAACGAGGTGGTTCTTGTGTCGTGGGCTTGGGGCATCTGGGATCATTGGAGCCGGGGAAGCAACGAGGTGGTTCTTGTGTCGTGGGCTTGGGGCATCTGGGATCATTGGAGCCGGGGAAGCAACGAGGGGGTTCTTGTGTTGTAGGTTTGGGACATCTAGGATCGTTAGAGCCAGGATAGCATCGCGGTGCTGGTTCGGTTTGTGTTGTTGGTGGCAAATATGTCGGAGGATTCAAAGTGGTCGGACGTGGTGGTTGAGGACATTTAGGATCAGGGGAACCAGGGTAACAAACTGGCTTAGAAGTTGTTGGCTTGGGGCATCTAGGATCGCTGCTACCTGGGTAGCATCGAGGTGGTTCGGGCGTAGTTGGTTTAGGGCAGCGAGGATCTTGACTACCGGGATAGCAGTTTGGAGGAGCGGGTGTTGTTGGCTTGGGACATCTTGGATCGTTAGAACCAGGGAAGCAACGTGGTGGTTGAGGAGTCGTCGGCTTGGGGCATCTAGGATCATTTGAACCAGGGAAACAACGTGGTGGCTCAGGAGTCGTCGGCTGGGGGCATCTAGGATCGTTAGAACCAGGGAAGCAACGTGGTGGCTCAGGAGTCGTCGGCTTGGGGCATCTAGGATCATTAGAACCAGGGAAGCAACGCGGTGGTTCAGGAGTCGTCGGCTTGGGGCATCTAGGATCATTTGAACCAGGGAAACAGCGTGGGGATTCAGGTGTTTGTGTCGTAGGTGGTAAATATGTAGGAGGATTTAATGTAGTAGGTCGTGGTGGTTGCGGACATTTGGGATCAGGAGAACCAGGGTAACAAACTGGTTTAGGTGTTGTTGGTTTAGGGCACCTAGGATCAGTGCTCCCTGGGAAGCATCGAGGTGGTGCTGGTGTAGTAGGTTTAGGGCAGCGAGGATCTTGGCTGCCTGGGTAGCAGTTAGGAAGGGCAGGTGTAGTGGGCTTGGGACATCTAGGATCTGTGCTACCAGGGAAGCATCTTGGAGGTGCTGGTGTTGTTGGCTTCGGGCAACGCGAGTCTTGGCTGCCAGGATAGCAGTTAGGAGGGGCAGGTGTTGTTGGTTTGGGGCATCTAGGATCGGTGCTGCCTGGGAAGCATCGTGGTGGTGCAGGAGTAGTTGGCTTGGGGCAGCGAGGGTCCTGGCTACCAGGGTAGCAGTTAGGAGGGGCAGGTGTGGTCGGCTTAGGGCAACGCGGGTCTTGACTGCCAGGATAGCAGTTAGGAGGGGCAGGTGTTGTTGGTTTGGGGCATCTAGGATCGGTGCTGCCTGGGAAGCATCGTGGTGGTGCAGGAGTAGTTGGCTTGGGGCAGCGAGGGTCCTGGCTGCCTGGGTAACAGTTGGGAGGCGCAGGTGTGGTTGGCTTTGGGCATCTAAGGTCTGTGCTGCCCGGGAAACACTTAGGTCCTTGAGTAACTGGTGGTAAATATGTGGGAGGGTTTAATGTTGTTGGACGCGGTGGTTGCGGACAGTTCGGATCAGGTGATCCGGGATAGCATGCTGGTTTAGGAGTAGTTGGCTTAGGAGTAGTTGGCTTGGGACACCTAGGATCGGTGCTTCCTGGGAAGCATCTAGGTGGTGCTGGTGTGCTTGGTTTAGGGCACCGCGGGTCTTGGCTACCAGGATAGCAGTTAGGAGGGGCAGGTGTAGTTGGCTTGGGACATCTAGGATCTGTGCTACCAGGGAAGCATCTTGGTGGTGCAGGTGTAGTTGGCTTGGGACATCTAGGATCTGTGCTACCAGGGAAGCATCTTGGCGGTGCAGGTGTTGTTGGCTTCGGGCAACGCGAATCTTGGCTGCCAGGATAGCAGTTAGGAGGGGCAGGTGTAGTTGGCTTGGGACATCTAGGATCGGTGCTACCAGGGAAGCATCTTGGCGGAGCGGGTGTAGTAGGCTTAGGACAGCGTGGGTCTTGACTACCTGGGTAGCAGTTGGGAGGTGCTGGCGTCGTCGGCTTGGGACATCTAGGATCAGTGCTACCTGGGAAGCATCGTGGTGGTGTAGGAGTGGTCGGTTTAGGGCAGCGAGGGTCTTGGCTACCGGGATAGCAGTTAGGTGGAGCAGGTGTGGTTGGCTGAGGGCATCTTACATCAGTTGAACCAGGATAACATTTGGGTCCAGTAGTTACGGGTGGCAAATATGTTGGAGGATTTAATGTCGTAGGTCGCGGTGGTTGCGGGCATTTAGGATCAGGGGATCCGGGGTAACACACAGGCTTTTGGGGTGTTGGTGTGGTTGGCTTGGGACATCTAGGATCTGTGCTACCAGGGAAGCATCTTGGAGGTGCAGGAGTTGTTGGCTTCGGGCAACGTGGGTCTTGACTGCCAGGATAACAGTTAGGAGGGGCAGGTGTTGTTGGTTTTGGGCAACGCGAGTCTGTGCTACCAGGGAAGCAGTTAGGAGGTGCCGGTGTGGTTGGCTTCGGGCAACGCGGGTCTTGGCTGCCAGGATAGCAGTTAGGAGGGGCAGGTGTTGTTGGTTTAGGGCAACGCGAGTCTTGGCTGCCAGGATAGCAGTTAGGAGGGGCAGGTGTTGTTGGTTTGGGGCATCTAGGATCGGTGCTGCCTGGGAAGCATCGTGGTGGTGCAGGAGTAGTTGGCTTGGGGCAGCGAGGGTCCTGGCTACCAGGGTAGCAGTTAGGAGGGGCAGGTGTGGTCGGCTTAGGGCAACGCGGGTCTTGACTGCCAGGATAGCAGTTAGGAGGGGCAGGTGTTGTTGGTTTGGGGCATCTAGGATCGGTGCTGCCTGGGAAGCATCGTGGTGGTGCAGGAGTAGTTGGCTTGGGGCAGCGAGGGTCCTGGCTACCAGGGTAGCAGTTAGGAGGGGCAGGTGTGGTCGGCTTAGGGCAACGCGGGTCTTGACTGCCAGGATAGCAGTTAGGAGGGGCAGGTGTTGTTGGCTTGGGACATCTAGGGTCGGTGCTACCTGGGAAGCATTTCGGCGCTGCGGGTGTCGTGGGTTTAGGGCATCTTATATCATTTGAACCAGGATAACATTTGGGTCCAGATGTTACTGGTGGCAAATATGTTGGAGGATTTAACGTTGTTGGTCGCGGAGGTTGCGGGCAGGTAGGATCAGGTGAGCCAGGATAGCAAACTGGCTTAGGAGTAGTTGGTTTGGGGCATCTAGCATCAGTGCTGCCTGGGTAGCACCGAGGCGGTGCAGGAGTGGTAGGTTTCGGGCACCTGGGGTCCGTGCTGCCAGGGAAGCATCTTGGCGGTGCTGGTGTTGTAGGTTTCGGGCACCTGGGGTCCGTACTGCCTGGGAAGCATCTTGGTGGTGCAGGTGTTGTTGGCTTCGGGCAACGCGGATCTTGGCTGCCGGGATAGCAGTCAGCAGGAGCAGGTGTTGTTGGTTTTGGGCACCTTGGGTCTGTACTGCCAGGGAAGCAATTGGGAGGTGCAGGGGTTGTTGGTTTGGGACATCTTGGATCTGTGCTGCCAGGGAAGCATCTTGGCGGTGCTGGTGTTGTAGGTTTCGGGCACCTGGGGTCCGTACTGCCTGGGAAGCATCTTGGCGGTGCAGGTGTTGTTGGCTTCGGGCAACGCGGATCTTGGCTGCCGGGATAGCAGTCAGCAGGAGCAGGTGTTGTTGGTTTTGGGCACCTTGGGTCTGTACTGCCAGGGAAGCAATTGGGAGGTGCAGGCGTTGTTGGTTTGGGACATCTTGGATCTGTGCTACCAGGGAAGCATCTTGGTGGTGCAGGTGTTGTTGGCTTAGGGCATCTGGGGTCTGTGCTTCCTGGGAAGCACCGAGGTGGTGCTGGCGTGGTTGGTTGAGGACATCTTGAATCGGATGAACCCGGGTAACACTTGGGTCCAGGTGTTACTGGTGGCAAATATGTGGGAGGATTCAAAGTCGTCGGACGAGGTGGTTGGGGACATTTAGGATCAGGAGACCCGGGGTAGCAAACTGGCTTAGGAGGTACAGGTGTCGTTGGTTTTGGGCATCTAGGGTCCGTGCTTCCTGGGAAGCATCTGGGTGGGGCAGGTGTCGTTGGTTTTGGACAACGGGGATCTTGGCTTCCTGGGTAGCAGTTAGGTGGAGCAGGTGTCGTGGGCTTAGGACAACGCGGGTCTGGGTTCCCGGGATAACAGTTGGGTGGGGCAGGTGTTGTTGGTTTGGGACACCTAGGATCTGAGCTTCCAGGGAAGCATCTCGGAGGATTAGGTGTTGTTGGTTTAGGACAACGAGGGTCTTGGCTTCCGGGGTAGCAGTTAGGTGGAGCCGGGGTCGTGGGCTTAGGACAACGGGGATCTTGGCTACCAGGGAAGCAATTGGGAGGTGCAGGCGTAGTTGGTTTGGGGCACCGAGGATCTGTACTACCTGGGAAACATTTCGGCGGTGCAGGTGTGGTTGGCTTTGGACAACGGGGGTCCTGGCTACCAGGATAACAATTAGCAGGAGCGGGAGTAGTTGGCTGTGGGCAACGAGGGTCTTGGCTGCCTGGGAAACAATTTGGAGGAGCAGGTGTAGTTGGTTTGGGGCATCTAGAATCTGTGGAACCTGGATAACATTTAGGTCCAGATGTTACGGGTGGTAGGTATGTGGGAGGAGTTAGCGTCGTTGGTCGCGTAGGTTGCGGACATTTCGGATCAGGTGAACCGGGATAACAAACCGGTTTAGGAGTTGTTGGCTTCGGACATCTGGGATCTGTACTGCCTGGGAAGCATCTTGGAGGTGCTGGTGTTGTTGGTTTAGGGCAACGTGGGTCTTGGCTCCCTGGATAGCAGTTGGGTGGGGCAGGTGTTGTTGGTTTGGGACACCTAGGATCTAAGCTACCAGGGAAGCATCTTGGAGGAGTAGGCGTTGTTGGTTTAGGACAACGAGGATCTTGGCTTCCGGGGAAGCAATTGGGAGGTGCAGGCGTTGTTGGTTTGGGGCACCGAGGGTCTGTACTGCCAGGGAAGCAATTGGGAGGTGCAGGCGTTGTTGGTTTAGGGCACCGAGGATCTGTACTGCCAGGGAAACAATTGGGAGGTGAAGGCGTTGTTGGTTTAGGGCACCGAGGATCTGTACTGCCAGGGAAACAATTGGGAGGTGCGGGCGTTGTTGGTTTAGGGCACCGAGGATCTGTACTGCCAGGGAAGCATTTGGGTGGAGCAGGAGTAGTCGGTTTTGGTGGCAAATAAGTGGGAGGATTTAATGTTGTTGGTCGCGGTGGTTGAGGGCAGTTCGGATCAGGGGAACCAGGATAACAAACTGGCTTAGGAGATGTTGGTTTAGGACACCTCGAATCAGTGCTACCTGGGTAGCAACGTGGTGGTTCCGGTGTCGTGGGTTTAGGGCATCTAGGGTCGCTTGATCCAGGGAAGCATCGCGGAGGCTCGGGAGTTGTTGGCTTGGGACATCTAGGATCACTGGATCCCGGGAAGCATCGCGGTGGCTCTGGAGTCGTAGGTTTGGGGCATCTCGGATCACTGGATCCAGGGAAGCATCGTGGTGGTTCAGGAGTCGTAGGTTTGGGGCATCTCGGATCACTGGATCCAGGGAAGCATCGTGGTGGTTCAGGAGTCGTAGGTTTGGGGCATCTCAGATCACTTGATCCTGGGAAGCATCTCAGTGGCTCTGGAGTTGTAGGTTTGGGGCATCTCGGATCACTAGATCCAGGGAAGCATCGCGGTGGTTCAGGAGTTGTAGGTTTAGGACAACGAGGGTCTTGGCTGCCGGGATAACAGTTGGGAGCTGCTGGAGTAGTCGGCTTGGGACAGCGTGGGTCTGTGCTTCCTGGGAAACATCTCGGTGGTGCAGGCGTAGTTGGCTTGGGACATCTAGGATCAGTGCTGCCCGGGAAGCACTTAGGAGGGGCAGGAGTAGTCGGCTCTGGTGGCAAATAAGTGGGAGGATTTAATGTTGTTGGTCGCGGTGGCTGAGGGCAGTTCGGATCAGGGGAACCAGGATAACAAACAGGCTTAGGAGTCGTTGGTTTAGGACATCTTGGATCACTGCTACCTGGGTAACAACGTGGTGGTTCAGGTGTTGTAGGTTTAGGGCATCTAGGGTCGCTTGATCCAGGGAAGCATCGCGGTGGCTCGGGAGTTGTTGGCTTGGGACATCTCGGATCACTAGATCCTGGGAAGCATCGCGGTGGCTCTGGAGTCGTAGGTTTAGGGCATCTAGGGTCACTTGATCCAGGGAAGCATCGTGGTGGTTCAGGAGTCGTTGGTTTAGGACATCTTGGATCAGTGCTACCTGGGTAACAACGTGGTGGCTCTGGAGTCGTAGGTTTAGGGCATCTAGGGTCACTTGATCCAGGGAAGCATCGTGGTGGTTCAGGAGTCGTTGGTTTAGGACATCTTGGATCAGTGCTACCTGGGTAACAACGTGGTGGTTCAGGTGTTGTGGGTTTAGGGCATCTAGGGTCGCTTGATCCAGGGAAGCATCGCGGTGGCTCGGGAGTCGTAGGTTTAGGGCATCTAGGATCACTGGATCCAGGGAAGCATTTCGGCGGCTCAGGCGTCGTAGGTTTAGGACAACGAGGGTCTTGGCTGCCGGGATAACAGTTGGGAGCTGCTGGAGTAGTCGGCTTGGGACAGCGTGGGTCTGTGCTTCCTGGGAAACATCTCGGTGGTGCAGGCGTAGTTGCCTTGGGACATCTAGGATCAGTGCTGCCTGGGAAGCACTTAGGAGGGGCCGGAGTAGTCGGCTCTGGTGGCAAATAAGTGGGAGGGTTTAATGTTGTTGGTCGCGGTGGTTTAGGGCAGTTCGGATCAGGGGAACCAGGATAACAAACTGGCTTAGGAGATGTTGGTTTAGGACACCTCGAATCAGTGCTACCTGGGTAGCAACGTGGTGGTTCCGATGTCGTGGGTTTAGGGCATCTAGGGTCGCTTGATCCAGGGAAGCATCGCGGTGGCTCGGGAGTTGTTGGCTTGGGACATCTAGGATCACTAGATCCTGGGAAGCATCGCGGTGGCTCTGGAGTCGTAGGTTTGGGGCATCTCGGATCACTGGATCCAGGGAAGCATCGTGGTGGTTCAGGTGTCGTAGGTTTGGGGCATCTCGGATCACTGGATCCAGGGAAGCATCGTGGTGGTTCAGGAGTTGTTGGTTTGGGGCATCTCGGATCACTGGATCCAGGGAAGCATCGCGGTGGTTCAGGTGTCGTAGGTTTGGGGCATCTCGGATCACTGGATCCAGGGAAGCATCGTGGTGGTTCAGGAGTCGTAGGTTTGGGGCATCTCGGATCACTGGATCCAGGGAAACACCGCGGTGGCTCAGGAGTCGTAGGTTTGGGGCATCTCGGATCACTGGATCCAGGGAAGCATCGCGGTGGTTCAGGAGTCGTAGGTTTAGGACATCGAGGGTCTTGACTGCCGGGATAACAGTTAGGAGCTGCTGGAGTAGTTGGCTTGGGACAACGTGGGTCTGTGCTTCCTGGGAAACATCTCGGTGGTGCAGGTGTAGTTGGCTTGGGACATCTAGGATCAGTGCTGCCTGGGAAGCACTTAGGAGGGGCAGGAGTAGTCGGTTCTGGTGGCAAATAAGTGGGAGGATTTAATGTGGTTGGTCGCGGTGGTTGAGGGCAGTTTGGATCAGGGGAGCCAGGATAACAAACAGGCTTAGGAGTCGTTGGTTTTGGACATCTTGGATCAGTGCTACCTGGGTAGCAACGTGGTGGTTCAGGTGTCGTGGGTTTAGGGCATCTAGGGTCGCTTGATCCAGGGAAGCATCGCGGTGGCTCGGGAGTTGTTGGCTTGGGACATCTAGGATCACTAGATCCTGGGAAGCATCGCGGTGGCTCTGGAGTCGTAGGTTTGGGGCATCTCGGATCACTGGATCCAGGGAAGCATCGTGGTGGTTCAGGAGTCGTAGGTTTGGGGCATCTCGGATCACTGGATCCAGGGAAGCATCGTGGTGGCTCAGGAGTCGTTGGTTTGGGGCATCTCGGATCACTGGATCCAGGGAAGCACCGCGGTGGCTCAGGTGTCGTAGGTTTGGGGCATCTTGGATCACTGGATCCAGGGAAGCACCGCAGTGGCTCAGGTGTCGTAGGTTTGGGGCATCTTGGATCACTGGATCCAGGGAAGCATCTCGGTGGCTCAGGAGTCGTTGGTTTGGGGCATCTCGGATCACTGGATCCAGGGAAGCATCGTGGTGGCTCAGGAGTCGTTGTTTTGGGGCATCTCGGATCACTGGATCCAGGGAAGCATCGCGGTGGCTCAGGTGTCGTAGGTTTGGGGCATCTTGGATCACTGGATCCAGGGAAGCATCTCGGTGGCTCAGGAGTCGTTGGTTTGGGGCATCTCGGATCACTGGATCCAGGGAAGCACCGCGGTGGCTCAGGAGTCGTAGGTTTGGGGCATCTTGGATCACTGGATCCAGGGAAGCACCGCGGTGGCTCAGGTGTCGTAGGTTTGGGGCATCTTGGATCACTGGATCCAGGGAAGCATCTCGGCGGCTCAGGTGTCGTAGGTTTGGGGCATCTCGGATCACTGGATCCAGGGAAGCACCGCGGTGGCTCAGGAGTAGTTGGTTTGGGGCATCGAGGATCATTTGATCCAGGATAGCATTTAGGTTGTGGTGATGTTGGCGGTAAGTATGTAGGCGGATTTGGTGTTGTTGGTTTTGGTGGTTGAGGACATCTTTGGTCGGGTGAGCCTGGGTAACAGACAGGCTTCACAGTTGTTTGTGATGGGCATCGTGGGTCAGTACTTCCTGGATAGCAGGTGGGCCGAGGCTGAGGAGTAGGCGTAGGCTGAGGACAGCGGGGGTCCGATGAACCAGGATAACACTTAATTTGTGGTTCAATAGTTATCCGTTGACATCCGGGATCGCGTGATCCTGGGTAACATTGTGTTGGCCTAATAGTGGTGGAGACTTCTTTAATAATGCCGTCACAACTTGAGTCACAGTTGTTTGTGCATAACTGTAATGAGGAATACAAAACATTATCACTACATAAACAAGTAGACAGAATCTTAATTTTATATTATAATGGTGCATATATTTACCTCAACATTGCAAGTTAAGTAGACTTGGTCGGTTTCTGGGAAACGGAAAGCACTCACTTTGCTGTATGCTATCAAAGTGGCTCCGCTTTTACCCGTGTTTGTAGTTTTCTGCCACAAGTCAATGAGTTTTTTCTTCCTGTAAAAAAATAAAACAAGAAAAAGCCGTCAACTGTGAAGTTAACTCTTCGGGTTCTTAAAATAGATCTAGAAAAGTTATCCTTTTGCGTTATTTTGGGTAATGTTCATTTTTTCATTTTTTTAACTTCTTGGTATAATTTTTTTTTTATTATTGATAGGTTCGCGCTTGACCGCTATCTCACGTGATGGTAAGCGATGATACGGTCGACGATGGAGCGCGCTTACCTAGAAGAAACCTATTCACTCTTGACTTAAAGATTCCCGGGTTGTAGCCATCAGGAAAATTAAATTCTTATAGGTATGCGTAAATTAATTCAAATTTAAAAAAAAATATCTTTATTTTTTAATTTTATCTTTACAAATCGATAGTGTTTCATGTACCGAATCGACATTCCATGGGATCAAAATTTAACAGTGTATTGTTTGGAAATAAATTACGATATTATGACTAATTAAAATCACTTTTCTTACTTGGGGCAGCCCTCCTTATCAGTAAGTTGAATCTTATTCGTCTTAGGGCTATCATAGCTTTCGCTGTCATACGCCCAACAATCATGGATTTTAAGGCTGAACTGGTTTCTGACGTCCTTCAGGTACACAAGGATGGTTAGATATTCGCCAATTTTGATAGAGTCTTTCAGTGGAGTCGTCTGAAAACATACAAATGTTGATAAACATAATGAAGAGTGGATCCTTTAGAAATAATGACTTCTGGTTTAAAAATGAAGTGAGTAAATAATTGAAAATAAAACTACTGATTAACATTGTAAATAACCAATTAAATTAAACACTAGATTACAAATTGATTGATTTTTTTTTAACCATTTGTAAGTATTACCTTTTAAGTTTTAAGTTATACATTAAAATTAAAATTTTCATTAAATATTACGATTAAATGATAGAGTTTTAGAATTATTAGGCATTTAAACAAAGTAATGGCCGATTTAATTAACAATTTGTAACTTTGTATTAATTGGCATTTATTATACTGGGTAATAATCTCAAGAAATATGGCAATAATAACAAAGTACATTGATTACATAATGTTTAGTCTGTAGGAGTTTATTTTTGTGCGTGTAGTGCATGTATGTAAGGTAATGGTACCTCTAAACAAGCCCACTTTACGCATTTGTCATCGGGAGATTACTTGTTTTTAAGCTTTAACTAAATTCTCAGTTCGATACTTACGTTAGGAAAAACTCCCTTTTGTATGTCCATCCAGCATTCTACTCCTCCGGCGGGACCTTGAACGGCGACCACGTCAAGCATATCAACCATGAACGGTTTCAGTTTCAGCGTGTGTTCCTCCTTCGAGGCGACCACTCCCGTCGACACTTCCAAAGAAGTGCGCGCACATGATACCTGGAACATTAAAATTGAGAAATGTAAGACAATGATTTTTGTATTAGGAAGTCTAAGACCCCTCGCCCGCGGCGACGTTTCGTAAGCGCGCGACAGCATCGCTACTAACGCGCGTTAGTCGCATTTGCAACGCACTGTAGAAGAGATGCCAACGCACTACTAACGCGCTACAGCATCGCGACTGTATCGATACGAACGTGCTACAACATCGCTACAAAAAGTCGCCGTGGGCGAGAGGCCTAATAGAATTAGACATTTATCTTTTTCACGAAAGCACACTGGCATCTTTAGGTGGTCCATTACTTAAAATCAAAACCACTTAGCAGAATATTTTGTGAGGTACTCATAGAATAAATTTGAATGCGATAGTCAATTTGTTTTTTTTAGGGTTCTGTACCTCAAATGGAAAAAAAACCTCAAATGGAAAAAATGGAGCCCGTATAGGATCACTTTATTGTCCGTCTGCCTGTCTGTCAAGACCCTTTATCTCACTAACGCATGGAGGTATCGAATTTAAATTAAATCTATATTATACAGATATCAGATCTTACCTTGCGAGCAAAGTCCTGAGGTCCTTGCAGCAAGTCGTCAGCTTGGAACACCAGCACGTTGTCGATGGTACCACACGCGTTACAAAGGGGTCTGGAGCCGCAGCCGTTCAGCGGCACTCGGAATGAGTATCGCGACTGACTGCCGCCCAATGACACGTATCTGAAATATCACGGACAATTTCTTTAGGACTTGGGGAACTAGGGTCTCATGGTGTGAGATCTTCACCGTTTCTTAGATTGAAAAATCTATATACACCGTTAAATTTTGATCGTTGTAATCCCGTGGAGGGTCGATCTGGTACATGAAACACTATCGATTTGTAATGGTAAAATAAAAAATAAAGTGCTTTTTTTTCTAAAACTGAATTAATATACGCATGTGCGAAATTAATTTCTTTAATTAAACGAGTCTATGACCTTGTAGGTAGCTGTCGGTCGTTGCGTATTAACTACCTACAATTCATTGGCCTCGCTCAGCTGACGTTTACTTAAATAAATTAATTTCGTACATGCGTATTTTAGAAAAAAAACTTTGTTTCTTAATTTTAATTTTAACAAATCGATGTTTGAGTGTTTCATGTTCCGAATCGACCCTACACGGGATTAAAACGATCAAAATTTAACGGTGTATAAAATGAGAAACTGGCTGACTGACATATCAACGCGTCGACGAAATTACTGACTTTAGGAACGTGATAGTTCTATCATCTTCTTCATTTCTTCATTTTATGATGAAGACGAACACTAAAAAAGGCTTTTTGAAAATTCAACTTTCAAGGAGGCTAAAAAGGGGGAAATTTGTTGGTATACAAAACTTTACTCCTTGCGTCTATATACTTGAAACTTAGATAAATAGTAACCCCCGTAAATAAAAAGGATATTTTTTTAAAATTCGTTTTTCAAAACCACTCTCAAAAATGCGGTTTAAGGGGAATGAGTTAGCTGTGTTATGTTTAAGGTGATAAAGTTTTTATGAAAACATTATCGCGAACGAAGTCGCTAGCAAGGGGCTAGTCTATTAATATTATATATTCTTTATTGTACACCGCATAAACAACAATAAGGTTACAATGGGCGGTCTTATCGCACAGGGCAATTTCTTACAGACAACCTTTGGATGGACTGAGTGAAAGAAAATAGATTTAGGGTTGTCAGTGTACAAACATCAGAAATAATACCAATAAGACATAATAATCCGAATACATATATACAATACCAAATAATATACTAATAAATATCAAAAATATATAATTGAGTTAGGAGAAGAAAAATGAATAAAACAAACGGCCATATCTTTTTTTGTCGTTAACTTAGATTAACGACAAAAAAAGATACGGCCGTTCATGTCACAAAAACGTACATTTCGGCACTCTTAAGGCAATCAAAATGAATAGAGTACTTCCCTTTGACCTAGAGCCCTGAAATTTTACATGAAGCAAGGTCTCGTAGTACAAGTATAGGACAAAAACTGAAAACTGTAAATTTGTAGATAGTTACGTCACAAATAAAAAAAACTTTTTTTCGATTCGGAAAAATCTTCAAGATTCGATTCGAGAATTGAATTATTTACATAAAAGTTAGTTTGTACGGAACCCTCGATGAGCGAGTCCGACTCATACTTGCCCAGTTTTTTATTTACAATACTGACTCAGTTAATGCTGTGCATAACTTTAGTACGGCCGACGGATCTTGGCGCGTCTGAAGTTAGCTTTGCGAACTTCAGTGCTCAAAATAAGCGTGTCAAATAAATGATTTATAAAAATAAATGCCAATAACAGATTTTAACAGCAATAACAACTGCTATTAGCATTTATTTTTTTAAACCATTTATTTTTTACGTGTGCACAAGCGCTAAATTTCGCAGAGCCTAACTTCAGATGCGCCATGATCCGTCGGCCGTACTGTAAAGGAGAACATTTTATAATGACCACCAATTTCGCGAATGATTCATATCTTAGAATAAAAAGTACTTACTTGCACTTCGGATCATTCAAGAATCCCTTACTGTAAATGATACCATCAAAAATGTCTGCGAACTCGACGCTGACGTCGATATAGTCGGCGGAGCATTGCACGTCGATATCAGGAGACAAAGGCGAGTCAGCGGCTCTCGACCCCCGGAAGAACACGACCCCAGCATCTTCATTGCTTTCGTAGAACGGTGATAGTGCATTGTCACCGGAGAGCTCGCGGTTCAGTTCAACCGCGGTCAGCGATTGTGAGTCATCTGAAACAGCTGTAGCGAGCGACAGCTACAGCAAAATTTCGTTTTTGAATATTTACAGTAGTGGTACATAGGGGGGCTTAATGCAACAGGGCATTCTATACAGTCAACCTTTGGGTTAAAAAAACAACGCTATGTTAGTTGTATACAATAAATAAATATTAGATATTTAAAAATAGAATGAAGTAGATTAGGTGGAAATTACCCAGTGAAATCAAAGACATAGAATTTGACAATAAATTTGAAAACGCACTTAAAATGCACTTAATAAAAAGTGTTATTATAGCCTTAATGAGTTTCTAAATTGAAATTACGATAATACAATATTGATTTCAATATTTGACGATATAATTTGAAAATTAACATTCTGGAAAATTTATCAATATTTGAAATTTGACGCAATGTAAAAATGTAGAAATGTAATAAAATGTTCAAAATAAATAAATTAATAATGAAATGATAACATAGTAATTGATAATGTGATAATATATGTCTAAATAACTTTTACAATAATGCATGCAATACAAATTAAGATACATAAAATGTTGCGGTGCCCTAGCAGGGTTCATGTACGATACTTATATAAAAAGACCTTGTAAACGACATGAATGCAAATAAATAAATAAATGCTGGTTTCCTTATGGAGCCAATATCAAACGATTGTATTTCCATGGGCGCATACCATCTTTTTGAACTCTCTTTATATAAAGCGTTTAATTTATTTATTACTAGCTTTTGCCCGCGGCTTTGCTCCCGCTCTACCCTACTCAACCCTAACCTACACTACCCTACTGTACCCTATACCAATAAATGAGCAGCTATTATTTTTTTATTTTACTTAAAGGGATAAACATTATCCAATGTCCTTCTCCTGGTTCTACATTACCTTCCCACAAATTTTCAGCCAAATCGATTCAGCCATTCTGGAGTTATAAATAGTGTAACTAACACGACTTTCTTTTATATATAGATTTTACCGTATTTTATTTATTTTTTAATTTTTTGAAAAGCTTACAGACATAAATGACATTATAATAACAATAAAAATAACTATTTTAATAATTACAAAATTATTACTTCCAGTATAGTTACTTCCTCAAAGTCGGATCAAATTCATTTGATTGTTATCACTTGGCTAATGTACGGTTCAAGTGCAAGTAGGTTCTTCTTATACAAAAAAAAAATGGCTTTGCTAAGAGCTTCCTAGCTGATGCAAAATAGGTCAGTGGTTAAAATATAGCGGTAAAAATTCAGTAGCAGGAGCAGTTCTCGTTAAGTGCCGCGTGACGGCAGCACGTTTGCACGCTGCCGCTGCACTACTGCTGTTTGTTACTCCATAAAAAAAACCCGGCCAAGTGCGAGTCGAACTCGTGCACGAAGGGTTTCGTACCATTGACTAGGTCAAAGGTTATGCGAGAGTGTCACCACGGGCCCCGGGACAAAGGCAAGGAACGGAAAGAAAGGTTTTTAGTCAGTAAAAGTCTGACACTATTTCCCGACCCACCCAAGGGCGGGATTTGTCATTGGATGACATTACCTACCAAAAAAAAAAACCATTGACTAGGTAAATAACAGAACAACAACAAAATAGGCAAAAAATGGCTTTTTTGTATGGGAGTGTATCCTTAAATATTTATTTTATTTTAATTTTATTATTTATTATTAAAGTAAAAATACAACTGAGTATTTTGTGAATATTTCAAGTGCCTACCTGTTGACATTACTGATATTGAGCAAGAAAGGGCAAAAAAAAACCGCGTTTGTGGTATGGGAGCTCCCCCTTAAATATTTGTTTATTTGATTTTTAGTATTATTTGTTATAACGGCAAAAAAAAAATCGGTTCTTGAGATACAGCCTGCTGACAAGCAAACGGACACACAGCGAAGTTTTAGTAATAGGGTCCCATTTTGCCCTTTAGGTTCGGAACCCTAAAAACGTACGACTGCCGCGCTACAACCGCGCTGCGGCCGCGCGTCTTTTATGCACAGGTAAATAAACCTCTCAAGAATTATAAATTCATTGAATGTTAAAATTATGTTTATATGAATAATACACTAAGTATCCCTTCGTCAAACATCCAAGGATCTGTGTGTGAGATGACGGCACTTATTACTATCGCAAAATCTGTAATTTATTGTTCGCGCCGCACAATGAACACTGACTCTCACGTACTAAATTTTGTGTCACAAACTACTCAATATGAAAACTAAAACAAGTCCATATTATAAAATTATTTGTCGAGACATGTTTTATAACTTCTACTTTTGCAGTTAAATTCTTATGACATTTATGTCAAGTTTTGTTTTGTTTTAGTGATAGTATAATGTAGCATGTGCTACTTAATAAACACGAACGAAATGTATTCGCCTTAATAGAGACAATAAGAAAAGTGCCATTGAATATATATTCGTAATGGTAATTGGGATATAATGAAATATTTTGTTGTATCCTATATACAAGGCTTAATTCAATAAGGATCCATTCTTTAAATGTATGTAGTAGGATAAGGAATAAAAAAAAGATTTAAATCAAGTTGAAATAAAAATATACACATAATTCAAACACCTTTTTAGGGTAATTACTAAAACTTCGCTCTGTCCTTCTGTCTGTCTGACTGTCTGTCACCAGGACTGTATCTCAAGAACCACGATAGCTAGACAGTTGAAATTTTCACAGATTATGTATTTCCGTTGCCGCTATATCGAGAAATAGGTACTAAAAACAGAAAAGAATAAATATTTAAGTGGGGCTCCTCTACAAAAAACGTGATTTTTTGCCGTTTTTTGCTACGGACGGTACGGAACCGTTCGTGAGCGAGTCCGACTCACACTTGGCCGGTTTTTTTTGACGGGATCTTCTCGAGTGAAGTCTAATGGTGATATCATGGTGATATTCATTATTTGTATATTAATTAGTATTGGATGTTATAATGTAAAAGTGGTGTAGTTATGTATCTAAAGTGTCTTTACAACTGAATAAATTATGTTGAATCATTGAATCGGCAAAATCGAGCTGAGAATTTTATCGGCTTGCCGAGATGGCTTATTTTTATAAATTTGCTGGCAAATATTACAAAAAAAAAAAAATAAGTAGAATGCGTAACATTCGCATTGTAATGTCAAACTATATTTTGGAGTTAAAGTTAAATTCTTTTTAAGCTTGATAGTGCTTAGCAAAAGACAAAAAAAAAAACAGCATACTAATGACAGTTTCAAAGAAACCGCTCTATTTACACAAAAACTTTTAAACTGAGTGAAACGACAGTGGACTTTACTCAAGCTTGCCAATGCTCGATTCATCGATTGACTTTTAATATTAAATATATTGTCACTCGATTGACTTTTAACATTAAACGTATTGTCGCAAAACAATTTTTAAACACCATAACTTATAGTGGGTCACAGTTAAGATTAAAGTTTTCGAAATAATCTTAAGTATCCATTTTATCAAACCATGGTTTCAAATTAAAAATTATGAAACAATTCTTACGAAGTCGCATATTTATTAGGTACCTGCATTGGTTGATGGAATTTCTAACAACACATAATTTGGTATTACCTAATTGTATTTCTGTTACTTAATTTTTTATTACGTTGTTTTGGAGACCGGCTGACAGTTCAGACACAATATATTCGGACGCAGTGTACGAATGGACACATTTTATTTTAAATATTTTATTACTGGCGATTTGGACCCCACATAATTTACTGAAGCCGTTTAGTACAGTCAGATAAAAAAAGTCTTAAAATCAATACTTATTAAATACTTTGTCCAGAATGACTGACAGACGGATCAACGCACAGCCTAAATCGCTGATCGTAAAGATCTGAAACTTGGAGGATATGTTCTTTGTATGGCATAGACATCCGATAAGAAAAGATATTTCAAAATTTTACCCTTAAGGGTGTGAAAAAGGGGGACAAACTTTGTATGGCACAATGTAATTCCTTGGTTCAGTCTACTTCAAATTTTGCATGAACATTTTTTGACAGAATTGATGGAAGTCGAGTTACATATTTTATTGAAATTCAACCCATAACGGGGTACTCTTGAAAGCACTATTGGTTTTAAATACTACAATTTTATTTCCCCATATATACTGTTCCTATGTGTCAAACATTTAGTCGTCATAAATGACATGACTAGCACGTTGGTCTAGTGGTTAGTGGCCTTGACTGCTATGCCGGAGGTTGTGGGTTCAATTCCCACCCAGGACAAATGTTTGTTCTGTGTCTGGGTGTAATTTATCTATAACTAGCGACCCGCCCCGACTTTGCACTGGTGCAATGGAGATATTAAATATATAATGCTTTTTTCCCCATTTATTATATTTTAAAACTTTTTACCCGACTATATTGAGCAGTGTTTGTCCGAATCGTCAGTGGAAACAATGTTGAAATAAAAATGTGTCAGTTTGGACACTGTGAAACGTCAGTAACTTGTTTTGGAAGTCAAAGGGAAATAGTTACACAATTATTTAGCAGAGAATATATGAGAGAATGTGTGAACTATTGAACTTAGGTTAAGTTATTATTGGGTGAGCCAAGCGATCGTCGCTGATAAAATATTCATTAACCTTCTTATTATAGTGAGTAGGTTTGTATTGAAATGAAGAAATAGGGAGTCTTATTTTATTAATATAATTATTCATAGGCTCGCGTTTGACCACTATGTCACATGATGGTAAGCGATGACGTGGCCGGCGATGGGGCACGCTTGCCTAGAAGTAACCTATTCACTCTTGATTTAAAGACTCCTAAGTTGTAGCTATCAGGGAACACAGACTCCGGCAGGGAATTCCACTCTTTAGCTGTACGCACAATAAATGTATTCCCAAAACGCTTTGTACGTATGGGTGTGATGTCCACCATGTACCTGTGGCGCATCGCCGTTCGTCTAGTGTTCCGATGATGGAACGGACTTGCCGGAATTAACCCAGATAAGCCTACTGTCCTGTATGTAGGACGGTGGAAATAAAAAAATATTTCAGATTACCCACTTAACTTTATAATATTTTCTCTAGTGATTTGTAGTCACAAACGTATGTGCTTTTATTTAAAAATATAAAACGTCAAGTAATTTTAACAGTTTTACATAACAATTCTACGAAAAGTGTGGTACAAAAGTGAGTTGCAGACATGCCGAATTACAGGTAGGTACAAAAAGTTGTCTTTTACAAATTAGCTATATTTTTCTGTATTTACAAGTCGTTGATAACCTCATCTTTAGTACTAACAAAGTATTATAGCAATAACAAATTGATAATTTGATATAATACGTTTTATATACTGGTGTACTACATGTAGGACAGTAGGATAATAGGTACAAGTTCTTAGTATACATTTTTTCCTTTACAGGCCGTTAGCTACGCATGAAATTTTGTAAAAAATTCCTGATTATGAAGAAGATAACAGAGAAACAGTGATTTGTATCCTACCACCTCCCGTTGATCCCGACTGCCCCACTGATGAAGATTCGGGGGAAGAAGATAATGTGACGTTGAACAACTTACCACGTAACACGCTACTTCAACCAGCAGAAGTATCGATACAAGGCCAGACTCCGGTGAGTGATTCAGAAGAAGAACCTCCGGATTCTACTGGTGTCAGAAAACGCAGGCGAACCTACGCGTGGAGAAAACGTGACTTGGAAAAAAATCCAGTAAATTGGCCTGAGGTTCAAGGAGCTTTCCAAGACAAGCGCCGATGAAGATGTTATTTCCGTGTTGGTGTCGGAGAGTAACAAATAGTAATATAACCACTGAGTATATGAAGAATGCTTCATTGGCATATTGCTAGTTAGTGGTTATGCAGGGCTCCCGCGAAGAAGAATGTATTGGGAAAACTCTCCTGATACAAAGAATGAGTTGATCAGCTCTGCTATTACTAGACATAGATTTGGTTTTACTTTTCGCCACCTTCATGTCAATGACAGTGGATCTGCAAGACAAATATACAATAATACCACTCGTAACACTTCTAAATTTGGCATGGCAGTTATACAAAATGAATCATGGAAAACTTGATCTGATCACCTTGGTTTTCAAAGGAGAGTAGCAACTGGTTTGATTGAATCAAACAGAAAAAATTCAAAAGGAGGGCCAAGCCGACCCTCTCAACATGAACATGCTGATAGTCGAAAAGATCAAATCAATCACTTATTTGTTCCTCAATCCAAGCAAACACGCTGCCGTCAATGTCATAAGAAATGTTGTGTGTCAAATGTTGTAAAACATTCATGATTTTATGAATGATACATTCATAAATAATTTTTCTGATCTATAATTACCTGATAAAACACATTTTTTTAAGATTTTGTAACTATTTCCTATATTTTATACGATTAAATACTCTCTTTCATGTGATATTTTATTTACCTTTATTGTCCTACTGTCCTACATATAGGACGGCTGTTTCCTTGAAAGCCTTAAACTCAATATTTTTTTCAGTATTTTTTTTATATTACCTAAGGTCTATATAACCCAATAATATTACTTATTTCGAAGTTTTCAAAAAATAATAGTTTCAGGCTTATCTGGGTTAAATTGAGTCTGTAAGTACGCTAGAGGCTCTTATTTTGTTTTTTTTTTTCTTGAGATTTTCTTCTTTTTTACAAGAGAAGTTTGATGAAGGTAAGTATTTTATCCAGTATTTCACGCATATAAAAAATATTTTTCAAGAGGACTTTTGGAGAGATTTGTTGATAAAAATGAAACACAGCCCTATTACTAAATTTGATTTTGAGTTACAGTATCTGTTTATCTGTACTGAGATGGCGCATGTTTCAGTAATTCCACATGTTGTTCAGTTGTATAGACAGTTGAGAAGATTTATGCGTTGAGATTATGAAGTGTGGGACTTACCTGCACGAGTGCAATCAGTGCCGCTATGCGCATGACAGCCGCTTCATGGGGCCCTGGAATGAAGAAAATGAAGCATTAAATGAAAAAAAAATACAAAAACAATGAAAACGGCTATAAAGACAACAAGTCAAGATTTACACAAGCTGATTTTCAGTGGTGGTAATAACTGCCTATTTTTCAGTGGCGGTAATAATTTCCTATTTCTCAGTCGTGGTAATAAATGCCTATTTTTCAGTGGCCTGTATCGTGCGTGCACTCATAAATATGTAAACTCATAGGTCTACATAAGACTTCCAGACCCGGAACCTGGCGACCGCGTACTAGAAGACTCAGCGTT
Organism: Leucania comma; assembly: GCA_958295575.1. NCBI lineage: Eukaryota > Metazoa > Arthropoda > Insecta > Lepidoptera > Noctuidae > Leucania > Leucania comma. The sequence continues at coordinate 18,365,594 of OY282477.1, read as the reverse complement.
GGAAGACTCACCACAAGCTGGACTGACCCACCTGGTGAGGGTTACAGACTTACAGGAAAACGATGGATGCGAGACGCGCAATACCAGTCATTGTGGCGACACTTGGGGGCAGACTATGTACAGCAATAGACGTCTTTCGGCTTACTAGATGATGATGTTGCCTGTCCAAATATTTGTTCCGAGTGTGAGTAGAACTCACGACATGCTACACATCAGCCAATCGCTCAATGACTGCGCTAACCGACTACTAGATCAAAATTTATCTATATTTTTATAAAGTCAAAAGTTCTATCAACTCGCGCTTTTCGATTTTTAATGTGGTGCCTTCCTCAAAAAGTTTGCATACATTTTTGCTGCTATAAAATTTTGTTACCTACACACAACAATAAGCTCGTAAAATTATGATGAGCTAACGAAATAAATGTTACGAAAACAATAATCAATTTCAATTTATTGTAAACTTGAAGAGTTTCTCAATTAAACAGCATTTATCACAGAAGAATAGACAGCGTTAATGGGGCTTTAAACAGTTTTGAAAGACATTTCTTGAAATATTTTGTCTAATCAGTTTTTTCTTTTGCTTAGATATTATATACGAAATGAATACCTCAGTAAATAACTGTTGCTTACAAATAACTTTTTGCTCAAAACGCACTTGAGGATTGATTATTTCAAAAGATTTTTCTTCATAGGTCAATGACTACCAGTAACATCAATTAAGCTCTTACAAAAGTATTTTTTATAAATATTACATAATTACATAACGTTTAAGGAATATACAGTTAGGGATCAAAAGTGCATTTGCACTTTACCAAAGTTAAAGTTGTCTAAAATTTTGTTGTAGACGAGGGTCAATGGTTCGAATGACTGCTTTAATTTGTAGCATACAATCTAAGATACTGAATAAACTAGTTATTGACCATTGATTCTAATCTACAAGGATATTTAAGACACTAGCATTGATAGAGTGCAATTGCACTTTTGACTGTAACTGTACCTACCTATACATTAGTAATTCATTTTTGTGGGCGAGTTTTTGTCAAATATCTTCTCTGGGTAGAGCGAGAGGAAGTGTCAGACTTTTACTGACTAAAATCCACCAGTGTATGTATAACACCAGTAGTAGTAGTAGGTACTACAACTACTGGTAGTAGTCTACCTGTTAAATTTGGCATTCCAGGGTTGCGGCGACTTTCTTAAATCCTTAGCGAAAGGGAAAGTTAAATACGCAATCCAGTTTCAGAAGGATTCATAATCAAGTAAATTGCCGAGCGATTAAAACAATTACAGTTAAAGAAAGTTAATCAAACTCCACGAAGCAGATGAGCAATTTCATTCAAGATTACACAAAGCAAGTCATTATAATAATTGTTTACTAATTAAATTATTAAACATTCGTAAATAATGACCTAGTTTATAAGACCATGATTGATAGGTTAATAAATTCAAAAGAACGGCCATTACAAAACGTCAGTCAACGCATTTTTAATCAGCATCAAATTAAAAACGAATTAATAATCACGAATGACAATATTTTTAATTCCACAATCAATCAAAGCTTCCTATTATTAAATATGAATTCTAAGCATTCATAGAGTCTATTCTAAGTTAATAGCTTAAGTGGTGCCTCACGAAGAGGTTTTAATTGTATGGTTGCATCTCGGATTCGTGAGGTCAGTCTCGTGAACCGTGCCTGGAGTGTTTCCGTGTGTTATTTCGTCATAGGCTTCTCAATTAAACGCTTTTGGACCGTTTCGACACGCCTCTCTTGAAGTTTCTTTAGGTTACTACTACTAGGTGCTAAAAATCGGTGAACATACATAAAAAAAAATATAAGTATATACAGCCGATCATAGAACCTTTTCCTTTTCGAAGTCGGTTAAAAAAAAGGACAAGATTTACCCATGTGACAAAAACATCGACAGATACGCATAACAAAGGTTTGTCTTTATATCTAATATTAATGTGATAAACACTACGACCCTCTGACACATTAGCAATAATTAGGTTATAAAATTCCAATAACAGTCAAATTTCTGCAAGGATGGATTCACACTCACATGAAAATGTAATATTACAAGCTCGTTAATTTCTTTTCAAGGCATTCGAAGATATTTACCACTATTGAAACAGTATCTAAGCGACAGCGATGCAACTCCAAATTCATTGACACTACGATTTGTCAATAAGATACAGTAGGCAGGTGTTGTTTACTGAATGTTTCTTCATCATTATCATCATTGCAGCCGAAAGAAAGGCACTGTGCCTTTCGTATCCATCGGATTTCCGCGACCTTCACCAGTACCCCTAGCCAAGTTACAATCGTTTCGTTTAGCGTGAACGCTTGGAGTTGGCCACGCACCTGACTCCTTTGTTCTAACGTCATCTCAACTATGTAACTTGGCTAGGGGGCCAAGTCATCGGTCCATCATGTGGGAGGCCTTCTTCTTAATAATATATACACCGTTAAATTTTGGTCGTTTTAATCCCGCGGAGGGTCAATTCGGTACATACAATGAAATCAATTTCGTACATACGTATATTAATTCTAGTTTTAGAAAAAAAGTACTTTATTTTTTAATTTTATCTTTATAAATCGATTGTGTTTCATGTACCGAATCGACCGTTTTTTATATATTCGCGATTCTTCAAGCTATGTCAGTAACCTGGGTTCTCTTGTGGATATCTTCATTTCTGATATGAGCACGCAATTAAACTCTGACCATAGCCCCTTTCCATTGCTCTTGTTGTGAATGTTACAACAAATAAGATTCCCCACTTTTGTAGCTCACTGTAACTTGGTTGCGTACAAAATACCTATAGGTTTTTGTGTTAGTAATTAATACTAATCGGTCTTAACAATAGTGGCTCGTATTGTTTCCCAAGTTTTTTGTGTGTTCTTATTGAAGAAACACTCATTTGTATTGTTCTCTGAGCATTGGTGATCGATTACACGGTGATCAATTGTTTAGTAACCTATCTTTTGATTTATATCTAACGTTAATGGTGTCAATTAATTAGCCGTTTTCAGGGCTCTGTGCTCAAACGGTAAACAACGGGACCCTATTACTAAACTCGTGTTTATAAAGAAGTAATTACTTGTTGCTAAGTAATTTCTTATTAGGTCATTACTTGAGTTTAGAAATCTTCATACAAAATTTCAATTTGTTTTAGCTATATAATACAAATTGTTACTTAAGTAGTTACTTTTACTCAAGTAATTTGTTTTTTCTTGTCTATAAATACGGGTGTCAGACTTCACTGTTTGTCCGTCTGTTTCTCACCAGGCTGTATCTCAAGAACCGCAATAGCTAAATAGTCGAAATTTTCACAAATTATGTAATTGTATTTCTGTTGCCGCTAAAACAACAAATACTAAAAACAAAATAAAATACATATTTAAGGGGGGCTCCCATACAAAAAAACGCAATTTTATGCCTATTTTGTTGTTGTTCTGTTGTTTACCTAGTCAATGGTACGGAACTCTTTGTGTGCGAGACCGACTCGCATTTGGCCGTTTTTTTTATTTACTTCTGAATTATCAGATTCATATATCCGTATTAGTATTATAAAGCTGGAGAGTATGTTTTGTTTGTTTGAATGCGTTTATTTCAGTAATTACTGTTTGGAATTATAATGCCATCTAGCCGATTTCGGCCAGAAAAAACTGCATTCTTTGGCTCCTCATAGTGGCTGTGAGCTCTGAGCCACAAGTCTGCTATTATAATAGTGTCAGAATGGTCTATTATACTATTGATTTCATAATTGTTGATTTTGACAAGTTTGGTAATCTACTAATATAATGGTGCCATTATGACCTTCCAATGATCATGTACTGACAGTGCATTAAAAGTGATGGCATAGAACGGTAATCTCGTACACAATGACAAATGAATGTCTGACGTGTGCGGTAAATCTGCTAAAATTTTGACAGTTCCTTTGATTAGTGATCTACCTTTAAAGTCGACTTACATATGTGCGATTTTTTTACGCAGACTCAATGAGTTCGAGTTACAGTTGAGGGGTTATTGCTTTGAGTTCGTTACAAGACAGCTCATACCACAATTCTGTTACGAGAAAACTGACTGACCAATGATCGGCCTTTTTTGAATTAACAGATTACGAACTTTTAGCAAAATGACAGTGGCATCGTGTTGGAATTACGATATTATGAAAATAGCAGACATAGGGCCCAGGTGTGCTGCTCTGTCATGTGATCGATAGCCCATTTGTCGAAGGAGACTACGTGCCGTCGACGACTCCTGCTCATCCGGATGATTATGGGACAGCCGACAGCGCGCAATACGTATCTCGCCGTCCGCAAATCCACGCCCACGGTGAGTACCTAATGTGTGAGATCGTAATAAACTTTGAATTTGTTTAGATTTTTTATCTTCGTATTGTCAGTCATTAAAATGTATTCATACAAGATGATGTCAAAACACATTATTAATTTGCTTGCATTAGGCTCTAAAGGTTAAGCAGATACTTAGTGATAATTTGTAAGAAGCGAAATATTTTGGATAAATATTTCGTGATAAACTTCTTATGAGGAAAGCTTTATTTACGGGACTTTCAAAAGATTTTTTTTCCACAACTATCACAAAACGCCGTCTAGTTCCAAGCTAAGCAGAGCTTGTGTTATGAGTACTGGACAAGTGTACAACTGATAAATATACTTAAATATTTCTAAATACAAAAGATATCTATAAATATAAAAGAAAGTCGTGTTAGTTACACTATTTATAACTCCAGAACGGCTGAACCGATTTGGCTGAAAATTGATGGGAAGGTAGCTTGGAGAAGGACATAGAATAACTTATATCCCGAAAAAAAAACCTTTTTATTTATTGGTATAGGGAAGACTAGGGTAGACTAGGGTAGAGTAGGGTAAGCATTTATCTATAACTAGCAAAAGCTAGTTATAGCAAAAGCTAGTTATAGATAAATAATACCCAGACACAGAACAAATGATCGTGCTCATCACACAAACATTTGTCCTGGGTGGGGATCGAACCCATGACCTCCGGCATAGCAGTCAGGGTCAATAACCCTAGACCAACAAGCCAGTCAAGCTAATTTAAAAGCTTTTGTTTTTATTTAGTCAGTAAAAGTACGACTCTCCCTCTTACTCCACTCCAAAATAATTTGACGATATCCCACTGCCAAAAAAAAAACTGTCCAAGTGCAAGTAGACCTTGCACAGAAAGGACTCCGTATATTAAAATTAGTATTATTATTCCTGTTAAAGACTATTACACCTCACCATAAACGATTGCATTACTGTTTACTATTAGGTGCGATCGCAGTCAAGCACTGGTTTATATATATAAATATATATTAATTATGGTTAACTTTATTTTAATTTTATTATTTGTTGTTGTAGTGGCAATACAGATATATATTCTGCGAAAAAAAAGAAATTCTCTACCATTCACGGTTTATGAGATACAGGCCGTTGACAGACGGAGGCACAGACAGACGGACATAAGACGGACGGTCTTAAACTATTTGTAAAATAAAGTAATTAGTTACCGCAAGTAGTGTAAATACAGATTCTGAATTAATAACGATAATTACGCAATAAAGGCCCATTTAGACGGTGTGAGAAAATCGTACGCAATCATCGAGAGAGGTATGAGTTACCTCTCGCCCGTCCACTCTGGCGAGAATCCTATGTTCGAGACGAGAAACTCGTACCGTCTAGGTATGAATGTTTAGACAAAGAAACTTTTTCTATTTTTTTTTTACGTACGTTCGAGACGAGAAACTAGTACCGTCTAAATTGGCCTTTAGTCTTTTTTTTTTTTTTTTTTTTGGTAGGTAAAATCATCCAATGACAAATCCCGCCCTTGGGTGGGGCGGGAAATAGTGTCAGACTTTTACTCCCGGGGCCCGTGGTGACAGTCTCACATAACCTTTGGCCCCAGTAGGCTTCGGCCCTGCTGGACCCCTACAGTTTGCTGACAACTCCTTGGGCCTTTAGTCTAATGATCCACAAATTAGTGTACCAAGGTCACAATAGTTTAACAAGCCTCTAGTAATTTACAACTATTTTGGTAAAGTTCATGAGGTCAACGGTCAACGTGTTTAAGTAATCCGTGTTTTTGCTGTAATTATCTGAATATTCCAAAACGCCTGAGCTATTTGCGTTCATGTTTTTAAAATAAACTCGCTTCTGCTATCGGCTGCACTCGCGTGAAAATAAGTTTTAGGTAAAATCAAATAATTTTTTTTAATTTCACAATAGGCCTACATGGGCACTTATAAAACGTCAGAAGCTAGTGCACGGTTTCAAATTGGTCGTTTACTATGGAGAAGAACCGGCAAGAAACTCCATGGTTACTCTTTAAAAAAAATTATTTGTCTTATAATATTTTCATATTACAGTATTAATAATTATGTAAGGTCAGTGTAGACCAGTCAATTTTGTACCCAAAAGCACAATAAAAAGAATCATAACAATAATAAAAAAAGTGTACGAGTCACTTTTTTTTTATTATTGTTATGATATATATATAGAAATTCGAAAAGTCTACAGCGTTCTCACATTCACATTATAAAGAAGAGGCTATATTCAACAAAACAAGAAAAAATAAGTAATTACAACTATTTCTTTAACAGTTACACTATAAGATGTTAATAAGAAAATTACTAACGAATTTAAGATAGTTGAGGTCTGAATAATATAAAAAATATTACAAAAGCAATGTGTCAAAAAAATATGTAGTTATATATTGAAACAAAGATGGAGCAGTTAATAGACACAATTTCACAATTTGAATGAGTTACCAGGGGTCACATGTGCAGAAGCAATCATTGCCAAACAAGCGTGTCTTCGAAATTATCTTTAACCTTATAATATGCTTTTTTGGTTAGGACATGCTTAATATGAGTTTTGATTTTTCCCTCGCTAAGTTCAGTTACCGCCTTTGGCAGCTTGTTATAAAAACGTATGCTGTTTACTAAGAAAGGTGGTCTTGGCTAATATCCATTTGGGTAAAACAATTTCGTGTTTATTGCGTGTATTTTTGCTATCGCTTCTAATTTTAAAAAGTCCTAAGTTTTTATGAACATACAAAATACTTTTTAAGATAAATATATAAAGATAAATTGAATCAACAGAGATACGCTTAAATTCAAAGGTTTGTATATCCTTAGTGAAATGTTCTTTAAAAAGAGATTCACCTATCAAATATGTTTTTTTTTTTTAATTCTATTGGGTTGTTGGTGTAAAAGTTTTCTAACGTCTCAGCCACTTTTGACCTATCTGTAATGATTTTACTATCAATTTTGAGCGATAATTCATTCCGATCTCGTTGGTTTGTCTTTCCAGTTTCCTTGTTTATTACCTTCCAGACAGTATTTATTTTATTATTAAAATTTCCAATTTTCTTCCTTACTGACTTAGATTTAGCTTAGGCGCAGACTTTTTTATATCTTTGAATACATTCTTACGTGGTTAGGTAAGTTAAGATCAGACGACCAGGATTTTTCGTACTATAGCTGATATAAAGTATCTCTGCCAATATACAAACTTTAAACTTGCGTTTAACCCCCTTAGTGGCTGAATTTTGTAAAAAAATTCTTAGTGCTTCGCCTACGTCATCAAATCTTACCAAGAAGCCTTATGAAAAATTTCACATTCCTAGTCTTACTAGTTTCGGCTGTGGGCCGTTATCAGTCAATCAGTTTCTCCTTTTATTGTATAATAGATAGTAGCGGTCCCGAAAGACGTTGTCTTGTACGAAAGCTGGCGTTGAAAACTCGATTATAGCGCCATCTACCGGGTTCAATTGTATTTTCAAACCATCAAGGGACCCACTCAAATATAGACATCAAGTTTCATTCATATCGGTCAAGCCATCTCGGACGACACACGTATAGAAAAAATGTTATAAACTACCAGACCCGGCAAACTTCGTACCGTAATAGTCAGTTTTTTTTTTCGTGAATTATTCCATATTTTCTCACAATTTAAATCTTCCCTGGATTATCATGAATATTTCAAGACCAAACATTTTCAAATCGTTTTGGCCGTTCTCGAGTTTTAGCGAGACTAACGAACAGTTCTCTATGATTCAACGGTAGCTTAGACTATGTGTTTAGATAGTGTTTACCTTATTCGGAGAGCAGTTAATAACTAGATATATTATTTGTTTTGTGCTCAAACATAATTTAACATCATTCTATTTACGTTTGCCGTGCGATAATAAAATTAGATTTTTATGTACCGGTGTCATCGAATTATTTCAATGTTTAGTGTGTCATGGCCGCCGTGACTTCATCGTATCGTAAACCCTCTGCCCTAGACCGGTTGAACGGGTTGATGCAGAGGCGTAGCGTGGACTAATTTAAACGTGGGTGAAAGTGCATCAGCTAGGCCTTTTTCTTTCAGAAATTCGAAAATTAGACAGCGACTGTCGCAACCCAGTGTTGGATCATATCGTCGCTTACCTTCCGGTGAAATAGGGGTCAAAAAACGCGAGTCTATAAATAACAAAAAAAAGTCTCGCTCGTAAAGAGCCATCCTTTGCGCGAGTTAGCTTTGGGTGCAAGGCTCCTGCCGTAGGCGAGGGGCCACTTCACCCCCGCGTAGCTACGCTACTGGGTTGATACATCGCAATATATCGGCGATCCGCCCAGAATCGCGACAAGCATTCATAAATATCTGTGGAAAAAGGACCGTGGGCTTATTATATTGATTGTTATCGACATATTCCATACGAGTGAAGTTCGGAACGCGCTTGAATGGTGCTGTTACATGTTTACACGCAATCTCTAGACAGATTACAAACTGATTATATACAAAGCTACGGGAGACACTGTTTACAACTTTAGAACAATGCTGGCTGAAAATAAAATCTTTTTAAGACGGTTAGAATGCTACGCGACAATGCAAAGTTATCGTGCGAGGGCCATTCTTTGAAAAATCGTTGTCGCGTTGTTGCGTCAGCCCGTCTATGGGATCCTTTATGCGTGTTGTATGCTTCAAATAGGACATACAATCCTTTTTTTGTTTTTATTGTTCTGCACCTCGAAAGGAAAAAAGAACCCTTATAGGATCCGTAGAGGCCCAACCTGCTAGCTGCAGGCAGGTAGGGTTGAAGCCTGCTGGGGTCATGGGTCAGCTTCCGAAAAGAATACCCGGCCCCGGCACGATAGGCAACGAAGGAACGGGGTAGGTTTTTAGTCAGTGAGAGTCTGATACTACTTCTCGCTCCGCCCAAGGGCGGGATTTGTCATTGGATGATTTTACCTACCATAAAAAAAACCCCTAAAGGATCACTTTTTTATCCGTCTATTTATTTGTCTGTCAAGACCCTTTTATCTCGGGAACGCGTGAAAATTTCGAGTTGAAATTAAAGCCATTTACTCAAGTCTGCGGTCCCTTGAAGATACAGCTCTTTATGTCGCAAAAAACTAATATTTTGACACTCTCTAAGTATAGGAATAAATCTGAAAACTGAAAATTTGTAGTTACATCACAAAAAAAGATGTTTTTTGCTTAGTAAAAATCTTCGAGGTTCTATTTGGGAATTGAACTATTTACTAATGTTGTACGGAACCCTCAGAGCGCGAGTGCGACTCGCATTTGCTCGATTTTTTATGTCAATAAAACTGTGTTTAGAAAACCTTTAGTTTTGATATGGAACTATGGACTTTGCTTTCTATTAGAATGCGAATGTAACGCATCCTAATGCTTTTGCAGTATTTGGCAGCAAAATCGAGCCAGTCTTATCGGCAGCTTTCTGGTAGTCAATACAGCTGCTTGTCAACCTCATTTTACTAAGATCGCACCTGTTTCAATAATTCCAAATATTGCAGACATTTGAGATACAAAACTACTCCTATTTTCCTTTCCATTTGGAATCAATTCGTGAATAATAAATTGAAACAGCCACTGATCTTTTACTCGGAAAAATAGTACCAAGAAAAAACAGTTCGTACTGTTTTCTTAACTTAACCCAGATTAACTGCTGATGAAACACAAAAAGGAGGCTTCAGCTTCACATACCAATTTTTAATCTTAGCATTCTTCATTAAAGTATATAGGTATTTGTAAAGGATCCATAGATGTCTTATGCAGATGAATATATTCCTATCGTCACGAGCCAGTTAGAACATGAATGTCAGCTTGTGAAGGGCCTGATATTTGGCATTCCTATAAGTATCTAATGGTGTCGTTTTATTTCATGCTTATTCAAAATTCAATCAGATATAGAAGATTCCGCTATTTGCCGGAATTATTGCAATTATTGCAACCTGCCTGCATGCCTGTATAGGTTGGACTTTACACCCTTATGTATAAAAAGTTTAGTAGTACTAGTAATAGTAGTTTGTGACCGGCCTATTGGTCTAGTGGTTAGTGGCCCTAACTGCTATGCCAGAGATCGTAGGTTCGATTCCCTGTCAGGACAAATGTTTGTGTGATGAGCACGACCATTTGTTCTGTGCCTCGGTGTAATTTATCTACAATATGTATTTAGAAATATATAGTATGTTTATCAGTAGTCTAGTACTCATAACACAAGCTCTGATTAGCTTGGGACTAGACGACGTTGTATGATAGTTATGGAATATATTATATTATTATATTAGTTTTTTAGAACACATTTATTGCGCATAGAGCTTAGGAGTGGAATTCCCTTACGAAGCCTGTGTTTCCTAATAGGTACTATCTGGGGATCTTTAAGTCAAAGTGGATAGGTTACTTCTAGGCAAGCGTGCTCCATAATCGCTTACCATCAGGTGAGATAGTTGTCAAACGCGAGCCTGTCACACTAATATCATTATGGCGAATGTTTGTATATGTGTGTGTCTTTGTTACTTCTTCACGAGTATAGGGCCATACCCTGAAATAGTTCCCTTAGGTACAATCAGCTGCTCAACAACAAAGGAAAACTAAAGTGAAAGTTGTGCTTGATGTGACGACAATTAGGCAAAAAAGTTTTAATAAAAGAGCTTAAGATTAAGAAATAATAGCTACCAGTTAAAACTGAAGTGTCTATTAGCTTAAATTACTCGCTTAATGACCATAAATTAGTAAAGTCAAAACGTACGCTCATAACTCTCAAGACGGCAGCACTTTTCAAAGGTTTCGCAATCCGTATTCCGCACACGTGAAGAATCCGTAACCAATGATCAGTCACAATGTTTTCAACAATTTGTATTGTTAACGGATCCGCTGTTCTTGCTTGTTCATATTTTTGGCTTGAATCTTTAAGGGCTGATTTCACCATTCAATATAAAAACTCAGTTCAACTAAACTGAGCTCAGCGTAATCTAGTTTAAAGATCCGTGTCGTAAACATGGGTGACAACAAAAGAATTGAAACTGAGTTTAGGGTAAACTAGGTTTAATTCATAGCGGTGAAACGCAAAATGAAGCTATAATCTCGATTAGGAGCTCAAACTGCGTTTTGTTTATATAATCGCGATTAGTTTCTTGGTGAATTTGGCCCTAAGTCATATCTTCGAATGAATAGTTAATTTCTTTACATTATAACATGGATGTAAACATTCTAATGTTTTTTTTTTTGTAATATTTGACAGCAAATATATCAAGTCAACCTTCTCTGCGAACTTTGATGACTAATAAGGGCCAAATTCACCAATAAACTAATCGCGATTATATAAAACAAAACGCAGTTTGAGCGCCTAATTGAGATTATAGCTTTATTTTGTGTTTCACCGCGATGAATTGCACCTAGTTTACGCTAAACTCAGTTTCAATTCTTTTGTTGTCGACCATTTTTACGACACGGTTCTTTAAACTAGATTACGCTGAGCTCAGTTTACTTGAACTAAGTTTTTATATTGAATGATGAAATCGCTTCTTAGTCAACACTACCATTTTAAAATTTCAACTCCATTTTAACGAGATCGCGTATCATCATCATCATCATCATTTCAGCTCATAGACGTTCACTGTTGGACATAGGCCATGCCAATGCATGGCATGACATGGGCATTGGGCAAGTTTCAATGATTCCACGTAATTGATTTACAAAATTACAATAATTTTACATCACAATATCCACTAAGATCTTTTTATATAGCATGGGTAGATTGACAGCAGGACAAAAATATGCATGTTTAAGATGAGGGAAAGAGATAGGTAGCTACATTATATGAATGTGACAGCTGTCACCCGCACCATTCTATAGTAATTGTAGTGTAGTCCAGGAATTAATTTGCTAATAAATTGAAACAGCCACTGAACTTCACTTTCTTCTTTTATTTTTCTATCTTTTCTTTCTTTATTTCTATTGTATGTGTGAGGAACAAATAAACGTTTTTTCTTTCTTTTTTTTACTTGAAGAAATCCCACCAAAAAACTCTAACAATTTAATGTTTACTTACTGTCTTTGCTTGTTGTTCAAACGCACAGTTGCGTAAATTATCATGTTCACGGTTTAACAATTACATTATTAATTACTGACAAAGTTTTACAATGGTAATTAAATTTTATTCTAAATCAAACGTGGGAATTTCGTGAGTCAGAAAAGGTTTGCGTTCATTATTGTCTATGGGCTGCATAAGACTAGGAAGTGGGGCCGTGACATGACCTGCTGTCGTCTAATAGGTTCCTATTAACTCATGAAGATGGGAATCTGTGATGGTGCGGTTAACGTAAATGTCTTTATACGGGATGCGATGATATCTGTTTGAAATAAATACTACTTGTCTGGGTGATATTTATGGCCAGTGATACGCTGATTTAGCGATTATCATCCAAGAAATTCTCAAACTCGAATTCACCATGACGAATTTGAAAATAGAATTTGTATAAATTTTTGAATTAGAAACCGTGTGCATGACTATCTCCCAATTTCTGAATTAAGAATTTGTAGTTGAATATTTCCCAAACTTTACTTTCTCCTGAACTGTCAAAAATTTGCATTTAAGTTTTTTTTTTTAAAGTTGGAAATCATCCAATGACTTCTCCCGCTCTGGGTGGAGCGGGAGGATGTGTCAGACTTTACCTGAATAAAATCACACCTACGTTTCTTCTTCCAAATTTTGCTTTAAGGTAGGGTTTGAGATGTGTTTAATTTCAATTAATCAGTTCAGGAACTCCTCCACCTACCGTTGACCTACTACCTACCGTTACCTACTCCCGTTGTCTATCTAGACACCCCATCTAACCTACTCACCAACCTTCTACCAGAATAGCTCAGCTTTGTTTTACTGAAGCACTGGGTGTCTCACGCCCAGCAAATAAGTACCGAGGTGGTCATCCTTTCGGTACGGGCATTTTACTCTCATTTAGGTACATTGTATTTGTAACCGTTGTGCTGTGTCTCGAATAAAAGTTTAGCCATTCTATTTTTTAATTTTATTAAGGCGAAACTTACCCACATTCTCAAACGGCCTTGCATAGACTAGGTCCTGGAATAGCACATATGATACTTTTTATTCCAGGTAAGGAACATACTCTTTTGCGATATTTTTGTATTTTCACGTGAGCGAAGCCGCTGGCAAAACCTAACCTTCCATAATAAGTTGAACTCTCTCGCAAACCTCAGTAACGCAGCGCTGCCGCAGGCAAAAAATCATTTGAAAGAAATGCAAATGCCTTTAACTAAGTACGAGAATTGAGTAAAAGTTACATTTGTACATTTGCATAGGTATTGGACCTTACGTAACCGCTTTTATCTTACGTTACTAGTTGAACTGGACAAATGAGTTTCATTTGAAGTAGTTTTTCGGGTTCCGTAGCTCAAAAGAAAAAAACGATACCCTTATGGGATTACTTTGTTGTTCATCTGTCTGTTTGTCTGTCTGTCAAGACAATTTATCTCGAGATCGCGTGGAGGTGTCGAGTTGAAATTGAAACCATATACTCAAGTCTGCGGTCCCTTGAAGCTGTAAAAAAATCAAATTTCTAAGTTAACGAGAAAAAAGCTACGGCCGTTTATGTCGTATATAAAAAACGTATATTTCGACACACACAAAGGAATCAAAATTCATAGGGTACTGCCCTTTGATCTATTATTCTAAACAATGGCATGAAGCAGGATCTTATAGCACAAATATTGGAAAAGAAAATGAAAACTGTACATTTGTAGTTACGTCACCAAAAACAAAGTTTTTGCGATTCGGAAAAATCGAGACTCGATTCGTGAATTGAACTGTCTTTTTATAGATAAGTTTGTGCGGACACTCGGTGCGCGAGTCCGGCTCGCACTTGCCCGGTTTTTTATGTGAAGAGAAGCCTTCTGTAATAATATTCAAGAACTTAGAAGCACTACTAGTGGATCCGGGAAATGTTGTTCTATAAATTGTTATCAAAGAAAAATGGGGGGGGGGGAAGTAAGAGGTTAAAAATAGCCTGCAACCTTTTTTCAGATCCCCCAAATATGCACAGAAAAAAATTATAAAAATTGGTCAACCCGTTTTTAGAGAAACTCGATACTAAACAGTGTGACACGAGATTTTTATATATTAGGTACAATAAGTAAGAGATGAACACTTTTACCCGTATTTATAACAAATAAAACTAAATACTTGAGTAAAAGTAACTACTATTTTTGTATTCTATAGTTAAGAAAATTTGAATTTCGAATGCAAATTTCAAACGTCAAGTAATTAAACGTAAAGACTTAATAAAATTTTACTTAGTGACCAGTGAATACTTCTTTATAAATACGGGTGTTAGAATTAGGTGGATTTCAAGGCAATAATTTGGCTAATGCAAATCGATTTCCGTGCCTAAATAAGGCTCCCACTAAAAATCAAAATAAATTAAAAATGTTGAGTGCAGCGACATCTAGCGAGTATGGACGCGCTCAGGCCCGTAGTTTTTAACTAGCGGTGTAAAATATTACTAAAAATGTTCGATTTTTGAATTGATTCCAATCAAAGCCTAAAAAATCGATTCAGTAATAAATCGACTTCTAAAACATCGATTTCTTAAAATAGGTAGATCCATTAGTTACAATTCAAAGTTACAGTTACAATTCAAAGTTACAGTTACAGTTCAATAGATGATCCTACAGTGTATTTCATGACTGCGTGGGTAATTGAGTTTATAACGGGTGTATAAAATTATTGTGTATATTTTAAACGTTTATAAATAATAATAAGGTTCTAATCAGTAGGAAACAAAACCGAATCTAGATTTCAATTTTTTGAAATCCATGTGTTAAGCGATGCGCGCACTGGTGACTTTTGTCACCGTGACTTTTTTGTCACCCTTATCAAGTCCATGGATATGTATGGAGGTGCGCGCACGTAGCGACGTGACAACTGGGTGACTTTTTTGTACGCTGACCATGGAGCGGACAAGCCCGTGACATTTTTGTCACCGCGCCGCAATCAGTGGCGTAGCATGGGTGGGGGCGGTGGGGGGCATGGCCCCAGGAGCCATACGAAAGGGGGCGGTAGGAAGCGCCAATTTAATAATTTGGAAAATGTAAAAATATGATTATGAGTAATTATTTATTTATTTATATGTACTTTACTGTACACCAAGTTAAAATGATTATAAAATTTTGAGACTTAGTGCCCGTTTACGGACACGCGTCGCGTTGCGCGGCGCGTCGGGCGGCCCGTCGTACATTGAAATAGGTGTGTGTTTGCGTGAGCGATGTCGCGGCCCGCTGCTGCAATGTACGACAAAACGCCCAACGCGCCGCCCGACCCGCCGCGTCTACGTCTACACGGCCTTAGATAAAAACATACAATGGGCGGCCTTATCGCTATCTGCGAACTCTTCCAGGCAACCTGGGATGGAAAGAGATTGCATGGACATAAAGTGGGGTTGCACTTGGAGCGTAACAAAACAAGTTAAACAAATAGGCGAAAAAACAAAGTACATACTAAAAACTTAAGGGTGGCCCCATGCTGCGAAAACGCACGCTACGCCACTGCGACAAATGACGCTTCGATTTAAAAAAGTTTCGTCCAAAGATATTAGAAAGGAGAAGATGTGTTACGCAGTGAAAAATGTACCGGAAAACCATGTCTCCAGTTATCCCTACCTACTACACACCTCCTGACTCTACTACATATGCAGCTATTATTACACAGTCCTGCACACACTCGCAAATTATAAATCAGACCATACTACACAGTATATTATAAACCTAATCTTCCTATACACAGCGTATATTTTTCATGCACTATATAACTGACGCACACATAAATGTCGATGTGCTGTGCAAAAGAAATTTATTTTAAATTTACGCTAGTGATTGACTAAATAGAAAAGTTATCGATTTTTTCATTTTTATAATGATATTTTTTAGGTTCCAAAAAATAATTAAATAAAAATAAATATGTCTACAAAATAATTAATTTTTTTAGAACAGTAAAATTTTTATAATAAAATTAAAAACTGTAATTATTATTTATTCCCATTTGTCCACCGACTTTTGACCTACTCTTTACCAACTTAGTTCACGAAAGTTGCTTACGTATTTCTCTACTACTCCAAATTAAATAAAAATACATTATTTCACTTCGGATATCCAACCAATCGATATTGTGGTCGATAGTCTATATTGGCGGATGTGTACAGGCGCATCCCTAGCTCGGCTCAACTGACTGCGGCCGTAATAAGAAATACACCGCACTGATAAAGTATCGTTATGTTATTTTTACATTACTTGTTCAGTTACTGAGCGTCAAAGTTAGGTAGTGGTTAAAGAGCAATATATTTACTGTATGAGTAATAAAGTCGCTTTGATATTTGAAAACAAAAATAACGTAGTAAAAGCAAGGGATATTATAAGATTTGTTCTTTTTCCTGATTTTAAAGATAAATATACTATTAACATTATACTTATTTATGGTGAGAGATTCTTTGATGACCCAGGCTTGTCTTTTCGCTTTAGTTTTTGCATGAAACCACTGAACAACACGGTATTTTAAATTTATTTACGATCACGTTTGCGATGTAACTGACGGCCGTCAAACGGCTGTTTGCCGGTATGTGCCCTTGTTGAGCAAGTACCGCGGACGCAAACACGCCCCCTTGCCACTTCTCCTATTTTTTATATTTCTGTGGTTTTGTCACTGTCACTGTCGCTCGTCGTGCGCGCACTCCACATTGGATACGTGACGTGACAGTGACAAACACTTAAAAGTCACCGTGACAAAAGTCACCGGTGCGCGCAGGGCCTTAGTATCGATAAAAAAATCGATTTTCTTGGTTTATAAAATCGATTTCTTTCAACTAAAGTGTCTTGTTTCGGTGTAAATAATCCCAAATTACGTCACATAGTCCTATATCAATCGTTTTCAAGGCAAACTTCATGAACTTTGACCATTTAAAACATTTATCGAATCTTGGAACAGTTTTCCTCAATAATATAATTCCATAACGTTGTTACGCCATATTCCAAGGCGGTCAAGCGATGAATCTCCAGTGTACCCACCCCTTAATTACAACTTATGACTGTCAACCTTAATTCGTGGCGGACAATTTGTGTAGGTAAAGTTGCAACACTGCGAGCCATGATGGAGAATCTTAATAATTTCGTGCTTAACAGGGGAATTCACTTATCTTGTTGGTAATTTATATTGGGAAGCAGTTAACGATAATTCGTCAATAATTTCACGGTTATTTTCATATATAACTTCTTGACTATCAATATTAAATTCGATATCTTATACTTTGTCCAGTTTAAATTTAAACAAACCATTATTTAAGTAACAATCATCATGGTCATCATCTCCCTAGCCTTTTCTTAATTAGCTTGGGGTGGTTTTTATGGTGGGAAAATCATCCAATGACAAATCCCGCCCTTGGGCGGAGCGGGAAATAGTGTCTGACTCTTACTGACTAAAAACCTACCCCGTTCCTTTATTGCCTATCATGCCAGGGCTCAGCCTTCCTCTCAGAAAACGGCCCTTGACCCCAGCAGGCTTCGGCCCTGCCTGCCTGCAGCTAGCAGGCTGGGCCTCTACGGTTCGCTGACAGTTCCTTGAGGCACGCGGGAATAGTACGCGCCGTCGACGACTTGGGCTCGGTCCGGTCGGTTACTGG
This sequence comes from Leucania comma, assembly GCA_958295575.1. NCBI lineage: Eukaryota > Metazoa > Arthropoda > Insecta > Lepidoptera > Noctuidae > Leucania > Leucania comma. The sequence continues at coordinate 18,347,597 of OY282477.1, read as the reverse complement.
ACGATCGGACAGCGTGCTACCCATTGCACGCCGTCCGCAAGCCCGCGCCTACGATGGCCAACTAGCTTGGGGTTGTATTTATGGTGGGGAAAATCATCCAATTATATCTGTCGCCCTTAGGCGGAGCGGGAGATAGTGTCACACTTTTACTGACTAAAAAACCCAGTCAGTTCCTTCGTTGCCTTTCATACCAGGACCGAGCCTTCTTTTCAGAAGCAGACCCTTTGCCCATGTAGGCTTCGACCCTGCTGGGCCCCTACGGTTTGCTGACAACTGCTTGAGGCGCGCGGGAGCAGTACGCGCCGTCGACGACTTCGGCTCCATCCGGACGCCGGTTTCCAGTCTAACATGTGTTTTACATGGTGCGATTGCCTGTCAGACCTCCAAAACCCAATTGCAGAGAAACACGATAGTTTTTGAATAGACTAATGGTTAGATTTTCTGGCGCCTGACTATCTGTAACGACTGTCAAAGATCTATCAATGACAGTCGGGACCAACGGCTTTACGTGCTTTCCAAGGCGCGGGCTGTCAGTAATGTACTAGTCCTAAATTCACATTGGTACTTTCTCGGTTTCAAAACCGCAACCTGCACTAGAGGCAGGTCCCTTAATCACAGGGCCATCACGATATAAATAATATATTACAATCATCATAGTATACAAAAAAACTCTTTATTACTTCGTTCGAAAATTATACATCTCGGCAAAACAAATTAACATATAGCACCAGCTCGTGAACTTCTGACAAGTACTTATAACACAATTTAAGCAATAATATTGCGTGTTCACAATAACACACAGATTGCTTGTAACGCAAACTTGATGATTATTAAATAAGTATTTTAAATGGAATGACTATTTAAACACGCTGAACATAAAACGACTTAATTGTATTCCAATTAAGGTAAGCCTTTACAGCTTCTTACGATAATGTACAAATTACCCCGTCTGGTGTACTCGGTGACGAAACTAGATAATTACCTGAAACAACAAACAAATACATATAAGTACATATAAAACAAAATCCTCCGACGCATGTTTCTGTCTGTTCGCGATAAACTCAAAAATTACTGTACGGATAGTTTTCACAAATAGGCCAAGTGATTCATAAAAAAGATTAAGATAATAATTGCATATTATATAATAGTAGGGAAAACATGACAAATTAAAAAAAAACACCCTTACGAAAATAGGGCGGGACGCAAGAATTTTTAATAAACACAGCATTGCAATATCAATAATATAATCAATAGATACAGTAATCAAAATAAATACATTCAAAGGTTATAGAAGGGACATCAGAGTCACGTCGGTAGTTATTGAACATCACGAAGCTCCTAATAATATGTCATTGAAAGACAAACTCAAATCATTGATACAATATTTAATGTTGAATATATTATGATTTTGTGAGTAATACAACGCAAGATCGTACCTATATTATCATCCCATTATGCCCACTTTAAATTAGCATATCATAATGATGCATTTTATAAATGTTACTATACAGGGATAATTGAAATCTAACATGCCACAACATTGGTCTAAATCGATGAGAACGCATGAAACTTTGCGCACATATCGACCTCGGTATTGGGTCAATCGATTAGTTTCGGTTTTCTATTTCAATATTTAATTTACACAGGCCTTTTAATTGTTATTGATAGCTGCAATAAACTTTATGAATCAAAAACATAAAATCATGTATACATACATTTTAAAGGACAAGCAGAATTAGGACATACAAAACATAGAAGGGAAAAAAATAATGCTTGTAACACAGAACATATTGAAGATTAAAATAATAGATAAGCTTCATGAGGTTTTAAATAAGTAACATCCGAACATGTTCAGTGGTATAGAACGGTCTGTGTAACCTTTACTGCGGCATGTCAGGTCAGACATGACGGCGCGGGCGCACAACCAACGGCCGCTGGTAAAGATCATCCAATAAATCCACGCATCCATTCACCTGTGTGAATGTACTCATGTTCTTTATTGAACGCTTACATTAAACTTACACGAGTACATTTTAATTCGATTGTAGTGATAGCTAAACGAGCTACTGAAGCAATTGAGGCAAATCACTCTTGTTGCGTTTTAAAGCTGATGTAAGTGAATAAATATATTCTAGCACTCGAATTAATGAACAAATTCGTATCTTAAGTTGTGAGTATTGCTTTTAAAGGATTCATGACAGAATTATGCTAACGAGCTCGTAAAGAACTATTCACTTAAGGAAATTGTCTATGGCGGTCTGTTCTAAATTTATCTTTAACTATTCTCAAGTCTCATACTAAAGGGATCGGTCCCAATTTAAAATATTGCAGACCTTTTGTCGCAACACATAAGTTTACGCTGATATTCTCTGCGATGCTCACAAACGATGCACCTTGCTCAAGTGGGGTACCGTTCTCACGATTACGTTCATTAGCATTATCTTTTGATGTATTTTTAGCCGTCTCATATTGGCTGATATTAATGTCATTATTAACGAAATCGTGACCTTTATATTTAGGCGCTTTAGAATTTATTTCGTCTTTAGTAATGAGTTTTCTATTGACTTCATTTACATTCAGGCCTTGTATTGGCTTTCTTAATCATCTATCGTTGCCAATCTTACTCCTTTTATAATTTAATCAGCTTCATATTACCTACCTCTGAATTGGAAGTTTGAAACCATGTTTAGAATCAAGCATGAAATTATGATGGGCGTGTAGCTTAATGTTCGTACCGTGAAAACATGAAGCAATCTAATTACTTACATCGTTACCCTTTGTAAATAAAGATGATTCAGCGTAACAGATGAGCAAGAAAACTTTGCGAAGTCGGTCGTCGCTCAAGTAAAGGTTACATTTTGTACATGTATTGAAGGACATACATGGCAGGCTTGCATCATCCATATTAGGTTGCAGATAAATATACACGGTTCGATTTTTAACACGGATAACAAAAATTCCCACAGTATTGATGTTTCTACCAAAATATCGCTCGATTTTAATTACAATGTTTTTAGATATATTCAAGGGCGTGTCTATTTATTGCCGTGTAAAGTTAAAACAATGGTGTAGTCAGTGGGGCAATCTGGTGGGTGTCATTTCATAAAGCCTTGGACAATGGAAGGTGCCACCGGTTTCTCACAGACTCGCTAAAAAGTAAAAAACGCAAATCTAAATTACGAAATATGGTCAAACGGATGCGGTTTGGATCTTGTAATTATTTGACTTAAGATGGACAGTAAGTAAATAGGTTTCTACAGTTTTGCCATGATTGGTAAGATAATCATTGGTGGCAACTTGTCGTATATAAATATGCTCTACACCAAATCAGGACCTTAGAAAGAAATATCTATCCATTTAAAACCGGTTTTCCCTTACCATAAAATATTAGTCGAAATATATTTCGCTTCAGGTTAAATATGTCGAAAACTAAAAATCTTGTCTTTTTAATGAGAAATACAAGTGGTTTATTGTCATTAGTAAACCGCAATAAAAAAGGTCAAAATGTTACCTAATCGTGTCACAAGATGACCATTAAACAATATTTAAGTGCCTTAAATTATCTGCGGTTGGCATTCGAGGACATTGTCATTCTACTTGTCGACAGAGTTATTTTAATTCATACAGTTTTAACGGAATTGAAATTATTGTAGAGTTATTAATAGCAAAGCTATTGACTATGTCCGTATTCTGTACATTATGTTTCCTAATGTTAAAGTAGTCACGTGCCTTGGAATCTAATATAGTTGTTCGATGAATACATTAATGTTTAGCACGATACGGGAGGTCTGTTCAGCTTAAGGTCTTTTATCTCTTACATTTTTGACAATTTCTTCTAATTTTCTGAATTACGTACTTTCTTGGCCAAAACCCTTTTTACAAGCTTTTATTAACTTTATTTAGTTGTTTTTTTTATTAAATTTATCCACTTTCCGGTTACCGATTGAGCCGAAATTTTGTATGCATGTGTAAATCGCGTGACAATGCAATATTATGATGACAGGCCATAGGAACTCGGTCGTAAACGACACAACCCCTTCTAGTTTGGGCTCGTTTGATTTGTATTACATATTTAGGTGCTAGATGGTAACCAGGGTCTGGTAATAGAACTGGAAAATATGCCGCGCTATAAAAGCCTGCTATGAAAAAAAATATTTTAATTGAAAACTTATTTATGACAACAAATCACCAAATAATTTCTTCGGCTCTGTCTTTCTGAAACCGACCCGTGTTCCTTTGTGGTGACGTTTATGACACCACAATATGAACTGAAATTCAAAATCCTGCATCCTGGTATTAGAGTTCTCCACGTGATTAGAACATATGCAACAGTCCAAAATCAACTGTAGGGCAGTTGCCCGGACCGGACGCACACTGTCACCTGCCTGGTCGGAGGATCCTCCCTTTTCAACGGCAGTTTGCGGGACTTCGCGCCCTGTTACGCATACCCTCAAACATATCAACCAAACCATAGTTTCCTCACCCTTTAGCCTCATTACCCTATTCTATTATTGGTTATGGAGAGACCTTCAAGTGTATCTGCCAACATGTCTTTTTTCAACAGTCTTCTTTGTGTTCTAATTTGGTATTATTTTGCAACAGGTTTGTTATTGGATACTGAAAATTTGGATAAATTATGGATTACACCTTCCGACAAATTGAATTAATACAAATATGGCGATTAGCTAAATTTATTATTCATAATCTGTCTTCCTGTATTGTGCAATTTATGAGATAAAGAGTAAAGTTCACAGTTCATAAGCTTTATGGATAAATTGAGGTAATCTGCACTGCGCTTGCGTCGCTTTGATGTGAAACGTTAAAGGAATGTTATGTTACAGAATGTCTATAAAGGGCTAATAATCTATTAGGGATCGTAAACATTTTCTGTATGATACAAAATAATACCGTATTTTTTGTGGTTGAAAATCTTCCGATGGCTTCTCTCGCTCCTAGGTGGTGCGGGATCATACTTTCACTGATTGGAACTACAGCTGTGTCCTTGAATTATCCTTTGCGTTCTAGGACCACGGTTTCTCTTTCAGAAATTTCTCTTGACCTTAGCGGGCACCGACTCTGCTGGGCTCCTACGGTTTTGTTGATGTCTCCCTATTGCTTGTCATTTGCAAGCCCGCATCACAACAATACCGTGGACATTTGATTAATGTATATAGTATATACTGACTTTCATCGTCACATTGCGTTATCTTTGGGTTCTCCAATAACACACGACGTTTAAGACGCAGTACGCGGCTGTTTACTGAAGAAGCAATTTATATGATAAAGTCTCATTTTCATTTTACGCCTGTCTGCGGAAACCTTAAACAACACTTATCTTAAAGTTTGGACTAAGGTTAATGTCTTAGATACTGAATTTAAAATGCCCTCGTAAACATGTTCATTAATTTTCTTCCTTGAAACATAATTTGCTTCTTGGTACTCACGCTCGTAAAACAATCAATCCTAATGAATGACACCGGATAATGTGAAGTGCGATAATTGTTAATTGAAAAATAATAATGTGAGATATTTTGTTGTTGTAGACAACGGTTTGATTAGCCTTGACATTTAACCAATACATAATCATTCCAAATTTTTAATATTATTCGAATCTAGATTATAAAGACGATAGGTTACGGGGCAAATGGCAACACGGCAAGTCTTTATTAGCTTTTTCGCAAACATGTTTGTCCACCTTTTTGATAACCGGTCTTTTTATACAGGTTTCTACTTTCATCTTTATTTATGGATAAAGATTATGTAACCTTGACAATGAATTATTTGAGAGTAATAAAATAAGGGAAAATTTTGAAAGCCGGTTTGTTTAGTTTATTTGATCTTTCTTTTATCTCTACCTAACATGCTTTTGAGAGGATTCATTGAATTGAAAAAAGATTATAATATTACGTTGTGACTAAATCAATATCAATTCGATTAATTAAGTATTTGACTCTGAGCTTTTAGCATTTATAACGAGGTTAAAAAATCCAATAGGAAAATTCTGTTCCTACAATTAATGATCACATTAGTTATTCAGGAAACTGTTGAAATAAAACATTTGACTATTTTTAACAGAATTAAAATAATAATGACGACTACCTAAATGGTCGTAAAATTTTATTAGTTTTGTAAGAAAATAATACTCTAGATACCTATCTTCAGAATTGGCAATACGAGTATATCCACTGGTTTCGATAATCGTGTCATCATACTAATAATAATCATTTAAAATGCAATTCCCACACTCATCACTTTAACGGCTACAAAATATTTCCAAATCAGGTAGGTACATTACCAGTCAAATGTTAGGTTACTCTAGCAGATTGCTTGTTCAGTGGTTCGACAGCAAAAAACCGGTCATGTGCCAGTTGAACTTGAGCACTGATGGCTCCGTACAAACTGAAGCTTATAATCGCAAAAAGTACTTATTTTGTAATGTAACCACAAAACGGTTTTTGGATTTTTCCTTTACTTGTCTTTTAGTAAATGACATTACCGCGTCTTCCATAAGTTTTGATTCCTTTGCAAGCCTAAAAATTTAGCCCATAAACGGCGCATAATCGGCTTTATATTCAGATTGTACTGACTTAGAAGATATAATTTTTCTACAAAGAGAAGCAGACCTTTCATCTTGATACATTATAACACGTTCTTGAGAAAAACGTTCTTGGCATACGAACAAACTAACACACGGACATTCTTACAACAGAGTTAACTCACTTTGAAGTAAGTATAATGAGACATTCGTCAGAAATTTACGGATCAAAAATTATAACCATCAATATTCATCAATCAGGCATTTTGTGTTTTGCTTCTTCAAGGAAGCGAAAGATTTAACAAAACCAACGATTGTTAAATGAATAAGGATTCTGTTTTCCCCAACTGAGTTACGGATCCCTAATAATAAATGCCGTAACTATCAGAACAGAGGTCGAGCACTCGAGCCTCGAGATGAATCACGAAACGATGCAGATGGACTACCATTGACGTTATTACTGAATGATGGTTCACGATTTCATTAACATGAATTTAATGGGAAGCTGTGACGTCATCTCTCGATGTTATTGTTCCGGTGTAATTTTAACATGTTTCCGGGTCTATGGTTTACTCATTGACGTTGCTATGCACGATTATGTTGCTGTTAGATGTTTTATTATTATATTGATCAGCCCATTACAATAATATATTCTATAGTAATATATTCCACAACTATCACACAAAATGCCGTCTAGCTAAGCAGAGCTTGTGTTATGGGTACTAGACAACTGATAAACATACTTATATATTTCTAAATAAATACGTATCATAGAGAAATTACACCCAGACACAGAACAAATGAATGTGCTCATCACACAAACATTTGTCCTGGGTGGGAATCGAATCCACGACCTCCGTCATAACAGTCAGGGCCACTAACTACTAGACCCAGTTGTAGATCTATGCTATTTAATTACTTATGTGTTTTTTTATGTTAATTAAAAAAGCCATTATGTTTTATTATATGTACATAAAATTGTGTTAGACACTAACCTGAATGAAAATATATACATATATTTTTTTTACAAAGAAATCAACATGATTGATAAAAATAATAATTAGGTAGGTAACCGTCTGGGTGTGTAGACGGTTTAAAAATAATGTCGTAAATCAAGTTGGACGTTAATTTTATTTTGCCATTTTTATAAATTAACGTAATTAAGAGGTCATTGATATTTTCGTAAGTTTACCATTCAACCTTACAGGTTTTCATCATTTGACTTACAACGAAAGTTACTTAAGTATGAAATGTCTAACAATAAAATCTGATGATTCACTACCACCTTATTGGGTAGCTACTTTGCTAGTACTGCCCCTCAAGCCAAGTTACGATCGATTCGTTAAAGGTGAACGCTTGGAGTTGCCCCCCCTCCCCTCCCAATTCCTTTGTTCTCACCACGTGACTGAGGGTTGAGGTTTTTTTTTGTTTTTTTTTTATGGTAGATTTTTAGGTAGGGTTGAAATGACGTCAGAACAATGGAATTGGGGGCGTGGCCAACTCCAAGCGTTCGCGCTTAACGAAACGATTATAACTTGGCTAGGGGCACAGGTTAAATAAATTATGCAGTGAGCGACTGCGTGTCACGGGTTTGAGTTCGTTGACAACTCAGATAAACATATACCTACCTACATACATTTTTTTTTAACTTGCTCTACAACATAATTTATAGCGAAAGGTTGCTGTTGAAGATAAATAATATATAATATATTCCACAACTATCACACAACGCCATCTAGTGCCAAGCTAAGCAGAGTTTGTGTTATGAGTACTAGACAACTGATTAACATACTTATATATTTCTAAATAGATACATATTATAGATAAATTACACCCAGTAACAGAACAAATGATCGTGATCATCACACAGACATTTGTCCTGGGTGGGAATCGAACCCACGACCTGCGGCATAGTAGTCAGGGCCACTAACCACTAGACCAACAGGCCAGTTAGAAATAACGTTTATATGTGTGTCAAAAGGCCAAATTCACCAATAAACTAATCGCGATTATACAAGACAAAACGCTGTTTGAGCGCCTAATCGAGATTATAGCTTCATTTTGCGTTTCACCGCTATGAATTGAACCTAGTTTACGCTAAACTCAGTTTCAATTCAATTGTTGTCGCCCATGTTTACGACACGGGTCTTTAAACTAGATTACGCTGAGCTCAGTTTAGTTGAACTAAGTTTTTATATTGAATGATGAAATCAGCCCTAAGAGCCAAATTCACCAATAAACTAATCGCGATTCGTTCAAACAAAACGCAGTTTGAGCGTCTAATCGAGATTATAGCTTCATTTTGCGTTTCACTGCAATGACTTGAACCTAGTTTACGCTAAACTCAGTTCCAATTCTTTTGTTGTCGCCCATGTTTACGACACGGGTCTTTAAACTAGATTACGCTGAGCTCAGTTTATAATAATAATAATAATAATTTATTTGCCTCAGATACGAAAGAACGAAGAAGAGTTTAGTTGAACTAAGTTTTTATATTGAATGAAGAAATCAGCCCTAAGTAAGATAAAACGTGATTAGGTTTTTATTGAAGATTTGTTTAACATTTATCGAAGAAAAATAGGTCATACCAGTGGAATTAATGACATAATATAATAAAAGACAATAGCAGAGAGTCACTTCTGAACTCAATCATCTATCATTTATCAAAGAAGACGATCAAACGTGGGCTTATTGCGTATTTGATCAAAATGTCAGAATGGAAAGCTGACTTCTTATATCGTACTATTGATCATATAGTAAAAGTACTTACTCCCGATTGTCAATACCCATCAATCAATTGTTATGTCATAATCATACTTATGATAATTCTATAGATATGTGTTTCCAAATGATCCCGCACGCTATTGTGCATCTCTATATATTATGTATTAACGACCGGCCCCAGCTTCGCACGGGTGCAATGGTGATATTAAACATATTATGCATAATTTGCCTGCTGCGGTCTTCCCGTCCGATTATAATTTAGGTGTCTTCAAGGCTAGAGTGAATAGGCTCTTAATAAACTCTTGCGCTTCATCATCAACGATTGCATCACTGCTTACCATCAGGTAGGATTGCAGTCAAGTACTAGTTTATAACAATTAAAAAATATTATACATATAAACCTTCCTCTTGAATCACTCTATCTATAAAAAAAACGCATCAAAATCCGTTGCGTAGATTTAAAGATCTAAGCATACATAGGGACAGAGAGCGGGAAGAAAAGAAAGAAAGAAAGAAAATATGTTTATTTTGCCCAAATAGACGTATAAAATATAACAAACTGCCAGCCATGTGTGAACCGGGCATTACTGTGTTGCACCATAGACAACAGGCAGAACATAGTTGCCTGGAAGCGACTTTGTTTTATACTATGTAGTGCTAGTGATATTTCACAGTAGGGTCGAAGCCTATGGCCTTGGCCTATGGTTTGACTCTGAAAGGAAAACCTGGGGTCCTGGAATGCAAGGCAAAGAAGAAACATAGGTGTGGGTTTTAGTCGGTAAAAGTCAGACACGCGGGCTCTCGCTCCGCCAAAGAGCGGGAGAAGTAATTGGATGATTACCGACCTAAAAAAAGGGTCATGGAATCCTACGTATAGGTATGGTAATATCGAAAGAAATCGAATTTGCTATTGCTTTTATTAAATTGCAGAAGGAAAAGAAAATACCTATAGGTACTTTTTAAGTTTTGAACAAATATGGAATAGGTTTTTACATTTTATAGAAAAAAAGAAAAATATTGCTTTTTAATTCAGACGGGTTGGGTCAACTGTCAAGCCGATAAGTAAATAATACGTTTCTAGGAAACAGATACTTAGATAGCCTTTGATTACTTGCCACCCCTGACAGTATTATCGGCAGTAAAATTAGCTGAAATATCAAAACTTTCCCAGTATTTATTATATTTGAACTTTAAAGTTTCCTAATTAATAACTTGTATGATAATCAGTAAAACAAAATTTTATTACCTCATTAGCTTATAAAAGAGAAGCTTCCTACAAACTACAATCTGGTAGAACTTCTAATTACTTCACTGGCAGACATATTATTAAAACGTTGAATATATATATAGTATGCCATCCGACGATTATTTTGTAATATCGATTGCGTAACATATGAAAACGATAGTCATACTCATATACCTAGTTTATATTTACATAACATTCTAAATAACCTAAGGCATTATTTAGAATTCTTTAGAAACGGTAATGTTATTCTAAAGACATTAAATATATAGATACTATTACACCGATCTTTCCGTTTGACCATTCATTTTTTTTAATTTAGATAATTATTAACTTATTTGCCTGTTGGTTGAAGGTTCGATTACCACCCAGGACAAAAGTTTGTGTGATGAGCACGATCATTTGTTCTGTGTCTGAGTGTAATTTATTTGTAGTATGTTTAACAGTTGTCTAGTACCCATAACACAAACCCTGCTTAGCTTGGGACTAGACGGCGTTGTGTGATAGTTGTGGAATATTAATTTATATTATTCCTTATAATTATTTGATTTATATTTTTTTTCTTTTTTCTTTGAATATTTCCTATAATACATATAAAAAAACCAATATAATTTATTATTATTTTTATGAATTTATTTGTCTCAAGACCTTGAGGTCCTGAACTATGGAAGGCGTACGAGGATCTGAAACCAATTTATTATTATTATCCTACAAAGTTATCAATTTGAAAATCTCAATTAACCTTGACTAGCCAGTTATCTGTCCAATATCAGTAATAAAGAAAATGTTAATAATGCAAATATTACACAAAAAAAAGTAAAAGGTACCTCTTGGTAACAAAGTTACTAGTACTTAAATAGTTTTTATGCGTGTTATTATTATTTTGGTATATTCAAATTTGACTGGTAGTGACATCTATATCACGTGTTAGACCTTGCCCATATTCATCATAAACTGTTGCATATTCCAAAAATATAAATTAAAAAATACTCAAAATGGAACCTTTTTGAAATATTCCTGCAATTAAAAAAAAACGGTCATAGATGAACGAAAATATTATGATTTTAATTTGATAGGTATTCTACAGGTATTATTAAATATGTAAATGTTTGGATCCTTATGAGATAATAATTGCTTATGCAAGTAGAAAACCTGATTTATGATTATTTGTATTGAACGTTTCATCATTAGATGTGATTGTGCTCGTAATTAAGTTATTATTAAAAATAGTAAACCCAGTATTTAGACAGTATAATATAAATAAAAGTGAAAAGTGACTTGTAAACCAGCAGTGACAGTGTTGTTATTGATTAAAAGTACCTGGTTAATAGATAAACTTTGAATCTGAAATATGTGAACTTTAACTAAAAAACTCAATTATCAGTGATATAAGGCGTGCCAGTGTAAACATTCAAAATTTTTGCACAACAGCCCACAAAATAATCATAAAATTCTAGACAGTGCCAATAAAAAGTGATCTAAACAAATTCTCATAAAGTTAGAAAATCGTTTTTTATTCAAATACGGCACCCATGTACGTGACTTGCGGGTTATGACAACGCCATCTAGCTAAATCTTCCATAACCAAGCATTAAGATTGTTGTCACTGTGTTATCGGACTAATAAATCACCAATTAATGCTGTAAATAGTGACATCTATTATTAAAAACAAGAACTCACATAGCTAAAAATCCATCAGGTCGTAAAATTGAACAGCAAAATTAACTGTTCGAGTAGCCTAGTGGTATAAGTATTGGCATTACTTGGGCTCAGTCTAAGTGACCGCAAGTTCGAGCCCTACGGGCTAGTGTGACTTTTTGTAATAATTTAAGTTTGTAGATTCACCATGAACTTCTTAGAAAACATAACTTTCCGTCGCACACGTACTATTTCGGAACCCAATATTAATGACACTTGTGAAATTATTTCTCAAACAATGGACGAGACTACAAATAGTATGCCGGAAATGTCAGAAGACGAAGAGGATAAGCAGATAAACATCCTTAGAACTGAGATTGAGAACTTACGGTCTCAATTAAAAAGTGCTCATAAAGAAATAGAAATACTATCTTTGGAAAATAGCTCTCTGAAGGAAACTAACGCTGATTTATTAATCAAAAACGAGATGTATAAGAAGGTCACCAGTAGTCCTCTGAGGAAAAAAATACAAACGCCGAAAAGAAATAAAATTACCTCTGCAACTAAGAAGGCCAGTAATGTACAGAATACAAGAATTCCTGGTGGCTGCACCTCCACGGCCGTAAACCCAACTGATAACTCGCTAAACAAAACATCATATGAAAATATTATTAAAAAAAACATATCATTGCCGATTGTACAGAACAAGATATGTATTTTGAGTAGTGAAACGTCAAATAGATTGTATACAGTCAGCCAACGAACTAATTTAAGTAATTTTAAGACATGTCATTATCGCATGCCAAATTGTGGATTAAAGCAACTATTAGATAACATTGATAAAAAGGTACAAGACTTCAGTAACTCCGACTACTGTGTCATTTATGTAGGGGAAGAAGATTTCAAGAGGACGCATAATTATATAGAATTAGTTACTTTCATTCGCGAAAAATTACAGTCATTAATCCACACGAACTTTATAATATGTCTGCCGACTTTTAAATACATGGTTAATAAAAATTTAATGTTCAATAGTAGAATCGACACCTTTAATAATTTAATCTATTTGGATATTGAGACATATAAATATGCGCATATTTTGGATTCTAACTTAAATCTTCCCTACACCTATGAAACTTATAATCAAAGGTATGGCAGTTTAAATAATAAAGGCTTGAGTATTGTTCTGAACGACTTACAAGACCTAATCCTTAATTTTAACACAATAACTGTAGAAGATACATGTAACCACCAAACAGAACCTAATAATATATTGAATTTAATGGTGAACGATAAATGTAATGATAATAACTTTTTTCGTATATGACAGAATACATATTCTACATCAAAATATTAATGGTCTACTACACAAAGCTGATGAATTTACCATAAATTTAAATAATATTAACAATAACAATAATAACAATATAATTATTGATGTGGTGTGTGTTACCGAACACAATATGATTACAGACGATACTAAAATTCTTCAAATTCCAAACTACACTATGGCGGCAAATTTCTCAAGAACAAATAGAAATGGTGGTTCATGTATCCTAGTACGAAAAAATCATAAATATAAGATTTTACACGAATCCAAACTTATAAGTATATCCAATCTTATAGAATGTTCAGCGATTGAATTAGTTGACCATAAGTTAATTGTCATATGTATTTATAGGCCACCAAAGACTAAAAAGGAGTGTATAGAAACATTTTTTGACCGTTTAACGACTATGCTTGCAAAATTATGTACTAAATATAAGAAGGTTGTTATTTGTGGTGATTACAATATTGACCGACTAAAAGATTCTCCTGTTTCAAGGAAGTTTGAAGGCTTATTACGGAGCTTTAACTTAAAACTTGCAATAAACGAACCAACTCGTTTGCAAAGCAAGTCGTGCATTGATAACATTGCCCATAATATAAGAGGTTGTAAGCAATATGTCTTAGAACTAGCAATATCTGATCATACAGCACAAATACTATCATGTCCTGTTAGGAAAACGTACACAATTACCCACTGGTACAAATTTAGAAGAGACTATAGCGATGAAAATGTTATAAAATTTATTAATTGCTTAAAAGCTCTGAGTTTTAATGAATGTTACGAAAAAAGTGACCCAAATGCTGCTTTTGAAGAATTCCATGAACTTTTCAAGCTTTTTTATGACCTTTGTTTCCCAAATATAAAAATTAAGGTTCCAATCATAAGAAGCACTAAATGGCTCAGTAAAGGGCTAAAAATATGTTCTCTTCGTAAAAGAAAGTTACTTAAAATATATCGACAATCTGGTAATAATATAGATAGGAGTGTATATAAGAAATACACAAAAAAGTTTAAAAGAATCATAAAACTCACTCAAAGGTCGCAAAACAACTATCGTATCCAAACCGCCACCAATAAATCAAAAGCAGTGTGGCAAATAATCAATAAATATAAAAACAATAACCCCCCTGAAAAAATTAATAGAATTAAATATAATAACCAACTTATAACTGATCCTAAAACTATAGCAGAAACATTCAACAACTTTTTTATTGATGACATCTCAAAACTGACGGAGAATACAATAAATTACGCTAATATTCTAACCTATAATAAATCAAACTCCTGTTTCTTATCTCCAACTACCCCTTATGATATTGTCAAAATAATCATGACATTAAAAAATACTAATAGTACAGGTTGGGATGGAATTTCCACTAAAATAATAAAACGTGTGATGTACGAAATTGCTCCAGTCATCACCCATATAATAAATATGTGCCTTGAACAAGGAATTTTCCCTACATATTTGAAAACCACTGTAGTTACGCCAATTTTCAAAAAAGAAAACACGGAAGATGTAAGTTGTTATAGACCCATCGCTCTTATTCCAGTAATAGCCAAAATATTTGAAAAAGTGCTCTATAATAATCTTAGTGAATATTTCGAAAAAAACAAAATAATAATAGATAACCAAGCTGGTTTCAGAAAAGGGAAATCGGTTAATACTGCATTGAATCAGTTTTTACAAAAAATTATTACGGAACTTGACAAAAAGAATCAGATTACAGCTTTATACATGGACATGACAAAAGCTTTTGATTATGTTGACCATG
The DNA here is from genome assembly GCA_958295575.1 of Leucania comma. Lineage (NCBI taxonomy): Eukaryota > Metazoa > Arthropoda > Insecta > Lepidoptera > Noctuidae > Leucania > Leucania comma. The sequence goes on along the minus strand of OY282477.1, from coordinate 18,332,352 downwards.
GACTACTCTTACATAAACTAGAAACATACGGAGTTCGAGGAAAAGCACTAGAAATAATAAAATCTTATCTCAGCAATAGAATACAGTTCACTGAAATAACACAAATATGTCCATATACAAAAACAGAACTTAAATATACATCTAGCCCAAGGTACATAAAATATGGCGTGCCGCAAGGGTCAATACTAGGACCACTACTATTTCTCATTTATATAAATGATTTACCTAACGCTATTCGGCATCCGATGGTTCTATTTGCAGATGACAGTACCGCTCTTTTCACAAATAATAAAAATGAAAATCATGAGTTAGTAATAAAGGATTCCCTCTCTAAATTAATAAATTGGCTTACAACAAATAACCTAAAAATAAATCTTACAAAAACCCATTACATGAACTTTAGAAATAAAAACGCAAAATCAACGCCATTATCTATTAAATACAATAATGAAACTGTAACTGAGGTTACACACACAAAATTTCTTGGCATATATATAGATTCTAATATGTCATGGAAAACACATGTGAATAGTGTATGTAGCAAATTAATCTGTCCTAGCTCAGAGGACACCGGTGTCCTCTCACATCCACGCCACTATAGGCCTTAATTCCGATGTTTAGAGTCTACTTTTGTATGAACAAGTTGGGTAGTTGTGGATCGAAGTGTTAAATCAATTCTCGTATGCCCTCTACATGCTGAAAAAAGTAGCTAGCCAAACCACTTTACTTAGCGCTTATCATGCCTATGTAGGATCCACTCTATCTTTTGGGATTCTATACTGGGGATACTCAACTGATAGAGAAATAGCATTTAAGGCACAAAAAAAGTGTATAAGATCAATATGTGGGATACACCAAACAGATTCTTGTAAACCTCATTTCATGAACCTGAAGATATTGACCCTCCCTGCTTTATACATCTACGAGGCCTCAATTTTAATAAAATCAAACATTAGCACCTATGACACATTACTAAGCAGTAGACTTAAAAATACACTACGCAATAAAACATCCCACACTGCAGTATATAGCAATAGTATTTTTTGCATGGGTATAAAAATATATAATAAGTTACCCACAGACATTAAGAACCTACAGCCTATTAGTATTTTTAAAAGAAAGCTAAAAGATTTTTTGATAAAGAAAGCATATTATTCTGTCAAAGAATTCCTTGAACAAAAATAACTATTTCAAATTATATATTAAAATGATTGTAATACGTAATAAAATGTGATAAATATAAATGGATTGTAAATGGGATACAAATTATAATTAACAAGAATAGTATATTATAAAATGTATGAATAATGATAATTAATATTATAACATGTATGAATAATGACGATAATTAATTTAATATTAAAATGTATGAGTAATGATAATAATTAATATAATAGGTAGGAAATGTAAACTGTTGAACTGTAATATTTAGTGTGTATATCTTTTTTCCTTTTTTAATGTATTTGTAAGTAATTTAATAAATTATATTGCAATGCCTTAACAGGCAACTAAGTCCTAAGAACTTAGCACCTACTGTAAACATCTCCAAACCCTACACTTAGTTCGCAATAAAGAATTTGAATTGAATTGAATTGAATTGAATTGAGTTTCACAAAATATGGCTTGGCAAAAAATGCGTAACTGTTAAAATTCATCTAGGTATATTGACTTAAATAATTTATAATCTTTGGAGTTGTAGGTCGCGGGTTCAAACCCAGTCAGGTGCATTACTTTGTATAATTTATTTCATCATTACTGCTCTCAAAACGGTGAAGGAAACATCGTGAGGAAACCGGCATGTCCTAGAACCAAAAATTCTAAGACATGTGACATCAACCAAACCGCACTGGGTCCACGTGGTTTCCCTCTCCTAGAGAGGAGGCCTGAGTCCCAGCAGTGGGAACATTATAAGGCTGATGCTATGGCATGCTATGCTAATCTTTGAAAAGGGAGGGTCCTCCTGCCAGATTAGTGCCATGTCTGGTCTGGGCTACCCGAGAGATGATTTCGGGCTGTTGTATATATTCAAATCACGCGGTTTAGTTAATATGAGGCGCCATAGATATCGTTACAAATCTATAGATGAAATTTATTATTTTAAGCCTGTGATTTATCAGTCTCAAGAATTTCACAAGTTTTGTCAGAGGTTGAAAATTTGTGTTTTCACTTTAAAGCTTATTTAACAAATCCCTATTCTAAATTCAGACGTCAGTTGTTAATCTTTTGTTTCATAATGTGTGAAGAACAATAAATAATAAGCATTCAAAACGTATTCAGAAACACATCAATCGATTTCCTAACATATTTCTCACAAAAGTAACTCCTCATAAATTCTCTGCATGCAAATGAATGTTGCAGTGAAAATGAGTCGACAACTTGTGGGAATGCACGTAAATTAGACAATGTGTGAACTCGATTATGCTAGCTGCGTATGAGTTACATTATTTATGTGTTACTGAGACCATACCGGGACAGTATTGTAATTGACAGAGCTTTGGGAGATCGCTGCGAATTCCGCTTGGTTTTCGGAAAGGGCAACTAGGGTAAAACCAGGATAGTCGCCCCGGGGGTATAGATGCCTTGATTGCAATTACTCTAATTTCGCAAATGAAACACATGTTATTTTATATGTCTGTTGAGAGACTGCAACTACAACTAAGTTGGCTGGGTTGCATGTCTCTGTGCGATTTCATAGGACGGCTAAGGGCGATCAAAGTTTTTGCGGGATAAAAGTCCTCTTCCTCGACGGGGCATCTATCCTAAATGTAATTTTCATGGATTAGGCAACTATCGCCTATATGGGGTAGTTGTCCTAAAATTTAGAGGTCCACAAAAATCGCCATTACTCTGGAACAGCTGAGAAGCGGTCGACTGTCTCCGAAGCACTGCAATAACGTGGCAGCCGCATCAGCGCCCTGAAAGCGTTGTTGTATTGGACTCGCAACACATTGGCAGCCCAGCCCGTTTCGTAGAGTTGATCCATAAGGCGTTCAAGTACAGTAATGTGCAATATAAATAGGATGGGACTCCTTGAAGGGCCCCCCAATTATTTTTCTATCCCGTATAATAGGGGAATATCCGTGAGAAGTGCCAGAAGCCTAAAGCTTTTTTCTAACGTATCGTCATCATCATTACCAAATAAAAACGTTCACTGCTCGTCATAGCTTCCTTTAAGCGTCGCCACAACCTCACCAGGTCGTCAGTCCACCTTATGGGAGTCCTTCCAACACATTCAGAACCTTTCGGCCCCATCGGCCATAATTTCTACCAAAGGGCACAAAGTCAAACTCCATTTCATTAAACATTCCATTTCCTTATAACCAATCTCTACAAAAGAGAGGAACAATACAAAACCAATAAATATTTCGCAATAATATGTAACCGACAGACAATAGGACATCGTGCCTATTTCCCAGTACACTAAACTTTCTCTGTCGCGTCGTGATCGACGGCTTTAGACCTGAGCGCTCATCTCCGGACGTGATTTTACCGATGAATTCGTCTCATCATTTCCGTAGCGATTTCACATTTTTCCTTTCATTCCTGATATTTTTCGTGTTATGACTTAATGAAGAAAATCGATGTTTGAGATGACAGCCAAAAAGAGATTGACTACTGCGATAACCACTAAATATAGCGGTATGTTTAGGAATGATGAACGTTTACTGAAAGACGCAGTGTTGGACGACCTACCTAAAATGAAATAGGATAAATTCAAAAATATTTTATTTTACATTGGCCTGCTTCTGACGTTTTATAAATGCCCATAAAACATCAAAAGCTAGAGAAGAACCGATAAGTAACTTCATGGTTAATATTTAAAAAAAAAGATGTGAATGTTCTAATATTTGCATATTTCAGTATTAAGAGATAAAATAAAGTCAAGATACCTTTGTTTTCTTTAGCTAACCCCACGACAATGATAATTATAAAGAGTTTAGCTGCAAAATTCAATTAATTTTAGATATCGTTAATATAATGTAGTTCGACGTAAAAGGAAGTTCAATTACGTTTGAATCGGACGTTGAATGAATATTTCTCAACGTAAGTTTTACAAAAACGTGACCATATAGAATTAGTAGGTGTGTCGAGTATTAAAACAGCATTAACATTCACATTTACATAATAATTATGTAAATTATGTGTTGTCAACTCCGATACTTCAGTGTTATAGAATTCGATGGACAAATCAAGGTAGGATCAATAGGTCGAAGATGAATGAACAAAACTAAAATAGATGGAGAACCGTAACCTTGTTTAATGCGAAAAAAAAATCTGAATTCGTCTCGACTAATGTCAATCATGATCGTAAGTTATTTCGAAGCTACAATAAATTAACTACAGGCTGATGTTTTTATTGCAATCACCTTTAAAAAATCACATGTCAAGGCTTTGACCAATCATGAATATGTTTACAACATGTGTATTAATATCATATTTAGTTTTGATGATTACGATTTCAACAAAATCTATGAAAGAGAGTTCATGACTAGCATAATCAATTTGAACGTGTGTTAACATACCAATGAGCACATTATTTATTGTTGGTAATTGAATTTTAGCTGTCAACACTGAATATAAATTACTTAAATTAAATTTGTGCGTGCATCAATAGTTCACAATGCCATTTAATTGAATCCACCATTGAAATACACCATAAAGAAATACAATAGAAGCTAAAGAAATAAATAAAATAATCCTGCGTAAGTTTCTTGCGAAGAATTGGGCGTGAAAACAGGTCCAATAATAATTAATAATATTTAAGTAATATTTTTTTTTACGAATCAACCAGGCGATAGATTTTTTTTATGGTAGGTAAAATCATCCAATGACAAATCCCGCCCTTGTGCGGAGCGGAAAATAGTGTCAGACTCTTACTGACTAAAAACCTACCCTGTTCCTTCCCTGCCTTAGATCCAGGGCCCTGGTATGCATTTTCATACCTCCCCAGAGCCCAAGACGATGGGAATTCAAATTAATATTTGAAACAGCATGTATACGTAGGTACAAAGTGGCCTGTCACATTCAGAGACCTTGGTTCGCGGAACTGCTTGACCGTGGCCACTTATTATTTTAGTGCATTTAGCACTTATGTATGTACCTATGTATATTTTCAATCTTCGACTCGTCTCTAAGTCAGAGTTTTTTTTTATACGAAGAGACCGACAAATTCAACGGATGTGGACCTGTTTATGGAAGCAAAAAGGTCAAATATCTAAATTTTGACGTGACATTTTTAGTGATTATTCAAAGTTTGACGCGTCTGACCGAAGCGGCGAACATAAATTCACTAATTATTTATGTATCTGTCGTAGATCTTAGTGGATATAAATATTCATTAAAGAGCAAGCGACTATACAATACTTTGAAGTTGAAGATGTTATATGAGTAGGTCATGTTTAATGTCTGCATCCGAGGATTGCTAATATAGTGTTCAAATACCTAATTTGCAAAGTTCATGAAATGACCTTAACTTTATTATGTTGAAGTGGATGTGGACTAGACTGAAGATGTTTATCAAATATCATATTCTGTTTCATTTTACAAAAAAATAACTGTGTTATTTATTGTTTGACTTTTAAGAATAGAAGGATAGAAGTATTGAACCATAGGTTGCTATGGGCACTTCATGAATAGTAGTTTCTTCTTTACACAATGCAAGAATAACCTAGAAACATCGTGTTTTCGTAAAAGTTTATTCTGAAAAAGGATTTTTCTGGTTTACAGGTTTGTGTGTGACTCATCATTTTCTCATCCTTATTAATATTATATAATAATATAATATTCCACAATTATCACACAACGCCGTCTAGCCCCAACCTAAGCAGAGCTTATGTTATGGGTACTAGACAACTGATAAACATACTCAAATATATCTCAATACATACATATAATAAATAAATTACACCCAGACACAGAACAAATGATCGTGCTCATCACACAAACATTTGTCCTGGGTGGGAATCGAACCCACGACCTCCGGCATAGCAGTTAGAGTCACTAACCACTAGACCAACAGGCCAGTCATTCCAATTTACTCTTCTTATTCACCCACTTCTCATAACTGTACAAAAAAAAAAACGATTTCCTTTGAACTTTTCAGTCACACTTCAGAGTTTCAGTCAGACTTCCTGTAATATATTCATTTCTCACTTTATCCATTTGTGTCACTCCTTACAGATGTGTTGATCTCAACATTATCATTTCTACTACATACAACCTTATTTCATAAAGAGCTTTGGGCACAGAACTGGAGAGACCACCAAATTCGCAGAACAAGTTTTTGCTCAATTCTGTTTTGATTAGGTTCAATTCTAGGTTATCTCTTTCCAGTCTTTGCCATTATACCTTCAATCTTTTCCGATCTTCTAGGTCACTCTCAACATGACATCGACAAATGACATATACGAGGGAACCAAAGAGAATCAGAGCGTGCATTATTGTCAAGATATGTGTCAATAAAATACAAAAATAGATCAAAACTGATTAACTAAAGCTAAACTAAAGCTATCTAGCTTTCACTAAAGCCTAAGTAAATAAATTCATGTACCAATAAATTGTATAATGATGAGTATTGTTAAATTTCAGATTACAGATCGCATCATAATAGATCCGATAGCAGAACTTATGTAAAAGCTTAAGTAAGTACACAGACAAAAATCATAATCTATGACAAATTCATTAATTTCTTGTGTCTACGTTCTACGTAATCCTATGACAATCGTCCTCGGTAGCTGATTGCTGCGACCATCAAGTGTTTATTTCTGTTATTTGCTATCGCTCAGAAGCAATACAGATGAATTTTGTAAGAGTGTCTTGTGGGCTCTTGCGATATGACCCACTGCTATGCGTTAAACAAATTAATTTATGTAAATATTGCGTAAAACGACAAAAGTAGACAGATATCGTATGCGTGCCATTATCTACTCTTTTCATACGTGACAGTTTTAGCTGTAATTTTATAATTATGGCATCACAATTAAATATTACAAAGATACTGACAAGGTACCCAAAAGGTCGTATGTATAATACATTTGTAAGTAATTTAAGTAAGATGTATTGAGTGATAATTTTTTGATGTCATATATTAAAATACCGACACTCCTTTATTCGAATAATGATCAATCGTTCAAGGATTTGATCTTTTAGTAGAAAGAGGGGTACTACACTCCATTCGAAATAAGATGAGACATTTAGACAAACCGTTGCACTGTTAGTTCAAGCGATTTTGACTTCTATTCCGTAGGTATAAGGATGGTATTAGAAGCAAAAAAAGTGGTTAAAATACCAACTATCTAATGCAGCCGCCATTGACCATGCCACCAACGCAACAAAGGTCAAAATCGCTTGAACAGACAGTAATAAAGGTTTGTTAAAATGGCTAATATTATTGTGAGTGGAGTATAGACAAGCGTTAGCACTCTCAACTATTGCATTTCTTTAACAATGTTGACAGAGTAAGATGAGATAGTTATCACTACTTCGACAAATAGTTTAGCATATATATCAACATATAATGTTAAAACCACGCGATTTGTCTACCACACATTACGGCACACTGCAGTTCAATAGGTAAGTAGGTACTTTCATAAGGTACATTTAGTAACATTTTGTAAGTTGGTTTATTTAATAAGTTAGTACATTCAAAATGGTCACAGATGATGTGTTGCTGTTATTGCTAAAGGAAAACATCGTAACACTATTCGTCAGCAGTTGAGTGGTCTTTCACAATGAGGGTATAGTACGCAGCAAATAAGTTGAACTCACCTCGATTGAGAGTCTAAAATCGATTATAATCCTCGTCACATAAGTTGAACCATTACGGTTATGGATCTTGAATGCGCAGTAACCGATTTCCGAACCCAATCGAAGTAGGGGGCCGCGCGCAACCACAGCAAATGGTTCAACTAATTTGCCGCGTACTATATCATTCATAAGCTCATTCAAGAGATGAGATGCTTCTGAGGTTTGTATTCTGATTGTAAACGCTTCTAATATATAATTTATCATCATCCTACTGTATTATTTTGCCTGTACCTGGGCACGCCTTGTGGTTGAAGCCTGATCTAAGTTTCAAGGCAGAATACCAATTAGTATATTTTATTTAAAATTGTCTGCTTAAGCTTTATTATGTTAATTATCTTTTTTAGCTATTTTTGTTTATGAAACCAGTTTAAAGAGTAGGCATTTTGCATCATTTTCGGAGCTAATGCTTACTCATTCAATAGTGTTGCTTTTGCTATTATTAATGAAGCACTTTATGGTGAATAGAACTATGTAAATTCTAAAAGAAACAAGAATTTATGAAAAAAGCCTGATGCATATTTAATTTTATAGTTACCAAAATAGGAGAACAAAAAATTCAAATATACTTACAAAATGTTATGTTTTGTAGATTTATGACTCTAGCTAGCAAATTATTCAAAGACATAAGCTTATCAATATTGTAAGACATATTTTTTTGCTTCGATTTTCCTATTTTTGGATGCAATATATCAGTTTTTTTTTTCTGTTGAAGGTTCTACAGAGATTTATCGATTCGTTCCGATATTATCTTATTACAAAGGCCGCACTGTGCATGCACCTAGAAACCTAAATACTTAACTCTACGTCCGTAACTAAATTTAGTTACACACACTGTAAACGTAAATTCATGATCACTTCTTGTCTTTACAATTTGATTTAAAACTGAACTTCATTTACATGTTTACACTTTTTACATTGACTTACGTTGACAATGAGTAAATTAATAATATATCTTACTTAACATAATATTGTGTAAGCAAACATGAGGATATTAAAATCAGCCTATAGGAAACTTTTGATTACCGGTTATCCTAAAACTCAGTGTAAAGATTAATCAAATGTTGTACTCTAGGCTGAGTTAAGTTTTACATAAGGTAGGTAATTAATTAGCATTAGCTGGACAATGTAACATGTTTCCGATTTGATGATACTTACAGGTATAAATTTACTAGCTACTGCCAGCGGATTCGCCCGGCTGAACGTCGGTTTCTCCATACAAACTTCCAACCCTCGTTTTACCCCTTTAGGGGTTGATTATCGTAAAATCATTTCTTAATGGATGTCTACACCCTATTAGAAACGTACCTGCCAAATTTTAAGTTTGTACGTGTTATAGTTTCTGAGATTTCGTGATTAATCAGTGAGTGGTATTTCGCTTTATATAATAGATTTGAGTAGGTATAAATTTTAGATATTGACATGAGAGGTTCAACCACAGAATATATAATAGTACCTTACCGGTACAGAAATTTCACTCCCGAGTTTAGGTATAATAAACGCAAGCGTCCGGTCACCGGACTAGTCTCAATAGGCTGGCACTCGCTCGACTTGTCGCACACGCAGCGCACGCATCCGCGAAACAAATTTTAAAGTAAACTGTTAATACCGTAAGGTACTAGGTATTGTATATTCTGTTGGAAATCTAATCAGTTCTGTGTCGTGAGTGATGGAGGCACATAAAACAAAAAAGACAAAAAGATATTGTATTGCAAATGGATGTTTGACTCCACAATTAAAAGACCCAGTTTGTCACTGTTTGCTCTTCCCAAGGACCCTGAAAGGTACGTCATTTATATAACAGGTCATACACTTACTTAAATAAACGCTATGATATAAACAAAATTATCGTGATGAAAAAATAAACAATCCATCATAAATTGGTCTCTAACTGCATTGGTTATAATATGGCGGTGAGTGTCTGTTTATACTGAACGAACCTATCATAATAGGGAATATGCACGTGACCCCAAATTGAATAAAACATTTTTATTCGTATTCTTTACTACTAAAAAAACATACCTACACAACTATTTTTCATTTTTTTCATAATTTAATAGTAAAATTTAATCATCAAAAAGTAGCCTTTTTGTAATTCCCTCGCAAATTTACAAAACGCAACGCTATTGGCAGACAAAGTTGTGACGACATCTTACACTCTGACGTCGTCTGTCAACAAATTGTTTAGATGGTTTCTGGTGAATAATTATATTGTTTCATGGTTTTTGCATATTATTCTGAGTTAAAAGTATTAAATCTTTACGAAGAAAGATTTAGCACAATGACTGAAGCCGGTTTTGTCAAAGCGCAATCAGACAATCTGCCTAGAATAGACGTGTTCATGATGTCCACGTATTTTGCAACTAATTTAGATTTTACATCTGCTGTACTCAGAAGAGTAAAAGCTGCGAGGTAAATAAGTAACTATATCACTTAATACATGATTATTTTCATAGTTTTGTAAATATAACAAACATAACCTAAAATATGCAGCTATTTTTATTGTTTTTGTCAGATCTGAACGAGAATCATATTGAGATTCAGCCATTGGATACGTGCAAGTAAAACGTATGTTTTCGTCAAAGTATGTAAACAAAACAAGTACACTAAGTAAAAATGATTCTTAGAGGTACCTATATCACTTTTTTAATCTCTTTACTTACGTTAAAATGATCTTCACAACAGTATAAACGGCTCAAAGATGATACATTGTTTCTTCTCATTGCCCTACACCACTTTTTCCTCATATCTTCATCTTTCGGCATAAGGAAATATATTTTTTCAGATGCCGTTTTGTTGTTATTTTCGCACAATGGGTACGACACAATATTTATAGTAATCTTTTCTGTGCTTTTCCATGGTAATCGATTGATTTAATCAGTCACTTTTTTAACTTTAAGAGCGAAACGCTTTGTTGTTGATAACAAACTCGTGTAATCTGACGTCACAGAATAAGCGCGCCAAAATGGCCACGTTTCAATCGCGCGAAAATGATAATGATTTTAATATTTTTTTTCTAGCTCAATGGATTATATTTTGAATGTGTTATATTTATTTTTGGTAATGTAATAACTAGTAGTAACGTTTAAAAAAATAAAAAAAGTGGATGCATATTCTCTATTATGTCAATGGCTAAGCGACTCGCGCGCTCGCCGGCGCCGCCCGGCCCGCGCTGCCGCTCGCTTGAATAATAGTCGACAACTATAAAATTAAAAAAATAAGAAACCGTATTGTCTGTTGTTATATATTTTAGTACCTACCTACTTAATTAAACATAATTACTGCATAATTTGGTCTTGGTTTATCATTATATCCCTATTTTTATTATTATTTTACAGGTAGGCATTTCATATTATTTAAGTACCAATCTCGGTTGTCTAGCTCCTAGACTATTGCCCGTTTGGAAATCGTATCAACATGTGTCGCCATCTGTCTCGCTTCGCGTGTATTACTTTCACAGATAAAGTAGTACCTCTGACAGCCCTGGCAGATTGAAGCGAGACGGCACACAGTTATTGTACTATGAACGCTATATGCAATGCAAAAGGTTGAAATTAGGTTGTTTTCCAGAACAGTAGGTAAATATCTCGACGATTTTGCGCCGCTTGTATGGAAGTGAGACAGGCCTGGTTCAACATCTTCTGATAGCATATTGTCCTTATTAAGTCTCCCACTCTGAATAGAGTGCATCCCATGCCTTTGCATTCCAGGGCAGCGGGAACTCGTACGAATAATCGCCGGCAGGTATTGTTTGGCCCCTATCCGTTTGCTGACAAGTCATTGCCGAGGCTAACCTTAACTTTTTACATTTCAAGTCTGTCTCGCTGCACTCAGAACGGGAGAAGTCGGTTGACGATTTCTCACAGAAAAAACAATCATAAACCTTTGTATGTCCTAAATTTCATAACAGCCGTACAACTAATGATTACCTGGGTAAGTAAACCGTTGAAAATCAGCCATCAAAACCTGGTCCTTATGATCCCGAACTCTAGGCACGTACTCAGGTACCAACTGTTGCGTAAAGTTCCTATGTTCGTCAAGTTATTGTTATTAACAATGAGTATTGTGGCGGCATGCCGCAGCTATGAAATTTGCAATGCTTGAAATAACCGTTTTTAGACGAAACCACGGCACGGCGGTACATTGGAGATTCGGGTAGTCAATCTCTTATGCCTAACAATAGTATTGTACACACTTTATAGCCAGAGTCGTCAATAATTGAATGTTGCTCAGCAGGAATTGTTTTGTCACAATGATTTTGTTGTTTACTAAGTTATGTCTCTCTGAATCCTTGGCTCTATTCCTTTAGATTCAGGTTTTTTTAGTGACGTCATCATCTACTGCGATTGAAAGCAGTGGTGGCTTAGTGGTAACGGGGCCGACTTAAGAGTTCTAACCTAGCCAGGCACATTGTTTTTTTATTGCACAACTAACCCACAACGCCGTCTAGTCCCAAGCCAAGCAGAACTTGTGTTTTGAGTACTAGACAACTAAAAAACTTACTTATATATTTCTAAATTCATCCAGATAAATTACACCCAGTCACAGGACAAGTGATCGTGCTCAACACACAAACATTTGTCCTGGGTGGGAATTAAACTCACGACCTCCGGCATAGCACTCAGGGCCATTAATCATTAGACCAACAGGCCAATCGACATTACTTCGACATTACCTACTTTGTGTAATTTTTTTCTTCGCTCTCAGTGAAGGGAAGCATCGAGAACAAACCCGCATATCCAGAAACTAAAAATTCGAAGACATGTGACATTCACCATCACGCACCTTTTTCTAGAGAGATGGCCTGAGTTCTAGTAGTGAGATGTATTAAAGGCCCTCCAGCTATAGAGTATTATTATATAGACATTAATCATCATCTTACTGCCCTTGTCCGTTTTACCTCTAGTTCCGAATTGCGTCAAAAGTGAGTATAGCGCGAATCCAACCAACGCGTAACGTCACAATTATTACTTAATAGCCCTAATATTTTGTGACTCTTAAATTTGGTCGGATTCGCGCTGTAATCGCTTTTGGCGCAATTCCGAACGCGGGGTTATTTGGGGTCGGTACAATTTTTTTCTTCCATTCTGTCCGTCACGTCACGTCACCCGTCACGCTATCACTAACTCCTTTTTCTTTCATGTAACGTCAGTGGATTTAAATATCAACTCATATCCAACAAAGTTGTAAATCTGAGTGACGGTGGGTTTTAAATTTTTACAAGATTCTCAAGATTTCTTTAACAAAAGCATTTATTCTCTAAAGTATCGCAAAAATTCTGTAGCTCGTTACAAAATAATCTGATAAAAATAGTTAATAAAGGCAAGTTTTTTTGTGTGAAAATATGAGTTTTTTCACATCGGAATTCATTATAAATTAGGCCAAGTGCGAGTCTTGCTCTAGAATCGTAAAGGTAATGTGATGTTTGTGATTGAGAGTTTAAAAGTTATTACTTGCAGTTTCATGAGAAGATTTTGATTTTGAAGACCATCTGGTCTATTTTGAAAAAAAAAAAAAATAACGCCACAAATACGTAGGCAAAGTGAGGTTATCAACACACGTTTGGAATTTGCACTTGATTTTGCTCACTCTGATTTTTACTGTGATATTTTGACAGAATAACAGTACAGCATGTACGAGTATCTCCCGCGTGTCGCCACTGTGCGGAGCGCCCGGAGGACACAGTGGAGCACACAGTCGAGGTGTGCCCCGCTTGGGAAGAGCATCGCCGTGTCGCGGGCTCGCGGCCGGCGGGCAATGGCTAGCTCGCTGTCCGTCCGTCCGGTAACAGACCAGCCCGAGCTCAAGTCGTTTACGGCGTGCACTGTTCCCGCGCGCCTCAAGGAGTTGTCAGCAAACTGTAGAGGCCCAGCAGGGCCGAAGCCTACTGGGCCTAAGGGTATGTGAAAATGTAACCCGGGGCCCTTGGACGAAGGCAATGAATGGAACAGGGTAGGTTTTTAGTCAGTAAGAGTCTGACACTATTTCCCGTCCCACCCAAGGGCGGGATTTGTCATTGGATGATTTTACCTACCATAAAAAAAAATGTGTTGTTGGCTAAAAGTCTTCCTCTATTCCTTTCTTTCTTCGCGGCTTTGGACCACTTCTTAACCAAGACACATAAGTCGTCCCGCCATCTCTTTCGTTTTCTGCCACGACCTCACGACCTCATAGTACAATTTCAGGCCGACAATTTTGTATTTTATATGCCCACCGCTTTATCAGCTCGCAGCAGACATGTCCAGCCTAGTCCTACTTTAGCTGGTCTGTCTTCTATACCACGTCAATGATCTGTGTTTTGGAGCGCAGTATACCTAGTGTTTTCAATGCAGTCCGGTTGTAGCCTTAGATACATTACGGGACAAAATGTCCCCAACATGATGCGCAACGCTCAATCTACGTGACGCTGTAACGATGCCCAGTGTCCTGCAACTTGTTATAATCCTCGGCACGCAAGTTGTACCATCATGGCAGTCGACCTTGAATGCGTAGTAACCAATTTTCGGGGTCTGAATCGAAATGGGGGGCTGCGCGCAACTATAGAATCGGGTTCAACTTATTTGCCGCGTACTATACCCAACATTTTACGATACATTCACGTGATACTAAACATGTTGTTGGACAATTTGACGGCGTTGTACGTCATGTTTTTTTTAATGTATCAGCTCGTGTTTGACCACTATCTCACCGGTGGTAAGCGATGATGTGGCCGACGATAGAGCACGCTCATCCAGAACTAACCTTTTCACTCTTGACTTAAAGACCCCAAGGTATAGGCTATCAGGATGCACTGACTCAGACAGGGAATTCCACACTCTTTAGCAGTTGTTGTTTAGCCTTAGATTAGGGGGCAAAATATCCATTTTGCCCCTAATCTAAGTCTTTAATTATCACATAAACAGCTCTCCATAGCACATTAGGAAACCTTGAGTGACTAAGAGTATCTATAAAGCGTTTATTTCCGTATTTTACAAAGAACTCGAGAACTAGGATATGTTTCATAAATAGGAACTTGACTTATGTAGGTAGGTGTCAAAAAGATCTTGATTATGTTGTGTGAGACCCGCAGTAATTAAGTGAATACAATTCTAACGTTCATAATGAAATTATAACTATGCTGTTACAACATAACACTGTATTTCATAAGTTAAATAAAAATAGACATGTTTTAAATGTTGACAAACAAGATAGATTTTAATTGTAGGGATATCGATGCTTATACAGAATATCGTGCGTTTTTCATCACGCATGCGGGATTGCCCCGCACGCGTAGCCCCCGCAAATGTCCTTTTCATACAAGTATTAATGCGTGGAATACGCACGTGGGCCGCAGGGTGTGATCCCGAACAGTAGATCCGCATGCGAAACAGTTCCGCATGCGTGATGAAATCCGCACGGTGTTAAAACACCCTTATCATGACCCTAAAACGCAAAGAGCAGCTGAGGCCCTACCACGAGCTCTTAAAGCGATCCAATTGACGACCTAAACTGAACTGTTAGATGGATGGATCTACAATATAGGGTATCCACTCTCCATCCCCCTTTTTCACTCACACGCCTAACATTTTAACACGTCATCGTAAGGCCCCTGACGGAACACAGGTGGGTTTTAGTCAGTAACTCTAACACGACCTCTCGCTTCACCCAGAGCGAGAGAAGTAGATTATTTCTCATAAAAAAAAGAAATATCGATGCTTAGATATTATTATCAATGTCATCAAATTCGGCATTATTGTGCTCTTATCTAATAATAATCAATACTAATGTTATAATGAAGTATTATAACTATTTGTTTAAAATATATCATCTCTCTCAAATCAAGTCAAAGATCGTTTCCTTTCACTTTAATTGTTATTCTGTTTCTAACTAAATTCAGTTCTTTGTAAGCGCCTATAATAAAGTGTTTATTAAATAAATAATAATAATAATACAGGAGCCATAGTTATAACATAGTTCTGAGTAACCAGTCCACTTAAGACTTGAAAAACCATAGCTCTATTGTCTTTGTTTTCCATGTGTCACAATAGTTTTTACGAACCGGGGTTGTCCTTGGATGCACTAGCATTGTGCGTACAGGGATAATTGTCGGTCGGCATCACGTTCCATTAAAAGTATCTAAAGGGCTTTTGCGAGTTGGTTTCGACTCCTCGTACGCCTTTCAAAGGTCCAGGATCTCAGGGTTCTAAGATATAGCGATACATAATAATAAATAAATTACTCATTTTTTGTTCTTTTCTTTTATTTTTTGTTTTTATTCCATTGTTTTTTCTATGAGATTGAGTAACATATAATATTCAAAAGTTTGTGTATCTACTTTATTTATAATATCTATATAATAATTTATATCTATTTATAGTCTAGCAGGTATAAATTTTATTATTTGACCTCCGTTATACCCATAGATATAAGTTTGTGTAATATTTTTTTTAACCATTTTGGTGTACAATAAAGTTTATTCTCGTAGTGGGCCAGCAGGGTCGAAGCCTACTGGGGCCTAAAATCGGTTTATAATAGGAAGGTTCGGCCCCAGTATGAAAGACAACGAAGGAACAGGAGTAGGCTTTTAGACAGTAAAAGTCTGATACTATCTCCCGCCTCGCCCAAGGGTGCGGAGATGTTATTGAATGATTTCCCACCTACAAAAAACAAATCTCATTCTATTCAATTCTCTGAAACTGTTCGAAAAATAAATCATAATTCTTTTTCGTAAAACATAGAACAGTAACAGTGTGTCAAATCACGACATCCTAACACGAGTAAATACCATACACATAATAACACTTTCGCTTTCAGAGTGTGACGAACCATTGACAGATGGCGTTTGTTTTGACTGCGCGCGCGCACACACGCATATGCTAACATAATTGTGCTTTCGTTGACCCAGCACCGGAAAATAATTTACAAATTGCTATGTAAATTTATTGTTACTTTTACTTTGTTACTTTCAAGCTGGATTTTGACCTTGACAGTTAAGATCTCCGTTTTGTTTTATGGCGGGAAATTATGAAATAGTTTCTGCCGCTTTAGGTGGAGGAACCAGTCAGGCGCATTACTTTGTGTAATTTATTTCATCACCATTGCTCTTAAAACGGTGAAGGAAAACATCGTGAGGAAACCGGCATGTCCTAGAACCAAAAATTTGAAGACATGTGACATGCACCAACCCGCACTGGGCCCGCGTGGTGGATTACGGCCCATTCCCTCTCCTAGAGAGGAGGCTTGTGTCCCAGCAACTGGCTGGGTTTGAACCCGTGACCTACAACTCGTAAGTCGGGGCCGTTACCACTCGGCCACCACGACTCTTGGGTGAGTGAATGAGTTGTCAAAGCTATTTTATTCTTATCTAATTTATCCATAAGCGAAACCTCATTCAATGTTTACGGCAGAAGACTCTTATAAGAGTTAACTCCATAATTAATTATTAGCAATGAATTATCTAATCGGTAATGTTGATCCTTGTACAGTAAGTTACCTAATAAATAGCGACATGCGACTATTCGACGGGTTGAGGTATTATACTATGCAAATACAACTGGTCAAACAAGCTGGAAACCTCATACTAAAGCTATGAATACCCTAGCCGATGAACCGATTAGAAAAAAACTACTTTTAAAACTATCTCGCTAAGCAAGACATTAATAAATGCCTCTTGGAAGGAAGTTATTAATGTCCGAGTTCATTGACTACTTTGATACTGTGTAGGATACTGGTTATGCAGGGTTTATGAAAATGACTTTTAGAAGGTTACTTTTGATTTATTGACCATCTTGAAAAGGCTGTGAAGTTGTAATTTTTATTTATATCTAGCGTCTGGTAATGTAATCTTAAGAGGGTTCTTCCCGATCCGTCTACCGTCAACGTGAGCATGGTTTAAGCTTGTTATTTCATCTCACGCAATGTTTGATGATGGGGCAACGCAAAAAAATAGAATTAACACCTAAACGCTCTTTTGGCGTTCGGTAATTTCCGTCGTTTACTCGAATATTTCACAGAATTTTTTCCATGAATTATAATGCACGTATGGTCTATTTTCTAAAAAAAATCCTTTACTTTATTCATTTATGGATATACCATGAAGGGCCAAAGTTCACGCAAAATAGCAGATTTTCAGAGGTTTACTTTAAACAGGATTACTTTGACCCATATTATTTGTTTTGATTTTAATAGATACCTGGCCAATATCAAAAGACATCTTTGTTCCCAAAATAACTGGAGAAAGATGTGTAATGACGTCATAATGACGTAAGAGCGGTTGAATGGGAATAGAGTCACGGGTTGGGTGCTCTTAAACTGATTATTGATTGCATAATGCAAAAACATTGGATAAATGTTTCACAAATTACATATATCATTAACAAGTATAAAAACGACTCATGTGAAAAAAATGCCCTTTTTGTCTTACGATCTTATTCGTCTGAGTTATTAAAACTCATACGAATAAGATCGCAGGACAAAATAATATTATTTTGCGCTACGATTAACTCTAAAATATGAAAAAAAAACATCTCTACAGTCTCTACGTTTATATTAGCATAACTGGACTTCAGTTGGTAGTAATATTTAATTTATAATTAATAAAAACAATTCGAGCACTATTAAAAACTTGATTAACTGAACTATAATATACTTTAAAACAAAAAGTTCTAAGTAATGTAAATGTCTTAAAACATAGTGTCAAAGAAATGCCGCCGCATCGTTGTCGACTGGAAGTGTGCCTCGAAGACTGGCGATATGTCATGCGTGAATGCTTAATAAAGCATGTGCAAAGCTAGCTTTTGTGTCAGTGACTCGAAAATGTAACTACCGTAAAAATATATATATATATTTAAATATAAGTAGTATTTTTATATTCATTTCATTAATCATCCCAATATCTTCCTAGTCGTAAATGGTTGTTAAGTCATTTTTAATTTTTTTTTAGGTAGTGGGTAAAATCGTACGATGACATCTTCCGCCCTTGGTCGGATCGATAGATAGAGTCAGACTTTTACTGACTAAAAATCCAACCCCTTCTTTCATTGCCTTTCATACCAGGGCCGAGCCTTCCTTTCAGAAACAGACCCTTGGCCCCAGTAGGCTTCGACCCTACCTGCCAAGTCATGCTTATTTTAGAACTGGCTACCCAAGACCCGATTATTGCAATATATTTACATTTTCATTTGTTATATTTTAAAATAGACAAGTGACGTATTGCAAAATAATATTCATGAATATTTAACATTTCTGTGATACATCACAAAGATTTTATGACTGTTTAGGATTCATAATCTATTCATGTTATTAGTTGAAACTGCGTATGCGATAGATCAGTGAAGCCTAGCATATAATCAGATTCAAACAAAGCCTGCGGTGATTTTATGATGAACAAATTGCTCAGCGATAAATGATTATTTATGAATGCTGACATAAGTAAATATAGATCGAGTTTAATGACAGCTCGCATATTCACATCTCTATCGCAGTAATATAAAGGCGAAAGTTTGTATGTATGTGTGTGTTTGTCTTTCTGTTTCACGCTCAAATTGCTGAACGGGTTTGGCTGAAGTTTGGCATTCGGGAAAATCATGACTTGTGTGGAATAGAGAAGTTGGACTGTATTAAATAGCTGGTGTTGGTGGTTGTTCTGTATGAAACTCGGTTTGAGCTTACCCAATCTTGGAACAAAATAACGAACGACAAAGCCAAAGAAACGTCTTACCTTTATCGCCTTTTCAGCCTTCCTCGAAGTACTCTGGATGAAGCAGCACTGTTGAAGCTGGTTACTGATCACACAACACGGTTATGCTCACTTTGTCCCTTGATTTATCGATTTATTGAGGAGCGCGCTCAAAAAGAAAGTTACCGCACGGCGGCCCGATTTCAACAACATGAAAAACCGGGAGAGGGCGCTTGTCCTGTCATCTAAGCAGCCCGCTATTGGCTGATTTCTGGCATATAGGACGCTCCATGATCTTTGCGCCGTCAGCTGAACCAATCATGGGTTAGAATACAGAACATACCCCCTACCGAAACCATAGTGATGGTTTCCTAAAAATGAGATTACTATACTATCTAGGACATTGATAACTAATCTTAAATTATACTCTAAATTAAATAAAAAACGTTTTATTTGAAATTAATTGGCGTAAGGTAATAGGGCAAGTTTATTTATAGGTCTCTGTAAGACACCCTTTTCTGTGCGCAGTGTCACGCACCTAACTATTGAGTCGGGACCGGGATGTAACTTCTCAATCTTGCCGAGAGGCCAAGTGCAAGAGGGAACATTGTCAGTTTTAATTATTACTAAATCTCCAACTTTAGGATTAGAAGAAGAGATAAACCACTTGGCTTTCTGTTGTAAAGTGTTTAGATATTCATGACTCCAACGTTTCCAGAACAGTTGGGAGCACTTCTGGATATACTGCCACCGTGACAGCCTATTGATATCAATATCTCGCACGTCGTACTCAGGAATGGAGACTAAACTTCGTCCAATTAGAAAGTGTCCGGCGGTTAATACGTTAAATTCGTTGGGGTTGTCACTTGAAGGAAGCGGACACAAAGGGCGCGAATTCATTATGGCTTCTGCCTTACAGAATATCGTAGCAAGTTCCTCAAACGTTAAGGACTTTTCCCCTACACACCGCACTAGATGATATTTGGCTGACTTAATGCCCGCTTCCCAGAGACCACCCATGTGAGGAGCACTGGGGACATTAAATTTCCAATCAACCTGCCGTTTAGCGCAACCACCCGAAATGTCATCTTGATTCTCGCGCCAGAACTTTTGTATCTCCGACAGATGTCGGTTTGCGCCAACAAAATTAGTTCCACAATCAGAATAGAGAACAGCGCACAGACCTCTGCGAGCCACAAATCTATCCAGGCATGCGAGAAAACAATCAGCGGAGAGAGAAGACAACACTTCGAGATGTACTGCTTTAGTTGAAAAGCAGACAAATAGTGCCAAGTACGCTTTTGTCACTTTAGCATTACGACGTAAGCTTTCTTTAATTAAGAATGGACCTCCGAGGTCAACTCCGACGTTAGAAAATACCTTATTAGGTATCAACCGAGTTGTTGGCAACGGGGCCATTTCAGGCTGAAGTAACGATGGTTTACATTTAAAGCACGTTTTACATTTAGATAAAACGGATCTAATAACGCTACGAGCCGATAATATCCAAAAGTTTTCATTAACAACACTTTGCAAGGTTCGCGGTCCAACATGCAAATATTTTTCATGTAAATATTTAATCAATAGTTTTGTAAATAAACTATTTTTAGGGAGAAGTCGCGGGTGTCTAGCATTATAAGGAAGTTCGGAATAACCGATGCGACCCCCTACCCTGAGAAACCCATCGCTATCAATGAACGGAGATAATTTTCGTAACGATGGTACGTATTTTTTATCTGTTATCATTTTAATTTCCGTTTCAAAGTAAGTATTCTGAACTAGCTTTATTAATTTATCGCGTGCCTCGTTCAGTTCACGGGTTGATAACACGTGTGATTTAGCATGGGTGGGTATATCACCCTGTTTGCGAGTCAATCTTAAAATCCAAGCAAAAGATCTTTGCAATTTGGAAAATGACGAAAATTGTGCGAAGATTCTATCACAAAATTCCATTTTAGTTTCAATAATATGATCACTAATATTGTGATTCAGCAACAAATTAGTGGAAGTTTTTAATTCCGGTAGTTTATGATTGCTTTCATTCACAAACACCGTCAGAGGCCAATCGACGTAATTTTGATACATCCAATCGGCACCCTGTAGCCAACGTGGGGTGCAGTCTATCAGTTGCGCCGGAGACGCTCCACGCGAACAAATATCTGCTAGGTTATTTTCGCTGCCAACGTGCCGCCAAAAATGAGGGGGTAAGATTTCAATAATTTGAGTAACTCTATGACTGACCCAGGTTTTTAATTTATAAGGTTCCGTTTGAAGCCAGGACAGTACGACTGTCGAGTCTGATACTGCAGTTATTTGGTTAATTTTAATTCGAGTAACAAATGTATCGCAAACGAATTTTATTAATTTACTTAATAAAACCGCTCCCATTAATTCTAACCGAGGGATTGTTACGGGTTTTATTGGTGCTACTTTGGATTTCGCTGTTACTAAACGAACCTTTGCGTTACCCTTTTGGTCACGACTGATGACGTACACGCAGGCTGCGTAACCTCGTAAAGAAGCGTCACAAAATCCGATTAAATCACAAGTCGTTTCGCCCGGTAACAGCATATGGCGTTCGATACGTAACTCGCTTAACCGCGGAAGTTCAAAAATAAAGTGCTGCCACGATTTTTTAATGTTATCTGGCAACTTATCGTCCCAACCAATACCTAGCTTCCACAGATCTTGCATAATCTGCTTAGCTACTAAAATGCATGGCGCGATAAAACCCACGGGATCGTAAATCGACGCTAGCAGTTTTAGTACCGATCGCTTGGTTGTTTCGTTGTCCGATAAATTAACTGAAAATAAAAAATGATCGGATTTTGGAGTCCATTTAAGTCCTAAGACCTTAATAGAACTGTCGTTTTCGTCTTTAACGAACGTTACGGAATTTTCCCTATTTTCAGACGGAACGCGTTGCAGCAACTCCTCATTGTTACTCATCCACTTTTTTAGCGTAAAGTTGGCACTTTCAAAAATACCTATTAGTTGATCTTGGACTAGGCTAGCTTGCTCAAGGGTTTGGCATGAATATAAGATATCATCCATGTATATTCCCTCACGGAGGACCTGAGCAGCGAGGGGAAAACGTTCACCCTCGTCTTTCGCTAACTGGAGCAGCGTGCGAATAGCTAAGAATGGAGAACAACTGAGTCCGTAGGTTACAGTTTTTAATTCATATAATTTAATTGGATCGTTAGGGGATTCCCGATATAAAATGTGTTGATAACAGCGATCTTCTTTTCTTAAGGCAGTAGCGCGATACATTTTACAAACATCACTCACTAAACAATATTCGAATAGCCGAAACTTCAAGATTATTGACGCAATGTCCGGATACAGTTTAGGGCCGACCAATAGAATATCATTCAACGAGACGCTTGTGGTGGTTTTCGCAGACGCATCAAATACTACTCGCAACGGAGTTGAGGTACTACTAGGTCTCAAAATACTGTGATGTGGAATAATGTATTTACTAGGCTGATCACCCTGATAAAGTTCCATATGACCGAGCTTTTCATATTCACGCATAAATTCCTTATATTTGTTATTCAACTCAGGTACACGTGCGAGTTTACGCTCCGAGTAGATCAGTCGTCGCTCGGCCGCGGCACGCGATTGTCCCAATGGCGCGGGGTTAGGTGCGAACGGCATTGGAACTACGTATTGGCCGTTCGACTCCCGCGTATATTCATGAGAAAATATCTCCTCGGCTAGTTGATCCATTGGACTTGTTGACGGGGTACACGGCACCTCTTCAACTTCCCAAAAATCACGTAATGTTTTGTCAATTGACTGTTCGTCGTCATACGAAACTGATAAATTAAGATTTTGCGATTTATATTTATTAAACGGATATAATTTTCCGCTAACTACATCACCAAAAACTGTTTTAATCACACTAGGAATACCATCCCTAATTACGAATGGTTTATCAATAATTATATCTGGGACGATGTCATTCCCCAACAAAATATCTATTCGTGAACGCTTGAAAAACAATGGATCCGCCAACTTA
Source organism: Leucania comma (assembly GCA_958295575.1). NCBI lineage: Eukaryota > Metazoa > Arthropoda > Insecta > Lepidoptera > Noctuidae > Leucania > Leucania comma. Next base: position 18,308,869 of record OY282477.1, on the reverse strand, counting down.
TAAGTTTTATATTCGCTAATGACATTTTCAGTAAATGAAACATTAGGCATATCCGCGGACACCTTTGAAATAACTACTAAATTAACTCGAAACGTCGGACCACACGCCTGTCTTGGTTTCAATGTACACGTGACCATTCCTTGCGTTTTTACTACCCCTCCGCCGATCCCATGAATAGTAAAAGGGCATTTTTTACGTTTTAATCCTAGTTTTTGAGCACACTCAGTTGTTATAAAAGAACTTTGTGCCCCGGAATCTATAACGGCTCGACAATCGTGAAACTGACCCACACAATCAATTACATGAGTGAGAGTAGTACCTAGAACTACCTCATATTCACACAGGTTATTACTCATGAATGATTGTTGTGTATTTGTGCATGTGACGTCACTTACGAAGCGACCAGCGTTTAGTGCGAGCGAAGGAGACTGCACCGTCACGGACGATGTTCGCGCGCTATCTGATAACGTATTATCTTTATGCAACAAATAATGATGTGGTTCTGCACAGACCCCACAACTCATTGTGCTTTTACAAGCATTCGATTGATGGTCAGATTTAAGACAATTATTACACAGTTTTAGTGAATGAACACGGTTCATTCTTTCATCGACGGACAATTTACGAAATTGATCACATCGATAAATCATGTGATTTTGTTTACAAATCACACAGCTTAAGTTTGCATTACGGTTATTAATATTTTGCGGAGTTCGTGCCGTATTAAGAATCGACTTTGACGAAGATCTCTGATTTTTATTTTGCGAATGGTTATTACTAGACTTCGACGGGTTATTAGTAGCCACGTTTATAAACGAATGTTCTAGAACTTTAATTTGTTTGTTTACAAACTGCATAAGTTCTTCGAAAGTAGGTATTAACTTTTGATCCCGACTTTCTTCGAATAATTTTCGCGTATGAGGGTCGAGTCTTTGTAATGCTAAATGACACAATAGAAAGTCGTCCAAGTGTTTAATATTTAATGCTTGAATCGCTTTAAGAGAATGATCAAAGGTTTCTATAAATGAAGTTAAGTCCGACGAGGTATCTTTTGTTAACGGTGTAAAGTTCAACATTTTATCGAAATACCTACATGCTAGTGTTCTGTGATCATGGTATTTATCAATCAAGCTTTGCCAAGCTAATGCGTAATTTGCGGCAGTTATCGGCAGTTTTTTAACTATATTTAAGGCAGGGCCCTTTACGCATGAGAGTAAATAATGAAACTTATCGATATCTGTGAAATTTCGATTGTGAACTAATGATAAAAACGTGTCATAAAAGGTCATCCAATTTTCTGTTTCACCGTCAAATTGAAATAATGATATCTTTGGTAACGCGGGTTTTACTAAATCCTGTTTGTCTATCGCAGGGAAGAAATCATTTTCCAATTTAGAATATTTACTAGCGATTAACTGGCACGCATTATACATTTCGTCAAATGATTCAAGCTCACTTGTTGACATTTTCACTTTAGTAGGTTTTAATTGTACTTCTATTTCGAACAAATCAAATATGGTGGATTCAAATCTCAGACGGACACTTTCCATTTCAGACATTAATACCGTAAACATTGGCAATATATCTGGTTCTGTTCCCAACTTTTTGGAATAATCATAAAGCTTTTGTAATTTTGCAAATAAATATTCTTTCCTGCATGTTAACGTTTTTCGTTTCATTTCTAAGACCTCCGCCATTTTGGACGCGTAGGTCTAGCGCTAGCCAAATGTTTTTCCTATTTGAATCTTATTGGAGAGATGAAAATGAGAATCCGTCTCGAATGGACCAGAATGTGGAATAGAGAAGTTGGACTGTATTAAATAGCTGGTGTTGGTGGTTGTTCTGTATGAAACTCGGTTTGAGCTTACCCAATCTTGGAACAAAATAACGAACGACAAAGCCAAAGAAACGTCTTACCTTTATCGCCTTTTCAGCCTTCCTCGAAGTACTCTGGATGAAGCAGCACTGTTGAAGCTGGTTACTGATCACACAACACGGTTATGCTCACTTTGTCCCTTGATTTATCGATTTATTGAGGAGCGCGCTCAAAAAGAAAGTTACCGCACGGCGGCCCGATTTCAACAACATGAAAAACCGGGAGAGGGCGCTTGTCCTGTCATCTAAGCAGCCCGCTATTGGCTGATTTCTGGCATATAGGACGCTCCATGATCTTTGCGCCGTCAGCTGAACCAATCATGGGTTAGAATACAGAACAACTTGTATGTATCACATACGATACTTTGTTCCTGGAATTGAACGTACTAGTACTTCACGGCTATTTTTCTTCTGACGATAGAAGCTAGCATAATATGAAACAATTAAAATTCATTTATTTAGTCAGAATGCAGTATATAATATGGACTTGAATCATAATGGTCCTCTTCACATTCTGCCACGATATCGCTGATCACATCTGTCTTCCTGCTTATCCGCGATCAAGCAGCCTTTCCATCCTATTTTAATTTAGGTGTCTTCAAGGCTAGAGAGAATTTTCTCCTAATAAACTAGTGCGCCTCACCACCAACGATTGCATCACTGCTTGCCATCAGGTGGGATCGCAGTCAAGTACTAGTTTTTAGTATTAAAAAAAACATCCTAAACGACCACGCAATAGATTCGATGCAATTTCCACCAATAGAAAGAGCTAATAACGAGATAGTTTTGGGTAGGTATATAATTTGCACCCGAGTGGAGCCAGAGCGAACAGATAGTTTTCAGATACAAAATACAACTCATTGATTGTATTCTATCTATATTTTATGCTTTCATAGCGTTGCTAAGACAAATAAACAGAGAACGAACAATAACAAACGCGTGACATATTGAATTGAACGATCGATGGGGCGGAATTGGAACACATAATAAATTCACAGTTATACGAGTATAATATCATTAAATCACGATCAAACTAATTAACGACGAATTACAAAGCTATAAATGGTTAAAATCGTTGAATGGTATCTATTGAATTTATCATTAATACAGAAAAAATGAAGATTTGTAATATTTGTAATAATATTTTGTTTTGAATACCACACAATTATAGGTGAAATTTAATTTAGGATACAATTGGCGAAGTGTAAAATTTGTGTTTCTATGCTAGAAAGTGCAAGGGGCAATTGAAGAAGTACGTTTGGATTTTAGTAAGTAAAATTTTTACACTCCCTCCCTCTCGTTTTACTCAGAGCGTGAGAAGTTATTCGTTAATTTCTGACCCCAAAAAAGGTAGGTCATCAACGGCGCGTACTGTTCCCGCGCGCCTCAAGGAGCTGTCAGCAAACCGTAGAGGCCCAGCCTGCTAGCTGCAGGCAGGCAGGGTCGAAGCCTACTGGGGCCAAGGGCCGCTTTCTGAAAAAACGGCTCAGCCCCGGTATGATAATCAAGAAGGAACGGGGTAAGTTTTTAGTCAGTAAGAGTCTGACACTTTTTCCCGTTCCACCCAAGGGCGGCATTTGTCATTGGATACTTTTACCTACCATAAAAAAAGGTCAAGAGGATATTGGTATTTTATGCTTAGCCATTTTAGTATTTGCAAACATCCACTGTTTCATTACAATAGCATTACTAACGCCAAACATTTTTGGCTGGATGCCACAAAGACAAGTTTAGTTTACCATCAGTTTAGTCTTTTTCAATGGATGTCGAAAGTTTCGTAAGGAAACTATTTCGAAGAGATGAGCAGTAAACTTCTGCGAGTGGTTGCACAAGAATCTTTCTATTATGAAACGTAAGTTTTGAAGAGTGCGTACACAAGATAGTGTTATAACATTGGACAAACATGCCGAGGTGCCTGCCCGCACTAACAACTCGTTATGTATATTTTGCCAACGAAAGAAACATTTTCAAATTCTTCGCGTTTACATACGTAACATTATTGTAACTGTGTTAAAAGATGATAAATTATTTGAATCGTGGCGGTAAACTCTAATGTCTATAATAGCTCTGTCAGAATTTGCCGTGAGGGAACATATGTACATTCTCCGTGCTCAACGCTTTTTTGGATACGAGCACGCCTGATTGTGACGTGTTTTGCGGATGGATGGGAGAACATCTTGTCTGTCTGTCTGCAGTTTTGTGAAATGAGTGTATGACTGCCGTGTAGTTATATTATTTTGTGCATAATTTTCAAAAACATGTCTATAACTAATGTAATTGGTCTTTGGCCGTGTTATGTTAAAGTGAATAATTAAGTAAAATAAAATAAATAAATAAATACACCCTGAGGCCCCAATCTTCGCTACAGGAGATTCGGGCGCTGGCGACTTCGGGCGTTGAGAGTTGCAAGGCGATCCCCAGCCACCGCAGGTGTGTGCTTGCGGACGACGAGCTATGGGTAGCTCACTGTACGTCCAAGACGCCTCAAAGATATGTTAGGAAAACATTAGGGGCCTACATAGGGTTGATGCCCCTTAAGGCCACGAAGAATTCTCGAAAATGCAACCTGGGTCCTAGAATACAAAGGATTAGATAAAAAAAAAATTGTATTTGACGATATCGCATTTTACATTTCGATATGTTAAATTCTTAAATAGAAGTTAACTAGTGACCCGTTCCATCTTCGCATGCGTGTTACAAATCTTTGAAATTCTCGGTATTTCTTTATTCTTTACTATATTATGCATGTATTATACAACTAAACATTCCTCATGAATCACTCTGTCTAATGGTGAAACTACATGAAAATCTATTGAGAACTTTTAAGTTTATCGCAGACAGATAGCTACACATATGGAAATGGTTTTAAAAATATGTAAGAACTTAATTTTTATTTTTGTTTGACATTAAAATTAGGTTACCCGAGTAATCTATCTAGAAGGATGCATTAAAAAGAAATAAGACTTTAAAATATCATATTAATTTATACTAATAAACAATTTAGTATTGCTTGCATATATTATAATAGTCTTCAAAAGTCAAGGTTCATCTGCAAGCGAAATAAATCGTCATCTTTCTCACGGGTCATCTCGGCCCCTTCGAATAATTTCGCGTTATAGAAATAATAAAATTTTGTAACAGATTAGAAAACGATCGCTTAACAAATTATAGCCTTTATACACGTTTCGATAGTTCGCCCAAACTACGTCATTAACTATAATCACCAGAGTTAATCTTACATCAACATTTAACTGTTTACCAATGCACTGTGCCTTCACATTTTGTAATTACGTTTTGTTACCTACTTGAGTTCAATTTGTGTCTGCGTTCCTCGAATATCTATCAAATTAATATTCCTTATGTAGTCATATTTTACTTGTAAATAGATGTTGATGTGATTTAGTTAAATGCAGTCAATATATTAACATGGTACTCAAGACCCAAGCGGACACCGGTGTCCACACATCTATTGTCTTTCTGTTGTGTCTCTTATTATGGTATTCAAAAGCACCTTACATGTGGATAGATGGAGAGGGAGCGGGAGGTCAAAGAAAATATGGATGAATTTGGGATATAAAAGAAAAGAGAGTCAGTGACTGACTGATGGTTGACAGGACAGAATAAATAAAAAAAAAACGTGTTGCACCTACAACGAACAAAATAAAACAAGGGTAGAAGGATGATGAACTGAGTAGCCTAATAAACCTCAATATTTTTGGCAAGGTCTTTTTTTATAAATATTCGCGTAAACGTGTGCTTGGCTGCAGTCCCACCTGATGGTAAGCAGTGATGCATACGATGATAATGAGGCGCACTACTTCATTAGAGCAATTCACTCTAACCTTGTTTTCACCTTTTTTTATGAAAATCGGAGAGTTCAAATACTAGAATATAAAGTTCTCTTTCAGTTGAGTAGACTGCAAGCTTCTCATAAATAATCAGTTCTAGCGTGGCATCAATTTACAAATCACACTCAGAGCCTAGTTGTTTCCTTTGAAATTACTCTATGCTTTCTAAATTTTTATAGACAGATTATGTGAATCTTTCTCTTAATTTAAATTTTTCTCTTTTTGAAATGGGCAATAGACAATTAAATAATAATGAATTAAGATTAAGACCATAGTGTAATCGCTGCGAAGAATTATCGTTCCGCATGCGCATGCGTTAATAAAGCGTGTTGTATAATGTGGATAACATTGTAAATATTCTTGGTTTACGTTTTAATAACATCATAATTTCGACCGAAAGACGTCCACTATTGGACAAAGACTTCTCCCAAATGTCACCATAACGAACTTTTTCTTTAATTTAGGTAAAATCATCCAATGACAAATCCTGCCTTTGGGCGGAGCGGGAAATAGTGTCAGACTCTTACTGACTAAAAACCTACCCCGTTCCTTCGTTGCCTATCATACCGGGGCTGAGCCTTCGTGTCAGAAAACGGCCCTTGACCCCAACAGGCTTCGACCCTGCCTGCCTGCTAGCAGGCTGGGCCTCTACGGTTTGCTGACAGTTCCTTGAGGCGCGCAGGAACAGTACGCGCCGTCGACGACTCGGTCTGGTTGGTTACTGGACGATCGGACAGCGTGGTACATACATTGCACGCCGTCTGCAAGCCCGCAGAAATCGGAATCGGAATCCCGGCGGCGGCTAGGGCACCATAGAGGCCGCTCGGTTCTGTGCGTCTCACAACCATCGAATTCCTATGACCCTCACCACGCAGCGTGAAGAGTTTGTTATAAATACAATTTAATAACAAAGGCTGGTAGTTGAGATAAAATCAACTACAATAAATTAACAATTCAATAATAGCTTAATTAGTTGATTGGAGCTTCCATCCAATTATTTTAAGCACGAGAAAAAAACAAACCTATTTTTTTTTGTTAGTTATTTGATTAATGCCTTCAATTAACAGTTATTCTAAGTTTTTGAAGATGGGTGTTGTCAATGTTTTTGTCAAGGTCCCTTCTAAATGATACTGATTTTTGTTAAAAAAAAAAACAATTTATTATTCATGAATTCCGTGATCTCTCATCGATTTGATCAGATATCGCAGATTTTGATTTAAAGTTTTACAAATTATAGTTAATAACTCTCCGATGTTATAGATTTGAATATTGATGATGATTATAATGAGATTAATTCAGACTTTTATTAATTTTATTGGCATTTAAGTGCATAAAATCTTAACATTCTTGTTTTTCATCGGCGGTATTCTTATTAATATTGATTTTAGGACATAATCTTGCTTGTTTTTTTTTTTGTTTTGAGTTCGCTCCGTCTGTAGATTTAAGTCCAGTATCAAGTACAGAAAGTATTTCGTTTTCACACTCGCTTTGCACAATTTTGAGTTTTATTAGAATGCAGATGTAGCACATTCTAATGTTTTTGCTGTATTTTGCAGGAAATGTATCGAGTCAGTCATCTCGGCAAGCTCATTGAGGTAGTCAATACCTACTACAAACATTCTCAGCTCCATTTTAACGAAATCGCGTCTATTTCAATAATTCCACATATTGTCCAGTTGTGTAGACTCTTGAGATACAAAACTACACCAATTTTACATCACAATATCCACTAGAAATCAATTTGCGAAAAATTGAAACAGCTACTAAACTTCACTCGAAGTAATCTCGCCGAAAATTCATCTTGCTTGTTAACAATAGAATAAACCGCCAGATAAATCTGTGTAACCTTTGCCCAAGTCCATTGGGGTCGGGTTCCAGTCTGACCAGATGCCGCTGAACACCAATATTTTACTGGGAGCGACTTCCCATCTCAACACCATAATCCAGTAGGTAATAGGGTAACAAGATCACCCTTATCAATTCAGGTGTCGCTATCTGTAACGACTGTTGAAAATCTACAAATAACAAGAGAGACCAACGGCTTAAAGTGCATTTCGAGGCACGGAGGAATCTCGATATGTTGTGTTGGTCACCCATTCACGGAGCGACCGTGATATCAATCCGTGCGGCTAATACTACTTGTCCAGCCGAGCTCCCCTAAAACACACAAGAAATGTCCACTTTTATTTTTGTTCATCCCTTTATTAAAAGCGTAACCGCGGCCCTGGAACGCAAAGGGCAACTGCAAGAACAAGAGTGGGTCCAAGTCAGTAAAAATCTGACACTCCTTCTCGTTCTACCGATCTTTGATGACATTATCTGAAGATTACATACCCAAGAAAGGTACTTGAAAAATCAAAACATCCGACAAATCAAAGAGACATTGACACCCAATAAATGTGTCAGTTAATCATTTTTCAAAATAGGTTGCAAAACAGTCTATTTGTAAGCATTTGTAACGAGTCCATCAAGGTAATTAGCCACAAGCGTGGGAGCCCGGTGTTAATTCTTTAATAGTAGCCGTTACTCCATCCATATTATTTGTAGTGAAAAATAACGTTTCAAAACAACTCTGTACTTTGTTTGACGTATAATTAAACGACTTCACTTGGTGCTTTATGGATTTAACATTTATAATTTTTGCACATTTTAGAATGGATTTTGACCTCCAAACAAATGTAGATTCACACAATATAAATACTCAATCATTATTTTATGACTGAGTTGATATTTCTTTTCATAGGGTATCTAAGTAATAAATCATATTGTAATATTCTTTGGAATGACTTCTAGGAACAAAAGGGACAGTAATTTATTGATTTTACTATTACTTTTGATTGAAATATTGTCAGTAAACTCTGAGGCACAACTCAATTAAATTTTGTAATGAAAACATATAATTAGAATTTGTATGAATAAAATGTTTCAGTTTACGAGTAAAATCATCTTTTGAATTTAATGATTGATATTTATTCAATTAGGATCTCTATTGTTATTTTCATGTTTTTTTCTGATGTTTTTAGATTAATTTTTGATATCAACATTTTTATTTATTCTTAATCGATATAATTTCCGGGTATATTCTTCAGAAAATCGAGCGTTTGGATAAATATTCCAAATGAACGTAACCTTGTCAAATTTTATATTGATAGCTTTTTTTTTATTTTACATTACAACATCTTATCACCGATTACTTCCTATGAGAACATGATCGATTATGAATATATTTCTTAGTTGTAAAGTAGCTATAAGTGTCTACTCCAAACATAATGACTCTTCGAATGTAAAATGCCTATAATTTAAACGTTATTGTAACTTGTAACCACTGATATGTGTGCCAAAAGTTTTTAAAACATACTCGTACGCCTAAAAACATTATGACACACAGGTCAATACGGAGTTCTATGAAACGATGTAGTAACGTTACGTATTACAGAATATGACTGGTTCTTTGACTGGCTGTCTATGCACATATTCATCAGAATCTTCCTCTAAACACACTTATGTCATTAGCTTTACATTTCTACGTAATTGCCAATCAAGATAATTATCTTTACATACATACATAAATATGTTTTAGAATTCATGCCAATAAAGGATCACAATAATTACGGAAGTCAGCATACAAACGTTCCTCCGGTCGATGATGTGTTGTTGAGTTCCATGCGCGCCTAGAAAGATGTTAGTATAATTGACGGTAGCAGCTGCATATAAGAAACTGATTATTTGCGGAGAGCAAGGCTGATAATTTGTGTAAATGTTAAATAATAATCTACAAAGCCTCGAGCACAGGCGTAGAGTAGCCAGCCTTTCGGTGTTTTACAGGATGCATTTTGGAGATTGTGCGCGGGAATTAAATGACATAATTCCGCCATCTCAATTCCGCCATCGGACAACCGGTACGGCGGTACGGTACGGCGAATATCAACCCTTATGTTGTTGAAACTTCTACGGTACGGACTAAGCGTTTTGCCTCGTCGTTTATAGCGCGTACATCGAAAGACTGGAACAGTTTGCCTGCTGCGGTCTTCCCGTCCGATTATAATTTAGGTGTCTTCAAGGCTAGAGTGAATAGGCTCTTAATAAACTAGTGCGCCTCACCATCAACGATTGCATCACTGCTTAACATCAGGTGGGATTGCAGTCAAGCACTAGTTTATATCAATAAAAAAAAAAAAAAAATAAGACCGGAACCAACACGCTACCCTGTGGAAGGAAGTTCTTCTGATTGCACCACCTATATCTGATATATGTTAAAATCAACTTGGAAGCGACAGTTATTCAGCATAGAGCAAAGCATACGCACAAACCTATATTATTTGTGAGTTCGCTGACTTTTATTATGAACGGATTATTGTTCAGTGTCAAAGGTGTATGACAGATAACGAACTCAACTACTGTGACATTGTTCGCCTCAAACCCATTTCCAATGAGTTTGACGGTCTGGTAAGTGCACGACTTTCCTGGCCTAAAGCCAGTTTGCTCTAGGAGAAGAAGACGGTATTAGACGGTAGCTAGGGCTGCGGCACAGGCCAACTGAGGGAACACGAATTGGTTTTAGTCAGTAAATATAAAATGTTCTAGACAAGATTTTCTTATGTCAAAAAAATCGAAAATTCTAATCTTAAACTAATTATTGATTGCATAATGTAAAAAAAAAACGGTTAAAAATGTTTCACAAATTACTTTAATTACTTGAAATGCAAATTTTACCTAGAATGCCTAGATTTGTATTGGAGGCTTCGATATTGGAGCAACTATTAGTATACACAATTTTATAATAATAATTACAAACTTAGTGACTTAATAAATAGGCTCACAATCAACTGATTTACTTACAATTGGTCGGGTCGGTCGAATTTTATCTGGCATTGTGCGCATGTTTCTCACGGAAGGTGCCGTCTCCCGTCACACTTACCTACATTGTGTAGTTACGTAGGAAATGTAGTAAAATTTTAGTGTACTTGGATTATGTTATTTGCAGAATTTACAATGGATGATGGTGTTTCTTCATATTTGCTACTTTGGATTCCAAAACGTCTACTGTATACGTGCGTTATTATATTTGGTTTTTATTTAATATCAATTATCATATCTTTTGTCAATTTAACATTCTACTAATCTAAAATTATTTGCCTATAAAATTATAGAGATTAATTTAGATAAGGTGATTCTAAGTCAAAGATACATTACGGGACAAAATGTCCCCCAAAATAATGCGCAACGATCAATTTACTTGACGCTACAACGTTGCTCAGCGTTCCGCGTTACAGGAGACATTTTGTCCCTTAATGTATCTGAGGTTTTAAGTATGCCACGATTAATCACAAGACATCTCAATACTTAAGAATTGATTAAATCACAGCCATCCATTGTGGAAACAAATACTAAGACTTATTAGGTAATTAGCACCAATCAATGCATTCCATTCACCAAACAAATGCAATTACGATGTCATTGTTTGACTTTGGCGCGGGGTAAATGTACACGCGCATTATCGCACGTTACCCAGTCACCTGCCTACCGCTTAGTAATCAATGTAGCGGCATGTCAGCGTGCGATAATATTGCGTAAGCGACACGTAACATCTTCGCTTTCGCTAAGACTTGACCTGTGACATTACCCGATGACTGGACCGCTTAGAACATTCTTTTTGTGATTTATGATGGAACAGACTGAATCGGGTCATTGGAATTTTTACCGAATGATTGTCTGGGAACGGGTCCTCAAAGGCTATTGCAATAATGAAGGTTTTTTAACTTCAACGAGGTCTTTCTTCATTTCGACGACATGCTGAGTTCTGTCTGCCAATTTGTCGAACATAATTTTGGTGTATAAGTTGTAATTAATAAATTCCATAATAAATGGAGGCCTTCGTTAGTCGTGGGTTGCATTGCTTGGAGACGTTAAAGTTTATAGATATTTTTGTGCAATAAATAAAGAAGCGTCTTAATTTCAGGGTTGGTAAATTAATTGTACGATTGGCCCTGCGTAATGTGGTTTTGATTCCCGCACGGAACAAATATTTTTATGACCTACATACATTCATTCCGGGTCTGTGTATGTGAGTTCAAATGTTTGTGAATGCACTAACGATACAAGTATAATTTCTAGTGTGGAGTAACGTTTTTTTTTTATTTAAAATAAACATCTGAGTTACAAAAGAACCATATACAAAATACGTAGACATTACGTAACATTTAACAATAGTAAATATAGCAGACATTATAAAGAAGCTCGTCTAAATGTCAAATGTCTAACGAGTTACTACATTTTACGACTTTAAAAAAAAAATGAGTTAGAATAGACAAAACTGTTTGCTTGCCAGCCGCCTTGGGGGTTCTTATCTCTCTAGAAACGTTAGGGATCTATGCCCATCGGCGGAAAATAGGAAGTTATAATGAATACAAAAAATAACGCGCATAATATTAACATTTAATGAGATGAGGTTTGTATGAATTCAATATCAGAGGAAGTAATTATTTTTTAAGTTATGTCTACAAATGGCGACGAGAATACGTTTTGTTTCGAAGTTGTTTTAATCTTAAAATTGTTATAAGGTAGTCCTAGCACGTAAAGTAGGTACACATACAACTTAAAACGTGTTGTCATCGACATATTTGGCTTAAGAATGGTTACAGTTCGATGTGAACCTATTTATAACTTTGTAACCACCAAGGTTAATAAACTCAAAGAATTTTGTTTAATATCTTGAATTCTTGACTATTCTGAAGTTTATTTACGTGTATAAATGTACTTCACAAGTATTTCAATGCTTATAACACTTATCATTAGCATGAAGTTTAATTAAGTAATAAAAGTTAAACGAAAATGCAAGTTGGTGAACCGGTTTTATTCTTACAAACATTGAGAAGTCATATGAACATCGATACAAACAGTTACTTTATTATTTTTATGCAAAATACGACTTGGATTTGTTTAAATTGCTTTATTTGAACAAAATTAAATGTCAGTAAATGCTAATACATTGATATTTAAACTATATATATATAATTAAACCAGTTACTCTATGAGTACTGGTGCATCTTAGAGCCAAATTCACCAATAAATAATGGCGATTCGTTCAAACAAAACGCAGTTTGAACGACTAATCGAGATTATAGCTTCATTTTGCGTTTCATCGCGATGAATTGAACCTAGTTTATGCTAAACTCAGTTTGAATTCTTTTCTTGTCGCCCATGTTTACGATACGGGTCTTTAAACTAGATTACGCTGAGCTCAGTTTAGTTGAACTAAGTTTTTATATTGAATGATGAAATCAGCCCTTAGTTGTACAAACGTTACTATATACTTATAATTCAACGTGCATCATTTGCACACAAATGACCAATCGTTTTTGCATTTGCTGGGTCAAGTGCAAATATACTATGTATGAAATATAATATATTATGTAATTAAACAACATTATGTATGTTTAATATCTATTTATAACTAGTTGACCTGGCAAACTTTGTACCACCTAACAGTCGTTTTTTTTTTTGGTGAATTCTCCCATATTTTCTCACCATTTAAACCTTTCCTGGAGTATCACGAATATTTCAAGACCAAAATTGGACAAATCGGTCCAACCGATCTCGAGTTTTAGCGAGACTAACGAACAACTATTCATTTTTATATATATGTAAAAAGATTAACAGGGCCTTCATAGGTGGACTATAAATCAACCTAATTCTCGGGCTTTGGGATTCAAAAAAGTTATAGTTCGCGGCAAAGTTATAGTTGAACGCTATGATTACCGGCAGCTCACACTTCGATTGAGACCCGAAAATCGGTTACTACTCATTCAAGGTTGACCGCCATGATGGTTCAACTTATGTGACGAGGACTATAAATGATTTTCGGGTAAATGGTTCACCTTATTTGCCACGTACTATACCACGACCTTTGTACGCAAAGGGCCACTGAAGGAACACAGGTAGGGTTTATTCAATAAAAGTCGGACACTGTCCCGCTAAAAAAAAGTGCCGGTTGGTAGATATCTTCCAATTTTTGGTTTTAGGACACGCCGTTTCCTCACGATGTTTTCTACCGTTTTGAAAGCTGTAGTGATGATTTATAAATTACACAAAGTAATGCGCCAGGCTGGGTTCGAACCCGCGACCTACAACTCGTAAGTGTGGGCCGTTATCACTTGGCCACCACTGTTCTATATATTTTTATTGCTAACTAAAAAATCCTGCGATTAGTAAATCCTACGATATGTATAAATAAGCCAAGTTATTTGATCTGTATAATTAAGTTTTACATGGCACTAGTAATGACCTCATAGTGGCGTGCGCAGAAAGCAAGATACATTACTTCGAAAAGATGCACATCTTTCATTTATTATATGAATGCTTTAGAATATTAAGAAATCGTGTCGATTTAAATCTGAATGTGGAGAGAAGTCATGTTGAGTTGCCTTGCATGTAGCGACATTTGTCACAGTATTGTTATCTAAATGTGAGTTAATTCAGTGCACTTAGCATTAAATTAACTCACACTAGCGACCCGCCCGAGCTTCGCACGGTTCTTTACAGGACAGTCTGACGGTGAGCTACCCATTGCTTGTCGTCCGCAAACCCGGGCCAACGGCGACCACGCGCCCCTAAAAACCGTAGTTGCTCAGTAGGTCTAATACCTGCTAAGGCCACAGGAAATTTCTGAAAAGGGAACCCACGATCCTAAAACATAAACGCAAATGAAGGCTGCAAATGTAGTTTTGGTCAGAAAAATCTGATACTCCCTCTCGCTCAACCCTAGAGAGGGAGAAGTCACTGTATGATTTACCGCCTCAAAAAAAGCTAAGTCTGGGTGTAATAAATCTTTGAAATTTTCGGCTTTTCTTTACTATAATAAGTATGTTTAAAAAACTTAGACCTTCATGATTAATCACTCTATTCATTGGTGAAAACTGTATCAAAATTCGGTCAATAGTTTTTGAGTTTATGATTTTTATAGAGACAGATGCACTGAGAGACCATATTTTACAATTCGTAAAGGTACTCGTAACGGATTGAGATAATTACTATATTGCACAATGCAAGTTTATGCAGTCGACTGCAGTATCAGTAAGAGGCCCAAATAGATATATTTTCAATGGTTTTTCCAAAACACAAATATACATGTATATTATACGTACGAAAATGTAACATGTCATCATTGAAAAAAAAAAAAAACAAGTAAAAAATATCCTTAGATTACCTCACTCTTCCTGCTTTTCGATCATAATAAATTATATTAAAATCAAAAACTATAAAGATGAATAAATTATAGTGACAAAAAAAAAAACAGCGGTCAAGAAACAAAAAGCTGCGTAGGCGTGATCCGGGTCGCGAGGACCATAGAATATAGTATAGAGTAACCATATTTTTTTTTGTCTCTGGTCGTAATATATTGAGCAATAGAGTCTAGAGGTCATCGTGAAGACCAGTTTATGGTAAGTCTGGGCAGTGTGAAAATATTTTTTTATTGCAGTTGTTTATTTTTATCTTTAAATGAACCAAATTACACAGTCAAGAACAATGGAAAAATTTAATAGATAAATAATTATCAAGTACTAGCTGTCACCCGTGTCTTTGGTTACTGCTCCGCTCCTAAGTAATATAATAGGACTATCCAACACTAAAATAATTTTTCTATTCGATATTTTCTAAGATTATCGCGTTTAAGAGGGGCCTTTCCACTCGCCTATTGTCAACGTTGAGCATGTTTTAAAAGTTTATTGCTTCATCTAACGCAATCAAACGCAATGTTTGATGAAAAGACAATGCGAAAAAAGAGAGATAACGCCTGAAAACTCTTTTGGCATTCGGTAATTCCGTGATTTACTTGAATATTTCACAAAACTTGTTCAAGGAAACACGTGATTTTTTAAAACCCTTAAAAGATTTGATTTTAATTGTCGTAATTCAGAATCTTAATTAAATGTGCAAGGCTGACTATATGAGTACATTATGGAGGGCCAAAGTTCACGTAAAGTATATATGTCTATCTTCAGAGGTCTTTGTTTGATTAGCTTTACACAAATTTATGTTTTTATTTCTATAGAAGCCTAGATAATATCCACAAAATATTTGTGTATCCAAAATAACTGGAGAAAGATGTGTAATATGATCATAATCACGTAAGAGCCGTTGTATGAAAATGTACCTTGGGTTGGCCGCTCTTAAACAAACTCTTTTGCTTTATAGTATTAGTATAATTCTGATTGTGTGCAATTTCCTAATATTTAGATAGTTTTTTTTTACTTAAATACGGGTAAAACTTTTGATTTCTTCTTTTTTTTTAAATATTGACACGACCTTTTGATTGTAATTTTTTTAAATAATTTGATTAAAACAACTTTATTACTTGATTGACACGCGTCAATAATAAATAGCTTTGTAAATAAACTTTATGAGTTTCTGTTGATTGTATTTATTCATAACTTTATTACATCATAAACAGTTCTGAGAAAACATCTTAAAATATATTATACATAACTTAAGAGTTTTATACCTTTTCTTAGATTGGAAAACTTCCAATGACTACTCCCACGCTAGGGCGGAGCAAGAGGGCATGTCAGGCTCATATTGAGTAAAATCAACTTCTGTTTAATGTTTTTTCTTTACCTTTCGTTTCAAGGCCCTGTCGGAAGCCAACCCATGGCCCCAGTAGCCTTCAGCCTTGCTTCGCCCCTATAGTTTTGCTGACATCTCTTTGAGGCGCGCGTGGGACGTTTACCAGACGACCGGGCCGATAGCTTCAAATTACTCGCCATTCAAACAGTTTATATCTATGTCGAGAATTTAACAACGTACAAATGTATATTGCAAAAAGTGTAAGTGATCTAAAGAGCGAAAGTGAAATATCTACGCAATAATTAGCTCAATTAAACTAATTATGCTGTTGAATAAAAACACGCGAGTCGGACTCGCGCGCAAAGGGTTCCGTACCGTACGTAGCAAAAAAAGAAACGGTAAAAAAATCACTTTTGTTGTATGGGAGACCCACTTAAATATTTATTTTATTCTTTTTTAGTGTTTGTTGGTTTAGCGGCAACAGAACTACATCATCAGTGAATTTCAAATGTCTGGCTACCACAATTCATGACATACAGCCTGAAGACAGACAGACAGTTAGACAGACGAACTGGCAGCGGATTTTTAGTAATAGGGTCCTATTTTACCCTTTGGGCATTGAACCCGAAAAATTATAGTTTACATTGATAATTGTTTCAAGTAAATTGTTTTGCCGGGTTTACTTTACCGCTCAAAGCAAAATTAGATTTTTTTCCTGTTCAGATTAAAGTTCAGAGATCGTATAAAGACGGTCTGGTCGCACATAACACTTGACTTTTTTTTCTACGAGCTTAACTTGTTCGCGGTTAAATAATGTAAGTATTTTGACTTTTTCAAATTTTTTGTGGTTATAAAACTTACTGCAGATATAGATATATTTTTTAGATAACATAACAGACTGGATGGTCGTCTTGTTCAAGATTTTTTAGAAGTCGCTTTTTTTAAGTCTTTTTTTTTATTTTTTAGACACCCTGTATGTAAACTCACATACACAAGACACTCAAACTCGGAATAACTAGTTGTAGGCCATACAAATATTTATTTCGTTCGAGAATAAAACCCACGATACGCACTGATGTAGCCAATTGCTCAACTACTGCGCCAATCGCGGCATAGTTTCATAAAGGAGCTATATCAAAATAAATTCAATGTAGCAAATTCTATCCTACCCTTATTTATTTGTATCTTATCTTTTTATAACTGTTTACTAATATATTTATATAGGTAAGTAAAGATAGATCTTAATAGGTATAAGTGAAAAATTACATTACGAATTTGCAAGTTAAATTCAGATTTTCTGAAAAACTTCGTTTCTCTAAAACCGACAACGACTGGAGTTGACATCAATCGCTAACTTATAAATCAGACTAGGCAATACATGCTAATTCCATTCAGTCACATAATTAGAGTTGTTACAAATCACATTGAATTGCCCTTCGAGCGACAAATGAGCCTCTGTAATGTCATCATTATGTCAAGCGGCCGCGGGCAGTGCCCAACGCACGGTGCCGTGTAGATTGCGCACCTATTGTTGTTATAACAACAAAATACTTGCTAAACATTAGAAGCGCGGGCGTCCCAAATGTGACCCATTTCGATGTTCTATAAAAATAATAAATCGCATTTTTTTATGATCTTGAAATGTAAAAATTATTGTTCACACGATATTTTATATGTAAACGAAACCATTCTTTGCATAATAAAACATTAACTAAAGAACAACAGCGAAATGGGTCAAATTTGGGACGCCAGCTCTTAAAGTGTTAAGAGGACTACACGACTTAATACTAATTTAAAAGGTTTATAAAAGTTTTGATCGAAATTTCATAAGATCGATGTTAATATTGCTCGTTAATATTTTAGACTTGACGCAAAGGCACGCTAGCGGACGTCAGGTAAGAGCAGAGCCCGTGTCGTCGACGGCGTACAGTGTCCCACGCGTACCTCGAAGATATTTCAGCAAAACCTGAAGGATACACCCTCTGGGGCCATGAGAATTGTCGAAAGAGATACTGTGGTACTGAAACGCAAAGGGAACTAAAGAACTCAGATGGGTTTTAGTCAGTAAAAATCTGACACTCCCGCTCCACACTAGAAAGGTAGGTTAAAATGATTTCCCACATAAAAAAGGCTTGACGCAACACGTTTTACCTGCGACGTTTTCCGTCGTCTCCCGAATAAACCGATATAAACTAAATCAAACGATAAGATTCCCACAAATAATCTTGTAACCCGTTTACATGCCGACAAGCTATAATTCTCATGTAATCAAAACGCATGATGTACGGTCACCGCCGGACGGTTGCCGTCGAACGCAACCCATTGTTGCGTAGCTCGCGGCGTATCTCTCATCTCCATTTAACGAACCGCGCCGTACGAATAGTTAACAAGCTTGTGGATTCAGGTCACTAGTGTCATCTCATTCTGACATATTGCCTATTTATAATGCGGTCTTGGCCTCTTTGAAATTATGCCCAAAAAATCTGCCTTTTTTAAAACCTAGGTGTGGTTATGTTTTTCGTCTGAGAACGACCTTGTCTAAGAATATAATTCTCGTTTTATGGTAGTTCTCATCTATAGACGATCCTAATTAATATTTACCTGAAGAAACTTTTCCATTAAAATCAAGGTTTTTTTTATGTTAATGATCTTGAGTAACTACTTTGATTTTATTTAAATAAATTAACGCATCTTCAAATATGAAATTATTAACATATTTGGATTGACGGAACTAAATTTTGTATGTGTAATCTTTATACTGTAATAAATTGACCACGAAAGTGACTACATAGTAAATAAAGATAACTAGACAGAATGCTAGCAATCGAAAGTGGAAACTTTACTGGTTGGTGCATCTCAAACAGGCTCCACCACTTGTCAAAGGTCGAACAAGTGGGTATGACCTTCAACTTTCTTTCATTGTGAATCTATACTTATAATAAATCTGTAGAAGTAAAAATTCTGTACATTGAAAATATCAAAAAAATAAATGGCAGGGGGTGTTACTATACCGACACCGAACCCAAAAGTGTGATTAAAAAATGTTTTTGTCTGTCTGTCTGTCTGTCTGTTTGTTCAGGCATCACGCAAATACTACCGGTTCGATTACGATGAAACTTGGTATAATTATTCTTTAATATCCTGGGCATCATACTGGGTACTTTTTATCCTGGAAAAGTATATACAATAAAAACAAACTTAATTTTTCGGTTTGATCCCTAAGCCCAATTACTGTACCAACCGCAAATAATAAGTTTGTCGCAGGTTACGTCACCCGTTTCTATTGTAATTAGCCACAAAAGGCCCGCGTCGAGACAGAAGTATTAAATACCCATAAGTATGCTCGATAGATAACGTTCTACACAAATACTACTTTACACAAAAAAGTCATTGATAAGTTTCGTCGTTCACGCGAACGAAATTGCGGGCACAGTTAGTTAAAACTAAGTAAGTAAGAATGTAAATCAGATATAATTATGTAACAAATTTTTGTAACTCTTAACATGATTTAAAAGAGTATCCATGAAGTTTCTTGCACGGTCCCTACTCCATAGAGACCTATGGAGAGAAGAACGTAAGCTTTGGAAAGTGCAATTTAGCTCCACTTTTTGACTGACCGAGATTTTAACAGTTCAAAAGTGCCTGTAAATGGTTTATTTGAAATAAATGTTTCTGATGTCTACATATATTTTATATATTGCTTGGAGTAGGTTGCTGTGTTCTTATGTAAGAAAAATAAACTCACTGATGGATGACTTAATAATGTTATAATATTACGCACAATGACAAGTTTTTGCACCCATGAGGTTAATAATTATGTAACACATTCTCGTTTTCTTCTTTGAAAGGAAAACTTGATGAAAATTATATTCAACATCAAATATTAAAAAATCTCGTATAACAGTGTTTTTTATCGAACTCCTCTACAATGATTTGACCGATTTTGAACCGACTTAAAAAAAAGGAAAGTCTCAGTTTTTAGAATTGTCATGATGATTTGATGATGGAACCGAATAGCGGAAGGTATCAATTTAAGTTTGGCTGAGGGTTACTACAGCTAAAAAGTGTGAAATAATTTATTTTTTTAAAATGACTTAAAGAAAAAAAACACAAAAAAGTGCAAAATAACTTTAATTGCGGAAGTCGGTGTTTAATAATCAAGAAACCAAACTATTATAGAAACAACGACTTCCGAAATTAAAGTTATTTTGCACTTTTTTTTGTTTTTTTTTTTATGTCAGATTTTAAGATTTTTATTTCACACTTTTTATAATTTTCTGTCTGTATTTGGTAGGTCTGAGAATGGTCATAGCTATTTTTTACCCTTCTACAAAAAAAAAAAAAAACAAATCTCCATTTTTTGATAGTTTGTGAGTTACACTTATAATAATACTAATTTTAGAAACTAAGGATTATTAATTTAGACACCTTGTGTAACTGTTTGTTTTGCCGAAGAAATAAATAAATAAATTTATATGGCAGTACAACGTTTGCCGGGTCAGCTAGTATTTTTTTTATGCTCTTCTTCAATTTTAAAGTTTTATCAAGTCCAATTATTCAAATAATAGTTCACAATTAAATGACAGCAGTTTTTACAGGAATCAACGCGCAAAGTTTATGTAACTTTTTACACTGTTAACGCAGCGAGATAAGTAAAGTGTGTCAGCCAGTTGGTTCACACGTAGCATCTGGATGGCTCAATAGATTTTGATAAAGCACTTGTCAAAAGATACGTCTTAATCCCACGTGAAAAACTGTAATTAACTTGCTAAGTCTGAAGTTTTACATATATATAATATTGAATTGTCGGTTTGTAATATCAAAATATTTTTGTTTACTATACACCTATAGTACAGAGAGTACATTCGAAACCTATGACAAAAATGCAATTGAGAGATAGAACTTTCGTCGGTCTACCTCTCTGTCTGTTTGTTCCGACTTTTCTTCGAAACGGCTAGACCGTTTTTCAACGTGATTTTTCACCGGATAAATTTTATAGAATTAAAAAAAAATATTAAGTTTTTTAGTTAGTAGCAAAAATTAAATAGATACCATCTGCCATTCAGTTCCTCATCAAATCATCATGAAAATCCTAACTATACCAAACACGGCTAGGATAAACTGATTTATTACAAGATTCCGGTATAAACAAAGTAATTTTACTTATTTCGACAGTTCTGCTATGATTTTCTGAAGAGTACCGTTCTATAGGTTCAGAATTCATCATCAGATCAAAACAATATTTCTATGGGACCAACGTGGGTCTATAATCTTTCAACAGTTTTCTTGTAATTATAGCCAAATGGCATTATGCTGTTTTGACGCGGTCGAAGTCGCGGGCAACTAGTTAATTAATATAATTGACCCCGAAAGTAATGCTATTAAAAACTAGACTTATTAAATCCAGGTATATACTTTTTTTTTTTTTTTTGGAAAGTACTGGCTTATAATATACTTTAAATTGTTAAGAATATGTAAGCAGTGCGTATGATTCATACAATATGCGACCCTTGCCTGCAACATGCCTTGAAGTGAAACAAATTACAAACGGATACTATTATCCGTTTCTTATCAGAATAGATCATCTGCTAACTCAAATGCTAAGCCATTTAGGTCGATTTTCCAACTAAACACACTATGTTATACAGGCTTGGCATTTAACATATATACAGTGACCTCCTACATTTTCCTTCGAACTGAATTACTTTGTGGGCGTGCTCGCAACGTGTCTATGCACACATATAATAAAACAGTAAAAACGTGGAGCTATGTTTACGTTTGGCGCAAAAATTACTGAACCGATCCTGTTCAAATTTTGTTTACATAATCGTTATAGATCTAGTCAACTTATAGGCTATAAATTATTATGCTATGTCCTGTAGGTAGTAAGCAATCCATTGTAAATTGCAAAGTAATAACAGTCGAAGCACTGTATGTATAAAATCAAATATTACTAATGTAATTTTGATGCGTAGACGTTTTACGAGCAAATATTTAATAGTGATGTCGCAATAGTCTCTCAGTTTATCTAATTCCTTTTAATATTCATCACGGTGCATCTTCGATCCGTGAATAAAGGTCGGGTGCGCCGGCGCAGTTATTAGTGGGTGCGTACATATATTCATGTGCACGAATCAAGAGACGATGAAGCTCGCCTTTTGATGTTTATTGGGTTATTTGTAATTTGTTATTCTTGATAAAATATTTTATAATTGGGTCAATTGATTTGACCTTTTAAGATCGACGTGACAATACATTTCGATTTCTTTTTATTATTATATAAAAGAGTGCTTGACTGCGATCCCACCTGATGATAAGCAGCATTTAATGCAGCAAAGCAGTCTTCAATGTATGATTAAAACTTTGGAAAATCAAGTCAGTAATTTTTTGGCATCAAAAATATTAAAGTAGAATAAATAAAGTACAATAAAGATCTAATAAAATATACAATAAAGTATATAATAAACTTAGCACTGTCATCTGTTAATTTGCAAATACATCGGTCATTATAACAATGCATTTCATAACAGCAATTTTTATCAAATATAAAGTCATTAGAAAGAAAATGCGTAACGCGTTCTTTCACGCAAATATAACAAGTGTGGATTTAACCTAGTTTCATGGGTTGTCGGTGATCATACACGCGATAAAGGGCTTTGGATGTTGAGATACACGTCCTTAAAAAATGCTTAATAAAGTGTGGTATGAAATGAAAATTAGTTTTTCGAATTAGATTACTAGATACTTATTAAAATAATTATTTTCTACCAAAAAAATAACCAAATTGCACGCTTCATTTATACCCCTTAAGGGGATGTATATTTGCAAATCCTTGCTTAGTATTCACTATCGTTGCATAAAGTACTCTTTTGTAAAATATTGTGCTTTTAGGTTCAGACCAGAAGTTTAAACTGTGCGGTATCCATTTTTTTTTTAAGACGTATATGTATCTTGGTATACTTTAAACATCTGTATGTATCCATTTTTTTTTAAGGTGTAGATGTATCTTGTTATACTTTACACACTTATGTATCTACTATAACATTGCACAAAAGCTTCATAGAAATGATAGCTTTAACGACATAAGCACTAATCTTCCTTCTTGTGTCAGTTCCGGTCACTATTGCGGATATTTGAAGCAGTGCAGGAGCTCGATCGTAATGGCAGTCACCGTTTGCGCGTTGATGTCTTTTTGATGCGTGAACTTGCGACTAAGTTTATTTACGATATATTTTGAGATTTATGCTTGTAGTTCTACTGTTTTAGGGTGCATTGATGTTAGATGGAATTTAATTTTAAGCTGGGTATTTTTTAAATTTAAAATAGTAATAAAAGTAGAAAAAAAAATTGTCTTCAAAAAAAAAATCCAAACATTTTTTTTTTTTGGCAATAATTGTTAGTTTGTAGCCCAGGACACAATGACCTAAATATTCCTAGAATTCCATAAAAACAATTTAAACAAATAAAAAAAAAACTCACCTTGCACACAAGAAAATACACGACACTACGTCACTCACACAAAAAATAAAAAAAAAAATAGTCAAAAGTCAAATCTGCAATGTCCGTTAGGTGCGCTAGCTGGGGTCAGAGTGCGCATGTGTTCTGCGCGGTGTCATCCGCGACTCGCGCGCTCGCATAGTGAAAGTGCTTATATAGCCTTTTAGCTGCAAGTGTGCACGAGTGTGTGACGTCACAAGCTTGCAACGGATTTATGGGCGGCCGAAACAATGAGATGAACTTTGGGCGAAGCTTCGACAGTTTTTTTTTTAAATTACTTTTAAAAGCTGAAGTACGGCAATGACATAGTTTTTGATAAATTGTTTGCTTCAGTATGTATTGAAACGATTCAATAAATCATGATGGATATGTTACCGGCTAAACCCCATTTTAGGATGAATTAGTTTCGCCTAGGCCAAACTAGTTCCCCTAAATCACCCCCTTTTTGGGTGGTTTAAAAAAAATAACTACAAAGAATAAGTCTGGAACTTCGATTCGCTCTCGCCTTAACCTTCTAACCTAACCTGTCCGTGTCGGCGCGCTCTAAAATTTCGAGCTCGCTTCGCTCCTTCTTGGACTAATATCGTGAATTTGGCCTAGGTGAAACTAGTTTATCCTAAAGTAGCCAGTAAAATATATAAGGAGAAACTGACTGACTGACAGATCAACGCACAGCCAAAACTATTGGTCTAAGAACGTGGAATTTTTCACAATGTTTTCTTTTATGATGTAGGCGAGTACTAAGATGTTTTTAAAAATTCGATTTTTAAGGGGATAAAAATGAAGAATATCGTTTGTATGCAAAATTTTATTATTTGAGCCATTATTTTTAGCGAAACCGGAATATAGTTTGTTCAGAATCAGTAACTGAATAGATTCCAATAATTTTTACACTATGTTTTTTTTTACCATGGTAAAATCATCCCATGACAAATCCCGCCCTTGGGCGGAGCCGGAAGTAGTTTCAGACTCTTACTGACTAAAAACCTACCCCGTTCCTTCGTAGCCTATCGAGCCGGGGCCGGGTATTCCTTTCGGAAGTTAACCCATGCCCCAGTAGGCTTCTAACCTGCCTGCATGCAGTTAGCAGGCTGGGCCTCTTCGGTGTGCTGACAGCTCCTTGAGGCGCGCGGGAACAGAACTCGCCTTCGACGACTTCGGCTGTTATATTTTTTCCCAAAAATATTTAAACAAGATCATAAGTGGGACACCACTGAGACTAAGTACAATATAGGTCAAAGCAGATCATAGCAGGCGTTAGATACGAGCGCACAGCTGTATGCGGGAGCAACAAAAGGTTGTGTGGGAGAATGTTATTTCTTGGGTTAACAAACTTCAAACTTGGCATAAACTCAAATCAAAATGAATAGTAAATTTAGTCATAATTAGTTTTTCAAACAATCCAATAATAAAACAATTTAGGGGTTTTAAAGTGTTTAAGAAAATAATTCCCGCTAATGAAGTCGCATGCAAAATGCTAAGTGCTACTTCATCAATATTTTATGATCGGTTTCCTTTAATACAGTCATTTTGTATTAACTTTTTGTAAATAGCTACGTTATTTTCCCTGGCTACTCGCCATAATAGATAAACTACCTTCTCCTTAAAACCCTAAACTTTGAAGGCCTGAAGAACAGTCATAATTTATCTTACCCATCAATATTATGGTCTTAGCATATTATTCCACAACTACAACTATCACACAACGCCGTCTAGTCCAAAGCTAAGCAGAGCTTGTGTTAGGAGTACTAGACAACTGATAAACATACTTATATGTTTCTTAATACATACATATTATAGATAAATTATACCCAGACACAGAACAAATGATCGTGCTCATCACACAAACATTTGTCCTGGGTGGAATTCGAACCCAAGACATCCGGCACAGCAGTCAGGGCCACTGGCTACTAGACCAACAGGTATTATTGTCGAGTCAACATCTATCTAGTTTATCTTTAAATTATTTAATATCATTTACAGAATACCTATGCTTTCCAAGAAGATGAAAAAGAAAACAATACAACGAAGCCAATACGTAGATGCTCTAACTACTTCATAATCAGCCATCATACAATATTTTCTCAACAATAGTTAAATTAACTATGTGAATCAATACAAATCACATTAACAAAAAAAACCGAGTCACTCACTCTCACTCACCCATCATTAATTTACGCTTTAGTCCTAAAAAACTATACTTATGCATCGTAAATACTGTAGGCCAGGATTCTTTTTTAATTTTCACCCAAGATTTTCACGATAAAAGTATAGGGAGGACAAAGTCACTCACTTATTCATCTCACAAAGTCACTCACTTATTCACTCATACTCATTCATTAATATCTATTCGACACAATTATATTAGTTGAATAAACATATATTTAAGATCACAAAATTCCAAATTTTTATAATGAACAATCCTTCAAACTATATTTTTTCATCATTTGGGCAAAATAAACATGTTTTCTTTTTCTATATTTCAGTAAAAAGATAATCATATTTATCGACAGTCACCAGGTTCACACAAATAAATAAGATTTCAGTGAGAAAAGTTTTTTTCATAGCATACTTTTACTGTGTGGCACCAAGATATCAAGACTATTCCAAAAAGATCAAACTCAATGAGTATATTCGGTTGTGCTTAGTAGTTCCTATGGATTTCATGGTATCAAAACTCGCCGTCCGAATGTTCGGTAACCGGCCGAATCAAGCCCAAATCGTCGACGGCGCATAGTGTTCTACGCGCGTCTCAAGGAGATGTCGGTAAACCGTAGGGACCCAGCAGGGTCGAAGCGTTCTCGGGAAAGCCACGGGTTCGCTATTGAAAGGAAAATCCGGCCCTGAAATGAAAGGCAACGAAGGAACTAGGAGTGGGTCAGTATAAGTCTGACCCGCCCTTCAGCCCCGATCAAGGGCGAGATGATTACCCAACTACAAGCGATGCGTTAAGGCCGCCAATTGTATGTTTTTAAATTTAAAGCTCAAGTTGTATTATTAATTATCTTGGTGTCAATAAAATATATACACCACTATTTTTTAATTAGTGCAAATACTTGTTATTATTTAAGTAAAGTCTCAATGCATAATATTCATAAACAGCAAAGTTATGAGCGTTTATTTATATCCCAAAATCTCACTCAATTTATGGAAACATTGTACAGGTTATTGTTTATGAATGAAAGAATGTAAATAAAAATGGAAAAACACTGCGCTTAGTATTTTCTAGTAGTAGTTGATATGAATGATGATTCAATTATGAATTTACCAATAATGAAAAATTTTTGTGGTCAATTTTGGGATTTCGTTTTTTGTACTTTTGACTACAGAAATATGATCAGTAACGGGTACTGATAGAGCCCCATTTTATTGTGCACCAATTAAAAAATAGGGATGTATATACGAGCATAAAGATATAAATTGCAAATTAAATAAGAGCTTGTAAAAACACAGTAGTGAGTATATTCTAGTATATGGAATTTCTCACATTGGTGCAATTTGATCCAGCTAATTGAGGAACAAGTCTTCATGCTTCTAGTAGGTAGTTCGGCGTGGTTTTCTCAATAAACACGGCGATCACGACAACACATCAGGAGTTCAAGTGCGGAAGGAAGAAGAAACAAATAATTATCTAATAAATTATATACTGCGGTCACAGGCTAACATTGATGTTCGAAATCAAGGCCATAAGGTTCAGGTACTATAGAAATGTAAGACGGAAGATCGATAACATTGACGAACAAAAATTTTATCGATTTTATTGTTTTTAAAGATATATCGAGCAGTGGACTAGTAAAACGCAAAGTTGGTAGGTACTCTGAAATTGCATGACGGGGTCGCGGCAGACTAAGAAGGCGACTTAGATAGTCGTCCCGCCATCAGGAATAAGCAAGAAATGGCTCGGATCCGGAAACAATCGAAAGATTGGAGGGAGGCATTTGCCCAGCAGTGGGACAGTATAGGCTAAATATTTAGGTGTCTTCAAGGCTAGATTGAATAGGCTCTTAATAAACTAGTGCGCCTCACCATCAACGATTGCATTACTGCTTACTATCAGGTGGGATTGCAGTCCATCTATGGTTTATAAAAATTAAACAAAAAAAAAAAACGATTTCTATTTTAAGAAATGAAAATTTATTTGTTTACCGGGAAGATCGGTCAGAAATAGTTTACTGATGATCAATGGTTAATCCCAAGATTTTTCAGCAAATCTAGAGATTTACCAAGCTTTCCTGCTAGCTGCCTACCTAATTTTATAAGCAATTTCTATTTGTTATTAATTTGGAATTTTACCTGTAAGACTACGTATAACTCAGGCTTAGCCGGTAAATATTACGATTTACCGTTGTTTTGACTTTTACAGAAACTATGAAACTATATATCGATGAACTTCCTTAAAAATAATAATTAATATACTTTACCATATAATTTGAAGTCATTAACAGATTATTGGCACTGTAGAAAATTCGTACAGTTAAATTCTAATCGTAAATATATAACGATTGCTGCTTACTATTTACCTACAAGACTTTTAAAGTACTACTAATGCTTTACTGTTCATGAACTTAGTTGAACCATTTGCCATGATTACACGCATCTCCTCACCTCAATTGAAAACCGAAAATCGGTTACTGCGCATTCAAGGTAACCGATTTACGGGTCTTTATCGAAGTTGAGAGCTGCGCGTAAGGATGGCAAATGGCTCAACTTGTTTGCCGCGTACTATATTATAAATGATTTCTAAAAAACCAAATGCCTTTTATTCGATCAAATCAACAATTTGTCGTTTAGCTCATCTGTGTGCATTACACTTTATGATAAACTAGCGACTCGCCCCAGCTTCGCAAGGGTGCAATGGTGATATTAAATATATTATACATGTATTATACATATAAACCTTCTTCTTGAATCACTCTGACTATTAAAAAAAACCGCATCAAAATCCGTTGCGTACTTTTAAAGATCTAAGCATACATAGGGACAGACAAGGGGAAGCGACTTTGATTTACATTATGTAGTGATATTTTTCATCGTGACTATTAACCCGGAAAATTGACAGGCAAACCAGATTGATATATTAAGACAAAGGGTTCCATTGATGAACCCTACAGCTCAGCTGTACACGAATGCTGATACCATCTCAGATCTTCCAAGTACGTATTTCACAAGATGATATTACACATGCCAATGATTAATAGGTGTATTGTGCTACCGGCTGACATACAAAACAGTTGTATAATTTCATTTCGTCGATGTAATAACTTAGACAATGGCTGAAAGTGCCAAGTGCGTTTGGTCATTGCCCGAATTACTTGTCGTGTTGATAAGGTCAAGCTATTAGAGATAGTCATATTGTAATGAATGGACTGCACGGTTGACGCAGTGATCGAGCGATTGACTGTTGTGCTAAGTGTCGTGGGTTTGATTCCCGCATGGAACAAATATTTGTAAGACCTACAGATTAGGTGTTTCAGCTCTGTGTGTCTTGTGTATGTGAGTTTATATGTTTGTTAACGAACCCACGATACGGGAGAAATTTCTAGTATGGAGCAACGTTTAAAAAAAAATAGAATCTTGTGGCGGAGTTTTCTGAATGAGAGGTAAAATGTCAGGTTCAGGAACCTGTCAAAACTTTTATGTTAATGACATTAGTCAAATGACGTGAACGTGATGTATACGTTTTCAAACGTATAAGACTTCTCGGCTAGGTGGCGTCAGCTAGTGATGTGAATTTTCCTGAGAGCTCTCATTGTGTCAATATCTTCCTGCCCTGGTCCTATTTTACTTGGGGTTGGCGCAACACGTTTTTTCTTTTATTCTGTCCTGTCAGAATGTTGTTGTCTGTATGTTTATTCGTTTAGGGCACTCCTTAAGGGGATAAAACTCACTAGTTTTGGAAAATCCTCTCTTACTGGTCGCCTACGTTATTAAAGAACCTTGTACAAAATTTCACGCTCCTAGTTCTAATAGTTTCGGCTGTGCATTGATATGTCAGTCAGTCAGTTTCTTCTTTTATATTCAAGATAAGATCCTAAATAATTGGCTCCCTAATATAATTTATTATTTATCAATGTACTCAATGTATTAATGCCATACCAAATTTAATTTAATTAATTGTTTTTTTTTTTAGTAATCAGTCAAATGGACTGACCTATTTTTTTTAATGTTATAATTTTAATTTAATTGTGGTGCTGTAATGTCATTTTTTATTTTATTTATTAATGTCCTGATTGTTATTTCTTTTTTTTGTTATTTGTAATTATTATATCTAATGAATATTATTATTATGTTTAACCAGAAAAAGTGCATGTGGTGTTAGCCTATAATTAATTGCTACACATATCAATGAAGTTCCAAATTAATATACAATGTCAATGTTTTGTGTAAGCAGTTGTTGGCTGACCAAATATTAAATAAATAAATTATTAATATGAAAAACTGATTGAATCGATAAAATCTGTTAATACATATTATGTATAAGTTGACCAATAGATACCACATGTGTTGTGGTTGATTGAAAGCGATTTTGATAAGATCAATTGATGTATGACTGGCCTGTTGGTCTAGTGGTTAGTGGCCCTGACTGCTATGCTAGAGGTCGTGGGTTCGATTCCCACACAGGACAAATGTTTGTGTGATGAGCACGATCATTTGTTCTGTGTCTGGGTGTAATTTATCTATAATATGTATTTATTTAGAAATATACATAAGTATGTTTATCAGTTGTCTAGTACTCACAACACAAGCTCTGCTTAGCTTGGGATTAGACGGCGTGCTGTGATATTTGTGGAATATTCCTGTATTTCACTTACAAACATTTTTTTTTTTAAGATAAAATAAAAAAAAAACATTTAAAAATATAAAAAATAGTGTCCCACTGGTATCGGGAACAGAGTCCAAGCTATCGACTTTCCAGCAACTACATTTCGTTTAATTAAGTTGGGCCCGATTTAAACCTACTGATGCTTAATGAGATCCGCGTTACGTATTTCGTTAGTTCATAATTGGTCGGGTCAAGATGATAAAGCTATCACACAAGCACTTAACTCAAGTTTTGCAACTTATTTCGCCAATTCTGTATCGTGTACTTTTCCATAACAAAGTTTAATTATTAAGCATGTCGTAAATAAATAGTGGGAATCTGTTCAAAATTAATAATAATTATAATTTATTTAAAAATATGAAGCCTATTTATGCCTTCCGGATTCGTTTATTGCGAAACCGGAAAATTATTTAAAATAAAAATGTTTTTGAATGACTGAAATAATGGTTATTGTTAATATAATATTAATAAAATTTAAGCGATGTTCGTAATTTTTCATGGCGATAACATTTAACCTTCTGTGGTTAACCTCAGTCTTGTTCTGATGTTCTAATGTCCTAAGACACATTGACCTTGAGAACTAAGACATGGTCATCACAATAAAATGACTAAAAAATACTAAAAAATATTTTTTAAATAAAAAAAATATATATATAAGTTTCGATAGAGAAGTCCAAGTAGTTCAGTTTACATGTAAATAGGAAATTAATTTCAAAGATGATGGTGTTGACATTTACAAGAGCAATTAATAATTTAATTTAATTAACCTCCAATATTTCTGCACAGTTTTGGTAACTTACAAATTATTACAACAGCTAAGGTAGCCAGAGATGTTGTTTGCGTGGAAATATTTAAGTCACACAGTTTCATCAATAGTTCTATCATTATTTTAATTATTTTCGATGTGTACAAATTCAAAACGCAATCTTCAATTATTTTACTACGTGTGTGATAAAAATATACAAATAATGAAAGTTGAAATTTTAATGTAATTGGGATTTTTTTAAATTACGAAATCTTCTAATGAGTTCTCCTGCTTTTCTTGGGCAGAGCGAGATGGTCAACTTTTACTAAAACTAAACCGACATTCCTTCAGTTGCCCTTCACGTTCTAGAACTACGGGTTTCTCTTAGTAGGTTTCGGCCTTGCTAAGCCCTTACGGTTATAGTGAAATCTCATTAAGTAACGTGTGGAACACAATGCGTCGTCGATGACTTCACTGGTTCGGTTCGGACGGCTACTGGACGGCGAGCTACCCATTGCTCATCGTTCGCAATCCTGTGACCTTGAAGCTGTGTCACCACGCCTACGGTAGATGATAGTCGAGATCGAGGTCCCGGCGACTGTCCATTGCCGAAGATTTCCTTTCGCTCAAGCGTGCAGACGCCTACTTCGCTAGCATTACTGATCATGCAACAGTCATAAAATACTTATTTCACTATTTTGATAATCTCTCTTTACTATATAACAGATATGCCATTAGTTACACGACTTTGTACAGTAAACACGAAATGTTAATGTTTAACAAAGCTATGTTGGTGTTGGTTTAAATCGGCACGAATCGGTTTATCTTATCGATATTGAAATTCATCTCGTTCCGTTTAACAATCGAACGAAAAATGTTTTACCAAATGAAGGCAGGCACGGCTCGTCGTGTTGTAAGCACTTGCGCAATATTGGGCTTTTGGTAAAATGCCCAGATTATTTTTTTAGGGAGGTATTTTTACAGTCATACTATTAATATTATAAAGGCAATATTAATGTTTGTTTGTGTGTGTATCTGTTTGTTTCTTCTTCACTTCCAGCTAAACGGATTTCAATGAAACCTTGTATACAGATAAGTCCAGAAATAGCACACAGGATACTTTCTATCCTGTGCGTGTTCCTTTTTTCAGGCAGGAAATCATCCAATCACTTCTCCCGCTCTGGGTGGAGCGCGAGGGCTTGTCAGAGTTTTACTGACTAAGACCCACTTCTTTTCTCTCTTTGCCTTCGTTCCAGGACCCCGGGGTTCACTTTCACATAACCAATGGCCCCAGTAGACTTCGACCCTGCTGGGCCCCTACGATTTCTATGATCATTACGCGCCGTCGACGACTTGGGCTCGGTCCGGACGGTTACCGGACGGCCGGACGGCAAGCTAACCGTTGCTCGTCGTCCACAAGCCCGCGCTTTAGTATTGTAAATAATTAATTTATAATAATATTCTGGAAAAGAACTAGTTTTATCAAGTTAAGAATTCTTCTTTTTAGCGTGTTGATTGCAAAACAATTTTTTCCTTAGGTTAAATAACTATTATTTTTTTCTGGAACATTTCCCTTTGGTTTCTACATTCACGTTGGTCGATCCGCTGGGAAAAGTTAATCACTACATAATATAAAAAAAATCGCGTTTGTACCTGTGTATGCATAGATCTTTAAAACTACGGTTTTTTTTTAATAGATAGAGTAATTCAAGAGAAAGTAATATATGTATGATATATGCATAAAATTGCATTACACCCGTGCGAAACTGGGATGCACCGCTAGTCCTAAAATAAATTAAACACCACATTTGTATTTCCCGAACAGTTTGAGTCTAAAAGAGGCGAGAGGTGCCTTGAACCAAGCAAATGAACATTGGTCACTTGAATCATTGTTTTTTTTTTCTGTAGGTTTTTTTTTGTGGTAGGTAAAGTCATCCAATGACAAATCCCGCCCTTGGGTGGAGCGAGAAGTAGTGTCAGACTCTTACTGACTAAAAACCTACCCCGTTCCTTCGTTGCCTATTGCCTTCGTTGGCTAAGCCTTCCTCTCAGAAAACGGCCCTTGACCCCAGCAGGCTT
This sequence comes from Leucania comma, assembly GCA_958295575.1. Lineage (NCBI taxonomy): Eukaryota > Metazoa > Arthropoda > Insecta > Lepidoptera > Noctuidae > Leucania > Leucania comma. The sequence continues at coordinate 18,275,439 of OY282477.1, read as the reverse complement.
CGACCCTGCCTGCCTGCAGTTAGCAGGCTGGGCCTCTTCGGTGAGCTGACAGCTCCTTGAGGCGCGCGGGAACAGAACGCGCCGTCGACTAAATAAGCAAAACAGAATTCATTTCACTAGAAGATCTTTTAGCAACAATGAACAAGCGAAGATATCTTTGCAAATTAGTTAGTACGCTCGTTAAAGAACCCTTAATCACAGACTTCTCTTACTCAATCAAGCCGTGGATCGCTTTTTATGTAGATAACCAGACCGTGCCGTGTAAATCTTTAGTTCAGCTTCATCTGATTAGAGCGAGCTGACCCCAACACAGTTCGGAAAAGGCTTGGTTTACCCGATTACATAGTAATGTGTAGGCGCTTGAGATCATGGCGATTTAAGCTTGGGTAATCTCTCACGGAGGGAGCAGTGTTGGTCGAGTGGTAACAGCCCCGACTTACGAGTTGTAGGTCGCGGGTTCAAACCCAGGTAGGCGCATTACTTTGTGTTATTTATTTCATCAACACTGCTCTCAAAACAGTGAAGAAAAACATCGTGACTAAACCGACATGGCCCAGAAAAGACATATGACATCCACCAACCCGCATTGGGCCCGCGTGGTGGATTACGGCCCATTCCCTCTCCTAGACAAGAGGCCTGAGTCCCAGCATTGGGAACATTATAAGGCTGATGCTATGCTATGCTATGCTAATCTCTCAAGAAGAATAGAGAGAATAGGTTATTTTTAGGCAAGCGTGCTCTATCATCGCTTACGTATGTTTATCAGCTGTCTAGTACCCATAGCACAAGCTCTGCTTAGTATGAGACTAGATGGCGTGATAGTTGTAGAAGAAAAAAATTAAAAAAAGAGATCTTATGTAAATAGTTCAATTCTCGAATCGAGTCTCTAAGATTTTTTCGATTCGACAAAATATTTTTAATTTGACGTAACTACAAATTTACAATTTTCAGATTTATTCCTATACTTGTGCTATGAGATCTTGCTTCATGCCAAATATCAGGGTTCTAGGACAACAAGAAGTACCCTATGAATTTGTATACGTTTTTTGCGATATAATTGGCCTTTTCTTTTTTGCCTTAACGGCACTCGTACTAGAAGTTATAATTTTTCACAGCTGCAAACTTGCGAATAATTATATCATGAAACTCAACTCGATGAACCTCAACGCGTTCCCGAGATAAAAGGTTTTGACAGAAAGACAACAGGCGGATAACAAAGTTTAATCGGAATCCAATAAAATGAAAAAAAAATAAAAGAGTAAGGGTTCCGTTTTTTTCCTTCTGAATTACGAAACCCTAAAATAAAACAGGATTAACAACACTTAAAATCTCAATTCAATTTTTAAATAATCACTATTGTCTTTTTAGTCAATTTATTAAAGTCTGAGATTTATGAATGACTGTGACATTTAAAACCTACATAATATGGGTGGAGCCTTGCCGTGAGATTCAACACGTTTTACGATACTTTGGCACACACGTCGATGATGAAACATGCTACAATATATCCTCAATACTGTTGGCAACACCACTTGTATCACATACCATTAAAGTTCCACCAATAAGCCAGGCCTGTTAGTCTAGTAGTGAGTGGTTTTAACTGCTATGTCGAAGATGGATCCGATGCCCACCCAGGATAAGCGTGGAGCACACAGTCGAGGTGTGCCCCGCTTGGGAAGAGCATCGCCGTGTCCTCGTGGGCGAGGCGATCGGCGGCGATCTCTCGAGCCGGGGTTTGGTTCAAGGCATGCTCCGGAGCGAGGAGGAGTGGCAGGCGGTCGCCTCCTTTTGCGAAGGAGTAATGCTAGCAAAGGAGGAAGCCGACCGCATTAGGCAAAGGCGCACACGCCGCCGCCGCCGCCGGGATTCCGATCCCGATTTCCGGCCACCGTAGGCGCGGGCTCGCGGACGGTGGGCAATGGGTAGCTCGCTGTCCGTCCGTCCAGTAACAGACCGGTCCGAGCTCAAGTCGCCTACGGCGCGCACCGTTCCCGCGCGCCTCATGGAGTTGTCAGCAAACTGTAGGGGTCCAGCAGGGCCGAAGTCTACTGGGGCCAAAGGTTATGTGAGAATGTCACCACGGGCCCCGGGACAAAGGCAATGAATAGAAGGGTAGGTTTTTAGTCAGTAAGAGTCTGACACTATTTCCCGCCCCACCTAAGGGCGGGATTTGTCATTGGATGATTTTACCTACCAAAAAAAAAACCCAGGTTAAGCATTTATATGGTGATGAGCATGATCATTACAATTAGTTCTGTGTATGCGTGTAATTTTACTTTAACTAGCTGAATCTTTGTACCACCTAATAGTCGATTTTTTTTTTCGTGATTTTTCAATGTCTTTTCACCTTTTAAACCTTCCCTGGAGTATCAAGAATATTTCAAGACCAAAAATTGGCCAAATCGGTCCAGCCGTTCTCGAGTTTTAGTGAGACTAACGAACAGCTATTTATTTTTATGTATAAGAAGATGCGTGTATTTAGAAATATATATGTGTGTTTTTCAGTTGTCTAATATTCATACCACAGGCTATACTTAGATTTTGACTAGATGGTGATGTGTGAAAGTTGTGGAATATACATATATATTATTCATACCAACCATATTTTATTCATAAGTAGCTTCTGCCAGGAACACTGGTGGTCCATTGGTAACGGCCCCGACTTACGAGTTGTAGATCGCAGGTTTGAACTCGGCCAGGTGCATTACTTAGTGTAATTTATTCATCACCACTGCTCTCGTTACGGTTAAGGAAAACACCGTATGGAAACCGATATATCCTAGATCCAAAAATTCGAAGAAATGTGACATCCACCAAACTGTACAAAGCCCGCATGGTGGGGTTACGGTCCACATTCCCTCTTCTAGGCTTTAGTCCCAGCAGCGTTAACATTATAAGGCTGATTACGAATTTCTATCAGCAGTTTCGACCAAGTGAATAAAAAACTAATAGGTTCCTTAAGGACATATCTTCCGGGATAAAAACTATCCTACTTACTATTCCAGGCCATGCAAAAGATGCATAGCAAAGTTGCTGTTTACAGGAAAAGTAGATGGGAAAAGACCCCGGGGCAGGAGTCCGATAGATTGGTCAGACCAAATCTGTGCTACACTGGAGACCACAGTCTGCGACGCCATCCACATCGCCGTACATAGGACAAAATGGCGAAATATAGTCCATAAGAAAGTTATTCGTCGAGTTCACGATCCTCAGCATTGAGGATAAATGACGCAAGGAGGAGGATTCCAGGTCATAATCATGTAATTTCACCTAATGCTTTAATCTGTTTGAGATTGAAGGTGTAATAAACATACACACACATATGCACCGTTAAATTTTGGTGGTGTTAATCCCGTGGAGGGTCGATTCGGTAAATGAAACCGATGAACGATTTGTAAAGATCAAAATGAAAAATAAAGTACATTTTTTAAATCGCAAATTAATTTACGCATGTACGAAATTTATTACTTTAAGTAAACGTCAGCTTATCGAGGCTAATGAACTGTAGGTTGTAGTACGCAACGACCGACAACTAAAAAAAAAATCGTACATGCGTATATTAATTCGAGTTTTAGAAAAAAAGTGCTTTATTTTTACCCGACTGCGCCAGAAGGAGGGTTATGTTTTTCGAGAGTATGTATGTATGTATGTAAGTATGTATGTATGTATAATTGTTTGGCACGCTCTGCAGCCTGAACGGATCGATGGATTTTAGCTTGAGAGGTGTCGTCAGATTTGTATTTACTGTGAGAGTGACACTGGGTATATCAAAATAAAAATAAAAACAAAATGGCGGATTTTTAGCGCCAAATTCAAATGTTTGGCACGCTCTGCGACCTGAACGGCTCGATGGATTTTAGTTTGAGAGGTGTCTTTAGATTCGTAATTACTTTGAAAGTGATATCGTAATAAAATAAAACTAAAAAAATAAAAAACGTTAATTTAAAAAACTAAAAAACCCTCAGAAAAGCAGTCGGGTTTTTTAGTTTTTTAAATTACCGTTTTTTATTTAATCTTATCTTTATAAATCGATAGTGTTTCATGTACTCCGTGTTTCGATCCTCCACGGGATTAAAATGACCAAAACTTAACGGTGTATACAGTCTTTTGACTTCACAGTATTAGTGTGATTACATAATAATATAAACGACGCTGTACACTATTCGACTCGTATTTCTGGTCTGACCATGTTTTAAATTAGCTTTATCTCTAGCTATTATAAAGATGAGCATTAATTAGACTATACTTAGACCTTACTCATATTAATATATTCAGTTTAGTATCAGATCTAGCGCTCTTTGAGTCATAGTTTAGTTATTCATTCATGCGATACAGGTTTGCTTTACAATTACAATTATTATTGAGCTGATGTTACTCTACGATTAACCGTGATATTATACCGACCTTTTAATGTATTGAAAATTCATTCAACTTAGCGGCAAGCTTTGATCCATTCATAATCGATGGCCAAGGATAAGGAGTACAAAAGTCTTTGTTTAAAAAAAAAAAACAATCGGTTTTTTATGGTAGGTAAAATCATTTAATGATAAATTCCGCCCTTGGGCGGAGCGGGAGATAGTGTCAGACTCTTACTGGCTAAAAACCTACCCTGTTCCTTCGTTGCCTATCATACCGGGGCCGAGCCTACTTTTCAGAAAACGGCCCTTGGTCCCAGTAGGCTTCGACCCTGCCTGCCTGCAGTTAGCAGGCTGGGCGTCTACGGTTTGCTGACAGCTCTTTGTGGCGAGTGGGAACAGTACGCGCTGTCGACGACTTGGGCTTTGGATGTTGGTTGTATTTGAAGTATTTCAGAATATAGAGTCTTATCGAATGTCATACATATCTCTAGAACGTTATTTCTGTTGATTTGTTTAACACATTCATTATGCTGTAACAATTTAATTTAATTGTATTTAATTCAAATTTTTCTATGAGTTTCAATCGAGGTATTGGTGAAAAGATATTAAAAAAAATATTCAACCTCTTACTTTTTTAAGTCGGTCAAAAAAAAAGAAAACATTGCCTTTAAACGATAAACTAGGAATTACTCCTGTATCGTGGGTACGTTCCTAAATGCACAAGACAATATCCAAACCCGGAACAGCTGTCTGTAGGCCATACAAATATTTGTTCCGAATAAATCAGCGACACGACGAATATCCATCCTTACGTTGTTCAACGTTGTACTGTTTTGATAGATGTTATAAAAAGCGGGCGTATCTCGCCATCAAACTGTAAAGTTTGGCGAGTTTTGTACAAAAACAAGAAACTGTTAAAAAAAAAAAAACTTCCACGGTCCGGACTAAGCGTTTTGCCTCGTCGTTTATACCGCGTACATCGAAGGACTGGAACAGTTTGCCTGCTGCGGTCTTCACGTTCGATTATAATTTAGGTGTCTTCAAGGCTAGAGAGAATAGGCTCTTAATAAACTAGAGCACCTCACCATCAACGATTGCATCACTGCTTATCATCAGGTGGGATTGCAGTCAAGCACTAGTTTATAAAAATTAAAAAAAGACACGCAGTGCAACAGCCAAACGCTCAACCAGTGCACCAACTATTTTTTAAGGTAGGAAATAATCCATGTCTTCTACCACTCTTGCTGGTTCACTACGATTTAAAAGGTTATCTATAAGACATCGCTTTTAGCAAGACACACAAGACATTGTGACACCTTATTAATTTTAAGCTCCTACTTTTATTGTTATGGTGTACCTACATTTCCTTGAGGCGCGGTAAACACTACGCACCGTTGACGATCCAAGTCGTCGATCCGGTCTGGATAGTTACCGGACGACTTGGGTCGTCAACGGTCGACCGGACGGCGTGCTACCCATTGCTTGCCGTCCTCGACTGGGATCGGGATCCTGGTGGCTGGGGTGTGCAGGCCGTTCCTACACGCGTGCCGCCGCCTGCCATTCCTCCTTGCTCCAGATCATGGCCTGTACCAGGGCCCGGCAACTACGCCAACCGCGCCAAAAATTCTGGTTAAGTGTACCTACATCATAACATTTGACTGTACCGACTCATATCGGGAGATGGAGGCATGTATCACCAATTCGCAATAAACACATAAAAGTCTTCGCGAAATAAATTCGATACGCGTTTTATTTCTTACAATGTAGTCCATGAGAGAAAAACTGTTGTAAACGAGACGGCATTTATGATGAACTAACATAAGACCTTGTGCTTTACGAGCATCGGTAGACGAAACCAACGCGCATGGGTCATTACGAGAAAAATGTCAGACAATTACTATCTCAGCCGTTAGGGTGTGTTTCCATTGATGTCTAGCTGAGCGAGTGGAGCGTAGACGAGCAGTGAAAAACGGTAAGTGTAAAGCTGAGTTGAGCAAACCAGAGATGTATTGAGCTGAGCTCCGAGCAGTCAAATTTAATGTCAAAAATCCACCGCGACGCTCGCGGTACTGTCCCATTGCCTTCCGCTACGTGTTCTCCAGCCAGGGCTTATAAAACTTAGCGACTACACGCTGAGGGCACCCCCTGTGGTGTACAGACATCGTCTTAGGACGTCTCTGGGGGAAGGTGGCAGCAAGGAACCGGCTGGATCGAACAAGAATTATTATTTTGGGAATTTAAGACTACAGACCCAGCTGCGCGGGCTGGCTCGAGCAAGAGAAGGAGGTGGACAAAGACAGGAGCATTGCAGCCAGCCTTGACGGCGACGACGGAAGGACATTGGTCTGTCGGTTTTCGGAGGATATGGGTTTCCATAGAGATTTCAAACACTGTGTTTGGTCAACTCACGATCCGCTCCTCTCCACTCCGCCCAGATTTTGCGTCAATGGAAACGCTCCCTTAGTCAAGAATAGGTTAAAGTGTTGTTAAATATCAGTATATGTTGTCCGAATGATATTTCAGTTTGGTCAGACACCTCGTTATACTATTTTCATCCAATAATAGCCATTATTTCTTCACTTACATTACAGATTTGAGTTCCATAACACATTGATTTTGCAAAACAAACAATGTTATGTATTGTAATGTATCTTTTGATCGGCAGTAATGACTCAATATTAGTTTTTTTGAGTATAGTTTGGATTATTGTATCTTAATTAACCTTTTACTTGGTTCATGATGTTTCTATGGTTAACGAGTAGTTTTTTTTTTTGGTAATCATGAAATCAGTATCAGACTTTTTTAAGATTTACTCAATTAAAAAAAAAATGTTATTGTAATTTTCCATATCTCCCGTTTTAATTCTATTATTATTATTGTTCGCTAATTTAAAATTGATTGTTTGTGTGCAAAACTTAGCTAATTTCAATTAAATAATTATTATAAATATGTTATGAGTATCGAAAAGCCGTTTTTGTGCATGTGGTCTTAACTTGTAATTAATTGTGGCACTTGTAAATGTATCCTTAATGACTAAATGAAGTAAGAAATGTATATACTATCTTCTGCCAGCGGCTTCGCCCGCGTGGAAGTCAGTTTAGCCCCTTAGGGATTTTTTTTAGGGGGTGGAGTTTCGTAAAATCCGTTCTTAATGGACGTCTACACCCTATAATGAACCTACCTGCCAAATTTTAATTTGTAGGTGTTATAGTTTCTAAGATTTCGTGGTTATTTCGCTTTTTAACCCCCGACGGAAAAGAGGGGTGTTATAAGTTTGACCTGTCTGTCTGTCTGTGTGTGTGTCTGTCCATGGCAGCGCCCAAACGAATGGACCAATTTTGATGCGGAATCCCACATAGGTACACCTTAGGGTCGATATCCGCTAAAGTCAATGGAATTTTCAAAAGAAATACCGTGGTCCTGCAACGCAAAAGGCAACTAAAGGATACAGTTGGGTTTCAGTCAGCAAAACTTTTATACACCCTCTTGCTCCACTCTAGAGCGAGGGAATTCCTTGCATAATTTCCCACGTCAAAAATAAACCTGCATAAAATAACTGCGATAGCAAACAAATAAAGCTATACTTCGACTTTCAATTCTCTTTTGAAGTAATCAATCAAGTCCTGTTTCTTCGACACGTTCGTTTCCGTTATCGACGGAGCATCGATCACGCATCAGGATCTAAAACGGGCTCACATGGCGTGTAATGACGTGATTTGATCGTGCAATACTGATTTTAAATAAAATATATTGAAGGAATCAAAGTAGAACAGAGTTGGTGCCCTGAGTCAGTGAAACCGGGTCGAGGCAGACCATGATGGAGATGGCTGGACGAACTGGACAGATATTGCCAGAACTGGAACTGGAAGCACGGAGCCACGATTGATGGAAGGAGAATATATTGAGGCTTTTGCCTAGGCAAACAAAAACACAGGCAGGCAATAGGCTCATGGGTTGACTTTCAAAACGTAAGCTCGGGGTCCTGGAATGCAAGGCAAAGATAGCTGTAGTTTTCGCCAGTAAAAGTCTGATAATCATTTTTTATCATCATTTCAGCCCAAAGACGTCCACTGTTGGACATAGGCCTCCCCCGAGCATCGCCACAATGACCGGTCCTGTGCGTCTCGCATCCATCGGAATCCAGCGACCCTGACCAGGTCATCGGTCATCTTCCAACGCTGCGTCTCCTGGTACGCGGTCTCCACTCCAGAATGGCCCCAACAGCCATCTTTCAGTTTTGCGTGCAATGTGCCCTGCCACTTAAGTTTGGCGATTCTAGGTGTTATATCGGCTACCTTAGTTCTCTTGCGGATAAATTCATTTCTGATTCAATCACGCAAGGAAACTTTATTACTAAAGATGTAAAATGCCGTCCGATTACATAAAACAACCCGGGTGTTGATATCACAATAAGCCCTTGACTGACGGACTATTAGATGTCTTGTGATTATCTGTACCTGTGATTATACGCAATACCAAAGACTAGAAAGACTAATAGAAGAAATAGAAGGCTGTCTCAGGAAGGCAAGGTGTAGATATGTCTTTCGGAGGCGAACAGCATTCGTCTTGCTTGAGACAGCCTTCTTATGTGGTTGTAACTTATAACCATACTTTTTTTTATTTCAGAATGCCTTCTGAACGGGAACACATGGGTACATAAATAATGTAACTGGAAAAATGCATGTTTTGTACACCCTAATTAAAGAAAGATAAATTACAATCATAATTCCATCACTAAAATTATTGATCCTAATTGTAGGAAAATTATTATAGGTACCTATTAGCTGGAATAGCGTTGTCAATTCTGAACATACTAATTTCAGAATATGCGTTTATAATGTAACATGCTGTTTACTTTCAAAGGTGAGCTTACAAAAAGAGGTCAACTTCTCAAAAAAAGCCATACTTGTTGTTAATTTTCAGAGGTTTTTCCACATTTTTTTCCCGTATTTTTCAATTTAAATCATTTTGCTTTGAAAAATTCATTCAAAGGAAAAGAAGCTTTAAGACATGGGGGCTTACTCTCGAGTTTAATTCCGATTGATTGACATTGGAATTGTGACGTTAGGTACTCTTGAATTCGATGCTAGTGCCAAATTGCGTGACCTTTTTGGGAAACTAAGTATAATGGGGGTTGGGCTTGGCATGTGGTCACGCAATTTTAAACCAATTTGGCGCTAGCATCGAATTTAAGAGTACCTAAAGTAACAATCACAATGCCGACCGATCGGAATTAAACTCGAGAGTAAGCACCCCGATTTCCAGAATGCGTTCGCTATGAGAATTGGTACATGTGGAATCCTGGAGGAGTGTTGGCTTGACGCTGCTCAAGCAAGCGTTCGTGACTCACCAAAGTGCCCGGGCCGCTCCTTTGATGACTACCACTCCATCGCGCAGCAAATTCTGAACTATAATAATTGTGTTCCATTGGCGTAATTGCTGTTAAGCGTTCTGATGTGAGTATAAACCAATATATAAATCAAAGGCGGTTATAACATTTTTGGCCCAAATAAATCATTTATTATAACAGTTTTCTAGTTAAATTAGCTTAAGATTTCATTATCTTGCAAACTACTCCCACAGCCCCCGACACAATTTTACGAGGGAGAGTGGTTCTAGTCAGTAAGAGTCTGACAGACCCCTCCACCTACCAGAACGGAGGACTGAGGATTTCAAGCCTGAAAAAAAAATATTCTAGTATCCTAGAAGGCTGAATATGATAATGTACCTACGCAAAAAGTAAGGAGATTTTTTTTGCTGCTTAAGCTCTTGACATTTCAAACTGGTTCACGCGTAGTTTTATGGAGTACAGCTTTAATTACTGCCTAAGGCTTTTAATGTTTTTGTTTTTACGCCACTTATCTGAAGAAGCACGCAGCCGACGCATTATAAGGAAACTAGATTATGTTTGCGGCTCTGCCTGCGTAAGGAATATTTACAATCATCGAAAGGAAACATTACACCGAGAAAAATATCCTGTGTCCTAATCTAGATTAAGGGCTACCCGTATTTGAAGTTGTTTTTAATCCGTGCAACCTATAAGCGGGTTTAGTTTCAAACCATTTTAGAGGTATACGGAACAGAGAGTAGGATCCTCCGACCAGACAGCTGTTATGTCTGGTGGGCTACTGCCCAATAGATGATTTCGGCTATATGTTCAAATAGCGCGGAGAACTTTACTTGCGCGATGCAGGATTAGTTTTTATGTGACGCCATAGATGTCGCTACAACATAAAACTTTGCCAACGCTTTTCATCATGCCTTTGAGTTTTTTTTTTTTGAAGGTTAGAATAGAGATTAAATAACTTCTCGCGCTCTAGGGTAGAGTAAGAGGGTGTGTCAGACTTTTACTGACTTTAACCCACGTATGTTCCTTTATTTTCTATTTGCATTGGCAAACTAACTGCCAATGGCATGGATTTGGTTATAGTAACCTTCAAACGTACCCGCGACGCCGTTGGAGATGGATTTCGTATTTTGAATAACACAAAAAGGAATAAAAAAGTATAAAGATAAATCAGTAACGTATTTTATGTTATAAACTAGCTACTGCCAGCGGCTTCGCCCGCATGATAGTAGGTTTCTTCATACAAACTTTAGGCCTCCGTTTGATTTTAGGGACTGAATTTTGAAAAAATCCTCTCTTACACCCGTATTTATAAAGAAGTAATTACTTTTTGCTAAGTAATTTCTTATTAAGTCGTTACTTGAGGTTAGAAATCTTCTTCAAAATTTTAAATTTTTCTTAACCATATAATACAAATTGTTACTTAAGAAGTTACTTTTACTCAGGTAATTTATTTATTTAAGATTCATGTACAGTAGTGACACATAGGCGGACTTAATGCAACAAGGCATTCTCTACCAGTCAACCTTAGGGTTAAAAAAGACAAAACTGTGGTAGGTGCGCACTGTGCACAATAAATAAATAACACATCATTTTAAATAGAATGTTTATCAATAAGTTACTTATAATTAGAAAATACGTATGTATATAAATATGATAAACTAATAAATACTATGATAACTATCAAATCATTATAATTAAGAGAACTTAAAATATGACAGTTAGGATACGGGTGTTAACGCTCGCTTATCTATGTCATAAAAGGAAGTCTTATGTAAAATTTCGTGCTCCTAGTCCCAGTAATTAAGGCTGTGCGTTTGTATGTCATTCAGTCAGTTTGTCCTTATAAATATAAGTAACACCAACCATTACCACTATATAGAGTTTCATAAGTTGTATAAACTTTTAATGATATAATGCAGTTATTATCATCGTATGTATTCGTATTTAAAATTCTTGTCGCAACGTGTTGTGAAGTTTGTAATGACTATAATAAGATAATGTTTATAATTATTTCTAAACAAATATACTTGGTTTTTGCTAACGGCTACTGTTTTAAATAATTCCAATAGTTAACTACCGATAGGCTAACTTTTTTATGGCACATCATGTCTAGGTAATAAAATTATTATTTATTTAATTAAAAATCAACACGTTGGTAATTAATTATATTAAGTGTGCAGTAAATCAAACGCTTATACTATTGATACAAACAAAACTTGTCTAGATTTTATTTTTACAACTTGTATAAAAACAGGTTAGTCTAGGTTACTACTGAATCGAATTCAGGTATTTTTAATTTAATTATTTTAGGACAAAAAAGAAGATATTTTCTAATAAATCTACATTGCTATAATGTGTGCGTGCGTAGAATGGCAATACTGATGCGCAATGAAATGCGTTAATGTCCTACTTATTGTATTTTTATTATGAATTTCTTAAAAAAAAAAAACTTCTAATTGTGTCTAAAGGTCCACACATCCGTGCCGGATCAGTAACGGGGCAGCAACGTGCCCGTGCCGACACCGAGCTTCCGTGCCCCGTCAGTGGCACGATAAAAGTTTAAATAAAATGACACACCTTTGTGAGTCAAAATATTTACTTAATCTTTTTAGATTCCTAATCTATTTCACCACACAACACTTAGGCTACTTTGACACGGACAAAGAAACTGTCACGTCACTGACGTGTGTTAACAGAAAACCACTGACGGGGCACGGAAGCTCGCTGTCGGCACGTTGCTGCTCCGTATCAGACCCGACACGGATGTATGAGGATATATGAGGATAGATCCTAATAGTGAATATTACTCCAGTTACATGTTGTATAAAATTGGTACAAGTGTGTGTGCAATCACAAGTGCATTCATGAACAGTGAGTTTTTTCTTTACTCATATAGTCCGATGTGACGGCTATTTGACACGATCGGTGAGAGAACAAGGCCTCAAGTTTGCTAATACAAAAGTGTCAAAATCAATCTACTAATTTAATGGCGTCATTATGACTTTCTAGTGATCAACCACTGACACTCAATTGAAAGAAATGGCATAGAATTATAAACTTCTCGAACATAATGACAAATGAATAACTGACGTATGCGTTAATCTCCTAAATTTTGACAGTTCCTTTGATCAGTGACCTACCACGAGAACATCATTTTGCAGCCATTGCTTTTAATTCGTGACAAGACCGTTTGTACCAAAATTCTATTAAGAGACCATTACTCGCCCAATTATCAGCCATTGTGAATTTACAGATTACGAACTTTCAGCAAAGTGATAATGGAATCATGTTGGAATGCAACAAAAACGAATTTATGAAAATAGCAGACTAGGGCCCCTGGCGCAGAACCAAAAACTTCATCATCATCGTCCTGTTGCCTATGCCCAACAGTCAACAGGACGACTGTTGGACCTAGGCTTCCCCGACATGTCACCACAATGAACGGTCCTGTGCGTCTTGAATCCATCGGATTCCCGCAGTCTTTACGAGGTCATCGGTCTACCTTGCAGGAGGCCTTCCAACGCTGCGTCTTCCAGTACGCGGCCACCACTCCAGAACCTTTCGGCCCCAATGACCATCTGTTCTGCGAGCAATGTGCCCTGCCCATGGCTACTTAAGTTACTAGTTATTTCACACGGAGTTACTTCCAAACTCCGAATTGCTAATTTGAAATTAATAATAATTAATTTCAAAATCTAAATAAATTATAATCTAAAAACTAAATAACACTTTACCCGACCCGGGAATTGAACCCAGGATCGGAAAAGAGTTACATGCATAATATTTTTGAGTCAGTAAGAGTCTGAAACTACTTCCCGCTCCGCCCAAGGGCGGGACTTGTCATTGGATGATTTTACCTACCATAAAAAAAACAGGCATAATATTTTTTGAATAATATAAAAAAAAATGAGGTAATTTACAAGTTGAGATGAAAACATAATGTGCATAACATTTAATTATGCATACAGGATGTAAGAATATCTTGAACTTTGGAAAAATATAGAATGTGATCAGACAATAATTATATTATTGATGAGGCGCTAATATTATAATAACCTCTACCTACTTACACTGTCGGTCTGCGTAGCGTTTTTCCTAAAAAAACTTGACTAATTTCTTGAGAACAACAAAAATTGGATAACATCCGTATTCATAAACAAGTAAAACTAAATGCTTGAGTAAAAGTAACTACTTTAGTAAAAGTAACTACTTATGTAATAATTTGTATTCCATAGATAAAAAAAAATTGAATGAATATTTTAAACGTCAAGTAATTACTTTACATAGTAACAAGTAATTACTTCTATATAAATACGGGTTTAAGAAAAAAACTAAAGTAATATTACTGTAAAATCAACATTGTTTTTTTTTAATTAAAGTCTTTAAATAGCCGTTTAAAAGTTGGAAGAGATTTTGATTACTTTTAGAAGAGATTTCGATGTTTTCTAACCTTGGTGTGGTTGGAGGGGTCTGTCAGATTCACACGGATTAAAATTGGCGTGCTTTCGCACACTCATTTCATGGGTCGCGTCACCGTAATCCTAGAACACAAAGGGCAACTGAGGAATGGAGTGAAAAGTCTGACACGTCCTCTTGCTCTACCACAGTGCGGAAGGAGACATTTGATGATGTGTCCCAACTTTAACAAAAAATACAAATCTGCAGGTTTTTTTTAAAGTTGGGAAATCATCTAATGACATCTCTCACTCTATGGCAGAGTGGAAGGGTATGGCAGACCTTTACTGACTAAATCTACACCCATGTTCCTTCAGTTGCACTTTGCGTTCTATGACTACGGGTAACTCTTTCAGAAATCGAACCTTGGCCATAGTAGGCTTCAGCCATGCTGGGCCTCTTCGGTTTTGCTGATATCTCTTTGATTGTGTGATTTCCGAGAGCTGGCCCGCTGCTTATGGGTCTCGTCCCTCTATTACTTACTTACTCTAACGTCATAAAAGATAAACAGACATTTTGTTCGGACCTGGGCCCCACCAGCGACCACTAACGAATCGAGTGGGAGAATGTTAAAGACCATGAATACTATCCAATGAGATGAGTTACATTTCTCAAAAGTATTTGATTTTAGCAATACGAGAATTAATATATTTATAGATGAATTTTTGACGAAGATATTAAACATAGGTGACAAATTTATTCATCCAATATATCAAAGTTCAGAAAAGCATTAAAGAGCAACCTATACAAATCGATTTTACTAGCAATATAAAACCACATAACTGTTTGATATTGCTAATTTTCTTAAAAAAATTAGCGTTAGTTTGACGTTATATAAAAATAGTCAAGGAAACATAAGCGGTGTTACTTCCTGCCTACTGTACTAACATTAAACATTGGCACCTTTTTGGTATGTACATAGTTGGCAGATAGAACTTTGTTTACTCAGACGAAATGTTACCATGTTTAAAAAAACTCGGATTAAGGCACGCACTGCGATTAAACGCCCGCGTTTTCCCGCAGGTCTGAAACCGCAAGAAAATGTAACACATGGCTTTCTATACAAGCGCACGCATTAGCGACTTTTTTCAGTGACTGTTTTTAAGCCGTAGTGCGTGTTGAGACGCGGTTTTGCGTTTTGCAAAAACCGCTTGCGTTTAATCGCAGTGCGTGCTAAGCCTAAGACTATAGTTATTGATTTCACTAGATAGTATGTGAGTTTACATGTCTATGAAAGCACGGACGATACAGGAATAAGGGTGATTTTATAACGGGGTAAAAATTATCCTATGTCCTTCTCCTTGGTCTAAGCTACCTCCCCACCATTTTTCAGCCAAATTGGTTCAGCCGTTCTTGAGTTATAAATAGTGTAACTAACACAACTTTTTTTTATAAATATAGATATAGATTTGGAACAACATGAGACTAGGAGACCAATTTTTGTACATAAAAAACGTTTAAATTGAAGTTAAAATCAAATCCCCGCTAAAATGAGTATGAAAACTTTTCAAATTGCAAGGATATTGTAGATACAGTACAGGTGATTGTTTTTGATAGATTCTGGCTTAAATTAGAGTGCAAACGTTTGGTAAATTCCTTCCTGAGGTCCTACCATGAGCTCTTAATGCGATCCATTTGACGACCTAAACACCTACCCTATTCCATTCATTGCCTTCGATCCAGAGCCCGCCATCGCCACCGCCGATCGCCCCCACAAGGACACGGCGATGTTCTTCCCAAGTGGGTCACACCTCGACTGTGTGCTCCACCGTGTCCTCCGGGCGGTCCGCACAGTGGCGACACCCGGACGTCGTCTCCGCTCGAATCTTGTACAGGTACTTCGCGAACTTGCCGTGTTCGGTTAGCACCTGCGCCATGCCGAAGGTGACGACGCCGTGAGGCCTTTCCAGCCACGCCTCAAAGAAGGTCCTTACCGAACTGTTAAAGGGATGGAGCTATACACCCCTATTTTTTAATTAGTGCACAAAAAATGGGGCTCAATCAGTATCTACTCGTTACTGATCATATTTGTGTAGTCAAAAGTACAAAAAACAAAATTCCAAAATTGTCCACAAAAATTTGTCATTATTGGTAAATTCATAATTGAATCATCATTCATAACAACTACTACTAGAAAATACTAAGCGCAGTGTTTTTCCATTTTTATTGACATTCTTTCATTCATAAACAATAACCTGTACAATGTTTCCATAAATTGAGTGCGATTTTGTGATATAAACAAACGCTCATAACTTTGCTGTTTATGAATATTATGCATTAATAAGCCCTTTAAATATTTGCCATAATTAAAAAATAGTCGTGTATGGGGTGTATAGCTCTATCCTTCTTTCTTGCTCAAACGCTTGAAATTTTAACACGTCACGTTAAAGGCATATTATGTTTAAAAATAATTTTCTCCACAATACTTTTTGCTCATCGTATTACAAACCATTCGTTTAAACGTAAATACCTACCTACTAAGGTACCTTTTTAACTGGCATTATGAAGTCATTCAGAGTTCAAAAAGCATGAACTTTCAACATTAAAATCAGAAGAAACAATAAAATTACAGGGCGAGGAGGTGGGTTATCCACAAGTTGGGCAATATTACCCACACTTGATAACATCTGTTGAAGTCAATGCGTTTACAATTATCACCAGCCCGCTAACTTGAATGATTTCTAAACAATATAGAGAACGGACTTGACGCTTTCGACATTAGGTACTCGTACTTACTCTATGACAAAAAATACAAATATTTACTTTGAAAATTACTTACCT
This sequence comes from Leucania comma, assembly GCA_958295575.1. Taxonomy (NCBI): domain Eukaryota; kingdom Metazoa; phylum Arthropoda; class Insecta; order Lepidoptera; family Noctuidae; genus Leucania; species Leucania comma. The sequence continues at coordinate 18,258,495 of OY282477.1, read as the reverse complement.
ACCTACATATTATGTTATTGTAAATGGGAATAACTATTTCAATAGACTTACTCGAAAACCCGCTCTTATCCCTACCGCTGTTAAGTAGGCAATTTATCGTTTTTCTGCACTAGTGCGGAAAAGTGCGCGAGCTCGCCCCCGCCAAAATTTATTATAATTACCGTAGATCAGGCTGGGCGCAAAAAGAACGTAGGGATCGCTTAACGTTCGGCGTCAACCCACGTTTATTCCGTAGGCGCGGGCTTGCGGACGGCGAGCAATGGGTAGCTTACTGTCCGGCCGTCCGGTTACTGACCAGACCGAGCCCAAGTCGTTGTCCGCGCGCCTCAAGGAGCTGTCAGCAAACCGTAGAGGCCTAGCCTGCTAGCTGCAGGCAGGCAGGGTCGAAGCCTACTGGGGCCAAGAGCCGCTGTCTGAAAAGAAGGCTCAGCCCCGGTATGATAGACAACGTAGGAACGGGGTAGGTTTTTAGTCAGTAAGAGTCTGACACTATTTCCCGCTCCGCCCAAGGGCGGGATTTGTCATTGGATGATTTAACCTACCATAAAAAACCCACGTTTGTTTATTTCTTCGAAAGTGTGTTGAAAATCATAATTCTATCAAACTTCATATAAAATTGAAATTTTAATTTGTAGGAAAGGATGATATATTGCGATTATAGTTGTGTAAATCCTACTATTAGGTACCATTATAATAAAATTGTACTAAATTCATTATTATTGACATTTATTTTTAGACATAACTACAATTTCTCAGCGTAATTGATATTATTGACAGTATCAATGTATTAAATTCATTATTATTGACATTTATTTTTAGACATAACTACAATTTCTCAGCGTAATTGATATTATTGACAGTATCAATGTATTAAATTCATTATTATTGACGTTTAATCGTTTTGACACGATTTAATTTTTTAATTGAATTGATTATTGAGTATTGACATCATGACTGTATTAAATTCATTATTATTTATTTTAATTTTTGAACGCAAATATAATTTCTCAATTGAATAAATAAGTAATAATATCTAATGTTTAATGCATGTTAATTAGGATGAATAGAAATTGTAATGCTGTACCTAAATTACTGAAATTTTGCCTTCTCCAAAATTCATCCTCTATGGGGATGAAAAGGAATTTCAAAGCTTGTATGGAGAAACCTATTATCATGTGGGCGATGCCGACGGCAGGAGCTAGTGTACTATAATCTGATCGATAGACTTTTCGATTTTACAGTGTTTGTATTCTAATAAACCACTTTAATTTAATTTGACGCCTGGCCGGTTGGTCTGGTGGTTAGTGGCCCTGACTGCTATGCCGGAGGTCGTGGGTTCGATTCCCACCCAGGACAAATGTTTGTGTGATGAGCACGATCATTTGTTCTGTGTCTGGGTGTAACTTATCTATATTTATATGTATGTATTTAGAAATATTTAAGTATGTTTATCATTTGTCTAGTACCCATAACACAAGCTTTGCTTAGCTTGGGACTAGACGACGTTGTGTGATAGTGTTTGTGATATTATATTATATAATTAGATTAACAATTTTTATCTAGGTCCAAATAGATTTCAATTTAACCTTTATATGATGTAAATCTTCCAGTTTTATTTTTTATTTTATGTGTTTGACATTAATTTGAAATGTCTATGCAAAAAGGGGTATCGTCACGGTCCAATTCGTTATGAAACCGGTTCGACTTAGAAAAATAGGATTCCTACTGTCGATACAATCTAATTATGCTTTTGTGAGCAAAACAAAGGTGGATTCCGTCACATTCAATGGACTCTAGGTATACACACGAAACGTGTGGACCTCACGTTCCACTCTTAATTTTATGTTCATCTAATTATTATAATAACCAGTTTTTCATCGGTTTTTAAATTAATATTATAATCTAGAGTCTAGATTTCGTTAAATCTTAGTCAATAGACTATTTGTATGACTATAGCATATCATAATTTATGATATATGTTTACTTAAAATTAAATTAATTAATTCGGACAATACCAAGGCTTTGCACTTTTATATTATGAGTCACGTTTTTGCTAATCTAGTGTTTGTATTTAGTTTTTTTTAAGAATAACTACAACAATTGGATGCATTAAGCACAAAATTCTAACTATCGTACTGTTCCCGCGCGCCTCAAGGAGCTGTCAGCGAACCGTAGCGCCCAGCCTGCTAGCTGCAGGCAGGCAGGGTCGAAGCCTGCTGGGGTCAAGGGCCGTTATCTGAGAGGAAGGCTCAGCCCCGGCATGATAGGCAACGAAGGAACGGGGTAGGTTTTTAGTCAGTAAGAGTCTGACACTATTTCCCGCTCCACCCAAGAGGAGGATTTGTCATTGGATGATTTTACCTACCATAAAAAAAAAAAACTATACAGGCATTGCTAAAATGATTTTAAATTGGGATGATTTGATTTGACGTGTAAAATCTGCACCCAAATCCTTGGTGACAAAGTTGAAAAAAAGTTAGCATGTGTTACTCAAGAACTTGAAAAAGTGATTCAGAATCTTTTTATTCACTTGAATATATTATCTGGTAGTCAACCAAAAGGACATACGATATTTAAAAAAACATCTGGTTAGAAAAATAAAATTAAAGTTGATCTTCTCGGGGTCACACAGACGATCACGAAATGCAAATTCGTTCTATACTTTGGTATGGATTAATACATAATATCATTCATAACATAGAAAAGAGTCAAGTCGTGAAACAAAGCATTAAACAAACTATTAATATTATTGTAAAGTTCAATGATTTACACTACCCTTGACCTTAATTACGAGTTCCGACTATTTAATGAGGTATTTGAAGCTAAATAAAAAAGTATCTTCCTAGCTAGTCAAAAACGAAGTTAATTAACTGGTTATGATATAGCGGTAAAAAATACTTTTTTACCTGATGACTTAAGTAGATAAAGGATGTAATGTAAATAACATTTTAAAACGTTCTTACAAATGCAACTGTATCATCGATTACAAAATTGTTAACACAGAATGCAATTTTTTTATAACCAGAACTTAGATACCTAATTTTTGTTCTTTAATTTGTGTACACTGAAACTCTCAAAAACCAAACGAAAACGAAATAACTATATTATAAAATAAAAAAAAATATATTAAAAAATATTATTAATATTACGAGTATCTAGTGTGTAAATCTATATAAGTATATATAAAAGCGAAATACCACTCACTGATTAATCACGAAATCTTACTATAACAGCTACAACCTTAAAATTTGGCAGGTAGGTTCTTTATAGGTTTTCTATATATAATATCCGTTAAGAACAGATTTTACGAAACTCTATTCCTACCTAGGTAAAACGGGAATTGGAAGTTTGTGAGAAGTAACCGACTTTCACGCAGAAGAGGCCATTGGCAGAAGCTTTAACAACTTAATATTTGAGTACTTGTTCATACAAATGTAGACTCTAAACATCGGAATTATGGCCTATAGTTGAGTGGATGTGAGAGGACACCGGTGTCCGATCGTACTTCGATCTTCTTAAATAAATAAATATGCCAGAACTAAAAAAAAACGGTAATTAAATGTACACAAATAAATAAAATACATATTGAGATAAATATCTATAGCGTATAATTTTACCAGATGATTGGAAAGTGCAATTTACTGACTAGCTTTTTTTTATTGATTAATTTTAGATGTTAATAACGAATAAAATATTGAATATAATAGTTGTGATTGTAACCTTGTAACTTTAGTCACGTGACGCGTATCTGGTTCTCCAACTTACAGACTTGCATTTTAATATACTATTCGTTTTTAATCATTCTATTTGGGCAAAATTCTAACGAATAAGTTCGTCCATACAGAAAGGAGACTTGTAAAGTGAGTATGTAATACGTGTTTTTTATCCAATTGAACTGAACGTCGATGCAGATGCACTTTTGTTGGTCTCTGTACACATCAATTGTGTCTATTCGTGATTGATGCTACTACATATTATATTATAGATACTCGTGATTGTTTGTTTTTATTCAACACTTTATATCATTCGCAAAGACACATATTAAATATCTAATTCTAATAAACGATGACTACAAAATAAACTTAAATATTTACTTAGTATTTATATTAAACCTATGTACATAAAAACCAAACTAAGAATGTATACTACAAATAGTTCTTATTTATACACCGTTAAATTTTGGTCGTTTTAATCCCGTGGAGGGTCGATTCGGTACATGAAACACTATCGATTTATAAAGATAAAATATAATATAAGTATAATAATATAATACCTATATAATATAATATTTCCACAACTATCAGATAACACCGTCTAATCCCAAGCTAAGCAGAGCTTGTGTTATGGGTACCAGACAACTGATAAACATACTTATATATTTCTAAATTCTAAATAAATACATATTATATATAAATAACACCCAGACACAGAACAAATGATCATGCTCATCACACAAACATTTTTCCTGGGTGGGAATCGAACCCACGACCTCCGGCATAGCAGTCAGGGCCACTAACCAAAAGACCAACAGGCCAGTCAAAAAAAAAAAAGTAAACTAAAAAATAAAGTACGTTTTTTCTAAAACTCGAATTTAATATACGCATGTACGAAACTAATATCTTTAAGTAAACGAGTTAATGACCTTGTAGGGAGTTGTCGGTCGTTGCGTACTAACTACCTACAGTTCATTGACCTCGCTCCACTGACGTTTACTTAAAGAAATTAATTTCGTAAATGCATAAATTAATTCAAGTTTAAAAAAAAAGTACTTAATTTTTTAATTTTCTCTTTACGAATCAATAGATATAGAAATATTTCATGTACCGAATCGACCCTTCGCGGGATTAAAACGACCAAAATTTAACGGTGTATAGAATATACATGCATCATACATACCCATTGTGTTATGAGGAAGTAGGTAAATCACGGATTTTTAGTTAAAATTTTCCTCTACGTTGATCAGAAAATTAATCAATAGGCAATCACCCAAAATTGGGTGATCCCAATATATTACCATTTAGACTTCCTGAGCTATAAATTATGTTTGTTATTAATAGCCTTTGATACCTATTTATAATATCAGAGTATTTTAGGTAAACACACCTATTACAAAGTTAATCGGTCGACCCTCAACATCTCGATATACACCGTTAAATTTTGGTAGTTTTAATCCCGCGGAGGACTTTTTTTTCTGGTAGGTATAATCATCCAGTGACAAATCCCGCCCTTGGGTGGAGCGGGAAGTAGTGTCAGTCTCTTACTGACTAAAAACCTACCCCGTTCCTTCGTTGCCTATAGTGCCGGGGCTGACTTTCATAGTATCATGTCTTACGGTATTTTGCTATGGGGACGGGCTGCAGACATAGAGTCTATTTTTATTCTGCAGAAAAGAGCTATCAGAGCCATATACAATCTTCGCAGGTGCGATTCTCTAAGGGAACTGTTTAAGGATATAAACATCATGACGGTACCTTGTCAATACATTTATGAAAATATTATGTACGTTCGGAAAAATATTCATCTTTTTACTAAGATAAGTGACAGGCACAATTTTAATACTAGGAATAGGCACAAACTAGATCAACCTCGATTCAGATTGGCTAAAGTATATAATTCTTTTATGGGGTGCTGTGTAAAATTTTATAATAAGATACCACTTGAGATTATTCAATTGAATGAATCCAAATTTAAAACATGCATTAAACGCACACTATGTAGACAAGCATATTATAAAGTGGAAGATTATATCCTCGATAAAAATGCTTGGCTAAACTGCTGGTCCTGCTCCACTAACACTTTTGCCTACTAATTATTTTTCTGTTTTTTTATAGTTTTATAAATATTTCCGTATGTTGTTTTTTTCGAAATGGTATGATATTGCTTTAATGAAGCTTATGACCTTTTAATGCTCTTATTTTGTTTATTTTTCTTATTTGGAACCATTAGCATTGTATAATGTAGAAGCACTTTTATCAAATTTTTGTGAATGTGAAGTCCCATGGAGCATTTTTACTAGGTTACAATTTGTTTGACTTAAATGAGCATGGCAGTTGAGAGTTTGTCATTCTCACTCAAATGTCTTGCTGATGGTGGCGCGTGTTATTGAGTCATTCTGTTCCCTTCATAATGGTTGAGCAGAGTGGGGTTGAGGCACGCGTCATGCTCGTGAACGGGCGCCGTCAGTTGAGACTGGTCATCTCTTTGCTGCCAGTGGCTTAATTCAATTTCTATTTTTAGTTAGTTTTTTTTTTTTCTCACTACTTTTCTACATGGTGCTCACATAATTGTAGCGACAAGAAATATGTAACCAAGATTATTGTAACACTTAAAATGATTTTAAAAGAGTGTCCATGGAGTTTCTTGCACGTTCTTCTCCATAGAGATCTACGCTTTGGAACGTGCAATTTAGCTTCACTTTTTTTTTTGACTGACCGACATTTTAACTATTCAAAAGTGCCTGTAAATGGTCTATTTGAAATAAAAGAGTTGATTTTGATTTTGATTTTTTTGATTTTGGTACATGAAACCTTATCGTTTTTTTTTTTGTTTTGAAAATACAATTAAACCAAATGTAGGTGGCGCCGTAAACGAATCACATTTTTTTAGGATTCCGTACCCAAAGGGTAAAAATGGGGCCCTATTACTAAGATTTCGCTGTCTGTTCGTCCGTCTCTCCGTCTGTCTGTCACTAGGTTGTATCTGATGAACCGCGATAACTAAACAGTTGAAATTTTCACAAAATTAATTATGTATTTCTGTTGTCACTATAACAACAGATACTTACTAAAAAAAATATTTAATGGAGCTCCCATATTTTGCCCTTGTTTGCTCGATATCAATATGGCAACAAGTAGGCACTTGAAATATTCATGAAATACCTGAGTATTTTTTATCTAGTCAATGGTACGGAACCCTTCGTGCGCGAGACCGACTCACACTTAGCCGGTTTTTTCTAATACAAACACATAACATGACATTTTTCAAGCAGGACAACGTCTGCCGGGACAGCTAATTTTGTATGAGAATAGTGTTTGAGTGCCATAAGTTGTGCCAAATAAATTCACATTTTTCTTTCTTTTTTTCATTGAATCTTGGTGGAGCGCTGGCCTGCCCCCTTAGCTAAGTTACAATCGTTTCGTTTAGCGTGAACGCTTGGAGTTGGCCACGCCCCCAATTCCTTTGTTCTGACGTCATCGCAACGCTCAGTCACGTGGTCAGAGCAAAGAAATTGGGGATGTGGGCAACTCCAAGCGTTCACGCTAAACGAAACGATTGTAACTTGGCAAGGGGCGCTGATGCTTCGTTACCGAGCGTATGTAATCCACCGCCGCACCACTCCTTTGATATCTACAACTCCACCGTACATATATTATGAAGATGGAAAGTAGCAGGTTCAAAACTAATTGTGCTCTATTGGTGTCGTTTATGCAAGACGTTCCAATGTAAGGCATAGCATAGCATAGCATCAGCCTTATAATGTTCCCACTGCTGGGACTCAGGTCTCCTCTCTAGTAGATTGAATGGCCCGTAATCCACCACGCAGGCCCAGTTCGGGTTGGTGGATGTCACGTGATTTCGAATATTTGGTTCTAGGACATGCCGGTTTCCTCACGGTTATTTCCTTCACCATTTTGAGAGCAGTGGTGATAAAATAAATTACACAAAGTAATGCGCCTGGCTGGGTTAGAACCCGCAACCTATAACTTGTAAGTCGGGGCCATTACCACTCGGCTAACACTGCTCCGATGTGAGGATAAATATTAAAAAAGTAAGGCGAAAGTTTATGAGAGTGTGTGTGTTTATGTGTTTTTGTTACTTCTTCACTCTCGAAAGGATGAACGGATTTGGAAACGCCGTGTCCTCGTGAGGGCGATCGGCGGCAGCGATCTCTCTCGCCGGGCCTTGGTTCAGGCCATGGTCCGTAGTGAGGAGGGATGGCAGGCGGTCGCCTCCTTCTGCGAAGCAGTAATGCTAGCAAAGGAGGAGGCCGACCGCATCAGGCAGAGGCAACGGGGCGCTCGCCCCAGCCGCCGCCGGGATTCCGATCCCGATTTCCGGCCACCGTAGGCGCGGGCTTGCGGACGGCGTGCAATGGGTAGCACGCTGTCCGATCGTCCGGTAACCGACCGGACCGAGCCCAAGTCGTCGACGGCGCGTTCTGTTCCCGCGCGCCTCAAGGAGCTGTCAGCACACCGAAGAGGCCCAGCCTGCTAACTGTAGGCAGGCAGGGTCGAAGCCTACTGGGGTCATGGGTTAGTTCCGAAAGGAATGCTCGGCCCCGGCACGATAGGCTACGAAGGAACGGGGTAGGTTTTTAGTCAGTAAGAGTCTGACACTACTTCCCGCTCCGCCCAAGGGCGGGATTTGTCATCGGATGATTTTACCTACCATAAAAAAAAAAAAACGGATTTGGAAAGGAATAGCACACAGGACATTATTTTACCCCAAGGGTACGTTAGTGTGGGAAAATTTTCTACTTTCACGATTATAATTTAGTTGTCTTCAAGGCCAAAGTGAATAGGCTCTTAATTATACTAGTGCGCACCTTCAACAATTACCTACAACACTGCATACAATCAGATAGATCACAGTCAAGCACTAGTTTATATCATTAAAAAAACTTTACTGGCAGCAGCTAGTAAATAAATAAGTCTTAAATTCGTCGACCGGGTCACATTGAATGAATTTAACATTTTATTAAATTAAATATTTTAGTGATACATTTAGGGCTGATTTCATCATTCAATATAAAAACTTAGTTCAGCTAAACTGAGCTCAGCGTAATCTAGTTTAAAGACCCGTGTCGTAACAACAAAAGAATTGAAACTGAGTTTAACGTAAACTAGGTTCAATTCATAGCGGTGAAACGCAAAATGAAGCTATAATCTAGATTAGGCGCTCAAACTGCGTTTTGTCTTGTATAATCGCGATTAGTTTATTGGTGAATTTGGCCCTTAATATCCGACACGTGCATCGTGATCGACAGTATTCGTACATAGCATGGACGCATTTCGCCCCTCCAGAACCTTTTGGCCCCAACGGCAATCTGTTCTACGAGCAATGTGCCCTGTCATTGCCACTTAAGTTTGGCGATTCTTCGTGCACCGTTCCGCATATCGGAAGACGCAGTGTTAGGAGGCCTCCTACAAGTTGGACCGGTGACCTGGCTAGAGTTGCGAGAATCCGATGGACGCGAGATGCACAAGACCGTTCATTGCGGCGACACTTCGGGGAGGCCCATGTCTAACAGTGGACGTCTTTCGGCTAATATGATAATGATGGACGCATTTTGATACTCTATCAAGATACAGTAAAGATAAATGAAGTTCACTCCTTCAAACAGAAGAAGAATTCTACTAACTAAAGTTTAGTAATACTAAACTATCACGAATTAGCCATAACCTAAAAACTACTTGGAAAGGAAACATAAAAACAATTGCTTGCAAAACTTTCATATCAGTTTTATTTTATTACAATAAAAAATAATAATTTACTACCTATTAGATCCTCATAAAAGCCTTTAAATATAAATTAGCAGATTCTAATATAATACTAAACGGAGTTTATTTGATTTAATAATAAATTGATTATTTAAGATCCTTTTACATAAACTTGTTGGTCAAACAAGCTTTTATTTATGTAAAAGGATTCAGGGGAAGGAATCACTTCCTTTCGGAAAATCGGAAACCATTTCAATGCTGTAGGTTTTTTTTTTATGGTAGGTAAAATCATCCAATGACAAGTCCCGACCTTGGGTGGAGCGGGAAGTAGTGTCAGACTCTTACTGACTAAAAACCTACCCTGTTCCTTCGTTGCCTATCATGCCGGGGCTGAGCCTTCCTCTCAGAAAACGGCCCTTAACCCCAGCAGGCTTCGACCCTGCCTGCCTGCAGCTAGCAGGCTGGGCCTCTACGGTTTGCTGACAGCTCCTTGAGGCGCGCGGGAACAGAACGCGCCGTCGACGACTTGGGCTCGGTCCGGTATGTTACCGGACGATCGGACAGCGTGCTACCTACTGCACGCCGTCCGCAAGCCCGCGCCTAATGTTGTAGGTTTTAGATTCTAACTGAAATAAAACTCGGTTCAAGCTAAAGGTTATAGTTAAAAAACTAAAGCCATATTGTCCTTCAACTCTTATATCTATATAAAGATCCGACAGCTGTCAATAAGCTGAATAAGTTTCGTTAATTTATGAATCAACGAAGTTCGTCATTTAATAATTCTGTGAACTTTAATTAAAACCGTATCGCAGGTTTATTAATGTTAAGAATATTAAAAATGCATATAAATTACTCATCAGTGATGAATGTCGGCGATTTTGTCATTTCAAATGAATGTAAGGCAATGCCAACCAGTCTTAAATAGTCCATATATCACCGAGTAATAAAATTGATCATTTTAAAAACTGCTGAATTATTAAATTTTTGCACCAATTTACGGTTGCTAGTGATTGTATCGTTAAAAGGCTGAAGTAAGCGTAAGTAAGCTTTTACTCTTCTTCTTCCATTCTAGGGCGGAGCAAGAGGGCATGTCCTTTTCAGAAGTCAACCCATGGTCCCAGTAAGCTTTAACCCTGCTGAGCCCCTATAGTTTTGCTGAAATCTCTTTGAAGCGCGCGTCTCTACGTGCCGTTGACGACTCGGGCTCGATCCGGTTACCGGACGATCAAACGGCGAACTACCCATTGCTTGTCGTCCGCAAGCTCATGTCTACGCGTGTGGCCACCTCCTTCCCTACTATTACTGATTCGCAGAAGGATACGACCGCTGCCCACTCCTTGCTCTGGAGCATGGCCTGAACCAGAGCCCAGCGCGTAAGGTTGCCGCCGCCGATCGGCCCCAAGAGGACATGGCGATGCTCCGCTTAGCAGGGTACACCTCCACCGTATTCTCCGCCGTGTCTTTCAGGCGGTAAGCTTTCTCTTGTATGTCATAACTACGATACCTATATTTATTTAAGCAACGTTGCCAGGTAGGGAAGGCAATGAAGTAAATAGCATGAGATACAGCACCTGGGTACATAATACGTGGGAGACTTCTTTAAACGTATTAAGAACCATCACCGTCATCACTTCATTACCGTGAAAATCTCTTTAATGATTTTCTCTTCCACAAAAAAAAAAAGTTATAATGTGCAGGATTCGAAACAACCAATCTTGCCGAAATTAAATTTATTAAAATCTTCTATATTTTAATAAATTTAATTTTAAGTTGCGAAGAGTGAATGAATGAAAAAGAATGAATAAATAAGAGAATACTTTTGTCCTTTACATTTGTATGTGTGTACATAAATTATAAAATAAATAAATAAATGCCGTTATGTGGCGCTTATGTGAAGAACTCTTTAGGGCCAAATTCACCAATAAACTAATCGCGATTATATAAAACAAAACGCAGTTTGAGCGCCTCGAAATGTGAAATGCAAAATGTAGCTATAATCTCGATTCTTCGAGATTATAGCTACATTTTGCATTTCACCGCGATGAATTGAACTTAGTTTACGCTAAACTCAGTTTCAATTCTTTTGTTGTCGCCCATGTTTACGACACGGATATTTAAACTAGATTACGCAGAGCTCAGTTTAGTTGAACTAAGTTTTATTATATTGAATGATGAAATCAGCCCTTAGCTTAGATGTAAACCGTAGTTACTAAATTTAAGATAAATGGTGTTAGTGAGTTTAGTGTCGAAGAAAACATTAATGTTTCAGTTATGACTTTTCTGTTCTAAATAACTAAAGGTACAAAAACAGTAGTATATTTGTTACCTAAACTTCAGTAATTAGCAATTCTCATACGTTTTACAATAAATTGCGCTAACAGCAAGTTACTCTGTCTGTAGTAGCAACTTGAATGATCGCGATGCCCCGGCGCTGGCGATGCGCCCAGCCTGTTGGCCCGCTCGGCCGAAAGGGCACGCATGGTGAAGGTCACCGCTCTGACCGCATCCGCTTCGAGTATAGATCGGGTGCGAATACTTTGAATAATTGATGTTTTGTACTTCAATCTATTAGAAACATTAATTAGCTTACTTTTGCGTTTCACTAGTCTGATAAGGTGTAACTCGTATTTTAATTCTTATTAATATGTATTTTCTACATATTATGATAACTTTTATGTGAAAGGGCTTCGTGCTAAACAATATACATCTGTAACTAGAAATATCCTATACCTATTTTATCTTACACCAGCAAACCGCCCCAGCTTCGCACGGGTGCAATAGTGATATTAAATATATAATGCATGTATTATACATAATATAAACCTTCCTCTTGAATCACTCTATCTATTAAAAAAACTGCATCAAAATTCATTGCGTAGTTTTAAAGATCTAAGCATACATAGGAACAGAGAGCGGTAAGCGACTTTGTTTTATACTATGTAGTGTTACCAAAAGTTAGTAACACCTTGATGGATTAATTTTATATATATTATTATTAAACAGGTTGGTTTTACTTAGGTATATATACATTTCCTATATAATATGTAGCCAATTTGAATAATATGTAGAATTTATTGTAGATATAAACAGAAATTATTGAACTGACCTAAGATTAAAGATGAATTCTTTAATGTTCACAAAACATTAAAAACACAATCGGAAATTAAAATTTATAAGGTGTCACAATGGGCGTTCTTATCGCTAAAAGCGATTTTTTACAAACTGTGGATGGATTTGATAGAGAAGAAGAAAAGATACGCAGGTAGTTCATGATGTACTATTTAGATATAATACAATACATAACTATAACACAAACAGTATATAATATATACGTATATAATACATAAATAAATATATATATATACTTAAAATTTAGATACAGGGGACGCACTTAACGAGTCAATGACTTTGTAGGTAGTTGTCGGTCGTTGCGTACATACCTACAGGTCTTAGCCTCGCTCAGCTGACGTTTACTTAAATTTCGTACATGCGTAAATTAATTCGAGGTTAAAAAGAGTACTTTATTTTTTAATTTTCCCTTTACAAATCGATAGTGTTTCATATATCGAATCGACCCTACACGGAATTAAAACGATAAAAAATTAACGGTGTATATCGGTTCAGGAGGCAAATCAGACTGAGAATTTCCTCCGGAGATCGTGTGGACTGTGGGTGATGAGCAATAAACAAACTATTCCAGAACACGCACCTGCTTCATTATGATGTAGCCTTTAAGGATTTCATTCGCAACGAGCCGTGAGATAGTCCCTAGACAAGTTGTTGTTCACGTGGCTGCCGACAGAAATGGCCGGCCCAGTAGAAGCCAAGGAAGCGCATTATTACCGTTTTGAGAGCATGGTGATTTTGAAATCAATTTATTTAAGTAATTTATTTCTGAATCACCATGCTCTCAAAACGGTAAAGGAAAACAGGTAGGAGTGCAGTCAAGTACTAGTTTATAAAAATTAAAAAAAAAAAAACATCTTAAAGAAAACAACAAATACTAGAATAAAACATTCGAAGACATGCGACATCCACCAATCCGCATTGGGTCCGCATGGTGCATTCAGTCCATTCTTTCTCTTAGCGATGAGGCCTGTCGGTCCCACGCGTGAGGGAACGGTCCTCACGTCCCAGCCGCCGGGATCCCTACCCCGATTTCCAGCTACTATAGACGTGGGCTTGCGAACGGCGAGCAATGGGTAATTCACCGTCCGGCAGTCCGGTAATCGTCCGGACCGATGTCAAGTCGTGGACCGCGCGTAGTTTTCGACTGCTGGGACTCAGGCCTGCTCTCTACGACACGGAAAGGGCCGTCTTTTGTCAATGTCGGGCTTTATTAGGTGTCACTATTATTCCATCGTATTTAAAGGTCTATAATTTTTCACATGGAACCAATAACAATTAGTAGTTTTACACAATCGTCCCTATCGAAAATCAATTTCAAGAGATCTATCTAATGAATTATTGATTTTATAACATGATCCTACGTACGACTCATCATAAACCTTCGACATACTCGTATCTATGTAATTCGCATAATTAGTTATAATAGAGAATATTTCTTATTGTGCGTCATTATTCGACTTTAAGTACCTATTAATAAATTTCAATTAGTTGATATTTCTATAAGTGAGAAGAATGGAAGGATTATTATATGAGTAAATGGCAAAGTTGAGGGCATTGTCATGTCAGATGAATATTTAAAAAATGATTTGTGGCGTCGTCGTCGGTTGGCCTTTGTGATGACAAATCAGATGGCAAAGCAATATAATTTTGATCGATTATGGTAACGCACAGATGTTACATGGTTTGTAACTGTTACATAATTTGTTCATGCTGTTGCCATTTTTATTGGGACACACCAAAAAAGTTCCAAGCAAAAAATTAAAAAATGATTATTTTTTTTAGATTAAAGAATTTATTGAGCAAAATATGAATATGAAGTAAAACTCTTTCCAAAAAGATAATCGTCACACTTACTAGCATTCAGTTTATAACTTTGGTATAAGGCATAAAGTAGGAGAGAATTTCCCACCAATTTCGCGAAGAAATTCTCAACAAATTTTCTTTTTCAGTGGTATATCATTCGACACCGGTTGAAGCGAGTGACATTTTTATTGACCAAAACCACCGCGTTTTTTCTGTTGCCCTTTGCGAACAATCTTACTGTACCACATTTGACTATAAGGGTTCAATTCTCTTTAAATGAAGAGACATTTTTTCCAACAGCCACGACGTTCTAATATTTCAATTTAGATATTTTATTAAAACAATGGACCCTAAGTCTACTCTTTTTATAAATTCGTCATCCCAACACGATTCCAGTGTCATTTTGCTAAAAGTTTGTAATCTGCAAATTTTATAATAACTCATTATTGGTCGGACAGTAGTCTTTTAGCTGTCAAAGTCAAATGTGTCATTACTGCTTACTGTTTATTTAGAGCGGCCGCCGGCCGGCGTTTTCAGTGTTTTGAGTTTATTATTGTATGAGTGTTTGGTATTTGCTATGTTTTTGTCAGATATTCATTTGTCATTATGTAGGTAAGTACGAGATTATCATTCTATGCCTTTTCTCTCAATGGAGTGTCGGTGGTTGATCATTGTGATGCCATTATATTAGTAGAATAATAAACTTGTCAAAATCAACATTTATGAAATCAATGATAGACTTCTCTGATACTATTGTAATAGCCGACTTGAGGCCTAGATACCTATTCTATTATCTGTATCATATTATCTGTTACTTATAAAATAACGACAGATACCGAATTCGGCAATGAAGTTAATTTCACACTCTTTACAATGTTTATTATAACCGAAGAGCACCTTATGACCTTAGTTCAAATAAGGAAATCCTACTAATATGGCCGATCGTATCTTCATCATAAAAAGCGGTCAAGACTATTGTATGAAGTCCATACAGTTCATGATAGCTGTTGTAATGTCTTGATGATGTAATTGAGAATCTTTATATTCTTCAAATATCGTCATATCCGGTGTTCAATTTTTTTTTTCTTTAAGTTGGTACCTACTCAGTTGCTTATTGATTTCCTTCCATAAGTTGGCTACTATGGCATTTTTGCACTTGATCGATTGCTCGAATTCGATTGTCTATGGTATTCCGGCAAACGCACCGGCGTAAACGATATTCGGACAATTTAGGCCTGTTATCGATATATATGTATAGAATATAAGTTGATGGGTGCATATTTTAGTGCGATGAGCAGTGTAATTTCGGCATCAAAATTGTGCCATTATAAATTAGTAACAAAAGCAAGAGCAGTGGTGGCCGAGTAACGGCGAGCTGTAGGTCGCGGGTTCAAACCCAGCCAGGCGCAATACTTTGTGTAATTTATTTCATCACCACTGATCTCAAAACGGTGAAGCAAAACATCGTCGTGAGGAATCCGGCATGTCCTAGAACCAAAAAATTCGAAGACATGTGACATCCACCAATCCCAACTGGGCACGCGTGGTGGATTACGGCCCATTCTCCGGAGAGGAGGCCTGTATCCCAGCAGTGGGAACATTATAAGCTGATGCTAAATTAATTACATAAGGCTGGAATTACCAAACTGTGCGTTCGGTGCCTCGAGGCATCGAAGTACTATCCCATTGGCGCTGCAATTCAGTATACTCATTTTCAACCACCGTAGCTTGCCGTCCGGCGTACGATTTGAAGCGCGCCTCATTTCAGTCGGAAGACTTTCACTGTTGGACATAGGCATCCTCCAAGTGTCGCCATAATGTCCGGTCTGGCATAAAATAATAATAATATTATATATAAGTATTTACAAAGCAACCACGTACTCATTTGCAACTTCAGCACATTAAGCAAGCTTTCTTTTAGTGCAGTATTACTAGCAAATAATAACAGCTATTCGCTTAAGACATAGAAAATAATGATGCCAGAATTAATTTGTTAAGTAATATTTAATGTTAAGTTTCATTGTCCTCTGAAGATGGCCGATGGTTGCGACGATTTAACAGCGGGGGTCATAAGGTTATTTATCGACAGTGGTACGAGGTAATGTGTCGTGCACTCGTGATGCTTTCAGATTGTTTATCACGATCTATTATTGTAGCCTTTACGGGCAGTTTCATAATGGACTAGGTGTAAATGTGCAATCTTTGCTAAACATTTTTTTTTGACTAGAAGATCTAGGGCTGTCCTTGCTTTTAACTCCAAATCGATTTTTTTCTGTATTTATAACTATTTGTGTTACTCGTAGGGGCTGGTTCTTATTTTGCAAAGTGGGAGGTGGGAAGTTAAGCTTTTACATCATCATCATTATCCTTTTAATGTTCCCACTGATGGGACACAGGCCTCCTCTTTAAGAGAGGGAATGGGCCGTAATCCACCACGCGGGCCCAGTGCAGGTTGGTGGATGTCACATATCTTCGACTTTTTGGTTCAAGGATATGCCGGTTTCCTCACGATGTTTTCCTTCACCGTTTTGAGAGCAGTGGTGATGAAATAAATTACGCAAAGTAATGCAGCTGGCTGGGTTTGAAGCCGCGACCTATAACTCCTAATAACTTATACCTATAAATCGGGGACGTTACCACTCGGCTACCACTGCTCTTACGCTTTTTAGGGATGAGGAATCATAAAATAACTTCTGTAGTTTTGGGTGAGTGGGAGGGAATGTCAGATTTCTCTGGTTTTACTGACTAAAAACCAACAAAGGAACAGCCTTTGGTTGCCCAGTTTCGTCCTCTCTCCAAAACCGCAGTAACTCTTTCGAATAATTAATATTTTAACCCTGGTAGGAATAATAATCAAATAATTTACAACAATAATATTGGCACAAGTAAGACAGCCTTCAGGAAACGTTTTCCTAGAGGTGAATGCATAGCCAAAACTTCATTTGGGCGGAGCACCATCGTGTGCTTGCCGGGCCCTGGTTCAGGCCATGTTCCGGAGCGAGGGGGAGCGGGCGGCAGTTGACCCCGGTATAGACTCGCGCCTCAAGGAGAGGTCAGCAAAACAGTAGCCATCCAGCAGGACTGAAGCCTAGCTACTGAAACCCGTGGTCCTGAAATGGTTGCATTTACAACAACACCTATATTCGGTCTTTACCCTTGGGCAAAGACGAAATATTGGTGTTATTTTAGTAAATAATAATTGTGACACGCCTTCTCGCCACGCCCTAGAGCGGGAGAAGTCCTGTGTGTGATTTAATGATGAAGAAAAATAGTGGTTGATATCTGAAACATCACCACATGCTATTTTATTTTACTAAATATCAACCCTAAATGTTTGTTGAACAAGAAGATTCAAGACATTGAAGGTTAGTGTTAGAGTATTTCACAAGCACTAGCATTCCCGCCGCTCTGAGTGAACAACCTTTGACACAGCTAGCGATACGCTGCCTCATGACACTCAGCGATAATAAAGCTCGCGGGATAATTGGCGTTTAATGTCTTCAATGAAGTTTTATTATGAAAGAATTGAAACCTTTCATCAAGTGTTTTTTTTTACGCAATATAATTTATTTAATTTGTGATTAAAATACATAAATAACTATTTAAATTATATCTACACATTTACAAAACCTTAAATATTAACTAAACTATTTATACTAAAACCTACCTATGTACATATAATACAAAAACACAGTACACTCAGGCGTCCAAGTACTCCTCCACATCGCTGTCATCCAGAAATGTACCCAGAAGACTGGCAGCATTGCCACGTTGAATCGCAATGCTAATTATTTGGGAGAAGAACGAGCCAGCCCTCTGGTCACGCAAAGTGTCGATCAGGCGGCGTTTTTTAACCGACTTCGAAAAGGAGGAGTATTTTTTTTATGTATGTTCACCGATATCTCGGTCAATTGTGGACCGAATTTGATTTTTTTTTGTTTTGATTGAAAGATTATACTCCCGAATTGGTCCCATAGAAAAATTGTTTTGGCTTGATGATAAACTTCGAAGATATATGATGAAACTCTTCAAAAAATCTTAGCAGAACTGTCGGTTTTATATGAATGTTCACTGATATCTCGGTCATTTGTGAACCGATTTTGAAAATTTTTGTTTTGTTTGAAAGATTATACTCCCGAATTTGTACCATAGAAATATGGTTTTGATCTGATGATGAACTTCGAAGATATAGAACGGAACTCTTCAAAAAATCATAGCAAAACTGTCGTAACAAGTAAAATTGCTTTGTTTATACATGTTGTCGGTGACTGACTGAAAGAAGAAGGGGGGGGGGGGATACTGAAGCCGGAAAGTAGGTAAGGAATTCTGTAATAAATCAGTATAGATATGTAACCCTTTTTGATATTATTAAAATTGTGATGGTTTGATGATGGAACCGAATGGCGGAAGGTATCTATTTAAAATTGACTGAGGGGAATTACAACTAAAAAGTGTGAAATCAAAAACTTTTTACATAAAAAATACAACCGACTTCAAAAACACGATAAAAAGTGCAAAATAACTTTAATTTCGGAAGTCGGTGTTTCTATATTAGGTCTCTTTGTTTTTAAATTTAAAGTTTTTTATTAATTAATACAATCTAGTGCTTGACTGCAATCCCACCTGAAGATAAGCAGTGATGCAATCGTTGATAGTGAGGCGGAATAATTGGTTTTTGCTAGTGTTGCTGTTAAAAAAATGTTGTATGACTGGTTTCTAGTCACTGATTTCATTTTCATAGGGTAGTAAATAAGTAAAGTCTGATAAAGCTCAAGAGCTTAAGAAAAGGACAGTCAAATGCTTGCGTGTCCTCAATAAGGGTAGTAGGAGATTCCACTTTCAATGACTTAGGAAGAATGTTGAGGGCTGTCCCGCTTGGGTGGTACGTTATCGTCGTTATGTCTTCGTGGAGATTGGCGGATTTCCCCCCCGGAAGGGTCTATCACTCGGAGCCAAGCCACGACAAAGAGCGAGTGATCATGGGAAATCATCTCCATCTGTAAATCAGTAATGCGGTTGTGGAAAGGGTGAGGGTGAGACGATCCTCACACTCCAACCACTGCAGGTGACGCCTAGGCAGTTCGCTAGGCGATTCCCTACCACCGTAGGCGTGGGCTTGTAACGAACAATGGGTAGCTCGCCGTCCCATAAAGGCCTGGCTCGGGTCGATGACGTATTCTCTTTTACTCACACCTCAAAAAGCCGTCGGCATGAGAGACAGGACCCGCTTGGACTGATGCCTGCCAGGCCTAAAGGAACGAAAGTCACTGCTGTCCTCGAACGCCAAGCGGTAGAAAAATCAAAGGACAGTTTTAGTCAGTAAAATCTGACACTCTCGCTGCACCCAGAGCGGTAGAACCTACTTAATGATATCCTACTCCATATTTCCTTCACAGACTAGGACTTAGGCCTCCTCGGCCTAAATCCCAGTAAAAGGAACATAAGGCTGATTATGCAATGCTATCCCGCCCCTAAAAAAATTAACGTAGAAAGATTTCTTGTATCTCAGATTATTTCCAGATTTAAAAACAACTTGCAACTTGCCCCAGCTTGGCACGGATTCAATGCTGATATTATTATACACCGTTAAATTTTGGTCGTTTTAATCCCGTGGAGGATCGATTCGGTACATGAAACACTATCGATTTATAAAGATAAAATTAAAAAATAAAGTACTTTTTTTCTAAAACTCGAATTAATTAACACATGTACGAAATTATTTTTAAGTAAACGTCAGCTGAGCGAGGCCAATGAACTGTAGGTAGTTAGTACGCAACGACTGACAACTACTATAAGGTCATTGACTTGTGTATCTACTTAAAGAAATTAATTTCGTATATGCATAGATTAATTCGAGTTTTTGAAAAAAAGTACTTTATTTTTTAATTTTTTCTTTACTATAGTATTCATGTACCAAATCGACCCTCCGCGGGGTTAAAACAACTAAAATTTAACGGTGTATATTGTGCATGTATTATACATAAATTATAAACCTTCCTCTTGAATCACTCTATCTATGAAAAAAAACCGCATCAAAATCCGTTGCGTAGTTTTAAAGATCTAAGCATACATAAGGACAGACAGCGGGAAGCAACTTTGTTTTATACGGGCTGATTAAACTGTTTTAACAAAATATTTTAAGATGTTGCCCAACGGCCATATAAACGGATCCAAATAGCAAAGTAATAAAATATAAAATTAGCATTCAGAATGTTTCAATATGACTTATCTAATAGTGATGAATTTCTATTGTGAAACAAATTAAATCATGCGAGACCCTGACCTACGCTTAGAATTATTATGATCGAAAATTGTTTATTATTGACACTGATTACAATTGGCATTTTAGTAAGTACTTTATTATAACAATGTATTGACGAATGTGTAAAGGATCATCAATCAGTAGGTATGTACCTACTTGCTTGAATACGTTTTGGTTTTATGTTATTTCTTTGTATTTTGACAGCTTACGTGTTGAATAATAACGCGTTGTATCAATTTATGTTGTTGGGCTCACCTTTGACACGTGCGTAGGAGGGTAGAACAACTTTAGTAACATCAACTTAATAAATATCAATTTGTTTTGCGTTTTTATCTAGCTCAGGGATCCGGTTTCTAGGTTTAGGTACTACTACCTACGAAGTGACGTCACAGCTTTGCTTTTACTAAAAGTAGGCCAAGAACAAACAGGATATATCTATCCGTGATGGCAAGTGAAACTCTAAATAGTAGAATTTTGTTTCACCTAAGTCAATCTAAAGATATAATACGTCAATGACGTATTATTAGTGTTATTTTATTTGCAAATATCGATTTAATTTCAGCGAAAATTGTAATTATTTTGTAAAATTCGTAAAAATTACCCGTAGATAGGTACGAAAAAAAGAACTCTAGGTACATAGTGCCTATTTCACAAGTGCCAAACTACATAAATGTCAACTCCCAATAAGCTTGCACCGTAGGCGCGGGCTTGCGGACGGCGTGCAATGGGTAGCACGCTGTCTGATCGTCCGGTAACCGACCGGACCGAGCCCAAGTCGTCAACGGCGCTTACTGTTCCCGCGCGTCTCAAGGAGCTGACAGCGAACCGGCCCAGGCCCAGCCTGCTAGTTGCAGGCAGACAGGGTCGAAACCTGCTGGGGTCAAGGGCCGTTTTCTGAGAGGAATGCTCAGCCCCGGTATGATAGGCAACGAAGGAACGGGGTAGGTTTTTAGTCAGTAAGAGTCTGACACTATTTCCCTCTCCGCCCAAGGGCGGGATTTGTCATTGGATGATTTTAACTACCATAGAAAAAAGCTCCCTATCAACTTTATTCATATGATCTTTACATATTTATAAAACAAAGCTCACCATCACGCCTGTCTGCCTGTTCGCGATAAACTTAAAAACTATGCTGAATAAATTTTCATGCGGTTTACACCAATAGATATTTATTTGCTGGTTGAAAAATCATCCAGTGACATCACAGATGTCACACATCACATCACATCACACCGCCCTTTGGTCGGGCGAGAGATAGTGTCAGACTTTTACTGACTAGTAACCCATTCCTGTTCCTTCGTTGCGTTTCATACCAGAGCCTAATCTTCCTTTCAGAAATCGATCCTTGGCCCCAGTAGACTTCGACCCTGCTGGGCTCCCACGGTTTGCTGACAACTCCTTGAGGCGCCCGTGTAAGTACACCAAGAGATAGAGTGATTCATGAGAATGATTTTAGTGTATAAAACGCATGGATATTAGAAAGGAAAAGCCAAGAATTTCAAAAATTTATAACACTTGTGCGAAGCTGGAGTGGATCGCTAGATGAGAAACATTATAATAAAACTAAAAACCTGTTTTCTATAATAATTGGTTATGGAAAACATATGTTTTTATTTTATTTATAAATAAAACATCGAGGCACCTCAATAAAAACAATGAGGATGCTAAATCCTGCTAAATTCCTTTCTCATGTCAGTATGTTATGTTTAACATCAAATTATTATAATCAAAATGCGAATAAATTTTATAACTTAATGGTATCGTTTAGGGAGCACTATAAAGATTCTAAAGGTAATCAAACTATTTTGCAAACACTAAAAAAAAGCGGCAACTTTAGATTTTTTTTTTACTTCTATAATTAATACGTGGCAAGATTCCTTACTTTTTAAACATATTTTTTTTTACATTAACAAAAGTAAAATAATGCTTTACAAATGATGTGAATTGTTGAAACTGTTTTTTGATGAAATTACTTAAAAAAGATCCCTGAAGAAATAAGAGGAATAGAAGTTAACGTATAAATTAACTGGCTGTCAATATCAGCAGCTATCACTCTGCCTGGTGCCCTAAATTACTCCGAATCTGTGCGTCAAACACTCTAGAAAACTAGAATGAAGTATTGTTTTCTGATAAAGCTAGAGTAACTTTATGTGAAGAGGATCGGTGCCACCGAACGCTGTGAAGACCAGAAGAACGCTATGTGGAAGTGTATTTCGAAGAAATCACTTCATATGTTGGAGAAAATTGAATTAAATTGAAAATGTTTTGGACAGCAATTATTTCGACGGAGCTTAAAGAATTAGTTTTCATAGAAAATGGAGCATTAAATGCATAACCTGTATCATGATCTTGGGGAAGATTACATTTTATGGACTATGCTCCCCGCTCATCGTTGTTGCGACGTGAAATCATACTTACACGAAGTCGGGATCCGTCGTTTAAATTGTCCAGGTCGAAGTTTTGACCTCAATCAAATCAGGGCAATCTGCTCTACAAAACACCAGGGAGTTAAAAAGAGTGATTGCAGAAGAAAGGGAACGAAGTCTTAAAATGTTATTAAAAAATTGCATTGAGGGTGCAAAAAAAAAGCTATAAAAAGTAAAAAATAAGTAAATAAATTACTTTTTTAGCCTTTTAACTTTATTAAAAGAACCTATAAATATTTCAAAGATGAGCATCACTGAGTCGCTGGTCTGCTAAGTAAGCACCAGCTTGTACAAGTGAGTATTTTAAATATTAGGTCACACGTATGTTTAAAAGTAAAGTAAATATCCAGATCCCTACCGCAGTTAACAAACGAGCTGATGACCTTGAATACCTGTACAGATCTTTACAATTTTAGCTACAATTTTATCTTTACAAATCGATAGAGTTTCATGTACCGAAACGACCCTCCACGGGATTTAAATGATCAAAATTTAACGGTGTATATAGGTAAATTAGCAGTATGCACAATGCATATAAACTTACACGATAAAAGAGTATACCTACCACTTACATATATAGGGTGATTGGTAATTAGTGAACGATTCTTAAACACGTGATTGTAGTCATGAAAACAAACAACTTTTACTATGGGATCAAACCTGAAATCACAAAAAAAATCTGCTTGTCACTTTTGTTCGGTCAAAATGTACTGAACTTGGCAGACTTTTTTCGCTATTCGCGATTTCAGGTTTGGTCTCATAGTAAAAATTGTTTGATATCATGATTAAAATCACGTGTCTAAGTATCGTACACTAATTACCAGTAACCTTATAAAATAATTAACCTAATTTAATTAACTGAAAATACTACTATGTCGTCGGATGTCAATTTTGGATAGTAATTTGATTGAGTTCAAAGAATGTAATGTCCGATTTAAGCTAATTCCTTTTTCGCTTTAATAATGCTCCAATTTACGATTAAATAATAATATCCTATGTAAGATTCAGCGCCCTCTACCGGAAAATGGTCTTAAGTGAAATATTTATATTCTATAGTTATTATTTATCGCAAATCCTTTATATATCGCCTTTCTGCAACAATTTGACAATATTTTAAGAAGTGTGTCGAAATGGGGTCATTGTTATTTGACATTACTTAGTTGGTGCCCACGTGAATGCATTAGAATGCTTGTCGGCTAGCGTCAAAAGTGTAAATACCACGAACCACGATTCGTCTTCTACGATGTCCGTCACACCACTCAGGGTTTGTCCATTCCTCTTTCTTTGTTTAGGCGATCTCCCTTTGGAATGCGCTCCCTCTGAATATCAGGACCAGTAGGATGCCCTTTAAAGTAAAAGCACGAGATCACATTCACAAGAAGTTGCTAGAATCATCACACTCTCAAGGAGCTGTCAGCACACCGAAGAGACCCAGCCTGCTAACTGCAGGCAGGCAGGGTCGAAGCCTGCGTTTTCTGAGAGGAAGGCTCAGCCCCGGCACTATAGGCAACGAAGGAACGGGGTAGGTTTTTAGTCAGTAAGAGTCTGACACTACTTCCCGCTCCACCCAAGGGCGGGATTTGTCATTGGATGATTTTACCTACCATAAAAAAATAAAAATAAAAAACACTCTTGATTTGTTGTATTCGTTTCTTCACAATATTATTCTTTATATTTTGTATGTATGTATCTAAGTATATATTTATTATTGTTCTTTTGTCCTTTCTGTCTTCTTTTAAGTTGCACCTGCCATGTTATGTCTCTGCACCCCCCTAAGGTTGACTGGTAGAAATGCCTAAGGCGTTAAGTCCGCCTTTGCACACTGTATATTAGTGCATAAATTTTTAAATAAATAAATATTACTGTTACTAAAATGAGATACAATAATGTCCTTGGGCCAAAGTAACCAGACGTTATTGAATTTCTTTGGCTTGATCTTATTAACCAATGGGAACTTGAGGCTACGGAGCAAGCTTTAGTCACAGTGATACCTCAGCAGGTTTAACTTAACCTGACTTTACGGTTTTTTTTTTGTGATAGGTAGAATCATCTAATGACAAATCCCACCCTTGGGCGGGGCGGAAGATAGTGTCAGACTCTTACTGACTAAAAACCTACCCTGTTCCTTCATTGCCTTTGTTCCGGAGCCCCGGGGTTCACTTTCGCCTAACCCTAGGCCCCAGGACTTTACGGTAGCTCCATGGGTTGTGGGAAAGTGAACCCCGGGGCCTTGGAACAAAAGAAAAAAGTTCAGGATTGGGTTTTAGTCTGTAAAAGTCTGACATGCCCTTCAGTTGCGCGAAGAAGTCATAGCAGTCGTAGTATGAACAAGTTTTCAATGAAAATATTTCTTTTATAGAGCGGTATAATACTTATCAAGACCACTCCAAAAATTTCAAATACGATTTGGTTATCTTATTTCACTTATTACCAAGTTTCTTTCCATGGGCGTCTTCTAGTTCAATCATCAGACCCTGGTTACCATCTAGCACCTAAATACTCGTCAATACAAATCAAACGAGCCCAAACTCGAAGGGTTGTGTCATTTACGACTGAGTTCCTATGGCCACCTTCCAGCTCCATGTCATCATAATATTGTATTGTCACGCGATTTACACATGCTTGCAAAATTTCAGCTCAATCGCTAACCGGGAAGTGGATCAAATTGGAAGATTTGATCACAAACAAACATCGGCCAGGTGAAACTAAATAAAAGCTTGTAAAAACTTGCCTAGGAAAGCGCAGTCTTGATAACATTAAACTGACTTGTTAATCGCTGTTGTATACGAGACCACTCCCATATCTATTCGTCTGTCAACGTTTTTCTTTTGCACAAGATCTTATGATTATAAAGTTCAGATGTACCAACCTTCAGGGATGTTTTGTAGAAACAAAGTCGTTATGATAACTTCATTTACAAAGCCAGATCAGCATTATGTCAGATTATTAGATAATACCATTTTTAGATCGATAACATTATGGGCACTCAGAAAATAATAATTGTTGATAGTTATAAGCTGAATGCCAGTCGTCCAGACTCGTAATGTCATTGCCACAGCCTTCACGTCTGTGTTGCAAGTCGATTGTTGAGCGCACCACTAATTCATGTGTTTCGATGATTCTCTCTAACCATAGACTGTGTACATCGTATTAGGGCTGCAGTTGAGTAGACGTGCGTGAATTAATCATCTGTCGATTGTGAGACGTGTGTTATAGACAAAGGTCACTTAAGAAATAATGTGCGACCCCCGCCTTCAATTGATTCGAAAATCATATAAATAAACTCACGAAGAGACATTTTTTTTATAATTATGCTCCTTCCTGATTTCTTTTAATTGGGGTAAATTTTTGTTGATAGCGAAATTGTGCAAATTTTCAATAGCGCCATCTTAGATTTTGTTTTCGAGATTATTCACTTTGTAAACGACGGACCCTTGTATGAAAAAATTT
The DNA here is from genome assembly GCA_958295575.1 of Leucania comma. Taxonomy (NCBI): domain Eukaryota; kingdom Metazoa; phylum Arthropoda; class Insecta; order Lepidoptera; family Noctuidae; genus Leucania; species Leucania comma. The sequence goes on along the minus strand of OY282477.1, from coordinate 18,231,985 downwards.
CGGAACATATCTCGAATTTTTAAATTACCCACAAACGATACCATAAGTCTTTACTCGGCCATGGTTCAAAGGGAGAGGGAATGGGATACAGTCGCCTCCTTGTGCTAAGTAGTAATGCTAGCATAGGAGATGGCTGCAACCGTTAGGAAATAGATATCCTCATGGCCGAGCCGCCGCCACAGGAGACGGCCCCAGCATTGGGTGTTGCAAGATGATTCCAGGACACCATACGCGCGTGCGGACGATGAATAATGGACAGCTCGCTGTCCGGCTATCCGGTAAGGATCGAGGTGATCCACGCGCTCCTCAAAGAGATGGCATGAAACCGTCAGGGGTCTAGCTGGGCCCCTGACCCACCGAGGCCCGGCCAGTGCTTGCTAGCCAGCTAGACTCTTTAGATTTTTGTTGTTTTACAACAGTATCCAAACAAATAGACTCATCGTCATCATGTTCATTTATTATGAAAATAAAACAATGATTATTATTATTTTCGTAAAAGAAATAAATTAGATTACTAAAGTGGACTACAAACCTTTAAATAAAAATAATCACATTGAAGAAGAACTAATACACTTAAATACTATTTCAAATAATACTATTTCTTGGCCAAATAAAATTCAGGCATTCGATTTCCGTCAAAAAGAACATAATTCATATAAGGGCTGAAACGATTTTTGTAACCGAATGCTTTCTCGAATTCGGTGATAGAACAACAATATGTGTAGCCGTCGTCCACGTTGTGGTAGTTGGAGGGGTCGATCCAGCTGATGGAACTGCCACAGATGTCGGTGCACAGGACGTGATCCAACGCCTCCTCTGCAGACAACTCGGGGATGTTGACTTGAATTATCGCGAGAGATGCCTGCTGAGCAGGATCTTGGACTACCTGGGAATTAACAAAAAAACCATGTGAGAAATTTAAACTAAATAGAAAATTAAGGAGTGTATTTTCACAGATAACCTGACAGTAAGACAGCATACAGATTAATATCGGTCAACAGGAACTTAGCAAGTGATTAAGTCTTAGTGCCTTGAACATAAGACTTAGGTCTTCCTTTTAATGAACCCGAAAGACGTCCACTGTTGGACATAGGCCTCCCACAAATGTCACCATAACGAATGGTCTCGCATCCATCGCATTCCCGCGACCCTTATTAAGTCATCGGTCCGACGCAGCGTTGGAAGGCCTCCCACAAGGGTGTGAGACCTTCCAGTACGCGGTCGCCACTCCTGAATCTTTAGGCTCCAAAGGCCATCTGTTTTGCTAGATATTCCCTATCTACTGCCACTTGAGTTTGGCAATTTTTTAGGTTATATCGGTTACTTCTCCAGCGGATATCTTCATTTCAGATGATATTATGTAAGGAAACTCAGTATATAATCCTTTCCATTACCTTTTGGATGACTTCAAACCTTCTGATGAGGCCCATTACTAATGCACATAGTTTTACACAAGGTGGGGGGGGGGGGCTGGGGTTAGAAGAGCCCTGCTCCAGACCATCGCCTTACTGTGTAAACACGAACATCCCAAGGGAGACAAATTGCTTTCATCAATAGGGTGGAGGAACACATGCCTCCAGATACATTAGTCTCGTTCACAGATAATTCAAAAAGCATATCTGTAGTCTCGTTATACTAAGACATTTAAATTAGTCTTTGTCTATTGCGTAGAACTTAACTTTACCACATAAGATGTCCTTAACTCGGTGATAGCGTAGGTTTTGTCAACCATTTTTTAAAAACTTGATCCTTACTGTTTTTTTTTTTTTTTTCAAAAAAAAAGAAGATCACATGAACAATTTTAACCCTTTTTTATGGTCAATGGGATATCATCAAAAAACTTTTCCCATTCTGGGCGGAGCGGCCAAATTCCCCTTCAGTAGCCGTATCCCCCCCCCCCTTTTTTTAATCCCCTTGGAGACTTGTTGAGTAATTAATACATTCGGGTATGAAGTTAGTAGTTGCAGAAGCATTCCTGTAGGCTTAGTCAAGTTGATAATCTACAATCGTTAACGCTAGTAGAAAACTAATGAAATATATAGGAATGACATCATATCAACAAAATTCGTAGCACATCGTTTAAAATGTCAGAATGAAATATACTAGTTTTTACAATGTTCATCGCTACATCCTGTACTTTTATGATATAAATGGTCGTAAGTTGGCTAGCCAACTCAACTTAATCGACGTAACCGATGAGCCTGCACTGGAAAATGATGGTGTAAAGACGAGAAATAAGTCAGCAGGCCTAGTAGGCTATTGTCGCAACAATTTTCAGATGGAATACTTATACAATACTAATTCTGAGCATAAATATAGAGTAGTTACCTTCCACAAGTACGGAGCCACAGTTTGCTTGCTTCCGTGACCATCGCGCAGCGTTATATCAGTAGATGGGCCACTGCGACGAGGGTTTGCAGTTCCAGTCGTTATCACCAGATCGCGGCCGGCTGCTTTCACCAGGTTTCTCACACTTTGCTCCACATCTTCCCAATTCTGAGGACAACGGCGAAGTTTTTTTACGTGCACCAGAAGAAAGAAATATATTTTGGATATAACTCTTTATCATAATGTCCTCATCATCCTGCCCTTGTCCACGTTATTTTAAGGTTGACGCAATTTTTTTTTCTTATAATTTTTTTTCTCTCTAACTCCTAGTAACGCATCCAAAATTAAATTGACATACCTTCGAATTACAAGTACTCCAGTGAGGGATGACGTTCAAGTAGTCGTACGCTGTAGACGTGGGTATACCAGGTAGCAAGTCATGCGAGTTCAACAGCTGTCTCTTACCGAAGCAGCAGGAGTCTCGGGTACTCAACCCTCTTCCCAACGCCGAACTGATATCATAAACTTGTCTCCGACAATCGTACAACATATCAAAGTCCTGAGGTAAGACGCTGTTGCTCCATTCAGCTTTTGTAGATCTATCCGTGTGGTCCGGAGATATCCTGTGTTTCGTGAACAAAGGCACGTTGTTCTCCTTGTCCAAGCAAACATCATACACTCCAATGAATTCAGAAAATACTTTATATCCGATCTTTACAGTCTCTGTGTTGCCAGGAAGACACGCTATTCCAGTTCTTGATACTTGAGGTTTCACTTCTTCTTTACATTGTATATCAGCGAATTTGTATTTTTTCCCGTAGATTTTAATTGTGTTGTCTCGTTCGCAGAACACCGTAAGAATCGTGGTCAGGGGAAAGTTGGGGTTAGAGAATTGTGAAGGGCAGTTGAAGTAGAAATAATCTTGATGCGATATGATCATGTAACCGTCCTTCACTTCGAATACTGGCCATCCAAACGACGGTGAATACATGATGGGCTGTTTTTCCGGGAAATCTTTCTTGATGTCCAATATGCAATCTGTAACATAGCATTGATAATATTAGACTACATTACAAACAAGATAAAATATTTCAGTAACCGATGAAACCTCGATCGACAGTAACACCAGGGCTTTCTTTCTTGAGGATCAAATAACCAAATTCCCACCCGTATGCAAAACACGCACTTGGGACGTGACGTTGTAGATATGAGCTCGATTCGAAGATAGGTTACGCGCTAACATCGTAATCAGAAAACCTGGACTCGGAATTCACATATCTATGATCAGTGCCATTACAGTCCTACAGTCACTGATAAACAAGGACAGAGATACGAGCGAAATATCAGTCCGGACCGTTACTACGCGGTCACCACTGCTCTCATTTCCTCCCTTCCTTCAATTTTGGTAACATTAAAAAGAAAATGTATCTAATGCCTAGTATCTACAGACGCGTATTCGTCAATATACGCTTGGTGTACGCCTGCGTGAAGTTTACTAATACTATGCAACTCTATCGATGAAGCGGCCGTCTAAGAAGCCTGAAGCGGCGCGTGAAGGTACGCCACCGTGGATTGTAGACCATAGTTTTGTATGTAAACTTCACGCAGGCGTAGACCAGGCGTATAATGATGAATACGCGTCTATAAAGCTACGCGTCCGTAGACAGTAAGCCTAAGATTTTTTAGAAGCCTATCCTACTAGTAGTATACTGTACCTCTAGAAGTAACAGTGAATGTGCGATTGATGCTGCCGAAATCATTGCTGACCTCACACTCATAGGTTCCAGTTGCTCCGTATTCCATGCCCAATGCGTATGACATGCTTGTGGTGTCCAGAATCTTCCCGTTGTGTTTCCAAATTGCGGTCTGTTGATAATAATGATTTAAAGTTCAAACGTTATAAATAACACATTCTTTACAATACAAATCGATAAAAATTGGTTGTTCTTCAGTATGGTTTTACGTGTGTGTATGTGTGTGTCTGTGTGTGTTAATTTTAACCAATTAGAGTGTATATCAAACCAAATCAAAGCCGAAATTATTGGGGCAGATATGATTTTTGATGATTTTGAATCCAATATCACGTCTAAACGGCTAGTTCGTATGTTTTGAAAAAAATATATTATGTTGAACTAGACTATTTGCCTAGTAATATTTGATATTCGAATATTTAATATTAGCATTTTTATACTATATTTATATATTTTTAAATATACCTGTTATTTATTTATTGGGCACACCTACCACAGTGTTGTCTTTTTTAACCCAAAGGTTGACTAGTGGAGAATGCCTTGTGGCATTAAATCCGCCTATGTATAACTGTACAGGAAGATGAAATAAATTTAAATTTTTTTTTCATTGAGCTTGGTGTGATTTATTTTCAAAGTTATGTCGAACACAGGCAAAAAAGCGAAGATTAGGCAAAAACCATTGGGTGTATTTTTATGAAACTTTCATAAACTAAAAAGTTTTTTTTTTTTTACTATTGATTGGTTCGCGCTTGACCACTGTCTCACCTGATTTTTTTTTTTTCACTCACCTGATGGAAAGCGACGATACGGTCGACGATGGAGCGCACTTACTTAGAAGAAACCTATTCACTATTGACTTAAAGATTCCCGGGTTGTAGCCATCAGTATGGTTTTTAAAGATTCATGGACGTGCATTATTGTTTCTACACAACCGTTTGTCATCTGTCTACACGTTGCTGCCCCGTCACTAACCCGGCACGGATGTGTGGGGATAGACCTTTATCGGTCAAGACATTTCAAAAACCGTTTTAGTCCTTAACTTCCCCCGTACAAGCTACAACGAGAGTCTGTCTAGTGACACCTAGTTGCAAAGTCTACAAATCTATATGTATAAAACAAAGTCGTTTTAGTTACACTATTTATAACTCAAGAACGGCTGAACCGATTTAGCTGAAAATTTATGGGAAATGATAAATGATATTTATTTTGCAAATAGGTTTTAGAAAACACTTTTACGTCAGTTGTCAGTTTAAACTAGATGAGGCCGGTGTTTCCTAGCTGACTACCCTGAGAAGAAACACCGAAACAAACTCAGGGGTCACAGTCTCTTTTAAAGTCCATACCGTAAATTTGGAAGGTAGCATTGAACCAGGAGAAGGATATAGGATAATTTTTATTCTGTTAATTAAAAAAAAAAAAACCTGCTCATTTATTAGTATAGGGTGGAGTAGGGCAGTGTAGGGTAGAGTAGGGTGGTGTAGGGAAGAGTAGCGTAGAGTAGGGTAGAGCGGGAGCAAAGCCGCGAGTAAAAACTAGTGTACATTAACTGTTGATGCCTTACCTTAGGCCTCGGTTCTCCATAAGCTTCACAAGAAAGAAATTCCGAATCAGCTCCATGGACGAAATCAATGGTTTCTTCTTCCTCGGTGGTGAATCTTGGTTTGAATCCGATGACCACCTTGGTGGTGGCCGAGCGGGGCTTGGTCCCGTCGCTGATGCGGCACGTGTACAGGCCGTCATCGCTCCGAGTCACGCTGTATAGGGTTAGTTCCTCGAGAGCTATGACTACGCCACCCTATCAACATTTTTCGTTATTAGAAAAAAAATGATTTACAATCGAAAAAAGTTTTGAGACTCTGAATATATTTACTCGAAAAACAAAAAATAAACCGGCCATTTGCGAGTTGAACTCGTGCACGATGGTTTCCGTACCGACCATAGCAAATAATGTCAAAAAAATCACGTATGTTAAACGATTGGAGTTGGCCACGCCTCCAATTCTGACTGAGCGTTGAGATGTCGCCAGAACAAAGAAATTGGAGGCGTGGCCAACGCCAAGCGTTCACGTTTAACGAAACGATCGTATCTTGGCTAGAGGAGCAGATTCGTTGGCCAGACTTGGTTACAAATTGCTCGAAGGAAAAATGGGAGACCTTTGCCCAGACGGAGGCACAAAATATCTACATATATAAAAGAAAGTCGTGTTAGTTACACTATAACTCAAGATGGCCATAACCGATTTGGCTGAAAATTGGTGGGAAGGTAGCTTAAAACCAGGAGAAGGACATAGGATAGTTTATCCCGTTAAATACAAATAATAATAATAAAAAACCTCATTTATTGGTATAGGGAAGAGTAAGACAGAGTAGGGTAGGTTAGGGTTGGATAGGATAGGGTAGAGTAGGGTAGAGCGGGAGCGAAGCCGCAGGCTAGTAGGACATAAAAAAATTACATACCTTATACCAACGTATTTGCTCCGTGCTCTTATGTGGTATCTCACAATTGATATCAATTGTCTTGCCTTCCTGCACGAATACTGTGTTTGTTGGTATCTCTGGTAGTAAAGAATCTGTAACAAAATTGTTTAGATTAAATAGCGAGTCTGTGACGAGGGTGCATCTATGTAAAGTGCACGATTTATTACAGTTGTCAATCCGAAGATATATATAATACAATATTTAATATATTCCACAACTATCACAGAACGCCGTCTAGTCTCAAGCTAAGCAGAGCTTGTGTTATGAGTATTAGAAAACTAATAAATATATATTTCTAAATATATACATATCATAGATAACAAATATTTATTCTGGGTGGGAATCGAACCCACGACCGGCATAGGAGTTAGGGCCAAGTTAACAACAACAACAGCTGCTAGCAATTAATTCTTCCCAAGTGTATATTATTTATTTATTAATTAATAATATACACTTGTATCATTCATTCATTTATTTATTTATTTAGTGTTTTTTTTTCTATATGTATTATCTTTATTTTTTTACTGTGAACTGTAATGATTGTTATGCAAGACATTATTTTTCTGTCTCTTAATTTTTTCACTTCTATTTGTTGTTCCAATATATTCTAACATCTACTTATATTCAAAACTCACCTCTGACGATAACTTCATATGCCTCGGTGTGATTTCCGAGTACGTTCTGTGCAAGGCATACGTAAGACCCTTCCGAGTCACGTTCAATGTTCTTGATGACTAGAGTCCCGTCGTCTTCCATGTCGTACCAGTCAGAGCCTGGGGAACAAAGTTCGATAGAAAATCAGCTTATATTATAGTTTATCTATTCTTCATAAGGTAAAGAAAGAGAAAAAGAAGAGAGAAAATAAACAAATAAAAAGAGAACGAACAAACGTGGGAAAAAGAGTTCACTAGTGTTATATTGGCCACTGATCTCTATCTCTCTTTACTTATAACTGGATAAGCTGTTCCATACATTTGTTAGCTAATATTTTGTCCTTATTTGAAGCGCCACCCACGAGCTTCCAGAGAACCAATTTTTACGTATAATGCAAGTGGCTGCAGAGAAATGTACAATACTTTGAAGTATGCGTGACATGTCTAGTTTTAGTACCGTAGACACTCGCTACAGTCATTACGGCCGACAGCGCCAAAATGGTGAACAACAAACACGGACACCACACTCACACACTCACACGGCACTTTGACAGCCACCAGTCCAGTGTGCTATCAAATGGACGTCAGTGTTTATTGGCAAATCAAGCATACCTAGTGATTATGGTAATGGTAGTAAATCTACAATCAAGATCCTAGAGGACACCATTTCCGGGGCTCTGGGGAGGTATGAAAGTGGAACAAAGGCAAAGAAGGAACAGGGTAGGTTTTTAGTCAATAAGAGTCTGACACTATCTCCCGCTCCACCCAAGGGTGGCGGATATCATTGGATGATTTTACCTACCATAAAGAAGAGGACACCATATTTGGCTAAATACTAACAATCGCATGTCAAGATCATTCAGCAAATTGATTCATATTTCAATATATCTGCAGTAACCTTTTTTGGCGGTGACCTCTCTCAACAGAGATCAGCCAAGTACGCAGGAGACATAGCGTACAAGTATGTTTGCAAACACAAATGCAGTCTCTGTTCCTTTACTCAAATAGTCCGATGGCAAGGCTATCCAACACAACCTGGACCAACGGCTCTAAGTGCTTTTCGAGGCACAGAGTTGTCACACCATCAATTTCCAAACTTTGGGCTCCACAAAACTAGTTTTTAATGAAAATATCCAATAGCACTGGAGCCTGATCCGGAAACCCATGCTCAATAGTCAAGCTAATGATCAAGAGACTTACAACACACATAAAATAGTTTCAATAGTAGTCGAGTTAGGTGGTACATAAAACTTCATTTTAAATAATGCTTTAAATATTAGCAGTTTAGTGTATGGGTCTATATTCTTGATGTGATTTAAACTTTCAACTTTGCTCTTATGTCCAGCAACGAATCGACGATTGGTGTCTACAGACAACGGTCACAACTTTTCATCAGGCGGATCATTCACACAATGAACTAGACTATCTATCCCATTAACTCTTCCTTCACAAGTCTGCTGGAAGAGATTTCGTCGAATTTTTTTTTCATTATCTTTGTAAGTACTGTTGAAAATATTACCAATAGCTACGTTGAGTCCGTTCTTGATCCAGACGATGCTAGGTTTCGGGCTGCCTGTAGCCTTGCACTGGATCTTGAGCGTCGGGTCTCCAGCCAGAGCTTCGAACACCTTAGTCGAGTACACATTGTCGATATGTGGTGGGGCTGCAAACAAAATAAGTATGCATATATAAGTGTGACCCTACAGACATTCGTAATAATAATAACTTTTGGACTCTGTTCCCGATACCGGTGGGACACTATTTTTTATATTTTTAAATGTTTTTTTTATTTTTTTGTAAGTTTTTTAAAAAATATTTAAAAATGTAATTAATAAGTTTATAAAATGAATAAATCGAAGAATAACTTTTCATACATTGTGATTATATGGGAAGATACGTTACGCGCTATAGTAACAGTCAGAAAACTAAAACTCGAAACACACACATCCACACTACCTGTAGTCACAGACAGACAAATACAGAGATAACAGCCGGCACTGTCGTGCGAGCGAGAAGTTGTAATCATACGGAATCTGCTATTTTGCGATGACAAATAATACTAATTATTTAATTTAATAACGTCAGCTGAGCGAGGCCAATGAACCGTAGATAGTTAGTACGCAACGACCGACAACTACGTACAAGGTCATTGACTCGTTCAATTAAAAAAAAAAATTCGTTTAAGCGTATATTAATTGGAGTTTTTGAAAAAAAGTAGTATTTTTTTTTTTAATTTTCTTTACAAATCCATCGAATTTCATAACGAATAAAATTTAACTGTGTATGTTTAACTCTTTACTTTAAATATTAGCAGTTTAGTGTATGGGTCTATATTCTTGATGTGATTGAATCTTTCAACTTAGCACTTATGTTCAGCAACGAATCGACGATTTGTGTCTACAGACAACGGTCACAACTTTTCATCAGGAGGATCATTCACACAATGAATATGTTTTTAGTTTCCTACAACAAGACGCCTACTAACTTTAATTTCGCAAGTCTGCTAAAAGAGATTTTTGTTTTGCAATGTTGGTACGTATTTCACTGCAACAGCGGTCTTCTTGTCTGCTATATGTGTATGTAATTTATTTGGTTTTGTTTATTTAGCCATTTAAATAAACGAACAAAACGAAAAGAGTTAATTTTCTTAATTTGACACTCTGGTCTCGTATCTATAGATCGTATCACACGCGCTCTTTTTTTATGTGCAAGGAAATAACTCACTTACCTACCTAGCTTTAAATACAAGTTTCGTGTATTCCGGAATTAAAACATATACTTTAAATAGAACACATACCATAAACTTTCACGTCGTAAATGATTTTAGCGGATCCACCGATGCCGTTTTCTGCCTCACAGGTGTACAAACCTTGCTGTTCAAGTTGCATGCTTCTTAGGAGTAACGAGGCTACACCAGCGGTAGGTCTGAAAAAAAAATAGATGATGTACTTTACGCCATTTGTTTAGGTACTTAACTAAATGTAAACAATTTTCACATGTGTTTTATCTAAAAAAAATCTAAAACTGTTATCCAAAAATGTTTACAATTAGTTAATTACCTAAACCAATGTTAGGTAATTAACTAAATTTAAATAATCTTTGTATGTCTTCTATACGATTTTTTTTTAATAAAAAGACAGCATGTTTACGTTTAGTTAAGTACCCAAACAGATGGAGTATAGATGGCGTTGTGTGATAGTTGTGGAATATTATCTACAAACGATAGTTAGGGCTTACGGCTTGACTTGCTTTCCATAGTTCGGCTTTTCGGTATGAAACGAAACACCCGAAGATTAGAAACGAGATGATTTTTTTTTTCATTAAGAGTCTGACACTATCTCCCGCTCCGCCCAGAGGCGGGGGATGTCATTGGATGATTTTACCTACCATAAAAAAAGGGAGATGATGAGATATACTTACGTAACATCTACGGCAGGTACCAATGGATCTAAACCCTGGAAGGTCCATTTAATGTTAGGCTTGGGGTATCCGTCGGCACGACAGTTCAAAATTTGACTTTTTCCAACCATTCCTTCAATTATGCTTTCTTTTGGGGTTTCAATTGTCACTGGGACTGTAATACAAAATATACAATGTCTTAATAATTTTTGTTTTTGTTTATACCATGAAAAAATAAATGCATAGTGTGGATAAATTAGTGTGCAATATTTATATTTTGTCAATCCTTAAAAAATTATTCGTAATCATCATCATCATAATGTCAGCCGAAAGATGTCCTCTGTCGGCCTTCCCCAAGGGCCGCCACAACGAACGGCCCAGTGCATCTCACATCTATCGGATTCTCGCGAATTTCACCAGGTCATCAGTCCACCTTGTGGGAGGCTCTCCAACGCTACGTCTTCCGGTATGTGGTAATAGTAATAATAATCGTTAGGAGGTTCCTTTCTCTGGAGCCCTGACCGCCGGTATCTTGGACCCTGTTCCCGATACCGATGGGACACTATTTTTTATATTTTTAAATTTATTTATTTATTCTTCATGCAACTAAAGGTACAAAGGCGGGCTTAATGCCTTAGGTATTCTCTACCAGTCAACCTAGGGTGGTAGAGAGACAATATGGCAAGTGAATAAAAAAAAATTATATTATTCATATACATTTATGTTTTTTTTTAATACTGTCCTTTTTAAGAAATATTTAAAAATATAATTATTATGTTTGTAAGTGAAATAAAGGGAATAATAATAGAACTTACCAAATACATTCAGAAAAGCAGTTTTCTTAGCACCTCCGAGTTTATTGACTGCCTCACATCTATAATATCCAATATCAACCAGTCTTGCTTTGAATCTGAAAGTTTCCGCTTGGTTTACAATGAATTTTCGACTTTGTCAAATACAACATTACTTATAGAAGGTACTCGTATATGTGAAACCTGAATATACCTATGTAGTTTGTTCAGAATCAGTAACTGAATCGATCTTTATACCATGTTAATGTTTTAAATAAATATATTTAAATAAGTCACAAGTTGTAAAACACCGTAACTAAGTACAACACAGGTCATGGTAGGTCATAGCGAGCATGAGGTACCAGCGTACAGCTGGGTGCGAAACAAAACAACCCCTCAGTTGCCCGGATGGCCCGGTGACCATGATTGTATTTGTGCGGACAACCAGGTAACATAACAAGCTAAAAAAAAGGCACTAAGGAAGGCTCGCTTTGACCGCATTACTCATATTGGCACAAAGCTCTCTGCACAGTCATCCGGTAGCAGAGCTTTTTGGTCCCTTGCCAAGTCGGTCGAAGCGAACTTCTGTCGGCCCACACTGCCTCCGCTGGTTAAGCCTGATGGAACACTGGCTCACACCGCGAGAGAGAAAGCAGGTCTCTTTGCATCTCTCTTCGCCCATAATTCTCGTCTTGACACTTGTGGTGCTACTCCACCGACTCTGCCTTTCTGCGACACCTCGATGCCCGAGATTCGCATAAGGAACAAAGAAGTTCTGAGAGCACTGTGTCGTCTAGACGTGAATAAAGCTAGTGGACCAGATGGTATTCCAGCGATAGTTCTCAAGGCTTGTGCAGCCGAGTTGTCTCCTGTATTGACTCGCTTGTATCGCCTCTCATTTAGGACTGGCATGGTGCCCAAGTCCTGGAAGCTTGCCAATGTACAACCCGTGCCCAAAAAGGGCAGTCGTGCCGATCCAACCAACTATCGGCCGATTTCGGTAACCTCCATACTCTGCAAGATTATGGAGCGTGTATTGAACTCGCGCCTCATGGCATACCTGGAAAGTAACGATCTCCTCAGTGACCGACAGTACGGGTTTCGCCGCAATCGATCTACTGGGACCTACTAGTTTATGCCACCCACTTGTGGGGCGAGGCCCTCGAGAGGAATGGGGAAGCGATTGCGGTTTCTCTAGACGTCTCGAAGGCCTTCGACAGGGTATGGCACGCTAGCCTTTTGAGTAAGCTTCCAACGTACGGCGTTTCCCCTGGCCTGATTAGTTGGGTAAAAGACTTCCTGAGTGAACGGTCTCTCCGAGTTGTTGTCGACGGATGCTCATCAGAGCCCATGACGACTAATGCCGGAGTTCCTCAGGGGTCTGTTTTCTCTGCAACTCTCTTCCTCCTGCATATCAACGATCTGCTGATGCCCGGTATCTATGGGTATGCAGATGATAGCACAGTTGTAGACAGATACCTGCCAACTCCTCGGGCTAGTAAAGAGCTAATCCAGTCTGAAAAGGAGGCTATGGTGGAGCGGACGAATGTTTCACTTCAGGCAGTCTCCAAATAGGGCGAAGCCAATCTTGTGGGATTCAACGCCGCCAAAACACAAGCGTGTTTGTTCACCGCCAAAAGGAGCCCGTTCACCTTGGCTCCTGCTTTCCAGAATGTATCCCTGGAGTGCACCGACCGCCTTCAGCTCTTGGGGGTAGAAATTTCCTCAGACCTCAACTTTGGGCGGTTCATTGAGTCCAAAACCAAGGTACCTGCTAGGAAACTCGGCGTTCTAGCAAAAGTCCGGCGGTACTTCACACCGGAACAGCTTCTAATCTTATACAAAGCACAAGTCCGTTCGTGTGTGGAGTACTGCAGCCACATATGGGCTGGTGCTGCAAAATGCCACCTAGCAGCTTTGGACTCGGTGGAAAGGCGTGCGAAGAGGCTAATTGGTGATCCAGACTTGGTTAAGTCCTATCTACAAAGCCTCGAGCACAGGCGTAGAGTAGCTAGCCTTTCGTTGTTTTACAGGATGCATTTTGGAGAGTGTGCGCGGGAATTGCATGACTTGATACCGCCATCTCCTTTCTACCATCGAACAACCCGGCGTACGGCGAATATCCACCCTTACGTTGTTGAAACTTCCACGGTCCGGACTAAGCGTTTTGCCTCGTCGTTTCTACCGCGTACATCGAAGGACTGGAACAATTATAATTTAGGCGTCTTCAAGGCTAGAGTGAATAGGCTCTTAATAAACTAGTGCGCTTTACCATCGACGATTGCATCACTGCTTACCATCAGGTAGGATTGCAGTCAAGTGCTAGTTTATAAAATATAAAAAAAAAATTAAAAAAAAATAACTTTGTGATTTTTCATGATACAGTTATGAAATTTTGCACACAGATTCTTTCCATAAAAATACTAGACACAAGTTTCGGTTTTCGTATTATATACTAAAACTGATGTTGTTTATGACATGTCTATATTAGGTATACTGAATCAACAAGTTGCATAAATTGTTAATTTAAATATAGACAATTATCATTTAATTAGAAAAATAGGTGCTTAAATTTGTAAACATCATGTTAGACGCAATTTTGTTTTTGATCTGATGTTGTCGACAAGCTCAATCTCGCCTGATGATAAGCAATGAACGAGGTCAACAATGAAGCGAGTGAACCCAGAAAATATTTGTGCACTGTTCCCTTAAAGGCGGAAAGGTAAATAGAAGCTAGCAAAGTATCTGACGTTGGCTGTGCGCACAGTAAATATACAGGCGCTTACAATGTATTTATTCTTACCAAGAACGTCCAACCCGAGATACATTTTCATACAAACGCTCTAACTTGACTATGACGTTATTACACATCTTTCTCTAGACAGGTATTTTGCAATCACTGATATATTGTAGATATTATTTAGGTTTCTATTGAAATCAAGTCATAAATTGGTGTAAAATTAATCCAGTTTGGCACTTTCACAATGTACCAACACATAAATTTAAAAAAGTCATAAAAAATATATTTAGCATGTTTAAACAAGATTTAGAATGACAAACTTATATAAAAAAAAGGTATTTCTTGGAATAAGGTTTGTGAAATGTTCGAGTGAATAACGGAATTATAGAATGCCAACAGAGCGTTCGGTGTTATATCTCTTGTTTCGCGTTGCCTCTTCTTCAAACATTGTAGTGGACACAGGTCGGAAAGAGCCTTCGTAAAGCCTAATATTACCTGAGACTTTGGTCGGAAGATATTCGGCTCTTCGCAGTACTATCGAATAAGGTGTTATTGAAGAACCATCTGACTGCTGGGGTAGGCTCACCAGTGGCATCACAAGATATTCTGACTTCATCATCGTCTTTGCTTGTTATTACTTTCACGTCTTCTTTTATTGTCGGTGGGTCTGAAAATATTATGAAGTTATTATATTACGCGGCAAATAAGTTGAACTGAAATGGCTGTCATTGCTATGGTTACGGGCAGCCCCACGCTGTGCCGCACTTCGATTGAGATCCAAAAATCTGTTACAGCCCATTGAAGGTCGATCTGTGGTGCTATTCTCTAAGAAAACGCAGCGCTGCCTCAACGACGAACACCCAAATAGGATACATTGGATTGTCAACCTAATGTACCTAAACGTTGGACTGTTAATTCAATGTATCCTATTTGGATGTTCTTCGTTGCGGCAGCGCTGCGTTTTCTTAGAGAATAGCACCACTTACATCCCGCGTATTGTACAATGGGCGGCAAAAGTGCATAGATAGTACAGAAAAAAAATCGTGTGAAGCGAGAAATGAGGCCATCTAGCGTATAATCAGACTGAAATGTTGCTATCGACAACATTACATTATATTGAGATTAGGCAATGTATGAATAAAAACAGCTTTCATTACACTTTTTGGTGGAACTGTATCTGGTAAAATTTTATCATTATATTCAGTAATATACTTACTGACAAGCTTGGTTAGAAGGTTAAAGCAAGAGCGGAGCGGAGCTCTCGCCTTAGCCTTCATGGATTTTCTTTTTTTAACCACCCAAAAATAGGGCGTACTATCAAAGACAGTTCCGCCTGACCACCGCTAAGTTCATTTTTGCTTGCACTCGAAACGAAAACTGCAAAGAGTTTGGTTTGGCGCCGTGCCGCGGGATTCAAGTAAATATTTTTTAAGTGATCAGGCAGAAATGACCGCGATAGTACAAGGAGAAATGGTTTAGCCTAGGCGAAACTAATTCATCCTAAAATCTGGTTTGGCCGGTAACATACAAAGATAATTATACTACTTACATTCAACGACTAGTTCTGTGGTAAAGGAGTCCGAGCCTAAAACGTTCTGCGCACTACATTTATACAATCCAGATCGGTCCCGGGCCGCATTGTTCACGTGTATAGTCTCACTAGTCTCCACCATTACCCTGAACGTGTCTTCGCCTGCTGGTTGGAAAGACCAGCGTATGTTTGGCTTTGGGATGCCTTTGAGTATTCTGAAAAAAAAAAAAACAATTATTTACCAGACAGGAGTCCATAACCAGCACATGAAGTCTTAAAAAAAAAAACAGGATAAAATTTATTAAATTATATATTGTATATGTATTGTATTGTTTTTTTTTTTATATTTTATTTATATTTCATTTATTCTTTCAACTTATTTGGTATTTATTTTAAATAATTAAATACGTATGAATTGTTAGTGACTGCGTCGTTGGTCAAGTGTGACTGCTGAACAGGGTCCTTGGTCCAATATCTTGTTCGGACAAAATGTTATTGGGTTGTTTCACTATAGCATTTTCAGACATGGCATCCATAATAAATGTTCGGCCACTATTGCCAACATAAGGCCTGCACGGTTGGTCATATGTTTTTTTAGGTGGGACATCATTCAATGACTTCTCCCACCCTAGGGAGGAGCGGAATTGTCAGACTGTTACTGACTAAAACGCACTCCTATGTTTCTTCGTTGCATTACATTCCTGAACCCCGGGTTTTCTTTCTTTCAGAAGCAAACCCTTGGCGCCAATAGGCTTCCATCCTGTTGGGCCTCTATGGTTTTGCTGACATCTCCTTGAGGCGCTCGAGGAACACTACGTGCCGTCGCGTCGACGACGTTAACTCGGTCCGGACAACGAGGTACACATTGCTCACCGTTCGCAAGCCCACGCCCACGGACAGTTCGTCAGTATGTGTGTATGCTATTTCACCTTGACTGAATCCTTTGGGAAACACCGGCGTTGTGTTACAATGTTAACTTCAAGATCTATCATTAAAGCTAAGTAATGACGTATTTTGTGGCTGGGTTATTAGTTGTTATTATAGAACTTGACTTTGGTTTTATCTCAAACTACTGTTTTTAACTGTTATCGGGATTGACGCATACTTTTTACGACTACATCAATCATTATCACTACATAGTAGGTATAAAACAAAGTCGCTTCCCGCTACCTGTCCCTATGTATGCATAGATTTTCAAAACTACGCAACGGATTTTGATGCGGTTTTTTTTGTAATAGGTGTATATATATATACACTTTATATAGGTATAGTGATTCAATAGGAAGGTATTAATTATAAGATATTATATTATTTATATGTCCTATCTTATTTCCTTGATTCACCTTTGACCCTACATCTAAACCACTGTTTACAAAAAATTTTGTTTAATCTAAGTAAGCGATAGTGATATGTTTTTATTTTTATTTTATAGCAATTTTATCGACTTACTTACTTAGGATTTACTTAGTAGTATCCAGTAAAGAATACCTAAAAAAGAGAAAAGACACAGGGCGCCCCCTAGCCACAAGAGTAGAGAGGTACAGAGACAAAGCTTCATACAACCGCGCGAATCGGTTGCACCACTACAAGCACGCGGGGAATGTGTGCGAGACCACTGGCCGCTAGTCGCTTACGTGGCGAAACTGGAAAAAACCGGTTGACACGGACAGTCAGTGGAAGATCTCTAGGGTTTACGCGACACACGTTGTTTGTTTTGTTAGTTACAAGTTTAAATATTTTATTGTAAAAACATGGTATTTTATTATTAATAATGGTAATTTATCGTACTGTGTGTATAAAAAATACTAGATACATGAAAATATATCATACTTTAATCATCCCAAGATGATGATGTTTATGACAATAGATAAATAAATATTTAATTATTACTTTTTCTAGTAAGTACCTTTTTAATATGAAGAGCGTACTACACGGTGTGTTTTTGCCTTTTTTATTGTTATTACAAGCTTTTAATAAACATTTGTAGGTATCTAAATAGGTTAGTATGTACGTAATAGGTATGTGTGATGAATGTAAAATATACATAATATAGATTTATATACGTATACATTTGTGTTATTATACTGAATATTAAAACTATTTAACAAATGTTTTATTTAATTTGTTTTCACCTATTGTGACAACCCTATCAAAATAGGTAACAATATTGCACGTTCTTATGAAGCCTTATCTCTGTACCTCTCTACTCATGTGCCCTAGCTACGTGGTGGACAACCGTATCTAAAGACCTGGAACGAGCTCAGCTAGACACAAACACAACCCAGGATAGACTAGCCTAAAGACGAGAAGAGCCGACCACAAATTAAGGGATAAGGCAAGGAAAAAGAAGAGACAATGTTATCGACTTACCTACAAGACAATGCAGCATTTGCTTTTTCTATAACACGTACTTCTTCGTGTGATTTATCAATGACTGGTTTCTCTGAAATATTCAATGAATTTTGATTATCTATACTTATAATAAATCTGTAGAAGTAAAATTTCTGTACATTGAAAATATCAAAAAAATAAATACCAGAGGTACACAGGCGGACTTAATGCCTTAGCCATTCTCTACCAGTCAACCTAGGGTGGTTGAGAGACAACATGGCAATATGTTTTTTTTTTTTTAATATTGTCCTTTTTAAGAAATATTTAAAAATATAATTATTATGTTTGTAAGTGAAATAAAGGGAATAATAATAGAACTTACCAAATACATTCAGAAAAGCAGTTTTCTTAGCACCTCCGAGTTTATTGACTGCCTCACATCTATAATATCCAATATCAACCAGTCTTGCTTTGAATCTGAAAGTTTCCGCTTGGTTTACAATGAATTTTCGACTTTGTCAAATACAACATTACTTATAGAAGGTACTCGTATATGTGAAACCTGAATATACCTATGTAGTTTGTTCAGAATCAGTAACTGAATCGATCTTTATATCATGTTAATGTTTAAAAAAAAAAATTAAAAAAGTCACAAGTTTAAAACACCGTAACTAAGTACAACACACGTCATGGTAGGTCATAGCGAGCATGGGGTACCAGCGTACAGCTGGGTGTGGAACAAAACAACCCCTCAGTTACTCGGATGGCCCGGTGACCATGATTGTATTTGTGCGGACAACCGGGTAACATAACAAGCTTATAACTTTGAGATTTTTCATGATACAGTTATGAAATTTTGCACACAGATTCTTTCCATAAAAATACTAGACACGTGTTTCGGTTTTCGTATTATATACTAAAACTAATGTTGTTTATGACATATGTATATTAGGTATACTGAATCAACAAGTTGCATGAGTCGTTCATTTCAATATAAGACAATTATCAGTTTTATTTTTACTAATTAGAAAAATAAGTGCTTAAATTTGTAAACATCATGTTAGACGCAATTTTTTTTTTTGATCTGATGTTGTCGAAAAGCTCAATCTCGCCTGATGATAAGCAATGAACGAGGTCAACAATGAAGCGAGCGAACCCAGAAAATATTTGTGCACTGTTCCCTTAAAGGCGGAAAGGTAAATATATATAATATATATATATATAATATTCCACAACTATCACACAACGCCGCCTAGTCCCAAGCTAAGCAGAGCTTGTGTTATGGGTACTAGACAACTGATAAACATACTTATATATTTCTAAATACATACATATTATAGATAAATTACACCCAGACACAGAACAAATGATCGTGCTCATCACATCACACAAACATTTGTCCTGGGTGGGAATCGAACCCACGACCACCGGCATAGCAGTCAGGGTCTCTAACTACTAGACCAACAGGCCTGTCAAAAAAATATACAGGCGCTTACAATGCATTTATTCTTACCAGGAGCGTCCAACCCGAGATACATTTTCATACAAACGCTCTAACTTGACTATGACGTTATTACACATCTTTCTCTAGACAGGTATTTTGCAATCACTGATTTATTGTAGATATTATCTAGGTTTCTATTGAAATCATGTCATAAATTGGTGTAAAATTAATCTAGTTTGGCACCTTCACAATGTACCAACACATAAATTTAAAAAAGTCATAAAAAATATATTTAGCATGTTTAAACAAGATTTAGAATGACAAACTTATATAAAAAAAAGGTATTTCTTGGAATAAGGTTTGTGAAATGTTCGAGTGAATAACGGAATTATAGAATGCCAACAGAGCGTTCGGTGTTATATCTCTTGTTTCGCGTTGCCTCTTCTTCAAACATTGTAGTGGACACAGGTCGGAAAGAGCCTTCGTAAAGCCTAATATTACCTGAGACTTTGGTCGGAAGATATTCGGCTCTTCGCAGTACTATCGAATAAGGTGTTATTGAAGAACCATCTGACTGCTGGGGTAGGCTCACCAGTGGCATCACAAGATATTCTGACTTCATCATCGTCTTTGCTTGTTATTACTTTCACGTCTTCTTTTATTGTCGGTGGGTCTGAAAATATTATGAAGTTATTATATTACGCGGCAAATAAGTTGAACTGAAATGGCTGTCATTGCTATGGTTACGGGCAGCCCCACGCTGTGCCGCACTTCGATTGAGATCCAAAAATCTGTTACAGCCCATTGAAGGTCGATCTGTGGTGCTATTCTCTAAGAAAACGCAGCGCTGCCTCAACGACGAACACCCAAATAGGATACATTGGATTGTCAACCTAATATACCTATACGTTTGATTGTTAATTCAATGTATCCTATTTGGATGTTCTTCGTTGCGGCGCCGCTGCGTTTTCTTAGAGAATAGCACCATTTACATCCCGCGTATTGTACAATGGGCGGCAAAAGTGCATAGATAGTACAGAAAAAAAATCGTGTGAAGCGAGAAATGAGGATATCTAGCGTAAAATCAGACTGAAATGTTGCCATCGACAACAATACATTATATTGAGATTAGGCAATGTATTTTGGGGGTATGCGGAACAGAGAGACGGGAGACGGGTGTTATGTCTGGTGGGCTATTGCCCGATAGATGATTTCGGGTTTGTTCTATATGTTACAATTGCGCCGCGAATCTTACTTGCGCGATGCAGGATTAGTTCTTTATGTGACGACATAGATGTCGCTACAATATGAATAAAAACAGCTTTCATTACACTTTTTGGTGGAACTGTATCTGGTAAAATTATATAATTATATTCAGTAATATACTTACAGACAGGCTTGGTTAGAAGGTTAAAGCAAGAGCGGAGCGGAGCTCCCGCCTTAGCCTTCATGGATTTTCTTTTTTTAACCACCCAATAATAGGGCATACTATCAAAGACAGTTCCGCCTGACCACCGCTAAGTTCATTTTTGCTTGCACTCGAAACGAAAACTGCAAAGGGTTTGGTTTGGCGCCGTGCCGCGGGATTCAAGCGAATATTTTTTTAAGTGATCAGGCAGAAATGACCGCGATAGTACAAGGAGAACTGGTTTAGCCTAGGCGAAATTAGTTCATCCTAAAATCTGGTTTGGCCGGTAACATACAAAGATAATTATACTACTTACATTCAACGACTAGTTCTGTGGTAAAGGAGTCCGAGCCTAAAACGTTCTGCGCACTACATTTATACAATCCAGATCGGTCCCGGGCCGCATTGTTCACGTGTATAGTCTCACTGGTCTCCACCATTACTCTGAACGTGTCTTCGCCTGCTGGTTGGAAAGACCAGCCTATGTTTGGCTTTGGGATGCCATTGAGTATTCTGAAAAAAAAAAAACAATTTGTGGAGATAAATAAACGTTCTTTTTGATTTTTTTTTGACATGAAGTCTTAAAAAAAAACAGGATAAAATTAATTAAATTATATATTGTATATGTATTGTATTGTTTTTTTTTTATATTTTATTTAAATTACATTTATTCTTTCAACTTATTTGGTATTTATTTTAAATAATTAAATACGTATGAATTGTTAGTGACTGCGTCGTTGGTCAAGTGTGACTGCTGAGCAGGTTCCTAGGTCTAACATCTTGGTCGGCCAAAATGTTATTGGGTTGTTTCACTATAGCATTCTCAGACATGGCATCCATAATAAATGTTCGGCCACTATTACCAACATAAGGCCTACACGGTTGGTCATATGTGTTTTAGGTGGGACATCATTCAATGACTTCTCCCACCCTAGGGAGGAGCGGAAGTGTCAGACTGTTACTGACTAAAACGCACTCCTATGTTCCTTCTTTGCATTACATTCCTGAACCCCGGGTTTTCTTTCTTTCAGAAGCAAACCCTTGGCCCCAATAGGCTTCGACCCTGCTGGGCCACTACAGTTTTGCTGACATCTCCTTGAGGCGCTCGAGGAACACTACATGCCGTCGCGTCGACGACGTTAACTCGGTCTGGACGACGAGGTACACATTGCTCACCGTTCGCAAGCCCACGCCCACGGACAGTTCGTCAGTATGTGTGTATGCTATTTCACCTTTACTGAATCCTTTGGGAAACACCGGCGTTGTGTTACAATGTTAACTTCAAGATCTATCATTAAAGCTAAGTAATGACGTATTTTGTGGCTGGGTTATTAGTTGTTATTATAGAACTTAACTTTGGTTTTATCTCAAACTACTGTTTTTAACTGTTATCGGGTTTGACGCATACTTTTTACGACTACATCAATCATTATCACTACATAGTAGGTATAAAACACATGTCCCTATGTATGCATAGATTTTCAAAACTACGCAACGGATTTTGATGCGGTTTTTTTGTAATAGGTGTATATATGTATATACACTATAGGTATAGTGATTCAATAGGAAGGTATTAATTATAAGATATTATATTATTTATATGTCCTATCTTATTTCCTTGATTCACCTTTGACCCTACATCTAAACCACTGTTTACAAAAAATTTTGTTTAATCTAAGTAAGCGATAGTGATATGTTTTTATTTTTATTTTATAGCAATTTTATCGACTTACTTACTTAGGATTTACTTAGTAGTATCCAGTAAAGAATGCCCTAGCGATCCTATAAAAGGATCGCTAGGGTTATCCTAAAAAAGAGAAAAGACACAGGGCGCCCCCTAGCCACAAGAGTAGAGAGGTACAGAGACAAAGCTTCATACAACCGCGCGAATCGGTTGCACCACTACAAGCACGCGGGGAATGTGTGCGAGACCACTGGCCGCTAGTCGCTTACGTGGCGAAACTGGAAAAAACCGGTTGACACGGACAGTCAGTGGAAGATCTCTAGGGTTTACGCGACACACGTTGTTTGTTTTGTTAGTTACAAGTTTAAATATTTTATTGTAAAAACATGGTATTTTATTATTAATAATGGTAATTTATCGTACTGTGTGTATAAAAAATACTAGATACATGAAAATATATCATACTTTAATCATCCCAAGATGATGATGTTTATGACAATTGATAAGTAAATATTTAATTATTACTTTTTCAAGTAAGTACCTTTTTTTAATAAGAAGAGCGTACTACACGGTGTGTTTTTGCCTTTTTTATTGTTATTACAAGCTTTTAATAAACATTTGTAGGTATCTAAATAGGTTAGTATGTACGTAATAGGTATGTGTGATGAATGTAAAATATACATAATATAGATTTATATGTTTACATTTGTGTTATTATACTGAATATTAAAACTATTTAAGAAATGTTTTATTTAATTTGTTTTCACCTATTGTGACAACCCTATCAAAATAGGTAACAATAATGCACGTTCTTATGAAGCCTTATCTCTGTACCTCTCTACTCATGTGCCCTAGCTACGTGGTGGACAACCGTATCTAAAGACCTGGAACGAGCTCAGCTAGACACAAACACAACCCAGGATAGACTAGCCTAAAGACGAGAAGAGCCGACCACAAATTAAGGGATAAGGCAAGGAAAAAGAAGAGACAATGTTATCGACTTACCTACAAGACAATGCAGCATTTGCTTTTTCTATAACACGTACTTCTTCGTGTGATTTATCAATGACTGGTTTCTCTGAAATATTCAATGAATTTTGATTATCTATACTTATAATAAATCTGTAGAAGTAAAATTTCTATACATTGAAAATATCAAAAAAATAAATACCAGAGGGTGTTACTAGGCCGACACCGAACCCAAAAATGTGGTTAAAAAATTTTTTGTCTGTCTGTCAGTCTGTTTATTTAGGCATCACGCAAAAACTACCGGTTCGATTATGATGAAACTTGGTATAATTATTATTTAATATCCTGGGCACCACACTGGGTACTTTTTATCCCGGAAAAGTATATACAATAAAAAACAAACTTAATTTTGCGGTTCGATCCCTAAGCTCGATTACTGTTCCAACCGCAAATAATAAGTTTGTCGCAGGTTACGTCACCCGTTTCTATTGTAATTAGCCACAAGAGGCCCGCGCCGAGACAGAAGTATTAATACCGGTAAGTATGCTCGATAGATATCGTTCTACACAAATAGCACTTTACACAAAAAACTCATTGATAAGTCTCGTCGTTCACGCGAACGAAGTTGCACAGTTAGTGTGAAATAAAAGACTATCATCGGACAACCCGACGTATGGCGAGTATTCACCCTTAAGTTATTGAAACCTCTACGATCCGGACTAGGCATTTCGCCTCGTCTTTTATACCGCAAACATCGAAGGACTGGAACTTTTTGCTTGCTGCGGTCTTCCATTCCAATTATAATGTTGGTGTCTTCAAGGTTAGAGTGAATAGGCTCTTAATAAACTAATGCGCCTCACCATCAACGATTGCATCACTGCTTACCATTAGGTAGTATTGCAGTCAAGCAATGGTATATATCAAATAAAGAAAAAAAATGTGCTATAACAAAAAAAAAAAATTACTTACGATGTACCTAAGTAGGTAAGTTAATTTCACCAAATCTCCAATGTCAGAACTAATAATACTTGTAAGTATATTATAGAGCCTCTTTATTTTATATAAAGGCATAATATAGTTCTGCTTATGGAGGGTATTTATACCCAGATCTTGGCAATCTGTACTAATCAACTAATTCTGAGTGGGCCCAGAACATAGTTTTATTGATGACTTCCAATAGTAATGGGGACCAAATAGTCTGCACTCCATCTATTTAGGTACTTGACTAAACGTAAAAACGTATAAAACACATACAAAAATTATTTAAATTTTGTTTATTACCTTACTTCGGTTTTGGTAAATAACTAATTGTAAACAATTTTAGATAAAAAAAAATCGACAATTTTTAGATAAAAGACATGTCAGGATCGTTTAGTTAAGTATCTAAACATATGGAGTATAAAGTAGTTTTAAAAACATCTTTGACTACCTTTGACGAGTAGTCAAATGTCTGAAAGTGTTACAACTAATTTATGTACAGTTATAATACTACTCACCCACACCAAATATGGCAACTTTAGCGATAAAAACTTTTCGATCAAAGTCATTTCTTGCTTCACACGTGTACTTCCCTTCTAAGTCTACCTGCATATATTTTATAGTGAGAATGGACTTGTCGCTGGAGATATCGATGTTAGAGTCTTCAGAGACCTCTGTCCCATCTTTGTACCAAGTTATTGATGCTGGTGGGTAGGCATCTACCTTGCAAACTAGACTTCCTTCTTTGTTATACTGCACGATGATATCTAGGAACAAAAATCCAAAATCAGCTCTTTTCTTGGCTGTAATAAACTATGAGGGACCAGGCGCAAGAACTACACTTGTTCAGCTTTGTAGAACATCGGTATCTTTTAGTCATAGATCCCTAAACTCGAAGTTTCTATGACTAAAAGATACGATGCTCTAGAAAGTCGGACATACTCGTAAATACTAAGGGTTTAGACCCCAACCGGCTTATTCCAAAACGCGATCTAAAATAGTTCCGGGACTATTACGAGTTTAATTAGCATTAAACCTAATAATAGTCCCGGAAATACATTTAGATCCCTTTTAATTGGTATTAAATTTAGTAATAATCCCGAAAACTATATTTAGATAGCGTTCAATCGGTATTAAAGGTAGTAATAGTCCCGGAACTATTTTAGACCGCGTTTTGTAATAAGGGGGCAAGAGTTTGTTTGATTGAACGTGCTATTCTCAAGAAATACTGGTTCGAATTGAAAAAAATATTTTAGTGTTTGATAGCCAATTTATGGACAAAGGCTGTATGCTACATAACTTTACGCAACAACCCACGGGAACGGTGCAGTAACTAAAGACGCAGGTGAAACTGCGGGGACCACCTAGCCTAATCATAAACTTACTTTCAAAATGTAACCATGTTCCCATGAGAAATTTCATTAAAGTTGTTAAACTGACTTTTGTCGGTTGACAGCAAGTACAGTTCGTTTGACGGTTCTTGGCGCGCCTGAAGTTAGCCTCTGCGAGCTTTAGCGCTTGTGCACTCGTAAAAAAATAAATGGTTTGAAAAAATAAATGCCAATAGCAGTTGTTATTGCTGTTAACAACAGTTATTGGCATTTATTTTTATAAATCATTTATTTAACGTGCTTATTTTGAGTGCTAAAGTTCGCAGAGCCTAACTTCAGGCGTGCCAAGAACCGTCGAACGTACTGTACGTATCACTTGCCTTGGGATCACGGCACTCAAGCTTATGCAGTCGCAGAATAAACACGTGTACTTGTCAAAGAGTTTTAAACAAAGTAAATATTATAGTGCTATTAAAAGAACTTATAAAACCACTATAAAGACTTTATTTTCTTCGCAACCTTGAAGTGAGTTACAAAATTAACACTGTTTTATACACCGTCGTTTTAATCCCGTGGAGAGTCGATTCGGTACATGATACGCTATCGATTTGTAAAGATAAAATTAAAATACTTTTTTTTCAAACTCGAATTAATTCACGCATGTACGAAATTAATTTCTTTAAGTAAACGAGTCAATGATCTTGTAGGTAGCTGTCGGTCGTTGCGTACTAAGAACCTACAGTTCATTGGCTTCGCTCAGCTGACGTATACTTAAAAAATATAATTTCGTACATGCGTGAATTAATTCGATTTTGAAAAAAAAGTACTTCATTTTTAAAAGCAAAAAAGAAAAAGAATGAAAAATATTTTATTTGGCACACACACTGTAAAACCAAATTTATAAAACTTAAGATAAAAACAGTCAGTGGTAGTTGCCTGACGCTGGTTTTCAACTGAACCTTGCTGAGAGTGAACGGTAGTTGTTGTCGGTCGTTGTGTTTTTCATTTTTTAATTCACAAATCGATAGTATTTCATGTACCAAATCAACCCTCCGCGGGATTAAAACGACCGAAATTTAACGGTGTATTTATGTAGTTATTCAGACAAAGCATTTTTTATCTTCTCTTTCTTTTCAACTCCATAATGATGTAAATATTTACCTTTTGGAGTCTCCGTGACATCAAAATAAATTTTCCTTTTAGTTTCAACTTGTATATATTTGATAATAACACCGACAACATTGCTGGCTTTGCACTGGTAGGTAACATTTTTGTTTGCCTTATCAATATCCAAAATACTAACATAGTCATAGGGGACTTCAACTACTTGCACCTAAAAAAGAAAATATGTATATTTTAAAACAAGTTGTTTTTTTTTTGTATTTCGATAGGAATACAATAAAACAAATCTTAGAATTTTTAATACTCATAATAATTGGGATGTATAAAAATTATGTGGTTCGCTAATGTTGGGAGTCCGCCCCAATAAGTAATTTTTTTTTTTTTTATATAAAACGTCAGAAACTAGTGCATGGTTCCAATTGGTCGTTTCCTACGGAGAACAACCGGCAAGAAACACCATGGTTATCTACCCTTAAAAAAATATTTTTGCGAGTACAGAGTAGACCAGTCAATATTTTTAAAATGTATGTCACTTAGCTAATCGAACATTGCCATCCAAATTAATCTTATATGCAAAATATCAGTTCAATGGGTTGGAGATAACAGTTTAAAAATAATATGCAAAATATCATCAGGGGTCAAAAGTGCAGTTGCACACTTGCAAAGAAATTTTAGACAGTTTAGCATTGTTAGCTAAACTGTCTAAAATTTCTTTGTAGTAGTAGTATTCAATATTTTAGATTATATGCTACAAACTAAATCGGTCATGATCCATTGACCCACTTTTACAAAGAAATTTTACATACTTTAGGTGTCGGTAGAGTGCAACTGCACTTTTGAGCCCTGACTGTAAATACAAACTAAAAAGACAAGTAAAATAAAGAAAAGCCTATAAAAAATGGTTTTACCTTAGCAGGTATCCTGATTCCAGTGTCTTTTTCCTCCCAAGTGATGTCAGGCGCTGGATAACCGTGCACATTACATTTCAGTTGTAAGGGAGCGTTGTATTCCGTGATTATTGTCGGTGCTCCGTCAATTGTTATCTGAGGTGCTCGATTTTCTTTCGTTTCTGTGAGAGTACAAATCAATGTCATTTAAGTTAAAGTTTAAGGTTCATTGGGCCTTGTTATATTAATACAGTAAAATCGTTTGTTCTGTTTGTTAGTAAAATTCAAACTGAATTCTACTTTGTATTAGAAGAATCAGAAACGTAGCAGAAAACGCCCTTTCACTGCATGAGCAGTGAAAGGGCGTTTTCTGCTACGTTGACATGTGGGCCCAGCCTCGTCCAATCGCTATTGTGTAGCTATTGTATAAACGGAGAAACCCCGATAAGACAATGGCGATTGGCTGAGGCTGGGCCCACATTTAAATGTAGCATTATAAAATTTTAAATGACTTCAAACTTTTTCCAGAACATTTATTTAAAAAAACCCGAATTAAAAATCTTTTTATTTAACATAGGCCTACATGGGCACCTATAAAACGCCAGAAGATAACCATGTCCGGTTCCATATGGTTGTTTCCTATGGAAAATAACCGGCAAGAAACGCCATAGTTACTCTTTTAAATAATAATAATAATACAACTATCACACAACACCGTCTAGTCCCAAGCTAAGCAGAGCTTGTGTTATGGGTACCAGACAGCTGATATACATACTTATATATTTCTAAATACATACATATTATAGATAAATAACACCCAGACACAGAACAAATGATCATGCTCACCACACAAACATTTGTCCTGGGTGGGAATCGAACCCACGACCTCCGGAATAGCAGTCAGGGCCACTAACCACTAGACCAACAGGCCAGTGGAAATGGAGGTTGAGTCTAAAGCGTACTCATATTCACATTGAACCTACAAGCTAATTAAAAAGATATGTATAACCCAAGCTAAGTTTGTAAGACAGTAAATATCGGGTGACTGGCAATTAGTGAACGATACTTAAACACGTGATTGTAGTCATGATAACAAACAACTTTTATTAGGGGACCAAACTTGAAATCACGAAAAAATCTGCCAAGTTCAGTACATTTTGACTAGTTAGGCGAACATAAATTTACTGAACTTGGCAGATTTTTTCTGAACTTGATAGTTACCTGTTGATGGATTCTGTCGTTCTATTGGCGTGGGGCTTGTTCTGGTGATTGGTGATTTAGTCGCCACATCACTTCCGCTTACCTAGACGAAGTGAATTTAATTTACATTAAATATGTAAAAAAGTAAACAGTAATAAGTAACTGTATTGCCGAGATCAATTAATTTATCGGAGTGCATTTGAATTAAATATGATGTTTAAATTAATCTGTCTCCAAAATTTCATAGATTTCTCGAACTTATTTAGAGACGTCGAAGCCTGTTTTTTCCAGGAACCCTAACCTGGATCATGCCTTAATTGTACAGGATTCAGCTGAATTATATAGTATGGCTATCTATCTGATCACATGAGTAACTCACACTTGGATTGGTTGTTCAACTTTATTCTGACTAATGAAACTACGAACTATCCGAGGTATGGAGAGATCTCAATATGAAAGGATGATCACCCTTTTGTGCGCTGTGCTTAGCAAGGAAAGCTTGGCCCCCGATCGAAGTTGCTAATCATCCAGTTGTCGTTAGTTGTGGTGAATAAATTCTAACAATATTTGTTCTTTGGAAGGAAGCCTAACTCCTAAAAAATCTTTATAAGTTATCGTATCAAGTATCCAAATTCCTCTTTTTTACACCTTTTAAAGTCTAAATATAAGTTTAACTGGTTTACTATAACACTCATCCTTATTCCCTCCATTGTAAAAAATAATAATACTAAAAATAGTACTAATTAAACTAAAAAAAAAAAAAAAAAAAAAAAAAAAAAAAAATTAAGATTATAGTGATTTTTGGTATATAAACACTGGGCATGATTAGTATCAAGGATTGCCAAGTCTAATGAAAATCGAAAATCAATAAAAAATTGGTAGTACCCAACACCCCTTTAGTCATGAGTCCTTACACTTAATCTGTAATTTAAAAATGAATCGCTGAATGTGTTGCTAAGCGCCAATCTCGAGAATGGCTGGACCGATTTCGCTAATTCTTTTTTTGTTGTGTTTGTTATTGTTAGGAGAAGGTTATAGTAGAGTAGGTTAGAGCAGGGTAGAGTAGGGTAGAGCTGGAGCGAAGCCGTGGGCAATAGCTAGTATTGGATAAAAGTCTTACGGCAACACGAAACATCGTGAATGGAGGACTGAATGAAGGTGTAGTGTAGAACTGAGTTTCTCCGTCTACGAGATTTAGTCGCAGCTCTGTTATGACGTTGTCACTCATGTCGAGGATCTTAGCTGTAGTAATGTTGACTCCGCTCCCAAGTAATCTGACACCTAAGAACGTATTGCCTTCTGAAAGAAAAATATTAACCCAAGAATTAGTGTTTAATTACTCAAAAGATTATATACGGCTTTTTACAAGCGCTCGAAGTAGAAGCTAGTTTAAAATAAAATAAATATCATGATCGCACCTGGCGCAGGCCTTGTGACTGTGTCTTTCATAGAGTTGGGCCTGTACACAGCGAACCCAAGCTGGAAGTTGAGATCACTCTTGGCGGTGACAATTACGTGAGTGTCAGATTTGCTGCCCACGTCAACTTCATGGTCTCCTACCGTTGCGTTTTTAACCTTCACAATCTGTTGAAACAAATAAAGATTATTTAAAGAAGAAACTTTTGAATAACTCCTGTATCATGGATGCGTTCACAATAATGTAAACTTGCATAACAAGAGACACCCAGACCATCGACACAAATATAGATCAATTAAGTTCAAATGAGAAGTCTTATCTCTTGTCAACATGGTAGGTACTGTGGTGCTTTTCTCTAAGAAAACGCAGCGCTGCCGCAACGACGAACATCCAAATAGGATATATTGAATTAACAATCCAATTTATAGGTGCATTAGGTTGACAATACAATGAATCCTATTTGGGTGTTCGTCGTTGAGGCAGCGCTGTGTTTTCTTAGAGAATAGCACCCCAGGCCTCCTCTCTAGGAGATGGAATGGGCCGCAATCCACGACACGGGCCCAGTGAGGATTGGTGGATGTTACTGGTCATTGAATTTTTGTCCTAGAACATTCCGGTTTCCTCATTATGTTTTTCTTCACTATTCACCCAAAGTGGTTGAAGTTATTTCGTGATTTCCATAAAAAAAAAAAAAAAAATGTGGGTTGAATCCGAATAGAGGCACAGAATAAAAGATACTGGGTTCGATTCCCACCCAGGACAAAATTTTGTGTGTGAGCACGATCATTGGTTCTGTCTGGGTGTAATTTATCTATAATATGTATGTATTTAGAAATATATTTATATAAGTATGTTTATCAGTCGTCTAGTACTCATAAGCAATGTGTGTGATAGTTGTGGAATATTATATTATTATTATATTATAGTGGTTGAAATCTTAATAACATTGATAAGTAAGGTGGAATGGCAGCTGAATTCACCTACGTTTTCACGTTGTTAAGTTTACAGAATAGCACTGCAGGTGGGATGACAGCGGTTTAATTTACACGATTATTTATCTGACCATGAGCCGCCTTATTCCAAGACGCGATCTAAAATAGTTCCCAGACTATTACTAGGTTTAATCCCGATTAAACGATATCTAAATGTAGTTTTCAGGATTATTACTAATTTTAATATCAATTAAAAGCGATCTAAATGTATTTCCAGGACTATTATTAGGTTTAATGCAATTAAAACTAGTAATAGTCCCGGAACTATTTTAGATCGCGTTTTGGAATAAGACGGGAGATGTGCAACAAAAAGTTTTCGAATCTGGTGCTCAGATAGCGAGATAATTCTGGTTTAGTTTCCTCTGGGCCTTATTGAATCGGCTACTTAAAATTTTATATGTTAGTTGATACTTACCGCTATACCAGGTTTTGAGACAACGGTTTCCGTAGTGGGCTTGCTGCCACTTGGACCTCTTACTACTCCGATCTTGGGATCTTCTCCGGTTACAGAAATCAGCACGTCTCCAGTAAATTTATCGCACGGATACTGAAGAAAAAATAAACAGGTAAATTACAAATAAAACGGGACAAGAATTTCCATCTCAATTCCACCATCGGACAACCCGACGTACGGGAGTAGTCACCCTTACGTTGTTGAAACATCTACGGTCCGAACTAGGCGTTTCGCCTCGTCTTTTATTCCGCGTACATCGAGGGATTGGAAAAATTTGCCTGCTGCGGTCTTCCCATCCTATTAATAAACTAGTGCGCCTCACCATCAACGATTGTATCACTGCTTACCACCAGGTGGGATTGCAGTCAAGCACTAGTTTATAAGAAATCTAAAAAGGGCAGGAAGACGATGATGACGTCAAAACTGACGAAGTTCTGAGGTAATAAACAAAAATTAAAATACTAATTCATGGACTGATTTGATTTTTTTTTTAAAGGGTATGCTTCCCGATTGGGCCTATTTTTTCAAAATCCAGTTCTGATGGAATCCATGAGTAATTGACAGAATTCCTCAAATATTAGGTATAAGCTACATGGTTATAGTGACTTTGGTATAAATGCCATAAAAAATTCAAGCATTTACAGTCAAAAAGTATCATTATATGAATTGGAATTGATGATGAAAAAAAGACCAGCAGGGCTATTGGCTAACTTTTTCAAAACAGTTGACCACTGGCATTTGATTTACACTAAACTTTGTTGTCAACTAACAATTTTATAACTTTGGTATTACGTATGACATCAAGTGGCTAACAAACTACGGTGGATAAGTGGTGGCTAACAAAAATTAACGGTGCATATTGCCCCGGCTCTAGTTTTTATCGACTATTATACAGCTAAGTTGAATATCGCATCTTCAGCTTAAAATACAACAATCACAATTTTAAAAATATCGATACAATAACATCTGACAAAACGTGTTACGGTGGATATCAAAGGCACCGGTGGATAATGACATCATATCAGTTGGTCACTAAAGATAGGCAATACGAAACTAGCAGTTTGACAGTCATACGATGTACATACTAGCAAGTGATCTTCACTTGAGCTGTCAACAGAGTTACGCAATAGCCCCGCAGATATGGCTCAAGAAACTTCACACTCACATAGATATCACAGTGAATATAGTTGTGCAACTATAACAACACTAATAAATTAATAGTTCTGAATAGCTTTGTTGGAAATAGTTCCTATTGAACTGATCTGATAATGATGATGATAAAGCCAGAAGGTAGGCACCAGAACTCCGTAATTTACCAATGTATCCTAGCCGTGTCTGAGCCTATTAGAATTATCATGAAATGCACTTTGACTTTATGTACCATTAAACTGATCTAATGCTGAAATCGAAATGAAATTTTATTTTAGTACTCGAGAGGAAGATATATGTTATATTCTTATTTCATCATCATCATCTTCCTGCCCTTATCCCGTTTTATTTGGGGTCGGTGCAACACGTTTTTATTCTTCCATTCTCTCCTGTCACTCGTCATCTCTCGTCATGAGAGCAGTGGTGGCCGAGTGGTAACAGCCCCGACTTACGAGTTGTAGGTCGCGGGTTCAAGCCCAGCCAGGTGCATTACTTTGTGTAATTTATTTCATCACCACTGCTTTCAAAAACGGTGAAGGAAAACATCGTGAGGAAACCGGCATGTCCTAGAACTAAAAATTCGAAGACATGTGACATTCACCAAGCCGCACTGGGCCCGCGTGGTGGTTTACGGCCCATTCCCTCTCTTAGAGAGGAGGCATGTGTCCCAGCAGTGGGAACATTAAAAAAAGGCTGATGATGATGATGATGACTCGTCACGCTATCACTAACTCCTCATGTTATAATCTTATTTATACGAACTTAAATAGGCTGTAACAATGGGCGGACTTAACGCTAAAAGCTCAGTCCAGTTAACCACAGATCAGTTAATAACAGATTTTGGAACAGTGACATAAACATAAAATATGAACGAAAATATATGGAACTTTACACCTTTGAACCTTCTGCAATAAAATTAATTCACTTTAAAATTGATATAAACTTTACTGAAATATTAAATAAGCGCTAGACTTGTTCATCAACTCGCTACTGCAAAACTCGCGAGACTGCGCGAGCTGGCACCTTCCGATTTCAGCTACTTTTTCTGTAGTCAACTCGCTTGAACGTAAAAATCTGACATATTTATGTACAGTCAGCTACAGAAACTTCTTACAAAATGCATAATATAGGTACCCACTGTAAGGGTATTAGAAATTGTATTATACTTGACTTTATAATAAAACATCGTTTCTATGAATGATATTTAATATAAATCAACATGACAATTATAATATAAAATTTCTTATTCGTAACTTACGAATTACGATTTTTTTAGTTTGCTGGAAATTTTACAATATTTTTTATTAAGTTCTAAAAGTAACGTAAAAATAACATTTTCGGCCATGATACATGGAGGTAACATGAGAAAGTCGAAAATAACGTAAACTGTTTGTAACGTAACTTGGGTATCGTGTACCATTGGAATACTAATCGTAATCGCCTCATTTTGCATCTTTTACATATCCTGAAATCTAAGTAAATAACCGGTATAGCCAGCCTAAACAAAGCCTCGAGCAGTAATTCGTTATTTATAGTTATTGTTTTCAATCTGTTTTTATTTGACTGTACTGTATACGTTCAAGAGAATTGACTACAGAAAAAGTAGCTGAAATCGGAAGGTGCCAACTCGCGCGGACTCGCGAGTTTTACAGTAGCGAGTTGACGAACAAGTCTTTTTGTGCAATCAGTAAAAGAACCGAGCTATTATCTTTTTAGCCATTTGTCCAAATAACATGTTAAAAATAAAGTTTGTATCGTAACATAATTAAAATCAGAGGTGTATGCGAATTTTTTGTAGGTAATGATGTATTCTATAAAGCCGTAGTGCGTTGATTGCTCTATCATCAATAATTTTTGCATTGCAAGTTATCTTTGATTGCAATTCATAGGGCATTTATGTAGTCTTTAGGTTACCTTATTGTAGTTTTACCTTATTCAGTAGAGAACCCTACTGTTTTTTAAAATAATATATAGTTTGTGTCAATCAGTAATAAAATAGCATTTTTGGTGAAAGATTTTTTTTAATCGGTCCAGTACTGTTTGAGTTGATTAATTACAAACGAAAATACAATTCCTCTATAAAGAGGAAAGACTTTATTTTATATTTTAATACAAATTTTATCTATTGGTCTTGGTTGCCGGATAATGAAGCTATTTAATTTATTATTAAATAAAGCAATTTACTTGTTACGGCAATTCTGCTATCTATGATTGTATTAAAAGTTCTGTTCCATATCTTTGAAGGTCATCAGATTATGATAATATTTCGACGGAACCACCTTTTGAGAGTATACTCGTTTAAACTAAAAGATATCCGCAGGAATCGCTTTAATCCTGGAAGAGTTCCCTCGATTTCTCCAGAGTTCATGTACGGACATGATGACCAAGGATCACCTTTCAAATGAAAACAGAATTTCAAATTCCAAATGAGTGCAGACGTTTTCGAGTAATCGAGGAACATATGCAGGTACATAAAAAATAAAAAAGGTTCCGACAGATCGACAATCTGCTCCTTTTTTTTTAAACTCGGTTAAAAATACTAACAATATTATCAAACAAAATAAAAACTTTAACTTACTGTTATTGTATTGTTATAGCCGGGTTTAAATTTTTTGTTGATGAGCGGAATACCTCTGCCAGTAATAGACTCCTCAATATACTTCAATATCTGTCGAAGTAGATACAAATTGGTTAAAAATATTCAATATAAAGAACTAAGAAAATCGATTCATTAAGGGTGTTCAGCAAAATTTACACCGCCAGTTGGCGCCACTTGGCTGTCAGGTTTTCCTTCAACTTTAACTCTTCGTTAATGGCCTTTTTGGAAGAGACACCACCAATTTTGCTAATAACACGGGCAAACTGTTAATAGAAAATCAAACGCTGAAGTGTATTAAGCGTGAATTAACAGTAATATAAATATATCTTTTTAAATTAAAATACAAAATTGTCTTAGCCTTTGAAAATTGAATAAGATGTCTAGTTAGACATCAGTGAATGTCATTAGCATAGGCGTTTTGACAGGTGCCTGAACCTGAAACATCAGTGCTGCCACCTGGTGATCGTCATCTTAAAGTATTCTTACGTCTTTGACGTCATCTTTCATCATATGGAAGACTTGTCCATTTGTAGCTTCAGCCACTTTGTGATACACTTGATAATCAGCACCACTTCTCGGACCACATTCCCCGGTAAGGATAAAAACTACCTGCAAACATAAGAAACGAAATCATTACGTTTAGTTTTAGCTTTGCCTAGTTTCAGTCTGACAAATTAAAGGTTTCGTAAAGCCTACTTGGCCCTCTCAATCACTTTCATACATTGTATTCATGTCTAATTTTAATATTACAGAAGACTTCCAATTACTAGTCGTTCCAATCTAAGCCAGAAGACCATTTCAAGTTATAGTTTGGTGTGAGACGCAACCTGTGTCGACACCCTTGCGCCATCACATATTCCAAGTTCGGCAAGTTGTGCCGGCGCTGCCGCTGCGGCTGCTGAGACCCTTAAACGGCGCAAATACTGTAACCTTATTGGTAATTACAGTTTTGAGCCGTTTGGGGTTGAAACGCTTGGGTCATGGGGTCCGAATGCGCGACTCCTTTTTAAGGTCATTTCACGCCGTCTGATCGACACTTTGCGTGACCAAAGGGCTGGCTCGTTCTTCGCCCAAAGAATTAGCATTGCCATTCAACGTGGCAATGCTGCCAGTCTTCTGGGTACATTTCCGGATGACAGCGATGTGGAGGAGCACTTCGACGCCTGAGTGTACTGTGTTTTTGTATTATATGTACATAGGTAGGTTTTAGTATAATTAGTTTAATTAATATTTAAGGTTTTGTACATGTGTAGATATAGTTTAATTAGTTATTTATGTATTTTTATGAAAGTTATAATATATAATTAAGTTTCGAGTTAAATTAGAAAACATAATGACCTGACTCTGTTTCCTTTGCGAGATACTCTTAATTCGATCAAACCTGTCGTGATCTATAGCTGAGGCATCAGTGAATACATACAAGTAGGAAAGAGGTAGACTTTCTTTGAGAGCTAGTTCGATACCGGTCATGGCATATTCTGGACAATCACCTCCGCCATGAACGTTTATGGCTGCTACTTGTCTTTTAAACTCATTTCGATCTTTAGTGATGGTTCGCAGTTGGACACCTGAAACAAACACAATAATATCATGGATCACTTTTATCGCATTTTAGAACGCAGAGTGAGTGCAGTGGACTAAGAAAAATATTGTAAACTAGCTTTTACCCGCGGCTTCGCTCCCGCTCTTACGCCCTACTCTGTCCTACACTACCCTACTCTACCTTACTCTATCCTACTCTACCATACTCTACCCTACTCTACCCTGCTCTACCCTACTCTACCCTGCTCTACCCTGCTCTACCCTGCTCTACCCTACTCTACTCTACTCTACCTTACTCAAACCTACTCTACCCTACTATACCAAAAAATAAGCAGATTTTAATTATTTATTTATTTTTATTTAACGGGATAAAAATTATCCAATGTCCTTTTCCCGGTGCTAAGCTACCTTCCCGCCAATTTTCAGCCAAATCGATTCAGCCGATCTTGAGTTATAACTAGTGTAACTAACACGACTTTCTTATATGCGAGTATTTATAGATGTACCGATAATATACTGTAGCAGAACTATATCTTAGGTAAAATATGCTATTATCGTTGAGGATGGCTTAAAATGCATATGCAAATGACATTGGAACCTTCGTAAATAAAGTTATCCACTTTTTAGGTTCAACTAGTCAGTGAGTTTCAACTTTCTAAGCATACTTACCTACATAACACTATTAAAAAAATAGTTACTGGCTTAAATTGTTTAAATGGTCATGATTAGGGACCGTATTTGAAAATGCAAATGCGTATTCTAATATGCAAATGCCCTGCAAAAAAAAAATGCAATACGCTATCATTCGGTACGGCTTCGCAGACACTATTTACACTTGAATGGCTATAATTATATTATTAATAGCCTCTACCCGTTGTTTTGCTCGCGTGAAATGTATTTTTAATATCTCGAGAAAACAACAGATATGAAAAGTAGGAGTATTAAATCCACAACACAGTCTATCGCCCTGAGGATACGGTGGATGTCTGCCCTGCACGGGCGGAACACCGCCGTGTTTTCGTTAAGGCGATTGGCGGTCATATCTTGCGTCCGGCTCTGGTACTGTTACAGGCCATGGTACACGAAGACGAAATAGGATGGCAGGCAGTTCGTTCGGAAAGCCATAGTTGGAGCGAAGGATGTTCAGGATAGAATCTTCACGGTCGAGGCCAGCGCAGGAGACGCCTCAGGCATCGAGTGTAATAGGTAGACGCGGTCCAAAAGAGCGAAGCCCAAGTCAACAGCGCGGGAGCGCGTAGTTCTTAATAATGTATGAAGTGTTTTATCATTGATATTGCTAGGAAGTGACGATGCAGTCGATGATGGAGCGCGCTTACCTAAAAGTAACCTATTGACTATAGACTTAAAGATTCCCGGGTTGCAGCCATCAGGAAACACAGACTTCGGCAGGGATTTTCACTTCATAGCTGTGCCTATAATGAATGTGTTCCCAAAACGTTTTGTCGTAGATATAAGTGGGATGTCCACCATGTACCGGTGGAGCATCGCCTTACGCCTGGTGGTCCGATGGTAGAACGGGCTAGGCGAAATTAAGCTATGCAATTCCGACGTTCAAAACACTCCCCGAAATGCAACCGGTAGATAACCGATAGGCTAGCAACTTGGCGCCGATGCTCAAGATTTGCATCATTGCCAATGATCCTCCTGCCTCGTTACTCGATTTCAAAGAAATGATGCGGGCGATAAAGGAGCATGCTTGGCTAGAAGCAACCTATTCACTTTCGACTTCAAGACCCTACGTTGAAGCTATCAGGAAACAGATTGCGGCAAGGATTTCCACTCCTTAGCTGTACGTACGAGTGGGATGTCCACCATGTACCGGTGGTGCATCGTCGTGCGTCTAGTGGTCCGATAATGGAATGGGCTTGGCAGAATTAAATTATGCAATTATAATGCACACTCCCCGAAATAAAAACGATAGAAAACCGACAGGCTAGCAACTCGACATCGATATGCTCAAGACTTTGAAGCTTCGACTCGAGGAGTGCATCATTGCCGATGTAATAAATAAATTAATAGAAAGTAATCAATAGGAATAAATCTATTACTTTTGTATTTAGTGTAATGCAGATTACTTAGCATAAGTTTATCAACCATAACTTGAATCTAAAAACGAGGACAACTTCCGACAAACTATTTAACAGTTTGGCAGAATTTATTAATAAACGAATTGCGGCGGCCCATCTGATGGTAAGCACCTAGTAGCTATCTGCGATCATAACCCGCTCGAAGTTCATCGATTGATTTAGACATATCTTACGATATATGCTCGTACTTGAAAGTATTCATTATTTCCCAATCATGTTGAAGTCAGCTTCAGTCTCATCTAATGCAGCTGAGTAGACCGTACTTGTACTGTACATGGACCGACCGCTACTCAGTTACCTATTAGGTAACGACATACCTCATACAGTTTTCTAAGCTTAAAATGCAAATAATGTATCAAAATAATCACTTGGATACTCACTCGGATCATTAAATGTGACCAGAACGAAATTTTCTATCTGCGATGCCTTCGAACTCAACACTTTCTCAAATATTATATTGACTTCATCCTTCACTTGGCGTATTTCATCGTGCATGGATGCCGTATCGTCGATAACAAATGTTAAACTGCTTTTTATTATTTCATTTCCATAAAATGCACATTTTTGTAAAATTAATACAAAAAGTACAAAATACTGCAAGTAAGACGCCATAGCTACGACTGAATCAACTTCTTCAGTAAACTAATATTTATGCGACAGTAATACGAAACTTTAATCAATAGGTATGTACCATTGATACGACTGACCTCACGATATGAGAGTTCAGCAGATTCTTTATTAAAGTATACCGGGAATCCCTCAGATAATATTGTGTAACAACAATTTTTATTAATATGATGCGATGGGATTTTCATTGTCCCGCCAATTAAGCACGTTCAGTATATTGTGATCACACATTTTTGACGAGCATTTTTTTGAGGTGGAAATCATCATCCTTCTTCTCCCGCTTCAGAGTGGAGCAGGAGGGCGTATCAGATTTTTACTGACTAAAACCACATGCAAGTTCCTTCAGTTTCCTTTTACGTTGAACTCGAATTTGGTGCCATTTGACATCTCGCGCCAATGAAGCCTTCGATTGGTTTAACAATTTTCATTGTGGCGGTATTTTAGTCAACATAATAATACTATCTAATATTCCACAACTATCTCACAACGCCGTCAAGTCTCAAGCTAAACAGAGCTTGTGTTATGAGTACTAGACAACTAATAAACATACTAGTTCTAAAAACATCCATATCACTACATATATAAAACCAAGTCGCTTCCCGCTGTCTCTCCCTATGTGTGCTTAGATCTTTAAAACTACGCAACGGATTTTGATGCGGTTTTTTACAATAGATAGAGTGATTCTAGAGGCAGGTTTAAATGCATAATACATGCATAATATATTTAATATCACCATTCACCCGTGCGAAGCTGGAGCAGGTAGCTAGTTATAGATAAATTACACCCAGCAACAGAAAAAATGATCGTGCTCATCACACAAACATTTGTCCTGGGCTGAAATCGAACCCACGACCTCCGGCACAGCTCAGGTCTATGGGTTTAATACGTACCTAGTGTAGGCTATAATCTTGCCGCATATCGCCAAGTCACGGTTAATTTTAGGATTTCAATCATTTTGTACGTCTAAATTAATTTAAAACGTTATAATTAGTACTCATATCATATTTATTTATTAGTCTTGGTATTTAAAGGAGCAGTGGTGGCCGATTGGTAACGGCCCCGACTTACGATTAGTAGGTCGCGGGTTCAAGCCCGGCCAGGCGCATTACTTTGTGTAATTTATTTCATCACCACTGCTCACAAAACGGTGAAGGAAAACATCGTGAGGAAACCGGCATGTCCTAGAACCAAAAATTTGAAGACATGTGACATTCACCAACCCGCACTGGGCCTGCGTGGTGGATTATGGCCCATTCCCTCTCTTAGAGAGGAGGCCTGTGTCCCAGCAGTGGGAACATTAAAAAGGCTGATGATGATGATGATTTAAAGGATAAAGCATTTCAAAGATCCTCTAACGAATCCTCCTGTTTGACGTTTGTAGAAACGCTTGCCAAAACGTAGTAGAACGGGCAGCCGACTCAGGCGCGTCAACATGGCTACCAACTTATCGTTTTTTACAATCGCTGATACCGAAGCGTTACCGATTGTAGATCGGAATTCTACACAAAACGGTTGTAACTTGGCTAGGGGGCTGGTCTTGCTAAAGAAATAGTATACTGGGTTGAGCAGATTAGACAGAAAGTCAAGTCTAGTAAAATACTGATATTTAGCTGCTTATGGTTAAAAACCGACTCCAAATAGTTGGGTAAAGGCTAGGCAGGTTGAATGGAGGGTATTTTTTGATGTCATAGCGACACTAGTGGAGGTCCTTCTAACTTGCGATGTGGACCTGAGTAGCGCCGCTCAAACAATACACTCCCTATGCAGAACTCGCAAGTCTTTTCATCGTATATTGCAATGATAACTGTTTTGTTTGTACTTTTTTTCTATCACTTTTAC
The DNA here is from genome assembly GCA_958295575.1 of Leucania comma. Lineage (NCBI taxonomy): Eukaryota > Metazoa > Arthropoda > Insecta > Lepidoptera > Noctuidae > Leucania > Leucania comma. Next base: position 18,190,234 of record OY282477.1, on the reverse strand, counting down.
ATAATTATGGTGTCTACATTTTTTTTTACAACTCTCCTTGCACAAGTATGTTGGAAGAGATTTAAGTATATAGAAATAAGTATCACCTTTGTACCTACCTATTTTTCTGTTCCCGTCTTCTTACCCGACTGCGCCAGAAGCAGGGTTAGTTTTCTTCTATATTATACTAGCTCCTGCCAGTGGCTTTGCCCGTATGAAAGTCAGTTTCACCATACAAACTTCCAACCTCTACATCCCTTAGGGGTTTTTTTTTCGGTGGGTGAAAATCATCCAATGGCAACTCCCGCCCTTGGGCAGAGCGGGAGATAGTGTCAGACTTTTACTGACTAAAAACTCACCCCATTCCTTCGTTGCCTTCGTACCAGGGCTGTGGTGTACACTTTACCCAAGGCCCCAGAGTAGGCTTCGATCCTGCTGGGCTCCTATAGTTTGCTGACATCTCCTTGAGGCGCGTGGGAACAGTACGCGCATTCGACGACTTGGACTTGGTTCAGACGGTTACCGGACGGTCGGACAGCGAGCTACCCATTGCTCGCCGTCCGCAATCTCGCACCTGCGGTGGCCGGAAATCGGAATCGGGATCCCGGCGGCGGCTGAGGCGTGTGCGCTGTTGCTTCATGTGTCGGCCTCCTCCTTTGCTAGCATTACTGCTTTGCAGAAAGAGGCGACCGCCTGCCACTCCTTCTCGCTCCAGGCGATGGCCTGTACCAAGGCCCAGCGCAAGAGATCACCGCCGCCGATTGCCCCCACAAGGACACGGCGATGCTCTGCCCAAGCGGGGCACAGCTTTACCGTGTGCTAAAAAAGGCGCTTGACTGTATATGTTAAGATATTTAAAAACAATAATAATATATGACATTCTGCTAGGGCCCGCTGTGATGTACACATTAACGAAGCGTTGTTTAGACTACAGACTAACTAACACAGTTTTTTGTTACTATTTTGTTTTTTTTTTTTTATGGTAGGTAAAATCATCAAATGACAAATCCCGCCCTTGGGTGCGGGCGGGAGTTAGTATCAAAATTTATTTAAAACGAAAGTTAAAGAAAGTTTTTTTTTTGGTAGTAAAATCATCCAATGACAAATCTCGCCCTTGGGCGGAGCGGGAAGTAGTTTCAGACTCTTACTGACTAAAAACCTACCCCGTTCCTTCGTTGCCTATCGTGCCGGGGCCGGGTATTCCTTTCCATGACCGCAGCAGGCTTCGACCCTGCCTGCCTGCAGCTAGCAGGCTGGGCCTCAACGGTTTGCTGACAGCTCCTTGAGGCGCGCGGGAACAGAACGCGCCGTCGTGGGCTCAGTCCGGTCGGTTACCGGACGATCGGACAGCGTGCTACCCATTGCACGCCGTCCGCAAGCCCGCGCCTACGGTGGCCGGAAATCGGGATCGGAATCCCGGCGGCGGCTGGGGCGAGCGCCCCGTTGCCCCTGCCTGATGCGGTCGGCCTCCTCCTTTGCTAGCATTACTGCTTCGCAGAAGGAGGCGACCGCCTGCCATCCCTTCTCACTCCGGACCATGATCTGAACCTTGGAGAACGATCTCTCTCACCTGAGAGAGATCGTTGCCGCTGATAGCCCCCACGAGGACACGGTTATGCTCCACCCAGGCGGGGCACACCTCTACAGTATGCTCCGCCGTGTCCTCCGGGTATTCTGCACAGTGGCGACACCCGGGCTTATCCTCCATACAAATCCGGATCAGGAACTTAGCGAACTTTCCGTGTTCCGTAAGGACCTGCGTCGTGCGGAAGTTGAGAACGCCGTGAGGTCTTTCCAGCCACGCCTCAAGGATGGGCCTTATCACCTCAATTGTGGCGCGCCCCGAACGAGGTGGCGATAGTCGCTGACGCCATTTCGCCATGAGATCCCGCCGGAGCTCTGTCCGCCATGCCTCGACTTGTCGCGGCAGCGAAATTTCACCCCGGCGTTGCATCTCCATGCGCCCATCGTGCATGTGTGCAAGGACTAAAGAAAGAAAGTTTATTTTATTCTATTCTCTTGTGTATTTTACGGTTCCGTACCCCAAGGGTAAAAGTGGGACCATATTACTAAGACTCCATTGTTCGTCTGTCTGTCAACAGACTGTATCTCTTAAACCGTGATAGCTAGACAGTGGAGATTTTCACAGACGATGTACTTGCTCGTATTTCTACGCTTTGACGCTATAACAACAAATACCAAAAACAGAATAAAATAAACTGTGTAACAAAAAGTTGTATAAATAATGGTATGTACCCTTCGTGCACGAGCCCGACTCGCACTTGGCTGGTTTTTTTAAATTATTTTAAGGATTTGAATATTTATTTGCCTAAATATGACTTGCCATCGTTTGTGAAGCAACCGACTCCTCATTTGCAGATCAACTGAAGTGTACTAATGATAAACGTGCCAGGAGAATGCCCTACAAGTGGGCAACTAATATTCATAGGTCAGAAGTTATCAATTGCAACATTGCAGTTACTTTATTGCATTAAGGCGAGGTTTATTTATTTCTTTAATCTTTATGCAACCAAAGGTACAAAGCCGGATTTAATGCTTTAGGCATTATCTACCAGCGAACCTAGGGTGATGGAAAGACAATATGGCAGGTACATAAAAAAGAGAAAATAGATAGATGTATTCTTTATTGTACACCAAAAATAAAATTACATAAAGAACTAAAACATAACTAAAATATTATTAGGTTGTATGAACTTACTTTTTTTACGTGGGGAATTGTCAAATAACTTTACCCGCTCTGGGCAGAGCGACAGGGAGTGTCAGACTTTTACAGACAAAAACCCACCTATGTTCCTCCATTTTCTTTTATTTATTTTTTATCAAATTTGACACACGGAGTTAAAGAAATTACTCATAATAGTAAAATATCTGAAAATTGTTGTGCAATTTACCACTGAATGTCTACATAAAAATATGGTTGCTTTTACGGAGTAGTGACTAAATACTTTCGTGGGGATTTCCGAGGTTAAATTGATTGATGCTGGGTATGTAGATAATTGTCTGGATGGTTTGCTGTTGTTTGTCTAGGCGGCGTCTTAGCGACGACAGTCTCGTTGGCTTAATTAATTCTTATTAATTGTTACGTTGAATTTCTCAGTAGCACAATAATTTTTAATAATTATTAAAAATGTTGGAGCCATAGATGTAAGAAAGGAGAGTTTTTTTTTGTTTTTTTATTTATATATTTTTATGGTTTGCGCAGTGTGACGCAGTGGTAACGGTGCCGACTGGGTACAAACCTACGTACTTTAATTTTACAAACCTACGCACTTAAATTGATGTCTTCACGACTGTTCTCAAAAATGTGGTTTCCTTACAATGGAAACCAGCACGTAGCCAGCAAACCAAAAATTAGAAGGCGTTTAACATTTACCAACTCGCACTATACGATTGCGGTCCATTCCCTCCCTTAGAAAGAAGGCAGGAGTTCCAGCAGAGAAATATTATTCGCCTGTGCCTAGGTAAACTCTCGAATCTGAAAAATAGCACTATTTTTTGTTTCTGTATAAAGCTTAATAAAAACTAGCAAAAATTAGCTAACTTAATAAAACATAATTTGTCTAATGATTCTTTAACTCAATCTTATAATGTGAAATCACAATGGATATACGGATATAGTGATTATTAATAAGGTTATCCTTAACATTAACTTCAAATCGCTCTCCTGTAAATCAGGCTTTTTCACTTGCCATTGCTGTTTCTCTGCTCCAAAATGACCTCGCCTCCTTCTCGGGCATGATTTTTATATTGGCTACAATGACGAAATTTGCCCACTTCTTAGATTAAATTATATCAATAGCCCACTTGCATCAAAACGTACTTACTACTTATTTTATACTTACATATTTGTGGGTATATTAAATCAATATGGAATGCTATTACTTTCGCTGTAATTATTTTTTCGACGATTTCTTAAATTTTATTTTTTGATCTCCAGTCAAGCATTGGTTTATATCAATTTAAAAAAAAAAACTGCAAGCATTTAATTCTTCGGTCTTCAGTTGCTGTATGCTGTAGCTGTATGAGTTGTAATAATAATTAATCTCCGTCAATTTTGTTATTAAAAATATTAATAAAACATCTTAATCATATCCAAATATGACATAATTTATTCAGTAATCACTAGGATATTTTATTTATTTCACAAATACTCAATTATATACATTATATAAAACACTTACTAATTAAAACTAATTAATACCTACTCCTAACTAAAAAATGGCGTCATAAAATTCCTCCGCATCGCTGTCGACTGGAAGTGTGCTCAAAAGGCTGGCGGCATTGCCACGTTGTATGGCAATGCTTAATGTACAATAAAACGTCTTCTTTAAATAATACTGAAGCTTAGTAATGCGCAAAATCACCCTTGAACAGTTAGTTTCACTGTACATTGTGATACTTACTAGTATAAAAGTTTATTTATATTTATTATTATAATTAGATTAGATATTGTGCGAGAGGTATGGCTCTATAAATTTGATCACATAGAGAATTCCAAATGAATTGCGTACTTCCAAAATATAGCTTTTGCTTTGCTAGTCATGGCGGTATATTTTGCTAAGTATCTAAGTATGTTGTACTTGTTGCTTGTAAGTTCATGTATGTATAATGTATATTGTAAGAAAGCTTCGCCTTAACAATTAACAAAGACTGCTTACTCTTGATACCACTGCCTCAATGTTCATCAGACCATCGTCTGCTAACAACTTTGCATGATGTGGTTCAAGTGCCTTTTAAACTGTTTCTTCTTATTTAAACTGATATCTTGTGAAAAAAGTTTCACAATAGTGCTGGACACAACTACGTCCATGCAAGAAGAACTAGATGTAATAAAAGTGAATTTACCTTCCGCATTAAATACGTATAATAACACGGATATTACCAATTATATTTTAGTACCTTTCAATGATCCTGGTGAGTGATTTATTTTTAATTTTAGTTATATACCACAACTTTCACACAACGCCAACTAGTCCCAAACTCATAAGAGCTTGTGAATACTAGACAACTGATAAACATACTTAGGTATATATATTTCTAAGTACATGCATCTATATAAATTACACCTAGAGAAGAACAAATGATCGTGCTCATCACACAAACATTTGTTTTGAGTTGAAATCATTTCCACGACCTACAGTAGCAGTCAAGGTCACTAATTACTAGACCACAAGGCTAGTCATTCAAGTTGATATTTGATAAAGAAAGATTGACTTCAGAATGTAGTCGTTAATTAGATGAGAAATAATCCACTTCACACCACAATACTTTCTCCACCATTGAAAAGAAACACTCCAAGGACAGCTTTGAAACATACTATTGGATTAGGTATACCTCGTCTCCTTCTTGCGGTCAATACACAGTCACGAGTCAACTACTTAACCTTGTCGAGTTATTTATAGCAGAATCATTAGGATCGCAATATTATTACTTAATTTATTGAACGATTGTCTATAGTTTTTTGAAAATTTAAACTCTCAAGCTATCTCATTCATACCGAATTGACCGAATGCAGCAACGTGGTACAAAATTACAGACACCTAAATTGTATGCTTGTCTTTTCGTTATGTAGTCGCAGCAGATACATTTGATTCATTAGATAAAGTATGAAACACTTTATGATATTACGGCCAATGTTGCGTTAAGCGGGCGCACGCGCAGTCCCATAGAAAAGTGCCCCGTCACGGGTCGAATAATCTTATATAAGTCTTAAAATGGGACACTATAAGACCTGATGAAAATACTGCCCGTTACATTGGTATAAACAACCAGTTAATTAATACCGTACAGAGTGATTTATTTAGCTTCGACACCAAAGTATTGTACCTAAGATTCACTGTAGATTTTTTTTTACAAAAATGTGCAAAATAAGTTTAATTTCGGAAGTCGGTGTTTCTATTTTATTTTTTAGTTTAGAGTGTACCATGTGAGATCGACAAATTGATGAGCGATTAACGCTTTTGCGACAAAACTTTACTACGATTCACCATAGTTCAATTGCACGCTTGTTCGACACACAAGCATTACTCGAGTGCGCATCTATTTATTGATTCCACGTGGAACACTCAATAGTTTGGTCTTTTCGTTATTTAACACTGACTTCCGAAACTAAAGTTATTTTGCACTTTTATGTGTTTTTTTGAAGTCGGTTGTATTTTTTTTTTGTTACTGTATTATAATTCACACTTTTTAGTTGGAGTACCCCTCAGCCAAACCTAAATAGATACCTTCCGCTATTCGGTTCCATCATCAAATCATCATGACAATTCTAATAACACCAAACACGGCTAGGATACTCTGATTGATTATGGAATTCCGGTTCTTACTTATCTTCCGGCTTCATAATCAGAACAGTTCTAGGTATCTCCTCCCCTTCTTTCTTCAGTCAATCACCGACTACATGTTTAAACAAAGCAATTTTACTTGTTACGACATTTCTGCTATGATTTTTTTAAGAGTTCCGTTCTATACCTTCGAAGTTATGATGAACTCAGCTCAAAACAATATTTCTATGGAACCAATTCGGGAGTATAATCTTTCAATCAAAACAAAAATATTCAAAATCGGTCCACAATTGACCAAGATATCAGTGAGCATTTATAAAGAAAAAAATACCTACATACAGCAAATATACCTTTCAGGACGAGCCATTTACAAACCTATTATATAATTTATCCTTTTTCTCACTCAAACAATGTGATGTTTACAGATGTTGCGGAGCCTACAGTGGTACTCACACAAAGAGAACTTTTAAGTTCACTGAACGCTATCACAGTCAGTGGCGGACATGAATGCCCTGAGAATGTCCTTGCAGGCATAGAAAAATCTCTACAGATAAGCAAGCAACAATCTAACATATTTGTGTTTACCGATGCATACGCTAAAGATGGTAGCAAACTCGGCTCTATAGAAAATTTGTGCCGAAGTAGTCGCAGTCAGGTAGATCAACTTTTTTTTAGAGGAAATGGCATCAATGTGATCATCATCATTTGATGCCACCAATGCTGCTGCAATAAATTTCTACTTTTTGATATTATTCGGCCAAAAATTGTAGCGAAACTATCATACTCTTAAATCTGGCTTGATCCAGTAAAGGACAAACCAGGATTTGATTTATTTTTTCAGGGCCGTTTTCTGAGAGGAAGGCTCAGCCCCGGCACTATAGGCAACGAAGGAACGGGGTAGGTTTTTAGTCAGTAAGAGTCTGACACTACTTCCCGCTCCACCCAAGGGCGGGATTTGTCATTGGATGATTTTACCTACCATAAAAAAAAAAAAAAAAAACCAGGATGGTATTATAATCTCCAAAATTGTAGCAACTGGTGAATCCGAGTAAATAAAAGCACTTCGAATCATTAAGCACACAATCCGTCAAAGCATGTTACTCATCTTCGACTACGCCACATTCCTCATTATTGTATGACGTAACCCTTTTCATAACAAAAGCCAAACTATTTAGATGGAATGTGAAAGGAACGAAGCCATCTCTGCTGGATATAACCTACCACAGTGTTCTCTTTTTTAACCCAAAGGTTGACTGGTAGAGAATGGCTTATGTACCACTACTGTACATGAAGTTTAAATAAAATATAAGTCTCCCCCAAGTGTCGCCACAACGGCTGGTCCTGTGCGTCTTGCATCCAACAGATTCCCGTGACCTTCACCAGTTCATCGATCTATCTCTGAAGACGCCTTCAAACGCTACTTCTGCGTATGCGGTCGAACGCGAAAATGACTATCTATATTTTGATCAATCAAATTGAGCCTTGAGGTGTAGTTGGATAGTCCTGTATTAAATTCCCTCTCTGGTGACCACTGGTTAAAGTATTGTTGTACAACTTATAATTGCGATATCCTTTCGTCCTTTTGTACCTATTTCATTGATATATCAGTCTAGTTAACATTTACATTTGAATAAGTCGAATATCTACTAGGTAATCTGTTTTACAGGTGGTAATATTTTTGAGTGGCTTTTGTTCATCGCAATCATCGCTTGCAGTGAATGATCAAGTTTATTATGATGTCGCTAAAGCTTGTTCAGGAGCAGTCGTCCATTTTGACCCTGCGACATTAAGACAGGTAGGCTCAACAATCATTTTTTTTTTTTAATCAATGGAACTATTAAAGCCATTGTATAACAGCATGGAGATGATAATGATGATATAAATAGCAGACCAACAACAGGCAAATAAGTTTAACCATTTGCTCTGGTCTTTTGATTTTCAATTGGGACTCGAAAATCGGTTACTCCGTATTTAAAGTCGACTGCCATATTGGTTCAACTTGTATAAAGAGGATTACATACGATTTTCGGGTCTCAGTCCAGGTGCGGTACTGCGCGTAGCCGTGGCGGATGTTTCAACTTATTTGTCGCGTACTATATATAAACTTTGTATAAATGAAGGTAAGTCAATCATTCTATTTCTATTTTCAGGCGTTCAAATACATAAAAGAAGTAATTAACGTGGACTGGACTAACGTTATAGGCTACGATACTTTTACAGAATATAAAGAGTTGTCTGTAAGTATTCTATAAAGTGGTACCTAAGTACTGATTTACAAAGTAACAAACCCAGGTTTATATATTGTTCCTCTTGAAAATATTGGATCTATCTTATTCCAAGTGGGGAAAAAATCCCGCATAGAAGCAAACCAAGTGAAGAAGATGAATGAAGTAGAGAATATCGATAAGTATTTTTAGAGAAACCATTAATAGGTGCGATTCTATCATCCACATCATCGGTTACCATCTGGTGCGACAGTGGTCCAGCGCGAGCCTAACAATTATAATTACAAAAATTAAATTAGATATTCTTACACCGTAAGGTCTCAGATTCTATTCATCATCATCATTTCAGCTGAACGACGTCCTGGAGTTTCCTTGCGTGATCACATATGATTTTATTACTGAACTAAAACTAGAAGTGCAATAGCATATGCATAATATTTACAATATTAATGGTCAATTTCAGTTTACAGTGGATTCATTCACCAAGACTGTGTTGTTATTAGTTTCCGGAGATAGCCCTAGACTAGAAATATCAACACCAGATAACTCAGACAGAACAGTTGAAAAAATTTTGGATACCAGACACACACAGGTATTTAATTATTATATTAAAACTAAAAGACTACGAGAAAATGTTGCGACATAGGTATATAACGATCATATGATATGATTCTAAAACTAGCCGCTGTCAATGACTACACCCGCGTGATAGTAGAAAATTATCCCAATTGAACATACTCCGGGATAAAAAGTATCCTATGTGCTATTCCAGGATAAGTGCTATTTTTTATGTTTTGATTGAAATATAATAAATAAATAATGGTCTAGCTGTGTACTAACTTTCATCGAAACCACCCGTTTGAGCGAGTGAAGAAGGGTTAAATTTTCCATTATGGTCCATCGATTTAAGGGTCCATGGTTATGGAAATATCCATGGTTAAAGTTTTTAGGTTAGAACAAAAATTACCATCAATTTATGGGGTGGAGAGGCGGTAGATCGGAAGGGAGAAGAGCGCCGTACCATCTCCACCCCGCGGAACTATTTATGGTAAAAGTCTTCAGGTTAAAATAAACCAACAATCAACTAACAATGTTGGTAATTATTTTTTACTAACAAGTAATAAGAAGTTAATAATAAGAAGAACTGACACAAATGAAAGCTTGGGTAAAGTTTATTACTTCGTACCCCAGAGCCCTGCACCGCGGAGCTCCTATTTATGGGCGGTTTAAAAAAAAATAACCTCGAATCGCCATCTCCTTCCAACGCTGTCCGTGCTGGGGTGCCTTAAAATTCCGAGCTTGTTTCGCTCGCTCTTGGACTGATAATTCTAATTAATTATGGGTGTACTGATAGATTGTTGATTGTCACAGATACAACAAATAACTAAAAATTGAAGTGGTTTTTAGATCTCTCAAATATTACGAAATAATAACATTTGTTTTTCTTCTAAAAACTGTATGTTTTCTAACATTCAAACTTTACTTCACTTCTTGGATATAAACCTTTTCAACAAAAAAAACCGGCTTCAAACTCTCTGTCCTGTATAGTACAATTTAGCCTTATTTTCTAATTCATATGGAGACTAAAAATTATATCTCGTAAACCGTGAATTTCCGCAACTTGAAAATTTGTAAAAAGCTTTCGGAGGAGGTACTATCTACAAAAAAAAACTGAATTTCCAAATCAACGGCCCATAATGGAAAATTTATCCTGAAGAAGGGTGAGTTAGTTCACAAACTTTCGTCTTTATTGTGTGCTAAGCGTTCGAAATAATTACCGCTGTGTATGAGGACCAAAAATACACAAAAAAATTACCGCTCTTTCGACAATGAGTAAAGAGTGTGTTTACACTGGTACACAACTAATTTTATACGATTTCGACACGACTGATATATAGATGTAACTTATATTTTATTCAACTTACTATGTCCCACTCTGGTACAAAGGTTTTCCCTATAGCTTTACAATCAATGTCGGCTGCTTTTACAGCAATAGTTAAAATGGAGTCACCATCGTCGCGCCAGTACCTTGGGCCAGTCGTATTTAGTAGACCTGTCTTAGGCACTGACCACTACTTGCCGACTCTGGCCCGTCTACCCTAATGCATCTTATGCTACGTTTACATGTGGGCCCAGCCTCGGTCAGTCACCATTGCGTTAACGGGGTTTCCCTATATGGCTACACAATAGCGATTATTAATTATTATTTATTTATTTATACTTTATTGTACACCAAGATTACAATATAAAAAGGAATCCTTTTAAAAAATGAAAACACACAATCGGCGGCCTTATCGCACTCGGCGATTTCTTCCAGGCAACCTAGTATGGATAGAAATTGCCAGGACACATAATGGGGTTGCAGCGATTGGCCGAGGCTGAGCCCACATGTAAACGTAACCTTTCCGTGTTGTGTGTGTTTTTACTTTATTATTAATGCTGTCTGTTAGTTTTATTTTTAAAGTAATAAACTACACAGTTATTGAGTAACCATTTGGTAATCTAAACATAATTGAGATTTATGTATTTTGTGGTAGGTTTTCCTCTTGAAACAGCCGTCAATTGGCGAGCACATAGCCAAAATCAGATGCCGGAACAAAACTTCCGTAGTACTATACAAAAGGTATGAACTACCGTTGCGATTTGGATTCTCTACAAAGCTGCCTAGAAGTATGAGCGAAACGAGTAGGAGACCCATGCCAGGTAAAATATTTTAATGTTCATTGCATTTCCACCAAAAAGGTGGTATAGGTACCAAATTGGCTACCAATTGTGTGGTATAGGTAGGTACCCAAATGGCAACACAACAAAAACGATGCCACGATTTGATGAATTGAAGGAAATTTAATCAAAAAAATAAAAAGACCGGGAAAATAACAACAGATTCAACAACGTAGTTTATCGATGTAGGTATTAAAAACTTTTAATACTTTTGTTATAGGTAGACACAACAAAATACTAATAGATGCTTCACAAAGTAACATTAAACTGGAAGCTATAGAGATACGCGTTGCTAACGAACAACAGAAGATAACATTGGTGTTTGAAGAAACTCAGAGTACAGGCATCTACTTGACCAACGCTTTCATTGAACCTGACAAAGTTTTTTGCATTTGGGTAAATATGAGTATTACTATAATTAGCGTCAAGTGTCAATAGTTTAGTTCGAAAAACCATCACTAAAACAAATATTAAAAGTAATTGCATTGCTTTGCATCAGCCCTATATTGTTCCCACTGCTGGGACTCAGGCCACCTTTCTAGGAGAGAGAATGGGCCGTAATCCATACGCGGGCCCATTGATGGATGTCACATCAGCAATGTGATGTCAGCAATGGTGATGAAATAAATTACACAAAGTAATGCGTCTGGCTGGGTTTGAACTTATAAGTCGGGGCCGTTACCACTCGGCCACTACGGCTCTAAAAAAAACTGCTCTTAAAAGTAATACTGATAATATTTGCTCATTCCGTTAAAATTTACACTTAATATTGATTATTTTTTAATTTCAGGTGAAAGGTTATGATACGTCAACAAATCAAGAAATAAATGGTTTATCGGAAAATTTTATGCCTCAAAAAGGTTGGTATTTATTGAATTATTTAGCCTCTAAGTGTTCGATTACGGAGACGTGCGGCGTCGGGTGGCCCGTCGTACATTGCCATGTTTGTGTTTGCGCGAGCGATGACGCGGACCGCTGCTGCAATGTACGACGAAACGCCCAACGCGCCGCGCAATGCGCCGCGTCTCCGTAAACACGGCCTAACTTTACAAGATCATGCTTACTGCCAAGTACATCAAGTTAATTTGCCTTAGTAATTTAATCAGTTTAATTATGTTTTATTTTTATAAAGGTACTGCAAATGATTCAAGATGGACTAAACCACAATCAGAAATGCTAGATGCTGATTCGCTCGTTGATTTTGGTAAAAACGCAACTTTTGCTTGTAAAGTGACAGGTTACCCAGCACCGACCGTAACGTGGCAAGATGACAGCGGAGTAACCTTGCCGTCAGAGGTACTTCAGACAAATCTTATTTTGCAATTCATTTCAGAGATCGACGGTTAACGAAGCTGAAAGTATATCTACAAGCCGTAAAGCTCTTCTTGTTCCATTGCCAGACAAAGGCTGAATAGCCTGTCATTGTGATATTTTATTTTGACCATAGCTGCTGGTTATACAAAATTTTGAAGGTTCAAATTCCATCATTTATTGAGGTTATTAATTTATGAAACTCGTTGAAGTCAACAAATATTTTTTCATGCATATTCTGAAAACATTGCGTTGAATGAAAAAAAAAAACACTTTAAATTCTTTATCACAATTTTTAACTGTAAGTTACAGTCGTCTTGTTTTATTCGTTACTGAGTAACTTTTTTGTAAATTTATATCATTAGTTGATATATATTTTTTAGTTAGTTAGTTTAGCCTATTATGTCCCACTGCTGGGCGAAGGCCTCCCTCTCCCTTTTCCACACACGTCTGTCTTTGGCCATTATATTTTTTTTTACTTACTATTTTTGTTTCAGACTGTGTTATTAGAGATACCATCGCTGTATATAAGTTACGTCAGCATAGACAATGTAACAGTAAATTCTACCATTTACTGCAAATCCGAGAACTCGGAGGGTGAAGACTCTCGTAGCTTAAATCTGTATGTTAACAGACCATACATATTTGATGTCATTCAAAAACCTTCAGGTAACGTTTTTCACCATTGTGTTCATTATTATTATTACTATTTATTATTGAATCATATTTAAAACCATAATTTATCATAGATAGAGAGTCCGTTAGACTCGTGCATTATCAATTTAGGCTTGCGGACGGTGAGCAATTGGTAGATCACCGTCCGGACCGAACCCGGGTCGTCGATGGCGCTTGAGACGCGCTTCGAACACGCGCGTCTCAAGGAGATGTCAACAAAACCTTAGGGGTCCAGCAGGGCCCATGCCTACTGGAGCCATGGGTTCGCTTTTGAAAGAAAAACCCGGGATCCTGAAACTCAAGGCCAAGAAGAAAAAAGAAAGAAAGAAAAACAGTTTATTTACACGGAATGATGCAATTAAAAAACTAACAAGCCCTCCCACTCCGCCGTAGAGCGCGAGATTTCTGTGGCGAGTAGTCATTGGATGGCTTAACACCTAAAAAACAAAAACCATTATCAATGAGTAATGGAATCAAATCGAACACTGTAGGTAATGAAATATGGAATCGAACACTACAGGTAATGAAATATGGAGTCGAATACTAGGTAATGAAATAAGGTAATACCGAAGTATTTATTACCTATCTCATTATATTGTCCGATTTATGGTATAACCGCAGCGTAACGGACGCACACAAAAATATTACCTAAATACATCATTAAATTTTGATTGTTTTAATCCCGTGGAGGGTCGATCCAGTACATGAAACACTATCGATTTATATATATAAAATAAAAAAATAAAGTACTTTTTTTCTAAAATCCGAATTTATATACGCATGTGCGAAATTTTTTTTTTTAAGTACCTCTCCATCAAACTTCACGATGGATTGCTTTAGATTTAGATGAAGCAACAATGGTCGATGTTGACGATAGGCGTGTGGGGTCTGACCAGTTTTCCGGTTGGAGTTAACAAAAATACTCAACTTACAATTCTTAATTCTTCTTCTTCTTATCATATCGTTGGTTTTCTTTTCCTTCAAAGTTTTTGGGCCCAGTAGGTTGCCACGTTTACAGCGGCATCATTGGCATTTTTGAGGTCCTCCAAAGTGCAGGTGTAGGGACACTTTGGGCACTCTAATAAGTGGGCCATCGTCTGGTCAAGAGCACCACACTCGCACTGGGTGTCGGAGGGGTCTATAATACCCCACTTCCCGCCAGGTTGTGTTTGCAGCGGCCCACTTGCGTTTATTATTCTTAATTTAAAGTCGAGGTATAGTGTGACCGTGTAATAAGAGATAGTAAAACGCATCAAAATATAAATCATCAATATAAAGCATCGTAATATAAATCAGATGCGTACACTACACAACACACACACACACACGATTGTACAAAAAAAAACCGACGTCACTAGAAAAAAAAACCACTAAAATGATCAAAATAACTTTAGTTTCGGAAGTTGGTGTTTCTCGGTATTGTTTGTTTCTTATTTTCGGTACATTTTGACCAGTTAAGCGAACATAAATACACTGACCGGCACATTTTTCTCGCGAGTTCAGGTTTAGTCCGATAGTAGAAGTTACTAATTATCAGTCACCCTATATATGGTCGAATTGAGAAACCTCGTCCTGTTTTGAAGTCGGTTAAAAATAGGTTGTGATGGTGTTTGCGGTCGGTGAAAAATACCCAGTAACGGTACCAATAAAGAATAATGGTGTGCCGTTATCGAGAGTGCACTCGTTTAAGAACCTGGTGCATATCTTGAAGATATTGAGAGAGACTGCGGAGGAAACTGTCAATCAGAGCGAACATGATTGCCCTTCTACGGAGGTTAAGAAAACACTTTTTAGAATCTGCCATTCATCGTTCTATACCTGTAGCCTGTGGGTATGTTTTACGCAAAGATCGTATGCAGTAGTACCTACCCTTCGCGTGCAGTATAATAATTATTTCAGGGTGTTGATGGGGCTGCCTCGCTTCTGTAGCGCATCAGGGACGTTTGAGGAAATGTGTGTTGATTGGTTTTATGCATTCAGGGGCCGTTCAAGTATTACGCAAGCAGATTTTTTTGCAAATATTAACTCCCACTCGTCAGCAAAAGTAAGCAAAGCCCTCTACCCCCTCCCCCTCGTGCTTACGTTGGTATTGAATTTTTCAATATGCACCGGTTTTGTTATTAATTTAACACCATCCAGACCTACCGTCCCCCATGTCATCAAAAATAAGCAAAGCAAAGAGCCCCTGTAGTGCTTACGTAATACTTGAATGACCCCTATGCGTAATAGATGTGCATCCCTGATAGGTAGGGTACGAGCCAGTCCCAGCAGCATTCTGGGCATGATTGCTAACTGGCTGGACTGCTATGTTGTGTATCGTTACTCCATTATCTCAGTTGCAGTGCTGAAGAAATGATTATTTTATTGTGTGTGTTAATGTCATTTGTGGTTGTATTAATAAAAAAAATAATTAATAAACAAACTTACAACTATGTTAGTGACAGCACTAACATAGTTGTAAGTTTGTTTATTACTAACACCAATTGAGACTCATTGTTACTCGTAATAGTCGTAATAAAAAAATATTATGTTCATCACTGTTTTGAGTGATAAAAATATTGCAAAGGGTGAATTTTCTGAAGTGGGCTAGGCTGGCAAAATCCTAAACTGTGTGCTCGATTATAATGAAAAGAAAAATATCAATTTCCATAATGTACGAAATAAATAATATTGTTGATCAAAGACGTGATAATATTGTTGATCATTTTAGCGTGATATATGATGGAAAAATGAAGGTAGAAAACATGTTGAGCCGACCTTACAGCTAACCACAGGATAAGGGCTGACAATT
Organism: Leucania comma; assembly: GCA_958295575.1. Lineage (NCBI taxonomy): Eukaryota > Metazoa > Arthropoda > Insecta > Lepidoptera > Noctuidae > Leucania > Leucania comma. Next base: position 18,174,227 of record OY282477.1, on the reverse strand, counting down.
GATGAATTTATTATTCCTTAGACGCCTAACCTACCTTTAAAAAAAAGTGTTATGAATTATTCCGCAGCTCTGGCAAATACCGGCCCTAGTGAGTCCCGCCACTAACCACTTACTGCTGATATCTCTTTGATTCGCGCGTGGAACACAACGCGCCGTCTGTCCGGGTCTAGTCTCTATTGGACGGCGAATTAAACCTTGCTTGCCGTCTACAATCACGCCTACCGTGGACGGGAATCACCCTACGACTCTTGAGACCCAGGGTATCTCCTGCGGCAGCTTGGACATGAGGATTGCCTCTCTTACGCTTTCCGCCACCTGCATAACTGCTTCGCAGAAGGAGATGATCGCTTGTCAATTCCTCTCGTGCCGTTCTATGGCCTGTAAAAGGTCCGGACGTCAGTGTAGCCGCTGTCAACTGCCTCTAAGAAGATCCATTCCTCCAGAATTCTAGAAGTGGAATAATTCCGCACAAGTGGGACGGAGTCCTCCGAACGATTCGCGCAATGGTAACACCCGGGTGTTTCTTCCCATCAAATCTGAAACAGGAATCTCCCAAAACAACTGTTTCCAATTAGCACCTGAGTCAAGCAGAAAATGAGGTTGCTATGGCACTCCACAAAGTGGGAACTTATCGCCGCTATTGTGGTGTGTCCAGAGGTGTAACTATAAAACACTTACTTGAAGCATTTTTTATATTTTTTATTAGATAATTACATGGCATTTGCGGTGTTTTTCATATTTGTACAAAACTCAAGGTTTTTATTTACATTGCAGATCTGACTATAGAATATGGCAGCGAAGGTAAGCTATACTGCGAGGTGTCTGCTTACCCTGCGGCGGAGACAAAGTGGTACCACAACGGTACTGAGGTGACCTCGTCTGATGACCTACAGGTTGACCAAGAGACTTACAGTTTATGGATCAAAAACATGACTGTCAGCAACATCGGCGAATATAAGTGTGAAATGACGAACGAAGCCAATAGTCAAATTCATAGCGCTTTTGTTACAATTTCAGGAATTGGTAAGCAAGCCACTTGAAAAAATTATTTTTATTTAAATACCTTGAATTAGTTTAGAATACCTACTAAGAAACAGGCCCTTAGTACCTAACATTAAAGAAAAAAAAAATTATATCTACGAACCTATTCGTAACCCAAGTTATTTTCTAAGGTTATAAAAATAAACGTATTTTACAGAGGCACCTGAAGTAGAAGTAGAAAAATCAAATGTGACTCTGAAACTGGGAGATTGGAGTTACCTGGAGTGCAGGTAAAGCTCATTTTACCGCTGTTATTGTTTTTCCTGTTCTATTTTATTCAGGGCTCTCGTAAGCCTAGCTTAATAATTTCTCATCATCAGCCTTTTAATGTTCCCACTGCTGGGACACAGGCCTCTTCTCAAGGAGAGGGAATGGGCCGTAATCCGCCACGCAGGCCCAGTGCGGGTTGGTGGATGTCACATGTCTTCGAATTTTTGGTTCTAGGATATGCCCGGTTTCCTCACGATGTTTTCCTTCACCGTTTTGAGAGCAGTGGTGATGAAATAAATTACACAAAGTAATGCGTCTGGCTGGGTTTGAACCCGCGACGTACAACTTGTAAGTCGGGGTCGTTACCACTCGGCCACCGCTGCTTTCAATAATTTCTATTAATTATAAATCCTATTACCTATGATTGACATATTTACGATTGATATATTTTCAGAATAATTAAAGGAAAACCTACACCAGTCATAACATGGACGTTTAAATCTGAGAATGGGTTCGAGTTTGGTTCTTTGCCAGATGGTGTGGCGGAAGACGATGGCAAATTGAAGATAGCTTCAGCACAGTCTGAACATAAAGGCGTCTATAGATGTGACGCCACTAATATAGAAGGACAGCATTCTGCGGATGTGACTGTCCAACTGCAATGTAAGATAAAATTATTTTAAACAAGATTTCTTGGCGTAACCGATAGTTTCATATATTTATGACTAGCTGACCTGGCAGATTTCGTACTGCCTAATAGTCAATGAATACTTTTATTCTCGCGATTTTAAACCTTTCTTAGAGTATCACGAATCTTCCAAGACTAAAATTAGCCAAATCGGTCCAGCCGATCCCGAGTTTTAGCGAGACTAACGAACAGCTATTCATTTTTATATAAAAGATAAAAAGACTAGCTGACCCGACGAACCTCGTTCCGCCTAAAATTCAATTTTTTTTTTCGTGAATTTTTCCATATTTTCTCACCGTTTAAACCTTCCCTGGAGTATCACGAATATTTCAAGACCAAAATTAGCTAAATCGGTCCCGCCGTTCTCGAGTTTTAGCGAGACTAACGAACAGCTATTCATTTTTATACAAGAAGAAAATAAGAAGAATAGAGCTAAAATCTAAAGACAACGAATCGTTTTCAAAATGCTAGTTCTGCGTCAAGTAGCGGTTGAAGATCACTTGCAAATAACACAATAGAAAAACCTCTTGTCTTGGAATGTACTAACTCCAGAAAATAAAGTTTACGTACCTACATATTTGTTGATAGATGCACCATCGATATTAAATGACGCTGATTCCCGCACCGTGACTGTTAAGGAAGAGGATGACGTAGTGCTGACGTGTGAGGTGGACGCGGCTCCAGCGGCCAACGTGCGCTGGGAGATGTCACAAGATGACGTCATAGTAACGCTGGATGCCCGACATAGCACTGATCATCGACATTCTCACAGGTATATTAAAAAAGACAACAATAACAAAAAAAAATATACCAATAGGTACAGTAATGTCGGAGTAATGGGTTTGCATGACATTATATGCAAACTCATGCTTATGAGTTATCATACTGGTTTTTTAGTATTTCGAAGGATATAAGTATGACCTACCTAATCCTAACATCGAGATTGTATCATAACCGAAACTGCGTTTACTTGGTTTCAAAGTAAGGTTTGCTTTCTTTAAGCGCATCATAACATCTTCTAGTGACTCTAAGAATTCGATGAAGCTATTCCTCCACACTAATATATTATCTACATAACAAATAGCCTTTTTGTATTTAATACCTGCGAATAATTTATTCATAGTTCTCTGAAAAACAGCTTGACTTGTTTTAAGTCCAAAAGGCAATACATTGAACTGATATAATCCTGAAGATGTAATAAACGCAGTTTTATGTTAAAGATACAATCTCGGTGTTAGGATTAGGTAGGTCATATTTATATCCTTCGAATTACTAAAAAACCAGTATGATAACTCATATGCATGAGTTTGCTTATAATGCCATGCAAACTCATTACTCCGACATTACAGTACTTTATGCGTAAGATACTCGGAAATTTTATCACATGAGTATTTGAGTATAGTACGTACGCGGTAAATAAGTTGATCCATTTGCTATGGTCACGCGCAGCCCCACTTCGATTGAGACCCAAAAATCGGTTACTGCGCAATTTTATGTAATACTCAAGGCCGACCGTCATGATGGATCAACTTGTGTGCTGAGATTATAACCGATCTTTTTGCTCAAAACTCAATAAATATGCTATTGAAATATTTGTTTTGCGTGACAACAGCTGTTGGGTATCTACATCTCACTCAAATCACGATTAAAATTATAGCAGAAGAGAAGAATAGGCCATTTGGTTTTTATTTACAAGTATAGATAAATTAGAAGTTATTGCGTTTAACATTGGCTGGGGTTTAGAGTTTTAAACGAATTTAACTTTACATTTAATGGTTAACCATCACTTTAATTTAATATATTTTGATTTGAATTGTATTACTTATCAGTTGAATTAAAAGGTTTTATTATTTCAGTTTTTATTTATTTATTTAACTTGATCAAGTATGTCATTGATTTTCAAGGTTTTTCTTCAAAACACACAGACTCAAAAAACAAAAGAATAGTTGATGCGTAAAGGTGAGCAGCTATTTTTGTTCATAATAGGCCTATTTTTTCTTCAGATTTAAAGCGTTGTGGAAGGACTCTGGCAATTACCACTGTATTGCTGAGAATAATATTGGTACGGCGCAGAAAACCATTAAAGTTAATGTGTTAGGTGAGTATATCCTCAGAAATTATTTCTATTCATATCATTTATTCCAATGCTGCGTCTTCTGGTACGCGGTCGCCACTCCAGAACCTTTCGGCCCCAACGGCCCCATCTGTTCTGCGTACAATGTGCCCTGCCCATTGCCACTTAAGATTGGCGATTCTACGAGCTATGTCGGCAACCTTGGTCCTTGGTTGGTTTGTTGGTTTGAAGGCCTCCCCCAAGGTGGATCGATGACCTGGTCAGGGTCGCTGGAGTCCGATGGATGCGAGACGCACACGACCGGTCGTTGTGGCGACGCTTGGGGAGGCCTATATCCAACAGTGAACGTCTTTCGGCTCAAATGATGATGATGATGATATTATTTTTATTTTGCTTCCTGCCCTATCGTTGAGAACTGTATAACTGCCATCACCACTATAGTATTGATTCAAATTCTGAACACGTAATCACGAATTCATCTTCACCTCTTAACAATGATATATTTTACTGAAAAAGCTGCAGAACGGTTTAAATACTGAAGAAAAGAAAGTTTGATGCCATGATATTCACTAAGTAGATAATAATATATTCACTAATAAAAATAAACATATATTTGCAGTTGCACCTTATATAGAAGCGCCTAAACTGAAGACTGTGGTGGCGCGGACCGGCGACAATGTAGTGTTAACCTGCAACGTGCTGTTTGGCAACCCTGAGCCTTCGACTAAGTGGGAGTTCATAGCTCCGGACTCTCAAACTAAGGTGTTGAACAGGTAATCTTCACATAGTAACCATAACTGCATATCTGTGCACGTGGCAAATAAACTGAACCATTTTCTGTAGTTACGCACGGACCCCCCTTCGATTGGGACACGAAAATCGGTTACTGCGCATTCATGGTCGACCGCCATGATGGTTCAACTTGTGTGACGAGGATTATAACCGATTTTTGGGTCTCAGTCGAGGTAGGGGGTAGCGCGTAGATGTGACAGATGGTTCAACTTATTCGTCGCATACTATACGTGTACGTAGTATAGGAGATTATCATAATTTTTAATCATTTCTGCTTTTAGGAGTAATTCTTCAAGTATACTGCATTTAAATAATGTAAGTTACATAAACGAAGGATCGTATCTATGTATTGCTGACAACGACGTTGGTACGGACAGTATCAATATTTACGTGAAGATACAATAAAACAATGAGCTCTACAATTTTGACCTGTTTTATTTAATAAATAATCCTTTTTCCTGTCATAAAATCCAGGAAAACCATGATGGAGTATAGGCAGAATTGTAAATATTAAAATATTTCTTAGGATATATTTGAGAACTTTTGTAAGACACAGAAGAGTCAGCATTATTTCAGACCCAATTACATAGTAAAGTTAAAAAGACAAGTTAGTTACAGATGAGCATAGCATTAATACTTTATGACGTTGCGTTTATAAAGACCCCTCTAATAAAAGGACCATTCAGGAATACTAATCAAGTCAAGTAAATAACCCTATAAACCTTTAAAAGGCTGGTGTTTAAGTCAAGAATGAATAGGTTACTTCTAGGCAATCGTGCTCCATCGTCGGTCACATCATCGCTTACCATCAGGTGAGACAGTGGTTAAAGGCGAGCCTGTCAATAACAATTTAAAAAAATTACGAGACAACCTGTAGAAAATGTAAGTAATCTTAAGAGATATGGCAATGTCGTAGCAAATATCAATTCTTCTTGTATAGTGAAACTATTTGGAAATTAACTAAACAGGAACAAAAAGATGCCATGTTTAACGTAGGTACTTAGAGATATTATGTACTTGGGTAAGTATACAATAATATAAAAATACTTGCCGAGTCGGCAAACGTTTTTTGCCATATAGATTATTTCGGGCCACCCTTATCACCTAGGACTCTAAAAAATTGCCTGCGACGTATTTTTAAAACTACCAAATATATTTACAAAAAAAAGTCTTAGGCCCGTATTACAGAACTACAATCAAGACTCAAGCCTTACTTAAAACTAGTCTCAGTTGGAGTTTTAATTTTAGAACTTAACTTGAGCAGAAAAACTACAATCAATAATCACCTGAGCAATGTCACTTTAAAATGAGATTTTTTACGTATTTTAGAACAGCGGTTGAGGCTTGACTGAGCTCCACTCAATGTGTCCTTATTTTAAAATGACAATCAGCTCAGAATCACTGCTTGAGGCGAGATTTGATATTTGTTTTCGCAAGTGTAGTCGAGACCACGCTTGAGCATAGATTCGCATGTTTTTTTTTTGAGGATTTGGAGTGAATAGAGTACCTACCTAATCAAAATGGATATATATTTGCTGAAGTAGATAATACAAATCAACCGTTTAACTTACATGTTCCTCTGAGATATTTACGAGATACGCAGGACCCTCAAAATTTTGAAAATTTTAAGGAGAAGTACCTACAGGTTTTCAAAAGATGTCGTGAAACATTAAATTTTACTGATGATTGACCACGATTTAAGAAAACCACATAACCGTGGGCATCCGGTAGTCCCAGAATTGCAAATTCTCATGTGTTTACGATTTTTTAACTTGGTAACTGAGACCTTCTTATTTTCATTTCTTTCTTTTTTGAGTTTCATTAGAATCACCCGCACTATTCATTCAACACATTCTATTTTTTTTTTGCAGTATTTATCAGCAAATGTAACGAGTCTGCCTTCTCGCAAACTTCGCTGTGGTAGTCAATACCAATAAAATTCTCAGCTTCATTTTACCGAGATCGCGCCTGTTTCAATGATTCCACCCACATATTGTCCAGTTGTGCAAACACTTGAGATCGTCCGCCTTGTCATCCAGTTTTGATCCAGTTTAATCATGCGAAAAAAACAAAGATGTGCAATAGAAAACAAACTATTATTCAGGGTTACTACAATGATAGCTTACTCACGTAATCAGAGATCAAAATCTCTACTCAAGCGCAGTTTAGTTTGATTTGAGTTTGAGGATAGTTCTAAAATAAACTAAACGCTTAAGTCGAGATTCTTCGCTCAAGCAGTAATCGGTTGAACGCAGTTTAAGTAGTACTTGAGTAAGGTTCTGTAATACGGGCCTTAAATTCTATCAAGGCGTTTCAGAGGAGTTCGGTAATAAACACTATGACACGAGGTTTTTATTTAAATATATAATAATAGAGTTACTACTAAAATGAAATAAATAATAATTAAGTTATTTTTGTAATTATGACTATGGCCATGTTGAAAAACAACTAGTTAATAATATCTTCTAAAACACGTACACAACGCATTTTGTGGTTTACTAAAGGGAAAATTTAACCCCATTTACTGCTAATGAGCTCTGAATCAAGGAAACTTAACTAATATTCTGCTAATAATGCAACCACCGATCGCTTTCACACGGACACTGTGACATTCCACCCAAGCATGGCAGACATCCATCCTATGCTCCACCGTATCTACTGGGCAATCCTTCTTTACCTAATGCTGAAGAAGCAGCAACTCTTTTTAGTGAAAATCTGTCTTGTGCAATCAAATCGAGCCCAACATCCAAGATCGTTTCTAATCGAAGTATAGATCGATTATACCTGGGCTGGTATAGTGTATCCAAAACCGTGATAGATTACATGCTAAGGCCACAAAAAATTCAAATAACTCAGTTCTTGAGGTTACTTATAAGCGCTACAGAAATTTCTGCAACGCTCTTTTGCGAAAGCTGAAAATAAACTATGAAAAAAATATTTTACAAAATGCCAAAAATAGTAAGGAGACGTGGTCAGCTATCAAATCAATCACGGATACTGTCAGGCATAAAATCAGTGCCAAGGAATTACTGGAGAGCAGTAATGACCCATTTAATATAATATTTACCTACGCCGATGACACATCGTTGGTGTTTCAGGGAGAGACTTGGAATAAAGTTCAACGAAATGCGGAGATAGAGCTGCATAAAGTTTATGGCATAATAACGAAAACCTCTTGTATACATTTCACTAACGCTCGCATAAAACAACCGAATGTGGCAGTTCGATTTCACACTTGTGCACAACCACAATTCACTCAACAGTGTTCGTGCACAGCGGTGAATAAAAACAAGACAGTTAGATCAAGATCAAGATCTGGGGGTTATTTCGGATGAGAAATTAACTTGGCAACCACACATCAACATGGTCTTATCAAGAGTTAAGAAACTTACATGAGTTTTCAAAACAGAACAGAGCGAGAGTGTAGCAGAAAGCGATCTCCTACGTACTCTGATTATTATGCTTTGGCCCAATCAGTTATCGCCTACTATATAGAAGCTTAGGGCGGTACGTGCAAAACGTATCTCTTACAGCTTGAAAGAGCACAACGGTCATTGCTGAAGACAATGCTATTCAAACTGTACAGATTCCCCACGAAGTCTTTGTACGAGATATGCCGTGTGGTACTGTACCTGAATGCAGATCATCACAACAAACTTGACCGTCTTCTAAATTAATGCGTTCGATTCGTTTTCAATCTACGTAAATATGATCATGTTTCAGCGCATCGTTCGCTTATAAAGTGGTTACCCATACGCCAGCCCAGAGTAATAATAAAACATAAATATAATTGTATTATATTTATGTTTTATTATTATATCTATTCTTGTATTCACCTTTTCTCTCTCTTTTATTGCATCTACCAGTACCCGTACCATTATTTGTCTGCCTATTACCCTACGGTTTTGGTGGTAGAAAATGCCTAAGGCATTAAGTCCGCCTCTGTACTTTTGTGCAAAAAGTCATTAACAAATAAATAAAGATTAACTGTCAAAAACTTGTCAGGTCTCAAGTCACAAAATCACTTTCGCAGATTTTTCTAGTCGCTTTTTTATATTATTGATGTGTGTAGTGAAACGGGGCAATTTCATAGGATAGTTTCATTGCATACTTACTTCGCACATCTCTAGTAGAACCGCAGCCGTCGGGAAAATCCAACTTGCAAAATGTTATTGACAAGAAGTTCCTATCATTCATATTTGATTGCTCTTTGCACCTTGTTATCATTTTACTTTTTGTTCCAAGAGCAAAAGCTATAAATAATTCCGATACGGGTAACGGTACATACTATTGTTGATTGACAATTATTTCAAGTTTCGGAAAAGAAAAATCAGGACTAGAAAAATGTGAAATAAATTATTATTATTGTGTAAAATTGTCCACTTGTTGGAAAAAATACTTTTTAATTAAAGCGTTGTAGGTTTTTAGCAGTGGTGGCCGAGTAGTAACGGCTCCGACTTACGAGTCGTAGGTCGCGGGTTCAAACCTGGCCTGGCGCATTACTTTGTATAATTTATTTCATCACCACTGCTCTCAAAACGGTGAAGGAAAACATCGTGAGGAAACCGGCATGTCCTAGAACCAATAATTCGAAGATATGTGACATTCACCAATCCGCACTGGGCCCGCGTGGTGGATTGCGGCCCATTCCCTCTCCTAGAGAGGAGGCCTGAGTCCCAGCAGTGGGAACATTAAAAAGGCTGGATGATGATGATGTTGTAGGTTTTCATGCTCTTATTTGTGTCTACCACAGTAAGTACTCGAGACTTGGAGCCATACAGTCTGACCATCATTTAAAATTTAATGGTAGCTAACAAAACAAAATTCATTTCATTTTTGCCGTCACATAAATATCATTTTATTCGTTCTTGCAAAAAAATATCTTAAAATTTGATTTGCTGTTCAGACCAATAAGGCGTAAAATCTTGGGATAAGACAGTGTAATTTCGCATAAAAAAACATTACAAATCAGCAACTTTGCCATCAATGCATGCTTGAATGCTTAAAATTGGATTGGTATTTAAACGATTGCTTTAATTACGTTAATTAGTTTTGAAGCTTTTACATTATCAATAACCACATCAGGCTTATATGCCTGCCATATTTGTTGAAAAAAGAAAAAAACAATTATATTGCAATTTCTTTGCTTGTTTATTTATCCTATATTATATCTTCGATTTCAGTTTTGGATTTTGTGGAGTTAATTGTTGGCATTGAAAATTTTGCATTTGATATTTGCTGTTTTTTCTATTGCTTTTCCATTGCATATTTCTACAGTGAAGCTGTGTTGTGTGCATTCTTCCTTTATTTTACATTATTTCCTAAAGCAATTAATTTATTTTTGAACGTCCACGTGCCAGAACGTCTCGAGTATTGCCATATTTTTCCTTTAAGTAGATTGGACCCACGGATATCAAATTGGACCACTTGAAATTTGCAGTTTTATGAAGATGTGATTTGCAGATCTCGTCTTACATAACGAACCAAAATTGGTTCTACTTTTTTCCACTAACATTTATCCAGTAAGAAAGAAAATTGTATGATTTGGTATTCATCCAATTCGAATTTTGTCGTTGAAGATGCTGTGCTACGACAAGATGTAGAAGATAAGGAACTTTCGGTCATCGTATTAGTATCATTATAATAACTAGATAGAAAATCAAAAATGTTGCAGTAGTTTCTCTTCAGTCACGAGTAAACCCAAGTGGTGACATGATGTAATTTTATTTCTTCTGAGATGTACAGAATATATTTATTATCTTTAAGTTTTTGCGAATTGTGTTATATTTTATTATAAAGAAAAAAATTCGGCTCGACCTCGTCGACCGATTTTTTTTTTAGTCTTTTGTTAGTTTTCGTCCTTTCCCTTTCATCGTTGTGGAAAAAGAATGCAACATTGCAAGTGAAAATTATCTACCTACGATGTATTATTACGACCAGTCTGTCCCTATGATACGTAAAATATTTTTTTTAATTCATTCATAAATACAGTTATTTTTCAAGTTTGGTATCTTTTTGTACAATTAAACCGGAATTGGTTTGTATTGGTACTCAGATTTGCATAACAACGTTGTTTAAACACTAGTAGATGTTCAAGTTACATTCAAACAACATCGTAGGTAAAAAATAATTACACAAGATAAATAAACGTAAACATCTATTAGTACGTGGACTTGTAGGTACGTGAATAATATGCCTTTACTTAGCTGCACAGAGGTGCATACAGTCGAGCTCTTACATCGTTTACAACCCTGAAGTCTATTATTGCATTATATCTATAATTACAATACATATATTAGGCAAAAGCTTCAACATAAATGAATACTTAAAGGGTCAAGTTGTAATTACAATAAAAACAATTATTTTTTATTTATTACATTCATGTTGTAAATAGATGTTACATGATTGTAGTGTCTCAAACATGAACCCTTGTAAGGCACAGCAACATTTTTATATTCTTAATATTGCATGCATTTTATAGTACATTACGTACTAATTAATACAATTTCATGCATTAATTATTGTACTGAGTCATTCGGTTCTTATTTTTCCTTAAATTATTTTATTACATTAAACTATTAATTTTAGATTTATTCACAATATTGTATTGTTGCAATATTATATTAAATTGTTGTAGAATAAAAATATCAACGATAGCTTCATATAAATAAGCGATTGTTTTTCAACACTTTTTCCTGCATATTTTTTTAACATTAATTACATTTTTCTATACATACTATAGTATGTATAGAAAAATAACTGTACACGGTCGCAATGGAGAATGTCTTCAAGGTTTTGGAATGGAGAGGCCTAGGTATCAATAGGGTCAATAGCGAGTGCATCACTCACCTTCGGTTTGCCGATTTTTTTTTAAGTACCTAGTCAACTACGGAGGAGCTTAGTACAATGGTCGGTAACTTCCGAAAGAGAGAGAGAACTATTCTTTTTAATCAAGGGACGTTATGAAGAAAAAAAGAAATTGAAATCATAAAATATTTTTCATTAGTAAAACGGATATGTTAAGGTATAATTCCTTACAAATTTAAAAAAAAAATCACGTGTTTAAACCTAGTCGCCAAAGTTGTGTCCTAATGTACGCTATTTAATGAAATATAAATAAATATCAGGTCACAAGTTCAATCTTTAAATGCCTTCGCTTTCTGCTAGTTTCCTACGACCACTGTCCACGTCAGTAAATCCCGCGCCATACATAACCAGAGACGGCAACAAATATATACAGGCAGTGCTAATATATTTTAACGATAAAATGTTCAATAATATAATGTATTTTATTACCTAATTATTGAGTTTGTGGTTGTAAATACATTACAATTTAATGAGGTCACTCGGTAAAATGGAAGCTGAGAATTTTATTGTAGTAGGTACGTAGGTAGGCACTAATTGAATAGAAACAAATGAATCTCGTTTACAATAAAAGGTAGGTTTACCGGTATTTTAATCAAATTGAAAATGTCTCATTGACGCACCATAAATCTTGATCACCCTTTTTCTAACTTTCTTTTTATATGGGAAATCATTCAATGACCTCTTCCTCTTTGAATGGAGCGTGAGGGCGTGTCAGACTTCTATTAACTAAAATCCTCTCCTATGTTCCTTATTTGTCTTGGGTTCAATGACCCCGGGTTTTCCTTTAAAAAACGGCCCTAGTAGGCTTCGGCCCTGCTGGGTCCCTACGGTTTACTAACATCTCAATGAGGGGCACGTGGAACTATGTGCCGTCGATGACTGATCCGGCTCGATCCGGTTACCGGACGGATGCAAGCCCACGCTTATGGTGGCTGGAAATTGTGTTTGGAATCCCGGCGGCTGGGGCGTGAGGGCCACTCCCTCACGCATTGGGTCGACTCCTTCATTAGCATTACTGCGTAGAAGGAGGCGACAGCCTGCCATTCCTCCTCGCTCTAGACCATGGCCCGGCTCGAGAGGTCGTTACCGCCGATCGCCCCCACGACGACAAGTGTTACCTACAATTGCCACTGCCCATACGGGATACACCTTTACCGTTTGTGTGGAGTCCTTCATGCGATCCACACAATGGCGACATCCGATACCCTTTCTCTAACTTCATTCATTTAAGATCCTTTGTCCCCTAGCTGGGGCAGAGGGCGTCGACAGTAGTTGCGTTATAGGTTTTAAATTCTATAGGTCGTGAAATTCAAATATTAGGATTCTATTCATACTGCCTCTTTTCGAAATCGCATCAGTGGTTAGTAAAAAGAATGGGACCTGTACCTATTATGCTCCGTTTAAGAATCGCAATGATAATATAATTTGCAAGACTTGATTACAGACACACATAGAGATAGGCGAAACTAAAAATAAAAAGCTTGCAACTCGTAGTCCTGTTTTTAGTATTTTTCGAAGTTCGCAAACAAACCAATAGACCTTGAATATAAAGTTTACTTGAGTATACAATGCCAAGTCAATTTGAAGATAACACAGTTTTCAAAGTAACCCATTTTAGAAAACGCCAGTTTATAGGTAAATCAAAATTGTTTAGATAAGTGACAACACGAAGAGACAATTTAGAGCCTCTCCTCTCCCGCCTCTCGCTTTCTTGCTAGCCGACGAAGACACGGAATCGATTTGTCTATCTCTGTTAATCAATCTGTCTAAGCTGTACCAATGTTCCACTGTGTATCAAATATATATTGTAAGCTTCTCATCGTAAGTCACATAAAACGGAACAGACAAAATATTTTCCATTGGCACCTTCAAATCGGTTTTTCCAAATAAAAGCAAGTGTGTATCAACTATCCAATTAAGAGTAAACTATTTATATATAATTTAATCGCGGTCTACCGGACACACACCAATGATACTTAAACGTTAGGCATAAACAAAATGTATGATTAAATATTTCCTGCTAACTCAAGGAAAACGTTGTTTTATGCAATAATAATTATAATTAAAAATTCCCCTGAAATTGAGAATCGAATTAATAAATATAATAACATAAGGTCTTTATTAATCCAATAACTTCAAATTACACACAAAAGTTAAAAAATCTAGAATTACAGGTAACCTACATAGTAAATCTGTGATGAAAACTTGTTCAAAATTGTTGTATACTTTTTAATTGAAACTTTAGAACCTCAAACTAGGCCAGAAATACGTGTATTTTGGGATTCTATTGACTCCTCCTAAATTAAAATGTCTTACACTAATTAACAACAGTTGGATTTTAAACTTCGAATTAATATTATTCTTGAGAACTGTAATACAGCGATAAAGTAACAGTAAGAACGCAACGCGTTCAGTATGGCTGTTTTTTTCTTTAAATGAATATTTGTATTGTTTTCGTTCATCCCCCGAAAGACCACGGTCACTTTTGCTGCGATGGCGTCCATACTGGCACTCCGTAAATGCCATGGACCACGTAGAGCCTGCGGCAGGAGATATCTGAACTTAGATTGGGCAGGAGTCACTTGAGGTCAGCCCCGGCCCTAGTTTGATTAGGGTAAATTAGTAAAATAAATAATGATACATAGCAAAAAATCAGTCCATGATGGATTTTTATCATTATTTTTGCCGTTATCAGCGGCCCAAAAATACATTGGAGTCAACCATTAAATCACTAGGGAGAATCCCTGTAGATCAGTAGAAGCGAGGTTTTTCCACACAGTCATTGCCATTAATCAGTTATTTTATTATTTCAATTTTGTTTTCAGTTCGTTTTGTTTTTTCATACACATGATGCAATATTATAAAACTTGAAAATAATATGTAGGTAAGTGATAGCGTTTGTATTATTTTACACAGGCACAACTGTAGATATGTGACAAGATCACTATAGATTTTGAGTTTAGTTTTTACAGTACCCTAAAAATGTGAGTAGTGTATAAGGCGTTGGAGCATCTTATTTAATTAATTAAAATCAAAAAGTTTAGCACGCACTAAAGAAGATATAAAGTTAAATGCTCAGGCTCAATAAAAAAAAAAACAGTTCCAGTGATAATGAGATTTATCTGCAATTTAAACTGATGACAAACGTGAAAAAATAGCTAATTTAATTTTTAGACGACAATTAAATTTCTTCTTTAGTCAATCTATGCGATTAAAGTCTGCTTAATCAGGCTTTCCTGTGGCCTCAATAAATTAAAGCCTCTTATCTAGAAATAAAAAAATACCACTAAGCATCTACGTTACGGTAATATTTATAGATAATATTACCGTGTCTACGTGCTATACATATAACACTACAGACTCAACGGCGCGGCCTGGGTCGAGCAAAGGATGAGGGTGGACACTGACAGTCGCGGCGGGCCGCAGTGATGAGGACGGAAGAACGGTGGTCTGTATTTGCGAAGGGTGACGATAGTATACCTGGGATGACAAAGCTTGCGATTGAAAGATTTTGACGTATTTCACTTTTTTTTTTGTCGGCAATATTCATAAAATTTCAGTTTCATCTGTCTCCACATGAGATCTTTACGAGATCCTTAAAGATCATCACACTAACATTAACTATAGATGTAAGGCCGGTTTAAAACCAATTAAACCAATCCGTTTAAAACGGTAAATGTTGATGACAAAGTTTTACTTAATTATAACTAGATTTTCTTGATTTTAACGAGGTAGGGATATAACGGAGTATCTATGAACTATGTAGATTTTTTTAACGTGAGATATACCGATATTGATATAATTAGCGGGTTTAGTTCTAATTGGTCCAACCATAATGCGTAGATACTTATTAGATTAGGTACCTACTTAAGTTATAAAAACTCTATTGATAAGTCAAAAACTGTGTTGGTAAAGAATTATTTTTTTCATTGTTTTCAGTCAATGTAAATAAAAAAAATGATTTAGTTTAAAACCAAACACACACTCTCATACTCTCGTTGACGTCGCCACACGACACGACGCAACTTACACTAATCACACACACATGCACATTTTGTAGACGAGTTTTCAACCGTTTAAAACGATTTATTTGGGGTTTAAAACCGGCAACATTTTGTTTAAAACGTTCTAAATCGTTTTACATCTATAATCATGACCAAAGTTTATATGTATGTTCCTATGTGTGTATGTTTACTACTCCTGACGCTCAAACGAATTAAGGGATTTAGATGTTTGGCACACAGGCAGACCATGTCCAAAAATAAAACATAGGATAGTTTTTACCCAGGGTTGTTTCCTTGTAATAATTTTCTGCTTTTACGCAGGCCAATTCACTGCCAGAAGCTAGTTTTGTATACAATCTAATGAGTTTGTGGGTATGTTTATGTGTATATTTGGTTTTACTTTCCGCTCCAACAGCTAAACGGATTTGGATGAAATTTGGGGGGTTTCCTTGGAACAGTGTTCTACTTTGACGTGGGCGAAGGTGGTTGTAGTATTGTATATATATATCATCATCATCATCAGCCTTTTAATATTCCCACTGCTGGGATACAGGCCTCCTCTCTAAGAGAGGGAATGCCGTAATCCACCATGCGGGCCCAGTGCAGGTTAGTGAATGCCAAACGTGTCTTCAAATTTTTGGTTCTAGGACATGCCGGTTTCCTCACGATGTTTTCCTTCACCGTTTTGAGAGCAGTGGTGATGAAATAAATTACACAAAGTAATACGCCCGGCCGGGTTTGAACCCGTGACCTACAAGTTGCAAGTCGGGGCCGTTACCACCCGGCCACCACTGCTATATATGTATATATATTATAAAAGCAAAAGTTTGTGAGTACATGTTTGTAAGTTTGAGCGGAGCTGAGACTTGCGGCTTTGAAAAAGGTATGACCGTATGGTTGATGACAAACTACCAAGAGGCCGTAGCCCTAAAAAATGGGCAGACAAGGTCTGCTCCATACTAATCACCCAATCGCACGTCACACTTCATGATAACAAGAACATTCACAAACGGCGAGACACCATCAGTTAGAAGCTAATAAGTACAGCGGGAACTTCACGACCCTCATTAATGAACAATACGACTCGAAGAGGAGCAGATGCGTAAGCTTGTTACATCTTCACACACGAACGGCTGAACGAATTTCGATGGAACTGAGTACACAGGTTGAATATGTAGAAATAGCACATAGATCCTATGCTGTTTATTCCACAATTTACTACTTTTACGCGGGCGAAGACGATGGCTGTAGCTAGATATTGTATTACCAAATGGAAGTCAAACAAAGTTAGTCAAAGAATTTTCCGATGAAAATTTCTGCTTACACTTTTAAATTTATCTGAGCAGTTTAAATTTTAAAGTTAAATCAATATTTGTATTTAAATGCGAAACTATGTATGTGTTCTTGTCTGTTAAGTCTTTATATTCATACGAATTTTACGGCATACGGATAAACTATAGGTAACCCGAATTTAGACATAGGACATTTTTCATACTGTAATACCAGTATGAAAAATGTCCTATGTCCAAAAACTTATCTTTTCATAACAACAATAGCTACGCAGGCGACACTATGGGAAGATATTTAAAAAAACAAGCTGTTATTTTTGCCGTACATTATTATATTTAATATAACGTTTTTAGTAAACAAACAAGGAAAATTATATTTTATAATTAATTTATCATAGGTAAAAACTATAATAAATTTATGGATAAATCTATCCCGAACCGAATAGGTACTTAAAATAAATAAAACATATATTATCTTTTGCCAGCATGATAAACAAACATGATACTATAAATTGACCTTTTGTTATATTCTGCCAGTTTGTATTGCGTATTCGTAGTAATCAGTAGAGTACGGAATACTGACTGCAAAAATAGCATATAAAATGTGGGGGCAAATATACCCGCACGCGGTGTTCTTAATATTTGTGAATATTATATTTAAAATATCATGCCAGGGTAATGGCAGTATAACTTTTCTCATAGACGATACAAGCTCAATGGATGACGACATAAAACAAGTTAGAAAAAGTGTGCACCGGATCAAAGATATTGTTCTACATGAAAAGTCCAGCCTAATCGATAACATGGTACTGGTAACATTCAACGATCCAGGTAATGCTTTCGTATTTTATTTAATACGTATACTTCCAACGGAAAACGATAATGTTACATTTGTTTACGCGAATTTTATAACCCAGCTAAAAGATTATTTTTGTTTATTTTGGAGGCAGTCAACAAGCTCATATTAGAACTCTCTCAGGAAGATTAAGCTCAGCTGCATATGCAGTAAGAAAAATAAAACAATTGACAGATGTAGCCACAGCTAGATTAGTTTACTATGCTTATTTCCACAGTATTATGTCTTATGGCATTTTACTGTGGGGATCTGCAGCTGATGTAGACTCAATTTTCATACTGCAAAAGAGAGCAATCCGGGCTATTTATAAAATGGGTCCTCGCGAGTCCCCCAGAGAAAAATTAAAAAAAATCGATATACTGACTCTGCTTTCTCTTTATATCTTGCAAAGTATTTTGTATGTTCGTAGAAACTTGGGACTTTATAAAATTAGAAGCGATTTTCATAACAAAAATACGCGTAGTAAACACGAAATTGTTTTACTCAAATGGAGATTAGCTAAGACCAGCAAGTCATTTTTAGTAAACAGCATACGCTTTTATAACAAGCTGCCAAGAGGTAACTGCACGTAGCGAGGGAAAGTTTAAAACTCATATTAAGCGTGTCTTAACCAAAAAAGCATATTATAAGGTTAAAGACTATGTCGAAGACACGCTTGTTTGGCAATGACTGCTTCTGCACATGTGGCCCCCTTGTAACTCATTGATATTGTGTAGATGTGTCTATTAACTGCTCCATCTTTGTTTTTAATATGTGACACGTATTTACTTTTTTATTTTGACACATTGCTTTTGCAATATTTTTTATATTATTTAGACCATCAGATAATGTAATTGTTGTTGTGATAATTGTAATTATTTATTTTTTCTTGCTTTTATATAGCCTCTTTCTACCTATAATATAAATGTGAGAACACTGTAGACTCCGCAAATTCTTAGATTATTTCTTATCATGACTCACTTTTTTATGGCAATTTTTGTTTTGCTCTCTGGTACAATATTGACTGGTCTTCTTTGTCCTTACATAATTTATTAATAAATACTGTAATATGGAAATATTACTAACCATTAACTATTTTTATTAACTATTTTTTTAAAAGAGTAACCATGGAGTTTCTTGCCGTTTCTTCTCCATAGGAAACGACCAATTTGAAACCGTGCACTAGCTTCGGACGTTTTATAAGTAAGTGCCCATATAGGCCTATGTAAAATAAAAATATTTTGATTGATTGATTGAAACAAAAATAAATTTAAGTTAGGAAGTAAAAATCTTTAGTAACATACCAACAGAAATTCTCGGTTTCCCTATCTATTTCCAATATAAAATCCTTTATGTCGATTTTCAAAATTTTTGCTCCTCCTAATCATCATCCAGTCTTCTTAAGTTTTAATATAAAGGCGGTAGCGTGAAACAAATTTTAATATTAATGCAAAACCTATAAAACACTCAGTTTTTATTAAGTTTTCAAACTCGTAACGTAGAAAAAAATGTGAAGTGATATTTTCTGCTAAAAAAAGTAGATATGAGGAATGTATATCAATTTCTTCTAGGGTGGGTTAGTAAAAAATGGGAAATTATAAAACGAGCGAATAAAAAAGAACTTAGCGACTGATGATTACATACTATTTTAAAACTTGAGCGGTATGAATTTTTGTACGCGAAAATTTAACTAAACTAACGACAAATATTGATTAATAATAAAAACCAGAATGAGCTTACTAAAAGTGAGTTGTGATTAATTCATTTCAGATATTAAAATTTTAGCTGTGTGACTAAATTACCAATTGGTCGACTAGAAATAAAATTGAGGTTTTACATAACAAACTTCTAAAAAGTTCAATTTAAAAAACATTTTCACCATTGTCTAATTAATCTAGTAATTAATCTAGTTGCAGTAAGATTCATTCTTTTGAACTGGGTGAAATAGAAGGTGAGGTTAGAACTGTGACCAACCGTGTCAACCGCTACGTCCAAGTTGCTCGCAGATTTTATTTCAACATTTTCTAATTATCCGGGTTTTTGCAATATCTGAATTATCAAATTACCTTGTGACATATATATAATACATAAATATCGATATTTAGGACATTGGATTCTCTGTACTTCAATATTTAAACCATTCAAAACACTTCATTTAAGATAAAATGTCGCTCAGTATAAATAAATCATTTGCCAGATATTGAAAAAAATGCAACAGGTCTACTTCTCTTCTAAAAGTCCATGGAGCTTTGCGGATGCTGTATCCGATGTGATATGTCAAGCTATGGACTATTTCACCCCTATAGTAATACCCATCAGAGGCTCAGCTCACCTATGATTCAACGATGATTACCATATTCCATCCATTACCATATCCGGGTTTATTCCATAGCCGGGTTACCATCAGTCGGGGCTAGTCATGTTTCAGCTGCAAAACGCTTTAATGAAATTATTGCACGTCTTTTCACATCGTTCTCACATTTATGTTTAACTTAATATTGTTGCCAACATACATATATATAAGCGTAACCATATGTTTGTAATTATTGATTTAAAAGAGTTTTCTTGGAGTTTCTTGCACGTTCTTCTGAAAACAAATGCTAAAGTCATAATCCTTCCTTTTCATTTTTATATTTTTGTGATAGACTGTAGGTAGGTTCCACTTGTCCGTATAAGAAAAGCATTAGTTAATTAAAGCATGATACATTTTTCAGCAATTATTACTTATACTTGATCAGGTTTATTTTATACTTTTTCAGGTGTTCTCGAGAGAATAGTAACAAAAGATCCAAATGAATTTAAAAAAGCATTAGACGCTATTAAGGTACACAATGAGGCGAAACGTCCATACCTTGATTGTTGGGAGCCATCCATGAAAGGACTACTCCTGGCACTGAGAAAAAGTAAAAATAATTCTTACATCTTCGTATTCACTGACGCCCCGGCTAAAGATTACATCGACAGCCAGTCTGTGATAGAGATGTGTCAACAGAAACAGACTCAGGTGAGCTGGGTAGAGAGCAACAAGTATCCGACGACTATTTCTACAGATATCAATAGTGGGTGACTAACATAACACGGTCTTTGGTTACAGATAATTTTCGTCCTCACTGGAACACTTTGTTCTAAGTTTACCTACGTTCCTGAGGCAATCAATTCTTACTACGACATAGCAACAGCATGCTCTGGTCTAGCATTTTTTGTTATGAAGAATGAGGTTGACAAGGTAAATAGTTCGTAATCTTATTAATGAGAATATTAAATACAAATTATGAAAACAACGAAACTGATTATATTGGTCGATTATAATTATTACAGGTGTTTGGACCGATAGAAGAAATAATAAAAGGGAACAAGACTGTGATCACTACGATAACAATACCACCTGGCGTTTCCAAAAATATACCGGTGAGCACCTATCGTTTTTATAACACTGATATGATAAGAGTAATCGAGTTCAAACCTTCAAATGACGCCTACTGAATGTTAGCGAAGTTCCGCTGGGCTGGTGGACTGCAACGACACGTGTATGTATGAAATAAGTCTGGAAGTAACTTTCTTTCTAAATATTTACGGTTACTAACTTATTTATTTCCTTTATTCATAGTATGGACGTATAAATTACATTTTATTTTATTTTTTTTAATTTGCATAATGCATTTAACACGTAGATCCACAACTACCAAACTTGTTCATACAAAAGTAGACTCTAAACATCGGAATTAAGGCCTATAGTGGCGTGGATGTGAGAGGACACCGGTGTCCTCTGAGCTAGGACAGATTAAAAATATAAAAAGTAGTGTCAAACAAGTATCGGGAACAGGTTCGAATGTGTGTTTCGCCCATGATCCAGCCACCTAACGAGTGCTTCCTAAGGTGTTGGTCGAGGCTCTTGGCTATTAAGCCATTATCCATTTATTTATTATTAGGATCGCCAACATTACATGCAGTGGGTTCATTTTATAACACTATTCAAGTGCTGCAACACTTAAAGACAATCACAACACACAAAACATTTGATTTTAAAACAAATAAGATTAGTTAGTTAATTTTCATTGAATAAGATCTCAAGGAGAAGAATAATAATTAGAATGATGTCAATAATAATAACACAAAAACACAGAACAAGAAATAAAAATGGGAATTGATAATTACATTACAGAAAAATATTAATGTCTAATTGAATAAAATGATAATTAAATTATTTAATTTAAATTAATTAAAAAAAGGAATACAATACAGTAAAATAAAATTTAAATCAAATGACATGAACTTTTACACGTTTGGGATTGATAGGTCAAGATAGTTTTCTTAAACTTTTTCTTAAACTTGCGCAATAAATAACATAAATATAGCAAAACACCACACGCCTGAATTCTTCAAAGGATTTAAGCAAACTGAGCTCATCCGATTGAGCAAGATTGCTCCTGGTTGGAGTAAGTACTGACTAAGACTCACTTGTATTATTTAATTAGCTCTTTTACGTCCACATGCCCGCGCCTACGGTGGTCAAAAAAACATACAGACGAATTGAGAATCACCTCGTTGCCACGTTTACAGCGGCATTAGTGGCAATTTTGAGGTCCTCTAAAGTGCAGGTTTAGGGACACTTTGAGCACCGCACTCGCACTGGGTGTCGCAGGGGTCTATAATACCCCACTTTGCCAGGTTATGTTTGCAGCGGCCCACTTGCGTGCGTAGTCTATTAACTGCCTTCCATAAAGACCACTGCAGAGCGCGTCCGAGTGCTGCCACTCGGACGCGCTCTGCAGAATATCTGCATGTTCTCGGGGTTGAACGAAATCAGGCGGTGGTGGGTGGTGTTCCAATTTAAGAGCTTATTAGATAAAATCAAAATCAGACTATTGTGACGTTCCGTGTACTGTAGTTTAACGGAACCGACTTACGTCGATTCGCAAGTTTTATGCATATTTTATGTAATTAATGTAATTACCACTGCTCTTAAAACGGCAAAGGCCGAAACCTATAAATAAAAATTATATGATGAGAAAAATACCTATCAATAGAAAATATATGGTGAGGAAAATACCTATAAATAGAAAATGTATGAGGTGTGACACCGACCAATCCGCACTGGCCCCGCGTAGTAGATTACGAAATAGTACATTTTGATACAAGTGCAGAAAGTTTGTGTTTCACTTGTATCAAACGACGTTTCTCAATACATTTACGAAGACATAAATAAACGGTAGTCAACGCGCGACTCGTTGGGGTCGACGCACGCCCAGCCAGCGATAAATGTAATAAAATTGTGGTGGGGAGAGCACGCGCACTTTTCTGCACTAGTGCGGAAAACAGTCTTTTGCGTTCTTAAAAGCAGTGGGATAAGAGCAGGTTTTCGAATACTGATTTTTTTTTTATGATCTTACCATATTGCCTCTCCACCACCCTAGGTTGACTAGTAGAAAATGCCAAAGGCATTAAGTCCGCCTTTGTACTTTGTTTTGCATGAAGATTAAATATACACTGTTCAATTTTAGTGGTTTTAATCCCGTGGAGGATCGATTCGGTACATGAAACACTATCTATTTATAAAGATAAAATTAAAAAATAAAGTACTCTTTCTCTAAAACTCGAATTAATGTATGTATGTACGAAATTAATTTCTTTAAGTAAACGAGTCAATGACCTTGTAGGTAATAAGTTGTTGGTTGTAAAAGATTGGAATTCAAATCAAACGAATCATTATTAATAGATTCGTAATAAATATAACGGCGAATTTTTCTACTTAGTCAGTTTAACAATTTTATTTTATTTACAGTTCACAATAGACGGCTACACTGACTACGTCAACATCTACAGTTCCGGCAAACATGTTTCATTGAAAATAAATCAACGCTCGATTTCTACAAAAGCTATAATGTGGACCGATAATGTAAAAGTAAGTCAAAGTGTTACGATATGATAAGTGATGGCGGGCCACATACGCCAGCAGAAGTCTTGCATAGACTTGCGGTTGTGGATGTCGCCTGGAAAATTAAACTAACGGGTACTATTCCCGCGGGCCTCAAGGAGCTGTGAGCACACCGTAGAGGCCCAGCCTGCTAGCTACAGGCAGGCAGGGTCGAAGCCTGCTGGGGTCATGGGTCAGTTTCAGAAAGGAAGGCCCGGCCCCGGGACGATTGGCAACAAAGGAACGGGGTAGGTTTTTAGTCAGTAAGAGTCTGACACCATTTCCCGATCCGCCCAAGGGCGGGATCTGTGATTGGTTGATTTTACCAACCATAAAAAAAAACCTAACGGGTACTATCAGTCTGCAGTTTATCGATGTAATGTGAGTTTCTTCTGGAACATTATTCCATTCATTTGGGTTCGGCTCTCGATTTATACCATGACTGTGTCTACTGTCATCAGCCAAATGAAGGGCCGTAAGCAGTTCAAGGGCAAGCTCTACCATATAATCATCTTGACGTCTGAACACGTGACCTTATGAAAAAATTTAACAGTAGGTAACTAGTTGAAGAATATTTAATAAATTAAATCGAACATTATAGGTGCTCAAATTAACTAACGCTAAACCTGGTACTTACGTTGCTACTGTAAGGGGTTCATCAAGAACGACCATTGTAATCGTCGGCAGGACTGATTTCTTCTTCAATCATGGCTTCTCAGAGTCAAAACCCAAATCGCTGAGCGATACCTCTCCACAACCAATATCTGATGGTGAGTTTATAAATAAATCTCAACATTATAATTTGTATTTAAATCTTAACGTATACAATGAATAGGTTGAATTTTACGATAATAAAGGGTAATCTCTGGAACTACTGAAACATCAATTTACACTCACTTATTTACAAGTTAAACCACAATTAAAATTACCGAGATGATTACACTGGCAAAGAAGAGAAGCACAGACTCACATATCTTATTTGTATATATTTTCAGATACGAAGGTTTACCTGTCAATATCCGTCACTGATGATAAATACTCCGTGAAAATGGTTTCTGCTCAGTTTTTAGACATGAATGAAAAACCAATTCTAAAAAAAATGCCTCTATCAGAAGTCTCTAAAGATTTTTACGTTACGGATCAGTTTATTGCACCATCGCAGATGTTCAAAGTGGCCGTAAGTACAAATTATATTTTGTTACTGAAAGAGGGTGTATGTACACGTACATGTAATAATTATAATGTATTTATTTGCCAGAATGTAGGTATACAAATCAGTATGATCTTAATGTTATTGAGGTCCCTTTACATTGTACCATTGCAAATGGTGTGCAAATATTTAATATCAGTGAACATAAAATTTATAAAAGTTATTAGAATATGTCTTCTTTTATTGAATCATTATTATGAAATGTCAGATTAATTGTAAATAATTAATTACACAAAAAAACGCCTAATTAATAATGACAGATTAAACCAATATAATTACTATATCATGCCAAATTATTATTATACAATGATTAAAATACATAGATGTCACTGAGCATTATCAAACTGTCAGAATAATGATAAATAGAGAATGTCAATTTCAAAATAAAAATAAGATGTCAATGAGAATTATTAAAATGTCAGAATAACTAGAATAGAGAATGTCAATTTACCAATAAAATAAAATAAGAATATAAACCAAATTTGACATTACTTCCTTGCCTCACGTTCGTTATATGACATAAATTCATTAATAGAGTAAAAACATTTTTCTTTCAGCCCGAGGTTCAACTTGTTTTTAAACATAGGTAGTTCCTTAAAGGCGTTTGGTAATTTATTATATACCTTAATAGCCATTATCTTACCAAATTTATTGTATCTTACCAAAAATGTAAATGTCAATATGAGAACCAAGTATGAGATGGTAATCGACTTCACCGCCAACAAAAAAAATGAGATCTAAATGGGTGACAAGTTCTGTAGACAATCCTGATATTTTCTTCCTAAGGATCTCATTAAAGCGGAGAGGAGAGGACACGAGAGACACATCTCTTCGCCGCTTAGCTTTGGTGGAAATGCATCAAGCGGAGAAGAGAGAAGATGTCTCATTTTTCTATAGAATTTTGTGTGGCGAACGAGCAAGCGGTGCGGCATGAGCGGAGAAGTGTCTAGTCGGGCGGCCGGGCGGTGAACGCAATTGCGCACCCCGCTGCCTTCTCCTCGCGCCTCTTTTCTCAAAGCTCACATCTCCGCTATACAAAGCTCATATCTTCTCTCCGAAACACTTCTCCTCTCCACTTTGGTGGAAATAACCTGCCAGCTTCGCAAAACATCTCCTCTCGTCTCCTCTCCTCTCCGCTTTGTGGAAACCGGGCCTTAAGGTTTAATAGATTAATTAAACCTTTAAATTTAACTTGAATAATTTCTTACCGATTCTGTTCGATACGAACTACTAATTCGAAATGCGCACTAGCTTCTAACGCTTTGTAAGCGCCCGTGTATGCCTAAGTGAAATTAAATATATTGAATTAAATTGTATTTAGTCCTACGCACAGCTTAAACCTGAATGCAAATTTTTGAGTCAATAAGTTGAAAAGACTTTATAACCGAGTATTATAATCTAATACTCGGATTGCACAAAGCTGGTTTTTTGATTTGTGTAGGAAAATTATAGATTCTATCTAGTAAACCAACAAACTAGCGACTAGTTGCTGGCTTATACTCTCGTTTAGCGTTTAGAACTATCCTCGTTTTTGTATATGTCAAGAAAGGAGGTAATTTGATTGCTATTCCATCTTCAAAAAAAATCTTATAATATTTCTCTAGCTATAAAAACAATGTTTAAATATCACAAAAAAATACGGAGTTGTGAGATCAATAATAGAGAAGGACAGTACTGATTGCGTGTGAAGTAACTCGCCAGTTATGAAGTACCTACTGAATTTGCGCTATCCAGTATAATCGAGATTTTGCGTTACAAAGACAGAAATAATATCAAAAGTGTTACTTCTCTATTTCTTCACTGAGTTTATTTATTTTTGCACAACTTGGACTATTTTAGTAAGTGACAATAGCATTACAACATAACAAGTAACATCTTCCAATCGGAAAATGTTACTTACAAAATAGTTACTTTATTTGGAATCCCAAAAAAGTTCATTTAGTTAGCAGGCAGTCCAATAATTCATGGAAATTACTATTATGTACCTAATATTGGAAATGCTAGGCGTTGTCATGACAACCTCCGTTGCCAGCAAATGAACCAGTGTTAATGCATGTTTACGAAGACCTTTTCAATTGTTTTAGGTTAATGGAATTGCTAATGGTCAACCGATAACCAGGATTTCGAAAATCCCTGTCACACCACCGCCACCAAAAAGTAAGATCAGCTTTATTCTACTCGATTGAAGTAATTTGTTTAATTAAATAAAAACAATTGATGTATGGTTTTTTCTATCATTTCAGTTGCTCCCAAAGTGCAAGGTGTATCGACAGCAAAAGTGTACAAAGGTGAAACTGTTCAAATCGAATGCAAGTAAGTGAAAATTAATTATAATATTCCGTTAACGTGCCACTCACATTGAGATAATTATTTTAACTATCTGAAGTAACAAAAAGTTATAACTAAATTAAAACACAAACCAGGAAAGAACCACGACAGTAAGTACAGTGAAACTTGGCTAAGTGAGAATTTATAAAAAGTGAAATAGCTGGACCTCATGCCCAGGTCCTGAGTTCCTGACAATTTAGCACTGAATGACCTCTGTTAATGAGACAAAGCAAGCCTCTATATCTGAGATTCGTTCTTTCAATTTTATCGTCATAGTTACCTCTATAATTGAGACAGCTAGTGTATTGCCTCTATTGCTGAGATAACATCAATTTTTATCACCTCTTTAACTTGTTATTTTATTTAATAATCGCACCTCCATAACTGAGACTCTATTAATGGAACCCTTTATAAGTAAGACAGATATTTTTATACCTCTTTAAGTGAGACAAATTTTAATTTCCCTTAAAGTCCCAGTTACCATGTTTCACTGTCTATGAAATTGCTGTTACATGAAATGGCATACTATGAACTGTGGTATCTTTGGAATGAATTGGTGTTAGAAATAAAAATAAGCTTTATAGGTATTTAAGGCAACTTACATCTTTTTCAAAACTCATTACATTATTTCTTTTTTTGTATAATATCGCCATATTTATAATCTTATCTAACCCAAGCAATAACATCCACAATTCTTGTGACGAATCTGGGCAATACATAATTTTAAAAGGCATTCATAAATATAATATCAAATTAATACCTACGGGATGACAAATGGTTCTTAGAAACAGTATTTTTCAAAGGAAGATATGGATCCAGTATGAAACTGAAAGTAGAAGTCGTCAGAATAAACCTGTCATAATCAAGTGGTGCTATTCTCTAAGAAACCGCAGCGCTGCCTCAACGACGAACACCCAAATAGGAATCTAATGTACCTATACATTGGATTGTCAATTCAATGTTTCCTATTTGGATGTTTGTCGTTGCGGCAGAGCTGCGTTTTCTTAGAGTAGGAATGTTATGCCAGTCAAGGTTACCTTGCACCGACTGAATTATAATGATTACTTAACTCTGAGTTATTTCCGCAGAGAAGAACGCTGTTAGGATCTAACTCTCCAGTCGCTAGATTCTGTAGAGTTTTGAACAGCTGTAGCCATCAAATTGATTTTCACTTTGATTCTTTATATGAGCAGAAATCTAAGATTGTAAATTGTCTATCAGATTTGTTGTAGGTGTTAGCATGTTAGCAGGGGCCCAAGTCTGCTATTTTTGTAAATTCGACATTCCAACACTTGTCATTTTGGTAAAATTTCTTAATCTTCTAAATCATAAATGGTCGATCATTGGTCGGTTATTGGTTTCATAAACGAATGGTGGTAGAATGACTGACGTATTCAGACAAATCTAATGGTAAGCCTAGTACTAATCAAAGGAACTAACAAAATTTTAGCAGATAACCCCATAAGTCAGAAATTCATTTGTCATTATGTACGAGTTTACCATATCTTTCAATGGTGTGTTAATGTTTGACTGTTGGAAAGTCAAAGCCTAACTTGTCAAAATCAATCATGATGAAATCAATGTTACACGATTCTGACACTATTGTAATAGCAGGCTTGAGGCCCTGTACATGCACTTATAAACTTACACGAACGTACATAATTATTTTTTAGGACAAGTGGTGTTTACCTATAAGTAATTGTTGCACTGTTTAAAGTTTTATAGAAATGTTATTTTTGTTTCAAGTTGTAACTGTAAACAATTGTTGGTAGACCAAATAAACAAATAAATAAATGTAATAGCACGGGGCCATTATTTATGAAATACTGGCTCGCATTTTGTTCCGTAGAATTTAAGAACATTAACCTTCTTTTTCGGGAAATCGTGTTATCCATTTAGGAAATAGCACCTTCGGTTCCCCGGGTTAATGAAAACTAAGTTACTTCTAGCGCAAATTACTTCTTGTAATATAAGATATCCGTCGGTTAAAGTCCAGTCAAAATGTCAAAACCGAGGTTCACAGGATATATTTTCAGTTTCTTTGAGTGAACTAGCAAGAGTAATATTGAATGTAGTTTGTTATGATATACCTAAATATAAATAGATAATAATAATAAATAAATGATAGGTAATAATAATATAAATAAATAACAATAGATAATATTAGTAGAAGTATAAATGCATGTTCATAGTTTAAATGATTCCTCATTTATATTGATTATAATATAATATCAATATATATTATCTTGATTAAATTATTATATTATGTTGACAGATAAATATTAATAATATTATTATTTAGCTAGGTTAGGTCAGTTTAGTTTTAATTAGATATAAGTAAATAAATAATAGCTGCACTGTCGCATTGGGTGGAGGCCAATCCTGCCGTTCCGGAGATTAGCCGGAACAAACAGACATATTAATATTCTAAAAATATCATTTTTGTTATAGGTATCGAATATACCTACTTTCATACGCAGATTGTAAAAAAATACTGTTTTTATTTTACAAACAGATTTATTATTTAACCGCATGTTAGCAATTAATAAAAACATGTAGGAAGTCGATCTAAGTGTAAAACTCTGAGTTTTACACTTAGATCGACTTCCTACATGACGTATTTTGAAATTAAATTCATAACAGAAGTTCTATTGCAGTTTTGTTTTTGTAACATCACATTTTATTACCGGTCTCATCTAGTTTAAACTAACGAAAAAAAAGAGTGACTTGTAAAAGTGTTTGTAAAAAACCTATTTGCAAAATAAATATCACTTATCATTTATTTAAATTATTTATTGTAGAGTAGTGAGAGGCTTCCCGGCACCTCAGATATCATGGCTATTTGAAGACCGATCACGTTCAACGTTTACACCTATACCTAAAGCTTCTGACAGTGTACTGGTTATAAAGAGCGTGGAATATAAAGATGACGGAAAATACAAGTGTATAGCAGAGAACGTGAAAGGCAAAGATGAGCATGTCACAACATTACATGTTCAAGGTAAATTAAATACAATGCTATGTACAATCGTTCTAATAGAGAGAGAGATAAACTAATTATTGAATTATTTATTTACAGATAAACCAAAAATAGTTTCAAGTTCTTCTACCGTATATGAAGGCACGGAAGGGGATGCTTCGTTGAAGATTCCTTGTGACGCAACAGGTTTGCCTAAACCAAGCATCACTTGGAAATTGAACGACCGCGTCATTACTATAAGTAAGATACTAAAATTAACTCTTATCCAACTTAGCCTCAGTGTAAAATTTTCATCACAGTAGTAGTCATTTTGTAAGGCTACTTCGAAATACGCCCCACAGTACGTATCACTACATAGTATAAAACAAAGTCGCTTTCCGCTGTCTGTCCCTATGTATACTTAGATCTTTAAAACTTCGCAACGGATTTTGATGCGGTATTTTTAATACGTAGAGTGATTCAAGAATCAAGAGGAAGGTTTATATTTATAATAAATGCATAATATATTCAATATCACCATTGCACCCGTACGAAGCTGGGGCGGGTCGCTAGTATTATATAAAATAAAAGAACTGACTTATACAACTTACCATATTCTTAAATTCAGACACTTTAACATTTCAGGTGCTAAGTATTCTATCGAGAATGGGGCGCTCATAATAAGATATCCGAAGTTAAGCGATACTAACTCATACAAGTGTGAAGCGAAGAATGAACTCGGTGCAGTAAGTGCTATTTTCAAAACGCACATTCGTCGTAAGTATTGTGTCCGTCATTATATATATATACACCGTTAAATTTTGGTCGGTTTAATCCCGCGGTGGGTCGATTCGCCACATGAAACCCTATCGATTTGTAAAGATAAAAATGAAAAATAAAGTAGGTACGTTTTTTTTTTTAAACTCAAATTAATTTATGCATGTACGAAATTGATTTCTTTAACGCAACGTCCGACATCTACCTACAAGGTCATTGACTCGAGAATTTAATTTCGTACATGCGTATATTAACTCGAGTTTTAGAAAAAAAGTACTTTATTTTTAAAATTTTATCTTTACAAATCGATTGTGTTTCATGTACCGAATCTACTCTCCACGGGATTAAAATGACCAAAATTTAACGGTGCATATTTTTTATTTATATAAATTAGTGCTCGACTGCGATTCCACCTGATGGTAAGCAGTGATGCAAACGTTGATTGTGAGGCGCACTAGTTTATTAAGAGCTTATTTAGTCTAGCCTTGAAGACACCTAAATTGTAATCGAACGGGAAGACCGCAGCAGGCGAATTGTTCCAGTCCTTCGATGCACGAGAAATAAACGACGATGCAAAACACCTAGTCCTGACTGTAGAGGTTTCAACAATGTAAGGATTGTTACTCGCCGTACGTCGGGTTGTTAATTAGATGAAGATAAACCAAAACAAACTGTTTTTTTGTAAATAATTTGTGCGTCTATTTTAAGTAGAATAAACGTATTTTCTTTTTCTTTCTTTTTTAAGGAATGTAAAACAATATTTCAAATTATGCATTAAACTTATTTGGCATCTTACAGAGATACCAGAAGTGTCAGGAGTGGCTGCTAAGCAAGTGAGAATAGGTTGGTCGGCTAGTATCGAGTGCACGTAAGTGTTTTAATGTTTTGAATCTTGAAACTATAGTTTTTTTTATGGTAGGTAAAATCTTCCAATGTCATCTCCCGCCCTCGGGCGGAGTGGGAAATAGTAGGGTCAGACTCTTACTAAATAAAAACCTACCCCGTTCCTTAAATGCCTTGGTTCCAGGGTCCTGGTATGCATTTTCATACTTGCCCAAAACCCCAGAGTAGGCTTCGACTCTGCTGGGCCCTTACAGTTTGCTGACAACTCCTTAAGGCGCGCGGGAACAGTGCGCGCCATCGACGACTTGGGCTCGGTTCAGACTGTTACCTGAAGGATGGACAGCGAGCTACCCATTGCTCACCATACGCAAGCCCGCGTCTACGGTGGCTTGAAATCGGGATCGGAATCCCGACGGCAGCGGCTGGGGCGTGAGCGCCGTTGCCTCAAGCGGTCAGCCTCCTCGATTCCTAGCGTTGCTGCTTCGCAGAAGGAGGCGACCGCCTGTCACTCCTCCTCGTTCCGGACCATGGCCTGTACCAAGGCCCGGTGCCAGAGATCGCCGCCGCCGATCACTCCCACAGGGACACGGCGATGCTCTTCCCAAGCAGGGCACACCTCTACCGTGTGCTCTACCGTGTCCTTCGGGCGGTCCACACAGTGGCGACACCCGGGCGTCACTTCCGCACGAATCCGGTGCAGGTACCTCCCGAACTTACCATGTTCGGGGAGAACTTGCGTCATGCGGAAGGTGACGACGAAACTACTGGGACTAGGAATGTGACATTTTGCACAAGGTTTCCTTTTATGACGTAGGCCAGTACTAATAGAGGATTTTTCAAAATTCACCCCCTGAGGGATAAAAATAGGGCCCCAAAGTTTGTATGGACCAACACAGATCGTACACGCGGGCAAAGCCGCTGGCAGAACCTAGTTACTTATTATCTATTAAATTAAATTTAAAAGATAATTAGAAATAACAGATTTTCTCTTCTTTGTTTTAGTCTTACTATAGCATTTTTTTAAACCTAGCTTTTTCCACTAGTATGTAAATACATTTTTAGAATATCAACATAAATGATGAAATGTATTGATCTTTCAGTGTCATCAAAGGTGAACCAAAACCAACTATAACATGGGAATTTAAGGACAACTCCGGCACAAAGTTTTTAAAAATAGCTGAATCCGAGAAAGTGCTATATATTTCTACAGCAGAAAATAAACACGCCGGGAGCTACAAGTGTGTGGCTAAGAACAGCGTCGGAGCCGATGAACACATCACAACACTTGAAGTTCAAGGTAGTAAGACGTTGCAAATATACAAGCACAGCCGCCGGGAATGAGCAGGTTTCAAGGACTTTTTTTTGTTGATTTAAGTGAATAATTTCACATAACAGCTATTTGACACTAATTTTAATTTAAAAAATCATAGAAAAGGCTAAGTATGGTTTCAAGTATCCTTTCAGGACTTGGGTGTTATTTATAACCGCTGAGTATTGTTATACTATGCTGCGAGATTGCATTTTAGAAAAGACAAAGTTGTTCTAAGTCTGTAAACTTTCCTAAAATGTAAAAAAAAATAAGAATATTGTATATAACTGACCAATCTTTTGACAGATAAGCCTACAATCGTTTCAAGTGTTTCCACCGTCTATGAAAGCATTGAGGGAGAAGCCTTATTGAAGATTCCTTGTGTCACAACCGGTGTGCCCAAACCAAGCATAACTTGGATATTGAACGGCCGCATCATCAATCCAAGTAAGCTAACATCAAATTCTGTTTAGCCACATTCTTGAGTGAACATATAAAATGATGTTACTTGGATACTTTTGTCAAGCATCTTCAAAATACACCCTACAACCACATGCATATCATGAAACACAATAAACAAAACCTTGACCGTGAGACACACAATGTTAGTTTTATCCTTTTTTTATCTTATGTGTCTACATGTTGTTTCTGCATTGTGTGTGTCTATATGTGTGAAATAAAACATTTTTATTTCTTTCTATTTGAATACAATGACTGTTTTGTCATTCGGAAATTCTTTTACATTATAGATGCAAAGTATTCTATTGAGGATGGAACGCTTATAATAAGAGATCCGAAGTTAAGCGACACTAATTCTTACACGTGCGAAGCGAAGAATAAACTCGGCACAGTCAGTGCGGTTTTTAACACGTACATCCGGCGTAAGCACTATTGTTTTAATTAATTAATCAGTAAAATATAACATACTAACACCCGTATTTATAAACAAGTAAAACTAAATACTTGAGTAAAAGTAACTATTATTTGTATTCTATAGTTAAGAAAATTTGAACTTTGAATGCAGATTTCAAACGTCAAGTAATGGTGGCCCGAGAGAAAAATATTAAATAGAGAATTGGGGGAGGCCTTTGCCCAGCAGTGGGAAAATATAGGCTAATTAAAAAAAAACAGTGATGACTTAATAAGATTTTACTTAGTAACAAGTAAATACTTCTTTATAAATACGGGTGTGAACTTGTTACATTTGGCGCATTTCAGAGAAACCACAAGTATCGGGAGTTCCTGCCAAGCAAGTGAAAGTAGGTTCGTCGGCTAGTATCGAGTGCATGTAAGTATAATTAAAACAAGTAAATAAATAAATAAAATAAATAAGTTCTCCCCAATAACACTCAATACTCACCAGTAGACTACCAATACTATTGGTAAATCCAGAATCAGTCATTCTAGCACAAACGGTTGCGCTTGCAGTTTTGCCTCCTATTATAGTCTGCCTAGTAAATTTATTATTAAAAATTTGCAATTTCTCAATTGTAAAGCTGAAAGGTTCTGGAGTGGGCCAAAAGGTTCTGGAGTGGGCCGAAAGGTTCTGGATTGGCGGCCGCATACCGGAAGACACAGCGTTGGAAGGCCTCCCACAAGGTGGACCGATGACCTGGTCAGGGTCGCTGGAGTCCGGTGGATGTGAGACGCACAGGACCGGCTATTGTGGCGACGCTTGGGGGAGGCCTATGTCCGACAGTGGACGTCTTTTGGCTGAAATGATGATGATGATGAATTGTAAATTACGCTATCGTTCATAATATTTCAGAATCATCAAAGGAAAACCAAAACCAACTATAACCTGGCATTTTATGGACGACTCGAGCGTAAAGTTCGTATCAATTGCTGGATCCGAACAAGTATTACATATTTCAAGGGTGGAGCTCAAACACGCGGGGCGCTACAAGTGTGTAGCGCAGAACAGTGTCGGAAGCAATGAACACATCACGACACTTGTGGTTCAAGGTAGCCTTTTCATAGTGTTTCTTTTTAGTTAAGGGCCGGTTCTAGTCACAATTTTTTTTTATATGAACTTCGCTCGGGACTATGTTGACTTCGCGGCCCCAAAACAGCGGTTTTATTTTCATATAAAAAAAAACAATAACTATTCAAGATTTTTGTTCTTTTTTTTTGTAACTTTCTAATATTTCCGTAACGTAACGTCGTAAATAAATAAGTTTGAAATCGTAAATTAGGGTCAGATTCGCGATTTTTTTCTTATCGAGCCAACTAATTTATACCATGTTTTCATTTTTGCCAAGCGCTTGGACATATAGTCAATTTAAATAAAATAAATTTTCATGGTGTTCTCTTTTATATTCGTGGATTTCCAGAGGTTTAAAAACGTTCAAATTGAGTAGAACCTGGCCTTAAAACAAAAAGATTTTCAAATATTTTAAAAACACCAAAATAAATATAGAATTTATCTATGCTCATGAACATATTTATAGAAATGTAAAAAAGGAACAAATTATAAGAGTAACATAACTATGATCATAAGAGGCTTTAAAAAGAATACAACGCCTTTAAAAAAAAGATTAGTGACAATTATAATAATAAATAATATAAAACATTTATTTTCTCATCACAAAGTTACATAATGCTAAAACTTTACAATATAGACATCGGAGTTAACTAAGTGAGAGACTGGTGCCTGAATTAGGTTTCCATGAGAACCTGTATTACAGGTCACCAGGTCCCTCCCGCAGCTATAAAACCAGATAATTAATTTAAAATATTGTTTCACAATTTGGAGAAATGTTTCAATTTAATAATAGAAGAAAGAAAAAATAAAAATGTTAAAAATAAATTAGGAATAGAAAGATTGCGTAAGCAACCAGGGAGTGCGAGGAGAAATGATTTATTATAGTGCTGGTGTGTTGAGCTTGTGAAGTGGAGTAGGTGTAGAAGGGAATAAGATTGTGACTGAGTGCTTGTGGAGCGAATATATTAGCGGGCATAATGAGCAATGATAAAAGAGTAGGATGGCTGAGAGGAACAGTGCTTTATTGAATGTGATGTGCCAGTCAACTTAACGGTGTTAACAAGTCCTCGGTACCCCTATAGTCCAGACTTTTTAGATATTTGGTTACTGTGGTTTTACATTTGTAATATGTCATTGGGTAGATACTGAGGGATTGATTCAGCTTATTATATAAGTAAGGTCCAAGAAAGAGGAAGAAACAATGCGAGTGTGCTGTTCTAACAGTTTGAGTTTGGCATACCCTACCTTTACGGCGCTTATCCATAAGGAGTTTTGGGTCGAATTGTAACAAGGAATGTTCTTTTAGCACAGTACGCAATATGAATGTCTGCCTAACAGTAAGAACATCCCAATACTTAAATAGGTCGACAGTAGGATATAAAAAGGGAAGACCGGCACCAACCTTGAGAATGGCACGCTGTGCTCTCTCAACCTCAATTAGATGAGATTTGGCGGCGCCTCCCCAGGCTGTAATGCAATAACCTAAAAGAGAGTGGCACAAGGCATCATAAACCGTTTTGATAACTCGATGGTTTGCTGCTTGTCTTAGGGTTTTAAATATATAAATTAACTTACGCAAACGGGTCACAAGAACTTTAATATGTGGTTTGAATGTCAAGCATTGATCTATGACTAGACCAAGGTACTTAATATTATCGACCCTCTCAAGAATAGGACAAGAGCATGACAATTGTTTTTAGTATATATACAAAATTATCACTTTTTTACCTTTGAATTAATTCCTGGTATGTTCAGTACTATGTGTACCTCTTGCTTTCGAAACTGCATGCGGGGCTACTTTTTTATTAAGCATCAATAAAATTGTGAAATTAGTTTCCATTATTTTTCCTACGCACTTTTGAGGTTCGTTATGTTAGCTGGCACTAGTTTTCATTGTTTTTGTAGTTGCCCTCTAAGTTTATTCCAGATAATCAAGCTCTGTAGGGTTAAGATCTGGTGGGCTAGCCACTCCAAAACTAGTTTCAATCTCTCTTAATGAATCAAAAACTGTCGTTGATGTGTAGGGCCCAAAATTATTATAAATAAAAAAAAAATCTCCAAAGTGTGAGCCAAAAGGCATTACAATCAGTTTGAAAACGGTTGATGGAACAAAGAAAAAATCTTAACATCAATAGAATAGAATAGAATAGAATAGAATTTTTATTTTGCAAATATGGGTAATATACAACAGTTCTTCTGATATAATTAAAGCTCAGCCACATTTTACCATTCGGCATGCAAATCATCTTGCATCGCAAAGTAGACCAAAGTATAGCGCTATCTCTCGGGAAATTGGGTTACTAATTTATACAAACTACACTAATTATGTATGTTGGGTTTTCGGTGATAATTTTGGATTGCGTGAACCGATTTTAATAATTCTTATTCTATTTGAAAGACGATACTTTCAGAATAATAAAATATGTAAACTAAGTTAAAAAAAATGCTTGCATATACAGTTAAATGACAAACTCAGTTCAGAAATTATTTTGTACAACTTTTCAAAAACTGGTCCACCCATCAAGTTCAAAATAATTTACCTAGAAAGTCTTTTTAAGTTCTACTATTGAGATTTTTTTCATATTTTCTAAACTTACGGTTCAAAAGTTAGAGGGGAGACATATTTTTTTTTACTCATGGAGCGATTATTTCCGAAAATATTAACACTATCAAAAACTGATTTTCGTAAACCCCTATTCATTTTTAAATACCTATTCAACAATACAGCACACGTTAGGGTTGAAATGAAAAAAAAAAACAGTCCCCACTTTACGTGTAGGGGCACTCCAATAAAACAATTTTTTTCACTTTTTAACTTACCTCATTGATTGATATACAAATTGGTACCAAATGTCAGCTTTCTAGTGGTAACGGTCACTGAGATTATTAGCCGACGGATGGACAGACAGACAGACAGACTTGGCGAAACTATAAGGGTTTCTAGTTGACTACGGAACCCTAAAAACTCTTTGCAGGAAAATCTTACGAACGCCGCATCTAAAAAGAGATACACTCATTACACACACCAAACACACACGTACAGGTACACCACATTATTACACATATTACAGTATATGCCTCACACATTCATTTCTTGCTTACATAAGTTTTTTAACCCCTCACGCCGATTGTACACACGCTACGTACAATTGTACATACGCTAAGTTATGTTGAACTAAGTTTTGAGAATATAAAACTCCTACAAGCTCCATTTTAGTTTGGCGGCTGAGTTACATCTGCGATTTGTCGCACAAATCAATGAGTTACATCTGTGTTTGGAACGAAGTATATTGCTCCATAAGCGATCTGTCCTTTTAGCCCGAGAATACTTCGTTCCATCGCTCGCTGACAAACCCCGAGTGCGGACTTTTGACGTTTTATTAATGACCACGTTTGCGCTCCGTAGTTGAGGGTGGGAAGGATGCACATGTCCATATGTTTCGAGTGAGCAACATGAATTACATGTGACTAATCGAGTTCTATTTACGTTTGGCAACTGTATGGCGAATATCGCTAACTAATGTTTGGCGTGACATTACTTACAGAGGCGCCACAGGTAACAGGAGTTGCTGCTAAGAAAGTGAGAATAGGTTCGCCGACTAGTATTGAGTGCACGTAAGTTTTAATATTAAGTGAGAAAACTCTTGTTAGATAACCAATGAAATCATCAAGTCCAGTATCTCATTAAACTTGTACAATATTTTAGGGTTGTCAAAGGAGTACCAAAACCAACAATGACCTGGCAATTTATGGACGACTCGAGCGCAAAGTTTGTTTCAATTACCGGATCCGATAAAGAGCTGCACATTTCAAGGGTGGAGGGCAGACACGCGGGACGCTACAAGTGTGTGGCACAGAACAGCATCGGAAGCAATGAACACGTTACAACACTTGTGGTTCAAGGTAGGATAACGTTGCAAATAGTTGTATGTTTCTTTGTGATCGCTTTTTCTAGTGAATGCAAAAAATTCTAGATCTCGTCTATCCACATGATCTAGGCCCATCTTGACTAGAATGAGTTTACTTCCACTTTAAGCAAACGCAGCTGCATAACATAATGGCTGCTTACTAGAATTTGATAACATAACAATTAAGTAATTGTAACCAACCTCTTACAGATTTGCCTAAAATCGTTTCAAGCGTTTCTACCGTCTATCAAAGCACTGAGGGAGACGCTCCGATGAGGATACCGTGTTACGCAACGGGTCTTCCCAAGCCAAGTATCACCTGGAAGTTGGATGGCCATGTCATCAATCCAAGTAAGATGCCAATTAGTAGAATTAAACTTCCTCAGCTGTAGTTATAGAATAAAAAAAGGCTTGATTGATTTTAATGTAAAAAAACATACTATTGCCAATTAAATCGAATCGAATCTAAATCTAACCAATTAAACTTAAAATTTAAGGATCGCACTAATATCTCAACCTTTCTAGTCAAGACTAGAGAAGTTACAAAGTTGAGTAGGTAAAATAGAATAGAATAGTTAATCGAGTAAATGTTAAGTAAAATGTATATTACCCAATAAATATACTAAAATACATAGTTAAATATTACTGTATCCGATCACCAGTTGCCGGTAATTTCGGATATTCTGATCCATAATATCCTCACCAGAAGTATGATCCTAGTCAAACGGTTTTCTAATGTTTCAGATGGAAAGTATTCCGTAGATGACGGAACTCTCATAATAAGAGATCCGAAATTGAGCGACACTAACTCGTACACGTGCGAGGCGAAGAATGAAGTTGGCGCAGTTAGTGCAACGATCAGAGCGTACATACGTCGTAAGTATGATGACTGTTATCATTACACTGAGACAAACACAAACCAAACTGAAAGTAGTCTATATGTAATACAAACTTACAACTTATATTTGATATGTTACAGAGAAACCACAAGTATCAGGAGATTCTGCTAAGCAAGCGACAACAGGTACGGCGACTAGTATTGAGTGCAAGTAAGTGTTTTAATATTTATGTACGATTTATATCAAGTACTACTAGTTGTACATCAAAGACACCCGTTTGCAATGAGTAGATAACTAATTATTCGGCAACTCGTAAATCAAGTTTTCCAGTACGTGTAAGGATATCACTGATTTGCATACGAAGGCTTCATTTCGTACTTTTTTGTAAAGTATACAAATTCATAGACAAAACGTGCTTTAGCAGTGAAGGTGTAGGATTCGGAAAATAGACCTATTTGAAAGGGTTCTCTCATACATGTTCCACTGTCTTTCTTTTAATTCGTTCACAAAATATCAGA
Source organism: Leucania comma (assembly GCA_958295575.1). NCBI lineage: Eukaryota > Metazoa > Arthropoda > Insecta > Lepidoptera > Noctuidae > Leucania > Leucania comma. The sequence goes on along the minus strand of OY282477.1, from coordinate 18,133,838 downwards.
GTCGTCAAAGGAGAACCGAAACCAACAATAACATGGCAATTTATGGAGAAGTCAAGTTCAAAGTTTACAACAACTCCCGGATCTGAACGAGTGCTGTTTATTTCGAAAGTGGAGCTCAAACACGCGGGGAGCTACAAGTGTGTTGCACAGAACAGCGTCGGGAGCGATGAACACATCATGACACTTGATGTTCAAGGTAAGATGATTCAAAACATTTAAAGTCAAAGTTAAATATATATATTTGCTTCAGATAGGTATAGTGTTACAGTACATGTTGTTATTTATAACATAATCACGTAGTCGAGTAAACTAGGACATGATCTACCCTGTGTAAACATTTGGCGTGACATTGTTTGCAGAGACACCACAAGTAACAGGAGTTGCTGCTAAGAAAGTGAGAATAGGTTCACCGGCTAGTATTGAGTGCACGTAAGTGTTTCAAAATTAAGTGAGAAAACTCTTGTTGGATAACCAATGAAATCATCAAGTCCAGTATCTCATTAAACTTGTACAATATTTTAGGGTTGTCAAAGGAGTGCCAAAACCAACAATGACCTGGCAATTTATGGACGACTCGAGCGCAAAGTTTGTTTCAATTACCGGATCCGATAAAGAACTGCACATTTCAAGGGTGGAAGGTAGACACGCAGGGCGCTACAAGTGTATGGCGCAGAACAGCGTCGGAGGCGATGAACACATCACGATACTTGAGGTTCAAGGTAGGATAATATTGCAAATAAATACGATTCCTCGTGATCACTTTTTGGTAAAAGCTAAAAAGATGTTCTAGATTTCATCTATCTATATACTCTGGTGATGACATATAGCTCCGAAACGTAGTCGCTTACAATAGGCCTCATCAGAAGACTTAAAGTCACCTAAAGGGCAATGGAAAGGGCTATGCTCGGAGTTTCCTTGCGTAATAAAATCAGGAATGAAGATTTCCGTAGGAAAACCAAGGTTACTGACATACCACGAAGAATCGCCAAACTTAAGTGGCAATGGGCAGGGCACATCGCTTGCTGAACGGATGGCCGTTGGGCCGAAAGTTTCTGGAATGGCGAACACGTGCCGGAAGACGTAGCTTTGGGAAGCCTCCTATAAGGTTGACCGATGACCTGGTAAGGGTTGCAGGAATCCGATGGATACGAGACGCACAGGACCGTTTACTGTGGTCATACTTGGGGGAGGCCTATGTCCAACAGTGGATGTCTTTTAGCTTAAATAATGATGATATAATCTCGTACTTTTTTGACTAGAATGAGTTCACTTCCAGTCTAAACAAATGCAGCTGCATAACATAATGGCTGCTTACTAAAACTTGGTATCATGACAATTTAATCATTGTAACCAACATCTTTACAGATTTACCTAAAATAGTTTCAAGTGTTTCTACTCTCTATCAAAGCACTGAGGGAGACGTTTCGATGAGGATACCTTGTTCCGCAACGGGTCTTCCCAAGCCAAGTATCACCTGGAAGTTGGATGGCCGTGTCATCAATCCAAGTAAGATGCCAATTAGTAGAATTAAGCGTCCTCAGCTGTATTCATAGAATAAAAAAAAGACTTGATTGATTTAAATGAAAAACAACTTACTAATATTGCCAATTAAACCGAATTGAATCAGGGAAATAACTTAAAATATAGAGATCGCACTAATATCTCAACCTTTCTAGTCAAAACTAGAGAAGTTATAGAGTTGAGTACGTAAAATAGAATAGAATATTTAATCGAGTAAATGTTAGGTAAAATGTATATTAAATATACTAAAATAAAAAGTTAAGTATCCAATCACCAGTTGCCGGTAATTTCGGATATTTTGATCGATAATATCCTCACCAGAAGTATGATCCTAGTCAAACTGTTTTCTAATGTTTCAGATGGAAAGTATTCCGTAGATGACGGAACTCTCATAATAAGAGATCCGAAATTGAGCGACACTAACTCGTACACGTGCGAGGCGAAGAATGAAGTTGGCGCAGTTAGTGCAACGATCAGAGCGTACATACGTCGTAAGTATGATGACTGTTATCATTACACTGAAACAAACACAAACCAAACTGAAAGTAGTCTAGATGTAATACAAACTTACAACTTATATTTGATGTGTTACAGAGAAACCACAAGTATCAGGAGATTCTGCTAAGCAAGCGACAACAGGTACGGCGACTAGTATTGAGTGCAAGTAAGTGTTTTAATATTTATGTACGATTTATATCAAGTACTACTAGTTGTACATCAAAGACACCCGTTTGCAATGAGTAGATAACTAATTATTCGGCAACTCGGAAATCAAGTTTTCCAGTACGTGTAAGGATATCACTGATTTGCATACGAAGGCTTCATTTTGTACTTTTTTGTAAAGTATACAAATTCATAGACAAAACGTGCTTTAGCAGTGAAGCTGTAGGATTCGGAAAATAGACCTATTTGAAAGGGTTCTCTCATACATGTTCCACTGTCTTTCTTTTAATTCGTTCACAAAATATCAGAGTCGTCAAAGGAGAACCGAAACCAACAATAACATGGCAATTTATGGAGAAGTCAAGTTCAAAGTTTACAACAACTCCCGGATCTGAACGAGTGCTGTTTATTTCGAAAGTGGAGCTCAAACACGCGGGGAGCTACAAGTGTGTTGCACAGAACAGCGTCGGGAGCGATGAACACATCACGACACTTGATGTTCAAGGTAAGATGATTCAAAACATTTAAAGTCAAAGTTAAATATATATATTTGCTTCAGATAGGTATAGTGTTACAGTACATGTTGTTATTTATAACATAATCACGTAGTCGAGTAAACTAGGACATGATCTACCCTGTGTAAACATTTGGCGTGACATTGTTTGCAGAGACACCACAAGTAACAGGAGTTGCTGCTAAGAAAGTGAGAATAGGTTCACCGGCTAGTATTGAGTGCACGTAAGTGTTTCAAAATTAAGTGAGAAAACTCTTGTTGGATAACCAATGAAATCATCAAGTCCAGTATCTCATTAAACTTGTACAATATTTTAGGGTTGTCAAAGGAGTGCCAAAACCAACAATGACCTGGCAATTTATGGACGACTCGAGCGCAAAGTTTGTTTCAATTACCGGATCCGATAAAGAACTGCACATTTCAAGGGTGGAAGGTAGACACGCAGGGCGCTACAAGTGTATGGCGCAGAACAGCGTCGGAGGCGATGAACACATCACGATACTTGAGGTTCAAGGTAGGATAATATTGCAAATAAATACGATTCCTCGTGATCACTTTTTGGTAAAAGCTAAAAAGATGTTCTAGATTTCATCTATCTATATACTCTGGTGATGACATATAGCTCCGAAACGTAGTCGCTTACAATAGGCCTCATCAGAAGACTTAAAGTCACCTAAAGGGCAATGGAAAGGGCTATGCTCGGAGTTTCCTTGCGTAATAAAATCAGGAATGAAGATTTCCGTAGGAAAACCAAGGTTACTGACATACCACGAAGAATCGCCAAACTTAAGTGGCAATGGGCAGGGCATATCGCTTGCTGAACGGATGGCCGTTGGGCCGAAAGTTTCTGGAATAGCGAACACGTGCCGGAAGACGTAGCTTTGGGAAGCCTCCTATAAGGTTGACCGATGACCTGGTAAGGGTTGCAGGAATCCGATGGATACGAGACGCACAGGACCGTTTACTGTGGTCATACTTGGGGGAGGCCTATGTCCAACAGTGGATGTCTTTTAGCTTAAATAATGATGATATAATCTCGTACTTTTTTGACTAGAATGAGTTCACTTCCAGTCTAAACAAATGCAGCTGCATAACATAATGGCTGCTTACTAAAACTTGGTATCATGACAATTTAATCATTGTAACCAACATCTTTACAGATTTACCTAAAATAGTTTCAAGTGTTTCTACTCTCTATCAAAGCACTGAGGGAGACGTTTCGATGAGGATACCTTGTTCCGCAACGGGTCTTCCCAAGCCAAGTATCACCTGGAAGTTGGATGGCCGTGTCATCAATCCAAGTAAGATGCCAATTAGTAGAATTAAGCGTCCTCAGCTGTATTCATAGAATAAAAAAAAGACTTGATTGATTTAAATGAAAAACAACTTACTAATATTGCCAATTAAACCGAATTGAATCAGGGAAATAACTTAAAATATAGAGATCGCACTAATATCTCAACCTTTCTAGTCAAAACTAGAGAAGTTATAGAGTTGAGTACGTAAAATAGAATAGAATATTTAATCGAGTAAATGTTAGGTAAAATGTATATTAAATATACTAAAATAAAAAGTTAAGTATCCAATCACCAGTTGCCGGTAATTTCGGATATTTTGATCGATAATATCCTCACCAGAAGTATGATCCTAGTCAAACTGTTTTCTAATGTTTCAGATGGAAAGTATTCCGTAGATGACGGAACTCTCATAATAAGAGATCCGAAATTGAGCGACACTAACTCGTACACGTGCGAGGCGAAGAATGAAGTTGGCGCAGTTAGTGCAACGATCAGAGCGTACATACGTCGTAAGTATGATGACTGTTATCATTACACTGAGACAAACACAAACCAAACTGAAAGTAGTCTAGATGTAATACAAACTTACAACTTATATTTGATGTGTTACAGAGAAACCACAAGTATCAGGAGATTCTGCTAAGCAAGCGACAACAGGTACGGCGACTAGTATTGAGTGCAAGTAAGTGTTTTAATATTTATGTACGATTTATATCAACTGCTACTAGTTGTACATCAAAGACACCCGTTTGCAATGAGTAGATGACTAATTATTCGGCAACTCGTAAATCAAGTTTTCCAGTACGTGTAAGGATATCACTGATTTGCATACGAAGGCTTTATTTTGTACTTTTTTGTAAAGTATACAAATTCATAGACAAAACGCGCTTTAGCAATGAAGGTGTAGGATTCGGAAAATAGACCTATTTGAAAGGGTTCTCTCATACATGTTCCACTGTCTTTCTTTTAATTCGTTCACAAAATATCAGAGTCGTCAATGGAGAACCGAAACCAACAATAACATGGCAATTTATGAAGAAGTCAAGCTCAAAGTTTACAACAACTCCCGGATCTGAACGAGTGCTGTATATTTCGAAAGTGGAGCTCAAACACGCGGGGAGCTACAAGTGTGTAGCACAGAACAGCGTCGGGAGCGATGAACACATCACGACACTTGATGTTCAAGGTAAGATGATTCAAAACATTTAAAGTCAAAGTTAAATATATATATTTGCTTCAGATAGGTACAGTGTTACAGTAGGTAAATGTTGTTAATTAAAACATAATCATGTAGTCGAGTAAACTAGGACATGAACTACCCTGTGTTTTTTTTTTTTATGGTAGGTAAAATCATCCAATGACAAGTCCCGCCCTTGGGTGGAGCGGGAAGTAGTGTCAGACTCTTACTGAATAAAAACCTACCCCGTTCCTTCGTTGCCTATCATGCCGGGGCTGAGCCTTCCTCTCAGAAAACGGCCCTTAACCCCAGCAGGCTTCGACCCTGCCTGCCTGCAGCTAGCAGGCTGGGCCTCTACGGTTTGACAGCTCCTTGAGGCGCGCGGGAACAGAACGCGCCGTCGACGACTTGGGCTCGGTCCGGTATGTTACCGGACGATCGGACAGCGTGCTACCCACTGCACGCCGTCCGCAAGCCCGCGCCTACGGTGGCCGGAAATCGGGATCGGAATCCCGGCAGCGGCTGGGGCGAGCGCCCCGTTGCCTCTGCCTGATGCAGTCGGCCTCCTCCTTTGCTAGCATTACTGCTTCGCAGAAGGAGGCGACCGCCTGCCATCCATCCTCACTCCGGACCATGGCCTGAACCAAGGCCCGGCGAGAGAGATCGCTGCCGCCGATTGCCCCCACGAGGACACGGCGATGTTCCGCCCAGGCGGGGCACACCTCTACAGTATGCTCCACCGTGTCCTCCGGGTGTTCCGCACAGTGGCGACACCCGGGCGAATCCTCCGCACGAATCCGGAACAGGAACTTGGCAAACTTTCCGTGTTCCGTTAGGACCTGCGTCGTGCGGAAGTTAAGAGTGCCGTGAGGTCTTTCCAGCCACGCCTCAAGGATGGGCCTTATCGCCTCGATTGTGGCGCGCCCCGAACGAGGTTGCGATAGTCGCTGACGCCATTTCGCCATGAGATCCCGCCGGAGCTCTGTCCGCCATACCTCGACTAGTCGTGGCAGCGGAATTTCACCCCGGCGTTGCATCTCCATGCGCTTGTCGTGCATGTGTGCAAGGACTGTTGCCTCCAGATCATGAACTACCCTGTGTAAACATTTGGCGTGACATTGTTTGCAGAGACACCACAAGTAACAGGAGTTGCTGCTAAGAAAGTGAGAATAGGTTCACCGGCTAGTATTGAGTGCACGTAAGTGTTTTAATATTAAGTGAGAATACTCTTGTTGGATAACCAATGAAATAATCAAGTCCAGTATTTCATTAAACTTGTACAATATTTTAGGATTCTCAAAGGAGTACCAAAACCAACAATGACCTGGCAATTTATGGACGACTCGAGCGCAAAGTTTGTTTCAATTACCGGATCCGATAAAGAGCTGCACATTTCAAGGGTGGAGGGCAGACACGCGGGACGCTACAAGTGTGTGGCACAGAACAGCATCGGAAGCAATGAACACGTTACAACACTTGTGGTTCAAGGTAGGATAACGTTTAACGACAAATAGATGCATGTATCTTTGTGATCGCTTTTTCTAGTGAAGGTAAAAAATTCTAGATCTCGTCTATCCACATAATCTAGGCCAATCTTAATTAGAATGAGTTTACTTCCACTCTAAGCAAATGCAGCTACATAACCTAATAGCTGTTTACCAGAATTTGATAACATGACATTAAGTTATTGTAACCAACCTCTTTACAGATTTGCCTAAAATCGTTTCAAGTGTTTCTACCGTCTATCAAAGCACTGAGGGAGACGCTTCGATGAGGATACCGTGTTCCGCAATGGGTCTTCCCAAGCCAAGTATCACTTGGAAGTTGGATGGCCGTGTCATCAATCCAAGTAAGATGCCAATTAGTGGAATTAAGCTTCCTCAGCTGTATTTACAGAATAAAAAACGGCTTGATTGATTTTAATGAAAAACAACATACTATTGACAATTAAGTCGAATGGAATCAGGAAAATAACTTAAAATATAGGGATCGCACTAATATCTCAACCTTTTCAGTCAAAACTAGAGAAGTTAAAGAGTTGAGTAGGTAAAATAGAATAGAATATTTAATCGAGGAAATGTTAAGTAAAATGTATATTACCTAATAAATATACTAAAATACAAAGTTAAGTATTACTGTCTCCAATCATCAGTTGTCGGTAATTGCGGGTATTCAGATCGATAATATCCTCACCAGAAGTATGATCCTAGTCAAATGGTTTTCTAATATTTCAGATGGAAAGTATTCCGTAGATGACGGAAGTCTCATAATAAGAGATCCGAAATTGAGCGACACTAACTCGTACACGTGCGAGGCGAAGAATGAAGTTGGCGCAGTTAGTGCAACGATCAGAGCGTACATACGTCGTAAGTATGATGACTGTTATCATTACACTGAGACAAACACAAACCAAACTGAAAGTAGTCTAGATGTAATACAAACTTACAACTTATATTTGACGTGTTACAGAGAAACCACAAGTATCAGGAGATTCTGCTAAGCAAGCGACAACAGGTACGGCGACTAGTATTGAGTGCAAGTAAGTGTTTTAATATTTATTTATATCAACTGCTACTAGTTGTACATCAAAGACACCTGTTTGCAATGAGTAGATGACTAATAATTCGGCAACTCGTAAATTAAGTTTTCCAGTACGTGTAAGGATATCACTGATTTGCATACGAAGGCTTTATTTTGTACTTTTTTGTAAAGTATACAAATTCATAGACAAAACGCGCTTTAGCAGTGAAGGTGTAGGATTCGGAAAATAGACCTATTTGAAAGGGTTCTCTCATACATGTTTAATTGTCTTTCTTTTAATTCGTTCACAAAATATCAGAGTCGTCAAAGGAGAACCGAAACCAACAATAACATGGCAATTTATGAAGAAGTCAAGCTCAAAGTTTACAACAACTCCTGGATCTGAACGAGTGCTGTATATTTCGAAAGTGGAGCTCAAACACGCGGGGAGCTACAAGTGTGTAGCACAGAACAGCGTCGGGAGCGATGAACACATCACGACGCTTGATGTTCAAGGTAAGATGATTCAAAACATTTAAAGTCAAAGTTAAATATATATATATTTGCTTCAGATAGGTACAGTGTTACAGTAGGTAAATGTTGTTAATTATAACATAATCATGTAGTCGAGTAAACTAGGACATGAACTACCCTGTGTAAACATTTGGCGTGACATTGTTTGCAGAGACACCACAAGTAACAGGAGTTGCTGCTAAGAAAGTAAGAATAGGTTCACCGGCTAGTATTGAGTGCACGTAAGTGTTTTAATATTAAGTGAGAATACTCTTGTTGGATAACCAATGAAATAATCAAGTCCCGTATCTCATTAAACTTGTACAATATTTTAGGGTTGTCAAAGGAGTACCAAAACCAACAATGACCTGGCAATTTATGGACGACTCGAGCGCAAAGTTTGATTCAATTACCGGATCAGATAAAGAGCTGCACATTTCAAGGGTGGAGGGTAGACACGCGGGGCGCTACAAGTGTGTGGCACAGAACAGCATCGGAAGCAATGAACACGTTACAACACTTGTGGTTCAAGGTAGGATAACGTTTAACGACAAATAGATGCATGTATCTTTGTGATCGTTTTTTCTAGTGAAGGTAAAAAATTCTAGATCTCGTCTATCCACATGATCTAGGCCCATCATAGTCATAGTCATAGTAGTCATAGTACTTTATTGGTAAGGGATTCTTACACGTCATATACAGAATTTAACATTTATGTCAACAAATGAATACAATTAAGTTCCATTACAATGTCAAACAAAAAAGAAAATACAAGAAAACAAATAAATAAAAAGTCAAGTTACAATAAAATAAGTCCAAATTAATATTTAAAGTCAAATTAAATTAAATCATAAATTCGTCAAAAGAATAAAAAGCTTGCTCGATAAGCCATTTTTTCAGACGAGCTTTGAAGCTGCCTATAGTCGGGGCACCAGAGATAGCCTCAGGTAGTTTATTATACACGTTTGGGCCCATAACATGAGTCGTCTTGGAGGATTTGGCAAGCGTTCTCGAGACCGTCGATAATTGACCCCTGCTTCTAGTACAATATAAATGACGGCTGCCTACTTTTGGGTAAAGGTCCAGGTTAATCCTCACGTACAATGCGACCTGATATATGAGTATAGCAGGTAACGTAAGGATGCCTAGCCTAATAAAGTGGGGTTTAGCGGACATGTCCTGCGGTATCCCGACGATAGCCCGCACGGCACGCTTCTGCATTCGGAAGGCGAGCTGCCAATCAGCAGCACGTCCCCATAGCTCAGCGCCGTATTGGAGTAGCGAGTGCACCGTCGCGAAATAACATGACCGCACATCGCGTTCGGGTAAGACGCGCGATATTCTGCCAAGAGCAAAACAAGCACTTCCCAATTTACCGCACACTTTATTAATCTGGCCATCCCACTTGAGGCACCCGTCAATTTCAAACCCAAGAAAGGTTATTGTTTTTACCTGAACCAGAGCCACTCCACCCGCAGATACCGCCAGTGGTCGTGAAGACCGCCCTGACAGTACAAAGTGAATGAAGTGGGTCTTTTTCAAATTCAGAGCAAGACCATTTCCCTGGAACCATAACGCCAATTGATTCGCGGCATCGTTTAACTTTTGCTCTAGTTGATCTACTGATTCAGCTGTTACCAATGCTGCAACATCATCAGCGTACATGAGTACTTCTGCGTCAGTCACAGCATCAGGTAAGTCATTCAGCAAAAGCGAAAAGAGTATGTTGGAGACAGATGACCCCTGAGCCACTCCCATCACCGATTTCAAAGCTTTGGACCTCACCTTTCCTTGGCCACCTACCACAATTTGAGTCCTGTCATGAAGTAAATCTGTCACTAAAGCATGCGACGGCCCCACCACTCCGTAATGCTGTAGTTTTACAGCTAACACGGCGCGGTCAGCAACATCGAATGCTTTGGACAGATCACAGCATAGGACAGCCACTTGCTTCTTTTGCTCACGTGCAGACATGACTCGATGCACAAGTTCACGTGCCAAACAAGTGGTCGAGCGGCCTTCTCGGTACGCATACTGACGGTCCGACAGGGCGCTCGTATCCGACATAAATTTAATAAGTCGGGAACTCAAACCGTTCTCAAATACTTTGGCAATCGTAGGTATAATAGAAACTGGTCTGTAATTATCTATACAGTCTTTTTTCCCCTTTCTCTTATACAGGCGGGACACTTTACTGAGCTTTAACGGCGCAGGAAAAGAACCTTCCCTTACGCAAGCATTAAAAAACTCGGCAAGAACGTAGGCTAGAGGAGCTGCTACTAGTTTTAAAAGTCTCATTGAGATGCCATACGAATCTTTCGACGGTTTAGGTGGGATCCGAGATGTGATGATCTGGTGAACCTCATACGTACTAAAAGCAGTGAGCCTAAGCGAGCGATCAGCCGGCGGCCGCGCCTCGCGCAGCTCGACCTGCACGCGCAGCACGTCAGCGCGCGGCGCGCCACACGCAGCCGCCGCGCTCAGAAAACGTTCGTTCATAGTGTCAACTACCGATTCTTTTGTGAGAAACGGTGTTCCGTCCGAATTTCTTACAATTTCTGTAAAGTCAAGAATTGGAGAATTGTCCTTGCCTCTCTCCTTATCTCTCATCTTAATTAGAATGAGTTTACTTCCACTTTAAGCAAATGCAGCTACATAACCTAATAGCTATTTACCAGAATTTGATAACATGACAATTAAGTTATTGTAACCAACCTCTTTACAGATTTGCCTAAAATCGTTTCAAGTGTTTCTACCGTCTATCAAAGCTCTGAGGGAGACGCTTCGATGAGGATACCGTGTTCCGCAATGGGTCTTCCCAAGCCAAGTATCACCTGGAAGTTGGATGGCCGTGTCATCAATCCAAGTAAGATGCCAATTAGTGGAATTAAGCTTCCTCAGCTGTAGTTACAGAATAAAAAACGGCTTGATTGATTTTAATGAAAAACAACATACTATTGTCAATTAAGTCGAATGGAATCAGGAAAATAACTTAAAATATAGGGATCGCACTAATGTCTCAACCTTTTCAGTCAAAACTAGAGAAGTTAAAGAGTTGAGTAGGTAAAATAGAATAGAATATTTAATCGAGGAAATGTTAAGTAAAATGTATATTACCTAATAAATATACTAAAATACAAAGTTAAGTATTACTGTCTCCAATCATCAGTTGTCGGTAATTTCGGGTATTCTGATCGATAATATCCTCACCAGAAGTATGATCCTAGTCAAACGGTTTTCTAATGTTTCAGATGGAAAGTATTCCGTAGATGACGGGACTCTCATAATAAGAGATCCGAAAGTGACCGACACTAACTCCTATACATGCGAGGCGAAGAACGAAATCGGCGCAGTCAGTGCGACATTCAAAACGTACATCCGTCGTGAGTATTAGGCTATTGACATTTTAAACATCTTAGCCAGAATTCTAGATGTAACACAAATTCTTACTCGCAGAACTACTGTGGGCAGAACTGACGAAATTCGTTTTATAAGGGCAGAATAGAATAAACTTAATTGTAAAACAAAATATTATGATGTTATTTACAGAGGCGCCAATACTAATAGGAGTTCATACTGCAAAAGTGAGAATAGGTGCGGCGACTAAAATCGTATGCACGTAAGTATTCCAATTAATAAAAAAAATAGTCGTCCTTAATTACACGTAAACTTGTAAACATATTTCCACGTGTGTGGAAGAGGGAGAGGCAGGCCTTCGCCCCACTACTGGGACATAATAGGCTAAACTAAGTATACAAAAGTTATTAAAGTCATTTATGTCCAATAGTGGTACAATAGAGGGACGATGCAGCAAGTGCATTATCTAAGTCTACCAAAGATCGATCATACAAGCGACCTTTTGTTAAGTTGTTTTGGTTTTCCACTCGGCTTGACTTCATGAATTTACCTGATCTGTCAGTTCACCAAGAAAGCTGTCTTTATCAACACAGATGATATGACTTTCATAAATAACTCTATTTTAACTCTATTTAATTTTATAATCTTTCAGGGTCAAAGGAGAACCAAAACCAACGATTAAATGGCAGTTTATGGATAAATCCAGCTCTAAGTTTTCATCGATTCCCGGATCCGGCGAAGTGCTGCTTATTTCTAAGGTGGAGAGCAAAGACGCGGGGCAGTACAAGTGTTTAGCACAGAATAACGTCGGAAGTAATGAACACATCACAACACTAGAAGTTCAAGGTGATGAGAGAATATTGCAAACAGATAAATAGAATTCTTTGGTTGTTGGTTCTTTGGTTGGACGAGAAAAACAAATATTTTAAAGCAATTAAATACATTCATTTAAAATAAATGTACCTAATTATAAGATATTATCCTCAAAAGCTAATCGCCCAAATATGATTTTCAATTTTTTTGTATTATATATCCAGAGGGTTAATACGTAGGTCAAATATACATTTGATAGAATATGAAAATTTTGTCTTCTTAGATTTAGATCAACTTAAAATAATAATCACATGTTACATAATTAACTATATGTAATTATTATGATACCATAATAATAGACTATATTACCTATAACATTTTTTTTTTATGATTATGAATATACTAATTTGTAAATTACATGCTTATTGTAATCTATCTATTTACAGATCTGCCAAAAATAGTTTCGAGTGTTTCTACTATCTTTCAAAGCACTGGGGGAGAAGCTGTGCTGAGAATTCCTTGTGCTGCAGTGGGTTTGCCTGTTCCACAAATCACTTGGAAGTTAGGCGGTATTGTCATCAACCCAAGTAAGTGATGTAAGTGGAAGTATCCCACTTACTTTCAATCCTACTGAGCCACAACTTTGAATTAAATAAAATCTTTCACAATTATTAGTAATGTTCACAATGACCGTTAACTATTGTCGAAATTGTTTCAAGAAACGTGTTCGACAATTTATAGTGTATATTACCAGACCAATTCTATCAGGTAACTTTGTGAAAAAACTGCATAAACTTTTCGCTTTACAAATGGGAATGGGAAGCATATTGTAAAGTTTTTACATTGGCATTTAAAAAAGCTCTGTATATTTTTATGGTGGTTGCTGGAACTACAGTTTCGTGTTTGTTGCTAATAGTGTCATTCAGTATCATTGTATTTTTTAAAAGATTCATAGTTTTATGTGCATATTTTTTTTGTAAATATATACTAAGAAGGCACAGTCATTTAATATCTGTACAATTATCTCTGAGGGACGTATTTGGGACTTTAACTGCCTAAGGCCTCAAGTCTGCCTTTCTACAGTATTTACTAGTGCATAAAGCTTCAATAAATAAATAATTTGTAAATTGAACGAACAGATGTCTCCGGTCAAAAAAAAAATATCTGGGTATCGGTGGTATTTGTTCACAATCACTGATCTCTATCTCTCTCTTTACTTACCACTGGATAGGCTGTTCCATACATTTGTCAGCAAAAAGGGACAAATCCCTATTTGAAGCGCCATCGCCACCCGCGAGCGTCCAGAGAACCAAATTTGACGTATAATGCAAAAGGCTGTAGAGAAATGTGCAGTACTTTGAAGTATGTGCGAAATGTCTAGTTTTAGTACCGTAGACACTCGCTACAGTCATTACGGCTGACAGCGCCAAAATGGCGAATAACAAACACGAACAAAAGCACTTTGACAGCCACCAGTCCAGTGTGTTTATAAATGAATTTATGAAAATTACAGAGCTAAACTTTTTGGTTTATTTATTATACGTGATGATGCACCACGGAAAATTAGCATCTAGAGTTACGTTTACGTTTAAAGAAATTTATTCTCATAAAAGACTCACAGTCACTTACATGAGAAACATGAAACAAAAACAGTGTTAGTATTTTCGTCGTTCATAATTTTTTTTTTATTTTTTATTATCAGGTACTTCTATAATGCATTCAATAGTATTTGGTTACTTGTGGAATATTGTTAATATTTTTCGACTACATGTCGGGCAAGTTGTGCTTTGAATGCATTATAGGAGCTTACATTTTTAATTGTCGACGGTAATTTGTTAAAAATATCTGCGCCTGCATAGGTAAACAAGAGTTATGCTTAAGTACACTGGGAAGTCGTCAGTAATTAAAGATGACAAGATACTGAAATAGGTATTTGCTATTAATGTTTATACCTAGCCCCTTTTCAGTATAAATCAGGATCTTTTTAACGTCGTCCAGTCGGGATACATCTTACTGCCGTTAAGGTAGCATTCGGTTCTTCGCGTCCGAGACCGGATCTTGCGAACCACTGCTTATTATTGATTTATATGGAGTATTAAACAAATTCGGCCACAGCGTCGCGCGACTGTGGTGTGGCTAAAAAGTGCAGGCAGTGCTATCGGGCAACATAGACAAGAAGCACATGATAGTATTAAGCTAGGGGTTGCTCCATGACAGGCGACCATGGTCCCGAGTTTGAAGGGTCGCGCGTCACGGTCGCTAAGAACCAAATGCTACCTGTTATTAGATATGTGATATCATATTGACGTCCTCATGTGTTTCAGGTGCGAAGTATTCTATTGAGGACGGGACGCTCATAATAAGAGATCCGAAGATTAGCGACACTAACTCCTACACGTGCGAAGTGAAGAACGAAGTCGGCTCAGTTAGTGCGACAATTAAAGCATACATACGTCGTAAGTATACTGAGTATATAGCTGCATATAGACTTCGCGAGGCAGGTGCTGCAAATCGTTTATGGGCCATTTTCAAATTCATCGCAGGTAATCGTGTCCCTCAAGAACGATTTTTTTTTATAACAAATAACAAAAAATATTCGAATACAAAGTGAATAAACTTAGAATAATTTGTTACAGAAAGCATCTTAAATAATAAATACTAATATAATTATAATATTTTTCCTCTTTTTTAAGTTAACATAACGGTCATTCTTTGTAACAGAGTTGTTTTCTATATAAAATTATCGTGTCCCAGACAGAAGTACGATACAAATATTCATAAATAAATTGTTTTACTGGAAAACTGATAATTTAAAATAAATAGAATAACTAAATAGAGACATTATTGAATCACATGCGTTAAAAGATAAATAGATTGGTAAAGTGTAATTTTCTTTAATTTTTCAAGTTTATCCCGCGCTTCATGGATAATCATAGCAACGCTCTGTTACTATAGTAATTTATATTGAAAAATACAGATGGCGCTACTGTTTTCCTAGCAGTAGCTTTGGCGTGGTGTCTGGGATCTTTCTATACTATGATTTTTTATTAGATGAAGTAAAGTGACAGCTATAACAATGGTTGTTTGACAGTTGGGCATTGTTATTTGACAGTTGGGCATTGTTATTTGACAGTTGGGCATTGTCCACTGCTGTCACTTTACTTCATCTAATAAAAAATCATAGTATAGATAGTTCGAGGGGACGGAGGAGGGACGCAACGTCAGTCAGTCGGTCCCGTTACGTGAAAGGAGTCAAGCGTGTTTATTCAGCTACTACACTGTTACTGATATTTTTGCGTAAGTAATTATTTTTCTTTAAAGATTTAGCAATATTTCTATAGTACATGGAGTGAATATTTAAAATCAGAAGTATAATTTTTCCTGTGTAGTTTATTTTGTGATTAATTGTTTACGGAATGTTAAATTTACTACTCTGTTACTGAACAAACCGTTATTGGTTTTGGCCCGAATTTGTATATTAATTCGTATGTCCCACGCTTTTCAATAATTTAACCTTAAAATATTAATACTAAATGACAATAAGTAATTTGTTTCAGGACATTATGTATGATTGATGTCGTTTGAAGATGGCTCTAACGCAGAAAAGCGGCGACGTAATAGAGAACGACGTAAACATAACCCTGAAAAAGAAGCGGCATCTAAAAGAGGACCTTTTTAGATACCATGCAAAGAAACGTTTAGTTATAGATTTAACATCACGGGAACACCGAGCACTATGCACGAGCATGAGCGAATGCCAAGTCACTTGGAATAATGACCCCACGTCTTACTCCAAGCCGGACTTGGGCTGCCGTCAGGCAGCTCCTACCTCCTCCAAACTCGGGGGTCCAGACGCCTCCTGCCGGAGGCTTTCCGCGAGGATCGTTCGGCCCGTGACCCTTTACGGGGCGCCGGTGTAGGCGCCGCCGCTGCAAAAGCGACCGGTGACTAGGCTGAACGTTTGCCAGAGGGTCATGGCCATCCGGATGGTGCGGGGATACCGCACTGTCAGCCGCAAAGGAAGAAATGCCCGGATGTCACCAGTGTGTGGACCGCCCAGAAGACACGGTGGAGCGTACGGAGGAGGTGTGTCCCGCATAGGCAGAGCACCGCTGTGTCCTCGTGGAAGCAATCGGTGGCAGTGACCGGCCCTGGTCCATTATAATATTATGTTTATTTGGGTAAAGTGTTAAGCGAAGTAGATGATGGTGAGGTAAAAATTATGTTTTTCAAATTTGGACGATACTGCAAAAAAGTCAGATTAGGTGAGACTGATTTGTCTTATGAGCCTTCTGAAAATTTACAGAATATTGTCGCAGAACCTAAAAAAGTAAACAAAGGCAAAAGAGTATACTATCAGTTTGATAATCCATTAGAAATGGTTGTAGTGCGCTGTTGATTAATGTTGTTGAAAATCTTATAACTATTTTTAAGAAGTTTTTCATTCCTACATATATTCTTTAAGTCTATACGTAAATATACGACATCTCATTATTGCAATATAAAGCATAGTTAATAAGTTAGATATTCGAGTATAACAGTACAACAAACAACTTTATTACTGTGTTACAACTATGTTACTTTTTGTCCCAAAAATATAAGGAGCAAAATAAATGTTTCCAGCAAAACTAACCTGTAAAATAAAATAGTGTAAAATACTATAAATTAGCTATGAGCCAATTTATAAGTTAAACATTTATGCCATATAGTGATGATTGATTTTAAATTAAAGTTTTTTCAGAATTTTGGTAGAATTTAAGGTTTAAAATGGTATTTAAAGTAACATAGTTGTTTACGCCTTTATTTTAATACATACTACTAATATGTTATATTGTGATTCTGCATTTTTCTAAGAGAGAAAATAATGATACCTAAATATTTGTGATAGATTTTGTCTCTTTTAAAATAAAAAAATATTTCGCATTGGTAACATAATGGTATTTATTTACACCTTGAGACCGTCAATCTGAAAAAAAGCCTACAATCATTAGTAAAACATCACGGCCAATAACAGGATTTCAAAATTCGATGGTTATTATATGGGCATACATTTAGTAAAAAAATAATATATAGAGAGTTTGTAATATTTACATTTTTAGAAATTGAATTATTTATCATTTACCTGCAGAGAATTTGAAAATGGCCCTTATACGTACGTTAGGCTATGTACATCGACAGGTTATTCGCTGTAATGTGAGCATCGCAGCATTGATCCATCGTTACAGCGAATTTGGTTGGTTTAATGTGTTTTGCAGCACTCTCTTCACATTGTTTAAATATCAAAGCCTAAGACTAAGTAAGAATTCTCAAAAAAAAAAAAAAATAGTACATTTTGATACAAGTGGGGAAAGTTTATCATTGCAGCCGAGGCGAAATTCACCCGAGCCATACAGGCGAGGTTGTTATGGAGCCGAGTGCTGCAGTAACAAATCACCACGTGTATCAAACGACGTTTTTCAATACACTTACGAAGAAATACGATGAAAAATCCACCAATAATCTATCTTCAACCGGAAAATTGCGACGCATTTTTTGTTCATTTTGTACTGAAGAAAATTTTCCAAAGTTAACTTACATTTTAGTTTTGATTTGATGGCAGCAGGCTATCGCAAATATTTTTTACGAGTATTTCAATCACATAATCTGGCAGCGTAGCATTTAATGGATCCTCTTCAAATCTTCTTTTTCACAACAATAACAAATGAATAAGTTAGTTAATATTAGGTGTACTTTTTTCCCGCGCATAACCTTTGCAGGTTGAAGGAGAAGCAAAGATATCAAACCGTATACCTCTCAATATTAAAAATATAAAAATTCAAATATTTTTGAATTTAGAACACAGATAATTGTTAATTTGTTGGTATTAACTAATTATTGCTTGCGTAATCATGTCTATTTATTATATTATGTTCAAAAACACAATTTAAATTTTCATTATAAATAAATAAAATAAAATATAAAATAAAATAAAATAAATAAAATAAAAAGCCT
This sequence comes from Leucania comma, assembly GCA_958295575.1. Classification (NCBI taxonomy): domain Eukaryota; kingdom Metazoa; phylum Arthropoda; class Insecta; order Lepidoptera; family Noctuidae; genus Leucania; species Leucania comma. Next base: position 18,115,471 of record OY282477.1, on the reverse strand, counting down.
TTTATTTCTTGCTAGATATTAACAATGATAACAAAATAGTATCTGCATGCAATCGTAATTTAATAATTAATTGATTATATAAAATAAATTTATTACTAGAACTAATTTTTAAAAACAACAAACCATTAAATTTATTTATCGCGTTTTTATTATTATAAATATTTATCATAAAAAGTTATTTATTATATTTTTATTATAAGTTATTTAATTTATTTACCGTTATTTACGTTATACATTGTGTTTTAAACGATATGTCCTAATAGCAAGAACCCCTCTTAGTCGAAGGTGAAGGCCTCCTCCAGAGACGACCATCGGTCTCTATCTTTGGCTGCATACATCCACCGAGTGCCGGCGACTTTAACGATGTCATCGACCCATCGAGTTAGTGGCCTACCTCTTTTTCTTTGGCCAGACGGACCTGGCCATGACGTCACTCTTGTAGTCCAGCGGCCGTCACTGAGTCTAGCTACATGTCCAGCCCATCGCCATTTTTGCCTTAGCGCATAGTTGAGAGCATCTATGACCTTTGTTTTGAGTCTTATCTGAAAATGGGGAATCTTTTGGATTTTTCGTATTTTCATGCTGCTCCTTTCCATGCTTCTTTGGCATGATTTTATTTTACTTTTCAGTCGACGGGTAAGTTTCCATGTCTGGCAAGCATATGTTAGTGAGGGTAGCAGGCAGGTGTCCATAACTCTCTTCTTGTTTTTTGTAGGCATATCACTTTTTAGTATTTCTTTAAGACTCCAAAACTTTTTCCATGTGTTTTTTATTCTTCTATCTATTTCCATTTCGTTATTCAGTCTGTCAAATGAAATCTGTTTCCCAAGGTAAATGTAATTATTGACATATAACAATGGTGTGTTTTCAACATATATAGGTGTTTCGATGTGATGTCTTGCTAAGGTTTATTTCCAAGCCCGCGTTTTTACTTTCTTCATGTAGTGAGTTTATCATAGATTGAAGTTGCATTGTATTTTCGGAAAATAAAACTATGTCGTCCGCGAATCTCAAATGGTTTATATACTTGCCATTTATATTTAAACCGCATTTGCTCCAGTCTAGTTTGCTAATGATTGACTCTAGCACGGCTATAAAGATTGTCGGAGACATAGGGTCCCCTTGTCTGACCCCTCTTTTTATGCGTATAGGTGGTCCTATGGCTTCCAGTTTTATTCTACTCGTGGTTTTATCATAAAGGTTTTTCAGAACTCTAATGTACTCAGTCTCTACTTGCTGTGAGTGTAGAGCTTTCCATATTGATGAGTGAAGAATCGTGTCAAATTTTCATTAAATATTAAAAAAGATGCTTTAAAAAATAATAATAATCACCCTTGACCGTGACGAAATAGGAATGAAAAAAGCTCTTGTTTTGATAAATTGAAAAAAAGCAAGCGGGTGATAAACATGCCATTTCGAACCTAATTGTAGAGCGATAAAAGGCAGTTTTCGAGTAAGTGTATTGAAAAAAATATTAAATACATATTTTTAAAATGTTGATATTTTCAGAGATTCCAAAATTAAAAGGAGTTGCTTCGAAGAATGTAAGAATAGGCACTCCTGTCAATATAGACTGTATGTAAGTGAACTTAAAATTTAAATAAATTTAGAAAATAAGTTGAGTCTTAAAGGACTCAAATGCTCAGGCTCAAATGGGATTGGGTGGGCCACGTTGGCCGCTTGAGTAGTGACCGCTGGGCAAGTTCGCCACGCAGTGGGTTCCTGCAGAGGGTAAGCGCCGAAAAGGCCAGCCTAGAAAGAGGTGGCGAGATGATTTGGACTCGTACCATGAGGACTGGTTCGAGACGGAGCGGGAGAGGAATGTCTGTAGGGACTTGGGGAGAGCTTTTCCTAGCAGTGGGACAGTAATAGCTAGTTAATAATAAAATTTGTTGGCACCTACTTATTTTATTTTGACTTGTAACCTTTGTTATATTTAAGTTGTTGTTTAACAAGCTTGAGAGCCCTTTGACAATTCGACCATGTTTCTATAATAAATAGTCAGGTTTAATTTTACACCCCAATGCAATTTTTAAAACTTCCAAATCGTTTTAAGGACTATACAACTTCAGTTGTTAAATATTTTTACGGCAACCATTAATTTTTACTTCGGTTTCAATATGTGGGTCAAATTTCAATTATGTTAAGCCCAGGAATAAGATTTTGCATAAAAACTGTGAATTCTCAAAAAATCCCGTCTTATGGTTTACCTACAAACTCTTTGTAGGTGAACCATGAGTCAAACACACATAGTCGAAACTACTCTACTCTCTCTCTTAGAGCAGAGTAGTTTCGACTGTGTGTAAAAATGTCACAAAAATACAAAGGTAAGTAAATACTTTTTTGCATTCCAAAAAATCGACGAGATTCGATTCGGGAATTGAACTAATTACATAAGTTAGTTTGTACGGAACCTTCGGTGTGCGAGTCCGACTCGCACTTGCCCAGTTTTTTTATTTTGGTTTTCACTCTAAGTGCTCGATTACGGAGACGCGGCGCGTCGGGTGGTCTGTCGTACATTGCCATATGTTTGTGTTTGCGCGTGTGATGACGCGGCCCGCCACGTCTCCGTAGACACGTCCTATGTGTACTGGCACATTTTACGGTATTAACAGTTTAATTATAATAGAATCATTGTATTCAATTCAATAATTAATTCTTTCAGAATAGATCAAGGTGAGCCAACACCAACAATATCTTGGCAATTTATGGGTAAAGATGCTTCAAAGTTTGAACCTATCGCCGGATCAGAAAATGTACTAAGCATATCAAAGGTGGAGAACAAGCATGCGGGGAGTTATAAGTGCGTGGCACAGAACAGCGTAGGAAGCGATGAACATATCACAACGCTTATTGTTGAATGTGAGTACTTTATGTGATAAATCCGAAAGTTAACAAATCGACTCTTTGCTTCAGTAACGTCATAAATCCCAGTATTATTGGACATACCACGTTATTAAAGCAAAAAAGCAGTATTTTCTGTGACATCCTGTATAATATACAGGATACAACGGACCCCTTCAATACACCTATATTTTTTGTTATTTTATTTACAATCAATCGCCAGAATTTAAACAGATGAGTTATATAAGAGATCGGCTTCGTAGTTTTGGAGTTTTTTAGCCGTGTACCTAACTATATTGGGTGAACTTAGCAATCAGTGGCAAACGGACTCAGGTAATGGATAAGACGTAGGTAGTAGGTATAGTGTACATAGTATCTATAAGTCAATATTGCAGGACTTATTTCCTTGTTTCCCAGAAAACATGGCGTGTTTGCTTTCCAAAGAACCGATGCTGTTTTCCACCGTTTGTAGGCAAACAATATAGCTGTTGCTAGCAACTCTCCATATCTAGGTACCCTATATCCAAATAGGTTTCAGAATCGTCATCATCATCATCATCATCTCATCAGCCTTTTAATATTTCCACTGCTGGGACCCAGGCCTCCTCTCTAAGAGAGGGAATGGGCCGTAATCCTCTACGCGGGCCTAGTGCGGGTTGGTGGGTGTCACATATCTTTGAATTTTTAGTTCTAGGACATGCCGATTTCCTCACGATGTTTTCTTTCACCGTTTTGAGAGCAGTGGTGATGAAATAAATTACACAAAGTAATGCGCCTGGCTGGGTTTGAACCCACGACCTGTAACTCGTAAGCCAGGGTCGTTACCACTCGGCCACCACTGCTCAGAATCAGTCACTGCTCGGTTTCAGAATAGTCGGTAGTTTATATTAAAAATTGATTATCCAGTGAGAGTTCAAACCAATTAGAACGGCGGAACGTATTGATAACGTTGGCTACTTTGCTGACCAACGCTGGTCTAGGCAGACCGTATATACTCGTATACATAAGTTTGTCCCATATCCGCAGGAAGCAATTTTTACACAGAATGCATAAAATTCTCTCCTTTGTTTCAAAGATAGGATAATTTTATCTTCGTTTATTATCTTACATGAAATAAACCTTTTCTTTACAGATTTGCCAGGAATCACTACAAACTCCACAACAATAGAAGGGATTCTAGGAGATTTAGCTTTGAGGATCCCTTGTAAGATCGTCGGTGTGCCACCACCAGTTATTACATGGCAGAAAAATGGCAATATAATTACACCCAGTGAGTGTTCAATCAAATAAATATATTTATTATTTATTTACGAATATTGTGAACAACCAAAAACTAGTCTTGAGAAGATGCTCATCATTTGCTTACAAAGTCAGGTTACTCAGGTTGTATATTAGATAAATGTTGCTTATTTCAGGCGAGAAATACTCAATTGAGGATGGAGCTCTTGTTATTGTGAAACCTTCAGCGAGTGATTCCTCATCGTACACGTGCGAAGCTATGAACTCTATGGGTACCACCAGCGCCACGTTCCAAGCGACAGTGAGACGTAAGTTACAGTGTGATTTCATGGGCAGGTGGTGGAAGAATGAGAAATGAGGAAGTCATGAGGAAAGTTTTGAATATTCATTTGTAAAAGGAAATAAAGAAACCATAAATGGCTAGTCAAAAGTCAAAAGGCCCATACATTTAATATCCAAATAAATTGGGATAAGGACAAGAAAAAGATAGTACGATGATAGTTGTATGCATATGTGTGTATGTTTGTTACTCCTCCATGTTCAAACGGCTGAACGGATTTGAATGAAGTTTGGCGCTTGGGTAGACATTGTCCTAGAATAGCACATACTTTTTATCCCGGGGGCCGGGAGTGTGGTCCCTTGGGAAAATTACTTATATTCACTTGTGGGCGAAGGTAGTGTTGAATATTTTTAAATGGTATGTACTCTCCATTCTACAGGTTACCCTAAGAACTTTGGAACAGAACATTACGTATACTTAAAAGAGGGTGAAACTAAAAAACTGGAATGTGAAGCGTATACTTCCAAATCTCAATCAATTAAATGGTTTGTGGTAAGTACCTACATCCTCGTTATTTACTCCAAGATATAAATTTGGCTTATCAGTAGGGTTGCCAGCCGCACTCTAAAATAGAGTATTGTACTCTATATCATGTTGGCGTACTCTGTATATAAACGCAACACTATTAGAGAACGCTAAAATACTCTAAATCGTATATTTTAATACTGTTTGTATATCTATTATCGTCACCACAACAGTCGACTTCACTGAGAGTAGTTTCGGTCTTGATCGTGAAGTGGCTGAAACAGGGCTTCATTGAAATTTATTAAAAATTGAGCTCCTGATCTATAAAAACTTGGGAGTTGTTGAATGAGAATTGAGAGAATGTTTGAAGTCGTACAATTCTATTAAAAACAATAAAAAAACGTAATGTGTTTTTAACGTTTTTTAAATAAATTATACTCTTTTTATAGTCCGGACTCTTTACTTCATTTGAAATCAGATATACTCTATTTCTTCGAAGTATTCCAGTTTCGGCACCCAAGCTATTCCTCTTTCCTTTCTTATTATATTTCTTTTTTTTCGTTTTCTCTAATTTTAATTAATGTCTGACAGTTATGAGTAGTTTTTGCGGCCTACCCAAATGTCCTTTCTTTGGTATTGTTCGTCAAGTCGTTGAGCTCCTTAGTAGTCCTGGGTTGAGTTATACGAATACTGACAAATGCTTGCACTGACTGGACAGGTCCACTCAGAACTGTGTGGTTCTTTCTTCAAAAGACCATCCCAGACACTAATCTGCATGGTTCTCATATGTTTTGACCAGTACATGTTTGCTGTATGGACTTTAAAAGAGATTTTGACCCCTGAGTTTGTTTCGGTGTTTCTTCTCAGGGTAGTCAGCTAGGAAACACCGGCCTTGTCTAATTAAAAATGACGAAAAAAAAAATTTACGTGTAAAAGTGTTTTTGAGAACCTATTTGCAAAATAAAATATCATTTATCATTCCGCACCAATAGGTATGTTAGCTTGGTAGCGAATCTGGAAACAATATACCAAAAATTCCTATTGGTTCCGTAACAGGAATACTTCATTTCTTCTAATAAAAGTTGGCAACCCTACGTATCAGTGTAAGTTCTGTTGTTAAATAACCAGTATTGCTAGCGTAGGTATTTTGATAAAAGTTTGTTAAACGGATGATTCTTAAATAGTAAGTAGACAAATAACAGTATATTTAGTAACAATAAATTAACAATTTTATTTATGATACAGACAAAAGAAGACTGGTTACTGAGCACCGCCTCGTTGCCGCTGAAATCTGATTCACCAGAGACTACAACCGAGATAAGCTCGACGGAAGCTTTTCCGATGAAGATACGAACTATTGTAAGTAAGCAGAAGAGAGGCCGTTTACCAAACGACATACAATGCGTTCCAAATAATAATAGGCAGGTCAATAACCTCCATCCGTCAAGTTGTGTCGTCTGTTAAACCATAAAGTTATGCGATAACAGCCAATTTTTGAGGAAGTATGTTGAAAATTTATATTGAAATATTCAGTACCTACCCTTAAACCTACCCTACCTACCTTAAACTAAAATATGTATAATCTTTTTCTTTGTATTTCTTTTGTATCTATAAATAAAACATTAAAAAAAAATCTGCCAACCACAGGAATTAAAAAGCACAGAACCATACATTCAAATAGCAAGTGCTACAGCCTCCGACCACGACGGCAACTATACGTGTCACGTGAGCGACAAGCATGGAAACACACAAACACACACATACGTGGTGGACGTCGGTATCGCGCCGAAGTTTCTCTACGATGATAATTCCTTTAGCAACTGGCGAGGCGATATAACAGATATCATGCAATACTGTGACACTGAAGCAAACACAAAGCCGACACCCGTGGTAAGTATACAATGCAAAATATATGGTTATTGAACAGCAAAAAAAAAAACTCAAGCATAAACAATAAGCTACCAGTATTACACAAAGAAAGTGCATTCAGTTTCTAGGAACGCGAGTGAACGATATCCCCTATGAGTAGCTTTCAAAGTTAAATATTTTCGGAACGAAGTAATTTTTTTAAAGAAGTTGGCTTGTAGGGTTTCGTACTTCAAAAGGCAAAAACGACGGATCCCTTATAGGATTAGTTTGTTGTCCTTCCGTCTGTGTGTCAAGACACTTCATCTCAGGGACTCGTGGCAGTATTGAGTTGAAATTAAAACCATACTCAGGTCTGCGGTCCCTTGAAGCTACGAAAAAATCAAACTTCTAAGTTAACGGAAAAAAAGATACTGCCGTTTGTCGCAAAAAATCCCTCAGTGTGCGAGTCCAACTCGCAATGTTTTTTTTATTGAAGTTCTGGCTACTAAAAAAAAAATTATGACGAGTCCTTAAAAAAAATTATGAAAGAGCGGGAGCAATACAGAAAATTAAAAGTAGTTCGTGAAAAGTTTGGTTTCAAATATCAAATTAAGTCGAGTGACAGTTAATAATTGTATTGTAAATAATGTTGATATTTCTTTATATATAGGGTGACTGGTAATTAGTGAACGATACTTAAACACGTGATTGTAGTGTTCGCCTAACTGGTCAAAATGTATTGAACTTGGCTGATTTTTTTCGAAATTTCAGGTTTGGTCCCATAGTAAAAGTTGTTTGTTATCATGACTACAATCACATGTTTAAGTATCGTTCACTAATTACCAGTCACCCTATATAATTTGTAGTCAGTAGATTGTCTTTCATTTATCTCAAAGATCGTGTAAAAAGTAGAGCATACAACACGGAGATAAAACTGTCTTTGTCATGGAGGGTTGAATTCCTCACTTCATTCAGGTTTCTATATTAACTCCCTTGCAGTGCTCGGAAGCATCATTGTCATCATCATATCAGCCGAAAGACGTCCACAGTTGAACATAGCCCTCCCCCAATTGTCACCATAATGATCAGTCCTGTGCATCTTGCATCCATCAGTTTACTGCGACCCTCACCAGGTCACCGGCACTCCTTGTGGGAGGCCTTTTAACGCTGCGTCTTGCAGCGCGTGGTCGTCACTCCAGTACTTTTTGTCTTCATTGACCATCTGTACTGCGAGCAATGTGCCCTGCCCATTGCCAATTAAGTGTGGCGGTAATTATTCTTTGGTCAATGTAGGTAACCTTGATTCTCCTGCGAATATCATTTCTGATGTGATCATGCCAGGAAACATCGAACATAGCCCTTTCTATTCCCCTTTGGTTGACTTTAAGTCTTCTGATGAGGCCCATTGTAAGCAACCACCATTTCGGAGCCATATGTCATCACTGGCAACACACACTCGTCATAGACTTTCGTTTTGAGACGCTGAGGTATATTGGACGAGAAGATACTGCGCAGCTTCCCGAACGCTGCCCATCCGAGTTGGATTCGACGATTGACCTCTTTCTCAAAATTAGACCTACCCAACTGGACCGTCTGTCCAAGGTAATCTTACTCATCCACAACTTCGAGTGTAGAGTTTCCGATCTTGATAGGACTGGGTACTTCATGGATGTTTATCATGACTGGTTTTGACCATCATCATTTTAAGTCCCACTCTTTCGGAAGCTTTACTTAGGTCCAAACATTTTACTAAGCTGCTCCGTAGCCTCAGTCATGAATGAAATGACTATGTCATCGACAAACCAAAGGTGAGTACTGCCTATTGACATTAATGCCTAGCCCTCTCCATTCCAGAATCTTAAAGAATCCTCCAGTGCGGTCATGAACAGTTTCGAAGAAATGACGTCTCCTTGACTCACCCCCCACAGCAAGAGGATAGGTTTCGAGGATAGGGCTTGGAAGTTAATTGTATAAACCATTGGCGTTCGGGATTAAAACTTAGCAACCTTCGTGTCGTTCGGAATTCTATGCCGTCCATGACTTAAAGACAATGCTTTATCCCCTAGTTATAAAATCTACTAAATCATCCGATATAATCGTTAATTACAGATTTCTAATTTTTTTATAATTTTCAGGTTCAATGGAGTTTTAATGGTAAAATGTTAACTGATCTAAACTCGGCAGGCTTGGGTTATTACACCTGTAATGTAAGCAATGTGCATGGATATGTACTGAAGCGATTTGACGTCAAATCTTCTGGTGAGTTTAAATTCGTGTGTTTATTATGCGGCATGTATTATAGTACTAAAAAATATACCTTGTTACAGCATGTTTAATAACCAGGAACTTACAAAATGCGCCATACACGCCGCTCGTACTAAATGATGAAGGATTTTGGAACAAACTAGACACGACAAAATATTATACGATAGTAGAACAAGAAATGAAAATTACGTTATCTTGTCCCAGTGGGAAAGAAACGTCAAATTCCTTCAAAATATTCCCTAATAAGAGCACATTAGAAGCAATTTGTTATAAAGAAGATTCTTTCATAGTAGATGATAAAACTTACAAGCTCTCGGATCTACAGTGCACTAATAAAATTCAGCCCTTTATTATCAAAAAGAAAACGAAATGTTCTACGGAAACTTCCGAACTAATAAGAGTGGGTTATAACGTGCCTGAATTCTTAGAGGCTTACGAAGTCTGTTTCGACCATAAAAGCAATATGCCCTTATACACACGCATTTTGATGACTGAAACTAACAACGACGATCTAAGTAGTGTTCATAACTGGTACACATACCCAGGAATAGGCCCCGAGAAAACTGAGAGAGGATTCACCTGTAAGGATGCATCATTGTCGTGTTGTTACAGTAAATCCCAGCTTGTGAATGCAATAGACTTCAACGATGGCCCAGCAAAGAAGAGCACGTTCATCGATCCTCTGAATGTAATCCCGGTCTGGATCCCTTGTGATACTTCAAAGGTAATCAACAGCTAGATTAGATTATATAATTTTAGAAAGTTGGTGTCTGCCTGGTTCAGAGGATCTAAGCGATTCTCAAATGAATTTTATTATTTATTTCTTTCATTTCTTTCTTATTTCAGTCGTCATGGGAGGATATTAATGACATGGTGAGATCCCAGCTGCCTGTCTACACTGACATCGTTGTCTGGTCGGGAACCCATACTTTGCAAGAGAAAAATGGCGCTATTATTCCTAGATACTTATGGAAGGTATGAGAATGTTTATTAGGTATTTAAAAATACGAACCTCATTTTTAATTTTCATAACTACTATACATACATACCTAATATACGAGTATTATTATTGGTGTAAATTCGTCACAATCATGTCGAAGTCAAAAATTCTTTTTAATCTTTACTATAGAGCTTTGTCACAATGTTAACAAGATTTTTTTTCCAGGTGGTACGGCTCATCGACGATGAAGTAATGGCTATAGTGCACGTTAACGATCCTAACCCAACAAAGAGTGACATCAAATGCAAGACACCAGACGTTTGTGATACATATGAAGATTGGATTAAGAGCGACGATTCTACTTACTGCTGCTCACTGCCAGACTTCTTGAAATCGTTTGATTTTCAAGACACTGACATTGGAGGCAAGTTTATAGCGGTTGTAACAGGCTTGTGATATTAACCCTTTTTCTTCCCGTCCAGAAAGTTAGGCTAAAAATTAGGTTAACTTTGCAAACATTCTTAACCACGATTTATTGCTACGTTCAGACAGAGGAGTACCTATACCACAGTCCTACAAAAAAAGTGTCAAAGGTTTTTTTTTGTAACTTAACTCGATGGAAAAATACTGGTTTTCTTGTTTTTTGCGTTTGTAGAAGACATAAAGTTTTTTTAAGAGTGGAAATCATCCAATGACTTCTCCCGCTCTGGGTGGAGCGGGAGCGCCTGTCAGACTTTTACTGACAAAAACCACACCTGTGTCTTTCAGTTGTCCTTTGCACGTTTTTTTTACGTTTTTGTTACTAAGAGAAAGAATGACGTTTAAAATAATAATAAAAAAAAACAGTTAAGAAATATTGCAAAGTTTAAACCTGATTTCCCAGCCTGCGACCTACGTAGTATTACCAAGAACATAATTGACATCAGTTCAGCAACTGTCGTGAATAAATACGAATGTCTATAATGTTTTTAAAACAGATATTTATTTTCTAGAAACACTGGAAGCGGCACTGGACAAAATAACAAAAAGATTCTGATTCAATCACAATACTTATTTCCGTGGTATCGAAGAAGAGTTATTAACATAGCAGTATTTAACAAACACATAAAATAAATTATATTATTTTCAATTTGACACTATTCGTACATAACCATTATAATAATTATTAAAAAAAAAACGATATCCTTAAATAGTTGAATATCGAATTGAACTTGGATGTTTTTACACCTTTTAATCGTATAAACGGTAGAAATATTAGTACTGAATAAAAAATATATAAACAACTAGTTTGTTTTATTTTTAATCCAGTACAAAAGTACAAGGTTCCCAATATTTTACCCCAGAACTCTATCATTTACGGTTTATTATTGTTTGTTAAGAAGAATAACGAGCAAGTATTGCCTAATAAAACAGAAATTGCATAAATAACATTAAATCTAACCTCAGATGTCTGAAGACCTAATCATTTTATTATTTACATTAATTCCTGAGAATACTTATATATTATACAGTTCGAAATAATGTCAATGAAAAACAAAAATTTACTCATGATAGCCACGCGCCCATGATACGCGTATTTCCATTCTATACAAGGCCAGAAAGCAACTTGTGACCTTTGTAAAATATTTTTGGAAAAAAATATAACATGCTGAAAAAATGATTAGAATCGATTCAGTTACTGATTCTGAACAAACTATATTCAGGTTTCGCATAAACTAATAATGATGTTGTATACTGTGATAAGGCCCTATTACTATGGAAATGTATGGTTATACAAAGGTACATTACTTAGCATTATGTTCTACGATAGGTTTCAGGTGTGCGCAAAAAAAAGACCCGAAAATGACTTAAGTTTTTAAAGGGATAACAAAATGAGATATTTCAAGCGAACACAATTTGACTGTCTCTGTAGACCCAGATTGGACTTTCAAGGTTAATATTTTTATTGCAAGAATCTAAAACAGTAGGTAATTGAGAGGGTGCTTGAAAGTTGAATTTTCTCTTAATAAACTCTGATTGATGGTTGATCAAACCATAGCAAAACTGTCGTAACAAGTAAAATTGCTTTGTTTATACATGTAGTCGGTGGCTGACTACAGGAAGAAGGGTAGGGGATACATAGAACTGATCTGATGATGAAGACGGAAGGTAGTAATAGGTAAGAGCCGGAAGTTTGTAATAAATCAGTGTATCCTAGCCGTGTTTAGTATTATTAGAATAGTAAGTTTGGCTGAGGAGTACTACAACTAAAAAGTGTGAAATAAAAAACTTGTCGGTTGTATTTTTTTTTTTTTTTGTAAAATGTTTATTTTTATTTTTTGGAAAGGGCTAGACAGATTGATTTATTTGCTTCTCAGGAAATTACAACAAATGAACTCGACACCTGCTACATTATTTTTACGCCGTAAGAAAAAAGAAACATAAAAAAAAAAAACTATTTTCGGTGCAGGCACGTTCAGCGCACTCTGTATTTCAGCACACGACGCGTATATGGAATTTATACCTTCACTCAACGCTTGTGACGTCACAGGTCGTGTTGTCGTCGGGTATATTTTCAAATCCAGAAAGCGAAAATGCTTCTTATAAAGCCTACCTTTACGTAACATTTAGGACGTCACTGGTGCGAGTTGACTTGGGGTATATTTTCAATTTGGATACCCGCGCGCGATTAATATAAAATATACCCGAACGTAATGCAGCTATCGCTGGCTGCTCTTCTATCACGTTACTATTTTAATCATTTTATCCCTTTCACCCGCTGCATTTTGTTCGTAATTGTTGCATAATTTTTTTAGCACGTGCGTGTCTCTATTGTTGAATTCTGTGATTTTCAAGTGTTTTTAATTGACAAAAAAAAGGAAATATAGGAGACAGTACGGTGCCAAGTGAATTATAAAATAATAAATAAATAGTTTGTGCATCTATCAGTGTAAAAAGTGTGAAAAATTATAGATAAAGCTGGTTTAGAGGGTTTTATAACTGAACATTGTGGACTTATCGAGAAATTTGATTTTGATTCGCGGGAAAAATAAAATTATTCTACATCAGATAATAACAAGGCGTGTACCAAGAAAAATTAACGTTCAGAGCACATCCCTAAGTAGACGCAAAGACAGGGGAATAGGAAAAACTAAGTCTAGGGTTACTAACTAACTAGACTAAGACGGCCATCAAACACAGAACGCAGAACCAAACGAAAGCATGACTTAGGACAGAATATTAAAATGAATGTCCATCATCATCTTCCTGCCGTTATCCCGTTTTATTTGGGGTCGGCGCAACACGTTTTTTTTCTTCCATTCTCTCCTGTCACTCGTCACGCTATCACTAACTCCCTTTTTTTTCATATCACTCCTCACACAATCCATCCATCTCTTCTTTGGCCTCCCTCTCCCTCTCCATCCATCCACATGTAAACTCATAACTCTTTTAGTAACATGCGTTTCATCCCTCCTCTTCACATGGCCATACCAAGACAAACGATTTCCTTTCAACCTTTCAGTCACTGGCGCCACTTTCAAACTTCCCCTAATATACTCATTTCTCACTTTATCCATTCTCGTCACCATCCATCTCAACGTTCTCATCTCCGCTTCGTGCAATCTTTTTTCTTCTGTCTTTTTCAATGCCCAACATTCTGATCCATACAGTATACAGGAGGCCTGATCACATAAAAAAATGAATGTCCATAACGCCCGATAATTTTTTATTTGATTTCATTCTAGAAATTGTATTTCTTTGAATTCATTTCCTTTTCTAATTAATAAACTTTGTTTTTCTTTTCTTATTGTATTATTGATATCATTCCTAATATAAAAATAAACTATATCCCTTTTTCTGTCTCTGAGTTCATTGAAAGGCACTTAAATAAACGGGTGAAGTGCCCTCTTTGAAAGTATACCCCAAAAAAATGTTGTAGTCGGGTATACTTTGAAATTTTAATACGAGCTATATACAATTTTAATGTATATACGAACTCAACACTATGGAACGTTGTGTGAAGGTATAAATTCCATATACGCGCACACGACAGTATTTTTTAGTTCCGTCTAAATATTCATTGTAGTATAAGAGATGTCTATTCACTAGACATAAGTATGTTAAATACCCGGAAGTCCGGAACCCATGCGAGAACCCAACTTATGCTAGCTAAGGAGGAGGCCGACTGCATCAGGCAACGGCCCTCACGCCGCAGCCCCCGCCGTTATTACGATCCACGCTCTGCGTCCGTTCATTGTTGGCCCTGGAGCCAAGAGCATCGGAAAATTATGTAATGTATTCTCTATCATTAGTAAACTCCTATATGATCTTATTTTTATAGCGGACTAGCTGCAGAAAAGATATATTTCAAAAAAAGTATCAGATTCTGAGGTTATAATCTAACCATAACAACGAATATTAGGTATGATTTTTCATAGCTCTGGGTACACAGTTCCGAAAATCACAGCCAGGTAAGTCGTTTTTGAAAGCAATCCGAGTCTAGTAAAATAACCAAGTCGTACCAAGCAATAAGCCCCAAAGGTCACCAAAACATACCGAACACAATACTATAACTTTGACAATGAGTAATGACGTAACTATGGTCACGTCAAAACTAGGGATGCAAATACGAATACGACACCATTAATCGATATTTACTATAGTCATACGTTACAAACTGTCTTACATCAACTTTAGTCATAACATTACAAGTATAAAAAATGTCTTATTTTACTTGTAACACCTTTTTATACTTGTGATAATAACATCTGTACCTAGTTTGCAATATTGTTTTTTTTAAATAAAACATTAATTGTAATGTATTTAGTAAAAATAAGTATTTTTTAATTAATGAAGCCCAAAAGGAGGGTTACTTTTGTATAGTCGTAAATAAAATCTAAGAAAACCCTGACTAATGATTTTATAGAAGTAAATAGGTTTTGATCACTGCATAATATTATTCTAACTAACTATTTAAAATCGGGTATGACCGCATTCATAAAGTATTCTTATAAGGTTTTTAGAAATACACTTTTAGTAAAAAAATCACAATCGATCGATTATAATTGATTGGCCATCTCTATTTCACTATCGACACGTCATGACATCAGGCGAAGATGGCGACTATAAATGTAAAATACTATTAAATGTACATTTTGGCATACAGCTTGTCCTTGATACAGAAGTATTTGCAACTTATATAATAAAATAGACGATTAATTATCGTGTATTCTGCTACTCTATATTGCACAGGGCTATTTTGGACATTGTCTTTTCCGGCCACCGTAGGCGCGGGCTTGCGGACGGCGGGCAATGGGTAGCTCGCTGTCCGTTTGTCCGGTAACAGATCGGACCGAGCCCAAGTCGTTAACGGCGCGTACTGTTCCCGTGCGCCTCAAGGAGTTATCAGCAAACCATAGTGGCCCAGTAGGGTCGAGGCCTAGTCTGGGACTCTGGGGAGGTATGAAAATGCATACCAGGGCCCTAGAACCAAGGCAGGGAAGGAACAAGGTAGGTTTTTATTCATTAAGAGTCTGACACTATTTCCCGCTCCGCCCAAGGGCGGGATTTTGGATGATTTTACCTACCATAAAAAAAATGCTGATTCATGGTCAATCAATCAGGGAGATGCTGCTTGTTTGTGAGAGGTATGCGGCGAACCATGGCCTGCTATATAATGAAGTTAAAAGTGAATATCCAGTCTTTGAGGCCCCTAGAAGATGTGTACAGTATGAGCCTGTCATAAGTCTCAATGGGAAGCCACTTAATAGGGTAGCTCAATTTAAGTACTTGGCAATGGTCTCCGGTGAGATAATGATCTCACCGGGGACCTCAGAGATCAGGTAGACATTGAACGGGAACGCAGGGCGCTAGCGGTGAGATGCAACATGTTGGCTCACAGGTTTGCTCGTTGTAGTAATGAGGTCAAAATTACTTTATTCAAAGCATTTTGCCAATCGTTCTACACGGGTGGTCTGTGGGTTAATTATACGCGGAAGGCTCTAGACGCCTGCGGGTCCAGTATAATAGTTTTTATTTGTTACTAACCCTTTTAGTTGATAAGTTTTGTTTACTAACCATTGGACCCGTGTTGTCTTTGGATAAAAAAAAAATATTATTCCATTTATTTAAATTATACATACATTTTTAAATATTTCTTTACAAAAACATTATTAAAAAATCATTTAAAAATATAAAAAATAGTAGCCCACCAGCATCGGGAACAGGGTCCAAGCTGCGGTCAGGGCTCCTGAGAGAGGAACCTCCGGACAATGCGCGCCGTGTCCAAGAGTACTGCCTTTTGAATCAAGCCCTTGATCCAACTGCCTAACGAGAGCCTCCTCAGATGTTGGTCGAGGCTCTTGGCTATTAAGCCATTATTATTATTATTTGGGCCAAGAATGAGCCAGCCCTCTGGTCACGCAAAGTATCGATCAAGCGATATGAAATTTCCTTGTAAAGGATACGCGCACTCGGACCCCATGATCCAAGCGTTTCGACCCCAAACGGCTCAAAACTGTTATTACCAATAAGGTTACTGTATTTGCGCCGTTTGAGGGTCTCAGCAGCCTCAGCGGCAGCGCCGACGCATCCTGCCGAACTAGGAACTTGGGATGGCGCAAAGGTGTCGACACAGGTTGCATCCCATACCAGAGGCCTATCCACCTTCCACGGCACCAACGTCATAGCATCTGGTCTCTTCCCATCGTCACGTACCAAGCCATTCGGTTCTAATACGGCAGACGAATAATGTTATTGATGCTAGCGTGCCGTGGTATGCGGCCTGCGCTCCTGCAGCAGGACAGGCCAAGGTGTCCGAGGCTGCCGACAGCTTCGCCAGTGACACCGATGTGGAGCAATATATTGCTTATTTTTATAGAAACAATTTAAATACGCATTGAAACTGTTCTACTTTAGTGCCTTTCCTGTTTTCTGAGTCTCTTATAGGTGTAATTAAATTTAAAAAATGTTTAGTGACAGCGGTTGGTTAATTTTATTAATAACTAGCTATAAATTAATATGAGGAAACTGAACATTTTGTTTAGGATTCCATACCTAAATGGTAGCCAACGGTACTCTACTATTAAACCTTTTCTATTCGTCAAGATTGTGTGTACATAAACAAATAATGCAGGAAAGGTTATATATATATATATTAAAAAAAGATATTTTTTAATAAAAAGATAAGTATTTTTTATAATTACTAAATGAACATTTGATATTCTTTTTTAATAATATTCATTAGTGCTTGACTGTCATCCCACATGACGGTAAGCAGTGATGCAATAATTGTTGGTGAGGTGTATTACTAACTCGTATATTAAGAGCCTATGTAACCTAGCTTTGAAGACATATAGAAATTTTAATCGGACGGGAAGACCGAAGTAGGCAAATTGTTCCAGTCCTTCGATATACGCGGTATAAACGACGAGGCGAAATGCTTAGTCCGGACCAAAGTGGTGTTGAAATGTGATGGCAAAAGCTCCTTTATCATAAATGCAAACCATATCTTTTTTTTCTTTAACTTTGCCCCCCACCTCCCGTGTCATGGGTGCGCTCACAAACGTGTAAAATGTAAACCCAAATACACCAGACACCTAGATTCAAAACACCTGTCTGTATGCTATACAAATATTTGCACCGTGCGGGAATCGAACCCGTGACACGTAGCGCAGCAGCCTATCGCTCAACATTCTTCTACAGATAGTAAAAAACTATAATTTATCAATTAAAACCGACTAAAGAATATTATTCCTCTTCGTAAAGTTTTATTAGGGTTCCGTACCTCAAAAGAAAAAATCTAAACCCTTATAGGATCACTTTGCGATCCGCCTGTCTGTCTATTTGACGAAACCCTTTATCTCAAGAACGCGTGGAGTTATCGAGTTGAAATTAAAACCATACACAAGTCTATCTTGAAGCTGTGAAAACATCAACAACTTCTAAGTTAAAGGAAAAAAGATACGGCCATTTAAGTCGCAAAAATCGTATATTTCGATTCTATCAAGGAAATCAAAATTCATAGGGTACATCCCGTAGACCTAGAATCCTGAAATTTAATCCTGAAAAGCAAGGTCTCAAAGCACAAATATAGGAAAATTCTGAAAACTGTGGTAGCTACATCACAAAAAAAACCCTTTTTTTGGAATTCAGAAAAATCTTCGTAATTCAATTCGGGACTTGAACTTCACAAATACGTTTGTACGGAACCCTCAGAGCGCAAGCCCGACTCGCACTTGCCCGTTTTTTTTTAATTGATATTTTGTGCTTGACTGCGATCCTACCTGATGGTAAGCAGAGATGCAATCGTTGATGGTGAAGCGTACTAGTTTATTAAGAGCCTATTCACTGAAATACAGACAGGCGATTTTTCCGTTTTCCCTTTCCAATATTTCAATATACTTAGCACACTGATGACTCGGTGTTAGATGCGGTTCAGTTATTCAGAAAGTGACGAAGCTGTATGCGTCAGACTTTAATTTTCATAAATTAATTAGATGACGCCGAATTAATGACGTAATAGACGAGTCACAACTTTCAGCAACATCTTTTATGATATCATCATCATTTCAGCCGAAAGACGTTTACTGGCCTCCCCTGGGCGTCTTGCTTCCATCAGGTACCCGCTCTTAGTCGCGCTGATCCAGGGTCGATCCTTTGTTTACTACACGTATATATTTTAATATGCTAGCTTCTGTCGGCAGCTTGGCTTTTCAGTGATAAAATAGCATTTTAATAGCAAAAGAACTTTTAAAATCAGTCCTAGTAGCTTTTGACTTAATTAATTACCTACTTACATTTAAAAATACATATATTTCCTCCTTATAATATTAGTATAGCTACATAAAAATATGATAAATATATATACGTTTATATCCCTACATATAAACATCGAAATCAAATTTTATTTTATAATATTGCCGAATACCTAACAGCTACAACAATATACCTAATAATATTGTTTGGATTTTAATTTTCTAACTAAATGATTAAGGAAAACAATAGAAAACAGCAGTAATTAAAATGTACCAAATGATTACCTACGTCGATTTAAAATAAGAGGAAAAAACGTTGACAAACTTAAGGGTATAAATGGACGGCCCTTATAACATTTTGCCAGTGTGGGTTGCGCTACATTAGGGAGCTATACAACAGTCTTATTACCAACTCAACGTCTCGTAATATAAAAGCATCAAAATGTGGGGGCGGATATATCCGCACGCGGCTTTGCTCATATTAGCGAATATTATATTAAAAGCATCATGCAAGGGGAATGGCAGTTTAACTTTTGTCATAGATGATACTTACTCTATGCATGACGACATAGCACAAGTTAAAAGAAGTGTGGACCGGATCAGCAATATTGTGTTCAATGAAAAGTCCAGTCAAATCGAGAATATGGTGCTGGTAACATTTAACGATCCAGGTAATATGCTAACTTTTTAATTAACCCACTTTCTGTCAATATTTGACTGTGTTAGTGCAACCAGTATACACTTCAATTAATATCGAGGAGTGAGGTTTGGCACTTTACTTACCATTAACCTATGGGTTTTACTAGATAATATCTATATACACCGAAACTCAGACATCGACGCACAAACGTGTACCATGGATTCAGTAGATCGGGCCCTTTTTTGCTGACAATTCCACATATATGATATATGTCAAAAACTGTCATAATTGTAGAATTGTCGCGCTTAGGCTGTTTAATAAATGTGACAAATACGTCGAAAAGCGATAGGTGAAACCTTGACATCAATCACTAATGCAACATCGATTGTTTCTTTTGATCGCAAGTAAAATGGAAATTAACAAAAAACTTACCGTTTTGGGTCTTATCTATGAAAATAGGAATATACTCTTTGGAAAGTTTAGTAAATGATAAATGATATTTTATTTTGCAAAAAGGTTCTTTAAAACACTTTTACACGTCAAAAAGTGACCGATACAATACAAAAATAAAAAAATGCGTTAGGTATTTCAATAAAGACTAGAAATACTGACGCGATACTACATAGCAAAATAGGGTAGTTGACTAATTTTGGAAAACTAACTCATATGATGAGCCTTATGGCCTAATTTAAGTGAAATATTAATATTTCAGTAAAATACAAACTGTAACATATTTTATTTTATTTTTTTATGAACAATTTGACATTACTCCAACAAAACGCGTTAAACTGTCATGGCGACTCATGTTACGTCACAACTTGCTAAACAAACAGCTGTTCGGTTGAGTGGTTAACAAGTTTTTACAAATTCTCTAATATAATAGATCACAAGTTTTATAAATACTGTATAGTACCTCAGTGTGAAAGTTCAACAATCAAAACACCAAAGAAACTATTTAAAGATGTGCCTCGAAAGGAATGAATGCGTAAAAAGTGGTTTTATCTTGCAAGACGGGACGTAAATGTAGCTTCGGGTTCCAAAATATATTTTTGTGAGGATCATTTCGATGTAAGTTTCAACTTTTATGCTATAAATTATGTTCTTTAAATATATTAACGTAATAAATAACAAATGTTACTGTTCCCGATACTGAGACTATATTTTTATTAGGCTAGAATCCGTATTGTAATAAAAAAACTTCTATTTTAATCTAAATTATGACTTTTTAAACGAGATGATCTGAAAAAGAAATATTGTGTTGAATGAAAATAAACATAACCTAAAATTAATATGAAATTATGTGATCGGTATTAGATACTTCTGCTGAACTGTTATCAGGTAGGCTAGTTAGTTTTATCATTATGTTGATGTACTGTTGTATACTTACATTGAAGTTTTTATATTTTGGAATTATGCAGAGCAAAAATTGGTGTTAGTTGCGAAAAATGCACCCAACATAACAACATCGATCTTGGGCAAATTTCTGCTATTCGCTTTTATAAAACTTGCTTCTATTGTACCAAACTTTTTTCTAATATGAACTTTTCGGAATTACGGTAAATTGAGTTTTTTTTTTTATGGTAGGTAAAATCATCCAATGACAAATCCCGCCCTTGGGCGGAGCGGGAAGTAGTGTCAGACTCTTACTGTTTTTTTTTAATTCGAATTATTTCAGATGCCAAAGTGAGGGCAGTAACCAAAGACCGCAATACTTTTAAAAGAATATTAGGCGCAGTAGAAGTCGATGACGGCGGGTATGTTGATTTCCTTTTTCAAATTTTATTATTTTTCAATAGCTACTCAATAAGCTTTGCACGAGTGCAATTACCACATACATAGTTTCAACGGATTTAAAAAAAAAAAAGTGATTTGTTGATGGTGATGATAAAAGAAAATTTTATTGGAAACTACTTGCATAGATAAGAAAGTCAAATTTGGAGAGTTCATGGAAAGACGAGGAATATGGGCCGACTGACCTACAGCTAAAGGGTGGACCAAACGGTTGCAAACCAATGTTTCAACAGAGTTGACCTTGAAAACGATAAATCTAGTTGTACGGTCTCATAACACATTTTTCTGTCCTTGTTTATAGCACTTATGAACATCATGATAACTTTGCGTGCCAAATGTAGTGATTTTAACAAATTATAATACAGTGAACTTATCATGATGTAACTAACACCTAAAAGTTGCAATAGTATTTTACTGTAATACTGTAACTTTAAATATGTTTCACAACAAAACATCTCTTGTTACGGTAACGTATTGGTTCAATTGGTCTCCCAGAAGCGGGTCGACTCATTTTAATTGAGAAGTTGCGAATACCTAGCCAGAGTACTAGTCCACTCGCGGAATATTAAAATTAAAAAATATATTATTAATTAAATTATTTGAAAGTTAACACTTTCATGTAAAAAAGTACTTATAAAAAAGCTATCATAGTACAAACACGTTAATAAGCTGAAGTTGAATAAGTTGTCATTGCAGTCAATATATTTAAAAACAAAAAAAAAAATAACTATACAATGATTAGACATTAGAAGGTCAAGACATCATTACATTTTCACAAAATTGAAAAGAAAAACAAACTGCTTTTACATGACCACGACCTCGAAGCTACCGGTCATACAAAAACCTGACGCTTATAACCTGCCGAAGTTGCATGATGTAACTAAAGAATGTTTAAACAGGGTTGACGTAAATGGATTTGATACATCTGCTAGGGATCTGACTATTGTCTATCTAATGTCTCTAAAACTTGACAGTGGAACCTACAACAACTATATAAAGTACTTAAATTGAATGATTACAAAGAAGTGTCAACACTGAATGAATTTTTAGTAGTTTGAAATTCTGAAACTGCTAAGAAAGACACCAGGAAGATCTTCTGAGACAGAAATCATG
Organism: Leucania comma; assembly: GCA_958295575.1. Taxonomy (NCBI): domain Eukaryota; kingdom Metazoa; phylum Arthropoda; class Insecta; order Lepidoptera; family Noctuidae; genus Leucania; species Leucania comma. The sequence goes on along the minus strand of OY282477.1, from coordinate 18,093,251 downwards.
AATCGAAACAACTTCGCTGACAAAAAAATGGCACACGAAAACATGCCACTCATCATATTGCCAATATCCTCTTTGGAAAAACGATCATGCTCCAATGTAATGTGAGCGACATGGATATAGATCGATACAAAGCAACGCAATAACATGGAAGCAAAACTGCGGATATGCAAATACTGTTTGTATATTAATGGATAACGCTGGACTCAAGGCTACAGTGGGGTCCTCATTTAACATTGCTTGCAGGACGGATTAGTTCAGCTGCATATGCTGTTAGAAAAATCCGTCAATTTACGGATGTTGATACCGCTAGACTAGTCTATTTTAATTATTTTCATAGCATCATGTCGTACGGTATCTTACTATGGGGACGGGCTGCAGACATCGACTCAATTTTTGCACTACAGAAAAGAGCCATTAGAGCCATTTACAATCTCCGCCGTTGCGATTCTCTAAGAGAACTGTTTAAGGATATTAACATCATGACGGTGCCTTGTCAATATATCTATGAAAACATCATGTACGTTAGAAAAAATCTTCATCTTTTTAGCAAAAGAGGCGATAGACATAATTATGTTACAAGACATAGAGACAAATTAGTTCAGCCAGGTTTCAGACTGCCTAAAGTGGCGTTTTCTTTCATGGGGTATTGTTTAAAATGTTATAATTAAATACCCCCCCCCCCCACATATTAGAACTCAATGAAACCAAATTTAAATCTGCTGTTACGTTTAACAGCAGATTTAAATTTGGTTTCATTATGTAGAAAAGCATATTACAAGTTGGAGGATTATATTCAAGATATGAATGCTTGGCTCAATGCTGGTCCAGCTCCATTACCACTAGGGCGTACAAATTGATTAGTTTGAACAATACTACTTTTTATTGTAATTTGATATTTTTATAGTATTGTATAATGTAGAAGCATTTATTTCTTTAACAAATTTTGTAAATGTGAGTACCATGGGGCAATTTATAGTTTAAGGTCATGGACTTGTTTGACGTAAATGAGCATGGCAGTTGAGAGTTTGTCATACTCACTCAAATGTCTCACTGATGGTGGCGCGTGTATTGGATCATTCGGTTCCCTTCAAAATGGTTGAGTTGAGTGGTGCCATGGAGTTTCTTGCTCATTCTTCTCCATAGAGATCTACGCTTTGGAATGTGCTATTAGCATCATTTTTTCTGACAGACCGACTTCTTGACTTCTCAAAAGTGCCTGTAAATGGTTTATTTGAAATAAAATGCTTTGAATCTCTTTGAATCTTTGAATCTTCTAATGTCTAATCATTGTATAGTTATTTTTTTTGTTTTTAAACATGTTGACTGCAATGAAAACTTATTCAACTTCAGCTTATTAACCTGTTTGCGCAATGATAGCTTTTTTTAGTACGTGTTTACGTTAAGGTTTTCCCTGTAACACTTTCAAATAAATTAATAATACATTTTTTTAATTTTAATATTCCAGGAGTGGACACTGGCTAGGTATTCGCAACTTCTCAATTAAAATAGGTCGACCCGCTTCTGGGAGACCAATTGAACCAATACGTTACAGTAACGGGAGATGTTTTGTTGTGAAACATATTTAAAGTTACACGATACAGTCAAATACAATTGTAACTCTTAGGTGTTAGCATCGATATATATGTACTACGCACGGTGTTAGTTACATCATGATAAGTTCACCGCATTATAATTTGTTAAAATCACATCATTTGGCACGCAAAATTATCATGATGTTCATAAGTGCTATAAAGTAGGGCAGAAAAATGTGTTACGAGACCGTACAACTAGATTCAAGGTAATAAGTATTTTGTATGGGCTGAATAATTTATTTACATGTTTTAATGCTCATAATATTTTCAACAGGGATTGTTGGGAGCCGTCCATGAAAGGATTACTCCTAGCACTTGAGAAAAGTAACCGTGACTCTTACATTTACGTTTTTACTGATGCTCCGGCTAAGGACTATCGCAACAGCCATTTCGTAAAAGAAATGTGTCAAAAGAAACAGAGCCGGGTAAGGAAAATTTGTCATTAATTTTATTTTATACTAGCTTCTGCCCGCGACTTCGTCCGCGGAAAATTTCTTGTTTTAACATAAGTTTACACTCGACATTACTGTACCTTCCCATTAGTAAAATATTTTTTGGAATCGGATCAGTAATTTCGAAGATTACCGAAGTTCTCTTATCTGCTCAAGGTAAATTATCCCTTAGTCGCCTTTTACGGCACCCTCGGGTTGAAATGGTACGATGACATAACATATTTATAATCCATCATAACACAAATACTAATAAAATTATATGCTATATAGGTACTATATAAAAATACAAACCATCAATTACTATTATACAATTTAAGTTAGGTACCTATTTAATTTAAAGCTTCTCTATATACAATGTTTGAGGTTGTTTTATTTTCCGGTAGGTAACAAAATAATTTGCTTTTCGGATGATCCAACTTTTGATAGACCAACATATAACTACCCATGGGAAAAACATTCTTTTCGTAGGTCAACGCCAACCAAAGAGAATGTTTGTCCCTGGGACTTGTTAAAAGTCAAGGCAAATGATGTTTTTATTGGAAACTGGAGTCGTTTAAACGGTATAGGTAGACTGACATGCAACAATTTGAACACCAATTAACGACAACATGGGCACAATAATTCGAGAGGGTCATCAATCCACGTAAAATCTTAACACCGCGATTCAGAAAAATGACGTATTTGCAGAAGGCCTCTATCATATGGGCAAATAGATAAAACGTCCGCACAAAGCATAATAGATCTAGAGCACTACGAATGAAAGTTGTGCTAGTGGCATTTTGCGTTTTAGTAATTTTATATTATCTCCGAAAATATATGACCAATTGACATACTGTAAATGACCAATCTTATCTGTATGTTGTCCTTGTGATACTGAAATAATTTATTGTGACAAGAATTAATATTTCGTTGCTCAAATAATCAACCAAACGTAAGTATGCCGAAAAAATACTTTTTTAATGCAAATAAAGATGTATAAAAGATAACATATAAAAGATAGAAATATGGTATCGCGGACTTTTTTTGTATATATAATTAAGACGAATGAGGTTGCCATACATTGTTTTTAATTTTAAGCAACTCTCTAGGCAGCGCACGCAAATAATTCTGTTTTATGAGGTATTTTTTTCCGACTTGCAAGACAAAAATTGTGATAGCTCGGTTAATGAACATGTTATAAAAATAATTTATAGCCTATAGCACTCAGGAATAATGTAGCTTTCTACCAGTGTTTTTTAGAATTGGATCATGAGTTCCAGAGATTACCCACTACATACAAACTTACAAATTTTACCTCTTTATAATATTAGTATAGATAACACAGTATTGAGTATATAAACAATATAAATAAGTAACATGATTATACGTACCACTACATATGTACATGTATACGGTACATTTAAAGATTTTAACATGGGTTATACGTTAATTATTTAGTTTTTACATAATTATATATGTAATATCTACCCAATTGAGACACTGTAATTATTAGGACAGAAATAATAAAATAATCCGACAATTTCATTCAATATCTTGATAGTCTTACCCCTTAGACCGTAATTTTTATGTCACACTGGATAGCGTTAGAGCATAGTAATACGGTAGAGGTCTGCCCCGCTTGGGCAGAGCACCGCCGTGTCCTCGTGGGGGCGATCGGCGGCAGCGATCTCTCGCGCCGGGTCTTGGTACAGACCAAAGTTCGGACCGATGAGAACAGACCAAAGGTCGCAAGTGGTCGCCTCCTTTTAAGAAGCAATAATGCTAGCAAAAGAAGCGGCCGCACGCGTGAGGAAACGGCCCTCACGCCCCAGCCACCGGGATCCCGATCCCGATTTCCAGCCACCGTAGGCGCGGGTTTGCGGACGGTGAACTATGTGTAGCTCGCCAACTGGTAACCGTCCGGGCCGAGCCTAAATCATCGACGGCGCGTAGTGTTCCAGGCGCGTCTTAAGGAGATGTCAGCAAAACATAGGGGCCCAGCATGGTCGAAGCCTACTGAGGCCATGGGTTGTGCGAAAGACAACCTTGGGAGCCTAGAACGAAGGCAAAGAAGGAACAGGAGTGATTTTTAGTCAGTAAAAATCTAACATGAAAAGGCCACGAGATGTCATCGGATGATTTCCCGCCTAAAAAAATATCACACCGGATACAGTCTAACCAGATGTGCAGATGAATATCAGTATTTTACAAGGAGAGACTGCCTATCTGACCTCTACAACCCAGTAACTGGGTCATACGATACCTCTTTGCGATAGGAATTTTCTGTGATCTCTCAAAGGCATTTCATTGTGTTAATCACGAAACCTTGCTTTTGAAGCTAGAATATTACGGGTTAGGAATACTTGCACTAAGCTTGGTGAAATCTTATTTAAATGGCAGGCAGCAGCGAGATCAAATAAACGGTGTCAATTCACGAGGTTTAAAGGTCAAAATGGGTGTACCACAAGGCTCAATTTTGGGTGCTTTCCTTTTTTTGGTATATATTAAAGATTTACCACATTTATTTAATAAAAAACCATATATAGTATTGTTTGCTGACGATACGTCCTTAATTTTTTAAGATCAATAGACTTTCCACTAATATTTATGACATAAACAACGCTCTACAGCAAATCCAAAACTGCTTCATTGTTAATAATTTAGTATTAATTGAGAAAAAAACCAAGTGCATAAGATTTGCGTTACCGAATGTTAAAAGTGACTTGGAAATAGTATTGAATAAAGAGAAACTTGAATTTGTCGAAAACACAGTTTTCTTGGGAATCACGCTCAACTCGAGGCTACAATGGGGTCCTCATTTAACATCACTAGCTGGACGGCTTAGTTCAGCAACCATATGCTGTCAGAAAAATTCGTCAATTTACTGATGTACATACCGCGAAGCTGGTCTATTTTAGCTACTTTCATAGTATCATGTCTTACGGTATTTTGTTATAGGGACGGGCTACAGACATAGAGTCTATTTTTATTCTGTAGAAAAGAGCTATCAGATCCATATACAATCTTCGCAGGCGCCATTCTCTAAGGGAACTGTTTATAGATATAAACATCATGGCGGTACCTTGTCAATACATTTAAGAAAATATTATGTACGTTCGGAAAAATATTCATCTTTTCACTAAAATAAGTGACAGGCACAATTTTAATACTAGGAATAGGCACAAACTAGATCAACCTCGATCCAGATTGGCTAAAGTATATAATTCTTTTATGGGGTGCTGTGTAAAATTTTATAATGAGATACCACTTGAGATTATCCAATTGAATGAATCCAAATTTAAAACATGCATTAAACGCACACTATCTAGACAAGCATATTATAAAGTGGAAGATTATAACCTCGATAAAAATGCTTGGCTAAATGCTGGTCCTGCTCCACTACCACTTTTGCCTAATAATTAGTTTTTTGTTTTTTACAGTTTTATAAATATTGAAAGATATCCTATTGCCCTTTTTGTATGTTGTTTTCGAAATGGTATGATATTGGTTTAATGAAGCTTATGACCATTTAATTCTTTTATTCTATTTATTTTTTAAATTGGAACCATTAACATTGTATAATGTAGGAGCACTTTTATCAAATTTTTGTGAATGTGAGTCCCATGGAGAATTTTCACTAGGTTACAATTGGTTTGACTTAAATGAGCATGAGCATGGCAGTTGAGAGTTTGACATTCTCACTAAAATGTCTCGCTGATGGTGGCGCGTGTTATTGGGTCATTCTGTTCCCTTCATAATGGTTGAGCAGAGTGGGGTTGAGGCACGCGTCAAGCTCGTGAACGAGCGCCGTCAGTTGAGACTGGTCATCTCTTTGCTGCCAGTGCCTTAATTCAATTTCTATTTTTAATTAGTTTTTTTCTCACTATTTTTCTACATGGTGCTCACTTAATTGTAGCGACAAGAAATATGTAACCAAGATTATTGTAACACTTAAAATGATTTTAAAAGTGTCCATGGAGTTTCTGATAAACGTGCAATTTACCTTCACTTTTTTTTTTCCTGACCGACATTTGGACTATTGAAGTGCCTGTAAATGGTCTATTTGAAATAAAAGAGTTTGATTTTGATTTTTCAAGAGTGGTGTCAGATTTCCTGACTTTTGACAACCCGCAAGTACTGTCAAAGATATTCAAATAATACATCTGGGTTCAACAACTGTTTAACGTGCTTTCCGAGGCACGGGAGAAACTCGGTATGTGTGTATAGGAAAACACACAACAAAAAAAAATATACTACTATGTACTTGTATCGCTCGATATTTTAGTTTTAATTTTTTTTTTGATGATGATTTGATGATGGGATTCCTTCAACCATTTACCAAATTCGTTCAAAAACACAAACGTATTATTAATTTATTTAGCTTACTGGCTTTTATTTATTTACTGGCTGTTAATAAATAAAAGCCAGTAAGCTAAATAAACTAACTGTTGAATAATACTGAATGCCACCAGTCAGTGCACCGACGTTTGAGTATAAATTGAAATTGATTTGTTAGTTATTTTTTCAATTCCTTACAGATAGTATTCGTGCTCACCGGTCACTGTGGTAATCGTTACGAGGCTGAAGCTTTCGACGTTTACTTCGAAATAGCCCACGCATGCTCTGGGCAAGCGTTCTACGTACCCAAGAATGAAGTCAAAGACGTAAACCCGCTGATCATTTTAACTTTAATCTAATATAGACCATCTAAAATAAAATGTATGGATTGATCTTTCCTGCCATTATTTTAGGTTCTCCCAACAATAGAAGGAACAATAAAAGATAACCAGACAGTGATTACTACGTCGATATTACCAGCTGGTGTTAAAAGAGATATTCCAGTAAGTATTATTATCGAGAAGTGTACTTTCTTTTCTCCTAACATAATATTTCAATGCATGTAAACTTTGATTAAATCAAAACATAATATAGGTAATTGCATGTAAATAACATACACATGAAAAGTTTTTTTTTAAGGCTTACCGCCTCGTGCATAACCTGTGTATAATAGAGTAAAATCTTGGAACATAATTCCCATGAATATACCTTTCCGAGGTTTTATTTAGCAGAATCATTGCGTAACACAATTGGTAAGTTTTAACACTTATGTTCTAATTATTATTACCAAATTAGAACACAATAGTGATAAAATTTACCAACTCGTTGAAAAAAATTAACGGTTTTCCTTAATTACTACTTATTAGTGAAATATCAGATTGCTTTTTTTAATTGTACCTAAACGACTCGCATATCATCTTCTTCTATAGGTTCCTATTCATCTATAATACTTGCAAAATGTTATTAAATTGTCAGTAATTACCCCCTTCCTAGCCACATTATCTTTCATAAATGTCTATCTCTTAATGAAGTCATCCACATTTCACATCCAAACGGTCATACCAAAACTTAGCTCACTATCGCGCGATTTTATTTCTAAAAATCTTTCTTTTCAGTTTAATATAGACGACTACACTGACTATGCCATCGTTTCTGTGTCGGGCATAGATGTTGATTTGCATATTACAGGACCCTCACATTACGAGGAAAAAATTATGTGGAAAAATAATGGAAAAGTAAGTTTAAATAGCTAGCCAAAATGCGGCAAATTTTTTCTTCTGAACTCTGGATCTCTATTTTTAATTATAAGACACATTCAAATTGACGCGATGTGACTAATGGATCCCGGGTATCTATAATTATACAATAATACATTTTAATAGAAATAGTTCTACATAGAATATTCTCCTAGACTAATACCAACATAGCAAAGTATATTGGTGTCGCATTTTAACATAGTGCTTGTCTGAGACATTCCAAAAAGAAAATATCCATTTATATAGTGTGCGGCAAATAAGTTGAACCAAAATGTCCGTTGGTGCTATGGTTGGGCGCAGCCCCCCGCTGTGCCGCACTTCGATTGAGACCCGAACATCTAATAGTACAGCGCATTAAAGGTCGATAGCCTTTTTGGTACAAGGTTTGTACCAAAATGGCCGCCGTGTCCTCGTCGAGGCTATCGGCGTCGGCGGCCTCTCGCGCCTGGTTCTGGTTCGGGCTATCCTGCGGATTGAGGACAGATGGCAGGCGGTCGCCTCCTTCTGCGATGCAATAATGTTGCGCACGGAGTGATGGAGGCCGCACGCGTGAGGGAACGAACGTCCTCACGCCTCAGCCACCGAGATTCTGACCCCGACTACCAGCCACGGTAAACGCAGGCTTTGCGGACGTCGAGCAATGAGTAGCTCGTCATCCGGCCGTCCGGTAATTAACCTGACTGAGCCCAGTCGTCAACAGCGCTTACTGATCCATGCATTTCATTAGCAGAGCCGATTCCCGCTAGCTAGGACCGCATGAGATTTCTGAAAAGGAAACCCGTAATCCCAGAACACAAAGGGCATCTGAAGGACACAGGTGTGGGAGGACGTGTCAATCTTTAATTGCATTGAAAGTATGACACGTCCTGCCGCACCACCCAGAGCGTGAGAAGTCATTGGATGATTATGTTTTAAAACAAACAAATCTTTTCCTGCTAAAATCTGTACACGTTTGATTAATTTATGAAATACGAGTAGTATTCAAAGCGTTTTGATCGACTGAATTTAACTCATACTAATCTAAAGATCACTAAATTCCTTTATTTTATAACTAACTCTTTATCGTTAACCGAATTCAAAAAAGGAGGAATTTTTTAATTCTTCGGTATCTTATTTTTTTTTTTTTTATTAAAAATGTTATAGGTAGTTAAATTAAGCAACGTTAAACCTGGAAGGTACGTGGCTACGGTGATGGGCAGGTCAAAAACGTCTGTCGTAATTGTCGGCAAGACTGATTTCTTCTTCAGTCATGGCTTCTCAGTGCTAAAACCCAAGTCGCTGAGTGATACGTCACTGCAACCAATAGCTGGTGAGTTTAATGTTTATTGCTGGTGAGATTAATGTCTATTACTGGTGAGATTAATGTTTAATAGGCCGTCTTACCAAATCGGACGAGATTAACACAAAAATTTCTATGAATATTTTCTATTTCAGAATCGAAAGTCTATCTATCGATATCCGTTGTCGATGAACATCGCTCAGTACAAATATTATCGGCGCAGATTTTAGACATGAATGAAAAACCAATCAATGACTCGATGCCTCTAACAGAGACCTCGGAAAATTTTTACGTAACAAATCTGTTTGTTGCACCATCACAAAGGTTTAAAGTGGCCGTAAGTATCAACAGTTATTATTTTGTAATGAAACCCTGAGCTGCAAGAAAAGATTTAAAAAACTATAGGTGTATGTACCTAATGTCTTCATATAGTTCAGTGCAGTAAATTATTAGCAAATAATTATAATTTTGGGTCAAGTGTTTGTTTCGAGATTGCTCTAGTTCGGCAATCTTTGAACAAAAGATAATATTTTAAAAATTAAGAAAATTAGTAACCGCACACTATTTTTTACTCCATGTAGCACATCTCCACATAGTCGTAAATGTGTATTTTCATTTTGAGAAAAGTTTAATTACTAATCATATTTTAATAAATCTTATTATTCAGTACAACTAAGATCTTATATTTATGTTTTAGGTGAATGGGATAATAAAAGCTACAGGAAAATCTGTAAGAAGAATTGGTAAAATCCCCGTTACACCGCAAGAATGTAAGTCATATCATAATTGTCGTCATTAGGGACCGCACCATTTTTGCGGGGACACAAATGCGGGATTACTCGTGCGTGCAGGATCCAGCACGCTTGCGAGATTGAACTTTTTCCAACAAAAATGGATTTAGAGGACGCACCGTGCGTTTCTATTACCTACCAGCTTAAGCTGATTAATTAGACCCAACACAGGCTCATTAACATGTCATTTAGCAACTTTCCATGGAACTCGTGACTTTTTTGTAGATTTTGTACCTATGAAAAATAATTTTGTATTCTATTTTTAATCTTACACATAAATACTATAATATTGTGCGAATACTATATCGAGATTTGAAAGGAACGTAATCAAGGTCAGTTACAAATTCTCTATCTTACTAAATCAAAAAGATCTTCTTCTTCTTTTGGCTAGACCTTACGTTTTCAATTTGGGGTCTGCCCTCCTTGCCTTTGTTTTCCATTGTCAAATCAAAAATCCAAATCAAAAACATGAAATGTTAAATATATTATTGTTTTAAATTATTTATACCTCAGCGAAATTCAAATTGTCAATAATAAAAATAAAAAAATTGCATTCAGCAGGTAAGAGTGGAACTGTGACCAGCAAATTGCAAAATAAACTTAATACAATTGAAAATAATATATGGATTTGGATTTTAAATATTTATATATATAATAAAATATTTAAAATAACCAAATCCCTCGGGATCCGCGGAATTACTGACTTCAATCCCGCAGGCATGCGGGATCGCGATTTTAATGCGGGATTGGATTCCCTAATAGTCATGTTCTAGTCAGTCCTTGACCAATGTCTTGGTATTGGTGCATGTCTTCGTCCTTTCGTCCGACCGTTACGACGACGACAAAAAGTAAAGATAGTGAATGATCAAATTCAAAATATTTTATTTCATATAGGCCTACATGGGCACTTATAAAACGTCAGAAGCTAGTGCACGGTTCGAAATTGGTCGTTTCCTATGGAGAAGAACCGGCAAGAAACTCCATGGTTACTCTTTTAAAAAAATGGCTTATCTTACAATATTTCCAAATTACAGTATTCATAATTATGTAAGGATAGTGTAGACCGGTCAATATTGTACGCAAAATCACAATAAAAATAAAAATAATAAAAAAGTGGGTCGTAAAAGAAAGTACTCTAAGAATTCGCGCAGTCTACAGTGTTCTCACATTCACATTATAAAAAGAGGCTATATAAAAAAGCAACAAAAAATATATAATTACAACATTCACTCAAACAATTTTACCTATAAGATGTTAATAAAATAAATTATTAACGAATGTAAAGTGGTTGAGGTCAAAATAATATAAAAAATATTGCAAAAGCAATGTGTCAAAAAACCTGTATAATTAAAACAAAGATGGAGCAGTTAATAGACACGCTTAAACCGTATTAATCAGTTACCAGGGGGCCACATGTACAGAAGCAGTCATTGCCAAACAAGCGTGTCCTCGACATAGTCTTTAACCTTATAATATGCTTTTTTGGTTAGGACACGCTTAATATGAGTTTTGAACTTTCCCTCGCTAAGTTCAGTAACCGCCTTTGGAAGCTTGTTGTAAAAGCGTATGCTGTTTACTTAGAATGATTTGCTGGTCTTAGCTAATCTCCATTTGGGTAATACAATTTCGGTTTTACTACGTGTATTTTTGTTATGAATATCGCTTCTAATTTTAAACAGTCCTAAGTTTTTACGAACATACAAAATACTTTCTAAGATATTAAGAGAGGGCAGAGTCAGTATATCGATTTCTTTAAATTTATCTCTGAGGGACTCGCGAGGACCCATTTTATAAATAGCCCGGATTGCTCTCTTTTGTAATATGATCACTTTGTTGTTCATCTGTCACGGCCAGTAAAAAAAACGAATATTTCGACAATCTCGGTGGAATCAAAATTCGTAGGGTACTTCCCGTTTACCTAAAATTCTGAAATTTGGCAGCAAGGTCTTTTAACACAATTAAGGGAATAAATCTGACAACAGTGTTGTTACGTTACAAAAAAAAATTGCGATTCAGAAAAATCTTCAAGATTCCATTCAGGAACCCCTCAGTACGTGAATCTGACTAGCACATGCCATGTTTTTTTTTTGTCTCATTTATGTTTAAAAGTTACTTTGTTCTTGATGCAACTTCTTTGAACATCAGTGTAATATTTGGCAAAAAAAAAAAATACTTTTCAAATATCCAACCAATCTTATGTTTTCAGATGCACCAGTAATCGTTACGAATTCCACGACAGTAGAAGGAATCGAAGGAGATCTAGCTTTAAGGATCCCTTGTGATGCAGTCGGTGTTCCAAAACCAGTTATCACATGGAAATTAAAAGGCGCTACAATTACTGCCGGTACGTATTTTTAATAATAAAATATTATCTACCAAATCACCATACAAGGTTGTACCTAAGGCATTCTTTTTTTTTGTAAATCCGGATACAGCTAGAAAACAGATTTGTTAGTCTAATTTTGTCAATTTCTGTTATTTTCTTTGTATTATTGTTACAACGCATTTTTAATTTTATTATTTTTCAATACACTTGCTCGAAAACTGGCTCTTATCGCACTACGATTAGGTTCGATATGCAATCTATACCTATTACCCACGTGTTTTTTTTTTTACCATTTCGTCACGGTCAAAGGTATTTTTTTTAAAGCAAATTCCAATACATTTTCAAAAATATTCAAATTTTCAGTATATTATAAGTTTTAATATATAATGAACATTTAAATTGTATTAATGAACAGAATATCATTCAGAAATATGGTTATTAACACCATAATTTGATATTACCAACGAATTAACAATTATTTGCGTTCTAAATTTTGGAATTTCTATTTTTAATATTAAGTAGGACGTATAATGGTTTGATACCTTCGCTTCTCCTTCAACCTGCAAAGCTAACTTATTTATTTGTGTTTTTTTTTTTTTTTTTTTTTTTCTCTTTATTTTGAATTTGGGACCTTTATACAAATGTACATGCCAGTCCCATCGGACCTTATACAGTAAATACCTTACCTACATTAACTTATAAAGTAAAACGTAACAATACAAACTTTATTAAACTATGAGCAGCCTCAGAGATAGGTGCCGACAAAATATGATGAAACATTCCAACATCGTACCTGTTCGTATTTAGTTCTCTATATAATTCTTGTCTAGCAGACTGAAATCTGACACATTCCGTCAATAGATGTATAACATCTTCTACTGTGCCACACTCCTCACAATTTGGTGAATTAGTTTTTTTCATTAGAAATGCAAACTTATTGAGCGGCATGTGTCCAGATCTCAGTCTGTGAGCCGTTACAATAAACTTTCTGCTAAGCCTAGTGTTAAAAAACCACGGTATATGAGGAGGCTCCGAAACTATAGACTTATACCATATTCCCTTTTCTTTCGATCGTTCATTAAAATATTCTTTCCAAACATCCTGACATTTATTTTTATATTTAGGCAATAATTCCACATAATCATTTCCAATGTCTGTTTCTCTACCTTCATCTATACCCAATTTTGCTAAACGATCAGCCTCCTCATTACCTTTTATACCTATATGTGAAGGAACCCATTGCAATCTCAGATCTATCCCTCTTTTAGATAAATCATGTATTTTAGCCAGAACTTCATAAGCTATCGATGCACCTCTGTGCCCAGAGGCGCATCGAGCTATATGTTGTAGTGCACTTTTGCTATCTACACAAATCAATGTTTTCCTGTTATTATTGATAGTTAGGATATAAGAAAGTGCTTCTGAGATTGCAAAAAGCTCCAAAGACATAACTGACACATAATTATTTAATTTATAATAAGTATTTGTATTGTCTAAATTTAAAGGATCGTAGTAGGCAGCTCCATTTCCATTAGCACTCTTAGAGCCATCTGTATAAATTTTGTAATAACCGTGATATTTATCAGCTACTTCTCTCAGAGTTTCTGCTTTAATTGAATTTAAATCATATGTCCTCTTAGGGTTCTTAATTGAGTCCAAATTAACTTTTATTACGTCTTCGACGTTAATACTAGTAACCCAGATATCTAACGAAAACATTTCTGGAATCAGGGACGCCCTTATATTTTCGTCCTTAACCTCCTTATATACACTAACAAGTAATGGAAGCTTTTTAGTTGCCCAATATCTGATATGACTAATAGTACTCAGCTCTGACAACAGTTTTATTACTACATTATCGGATACAGAATATGATTTTAAACAATATTTGAATGCTAACCATCTTCTCCTAACGTGCAGTGGAGGAACACAGAGCTCGCACTCCATAACGTGTATAGGTGTGCTTCTTATAAAACTCCCTACTACTCTTAAAGCTTGATTTTGTACTTTTTCTAACTTGTAAATATTTATCTTAGCGCTACTATCATATAAAAAACACCCATAGTCTAACCTGCTTCTAATTAGAGCCACGTAGAGTCTACGAAGATGAATCTGATGAATACCCCAAGAAGAACTAGTAAGAATTTTAAGTAGATTGAGAAGTCTCTGGATTTTTTCGACAATTTCGTTGATGTGTTTACCCCAGCGTAATGTTTTATCTAGCCAAACACCCAAATATTTATAGTAGCATACGTTGTCAAGTACACTATTATTTATGGAAAGTTGTATTTGCTGTTGCCTAAATCCCCTACTAAAAACACAAAATTTGGATTTACTTATAGATATTTCTAAACCTAATTCGTCCAGCAAAACAGTAAAAGCATCCAGAGCATTTTGAACTTTATATTGACCCTCTAATATATTCTGACAAGTGAAATAGAAAACGAAATCATCAGCGTACTGGCATGAATACACTTCAGAAATATCCCGACAAACCTTATAAGTCGCTATATTGAAGAGTAACGGTGACATGGGATCACCTTGAGCTAAGCCTTTTCGTGCATATCTAACCACATCAATTGCGGATTCATCAGCTACTTTTAGATGACGTTCGCTAAGAAAATTCCACAAATATTGACAAATATTCTTACCAATACCCAAACCATCAAGCATCTGCACTAGCTTGTCTATTAATATATTATTATAAGCACTCTTGATGTCAATAAAACAAGCTATAGTTGGAGCGTTCATTGAAAAGCCTATCTGTATTTGCGCCACCAAACGCGTAAGGCAATCAAGGCAGGATTGACCTCTCCTGAAGCCAATTGTACTTGGCGACAAAATTCGATGCTTCTCTATATACCATTCGAGTCTTTTGGTTATAATAGCATGAAAAATTTTGCACGTACACGACATCAAAGAAATAGGTCTTGGTTTGCTGTTAGCATTCAAGCCACTACTCGATTTTGGTATCGGGATAACTCTAACCTGACGCCACTGCAATGGGAAATTGCCTGAGATTAATATATTATTATAGATTTTGAGTAAGTATAATTTACCAATAGGTGGTAGATGTAAAATCATTGAGTACGTAATTTGGTCATCTCCTGGAGCAGTATCTTTTTCTTTAAAGAGTTATTTAGTTCCTGCAACGTAACCTCAGACTCAAGCAACACATTTGTAGAATTAAATATCGGCTTAGGAGGAGCGACATAATCTGGAGTAAGATCACATAACATTTCTCTCTTTAGCTCCTGAGGACATTGGATATTGGATTTCTTGTAACCTTTGACCCACCGTAATCGATGCCACATATCTGAAGCTGAAACTTTGTAATCAATGCTTTCACAGAATTTCTTATAATCATCAGATCTTGCTTTTTGTATAGCTTGTTTAGCTTTCAGGGTTTTTTCCTGAAGTGTTGCGAGGTTAATTGGTGTTGGGTTCCCTCTAAATTTCTTAAGCGCCAGTCGACGTTCCGCAACCAGTTTAGACAAATCTGGACTCCAGTACCCTTTCGGTTTAAATTTGTTATTTGGCTTATTACAATATTTAACAAGAGGAATATTTTCATCTGCTGATTTATTTATTTGATACGAAAAATCATCGTACATAACCTGAACGTCATTATTCGTATTAGGCAGAGAAAAGCAATCAAGGAGACTTTCTCTGTAACCAGTCCAATTGGCTAATTTGTAATTACGCTTTTTACGGAAGTAGACATCCTCGCAGTAATTTAGTTTAACTTTAATAAATAAGTGGTCGCTACCTAAGTTTTCGTTCATAACATACCAGTCACAGTTAATAGCAATATCCGCAGACGCAAATGTAATATCTGGAGAAGACGACTGTAAAATGTTATTCACAAGTTTAACCCTAGTGGGTTGTCCAGCATTCAGGGACGTAAAACCATACTCTAATGCTGACTCAAAAATTTGTACACCCCTATTATCATTTTTATAAGACCAGTTTGTATGGTGAGCGTTAAAATCTCCTGTTATTAAACATTTATTTGGGAACAAAGAAAAGATCTTATCCCAGTCAGCTTGTGTCGTATGAACGGAACTAGGACAATAGATTAAAATTATATATTTAATATAGCTACAATGATTTAGTTTAATACTCATTAGTTCGATGCCTGGATTAATTGGACTTACCGCTACCTCCTGCACACTTAGTGAGTTATGAACTACAACAGCAATCCCCCCATACGAATCCTCTCTATCTCTTCTGAATACATTATATTGGTCAATATTAACATAAACATCTTCTCCTAGCCAGGTTTCACTAATTAATGCTACGTGTATTTTTTCCTGCAACAGTAAACATTTAAATTCTTCAAGTTTGGGTTTCAAGCTCTGTGCATTCCACTGCATTATATTCAAATTAATAGTTTTACGTGAACAAGCCATCTTTAAACAGAGAAATTAATTTATTATACACATTTCCTTCCTTAAGTAATCTCCAAACTAACTGGAAACATTGTTCAAATATAAGATTACATATCAATTTAACTTTGACATCAAAACTACACTCCGACAAACACAATTGTTTCAGTTTATCAAAAAATCCTTTAAAGTCTATATTACGCTTTGTGGGCTGTTCCTTATTTTCCACTCTTTCCTGTAATACAGGCAATTCATCTACATTACCAAATGAAAGATTATTTTTATGGCCTGACCTTTTCTTCCTTTTAGTTTGTTTCCTTACAGCTTTCCCCAAAATTAGTGAATCTTCCGACTCTTCCACACTTTGGTCTCCACTGTCTTCACTATTAGTAATTTGTTCATTTCGTCCCTGGATCTGTTTCTCTGGCCGAGCTTTTGTAACTAATACATCTCGATACGAAGTCTTATCATTGGTAGAATAATTAGATTTATTATGTATAATTTCTTTTTCAATTTGATGGTCTGTTGGCGTTTTTCTCTCCTCTAAATATGCAGACAGAGCTTTTCGGTATGTAATATTCTTCTCGCACATTATCTTTCGTATTTCCTTTTCTTTTATAAACATGGGACATGACTTCTCCAAAGCCATATGTGACATCTTACAATTTATACATTTGTATTTAGTAGTGTCACAGTTACTATGATTTTCCCCACATTTTGGGCAGCGTACTATTTTTGTTGGACATGACTTTATTAAATGCCCAAACCGCCAGCAACCAGAACACTGCGTCACTGGAAACATATATGGTTCCACTTTAAACCGACACCCATACATAGACACATATGGGGGTAAAGTGGAACTTTTAAAGCACAGTCGAACTGACTCACTGTCAACCCATTCCTTGGACATTCCGAGGCGTTTTAATCTCCTCACGCTAACTACGTCATGTTGACTTTCTAAACTTTGCTGAATTTCTTCTATATCTATATTTAAATCTATCTGTTTAACAACTCCATAAGATAAACTGATTTCATCTGCTAATTGGCACCTGTACCCCAAATCTAGAAACTTTTGACACTTAACTAGTTTTTCAGCGTTTTTCCTGTCGTCAAATTCTAAAATCACTTTGTATGCATTTTTGTACTGAATTTTATTTATATTAATGATGTTTTCTGACTTCAATAATTTGGCTAAACCAAATTGTTTTGGCAATACTGTGTCTTTTCCCGTAATACTCACAACATTACCCTTTGATTGTATGCTTCTTTCACCGCTCACACTACTACTCAAGTTCCCCGATAATCTTCTTGCTGGTTTTTTGTTTCCTGTTCTAACGGTTATAAACCCATCATCATCTTCTATAATTTCCTCACTATCCTCACGACCTCTTTTTCCTGGTACCCTCTTATTTTCATTTAAAGTATTACAGCTCCTCTCCATTAGGTTTGAATTAACTTGTTGCTCACTTTCAATTAATCGTTCCTCTTCTATAATGTCACTTCCACTCGACTCATAAACGACACTCGTAACTTTATCCATTATCAGTAAACATTTGGATTATATGACAAAATGTAGGTAGGTGAAGAAAAAGTTTAGTACAGAGATTTAGCTCTTTGCAATGCGTGCGCTCACCTCGGCACTTCGCGCGGCACTCCATTTATTTGTGTTATTTTTGTGAAAAAATGTTGAATTTAAGACTTAAAGATATGAATAATAAGAATTCTTTAGATGGTATTTTACCTTCGGAAAATTTTCTTCAGTACAATCTGAACAAAAATGCATTGTAATTTTCTGAAAAAGTATTTCTTCGTAAGTGTATTGAAAAACGTTGTTTGATACACATGCAAATTTGTCACTGCAACCCTCGGCTCCATAACACACTCGCCTACAGCTCGTGTGAATTCCCCCTCGTACGCAATGACAAACTTTCTACACTTTTATCAAAAGAGAACAATAAAATAACAGTTGGTATTTAAATTGTTTAAGCTCACATGTTTCACCTTACTAGAGGAGCTTGAAGCGCTGCTTGCTCTAATAAACCTAGTTCAGTAGCAAATGGTAACTGCTAGACACAATCGTTTTATTTTGTTGTTACTTATTGTTTAAATGTTACCGCCAATGTAGGTAAATCAGAGTACAGATTAACTAACTGGTTAATTTGAAGATTATCTGATTGAGTCTGTTAAAGTGGAAAAAAATGTTTAAGTTCTTATATTAACTACACAATTTGCAGACTAATGGCCAAGCATTCGGTTAAGTTATAAAATAGGTTCTTTGCTTAAAAAAAAAAACATTAAAATTCATTATAATTATTTTATTTATAATAACAATATAAAGTTTGATGACGTTTTATGCATAAAGTTAATATATTTTAGGACATCCCTACTCGGACAGGTTAGGTAAGCAGCTTAGGGCGAGAGCTGCGATCCACTTCTCTCTCGCCTTAGCTTTCGTGATTATTTTTTTTATAACCACCCAAAAGTAGCTACTTTAAGTCAATATACTCAATTTTTCACTTTAACAGATTGTACCCAATAATACATGCGCATATTAACGTATTCCACATTCTAACGGTAACATATAAGTACAAGTATTTACTTTTTGTTCAATAAATATTATTTATAGTATAGACTACAAATAATGTTGTCTTTTATCTCTAATTTCAGATGCAAAATACAAACTTGAAGAAGGTGCTTTAATTATTATGAGACCTACAGAAAAAGACACTTTATCGTACACATGTGAAGCTAAGAACCATATTGGTTCAGTCAGTGCCACGTTCCCAGTAAAAGTTAATAGTAAGTTACAGTTATTATGTACTTAATATAGACCATGGTCTCTGCAGCTATTATACGACTTCATCAAATGTTGATCAAACCGTGTTGTTGTTTTAACTTAGCCTCAAACTCGTTTGGAAATAGATAAACCACAGCACACAGTATATTTAGAAGTTTGGGTACCATATTAATTACCATACTCAATTTATTTGAAATAAGGAGGAAGGAAATAGATACTTATCCTCCCAAGTTAAGTTGTCATGTGGCTATTTATATCGATTTTAGCAACAATTAAAACAATAACTAACGATAAATAATTTATAACTCTACATAATACTATTTTTCTGCAGAATATCCCGAGAGCTCCGGTACATTACATTACGTATATCTAAAACAGGATGAAAATAAGAAACTGGAATGTGAAGCATATGACTCTAAATCTCAATCAGTTAAATGGTTTATAGTAAGTACTATTTGGTTAATTAATGGTTATAATTTAATGGTTTATAGAAATTAATTTCGTACATGCGTGAATTAATTCGGGTTTGAAAAAAAATTTCTTTATTTTTCATTTTCGTCTTTACAAATCGATACCGTTTCATGTCCGAATCGACCCTCCGCGGGAATAAAACGACTCAAATTTAACGGTGTATATTAATTTTTAGAGTTACTCAAGGTGGCAAAAACGGAACCCTTATAGGATCACTTTGTTGTCCGTCTGTCTGTCTATCATGATCCTTTTTCTCAGGAACACGTAGAACTCGCGTGGAATTCAAAATACGTTGCACCACGATGCGCTGCGTTGTGAGGAATCTCAATTTGAAATGTGTATTTTTTCGTGTAGTAAATAAACTTATAAAGATAGGAAATCCTAACCCTCCTAGCAAATGCGAGCCGTGTCCACCAGTAACATTTCTGAACCAAGCCTTCGACCTAGCCGTCTAAGAAGAGCCTTTTATGGTATTGGTTAGGCTAGTAGCTATTAAGTCATTAGGTGACACGACCATCTGAACAATACTGAGCCCACACCTATACATCGACAACCTCGTGAGCCAAGTGGTAATACTTGATTTGCTGGATTTTTCTCGATTTTCATGAAGTTTTTACCATCTTGGACAGTTAAGTCATTGTAAGTCTCTCGATTCGTTAACCACTATTTCAGATTTATTAATAAACTTGCTGGGTTTAAAAAAAAATGGTCTTAATTAAACAGCATCTACTGATGCTTTATTTTTTCATAATTAAAATTGTACTTGATTATTTTTTCTGATAAAACATTGCAGTTCGAAGGAATTGTATTTAGTCACGATAAATAATCAGTTAGTATTTATTTTTAATATATTATTAATTTTAAAGACGAGAACAATCACGCACCTGACGACCACCTCATCGAGGCCGGATTACGAATCAACAACGACTTGGAGCAAGGATGCCTCGACAGCAAAGCGAATAATTGTAAGTAAGCAAAGAATGGCTAGAATCCATTTGCAGGATCGTCCCAAATATCCACTTGCTTACTTGACGACCTGAGTAGTACCACAAGTACTACAAGTAAGGAATGTATGCCAGTCACATTTATTGCGAGTTGCGTGTACTGAGCCCAAAAAACCTATAAATATTAAATGTAAATAATAATATGAATGTTAATAGGAGAGAAGCATAAGATGTAGGTTCGACCTAGATCTAGATTTTCAAGAATGATTTTGATTTTTTAACCACTTGATTGACTCATAAAGTAAAACATGTCTTTTGTTAACACAGACGCAGGATGCAGGAAACAGACAATACATTCAAATAGCAAGTGCTTCACCGTATGAACACGATGGTAACTACACGTGTCACGTAAGCGACAAGCATGGAAATACACAAACACACACGTACGTGGTGGACGTTGGTAATGCACCAGTTTTTGTTTTTGATGATGAATCCAGCATCACTAATTGGAAAGGCGATATAACAGATATCACACAAAACTGTGACCTAAGAAACACGAAGCCAAAACCAGATGTAAGTTGACATTGCACATGGTTATTATTATACACAGTGAATCAAAATTATAATAGCATATAGTTTATTTATTACTCATAAATTACTAACTCATACTCGTACCACTGCTAAACAAAGGCCTCACCTACCTAATTCTTCAGGAACACATTCAGGTCTTCCCGCCATCTCCATCATGGTCTACCGTAGCCCCGTGTCGCTGTCTCAGGCTACTAATCATATATTTTACGGAGCCACAATACGTCAGACATGTGGCATTAATGTCCTACTTTATCCTTCTTTGTTCTTAGTTCTCTAAACCTTTTGAAATTAATAGGTGTCAAAAAACTATTCTGAATCTTCAATGTGCCCCTTCGTTTCTTATCATTTTACAAAAGTTGTAGTTAGTATTTTACCTTCTTTTGTTTTTCAAAAGAAACAGGCGACTTCTCTTCGAACTTCTGGAAAATTTATTTCTGGAGGAAGCTGGAGCAAGTAGTATAGGTTTAATGCCGCTCGTGATTATCTTGCACGTATCGTTAAGAGCTTCATCTATGACGAGCAGGCACGGGTTGATGCCATAGGGCACTAGCTGTCGGTGATACTACGCCATTTGAAAGCTATTGCTCGGGATGATCGCAATTACCAGTAGATTATAATTTATTATATGTAAGAATTATAGTTTGTTAGTAGAACTTTTAAGCTAGTGATTGGTCTAAACTGTCCTTGCCAAGAAGGCGTACGTATTACAAAGTTAAGGACTACGTTGAAGACACGCTTGTTTGGCAATAACTACTTCTGCACATGTGGCTTTCATGGCGGCTCATTAATTGCATTATTGTATCTATTAACTGCTCCATCATTGTTTTAACTTCAAAATTTATGCTGATACTTTTTTCATTTTCTTCCTCTCCTATGACATTATTTTTGCAATGTTTTTTATATTATATAAAACATAGCCATCTCAATTTTTCTAGTATTATTGTGTATTGTATACATCTATAATTTATAAACAAGATTTTTTTTTTTGTGAGAACAGCGTAGACTCCGTGGATTCAAGGATTACAATTTTTATGGCGCTTTTGGGTACAAAGTGACCGGTCTACATTGTCCTCTAATATCTATAAATATTGTAATATGGAAATATTGTAAAAAAAAACACTTTAGGGTTCCCTCACACTTCAAAACACTTCAAAACACTTTCTAGGGGTTATTTGACAGTTGGTATAGAGTATAGAGCTTTTTCGAGACTACTTCGTCTTACTTCAGTATCTCCAAAGTCTTTGTGGCTAAATAGGTCATTAATTTGTGTCCATAAGGCTAAAACAGGCCAGATGCATAATGGAATACAACCACTTAACTTTCAGATTGAATGGAGGTTTAATGGCAAAGTGATAACCGATCTAAGCTTGGCAGGCGTGGGTCACTACACCTGTAATGTAAGCAACGTGCACGGATCTGTACTAAAGCAATTTGACGTCGACACTTCAGGTAAATTTCAATTATATTGTTTATTAGCCGTCAAGATTACTTCTGAAAAGAGTCGAAAAAATTACGAGTCACTATTAAAGTGTGATATATGTTTAAGCAACTGCCGTGCGTCACTGCGGGGATCCAATGGAATAAGAGCACTGGGTGTCTGACGCCCAGCAAACTCCTTCGTCGGTACGGGCACGCGCGGTGTACTCGTATTTTGTACTTTTGTTCCCTTTTATTTTGTGTTTGTAACCGTTGTACTGTGCTTTTCACGAATAAGTTTTTCTATTTTATTTTGATAGTATCTGGAATAGGTACCTAAGATAAATACGAACATATTCCGTATGACTGATTAATATAAAATTAAAAATGAATTGAAAACACGTGTAAGATAACTGGACTTAGAGAGAGTTATCTAACTCATCTTTTGAGCTCGTTATCTGCTTGTACTATGGAATTTAAGTCCGGGTTGCGAGCTAGCCTCTCCATGGAAGTAATACTAATAACTATAAAATTAATATTTTTTAAAACCCCTGACAGTCCTTGTCATCATTATAAAATGTATAGAACTGGTCAAGACGAATCTAATAAGCTCAAACTCGATGGATTTACTAGTAAGCATTCCAGGGTCCCATCAGCCACCTCCCAGTTCTAGCATCAGGTTTTCGACATCATGAGAAATGTGAAGCACTGGTTAAGATGAATCTAATTAGCCCTCAATGGGCTTACTAATAAATATTTCAGAGCTACGTCTTCTACCTTCGAGCTCCATCATCAGACCAGCTCAGTAGCACTGTCATGTACAATGAGTATTTCAAATATTAGGACATACAAATGTTTGAAAGTAAAGTAAATACGCATTTTAAGTGTTTAATATGGACCTACTGCAGCAAACAAGAGAGCTGGTGACCTTAAAAACCTGGACGGATCTTCATAAATTGTAGCCAACAACCATTTCGATTAAGCCAGCTTTCAAACAAAAAACCGCATCAAAATCGGTCCATTCGTTTGAGCTACAAAGCCACGGATACACACAGACAAACAGGTCAAACTTATAACACCCCTCTTTTCCGTCGGGGGTTAAAAAAACGGATTAACCAAATGAGCACTGCATCGTGCACAATTGGTCCGTGCCTAAAACTGGAATGTGCGTCCATATTTACTAAGGACCAGCATGCTCCATTTGGGGGCCATTTGCTGTCCTTGAAAGTTACTGAAATCATCGCAGGATTATGTCAGAGCTCACATTGTTGTATTGAATTCTTTGAAGGCTTTTTTAGACCTGAACAACCATGAGATATTGAATTCTTAGCATCTCACGATGAATCGGTGTTCTCATGTTCTTGGGCACCTTGGCCTGACACTTTTTCATTCGTTAAGTGTAAGCGACATAACATTGCACTAAATACTGTGACCAATCTAAAGAATTATTTATAATGACAGGTCGGTTTGAAACGTTAGGAATCAAACTTGATTCGGAATTTTCTTATTTTTCAGAAAAACTGTTCTTTTAGCTGTAAAGCTAGTACAAATAAAAGCACTGTTGGGATATCATTAATCTGCTTACAATTATTTAGACGAGCAATATATGCAAATTGCCTTGAGGAGATATCTCGTGCTATAATTTATAAGTCTACCCATCTTCAAATATTCACTACAAAATTGTTTTTTTGCAGCATGTTTAATAGCAAGGAACTTAAAAGATGCGCAGTATATGCCGCTTTTATTAAATGAAGAGGGATTTTGGCACAAACTGGAAACGACAGAACATTATACCATAGTAGACCAGGAAGTAAAAATTATCTTGTCTTGTCCAAGCCAAAAAGAGACGCCAAATACATTCAAAAGCTTCCCTAAAAAGAGTACATTAGAAGCAAATTGTTATAAAGAAGACGCTTTTTTGGTTGACGACAAAATCTACAAGCTCTCAGATCTGCAGTGTACTCACAGCATTGAACCCTCTGTTGTTAATAAGAAAGCGAAATGTTCAACGGAAACCTCCGAATTATTGAGTGTGGGCTACAACGTACCTGCCTTCTTAGAGGCCTACGAAGTCTGTTTCGACCGCAAAATAAATATGCCCTTATACACACGTATTTTAATGACTGATACCAATAACAACGGCGCAAGTGGCAGTAACAACTGGTACACATACCCAGGAATAGGCTCCGAGAAAAGTGAGAAAGGATTCACCTGTAAGGATGCATCATCATCGTGTTGTTACAGAAAATCCCAGCTTGTGAATGCAATAGACTTCAACGATGGCCCTGCAAAGAAGAGCACGTTCATCGATCCTCTAAATGTAATCCCGGTCTGGATCCCTTGTGATACTTCAAAGGTAATCAACAGCTGGATTAAGATTATGTAATTTTAGAATAGTTGGTGTCGGTCTGGTTCAGAGGATCAAAAAATTTCTTTGAGAATCGCTTAGAGCGTTTCTCAAATGAATTTTATTATTTCTTTCTTTCATTTCTTTCTTATTTCAGTCGTCATGGGAGGATATTAATGACATGGTGAGATCCCAGCTGCCTATCTACATTGACATCGTTGTCTGGTCGGGAACGCATACGTTGCAAGAGAAAAATGGCGCTATTATTCCTAGATACTTATGGAAGGTATGAGAATATTTATTAGGTATTTAAAAATATGCATTATTTAATTAATTAAGTGTGCCTTTTAAAGTGCTTATGTGTGTGCCTTTTGGGCTAATATGGCTTATTTCTTACCTTTTGCAATAAGTAATATGGCTTATACAGCAATATGGCGTATACTCGAACCTCATTTTTAATTTTCTTAGTTATACATATATTATTATTGGTGTAAATTCGTCACAATCATGTCGAAGTCAAAGATTTTTTTAAAATCTTTTTTATAGAGCTTTGTCACAATGTTAACAAGATTTTTTTTCCAGGTGGTACGGCTCATCGACGATGAAGTAATGGCTATAGTGCACGTTAACGATCCTAACCCAACAAAGAGTGACATCAAATGCAAGACACCAGACGTTTGTGATACATATGAAGATTGGATTAAGAGCGACGATTCTACTTACTGCTGCTCACTGCCAGACTTCATGAAATCGTTTGATATTCACGGTACCGACATCGGAGGTAAGTTGTTCCTTTTGCTGTTTCACTTTTATTTTGTAACATTAATAGGACATTATAAATGACACTTGTACACGAGTTGAAAAAATTGACCCGCACTTGATTACTTCCTAGATGTTTTGGACTTGTCTAAATTCTGTGGTCTGACTTTAATAGTTAAAAATAGTAAATAAAATGTCCATAATACTGTGTGCTTTTTTTTCTTATTCGACAACCTAAAATTTGAACAAAATTTTACAATTGGTAACTTTTAGTTTTTACTACATTTTATTTTTAATTAATTTTTGTTTGATTTACTCAGAGATAGCATTAGGGCCTATGGATCACTGTAAGTCATTATCTAAGTGACTCAAATTATTATCACTGTGGATATACGTTACAAGTTTCAATTCTGTCATTATACTCTTTTAGTTTATAATTTACCTGTACCTACACTACGTTATTTGTCCACTTCCACCAACAACAAAAATTTTTGTGTGAGTGGAAATTTTTATTTATTATATTTGTTTCAGAAACCATGGAAGCGGTACTTAACAAGATAGTAAACACCTAGACAGCATTTATGACTGCGGGAGTATTAAGTATAGATATTGTACCTATTTTTTTTTTTTACAAGGTTCAGTTGAAAACCAGCGTCAAGCAACTACCACCTCGTAGTTGTCTGGCATTTATGCTGAACTGGACCTATTTGGCGCAGCCGGGAGACACAATGTTAGTTTTCTTTTAATTTACTTTTTTAAATTTTACGTGTCTGTAATTATGTAGTTTCAGCATTGTGTGTTTCTATGCCCAATAAAATTATTTTTCTTTCTTTCTTTCTTTCTTTATTTACACACCACTATAACAACCCAAATAAAGAAGACGTATCAACAACACAAAACACCATTACTTGACATTGCTAATTAGTTTAAATCTATAAATAATATGAATGGTATTTAAGTATGTAGTTATGCAATAAAAATAAATCTATTACACTTATATATGTGTTTAATTTTAGCAGAAAGGAACCGCTTATAGCTTAACTTATCAATAAGTGTGTATGTAGGTTACAGACTCTTAAAACTAAATGATGAAAGTCGGTTGGGAAATACCGCGACCAGCAAGATAATCTTCCGAAACGGCTTGAATTTTTTTATGATTTTCTTTTTTGGGTTTATTTCTAGACAGATCTAAAGATAGCTACTTTTATACCCCTAGATGATAAGGTCACCCTTATCATCTAGGGGTATAAAAGTAGCTATCTTTAAGGTCACCCTTATCCAGAAATAATGACAAAACAACGTTTGCCGGGTCACCTATTTTTTTGTATGGTGGTTAAAATCATTCAATAACATACCCCGCCCTTTGGTGGAGCGGGAGAGTGTCAGACTCTTACTGACTAAAAACCTACCTCATTCATTCGTTGCCTTTCATATCACGGCCGACCCATCTTTTCAGAAGCCGACCCTTGGCCCCAGTAGGCTTCGGCCCTGCCTGCCTGCTAGCAGGCTAGGCCTCTATGGTTTGATGACAGCTCCTTGAGGCGCGCTGGAACAGTACGCGCCATCGTCGACTTGGGCTCGGTCCGGTCACTTACTGGACGGTCAGACAGCGAGCTACCCATTGCTCACCGTCCGTAAGACCGCGACTACGGTGGCTGGAAATCGGGAATCGGGGGCCGGTGGCAGCTGGGGCGTCAGCCCCGTTGCCTTTGCATGATGCGGTCGGCCTTCTCCTTCGCTAGCATTACTGCTTCGCAGAAAGAGACGACCACCTGCTACTTCCTCGCTCCGGACCATGGCCCGTACCAGGGCCTGGCGCGAGAGATCGCCGCTGCCGATCGCACTCACGAGAACACGGCGATGCTCTGCCCAAGCGGGGCACACTTCGACCGTGTGTTCCACCGTGTCCTCCAGGCGGGCCACACAGTAGCGACACCGGGGCGTTTCCTCCGCACGAATCCTGGACAGGTACTTACCGAACTTGCCATGTTCGGTAAGAACCTGCGTCATGCGGTAGGTGAGGACGCCGTGAGGTCTTTCCAACCACGCCTCAAAGAGGAGACTTACCGCCATAATTGTGGCGTGCCCAGCACTGGGTTGCGATAGTCGCTGACGCCATTGCACCTCGCCGATCTCACCGGAACAGGTAATAGAGCACGTGATACAGGATGGAAGGTGGGACATGGTCTGTGGAGAGATCCCGCACAAACACCGAACATCAGAACCGTCCAAAAACTCCCATCTGTGGAGATTGTCTTGGCCAACCAGGAAAACTCTAAAAGTATTCTGATTCGACAAATGCGGGGAGTTTTTTTTTAGTTTTTAAAACTGTATCTTGTTTTCAATCCTAACTTAGTTTCTCTAGTGCTAGTTTTTACCCAACTGCGCCCGAAGAAGGGTTACGTTTATCGAGAGTATGTATGTATGTACTCGTATATATGTATGTATGTATAATTGTTTGGCACGCTCTGCAGCATGAACGGCTCGATGGATTTTAGCTTGAGAGGTGTCGTTAGATTTGTATATTTACTGTGAGAGTCACACTAGGTATATCAAAATAAAAAAAAACCAAAATGGCGGATTTTTGGCGCCAAATTCAAATGTTTGGCACGCTCTGCGGCCTGAACGGCTCGATGGATTTTAATTTGCGAGGTGAGGTTAATTTCTAATTACTGTGAAAGTGATATGGTTATAAAATAAAACTAAAAAAAATAAAATAAAAAACGGTAATTTAAAAAACTAATAAAACACCCGACTGCTTTTCTGAGTAATCATGAAAAAGTCCAAAAACAAGAAAGTCGTTGTACTCGATTGCACTTAACTATATAATATTTTAAATACAAGATAAATTGTAGCAGTCGGGACCCATTCTAGAAAGTCAGCCATCTACTCAGTAGATTGGAGTAATTTGCAATGTAATACAGGTATGTGCTCTCAATTCACTAAGCCTTCATTTCTAGAATGGGTCTAAATAGATATAAAGATAGTTGTTAACCTTTTTCTCCACTGCTTCATTCCTGGATTAAAGCATGTTTATTTTAAATGAAGAATTTATACATAGAAACTTGTGCATTATCAAGAAAGAACTCAGGCATTCGTTTTCTTCTCTTTCCTTTTATAAACTTGCATACATTTTAAACACACCTCTAACACACACACACACACTCAATCACTTCAATTTACAGTTAATCACACAGCAACTAAAATTATTCAAACTAAACGTTCTGGAATTTATTTAAATTGTTTGTTTATGAATTAAGTACTCCTGTTTTATTTAAAAGAAAAAAAAAAAACTCTTGTTTTTGATTTATTATAGTTTGACTTTTTTGTTATTATTATTAAGCTTAGCTTTCACTTTTGCACACTGCTAAATACTAAGCACTTTCTAGCATACTAAATGCGGGAGGGACCTGGGGCCCAAGTTGCCCCAGCTACTTTTGTAAATTCGATATTCCAACACAATCCCATTGTCATTTTGGTAAAAGTTCTTAATCTGCTAAATCATAAAGGTCGATCATTGGTCGGTTATTAATCTCGTAAACGAATGGTGGTAGAATGACTTTGTCGTATTAAGACAAATCTAATGGTAAGTCACTAGTCAAAGGTACTGACAAAATTTTAGGAGATTACCCCATAAGTCAGAAATTCATTTGTCATTATGTACGAGATTACCATTTCTTTCGATGGTGCCAGTGATTGACTGCTGGAAAGTCATAATGACGGCATTATATTAGTAGATTGGTCAAACTTGTCAAAATCAACCATGATGAAATCAATGATAGACGATTCTGACACTATTGCAATAGCAGACTTGAGGCCCTGGTGACCAGTGATACAGGTTTTTGCACATACCTACATCAGGCACCAGTACCTCACAAAATTAGTTCTAAATTTTAAGCACATTGATAAAGCTAGCATAAGAAAAACTTTGTGAAGAAAAAGTAAATAAAAATTATTATTATTATATTATTATTCCATTTATTTATTCTTTAAACATATTTTATAATATTTTTAAACACGAAGCCAACTCGTAGAGGCCATTTAGATACTTTTAATGGAACGTGATGCCAACCGACGATTATCCCTGTACGCACAATGCCAGTGCATCCAAGGACAACCCCCGGTTGGTGAAAACTATTGTGACACATGGAAAACAAAGACAATAGGGCTATGGTTTTTGGAGTCTTAAGTGTACGGGTTACTAGGAACTATGTTAAAACTATGGCCCCTGCCTAAACAATGTCATTAATATCCATCGGTAAAAAGGCAGGGGGTGACTTGCACACTCAATAAATGGGAAAACGGCCGCTAGCACGAAGTGACGTAGCAACAAGAGGGCAACATGTCCTGAGGTGCTTGAGGAGTGGAGAGGCATACCACGGGTATCAGGACAATCCCGGAAGTACGGTCAAGATCCCTACCAGCACCTTAGTGGATTATACATCCTTCTCCCGAACACGTTTGCTCTTGCGAATTTCCACTCAAACCAGCCGTTAAAGGCAAGAGACAGGTAGGAGCTCTGTTCCTCGTCAGTTTTCACTACGGCCAGCCAATAAAGGCAGGCTGGAGATGAAGAACCAATTCACCCGGGAGATCGGGTCCGTGGGGTCGCTAATGCCCATCAGTTCGCCACAAAATTGCCCTGCGAATTGTATCTCTCTTAGTCTGGCTCCTCACCCTTGGCATGTTCACGCAAAGCGAGCTTTTCCGGTGCACATCCCATTATATTATTATTAAAATTTTTAGCGCTGAAAAAAAAGAAAATAGATGTCTCACACGCTTATGTATTTTACTGTACCTACACGCGTCTGTAAAACCAACAATATAAAACGAACAGTAGAACTATGCATTAAAATCTATTTATAGATATATTGTTTATCTCTGGTTAAATCTGGTTTATCATTAATGCATATATTGCATTAATGATAAACCAGATTTGCAGTGACTATAAGTGTCTTGCAATATTTACTGTGCAAACAAATATATAAACAATTCTGAAATAATTAAATTGACTAACGCATTTTTTGTTTACTAAATAATTTAGAAACTGTAATAAATCTGGTGGAGATTCTTACATTTTTTTTTTTTTTTCAAAAATGGGCCCCTGAGCTGATTTTATTTAGCTAGGGGGGATTTCTGAAGAAAAAATAACTTCCTCACTGGTGGGGACACAGATATGTCAACATATCTGTGGGTGGGGATTTCGCGGTGGGGATTTGTAGAATACACCAATAAATTTCCATGGTGTTCTCTTTTATATTTGTGGATTTCCAGAGGTTCAAAATGAGCAAAACCTGGCCATAATAACTTGTTAAACAACTTATTTAATGTACAAAAATATGGTTGCTACATCTGTAGGTAAAATCCTCGACACACAAGTTGAACCATCATGGCGGTCGACATTGAACGCGCAGTAACCGATTTTCGAGGTGCGGGGCTGCGAGTAACCATAACAACGGATTCAACTTATTTACCGCGTAGGTACTAAACGCAGTTTATTTTTTTATCAAATTTTGGTTCAAATAGTCAAGCAGGTGACTAAACTAAAATACTTCGCATCACAAAACTTACAATACTGGGCACGCGATAATATTATGTCGGTAAGTCCCCTCTTTGAGGAGTGGAAAGACGTCACGGATTCCTCACCTTCTGTTTGACGCAAGGTCCTCGCTGGACATGGTAAGTTCGGAAACTACTAGGTGCGAGGGAAGGGCCCTCATGCCCCAGCCGCCGGGATCCCGAATCCCGACCGCAATTTTCAACCACCATAGGCGTGAACTCTTGCGGAAGGCGAGTAATGGGTAGCTCGCAGTTTGGCCGTCCGGTAATCGTCCGGACCGAGCTCAAGTCGTCGACGGTGCGTAGTGTTCCACGCGCACCGCAAAGAGATGTCGGCAAACGTTGGGACCTAGCAGGGCCGAAGCCTACTTGGGGGTCTTTGGTTCGCTTCTGAATGGAAAACCCGGTGTTCTGGAACGCAAGGCAAAGAAAGAACAAAGGATTGGGTTTTAGTCAGTAAAAGTCTGACATGCCCTGGTCCGCCCTAGAGCGGGAGAAGACATTGAATGATTTCTCATCTAATAAAAATACAACACAATTTAACAAAACAAGGATCATTGTGATTTATAAACCGATGTGTGATAAACCCAAATATACATACGAGTATATATATTTATAGAGGTGTGTAACACAGATTTGAAAAGTTCCACTGTATAACTGTAGTTTTCCTGTTGCTTTTAATCCTAATATTAGTAACAGGTTGGTTACGGATATAATTGCGATACAATTTAATACAAAGTGGTACTAGGTATTATAATCCAGTAAATAGGTAAGTGAACTGTTAATTTCCTTGTATCATTCTATTACAGTATTTATTTATTTAAAATTACAATAGATGTTATTTACCTTCTATAATACTCGTAATACAACAACAATTGAGATTGTAATATTTTGTGGCTTTCCTGTTTTTCTGAAGTCACTATACATAAATAATTAAAATTAGCCGATATTGAGCGACAGTGACGCACAATTTTATAAATAGATAACTCTAATGTAGTCTTTGCTCTTCTTATTATTAAATAAATACACACAAGAAATACACTAAACTATTTTAAGTCCAAGTTATTTCTTTGACATAATATTTATTTGTATGGATAGTCATAGATTTCCGGCCACCGTAGGCGCGGGCTTGCGGACGGCGTGCAATGGGTAGCACGCTGTCCCATCGTCTGGTAACCGACCGGAGCGAGCCCAAGTCGTCGACGGTGCGTTCTGTTCCCGCGCGCCTCAAGGAGCTGTCAGCAAACCGTAAAGGCCCAGCCTGCTAGCTGCAGGCAGGCAGGGTCGAAGCCTGCTGGGGTCATGGGTCAGCTTCCGAAAGGAATAACCGGCCCCGGCACGATAGGCAACGAAAGAACGGGGTCGGTTTTTAGTCAGCAAGAGTCTGACACTACTTCCCACTCCGCCCAAGGGCGGGATTTGTCATTGGATGATACCATAAAAAAACCTACAATATAATTTCTCGTAATTAGGTGCAGGAAAGAAAACATAATTGCTTCTGCTATAGCTAACGTCCTTGACAGTATAAAAGTTCAGATGAATTTTCCGGTTTCCATTTCCCTTTCGATTTCAATGTAGCGCAAGATGACTCGATGTTGTATTCAGCTCATTTATTCAGAAAGTAATAAACCTTTTCATCCCACCTATTCGAAAACGACACATGGTGGTGTTTTCTATAAAAAAAACTTTTTCATTCACTTTTTGAACTTGGAACTATCTTAGTGTTCAGCGCCAAAGAAATCGAATGCAGATATTGTTTGAATAAAGACTGGCTAGTATGACGGCCCATAGACGCACCGCTGCGCCGGCTAAATACAAAAAAGAAATCAAATTAAAAACGCTCGAACTACAATCACACGAACGAACTACAGTAAATTTTCACGGATTGTTAGAAATTCATGGTTTTATTTTGTTTTTGTGTAATAATATTACAATAAAATATGAGGTGCCTTTCATATTCTCATACTGGGTGACGAAAAGTAGAGTGTATCACTCGGGCGCTCGGCTCGAAGGCTCGGCCCTGGTAAGATAGGTAAGGAAGGAAAGGGGTGGGTTTTTTAGTCAGTAAGAATCTGACACTATCTCCCGCTCCGCCCAAGGGCGGGGGATGTCATTGAATGATTTTCACCCACCATAAAAAAACAGGCATCTTGGTGTCTAGCCCCTGATTTATTATTTATTAACTATCGGAACATTCTGAACTGATTTCTAGCGTTAATTTACCAATAATTATAGTGGTGTGGCAAACGTATGATAGCAAAGTAAAATTTTGGACAAAGCACATCGCAATCTTTATTTTTTTTTAAATCCAGTGTTCTATCCAAGAAACCTTCTTAACGATGATTGATGAACCAAATACAAATCCCTAATAATTTAAATATATCAAACGATTACGCCAATCTGGAATAGCAGGAATAACCCATGGAAAACTAAAATAAATAAGTATCACCGTGACACTATATATGGGCGACATCAGTAACATTTTTCCAGTCTGGGTTGCATTTTATTAGGAAGCAGTACAGTGTAATTACCGAACCATAATTTAGTAAAACGTCAAAATGTGGGGGCGGATATATCCGCACGCGGCTTTGCTCATATTAGCGAATATTATATTAGAAGCATCATGCAAGGGAAATGGCAGTTTAACTTTTGTCATAGATGACACAGCCTCTATGAGTAACGACATAGCACAAGTTAAAAGAAGTGTGGACCACATCAGCAATATTGTGTTCAATGAAAAGTCCAGTCAAATCAGCAATATGGTGCTGGTCACATTTAACGATCCAGGTAAACTTAATAACCTACTTACTAAAACTTACATAGTTCCGTTTTTGACATACGTTGTTTCTAACATTATCTATGGTATGATAAAATACATATTTTAAACTAGGTACATATTTCATTTCCGAAGAGCATTCTGTAGGGTAACCAGTTCCTCGTCCTCCAGTTTAGAGTGGATCTTCGATGAGATTACTGTTTCGAAAACGGCCCGACAAATATAACAAAAAATAATTAATTGGGGGTCCAATAGTAGCTAACATTAGCACGCGAAAATGGCGCACTGCGCGTTCAAAAATTGTACAAATAACCAGCGCAATATTCAAATATCGGAAGTGTTATCTTTTTTCGATAATTTTATGCTAACATTTGCTTATTTTCATAGTAAAAATATAACTGATTGTGCGATTTAAATAATTTTATCAATTTTGATTTTTTGCACCAATGGATACATGGGTGATTTTGCTTTGTTTGAAATATTTTGTGTAATGCTTCTCAGCAGAAACACTTGGACTACATTATGTAAAAATTACAGGATAAAATGTAGATAATATCTATATTTTTGTAGCTTAATAATAAAAAAAAAATATTGTTAGTTTCTTGGAAAATATCAATTCAATGCTAAAAAGCATACTCTCCAGCAGAACCACTTTAAAACAACGGTTATTTCACGCTGATTATGCACAGGTCTTAACATAAACAAATGTATATTAATTGTACATCAAGATAACATATATAATTTTATATAAATACTTACTGATTTTTAGTAACATGTAAATGTTTTATAGGAATGTGCCTGCCATGAATTTCTTAGCAAATAACAAGATTAATATAATATATTTCTTTACGATGAATAAATAGATTTTTCATCAACAATTTAATTGTTAATGAAAAATCTTGTCATAAAATAAAAAGAGCAAACGTTCGATTTGATAGCCTAGAAAGAAATTGCATCATTGTCACCAAGTATGACGTCATAACGCTGGAATTTGCGTCGCGTTGCACACCACAAATTCTGCGTTACGTCGGGTGGCACTGCCAATTTTACCGTTGCGGCGACGCAACGCGGTTATGTGTTTCGGCCTTATGGGGATGAAACGGGGCCCAAAGCCTATAGGTAGAGAAAACCTTCTTTCACACTAGCGAAGCCGCTGGCAGAATCTAATGAATTTTAAAACAAAAAACGTAACTTTTTTTCTATTTATTTTTTTAGTAACAAAAAACAATACAGTTTCTTTTTTCATTACTTTCTTGACTACGAACACTAACATGATCTTAATTTTTCCAATAAGATGCATAACGTTCATTTTCTTGGTTGATTCCTCAAGTAGCGATATGATTCGACGATATTCACGTTCCTCCGGGTTTATATTAAACAACTAAATAAAACACAAAAATATATAAGCATGGCACTAAGCAGAAAGCAGCAGGCACCGTTGAGCTGGGTCATAATTACCCGGTCGCAGGTTTACACCAGTGCGCATGTTGTTTTATGCGCGGGCGATGCACGACTAACAAGAGGTATCTATACGAAAGATAGGAATACTACTTAGCTGCAGCAACTGAGACAGACGACAATCGTCTGTAATCGTACAGCTAATTTTTCTACAAAATTTTTCGTATAAAAAACGTGCAGGGTCACATTGACCCTGCCTCAATGACGCTGAGTTAAAACTTATCGAAAATTCTATGTAATCTCTATTATTCCGACTGAAGAACTATAATTTAAAAAAAAAACTTCAAAATCGCTACACTATTATTTAATCATTAACTATTAAAAATTTAATACTATTTATGCGAACTTTAACTGACGTGATAATATTTTATTTAACAATTAATTCTAATAAATATTATAATTTTTAGTAGTACGGCCAAAGACGTGGACAAGATTGTTATTATCTTGTCCACGTCTTTGGCCGTATCTTGGCCACTCCCTTTTCTAATTATTTTGTACGTATTTTTTTATTTTTGCTTACATCATCAAATCCATTCATCAAAGGAAGCTTTGAGCAAAACTTCGTATTCCTAGGCTCAGTAGTAATGGCTGTGCGTTGATATTTCAGTCAGCCAGCTTCTCCTTTTATTTATACACCATTAAATTTTGGTCGTTATAATCCCGCGGAGGGTCGACTCGGTACATAAAACCCTATCGATTTGTAAATATAAAAATGAAAAATAAAGCACTCTTTTTAAATTCGAATCAATTTACGCATGTACAAAATTTATTTCTTTGAGTATACGTCAGCTGATCGAGGCCAATGAACTGTAGGTAGTTAGTACGCAACGACCGACAACTCCCTACAAGGTCATTGACTCGTTTACTTAAAGAAATTAATTTCGTACATGCGTATATTAATTCGAGTTTTAGAAAAAAAGTACTTTATTTTTTAATTTTATCTTTATAAATCGATAGTGTTTCATTTACCGAAGCGATCTTCCACGGGATTAAAACGACCAAAATTTAACGGTGTATAGATAATGTGAAAAACCTGTTGCTTACAGGAATGAAGAAACTCTATACTCAACAAGGCTTTTTATTAATTTCAGAAGCCACAGTAAATACGGTGACCACAAACCGCCAAACGTTTAAAAGAACACTAAATGCAGTATATACCTACAATATTCTTAACAGGGACTGTTGGGAGCCATCCATGAAAGGTTTACGTCTAGCACTCGAAACAAGTAACCGTGACTCCTACATCTACGTTTTTACCGATGCTCCAGCAAAGGATTATGGCGATAGCCATTATGTAAAAGAACTGTGCCAAAAGAAACAGAGTCAGGTAAGGAAAATTAATATTTGTTTCGTTTTATTAAAATATTCTAATAACCTAAATAGGTATTATAATTGCCTTTAACTGTCTTTTATATCGATGTACCTATTTAGTTAGTTAGTTATTCGTTTATCCTCACATCGGAACGCCTTACAGCAATGGAGTACAATTAGTTCAGAATCTGCTACTTACTTTCTAACGTATGTGCGCGGTGGAGTGGTGCGGGATCAAAGGAGCGGAGCGGTCGCTGTGGTGGGTCACGTACGCTCGCTTACATAGCTTCAGACCAGCACTCCTCCAGGATTACAAATGTACCACATAGCGATTTTTTAAATCTTAATTAATCAAGCCCCAAGCGAACGAACTATTGATACTCTATTGTGTATCCAATTACGGTATTTAAAGATTTTTGAATGAGTTTTTCAAAGGAAAATGATAAAAATTGAAAAATACGGAATATTGTGATATGTCATCTTGACGGTTGATGCATAGATAGATAGATAGATATATTCTTTATTGTACACCAAAAATAAAATTGCAATATGAACTTAAAATTAATAGGGTGTCACAATGGGCGGTCTTATCGCTTAAAGCGATTTTTTACAGACAACCTTTGGATGGATTTGACGGAGAAAAAGATACTGATTAATAAACAGAAATAATTTACTTAATGATATAATTTACTTAATAATTTACTTAATGCATAGTGACCTATGTAACAATAACACTATTCCATCATCAATCGATTAACCTGCAACTTTTTCAATACAAAAGTTAAATAACGAGTTTCGAAAAAATCCTTGTATCATAACTTTTTCTGTTCTTTTTGAGCTTGATGTAAGTACGGGTCTTCATTACAAATATTACAATCAAAATTTGTTTTGCTTACAGATAGTATTTGTGCTCACCGGTCACTGCAATAATCGTTACGGTGATGCACCTTTCGATGTTTACTTTGACATAGCCCACGCATGTTCTGGGCAAGCGTTCGACGTGGACCATAATCAAGTCCATGAGGTAAAACCGTTCATAATCTTAAGGAGGCATTTCTCATGAAATGCTCCTAATATTATTAATAATTGAATAAATTAGAGAATTGATCTTCTTTCTTAATTATTTTAGGTGCTCCGAACAATAGAAGAAACAATAAAAGGCAATAAGACTGTGTTTACTTCGACGATAGTGCCAGCTGGTGTTGAAAAACATATTCCTGTAAGTATTTTCATCGTAAAATTATGAACTTCGTGTGTGCCAATAACTACATTTAAAAATGATATAAATATCTTATAATACGTAGCTTTGAAGCTCCTAGCCTCGTTAAAAACCGCTCGTATGAGAGCACCAAAAATAAAACCCCCGCGACGAATAATCCCTTTCAAACATTTGGTCTATTGTAATATTTCTTCTGTTGACCAGCAAATTTTAGTAACATGTGCAACGGATATGGCTGGAAAGACGTCACGGTGTTCTCAACTTTCGCACGACGCAGGTGCTTACCGAACACGGAAAGTTCGCTAAGTACCTGTTCCGGATTCGTGCGGAGGATTCGCCCAAGGTTTCGCCACTGTGCGGAACACCCGGAGGATACGGTGGAGCATACTGTAGAAGTATGCCCCGCCTGGGCGGAGCATCGCCGTGTCCTCATGGGGGCAATCAGTGGCAGCGATCTCTCTCGCCGGGCCTTGGTTCAAGCCATGGTCCGGAGTGAGGAGGGATGGCAGGCGGTCGCCTCCTTCTGCGAAGCAGTAATGCTAGCAAAGGAGGAGGTCGACCGCATCAGGCAGAGGCAACGGGGCGCTCGCCCCAGCCGCCGCCGGGATTCCGATCCCGATTTCCGGCCACCGTAGGCGCGGGCTTGCGGACGGCGTAGGTTTTTAGTCAGTAAGAGTCTGACACTACTTCCCGCTCCGCCCAAGGGCGGGATTTGTCATTGGATGATTTTACCTACCATAAAAAAAAACATGTGCAACGGATATTATGAATCCCCTTCAAAATGGGTTTGCCCCTGAACTTAACTTGTTCTTCTAAACTAAAGCCTAAATCCCACAGAGATGATGTATTGCCGTAATACCCTGTTTTATTTGAGGTCCACGCAACATATCTTCTTCCTTTATACTCTTTTTAGCCATATCATTTTTCACAAATGCCATTCTTTTATATCGAGCTTCCCCTCGTTTTATAGACATCTAAAATCATCCCTCACGATACCTATTCCTTGATGCTATTTTATGACGTTTTTATTTTCAGTTCACAATAGATGATCACACAGACTATGCTATTGTTTCCGTATCCGGCAAAGATGTTTACTTAGATATTAAAGGACCATCGTTTTCTTTAGAAAAAATAATGTGGAACAATAATGGCAAAGTAAGTTTCATTACAATTGAATTTTTATCCATTACGGATGATGCGGGAATCTTATTAAGACTTCCATAATGTCGTGAAGCGTATTTGGCTTTTCCAATCATGCCATACCTACTGAGAAAAATAGAAGTTACTTGGGACGGTTTCTCTCTATTCGTTTTATTTTTTCATTTGTATAAACCAAAGCTGTTATTTAAAATACTCATTTCTAAAACCCAATTCTAACCAGGTTTGAGATTGCTACAAATTGGCATGCCATTAGCCGATCTTGAGTATTTTTAAGCACATATTTGTTCAATGTTTAAAAAATTATGTTACAACTTTCAACTGAAGTTTTCTATTAGAGCTCATACACACGAGCGGCATCCGCCTTGTCGCCGCTCGTGTGAATGAGCTCTAATAGAAAACTAAAATCGAAATCCGAAACAACCATTATTCATACGACACGGGCGGAGAGGCGGCGGCGGCAG
This sequence comes from Leucania comma, assembly GCA_958295575.1. NCBI lineage: Eukaryota > Metazoa > Arthropoda > Insecta > Lepidoptera > Noctuidae > Leucania > Leucania comma. The sequence goes on along the minus strand of OY282477.1, from coordinate 18,053,580 downwards.
CCGTCGACGGCTGTTACCTCTGCCGCTGGCTTTACAGATATGAGTACCTTGTATTCGTCGGCTCGCTGCTAGCCGCTTGCCTACCGTTCCCAGCAGGTTTGCGAACCACGTACACACTACCTGTTTTTTGGTAACAGTTCTTGCAACGGGTACGGGTTTCGCTAATGAGTATCCGGCTTAACTGATACAACGATAGCTATAGCACGGTATATAGTTCGGATACCTACCTACCTCGTACTTTTATTAATTTTTTTTTAGGTTGCAAAATTAAATAACGCTAAACCTGGCACATACGTGGCTACGGTGAAGGGCCAGAAAAGAACGTCTGTCGTCATTGTTGGCAGGACTGATTTCTTCTTCAAACATGGCTTCTCTGAGCTACAACCCAAGTCACCGGGCGACACGTCGCTGCAACCAATAGCCAGTAAGTTTTTATGTGCTCATCAAGACACTTTACCAAACCGAACATGAATATGTTAAAACTTCTATGAATATAATTTTTTCAGAATCGAATGTCCACCTATCGATATCCGTTACCGATGACCATCACTCAGTACGAATAGTATCAGCTCAAATTTTAGACATGAATGAAAATCCCATTTATGGCCCGATGCCTCTAAGTGAGACTTCGAAAGATTTTTACATAACGAATTCATTTGCTGCACCATCGCAGAGGTTCAAAGTGGCCGTAAGTATCAACAGTTATTATTTTCTAATGAAATTGTGAGCTGAAAAAATATTTTAAAATACGTCTAGCAACTTCGCCGCGCAGTTGAGAACTACATATTTATATCTTTATGCAGGAAGATGGCTGTTGAGATCCTAACATATTGCAACACACTTCTTTATGAAAAAAGAAATTATTAGCAATTAATTGTATCGATGCACGACTCACCTGTTTGTTTCGGGAATTCCATAGTTAGGCAACCCTAGAACAAAAAACTCTTAACTGTTACTCCTGTAGAAGTAAAAAACGTTTTCATTATGAGAATAGATTAATTACTATAGTAAATCTTATTTATTAATAGGTACCACCAAAATCCTGTTTTTGTTTTAGGTGAATGGGATAGTCAAAGCTACAGGAAAATCTATAAAAAGAATTGGTAAAATTCCCATTACGCCGCAAGAGCCACCAATAAGTAAGTTCTATTTACAATTATAAGTAGCATAAAAGACGGTAACATATTGGATTCATGTGTTGCGAGCTGTTGCGAGTCTTGCCTTGATCACGCGTAATAAAAGGGTGAGACAGTAAAATATTGCTCGGCCGAGATAATGATGTAAGCGAGTTGTAGAGATAAGCGCTCGGCGGAGCACTCGGTGCTATGTTTATACGTACCGAGTATTTTATTGAGAGCACTGTCTCGCCCGTTTATTCGGTACGTGTGATCAAGGCATAACACATATATCTAAACAAGATATCAATACATTACACTCCGATAACGATACACCAATAGTTAGCTTTTTTTTTTCAAAGTTTACCTCCAACTAACTTGGTGGGGGCTGATCGCTCGCCTAAAAATTATCAGGGAACGCTCAAGCACGTTTCAAAATTATTATTTTTTCCTCAACTATCACACAGCACCGTCTATTCCCAAGCTAAGCAGAGCTTGATATACATACTTATATATTTCTAAATACATACATATTATAGATAAATAACACCCAGACACAGAACAAATGATTGTGCTCATCACACAAACATTTGTCCTGGGTGGGAATCGAACCCACAACCTCCGGCATAGCAGTCAGGGCCACTAACCACTAGACCAACAGGCCAGTCATAATATTTAGGCGATCGATGCATGCGCGAAAAACTCACTCTGTTTATCAATCCAACCTAAAAGAGTTGTCTGGGTCGCTTGTGCGAGAGGATTGAATGAATGTTTAAATAATTATATATTTCTCAAACAACAAGCCAGGAATGACTGAATGTAAGACTAAATCACAAAAAAAAAAAAAAAAAAAAATTAACATCATGAAGAAGGTTGTTCCTCGCTTCTTTTATCTGGGTATAACTTATGGTATAGTGTGAAGCCCATAAGAAGACTTAAAGTCACCCAAAGTGCAATGGAAAGGGCAATGCTCGGAGTTTCCTTGCGTGATCGAATCAGGAATGAAGATATCCGCAAGAGAACCAGGTGCCGACATAGCATGTAGAATCGCCAAACTTAAGTGGCAATGGGCTGGGCAGGGGCACATTGCACGCAGAACAGATGGCCGTTGGGGCCGAAAGGTTCTGGAGTGGCGGCCGCGTACCGGAAGATGCAGCGTTGGAAGGCCTCCCACAAGGTGGACCGATGACCTGGTTAGGGTCGCTGGAGTCCCGATGGATGCGAGACGCACAGGACCAGCCATTGTGGCGACGCTTGGGGGAGGCCTATGTCCAACAGTGAAGTTATTTAAGTTTTTCTTAATGTAATCTTTAAAACAAAATTCTGGAATCAGAATGCCAACTGAACTTGTGTAGTTCTCAGAATGTAATCCGTCTCAATCAATAAAAAAGTCCTTATATTCTTAGTCATCTTGGCAATCAATCGTAAAATGTAGGGATATTTTACTATTGGTGGTCGCCAAGATGCGATTACTACCTACATTTTGAATTTTTCAATATACTTAAATTAAATAACGTTTATTTTTTACTGGCCTGTTGGTCTAGTGGTTAGTGGCCCTGACTGCTATGCCGGAGTTCGTGGGTTCGATTCCCACCCAGGAAAAATGTTTGTGTGATAAGCACGATCATTTGTTCTGTTTCTGGGAGTAATTTATCTATAATATGTATGTATTTAGAAACATATAAGTATGTTTATCTGTTGTCTAGTACCCGTAACACAAGCTCTGCTTAGCTTGGGACTAGACGGCGTTGTGTGATAGTTGTGGAATATTATTATTATTATTTAACATTAATAAATTTACATTTGTAGAATTGCCAAATAATAAAAAGCCGACTGTTAAAATAACAGAGGGTAAGACGATAGAAATAGAATACAATAGCACAATGAAGTTAACTTGCAATGTAGACGCGTTCCCAGAGCCGAAAATCGTGTGGGCAAACCTGAAAGGACATGTGATGCCGTCTAAGGTAATTTAATGTTACATAATATTTTATTGTTCTCCTTTAAAAAAAATCAATTCAATGGTAAGAAAATTGATCTTAATCCCTTCAACATCATTTTACTATTAAAAAATACGTCGTCGGCTGTCATGCTATCATTCAATCCCTTTTCTTTCATTTATTTCCAACATAACCTATCCATCATTGTTTTGGCCTCCCACTTCATTACCAACCTTCTACACGAATTTTGTTATATCTGTTAGTCCTGTCTTTCATCCCTCTTCACATCAAACCTAATTGTCCATGGCAAAAAATCATACTTCATATTGACTTCGGACTACCTCTATTATGCTCTTAATTATTTATTATAATCTCTATTACAACTATAATTACAGGTGCATTACCTAATGCGATAGCGCGGTCTTAAAATTAACTTATTTCTCATTTAAAACACAAAAAGAATCTAGAAGTACCTAAGTACATAATAATCATAATCGATTTTCGGGTCTCAATCGAAGTGTGGGCTGCACGTAAACGTAGCAAATGGTTCAACTTATTTGCCGCGTACTATACTAAGTTTCAAAGACAAAATAAAATACAACATTACATTACATTGCATCAGCCTTATAATGTTCCCACTGCTAGGACTCAGGCCTCCTCTCTAGAAGAGGAACATTGTTATAGCTTAATAACAACAACATTATTATAGACTAATCTTATCTACCATATAACAGTAAACACTTTACTAACTTTATGCCTTCCATTACTATTCTCATTTCCGCTACAAACAATTGTTTTTCATCTAACTGTTGTACCGATTTGTGTTATTTAAAATAAGCACATTATTTAAATCTTGCTATATATAATTGTATGCGATTAACTTGCAGATGTCAATCGTAGAATTACCATATAAATACATAAGTTATATGGACCTTTCATATGCGTCAAAAGGAGATAGATACAAGTGTTATGCCGCGAACGATTTTGGCAGGGATGAGAGAACTATAAACGTTGTCGTAAAAGAACCGTTCACAGTTAAATCCACCCCCTCAGGTGAGATTTTTTATTTTATTTCCTTCACTATCTAAAGTCAGTTCTGATATGCTCTGCTCCCTGGAAGCTGTCATCTCTTTTCGTAGCGAGCGAAGTAGGCGGAAAGTGTCAAGGCGAGATCATCCTCACGCCCCAACCGCCGCTGCCGCCGCAAGAGACACCCCGGCCGTTGCGAGTCCCATAGGACAAGTCATGACACCAGGGGGCTTACTCTCGAGTTTAATTCCGATCGGTAGACATTGAAATTGTGACGTTAGGTACTCTTAAATTGGTTTAAAATTGCGTGACCACACGCCAAGCCCAATCCCCATTTTACTTAGTTTCCCAAAAAGGTCACGCAATTTGGCCCTAGCATTGAATTCAAGAGTACCTAATGTCACAATTCCAGTGTCTACCGATCGGAATTAAACTCGAGAGTAAGCCCCCAGGTCCCGTTTTTACCCTTTGGGTACGAAACACTAAAAAGACGAATTAGTTCAATAGAGGCTATATTATTTTCCTGTGGCCAATAAAATTTCTTTATTGGCCACAGGAAAATAATAGTGTGTAGCTTGACTTATTTATGCACGTTGCAGCGACTGTGCCGGGCATGTGGCCGGCACATACTACGTACTAGATTGCATTTGTTTTTAATAATGCTATTACTTCTATGAGAAAATATTTTATCATTTTCTTACTTGTCATTTTCTTTAATTGTTCACAGGAATAACAAAATTGACCTACGGTAAAGAAGGCATCTTTGCTTGTGATATCACATCACACCTTCCTATAGATATTCACTGGTACCACGTCAACGACTTGACAGGGCAAACTAGAGAGATATTAAGTTCTGACAAGTACGAGGTATCTGCTAGTCGCACTCAACTCAAAATAAAGAAGATGGATTTGGACTTAGTTGGCAGATATGCTTGTAGAGTTTCCTTGAAAAACAAAAAGGATGTGCAAAAATCTTTCCTGACACGAGTTCAAATTGATGGACTAAGTAATTATTTTTGTATAATTCTTCCCCCAATAAAATAACAACATAATAGTACATTATGATATAAGTGTGTAATGTAGGAGGTTACCGTCGAGGCGGTATTAAGACCCGAGCCTTGGCGAGGGTCTTAAGAGAGCCAAGAACCATTCATTACTCACGTGTATCATACGATGTTTTTCAATACACTACTGAAGAAAAATTATTTAGTTAACTAATATTACAACGATAAAACTAGTAAAATTTTTCATAACATGGCGGTAAAAAAATAAAATTGTTTTCAAAGGCACGCGCTAGGCTATGGCTATATTAAAAATATTAAAAAAATATTATTATATGGTCTTTTAATCATATTGCCTAGTCGTCGTTTGTTTTCTTGTGTGAAAATTTTATACGTTAATGTCATTCGTAGTGACAACAGAATATGGATATGAAATTTTATAATGTTTTTGTAGTATTTGATTTTATATAATTAATACAGCCCATGAACTTCACTCGAAAAAATCACGCCAAAAACCGCGCACATCTTAAAATAGGCATAGACCATAAACTACTTTTATTTTTTCGTATTCAAAATTTGTTTTGCGAACAAAGAGATTGAAAAAAAAGTTTATAGAAGTTTCTAGCTACATTACAGCACTAGTGCGTAATGGTAATCAAAATGTCACAGTTTGGTAACAGGTGCCATTAAATACCTAAGTATAGTGCAATAAGAGCCACTTTCTGAGCAAGTGTATTGAAAAGTACTTTTTTTAAACAATATCGTGTTATTTGACAAACATAATTTGAGTTATTGTTTTCTTTTAGTTGCTCCTAAGGTAAAGATAGTATCTGAAGTTAAAGTCACCAGGGGTAAAACTGCTGTCATTGAATGCAAGTAAGTACCTAAGCAGCAATTTATAATTATCTTCTTCTTTAAAGCTTCAAATATAAGTGGTTATTATTTGTTGCAGAGTTCAGAGTGGTGTACCAGTACCAAAAATAACTTGGCTCTTCGGAGGCAAATTAGGTTCAAAATTTACTCCTATAGGTTCTGAAAGTGTGCTGCGTATAACGAATGTGGATGACAAACACGAGGGCAAATATAAATGTATAGCGGAGAATGCAGTAAGCAAAGACGAGCAGGTCACGACACTACTGGTTCAAGGTAAATTTAAAATCGTTTTTTTTTATTTTTACAATGTACCTCCGTACGGGTCTGTATAGCTTATTTACAACTTGTAATCTTCTTAATATTCACAGATCTTCCAAAAATTACTACGAGTAGCTCTGAGACATACAAAGCCACTGAGGGTGACGACTTTTTGAAGATCCCTTGCGTAGCAGATGGTGTTCCGAAACCGACCATTATTTGGAAACTAAGCGGTCGTAACATTACTCCAAGTAAGATACCTAAACTGGGTCAAAATACTAACCGATTAAGCCAAAACAAAAAAAATAAAAATATTATAAGTATTTACGGAAAGGTGGTGCAAATAGTAACCACAAACGCAAAAATATAGTAAAATTATTGTTCTTTTGTTGTTTAAAATACATTTATGTTGTACAATCCTGACCAATTTTACACGCTACCTCGCTCCACCCTAGAGCAGGAGAAAATATTTGTTGATTTACAACCTCAAAAAAGGAAATGTTGAAACAGAATTTATGTATAACTTTTGTTTAATATTTTAAAATCTCGATTTTATCAAGTTTGAGATACGAGCGAATTTTTGACATTTTTCAACACAGCATTCGTTTTTAGGGAAGGCTACTCACTTGTCACTTGGGAGAGGCCTATATCCAACAGTGGGCATCCTTCGGCTGAAATGATGATGATGATGATGATGATTCGTTTGTATTAACGTGAGTCTTGATAAATCAGTTGCAACATTCCCTTGTTTCAGATGCGAAATATTCGATAGAAAAAGGAACGCTCATAATAAAACGTCCAACAGTGAGCGACACTAACTCGTACACGTGCGAGGCAAAGAATGAAGTCGGTGCAGTCAGTGCTACGTTCAAAACGTACATCCGTAGTAAGTACCTAATATTTTTTCATACAATAAACATTTTATGACCACATGTCACGGAGAATCTTCAGAGACAAGCCAAGGTTACCAGATAAAAATTTGCAAATGTTATATCGCATCATTAGGAGAAGTAAAAGTTGTATGGACATCACACAATGTGAGAAGCGATATGACAAAACGAAAAAAAAAATGAAACAGACTGGGGCCCAAGTCTGCTTTTTTTGTAAATTCGACATTCCAACACAATCCCATTGCCATTTTGTTAAAAGTTCTTAATCTGCTAAATCATAATGGTCGATCATTGATCGGTTATTGGTCTCGTAAACGAATGGTGGTAGAATGACTTTGTCGTATTCAGACAAATCTAATGGTAAGTCACTAATCAAAGGAACTGACAAAATTTTAGCAGATTACTCCATAAGTCAGAAATTTATTTGTCATTATGTACGAGATTACCATTTCTTTCAAAAGTGTGTCAGTGATTGACTGTTGGAAAGTCATAGTGACACCATTATATTAGTAGATTACCAAACTTGACAAAATCAACCCTGATGAAATCAATGGTAGACGATTCTGACACTATTGTAATAGCAGACTTGAGGCCCTGGTAACGTGTTACACCTAGAAGGCAGGAAATAATGATAAACGTAGCATAATTTGTGAAGCTTAGCAGAAGTGGATTACTTATTCCAATTTCTATTTTTTAATTAGTACTTTTTTTTTCATTATTTATCCACATTGTGCTCACATAATAGAAGCGACATGAAATATGTAACCAAGATTTATGTAACTCATAATATGATTTAAAAGAGTGTCCATGGAGTTTCTTGTACGTTCTTCTCCATAGAGATATACGCTTTGGAACGTGCAATTTAGCTTCACTTTTTTTTTGGACTGACCGACATTTTACAATTCATAGGTGCCTGTAATTGGCCTATTTGAAATAAATAAATGAAAAAAAAGCCGGGGCGAAACTCCACTGCCGCTGCATCTCAAGATGATACCGGCGAGATCTCAAGATGGAATGGCGACAGCGACTGTCGCAACGAAGTGCCGGGCGCGCCATAATTATGGCGGTAAGTCCCGTACCCCGCTTGGGCGGAGCAATGCCGTGTCCTCGTGGGGGCGATCGGTGGCAACGAACTCTCGTGCCGGGCCCTGGTACAGGGCATGGCCCGTGGAGCGAGGAGGAATGGCAGGCGGTCACTTCCTTCGCGGAGCAGTCATGCTAGCGAAAGACGAGGCCGCATGAATAGTAGCTGCACGAAGGCTGCGCTGACGTTCTTTGTCGAGGGTCACCAGTTTAGAGGTATTTGGGACAGAGAGTAAAGTCCCAAATACCTCCGTTGAAAAGGGAGGATCCTCCGACCAGACAGGTGTTATGTCTGGTGGGCTATTGCCCGATACATGATTTCGAGTTTGTTCTATATGTTCCAATCGCGCAGAGAATCTTACTTGCGCGATGCAGGATTAGTTCTTATGTGACGACATAGATGTCGCTACAAAAGCATAAGCTTGTGAAATCTCAAATTATATATTTATTTTCAGAAAACCTGAAGATATCGGGAGTTGATACCAAAAAAGTGAAAATAGGATCACCGGCTAGTATCGAGTGCAGGTAAGCGTTTTAAAATCAACTGTCTTTAAAAAGTAAAAAAAAAAAACTAAAATCCAGATTTTCAGGATGCTGAAATAAACTAGGTAACTAGAGAAACAAGAACAAAACAAAAAGAAAAGCCGTAGACACACGTTATATATGTCACCGCAAAATTGCAAATACCGATAGATTGCAATCTATCTCGAGAGATTGTAAACTATCGAAAGATTGTAAACCTTAACAAACAGCTCACGATTTAACGCATGATTGTTCGGGAGATTGTAATATCTCGAGGTTAAACTGATACATTACAATCTATCGCGCGTTAAATTTTCAACTATCTAAAGACTGTCGGGGTCGTTCTGTGTCTATAGACTTAGGAATGAAACACAGGTGTCAGTCAAATAAAATAAATGCACTTCGAGAATTGTGAATAGTTGATCTTATTATTTATTATTTAGTAGATAATAATCAATAATTATGAAATGATATGTTGAGAAAAAATTGTAACTAAATGAAAAAAAAACAAAAACATAAGTTCAATATTTTCTAATCGAAAACCAAATAAAAACAAAATTAAATTTTCTCTTTAAAAGAAAACCAGTGTTATTATATGTGGATCGAGCATTTTTTAATAATACTGTACTATAGGAACTGAGATATTCTTTCTTTTCATTATCAAAACTTTCTGGTTACCAATATTCATTACATAGTATTTTCTTGCATGATCGTAAAGCTTATTTGTTGGTCGCCTACCTTAAGATTTTATTGTGCTGTACTCTTATAACAATTTTATTACATTTTGTATTCTCATATTTGTTCGTTCTATTTTTTATTGTTTTCATTATGCCCACTGTAATAGTTTTGTAACTCTATGATAAATTCATCGTGATTAACAAAAGCTGGTATTTCTGAGTTTTGTTGATGGATAGACTCAATTTCAGATATTGTAAATATTATCAAATAAGATCCTTAAGGTTCACATTCATAAAATATATAAAAACACGGAAAATGTATGCAATTTAGGTTATATTCGTTGACTAAAACTTACATAATTATCGATCAAACTGCACTTCTCAGGTTAATCACAGATTCAGTTTTACTTCTACAACAATTACATATAACTAACTTTAACTCACAGGTTATTTTCAACACTAAATTAATTTAAAATCACCAAAACACTTTTTGTTTACTTACATTCGACAACAAACGAATTATCAAACAAATATGGCGGCGCGGGGCACATGATGTTCAACCAATCAGCGCGCGAGATGCGTTCGATTCTATATTATTTGACAATTTAACAGTTTAAATTCGATATATTACAATCTCCCGAAAAATAATGCGTTATATCGTGAGCCGCTTGTTAAGGTTCACAATCTTTCGATAGTTTACAATCTCTCGAGATAGATTGCAATCTAACGGTATTTACAATTTTACGGTGACATATACATATAGGTACCAACCGTAACACTTTAATAAGGCGTGACTACGGCTTTTCTTTATGTTGTTCTTGTCTCTCCAGTAACCTTGTTTAAACTGTCAAGCCCCAAGAGGACACCGGTGTCCGCCATCGACCTATAGTACATAATTATATATCGATGGTGTCCGCACACCTATTGTCTTGGAGACACAATAGTCTCTAATTACGGTATTCAAAAGGTTTAAGAAATAAACAAGCATCCTGAAAATCTTGATGCATACTTTTTCAGCGACGTTTTTTTTTTCGTAGTCGAGTTATAGTTTTTTTTTTACTTTTTATTATTTAAACTATTTTGGTGTTAAGTACCTAAACCACTGTGCTTCTATACTGTTTTTAAAATCGACTTTATTGAAATCTTGAGGGCGCCACATTGAATTTTGATGATAATATTTTTGATAAGCACAAGTGAAGCCTTTTGAAATGATATCAAACACGGTGTATTTATTTATTTTAAAAACTTTCAAATTTTAACTCAACTTAACTTGTCATTTATTTAAAAATTAGATCAATTTCAAGATTTTTCGCGACTCCTTGAGTAGATCCTTCCCCTAACCTAACTTAACGTCAAAAGAAAGAAATACTTCTTATCTTAGAGACATTAAAAACATAGATATCATGAATGCAGTTTTTTGTTCAAACAAGCACAGTGTAAAATGTCTAGGAATTAATTAATTAATAAGGTCTCTCTACTTAATTAATTAATTAATAATCTACTCATCTGCACAGAATTAAGTACATAGGTTATTTTGATGCAGAATATAAAGTAATTCTACTCCGTAGCACTTTTCCAACAAACCCCTTTCAGCCCTTTTCCATTCAGGTAAAAGGAAAATAATAAGCGATTTAGAGAAAGAATAAAAGAAAGAATTTTTTTTATATGGACTAGGAGGGATGAGTGTGGAGAAAGTTTAGAAGATATGACTTTTCGAAAGCGTTCTCTCCACTGGTTTAACAATTGTGTTGTACATTCTTTAAATAAAATCTTTCAGGGTTGAAGGTGAACCAAAACCAAATATTACATGGCAATTTATGGGCAAATCCAGTTCAAGATTTGTAACAATTTTTGGATTCAACGAAGTGCTGAACATTCCAAAGGTGGAGATCAAAGACGCGGGGCGCTACAAATGTATAGCACAGAATGAAATCCGAATGATTGATCACATCACAACACTTGAGGTTCAAGGTAGGAAGATGTCGAAAACATGACTCTTTGTAATCGCATTTATAGCTGAGACAAACTAAAAAATAATACTCTTTTTATAATTTGTACAGATCTACCAAAGATTGTTTCAAGTAACTCAACCACCTATCAAAGCATTGAGGGAGACGCTTTGTTGAAAATTCCGTGTGTCGCAGCTGGTCTGCCCAAGCCGACTATCACGTGGAAGTTAAATGGACGCGTTATCGATCCAAGTAAGCTACATGACAAAACAAAACCTTTTATCCTTCTCTACCATATCTTTGATTGAACTTAAAGCTTCCAAAACAGCAATCGCTGCAGTGTGTTAACTCGATATTGTACGTGTACCACCGAACGCGGTGAATGCCGGATAGAATTAAACATTGAGAGACATTATAAAATAAATATAGGGTTCTCATTTAACCATTCTCTTATGTCTCAGGTGGAAAGTACTCTATACAAGACGGAGCACTCATCATAAGAGATTTGAAGGTGAGCGACACTAACTCGTACACGTGCGAGGTGAAGAACGAGGTCGGCACTGTCAGTGTGACGTTCAAAACGTACATCCGTCGTAAGTACCTATTTCAGTAATGCTAATATACTGACAAACTGGTTTCCCCTATTGCGTGATTTTCACGGAATAAAAAATTCTCTGTCCTGTGGTGATTTTGCTGATTATCGCGACCGTCACAACAGACAGCGACGCACTGCACTTAAAGATTCTTCCAACGACACGTGTTGGTCTTTTTTTAACCGACTTCGAAAAGGAGGAGGTTCTATGTTTGGCTGTATGTACTTTTTTATGTATGTTCACCGATATCTCGGTCAATTATGGACCGATTTCGAAATTTGATTTCGGAAGTCGGTGTTAAATAACGAAGAGACCAAACTATTTAAGAAACACCGACTTCCGAAATTAAAAGTTATTTTGCACTTTTTGGTGGTTTTTGAAGTCGGTTGTATTTTTTTTGTAAAGTAGCATGTAGTTTTTTTATGGGTAATTATCCAATTAATTCAGCTCTAAGGTGGAGCGGTAGGACGTGTTAGAATTTTACTGATTAAAACCAACTCCTATGTTCCTTCTCTGCCTTTCGTCCCAGATCCTCGGGGTTCCCTTTCGGACAACGCATGGCCCCAGTAAGGCGCGTGTTGGTCTGTGTGATTCGTACTTTTGTTTTCATTCCAAATTGCAAAGTGAAAAAGCCGGCCAAGAGCACGTTGGGCCATGCTCAGTGTAGGGTTCCGTAGTTTCCCGTCCGTCACAATAAGTAATAATAATAATAATAACAATTGTTGAAGGAGCGCTTCTTTGGACGTCTGAAGAAGGTTTTCAATAGCCTTCTTTCAGGCGGAAACAAGGTGCGCGCCTTCAACGGTTGGGTCATGCCGGTATTGATGTACTCTTTCAGCGTACTCAAATGGACTCAAACGGAACTTGACGCCCTGGATAGGCGGGTCCGAACACTGCTGACTGCATACCGAATGCATCACCCACGATCGTCGGTGATGAGACTGTATATCCCGCGGAAGTGTGGCGGTCGAGGTTTTTTAAATGCCAAGACCCTTCACAACCGCGAGGTATGCAGTCTCAGGGAGTATTTCCTAGCTGCCGACGTGGGTATGCATCGAGATGTAGTGGCAGTGGACAAGGGACTCACCCCGCTCTCCTTGGCTAAGGAGAACTGGCGCAAACCGGTAGTGCTTGACACTAACGATCGCAGGGAAGTATGGCAGAGCAAGGAACTTCACGGACGCTTTTTCCGGGCCCTTCACGGGCCCGATGTAGACCAATTGGCGTCCGTAGCTTGGCTGCGTTTCGGTGACCTCTTTGGGGAAACCGAAGGTTTTATCTGTGCAATTATGGACGAAGTTATCATGACGAATAACTACCGGAGATTTATTGTGAAGGACGGCACGGTTGACATCTGTCGGGCGTGTCACCGTCCGGGAGAATCAATTCGTCACATTATCTCCGGTTGTTCTCGTCTGGCTAACGGCGAGTATTTGCATAGGCACAACCTTGTAGCCAAGATTATCCATCAGCAACTTGCTTTGAAATACTCTCTTGTGGGATCGGAAGTGCCGTACTACAGGTATGAGCCCGACCCAGTTCTTGATAATGGTCATATCACGTTGTACTGGGATCGGTCCATCATCACTGACAGGACTATTGTAGCCAATAAGCCTGATATAGTGGTGGTGGACCGAAACGAGAGGCGTGCAATGATTGTTGACATATCCGTTCCGCATGACGAGAACCTCGTGAAAGTCGAGAAAGATAAACAAATCAAGTATATTGACTTGGCTCGCGAGGTTGTCGACATGTGGGAAGTGGATTCGGCGATCATTGCACCGATAGTCGTGTCGGGTAATGGCTTAATAGCCAAGAGCCTCGATCAACACCTTAGGAGGCTCTCGTTAGGCGGCTGGATCAAGGGCTTGATTCAGAAAGCGGTACTCCTGGACACGGCTCGTATTGTTAGGAGGTTCCTTTCTCTGGAGCCCTGACCGCCGGTAGCTTGGACCCTGTTCCCGATACCGGTGGGACACTATTTTTTATATTTTTAAATGTTTGTTTTTATGTGTTTTTTTTTAAAGAAATATTTAAAAATATAATTTATAAGTTTATTGATGAATAAAGAGAATAATAATAATAATATTTATTTTCCAAATAAGAAATGGTGACAAAAAAAACAAGTACATATTATTCTTGGTACATAAATGAGGACAATAGTAAAAAACTACTGGCTCCCAAACTAGGTTTATAGCCTGTGACTTGGGAGTCAGTGAAACTTAAATTAAGATTAGGTAGGTACACAACAATATTTTTTGTGTATTCACCAACAAGTTTTTCTTTTTTTTTTTCTTTTTTACGCATTAGTGACAAAACATGGAAATTAAATATAAAATAATAATAATAGAAAGAGGTTTGTAATAAGCTAAAGAAAAGGGATTGTGAGTGGTGTGGTTATGTACGTGAGTGTGATGGTATGTGTGTGTGTGTGATGAGTGTGTGTGTGATAGTGAGTATGTAATGTGTTGGGTGATATATACTTTAAATTTTTGATAGAAGTAATTTTTCTATTTCATCATACGTTTGTTTCAAAAGCCACTTTCTTAAAGTGCTTTTACAATGATGAGAATTTAATTTATGTATCTGGAGTAATTTATTAACCTTATTGAACAAAATATAGCTAAGATACGTAAATTGGCGTTTTGCAAACGCTGTACTATGTCTTACCGGAGGAAAGACAATATCACCTCGACGTTTGGAACCTAGATGGGGTGGTACCTGTTGATGTTTTCTCAAAACGCAATGTAGTACGTACAGACCTCTAACCGATAGTACCTTGCAATCCCTATAAAGTTCCACAGTGGGGTACCTGAAAGGCTTGCAAAACATAACCTTGAGAACGGCTCTCTGAGCACGCTCTAATTTCATTAGGTGAGTTTTACAAGCTCCCCCCCAGACCGGCAAGCAATATAGGAAAAGGGACTGGCAAAGTGAGAAATACACTAACATAAGTGTATCTTGGTCAGCAGAGTCGCGGAGTTTTTTGAAGATGTAAATTAATTTTCATGTACGGACTATTAGGCTATCTATGTGATTATACCAACTTAAATGGTTGTCAATCAGCACGCCTAAGTACTTTATGCTAGGAGTAAGAGAAATAAGAGGACAGGAACATGAGGAACTGGAAAATCCAGGACAAGTATGAGCTCGGACAGCAGGAGCGGCAATGGGCTGTGATATATTGGTTAAGGAGAAAGATAGATAGATAGATAGATAGATGTAACTAAAGAGACGACTTTAGTTTTTTCCGAGTTCAATGTAAGTTGGTTTAATGACAGCCAAACCATAACAGCATCCATTGCCATTTGAGCAAACCTTTCCGAATCACCCCAGTCCTTACCATTGATAAGCAAAGCTGTATCATCGGCATATGTAAATATAGAACAGTTAGTTAGAGGGAGCTTACATAGATCGTTAATGTAGATGAGAAACAAAGTAGGACCCAAAATGCTTCCTTGTGGAACGCCATATTCGATCCCAGCTCTATCACTCACCACATCATCAATCTTAACATGCTGGTAACGATTCCGTAAATAACTCGCAAAAATATCCCACGCAATACCACGAATCCCTATGCGTTCCAGTTTTGATAAAAGTAGGGGCGCTGAGACAGTGTCAAAAGCTTTCGAAATATCTAGAAAAACACCGAGACATTTCCGTTTGCTGTCCATAAGCTTGGTCAATTTTTCTGAAAACGTAATAACAGCATCCTCTGTTGCGATAAAGTATCCCCACTTAAAAGTTAAATACCGGACAATAAGTAATTATAGACAAGTGTTTAATGTAACTGTACAGGCAACACTATGTATTCTAACAAACTTGCCTACTTCAAATTAGCTAGTAGTTGAGTTGTAAGTATCAAGTATGCGTACATACAAATTAATATGAACAATATCCCCAAGAAGTTAAATTTTACCCACAATTTAATTTAATTAAACGCAATATCTCACAATGTAACAGAACCCTTAAACTACGACGACTATCAACCAATTTTTTCCCCGTACAAGTTAAAGAAAATAAAGATCATATCACGGAGGGTCATGAAAGCTCGGAGAATCTTAACGTCGACATCTAGAAAGATGACGTAATTGCACAACGCCGTCTATCGAACAAATTAAGAACTAATTAAAACAAGTACAAAGTACAGCGCCATCTCCCGAGAAATTGGGTTACAAACTAGACGGGTTGTTCTGTTGGGTTTTCGGTGGTAATTTAGGGTTGCGTGAACCGATTTTAATAATTCTTTTTTTATTTGAAAGAAGATACGTTCAGAATAATAAAATATGTAAACGAAGTTAAAAAAATGCTCGCATATAAAAACGGTTAAATTACAAACTTAGTTCAGAAATAATTTGTACATCTTTTCAAAAACTGTTCAAACCATCAAGTTCAAAATAATTTTCCTAGAAAGTTTTTATAAAGTTCTACTTATGAGATTTTTTTCAATTTTCTAAACTTATGGTTCAAAAGTTAGAATAGGGTAAGACAATTTTTTTTTGTTTTGTAGCGATTATTTCCGAAAGATTATGAAAAAATGATTGTACTAAACTCCTATTCATTTTTAAATACCTATCCAACAATATATCACACGTTAGGGTTGAAATGAAAAAAAAAATCACTTCCCACTTTACGTGTAGGGGAGTTGGTACACTAATAAATAACAAAACACTTTCGATTCGGTACATGAAACACTATCGATTTGTAAAGATAAAAAATAAAGTACTTTCTTTTTTCAATTTTCAACCACCATAGGGGTGGGCTTGCGAACGGCGAGTAATGGGTAGCTCGCAGTCTGGCCTTCTGGTAACCGTCCGAACCGAGCCCAAGTCGTCGACGGTGCGTAGCGTTCGAAGCGCGCCGCAAAGAGATGTCGGCAAATCGTTGGGACCTTAGGTCGACCTCAGGGCAGGGCCGGAGCCTACTTGGGGGTCATTGTTTCGCTTCTAAAAGGAAAACCCGGAATTCTGGAACACAAAGTAAAGATGGAACATAGGCCAAGTTTTAGTCAGTAAAAGCCTGACATGCCCTGGTCCGCCCTAGAACGGGAGTCATTGAATGATTTCCCATCTAAAAACAAATACTCACAACACAATCTAACAAAACAAGGATCATTGTGATTTATAAACCGATGTGTGATAAATCCAGATATATAGATATACGAGTACATATGCATCGGGGCAAGCCGCCTTTATACTCCAAGCAGTTTGAAACTCAGACCTCGATGCCTTTTAATTTTACGATTACGAAAATTTCCTTATTTTCAGAGCCTCCAAAATTATCAGGAGTTACTTCGAAAACCGTGACAATGGGTAATCCAACCAGTATAGACTGCATGTGAGTGTAAAGTTATAATATTTCATTTATTTTCGGATTTTCAGACAAATATTAAATATTGGTGGGTGAAAAAGTGAACCAAAAATAACATTTTTTAAACTTTTAGCTGAGTTTTTGAAGCAGGACTTTAGGGTAAAAAAAAAAACATAAATTTAGATGAAATATAATCTGGGAAGATTTTTCTTTAGTATTATCGAAGGAGTTTTAAATGTATTATGTTACATTGATAAAAATGATAATAATTATTATAATTCTCAGGATCGTCAAAGGTGAACCAAAACCAAACATTACTTGGCAATTTATGGATAAATCCTCTTCAAAATTTGTACCTATCGCCGGTTCCGAGACTACACTGCGCATTACAAACGCGGAGACAAAACATGCGGGGAGCTACAAGTGTATTGCAAAGAACGACGTAGGAAACGATGAACACATCACAACGCTTATTGTTAAATGTAAGCCATAATCTTCATTACTGTCCTGATCCTGTAACTCACATGGGTCTAAATTACTGAAAACTATAAAATTCTTCATATTCGCAGATCTTCCAAAAATCACTACGAGTAGCTCTATGATATACCAAGCCACTGATGGAGACGCCTTTTTGAAGATCCCTTGCATAGCAGATGGTGTTCCAAAACCGGTCATTATTTGGAAACTAAGCGGTCGTAATATTACTCCAAGTAAGATACTTAAACTGTGTCTAAATTACTAACAAACTAGCCAAAGCAAGATTTAAAAGAAAACCTGATTATGGATAGACTATGACAACTCAGAAACATAAGTAAAACTAGTGTTCTTCTGAGGTTTGTGCAAATACTGTTCGATTTTTATCAGATTTTGATCAAAATGGTATGATTTATGCAGTTGTAGAATCAACTGTCACCTACATTGTGCGCAGTATTCATGCGAACATAATTGTATGCGTTACCCCATTTAGTATTTGTATAATACGGCAGTCTATATCTAAAACGTTCAGGCAAAGTATGAAATATTGTTTACAACGTCTAGGCATTTTATACAGTACCGAATGTTAAGCCGCCAATATGCTAACAACGGTTGTTTTTTACGATATAGGCCTTTTATCTTTCCATCTGCAGAGTATAAAGTAACCTAAAATGAAGGGGATGACGAGGCCATCTGTTTGCTTTGGTAAATTAATTGCAACGTTCCTTTATTGTTACAGGTGCAAAATATTCCATGGAAAACGGGGCACTCATAATAAGAGGTCCGACAGTGAGCGACACTAACTCATACACGTGCGAGGCGAAGAACGAAGTTGGTGCATACAGTGCGACATTCAAAACGTACATCCGTCGTATGTGTCTAATCCTTTTTCATACAATAAACCTTATAATTTCCTTTATCCCGTAATGTTCACGCAAAATGTTAACTAAGCATGACCAAGAGGATAGTGATGATTTAATGATAAGTTTGAGCACACACTTGTACACTATATCCCTTTAGTCTGGTTGAATATTTACGAATATTCTTATATAGCTATGGCATTAAGTCCGCCTTTGTACAGTTTTTACTTGTGCATGAAGTTTAAATAAATAAATAAATATAGCATCGTGTGTAGGAGAAGGAAAGAGAAGTTAAAAGAGTCGTGGATTGCAGAAGTAGCGATGCAGTAATCGCATGAATAAGGATAAAACAGAAAAAATGTTACTCACCTGCAACAACAGGGCAGGAAAATGATGATGAACGTAGTGTAAACTTGTGGAATTTCAAATTGGTTTTATACTTATTTATAGAGGCACCGAAAGTATCGGGAGTTGCAACCAAGAAAATAAAAATAGGATCACCGGCTACTATCGAGTGCAAGTAAGTGTTTCAATATCCTCAAAAATAAAAAATAATTTTCAATATCCAATAAAATCGACATCTTCGAAATGATTTAGAGAAAAATTATAATTTGAGCAAACTGATTTTCTTTCGGTTGTGGGTTTGCGTTTGTGGTAACACGTTTGACAGGTCCATCAAGCTTTAGAAGCTATGACTCAAAACATTAACTTAAAAGTTTTAATAGTTGAGTTGTAAATTAATCGTTTCAAAATCTTTTAGAGTTGAAGGTGAACCAAAACCAACAATTACATGGCAATTTATGGACCACTCCAGCTCAAATTTTTTACCAATTCCCGGATCCAACAAAGTGCTGAATATTCCGAGAGCCGAGATCAAACACGCGGGGCGCTACAAGTGTGTAGCGCAGAACATCGTCGGGAAGAATGATCACATCACAACAGTTGAGGTTCAAGGTAGGGAGATGTCGTAAACACCTTTCATCAATTGTATATGACTCTTCGTAATCGCATTTCCAGCTGTGACAAACATATCTCCATACCAGTACTTTCTATGATAAATCATTTACTGTTCAGGCTGCTCGTCTGTGGAATGAATTGCCTTAAGCAATTAAACGCGCTCAATCGTTGCCTGTTTTTAAGAACATTACCTGTCGCTGTGAATATCGATAGTCGTCATTTAAATTTCTGTCTATAGTTTTCAATATGTATTTATTATATAATATATGTATATATCTGTGTATCTATTATAATATATATATGTATGAAACTGGTTTTGTCACACCAATGACAGCCCCATTTCTTGGCCAGGCAAGTACTGTCCATTCCAGGTTGCCTGGAAGACATTGCGGAACGCGATAAGGCCGCCCATTGTATTTATGTGTTTTAGTTTTAGTTTCCTTTTTTTGATGTGTAATTGGTGTACAATAAAGGATACCATAAAAAAAATAATAAAAAAAAACTATTCTAAAATAATTAACTATATTGTTCTCAATATTTTTTACAGATTTGCCGAGAATAATTTCAAGTAACTCAACCACCTATCAAAGCATTGAGGGAGACGCTTTGTTGAAAATTCCGTGTGTTGCAGCTGGTCTGCCCAAACCGACTATCACTTGGAAGTTAAATGGACGCGTTATCGATCCAAGTAAGCTACATGACAAAAAAAAACCTTTTATCCTACCCGACCATATCTTTGATTGAACTAAAAAACTTCCAAAACAGCAATCGCAACAGTATGTAAACTCGCCTTTGTAGGTACGTGTACCACCGACTGCGGTGAACGTCAGATGGAATGAAACATTGAGCGACATCATAAAATAAATATAGGGTTCTCATTTAACCGTCCTCTTATGTCTCAGGTGGAAAGTACTCTATACAAGACGGAGCACTCATCATAAGAGATTTGAAGGTGAGCGACACTAACTCGTACACGTGCGAGGCGAAGAACGAAGTTGGCACAGTCAGTGTGACGTTCAAAACGTACATCCGTCGTAAGTACCTATTTCAGAAATACTAATAGACTGACAAACCGGTTTCCCATAGTGCATGACTCGATTGTGATGCTTTTCACGGCAGTTACCACGGACCGGCACGCACCACACAAAGAGATTCTTCCAACAGTGGAATTGGCAGTATTGTGTGTGTATCTTGAGATTCACAGTAATACTGTCATTCCAAAACGCAAAGTGAAAGAGGTCGCACTGCATTATGACGACCGCAGACGACACTATTTTCATAGCGTTGCGTCGGTGCAAGCCGGTACATGCAATATCACGCACCGGGGGAAGCCAGTTTCGTAGTTATCAAGCAGTTAGAAACTCGCTTTACAATGAAAATGTTGTTATTTTCAGAGCTTCCTAAACTATCAGGAGTTGCTTCAAAGAACGTGAGAATGGGTTACCCAACCAGTATAGAGTGCACGTGAGTGTTGTAATGGTTCATTTATTTACAACTAGCTTATCTGGCGAACTTTATACCGTCCGTATAGTGATTACCTTTTAGCTAAACTTATTGACCGAATGATTGAGACCGATGAATTGGACAGTTGCGATCATGTTTGGTGTACCTGGATATTTTTTTAACTATTTTTTTACGTGTGCTTCGCCAATATTTCAATAGTGATTCTGCTGTTCGAGGCGAAGGCAAATCTTTTATAAGATTTGTCTCCGCCCCGAATAGTAGAATCGCAAAATGATCATTAGGTATAATTGGTCCAGCCGTCATAAGTTATAAACGGTATAACTACAACGACTTTGTTTAATGTATATAGATTTATCAAGCAAATTCACAAATGTTGAAAAAATATAACTATTGAAAGACGACTGTTAAAGTATAGCAACAACTGCTGAAATCAATTAGCTCTGTCTTTGTCTTTAAAAACATAATCCAACGGTGTTATATTACGTGAATACGCCAGCCATCTAGCAGCTGAATTTCGTGAAATTATGCGATCGGGAAGGTTGCAATTTTATAAATAGTTTCCGTCGCTGTGATTTACGGCACCGTACAGGCAAACTACTAAATTATGAATACAGTTTATTACACTATTGTCATAATTTAATTTTCGAGTTAAGTTGAATTCATTGTAGATATTGCCAATACTTTTGATATAATATATATATATAAATTTAATATTTCAATATCTTTTCTTTAAATATTGTTTTGTGTCAAATAATTATCGTGTTGTTCTAATTTGTGACTATTGAAAAACAAAGTTCTTGTAGCTTCAGTATCAAAGTAAAAGTAATATTTACTATAGAGCAAAAATTTATATTTTTCAAATAATATTGCTGAGATTTTGCGACAGGACTTTATGGTAAAAAAGTAATTTTGATCAAACTTGAATTTTGATTTTGATTGAGCAAATGAGCGTGTTCAATTTTCAGCCACATAATGGCTTACCACCAGGTGAGATAGTGGTCAAACGCGAGCCTATACATAATAAAAAAATATATATACTGATAAAAAGTCAATGTTATAATATTATCGTAAAAAATAAAATGCAATAATGTAATGTTACATCGTTAAATAATAAAAATTTTCATTCTCAGGATCGTCAAAGGTGAACCAAAACCAAAAATGAGTTGGCAATATATGGATAAATCCATTTCAAAGTTTGTACCTATCGCTGGTTCCGAGACGACATTGCACATTACAAAAGCGGAGAAAAAACATGCGGGGAGCTATAAGTGTGTGGCACAGAACAGCGTAGGGAGAGATGAACACATCACAACGCTTATTGTGGAATGTAAGTCATATCTTCGTTATTGTCACCTTAAGGTCAAAGCCTACTGCTAAAAGGGAAACCCGGGTTCCTGTGGTGCTATTCTGAAAATACAACGCTGCCGCAATGACGAACATTCAAATAGGATACATTGAATTAACAATCCAATGTATAGGTATATTAGGTTGAAAACCCAATGTACCCTATTTGTTGTTGAGGCAGCGCTGCGTTTTCTTAGAGAATAGCACCAGTGGAAAGCAAGGCAAAGAAGGAACGTATGACACGCTCTCCTGCCGCAAAAAGGCCCTGGTCCTGCGGTGACCTTACGTACCGGGATATGATCCGGAGTAAAAGGGAATGGGATGCTGACGCCTCCTGCGAGGACAGGCAAACTTGCGGATGACGAGCAATGGGTAACTCGCCCTCTGCCTATCTGATAAAGAAACGAGTCCGAGTCTCAAAGAGATGTCAGTATACCATAGGAGCCCAGCAGTGGCGATGCCCGCTAGGACCACAGAGAATTTCTGAAAAGGAAACCCGTGGTCTTAGAAAACAAAGATTAACTGACTTAGGTATGGTTTTAGTCAGTAAATCTGTCACTCACGCCCTCTAGCTCCTCCTTAGAGCGGAAAAAGTAATTGGATTTCCCGCACAAAAAAAGGTCTTATATTTTTTGCGGTCGGCGTTTCTTATATCTATAAATTTAGACATAGGGGTCAAGCCTTAACGCCTGAATATTAATATTTTTCGCTTATAAGTTTTTTCTTTTTCTACTGCAATTTTTTTGTAAAATTGATGTTCTTTGTACAATCTGTCACTCACGCCCTCTAGCTCCTCCTTGGAGCGGAAAAAGTAATTTGATTTCCCCCACAAAAAAAGGTCTTATGTTTTTTGCGGTCGGCGTTTCTTATATCTATACATTTAGGCATAGGGGTCAAGCCTTAATGCCTGAATATTAATATTTTTCGCTTTTAAGTTTTTCTTTTTCTACTGATTTTTTTTTTTTTTTTGTAAAATTGATGTTCTTTGTACAATTTATGTAAAGACTTGGTTTAGACTCTCTTTTTAAAATTATTTAGGTTCCTGAGTGTTTCCTTACCACGTTTCTTCTGAGTTTCGTTGTTTCCTTTTAGTTTCTTTTGTTTGTTTTCATTATCTCTTAAAACTCGACTAAACTGTTCAAGCAATAGCTTATGATTTTTTTGTCTCTAGCAACACTAAAACTTATTTCGGCCAAATTTCATACTCGTTGTAGTTGGTATTTTTTCAGCAATCGACATTATATTAATTATTATTACAGATGCACCAGGAATCACTACGAATTCCTCAACAGTTGAAGGAATCGTAGGAGATCTAGCTTTGAGGATCCCATGTAACGTCGTTGGCGTTCCAAAACCAGCTATTACATGGAAATTAAAAGGCACCACAATAACACCCAGTACGTACTTTATAAATATACAGCTAAGGCAATTATAACAATCATCAACTATAGTAAACACCTGAGCTAATGTAACTTAATCAAATACAGTTACAAAACCGAATTCGTTGGTCTACTTTGTCTTGTACCTCTTTAATTTTTACAAGGAACACACCATATACATGGTAAAAAACTGAATTCTCATTGATTTTATTTTATTTACATTTCTGTATACTACTTTCATACAGGGTGTAACAATGTTAATTACACCCTGTATGAAAGTCGTATACTATGCCCAAATTATCATTGATTCAATAAGCATAATACTGTGCGACAATCAGTGGCAGTCGCGTTTTCGTAGCTAAATGCGAAAACCCGAGCGCGAGCTAATTACGTTACGCGGCAAATAAGTTGAACTAGTTGCTATGATTACGCGCAACCCCCCACTTTGATCGAAACCCGAAAATCGGTTACTGCGCATTCAAGGTCGACCACCATGATGGTTCAATTTGAGTGTCGAGGGTTATACGTACTACTGCGTAGTGATGTCATCGTGTTGTTTGCAGCACATTGCGTACTCGAAAATGACTTTCGTAATTTTGTTGATGGCAATTAAATAGTTGTAACCACGGGTGTAACCTATTCGCGAACTTTGCGTTTATTCGTTACGACACCCTGTATATTACTATATAGATACCACTCTGATTTCAGATGCAAAATACTCAATAGAAGATGGAGCTCTTGTTATAATTAAACCTACAGAAAAAGATACTTCATCGTATACGTGTGAAGCTAAGAACAATGTCAGTACAGTTAGCGTCACGTTTGAAGCAAAAGTTGACAGTAAGTTATGAATTTAATAATACGAGTATATAAATATTTTTCTGTAGATTTGGAACTATTAAACAGGACTACACCTTAATTCTAAGGCTTCATACATATTTCGTCGTCTTAGGCAATGATTAATATTTTCAATTAAACATGTTATTATTCTGCAGAATACCCCAAAACTTCCTGCACAGTACATTACGTATACTTAAAACCCGGTGAAACTAGAAAACTGAAATGTGAAGCGTATAACTCAACATCTCAATCAATTAAATGGTTTATAGTAAGTACTTATATTCTCATTACGTCAAGGTATATTATATTATAAATTGTGTCAATTTCCCTGTACCCACCTTTTTTATTTTTTTTACTTAATGTACCTATTTGATTTGATAAAAGATTGCGGTTTGTAAGTAAATCAATAATTGTATGTAGGTAGTCATAACACGTTTATAATTTTAATGTGTGATATTAATAATGTTAAAGACAACCAAAGCTCCTGACCTGAGCGCCACTTCGTCGCGGCCAGAAACAACAACTTCTTGGAGCACGGGTGCCTCGACGACACTGCGAACAATTGTAAGTGAGCAAGGGAAAGGCTAGTGTTTAAAAATATCCGTTCACCAGTACTCTTGACAAACTGAAATCATCATCATCTCATGCTAAAATCCTCTTGACAAACTGAATAATGCATCTGATGCTAAAATCAACATGACCAGATGGCCATGTAGATTTACAAATTCGTTCATTATGTAGATTCACGAATAATCTTGATTTGAATAATATTGATTTTAGCATCAGATGCATAGGTCCAAACAACATAATCATAGATGTATCGTCGACAAGGCAAGAAGACGATCGAGAGAGGCGTCGGATGTAGGCTTCTAAAATTCAAATACATGATTTATAACTGACAACTCGATTGTTCTTATAAGGTTAAATAACATAATGGTGCTTTTATTAATACAGACGCAAGACGCAGGCAATAAAGAACAAATCCAAATAGCAAGTGCTACAGCCTCCGACCACGACGGCAACTATACGTGTCACGTGAGCGACAAGCATGGAAACACACAAACACATACATACGTGGTGGACGTCGGTATGGCGCCGAAGTTTCTCTACGATGATAATAGTTCCATTAGCAACTGGCGAGGCGATATAAAGGATATCACGCAAAACTGTGAAATTGATGAGAACACGAAACCGATCCCCATGGTAAGTTAGCAATTTTTTTGCAAAACCTCTATATCGAGCGATCTCTGACCAAGCTTGCGGACCACCAGCAACCCATTCTGCCGAACAATTTATAAACACAGTAAAAGGTGAAAGGTATTGTCTTTACTGGGTTTTAAATTGTTCGGCAGCATTGTTCACCGTTCGGCCGTTCGGTAACGACGAACCCCGAGTCGTCGACGGCGCGTATTGTTCCACGCGCGCCTCAAGGAGATGTCAGCAAAACCTTAGGGTCCAGCAGGGCCGATGCCCGCTAGGGTCTCGGGGAATTTCTGAAAGGGAATCCGTGGTCTTAAAACATAAAGGCCAACTGAAGGACACAGTTGGGTTTCAATCAGTATCGGGTAATAGAACCGGGTAAAAACAAAAAGACGCATGCATACTTCGCATGCATAATAATGAAACATGTACTCGTGCAATAAATACTACATTATGAGAAAAATACCACTACTACACATACCACACTAGTATCAACGGATTTAGTTTGTGGCTATAAATATATTTTTTTTTAAAACCCTTTTGTTTTCATCTTTGAGTATGTGTCGATATTCCTCACAGTTTCAGATTTGATCATCAACGCCCATTTTAAAAATTATCCTTTATACCTTAAATGTAATTTCTGGCAGCATATCTTACAATTATCTTGACAAAATACTACAACTTCTCTAACTTTCAGGTTGAATGGAGATTCAATGGCAAAGTGTTAACCGATCTAAGCTTGGCAGGCGTGGGTCAATACACCTGTAATGTAAGCAACGTGCACGGATCTGTGCTGAAGCGATTTGACGTTAAGTCTTCAGGTAAGTTTCAATATCGGGTTTATCAGCAGTCAAGACTGCTCGCAGAAATATCTTTGAATCTCATTATGACCATCACCATAATCCGCAGTCAGACTTCTCTCAATGATGAGCCTTTCTTTTCTTGTGCCAATCTTTGAATCGTCATCGTCAAATAATTATTTCTTTATCAACATAATTATGCATTTTTCTGTTACAGCATGTTTAATAACTAGGATCGTAAGAGATTCGCCATATATGCCACTCGTATTAAATGATGAAGGATCTTGGCACAAATTTGAAACCAAAGACGATACGACGATAGTAGAACAGGAAGTAAAAATTATCTTGTCTTGTCCAAGCCAAAAAGGGGCGTCAAATACATTCAAAAGCTTCCCTAAAAAGAGTACATTAGAAGCAATTTGTTATAAAGAAGACGCTTTTTTGGTTGACGACAAAATCTACAAGCTCTCAGATCTGCAGTGTACTCACAGCATTGAACCCTCTGTTGTTAATAAGAAAGCGAAATGTTCAACGGAAACCTCCGAATTATTGAGTGTGGGCTACAACGTACCTGCCTTCTTAGAGGCCTACGAAGTCTGTTTCGACCGTAAAATAAATATGCCCTTGTACACACGTATTTTAATGACCGATACCAATAACAACGGCGCAAGTGGCAGTAACAACTGGTACACATACCCAGGTATAGGCTCCGAGAAAACTGAGAAAGGATTCACCTGTAAGGACGCGTCATCGTCGTGTTGTTACAGAAAATCCCAGCTTGTGAATGCAATAGACTTCAACGATGGCCCTGCAAAGAAGAGCACGTTCATCGATCCTCTGAATGTAATCCCGGTCTGGATCCCTTGTGATACTTCAAAGGTAACCATCAACAGCTAGATTATGTAATTTTAGAATAGTTGGCGTCTGCCTGGTTCCAAGGATCAAAACGATTCTCAAATGAATTTTATTATTTCAGTCTTCATGGGAGGCTGTAAATGACATGGTGAGATCCCAGCTGCCTATTTACATCGACATCGTTGTTTGGTCGGGAACGCACACGTTTCAAGAAAAAAATGGAGCTGTTATACCCAGATATTTATGGAAGGTAGGATTCTTTTTACACAGAATTATCATAAGATTTACATGAATATGCTTTATCAAGCTAAAAAAGTAAGGACCAGTAAGCCTTTAGCGTTACAATTATCATGCCGTGTCTCGAGCTGAATAATTCGTTCACTTTCTAGGAACTCTCGATAATAGTTAGGTCCTATAAAAAGAATAATACTTAGGCACTCTTTATTGTAACACACTCTAAAAAATATTGACTTGGCAAAAGTTGTTCTGCTATATAAATTTTTAAAGAAAATAATGGGGATTGGGGTGGGATGGTTAAAATAGTTTACGACCTACTGAATATGCACACAAAATTTCATAACAATCGGTCAAGGTGTTTCGAAGGTGTTTTGTGTTACTGTTACAAACACTGTGACACAAAAATTTTATACAATAGATAGATAACATTCATTCGTATAAGACACCTGAAATTCTAAAGAGTTTGAGATTTGACTTCATCAAAAGAAATTGAATTCCAGGTGGTACGGCTCATCGACGATGAAGTAATGGCTATAGTGCACGTTAACGATCCTAACCCAACAAAGAATGACATCAAATGCAAGACACCAGACGTTTGTGAAAAATATGAAGATTGGTTTAAGAGGGACGATTCTACTTACTGCTGCTCACTGCCAGACTTCTTGAAATCGTTCGATATTCACGGTACCGACATCGGAGGTAAGTTGTTCCTTTTGGTTTCGTACTTAATTACTTATACTTTTATCTCCTATCATATCGTATAGTTCCATTTATGACAATACGGGTGCAAGACGTCCACACTGAGAATTCTATTACAATGCATGATATATAGCGACAATGTGGACGGCAAATTCTTTCACTGTGTGTTAAATTGCATGTTACGTTACAGCAGTCTGTACTCGGCTTAAGGATTTTTTGTCTTGTCCAAATTTGTACTTTGACTCTTTCTTCTCTAAACCTTAGGTCATCTTGTAAATCTCAGAAGATGACCTACGATGTGGTGTGGAGCTCTATAAGTCTGTAATTAATGGGTTACATTACAGGCTTCTAGGCTTAAGGTAGTTTGAATTAACACGTTTTTAGGGTTTCGTAGCCAAATGGCATAAAACGGAAACCTTATGGATTCGTCGTGTCTGTTTGTCTGTCCGTCCGTATCTCACAGCCACTTTTTTCCGAAACTCTAAGAACTATACTGTTGAAACTTGGTAAGTAGATTCTTTGAACCGCATTGAGATTTTTACACAAAAATAGAAGAAAAAAATAATACGTTTTGGGGGTTCTGCATACTTAGAACTGAAAGTCTAAAAAATTTTTTCATCAACACGTATGGGACGTGTGGGGTATCTATGGATAGGACTTCAAAAATGATATTGAGGATTCTAATACCATTTTTATCTAAACTAAATAGTTTGCGCAAGATGCTTCCAAAGGTAAAATATGCCCCTCCCCCCCCCCTCTGTAACTTCCAAAATAAGTGAATGATAAAACTAAAAAAAAAAATATGTACATTACCAAGCAAACTTCCATCAAAAATTGGTTTGAACGAGATCTAGTAAGTAGTTTTTTTTTTAATACGTCATAAATCGTAAACCGCAATTTACCTTTCACTCAATCAACTCAAATATAAAAATTAAAAAATATATATATAAAACCAAACCTTATGCATAAACCGTGACCCATTATTTTCTAATCATAAATCTGTAATAGGTGTTAAAGACAAATAATAATTATAATTCGCGCGGAGCGTGTCTTGATCGGTAGCGGGTGCGGAGCGCGGGGGGGGCAGGTTCCCGACTGCGCTTACCCCCTTAGTGCTCGATTACGGAGACGCAGCACGTTGCGCGGCGCGTCGGGCGGTCCATCGTACATGGCCATATATTTGTGATTGCGCGAGCGATGACGCGGCCCGCTGCTGCAATATACAACGAAACACCCCACGCGCGGCGCGTGACGCGCCGCGCCTCCGTAAACACGGCCTTACTCGAGCGGGCAGACACGTGATGGCAGGCGTTGATAAAACTCGTGCGCGCGGAGCAAATTTTTTTAATTATCTACGTCACAAACTCACAAGAAAACAAAATAGTTTTTTCGATTAGGAAAAATCTTTGAAACTCGATTCGTGAATTGAACTATTTATATAATTAAGTTAGTTAGTACGGAACCCTCAATGTGCGAGTTCGACTTGAACTTTTTAGTTCTTTTTTAGTTCAACATTATTGTGTAAACTTAATTATATCCGGCGTTAGGGAATCCAATCTCGCAAGCGCGGGATCCCGCGCCGCTTTGGCGGGATTACAAATAAATGCGGGATTAGGTACTCGTGATGCTTGTGGGATGTAATTATTTCAAAGAAAAATGGGATTAGACGTCACGCCGTTCTGATTACAGTTTTAGAAGTATTCCTGTTTCGGCACCAATTTTTTCCGCACCAATTGTTTCGGCACCAAAGCTAGCTGTTGTTAGCTTGGCGGCGAATCTTGAAACAACATACCAAAAATACCTATTGGTGCCGAAAAAGGAATAGCTTTGGTGCCAAAACCTTTGGTTCCGAAAAAATCGGTGCCGAAACAGGAAAACTTCCAGTTTTAGAGTTAGACCCAGCACATCCTCATTTTAACAAGTGATTTAACAACTTTCCATGAAACTCGTGACTTTTCTGTGGAATTTGTAACTTGGAAAATAATTTGGTTTTAATTTTTTATCTTACAGTTATATAAATTTTGAATTTCTACCCAAGTAACAAAAGGTTCTATAACCCAGGCGTTTTATCACCAGACAGTGATACAGTAGGCCTATAATGGTAACCATTGTGACTGCTTGTACTATAAAGGTTTTCAAGAGAGTGTTTTGGTTCTTTAAGATTAAAGAGCATTTAAGTTCTAAAATGTAGCTCTTAAAATGTTTATAGGACCATACAAAAGAATCTTTAAAGTATTGCACTGTAACAGATATGAAAAAAGCGATTATGGTACTATTTAGTACTATAGACGACCTTACTGACACTTTTGTGTATTTATTTTGCACTAATAATGTGTCAAAATAACTTTTACAGTACTAGTATGGTAGGAGTATCGTAAACACTATTACAGCATCAATTTGTGCTATAAAACTACCTTGCACCACCATTACGTAACCTTTTAGCTTCTTATACGCTCCCTCAATATCGCTATGGGGCTAGTTCTGTAAAAGTCATGAAAACTCTTCTATAGTACTAAATAGTACCATAGCGATACCTAGCGCAGTTTTTAAGTAACTTAAATTTTAAATAGCTCTATAAATGAGTTTGTGCTTCTGCTACGAGACTTAAAGTGTGACATATTCGTTTTCTATGCAAATATGGCGGCTGTTCTCTGCCATGATAGCACGTTAGCAGCACGGCTGGAATCAATGTGTACTATAGCAGCTATTTTCGGAACGAGACCTTATTTTATTAATTAAAATTTAATTAAAACACGAAAATTATGAGGGCGCATTGTCAAATTTGAAATCAGCATAATGATTTTATCGATAAAATTATTTTCGCAAGTGCAAGCTATGATAAAGTTACGATTTATGAATGTTTTTTAGTATATCCTTTTGCAACAATGGCAAATGACATAAAGCATAACTTCCAATCAATATATTTTGTATTCTTGAGAAACACTCAAGATGATACGATTACAACACGAACAAGTGTGATATGAAAGATCACTGGAATCGTTTATGGTGCAAAATAACACTATAAACAGGTTTTGGTTACTTTTATAGTGCAAATTTGTAACATAAATGTTGCAGACAGCAGTATTTTAGTACTAAAAAGCGGTTCTCGACACTTTTACATTTCAACTACAGAGCTGATGAATCACCGTGAGAGCTTTTATATAAAGTTTATAGAATAAATCAGTGATAAAACTAGGGCCTTTTTGGGGTTTTGTAAAAGTTTACAACATCGTTATAGTACTAATCATGAATACTAATTAGCACGTCCTAAATCGTTCTCTGAGCTTTTATAGTACCAAATTTTGCTACTTGGGTAGTTCTAAACGGAAGTGAAAAAATCTGTGAAAAAAGTGTGTGTGAATGTCAGTTAAAGTAATCTATCTTCCTAAATCTTAAAACGTTAAATATTTTGTTTTATCGTTCCTAATGGATAATTTTTTTTATAGCTTTTTCTTACATTCGACACATTATTATGACGTAATAATAAAATAGCTAGGTGAATTAAAAATGAAAATACCACCTTTGCATTTTTAAGATCAGAGTGGCAATGCAACCTGCAAAATGCAAAAAAAAAACTTAAGAAAACTTTAATTTCGCGGGTTATCATTCGCGAGCATCTGATCTCTCTTAAAATAAAATAAAACATTTAAAATACCTATTCAATCCCGCAAGCGTGCGAGATGGGATTGGGTTTTCATGCGTGATTGGATTCCCTATTCTACGTTATGTGTTTACGTGCTAAGAAAAATGTTTTAAGGTATTCGTATTATTGCAAATTTTAACTTTTATATTTTATTTTCAGAATCCATGGACGCGGCACTGGATAAAATAGAAGAAGCCTAGACAAATTTCAATGACCAAAACTGCAGAAGTAAATTTTTATACGCATTTACTCCCTACCAGGCACAAGACGTATCACGTATCACAGCACAAAATATCATAATAATACAAAAAAAGAACAAAAAAAAAAGAATAAATAATAAGATAAAAAAAAGAAAAATGAAAGTAAAAAAGAAAATAAAATATTTTATACACCTTCAAATAATGGACATGAATGGTATTTAAGTATCTATATTTTTTTGGCCTATATTGTTTCCAACTGCTGGGCAAAGGCCTTTCTCCTTTCTCCTTCCACCTCTCTATCTAGAACAATCTGTGGTCAAGTTTGCGCCGCGAACATGATCAGATCGTCACAGCACTTTTGCCTCAATCGACCCCAAGACGGCTAATGCGATCTATTTATTAAGTTTCTATGCAATAAAAATAATGATTACGTACCTGTTTGTTTAATTTTAAAATGAATTGGAAAGATCGATGTTTAACATATCTAGTTGATATTCTATTACACCTACAGAAGTAAACTTCAGTTTCCATTAAGATTACATGTTACCTTTGCACAAACCCAACAATTAAATTATAATGCTCATCTTATGCTTGATTTCGTTTAGAAAATCAATCAAAATAGTTAAGACATAATGCAGTAAGAACATAGATCTTTAAAGAATTGCCAGTAGCTCGAGCGTAGGTATTTGTAATTTTTTTTGGGAGTTGGGACATCATCTAAGTTCGATATTCTTGACCTTTATAATCGATTCTTCGATTACTGGATTTCAGATTGCTATTGGTACACTTGACATCGTATGTAAAGCAACTATCCAAACCAGTCGTCTGTTGCGAGAACTGATTTGGTCGGCGGATTTAGACCAATAAACCAAATTCCTATTAGGTACCTATAAGGTTGAAACGTGGTCAATCGAAGCTTTGGCTCAAGAGGTTGCATAGGTACATTAGGTACCTAATGGTACCTATTGAGCGTAATTAAATACGAGTATAAAATGCTCTGGATTTAACCCTGTAGGTGCAAGTTCATTGACCATAGCTGTGAGTTTACTACCTACGAAATATACCTAATCCAGAATTAAAAGGTTTAAACTCACCACAACCACGAAGAGCTGGACACTAGAAGATGCATCTTTCGGAAAAGAAATCTTCAGCACTGCACAGCAACAGTTTCATGAATTTGTACCTGAAAAAATCCATAGTCAAATTTTAAAACTTTAAGAATTTGGATATAACGTAACTGAACCTATGGCAGAAATGTGTTAAAAGAACAGATTTAAATACGAATTAGTCAATTATTCGCGAAAGAATTTAGGTATTAACTACAGTAATACACAGACAGTGAGAAAAAACATTTCCAAAAAATATACAACCGACTTCAATGTAAAAAAAAGACAAAAAAGTGCAAAATAACTTTAATTTTGGAAGTCGTTGTTTCTGTAATAAGTAGTTTAGTCTCTTCGTTAACCTCTTCCTTTTCGAAGTCGGTTAAAAAGAGGACTCTTTTTCACCTGACGCCTGACGCCGGTCCTCACCAGATGAGACCGGTTCGATTACAAGTTCTAAGAATTCAAAGAATAAGTTAGTGAGCAAGGCGCTTCACACTAGATATTTGTATAGGTAAGTACTTAAACATGAATTAAAACCAAAATAAAATATTGTTATAGTTTTCTTAATTATTGTTAATTTTTTGGGGGGTGATGTTACTCGCGTCCGTAGGATTTACCATCTTTCCTAGACCCACCCTACACGTGCCCCCTGGGTGGTGCCAAACGAGTAACTGGGGCGACCCCAACGCCGAGTAACGGGCGGCGGTAAATAACCCGAATACTGGGCTACCACGGGCCCGGAGGATCTAAATAACCTCCAAAAGAGTGACAGTAGTGCCCTGGGAAAGCGCTGCTAACTATTCTCCCAACTATCGTTATGAAATGAGCACTAATTATGAGAATGTTTTGCCTTGCGAACCGGCTAGCACCCGGCGCTTGCAGGTACCCGGGCCTGCAAGTGAGAAATTGGTTACCGAAGACTGTAAGAGGGTGGGTACCCAGGCCCCCTTACCAGTGAATGCTACTGGTCTTAAAGAAAGTAATAAGAAGCTAATACAGCAAGTTATCCATCCTGGTCTATTCCTGGTCAGGCCTAGAAGTGCATCGCTGAGCTCTGCAACAGATGCAAACAATCAAAGCCAGACTACTCTCTCGAGCTATATGGATACTGAAGCCGATAACCCTAATCCCCCCACGTGGCAGAGAGTACCATTGCTACGCAGTTCCAAAAGAAGAAAGATTACCTCGCCTTCTCCAGAGAGAATTGTGACCAAAAATCAATTCAACTCTCTTCCTGTTGACCCGGAAGAAAATAACGAAAAGGAACCTCCTGTAAAGGTCACTAAACCTCCTCCAATAATTCTTTATGGGATCGAAGAACTCCCCAAGCTTACTGAACTCCTTGAAAGTGTAGCCAGCAAAACCGACTTCAAATATAAAATAATAAATCAAAACCAACTTCGAATTAATTGCACTAACGTAGAAGTCTACCAATCTATTATTAAAGTTATTCGAGACAAAAGTCTTATTGGACACACATTCAACAGAAAGGACAATAAACCTCATAGAGTTGTTATTAAAAATCTCCATCACTCAACACCTATTAGTATTATAAAAGAAACCCTAGAAGAGACCGGAAACATAGTTGTCGGAGAGATAATAAATGCGAAGTACGGACCGGAAAAGAAACCAACCTCAACTTTTTTTGCAACCCTACAACAAAGCCCTTACAACGAAGCGGTAAAGACCATCAAATACATCCATCATCAATTAATCACCATGGAGGAGCCACGAAAACGAAACTCAATCGTTCAATGCCAAAAATGTCAGCAATATGGTCACTCCAAAAACTATTGCATTCGACCTTACCGCTGCGTGAAATGTGCCCAAGGACACAGAACAGCAGATTGTCCAAAGACCGATCGGAATACTCCAGCTAAATGCGCTCTGTGCTTTGGTGCACATCCAGCAAACTACAAGGGCTGTGAAGTGTATAAGGAAATATTAGCGAGGAAATCGAATAAGCAAGCACACATAAGGAATAGAGCAACAACAACAAATATTAGTAACAGAGATAACCAGCAGCTACTAATAGATCGCAATCTTGCACCCAACAATGGTAATGGTAGCCAGCTACCAACAAAACCACCTCAACTAGCCAGTAATGAAGGAAAAACGAACCCGAATACCAAAAAGAGAGTAAGCTACGCCGACATACTGAGAACTAATCAAAACACCGAGATTGTGGATACAACTACACCAAATAAAGTAGAAAAAATGCTTCTCAAACAAGCTGAAAAGTTTGATCTAATCTTACAACAAATGAGCACCTTAATCAACCTCATAACAACTCTGGTAGCAAAAATATCTTAATGGCTTCCCTAAAAATAGCAGCGTGGAACCTAGACGGGTTATCTCCTAATGTGGAAGAAGTCGAAGTCTTTTTACATTCACACAACATAGATATCTTACTAGTGTCTGAATCTCATTTGACTGACAACAGCAGTATTCATATTCGTAATTATAATATTTACACCACAAACCATCCAGACGGCACAGCACATGCGGGAGCAGCCCTAATTATAAAGTCAAATATTAAACACAACGAGCAACCGCAGTTTAAAAAACCACATATACAAGCAGCAACTGTTGCAGTCAATGATCGAAATGGATCATTTAATGTGTCTGCTATATACTGCCCTCCAAAGCACAATATAAAAGAAGAGCAATATGATGAGCTATTCAATACACTTGGACTACGTTTTATAGTAGGCGGAGATTGGAATGCTAAACATTTACACTGGGCTTCTAGACTTACCAGCACGAGAGGTAGAGAGCTCAAGAAATCTGTAGACAAGAACAATCTGACTACCATCTCAACTAATGAACCGACTAACTGGCCGACTGATCCAAACCGCCTTCCTGACGTCATAGATTTCTTCGTTGTAAAGGGTCTATCGAGGCTTTCTCATGAAATAAAAACTAGCTTGGACTGTAATAGCAACCACGTTCCGGTAATCCTTACCATCGGTAGTACTGTTTTGAACATGGAGCAGAAAACAAAACTCTACAACAAGCGCACCGACTGGAACTCTTTCCGGGAATTGGTTCATGAGAAATTGGAAATGAAAGTAAACCTTAAAACCGAGTCAGACATTGACAACGCCGTACATAAACTAACATCAGTCATCCAAGAAAGTTGTTGGATGTCCACGCCTGAAGCCAGCGATCGTCTCCCTCAGAGTAAAACATACTCTGAGTCCATACGACAAAAGATACTCGAAAAAAGGAGGCTACGCCGAGTATGGCACACCAGTAGGCACCCAAATGACAAAAGGGAACTAAACAAAGCTATTAGGGAATTGAAAACTCTTATCAAGGACGCTAATGACACTGCCCTAGATGTCTACCTGGAAGGTTTGTCAGCCACAAAAGCAACCAACTACTCGCTATGGAAAGCTTGTAGAAACCTTGATAGACCATTACATCAAAAACCGCCTCTACGTGCACATGATGGCCAGTGGATTAGAAGCACTCCTGACAAAGCTGAAGCCTTCGCAAAGCATCTCAGTCAAGTGTTTACTCCAAACATAGCACTGAATGCGGACGAAACGGACATTGACCTGACTTTGAACCAAGATTTTCAACTTGACATTCCCCTCAAATTAGTGACGCCAAAAGAAATATACAGAAACCTTAAGTCCCTTAAAAACAATAAAGCTCCGGGATATGACCTTATTGACAAAAAGGTTCTTGAAGAATCGCCCCGAAAAGTAGCAGTATACCTAACAATGGTATTTAATGCAATATTGAGAGTTGGTTATTTCCCAGACCTATGGAAAGTTTCGAATATTATAATGATTCACAAACCTGGGAAACCTATTCACGAAATCACATCATACAGGCCAATAAGCCTCCTGCCCATAATGTCAAAGTTGCTTGAAAGGTCACTGCTTAACAGAATGATAAAAGTCATCAAAGAAAAATCAGTAATTCCGGAACATCAATTTGGGTTTAGGGAAGAACACGCGACTGTTGAACAAGTGCATAGAGTGTGCAGAGTAATTAGAACGTCACTAGAAAAAAAAGAATACTGTTCGTCAGTTTTTCTAGATATTCAACAGGCCTTCGACAGAGTATGGCACAAAGGTCTTCTGTTCAAAATAAAATCCATATTACCACATACATTCTACGGCATCCTGGAATCCTACTTGTCAGATAGAATTTTCCAAGTAACCGAGAACGATTGTACCTCCAACTTTTATGAAATATTGGCAGGAGTACCTCAGGGATCAGTGCTGGGACCTGTGTTATATACTTTGTACACATATGATTTACCACTAAGTCCAGGAGTTACAGTTGCAACCTTTGCTGATGACACAGCCTTACTCACATCGAACAAGTGTCCAATTAAAGCTTCTCGCGTCTTGCAAAACAGTCTCAATGAAATTGAAAAGTGGTTGGCCAAATGGAGGATTGCAGTTAGCGCATCAAAGTCAGTGCATATAACATTCACTCTCCGGAAAGAAAATTGTTCTCCAGTCAGTTTAAATGGCATCCAACTTCCACATCAACACACAGTCAGGTACCTGGGCATGCACCTGGACCGTCGACTTACATGGAGGAAACATGTCCAAACAAAACGAGATGAAATTAACTTAAAATACAAGGGTCTATACTGGCTACTGGGACGTAACTCAAAACTATCACTGGATAACAAGCTGCTCATATATAAAACAATCTTGAAACCTATTTGGACATATGGCATCCAGTTGTGGGGCTCTGCCAGCGCCTCTAACATAATGGTTATACAGAGAGTTCAAAACTACATACTGAAACACATCTCGAATGCACCATGGTTTATAAAAACAACAGAGGTCCATGAAATTCTAAACATGCCTATGGTTAAACAAGAAATAGACACTCATGGAGCGAACTATAAACTAAGACTGTCGAAGCATCCAAATCAGCTGGCAGGGCAACTCACTATTCCCGAGACCAAACGTCGGCTTAAAAAGCGGCGTGATATTTTCGACTATTAGAGGGTCTGCGATCCAACTAATGAAGAGTAAAGGGCTGGCTCTAATGGGAGCAGCACCCTAAACGACAAAAAGCACTCACCACATCTGCTTATAGTCTGGAATGACTGATTGCAAGATCAAAAAAAACAAAAAAAAAAAAAAAAAAAAAAAATAGTTTTCTTAAAAAACTCAAAGTATTAGGTACCTACAGTTCGTCATTTGTTTTTGCTTTGTATGTTTTTTGTATTTCTGCTTGTTTAGTAAGTACCTATTTAGTTTTTAGTCACATTCAGTTCCATTAGAACGAGCAAGTAAGAAAGATATTCTAAACGTTTTGCGGTATTTTGGTAGCAAACGTTGCTTCATCTAGATAGTCATTCCTACATTGATTCTCAGCTCCATTTTACCGAAATTATACCTTTACCTAGTTCCTTTTTTAATGAGTCCACATATTGTCCAACTGCGTAGACACTTGATATATAAAACTACACCATATCCACTACGATTTAGTCAATTACCGAATAATTAAAATAGCCACTATGCCTGCTCTGACTTCACTCGAAAAAAACTCACCAAAAGGCTAATATGCCAAAAACCCTATTTATTTCACTTCCCGAAATCCCGACTTCTTATTCCCGCGCCTTTTTGCTTCAGTGCTGCCAACTCACAGAGTACTTTTGCCAACTTTCAAAATTTACTGAAGTAAACAGTATGATATTCTCGTACGTTTAACAGTTATGTTTTTGCTGGAGATTTTTTCTTTTGAAAATAAAATTAATAATTTCATTTGTGTGAATTACGTACTTTCTCTTAGATACGATATGGGAATAAAAACCACAGTTTCACTTAATAAGTTAGAGTTATACCCCGTTTTGTCTTTTAATAAATTATCAGCAGTAATATTTTTTTCTGTATTTTCTGTAATTTCTTATTTATTTCAAAATTTTTTGTTTATTTAAAATAATGTCTACTTCTAAAGTTAACTACATGTTAAATATCATTTCCAGTCACCATCATTTACATCAACACCATATAATACTAGTTTTAAAAAAAAAGAACTTCAATTGAGCGATGCAGGATTAGTTCTTATATGACGCCATAGATGTCGCATACATCACTCCCCTCCAGTGATCGGAGACCGATGGTTCTTGATGCGTGCCAGGCCAGTGGTAGGTTGGCTCCAGTGGGTCAAAACCGAATGCCGTATAGGTCTCGGTAAGTCGGAACTATCTGCGATGATGCCCCAGTGAGTCAGGGTGTTGCTATCCCAGTGAGTCGGGATGATGCTCTAGTGATTCGGGGTGATGATGTCCAAGTGAGTCGGGATGACACCCCAGTGAGTCGGGACGATGCCTCAGTGAGTCGGGGTATGATGTCCCTGTGAGTCGGGATGATCCTGCAGACTCCAATGAGTCGGCTAGCGCTGCTGGCTCCAGTGAGCGGTGCTGAATGACGTAGACCTTGACTGCTAACGTTGACCAGGATAGGTCCTATAGCTCTTCAATAGATGCACTTTGGCTATAGGGTACTATCAAACTGATCTGATGATGGAGCCGGAAGGTAGACACGCGAACTTCATAATAAAACAATGTATCCTAGCAGTATTTGAGTTTATTGAAATTATCATGTGAAATAGGTACTCTGGTTAGAAGTGCATCGCAACTAAAAAGTTTGAAATAAAAAACTTTTTTTTTTAGCGAAGTCTCTTGATCTTTTACTCTTAGTAAGAACTATAGTGCCCATGAAGTTGAAGAGTATTCAGTAAGTATACAATTTTTTTTATAATGTATGCGAAACCCGAAACGCGCATCTAGTATTTTTATACAAATAATCTATGTACATTTCGTACTTAACTGAATCAAAATCATAAAGTTTTAAGCTTGTGATGTTACCTAGTTGTCCACACAAACACATGGTCCCCAGGCCATTCAGGCCACTTTTGTATATGACAGTTGTAACTATATTTTTAGACCTTAAAGTTACATCTACCTATTTAAAATCGAAATCAAACCTGTTCAAAATTAATTGTGTTTTCTGAAGAAACTATCAAGTAACAGAATAAGGATGCACATTATGCACAACCTATAATGTGAAGTTACCGCTATTACGTTAAGTGCACAAAAAAAATAACCAGATGTCCCCACTACGAGCCCATTCTTCCTCACTCGAGATTTTGTGATGGGGGAAGCTCCCACCACCTACAATACCATAATTATTTTGACAGGCTCTAGCTACACCTACTACGAAAATCTCTAGTCAAGATACGTGTCACCTTCTGTACAAATATTTGAAATACTAATTGCTGCTTCATTTTAAAACCAAATTTGATGCGTTTTTTAGAAAAAGATTAATTTTTAGTGTTAGGTATTTATTTTTTTATACAAACTATTGTACAAAAATAAACACAGGCAAGTAACCAATCTTACCGGGGTGGTGGAGAAACTTGATATCACACTGACAGCCCCAATGGTCAATATTTCTGAGTTTTTTGCGGGAAGTTCAGTAACAGTTTTGATTGTTTGCAAGCTGGATATTGTGATGAAAATTGGTGCAGTTTTGTATTTCGAGTGTCTGCGCAACTAGGTACCTAGTCAATTGTGGAGTCTTTGAAACAGATGCGATCTCAGTAAAGTAGAGCTGTTGATTGTATTGTAGTCAGGTATAACTACCTCAGCTAAGCATGTAAGAAGGTTGACTTGATATATTTGCTTTCAAATACTACAAAAAAACAATTTATAAATCCATATTTTCATGGTATGGTTGAAAAAACGTAGTATCCCATCTAAAAACATTAACAAAATATGAAACAATATTTTTAGATCTTACGTAACAAACCAAATGGACAAACCGTGCGAAACCATAAAGAAAAAAAAAAACACAGGAAAATAACTTAGACTTTTTTTGATTTGACATTGACGTTTAGGACATTTTGACTTTGACATCTGTTTGTGTCTGTTTAGTGTCTGAGCTGTTTCTTATTGCTTTAAACAGGAAGAAAGGCAATTAAAACATTGAATATTAATAAAAAAATGATCTTTTAAACATGTCTCGATCGAATTTGCCACCATATATACTACAAGAACTTCCAGATATAACAGAAAGCATAAATTATCCAATACAAAATGTTCAACGCATTAAGGTTAGTTCTAAATATTCGCTATCTTTGGCCTTTGTTCAAAATAATTTGGCTAATAAATTGTCTAAAATTGTTTTTAAGATTTTTATTTTACAGCTATGCCACAGTGTAATTGATAACTTCTAAACTCTCAATATAGTGATAGATATCTTGAAAGAGGTTATTTAAAACTGCTTTTTAATAAGTTATTATGAAAGATAATTTTGCGATGGATTGTATTGATTTGATATATATAATCGTGTATGTATATGAGCGCTCAATCTGAAATACATTTCCCTACAACCAATATTATGTGATTATAATGTCAGATTACCCATCTTTCTCTATATATTTTGGAAACACAGATATCTTGTGAATATTATCTAGATTTTTATTGAAATAAAAAGATAAATAATGTGTTAAACTAATCCAGTAAAGACCTCTGAAAACCTGCTATTTTGTGTGTATTGGGCTCCTCATAATGTACTTATAAATTAAAAAAGTAAAAAAAAATGTATTAACCCAGAAAATATATTAAAATATAGAAACCTTGCACATTTAATCGTATTTTGTGAATAATGGCAATATTTTCCAAAAACTTTGAAGGTTATTTTCTTTTTGTTTATGTGTTTCGGGCTGGTGTCTGCAACTTCATAACTAAAGCGTGTATTTTGCGTACGGGTTGGGTAAATGGGTCAGATCCTCACGGAAAGCCAGCAGCACCTTAATGTTACTGACCATTTCACGGAGGTTACCTGGGTTTCTGAAGTATTTTGCCCTGTATCCAGCGACAACAGGGCAGCTTAGAAGGAGATGTGTTGCTGTCTTGTCCTCCTCCATGAAGGCTCTGCATAGTGGGCTGTCTGTAACTTCTATGACAGAGAGATGCTTATTAAAGTTCCCGTGGCCAGTTGTAATGGCCGAAAGTTTAAAAAAAACATGTCTTTCATAGAACAAGTTTTGCCAACAGAGAGTTCAGGCGTTATCTCTCTTTTTTCGTATTGCTTCTTTATCAAACATTGACTATCAACAAGCTATTAATATGCGCATGTTGACAATAGACAGATCGGAAAGGGCCCTCTTTAGGCTTGACTTTTTAAAATGTTGATTACTAAATGTGTAATAAGTAGGAAATAATGTTAGTGGGAGGAAAATAGTCTTTTTTTCACAGTTGTGTTAAACAATATTTTTTTTTATAAATATTTATTTAAGCTTTATGTAAATACAATTGTGCTACATAAATAAGCGGACCTAACAGGGCAACTCAGTAACAACCCCACCCAAAAGTTGATTTTTAGGTTGAAAAGGCTACTCTTTTGTTGATATTTGAAATATAACAAAGTATCATTTTAAATTAGGTACTTTTAATAATAAAATATTTTCTCAAAAAAAGTAACACAAATAATCTTACCATCAGATCTTCATATACATACAACCAAAGCATGAATATAGTGACTAGTTTTTCTCAGCTTAGCTCCTTAACAGAGTGATCAGTTGTGATTATATGAGCTAAATATAGCTTTTTTGGAACATCACTTTAATTTTCAACATTTTTTCAAGGCAATGAAAGAAAACAATGTCTTTACAGGTTAATAAAAAATGTGCATATATTATTATTAAATTAGTTTTCATGATTATTTAGATTGAAGTGGACGCAGACCCTAGGATTGTTAGGAAAAGGCAGATGATGATGACAATGATATCTTGTATGATTTCAGTACACCTGTTTCGACATATCAAAATCATTAATAGCATTTGGTGCTACAAGCGGAGGTATTTATGTTTTTAATCGGACCCCATGTGAATTTGTACAACTTATACCCAACAAGGTAGGTGCATATTGATTGTTTGACTCATATTACTTTACATATATAAAAAAGTAACTGACTGATCCATCACTATACAGCTCAAACTATTGGATGGATTGTGTTAAAATTTAGTATGCCAATAATTATTATGATATAGCTATGGTCTAAAGACAGGAGACACGCCAAAGGGCATGAAAAAAGGGTCCAAAGTTTGTATGGACAATGGAAGCTGCTACACACTGAAGAAAAGACACAACAAGCAGATAGAGACACTTTTGCATTATAATATTTATATTATATAATAAATAGTAGATGCATATTAGTGCTTGATTCCTATCAAACACTAATATGCATGTTTGTTCCTACAAACAGAGTAGTTTGCCAACAGTTCAAGCAAACCATATAATAAGGCTTTTTCATACAAACTTTGGACCTTAGTTTCATCCTCTTATGGAGTGTATTTTGGTAAACCATTTCTTGTTCTTTATATTAATCTTAAAAGGAAACTTTGAACAAAATTTCAGCATTCTAGATCCAAGGCTTTGGGCTGATTATTGATAGGTCAGTGGGTCAGCCAGGGCTTTGCTTTTTTATACTATTCAGATTTGGAGAGTAGTAACAGGCTTCTGAAACAAATTAGTTATTCTGTAATAGAAATGTGTTCTATTCACTGTTTTATAGGATGGAGCTATCACCCGCCTGGCCATATCAACAGACGGGAAACACATTGGTTTTGCCAACGGCCGAGGTTTGGCCACCATTGCTGGATGTAATCAATCGCTCAGCAGCAGTCACTCTACCGTTGTATCAAAAGAGCATCAGGGGAATGAGATTACTGCCATGATTTGGAGCTCCAGTCATATGCTGTTCATGGGTGATGATGTGGGGAAAATATCTGTGTTGCAGCCGCAAAATTTTATTGTAAGTCGGTTTTATTGTTTTGTTTATTAAACATCAGTCATTATTCTGTAGATAGATATTGTGTCTAGCTTGGTGAAAATCTTTGGCCTTGTCAAAGAACAACATACTCATCATCATGTTGCACTAATTTCTATAGTTATAATAAACTAGCTTTTGCCCGCGGCTTCGCTCCCGCTCTACCCTACTCTACCCTACCCTACTCTACCCTACTCTACCCTACTCTACCCTACTCTACCCTACTCTACCCTACTCTACCCTACTCTACCCTACTCTACCCTACTCTACCCTACTCTACCCTACTCTACCCTACTCTACCCTACTCTACCCTACTCTATTTTTCTCGCCGTAAAAACCATCCTTGAACTTCAACGAACATTTAAAAAAAAGATTTGGCCAAATTGGTCCAGGCGTTGTTGAGTTATGCGCTTATCAACACATTTTGCGATTCATTTTTATATTATAGATTAATAAGTTA
Organism: Leucania comma; assembly: GCA_958295575.1. Lineage (NCBI taxonomy): Eukaryota > Metazoa > Arthropoda > Insecta > Lepidoptera > Noctuidae > Leucania > Leucania comma. The sequence continues at coordinate 18,009,002 of OY282477.1, read as the reverse complement.
CTGACTCTGCTTTTGAACCTTTCAAAATGGGGAATTTACCAATATTTTTTTCATATTCATTACTATTTCAATTATGATAATATAATTCATTTTAATTCAGTTAAGTTTTCAATGTCATCAGCCATTTAGGATCACCTAAATTAATTAGTAGAGGTAAAGAAACAAAATACACCAAACAACAATGACATGCAGATTGTCGATATTTATTATTTAAAAAAAGCAATAGTTTTGGAGTACTTACAGTAAATTTACATAAGAATGACGCTTCACTTGTTCAGACATGAGAACAATAAGATAATATTCCGGTTTGATGTTTAGTTAATAAACTTTCATGAATATTTGTTTCATTTTTGTGTATTCAAATGTTATCAAGGACAACTTCGCTTTAGCTGAAAAATTACTGAGTGAAATAAGAAATAATATAAAAATATGTTTATTAGCTTATTAAAAGCTAGCGATTTCAACGTTCATATTCAATAATTAATTTTACTTTCGATCTATAGGTACTCCATTCGCAATAGGATTAGACATTTAAAGACACCTTTTTTTTCTGTTAGTAAAACCTTTTTTTTACTATAATTGCATTGGTGGCGTGACAAATGGTGGCTGCAGTAAATAGTTGATATTTTAACCACTTTTTTACTTTTAATGACATCCTTATGTTTACGGAATAAATGTTAAAATTGGTTGAACGGATAATAAAAAGTAAAAAAAAAAAATTGATGGCAAAGAATCCAATAAATCTTACCAAAACCAGAAAATTTCTATAGATAAAGTCCTATGCTGAAGGACAATCGGTGAATTTTATCAGTGAATATCATAATGGGATGTTTTCATATAATATGTGATGATACCATCGTATTATGGTGGTCATAATTGATTGTAATTTATTTTTATTTTTGTATATACTTATTCATATATTTGTGTATATACTATATTATTCCTGAACACTGCTGGATCATTTTAATAATTAAGTAATTTATGCTAGTAGATGTAGTCTACGGTTTTCAATCGCAAGGGTAAATAATTTGAGCACGCCATAATCATGGTGGTAAGTCCCCTCTTTGAGGAGTGGCTGGAAAGGTCTCACGGCGTCCTCACCTTCCGCATGGCGCAGGTTTTCACCGGACATGCTCAGTTCGGGAGGTTCCTGCACCGGATTCGTGTGGAAGTAACGCCCGGGTGTCACCACTGTGTGGACCGCCCGGAGGACACGGTGAAGCATACGGTAGAGGTGTGCCCGGTTTGGGCAGAGCACCGCCGTGTCCTCGTGGGGGCGATAGGCTTCAACGATCTTTCGCGCCGGGCCTTGGTACAGGCCATGGTCCGAAGCGAGGAGGAGTGGCAAGTGGTCGCGTTCTTCTGCGAAGCAGTAATGTTAGCAAAGGAGGCGGCAGCCCGCGCACGCGCGAGGTAACGGCCCTGACCCCGACGGATCCCGATCCCGATTTTCGGCCACCATAGGCGCGAGCTTGCATCAACGGCGCGCAGTGTTCCACTCGCGCCTCAAGATGTCAGCAAACCGTAGCGACCCAGCAGGGTCGAAGCCACCGGTTGTGCGAAAGTGAACCCCTGGGCCCTGGAACGCAGGCAAAGAAGGAACAGGAGTGGGTTTTAGTCAATAAAAGTATGATACGAAAGGGCAGGAGATATCAGTACCTCTACCATGAGTTTTAAGCAAATAGTATTCGTCGCTACTCGATATCGACGCCGTAAATATTTTGTATGGCAAATTTTGCAGCGCCTCTAGCGGTCACTTGCAGAACCAAAATTTGCCATACAAAATATTTACGGCGTCGATATCGAGTAGCGACGAATACTATTGCTTAAAACTCATGGTAGAGGTACAGATGATTTCCCACCTAAAAAATGATAATTAATTGATCTATTAGTTATCTACGAGTACCTTTATGTACTTAGCAACGATTACATGGTGTGCATATTGGGATACAGACTGTTAAGAGTGGGTTTCTGAATTGACTATTTTGTGTTAAAAAACGTCAATCTTAATTAAATGCTAAAATTTTACAGTTTTTCAGGCTAAAGCAGTTTGAGAAATACTCAACTTCCAATGCTTAACTCTGTAAACAGGGGATACTTTATACAACATTTAGAATATGCGAACCTTGAATATATTTAGTTTGTTTAGAATCAGTAACTGAATCGATTCCAATAATTTATACACTGTGTTATATTTTTGCCCAAAAATATTAAAAAAATGTCACAATTCGGACACCACCGACAATAAGAACAACACAGGTTACGGCAGGTCATAGCGGACATTAGTTGCCAGCGTATAGCTGGGTGTGAGAGCAAAACAACCCCTCAGTCGCCCGAATGGCCCTGACTGGGTATTTGTGCGGACAACCAAGCATATCAAGTTTATAACTTTGTGATTTTTCATGATACAGTAATGAAATTTTGTATTTAGCTTCTTCACTTAAAAATACTAGACACGTGGTTCGGATTATACATGAGTTATGGTATACGGGTTATAGGAACATGTCGCATATACTAAAATTAATGTTGTATACCTGTCTGCAGCTGACTAAGCTTTACTTATCATCTTATATTGCTATTGCAGTTATCACTGCAATATGATGTTATCAAATTGTTGCTAAATATCATAAACTCTATCCTTCCGCCGTGTCCTCGTGTTCGGCGGCAGCGATCTCTCGCCCACGCGTTAGGCTACGGCGCTCACGCGACGTCGCGACGTCGGGATTCCGATCCTAATTTCCTGCCACCGTAGGCGCGGCCTTGCGGACGGCGAGCAATGGGTAGCTCGCCGTCCGACCGTCTGGTAACCGTCCGGACCGAGCCCAAGTCCTCGACGGCGCGTACTGTTCCCGCGCGCCTCAATGAGTTGTCGGCAAACCGTAGAGGCCCAGCAGGGCCGAAGCCTACTGGGGCTATGGACTGATTTCTAAAAAGAATTTCTGGCCCCGGTATAAAGGGCTAAGAAGGAACGGGGTTTTTAATCAATAAGATTCTGACACTATCTCCCGCTCCGCCCAAGGGCGGGAGATGTCATTAGATGATTTTACCTACCATAAAAAAAAACTCTATTCTTACATATTACTATTAATCAAAGTCTGCCACCGCGTCTGTCTGTCTCTTCACGGAAAACTCAGAAACTACTGAAGGGTTTCTCATATGGTTTAAAGTGATGGAAGGTTTAGGTGTATAATACATGTATATTATAGCAGAGAAAGGTTTTCGAAGATTTCCAACACCCCTACGAAGCTGGAGCGGGAAGTGTGGGAGATAACTTACTTTCTGATTTAAGGGCCAAAGTTTATTTATTATTTATTATACACTTTATTGTACTGTACGTACATATTAAAATAAAATAAAGGAAAACCATTTAATTAAAGCAAATCAATCTATTGTGTATAGATTTCTGCAACATCCAAATGTTTTATGTAAATGTTTTTCTACCACTAATCAAAAAATAGGAAATGTAGTACAGTGATGTGTATTTTTGGGAACCAAAGATATTTTATTATTATTATTACTTGACAATATAGAATTTGTTCATATTTTTTCAGGCTAAAACAATGTTCCAGAGCTCGTCATTAACAATAATGAGTTTGGACTCTCGAATTTGTCAACTGGATATGAAGTCTTGCATGCTGCTTGTATCCACGCTTACAAGGTGTTACGTCTGCGATACATCACGAGAACAGTACCGACAGATTGGCCAGAAACTCAGAGACGGAGAGTACGGCGCTTGCTTCGTCAACAAAGAAACAAATGCCGAGCAACATACTATCAACACCACACAAGACTTGATGGAAGTCAGAAAATATAACATAGTCAGTGATGAGTCTGGCTTCGCTGTAGGCAACGACCTAGAAAACACATTGATATTCTGTGCACGACCATCTTCCAGAATATGGGAAGCCACCATTGATGGAACTGTCATAAGGACTCATCAATTCAAACAAGTACTTGCAAAGAATCCCATGAGACTTGTATCCAATGAATCTTACCAAAACCAGAAAGTCTGTATGGATGAAGTCACCATAGATGGTGAAGGACAATCGGTGAATTTCCCCAAAATTATTGCAACAAATGGTGCCATATTTTCATTTAGGAAGAATGCTTTGTATTTCTTAAATATTTATGACGTTGATCATACAATTTGGTTTGACAACTATAAAGATATTGTTGATTGTAAAGTGTATCATGACATGCTGTATGTATGGCTGTCTAACGGCTCTCTAGTTAACTTGAGATACATGAAAGTAGACAAGTTCTTAGTCAAGTGTTATGTAGAAGAGAAATATGTGTTGTGTGCAGAAGTGTGTGCCTTGTTTAGTGATTATTTGCTGGTGAACAGTTTATCACCAAAATTGCACATTTTGGTGAGCTTGAAGGATAAATTAGAAAATGAAGACTTATTGAAAAACATTAAAGATGTTCTAGACAAGTTTGAGAGCTTGAAAGCTAAAGATGCTACTCAAATGAAATCAGGTATATACATAGTCGATAACACTTATCATGCCCAGTCATCATTACTAGAGAATGATACGAAACAGAATGAAGATTTCAAATTAAGCTCACTACCACCAGAAGCGATGCAGACATTAAAAGATCTGAGTTTGAGTGTGTCTGATAAATTAAATAATAGCAAAAAGAAATTAAAAGAAAAATGGGAGGACTTTGAAGGGAAAATGAAACACCTTAGTGTTGATAAACATCAGGAAGTAAAAGACACACCAATCATAGAGAGAAAAGAGACGCAAGATCTTATAAAGCAAATAGCTACAGATGAAACCATTGATCAAACACCACTTGTATTTGATAACGATATCATTTACAAAGAATCTAGTCAAAAGGCCATAGAAGTAGACAATAATAATTTAGAAAGAGATAAAGTAAACAAGAGTCTGTATCAATATTATAAATTAAGTATAGTTGATAAGGAAACAGATCGATCGAATTTAGTTGCAACTATCGAAAATTATGCCTGTGATATTAGTCAGATCTACGCTCTTATGTTACAATTAGAAAGTTATTGTATTAATATAGGAGCATTTGATGAATCTAAATTTGTACCTAATAATATTTTTCTCAGTTACCTAAATGAATCAGAAAAAAAAGGGGAATTACTTGATTCTATTATCAAGGACGAAGCACTGTACAAATACTTTGTAGATTCTTGTATATCTGTGAATATGAAAAGTCAGAAACTGTCAAATATTGGTTGCGACTGTGGATTTCCCCTTCCTTATTCTAGAACTCATCAAGCACCAATATTTTCTGAGCTTATTGACGAATTTATAGAGAAGCAGTGGTCAAGTCAAACAAGGAACCAATGTTACGATATTTGTAAACGAATGCCTTACTTGTGGAGAAAGATTCTGTATTTGAGGAGAAACGAAGATTTGTTGAACATATTGAGGATATTATTGCAAATGTTGGATGAAGTATTGCTACATTCATTTCTGCCGCAGTTTACTTTGGACACTTGGGAGCGTACTGTGCAGCTGTATGCCACGTTACACGCGAATATGTGTTTAAATTGTTCGAAAAAATTTGATCACATTTCTGTGAGGGATACTTTGAGTTGGGACGACCTCGGGGCCTTGATGATCAAGTCTATTGGGGGAAGGAATGCTATCAAGGTGATGGAGAAATATGCGAGTCTCATTGATGAGGGAGCCGTCACTGTGAAGTTCTACCACACCTGTCTCATGGTGACCATGTACGAGAGATATGATGCGACTATCACTGGACAGCTGACAGATACCCTATATAGTTGTTACAACTTTGAAGACTCGAGGATAGAGGTAAGCACGGAACTTATATAACCACATAGTTTTTTTTTTTTTGTGTTTGTCTTTCCTATATATAATACTTTATACAGTACAGGCCTGTTGGTTTAGTAGGTAGTGACACTGACGGCTATGCCGGAGGTCGTGGGTTAGATTCCCACCCAGGACAAATGTTTGTGTGATGAGCACGATCATTTGTTCTGTGTCTGGATGTAATTTATCTACAATATGTATTTATTTAGAAATATCATCATCGTCATCATCAGCCTTTTAATGTTCCCACTGCTGGGACACAGGCCTCCTCTCTAAGAGAGAAATTTAGAAGAGGAGAGAGAGAGGAGGAGGAGGTTAGGCCCAATAGATTTTTGTAAACTTTTATTTTTGTATAAAAGTTTTGATTTGAACGTATCCCGTATCTTTTTCATTATTTGGTTTTCTTTTATTATTGATAGGCTCGCGTTTGACCACTATCTTACGATCGTTCCATCGATCCTTATCATAAGGGATGATGTTTCTTAATTGTACGTAGGTACAACGACCGTATCCTAAAACATTTGCGTTGCGTTAGATGCGTTGGGTAGGTATAACGATATATATGTAACGATAGCTTATTGGCGTGGTTACGGTTTATTGTCAAACCGAGATGGTCGTGCCGAAACTGGCGCGGCCATGTCGTCAAACTAGGGTTACCATCTCAAAAATCTAGCAACCTAGACAAGAAGCATATAAACCCCGGATTTTTGAGCTCGGAACCCGGGCATACCACCATTTTTTTTTTTATTTACTCAGTATAATAAAAATACTTGAAATTGTCATAAATTTATTTTATTATTTATTGTCAAACTAAATATTTGTAGCATCTCTCACCATCTTGTGTTATTAAACATAATTTTCTGACAAGATTCATAAAAATGTTATCGTTGTAAAAATATATTTAGCGAGTCGGTTGATCGTGGTCATTCATCAGACTCACGCAGTCAGACTCGCGCGCTGCAGTGAAGCATCCAAGTGGAAGTCATACCATGATTTCTTCCACTCTAGTGTAGAACAAGAGGGCGTGTCCACGGAACAGAAGAATGTAGTTAGAAATCGCATAGAACTTCTTTTGTATCGGGACCAGCGTACCCAAACTCACACAACAACAGGTATATCATTATTTCATAACACTAAGAAATCTTTGACGTGATTGAGCATTTTAATATTAATTAAAAGATGACAGTTTATCAATCTTTCCGTTTTAGAAAATAAACCGTATGTTAATGAGTGCAGAGTTATTTGTTCTCTACCCTTTAGCAAATTACCTCGCATGGAATAATTTTATGAAAAATTTCCTCTACTCGCCGCTAGATGTCTCTATAATATATGCAATCAATTTAGAGCTTTATTTTGCATTTAGATTGATATTTCCTATAAAAAGTCATTGCTAAACGTCATTTTCTAGAGATGTACCATTGGCGTTGCCTTATTTTATCGATATTGTGTTTTATTTTCAATTTAAATAAAGTCAACAGCTGGAATCGAAAAAATAATAACAAAACGAAATACTTACATGTGCTTTTAATTTTATTTATTAAGGGGCTTGTAGTTATTACATTAACCATGAAAAAAAAAATGCAATTACATATAATTGAAATTAAGAATTTCTTTTAATGCTGAAATAAAAAATTTAAGTGAATAACAACAAAAACACTTCTACGATCAATGTTTTCCTTAATTTAAACTAAATGAAGCCAGTGTCTCTTGGCTGACTACAAATTCGCTTCCATACAGATTTTAATAGACCTGTAACATCTTGACCTTTTTTTTGACTACTAGGGTTCGGTGTAAGCAGATTTTTCAGATAATGAATACAGTACAATACAGAACTGAAGTTTTGGCACTGTTGTGTCGGTATGGTATGTCATTCCGTTTTAATTAAACAATCTGGTCTTTCAAAGTGATTTGAACAAATTATGCTAGTTTTTTTAGGAAACTAATTTTGCCTACCAGTTACATCAATGCATTTTTCTTTGCTAACTTGATCTTTAGGAAATATGAAGTTACAAGATAACACAAAAGATACATTTTGAACCCATCGAAAAAAAAAAAAAAAAACATCGGAAGTTTAAACCAGTTTGACTTTTATTTTTGAGTTATTTAGCTAAAATAAAAAATAGTGTACATTTATAATTTTGTTGACGCTCTTGGGTATTTTTTTTCCGATACAAAAAAGAACATTATAATTTTACAATATCGATAACTCACTATTGATAGTGGTAATCTCTAATTGAGCAGCTAACAGTGACATTTGTTGAATGTTCTAGGCTATTTTTGAAAGTAGACCTTATGAATTTCAAAATAAAGTAAACTTCTATATGTTTTTTTTTATTAAGGTATTGTTTTTCAAAAATAATCAAATAAAATAAATCCGGACTAACCGATGATAGGATATACTACCATTCGATAAATTCTTGGTTCTGCTATCGTGTTTGCACTCTAAAACAACACAGTAGGGCAATTTTATATTTTTTTATCTAGTTACTATCACCGTGGCGACCGTAACAAGACTGATGTGCGCGGCGCAAGCGCGTAGCAAGCATGTAGCAGCATATACGGCACATCGGAAAACTCGGGGTACGCGCGCCCCGCCTACTTAAGACTTCTAAATACATTCTTCTGTTCTGTGGGCGTGTCAGTCTTTATTGAATAACAATCCACCTATGTTTCAGTTGCTTTTAACATTCTATGGCCACGGTTATTGTTTGAAAAGTTCTCAAGAATCAACGTTTGGGCACACAAAAGTAAACTTTTTCGAATGTAGATTCTAAAAAGGTTAAATGGTTTTGTTATTAAAGTCGATTTTCCTATTTCCAGATATGCAAACTTCTGCGCAGCACATTAAATGGGAAACCAAAGAACACAGCGCTTCCAATAATTGCTGCTGCTAAGTCCAAGCATTGGGGCCTGCGACCACTGACTGCGACAAAATGTACTGGAGACAACGAAACTACAGAAGAGTATATAACAGACGTATCTATCTCCAATATATTAGACAATTTATCCTTTATTAACAATAGCCTAACAGATTGTGTACTATGTGGGTTGCCATTACAAAATACCGTTCTAATCATAGATGGCGGACTCTGGGTTTTTAAGTGTGGCCATACTTTTCACGGGGCGTGTTTAGATTTGAACAAAGTTAAGTTATGTCCTTCGTGTTCGCCTGTTAAATGAAGTTTGTAATGTATTATTGGTTCAGCCAATGTGCACAATTAATTTATTTTTATTTGTTTTAAGGCTTGTTATGATCTTTTTAGTCTAACGTAAAAGCCAGTGTTGTTTCTTATTGCCTTTTTGGGGTGTTTTTTTGTGGAGCACATATTTTGTTTGCATCTAAATATTATATTAGTACCGTATTGCGATCTCAAACGATTTTCTGACGCCAAATTACTGATACTTTTAAAAACCGATGTAGACCTACAATTTTTACTATTATGTATTTTTATCAATTTTATTCAAAATAACTACATATGTGATATCAATTATATTTTTCTGTTTTATGTTGTATATCAATCGTTACATTAAAAAAAAAAACTGCTTCTGTTATTTGCGTGCTAACAATGTCGTTCGAGATCGCAAATTGTTTTGTTAGAAAAGTATATTTTACAAAAAAGTACTAAATTAATTGTATTTATTGCTGGTTCCTAGTGTAATGTTTTTTTTATATATAAATATATATATAACGATTTCATTTCATTATTATGAAATGAATGCATCACAAGAAATGTGAAAAGAAATTCGTTTTCATGAATCATGTTTGATATATGACCATTGTTGGTGAAGCTGTATGAGTGTTACATGAGGAATAGTGTAACCTCGAATAACACGTCCCCATAAGTTTCATCATCATCATTTCAGCCCAAAGACGTCCACTGTTGGACATAGGCCTCCCCCAAATATCGCCACAATGAATGCTCCTGTGTGTCTCGCATCCATCGGATTCCCGCAGCCTTTACTAGGCATCGGTCCACCTTGTAGGAGGCCTTCCAACGCTGCGTCTTCCGGTACGCGGCCGCCACTCCAGAACCTTTCGGCCCCAACGGCCATCTGTTCTTCGAGCAATGTGCCCTGCCCATTGCCACTTTAGTTTGGCGTTTCTTCGTGCTATGTCGGCAAACATGGTTCTCCTGCTGATATCTTCATTCCTGATTCGATCACGCAAGGAAACTCCGAGCATAGTCCTTTGCCCTTCGAGTGACATTAAGCTTTCTGAAGAGGCCCATGGTAAGCGACCACGTTTCAGAGCCATATGTCATCACTGGCAACACGCACTGGTCATAGACTTTCGTCATGAGACACTGGTACGTTGAATGAGAAGATACCGCGCAGCTTCCCAAACGCTGCCCAGCCGAGTCGGATTCGACGATTGATCTCTTTCTCGAAATTAGATCTACCCAACTGGACTGTCTGTCCCCAAGTTAGACGTAATCGTCCACAACTTCGAGTGTAGACTCTCCGATCTTGATAAGGGTGATATCACAGTTTTTTAAATCATGTAATTCAAGATCGCATGATTACGGTGTTTTTTTGTTATGGTAGGTAAAATTATCCCGTGACAAATCCCGCCCTTGGGTGGAACGGGAAATAGTGTCAAACTCTTACTGACTAAAAGCCTACCCCGTTCCTTCGTTGAGCCTTCCTCTCAGAAAACGGCCCTTGACCCCAGCAGGCTTCGACCATGCCTGCCTGCAGCTAGCAGGCTGGGCCTCTACGGTTCGCTGAAAGCTCATTGAGGTGCGCGGGAACAGAACGCGCCGTCGACGATTTGGGCTCGGTCCGGTGGGTTACCGGACGATCGGACAGCGTGCTACATGATTACAGTGTTAAGATTTTCGTGGTAGCGTGCATTCGTCATTAAGTGTTTCGGGTTAGTAAACTGCCGGGAACGTGTTAAGTATTCGAGGTTACAATTTACCTAATCATGTCACATTCAAGCTAACGTATATACCGTTAAATTTTGGTCGTTTTAATCCCGTGGAGGGTCGATTCGGTACATGAAACACTATCGATTTTTCTAAAAGTCGAGTTAATATACGCATATACGAAATTAATTTCTTTAAGTAAACGAGTTAATGACCTTGTAGGTAGTTGTCAGTCGTTGCGTACTAACTACCTACATTTCATTGGCCTCGCTCAGCTGACGTTTACTTAAAGAAATTAATTTCGTACATGCGTAAATTAATTTGAGTTTAAAAAAAGTACTTAATTTTTTAATTTTCTCTTTACAAATCGATAGTGCTTCATGTACCGAATCGACCCTCCGCGGGATTAAAACGACCAAAATTTAACGGTGTATATCCTTAACGTATTTGAAACGTTAATCAACGCAAAAAGTTGCTAATAATAATTTAGAAGCCTTTTGGTAATACTCAGATTGCACCGATTGACTTGAAGAACTTCGCTCAAGACCTCAAGCATTTAATTTAGACCTCGTTTAAGGCAATTTTACTAAACATTTAGGAACTACTTCTGTACCGTGGCGTGGGTGTACTTATAAACAAGTAAACTCACCTACACAAGACACCATTCTTTACGTTGGAAGTCATCAAATGCCTCGTTTCGCTTTGGTTGGAGTGGGAGGTAGTGTCAGACTTTTACTAAAACTTACTGTTCTTTTATTTGCTCTTTTTACGAGGTCTACGGTAAATCCATCGAACAATCCGCAGCCCTGGCAGGCTTTACTTGACTTGTTTCCATACGTGCCTCAAAAAGATGTCGGTAAAATTGACAGCGAAAGTTAGGGTCGATCAACGCAACTACGCTCAGTCGGCCCAGGTTTGGGTCCGGTAAGGATACGGCCGTTTGGACCTGCCTACGGTGGCTAGTAAACAAGGCCCGTAGATAGTTCCGAGTCTAGGTGTTTTCAGTAATGCGAGCAGAGGAGGCGGTAAAAGCGTGAAGCCTAAGGGCCAAAGCTGCGTTCAGCGGGTGCACGCACGGTCGCCCACGCGCTCATCCGTCGCGTGACGTCGCGCGAGTGTCGGGTATGGCGGTCCCCGTCGCGGAAACCGGATTATTACATGCGCAGTGTCGCTAGTTCAACTTTAACGGTGTGCATGTAGTCGTGTCGATGGAGAATTAATGTATTATTACTAGCAAAAGGGGCTCAGGGCGCGGCTGCCCGCTGTTGGCCCTAAAACTGCGTGGTTGCGAATAGGTGCCCGCGGCTGGCACTCTTTGAGTGTCTGTGCGCGTGGTCACGCGGCCGGGTTCCGTGAGATTGCTGCCCCCGTTCGTCGCACGGACGCGGGCAACGACGCAGGGGACCAAGCTTCCCCGCGTAAGATGCCCGTGCGGGGACTCAATTGAGCACTTTTGTATAGAACCTCACAGGCTTCCGCTTTACCCAGTCTCTGGCCTCACGGTTTTGAAATCACCTAGACTCGAAACAACTATCTACGAGCCTTAAAAATATTTTTGTATGTTACCCCACACTAGGAACTACTGAACCGTGGGTGCATTCATTAACTCATACACAACATTCAAAGACAGCCGGACTCGAAACAACTTTTCGTAAAAATACAACTGCCTTAAAAAAGGTGGAAAATAACTTTAATTTCGGAAGTCGACGTTTCTATAATAGTTTGGTCTCGTCGTTATTTAACACCGACTTCCAAAATTAAAGTTATTTTGCACTATTTTTGTGTTTTCAATCTGCCATTTACGCAAATGGCAGATTCGCAAGTTTGCCATACAGGTGTCGATAGAATCTCCTCCTTTTCGAAGTCGGTTAAAAACTAAGGAATACCAGGATTGTAACGAAACCACGACTTAGCAGCAGAGCATATATTCGCAAATTAAACTAACGTGTGTACATAAAAAAACAGCCAAATTGTCCACAATGTACAGATAGCATAGAAACTAGGTTTAAGTAATGCTCGAGTCTTGAGTGAGGTTATGCTATATGGACCTGAATACGGATCACATGGATGGCCATGTGATCCGCTATGTTAAAAGACATGTTGTCGATTTTTGTTCCAGATATTATCTAGTTTTAATAAAAAAACTTGGCTTTATTTTTCATAATCATAACAGTTGTAAAAACATGAAGTACAGAAAACATTTTTCATAATATTTATTTTATTTTTTGTACTTTTTCGAAAGTTACAACTATTTGTTAGATACAATTAATTTTTTTACGTTTTTGCCCTAAAACGTTGAAGTGACAATATTATGAAGTGTAGGTAGGACACTATTCAATTGTAATATTTTGGAACCTACTTAAAGGAAACAATGTTTTGGTTTTTTTAATTATAGATATATTACATTAACGACATTAAAATTTATAAATATATAATACTTTTGGCTTGTTGTTTTTATAGTTTTCGACCGCAATTACGGTAAATGTAAAAATTATGCTAAATCACTCGAAATATTGATGATATTTTAATTAATAATCTCACATCTAATAGTAAGGTATCTATAAATTCTAGTAATACCAAAAATGTAACATTAACATGTATCCTATTGTAACTATGTACTTAAACAATTTTGTATTAGATCGTCTGGCTGATGACTAAATTCAGTCACTGGACAAGTGGGTAGAGGCAGGGAAGACCAGTTATGATGGCTGAAGAGATGGCATGAATGAAGCCTTGTTGCCACCTTTGCGGTAGCTACGTCAACGACACCGCTTGACGAATGCTCAGCCTGAGCAGAGCAGTTCCAAGGTCATGCTGCGGCGTTCGATTCTGTGGATAACCTCTCACATTCGGTCATGATCGGGCATGTGGGTCGCCATGGTTGTCAATAAAGCTGGAGTACACAACCTCCTTCCCTATCCAGCAATCGCACTGAGCCTTAAAAGTGTAGCATGTGGGTGATTAACTTGCAAAGCCTAGCTGTTACATACACAGGCCCTACGGCTCCAACTTAAAGGACCCTTTAGCTTGTAAGGTTTGAAATCAAACCTTGCCAAAAAAAATAGCTAGGTTAGGGGCTGTCCGTAGATTACGTAAAATGCGAGGGCCGGGAAAAGGGTGGGAGGAGTTACAAGTTTTGTGACATTACATTTCAAAATCTAAACCCGTGTAAAGCCGGCTTTTCATTATGGTATATAATATAATAATTACATCTTGAGATATATTTTTTTATCGCTCATACATTTTATACCTACGAGACCGTTTACACTGTGCTATAATATATACACCGTCAATCAAGGGTAGAATCAAGGGTGCAATATACCTACATACTATGTAGGAATCAAGCAAACCGATCTCTATAATATCCACTTCAGCATTTAATCGTTTCGATAAAGAACGTGACATTATAGTGTGAACAGCATATAGCTCAAGATGTCATAAATATTACATCCCATAGTGAGAAGCCGGTTTAAGTGTTAAAATGTGGAACTTTAAATATATATTAACAAAAAATAATCTGCCTTATCTTTATAATTATAAGGTTTAAATTGTTTTGTTGGCAAGTTAGAACACTAATTTCAGAACTACTGTTTTTGTTCAATCATTTCTACATGTTTAACTGTAAAATATGTGACGTCACTAGGAGGTAAGAGTCTCAACTGTGACAAAGACAAGGGGGGGGGGGGGTAACAAATCATGAAATGCGCGTGACGTAGTTATGGATACCCCTTAGTACTAGCAGTTAATGCCATAGTTGCCTTTAGTGGCGATCTAAGTTTCTATCTATGATAGTAATGCGTGAATAACGTCAGTGGGTTCCCTTTCACCTTTAGCTTACCCTACTCTGTCACTGAATTTAGCTAATGCGGTCTTTAATGACGTACCTATGCCTATGTAATGAAAATATACTGTACATAACTATAAAGAATATTTTTGTATATGCGAGAAAGTGTATCCATATCATGTAATAATTATTATTTAATAGTGACATTCGATGTATTTTGAAATGTATGAACTTTAATGTAACTATATTCTTAATAAATATACTTATTCGGTCAAAATGAATGTTGTTACTAAAATAATAATTATGTATGAAAGTCGTATGAAGTATCAGACTTTGGGCTAGCGCTTCTCTGGCTTCTCTGGGTCTTACCTTTTGAATATATTTGCCAAGGATACTATATTATGTAGAGGTATATAACTTCTTTTAACAGATTGCCATCTCCGTAGACCTGCAGTAAGGGAGTAGAAAATAAAACAAATGAATATTTTTTATTATTTATTTTTTAATATACTTTTGGGTTTTGGCACAAGTTTAAACAATGTGTCCTGGTTTACACTAGGTAATAAAACCTAAACTCTACCTACTTACACATTTGAAACATTTTCGAATGCTAAGTAAATCGGCATGTTAATATGGAAATCTCAACAAATTATTGTGAAAATAGTCAAAAATAACTATTAAAAATAACAACGTTTGTTTTTAAGTACGTAAAATATCAGTTGTGATGTTTAGAATTAAAAGTAAGTAGTTCAGTACTATGTGAGAAGGTACTCTATATGGCAAGATGCGTGGAGACTACCAAACAAATTGTTTTATTAAATCTGTTTCAATAAATAATTATAAAACTCATTCGAGATCCTAACTCATACAATGGAGACACCAAATTAAGTATCGTTCATTAAATAACCACAATTACTAACGTTTACATCAAAATATACGCGTATTTACATGAGTTCAACATAAAAAATAAATAATTTAACGGCACTGTTCTAAACCCTTACACATTTACTATGAATACACACTACTTATAAACATTAAGTTTCACATACACAGTAAGTTTTATTTATTCATACTAACGCTACTTCACGTCAATTACTGGCATACAGCTTTTACTAAAGAAAAAGAGGGAAAACAAAAACAAGTTTCATATAATTAGAAAAATAAATAACAAAATTCAAAAATGGCAATTAACGTCATTGAACAATTTTTTTTTTTAAGTTCTCGAAATAGGTATCTATACAAGTTTGTTCTAAGATCTATATAAAAATGTAGATAATATTATGCGTTACTACAGCTTAGTGACTATTATCTACTTATATAAATTGCACGATTCGATAAAGCGAATATTTGTTTATATTAATAATAGTTTAAGGGCGTTACATCACTTGAATTTAGAAAGTACTTATTAACATTCTAGATTTGACTAATAAAATGCCCTATAAGTTCACAACGTACTGTTCTAGATATGTGATGTAAGAAGTTTTTCTTCCATCTTTAAATAAATAAAGAGGTGTGGATACAATACTATAAGCTTGTTTTAAAATAATTTTATGTTTATAAGGAGACCAATTTGCTTAATAAATATTATATTATGTAAGTATTTAAATTTAATATCCAATTAAGTACTTAAAAGATTTGTTCAGCAAGGTGATGTAAGCCCTAAATCATCCCACATCATGTCGGTGGGGTTCAACGAATCAATAAAAGGAAATGTCTTTATGTAATAACAAATTGACAATTTCACAATTGACCAATTATTTTTTATTAAAACAATACTGTCAGGAACAAAAGATTTGACATGTATCGCCACCATAATTTGACAGTATTCAAACAAAATTATTTTGATTACATTTTGAAACTGGTGTATAATTTGCCTTAGTTTTTTATGATACAATATAATTTTATACGTCATTGGCTATGTTGATAATTCCTTTAACTTTAGGTATGTTCGTGATAAAACTGCTTATTATAAGGGGTCTATTACCAATGTCAACTAGTTAAGTCTATGAGTATTTAATCATAACCATTATGCATATAGATCTCACTGAATTTAAATAAAAACAGTTCCCGTGTTCAAAACACTTAAATTTTCAAGCAATCCGCTTCAAATTTTTGGTTTGATACATTTAAATTGCTTAATGTCTAGATCAGCTACGATACAAATAGAACTTCGCACTATTTTTATACATGGCCACGCGATACTCAATCAAGATTCAAAGTTCTCATTACGACTAACACTAACAACTAAGTATCTCTGAGTCTTACACTAAACCGTTAGCCGACATTCGAATACAACTTACAAATAATCTATCTACAAAGGGAATTTCACTTATTTACAAAGAATCCACTTGAACTCGGTTACATCAGGCTAAAATCTACTTTATTATATCTATTGATTCAAAATGATTTACTTAAGTAGGTACGTAGATATTTACATTTTCATTTTCTAATTATCTAAGTGTTGGTTTAATACAACATTTGGCACAATTTCTTTTGTAAAAGGGATCATCTTTTTGTGCCAAAAATCTACAATTCTAGTCGAAACATTGATAGATTATTATAGGTCGAACCTAAAAAGGGCGCTATTTACATAACAGGAGAACTATACACCCGCATAATACTTATGAATAAAGAGTAATTTAAGACATTTTTACTAATTATATTGTACCAATTTCTTAGTACAGTCAAAACGCATTGATCGTTAGAAAGTCTTGCACATTTCAATCAAGTTGTAATTGTACTAAGAATTGTTTCATTTAAGTTTCCATTACTTTTTTTTTTAATCTTCACTGGGAAAACCACTGCGTAAGCACACATCATATATACGGGCGAAAGTGTCCAAAGTTAAGTTTCTTAATTCACTAATGGAATAATCTCATTATTAATAATCAGTATTGTAAACGAGAGATCCAATTTGAGACACTGGCAAAAACTCACAAAATAATTTAGCTACCGTCCATGCGTGCCTCCCTCGGCACGGTCTCCACACGAGGGGGCGGGGTTGAGGGCAACACTAGAGATTCCTACTCCAAGTCTTTATGAATGTGATCCAGAGTGTTCCAGACTCCTAGAACTCTCCGCGTTATTACCAGGGATGGTGAGTGGGGGGTAGGGAGAGGGGCGCGGCGTGCGGGTACGGCCAGCCGCGCGCCGTCCCTCAATCGTCCTCTCGCGGAGACAGCGGCGGCGAGAACCCGGGATTCATGTAGTTGCCCCCGTTGGGCGGTGGCGATGAGTTTGAGGGCCCGGGGGAGGCAAGCGCGGGCGGCAGGAAGCCCAGCTCGCTGCCGCCGTCGCGACACCACAGCTGTCGCATCTCTTGGCGCCGCGTGCGCATAAGGTTCTTGTACTCGGATATCCGCATCTTCTTGCCGTCGACTATGCATGTTCTTTTTGGTCTTGGTCGATACCTGGAAGGAAAACGGAAAATGGTTAGTTTTGTTCTAAGGACTGATTTGTTGGTCAAGTTACTGCTGCGTGCCTGAGTCTGCTGCCCTGTGTTTGATTCCCAGGTCGGGTAGTTTTGTCTCAGTAACGTAACAGGCCAGACTACCATTATGCTCGAATTATAAAATTATGCACTTATTACTGTGAATGTTAGAATGTGCTTAGAATCGCTGGTTTATTTCACAAGTCAAAAGAATTAAAAAGTTGACCGTCCATTTTAGTAACAGAATGTCTAGAAAATCTGTATAGTAACTAACCTAACTATATGGAATTACTGAAAAATTCATGGGGCAAAGATTTCTTGCCAGTTTCTTAATTTACAAGTTTTAGGCCAAACCTGTTTATTCTTTCTGCTAGCCATGAGTTTAAAAGCCCTCGCGCCTGTTAAAAATATGAGAGCAAAGAGACGTACGTTGAAAAGTGCTTTTATAATTATATCAGAAGGTATTATAACTCGTTCCTTTATTTTCTATAGTAACTAAACGGCGCCTAGTTTTTTTTTTACATTCTGTAATTAAAACAATTGTATTAAAATACCAAATGAGAAAATAAGATCTACCATTGCTGTGCTCATTTATTACATGCTTTCCTATAATGTAGGTCAGATGTGACGTCATAACTATCCAGGATCCTTAAAGGATTATTACTGAAGTAATTACCTATAGTCGGGGTGCTTCTCCATATGCTGTTTAGACAGTCTCGACTGCTCCTCATAATAGGGTTGTTTCTCAGCGTTCGACATCGCCTTCCATCGGGCTCCGAGGATCTTGGATATGTTGGAGTTGTGCATGTCAGGACAGGCCTTGAGGATCTTCCTGCGCTCGTCCTTGGCCCACACCATGAATGCGTTCATTGGTCGCTTAATGTGAGGCTTGCCGGTCTCGTCGCGACGTGGTTGGCGTACCAGTTTCGCTTTCTCCGCGTCCTCTGATGGTGATTGGCTCCACGATGATGCTGGAATGGGTAAATTGTTTATTAGTATAATTTTTGTTCTCCATAGGTGCACTAGCATAGTTAGTAGATACAGGGATAATCATCGGTTGGCACCACGTGAAAGCTGTCGATATGAAAAGTTTCAAACGAGCCTCTGCAAGAGGTGCACGACCGGGCGTCTAAATAAATGCTTGAAATATAGTAAGCCCTTTATTTTGTACTAAGTAAAATAACTTAGTTGAAATGTGAGTCCGGTTGCATTATAAGAACCTATAATATCTCGTGGCTCAGCATGCCTCTTGGCAGAGGCCTCCTCTAATATTTTCCATTGGGTTCTCTCGCGTTACCCTTATTCAGTGGTATCCAGCCGAGAATTTGAGATTGTCTACTTATTTTACGTGTTGGTTTCCTCTCTGGGTACCTACCAGGCAGCCAATTAGAGATAGTTTGACTTCCATTTCTTCTGTGTAACTTGGCTCATGTGCATTATTAGATAATAATTAGGTAATCGGTGATTTTACAGAAGTGTATATACGACAAGGCATATATAATGTGGTTCAGTGTTGATAGTTTATGAGGTTGAGTATGTAGCAGCGTTGCCAGATTTCCCGATTTTCGCGGGACGTCCCGATTTTTAAATCAAAATTAAATATCCCGCGCGGGACTGGCTTAGTCCCGCTTTTTGGGGATAACTCAACTGTGTGTGCAGCTTGACAGGGTGACACCGTCAATATGAACTGGTCGCCTGCCGATAGAGTAAATCTGATTTAAAATAGTTTTCTATAACTATTTTTGCTATCTATTGTAACGTACACGTAATTTAAATATTCAGAAAAAATATTTAAAATGTACTGATTACATATACGTTTTTTTTTTTTATTATGTCCCGCTTTCGACGAAAGAATCCCGCTTTTTTTACTAAGAAAGTTTCAAAATCCCGACTTGGCATAGAAAAAATCTGGCAACGCTGGTATGTAGGTACAGTCAACAAAGGAGATATGTAACCAGGGCTCATATCAATCCATCGGTTTCCATTAAAACTTCAACATCTGTTGACCTAGTTTCCCATCTTCTTTTTTGATTGTACCTACCCTGTGAACTTATGATCACAATAGGTTGCTAATTAGGGAAATTATGATTTTTTTCTTGGAGTAGGTGTCATTTTGCAACCTTCAGAGGTTGCCTATTCTTTGACAGCTCTAAAAAAAACTCAGTTTACGACCCAAGCTGTGTCAATGCATCTCAACTGTCCATGAAATATAATCTGCTTGAGTGATACCCTCCATATAATAAAACAGTGTAAAATAAATTCCGACGCCTACTAAAATTATGGAAATATAACTTAAAAATAAATAAGATATGACATGAAATCGGTCTGTCACACAGTTGCATGAGAACAGAATCGGAAGCCGCCGCTTAGCTCAGCTATAAATTATCGCGAACGATGGACGTCGCCCGTAAAACAATCGTTAAACTGGGATTGTGTGACTATTTCAAATGTTTCTAATTAGGTAAAATTCTATTTAGCGTTTTATTGTTGTATCGGTTATTATACCTACTTACATACGTACAGGTTGCTAGCTTTTGACAGCGGCTTCGCTCGTGTGAAAAAAAGAATGGAGATGTTCTAACATTTGGAACATTAAAAAAAAACCAATTGTGAGTTTTTTTGTTTGTGGTGATTTTACCAATCATCCAATGACATCTCCCGCCCTTTCCGCCTTTTCCAGGGTGGGTTTTTAGTCTTACTGACTAAAAACCCACCCCGTTCCTTAGTTGCCTTTCATACCAGGGCCGAGTTTTTCTTTCAGAAACTGACCCTTGTACCCAGTAAGCTTAGACCCGCTTAGACCCTGTTGGGTTCCTAGGGTTTGCTGACAACTCCTAGAGGCGTGCGGGAACAGTAGGTACGAATACCTACGCGCCGTCACCCAATTGTGTGGTAAGCTCGCCTGTGTATATCAGCTGTCCTATTTTTTTTTTAAAGTAAAAGTTGTATGCAATGTAGAATATAAGAATATACTCGTATTTTTTCGAGATCAAAAGTATCCTGTGTTAATCCAGAAGATATTTAAACATATATGTACGTACGTTCAGCCGTTTGAGCGTGAAGGACTAAGTAATAGACATAGGTACACAACACAGGGTTTCGCCCTTTAGGCAATAACAACAACAACAACAACATATACATAACTATTTAACCTTATTTTATAGGATTGTATGTTCCAACCTACCGCGAACAAACCAAAGAGGTTAAAAAAAGGTATATATTATAGTTGTTGGCCATTTTTAGGAAATATTAAACACTTCATTATAATCAGACAGACGCCTACCAACCAGTCACAAACTAAACTTATGAAGAAGCAGCCTTCAAAATTACTTTCAAAACCTTATTTGTCATTAATGAGATTTGTGAGATGATAATTAATAGGTAGGCTTCTGCAGCAATATCGGATGAATTCATTAGAATAGATTACTATTGAAGGCAAGACAGACATAGCCTTCGTTAAACCAGTATTCATTTACCCTTAAAGTGACAGCTTTCTATGGGAATAAATTATAGAATGTAGCAATTGATTGGATATTTATGGCGTACCAGTACAAGTTTGACCTAATTTCTTAGGTAAATTCTTACAACTTTCGCGATGATCAGGTACCAAGGTATAAGGCCTATGTGATTAACTCTGACTATACAATACACGATCGTGTTTTGTTATGTAGGCAGGCAGTTTTTCATGGGTGAAAATCATCCAATGACATACCCCGCTCTTGGGTGGAGAGGGAGATAGTGTCACTCTTATTGACGAAAAAACCCACCCCGTTCCTTTGTTGCTTTTCACTTTATTTTTTTTTATATAAAATAAATAGCTGTTTGCTATGCGGGTCAAGTAGTTTTTCATATTTTTACTAACTACCTAATCAGTAGATACCTACTTAAACTGAAAACAGCTCAGTAGTGGGCAATACCATATTTTCCTCTTTAAAAGTAACTAGCTTCTACCAGCGGCTTCGCTCGCATGACATAGAAAATTATGTGCCATGTCACTCAGTGATAAAGTAGCAATAAAATATTTTTTTAAAGCGGACCAGTAGTTTTTGAGTTTATTCAGTATAAACAAAAATACAATTTTTTCCTCTTGATAATATTAGTAGGTATCTATAGACTACCAAACAGAAATTCACAGAATGTCTATTTAACATAAGTTAGTAGCAGAGCGTAAGCTAAATATGTTTGGAGTTTTCAAAACAATTTTGGAATGTAGATTTAAGAAGATGAAAATGTCGTAGGTATTTCTTATTTTGTCGTTTTACTTTTCACGGCTCTTGTGTTGAACGTTAACTCGCTGTGCCTGATTTTGTTGATAGGTTTTTTAATAAGGCTGCAATCTCTCGATTTCTAAATGAAACATTTGAAGTTGAGTATTTCTCAAACTCTACTTAAGTCTGAAAACCTGCTCAACTTCGAGGGTAAATCTACGGTAGTTTAACTTTCGTATTAGGTAGGTTTTTGTACCTACTTAAATTGATCGAGAGATTTTCAGTGTAGAACTGTACCTAAAGGTACAGTCATCCACAGTTTTGTTAAAGTTAGCAGTTAAGTGCACCTCGCCACAATCCTAAAATAATCAGATTTAATCAGATGGCAATATAAAGTGAATTACCTGCGTCATAACTGTCACGCACATTAAATTTCGCACTAATCAAATTCCGAACTGGTTATTGCGACCGCATCCCCCCCTCCCCTACATCCAACTATGTGGGTCACTCTGGAAAATGTCCGGCTAACATTTGAGCTGACGGATTCGCTACCAAGTGTCCACTCGATTAATAAGCCACCGCGGAAACATGCCGCACTCAAAGCGCGGGACATTCCTCGAATTAATTTGAAGCGCTGTTAGATAATTTATAACATCCTACCGCGCCTGATACGCGTGCGATACACTTCTAATATGAACTCCGATGAGAGCACTCTCGCGCACAAAACTCTTACGCCCTAACTTTTTTGGTCATCACATTTCATATCGCGTGTCGTCTTATGACGTCAATCCCATTTTATTTTAGTCGCCGTTCCGCGGCTGTCATGCTAACAACTAGTATTAATGACGTTCGCCTGGAATGATGGTAATAATTAGCTCTTCGTGACAGGTCAAGTACGGCACACTCGGTGATTCAGATACAGTTACAGGCCATTTCATTTTATAGTGCAAGTCATTATATGTTTTATCTAGGAATTTGCGTGACGTTATGACGTAAAATATAATGTTACAGCTGTCATATTTATTGTAACATGAAAGTTGTGAAAATTATTTATATTCCTGTAGGTGTAAACATAAAAAAGCCGGAAAAATTGAAATGCCTCCAATCAGCTTAGAATTTGCATTATAATGAACGAGGCCTTTGAGATTAAATCTGCAGTGTGCTAGAAATTCTATTATTATAATACACTATTAAGATTAAAAGATAAATCTAGTAAGAAAGACCTTTGAAGTTGAACCTACCTACATGTAAAACAATATAAAAATCATCTTTATAATATTATCCGGGAACGACTGGTGTGCGCAAGTGTCCCCGAGGCGGGAGCCGCGGCTAGCGGAAGTTTGCGTCTCCAGCGCCATCTATTTCACGTTTCACGCGATTCTCTTGTTTTAAAGGAAACGAAACGACACTTGCGATTTTGTAACCAATTCGGTTTGGGTTCGCGCCAACTATTTAAAGTAGATATTTGTTTTATTGTACACCAGCTTAAACAATTATTTATATGTATGAATTACTAAAGTTTATCTGATATTTGTAATTAATGACCTGCATTTCCGTGGCTCTACATATTACTACCTTCTTAAGAAATCGACGCGAGAGAAAAGTCTGTAGTACTTTCTTTATATGTACTTATATGGTCATCCATTGTTTCTCAGGGATACCTTAAAAAATGCACTTTTAAATATTCCCTCGTAACTTTAAAAATAATTGGAATACCTTTGAGCATTATCCTCGACGCGGAATGTCATCAAACCGGGGACACAATAAAACCGAAACTTTATTAACTTTGTAACATAAAACCTGGCCGTAAGATTAACAGATGAGTTTCAAGATTACCGACGATAATTAATATTTCTAAAGTAATTTACGTAGGTATCTGTCAATTTTGTCAGAGTTGCATCCTCCTACATGAGATGTACCAGATAGTGTTGGTACCGAACTAGATTTAACTTTACAACTAAATATTTCGTTAGGAATGTATACTATGATTTTTATTAGATGAAGTAAAGTGACAGCTATAACAATGGTTGTTTGACACTTGGGTATTGTTATTTGACAGTTGGGCATTGTCCACTGCTGTCACTTTACTTCATCTAATAAAAAATCATAGTATAGATATTTAGGTATACATGTTATGTTTCGGGGTGAAGCTAATGTGTCTGATACTCAGATAGTTTGAAGTAGGAAATCACATCAAACATGTCCTCTCGTTCTGGTTGGAGCGAGACGGAATATCAGATTTTTACTGATTAAAACCCACCCGTGATCGTACAGTTGCCTTTTGTGTTCCAGGACCGCTGTAGCTATTTGAAATAATCTCACAGCTCTTTTTTGGTGATAAAAGATAATCATGATCATGTTTTCCAAGTAGGTACGAGTAAATGCGCACTTTCTACCGCAACATTATTTATTGATTTTTTTTCATTGTTTTTAATGTGTATCTTTAGCCGGAAAAAAATGACAGAATTTTAAGTTAAAACTCAAGTATTTAAGAAATAAAAAAAATATAAATTTGTTAAAATATTTGTCAATTTCAAATGTCGTTCTAAGAGCTTTTGCAAAAACTGTTGTTTTTTTAGTCTGTTTCAGGTTGGCGTTACCTAAAATAGTTACCAAGGCTTCATAATCACCCATAGTTGTTAGTACTCTTATTAACACAGTATTAGCAATAAATTCGAGTAGGGAAACGCGATGAATCGCATGGCCTACATTTCAGTCGATATTTACCGGAGTAAAACTGTTTTACGCTATAAGACATATTAATTATATTTAGCAATTAAATGCGAAACATCAAAATGTTTGGCGGCGACACGGGACATTTCTTCATTTTAACATTTACCGACTATTTATCCAAGACTATTCCTTGTTTATTTTGGTTCCTAACATTTCGTAAGTAGACGCACGTTTTGATATTAAAATTGATTTGAATTTACTTGATGTCGTGTAATGTTTGATTTGTGTGTTGAGAGAGTCTTCTAGTTATGATTACAAAACTATAACATCCTAATATTGGAGTTTTTTTCTATTATTAGCATTTTTTAAGTAGGATTTCTACAGTATTTTTAAAAGGTTGATGATGATGAAATCAGAAAATCACACAAACAACTAAAACACACCTCTAAATGATTGTTATTAATTTTAAAATCAGAACATGCAAGATTTATTGTTACCATAAATTGTAACGGGATCAATATTGTGATGTATCAATTAACTATTAATTGAAGCAATATTTTAGGTGCTCTTTTTATCTATATAATTATCTTACCCCTAATGCCTGGGTCGGTAGTAACTAGTTATTTTAATGAAGAGCCTTATTATCATCTATGTTTTGATGTAGAAGATATTCGAGTAGTTTTATTTAATGAGTTATGGGGTCAAAAGTACAGAATTTGCGGAATTTATTTCAACTAGTTGAAACCAGATGTTTTTTTATGCACAGCTCGATTTGTTAATCGTTCGTAATCGGCCGAGTATGAATGTTACAGAGACAGTATTGCAAAGTTTGTGATTTAAGAAAATTAATTAAAATTATACTAGTTAGGTGCCACGTGTATAGGGTGACTGGTAATTAGTAAACGCTACTTAAACACGTGATTGTAGTCATGATAACAAATAACTTTTAGTATGGGACCAAACCTAAAATCGCGAAAAAATCTATTGGTCAGTGTACCTAGGTAAGTAGTCAAAATGTACTGAAATAGGCTATTTTTTTTTCGCGATTTCAGGTTTGGTCCCATAGTAAAAGTTGTTTGTTATCATGACCACAATCACGTGTTTAGGCATCGTTCACTAATTACCAGTCACCGTGTATACTGGAACCCTATTTTCTTAATAATCTTTTTTTCTTATACACCTGCCATGTTTTCATCACCCTAGGTTGACTGGTAGAGAATGCCTTAGGCTTTAAGTCCGCCTGTGTACCTTTGTGTTGCATGAAGATTAAATAAATAAATAAATAAGTAGATAAACCGCTTTGTTGGTCATTGTTCCATTAAAAACAAAGAACAAAAGCTTTTGTAACTAGCTTTCCCGATTCTCTCTTATGAGTCGAATGCCATATATTTTTTTAAACGTGTCTCGTCTACGCACGAGAGCTATTAGTACTCCAGTGACATAGTTTCCCAGTCCATCCAGAATCCGTGTCTAGGTAACAAGTGAATCAGATAATAATGATGACGTCATTAGCGCGTCATTGCGCACCAGTTCCAAAAATATTAGAACGGCTGTCTAATCAAATCATTTATTAGTCGCAGAACATATTTGCCAGGTTTTTACCAGGTATTAATAGAATAGGAGGTTAACCAAAAACCGCTTTCTTAAGAGATCAGTTCCTTGTTACTCACAGATTGGGCGGCTGTTACATGGTTCCAAATATCTCCGCTATAATCTGTGTCGCGGGCTTGCGGACGGCGTGCAATGGGTAGCACGCTGTCCGATCGTCCGGTAAGCGACCGGACCGAGCCTAAGTCATCGACGGCGCGTACTGTTCCCGCGCGCCTCAAGGAGCTGTCAGCGAACCGTAGAAGCCCAGCCTGTTAGCTGCAGGCAGGGTCGAAGCCTGCTGGGTTCAAGGGCCGTTTTCTGAGAGGAAGGCTCAGCCCCGGTATGATAGGTAACGAAGAAACGGGGTGGGTTTTAAGTCAGTAAGAGTCTGACATATTTCCCGCTCCGCACAAGGGCGGTTTCTGTCATTGGATGATTTTACCTACCATAAAAAAACCTATAATCTGTGTGCTTTGTAACTGTTACATGTATGGTGGTTGACTTTCCATAGAGCTGTATAAAGAAGTGAATCCACGAGCCAGAAACAAAATTACCAAAGAATTGTCCCTTGAAATTCAAAATGGAACAATAATGTCAGTGGATTTTATCCTCACTCACTGCTCTACTTGTTTGAACAGATCAGGTGTAGATCCAGCCTCATTTTGAGTCACAAATACAAGATGAGGATACTCACTGTTGCATGGAGCATTATATTCCTCTTCCTTCGGCAGGCTGTACTGGCTCTCTTCCATGGGGGGGTAGGGCACGAAGCGCGGCATCATCATCTGCGGAGCGGGTGAAGGCGAGCGCTGCTTGCTCAGGTTGAGCGGAGTGTCCGGGTCTTGGGGGGGCGGGGAGCGAGCGCTTGCCGTCAGCTGAGCGAGCTGAGCGGTCGCTGGCCATTGGTTAGTTTGCATTGCCTAGAAAATAAAAATAAATAATTTATTTTTAGGTTAACAAAAATGGCCCGAATTAAGTAAGTTACATAGTTAAAGTAGAAAATTTATACAAAACACATACACATCTCACAGAACTCCAAGGCATACTGACATGAACGTCTTCCATTCGTCCGTGAACACATCACAGTCAGGATTAGCGTCCAAGAGAGTGTTTACATTTTTAGACCACGTCTGGCTAAACTAACACAATTTTCCGTTATTTGCTATGTGAGTACCTTCATAGAAATAGATCGAATTATATACATTGATGGAGATATTTTACAAAATATTCAGTCTGTATATTTGTACACGACAAAATAATAATACCGAAACAGCTTCATTTTGTCCAAAATAATTTATAAAAAAATATTTTAATTTCATAAAAGAAAGACACGAAATCAAACATCTAGTTAATAATGCAGAAATCAAACTAAAAATAGCTCGCGATTAAGATATTGACGCGATTAAGGTAAAAGACGACGAAACAATCACTGCCATCAATGATATAACAGTAAAAGGAAGTTACGGTAAACAAGTCGCCGAAGATGTTTATAGTCAAAAACTGGACGTTCTTAACACTGGGAATGACGCATCTACTCGTATCTAATTATAATTTTACATAACAAACACCGGTTGTAGTTGGTAATTAGTTGGAGAACAACTTTCGTTTTAACATCACGTCTTCTGATTATATTTATAGTGGTCATGTCGATTACACCACTCAGGGTGTTGCTTGATTGAGGTATCGAAATTAAATAAAAACATTTAGATAATATAAAATGTTTTTCTTGGGAAAGGAATGGTAGGATATGATAGTGATTCTGACTTCAAAGACTTAAAGCGAGAAGGGTGTTGAAATATGGTTTGTAATGAATGTATATGTTTGAAATTATTTAGTGCTGAACTTATTATCGATAGCTTCATACCTGAAAAAAATATTTATTCCCATCAGTTTATTTTAACATCCGGGAGTGTTATCGTGACATCACCGCGGGCCCTAACAGAATACCAGCGCTGCGTTATTTAACGTTCTTAAATATCGCAGCATATGCTGAGTTAGGCGCCTTTTTGGCCTTGCACAGTTTTTAATGTAGTTTATTTTTTATTTTTTTTTTTTTCTTTTAATATATTTTTTTTACTGTATGTGAGAGGTCTAATAAACGATTTTTCTTTCTTTTTCTTTCTTTCTTTCATACTTCTTGTGATGGCAAAGAGTATCAAGAGGTCAAAAACAATTGGGCAAAAGGTATGGAAAGGGTATCAGAAACTGTTGACGGTATTGTTGTAACATAAATCACTCTTCGACGTGAAGTGGGATATACATGAATATTGAGAATTTGCTGTTCGAAATGCAATGATCGAAAACTTTTCATTAGACAGCCCTAGCCAAAAGGTAAACACAATGTCGATTATTGCTGTTATTGAACACAGGAAATTAGCCAATATACAGCTAGCCATATATCGTGATCGTCGCTTGCCAAACCAATTTGTTCATTACATTTTCATCCTCGTCTATAAAGTAACAACTATTACATTATAATTCGGTCGCGTTTGAAAGTTGATGAACCAAAAATTTTGGCAAATACGGTTTATTGGTTGTCTTGTGTGATATAATTGGTTGTATTTGCTTTCCTCGAATATTTATGTTGTTTCAACCGAATTTGTTAACACTTTTCCGCTGTGGTCTACATCTACTGTTTTTAATCTGCTTATTTTGATTTGGTAGTTCCCCATTACATTTTGCGGAGTGGTAGGAATATAATACAGTTAACATAGGTATTTTGTAACATCATCATTCACTCGAAGAAAGTGACTTGCTGGAAACAGATTATTGGATATTTCGATATTGGATACTCAAGGACACAGCAAATTGCCTCAAATATCACCAGTTGGTCGGACCATTTACCATGTATTACTTATACACTCACGTTTTGTTGCTGATGCGGGGGCCGCATTTGCTCCAACAAGGGCAGTAGTCCTAGCGGTGGACCAGGGTACATGCCATGCCCGCGCCGCACCATCTCCTGTCGACGTAGTTGCTCTTGTTGTAACCGCTGCAATTCAAGCTCTGCCGTCACATTGCCGATGTTCTGAAACAGCAAGACGAGATGCTGTTAGTTATGCATTATTTTTGAGAAAATAATGATAATTTCTACCTATTAAAAAGAGTGTCGTGATTTTGACACTGCGTAATTTTTCATGTGACAGGTTAAGGCCGCGAAGAACGGCGATTTGTATATAGTAGTGTTATTAAAACGGGAATAAAAGAACCGCAATTTAATTTGCGTCATGTAAAACTTTGACGGTCGTGTCATTAATAAAATAACTTTATACGCACTAACAAAAGACACCGCGCGGCAGCGGCACCATACGCGGCAGGGTTTAAGCTTCGCAACTTTCTGCTATCAGTCTTAACGAGTATCTCGACGCGATATTTGTTCCACACAATATATTGCACACTTAAGCACTTCCCAACACAAAGAATAAGCTAAAATGTGTGCACAAATCAACCGGCGGGACGGTCACTAAATCACGGCGACCATAAAGCGAATTCCCAAAAAAAAGTGCACCAATTAATTGCCTGGGAGTCGTGACGAATAACATAATATACATTTTATCGGCTCTTCATTAAGGCAGTATTGAATTGTTAATGGTTGTACAGAGTAAGACGTTATAAGGTGATGAAATCAAAACAACTCGACGATGCAAGTTTCCGGATGAACGACGACACAAAATATGAAAAGGATTTGCAGTTTTAAAAGTTTCCAAACGTATAAATGCGCTCCTGACAGTGGGAATACATTTAGCTGAATCACTGTCGGCGCAGATAAAAAAGAAAAAGCGCTAATGGAAGACAAAAGCGAATGCATAAATAAACGTGACATAATCGTGCGAATAAAAAAAGCGGCAGAGTGTAATAGGCGTCCCTTCGGCGATACCGCGATACATCGAGCGCCACCGGTAATCGAGCAAGTTTTTCCATCGGCCTGACAAATTGCCGTCATAACCGAACGGATTAAACTTTTTATTAAAAACAACAAACTGAGCATAATGTATGGGCGTAATCGGCAAGGGACAGATGTTCCCGAATAACGTACGCGATTTATCTAATGTAAAAAGACTTTTATTTAATAGCTCTGCGGAGATGTCCTAGCAATTGGCGCTTATATTTTTACAGCAGACCGTCGTTTTGGCATTTCGACCGTATTTTGATGGCATTATTAATGTTAGAGATGATATAAAAATGCGATTTTTGATAGAGGTGACCAGCTGTGGCGTCACAATTTGTTGTTACGCGGCGCAGGTGGGTCGCCTCGTCACAAATATGATATGGAAGTGAAACAGCCAAAATGGAGTGGCGTCGTTATGCTGATTGAAACAATGGAGCCGGTGCCAATGGAAATAGGTGGGTGTGATTTGGCGAGGAGCACCGCCCGATGTTCTGTCAATACTGATGACGATGGATATAAATGGATGCGAAAACATAATTCTGTTATTGTGTCCTTGTCGCTTATATGTAGAGAACGATTTCCTTTTCCTATATTTGTTTGCTAAACGAAATGTAGACAGTTTATCATATAAATGTTATTAATGATTTCTCTTTATTAGTTGCCCTTCGAGCAAAGTATCTAAGAGGCCTTGACATAAAACTAGAGACAGAGATCTAAGGAATAGTATAACTGTTAGATGTTCAAATGATGCGTGTTTAATTTGATACTAACATATTTGAAATTTATCAAAAATAAAGTTCTATCAGATGTCAACACATTTAATAATACATAACCCACAAGATTTATCGAACATGCGGTTATAGCTATGAATCCGTATAAAGCTATTGTCAATGAAACAGACGTACAAAACCCTAATGATTTATACAAAACCGCGGATTAGCTTGATGGCGTACATCAAAAACAATATAATTGAAGAATATATAGTTGACAAAGAGATCACAGATGAACACCGGACATACCATGACATAATTTATAATGTGGGCGCCGATATCAAAATAGTAATCCCACTTTTTAAATACGCGACTAACGATATTGACCCTTAGGTGGTCGGATTAAGAGTTGATGATGTTATGTGAAAAGATTAGGTGAAAATACACGGAAAGCTGTATAATGAAACAGACGTCACATTGACGTAAGAGATGCAGATCTTTGGGTGAAATCATAATATTTACTGTCACAGGCCGACGTGTTCTCATTTCTAGATAGATTATTCGAGTAATAGATTTAGGTTTTCGGTAGTTTTCCTGGCCACTGAGATTTATCTATTATAGCTGTTATAGTGAGAGAGTATTTTTGTATAAGCCTTATCAAGGAGGTCGAATCTCATGATTTATGGATGCGTGGCTGACGACATAGCTCCCTTTGGGTACATACCCAAAGGTATGGATGATGATATAAGGATGTTCAACATTTTATGTGTTTCTAGTAGTTAAACCAACAAGGTTTTCTTAATTTGGGATGATCGATCACCGTGTGACTTTAATCACTAGCTTTATGTTAATATTTTGACGACCTTTTACGGAAACTAGACGATAATTTTGATTATTTTAAAATCCACTACTAGTGTTTATGCTGACCCATCCTATTAGCAGTTTGTCCATCCACTTATTGAACCACAACGAACTAATAATTTATTTATTCCGTGACCCTAAAGCGTTGATAAATTTAAATAATGCAGTATAAAAAGGGCTTGATATGATTTGAAGGGTGAGTGGCAATAAGGGCGTTACAGACAGTGCAACGCGATGACATATCAAAATGAATCGCTAATGCATGTCAGAGAACAAGAAAGTTGTAGAGTAGCATCTAAAAAAGTTTTTAATACTGTCAATGATAAAAAACTGGGAGAAAGCATTTTTGACCCACAGGTTATACTTTGTAAGTGATCCTTTTTATTGCCTAGGTAGATACTAAAAAACTTGAAAGTATCTACTAGTTTAAAGCATTATAAAAAAGCGTATCTATTAAATTGTGCAATTAGTGCTTTCACTTATTAAACTTTTTGCTGTACATGATCATAGCTGACGACTTCTGAAACAACGATTTAAAAAATATTCATAAAACAATTTTATTGTAAATGACCACTCCACCTTTCACCTGTGTTCTTTTTTAAATGTGTTATAATATCGAAACAGTTTGCACATTGTATGTATTGAATTATTTATCGTTTTGATAACTTATGGGAGTATTCGAGCTACTGATTTTATTTTCTTATAAAAGCTTTGCCCTTTAAAAGAAAATAAAATCAGTAGCTCGAATTTATTTAGTTTAGGTTGCCAAATGTTTGACGTTAATTATTTTATAAACGATACTAATTCAAGAGTTTGTGATAAAGATGAGATAACTGTTTTCAAATCTAAAATACAAAAGATATATCCCGTAAGAAATCAGGCGATTAAATACTAATTAGATCAAAGCTAAAACAGACGTTTCTAATGCTATAGAAACTTGGAAAGCACAGGTATCCAACAGACAACTAAAATGCGACATTAACGAAGCACAAATAAGTAAAACATTATGACGTCCCCCAATTAAACTGCCAGAGGGCATACAAGCGGTACACCCGGCGCTCCCCGCAGGAGTTCGCTTATCACAATGTTTTATCCTCCTGATGTGCATGAGTCTCAGTTTTGCGAATGCACTGATCTTATCTAATGTCCGCGGTGGTTATGCATTTTGCATAATGGAATCGATGCATGCTTTGTCTTGTTCGGAGCCTGCTTTATATTTATAGCGTTCATATTTTATTATGTTTATTGTGGTAAGTTAGCAGAAATTCGTTAACGAGAGGTTGTTGCCACTGGGAAAGGGTTTTACGATAATGACAGCTTATCATTTTGA
Source organism: Leucania comma (assembly GCA_958295575.1). Classification (NCBI taxonomy): domain Eukaryota; kingdom Metazoa; phylum Arthropoda; class Insecta; order Lepidoptera; family Noctuidae; genus Leucania; species Leucania comma. The sequence continues at coordinate 17,975,843 of OY282477.1, read as the reverse complement.
CATTAAAAGTTAATTTAGTGCCCGTTTTTTTTTTACAATCGATGACAATGACCTGCAATCTCAAGGAATACCTAACAACAAAATTACTTATTATAATAGTCGGAATCTCCCTGACTTTGCCCTTTACAATACATGCTCTCTCATTTCCAATAAACATGAAAGTCAAAATATTAAGGGTTCGCCCACTTCTGTCGTTGAATTGTTATTAAATCACACAATACTTGACGGTTGTAGGCGCTAATAGTGGCAGCCCTGTGGAGTGGATCCGAAGAGTGGCAACCCTGCGGTTTCTTCAAATTAGCGCAGTGATTGGTATCGGACGACGGTCGGGCACGTGGCAGCCGGAATTAGGTGCCTGCCTATTGCATTTCCATGTTGCTTTGCTAACGAAAACTCGATTAATTTTGTTGTACTGAGTTGGTATTGTTTGTGATTTTGCATTTTTTGTCTTTAATATCTTTAGTTTTTCTATATTTTGTGGTCCCAAGCTAATTTAGTAGTCTCTTTTCTATTGAACTGTAAGTATTACAGTTTTTTTTAAATTCTCAGTGTCTATCATTCTATCTCTATCTAGTCTATGAATTACTCAGTAGTGTTAAGGGAATCTTATAAAATAACTTTTTAGAGGGATATCCATCTGTTTATATTCTCTGTAGGGGCCCAACAGGGCCGAAGCCTACTGGGGTCAAAGGGTATGTGAAAATGGCACCCGGGGCCCTGGGACCAAGGCAAAGAATGGAACGGGGTAGGTTTTTAGTCAGTATGAGTCTGACACTACTTCCCGCTCTACCCAAGGGCGGGATTTGTCATTAGATGATTTTACTTACCATAAAAAAAAAATCTGTTTATATTCTATACTTCCATAATAATATTCTAAAACTGAAAAATATGTTTGTTGTTTGAACTTGCTAATCTCAGGAACTATTTCTCTTGTTCGAATTTCAAAATGAATGGGCTATTTAATTTTAAATATTAAACTATTTATCGAGGAAAGTAATAGACATGTATAACATCACGATGCAATCCACAGGAACGGAACAGCAACTAAAAACGCGTGTGAAACCGCGGGCCACAGCTAGTCTATTCATAAAATTTGAGCGGGCTATAACAAAGCGAGCTATTATAATATGAACATAACAATTTCATTTGAAGTCACCTAACTTCATAGTTTACCTTCCATTATTTTACAGCTTCCCTTCGACATGGGACATATGAAACAAGCGCTGGTTATAAATCATGAAATTAAGCTATTACGGCCACATCATACGTCGGCGCTCCTTTTAACTTGGAACTTTTTATAAAGCAAGAGCAATTTTTAGACATCCGGACAACGTAGGAAGGTAACGACTATATAATTTGAAACATGTTTTTGTAATCGATTATGTTTGAGAAAGCGTTATTGGGGCTTTTTAGGGTTCCATAGGCAAAGGGCGCTAATAGGAACCTATTATCAAGCCATCGCTGTTCGTTCGTCAGACTGTCTGTCTGTCTGTCTGTCAGCAGGATCTCATAAACGGTTATAGGTAAAGAGTTTTAATTTCCACAGAATTTGTATTTCTATTGTCAGTATAATAGCAAATAAAAATACAATTAAAATTAAAGAGGGTTCCCATACAAGAAACGTTATTTTGTCGGCCGTTTTTGCTCGAATTTAATATTGTAGTATTGTGTGAAAATACGACTCGCGCTTGGCCAGTTTTTTTAAAGTTATAGAAGGAGCAAAGAGGGGGATAATTGTGAGTTTGATTTAAATGTGGGGACAATTTGTGCTCTAGAAATAATTGTATTCATAATATTCTTAACATTTGACATTTTCACATAACCTTTGGCCCAAGTAGGCTTCAGCCCTGCTGGGCCCCTACAGTTTGCTGACAACTCCTTGAGGCGCGCGGGAACAGTGCGCGCCGTAAACGACCTCTGACTGCTATGCTATGGGTTAGATTCCAACCCATGACAAATGATTGTGTGATGAGCACGATGAGCACGATCATTTGTTCTATGTCTAGGTGTATTTTATCTATAATATGTAGATATGTATTTAAAAATATATAAGTATGTTTATCAGTTATCTACTCATACATAACACAAGCTCTGTTAGCTTGACAAACAAAGCGCTTGACATTATTACCATCATTAAATACGTTATTTATTTCAGTCCTTACCCCCAACCTAAAAATAATATAAAAACATTTCAAAAGTAACTTCAAAAAACAGATCCAAACAAAATTATAATGCCCAAAAAATTACCACTTCAAGTAACATCACGTAACTTCAAATAAGTGTAAACAAAAGCGAGCCGTCCAGCCAACCGATGACAGTCCCGCGAGACCTTTACAGACAAACATCTATAACGCCCCCCTCTTTATACCCCCTTTTGGCTCGTTGCCTCTTGCCTCATGCCTCTTGCTAGCCCCGGATGCTCGTCCCACTTGAGCTTTTCTCTTATTCCTTGCCTACTCTTATGTTTATTTTTGTTTTCCGTTAGCCGCCGGAAATAATGGCGTTAGGATATTGTGGATAAGCTACGGGATTGTTCGAAAGAGATACCTTGACCATGGAACGCAATGGGCCACTGGAGGAACACAGGTGGGTTCTAGTCAGAAAATATCTGAAACTCTCTCTCACTCCACCTGGAGCGGGAGACATTATTTTAATGGTTTTCCTACCTAAACACAAGGCATTTTGTAAATCAGTTGGATTTATTTTAGTTTGGTCGTGTTTTGTTTCATAAAAGTATAGATACTCATGGATAAAAAAGCCTCTCCAAAATTATTTCACCCAAAACTCGATTTCTTCGTTTATGTTTTTTTTTTTTAATTAATAAAATGTGAATGATGTTTGGTCCTAGTAAGTTTATAACCTTTTTTTACTAAAGATTATTTAAATCTACCTTCCTATCTATATTTCACTTTCTACATATACATCATCTTATCATACGCAACAGTTTGAGCAACCCCTACAAAATCTATGTGTGTTCCTAGAACATGATTAAGTAATAAATTACAAAATCATAACATTTGAATTACATGGACTTTCTTGCTATCATACTCAACATTTTTAAGGGTAAAATATAAACTGGAATCTGCAAACTAACAGCGAATCCTGTCTGAAGCTCCACGTTATGCTTTCATATTCCCAAGATGACCTTTTGTAGGCGATAGAGTTGTGGAGTGGCGTCATTATTCTGTTCCCATTCAATTCTATATTTTACCACATTTTATATTTAAAAGAAAACAAATGAGCATCGTGGTACATTGAGAACAAGCCAGCCTCGTAGAATGTACATTAATTAAGCGCTTTACTGTTTTCAATTTCGCGTCTTTCTTTTTGTTTCGAGAATTCGTACTTATGCTTGTTTTGAGATAGAGAGGTGTACTATTCAAGGATTTTTATTTTGTGTATATTGTGGTGAATACAAAGAGGTCACATGCCTGCATGGAAAGTGCAAACTGGCAATTTATTATTACCTTTTAAGATTTATGGTAGAAAAAGAATATACGAGTAAGAGATGGATTTCTGATTGTCAAATAAGTAAAAAAATTGGAATTGAATTAAATATTTTACAAATGATTATAGAGAACACAATACAACGGTATAACTGCATAAAAGCTGTTTGATTTACGCCTCCACCCCTCACAATATTATAATAGTTAAGTGTTTTTTTTTTAATATGTAAAGTGATCTCGTAGTTTATTATATCTAAACTGTATATGGATGAACAGTAATTAGGGTTTTATAGAAAATTTACGTAAGAAAAGACAAAAAAAGGTCTATTACTATTGGCAATATTTGCGTAATCATTGTCATCACTTCAGCCGTAAGACGTCTACTTTTGGACATAGGCCTTCCCCAAGTGTCGCTATAAGAACAGTCCTATGCGTCTAAATATTAAAGTAATTGATGCTAAAATTGATTGTTTATTCTAGACAATTGAAGTAATCATCAATACAGTTTCATTGTTATTCACGTAAATATTGTCAATCGCAATTAACTATTCGGGGATCAAATCGTATATTTAATAGAAAAGAGGCCTAACTCAAAAAATAAGGTATTTGAATCTTAAATATTATGTTTCAATTATAAGGTCCTCTTTTATGAGTTAGTGCTTTTTTTCTATTAAACATGCGAAATCTTAGTTTAAGTTTTATACATCCGAGTTGATCACCCTGTAAACATTTAAGAATCTCGAGTGGCTATCAGACCCATTAGACCTACACATACCTATACACATTCACCACATATACCATACTTTACATATACCTATATTTAAGAGTAAATTCGTTCTTAATTGGCTTAGAGCAACTAAGAATTTGGTGCTAATCAGTACCAAACCTATAAAGTTGAGTCTGTGGTCAACTCAGCCCGCTCGAAATCAGCCCGCTTGATCACTCGGCCCTGTCCCATTTTGACCATATTGTTAAGATCACATTAAGAATTAAACTGAATAACCCTCACGCAAACCCACACTACCCCTCCAAACCACACGACAGTGCAAATTGAAAATCACTGTGTACAATCTTTAACGGCTTAACAACTAAAGCATACCCACTACACCTACTCCAAAGCTTTGTGCACATCAATGGCTGATGCCACAAAAGTGCGAAACCTTACCGCGGACGAGAGAAAAGATTAATAAAGCTTAGAACACACTCAACACCTGTCCTTTGTCGCTAATGGACCGCCTCTAATCTCCAGGGAAATAGTGCGCCGGCGAAAAATAAGAAAATATTATTTTCTTTTTATGTTACGATTATGTTGGTGTGTGTTTATTTTGTTATAGTGCCGTTTTGTTTCTATTCAATGTTTATATTTAGGCAGGTTTTTTTTTTGGTAGTTAAAATTATCAAATGACAAATCTCGCCCTTGGGTGGGGCGGGAGATAGTGACTCAACTGACTATAAACCTACCCTGCTCCTTTCATTGCCTTCGTTCTAGGGCCCCGGGGTTCATTTGCACGTAACACTTGGCCCCAGTAGGCTTCGGCCCTACTGGGCCCCTACAAGGTAGGTAATAAGTGATTGTAGTAAGTATATTTGTTCGAGAAACAATAGGAATTAGAGTTTTTTCGTGTTGCTCACTGTTAGACATATGTAAGCTTCCCCAAGTGTCGCCATATTGACCGTTCCTGTGCGTCTCGCATCCATCAGATTCTCGTGTTCCTCACCAGGCCATTAGTCCACCTTGTGGGAGGCCTTCCAACGCACGCGCAATAACAGCATTGCTGCTTACACTTAATCCTTGTCAATTCCTCAGCTTATAAACTCCTACGACTAACCGAATTCATAGAAAAATGTTGTTTATGCTACTAAAAGCATCTATCATAAATAAATCTAATCTAACTTTAGTAGCCACAAACCGAGGAGCTAGCCCTCTCCAGACTTGCCAAACAAGAAGCATCCAAAAATTAAAAGTTACATTCCGGTTCCAACCGGTTTGAGCTGGATATAATTGGAGGAGACTCGAGCTAACCACCCGGATGGGGGTAACAAGCGAGTTATCCGGGTAAAAAGGCAAGACCGGGTAACAAGCCGGGCGAAATGCAGTAACGAGGATGCAACCGAGCTTCTCTCAAGAAGTATGGCTTTGTGGCGTCAAATATTGGCGGGAGTGTTGGGCCAAAAGTTGGCTGCTGACTTTATATTTGTGCAAACATACGCCAATGGGATCGTTGCGGGTATTCGAACCGTATTTTACAAATAAAATTAAAGTTTTCACTATAGTATGTTATTCTTGTAAGTTTAATGTGTTTCGAGATGAGACCGCTACTCTTGACAAGAGTGTAGTGATACCTATTAGGATTTGATTACATAATCTGATGCTACTGTTATTACACAGTACTACACAGTACAGTACAGTACTATACAGTTTAATTAGCAACAGTGTAGTAATAGTAACGTCGGATTTAATACGAAACGTTTAATACTCAATGTATCTATTTGTAAACATAATCTTACATTAAAGTAAATAATTCGCGAAGCAACAGTTATACAAATTAGTCTTGATACTTTAGGCACGAAACCGTGAAGACAGATTAATTATTTTCCCTTTTTCTTTAGTCAGCATGATTATGTGAGAAATTATTCAATAACTTCTTTCCAATCTAAGTAAGGTGGAGCGTTGTTAGACTCTTACTGACTAAAAGCACAGCTGTGTGTGTTCTTTCAATTTACCTATGCGTTCTAGGACCACAGGCTTTCTTTTCAGGGATTCCCCGTGGCCTAGCACCAGCCCTGCTGGGCCCCAACGGTTTTGCTGACATCTCTTCGAAGCGTGCATGGAACACTGGGCACGCAACGTATGCTATGGGAACGTTAGAAAGTAAATGAAGGGACATAGGGTGACTGGCCTGTTTGTGTGATGAACACGATCATTTGTTCTGCGTCTGGGTGTTATTTATCCATAATAGGTATTTAGAAATATGTAAGTATGTTTATCAGTTGTCTAGTACTCATAACACAAGGTCGGCTTAGCTTGGGACTAGACGGCGTTGTGAGATAGTTGTGGAATATTATTATATTATTATAGGTGGATTTTAATCAGTAAAAACCTGACACTCTAGAGCGACAGAAATCATTGATGATTACCTACTTCAAAAAAGAAATAACATGTAAGATATGATATTGTAATTATTTCTCATCAACAACTAGTAACTACTTCATAAAAATAACACGTCGTCCGTCCTAGATACAAGATTCTAAGAAGTTGAGTACATCAAAAAATACTTCATCTGTGTATACATACAATTAATCATGAACATTTCAGAAAAAAATAATATTATTACCAACATAATTATAACACTTGTTTGAAAGAACAAGGCGGAACTATTTCTTAGAATTTATCTTTTACGAAGTGTATGTACATTTTATGAAATTAAAGTTCTCCGTAATATCAAATACTGAGAGTCTTCATGACTCCCGTTTACTGAGTTCTAATTAGAAAAAAAAAACAGATTTAGAGCAGTTTACACTGATTCATAACTGAAGTTACAAACAACACAATTACATAATTGCTGGTCCCCTCACATGTCGATTGTACATACGTTTGTATAATGAGTTAATGTAGCCCTGAAACGCAAAGGGCAACTGAAAGAACGCAGGCTAGTTTTATACAGCAAAAGTCTCACATTACCTCTATCTCCATCCAGTGGTGCTATTCTTTAAAAAAACGCAGCGCTGCCTCAACGACGAAAACTCAAATAGGATACATTGGTTTGTCAACCTTATGCATCTAGACATTGGATTGTTAATTCAATGTATCCTATTTGGATGGCCGCAGCCTTCGCGGTTTTGACATGCTCAGTGAAAGATTTACTGTGACGCTGAACGGTAAAGGAGCAATCGATGGACACAGATGGGTTTTAGTCAGTTAAAGTCTGGCACGACCAATCGCTCCACCCTAGAGCGGGAGAAATTATTATGAAAAAAGCGTACACCGTTTAAGGTCTTGTGTACCAATTCATCAATGCAATATTGTTTGAAATGTATCTATATACAAACTAAGTAACTAACACATAAACAAAACAATACAAAAATGTAAATGCGTTTAATAAACGCCGCGCCGGCTGTTTTATCCGCGCCCCGCTGACTGACGTACGCACAATGATTCGTCAAACCCGTCAGTCTGACGGCCATCATTCGAGCGTGCGTCACTCTCTTATTTATTGTTTATGAAAACGATTATAATGGCTTCGATGATTACCACGCTGCCTCTTAGACTGGCAATGCTTACTTTGTAATTTTAAATGAGAAACGGTAGTTGCTTATTTGATGAATAGGTGTAGAAAAAAATATAGGTACAAAGAAAACTTTTGGAAAACCAGTTTCAAGCTCAGATTTTTAAAGAATTACTGTCAAAGTAAGACCCAAGGAAAAGTTGGTTTTAAAGCTAAATAAATATCTTCATCATTAATTTCTATCATTTCAGCCGAAAGAAAGAAGAAGAAGAATAGAAATACTTTTATTCGAGACAGACACAGCACAACGGTTTAGGCAAACATGATGTAAAACAAAACACAAATGTACAGAGTATGCTGATCGTGCCCACTGAAAGGCGTCCACTGTTGGACATAGGCCTCCCCCAAGTGTCAATAACGACCGGACCTGTGCATCTAAATATTTACGTGATAGTCGCCAGCCACCGGATTCTCGCGACATTCACCAGTTCATCGACGAGGATCGCGGAAAATTCGAAGACATATGACATCCACCAATCCGTACTGGGTCCGCGTGGTAGATTATAGCCCAATCCTTCTCCTCAAGGCCTGAGTCCCAGCAGTGGGAACATTATAAGGCTGATGTTATACTATGCTATGCAAGGCATGTCAGTGTTAGGTTCTAAGTTCATTAAAATATGATTAGCGACCGTAACAATTTTGGCTTTAATGAATTTTAATCATTTAGATCATCAATACAACCCTCATAGTGCAGCGCATCCCATTGAAAGACTTTTCCATGAAATAACCATTCAGTATGTGATGATGAATATGCTTTCACCTTAAGAACAACGACTTCAATAAAATAAAAACGGAAAACGAACCACAGTGCCAGTTCCGAGCCAAAAGTAAAATGTCTATTAATAAAATTATTATAATTCAATCTTCGCTATCGATCGGCACGTGCCTCTATTTATAAAGATATTAACCTTTTCCCGTCAACAATATGCAGTGAAATGTAAATATTTATTTTTATACAATCCCACCGTAGCCGTAGGTGCTCCGGCCACGCCACTAACAGTTTAAGAATAGTCCACGAATAAAATTTGGGAAACGTACACAGTAAGCCGCCACTTGCCTTTAGAATAAACATGGTGGTCTTTGTGATCTACTGACGGGCCTTACAATAAATGTACCGAGGAACGAACACTTCATAAAATAACAAACACCGATCGCTGCTCAGTGTAACTATCAGACGGATCTAAATACTTCTTTCCATCTAAACACTGAGCTTTTGTCTATCCAACAGTGCGAGAGGCGATAAAACACAATGATCTATCTGTAGAATGATTTCATACCTGGAGAGTGCGTGGTGTAATGAAACATTGTTGGAACTGAGCGGATCGAACGTTTGTCAAAACAAACCGAAAAACACCTGTGTTTCACCCAGCTTCAGCTGGATGGAAGAATAACACGGAATGTATGATCTGCTTATTTTCTCTTACCAGTTGTAAAATTCATTGAGGAAAAAAACGGCTTTGTGCCATTTATTTCTAGGCTACGAGCTAGCAGGCTACTATTGTATAATGCGGCACATAAACTACGCCACATCATCCATAAACTCGATGGTTTTACTGTAACGCTCTCAAGAGATGCGTTTGAGATCTTAGCGGCATACCATATCGGACGCCAAAGGTTATGTGAGACTGTCACCACGGGCCCCGGGATAAAGGCAAGGAACGGAAAGATAGGTTTTTAGTCAGTAAAAGTCTGACAATATTTCCCGCCCCACCCAAGGGCGGGATTTGTCATTGGATGATTTTACCTACGCTATAAAAAAAAAATACCATATCGGACAAAATGTGCTATAAAATATTTCATAATGCCATAATTTGTACTTAAGTGGCAAGTCCAATTATACATAAATTGCTGAAAACAATTGTAATAAAATAATGTCTAGATAATAAAAGGATCCTTGTCTTCAGAATTTAATTACCATTACTTGGTACGTCAGCAACAATTGCCTTGTAACGTAAAAAAATAATCGTTAACTGACCGTGCCGATGAATCCGAAATTAAATCTCAATAAAGTTTCAGATTTGTCGGCCATCTTAATAATACGCGATATCGCACAACACGGCTGGTGTCATTTTAAGTCCCCTTTCTTCCGTCCGCAACGATTTTAATAACAACATCTCCGCTTTCTTTATTCGTTCTTTTGAAATCTCTTTTAAGCTGAAGTAAGTTTATTACTAGTCAGATCAGGAATTTCAATCTTACATCCTGAGTGAGGCGTCTTTGATGTAACCGGTGTCAATTGATGGGGAGATAACAATCTTAATTGTTAGAGACATAAGATTGAATTTAGTGTGGCTGAGAGATTTCATTGATGGTTCTTCTAAAAGTGAATTTGCACTCATTAATACTATGAAACTCATTCATTGTGATAGTGTTCGCAGAAGAGGTGTTGACGTCGCGTTATATATTAAGATTACGTGCGAACATGAAAATTTTATTTAAACTAGTATTTCTTGTTACATAGATCAAATAACAGTATGTACATAATGTATTACGTGGAATGTTGTGTGCTTTGAATATTTAGGTTAGTTAGTGTAGATTGGGGATGTATGACATTCCCATAGGACTGGATTATTCAACTGTGTTTGGTTATTGAACCGTCTCCCATTTTCAATTTTGGGGAGAAATAGGTGCACAATCAGCGTAAAATGCTTTTGTAAGGTAGGGACATTATTTCACTGGTTTAAAATTTAACTAGCGATCCAGCTCAGCTTCTCATCGGTGTTTGACTTTGAAATTCTCGGCTTTTATACTATAATATGCATGTATTATACACCTAAACCTTTCTCATGAATCACCTTTTTCTATAGCGAAAATGGCTTTAAAATTAGTTAAGGACCCCATGAGTAAATATTTCTACTGTATCTGTGTGACCTTTGTTGGAGATCGAAATAAATAAATAAGTCGTTTTTAAGTTTATTACAAACAGACAAACGCGATGAGGGACTTGGGTTTGAACATATGTTTTGTTCTTTAGGTGGGAAATCATCCATTGATTTCTCCCACTCTGGACGGAGTCAGACTTTTACTGACTAAAAAACCCAACCGTACCTTCTTTGCCTTCGTTTCAGGGTCCTGGTGTTCACTTTTACATTATCCGTGGCTCCAATAGGCTTCGACCCTGCTGGGCCCCTTCGAAGGATTTCAAATCAGTGTTTAAGCAAATCAAATTTGTTAGCTAGTCAAAGGCTTTATGATTTTATGTAAGTTTCTTAACATACTTCTTCTCTCTAACAGTTACTAGTTTAGAAAAATACGGAAGCCTATACATTAAAATGATTAATCATATCAAAATTTCTATGAAATATTTACATTATCACACAATGCTAACAATCAAAGAAGTTCCGATTAATACGAATACTAACAAAAACCTAATTAAAATAGGAAATAGAATATAAAATATAATATATCATCTCGCTCGTATAGAATATCAAAGAAATATAATGTCATTATCTCAGAACTTGGTAGATCAAAGAAACAACGTCAATACGGAATGAGCGATCTTCATAATAACACTCATAATGGGGGCTCTTGTAAAAAAAAGTCTAAATTAATTTCCCCGATCCGTTTCTTGGTACAAAAGGGGCTATCTCTTTGAAAGACTTTCTTGTACAGTCGCAGTCGTTGGCGGTATGCAAATGACACGGGGTTAGTTTTTTTTTTCTTGTAGTAGGAAGGAAGAATGTTGTCAGCTATGTTTTTGAGATTTCTTTTGGATTAATCATTTTTGTGTGTAGTTTTATTACAAGGAAAACTCAAGAATGTGATTTTTTTTCTTTACCGCCCTACATATGACAACTCTTAGGTACCTATAACAACCTTTTTTATCAAATATTGCAGCATAATTATATACGCTGTGTTAGGCGCCTTTTTGGACTCCTAAAGATGTTTTCTGTTTCTTGCGTGAGGCCTATAAACCTATCTTTTTTCTACACGAATTTCGTAAGCATCTCCGAAATCTTTCCGTTGATTCAGACACATTTAATATTTGAAAAATAAACTTATGGCCCCGACTGTACATAATAATTTATGCAAGTGGTCAGCGATTGCTGAATGAGAGCCTTTTAATCATAAAATTATTTTCCCCATACAAATAGATCCTTCATGAATAGGTGGGGTCTCTTAAGAAAATGTTAAGTGCATTAAATTTCTTTTTAGAATAAAATCAATTATCTTTACGACGGACTTTTTTCAAACGGAACGCAAAAGGAATTAAAAATAATAATAGACTTTTCGTTTATTGAAAAGCAATTATGTGTATCAGTGATGTATGTACTCGTATAAAAACAGTAATTTAAAAAACTAAAAAACCCGACTGCTTTTCTGAGCATTCATGAAAAAGCCCTAAAACAAGAAAATCTGGCAGTCGGGACCCATTCTAGAATTGAGAGCACATACCTATATTACATTGCAGATTACTCCAATCTATTGACTAGACGGCTGACTTTCTAGAATGGGTCCCGACTGCCAGATTTTCTTGTTTTAGGGCTTTTTCATGAATGCTCAGAAAAGCAGTCGGGTTTTTTAGTTTTTTAAATTACTGTTTTTTATTTTTTATTTTTTTAGTTTTATATTATTACGATATCACTTTCAAAGTAATTACGAATCTAAAGACACCTCTCAAACTAAAATCCATCTAGCCGTTCAGGTCGCAGAGCGTGCCAAACATTTGAATTTGGCGCTGAAAATCCGCCATTTTGGTTTTTTTTTTATTTTGATATACCCAGTGTCACTCTCACAGTAAATACGAATCTAACGACACCTCTCAAGCTAAAATCCATCGAGCCGTTCAGGCTGCAGAGCGTGCCAAACAATTATACATACATACATACATACATACATACATACTCTCGAAAAACATAACCCTCCTTCTGGCGCAGTCGGGTAAAAAGAGAAACTACTGGGCATGTCAACATACAGCTAAAGCTAGAAGACCTAGGAGCGTGAAATTTTGCACAAGGCTTTTTTATGGTAGGTAAAATCATCCAATGATAAATCCCGCCCTTGGACGGAGCGGAAAGTAGTGTCAGACTCTTACTGACGAAAAACCTACCCCGTTCCTTCGTTGCCTATCATGCCGGGGCCGGGTATTCCTTTCGGAAGCTGAACCATGACCCCAGCAGTACCTCTACCATGAGTTTTAAGCAATAGTATTCGTCGCTACTCGATATCGACGCCGTAAATATTTTGTATGGCGAATTTTGCAGCGCCTCTAGCGGTCACTTGCAGAACAAAAATTTGCCATAAAAAATATTTACGGCGTCGATATCGAGTAGCGACGAAAACTATTGCTTAAAACTCATGGTAGAGGTACAGGCTTCGACCCTGCCTGCCTGCAGCTAGCAGGCTGGGCCTTTACGGTTTGCTGACAGCTCTTTGAGGCGCGCGGGAACAGTACCCGCCGTCGACGACTTGGGCTCGGTCCGGTCGGTTACCGGACGGGCTTCCTATTATGACGTAGGCGAGCATTATGAGAGTATTTTTCAAAATTCATGCCTTAAGGGGATGAAGAGGGATTCCAAAGTTTGTGGAAACCTGGTTTCCCGAGGGCGAAGCCGCCAGCAGAACCTTGTATTCAATATAATATTTTTACGACTTAGATTTTTTTTTTTACGATTTAGAACTTGTGATTAACTGTTAATCTCATAAAAGTAATAAAATGTAAATAGAAGCAAACAACTTGACGTTGTTTTATTTATAGCTTCACGCTTGTTTCCTTTTTAGCAGAAAGTTATATCCATCTGTTACTTAATTGCTATTTTGTAATAGATTTAACGTTTAGGTAGTATTAAATATTTAATTTAATATAAATAGTTATAAGTATCTACATAATTTATTGTCTTTTTGCACATACATTTTAAGCTTAGAAAAATATATTATGTTATCTTAGGAGCACGGTACACATGTACTTCAATTTCTAATAATTGTAGGTATTGTAAAGAGTACATATGGACATACTTACCTGCTGAATGGATATCGTTAATAACAAATAACAAACATCGTTTAATTTGCTAAAGCTTTTACGAGTACAAAATCATCAGAATTCGAAATTCGAACGCCTTTGATTTCAGAACGATTATGTGTACCGAACGCTAATAAAGTCACCATTTTATTCTGATCCCTCCTCTTCCCCGCCCGCTTTCTTCGCCAGGACCATAGAGGGGTAAGCAAATGAAAATCCACGGCCTAACTTAAATAAGCATCTTATTCAATACAGAGAAATGTAAACAGACAATCAGTTATTTTAAAGATAGAATTTGAATTCGCGAATAAGGGGTGGGCGGGTCGCGGCTGCGGAGAGGGGAAGGAGGAGGGGGATACGTAATTTGACAAACGCTTTGAAACGACTTCGATAAGCTAAAGACTTCGTGTTTGAATTTTGAATGTTAATTTCACCCACGGAAAATGTATGAATTGCTTAATTTTGTAGTCTGTGTCGGATAGAGGTACCTAAAAATTAAAATTAAGACATTATTGGTTAGCAAACATGAAAAATTCAGTATAATTTGTATTCACCGGATGTAATAATTATGAACGTTTGGTCAAAAATTGCATATCATATTAATTAAAAATCTAGTTAATAAAATTATAATGTTTCATGTATTCATTAGGTCTTATTAAAAAGTGTCAGAATTAATAACATAATGCGACCAAAATATAAAATATTCGAATAGAATGTTTGGCAGGTTCATTAACATATTACCTGTGCCGCAAGAAAAATACGAGAGAATCTATGATTTTTATTTTATCTGTGACATTAATCTTCCCGCGAAGTCCGACGAGGTGTTTTATAGGGTTACGCTTTCCAGTCCCGCGGTTCTGTAAATGGAAAGAATCGTCAGCAAACAACACTCCCCGGTCTCTTTGTAACTGTCGAATGTAATCTGTTTTGTTAATTTTCAACGTCGTCTGACGCTGTTTTTCATCTAAGCGCCGGGAAAAGGAAAGGTTGGATTTTATTTGCTTTACCCTGCGAATGATTACTGAGCGTTTGTTTCAGTGCCATAAATAAATGGAAAAACATTTGAACGTTTTTTTTTTATTTAACTTTTGATTCGATTTTTTTTTAAGAGTAGAGTTTATTTTGTGATAGCTAACGATTTTATTGACAAATAAGTATGATTAATTAAAATTTCAAAATCGAATCTATCAACTATAAAATGCCCTAAGATGTCGGAAGCATCAAGATGATTTCTTTGCACGATAAATCAACGAAGAATAGACACACATACACCCACTTAATTAAAATATCACAAGCTATACAAGCGTAAGACGGAATATTAAACCATTATGTATCAAGGGACTCCAAATTTGAATAAGCACAAATTGTCAAAGAGATTTTATCTAGTTAAACAAAGATGCTCCTTCTGTTAGCTTTTGCCCCTGCTCAGGGGTGCCTATTTAATGGGATCGGGTAATACGGTTGATGATGCCTACGATTTCGTTAAACCCCTTGTTAATAGGGGTTGTTTTGTTTCGCCGATTCGTTACGGAAAGATAAGGACGGAAGATACGATTATGAAAATGCGGTCGGATGAGATTGTAAGCAGCTTATTTGTTGTTATTGTTGTTGTTACGGTTAATAGAGATTTAAGTGATTATTGCTTACGGATTTAAGCGACTCTTCGTTCGGACGACAAGTGAGTTTTATTGATTGGTTTTCGATTTCACTATTTTTTTATAAATATAATTAGCCACGATGAATAATAGTAATAATAATAATAATTTTTAGTGTTGCAAACACGTATTTATATATAAGTGAAACCCTGACCACTGAGCTAGGTTATGTGCCTGTATTTCAGAAGCCAATGACTTCTTCCAATTTCATTATTACATTGAAATAATTTAGAAATAGTTATCTGAATAAGTTTTACAAAATAATTTAGATAAAAACATAAATAGAAATAAGAAATCAATTTATTAATATAAAATAATAATAAAACTTAAGTACCGCATTAAAATCCAATATAAAATAATAAATAATTCAATTAACTCATAACTTAAAACTAAAAATTTAATAAAAATTAATAAAAAAAAAACAAATGAATTTAATTATAAAATGAAATACAAAGTCAGGCGTTATGTGAGTGAATTTTGAGAGTATGTGTGGGTACATGATGGTACTATACTACACTTTTCAAGAATAGATGTTCTAACAAAGATAACGTAGAATTACTAACAGCTAGCACTGTTTTGATTCCATTTACTTCCATCAAACAGAAACAGCTCCTTCGGGAAATTAAAACTAACAAATAACAGCTAGCATTACGAAAAGCACTGACAGGTAATTTAAGACTACACGTGTACAATCTAAAAACGCTTGCATCTAAAAATAAGCGAACTATCAACACTAATCACACTCAAAATACTCCGCGTTTGAACCGCAAACAAAAATAGTTTCCCCCTTAAAAACATTTCAAAATCACGGACAATCATCAATTCCAATTACGAACATCGCAACGTGAGAAAAATCCGACAAAACACCCAATCACGTCACCCACAAAGGCCGTTTTACACCCCTCCTTCTTTTTTGAAATCATCTGTCCCCACCGTCATCGTGACGAAAGATAGCAGTGACGTCATTAGCGCCTGCTGCGTCACCCTGACACGATTTGTCGGCGTTTATCGCGCGATTTTTTGCCGCGAACGCGTGCTATCGCCACACGCACAATATGCGTAAATTTTTCGCTAGCTAATGTGTTGGAAGTAACTTTTGCGAGATAAGCAATGAAAGCGAACGCTGAGCGCGATTTTTTGTTCGGTAATTTTATGTAGGAAAACGTTTATGCGTTAATTTGTAAAGTAAGGAAAATGTTTCAGAATTTATGAAATGATGTGAGCGGAAAATAGCGTTGGTGTTCTAATTTGATTTTTTTATTTCTTTTTTAAGAATAAAAAGTAACAAATATCTTGGGTATAACAGCAAAATAGTGCATACTGCAAAGCTGTTCAAAAACAGCCATGCATATAATAGCCATCCAAGCTGTTACATACAAAGCAATCCGGCTAAAATCAGTAAAATGGTAAATACCAAAAAAAGAAAGCTCATTTTTTTTTCTCTCCCAAAATACTAACCCTTGCCAGTATAATGCGGAAATAAAAACATGACTTCAAATACCATTATTTTCGCGGCACAAAATTCGTTCGGATACGAGCACGAGGAGGGGTAAACGCGGGCACTAAAAAGCACAAGAGCGCTTCAAATGGCACGCGTCACGGACCACAACAAACGAACGCGGCGGATAGAAACGACAATCGGTATAATTTTAATTAGAGAAAAATTGCCGCGGCGAAATGCGCAAGTACCGTACGTACCGTCAGATCGCGAAGTCATCATTCGCTCATTCGAAGTAATAAATTGACACATAGACGACAGTGTGAATAAATGACGATTTATTGAAAGTTTCGTAGCTGTCTTAGTAATAAATGGCTTTTCTTGAAACGCTTTTTCTTTTTTTTTTCAAGTTCTGCCTTTTCAATTTAAGTGAAAACTTTAACTTAGGTTCTGCTGATTGATTGGATTCAGTTCACATTAATCAGAACTGAATGTTCAGCAAATAAGTCACTTCTACAGAAACATTTTTTTTTTAATTATTTAAATATGTACTTAAAAATGTAATTTACAACTATCATGCCGACGGTAAAAACTCATCGAAACAATAATCGAGGAACCCTTTCTGCAAACAATTAACGCACAAGTGCACTCGGAACAACGGCAATAGAGCGTCCCTCTGCGGTTAGAGTGGTGCTAAAGCTTCCGACTGGCTGCAAGCCATCGTGCCTTTGCCTTTGCATCCTCGGTCGCCGCCCGTGGCTCAACAGCGCGTGCACATTGCCAGCCGCTTTTGTTTTTAATCTGTGGAAAGCCATGGCAATTTTGACGTTTAAAAAAAAAAGTATCTTGTTTTTTTTTTTAATTTTATTTGCCAGCTTGGAAAATTGTTACTTTTAATTATTGTTCTTTTTTTAAGCATAATTTTAAAGAACTGTTTATTTGAACCCAGCTTCTCACTGTTTTACTTTTAAATCAGCAACTGTTTGATCTTTATGGGCTCCCAGTACAATCCTCGACACACAAGTTGAACCATTATGGCGGTTGACCTTGCTTAATAACCGATTTTCGGGTCTAAATCGAAGGGCTGCGCGAAACCATAGCGACGGTTTCAACTTACCTACTTACCGCGTACTTACTTCGTGAATGAAATGATACAAAATATTGCGACATCGATATTAGAAATAGGTTTTCTTAAGTGGGCGGCAATTGTATGTATTGGCAGGTCGTTACTTCATTGTCAGCTGCTATCGTGGAGTGTTATCAAGTCCTTGCTATTTTCGAGACACCAGCAGATAAGAAACAGGCACTAGATAATACGCCTGCGCACTTTGTTTTAGATCAATATCGTTAACCGAGAAATGGTCCTAGTTCTCTTCTATTAATAAAAGACTAAGAACTGTATCAGTTACATAAATGATTGATCTGGGGACTGACGGAAAAACACTAACCACATAAAAAAGGAGAATGGGCAAATCTGCATACTTACGAGCTGATAGCTGCAATTTTTTTTTATCTTTCGTTTTATTTGAAAATAAGTGACCGCGTTTGGCTCTCTCATTGGTTAAGAGCATGGAGCGGGCCAATGGGAACGCTGTACGTCATAGGCCTAACTTAACCACTGAGTGGTTAGTGTAAGTATCGCAGTTACGTACAACTAATATACTAATTTGATAGATACGTAGTTTATGAAACTTGAGAACCCTTCCTTATAAGTATGACTAGATGCAGCATCCATTATCCCGCATTGTACAGAAGTAATTTATTTGACAGCAATAAAGCATTTACTTAGTTGTGCTTCCGTTATAATGTCTTTCTCTTGATTGTAATCATAGCTCCAGCAACGTATTCTATTCCCCATATATATTTCCTTTATGAGGAACAAATAGACATTTTCTCTGAGTGGCAAAGGCGATGTAAGCTTAGAATAAAGCAATAAAAACAAAACAGATTGAATAACTCGACTTATCTGGATAACAGAACGAAATCCTTACCTATTACTAAAACCGACGAACATTCCTAAATCTCTGATAAGAATAGATAATAACAAAACATATGTAAGTATTTTATGTTAACGACAATGATGTACTGTTAATTAACATTAAGTTTGTTGGCCAGAAACATGTGGCGTGATTCTGAGAATTGTTATCTTACTAATGTTACATTAACTACTAAATGTTAGGAAATAATTCGTTAAATTATGAGAATAAACCACCGCTCAAAGAACCCGAGATTAAAAAATTAAAAAACCAGTTCTGATTGGTCGGCATTGTTCGTTTTTTAAAAGATGTTCTTACTTTAAATTTATAGAATGCGTTGGTTAAGATGGTATCGGAATATTTAATTTTTGGCTTTGTCTAATGAGTCTTTACATAATTTGATATTCAAATGTTAATGATTTTTTAACCATTTATATGAGCCTTCGTTGCTGATGCTCGTTAAGGCAAAACGTAGAGTTTAATTATTACATATGAATAATATGAATCCTAAATCATATTCCTAGATTGAATACATTAGAACTACTATGGTTAGATTTAATTATAATAGACTGCTTTCAGTATTCAGTAGGAGGCCTAAATGATGTCAAATGTCAAGTGTTTCATAAACCAATGTTGGTATAACAGAACGGCCTATGTTCTGTTATATATTATAACTACAAACAATACTACCAGTTAATTTCAAAATAATAATAAAGTGCTTATAACCCACTTATGTAACAAAGCCATGAAACTATACTAAGTAGTTTTGTATAATTAATTCCACAATGCAAGCCTCTCTGAACGTCTGAATCCTCAGTACATTGTAATTATTGGATGAAAGTAACCTGCCTGTATGATAAATGAGGCAAAGACGACCCGTCATTGTTCCACCAATGAAAGAGCTTTTGTCTATGGGCCGAGACAAAACCCTCGCTCGTTGTCTATGCCCCGCTCGGTTCACTCTTTTGTCGACCGTCGCGGTGTATTGTCGTGCGATGCGTCGGCGGAATCATTAAATGTGTTTAAAAAGAACAAAGAAAAGCTTTGCAAATATTTGCGAAATTCTCACGGCATGAAATACTGCTTACAATATTAAAATGAGTCGCGGTATCTCTGGCACATTATTATTATGATGATGTTTTACCAACTTTGCATAAACGTGGTTTTTATTGGCGGAGAGAACGACAGGAAATACATATTTTATAACAATTTTAATACTAATTCGAAACATAAAAAAATTGTCTTCGAACAGATTGGATGCGGATTTTTATTGGCCTGAATTTATTGAATATTATATGATTGCTCTCGATTATGAAAAATATTTAGAAAGGTCCTTCTGTCGACCTGTATTCGGAACGTTGATTGACTGACAAGTTTCAATCGCTGTTTAAAAGTTAATTAATTCAATAATGCAAGATCAGTAACACACTAGAATACTAAGAAATAAGAAAACAATAGTTAAAAGCGGCCATATTGTGGAGATGCGAGCGCAAGCACAAGAGCTCATTGTGCGCCCATATGGGAATATATCGCTTGTTTTGTCATCCTCATTGTTGCTGACAGACAGACGGACAACTGAAAAGACGGCCTTTGAATAGTTATGTAAGCAGGAAGGCACTTTGTGAATACTCTTAGTTACGAGGTTAAATATGCTATGCACGTTTGTTTAATGTTTCCGTTGTTTCAGCTCGGTTTTTTTTTTAAACAGGCTTTTATTGAAATATCCTTTACGTTTTCGATTTTTTTTAATCAAAATGTTTGTTTTCCTTCGAGGATTTTAATGATTTGTCATTTTATTTTTTAAGTTGGGAAATCATCCAATGACTGACTAAAACTACACCTATGATGAAATTCTTTGCCCTTTGTATTGATATGTCATAGTATCGTTAATCGGTTTGTAAGTATTTACCTAATGTACAAAACTGACCTAAGTCCTTTTCAAAAAGGGCAAACCGGTTGGATCCTCTCAATGCTGTCAAACCAAACAGAAGCCCACGAGCTCTTAACGCGATCCATTTCACGACCTAAACTGAACTGTTAAAGGGATGGACATAATAGGGTGCATTCCCTCTATTTCGCTCGCACGCTTGACATTTTCACACATCGTAAGGCTCCTGTTTTGCAGTAATTAAGTGTACCTATAAGATAAACTGTAAACAAAATAAAATTAGGTACGGCCATTTCTTATTTTACTTTCAGAATCTAGCATAGCTTGTGACGCAATATTTGTGGAGGGTTCCTTGTTTGTTCTTTTTCTTTCAAAATTCGAGTCCGTATGTCTTGAAACACGCAAACAGATATTGTGATTTTAGTCTCCGGCTTCTGTTAGGCCGTGTTTACGGAGATGCGGCGCGTTGCGCGGCGCGTTGGGCGTTTCGTCGTACATTGCAGCAGCGGGCGCGTCATCGCTCACGCAAACACAAACATAAATTTGGCTATGTACGAGGGACTTCCCGACGTGCCGCACAACGGCGCACGTCTCCGTAATCGAGCACTTTGGCATAAGACCTCTAATGTTAGAAAGAACAAGCAAATTATTAGCATTTTTAGTGGTAAATTATCAAATGGCTTCTGTGTAGTATTAGCAGTTTGCGAATTATTCGTAAATGTAACGAAAGGTACTAATCATGTTTTTAGTTTTCATAAGCTTTAGGATGGTGCACACTGGCAAAGTCCGGGATAATTTAGTTTTTTTTTTTATGAGATGAGAAAACAGCAAATAACTCGTGGCGCTCTGGGTGGAACGAGAAGTACTGTGTCCCTTCAGGTGCCCTTTGCATTAACTTTTTCAATTAATCCCGTAAACCCGGTATCTTTAATAGCAGGGGCCTTACCATTACGTGATAGAATGTCAGTTGTACGAGTTAGACAAAAGTATAGAGCTATACAACCTGTACACCGTTAAATTTTGATCGTTTTAATCCCGTGGAGGGTCGATTCGGTACATGAAACACTATCGCTTTGTAAAGATAAAATTAAAAAATAAAGTGTTTTTTTTTTAAATCGAATTAATTTGCGTATGTACGAAATTAATTTCTTTAAACTTAACGTCAGCTGGGCGAGTTCAATAACCTGTAGGTAGTTAGTACGCAACGACCGACAACTACCTACAAGGTAATTGAACTCGTTTACTTAAAGAAATTAATTTCGTACATGCGTAGGTATATTAATTCGAGTTTTAGAAAAAAGTATTTTATTTTTTAACTTTTACAAATCAATAGTGTTTCATGTACCGAATCGACTCTCCACGGGATTAAAAGGACAAAAATTGAACGGTGTATAACTCCATCCCTTTACCAGTTCAGTTGAAGTCGTAAAATGGATCGCCTGAAGAGGTCGTGGTAATGCTTTTGATATCTTAAAACTTCAAAGAACATAATGACACCTCAGCTTGGCGGCGAAATGAATTAAAGAAACCACAAGAAGCAGATGTTTCATCGACTTTCCTAACACCACTCCCACCATATCCATGCTAATAGTCCAATTTATCAAAAAGCCGCTATCCACCGCTACTTTTAACACGGAAATCTGTTCCCTTCGCCTATCAACCGAGCACCAACTACTTAGAGACACCATCCATTTTGTTTTGGAAACAAGTTAGCCGCGATCATTAACGTAGCAAGAATTGTGAATAAATCATATTAATATTATGTTATTTGTGTCGCTCCATTACGAATCTTCTGAGGTTTTAGTGAGATATTCTGATTATTTGTGAATGTAGCTGCTGGCTGTTGTTATTTTTGCTGATAGAGCAGTGGTGGCCGAATACGAGTTGCAGGTCGCGGTTTCAAACCAAGCCAAGCTCATTACTTTGTGTAATTTATTTCATGTTTCGTGCTCTCAAAACGGTGAAGGAAAACATCGTGAGAAAACTGTCCTAGAACCAAAAAAAAAAATCAAAAACTTGTGACATTCACCGTCGTCGACAGCGCGTTCTGTTC
This sequence comes from Leucania comma, assembly GCA_958295575.1. Classification (NCBI taxonomy): domain Eukaryota; kingdom Metazoa; phylum Arthropoda; class Insecta; order Lepidoptera; family Noctuidae; genus Leucania; species Leucania comma. The sequence goes on along the minus strand of OY282477.1, from coordinate 17,953,142 downwards.
CCAGTTAGAGGTCCAGCCTGCTAACTGCAGGCAGGCAGGGTCGAAGCCTGCTGGGTTCAAGGGCTGTTTTCTGAGAGGAAGGCTCAGCCCCGGCACTATATGCTACGAAGGAAGGGGGTAGGTTTTTAGTCAGTAAGAGTCTGACACTACTTCCCGCTCCGCCCAAGGGCGGGATTTGTCATTGGATGATTTTACCTACGAGAGAGAGAGTGAGAGCGGAGACCTGAGTTCCAGCAGTGGGAACATTAAAAGGCTAATTATGTTTATGTTTTCTTTATGATCTTAAGTAAAAAATGGGATTCTGGGTTATTATAAACAGTTAAGGTTTTCTTTTAGGCACTGGCGTAACTATACTTCATCGGTTTAGGCAGTTAACTATACGTAAACAATCTTGATAAGTCTTTTTATTAAAAAAAAACGTATAGAATACATTCAAAGATTATTTAAATTTAGTTAATTACCTAACACCGTTTAAGGTAAATAGTTAATTGTAAACATTTTTAGACAATTTTTAGATAAAAAACTTGTGAGGATTGTATACCTTTAGTTAATTACCTAAACAGTATAGGTGCCTGCGATGCCGAGGCACAGGGCGCAATCGCTGAAGGGGCGCAAAAAATTAGCCTTTTTGTTTGCATTTAACTTTTTCCTAGGGGCGTAGGTAGGCCTAGAAGCTCGCACCGGACGTATGAAAGGCTAGATATGCCACTGCTTTTTAGGTAAGGTGACCAAAGCAGGAGTTTTGATTGCAGTCTCTGTAAACGTAAAGTAAAAGTTCATATCCTGAGTTTACATTTTTTCGTGTTCTTTGAGTTAACTGGCTAGAGTATTATTAAAATGTTGTTAGTTACGAAATAAATGAAAAATATTTTTAGGTGGGGTTAGTTAAGTTTTTAATTAAATACATTTAAGTAAATAAATACTTAGTAATTGCATTGTCGCCTTAGATTAAGGCCTATAAAGATAGTTGTATTTATAAGAAATAATAAATGTGGTTCATCGAAAATATGTGCTTAAGAATCTACTATAAAAAGTTGAAAAACCAACAAAACAATAAGGTGAAAGGTGAAAATCTGAGTTAAGATGTTATACTTAGGTAGGAACAGAAAAGATTAGGACCAAAATTGGATAGAAAAGAGAAATGACAAAGATAGAAAACGAAGTAGACAATTACAAATGTGTGTATAATCAACACCTAAGTAATAAAGATTCGATTTCGGTGCTCCATCCTGCAGGCGCCGCCGCCGGTATGCACCCAGCCTTATCTCGTTACATCGTTTGTCAAGTGGGCTGAGAACATGATGGTTTTGTCCAATCCATCGAGCGTGGGACTGGACATCACCATGGTGTGAACTAGCTATCACCATTATTTATATTTTTATTCGATTTTTTTATTGAACACTCCAAACACACGACATATTAAATGCGACCTTGTGACACGACACATAAAGTTTAATTTGAAACAGTAATCGCGGGGGAGTATTATCGAAACTAATCTTTTACGACTGCTTTGTCACACCAGTAGGTCCCACTTTATTGCAAGATAAATTCCCAAATCTATTTCGGAAGGTACGCTTTTGACATATATATGATAATGTGTTCGTTGAAACTGAAGCCGTGAAATTAAAAACCATTGCCATAAGACAATATCATGTTGTATTAATTCACGAATTTTTTAAATACGTTCTTTTTTTGAATATTTTGAAAGCCGTTTTATTGCTTACAATCAAATAAACACATATTCAAGTGTGTATTAAGATTCGTATATGTTCCCAGTTACTGGTTATCGAAGTATTATTTAAATAAAAGCTATAAATATTGAGAAAAAACTATTAAAGAGAATGTGTTTAATAGTCATATTTATGTATGAGCTAGGTTTAAGTTTAGCGACCAATCGTTTTTACTTGTTTAAGAATATTTTATACGCTCATAATTTTAAAACTGACAATGATCTTTGAATAGCCCTTCCAGCATTAAGTATTATAGACATAACAATAAACTTTGAAATTATCTAAATCAACTATTATGGTGGTGGCCGAGTGGTAACGGTACCGACTTACGATTTGTAGGTCGCGGGTTCAAACCCAAGTAGGCGCATTACTTTGTGTAATTTATTTCATCACCATTGCTCTCAAAACGGTGAAGGAAAACATTGTGAGGAAGCGGCATGTGCGGCATGTCTTAGAACCAAAAATTCGAAGACATGTGACATCTACCAACCCGCACTGGGTCCGCGTGGTGGATTACGGCCCATTTCCTCTACAAGAGAGGAGGCCTGAGCCCCAACAGTGGGAACATTATGAGGCTATGCTATGCTAGGTACATTCCATTAGGTATAGTCGTGAAATGCATTCAATCCGGGATTAATAAGAGGTTACTTATTCTGTGTAAGAGGCCAACAGACAGGTACCTACTGTAGTAAGATTAACTAACAAGCAATGGGTAGCACGCTGTCCGATCGTCCGGTAACCGACCGGACCGAGCCCAAGGGCGGGATTTATCATTGGATGATTTTACCTACCATAAGAAAACCCTTTAACTTTTCTTTATTTTAAAAAAAAACCCCAGAAGCACTAAAAAGGTTGTTACCACTGCATTAACTCTAAAAAAAGATGTCGTTCAAAAAATTAAACAATGTACTAACGTCAAAGAAAAAGTCATATTTCTTATTAATGTAGACAGTATACATTATCAGAACACTTAGAACACTAGTTTGTGTATAGCATACAAAAGAAGCAATGTATTATAAAGCTTTAAACTTAAGTCAACACAAGTTGTTGTGTTTTGACAACTGTACAGTCAACAAAGGAGATAAGTAATCCGGTACGTCAGATATAATTGCAGTTTTCATGGAAACCAATAGAAGGATATGAATGAAATATAATTAAATTCATAGTAAATAAACAACGCATTGGTAAAATTAAAATTCCATGAAATCTTTGCCATGAAAACTTCAACTAAATCTGACGACCCTGGTAACTTATCTCCTTTGTTGACTGTACCCACAAATTAACTCGGTGTTGCCAGCCTAATGGTCGCGAAGGCAATTAAAGACAGAGATTAAAAGTAAAAACGTTGTGATCTCGAGTTTCTCGGTACATTTGTGGGAACTTTCATTGTTAATTACTTCAGAACCGCGGTGTTATATGACTTTATCAGATCTCCGCTAGTTAGTTGATGAGTTGAATTGTTGAGAAGAATTTAAACGGCGGAGCTTCCTCTCGTTTGTATCAAGATTAATTTCAATAGTTAGGGCCGATTATGTTTTCGATGACGTGGGAAAATAAAACGAATCGGTAAGAAAATGGAGTTCCTAGGAAACCGTAAAGCGTATCCTAAATACTATTTTTACCAATAAGCTGGCTCCGTGAGTCCGAACTTACCTGAAAATAAATAAAACAATAAATTAATAATAGAAACAACAATATCTTAATATAATTATTAATAATAAATGAATATCAACATGCGTATCACTACATAGTATAAAACAAAGTCGCATCCCGCTGTCTGTCCCTATGTATGCTTAGATCTTTAAAACTACGCAAAGGATTTTGTTTTTGTTATTTTTTCAATAGATAAAGTGATTCAAGAGGAAGGTTTATATGTATAATACATGCATAATGTATTTAATATCACCATTGTACCCGTGCGAAGCTGGCGCGGGTCGCTAGTTATTATATAAAAGCCAAAGACCTGACTCGTTCACCGACTCATCAACACTTAGCCCCAACCCTATGACATAAAACGCGGGGGGGAGCAATAGGGAGGGTCAGATTGTTACTGACCAAAACCTACCTGAGTTATTCAATTGCTCTTTAAGTTCTCTTTAAGGGCTGCTATACCCATATTTTATTGGTGATCAACCACCTTGAGCAAAGTGGTTACCTGTTTGTAATACCAAGAAATACTGGGAGAGGGATGTATTGCCACAAATTGATTTACAACCCCTTTAACACCCATTGTGTATTTCATAATACTTTTACTATTAATATAATAATAATATAATATTCCACAACTATCACACATCGTCGTGTAGTCCCAAGCTAAGCAGAGCTTGTGTTATGGGTACTTATTTAATTGTTATTTACCTTTACAAAATCGGTAAAGCCTGTTCTCAAGATTCGAGCTGGTGAAATAGCGGCCCACTAATGAGCATAATATTCATAATATTGTGCGGCTCAAAAGACTCTTGTTAGGTCCACACACGGGTGTCGACAAAGTAGGACTCTATTAAATTCTAACGCCTTGGTGCACGCTATAAGAAGAAGCGTTTTCATAAGCGAGCGGTAGCGATGTTAACATTTCTTTTTTAATTTTCTAAACTAGTGCCTGACTGCGATCTCGCCTGATGGTAAGCAGTGATGCAATCGTTAATGGCGAAGTGCTCTAAAAAAAGTGTAAAATCCGTTCTTAGCAGATGTCTAAACTCTTTATGGAACCTAGCTGCCAAATTTAAAGTTTTTAGGTGTTATAGTTTCTGATTAATTATTTCGTGATTAATCAATGAGTGATATTTCACTTTATTATATATAGGTAAAACTCCCACCAGTGATGCAATCGTTAATGGTGAAGCGTATTAGTTTATTAATAGCCTACTCACTCTACCCTTGAAGACCACCGTAGGCGCGGGCTTGCGGACGGCGTGCAATGGGTAGCGCGCTGTCCTATAACCGACCGGACTGAGCCCAAGTCGTCGACGGCGCTTTCTGTTCCCGCGCGCCTCAAGGAGCTGTCAGAACACCAGCTCCAAGAGGCCCAGCCTGCTAGCTGCAGGCAGGCAGGGTCGAAGCCTACTGGGGTCATAGGTTAACTTCCGAAAGGAATACCCGGCCCCAGCACGATAGGCTACGAAGGAACGGGGTAGGTTTTTAGTCAGTAAGAGTCTGACACTACTTCCCGCTCCGCCCAAGGGCGGGATTTGTCATTGGATGATTTTACCTACCATAAAAAAAAAACCCTTGAAGACAACTTAATTATAATCGAACGGTAAATCAGTAGGCAAATTATTCCAATCGACGACAACGACGAGGCGAAACGCTTAATTCGGACCGTAGAAGGAACTCCACATCCAATTATTTTTTTTTCTCGCTAATAGTCAAGTATGTATTGTGGTAAATCTATGCTCATTTTAACCATATCTACCTGGTATATATTAAAATTTGGTTAAATATTTAAATATGAATGTTTAGATAAACAAATACCTGAAGCAAACTAGGGTAGGCTACTATGATACAGCAAATCCCTCAGTAATTTGGTTGGATGCAATCTTAACTAGGTAGTCACACAACTAAAAAGCTTACAAAAATAAGAAGCTTTTTAACAAAAGTCGCGTCAAATGTCCATTCTTCCGCAGTGTGCACCGCTCTCCTCTCGCCCCTTGCGCCGCCCGTCTCAGTGTTCGCACATTACCCCGCAAAGCCTCCACACACACGCCCTCAATGCACAAAGACATATAATAACATAAGGCGGCTCGCAATTAAAAAATTTAAGGCACTTTGTCGTCGCCAGAGCCTTTAACTTCCACTTCCTAATGTAAACGCTAACGGTGGGTAGATTCGTTTTCAAAGATTTTGTAGTTAATGCAGTTTCCATTACGTACATTTTGTCTTTAAACATATGAAACGGTTTTAATGATGATGTCATTAATTTAATATTTTCATGAAATGGTTTTAAAGTTTGTTTGAATACGATGGGTGGCGTTTCTGGCGTCAGTGACGAAGGAAATAAGAAAATGTGGCAGGTATTTCCTGTACCTATTACAAGATTCATTAAAACCACTCAATTCGTTCCTTGTTTGTCACTAAAATAATTGACGAGTTATTTTCATGATGACCTAATTCACATTCGCTATCAATTTAAGCCGAAACAAAATTTCATCATCATTATCAGCCTTTTAATGTTCCCACTGCTGGGACTCAAGCCTCCTCTCTAGGAGAGGGAATGGACCATAATCCACCACGTGGGCCCAGTGCGGATTGATGAATGTCACATGTCTTCGACGTTTTGGTTTTAGGACATGCCGGTTTCCTCACGATGTTTTTCTTCACCGTTTTGAGAGCAGTGGTGATGAAATAAATTACACAAATTAATGCGCCTGGCTGGGTTTGAACCCGCGAACTACAACTCGTATGTCGGGGCCGTTACTTGGTCACCACTGCTCTCACAACAAAAAATTACACAGACAGAATTATTTTGGTCATTAACACCTCGGGCGTTACCTTCAAATCACTAATAAAATGCACCCATTCGTCGTGAAAAACAAAAATAAAAGTTAATTTATCGTCTATTTCCCTTATTAAAATGTGAGAATTTACAGTTATTCGTGTGTTCCATTCCGTTACCGATGTTGATTAATGTCAATAATTTACTGGACGTACGGGACACATTAATGTTGGCCCTTGCTTAATTTCCCTCAGTTTATCGTAGCCCTGCTGACAACTGAACTGGCGATGACAACTCGCTGTACGACACACGACGACAGATTTGTGCGCAAACCTATTTAGGGTGACATCAAAATCTATGTTCACGAAACTTTAGTTTTTTTTTTACAACAAAAAGGTGTGACTGACTGTGAAAGATTGTGGACTCCAGAATCCAAGGTTTTTGTATGACAAGTGTTCATCCGGATATTGTGCTGAAATTAGCTTGTTATGATACTTTCAACTAATTTTAATAATAGAGAATTTCAAAACGTCTCTCAAGCTGTACTACTGTCAAAACTGCTCTCGAACGATGTTTGGGCGTGTCACCGTCACGATAAAAAATGGTTGAAACTAGAAGCACAATATAATGAGCCATAAAAAATATTGTCGCATATTTTAGTGCATTTTAAAGGATTTCATGTAGGCGGTCCAGGCATTCTCATAGGTAAATTATGTCTGGCAATAAAAGCCAACAGTAAATTACCGTCCAACTGTCTTGTTAGTAAAACTATCAATATTGTCACATCATTAAAATCAACGTGATTGCACACCTTGAGCACATCGTAGATTAAATTTCATAGTTCTCCATAAAAGTCGTGTCAATCGAGACAGAGCGTCAAATATTTAAATTAAAAAAATAACACTTTTCAAATTCAAACATTCTATCAAAGAATGAAACTGGCTCAGATAAACACAGATTAATAAACAACAACAGAAGTGTCAGTTCGCGGAATCGTTGATGAGAATAAAGCGATAGCATTTCGCAATGGATAGAGCGTTACTCCGAAATACGTTACGATCTCGTAGCTAGACGGATGCGATGCCTCTCTCTTTATTATTCCAATAACAATCCGTAATGAGTGCTCTGGTCAAACGTAAATAGCAACTTCATACATTTGAATGATGCCAATGTAAACTCTGTTCTATGGACTACTCTGTGCCGTTTAGGGTTATCGCTCCATTTTATTATTCGTGAAATCGTAACATCTTGAATCGTATGAATCAGAAACCAGATTTTGATTTTAAAATATTCAGATCATGTCTAAAATCAGATCGTTTTAATATTTGATTGCAAAGTAATCAAACGGTATGTTATAGATCTGAGTCGACTTCATCGTGCTCACGAGTTCATTTTGCACTAAGTTTTTGTGTTTTATTAGTAACTTACATCAACATAATTAATGTCATTAAAATGTAAAGTCTTCCACTTTTTGTTTCGCTACATTACGTACTATTCAATTAAAACAGAGCGGTATTCAGTTCTTGCCCATTAAATAATTAATCAATGTTTAACCCTAGATATTAGACTTGTACGGAGTGATAGTATGACGGCTGACAGGGTAAAGTGGAAGAAGAAAACCGCCGGGCCTTGGTTCAGGCCATGGTCCGGAGTGAGGAAGGATGGCAGGCGGTCGCCTCCTTCTGCGAAGCAGTAATGCTAGCAAAGGAGGAGGCCGACCGCATCAGGCAGAGGCAATGGGGCGCTCGCTCCAGCCGCCGCCGGGATTCCGATCCCGATTTCCGGCCACCGTAGGCGCGGGCTTACGGACGGCGTGCAGTGCGTAGCATGCTGTCCGATCGTCCAGTAACATACCGGACCGAGCCCAAATCGCCGACGGCGCGTTCTGTTCCCGCGCGCCTCAAGAAGCTGTCAGCAAACCGTAGAGGCCCAGCCTGCTAGCTGCAGGCAGGCAGGGTCGAAGCCTGCTGGGCTTAAGGGCCGTTTTCTGAGAGGAAGGCTCAGCCCCGGCATGATAGGCAACGAAGGAACGGGGTAGGTTTTTAGTCAGTAAGATTCTGATACTACTCCCCGCTCCACCCAAGGGCGGGACTTGTCATTGGATGATTTTACCTACCATAAAGGAAAAAAAAAACCCAAATAACATGGGAAAAGGGCAGGAAGATGATGATGATTAGACTTGTACGGAGACCAAATTGTGTTAATTTATTTGTAACTTTTTATTACCTAGAAAAGACATAGTTTCGTTAAAAGAGCTTAGGTACAGCCCTAACGTTGCAACCGGCGTACATCAAAGGCACACCTCACACTGCCAGTTTACATTGTAACCCAGCGGGAGTGTTTACACTGACATTAGACTACTGACCTCCTATGACACTCGGTGTGTCGAACTTTCGACGCCGGAAGTCGATTGTGTGACATTGACGACACTTGACATACCCTGCGTAAAATCACGCGCGTAGGGTGACCATGTGTGAAAAGAAAACATGATAGCACAATTTTAAAATAAATTTTATTATTATGGTTTTTGAAAAAGTGCTTTCTATTCGGTTTTTTTCCCGATGGTTTATTATTATTATTCCTTTTATTCTTTGTAAATACATATAAATTACATTTTTAAATATTTTTATTATTATTATTATATTATATATGAACAACTTTTTGGGATTAATTTGTAAAAAAAAAAAATTGTGCATTGTGTTTATTGTTTAGATGTCTTAACTTCAGGATATCTTTGAAATTTATTGTATAAAAATAATTTTAAAATCAATTGTTATTGTTATCATATATAACACAGATCGATAAAATAGTCGTATATACAAGTTTTAATGCTATGTATGTAGGTCATCATGATCATTTTAGCCGAAAAACGTCCACTTTTCGTCCACAAAGGCCTCCCCAAGTGTCGCCACAACGACCGGTCCTGTGTGTTTCGCATCCATCGGATTTCCACGATTCTCACTAGATGAAGAAAAATGATGTAGTTTTGCTAGTATTTAACGGCAAAAAACTCTTCAATGAAAACGACAGTGCTTCAGAATTTAGTAATTAAAGCACACACTGGAAACTAGAACAAATCCGAGCAAACAAGCGGATGTTTCCCCTAAATACCGCTTTATATTAATGAACCTCCTTGTTTCTAGGTTAAAATGCGGTGGGCGTGTGCATACTAACAATATTCACAATAATAGGATCGCGCCTTTGATCTGTCACATCGTCAAACGAAACGAAATTATGACAGGATATTTAATTTAGTTCAGCACTGACAATGTTGACGGTTCGATCTGTCACTGATATTCATTAGGAAAAAATGAACGAAGAATTTGTGCCAGAGTCCGTGATTTATTTGCGATCAATATATTATTTTCAGTGGGCTGTCTGCAAATGTATTTCGCTACTGTTGTGCCATTTGCGAGCCGAAGAGTGAGCAATTTTATTTTTTATTCCTACTGTTACTAATTGTAGAAAATAACTCTTAGTATAAGAACGACCTGTCATAATTCAGTCTATGATTTTTTATTACCATTTGTAATACTTCAAGAGATTGAAGTCCCGTTGATTTAATTCTAATAATAAATTTAAACGCTTGAACAGAAAATAAGTTCATCAAAAAACAGGTAATAAAGTCAAAAGAAACCAAAATTAAGAAATCCTAATGTAAAACCAGATTTCAATCAACATTCCCGATGTAATCAAAGCGAAAAAAAAAACTTTTAAAGGCAGCCAATAAAAACGTTAGTACAGAATAGTAACCGTCCGATGTGAAGATTGAGATAACAGAAATCCAAGTAGGTAACAGAATACATTTCTTTAATGCTCTGTTCTTACTTTACACAAACTGTGCGTTTAATGAACTTTGTCCCGTGTCTTGAAAATATGTGCTCATAAGATGGTAAAAAACTTGCGTGTACTAAACGGTAATAACTTTTGCTAAGCAGTTACACCTGTATTGCTACTTAACGGTGGCGGTGACTTTTTTTTTGATTAAGAGCAGATTAACATTTTTTTTTTATGGTATCAATCATATTTTTAAGCATTTAAATTTCATACAGAAATGAACAAATTGGTGTATCTATTTACGCCTTTCAAAATTCAACAGTAATCATTTAAAGCACCTTTTTTTTCTAGATAAATTTAGCTTATGAAACCGTAAATATATCTTTAATATCAGACTATTTAACCTGCTAAACTAACCATAAAAATCATCTAAAAGTCAGAGACTGTCAGAGAAAGAACAATTTATAAAACATAAAAACAGGAATGTGCCAATATCAATCTGAGTAATTTCGTTTTACCACGTGTGTTGACTCACGGTTTTTAAAACGATATATTTTAAAGAAAAACAAATGGGAAACTGGATAATAGTGTGATGTTTAGTCACAATAGAGAGGAGTGCTCGTAAATCCGTCTGGCTGGGCCGAATTAAAATCTATTCGAGTGTGGAATATAGAGGTAAATGACGCGTGAACAGACAAATGTCATATTATTTTGACGGAAGTCAAAACTTTGTATATAAAAACAATATTTGAGATTTTTTTTTTAAAGTGTACTACAATGTTCTATTTTACAAGACCACTAACTGCAACCCACGGTTCCAGTGAAATTAGTATTTTCCATCTTTTAAAGACAATCATCATACCATTTTTTTGTAATTATTTAAATTTGCTAAATTTATAGAGGATTTTTTAATTAAATGAACAGAACAAAAAAATAAATATTCAAATTGGTTAAGTTTTTTTATAGTTTTAACGAGTTTAATGCAATTGATTTTTTCTTTTCTCTACCCACACATTCACGCACGTATCTCTCTGACTCTGTCTACCTATTGGTGAAAATAGCATGAATATTGGTTTAGTAGTTTTTGAGTTTATCGCAAACAAACACACAACAGACAGATGCGATGGGGGAATTTGTTTTATAATGTGTATGTATATGTTTATTACGTACATAAAGATAAGAATGATGAAATTAATTTTATAAAAATACAGTAAAAATTATGTAAAACTAGGATACTGATACTGTAAAAAAAAATGTCTTGGGCGTGTTCGTTTGTCAAACATTTTCTTGTCGATTGTGACAACTTTATATTTGCAGAAGTATTTTTAATAAAATAAAATTTAATTGATCTGTTAACTTATTTACAATTATTATGCCATTAATTTGTGGTTTTATTTCAAGATATAGGACAGGAAGTGGTTGACTATATTTTCGTATTATTATACTTACAACTTTGTGAAATATTTATTGTTATTTCTTGTTATTATTATTAAACGATAAACACATGTATTATAGACCAGTCGACCACACGTCAGTCGTAATGTCGTCGAGTTTTAATAAACCTGGAGACCAGATTATACTGGTTTGTTAACAACTGACCGGTTTTGTAACCATTGATTTGTACCTAGTTTTTACTCGATTATTTTTTGTGTTGGGAATCTAAATTTCTTTGAACACTCCGTTACTAAAGAGTCATTTCGCTGTGACCTTTACTTCGTATTATAAAAAAATATTGTAACATGATTTGGCTTTCTCCGCGATGTTTAATCTTGAAGATTAAGTAACCATCGTTAATATATCTGTTCGGAATCCAAGATGTGCAATAAAAGAGATTTATTAATATTCCTTTTGTAAACAATGCGCGGCAGATTTTGGCCGCATTCTTCTTTTCGTAAAAACTGTGAACGACGACACATTACAGTAAAATTACAATATTTTGTCCATAATTTTCTAAACTTTATGTCAACGCATTTAGCATTGACGATAGGTTAACGACTTTGCAGGTCGGCCACTCTGAAGATTGATATCCTAATTTATTGCACATTAAATTCTTCCATTCAACACCACAAGTATGTACCTAAAATTTATGTTTCCTTGTCTTTTCTTCACATAAAAAATAATGCAATTTATTGTGTCAGCTCACTGAAACAATAATTATGGTACTTGTCTACTTTAAACTGAGTAAATTATAAAGATCTATTTCTGTGGGGATAAAGGATAATCCCGAACACGACGGAACGTTGGCATTCCCATACGCACACCGACCACCAACAATGGAGGGCAATTAATAAAAACGGCTTTTTTTAAAAAAGGAACCGGGACGAAACGCGCTACTCCCGCGCACCTTACCTCAGTCTAGGGTTACCAGGTATTGATATGCTCAAAATTTAGGGTCCAATTAATTTGTAAAACGAATTAATTTAAAATGTAAATAAAACATTTATTTAATTACCCAGTTTAGAAAGGTACCAAAAATAGAATGTATTAAATCTTTATACAATAACGTTGTTTTAAATAATTGGTGATACCCGTCAAAATACTGGGCCACCTAAAACTTTTTTCTGTATACTACTCATTTTGTATATTTTTGTCGAGTTTAGCAGCCCTATAAGTAACGCATCACGAAATATACGTTCATCCGCGCACTTCGCACGAGATCACGTTCCGCGCATTATTTTGATGAATTCCAATTTCGAGCGCACCTACGCCATTTTATTTTCTTTTCTTAACGGCCTTTTGTTGTAGGGAAATCGTTAAAAGGACATTATATATTTAGAACAACAGAATACAGCGTTTAGAAAAATATATTCCGTTTTATTTTAATTAACTTTTCGCATTAAACACGCCAATTGTTACCTTCTAACTCTACAATTTCTAAGCAAAATGACCTTAAAAGCACTTAAATTCGCGTTCCGTGACCATAACGGCCACTAACACCGGTGTAAAACCATCTTACTACTATTAAAATACAGAGATAAGTGGAAACAATAAAAGTAAAACAAAGCAATTAAAAATTCATCAAATGTACAATTGAGAGAGATATAAACAACAGTTTATTACTACTATTAATCATACAGTTAAAATCTCGCGTCACTTTTGTAGGTGGCTATTGTGCGGTGTTCCTTTCATGCGCACTGTGACAACCTGTAATAAATCGCGAGTGTTGCCATCAGTATAAATGTTACAAGAATTACAAGCCGGCCTTTTCAACTTTCAACCAATTATTAACAACTTACCTGGTTTTTGTTTTAAAATTTTGGCGTGGGTAAATGGTGATGTTTTGTTAAAGATTATATGTCTTATGTTGGAAGCAAGCTCTACGTACTTCGTCTGTTTTTTTTTGGCAGGTAAAAATCATCCAGTGACAACTCCCGCCCTTGGGCGGAGCGGGAGATAGTGCCAGACTTTTACTGACTAAAATACCCACCCCGTTCCTGCGTTGTCTTGATTCTAGGGCCCTGGTGTGCCTGGGTACCTTCACATTTACCCATGACGTGTCGATGAGCTAGACGTGGCATTAGTATATTCAATCAATAGGACAGGAAAATTGTTTCCTAAAACCTATTAACAATTCATCGTACCTATACGCAGAATAGTCTAATTAATAAAAACTATAATAATATATAGGTTAACTGGTAATCAGTGAACGATACTTAAACACGTGATTTTAGTCATGATAACAAACAACTTTTACTATGGGACCAAACCTGAAATCGCGAAAAAAATCAGCCAAGTTCAGTACATTTTGTTCAAAAGTTTTTTGTTATCATGTAATATTATATAATATTTTTAATTATAAATAATATTTTTATGGTGAAAAATAAAAACATAGATACTATGTCTAATCATCAATATTTCCATTGATATGAATCTGAAAATTTTCATTGTCGATAAGTAAGATAAGAAAACGCGTTTTCATAATTTTCATAGAACCTCTACTAATTAGCACGATACAACCAACTGTCACAAAAAAAAGAAAAATAAAAATAAATGTAAAGCTTCTGTTTCCTTTCAAAAACAAAATACTGAAGATTATTTTTGTGTTGAAAGAGAAAAAAAAAAATAAGAAAGAAAAATGGAAAGTCCGATTCATCCGGAGCTCGTTGCTCGGTGCTCTATTCAGAAACAACTTATTAAATAAATTAACCGCAAGTTGGTGGAAAAGGAAAACTAAGGAAGCGCACGAAGACGCGGAGGCGGAGCGGGAGCGATTTTATAAATATACCAAGACTGTGCTTTTCAAGAATATATAAGATATTATCAGCATTTTCATAAAGAGAGACGGTGACAGGTTTAAAAACTCATTACAAAGTAAATAACATTATGTATCTAACAGTTTAATTACTTCAAATAATTATGAAAGGTCAGGAAAAGCCATGGAAAATAATGAATATTGAGACTATTTTTTTATTGATTTGATTAAGGCCACTTTTACTTCCCTAGCAAATAGCGAAATACTCGTTTCAGTAGTGCTACCACAACCTCTCAACGCGATCAATTTTACGATCTAAATTACATTGTTAAAGAGATGGAGCTATTTAGGGTGTATTCCTATCTCTCGCTCGAACGGTTGACATTTTAATACGTCATAGTAGGTTCCCTGTTCAGTTCAGTCTCCTTAAGAGTTCTTAAACGTAAAAGGCTTTAGTACCCCTTATCTTCAGTTTTCTATTAGGTAATAAAACATTGTAAAACAATTTAAGATTATATCGATATTTAATTTCCTCAAATCGCCATCGCGCCGCTTATCAACGTGGCCACGTAACCAGCAGCTCGGCTTGGCCGGACAAAGCTGTTAATTCTTTAAAACCCGACTCCATTCTGTTCTCTTTCAATGCGGACTGTAGTCTGTGGCGAAGAAAGACCGCAAAAATAATTGGAAAGTGACGTGAATAACTACGGTTTATTGAGGGAGATGTTGTTAGCTAATTATTTAGATTGAAATAGGCGACAGTGGTTTCGGTATAATAGTAACAAAAGGAATCATCGTTTTTGAAACCTCTACAGCCTGGACGCCTCGTCTTTTATCCCGCCTACATTGTAGGACTGGAACAATTTGCCTGCTGCGGTCTTTCCGCCCTATTATAATTTAGGTGTCTTCAGAACTAGAGTGAACAGGTTCAGGTTAATAAACTAGTGTGATTTACCTTCAACGATTGCATCACTGCTTATCATAAGGTGGGATCGCTGTCAAGTACTAGTTTAGGTATATCAATTAAAAAAAAAGTCTTCAGGCCTCATCAATCAAATGTTTTTTTCATAACCAAATACAATTAGTAAATCAACGTGCAAACCACAAAACTGCGTAAGCACATAGACCGTATGTTCTTTCCAATAAGTGCAGATAAAACGAGACAGTTACTGAACTCGATTCTAAAAACCCACTATAAAACTCCTACCATCTTTTCTTTCCGTGCACACAATTTTCTTTTCAGCGCATTTATCGATAAAGTACACAAGGATGTTCGCATCCCTACGGCGCCCCGGGAACGCGGCCCAGATTTCCAACTTTTCATCACTCTCCTTGCCTTCCCGGCTCATTGTGTCCGTGGGAACCTTTATTGCCCCCATAGAAAACCGTGAATACCGACCAAGAAAAGCATTTGTGTACTGAATACATACAAAGAAGCATGTTTCAGTTGATTCCGTACCTGTTTCAGACGTCTTTTCATTTCGGTTTTTACCGATTGGGGCAGCTCTATTGGCTATGGTCTTGTTTTGTATCGGTAAATGAGTTTCGTACTGCAGAAAGGTTAATTTACTTTTCAGTACCGTTTTGTTTGTGAGCGTAGGAGGTCCTATTTTGGTGGATATTGTATGGCTTTTAATTGTAGTAAGAGGCTATTCATTTATTACGTAAGTCGATTTAGAGGAGGACCATGTCTTATTTTTCTTACAAGGGGGTAAAAAAAAATTACTTTTAAAAATAAACATTAAAACTGACTAAACGTATTTTCATTTTTTCCTTTAGATTTTAGACGTTATATAATAAATACGTAGATATTAAACAGGAGGGGAGAGATCAGAAACATTAGAAAAATTAAGAATAAGCCGACCCCCTCTTTCCTGGGAGGGAGCCAAATATCGTCTTACGTAATTAATGAATGGCCCCTAAGTACTTATACGAGTATTTATTAACGCTTTTATTAGGTTTCATTTGAACTGTTTTCCTCAAAGTCTTAATTCCCTAATGAGATAACATATAGTAATAATAATTTACCTATTAATTTACCTACCAACAAATATTACGGAATGTATGCATCACAAATCATTCCATTCATGCTTTGACGTCATACCATATTATATATCTGTAGGTATAAATAAAATTGAAATGACTGGTTGTAATATGTATGACATAACTTAGTTTTACTAAATGGATACGAAAGTATATTCTATACCAAAAAATAAAATCTGTATGTCTGCTTGTTTCGGCTGATCTCCGAATTAGCTAACCTGATTTTAACGGGACTTTTACTAGCAGATGTTGTTTTAAAAACATAATTAGGGATCCACGCAAAAAAAAACTTAAAATATTGACTAAATTGCAATGTGCTATTTTACAAGTTTGATGCGGACAAAGTCGCAAGCAGCAGCTAGTCAAGAATAAATTTGTTTAGCCAGGCATTTTCTTATTTTGAAATATACCTATTTAAAATCACGAAAATCGATTTTCAAGTTAGAAGCCTGACCATAAACAATGAAAAAAAAAAGTACGTAGCAAAAGAAATCTCAAGGGCACTTATTTGAAAATGCCATTCAGGGGTTTTTCCTCAAGAAACTTTTCCAGCTTCTTCGGGTAACTAAGCGTTCACTACTTAATTACGAAACAAGCAACCTTTCAACCTCGCGTATTTTCTTACTATTCCGTCTAAAGGGGATAGACAATTTTCTTTTATTTTCCTTTTTCTTTTAACACAATAAGATTGCTTTATGCTTCAAGTCAAAGTGATGTAGTAGTTCAAATTAAATTGGTACTTTCGAAATGGATGAAGATAAATAATAATCATCATCATTTCAGCCAAAAGACGTCCACTGTTTGACATAGGCGTCCCCCAAGTGTCGTCATTATGATCGGTCTTGTATTTGTTGGATCTGTATCCATTGGATTACCGCGGTCCTCTCCTTGTAGGAAGCCTTCCAACGCTGCATCTTACGGTACGTGGTCGCCACTCCAGAACCTTTCGTCCCCATCGACCATCCATTCTGTGAGCAATGTGCTCAGCTCATTGCCACTTAATTTCGGCACAAAAAATCTAATCAAATCTCTATAACACCGTTAAATTTTGATCATTTTAATCCCGTGGAGGGTCGATTCAGTATATGAAACACTATCGATTCGAAAAGATAAATTTAAAAAATAAAGTACTTTTTTTAAAAATCGAATTAATTAACGCATGTACGAAATTAATTTCTTTAAGTAAACGTCAGCTGGGCGAGTTCAATGACCTATAAGTAGTTAGTACACAACGATCGACAATTAATTCAAGTTTTAGAAAAAAGTACTTAATTTTTTTATGTTATCTTTACAAATCTATAGAGTTTCATGTACTGAGTCGACCCTTCACGGGATTAAAACGATCAAAATTTAACGGTGTATAAAAATGAATCCCAATTTACCTTGGTCATGCCATAACTTGAACGAACGAACGTCTAGAACGTCTATACCGATTTCATTAACCCCTCACACGCCAGGGGTATTATTATTACGTAATAGCTCCCTTTTTAGAAAATCATACAAAAAAAAAAAAACTTTATCGGGTTTTTTTCAGGAAAAATAAAGATATAGAAACAAAAATTTTCAAAAAAATTAATTTCGTCATATTTGTGTGAACAATAAGATAATTAACGATTTTCAAGGTCATTCAAGTTGTACAAACGTATGTACAATCGGCCTTTCTATACTCATTGTGTAAAAGTGGTACCCTATTGCTGTCACTCCGCTGTCCGTCTGTCTATCACCAGGCTGCATCAATGAAACTTGGCGCACGGGGAGATCATTTTTTTGGAATAGGAAATAGAGAAGTTTTTACTCCGAGAATATATTTCGTTGGGATAATTCGGGAAAACCGACAGATTTAAAAAAAACTTAGCTTACACTAGGAATTACTCCTGTATCGTGGGTGCGTTCACACACATGTAAATTCTCATACACAAGACACGCAGATCAGTGGTGCTATTCTCTAAGAAAACGCAGCGCTGCCTCAACAACGAACACCCAATTAGGATACATTGGATTGTCAACCTAATCTACCTATACATTGGATTGTTAATTCAATGTATCCTATTTGGATGTTCGTCGTTGCGGCAGCGCTGCGTTTTCTTAGAGAATAGCACCGCAGGAGCAATTATCTGTAGACCATACAAATTTTGGTAGAAGCTAGTGTTTTCTTTTCAAAAGTGGAATGATGTTAACAGATAGCAGCAAACACTAAAAACGTAAAAAACAGTTTTCTTATCAACAGCAATGAACCTACAAAGTTATTAAAATGTATGTAAAGGAAATGTACGGTATATTTGATGGGCCTCTGCAGATTAATACTGCCATTACGGCGAGCAGTCAGCTACAGAGGTGAAATCGTGCTACTGTGAATGTAAGAAGATTATCCTATCTTGCTGTAAATAACATTGTAAATTGTGTTATGGCTTTTAATATGTATGCTAATATTAAGAAGGCCCTTTCCGACCTGTCTACCGTCAACTTGAGTAAGGTTTGAAAGCTTGTTGTTTCACTCAACGCAATGTTTGAAAGAGGCAAAGCGAAAGACGTTGCATCGCCTGAAAGGTCTTTTATAAACAAAATAAAATTAATTTCCCTCAACATATCGTTATAAATCTTAATCTAAGTATTGCTTTATTTCTAATTTGTTAGTTTTTTCTTTCTTAAAATTTAAGTTAGTATGTTTTTAAGGTCCCTTCACGGGTGAATGCCTCCTCCAGTTCCTTCCATTTGTCCCTGTCCTCTGGAATATTTTGCCAATCACTTCCTGCTGTATCAATTATATCGTCAGCCCACCTTATTTTTGGTCTACCTACTCTTCTTTTTCCTTCTGGCCTTTTCCACTCTGTGGTTTTAGCTGTCTTCCTACCGGAAAGGTCACTTAGCATTCGGTTATTCCGTCATTCACTCAAATATTTCACAAAACTTGTTTCATTAAATACGTGTTTGCTTAAAAAAAAATTAAAGTATTTTTGGAAAAAAAAATCTTAATATTTAATTTTTTTGCGCAGTTTCCATTTTTGTTTTACTTTTTTGAGTACATTATGAAAAGTCAAAGTTCTTTACTGGTCTTAGTAGGGGTTTTTACTGTATTAGTTTTACAACTGATTTGATTTCAATAGAAACCTAGATATTATCCACAATATATCTGTGTTTCTGAAATATCTAGAGAACGTTGTGTAATAACATCGAAGAGCGGCTGTATGAAAAATGATGATAATGCATCTCGGGTTGGATACTCTTAAGCCGGAGGTATCGGTGCTTCGAATATTGTCCGGATAGCAAAATGCGTTGGATTTAAATGAAGCTACCGATAAAATGTATTCGTGGTATTGTGAACAGCTGCCCGCCGATATTCTAATACGTTTGCCGTTAGTTGGCGGGTCGGTCAGGTAATTAGCCGAAGGTTTGTAATGTATAAGTTAATTTTTGCGCTGAAGTGATGTACAGACATGACGAAAAGACGAAGTCGAAGAAGAGTTAGAAAATAATTTATTTTTAGTTTTTTTAGTTAATGCACTTATCCTTGTTTCTTGTTTTATTTATATATTATTGTACTTTTTAATGGTATGTATGTTACCCGGGATAAAAAAAATACCATAATTACATTTTTTGCCTTATTTTTTAGACTTGTTTATAGAATGCACATCATAATGTACTATAATGCATACTGTATACTATTTTATATATATTTTTTGGAAACTTATCACAGATCACATGTATATGGACCTAGCTAGAAATACAACACCTTTCCCACCAATTTGTTGTAGTCTTTGTACACTGTAAACGATCAAAAAAAGCATTTGGTAATTTTGAATTTGGAACCCACTTAAATGAGTTGCCATTTAAGTGTGTTCCAAATTCAAAACTATAAGTTCTTGACTCTGCAACGCCCTAAATCTCTAACGAGTATGTAAATTATAGCTAAACCAACACTATGTACAACAAACAATGTATTAATGTGTTTCCCCAGATTTTTACAACCGCTAACGTTGCTTGGTATAAAACGGCTTATGAAAAACCAAACATCGTAAATGTCTGCGCTGAAACGACGCCAGTAAACGTCTTGTGCAAACCATAAACTTTCTATGTATAGCTACGCTCACCCATTGTTTTCTCAGTGACGGCTAGCGAATCAAATTATTGGCTACACCATGCCATAGGAAATTCGTCCGTATTTACGAGAATAGTGAGCTAGAATCGCGTGAAAAACACATAGAGCCGCGCCGAAGTGGGGGTAACAATTGTCTATTGTGTTGGCTATCTCTTTTGCGCATCGCGGCGGCGACTTTGTGTGAGCAAGACGGGTGTATACTGCTATTGCTTTCTCTCACAATGCGCTGTGGAAATGGGCACCGCCTTTGTGGCGAGGATTTTCTTCTATTCGTCCATTTACATGGGTTTACTGGTGTGTTATAACATTTTGTGCGCATGTCTATTTGGTTATGATTTCACGGTGTAACGCTGAAGGATTCTCTTTGGCTGAAGCTTTCCGATTCGTGATTGTAGGCGGGTTGCAATAGATTAGCTTAGGTATTATTAGATATAAAAGCGTATATGAAGTTGTATGATATTATCGAGTCTATACGTGGATATAGAGCCCTGAAAAATATGGAAAAATTCAGCGTGCGGCGCAGTGCTTAGTCATTTTTTGTTATAAGCACTTATGCAGCCTTGCTACACAGAAAATATGTCCACGAAGAATTTTAGATAACGACAAAGCAAAAATCCGACAACTGAAGACCGTAAAAAATGCACAGTTTTTTATGTTGTTGACAAACTATTAAATTGCAGCAATAAATCGATTAAAACCACAAAGTACTTACGTTTAGTAATTTTAGTGCCAGCGTTAGGCAACTTAAGCTATTAAAATTCTACTCAAGATAACTAAGTCGTGTTTCTAATTTGTGTGAAACATGTAAGCGGTTAAAATACTTAAATAGTGTAAAACGTGATGTATGGTGCGGTTCATAGGAACAAATAGAGGTGATGGCGGATGCCAATCATAAATCGTTTCTCGATGACTAATCGTTCTGTCAGTAAACTAATCGATAAACTGTACATCGTGGATGTTCGGAGTTTCGAAATTTTAAAACTGGCTGTTGAAGTGGCGCTCTACAAATAAAAAAAAAGAATATTTGATAAAAAAAAAGAAGGTCGGGATTTTGAAAATAGAATTCATCTGTAACGTTCGGAAAATTTTTTGGCGAGATTTCTTCGCAAATTGATTCCTAGTGGATATTGTGATGTAAAATTCGTGTAGTTTTATATCTCAAGTGTCTACACAATTGGACAATATGTAGAATCATTAAAACAGGAATAGTATTTTAGTATTGTAACCTCTGCAAAGTTTGCCGAAACGACTAACTCGATATATTTGCAGCCAAATACTAACGTTAAATCCGTATTTTAATGTAACTTAAAGTGACGACTAAAACTGTACTAAAACAATATACCTGGCTATACTATACAAGCCATGGGAAGCCAAATAAAAAATATTTTTTGTGCCTTTTAAATATTTTTTGGCTGTCTGAATTGAAATAAAATATCCTATATTTTCCTAAAATAGCCGCATCACACTATTCGTCATGATACCAAAATCAGAAATAAAATAAACCATTTTGCTTCGGCTGTCGGTTAAAAAGGCTCACCACTAACCACGCTAAAGAGCGTGTTACCACCAACTTTTAAAATTATCTTTTTTTACGTTTTTAATCAAAAACGTTGTCAACACATGACTGTCCGTCACTCCTGTAGTTTTCTTTCTGAAACTAATTGGTCTGACACGGTTTAACCCCTCGAATGTGAGGGATATATATATTTTTTAATTTGAAATATTTTTTTAAAGAGAACTTGTTGACTCGCTTTACCGGTAGCAGTTGACGGTTAATGGGAAATGACACCTTTTAAAAATGTTCCTGTTTTAGTTTCGATGCCACAGTTGATTCTTTGAAATTATTAAAAATAATATAAGCTTTTATAATTTTGATTTAGTATGACGTTGTTACCTGTGGGTGACCTAAAAATTAATTCCTCAACGTATTTTCTGTAATCATTTTTCTATAGTAATAATTAGTCACAGTAGAACGAAGCAATTACCTCATTATTCTAAACTATTAAAGGTATCGAGGGAAGTCCCTATTTACTTATCAATCTCAATATACAATAAGTACGGATTTTTTTTCTACAGTTAAAAATTTATGTAGCTATCTCTCATCAGCTCCCATCCCTCCATCACTGGCAACCGTCACAACACAAATAACGGACACACAAAGATGGCCACCCTACTAATTTATTTGTTTTTAATTTTTAAAAACAGAACGAGGAAGCGGACCAATGAGACGCGTCCTCCGACTGATTGTCAATTAGCGACATCAAACGGGCTTTTTGCGAATTAAGCGGTCGTTTGTGTTCATTTTTTGTACGCTAGCCGTCGCGCACTGGCGCTTGATGCGTTTTTCCGTGTATACGTTTCATTTTCATATTTCCGTTTGTCCGGCCCTATGCGGAGGGCACATTGTAGGGTGTCTGCGTGCATATGCTGCCGATGCTTTCCATTTATTTCGGTGATATTTTAATTCGAGTGAGTGCTCTCGTTGAGACGGATTAAATTTTTTGATGTTTGTTATTTTTTATCTGGTCGGAGCAGTGTTAGGTATATTAGTGTAGATTTGCTTACCAAATACGACTAAGGAAAACCTGGTGAGGTAATTTAGCACGTCACGCATTTATTTCTCAAAACAAAGGCATGCAAGCCATTTAGAGATTTAAAAAAAAAACGGGATTACCTCGTTACAATTAAAGTAATTTTAAGGAAAAATCAATTAATTCTACAGTGATGACTAATGAATATTTGCATGTACATGCACGAAGCTCGAACCGTGATGATCGGCACGTATTTTGCATAAAAGTTTGACCCTTATGATATTTTACTCTAAAATTTTCCATCGGACGCATTGTATTACTCTGGAGTCATATATATATAGCATTTTCCTATTTTCAGCAAATGAGTTTGTAATGTCGACCGGACCATCCGTTAAAATGAAACACCAACAGACCGAACAAAACAGTCTGGCGTTGTAAAGACAAAACATAAAAAAAGTCCATGAATCGAACGCGCCCGCCGTATCGAACGCTATTCCGAATGCTGCAGCACAGTCAACAAAGGGACGTTCTGAAAAAAACGCGCGAATACGAACGGCCCACCATTAGCCGCTCCCATTTGCACCGCTATAGAAGTATAGATGGGCCTCTTCAATCTATACCGTCAACAATTGTAGGGTTGCTCTCTGTGTTAGACGAATTACGCATTTTTTCTTAGGGTTTAGCGCCCGCTCGTATGCCATTTTTCAGTTTCAAGAGCCAAGACTTCTTCAGGTTAAGATTACGCAAATACGACTGACTGGTAATGGCTTATTTTACAAAAAAGTAAAAACCCCCGATTAGCGATTGTGAGTTAATCTATCTTCTTCTTCGTACTTCAGGGTGTAAGCGACAGGTCTTTGCAAACTTTAAGGGCTTGCTCAGTAGACGATACTGAACAACCTTCAACAAGATTTTTTTTTTTTAGGAAACGAAGAAAAATTCGGCCTCTACATACAAAAATTATAAATATGTACAGTTTGTCACACGACCAGTCGTCATGGCGACACTTGGGGGAGGCCTATGACCAACAATGGACGTCTTTGATGACCAGAAACCGAACCTAATAGATAAAATTTCCAGATAATCATAAAATTACAACTAAAATCTCCAGTGACTTCTGGAATTTTATACAGCAGCATAAAAAAAATCATTTTTTTTCTGGCAACCCTGTTCAGAGGGCATGTGATCGAGTGTTGTTCGAGTTTTTATCGCTGATTCATTAGTATGAGAGTGTCTTTGTTGCCGACTGCACGGGCGCCGCCGCTCAGCACAATATGCATTCAACATGAAAATTGATTCGTAATGAAAGGATACACGCTATTGTATGCATTGCTAATTGAAAATAAATGCGAGCCCAGTAATTAGGGGATATGTGATCTATCTATTGTTGCAGTCTTTGTGAAGTTTCGTTTGATAAATACTGGCATTATTGTTGAACAAAACGATTATTTTGATTTGTAAATTGATAGGGAAAATTATTTAGAATTAAACTTAATTACATATGCCGAAAATATATTTTTATAATATCTCATACCAACATGTATCGATCCGCACTGATTTCGGTATATTCCTTTTCCTAGAGAGGGAACATTTTGGCGACAGCATGCAGTGTTCCACGTGCGCATCAAGGAGATGTCAGCAAAACCGTCGGGGTTCCTAGGGTCGAAGCCTACTGGAGCAATGTATTCGCTTCTGAAAGGTAGATCCGGGAGCCTGGAATGCTAGGCAACGAAGGAACATAGAGGTGGGTTTTAGTCAGTAATAGTCAGACAGTCTGACACACCCTCCCGCTCCGCCTTACAGCGATAGAAGTCGTTAGATAATTACCCACCTAAAAAAAGGCAGTGAGAACATTATAAGGCTGATTAGACTTAAATATTATATTGGAAAAACAATAACATTCCAAACAAATGTACATATAATGACAACTTTCACACACATAACATTTCCATAATAATAGACAGGTATCTACTTAGTAAAATTGAGTCTGAATACATAAAAACAAAAAGGACAATACCACTTGACAGCCTCGTCTAAATAACAAAGTCTTTGAAAGAACCACGGCCCCGGAACAAACCTAATTTGTAGAAAGGGTAAACAAAAAGTCGAAGTTGAGGGAGGAATTAAAATGAAAGAAGCTGGGCCCTGCGTCGGCCCTTTTAAGATTTAAAACCAGTTGTCAAGTTTTGATTATAGATCTACTGCTGTTGTTTTTATTGGCGTTAGTAAAGGTTACAATATTGACAGCAAAATTTGATATATTATGATGCAAGAATTAGCTAAAAATGTAGCTTCGAAGACCTTTCAAAGTGTTATGTGTAGTGTTTTGTTAAACGAAAATTCCGTATTGATTGCTGCCAAAATTGTTCTCGTCAAAATCTTAAATTCCACGCTTCTTGGACCAACCGCTAAGCTTAGATGCTGACATGACCATAGTTTTACATTTAACATAATTAACTACAAAGCACCGTGCTTAACGAACCACGATGCATCATCCATACATTACGTTTTACTACGCAAAAAGACAAAACGACTTCATTGGAAAGAAATTCCGCAATATCCCATAACAATTATCAATAGCATTGTAGAAAATTCATGTTATGATGTACAGTTGGAGTCTTGTAAGTAAAACGACCATTTAAACGACACCGTGGAGCTGTCAACTCCATAAATGCGCATGAAATGGAACAATAACCACAAGTTTACGAACTAAACGTAAAGTTCCAAAACAGGAATAAACCTCCATTCCTTAGCCCTTTTCAATTCGTGACCTAGCATGCAAAACAGATGTCTGGAGCCAGATAAAAGCCTTTGAAAACAAAGTATTACCACTCGTTCCTAAGTGGGGTGGAGAGGTCAAACACAATCGTGGCCCTCTATTTTAGTATACTTGCTATTCTAATTAGTGAATAATGTGATTAGTTTTGCTTTGCGTTCGATCTTTACAAAAATATAGCACTTAGTTTGTATTGAAGACATCAGCAGTCTATCTCAGTTATTACGTTTTTGTTTCTGTCTAAAATAACTTGAGTGTATGATTTATGTACTACAACATATTTGTAAAAAAATGCCGCTTAATTACTATTAGCTGTACTACTTAACTGGATTCAGAGTATTACAACCGTTTAATAGCTAACCAATTATATATTGATTGCATATTTTTCACACATTTGATAAATTAGTACTAGTTTGGTGTCAGAAAAAGTTTAATTTAAATCGCATGTACTTAAGTCTGTACACTTTTTTGCGTAACAAAGTAAGTCTTTTAAATCAGAAGAACAAAAAATGCATAGACACAACATACGCCCACTAAATCAGGTGTCAAGAGCGAACTGGTCGGTTTATTTGGCAAAGAAAATCCCTTTGCCGCGGAAACAGAAGAGGACAGAATAATCCTGGACCTATTTATCTCTAGCGATGTTAATCCGACAACTTCAATACAACAAGTTGGCAGCTGTAAACGAGGTCATCTATGTACTTTATTTTTAATACAAAATATGAAATCAGATAGTATTGAAGACGTGACAAAAATTGGTATCAGCCATTTTTCTGCAAGATCAAACGCGTCAACTGTATTCAGATCAATTTTTAATTCGTAAGCTGAAACTGATGTGATATGTCTGATTGTTATTAATATCAGAAATTATTGGGTCACCTAAAATTATGAATGTGTTGAAATGTAGCAAATTCCTAGTCTCGGAGTCAGCTTTTCATTCTTAATATATTTTTTAGCTTCTTTTTCGTCGGTTTTGGCAATATAAGCTATTAATCGGCTTTCATCATCATCATCTTCCTGGCCCTTGTTCTATGTTACTTGGGGTCGAGCAACACGTTTTTTTCTTCCATTTTGTCCTGTCACTCGTCACACTATCACTAACTCCCTTTTCTTTCATATCACACCACACACAGTCCATCCATCTTTTTTTTGGGCCTCCCTCTGCCTCTCTATCCATCCACATGTATACTCATAATTCTTTTAGTAATAATTAT
The DNA here is from genome assembly GCA_958295575.1 of Leucania comma. Lineage (NCBI taxonomy): Eukaryota > Metazoa > Arthropoda > Insecta > Lepidoptera > Noctuidae > Leucania > Leucania comma. The sequence goes on along the minus strand of OY282477.1, from coordinate 17,926,351 downwards.
GTCTGCATTCCTCCTCATGCATCGGCTACTATTTCTCAGTATTGATCCTTAGTATATGTCATATCAACTTTATAATTGCCTTTGACATCTACTGTTGAATTTATACCTCCCTTTCTTTGTGCTATGCTACCCTGATTTGTATGAATTTTAACTAGTAGAGATAGTACATTTTGATACAAGTAGAATTCACCTGAGTCGCAGGAAAGAGCCTTATGGTATGGAGCCTAATACTGAGGATGCGACGAGCTCGAGCACTTTTCCGCACCAGTGCGCAAAAACGATAGCGATGGGTGCGGGTTTTCAAATAGGTGTATTGATCCACAATCCTTACCTTAGCGTGTTCTTGCTGCGCCAGTAGCTGCTCCCTCACCATCTGCAGCTGCAGAATCATCTCGGACAGCTGCCGTTCTTTCTCCAGGACACTCTCACCAGCCAGCGCCTGCAAGGCTGCTGCGTCCAGCACTGCTCGTCGCTCGCTGTGGATAGGGAAGTAAGTTTAGTTGGTTTATAATTATTTTAGTTTTATTTAGAAGACGTGCTAATTCTAGAACAAATTTATCTAGGCACTTAGTATTTACGGTATTTTTATTATTAGGTTGCTCTGATGAAAGTTTTATTACGTTGGTAAATAATAATCTTGCAACTTGAATGTTTTCAGAATGCTGCATATTATTACATACTACTGGTTCGTATGATGTTAAAATTAACATTGACGAAATTAGAAAAAGATTTATAGTTTCATTTTATCATACTAATGTTATAAAATTTGCATGTACGAGTATGTTTATACTCTGTCACACTTAAACGGAGTCAACGAAGTTGGATGAAATTTGGCACAAGCGTTGACCATGTCCTGGAATAGTACATAAAATACTTTTTATTCTGGGAGGTTCCCTAGGGATAACTTTCTACTTTGATGCGAACGAAGCCGCTCGTAGAAGCTAATCTATACTTACATATTGTTAATGAGTAATAAGACCAACATTCCCAAATTACATAGATAAAATTCTCAAATTAGAATGGCGAGCAAAAAATCACATGAACAGCATTTGATGATCCTTGCACATAAAGTTTAATGCAATTTCCTAAACTAACATGCCGTGTTAATATGACGGTTTGGAATACAAAATGTGCAACATTATGTAACTTTGTATCGCAGACGAATTCGCGTGAATAATTCATAGTGGCGTTACGAAGCTGGTGCTAGGTATATGGTATCAACAACAAAGATTGAGAGATGCCACCTTCGTGTGCTGCTACTTTTAGAACTCGATCTATGATGAAAATATATTTTCAATACACTTACTCGAGACTCGCTCTGATCTCTACAGCTTTTAGGCACACAATTTACTGTTTTTCGCACTAGTGCGGAAAAGTGAGCGAGCTCGCCCCCGGTTACAATTTATTACATTTATCGAATCAGGCTGGGCGCTTAACAATCCCTATGAAAACGTGGAAATTTGTCCCAGCAGCAATGGGCCCAATAACACCCTCACCTACGGCTCGGGCAAATTCCGTCTCGGTAGCAATGACAAACTTTCTCCACTTGTATATATCAAAATATACTATTTGAATCCAGGAACACCAGACTGACCAGAAGAAAGGTGTTGCGCCACCGGTACATGGTGGACATCCCACCCATACGCACAAAATGTTTTGGGAACACTTGTGGGAACACAGTGCGCGTATAGCTAAATACCTGTATTCCCTGATAGCTGGCACTATTTGGGGATCTTTAAGCCAAGAGTGAATAGGTTACTTCTAGGCCAGCGTGCTCCATCGTCGCTTTCTATCTGGTGAGATAATGCGAGCCTATCAAGAGTAAAAAGTAAGTAATTTTTTTAACAGACCGTAAAATTATTTTTTCTTTTTTTTTACTAAGGCCTAGCCAGTGAAAAGTGATGTTAAATAGGCAGTGATTTTATCGAATATATCTACAAAATATGTACAACGAAATCCGATTGGTTTTGGCTTTAGTCTTAAAGCCAAGTTACTTCTGAATGGTTTTCTCTCGAACCAATACGTTTCAAAGTTTCAAGTCTTCCTCACTTCCATTTGAGTTCCGTAGTAGAGGCACGTTGCTTCGGGACGCAAACAAATGCATCAGAGGACTCCTCTGAATTATTAATGCTGTGGTCTGAACCTCCTGGCTTCACTCTTTCAAGAGGTTATGACGTAACCTCTTAGTCTTCCGCTATGAATTCTATTGGCTTACATTTTTTAACATTTAATATGACTGTAATGTGGGACTTTGAAGTTTTCTATTTAATGGGAAATTAGTTTGGTTAGATGAAGATTCATTCATTAGTTTCTCAAAATTTTCAGTTTAAAAAGCAAGTCCTCGAAAATTCGAAATGAATTAAGTTACTGCTTACATTCATAAGGATAAATGAATTCAAATTGATTCATGATCAAGCAAGTATCACAAAGAAGCCTTATTTCAACTGATTCAGCAATATTGAGAAATGATCAGTAACTCTCTTAATTGCAAAAACTTGAAGGTATACAATTGTTTCTCGCTTGTCAAAATATATCGCAGCCTCTTTTATTTTTCACGATACAAAAGATTGAACCACTTTCTTTGAGAAAGGGCTCATTGTGAAACCAGTTCGGTGAAATAATAAATTAACGGTACCTAATTAAAGATCTTATTTTTTACTATGAACCAATTTATAATTCTTGCGAAATGTGTTTAAGAGATTTTTTTGAGTACACAGTGAAAATTGCGAAACTAATTTATATAAAAAAATAATGTAGAGTAAGTAATCCATCAATTAAAAATGTAATCGAATTATGTTGTCAGTGGTCGTTAGACGTTTTTTGGCTACATTACATACTACAGTGAAAAAGGTGATGCCAATCAGCTATAAAGTAACCAATACAATTATAATAATCATAAATAAAGTATCAGAAAATGATTTACTTGCGTCACAAAGTTGAAATGTTCTATTCAAGCGTTTAGTGTGCGGTTGGCACGCGTAGTGTGCACGGTTCGCGCGCGTAAGGCGTCCATACCATAGGAATTCTGTTACATTGTTAAAATGTATACGGCAAATTCTTTCAATGCGTGTTACATTGCATGTTGCGTCACAGCAGCGTGTACTCAGCTTAACGTATCATGCAATGTAACAGAATTCCCATAGTGTAGACGCCTTGCGCGCACAAACCGTGTGCTCCGCGCGCCAATAGAGTATTTCAACTGTTCACCGTTAAATTTTGATCGTTTTAATCAGGCGGAGGGTCGATTTGGTGCATGAAATACTATCGATTTGTAAAGATAAAATTAAAAAATAAAGTACTTTTTTTCAAAACTCTGATTAATATACGCATGTACGAAATTAAATTTATTTAAGTAAACGAGTCAATGACCTTGTAGGTGGTTGTCGGTCGTTGCGTACTAACTACCTACAGTTCATTATCCTCGCTCAGCTGACGTTTACTTAAAGAAATTAATTTCGTACATGCATAAATTAAATCGAGTTTAAAAAAAAAGTACTTTATTTTTTAATTTTCTCTTTACAAATCTATAGTATTTCATGTACCGAATCGACCCTCCGCGGGATTAAAACGACCAAAATTTAACGGTGTATATTATAAGTAGGCATTAATGAAATGCTTCTTTTATGTTATCATGTTTGTATCCGACTTTGCAGCAGTAAACTGGAGTGTTATGAAAAGCAACAAAAAGTCGAATAAAAGTGAGAGCAGTATCGATCACATGATTCAATTCCTGTCACTCAATTCACAGAAATGCGTTTTATTTTCCTGTTCAGTGGAACGCCACTTATGATTTATTGTGTTTTGCTCTCCACTTGTAACCCCATAGGAATAAAACTAGATGTGTTTATGGGAAAAACAACGTGTGCGAGGGTAAGGGATTAGATTTTTAATTGTTTCTTCTTCTTTCGAATCTTGTCAGTATACCAGCATATTTTATTTTAAGCATATCTTAAGATAGACGGCCTTTTTGGCCTTACACAAAGTTTTGCTGTTTTTTTTTATTCATTTGGTTTTAATAAGTTGTTTGTGTGTGTGAGATCTAAATAAACATTTTTTCTTTCTTTCTTTCCGATCAGTAATTTGCAACCTGGTAAGTTATACAGATAATAAAATAAGGATTCATTTGGTACCCAATTTTACGGGTGTTTATTTTAAAATTCGTTATCTACGTGATGTTTAGATACTACCGATTGCTGTATATTGTCATAATTTTAATTGACCAGGATAGTTCCTAATGAGGCACCGCGGCCCTGGATCACGAAGGGTAACTGAAGGAACAAGAGTTTTAGTCAGAAAAAGTCTAACATTTTCTCACGCTACACCCAGAGCGGATGTAGAAAAAAAAATCAGATAAAATAAACAACCTATCTGGGTGTGAACTCACGATCAAAGATTAGTAGGTCAGAGCCCGTACCAATGGGCCACAAGTGCTCTTTTTAAAAAAGGCGAATCCAGGTAAATTCATTAAAAAAAAAACAAGATCAACGTAGACTAAAAGCCAAAAACAATACACTTAGCAGTAACTACATTAGAGAGGGGACTCGTAACTAAACTAGGGTGAACTAATAGACCAATTCACTACCACTCGGTGTTTCGTTCGATAGAATCGATTCGATTATTCCGACTCGCGGCGCACTGCCTACGTTAATTTACTGTTTATCGACATTTGTTTTTGGGCACCTCTATTTTTTTTTTTTTATTACCTATCATTGTAGTGACAGATTTTTATTTTATTTTATTACTTTTGTGCATTGTTATTTTTTTAATTGTAATTAAACCTACAACTCTCGAAATAGAAAGAAAAAGGTCTTAAGTATATTATGTTCACGTTAAACAACCAAGAAAGAAAATACAAACCAATAAATCGTGGAGTGCACATTTCCTCTCATCCTAGGACATGGTTTAACAGACAACACGACGGTTAATAGCTTTGTTTGTAACAAAACAAAAGGTAAAGAGGTGTCTTGGAAATCTCAAGGGTTGCGCCGGGAGCTGGGGTGATGTCATTAAAATGGATGCAAAGGGGACCCACGCTATGAATTTTGACATTCTACAGTAGGCTCCTTTTATGTTTGCTTGTTACATTTTTGAGGTACTGCCATTCTGTGGGTAGTAAGGCGATTAACTTCTGACAATGGGCAGTTGAGTTACACCAAAGGACACACTCATCATCATTTTAGCCGAAAAACGTCCACTGCTGGACATAGAAGTCCTCCAAGCGTCGCCACAATAAACGGTCCTGTGCGTCTCGCTTCCATCGCATTTCCGCGGCTCTCATCAGGTCATCGGTCCACCTTGTGGGAGGCCTTCCAACGCTTCGTCTTCCGGTGTGCGGTACCACTGCACTGTGGTGCTATTCTCTAAGAAAACGCAGCGCTGTTCGACGTTGCCACAACGTCGAACATACAAATAGGATACATTGAATTAACAATCCAATGTATAGGTAAATTAGGTTAACAATCCAATGTATTCTATTTGGGTGTTCGACGTTGTGGCAACGTCGAACAGCGCTGCGTTTTCTTAGAGAATAGCACCACTGGTTTCGGCTCTAGTGAATATCAGTTCTTCGAGCAATGCCACTTAAGTTTGACGATTCTTCGTGCTATGTTGGTAACATTAGTTCTCTTACGCTTCATTCATTCTTGATACGATCACGCAAGAAAGTCCTTTCCATTGCCGTTATAACCTTTTACTAATTTAAATATATTTACACAAGCTTATTATTTGAAAGCGTAGGTACGTTTCTCATTTACTCTATGAATATTCCAGAATCTCATTAAAATCGAAGATATCTTTCTGACCTTTAAAAAACTTCGCCAATAACAGGCAAAGGAAATCGGAGCACTCTATATAATCGAAGTCGGACTTTTAAAAGAAAGTCGTTAAAAAGCCGATCCAATATTATGGCTTGTCACTCCCACCTGTCGATGACGTGATTGTAAAAATATTGTTTTTATACCAGAATAATGTCGTAAGTGGTAATTTTAATGTTGTATTTAAAATTTGGTAAATGCAGCTGCTTTTTTAAGGTAAGACGGTGTTTAATTTTGGATTTGTGTTTAATAAAAAATGTAAATAATAAAATTAAGAAGAAAATTAATGTTTTGTCGGTCCTCATGATTTTTGTTTTGGCATATTTTTTTTTAAAACTAGCTTTTGCCCGCAGTTTCGCTCCCGTCAAATAATTACTCTATTCTACTATGCCCTACTCTACCTCACTTTACCCTACTCTACCCTACCCTACCTAAAAAACTTCTCCTGATAATAATAAACACAACAAAAAAGAATTAGCGAAATCGGTCGAGCCGTTCTCGAGATTTGCGCTTAGCAACAAATTCAGCAATTCATTTTTATATTGAGATGCATCAATTTCATTTTCACAAACAAATGGCGTAAGTGGAAGCTCACTTACGCCATTTTTCTTATCAGCATAGATAAATATAAAAATCATTCTTTTAAAATCTTTCTTTGATTCTCCCTTGGCATGGATTTCGATCAAAATTCTCAGCATCAAAGCTGCGAGAGAAAAGGAAGCAAATGAGACAGTAATTGCTTTCCGTATTATTTGCAGACGTTTCCTTTTGACTTGAAACCGTATCTGTGCGATAATAGTACATTAATTAGCTATCGATTTGAGGGTATTTGAATTTTTTTTTGGGGATCGTCCTAATTAATTTTAGAATCAACCTGTTTTTTTTTTTCTAATCCCTGCCTTTAATAATGCCCTTTTGGAATCAATTTGGAATAGGAGATATGGAATTTGATGAATGCGACAGCAATTACTGGTTTTATATTAATATTATTATTATATATCTGGTTTAATAAATTTATTGAAGCTTCACGCTTCTGGAAATTGTTTTTTGTTTAAATATAATTAGGTTAATGTACCTACACAATAATTGTATTTAAGTATTTGGTAAATATTTAGTTTTTTTACATTTATGTTCCCCCCACTGTTTCTATTCTGGTGAATAATAATAAAATGAGATTATTTGAAAATTATCGGCTGTGTTAGCACTAAGCACATATCATTATGCTTAAGCACCATAGTAAGTCATGAACAATTTGACTTTAAGGTAATAAAATAGCTAAGTTCAATAAATCGAAATGTCTGATTTGCGCATAATGAATATCATATCCATGACTTAATATTGTATAAATGTGGAGTTTAGCACCATAACTTTTATTCACTTTTTTTTTATATAAACATTGCCCCATACTAAGAATTACTTCTGTCTCTTACGTGCGTTCACAAACGTGTAAACTCACATGCACAAGACAATATTATTTTGTTCTATGCGGGAATCGAACCCGCGACTTGCAGTACAGCAGGCAATCGTTCAACCACTGCGCGAACCGTGCCGTCAAATATGCAACGACAGATCGCCACAAATTGCTAGACAAAGACGCCTTCCCAGTTCCATCTCACTATAAAACGCGATTCATTTGTTTTCCCCCGCCAGTCAACGAAGGCATAAAGTATGCAACGCTAGGGTTGACGCGGACAGTTTGCGGCAACAATAAAAAATCCCTTAACGCGAGACAACGGCAGCGTAGGGTTATCCGTCTTGTTTGCCCCTCGCGACAGACATGGCGGATTAGTGTGGATGTGACTTTAAAGTTAGTTAGTTTCCTGGGACCGCGCACCGGAATACGTAGCGTTGGAAGGCCACCCACAAGGTGGACCGATGATCTGGTGAGAGTCGCGGGAATGCGGTGGATGCAAAACGCACGAAACCGTTCGTTGTGGTGACACTTGGGGGAGACCTAGTTTGGACATAAGCCTCCCCCACTGGATACCCTTCGGCTGCAATGATAATGATGATGATGACAGTATGTGATGGGATGGGTAGTCAAAAATCGTGATAATACTTGTTCCTTTTTAACAAGAGGCTTAACTTTTTTTTTAATGTGGAAAATTATTTAATGTTTCCTCCCACTCTGTGTTGAGCAGGAGGAAATGTCAGAATTTTACTGAATAAAACCCTCCGGTCTTCCTCCAGTTGCCCTTTCCGTTCCAGGGTCACCGGTAACGCTTTCGAACAATCCCACAACTCTGGCAGGAGGGCTTTACTCTAAAGTTAAGAGAAGCCTATTACTGAAATGACTTTACATGTCACGGATCTTTTTTTAACCGACTTAAAAAAAAGTGGTCAACTGTTTGAGTTTTTTAAATATAATTTAGTATGTCGTTTTAGGGTGTGAATAAAATAAGGAGCATATTATTATTCTTTCAATGAAAGTCTAGCTCAGAAGTAGATAATTGAATTGACAATGATTGCAGCTCATTTCTTCTCAATTCAACCAAAAGCATCTAAATGACATCGAAGCTACTACGTATAATTTCCCACAACATCCTTCTCCTATTTAAACCAACCGCATCCACCCTAATCTCTCCCCCAACAATACACTCATTACGAATTTAACAACTTGCTACCGACATACTCAGTCATGTAGCCCGTTTTTATTGAGTTCGTCACTCGTCAGCGGAGCTCGGCAATGTTCGGCTATCCTCGGCGCGGTACGGTACCGAAAAGGGGGACTGATAGCATTTTAAATCAGGTTAAGGTCAACAACAGCACTGGCTACGAACGCTCCGCACTTTGATTCGTAAAAAACTGTCGAAAGCGGACACTTTTAGATTCAGACCTTGTTTAGATGTCAAAGTTAGGGTATGGAAGTGGATGTGCGCAGCAGGGAAGCTCGGAAACTGTTTAATTTCCTGTGAGGATCGTTTTCTGACAAAGCTGGATGGCTATCGGATAGGATGACCGTGCGGAGAACGTATTTTTTTAGGCAGTTTATACAAGCTAAGGAATTTCATCGTTTCTGCGGCAGATAGGACCAATTCTTCATGAAAATTTATCGTAGTATCCCCTCAGTTACCCCGCCCCACGCACCATAGCAACTTCACGCGTCGTGTCTAGCGCAGACAAGTTTTTTGCTTGTTCAAAGTTTGTGTGTAGAAACGACAATTTTATGATTCTAATCATAACGTGTACAAGTGGCCTAATTCGAATACTTACATACATAGACATAGAAATAATTTGGTTCCGTAGAAAAATACGAGCTAATATTATTGAAAATGAAAAAAATATAGACAACAATATGTCTGCCTTTGCTCGCATAAAAGTCAACTTTCTAATTTAATTGGATCCTTTTCTTCTAAATGCTTTTAATATCTAAATCATAAAAATTTATTTGAATTTGTATATTTACTTCGGAACTTAAGACCTGATCCTGGTCCGGGGTCCCCACCAGGCCAGGGGCCCGTGGCATTTTGCCAGCCTTGCCTCCTTATAGTTACGACACTACTGGTTTGTCGATCAGCGCCCCAAGTCAGAAGACAATTTGATACGTATTAAGCATCAAATCATCAAGACTTCAGATAGAAATCAATAAATAAAAGCAATGCTATACACATAAAAGACCCAATTACGTATGATGGCGATCATCAAATTACCTCTCGATTGTAAATGGAAATAATGTTGTTCTTCGATAATTTCTGTAAAACCGGAATGGGTACCGTTTAGTTTATTGATCCTGGTGCTAATTACGGTAGTTAGATAATTGCAGAGACTAATATTCAATGATAGAAATTCTTATTTATTATCTTAAGATGTAATGACGATTGTGATATATGATGTGGTTGCTAATAGTTTAAGAGATATTTCACTGACAGTAACCCCACCATAGGTAAATGTTAGAAATCAAATGGGTACTATGGTATTCACACAGACTTGGACAGTTAATTTTAATGAAAGACATTTTAAATATTTTGTTGAGGATTTCAGATGAAATTAAAAGGCAATTAAGTTTGTCCATGCATTTAGGTATAAATTTATTATCCCATAGCGACAACTTTTCCAATCATTTTATAATAAGTGATAAGTAGCTAGGTACTGTCGTTACACTAATCAACTGCAATTTTAAAGAAAACAAATTAATTCTAGTACTTATCAACTTTAAACGTCGGTTTCCCTCCACTTACCTGTTTTTATAAATTCTTATTTGATTCAGACCTTTCCTGTTCTGATCATTGCTTTCACCAATTTACGATAATACCGCCGGCCAACAAAAACGGTCGGCTATTTTTCTATCCCCTCATAAAAAGCAGTTTTATTTATACAAAATAGTTTCGCCAAAATCACTGCATAAACCACCGCTCAATAAATAAAATGGACCGAACCTGTCCGATTCCGCGTCAATAAAAACACATCCCAAATGTAAACGAGAACGATGCATGAATTCTTCATTTCAAATTGTATGGCCATGTTAGGGCATTATCATTTTTAGTGCTTGCCACACTGGTATATTCAGATGGAATTTTTGATGCACTGGCGACACAGCCGTGCTGCGATTGGCCGCCCTGAATATTGTATGAACCAATCACCGCGTTGCGCTTAACGTTGCATTCCAATTTGAAATCGTGAAGGCGGGAAACAGCGACAAAGTTGTGTGTTTTGCAATGGCGTGCAATAGGCATAATTTGTTGTTACACAATCAAATTGGTTTTCCGAACAGGTATGTGGTGGCATAGCGCAGGACATAATTGGAAGGCCGATTATTGGGACGCAGTAGGAGAATTTCCTGCGTTTTATTAGTATTGTGAGTACATTCATGACTTCTAACCAGTCAGTGTCTTAGCTAATAGCAAATTAGGTGAAGTCGTAATAATTATCAGTTATAAAACAAATTTCTCTGTGTCATATAACCGTGTGACCGTGTGTGTGTGTATTTAAACTTAAAGACAACATTAATTATATACATAAAGATACTACGGCATTAAGTCCGTCTTTGTACACTAGTACATAAAGCTTTAATAAATAAATAAATAAATAAAATGATGATCGTTTGAAACTGATATTAACTATAAACACTATTCACGATACTGGTGTCAATTTAAAAAACCAGGTTTCAAATTTGTCGCACAGCCTTGCCGCAACGCAGTAAATTCAAGGCCGGAAAAGCGTTAAACAAAACGAGTGTCTTACAGTACCCACAACTAGATATAGTAGATAACAAAATTCACTCGGAAGAAATCCCCATTTTTTTCCAGTAACTATGTTATTGTTATAATTAATAATATCTCTCGAACAGTGCACTAATTGTTGTGTTATTTATTAGCGGGCCAGTCTGCAAGATAACCTCTGGCTCAACCGAAATTATTGTTCCTATGTTTTGTGAATCGCTATCTGTTATATTGTTATTGTCTTTATTCGTAATTGGGGCGTGTGCCCGGTGGGGAGTTACTAAAAAGTATTCCTTTTTAGCCTAAGATTATAGTTCAGTGGTTATTGGGAGATAAGATGATGACATGATTATTATTATGAGATAGAGGCGCCACTTATCCGTTCGAAATATTTCCTTTCTCGTGTTAGAATTTTTTGTATTTTTTTTTTCAAAGAAATTCGTTCGGGAAAAGTGGTTGTTATACGTATAATATTGTACCTTCAGAATTAATGTGACTTAATTATAATATTGCAACTTGTGTTCTTTCTTTTTCTAACATTTACCTACGTTTAGCAATTTTATTCACACTAACGATAAAAAAGGTGAAACTTACTGAAATTGAAATTAACTAGTTTGTACATTATTATGTTTATTACTTCTTCACGTTCGAGCAGCTGAACTAATTTAGGCAAAATTTGGCAGAAGTGTAAACCATGTCCTGGAATAGCACATAAAATACTATTTATTCTGGGAGTATGGTCCCTTGAGATCATTTTTTACCGATATCCGTGTTTTTTACTATCACGTGAGCGAAGTCGCTGGCAGCAGGCAGTATCAGAATAAATGCAATGCATTATGAATAAATTTTACTATGAAACCAACCCTAAAGTCATGATGTAGTCGTAGTTTTGTTATCACTCTAAATGTAAAGTGTAAATTGCTTTTGTCATTTTTGGGGCACAAAACACAATCGTTGACACAGTGAACTGCCTATCAAAGTATATAAAAATTGAGTGATCTGGTAACATTCCAAGACTAAACTTGGCTCGATTATTTCTATTAATAGACCACTGCCCTCTAATGTAGACTATAGATCAGGAAGTGAAGATAGCAATAGAACAATATGTAACTGATAAAGATGATACAGTTACTCTTATAGTTGATTTAGCAATCACACGCGTTGAGCATGTTATTTTAAAAATAGACATGATATTCCTAACAAATTGTCGTTCAAAACATTAAGATTACTAACATTCCAACAGTGAAAACAATTTCAATTTGTACAATTGCAGTGTTCATGTAACAAACGAACAATTCACTGAACAACGTAAGTTCTGTGTTTCTATGTGTGGGGCAAATCTTTGCAGAAGGCGACTTTGTGAATACCATAAAGAGTTATTGTGGTACACAAAGGAGTATTGTCCTAGCCTTGTTGATTGTCTCTGGTCTTGTGACAGAGACATGTTAGGTGTAGTTTACCTTGAAATCTGTTTTGTACAAGTATTGATTTGTTTGAGTGATGAGATGTTTGGATATTGCGAAGTAGAGATGAAAATTTAAAAAAAAATGGTCGAAAAAAGACGATTTATCAACTAATCTTTACCGTACTTCTGTCTAGTGTAGTTTTGAAGATTTTAATACAATTATATAGATACGATATATAAGCTTCACCGAAGGTAAGCGTCAACAGGTTGATCCCATGACTTTTGGCTATTAAGGTATTCCAAATTACCTTCAAACATCAACTCAGAAATAAAATTAAAACACCATAAAACACATAACTTATTGTGTCACTCTCATCATTATTCGTGTGTTAAAACATTTCTCATGGTAAAAGAACAAAAACGTTTGGAACGCCCCCAGGCCTCCATCATCGGTTTTATAAATAAGATATTAATATTAACTAATGTTACGTCTTCTGTAATCTGTAACATTATATTGTGCTTTCTGGTTATATATCACTGTACAAATTATGACTTAGTCTATTGTTAACGTTTTGTTGACTGATGTGGCACAAGTTGTGAGCTTCAAGCAGATGTAAATGTGTATTGACATTATGAGATGTCTAAATTACAGTAATGTGCACAACTTTTAACTTACAAGATATAACTCTATTATCTAGATTACGTGAAATATTGTAGTAGATATCATGGTATTTTCATTTTATACATTTTGAAGACATTTCGTAGAAAATTACAAAACCTTCGTAAATGCTAGCGCTTTTTATTCTGTTCCTCTTTTCTCTCTCTCCAACCTTGTGAGTAACTTTAAGTAACTATCTATACTAATATTATAAATAGGAAAGATTTGTGTATTTGTTTTTAATGAATAAACGTACTGACCAAAAACTACTAGACCATATATTTTCCACTTTCAGGTTTAGCCGCTGGTAGAAGCTATTTTCATTTAATTTAACGACATTTAAAAAAATACTGGCATATTTTTCATGAATGCTACCGCCCTTTTACCCTATTTCTCTTTTCTTGTTCTAAATTTCAGACTGTACACTGTTTCTTAATTGACTATAACTGATAAAAGCTTTTATTGTTCGATCCGCGCTCTTTTTCATACAGGGTACAAAAGGCACTTTGCTAAAGCAATCTCTATTACTCTCATTATTGAAACCGCTGATCTCTTCAACCTTACTCCACCATCCAAACCCAAAGCCAGCATAACGGAGATGGATTGTAACGCATTACGGGCTCACGTCTTAATCTCGTCTGCGGCTATTACGGCGTGCTTAATTAGTGCGCACAATAGCCCGCACCGGCCTTAATAATACGCCAAACGTACCCTTATTGTCTCTGCTATGACTTATTTATGTGCTTGGATCACAATTGTTTCACCCGTACTATAATTGACGGTGAAATAATAATTATTGTTGTTCGAATGATGTATGGTGATTAATTGATTTCTTGTTTTGTTACAGTTGTTTCTTGTTTGTAATTAGCTATCTTATGCTTAATTGTATCTGACTCACCTTTACTGATTAGAATGAGATTGTTATGTTTCTATGCATTATCTCAATAAGGTCAGTTTTCTAGCTTTTAACCACAAGAGCAAGTGCGTTTTCTGTATTATCCCAAGAGATTATTTCATCAGCTACTTTTTTGTTTTTGTGATGATATTTCATCTTCGAAATTTTTGCATCATGATTTTCATTCATTGTTTTCTTTTCCTTTATCACAAATGTTTACATGTCAATTGGAAACGTACTTACGACAATGTTTCTCCTGGCAACGAACAACAACATATCCGCGACTACAATCAGAGTTATCAACAAAAGCTATTTATTACAGATAACGCCACTGATAAGGTTGGCACGTAAATATTGACATAGATCACGCTTGACACCGCCTTAACCTTTGTTATAATTATCTTCTATTATTGAACATAATCTATAACTACTTAAACCTGTTAGTAATTTGTGCATCGTCCTATAGTCATTTTATCGGGCCATAAATGCCAATAGACGAGCTTTTTATTCATAACAGTAGTACTCATTTGTTTGAGAGAAAATTACCTTTATTTATCTTTGCCAAGGCATTATGTGATCGTACCTTTTAGTGCTAGAAGATGGCTCTAAAGAGTCATCGTGGCCTTGGAACGCAACTAATGGAACAATTTAGTTATTTGATGATGCTTCATCTAAGAGTGGAAGAAGTTATTGATAACTCCCTACCTCAAAAAAAGGCATTAGCGATCGCATCCAACAATTCTTGTCCAGGGAATAATAGAGTGCATTATCATGCCTTTCTAAATCTTACGTGATGTGTTGATTTTACTTAATTTATATAGTAGCTAAATGTTATGGTTTCTTTAACCACTAAGCATTTGTTGTGTTATTATTGTTGATAATATTAAAGATCCAGACGAAAATCGTCAATTGCATAATAATAAGAGTCTTATCACAAAGATGTCCTGATGTGATCCTATCAGTCAATTCAATTCAGATTGCATATCTATCGAACTTTGTTGCTAAGGAACATATGATAGACGATTTACATTTAATTGCCCGAGATTACAAAAAAGGATGCGGGCAAATCTAGTCTGTATTAGATTTCACTGGAGAACCTATCTGGAACCCTATTAGTTCTGCAATTACCTTCTATAATAGTTCTATTTATACTGGCATGGCTAATGTCTCTGAACTATTGATTAATCTACGGACTTTGATACCATGTTGAATTCCGGGCAGGTTTATCATACGACTAATTACACAGACTAATAATAGCAGGTAGAAAGGCCAATAAAAAACTAGTTTTCGATCGTTATACAGACGTTTTATCTCAATTATACTTCGGTTTATGAAGCTTTGATAATAAAGTCAAAATAGTGAGTCGACCAGAAATCTGAGTTATTTAATAAAATTGGAACAAAACATGGCGGATAAAATGGCGCTGTTTTCTGTAACATTTATAATTTAGATGTCAATATTGAATGTGATATAACCATTATCGATATTGATGATGACAGATATAATAATAGGGTATTTGATAAAGATGTTTCGACGATTAGATTAGGTGAATATAGCTTTATAATATAAAAGTGTGTAGGCATGCCAAGAGATTTAGTGAAAACTTTATTTAAATCACTAGAATATTTTATCAATAACTACCTATTCTGAAGAGACTAAAACGTCGTAATTTTGATCCTATTTGACTAAAACTTAACATTTTCTAAAAATAAGTTCATATCTGTTGAAATTTGTTTTACGGGTATAGACTGGCTGGTTCAAAATCCAGAATATATTCTATATGCTGTAACTCACATGGGTAACAGCATATGTATAGATATAAATGAACGTATAGTATCGTAACAGATATGCAGACTAAATGATATTTATTTTGCAAATAGGTTTTAAATAACACGCCGCAAAGGGCGATTTCAACAAGAAAATGCAAGAAAAATAACGTGATATAGGTCATTTTGTTAATGTTCTTTCTCATCTTATAAAAGAAGAAACAGCAAAATAACCTAAACAGTAAAATAATTTAAATGCTAAAAACAACTTTTTGATTACGAACCAGGATAATCCTAAAATCCTCGAACACATAAAAACGACGCAAATTCTCAAAGCGAACAATAACTACTTAAAAGAGACTAAAACAAAACGCTTGACGAGCATTTAACTGCAAACGAGCATAATTAGTCCAGCGATAATCTCACGCTTAACCGTTGTCTTAACGCATTAGCATCTTGCCGACAATAAACGGTAGAATTGTCGCTTTACACATTCGTTGAGCGCTAAATGACGACTTCCAAGGAAATGTGGCACATATAGTCGCAGGTTGAGATTATTAAATTTAGCGTTACGTCATTATTATCTATGTATATCTTCTGTTAAATTTGAGTCTATCCATTCTTCAGTCATGATACGATTCTATTTTTTAATATTAAGGGCCAAATTCACCAATAAACTAATCGCCTAATCGAGATTATAGCTTCATTTTGCGTTTCACCACTATGAATTGAACCTAGTTTACGCTTAACTCGGTTTCAATTCCTTTGTTGTCACTCATGTTTACAACACGGTTCTTAAACTAGATTACGCTGAGCTCAGTTTAGTTGAACTAAGTTTTTTATATTGAATGATGAAATCAGCCCTAATTCGTATAGTAGTAATTTTTTTAGGACAGTATCCCCAGGCAAGACTTAATTGAAACAAACTCATCCTATTTCACTTAATCATGTTCACACTTAATAACGCTAGTATTTTCAAAAATGACGATCATGATTTTCTTACTTCAACGAAACTGTTAACCTAACAATTCATATTCATATTTATCATTGAACGTATCGTACTTTTAAAATTCTTTACCGTCTTTAGCAAGAATATTTAAATTTAAGCATATTGGTTTAATTACTAGTTATTCTCCATTAATGTTATAGGCTGTAAATTATTCAGTGACCACTTAAACTGGCGTAAAATTATAATGGTATTAACTTTGAAACTGGTAGGCAAACGTGATGTAGTTTTATAAATAACACGTTTTAGATGACCTTTTTATGGTGGTTGTTGAACTATGTCATGATGGTACTAAAAGGGTAACTGTTGTTTACAAGAAAATTGGTTTCGTGAAGTACAATTTATAGTGGAATTTTATTCAGATGTATCAGTAAACCGCTTGGATAGACGAACATATTGGATTGTGTTTGAATGTCAAGTATTCACAAAATATTGTTTTCCGTTGTTTAAATACATATAATTCTTTATTACAGGAACAGAACAAAGTTAAATATACTAAACCTACGTACATTCGACACTTTGCGTGACCAGTACCTCTACCATGAGTTTTAAGCAATAGTATTCGTCGCTACTCGATATCGACGCCGTAAATATTTTGTATGGCAAATTTTGGTTCTGCAAGTGACCGCTAGAGGCGCTGCAAAATTTGCATCATTCATCATTCTTTGCCCAAAAAATCAGCATTGCCATTCACCGTGGCAATGCTGCCCCACTGCTGCCCCCACAAAAACTTGTCTAGTTTTACTTTAATTCTTTCTTCGAAAATACTTAACATTCTTAATTCGTCATCTTTAACGTATAGAACCTAAACCTTAAAACTCTACAAGCAAACCCCTGAACGCAACATACTAACTCCTTTACGATTTCCGTCACCCGAACTCAGTGGACATACTTGAACGTCGGAATATCTATAAAAGCCTAGTAAAACGTGCGTTTAACGCTTTTATAGTAAACTTGCGGTGGTCCTAACAATGTTTTTAATGTGCAGTAATATGGCTAATTAAATTCTGGTAAACGACTAACTTGAAATGGTGTAAGTGTCTCCGTCTTATTTTAGTGGTCGGCAGCAATGCTTGCTCGAGTCATGAAAACGGGTGTGTTGCGTCACTGCTTTGTAGATAAAACAAAGGAGATAGTGAAATAGGCGTTATGAGTCTTTGAAAGATTGATGAAATTATTGTATGCAATATAAATCTATTCTATTCGTTAATGTGAACGAGGCTTTCGGCACAGGGCAGGAGACCGCTAAATCGCTGTTTTAGTTGGGCTCAAATTTAGACTAACATTCAGTAGTCTTTGCCACCATACCTCCAATTTGCTCTAGACTTCTAGGCCACTCTCGGCAATCAACGTACACTAGGGAGCCTTTTCCTGAATGTCTTCTAAACAACATTCCTAATTGATTATCTTCAATAAGGTGATTCATTCGGGATACTAAAAAAGTACAAGTTACATCTGCAACCTCTTCTCTCTCAACCTTAGTAGATTGCAAGTACAATACGTGTATACCTCATCATCATACGTGATGGCGTGGTGTCATTCAACCGTGTGTACGTATGAATGACGCGAAACCCCTTTCGTTAATGAAAACCAAGAACTAAATTCTTATAATAATAGGTTCTAAATATTTATTAAAAATAAAAAATAAGTATGAAAAAAATAAAACCCATCATTTGTTCAAGTTAATAAATCATGTGCTAGGTGTTTATTTTAAAAATCATTGAGTATTTCATCTAATAGTTTAGAAGTAGGGAAAAATCAATTACGCAATAGAAAGCATACCGGACCTAGCGCACGAACCCTAATTTCACATAAACACGTTATCACTGACGAGATAAATAATAAATTATCGTCTAATAATGATTTCCGTATCTCTTTGTAAACATACAATAACAAAACATTTGATAAATGTTGATGCAGGAAACTACATGGTCGACTGCAAAGGGAAGGTGACAAGATCAATTAACTAATAGTAATGTGATGTCTGTCTTGTTAATGAGGTAACAATGATAGACAGAGGACAAGCAATTGTTACGTATGTGTCTATAAATGTAATTGATAGGCAATGATGCGACTAATTTATTGCTGTTTTGTTGAAGCCAGAGAGGTTCATTCTCATTTAATTTAATAATTTTTACTGTAATTAAAATGTTGTAGAGAAAATTGTATTCAATTGTATGTAAATAACTTATTAATTTTTCAGTCGGAAAAATTCAACGATTTATAAAATAACGAATGTGGAGTAAATAAATGCTCATTAATGTTGTAACATTGGAGTCTCAAAAAATATAAATATAATATGTCAAAAAATATTCGCATATTTTTTGCATATCGTATATCAAAACAACATATTCCATTAAGATAAACAATGCACTTACTTGTTCTTATTAACAGGTGTGGTCGACGGGGTTGGCCTCTTCTCCTCCTTAATCGTGCTATTGTTCATTTTCGACGTTAGCCTCTTCAAGACGTCATCCATAGAACGCTTGTGAGGATTACTCAATGACAGAGCGCTGTTGTGGTTCAACAGTGAATTGTTGTTGTTACACAGTCCCAAAACCTTCGCCTCGGCCCCAGGACTACTGCATTCTGACGAACCTCGCCTTCGAGCCTGCAAGTCATTCACTTGATGAAGACTTAAGAATGATGATGGGACTAGAAGATTATTTGTCATGTCTAATGTTTGCTCGAATCGTTGCTTCTTTGATGGTCGCTCGTCTTCGTAATTCGTATCCTCACTTATAGAACTCCTTGTGGAGCAACTGGGTGAGAACTTGTAGTAGCTGTGTTGCTCGTTGTCATCAGACTCCTGATGATCAGGGAAGTCCAGGTTGGCTGGGCCGGCTTCCTGCTTTTCTGTGTCGGCGGCACCTTCTTGCAATTTCGACGGTGGTGACTTTCGTTTAGATGACATGTTTCTGAAAAAGAAAGAGACTATTAGCTACAGAGTTATATTGAAGACCAATCAAAGACTAACGGAATACATGTGACATTTATTAAGTCTTCAAGACATAGTAAGTGCTGTCAAGACTCAGGACTGGTTAATAGCGAGTAGTGACGTCAAGTCTGGAGATGTCCTAATTATCCAGCTGTATTCGTTAGCTTGACTGTGCTCGTACTTGCTAAATGCAAAATACAAACACGGTTTACAAACAGTACCACTGTTTGATCAAGATCTCGGGTCAGACGTCAAACGTAGTATTTGTCACCCAAACTCCCCCGACTAGTTACGAAACTCGCTTCGTTAAAGCATCTAATTGGGCTCTACTAATTGTACTAATTGCAGTTACTGCCTCCTTTGGACTTAAGGTGTCCGTCGGTTCATGTAATACCAACCACTCGAGATAGATCCTGAGATACAACTTCATTTTCATTGGTAGCATCTGTTTTGTCAGGGAATTAGAAGGGCGGGGAGGGTCTTGGTAAATTAGCTGATTTTGTATATGTGTGGGTGTTAGGTTATACTGGATTGGCCGATATCGGGGTGGTACTCTAAATATTGCGTGTGTGTGTACGATTATAGACTAACATGTGTACTTTGATGCTGATTTGAGTTGGAAACGTCTTCATTGATTGTGTTAACAAACAGTTCCTTTGCGCATAGTGTCTGGTGCTCTGCTTTGATGTTTGTCTACGTATCTGCTGTAAGTATTGATGTGATTATTTTGAAACGTTTACGCGGTGTCATCCTTTTGCCGGAATGTTTCATCCTTTGAACTTCAGTGACAAATGAGATAAACAGATTTAGAGGATATCCATCGTTATGCGTATAGATGTTTGGACTATTTTGGCATGGTCGCTAACTCTTTGTTAAAATGCCAGACTACCTTCTAACGGTTGAGGATAATCTGTTCATTAACATCTGTTACCCAACCAATATTACTGGTGTTAACTGTGTTATATCTAGAGCAATGGTGGCCCAGTGAAGATTGCCCCAACTTAAGAGTTTTAGGTCGTAGGTTCAAACCCAATCAGGCGCAATACTATGTATAATTTATTTAATCATCACTACTCTCAAAACGGTGAAGGAAAACATCTTGTGGAAACCGGTATGTCCTAGAAATAAAAATTCAAAGATATGTGACATCCACCAACCCGGACTGGGCTCGTGTGTTGGATTTACGGCCCATTCCCTCTCCTAGAGAGGAGGCCTGAGTCCCAGCAGTGGAAACACTAAAAGACTAATTGATGTTATTTTAATGTTGTTTCTCTTTTATCTATTTTATTTCTATTGTATGTGTGAGTAAGAATAAGTGCTTTTTCTTTCTAATTATGCTATGGTTATTATGCTTACCAATATGCTTTTGCTATTCTGAATAACCAACTCAATTATGTATTGCACATTTTACGAAATTTAAATTTACCTGTAGGTATATCTACTATTTCAATAGTAACATTTAAAGATGTTGTCCTAAAGTCCTTGAACACTGAATACTAAGAACTAGGTTTAATCCATTTACATTTATTTACATACAGAACATTGTTTGTTCTCACAAGTTTGCCCAAAGTCTGCAAAGTTGGGACAGGACTCACTAGTAAATGCAGAATCAACATTAAAATTTAAGGGCCTCAGTATACGAAGTGTTTATTTCAGTAAAATTATAATTTAAAATACATAGTTTTCATTAACGAAGTTTTGTAATTTAAATATTGTTAGGTGCTTTAATAGATTTGTTATTAGCTTTTATAAGTGAAAAACTGAAAAGTGGAAAGTTGAAAAATCAATCAGTTTTAGGCATTTTAGAAGAAACGAAAGTATTTCGTGATTTATGAGAATTTTAAAGAATTCTAAATTCGTGCGGAGCTGAAGCGGGTCGCCACCATAGCATAGCATAGCATCAGCCTTATAATATTCCCACTGCTGGGACTCAGGCCTCCTCTCTAGGTGAGGAAATGGGCTGTCACAAGTCTTAGAATTTTTGGTTCTAGGACATGCCGGTTTCCTCACGATGTTTTCCTTCACCGTTGTGAGAGCAGTGGTGATGATATAAATTACATACTCGGCCACCACTGTTTCTAGAAGCGGGTCGCTAGCTCAAAATAAAAAAAAATCGACGATATCAAAAATTACGGAACCAATACACTCACGTCCGATGCCGCCATTATCGATTTATGAACTAAATGGAGTCAAATCGATATTGTCGTTGAAAGACCTGTTAGCACACTGGCACAACAAATTGTGTTAGTGCCCTTGAGACAAAAGGGGCTGATGGTGGAACGAGAAGCTATGAATCAAATGGGAGAAGCTTGATATTATAAAAAAAAATGTGTAATAATGCTAGCAATTTGTCTTTCATCACTCTATGAGACATTGTATCAGTGACCATAACAAAATCATGAGATTTTTTTTTGTATATCTATAGTGGAAAAGAGTGCGTTTTTTTTTTAATGCAATCGTTGATGGAGAATCGCAACAGCTTATTAAAAGCCTATTCACTCTAGTCTTGAAATCATCTAAATTATAATCGAATGGGAAGACCGCAGCAGGCATATTGTTCCAATCCTTTGATGTACCCGCTATTAACGATGAGGCGAAACGCTTAGTCCGGGCCGTAGAGGTGTTAACAACATAAGGGTGGACACTCGCCGTACGTATCTACCTAACAAGCCAACACAACGATTCTGTAGATAAAGAATTTGTGTAAAATAAAAAGGAATTGTAGACGAGTAACAATCAGAAACCAGGATTTTTCGAAAGAGTTACCGCAGCCCTCGAAAAGCAAAGGCCTACTGAAAGAACACAGGTGGGTTTTAGTCAGTAAAAGTCTGACACTCCCTCCTAAAGCGGGAGAAGGTACTCGATGATTACCCACTGAAAAAAAGCCAACGACGAGTGACATAGTGATTGTCACACACACTCCCTTTTATTCAAATTAACCATAACTTTTTATCAACAGTTTATTCTTAGCTCGCAGGCAATAATTTTATTTTATACGGCTGTGCTTCGATGCGCCTGTTGCGAGAAAATGCAACAATCAACTTAGTTTTCCACAGTAACCTCTTTGTTATTCTCTAAAGATTGCAAAGAACGGAAAGATACTTTTTTTCCGTTCTTTGTAAGTCTCTATAGTTTTATTTGTTCATTTTTATTATTGCTTCTCTTCAAAGTAAGAAATAATCATCACAATTTGTCAACAGTAGGTTGGTACAGACAGCAATATCAATCAGCACTTGCTTGACAATCGATCATTACAATCTAATTTCCGACTAACCCCAGCACTATTATTGAATAGTTGTCATTGCAAAGTTATATTTTCCCCGGCCAATGCAATATTACTTTTATTCTCATCCAAATAAGATTCATCACAAAAGAATTGAATAAATATGTCATTGTAACTACTAATTTCCTTTTCTTTCTACTGTCACATTGACGTCACGCCGTGGTGCGAACAATATGGCGAATTGGCGGGAAATTTGACAGGTCAATATTACGTTCGGAAATGTTTATTTCTCCATTTCATTTTCACGTTTATGATAATGTCTGTCATATTTTTTGGTGATTGACATTTACAAATATGTGTTATATATATAGCAGGAAATTCGCGTCAAATTAAATGCACATTATTTTTTAAATAATGTCGATGCTCATAGCATTGATCATGCTGTAATGTAATGTTGACTGAAATATATTTGCGAACGAATTTGCACTCGTGTTTAATTTTTTTAATATATTTTGTTTGTAGCAAGTAAGGACTTTATTACCATCATCAATTGAAACATTTCATTTATACACCGTTAAATTATAGTCGTTTTAATCCCGCGGAGGGTCGATTCGGTACATGAAACAATATCGATTTGTACAGAGAAAATTAAAAAATAAAGTACTTTTTTTAAACTTGAATTAATTTACGCATGTACGAAATTAGTTTCTTCAAGTAAACGTCAGCTGAGCGAGGCCAATGAACTGTAGGTAGTTAGTACGCAACGACCGACAACTACCTAAGGTCATTGACTCGTTTACTTAAAGTAATTAATTTCGTACATGCGTATATTAACTCGAGTTTTAGGAAAAAAAAACTTTATTTTTTAATTTTGTCTTTATTAATCGATAGGATTAAAACGACAAAAATTTAACGGTATGTATTAGAGAGTAATTTTATCAGAGATTGCAATTGTTACTGATAATATGAAATACAATCAGGAACAATAACTCTTAGCTTCAATTGTGCAACTCAATTTCAATTTGCAGTGGGGTGACGTCACAATGACGTCATAAAATTGCTTGCAAATTGTTTTTGTAAACGCTTCCCCTTGTTAAATGGTTTAGAAGCGGTGATGAAAAGGGTTGTCTTTCTTTTTTTTATTGTATGACACTGATAGTTTTGTGCAGCAGGTAAATAATTATAATAGTTGTAGTTATTGACTACCGTACCGTACCGTACCGTAATTAGAGACACAATAGAAAGACAATAGGCTTGAGGCTTGACAGTTTAAGTAAATAACTGTACTTGAGAGTACTTAGGTGAAATTCCTTGATCTACTTATTATTTTTTTAAACAACCGTAACAAGGAAATAGGAAACTAATGCGGTCACATGCTATAATCTAAATCACTCACAGGGCAAAGTATAGAACGCAGGCCCTTCTGTTCAGAAACCATTTGACAGTTCACAGATTCCTCTGCCGTAATCTACACCAACTACCATTGCATCATGATCATCCACGAAAAATTTCCTTCCACCATTCTACGGCATTCCGCCACTTCGACCATCCTTAGCTGAACTAGTCGCGCTAACCTGTCACACGTAGCGTCCTACTTCTAATTTATACGAGATATTAACATGTGCATCCGTTTAGAAATTAATCAGCGAACGTTGGACGAACGGACGGACAGTTAAGTAAAGGTAACTACTGCCTCCAATCTATCTGACGAAGGAAATTGCCGACCCCGTCTTAGATAAACGGCTGTGCTAAGGTTTCCTACCCGGCCTGTGTATGTACCTATTAAAGTGTCATCTGACTAAGTTGTTGAAACTCCCACTTAAATCTTGCAGATTTGTTGATTGATTTAGTGGATTGCTTTTGCTTGTGTGGAAAAGTTAGACGTGACGAGAAAAGCAACATAGAATTGTCTGTACTAATATAAAAACGGAAAGAAGGTTTTTGTATATTTAAACGCGCTTATCTCTGAAACTACTCTTCGGATTAATAAGAATCTTTTTGTTTAAGACAGCCAGATTCATAGCAAATAGTATAAGCTATGTAACATCACGCTACGTCTCACGGAATCAGAGCAACAACTAAAATCGCGAGTGAAATCGCAGCAACTTTGATAACGTGCTAATTATAAAATGAAAAAAGATGTAAAATATCATTAAAACTTTTCTCCGTTCAAAAGAAAAATGAGAGCAACACAGCCAATGGAAACATTTGGAAAAGAGACATCATAATGAAAACAGTTCAAATCAAATAAGCGAATAAAGTCCCCGAGAGTCGGCCGAGTACAATAAAAATAAAAATTAAATAGAAAAATATTGTGAAGCGCCAGTAATTGAATGAGGAACGAGAAACATTTTCTTTTCCTTTGGTGAGAAAAGAAAAAAAAAATCGTCGGCAGAAATCTTCTCGTAACAGAATTATTCCTATTCTATAATAAGTTTATTCACAATAAGGCGGCGTAAAATGTTTTTAGCGTTCCGTCAAATTAGGTTTTGATGTGCCCATTTTCTTATTTGTTCGTTGGCATTTTAATTTGTTTTCTTTTATTGATTGTTTAGTGATTTGCCGTTATTTATATTAATAGAATACGTCTAGGACCTCTGGCAAAATCTATAACAAGTAACTAGGGCGATAGTGTCAATGAACTCACAATATATCATAATACTTTTGAATCCACGTGTATCCGATATAGACGTACATTTCCCTAATCGTGGCACATAATATGTTTTCTAAGAAAAATCAAACCTAATTTCATATTTTCTCAATAGCAACCCCGATGAATGGTAATAATTTGCCAGCAAAAGTTATTTCAAAGAAAAACACAAAATGACATGTCAAAACAAGCGCTGCATCGCACAATTGGCTTTCATTGAGTGAAGCGAAGGGAGGTGGAATTATCGACGGCAAATTACAAGAAAACTCCCTCGTATAGGAACCCGAACAAAATGTAGTCACAAGTGTAACAGCCGACAAGTGTCAGCACTACTAGATGTGGCTTCATCTTTCGAGAAAAAGAGAATTAACTCAAATGATTTTCATAGTGACACTTTGAATATTGTTTGGGCTTGTGAGTCACGTATAAAGAGGAAACCATTTCTTTTAGCTCATCTTAAAATAACCATAACCTGAACTGTCAACTGGAAAGAAATAAACTCCGATGAAACACTTTTTATTTTATATACTTTTTCCGGACAATCAATAACAATTGAATATTGTTTAGTTTCTCTAACCGCAAATAAAGAAGAAAAACCATCAGCTAAGCCAAAAGTCGTTAAATCTTAGTTTATAACGTGTTTGAAAAGGTTCCAGAAAGCACGCATAAATAATATAATTAAAAAAAATATAAGTGTAAATAGTGGATAAACATGTGGACGAAGTCAAAACATCCATTCCATTCTGAAATGCTTATATAATTTGTCATATGTAATATCCAGAAACCAAAACTATGTCTATATTTTGTAACACCACTTACTGAAACCTTTTGATCTACAATAAACTTCTTTTCGAAATCGAAATATTGCTTCGTACTAAATTGTTTCTATAAAACGATTACTGAGAAGAAAATTGGAATAATACCTATACCTACTAAGCTAATTTACGTTCCCTAGCTAATAGAATAATAATATAATATTTTTGTTGAGAAAAATGCAACAATTCAGTTTTATTGGTACTTTTCTCCACACCTACATACTGCTATTATTTAATACTTTCTTTGTTGCCAATGTGAACAGGTGTACCGTGTATTGTATGAAATATAACGTACTCAAATTCTTTGGAATTTTTGTGAATCTTGCAAAAAATATTTTATTGTAGTTGTTTTTTTTTTATTTATTTTTGGGTCAGTAGGTGATGTCGCTTCTAGTGAGATACAGATTGTTGTGAACATTTTCTTGCGCCTGACAATGGGGAAAATTACCCATCGGGTGCGCGACAACGCGAACCGAGTGGGCGAGCCGGCTCGCTAGTGTGGAGTCTACTCATTTATATTTAAATGTGATCATTTATGTGTTTTGTATTATGGCTGTTGAGCCGTTAATGTACATATTATGATATTGTAATACAATCCCCGTATTAAATATGGAACTATTGCTTTTTAACCGGATGTCACAAAAGCATTAGTTTATAAGTGTTTAGATTATTTTTTACTATTGTTCATTAGCAATTCAGACAGCTCGGAGCTTTTTAGAAATATCTAGTTTTATGAAATTGTAAACTGAACTTGTAAATCAAAATTAAAGATACCTACTCCGTATTGCTGTATTTTAAATTAAACTCTAATTTTGATTATGTTTGACTGAGCTGACTGTACCTAAATTCAAGTTGTATTAGTAATTACTATAGTATTATGAGCGGTAATAGTAATTGGAATATTAAAACAAAATAAATAATTTCTAACAGTGGACATAATTTTAAGACTTCTCAAACTTTGTATTTTAAAACTATTTCTTTAAAGTAAAAGCCTCTCAGCTCTCACAGAATCCGTCTCCCTACTAACTGGCGACCCTCGGCGAGTACTGAGACGCTGTATGATTACTGGGTGACAAACAATGCAGTTAATACGGCACAATGCCCAATCACCGGCCGCTATTGTTCAGCAGGTCGCTACTTTGTGCCTTTAATTACGGCTTAAGCATTTTTCATGACAATTGATTTCGGGAAGAGAGAAGCCTCTGTTAAGGAGGGACTTTGTATTGAAATATACCTGCAGTTCATGAAATATGAGGTGCAGTCACGTGAACAGTACTATAAGATTTTTTTTTAAATTTATTTAAACTAAATGGCTTTTTTTATTGTTGATAGGTTCGCGCTTGACCGCTATCTCACCTGATGGAAAGCGACGATGCGGTCGACGATGGAGCGCCCTTACCTAGAACTAACCTATTTATTCTTAACTTAAAGATTTCCAGGTTGTAGCCATCAGGAAACACAGAGTACGGCAGGGAATTCCACTCCTTAGCTGTACGCACAATGAATGTGTTTCCAAAATGCTTTGAGCGTATAGGTAGGATGTCCACCATGTACCGGTGGCGCAACGTCTGGTAGTCCGATGATGGAACGGGCCAGGCGGAATTAGGCAATGCAATGGCTTTCTTGCACATTCTTCTCGATAAATATCTATGCAGTGGAATGAGTAATTAGTTTTTTTATGTGACTGGCTGACTTTTAGTTAATTCAAAAGTGCCTATAAGTGGTTTATTTGAAATAAACCCTTGGTTTGTTGCACTATGGAAATATAACTGGTCAAATGAGAATGTATTTTACAAGATCATCATGGTCATTTTAGCCGAAAGATGTTCACCTCTGCCTTCTGGACATAGGCCTCCTCCTAGTGTCGCTGCAACGACGGGTCTTGTGCGTCGCATCCATCGGATTCCCGTGACCCTCACAGTCATCGGTCTACCTTGTGGGATACACAGACATACATTTTGTATGTATTATGGCTATTGAGCCGTTAATGTATACAACATTATTTTTAGTATATGAGAAGCCCGAAACACGTGGTTTTATGTAAAGAATGTATGTACAAAATTTCATAACTGTATCATGAAAATCACTAAGTTATAAGCTTTATATTACTTGGTTGTTCGCAAAAATACATGGTCACTGGGCCATCCGGGCGACTGAGGGGTTATTTTGCTCCCACACCCAGCTGTGCGCTGGCCTAATGCCCGCTATGACCTAATATGACCTGTGTAGTAATTAGTATCCCTGGTGTGACTTTTTTAATATTTTTAGGAAACAATAATTGCAATCGATTCGGTTACTGATATTGAACAAACTATATTCAGGTTTCGCATATACTAAAAATAATGTTGTATACATAGATACAAACTAGCTTTCGCCTGTACAATATTAGTAAGATAATATCAACAATTAAGGCTCACACAGACGGGACGACACGACACCGATTTTCCCTAAACAAGCCCGGCTGACGAGACATTGTGACTTAGGCCACTGAAATGAATTGCCAGCGAAACGAACGAAACGAGAGTGAACTGAAACTAAACGCCATTCAACTCACTCGCTTGTTTGTTTTTTTTTTTTGCAGTTTTTCATAATGTTGGTTGTCTTTTCATGATGTTACGTCACTTTAATACCATAAATGCTTTCATTTGTTTAATTATGGATAATGGAAATCTGAAATAAAAATAATAATAATTATTATTAATCTGTTGTAACTAAACTTCTAAAATGGTATCTAGGTTTTAGTATTTGGTGAAAACATCTAGTCATAATATTTGATGAAGCCGACCAGAGTATTTTTTTTCGTCATTCAAAAAAATAAACTAAAATCAATATTTTAAACCATATCGGTTGGGAACTGTTTGAATTGTTAGAATATTTTAGTTTAATATTATTCATATTTTCCTTACTATTGATACTCTAGCGTTTGACCACTATCTTACCTAATGGTAAGCGATGATGTGGATGACTTTGGAGCACGCTTGCCCAGGAGTTACCTATTCATTCTTGACTAACCAACCAGCATCCCCAGGTTGCTAGTTGGTGCAGCTATCAAGAAACACACACTTCAGCAGGGAATTCCACTCGTATACCTGCAGCTGCCGCCGGCCCACGCTGAAAACCAGCACTGTGGTCTCGACGCATCATGCATGAGGCCACGGCTATGGCATAGCTTTCGGCCGCGAATGTTACGCATATTTGCCCAATAGAATAATTATAATTTCAAGCTAGTCTTTAAGATTGCGTTATTTTGTGTAAATAATATGTGAAAATGAGCCCCGGGCCCTGGGATGAAGGCAATGAAAGAAGCAGGGTAGGTTTTTAGTCAGTAAGAGTCTGACTCTTGTCATTTGATGATTTTACCCCACATAAAAAAGAAACACTGAAATAATTAAAAAAAACAGACTTC
Organism: Leucania comma; assembly: GCA_958295575.1. Lineage (NCBI taxonomy): Eukaryota > Metazoa > Arthropoda > Insecta > Lepidoptera > Noctuidae > Leucania > Leucania comma. The sequence goes on along the minus strand of OY282477.1, from coordinate 17,896,617 downwards.
ATACGCCATCTAATAAATTACACACATTACCTCCAAAATCGATGAAAACTAAAATCATTTTCCGTCAAATTGAACACAAAAGCCACAGCAAAAGGGAACAGTGGATACAAAATGGTAAAGTAGAAAAATAGTTGAACGTAAATGAGTGGTGCTTTCGAGTCAAGATGTGCTCGAGAGTTTTGCAAAGGAAAGCTCACAACTGAGGAATTCGGTTTGCGAGAACTGCTTCAAACTCCCTGATCCTTTGTGCAGATGAATAAGTTTGATTGTTTGGGTATATGGCTGAAGTTGAGAGGCTTGGTGTAGGCGCTCTTTACATAAAAAGTATTCATGGAAATGTTATTATAAGGGTATGCATGGTTTACTTTCCTGAAGAATAAAAGCGTTCAACAACACATCCTTACAATAGGAGATACAGACCCATACGAACAAAATGTTTTGGGAACACATTCATATTGCATACAGTTAAGCTAAGATAGCTAAAACCTGGGGATCTTTAAGTCAAGAGTGAATATGTTACTTCTAGGCAAGCGTGGTCCATCATCGACCACATCATCGCTTTCCATCAGGTGAAATAGTGGTCAAGCGGAAACCTATAAAAAAAATATTGATCCTGACGGTGAAGTAAAACATCGTGAAAATTCGTTTAGAAGTGGACGACGTTTTTCAGACGAACGTCATTGTCTATTGTCTAAAAAAAAAAAAAATATGCAGTGGGCGACCAAAAATAACTCCTCCATTAATGATGATGTTACTAGCTGGTGTTACGGTAGTGATAAATGTACGATGTACGTATTAAATGATTGTTTGTTTTACAAAAATAACATTAGTTTTCACAAAAAAAAGTCATTGCCCAACCAAAAAATAATGACGTTCAAGTCACCGATTGTCATTCAGCTACTTTAAACATTATGTTGTTTATCCTACGTCTCATCTCCCTCCCCTTCGGATAAAATAAACAAGTGCACATCCTTTGACAGTGCAACACAAACAATTGTCCAAATCATAAACAATGGTTCACATCGCAAATATAACCCGAGTCCCGCACAAAGTATCCCTATGTATAATGAACCATTCATTCTGCCAAACAAACTCCAACCAACCATATGCAATAATTCCATACAGGACCAGCCAATACGATAAAGCTGTAACCCCCTATCATGTTACAAAGGATTCTATATCCAAAATAGATGGCAGTAAAACCGAGAATTAAATGACTAACGTAATAGATGTAAATCCTTGGTTCGCTGACAAAGAACAGAAGCGATTTCACGACATCAAAGTGGAACACGACATATTACGCTACAAAATAAACACCAGAATAAATACATCGAAATGTTTGTTCGGAAATATTCGGCAATGGGGTGATCATATTCTAAATTATCTGTTAACAGAGGGTAGTTTCAAAACCCTTTTGACGGCAGGATTAATTTGCTGTTTGTGTACGTACGGTTGTCTCTGCGAATGGATTTGCAATTAATAAGACTACCTATATGAACCCACATTTGTGTTCATTTCTCTACACCTATATCTACCTTCATACAGGAGATGTAGACACATGTCTGTCTGCAAACATGAACACACAATAATAGCAGTATTAAAACTTTTCTAACGAAGCCAGATTGTTCGCGGCGCGTCTGAGTTGAAATACGAGCAAGCTCAAAAATGGTAGGCTATAATTTGCACATAAAACGTATCCTAATGGCAACGTACGTGATCACTTATTCGGTGGACTCACAAAGCAGGCCATCTTCATCTGAAAGCAGACTCTGATTTAAATACATTATTCTTGTAATAACAGTCGAGCACCGGACGGAGGGAGCGCCATTGAAGTCGTAGAATACATTATTTTAATTTGTACCACCTCTTTGTGACCCCATCAGGGAATTAATGGATTCAAAGCCTTCTCTTCCGTTCGACAAAGAATAATTTACTAAGTAAATGAACGGACAGACAATCGCGTTAGAACCCGAGTTTTGTTTCGATTGTAGATTAAAGAGTGGCGAATCTGTGAAAGGGGCACCTTTCAGACTGTGCCTTTGTGAACGTTATCTCCGTTAATTTTGGAAGGTCAATGAATAAAATACACAGTGGGATTTCATTATTCATCTTCGAGCTTTGATTACGTTTAACATTCAGTAAATAAAGGTTATTTTTTTACGTATGTGAGCGTTTCAATAAATGCTGATTGAAGTTTGTGTGGGGTTCTATTAAGATATTGCATCGCGAACACTGAATGGCAAAGCAATAATCTAAATTGAAATAGCTTGTGTCTAAGATGTACGGAGTCGGTCTCAATTCGGTATTCATTGGGAGCGGTAGAATAGAGGAGCTATCGAGAATTATTGTCAAATCTCAGGGGTAATGCGACCGGGTCGAGCCCGGGAAGGGGCACTATTGATGTTTTAGAATAGTGGCATTTGTTTAAGTGCAATAGTTTTACACATCTCTGAGGAATTTGACTTGATGGCTTCTACGTTAGTAACAGACTGTTGCATATTATTTAGGTCATAATTAAAAAAAAAAATTAGGTACATTATCTTCTTATACGATAACTCCAAATTATACCAGCTAATCGTCTTAAAATATCTACTATTTAATACCGTTCTCTGGGACGCCAGGGGTTATTTAGGGGGCATTGACCCTCTTTATAAAAATAAATAAATAAATCACCAAAAAAATAAATAAGAAAAACTTTCTCTGAATTTTTCTAAGAAAAACAAAATTATAAAAAGCAAAATTTTTTAGCCAAATAAATTTCGTAAAAACGTGTGTAAAAAAGGACAATTAAGATTTTTTCAAGGTCATTCAAGTTGTACAGACGTACCTATGTACAATCGGCGCTCAAGGGGGGCAATAAAACTTGAACCTACACACAATCAGTCTTTACCATAATTATTGTAAAGTTCTCTATTTATTCTAATTAAATATTTAAAGCTATGAAGACTCCACCCCTTCCCTGTAAACCGCGAGACCTCGTCTGAGGACCAAGGGTAGCTCAGACGATCGAGTTAACCCCTGGGGTCAGGTTATGGTGTCATCACAGTCTGACATCTTACCTTACTGATACTTAAACTGTATTATATATAGTAATAATACGTTTAGGTTATATTTAAAAAAATAAAAAGTAACTTTTTTGGGTCAAAATAAGTCATTAAACTTTCAATAAAAATAGTAAAAAAAAAACATTAAAAGCAAAGTTATAATCAAATCTAAATAAACTTTCAAAATTTGAATAATTTTTCACAGACTTTACAAATATTTAGGAAAAGTTAGATTTATTGAAATTTGGTATTTACTGGTTTCTTTGTGTTTTGTATTTTCGGTAATATCGAAAAAAAAAATAACGTAACTTTAATTTAAAGTTTATTTGTACTCATAATTCTAAGTCAATTCTAAGATATAACACTTTGAAGCAACCCGTTTAAATAAAAAACGGCAATTTCATAGTTAGCTATGAAATTTTTCTAAAACCTTTTATGCCGTTTTTTTTTAGACCTGTTATTATGTGTTTAATGTGATTTTCATGCAACGGTATATATTACAGAGGCTTTAGGATTGTTCGAAAGAGTTACCGTGGCTCAGGATCGCAAAGGAAAACTGAAGGAACACAGGTGGATTTTAGTCAGTAAAAGTCTGACACTCCCTCATGCTTCACTCAGAGAGAAAGAGAAAAGTTATTTGACGATATGGTAGTCTTAAAAAAAAAATGTTTACACAAAAAGTACCCATGTCCAGTAACATAAAATATATAAAAAAAACCTCCTACCAAAAACCGCAAAATTCTGTTTATTACGAAAACTTATAGGGAAACGTGGAAAGTTTGCATCAAATAATATCGAATGATTTATATATTATTCATCCGGTCGCTTTAGGGAAGCCGCTGCCTACCTTTGTGAATAATTTAGTTCTCAGACACATATTATTTTTGCAAGGGCCGGTCGCCAGCGTTTGTCCTATAAAATATTATCATTTGAGGACAAGGGGGACGAAATCCTTGAGGTTAATCTATGAAGGACGAGATGGGGGGTGGCTTAGCAAAATATGAGTAAATGTTATTTTATTTTTGGGTGGTTAAGTAATCGAACGGGTTTGCATTTTGAATAATGAGTAGACGTCAAAAGAGAATTTGATATTAAAGACAGGCCGAAAAAGCGGTTTCGTTTTCGGGCAATTTCAAAAAATTCTGTTGTCTGTGAGTGTTGTTGAAAAGAGTTGTGTTCTGTTGTTGTACGGTTTCGATTACAGTACAAACTGAAACTTCAGTTGCGGTTTCGGTATCAGCTGCAAATTGTGTTTCGATCTGTCACTACGTATTTTTAATACTTTGTATTTTTATTTTCCAGTGTAATAAATTTAATAATGTAGGCAATTAGCTGTGATTCAATAATGTAATAATTGTATTTATGCAAATGAAATCATCTTAATGACTACCTAATATAAAACTTTGTTTTTAGGGGCCTGGTTACCCAAGGCACAGATTTTTAAAAAACTTTGGTATGGCACCAGTCTTCCACAAATTGATTATAAAATTGTATTTGTGTGCTGGTTAAATATTTTCTCTATAATTTGTGGATATAAAATAAACAAATAATAATTAATATTTATTTACTATGTTTGTGGGTGCTTCAGTAAAGCATTATTAATCTCAAACTCGATTGTAGTTACAGCTCTATACCAGTGCACTCAACAAGTAATTAATAACTAAACAATAGACCAAACTAACTGTTTGTTTGATACAGACTCAAACTACACGGTACGCGTCCAAATGACATGGAATCAATCTGCGCACACAATGGCTCAATCTGCAGACGCTTCTAACCGAATTACTTGAGAAACCTACGAGTTACGACTTACGACTAAACCATTATTAACCCCTTTCAAGTCACAATTGCAATTTGCGGTTATTTGTCAACCCGTTAATGCAAAGTAAACGAATTTGTTTAATATTTCGGGGCTTTATTTTGTAACGTTAACGTTACGGTTAACGTTTAGTTGCGGTTGTGATTACTTGGAAACTGCTTGTTTGCGGTTAAAGTATATTGTGATGGGGTTTTTATGTTGTTGTAATGTTAGTAAGTGTGAAATGAGCGGTCTTTTTGACGAACTTGTGTGCAATGTTTTGTTGAACGTCTGAATGCACTTTAATTTGCTGTCGAAAGTTTAGAGATGAAGAATGATGATAAGATGAAAAAAAAAAATCATATACGAATTTTTAACATTAAAAGTATCTCACGTCATGCAGGTTATTTAAAAGCTTCGGAGTTTCAGTATCTATATTAATAACATTACAAAGAGGTAAAATTTTAAATCTGTATATAAGTAGATAGGAAATTTCTAGAACTCCTGGATCAATTCTGATTTTTACTAACTAATATGTTGCTGGACTATCCCTGACTCATCATCATCATCATTTCAGCCGAACAACGTCCACAGTTGAACATAGTCCGCCCCCAAGTGTCACCATAACGTCTGGTCCTGTATGTCTCGCATCCATCGAGTTCCCTTGACTCTCACCAGGTCATTGGACCATAATTTTCATATCTTGAATTTACAGGTTAAAAAACTGAAATAATAAAAATAACATACAAGGACTCTCAGGAATTCGGCGCTAAATTGTAATAGAAATATCAAAACAATAACATTCACATACAGGACTATTTCACCACAAAGTTGTGAGCAGCTTGCCGTAATGAGCGGCGCATACTAATGAATTAGTCCCTACGCACGTCACCGGCAAACTGTCACTAACATTAACCATTGTATAGAACAATACGCTTTCGCTGAACTTAGAACAATAACACTACATTATTGAAATGAATAGAGCCACACAATATGTTGAAACGAAGCGAAACTGCACGAGCTAAGGAATTCTCTAGAGAAGTCAAGCTAGAAATTGTAAGGTTATATTCAATAGTTAGGGCAGGATATAGAGAACTAGCGCCTGCTTCTGAAGATTATAATGCCGACTGTTGATATACTATAGAAGATAATTAAAATCTATAATCTAATCTTAACGATGCAAAGGCTGCTAAAAGAAATATTGATTTTCGATACGATTAAGATGAAGATATGATATAAAAAGGATAAGAAAAGGAAGGTGCTGATGACCATAGACGATTTACAAGAGATGACAAACAATAAATGGAAAAATCGTAACAAAGATGCAATAATGTAACTCATAATGAATTTAGAATTTATGATAACACTAAACTCCATAAAATCATAGAATAAATTATATAACAGGACAGAAAGCATTCCAGCTTAGTCAAATCTTATAATTACATAATTATCTTGATAATCGTGTGACCGATGTCTTCGCAATAGACTTGTTTGAACCCAATAAGTGTGAGATGAAGTGGAATAATCGATCCGACAAACAAGAGGGCTCCGCGGTGCGTCGATACATCGGTATACGATTCGATACAGACGTTCGAATTAGAATCGATTTCCGTGATGTGTTCACTGTTGCCTTGTTATGTTGTTAGGAAGAAAGGCTGTCGTTGTTGTTTGTTTTTATAAGATGGGATCGTAATGTAATAGATATCTAGTTGATGTCTATTAAGTTAGCGAAGTCTGCTGTTTGGAGATTCTTGCTGTTTAGTATAAAAATAAATAAAGAAAGAAATTGAATTGGTTTGGCATAACACAAGGCACATACACAATAGTCAGGTAAACATGAAACTGAAAAAAAAAAAACAAGATTTTGTGCGAGTCCAGAAAAGAAGGAAGAGGTCAGAATGTATATAACCAAGTATGTTTCAGCTTATAGGTTCTAAGATTCTCTTGAAAGTAATAGAATCTGACCAATCCGAAAAAAATATCAGCAAGAAATCTCAACTAATAACAAAAAAAATATATATATGTGATCGGTGTAAGAATAACAATGACATAGTTTTCTGTGAAACTGTTTTGCTAATGAGCGTATATGTTGTAAGAGCGGTTGTAACAGTCGCTTGAAAGATAAATAAATCATTGAAATTCCTGAAGTCGCTCCCATGTGTTAAAGTGCACATTACAGAAAGAACAGTTATTACACTTGTCCTATGTCCGCAATAAAATCCAGCATTGATTGTTGACATTTACAATTTTGACACAAAAATTTTGTTTCCCGAGCGGAACGCTGTTAAATACAATTTTTTATATCTTCCTTTAGATTTCAAAGAAAACATCGGACAATATCAACATCCAATGTCTGGGAAACATTATGACTTCCATCGGCTTTCAAACATCAAAAAGAATGTTTCTATCGATAACCATTGATTAGTCCCTCTTGTCACATCAAAGACGAGAGGTTCTATTGTGTGACCTCCAATAATATTTCCAACAATTTTTCTTAGAGAATTTCTATAGTATGTTTCTTGTACAATAATAGGATCAAACACGAAGGCTTTCTGATTGTAATTGAATGGACAACTCGTAATGATATTGACGTGAAGAGTTATAACATGTTTAATGATGACTTTGACGATCTGGTGATAAATGATGAGAATTTGTTGGACACATACCAAGTGTTACAGCCTGTTAAAATTATATACGATATACAAAGTAACTTTTGTAATACCACCGGACACATAAGTAATGCTGACGAATTTTAAAAAAAAGGTCAAGATTGCCATAATAAACATTAATTCTTTGCTAATGGCACATTAACGTATTATGTATTGTCGTTTATATTCTTTGCGAAGTGAATAATACTCCTGAAAATTGTTTGATTTCGTTTGAAGTTATGCAGCATGATTCTGGACAGATTGGCAGTTTATTACACCTGCCAATCTTTTATGCACCTTGTATATTTAAGCCGATTTCTGAAACATCTTACATACTTTAGAAACTAATAGTTTTGAGAGACACAAAGGAAAGACGTGACTATTTCATCAGGTAGCAGTTCGATCTGTTATTAGAAGCACTATTGTTTTTGGCACAGCCACCATGTCATCACCGGTCACTTGTCACGTTGTTCATACTAATAAATATCCTTCATTCCTAAATGGCTTCGAAGAAAATAATAAATAATTATCATTGACTTTCGCAGTTTTTTACAAATTTTATGTTTTAGACATCAAAGGGGTCTGAGTGGTGTGAGCAATAATTGGTCAATGTTAGGAGGCAACGACGCATGCCCTGCGCTCACGCAGTGCCAAATTGAAAATGGTGACAAAAAGAACATTGTTTATGTGACGCCTTATTAACGAGAGATTTATCGCTGACGTTCCTCTCTTAAAAGTTTTCTGTTGTTATTTTTTGACGTTTTCATTGTGAACCAGATGCTATCTTTAAGAGTTTAGTTAGTTCTGAAAAAATAAGAATCATATTTTAGAAAAAAATATTTTAAATTTCTTAAGCGAAATATTAAAAAAAATCCAGAATCTATTATAATGAGCTCGGCAGACCGTCCTAAACAAAATCGGTCAATGTTTCAGATACAATTTTTTTCTTTGACAAATTAAAATTACCCAAAAAACGTTGCACGCGACTTTTACAATGACACATGAGTCATGCAACGGACTAGCTGTCACTTCCACCAATATTAAGAGCCCTCTAAAATACAGAATGTGTCTATATTAACTGGACAATTTGACAGCAATAGAATTACGAGCAAAACAGCAATTTTTATTTCAATAAGTCGATATATCACGCAAGATATTCACGAACAAATAGAATATGATGTTGGCACAAGCCTCGCACAACAAAGAGAGTGATATATAGAATTATATTACGGTGACAGGGATGTCAGTAACACGATAATATTTGATATAATCTTCAATTGTAATTTTTTCCCCTGAAACTAAACAATGCGCAATTTTTTAAAGCTAGATTGAATAATTTTTAACTTTAATAAACCAATTTCAAAGCATTTTTGATATATCGTCATCAACAAGGAAGTTATACAGTGTTAAGGCTGCTAGGTGGAAAGACACGTCTGACACGCGACGTGGTCTTTGACGTCAAAGTTCATCACGCCCATACGGCCACTAAAGAGAACGGCATCTCGCCAAAATGCCGTTTTCGGTACGGCATCCTAGCGAGAGAGACAAATATAATTGTTTAAAAAAGTTTCAATAGTATCACGTTTGCTTTGCTACCAATTTTGATATTGTTATCACAATTTGTATTCTATTTTTTAATTTTATGTGACAGATGTGAGTTGCGGGAATGCGGTGGATACAAGACGCACAGGACCGTTCGTTGTGGCGACACTTGGTAAGGTATAGACATATCTAACAGGGGACGTCCTTTGGCTGAAATGATGATAATTTTGATGAAAAAAATCAATTATGCCAAGTATATTTAAAATTGGACTCCATATCGGGTGCTGGACATAAGCACAAGTCAACAATACTATAGCAACATAACAATAAATCGGGAGGTATATTGTGGTTACACGAACGAATTATTGTATGTTCTTAGCACTGAAATTGTTAAGAATTCGAAATTTGAAAGTTTTTCTTTAACGTGTAAATAACCAATAAATTTAGTCAGTGCCGACCCTATACGAGAACTACTGACATTTTCTCAAACATTGTATGAATATCGGTACCACATGCACTTGTTTAATACCATGATCTTCCAATGATATAGTTAGTCCTTTTAGTATGGCGATAATTAACATATTACTCGCTTCTGGGATTTAACACGAGTTGCTCAGTAATAATACTGCCAATGTGCGTGATTTCATAGTAAAATGGCAAGAATGAGATCATTGTGTGTATATGTAGATCAATTATTGTAATTGATTATTAATTCTTGGAGAACATTGGTAGACTTCGCATTCCGATTGCAATTCGGTATATCGTTTAGTTTTGAAAATACAGTTCAACATTAGAAAATTTTAAAGCCAGGTACAGACTGCTGTTACACAACACGCAATGTAACACGCAATGCAAGAAATTGCCGTCCACATTGTCGCTATGTATCATGCAATGTAACAGAATTCCCATAGTGTGGAGTTGTAGACACCTTGCGCGTGCGAACTGTGCACACTACACGCATAAACCGAGCATGTCAACTGTGTGAGTAGGTGTACATGATCGGTTCGTGCACGTGCTGCGTCTACACTTATGAAATGCTCCTTTCATCCTTATAATACGTTCCAAATAAGAATAGGATCATATAGGATCGGTTGCCATGTTGTGACGTCACGTCACACTGTCAAATCGAAAAATTAATGGGGATCACCCAAAAGAAGACTTAAAAAAAAATATGAAGTGTGAACGAAATAAGTTCAATCAGAATCCAGTTCTTCAATTTTTCTCACCTCTGAGTTCTACAATTTCACGCAATTTCTTCGATTTGATAGTATGACGTGACGTCACAATATGGCAACCAATCCTATATGATCCTATTCTTATTTGGAACGCATTATACATGTTACGTTACAACAGTTTGTACCCGGTTTTAACATGTGCATTTTTATCGAACTTTCAGAGATGTTTCAGGAGTAAATATTATAATGAAAGTTTGTTGAAGTAACTAGAGACAATGAATAGGATCAACAAAGTAAAGATATGGGACATCTTTGACTACACGTGACGTTTAATTAAATTGAAAGAAATCTTATGAGTCATACAGATAAAAATATTGCTGACAAGATTCTGTTATTGAGAATAACAAAAAAGGCATATAGGAAACGGATGTTGTAATATTTGACTTTGTGTCTGCATTTCTGTTTAGTTTTCAATAAAAAAATCACCAGACGTACATTCGTTTTCAAAAATAATATTCTACTGTTCGAATAAATATAATCGTAAAACTGTTAGTTCAAGGATTTTATTAATATCTGTTGATTTTAAAATTAGATGTACTGTATGTTATAATGGTTCCTTGAATCAACTTCTGTTGGTTGTTTTATTAGTTTTTTTTTATATTTAAGTAAATGAAAAGTATTGTTTGGTCTTAGAAGGCGTCAACGAAGGAACGGGGTGGGTTTTTAGTCAGTAAGAGTCTGACATTATCTCCCGCTCCGCCCAAGGGCGGGAGATGTCATTGGATGATTTTACCCACCACAAAAAAAACCCGCATTGCATTTCCAGTGATTTGGTCAAAAATAAATTTACCTTCGGTCACGTTACTTGTTCTACAAACAATATTATTGAAACCGTTTTCAGTTACAAGGAACCGTGAAAATCGAAGCAAACATTTGTGCTTTTCCATCAAAAGACATAAAACCACATGAATATAATGATGACGCACAAACTATTAGTTAAACTTAAATTTCTAAACGCAATAGTATCAAAATCTTGGAACAATACAAAAACAACATAATACAAATTAATTACGTAATAATGTCATTACTCAACAATAAGATAAAAAGTAATATTTACAAACAAAATAGCAATATGATAAAAAATATACCGCTATGCTTACTAACTTGTTTTATGGCAAAAAGGAAAATTACGCACTCTTAGACAGCCTAGAAAGGCACTGGCTATATTGTTCCGTTTTAGAATTGATGTCGGTAATGGCTTTGAAAACCAAGACAAGGCAATATATTGTTGTTACAAATTTTAATATTGTGGATCACCACTAAAATTATTTCTTCAAATAATAATAGGAGGTCCACATGCACACGTAATATAAATAAAAAAGAATAACTTCATCATAATCTTCATGCCCCAGATAACCCAAAAATTTAAGATCACGTCCATTTAAGAGGTGACAATGTATACAGATTTCCTTACCAACCATATAATTATAACAATTATAATAGCTTGCACTGATATCTACTAACCTAAATTGACATCAATTTAATTGATAAACGAGACAAAATGGGAAACAATAAAACATTTTAACTACAAAAAATATAATTATCTTTGGGTCACCGATCGTCTGACCCATTTTTAACATTTTGTAGACATCAAAACTTTAGATATGAATTCTTTCATAATAACTTATTATTGCAATTATTTAGTTTCGTCTGAGCTGCGCCAAATGAAAATAGAATACTGCAGAAGATCTTTGATTTTTGAATTTTAATTCATATAAGCTCAAAATTTTATTGATTTATTTGTCTTCATGTACAGAAGTAGGTGAAACACTGTGGTAGGTGTGCACAATAAATAAATAACAGATATTTCAAATAGAATGTAGTATCATTAAAATAAGTTACTTATAATAAATAAAATACGTATATATGCTAATATTATAAACTAATAAATACTATGATAAATATGAAATCATTACAATTAAGAGACTTAAAATATGACAGTTATGACGAAGACCGAACTAAGGTTAAAATTGTACGCACAAAATCTAAATAAGTGAAGATTACGGTTGATATGACCCGCGAATTTAGAGCTAAAATAACCTTGAACCTAACAAAGGCTGGCTTAGTTCATAAATCAGTGTTACTGGACCTGATTTTACCTTAGGAAATACCCGCTAAACTACCCAGGTACATAAAGAAACATCTACTGAGATTAATCATTCAATTGAATCAGACAAGCAACAACACAACGGAACGGACAAACGGAACGTTCCAACGATACAGCTCACGTAGAAGAATTCAACAATACCAAATCGTCAACTTGAACTTGCCCAGCAGTGGACCAACAAAAACATTGTGAGGAAGATGTAGCATTAGCTTTTGTTCACACCCCAGCACGTGTGATCCGACTACCGTCCCTCAAAACGTCATTATTTGCATACCAACTGGTTCCGTCTATACGATATTCATCAAAGGTTTTATTAGTGAACATCAAAGAATAAGCACAATGCTAAGATCTCTTATAAGGTACCCTCAATACTATTGTAACTTTTGTCTGAGGTTGATTTATGAGCGGCCACTGTTGTTGGCCCAACGTATTGTGATGTCAGTTTTTGTTCGCCCGCCGACATTGTACTACCCCTTCGACGGTCCAGCGCGGATGCCTTTATTCAGGTTGATCTCACTTTGATGCTTCTAACTCGGTACAATGCCCCGTGTGAGTCACAACAGATTTTACATGTATGGAATTTGCATAATTCAAGATGTCCATGCTTGCGTCCACAGTAACCACTCTAATGGATTTATTTTTGCTTTTGACAAAATAATTTATTAGAACCATTGTGCTTTTGATAATATTGCTTTCGGAAGTAATTTTTTATGTGTTTTTTAACAGTATCAACACAAATTGAAGGTCGTGCTAATTAAAAATGTTTTTAATTATTAATCAACTCAGTATCTCAACATCAAATCACAGCATCAAAAATAACACCGATTTAAATTTTACCTTGCCATCTTATAACCCTTTGTCCTTCATCAAGTCCTTGACCGTCCATTGTAAGCATTGTGCAATACAAAAGAGCGGCTGCGATTGAGCCCCGCATGTAATTTTCATGGTTGGCTCCTCACATTCACGCTTCTACATCCACTCGCTTCCAAATCATTACGTTCCTTACCTTTGTGTCTGCCTTCCCCGTCTTTATTACGCGGTAATACTTCATTGTACACATCTTATTCTTTATTAGACATAGCATTGTGAGCACTCTCTTGATTGGCCCTCAGTTTTTTTTCAACACTGTTTTGAGTAATGTTTGCGTCATCAATACTAATGATTGCAACCGGTAGCACAATACTTATTGTTGTGCCAGTTTTTATTTTGTCTGTACAACTTTTTTCTTCATCTTCAGAATTTACATCGTCATTATATTTAGTTGGTTTTTTATTACTATAGTTTAGTAACAATAAAATATTGTTGGGATCAAACAAGAGTCGGTTTGTTGCGAAGCTTACGGACTGATCAATAAATATGTCAAACTGATAAACCGTTTGCATAGATTATGATATCCCAATTATACGATGTGATTTATTCGTGAGTATTGACTTCATTATATAATCTATTCTAATTTTGGTGATAGCTTCTGAATACGCGAATAGTCTTAAGAGGCGTATTACAAAAAAACACGAAATTGCAAGTTTTCTACGTTGAAATTTTAGGTTTCATGTTCGTTGTATGAAATAACAATTTCTTAGTTAATATAGTTCGTTTTCTCTACTACAATTACCTCAAAACTGATTTTAGATTAATTATTTAATTATTTAGTAATAAGCTTTCTCCCGATACATGTTTCGGCAAAAATTCACGGAGACATCATTTCTGAGCTCTAATTTTGAGATTCTACTAAATATCAGTCAAAAACAAAAATATTATTAGCTCTCAAATATCCTATACTTCAATCATAACAGGTAATATTTTCGTTATATGCCTTTTATGTAAAGAAAAAAAAAACTACGTAATTCAATTATCTACCGAAAAGGCTTCAAAACAAGCCCCAATATCTCCAAAGTTCTACATTATTTAGACTTCAAATTTATACCAAAATAATCATCAACATTTGCTTATACTATAGTATTACTTTTATTTTTTAAATCGCTACTATTATTTTTTAATAAAATAAATAAAAACACTTTATATTTCACTGCGCCGGTCATCTGCGATTAGTATCGCGCGAGCGCTTGTCGAGGTCGGACCTATGTCAGTTTCTTTCCCGCGCGCTTTCGTTCCGATACTACCGTGACTACCGTCGTGTGCGCCGACTGTCGCGTAGACGCTGCCGCATTGCTATTGTGTGCGTGTAAACTACGAACGCAGTTTTTGATCTTTGTAAATATTTATTTTCGAACGGTATAATATACCGTTATATTGAAGTTATAATAAAGTGTGAACTTTATACTAATTGAAATAATATTTCAATTAGTATAAAGTAAAATACTAATTGAAATAATATTTCAATTAGTATAAAGTTCACACATTACTGGTATACCAGATAGTGAACTTATTAAAGTTAGACTAGTTAAAGTCATGACTGGTTCTACCAAATTCAAGGACAGCTTTATATATTCAATAAAAATGTCTGCATACTTACCATATGGACTGGACCAGACTTTTCTGTAAAAACTATAACAATCTACAAAGACGACGAATTTTGGTCGTTAAAAATGTTACCCAAATTAAAAGCTTTTTATAAAAAATGTGTACTGCCAGAAGTTATCGACTCAAGAAAAGATCGATCAATGCCTTTGCGGGAATTATTTTTCTGATGTAAAAATATGATGTCTGACTGTACCAAATAATAAAATAAATAATACATTTTGTTGTTTCATTTATTCGATAAGATTTCAACCATACTACCATAAAATTAAGGCTAGACTGAAAATACACTTAATAAACTAGTTATCAACGATTGCATCACTGCTTACCATCAGGTTGGATCACAGTCGAGCACTAATTTATATGAATTAAAAATAAATATATACAACTTTAAAAATCTATTTTTGCTATGAATAGTATATATTACAATCGATTGTTTATCGAATACTGCAGAATATTAAAAATATTTGTTTGAAAATATTTAAATTAAAACGACATTTAAAAAAAATATCCATCTTCTAACCTCTTTCTGAATACTTCAATTACGAAAGATCAAGATCGTTTAGCCGCCGTATACACAATATCATAGTGCGAGCGAGACTGCTAGAAGCATGAATGAAAATATCGCTCACGTAGTTCGCCGCCCGCTCGATGCATAAAATACCTAAATTTGCGTAATGCCGAAATGTGAAAGGGCTCTTAATAGGAATTTATTAATTTACTCCAGTTAAACTGTCAGGTTAGTTTAAAAAATGTAGGAATACAATATGCGGCTATGATTATATCTTCAATTTGCTACCAAAACACGCAGCAAAGAAAACATAAAAGTGTACATTTATAAAGAAATAAACCATCAATACAATAGATAAAATTTTATAGCTCAAAGTATATAAAATCTTTATAAACATGTAAAAGATCTTTGTCCGGGCAAAGTTTTGTTCATAACGAAAATTGAAGTCATAAAAGTTTCATTATAATTTCAGAGATAGCCGAGCAGTCGTATGATTGAACACCGTGCAAGAAGTGCGCACGACCATCTTCGAACGTAAGGGGGTGTTCACACGCGCGGACGGTCGCGCGACTCAACAGCTGTTTGACTGGACAAATATAAATGTCCTTGATACATGAAATTTTGTAGGCCAGATGTTTGTGACATATGATAATATAAATAGAGAGTATTTAAATAAAACTTATGATATGATTACCTAGTTTTTAGTTAACACGGTATTTACTTACAGTATCGTTATTAAGTTTGATAATATAAATAAATTCAATAAATAAATTAGAATTTAAACAGTAGATTTATGTAATCCTTTATAATGACAAAAATTATTAGCTAACACTAATTTCCATAATTACTAATTTACAGTAAATAAGGCTTTATGGTTGCTCTATCCCTGTATTAGATTTAATAACGATTGTCATTACTAAAGTCTGTTAGTTTAAGTAAAGATTATTGAAAGGTGTCGCCATGAAATTGAAATATTATAAATAAGAATATATTTCTACTGATAATCCTCTCTACCTGTTCAACATATTTTAGAGTTGTAACTATGGATTTGTTTTATGGTAATCTACTGACTTAGTATTAATAATAGACTAATTTAACTTCGTAGGTTTGATTTATCTCATCACCCGTGTTCTTATCCTAATTTCATCGTTCTCTTTCATATACTTCTAGCAGCTTAGTTTTTTCCTTCCGAACTTTATGAACATGAGTTTTGACAAAACCATTTTCCTTATTCAATTTAGATACTATAAAAACGCAGCGATAAAGCCAATCACCGTGTATAGAGTCTTAACAATCTAAATCTGAACACAATCCAGTCATAAAATATGGCTCCAACAATAAAACAGAAGTGGTCCATACTACTTCAACACTGGCAAAAGTGCTCTATATTCTGAGCAGGATGAACTTTTTATTACCATGCACTGTTTAATTTCTTCTAATCCAACAGATTATGGTGTATTTTTGTACGACGTTTATTTCTACAATGTTTTTGTTTAACATTTTATTCGTTCTATATTTTATAGTGTTTTCTTTCTGATCATTAATATGCGTAGTAATAACTTTGACTGTTTTTGGTGTTTTTATATTTATTGTGATTTTTGGTCTAGATTACGCGGCGTTTGTTTTTAGTTTCAATAGAAAAAAAAATAAAAGATTGGAAAAAAGATAGTGCTTTTTTTTTACTAAATTGTTGTCGTAGTATGTTAGCTAGATGAAAAAAAACCCTAGAATTTATCTTATATATAAGAATACAAGTAAGAACTTGTACAAAAAAGCTTCTGCACGTGTCTAGGAAAAAAAAAACTGCCGGTGTATCTAAAACTAAATTTGAACAACAAAGCAGCTACATAAATATATAAGCATCTTCCATTTAACCGAGAACAAAGTGCTACGTCACAGCAGCCAGCCACTAAATAAATCAGACGAGAACAATATTACCCCTTTAATATTGTTTTTTATGAATTATCGCCTACATCTGATCTCTTTTTATTTTCTTTTGTGTAGCCAACGGTAGCATTCATCATGTTAGCATGTTATTGTTACACGCTTTGTAGTGACGCCCCTAGATGTGACTCGATTTATTTTTGGGTTACGGTTGTATCGATATTTCCAGTTGTTTCAGTCTAAATATCTCCATATTTTTCAGGTAGATCCAGATGTATTTCCATGGAGTTTTTGTCTGTATTTTCATGAACATCTCAAATTTAATTAGGTCTTTATTTTAAAACTGCGTTCTTTTCATGAATGTTACTTTTGCTATCGTTTTGTGATTTCAGCTTAATTTTTCCACATCATAATTAAAATGAGAAAATTCTTTTGCAATCGAGTCCAAACATCGAATGCTCTCATCACTATTCAATATGAAACGAGCCCTGCTAGTGAACAAAACAAATTCCTTCGATTGTCGTTTTGTTCACCGATACAGCTCATTTGTGCGGATTAAGACACCCTTGATAATATTCAAGATGGATTCTGCATTCCAACACATTCTTTCTACATCCCAGAGATTTGTCAGATCTCTGAGTATTAGGATGTAAATGTGTCTTGTTATAAGTAGCAATGCAAATTAATGTCAACAATTATTATTGTTAAAGTGTGTCATTTGTTTCTCTTTATTTTTATAAGTGAAGTGTATATTTGTCGTCCTTCCTCTTTTTATAGAAATACCATAGATTCCACTAACCATAGTTTTTTTTTAATTAACATTAAATATATTGAGCTTAATTTTCAGCAATGTCTAAATCTAGCATAAGTTAATTTCAAATTCTCATCGTTTTGTGAACCTCGACCTCAGCATCCAACAATTATAATCACAATAATTAACAACCATTAAGATGACGAAATGAATTTCTCCGACATAAAAAATAATAATTTTACACTTCTTCGAGCAAAGCTATGAAACAACCAGTTTGTTTATTACGAAACAGTTTCATATAGTGTTAATAACAACAAACTAGTAGTTAGAGTTAAAGTAATTAACGCTAACCTTACATTATCTGCTATTAACAATAAACGTGGACATGCTGTTAACACACATATTGAGGACGCCAGCGTTATGGATTTTCTAATAACAGCTGTGAGCGTATGAATCCAATTATAATCTATGGTTGAATTTCCTGTACGAACTAAATCAAAGAAAGTAGTTCACAAAGGTGGTCAAGATAATGTAATTGATGCAAAATTTCCATTAGTAGATTCATTATTCGTATAGTTATTGTATCGTTTAATAAAGTTATCAAAGGTAACACAGGTATTCTTTCGCTTCCTAAAGATCTTATAACCGTTGGCAACACAGAAATCGTCCACACAGTCATGAATGAACGTTTATAATATGTTATATTCGCGTTCACAAACTGAAATAAACGAGCGAACGGAAACGGCCGTAATATTATTAGATACGACAATTCTATTATTTTTATTCGTAACATATCTTGGTAGATTTATTCGTGAATCTGGCTCGGCTCGGTATGGTAATGATTCCTAGAAGCCATGCCGTTTTACACCTAATTGAAATTCTTTAATGAGATAATTTATAGAATATGTTTTGTGGGATATAACTATGAACTCGGTTTAGGAACTTTGAATGTTTGTCATCAGTAAAAACAATTTTAGATGGCCTATATTTTTCTGCTTCGCGTGCCTAAATTTATTTATTTATAAAATGTTAATAACAAAAGTAAATCTTGACATCTATAAGTATGTATATGTCACAGTCGAAACTCTTAACCGGTCAAAAGCACTTATAATTATAAAAAAAAATAGGTAAAAATAATTTTCAATTCACGTGTTAGTCAATAGTAGTTTTGCCTTTAATTTTGTGGTCAAAAGTGGTTCTGACTGATGCTTGACTAGAAGTCAAAACTACTTTTAACTGCTAGAGTTGGACAGAAGTACGTTTGGCAAGTTAAAATTACTAAACATTTACTAATCTTCCTTATAAGCCTGTTGGTTGCTATGTTTTTTTGTGACCATTGTGACCATTTAACATTTTTTGTAGTAATTCTGTATTTATAGAAGAAAAAACACTAGTAAACCATAGTAATAGTCTTCTAAACAATAGTATTTTTTAGAAGTTAGTCAAAAGTACTTTTGTCAAACTTCATTGATTATTTATCGGAAGTCTGCGGTCAAAAGTAATTTTAACTGATTTTCACCAGTTGAAAGTATTGTTGACCAGTTAAGAGTATTGACTGTAATATAGTTATTATATATATTGATTATAATGCTAAGTCATCGCCGTCAATTAGATATGTACATTACAAAGTGCTAATCCGCAGAGTTTTTTTTACCATTTCTCGGCCCGCAAGCAAACTTTTTATAAATAGCACGCGAAAATAAAAACTCTTGCAATTATAGATGCCATTAACTTTAAAAATAAATACCGCGCTCCAAGGTCTTCCAGTTTCAAATATTTTGGCGCCGAAAAAAATGACATGGCGTATGCCGGTAGAATTTATTGAAAAGAAGTCTTGTATCGCTTTGAACTATATGTAAATCATAATAAGAACCTATGGATCCCTGAATATCATCAAACATGTAGAGAAAAATAATTTATAGGTGATAGGAACATTTGTGTTCTTATTTCTGGTCGGCAAAATGTCGTATGTATGACTGGGAGCATCTTTCATGTGGATCGCTACGCATTATTTATAAGAAACACTGTTCTGTTCATTGTTTCATAATAAAACATTAATTTTGTCAACGGCCACGGCTGGACGCACCGCGACAATATTAGAACTTCCGTTCGAAAGAAAAAATGGTCGAGATTCGATAAAATGTGAGCGAATGTGACCGCTGAAGTATTTTATTATCATACTGAATTGTTCTATCATATAGAAATATGTGATTATGTCTGTACGGTTAAATTATGTTTATTTTTCAAGCTCACATGGAGGAACATAAACTTACGAATAATCCTGACAGAAAAGACGGATATTTCCGTCCAGATATTGCTCTTTCTTCTTTTTTTTTTAAATTCAAAATAATAAAATTTCACAGAAAATAAATCTTATAACAATAAAAAGATAAAAATGCCACTTATAAATGCCAAGCCTACAGTTTCACTTGAAAATTCGATGGGAACCGACGCAAATGTCGTGTTCGATTCAAAGTCACCCGAACGGTTTCGCACACATGCAAATCTTGTACAACTCCCAATAAAAACAAAAAGCTCTTCAGAGGGACTTCGACAAAAACAAAACTACACGTGCAACTAAAATGGAAGCAAAAAAGGTCAACAATATGCCTAATCTACAATCCGTGTCACAGGCTAAAGGTTACGGAAGGTTGCACAAAAAACCACCACAAAACGAACCCTGTTCCAACGAAATCGACCGTAAAGAGCTCATCAGAGATTCGATTTTATATTCTATGTCATCTGTTTTAGGGTTTAAATTGATTATGATTTCAGGGACAGGATTTGAGCGGTATTGTTCGTACCTTAGGGAGTAGTGACAACAGATTTTTGTCTTTTTTCACTCATTTCACATGTGGCTTGGCAATCCTGGACGATGTGTGACACATGTGGTGGTTTTAAGTTACTTCACAATAATGACTGGCTCTTCAGTTTCTCATGCTTTGGCGTCCATTACGAGATTTCGGTTGAGTCTAATTCCAAACTGGTGTCAATGCACCTTTCTTTTTGATGTTCACCTTTTCCAGTTTTTAGTGGAATATGATAGCTCTGGTCATCAGTCAACAGGTGATGTTTGTGACAATTCCTAGTTTTTCTATACAGAATCGTGTATTGCGTTGGCGAGTCTACCAGTAGAGATATTGTTTCTGTCTGCTCTATGGGAAATACATATTTTTTATAAGAGCTTATGCTCTTAAACAATAATTTCTTAAACGTCTTCTACACTTCTTTCCATTTTTAAAAGAGTTGCTAAGCTATAACTAAAACTCAAAATGGCAGCCCAAATAGCCGGCGCACTCCCTAAGCTACATCATTCAATATTTTAACGACACAAAACAAAACTTATAAATAACCATTGCACAGTAGTATCAACTACATAACGTATCTGGACAATAAATTCAGATGCAGCCATAAATAGACCAATAAAAATTATTTTACGATACACGAGCGAGTTACATTAAGACAATGTTGAGGGTACATTACACAATGAAAACATTATGGTTTAATTGATTTGGCCACAATGCTCTTTATGTGAACACTGTGCGTAACAAAGATGTTATTGTCTATCAAGCAGACGTCTGGAAATACTTGACCGAAGACAAAATGGCTTTGTGCCGATGGCAGGCGCCAACGGTAATTTAATATGGATTCTAATTAATCAGGTTTGATTCTGGTGTTGTGTTTGGGCAGCGTGGGATGCTTTAAGGGTTTTAATTTTTTGATTGGTCGTTAGATTAAATATTTGAATCGCTCAAGAAGAAGTTCATCTTTACACCGTGACGTCTGGAGTAGTTATTTTGTATTATCAAACATCATAGTTTTTTGTGGCAGTGGTGACCAGTGGTAACGGTATCGACTTACGAGTTGTAGGTCGCGGGTGCAAATACAGCCAGGTGTATTACTTTGTTTATTTTATTTCATCATCACTGCTCTCAAAACGGTAAAGAAAACGCCGTGAAAAAACCGGCATGTTCTAGAACTGAGAATTTGAAGATATGTGACATCCACCTGTGCCTGCGTGGTGACTGGTGGGTTACGGCCCATTCCTTCTAGTGAGGAGGCCCAGCAGTAGAAACATTGTAAGGCTGATTATGCTAATCATAGTTTTTAGAACTTACACGCCAGACTAAAGGTTCCATCCTTTTCGTGGATTACAAATATATTGACTGACTGACAAATGGTTTACTGCCAATTATAATCGCCAAATCACAGCAGGACCCATCATAATAATCATAGTTCTGTATAAGTAGGGAACCTACATACATATATCATAGTGAGAAGGAAATGATAAACACCTCACCTGCAGGTATCAGCTTATTCTAGCAAATAATACAATCTTAAAGATGTCTGTTTACCTGAAACAAATAAAACGACATATTTAGTGAAAAATATACCACAATACTAAATAAATTTAGGTACTAGTTTAGGGTATTAGGCAATGAATATTAATAATCAGTACCTGCATACGCATAACGGTTAACATTTTTTATATATTCTGTATTTGGGCTGCTTTTGGCCATAGCTTTAGAGGACAAAGTGAGAGAAGATTGAGGATTTTTGACCAAGAAAACTGTACGACTTTCAGTTGCAAAATTGCTCATACGGCTTTAGGATTGGCCCCATTGTAGTCTCCTGTGGAACCCCATGAATAAATTGCTGAACATGTTCTTGTTGTTAGCCTATTATTTCCTACTGCTCTCCTTTTTCCACACACGTCTACCCTCAGCCATTGCGGGCCAGTCCCTCCGGTAGTTGTCAAGCTCATCTCTCTACCTTCGCCTTGGTCTGCCACGATGTCGCCTTGCGTTAAATGGGATCAAATAAGTGGCTCTTCTAGCCAAAACCTCATCTGGCATGCTACGCCGATTTTACATTTATCGTTGAACATGTTATACCGATTTTATTCTAACCGATCTAATTACAAC
Organism: Leucania comma; assembly: GCA_958295575.1. Classification (NCBI taxonomy): domain Eukaryota; kingdom Metazoa; phylum Arthropoda; class Insecta; order Lepidoptera; family Noctuidae; genus Leucania; species Leucania comma. Next base: position 17,873,694 of record OY282477.1, on the reverse strand, counting down.
CCCTGACAAAAATCAATACAATCTTAAATAAATTGACAAAACACCCACGTGGGTATCATAAAAAATGGCAAGCGCAGGATTCGAATAGAAATTTGATATTATTTTTTTCCCAATACGCGATGCGCCCAGATGTGTTAATGCATTACATGTGTTCACTTTATCTCCAGTACAATACGCCTGGATGAGGCGCTCCTGCCTTGTCTTGCTCGAATTATTTATAGATACCAAACCATCTTTTGTTTAATTATAATATGAATCAATTTTTTTCATTGGCTTCGTAGACTGGTTCGCTTCTGGAACAGCTATTGGTGACTCACTGTGTTCATAGTATTTTTGTAGGTTTATTTTTGAAGCCATTGACGTAGAACGATAGTGAATGTTAGCCTTTTCATATATTATGTGTTATATTGAGATTTTTCTTAAGGCTTCTTGTTAACTTGGGTACTTTTTTTTAAACAACATGTCAAAACAATGAGTAAATTGTTTACTCAAAAAATTACAAATAGGCTTAAACAGACTACGATTGTAATACTGAAGTAGGAACGAATAATAATCAAGATTCAACCTTTCCAGGACTAGTAGGTGAAAAACTATCGGCGAGGGGAGACTTTTACTGATTAAAACCCACATGAGTTTTTTTAGTCGTCTTTTGCGTTCCAAAGTCACGGTAACTCTTTCGAACCATCCCTAAGCCCTAGCAGGTATCAGCTGGCATGCACGTACGATTAGGCGACTAGGTAGGTAACCTCCATAATTTAACATTTATAATATAATTTCTAAAGGCATTGCTTCCTAAACAGTCCCCCTTAATGGCTTTAATACAAACATCATTAGTCAGCCCTCACTGCATCCCCATCTTAAATCAGTAGATGTCAATGATCAACGTCGTTAAGTACGACTACATTATGTAGCAAGACATCGCCAACATAAACTGACCTGGATTTGTTTAGACTGTCCGTAAAGTGAGAGATCATCTTATTACTGGATCATTTGTACACCCAAAGAGACATTCTAAACAATAGTTTTAGTGAGTTTAAAATGAGCTGATACTTGATAGTTTCTGTAGAGGCCATAAAATCTGTCGTTAGAGCCATAAAAGGGACGAGCCGTGTGGAGGGAGTTATATTCAGGAAATAAAGGAAAAGGGCTCTTTATAAAGTTAGCTAATGTTTTAGTGATGCCAACATTGAAGTGATGTTTGGCCTGTAATAGGTACCTTAGTAGCCAGATCACTGTAGATGAAGGGAAAGAGTGAACCAGAAGTGTTCTCATTAATGTATGGTCACAAATATTTTTTTAGAATTTTCTGTGGAAAAAAACTCGAAGTAAATCCTCCCTGTTGAATAGCGTAATTAGAGACACAATAGAAAGACAATAGGTGTGCGGACGCCGGCGTCCTCTCGGGGAATAATGAATTAAAGACGAAGATTACAATGAAAAATAAATCAAAAGAAAAAAAAAGGCGTTAGGTATAGCTAATACTGAAACAGAATTTGCAGTTTCTCAAGACCATATACACTTAAAGATGAAGATTATAATGAAGTATATCAAACTAAAAATTGTGAATTAGGTCCTAAAGTTAATACTGAAACAAGAATTTGCAGTTTCTCAAGAATGGATATTCTTAAAGAAGAAGATAATATTGAAGTATATCAAATGAAAACTTGTAAATCAGGGCCTATAGTTAATACTGAAACAGAATTTGCAGTTCCTCAAGAGCATGAAAAACCCCGTCAGACGCAAGCCTGTGAACGGAAGTCCTATAACAAACGCCTTGGATTATTATGATAACATTTTTGACCATAAAATTGAAACTATTACGTACATAGACGCATAATAAAGAGTTTTACGAGCTAACATCGAACGCAAACTAAATATCTTACAGGATGCAGGATTATCAAACAATGTATGGCTTTAATCTAAGAAGCAGTTAAAATATTATAGCGTTTTTATTATGATCGATTTTTTAAAGAACTGATATCAAGGTTCCTCAAAGATAAAATGATCAGGAACTTTGGAGATCACATCAATTTAGTGCACATATTTCCATAAAACATTGTTTTTTGGCAGACCAGTAGATAGTGGGATATAAAAAATGAGAAGATGCTTGGCAGGATTGAAATGTGCACAAGTGAATTTTAGTCAGAAGATTTCTGACTCCAAAGTCAATATTAAGCATTGTTTCAAATACCGAAACCATTTAAATGTACCTTTGAATTTTAAAAAGAAAGTCAGGAAAGTCAGTCAGGAAAATTATGATAATTGCACATTCTTCATCTTCTTTTCGAATCGATGGCAAACTTGTTAAATTGTTTAGGTGAAAACCATAGATGTCTATGGAGAAGGATGTGCAAGAAACTCAATGGATACTCTTTTCAATTATGTTACAAATAGCTCGATTACGTGTTCAAGTCACTAACTATTATGAGAGAATAATATCAATAAAGTAAAAAAAATTAGGTATTAGAACAAGCCACTGGCAGCTAAGAGATCCACCCAAATATCGAAGATTGGTAGTAGAAAATGCATCAGTCCCTGTAGTTTTTTGTGCAGGATTTAACAAATAACTACGAGTCTTTTGATAATTGCGAAAAAAAAGGATATTGCAGTGTATCTACTTAGCATTATAAGTTCCTCTAAACACAACACTCTTTCTCGCTGCACTAAGCGAAATTTTTGATGATTTCCCACCCAAAAAGAAGGCCACAAATCTGATGCATACAGATATAGGTGGTAAAGAACTACAAATAAATATACTTTTCTAGTGATAATTGCATTGGATGTAAGGACAAGGTTTTACTAGCTTCTACTAATTGGTAAATTGTATATAAAACATTTGTCTAGATTTAACATGAAATGTACCAAGTTTTTTGCCAATCGTGATTGGATATACGACGGTCGCTCTCTGTTCAAGCTCATAAAATGATTATAATTTATGTCACTTAATTGGCTCTTAAACACCGCTCTTAAGTGCAGATCAGTATGTAAATTAAATTATAGGGTAATAAATAACTACCCCCTGTTCAGAAAAACATGATTCCGTTCATAAATCTTATGCAGTTAATGCCGTTTTCTTTCAAACAAAGGAAGATTGCTATCGTTTAAGAGTATAGAAACACAACCATAGTTTCATGACCATCATTCCAGTGTAAAGTCGTTCGCTGCTAGTCATTGGTCTTCCCCAAGTGTGGTCACAACGACTGATCCTGTGTGTCTCACCAGCGGATTCCCGCAACCATCACCACGTCATCGGTTTACCTTGAGGGAGGTCTTGTAATGCTGCGTCTTCTGTATGCGGTCGCCATTCTCATCTGTTCTACGAGCAATGTACTCTGCCTACTGCCATTTAAATTTACGAATCCTTTCGTTCTCTGGGGATATATTTATTTCTAATTTTTAGTTTCATCATCATCATTCACCTATGAATGTTTTCATTCATATGCATGTGTTAATTCTGGATTGTTTGTTTGTTTCCTTTAACATTTTCATTTTTCCCCCTATATTCTTACAAGGCAGTCTACCCCTAAGCAAAAAGACGTGATAGTTCTTCAAAAATCTATTTATAGACCTTACCTACACTGAAGTCAATAATCATAAAGTCATAATTTCCCATCTGTCCAACAATATTTTCATAATAAGCAAAACTAAAAACCTTTTTACTAAACAAACATATGCAGCCGGATTTTCTCCTACTTTTTCCAGAGCCAACGATATAATTATTCGGTTCTAAATCAATCTCTATACAATACATGAGCAATATGTCAATCGATTTTGTTCCGACAGGCATTTTTCTCTCGTTCAAACAAACAGACGTCTGTTGGATAGTAACATGTTTACTTTCAAACGTCACTTTGCTATAAATTATAAGGAAATCACATTAATCTCTGATTGGCTCAATTTTGGAGCGATTCGGACTATCGCGCGTAATACTGGAAATTTTGAGAATGACAATACTAAAATATTATGAGGATTTTCTTGGAACGCGTGGGTATGAAGTTATATCATCGATTTAGAAGATTATAATGAACTCGATGATGCTTATTTTGTCTTGATTCTTGTTAGTTAGATGTTTATTGTTTAGTTTCATTTATAGATAGTCAGACGCCAGAAAGTCTGACTATCAGTCTATCCAAAGAGTATTGTATTGCCTGGTAACAAGGTTGTGGAGGTCTGATAGGCAGTCGCTCCTTGTAAAATACTGGTATTCAGCCACATTTGGCTAGACTGTAAGCTGACTTCAAGCTATACGAAAAGGTTACACAGATGATGATGAATTTAACAGTGTTTTATAGCAAAATGATAAATATCAGAATTAATTACAGAAACTCCGAGCATAGTCCTCTCTACCGCTCTCTGTGACTTTAACCTTCTTGATGAGATTCATTGTGAAAGACCACGTTTCGGAGCTACATGTCATCACTGGTAACATGCACTGGTCATAGATTTTCATTTTGAGACACTGGATATTGGACGAGAAAATATAACGCGCAGCTTTCTGAACCAGCTGAGCCGGATTCGACGGTTGACCTCTCTCTCGAATATGACCTAAGTACCAGTCGTTTTGTGACGCTTGGGGGAGGCCTGTATCCGGCAGTGGACGTCTTCCAGCTCAAATGATGATGATGATGAATTACAGAAAAGTGTCAGGATCTGTGGAATGTATTTCTGATTCAAAGATATAAAATCCAACAAATACATGATCCCTCAATAATAAGATCAAAATTAACTCGAACACGGCCCTGTTTCACACGTGTCCCGCAGTAAAGGTATTTCTTTAGAACAGGGTCGAATGTCCCCCGACAATTGTACAGGAAACTCTTTATTTTCTATATCCACACAGAAGAAGAGACGGCACGTAGACGACTTCCATTGTGAGCTCACTGTGGGGATGCACAATGGAAATTATATGGTTCGTATTGATAAGACTGCTCGAGTATAAGGTATAGGTAAGTTGGACAAAATTATTATAAAAAGTCATTTAATATTTAGGAAAGACTTTATAGGCAAATAAAGGATCAAACATGTGGGCTTCAGTAAAAGTCTGGCACTCCCTCTCGCTGCACCCAGAGTGGGACAAGTTTCTTGATGATTGCACAACCAAAAAAAATTACAACAAACATAGATACCAATGTCTGTGATCACTATACAATGCAATCCTTGACTGGTTTTTTAGCAAACTGTCAAGGATTAATCATACTCAGCTCACAACAAAACATGTAAGCCACTGGAACTAGAATGTTTTAAAAAAAATACCTGACGTTCTTAACTATTCTTATCTTTCATTTGAGAAAAGGTTGTATCAAATCTTCTACTAGTAATAAATCTTTCAAAATTTTCAGTAGCAGTGGTAAACCTCACCGGATATTAGCCAAATTCACAGGACATTACAGTGCGCAAGTGTGTGCAAAAACACAGGTGCTCTCTGTTCCTATACTCGCATAGTCCGATGGGATAGCTATTCGACAAGACTGCAGAGAATTCAGGCGCAGGACCAACGGCTTCACACCACCAATTGCCAAACTCCAAACTCCAAGCTACTACTGATAATTTTTCTAATGAAAAGTCAATGGGCTTCATGGTTCAAAGGGCCAGTTCTTAGGGGGCCGAAACACATAACCGCATTGCGGCGCCACACCGCTAAAATCGGCAGTGCCACTAGCCGCTCATTTTCGCGTCGCCGCAACGCAATCTTTAGCGTTTATTGTCTTATCTTACGTCGTGAATGGGCGTTTCTCTACCAAGGATCGTAATAAACTTATACTTATTTGTTATTAAGAAGATATTACTCTATTTTAAATAAACGACAATGAAGATACTGGTTATATCCATTCAATAAAGTTATGGTATTCGCGCCGCGGTGTACACCGCTAAATTCAGCGTTGCGGCGGGCGGCACTGCCGATTTTATCTGCGTGACGCCGCAACGCGTTTATGTGTTTCGGCCCTAAGTGCCCATACACCAGCACTATAAAGTATTATAAGAGTGCCACCGATACTGCAGTTACACAAATAATTACAAAAACAAATAATTTAACGAGTTGACCATCGATTCGAAAAGGAGAAGATTGGGTTTCATGATCGGCCACGCTTTGCAACCACTAGAATAACAAGGTAGTTTTACACACACCGTTAAATTTTAATCTTTTTAATCCCGTGGAGGGTCCATTAGGTACATGAAACACTATCGATTTGTAAAGATAAAAATAAAGTACTTTTTTTTGTAAAACTTGAATTAATATTTGCTTGTACGAAATTAATTTCTTTAAATAAACGAGTCAATGACCTTGTAGGTAGTTGTCGGTCGTTGCGTACTAACTACCTAAAGGTCATTGAACTCGTCCAGCTGACGTTTACTTAAAGAAATTAATTTCGTATATGCGACCCTCCACGGGATTAAAATGATTTTCTAGTTATATTTCGTTTTGTATTGAAACATTTTTCTGATTTGGCAGTCACCCCGTCGCTGTTATTCGACCAGTCTTCGGGTATTATTTCAACGCGTGCGATACGCTGACAGGCCGCCGACATGGATATAATACAAGGAAATCGTAATTAGTTTCTCGTTCATTGAACTTTTCAAAACATGTCTATCTATCTACAACAGAATATAATTTTCTTGAATTAGTAAATTTTACAGATTAGTCACCTACATATATTATTTTCCAATATAGGTAATGATTCAAAAAACTAATTGGTTTTTCTTTCTTTATTTTCTTCACACTACGATTGACTCCTGTAATGTGGGTGCATTCACAAACATGTCAACTCATATACGTAAGACACCCGACCCGGAACAAACTGATATTTGTAAACCATGGATGTATATTCAGTGCGGGTATCAAATCCACGACCCGCAGCGTAGCAGTCAATCGCTCAACCGCTGTGCCAACCGTGCCATCAGAAGTAAAAGTGGAAGGCATTGATGAGTAAATCACTCAATCATAGGACATCGTTTGAAAGAATTTGCGCGAGCCTGGAACGCAATGGCTACTATAGGAACACAGGTCTAGTTTAGTCAGTAAAAGTCTGACACTCTCGCTCGCTCACCCAGAGAGCGAGGAGTCATTTGTATGATGATGGCTAAAACCAGGGACATACGAGTATATCTACATGGGAAATGATAAGCTAATTTTTCTTATGAGATTTCGAGAATCTAGAGCGTGTGTGCCGTCCAGTAGCCGTTCGGTAGCCAACCGGACCGAGCCCGAATCGTCGACAGCGCTTATAGTGTTCCAAGCGCCTGAAAGAGATGTCAGCAAATAGTAGAGGCCTAGCAGGGCTGAAGCCTACTGGGGAAATGGGTTTACTTCCGAAAGGCAATCCTGTGGTCTTGGAACGCAAAGGGCAAGAATGAACATAGGTGGGAAAAGTGGTTATAAGTTGAAAAAATGTTCATTTCACCTAAAAATTTTCAACTATTATCGTTTCTTTTTTATTATTTCATCGAAGTCACGTCTGCCACTGTATCAGGTGTCCTATTCTCAATTAGATTTTTTTAAGTTACTCCAACGTTTCATTTGGTATTAAAATTTTACACCGATGTTACACTCAGCCGAAATAACAACATAATATTTTGTTCGAAGTATTATATTTCCGAACCTTCATAATACTATCATGGAAGCAGGCAAGCAACATGCAGCAAGCATGATTTCTGTCACGGCTTCGGCGTTGTGGAGTTTGGGCGGTCCCACGCGAGCTTATCGTCGCAAATGGTTTCAACCGTTTCAACGCTCACCGCTATGGTCGCGGCCGGCCACTAAACCGAAGCTGCGGTGCGGGTTACGTTTTTACCCATTGGAAACAGAACCCTAGAAAAGAGCGTGTGTAAAACTTCAGGGGCATAAACTGCATTTATCGGTAAGAATAACACTATATCAAAAGTCATACGAGTAACAACTACATTCACCAAGACAAACATGTGGGAACCAACCAAGCTTACAGACTTTCCTGCCACAATAAGCATATTCCACTTGGCAGCGTCAATTTTTTCCCCATCAACAATAGCACTTCCTCAGCATTCTACCCCACCATAATTGCGCAATAACTACACAATAAAACACGTGCTACCAAACAGAAGGGTTCTGCACTACAAATAATAGGGACACCTAAACTGTACACCTATTGGGGATTCTTTCGTTTGACTGGGGATGGTCCAAGTTGCAGACTAAAGCGGAGTTATTGAAAAAAGGAAACGTACTTACCTATACCGCAATTCTAATTAAAAAAAGGAAAAGTTCGTTTGTTGAACGCGCTAATTTTGAGGAGCTTCTGGTTAGAAATAAAACATTCGTTTTTTGTAGAGAGATCGTGTATCGAGAAAGGCTGTAGGCTATATAATATCACGATACAATCAATAGGAGTGGAGCAATAACCAAAGACGTATATGAAACCGCGAGGGATAGTAACTTAACTTAACTTATACTCTTGAAATCCGTTTCCGTTTTCAATTTATTTAATTCTCGTAGATATGTTTACTTATTTAGGCACCTGAAGAATAATTTTGTTACACTGTTAACATACAATTGTTTTTTTGTGCCTTTTTTGTTAGCCTATTCTGTCTCACTCCTGGGCAAAGGTCTCTTCACTTCATAAATATTTTGCGGGTCTGCACTTTCTCCTTCCATTTCTGGCGGTCTTGTTCGTGCTGCTAAGGGCAACACAAGGAAAAAAATCAGCCAAGTTTAGTACATTTTAACCAGTTAGTCAAACACAAATGTACTGACCAGCAGATTATTTTTCGCGATTTTAGGTTTGGTCCCATAGTAAAAGTTGTTTGTTATCATGACTACAGTCACGTGTTTAAGTATCGTTCACTAATTACCAGTCACCCTATATATTACCGCCCTATTAATTTTAAGTTCCTACTGTAATTTTATTTTTGGTGTACCTACAGAAAAGAATGGAATCTATCTAAGACTAGTTTTATTTAAATCGCGAGGCGTTTATAACTTCAAACCAATTCCTCTTTGTCCATTCCAAGACTCAATGAAAGAAACGGAAGGCGTTGTCTACGAGAGTCGTGGATTATTTGAGGGTTAAGTAGAAAGGGCGCCATCCATTGTGGGCCCGTCAATGAGGTTTATTTAGCATAAAATTCTGTTCAAATAAATTTTATAGAGGTGTTAATGGTTTTCGTGAAGTACAGAGTGTTTCATTTGTTGTTGTGTAATGTGTTTTGAAGGAAATAGAATAGAATACTAAAGACTAAGCGTTTCGCTTCATCGTTTATACCGCGTATATCGAAGGACTGGAACAATTTGCCTGCTGCGGTCTTCCTGTCCGATTATGATTTAGGTGTCTTCAAGACCAGAGTGAATAGGCCCTTAATAAACTAGTGTGCCTCACCATCAACGATTGCCTTACTGCTTACCATCAGGTGGGATCGCAGTGTTTACTAAAAAAGGAATAAACTTACAAATAAAAACCATTTTTTCATTCTAGCTTTTACTGCGTGGTATGGTAGGTTATTCATCAAGACCATTTCCAAGAGCTCAAACACTATGGATTATCTTTTTGCTTTCAGCAGTTCTTATGCTCACTATCTGACTCCATCATCAGACCAACTCCAAGGTACAATATTAATGTATTGCAAAGACATTAAATATTATATTACCAATAGACGGGACATCGCGAATAAAATCGTAATCCGATACTTATTACCTAGAGGTCATAAGTAATTTTGTGATAACGCTATCTATTGCTGAAAAGCTTTTAACCTTACCTAGCACACACTGAAGCTCTACCACGAGCTCTCAACGTGGTGGATGGAGGCCCCTAGCCATCTACCGAGCGATACTTTTGTGTTAGCTATTCAAAGCTAGATGGCGTCACTGAGGCATAGGATGACAGTTTTTATAAGACATTTCTTCTGATAGCCGATCTATTATTGATGTATTGTTATTAGGGGTAAAAGATTACAAGAAAACTAAAAGCCCGCCTCTCATGGGTTACGAATTCGAAACCGGGCAAGCACCAATGTGATTTTTTCAATTCATTTTATGTACTTTTCTAAGTTTATCTAGGATATTAGTGACACATTACAACATTCAGTGATGACATATGGCTTTGAAACGTGGGCGCTTACAATGGGCCTCATAAGAAGACTTAAAGTCACCCAAAGGGCAATGGAAAGGGATATGCTCGGAGTTTCCTTGCGTGATCGAATCAGGAATGAAGATATCCGCAAGAGAACCAGGTTTGCCGACATAGCACGTAGAATTGCTAAACTTAAGTGGCAATGGGCTAGGCACATTGCACGCAGAACAGATGGCTGTTGGGGCCGAAAGGTTCTGGAGTGGCGGCCGCGTACCGGAAGACGCAGCGTTGGAAGGCCTCCCACAAGGTGGACCGATGACCTGGTCAGGGTCGCTGGAGTTCGATGGATGCGAGACGCACAGGACCGGCCTTTGTGGTGACGCTTGGGAGAGGCCTATGTCCAACAGTGGACGTCTTTTGGCTGAAATGATGATGATGGTTAGTGACGCACCATGTCTCAGAAAACCGGTACAGTCGTTGGTACTGGTTGTCATTCGTAGATCTTTGTCAGTAGTTACAGGTCAGACAATCTGACCATCAGGCTATCCAAGGAGCGTGTTGCTTAGTTGGATTGTGGAGGTTTGATTAGCAGTCGCTTAATGTAAAACACAGGTATTTAGCCCCATCAAGTTGGATCAGAAGCTGACCCTAAACTAATCAGGAAAATACTAAGAAGGTCATGATAAAATTGGTGTCCTAACTTTTAGACAAACTTAGGACTATAGTTAACAATGGAGTTACACTTTCTTATATGTATATCCTCCTTTCTTATATCTATGGTATTATCGCTGACAGCAATATCTTACCAGAAACACTTTAAATAGACTGTAAAAACTTAAAATATTTGAGATATTGGAAAGTTAAGAAGGATGTGTGGAATTCTTAAGTACCTATTCGTTATCGAGATAAAAACGGTCCAAAGGTTTTTTTTTTTTTTTGTAAAAAGTTGCTGTGTAGATGACCCTTGCCTACTCGTCAATCGACCATGTGAGTATCGTTTAAAAACTCTTTTCGCAGTCCAACGCAATTTTTTATGAATTGGTAAGGTGAAAATAGAGAAATAGTGCCTAAAAACTATGTTGGCATTCGGCAATTCCGCCATTCACAGGAATATTTCAGAAAACTTGTTCCAGTAGATGCATGAAAAAAAAAATCACTTAGAAACTTGATTAAATCTCTAACGTCATAGTTTTTTTTTTAAATTTATGAGTACATTATGAAGGTTCACGCAAAATAGCACATTTTCAGAGGTCTTTACTAGATTAGTACTACACAAATTTATGATTTGATCTTAATAGAAACCTAGATAATATCCTCAAGATACTGCTGGAATAGGCTGGAAGCGACCTGTAAGCTAGCTGGCATCTGGCGGCTGGTGCTGATAGAGCATCACCTTTTAGAAATAAGCATCACCTTTGTACATATTTTTCTGTTTCCTTCTTCTTTTCTTTTATTTTAATGTGTGCAAATAAATAGTTAAATAAATAAATAAGATATCTGTGTTTCCAAATCTAGAAAAAGATATTTAATAACTTCATAATCACATTAAAGCAGTAACTGCTTTACAATATAACAAATACAACTGCTTAGCAGCTGTACCAAACCTCGGGACGGACGCTCTTAACTGTGAAGTAACTTGCACCTTTTTTTTTAAATTAGGTAAAATTGTACCTATGGAGTTAACAGGTTTACAAGGTTCGGAAAACAAAACTGAATAAAAATTAATTCGGTTAAAGAACTTTAGCTGCCATTTTTCAGTTTCAACATGAGTCAGTGTCATTACTGACTCAGTTAACTGTTTCACTCATTACTAAAAGTAAAGGAGTGTCCTTTCTAAGTAGGTAACTACTTCTCACCATATCCATCTCTTCATTCACCTAAAAGGTACCTCAAAGGATTCAGACGTTATACCTAAATGTATTATTCACACCACACAGTGATCGAAATCGACAAAGCTGAGGACAAAATACGAAAATCCCATTCAATAAGCATACTGCGTATTTCTATTACACATGCTATTCACAATGGGACGAACAAAGCGGAGACGTGGCAGGAATTAATAAAAAAAAAAATGCAGGGCAAAAGGTAGGGTGGCGGTAATGCTGCCAGTTTGAGTCAACGCCGTGTCACAATGGTGACGAGAGACGTGACCTACCTATGTGATTTGGTCGGGTTACCCCAAGTATTTGTCTTGTAAATCGGATGGGTGTGTCAGATAAGAATCATAATAATAGGCTTACGGTGTCGTCTTTTTCGTTTCGGATTTTCAGCTGAGAAAAATCTTTCGTGTTTGACTTGTTTCTTTGGGTTTATTAAATAATTTTGACCAAAAGTATTTGTTATTTATGAACTAGGAATAAGGTATCTCACCATTTTTTTTTTTTGTAGGAAAACCTAAAATGACTCCTCATAAAATGACTTGGTGAAGCGAGAGGGAGTGTCAATCTTTTACTGTCTATAACTCACCTGTCCCCTAGCCATGTTGCTATCGTTTCGTTAAACGTGGACGCTTGGACTACTTGGCTTGACTTGACGTCATTTCAATGCTCAGTCACGTGGTCAGAACAAAGGAATTGGGAGCGTGGCCAACTCCAAGCGTCCACTCTTAACGAAACGATCGTAACTTAGCTAGGGGGACAGTATTCCTTGTGTGTCGTGATGGACCAGTGATTAAAGCACCTGTCTCTCAAACTTCGGGTTCAAAACCGGGCAATGTGGATTTTTCAATTCATATATTTTTTCTAGATTTACATATCTAGGGCATTACTGACACCCCATGCCTCGGAAACCACGTAAAGCTGTTTGTCCCGGTGGTCATTTGTATATCTTTGACAGTCGTTTCAGGTAGGTAGAGGCCAGAGGCCAGAAAGTCTAACCATTAGTCTATCCAAGGAGTATAGTATTGCCTAGTAACTAGGTTGCGGAGGTCTGATATAAAGTCGCTCCATGTGAAATACAGGAATAGAGGTGCATGTTTTTTTATTATGGATAGGCTCCCGTTTGACCACTATCTCCCCTGATGGTAAGCGATGTTGCGGCCGACGATGGAGCACGCATGCCTAGAAGGAACCTATTCTAGTTAGGAAAAGCCTAGGGAGTGACTCACTGAACTCACCCTGCAGTTCTGGTAAAGTTCTTTTGCGTTACAAGGCCGCAGTAATTCTTTTGAACCATCCCTTAGCCCAAGATGAAAGCCCAGCCCCAGGATGAAGACCGTACCATGAGATGCGCCAATCAAAAAATTATTTAAACATTTTTTACCACGAATACAAAAAGAAATTAAATATCTTTTTTTAATTACCTCTTAGTTTATGGGCCAATTACCGGTTGTATAATCAAAATCTCACACAGAATCCACACGATAAGTAGGTATCTATTAAAATGGTCATTAGCGAATATTAGCCAATTTGATTCAATGTAACAAATGTATTTAAATTAAACATGATTGCTTAAGATGACGACATAGCTTCTTAGAAATTATTTAACAAACCTACTAACCCATTGAGAAGTTTAACTATGTGTGTTGTAGACAGTAATGTTTGATTAAATATCGTTTAATTCTTAACTGATGATTTTTATCATTTTTGTTTTATTTGTAGTAGCGAAATAAATTGCTGTAGTCTCTGTTCTTTTTTTTTCTTTTCATTTTTTTTTTCTTTTTTTTTATGGCAGGTAAAATCATCCAATGACAACCTGAAAGCTATGACTATAACCATTTTTTTAGATTTAACTGACTTTATTGGGTATATGGTGGAGCGAGAAGGCTGGCTGAAAATAAATTATTAAATGGACTTTTGATGACTGTATTTTTTTATGCACAATCATCAAAAAATTCCACATCGCTTTCAATGAATTATTTTTTGTAATGAATCCTTATTTCTTTCTATACGCGTTTGCACATACTATTATTTTCTGTTTGTAGGTGTATACATATGGACAGAATGAATTTTTGTAAGCTGTGCGTACCTATAATAGGCATGCATACCAGTGTCATGATTTTAATGTTTTATTTTAAAAAATCCTGTATGTAATGCTGTTGGTGTGCCAATAAAATAAATATATAGACAGAATGCAAAGGAAAATATTAGTAATTTATATATTATTGATTAATTTTATAATTAGTCCAATGTATTATAATTATCTAGGTATTTAAATAGTAAAATATTCATTGTGATCTATACTCGTATAATGAATATTAGTCCCTAAAAATTTAATAATGTTGCTTGCCTTTAAAATAAAACACACTATGTCAGAAATATACGAATAATAAATCATATAAATCAAATCAAATGATTGAAGACCAATGCTAGGGTTGGGGAATTTTTCGAAAGGGTTACCGTGGCGCTGGAATGCAAAGGGCAACTGAAGGAACGTAAGTGAGTTTTAGTCAACAAAAATCTGACACTCCTCGCTCCACTTAGAGTAGGACGGCGTTATTCAATGATATCCCACTAAAAAGTACTGAACGTGAGCACATCAAACAAAAATAATTAGGTTTCAAGAGCATGTAACAAAATCAGTACCTACATTTTTCACAAACAAGCGGTCAAAACCAAAAGCTGTTTATTAAATATTAAAAAAATCCCCACTCAGAAACACATTACAGACACCACCCGTTAACTTTGAAAAGTCATAAACATTAAAAGTCGCAGCGTGACCACAGTGTTTGATTTAAAACATCTGAGGACAAAAACCACATCCTATAGATTTTATTTAAAACTAATAAATCGGTTATTAAAATCGACCACAACTTCGATATACGAACTTTTCGACGTTGCTTGCCTATTTAGTGCATCTGGTTAAATAGATCTATGGTTACTTACTCTTTTTTTTTAATATACCTCGCATCCGGTGCATGCAAAGGTTTATATTCGATTGGATTTACGACTGTTTTCATTGCGCGGTGTTTTAATATAAATACGTTGCCCGTTTCCTGTTGGTTAATAACAAAAATAATATTTATTAAAAACAATTGGTGTAGTTATCCTAGTTGCTGGAACTGGTCCGCGTTTATTATTGTAATGTTTTAGGTTTGTGGGTAGTCTTCCTGATTAGATTTAACGGTTACAGTTTCCAATAGCTGTAAAAACGGTAGGAAAAGTTATGGAATTAAAATTGAAAGACTTTTCGTGAAAAAGTCATTTAGTATGGTAAGACGAACTGAGAGGGATGTCTTGATGATTTTAATGATTACATTTCCGTAAATTAATTCACATTACGACTATCAATCATATTTTAATCAACATATAATTGGTTATTGACCTGTAAATTGTAAAAAAATAAGAAAATTTGCATTTCACGAGCCATTTTTCGGCATCCCCCTAAAGTCTTCATTTTTTTTTTAAATTCAAATGAAAAAAAAATCTTGTAATTCGTTGTCAAATTCATAATCACAGTGATTTAAATAATTACTAAATCGACATCCCAAATCTCCGCGTAATTCTGAATATTAAAAGTAAAATCAGAGAAGATGTAAGTACACTTTCCTGTAATTCCATTCTTTTATCTACTTTCATATTTATTGAGTGTTGATATCAGCCATCATATTTCAATGTTTTACCTACATTCACTAAAGTATAACACTATCATTAAACTTTACAAGCCATTTCCGAAACAGAAAAAATGTCAATAAAAAAAAGTAGTACAAGATCTGTCATTGACGCTACAAATTTTATTTAGCTGTACAAAGTACACACTACACAGTGTAAAAATTACAGGTCATGGAAAAAATATGTTTTGATCAGCAGAATGTAAAACGAAAGACGCGTCTGTATGTTTGTCTGTGTGTCTCGTAAAACGGAGGCGCTAATTGATGAGAGTCGTGGCGAGCGGTGATACGCCCTGCGTTTGACAGCCCGACAACTAAACGAATTTCCTATACTAATGCTGGATACAGAAATAGCTTAGAACATTCCTAGCACTCATTACCATCAAAAATATACGATACGAACGTGAGTATTGCAAAATATTTATTGATATTTTTTTCTGAGCACAGTGGTCAAATTCTGAG
Organism: Leucania comma; assembly: GCA_958295575.1. NCBI lineage: Eukaryota > Metazoa > Arthropoda > Insecta > Lepidoptera > Noctuidae > Leucania > Leucania comma. Next base: position 17,857,650 of record OY282477.1, on the reverse strand, counting down.
TAAATATTGAAGAAGGTCTATGGGAATATTTTAAATTTTAACGGTGTATTATGTTTAGAACCTTTATTTCTTTTCAAGTTATATATTATATATAGCCCGATTTTTTTGGTGAGAAATCATTCCATGGTTTCACCTTTTCTGCGTAGACCAAGAGGGCGTTACAGACTCTCACTGACTAAAACCACACCTCCATGTCCTAAAATTTCTTTTGCTTTGCTTTGCTTTCTAAGATCACAGGTTTCCTTATCAGAAATTCCTCATGGGCCAGGGCTGGCCTCGGCTCTGCTGGACCCCACACATATAGACCGATGGATTTACCAAATCGAGGTACCAACTCTTTTGTAGTTAATTTATAAGGAACAAAATAAGAATAAGCGATTCGAAAATAGTTACCACTTCTGCCTTTTACTTATAATTTGTCAGACAACTTCTCCCAAACTACTATTGACGTTGATACGCTTTTCAGCAAAACAACTTAGCATTAAATTTTAAAATTTGTACACAGTACCTACATAGGTTAATTAACGCATTTCCTGTAATCGATTGTTTTTAAATAAAGTCTGTCCTAATAAAAGCAGAATACATGCGAAGTTCAATAAAATAATTTCTCAAACATTCCCTCATTAAGAAGACAAAACCTCCCAATTAAATAGTCTCGATTGCGTGCGTACTTTATTTCAAGCGGCCAATCGTATTTCTCGAAACCTCACTGTCGTTAACAATTTGACACGTTTTTATTACTAAAAAACTGGGGATCATTAAATGAAATTTAAGAACGAAATAAACAGTGTGTTGAACGCCGGCCGATTTCGACAAACAACAGATCAATTCCCGTTAATTTACCGCCTACTTAATTTTTAAATTTAATTGCGGTAATTTCGAAGTCAATTTACCTCACCAACAATGCCGAGGCAGTAAATTTTTACCATTGTGCTGGTCATTGTAAAGTTTTACCGTTTGTTACCGTCTCTTACGTAAATACCTCACTGGCAATTAAGGCTTGTCACATGAAATTAGTCGTAAATGAGACTCAAGTGAATAATCAGGGCCTTATTTTTCTCAACGAGACTGTCAAGGCAGCTGAAATATCCCCGTAACAGGTGTTGGTGAGTTATAAAATTAATCAATTAGAAGATTTATTAAAATATTCGTAATAAAACAGTTTTGAAGACAATATGTAACTTAGGATATAATGAAGCTCAATTACGTATTTGACTAAAGTTATTAGGTGGCGGACACCGGTGTCCTCTTGGGGCATCACAGTTAAATTTAATTCCTTACTATTTTTTTTTTTAATATACATGTTAAAATAACACTAAATTTTTAGGCAACACTTAAATTTACGCAAGATATTCATATCCAGTATTATTCACGGAAATCTATAGTACTTATTTTATAAATTTTCATAATTTCTTGGTAAAATATACCATATAATTCTAAGTAACTAAAAACTAAGAAGCTAACCTGCAATAGCTGAGTTAAATGCATTTCAAAAAGAAGTAAAACGGACATAGCATTAAAATTAAAATTAAAAAAACCTATTACCGAACTAATTTTTATATTAGAACTAATTTTTAATTACAAGCAAAAGAAAACTTAAAAAAAAACTGTATAAAACTTTAAGTAAGTGCAGATTCTATTGTGTTTAACTTCAATAAACACATTTGAACATGACATATGTCGTAAACGTCTTGACCAGTAACACAAACAGGTTTCTATACAAATGTACACATTAGTATTGCTCAGTATCAGTACCTATTGTTAAACATGTCACTACATGAAGATTTCTAACAATGGATTAAAAGATTTAAAATATCCTAACGTTTTTTTTTTGTCCAAAATTTTAGACCGTTGGCGCACTGTGCAAGTAGGAACTTGCAAAAATGTTATAAAATATTACGCAACTGTTTATTTACTTACTGACTTACTTAATAATGTCTTATAAGATTGTGTTTATTTAAATAACAGATGCAATTTTTTTTTTTGTAATACTACCTGTATTAGATAAATCTAATCTAATACAAATACGAGTTTTTTTATCCACGAGTAACTCTATTTTTAGCAACTACAGTAGCAAAAAATAGTAAGAAAGAAAATATAACTACAAACTAAACTTCAATACACTTAACGTTTAAAATAATAAACAAGTTATTTACCTTCAGGTGCGTTACCATCATTTCTCTTGCTTTTCGAGACATCAGAAAAAATCAAAGTGCGACGAAAACTTATAGAAATAAAAAATAAAATGTAACAAAACTAATACAGCACGTTAAATTGTCCGATCACACCGTTTCTTTGGCATTATTTTCACAATCATAATTCTAGTTCTAACTGTAAAAGTCACAAACTAAAAAATAACACTCAAGCAAAAAAAATAACACAAAATAAAAACAATAGTCCAACACAAAATATTCGCAGAAACGTTCGAATGAGAGTTCGTGCGAGCGCTCCGCGATCGAACGCGTTCGGAAATTTCAAATAGGAACGTGATACACGTCTTGTGAACGCGCGGCGCCGATACACAATGCTGGCAGATCGAAGCGGGGCGACAATACGCGCGCGCTACAATACCGCCCCCCGCCCCCCGCCCCGCTCCCACGTGCGACAAGGACGCACCGACCTAATGTCACTGCCCTATGAACAATGCCGTCCTTCGGAGCCCTGTTCTCTCTGAAAATGAATTGAACATCATATTCTGATCATTGAATCTACATGCACAGACTATGAGCTATCAGCGTACCCGAAAATTCGGTGCAGTTCTATTCACGTGAACGGTTACAATCAATTGTCTATGCGGAATAACAGCTTTCATCCCGCGGAATCTATACAAAGCCGTTCAGCCCATCCTTTTCTAGCGTCCAATGTGTGCGTGTCGGACGCGTTCTCCGGTCGCTCGCGCGCGCGGCGCTAGGCCAGCTTGCATCTCGCTCTAAGCTCCGCCCTGCGAACGTCTTTGAGTGCGGCGATCCCCGCACAGTGTGCGTACGCCGGTGAATAGCCGGGCATTGTGAAACCATTTTCGCACACCACAATGAAACTCAGGTGGGTGTGCGCTCTATGAGGGCGTTTTAAAAAGTCAATACAATCTTCGTTACGTTTGTATTTGTGGAGAAAATTTTCTTTATTCTCGAATGTCGGAGGATCTAACTGGGCGTGTTATTGTGCCATTGTGTCGTGAGGCGTGGCCACAGGAAAACGTTCTATTGTGTGCTGCTCCGATTGTGCCATTGGCGAGCTCTATTGTTGTGAGAGACAACGGTTTCCCACCAAACCTGTAATGTGACGCCGGCATCAGCCGAATATTTTGATGTCACCGACACTTTTGATATTTGCATACGTAGCCATTAATCAACAACGATTTCATTCAGCCAGTATTGAATTACAATGAGGTAACGATGCGCGGAAAGAAAAAAGTAAAGGAAAAATGTGAATTCATTTTGAATGTCAATGTCGAAACTTCTATTTATATCGGAGTACGATTTTAGAGTAACTGTAACTGGGACATAGTACGACGTAATCCCTGAAGATCTCGCCCAATTCACGATTTCTAAACAATTTTAAACAAGCATTAAATTGCTTTGCTGATTTGGCAGATTTTATGAGTGGAATCAAATGAAAATCAACAGAATTACTTACTACTGTGTCAGAATCGTGCTCACAATGCCTGTTAAATTGTTTAATTATAGAAAATATTAATACAGACAGTTATTTCTTGGGAACGTTTTCTAACTATTAATCTTGGACCATTACCTACATGCATGTCAATAAGACAGTTACCTGTGGTACCTTCAAATCATGAATATTCAGCAATAAACTTGATAGCATAATTTCTCTCAGTCGCGGAGTTTCCACGTGCAACTTATGAAACGTTATCTATTAAATTATCACTTTTTATACTTAATTGACTCTTTATTTTAGTTCAAACACAGTAGTGTATCACTTTGCGATACACAGCTTTTTTATTATACTATTTAAATGATTTATTTTGTTTTTTATGATTAGGAAGATAAAATGCAAGCAAGTCATCAAAAAAGGCAAGTTATTTTCGTATATTATAATGAATATGTTATAAATTAATGAATCGGTGTGTATGTTTACCTAATTAGTGTGTTAATTGACATATTCCCATGATTTTTAAATGAAAATTCAAATGTTTATTGAATTAATAAAATTCATCAGTAATTTTGTTTATTTTTTTTTGGCCACGTTGTACCGTATTTAAACCAGTGTGTCTGTTTTTATTTGCCTTTTACTATTCCGGTAATAAGCAAATATTTGTTGGTGTATATGAAATTCCCACGTTAAAATACATAAATTTTGTGACAAAAAAATAAATATTTTTAAAAGCGTTTTGGTACCTATAGGTGAGTAAGTAGGTAGTACAAATGTGACTGGCCAACTGGAGTCGTGGGTTCGATGCTCAAGTTGGAATGATTAAAACCGTTAAATTCAAAGTTTTCTACTGTTCATAAATTCGTGGTCTTAATTTTCATAATTATCTATATCCCCATTTATCTTGATGATAAGTAATTATGAAAAACTAAACGATACAACACAGATACCTAAGTAAATACAAAAATACCTATGTAAAGGTAGGTTAACTGACTCGGCAAACATTGTTCTACTATAAAAATTATCAGAGAAAAAATGGGGTGGGGGGTAGGGGGGTAAAATATAGCCTACGACTTATTCTTAGACCTACCAAATAAACACCAAAAAAAAAAACATAAAAATAGGGTCAAGTCGTTTTGGGATTATTATCATTAGCATTAGGAGACTACGTGACTACTGTGATACAAGATTATTATATACTAGGTACATGTAGGTACTCCTTAGCTACATATTTACCTAAAAAGACCTTTTCCAAAAACATACGTAACATCTAATATCCCTCCTTTGTCCTTTACAAAAGGACATGAAACGTTCCTTTAAGGACAATGTGACCCACATAGACGCGCACGCGTGCAAGAATGTGTGTCTCGGGGGTCACTCCCGACCCCCCACCCCCCCGGGGGTCTTATCTACCGGGGTGGGGGGGCCTGGCTGTGTTCCAAGCTTTTATTAGCCCCCACACGGGGGTAAATTACTTTTTGTTTGATGGTTTGTGATGAGTATTTGTATGTTAGATGTTAAATTGTTTGTAGATATTAGGTATGATTGTATATTGATGAGTTTACTTAGGGATTACCAAGGCTTGTTATCTATATATATGTGTAACTTTGTAAGTAATAACAATAAGTACTTGATTACATAGTTTCTGAGGTAAAAATAGATAATATTAATAATATTCCACAACTACCACACAGCGCCGTCTAGTCCCAAGCTAAGCAGAGCTTGTGTTATGAGTACTAGGCAACTGATAAACATACTTATTTATTTCTATAAATTACACCTAGACACAGAACAAATGATCGTGCTCATCACACAAATATTTGTCCTGGGTGGGAGAGAATCGAACCCACGACTTCTGGCATAGCAGTCAGGGCCACTAACCACTAGACCAACAGGCCAGTCAATAGATACAGTACTTAAGCATATTGTGCAGCAGTAGCAGTTAGCAGTCTTCACTGGTGCCTAGGTTAGGCTTGCGGCCTGTATTTCAGGACATCAGGACTCCACTCTTAGATTTTTGTTAACCTAATTTTTACCTAATGCTGTAACAAGAGATCAGGGCTTTTAGCTATTTATTCAATACAAACGTGCTCTATCTGCGACTACATCGTCGCTTACTAAATAAAATAGAGCTCAAATCTGAACCTAAACCTACCAGATGCTTGTTCCTTACCTTGGAATTAACTTTGATTTACCTTAGCTACGCAGGAGGACTACATTTGACTACAATTACCTAAGCCGTTGCGGCTTCCCGTTAGTCATTTGGTACCCTTAGTCAGTGTGTTTTAGACCTAAGTAACTAGGTACCTAGTCAGTACTTGGGTTTGACAAGTTCTCACGCAAAACCACAGACAATCATAAACCACAAAGCCACAAACTTATCTACCTCTACCTTATTTTACAAAAAGAATGTCTCAATTAATAAAATAAACACAAAAATTAAAGAAAACACCCTAAATTCCAGGTAATTTTCCCGCCTTATACCCCCTTTGTCCTTCTAATGAAGAATATCGACTAAGGAAGCAACCGAAACCGGGGCCAAGGCAATTACTTGATTGGTTTCTGGTGTTTTGTTTATCCCCCTTCTCCCCCAGACGAGAGTGGGTCTGTTTGAGCCAACCCTACTCCTTTATAAGTTCGTCAGTTTCCAAGATTATTTGGCCGTAAAGAGATTTCTGAATTTTGATAATATTTTCTTTACCTAGCTGCTGTTTTGATTACATATGGACGTTTTAATTATTTTGTTTGACGATAAAATTGGGATTATTTTGTGGTTTTAGATTATGGACCGGTTTTAGACTTATTTATTGGTCTATAATTATTTTATAGATTAGAGAGAATTATGGAGAAATGCATGTCTATAAAACGTATTCAGTTTTAAATGTTTTGATATTTTTAATTGTAATTAGGTTATAATCAACTTATCGAGAAATGCAACACCCATTAAGTTTTTAAGACCAAATAAAATACTCGTAAAATTAGATCAGTTGAATTATAATACAATTAAAATAGATTTATCAGACAATCTGTTGAATAAATGAAATGAATGAAATATCAAATGCAATTTAATTTATTTAAAATTATTTAAATTGCATCTAATCTGAAATGGTGGTATGCAATCGTCTTTAAAATCAAGCTGTTAATTGTTTTGATAGTTGACGCAATAAATGTTTTTTTAGAACACATTTAATTTCCTTTAAAAAATACTGTCATAAATCAGAACATGGTATGCAACATTTTTTATACAAAAGTTAATTTATTTTTATTTCAAATTTCGATTTCTTCGGTGCAAATCCCGAAGTTACCCGAACGCCGAAAATTTAAAACTGGAAGCCGCTTCACCTTAACCGATGTCAAGAGAGGGCGCGCTGGCTAATTGGCGTCACTTAGCGCGTCCGCGGCCTATCTATTTAAAGATCTTTGCCTCGCTTTGAATCTAATCCGCGCGAGTCCATGTCTCATTGTGGCATTTCCGCCTCTGTTGCGCTCAATGGTGGCTGTTTTTTTGTTTAATTAGGACTTGAGACTGGTAGCTGATTTAAAGGTATTGTCTGTTTTTTAGTCAGGTATTTCTATTGGATCTTTACTTGTATGGTTAGAACTGGCAGTGCTTTTTTAAGGGATTTAATTATTGAAGATGCAAATTCACTGCTGGCTGTAGGAGTTTATTTCATTTGTATTTATACTGGTTTTATACTTATCTCAAGTAGTTATACCTATCATAGCTTTTAGAAACAGTAGGTACGTTTTCCAAGTAAACCTTACAACACATAATAACAGGTCTACACAATTTAGTACTCATATACGAGAATAACATGTAATATAATTACGTTGTACGGCAGTATCTAATCTTAGAAAGTTAAGTCATGTTGGTAATTTAACTAGTCGTACTTATAAACAGGTACTAAGGTAAGTATTTGCCGTATCTATAATTAGCAGACTTATGTGTTAAGTGTCTAAAAGATAAGTTAATTTTATTAATTAAAACGGTAACTTATTTATAAATGAGATTGAATTATCGAGAGACAGGAGAATACTTTTCTTTCTTGACTTGATCTTGGAATAATATTTCTTGTTCTGTCTTGCTTGACTATATCTCTTAGTATATTAATGTTTAATTCACCCCCTTCCTTCAAATCATACACAACACATCAGTTTATATTAACCCCCTCCTTATTTTCCACGTAACGAGTTCATTTTCACCCCTCTCGTTTTCGTCCCCATAACATAAAGTTAGTTTGATGGGAAACTTACTCCTCAGTGAAGGGTTTTCCATGCGGTTTACTTTCATGATAGTATTACGTAAGGAATTAGATGAATTGTGCAGGGGTTTATTATCACCTTTTTGATGTTGAGAGTTTAATAATGCTAAATGTGTCTCGATTAAGTTTAGTTTTAGAGCCATTACAGGATTGTTATGAAACAATTTAATCATCAATAATAGTATATCTTCATTAGTATTTCGAACATCGACAAGACTTGATTTAGTAAATGTTTGGATTTCTAAATAATTTCGTTTTAAAGAAAGCTACTGATTCTTAAGAAGAAAGGTAGGTACCTAATTCAATTCGTAACTTGTTGGTAAAGGGTTTGACAAAATCTGTCTATGGTTCAAATAAGAGACGATGATATATATAATGAACAGCTATCTTTACTACACACATTAACGAATAAGTAAGTATGCCTACATGAAAACATATAATATGAAGAACCTTTTATGAAACATGACGCTTTGATGTTTCACTGCCGCCTTTATAATTAGCTCGTTATTGAATTCCATGAAAGATTGTTTATCTATACATTTGATATTTAGATAATATGTGATTTTGCTGTATATTTTAGTAATTAGAAGACTTGTCGTAGGTTATCAAGAGGCATGGCATTAAAATATAGAAAAAACAAAGGAATTAATTTTATGAAGGCGCCACCTGGCTAGTCAAACATGAGGTGAAGTGTGCAATTTTAAGAAATACTTACAAAAATACATGATTTCAAGAAACTTTAAGGAAACTTTCTTGAACTTGTATCTAAGTTCTTTAAGTGCTCTTGCATATCTAACATTTTGTAGCACTTAGCACTAGGTTTCTTTTCTGCTAAAAGACATCCACTACTGGACATAAGCCTCCTCCAAGTGTCGCTCATGGCGACATGGCAGTCCTCTAAGTGTCTTCAATGTTTACCGTTAAAATTATTTCCCAATACTGCATTGAAAATTAAATCCGTCGCTGTATTTAAGCCAACATCACAAACTAATATTGGCCCAACATCTGCATCTGTTTAACCGCAAGCAAATGGTTAATTAGGTACCGCGTGTCCACTTTATTAATTATCTTATCTGTCATCAACCAGCAACCAGGCGTCGTTGACCTCTGCCGTCCATTCATTACTTCGGTTAGAGAGACCTATACCATTGGTTCCCATGACCCAGTATTGACCTTACAAAACGTTTAGTTAATATATTGAAAAATTAACACTGTTTCTAGTAAAATGAAAGTGGATATTTATTTTATTGTTTTCAGCAGTGAAAGTTATAAAGGTCGTCACGTTTTCTACGATAATAATTTGTCGCTTTAGGTACAGTACCTCTACCATGAGTTTTAAGCAATAGTATTCGTCGCTACTCGATATAGACGCCGTAAATATTTTGTATGGCAAATTTTGCAGCGCCTCTAGCGGTCACTTGCAGAACCAAAATTTGCCATACAAAATATTTACGGCGTCTATATCGAGTAGCGACGAATACTATTGCTTAAAACTCATGGTAGAGGTACTGTTAGGTTTTACTTTTCCCTACTTTACTACTTATTAGTATTCAACAGCTTTAAATTAGATTATTTTTTGTGTGACATAGTAGAAGAAATAAATCCTTGTCACACTTTTTTGTACCTACTTACTAATTGATTATCCCTTATACTTACATCTCGTTTCCTAAAGACTTAAGGACCTGTTATAACCTCGATATCTGTCACTTAGTAGGTATAATTATCGAGTAAAGTGTACCTATCTACTTTGTCACTCGGTAGTTTTGCCTAAATTTATTGTGTAGGTATCTGCCAGATTCGATACTTCTTTTTTGAGATAACATAAATATACCGATTTTACTATTGTTATATTCTCTATACTACTACTTAAAGTTTAAAATAGAACAAAATTACAAAAATAAAACACTACATTAATGTAGCATAGCATCAGCCTTATAATGTTCCCACTGCTGGGTCTCAGACCTCCTCTCTAGGAGAGGGAATGAAGTAATGTGATGAAATAAATTAGGTACTTTAGAAAACTTAGTAGACTCGAAATAAAAGAAACACTCAAAACATCCTCGATCACGACCGACAATAATAGATTATCTCTTAAAGTTCAAGCCAATATAAACAGAATAAATCTATTGAAAGCTTACATCAATCCCCGAACGTTTTACGTAAATTTGACGTAAAAATATCGGACGGTAAGTACTAACACGTCGAAATGGCGCCATTAGCCGTACTAATCTCTATTTGTGGACCCTCTGCAACATTACCGCTGTTTCGGTCAACGTTTTGCCTAAATCCTGGGTTCCGCATAATGTTTCTTGTTATTACCTACCTACAATGATTGTGGACTATGTTATGGCCCACGGTTATTGATGAAACAAGAAACATGTAGATTTTTATTAGGTTAATTAATTTTGATATCTGCAATGATTTTAAGACAAAACTATTTCAGTGTATATTTCAGGTAGGTTACATATATGAGAACAGAACTTTGACTGGGATTTCACCTTTTATTAAGTGTTTAAGATCCCAGAGATTGCACCGGAAGGATCCGATGCACTGTATACAGTTGTGACAAAAGATAAACAACACAAAAGAAATTTGGATATTCCCGTAGAATAGTAAACCAGTCTTTGGCTATACGGAACCACACCCCTTGTGACTGACACCCAGCTGACCAAGTTTTAAACGATGCTTTTACAGAAAAAATAAGTAGCTGCCATTTCCATTTGGGGCGCCTAAGTGGGCGCGATCTTTTTTTTTTTAATTTATTACCAGTTTACTTTCTGTTTTAATGTGTTTTTGGCTTTTAAAAATCGTCTCTTTCCCGATTTGATTTTGTTATATGTTTACTATTAAAATTGTATTTTCCGATGTTCATATCTCTCTTTGAATTTTAATGTTTACGTTTTTGTTGATTAGTTTTAAAAAATTGGATGAGTATACTGAAAAAGCTTTCGAATGTTTTTTATTAAATGAACGCTCGATTTTGAGTAACTGCCATAAATTATTGGCTATCAAAATTTGGAAATATCAACTAAACGGAGATTTCTTAAGGCGTCATGTGCCGCCTAAAACTTTAAATAAAATCTAATGTTCTATAAAAAAATATGAGAGCTGTTGGGCGGTGCGTCCCGGCACGACAATAGGGCATTGTGTGGTGGGCGTGGCCCATTGTGCCAGCCAGCCAATCAGGGCATCGTGTTCAACAATAGCGCACCGAATTGGAATGCCGCGTCACTTCTATTGTCGGATTGGCGATGTGCGGGTATTGTTGCGCGGTGAAATTTTTTGATTTGGCATTTACCGCGTTCTATTTCCGTGTAGTTATATTGGTTTAGAAATTGGTAATCGTTCGGTTTAATTTTAGATTATTTTGATATCAAAGAACAGTTTGTTGGTCTGTAATTAGGGTACCCAATGAAGTTAATTAGGCATGACAAATTTGAAGTAGGTACTTAATCATTTTCAATTATTGTAAAAGTAGGTTATCTTTAGGACTGGGTTAACCAATACGTACCGTGTGAGTACCTAATATAATGTGTAACAAAAAAAGGAATTCATTGCCTATTTATGAAGCATTTGGGCTTACAATGGAAATTCAGAGGGTCTTAAGTTTATTCTATAAATTACTAAGAGCCAAATTCATCAATAAACTAATCACGATTCGTTCAAACAAAACGCAGTTTCAGCGACTAATCGAGATTATAGCTTCATTTTGCGTTTTACCACGAAGAATTGAACCTAGTTTACGCTAAACTCAGTTCAAATTCTTTTGCGGTCGCCCATGTATACGACACGTGTCTTTAAACTAGATTACGCTGAGCTCAGTTTAGTTGAACTAAGTTTTAATATTGAATGATGAAATCAACCCTAAGAATCAACTTTCCAAGGTATTAAATTATTAAATCATTCTCATAATTTCTGCTGAAAAACGCCCAGAGGTCACCTGTCCACCTTATGGGAGGTCTTTCAACACTGCATCTTCCGGTACGCGATCGCCACTCCAGAACCTGTCAGCTCCATCGACTATCTGTACTGCGAGCAATGTCATCAATGCCCACTGCTACTTAAGTTTGACGATTCTTCGGGTTATGATGGTAACTAACTACCTACCTATCTACAAAGAAATCACTTCATACATGTACAAACACAATCTAGAATTACGTAAAACAAAAAAAAAAGAAGCGAAATGACAATAATTCCACAAAATTCATTTACCAGACATTTCTACAACGGCATCAATGGCATAAAAAAATCAACAGAGTAATAATAGAACCTACCTTACATATTCTCAGCGCTTAACGCCTGTTCTCTAACTAGTTTTAAATAGAACCTCTATTTATAGAACCTACATACAAACACTCCTAATATGTCCGCAACTTTACAAGACAATAACCCGGAGTTAACTAAACGCGTTTAAGTTACGTCATCTCAGAATTTTTTGTGCAAACCTAATCTAAACGTGACCGTTGTACTAACTTAAATAAAGACTCATCGTTAAATCGTGATCAATTCTTTATTCCTTTTCCAAATAAAACCAAAACGCGGATCAAGTTGTTAAAGTTACACAGCTAAGTAATTCGTATCACAAAACGAACTAAAACGCAAACGATAAAAGCTAACCGCAAAACGGACTTCGAAAATCGAACACGATTGAATGCGTTAACGTTACGCGTTCGAACGATTTTCCTTATAGGCTGAACTTAAACGCGTCAGTTGAAGCATATTGCCGCCCGTAGTAACGAGAGCACTCATTAAGAAGTGCAATAGGCATAGTATCTGTGACCGGATGTTCGGAACAGGTGTCGCTGACTGCCCCTCCCTGTACCACGAGGCCGAGCGATGGGCGATCGAAGGAATATCTCGTAGTCAAATTTAATGTTGAATGTTGTGGTACGGGGCAGTGTTATTTTGCGATGTTTATGAGCTGTCTAGTTTCATTGTAAAATTGTAAGTTTACATTGATTGACTGAGGGTCAACGGTCCTCAAGTAAGTACTCTTACGATATAACGAATGCACTTGAATATCTTTAGATAAATTCATCAGTGTTGTAGGTAATTGCTTAAGTAGATTTGCTATAGGTTTTATTTTATTTGAATGCTAAAGATATATTCAGATATATTTCAGTCATCAACCATAGAATTATTTTTTCAGTTTTTTCAAGGCCTGTGTTTAGGCTTGTTTTTGTATCAATTCCAGATATAAATTGAACTTTATTTTGTGGTCTAACGATACATGGAGGTTATCCTACCCATACCTACAATACGTTAGAGACCGTCACAAAAGCTAGCTAGAAAAATAGTATAATTCCTGCCGGAGTCTGTTTCCTGATAGTCCCAACCTGGGGGTATTTAAGTCAAGTGTGATAGGTTACTTCTAGGCAAGCGCGCTTCCAGACACGGTGAGAAAGTGATCAAAAGTGAGCTTATCAATTATAAAAAATTAAAAAGGTCCCACCTATGAACCATGAATTCATTTGCGTTTCAGGGCCGAAATAACTCTATAAATTGTACTCGCCTTGCCTTTCGTCGTGACAATTTTTTTTGGCAATCTGTAGTTGACATAGTATTTGGTTTTATTGCAACTGTCATCTTATTCTAAGGCCTGATTTCATCATTCACTATAAAAACATAGATCAACTAAACTGAGCTCAGCGTCGTCTAGTTTAATAACCCTCGTCGATACATAGGTAAAAAAAAATTGAGTGAAACGCAAAATGAAACTATAATCTCGATTAAACGCTCAAACTATGTTTTGTTTTAAATAATCGCGATTAATTTTATTGGTGAATTTGGCCCGCTCCTATTCCATATGATGTTATCTCCTAGTCACGTTCCGTATTAGCTTCAGGAAGTGTAGGGGTGGACAAATCTTTTCTAGAAACCACACAGACGGAGAAATTATTCGTTTACCCATCCTTCTTATATCTATATGCCTCGTTTATACCGCGTAGGTACCTACATCGACGGACTTAAACAATTTGCCTGGCTTCCCGTCAGTTTATAATTTAGTTGTCTTCAAGGTTAGAGAGAATAGGCATTTAATCATTTGAATAACGTAATTAGAGACACAATAGAAAGATAATAGGTGTGCGAACGCCGGCGTTCGTACAGATATTCACCATCAAAGATTGCATCACTGCTTGCCATCAGGTGGGATTGCAGAAAAGCACTGGTTTATATCATTTTAAAAAAAAACACATGAACCGATCTACAGATAAAAGAAAAGATAGCAAGCAGATGGCGATCTGCAGTTTATGCTTAAACGCATTGATAAAAGGCGTGATTGAAAAGGATGCACACGCTGAAAGATGACGTCACTGCCATTAGATTACGTGTGTACAAACGAGATAGCGAGATGTTCCTACCACACCCCAACTCTTCCTGGTACCAATATTTGAAACGCTCATTGCTACCTTCATTTAATAACCGATTTCGAATTTGTTTTCAGAAAAAGTTTTTTTTTTTGTAGTAGAAAAACGATGGCACAGTAATCACATGCTGCCATGCGCAATGAGGCTTAAGGGACCGTTATACAGTCTCTCCAGGGATGTGCCATAACAGACGTCCACAGAGGGAATCTTTTGAGAGTTAACGTGGTTCAACGTGCTGATGGTGATCACCGGGGTAAAAATCCCACACTCCCTGGACTTATCCCCAAAGTCCGGGCGCCTTTTGAAGGTTTCCTATCGACAACAAAGCAATAAAGTAAAAAGGTTTAATTATGTTGGTAAGTACAAAAAGTAACAAAGGAGTAAGCTCAATTATAATCTGACGGCGCTTGCAATTATCCAGTGATGACATAGTGTATGTTGATTTAGTGGTTTTCCTTGTAGCCTGCTATCTTTTTCATATGTAAAACTCACTTTACAGTTTGCTCTACTAAGTAAAACGTCAAGAAACAACATAAATATTTCAAAAGCAACTTCACCAGAATTCCCTTAGATTGTGCAGTTTTCAGAACAGCTAGAATACCGCATACAAAGAAGAATACATTCCTCCTGTATTCTGCAGCTTGCTTCATTTCAAATAAACGACTCCACACACACAAGCAACGGTTAGAAACCTTATTAACCAGTTACATTCGAGCTTCCACCTCCCCTAATACTACACTTAAAATGGGAAAAAGCGGGGTAAAGTAATGCATTTTCACGGCTCTCGTTTAAATGGTCATTGTGTTCTGAAATACCAACTTAACTTTACCGCTCTTCTGTATCTTATGTCATCGTAATAAGACTGGTTTTTACTTGTGTATTTTTGAAGATAACTTTGTGTTTTGTTCGGTGGTACATGTGCCACCTTCCCATACTCCTGGGCAGGGTGGCCACCCCCAAAGCAACGTCTTGGAAATGTGTAGTCTTGCCTCCATACACGTTTTGTTTGTCTTTTATTCTCCATCTCTTTTATGTGGGAACAGATAGATAGCTTCGTTTTGTATGGCTGTGTCAACTTTCTTAACGTTTTGTTCAGAAAGGTTCTGGATAACCTTTTCAGAGGTTTCTGTTTTGTAAGGTTGGGAGAATTATTACCGAGATTTGGTGGTAGGGAAAATTAGGACAAGGAAATGGACGGAGCCTCAGCGAAATAATATTACGTTAAAGAATACGTCCTCTATGATAATAAGGCATTGAAAAAAAGTTCACATGCCACTAAGTATTACTCTTATTCACTTACTTCTTCTGTCAGCGACTTCGCCCCTGTAAGAGTAAGCTACTTCATCCATTTAGACCCCTTTTTATCCATTTAGGGTACGTCTGGCCATTCCATCATCGGACTACCTAACGTAGCGTTACGTATTCCACCTATACGCAAAAAGCGTTTTGGGAACACATTCATTGTGCGCACAGCTAAGGAGTGGAATTCCCTGCCGGAGTCTGTTTTTCCTGATGGCTACAACCCGGGAATCTTTAAGTCAAGAGTGAATAGGTTACTTCTAGGTAAGCGCGCTCCATCGTCGACCGCATCGTCGCTTTCCATCAGGTGAGATAGCGGTCAAGCGCGAACCTACCAACAATTTAAAAAAAAAAGAAAAAGTCCTCTGTGTCTCGAGTGCTCGCCTATGTCATATAAAGAAACTTTGTGCAAAACGTCACACTCCTAGTTCCAGTAGTTTCAGTTGTTTGTTGATATGTCAGTCAGTCAGTTTCTCCTTTTATTGTGTAGAAGACTAGCTTCTGCCAGCGGCTTTGCCTGCCTGAAAGTCGGTCGAAAGTACTTTACTTTTTAATTTTATCCTTAGGTACAAATCGATAGTGTTTCGTGTACCGAATCGACCCTTCACGGGATTAAAACGATCAAATTTTAACGGTGTGTATGGGTTACATGTTTTGTGAACGCCGTTACAATACAGAAGTAATTCCGAGTGTGAGGCAAGGATTAAAAAAATATTTATATTAAAAATAAGTACTGTTGAACAGGTAGCGCCATCTGTCTAGATGGGCAGGAACTACAAATATAGGTTAAAAAAAATCATCTTTGTGATTACTAAACCACTTATATAAACAAAACCAGCTAATTTTCAGTATTATCTGTACTCTTACAATTAAAAAAATCTTTTTAACATAGTAGATATATTCATGATTATCAGAACCCCTAACTCTTCCACGATGAGAACCCCTCAGAAATCTTTAAATCCTTTCTTCAATTTTGTCCAAAACAAATTCTAAAATACTAATTAAAACGCGGGCCTCAATCTGGAAAATTGTCGCTAACATAACACAAAAATAGAAACAAAAGTTAGTAAATAAGGGAAAAAGAGGAAAAAAATCCCATCACATGGTTGGACATAGGACAGAGGACGTGGGGGAGGTAAGAGGGACCAAAAAGTAAAAAGAGGAAAGGAAGAAGTGGAAAAGAGCAGCCGCGCCTTTGTGTAGCACCCTCCCACGGTACGGATAGCAGAGAAACACTATGAAATGTTTTTTTTTAAATTTCTCAATGTAAAATAATAAAATAATAATATAAAAAAAATGTTTAGGGTTCCGTGTCTCAAAAGGAAAAACGGAACCCTTATCACTTTGTTGTCCGTCTGTCTGTCTGTCTGTCTGTCTGTCAAGACCCTTAATCTCGGGAACGCGTAGAGGTATAGAGTTGTTTAAACCTGTTTAAACCATATACTCAAGTCTGCGGTCCCTTAAAGCTGTGAAAAAAATCAAACTTATAAGTTAACAAAAAAAAATGATGCGGTCGTTTATGTCGTCAAAAAACGTACATTTTGACACTCCTCAATGCGCGAGTCCATCTCACTTGCCCGGTTTTAATGAAAAGTCTCACTTGCAGCAAAGAGCTCGTCAAAAAATGGAGGTCTTATTAAATTACAAAATAAAATTGGTTTTGCGTACAAGCTTTTCTTCCATTAATCAAAATCAGCAGTGCAAAGTCTACTTTTTTAGGAATTGAATATAATTCTCTTGAAAAAACTTATTCTTTACGACCTGTTAGTAAATTTCCGTTACTACATGTATATTTTTAAGCCCAGTCCATAAAGAGATGAAACGTGTAGTCGCAAAAGGCAACTGAAAGAATTTTAAACTTACTTATAAGTTTTAGTCAGTAAAACTCCGATAAGCCCACCCTCTCCACCCTAAAGTGCTCCCTAAGTCACTATCTAAAGATTAATATCCACTTCCGAAAAAAAGAAAGAGATGTTCGCTGCTGTCCTCAAACTCAATTTGACATAAGTCAAGATTTGATCTACTCGCAATAAACGTCAGAGATCAATCGAAACACAGCGTCCTCTTTCATGTTTACAATTCCAATTAAGTTAACAAGACTTTATTATCATTTCCATTAGCAATTAAGTAAAATGTTTCACCGTTACATCAATTTTCCCGTTGTAAAATAAGGAAAACAAAATATCAACAAAAATAAATTGAATAAACTATGTATGTTTACTAAATTGAATACGTCGAAACGTGTTTTTTCCCACTTATGTCAATATTAAAACTATTTAGAAATTATGTAAAATAAATTGATTTAATTGAGAAAAGTGATTAATAATTGTGCTAAATGCCTCAATCGTATGGGGCGTTAATTATTTTATGGTAAAACAAAATTGCTTAATGTCAGAAATGGCCGGTTTTTATTGAATATAAAGAGTTATTTACATTCGTTTTCACGCTGGGGAGGTGGTGATAATTTGCAGTGAATGTTTTATTTATGCGTACTTTTTATAGTGTTTACGTTCTGTGTTTACTTATTACGGCGTAAGTGAGAAGGTATATTTTTATTGTATACAGAAGCTGCGAAGAAAATAATAATTAGTAGTATTGGAAGTAGAAAAAAAACCTATGTGTCGGTCATTTGTCCTATTGATATCCAAGGCCTGCCAACAATTGCGGGATTCGAAAGAGTGAGTGGCGCAAAAAGTGGTTTTTTTTCGAGCCATTGAACATACTATGACTTATGACAGTAGATCAAATAAATGTTGCTCTAAAAAAATTCAAGAAAACATAACAACACAAAAATACTATGGACGTACATCTACTATCAAGTCTTATAATTATAGAATAGAATAGAATATGCACCTGCCATATTTTCTCTCCACAACCCTAGGTTGACTGGTAGGGAATGCCTAAGGCATTAAGAGCTGATTTCATCATTCAATGTAAAAACTGAGTTTAACTAAACTGAGCTCAGCGTAATCTAGTTTAAAGACCCGTGCCGTAAACATGGGTGACAACAAAAGAATTGAAACTGAGTTTAGCGTAAACTAAGTTCAATTCATCGCTGTGAAACGCAAAATGAAGCTATAATCTCGATTAAGAGCTCAAACTGCGTTTTGTTTTATATAATCGCGATTCGTTTATTGGTGAATTTGGCCCTAAGTCCGCCTTTGTAACTTTGGTTGCAGGAAGATTAAATAAATAAATAAATAGAATAGAATATTATTTGTAAACATAGGTCAGATTACATTGTGAGGTGTTAAAGGTAGGCAGCTCCTCTATGTTTTGCCCAGAGTCGTACAAAGTTAGATAATAAACCGTCAGTTTTCATTTATCTTCTGAGATTATTTAACCTTTACTAAATTCAAAATTAATCAATTAAGTTAAATCAGTTTAAATAAATGTCACAGAGATTTTGTTATACCGCATGTCATATAAATACTAAAGTCAAACACAATTAAACTTATAATTCATCATCATCTTCCTGTCCTTATCCCGTTTTATTTGGGGTCGGCGCAACACGTTTTTTTCTTCCATTCTCTCTTGTCACTCGTCACGCTATCACTAACTCCCTTTTCTTTCATATCACACCTCACACAATCCATCCATCTCTTCTTTGGCCTCCCTCTCCCTCTCCATCCATCCACATGTAAACTCATAACTCTTTTAGTAACATGCGCTTCATCCCTCCTCTTCACATGACCATACTGTCACTGGCGCCACTTTCAAACTTCCCCTAATATACTCATTTCTCACTTTATCCATTCTCGTCACACCACACATCCATCTCAACATTCTCATCTCCGCTACGTGCAATCTTTTTTCTTCCGTCTTTTTCAAAGCCCAACATTCTGATCCATACAGTATGACAGGCCTTATCACGGACTTGTAGATTTTACCCTTCAACTTTAAGGGCATCCGTGGGTCACAAGTTGTTCCCGTGAGCCGTCGCCATTTCATCCATCCTGCGTTGATCCGATGTGTTACGTTATTAAACTTATAATTATAACAAATTAAAAAGCATACACCCAAAAATAAAAAATAACATTAGACTTTTTCTGCTATCGCTACGACACAGATACAACTTTGTAAAGCCCGACAGTGGGGACGCGAAATTAACAGACACTTTGTGTGGATTCATAAAGGAATGTTTACAGGCATACCTACATATACACATAATTAACTTTGTAATTATACTTATGTACATCGCTAAATTTTGGTCGTTTTAATCCCGCGGGGGGTCGATTCGGTACTTGAAACCCTATCGATTTGTAAAGATAAAATTGAAAAATAAAGTACCTATAAAAATAATTATTTGTTTTGAGTAGTATTTTGGGACGACTCGACTTTTCACTATAACATTACAAAGCTCATTACATTAGCAAAACTGGCCTGCAAATTACCACCTTCGAGAAATCAAAGAGGTCGCCAAACTAAATAGAAGAGTGATGACAAATGTGAAGGCGGCCACAGTGACACGATTCGACGGTACATCATAATATCATTGGCAGCCGCGTTTAATGTGCGCCTAATCTATTGTTATTTATAGGAAAGGGAGTGTAGTATATGCAAAAAATGAAGAAGCAAAAAGAAGGAAAAAACAAGAGAAGAGAAAATCAGGAAAGAAAATCTCTTGATTTTCAGATGCCTGATTTATAAAATTATATGTAACTAGCTGACCCACTAAACTTCTTGCCGCCTAATGAAGAATTGTGATAACGGATTTATTTTTCATGACTATTTTCCACATTTTTTAGAAGGCCTCCTATAAAGTGGACCGATGACCTGATGAGGGTCGTGAGAATCAGATGGATGCGAGATGCATAAGGCCGGTCGTTATGGCAGCTCTTTGGGATGGCCGATATCTAACAGTCCACTGATCTTTTGGCTAAAATGATGATGGTGACGTAAACGAACGTAAGAAGAGATATCTATTACTATGATTTTTTATTAGATGAAGTAAAGTGACAGCAGTGGACAATGCCCAACTGTCAAATAACAATGCTCAACTGTCAAACAACCATTGTTATAGCTGTCACTTTACTTCATCTAATAAAAAATCATAGTACTATGATTTTTTATTAGATGAAGTAAAGTTTAGATGAAGTAAAGTGACAGCAGTGGACAATGCCCAACTGTCAAACAGCCATTGTTATAGCTGTCACTTTACTTCATCTAATAAAAAATCATAGTATAATTATAATCCTAGATTAGGAAAATAGCTTTTTTAAATGTAATAAACCAACGTATTACTTCAATCCTACCTAATTCTGTTCTTTTTCTGATTAGGTATACGTGTATTGCGCTAGAACACGAAGTTAAATACTATCACTACTGAGATAGACTTTCAAGAAATTCTGAAGGTCAAGCTAATTATGTGACATAACTAAATTAATGGTTTTAAATTTTTTACTTACGTTTTGACGATTTTTGCCATGACTAATTTTCCGCTGTACCTAACTAACTTACTGATCGCCTCACACAAATAATTCTTATCATTGCATCTTTCAGATAAATTTCAGTTTTTTCTCACAGCCGTTTTCACGTCACCAAAGTACTCTTTCATTTATCATAATGAATTCATCTGAGAACTTTCAATATACTACACGGTACATTCGAAAACAAAACGTGGTCACTTATGAATGAAACAAAAGTGTTCCGGTCCGTCGCAAATGTCACGGCGAGCTTCAGGAATATATTATTATGAACAATAATAACGGGAGCGCTAATATTTATTGTTAGTTTCATTATTATTTTGTTTCTATTGTATAATAGTCATCGGTTGGTATTATAATTGGGATGGAAATAGGTCCAGCTGGATGTGAGAGGACGGCTCGATTTAGCGACGTTTGGGAAAGGACTATGTTTGATACTCGATGGCTGTCACCTGAAATATTAATGATGATTATTACGAAAATTAGTATCCTTTAGCTAGAACCGTAGAAAAATAAAAGGACTATAACCGTAATAGATTATTGGAGTATTCCTTAGAAACGTTTTTAACTACCAAACTGTTAAAGGAGAGTTTTTGATTAATAACTTGATTGGTCGACTGCAAAATACAGTTACTAGATCCCATAATGTAAAGCAACTGAAACAAAATAATAACTAGTTTACGATTGCATTTTAACGACACAAAATAAACGAGTTAATATACAAGTCATAATTTTATTATCATAATTGTCACAGCACAGCATTGTTTATTACAAAAACAATAATTATTAAATTAATAATGGCGTTTAAAATAAAATTCGAAGTTTATGATTAAACATAAATGTGTAATTATGGAAAAAATATGTTTCTTTAATAAATCTTTAGTACAATAATAATATAAATATACGGTGGCCAAAATACATGTGGCATTAACATTTGACACCGCAATTTAAGTGCGTCTTCGTCGCCTAATTGGTCATAAATTATTATAATTTGCTCGACTGCCCACCCCGGGGAGTTTAGTGCGCCGTGAATATGAATATTAGATGGGCTAGCGAAAAAATATATGTATGATTTATAGACTATAGTTTATGGTGTTTATTTATTTTGAATTACAGGATTTCCTGGTTCCAATCCATTTCAAAAAAAAGTTAATCATAAAGATGTTACGCCTAGTTTCTTTTGAATAGAGTGAAGTTATATATCAGGCAAATTTTACTCCCAGATACAGGTCAGGATTAATTCTAATGGATAGGAAGAGAATACTATTCAGCCAGCTTATAAACTGTTTTGTAATGCACCCACCGCATCCGCGAGCTAGAACAATAAATATCAGCTCCATTACGCACAAATATAGAAGACAATACAAATATCAGCCACGTGAGTGCAATAATTAATACCTGCCCTAGAATCTTAAAGCACTCCAATAATAAACCGTGGTGTTATTTCAATAAATACGTCTGATGCCAACAATGAGCACTGCCCCGACAGCGGCATCCGTTTCATCTGTGACTTACGGTCGCTAAGTCAATTGTCTCTGCTAAATCTGGGCTGAAATAAAACTATGTGCTTTGGTCTTACATTGTAAGGGAAGCGAGGCGAGTAATATTGTTATGGCGAAGTGTGAGTCACGGCTGTTAGTAGTGAACTGGTCGACAGTTTCATTGAAAAAGTACTTAACATTTTTTGGCCATGAGTGTATATATTTTTTTTTATGCGCATGAAATAGCTCAGTCATACCAATAATAATAATCCTAACGTCAATATTTTGATCACGGTGGGTAATTTTAACAGAGATTAGCCAAGTGTGCAGCAGATATTATAAAGCACAGGTGTGTGCGCAAACGCAGGTGCAGTCTCTGTTCCTTCGCTTACAGTTTACGCTTACGCTTAAAGTTCCATGGGACAGCAATCCGACACAACCGGGTGGAGATCAGACCCCCTAGCCATTTGCAATCGTTTCGTTTAGCGTTACCATGTGACTAATCGGTGAGATGACGGGGGGGCGTGGACAACTCCAAGCGTTCACGCTAAACGAAGCAATTGCAAGTTGGCTAGGAGGGCAATAACTCGGAACTCCTACAAAGTAATTCTTAATAAAAAAAACTCAATCTGCTCTTGGGAAATAAACCCAAAACGATTGACTGATTATTAAACGAGAAAGCCTAAACTAACTGTACGTCATGCTATAATCTACTTTTCAGAATTTACCTAATCTAAGTGGCTCATACTATTTTATTATCTAGTTTTACAACCTTACCAGATGTTGACTCGATTTAAATTCAAATCATAAGCACAAAACTATAATTTGTTCATTTAGAGGTAGTGCAAACGTAAACCTTTTGTCTCCGGAACTAATTTATTTTTCATATCTGGATATGGGTTTCTATAAAGAGACAAAAACAAATAGCTGGGCAACTAATTTGTGAGTAATAAAGACCCGTACTAGATCAGAAGTAATCATAGGCTAACAAATCTCTACAGGCAGATAAGGTTAAGTTCTCTCATGATAAATATTGAAACTATATTTTCTATAGCATCTACATTACTGTGTTACATATCTAACTTGAACACAGCTTAGTTCAAGGTAGGACACTTGTTTTATTCATTACACATTGTCGTTTTTGGTTGACACCAGTTGACAGACCAGTAGGGGGTTTATGTGCGTCGGTGAAATGGTTAGTAAACATTCAGTCATACGTGAAGACTTTTTAGTTCTTGTTGAAGAATATCGTGGAGACTTAAATGGATTTGATTCTAATGTGGATAATAATGAAGGTGGTAATATTTTGGACAGAATAAATGACGAAGAGGATCCTGATAGCAATGAAAAACACCTACAAACTAAATAGATTCATATGAAAAATCTAAATGGAATATTATAAGAAATGATAAGTAATTGGTAGATGAGCGTTACTGAATACGGACAGGAAGATCTTACATAAGTGATTAGACAACAATTGTTTAATGTTACCATTACATTTCTATATTCTGTTTGTAACGTTACAAATAGAAAATAATCTGCCTTGACCCCTGCAAGTCTATAATAATTGACAACTCCATACTTGCAAAGTATATCGACATGAAGAAAAACAAAAGCCCGGTCCACCTAAAATAGTCATAACAAGTATTGTAAGGCGTACGACACAGCATCGACATCCGTGTTTATTACTGACCATCATTCTGAGAACCAGACTTGCGACAACAATGCGACCCTGTTTGACGACTTGTCGCACCGCTTTTATTGGACTCTCCACTGTTTGAACTCTTCTCCTGTTACTGTCTTACTACCATGTCTTATGTCTCACTGATGTCTTCATTTGCAGTCTTTTTTGATTTCTTAGTAAGACCGTAAAACCATTTTAGTCTTACATGATCACAATGCTATTTTATTTTTAGAGAGACAATAAAATTCAGCGAGACAATATTTTTTTAATACAGACTTTATGCTGCAACCACTAAAATGCTTATGTTCCCATGAAACGCTTCAAGTTTTTCCCTGCGATAGGTGATAGCGTCTTCGTGTCCACTTATAACTTAATAGTCTTACATCTTTGATAAATTTAACTTGCTTTGTGAATATAATAATATGGGAATCTTCCTTTACTAGTACTACTAAATTATGGCTGGCAGTAGAAGATTAAAACATTTTACGATAATTAAAATGTTTATAAGTTAAATGTTTTCTTTAAGAAACATCTTACTTCATAATCACTATCTTTGATTCTATCAATATTTTCTTTTTCTATACTGATCTTGTGCTTTATTTTAAAAATAAGAACTGTGACAAAGCTCTACAGTACCTATTGTTTTAAATGCTTTGAAACGTAACAGTTTTGTTTTTTAACCATTTTCATTATAGTCTATGAGCAGGCCACCAATACTTTATCAGCTGTTAAGGATAAACGTTTCACTTACAATACGAGTACATTCGTCGTTGTCACAGTCCATATATAGTTTAGTTAGTGGAGCATGCGCCAGTGTCCTGCGCGCGCATCGTTTCCGCTTATTATTGCAGCTCACCGCCGCCGTGCGTTGCTTTGTTTGAATATCATACTCTTGCTGTTGTGGATTGGCTAGATTATTATATTAATTTATTTGGTAGATCGGTTTCCTTTGCTTATGGTTGCTTACGTTTCTGTGCAGAAAACTGTTTTATGGTACGAATTATGAAAGTAATTCTTTATTTGTTTAAAGAGTTTAAACATGTGTAAAGACAGACTTAACGCATGCTTGCCTTGCACTTCCAAAGTTAATTAAATTAGATACTACAAATATCCGAAATTTTGTATAATATTGTTTGCTATCAGTACACGGCAGACTACCCTTTTTTAAGTTTAAGTTCTTATAGTCCACCTTAAGGTTGTCTGGTAGATATCGCTGTCAGTGATAAGACCGCTATTGTGCCCATAATTTTAAGTTTCTGTAAAATTGTTACTATTTTGCCGAACAATAATGTTTAATCTATACTATTCTATTCTATTATATATAATTTATTGTTCTTTGCATTATACAAAGATATCACTTCATGCGATCGATAACGGGGAATGCAGCTTATACCTATTTAGTATTTAAGCTGTTCGAAACTCATACTGAGTTTAATAAAACAATCTCGAGCAAAACAAAATAAGAACCATCAACTGAACCACAGTTAATACAGCTTATATTCCTTTGCACTCCAAATTGGCTAACCCTACACACCCAATAAGATTCTCATACGTTGTCATACCAATATGACCGATCAATGCTACAGTATTATCGCCGCTTGCGCATAACATTTATGAATTATTGTGCTCTATTTCTGGGCTTGTGCGCGCTTAAGAATGGACGGTGCGTTCGTTCATATCGTCTCTTGTTTTGTGAAGACCAAGTGTATTGACACTGCCGTCGGTGTTTTGTGATTTGATTTACTTGTTTTCTTTGATATTTCAAATTTACTGGTTTTTGTAAGTTTATGTTTTTTTTTTGCTGCTTGAATTCTAATTCTATTTCAGTAATTTTACTTATTATGTTACACTGATTTATCTTTGCAGTGAGGTTAGTTTTTTGTTAATTTTAGAAAATTTATGGTTCAGAGGTTTTTTTTTATGGTAAGTAAAATTATCCAATGCCAGATCCCGACCTTGGGCGGAGCGGGAAATAGTGTTAAACTACTGTCCATTTACTTAGCAAAAAATATTGAGCATACAAGATAATTATGCATAAAAAGGAACTTGCAAAACTTTATGGCTGCAAATATATAAAAATAAATAAAAAAACGTTACCCATAAAATAACGATAAAACAATACAAACAAACCCGTCAGTACTTATTCAAGCCGACTGAATGGACATTTCTTTTTAATATCAATCAGCGGGCAGTCCTACCGCCATAATTCATGCGCCACATGCAATATTTTTTCAGTACTAATGGCGGATGTTTTGGCGCGAATCGTCCGCGCTTCCGCTGCGTCGCAACTCGCGCGCACAATCACCGCATCCTGCGTGTGCGCAGGTTACGTGTCGCTTCTTTTAACAGCTCGTTTAATCTTCATTTGTTTTCGTGATGCAGTGAAATTCGTAATTTATTAGGGTTAATAAGAGGATGTGTTAAGAGACTGGATTTGTGATTTGCCCTACGCAAATGCGACTTTATGTGAACATTAATTGAAAGGATTTTCTTTATTTTTAAAGATATTTTCCGTGATGAAGCTCACAGTCTTTCACGATATTAAATGATGACAGTGGCAACGATTAGATTGAAAGTGCACATGCTCGATTTTAAAATGTGTAATGTGATTTTGTGTAAACAGTAATTAATAAGGCTTTGTTTCATCAGATACTGAGTTTTGATTGTCCCTTTGTAAAGTTAAATGAGTAGATATATAATACCTATATATAATACCCAGTAACTGGAAAGTCTTAGTCATGATTAAGATATCAAAAAGAGTTAAATATAGTTATAGTGATATTATTTAAGCCGAATGTTTTGTTTGTGTGTGAGTTTGATAGTCCTTCAAGCTAAAACAGGATGTAGATGAAATTTAAAACATAGAGTATTTATCTCGGAAATATGTTCCCTTGGTATAATTTGCTATTTTCAGGCAGGCGAAGTCGCTAGCAGTAGCTAATTATTATAGTGCTTAATTTTTTATATCGTTCAAACTAGTACTTGACGGCGAACCCATCTGATGGTAAGCAGAGATGCAATCGTTGATGGTGAGGCGCACTAGTTTATTAAGAGTTTTCACTCTAGCCTTGTCAACACCTGAATTATAATTGGACGGGAATACCGCTGCTGGCAAATTTTTCCAATCCTTTGATGGATATAGGGTTTTTTTTTTTTGGTAGGTAAAATCATCCAATGACAAATCCCGTGTGCTCCACCGTGTCCACCGGGCGGTCCGCACAGTGGCGACACCCGGGCGTCGTCTCCGCACGAATCTTGTACAGGTACGATCCGAACTTGCCGTGTTCGGTTAGCAGATGGATATAGGGTGGAAAATCAGCCAAGTTCAGCACATTTAGGCGAACATAAATGTACCTACTGAACTTGGCACATTTTTTTCGTGATTTCAGGTTTGGTCACATAGTAAAAGTTATTTGTTATTATGACTACAATCACGTGTTTAAGTATCGTTCACTAATTACTTATCACCCTATATACCTATGTACTGTTTAATACACGTGATTTTCCTAATTATTTATTTATATTACCTGAGCGTTCTTCTTTTGCTTCGTTTTCCTCTTCCATTTTCTCTTGTCAAACACTCCCTTTTCATTCTGGTCATTTATCATCCTTTCCTTGAACTTTCTTTCCTTATCTTTTTCTGTTATATCCTTAAGTGCAGAAACCATAAATCGGCGTAAAGTGGTATCAGCATGGCATTTCCATAATCCCCTAGCTAACCTGTTGAGCCGATGTATCCGCCACCGATCACCAAGACAAATGTTTGCGAATTCCAACCCCTATTATTTAGGGGTGTATTGTTTTTAGGGTTGAGAGTAGTTCGTTTTGAAATATTTTTTTTTATTACTGTCGAGTATTTCCTTCCCATTGGAATGTAATCGTCATAAAGGATGTGCATTTTCTATTGTGATTCGTCAAACGTATAGGGTGGTATCCGTTGGGAAAACCAAACGAATATAAGTTGAAACTAATACCACTGGTATTAGTTGTTGGTATTAGTAAAGAATAAATTTATTCACCAGTGAAAATCTGATGTTTTTTTGTGGCATGTCTTAAATAAAATAAAAACTTTGATTTTTACTACTATTTATTATTAATAGGTCTGTACTGCAGTTTTGACCTACTACAGTTTTGAAGTATATTTTAGAGCAATACACAGGATGAACTTTACATAAATTTATTCATCTCATTTTTGACCTTTTTATGATCAGTTGAGTAAGTAGATGTACAGTTATGTAAGTTTGAATAATAATAATAATAACTGATTCAAAAGGCAGTACCGACTCCTGGACACTGCACGTAATACCCGGAGGTTCCTCTCTCAGGAGCCCTGACCACCGGTAGCTTGGAACCTGTTCCCGATGCCAGTGGGCTACTATTTTTATATTTTTAAAGGTTTTTTTTAAACAATTGTGTTTAAAAAAAATATTTAAAAATGTAATTTATATATATTTACAATGATTAAAAGAAATAACAATAATATTTAAATTATATATATACAAGTTTATTTCATTCTGTATTACTCCGGTATTTACACACTTTACATTTCTTTTAATTTCTCTTTTTGCAGGTCTGCTGGAAGGAATTTCTATCGTAATAAGCAGTTCCCTTGTAGTCACAGTGTACAAAAATAATAAAATAAATAAATGAAATGTCACATACAATAAAATAAAATATCATACAATACTTTTTACCATACCGACCTGTGACAGCCCTAACAACAAACGATGACTTCCACTTGTTGCTCCCCCAACAATAAGTTAGGTCAGTTTAATGGCACTCAGGGCTGGCACATGTAATGTCGAGTTGTCACTTGGCTTCGAATGACGCCCTTACCTGCAACAAGGAAATTGTTTAATTAGATATTGTTAGTGCAGTGGGCTTAGGAGTTCGTTTAGAGACGATATTAGGTTATGTTTCTTTACATGTAATGGTAAGAGCAGTTTTTTTTTTTTTTTTTTATGGTAGGTAAAATCATCCAATGACAAATCCCGCCCTTGGGCGGAGCGGGAAGTAGTGTCAGACTCTTACTGACTAAAAACCTACCCCGTTCCTTCGTAGCCTATCGTGCCGGGGTCGAGCATTCCTTTCGGAACTAACCCATGACCCCAGTAGGCTTCGACCCTGCCTGCCTGCAGTTAGCAGGCTGGGCCTCTTCGGTGTGCTGACAGCTCCTTGAGGCGCGCGGGAACAGAACGCGCCGTCGACGACTTGGGCTCGGTCCGGTCGGTTACCGGACGATCGGACAGCGTGCTACCCATTGCACGCCGTCCGCAAGCCCGCGCCTACGGTGGCCGGAAATCGGGATCGGAATCCCGGCGGCGGCTGGGGCGAGCGCCCCGTTGCCTCTGCCTGATACGGTCGGCCTCCTCCTTTGCTAGCATTACTGCTTCGCAGAAGGAGGCGACCGCCTGCCATCCCTCCTCACTACGGACCATGGCCTGAACCAAGGCCCGGCGAGAGAGATCGCTGCCGCCGATCGCCCCCACGAGGACACGGCGATGCTCCGCCCAGGCGGGGCACACCTCTACAGTGTGCTCCACCGTGTCCTCCGGATGTTCCGCACAGTGGCGACACCCGGGCGAATCCTCCGCACGAATCCGGAACAGGTACTTAGCGAACTTTCCGTGTTCGGTAAGCACCTGCGTCGTGCGGAAGTTGAGAACGCCGTGAGGTCTTTCCAGCCACGCCCCAAGGATGGGCCTTATCGCCCCAATTGTGGCGCGCCCCGAACGAGGTTGCGATAGTCGTTGACGCCATTTCGCCATGAGATCCCGCCGGAGCTCTGTCCGCCATGCCTCGACTTGTCGTGGCAGCGGAATTTCGCCCCGGCGTTGCATCTCCATGCGCTTGTCGTGCATGTGTGCAAGGACTGTTGCCTCCAGATCCCATGGTAAGAGCAGTGGTGGCCCAGTGGTAACGTTATAGGTCGTGGGTTCAAACCCAGCTAGGTGCATTATTTTGTGTAATTTATTCTATCACCACTGCTCTCAAAATGGTGAAGGTAAATATCGTGAGGAAACTGGCATGTCCGAGAACGAATTCGGAGATAGTGTGACATCCATCAATCCGCACTGTACCCACGTGGTGGATTACGGCCACTTCCGTCTCCAAGAGAGGAATCCTGAGTCCCAGCAGGGGTAACATTAAAAGGCTGTTTATGTTATTATGTCTATGCTACCTATATCTATATGTCATGTACGTGTAGCAGTATAGAAATAGGCTACTGCCAGGGCTGTACGATTTTTCGAAAGAGTTACACTGCGCTGGGACAGAAAAAGCAACTGAAGGAAAATGGGTTAGATCTAGGCAGTAAAAGTCTGACAGTCGCTCTCGCTGCACTCAGGCTCGGAAGATATACTAACTAAAAAAAAAAACAGATCAAAGTTAGAATTATGAGGTCTAATTATTTCTTCGGAATGACTTATGACTTTCTTAAAGAAGAACGACATTTTTTTTTTAATATAAACTAGTGCTTGACTGCGATCTCACCTGATTTTAAGCAGTGATGCAATCGTTGATGGTGAGGTGCACTATTTTGTTAAGAGCCTTTTCACTCTAGCCTTGAAGACCCCACCTCAATAAAATAACTTCATAAAAATAAGTACTTTCATTTTCTGCATAGGAAAAAAATAAACAAAAATAATAACAGTTTGTGCTGTTTTTTTAGTTAAACCTATGTATAAGGATATGCTGATCAGCGTCTCGCCGTCAACGACGGCTGGCGCTGAAAATCAGCGCTGTGGCTCTGTCTTGCACACGAGCTCCAGCATTCTGCTGAGCGCTGGCCGTTTTGCACGGATGTGACGCATATCTTAATATGTACTTTTTTATTATATAGAGTCGGTGTTTATAGCTGTTATTTTAGGATATGCGCCATGTTTGTGGCAAAGAAACTCTTTTTCTTTCTTTCTTAACCTACTTGTAAGTATTTTTTTTTCAAGTATTTGCATGTACGTGTTTTCTCAGAAACGAGTAGACGCACATGCAACAAGCTAGGAGACGACTAAGATATCCCATAAGTCCTACACTAAAGTCGAGAAAGTATCAACAACATTGTGTATTTAAACAATTTCTCACGCGAATATTCTAACGTAAGTTGCGTTAACTTTATCGCCGTGTTCAATAGGTATAATGCTGCGAACATATTTGGGAATACAATCTGGTTTACGAGAACACGGCACATAACAAGGTTCGACAAGCGATTGAGTTGTTCCGCCCACGATTCGCATTGTATGCTAGTTCCAACATGCTTCGAATAATGTTCCACGTGCATGCGAAAAATTATTCGAAGTGTATTTTATGAGCGGGTGAAAGGCTGAGGCTACATTAGATAGCAACGCGATCTGCGATACATTAGCGATTAAAAGTGTAGTCATAAAAAAAATATGCCAAACATTACTTTGATTGTTTTAATCGATAGGAACAAAAGTATAATAATCACTGCATCGGCTACATCAAATTATCCGCGAATTTATTAAATAATTACTTGCAAGACTAGTAGGCTAGAGTGAATAGGCTCTTAATAAACTAGTGCGCCTCACCATCCACGATTGCAACTGCTTACCATCAGGCGGTATCGCGGTCAAGCACTAGTTTATATAAAAAATAGTAAAAAGTGTGCTGCTTAATATGTCCGTGACTACATTACGCGTATCGTCACCGTTGATAGACGATTCGATCGCTGTGTAGTGTAGCTACAACGTCGAAGTTTGGCTCATAATATAGCCATACCATATTTAGCTCGTTTCGCTCTTCCAGTCGCGTAGCAAATCACTGGCTACTGTAGCCACAGCCTTAGAATCTTTAGAGAAAATGTGTGAAGTGTTTGAGAAGTAGGGACATCTTTTCAGCACGCTTTTGTGGGCCTTAAATATGCGACGCGTCAATGCCCCGAGTCCGTCCAGGACGTGCCAAGCGCCAGGTGTACTGGTGGTCGCCGGAGATTGCGGCATTGCGCAATGCGTGCAACCACGCGCGACGCCGGTACGCCAGGTACTGCAAGCGCCGCAACCGCCCGCCGGATGCGGAGGCTGTTGAGGCGGAGCTGTACGAGGGTTACAGGGTAGCGAAGCGCACCCTCCGAGCGGAGATTAAGCGGTCCAAAATGGAGGCCCGCAACGTCTGGCTGGGGTCTCTGAATGCAGACCCGTGGGGACGCCCATACAAGATGGTACGGGAGAAACTCCGTCCATGGGCTCCCCCACTGACTCAGAGTCTCCGGCCCGAGCTCGTGGAGGGTGTGGTCAGCACTCTGTTCCCTACGCGGGGGGTACACTCCCCCCCGTCTATGGCTCCGCCAACACCGGCAGTACCTGACGCGGACCACGACGACGACGACGATGTTCCAGAGGTGACCGAGGTAGAGATGAGAGTGGCGGTACGAAGGCTGAGTGCCAAGAATACCGCCCCAGGACCTGACGGCCTGCCAGGGAGGGCCTGGGTCCTGGCTATGGAGGCTCTCGGGCCTCGATTGAGGGGGCTCTTTAGCGCATGTTTGGAGAGGGGCCAGTTCCCACTTCGCTGGAAGACGGGGAAACTGGTCCTCATAGCGAAGCCTGGGCGCCCTGCGGACTCTCCGTCCGCGTACCGGCCCATTGTGCTGCTCGACGAGGTGGGCAAGCTCTTTGAAAGAGTCATTGCAAACCGCCTCGTCGCGCGCCTTGCAAGGGTGGGGCCGGACCTGTCGGACGGACAGTTCGGTTTTCGCAGGATGCGCTCCACGGTGGACGCCATCATGCGCGTGCGAGCCCTCACGACGGGGGATGCGGTGTCCCAGGGCAGGTGTGTCGTGGCAGTGTCCTTGGACATTGCCAACGCCTTCAACTCCCTGCCCTGGAGTTGCATTGGAACGGCACTCCGGTACCACCGGGTGCCCGACTACCTCTGTCGTGTGATCGAGGCCTACCTATCGGAGAGGTATATCATCTACCCCGGTCACCAGGGAGAGTGGAAACGTCGAGAGATGTCGTGCGGTGTTCCGCAGGGATCGGTACTTGGACCACCCTTGTGGAACATCGGGTACGACTACGTGCTGCGCGGCGACTTCCCCGACGGGGTCAGCGTGGTCTGCTACGCGGACGACACGTTGGTCCTAGCGCGGGGAGAGTCGTACCGGACGGCGGTCGAATTAGCGACACGCGGGGTTGCGATGGTTGTTGACAGGATCCAGCAGTTGGGACTCGAGGTGGCACTGCACAAGTCCGAGGCCATGTGCTTCCACGGCCCTCGGGGTGCGCCACCACCGCGTTCCCAGCTAACGGTAGGAGGGGTTCACATCAGCGTCGGGTCGACGATGAAGTACCTGGGACTCGTCCTCGACAGCTGGTGGAACTTCAAGGAGCACTTCCGACGTCTGGCTCCCAAACTGAATCGGACTGGGGCTGCTCTCGGGCGGCTCCTGCCCAACCTCAGGGGACCAGACGCCTCCTGCCGGAAGCTCTACGCGGGAATCGTTCGGTCCATGGCTCTCTACGGGGCTCCGGTGTGGGCACCGACGTTGCAACAGCAACCGAGGACCCAGCTGAATGCGTGCCAGAGGGTCATGGCAATACGCATGGTGCGAGGGTACCGAACGATCTCCCGCGAGGCGGCGACCCTCCTTGCTGGCCAACCGCCGTGGGATCTGGAGGCAACAGTCCTTGCACACATGCACGACAAGCGCATGGAGATGCAACGCCGGGGCGAAATTCCGCTGCCACGACAAGTCGAGGCATGGCGGACAGAGCTCCGGCGGGATCTCATGGCGAAATGGCGTCAACGACTATCGCAACCTCGTTCGGGGCGCGCCACAATTGGGGCGATAAGGCCCATCCTTGAGGCGTGGCTGGAAAGACCTCACGGCGTTCTCAACTTCCGCACGACGCAGGTGCTTACCGAACACGGAAAGTTCGCTAAGTACCTGTTCCGGATTCGTGCGGAGGATTCGCCCGGGTGTCGCCACTGTGCGGAACATCCGGAGGACACGGTGGAGCACACTGTAGAGGTGTGCCCCGCCTGGGCGGAGCATCGCCGTGTCCTCGTGGGGGCGATCGGCGGCAGCGATCTCTCTCGCCGGGCCTTGGTTCAGGCCATGGTCCGTAGTGAGGAGGGATGGCAGGCGGTCGCCTCCTTCTGCGAAGCAGTAATGCTAGCAAAGGAGGAGGCCGACCGCATCAGGCAGAGGCAACGGGGCGCTCGCCCCAGCCGCCGCCGGGATTCCGATCCCGATTTCCGGCCACCGTAGGCGCGGGCTTGCGGACGGCGTGCAATGGGTAGCACGCTGTCCGATCGTCCGGTAACCGACCGGACCGAGCCCAAGTCGTCGACGGCGCGTTCTGTTCCCGCGCGCCTCAAGGAGCTGTCAGCACACCGAAGAGGCCCAGCCTGCTAACTGCAGGCAGGCAGGGTCGAAGCCTACTGGGGTCATGGGTTAGTTCCGAAAGGAATGCTCGGCCCCGGCACGATAGGCTACGTAGGAACGGGGTAGGTTTTTAGTCAGTAAGAGTCTGACACTACTTCCCGCTCCGCCCAAGGGCGGGATTTGTCATTGGATGATTTTACCTACCATAAAAAAAAAAAAAAAAAAAAAACGCTTTTGTGGGCCTTAATAAATTAAGTCCTCACTCTCATGTTCTTAATTCTTTATTGTACCCAAAACTTATTATTAAAACACAGTAATTTAATAATTCATGTACAAAGGCAAGGTTAAGTCAACAATCGCAGGCTTTACCACCGACCGTCCGGTAACTGTCCGGACCGGGCCCAACTCGTCGACGTCGCGTTGTCCCACGTGCGCCTTAAGGAGATGTCAGAAAATCGTAAGGGCCCAAAAGGGTAGAAGCTTATTGAGGCCATGGGTAATGCGAAAGTGAAACACGGGGCCCTGTAACGCAAGCAAAGAAGAAATCGGAGTGGGGTTTTTATCAGTAAAAGTCTGACACTATCCCCCGATCCGCCCAAGGGCGGGAGATGTCATTGAAAAATTTACCCACCTAAAAAAAAAGAAAAAGTCAACAATAAGTTTTCTCCCAGCAAACCTTATTCTGTTGTTAAGTAAATATTATTATTGCGAGCGAACTTGTATCCTTCAGTCACCTTTGGAGTTCTGAGACTACGGTGACTCCTTCATAACTTTCCGCAGCCCTAACAAGCATCGGCCCAACTAGGCCCCTTCGGTTTTGCTGACCTCTCTTAGAGGCACGCGTGGTACACTCTACGCGCTGGCGACTCGGACTTGGTCCTTACTGGATGGCTGGACAGCGAGCTACTCGTTGCTAGTCGTCAGCAAGCCAGCGTGTCTATGTCACACACGAGTAAGTAGGTAGTACCTACGATAATATTTTGTCTGTTTTAATTTGCTACCACAATTTTTGGAACTTTTTTCTATCTCTATGAATGACACTGTCCTTCTACAGAAAACTTTAACATTCATCCAACCACATTCACCAAAAAACCCTGCAAAATCTGTCAGCTTTAAAACCAAAGGGTCCTAAACCTCTCCGTGGGGCGGCCCGCTAAGATTTAATAGTTGTAACGATCGGCAATTGTCGTGTCAACTTCGGTCGAGATCGGCTTTACCAGGTTTTATGGTTGTCGTGCGCACGCGTCGCTTGCGTTTACTTGGGGATAATATAATTGTCTCTGTCCCTAGGTATTTATTAGATTGGCGTGCCGTGAACAGACTGTTTATGTGTCGATTAGTGAACGCGATGTAATTAGACAAGCTGTTATTTATTTGTGTTATAGGGTGTTAACTTTGTTGATACATGTTTTAATTGTAAATTAATTTAATTGGAAAAAATGTGTGGTTAAGGTTGGCAATGCATTAAAAGCTGTAAACTTATATAATTCGTTGCACATATTAACTAGCTTCTGCTACGCTACGCCCGCGTTAATGTAGAAATTCATCTCAAAGGAAAAAGAATCCTATCTGCTATTCCAGAATATGGTCTACAAGTGCTAAAGGAAAAATCATAATACGTATGATATCCATACTATACACAAGCCGGCCCCGATTGGTAGCATTGGTGGCCTAGTGGTGACGGTCTCGACTTACGGGTTGTCAGTCGCGGGTTCACTAGGCACATTATTTTATGTAATTTATTTCATCACCACTGCTCTCAAAACGGTGAAGGAAAACACCGTGAGGAAAAGTCATGTCCTAGAACCCCAAAAATTTGAATGCATGTGACATCCACCAACACATGCAATGTAATGAGCATTTCATAAGTGTGGACGCAGCGCCAGCACGAACTGAGCATTTTAACTACATAGTTAAAATGTTCTGTTTGCGCGCGCGAAAGATGTCCACACCATGGGAATTCTGTTACATAACATGATACATTACGACAATATGGAAGGCAAATTCATTCAATGCGTGTTACAATGCATGTTACGTTATAGCAGTCTGTACCCGACTTTAGGAATAATATGTAGCTAGGACCCATAAAGATATCCAAGCACTATCGCTATCTCTTCCTGCAAGAATCTCAACAGCCCAACACTCATTCCAGCCACTCAAGAACTTAAAACATGGTCATAACACCAAAACAGGTTGCAACATGACGTGCAACATTTACTACAATAGTTCCCTCCACCACATGACAGCTAATGGCTCAATAAAGTAAAACAAACATAAAACCTTGTATGGAGAATCTCTTCGCTAATCGTGATTGTTTATGGTCCAACTGTTTGCATACAGACTGACATAACAATAAAAGTATTTATGTTGTTAACTTGTTAAGTTTCTTCATGCTTGGTGCAGAAAATTCTTAAGAGGACTATAGGACCTAAACGTGAGTTTTTTAGTCCACAAAATTTTTAATTAATTAATTAATTATTTCTAAATTCTTTATTTTACACTATGATAAGTGGCGATATATGTGCATAACAGAGTTCATGGTAGGCGAGCTTAACTCAAAGTTGAGTTTTGTTCCAGCAAACCATTGAGTGATAGAGAGAGATCACAATAGAGGGTAAGATCCAATGCACAGTTTTAAAATAATAAACTTAACTTTACATTATACTAATATGTATTTTGTCATCGACAAAAGAAATGCTCTTTAATTTTCCTCTTGAAGACATCCAGAGAAGGGCTGCCACTTAAAGAGTGTAGAAGAGAGTTCTATAGACGCACTGCAGTGACTAAGTATGAATTAATGTGAGTGTGAGAGTGTTATTTGATCCACTACAGTAAACAAAATTAGAAAAATATATAATATTCTTCAGGATAGATTTTAGATAGACAGTATGTTCAAAACATGAAACAGCATAGTATTTACAATAGAAAAAAAAATCATGGATCTAAAAATTACTTTTCTAACATTCAGCCATTCTGATTGTAGCGACATCCATGTCGTCACAAAAAGAACTAATCCTGCATCGCGCAAGTAAGATTCGCGGCGCGATTGGAACATATAGAACAAACCCGAAATCATCTATCGGGCAGTAGCCCACCAGATATAACACCTGTCTGGTCAGAGGATCCTCCCTTTTCAACGGAGGTATGTGGGACTTTACTCTCTGTTCCCATACCACCAAACTGGTGACCCCGACGTGATCATCACTTCCTCAAGCGTTCGAGCAGCGAGCCATACAGCCAGCACCCACGGCTATATGGGTATCCTGACCACTAGCATGCCTACTTGGTCATACCTGGTCATCACCCTCAGCCTCATCAGCGACCTTGGCTAAGCACTCACACCTTCGGCCAGTCATATGAAGAGCTTTCTCCTGGTGGACGACAGCAGTCAAGCCCTACGTCGCACAGCACCGCTCCGAC
Source organism: Leucania comma (assembly GCA_958295575.1). NCBI lineage: Eukaryota > Metazoa > Arthropoda > Insecta > Lepidoptera > Noctuidae > Leucania > Leucania comma. Next base: position 17,819,756 of record OY282477.1, on the reverse strand, counting down.
TCACTGGAGCCAGCCGCACTACTCCGACTCACTGGAGCCTGCAGCATCATATCCCGACTCACTGGGATAGCACCACCCCGACTCACTGGGGCATCACCGCAGACAGTTCCGACTCACCGAGAACTATGCGGAATCCGGTTCCGACTCACTGGAACCAACCTCCATTGGCCTGGCACGCATCACGACGCCTCAAAAAGCATCAAGAACCATCGATCTCCGATCTCCGGAGGGGAGTGATGTAGCGACATCCATGTCGTCACAAAAAGAACTAATCCTGCATCGCGCAAGTAAGATTCGCGGCGCGATTGGAACATATAGAACAAACCCGAAATCATCTATCGGGCAGTAGCCCACCAGATATAACACCTGTCTGGTCAGAGGATCCTCCCTTTTCAACGGAGGTATGTGGGACTTTACTCTCTGTTCCCATACCACCAAATGATTGTTTTTCAGATTATCCTACAAGGAAACGTTTTACCGTTATTATGTTTTTAATTTTATAATCAAATCTAAATTTTTAGTTAATCGCTAAAATGCTTCATAGTTTTGCAAGCATTGCGTCTTTGCAAGCATTATCTCCTGAGGAGACCGCGCTTTTGATGCTATAGTCCTCTTAATACTTATGCATATAGGGTGAAGTAATTGTTTACTTGATTTATTTTTAGAATTCCATTCTTCAGTCGGCAAAAAACGGTAACTTGAAAGGATTACTTTCTCGTTCGACTGTCAAGATCCTTTTTGTAGGTATGAAGCTGAAATAATGTTATACTCAAGTCTGTTACCTTGGACGGCGGGCAATGGGTAGCTCGCTGTCCGTCCGTCCGGTAACAGACCGGTCCGAGCTCAAGTCGTTTACGGCGCGCACTGTTCCCGCGCGCCTCAAGGAGTTGTCAGCAAACTGTAGGGGCCTGACAGGGCCGAAGCCTACTGGGGTCAAAGGGTATGTGAAAATGGCACCCGGGGCCCTGGGACCAAGGCGAAGAATGGAACGGGGTAGGTTTTTAGTCAGTAAGAGTCTGACACTACTTCCCGCTCCACCCAAGGGCGGGATTTGTCATTGGATGATTTTATCTACCGAAAAAAAAAAAAACAAGTCTGTTACCTTAAATAGCACTAATATATAATAATGTATTCTACAACTCGCCATCTAATCCCAAGCTAAGCAGAGCTTGTGTTATGAGTACTAGACAACTGATAAACATAATTATATACACCACTATTTTTTAATTATGGCAAATACTTATAGGGCTTATTAGAAAAGGTCTTGTTATTATATAAGTAATGTCTCAATGCATAATATTCATAAACAGCAAAGTTATGAGCGTTTGTATAGATCCCAAAATCTCACTCAATTTCTGGAAACATTGTACAGGTTATTGTTTATGAATGAAAGAATGTCAATAAAAATGGAAAAACACTGCGCTTAGTATTTTCTACTAGTAATTGTTATGAATAATGATTCAATTATGAATTTACCAATAATGACAAATTTTCGTGGACAATTTTGGAATTCCGTTTATTGTACTTTTGACTACATAAATATGATCGGATACTGATTGAGCCCCATTTTTTTGTGCACTAATTAAAAAATAGGGGTGTATTTCTAAATACATACATATTATTGATAACCCACACACAGAACAAATGATTGTGCTCAACACACAAACATTTGTCCTAAGTGGGAATTGAACACACGACCTCTTGCATAGCAAGGTCACTAACCACTAGGCCAACAGGCCAGTCTGCACTAAAATTTTCAAACTTCTAAGTCAATGCATTCAAAAGATAAGGCCGACTAAGCTATGTTCAGGAGAATGTGTTTCCACTCGCTTGGAAATAAAAAAAAATCTTTCTGTTGCCTTAAAATTAACAACACTCTCCAAAATGCATCCTGTTACAGCTTCTTTAGAGGATCCTACTTAACATATTTATAAATATCAAAAATGCATTACATTAGTCACAATGTATTTTTGAATTTCCTAAATTCTGTCTTAACAAGATTCAAGTATTTTTTTAATGAATTAAAAACAAACATTTAACAACAAACCAAAATGTTTGTTAATACGTTTATTATCACGGTGGTGAAGGAGATAAGAGCGGCAGGATGACTGGACCAAAGTAACGTGGATATCTGAATGAATCGCACTTTCATTGATGGAGATCCAGAAATATACGGCGCGTGAGTCGGTGCCCGCTACTGGTTATAGAGTAAGGAAGAAGATAGAGGCTCGCGAATAAAAAATATTCTTATAAACATTACTCATTTTTTTTTTCAAACCAATTAGAGAAGTATATCAGTAGGTATGATGGGGGACTAAAGATAATACAGACTAGAAAGAAAATAGGGGCTCCTGAATAAAAATAATATTTCCTTTAAACATTACCATTTCTTTTTTAATCTAATTTCAGTGGGTGAAGAATGATGAATGGAAATAACCATGAAAGTCAACACAATTTGGCGGCTTATCCTATTTTTTTTTTATTATTGATAGGGTCGTGTTTGGCCAGTTCACATGATGGTAAGCGAAGATGTGGTCGTCGGTGGAGCACGCTTGCTTAGAAGTAGTCTATTTACCTTTGACTTAAAGATCCCTAAGTTGTAGCTATCAGGAAATGAATGTGTTCCTAAAACGTTTTGTGCATAATTATGGGTAAATTAATCACTTCGATATATTATAAAACTTGTAAGTACGACTCAATTAAAAACAGAAGGCTGACATTCTAACTAAATATTTATACAAGAATTACAGAACAAAAAGAAAAGCCGTAGTCACGCGTTATTAAAATGTTTGTTTTTTTATATAACGTGTGACATTATTGTTGCATTGCATATAGTGTCAGCGTTTCATACTGTTTAATGGGCATTAATATCTGTATCAGTGCACGCACATTCGCACATTTTATCTGTAATAAACATATATTGTATGAGGAATCTCTAAACCTTCCTAGGTCTACATTGTCGGAAGATGAAGTGCGATGATTATCTGAGGGCATTTCCTACCGAAGTCTTATTGTTCGTGTTTCAACAGTGCTCCGAACAGACAATGAATATTGTCTTTTGCTTTTAGATTGATTTAAATGTTCTGTAGAACTAATCTTCTAATTCGACAACAATCTATATATATACAAGAAAGTCGTGTTAGTAACACTGTTTATAACTCAAGAACGGCTGAACCGATTTGGCTGAAAATTGGTGAGAAGGTACCTTAAAACCAGGATTTTTATCTCGTTAAATAAAAAAATATTTCAAAATCTGCTTATTTATAGGGTAAAGTAGGGTAGAGCATGAGCGAAGCCGCAGGCAAAAGCTAGTTACTAATATAAAGAGAAGACATTTGTATTTATGTTTGTAATGAATAAACTAGAGAACTTCTGGACCGATATTTAAAATTCTTCCACCAGATTCTCACGCGGGCGTAGCAAAGGTAAGTTTTTATAAAAAATAAGTACTTATGTGGATTAAATAAATTATAATATATGCTGATTTTTTTATGAGACTGAAATCTGCTTCTAAATCATCTTTAGGCATTTAACAGAAATTCTAAGCTTAGTCAACCCTATGTTTATTTCCATTAACATCCTCGACTTGAGAGATTTTTTCCATTCCACAATCCCTTCATGACATAAGACACTTTAATGTCCATCTTTGAGATAAAGTTTACGTCCTCTTGTTCACGTCAAAATGTAGAAATACACTTCAACAATACACAATCGTTCTTATGCAATAACACTTCAGTGGACAAACTTATTTGTGCAATCCATTCTATTATAATATAACAAACTATCAATTACTTAGTTATCCGCACTAAAGAACTGAAATGCAAATGGAAAGTCGTAAATGCGAAGTGACAATAACAGATATTGTTCTGAGATATTCTGGGTAGCTAACCATCGGACATTCGAAGTGATCATGCATAAAATCTACAGTTTATTACTAAAGAAATTGTTTATTTTAATATCAGTTGTTGAAACTGCTTGAAGATGAGGAAGATATCTTTTGTCTGGCAAATGACATCTAACCAAAATGTTTGTTTACTCTTTCCTAACGTTGTCCCTGTCAGCGATATGGCGGCCATTGTACCCATAGATTTAAGTTTGTGCATAATTTTTTGTTACTATTTTGGTGTACAATAAAGTTTATTCTATTTTATTGTTCGTCGTGACTGAACAGATATGAAATTTAGACTCTATGGGTTAGATTTGGACATAGTTAATAGACTATATTATGTACGTCCCGGTGGGATAGGGATTCTACTAGTTCACGATCCATAGGTTATCCGAAAGCAAACTCCGGGGTCCTAAAACACAGCACACACAGGTACAGAAAGAACATAAGAGTGGGTTTTAGTCAGTAAGTCTGACATGCCCAGGTTTACTCCTAAGCAGGAGACGTCATTGGATGATTTCGCACCTAAAAAAAAGACAAGTACATGATATGATTTCCGGAGAAACCTATTTTCATGTATCCACCAAAGAAAATGTAACACGTAAAAGAAGAAAACAGCATAAATGATGTAAATGACACAAAAAGATGATGAAGAATGGCCATAACAGCTGTACTGGTGCACCTGGCATCCAGATATTTATGTATATAGTTCATTCCTGATTGATAGCTAAGAAAATGGGACAAACGTTGACTGGCTGCTACTAAGTAACTTCCGTTGAGATTAAGAACCCTCATTACCACATACTTGGAGACTGACGAAATTATATTCACTCACTAGTTGGCCGAAGATACAACGGTATTGCAAAACGATGAAAAGGAGATTTCATTCAGGGAATTCTGTTCGAAAGACAGAGATGCAAATATGAATGATTGGCAAGAGAAAAAAGGAGAGTAGATGTCCTTAACTCGATTCTTGGCAATTGTCCACCGGAAGGCGGCTTTTAGCAATAAGACAGCTTTGAATATGAAACTGAAATACAAAGCCGGCCCATTCAGTTGGTTGAAGAGCAGTGTATGTAATTGGCTCGGAAAGGTCAATCCGTTGCTCTCAACGCAAGGGTTGATCTTTCTATTTGCGATTGTCCTATGGGACTACATGTAGTATCTAGTATGACTTGTTTGTAGTTTCTAGTTGGCTTGTTGTTCTGGTAAGGTTTAAATGTAAATGTGAACTTTGTCGTGTAAATGTCTGTTATCTGCTTCATCGTTGTCTTAATTTAGTTACATGTATATATTTATTTATCTGTTTAATTTATTATTTTTGCAATGTAAATATTTTAATATTTTTTTACTTCCATTAGTGATTTATTTTTGTAAACATCTCGATTAATGATTGGATTATTTTTAAACAGCCTCTTACTTATAATATGAATGTGAGAACACTGTAGTCTAGTGTTCTGTGTGGATTCGTAAATTACCTACTAACTTTTTAATCTACTTTTTTATTAATTTTTATTGTGCTCTTTGAGTACAATATTGCCTAGTCTACACTGTCTTCTCATACCTATATTTGATTATGAAAATATTGTAATATCAGTCATTATTTTAAAAAAGTACCTATCCGTGGAGTTTTTTGCAGGTTTTTCTCCATAAGAAATTACCGATTGGAACCATGCACTAGCTTCTGACGTTGTGTAAGTGCCAATGTAGGCCTATGTGAAATAACAATAGTTTTAATCAGAAATTGAATTTGAAATTTAATAAGAATTAGTTTTTTGTTGCCCTATTTTTCCACCCGTTTATAATTATGTACTATTATTATTTTCAGTTTGTGTATATATCTAATTAAGCTTTAATATTTATTAGTTAAAATGTTTATTAATAACTTAATAGAAATATTATTTGAAAGTAAATTGGAAAACAAATTCGGTTCCGTCCACATTCTTCTGCCCACTGTAAATGTGTGATGTCAAGAACTTGTGTGGCCAAAAGATTCATCAAAACTCGTCGTTTTTGTTTACGATTTAAAAATCATAAAACGTTGCAATATTGTTTTATTGTGAACTTGATTTATAACGAGCCAAAATGCTACTTTAAAGATTTTTCCACATCAAACGCTTATAATGTTGTTTTTATAACTTTGCGTGCTACTACCAAATACATTTTAAGTCGCAATCAATCAGGCTTTGTCCAACTCCTCTATGGAATTTTAAATTGGATTCCTGTTAACAATACAAGGATTAGTGAGAATGTACTTTTGTCCACCAGTGTACTTCTAAAACCAACGTCACACATGCGTGTTATACCACTATCGATTAGTTTGACAACCACTGCTGGTTCTATTCACGCAATCATTTGACAATGTCAAAGGGAATAAGTAATGTAAATTGTGTTTATGAGGCTTACCGTTTTATACAGGGCGTTATAATACCAGAAACAGTATTTTACAGTGTCGATCGCTAGCTTCAATGGTGTTTAGGATTATATGTTATTTATGGGGATTTTGTAGATGAGTCGGTAATGTTTTGTAGTTTAAAACCTGTTCTTATGGGCGACAGATAAAGTTGGAACCGTTTCGTTAACAGATTGATAATATAAATTGAATTTTGAAAGATACGTAAGTGTCTCCACTGTAATAGATGTGGTGCATCTAATTTAGGATTTATAGAGGAATTAGTGTAAGTAGAAGATTTTTGTGAGTCAAAATAATGGAAAACAGCTGCAGAAGCTTAGGCTGGGGGAAAGTAAGCGCGATTGCGCCAGTTTATTTATGAATCGTTTTAAAATGATGATTATATTCACATTTATTCATTGGGAAAAAAGGTTTTGGAGTGACTACCGCGTACCGGAAGATGCAGCGTTGAAACGTCTCCCACAAGGTGGACCGATGACCTGGTGAAGATCGTGGGTAACAAATGGATACGAGGCGTACAGGACCAGTCGTTGTGGTAACACTCGGGGGAGGCCTATGTCTAACTGTAGACGTCTTTTAGCTGAAATGATGTTGATGATTACATTCATGGCAATGATGTGTACTTCCCGGTTATCGATTGAGCTGAAATTTTGCATACATATGTAAATTGCGTGACAATGCAATATTATGATGACAAGGAGCTCATCTGATGATTGAGCTGGACGATGGCCATAGGATCTCGGTCGTGATCGACAGAACCCCTTCGAGTTTAGGCTCGTTTGATTTGTATTGATGAGTATTTAGACATGGTAACCAGGGTCTGATGATGGAACTGGAAGATGGCCATAGACCTTCGGTATTAAGTGCAATAAATTAACCATATCATGGTTGGAACTTTTTGGAGGAGCCTTGATGAGTATTAATTATATACCGCGCTATAAAAGCTTGCTATGAAAAAAAAAAATCATTAAAAACTTGTTTATAAACACCGTTGTTGAGAATTTATTGTGGTTTAAAAGGTTTATATTTCACTAGCTACTGCAAGTGGGTTCGCCCGCAAGAAAATTGAAAATCATCACGAAGTAACGTACTCTATGTGCCTGGACATGGTCTCCTCACCTACCTCTTCTACGGTGTGGGCACCGACGTTGCAACAGCAACCGAGGGCCCAGCTGAATGCGTGCCAGAGGGTCATGGCAATACGCATGGTGCGAGGGTACCGAACGATTTCCCGCGAGGCGGCGACCCTCCTTGCTGGCCAACCGCCATGGGATCTGGAGGCAACAGTCCTTGCACACATGCACGACAAGCGCATGGAGATGCAACGCCGGGGCGAAATTCCGCTGCCACGACAAGTCGAGGCATGGCGGACAGAGCTCCGGCGGGATCTCATGGCAAAATGGCGTCAGCGACTATCGCAACCTCGTTCGGGGCGCGCCACAATTGGGGCAATAAGGCCCATCTTTGAGGCGTGGCTGGAAAGACCTCACGGTGCTCTCAGCTTCCGCACGACGCAGGTACTTACCGAACACGGAAAGTTCGCTAAGTACCTGTTCCGGATTCGTGCGGAGGATTCGCCCGGGTGTCGCCACTGTGCGGAACACCCGGAGGACACGGTGGAGCACACTGTAGAGGTGTGCCCCGTCTGGGCGGAGCATCGCCGTGTCCTCGTGGGGGTGATCGGCGGCAGCGATCTCTCTCGCCGGGCCTTGGTTCAGGCCATGGTCCGTAGTGAGGAGGGATGGCAGGCGGTCGCCTCCTTCTGCGAAGCAGTAATGCTAGCAAAGGAGGAGGCCGACCGCATCAGGCAGAGGCAACGGGGCGCTCGCCCCAGCCGCCTCCGGGATTCCGATCCCGATTTCCGGCCACCGTAGGCGCGGGCTTGCGGACGGCGTGCAATGGGTAGCACGCTGTCCGATCGTCCGGTAACCGGCCGGACCGAGCCCAAGTCGTCGACGGCGCGTTCTGTTCCCGCGCGCCTCAAGGAGCTGTCAGCAAACCGTAGAGGCCCAGCCTGCTAACTGCAGGCAGGCAGGGTCGAAGCCTGCTGGGGTCAAGGGCCGTTTTCTGAGAGGAAGGCTCAGCCCCGGCACTATAGGCAACGAAGGAACGGGGTAGGTTTTTAGTCAGTACGAGTCTGACACTATTTCCCGCTCCGCCCAAGGGCGGGATCTGTCATTGGATGATTTTACCTACCATAAAAAAAAAAAAAAACCTACCTCTTCTAAATCCGTTCAGCTATTTGAGCATGATAATGGTTCCACTGCTGGGACTCAGTCCTCTTCTCTAAGAGAAAGGACAGGCCGTACCTAATCCACCAAAGGCGCAGTGCGGGTTGCTGGATATCACATGTCTTCGGTTTTTTGTTTCTAGGTCATGCCGGTATCCTCACGATGTTTTCCTTAACCGTTTTGAGAGAAGTGGAGACGAAACCAGCGACCTAAAACTCGTAAGTCGGGGTAGTTACTACTGGGCTACTGCTCTTAACAAGTGTCCAAAGTAACAAATATAAACACACTCATATAAACACACTTTCACCTTTATAATATTAGTGTGACATTTACTTGGAAAAGCGTTTTGGGAACACATTCATTATGCGTAGAGCTAAGGAGTAGAATTCCATGCCGGAGTCTGTTTCCTGATAGCCGTAACCTAGGGGTCTTTAAATCAAGAGTGTATAGGTTACTTCTAAAACATGTTCCCCCGACTCCAAGTAATATGGGACAAGGGCAGGAAGAAGAAGAAGATAGGTTACTTCTAGGCAAGCGTGTTCCATCGTCAGCCACATTATCACTTACCATCAGGTGAGATAGTGGTCAAACGCGAGCCTACCCACAATAAAAAAAAACTTCATCGTTCTGAGTCGTCAGAGGACCCTCTCTAGACATCATCCAGCTATTTTTATAGCCACCTTGAAAAATAAATAGGTAAATAAAGTCTTTATTGGCCTTGAGCACATCATTGCTCAACCTAGCCTCCTCTAAACTTTTCCAGGCTAAAATAAAATTTCTAATCCCATCAAAACCCAATTCACCAGAAGGCCTCAAATTCAGTTTCCTGCTCATTGACATATCTATATAAAACATTCCGATACAGTGGCGTAGCTAAGTGGTCAACGGTCATAAGGCAAAAAAAAAAAACTGGGGCCCCCTTATTTTTACGTGAGAAATCTTCAAATAACTTATCCTGCTCAGGATGGAGTGGGTCGAAGAGTTAAACTTTTACTGTCAAAAAGGATGGCATGTTTAGTGTTGCAAACCATTGTATTTAGATTTAGAAGTCAAGAGAATTTTCGCTTGTTCAATAAGAGGTTTGGTAATCAAGTTCAAGGGGCCCCTTTTTTTTTAGGGCCCCCTAGGTTTTGGCCCCGAGCCTCTGCTCTGCAAAGCCCTTTGGTAGTTACACCAATGTTCCGATACGAAAAGTGAGCAATAACTAAAAAAGTAGCAACAGCAGAGGCCCCGCAAAAGCTTTTACCAAAGAAGTCGCAGTAAAATATTATGATGCACATAAAGCGTCCACAATAAGTTACAGCACTTGCGCGATTATCTCTTATTTGTTTTTGTTTTATAGCGGTACTACTCTCCGTTTTATAGCTTTTCGATATTATTTCGCGTATTTTTTTTTCCAATAGGCTACCGCGACGCTGTTTCTCTATATGGACAGAATATCATGGATAAGACCTCAAGTAGCTAATAAAATGGACAATTGAACGTAGTTTTTTAGTACTCTGTGACCGTTATGGATAAAGTTATTAGGTTTTGTCCAAATTAGCGGTGTTTATAGTTGTAAATGGTGGTGTAATGTTGGCGTTATCGCACTTGTGTAATTGTTTATTGTCTGAATTTTATGGTTTTTTTTTTTTTTTTTTTTTTTTATGGTAGGTAAAATCATCCAATGACAAATCCCACCCTTGGGCGGAGCGGGAAGTAGTGTCAGACTCTTACTGACTAAAAACCTACCCCGTTCCTTCGTAGCCTATCGTGCCGGGGTCGAGCATTCCTTTCGGAACTAACCCATGACCCCAGTAGGCTTCGACCCTGCCTGCCTGCAGTTAGCAGGCTGGGCCTCTTCGGTGTGCTGACAGCTCCTTGAGGCGCGCGGGAACAGAACGCGCCGTCGTCGACTTGGGCTCGGTCCGGTCGGTTACCGGACGATCGGACAGCGTGCTACCCATTGCACGCCGTCCGCAAGCCCGCGCCTACGGTGGCCGGAAATCGGGATCGGAATCCCGGCGGCGGCTGGGGCGAGCGCCCCGTTGCCTCTGCCTGATGCGGTCGGCCTCCTCCTTTGCTAGCATTACTGCTTCGCAGAAGGAGGCGACCGCCTGCCATCCCTCCTCACTACGGACCATAGCCTGAACCAAAGCCCGGCGAGAGAGATCGCTGCCGCCGATCGCCCCCACGAGGACACGGCGATGCTCCGCCCAGGCGGGGCACACCTCTACAGTGTGCTCCACCGTGTCCTCCGGGTGTTCCGCACAGTGGCGACACCCGGGCGAATCCTCCGCACGAATCCGGAACAGGTACTTAGCGAACTTTCCGTGTTCGGTAAGCACCTGCGTCGTGCGGAAGTTGAGAACGCCGTGAGGTCTTTCCAACCACGCCCCAAGGATGGGCCTTATCGCCCCAATTGTGGCGCGCCCCGAACGAGGTTGCGATAGTCGCTGACGCCATTTCGCCATGAGATCCCGCCGGAGCTCCGTCCGCCATGCCTCGACTTGTCGTGGCAGCGGAATTTCGCCCCGGCGTTGCATCTCCATGCGCTTGTCGTGCATGTGTGCAAGGACTGTTGCCTCCAGATCCCACGGCGGTTGACCAGCAAGGAGGGTCGCCGCCTCGCGGGAGATCGTTCGGTACCCTCGCACCATGCGTATTGCCATGACCCTCTGGCACGCATTCAGCTGGGCCCTCGGTTGCTGTGTCAACGTCGGTGCCCACACCGGAGCCCCGTAGAGGGCCATGGACCGAACGATTCCCGCGTAGAGCTTCCGGCAGGAGGCGTCTGGTCCCCTGAGGTTGGGCAGGAGCCGCCCGAGAGCAGCCCCGGTCCGATTCAGTTTGGGAGCCAGACGTCGGAAGTGCTCCTTGAAGTTCCACCAGCTGTCGAGGACGAGTCCCAGGTACTTCATCGTCGACCCGACGCTGATGTGAACCCCTCCTACCGTTAGCTGGGAACCCGGTGGTGGCGCACCCCGAGGGCCGTGGAAACACATGGCTTCGGACTTGTGCAGTGCCACCTCGAGTCCCAACTGCTGGATCCTGTCAACGACCATCGCAACCCCGCGTGTCGCTAATTCGACCGCCGTCCGGTACGACTCTCCCCGCGCTAGGACCAACGTGTCGTCCGCGTAGCAGACCACGCTGACCCCGTCGGGGAAGTCACCGCGCAGCACGTAGTCGTACCCGATGTTCCACAAAGGTGGTCCTAGTACCGATCCCTGCGGAACACCGCACGACATCTCTCGACGTTTCCACTCTCCCTGGTGACCGGGGTAGATGATATACCTCTCCGATAGGTAGGCCTCGATCACACGACAGTCTGAATTTTATGGTGTCATATTATTGTTTATAGGTCTATGCAGCTTTAAATATACTAGTTTAAAGACGGCAAATAAAGTTAATAATAAAAAAGGACAGTATTCTGTCCTTTCCAGAGCAGTGGTGGCCGAGTGGTAACGGCCCTGAAACCGGCATGTCTTGGAACCAAAAATTCGAAGACATGTGACATCCACCAACACACACTGGACCCGCGCGGTGGATTATGGCCCATTCCCTCTCCTAGAGTCCTCTCTTCCACTGTTGGACACAGGCCTCCTGGCCTGAGTCCCAGCAGTGGGAACATTATAAGGCTGATGCTATGCTATGCTATTCTTTCCTTTAATTTTAAAACGGCCTAACTGTGTACTATTTTAAGTTTTTGTGAACAATAAAGGTTTAAAATGAACGGAAGAGCTAATCAACTGAGATTTTTTTAGTCTAAAATCAATAATAAACAATATTTATTACGGCTGAACTTTTTTTTAAACTTCCATTTTCAATTAAAAAAAAAAGGAATGTCGTATCATTAACTTCCAAACGTCACAACGCACTGTCCTCTCCACAATACCACTTGAGCCTATCGGGCATTTGAAAAAAAAAATGTAAAATCACCCCTCGACCATAGAGTGCCATAAACTAGTCGGCCTCGCGCGCCAATTAAATATGAATGTGCTGGCTCACTCTCATTACCACGTAAAATTTTTAGTTGAATCTACCCTCTTTTTTGATATTGTGTTATACGATATTGGAAAGGTCAGTTGTGTAAATTATTGAGTATAATAACGATGTAATGTGAGTAGAATGGGATTGAAAGGAAGAATTGGCCTTTTATGCTGTTACATGTGGGTAGTTTGGAGGAAAGAAAAGAGAATAGGTTGATTTGGCATAATATAAGACACAATAACTTACTAGATATAAACGTAGAAAACAAAACAAAAGTAAAATAGTGTGTGTCTCACGGCTACGTCAAAATAAGTCCAGTTCCTGCTCCAGTTCCAGCTGTTTTTGAACTAGTCCTTTTATTAGGTGAGAAAATCATCTAATGACAACTCCCGCTCTTGGGCGGGGCGGGACGTTGTGTCAGACTTTAACTGACTAAAAGCCCACTCCTCTTCCTTCTTTGGCTTTGTTCTAGGACTCCGGAGTTTACTTTCGCACAATCTGTGGCCCCAGTAGGCTTCAACCCTACTGGGGCTGCTATGGTTTGCTGACATCTCCTTAAGGCGCGTGTGGAACAACAATACACACCATCAACGACTTGGGCTGGGTTTGGACGGTTACCGGATGGTGTGCTACACATTGCTTGCCTTCAGCAAGCCCTTTCAACTGGTCCTGAGGTTGTGAGTTTGTGACATAAAAGCAATGCTGGATCAGCCACGGAGAGAGAGAGAAATGCTACGGGCTTCGCAAATTGCAGTGGACCACGCTTCGACATACAAAAATAAGTCAAGATATCTGTATCATATAAAACCTAACCAATTACAGTTTGCCTACAAAGAATATAATAATATAACTGATTATGGACTTATCGCTGCCTAAGAGTCTGATTGAAAAATAAGTTAAAGAAGTTTTACTCCGTTATTATTTTATAAGGCTTTATGGTGCTTCTTGGTAGAGTTTGCTATAACCTGTGGCACTGCGTAAAGGACGTAAAACCACATGCTATTTTATTTTCAAAGAAAGGAAAAGAGGCTTCGCAAGAATAATGCTGAGTAAAAATAAAACGTATTAATATAATTTACAAATATATGTTATAGTTATTACTTAGGCTACCCAACAGAGGTGAATGCGAGAAAAATTCTTTTAATTATCTCAAAATGTTGATAATTACACTACAAATAATAGATTTTTACTCAAAAACACCACCTCTACATAGCAAGAGTTCTTAATACAGCTATAACTGACAAAACCACAATTACTTACAATCGAACCAAAATTCAACCTTATTACATCAAAGAAAGTCCTATCAACAATTTTAAGAACCGCACAAGTAAAGTATGTCGAGATATACAGGGGGTGTGATAATTGCGAAGTGAGACAAAGTCGCTTCAAAGGTATTGTGGAGTTTGTATAGACTTTACAGGCCCTTAAACATTTGAGTTGATGTCAACCACACTTTGTCGTGTCGTAATTATGATGCGCCTCTCAATGGGACACCCTGTGTACGTACAATGCGTCTTACAAAACGACAAATTAATGAGGACTTTTTTGCGACAGTTGTTTTATTTTTAAAAAGTATTTATTGGTAATACAATACTTATACTTTAAATAATGTATGTACTTAGTAAGTTATTACTCTTTTATTCCATTATGCGGTTTTCTTAATGAGTCATTGTTCTTTAGGTAATTATATTTACCTTCGTCTTTATGATAGAGCTTTGAAAGTATAAAACAATAAGGATATTTATCATAAATTTTCTGAAATAAAAACTTTATTTTACTGAATTACTTCTTTTCGAATAATGTGGTTAATAAAGAACCATTATGGAGACATAATGATGGGCTATACACCAATTAATACGTCGTAGAATGCCAGGACTTTTTTTTGGAAAAATATAAATAGTTACATTGATCGAATTTACCATGGTCATGTTTCTGCCCTTGTCTTTCCTAACTACCGGCTGTGCATTTTACATTGGTCGTACCGACATGACTTTGATGGTGTAATTTAAAATTTCGATAATATCAGGCGCTCTTGCAAGGTTACGTCGCACAGACACATCGCAGTTCTAAGATATTGCGGTGTTGTTGCTTGTATAGTAAACGCGTACTAGCAAATGTGCAGGCGGCTCCATCTTTATTATTTAAATCTGTGCTTGTAGTACTCAATTGTACTAGAATTTTTCAAATTCTAGTCAGTATTTCTTGAGATAACCTCCAACAAACGAGGAATTTCACCTCTTCATAAAATTCACTAGCGACCCGCCCCAGCTTCGCACGGGTGCCCTAAGGTTGACTGGTAGAAAATGCATAAGGCATTTAGTCCGCCTCTGTACTTTTGTGAGTCAAAATCCAGAGTAGTACGGTAATAGTAGTAGAGGTACAGACATCGGGAAGCAACTTTGTTTTATACTATGTAGTGATTATCGCTTCAGCTGAAAAACATCCATTGACATAAGCCGCTCCAAAGTGTTGCCACAACAAGCAAGCATCAATCGGATTCCCGCTGCACACAGGTCATTGGTCCACCTTGTTCAAGTTATTCCAACGTTGCGTCTCCCGGTAGGAGGTCGCCATTGCAGAACTTTTTCGCCCGATATATCTTGCTCACTGCCCGCTTAGGTTTGGCGATTCTTCTGACTATGTCGGTAATATTTGTTTATTAAAATACTTCAGACTATCCCACCATTACTCACTCACTCCTTTTGTAAACAGGCGTAAACAACCCAACTAATTACAAATCAATACAAAGTAACGCTAGATTGTATCGTTATAATCTGGCTTGCGCGGCGACTGTCAAGATCTCAACAAAACCGAAGTCAGTTGTATAAAAGTGAATGATTGATGGCTTCTCACATTAGGTTGCGGATACACCCTCGTGCGGGTGTGGGGATGTGGAGGTGCGTGTGGGGCCATTGGGTGAGCGGTGAGTCAAAAAATAGGCAAAGATTTCTAGGTCTACTACTAGCTAACAAGGCAAACGTTGCTCTGCCATATGCTTAAATTTATCATAGAAAATAAAATGGAGGGTGGGGGTAGGTGGGTAAAAAATAACCAAAAAACAAATAGATAAAATACATGATAATTGGTCAAGGCGTTTCGGAGAACTTCGATAGCAAACACTGTGACACGAGATTTTTATATATTTATTTAGATTAGGGCCTGTTTCTTTGAACACGCAAATCTCAAGAATTACAGTTTCGAATTGAAAAATTGTTTTTTGTTGGATAGCCCATTTATCGGCAAAGGCTTATAGGCTATGATAAATGATTATGTTGCTAATAGGTTTTAGAAAGCACTTACACGTCAATATTTTTTTCGTCAACTACCCTGAGAAGAAACACCGAAACCAACTCCAGGGTCACAGTCTCTTTTAAAGTTTATAAAGTAAATATAATAATGGTCAAATCACATGAGGACCATGCTAATCAGTCTTATTACGTAATATCACGCTACAATCTACGGGGGCGGAGTAATTGCGAAAGACGCCACTGAACCCGCGGGGGCGCTAGTATGTAGGTATGTAAAATGATAAAATATCTATAAGAAGTCATAAGCAGCTTATATTGCTAATAATACTTTTGTAGGAGTTATTTTTCAGTATGTGGGAGAAGTTTAAAAATCAATTAGTAAAATTTTACTCGACAATAATTTTTTTTTTGATTATCTCATAAGAACCAACCCGCGTGATGGATTACGGCCCTTTCCCTCTCCTAGAGTGGAGGTCTGAGTCCCAGCAGTGGGAACATATAAGGCTGATGCTATGCTATGCTATGCTATGCTATCTCTTTATTTCTGTTTATTCTTAGGTAGCTTTTACTTTGGTATAAAAAGCATCTTAGTACAAATTTACAATTTCAATCACGTGATACACAAGGACATAATCCGCTCGTTTCTTGGCCCACTTTCTTAACACGTCAATCGATTTGAGAGTGTAAACAGGAGTCGCCCTTTGTGCCTACCTCCTTCCCTCCAGAGCTTGAAACAAGCCGTACGAGCTGTATCAGTTGCTAACCCACTGTAAGTAGTTATACTGTTTGTTTGTCCGTGCTTGGGTAACCATCTAAGATTGGCGTGAGATTGATACAAGACGAATGTACCTACATTAACACCCGTATTTATAAACAAATAAAACTAATTTCTTGAGTAAAAGTAACTACTTAAGTAACAATATGTATTCTATGATTAAGATTTAAAAAAAATTTTGAATGAAGATTTCGAACGTCAAGTAATGACTTATATGAAATTACTAAGCAACGAATGATTACTTCTTTATAAATACGGATGTAAGAGAAGAACTTATTACTATTCTTAGTTTTATTATTAACAAGATATTGTATGATGGTCTTTTAGTACATAGGTACTAAAGAAACATACGATTTTTTATAATTAAAAATATACCCATAGGACACACAGTCTAGATCTCAAAATCGACCTCCTTAGAGACCTTTTTTACGTAAAAATTTACAAATGACTTCTCTCGCTCTTGGTAGAGCTGGAAGGAGAGTCAGACTTTTACTGACTAACACCCATAGTGTTCGTGGACCAATTGTCTTTAGCTGCTCTTTTTGCGAGGACTACGGTAACTTCTATGAACAAGCTACAACCCTGGCAGATATCGACCTCCTAGCCCCGTCAATTTTGAACGAACAATTGTCGAACGGCCGCACAACGAGCTAACTATTGCTCGCCGTCTGAGGCTTACAAACTTTAGGAAACTAGTATTGGAAAAAAAAGAATATCCAGTATGTTTTAAGATCTTCAAGCTCAACCTCTGATTTACTGATAGGTATATAATAATAAACCTGGAATTTTTAAATTAATATAAAGATATACACTAAAATAAACACAAGAGATCAAAAATACATTAAGCAGCAGTTATTTAAGACACGTAATAAATATTAAAAATTAAATATGAATATAGATATTGTAATAGGTTCAGAAATACACGGTGCACGGCGACAGTTTGTCACACAATGTCATAATGGATTTAAATATAATCGGTATGTTTAAATTATTTGTTTTCTACGTGACTTTTCTGTTAATGTCTGTTTTTTCTTATATTATATGATATATTCAATATTGTATTGATATATTTTTTGGTCCTCGAGGTCATGTTAACTTCATATAAATCATATAATTTATATTTTCGTTGTGTTTTCCTAGTTTATTACCGTAAAGAATGAATTATGATTGCTACTTTTAATTCTTTCTTGATTAATAGAAACTAATAAAGAGTGGTTTATTTGTGGTATTCTAAATATTTTTGTAAAACTGTGCCATTAATAATGCTGAAATTAATAGTGTGAGTTCGTCATCGGTATGCGAGTATTTTGAGAATAGGATCTCATCATATTATTACACACAGTAAGTGTTTATATAAAATGACCCAACTTTCTTTTAAATGAAACAGAATTGGGTTTTTTGATAACTTTTGTTTTATTATAATAAACAGCTCTTGTCCGCGACTTTGTTTGTGTAGAAATTCGAAATATTTGTAAAGTCTCAGTACTGAAGGCTGTTTTAGGTGCATCACTCTGTTATAAGTAAGAGAGGACTCAACCCAGTAATTCTGACGGGATTTATTTTGATCGCTGAAAGGTGCTCTGGAGTGACGCCACTTGCACATGAAGTTGCCCAGAAGAAAACAATGTAAACCATCAAACAAGGGCACGGACGCCATGTCTGTGGACCAAATGTAAGGCAGGAGTGTGGTCTTAGTCAGTAGGAGTCTGACACTGCCCAGACTGGCTCGTCTATGAGTCAGCCTGGCCGTCCATGAGGATTTCCCACACCTGCCGAAAAAAAAAAGTAATAATGGAACTACAGTACATTGTAATTTGTCATTATAGATGTGTGTATTATGTCCTTATAGATTTCCAGTCTGGGTTTTAACTGGGCTTGCATGTGCGTTAAGTGGTACTCAAAGCTGTAACAAAAATACGCCTCTCATTTTCCGAAAACGTGCATGAGTACACAATACACGGATGGCTAGCCTTGATCGAGGATACTATTTTTATGTGTACAAATAAAATGTGGATTTTGTGCTATCAACACTTTTTCATTGCAACTGAAGCTAAAATCATTTGCCCTTTGTGGTCTAGCGCCGCGGTAACTTTTTAAATTTTTTTCTTTTCCACAACTATCACACAAGGCCATCTAGTCCCAAGCTAAGCAGGGCTTGTGTTATGTGTACTAGACAACTGATAAAAGTACTTATAAATTTCTAAATACATACATATATTATAGATAAATTACACCCAGACAGAACAAATGATCGTGCTCGTCACACAAACATTTGTCCTGGGTGGGAATCGAACCCACAACCTCCGGCATAGCAGTCACTAACCACAAGACCAACAAGAAAATTCCGCAGTCTGCAAATGGGGCCTTGGCATTACTTCCGAAAAGAAATCTCGTAGACTTACTACTCAAAGGCTAAAAAAGGAACACAGGTGTGGTTTTAGTCAGTAAAAGTCTGAAACGTCCTGGCTCTACCCCAGACCAAGAGAAGTCATTAAATAACTTCCAACCTTAAAAAAGCCTATGCAAATAACTTAAACTATTTAAATTCTAGAAAATGATGAACAGTAGCAATAATTTAAATCTTTTCAGCATTATGCAAATATTTAATTAAAAATATAATTCAAAATCAAAACCAGAGAACCGTTTTAAATATTGTAACCCGATACTCAAAACATAGCTACGACAATAACATAATACATTTGCATATTTTATCCTCAAATATTGATATTTGTTTTGATTGTTAACCCGTTGCGTGCTCACGACACGGTCTTTGCGACCTGGTGTTACTATTATAATAAATTAATGTAAGACGTTTTATTAACAGCCATTTTAGTATCGATCTGGGGTCATTCTAGTGCTGGCAATAGAATGTCCCTAGATCTGTACTAGATGTTCGATATTTTTGTCATCTAATCAACAGATTTATTTACTACAACTGTCACCAATGACAAGAAGATCAAATATCTAATAAACAGTTTTGTTTACTATAATTATGAACGTTTCCTTTTTAAGTTCGAAGGGGTCATTTCAAAATCAAAATCATTCAATCAAAATCAAACTCTTTTATTTCAAATAGACCATTTACAGGCACTTTTGAATAGTCAAAATGACGGTCAGTCAAAAAAAAAAGTGAAGC
This sequence comes from Leucania comma, assembly GCA_958295575.1. Lineage (NCBI taxonomy): Eukaryota > Metazoa > Arthropoda > Insecta > Lepidoptera > Noctuidae > Leucania > Leucania comma. The sequence goes on along the minus strand of OY282477.1, from coordinate 17,800,095 downwards.
TAAATTGCACGTTCCAAAGCGTAGATCTCTATGGAGAAGAACGTGCAAGAAACTCCATGGACATTTTTGAATTAAGCCACTGGCAGCAAAAAGATGACCAATCTCAACTGACGGTGCCCGTTCACGAGCATGACGCGTGCCTCAACCCCACTCTGCTCAACCATTATGAAGGGAACAGAATGACCCAATAACACGTGCCACCATAAGCAATTTTGTGATCGTATGTTATACTTTTGTTAACAGTCTGTCAGTGTCAGGACGAAAATGCAATAGACAACCTAGATAAACGTGTTCTGTTTTGTCTATGGTGTAACAGGAGCCACAGTCAATACCCACTATGCCTAGTCCACTCATGGCCCGATATTGAAACTGGTTTCAGTTGGTCACATTGGGTTTCAGTTGGGACATGTCTTCTTTTTTTCTAATGAAATTATTATTGCATCTAACCAGAAATCACACTAAAAATTATAGAGGCGAAAATTTATATGTCTACGTATCTACTACTCCTGTGTCTGTATATTTGTTACTCCTTCACAAGCTAATGGCTGAACAGATTTGTATGAAATTCGGTACTACCATAGCTTAATACCTGGATTAACACAAAGGCTTTAATTTACAATGGTGAAAAGTTTAATTTTACAAGAGCAGCGCTGCGGATGGCAGTTAATTGTTTATTAACTAGCTTCTCCCAGCGGCTTCAACCACGTGGCATTAGAAAATTATACCAAGGGAATATACCAATAGTATAAAGTATGTAACGTATCTTATGTGCTATTCCTGGATATGGTGTACCCATGTGAAATAACATCTAAATCCGTTTAAAAAAAAATCGTAACAAAACTTTTTGGAATGTTATCTATGCCAGATCATTTTGTATAAACTTAAGTGTCATACATGAGCATAATGTAAAACATGATTCGATAGCATAAACAAAGTCTCAAAAAAAAAACATAACGGAGCTCATTTTTAGCCCAGTCTCATTATCCACCGCAACTATGTTAATTCCTAACGCGGAACCACAAAGCCTCACAAATATTTAGCCTCACAGCGTCACAGTCGCAATCAATTGTGTTCTCGACGACTGCATAAATTTCGCGGTACTAAGCTCGCCTCTAATTAACCCTAAACAGACGCCGTGCCTGAACCGGGACGTAAATCACCCGCAACACAGAATGCCTCGCTGTCTTTAATTGAGCACAGGACTTTATTTACGCACTTTTGTTTGTTAGCGAGCTTTCTCTCAAGTTTATTGACATTATGGAAAAAAAAATTGGTTATTGGATTCATGCGGAATGGGCAACTTTATTATAGAATTCTAAAATTCAGTTTTCTAAAAACAATTTTGGTACTTAGATTTCTGCGAAATACACATGCGACTTTATTATAGAATTTGTAAATTCAATGATGACTAATTATATTATTGCAGTGCACATAAAATATTTATAATCTGTTTGAATTTACATCAGTGCGTATGGAATATTAAATAATATATTTATTAATTTCTCATTTATCTTTTTGTGTGTTTTATTTTGGTGACAAATCTAATAAAAATCATATTATTAACCAAATATAAATGGTTTTTTTCTGGTTTGTAAATGTTTCAGTGTTTTATAAAGATAAACATAACAATTGATCCATAAACTCTTGACTTAAAATAACTCACTAACAAGGAGCGACATAATGAAACTCGTGTGCTACTAAATTTCCTTAGTTCACTGAGAAAAAAATTAAACGCGAAAGTTCACAAGGATTTGTTTTGAGCGGGACAATTTGTGGCTTAAAAACGTCCCGAGTACTTTATTGTTATAATAAAATTTCGCGAAATTATTTGGCACTTGTTTGGGACCTGATTTACGTGTTGGTCGCTCCGGCCGGCGCCTTGTTATAAGGAATATTTAGTTGCACCAACATAATGCAAACAGGTGCTGTTGTTTTTATTCTGTTGGTAATGGTAATTGTTTTTTCTTACATGTGTTTGCGGTAATTCGACATCGTAATTACGGCATTTTCATTTTATAGGGTGTTTTCGAGTAGCAGTTAGTTTTTTGATAATTTTATCGACGTAGTTCGGTAATCTGTCGCGTCGTGAAAGGTTACAACTCTTCAAGGAAAGGTTGCGCCTTTCATTATTGCTTGTTTCATTATTTTATCTATTTTGTCACTCATTATATCCTTGTTTTTTGTCAGGCTTGATGTTTGTGGAAACATTTGACACAGTATACGTTGACATTGCTCGGTTTGTGTCGGTTTTTGATTAGGTCATTCTTGCTAAACAACGTGTTGTATTTGACAGATCCTAAGTGCAAAGAAACAACATGTTAAAAATGTCAAAAAACAGCTTTGTCAGTGTCATGGTTTGTTAGCGTCGGTACGGAAAGGGTTAAGTGCCGAAAGTAACCTTAAAACTAATTCTGTTGGAGTTTTTGGCAAGTCACTCATTCGGTACAATTGCTTTTGAGATATATTTTCTTTACTATTTACTGTTTTCTCGTAAAACTTCGAGCTGCGAAGGTATGGAACTGACATTTTTGTTTTAAAAAAAATAATTTTTTTTTTGACAAAAATATTTGAAAGCAATTTATTGGGTTGAAAAATCATTAAAGTAATGACTCTTGATTTGGGTAAAGCGAAAAAGACAAACTTTTTCTGACTAAAACACACATGTGTTACTTCAATTGCCTTTTGGCTTGCGGTATCTCTTCCACTTGCCCGAACAATCTTGTAGCCCATTAGAGATTCACCATCTACTACTTTTAGGAAAAATATGAGGTATCACAAACAAAAAGTTAAGTTCAGATATTTTAATTTTTTAACAAATAATTAATTTTAGCACAACGTTAATTTTGACTTCATACATACATACATACACGTTTATGGTAATTTACGCAATTTCTATTTTGCTTTTCAAATAAAGAAATAGTATGTAGTAATTGTTAAATAAATAGTAGTTTTTCATTTAGCATAGCATAGCATAGCATCAGCCTTGTAATGTTCCCATTGCTGGGACTGAGGCCTCGTCTCTTGGAGAAGGAATGGGCCGTAATCCACCACGCGTGCTCAGTGCGGGTTTTTTCATTTAATTTATTTAAACTTTACACAACCTTAACTTCAATGTCCAAAGGAGGTACCTACATTCAATAATCCTTAAAAATTCAAACTCAATATGAACAAAATAAAAAATAACATAACCTGACTAGTTTTTACACCTCCAAGCGCAGTATTATCTGAGTAACTTTCAAACTTAACCTATTAACTATGTTTTTAGAAGGCCGTCTCGGCTGACTATGATTTTGCAAATCATTGGGCCTAATTAAACGGCTTATTGCATTATGTGAACTCACTGAGGCTGACTGAGTAATGGCATTGAAGTAACAAAGGTAAAGACAAATACTTGTTTTTTTTTTTTGAGTTGCAGTTTTTGTGTTCACAATTTTTTATAGTTTTTTTGTAGTCGAATAATCTTTGGGTATGAAAATGTTTTTTTTTTTAAGTAGTATTTAGGTACCTGTATACTTTAGAATAAGCAGTAATGTGGAGTATTTTTACGAGTATTTGTTTCAATATAATCTGTACTCCCATTGGTAGATGTGGGAAACTTACAGGGTTTTAATTGGTAGAAGTTCGATTCGTCCTAGTTCGAGCTACTTTAATAATATCCGGCATTATCTAGTGTATAACATGACGAAAAAAAATTTACGAGTAAAAGTGTATTTTTAAAACCTATTTGCAAAATAAATATCATTTATCTTTTAATAAGAAGAATGATTCAGATAAGAATACTCCCATTATCATTTTCATATACAGTTTCATAACAATCAATAAAATAATTTCACATAAAAAAATATATTAAAAATCACCTACATTAAACGAAACTAAATAGAAAAAAGAAATCATTAAACCAAATAAAATTAAATAAAACCATTACATAAAATAAAATAAAACAGATAAATTAAAAGAAACTAAATTAAAGCAAAATTGCAGTTTGTGGAAAATGAGCAAGGGAAATTTCAAAATGTATAGTTTTGATATAAGTATGTATGTATTTCCTCCACGTTTTTTTCTTACTGATAAAAAAATGAAAAAAAATAATAAGTCGGGTTCATTTTAACAATAGGGATTTAGATTTTTTAAAGGTCAATTTACACAAATTTTCAGTTACATCACTGTTTTTCTAAGGGTACGTGAAGTCTTGCGGTTCTTTATCTCAAAGTATAAGTCAAAACCAATATAGATAACAATTTAACTGCTACTTAAACTAAACGTTACTCTGCACTTAAACAGTTAATTTAACCAATATCGTAAAAGCTAAAGCATTTATCTCCTTTTAACATTACAAGTTATAGTTAACAATTTCCATCAGTTTCTTGTAACTATATACCTACTTGAAAGCCACGAAAGCTACTACTAATAATGCGTGGGAAAAACTTAATCCGCCGATAAGAAAAACGGAACAATATTTTACGATTATCGTTAAGAAAATCAAGTAGTTTAATTGGTAAAATAACATGACTATAGTCGTTTTAAATGATGAACGTGTAATGTGAATTTTATCTCACCAATGTTAAGTTTAAATTATAATAAATTTATTTAAGCGCGCTCTTGAAATGCGACGACTATAGTTGTAAGTAATTTCATAATCTTTATTCACGTTAATGTTTTCTCGTAGTAATTAAATAAATTGAGGAGTACCAATAAACGTAGATATCAGGTAGCTATAGTAATAAAAATACTGTGGATACCACTTAATTTTACAACTGTGACAATGTACGGCGATATGGGTGGGCCGATTGTCTATTTTGAGAAGACACACGAAACCAAGATGGTCACATAAATAACTAGTTTTTGGACAATTAATATCGGATGTTCCCTTGATGTATCGTTAGATTGCTTTTTATATTTAGATTTAGTGCAGTTTTAAGTTTTTTTTTTATATCACATTGGACTTTTCCTACCAGCTGTTTTACTGGGCCTTCCTACATTTTCTTTAAACATTGCTTAACATTTTTTTTTATGGTGGGGAAAATCATCCAATAACATCTCCCACCCATGGGCGGAGCGGGACATAATGTCAGTCTTTTGCCGAGCCTTCCTTTCAGAAGCGAACCCTTGGCCCGAATAGGCGTCGACCCTTCTGCAGAGTCCCTACGGTTTGTTAACATCTCCTGGAGGCGGAACAGTGCGCGCTGTCTTGTCGACTTGGGCTTGGTCCGGACGATTACCGGACGATTGAACAGCGAGCTACCCATTGCTCGCCGTCCGCAAGCCTGCGCCTACGGTGGCCGAAAATCGGGATCGGAATCCCGGTGGCGTCTGGGACGTGAGCGCCGTTGCCTTATGCGGTCGGCCTCCTCCTTTGCTAGTATTACTGCTTCGCAGAAGAAGGCGGCAGCCTGTCATCCCTCCTCGCTTCGGATCATGGCCTGTACCAAGGCCCGGCGCGAGAGATCGCCGCCGCCGATCGCCCCTACGAGGACACGGCGATACTCTGTCCAGGCAGGGCACTCCTCTATCATGTGCTCCACTGTTTCCTCCGGGCGATCCACACAGTGGCGACATCCTGGCATCTCCTCCGCACGAATCCGGTGCAGATACTTCCCGAACTTGCCATGTTCGGTGAGAACCTGCGTTATGCGGAAGGTGAGGACGCCGTGAGGCCTTTCCAGTGACGCCTCAAAGAGGGGACATAATTGTGGCGTGCCCAGCACTGGGTTGCGATAGTCGCTGACGCCATTGCACCAAGAGATCCCGCCGGAAAGGAACACAGATGGGTTTAGTCAGTAAAACCTCCTTCCATCTCCTCTGATTTCCCACGCTAAAAAAGGGTTGGTCTCCAAGAATGCTTGAAGCATCGTTAGGATACGCAGTATAGGGGAGGTGGACCATGTTACAGTGCGGTTAAATGGGATGTTAAGTAATATTATATCATCTTTGCTTTAATTATATGACATGTAATTACTTTTTTTATTTTGACACATTGCTTTTGCAATATTTTTTATATTATTTAGACCATCGGATAATGTAATTGTAATTATTTATTTTTTCTTGCTTTTAAATAGCCTCTTTCTACCTATAATGTAACTGTGAGAACACTGTAGGCTCCGCAAATTCTTAGATCATATCATGACTCACTTTTTTATGATTATTTTTGTTGTGCTCTCTGGTACAATATGGATTGGTCTACATTGTCCTTACATAATTTATTTATGAATACAGTAATATGGAAATATTGTAATATAAACCATTTTTTTTAAAAGAGTAACCATGGAGTTTCTTGCCGGTTCTTCTCCATAGAAAACGACCAATTTAGAACCGTGCACTAGCTTCTGACGTTTATACGATAAGTGGGCATATATGATTGATACTCTATAGAGTGTCATCAATCCGGAACAAATAATTTAAGTCTGCATGCAAGTCCAAGAATAAAGTTAAGATGTCGTGTCTACCTGCAGTTATATAAACCTATGTTGTATGCAAATGAAAACTTTCGGAAAATGTGAAAATCATTTGACTGCCACTTTAAATAATAGATCGCATTAAAATAATTATGTAAATACATTAAAAAGTAAAAGGAGACATAAAATTAATATTAAGACTACAAAACGAACGTGTTTGTCTGGCATTCAGTGATTTCTTTTCCGTTGAGATAAGGTTGAATTTTGTGTGCAACAAATCCTTAGCCGCCCAAGAAGAAAAGTTGGACGTTTTGTGACAGAGAAGGCAAATTGTAATTATATTATTGATAGGCTTCCGTCCACTGGAGTCAACTAGAAATTTATTATAAAACAGGAAATGCATCTAATTTGACGTCGTGTGCATGAAAAATTATATCTTTTGTCACATAACAAATACGTTGTGTTAATTATTCTAAAAATTCGTGTCAAAACTAATTTTTAATTTAGTTTCATATGTTTGAGCGTTATGGTTCTAATTAGATATTACACGGTAGTCAAAATGCTGTAAATGTGATTAAAAAAATATTGTAGAGGATAATTCTGTAAGAACTGCCGTATACTTATAAAATATACTTCTTCCAAATCATGCGTTTAGCAAAAATAAGAGTAATATTCTGAGGTAAGAAAAAACTTACTACTAAAACCATTTTTTGTTATGGCTTTGAAAAAGAATTTAGCCAATAAAATGGTGTCAAGTTAAGAAAGTATTTAAGTTTTTGGTACAGAATAAAATCACTTTTGTTTGCCATATAACAAATCTTAATGTTTTTGCAATCGGTTACAAGTGTAACGTCAGATTTCTCGTCAAGCTTCGCTGAGATAGTTAACTACTACAATATAATTCTCAGATCCATTTTACCAAGATCGCGCCGGTTTCGATGATTCCACTAATCGTCTTATTATCCCGATACTTGAGAAACTACAACAATTTTAGAATATAACACACATCGAATAATTAGAACATTCACTTGGAAAAATCCCACCGTAAGCCATAGAGTCACTTGTAGATTCTATAAAAAATATGCCTTCATAAAATTAACAAGTAACTACATTTTTTTTTGTGAATATCACTAGCAAAATAACGGATATCTGTATAAAGGTGACGTATTTACCTATTGTGAACTTTGAAGTTAATCCATAAATCCAAAAAGACAGGGTTTCCCAACAAACAGCAGTTATAAAATCTTTAACACCGAATACATAAAGTATACGAAACATTTCACCATTTTTCATAAAAACACAGAAGACATAATGTCCTTCGCACTATATTATTGGTATGTGAAGTGATAAATCCAATAAATACAAGTTATTTCCGCTTAAACTGTTATTGCTTGCAACATTAGATTTTAAATATATGAGTTTATTCATGTCATATTTATAATAGCTTCATAACTACTAATGCAAACTATAATTTTGTCGAAAGTTGAACATTTACCCAGTTCTCGATTGATATATTGGTGAAGTATTATCAGAATTTTATCTGGCGTTGAATGAAGCGCATTCATTAATGTTTCGTGAATATATTTGAATTGTCAAAATACATGTAGTAATTTGTAATTCATAAAGGATTTAAAGTTCATTGACTCATTCATGTGGCCCTAATAGTCTCTCTTCGCAAATTTTAGAGCAAACCATTAAAGATTGAAAAAAAATTTAAATAAAAAAAATACATTAAATGTTGTTAAAAAAAACAGCTCAGTCATTAATAAAACACATAAAGAAAAAAAAATACTTGTACTTGGCACAAACACGAAGGTATACAAAAACAAGTTTGAAGGTAAAAACGCAAATAAACAATAAAATACATGGTAAATTATTTATTAAGAACAAAATAGTTCGGTTACCTAATAGATTAAATATTGGTTGCTCACGGCTGCACCAAAACAAGGGTCTTGTTGTTGTTGTTGTTGCTGTTGTTGGTTGGACGCTGGATCTGAGATCAACTACCAATCAGACTAGACCTTAGGGTTATAAGATGACGGATAAAACATCTGGTAGATACTTATTAATTGCTACTAATTACACAAACGCACATGAATGACCAATTTCAGAAAGAATTAATTGTAAAAAAATGCTTATTATTTTAGCATTAGCAAAGAATGTACCCTTCAAAAGACTGACAGCTCGATGGTAACAAAACAACACATTACCACAGTTGAAGTATTGTGTGTCCAATTAGTAAGAGAACGGAGCAAAAGCGGGCGTTGTCTAAAAATATATATAAAAACACTCTGTTACCATTTGTCACGGAACGCCTTATATTTATCAAGATACCGTTCCGCATACGACGTACAGGGTGATCAGTACTGGAACTTGTAGATGTAGTACTGAAATACACTGATATTTCTGTAAAAAAAATACCATTACTTTTAACATTTGGAACTGCCATATATGCTGTTATAGTAAAGTTCCAAATGTACGTAAAATGTAACGTAAAAGTTGTTTCTCACTAGAAATTACCCCAGTATCGTAATAAAATATGTGGGGTTATTGAGGAAGACGAAGTTAGGGGGGAACATGGGTTGTAGTTATTATTTTGATTAACAGTTATGTTAATTATCAACTTAATTGGAAATAAATACAATCATCCGATGCTAAAGTGAGTGTAAGAGCACCTGGGAATGCAAAAGTAGATAGGAGACGAGAAAAAACAGGAGCTTTTGGTGATAAAAAGACGATAATATCCCACATCATCACAAATATTAAGAAGAATATTCCCTCCCATAAAATCCCCATGTTTCTCTCCCTGTATCAACTAGACTAGACGTAGGAATAAACACGGTTAACATTCCTATAAACAAGATTGTAGCAGCTCTGCGCTGATTGATGGATGCGCCCGCGCAGTCGCTATTAGTGACGGTTTATGGGAAAAATAGTTTGAAAAAAGAATGTAAAAAGTTAAGTTCGTTTTAGGAACATTGTGCTTTTAATTAGGTGATGTCGTTGAATTGTGTTGATTGGTTGTTTGGCGGTGGTTGATTTTGGATTCAGATGAGATGTACGTTGTAAACAATGACGTGAAAACAGCTTATTCTGGTATGTTTACGACTCAGCGTAGACTAGACACGTCTGACGAAAAATAAGAAAAAGAACTAACCCTAAATAATAAGAGAAAGTTAGGAAAAAAGGGTTTGCTAAAGTCACTTCGGTCCTGAAACATAACGGGTAACAGAAGGAACATAGGTTAGTTAATCCAATCCAAATCAGAGACTTCCTCTTACTGCATCTAGAACAGATTAAAAAATAAATCTAGGCAAAAGGAAATAGAGTGAGTTGATTTCGAAGAAAGATAGTATCTGCTTGATATTAAGTTGCTTTTTCGAAAGGTTCTTTAATAAAGCAAAGCAAAGCAAAAGCATTATAATAGTGAGTGGACCTATAAAGATTTGATAAAAAGGTGACCTATTGAGAAGAGACTGCTAACAAAAACTGCAAATATCAAACTACCGTGACACACACCAAATACGAAGGACCACAATCTAAAAAAGAAAATCCTATCAAGAAGATATCGGAACTATTTAAAACGACATTATTTAATATCTTTATTCCAATGGCTCGAATCGTGCGCGCCATAGCCCATATATCAGCGTGTGAATCCCACAAATGTACCACGGAAGCGTCGCACGCGCGTCTTATGATAATTTGTATTTTCGGAGCTCGTAATGCGGGGAATATCGTGCTTTTTGTCTTGTTTTTTCGTGTTGGTGCATCTCTTGGAGCATGTTTCGTGATGATTATGTATCTAATCCTTGAAATTATATGGAGAAATACGTATGTTAACTGTTTGGAAAAAAATATTAAACTAGTCTCATGGCATCATTATATTAAATATCCAAATCTATTGGAATGCCTGCTAGGGATATGGGAACGTTTGAAAAACTGATCGTGGCACTAAAATACAAAGGACATAGACGAATTTTAGTCAGTAAAATCTGACACTCCCTTTCGTTCCACCTTAAGGCTAGGGAAGTCATTGGATGATTTTTTATCTCAAAAAATTTTGTCAATACTCAAATTTTATTGCGATTTTTTTTTTGGGTTGGATCAGCATATCTTTTTTTTCATGTTCTTCATTTCTCGGTTCCTATTTCAGCTAAAAGACGTCCACAGTTGGACATAGGCCTTCCTTAATTTGTGTTCTACGGTACTTGGCTTGTCCGCATTTTGCATCAATCGGATTTCTATGACACTTACCAGCCGCCCTAGCCAAGTTGCATTCGTTTCGTTTTGCGTGAACGCTTGGAGTTGGCCATGCCTCCCATTTCTTTGTTCTGACTCGTAGGGTAGGAACAAAGGAATTGGGGGCGTGGCCAACTCCAAGCGTTCACGTTAAACGAAACGATTATAACTTGGCTCGGGGGGCTGTTCATCGGTCCATCTTGTGAGAGGCTTCGTAGCACTGCGAGCTCTTTGGAACTAAGCTCCATCCTTGTCCACAATTCTAGAAAACGAACTTCACAGTTCAATTCACAATACAGTCCAAGATAATAAACTGCCAAAATCTCCATTGCAATTAGCGGTTGCAATGTTGCGTCATAGACAATCGTGGCAACAGTCGCTCCACAAATAGTTGCGAGTGGGCGATCACGCTCGAGTTGGAGTGGTGACACGGTAAATATTAATATGTTATAATTGTGCATTAATTATAAGAGGACATGAGCTGTGAAATTTTAGTTTTTGAGGCGGGAAGCTGATGGCCGAGACATTGGACTAGTGTGGTTGATGGTGGGCCATTACGTAAGAGTTATTTAAAAAAAGTTTTTATGGTAAGTTAACCAAAAAGTTTTCTTTTCAAAATTTCGTTGGTTTGTAATTCATTTTTTTTTTTATTTGACTGTATGTATAAATAAAAATATTATTTTTTATTATTATTCCAAAAATATTTAGTCAATTTTTCAATATAAATGCTAAACGGTTCAGCAGATTGATAGATTTTTTACTAACACTATTGAAATTAATTTTCCCTTAGGGTTCAGTTTTTTGTGTTAATTAAATTTGTGGATATGTTTGTGTTATCAGCTGTCTTGGCGTAGATATTTATTAATTGAATTTATTATTAATGAATACACGTAAACAGAATAAGATAATAGATTAAAAAATCGTACAAAGATCCTGGTTAAAAAATATCTAAATTCTTGGACCTGAAATTTTGTACAGAGGTTCATTTTATGATGTACCTATACTAGGAGTAAGTACGGATTTGCCAAAATTAACCCCCTAAGGGGATGCGGGCTTGCGGACGGCGTGCAATGGCTAGCACGCTGTCCGATCGTCCGGTAACCGACCGGACCGAGCCCAAGTCGTCGACAGCGCCTACTTTTCCCGCGCGCCTCAAGGAGCTGTCAGCGAACCGTAGAGGCCCAGCCTGCTAGCTTCAGGCAGGCAGGGTCGAAGCCTGGGGTCAAGGACCGTTTTCTGAGAGGAACGCTCAGCCCCGGTATGATAGGCAACGAAGGAACAGGGTAGGTTTTTAGTCAGTAAGAGTCTGACACTATTTCCCGCTCCGGCCAAGGGCGGGATTTGTCATTGGATGATTTTATCTACCATAAAAAAACCCCTAAGGGGATGATGAAACAGAGGTTCAAAGTTTGTGTGGAGAAACCTAGTATAATATAACACTATTAGTTATTTGAGGAAAATGTACAACTGTGTAAAATGAATGTGCCAGCTATCCATCTTAAATGTACGTTAATATGTGGATTCTTCGCCAACATTTTGTATAGTATTTTGATACGCGGAAGACTTGTATCCTAGTGTTTCCTTTTCTCATTGTTATTTATTGATAACACAAGTTTATTTTGTACAAATTATAACCCACTCACTGTACTTTGTTAGTAATGCGGCCATGCATTAAAATATCAAAGAAAGTTTTAGAGCAATAACTCGTCACAGCTTCGCAGTGCCAACAATACTAGTGGTTTACACCTCAATTTACGCGACATTGCTTGCATTCACAAAACGCTAGATTCATATGAAATGAAGCAACAAATCGGACGGTAGCATACTGGCCTAAATATCAAGTGTGTGTCGACGCTTCTTATTATTCTCATACATGTTTGACGTGTGTTTTTCAACGCTCTTCAATATTTTTGAACGGCTATTTTCGTTGCAAGACCGCCTTCTTCGTTTGTTCAAAGATTAGTGTTTGGTATAGATGCGATTTTGTTTTATACCTACGAGTATTTTTTTTTATTTTTTCAATATTTTATTGGAAATCACGAGAGAAACGAAAGATTTATTACATTATCTTCACTGACATAAGTACTGCTTTCGATGCAATCCTTATTTGAACGACTTCGAAACCAAAATCACTACATAGTATTAAACAAAGTCGCTTCCCGCTGTCTGTCCCTATGTATGCTTAGATCTTTAAAATTAAACGGATTTTGACGAAGTTTTTTTTAATAGATAGAGTGATTAAAGAAGAAGGTTATATGTTATAATACATGCATAATATATTTAATATCACTATTGCACCTGTGCGAAGCTGGGGCGGGTCGCTAGTGTAAGATAAATTAAAAGCAAGGATTCACAGCGCGTTTCTCGGCCACTGCAGTTGTGAACATGCAGACGACAAGCAATGGGTAGCTCGTCTTCCAGCCGTCCGGTAAGTACCGAACCAATTGGATCGTCGACGAGCGTAGAGGTCTATCTAAAGATATGTCAGCAAAATCGTAAGGGCTTAGTAGGGTCAATGCCCGTTAGGGCCGATGCTTTTGACGAAGAGTTGAAGTAATTCGGTGGTTTTCTATGTCGAAAATTCTTATAATAATATAAAATATAGTTGTGGCAGAACAAAAAGAGATAGCAATAACAAAATGATTGAATTAGAGCTATATTATGTATAGTCCCTACAACTTTATGTTAGGTCCCATAATTTACACACTAGGTAAAGAAAAGTTCTGCAGCGCAAAGATAAGGCACTATTTATTCATCAAATTTTTCTCTTTGATTCGTACCTAACTAAGGCTGAAAATATTCTGTTAAAATTAATAAAAATCGAAAATACTAATATTATTGGGTAATAGTTTGTATGTGTGGAGTAATTTTTCTAACTACTGAACCCATTATGATGTTTTTCACTAACATGTAGCTTCACTAACCCTAGTAATAAAGATTATTACTTTCATTTTATGACTTTTGCGTGCGAAACCGCTGGAAAAAGCTAGTAGATTATAATCACAAGTTTTCTACCTACACGACTATCTGCGCCTAATAACATTAGCTACATTTTCACACGTCAGTCACAGAGTCGTTCTGTGGGCTATTCTACAACTCTTTATTGTCGCTTGCCCATTGTTTATTTAAACAATAACTGGACAGTTTATTGCGCCGACGGTTTTACGATTATAAACTATGCCTACATGTCATCTAGTTTTTTTCTACCTAAATATTTTAGTTTTATTGTCTCAAAAGCAAGTGAAACGTGACCACATGATGCAATAAATTCACTCCTTTATTGATGTAAATCGTAAATAACGCTGAAATTATGGCTGTGTTTAGTAATAATAAAGAAAAAGTTTTCCTTCGAGAATGCGGTATTTGATTTAGTGTTGAGTTCCCCTCGTATTTTTGTTAATGTGTGTTTTATTATTAGCTCATTGTTAATGGCAATTAATGGCGCATCGTAGAGAGATAAAAAATATTAAACAAATGTAAAAGTAGGTCTAGGATCTTCAGAGATAAAAAAAAAATGATGAGGTATTAGATAAAGAAGATATCTATTTAAAAAAAAAATAAGAAAAATCATAATTAATAACAAAAGTGTTATCCCACTTACTAAATTAAAGTCGCGTAAATTAATAGAAGGAATTCAAATAACAGACATGCGACTATTTGTAAGATTATTAGCGACTAGTAAAGTAAAATAACAAAAGCCGTTTCTTCTATTTAACCCCGTTGTTTTGACGTGCCGCTCTATTCTGGTATTCAGGGAATCACTAACAAATCAGCACCTGTCACTTTTGTTAACGTATATCCACGAATATCCAAGCCATTGTTTTAAAAGTAGAAAACAATTCAATCTTCACTTTCAAAAAATCTTGTGTTATTTTTGTTAGTCTTTTTAATGGCTCTGCATATTTTGTTTTAGAATAACTCGCTTTATTCTAACACACACGATGGACTTTAATTGTAGTCTCATAAGATTCATATTCGATGTTTTTCTTATTGGATTGTTGGATGTTTTGGTTTAAAAATCGAAATGGAAACATTGTTGTCGGCTCTACAATAGGCCTGCACGCGTTGACAGTTGATAATCGAAGACAGACTTAACGGAGACAATGGAATTTTCAGTATTGTTTCAACTGAGTGACAAATTGCCGTAACGTGAATTTTTTTCTTCTTTTTTTCTTGGCACATTGTTCCTTCTCTTTATGAATAATAAAAATAAACAGACCTTTCTTTTTTATTTTCTCTTTTATTCGTTATTTATGACCAGGTTTAATGTTAATATGATATATGGGATTATTACTTTAGAATAATTTGTACGCCTCCGTGGGCTAAAGTGACTTTTAATTTTATTATTTACTGCTTTTGTCTCTGATGCGAGCTTAACCGTTGTTTTCTCGTTTCCAAGTTGAAAGTTTTACTTACAGTAATATTTTATCTTGTAATCACAATATTTTTGGCAGATAATTTTTGGGAAATATTTCACAAAGATGAAAAGGCTCATTTTTACTAAAACGAATGATGTTCATGAACTTCTATATTTTCTTGACTCATTTTGTCTCGGAGTACGGTTAATTTAAAATGTAATTAACATTTATAAGTCAAAATTCTATTTTGGTCAATTATTTTATTATGAATTGGTAGGTTAGGTTAGGCCCTTTGCAGAATGTGCGTTAGTATGAAATAAAATTCATCAGTTTTGTTAGTTCTTTTAGTACATTTTTTGACAATTAAAAACAGCAAACGTACAAAATGGAAAGTTGAGTATGCAAAGATATGTAACATCCATAGAATTTTATTGTATATACTACCGAAACAAAAACGTGAAATATCTATCCGCTTTATCATTCCATGAAATATCTGATGCTGAGCATATTGTTTTCCTTTTCGGACAATGACTTATTCGCTGCTCACGAGAAACGTCTATCGTTTTAGTGCGTTAATCTCGGAGATTACTGCGTCAAGGCGGATGTCACCTAAAGTACACTTTGACACATTTCGAAATACGCGCCGCGTATGTTTACACTAGGACATCACTAGACGAAAAAAAATTACGACATCGTCCCAAGCGATATTGAACTTTAAGATGTCACAGTAACGGTTGGAATTCAATTGGGTGACGTTTTGTTTATCTTTGCACCAACTGATTGGATTGTCATAATGTTCGAATTTTAAATTGAGGAATGGTTTTTGTCTTGATTCTTTTTTAACCTAAACTTATATTTTTCTGTCGTTTTAATAGAAAATAGTGACGTAATGAGTTATCTAGGTTTAAAACTCAAAAAACTTTGTCATTTTTATAAATATCAAAGTTTTTTTTCACAATGTTGTTATAAAATATTCTAAAAAAAAAAAACATGGTCATACATATAGTATTTTTTTTTTAAGTTTTTGTTAAACAATTAACCACTTTAAGGTACAAATAATATTTAGATACCTGTTAAAAATTGAAGTACAAAATTCAATTCTTTCTTCTTTGTTTCAAATCGACGATAAACTCGTTAAACCATTGGGGCCCAGTAGGTGGTTTTAGATGCATACATTACTTTATTACCTGCCGCATCTTAACAATACCATCTTTCGTAATGCGCCAACTAAAAATATTCACAGTTATTGTAATAATTAAATGAAACAAAAATCTCTTGAACTTGAACAGAACAGAATTAACAAAATATTACTTCATATTTTAATTCAATGTCTATTACAAACCGGTTTACTCGAAAGAAAGAAATAATACAATTTATTTAGCAATTTAGAAACAGAATTATTACGTACATAATATCAGGAAATTCTTTATTTAATTGTTGCTAAATAATATTAAAAAAAGTGTTTTATTCACAAATAATTACAAACCGGAAAATAAAATACCTATTTTAGATTTAGAATATAGGGCAGGTGCACACAGAGAATTTTGACGTCATAGAGCAGGGATGCCAAACCTATGGCGAGCACGCCAGTGGTGGCACGCGGTAATATAAATTTGGGCACGCTAGTGTAGTAAGTAATCACATTAATTTTCTTTTATCTTTAATTCAATAAGCAAACAACTGTAAATATACAAATTTCAGGTTGCAAAGTAAGAGTTAATAGCATTTAGTTGCAAAGTTTGTCCATAAAGCCAAGCATGTCAAGACAACCTTACTTTTTTCAAATATACGAGTATTTCACTAAATACAGGGATAGTTTTACAAAAGGGTTTGCAATCCCTGTCATAGAGAAAAAAAAACGTAATAGAGAAGTGAACCAGGCAATCAATCGTTGTGTAGAAGCAATTAATAAATGGCTCACCGCCATACATTTTAGCGCTGTGTTGACGTCAAACAAATGTTCTAAGATTTTTTGTAACAAGTCTTTAGCTTCATAACTCTTGTCTAATGTGACATACTGATTTGTGTTAAGGCGAAGTTCTAGCTTACTTTAATTTTAATAATAATTACAAGTTGGAGTTGGATTAATTATTATTATTGTAGCAATAAAATAGATTGTTTTCGTGAAGTCGTTACTTATATAAGGACTGGTAGATTAAAAAAAAAATGTATAATTAATTATTTTTTTATTTAAAATGCGGGTACCGAAACATTTAATAATTTTATTTGTTTTAGAAATTTATACAAAATAAAAACAGTATTAAATTAAATTACAAAAAAATGTTGATTCCAAATTTAAAAAAATAAAGAAGTATAATTTTCAAGAAGTACAAATGTTTAGCATATTTTTCAAATAAAATCTTCGGAACCCATTCCACAAGAATCACATTCATCTTAATACACAATGTTTTGAATATTGTCACATTTATTATTGTAATTTATTTTTAAATAGTATAAAATTAAAATGTAACAATAATATCAGTATATTATTAAACTATTTTAAATATTTGTTTGGTTCACTAAATAGTATTTAATTGGTAATTTGTCAGCGAACTAGCAACTTTAACTCTAATACAATCGTTTTATTAAGTGATTCACGAGAGAATATCCTATTAATGTGAGTTATTATTTTAATAATGTGTGTTTAAAATAATAAACAGAAATGTTTTTTTTTTTTTACCAAAATGTGTTAACGTTTGCAATATCGGAAACATTTTTTTTTTTTTGTAATCTCCTCTGACTAAGAACCAAAATCCCAGTACAGCACGGTAAAATATTACCTACGTGTATTTAAATGAAACTAATAAACGTTGAATTTATTAAATTCAACCGAGTGTTAATTTTACTTCCACAAATTGGATATTCAGTTGCGATATATGGCCAATTTTATGTTACGCGCGCAAATTTCGATTAAGACGCGTCGCCTTTATGTTTTATTAAATGTAGTTTATGGAGCTCACTGTACTTTGAATGCGAAAAAAAAATCGTCTTTGATTTGAAAGTATGCGACTTTTGTGTATTTTTTTATTGATATGCTTTGCATTTTGTGACGATATTGTACTTTGAACACCGTAGGCGCAAGCCTGCCGAGGCCATAGGTTTGCTTCCGAAAGGGAGACCAGAGGTCCTAAAACGCAAGGCGGCAAAGAACAGAAGAGACATAGGAGTGGATTTTAGTCAGTAAAATTCTGACATCTCGCCCCGCCCTAGAGCGGTAGAACTCATTGGATGATTTCCGACCTAAAAAAAATTTGAACGGACTATTTTTTTATGGTTTTATTACGAGTTTACCTATTGATTAAAGTTTCTACTTTGAATACAATTAAAAGTAATCCTTTCCTTTTGTAAATTATAAACGTAATTACAACATACCATAGCGCTTGGTGCTCAGAAGCCAGAATCAATAAAATAGGTAACCGATTTATCTTTAGCCAACAAATATATTAAAAAAGAAAACAAAAAATTCGCACAAGCAAAAAAAAAAAAAACAATACACACGTAACCCGCTATTTAGGGTCCCATCAATAACGGGACCTCGCTTTTCACCCCACCCCCACTTCCGACAAATTACGCCCCCCGTACGCCCCAAAAGCGTCAAGTATGACGCAATTATTGGCGCGATCCATCATCGGAGACGTGTGACACAACTAAATAATTTTCGGGTTAAACATTTAATTCTGTGGGGTAAAACAACGTCGCATTCATAGGGTTGATGAATGAGTGTGTTAGCCGCTTTATATTATGTTAATGTTGCGTTTACACTCGTGATATCGAGTGCACTGTAGGTTTCCGATTCTGTTATATATGAGCATTGCTCACGCACGTCTAAAATGTAATCTATTAAAATAAAATTAGGTTTTGTGTTAAGGCTTTTGTACTCTGTCTCTATTTACCTAATGAAAATTACTTTATATATAACTGTACTTTTTTGCGTTACTTTTATACGCGGTGTCTACAATTCTACATTTCTTTTTTCCGAGTCTCCTTTTGCAGGTGTGCTGGAAGACATTTCTGTAGACATAAGCATTACCTTTGTACCAATTTTTTTTTGTTTCCCTTTCAAATATTACCTAAGTTCTTCAAAATGCCCTAAAAACTTGAAGGCTGCAAATGATTTACAAATCGATAGGGTTTCATGTACCGAATCGACCCTCCGCGGGATTAAAACGACTAAAATTTAACGGTGTATAGTTCTATGTGATACATTAGCATCTAGATGAATTAAATAAAATAAATAAATCATTTGCAGCCTTCAAGTTTTTAGGGCATTTTGAAGAACTTAGGTATGGGGAAGGTAATAATTATAGTATACGAATCCGATCATCGCTCGTCTAATTCCTACATCCCATGTCCATGTCAGGACGACCACTTTCTATTTTTACCGGGATCTCCTGACCCACGTAACCTTTAGATACGGAAATCTGACTTTATTACGTCCACATCATTTCCCGTGTCAACACCTTAAGAAGCCAGCACTCTTTATGATGTGTGTGTGTATACTGTGTATAGACACTTTCCTGAATTCCTTAACACGTTGGCAGTGGCGCTTAATTTTTGTGTTATTTTCATTCCTGCGGTATGGGGCGTATAAGACCTCGTTTGAAAACTATCATTATGACGGTAAGGGGCTTATAAGACCCCGTAACTTTTAAGTAACTAAAAGCTTTTTTGGAATAAACATAAAGTTTTATTCGTTCAGTGCGGTACGAGGTCAAAGTCCATGTATTAAAATAAATACAACATTGTATTCTGTTTTATTATGGCATCTAAGGTATTATACTCGTATATTATTCATCTCTTTCTTAAACTAAACCAAATTGAAGTTACTGACTCCAGAGTGACTGGCAGAAAAGACTATGTTTTTCTTAGTTGCACCGCAAGGAAGACACATTCGAGGCGTATTCGACCTCATTCCGTACTGAATGTTAAGAAGGATGCTCCAAGGTAGCTCAAAATATTCAAACCTTAAGATTTTTAAATTTTGTGAGCCAATGTCGGGTCGTATGCTGGTTAAAATATGATTAGCGGCCACAATACGAATTTATTAATAGAATTATAATAAAAAAAAACACCAATACAATCCCTCTCAGTTTGTTTAACCCTATTAAATGGTTATTTCATAAAAAATAAAGAAAGTAAGAATGGAAAGAAAGAAAGAGAATTTACTTGTTACAGCACAAACCCAATATTATGTTAAATACATTGTTGTTGCAATATCATGTTTGTCCTATATTTGTTGTTTATGCGGTGTACAATAAAGAATATATAAATAAATAATAAATAAATAAATATTTAGGTAAAATGAAACAAAAAGAAAAAAATAAAACAGAAGCAAAAAATACAGTGGTGTGCCTCACGGCTGCATCAAAATAGGTCTAGTTCAGCATGAAATAGTCGTGATACGACCGTTGGCTATTATATAAGATAATTAGAAATATTTGTTTAATAAAATAATCAAGATTATTTGTGGCCAGACCAGTGGTAACTAGTTTGTAGGTCGCGGGCATCGAGTCGCGGGGTTACAATCCCAGCCAGGCACTTTGCTTTGTGTCATTTTTTCATCGCCACTGCTCTCAAAACGGTGAAGGAAAATATCGTAATGGTGCGTCCAGACGTGGCGAATGCACATGACGCACCAAATTTCCTAGAACCAAAAATTCAAAGATATGTGATATCCGCCAATCCGCAATGGGCTCACGTGGTGGATTACGACCCATTCTGTCTCCTAAAGAAGAGGCCTGAGTGGAAACATTATACGGCTGATTATGTTTTTATGCTGCTTCATGGTTTCCCTTGTACATGTACAGGCCTCTGAAATAAAACTGCAGAAAAACCCTATTCACTAAAAACCTATGTTGAAAACAAAACGTTTTTTTTTACAACTTCATTACTGAACGAAAACCTTTCGAAAAACAAATTATCCGAGCTACACAATAGGCTTTTCTAATATAGGGGCGAACAAAGCACCCTCTGAGTTCACCCCCATTCAGTTGGCGGCAATCCGTCAAGAGATGGCGCCACAATAGCGGATTAGCTGTCGTTATTACATCACCTTTGTGGTCGGACTCCGTGTTATGATCGAGAGCTCAATATTAGGGATTATCACGGCTTCCCCATTTTCTTTTGGGGGTGGGAGTGGGTTTAAAGTTTTGTAAGAGTTTTTAGTTGTGATGGTATGTTGTTCGTGATTTTTTTTTTAAACCAAATAAACCGAAAATTGATTTCGGACTTAGAACCTAGACCTACCTATACTTAGTTTATGTCCAATATAACGAAGTACGTTGAATCTTGATACTTGTCAAATCCCAGGTGGATGAGAGGAGTTAATTATAATAAACAGTAGCTTGTAAATAATATCTACCACAACCCATTTTTTAAGGTAGTTAATCGTCAAATAATTTCTACTTTGGGCGGAACAAGACGAAGTGTCAGACTTTTACTGACTAAAGCCGTATTTGTTTAAACGATCCTGCAGCCGTAGAATATCACTATGTAAGTCATGGTCCTCCTGGAGATAGTGTGAAAATGTATACCAGGGCCCTGGAACCAAAACAAATAAGGAGCGGGGTAGGTTTTTAGTCAGTAAGAGTCTGACACTATCTCCCGCTCCGCCCAAGGGCGGGGGATGTCATCGGATGATTTTAGGTACCTACCATAAAAAAGTCATGGTCCTAGTCCACATTAATATAATACAAATAAAGCTTTAAACACACTTTCACACGAAGAAAAGTTCACAAAAAATGCAACAAATAAATATTCGCTAATACGACACAGTACAAGTACCTACTTACAATATGGGGGTCGATGCAGGGGGTGTAATAATGCGCGGCTTACAACGGTATTGCCATTGCCGAAGACGACTAACATTTGTGTGGCTTAGGATCACTGCACAGTGGACAAAGTTATTGAGGGCTTAAGTAATATTGCAAAAGTGTATTCTGTATACAACATTATTTTTAGTATGTGCGAAAGCTGAATATAGTTTGTTCAGAATCAGTAACTGAATCGACTCCAATAATTTTTACACCATGTTACATTTTTCCCCAAAATTATCACAAGTTGGACAACACTGACACTAAGTACAATATATAAAAAAGTACAATACAGGTCACGGTAGGTCCTAGGTCAAAGTTTATATGGAGAAAACTACTTTCGAGCGGGTGAAATAGCTGGAAGAAGCTAGCACATATTATATAAGTGTAATGGTAGGAGGAATTGTCTTTTCAATACCAATATCAGTTCGTCTGGATTGTTTAAAAACGTTACCGTGACCTTGAACGCAAAGATTTCAGGGTCAAAACTTCAAATAAGGGGTTCCAGCAGGCAATGGCCCTGCCAGCTGGGTTCTTACGTTTTTATTGACATCTCAAAGAGGTGTTAGCAAAAGCTACACTATTATTATATATTAAAAAGTCTAAATTTTTAATAATTGTCTGCCATGCTGAAGCTTTTGAGCTAAAAAAATACGCAAAGAAGTAAAAAATAGAATAAATATATCTCATGTATCCCAGAACAGACGTAAGTAGTAACCTATATTAATGCAAAAGTATCGGAAATTCATTATAATTTAATAGTAACAGATTCTTCTTATATAATATAGTTAAGCAAATGGCTCAGGCTTGTTAAAAATAACTTTAGTACAAACACATCGAATGCGTTGCACGTCTACTTTTCTAAAACACAAAACCAACTTTTATTGCAAAATTACTACAGAATATTCTCCAGTGCATACTCAGCTTTATAGTAATCAGTCTTAACAACACAATACATACGACATTCGCCCCGCGTTTGATTAACACACGCATGCTAAGGCTTCTGTCTCATCGTGTATAGCGGGCCTTATTACAGCTGGGTGGGAGCCATCTTGTCTTACTTGTCATGAGATATTATGGTGGAATACGTAATAAGGAAGCAAATTGCAAATGGACAAATAAATTAGGTTTTTTTTATTGTAGGTAAAGTCATCTAATGACAAATCCCGCCCTCGGGCGGAGCGGGAAATAGTGTCAGACTCTTACTGACTAAAAACCTACCCCGTTCCTTCGTTGCCTATCATACCGGGGCTGAGCCTTCCTCTCAGAAAACGGCCCTTAGGTTGGATTTTTTAAATGCTGCATTTCTGAAAATAGATTTTGTTACTATTCATCATCATCATATCAGCCAAAAGACGTCCACTGTTGGACACAGGCCTCCGTCAATGGCCGCCACAATGAGCGGTTCTGTGCGTCTTGCATCCATCGGATTCCCGCAGCCATTACCAGGTCAACGTTCCACCTTGTAGGAGGCCTTCCAACACTGCGGCTTTCGGTACGCGGCCGCCACTCCAGAAATTTTTGGCCCCAACAGCCATCTGTTCTGCGAGCAATGTGTCCTGCCCATTGCTACTTTAGTTTGATGAGTCTTCGTACTGTGTCGGCAACCTTGGTTCTCTTGCGGCTATCTTCATTCCTGATTCGACCACGCAAGGAAACACCAAGCATAGCCCTTTCTGTTACCCTTTGGGTGACTTTAAGCGTTCTGATGAGGCCAAGATCCTCCAATGCATTGATAATTATTATAAGGGAAGATACGTAACGCACACATCGCAAACTTATTGTCACTGATAGTCAAGGACAGAGATAAGAGCCGGCGCTGTCATGTGAGTGAAATAGCGTTAGCCGCCAAATGTGTGTGACCATCGCGACCGATGCGAAATCGTGCCTCAAAGGCACAATTTGAGCGGTCCAAGCGCTGGAGGTGAGTCACATATTTTCTGCTGTTTTGATTTAATCTAAGCTCCTATGACTTTCAGTTGCCATCAGTTGTATGATGTTATTTTTTTTGGTAGATAAAATCATCAAATGACAAATCTCGCCCTTGGGTGGGGCGGGAGATAGTGTCAGACTCTTACCGACTAAAAACCTACCCTGTTCCATTCATTGCCTTCGATCCAGGGCCCCGGGGTTAATTTTCACCTAACCACAGTAGGCTTCGGCCCTGCTGGGCCCCTACAGAGTTGTATGATATTGGGCTTTCGATAATGTACTGTTGCTGGAGTCCAAGGAATTTTCAAGCTATAGAGACAGCACATAACTTAAGATTCGATAGAATTTGATCTCTCAAAACAACATGATTATTATTTGACTTTCATTATTTATGATTAAGTATATTGAGAGCGGATTTTGTGCTATGCGGACATTCTTGCTCCGAGCTTTCATCCGCTATTTTTTCCGTCTACCCACACCGAAATCATAAAGTATTCTTTTAAATACCACAAAATCGTAATTTCTCTTGTACGCACAACTTGGATTAATATGCACCGAACATATCATAACTGATCCAAAGTTATAAGACAAAAACGTCAAAAAAATCATTAAATCATAACGAAAAACTGACTAAGCTGTCATGTTATGTAAACATTCGTGTTTCTGTCTTTTTCATATGACAAAATTGTATAATTTATGACATATCATATACAAAAAATTTTGTTTTTAATATTGTCACGAAGAGAAAATTATAAAAGTTTAATTTATTGTCGGGGTAAACATAACAATCGTATATAAACTAATAAAACGTGTCAGCGGCCAAATAATTGGGCCAGAAAATTATTATAATATTATAAATAGTTTAGACTGGGTGTAATTTTGTACACTGTCATACGGGAACAGACCGCGGTCGTAACTCATAATTCTGTTTATAGCGTCAATGCATCCTTGATACTTGCATGCGCTATTTTATTATGAGTTTATTTATATGAATACACAAATAATGATAATTAATTAGGAAAAAAATAACAATTAAAACATATTCTTATCTGATTTTTATATTTCTTATGCCCAGCAATACATTTATTCGCGAATCTTTGATGTGACTTTAATAACGAACAAAAAGTAACAACACATATAACGTTTTTGTAATCCTCAAACTTTTCGGTTGAGTAACAGTACAAGATAGATTTTTTGGATAATCTGATCTTATCTTCACGTGTGTACCAAATGAGATGCAAAAAAAAACATTACAATTGATTTTTATTCTTAGCAAGCCATTTATTGTGTGAACAGACATTACATATGTATTTAATAACAAAAAAACATGGTTATCTCCCAGATAAGTGCTACTAATGAACATTTGTCGATGCTCACAGTGGCTACACTAAAGATATTATCGTACCTGTCAATTTTTGAGATGCATATCGCATTCTTGATTGCCACTGAAAGGCTTATTAAGTGGAAATGTTTAAATGCATAGCGAGCCAAAGAGAAATATAACAAATATTTTGGCTATATTGGTATTAATGTCAATTTAACATATTCTGGTACAGTTACTAACGGTGTTAGCGTTGTCATCTTTTAATAATGATTTTAGACTGCTGTTGATGGAAAGGCAGGATAAGTAACTACATCGAGTACATGGTCTAAACCATGTCACTAACATGGCCTTCATTAGCTCGTTATTAAAATTGTTGTTAAAATTAACAGAGAAAAAATTGCGTTGACATGCAAAAGCTCATATTTTTTTTTGATAACGTTCTTTATAATCTAATTTAAATCTCTTTTCCTTTCTTCTTAAACAGAAAATAAATTACGTGATTATTTTAACCACCGCATTTTTTTAATGAAAAAGTAAAGATTAAAATATCAAAATCTCTTCATCCAGGTACAGATGGACAAAGATTTTATTGTACTCGATAATAAAATAATTCATATAAATAAAAAGTTCTTGTTTATTTCGACATAACCAAAACTTGATGACATGACGTGCAATAATTTGATAGTTTTATTGGTTATTGCTGAGAAAATATCATGAAAAGACAGTCTGTTTTACGATTTATTGTTTATTTTACATTTAGTTTCCGTCTTTAATAAATTAGACATTTTTTTTTCCTTGTCATTACCAACAGATTCTTTCGTATTCTTTTGATCTTTTTAGTTAAATTGGTGCGTTAATTTCTAGTGGATTTTTATTAATATGTTTTTAGTGTTAATATTAAATAATGCCCAATTACTGTCAACACTAAAGAGTTGGAGGTCGCAAGTGTTACTGTATAAAACAGGAAACATAGATAATAGTGTAAAAGTAATTATGAACAGTAACAGCGAAGGAAATATGCTTCAGTTGCAGACACGTAAAAACATGGGCTAATAATAAATATGTGTAGTAATGTGCGTTTTTTATGAATACTAACAATGATGTAGGTTGATTAAAAAAAAACTTTAGTGGTCAGTATCGAGTTGGTTATAAAAAATTGAGTGTCACCTAGTTCGATGTGAAAACAAGCAGAAAAGTTTTTTGGTTCACATTAACAGCTATGCTTATTAAATACGCTTTACTTCGAGTTTTTGTTGCGTTATGTTTTTTATTGTCTATTTCTAATTACACTTTTTTGTTGTCTTAACTTTTTTTCTATTCTCATTATGATAAAGACAAGATAAGATGATTTTACGCATTATTTTTAGTTTCGTGGTTACCGTTGCTTTTGTATTCCCGTTATGAAATGATGGGAATTGACCGGTTTATTCTTTTTATGAAGAATGTTGTACTGAAATTAAACTGTAAAAGAAATAAGTGGATACCGGTCATAACACAAGGACATACCAATTTAATTTTCATCTTAGGTTAACTTAGGGACACAGAAACGCGAGAAAACTGTATGTCCCAGATTAACTACTAGGTTAATAAAATAAAAATAAATCTGATCAAAACTAAGGTAGGCGCCATATGAATATATAATAATTTAAAAAACGGAAATATAGACATAAAGCTATCTTAAATCAACATCTATTGTGATCGTTTACATTTTATTATCATTGATACTTTACTGCACACTTTAACTTCATCATCATTATCATTCTTTCAGCCAAAAGACGTCCACTGTTGGACATAGGCCTCCCCTAAGCGTCGCCACAATGGCAGTTCTGTGCGTCTCGCATCCATCCACTTTAACTTAAGACAGGACAAACATTTGTTAAAATAAGTGTATAATGGGCGATCTTATTGCACAGGGCAATTTCTTACAGACAACCTTTGGATAGACTGAACGAAAGAAAACGATATAGTGCTGTCAGTGTTAGTGTGTTGTGTTAGTGTTAGTAATTTTTTAGTAACAATTTGTTCATTGTTTTTTTTTTCGGTTCCTCCGCAGATATATTAAGATGCTATTCAAACCTCAGCTGCAGGCTGCGAATGCAGGCAGTATATGCAGCGGCTGCACGAAACCGACTGCATGAAGCCGGCTGTTCTGTAGTAGTATGGATTTGTGTGTAAACCATTTCGAACATGGCTGCGGCTGCAGCTCGCGGCACTCGCAGCCGAGGCTCGGCAGCATGATTGGTTTTTTATGTAGTAATTATACGGATTTTGGGGGAAAACATTGCGAGCACGTGCTGCCTACATCCGCAGCCTACAGCAGCTTTAAGAATAGGTCAATGTCCTTTATTCCAAATTTATCTAACGTGTTCTATAACAACAAAACCCTCCACCAGTCAGTTTATACCAAATTAACAAAATATAGCTATCCAATCAGCAAGTTCCATTCAAGTTAATAAGTTTTGTCTCCGAGTTAATCTTCCGGTCAGCGCCAGTGTCTCATACTGCGCGGATTACATCGGCAATCTAATCAAACTTGCGAGACAGTTCCCAGGTTTATGGGCTGCAGGATTAAGGGCCTTATTATTGTGCTGTCGTTATTATAAGACAACTGTAATAACTAGGGAATAATGTGGACGAGGAAGTGGTGCGTTCTTGGACCTTTGTTCGAAAAAAAAAAAACAAATAAAACGGCCTAGTGCAGTACCTCTGCAGCGCCTCTAGCGGTCACTTGAAGAACCAAAATTTGCCATACAAAATATTTACGACGTCGATATCGAGTAGCGACGAATACTATGGCTTAAAACTCATGGTAGAGGTACTGGTCGGAGTCGCGCATGAAGTTTTCCGTCCGATTACCGGCCACCGTAGGCGCGTGTTTGCGGACGGCGAGCAATTAAATAAGCAAAAAAAGTAATCAAGGTTTTTTTATGGTTGGTAAAATCATCCAATGACAAATCCCGCCCTTGGGCGGAGCGGGAAGTAGTGTCAGACTCTTACTGACTAAAAACCTACCCCGTTCCTTCGTTGCCTATCGTGCCGGGGCCGGGTATTCCTTTCGGAAGCTGACCTATTAAAACACGTATTTGAAAACAAAAAGTACGAAACTATCTCCAAACAAACTCGAAATCTATAATTACACTAAAAAAGCATCTTGCACTTTGATGCCGTCTCGCGGGATTTTACCCCTTCAGCAACCATAAAAATAAAGTTCATAAAATACGAATTACCGTCAACCCTAAGTCTTTAGAGGCCATTTGAATTCATAAATAAGTCCAACAAAAATAAAACGGGATAAAAAAGCACCCTAACAATTAACAAATTGGTCGCAGTTTAGGGTTAATTTTAAACGCTTCCTACTGTTGTAATTTGAGTGGTGGTTTTTTACTGCAGTAATCTGAATCCTGAAACAATAAATAGTGACAATTATAGACGAAATATAGGTGGGTTATATTTAGAATAAGCGACCCGCCTCAAGTCACGAATCTTTACAATTCTCTAATTTTCTCTGCTATACTATACTTGTATTGCATATAAACCTTTCTTCTCAGTCACATTGTCAACTAGTTTCTGCAAGCGGCTTCGCCCGCGTGCCAGTCGGTCTCTCCATACAAACATCCAAATCCCGTTTTACCCCCTTATAGGTTTTTTTTTTGTAAGTAAAATCATCCAATGACAAATCCTGCCCTTGGGTGGGGCGGAAAATAGTGTCAGACTCTTACTGACTAAAAACCTACCTTTCCATTCATTGCCTTTGTCCCAGGGCCCGTGGTGACATTCTCACATAACCTTTGGCCCCAGTAGGCTTCGGCCCTGCTGGACGCCTACGGTTTGCTGACAACTCCTTGAGGCGCGCGGGAACAGTGCGCGCCGTAGACGACTTGAGCTCGGACCGGTCTGCTACCGGACGGACGGACAGCTAGCTACCCATTGCCCACCGTCCGCGAGCCCGCGCCTACGGTGGCCGGAAATCGGGATCGGAATCCCGGCGGCGTGTGCGCCTTTGCCTAATGCGGTCGGCCTCCTCCTTTTAGGTGGGGTTACGTAAAATCTGTTCTTAGCGGACGTCTACACCCTATAAGGAACCTATCTGCCAAATTTTAAGTTTGTACGTGTTATAGTTTCTAAGATTTCGTGATTAATCAGTGAGTGGTATTTTGCTTTTATGTAAATAGATTTGTGGAAACTACATGGAAATCCGATGTGTAGTTTTTGAGTTTATCGCAAGCAGGTAGACAGACAGACCGTGGAGGACTTTGATTTGTAATATGTACAAGAATCCGAGGAGAGCAGTGGTGGCCGAGTGGTAATGGCCCCGACTTACGAGTTGTAGGTCGAGGGTTCAAACCCACCCAGGCGCATTACTTGTGTAATTTATTTCATCATCACTGCTCTCAAAACAGTGAAGGAAAACATCGTGAGGAAACCGGCATGTCCTAGAACCAAAAATTCGAAGTCATGTGACATCCACCAATCCGCACTGGGCTCGCGTGGTGGATTACGGCCCATTCCCTCTCCTAGAGAGGAGGCTTGAGTCCCAGCAGTGGGACCATTATAAGGCTGATGCAAACCGAAAAAAAAACAAGAGTCCCGTTTACGCACCAACATTTTTAAATATTTTTTCCAAATGTCAGTTTTTCTTGATCTCAATATACTAGTATGTATCTTTTAAACTACTATAATCTTAAGGAACGCCACAGATCAAATCAAGATTAGTCAGAAACAAATAGTCTTGACATTTAAAATGTTTATAGTATAACATTTGAATTGAGCAATTTATACGGTAGAAGTGTTATTAAAATTATTGACATGAATATTGAAATGTAAAATGTCAACACCTCTGTTATATCCTGTGTTGAGTAAGTTTTTGTCGGTGGCAAAAGTGATCATGGCAATTTAAACTTTACACTTCATAGATTTATAAGTACCTCCGTAACAAACAATCAATGTTATATCGATTACGAGGACTTTGGGACCTAAGTTGTCAGCAAACCTTAAAAGCCCAGCCTGCTAGTAGGCAGGCAGGGTCGAAGCCTACTGGGGCCAAGGATCGGCTTCTGAAAAGAACGCTCGGCCCCGATATGAAAAACAACGAAGGAACGGGGTGGGTTTTTCAGTCAGTAAAAGTCTGACACTATCTCCTACTCCGGCCAAGGGCGGGGGATATCATTGGATGATTTTTGTCCACCGAAAAAAAAAGTTATTTATGTAGTTTATTTTTAGTTTTAAGTGTAATATATCTCTTAAGTTTTTGTTGTGCATATAATGTAATATCCTCAAGTTTTAACATTTCTTTATATAAATTTTTCAAGGTTTGCTGTAAGAAAACCCAATTGTGGGTTAAGTTCGCCTGTGTACATCACCTGTCCTATTTTTTGTAAGCTATATAGTCTGTGTACAATAAAGAATATAAGAATACAAAGAAATATATGTGCGAAAACACAATGTTTTCCAAATATGAAGCATTTTAGCAATTCATTAAAAATCTACAGATTTAATTATAAATTTTAAACACTATAATAGTAAAATGTTGCTTGTAGAATAATCTGACAAACAATAATTATAATGATTGCATGTAAACTAGTTTGGTTTTAATCGATAAAAGTAATTTTTAGAGGCATATTTGTGACTTTTACTTTTCGATTTTAATAATAATAATTTGCCTTTATATATTAGTCTAATTTAAATTAAGTTGCATTGCAATTATTCAGTTAATATTTGGCAGAACACACTGATTACTACCAGAGACTATCTTGCTGTACACTCTTATGCCAATTTTTCAGGTCGACATAGACAAGAAAAAATTCTCTATCTTGTCTTACACCCGTATTCATAAACAAGTAAAACTAATTGACTTGCCTTTACTTGAGTAAAAGTAACTACTTACTACGTTAAGAAAAATTGAAATTTTTCATGAAGATTTCTAATTTCAAGTAATGACTTAATAAGAAATTACTTAGCAACAAGTAACTATTACTACTGCTTTATAAATACGGTTGTAATACGAGTAGATAGATGGACAGTGCTGAAATATCTAGATCGCTCCGACCAATTGACTGCGCAATAATTCTGCGTACTTTTTCAAGTAGTTACCTAGTTCAGGGTGAGTCTTTTGACCATACTTTATATTGTATAGTATTGAAATTACGTTATCTCATGTACCACTAATATTCTCTTTTACACATTCCTTCTCCAAACCCTTTTATCGCAACTTATTTTTTACAAACCACACATCTGTTCGTTCTTTCAAGTTATTTTGGGCTACCCCCTGTCATTGTCCCTCAATTAGGCGCAGATTCATTTCAAGTGCCGGTCATATTTCTATCTATATACCAAACATTTTTATGCGATGTTTTTGCCGTAATTAGGCATTAATTGAGTAATTTATTAGACTGTAGCAAGGTTTATCGCTTGTTATGGGCATGCATGGACCACACGCACGATATGAATTTTTATTTAGAAATTCTTGTTTTTTAATGCGAGAGTTTGTATGTATGTCTGTTTGTTTGCTATTTTTTTCCACTGAAACTGCTAAAACCAATTAAAATAATAATAGAGGATTTACTTGGTAATTTATGAAGGCTTTTGCCATCGGTTTCACAAAACTCAGGTTATAAAAACTCATTTTTAATCTGTAGTGCTCAAGGATATTGCAGCTATATATTAGTGAAGGAATTCTCAGAATCGGTTTACTCACCATCACTGATTGCATCACTGCTTACCATCAGGTGGGATCGCAGTCTAGGACTAGTTTATATAAATTAAAAAAAGTAGTTTCAGATATTACTCCACTTACCGCGTCAGACTCGTAAAAAATGTAATAAAACTGCTCAATTCAGTATAAAATAATATTTATATTTATTACTCAATCTTTTGAATTGTCAAGAAGTCAGTCCGTCAGAAATGTGACGCTAGTTGCACATTCCAAAGCGTAAATCTCATGGAGAAGAATATGCAAGAAACTCGATGGATAGATAGATACTCTTTTAAAATTATGTTGTTACATTATTTTCTTAAATAATGCAAGAGACAAATTCTGCGTCTTACCTCAACGGCTGCCTAACCAGGACTGTTCCCGCCATTACGCTACATCCCCCACTTTTTCACAGGTAATCACAAATACGTTTTGGTGTTGCCAGCACAATTAGTCGATTACAATGAATAATCGAATACAAAATAAATCAAATAATATTTTTGATTATAAAAATCAGACTCAATAACCTGATTACGTATCAAAACCTAACAAACAGTACGAAGCAATTTGGCCAGATTGCGCAGATACCCTTATTCTTTTTCTAAAATAAAAGTAGTATCTATAATATCAGCTAAGCCCCGTTAAAATCGGTCTAGACGTTTCGGAGATAAGCCGGAACAAAAAGGACAGAAGGGAAAAATTATGAAATAAATTGCATTTTTGTTGGATCGCAGTCAATCAAATCTCAGTCAATGTGATTGGAATTCGGGCGGAACCAGTATTTTAAAAGTAAGGTTTAGATTGTGATTTTGTATATTACTTTTCCTTATGTGGCTGATTAAGTTCATGTCAATCAGCACTAAGCTAGTTTTAATTTAATACATTACCTGATTAGTCTAGTATATTGCATTAGTCGGGCAATTAATTGTTGAGTTATGTTTGTATTTAGTTAGTGTTGATCTAAGTAAGAATTTCTGTTTAAAAAATCGTTGGCTTGGTTGGTAAAGTAACGTTCACTATTCATACTAATATAATAAACTAGCTTTTGCCCGTGGCTTCGCTCCTACTCTACTCTACTTTACCTTACTCTGCCCTACTCTACCATATGCCAATAAATGAGCAGGTTTTGGATTTTTTATTTTGATTTAACGGGAAAAAAATATCCTGTCCATTATCTGGTTCTAAACTACCTTCCCATCAATTTTCAGCCAAATCGGTTCAGTTACAAATAATATAACTAACACGAACACGTTTTAATCCCGCAGAGGGTCTATTTTTTAATTTTATCTTTACAAATCGATAGTGTTTCATGTACCGAACCGCCCCTCCACGGGATTAAAACGACCAAAATTTAACGGTGTATATCGGATCTTAGAAAACTACATAAAACACTTTTTATCTCGGAAATACGTTCGGATGCCTTATAAAAATCACCTGAGTGAAGTCGCCAAAACTATTACTATGCTATCATTATCATATTTCTAAAAATACGCTACAATAAATGAGAATATGTCTTATATCTAATATTTTATGAGTCAGCTTTTAGGTAAATAATACAAGCTATTTGTAACGCCCACAGCTAGAAATAAGTTTTGGCTTTCAAATAAGTCACGAGATTTTTAGTTAAACAAGAAAAGATATAAGAGAAGGAATTCCGTGATTTACTCGGATATTTCACAAAACTTGTTTCAGGAAATCCGTTTTTTTTTAAACCCGTAAAAATTTTTGAGAAAAATTTTTCATTCAGAATCTCGATGGCTTTTTTCATATTTACGTATAATACTCGTATATGAGTATATTATGGAAGGCCAAAGTCCACATAAAACAGCAAATTTTCAAAGGTTTTTGCTGAAATATAGATGTTAAAGCAACTCTTCGTGCTATGTCTAGTCCCCTGCGGAAATCTTCATTTCTGATTCGATCACGCAAGGAAACTCCGAGCAAGCTTATGTGGCAATGGGCCCCTGCCCATTGCTCGCAGAACAGATGGCCGTTGGGTTAAGATTCTGGAATGGCGACCGGATCGGTCCGGACCGGTGCCGGAAGACGCAACAAGAGAAGGCCTCCTACAAGGTGGACCGATAACCCGGTAAAGGTTGCGGGAATCCGATGGATGCGAAACGCACAGGACCGTCAATTGTGGTGACACCATAATTATATTTATTCCCAAAAATATTTTAAAAAGTCACATTGGACACCACCGACACTAACTACAGCATAGGTCACGATGGCAGGTTATATCAGTCATTAGCCGACAGCGCACAGCTGGTTACGAGAACAAAACCACCTCTCAGTTGTTCGGGTGGCCCGGTGACCATGTATTTGTGTAATATGTATAACTTTGTGGTTTTTCATGATACAGTTATGAAATTTTGTACATAGATTCTTTAAATAAAAAATATGAAAAACATTTGTTTCGGTTTTCGTATATACTAAAACTAATTTTGTATATATATTAACTATACTTTGGCTATCAGTAATGACCAAGATAAACTTAGAAAAGAATTGAAAAAAGTTACATTGGTACTTGCCCCGTTTGGAATCCGCAACCTCAGGCATGAGAAGCGGGTTTTTTTTTTTTTTTTTTTTTTTGTGGTAGGTAAAAATCATCCAATGACGAATCCCGCCCTTGGGTGGGGCGGGAAACAGTGTCAGACTTTTACTGACTAAAAAACCTACCTTTCCATTCCTTGCCTTTATCCTGGGGCCTTTGGTGACAGTCTCACATAACCTTTGGCCCCAGTAGGCTTCGGCCCTGCTGGACCCCTACAGTATGCTGACAACTCCTTGAGGCGCGCGGGAACGGTGCGCGCCGTAGACGACCTGAGCTCGGACCGGTCTGTTACCGGACGGACGGACAGCGAGCTACCCATTGCCCACCGTCCGCGAGCCCGCGCCTACGGTGGCCGGAAATTGGGATCGGAAACCCGGCGGCGGCGGCGGCGTGTCCGCCTTTGCCTAAGGCGGTCGGCCTCCTCCTTTACTAGCATTACTGCTTCGCAGAAGGAGGCGACCGCCTGCCATTCCTCCTCGCTCCGGAGCATGGCTTGAACCAAGCCCCGGCGCGAGAGATCGCCGCCGATCGCCCCCACGAGGACACGGCGCTGCTCTTCCCAAGCGGGGCACACCTCGACTGTGTGCTCCACCGTGTCCACCGGGCGGTCCGCACAGTGGCGACACCCGGGCGTCGTCTCCGCACGAATCTTGTACAGGTACGGACCGAACTTGCCGTGCTCGGTCAGCACCTGCGCCAAACGGAAGGTGACGACGCCGTGGGGCCTTTCCAGCCACGCCTCAAAGAGGGGCCTTACCGCCTCGATCGTGGCGTGCCCAGCACGAGGTTGCGACAATCGCTCTTGCCATTTCACCATGAGATCCCGCCGGAGCTCTGTCCGCCATGCCGCGACTTGTCGCGGCAGCGGAGTTTCGCCCCGACGTTGCATCTCCACGCGTAGGTCATGCATGTGTGCAAGGACTGTTGCCTCCAAATCCCATGGTGGTAGGCCAGCAAGGAGGCTCGCCGCTTCGCAGGACACCGTACGGTATCCGCGGATCATCCGGATGGCCATGACCCTCTGGCAGGCGGTTAGCCGGGCCGCCACTCGCTTCCGTAGCGATGGCGCCCACACCGGCGCACCGTAAAGGGCCATGGACCGAACGATGCCTGCGTAGAGCCTCCGGCAGGAGGCGTCTGGACCCCCTAGGTTCGGCAGGAGCCGCTTGAGCGCAGCCCCAGTCGCATTCAACCTGGGAGCCAGACGTCGGAAGTGCTCCTTGAAGTTCCACCGGCTGTCGAGGACGAGTCCCAGGTACTTCATCGTCGACCCGACGCCGATGTGAACTCCTCCTACCGTTAATTGGGAGCCCGGAGGTGGCGCGCTCCGAGGGCCGTGAAAACACATGGCCTCGGACTTGTGCAATGCCACCTCGAGTCCCAACTGCTGTATCCTCTCCACGACTGTCGCAACCCCGCGCGTCGCTAGTTCGACCGCCGCCTGGTACGACCGTCCCCGCGCCAGGACCAGCGTGTCGTCTGCGTAACAGACCACGCTGACCCCGTCGGGGAGGTCGGCGCGCAGCACGTAGTCGTACCCGATGTTCCACAAGGGCGGCCCTAGTACCGATCCCTGCGGAACACCGCACGACATCTCTCGCCGTTTCAACTCCCCCTGATGACCGGGGTAGATGATGAACCTGTCCGACAGGTAGGCCTCGATCACCCGACAGAGGTAGTCGGGCACCCGGTGGTACCGGAGTGCCCTACCAATGCAACTCCAGGGCAGGGAGTTGAAGGCGTTGGCGATGTCCAGAGACACCGCCAAGACACACCTGCCCCGGGACACCGCATCCCCCGTCGTGAGGGCTCGCACGCGCATGATGGCGTCCACAGTGGAGCGCCTCCTGCGAAATCCGAACTGGCCGTCCGCAAGATCCGGCCCCTTCCGTGCCAGATGCACGACGAGGCGGTCTGCAATTACTCTTTCAAAGAGCTTGCCCACCTCGTCGAGCAGCACAATGGGCCGATACGCGGACGGAGAGTCCGCGGGGCGCCCCGGCTTCGCGATAAGGACCAGTTTCCCCGTCTTCCAGCGAAGCGGGAACTGGCCCCTCTCCATGCATGCGCTGAAGAGCCCTCTCAGTCGAGACCCGAGTTCCTCGATGGCCAGGACCCAGGCTTTTCCAGGCAAGCCATCGGGTCCTGGGGCGGTGTTCTTGGCACTCAGCCTTCGCACCGCCACTCTCATCTCCACCTCGGTCACCTCTGGAGCATTGTTGCCGTCGTTGCCGTCGTGGTCCGCATCGGACACCGCCGCTGGTGGCGGAGCCATAGGCGGGGGAGTATGCTCCCCTCGCGTAGGGAACAGAGCGCTCACCACACCCTCCACGAGCTGGGGCCGGAGACTCTGAGTCAGCGGGGGAGCCCATGGCCGGAGTTTCTCCATGACCATTTTGTATGGGCGTCCCCACGGATCGACGTTCAGAGACTCCAGCCACACGTTGCGGGCCTCGAGTTTGGCCCGCTTTATCTCCGCTCGGAGGGTGCGCTTTGCCGCCCTGTATCCCTCATACAGCTCCGCCTCTATGGCCTCCGCACCCGGTGGACGGGTGCGGCGCCTGCGGTGTCTAGTATACCGGCGTCGCGCAGCATTGCACGCATCGCGCAGTGCCGCAATCTCTGGCGACCACCAGTGTACTTGGCGCCGGGCACGTCCTGGCCGGACTCGGGGCATGGCCGCGTCGCAGATTTGCGACATGGCCACCTGGAACCAGTCCGCCTCGACGTCGATGTCGACAGGCCTGTCCGGTGCTTGCACCCAGGCCTGTACCATCGCGGCTTCCTGGAGCAGGTCCCTGTCCAGCTGCCTCAGCGCCCAACGCGGACCACACGGGGTCTGTCGGACCGGCACGGTCGAGGTCTGGGCGGAGACGTCAAACCGGATGTACCGGTGGTCGGAGAACGTCTCCACCTCCTCTATAACGCGCCAGTCGACGACACGCGGTGCCAGTGCAGGGCTGGCGAACGTGACGTCCACCACCGACTCGCCCTGCATCCGCACACACGTGGGGACAGAACCCCGGTTTTGTACGACTAGGCCCTGTCCTAGGGCCCATTCCTCCACCCTTCGACCTCGCTGGTTCGTGAACCGGGAACCCCAAGCCTCGTTCCAGGCGTTGAAGTCCCCGCAAACGACCACGGGGAGGCTGGAGTCAAACCCAGCAACGACGGCATCCAGCTCCAAAAGGGAGCTGTCCAGTTCGGCGAGAGATCTGTTCGGGGACAGGTAGACGCCTACCACCACTATGTCCCCGAACCGTGCTGCCACGCAACCCCGACCTTTCTTGACGGCCTCGAGTGCCGGGGTACCGGCGGCGGCCGACGAAATGAGTGTCACCGAGCCGCTCAGGTCCTGAACCCAGTCGGCTCTGGGCAGGACAAAGTGCGGCTCGGAGACAACGGCGATGTTGATCGACCACTGCGCCATGCTCTGGAGCAACAGATCCTGAGCGGGGGCGCAGTGGTTGATATTCGCCTGGAGGAGACGTAATGGAGCCGTTATTGACAGTCCATTACAGTCTCCTCCCGGGCCCTCCGTGAGGGTCCTGCCGCGGTGGTAGCGGCGGCGGCGTCTGCGGAGGCGATGGCGGCGGCAGCCAACGGGGCAGCCGCGGCGGTGAGCACCTTCGCGGGGACGGGCCTTGGGACCTTGCCCTTGGCCTTGGCGGGGGGATCGCAGGTCCTGCTCCCAGCCCGGTGGTCGGCCGACTTGCCTGCCGCCGCACATGCGTAGCAGTGCGGCGCTGCACTGCAGGTATCGGCCTTGTGGCCGGGCTGACCGCACTGGAAGCAGCGGTCGCTGCGATCTTCCTCCGCTGCGCAACAGACCCCCACGTGGTGGCCCACGTGGCAGCGATAGCAGCGCAGCGGTCTGGGCTCCAGCAGCTTGACTCGCGCGGAGACCCAGCCCACCAGGAGTCGCTTACCCTCCCCGGTGATGCTCCTGGCCGCTGACAGGGGGCAGTTTACAGTAACCGCCCCCATGCCAGTGCCGTCAACACGGATGGTGCCTGCCCGGACCTGATCGGCAGGGCACCCACCCGTCCTGGCGACAGCGGCCACGACCTCCTCGACCTCGACGGAATCGTCCAGGCCCATAATGCGCATGTCGACGCATCTTGTGGGCCTGGACACCCGGACCTCCTCCGCATCCAAGGACGCCCTGATTTTTTCAGCCAGGGCGTCTGCGGTGGGGCCGCTGTTGGCTCCGGGGACCTCCAACATCAGGGCACCAGTTGCGGTATGCCACATCTGGAAGCCCCCGGTGATCCCGAGGTCGGTGAGGTTCACCGCCCGCTTCGCCTTACGGAGGACCTCGCCGTAGGTCGCACCCTTTTTCGCTGCCTCCGGCTGCAGTGTGATAACTACAGCCGTGGAGCGCGGGGTGCGAATCCTGGCCGCGAGGGCCGTCCGCTTCCGCAGCTTTTGCCGCTCACGCCTCCTGGCAGCCCGAGCCGCCTTGCCAGCCTGCTTTTTGGCTCCGGCCACTTGCCATCCGGCTTCGGCCGGAGGATCTGCAGGTTGGGGAGGCGGCCTCGGCCGCCTGCTTGCCGCCACAGCAGGGGCTCCCGCCGCCTTAGGGGCCGGTGCCGCCTTGCCCTTCTTAGGGGGAGCCGCAGGGGTTGGCTTCCCCTGCTGCTGTTTTCTGCCCTGCGGGGCCGCTCCGGCGGGGTTCGCAGCCGTGGCCACGCGCCCGGTCTGCCCTGACGGGCCCGCCATGGGCGCAGCCGCCGAGGCCGCGGCGGCAGCGTAGGACGCCACCCTTCGCTGGCCGGAGGCCGCTAGTGGGGGGCGCAATACGATGCCCTCCAGCAGGGACAGCTGCTGCTGGATCCGCAGCTGGAACTGCTGCTGCTGTTCCTGCAGCTGCTTCTGCAGCTGCTGCTGGAAAGCAGCCAGCTCCCGCTGCACCAGTGTCAGCAGCTGGCTTCCCGACTCGGCCTGGGGCCGAGGCTGGGGCTGAGGCTGGGGCTGGGGCCGACTTTGCCCCTGCCCTTGCTTGCGCCCCCCTTCCACGGGCTCCTGGCTGCGGGCCCCATGGACCCCAGCGAGCTCGGCCTGGATCTCGGCCCGGAGCCCGGCTTTGAGCTCAGCCCGGAGCTTCGCCACGCTCTTTCTGAGGGCGACGTCGAAGGCTTCCTGTAGAGAAGCGGCGTGGCGGAGAACCGTCTTCTCCTTCGACGTCCTCTCCCTTTTGCGGCCCATGTCCCTCAGCGCAGCGACCACTAGCTCGCCGAAGGTCCTGCGCGACTCCTCGGCGGAGTCTTCGCGCTCACTGCCAGATGGCCCCGAGGGGTCCATCGCAGCGTTGATCGCAGCGGGGTGGCGCCCTTCCGCGGCGAGCCTCTCAGCTCGTTCAGTCACCTCCTGGGGGGTGACTCCCCTTCCTCTTCCCGATGCTCGGCCCGCTCCCCGCCCACTGGTGGGGATTTTTCGGGCCGAGCCCTTTTCGGCTTCATCGGAGGACGGTCCGTCCCTCGATAGGGAGCGCTTCCGGAAGAAACTCGCGTTTCCTCCGGAGTCGCCTCCCGCCTCCGCCACATCTTCCTCCTCCGAGCCTGAGCTCCTTCTGGATGCCGCGTCGGACTCCGACCGCGCATCACTCTCCGATGGGTGTACAAAGAATTTACTATTATCCATAAAGTTCCCACGAGTAATTAACTTTGGGTACTGGCTCAAAATCTGTGGTCCGCACTAGAGACTAATTTAGCTACCCATTAGTCAAGCTAACAACCTCCCTCACGGTGCGCCGCCGCTTGGAGGTTTGGGGTAATTTTTTATAGAGGTTGTCTTCCTCGCGGCCCGGGCGGTTAAGCCAAGACCCTCGACCCCCATCAAAAGTCAGAAACATGACCTTGGACAATCTCTGGGGCTACGAGAACAACGGTGGCAGAAGGAGGAGAGAGCCTTCCTCCTGCCTGCCCGGTGGCAGGGTGAGTGCACGCCGAGCCCGCTCTTGCTTCGCCACTGTGCCCTCTGCTAGAGCAGAGGGACACGCGTTGAAGCGTACTTCCGACAGAACATTCGCAGACGGCCATCGAGGCCCCTTAGGCAGGAGTGCCCAAGGGGGTTGTTGGCCGCCTCCCAGGGTGCACCGTCCCGCAGACTAGCCTTCGCTTCGGACGTATCCGCAAGGGAACTATAGCCTGCGGGCACTCGTGGAGGTTTTCTGTCATGGCACCCCATGAGAAGCGGGTGCTTTAACCACTGGGTCATCATGCCACTGCAGCTGTCAGTTTTCTTTCAAACCACTATTCTTAGGTTTGCTACCTCTGGTACCATTTTCTCAGTATTCCTCTCGAACTTTTAATACTCATACAGCAGGAACTTCCAATACTTTAATATCAGCAGACTGACCTACATCGCAGATAAGCGCCGTTCGTGTGCACCGGGTTTAAGACGACCGACATTGCATCTCAAGTGTTACTTCCCTTTGAATTTACGTTAGTGTATGTTAGGCTTTATGGGAATATTGCTTTGGTTTATTAGGTTTATTTTTGAATACATTTTCTTGGTTTGAACGGAGTAACGTTAGTGGGAATAAACCATCTTGTATTCTACCAGATAACAACACAATCAGGTTTATAATTTTCCCACTGCTGGGATTCAGGCCTCCTTTCTATGTGAGAGAATGAACCGTAATTCAGTACGGGACCCATAGCAGGTTCTTCAAATTTTTGGTTCTGGGATATGCCGGTTACCTCATGATGTTTTCCTTTTGGGAGCTGTAAAGATAAAGTAAACTACACAAAGTAAAGTGCCAGCTTGGGTTTAAACTTGCGACGTAAATTCGTAAGTCGGGATCGTTGCCACTAATCAACTCTCCAGATATATAAATTAACACTTCGATCCACAACTACCCAACTTGTTCATACAAAAGTAGACTTTAAACATCGGAATTAAGGCCTATAGTGGCGTGGATGTGAGAGGACACCGGTGTCCTCTGAGCTAGGACAGATTAAGATTGAATATACAAAGAATATTTACTGTTGTCATGTTCGAATCTGGAAATAAATTAAGATTCAAAACTTTTAAAACCGTTAGGTATGAGAAGGCAGAAATATCATTAGATCGGAAATTGTAATGAATACGACGATCTTTAAGTATGTTTATACAAGACAGCGAAAGTAAATTTCAAAACTGGAACAGGACGTATCATGTTAAAAAATGATGACATTACATAATTTCATTTATACCTAGTTCTAAAGAAAGTGTAAAAGTTTTTTATACAAAACATATTAAAAAACTTTTACAAAACAAAAAGCTGCTTGCTTTTTTTTTTGCTTGTTGTTTGCTTGCTTGCTGCTATTTGCGGCTTGTTTTGCTCAAACAAGAGAACTAATCTCTAGAAATATCTATCAGATTGCAAAAAAAAATCTGTATAGAAATGATTCATGTGAAACAGTATGTATGTCAGAATTTATAACATCACGCTAAAACCTACGGAAGTGGACTAATAATCAAAGACGCAAGCGAAACCGCCGGCACAGCAAGCATCACAAAACTCCTTAAAAGATACTCTTATTTCTCGCTCTAAAAACTCTTTCACAACACTACAAACAAAAAACTTAACCCGTTGACTAAAACGTCACCTAAAAATAGTTAAAACAATAAATATATTTCACGTCACTCAAACAGAAGACAAGACAAAATGAACTGAAATATGTATATATATTGTCATATTGTGTCGTATGACATACGAAAACGGTTTTAATATGATCCTGAAATAAACCTGAAAGCTTCAGGCGGCTGAATTAGACACGTTAGGTGTCAAGTTCCTTTGGCAAATAAATTTTAGTTACAATATTATGATTTTAAACAAAGGGAGAGTGTTTCTTTATGGTGTGACGTTTTAAGATGATCCATTTGACAGGTTAAGATGACTAAGTAACAAAATGGAATGGTCAGTTCGAAAGGAGCTTAATGTGGTAGCTATAAGGTATTTTCTCTTACGATGTAGCTATGCGTAAAGGGTGAAAAGCAACAAGAGTGTAAAAATGTGTGATTGTTTTCATTAAAGCTGTGTGAGAAGTCGACTCTTTTCAGCTATGAACGTACATTTTTCCCTCGTCTATTACTCATTTTTCACTATTTTGTTTGTGCAAATATCCATTCCTCTAGCTTTTATCAAACAGAGATACGCTAGGAAATGCCTTTTGGTCGCAATTTAAAGAAGTTTTTTTCTGCGCGGTACCCAATCTTATTTTTTTTTTAATTAAAACTTTCGTAAAAGTTAATCCTTGTAACATCAGCTTACCGTCATTGGTGGAAGCCGTTTTGTAGATTAACCGGAACAAACAGACAGACAGACAGACCGATAGATAGACAGACCGAACGACAGACCGACGGTTTGAAAAATGAAATCAATCAAGTAAAAAAAAAATATTGTTATTATAAATAGACACTGAATTTTATTTATATGGATACAGTGGCAAAATCTATACTTATAAATAAAATTTGAGTAAAATGTATGATTGTACATCATTTTAAAGTTCTGAATACAAAAACAAAACACATGAACAGATATTGTGGCACAAGCTTTAAGAACTTAATTGGTGTGTACAAATGCAAATGTCAGCTTAATGAAGCTCGTTGACAAATCAATGTCTTTTTCTTCTAAACTTAAACCTTCATCTCGTGAATTTAGATATCCTTAGTCACTAATACTACAGGCATTCTGTACAATATATATATATCTAGGTACAGCATATTAAAATTCTTGTTACCAATTCACGTATCTTCTACTTCAACTTTATGCCAGTGTAAATTGAGTTGATATCACAATGCAGGGTACTACTAAAAAAGTCATAAAAATATTAGAAGCTGTCACACAATTTGAACTTTAAAGAGACAGTTTTAAAGTTGATTTTCCTAAAATAAAAAGTGGTTTTCATGTTTGGAAACAAAATCGCAAACACAATATAGTCGCAGTGTTCAGTGCTACATATAGGAGGATGGCTGTAGGTGCGCGCGCGCAGACTAGACCCCCGTGGCGAGGCGCATCTTGATGCGGCTAACGAGCGCCCGAACAATGTCTCTATTAGCTTATTCTGGAGTTTTAGATCAGGACTGCAGAAACTATGGAGAGGGTTGTTGTGTCATTTTTTCATCAGTGATTTTATTAAATATTTTCGGTTAAAAATGTTACTGATTGAATACAAAGTGAGACTTTACTTCGACTTACTGCCTTTTAAAAGTGTTTTATGTCGGTCTATATAGTTAAAATACAAGAGAAAGAAGAAACTGACTGACTGACATAACAATGCACAGCTGAAACTACTGAGACGTCAAATTTTGCTCAAGGTTTCCTTTTATATCGTAAACGAACATCAAGAGAGTATTTTTCAAAATTAAACCCCCTAAGTACCTAACCCCGCTGAATTGGGATCCAAAGTTTGAATAGAGAAACTTTCTTCTTGTCCTTCGTGAGCGAAGCCGCTGGCAGAGATTATGTTGTTCACATAAATAAATATGAATCATATTTCTATGATAGACTTATAAATAGTAAATATAAATACAACCAAGTATGGAAAGCAATACTGATTGTAAATCAAAGAATAACAAAATAGCTAGAAGCAATATATATGAGTCACTGTATATTTTATCATACGTTTGAACTAATTACTATGAAGTCATTAAATTTTTTTATGATACAGAATAACAGTTTATAGGAAACAGGTGATTCTGCATCTTGCATCACGCCTTATTATCAAGTAATAGGAATTTTTATAGGAGTTTCCTTTCCACGAGTATGTAACAAATTAATGTACACATTAATTTCAACTACTAATTTGATTGCTAATTTGATATTTTAATAGTTTTGGAATCGTTAAAATCCCATTAAATATAGAAATAATAATTTACAATACATAAATGTTAAAAAACACGAAATATGTAAAAACATTCGACTCCACGTATTTTTCTGTGCGATGAAACAAGACCCGATCCCCTTACTCCACTATGCAAATAAAGTTAGTAGCAAAAACAAAGCGAAACACGGTAATTACACTTGGTGGAAAATTAACTGACATCGATACGGTGTACATGCTCTGGCCTGCACGGTATGGACGTAATGAGTCGAGATATCGAGCCTTAGTGCACGCCAGTGTATTTAGAGAAACATTTTTTTTTTTTGTACTGAAGTATATTTTAATGAGAACAATTAAACTATTTTAGATATAATGAGTGTCAGGGGTTTTTTTGCGCCACAGTGTAGACAGAAAGCCATTTTGTATGACTATAGTGAAATGAAAAATAACTGGTGAATATTTATTTGGGTAT
This sequence comes from Leucania comma, assembly GCA_958295575.1. Taxonomy (NCBI): domain Eukaryota; kingdom Metazoa; phylum Arthropoda; class Insecta; order Lepidoptera; family Noctuidae; genus Leucania; species Leucania comma. The sequence goes on along the minus strand of OY282477.1, from coordinate 17,755,509 downwards.
TCGTCGAAACAAATGCAATTCTTAAATATAACCAACGTTACTTACGTCGTAGAGCACAAAAAATGCAGTCTATTTTCGTCTACCATTTATAAAATAAAGAAACGCGATCTTTTCTGCATTTGAGGGTTAAGTTAACCCTGCGATCGCCACATAAATCTGCTGCAAAAGGGTTGTAAATCCAGCCAACCCCTTCCAAGAGTAGTGATGAACGACCGCCAGTATATTTTGATCCTTCTCCCCTTTCTTCCTTTTAAATAATAAGGAGTGAAAAGGGGTTATTTCATGGAGAGGCAGAGGTCAAAAATGTCTGGTCGTTATGTATAAATACGAATAAAAATTTCAAGGAGAACCGAAGATATGTTTCGTTTCACCCTTTCTAGTCTATTTTGTAAATTGATATTGGTTTTTGGGAACGTTTATCTTTTGGGGTGTAAAATTTTAATTTGATTTCAAAATAATTGCCTTTCGTGGACGTTACAAAAATACCTATCCATAATAGAGTTGGATATAGTTCTATAGATAGTTATTAGCAATATCTATGTCGATATGAGCATAGCATAGCATCAGCCTTATAATGTTCCCACTGCGGGAACTCAGGCCTCCTTGGGAGCAATCACAATACGTAATTAGAGATTGCAAAAACAACTACTATAAATTATTAAACATTTTAATAAATAAAAATAATAATAAAACAAAAACCTAAGTTGTTTTATGCACAATTACAATAGTAAACCACATTCCAGAAAAAAAATATCCAAATAACAACACGAAGTTCAAAAATAGAAACCAAATAAATACAAGCAAATATTTCAATCCAATCGGTTTCTATTCCCTTGCCCGTAGGCTATTTTTTACTATTTTTTAGAGTTCCGCAGGTGGAAACACGGCTCGCCATTAAGGTATTGACGCGGGTAGTCCGCTCCTTTACGGAACCCGCAATAATTCACAAAGAAAGCCTACCGACTGTATGGGAGCCGTGTTTGGGCACAGAGTAACTAAAAGAGACAGAGGCGATGTTGTATAAGGACTTTAATAGTGTAATGTCAAAATAAAAAGAATACTCTTGTGCAGATTAGGTGACTGTACAAGTTACACAGAATAGAAATGGTGTTGCATTGTTAATTTGTAAAAGGGATGATTGAAAAATCTGTGGGAGTGTTTTTATTGAAAGTTGTTTTTAAGGTAATATAATACCTATTTGATAAACAAAAATAATGAGGGAGAGAGAGTAAAACATTATTTAAATTATTTTTTTTACTTATTTTTTTTTTTCAGGCAAACTAAAACAGTATGTAAATAATGATCACTTAAATTATATTGTGCCTATATAAAATAAAAGAGTTTATTTATTAGGTATCTAAAAATCTCTAACAGGTGGGTAATTTTGATAGAATTTGAATAATTTTAAATATATTACACGTTTTAATGCATTTATTGCGGGGTCTTTAGTATCCATCACGTGTTTTATTGATTTTAAAGAGAGGTTCAATTTATGGTATGAATGAAATGTATCAATAAATCTATAAAAAAAACAATGGATTTTGGTACCTATAGGTTTAGATTTAGTGTTTTATTGTACAATAAAGTTTATTTTAACTTTCATTCAATTTTAAAGAAAATTTATTGCATTAATCAATTTGAATGGGCGCTATTAACTTTGGAATGACATATTACTTAAGTAGCATAGCATAATCAGCCTTATAATGTTCCCATTGCTGAGACGCAGATGTCCTCTCTAGAAGATTTACTTAAGTATAATTTTAGAAACGTATCAATTGACGTCACTAATCAAAACTATTTTTCAGAATGTCTCTGTCGTTTACTACTCTGTGGACATCAAAGACGCCGGCAGTTGGCATAATTCAGCACATACAGTATGCACTGATCGGCATTTTATCGGCGACGTCGGGGGTGCCCGCTAGTTTATGTAACCGATATTCTCTATTGAGACGTTTCTACAAAATGTTGCTTTGTTAGTGCTGTTGAAAACTTACTGTTTTATGCTGTAATTATTTCAGATTCTTTTGTATCGGAGAGAATGCGATTGTCTTTACAGAATTAAATGCCTCCTAGGTACTGACATTCTTTTCCCACGGGACGGGAGTAGGCAAAATTGTAGGTACCTAGAAAACTAAAGGCTCCCGTAGATAGGCACGACAACGATGCGACGGCATTGTAGCGACATCTATGATGTCACTTAGGAACTAAACTATGAAATCCTGCACCGCGCAGGTACAGTGCCCTGCTCGATTTGAACATATGCACTATATCATCTATTGGATATTTTCCCGGACCAGACATTTTTTTAGGTGGGAAATCAATCACCCGTTTGGTCGAAAAATTCTCACTTACTCTGATCCGTATACCTCCAAAATAGACTGTTGATCTACGGAAAGGATTGTCAGATCACTGGCGCTGTCGCATTGTCACATTGTACCTGTCTGTTGGAGTCTTAACAAATATGTATCATCATTCTTCCATTTTTAATTTTCATTCGTGGTAAAGGGTGATAAACAGTAAGCTATCAAGATTAAAATACTTACAACAAAAAAAAAAACACAAGTGCCTTTTTATTATTTAGCTTCTATTTTCTTACGTTTGACGTCAAAGTTATAATAATAGTTTAATTTACAACATTATAAAGCAGTAAAATATGTCACATATACACAAATATAAAAACGTAAGCAGGTGTCATAAAAATATGTTTATTATTGTAATATAATACATTTTGAAATGGGACTATTACATTTGCTAATTATTATTATTTATGGCAGTTGTAAATTATGGTCTATGTAGACAAGATTTTTATGAACCATTTACTCTACTTTAGACTAATAAAATACATTATTGTTAGTGAGAATGTCGCTGAAAATAAGCATGTGTTAAATTATTGTGAAATAATTTTTCGATGTTTTTGTCTTGGCCCATCACTATAGTTTTTCAAATTTTCGGTACTGGATTTTTTTTCAGACTTTGTTTGAATGAAGTTATGTTCAAATTTATTCTTAATGATGTGTGTGTAATGTGATGTTAAATTGGTGTAGTTTTGTATCTCAAGTATCTGTGCAACTGGACAATATGTGAAATCATTGAAACAGCAGAGCTGAGAATTTCAATTTAGTTTTGTCGATCTCAGCGATGTTTGCCTGCTTCAAATATTACAAAAACATTAGAATGTGTACATTCTTATTCTAATAGTAAATAAATAAACTTCATACGAAATCATGGCTTAAAGGACTTAGTATCCCAGCCAAATAAATAAATAAAAAATAACTAGGTACTCTCACGGTCATAAAAATTCTCCACATTATTTAAGTTAACGGAACGTTTGGGAGACCGTGGCCCTAGAATACAAAGGGCTAAAGTCAGTAAAAGTGTGTCACGCCCCCTCGTTCTACCCTAGAGAGGGAGAAATAGTTTAATGATTTCCTACTTCACATAAAAATAATAAAAAGTAAGAAATCATTAAATAACTTCTCCCACTGTAGGTTGAGCGAGACAGAGTGTCAGACTCTTACTGACTAAATTCCATCCATGTTCTTTCAGTTTCCCTTTGCGTTGTTGACAAGCAATTCTGAGTTTTAACCTGCCCAATATAAATTAATTAGCAAAACTTTTATATAAATAAGGAACCCATTCACAATAAATCTCAGTGAAATACAATGCTCGTCTAAAATAAATAATATGACGCATAAATATTAGGTATACTGAATCCCCGAAAACGCAAATTATATATATAAATTTATATGTAAATATTTATAATATAGATTCCATTCCATTGTGATGAATACTATCTTAGATATTTCTAAACAATTCTCCGTTAGAATCATCTAATTTATCCATTAGCATACATATGTATAGGTTTATTATAATAATATTGTACCAGAAATGTGGTATTTTGATTGTGTTCAAGATTGTGTCAACGCATTCAAATTTAAAAAAAAAAATACTTGGTGATGATTAAAATAAATTTATAAGAACATTAAAAATAATTATTAAATATTCATAGTTCTTTTTCTTTCTTAACTTACTTTTAAAAAATTTATTTCTTTCTTGATTTTATTTTATTATAATGATAAATAATCAAGTGGACGATATTTATAAAAATATTGATGAAATTTCAAGTTACTTTACTTACTAAATCTTCTGTGGGAAAAAAATATACCTATGTGTGAGTGGTCCGGAAACTTTAGATTCTTAAAGCGTTAAAACCTGTCATAGTACATCATTAAGGCGTACAAGCATTTATTAAGCGAATCGTAATAACATGTTAAAATTGCGCTTCCAAGCTTTCTATTGATTAAAAATTAATTGGACTAATAAGCACTGTTTAAAATAGTTGAGATAATTTTGTAAGCATTTAGAATTTAGATCGATATCGCTATCAATAAATCGATACCAGTATTCTATTTTGTGTTTTATAAAAGGTGATTCTCCTACCTAAAGATTAATAATAAAATAACAGTTGCTAGTCAATATTTTTTTTACAAAAGTTTTTTTTTTTGTAAATTAAATCAATTAAAATCGTTTCTTAAATTGTTACGCAAACTATCCCGCAAGGCATGCATATCAAACCCATTTAAATAAAAATAAAAAACAAAAATGTCTATAAATTAAAGAAAAAAACAACAAACAGCTACTTAAACCCTATGATTCGGAAAGCCGATGTAAAAGGCCGGTTGGGCACTACTCGTAAATTTATGAAGGTGAAACACGATTATGTTAATAAAACTTGTATGTTCGACATATTTGTGATTTTCTCACGAATACGGCGACATTTCGTCTGCCTATAATGTCAATGAACTCGGTGAAATTGTTCGTCGAATGTGCATTTTAGAAATGGTTACATGTTTTTCGTTAAATGAAACTCTTGCCTTCCTTTTTTCGTTTATTTTTCTGTTTTTGTTTTTATATTGAATTGTTTATTATTAGATTATAAATGAAAGAAAAAGTCCTGTAATATCATTTTTATTAAATCGGTTGTTTAGAAAATCTCCTTGAACTTGTCTTAAAAGAAAAATTTTCTGAATATTGGCGGTTTTTTTAAATTAATATATGTATTAAAATTCGTAATTTTATCAACACCGGTTTAAAAAACACTGGATAATATTTTGCATACTTATTTTATCGATATTTAAAACCTGTTCAATAACAGTTCTTACCTATGTTTTTTCTAGATACTTCGGTTATTTCTCATTGGACGAAAGCACCACGTTTTTTGTAAGTCTACCTTCAGATAGGAAACCACAAAGGTACGTGCGGTGTAGTAATTAGCAAATGGCCAAAGATCGGGTGCCGATACCGATACCCTTTTTTATTTGCCTTTCCCCTCACTATTCGGTTAGATCCTTTGGTTTAGGGAAAAAATGTAAAAGTGAACGGCGTGTGTATACGATTACAGATCAGGACGTAAACTGGATAAAGTAGTTATTTTGACTCTGTGAATACATGTGTGTACGTTTTTCATGTTTTTCTTGTTACAGTACTTTGGCACTTGTGACAATTAGTACAAATATAAGGGTTATTTTCCGTTTTTTATTTTTTTTTAGTTAGCGACGATTAAACATAAGCATGATCAGGCCCTTTAGTAATCCCACTGCTGGCACTCAGGTCTTTTGTCTAGGACAGAATATGGGCCCTAATTCACCACGAGGGTCTTTGAAGTTTATTTTATTATATTCAACATGATATTTTTTTTCTCAGTTTTGAGAGTAGTGGTGATGATATAAATTACACACATGCCTAGGTTTGACTGCGTAAAAAAACCTAATTAGCTGTGATTTCTTCTTTGCAGCTTTTATAATCATCATTTCAGCCGATAGACGTCCATTGTTGAAGATAGTGTCGTCACAATGAATGGTCTTGTACGTCTTGCATCCATCGGAATCCTTTGAGGCTCACCAGGTCATCGTTCCACCCTGTAGGATCACGACAACACAGTGGTGAAAAAGGATCGAAAGAAGATAGTTTGCAAGTCAAGACAATTTTTCTAATAAAAAAGATCATGGTTTTATTGTTTTCTTTCTAATTGAGCTCTATTTTGAAGATACATTTTACGACCAATCAAATCATATTAGAGATAGGAGGTCTTTTATAGTCTATGGTAATCGTGCAGAAATAACAAACTGCGGAACTATAAAACATTACATTTCAATGTTTTACCCATGTTCAAAAACAGTTTAATTGATTTTTAAATGAATTAAACTGTTTTCCAAAGTAAGTAACCTTATACACACGAATTGACCTCACAAAACCATCGATTTGGTTATAAACAAGAATCGTGCTTTTGTTATGAAAGCTTTCGAAATTGTACTTTTACTTGTTGAGATTTTTTTTTTGAGTTATAATTAAAACCAATACTAGAAAAGTCATATGTTATCATACGTAACGATAACATATAACTTTAAATTGAATGAATTTAAATTTTCGATATGTGTATTTTTTGTAAACCTGTTAATTTTGGAACGATAAATAAAGTAGGTCATATTCATAACTATCGACAATTTCGGCTGAACCAAATTGATACTATATTTATTTTAGTATTTAGCGCAAATACATCAAACACCATTAGTTATATATTATGCCAATCTTTCCAAATAACATAGCGACATAACAGTTCATAAATATTACGATATATCTACTCGTATTTAAATCAATAAAGTATCGATAACTGGGATCGCATCTCTATCGTAAATATCTTATGAAGACGTATATATCACTAAGTTATTGGACTCATAATGTCAAAGACTAGCATTAGTTTAGCTCTGGTTTCTTAATTGTTTTTTGTCACGCGAAATTTTTTGAAAGTGGTATTGTAAAGAATATAATGGTCTATAATATAACAGAGGCTCTCAAACTTTTTTGGTTGGGGCCCTTAAAGGGCCTAGGAAGGCCGATGCCTGCTAGGGTTGCAAGTTTTTTTGTTAGCATGGCCCTGGAACGCAAAGGGCAACTGAAGGATCACAGGTGGGATCTAGTAGCGAGAGACAGACACGCCATTGCGCTCCATCCAGAGCGGGAGAATTTATTTGATAATTTCCCACTTCTAAACAAAATATATCTAGGTACGTGGTATTTCTTTTCAGCAATTTGTTCTATTTATGAAAAACAAATTAAGCTTGGCAGTATTTTGTAAGTTTTCTGTAAAAATAAATAAATGTTTCTGAGAAGATATTAATGTAATAAAGAAAATTTTTGTATTTTATTTGCGGCTTCGCATATAACTCGAAACCCCGAATGGTTTGATTGAGATTAGCTATAAAGAGCAGCTTCTTCATAGTTTAGGCAGAGACCATAGTCTTAGCATAGTTCTTGGTAAACAGTCCACTAAGTCTCCCAAAACTATAGCATTATCTTAGTTTTCTATAGATCGCAATAGTTTCCCACAACCAGGGGTTATCCTTGGGCACACTACCATAGCGTGTACAAGGACAGTTAGCGGTTGCTACAAAGTTCCATGAAGTATCTAAAAGCTAAAATTTTAGCTCGCGTGGGCGTGGGTCGCGTGGTGTTACATGTGTGCGTCAGTCTAATGTAATTACATTAGACTGACGCACACATGTAACACGCCTGATTTGTACGTAGAACGACATCGCGTGGCGTGGATCAAGTGTAGCTCTACAAGTCTAGTTTGCATATAAAATGTATGGAGACCGACGCGCACAGATCGGCGTGTGTGGCACACGAGTGCGCAGTGTAGTTCTAGCATAAAGAGCCTTTGCGAGTTGGGGTCGGCCCCTCATACGCCTTCCAAAAACCCAGGACTTTAGGGTCCTGAGTTATATATTAAAAGATATCTATGTTCATAGGTTCATTAAGATTTCTGATTTAGATACCATTCCATCTGCAGACTTCCAAAATGGACGGCTTTTATATAGAGAGCTACTTTTGTTTTAAATTTATTTAATAGGTTTTCGTTTTTTATAGTCAATTAGCGATGTAATTGTTAGAGTTTTATTTAGTTTGCGTTTGTTATTGGTCTCGAAAAACAATCCATTAATTTATTGGAGGCAATCAAGGCAATTGTAAACCTACCTACAACCTGCAATAGGAATGTGTCTATCTTTATACACCGTTACATTTTAGTCGCTTTAATCCCGCGGAGGGTCGATTCGGTACATGAAACACTATCGATTTGTAAAGAGAAAATTAAAAAATAAAGTATTTTTTTTAAAACTCGAATTAATTTACGCATGTACGAAGTTCATTTCTTCATGCAAACGTCAGCTAAAAGAGGCCAATGAACTGTAGGTAGTTGATACGCAACGACCTACAACTACCTACAAGGTCATTGACTCGTTTACTTAAAGAAATTAATTTCGTACATGCGTATATTAACTCGGGTTTTAAAAAAAACGGTACTATATTTTTAAATTTTCTCTTAACAAATCGATAGTGTTTCATGTATCGAATCGACCCTCCGCGGGATTAAAACGACCAAAATTTAACGGTATTTATTAAAACGGATAGCTGTTCGTTAGTTTCTCTAAAGCTCGAGAACTGCTGGACCGATTTGGCTAATTTTAGTCCTGAATTAGTCCAGGAAAGGTTTAAACAGTGAGAAAATATGATCCAAATACAACGCCATCTCTAATTAGAATGTCGTTTTAAAATGAATTAACACGGGTTCGGCCAGTAGATGGCGTTATCTTTAGCTAAAAAGTATTACAATATTCATTGACTATTAGGTGGTAAAATCCTAAGCACACAAGTTGAACCATCACAATGCGCTGTAATCAATTTTCGGGTCTCAATCGACAACATGGTTGCACGTAAACATAAAAACGGGTTCAATTTATTTGCCGAGTACTATTCGAAGTTTGCCAGGTCAGCTAGTTTGAAAAAAAATTCTTGATTTTCTTGTTTTTGTGTAAATTGGTAGGCGCCGTTCATTGAGGAGACGAATTAGCTAGACGTGTGTCAGACGAGATGCCTGGGTTTATAGTTTCTTAATTGCTCTGACTAACAGATTGTTTAGGTATGAAATTGACAAATATTTTCATATCTGACTGGCCTATTGGTCTATTGGTTAGTGACCCTGACTGCTATGCCGGAGGTCGTAGGTTCGATTCCCACCCAGGGCAAATGTTTGTGTGATGAGCACGATCATTTGTTCTGTGTCTGGGTGTAATTTATCTATAATATGTATGTATTTAGAAATATATAAGTATATTTATCAGTTGTCTAGTACTCATAACACAAGCTCTGCTTAGCGTTGGACTAGACAGCGTTGTGTGATAGGTGTGGAATGTATTATAATTATATTATTATTATTATTATATCAATGCCTCTCTTACATTCGATTTTTCTACATAGCTAAATCTGTGTGGCTATTCACGCTAGCTCAGTTATTCTTCGGACGTCGAGTAATGGGTAGTGGGTAGCTTACTGTCCCACAAGGACTAGGCACCAGCTGATGACGCGTTGTGTTCCACGCCTACCTAGTGGGGAAGCAGCTAGAGCCGATGCCTAGGGCTGCGGGATTTATCGAAAGAGGTTTTTAGTCAGCAAAAGTCTTACATTTCCGTTCGCTCCATCCAGAGCGAAAGGAGTTATTTGATTTACCTCCAAAAAAGGCTTCTCCATTATCATTATTACTTGCATATTATAAATATCCATAACTTACCTTATTCTAACTCATCCCGAAGATCTTCAAATGAATTTCATTTCGCGATTGTACCTGCAATCAAAAACATTTTTATTAGTAATGAAAAACGAATAAAATAATCTAGCAGCTCACACCACGTAAAGCCCAAAGACTGGGTGGTTATTTGAAAGAGTTAAGGCCGCTTCTGGAATCCACAAAACAAAAGAGAAAACCATGAAAAATTATTTTTTATTAAAATTGACTATATGACCAAGCGCGCTGGGCAAAAATTGAAACATTATATAAATTAGTTTGCTTGTTAAAAAAAACTCGCGTGTCTGAGCTTAATTTACAATTTTAAACGTTTATATCTACGAGATTACGTCACGGAAATATTTGAAACTAACCCTAACTCTGTTTTTTCGAGGTATCATACTAGAAATTACTCGTGGGCGTGTTCACAAACATGCAAAACTCATGTACAAAAAAACACGCCGACCTTATCTGTAGACCGTAAAAATTTTTATTCCGTACGGGAATCGAATTCGCGACACGTAGAGCAGCAAACAATCACTCAACTACTGCGCCAAGCGTGCCATAATTCGTAAACTCAATAAAGAATAAATTACAATATTTCTTAATACATAACTTCAATTAACGTCAGTAGGTACCTTCTTCCACCGTATCTAAGTATAAAAACACATGCCCGTGAAATACATTGGCTACACAAGTTTTCAACGAAATCATTCTTTTACTAACAAACAAAACAAATATAATTGGTAGAGCCAATATTTAAATTGGCCAATCACTGATGCGATAGATGATAGCGTGGAAATTGTGATCACACGCGTGCTTTTATATACATTCCTGCACTTCGTAAAGGAATGGTGGTAAAGTGACATTGCTTTTAGACATGATTTTTATATATCATTTATATATTGGTGTCGTTTAGTAATAGGTCTGTTTGTCTGTCTGTCCCTTTGACTCGTGAACGCGTGGAGGTATCGTGTTAAAATTAAAACCATATACTCAAATTTGCGGTCCCTCGAAGCTGTGAAAAAATCAAACTTCTTAGTTAATGAAAAAAAAAAGATACGACCGTTTTTGTCGCAAAAAACGTACATTTCGACACTTTCAAGGGAATCAAAATACATAGGGTACGAGTACTTCCCGTTGACCTAGAATCCTGAAATTTGGCATGAAGCAAAGTCTTATAGCACAAGAATAGAAATAAATCTAAAAACTGTAAATTGGTAATTACGTCACACAGAAAAACTTATTTTGTTTCGGAAAAATATTCAAGAATTGAACTGTTTATTTTCATAAGATAGTTTGTACAGAACCCTAAGTGAGCGAGTCCGACTCGCACTTGCCCAGCTTCTTTCCCCAAGTGTCGCCATAACGAATCTATTGGATTCCCGCGACCGACACCAGGTCATCAGTCTACCATGTTTTTTTTTTATGTTAGGTAAAATCATCCAATGACAAATCCCGCCCGCGGGCGGAGCGAGAAGTAGTATCAGACTCTTACTGACTAAAAACCTACCCCGTTCCTTCGTTGCCTATAGTGCCGGGGCTGAGCCTTCCTCTCAGAAAACGGCCCTTGACCCCAGCAGGCTTCGACCCTGCCTGCCTGCAGTTAGCAGGCTGGGCCTCTACGGTTTGCTGACAGCTCCTTGAGGCGCGCGGGAACAGAACGCGCCGTCGACGACTTGGGCTCGGTCCGGTCGGTTACCGGACGATCGGACAGCGTGCTACCCATTGCACGCCGTCCGCAAGCCCGCGCCTACTGTGGCCGGAAATCGGGATCAGAATCCCGGCGGCGGCTGGGGCGAGCGCCCCGTTGCCTCTGCCTGATGCGGTCGGCCTCCTCCTTTGCTAGCATTACTGCTTCGCAGATGCCATCCCTCCTCACTACGGACCATGGCCTGAACCAAGGCCCGGCGAGAGAGATCGCTCCCGCCGATCGCCCCCACGAGGACACGGCGATGCTCCGCCCAGGCGGGGCACACCTCTACAGTGTGCTCCACCATCAGTCTACCATGTGGAAGTCGGTAACAGACCGGACCGAGCCCAAGTCGTTTACGGTGCGCACTGTTCCCGCGAACCTCCAGGAGTCGTCAGCAAACTGTAGGGGCCCAGTAGGGTCGAAGCCGAATCTGGGGCTTTGGGGAGGTATGAAAATGCATTCCAGGGCCCTGGAACCAAGGCAAAGGAGGAACGGAGTAGGTTTTTAGTCAGACGGGGGACGTCATTTGATGATTTTACCTACTTTATAAAAAAAAAAACATGTAGAAGTGGAAGGCCTTTTGTGATTTTTATCTTATGTGTGTAAAATATTTTTTCAGACAATATAAATCAAGTCATCACTGCAATCGTCAAATTCCTACAATCCATTCAAATTGGGTGTCAAAATAATCACGATGATTTGCCAAAATGTAGGCACTTAATTCTTCTGAATCACCGAAATTATAACGAAATACCTATTGTCAATATTGATACCATCCGCGGTCTTGAAGATGTATGACAATGCTCCACCGGTACATGTTCCCATACATATAAAACTTTTTGGGAACACATTTGTTGTTCGTACAGTTAAAAATTGGAATTATCTCCCGGAGTCTGTTTTCTAATAGCTACAACCTAGGAGACTTTAAGTCAAGAATGAATAGGCAAGCGTGCTCCACCGTCGACCTCATCACCGTTTACTATCAGGTGAGATAGTGGATAAACGCCAGACTATAAAAAAAATACAGGAGGAAGAATGGACGGTTTTTTGGGTTCTTCTCTGAACTCTGTTTCTAGGAATTTAAATTAAATATCTGTAGAAGAATTTTCGTGGAAAGCAGTCTACATTTCATGAGAAGTCAGTTTTCAAAGCGCAGGTGTTCTAATCCATCTTTACTTGGTAACTATACAACCTTGTTTTTAGTATATGCGAAATCCGAAACACGGGTCTTTTATTTTTATGCAAAGAATCTATGTACAAAATTTCTTAACTGTAACATGAAAAATCACAAAGTTATGGTTGTCCACACAAACATATGGTCACCGGGCCATCCGGGTGACTGTGGGGTTGTTTAGCTCCCGCATCCAGCTGTGCGCTGCCTTCTAATACCCGCTATGACCTACCGTGACCTGTGTTGAACTTAGACAGAGCTGATTCTTTTTTTTAAATTGGAAAAAAATATAACAAGGTGTAAAAATTATTGAAATCGACTCAGTTACTGATTCTGAACAAACTATATTCAGAATTCGCATATACTAAAAATAATGTTGTACAAAAATATTGATAAAGGTGGATTGGCACACGTTTTGTAGGGATTCCGACCACATATCTAAGCAAGCGTTAGACTGGAATCTTCAAGGACAAAGAAAGTGTGGCCATCCGCGTCCAACCTAGCGTCGCAACGTGTTGGCAGAAGCAGCGAGTAATGGAATGACGTAAAGCTCAAGACCGTCCATGATGGAGGATTACTATAAACGACCACTGCCCCATCTACGGGACATAAAACATTAAGTCATATAAGTGGGTTGTCATAATCCCTGCAGGAAGACTTCTATTTCCTCTCACTTCGCAAACCACAAAGCAAACACATTTACCGCTAATATTTATCAACAAATCAGCAAAAAGCAACATTTCAATAGGCCGACAATCACTTTCCTTTGAGATGTACCGTGTGAATTCTGATCGAGCCTCAGTTGCTCCAATCGATCCTTAAGAAGATAATTTTAAAAAGTGATTTTGAAAAAATGCAAGAACAAAAGTGCCGCTCGTCTTTCGAAATTCGCAGATTACAGCGGCATCTGATAAACCAATAGTCGTGTAGTCATGCAGGTGTAGATTGGCCATTGATTAGTTTTTTTTTATTCGTACTTAATTGGTTATGTGGGTTTTTTGTGTAATTTTTTTTTTCTTAGTGGGAAATTATCGAATAATCCCCTCCCACTCTTGGTGGAGCAAGAAAGGATTTTTACTGACTAAAACCCGGTTGTGTTCTTTCAGTTGTCGTTTTATTTCCAGAGCAGGGTACACTTTATGGAATAACCTTGCAGCGCTGAAAATTTTCGTGTCAAAAAATCACATGATCTATGATTTACAATTTTGTTGGTGGTGAACTTTTTTATTGTCTTTTTAATGCAACTTTTGGAGGGAAAATCCACTACATTTTCAATTTTTTATCAACATATTTTTCATATGATGATTCCTAAAAGTACCTGGTGAATATAAAACAGAGATTGTTTAAGAATCAGTTTAAACGAATTATAACGGTGTTTAAGAGTCCTATGTTAGGGATAAAACATTTCCATTTGCAACTCAAACAAAACACAGGAACACGCTAATGCGTTCCTCGATATCCCCGAGCAACACAAACCACCATTTATTTTTTGCCGAATTAATCACCCACCATGTTTACAAATTCCGTCATTCACTCAAACGTTATCAGACCCAAAAAAGGCCCTCCAGCAACACAAGGAAAACATTTAAATAATTACGAATATCTCGGGCCAATTATCGGCGTCCCGCGCCAATGCACTGTGGACGGACTACAGGAGACAAAGTGTCGAGATGAAAGGCGCCGCCGCCGATTGTCGCGGCTTTGTATCCTCACTCGTTAGTCCGGCATTATCGTATCAAGATTTATTTTAACGATTAAGTTTTTGGTGCAAGGTAGAGGTGGACAGCGATTTAGACTTGGGAAGACTTTTAACAAAAAGGACCTTAAATTTTCTAAATAGTTTGATTATTAAAATATTATATTCTTTTGCTTTTCCAACTTCATTGCTATCATGATTTCAGCCGAAAGATGTCCAGTACTTGTAATAGGCATCCCCTAAGTGTCACCACAAAAATCAGTACACCTTGTGGAAGGCCTTTCAACGCTGCGTCTTCCTTCTTTATTAAGAATGATATAATATAATCATTTAATATATCAATTATTATATTATAATAAAGCATACAAAAAAGATAAATTAATAAAAAAATACAGTGATCGTTTTAAGCTACTTGATTCTGTGTTTCCTGGTGACGATAACTTAGAGGTCTTTAAGTCAAGGGTGAAATAGTGAAACATTACTTCTAGGCTGCTTCACCGTCGACCACATTATCCCTTACATATTGATTTAAAAAAAATGCTGATAACGAATACGTTTATTTACCTCATAAGGCGATATTTATTACTATTACACCTCAATTCCTATAAGAAATAGACATATAACGTTTGATTCATGATTAATTTGCCAGTAGTAGACTACATCATCCAAAGATTGTCTGATAGCTATCGCTGTCAGCGATAAGACCGCCATTGTATCCATAGACATAAGTTGGCGTACAAATTTTTTTATTCTACTCTATTCTACACCTTCACACACTACTTATAACCAGTAAGTACCTCCCAAATCAGTGTCCCAAATCGCTCTCGCTCCGTCCCTTCTTCTCCCGCTGTCGCTTATAGCTTGGCACCGCCTTAAATTCAACGATTAACGCTCATAGCTTCAGTCATTAAGCCACAATTGGGCTGTGTGCACCTCCACAATTATAGAACAGCCGCCATTGTTTTACATGAAACAATATGCCTGTTTTGTAGACTAAATGCAATTTGAATGGAAATAATTGAAATCAAGGATTGCGGATTTACGCAGAAATGTTAACAGTTAAAGGATTAATCATGGTTCTTGTTATTGAAAAGATTTAAAGTAAATGTTAAAGTATTAATTAATTTATTGATTTATACTTTCTTTTTTGGTCGAAAATAATCGAATTACCTAATCCTGCTCTGGATCAACGCACGAGAAAGAGCCCGACTTTTACTGACTGAAATCATATTGACATTATTGATATGAAATTTAAGTTACAGAGTATCTACGTTATGCGCTAACATCACAATCAGAAAACCTGAACTCGAAGCTCACACATCACTGATAGACTAACGTGTGTGGTCATCGCAAGCGATGTGAAATCGTGCCTCAGAGGCACAATTTCAGCGGTCCACGCGCTGGAGTCGAGTCACCTAATCTTCCGATGTTTTGATTTAATCTTAGGTTTTTTTTTTACTAAGGTCATGATAATTCTTTCAAAGACTACGTTATGCTTGTTCCATGTAACTTTTGTGCCTAATTATAAATAGTAAGGAGGTCCCTGAATACGTTTTCCGCTGGTACACCAATTTTTTTTTAAGGTGGATAATCATCGAATGTCTTTTCCAGCTTTAGGGTGGATCTGGAGGGTATCGAACTTTACTGACTAAAACCAGAACTATGTTCAGTTGCCCTTGCCTTGCCCTTGCGTTCTGGTACTACGGATAATAATCTTTTTAGAAATCGACCCATGGTTCTAACTCCTGAAAAGGAGGGGTGAAGTGATATAGGTATGAATTACTCTTGATTCTAATTTTTTATTTTCCTCTTCTTTTAACTGTATATGTCATCAACATCATTTCAACCGAAAGACGTCCACTGTTGAACATAGACCTCCCCTAAGAGTCGCCACAATGAACGGACCTGTGCGTCTCGCATCCATCGGATTCCCGCAAACTTTACCAGCTCATCGGTCCACCTTGTTCATACATGGTACAATTGTATGTGCCTATAATAGCCTTCCAACAATGCGTGTTCTGGTACGCGGCCGCCACTCCA
The DNA here is from genome assembly GCA_958295575.1 of Leucania comma. Classification (NCBI taxonomy): domain Eukaryota; kingdom Metazoa; phylum Arthropoda; class Insecta; order Lepidoptera; family Noctuidae; genus Leucania; species Leucania comma. The sequence goes on along the minus strand of OY282477.1, from coordinate 17,739,287 downwards.
AAACGTTTCGGCCTCAACTGCCATCTGTTCTACGAGCAATGTGCCCTGCCCATTGCCAGCTATGTTTGGTGATTTTCGTGTTATGTCGGTAACATTGGTTCTTCTGCGGATATCTTCATTCCTGATTCGAGGAAAACTCTGAGTAATGCCCTTTCTATTGCCCTTTGGGTGACTTTAAGCCTTCTGATAAGGCCTATAGTAAGCGATCACGTTTAGGAGCCATATGTCATCACTGGCAACATGCACTGATTATACACTTTTGTCTTTAATAAAAACTGGGCTTGGAACAACGGCATCATCGGAACACATTACTAAAATATTCACTCACCATCTCATAAACAACGAACAGTGTACCAAAATGCGGACTCCACAGTAACATCCCATCAAAAACCGATACAGTACATTTTATTACTTCCAACTTTCTTCAAAATTGAACCATTACTTCGTCATCAATTTTGTCACTGACTTATGGGACCATTGTCTCATATAAGGAACGATATTTCACGATACAACATAGCCAATTGCTTCATTTATTACGAAAAGGTACCAAAAAAGTACCCTCGGTGCCTTTTGATGGTACACAAAGTATTTAGGTTAAAGAGTATTGTAAAATTTTATATGTGTAATGACTTTTAATGAACATTTTCATGGTCGCCATTTTGTCAAGAAAATGTACTGTTATTATTGTTTGTATGGGTAACAGAAATGTGCATAAGTGTGCTTTTATATTTTTTTTGTCATCATAATCATATCAGCCGAAAGACGTCCAATGTGGACATAGGCTTTCCCCAAGTGTCGCCACAATGAAAAGAAAGAAAGAAAGATCGGATTCCCGCAACTCTTGCCAGGTCATCAGTCGACCTTGTAGTCGCAGTGTTGCCTTCCAGCACTCCGTCTTCCGGTACCCGGTCGCCACTCCAGAACCTTTCGGCCCCAAAGGCCATCTGCTCGGGCTGGGCTTATAATAATATAATTAAGCGTATTTCATCTACATAATATATAAAGGTGAAAGTTCCTATGTATGTTTGTGTATATTTGTTACTCTTTCATGCTACAACGGCTGAATAAGTTTAAACGAGTCAATGACCTTGTAGGTAGTAGTCGGTCCTTGCGAACTAATTACTTACTTGCGAACTCGCCCAGCTGACGTTAAAGGCATAGAAATTAATTTCGTACTTGCGTAAATTAATTAGAGTTAAAAAAAAGTACTTTATTTTTCAATTTTATCTTTACTAATCAATAGTGTTTCATGTACCGGATCGACCCTCCACGGGATGATGACCAAAATTTTACGGTGCATGTTCCATTTGGATAATTTTTACTTTCCTGCGGGTGAAGCGGATAGCAGAAGCCTATAGCTACGTATACTATACACAGCGTGAATAACCATGTCCTAAATACGCATTTCACCCCTGCAGCGTGCAAGCTGAACGTGATTTTTCCGTTGATAGGAACTTTCAAAAATCTATTTCCCGTCTGGACGTAGTTCCGGTGGCACTCTGCCTATTATCCTGAGGCTATTATTTTGCTAAATGAAAGGGCCGAAACGGAATTGTTTTTGACGAACTTTCCGGTTGTGACCGGTTTGGAAAAGGGTTATTTTGGCAGATAAGTGTTTTCTTAATGGGTTTTTTTTAGGTGGGAAATCATATAATGACTTCTCCCGCTTTTTTACCGGGGTGGGAGGACTTGTTAGACTTTTACTGACTAAAACCCGCTCCTACGTTCCTTTCTTGCCCTGCATTCCTAGAAGCGAAACCATGGTCCCAAAAAAGAAAAAGCTCGGGGTTCTGGAACGCAGGGCAACAAAGGAACGTAGGAGTGCATTTTAGTAGAAGCCTAGGGTTAGGCAAAAGTGAACCCCGGGGCCCTAGAACAAAGGCAATGAAGGAACAGGGTAGGTTTTTAGTCAGTAAGAGTCGGACACTATCTCCCGCCCCACTCAAGGGTGGAATTTGTCATTGGAAGATTTTACCTACCATAAAAAAAAAAATGGTCACAGCAATCTTCGACCCTACTGGATCCCTACAGTTTTGCTGACCTCTCTTTGAGGCATGCGTGAAATAATACGTGCCGTCAAAAAAATGAATCAAGTAACCAAAATCTTAGAAAATGTATTTATTAAAAACGGTGAAAATTGAATAGAAAACAAATAACAAGAGTCATTATACGAACAAAGTATCATTAAAAGACTTTAATACCATAATAAAAACTTGGGCAACCTTATTTGAAACCCAGACACCCCGCCAAGTGACATGTACCCACAATTTTCCGACCCACATTCAAACCGAGGTAAAAACATCGTTAAAACGAAAAAAAAACCTTTACTTTTAAATATTCATTTCATTCGTGGAACAAGCAATTATAGATTTCAAAGCGTCGCTATCGTCTATAGAATTGCCACCCGTTGACACGACAGCATAAGTGAGAAAGACAACAAATTATATCCCATTATGTTCTATGACGAACGATTTTAACGCCAAATATAAAACTAACTCTAAAAAATTTAAAACCAAAGCAAAAAAACACCAAAACATTCTTTCGTTAAGACCATGTTATACTGGTTAATGTCATGTCAAACAAATGAATACTAAACACAGTCTATGGGGGGTTTTAATTAAATAATTTCTTGACTTTACATAAGCAATCAGAAGTGTAGTTTAACATACAAATTGTTCTAACTAATGATTATAGTTTAGATCTATGGTGGCCCTTATAATATGAAGTCGGTTTGGAATAAACTAGTTTTATATATTTTTTAGGATGTAAATTGAATTTTATTTCGAATGAGATATTTAATGAAACTGTTATCTTAATTACGAGTTGGTTTTAATTTACTCTTTTCTCGATATTATTTCTGTAGTGTTGCTAATGAACTTTAATGTTATAGGCGAGTTTTGTTTAATGAAGATACGAGTAGAATTTAGTGTTTCGTCGAAGTATATTTGATTTATTCTTTGTTAGAAGATGTACTGCCTATTATCAACTTCTTATTAATTGTACTGGGCCACACAATACTGATTGATGATCAGACTTTCAGGGTTGTAAGTACCTGAGATGACTGTCAAAGATCTACGAATAACAACCTGGACATTTCACACATTAGTAATGTCCTAGATAAACTTAGAAGAGTACATTTAATAGAACAATTCACATTGGTTTGGCCTGTTTTCAAACTCGCAACCTCATGCATTATGCATTAAAGAGGTGGGTGCCTTAACTAATGGGTCATCACGATACTAGGTCTATGATTGTGTACAAAAATATACCTAATATACTATTGACTGGCCCTAGCTTCCTAAATATTACAGCCATGCATTATTACGGCCCATTCCCTCTCCTAAAGAGGAGGCCTGAGTCCCAGCAGTGAGAACATTATAAGGCTGATGCAATGCAATTATATTATATTATACATAATATATAAACCTTCATCTTGAATCACTCTATGTATTAAAAAAATCGCATCAAAATCCGTTAGGTAGGTATAAACATCTAAGCATACATAGGGACCGACAGCGGGAAGCGACTTAGTTTTATACTATGTAGTGATTTAACTTGTCGTGTGACTTGAATCCGCCATCTCATTTCTACCATTGCAATACCATTGAAACCTCTACGATCCGGACTAAGCGTTTCACCTCGCCGTTTGTACCGCGTACATCGAAGGACTGGAACAATTTGCCTGCTGCGGTCTTCCCATCCGCTTATAAATTTGGGTGTCTTCAAGGCTAGAGTGAATAGGCTCTTAATAAACTAGTGTGCCTCACCATCAACGATTGCATCACTGCTTACCATCAGGTGGGATCGCGGTCAAGTATCAGTTTATATCAAATTTAAAAAAAAAAGCAATAAAAGAGTTTGTATGGTTTTTTTTTGCCGATGGTAAATCATATTAGGCACATGATTATCACGACTATATAAATAAAATAAAATTAAATTAAATGTATGAACTAAATTTCCGTGTCATAAATGCAAATTCGCATAGCAACATTCTTGACCTAAATACCTATTACAAAAAAAGCGTTATAAAAATAAATAAATTCTTTAAATCTACACTGCTCGCGTCTTGATTAATGAGAAAAATATCAATTAATTGAATCTTAATTTGGGTACCAGAGTTAAATAAAACTAGCATTTTAAATATATAAAATAGTCTTCTATATTAATGATATCATGACGGGTGACAGGTCAGAATGGAAGAAAAAAACGAGTTGCACTGATCCCAAATAACACGAAACAAGGGTAGAAAGTAAATTGTTTTTAGACATCTCCCGCCCTTGGGCGGAGCGAGGGATATTTTCAGAGTTTTACTGACTAAAAACCCACTCCTGTTCCTTCTTAGCCTTCTTTCTAGGACCTCGGGGTACACTTTCACATAACCCATGGAAGGGTAGAAAGTAGAAAGGTGATGATGAATCCTGTGAAATCCTGTGTATTAAAAATATTATTGCAACAAAGTCCATTTAATGATTTTTCTTTACATGTTGATTACATTTTAAAATATTTCTTAAAAGAACTTACAAAAATACATAAAAAAAAAAATAGTAGTACAAATTACTGGTGGTTAAAGCTTCAAAGACAGGAAACTCCAAGGTAAGGAAGCGAGGAGTACTATCTTCTGTACCAAGCAATTAGGTACCTCTATATGTATATTTTTTTCTGTATGTGTATTTGTCACTATACTCCTCCCAAACGACTTGACCGATTTGGATGAAGCTTTGTAGTTTTATTCGAGTGGTTCCCTGATTGGTTTGAAAATACAGACCTGATATGTGGCGCTGCGAAAAAAAAAAATGCTGATTTTTTCTGCCCGGACCTGCTGATGTTTGCACAAAACCCCGCTATTTGTACGAACTGACATCAATATATGACTATAAATCAACATTGATTGCTAATCAACCAATTAAATCTTAAATAAATAAAATGTATCGTGACATCAACACTTACTTAATATTACCCATTCATCTTCAAAATAAAACTGCAGTCACATTCCTTTGGCCTTGTCAATATAAAACTACCGTTACTAAAATCTAGATCTTGATATAGAAAAATGCTGTTTAAAACACGTCTGATACAAAACAGCATTTTATATAAACATTCCACAGTATTTGAATAATTTGGATACAAAAAAAATATGTATATGTGTCCATTCTTTAAAAATTCACTGAACTTTTAATCTTATACTTTGATCTTTAACCCCGACAAGAAAGAGCATTATTTTCTCTATATTCTTTTCTCTTTAATATAAATCAGTGGTTCCCAAGTTGTGGTGCGTGGACCACTAGTGGCTAAAATAATTATGATGCATGAAAGATTAATTGCATTTTCATTGAAGCGAACTAATTTCAAGTTTCTATCCTGCAGAATTTGGAACGTAAAAAGCAACTGAAGGAACATACCCCACTCTGTCGGCCCTAAAAAAAAAACTTGGCAAGTGTGAGTCAGACTCGCATACTGAGGGTCGCGTATAAACTTCGGTACCTATGTAAGTAGTTCAATTCCCGAATTTAACTCTCGCAAATTTTTCCGAGTCGCAAAAAGGAGTTTTTTTTCGTGAAGTAACAACAAATTTACTGTTTTTAAATTTATTCTTACATTTGTGCTATAAGATCTTCGTATATGCTAAATTTCAAGATTTTGGGTCGACGGAAATTACCCCATGAATTCGGATTCCTTAAGGGTCTAATAATATTTTTTTGCGACATTAAAGGCTATATCTTTTTATTTCGTTAACTTAAAAGTTTGATTTTTTCGCAGCTTCAAGGGACCGCAAACTTGAATTTATGATTTAAATCTCAACTCGATATGTCCACGTGTTCTCAAGATAAAGGGTCTTGACAGACAGACAGACGTACAACAAACTGATCTATAAGGGTTCCGTTTTTTCCTTCTAAGGTAGGAAACCCTAAAAAAATCAGATATATTGTATTTTAAAATAAAGCATAGAAAGAATGAAAATCATTGATTTATTATTTCCAACTTTTTTTCATATTTTTTGTGTCAATATTTATATTTTTTATATATAATTATGTGTATATATTTTAATAGGTGTTTTAAGTACTAGTTTTGTATTTATGATATACGTATTAAGATATTATTATTAATATCATTGTTTTCTTCAGGACTTCTGCTCCATTTTAACAAAATAATAAATCAAAGTGGTCCCTGGTCAAAAATAGGTTGGGAACAACTGCTATAAATGGAAGAAATATTTTTTATTTCTACTTATTAATGTAACACTCCATCACTGACATATAATGCTATGTAAATTGGGTGTAAACTTTAGGATATATTGTCAATGATTAAATTTATTGTAGGTCTTAAGTTTATTTTATTGTTTGAATTATGTTCACAAAAAGTTAGTTGAATTTTGGGTTCTGTGTTTGTGATTCTAAAATTAGGGGCTTATTGGGTAGACATGCAATCATGAATAAATTATGTGATATTAATAATGGAATTATTAATAATCTACATTATGTTATTCTTATGTTAACCTGCCATATGACTGGCCTGTTGGTCTAGTGGTTAGTGGCCCTGACTGCTATGCCGGAGGTCGTGAGACAAATGATGATGAATGATGTGGCCGGAGGACAAATGTTTGTGTGATGAGCACGATCAAGGTGTATTGAGTATAATGAGTCAATGACCTTGTAGGTAGTTGTCGGTCGTTTCGTACTAACTACCTACAGTTCAGTGGCATCGCCCAGCTGACGTTTACTTGAAGAAATTAATTTCGTACATTTTTTTTTTTTTTTTTTTTTTTTTTTTTTTTTATGGTAGGTAAAATCATCCAATGACAAATCCCGCCCTTGGGCGGAGCGGGAAGTAGTGTCAGACTCTTACTGACTAAAAACCTACCCCGTTCCTTCGTAGCCTATCGTGCCGGGGCCGAGCATTCCTTGCGTAAATTAATTCGAGTTTATTAAAAAAGTACTTTATTTTTTAATTTTCTCTTTACAAATTGATAGTATTTAATGTACCGAATCGACCCTTCGCGGGATTAAAACGACTAAAATTTAACGGTTTATATTATTATATTATAAAATATTATATTATATTATAATGTGATCAGAGGCTCTACTATAAGCTCTTAACGCAATCCATTTGACGACCTAAATTGAACAGTTACACTGATGGATCTATATAAGATGTATAGCTCCATCCTTCTTTCTTTTTCTCGCTCCCACTACCGACATTATAACACGTCATGGTAATGCCCCAGGGCATAATATAATAGTACAGGGCGATTCTAGGTAATCATAGACTCGGGCTTGCGGACGGCGTGCAACTGGTAGGTCACCGTCCGATGACGGCGTATTGTATTCCAGTCGCCTCAAAGAGTACTTGTAATGACTAATGCCTGTCAAGACTGCGGAATTGTTCGATAGTGTCACCGCGGTCCTGGAACGCAAAAGGCAACTGAGGAAACGGTTGAGTTTAGTGAAGTCTATCACTCCTTGCTTTACTCAGAACACGCGAAGTTATTTGATGGTTTTCCATCGTAATAAAAAAGCCAGGCTTACTATCAGAAACATCAGGATTACTTGTCTTGTTATTTCAGCAAAAATTTACCTATACATTCCGTGAAGTAACTGAATGTATAGAACTTTGATTTTACTGCGCATACTAAGTGCAGTAGAAATTATAAGGCCATTATTGCTATTATACAATCTTATTTTAAGTTTATGCGAAACCCGAAACACGTATATATTTTCTCTGAATCTATGTATAAAATTTCATAACTGATGAAATATCACTAAGTTATAAGCTTGGTTGTTCACACAAACACATGGTCATCGGGCCATCGAGGCGGCTGAGTGGTTATTTTGCTCCCGCACTCAGCTGTGTGCTGGCTAATGCCCTCAATGACCTGCCGTGACCTGTGTTGTACTTAGTGTCGGTGGTGTCCAACTTGTCTTCTTCTTCGTCCTGCCCATGTTCCCATTTTATTTGGGGTCGGGCCTCCTTGTAGGTACTCCTGCGCCAGGATACACGTTCCCGGTGGTGTCCAACTTGTGTCTTCTTTAAATATTTTTGGGAAAAAATATAACAAAATCTAAAAATGATTAGAATTGATTCAGTTACTGAACAAACTATATTCAGGTTTCGAATATAATAAAAATAAAAATAATAATAATAATTTATTTTCTCACTACAATATACAGTCTACATAATCAATTTAATGGGTATACAAAAAGATCTGTTAGAATATATTGTAGGAGACGGGTGCCTAAGCTAGACTCTAGGCCTGTATTTCAGGAAAAAATAATGTTAATATTGACAGTGACTCTTTAAACATTCTTATACTAATACAGATGTGAAATGTAAGTAAACATAAAAACAATAAAAAAAACTCATTAATATTACATTATAAAAACTTAAAATAACCACAAAAACCAGATGCATAATAGCATAATTACTGCTAACACTGTTATAAATTACTAAGAACTTTATCAAGCGGTTAAAATGAACCTCTCTACTATACCGAACCATACTTTCTACAGTATTACGATTATTAATTCAAATTAATTTATTGATATCATAAACGCAGAAATAATTAGATGTTTATAATTTCGTCATAAAATTATGAGTACCTTACCGCCGGTAGGAGAGTGGCCACTGGTTAATATAATGCTAAATGATGGGCATATTAAAGTCCATGGTGATGCTGAGGCACCCACTGTTTTATTACGACAAACGGCATTTTGACCGTCTTCTAGACTGTGCTGATCATTAATAGGTAGTTTCATTAATGCTATAGTTTACTGCCTGCCTATAAAATACTCAGCATGGCCTAGAACCGAAAAATCGAAGTTGTGATATTTAACAACTCGTAGTAGACTTGCGTGGAGTATTAGGATCTCCTTCTTCTCAAAAAAAGGAGGCCATTTTGTTTTTTTTTGATGTAGAAAATCATCAAATACATCCTTCCACTCTGGGTGGTTCAAGAAGGAGTGGCAGATTTTTTTTTGCACGGTAAATACCATCCAATGACATCTCCCGGCTTTTGGCAGAGCGGGAGATAGTGTCAGACTAAAAAACCTATCCCGTTCCTTCGTTGCCTTCATCCCAGGGTCCTGGTGTTCACTTTCACATTTATCCATGGCCCTAGAGAAGCCTTCCAACCCTGGCTACAGCCCACCCTTGTTCCCTGAATACGTTCCACGGTACCTAACCTTTCGAACAATCCATGCCCTTGCAGTGGATACATTACAGGTTGGCAAAAGGTCCTTCTTTTTTATTTGATATAAACTTGTGCTTGACCACGATCCCATCTGATGGTAAGCAGTTATGCAATCGTTGATGGTGAGGCGTACAATTTTTTTAAGAGCCTATTCGCTCTGGCCTTGAATACAACCAAATTATAATCGGATGGGAAAACTGCAGCAGAAAAACTGTAAAGGTACTATTAAATACTCGAAACCACAAATCTTGAACCTATTCAGAGGATGTATTCAGATCATTGCTTTTCATACATGACCTCAAACAATTCAATGGGGCAGATTTCCTTGCTGAAGTCTGTGTTACCTGATAGCTACAACCTAGGAGCCTTTAAATCGAGTGTGAATAAATGACTTCTCGACAAATGTGCTCCATCATCGACTATAAATCATCGCATAACATCAGGTGAGCTAGTGGTCAAGCGTGAACCTATTGCTGTGAATACTTTTGTCAATTTTTTGGAGCCTTAACACCCACCCATCATACAAGTTCAGTCTTAGCTTAAGTGCCAGAGGTGCATAACTCTGGTATAACATACTACTGTAGCGACATCTATGTCGTCACATAAGAACTAATCCTGCATCGCGCAAGTAAGATTCTCCGCGCGATTGGAACATATAACAACCCGAAATCATCTATTGGGCAGCAGCCCACCAGACACAACACCCGTCTGGTCGGAGGATCTTCCCTTATTAATGGAGGTTAGCGGGACTTTACTCTCCACACACCCACACCCTCTGGTCGACTTTTTGCGTGACCAGAGGGCTGGGCTTTTCTTCAGTCAACGAATCACTTTTCCCATTGATATCGATGTGGATGAATTTCTTGATGCCCAGTAAGTTCTTTTTCTACCCGTTTGTACATATTATTATTTTTAATATATTTAAATACCTATTAAGTTTTAATATTTATTTGATTATCATAGTAGAATAATAAATGATTTACCACATTTATATGTATTACGTATAAGTCAAAGTACGGAGTGACTTATTGAAGATTTTCATTATTATTTTTTTTATCAAAAAAAATATTTAAAAAAAAAAAATCTTTCCTAAAAGATTTTGGTTATTATGTGGTGTTCTCTTGCATAACATTTATTTACGTCAATACGTAATAGATATTTATGAAATGGATGTAGTCTAAATGCAAATAATTTTTCTAATCGGACTTGCAAAATATTATTAAACAGAATTACCATATACTTAATCTGATATGTTTGTCCAATACCACACTTAATTTTATATATAAGACTGTCAATATACCTACAGATATAACTTTTTTTTATATATGTTTTACTGACCATCTGAACCAGCAAATGTATTCGTGACATTAAGAAACAGAGGGAGGAGGGGTAGGAGTGTAAAAAATTGTTAACGTCCTATTTTCAGACTTACTGAATATGCATATAGGGTGACTGGTAATTAGTGAACGATACTTAAACACGTGATTGTAGTCATGATAACAAACAACTTTTACTATCGGGCCAAACCTGAAATCGCGAAAAAAAACTGCTGGTCAGTAATTTTGTGTTCACCTAACTGGTTAAAATTTACTGAATTTGGCTGATTTTTTTCGTGATTTCAGGTTTGGTCCCATAGTAAAAGTTGTTTGTTATCATGACTACAATCACGTGTTTAAGTATCGTTCACTAATTACCAGTCACCCTATTTACACAAAATTTCATCCGGCCGTTTCGGAGGAGTATTGTTACAAACACTGACATGAGAATTGTATATAATTAGATTTTGTGTAAAATAAAGTTCTAGGTCAGTGCTATTCAGTCTTTTTTAATTGTGCCTGGGTGTAATATCCATAACTGGCTGTTGCCTGCGTATTCGCTCCCGCTCTACCCCACTATACCCTATACCAATAAATGAGCAGGTTTTGGATTTCTTTTTAATTTAATGAGATAAAAGTTATCCTGTGTCCATCTTCTGGATCTAAGCTACCTTCCTACCAATTGTCTGCCAAATCGGTTCAGCCGTTCTTGAGTTATACATAGTGTAACTAACACGACTTTCTTTTTTATATATAGGTGTGTTTGTTCTGTTGTCTGGTACTCGTAGCACAAGCTCTGCTTAGTTTGGTACTAGTATGGTAGTTGAATATTATTATATTGTATTGTCGGCTAGTATATCTAAGGTTTTATTTTAATTCTACTTTTTGCATAAAGCTGACACGCTAAATGGACATGTCCAAATCTAATCATGACTAAAACCATTCTCACCACCTAAAAATGCACAACAAAAAAAAAGATGACCATAAACAAAAACCATCAACAATATTAATAGCGCAACAGAAACTTTTTAAATGTATAACAAATTAATACTTATCTGTACCGAAACGGCCCAAAATCAATTTCTCATGGGTCACTGCTCTACGGTATCTGAGGTCACATGAGCTATGCATAAATACATTTTAAAGTAGCAAACATTCGAAAAGTTTTCTCGAGTCTAACAACTTTAGTAACGCATCTTACACAACTCTTGTTGTTAGGAGACTAGGGGTTATTTTCGATTGTGTTGTGCCAATGATAGGGTGGTGGTAACACGGTTATAGGTAGACAGACGGGCGCGGAATGAGTTTGTGAATATTTCAAATGCAATCTTAAGTCGTTGCCCACTATAGGTTCTATTGTTCTCATAGGTTGTTTTGTGTGAAAAATGCTCTACTTTGCGCGACAGGGTGACATATTTTTCGATTATTGTAAAATAGTTGAAATATTAATGGACAAATTATAAGCCATATAAAACGTTTGTACTAGCTAAGTAATTGACCCTAAAATGTTTACCTACACGTATCCCCAATGGTACGTACTTTCTAAATCTTTGACACGTGCTTCGTTCGTAACAAAAAATTGCTAGCACTAATTTATGTATGTTGATTAGAAAAATATCTTTACGATTTATTTTTAGACTATTTTTACTTTCTTTGGGTATTTAAAATACTTTAGGCAGGTTTTATATTAACATCTATATTTTACTTAGTTGTAAAGTGATTATGAAATGGTAACATGCATGCAAAAACCTTGTGGAAATGATATAACGTGTTAGGTAATAAATATTTAATCTCTAACAGTATTTTTTCAATACAAACAAAAAGTTTCTCGAACTACTTTCATCAATCATGTTTCTTAGGAGCATGACAATCCAAAATTGCTTAAACCATTTAAAAAAGCATGCTTCCTAAATGTAATAACAATTTAATGGTGTTTGAAAATATGTAAAAAAATGATATATTATTATTTGAAGATATGTTGGGTTTTTTCTGTCCATAATTTAGACAAATAGTTTTATTTTTGCAGTCAACTAGATTTATGCCCTGCTGTAGTGCGAGCACTGGTAGACATTAAACATTTAAAACGATGTCATCAGTCAAATTGATAAGCTTTCTACTGTTAACTGCGATTGGCAGCTGGCATAACGGCCGAGGGTGCGCCGATGTCCCCATTTTTCCTTTGTCACGTTAAATGGCTTGATTAATAAGAGTTTAGAAAAACCAACATTTTATTTGTTATTAGCTTTTGCCCGAGTCGCTGTCAGCAACAAATTTTATAACTATCTCAAGTATAGGTACTCTATATTTTTATCCAGAATATAGATCACCCATTAGCCAATGACAAAATAAAAAAACACAGAATTGCACATTTATTCTATTAGTACAACAGAAACCAGGTTGCCGACGTAACCCAAAAAATCGCCAAACTTATGTGGCAAAGGACATGTTACATTGATTGTAAAACAAATGGTCTAGGTTCTGGAGTGGTAACCGCGCACCGGAAGACGCAGCGGTGGAAAACTTTCCACAATGTGGATCAATGACTTGGTAAGGATCGCGGGAATCTGATGGACGCATGACGCACAGGACTGCTCGTTGTGGCGAAATTTGGGGGAGCATTATATCCAACAGAGGCCGCCTTTCGGCTGAAATAATAATGATGACAAATAGCAGTATAGGATTTACGGAATTCTAGTTCTCAAACATTCACTATACAAAATAATAAATGATAGAATATAGGTACATGCATATATACAACTAACTAAAATGGGCATAACTACAAACTACAAAACTTCCCATTTCAACAGACAAAACTAGTCCAAGACTTCCTACAACAACATATAAATCTCTCACTACAATGCCAACGGAAATAAAACACATCAACAGCACAAAGCTACGATTTATAAGTCAATGTGGACCTGCAACGCAATCAACAACCAGTTGCTGGCACAATGCGAGTCCGAATGGCCGTACATAAGCCTGTCGAACCTTATCCATGTTTATTCTAACATGATTTGCTTGATCTGGAAGTCGATCTGCATCTAATCAGCCGTTTAACTTGCATTTAATTTACTTTACAGTTTAATCGTTGGTAGAAATCACCACCACTCCTATTACAAAGGTGTAAGATTCAAAATCGCTTGGCAAAATTTATTTTGAGCATTAAATTAGCAATAGTGATGGTGTTAATTTTGTATTGATAAAACCTACAGATGTAAGTTATGAAGTCGGTTTAGTAATTCTGTTTATTTTAAGACGAATCGTTCGGTTACAGTTAAGGATTATGAAATTGAAAATTATTATTGAATGTAGGTATTTAAATGGGATTGTTAATATTATAAGGCCTCTAAAGTCTTTAAACTATCATGAGTATAAATAGCTAAAGGAATAATAAAACAATACAAAAAAAATAACCCAACACTTTTTTGATGAAGTTATTTTTGAAAATTAAAGTAGAGCAGTTTCCATAACACTTCAGCCTCCCAAGTCAACCACTTGTCACTGCATTGCGTTGTGGTTTGCTAAAAACAAACAACAATAGAGAGGCTCTCTCCATACAATATCCTTTGTCAACCTTTTTATCAGGCCGACAGAAGAGGGACGACGGTGGAGTCGTTATTTATCGAATAATTTTTTATTGTTTCATGATGGTTCTCTTTTCTAGTACATGACCAGAAATAACAATGCAATGCATCTAGCACCTGAAAAGTCAGAAGTGTCTATATGTTAATTTTAAATTCGACTCACTTAACTGTACATTGAATTGTACACCAAACCTATTTTTTATTACTTGTATCAAAAAGTGAGTTTATCCGTAATCGCAAACAGAAAGATTTTTTCAAGTTCAAAATGAAGTAAGTTAGAAACCCAACAAAATAAGTGGAAGAAAAAACAGTTAAGTAACAGTAAAAGGCTGCACAAACTGTAATGTGACGTTTCCGCAACGCCATAGATTACACGAGTAGAGAGGAGATGCAAATATTTAAAATGCTAAATAGATGCTTCATTTATTTTTAGTGTTATTTTTGTGTAGTACAACATTAAATACAGGCAAGTACACATATTAATTTCAATAAAAAATATTATTAAACTAACTAAAGCGCTTAACTTAGCCTGATCTGTCAAAATAAAGTGTTACGTCATAATGATCATAACATTTCGCAGACAAAGACGTTATCTGATATAAATCCATTTTGTCCGTCTGTCGGTCCAAATCAGTGCAAATATAAATACCCTTCATACACACAAAAGACTTCTTAAAGCAGACTCCAATCGATCCATCAATCAAATAAACAAATGAACGCTACATTAACTTATTTTCCTTGTTGAAACAAAGGCAAGTGAAGGTACAAATATATATATATTATGAGAAACGGTCTGACAGAAATATCAAAACTTGAGCTACCAGAGCCAGGAATATGAAATTTTGCACAAGTTTTCAAGGGAATGAAACGAGGGTCAAAAGTTTGTATGGAGAAATCTAATTTCACACGGGTGAAGCCGCTGCCAGAAGCTAGTCTACCTATACTATGATTTTTTATTAGACGAAGTAAAGTGATAGCAGTGGACAATGCCCAACTGTCAAATAACAATGCCCAACTGTCAAACAACCATTGTTATAACTGTCACTTTAGTCCATCTAATAAAAAATTATAGTATATATTATATTCACTGATCGTTTTTATCCCTTAGAGGGTCGATCCGGTACATGAAACACTATCGAATTGTAAAGATAAAATTTAAAAATAAAGTACTTTTTTTCTAAAACTCGAATTAATATACGCATGTACGAAATTATTTTTTTTAACTAAAAGAGTCACTGACCTTACACGTAGTTGTCGGTCGTTACGTACTAACTAGCTACAGTTCATTGAACTCGCCCAGCTGACGTTTACGTAAAGAAATTAATTTCGTACCTGCGTAAATTGATTCGAGTTTAAAAAAAAGTACTTTATTTTTTCATTTTCTCTTTGCAAATCGTTAGTGTTTCTTGTACCGAATCGACCCTCCGCGGGATTATAACGACCGAAATTTTACAGTTAAAGAAGAAACAGTCTGATAGACATCAAAGCTCAGCCGAAACTACCAAAGCCAACTTGTGTTGAGTTGACTTATCGAACGGCGAGCTACTCATTGCTCACTGTTTCGATCGTGTCATGTTCTTCCTGCCTGCATTAAGGTCTTTCTCCTAATACATAATCTTTCTTTGGTTATGTTTTTTTTTTTGTATAATGGGGGTCTTTAAGTCAAGAGTGAATAGGTTACTTCTAGGCAAGCTTGCTCCATTGTCAGTCACATCATCGCTTACCATCAAATGAGGTGAAAAAAAAAAATAGTTGGAAAGATTGAGATTTAAACGCAAAGTAACGAGACAAAACTAGTTTCCTAACATACAAGTATTAAAACAAATTACATAATA
The DNA here is from genome assembly GCA_958295575.1 of Leucania comma. NCBI lineage: Eukaryota > Metazoa > Arthropoda > Insecta > Lepidoptera > Noctuidae > Leucania > Leucania comma. The sequence goes on along the minus strand of OY282477.1, from coordinate 17,723,368 downwards.
CACATAAGTAATATGATGTCAAGGTCTCATAGGCATTCAACACACTATCTGTTGAATTTGCATAATCTATATTTAATTGTTTTATTCTATACTCATATGAGTGCAGTATCAATTGAGGTTGATTTCTTAAGTGATAGACCACTATTTATGTATGTAGTGTGTGAATTAATTGATCTGTTTATTATCTGATCTGTGTTTGAGTATTGGTTCGTGTTGTACCTACGTGTTAAATAAAACATAATGGTATTTGAATGGCTTTGTTATTGATCTTGAGGGTTTCTTTGAGATCCTCCTCCTGAGTCGATCACTCTCGACAGAGTGGTCGTGGTTATCAATGTTGTATTTTCGTTGGCGAGTGAGGCTCCCGGGATGCGTCTCCACTTATCTCGGTTAGCAGCACTTCGGAAACACTGGACTAGGGAAGTTTGTGCTTTACCGTATCCTCCGGGCGGTTCAAACTTCTTTCTTTACGTAGCGTTTGTATAAGTATACTTTGTATAAGTATATACAACGAGAAATTATAGCTAGCAGAAGCATGATATTATGTCATTGTAGATTCTGTTGCGAAACTGTCTTGGGAAAAGTTGTCATAAAAGTAGCTATTCTAGAAATACTACAATATTACAACAATTCTAAAATAAATTGAAAATATAAAATAAATCATTAAACAATGGCATGTCATTGGTTTTAGTCCGGCACTCCGCTTCAAATCTGGCGCAAGCATTCAAGCTTCGCGAGTGGACGCAAGTGCACATTGTTACCTTCTGCGTCAAGAATAACGTCCTATCTACTGTCATATTACAGTAGAGTTTAGAATCTGTTGCGATCAGAATAAGGTTAAGTTTCGTATGACGATCGATTGGTAGTTACGATATATTGTCCAAATCAATAAAATTCTATCAGCTAATCTTACAGCAATCGATTTGTAGTCTTATGTTGCAACTTTAAAGATCGCTAGTCGGTTGTTTTCTGTGAAACAGTTAAGTCTTTTCGTAGAAAATCGTAGGCTATTGTTGCGAAAAATTGATTTACGTGCAACATCTGTTAAAAGCGTTGCTGTAACCTGTAACGTTATATTATATTGTTGTTTAACTTGTGTTAGTATGTAGGTCGTGCACAGGTGCTTATCCAAAAGTTTTGTAAGTAAGGCAATGTTTAGTGTTGTTTATTACTTAGATAATTCACTGGGAAACACTGCGAATGCTACAAGACTGTTGTTTTGAAATTAGATTAAAATCTCTAAGCTCACTTAATGGGAACTTAATTTTAAGTACCTGATAACTTTGACATGACGACTATTTATAATAGAAATAAGCTGTTTAAATAATGATATTGTAACCGTTTTATTATTATTGTTGTGTTCATTTTCTTGATAAAATATTTTAACTGGGAATTTACTTTTAGATTTTCAGTAAACTTGGGTGCACCCAAGTTTCGCAGTAGGCACCTGCCTAATGATGGTGGTGAGATGATCTAGACGCCCACCGCAAGAGCTGGTTCGAAGTGGTTCGAAGAAGAATATTTTGAAGAAGTTGGAAAGCAGTGGGAAAGTTTTGGATAATATAAAAAAAAAATCTACGAGTGATATGCAACCTGGGAAAGGTCAAGATGTAATTATTGTGGAGAAATCGTTTTTGTTCTTGAATTTATAAAATATAATAATAATAATTTAACGGCAGTATTTCCTAGCTGCCGACGTGGGTATGCATCGAGATGTAGTGGCAGTGGACAAGGGACTCACCCCGCTCTCCTTGGCTAAAGAGAACTGGCGCAAACCGGTAGTGCTTGACACTAACGATCGCAGGGAAGTATGGCAGAGCAAGGAACTTCACGGACGCTTTTTCCGGGCCCTTCACGGGCCCGATGTAGACCAATTGGCGTCCGTAGCTTGGCTGCGTTTCGGTGACCTCTTTGGGGAAACCGAAGGTTTTATCTGTGCAATTATGGACGAAGTTATCATGACGAATAACTACCGGAGATTTATTGTGAAGGACGGCACGGTTGACATCTGTCGGGCGTGTCACCGTCCGGGAGAATCAATTCGTCACATTATCTCCGGTTGTTCTCGTCTGGCTAACGGCGAGTATTTGCATAGGCACAACCTTGTAGCCAAGATTATCCATCAGCAACTTGCTTTGAAATACTCTCTTGTGGGATCGGAAGTGCCGTACTACAGGTATGAGCCCGACCCAGTTCTTGATAATGGTCATATCACGTTGTACTGGGATCGGTCCATCATCACTGACAGGACTATTGTAGCCAATAAGCCTGATATAGTGGTGGTGGACCGAAACGAGAGGCGTGCAATGATTGTTGACATATCCGTTCCGCATGACGAGAACCTCGTGAAAGTCGAGAAAGATAAACAAATCAAGTATATTGACTTGGCTCGCGAGGTTGTCGACATGTGGGAAGTGGATTCGGCGATCATTGTACCGATAGTCGTGTCGGGTAATGGCTTAATAGCCAAGAGCCTCGACCAACACCTTAGGAGGCTCTCGTTAGGCGGCTGGATCAAGGGCTTGATTCAGAAAGCGGTACTCCTGGACACGGCTCGTATTGTTAGGAGGTTCCTTTCTCTGGAGCCCTGACCGCCGGTAGCTTGGACCCTGTTCCCGATACCGGTGGGACACTATTTTTTATATTTTTAAATGTTTGTTTTTATGTGTTTTTTTTTTTAAAGAAATATTTAAAAATATAATTTATAAGTTTATTGATGAATAAAGAGAATAATAATATAATAATAATATTTCCACAACTATCACACTACACCGTCTAGTCCCAAGCTAAGCAGAGCTTGTGTTATGGGTACCAGACAGCTGATAAACATACTTATATATTTCTAAATAAATACATATTATAGAAGCTCTGCTTAGCTTGGGACTAGACGGTGTTGTGTGATAGTTGTGGTAATTATATTATATTATATAGATAAATAACACCCAGACACGGAACAAATGATCGTGCTCATCACACAAACATTCGTTTTGGGTGGGAATCGAACCCACGACCTCCGGCATAGCAGTCAGGGCCACTAACCACTAGACTAACAGGCCAGTCAAAATACAAATCTTTCCTCTTAATAATAGTAGTATTTTAGGCTAGCTTCTGCCTGCAGCTTTGCGGCCGTAAAATTAGCACTAAGATATGAAAATAATTTTTAGCGTATAGGTATGTACTCAAGGTGTGAATTTAACATTAGTGAAAAAAAAAATCAGAATTGATTTTTAAAAAAAATCAACTGTCCCTAAGTAAACTATCGGAAGTGAAAGCTTATTTACCGGAGATCGATTTGAAGTTTATTTTATCGACAGATTTGTCAATAATGACTAAATTCGGTTTCATATTTAGATTGGGTTTAAGAATCATTAGACAAAACTATTTTTTAGTAAGCCAACTAGTTTTTATGAAACTTAAAAGAGAAACAAAAATAAAATGTCTATTTTTAGATTCGAGAGTTTACCTAGGAACAGTCGAAACATTTGTGTGGCCTACATCTTGTGTATGTATATTTACATGTTTGTAAACACACCTACTGTACAAGAGAAGACTCCTAGTGTGGGGCAACGTATGTAAAAGGGTAAATGAAGGAGACAGGAGTATTTTTATTGAGTAAAAATCTGTCACTGCCCTCATTGGCCTATGGTAGGCCCTCGAGCGAGAAAATTCATAAGATGATTCCGCAGCCAAAACAAAAAATCAGCATACTAATAGATTTTTATTTCACAACGACCTTTACAAAACAATATTTAATCAAAAGGTTGTGTTACAAAACTCACAAACCAGTCGTAAAGAAATCCACGTCCGTTCCACAAACGTAACAAACTGCCTCCTTTGCATAATTACATTTTCCTAAGCTCTCAGATATGTCATGCTTTTAATCGTTGCAGATACGGAAAATACACATTTAACTTCAGGTCCAAATAGGATCTAGTCTGGTTTATAATCGACGTCTATTTACCTAAGTTAGGCTTACTGTCTACGGACGCGTAACTTCATAGACGCGTATTCGTTATTATACGCTTGGTGTACGCCTGCGTGAAGCTTGCATACAAAACTATGGCCTATATACTGTCTACGGTCGCTTAGCTATATTGACGCCTATTCGATATTATACGCTTGGTGTACACAGCTTACATACAAAACCATGAAACTGTGTCGACGCAACGATACGACAGCACAACGCTGCTGCGTCGTAGATAGAGTTAGATCGTCGTAGACAGGAGTGTCAAAATACGCGCCTAAACGGAGCGTCGCGTAAAAGGCTTTAACTTTAAATTTCGTTGACTTAGAAGTTTGATTTTTTTATAGCTGCTTGGGGTAACAGACCTGTGTATTTGATATTAATTAACTCCAGCTTCATATCTCCACGCGTTCTTGAGAAAAAGGTCTTGACAGGCGGACAGATAGACAGCAAACTGATCCTATAAGGGTTCCGTTTTGGCTGACTTAGATGCAAAATCCCAAAAAGTTGAAAATTATCGAAAAGGAAAGAGTACTCCCAAAATAAAATTATCCGATGTGCCCAGGACCAGGACATGGTCTACTAGTATACCAAATTCTATCTAAATTCGTTCAGCCGTTCGTGCGCGAAGGAGTTACTAACTAAACATACATACATATAAACTTTCACCTTTATAATTTTAAGTACGACTAAGAAACTAAATCGATGATTTAATAAAGCTATTTAATCAAAATCGAAATTATAATACAAACAAATGTCCATGGCGCCATCATCCACTCCTTTTGTTAAAGAATTCCCATCAAACGAGGCTTATACATCATTATCCACGATAACAATCCGATTTTTAATTTATTCACAGGTTATAAAACTATCGATCAGTTCGCCGCCTTTCTCGATCATGATCGATTACTTGTCGCCTCGTCGATACGGCGGGGAATCGATAAATTAAGGCGTATAATCCCTTTGAACATCTGGCCGGAGTTAAATGAATAGGTACTCGTGCTGCTGTTTGCGCCCGTATAGAGCCCCGATGACATTTAAAACCATTTTATTTGCGAAATATTTACGAAGGCAATGAAGAACCGGAGTGAGTTTTTAGTCAGTAAGAGTCTGACATTATCTTCCACTCCGCCCAATGACGGGAGATGTCATTAAATGATTTTAACCACCACAAAAAAAGGCTAGGAGAAATATTTGTGTGATGAGCACGATCATTTGTTTTTTGTCTGGGTGTAATTATCAGTAAAATGTATGTATTTAGAAATATAAATGTTTATCAGTTGTCTAGTACTCATATCAAAAGCTCTGCTTAGTTTTGGACTAGATGATGATGTGTGAAAGTTGTAGAATAATTATGTTATTTTTTTTTATGGCACTAAATGGGAGCAAGGGCCTTAATCGGTACGAGCCAAGTACAATCGCTCTTTGTGATGTAATTGTTGTTTGATCATTTGTCCCGACGATTTTTGGATATATTCATCATGTTGGTCAATAGGTTTGACATTTGAGAGGAAAAGTGTCTATTGTTAACACACTAATATTATAAAGACGAAGGTTTGTTAGTGTGCGTGTGTGTGTATGCATGCGTGTATGTTACACCCACAAAATAATGATGAGCAATTTTTGCCTGTTAACTTTATTTAGTGTGCACAATAATTAGTTGATACATAAGTAATATATTATAAATAACATACAGAGAGGCAGTAATACAGTTTTATAATACACAACATATTTTATGATATGTACTAACATTTGATTTACTGAGCAACCGACGGTAGTCAACTAATTAAAAAATAATATTGAAATATTATGAAACTTTGTGAGAACGCGTTTAGTTGCGAAATTATTAGAAGATTAGTTACTGTAGTAAAAAATACCGGTCAAGTGTGAGTCGGACGCGGACTGCTGGCAGAAGCTAGTAAATGATAAATGATATTTATTTTGCAAATAGGTTTATTTCAAATAGACCAATTACAGGCACTTTTGAATTGTCTAAATGTCGGTCAGTCCATAAAAAAGAATAAATGTCAATAGATTTTTAAAAAAATACATCTTTTTTTGTCGACAATTTAAGCTAGAGGAGGCCGGTGTTTCTTAGCTGACTACCCTGAGAAAAGCACCGAAACAAACTCGGTATCAATCTCAACACTGCAAAAAAAAAAACTTATGCAATATCAAAATTTCATCGACGTTATGTGTATGCATACTCATTCCCAACACTATCAAAATTAAATCGACACACATAATTAATTATCGATACAAAAAACGTGATTAAAACCAAGGCCGTTACCGCCATAGGTTCCGTTACAATTAAGTTTACGTTACACAAAAATACATATTTATTTACACAATTAATAAGCAGATTTCGAAGGAAATTATCGTGAGAAAATGCACGAGCTAATAATAAATTTTGTACATTTGTAATAGTGTGATAGCTCACGCCATCTGACGCGCAAGCGAGAACTACCGTTTTGAGGTTAATAGACTTAAAACCTTATGATAATGATGAATGAGTCTTAATTGGCGTGTGATCATCGTTAATAGTAGCCTGGGCTTTTCCTATTAGTCAGTGTTGATAAATACGCAAATATTGGAACCAAATGACAATTCCTTTGATTTACGACATTTAGTAGCATTTTGCTTGCATAAATACAAAGTTTTATCATCGTTAACATTTAGAAAACCAATCGGGTTTGTTTGCCTTACTATGAAAAAACCAAAATCGCCATACTTATACTACATCATCATTTCAGCCGAAAAACGTCCACTGCTGGACATAGGCCTCCCTTAAGTGTCACCACAATCACTGGTGTTGTGCATCTTGCATCTTCTCATTTCCACTAGGTCTTTGGTTCACCTTGTGGAAAAAAAAACCTACACTCAGGTTTCGAAACACTTCTATACATCTCTGCCATTCGGAAACGTATATTAAGTCATTTAATATTTAATTTTATTTTATTAAATATAAAATGGTTTTAAAAAATAAAATAAAAGTAGTCAAATCGACCTTAGATACTTATTATTGTTTTTTTTTTTTAATTTCGCACAAAATAATCATGCTGTATCAAAAGTTGGACTACTTAGAGGTGACAATACACACACACGCTCCGATACCCTTTCGAGGATTAATGTCACAACTGTTACCCGATGTTATGTTATTAAAATAACAAGTAATACTACAAGTTGTAAAGAAACTAGTTTCGTACTATTGACTAATTTATTACCTAACCTCGCAAGGTTTATTTTTATTAGAATAGCTTTGATTTAGTAAGTACCTGTTAAGTGAAGTTATAGCGATGAAATCCGGCCAAAGCCGCAGGGCACGGCTAATATTTATATTATAATTGTGTTACCCAATGATCGGTTTCACGGGCTACTTGGCAACTACTATTGATTTCTCACAATAAATTATTTTAATGCGAAGTAGAGCAGCTTGCCTTGCGTTAACACTAGGTCTGGTAGCTACAGTGTGTTTCGATTTAATTAGTGTAACTAGAATACAATATAATTATCTTGTTCTAAAAATAAGTTACTGAGATTAAGATCTATAATTAAAGCTAGATTATTAGCAAGGAAATTGGTTGTCACATAGGTGACAAAACAATTTTAAATTGATCTTTGCTAATCTTTGGCCTAATTTTTTGTGATTAACAATAATGTTGCGATGTCCTTAATATTGAAACATTATAAGACTGTAACGGTGTGTAGGTACATAAGTAAAATAAATAATAAATGGCACCTACTTATCTTTGTCTTCGTTAATCATTTTAATATGAAACAACTAGACTGTAAGATTTTTTGTTTTTCATGTCTAATATAGCTACGAGACCGGGTTTTTTTTTTGAAAAAACTTATGACTTTTAGATTTCACCAATCTACTTTCTATTTTAATTTATGGTCCTGTTTTTGTCAATTTATGTAAGCTATTAAATAAACTAATATTCGCTACTACATTTTTTTTAAGTCGTCTTTTTCGATTAACTAATATTTAATACTTCAAAAACTGTATTAGCAGTGTTAGCCTATACAAAAAACCAGTTATTATGAATAATGAGAAGAATTTATTTCCTGAAACTCACATTAGGATCTAGTATCTGTGTCGTGAGATCTAGGTTCTTTTTTGCATTTACATTTGTTGCTATTATCAATATAATAAAACTTACATTTCAGTTATTTGATCACATCCCAGCTCAAAAAACAAAATCCAAAACTTGGACTAATCGCAAGACTTTTGACAGTTGCTGTCAGTGATAAAATAACACTTTGTAGCCACAAGTTTTAATCCTCAAAACATCCAATAACGTAACGACATATACCTACAACCTTATTTTTAGTATATGCGAAATCTTAAACATCTGTCTAGTATTTATAAGTAATGAATATAATGTAAAAAAATTTAAAACTTTAAGAATTACATGGTCACTGGACAGCCCGGGCGACTGAGAGGTTGCCGCACCCAGCTGTGCGCTAGCGTCTAATGCCCGTTATGATCTGCCGTGACCTGTGTTAAACTTAGTGTCGGTGGTGTCCAAACTGTGACCTTTTTTAAATATTTTTGGGAAAAAATAAAACATGGTGTAAAAATCATTGGAATCGATTCAGTTACTGATTCTGAACAAACTATATTCAATTTTCACATAAACTAAAAAATAATGTTGTATAGTTTGAAACAAACAATAAATAATTAATAAGAATACAGTTTACCAAAGAAATAATTTCCATCACATCGTCTTTCATAAAAAGAATGTACTGTACATTCTACGGCATAGTAGGTCCGTTTAAAAGTCTCCCACATACCGACTATACATTTTCACACACTCTATACATACACATATGCGCCCACATCCCGCGTCAGAAAGTGGACGCTCCTCGTTGCGCAAGCGCAAAACAATCGAGAGTTGCGAACATATTAGATAACTGGTTTTTTGTTTGATCCATAGAGTTAAGAGTGTTTAGAAGAGGGCAGAATTTTTATAAAATTTTAATAAAATTATTATGGGTTGTTGGACTCTGCATTAATTCTCTCTGCAAATGAGAAACGTTCACTAAACAAAAGTATGTCCATCATCAAGGTTGCAGTGGCGATGATAAGTCGTCATGCTACTAAGTGTTCGATTAAGGAGACGCGGCGCGTCGGACGGTCATAGGTTTGTGTTTGCGCGAGCGATGACGCGGCCCGCTGCTGCAATGTACGACGAAACGCCCAACGCGCCGCACAACGCGCCGCACAACGCGCCGCGTCTCCGTAAACACGGCCTAAGATTATAAATGTCTATATGTCTCAGTTAATCAACCAAACTTTCTTCAGTGATTAAAAGAATTTGGATGATCGAAAAATTGATATATCATGACGTTGCAAATTACGAGCATTGAGTAGCTCACTGTCCGGTAATGACCAAGTCCAAGTTGCTGCATGTTAGGGCTGCAGGAATATTTGAACAAAAGACAAAGGTAGTTTGTAGGCATTAAAAGTCTAACGCTTTTTCTCGCTCCACCCTAGAGCGCGAAAAGTCATTTGGTGACTTCGTACATAAAGAAAGACAATGATACGGTACAATCTTGTAGGATAATTTTCGTCTTTCACGTGGAAAAAAAGCCGTTTCCAAACCCTACTGAAAAATTAGCTAATAAATGAGTAAAGGGATTTCACTAACGAATATATTGCATTGTCCAAGTTCTGTTCAAGTAAGACAATGCACATTTAAGTTTGTTTCAAGTTTACTGTTTGAGAGTGAAAGTTAAAACTATTTGCAAACTTCTCGTTGCGTATTTTCATTAGCTGCAAAGATGAATGATTTGACTTAAGTATCTATAAAAATTCATTTTATCTCAGTATTTGAAGACGAATTTTTGGTTCTAAGACATGCCGTTTTCCTCACAATATTTTCCGTTACTGTTTTTACAGGCCTCCGCACCGCGAGGTTTGCGTCCCAGCAGTTTGAACATTATAAGGTTGATTATGCTATATGAAACTGGTATTATATAGGTAATCTATAATTAATTGATTCCTTTTTAATTCTGAGATGGAAATTGTCATCTAATAACTTCTCCAGCTCTGGATGGAGCAAGAAAGAGTGTCAGACTTTTACTGACCAAAACCCATCCGTGTCACAGATGCCCTTTGCATTACAGGAATTCGATGTCTTTTTCGAACAACCGCGCACTGTATTTAGTTTATCAATTGATCCTTCCATTAACTTTAACAATACATAATGGTTAAGTGGTAATACTAATCGTTCCTAACTCTATATTCCCAAACAGAAAGTGTACCACTCCAATCTATCGCAATCTGCCTAATTGATTGTTATGATTAGTTATATTTATTGGTCTAGTATTATATGAAGCTATAATATACGTGTCGATAGTTATGGCAGCACAACTAACACTACTTTGTATGTACCCATGCATTATCGTCTGAACTTAATGCTATTGATATTTAAAAGTCATTTGAAATGAAAATGTTGAATGATCAATCAGTTGGTATTTATGACTTCATTTGAAATTGGTTTGAAGTGAAATTTTGATTTGAAATAACAAGTTTTTTTTTTTCATAACATGTTATATTTTGTTTGACAAACCAATAAATAAAGTAAGGTGTTTAATTATTTTTGGTAGAGTTACGGTTGGTATAATTGATGTGGTCTTGTTATCAATATTTAGAAAGGCTTTGATTACTTAAACGGTGACTAATAGTAAAAATATCTACCGTAAAGTTAGATTAGTTACCCTAAGGTATAACTTTGAGTCCAAGTTAGCCCACAGAAGAACACAGTGACCCATCTATCATCATCAGTATCTAATAATAAGCTTGAGCTATATAGTAATGCAACTTTACTGTAAGTATGTAAGAAAACTAAATGTTGCGACGAAGCCAAAAAATTGGCATTAGGACAATAGAATGAACTCTTCAAAAATGAAAAGATCAAACTCACGGATGACAAGTAATTGGTCGAGTGACCAGCAATGAGCCCAAATCGTCGAAGGCGCGTGATATTCCACGCACCTCATAGAGATGTTGGCAAAATGCAAGGACCCAGCAGGACCGATACGTTACCATGGCCTTGGACCTGTACATTCCAGGGTAACTGAAGGTTTTTAAGGAAACTGATGGGTTTAAGTCAGGAAAGTCTAATACGCCCTCTCGGCCCATCCTAGAGCTAGAGATAATTTCTCAACACAAAAAAAGGATCAAACTTAGAATTTCTGGCTTCCAAGATTCCAGACTTGAAATTAACGCTACAACTAAAGTCGTGATTCAACAATAACTGTTTAGCTACAGACTTTAAGTGCGTGCAAAGTATCAATATGATTGCTAGCATGATTAACAATAAAAGATAAGTGCAAGCAATCCTAATTAAATCGCACACAAAGCATGCATCTACACTTCATTGCTCATTCAATCGTGACCACTCGTCATGGCTATTAAAAAGTCTTCAAGAATAATGGGTACCTAATATTTACCTGCTTATATAGTACTAATAAGTTACACGTGATGCTAATGTCAAATAACAATGAATAACCTCTGATCCGGGATGCTGAGTTTTAAGTCAAATCTTATTTTGATAATGCAAAAAGTTTGATAGTGTACTTGGGTGGGTAAAATGCTGCATGTGTAATTATTCAACAAAATAGTATTTAATTATCGTTTATTTCAGTAAAATAACTCATAGATATATTATTAAATTAAACTAAATTGTTACATCAAAATGAATAAATAAGATTCCATAAATGATTGAATTACATTAAAAACTTAAGCAGGAAAATTAGATGACATTGCGAGCGGAATTTTGTACGAAGCATAATCATCTTTATAATATTCAAACTGTTAAAACTTAGGCCTCCTTTCTAGAAGAGGGCGTTGGCCATAAACTACCACGCGGGCCCAGTGCGGAATGGCGGATGTCACAGGTCTTCAAATTTTTGGTTCTACGACATGCCGGTTTCTTTGCGATGTTTTCCTTCACCTTTTTGAAAGCAGTAGTGATATAATTAACTACACAAAATATAGAGCCTGGGAAATTTACTGTAAATTTACAGAAGCCTATAAGCAAAAATGTACCAATCAACGTAAAAGTCTACTTTCAAGACCCACATTCATCCAAAGTAAATATCTATCAAGTAAATCATAAATGATAAGTAGTTTTCAAATAGGTGTTTTAAAAAAACTTTTACTCGTCAATTTTTTCGTCATTTTAAACTAGACGAGGCCGGCCATTGCAACAGTTTTATTGTTTTTAATTTCATTTTCAAAATAACTACAATTTTCTCATTTCTTTTATGGTTGGTACCACTAAAATGTCTATTAAAATATAATTTATTAAATTTTAACGGCAGCATTTTAATGCCCGATAAACTTAACAATAAGTTTCCAATGTTATTATGATGGGCTGTTAATTAATAATAGTTACGCATCAGCTAATTTAACAATACTTGTCAAAACTTGTTGTGTAATGTAACAAACGCGAATTAACTAAAAAAAAAATGTATATCCTGTATTATTGTTTTCGTTTTAAATAAATATTTTTATTTAGAAACATCTAGAGGTGTTCATAATGGGCTTATCGATAAATCCATTCACATACCTCGTTTCTTTTTTTACGTAGTTAATTATTATATGACTTCTCCGGCTAGAATGGGAGGAAGTGTACATTTTTACTGACTAAAAGCCACCTGTGTTCCTTAAGAGATGGCTTAATCATTTTAGACAGACACACCATCTCAGCTAAACCACTAGAGTCAACTTGTCTCTGTTTGCAAAGGCTATGTCCCGTAGGCATATTACCTACCAAAAAAAAAAATTTAAAAAATATGTCCCGTTACCAAAGTTGGCATTAGCTTAGATTGAGCACAGACGTTTCCTTTTTAGGGTTCCGTAACTCGATAGGAAAAAAGGATCCCTTATAGGATCACTTTGTTGTCCGTCTGTCTGTCTGTCAAGACCTTTATTTCGGGAACACGTAGAGGTATCGTGTTGAAATGAAAAACATAAATATACTCAGGCCTGCAGTCCCTTCAAGCTGTGAAAAACTCAAACTTATAAGTTAACGGCAAAAAAAAAGATACGGCCGTTTATATCACAAAAAATATGCATTTCGATACTCCTGACTGACTCCTTGACTGGCCTGTTGGTCTGGTGGTTAGTGGTCCTGACTGCTATGCCGAAGGTTGTGGGTTTGATTTCCACCCAGGACTGTTTGTTTGTGTGATGAGCACGATCATTTGTTCTGTGTCTGAGTGTAATTTATCTATAATATGTATGTATTCAGAAATATATAAGTATGTTTATCAGTTGTCTAGTACCCGTAACACAAGCTCTGCTTAGCTTGGGTCTAGACGGCGTTGTGTGATAGTGTGTGTGATATCATTATATTATCACAAAGACGTTGGTCTAGAGGCTAGACTTTGATCGAGGTCACAAACTCTTTGGGTTAGTTTTGACCACAAAGTTTGAGGTGTTACCTCAGACTGTTTGACCCAAGTATAAGTTTTTTGGCGGCAGTCCGTCTGCGCAGTCTACCGCCAGTAACAGTTATTTCTAAGTTTTTGTAGTAACGGGTCTAGCTACATTTTGCTGTGAATAATTTTAGCTGATCCTTCTGATTAGATGACCTCTCAAAATCGTAGACTGATAAATTACTTTATTATTTTGAGAAATAAATGCTTAGAATATAGTATACTGACGTCATTTTCCTTTTCTTGAGTTGGGAAGTCATCTAATACTGATTATACTTCTCTTACTTTAGGCCAAGCGAAAGGGCATATCAGACTTTTACGAATTAAAAAAACAATGGAAGGAACAGTTGCACTCTGTGTGCTCTTTCGAATATTCTCAGAGTCCAGAAGATATATAGGGTGACTGGTAATTAGTGAACGATACTCAAACACGTGACTTTAGTCATGACAACAAACAACTTTTACTATGGGATCAAACCTGAAATCGCGCAAAAAAATCTGCTGGTCAGTGCAATATTTGTGTTCGTCTAACTGGTCAAAATGTACTGAACTTGACGGACTTTTTTCGCGATTACAGGTTTGGTCCCATAGTAAATGTTTTTTGTAATCATGACTACAATCACGTGTTTAAGTATCGTTCACTAATTACCAGTCACTCTATATACATAATTGGTGCATATATACTACAAACCAAACGGTGTTATTTTGTTCTTTATTTAGCCTATACGTTCTCACTGCTGGGTAAGGGTCTCCCCTAATTTCTTCTAGGTATTCTTTTCTGGAAACACCTCAGTCCAGCCCTTGCGTTTTAGATCATCTCGGTACCTCTTCCCAGGTTGACCTCGGTAACATCATCCATCTTTAGGCACCCACTTCGTGGAGACTCTCGCCCATCGGTCAATATGCATGCGGTTAACGTGACTCGCACGCATATTGACGTGACCCCTAGTGGTGTTATTAGTTTTAGAAAATCAAATTCAATCTAATTTAATATCAGGAGGTTATGGTATTATTATTATTGTCTTCCAGTCTAGACTGGAAGCCAAACGCAGTTGAGAAAAATCTAGGCAGATAAGACAATTTAAACACATAAAACATGCTTTTCAAACATATATATATAGTTTGGACCAAATATTTGTTAGATAATTTTTATCCTGAATAATAATCATATCGTAAGCAAGCGAGTTTTAGAAAATTTTTGAATGCAGTTTTTCTTCTTTATAAAAAAAGGAATTTTGTCTTTTATTTAGTTTCCCTCCAGGGCCCGACTTATTTTTCCAAACTGTACTAAGAGATACCCCTATGCACCTACGCTAAAAAAAGAAACTCATCTTGTTGGAAAAAAAAAGAAATTTTCATTATTGTTTTTTTTAATGTATTGGTTTGACAGTCCAAAACAATGTTTTGCATTATCACCTCTCTAATGAAAACGGGTTGGAGTAAATTGGTTGGTTGAATAGTTTCACAGTCTGTAACAGACATAGGGAAACAATTTTTGCGCTTCATATATTTAGATTTTTGTACAACGTAGTTACAATACGAAACAATGGATATCTAAGAGAAAGCCTATAGTTTATAGCATTAGAGATTTTATGTTAGATATCATGTTCGTTTCCCTTCACAATATCAGTAACCCTACAAATGGCACCAATCAAACCTGCGTGTAGCAATATGTGAGGGTTAAAGATCAGGTCTGCAATAGGCGATGGGGTTTAACGGGCTATCGGGAATATAATAATATCTGTAAAACAATGAAACGAAAGTCTTATAATCTTAGCATATGATAGTAAAATTTAAGTCTTTGGAAATAAGGTTTTCATGAATCCTCATACCGCTGACTGAATTGTTGTGCATAGACTTGATCTTATCTTCAGAGGAATTAAGAGAGAAGTTGTATAATCAGGGCCAGAACGCTACTGCTTGATTTATATTAATAGTTACATGACAAACGTGTGAATCCAGCCCAACAGGTACAAAATATCGTTACTACTATTACGAGTATAATACTATCACTTCCAAAAAACGTGGGATTGCTAGAGGACTTAAATTCTCAGGAATTCTTCAGCTAATTTCCAGACAGGTGCTAAACAAGAATATTACAATGTAAAATTAAAGTCAAAACACTGTTCCAACTCATCACGTAAGCAATCGAGCGCACATTAATTCTTCATTCATGATTGACAGCTGATGTTTCTATACTCTCCTATGTCAGCGCACAAATATTAATCGTTCATCGATATTGTACCAAGCATCAATATTATTTCCATCTACAACTAATAAATTAGCCTTATGGCTTATTTTTTGAGTTCAAATTGAGATGTTACATTGTAATAAATCGTCTTTTTCGAACAGAAAAACGATGGCGTCTGTCACATTTGTAGTGGCTAAAAATATGGCTTTAATGTCAGTAATTATGTTGAATTATGTCAAGTGCCTACTTATTTATGACCACGTCTTTATATATCCCTATGAAACAGTCTTAAAATCGATTATCATAAAATTAGAAGGGAAAATATCGAAATTAACGTAACTGTAACTAAGAACGTCGATGCTTATTTTCAACTTCACGCTCTCATAACAAAAAGCCTTGAAAAAACAGTAAAGCAAACATTTGAAGCGCTTCGGAATATTAACAAGCGTTGTGGAGCTCTTGACCTCTGCGAAACATTTCGTATTGTAATCATTGTACACCTGATTGAAGAATACTTGTAATAAATTAGAGACTGCTTGAGATGTCAATGACAATTTTGAAGCATTGCTCATTAGAATGGTAGCGTAACCTGGAATGAGTTAGTAGTTCACTAAACAATATTTAAGAATGAAAGTAGGCAATATAAGCAAATCTAGGCTATCTGGCTGAGAGTGTCCGACGTTAAAGATGATTGAAAGTGCTAAGTACCATTATATCATTTTGAAAGGTACATAGATAGCAACGCATGTAGTTTTGTAGAAGATTTAATCAGAAATTTATTTGCAAGATTCTATAGAATTGAAGGAAGAAAATTGTTCATAATCTGAAATTAAAAAAGGTGGTGATGAATACAAGAGAGGAGTAAATGATAGTGTTACGGTTTACAGAGAAGAATGAAAAGAGATAATATGTTGCACTGACCGCAAGTAACATAGTACAAAGACATGAAGATGATGATTTGGAGGTTAGTATTAACGTTTTGCTTAATTCAATTTTAACCAAACTCTCGTAGCAACGCTAACAAGTTTAGGACATTGCAAACACAATATCATTTGTAGATCTTTTACACATCCCACAAGCTCACCACATATACTTACATATTTGGTGGTATGTAGGTGGCATTAGAAATAGTGTACATTCTGTACAAGTAAAGTAAAGTTCGTACTTGACAATGCGCCTGAGTGCTCTTGACAATCGGTCCGAATTACGACACGAATGAGCCTCAGACAAACAAAATTTTAGGTTCGTTTGGAAGTAAAAAGAACCGTTGAATAAATATTGGCTCGGAACATCTGTCGTTTGAATGAAATTAGAAATTGGCTAAGAACAATAGTTTTGTTGACTGATGACCATTTGAGGCAAGCTACTAAGTTGGTTTGAAGATGCTAATTAATGTTAAGTGGTTGGTGAGATAACAATACAAAAGGGTTCTTAATTTTTTGTTGTTGTTGTTTTACGCAAATTCTTTATAACAAATATGACTAGATATATCCTACTCAGGAACGCTTTAGTGTGTGCTTAAGAAAATGTTTGAAAAATAAGACCATTATTTTCATAAAAACGTCACTTCCTCTCAAACCGTTAAAAATGCACAAGTAGCCAAATACACTATCTATGACACTCAAAATTGAAATACGAAATGAATATGCGTCGTCGGGTAAATACCGAAACTACGGACGCTAATCAAACAAGACAACTTGGTGTGTGTCCGAACTATCGTTACGGTGGTCCAACAATTGTGTAGACCACCTCAGTTGTCGCGTATTGTGCACAAGTTTGTTTTCTTTTGTTTATGGAACTTTCACAATTAACCCGTACATGCGAAAGGTATGTCACAATATACCTTTAGACTTAGACAAAGTTTGTTGACTGTACTTTTCATTTGTCAAACCCTTATACGCAATTCTATTATAATTTCAACTTCATATGCTCGATTAATTTCAAGTGAAATCGTGAAAGTGTATAATGAATTGTATATTATTGTTGTTGGAATACGAAGGAAAGGAAAACTTGTTGAAATTATTCATTCAAATGAAAACTGTCTAGGTAACTTGATATTTGCGATAACTCCTTTATTAAGTAGCAAGAATACATGCGAAGATGAAAGTGTTATTTGTTAGAGAATCATATGAATACATACTCGTATATTCCTTTACAGTTTATAGGTGATGAAAAATGCTATTATAATTTTATGAATTAGCGAAAAGTTGACATTAAAAGTTTGATTTAAATAATTCTTAAAACGCCTTAAGGAATTTTTTACTTTTTGTCAACAATTGGGAAATTCTAACAGAATTTCCCAATAAAAGTATCTAGGATTAAGGATAAAATTTATTATACAGTTTTTGTGCCTATAATTTTTGTGCCTATGATTTTGCTTTATTCTGCTTTTACGGGCATGGCTGCTCAAATCTTCATTTATCATTAAAATCATCCATTTTCTTTTTGACTAATTTTTTTATATGTGTATCGATTCAAATTTAATTATCACCTTTTTCTTTACCAATACTTCACTGTGGTGGTCCAGAGGTAATGGTCCCGACTTACGAGTCGTAAGTGATGGGTGGACCCAGCCGTGGTGTATTACGTGGTGTAATTTATTTCTGCCCCAGTTCTCCCACCAACGGTGAAGAAAAAGATCGTCAGAAAACCGGCGTATCCTTGAACCAAAGACATGTGACATCCAACAACCCGATACACTCGACCCGCTTGGTGGATTAGGGCCCATTCCTTCTCCTAGAGAGGAGTTTTGAGTCCCAGCATTGTGAACATATCAGGTAGATTTATTATCATCCTCATTGTGGAGCAACACGTTTGTTTTTCTTCGATTTTGTCCTGTCACCCGTCACGTCACTCCTGATATCTCACACAATCCATCCATCGGTTCTTTGGACTCCCTTTCCCTCTACTATGAGGCTGATTATCTCATCAACATTTCATTGTGTACCTATAAATATTTATCCATGTCTATATAGGGTGACTGGTAATTAGTGAACGATACTTAAACACGTGATTGTAGTCATGATAACAAACAAATTTTACTATGGGACCAAACCTGAAATCGCGAAAAAAAATCTGCTGGTCCGTATATGAGTATTTCTCAAAATACATGTACATCTTTGAAAAAAAAAGTGTGCTTTGAAACAGTTCAAAAGTTTTATATTTATAAATCATCACACAAAAAAAACACACACTCAATTTTGTAGGATGAATATTAATCTTTAAGATAACGAAGAATTATAGCTATAATCATACTTATTATCAAATATTTCGATATTTTAAAAATAGCTTTTTTTACCTTTCATACAAAAACCTGTTTGCCACTCTACCTTTTTCATGTGTTTTTGTTTCATAAAATGCGATACGTAACTAAATTATTGTAAATTTCTTTGTATCATCGTTCTACAGTAATCGCAGTTTCTGTATCAAATTGATTTTCTATGGGGTGTCATAGTGAATTGGCAATTTAAAGCAAAAAAACAAAATGAGTCGCTCTCATTTACTATTTAGTTATTACTCTTTAGTTACGATTTATTTCTACTTTCCCATGATTTCTGAACGATTCCGTAATTTTTTTACACGGACAACACTAGCTTCACTCTGATTGGCTATTGGTTTGACGTCTCCGCCATTACATCTATCGTGAAAATCAGTGAGAACGTGTGTGTTTTGTGGGGTTACTTTTTCGAGACAGGAAGTAAAATCAGCGATTTTTCATAGAACGGTAAGTCTTCATTTACCCATTTTTTGTAATACGTGTTGTACGAATATTTAATAAGCTTTTATATTTGCTGTAACAGCTTTTATCAATAAATATATTTTTTCTGACCTCAATTTGTCTAATATTTCGTAACGTTTTTTACGAATTTCGTTACGTAACGAAAAAGTACAACATAAAGCTGAGTGTATACTGTTATAACCTGACTAAGCATAGTAATATTCACTACTTAATTTATGAAAAAAAAATATATAGAGCGTCAATAACTAAAGGATTGGATATTATCTGCTATATAGAAGTGCCACCAGCAAAAAATAATGAAATAATTTAAATTACGTTTTTATGTGATTTAACAACTTTTTACCCCTGATATTACTTACATGAAGTTCTATTGAGAACTTCCTCCTTTTCGTCGGTTAAAAAACCTCGCGGCTTTGTTTCAATTCGCTTGAGAATAGAATTATACCGATTGTTACAAATACTTAACTCTTGCTAATGACACTTCTGTAGAGATGCCCACTATACTTGTTGGTTTGACTTATCAAATTGGTTATTACTTACAACTGCTTATATACAACTGCATTACTTCTTTTGTTTTTTAAGGAATGCCGCCAAAAACCAATGCCGAAAGGCAAAAAGCTTACAGAGAACGACTCAAAAAGGATAAACCAAATAAATATGAGGAAATCCGTGTCAAACATTTGGAAAAAGTTAAAGAAAATATCAAAAAGAAAAAAGAAATTCTTACAGAAGAAGAAAAACAAGAGCTACGAGCAAAGTGGAGACAAGCCAATGCTATAAGAGCTGAAAGAAAAAAAAAGGCCTACTCTACGACAAAACAAAACAACACATTGGAAGTAAGAAAAAATGCTAAAAATAATACAAATATCCTAAAGGAGAGACTACAAAAGCTTACTGAAGAAAATACTCAATTAAAACGACGAAATAAAAATTTAAGACAGGCCTGCAATCGGATGAAAAAGCGAGTGGAAATTCTGAAAAAACGACTACCCCAACAAATTTTTTTATGTTTAAAATAACGTCAGGTTTTCATTTTTAAAAGATTGGGAAAAAAAAATAATTTGATTAAAATAGTATGAATGATTACTCCCTTATTTTATTTCTAACCCCTTAAGTATTTGGGTACATACTTACAAATATTTCGTATTGAATAAATGAAGAGCATTCACAATATTTCGCCAATGTGTAACCAGCCTTATGGTTACTATTTAGTTACATCTAAGGACTATTTCGTAACAATATTTCGTTACTACCATTTCGTTACGTACATTTATTTTGAGAAATACTCATATTTGTGTTCGCCTAACTGGTCAGAATGTCAGTACATTTTTGTACATACTGGGACTAAGAGTATGAAATGTTACACTAGGCTTCCTTTTATGAAGTAGGCGAGAACTAAGAGAGGAATTCTCAAATTCTTAGGGGATGAAACGACGATCCAAAGTTTATATGGAGAAATCTACTTTCAAGCAGGCGGAGCTGCTGGCAGAAGCTAGTATTATAATAATCCCTTTCGCCGTCGATAGCACGCACCTAACAACCGACATGTTCAATCTTCTCCCGCGTTAGACAATGACGGAAACCATCCATAAACTCAACTGGAATTTGAACCTTCGACCTCTGACCGAGAAAGTAAAACTACTGATGGGGCCAAAGAGTCATATTACTTAACAATAGATTTAAGTGTGGGGAATAAATACATCTTATTGGAGACGGCTTATATTGTTTTGTTACATCATGGTTAAGCAACTTAGATTGCGGTTTGGAAGATGATGGGCTGTGGTTGATCAAGGACTTTGATTGTGGTTAATGAGGAGTGAAAGGTATGTCGTATGATTATGGCAGTTTATTTTTAATTCATATAAACTAGTGCTTGACTGCGATCTCAGCTAGTAAGTAGTGATGCCATCATTGATGCTGAGACACATTAGTTTAATAAGAGCCATTTAAATTATAATCGGATGGGAAGACCACAGTTGCAAATTCCTTGAAATCTTTTATTTTTGATCGAGAGATTATTGGTTCCGAAAGATTTATTTATCTATTAGACGGAGGGATCCATTGTTGAGTTAACTTCGCCTTTGTACATGAATTTTGTCAAATCACTGTATTATATAAAGTTCCTGTGTACAATAAAGAATTAAAGAGGCACTGCTTTGTTTTTATGTTCGTGATTCAGATGGATTATTAGGTGTCAAAATTTGGTGTTTTTCCTGTTAAACATTCAAATTAAAGTGTCTTAAAGTTAAATAAAAATCAGGTGACTGATGTTCTAAATCATCAGCCATTTAAATTGTCTAGTTTTTGCTAAAAGCACATATATTTTATTTTATTTCTGTCTGCCATACATTGTTAAAAAGATCTTCTATCATGTCTGTCTAGCTTTCTTATCCTTTTTACAATACGATATGTTATAAAAAAAATGAGTGATTAATTACGATTCCATGATTGCATTTTACTGTTATCTACTGTCCAAGCAATTTTATAAAAAAAAATATGATCTCACCCATCCCACAACAGCTACACAGAATAGTAATGTCCATGAAAAGAATTAATCGACACATATTATTCAACATCGATACTATCTTTAGGTATCGATAACTATGTTAGCGTAAAGATTAAAATCGATATGGGATGTTCGATGATGGTAAATTGATAGTTAAAACGATTATTGATATAATCAATAAATTATGCCTATTTTATGTCACGTATTCAAAATGGAGATGAATTGACACACGTTTCACATTATTTATCAAACACAATGAGTAACAATTAGAAATCGCAGTAAAGACGAGACCTTTTCGATCTTTGAAATAAATCTTATGAATCAATACTGATTACTGATTTACAATAAAAACAAACAAAAAAAAATATTGGTAGGTACTTATAAAAAAACTTAGCATGAAGTCATGGTTTAATGATTGTCTTCAACTAAAAACTGTGATAACATACCACTCCAATAGTCCACATTTTAAATACTTAACACATAAATAAAGTGTCTGAAATCGAATGACGTCAGTTGTAGTAGCTACCTATTAATTTATTAGTTAGTTTATGTAGTCACTCATTTCAGGTCGAAAACGAAAGGTATTTCAACATTAGGCTATTCTACAAACTACTTCCCGCTCCGCCCAAGGGCGGGATTTGTCATTGGATGATTTTACCTACCATAAAAAATAAAAAATAAAAAAAAAGTCCTCTATGACTTTTATCGAGTAATTTTCTGTTGCAGAGTTGCTAGTGCAAGTTAGTTTTACGTTAAGTCGATAGACATGTTTATAACGTTCAGCAATCCGATTGGTTCGCCCCAAGCTCTTCACCAATCAGAGAGCCAGACGCGGCAAACGTTTTGACTGCGTTATAAACCACTGGCACTCAGCTCATAACTTATATCTCCATACTTAAAATATGACCTTTACAATATGCAAGTAAAAATCTATAAGTTACAAAACCAAATAAATCGATTACAATAAAAATTCAAATCGATAACTTCACAACCGATTAATCACAACACTAGTGATGTACCTACAAAAATAAACAACAATAATTCAAAGGCACTCAGCGAGTTGAGGTCATACGGCATTGTTTGATACGTAAAAAAGTTCAAGTGACCAGTGTGGTCAGACACATCGTGAACACGTATCTTGTGAAACACTTTTAATGCGGATTTAGACTCTTTTAGGGTTCCGTACCTCAAAATGAAAAAACTGAACCCTTATAGGATCACTTTGTAGTCCGTCTGTCTGTCTAGACCCTTTATCTCAGGAACGCGTGGAGGTATCGAGTTGAAATTAAAACCCTAAACTCAGTTCTGTACCTCTACCATGAGTTTTAAGCAATAGTATTCGTCGCTACTCGATATCGACGCCGTTAATATTTTGTATGGCAAATTTTGGTTCTGCAAGTGACCGCTAGAGGTGCTGCAAAATTTGCCATACAAAATATTTACGGCGTCGATATCGAGTAGCGACGAATACTATTGCTTAAAACTCATGGTAGAGGTACTGCGGTCCCTTGAAGCTGTGAAAACACCAAACTTCTAAATTAACGAAAAAAAGGGCACATTGCAAAAAATGTATATTTCGACACCCTCAAGGAAATCAAATACTTCCCGTTGACCTAGAATCCCGAAATTTGGCATAAAATAAGGTCTTATTGTACAGTTTATAGTGAATATATTTAAAAATAGTTTTTTTGTCACAAAAAAAGAACTTTTTTTGCGATTCGGAAAAATCTTGGAGACTCCATTTGGGAATTGAACTTTTTAATAGGTAAGTTTGTACGGAACCTCCAGTGCGCGAGTCCAACTCGCATTTGTCCGGTTTTTTGTTAAAGAAATTCTAGTGTTATTATGAGGGTTTTTGTCTTCAGAAAAAGTGATGAAGAAGAAGTGCTGTCAGCTTGTTGGGATATTATTTTGATTCAGAAAATTTTGGTAATATTTAGTCAGGAATCATTGTTATAATAAATCGGCACAAAACCTCGTATATGCAGTACAATTACTTCAACACGAAATTTTCAGATCACTCATAGGACACTGTGTCTATGTCTTGTAAAGTAACATAATCTATTTATTTATCTTATTATTTATGTACTTACACACATGGAACCAGTAACAGATACATTATAAAATATAGATAATAGCGTCATCATTCATAATCATCATTTCTGTCGAAAGTCCTCCACTAAGTGTCGCCACAACGAATGGTCCTGTGCGTCGTGCATCCACCGCATTCCCGCGACTCTCACCAGGTCACCGGTCCACCTTATGGGAGGCCTTCCAATGCTGCATCTTGCGGTGCGCGGTCGTCACTCAAGAACCTTTCGACCCCACTGACCATCCGTTCTGCCAATTAAGTTTAGCGATTCTTCGCGCTATGTCGGCGACCTTGGTTCTCCTGCGGATATATCTTCATTCCTGATGCGATCACGCTAGGAAACTCCAAGTATAGCCCTTTCCTCTTTTCTTCACGTTGATTAAAATAGCATCAACGCAGTCAGCCTCAACGCAGTCAGTTGTTGATTGAGCCCATACTTTTCAATGACAGTTTTCACAAGAGGTCAAACTATTGAGATACCTGACTATAATCAGAAGGTCAGAATGACTGTAATCCTAACAAAACTAAATGACCAGATAACTAAACTAACCTTATAGATCTTAACTGGAATACAAAACAAAGGCGCCTATTATAATGGTGTAGAAACTTTAAAATGCATGTCAGAGGTCAAGCATTATTTTATGTTAATGCATAGTCCGCCTCGGTGTAAATCAATTATACCGCGTGACCCGCAGAGGTCGCCGGTTCGATTCCTGAGCTAGTTGCTTTTACACCTATTAGAGGTGGGTAAGATTAGAATGCGAAATTATTTTCGCTGCGAACCGGTAATGACGGTAATGAGCGGTTTAACTTTCATTATCGGGTTTTAGAAAGGTCAATTTATGGGCTAGTTTATGGGTTATGGGTTGGGAGTTTGTTAGTGTGAAGGTGTTTGATGAAATAGGTAGTATTTAGCTAAATAGGACCTAGCAGAGCTAGCTACTTTTTTGGATTATGGCCCACTCCCTTACTTAGAGAGGAGGGTTTCCGGAGGGAAATCGTCAAATGACTCCTGACGCTTTGGGTGAAGCGAGAGGGAGTGTTAAACTTTTACTAACTTATTCTTCTTCTTTTCGGATCAGTGGTAAACTTCTTAAATTGCTTGGGCCCAATAGATGGCTATAGGTGGCACTCATTAAGTCATCGAAGGTACATCAACACGTATTCTGAACGGGTCTACAAAATCCCATTTCACGTTAAGTTGGCAGCGGCTTACCTGAATGCGTCACCGATTCAACTGCAATTCACTTACTTTTACTGACTAAAATCAACCTATTTTCCTTCAGTTACCCTTTAAGTGCCGCGGTTACAATTAAGGCCTGAGTCCCAGCAGTGAGAATATTGCAAAGTTAATTATGTTTCTGATGCGTATGTGTGAATAAAAATAATAATAAAATAAAGCAAAAAATAGACCTGAACTGGAATCTAATCGTGATAAAACCAAAGATGTTTAAAGATCTAACATCGTAACACCTATTTCCTTTCGACCATAAATTATGCGCCTCCAATCAAATGTAGCACATAGATAAAGTTTCTATGCTCATAATTTAATTAACTTTTGGCTGCACTTACTTATGTAAGTAATCATGGAAACACGTCTGTTGCTATATCGTCTAAAGATGGTGACCGTGGGAAATTGAGAAGCTGGGAAATTAACTCGTTTTTAGATATAGCTTATATGTAAAAAGATAAACATATTTATTGGTAAAAAAAATCATTTACAATATAATTTTCTACAATATAATTCATGAAATAAACTAAATAATTTATCAATAGCATAAATTAACAACAATTGATTTTTCAAAATTCATTATTTCATTGAAATTAATTAAATCATAGTAAAACATAAAAATAATAATAATAAGAAATTGATTCGGGCGAGAAATAAGAATATTTTAGAGAGCCAAACGAATAGACAATCACAGTATATTGTCCACACTTCCATTGTTTGCCTTCAAATGCCAAGAAATGCAAAATCATCGTGGTAACACACAGATTAAGTTTTAATAACTACATATTTCAAAACACTACAGAAAACGTTGAAAAGGAAAATTCTTGTAATTGCACATAACCTACAATATTAATACACGAACAACAAAGGAGGCACGCTTTATTCCAATGACTATGGTATTTCGAATGCCTACTGTACAGTCAACAAAACAGAGAGGCTACCGATTCACAAAAGGAATTTTTATTGCTGTACCGTGCGCAACAACAATGGGCTCGTGATGACTGGGCAGTTTCTAGTTGATAATCTAATTGTCAGATTGTATTCTGATTTGTTGATTGTATCGACGCTAGTTTTGATCATTGTAGCGTCAGCAAAATAGGTAAATAAATAATTTAAATGAATTAAGACAGTAAAAACTGGCCAAGTGAGAGCCAGACTCGCATTTGGAGGGATCCTTACAATATTAAATTTGAGTAAAAAATGCCGACAAAATGTCGTTTTTTTGTAAGTATGTAAACCCCTTTTAATTTTTATTATTTGTTGTTGTAGTAATAAAAACACATTCTGTGAAAATTTTTACTCTCTACCTTTTACGGTTTATGAGCTGCAAGTCTGCTGACAGACGAATAGATATACAGAAGATCGGATGGACAGTGTAGGCTTAGTTATAGGCTTAGTCATACCTTTTGGATACCGGCGCGCACTGTTGCCGCGCGCCTCAAGGAGTCCTCAGCAAACTGTAGGGGCCCAGTAGGGTCCAAGCCGAATCTGGGGCTCTGGGGAGGTATGAAAATGCATACCAGGGCCCTGAAACCAAGGCAAAGGAGGAACGGCGTAGGTTTTTAGTCAGTAAGAGTCTGACACTAACTCCCGCTTCGCCCAAGGGCGGGAGATGACATTGGATGATTATACCGATTTAAAAAAAAACCTTTTGGATACGAAACCCTAAAAACGGTAAATCTCAATAGAATTTTGCATTTTATAGACTGTGAATTGTATTTTTATTTAAAACAAAATGAGACATCTAATAAAATTTTTTTTTTATTCAAATGGCCCAGTTTCCAAAAATCACCACAGGCCGATTACAAAATGGAGTCTACCTAATTAAGTCAATTTTTAATGCAAAATTATACGTAACATTAACAATATCTTAGTTCTTAATGAGTCTATTAGAGACTTTGTAGGTGTTGCTAATGAAGAATAATAACATAGTTAAGTTTTCTGAGCATTTTTGTGGCACTACAACGGCTGTGTGGGCCGATAAGTATAGTTTAGTAGACAGATTACCGGACGATAGAACCTTTTTATGGGAAACGAAAAGAATTTCTTTTGCAATAGTGAGAGTGTTGTTATTGGGTTCCGTACCTGAATAGGAAAAAATGCAACCCTTGTAGGTCACTTAGATGTCCGTCTGTTTGTCAGTCTGCCCCCTAACCCCCTTGTTCCTTGTTTTGACCCTTTATTTCGTGAACGCGTGGAGATATCAAGTTGCAATTAAAACTATATACTTAGGTTTACGGTCCTTTGAAGCTGTACAAAAATCAAAAACCTAAGTTAAAAAAAATACGGCCGGTTATCTTATGAACCATGATAGCTAGACAATTGAATGTTTTCACAGATGATGTATTTCTATTGCTGCTATAACAACAAATATTAAAAACACAATAAAATTAATAATTAAGAGGTCTCAATAAAATACTTAACCCCAATCATGTAGGTACAAGAAATGTGATTCGTTTGCCGTTTTTTGCTACGGATGGTACGGAATCCTTCGAGCGCGAAATCGACTCGCACTTAGCTGTTTTTTTTTATTTGCTATAAAAACTATAAAAAATACACCTCCATACTCTATGGTACTGAGCGGTTGTCAACAGTACCTCTACCATGAGTTTTAAGCAATAGTATTCGTCGCTACTCGATTTCGACGCCGTAAATATTTTTTATGGCAAATTTTGCAGCGCCTCTAGCGGTCACTTGCAGAACCAAAATTTGCCATACAAAATATTTTCGGCGTCGATATCGAGTAGCGACAAATACTATTGCTTAAAACTCATGGTAGAGGTACAGAAAAGAAGGTCTTATTTATATTTACGTTCTTTCTCTTGTTACTTTTTTACGAACCCTACACCATCTATGAATGATTACTCAGTTCTAAAACGTCATCGCATCAAATGTTTAACAAAACAAGAATAAGTTATCGGTAATAACTTATTATTTGCTAGCAAACACGTCGACCTTATAATAATATTGTCATTAGCACACTAACAAAATGGAATCCCAAATTTTTTACTTCTAATCCATTGTACAATACGGTGTAACATTTTTTTAAGAATCATTAATGTTCATTTAATATTCAAAGGTCAGTGAACTTTTTACAATGTCGACTTTTGTTTGAGAATAACGATGTTTTGATAGTAATTGTGGTATTGCAAAGTGTTTATATGAAGGAAGAAACAATTTGGTTTTTTGTGCGTCTAGGATTTCACCTGTATCATCGTCATTTCAACCGAATGACGTCCATTGTCGAATATAGCGTTTCCCCCAAGGGTCGCCACAACGAATGGTTTTGTGCATCTCGCTTCCATTGGATGCCCGTCATCGGTACACCTCGTGGGAGGCCTCACAACGATACTCCAGAACCTTTAGCCTCATCGACAATTTGTTCTGCGAATAATGTACCCTACCCACTGCCATTTAAGCTTGATAATACTTCATCTGCATGTGGTACATAAAATATGTGTGGTGGATATTTACACATATTACCACTTTTTCTAAGTTACAATGCTCTGGCACTTTTGGGAAAAGTAGAGAAAACCATTAGAGTGATAGTCGAGAGGTCCCGCCTTAGTTTAGATGAGACGCGACTCTTTCAACCTAATAAGCATAACCATAATCAGTCTTATGATGTTGCCACTGCTGGTACTCTGGCGTCCTCTCTATATGCGGGTCGACATATCTACGGATTTTTGGTTCTAGGACATGCTGATTTTCTCACGATGATTTCCTTCACCGTTTGAAAGCAGTGGTCATGAAATTAATTACACTAAGGCCCGTATTACAGAACTACAATCAAGACTCAAGCATTACTTAAAACTAGTCTCAGTTGGAGTTTTAATTTTAGAACTTAACTTGAGCAGAGAAACTACAATCAATAATCACCTGAGCAATGTCACTTTAAAATGACATTTTTTACGTATTATAGAACAGTGCTTGAGGCTTGACTGAGCTGCACTCAATGTGTCCTTATTTTAAAATTACAATCAGCTCAGAATCACTGCTTGAGGCGAGATTTGATCTTTGTTTTCGCAAGTGTAGTCGAGACCACGTTTGAGCATAGATTCTCATGAAATTTTTTGTGGATTTGGAGTGAATCGGGTACCTACCTAATCAAAATGGATATATATTTGCAAAAGTGGATAATACAAATCAAACGTTTAACTTAAATGTTCCTCTGAGATATTTACGAGATACGCAGGGCCCTTATAATTTTGAAAATTTTAAGGAGTAGTACCGCGCCTGTTTCAATGATTCCACCCACATATTGTCCAGTTGTGCAGATACTTGAGATCGTCCGCCTCGTCATCCGGTTTTGATCATTAAACTGGATCAAAACCGGATGACGAGGCGGACGATCTGCGAAAAAAAAAAGATTTGCAATAGAAAACAAACTATTATTCAGGGTTACCACAATGATAGCTTACTCACGTAATCAGAGATCAAAATCTCTACTCAAGCGTACGAGTAGTTTAGTTTGATTTGAGTTTGAGGATAGTTCTAAAATAAACTGAACGCTTAAGTCGAGATTCTTCGCTCAAGCAGTAATCGGTTGAACACAGTTTAAGTAGTACTTGAGTAAGGTTCTGTAATACGGGCCTAAGTAATGCATCCCGCAACTTATAATTATATATAAAAACCAAGCCGTTACTGGGCTGCTACAGAGCTTTTAAACCAAATTGATAATGTCAACGTAACCCCAACAAGTTAGCTTATTTGCTTTTTCCAATTTTAACACTAATATTTTTAACGCGCCTCGTCAATCTCTAAACATTAAAAAACAACCTAGAAACTACTTCATGACAGGAAAGGTACATTAATATTTAAATTATAAAACGAAACTTAAATCTTTACAACACTTTAAAATTCTCCATAACACTTACCTCTCTCTGCGCACAATAACTGCATTTTCAAGAACTATTATAGATATTTCTCATATCCTTTATCCTTTCTCTTTACATAACATTCAATAATGATTATAAACCTACTAAATGAAGTACATAATAATTTTGAAAAACCCATCTTGTTTCAAGGAGTATTTTTAAATTGTCAGCATTTCGCAACAGTTCTATGTTACCCGACAAGATACGGTATGCGTTTTAGTTGGTTATTAATGTTTATACGCGTGTGATTTTCAATTTGTTAGCTAAGCTATATTTGATTTCACACTGTTGCCGCGCTGGTTATGGTCGTGGTCCATGGTATGAGAAAAAGCGATTTAAGGAAACGAGGCAGTAAACAAGCCGAGCGAAATTACATGTATTTTTTTGAGGTTTAATTTCAGTCACCAGTCCCAAAGAAACCAAAGTATTTCATGTAATTGAAAGAAACCCACTCAGTAAAGAGTATAGTGGTCAGATTCTGACAGTAAAAGGTCTTTTAACTTCCTGAGACATTAACAAAAAGATCCAAATCGAAACTTTAGTGGCATTGCAGGGTATACTTGCTGAAAAGATGGTCAATGGGTCGAAAGATGCTTCCGAAGTGGCGACTGCGTACCGATGATCTTCTAAGGGTCGTGGAAATCCAATAGGGCAGTAGAGGACCAGTCGAGATGATACTCGGGAGAGGCCTTTGTCCAACACTGGATATCTTTCGGCTGAAATTCACATGTATGAGATATTTAGATATTAATTTACAATTATCATTATCAGTCCATTAGTCAGAGGTCTAGAATAAAAGTGTCAATTCAGAGTTTCAACTAAAAACAAAGTAAGTTACTTTGCTTTCATTTCCAATTTTCCAATTTTTGCCACCATCAATATCCAATTTCTAGACACCCGCTTTCCTCTTCTAACTTGCACTCAAATCATTCTGACAGGTGCTCAGTGGGCCCGTACATCAATCACGGATGAAACAATCGTGCGGGGTCAGCAGTTATATCGATGACAGATTGTCAGTAACCACGGCAACTGATGTAATGCCTGGTAATTCCACATGTCATGCTCGCCCGTTTTAGTTCCGCCACAAAAAAGAACGTTACCGTGTTTTAACGTCTGTTACTATGACCCCAGCTGTTGTCGGTGCGATAGACAGTAAGGTTTTGTGTGTGAGAACCGTGGATGGATTTTATAAGGGGACTTTAGTATAGGATGTTAAAATTATTACTTGACGATTAAATAAAGAATAGAATAGAATAAAACTTTATTGTACACAAAAAGAGTTACAGAAACTGTACAAAAAATCTAAATCTACGGGTACAATGGCGGTCTTATCGCTGATAGCAATATCTTCCAAAAAAAAAGGAGAACAAGAAAAAAAATAGAAAAGAGTATTTAAGTACGATTACCTTATTGAAAGTTGTGTGTTTGTCGCTTTTTTTTATTGGTGGGAAATCAATCTACTTCTATGTCCCTTCTTTGCCTTTGCTTCAGTGGTGCCATTCTATAAGAAATCGCAGCGCTGCCGCAACGACCAACATCCAATATAGGGTACATGGCGGACAGAGTTCCAGCGGGATCTCATGGTGAAATGGCGAGAGCGACTGTCGCAACCCCGTGCTGGGCACGCCACGATCGAGGCGGTGAGGCCCCTCTTTGAGGCGTGGCTGGAAAGGCCCCACGGCGTCGTCACCTTCCGTTTGGCGCAGGTGCTAACCGAACACGGCAAGTTCGGACCGTACCTGTCCAAGATTCGTGCGGAGACGACGCCCGGGTGTCGCCACTGTGCGGACCGCCCGGTGGACACGGTGGAGCACACAGTCGAGGTGTGCCCCGCTTAGGAAGAGCATCACCGTGTCCTCGTGGGGGCGATCGGCGGCGATCTCTCGCGCCGGGGCTTGGTTCAAGCCATGCTCCGGAGCGAGGAGGAGTGGCAGGCGGTCGCCTCCTTTTGCGAAGCAGTAATGCTAGCAAAGGAGGAGGCCGACCGCATTAGGCAAAGGCGCACACGCCGCCGCCGCCGCAACTTAACTAGACTCAAGGAAAATGAACGATAGATTTTACAGTAAATTATGCTATAGAGGAGAATAATATTAGTATTATAATAGAATTTTAAGACTAACTATTCTTATATGAGGAAAATTTTTGTCATCGACGGTAAAAGAGTTAAAATATACACTGTATCTTAAACATCAATGCATAAACGTGTACCATAGATTCATTACTTGATTTTAGACCCTTATGTGGTAGAGTTTTTTGTCAGCATTTACCTAATTTTTTTTTTTACGTACTTGACAGGTCCGCTTCTATGATTCATTCCTTAAAAGACCTATAGAGAAAATCCTTATGTTCTTAAAAAGAGACTTTTTTATGACTTTGACCTCTGTGTTTGTTTCGGTGTTTTTTCTTAGGGTATTCAGATAGTAAACACTAGTCTCATCAAATTTAAATTGGAAAAAAAGTCATGTAAAAGTGTTAGATATCAATTTACAAAATAAATATCAATAGTAATACCTCCCGACGGCCGAGAGGAAACAAGTTTATCGAAAATGCTTTGGATGGTTTCGTGAAAAGGATGATAAGGCCAAACCAGTAGAATTCTGCCACGCCCTCCCGCTCCGCCCTAGAGCGAGAAAAGTCATTAGACGATTTCCAACCTAAAAAAAAAACGTAGGACTATCCCTCTTTACTCGACTTGGCTCGCACTGCCATGCCCCCAGAATCCAGTCATTAAAATAAACTAAGTCTAGGCACGCTGTAGCTATGATTATCATAAGTTTTTGCAACAGCACCTACAATAAAAGATCTTTGATTACCCTAGCTCTGTTTTATAATTGTACGTCGAATTTGATTAATAGTTATGACCAGCTAACAATGGATTCCTGACCAGGGCACCTTCAAGTACACACAATATAATGAACTTTAGGTATTCTGCATATAAAAGGTTACAATAATTAATTGGATTTATACATAATAACGTTTACTTATGTTTATTTGTTGCGAGGTTTTTGAAAGGGCACGTTCTTAGTTTATAATACTTACCTAGAGTGGAATATCTTTTGATAAACAGGTTTTGTAGGTATTGATAGAACATTATATAAATATATCTAAATCATCACTTGATTCGAAAAGCTTAATGCGGCCCGCAACGTAAAGAGCAACTGAACTGTTCTACTGTAGGTACTGTACTGTGTGTGTGTGTGATGTTGTGTGTTTGTGAATGTGTGTGTGGGGGTGTGTGTGTGTGTACTGTGTATGGTTTTAGACAGTAAAAGTTAGATACTCCCTCTTGCTCCACCTAGAACGGAACCAGTCACGGATGATGTCCTACTACAAAACATATGTATATTGGCAATCACCAACGTCTTTTTTTGTTGTGATGGAAAAACCATGGAGATTATTGTCTGATATGGTCTTATAAGGAAAGAAAAGATTTGATTTGACCTGTCTTCATGAAAATAGCTTTGAGCTTCTAAGTACTCAAATAATAGTACTTCCAACAGGATTTTTATTTCGGCCAATCTAAACGGAGATTAGCCAAATACACAGGACATATTATAGTGCACAAGTGTGTGCGCAAACACAGAAGCACTCTCTGTTCTTTTCCTCTTATAGTCCGATGGGAAGGCAAACCGACACGACAGGGAAAAGATCAGGCGTAGTACCAACTGATTTACATTTGTGACACACTAAACTTCCATACTCCAAGCCCAAAACGTTGTTTTAATTCACAACATGTAATTAGTTTTACGTATTCAGAATCGGCTATATTCAGTAGCCAATTTCAACTATTTTCAAAATAAGTACCTACTTAATTTTCTGTCTTAAAAATATTCTTACTTTTTTAATATCTTAAAATAATTTTAATTATTTTCTTATCTTAAAATAGCCATTATTATTTTAGTATCTTAAAATAGTTCTTATTTTTTTTTTATCTTAAATAATTCTTATTACTTTACAAGGAAAAATTTAATATTTTTTTGATAAATCTTAATTACGTCACTAGTGTTTGTGTGTGGATACATAGATTTACTTATATACAATAAGGATAAACGAGTTATGATTATGATTTAATTTTCTAATTGTGGTGTACATTATTTTAGTTACATATTATATAACTTTTACACTCTATCAATCGTCAATCATTTAAAATGAAAGACAAAAAGCGAAATCTAATTAATTGATTAGATAATATTATTACCTTTAAGACGTGTGAGTTAAATCAAAACTGCAATGTCGATTAACTGAATTAGATATTATGATATATGACCTTTCACGCTTGCTGGTCATCATCACGTGATACCTACATATTGGTGAGAGTGATAGGTGATTTGAATAATCAATCACGCCTAGCCCAGCGGTCTAAACATGTATTAATAAAATCGTAACCATGTCAAGTTTTTTGAAGATTGCACCATTTAGCAGTTCAGCTCACGTCTATGAGAATGGTAAAGCTACCTCTACAGTAGTGGTAGCTTTGCCTTGCGACTTGCCTTGTGACTTGTAGCTTGCCACTGCTACGCGGGGATCTTCTGAAGAGGAAAGTTGTGGTCCTCGGACGCAAAAGACAACTGAAAGACACGTCCTCCCGCAAAACAAAATGATGTTGCTGTTTGTATAATAGTGATCAGGCCGTTAGTTGAGAGGCGTTTAGTTATCAAGCTGCCCCTCTAGCCAAGCTACAATCGTTTTGTTTAGCCTGAACGCTTGGAGTTGACCTCGCCCCTAATTCCTTTGTTTTGACGTGATCTCAATACTGATTCACGTGGTCGCTGCGACATTTTTGTAACTAGCGTCAGCGAAAAGTGACAGAATTACAAGTAAGCAGACAGACAAACTTAAGCTAGCTAGCTTAAGTAGTAAAAATGTTAGTCATCATGATGGGAGTGGGGCTGAGTGCCCAAAGTTATTTATGGAATCATTAATTAAAATGCAACGAATTCTGTTTACCGCTACTCTCAGATTGTATAGTCTTATATTTTTTTATTGATGTCCTGATAATTATTCTGTTTTTTAGAAGCTTTTATATTACAAACCATTAAATAAGCGGTAGAACTATAAAACTAATCAAAAACATGCCTATAAATTGTCAAATTGGTCCTCCAATCGCACCGAACGATTTACAAAAAAAATTGACACAATTAATATGAATAACACTATTGTTTTCCAAAAATATTGAAGTAATCCTGTTTCGGCACCAAAACTTTCGGCACCCAAGCTATTCCTGTTTCGGTACCAATAGATATTTTTGGAATGTTGTTTCCAGATTCGGCACCAAGGTAACATTAGCATTGGTGCGGAAAGAAGAATAGCTTGGGTGCCGAAACTTTTGGTGTGGAAAAAATTACTTCAAAATAATTATAAATAAAAAATAAACATAGGAATCTAAAAACCATAAAATCAATTTAGTAGGTAAATAAAATATCGATGTCATTTTACAACTTTCTCGATATAAGAAAATTATATTCTGAATCTGAAGGTGAGGTCAAGGCCGAAAAGAGGTTTTTTAAATAGTTTTAAATAATTTAAAATTCTTTAAAAGGCGACCCACCGTCTGAGTAACGGTTCCTCTAAATTATTATTATGAGACGGTGAATTTTAATGTCTTATATGACCATGGAACGTAGTACAGGTGTTGGTGAGAAATATATCGCTAATATATATTTTATTATGTTTTTTTTATTGACTGGTGTATGGTGAATGGTTTTGTGATAGCTTTCCCTTCGTTTTGTGCGTGTAGAATGCTAATCACGCTAGACGGGTTAGCTAAGAAAGTTTTTATTTCCTTCTATGGGGAGCTGCGGTTTCCTAAAGGTTTCCAACCTCTGAAGAAAGCTGAAAAACTTGTGCGTTTAATTTAACTGCCATTACATAAATTTTGATTTCATTTTCTGACTGTTTCTTTTTCACAAAGTATCGATTTTTTAAATCACAATTCTAAGAGCACATATTTTTATGGAGCAAACAAGGATAAAATAACAAAAAAAAAAAAAAAATATCCTTCAATGTTTGGTCTCTATATAACACTGTATATTTATTCATGTTGTTTTGTTGTTGTGTTGGGCGTGCGGGCCGTTGGTTCACGCGTGAGCTAACGGCCCTCACGCCCCAGCCGCGGCCAGGGTCCCGATTCCAACTCCTTTCCGAGTGGTAACTTACAAGTTGCTAGTCACGGGTTCAAACCCAGCCAGGCGCATTACTTTGTGTAATTTATTTCATCACCACTGCTCTCAAAACGGTGAAGGAAAACATCGTGAGGAAACCGGCATGTCCTAGAACCAAAAATGCCAAGACTTCTGACATCCACAAAACCGCACTGGGCTCGCGTGATGGATTACGACCCAGTCCTTCTCCTAGAGAGGAGGCCTGAGTCCCAACAGTGGGAACATTAAAAGACTGATGATGATAATTATGATGAAGTGGCAGAAAGGATGGTCAGTGGGGTCGAAAAGTACTTGAGTGACGACCGCGCACCGCAAGATGCAGCATTGGAAGGCCTCCCATAAGGTGGACCGGTGACTTGGTGAGAGTCGCGGAAATGCGATCCATGGTGTTTCTCGCACGTTCTTCTCTATGAGGTGTGCGCCTTGGAATATGCAACTAGCGTCACTTTTCTGACTGACAGACTTCTTGACAATATCAATGATTGAGTAAAAAATATAATTATTAAGTATTTTAGACTAAGGTGGGTGGTTTTATAACAAATAGAAGTTTGAAAACTCAAGCTCCACCCAGACCAGGAGGAATACATTGATTATTTCTCACACACCAAACAAAAAGACCTCTGCCTTACTCAAAAATTATTCATTTAAATCAACAATTTAAATTAATAAACAAACAATTTGACAATGTTATGGTCTATCATATTAAAGTTTTTTTGCCGTTAACGACCAACGCAGAGGGCAATTAGTTTAACCTCTGACCAAACCACTGTCATATGCTTGTGCTACCTATAAATTTAATATTAAATATGACATTTTATTTTAATATAAACGGCTTTGAAGGTAGAAAGCATGACCTCTAATTTATTGAATTGGCTTTTTAAATATGCCTATGTTATAATTCGATATCACGCGTGTAATATTCAAAGGTATAAGCAGAGAGAAATATAGGTTACGGGATCGTTCGAAAGAGTTAGAATAAAATTAACTTTATTGTACACCAAAATAGTAATAATTTCACATAAACTTATATCTATGGGTACAATGGCGGTCTTATCGCTGACAGCGATATCTACAAGGCTACCTTAGGAGGAACTGTAAGAACTTAACTAAAAAAGAGAGTAGCTTGCGGTGTATTGCTAACGACAAACAAAAGTTTTACTTTTAAAATATACGATAAGTACATATATTTGATCATTTTAATCCCGTGAAGGGTCGATCCGGTACATGAAACACTATCGATTTGTAAAGATAAAATAAAAAATAAAGTACTTTTTTCTAAAACTCGATTTAATATACGCATGTATGAAATTATTGTTTT
This sequence comes from Leucania comma, assembly GCA_958295575.1. Lineage (NCBI taxonomy): Eukaryota > Metazoa > Arthropoda > Insecta > Lepidoptera > Noctuidae > Leucania > Leucania comma. Next base: position 17,685,836 of record OY282477.1, on the reverse strand, counting down.
TAAGTGAACGAGTCTATGACCTAGTAGATAGTTGTCGGTCATTACGTACTAACTACCTACAGGTCATTGAACTCATCCAGCTGACGTTAACTTAAAGAAATTAATTTCGTATATGCGTAAATTAATTCGAGTTTTTAAGGGCCACTGAAGGTTAGCTGGTGGTATTTTTTTTTAATTTTTCATTTTCACGCGTGCAAAGCCCCTGGCAGTAGGTTTTAGTTTTATAAAAACGTCATGATAGGCCCTGAGTACCTTATGGTAAATCGATTGACTGGTTTCAAATCCCACATAGATAGAGATAGTTGTTCCGGGGTCAGGGTATCTTATGCATATGAGTTTATTTATATGTTTAAAAATAGAAGAGTATTTTACACACAGCACTGTAAACACGTGTATATAAAAAAACTTTCTCAAAAAGAACTTAGCATAATTTATGCATTATTCGAAATGTTAATTAATTGTCTTTAAAAACATTGAAGTGCTTGAACAACACTTTTAAGAGAAATAAAAAGAGGCTGTTTAATAAGTAGTACTTAGTATAAAAGTAAGTATCTGAAGTGATTCTCGAAATTAAACAGACAATATCTTTAAACTTATTATGGTTTGTGTGCTAATATTCTATCACTGTTTGGGAAAAACAAATATATTTCTACTTGAAATATTCAAACAAAAAAAGCGAATCTTTATAACGTCCGTAATTAAAAGGTCCAATGACCTAGTGAGAGTCGCGGGAATGCGGTGGATGAAAGACGCACAGGACCGTTCGTTGTGGCGGCACTTGGGGAGGCATATGTCCAACAGTGGACGTCCTTCGGCTGCAATTATGATGATGAATCAAAAGGTCAATTCTTCAACTTATAACACGTTCATATTAGACATCAGATAAATTATCCCAAGGAAACATACCTTTGAGATAAAAAGTATCCTATGTGGTATTCCAGGATTTGGTCTACTTGTGTGCCAAATTTCATTAAAATTCGTTCAGCTGTTCGAGTGAAAAGAAGTACCAAATATATGTCTGTATATGTTACGCGCAATCTTTATAAAACAGGTATTCTATTCAATGCCTAGGCAATGTATAACATACCTGGGGCGTCCTTTTTTCTTGGTGAGAAAATCCAATGACATCTCCGCGCCCTTGGGCGGGGTGGGAGATAGTGTCAGACTTTTACTGACTAAAAAACCAACACCGTTCCTTCGTTGCCTATCATACCGGTGCCGAGCCTTCTTTTCAGAAGTAGGCTTCAACCCTTCTGCAGGGTCCCTACGGTTTACTGAAAACTCCTTGAGGCGCGCGGGAACAGTGAGCGCCGTCGACGACTAGGGTTTGGTCCGGACGATTACCGGACGATCGAACAGAGCTACCCATTGCTTGCCGTCCGCAAGCCCGCGCCTTCAGTGGCCGGATTACCTACACGTTTGAAGTATTCTATACATTGCCTAAGCATTGTATATAGTACAGAATTATACAGATTGCCGATAACATATACACTTACAAACATTCGCCTTAATAATATTAGTGTGATTAGTATGATGTTATAATACATAAAACATATACCAGTTCTTACTAAAACATGATTCACACGTCTTGACAAAATGACCATTACTTTTCCACCAACATGACTCACACAACTTTTAACTTGCCTAATAAAAACTAAAAGACAGCATGACCCAATCTCGGCACATTATTAAGAGGACTACAAGACCTAAAGCGCATTCACTCTCGGACTGCATACAAGAGAAAGATACGCAAAGACATAATGCTTGCAAATATCCTTTTAGCAATTTACTAAAAATCTACAGATTTAATTATATATTTTTTTTCAAATGTTATTATCAAGTGTGTAAACTATTTTCACTATAACGGTAAAATGTTACTTGTAGAACGATATAATAAATAAACAGATTGATAGCATTAGTCCGGTTTTTTATCGATAAAAGTAATTTTTACAGTCACCTTCATATTTTTTTTTCTATCGTACTAAATTAGCTGTATTATTTATTTATTCAAGAGTACTTGTACAACATTACTGAGGATCTAAAGCATTGAACATTGAAAACTTAAAAATTAATAATAAAAAACAACAATAATCGTTATTATATTACACATTGAAAAAAAAAAGAAAACAATAAAGTAGAATTTACAAATTAAAAAATATATACATATAAATTTACACTATAATAATACATCATACAAAACAAATGAAACAGTGTTTTACTTATCTTTCATCCATCTTCTCTTAGACATGCACGACACACATCTATCCAGAAGAGTTACGACTGCGATCCCACCTGATTAGTCAAGCAATCGTTGATAGTGAGGCGCAGTAGTTTATTAAGATCCTGAAGAATTATATAATTTTTTGCATCATGAAAGTCCAATTAGATCGCGTAGTCCCCTTAAGAGCTATGCGCAGTTAGTAATCGCCTCCTTACTATAATATACTACAAGATACAATGTTAACTATGGTTAAACAGTTACATCCTTAATCTTCGGTATATCTGTTTACAGGTAACTAACAGTAAATGTAGGTAAATATGTGTGTGCACTGTACAACTTATTAACTTGAAACTAGATGTGGTAAAGTAAGTTTTAGTTGAGAGGCATTATTTTTGTTGAGCGTGGTTTTAAGTTGGTGTTTGATCAATTAGTCCGGTTTGTCCAACCGAACGGACTGAGCCTAAGTCGTCGACGGCGTGTACTGTTCCCGCACGCCTCAAGTCTGTCACTGTCAGCAAACCGTAGAGGCACAGCCTGCTAGTTGCAGGCAGGCAGGGTCGAAGCCTACTGGGGTCAGGGTCGGCTTCTGAAAGGAAGGCTCGGCCCCGGTATGATAGGCAAAGAAGGAACGGAGTAGGTTTTTAGTCAGTAAGAGTCTGACACTATCTCCCGCTCCGCCCAAGGGCGGGATTTGTCATTGGATGATTTTACCTACCATAAAAAAGTACCTATTCTCAGTCATGTCGATTCAGCTACGATAAATTAATATGGATCACTCCGAGACAAAAATCGAAACATTGCAAAGTAAACTTTAGGTACAATAATTATTATTGCACTTAAAGTTTAGTTTGCTAGCGTTGCGAAAAAGTAGTAACTGTGACTCTGGAACGTAAATGGAAACTGAAAGACACAGGTGGATTTTAGTCTGTAAAAGTCTGACACGCCCCATTTTCCACTTCCAGGTCTGCAGATTACGAAATTAATTTCTTTAAGTAAACGGTAGTTATCGGTCGTTGCATTATAACTACCTACAGGTCATTGGACTCGCGCAGCTGACGTCTACTTAGGACATACAGACAACAATGTGATCCTATAAGGGTTCCAATTTTTCTTTTTGAGGTACGAAACAACTTTATTTTTGAATAGTTTGCATACGGTCCTCAACACCTCTATCGCACAAATCTTCAAAAACATCGTTCACTTTCTTCCCAAACCGCACTCTCCTCAGTTAAAACTGCAAGCCTCATCTAGCTACTCGCGTCTATGCCTCGTTCACACAGCCACCTAATCAACGACCCGGCTCACTTGTGTGCGTTGTCATTCTACTTTCTACATCATTTTTTACACTGCCTAGTCTATAGTGCGGCTTCTGATATAAATTTATTGTTTGTACACTGCTTTCTTATTTGCTGGTGTACTGCGAAGAGTTTTTAATGTGGTTCTTTTTTCTTTATTAAAATTGTCGTTAAAGTAATAAAAAATAAGTATTTCGGTATTAGCTAGTTTGCTCGAGGCGTGGCAAATAAAAGTCAAAAATAGAAAGAAAAAAAAAAAGTAACAGATAAAGCGATTCCCGAATTATCTCAGTCGTAAATTATCAAAAATGCTTATTTCTGTAAAGTTTAATAGATTTTTGTGTTAACAAGTTATTTTGAACGTTTTATAATTACTAAAATTTTCCTTCTATATAAAAATCTGTATGAGCTATATAGTTTTTTTTTTAATTTTTAAGTTCATGTGCAAGTCCTGTAATTTTTTTCCTGTAGGTAAGTAACTGTATACTTTTCTATTCATACCAAAGTGTTTTTGATTTGATTTGTTCATAAAAACATTTATGTCAGCGAATTTAAATTGATGATTAATACTATAGTAGTAGCGGTTGTTTGATTTATGGAATAATTACATGATTTGTGAATTTTAATTTTATGGAGTAGGAGCTAAATTGAAGTTTTATTATGATTAACCATTAGAAGAAGTAAATAATTTGTCTAACGGTTTAAGCCTGTACTTATCCACTTTATATAGCTTTATTGGAATATATATCTGCATAAATAAAATATTGTTGACGACTTTGTAGTTAATTTCTACTTTTTAACTACCTCAAAATACATAAAAATATTATTTTTTAATTACCTTCATACAGTAATAATAATTTCTAGAATTTATAGCCAAGAAGAATTATCACCTACAAATTATTATTTTTATTATAATTTATAGTCAGGGCTATGAATAAATGTCACATATACAGGTCTGGTCATCCGCACCATGTTTGCTTTGTAGTCCTACTGAGATAGCATCTCGAGATACGTCTTAAGATAAATCGACTATTGTAATCGCTTATTAACCTGTAACTTTGAGTATGGTAACATAATTAGTTTTAAGTAGCGCTGCAGGTATGTTGATAAAGTGATAAGCGTGTCTTTCTAGAGATGAGATCAATACAATGTTGATGACTAGATCACCTGGTCTTTTAAATATTTTCATAATTAATGGGTATGAGGCTTGTAAAGTTGCTGCTCATTAGTTTTCTATGTTGCTATTACTAAAATGAATGGATTAATAGGTAATGAAGCGACAAAAAACAATTCTAAAGACTGGTTCGATATTTGTGTATATATTTATATTCTCTTGCATACAATCAAACAGACACAGAAACAGCAACATTTTTCAAATATTTGAAATTAAGCTATTACATTTTATTAAGTCTAAACATGCCATAGAATCGTGAGAAAACCTTTTTATATCCAATTTTATAATCACAAAATGCCATTCTAAGATCTATCTTAGATTAAAGATTACCGATTAATGAAATATTTACATTCATTAAGTATAAAATAATATATATATCTTTCATAAATCGGGCTTTAATTACATAAATAGCAATAACAAAACTCTTTTATTGCGAGATGAAACTGAGCGGAAGTTGATGATGACATAAAGATTATGATCACGGCTCTCACTTGACACTTTTACCAAATTTATCCAAATTATATTTGCCGTATTCACGACGCTTTTCCAACCACCTATATGTATATTTTAATAGTCACAATAAAAACAACTCAAAGGGCCCGCACCACAGATGCACGATAATTAATTACAGCATAAATTAATATGCAAATAAAAACATTAAAAAAAAATATCGACCTCGCGATAGGGAAGGGACATCGTAACTAATTCCAATAGTTACGTACCTACTTTAAACAAGTGGTACGATAAATATCGATGGTCAATAACTCATTTTAATTGAATCATTCCGGCTAATAGTGCTTTCTAGACGTTTGACAGCACCGTCATTAGAGACATGATAGAGACAGAAGACTGGATCTCGATTAATAAGTACGTCGTTTTATTTTTTAATTCGATATACGTTTTATTGAAATGTTTATCTTTTTAATGATACAAAGATTTTTATTGTCGAGATAGACGATTCTTAATGAAGTTGTAATGTCAAAGATTTTATCCAAGTAAAAGTTGTTAATCCGTCGTATATTAAAACTTTCTATCTTATAATCTCATGAATCAAACACGTTAGCATACTCGTAGTCTAAACGTTTTTGCATTTCTAATCCTGATTTCGATAATAAAAAAAAATACTATAAAAACTGTGCACCTCTCTTTAAAAAAAGTACATACTTTAAAAAAAATATGGAAACATGTTTTCGCTTCGCCATAGTTTAAAAAACAAAAACGTAGAATTGAAATACGGCCTCATTTTAATTTCTGGTCAGTTCGCGGCGAGCGACAAATAAAGTGGCGATCCCGAGATGGTTATCTGCGGACAAATCGTCGTGTGTGTTGCGTACGCGCAGCGGTGAGAACCTAACGCACCTGTACCGGTCGGCGGGCCGCTAGGGATGTAACCGTGTCGATAGTTTTTACCTTGTTATATTCCAATTTTTTTTTTCATATTTTAATTAATGGTTTAATGTGAATTATATTTAAAATGAAGTCATTGAACGCTCCACAATTGAAGGTATCAAATTAAATTGATAACAAACTAAAATTTTACGGCGCATAAATAAACCTTTTACAAATATATTGATTAAAGTTTATTCCTAAAACGAAACTTTAGATTTAAACTAACACTATTTATTGTAGACGCAAAACTTGAAATAACTCGCAAGTCCTGATAAAAACAAAAAAAAAATTGTGAAACCTGTCTCACCATTACAAAATAACAACAAACACAACAAGAAAAGTCAAAAGCGGCAACCTATCAAAATCTAATCTCCCATTTATCGACATCCAATCCGCTACCGCGTTATCGATAACCGATCAACTATCGATATCTATCGGCATTACCCCTAGATCTCACGCAGCGCCGTCCCGGTCCATCGGGCCCGTTCGTTGCGAGTCACATCATAAATCACGCACTAATAGCCGGTAAACTCATTCGCTAATCCGAATCGAACAACTGCGGGTCGAGCGCGATCACTGCGCCGGAGCAACTTGCTGTTTTTTCCATTGGAAGCTTTCGTATAATTATTTCAACTGAATAATTAGTTGGTATTAAGGAGATGAGACTTTGGTTTATTTTGGTTGAAATAATTAAAATTACATTTAGAACTGGTTTTGTGATAATTAGATTTTTTTTTAACTGAAAAATAAATATGGTTTGGTATTTTATTTTCTGTATAGAAAGTGTCAAATTGTCATCGCTATTCCTTGAACAGTTGTCAGAATTGAAAAATGTACTCTTACTTGTTTGTCACCTACAGTTTTGTGTATTTAAGTGTGTCCCTAGATGGTTTAAAAATACAATTGAATCCGGTAAGTAGCGCTACAATCGGTGCAATATCATTTTTTTTAAAATTAAAATCTAGCTTTTGAGGCGCATATCTGTTCGGATACATCAACAATATCATGTCACATTGTTATCGAACTCCTTCGGAACGGTTTGACCGAATTTAATGAAATGAGTATATTTGTTAGGGCACGTTATTTTTTACCCTCCTACCCCTATCCCCTATTTTTTTTTCTTCAGTTATAATTTATCGCAGGACAATAGGTAGTTTTCTAATAAGTATTTTTTTTTTTCAAGTAAAGCTTTTCCTTGTATGATTTTACACCACTGGCTGTCGTAAGGTTCAAACATGAGTCGTTACGTATAAGATACTAAGATTACATCTGGTTAGACTGGAAGCGAACCTAACTTGCCTACTTGAGGTAAGGCTAGGGAGGTGATGATGCATAAGATTTTATAGAGGTGGGAAAACTTTATTTAGTCATGGGGTTATCCTTTTAAACCGGTAAGTTTTACAAGCTGTAAATAGAAAGTAACAGTTCTCTTTGCGTATTCTCTTTAATGAATAGCACAAGTTGCTCAAGTTTAGGTATTTCATTCAAATCTTTGTTTATGTCAAATTATGGTAATTGATTTAATTAATTGGGAACTTCACTTGCTTAGTTGTTGCATTCCTAATTTTGTAATCGGTTTTAATAGCAGGATTGGGCAAGCAGAAGCTGTTTATATAGTTATTTAATCTTCATGCAACCAAAGGTGCAATGGCGGATTTATGACTTACAGGCTTTTACTATCAGTCAATCTTGCGTTACCTCTGCGGAACATTATAAGGTTGATGCTAATCTTGCGTGGATGATTTGTCTATTATTGTAGAGTTCGATGTGGTCTCGAGAAAAGCATATTTGACAAAAAATAAGAGTTGCTTTTGCATAGCAGTAGAAAAACACCGCCTAAAAAAACTAAGTCCCATCTTCGTAAAGATTATCTAACCAGTTTGACTAATTTCGGACTCAAGCGTAATCATTATTGATGATTGAAATTAATTTAGATCAATCAAAAACCTAAGACTTAAATTGAAAACAAATTTGATTTCTAATTGTTACACATACGCTTTTATAGTTGCGTGCACAGAGTATGAGCTCGTTCTATGCCCAAAAATTTTTTATTGCCTTTTAACGTGGCAATTTTGCCAGTTTTCTGGGTATATAATTTCGGATAACCGCGATGTGAAAGAATACTGGGACGCCTGAGTGCATTTGGTTTTTTTATATTCGTATGTAGTCAGAAGTCAAAAGTGCAAATGCTCTTTTGACCCCTGACTAGGTATAGTACAAATGCACTATACCTACCTATGTGACAGTGTTTAAAATTTATTTTCTGTAGAAATTTAATGGTCCAAAATTAGTTTATACACTACTTTAAATTCTATGCTACAAATCAAACAGTCATGAACCATTGACCCTCGTCCACAAAGGTATTTTAAACAGTAGTATTAGTATAGTCGTGGCCTTGCGGACGGCGAGCAATGGATAGCTTGCCGTTAGGCGGTCCGTTAACCGTCCGAACCGAGCCCGAGTCGTCGACGGCGCGAACGGTCCTATGCGCGTCAAAAAAAGATATCAACAAAATTGTAGGGGCACTGCAGGGCCGAAGCCTACCGGGGCCATGGGTTTACTTCCAAAAGGGAAACCTGTAGTCTTAGAACGTAAGAAGAGTCAAGGAAAATAGCATTGGTAGAGTGCAACTGCACTTTTGACCCCTGACTGTACGTTAAGTTATAACAGTTAGTAAGTAATTTTCTTCTGTACATAATATTGTTACATATAAATAGTTGACAAAATAAAGATTTATAGTTACTTTGATTTCTAGTGTTGTGTAAAGTTCTATTAAGTGTCAAAGCTCCACTTACTTGAAGAAACCATGTAGAACACCAAGATGCGTGGGAGGTGGGTTGATAAACTGCTCTCCGTAATGACAGGTTATTATCGCCTATCTCCTGGTACCTAGCCTTCTTACCAACGCGTTGGAATCTATAGTAAATCTGCTACTAACTTGTATTGTGGCTTTTCTCTCTAGAAAGATTTGGATTAACTAAAAAATTTAGATCACTTTTCTTCATTTTTTTTTTTTGAATATCAAATATAGATTTAGTTGGTTGGTTAGTAAAACAGCGGACTCCCGAAAAAAATAAAATAAAAATAAAAATTACTGAACTAAAAAAATAAATAAACCGGCCAGTGGGAGTTGGCCTCGCTCACCGAGGGTTCCGTATGAAACCTATGTAAAAAATTTGAAGATTTTTCATTATCGCAGAAAAGTTTCAAAACACTTTTTTCAGTCGTTATCACTGATTACTTGTTACTTGTCTAGAACCTTATGGCCGTCATTGTGCGTATATTTAAGAGGTGAAATAATAGAAAAGCGTCAGTCTGGCCCCCTTTCTATGGCATACTAGCCAGCGGTTTCGCACGCGTGACAGATGGAAATTATCCCATGGCATATGAATAAAAAGTATTCCGTGTCCCATTTCTAGAACATGGTATTTCCATCTACCGTAGTTTCATCTAAATCAGAGAAAGAGTAAAAAACCTACACACACAGACACAAACTTTTGCCTTTATAATGTTAGTGAAATTCTATGTTGATTGATTTTGCATTTTTCCCATCTACTTACGTTTCTTGTTCATTCCTTGCTTTACTAACCTCACTCCAGCTTCAAGTAATACCAACTAACTCCAACTAGGTACCTCTTTAATATAAACCACGTACCTGAAACAATTAAGTATGGACGTTAGAAAACGAACGATCACTTTAGAAACCTGATTTCTTCAAGTGACTTGGGACAAGCCTTCGATTGAGTAAAGCTTCATGTCAATGGCGCAACGGTTATTAAAGGCAGAATTATCTAAAGATAAATTGAGACGAGGCTATGTAGGTACTGTCAAGGAAGGTTTTTAACTGGATTCTTAAGATCTACTTAATGGAAATTGGTCTGATTTATTAGTGGTCCAGCATTGCGTTCAATAAGATTTACAAACGGGTCGAAAATTAGATGATACTCGTACATATAGTTAGGAAGATTTTGGTTAAAATAAAGTCATATTATTGGACTGTTATAATATTTTAAGTCAATAGCTTCATCACAAATTTAAAATTAATTAATTCTACGTAATTAATGAAATACTAACAATAAAGCAAGACCACACAGACAAAGATCTGGCATAAAATAAATTCTCATTAATTAGTCTACTCAATAAAACCAGTGACAAATTGCAAACGTAACGCCTTAGAAGAAAGACAGCCATCTATTTTTCTTGACTTTTATGACTCAAAAGCCTTCTTTGCCTTGCTCAAAGAAATAAATTCTATACAACGTCCTTTAAATTATTGTGCAGCCAGTCTCTTTTTGAAATCTAAATTTACTTTGCGCAACGACAATTCTAGTTTTCAAGTCGGTTGAGAGATAAGGGAACGTCCTACGCTGTTAGATGGACAGTAACCGGTCGGGTCTGATTGTGAAGTATAATGAAAAATACCGCTTGATCTGCGGCTTCGTTTAGACATCGGTAACGGGTGTGTTCGACTTGTGGGAGAGGAATTATAAGTAATTAGTGTGAGGATTTGTTGCTGTATTGATTTCTTTTTTGTTCTTGTGGTAGAAGCAGGTGCGAGTTTGTTTAGTAGAGCTTTAGGTAGTGACTGTGTTAAGAATATATCTTTATATATAAAAGGAGAAATTGACTAACAGACATATCAACTTATAGCCAAAACTATAGGACCTAGGAGCGTGAAATTTTGTACAATGCATTTCTTATGACGTAGGCGAACTAAGAGAGGATTTAAAAAAAAAAACCTTCTAAGTGGATAAAACGAGGGTCTATTTGAAGCTAGTTTATTATAATTTGGTATAACTGTATAAATTGGCACCATGGTACACCCCACATAAATCCCACATCCCACATAAATGTAAGGAAAGCGTTTCTTTCTAGAAACCTGCGGATGAAACTAATATGTGTAAATAAGTCCTCCTAGCCAGTCACTTTCACTAACAAAACCAATGGTTACAATTAACTTCGCATTTCCAAACCCGTATGGTCTTCAATAAAAACCCTCTTTTGCCGCACCGTTTAAAAACCCGGTTTCAAAAACCAACCCAAAAACTCTCATCACAATCGTGACGTATTAAAACGGACACGTTCAAATCGGGCATGAAAATAATAACCCTCGAATCGCTCCTGCCTGATTATAATTGGTGGGTGCTCTTGTGCCAGAGCGCACGCGTACAGTTACGCTATAAACTATCATTAGTGCGATGCGCACTCTGTGAGAATTACCGCGGTTTTATTTGTTAGGTTTGTGAAATTGAGCATTGCAGGGTTGGCTGTATATTTTTTCTTGATGCCAGGTTGATCTGATCGGAGATAAAGGTCGTTTCTGCAAGATTTACTGTTGTAATCCAACTTGTAAACATCGTGATTAACGAGTTTGTCATTGAATGTGAGCTTTATTGGTTTAACTTCTTTTTAATCAATTACAATGCATCTTAAAAACCTATGTCTGTTTTTAATTCGTGTCTCTTCTCCAATGGCTTCTCCACTAAGAAGATATTGTAAGTTGTTTTCAAATACATTTACCATGTTTCTGCATACTAAGCAAGATTATCATAATTTTCAAAATAATCTAAATTTTAAGGTAGTCTTAATATTATCCTCTACTGGCTTTTGAAGTAAACGTGAAGCTGCTAACAATACTTCATTAAAAATACTTCAGAGTTCATAATTCTTATTATTTATATTTTCCTATTCATCATTTACATCATCTCAAACCACTTCTTTAAAGCTACAGCTTCTGTTATTCACATTCATTTTAATATTATCTGTTATAGCTTCAAAAATTGATTCTTTTCCAATATGCCATAAATCACCAACATCCTTCAAAACAATATTGCCAACCCTGTCACAAATGTCCATACATTTTTATGGAGGTAGTTTGCGATTTTCCATAGTCAATAAACAGATTAGGTTGATTGTTTGATTTCGGCCGATCGATCAAGTTGAATATCTAATTCGTTGTTGATTGTACCTCTATTGTGATTCGAAGCAGGCTACGGGATTGAAAAGATTGTAATTGGTACTATTGGAATATTGGCCAACGTTAAAATTGCTAGCCTTTTCGAGGAGTTGATTGAGCGGTTGACTTTTGAAATGCTTAATTTGGGTATTTTGATTTGAAGGAGGTTTGTCTTTGAAGTATTGTCATCAGAGGCTTTCCTTGTTTTAATAGTGGCTTGTTTAATTTTTTATTCGATATAATTCTGCCATCTTTTACATTTTGAATATCACCTTATTTTGTTTTTCCTCTTGAATTTGTTTTATAGTCTTAACTAATATTTAATTAGGTATACATTTTTGTTTGTTTGTTTGTTTGTATGTTACAATTTAACTCTAAAGCTTATGGACTGATTTAAAAAATTCTTCCACCATTAGAAAGCTACATCTTTACTGTGTAACGTAGACTATATATTTTATATTTTTACGCGGGCGAATAAGCCGGCAGAATGTGTATAAATTATATTAATTTTCTGAATAATACTCTTGTTAATTGCAAGGACAATTTACTATCTTATTATAATCGTTAAATTCATGGTTTTTGTAGAGTTTTTTGTCGAGATTCTTCTCTTCGCTAATTATGTTCTTACAACCTTCTCTTTCAAACGCAGAAGATGTTTTGAGATTTCATGACGAAGCATTATTTAAAGCAACTATAACATACGTTCCACCGTTATCACAACATTGTAGAAAACAATTTCCTTCTCAAGTGCCGTAAAGATAATTTGTATAACGTTTAGTTTTCTACTACATAGTAACAAAATGGTCTTTCTGTAACACAATTGGTCATTCATCCGTCTCCTCATTGGATATATGTATACTGGTATTCATTATTTCCTGGTCTAATAATGAGTTTAATCGGATCATATAAAGTACAGCTTGATGGTTTTGGGACCGAGCCCAAGTTCAAGTGCGCGAATTGTTCCGCGCGCGCCTCAAAGAGTTGTCAGCGAACCGCAGGGGCCCAGTAGGGTCGAAGTCTACTGAGGCCAAGGATTGTTTTCTGAAAGGGAGATTCGGCTCCGGTATGAAAGGCAAAGAACTATCTCCCGCCCCGCCCAAGGACGCGGAGATGTCATTGGATGATTTTCCCACCGAAAAAAACCTCAATAAAATTTGTTGTCAGAGTCAGCAAGTCTAGTTGTACAACTAACTCTAAACATATATTTGAAATAAAACTTTCACAGGCTTTTCTGAATTATTACAAGTTGGTAATTCAGAATAAGTAATAAAGTTGTTAATAATATAATTTTGTAATATGCCTGTCTGGTCTAAATAGCTTGCGTTTTATGTATTTATTAAATTTTGTTTGACATGGTTCGAAAATGTCAAATAGTATTTTTTCCACAGTATACCCCACAAAAGACTTGTGTACTTTCAGCCAATCTGAATTGAGTTTGATCTAATTTGTTCCAAATTGTATTAAAATTAGGCAGGTCACTATACACTATAATTTTCATTAATATACAAATTTAAAAGTATAAAACGGTTGATTTCAATATTTAAATGCCATTCATTTTATCAAATCCACAAATCAATTAAGGAGTTACACAGCAACGGAGTACTAGGCTGTCATAAATCCACCGGACTACACAACGAGCGGGCGGCCACATTGTGAGGTGACGGAATGGCCTGCACGCTAACATTGGTTTTACGACACGTGTGCACTTGAAACTTGTGTGGCATTGCTGAACTAAAGATTTTAGAAGCGACTCGACTTATGTTTGTGATGAATAAAAAAGTAAAATTAGGTACCGATAAGAATCAAGATGAACTGTACAATATATATTTGGAGGTCTTCAAAAGGAAAATTAAAGAGCACTTCCTTTCACGACTGATGTAATATTGTATCTATAGGTATTTATTAGTATGTATGTATGTTCCTACCTTCGAATGTTATCTCTCTCTGTCATTCAAATGTTTGGATGGAGAAAAATCACTGCCTTTGTATATGAATTGTCAAATTACTATGTTCTGTATTAGGTTTACAATAAAGAATTAAGATTAGGTAAAGAATGAACCAAGAGGTCAATCTTAAAACTAAGATCTGTTACACAGCAGATCAACATCACCAAAATGTGCTTTACAATATACCTATAGATACATCTACTGTCTGCCAAAGTTGTGTTCGACAGACATACCGTGGTCCTGGACCACAACGGGAAACTAATGTGGGTTTTAGTTGGAAAAAGTCTAAAACTCCCTCTCTCTTTACCCCGAGTGGGAGGGGTTATTAAAAAAGATACGTCTAATTGACCCCATTGTCGACATATAGCCGCGAAGGGTTATTGATGAAGATTATGTATTGATGAGACTTTAACCTGAGGTTAGTGACATATTTAGGTAACTGCTTTTTTGAAGGTTGGAATTCATTAAATAAGTCCTACCGCTCTGGGACTGCTTTTTACCAAATAAAACCCTTCCGTGTTCCTTGTGTCCATTAGGAATAAGAAATATACAGAAGAAAACGTATCTTTAAACCTTTGCAAGAAACCATGGTAAAAGTCAATAATTTATTCATAAGCCACTTCCATCACAACTATATTTCTGCGCAAATCCTTGTGCTCGTACGCGGCCCTTCTATGACATCACGCCATTGTCCAGCTGTGGTGGGCAGACAAAAGCTCGCGAGTGTGCGTGAACTTGCGTCTGAGTGTGCGTGAACCTGCGCCTGAGTGTGCGAGGACCTGCGGGAAAGCCGGCAGTTCTGATGTGGTAAATAGCATTGTTGTAGTTCTACGGAAAGCCGTTCGAGGATTATTGTTAGATATTATTGAATTTTGAGTACTTTGTTGATTAGTATTTCCTATTGCTATTCTTTGGTGGCACCTTAGTACCTATACAAAAGTAGGTAACGTTAATTTCAGAGAATTGGTTTGTGGAGTTGTGTAGCAGATGATTTACTACCTAACGTTTTACCTGTTGATTTCCTTTATATGGTTAAGAGACGGAATATAATACTGTTTCCAATAAGATACCAAAAACATACTACCCACCAAAGCCTACTGTCTCTGGACGCGTAGCTTCATAACACGCATGCGTGAAGCTTGCATACAAAACTATGGAACTGTCGACAAAGCGGCAGATTACAAATGTTCCTGGAAAGCTGCAAGTGGTATTGCACAGGACAAAACAGCATATTAGATAAGCTCTGAGCTAAAAGATCCACTTGGTTGCGCGAATTTGCTTGATGTTTTAATGGACTGTAGGTTTGAAAAGCGATCTTAGGTTTGTTAACAATATGCAGATACTGCGCCTGGCATGGAATAAATGTATTGGGAAGGAGCACTGACCTTTAGACTTCGTTGGTTGCACGTGGCACTTCGAAGATTGCACGTGACACCGGCCGATCCTCGTCTTCGCACATTTAAATCACTGCCAGGTCCTGTATTGCACTAACACAGCACTATTGTGGAGTCTCTGAATGATTGGATCACGAAAATAGTTAATTTTCTTGTAATTTCGAGCGGGCGCGGTTAGCGGCGCGGTCACATTCACTCGATGCACAAACGTCAAATGTCAAATCATTTCTTGAGGTCGTGCGGGGAAATAAACGGAAGGGATAGGATTGCTAGGCCAAAAAAATAAATTACAAAAAACAAAATCGCGGAACATAGCAAATTGGCGCAACCATTCCCCCCGGGTTTGAAGGGTTACCTTCAAAGAAAACAAAAAAAACAAAAGCGAAACTAAACCCTATTACTAATCTAAACTATCAATACTAGGTAGCGAAACAACTTATAACTAACTTTGCCACTACTACTGATTAGGCAGAGGGCAGAGGCGAATAACCGGACGCAGGTACGATCCAGTTGCGGTTTTAACCTTTACGACTCGCGTTATTCCGTTCGAACCCGGAAAAACTTCTTCCACTACACCAAGAGGCCAGTGCAGAGGAGGCGCACTCTCAGTCTTCAGTATCACCACAGTACCGACTGTGACTGGATCTGAAGGAGTGTTCCACTTTTGACGCGACTGCAGCGTATGCAGATAATCTGTCCTCCATCGCTTCCAAAAGGACTGAACTAAGCTATCTAGCAGAGCGTGACGCGGGTGAAGCTGCAGTTTGTCAGTCTCGACATCTAAAGCGGGCAAATATTTAAGAGGAGTCGTCGTCAAGAAGTGAGCCGGCGTCAACGCTAGTGGCTCCGATGGATCACTAGACAAAGTCCGACACAACGGACGCGTATTCATCAACGCCTCTACCTGAGCGAGTACGGTGCTCAACTCCTCGTACGAGAGAATCTGTTCGCCTATGACCCGAAACAGGTGCGACTTAAGGCTTTTAATATTCGCCTCCCAATTGCCACCAAAATGACTAGCCGCTGGCGTATTAAAACACCAATCAATGCGATTCTCAGCTAAGACATGGGCGCGGGGTTGCGACAGTCGTGGAGAGGATACAGCAGTTGGGACTCGAGGTGGCATTGCACAAGTCCGAGGCCATGTGTTTTCACGGCCCTCGGAGCGCGCCACCTCCGGGCTCCCAATTAACGGTAGGAGGAGTTCACATCGGCGTCGGGTCGACGATGAAGTACCTGGGACTCGTCCTCGACAGCCGGTGGAACTTCAAGGAGCACTTCCGACGTCTGGCTCCCAGGTTGAATGCGACTGGGGCTGCGCTCAAGCGGCTCCTGCCGAACCTAGGGGGTCCAGACGCCTCCTGCCGGAGGCTCTACGCAGGCATCGTTCGGTCCATGGCCCTTTACGGTGCGCCGGTGTGGGCGCCATCGCTACGGAAGCGAGTGGCGGCCCGGCTAACCGCCTGCCAGAGGGTCATGGCCATCCGGATGATCCGCGGATACCGTACGGTGTCCTGCGAAGCGGCGAGCCTCCTTGCTGGCCTACCACCGTGGGATTTGGAGGCAACAGTCCTTGCACACATGCATGACTTACGCGTGGAGATGCAACGTCGGGGCGAAACTCCGCTGCCGCGACAAGTCGCGGCATGGCGGACAGAGCTCCGGCGGGATCTCATGGTGAAATGGCGAGAGCGATTGTCGCAACCTCGTGCTGGGCACGCCACGATCGAGGCGGTAAGGCCCCTCTTTGAGGCGTGGCTGGAAAGGCCCCACGGCGTCGTCACCTTCCGTTTGGCGCAGGTGCTGACCGAACACGGCAAGTTCGGTCCGTACCTGTACAAGATTCGTGCGGAGACGACGCCCGGGTGTCGCCACTGTGCGGACCGCCCGGTGGACACGGTGGAGCACACAGTCGAGGTGTGCCCCGCTTGGGAAGAGCAGCGCCGTGTCCTCGTGGGGGCGATCGGCGGCGATCTCTCGCGCCGGGGCTTGGTTCAAGCCATGCTCCGGAGCGAGGAGGAATGGCAGGCGGTCGCCTCCTTCTGCGAAGCAGTAATGCTAGTAAAGGAGGAGGCCGACCGCCTTAGGCAAAGGCGGACACGCCGCCGCCGCCGCCGGGTTTCCGATCCCAATTTCCGGCCACCGTAGGCGCGGGCTCGCGGACGGTGGGCAATGGGTAGCTCGCTGTCCGTCCGTCCGGTAACAGACCGGTCCGAGCTCAGGTCGTCTACGGCGCGCACCGTTCCCGCGCGCTTCAAGGAGTTGTCAGCAAACTGTAGGGGTCCAGCAGGGCCGAAGCCTACTGGGGCCAAAGGTCATGCGAGAGTGTCACCACGGGCCCCGGGACAAAGGCGAGGAATGGAAAGGTAGGTTTTTAGTCAGTAAAAGTCTGACACTGTTTCCCGCCCCACCCAAGGGCGGGATTCGTCATTGGATGATTTTACCTACCACAAAAAAAAAAAAAAAAAAAAAAGCTAAGACATGGGCGAATTCACTTTGGTAGTACTTGGAGCGTAAGAATGTATGTAATTCCGAAATATTGCGTCGCGCTCCAACATAATTTGTGCCGTTGTCAGAGTATAAGCGCTTAACGGGACCACGGCGAGATAAAAATCGTTTAAATGCAGACATAAAACCCTGCGTACTCAAATCACTGGTTAACTCTATGTGAACCGCACGAGTTGTCATACAAACGAATAGGCAAATGTATGCCTTTGTGGAACGTATACCACGACCACGGGCAATAGTGACTTTAAACGGTCCAGCATAGTCCGTCCCAGTATGTATGAAAGGCTTCACCGTCTGTACAACACGACAAGAACGATGGTCGGCCATTTCCGGCGCGTTGAAACGCGGGCGGAGCTTAAAGCAGGGCACACATCTGTGCACTCTAGCGCGTATCAAATTGCGAGCGGAAAGTATCCAGTACTTCTGTCGAAGAATGGACATTAATAAATCGGGACCAGCGTGACAATTCACCTTATGGTGATAGTCCACCAACAAATCCAAAACGTGATCCCTGCGTGGTAGAACTACTGGATGCATTTGTTCAAACTCTAACTTAGCATTTCGCAGACGGCCACCGACACGAATGAGTCCGTCTTGCAAAAATGGTTTCAAATGTTGAAGTGCGGGACTACAAGGTTTATGTGATTCTAAACTACGAAATTCTATTGAAAAATAAAATTTCTGCAACTCTCGAAGTACAACTGATTCAGCTCTATCCAAATCAGCTGCGATTATAGAACCACGCGATGGTAATAATCTCAAAAATCTTAGGACGTAAACTACACAGCGTAGTAGTCTCGACCAAGACGAGACTCGATTAGACAACAACAAAACAACTGACTCTTCACGCGGAACTGATACTACAAGCGT
Organism: Leucania comma; assembly: GCA_958295575.1. Lineage (NCBI taxonomy): Eukaryota > Metazoa > Arthropoda > Insecta > Lepidoptera > Noctuidae > Leucania > Leucania comma. The sequence continues at coordinate 17,667,083 of OY282477.1, read as the reverse complement.
ATGTTTCTTCTCCTCGGGTGGTTCTGAAACAGTAGCGGGGTTAAACGGAGCATTTGGCCACTCGTTAGGAGTGGTATGCAGCCAGGGAGGGCCACAAAACCAAAGCGGATGATTTAAAATTTGCGCGGGAAGCAAACCACGTGAGAGACAATCAGCTGGGTTTTCTGTTCCAGCGACATGGAATATATTTTCCTCTGCGGAGGCACGAGAGCCACCGAGCGAAAAAATATCACCCTTGAAAGGGAGCGCGACAACATAACGACCATCTTTATCACGAGTAGTCGTGCGGGTATAAATCTCCTCAGTGACCTGATCCTCAGGGCTGAGAATAGGCGGGACATTGACCTCTTCAATCTCCCAGAACTTGCGGATGGTAGACTCAAGCGGCGGCTCGACGGTGCAACAGTGCGACACAGTCGAGTAACTAACTAAACAAGCGGGTGCGGAACCAACTATAACATACCCGAGAACTGTTTCCAGTGCGTGCGGAGCGGGGTACATCGGAAGACCTTGAATTTTACGTGATAACTGGAGATGCGGGAGAATCGAAGCACCGATCAATAGATCGATATCTCCAGGGAAAGCGTAATTTCCGTCGGCTAACTGCAAGTTCTTAAACTCCGTCAGCATGGACGTGTCAACCGGTACCGTGGGCAACCGTTCCGTAATCTTATCTGCGACTAGCGAATCCATTTCAAACGAAATATTACGATTAAAACGTGAACTAAATATTATTTTAATGGAACCGTGAATGGTTGCCTTTAAACCTCCAAAACCTTTCACTTCTGAGCGGGATGACCAATTATTAAAACTAAAACCAAGGCGTTGACAACAATCCCGAGTAATAAAATTACTCTGGGAAGCGCCATCTAGTAGCGCTCGAACGGTGTGCGGTTTGCCAAAGGCATCTACAATGACAACTTGCGCGGTCGCAAGTAAAACGGTAGTGACTTGAGTACCAGCGGCGGAAAGCGAACACAATGTTACGTCGTTTGCACTTGCAGCAGGCCGCGCGTCACAAGCGTCGCGCGTCTGCGCAGGCTGCTGCTGCGATGGCAGCTTACTACTCTCAAAATGTAAGAAGGTATGATGTCTAGCTAGACATTTACGACAGCTACCACCACTGTTACATGACGTAACCAGATGTTTGTCACTTAGACAATTAAAACACAAATTATTAGTGCGGACAAACTTGTAACGATCACTAGGCGATAATCTCTGAAATTCCGAACACTTGTACAGCTGTGTATGGCTACCCTTACACAGAGAACAGTCAGGTGTTGAGGCGGTATTAACTAGCGTATGTGCAGTCTTGACTGACTTCGATGACGCGTCTATACGGCGATCGGAACCTGTCCTATTCGTGGCTTCATGACGTGCCGACGTGCGCTGCAACACCTTAATATGGTCGCGAATAAAAGATTCTAAATCTTCGAACTTAGGTATTTCTTTACCGCGCTGAGTCGTTTCAAACAGACGAACAGTTTCAGGATCTAATTTCTTTAAACCGATATACAAAAACAAAAAGTCACAGAGGTCATTGACCTTTAGGTTCTTTACTGCACGAACAGATGATGCGAAAATATTTAAAAACTTCTCTAAATTATGATCGTTACAAACGGAAAAACTTTTCAAATCGAATAATTGATCTAAATATGCGGTGGCTACTAATCGCTTATCTTCGTATTTTGTTTTTAAAGTGTTCAAAACTAAATTGTAATTTTCAGCGCTAAACGTAATTCCAGCACAGACAGCCTTTGCCTTACCGGTCAATTTTTCTACGAGATAATGCAATCTCTCGTGATCTGTCAGCGATGTGTTCCTATGTATTATATTTTCGAAACTATCTATAAATAAATTCCAATTTCGAATGTCACCATCAAATTCAGGTATTTGAATTGGCGGCAATCGTGGGCGTTCGCGAGGAGGGTTGGATAAACCACTCGCGGGGGGGGGAGTCTCTAAACTCCTAGCAATACGTTTGATACGACAATACAAGTCATCAAAGGACGACAATGCCTGATAACTCACACAGTAATCAGGATTTAACTCCAACTCTAAAATGTTTATATCCTTAATTGTAGATTTAAAATCCGCGCGCAAACTATCTAAAGTTTCCAACGAACACAAGAAAGCATCTCTAATCATCAGATCCGAGATTTGCAAAGATTTATCACAAATTGATTGAACACGTGAAAACTGTGAGTCCCTTTCGGCGTATAAAAGCTTTAACTGAACCTTTAAATCAGTACTAACCTTGGTTCCCTTAAGAGACATCTTGTTTTGATATATTCACACTATACACTCAAACAAACACTTAACGAATTATTAAGTAAGCGATAACCCAAGCAGCACAAAAGGCTGTACAAGGGCTGTATATAGGTTCAGGTTTACACTCTAAGCTGTATAGTAAGCTGTATATAGGCTGTATAAGCCTATATACAGCCCTTGTAACTCCAAAAAGGGCCCACATATACAGCCTATATACAGCGTTAAGTGTAAGTGGAGAATAAAAGCTGTATATTGGCTGCGTGTTGGCTGTATATCGGCTGTATAAAGGCGTTTTTGTACACCCTAAGCTGTATATCGGTGTACAATTACACTTTAACTCTCCAGATATTCAATTATAACTATCATATACAGCAAAAAGCTGTTAATTGGTGTAAGAATACGAAAGAATCCAAACTTAAAGATTATTTTTTATAATATTTTACTAATGGCGACTACGCCATATACATTTAATTTTAAATATAATATGTTAAATTGGACTTGTTGACCTTAGTAATATGGTGAATTTATAGTGCCGATTTAATTTCATTGTAAAAGTGTGTATATTTTCGGTGAAAATATTAACGCGCCAGCGAAATAATCAATTTTAACATCAAGGAAAATAGTAAATACGGTAAGTAATGTTATTATTTTTTTAGGTTATGTTAAAAAAATATGTTGAAATAATAGGTATAAATGCAAATCAACCGTAATTCAAGCTGATAATCATGATATGACTTTAGGCTTTTGCCAAATAAGCCTTTTATTATGTTTATAAAATCATTATGTACATTGCAAAATGGCGACAGCTTGCATGATAGAGTATTTTTACGACCTAGGCTGTATAATAGAGTATTTTTACGACTTAGGCTGTATAATAGAGTATTTTTACGACTTAGGCTGTATAATAGAGTATTTTTACTCCATAATCTGTGTAATTGTTCATAACAAGTACGTACATTTCTAACCATCTTTAGAGATACGTATAAGGAATAAAAAATCCTCAGCTACCTACGACTAAATCTCATATGTCCGAATACAATTTAACAATTTATATACTTATTGTGAAGTAGTGAGTAAGATTTGTAACCGATCTTTCATCTATTTTTCAGAAAAGGTACAATAAGGCCTTTGACTTGGTCTAATATCAAGGTCACGAATCGGACAAGGAAACGAATCAGAAGGCGATCTAAAATTACTAAGCGAGTGATTAGACGTCGGACGCATTGGTGAAGGATGACAGTTCTAACCCTCCAGATCATCGTGGGATTACATCAAAATGCTGCGTTTAAAGTCTATTATTATCATCATTGAAGAAGCAGATTGTGATCTATTACTTTATCTTCTCCAATAAATTATACTTTACTATCTCTACTGTCTGTGGTATTTAAATAAATTATCTGTATTTGTAATATTTAAATATTTCCTTTTGACCTTCCTCTTAATTCAATGTTTTCTCTTCACCACCCTTAGTTGATTGGTACAGATTACCTACAGCATTTTATTTTTTGTAGTTTTGGGTTAACCTCAACCATAGAAACTATTTAGGTTCCAAGTTTCATGGCCTTATGAGTTATGTGCCTTTACTGCCTTTAGTTTTATTTAATATTAAAATATTCACCAATTGCTCGGATATTTTTTTTTTCTGGAATGAATTCTTGCTCTGATTCGATCACGAAAAAAAAAATTTTTTTTTACGTTTTTGTATTCTATTGGTATCGGCACGGGGGCATCACAGGGGGGTTAAAATTTTGGTTATTTTTGACCTAGGACGCACCGTTTTCGAGATAATTGAATTTCTTTTTTTTTAATCATAGGGCCCATAGAACGGACACGGTGCGAGTAAGTTTTTACGGAATCCTTGGTGCGCGAGTCCAACTCGCACTTGACCGGTCTTTTCCTCCATATTGATGTTCACAAAAACACAATCCGAGTGATTCCATTAGTAATACAGCCTAACGCTGTACTATAGCGTTCATTTACTCTTATAGCTGTATATCACCCTTGTAGGCAGTAGTTATAACACCACAATAGTTATAAGAGTGTACAATTACACCAAACGAATAAGAGGTATAATGGAGTTCGTTTACACCAATATACAGCAATAAGTATCATTTTACACTAATATAACACTTAGACCTGTATAAAGGAAGTGGTGAAGTGCAATATACAGCCTATATACAGCTTTAAGTGTAAAACGCAGCCTTAAGTGTCAAAAAACTCTTAAAGCTGTTTAATTGAGTAAAAATACTCTGATATAGAACCATAAGCGTACGCGGATACCTTTATGCAGCCTAAAGCTGTGTTTTACACCCTTGTACAGCCCTTATACAGCTCTAAGCTGTATATCGGCTGCTTTATTGATGTTTGATACGCTTGCGTGCTGCTTGGGAATTATCAGATAACAATATGGTAATATTGTAAACAACAAAGTGAACGGCGAACGAACGGAACAACATATGCGTATATAATCTATGGTTTATCCGTTTCCTACAAATATTCACTCAACAATGAACGGGTATTTTTGAAATGCGTCTACCTACATGCAATTTGTAGGATGGTCGAATGAATTTTGTCAAGAAAAAGAATGCGATCGATTTATATCTACGCGGATATTTACGTAGCTAACTATAATTATGCGGTGCGGTTGACGGCGTAGGTACCGTAATTATCAATGACTCTTTAACTATACGAGCGAAATAACGTATAGTTGCCTAAATGCCTAGATGCGGGTTTTCTACTATTATATCTTGGTAAACAGGCGCGTTGCGTTTATTCCCTATGGAACAAATACTAAATTGCGAAATTACAAGAAAATGATTCACGATCCTGCTCGAAGGACCAAAAAGTAATGGTTGCGCGAATTTGCTTGATGTTTTAATGGACTGTAGGTTTGAAAAGCGATCTTAGGTTTGTTAACAATATGCAGATACTGCGCCTGGCATGGAATAAATGTATTGGGAAGGAGCACTGACCTTTAGACTTCGTTGGTTGCACGTGGCACTTCGAAGATTGCACGTGACACCGGCCGATCCTCGTCTTCGCACATTTAAATCACTGCCAGGTCCTGTATTGCACTAACACAGCACTATTGTGGAGTCTCTGAATGATTGGATCACGAAAATAGTTAATTTTCTTGTAATTTCGAGCGGGCGCGGTTAGCGGCGCGGTCACATTCACTCGATGCACAAACGTCAAATGTCAAATCATTTCTTGAGGTCGTGCGGGGAAATAAACGGAAGGGATAGGATTGCTAGGCCAAAAAAATAAATTACAAAAAACAAAATCGCGGAACATAGCAAATTGGCGCAACCACCACTTTTTGGGTCTCATTACACGCCAGGCGACATCTTGGCAGACCAAGACAAAGGTGAAGAGATGAAATTGACCCTTATTGGACGGACTAGCCCTAATGACAGAAGACAGACGTATGTGGAAAAGGTAAAAGAAGGTTTTTATTGGGTTGTAATGGGTTAATTTGATTAGATAGAGATTAGGTTAAGAAACATCTGGTTGGAAATAATAAATCTAATAATTTGAGAGTGTATTAAAATTGGTTCTTTCACAAATCGTTCTCTAGATCACTTACACCTGTATTTATAAATAAGTAAAACTAAATACTTGAGTAAAAGTAATAATAAACTAAATACTTGAGAAAAAGTAATAAATAATACTTATGTAATAATTTCTATTCTATAGAACGTTAAGAAAAATTTAAATTCTGAATGAAAATTTCAAACGTCAAGTAATGACTTAATTTAGATTTTACTTAGTAACAAGTAATCACTTCTTTATAGATTAGGTTGTTAGATCCCAAATTGTCGACAGCGCGCACTGTTCCCGGGCGCCCCAAGGAGTTGTCAGCAAACTGTAGGGACCCAGCAGGGTCAAAGCCTACTCTGGGGCTCTGAGGAGGTAAGAAAATGCATACCAGGGCCCTGGAAACAAAGCAATGAAGGATCGGGGTAGGTTATTAGTCAGTAAGAGTCTAACATTATCTACCGCTCCGCCGTCTTTTTTTTACAATAAAATCATTCACTTAGATAGAACTCAAACAGATCAGCTTTTCGAACTCATAAACGCCCATAAAATCAGCCTCGAACGAACGCAGAGGCGTAAGCTGCCGTCTATCATATCTACCCACCAGGTTTGTCAGACAAACAATAGGAGCTGACAGAGTGTTTGTTTTTGAATCTGTTTGTTTGAACTAAGCCTTGTCAGGTAGGCGGTTGTGCAAGTATTGCGGCTTTATACCATATTGGTGTAGGCTGATTGAGGAGACAGATTTAGTATCGCAACTATTGTTTTTGAAAAATGTGTTTAGAGTTTTAACGATCCTCCTGGAGCCCTGTAACGAAGGCAAAGAAGGAACAGGAGTGGGTTTTAGTCAGTAAAAGTCTGACACGCCCTCCTTCTACTCCGCCCAGAACGGGAGAAGTCATTGGATGATCACCTAAAAAAAGGCTGCTAAGCGTGGCCCTAAAACTCAAAAGGCAACTGAAGAAACATAGGTGAGTTTCAGTCAGTATCGGCGATATTATTTGCGTAGAAGTAAACTATTCACCCTTGACTTAAATACTCCTACGTTGTAGCTATCAGAAAACAGACTCCGGCAGGAAATTCCACTCCTTAGCTGTATAAACAACTAATTTGTTTCAGAAAAGTTTTCTGCGTATAGGTTGGATACATGGAGGACTCCATGTACCGATGGTGCATCAGGCGAACAAACTGATCATACCTACTGAATTGTATTTTTCTTCTTTAATTTCATCTACTTGCGAAGTACTTGCCTTTAAGAAGAAATTTGAGCATGAGACTATAGTCAGAAAGAAAAATTCACACAGTCAGTAAATTTTTCAGCCAACCAGGAGTGATATGAAAGAAATGGGAATCAGTGCTGAAGGTAGACATGACAGATTGGAAGAAAAAAACACTTGAAGCTGACTCCAAACAACACGAGACAAAAGTAAGATGATGAGTCAGTAAGCCTAAAGCTACTAAAAAAGTCCATTGTACTTCAAAATTTAAAAAAAAAACTGGGCTAGTCCGAGTTGAAATCGTACGCCGAGGATTCCGTACAAACTAACTTAATTAGTTCCTAAAACTAGTTTAATTCCCAAACTGAGTCTCGAAAATTTTTCCGAATCGAAAAAAGTATTTTTTTTTTTGTGACGTAACAAATATAGGAGAAAATCAGAATTGTAAAGTTTTAGACAATTCTGATTTACTCCTATATTTGTGCTATGAGACCTTGTTTCATGCCAAATTTCAGGGTGCTAGGTCAACGGGAAGTACCCTATGAATTTTGATTCCCTTGAAAGTGCAGAAATGTACGTCAGACATAAACGGGTGAATCTTTTTTTGTTTAACTTAAAAGTTTGATTTTTTCACAGCTTCATAACGCATGTAGTTTTTGAGTTGAAATTAAAACCATGTACTCAAGTCTGCGTTGAGTATATGGTATTAATTTCAACTCAAAAACTACATGCGTTCCCGAGTTGATGACAGACAGACAAACGGACAACAAAGTGATCTTTTAAGAGTTCCGTTGTTTTTCACTTTTGATGTACAGAACCCTAGTAAGTTTTTTGTAGAAGACAAGAGCCAATACTCCATCATTTATAATGACTAATCCTTTTATAATATTTATGACTAAAAACCTAAATCACCATACCTAAAACAACATCGAACAATACGCAAAACTAATTGAAGGTCAAGTTGGACTTCTCGACATTCATCTAACATGCACATCACATCATACAACTTACACACTCATACAAACAACTCATACAAGGACAGGTTAGAAATCTCACACCATAAAAATTATTGCATACATTGTTGTAAGTGTCATTTGAGCCAAAATAACATGTTATTACTATATTTATTTAAAAGAATACCTGTAACAATTGTTTGGTTTATTAGTCACAGGGTTTCTAAATGCGTTTAATAAATAACATCACTAGAAATACAGTGACGCGCTACTGGTACATGGTGGACATTCCACCCATACGTAAATTGGGCACGCTATAATCATGGTGGTAAGTCCCTTTAAAAAGTGGCCGGAGAGACGTCACGGCGTCCTCACCTTCAGCACAACGCAGGTCCTCACCGGCCATGTTTGCTTCCAAAAGGAAAGCCCGGCCCTGGCTAAGGCCCCGAAGTAACGGGGTGGGTTTTTAGTCAATAAGAGTCTGACACTATCTCCCGCTCCGCCCAAAAAAAAAAGGTCCTCACCGGCCATGGTAAGTTCAGAAAGTTCCTGCGCCGGATTCGCGCGGAAGAAACGTCCAGGTGTCACTATGATTGTCTGGGTGTAATTTATCTATAATATGTATGTATTTAGAAATATATAAGTATGTTTATCAGTTGCCTAGTACTTATAACACAAGCTGTGCTTAGCTTGAGACTAGACGGCGTTGTGTGATGGTTGTGGAGTACCTATATATTATGTGGAATATATTACTATTGTGGGCGAAGCCTACTGGAACCATGGGTTGACTTCTAAAAGGGAAAAACGTGGTTCTGGAACGCAAAAGGCAACTGAAGGAACATACGTCTGAGTTTTAGTCAGTAAGTTTGACAAGAACACCCGCTCCGCCCTAGAGCAGGATACGAGTATGTCATTGGATGATTTCCCATTTCAAAAAATTACTGGACAGGCATATGTCTCCCCCAAGTTTCGCCACATCATACGGGCTTGTACGTTTTGCTTCCAAAGCATTTCCGAGACCCTCACCTGGTCGTCAGTTTCCCTTGTTCAGAGTCCAGAGGCCCTACCACAATCCAATTAATTCCATTTGACAGGCCTGTTGGTCTAGTGGTTAGTGGCCCTGACTGCTATGCCGGAAGTCGTGGGTTCAATTCCCACCCAGGACAAATGTTTGTGTGATGAGCACTATCATTTGTTCTGTGTCTGGGTATTATTTATCTATAATATGTATGATAAGATATGTAGAAATTTATAAGTATGTTTAGCAGCTGTCTAGTACCCATAACACAAGCTCTGCTTAGCTTTGGACTAGACGGTGTTGTGTGGCAGTTGTGGAATTATATTATATTATATGTATTATATTTATCTAAACTAAACTGTGAAAGGGATGGATCTAAACAAGGTGTTTCTCACTCAGTCGCCTCTCATTTTATCACTTCATAGTAAGGCCCTTGAACTGCAGTCTCATCTACTATTCATAAGTGACATTAATGCTTATAATGTTTAGAATAGTTTGTATAGTACCCATGGCCATTAGCTTTACCTATCGCAATCCAATCTTGACAGATAGTCGTCCCCAAAGAATATTTACGTCGAACGAAGAAAACATAATAGCTACTTACTACCTACCATTTTATCATTCGTAGGCGTTCCCAGAGTACCATTAACACTGTCAATACTAATTTATCACTAAATACCGCTATTACTGTCCAAAATACCATAAACAAAAAATATCATAAAATACATGAATACAAACAATTAATAGTAACTCGATCTCTGAGATTTCATTAGGTAATAACTATCAGAGAATCGAGATAACAATGGAACGTTTGAGCACAGAATAAATGGCCGACAGAAGGCTGACTCGACTGTGTTTATAAAGAGCGACAACAACGGAAAACTGCTGAGGCAATGATGCTCGACGATTCCAAGAAAAATGATTAACTATCTTAGATTTCGTAGCAAAAAAATAGTATATTTTTTATAATTTATGCCTAAAGGTATTATACAGATTATAATAATAATTCTACACGAAAACAACGACACATACACACAGGCACAGGACAGGTCGGTACAGAACGACCTACCAACAATGGGCCTATCTCCAGAAATGACACAAAATTCCCTAGAATGGCGTAATTGTATCAGGAGGGCTTACCCCAAATATGGAATAAGCCAGGGGATTGATTGAGAGATAACAATTATAATAATATTCTACACCTTTCACACACCACCATTTAGTCTCAAGCTAAGCAGAGTTTATGCTATGAAAACTAGACAAATGTAGGGAAAATCACAATTATCCCTTCCCTCCTGTATATGCAGGAGTTTTATCGGAGCGCCTAACATTCGTCTTAGATCGCCATGTGTCGCTTGTAGTAAGAACTCAGCCTTCTGTATTTATCTATTCTTTGACCTGGACCAGCGGTCGTCAACATTCCTCGAATGAATGCTGCATTAATAAATCGAGGGGTCCCATTAACATCTAAGCGTAGATGTTGATCAAGATTTATGATAATGCCTGCGACAAGATTGAGACACACTTGCTCATGTGGTTATGTAAGGTTACGATATTGTTTTCTTATGTACGTAGGCGTATGTCCTGTATTACGTAGTTTTCTATGGGACCGGATTTTAAGACATTAGGCTTATAGCCTTAATTTGATATCCTGTCTACCGTTAACCTAGTTCTTGCATTGTTGTCTCTTAATTTCATTGTTCAAAATATGGTAATATACTGTTCCAATTTAAGCATGAGTTGAAAATTTTGTTTGAAACTACTTTTAGGCATAGTCCCTTATCCTTTCCTAATGTAAACACTACTTTAAGGATAATACCTTCAAAGCATATCGAAGGTACACTTTGAGCAGGCAACCCAACTATGCAGATTCGTCATTCGTTTCAACATTCTTATATTAGTCCACTCTTACTGTCTTATTGCACGTCGTTCATCTCAATTCTTGGCGACTCTCAACCAGTAGCACCCCTTTTTTGAGGTGGAATATCATAAAACTAACTTCTCTGGTTGAGTGAGAAGAAGTGACAGTGTCCCTCTTTCGAATTATCTCGAAACCTTGGCAGGTATTGGCTTTAAGGGCCTAATCATGCTGTCATCTCTTTGAGGCGTGCATAGAACATAAAATGCCGTTTACGTGGGCCGGGTCCTGATCAGATGACGTGTTAATGCAGTTGCAACCCTTAAGAAGGTCTGACCTCAGGGCGTACTGAATTATTATACAGGCACAGTTCTTACGATGACCTCAAACGATGAACAAGAGAAAGATAATGGTGTTCTCTTAAAGCCAACACTTTTGAAGAAAATACCTTCATACAGTGTTTTTTCTAAGATGCAAAATGATTGCAGATATAACTTCACCAGCTCGCGGTGGAAAGAGAGGAAATGTCAGGCTTTTATTTTATTTCTTATTGATTGGCTCGCGCTTGACCACCATCTTACTTGTTGATAAGTGACAATGTGATCGACGGTGGTGCACGTTTGCCTAGAAGTAACCCATTCAATCTTAACTCAAAGACCCCTAGGTTGTTGGTGTCAGGAAAAATCAACTCCAGCAGGAATTCTACTCCTTAGCTGTATGCAGCAATGAATTACTCTTAGTGACTAAAACCGAACTGTGTTTCTTTAGCTGCCCTTTGCGGTTCAAGGGCGTGGTAAGTTTTTTTTTTAATCGATAGTGCTTGACTGTGATCCAACCTGATGGTAAGCAGTGATGCATGCGTTGATGGTGAGGCGCACTGGTTTATTAAGAGCCTATTCAGTATAGCCTTGAAGACACACAAATTATAATCGGACGGCAAGACCGCAACAGGCAAATTGTTCCAGTTCTTCGATGTACGCGGTATAAACGACGAGACAACGTAAGTTACTTGGTTCTTTCAAACAATCCCGCCAGTTTTAGTATGCATCCGTCAACATATGGGTTACTATATTATCAGGTAGCAGTTACACATACAAAAAATAATAGAACCGCCTTCATAGAAGATTAGCTTTTAATTTTACCGACATTAATAAAGTTTAGAAGGCTATACATTGAATAGTTTTAATTGTTGGTAATACCACATCCGGCGGGGAACAGTAAATCAAAAGTGAAGGTATATTAACACTGACTTGTGGCCACCTGTATAAGTTTAATTAAAAGGAATTGTTGTAATTATTGGAGTAATGTTTTCTTGTTCTATTTAGATCGGCTTTTGTTTTGAAGGTAGGCATTGATTTATAAAGATCTGCGAGCAATGTGCCCTGCCCAATGCCGCTTAAGTTTGGCGATTCTTCGGGCTATGGCGTCAATTTTGGCTTTACAAGGTAGACCAATGACCTGGTGAGGGTTACGAAAGTTGGATGGATGTGAGATGCAAAGGACCGTTTGTTGTGGTGATATCTTAGGGAAGCCTATGTCGAAAAGTGGACGTCTTTCGTCTGAAATAATGATTCTGAACCACATTCGCCCGCATGTAAGCAGAAAATTACAAGGGAATCTGTTTTCAAGATAGAAAGTATTATATGTGCTATTCCTGAACATGGTTTAACCGTGTACTAAGTCTCTTGTAAATATCGAATTTCCTCCTAGCGTCTTATTCATTTATCAGATCAATCTCCTACTGATGGTGTTTCGCTGGGTCAGTTTGTGGCATTATGTAGTGTGACGTGCAATTGATTTCCCAGTAGGGAGCGGATCTGCAGTGCCACCACGATCTCTTAACGCCGTCCATTTTGGGACTTAAACTGTACTGTTAAAGAGATGGAGCTCTATAGGGTGTATAGGTCCATTCGTCTTTCTGACTGACGTTTTCAAACATCATGGTAAATCCCCTGATCTTCCATCTTTTTGGGATGCGGCCTCTTCGCCGTTTGCTGTCAACACTGCCAGTCACCATAAACTGTTCAAAGTTGCAGCTATTTTAATTTTAAACAAATCCCTTAAAGTCATCAAAGTGAACCGCAATTGCTCAATACTTGTTCAATTAAATCAGATTGTATCTAATTTCATCATTCTATGATTTACGGGACAAATAAACTGACTTTAATTGATTGTCACCCATAAACCAGTTTGTAGCCTACACTTACCTTTCAAATGAAATCTATTGTAGCCTTGAAGATGTAATAGTAAGAACTCGAGATTAACATTGCGCTGTTTACCTTTTTAGGGTGGTCAGAATTGTAAGAGACTATGGAATTTGGCTCGTTGGAACTGGAATTCTTGTGCGTGGCCTCGATGAGAAGAAAATGATTGGTTTTGCTTGCTGGGATATCAGCAAACGCGATAACCTTTTGGAGAGAAGAGAAGAGATATAAAAACTATCGTTAAGAAGATCACTAAGTCAGTGAGCTCTAAAAAGCGAAGATGGGTATGTTAATATTTTCTTTTTACGTATGTTTTTGTTTTCTTTTTTTTATGGTAGGTAAAATCATCAAATGACAGATCTCGACCTTGGGTGGGGCGGGAGATAGTGTCAGACTCTTGCTGACTAAAAACCTACCCTGTTCCATTCACTGACTTTGATCCAGGGTCCCGGGGTTCATTTTCACCCTTGGCCCCAGTAGGCGCCAACTCCTTGAGGCGCGCGGGAACAGTGCGCGCCGTTAACGACCTCAAAGAGCGTAACTAGAAAACTTAAATACATATTTGGCAACGAGAAAAACAAAGTAGTAGGTAGTAAAAATCTTCTTTTCGCCATAGTGCAGTTTTAAATAGGGATACAGATTGACATAGTGAAAAAACTGAGTAAGATTGCACCAAAAAAGATATTTCCCCAAAATGGTATTTACTTTCTATGTAGTGAAGAGTCGATATAAGTAGTGATCAATTATATTATCATTATACGGATTTGTTATGAGTGAAGACTCGAAAAGGTCCTAATTGGGTCCTAATTAGGTCCTTTCTGGATGATTGGTGGCCAGAATAATGTTTGTTTACATTCACGCGTAATTGATAATAATAGCTATTTATTTTTTTCTTGTTGGATTTATTATCCTGTCCCTTTTCTATTATTTTGACTTGTAGTGAAATGTACAATAAATAAAAAGTTTGTGTGTGTGTTGCCGCTGCTGCGTAGCACACATTTTCGGTTGTTTTGTGAGGAATATATCTATTTATTAGAATATCATTGGTAGTGATAGTCAACTGTTAGTTCCCAAGCACCGGGGGCCTCGTTGGCGCAGTGGTTGTTCGATTGGTTGCTATACTGCGTGTCGCGGCTTCGTTCACATACGGAACAAATATTTGTATGACCGTAGCCGGTTCCGAGTCTAGGTGTCTTGTGTCTGACTTCACATGTTTTTGAAAGCATCCACGACACATGAGTAATTTTTTGTATCAGGGAAATAATTTTTGTAAAAAGTTTTATACTGCTGTAGCAGCCCTATTGCATGAAATGAAAAAAAAATAATTGAATAATACGCAAGTACTTTTTCTGTCAATCCCTTCGTGTAATACAGCCGTGATATTGTTTTAAACGTGAGCTGTGTCACATCTATTAAAACAATAATCAAACATCTCGAATCTGAAATACGTACAAAAACATACAACAAAAACTAAACTAGATGAGCCCAAGAATACTGACGATGTCAGAACCATACATCTAAACTACACTATCTCACATATCGATACGAGCACATCTAGTGCGCTCTAGTTAATGTGCGTCAACTGACCACAGACACAAAAGAGAGAAAAGTATAGAAGTCAATCTACACACAAAGCGCGCTCGGGCACGCACACATAGACATCGCTCACGGACACGATATCTCGGTTCGGTTGAGACCAGTGCGAGCGCGAGTGCCATTCGTGTGAGACACGCGTCTGTGAACTTTTTTGTGCAACAAAAAAATAAAATAAAAACTGATCAGTGGATGATTGTTTAAATTCAACATTAAATGGTGAATTGTCGTTTGTTAAGTCACCCCTTGTTTCAGAGAGATAAATAGGTATTTGCTTGTATTTCGATGGTTCGTTTTGACGTAACACAGAACACGTAGGTAGGCAGGAAAGCGCCCGGCCCCCAGCCCAGCGTCTAGAAAGCGAACGTGACTGCGGCCATGTAATATTTTTACAATTTATTTTAGGTATTTATTGTAGTAAAAGCTGTGCTGTGTGTGTGAGCTTTGCGTTATACATCAATAATATAATTTAAGTAATAACAGTTAAGATAGGAACTGCTTGGTAAGCCGGCTGCTCGCGTAGCTGTCGCCGTTGCCGCACCCGACAGTGAGATGCCGACCTTAGGCATAAAAACCACAATACGCGAAATATGAGTTGCACCAAAATGAACTACATACAATACGCGAAATATAAGTTGAATTAAAATGACCGACCTTGAATGCGCAGTAACAGATTTTCGGGTCTCAGTTGAGGTGGGGGGCTGAGTGTAACCATAGCAACAGGCTTAACTTACCCCGGCCCCTCGCACTTCTGTGCCTTTATCTGTTTTGTGACACAGATATAAAACAGGTGCGCTCATTGTTAATGATCTGATGTTTAGATTCGATATGATTCGGATGACATTTTGCTCTGAATAGAGTCGCCAGGTGACTTGTTTTTTTTAGGACTGTAGTGACGTTTAGCCGAAGTAGCAAGTGGAATTAACTGTTATACAGGTTGTTGTTCCTAGGATAGAGGCTAATAAGTAAGCGTAAATACAGCAGATGATTTAAGTATGATAACCCATAGAATGGTTTTTGTAAGCTTTAGAAGTGTCAGTTAGTATCTAAATGATTTTAATTTGTATGATATGTCAATATTGACTTTTTTTGTGGTGGGAAATCTTCCAGTGACGTCTCATGCTAAAGGGTGGAGTGGGAGAGTATGACAGACTTTTACTGACTAAAACTACATCTATGTTCCTTCTTTGCTTGGCGTTCCAGGACCCCAGGTTTCCCTTTCGGGAGTCAACAAATGGCTCCAACGGTTTTGCTGATATTTCTTTGAAGCACGCTAGGGCCACTACGCGCCGTCGAAGACTCGGGTACGGTCCGACAGGTTGCTGGACGGCCAGACGACGCGCTATCCATTGTTCATCGTCCGTGACGGTGGCTGAAAATCGATGTTGGGATCCCGGTGGCTGGGGTGTAAGAAAATCCGTGGCCTCACGCGTGCGGTTGCCTCCTTTGCTAGCTTAATTAACTATTACTGCTTCGTAGAAGGAAGCGATCGTCTACGATTTCTCCTCGCTCTGGAACGATTGACCTTGCAAATACCTTTTGCAGGTGTTTAAAGGCTTTCCCAGACGGAAATGCAATAACAATATTAGTGGTTTTTTTTTAGAATTTGTTTTGAATAATGAAATTTGAAATGTAAATTATGTATATTTTGTAGTAATTTGAGGGCAATTCTTTAAAAAAGTAACCAACAAAAACATGTTTTTTTTTAATATGATAGACTCTTGCTTGACCATTATCTAACCTGTTGGTAAGCCATGATATTGTTAAAGATATACCTAATCTATTTACTCTTCATTTAAAACCCCCTCTTTTCTGCTATTGCTGCAGCATCTATGACATATTTTTGTCAGCATTTGTTTTTAATGACAAGATTCACACATTCTTTGCACATCGGAAACAAATTTTGCATCCGTAATTTCTAAATTCCTTTCACTAACGTCCTACTTCCAACCCAAATTCTGGTCACACTACAACCTCCTTATAGTAAGATTTATCTCATGTCCTAGAACAATGCAAGTGGTACATAGCTAGGTATGCACCGTGGCATTGTCTGAATTATGTTTTAATAAGCTACGTGCTTAGATTAAAGCGTACGAATGTAAATTGTCCTCAATATAGGTACTTGGGCGCTGCTGTTAAATCGCAGTTCAACTTTGTAAAGATTGCAATGTAGTTACGATTAATGCAGTAGCGGATTTATAAAATAATTTATGGTGATAATTTTAACTACAGCTGTTGACATGTGAGCAATAGGTAGTTAGCCGTCCGGTAAAGATCAAGCCCGGGTTGATGGCGCGTTGTTTCACGCGCGCCTCAACGAGATGTCAGCAAGATAGACGGGGTTAGTTAGACAGTCAGTCAGGCCGGCGGATTGTTCGAAAGCGTTACCATGCCCCTCGCAAAAGGCGACAGAAGGAATTAATTGGGTTTTAGTCAAAAAATCAAACTCAAACTCAAAATCGTTTATTTTTCATAGGCCTTATAAAAAGTCAGAAGCTAGCGCACGGTTCCAATTGGTCGTTTTCTATGGAGAAGAACCGGCAAGAAACTTCATGGTTACTCTTTTAAAAAAGTGATTGTTTCTACAATATTTTCATACTACAATATTAATAGATATGAGAGGACAATGTAGACTGGTCAGCTTTGTACCCAAAAGCACAATAAAAATTGTAATCCTTGAATCTGCGAAGTCTACGTCGTCTGACACCTCTCTACGTCCACCTCTGTGCGAAAGAAGTCATTTGATAATAATTCCAATGTAAAAAAGTCTCTTACAATTTCGCAGCTCTCCTTGCAAATGCCTCACATACGTAAAGTTTTCGAATTCTGTTATGTAGATCATATTCTTCGTAAAAAAAAAAAACATTACATCAGCAATTAAATTAACGACCACTTCTAAACAATAAAAAATCGATCTTAATTCAAATTTGGAATACTACTACCGAATTTAAAATTTCACGACTTCTGTTACCAGAATCGATTTGAACGCACTAAATATGAATCGATTGCTGAATCGAATCGAAATCGTAAATCGAATGAGAGTAGCTACCAAAGTGTAATGTCTGTTAATGAAGGTACAATGCTGCTTTCTAGCAATGTGGACAAAAGTAATTTCACTGGGATTGGGTTATTTATTCGTATAGGCCGGTTGAACAGGTGTGCTGGGCTGTATACAGAGTGTTTACTTGGGACTACAGTTTATTTTTTAATTTTGGTTTTGTTTACGTTCCTATCAATGTCATATAAACGGATAATTATAGAGATATTTTGTCATGCTTTGGTTGATAGCAATTTATTTTTTTGGTTTTTAAATATGACGAAATCAGCAGGTACCTAAAAGTGATATGAATGAAACAAAATTTTATCTTAATTCTATTTTAACTAATCTGATAAATTATTCATGTATGCAGTCATTCATTCAACCCATTTTTAAATAAATTTATTGAAACAGCATTAGCACTAAGTAATAGTAGTTTCAGAGTGCTGCATTCTTCTAGATACCGCAATTTTTATTAAACCGCATTCTTATACCTGTAATAAACAAATTTAATGTTCATTCAGTGGAAATTTTTGATATCCTAATACTGGTAATACGAGCAATCTAATAGCTTAGATAGATGTGCTCATTCAATAAATTGCAATAATAATTTAGTCAAATATTTGTGGTCTATGTTTTGCATTCAAGCTATACCTATTTGTATTTTTCCTGTAATATCTACGGTAGATTTTTGCCAACATGAGAAAAAAAAATTAAACTATTTCATGAAATTATGATAGAAATTTTTCGTCATAGCATTGCGTGAAAGAACACAATAATCCCAAAGGAAAATACCTCCGAGATGAAAAGTATTCAATGTGGTATTCCAGTACATAGTCTAACAGTTTCATTTAAATCCATGCATACTGTTAGACTTAAATTCGATGAATGAGCGCATACCTATTTTCGCCACATCTCATCGTCCCCGCACTAGCATCTTTGATAATTTAAACAGGGAACTAAGCGACTTTTCGGGATGTTGTACCTACTTTTTCTGACTTTTAAAATGTTTTGCAAGATAGATCTGAGTTTAACCTTAACAATATATTCGAACGATTGCTTTTATAGCATTAGTGTTTTAATAAAAAAAAGTTTAGTAAAAAAGATTGTCAATAATAATATCAAAACAAAATCACTAGCCATGCTTTAGAATCAGCCTGTATTCAAAACTTAGAAGACGCTCTCGGGTGTCCAGGGAATAGTTATTAATTTGGAATTTGTTACAGCCTATACTTAAGCCGCTAGATACCACCGTTAAGGCCCAGCGCATAAATATGAATACATCACACAATCGCCGAACGCATTAACTGGCCTATGGTACTTACGACTATTGTACATTGGCGCTTACAACATTTTAGAAGTTAAATGTACTATTTAGTTAGGTTAGCTCTGCATATAAATATGAATACATCACACAATCGCCGAACGCATTAACTGGCCCATGGTACTTACGACTATTATACATTGTCGCTTACAACATATCAGAAATAAAAAGTACTATGTATGGTGAAGCTTAACTTAAGTAAGTGTAAACCTATGAACTTAGAAAAAAAAGTTGATTGTTATTTATTTTACTTTTATGATATTGTTCTGGTTTATGATATTGTACTCGTATTTTGTAAAAACATGACATTAATAGGTTTTACATAACCACCCCTTAAGCTCAAAGTTAGCAGATAAGAATTTTATTCTTTGAGTTTACAAACTCACCACGAATACTTACCTTACCTCTAAATAAATAGTGTGATGTTATTAGTCTATACTATGATATTATTTTTTTTGTTTGGGTGGACGCTATGTCTTTTCGAATTTTTATTTATTATTTTTTTATTTCAAAAAATAATTTATCAAGGAAGGCTGTAGGCATCACGCTACAACCTAGCGGAGCATTAAAAAAAGACGCGGATGAATCCGCGTGGGACAGCTAGTATAATATAACCACTATGTACTTAAATAATAAAAAAGTTGTTTAATAAATCTACTCCTAATTCTGAATGAACTAGTTTAAATTTTGAATAAGTAAAATTAAATTATTCCTTGTACTTACAAATACAAAAATGTTTAGACATAAAATAAATCTAGCAAATAAATTAAAGTGATTTGCATCAATATGAATATTTTTGAATATGAATTTTAAATATGAAATTCTTGCAATATCTTTAGGATATCAGATAAATAATATTAATGAATTCTTAGCGGGCTATCGGCAGATAATATAAAAATATTCGCAAGACAGTAGGATGAAATTAAAGGAATTTTAATTAAACCACATAAACGATTAGAAATCTAAAATATTACCTTGATAATAGTTACCACTTATCCTTTATGGTTTTTGAGAATCACTAGTCATCGCCCAATAAAAAATGACCCCAAACCGTGAGTGTTGTCTTCTCCAGCAGGGATTTACTAAAAATGGTCAAGGTAAAAATTCCGGTTCACACTCGGAGAGTATATTTTTTTTATCTCAGACAATAGGTTTTTGTTTTATGAGGTCGTCGGTCAGCTGTATATCTAGAAGGAAAACGATAGTAAATTATAGGGATTACTGAGAAACAAGTGTGACTAACAATACCCAGTCATTGTTGTGGTATCCATAATGGACGGAATTCTTGAGAACTTTTTTGTCCTCATTCAAAAATTCGCTCGGAATTTTGGTGATTAACGGCGCTTACGATTATCTCTAGAATAGTATATTAACTCACGCCGGTATTCCCTCGAAGGTTTTATTCAACAGAACTATTTTGTTTAGTGTGGTAATAGGGGAAAACCGGTCAAGTGTAAATCAGATTCGCGCATGAAGGGATCCGTACTGTCTGTAGCAAAAAATGACAAAAAATAATAATAACAGTTTTTTTTTTTATTCTGTTAGTGGCAACAGAAATGCATCATCTGTGAAAATCTCAACCGTCTAGCTATCACGGTTCATTAGATACAGCCTGGTGACAGACAGATGGACAGTGAAGTCTTAGTAATAGGGTAAGGACTAATTGATCAATTTGGTGGCGATCAAATTGGCTACTAGGTTCTGGAGTGGCGGCCGCGTACCGGAAGACTCAGCGTTGTAAGGCCTCCCATAAGGTGGACCGATGACCGAGTCAGGGTCGCTGGAGTCCGATAGATACGTTACGCACAGGACCGGCCATTATGGCGACGCTTGAGGGAGGCCTATGTCCAACAGTGGACGTCCACTTTTGGCTGAAATGATGATGATGAAATTGGCATATGCTGTCATTTATAGACCGTTCTATAATGATCTTCCCATCTTTCTAAACATCTATGACTACTGACTATTGAGACTGGAACAGTTTGCCTGCTGCGGTCTCCCCGTCCGATTATAATTTAGGTGTCTTCAAGGCTAGAGTGAATAGGCTCTTAATAAACTAGTGCTCCTCACCATCAACGATTGCATCACTGCACTGCTAACATCAGGTGGGATTGCAGTCAAGCACTAGTTTATATCAATTAAAAAAAAAAAAAACTTATTACTCAAACAAAAGTGTATGTAAAAGGAACAGCTATTACTGTAACGTCAGTAATCTTGTAAACTTCACGCACAAGACGCAATGTGATGGGCTGCATAACTGCTAATTACGAAGGCGTTCACGCGATGGGATAACAGCCCGTCTACTCGGACACTTTAACCATGTTTGCACCTTTTTGAACAAAACTTGTTAAGCGAGCTTCTAATGCTTTGAAAATATTTTCTATCAAGACTTTATTACGTTAGAAAGGAAGAAATAAAAATGAAAGAAAGAAAAAACACTGTAGAACCAACAGCTAGAAACTTAACTTTAAAGAACATAAAATAACATGGTTTTAACTGAGCGAAATGGCTGTTTATTTTAATGTCTTTACTCATACTTTCCGACTCTTTAAGTCAATTGCCCTATTTATAGAAAAATTGTCAGGATAAGTCACATAGACAGCAATTACAATCATTACAACGAATAAAAAGCTAAACAATTTTCCTTTACCCAACACTTTCCCCAAGACGTAATTCTACATGAATCATAACGATAATTAACGTGCTACCTGTCTTAGAAAATCCACAAAGATTCCAGTTGCGAACTTACTAGTTTGGCTAAGAAAAATCTTGCTCAGCGCAATGGCGTAATCACAAAGGAAATGGTAGAAGCCTGACTGCGTAACTCGGATGTTGACTATTACTGCACTGGACTGCCGCGGGTGTTTGCAGATCTAGTTACTGGAGCGAGCGAGAACGTTTGAACGGAGCATTGTTGAGCTTGATTTACGATGTTGCAAAATTATTTTGCAACTAGAAAAAATATTGTCGTATAGTCTATGATGTATTATTTTAATGTGTTGCGACAGATTGTTAGTGGTAGTTATAAAATTCTAACACTGGTAATTTTTGCTTAATATTTTATTATTGTTAAGTGATACTAGAACGAAGTAAATACCGTTAGGATCAACAAGAAATAAGTATTTAAACTGCCTAAAGTTTCGTAATTTAACAACTTGACACAACTTTGTATAATTTCAAGAGGCATTTTAAACTCTACATATCATTGGTGTTGCAAATATTCCTAGCTCGTAAAGGTAAACGAGCTAAGCTCTATAAGTAGAAATTACGAAAATCAACGGAACCCGGTTTTAAAACTCAATCCGATCGAAACACGCCGTTAAACTAGATTAAACCATTAACTTCTTCCCGATAATATGTGAGGCAACTAGACACGCTTTATGTCACAAACTGGGGACATTCACAAACGAACTAACTCTATAAGCCACTAATAAAATTCTAATTAATTCATTATGCCGTCTTTAAATACAAGTCACAGATAATGACGTGTTTTCAATCGTGATCCACTACAATGTAAGTGCCAGTCGAGGTGAGTGGTCAAGCGAGTTAACTGGAACGGTGTGAACGGAGCTCTGTGAAAGTGGACAGGGCGAGTAGTACGGATAATTTCTATGAAAATGTGTTCTTAGGCCACACAATTGATAGGAAATTACTGGTTGTAGAGGGGTCTTGTGCGGCAACTGTTGGTTGGCGACAATTACCGTTTTTACCTGAAACAAAAAAGGAAAATGGGTATTAGTGATGTGATTACGTTTAGTAATTAGGAAATTTTACCGTTTTATTATTAGACACATAAGGAGGAAAATAAATTCTTTAGTTGGAAATTCATAGTGTGTGTATTCCTTCCTGATCTAAAGATACTTTTTTTTTATATTGTCACACTAGGAAATACTCTGTGCATTCACAAACATTTAAGCTCACATACACAAGACACCCAAGACGCCGCGTGGGAACCGAATCCACGACATCGCAGCACAGCAGCCTATCGCTAAACCACTGAGCCAAGCGTTGCAGTAGCATTGTCAAGTCAGTTTAAATTGACATGATAATCCCAGTTAAACTATGTATCATTTCTTTTTAGACAAGCTTTGTCTACAGATTAATTTCGTAGACTAAAAGCTTCCAATTCAAAGTAACGCTCACTTCCTAATGTAGCCTTAAGTAGGTGACTAAAGAATTACAATAAAAAAAGGCCAAACGATTTCACATGCCGATATCAATTCTCATCTATCGTTAATTCATTACACATGACAATAAAAAGACAAAAAGCGGGCCAAGTCCCGGCCATTCATATGTCGTAAAAAAAAAAACATTATAATGTATTATCTATATATAAAAAAGTTAGCGGTAGATTGACATCTGTCCGTCCGGACTGCTTCGTACGGTCGGTTGAGCAAAATCGAGTATTACAATTAAATTAAAAATCACTCACGTGTGGGTACCACTGATAAGTTTTGTACCGACAGCAAAAAAAAATGTCAACCGGTCAGTTTTTTGATGATTGTTTTTTAAAACCCGCTTGCAGGGTCTTGACAAAAGAATTTATTACTTATTGCTGCAGTGGGAATTACCATTTATTTGTTAATTTTTAGGGTTCCATAGGTACCTAAGGCGACAAAAAAGCCCTTAGCGGGATCCTAATAGGATCACTCTGTTGTTTGTCAAGACCCTTTTTCTCAAGAACGCGAGGAGGTATAGAGTTCAAATTTAAATCAGATACTCAAGTCTGCTACCTTAAGCAACAGTGAAAAAATCAAACTTCTACGTCAACAAAATCTAAAGATAAGGCTTGTTATGAGCATGTTTTGATGCTTGCAAGGAAATCAAGACTTATAGAGTATTTTCCGTTGACCTAGAATCCTCAAATTTGGTATGAAGCAAGCTCGCATAGCAAATCTAAAAACTGTAGTAATTACGTCACACAAAAAAAAATACGATTCGGAAAAATCTTCGTGACTCGATTCGGGAATTGAACTATACATCCCTATTTTTTAATTAGTGCACAAAAAAATGGGGCTCAATCAGTAGCCGTTACTTATCATATTATGTAGTCAAAAGTACAAAAAACGAAAATTGTCCACGAAAATTTGTCATTATTGGTAAATTCATAATTGAATCATTATTCATAACAATTACTACTAGAAAATACTAAGCGCAGTGTTTTTCCATTTCTATTGACATTCTTTCATTCATAAACAATAACCTGTACAATGTTTCCAGAAATTGAGTGAGATATTGGGATCTATACAAATGCTCATAACTTTGCTGTTTATGAATATTATGCATTGAGACTTTACTTAAATATTAACAAGACCTTTTCTAATAAGCCCTTTAAGTATTTGCCATAATTAAAAAATAGTGGTGTATACAAACGTAAGTTCGGAACTCTCAGTACACGAGTCCGACTTACACTTGGTCGGTTTTTTTATTTACACAAGTAGTCTTTTAGTATTAGTGTATTGTAAAGGTGGCGCAATAAAGATTAATCAATACTAAATATTAATTATACGAGTTAAAATAAATTTTGTGTTTTTTTATAAAATCGTAAACTCAACTCAACTTCCCGCGCGCCTCAAGGAGCTGTCAGCAAACCGTAGAGGCCCAGCCTGCTAGTTGCAGGCAGGCAGGGTCGAAGCCTGCTGGGGTTAAGGGCCGTTTTCTGAGAGGAAGGCTTAGCTCCGGCATGATAGGCAACGAAGGAACGGGGTAGGTTTTTAGTCAGTAAGAGTCTGACACTACTTCCCGCTCCACCTAAGGGCGGGACTTGTCATTGGATGATTTTACCTACCATAAAAAAAAAACTCAACTTGGTCATTCTACTTGTTAGAATGTTTGCACGAAAGTTTTACGCATTCCGTCATCGAGCTGTTAAATTGTTTGCCACCATTTTTATTTTAATCTTTATGGCTTTCGGCCACCAGTTATAAATCAAAAACAATTTTTATGGTGATTAATATTGTTCTAAAGCTTTTTGTCTATTTTCTTGTAACAGCTGTGTTTGCTATCTTAGAGGACATCTTATAAATAATAGGATTAAATTCCGTTTCAATTAACCTAAGATTTTATGCATTAGATCATCTTTTAATGTCTTTATTGTGATGTTTATAAGGAGCGTGTTTATGGTAATCCTTTATGTTTTATAATTAAGATTGGCTTATAGTTTTTTTGGACAAAATCTTGTCATAAATGTATATTCTAGAATGCTTATTATAGTCACTATCGTGTAAAGTAAATTTATTTTGGAATTATTATTATTAAAAGGAATCTTATCATTAACGAATAAGTACGAAAACTATATATGTAGCAATTATTTATAATAATATTCAACAACATTCACACAATACCACTACTACTAGACAAGTGATAAACATACTTTTATATTTCTAAATACATGCATATTATAGAAAAATTACACCCAGACACAAAACAAATGATCATGCTCATCACACAAACATTTATCTTGGGTGGAAATTGAAACCACGACCTCTGGTATAGTAGTCAGGGAAGCTGACCACTAGGCCAATAGGTCAGTTATTAGTTTATCAAAACACATATATAAAACTATGTAGTAATTAATTAAAAGCTCATCATAATATTTATTGTACTCAACAAACACTGCCTTTGCTGACCTTACTAGCAACATAATTAATGGTAGAATGATTCAATTGAATCCGCGGTATGCGTGAGTTTCCACTCATTGTGGCTTTGCTTTCTACACACCTCCACTGCCAGCAAGGTGTCACATTGCCCAACATGGACCAGCTATGTCCAGCATGGTATTGATAGATAGTGACAGACGGACTAGCATGCCGAAGGCTATATTGTTTTAATTTATATTGTAATAGCTGTTAATTAGATTTTGGAAGATAGATGGGGTTTCTTGATTGGTTTAACTTTTGGAAGTAGTTTGATTAGTCGGTAGTCTTTTATAGGGTTCCGTGCTCAAAAGGAAAAAACAGAACCCTTATAGGATCGCTTTGTTGTCCGTCTGTCTGTCTGTCGATCTGTTAAGTCCCTTTATCTCGGGAATGCATGGAGGTATCGAGTCGAAATTAAAACCATATATTTAGGTCTGTGATCCCTCGAAGCTGTGAAAAAATCAAATTTCTAAGTTAAGCCCACCCAGTTTTTTTAGTAATGAGATTAAAATGAATGCTCTACACAGTAGCGCGCGAAATTCAAGGTTACGAAAGTTTTTTTTGTTATTATAGAAATTAGTGCTTGACTGCAATCCCACCTGATGGTAAGCAGTGATGCAATAGTTGATGACGAATCGCACTAGTTTATTTTTTTATATTTTTAAATGTTTTCAGGGTCCAAGCTACAGGTGGTCAGGGCTTCTGAGAGAGGAATCTCCGAACAACACGTGCCGTGTCCAGGAGTACTGCCTTCTGGATCAAGCCCTTGATCCAACTGCCTAACGAGAGCCTCCTCGGTTGTTGGTCGAGGCTCTTGGCTATTGGCCATTGGCCGTCAGGACTGTTGGCACAATGACTACTGTATCCACTTCCCACATGTCGACAAACTCGCAAGCCAAGTCAAGATATTTATTTTGCTTCTCAGCTTTCACGAGGTTCTCGTCATGAGAGACTGCTATAGCAACAATCATTGTGCGACGCTCTAGTCGATCTATCACCACTATGTCAGACTTATTGGCAAAAATAGTCCTGTCAGTGATGATAGATCGATCCCAATACAATGTGATATTGCCATTGTCGAGAACTGGGTCGAGCACATACCTATAATACGGTATTTCTAATTCTACAAGATTGTATTTAAGAGCAAGTTGCTGGTGGATAATCCTGGCTAAGAGGTAGGTTATGTCTATGCAAATAGTCTCCGTTAGTTAGATGAGAAAATTCAGAAATATTGTGTTAGATTGATTCCCCAGGCTGGTGGCATGCCATGCCATAACATGGTGTAAAAATGACTGAAATCGATTCAGTTACTCATTCTGAACAAACTCAGGTTTAGCTAAAAAAAATGTTCTTTAAGTACTAATATTATGTCAATAATTAAGGAAACTGCTCTCTGTTTTTGTCTTACCTTAGTAAGTATAAGTAGGTATTTATTTAATCGGGAGTGTCAAAATATGCGCCTTAACAGAGCATAAACGGCTTTATCTTTAATTTGTGTAGACTTAGAAGTTTGATTTTTTCACTGCTGTTTGGAATAGTAGACTTGTGTATTTGATATTAATTTCAGCTTCATACATTCACAAGTTTTAAACAAAAATGGCCTAGATAGACGGAAAAATAAAGTAATCCCACAAAGATTCTTTCTTTGTGCCGATTTAAGTCCAGAACTTTAAAAATGCCATTTCCTTTTATGACCTCGCCTTTGTCATTTTTATTTCCTACAAAAAAATTTCAAAACAACTTTTACTGTACCAGAAACATCAAAGTAAATAGCACTATAATAAAGATTTTAACAGAGGAACTTGCCTCAGCTCAACTTATAAGCAATAGGCGATCAACAAGCTACATAGTAATTATCCATCATTATACTTTAACCAGTAGCTATTCACGTAACTCTCTGGATACTTGGAGCATAAAACGGTAAGGAAAAGCCGTTTGTACGTTATTATATGCAGTAGGTTCCACTCTTTCTTTGGTCTATTAGAAAAGCTAGTCTTAGGAGCCAACGCCTTTAGGCAATTACTTAATTGGTCAATATTCTCAGACTAGATTCCGTTAGCGGCATCGCCAATGTGAACGACGAAATTTATCTGGAAGAAATATAGTACTGTGATCCTAAGTACTTTATGTCCTATACCAGGATATGGTCTGCTTGTGTGCCATGTTTCATATAAATCCTTTCGGCCGTTAAGCAGTAGAGAGGTTACTTTCTCATATAAAAAAACTCTTTTTAGTAGTAGTACCCCTCACCCAAACTTAAATAGATATACCTACTGCCTTTCGGTTCGACCATCAAATCGTCATGAGAATCCTAATAGTACCAAACACGACTATGACACGCTATTTATTATAGAATTCCGGTACCTTCTTCCCGGCTTCATTGTCAGATCAGTTTTCAGTATTCCCCTTCTTCCTTCAGTCATTCACCGACTACATAAACAAAGCAATTTTACTTAAGCATAGCTAGTGCTATGAGTACTAGACAATTGATAAACATATCTACTTATATATTTCTAAATACGTACATATTATAGACCAATTACATCCAGACACAGAACCAATGATCGCGCTCATCACATAAACATTTTTCCAGGGTGGGAATCAAACTCACCACGACCTAGCAGTCAGGGCCACTAACCAATTCGTCTCTATTAGGGGAAATCGTATTAAAATCCGTTGTTTAGTAGCCGTTCGCGCTTAAACAGACAGACGGGAAAAATGACTGTGTTTTATACTATCCTTATATAAAAAAATATGTTTTTCTGATTTTAAAATATTAATTACTAGCTTTTGGCAGCGGCTTCCCCCGTATACAAACTTCCAACCCCCGTCTTAACCCCATATGGGTAGAGTTTCGTAAAATCTGTTCTTAGCGTATGTCTACACCCTATAAGGAAACTACCTGCCATTTTGTTCCCGCGCGCCTCAAGGAGCTGTCAGCACACCGAAGAGGCCCAGCCTGCTAACTGCAGGCAGGCAGGGACGAAGCCTACTGGGGTCATGGGTTAACTTCCGAAAGGATTGCCCGGCCCCGGCACGATAGGCTACGAAGGAACGGGGTAGGTTTTTAGTCAGTAAGAGTCTACACTACTTCCCGCTCCGCCCAAGGGCGGGATTTGTCATTGGATGATTTTACCTACCATAAAAAAAAGAAACAAAACTACCTGCCAAATTTTAAGTTTGTAGGCGTTATAGTTTCTGAGATTTCGTGATTAATCAGCGAGTGGTATTTCGCTTTTATTTATATAGATTACATTACTGTGAAAGTTGGATTATCAAATGCATCTAATTTTAGGAAGACTAAAAGCTTATAAGTCGATAAATTCCATCTGAATATTATTCATAATCAACCGGTTCCAAATCTAGGTCCTAATGCATCATTCGACCACAAGAGCATAATTTTTCTTCTCTCAACATTTACGACTTAAAAGTAACCGGTAGCAGACATTCTTTCTCACGCGAATTATGTAAAATAAATTCAATATAATGTTTCGTAACTTCATCTTAATTAACGTAGATGAAGTTCCAATAGGTCCAATCAACAAAGTTTTTTTTTTTTATTGGTACAGGAAAATTTGTAACACCATAAACATTGTTAACTTTTTAATTTTATTACTATGGGCTCTGTCAATCATACGGGGCCATTAAATCGATATACTATGTAATCTTAGTTATTTAAATACTTTCGACAAAATCATTCCCAAAGGCGAAACGCCAATGTTGTGTGATAGTGATGGGTATAGTAGTCTGAGTGCTTTCTCGAATAAATAGTCGATTTGTTTATTTTTATGTGTGTTGTAATTTGGACTCATAAAGTAAAGAAGATACTGGATTTATTGTCAATGTTACCACTTATTATTTGTCCATACCGAAAGATGCAGCGTTGATAAGTGTTCCTACATAAAAAAAATTGAATAGATACTGTTGTATTGGGTGGTGGTTGGTAGTTGTATGTGTACCTAGGCCTCAACTCTGCTACAACAGTGTCAGAATGGTCTATCATTGATATCATAACGGTTGATTTTGACAAGTTTAGTAATCTACTAATATAATAGTGTCATTATGACTTTTCAATTATCAACCATTGACACTCTATTGAAATAAATGGCATATAATGGGCAAATGAATGTTTGACGTATGCAGTAATCTGCTAAAATTTTGACAGTTCCTTTGATCAGTGACCTACCATTAGAACGACATTGAGCAGTCATTGCTTTTAATTTGTTACAAGACAGCTCGTACCACAATTCTATTACGAGACCACTGACTGACAATAGTGACAGACAGAAATTTTATTAAAAAAATCACAAGATTATGTGCTTCACGGCTGCGTCAAATGGGTCCAGCTCAGCAATATATATATTATTAAAACTATCACACAACGCCGTCTAGTTAAGAAGCCCAAGCAAAACAGAGCTTGTGTTATGAGTACTAAACAAGTGATAAACATACTTATATATTTCTAAATACATACATAATATAAATAAATTACACCCAGACACAGAACAAATGATCGTGCTCATCATACAAACTGTTGTCCTAGATGGAAAATGAACCCACGACCTCGGGCATAGCAGTCGAAGTCACTAACTACTGACCAACAGGTCAGTCAATATAACGCTAGGCAGTTAGGCTTAGTACTTTGCCTAATGCTGGTTTTCAACTAAACCTTGCTTTGAGTGTGCCTATGTACAGTTTGTTGTAATCAGTGAGTTTGTCCTGACTGTAAATACATCATCATCATCAGCCTTTTTTTAATGTTCACACTGTTGGTACTCCGGCTTCCTCTCTAGGAGCGGGAATGGGCCGTAGTCCACCACGCGGGCCCATTGCGGGTTGGTGGATGTCACATGTCTTCGAATTTTTGGTTCTAGGACATGCCGGTTTCCTCACAGTGTTTTCCTTCACCGTTTTGAGAGCAGTGGTGATGAATAAATAAATGACACAAAATAATGCGCCTGGCCGTGTTTGAACCCGCGACCTACTAATCGTAAGTCAGGGCCGTTACCACTCGGCGACCACTGCTCTCAATACATTACTGCCATCAATTATCATCTTTTCTTTACTCGAATAAATAGCTGGCTATATTAGATTTATAAAATAACAATTCCTCATGGGTATGAGGACCAACTGAGTACAAAAGACTCGTTTTCGCAAAACCCATAAAACAGCTATCAACAAAACTATCGATAAAATCGATTCTTCGTCGATAGATACTATCAAACAAAAGCCGTCTATCGACTAAGAGGCGTCACAACACTAATGGAAGCCGTTATATCTAATCACTAACGCTGTAAAAGCTATAATTTTGCAAATTGCCGCCACACATTGACGAAATAACTTCATAGGTAGCAAACATTATGAAAGTAATTACACTTAGATACTACATACGTGTAAAGATATATACTAGATATAGACCTTCAATATGTAGTTATTATCACACTGTATATTATATTTATAGTTCTATATCCAAATTTATAACTGCGAAAGTAACTCTCCCTGTCTGTCTGTCTGATACCTTTTCACATGTTAATGGTTGAATGGAATTAGGAAAAACTTGGTATACAGCCAGACCATGTTTGTTTTCGGATGTCAACCTATAGCCCAAATAAGCTTCGGCCCTGCTAGGCCCCTGCGCTTTAGCTGACATGTCTTTGAGGTGCGCGTGAAACGCTACGCGCCGTCAATGACTCGGGCTTAGTCTGGACGGTTACCGGACGGCCGAACGGCGAGCTACTCATTACTCTTCATCCGTAAGCTCACGCCTACAGTGCATGGTTGAAAATCGGGATCGGGATACCGGCGGCTAAGGGGATCCTGGATAGAATGTAAAATACTTTTTTATCTCAAGAAAATACTGTTACCTTGAAACAATTTTGGAACTTAACGCGAGTGATTAGCTGGTACAAGTTATTACAATGGCAAAAGTTTGTGTGTATGTTTGTTGTCCTTATAACAGTCAAAGGGCTGAACGGTTTTGAATGAAATTTTGCATACTGTTAGAGCAGAATTTGGAACAGAACATAGATCACTTTTTATCCTGGAAGTATATTTCCATGAGACAATTTTCTACTTTCACTCAGACGATGCCGTTGATAAAAGCTAGTATTTGCATAATTATAATTGTGTAAAGATAGCGTTTCAAATTTTGAAGTGTCGTGTTTGAAAGGCCTCAATGAATTCGAGGAATTCAGTTATTAATTTATTAAATCGATGAGTTCAATGGCGTTTTTTAATCAATGATGCCTTAGTAAACAAAACTATATCGGTTGCTTCTTTTATGACCAGTGAGGGGTTGAAAAACTTTCTAAGAATGTGAGTATCTAAATTTAAACACTTTCAAAGATGAATGCTGTTTTTTTGTAATTTTGAATGAGTCTTATATGTGTATGAGGAAAGGCTTCGGTATCGTCATCAACTTTTCTATTTATTAGAACTTTTTATACAACAGTTGTTGTGATGCCAAATGTCTCATAATTTTAAAATAAATATTAGGCTTTGAATGCACTTAGTTCTAGTTTCTCGTAATCTTAATTCTCTTAATGTGTATTTTCTTTTTTAAGCTCTTACTCATTAATAACATTTTTTAAATGTTGGTTGTAATAATTATATTTCCTTTTGATACTCTGCGCATATTTATAATTTGTTACTCAATAGTCGTTTTCTCAGTAGTCTCATTCAAACTCAAAGGATTTATTTCAAATAAATCTATTTACAGGTACATTTAAATTGTTAAAAAGTCAGCTATTCAGAAAAAATCGGCTTATTACATATTTTAAAGCGTAGAATCCCAATGGAGAAGAATGTTCAAGAAACTCTTTGGATATTCTTTTATACGTGTAATAGTAGTAGGTACTATATTTAACCTGGTTACATTTTTCTCGACGCTTCAGAGAATAACGTAAATCAATGTAATGATACCTAAACATACATATGGAGTGATTATATTGTATGTCTAGACATTTTGATCTTTCCATAGAATAAAGTAAGAAATGAGTATATTAGTGGAATTATAAGACGCGTCAATAAGACCCTGGTATCCACCAAAGCGGAGAGGAGAGGAGACGAGAGATGTGTTGCGAAGCTGGCAGGTTATTTCCACCAAAGCGGAGAGAATTAGATGTGAGCTTTGTGTAGCAGACATATGAGCTGTGAGAGAAGAGGCGCGGGGAGAAAATAGCGGGGTGTGGGGTGCACGAGTGCGTGCGCCACCCGGCCGCCTGACTAGATACTTCTCCACTCTGCCGCAACACTTGTTAGCTCGCCATTCAAAATTCTATAGAAAAATAAGACATCTACTTTCCTCTCCGCTTGATCCATTTCAACCAAAGCTAAGCGGAGAAGAGATGTGTGTGTGTTTATTCAAACACATCTCCTCTTGTCTCCTCTCCTCTCAGCTTTGGTGGATACCGGGCCTTACTGAAAAGTCAAAAGAGAATCGTTTCTTGGTATAGTCATGTGAAAAGAAGGATTAAAACGCATTTCACTAAAGGAGTTATAAGTATACAAGTAAGACAGAGCAGTGGAGAGAAGCTATACAAAAATAAATCGATTGTGTGAGGAGTGATATGAAAGAAAAGAGAGTTAGTGAAAACGTGACGGGTGACTGGACAGAATGGAAGAAAAAATCATGTTACGCCGACCCTCAAGTAATACGAGACAAGGGCAGGAAGATGATGATGGACACATAAGCAGGAGAAGTCATTGGACGATTTCCCACCTTAATAAAAGAAGGCCACTCACAGGAAAGCACTGTTAATAAGCCCATCGAGCGAAAAAACAATACGTATGTAGATGTAATAGAAGCAGCGATTACGTTTACCTTCAAGTTACACCAAACAAAACGTTTCTTTGATATTGATTACGTATGACGAACGTTTTAGTGAATGCTCACTAGAGTATCAATTTCGCGACGGTAGTCCGAATCAAACTGTGTTACTCAGTATTAAGTTTCAACTTCCATTCACGAAGAATCCAGATGTTTCGTTTATATAAGCAGTTTTATATGTTTGCTAATTTATAATTATAGTAACAGAGGTCAATGAAAGTCCCGTAGACATATCAACACGAAATTCAAATCGAAATCTAAAATAATGGTCCAAGATACATCGTATAGGCGGGACGAAGACCGAAGCTGCGATGCTTCGGGGGCTAAGCTTATTGATATTTTGATATAAATTACCTTTACAATAGAAAGTTATCTTAAATCATAACTGCGATATAGTAATTTGGGCGTCCCAAGAATACATTTAATTCTCTATTTCTAATTGAAACAATACGAATGGTGGTAATAAATTTGAAAAACTGTCTGATAGTATAATTGATCTGCCTAGGACCGCGTTGGTGGTCAAAATGATAGATGTTAATGTTGTGATACGATTATACTAAACAGTTTTAATTTCTATTACATGTGTATCAGTTGTTAGGATCTCATGATGAAATGATAAGTACATCTGATAGTAGTGACTTTCACTTTGTCTGCTGATTCTTTTATAAATGTCATTCAGGCAAAAGTGAGCAAATATTTCGAACTAATTACATAACACTTATGTTTATTTTTCTTCACACAAATACTTTTAGGGTTGTGTCCCTCAGTCAGCATAAACGTAATCCTCAAGACCATTTTTCTCAGAATCGCGTTCAAATGGAAATTAATATCAAATAGGTACTAGGTCTGCTTTGCTTTGAAAAAATCAATCGTAAGATAAATTCGTTTGTGCTCCGATTTGGATCTCATAGCAAAAATAAAAAAAATGTTTGACAATTATAACCGAACAGTTTTGTAGTTACATCACAAATTAATTACGTTTTGCGATTCGGGATTTTTTTTAGATTCAATTCGGGTATCAAATTATTTCACTTACATAGGTAAGTTTGAACGGAAACTTGATGCGCGATTCCGACTCACATTTGTGCCGTTTTTATCTTGTCTTATATGTAAGTTATTTTGAGGTTCAAAAAAACATTATTCTTTCTTACAGAAGGTAACAGACATTCAATTTACGTAAAACCTTACAGCAATATAATTAAAATACATACATTTTTGACACTAGCTAAAACATATACTATGCTGTATCGAAGAAGCCATATAATTAGTCGCAATAGTCCAAGAGAATAGCAAAGAGCAACACAAAAAAAAAATGCTCTTATTGAGTTATCTAGACCAACACGTCTGAAGAACTTCCGTCCTTTTGTCTCCCACACTTTCAAAAAACCTCATCAATCAACCTAAATACACACAGACATACCACCACACACACCAACACCCTACTCACACATACAACAATTCACTATACAATTAACTTTTTCCATATGTCAATAACTGTTACTTTATACAATCATAAGCCTTCGAAGAGCATCTAGTTAATCCCCGACTACTTGGTGGAACTACCAATTTGTAGCCTTGATTGATAGTAATCCCATAATCCGTGTCTGTCTGTCCTAAAAACTTACTGTTCTGTTGTGTGACGGTGATTTGACGCCTTGATTGGCTGCAAGTCGTTAATTGGAGACATGTTTGAATAAGATGTTTCTAAGTAGATAGGTATTATTTAGTATTTGACTTCTGTGAGATGAGATTATGCACTGTGCTTTGGATAACAGAGAACACTGTTTTTTGTTGATGGCAAGAGGAATTACCCGCAATACAATGGCACCTAGAAAAGTTAAATCGTGTTTCTTAGTAAGTAGTTGATGAAATAGTACGAGGTCTTTGCTCAATAGCGAGACAAAATTGACTAAATCAGTGGACAGACCAATTATGTCCCAAAAATTTGACCTAACAATTTTTTTTTCAAATTGCTCAGTATAGAAATGATGCTATGCTGAACAAAATTCCCATTGCTGAGACTCAGGCCTCGTCTTTAGATGAGGTAATCCACCTCGCAGGCCCATTGTGGGTTGATAGATGTCACAATATATCTTCGAATTTTTGATTCAACGAAATACCGGTGTCACACAAGTTTAGCTATTTATAGAATTAATTAATGAGATACCAGAGACTAAAATGTGAGAAATGTCACTATCGACCATTTCTCAAATCCCTTTTAGGTATAAGTTTAAAAAATGTCCCAATAATTTCTACGGAATCTCTTCTCAAACAAACGTTTTCTAACCTCTGCACTCATCCATAATCGTTATAATCGTCTGACTACTAATTAATAACTCACAAGACAGGTGTATTTTAAACTCAAATAATCTTCTCTAATAACAAAAAATATAATTTGCGATAATGTTACAGCGCTTACTACTTTTATTTATTATCATTTTTTTATTATTATAATTTTAATACGGAATAGTTGACGTAAAAAACGATTTTTAAAACGTCTAGACAAAAATGACAGGTTATTACATGAATTACAATCATGGTCGTGTACGTATGTGCTCATAAATAATGATTAACGGTATATATTATATGTGGATGAACTAAATTTTATTGCTTAAAGTAATTACAGCGAATAAAACTCTGAATAGTAGCGAACTAGAGACAGTTTTTGTTTTATTTTTAATCATTATTATAAAGCATATCATAATCAGCCTTTTAATGTTCCCACAGCTGAGTCTCAGGCTTCCTCTCACCAAGCGAGCCCAGTGCAGGTTGGTGAATGTAACATGTCTTCGAATTTTTGGTTCTAGGACATGCCGGTTTCCTCACGATGTTTTCCTTCACCGTTTTGAGAGCAGTGGTGATGAAATAAATTACACAAAGTAATGCGTATGGCTGGGTTTGGACCCGCGACCACGTAAGTCGGGACAGTTATCTCTCAGCCGCCACTATTCTATCATTATTATAATCTACATTTATCTACGCGTACATCATCATCATCATTTCAGCTAAAAGATGTCCACCGCTGGTCATAAGCCTCTTCCAAGTATCACTACAATGAACGGTCCCATGCATCTTGGATTTTTTTTTTCACTATGGATAAGCCCGCCTTTGACCACTATCTTACCTGATGGTAAGTGACGATACGGCCGACGATGGAACACACTTGCCCAGAAGTAACCTATTCATTCTTGTTTTAAAGAACCCTAGGTTGTAGCTATCAGGAAACCAAAACGCTTTGTGCGCAATCGCATTTTTCGGATGCCTGCGATTCTCATTAGGTCATTGGTCCATCGTATTGGAGTCCTTCGGTAACCGCCTGAACCAAGATTGAGTCTTCGAAAGCGCGTAGTGCTCCACGCGTGCATCAAAGGATGTCAGCAAACCGTAAGGGCCCAGCAGGGCCGTTGCCCACTAGGGCCGTGGAGAATTTCTGAAAAGGAAACTTGTGGTCCTAGAAAGCAAAGGGCAACAGAAAGAGTCGGTAAAATTCTGATATGCTCTCCCGCTATACCCTAGAGAGGCAGAAGTCATTGGATGATTTCACACCTCAAAAAAGATTATGGTAGGCTGACGAGTAAATATGTATGTTGACAATAAAGAGGAATGAGATGACAGAAGATACCATGTCCTGGAATAAGACTACTTGTAGAATACTTTTTATCCCGAGAACCCTAAAAATGATCACAAAGGAAAATACGTCAGCTGGCCGAGTTCAATGACCTGTAGATAGTTAGTACGCAACGACCGACAACTACCTACAAGGTCATTGACTCGTTTACTTAAAGAAATTAATTTTTTACATGCGTATATTAATACGAGTTTTAGAAAAAAAAAAATAACCGTGTATTCATAACTAAAAAAACAAGCTGACATGATAATTGTTTTTTTTAATTTTTTCATGCGACGTGTTTGAACGAGAATCAATAACTCGGCGACCAACGAACTGAATACAATATTTACGCATGTAAACTTACACCGTATTGTAAACAAAACCTCAACATCATACTTTAAAAATACTCGAATAATTTAATCGTTCGCTTGTCAATTAAAAAGCCTTAAGCATCGATCTTTGAATCGATACACGTAGGAATCGATGTATCGAGTCGAAAGGCCCATACGTCTTTCTAAAGTGTCATTTGATGTTTATCTGTAAAGATAATGTTGATGACATTATTTTTTTTAATTAACATTTTAAGTTAACAGTGACATTTGACCTGAGACCCGTGTGAGCCTTTGTTTGAAGAACGGGATCGTTTTTCTTTTGTTTTTTGGAATACATCCTTTGTTTGAAAATTATCTGGAGAGGTAAATAAAAATAAAGCCTTTGTTTATAAGTCTGTTGTTCTTAATATCTCATCAAGAGGCCTTACCATGACATTCAGGGTCGAAGACTGCTGGGATCAAGGGCCGTTTTCCGAGAGGAAGGCTCAGCCCCGGCATGATAGGCAACGAAGGAACGGGGTAGGTTTTTAGTCCGTAAGAGTCTAACACTATTTTCCGCTCCGCCTAAGGGCGGGATTTGTCATTGGATGATTTTACCTATCATAAAAAAAACATGTTGAAATTTCGGGCGTGCAAATTGAGAAAGAGGGATGAAGCTATACACCCCATACAGCTCCATCCCTATAACACTTCAGCTCAGGTTGTCAAATAGATAGCGGTAAGAGCTCGTGGAAGGCTAACGAGTCGTGTAGTCGGCAAGTTTTGGAGGTATTTTATTTTCCCCCAACTAATATAAGTTCATTGCACGGGCAGGGCACATTGCATGCAAATAAGATGGTCGATGGGGACGAAAGGCTCTGGAC
Organism: Leucania comma; assembly: GCA_958295575.1. Classification (NCBI taxonomy): domain Eukaryota; kingdom Metazoa; phylum Arthropoda; class Insecta; order Lepidoptera; family Noctuidae; genus Leucania; species Leucania comma. The sequence goes on along the minus strand of OY282477.1, from coordinate 17,628,800 downwards.
GTACTGGGCCTCCCGCAAGGTGGACCAATGACCTGACGAGGGACACAGGAATCCGATGGCTGCGAGACGCACAGTACTGTTTGTTGTGGCGACGTTTGGAGAAGGCCTGTGTCCAGCAGTAGACGTCTTTTGGCTAGTATGATGATGATGATGAATATAAGCCCTTTTTGTCGAGGTAAGAAATCATCAAACTAATTAAACTAACTTCTACCGCAACACGAACACACAGTACAGAAAACAGTTTTTGGACAAATTCGCAACCCAAATAAACTTTTTTATCATGTATTTTAAAATTGTAAGTTTACCGCCCCAATCATAAGTTTTTTAACCGACTTCGAAAAAAGGAGGAGGTTCTATGTTCGGCTGTATGTATTTTTTTTTTTTTTTTTTTTTTATGTATTATCACCGATATCTCGGTCAATTGTGGACCGATTTGGAAAATTTTGGTTTTGATTGAAAGATTATACTTCCGAATTGGTCCCATAAAAATATCTTTTTGATCTGATGATAAAATTCGAAGATATAGGACGAAACTCTTCAATAAATCATAGCAGAATTGTCGTTTGTATATGTTTGTTCGCCGATATCTCGGTCAATTGTGGACTGATTTTGAAAATTTTTGTTTTGATTGAAAGATTATACTCTCGAGTTGGTCTTATAAAAATATTGTTTTGATCTGATGATGAACTACGAAGACATAGAACGGAATTCTTCAAAAAACCTTAGCAGAACTGTCGTAACAAGTAAAATTGCTTTGTTTATATGTAGTTGGTGGCTGACTAAAGGAAAAAGGGGAGGGGTATGTACCCCTCCCCTTCCGTCTTCTTCATCAGGTCAGTTCTATGTAGAACTGACCTGATGATGAAGACGGAAGGTAGGTAAGAGCCGGAACTTTGTAATAAATCAGTGTATCTTAGCTGTGTTCGGTATTATTAGAATTGTCATGATGATTTGATGATGGAACCGAATGGCGGAAGGTACCTATCTATTTAAGTTTGGCTGAGGGGTACTACTACTAAAAAGTGTGAAATAAAAAACTTTTTACAAAAAAAATACAACCGACTTCAAAAACCACCAAAAAAAGCAAAATAACTTTCAATTTCGTAAGTCGGTGTTAAATAGCGAAGAGACCAAACTATTATAGAAACACCGACTTCCGAAATTGAAAGTTATTTTGCTTTTTTTGGTGGTTTTTGAAGTCGGTTGTATTTTTTTTGTAAAAAGTTTTTTTTGTACATAAACACCTAAGTCACCTTATACCCTGAATATATATAGAACAAGATATGGTTGTGAAGTCGAAGAATAAAGCTCTGCAGAATCTGCTGCCCTAGAACACAAAAGATAGCTGGAACACGTGTGAATTTTAGACAGTAAAAGTTCGATATTGCCTCTCACTTCATATAGGTCGGAAGAGGTTCCGTGATGAGGTCCCTACACAATCAGAGGAGGATAAAGTTTTTACAGCAAATGAAATACTGATTACTATAAATAACACATCTGACTTTTTGTATCAGAATTAGATTTTTTTCGACAGCCAATAAAACAATGTAATAAATCTCACTTTTCATTATAACAAAACCCGCTGCGAAAAACATTTTGATTCTACATTTTTCTTCCATTATTTTAAATCATATTAACAGGATGTTACAAATATAAATTGTTACATGTTTTTAATAAAACTAATCGAGTTTGTCATTGTGTGTCGTTGATATTTCCCGGATGCTGTGAATTGCGTAATTGTAACATTCTGTGTGTAATAAAGTGATGAAAAATACTATGCTAAACGATTATAAATAAGACATTATTTTGTAAGAGATATGAATTGTGTTATAGCTTTTTATAGAGGGTGTAGGAAATATAATAAAATATATTTGTTTGTTTAGTTTTCAATATGGCGCAATAGTTCTTTACCAACCGGAGCTTGTCTTTAGGTGTACTAGCATAGCGCATAAAGTTGGTATTATAATGCATTAAAAGTGTCCAAATGGCTCCTGTAAGTTGTAAAGGTCCAGGACCTTGGGGAGTTCTGAGATTTACTGACCCATAAGAATAATAATAATTCCTCAGTTATATTTAATAATAATTCAATTATATTTAATACTTTAATCTAAGACAGCACATGCACTTTTTATACGCTATCTTTTAAATTTCTTTCACAGGTCTGCTGGGAGAAATTCCTATAAAAAATAAACAGTTTCTTTGTTCACATTGTATTATATTTATGTAATATTTATTACGCATTATTACTGTAACCCTGTGTGTAAATAAATAATAAAATTAAATGCTGTTTTGATGGCTACAAAAATAGGTGGTGTAGGAATATTGGCATGGCTAGAAAGAAGTTGACTATAGAGAATTAAATAATAATAATAATGTTTATTTATTTCTCCTCACAAAAACATGACCATGATAATACATAATTTCATAAATTCAATCAATATAATATAGGAAACTTATTTCAGTCAAGTGAATGTGTGGAGCTGGTGTCTGTTATAGGTGTTAACCTGTATTACAGATCACCAGGTCCTCACCCCAAGAGCAAACAGGTATAACAGTAGTATTAATATTGATAAATAGTTAGACGGATGGAATTTACAGAATATAATCTCTTTAATTTTTAAGGAGATCCAACGAGAACTAAAATGCCACTACCAGGTGAGCTAGTAAATGATAGTGTGTAATAGTTTGATGGTGTGTGTGTGTGTGTGTGTGTGTGTGTGTGTGTGTGTGTGGTTGTGTGTAGTGTCAAAAATTATGGAATATAAAGAGTAAGAGGAGTAAGTATAGAATGAGAAGACGTTTGTACTAACCCTAATAAATAGGCATCAGGTCAAGAGAATCAAAACAAAAATTAACAACAGCCTGTAAAGCAACACGTTTATAGAAAATCACGTCTTATGTTAAAAAGCATAATAATAACGAAGCAAATCAACAGTCAAGATTATTACAATAATCCTGTTAAATCATACGATTCACAACGTATCAAAAAGTTTAACTCTAATACAAAAATTTATTCAATTTCCCGAAAATTTCCAACAAATGGATATAAACATCTAAAATATGGTCGATTTAGTTGAGATGATACTTTTCAACAATGTAGAGAGCGAATAGAGTCATCTCAACATTTATTTCGGTTACGGTTTTGAATAAATTAAAGTATATTTTTTAACAAAATATTTTCCCACAACGTGCTGTGGAATGTGTATATGTAAGTAAAGCGCATTGTTCTGAATCTAGAGTTACGACTGATAGAGTTGTTAGTCAAGATGACTTGTGTGAGTAAAATTTAGAGAAAGTTTGATATCCGGAGTATTAAATGTTAAAATATCTGTATTTGTTAAGTAAGCTGTGTAGAGACATTTTTTGTCGACTCTAAATTGTGATTTCCTAAGCATATTGTATCTGGTAATACCTTGTTATTTGTGTGTGACTTAAAGACTTTGGTGTTATATTCTACAAACTTCTTCCAGCGCGGCGGCATCGCCTGCATGAAAGTAGGTTACTTCATACAAACATTGAACCCCGGTTTCATCACTTTATGGGGTGAATTTTAGAATATCCTCTTTTGGTGCTCGTTTACGTCATCAAAGGAAACCTTGTGGAAAATTTTATAACCTGTAGTTCCAATAGTTTCGGCTGTGCTTTTCTTAAAATAAACCTCTTTTTAGCTCTAATAACAGTTGACAAGTTTTACTATCAGTATCAAAATTTCTTTATGTCTTACAACCAATTTATAAATAGTTCTAACTGCGAAATTGAATTCAAAAGAAGATTTTTGCATAGCAGAGGTACGCAAAGTCGTATTCGAGTACTATGGATTTTATAAAAAATATGTTTGAATATCCAAAAAGTATAGCAATATTCTTTGTTATACGAATGACCTAGAATATAAGAAATTCTTGCAGCACCAATCAAAAACAAGAACAAACATTAATTGTAGATAATTAAAGTGACTCAGGCCTTGAAAGATATTGAATAATGATAAAAGTCGATCAAGGTTCAAATTTATTAGGAATTTATTCATTGTCAACAAGTCAAAATAATAAGCAGGTGATGAAACCTTTAGTTACACTCTAAGCTTTAACCAAAGTTGAGCGACACAAAGAACCAGAGTAGTATAATTTTAACTACTAAAATCACCGGCAGTTTGATTTACGGTCAATTTTATACCGGCACTTATAACTTCGTTATTAAAAGTTAACAAGAGAAACTAGAATTGCGTACAGTTACAATACAAGCTAAGACCAGACCAACCTAAGATGAGCGGTATTATAAAGAATATGAAAGGACTTTGTAGGTCAAAAGTGCGTGGTCATAATTCTTTGCCAACCAACATAAATTGATCTCTAACTACGATATCATTGTGTGTTCAAAGGAGACCTCAGTTAAATTGTATGGGTACCGCAAGGAGTAATGTTATACGGTAATGTTAAATCTAAGTTTATAACTGAATCTTCATTTACAGTGAGCTCCGGATGGTATAAAACAAACTCTCTCTATGGATATGGCATTATTTTATTATCCTTAATTAATGTAATTATGGCTACTATTAATGAGTTAATTTTATAGTCAATTTTTAATGAGTGCACATTTTTACATTTTATCGTATTGCTTTTCACATTCATTGATTGTAGAAATTATATATTAGTAAAAATAACTTGAATTAATAAATTTTCAAGCTAAATAGATTGTTTCATGATAATAAAGAAACTTATAACAGACAGCTGATGATAGTTTGGGCCACGTAGATAAGACAGAAGCAAATCTAAATATACATACAAACGAGACCGAATTTTTAAAGAAATATGGTTTAGATATATCATAGATACTGCACAATCAAAAGCATCAGTAACAAAATCATAAAAGACAAAATAAAATCTCGTATTCTCTTATCCAATGACAATTTTAGAGTTGAAGTTCATCCTAATGAAGCCTACACGCCACATCCATCATAATCAAATCAAGTTATCAACCACCAACTAGAGAAACAATTTGTGTACAGCAAATGTTCCAAATTGGCTTGTTGGCTAGTTGGAAAACAGGTGGCTGCCGTGGTCCATTACCATTGTAAATGTTGCTGCAATTTTCTGCTTCCTTGTCCATCAGAAAGCTTATTACGTCTGTGATTCTGCTTTGAGTATGTTAGAAAAGTTACTGTAGTTTCTTTGGTTGGAATTCTGTGCTTTCCAGTAGTTTTGAATTAACGTTGATGATAGCTTTATTAGGATTCGTTGAATTTAAACAATGCACTGCATTGTCAGTTTTAAGTTTAATTATTTTAAGAGTCTATTTAATATTGTTTACATGTCTCATCACCTAGTACAACTGAAATATGACTGTAATAAACATAGCAACAAAAGCCATATTATGGTGTTCTTAGTTTTTATTTATCTTTAATTTACTGTCACTTTTTCGCTGCTATTACGTTTCACTTTTTTAATGGTTCATCAGCATATGCTTCGTCGAATTTTGCCCTTTAAATCTACATTTTACTTGTTACCGTTACTGCTATTGATATTTTGGTTTTCTTTTAAACGATCTTTTTCTACCTCCGTTACAATTTCTCTTACAGGTCCCAGTCTATCCGCTGCCTTACACTCAACTTGGTTCGGATAGTAATCAATATTTCTATTACCTGTATCCGCTTGTTAGGGTCCTCTTCATTTAGCTTACATCCGCCATGTACTTTATACCGCTACTATTGTATCCCATAACATTTGTTTGTTATGAATGTTAGTTTACTTAAGTACTAGTTAGGTAAAGATCTTTTTGACGTGTTTAGATTGTTAGCAGTATAATAAATAATAGTTCTTGCAGTATTAAATAGACAACAACATAAAATTTATATAATAAAGAGAAATATATACAGCTATACCTTTCTAAATGTCATCTACTAAAATAAATTTTGAGATTTTATCAACAAACATAATGTCACTTAGTGAGAGTCTCACGTGGGTGAACAAATATATATATATCTCATTTAATGTAAGCCATTCCCATTACTTTTTAATCATCATTAACCTCATCAGCTGCTGTTTATCAACTACTTACTATAAACCTCTTCAACAACCGTTACTGTCCAGTAACAATTCATTCAAAAAGAGAACACATAAAACAGAAAAAAAAGAAAATCAAAGCTCACAAATTGACATGTCATACTGTGACATCACAAAACCCGAACAAAATATCAAAAAGTATTATTACTGTCACTTGCTAAGTGGCGTAAAAAAAAAGAATAAAATCTTTAACAAACGACTGTCAAACTAGTTGCGTAGGAGTTAAAGAGACGCCGCGCGGGCTTTTTAACTTTATTTGTCAATGTTGTCGATCCGACAGATGCGGTATTGTGAAAGGGTCTAAGTTTTATTTTGTGGGAATGTGTGATTGTTAGAAGCTGTTTATCCTTGTTTGTTGTTGATGAGCCTGAGCTGGCTGCTGTAGCTTTTTTTTGTAGGTGGGAAATCACCCAATGACTTCGCTCTAGAGAGAAGTGAGATAGCGAGTCAGACTTTACCGAATCTGTCACTAGCTCTTTTCATTTTAGGACCACGAGTTTCCTTTTCAAAAACTCTCCGTGGCCTTAGCGGGTATCGGCCCATTTGGGCCCCTACAGTGTGCTGACATCTGAGACTCACGTAGTCTTATCTGTTGACGACTTGGACTTGGTTCGGTCCGGACTAGACGGCTGGCCAACCAGCTAGCAAGTCCACGTTTACTGTCGCTGGTAGTCGGGGTCGGGGTCATAGCGCTTGGAGCGTGAGGATGTCTGTTCCCCCATGCCTGCGGCCATCTCCTTCACTAGCTTAAGAGCAGTTTCGTACTACGTCCGATAAAAACCCGATCTTATCCCACCTTTTTTAGGCACGCAATTGACAGTTTTCCGCACTAGTGTAGAAAAGTACGCGTACTCGCCCGAGCCACAATTTTATTGTAATAAAATAGTTCTACGGCTACTACGGACCATACTTTCACGTGTTCCGATTGGATTCGGATGGGATATATTGCGATACCGCTTTTACACCCGTATTTATTAACAAGTAAAACTAATTACTTGAGTAAAAGTAACTACTTAAGTAACAATTTGTATTCTATAGTTAAGATTTTTTTTAATTTTTAATGAAGATTTCGAACGTCAAGTAATGACATAATAAGAAATTACTTAGCTACGAGCGATTACTTCTTTATAAATACGGGTGTTACTCTCTCGTAAAAGGAGGCATCCATCTAGAACTTCAGGAACTAAGTTTATTGCTGACTATTTTCGCCTTTTACTTTATTTTTCCTACCAATATACAGCTAGATGATAGCACCACAACATTATTGGCTAAGAAACTGTACATCAGGTCGGGCATATGCAAAGTGCAGCCCAACAACTTTCCAATAAGGAAAATATTTTCCATTCTACGTGTTTTATAGTAAAGATATTCTAGTTACTAAACCTGACTGAACCTAAATCTGACTAGGGTTTAGTAACTTGCATATTTTTAACCTATGTTCACCGTAGGCGCGGGCTTGCGAACGGCGAGCAATGGCTAGCTCATTGTTCGACCGTTCGGTAACCGACTGGACCGAGCAAAGTCGACGATGGCGCATACTGTTCCCGCACGCCTCAAGAAACTGTCAGCAAACCGTAAAGGCCCAGCCTGCTAGCTGCAGGCAGGCAGGGTCGAAGCCTACTGGGGCCAACGGCCGCTTCCTGAAAAGAAGGCTCGGCCCCGGTATTATAGGCAACGTAGAAACGGGATAGGTTTTTAGTCAGTAAGAATCTGACACTATCTCCCGCTCCACCCAAGGGCGGGATTTGTCATTGGATGATTTTACCTACCATCAAAAACCTACCTACCTTCCAGGTAGCCCTGAAATGCATAAGGCAACTGAAAGAACATATCGATGGTTAAAAGGAAATAGGGTATATGTGACAAAAAATGAATGTTCAGGAGAGCCGTTCAAAGTTTTAAATTCTATTAAAACTGACGTATTTTTGTTATTTATTAAGATATCGTGAAAATTAAAACAAATATAAAATCAGAAAAAAATGGAGCAATTACCGATATTTTTAGTTTTAATGATTTGACGCTATTTAAAGTGGTTTTTGTCGCATAGAACAATAGCTTTTAATTTTCCAATGAGGAAATATGGCATGAGATACAAATGACAAAATAAAATATTAAAAGGTGAACCCAAATATGATTTGGATTTTAGTTAATAGTCTGACTTTCTTTCTCGATCTACCCAGAGAGGAAGGAGTTTTCTTTTACGGTGGGAAATCATCTAATGACTTTTCCCATTCTAATCTAAGGGAGGGGGTGTCGACTTTTACTGACTAAAACGACACCTATGTTCTTAAAATTCCCTTTGAATTTTAGGACAGGATTTCCCTTTCAGAAGTCAACTCATGGCCCCTGGTAGCTGCTGGGCCCCTACGGTTTTGCTAACATCTCTCATGTAACACTACGCGCCGTCGACGACTCGGGCTCGGTCCGGACCCTAACCGGACGGCCGGATGGCGAACAGGTTGTCAATAGTAAACTCTTATCAACTTCCATGGTTCTTATGTTTCGATTATTTTTGAACGCTGTTTGGTTAAAACTGTGTTAAGAATTTAAATGTTAATTTAAGTGACAACGGCCATTTTTTTTATAATGTGCGGTGTTAGTTTCGAGAAATGAGTATCGTGGAAAATGTTTAGAGATTAAAATAATGATCGTGGGAAATAATTTTATGATGACGTCAGTCGGTAGTGTGGCTGATGGAAAGGTACCTCTATTACGAGTATCTTGTACTTTAGAGATTCTTATAGCATTCGATTTTTATTAAAATAGAGAATAATACCAATCTACACCACTATTTTTTAATTACGGCATATACTTAACGGCTTATTAAAAAAGGTCTTGTTATTATTTGAGTAAAGTCTCAATGCATAATATTTGTAAACAGCAAAGTAATGAACGTTTGTTTATATACTAAAATCTCACTCAATTTATGGAAACATTGCACAGGTTATTGTTTATAAATGAAAGAATGTCAATAAAAATGTAAAAACACTGCGCTTAGTATTTTCTAGTAGTAGTTGTTATGAATGATGATTCAATTATGAATTTACCAGTAATGACAAATTTTCGTGGACAATTTTGGGATTTCGTTTTTTGTATTTTTGACTACACAAATATGATCAGTAACGGGTACTGATTGAGCCCCATTTTTTTGTGCACTAATTAAAAAATAAGGGTGTATAGGGTGACTGATAATTAGTGAACGATACTACACGTAATAGTAGTCATGATAACAAACAACTTTTACTATGGGACCAAACCTGAAATCGAGAAAAAAAACTGCAGTACATTTATGTTCGACTAACTGGTGAAAATGTACTGAACTTGGCTGATTTGATAATCACGTGATTATGATGTTATTACACATCTTTCTTCAGATATTTCGGATACACAGATATCTTGTGGATATTATCTAGGCTTCTATAGAAATCAAAATATAAATGTATGTAAAACTAATCCACTAAAGACTTCTGAAAATCTGCAATTTTACGTGAACTTTGGCCCTCCATAATGTACTCATATATTAAAAATATAAAAATGTACTTTTATAAAGAAGCCTTGTACATTTACCTAATCAAGATTCTATGATGTAGAGATTCTAAATGACGTCAATTTTTCTGAAAAAATTTAAGGGTTTTAAAAAAATGAATTACTTGGAACAAGTTTTGTGAAATATTCGGGTTAATCACTAAATTATCGAATGCCAACAGAGTTTTCAGGCGTTATCTCTTTTTTGTCACGTTGCCTCTCCATCAAATATCGCGTTGGATTGTTTTAGACGAAGCAACAAGCTTTTAAACCAAACTCGATGTTGACAATTGGCGAGTGAAGAAGGTCCACAATGTGGCCACCGTAGGCGCGGGCTTGGGGACGGCGGGCAATGGGTAGCTCGCTGTCCGTCCGTCCGGTAACAGACTGGACCGAGCCCAAGTCGTTTACGGCGTGCACTGTTCCCGCGCGCCTCAAGGAGTCGTCAGCAAACTGAAGGGGCTCAGTAGGGTCGATGCCTAATCTGGGACTTTGAGGAGGTATGAAAATGCATACCAGGGCCTTGGAACCAAGGCAAAGGAGGAACGGAGTAGGTTTTTAGTCAGTAAGAGTCTGACACTATCTCCCGCTCCGCCCATGGGCGGGGGATGTCATTGGATGATTTTACCTACTTTAAAAAAAAAACCTTAACAACGTAGTTGGTTTTTTCTATTTCATATTTTACATCAGATAACATATTTATTTTCCTATCAACAATATAATTTTAATAAAAATGCAAAGATGCATTTGTCATTTTAAGAGAAAATATTACTTTAATCATTTACATTTTCATCGACCAACCGCTGTTCAGCCATGAAATTGTTGTCGTACCTTTCCATATTCAAGAAGACAAACTGCTGACTTCTGACATGATTATTTTATTTACAAAATCAACATGGATATTAATAAAATATTTATTTACTAGTGAAGTTCAAGAGGGTCTAAATCTATTACAATAGCATAAGTTTTTGTCGTTTATAAGCAACATATCATTCGAAATAATCTGTAATACCCAATAAAATGTAGATTTATATATTCTAACTAAACAATTTATTAACATTTTATGCACATATATAATAAGAGGTAGTGTACGCAATGTTACTTAAAGTTTCTTCAGCGAGAGTCACCACGGACTCTGGAACGCTAAGCGGAACAGTCAATAAAAATGTGCCTAACCATCAACGATTGCATCACTGCTTAACATCAGGTGGGATTGCAGTCAAGCACTAGTAAAAAACAGTTTGACACACGCTCTCACTCCAGAAGTTCATCATCTCATCATCATTTCCGATAAAAGACGCTGTCCACTTTTGGACATAGGCCTTCTCTAAGCGTCGCCACAATGACCGGTCATGCGCGTTTCCCATCCGACCATTACCAGGTCATCACCTTGTGGGAGGCCTTCCAACGATGCGTCTTCCAGTACGCGGTCGCCACTCCAGAACCTTTTGTCCCCCATCGATAATCTGTTTCCGTGCAATGTGCTTCAAGAGTTATTTGATCATTTTCCATTTAAATAATAGCTCGGTGCCGGCGACTTCTCGCTCCGGACCCTGGTACAGGCCATGGTCTGGAGCAAGAGGGAATAGGCCTGGCCACGACCGGCTTGTGGACGACAAGCAATAGGTAGCGCGCCGTGGGTTCGGACCGAGGCCGAGTTGTCGACGGCGCGTAGTGTTCTACGCATGCCTCAAAGAGATGTCGGCAAATCCGTAGGGACCCAGCAGGGTCGACTTCCGAAAATTTTACTCGTGTTCCTAGAACATAAGGCAACTGAAGGAACATAGGTGTGGTTTGAGTCAGTAAATTCTGACACGCCCTTGCGCTCCGCCCTAGAGTAGGACAAGATATTAGATTATTACCTACCTAAAAAAATCAAAAAATATGTCTTGATGTATCATGTTTTGTCATTAAATTGTTGGTTTTTACCGCCCATACTGTCGATATAGGCTAGACAGGGTAAGAGATGAAGGTAGGGTGATAGGGTGAGGGTGACCATGGTATCACTGCTAGCCGTAACAGAATACCAGCGCTGCGATATTTATCTTTATAAGTATCGCGGCATATGCTGAGTTAAGCGCCATTTTGGCCTTGCACAGATTTGAATGTTATTTCTCTTTTATCTATTTTATTTGTATTATGTGTGAGGTAGGTACGAATAAATGTTTTTTCTTTCTTTATTTATTCGTATATTATTTATTAAAAAAGTCTCTTTAAATTTTTTTCTCTTCGTGTTTTTGTTTGTCTGACCAAAGAATGTACGCGAAGAAACTCATAGACATAATATTTATTGCCGTATCAATGTCTACTGTTTTAGATTACGTACAACTAACGTTTTAAGTGTCCGAGTACCTCTCCACGACGTTTACGATCAGCGAGCAGATAAACAACTAATAATTTTAACTTTTATTCCTAAAACGGTATGTAAATTGTAAAATTTATAGCCTCTAAGAAACTTAGAGTATATTATCCGATGGATTTTTAACGAGGAAAATCAACAATTCGCAATTTTTTTTATTTTATTCAAAGAACATCATACTAACATCGTATTGACCAAACTTTTGCTCTGTATCTGGGTGTAATTTATCTATAATAATTAGGAATGTAAGTTTATCAGACATCTAGTACCTACTCATACTACAAGCTCTGCTTATTTTTTTGGTGGTGGGTAAAATTATCCAATGACATCTCCCGCCTTTGGGCGGAGTGGGAGAAAGTGTCAGACTCTTAATGACTAAAAACCCACCCCGTTCCTTCGTTGCCTTTCATACCAGAGCCGAGCCTTCCTTTCAGAAGCAGACCCTTGGCCCCAGTAGGCTTCGACCCTGCCTGCCTTACAACAAGCTCTGCTGTTTGGGAGTGCTGTGGGAAAGTGGTGGAATATATAGTGGACTGGCATATTGGTCTAGAAGTTAGTGGCCTTGACTGCTATGCCAGACGTCGTAGGTTCGATTCCCACCCAGGAACAATGTTTGTATGATGCAAGTAAAACTGTAATTGTATAATTATTTTATGTGTAGGTAAATTCAGATACAAATTACTTGGAATAAATGACTATGACTATTATTGTTATTCTTTATGCCCCCATCGCCGTATCATAATTATTATATATATATAAATATCTGACGTTACAGAAACGGTAAACATGCGAATAACCGGACAATCTTGTTGTAACAAACACAAAAATACTGTGTAGGTCGAATGTCTCACTCAGAACAAACATGTCAACCGCTGTAACTGCACTTAAAACCATTGTTCTCACAAGCAAATCAGATTATGCAGCGTGGGTGAAGTTCTCTGCCTTCGATTTTATTGAAAGTCAAGTGTCCATCTACTTACTTGCTAATACTAGGGCTGCGGGAATGAGATTTTGCGTCTCTATCTTTTTAAAACCAATACATTGTTGAAACCCCCACGTTGATTCCATCATTGCCTTTCTGCCATCGGATAACCTGACGTATGGCGAGTGCCTACTCTTACGTTATTTGAAAATGAACTCCGGGGCCCTAGATCGAAGGCAATTAATGGAACAGGGTAGGTTTTTGGTTAGTAAGAGTCTGATACTATCTCTTGCCTCACCCAAGTGCGGGATTTGTCATTTGATGATTTTACCTACCATAAAAAACCCTTACGTTGTCAACACCTCTACTGGAAAGGAATACCCGGGTCCGGCACGATAGGCAACAAAGGAACGGGGTAGGTTTTTAGTCAGTAAGAGTCTGACACTACTCTCTGCTCCGCGCAAGTGCGGGATTTGTCATTGGATGATTTTACCTACCATAAAAAAAAAACACCTCTACTGTCCAGACTAAGCGTTTCGCCTCGTCGTTTGTACCGCGAACATAGAAGGACTAGAACAATTTGCCTACTGCGGTCTTCCTGTTTGATTATAATTTGGGTGTCTTCAAGGCTAGAGTGAATAGGCTCTTAATAAACTAGTGCGCCTCGACATCAACGATTGCATCACTGCTTACAATCAGGTGGGTATTGCAAGCACTACTTTATAACGATTGAAAAAAAAAAAACAAACAAACATGAATTGTTATTACTACTGATCTATTAAGAAAGGAAAAACCCCTCTGTGCAAAAAGTGTAAACTGTCACTTACGAGGCTCGTCTCGAAAAGGCTAGGTTCATGAACGAGTACGTTCAATTAGTATAATCCTAACATATTAAAAACTGACCAAATGCGTGCGTGTTCCGTACTAAAACTTTAAATTGGCAAAAAAACCAGTGACTAAATAACTTTTCTTGTTTGGGAATCTTTTTCCTTTATTTTAATTTTATTATTAGCTTTTGTGGCGGCAATAGAAATGCACATTTTGTGAAAATTTCGACTCTCTACCTCTTACGGTTTATGAAAATACAGCTGGCTGACAGACAGATAGACAGACTGTCGGATGAAGGCATGGATGAACAGATGAACGTACAGCGAAGGTTTAATAATAGAGTCCGATTAGTACCCTTCAGCTATAACAGAATTCTTAATTCTTTATTGTATACAAAAATATAACATATAGAGATACAGACAGTTCATGTACAAAGGCGAGCTTAACTCAGCAATGAGTTTTCTCCCAGTAAACCTTTGAGTTATAGAGAGAGAACATACAAATGGATTTTATTAAATATGAATGTTAGAACCCTAAAATTTAGGTAATTCTTAGTATATAAACAAAAACTAGCCCCTTCTGGAAAAAAAATCAATTATTCGTTCTACGAGTCGTCAAATCAGATACACTTTTTGTTTAATTATTATTTTGATGACCATTTTTTGTAAAGTTTTGTAGTAGATAGATAGATAAATTTATTTATTAGATGCAATACACAGAGGAATAAAAATAAAATACTCAAGAGCATATTAAAATATAAGCTCTATTAAATAACCACCAAAATAAAATAAAATTGAAATGATCACAAATAATATTCATAACGACGATGTTATAAAATATTATAGACAAATAAAGTGACATTAAAATACAGGTAGCAAAAATAAAAAATAAAAAAAAAAACAAGAAAAAAAACTGTGTCGTGTGTGTTATAGTAAAACTGAATCAAGGGATAAATATCTAGTATTTTAGTATTCCTAAAAAAGTCTCATCATCATCACCTTAATTTTAGACATAAGATGTCTACTGTTTGACATAGGCCTCCCGCAAGTGTCGCTAATAATGACCGGTCCTGTGCTTCTCGCATCTATGGGATTCCTGCGACTCTCACTAGGTCATTGGTCCACCTTGTGGGAGGACAGATGACCCTTTAAAAAAAAGACTTGTAATATAAAATTAATCAGTAGCTATTACTTGAACTAATCTATTTTTTATTACTGCGTAATTATATTAGCAGATACCTAGCCTTTATAATGACCGCACTTTTAATTTAACACTACTATAAAAACTTACCTCAAAACTGAATAGTCAAGATGCTTTTTTAATGTTTAAACTACTTCTATTTAATATCCTTAATAACCTTGAGAGTAATGACATGAAAAAAAAATTTGACAAGACAATAATATGTCAGCATATTGCCTTAAAATGCCCCCACTGCTAGTACTCAGGTCTCCTCTCCAGAAGAGGAAATACTACGCGGTCCCAATGTCAAGTGCGGATTGGTTGGTAATTTTCCATCACCGTTATGAGAGCAGTGGTGATGAAATAAATTACATAATGTGCCTTACTGGGTTCGAACCTGCGACCTACAACTTGTAAGTCGGTGCACCACAGTCATATAGGGCCGTACATCAAGCAAAAACACGTTTTTATTTTCGTACAAATAGCGGGAACGTCTTCGTCGTCCGACGGCATTGTCACAAATGATTAAAAACGTACGCGTGCAATACGCCTCGTGGACAGAGTTCAGTACACTGTGTTGTTCAAGCTGTCTGGCGTATTTTGAAGCGTCTATAAAGGTAGAACTGCATTGCGCACACATCAGCCACGTACGCCGATCTGTACCTCTACCATGAGTTTTAAGCAATAGTATTCGTCGCTACTCGATATCGACGCCGTAAATATTTTGTATGGCAAATTTTGCAGCGCCTCTAGCGGTTACTTGCAGAACCAAAATTTGCCATACAAAATATTTACGGCGTCGATATCGAGTAGCGACGAATACTATTGCTTAAAACTCATGGTAGAGGTACTGGGCGCGTCGGTCTCCGTACATTTTATATGGCAACTAGATTTGTAGAGCTACATTAGATCCACGCCATACGCAACGTCGTTCTACGTACAAATCAGGCGTGGCACATGTGTGCGTCATTTTAATGTAGTTCTCGCTAAAAGCTAGGCATTTGTAAACAGTAAGCCTTTAGTGTTCATTGTTGCTTCACCACTTTAGTAACTGTTGATGCAATAAGAAGGCTCGTACTTGGGAGCAGTATTGTTATCATCCCACGTGTAGCAGTTTTCATACAGGTTAATGGTCAGTACTGATTTGTTCTGAATCTTAAATAAGTATACTTTAATATTATATTTAACGGAGAAAGATTGTGAGTGTGTGTTTGTTACGTCTTCATGCTCGTATGGTAGAACAGATTTCGATGAAACTTGGTAGACGGCTAGATCATGTCCTTGAATAAAGGGCAAAGCCCCTGGTAGTGCCCTGTACATACACACACCACATAGTTATTTCCAAGATTAAAAGTAACTTTTAACCTTAAAAGATACTTTTAATCAAGTTTAGTGACCACTTCTTCTTCCTGAATCATGTCCTGAAACAGCTGTAGAAAAACATGTTCCTTGTTATGCACCTACCTTATTGTCTCTTCACCACTCTAGTTTGACTGGTAGAGAATGCCTCAGGCATTAAGTCCGCCTTTGTACTTTGTGTTGCATGAAGATTAAATAAATAAATAAATAGGTATGATATAAAATATAGATGTTGCTGGAAAAAACGGTTTTTGGAAACTCTTAGAAGCCTAAAATGTACCTACTGATTTTCCAAGAAAAAAAAACACACTCTTCACATACCTAACACGAAAGAATTGATTTAAGCAACATGAAATTAAACACATTCTTATCTCGTCAAGATTTTTTCGGAACTACAATCACCAAAGTCCAATCCTCCTGTCAATTCTTCACTTTAAGACTAATTGATCACAATGTAATTAATTGTAAAAACTTCAATCCTTTTGTTAAAATAGAACCGTATGTCATACATTATAATGTTGATTTTTAAATATCGTATTTACAACCCAATTAATCATACAATTAAAATGATTTGACATGTAATTCGTCACTCGTAGGCGCGCACCGAAATTTCTCTAATAAAAAGTTTTAAAGCTTTTGTTAAAGATAGACGGGCAACAGTATCTTTGAATACAATAAAAATATGTATATAGTTATTTTTTTTTCTTAAATTAGTAATAATGATAATATCAAACACAGGTATATATTAATTGGCTTATCACACGTACAAGCTAGCCATAATTTTGCCTGCTCAATCCGATTTTTACACGAAACACCGTGTAAAACTTTATGACTTTTGACCACATATGCAGGCAAAACTGTGGTGAAGCTTGAGCGTGTGGTACGCCCAATAGGCCGTGTTTTTAGACAAAAATTGACAAATCATATGTAATAAAATTACAAAACAGAATAAACGTTTATTAATGTCATTAGTTTCACAAAAAATTTACATAGATATTGTATAGACTTTATGTAAATGATATCAAAAACATGCACCAACGCCTATTAATACAGCAACATTGTAAGTATATGAATGTAACCCGTTCTTGAGTCTAAAAGTTTTCCCGATCGTTTTAGATTTGTTTGACAACTTACAAGCAACTGTTTAGTAGCCGACTTGTTGCTACAAAGTAGCCCGTGTGCTTCCCCACTAAACTTGATTATGCAGTACGACAATAAAATAAGTCGGTCAATTCCGCCCACGGTTTCTCTTATTGGATAAGACATTGTATCGAAGTTTCTGCTTAAAATGCGTAAATAATGTTATAAAATATAGAAATTAATGTGTTTCTTATGTATCACCTGTGGATCTCACGCTTTTGAGAATAGTCAAAGTTTTTAGTGACAATAAGCGTGTGACATTTAGAATTTATGCGTTGTTTCGTTTTGTCACGCATTTTAGATTAAGTTTGTGACTAAGTTTATTTCCAAGAATTTGACTTAAGCTTAGCTCAAAGGTGTAAAATTATCTATATATACAATAAGAGAAATTGACTTGTGACTGACATATCAACGCACAGCCGATACTAGGACTAGGGTCGTGAAATTTTGCAGAAGGCTACTTTTTTTATTATGTATTCGAGCACTAAGAAAGGGTTTTTAAAAATTCAACTTTTAAGGGGGTGAAAAGAGGGAAGTTCGTTTGTATGCAAAGTTTTATTCCTTGAGCCCATATTCCTGGAACTTGGCTTAAATTGTAACCCAAGGTTTTGCATCCGGTAAACGACCAGACCGAGCCCAAGTCATCGACGGCGCGTACTGTTCCCGCGCGCCTCATAGAGTTGTCTGCAAACCGTAGAGGCTCACTCTGCTAGCTCGCAGGCAGGATCGAAGCCTACTGGGGTCAGGGGTCGGCTTCTGAAAGGAATGCTCAGCCCTGGTATGATAGACAAAGAAGGAAAGGGGTAGGTTTTTAGTCAGTAAGAGTCTGACACTATCTCCCGCTTCACCCAAGAGCGAGATTTGTCATTGGATGATTTTACCTACCATAAAAAAACCGAAGGTTTTTAATTATTCGTTTTTTAAATTTACCCATACAAAACAGTTTAGTAGATGTTAAAGGTTATATGAGAGAATCTTAAAAAAAACTGTCAGAAAAAAAAAAAAACTGAAAAAAAATACTGTCTAAGGGGTGTTCAAGTTTCTACAAAAACATTCTCGCGAACGAAGTCGCTGGCAAAATGCTAATCATTAACTAGCATAAAGTTATTCTGTTCTGGGCCATGTTTTGTTGACAATATCTTTCATAAAGGCCTGTCATATTTCTATTCAAATCTATTAACAATTCAGTTTCCAGTGTCAGTGTCAATATTTTAATCAAGAATCAGTATTGACACTGTAAATAAACTTATTAGTTTATGTGATGTAATTGAGGTTATGATATCAATATGGATTGTCCGTTTGTGACCATATTTTCGTCACCCACGACATCGTTAGTCATTGTCGTCACAATCTCCTCGATAGATGCTTATTGGCTGTTTATGATAGGTATAACCCACTACCAAGTACCACAAGTACAGTCAACGAGAAATGCTTTGACGTTTGAGTTTATTGTTTTGGGAATTAAACAGTTCGCTTGAAATAACAGTTTTTTTACAAGCTTTTATTTAGTTTCAACTGACCGATATTTGTCTGTGATCAAATCTTGCAAATTAAATTTGATCCACTTCCCGGTTACCGATTGAGCTGAAATTTTGTATGCATGTGTAAATCGGATGACAATACAAAATTTTTTATGACGTGGAGCTGTTCTGACGTTGGAATCGGAAGATGCCCATAGGAACTCGGTGGTTAAACGACACAACCCCATTGAGTTTGGATTCATTTGATCCGTTTTGACGGGTGCTTTGGTACTAGATGGTAACCAGGGTCTGATGATGGAGCTGGATGATGGCCATAGGAACTCGGTCATTATATGGTTATATACCGTGCTATAAAAGTTTGCTATGAAAAAAAGATTTTCATTGAAAACTTGTTTTCAATCCAATTCAAATCATTTAATTTCATATTGGCCTAGAAGGGACCTTATAAAACATCAGAAGGTGGTGCACGGTTATAGTAGGTCGTTTCCTATGGAGAAAAACTAGCAAGTAAGTAACACATTTTAATAGGTAAGAGAGGACAATGTAGACCGGTCAACATTGTACCCAAAAGCATAATAAAAATAGTAAACTAGTAAAATCAACCTATCAATAAATAAAACAATGTAAACAAACATCTCTCAAATAAACCAGTGCTGTTGACGAATTCTCGAAAATGTCGAAATCTTTCTAATTAACAAACAGAAAATAATTACCTCTCATTTAAATTAACGAGTAAACAATTACTCTTAAATCATTAACAAACAAACAATCGTTACTTAGCTTATTCCATTTTCGAAATAACCGCCGCGGCTCCACGGGAATGCTTTGCCCGCGTTGCCCGGGCAGACTCGGGCATTGGCGGGCAGTAATCATAGTCGTGGGAAACAATAGCTCAATCATAGTTACGTGCGTGCACCTGTCGGTCTAAGTTGAGCTTGTCGTGGCAATGGCGCCTACTAAGTGATGCAGACAATGGTTAAGAAGTGAGTTACGTAGGGAATAAAATATAGGCCTAATTAGACTTATAGCGTTCGTAGTGCTGGGACTCAAGCTCAGAGAGAATGGGTAATCTACCCTCGGGCCTAACACGGAATGCCATGTCTTCGATTTAGATTTTTGTGGCTCAAAAGAAGCATTTAAATAGCCCACAAAATGCCAATTGCAGAAATTACATACATTTAGAAACGAAAGTCAGTTTTCTAATATCCATTTCAAAGATAATTCATTTGACCATCTGTAGCCAAAAAAATTATATCATTTTAAAAACCAATAAAAATAATTGCCAGCCTGTTACTTAATACTAAAATATATATGTCAAAGTAAAAGTATAAAAAAAAAACTAAATCATTTGCCAAATAATTTATATGATAAACGAAATAAATTATACAGTTTAAACTAATACCGCTTAGCAAAAATTAAAAATACTTACTTTCGAATCGGGGATTAAATTCGAAATGTGAAAGCGTTTGAGATAAACACTTTTTATGTTTATTAATGTTCCCGTTTTGTTCTCATTGATTGTTAGATTAAAGAAACAATCCGCATAAACAGTTTTATAGCAGATGGCCAAATCAACGAAATAAAAAAATTTGCCTTTGTATTTCTTGTGTTTTATTAAAACTAAATTCATTGTAAACTTGAATTTTCCAGCGAAACTTTTATCAATAAAATAATAATGTACTAAAACAAGAAAAATAAAAGCTCTCAACTAATCAAAACTACACACATACACAAACACACACTAAACACAAAAAAAAAAATAACTCCTAGCCAAAATATTAAGTGAAAAATAATTAAGAGCTTTCTGTGAAAAGTACAATTCCTTGGTTTCATTACTTCAGGATTAGTTTAATTTTAATTCGCCCATTCTGGATGAGAGCGAGAGGGCCTGTTACCCTTTTACTGCTTTTACACGTAATTTTTTTTGTTAATTTTAACTAAACCAGGCACCTGCCTTGTTTAAGTTTAAATTGACAAAAAATGTCACCTGACTACTCTGAGAAGAAACACTGAAAAAAAAAAAGGTCAAAGGACTACTTATTACTAGAAACTTCATAAAAAAAAACTTTTCTGCGACCTAATCAAAATATAATTTCCAGATAACTGTTTACGATTAGGTGAATTACAATCGAATATCATTAGTAGTGCCCCCGGCCCACCTGTCCGTCATATCGTCAGTGGTAACGGCATCTCAACACTTACTATCATCTGAGATACGATGAGACAAAGCTCATCACAATATTAGACAAGATAAATTAATAGTGACGTTATTATTTTGATTAGAAAACATGAAAAAAGATCCCTTGTCAAGAAAAAAAACACATTATTTTGTCTTGATAAAGAATAGGTAAAAATGGACCTAATTTATTTTAGACAAAGTTTATAATACATAATATTGTTTTTTATAATGATTGATTATTATTAACAATAGATGAAATGAATCCAAAATAATACAATAGTAAGTGTAAATAAGTTGTGTAAAATATAACAGTATAATTATAACTGCTAATACTAGCAACCGATTTCTACTAATACTTGACAGAAAGGAAGGCTTTTAGAATGTATATCCCTCCTTTTCCTACCCCTTTTTTAATCGCATTTTTTTTATTTATACTTACGTTCGATTAATTTGATAATTTATATAGCAGAACAATCTTTTCCGGGTCAGCTAGTTATGTGCTAGGATAGTATCCTCTACAAACAATACAATAAAAAAAAACACAGACACAATAATAGAAAAAAGAATAGACAATATGTCTGGAAAGAAACTAACAAGTCAAGAAATTAGCATGTTGTAAAGATAGTATCTAAAATCTTAGCGCTTCAGATAAATAAATTAATTTAAGGTTACTTTCCATAACAGGTTATGAGTTTAAGAGAATGGTCCACCTGTTATTTTATGACATAATGCTATGGTTATAGAATATTACACCACAATTTGAAACAATATAAATTAATATTTGAGTTTCACATCAATACCTACATACTACTGCAACTTCTGAAAACCTGGGTATCAATAATGTAGACCTCCAGAAAAGCAAGTAAATGTCATCTGGGCGAGTTCAGTGACCTGTAAATAGTTAGTACGCAACGACCCACAACTACCTACAAAGTCATTGACTCGTTTATTAAATATAATAAAATTTAATGGACCGTAATACACAATGCGGGTAATCTGAACTCCACCACTCACTTACTGGATAGCACAATACTCCTGTCATCATCAGCTTTCATTGTTCCCACTGCTGGGACACCCTATCATCATCAGCTTTTCCCACTGCTGGGACACAGTATTCGAGAGAGGGGTCTCTCTAAGAGAGGGAATACTCCTTTGCAAGACTGATTTCAAACTTCCTGGAGTTCGTTTTTATTGGTTTACTAATAGAATTACGCTTGACCACTATCTCACCTGATGGTAAGCGATGAAGAGGTCAATGATGGAGCTTAGCTTAGGAGTAATCTATTCACTCCTGATTTAAAGACCTCTAGTTTGTAGCTATCAGGAAACAGACTCCGGCAGGGAATTCCGTTCCTTAGCTGTACGTTTAGTGCGTATACTTGTAGGTGGGATGTCCATGGTGTACCGGTGACATTTTGCTCCACGTCTGCTGGTCTGATGATGGAACAAGCTTAGTGGAACTGACGCCCCTTGCCTTGGAAAGCACGTAAAGCCTTGGGGCCTAGTTGCCAGTCAAAGATCTTTGACAGGCGTTACCGGTAGTCAGACGCCAGAAATTCTGGACATCAGTCTATCCAAGAAGTTTCTTGATGGTCAGTAAGCGAGTTGTGGACATCAGACAGGCAATCGCTCCATGTAAAACAAGGATATTCAGCTGCATCCGATGAGACTAGAAGCCGAAACCGAAAAAAAAAACTAGGTTGTGGTCGCCCAAGCTAGTTTTTATTTTCACTGGGATAGTGATATTTTCTGCCCTTGGGCGGAGCGGGAGATAGTGTCAGACTTTTACTGACTAAAAACGCACTCCTATTCCTTCATTGCCTTTCATACCAGGGTCGAAACTTCCTTTCAGAAGCAGACCCTTGGCCCCAGTAGGCTTCAACCCAGCTGGGCCCCTACGGTTTGCTGACAACGCCTTGAGGCGCGCGTGGATCAATTCGCACCGTCAACGACTTGGGCTCAGTCATGCTCGGACGGCGAGCTACCCATTACTCGCGGTCCGCTGCAGGCAGGCAGGGTCGAAGCCTACTGGGGTCATGGGTCAGCTTCCGAAAGAAATATCCGGCCCCGGCACGATAGGCAACGAAGGAACGTGGTAGGTTTTTAGTCAGTAAGAGTCTGACACTACTTACCCGCTCCGCCCAAGGGCGGGATTTGTCATTGGATGATTTTACCTACCATAAAAAAAACCCCAAGCTAGTTTGTAATGCAGTGCAATGTTAGTGGAGAATCGACCGACATTCCAATATGTTTTAAAATAAGTATTTAAAAGTAAACAATCCCTATGACTGATTATCATTTTGTACTCAGTTTCCTAATTCAATTTATTGCAGTGCCAATATCTTAGTAAGACTAATGAAGGAAACGCTATCATAAGCTAAATGCTTCGTTTGTTCTGATGATTCATTACACGTTTCGCTCTTCCAAATTTGGCATTATTGTCTATGAGAATAGAGAAATGTATGTATGGAAGCAAATTATTATCTAAAAACAATACAACATATTGCAACAAACGAATAGCAAAATAACAATGAAACTGCGCAGTATAAGCATTCAGTCACAGTACCACATTGCAAATTCACACAAGTAACCTTTTACGTAAGACGTAACATATAAATAATAGAAATACAAAGATTATTGATATGCCGTAGATAATCACAATGTTTCCCCAGCCGTGTACACAATAGACCATTATGTGAACGATTACAGGCGTAATCCTTATACCAATAATAGGCATGCGATGCATATTTACAATATCTATAAATTTAGTCACGAACTAGAATATTTATACCACAATAACATAAATAATTTTACTCCTTGAAGTATATTCTTGAAGAAAATTGTTTGCCTCGAGTTGTGTAAATTATGATAGGAGTAACTAACAACAATTAAGTTTTTTTTTTATTATAGATAGGCTCTCGTTTGACTTTTATCTCATCTGATGGTTAGCGATGATGTGGTCGATGGTGGAGCACGCTTGCCTAGAAGAAATCTATTCACTCTTGACTTACAGACCCTTAGTTCATTTGTTGATGAACTCAAAAATCAATGAAGAATCAAATCACTATGCGACAAGTAGAAAAAAATAAATATTGAATCGAAAGTATTTCATGTACTGAATAGACCCTCCGCGGGATTAAAACGACCAAAATTTAACGGTGTAGAATCAACGATTTAGATTAAATTTATTAAGGCATTTCTTTATATAGTTTCTTAAATTTAATTCAATTCAGAAGCAAATTAGCATTTTTAAATTTCGTATCAAGTTACACCATGTTCTACTATTCGACGCCTATTTAGACTACAAAGAAAATAAAATCAATCTTTAATACAAATCGATGACTATAAAAAATGTAGTCTAATTAATATCTTATTAATTCTTCTGCTGCAAAACCAAACACGTTATAATTTAAAAAACTCGTAAGTCATATTAATCATAACTATTAAAATTATATTATTATGAGACAAACGACAGGACTTTGACCTCTACAAACACATCGGTACCTAAAATATCATGTACCTATACTAACTTTTTTCTTTGCATCCATTCGAGATACGAGTAATATTGAAAATGCATAATTAATAATACTTAAAAAAAGGATTATAAATTTTGCGATTAAATAATAATATAGGTACATATACGTGGATTTAAATTTTACGATTAAATAATAATATACAATTATGTGGATTTAAATAGAGAACACGAGCGACGATCATGGCCGATTAGAAAAAAGAAAAATACATTTAAGTAGCAGTTTTTGCCCCAAAACTTTCTCAAGCAAGATATGTACAAGACGGAACTAAAATGATCACTTTATTAAGGTAAGGTTAAAAATGAATACAAAGTCTCTATAATTCGGTTAAGTTCGGCTGACTTGCCGATCTTATCCGAATTAACGTTACATTCCCGGGTGTGACGGTACAGGGTTGAATACGGACATAACTTTGGAGGTATTTTCTTTTTACTTTTAATATCTTTTGCGACATTTAAGTATGTAAGTGCTTACATTTCATTAATTGCAATTTATATTATAATATTTTATTTCACAAAGTGACCTCACTTGCCCTAGGTACATTCTATAATCGTGACTATAAATATTATAAGGTCTATTTATAAGGAGAAAGAAGAGTGTCCTGGCATTATAACTAAGGTTCACCAGCCCAAGTTCCCATTACAGTAATAAAACAAGATACATAGAGATTACCTACGATAGTAATATTTGTTATTTAAACACTTAAGTTTACCATTTTAGACCTAGTGTGTGAAGTGTAAGTTGTATGTCTGTTTTATAATAATATTTTATATTCCACATATTCTATGAGATGCAACTTAATAATAAAATTCAATACAATGAACATTTTCAATATGAGAGCAGTGGTGGCCGAGTGGTAATGACCCTGACCTACGAGTTGTAGGTCGCGGGTTCAAACCCAGCCAGACGCATTACTTTGTGTAATTTATTTCATCACCAATGCTCTCAAAACGGTGGAGGAAAACAACGCGAGGAAACCGGCATGTCCTAGAACAAAAAATTTGATGATATGTGACATCCATCAACGTCGTTGATTACGGCCCATTCCTTCTTCTAAAGAGGAGGCCTGAGTCCCAGCAGTGGAAGCATTATAAGGCTGGCTATATAATTCTAATAATAATAATCCACGACTATTATACAACGCCATCTAGTTTCAAACTAAGCAGAGCTTGTGCTATCAATACTAGACAACTGATAAACGTATTTATATATTTCTAAATAAATTCACATAATAGATAAACTACACCTAGATACAAGACAAATGATCATGCTTATCACACAAACATTTGTCTTGGGTGGGAATCGAATCCACGACCTCCAGTGTAGCAATTAAAGCCACTAACCACTAGACCAACGGACCAGTCCAGATAGGATAAGTATGTATGTGATTATGATGTGTTTTTAAACGGTGGAATAACTTAAAGTTTGGTAACAAAGCAAAAATCTAATTAAAATTTTGTCCCTATTCACACCCTATAAAATACCGTACTCAGTGCAGAAAAAAAAATACTTAAAAACAAAAAACAAACAGTAAAATAAGTCATACAAATTCAGTGCACACTCGTCTAGCCTAGGGTTGTCAACCCCATGTTCAAAAAACTAGGATTTGAAATTGGAAAAAACCAGGACAATTTGAATATAAAAACAGGGCAGAATAATAAATAAAGTTGTAATAGTTAAATTAATGTATAATTCAAGTAATGATTATTATCTTAATTTCAGTAAAAAGTAATTTAAATTTTGGCACGTTGCGCCTTTGTTTTTAAACAATAGGGCACCGCGAAGCCCTCGCAAGCGGATCGATCATAACTTAAGCATTGCAACAGACTAGAAAACGAATTAAAAAATACTTGACCCTATCCAGGCGCCTTAAGGCAGGACACAGCTTAAAAACTATCCAGGACATCCCAGAAACTACAAAAACTAGGCCGGTCCTGGGAAAACAGGACGGTCGGCAACCCTAGTCCACCCAGCTCTAAGCCATCCGCCTCATAAGTTGCAGTCGACACTGCGTCACTCGACGATCAAGCTCGGTTTTGCAAGAAATCCGAACTGGACGCAAGACCTTATACGGCTACGTAGACGATCTAAAAAGTGGAACGCAACCCGTCTAAGAGCGCACTATTGTGAGAATATTTATTGTCCAGATGATAATTGTTTTAGCTTCGAAAGTTGTGGTAACTGGATAAATGTGGACTTTGAAGTTGCGAGCAGTTTTCTCGTAGAGAGTTTTTTGAAATTATAAATCTTCTGGAGACTATGTACCTGATTAAGTTTATGATGGTAAAGGAATGATACAAAATTGATTTGGGATTACTATTGGCTTTTTATACACTGTTAACTTTTGATCGTTTTAATCCCGTGGAGGGTCGATCCGGTATATAATAATATATTTATTCAAAATTAAAACGAGCTAAATTGGTTATATAAAATCTTAGGATTAATTACAACGATATGACTATTTTATGTGCCTCTACTAGGATAAACCTGTATCACAGGCGGCAGAAACTCTTACACTATAGTTTTGTAGGACAATAAAGTTAATAACAATATTTAACAATTAGAGTCTAGCACTAAAAAATCAAAATATAATTAAATTATTTAAATATAACCTACTTTACTTAAATACTAAAGGTCACCATGTGTTATTTCATATGAAACACTATTGATTTGTAAAGATGAAATTAAAAAATAAAGTACCATTTTTCTAAAGCTCGAATTAATATACGCATGTATGAAATTAATTTCTTTAAGTAAACGAGTCAATGACCTTGTAGGTAGTTGTCGGTTGTTGCGTACTTGCTCCCTACAGGTCATTGAACTCGCCCAGCTGACGCTTCACTGGCCAAACGAGGATTAACATATCATTAAAATGTAATGTTTAAAATGCTCTGGTCAGTTTAACTTGGCCATATCATGAAGTTATCAATTTCTATGATCTGGTCACGACGTATACATAATCAACCTTATAATTGCCCTTATAAAAGCCCCGATTGCTAGGACTCAAAATTCAGCCAGCAATAACCGTAAGATAACTTAAACACAAAAACTTAAATTTACAATTGCCTACAATAATAATTATCGATGAAAATGACTTCTATCACAATCAACAAATGACTGTAAACATCTTGAAATTCACATTTCAACCGTAATTCACAATAATACATTTGCAGTAGTTAAAAAAACGTCATTATCATCAATGAGCCAGTAAAACAGTAGAATAGACTTGGACTCCACTGCCATAATAACTGACACACAGTAATCCAGGACAAAAAGTTAATGAGTTGAGGTGATCCACCATAGGAGGCGGGGCGATGGAGAGGCGATGCTATCTGTAAGCTAGCTGTAAGCAATTGTATAATTGTCAGAATAGGAAGTAATGGAGGCTATGGTACTTTAAATATTGTGGTTTTTTATTTTTTTGTCAAGCATTTTATCGGCAACTAATTTATTAACATCTTGCTGTTTTTTAATAACCTGAGATTTATTTAGGTAGGTATAAGTACTCCAGTTTCTTTTATACGGGTAATTGTGACAGTATAATTACATAAATGTCAAAAACAACAACAATTAACAAACAACAACAAAATTAACAAAGAAAAAACAACAAACAGAACCCGTTGCATCCGATGGTTACTAGGAATTGGGATTATTCGAAAGTGTCTCCGCCTTGGAATACAAAAGCCAACTGGACGAACAGTGTCAGGATTTTACTAAATCCTAACACTCCATCTCGCTCCGAGAGAGAGCGGAAGAAGTTATTTGATGATCTCTCTTCTCCAAAAAGTGTTCATTGTCATTTCATCCTAAATTTAATAATAGGCCTAGTTTCGAAACATTTGTGGTTGCGCCAATTTGCTATGATCCGCGACTTTGTTTTTTGTAATTTATTTTTTTGGCCTAGCAATCCTATCCCTACCGTTTCCGCTTCCCGCACGACCTCTTGAAGAAATGATTTGACATTGACGTTTTGTGCATCGATTGTGAATGTGACCGCACCGCTAACACGCCCGCTCGAAATTACAAGAAAATTGGCTATTTCGTGATCCAACCATTCAAAAACTCAACAATAGTACAGTGTAGTGCAATACAGAAACTGGCAGTGCTTGAAAGTACGAAGTTCGGGATTCGCCGGCCGGCGCCATGTGGAACTTTCGAGGTTAAAGGTCAGTGTTCCTTCTAATACATTTATCCCATTAATAAACGCTAGACGCAGTACCTGCATATTGTTAACAAACCTTAGATCGCTTTTTAAATCTACAGTCCACACAGCAAATTCGCGCAACCATTACTTCTGGTCCTACGAGCAGGATCGTGAATCATTTTCTTGTAATTTCGCAATATAGTATTTGTTCCATAGGGAATAAACGCAACGCGCCTGTTTACCTAGATATAATAGTAGAAAACCCGCATCTAGGCATTTAGGCAACTATACGTTATTTCGCTCGTATAGTTAAAGAGTCATTGATAATTACGGTACCTACGCCGTCAACCGCACCGCATAATTATAGTTAGCTACGTAAATATCAGCGTAGATATAAATCGATCGCATTCTTTTTCTTAACAAAATTCATTCGGAAGTCCTACAAATTTCATGTAGGTAGACGCATTTCAAAAATACCCGTTCATTGTTGAGTGAATATTTGTAGGAAACGGATAAACCATAGATTATATACGCATATGTTATTCCGTTCGTTCGCCGTTCACTTTGTTGTTTACAATATTACCATATTGTTATCTGATAATTATCGCTTACTTAATAATTCGTTAAGTGTTTGTTTGAGTGTATAGTGTGAATATATCAAAACAAGATGTCTCTTAAGGGAACCAAGGTTAGTACTGATTTAAAGGTTCAGTTAAAGCTTTTATACGCTAAAAGGGACTCACAGTTTTCACGTGTTCAATCGATTTGTGATAAATCTTCGCAAACCTCGGATCTGGCGATTAGAGATGCTTTCTTGTGTTCGTTGGAAACTTTAGATAGTTTGCGCGCGGATTTTGAATCTACAATTAATAATATAAACATTTTAGAGTTGGAGTTAAATCCTGATTACTGTGTGAGTTATCAGGCATTGTCGTCCTTTGATGACTTGTATTGTCGTATCAAACGTATTGCTAGGAGTTTAGAGACTCCCCCCCCCGCGAGTGGTTTATCCAACCCTCCTCGCGAACGCCCACGATTGCCGCCAATTCAAATACCTGAATTTGATGGTGACATTCGAAATTGGAATTTATTTATAGATAGTTTCGAAAATATAATACATAGGAACACATCGCTGACAGATCACGAGAGATTGCATTATCTCGTAGAAAAATTGACCGGTAAGGCAAAGGCTGTCTGTGCTGGAATTACGTTTAGCGCTGAAAATTACAATTTAGTTTTGAACACTTTAAAAACAAAATACGAAGATAAGCGATTAGTAGCCACCGCATATTTAGATCAATTATTCGATTTGAAAAGTTTTTCCGTTTGTAACGATCATAATTTAGAGAAGTTTTTAAATATTTTCGCATCATCTGTTCGTGCAGTAAAGAACCTAAAGGTCAATGACCTCTGTGACTTTTTGTTTTTGTATATCGATTTAAAGAAATTAGATCCTGAAACTGTTCGTCTGTTTGAAACGACTCAGCGCGGTAAAGAAATACCTAAGTTCGAAGATTTAGAATCTTTTATTCGCGACCATATTAAGGTGTTGCAGCGCACGTCGGCACGTCATGAAGTCACGAATAGGACAGGTTCCGATCGCCGTATAGACGCGTCATCGAAGTCAGTCAAGACTGCACATACGCTAGTTAATACCGCCTCAACACCTGACTGTTCTCTGTGTAAGGGTAGCCATACACAGCTGTACAAGTGTTCGGGATTTCAGAAATTATCGCCTAGTGATCGTTACAAGTTTGTCCGCACTAATAATTTGTGTTTTAATTGTCTAAGTGACAAACATCTGGTTACGTCATGTAAAAGTGGTGTTAGCTGTCGTAAATGTCTAGCTAGACATCATACCTTCTTACATTTTGAGAGTAGTAAGCTGCCATCGCAGCAGCAGCCTGCGCAGACGCGCGACGCTTGTGACGCGCGGCCTGCTGCAAGTGCAAACGACGTAACATTGTGTTCGCTTTCCGCCGCTGGTACTCAAATCACTACCGTTTTACTTGCGACCGCGCAAGTTGTCATTGTAGATGCCTTTGGCAAACCGCGCACCGTTCGAGCGCTACTAGATGGCGCTTCCCAGAGTAATTTTATTACTCGGGATTGTTGTCAACGCCTTGGTTTTAGTTTTAATAATTGGTCATCCCGCTCAGAAGTGAAAGGTTTTGGAGGTTTAAAGGCAACCATTCACGGTTCCATTAAAATAATATTTAGTTCACGTTTTAATCGTAATATTTCGTTTGAAATGGATTCGCTAGTCGCAGATAAGATTACGGAACGGTTGCCCACGGTACCGGTTGACACGTCCATGCTGACGGAGTTTAAGAACTTGCAGTTAGCCGACGGAAATTACGCTTTCCCTGGAGATATCGATCTATTGATCGGTGCTTCGATTCTCCCGCATCTCCAGTTATCACGTAAAATTCAAGGTCTTCCGATGTACCCCGCTCCGCACGCACTGGAAACAGTTCTCGGGTTTGTTATAGTTGGTTCCGCACCCGCTTGTTTAGTTAGTTACTCGACTGTGTCGCACTGTTGCACCGTCGAGCCGCCGCTTGAGTCTACCATCCGCAAGTTCTGGGAGATTGAAGAGGTCAATGTCCCGCCTATTCTCAGCCCTGAGGATCA
Source organism: Leucania comma (assembly GCA_958295575.1). Classification (NCBI taxonomy): domain Eukaryota; kingdom Metazoa; phylum Arthropoda; class Insecta; order Lepidoptera; family Noctuidae; genus Leucania; species Leucania comma. The sequence continues at coordinate 17,597,461 of OY282477.1, read as the reverse complement.
GGTCACTGAGGAGATTTATACCCGCACGACTACTCGTGATAAAGATGGTCGTTATGTTGTCGCGCTCCCTTTCAAGGGTGATATTTTTTCGCTCGGTGGCTCCCGTGCCTCCGCAGAGGAAAATATATTCCATGTCGCTGGAACAGAAAACCCAGCTGATTGTCTCTCACGTGGTTTGCTTCCCGCGCAAATTTTAAATCATCCGCTTTGGTTTTGTGGCCCTCCCTGGCTGCATACCACTCCTAACGAGTGGCCAAATGCTCCGTTTAACCCCGCTACTGTTTCAGAACCACCCGAGGAGAAGAAACATACGCTTGTAGTATCAGTTCCGCGTGAAGAGTCAGTTGTTTTGTTGTTGTCTAATCGAGTCTCGTCTTGGTCGAGACTATTACGCTGTGTAGTTTACGTCCTAAGATTTTTGAGATTATTACCATCGCGTGGTTCTATAATCGCAGCTGATTTGGATAGAGCTGAATCAGTTGTACTTCGAGAGTTGCAGAAATTTTATTTTTCAATAGAATTTCGTAGTTTAGAATCACATAAACCTTGTAGTCCCGCACTTCAACATTTGAAACCATTTTTGCAAGACGGACTCATTCGTGTCGGTGGCCGTCTGCGAAATGCTAAGTTAGAGTTTGAACAAATGCATCCAGTAGTTCTACCACGCAGGGATCACGTTTTGGATTTGTTGGTGGACTATCACCATAAGGTGAATTGTCACGCTGGTCCCGATTTATTAATGTCCATTCTTCGACAGAAGTACTGGATACTTTCCGCTCGCAATTTGATACGCGCTAGAGTGCACAGATGTGTGCCCTGCTTTAAGCTCCGCCCGCGTTTCAACGCGCCGGAAATGGCCGACCATCGTTCTTGTCGTGTTGTACAGACGGTGAAACCTTTCATACATACTGGGACGGACTATGCTGGACCGTTTAAAGTCACTATTGCCCGTGGTCGTGGTATACGTTCCACAAAGGCATACATTTGCCTATTCGTTTGTATGACAACTCGTGCGGTTCACATAGAGTTAACCAGTGATTTGAGTACGCAGGGTTTTATGTCTGCATTTAAACGATTTTTATCTCGCCGTGGTCCCGTTAAGCGCTTATACTCTGACAACGGCACAAATTATGTTGGAGCGCGACGCAATATTTCGGAATTACATACATTCTTACGCTCCAAGTACTACCAAAGTGAATTCGCCCATGTCTTAGCTGAGAATCGCATTGATTGGTGTTTTAATACGCCAGCGGCTAGTCATTTTGGTGGCAATTGGGAGGCGAATATTAAAAGCCTTAAGTCGCACCTGTTTCGGGTCATAGGCGAACAGATTCTCTCGTACGAGGAGTTGAGCACTGTACTCGCTCAGGTAGAGGCGTTGATGAATACGCGTCCGTTGTGTCGGACTTTGTCTAGTGATCCATCGGAGCCACTAGCGTTGACGCCGGCTCACTTCTTGACGACGACTCCTCTTAAATATTTGCCCGCTTTAGATGTCGAGACTGACAAACTGCAGCTCCACCCGCGTCACGCTCTGCTAGATAGCTTAGTTCAGTCCTTTTGGAAGCGATGGAGGACAGATTATCTGCATACGCTGCAGTCGCGTCAAAAGTGGAACACTCCTTCAGATCCAGTCACAGTCGGTACTGTGGTGATACTGAAGACTGAGAGTGCGCCTCCTCTGCACTGGCCTCTTGGTGTAGTGGAAGAAGTTTTTCCGGGTTCGAACGGAATAACGCGAGTCGTAAAAGTTAAAACCGCAACTGGATCGTACCTGCGTCCGGTTATTCGCCTCTGCCCTCTGCCTAATCAGTAGTAGTGGCATAGTTAGTTATAAGTTGTTTCGCTACCTAGTATTGATAGTTTAGATTAGTAATAGGGTTTAGTTTCGCTTTTGTTTTTTTTTTCTTTTCTTTGAAGGTAACCCTTCAAACCCGGGGGGAATGGTTGCGCCAATTTGCTATGATCCGCGACTTTGTTTTTTGTAATTTATTTTTTTGGCCTAGCAATCCTATCCCTACCGTTTCCGCTTCCCGCACGACCTCTTGAAGAAATGATTTGACATTGACGTTTTGTGCATCGATTGTGAATGTGACCGCACCGCTAACACGCCCGCTCGAAATTACAAGAAAATTGGCTATTTCGTGATCCAACCATTCAAAAACTCAACAATAGTACAGTGTAGTGCAATACAGAAACTGGCAGTGCTTGAAAGTACGAAGTTCGGGATTCGCCGGCCGGCGCCATGTGGAACTTTCGAGGTTAAAGGTCAGTGTTCCTTCTAATACATTTATCCCATTAATAAACGCTAGACGCAGTACCTGCATATTGTTAACAAACCTTAGATCGCTTTTTAAATCTACAGTCCACACAGCAAATTCGCGCAACCAATTTGAAAATATATAATATATAATTTACGGTCTCCACAGGATTTTGTAAGAAAAAACCTAAAAGCAAAGTTTTTTTTTTTTTAATAATATAAAATAGAGCTTAACTGCGACACCTGACGGTAAACAGAGATGCAATCGTTGATGGTGAATCGCTCTAGTTTATTAAGAACCTATTCACTGCAGACGACATGCATTAAGTCCAAACTAAATGAATGGCTAAGAACGTTCAACGATCTATTACAAACATAAAATATTTACGAGCTATAAATTACAGCTTCTTCGGTAGTGGACGGTCGGCTTGAGGTCGCAGATGACACACACACACATTAAAGGCTATAGAGCGAAATGAGAAACAACACGTCAGGTGAAAGGTTTGCTAGGAAACAATATTGCATATACGATTTATTGTAATAGGATTTATAAACCGATATCTGTACTGCAACTTGAGTTGCTGGAGATTCGGACTCAATATATTCGGATACGGTATCCGAATCGACTCATTTTATTTACAATATTTTTTCACTGAATTTTCAGACACCATAAAATTTATTGAAGCTGTTTGTCGCCTTGAATTCAGCAAGAAATAGTTTTGGTAACGTTTTTCCCATATTTTAAAACTTGTTTGTAACCGTACTAAACAGTGTGTGTCCGAATTGTCAGTAAAAAAAAATATTACTTAAAGAAATTAATTTCGTACATGCGTAATTCGAGTTTTAGAAAAAAGTAATTATTTTTTATTTTATCTTTACAAATCGATAGTGTTTCATGTACAGGATCGACCCTCCACGGGATTAAAACGATCAAAATTTAACGGTGTATTGTATCCGTATCGTCAGCAACTCTGCAACTATATTTTAGTGAGCTTTGTTTGTGGCAACTTTCTTTACTGTGACGTAACGTTAAAATGGAGATAGGCAATTTATGAAGGAAGCTTTCGTTATCCAGGGCCCTGATTTACTAGTTGTAGGTCGTGAGTTCAAACCTAGGCAAGCGATTTCCTTTATGTAATTTACTTCATCGCCACTGCTCTCAAAATAGTGGAAAACATTGTGAGGAAATGGACACGTCCCAGAATCAAATCGAAAAACTGTGGTATCCACTAATTCGTACTGGAACGGTGTGGTGGATCAACCAGGCCTATAAAACTATTTATTTAAGAAGAACAATTTAAATAATTTGTTATAATTTAAGTAGTTACTATCAGTTTAAAAGTAATTTTAATTTACTTTTTCATATAAAACAAAATCAACAAAACCACAATAAAAATCATAAACGTACAATTATTACGCTCCAAACAAAAGCACGCCACTGTAAAACAACAAAATAACAACTAAAAACAACAAAAAAAAAAAAACATTAAAACAGGAGCGGTGTTGCGTGCGCGCAGCGTTCCGTTTCGCACGAGAGGGGCTCGCAACTTTTTGTTGCATCCCATAATCGAAGCCGTAAATTGAAACCTCCGTTCGATAATACACAGATTACAGTGTATTATTTGTAATCTATATTTTTATAACGTGTAATTTCTCAATTTTATTTATTCGTTTAGTTTGGGTTTGGGTTTTGGGTGGTGATTAGAACCTGGAGACTGAATGGATCGGAATATGAATATATTTTTTTTACAGGTGGGATATCATCCAATGACTTCTTCCGCTCTAGGGTGGAGTGGGAGGCCATGTAAGACTTTCACTGACTGAAATCTACTCTCATATTCCTTCTTCGCCTTCGTTCGAAGACCCCGTTGTTCCCTTTCGCACAAGCTTCGACCGTCAACGGATTCGCTCACATGTCCTTACAGTGCGCGTGGAATACTACGACTCGAGCTTGGTCCGGACTGTTACCGGATGGCCGGCGGGCGAGCTACCCATTGCTCGCTGTCCGCAAGTCATGACTTGAAATTTTTTTGCTTGTTTTTGGGGCGTGCCCCAGCTGCTATATTTTACAAGTAAGCCTGGAGACTGATTGAATCCGGTTAAATTACTGCAGTCCTGGTACTCCGTTGGTTAAATTACTGCAGTCCTGGTAAGTGAAATGGCATCTTAACATTTGTAGTAAAGGGCGTCCAAAAAGACTTACATTTCCATACGACCACTCTTACGTGATTACACATCTTTCTCTAGATATTTTGGAAATACAGATATCTTATGGATATTATCTATGGAAAGTTTCTATTGCATTAAAAAAAAATCTGAAAATCTGTTATTCTGCGTAAACGTTGGCTCTTCATAATATACTCATAAATTAAAAAAAAGTATACAAAACATACCTTTACGGCTGTCGAACTAACCCTAGTTCGAATAACTTTGAAGCTATGTGTAATATTAAGTCAAAACTAACCAACGGATCATAACTTAAACACAGATTGAAAAAAAAAACACTAAATCTAATCAAAATCAATTTGATTGTACCTATTGTAGAATAACTTAAAATCAAAGTGACAAAACTTTATTTGTCAAAATAATGTGATCGAGTTCTAGTAGGAATACCCTAAACAAAATTTGAATAATTAATTGAAATTAGTTCATAAATTTTGCATCAAATTGATATTATAGTGAGGAGACACACATAAATTTTCAAATAATCGTTAAGGAATACGTAAAAAAAAATATTGAGGCCTATAAATGCTATGTAAATTAAAAAATATATCCGAAGAATTGGTTATCGATCTAAAAGGTAGGTATTGTGTAAACCTCTGTTTTAGTTTTCTTGTAGGCCCCGCGTTAACTGTTTATAGGTATACTTTTCATAATGCGTTAATCCATAAAATTTGCGCTACTTAAAAACAAAATAGAAACATGATTTTAGCTATTATATGCTGATTTAGCAGACGTTGTTTTGCCATATACATTATCAAAGAAAAAAAAAACAGGAGGTAGGGGTAGAAGAGTAAAAAATACCCTTCGACTTAATCTGAGACATAAAAATATACATAAAAATATACAAAAATCGATTGAGCCATTTCGGAGGAGTTCAATAACAAGCACTGCCTAACTGACATAAGATTTACTTGCATATTTTAGAAAAAAAATCTTATTTAGTTTTTTTTCACTTGAAATTACTCTTCAAACTGGCTAAACGCAACGCAATTAAATATAAAAATACATTATATAGCAATGTATCTAAACTATTTTACTCTTTATTCGCATTCTCAAAAGCATTTAAACCGGCCCATTTCAGTATAATGACTGAATGATAACCATAACAATTATTGTCAATAATTGAAAATACGAGCCAACGTGTGAAATAGGCATGCGGCATCCATTATTTTTAAAAGAAAGAAACTCCATAAAGTTACACCTGTTTGGTGCGTTCCATGGCCCAGAACCACAAAGAAAGATGGTACAGAAGATAATCTACATACAAAGTGCGCTCGAGCAACGCGACACCGCTCACGGACACGATACCTCACGCGCGCTCAAACCAGTGCGAGCTCGAGTGCTACCTGTTTGATACACGCATCTGTGAACTTTTTGTGCAATAAAGGAACGAAAAACAGTTAGTGAAACTGTTCAGTAGACGGTTGTGTAAATTCAACATTAAATGGATCATTTTTTAAGCTACCAGTTACTTCATCAGGTAAGTGGGTATTTGCTTGTATTTTGATGGTTGGTTTTAATGTAACTCAAACAGTTAGCTATTTTTTTTTCATAGTAGGTAAAATCATCCAATTACAAATCCCGCCCCTGGGCGGAGCGGGAGATAGTATCAGACTCCCACTGACTAAAAACCGACCCTGTTCCTTCATTGCCTATCGGCAATGAAGGAACAGGGTCGGGATCATATAACGGGATCGAACCTTCTTTTCAAAAAACGGCCTTTGGCCTCAGTAGACTTCGACCCTGCCTGCCTGCAGCTAGCAGTCTGACAGCTCCTTGAGGCGCGCGGGAACAGTACGCGCCGTCGACGACTTGGGCTCGGTCCGGTCGGTTACCGGACAGTCGAAAACAGTTAGGTACCCCGGTGGCTTGTGAGAAAGCGAACATGACTTTGTGAAAATGTAATATTTTTACAATTTACATTAGGTAGGTTTTTTTTTTTTTTTTTTTTATGGTAGGTAAAATCATCCAATGACAAGTCCCGCCCTTGGGTGGAGCGGGAAGTAGTGTCAGACTCTTACTGACTAAAAACCTACCCCGTTCCTTCATGCCTATCATGCCGGGGCTGAGCCTTCCTCTCAGAAAACGGCCCTTAACCCCAGCAGGCTTCGACCCTGCCTGCCTGCAGCTAGCAGGCTGGGCCTCTACGGTTTGCTGACAGCTCCTTGAGGCGCGCGGGAACAGAACGCGCCGTCGACGACTTGGGCTCGATCCGGTATGTTACCGGACGATCGGACAGCGTGCTACCCATTGCACGCCGTCCGCAAGCCCGCGCCTACGGTGGCCGGAAATCGGGATCGGAATCCCGGCGGCGGCTGGGGCGAGCGCCCCGTTGCCTCTGCCTGATGCGGTCTGCCTCCTCCTTTGCTAGCATTACTGCTTCGCAGAAGGAGGCGACCGCCTGCCATCCCTCCTCACTCCGGACCATGGCCTGAACCAAGGCCCGGCGAGAGAGATCGCTGCCGCCGATTGCCCCCACGAGGACACGGCGATGCTCCGCCCAGGCGGGGCACACCTCTACAGTATGCTCCACCGTGTCCTCCGGGTGTTCCGCACAGTGGCGACACCCGGGCGAATCCTCCGCACGAATCCGGAACAGGAACTTGGCAAACTTTCCGTGTTCCGTTAGGACCTGCGTCGTGCGGAAGTTAAGAGTGCCGTGAGGTCTTTCCAGCCACGCCTCAAGGATGGGCCTTATCGCCTCGATTGTGGCGCGCCCCGAACGAGGTTGCGATAGTCGCTGACGCCATTTCGCCATGAGATCCCGCCGGAGCTCTGTCCGCCATGCCTCGACTTGTCGTGGCAGTGGAATTTCGCCCCGGCGTTGCATCTCCATGCGCTTGTCGTGCATGTGTGCAAGGACTGTTGCCTCCAGATCCCATGGCGGTTGGCCAGCAAGGAGGGTCGCCGCCTCGCGGGAAATCGTTCGGTACCCTCGCACCATGCGTATTGCCATGACCCTCTGGCAGGCATTCAGCTGGGCCTTCGGCTGCTGTTGCAGCGACGGCGCCCACACCGGAGCCCCGTAGAGGGCCATGGACCGAACGATTCCCGCGTACAGCTTCCGGCAGGAGGCGTCTGGTCCCCTGAGGTTGGGCAGGAGCCGCCCGAGAGCAGCCCCAGTCCGGTTCAGTTTGGGAGCCAGACGTCGGAAGTGCTCCTTGAAGTTCCACCAGCTGTCGAGGACAAGTCCCAGGTACTTCATCGTCGACCCGACGCCGATACATTAGGTAGGTAGGTATTATCGCTTGGACAGAGCGGCGCTGACGGCGACCCTATCGTGACCGCCGAGTATAGGTTTAAAAACTGAAGTACCTACCTACTTTGTGGCAGTACTTAGGACATTATTAAGATCATCTCACATGGTACCCGTTTTGCAAGATGTTGATACAATTTTGGTTTTCGTTAAAATATTATTTCTGCATCATTTTTATAAGATTTTGCACCACATTAGGAATGACACCTGTATCGTGGTTGCATTCATATAAAAACATTAACATATTAAAACAAGATACCCAGATACGGATCACTCATCTGTAGATCAAACAAATATTTGCTCTGTGCGGGAATCGACCCCGCTACTCGCAGTGTAGCAGCCTATGGCTCGACCACATCGTCGAAAAGTTGGCATCAAAAAATATTAGTAGTTTTATAACCCAAAAATGTTTACTGTTTATCTTGTTCATTGACAGTTACCTATAAAACTGCCAAATGATATGGTAAAAGCTCCGTTAGTTATTTAATGTTTTATGAAGAAGTAAAAGTGTACAAAAGCGGATACATTGCTAAGGCATTTTCTAATAGCAAACAGTGAAGTAGAGACTATTGCATTCCTTTTTGCTTCACAAGTTTTTTGTACACGTTATTTAAAAACAGGATCTAATTAATGATTTACCGGAAGAAACTCCAAAAAAGAAAAAAAAAAATTGATTTTACAGGGTTTTTATTTAGAAAGTTGTAGTTACATATTCTATGACCCCACATATGAACTAAACCTCAAAATCCTGCATTGCAGAATTAGATTTCTCCGTGCGATTAAAACATAAACAATGGCTTGAAACCAACCATCGAGCAGTTTCCCGGACCAGACACAATACGATTCTGGCAAAGGGGGATCCTTCCTTTTCAACGGAGGTTTGTGGAAATTTATATTCTGAAGATAACTAAAATATGAGAATCAATCCAGGTTGCAAAATATAATGTCTGATAGACATTAGAGAAATTATACGAGGGGAAGTCTTGCTTCCTAGTAGTCGTTAACTCCCGTAGTCATATTTCAAATAATTATTAATTACACAATGACTTACTTTAAATATAATATAATAAATTCCACAACTATGAGTAGTAGACAACTGATAAACATACTTATATATTTCTAAATACATACATATCATAGATAAATTACACACAAACAAAGAACAAATGTTTGTGCTCATCACACAAACATTTGTTCTGGGTTGGAATCGAACTCGCGACCTCCGGCATAGCAGTCAAGGTCACTAACTGCCAGACCAAGAGGCAAGTCAAAAAAAAAACTTTATTGTAAGCAATAATGCGAGATACGTAGAATAATTTGACATTTGTATATCTACAGTAATATCATAAGGGAGAAGGATGATCCAGTGGTAAAGTGGTAATTGCGCCGACTTACGAGTTGTAGGTCGCGGGTTCGAACCCAGCCAGGCGCATTACTTTGTATTATTTATTTTATGACACCCATTCTGAAAACGGTCAAGAAAACATTGGGAGGAAACTGGCATGTCCTGGAACTACAAAAGCGAAAGTATGTGACATCCACCAACCCGCACTGGGTCCGCGTGGTGGATTACGGCACATTCCCTCTCTCAGCGAGGAGACTTGAGTCCCACTGCGGGCCTCCTCAAGACTTGATTATATTATGCTAGTATTATAAAAGGAACAGTTTTGTATAATTATGGTTTTTTATTTTGTAATGAATAAAATAAAAAAAATACTTTGGCCGATTTTAAAAATTATTTCACTAAGAGAATGCTATTTTTTCACACCGTAACATAGGTTATAAATTTTACACTTTTACACAGGCGGAGCCGCTGGCAAAAGCTAGTACATAAATACAAGGTTTCAAAACACCAATCTAAGTAGAAAGGTGCTAAAACTTTTCAAGTTTCATACCAATCAGTTCTCACGTTTTTGCAAATAAAACACAAATATTACATCATAAATATTTCTCATATCTATATAGATAAGAAATAAAACAACATTAAGAGACATTAAAAGACAAAATAAATGGGCCAATAAAAAAATTATATTGAACACTTTTCATCGATAATCGATATCAATACTCGAACAGATCAATCGATTTGCATTATTTGCAGAAAGTAATAACGATATCAATATTTACTGCTTATGTATTATGTATAAAAATGTTCTTGTTGTGTGTAAAATGGAGTAAAAAAGTCTTGTAAACTGCGGCTAGTTGGTAGCGAGTTCTGTTGCGCATGCGACGACGGACGGCTTAATCAACGTTCTTAGGAAAGACTTCAACGAGTTGCAAGACGCAGGATTCTGTCTTCAATTTTTAAAATTTAAAATGTAAATGTATAATTTTAAATAAAAAACAAACAATATGTTTAAAAAAAAATAAGAACATGTATTAATATCTTGTCGTTAATTATGGACTTTATGTTTTTTTTAAATATTATAGATCTATTATTTATAAAATGATCATGTTTTTTTTTAATGCCTATGTTCGAATCAGTATCTATAGATATATATTTATATCAGTATAAATGTTATAATAGGCCTTTAATATAATATGTTTTAATAGGCTTTATTATAACAAGTTAACATGTATGTATTAGCTGTAAGTTTTCCAAATAAAAGAAATAAAATAAAGTATAAACTAATTAATATATTTGATGAAGTATTAATTGTCATTAAATGTAAAATTCGATAACTAAGTATGGAAAACAAGCGTAAACTCGGACAAACTGTTATGCAGTTTGTTGGGTTTATGAAATGTACAACATTATTGGTCCAAATAAACTTATTATTAACGGAAAAACCAATAAAATAGTGCATAGTTTTATTTTAGCAATTATTAAGAAATATTTATTATCGTTGTGGAAGTAAAGCGTTCAATATACTCAAGAACATTAATAAGCACCATGTTTTTAAACAATAAATTGAAATAAAAAAAAACAAATACTTGTTTCGTCTTTTTATTAATTGCATGGCATTAAAATATTTTGTGTCGTTGTTATGCAAATCAAATTTATTGAGTACATACCTGTGTTATCGATATTTTATTGAACCGTTATATGCCTAAGTTTGCTAAATTGTAGATTGCATTTTTCGCATTATTGTGCAAATTTTTTCCGCGGTATCTTTTCTGCATTTGTTAACTAGGAGATAAGGAACAGTTGACAGGCGTCTATAAATTTTAATTTATGTTTTTACTGTGGCCAATTTATCTTTAATGTAGTTTGGAATTTTGAAAGAGATACTTTTAATAAAATAATAATAATATGTATTTTATGTATTTATATACCTATCGTATGATTTCATTTAGATAATATAGTATACTTTTAATTAGCTAACTTATTTGTTATCTGTGCACTGTGTTTACATCTCTCATCCAACTCTCATGTCACAGGTCTACCTGTATTTGTTATTTTCATTTTGTAAGTGTTTGTGTGTAAATACATAAATATAAAAATAATAAAACGAAATGAAGGTTCATTCACATTTACCGTCGATAAGTTTTGTTTTAATTAAACACTGATTTTACTGAATAGATTTGACTTTGAAAGGATTTGAATGTTTGGAGACGGTAAAATAACGTCTTAGTCGAGTAATATTAAAATTATTTTTATATATAAGTTAGTTATGTGTAAATTTATTTTTAACTCCTTTTTCTTTCATATCGCTTCTCATACAATCCATCCATCCATTATTTATCCAACTTCTCCCTTTCCATCTATCCACATGTATACTCATAACTCTTTTAGTAACAAGCATTTCATCCCTCCCCTTCACATAACCATAGCAAGACAAACGATCCCTTTCAACTTCCTCTAATATATTCATTTCTCACTTTACCCATTGTCGTCACAATATAAATCCATCTCAACATGCTATGTACAGATTTAAAATAATTTCAATATTCAAATAACTCTTTCCAATTTTTTCTAATGAGAATTACCCATCAACAACAAAAACATATGTTAGAATTATCCGCGCTACTGGACATCGGCTTGAATCCGACACCTTTGTGTCGTTGCCATGGTTACCAAAGAGTCTCGGTCCACTGCCAGCCAACAGGTTGTAACAAAAGCAAACTTTATATCTATTTGTTTGCGCATGTGTGAAGGAAAAATGACACCTTAGTTTGGTTATGAGAATGTTGGAAGATTTCACATGCCTTCATTTTGCGAGAGCGAGAGAAAAGACATCAACCTGTATATACACCGTTAAATTTTGGTCGTTTTAATCCCGCGGAGGGTCGATTCGGTACATGAAACACTATCGATTTGTAAAGAGAAAAATAAAAATATGAAGTACTTTTTTTTAAAACAGTTCATTGGCCTCGCTCAGCTAACGTTTACTTAAAGAAATTAATTTTGTACATGCATATATATTGTGCGTATTATGCGTATTTATTATTATTATTCGAGTTTTAGAAAAAAAGCTCTTTATTTTTTAAGTTTATCTTTATAAATCGATAGTGTTTCATGGAATTAAAACGACCAAAATTAAACGGTGTATAGTACGCGGCAAATAAGTTGAACTAAAATTAAGACCCGAAAATCTGTTGCTTGTTGCATTAAAATTCGAACGCCATTTTGGTTAAACATTTAAGCCGCGTATTGTATGATTTGTTAAGTAGGTATCCCGTAGACAGGCATGACTCGATACATGAATGTGATGCCGACATAGTCATGTGAGTGTAGTGTAGTAATACATACTCATGTAGTCAGGTAGTCACTTCTCTCAATTTCTATGAAAAATACAAACACAAATACATAGCAATTCGTACCTATCCTAGTTGACCCGACGAAACGTACTGCCATATAAATTATTAGAACGAAAAGTGAGGGAAAGGAGTAGGAAGATAGAATATAAGCTAATCTTAAATCTACCAAATATACATCAACATATAGATCACTGAATGGATTGCAGGTTCTATGAAAAATAACTACTCATAGTATTATCACATTATTAGTATTTGAGAACTTGAATTATCCTTCTTTTTCTTCTTCCTGACTTTATCCCTTGTTACACGTTTTTTTTATTTCACTCTGACCTGTCACTAGTCACACTACTACTAACTCCATTTTCTTTCATATCTCTCCTCACACAATCCATCCATCTCTTCTTTGGCGCTCTTCCTCTCCATCCATCTACGTTTTAACTCAGAACTCTTTTACTAACATGCGTTTCATCCCTCCTCTTCACATGACCATACCAATATAAATATTTCCTTTTAACTTTTCAGTCTCTGGCGCCACTTACAAACTTCCCCTAATGTACTCATTTCTCACTTTATCCATTCTCGTCACATCACACATCCATTTCAACATTCTCATCTCCGCTACATGCAATTTGTTTTTCATCCATCTTTTTCAGTTCCACCTTCTAGAATTGCCCTTGATGACGTTTAAATGCTATGAATATGATGTTTGATTCACTACCTAAAATTATAAGTCTAAAGTATAAAAATGGTTACTTAAACAAAAACAAAGCGTCGGCTTTTGTAATGTCACTGTTAGCCTAATAGATGCAGATTTTCAACAGTCCAATAACTTCTTTTTTGTTTTTAGGTGGGAGTGAGAAATCATAAAATTATTTCTTCCTCTCTAGGTTGATCGAAAGGTAGTAACAGACTTTTACAGACTAAAACCCATCTGTTTTCTCCCATTAGCCTATTTGGAACTATTAAAAAATTAGCTCTTATTTATTTAGTTTTCATTTTAAGACTAATTTTAATCATGGTTACGTTCCCACTCACAATACACTCTGATCAACTATCTGTAGGCCATAAAATTATTTATACTGTATCGAAATCAAACCTGTGATAAACAGCACAGCAACCAACCGTACTGTCAAGATGCAACTTATTCTGATTAAAAAACGATATTCCTGAAAAATGAATTAGGCTCACTAAATATCACAAAAGGTGTAATCCCAGTATCAATGTGATCTAGGACTCTAAGTAGCAGGGCCGCAACAGTGACGTAGCTAGGTCATGACGTCAATAAAAGTATGGTTGACTGCATCACCATCAGTGGCCAAGGTGAGGAACACACCATAGAACTACATACATTTTTTGGTTGCATAAATTGGCAGCACTGCCATATGATCCCAGTGAGGCACACGTCTTAGAGTCAACCAATAAGTCTTAGTGGTTATTGTTTTTATCGGCTATTAACGGTCACAAACGCCAAAGTGTGAAGCTTCTTAAATTATTGGGAATTACCGGCAACACTAATAGGGAATTCCGAAAAAGATCTTTAATAGATATGACCGCAAAATCGATTTGATTTCGCATCTTAAGCTTATTATAATTTGCTTATGCTTTCAGAGTCATGTTTGTGTGATTTAGCAGTAAAAAGTATAATACTGATTTTGTAAGACTTATGGTCGAATATGATTAGTTAAATTAACAAATATATTTGACCGAAGGAATGTCGTTATAAAAAAATTTGCGCGCCTATTGCAGCGCCAGCTACGGGTTCAATTATAATTTCAAAACATTCAGGGACCTACTCAAATACACACACAAAGTTTTCAAAGTTTCTGAGGGACAGACATACGTACAGAAGAATTATACAAAATTATTTTTAGTATATGCGAAACCTGAATACAGTTTGTTCAAAATCAATAACTGAATCGATTCTAATAATTTTTAGACCATGTTGTGTTATATTTTATTCCAAAAAATGTTAAACAAGATTACAAGTTGGACACCAACGTCACTTAGTACAACACAGGTCATGATAGGTTATAGCGGGCATTAGGAGCCAGTACAGCTGGTTGCGAGAGCAAAACAACCCCTCAGTCACCCGGATGGTCCGGTGACTATCTATTTGTGCAGACTACTAAAAAACATAACAAGCTTATAACTTTATGATTTTTCATGATACAGTTATAAAATTTTGTAAATAGATTCTTTACATAAAAATACTAGATACATGTATCGGGTTTTGCATATACTAAACATAAGGTTGTATTTGCATTCATCGTGTTTGGAAACGTGGTAGCCTTTCCAATGAGATGGTCTAAAAAGACAATTAATACAATACCAGGAAAGTATGTGTATAACTCAAGTTGACTGTGAATCTTATTACCAACAGCAACTTATCTATTTGACACCTTGGTTTTAGGTATTAGATATTGGTAGGGCTAATAAGCCGTCACCAGTAAGAATGGTCCTTTTATTTATGTCAACATAACATAATCAGCCTTATAATTTTTCCACTGCTGGGACTCAGGCCTCCTCTCTAGGAAAGAGGGTATGGGTATATTGCACCATGCGATCTCGGTGAGGGTTGATGACTGTCACATGTCTGTGGTTGTTTTTTTTTTCTAGGATATGTCGAATCCTTATGACAAGGGTCCATAATAATCGTTCTTTTTTAGAATCTTATAAGCGAATAGAGATGTTACTTGAATGATCAAGTGTTTTCTATTTACTTAATAAAGAACGGAAATTGAAAACAATTTAAAAAACGATTTGATTAAGATCACCAACTATTAAGCTTTTATTAGATAATGTACTCGTAAGTTGTGGTGTAGTTAATTGTTAATGAGTGGGTAGTGCCACTCAATAAAAAAACAAACCGAAATGAAACTGGAATTGAAATCTAGATTGAAATCCAATTGTGCACTAGATTAAATTACCTAAATCAATTAAAATTATACGAATTAACTATGAATAAGATACAGAATTTGATTCGTAAACCTAATGGAGAGTGTTTCTAAAAGTCCTGACGTTTTCGCATTTAATAAGAGTTAAGATTACATCTGCCGTTGTAAATTGAAAAGTAATAAGATAACTGTAATGTTTCTAGTAATTCTGATCTATCGAAAAATTAATAACAATAACGAATACAACATACTCTGGTGTTTCTGAATACGTTTTTGACAAAAGGTGTACATACCTTAAAGTCCTCAGTTATTAAAAAGCTGTTGGCACTTCACTAGAAGTTATTTCACAAGTCACATTAGGTTACATACACTCGGACACTCTCACAGATCTATTACAACATGTCAACATGGTCCACTTTACCTAAACAATACAAAACAATGTTTCATTACGTTCCTAATCAAACAATCTCACAGTAAGTCTGTATGCAAGTTGACTTAAACGCACGAGTTACGTATATACATTACCTAAAGTTTCGAAAAAAATGTTTTTCAAAACTTAACATTCCGCGTTTCATTTTCCGATCGCGTCGCCGTATAAGGGCGCGTCAAAAACGCGGGTGTGTGCGTAACAACCTGACCATAAGCTTGCGTAGACGCAACTGAAATCACCTTGCAAGGCCCACTATACCCCTCTCGCTCTAAACATGTTTCTGTCTCTTTCTAGCGGGCATTGTGCTCGGACTAGCGAGTGGTACGCAACTTGACAATAAATTACGTATAGGAATCTAATCACTTTAATAAATGTGTGATTTTTTAAATATTTTCTAACCGTTCGTAATGGTTAGAAGGGATCCTTATTCTGGAAGGATCATGTCCAAGAATATTTATTACAGTAACAACTTAGTGTTTGTTTCGATAGTGCAGTTAGGGGACAACTGGTTGAGGTCAGTTCGCGCACATTTTTTGCCCTAGATCATCATTACAATGTATGAAGATTGAATTTTTCTTGTTGACTGTGCCATCAAGTCTGGATTTTATCTGTTTTCAAGCAATTCGAAACCGCTTATAGAAAAATTCTTATTATAAGAGTATATTACTTAATAAATTTCCATACAGAGAACTGTGAAAGTAAACAAACATCTTCTGGGTATGCTCGTTCCGTCGGAGATCACATCCAGCACTTTTCACCAAAAGATCAAGAGTTGGCTTATGAAATATAGTCTGCTTGTTATATCAGAATAATATTTTTTTACTAAATTTATATTAAAGTATATTCGTATAAAAAAAAATATAATTTTTTGGTGTATCTGTCTACCTGTTTGTCTGTGAGTCTTTCTGATTCAGCTAATCTCCGAAACAGCTGGACCGGTTTGCCGGTGAACCTTTCTAAAAAAATATATTTTAGAATAGGAATTAGGATTCCACACATTAAAAACCTTGAAATTGTGACCAGTGTTGTGCTTTATTACGAGTCTGAAGATGCATCGATGTCTATAAAGTCTCAAATTAAAAAAATCTTGGTTACAATAGCATCACAATTACCCCTTCCCAGTTAATTCTATGTCCCACAATGAAAACGCTTAAGATTGGCCATTAAGTTGCAAAATAGAAAGGATTACGACTTTATATTCCTATATTTCATTTAGTTCTATTGGAAGGAATCTTAGAAGGTAGATAATAATGTAATGTATGAACAGATCACCTTACATTCAACTAGTAGGACTGCTTTTGTTTTATTAACAACTGCTATTCAAGTCTCTTGGATTATGAAGAAAGCTGATTCGCCGAATTGCAGAGAATGCTATCAGATTGAGGACGTGCAACATTTGCTGATGCATTGTGTCCGGAATAAGAGTGAGAGGGAGTCACTTTTGAGGGAATTAAATCTGAATAGACTTGATGTGGGACTAATACAATCAATTTTGTCTCGGCCAGCTGCGGATGATGCCAGGAAAATATGTCATTTGGTAGCAGCCCTTCAAATGTGACTTCCTTCTTTATTATTGTAAAGTGTATATAAATATAGTATCTTAATTATTTTAGTTTAGGTATTAATAATGTTAAAGGGTACGATGGGGTTGGCATATCTGGTCAGATTTTGCAAACCCCAAAATAAATAAAAAAATAAAAAAGTCTCTTGGATTCCCTGTACTCTTGGACAGGGAATGGGACGTAATCCACCATGCAGGCCCAATGCTCTTCATGACTTTACTCATGTCCTGCCTTTTTCTTTAGGTTGGGAAATTATTCAGTGACTTCTCCTGCTCATGGGCGTAGCGGGAGGGCATGTGAGGCTTACTGCTATGTTCTTTCTTTGCCATTGCTCCAGAGCCCCGGGGATCTTTTTCGTACAACCCTACAGGGCCATCTGTATGCTTCGACCCTGCTGAGCCCCTACGGTTTTGCTGACATGACCTTGAGGCACGTGTGGTGCACTACGCTCAGTCAACGACCCAGGATTCAAATCTTATGTAATTTATGTTTATTGCAATTCTATTTTAGTATTGAAATGAAAAATGTCATGATATAGTTCTTCCATATAGTAAAAAAAAGATTATTTGTGACTCGTACAAACAACCAAATGAATAATTATATTGTTTAACTAAACTAACTAATTGACTAAAATATAAAAATTTAAATTATAAAACCTACCCAAAAAGCCTCTTATCTCAACGTATATTATGGCAAGATATTAAAAAAGTAACGCAGCACTAGTATTCTGATAGGCCTGTGTTGCCTCGATAAAAAAGCATTTTAAAATTTCCAAAGACAATCGAAAGGGTAATACTTATCTACTAATAAGTTTTTTTTTTGTTTGTAGGACCTCTAGAAAGAACTGGTCCAAATAAAAATTTATGGTAAAAATATTTTTTTTTTATCGATAGAAAGCTGCTTTACTCTTGAGTGACATACGCTGTTTTATGCACGCGGGCGAAGCCACGGGCAAAAGTTAGGGATATAATATTTCAACAGTCACATTAATCGTAGACAATAACCATATATTATTATCTAATCAAGTATTGCTTACATTAAGTTACAAAGCTAGCTTGTAATTGACGTTAAGCAACAAATCGCAAGGGTTCATGTTCGATTCCCGGGTCAAACAGCCGGCGATTTTACTCATTAGTATTCAAATGCGATTTTCCTGTTAAAATAGAAACTTGGTGTAAGATAAGATGAAAATTAATTGAAAATATGGCTCTTTATGTTGTTATTAAGTATTGTAATTTATTTTAATGTCAATAAATAATTTTACTTTTATTAAAGCAGAAACAAAGCTTGAATAAATTCTATCGGAAGTTGACAATAAATAAAAAGTAAAAGTGAATAAAACAGACTTACTTCCGTCTAGTATTTGAGACTTCTAAGAATTAATTTCAAAGGTAAAAAAACCTTTCCTGTCCTGAATGTATACTTGAACCCGTATTCATAAAGAAGTAATTACTTGTTACTAAGTAAAATCTTATAAGTCATTACTTGAAGTTTGAAACTTCATTCAAAAAAAAAAAAAATCTTAACTATAGAATAGAAATTATAACTTAAGTAGTTACTATTACTCAAGTATTTACTTTTACTTCTTTCTTTTACTTTAAACTCACATGTGGCCGAGTTTTTAACACAGACTGGACAGAAAAAGACGTACTCCTTATTACTATGTACAATGTAAGAACAAAATAAGTTATAAACTTTCATTCAAGCAGTTTTTTGTCTAACATCATTATACGCATATGAGTAAAGGCCTACAATTCTGCTTATACTAATAGCATACGCGATAAATACGGAAAAACAAAGAAGCGATCATCACTGTGGTCTGGGGACACCACGGTGTGGTCAGCGTTAGAAAGATTATAATAATAAGCACCACAATGCAACATTACCGTGGAAATAGTTGATGCGGTTTCTTGTCACTTTGAATCAGGTTCTTGAATATATCCGTACATATAGAGATTCGTAGGCAAGAGAAAAAAGATTCATAGTGTGGAATAAAAGAAGAAATCAATTGCTAAGTAATGAGTGACAGAGGGAGAAGATGACTCGCTCAAAAATAAGTTTTCAATACACTTCCAAAATCACCTCTAGAACACCATTTACTGTTTTCCGCACTTGTGGGGAAAAGTACAGGAGCACACCTCCGCTAAAATTTATTATATCAATCGTATCAGGCTTGTCAAACTAAACCAAATAGATGAACGTTGGCCGCATGGTAGATAAGACTGTTTTTCTTAGCCACACCGCAAAGAAAACTCGTACGGGGTGTATCAGATCCCGTTTCGTACTGAACGTGTTAAGAATGCCAATCCCGCATAATGGAAGGAAGGTGAAAGGCTTCTCCATTGCATATAGGAAACTGTTTATTTTAATTCAATTTTTAAAACGGTTTCTTTAATTTTTCAATTTAAATTCATCCCATTTCCATACACGTAATGACATAAATTTGCGAACTCAAAAAAAGTCATCCAAGGCATTCATTTTACTAAGTACATATAATATCATTAGTGACAGTAAATACCTAATTACCTCACCTTTAAACAAACAAGCTCCTTATAGGAGGAATATTACAATTTGTAATACAATGCGCTCGCGCACTGGCGAGGAACAAAAAGTGGACGCTCCCCAAAGAGTCGGTAGTCAGTCGAGTGCTGCCTTACACGTCGTCGATGTCGTTACTAGTGTTTTGTAGCAAAGATTAATAAGAAAAAAAAAACAGACGATCGCTTTTCGCCCCCAAGTTTCGCCACAATGACTGGTCGTGTGCGTCTCGCATTCATGGGATTTCTGCAACTCACGCCAGAACGAGTCCACCTTGTAACTTACCGTCTTCCAGAACAGAACGCGGTTGCCCCATTTCTCTCGACCCATCGACCATCGGTTTTGCGAGCAATGCGCTTTGTGAGCAAAGCGCACTGTGTCACTTAAAAATATTCGTTCTCCTACAGACATTTTCATTTCTGATTTGATCACGCAAGCGAGGAGGAGGCTACCCTCTCTATGGTCCTCTGATCGGACGGAACTCCTTTACTCTTTGCATTCCAAAGATACGGTAACTTTAAAAAAAAAATCCGTTGTCCTAGCAAGCATTAGTCCAAACGGGCGCCCTTCACTCATTCCGCTAGCAACTTACCCTTCTGCGCTCTTTATCTACTCTTTGCCAACTTAGTATAACAGGAGATTTTTTGTTTAACACTTATGGCAAATACGGAACATTTACAGGGGAGGCGCGGCAGTATTCTACATGAGTACAGTGCTAAATGGTAATGGTTGTCATTTGTGGTCATGCTGATTTTAGAGTGAGGGAAAAAGTGGGGTGTTGGGAACAGGACGTAAGAAAGTTACCTTTTGTTCTACCATGTTGGTTCTATTAATCGTTTAGCGTTTATGAAATAAGTACATGCATGTAATGTATGGGAGTTAGATCAACGCAGTGGAGCCGTTAACACGAAGAAGATGGCGGGATGACTTAGCTGTATTCTGCTGGGCCCCTACGGTTTGCTGACATCTCCTTGAAGTGCGCGTGGAACAATACAGGCCTTCGACGACTTGGGCTCGATCTGGACGGTCGGACGGCAGCCCACAAGCCCGCGCCTACGGTGGCCGGAAATCAGTGGCGGCTGGGGCGTGAGGACCGTTACCTCACGCGAGTGGCCGCCTCTTTTGCTGGCATTACTGGTTCGCAGAAAGAGGAGACCGCCTGCCACTCATCCTCGCTTCGGACCATATTCTGTACAAGAGTCCAGCGCGAGTGTTCGCTGCAGCCAAACGCTTCCACGAGGAAACCTTTTACTGACTAAGACCTACCTGTGATTTTTCATTTTCGTTTTGCTATTTTTCAACAGTTCCTGCAGATGAGTCAGACCTTTTTAGCGGAAATTATAATTAAAACGGTGCCTACTTAAAATTTCACATTAAGCTTGAATTAACATCGACATTTAGTGTCTAATATTTTAGTTAGGTACGATAAAATCCCAAACTTAGTATTATGGTTATATAACTAACGCTTAATGTTCTTATATTTTGTGATTACTAACTAAATTATTTGCCTATTAGTGTATATTAAATTTTATTTCTTGATTAAAAAGTCACCTGAACAAGCTTTGAATGTGTCGATAGATTAGGAGAAAATGATGTCATGGGTATAAATATTTGAAAGGTTTGAATTATGTGACACAAGCTGCTGCAAGTGGCTTTGCCCGCGTGACAGCAGAAAATTGACCCTAGGAAACATACTCTCAGGATAAAAAGTATTCTATATGCTACTTCAGGACATGGTCTACCTGTATACCAAGTTTCATAGAAATCTATTCAGTAGTTTTTGAGTGAAAGAGTAACAAACATACATCCATACATACGAGCTTTCGAGTTTATAACATTAGTAGGATCTTGGCAAATAGCTTCGGTAATAGAGTTTTACACTCGTATTTATAAACAAGTAACACAAATTACTGGAGTAAAAGTAAGTACTTAAGTAACAATTTGTATTCTATGGTTAAGAAAAAAAAAATTATGAGGATTTTATGAGGATTCAAGTAATGATTTAATAAGAAAATACTTAACAACAAGTTATTACTTCTTTATAAATACGGGTGTTACACCCGTATTTATAAACAAGTAAAACTAATTACTTGAATAAAAGTAACTACTTAGATGACAATTTGTATTCTATAGTTAAGAATAATTTAAATTTTGAATTAAAATTTCTAACGTCAAGTAATGACATTTTAAGATTTTACTTAGCAAGAAGTAAGTACTTCTTTATAAATACGGGTGTAAGTGTCCTCTAGAATGTAACCGTCAAACTGATCAAAAGACTTTTTTTATCCCAAAAAACAACTGGTGCAGTTAGGCAACTTAGGAACGGTGTGGATTTTTTAGTCAGTAAGACTCTGCAACTATCTCCCGCTCCGCCCAAGGGCGAGGGATGTCATTGGATGATTTTCACCCACAATAAAAAGACCCCTCCATAAGATACCAGGTTGAGATCATGAAGTGAAAGTTTGACAGCTGTAAAAGAACATTCACCGCAAATCAAAAATCAAAATCGGACAATCAGAACATTCGTATGTATGAATGTATGGACGTTTCTCTTTCACTCAAAAACTACTAAACGCATTTCGATGAAACTTTGTATACAGGTAGACCATATCCTGATCAAAACCAATTTGGAAACTGCAATGGCCACCATCAAACCAGCCGTTAACTGAGGGCAGAGGCGTTCCAGCACATTCGTCTTCTCCCAATAATTACGCAATCCATTTTTAATACGACAACCAATATTTTTCGAATAAAAATAATTACAAAAAGTCACCCACGATGACCAGTTAGGCAACAGGATACCGTTAACTATTTCCGAAACAACAAAGGTGCCAGTATAACCACGCCCCACCCATCGGCGCAAGCGCATAAATCAATACAAAACACAATTATAAGAAATTACACCAGCTGTTATAATTAAAAATGGTTGTATTTCATTAATGTGTCAATTATTAACAAATATAAGGGACCACCAAGTTGTTTGTGTGGGTTTGAATATGTAGGTGAGTGGCAAACTTTTCATGGCCACCGAAGCTAGTGGACGGCGAGCAATGGATAGCTCGTCGGCCGATACGGAGAGGGGAGGTATCAGCATAGTTGCATGTTGCCTGCCAGGGATTTTTTTAGGTGGGAAATCATCCAATGATATCTCACACTCTTGCGCGGAGTGCGAGGGCATGTCAGACTTTTACTGACTAAAGCGCACTTCTGTTCGTTCTTTGCTTTCGTCCCAGGGCCCCGAGGTTCTGGAGTAATTTACCTCCTCCACATCCTTGCGTCGCGGGCATGGATCACGCACTGTTGACAACTGAGCTCGGCCCGGTTAATTAACGGACTACCGGATGGTGGGCTACCCATTGCTCGAAGTCCGCAAGTCTGCGCCTACCGTGGCTGATGCTCAGGGACGGAAGCTCGGCGGCTGGGGAGTGAGTTCACGCGTGCGCCCTCCTCTTTGAGAATTTGAAATGGTGATCTTGTTAAATTCTTGTATAAAATAGATCAACATTAAAGTAGATATGATTTTTCACATCAAAGAGGGATAGTCTACGGAAATGTTTAAAACAGTTACCGCGGTCTTCATACACAAAAGAAAATATAAGAGAGCTTTTTTAAAGTTTATAAATCATCTATTAACTTCTCCCGCTTTAGGGTGGAGCGAAAGGGTTTATTAGACTTTAACTAATTTAACACCTTTGTTCCTTCTTTGCTTTTTGCGTTCCAGGACCATGGGTTTCCCTTTCGGAAGTAAACCCATGGCCTGAGTCTAATACCCGTATTTATAAAGAACTAATTACTTGTTGCTAAGTAAAATCTTATTAAGTCATTACTTGACGTTTGAAATCTTCATTCAAAATTTAAATTTTTCTTAACTATAGAATAAAAATCGTTACTTAAGTAGTTACTTTTGCTCAAGTATTTAGTTTAACTTGTTTATAAATACGGGTATTAGTCAGTTTAAAAGATTGACATTTCGCTCTACCTTAGAGTGATCAATGACCTTCCCACCTCAAAAAAACTGAACAAGTGCGAATCAAATTCACACACTCGAGGGTTCCGTAACCCGTACTAGCCTGTCCGTCTATGTAAATAGTTCAATTCCCGAATGAAGTCTCGAAAAAATTTCCGAAACACAATTTTTTTTTGTTATATGACAACCAATTTACTGTTTTCAGTTTTATTAAAATGTAAATCTTACTTTGTGCCAAATTGCGGGGTTCTGGTTCAACTGAAAGTACCTTATGCATTTTGATTCAATTGAGTTGGTCGAAATATATGTTTTTTGCAATATAAACGGCCGTATCTTTTTTTAGTTAACTTAGAAGTTTGATTTTTTCACAGCTTCTGACTTGTCTGTCTTAACGGACAACAAATTGATCTTATAAAAGTTCCGTTTTTGCCTTATGAGGTACGGGACCCTAAAAATGTTGAAGTAACAGAAGGTAAAACCTTTTAATAAATTGAATAATATATTATTAACACAATACCTACTCCTAACAAACTAAAAAAAAAACAGAAAAGTCATGAATGAATAAATGTCATTTTTAAAGTTTAAAAAACATACTTACGTACAGCTAGGTATAGACTGCTGTAACGTAACATGCAATGTAACACGCAATGAAAGAATTTGCAGTCCACATTGTCGCAGTGTATCATGCAATGTAACACAATTTCCGTATTGTGGACGCTTTGCGCGCTGGAACTGTGCACACTACGCGCGCAAACATCCCCCTTAACCAAGTTAAAATCGTTTCGCTTAGTGTGAACGCTTGGCGTTGACCACGCCCCCAATTCCTTTGTTCTGACGTCATCTCAACCCTTAGTCACGTGGTCAAAACAATGGAATTAGGGGCGTGGCCAGCTCCAAGCGTTCACGTTTAGCGTGACTATTGTTATTTGGCCATAGGGGCAGAGCATTCCAACTATGTGAGTGCGCGTAGTACATGCTTTTTTTTTTAAGTTACAACAATCTATGCCCGGCTTAAAAATACACTTTCTACATAATTGGTTTCTACATTATTGTGTATGCAAATGTTAATAATGATATCAAATACAAAATGATGAATGATAAAATTAAGATGATGAATTAATCAAAAATCAGAAGCGTTTTTAACCCAAAAATATAATTATGGAACATCAAAATGAAATGTTAATATCGTTAATAACTATCTTCTTTCTATAAGTACCTGGTTATAGAAGAGTTTCCGTTACAAAAACTCTTTGGTTTTTCGCCGATAATTATTTTATTTGACCTCTTATGTATTGACAAGTAATTGATTGTTTCTATTTATTTTATTCAAAGGCTGATGAAGAAGTTGAATTATTTATTTCTTTCGAATCAACGGATAAAGATATTATTTTAACGGACAACCTACTTAGAACTAAGTGGGCAAAAAACCCTTTTTTCCAATTTGGATATTTATGATAGTTGTGAATATTATTAGTGGCCAGTATTCGTCATTGTTCTGTAGGTATCACATTTCTAAAAGCAGTGCTTAAAGTTTTTGGTGGGATTTCTTCCAGTGAATTCTAATGGTTGTTTTAATTATTCGCAAATTGCTTAACAAAGGACATTATAATTTTCTATCTCAAATCAAATCACTTTTATTTGTTAACACAGATATCAAATACAGATCTCATATTTGAGTAACAGAGCGCCATGTTATGTCAAGAGGTGTACAAATATGGTGTGCATGCTCACAATTACAATTTTTTCTAAAAAAATATTTGGGAATTATGCTTATTTATGGTATAATATTATCTGACACTTTACTTTTTTTTTTTTTTTTTTTTTTTTTGTGGTAGGTAAAATCATCCAATGACGAATCCCGCCCTTGGGTGGGGCGGGAAACAGTGTCAGACTTTTACTGACTAAAAACCTACCTTTCCATTCCTTGCCTTTATCCTGGGGCCTTTGGTGACAGTCTCACATAACCTTTGGCCCCAGTAGGCTTCGGCCCTGCTGGACCCCTACAGTTTGCTGACAACTCCTTGAGGCGCGCGGGAACGGTGCGCGCCGTAGACGACCTGAGCTCGGACCGGTCTGTTACCGGACGGACGGACAGCGAGCTACCCATTGCCCACCGTCCGCGAGCCCGCGCCTACGGTGGCCGGAAATTGGGATCGGAAACCCGGCGGCGGCGGCGGCGTGTCCGCCTTTGCCTAAGGCGGTCGGCCTCCTCCTTTACTAGCATTACTGCTTCGCAGAAGGAGGCGACCGCCTGCCACTCCTCCTCGCTCCGGAGCATGGCTTGAACCAAGCCCCGGCGCGAGAGATCGCCGCCGATCGCCCCCACGAGGACACGGCGCTGCTCTTCCCAAGCGGGGCACACCTCGACTGTGTGCTCCACCGTGTCCACCGGGCGGTCCGCACAGTGGCGACACCCGGGCGTCGTCTCCGCACGAATCTTGTACAGGTACGGACCGAACTTGCCGTGTTCGGTCAGCACCTGCGCCAAACGGAAGGTGACGACGCCGTGGGGATCTGACACTTTACTTGCAACAGACCTAAATGAGGAATCAAGTGTCTATACAGCGGGAAAATACGTGGAATCATTGAAACGGGCCTGTTTCGGTGAATCGATCACGGTAAAACGGAGCTGAGAATCTTATTTAATTGAAGTATTGTCTACCTCAGCGAACTTTACCAAGAAAGCTGATTCGAGACATTTGCTGTCAAATAATGTTAATGGAAAACCAAGTGACTACGTGTAGGTATTATACGGAGACCTGGCTTAAAGGACTTAGTATCCAAGTCAAAAACCATAACTACTGACTGACCTGACGCTTAAATGTCAATGAATGTGTTGAATGAATGATGGAATGATTGAGACCAATTGTATTTGACAGTTGCTGACATGTTTTTTTATTACGTGAATCTTTCTGCTATTCGGGGCAAAGACGAACTTAACAAAGCAAAGATCATTAATATTAGTTCAGACATTCCTTAGTTTTTTTTTTTTTAATCTGAGTTAGGCAGCTTGGTCACTATAGTGACTATGGCGATGTTTTAACTATAAATGATGTAAGTGACACGACTTCATTTTATATATAGCATTGCTTTTTCTCGATATTTGAACAAACAAGGAAAACTGAAATTGGTTTTACCACTTCCATCACAATATTGTTTTTATTTTTATTTTAGATCAGCTGTTTATTAAAACGAACCTAAATAAAGTTGTCTCCTAATAACGGGGACCAATATCAGAGTTTTATGATATTTTTATTGGTAAATTTTACAGTACCGATAAAAAAAATCGGCCGGCCGCTTTGACAAACGAGTAAAACACAGCTTTTTACCGGTTAACTTACGTTTATATAAGTTTACAACTTAAGAAGTAAATACAGGTACATTTATTAATCTAAATTAGACGTTTCTAGTCGCTAGCCAGCCGGTAGATTGTAACAAAGTGGCTTAACAGTAAACACGAAGATTTAAAAAAGCCGCGGCGTCCGAAACTCAATTATCTATACGACCAATTGTCCGAAGCCCGGACCAATAAAATTAATCTGAACACAAGCAACGCCATTACATACGGGACCGTATTAATCTCAAAGCGTTGATTAGTAAAACTATAAAAGCGGAAGTATCACAAGAATGCGGTTAATGAGAGGCTGAAACCCGATTTTATGGTTGATCGTTAAAATGGCCGACAATTGTCTAATTGTTGCCTACTAAACAACTAGCATCGTGGGAAGACGATGCCTCACTGACGGTGAAAGTCAAAACTTGACGGTTTTATAGCGTCACCCGAATTCGAATTTCGAATTGTAATCGAAACAACGAATCGCTTTTAGGTTCTTTATTCAAAAAATCAATTTGTTTTTTATTTTATTAAAAGAGTTTTTATTGGTTGGATTAGAAACTTTTAACATTTGAAACAGTGGCTTTTAAGTATTAAAGCTTGTGTTGCGGTTCATTTATTATTTTAAGTGATGAGATCACGACCTTCTTTAAGTCTATCAACGTTTCATTTTGGTTATAAAAGTGGGCAGTTTTTAAGAAAGAGAATATCAGCACTTCCCCTGTTATAAATTACTAGCTGCTGCCAACGTCTTCACCAGCATAATAGTCGAAAATTATCCCATGGAAACATATCTCCTATGTGCTATTCCAAGACATGATCTATCGGTGTATCTATCAAGTTTTATCGAAATCTGTTTAGTCTTTCGGTCGTTAATAAGAGTCGCACACACACTCACGAGAGCGACGGGTTTTATCTAACTAGCATCACTTTTTTTCAATACAATTTCAAATTTTTTACATAACAAAACACAATCGCTCTTTAGAAAACAACTATCAGATCAAACCTATTCAATAACAATTCAAATTTGAAAATCGAATCTCAACCTAAACTACACAAATAATATACACATAAATACACAAATTATACACACAAGTACACAAATAATACACAAACTACACAAGTTTGCATAAAAACAAACTAAAGACTACTTTAAAGACAGGCTCTGTTCAAACGCGCCGACATTTTTCCATCGCGTTTTTCCTCGACAAGTCGCAAGCGCAACATTGAATGCGACGCGACAATACGTCGGCGACACGTAGTTGACAAGTCGCGTTGTCGCATGCCACTTTAACGTTAATTGGATATGTTTCGATCATTGATTTGTTGGTAGTTAGTTTCTACTAGTCGCTGGATTGATCATGAGAACTTTGTTGAAAAAAAAAAGAACTGATGAAACATGGAAATAAAAATGAAGAAAAGAAACAGCACTGTGCACTATGTTATTTATTGTTTCAAATATTGCAGTATACGTTGAGACAAACAGTTTTTTTGGTCTGGCAATTTTTTTTATTCTCTTCTTCTTCTTCTAGCTAGATCTTATCCCATTTATTTGGGGTCGGCCCTCCTTGTCCTAGTTTTCCATTGGGCACGATTTTTTTTTTTATTTCTAATATATTTATTACTTTTAATGAGTCGTGGTGTGTGTGGGACAAATAGACATTAATTATTTTCTTTCCTTTTATTAAAACATGAAAATGTGTTTCTGATAATTATCAGAAACAATAAAATTTTCAATGTCAATAATGTCAATGTTATGCACATAAAATATATATATATATCGTCCCCGTAGAGCGAAAAGTCATTAAGTCGAAAAATCATGTTTTGAGATAATGAATTTTAAAGTTTTTAAAAATTAGATTCGTTATAACTTTGGCTAGCCATTACATATCTTTATGTTTTTTGTTTTAGTTTGAAGGAAAAAAAGTAATGTTTATATTTTACGTGCTAAAATGCATGAAAATCTTTTTATATTTAAGAAAAACTAAAAACATCAAACTAGTTAATTATTCTTTAGACAATCAATGACTTAGTTTTGACTTAGTGAATTGTCGACCGTAGTTAGTGATTTTTCACTTAGTTTTAAATTATTATAAAGAAAAATAACCCGAGTTAAGTAAAATGGTACTAACTGTTACATTACCAAATGTGTATTGTAAATACTATCTAACTAAGTTTTGAAAGCATGTATGGTAAGTTTTGTTTTAAATATGACATGAATAATGTAATTTAACTATTGTAATAAATTTACTTAACGTTTATTAAAGGAAATAATGTGAAAAAATCAATAAAACACTATCAGATTTTAACAAAAACAAAAAAAAAAGTGCAAAAACAGACCATCAACACCAGGTGGTGCTGAATCTCGGTTTCTTTTAGAGCGAGCAGATCAGTTCATTGCACTGACAATTTCCACACTGCCCCTTTGACCATTAATCTCATTCCTAGTTATACAATATGTTTCATGCGATGGTTTAGACGTGTGGATCGTATAATTTTGAACATTCAATTTTGTGTGTAATATAAAATACCAACTCCACTGACTAGCATATGCAAAGTAGACTGCATGACTGCCGTTACGACTAGGTAATGTTCATCAATAATTGACCGCTGCTTGTCCGATTTTTTCGCTTGCTGTGCTTCATTTCACTTTTTTGGGTCCTATCCTTAGCAGCAGGTCTGCTTCCCTTCTGAAAGTCCGTCGATCTGTACTGATGCTGTGTCCGATGTGATATGTTAAGCTATGGAGTATTTTATCCCTTATAGTGACGTATCCATCGGAGGCTCAGCTATCCCATAATTGAACGCTGATTGCGTTTAAGCTGAAGAACGTAAGCATTAATCGTTTCTCACCTAGGTAAACGCTCGTGATTGCAAAGCTCCGGACCTGAGCTTAAAGAAGAGAAACTTCAATCGCGCTGCCAAGTCCTACAAAAAGGCACTATGGAAGGCTCGCTTTGACCATATTACTCATACCGGCACAAAGCTCTCTGCACAGCCGTCCGGTAGCAGAGCATTTGGTCCCTTGCCAAGTCGGTTGAAGCGAACTTCTGTCGATCCGTACTGCCTCCACTGGTTAAACTTGATGGAACACTGGCTCATACCGCGAGAGTGAAAGCTCTCTCTCTTTGCATCTCTCTTCGCCCATAATTCTTGTCTTGACACTTGCGGTGCTACTCCACCGACTCTGCCTATCTGCGACAACTCATACCCGAGGTTTACATAAGGAACACAGAAGTTCTGAGAGTACTGTATCGTCTAGACGTGAATAAAGCTAGTGGACCGGATGGTATACCAGCGATTTTTCTTAAGGCTTGTGCGCCTGAATTGGTTTCTGTATTAGCGCGCTTGTATCGCCTTTCATTTGGAACTGGTATAGTGCCCAAGTCCTGGAAGCTTGCCAACGTGCAACACGTGCCCAAAAAGGGTAGTCGTGCCGATCCTGCCAATTATCGGTCGATTTTAATAACCTCTATACTCTGCAAGATTATGTTACGTGTATCGAACTCGCGCCTCATGGCACATGGCATGGTGCACTGAGGATCTGTACTAGTTTATGCCACCCACTTGTAGGGCGAGGCTCTCGAGAAGAATGGGGAAGCGATTGCTGTTTCCCTAGATGTCTCGAAGGCCTTCGACAAGGTATAGCACGCTAGCCTTTTGAGTAAGCTTCCAACGTACAGCATTTCCCCTGGCCTGATTAATTAATCACCTAAACCCAATTGGGTAAAAGACTTCCTGAGTGAACGGTCTCTCTCAACGGATACTCATCAGTGCCCATGATGAATAATACCTGAGTTCCTCAGGGGTTGTTCTCTTTGCAACTCTCTTCCTCCTGCTTATCAACGATCTGCTGATGCCTATTATCTATGGGTATACAGATGATAGCACAGTTGTAGACAGATACCTGCCAACTGCTCGGGGTAGCAAAGAACTAATCGCTTTTGTTTATAATCATGGTGTGCCAAATAAACATGTCTTTCTTTCTAATTCAGTCTGAAAGAGAGGCTATGGTAGAGTGCACTAATGTTTTCAGGCAATCTCCAAGTGGGGCAAAGCCAATTTGGTGGGATATAAGGCCGTCAAAACAACAAGCGCGTCTGTTTACAAAGCGAGCCACCTTGAAAAGGAAAGGAGTTTACCTTGGCTCCTGCTTTTCAAAATGTATCCTTGGAGTGCACCGACTGCCTTCAACTCTTAAGAGTTGAAATTTCCTCTGGCCTCAATTCTGGGAGGTTCATTGAGTCTGAAGCCAAGGTAGCTGCTAGTAAGCTGGGCTTTCTTGCAAAAATCTGTCGGTACTTCACACCGGGACAGGTTCTAATGTTATGCAATCGTGTGTGTATGCCCAGGTGCGATCGTGTGTGGAATATTGAAGCCATTTATGGGCGGGTGCTGCAAAATGCCACCTGGCAGCTTTGCACTCGATGGAAAGGTGTGCGAAGAGGCTAATTGGTGATCCAGATTTAGTTAAGTCCAATCTACAAATCCTTGATCACAATCGTAGAGTAGCCAGCCTTTCGGTATTTTACAGAACATTTTGGAGAGTGTGCGCGGGAATTGCATGACTTGATTCCGCCAACTCATTTCTACCATTGGACAACCCACGAATATCCACCAGTAGGTTGGACAAATCAAGAATAAACTCAGCAAGGCTCATTTTTACGCAGTACGTAATAATTCGGTTAATTTTAATACCAGCGGATCGCGTGTATATCAATCGACTTCGACCTCACGAATGAATCTCACCTCGCGCCGCGTTCATAAGTCGTCATAATAAATAGCAACAAACTGACTAACTCGAGGCCCTCTCGAGCGAAATTTACCTTAATTGTAACAATGCATGTCGAAGTTGCATAAATAATAACTAAAAGACTTTTATTATTTTTCACTTTAGATCTTATGTTTCCCTTTCAAAGGAAAAAAAATGTTTAAAATGGGTTGATGATTTTTCGCTTTTGCAGTGCAGCACAAATCATTTAAAAATCAAGAGTGAGTATTCACTATGTCGGGTTAGTTAATTTTCGCTTTCGTGCGTTTTAGAAAACTATTGATTTTAAATATTCACTAAATCATTGTAATGATTTTTAAACTACCTGTAGGCTTATGTATGCATTAATAATTTAATACGAAAAGCAATTAAGTCGACTTAATTTCGAATTTTGTAAATTTTCGGTATATGAATAATAATTAATTAAGTTAGTTATTTCTTCCATTATGATGTATCATCCAAATAGTAGGTTTATTTACTATTCACATTTCGTAAAACAAAAACGAAGGCAGCTACAAAAATACCGGTAAGACTGATATGTAGAGAAAAAAATTATGATATTAATGGTAGTGATAACTCATTTTGGTCATTTTGGGACTTAGTGACTTTTCGCTCTACGGGGACGATATGTATATATATATTTATTAAAACTAACACCGACCTGTGCAATTCGTCTATCATAGGTTTTGTTTTAAATATTTATGTTCAGGAGGGAAATTTGATCTTTTTACTTTTACAAAGAATACGGACAGCTGAAAAACTGCACTTTTTTTGTAGAAGGGTTAATTTAAAATCCTCTACCTGTTCACGTTTTATACCTTTATGTAAGTGATAGGTATTTTTTGGGGCTCGGAAAAATAACTTCTAACTAAAACTTACCCGTGTACTTCCCCACCGGCAAAAAAACCCAGTGTAGGTAAGTACCTACACTGGGTCTAACGCCGGGGCGAATCCCCGCTGCCGCGACAAGTCGCGGCTTGGCGGACAGAGTTCCGGCGAGATCTCATGGTGAAATGGCGAGAACGACTGTCGCAACCCTGTGCTGGGCACGCCACGATTGAGGCGGTAAGGCCCCTCTTTGAGGCGTGGCTGGAAAGGCCTCACGGCGTCATAACCTTCCGCATGGCGCAGGTACTAACCGAACATGGCAAGTTCGGGCCGTACCTGTACAAGATCCGTGCGGAGGTGACGCCCGGGTGTCGTCACTGTGCGGAACGCCCGGTGGACACGGTGGAGCACACGGTAGAGGTGTGCCCCGCTTGGGAAGAGCATCGCCGTGTCCTCGTGGGGGCAATCGGAGGCGATCTCTCGCGCCGGGGCTTGGTTCAAGCCATGCTCCGGAGCGAGGAGGAGTGGCAGGCGGTCGCCTCCTTCTGCGAAGCAGTAATGCTAGCAAAGGAGGAGGCTGACCGTATCAGGCAACGGCGCTCACGCCGCAGCCGCCGCCGTAACTCCGATCCAAATTTCCGGCCACCGTAGACGCGGGCTTGCGGACGGCGGGCAATGGGTAGCTCGCTGTCCGTTTGTCCGGTAACAGACCGGACCGAGCCCAAGTCGTTTATGGCGCGCACTGTTCCCGTGCGCCTCAAGGAGTTGTCAGCAAACCGTAGGGGCCCAGTAGGGTCGAGGCCTAGTCTGGGGCTCTGGGAAGGTATGAAAATGCATACCAGGGCCCTGGAACCAAGGCAGGGAAGGAACAGGGTAGGTTTTTAGTCAGTAAAAGTCTGACACTATTTCCCGCTCCGCCCAAGGGCGGGATTTGTCATTAGATGATTTTATCTACCGTAAAAAAAAAAAAAAAACCTACACTGGGTCTAATACTACACTGGGTCTGGGGAAAGTCTAATAGGTTTACTGGAAGTCCAGTTACCTATTAGACTTTCATACAATTCCGCAACTTTGAGGTAGTTAAAACCTATGAAGCATTCTCAATAATAAACGTGTACATAGACAATATTATGGCACAGATTCTAACAATGATAACCCGTCATCCATCACTCATAACCTCAATATAATGCACATAACTTACTTCAACAAAAGCTACACAATAAATAATGCTAGCTAATTATATTTACAAGTTCTGCTTACTAACCTTAACACACATAAAAACTTTATACGATACTAATTACGCTTAAACGAAACGTGTCGTCAATTAAACAACCACTTAGATAAAATCAGTCATATATTAAAAATGTGAAAACCGTCAAAGCGTGACAACACAATGGGTCTATAATCGCGTGAACGCTGTGAACAAACACACCCAGTTTTTGTTCAACCAATCAACAATAATCATCACGCTATTACATGCCCTGTTAACCCTGTAATTGTTGTAATAAAAAATACTTAGCGCGTGCACTACGTGCAATCTCGCACTATAGACTTACCAGCTTATATTTTCTGTTACGAAACTAAAACACAAATAATTGTAAACCTTATCTTGCTTCACATAAAGGTCATGTATCGTTTTTAGGACGGTAAAAACACATGTGCACCGAAGCGTTAAGCCTCTGATTTTGGTATGGAATGTCTAAGGGCGCCGTTCTAATTGAACTGATTGTTGTTTTCATACCATTTACACCTAATTTTCTTTTGTTTTATCGTTTTGTTTTGAAAGTGTTTACTTTAATTTTATTTGTACAGACATTTAGCTGATGTTCTTTATTATAATAGCGAAGTTTATTATTTATTTGTAATTGTGTCAAGTTTTTTATTGAATTTATTTATAAGTTGTTTTTAATTTGGTTTAAAATATAATTGATTTATACTTGTTTAGAGGTTACTTTTTACAAACATACACTTTAGTACATAATTATACTGTAAAATATACGTTTTTTTTGTTCTTACTACATGGAAACTCATTACTGAGTTAAGCTCGCCTTTATACATGAACTGTCTGTATCTCCATATATTTTTTTATGTTTTTGTGTACAATAAAGAATTAATAGGAAGAAAGAAGGAAACATATAGACCACCAAGCATCATCAAAACAATATTCCGAACAATTAAATAAAAAAATTCGAATGGCGAACCAATATCGTAAAAAATATTGTAAATCTTAATGTTTGCCATTAAGTTGCGTCTATTGTGCCGAATGTGTGTTACAATTATAAATAATTGATAAGTGCCATGTTATTACCAGCAGTTAAAGTAATAGCGGGCACGCGTTTGAGGGTTATACTGTATAATTACGAATGATACCAGAGTATCATGTATAGCGAAGATAGGTGTTTGATTTCATATTACTTTGGGGCCTCAGGCTTTGACCAGATATTTTAGGGTTAAGTCGAGAAATTGTTAAAATTTCTAAGGTTTGAACTCGAATTAATGTCGTAAAGCAAACGTATTTTAAATCAAATAATCCTCACACAAAAATTAAAAATAAAGTAAAACTTATTACTTAAGTAGAAGTAACTACTTAAGTAACCATTTGTATTCTACAGTTAAGAAGAATTGAATTCTTTCGTGAAGATTTCTAACTACAAGCAATGACTTAATAAAACCATACTTAGCAACCAGAAATTACTTTGGTGTTATTCCTTGTTACTTATAATAGAGTGGGAAACACACTATTTTTTCTTCCATGTTTCTCTGTCAAATTTGCAAATGGGAGTGCGCAAAAATTATAAGGCTAAGGTGAATAAACTCCTAATAAACTAGTGCACTTTACATGCACATGATTGCATCAGGTAGGATTGCAGAAAGCACTAGTTTATATCAACAAAAGTAAAAACAAGTTTCGAATATTACTTACACCCGTATTTATAAAGAAGTAATTATTTGCTGCTAAGTAATTTCTTATTAAGTAATTACTTGAGGGTAGAAATATTTATTCAAAAATTAAATTTTTCTTAACTGTACAACACAAATTGTTACTTAAGTAGTTACTTTTATTTAAGTAATTAGTTTTCCTTGTTTATAAATACGGGTGTTAGAAACACAGCACTAAGGACGGAACCTTCAGTATAAAAACACAATTCTTACTTACCCATATCTATTGCTCAACTATCACCGTGTGCAACCATTTCAATGATATTATTTCAGATTTTATGGGCTATTTTATTTATTGCTTTTTTCAGATTGTGTATTGAGAAGAACTTTATTGTTCGTTATTAGAAAGAGTTTTTGCTGGACCCGTATTTTTTTCTTGCATTTTAAATTCATGACTTTATTATTATTTATTTATTAGATATACATTTCAGCTTCGTATCTGCTTACAAAATATTTATCTTGACTAGTTTTTGCGCCAAAAAATCGTTTGATTCATTAATTTGATTTAATGAGTGGAATAAAGAAACATTTAATTGCTCATAATATAGTTTTTGCAATCAGAAGGTACTTTTTGTGTCTTCATAATTTACTAAATTGGTTTGAGTAGCAGACGTTGCAAAAACTATATTGGAACAGAATAGAAAAACTTCGACTCGAAAAGACTGTTAACAAATTAAAATGAAGTAAAATTATTGAGAACCACAAAGATAAGGGGAAAACGAATGAATACTAATGATATGTTAAAGCATTTAATGCTTTGTGGATGACGAGAAACGGGTAGCTCTCCGTTCGGCCGTCCAGTAACCATCCGGAACGAACACGTCAAAGTTCAATGAGATGTCAGCAAATCCGTAGGGGCCTAGCAGGGCCGAAGTCTACTGAGACCATGGGTTGGTTTACGAAAAGGAAACCCATGGTCTTTAAACGTAAGGCAAAGAAAGGATTTAGGTGTGGATTTAGTCAGTAAAAGTCTGACACGCCCTCCTGCTTCACCCAAGAGCAGGAGAAGTGAGATGATTTTCCTGTAAGTTCAAAAGTCTCATACATAAGTTGTTTTCATGAATATTTTTAGTTCTACTCACTCTGTATTTATTTTATTTATTTTACACTTCTTCATTTTCTTTTTATAATTTTATTATTAATAATAATAATAATAATAAACTTTTATTCACAAAAAATACAGATATCACGTACTTATTTAAAAACTAATAAAATAAACAGTTGTTGGTAAACCTGTACAAATCAAGTATATAACCCTGCCTCTTAAACTAGGATAAACCTGTATTCTAAGAGACAGTGTTCGGCAAGTCAATTCCTTAATAAAAATATGATTTAGGACAACAAGTGAACGGTGCTGAAGTGATTTTTATTTATCTGTTTTTTTTTTTTTAAATTGATATTTATGTTATAACGTAAGTATGTGTGTGTGTATGGCATATGAAGTGTGAGTGTGTGCGGCATGTGAAGTGTGAGTGTGTGTGGCATGTGAAGTGTGAGTGTGCGTTTATTAGCAGGGGATATGAGCGTGCTTGTGAAATAGTGTATATTTAGGTTAGTGGGTACGTAATAAAAGCGTGTGAGTATGAGTAGTAGCAGTGTAAGTATATGGTAGAATGTAGCAAATGTATTGTTATTACGTGATGAATGTGAGCAAAGATTCAGTATAGGCATAGTCCTTTTGAAGTAGCCACTCTGTTACTGTGGATTTCACTTTATGTAAGTTTAATTTTGAAATATGTAATTGTTTGTCAACTTTATGATATATGTGTGTACCTAGTATGTAAAATTGATGTTTTGCGAATGCGGTTTTGTGTTGGGTTCTTGGAAGCAGATTTAATCTCTTATTTGGCTTTGGTGGATGCAGACCGATATGTGTTCTAAGGATAGATCGGAGCACAAATAGTTGCCGTACTGTAAGAACCCCACAGTCGGAGTACAACTCTGTTGTTGGATGCCTGTAGGGCTTATTACAGAGAACTTTGAGTATGGCCCTCTGCGCTCTTTCAACCCTCAGAACACTGGTTTTTGTAGCGCCTCCCCATACAGTTATGCAATATCCTAGAATCGATTGGCACAGCGCAAAATATACCATCTTAAGTGTGTCTTGATTAGCTGAGTCTCTAAGGGACTTAAATATATGGATAAGACGCATTGTTCTTGTAGTGATGGCTTCGATCTGTTTGTCCCATCTCAGTCCACTATCGATCTGTACTCCAAGATATTTAGCACTATCAGCTCTCGTTAGTTCTGGGCAGTCACAGTGGCCGCACAAATTTGAGCATGAGTGAGCCACTACAGAGAAAGTGTGAGAAGGTGCCGTATTACTGCGGTTTGAAAAAGGAATGAACGATGTTTTGTTCAAGTTGAGTGTAAGGAGGTTTAGTTTGAGCCATTTCATTATCTTGGACAGAGTTTCCTCTGCAGTAGCCTTGACCATACTCCATGTAGGTCCATAAACGAGGATCGCGGTATCATCAGCATACGCATAGATGTTACAGTTAGTGAGGCTCAATCTGCACAGATCGTTCACATAAATTTGGAAGAGCGTAGGTCCAAGGATGCTTCCTTGAGGGACGCCATAAGTCACTGGTTCTTCATTGCTGTAGTACGTGTCTATTTTTACAAGTTGTGTTCGTTTGTTGAGATAACTTTTGAAAATCTCAAGCGGTATTCCACGGACACCAATATGTTCCAGTTTGGCGATAAGTTTGGGAACAGAAACTGTGTCGAATGCTTTGGCAAGATCCAAAAAATTAGCCAGACATTTTGATTTATTATCTAGCTTTTTAGCTACTTGTTGCGTGAGATCCAATACGGCATCTTCAGTCGACACTCCTTGTCGAAATCCGTACTGATTCTTGGCAATAATTTTATGTTTGTCTAGAAAGCTCCTCAATCGTTTATTTAAAATCTTTTCAAAAATTTTTGAGAGGGCAGACAAGACAGATATCGGTCTGTAATTGTTGACACAGTTTTTGTTCCCCCCCTTGTGAATAGGGTGTATTATTGCCTTTTTAAGAGCATCCGGAAATACACCTGTTTGGAAGCAAAGGTTGCAGAGGTAAGTTATAGGCGGGACTAATGCATGACGGCTTTTTTTAAGAAATTAAGCTGATATTCCGTCCCAACCCACTGCACAATCGTCACGTAGCTGGAGTATGACAGAATCTACTTCTTCTGTATCAGCGGCCAGCAATGCGAGAGAGTCGACCGGGGTATTTAGAGAGTCATCTTGAACTGGAGCCGAAGGATTACAATACATTGCCGTGCTAGGTGTATGTGCCTGCGTAATGATTTTTGTAGCCAAATTTTTACCCACGTTACTAAAATAGAGATTTACTTCGTTTATTGATGCTTTAGGGTCATCTCGTACTGTACTGAGTAGCTCCAATGGGCTGGCATTTGCCTTTCGTGTGTTGGTGATTTCTTTTATTGTCTTCCACATAGTTTTAGGATTATTAAATGTTATTTTATTAGCCGGAGAATTATGTCATCCTAGTGATTTTATTTGTTTGTCTCACATTTAATTTTTGGAACAGAAGAAAGGGCTACTATAAAAAAATATTTTTAGTATAAGCCAAACCTGAATATACGAGTAGTTTGTTCAGAATCAGTATCTGAATCGAATCCAACATAATTTTTGCAACCTGTTATATTTATTCCTAAAAATATTTACAGGAGGTCACAAGTTGAACAACACCGATACTAAGTAAAACACAGCCATTGCACAACTGGGTGCGGGAGCAAAACCACCCCTCAGTCGCCCGAATGGCCCGGTGACCATGTGTTTAGGTGAACAACCAGGTAGCATAACAAGCTTATAACTTTGTGATTTTCATGATATCGTTATGAAATTTTGTACATAGATTCTTTACATAAAAATACTAGACACAGGTTTCGCATATAATAAAATTAAGGTTGTATTTTTTTGTGTATCGCTGTTTGTTGTCCCACCTTATAAACATAAAAATAAAACTTTGCCATTTTTCCGTTTACTGGATGAATATTGAACCTGCAACCCTGCATCAAGTTTACAGTGCTCACCAACTATTTTTGCTAAAGAATTCTAAAGAAAAATGGATTCGAACACCAATTAGTAAGTGACCATCGTAACATGACAGGACAACTAACCTTAGAATTGAATTCCGATGTCCGGCGGCCATTTGTAGGTTTTCACGGCTCGGCTAGTTAGGGCCGTCCATTGATCCGTCCGTCTTCCACGTACAATGGTGAGCTTGGCGCCTAAGACCATTTACCAGTCGTGTTTCATGAGTAGGGTGATAGATGATTTTTGTAATGGTATTTACACTATTATTTTGTATTGCAAACACTTGTTTTCTTGCGGCTGTATTTGCATAGTCTGGTATTCCATTTTATGCAATTTCAAGTTAACATTAAGTTGGGAAGCAAATTCCTTAAGTTGTCATGTTTTAAAATTTTGTAAAGGTTCTGTTGAAATATATTACCTACCATAAATACGCCGTTTAATAATTTTGTTTGCCACCTAAGGCCTCTACTACAGAAAACCAAGAATTACAGGATATCTTAATTCGGTTTGCGAGATTACTTTTGTACACGAATACATAATGATCTCCAAACTGTTGCTTGAGTTTTTTTTAGTTATTTCAATAAATTGATTTTTTTTTCTATCTATCTTTCTTTATTTATTTATTGCTTCGTTAACTGTACTTGTGCAAATACCATTGCGGACAATACAACATTATTTTCCAAGGGTTTCGCCCTCTTCTTGAACAGACACGAATATGGACAATCATGTTTTCCAAATGCCAACATATCAAATGGAAAAAGCAAGTGATATAGGAATGTCTAACAATCAATATAAAGTACCACGGTACCTTAAGCGAAATGTGCTTAACTTCAGCATTGTGTGTAGATTCAATACTTATAAATACTTTGGTAGTAAGACTCAAAGTCAAGCTAGCAAAGGAGGAGGCCGACCTCGTGAGGGGACGGCGCTCATGAGCCGCCGCCTGGATTCCAATCCCGATTTCCAGTCAAAGGCGCGGGCTTGCGGACGGCGTGTAATGGCTCGCTCAAGTTGGCGACGAGACGTACTGTTCCCGCGCGCCTCAAGGAGTTGTCAGAAAACCGTAGGGTAGGAAAGAAAGCAGGTAGGTAGGAAAGCAGGGTCGAAGCCTATTGGGGCCATGGATAATGTGTAAGTGAACACCAGGGCCCTGAAACGAAGGCAAAGAAGGAACGGTGAGAGTTTTTTAGTCAGTAAAAGTCTAAAAACCATTTCCCGCTTCGCCAAAGGTCGGGAGAAGTCATTGGATGATATTTACCCACCAAAAAAAAATCCACCGAAGACGTTACCCATTGCTCATCGTCTAATAAAGACCAGACCCGGGTCGACGGTAAGTTGGGTCTACGTGCGACTCCAAGAGATGATAGGAAGATAGACAGAGGCTACCGGTTCAGCAGTATTGTTCGAAAGAGTTGCCGCAATTGGCAACTGAAGGACACTCCCTCTCGCTTTACCCAAAGCAGGAGTAATTATTTGATGGTATTTCATCAAAAAAAAAGATTGTAGGATTTAGGATGTTATTGGTTCATCTATGAGTATATTTATAGCGAACCTAAGCAGAATATCAGCGCTGAATTACTTATTGTTTTTAAATATCACAGCATATGCTAAAAAAACCTACCCCATTCCTTCTTTGCCTTGGTTCTAGGGCCCTGGTATACA
Organism: Leucania comma; assembly: GCA_958295575.1. NCBI lineage: Eukaryota > Metazoa > Arthropoda > Insecta > Lepidoptera > Noctuidae > Leucania > Leucania comma. The sequence goes on along the minus strand of OY282477.1, from coordinate 17,556,050 downwards.
TTTTCACACTATCCCAAGACCCCAGAGTAGACTTCGGCCCTGCTGGGTCCCTGCTAAGATAGCCGCGTTTTTGGCCTCACACAGATTTTATTACTTACCTGTATTATTTTGCATGTAATATTTTTAGCTAATAAGTTGTGTGAGATAAATAAAAAAAAAATCTTCGCTCTTGTTGCATTCAAAATGGAAAATTCTCAAAGAAATATTGCATAAAAAATCTTATAAAAGCTTTAATATGTTCCACCACACATTAAATATATATTTAGTCCGAAAGCGTCTATCCAGCTACATATTATAATATGTGTGTGTGTACGTTAATGTGTTTCTTTTTGTTTATCAATTTGTATTTGTCCCCATATTATCGGCAACACGCCGGTCGGCTTACTTCACAAGGTATGAGGTATATATAGAGCTGGTGAAACGTAAGTGTGATAAGTTTTTTGGTGTGTATTTGTTTGGAGTGTGAACGAAGTTTTTGTTGATATGTTTAAATCGACTGATAGATGAAGAAGAGATAATTAATTTACTAATAAGTAAAATACTTATAATCACTTTATAAATAAGATCCGCAGTGGCAGTCAAATTATTATTTTTTTTTGTCATAGATCAACTGGGTACTTAGAAAACGTGCGAAACTATTGACAGAGACAGTGTAGACCAGAAAATATTGTACCCAAAAGTACATTAAAAATAATAGTGATAATTTTATTGTTCTTCGTCTCTGGCTTGCCTTTATTGACCGACCGTAGTGAACACTGACGAGAAACAGAGCTCCCTCCTCTCTCTTGCCTTTATTGGCTGGCTTGAGTGGAGATTCGCAAGAGCAAACGTGCTCAGGAGAAGGATGCATAATCCAGTAAGGTGCTGGTAGGGATCTTGACCTTACTGCCGGGATTATCTTGATAGCCATGATACCATGGCTATCAAGATAAACACAAGGTATACACCTTTCCGCTCCTCAAATACCTCAGGATATTGTTGCTCTTTTGTTGCTACATCGCTTCGTACTAGCGGCTATTTTTAAGGGCCCATTTATTGAGTATGCAATTCACCCCCTGCCTTTCTAGCGATGGATATTAAAAACATTTTTGAGGCAGGGGCCATAGTTTTAACATAATAACCGGTCCACTTAAGACTCCAAAAACCTAGACACCTATTGTCTTTGTTTTCCATTTGGATGCACTAGCATTGCGCGTACAGGGAAAATCGTCGGTTGGCATAACTTTCCACTAAAAGTATTTAAAGAGCCTCTGCAAGTTGGTTTCGGCTCCTCGTACGCCTTCCAAAGGTCCAGGACCTCAGAGTTCTGAGATAAACTGATAGTGATAAAAAAGTTATCGCGTCATAAGGCCAATATTTTTCATCAAGAGATGTTGTGCAATGTTACCTAAGTAGAAGTCCGTGTTTTTTTCAGCTAAATCATCGTCACACTGCAGAAAACAATGTCCGTATATTTGCTTAACGGGCAGTTTAACTATTTATATATTCCGCTGTAGGTGCAGTGAGAGGGCGTGTCAGATTTGTACTGCCTTAAACCCACTTGAGTTCTCAATTTATTTAATCATCATGCAATACAAAAGTACAAAGGCGGACTTAATTCTTTTAATGCTTTCTTTAGTTGTTAATTTTGCATTTCAGGGCCTAGTAAATGGTAACTTTTCCAAGTAATCCCGTAGCCCTAGCACGCAGTGGCCCCGGCCGTATGACAGTGCTGTCCATGCGGTATCATCCTCTCCATAAACTCCGTTGAACGCGTCGACATTTCTCATACACGTTACTACCGAGTCGGTTCATCGTTCGGTTTATTGGTCGACGTTTGTTACCCAGATAAACCTTTGTATTAGCTTTTATAATACTATCTTTGGACTATATATTGTGGCCGGTAACCACTTTAACGATTAAAACACGAATTTATTTATGAAGCTGTAAAATTGTGCTTGATTTTTTATTGGTACGATTATTAATATTGAAATACATTTATGAGAATGTAATTGCTGTTTAGTTAGACTCCTGTAGTATTTTCAAGGTCTTCGCAACTTACAGGGTGGCATTTACTTAATGATTTGTAGTTTATTTCTACCTAGTTTCTGTTAGCAGCTCTGCCTGCGTGAAAACAGAAAATTATCCTAATGAAACATATTCTCAGGGTAAAAAGTATCCTATGTATGACAGGCCATGCAGGACATGCAGGACATGGTCGATTCGTATACCATGTTTCACCAGTTTAGTTATACCAGTGTGAATAAATAACAAACGTACACACACATTCATGGAAACAGTTTTTGCTTATATTTTTTATTAGCTGTCATGGTTATAAGTCTGCAATATTACAGAAAATACAAAACACAAAGAAACCAAAATAAATGCTTAATTTTGAAAAAAGAATACGTACCTTTGATGTAAAGTATATTTGAACTTATAATTCGAAGTCAATCCCCATTAAAAAACGGCAATTACATAGGTAAGATATATTATTATATTCTGCCGCACTAATTAAAAAAGCAATAAGAAAGGATTTTTGGAAAATTGTATTACTCATAGACACTCATAGAATTGGATTCCTCGTAATGAGCTCTGTATAGCTATATATTCCTAAAAAAAACTACTAATAATCTCTTTACTGCACTTTTAATTATCCTGGCAATATAAATTATTGTAATTTCACCATTATAATTTCAACCGAAAACAGCAGCAACAGCAGGAGCCGGCGACGCGGTAGGCCCAGAAGGAGATGGCGTGACGATTTGGACTCCTTTCTAAAGGATTGGCCGGAAGTGGCAAAAGATAGAGAAGAGTGGAAGAATGGAAGGGAGGCCTTTGCCCTGCAGTGGGACACTACAGGCTCATAATAATAATAATAATAATAAATGTCCACTATTGAACATAGGTTTCTCCCACGTGTCGCCACAATGACCGGTCCCGTGCGCCTCGCATTCATCGAATTCCTGCAACCCTCACCAGCTCTTTGGTCTACCTTGTTGCAAGCTTTTTAACGTTGCATCTTCTAATATGTGGTCACTACTGCAGAACTTTACAATTGTTTTTTTTTGTATGATGTGAATTAATTCTAAACCAGGAGTCGGCTATTCATTCATATAATCTGCTATATGTCATGGAGCTTGGAGTCAGGCACAATGCATTTTCTTCTTCATCCTTCTACTTCAAGTCTCTTCACTCCTCCATTACTTGATGTCAGATTTGCTTAAATTGGTGTGTACCAATTTCAAAACATAACAACAGAACATAACAAAATATAGAACAGAAGGTACATATAAACAAGGTGTGTACCTTGTTTATATGTACCTTCTGTTCTATATTTCCAACTGAAGCTATAACATTAAAAAAAATCTCCTCATTGAGTGGCGTAGCTATGTGACCTAGGGCCCTGGGGCAAAAACAAATTGAGGGCCCTTAAACTGTTAAGGCTTTTCAATCTGGAGGTGAACACAGCACAAACCAAAGAATTAATACAGGGGCATTTCTCACAAACGAATAGAATTAGAAATTTGTCGGGAGTTTTTCTATATTTTTTTAAATGAGTTCCATTATTAAAGTAGTGTTGCAGCTTATTTTATTGAGATTTCAAAGGTGGAAGAATTTTTTGCTCGTTCAATAATATAATATTTCCACAACTATCACACAACACCGTCTAGTCCCAAGCTAAGCAGAGCTTGTGTTATGGGTACCAGACAGCTGATAAGCATACTTATATATTTCTAAATACATACATATTATAGATAAATAACACCCAGACACAGAACAAATGATCGTGCTCATCACACAAACATTTGTCCTGGGTGGGAATCGAACCCACGACCTCCGGCATAGCAGTCAGGGCCACTAACCCCTAGACCAACAGGCCAGTCTAAATAAGCGGTTTGTTAGTCAGGATTCGGGAGACCCTGGAGTTTGTGGGCCTAGCCCCTTACTCTTACTTCCTTACTTACGCCTACGACCACATCTCTCTTCAAATTGAGGAGTTTGACCATTATAATGAGTAATGATTTTATCAATATTATCTTCTCGCATAAGGTGGTTTTAAAAGACATCTGCATCAACTTTTATGATGACCACAGTCATCTTCTATTCTTCGCCTTCTCAGCGTGTTGATGCCAAAAATAGTTTTTTATTTTTATTTTAATTAAATTCACTGATTTGTCCAGTATTGAGCCATGGCAACACCTTTCACTGACGCTGTCATAAGATCCTTACGTGAATAGGTGACAAGGCACGTGATGCAAAATAGAGGGTAGGACATGAGCACTGTTACTTCTGCAGAATTATTCGAAATAAACACTGAGCCCCCAGAACACAAAACGATTACCTTTTGTGTTCTAGAAACTCGGTGATTTTTCCTTCAAATACGGTTTCAGACTATTTCACTCTGTGCGAGAGAAGCTATATATTTCCCATCACATAAAAATCCTTTTATTTATCCATAATCAAAGCACTCACATCATCATCATCTTCCTGCCCTTGTCTAGTGTTATTTGGGGTAAGCGCAACACGTGCTTTTTCTTACTATCTGTCCTATCAGTTATGAAAGAAAAGGGAGTAATTGGTAGCGTGACGAGACGCTACCAATTACTCCCTTTTCTTTCATAACTCACCTTGCACAATCTATCCAGCTTTTATTTGGTCTCCCTCTCCCTCTTCATCTGTCCACATGTATATCATAACTCTTTTTGTAATATGCATTTTATCCTTACACATGCATTTCTTTCTTAACATGCCTATACCAAGACACACGATATACCTTCAACTATTCAGTCACTGGCGCCACTTTCAAACTTCCTCTAATTTACTCATTTCTCACTTTATCTATTCTCGTCACACAACGCATCCGTCTTAACACTCTCATCTCTGCTACATACCAAGATAAATTCCCTTTCAACTTTTCAAGCATTCTCACGTAGTAAAATAACGCCTGCTTATCCAGCAACAGCCTTTTGTTCAAAGATAACACTAGCACAAACGAGTGAAGATAAGACATTATTAGTACCAGTGCGAGTGTACGTTTTTCAATTGTATTAAGTTACATACGGAGATAGAACGCAATCAGGAACGTGGTATATGTTATTACTAAAGATATTTGCATACAAGTAATAATATTGTTTTAGTCTTATGTGGATCTGTACAGTGTACAGTTTAATAGCTGGAGTAATGTGGATGGGAATAAGGCGTTATTTACACTGAGCAATGGTGGAATAAGGGTCGATTTACACAAGGCGTGTGGGATATGGATAAGAGTTAGATGTGGTCAGGATACGAAAGATTTTTCTATCTGTGCTAATGTAAAGGTGCTGTGTGTAACGTTAAAGGCGAAAGTTTATGTGTTTATGCAGGTATGTTTTTTACTTCTTCACGCTTGAGTGGCTCAACGAATTTAGGTGAAATTTAGCACACGGGTAGATCACTCTTCCTTTTTAAGGTTCCGCATCTCAAAAGGAAAAAAGGAACCCTTATAGGATCACTTCGTTGTCTGTCTGCGTGTCTGTCTGTGTGTCTGTCTGCCAAGACCCTTTATCTCGGGAACGCGTGAATAGATTGAGTTGAAATTAAAACCATATATTCAAGTCTGCGGTCCCTTGAAGCTGTGAAAAAAATCAAACTTCAAAGTTAACGAAAAAAAAAGTTACGGCCGTCTATGTCGCAAAAAACGTATAGTTCGGTGTCGAAATATACGCAATTCATAGGGTACTTGCCGTTGAACCAAAATCCTAAAATCTGGCATAAACCACCCTTAATGCGCGAGTCCGACTCACACTTGCCCAGTTTTTTTCATCGAATAAGTTCCTTGTGATAATTTTCTACTTCCTAGCGGGTAAAGCCGCTGCCTGGCAGCAACTTGTAATGTCTTATGTTTAGATACAATAAAATGGAGTGAATGACATCGTCAGGACTGAAAAAAGACTTCCAGGGTTACAAGATTGTAAGAAAGAATCGCCGAAGCCCTGGAATGGACAGGGCAAATGAAGAAATACAGATGGATTTTAATCAGTAAAAATCTGACATGCCCCCTTCAATCTAGAGCGGACGAAATTATGTGCTAATTTCCCACCTCCCCTAAACAAAAGGGCAGGAGGATTTTTTTTTAATCTCAGTTTATTTACAAAGAAGCAGAAAGATGATGAGATTATACGAGTAATATTTATCATCAGAAATAGGTCATAATTGGTTACTTCAGTTGGCAAATTAGTCATAAAATACGGCAAAATTGTCTGTACTTGAATATGAAATTTACTGCAATTTATTATAAAGTTTATTATCATGATTCAGCTTAAATTCTACAGCTAGATGTGCTAGCTTAAACTGTGTTAACAGCTTCAAATATACTATTTAGTTACTTACCCAGTGAGAAACACAACTATTCCGCAACACGAGCTTTACAATATTTTATTTCTTCCCCCCTTGCCAAGTTACAATCGTTACGTTTTGCGTGAACGCTTGGAGTCTGTCACCAAAGGAATTGGAGGCGTGGCCAACTCCAAGCGTTCACGCAAAACGAAACGATTGTAACTTGGCTAGGGGGGCTTAAGCCTTTTGTTATACAACAATGTAAACAGTTCTTTATGCAGGCAATTTAACATGATTTATATCTAAGTTACTTAATCATTATAATATACTAGCTTCTGCCAGCGGCTTTGCCCATGTGAAAGTCGGTTTCTCCATACCAACTTCCAATCCCCGTTTTACTCCTTTAGGGGTTGAGTTAAATTTTAAGTTTGTAGCTGTTATAGTTTCTGAGATTTCGTGATTAATCAGTGAGTGGTTTTCGCTTTTATATTTATAGACTGCTGTGGAATTGGCGGTCTCTTAATATAAGTATTACTTGCTTAAAAGGAAGTTCCAATCACCTTTTTTTAATTTAGCTTCCACTTTCGCACTGCTGAGCAAAGGCCTCCGCAACTTCTAGATCTTCTTTTCTCGAGCCACCCCGGACCAGCCCTTGTGGTAGGCGGCTAGGTCATCTCGCCACCTCTTCCCAGGTCGACCTGTAGCTCCGTCCATCCTCAGTTATCCACTCCAATCACCTAATAATGATAAAGTTTTTGGATCAAAAATAAAGAAAAATATGTATATAAAAATTTTGATGAATCGCCAAACATAAGGGCACGGCAAATTACTCGTAAGAGGGATGGTTGATGGGGCCGGAATGTTCGAGTCGGCAACGCCTCCGATTCCTTTGTTCTGACGATTTGAAGTTTTCTACCAGCATTAACGATTGTAGATTATCAACCTGGCTAAGCCCCCTGGTGAGAGTCGCGGGAATGCGATGAAAACCGTTCGTTGTGGCCACACTCTAGGGAGGCCTATGTCCAACAGTGGTCGTCCTTCAGCTGAAATGCTAATCATGATATAAATATTTTATATCTTTTATTGAAAGACTCACAGATTATATTTTGAATTCTTAAAATAGATCTCTTTGTGAAACCCGCCATCTTAATTTCCGTCTGCCATTTTGCAACAGATTCACATTATCATGGTCCACAGATAATCAACTATGAATGAATGGAATATCCATCTAAGTCGACACAATAAAAATACTCAATGAGCATTGACATACAAAAACGTCTCCAAGCTTAATGAGTTGCAGGAGATAAAAAATGCCGCGGCGGCTTCACAAAGGAAGGCAGAGCAAATAAAAGATCACCGTCAATGTAAAAGGTTTGCGTATTGTTTTATATTAAAGTGAAATAACAATAGGTAGCCCGTTCAATGGATAATGCCGCCACAATGAGAGAAATTAGGCTTGGTTTGTATGGTGATGAGAATGTTGGCATCAGATGGTGGCTGTATACCTCAAATTTGCAATGTGAGTTTTGTTGTCTGAAATGTGCAGAGACAACAACACAATACACAAGTGGAGAAAGTCCAAAAAACGACTTCGAATTCGGATTGAAAGAAATGCGTCTACCTGATTTTGGAACCCCTTTCCTCTCTCCTCGCTTACCATCAGTAGAGTCATTGTCTATTAAAATAAAATTTTAAAATAGACAACACACTGTACAAGAAAGTATCAAACGAATTATTTCCCCACCATTTAAAAAGCTATGTCCGCCATAGAACCCAACCCTTCCTCGATCCGAACATAAGTGGACAACGTGGAGGCTTGTGAACATAATGTAGAAGTGAAATACAACATCACATTGTTCCGTCACCTGCACACGTCAGCCACAGCGCGCATGCGCTTACACTTCTTATTATCTGAGCAATCATCACGCTTTTGTTTCTGAGGGGTCAGTACACTAAGTAGTTTCGAAGAGATTTGCATTGTATCAGGGTAGATTATTCTTTTTTGTTTACGTTTGACGATATCTCCGATTTTGTGTTTTTGTCAAACAGGTTACCTTTGATGTTGGAATGCATGGACATCTTCAGGCTTTCATTCAAAAACCCCCGACGGAAAAGAGGGATGTTATAAGTTTGAGCTGTCTGTTTGTCTATGTGTCTGTCCGTAGCATCGTAGCGCCCAAACGAATGGACTGATTTTGATGCGTTTCTTTTTGTTTGAAAGCTGGTTTAATCGAGATGGTTCTTAGCTACAATTTATGAAGATCTGTGCAGGTATTAAAGATCATCGGCTCGTTGGTTAACTGCGGTTGGGTTTTTAAAACTTAATGGGTGTTTACTTTATTTTAAACATATGTGTGTTATTTGAAATACTCGTGTACATTCTGGTGCCATTTAGCTGGTTTGATGATGCAGCTCGAAGATAAGAATCCTGGATTGCTTATTTACATAGTAAACCTATCGAGTTTGGGCTTATTAGATTCGCCTTAACTAGTGCTACACATTTCTCATGATGACAAGGAGCTGATGCTAGAACTGGGAGCTGGCTGATGGAACTTTGGAGCTCCTACTAGTAAACCCATCGAGTTTGGACTCATTAGATTCGTCTTGACCAGTTCTAAACATTTCATATTGATGACAAGGACTGTCGGGGGTTTTATTTATTTTTATTATTTTGGGTTTTGGCATTTCCAGATTATTGTCATGTTTCATAACTAGATTTACACGTAGGTAATACGAAGGTTGTTCGGTTATTGCTATAATTGACTACTGCCCATATTTTTCAGAATTGGAATGAGCAAATACGAGTAGCTTTTTGTTACTTTTTTAACATATTTTTTTTTTTTCATTATATAACTATAATATATTTATATTATATTATTATTTATATATTTTTTTTCTTAGAACTTTGAGTTAAGCTCGAAATTGGACATAAATTTTGTAATCCACTTTGTTATATGTGGTTTTGGTGTACAATAAAGAATTAAGGAATATGTAACCAAGATATTTTTAATAAACATACAAACTAGTTCAATTCACCATAAACGATTGCATCACTGCTTACCATAAGATGGTCGCAATCAAGAACTGAAACAGAACAAGATTATAATATCATTAAAAAAAAGCATAATACAATTTGATAGAGTTTTAATAATGGAGTTTCTTGTACATTTTCTTTTATAGAACTCTACGCTTTGGAATGTACAATTAGGATCATTTTCTGACTGACTTCTTAACATATCAAAAATGCCTGTAAATGGTTTATTTGAAATAAATGTTTTGATTTTTTCCATTCTCGGTGGAGCGAAAGAGCTCGCTCTACCCATCTATGCATTAATTTTATTAACGTAATCATCAAACAACTCCTCAGCTCTAGGTGGTGAGAGAGGGATTGTCAAACTAGTACTGACTTAAACCCACCCGTGCCCCTTCCCTTACCTTTGCGTTCTTGGACTGTGGTGGTTCTTTTTCTATGTGTTAAAGTATGATCGTTACTTCTAGTTCTGAATGTGATGAGATCTTAACATCTTTCTTTGTTTTTATTTTTCTTTATCATATTGTCATTTGACGTATTAGGTAAGTGTCAATAGGATTGTTCGTAGAACGAACGGTCGATGGGACCAAAAGGCAGGCCGATCGTATCTACTGAATTAACCGCGTTAAGGAGGCCGCGGGGAGTAGGTACATTTTTTATGCCTACAGTACGGAGTGCGCGCAGGACGCTGAAAATGAAAATGCAATTTTTCTCAGTTTTCGCGTAGCAAAACTTAACAAACGACACAATTTATAAGGTCAGTATCTACCTACACACTACTTGTATAAAATACAGAATTGCAATATATTACATATAAAACATTGCTTTGTTATAAAGAAAACTAACAGGATAAACAAAGAATAGCTTTGAAGGGACTAAGATTTGAAATTGGTGTCATAGTTAAATAACACACAGAGCAATAGCTCTGGAAGGTGGATCAGGATTTGAATCCTCCTTTAAAATTATCTTAACATCAAATATATTCATAAAAATATCTGTCATTACACCTGCGCAATGTCAGTGGTCGGTGAACTCCTGCGCATTGTCCTCATTATTGAATGATTTAAAACATTTGTATGACAGAGGACCATGTTGTATGATGAATGTATGATGAATGCTCAGAATATGACATCCTTTCAACGTCGTTGTATGTGTCATAGTTCTTACTTCGTCTTTATTGCTTGCATTTGCTTTTTTGTTAGCATTGTTGTATACTGTGTATGATTATAATATTATTAATGTATTGGTGTATAGTCGAGGGTGTATAGTTATATATTCGCTTCGAATAAGAGCGACTATTTAATATACCTCAGATGATACAGATAGCCAGCTGCACCTTTAAGTTATTTTGCATATCACTACATACCTAATATAAAACAAAGTCGCTTCCCGCTGTTTGTCCCTATGTATATTTAGATCTTTAAAACTACGCAACGGATTTCTTTTAAAAGATAGAGTGATTCAAAAGGAAGGTTAATATGTACGAGTATAAAACGTGCATAGACTTATAATGTTCCCACTACCCAGGCTTCCTCTCTAGGAGAGGGAATGAGCCATAATCCATCACGCGTGCCCAGTGCGGGTTGGTGGATGTCACATGTCTTCGAATTTTTGGTTCTAGGACATGCCGGTTTTCTTCACTGTTTTGAGAGCAGTGGTTATGAAATAAATTACATAAAGTAATACGCATGGCTAGGTTTGAACCCAGGACCTACAACTCGTAAGTCGGAGCCTTATTCCGACCAAATGTTAAAATTACTGAAAGAGAAAAATAATTCTCATATTCTCCACACTCACACAAAAACAATGTAATACCTACTTTACAAAGTGAGTACCTACTCAAATTAAATCACACAAATATTATAAAGGCCAGGTAGGTAGGTAGGCACTTGAAACATTCACAAAATACTCAGTTGTATATTTACTTTAATAATAAATAATAAAATTAAAGTAAAATAAATATTTAAGGGGGCCTCCCATACAAAAAAGCTATTTTTTGCCTATTTTTTTGTGGTTCTGTCATAGTCATAGTCATAGTAGTCATAGTACTTTATTGGTAATGGATTCTTACACGTCATATACAGAATTTAACATTTATGTCAACAAATGAATACAATTAAGTTCCATTACAATGTCAATTAATAAAAAATTACAATGTCAAACAAAAAAGAAAATACAAGAAAACAAATAAATAAATAGTCAAGTTACAATAAAATAAGTCCAAATTAATATTTAAAGTCAAATTAAATTAAATCATAAATTCGTCAAAAGAATAAAAAGCTTGCTCGATAAGCCATTTTTTCAGACGAGCTTTGAAGCTGCCTATAGTCGGGGCACCAGAGATAGCCTCAGGTAGTTTATTATACACGTGACTAGGTAACTAGTCAATGTTACGGAACCCTTGTATTTGGCTGGTTTTTAGGTATGTAATTTTTTTTTTAATAATGTCTGTAATCAGTTTTAAGACCGATTCTAAACATACAGTTACTTTAATTTTTTTTTTCAATGATATAAACTAGTGATTACTGTAATCCCTCCTGATGGTAAATAGCGATGCAATCGTTGATGGGGAAGCGCACTGGTTTGTTAAAAGCCTATTCACTGTAGCCTTCTTCTCAGCGATTTGATGGCAAAATTAATTAAATTCCTTGCCTGGCCCAGTATTCGGCCACGGCAATGCCGTACACTGATGACCTTATAGTACCAGTTCCTACATAAGCGTCTATCCAACCCGCTTCATCTCATGCCTTCCCCCACACTAGTCGTTCATTTTATTGCGTCGATAAGTGAGCAAGGCCAGTAATTACCACTAATGGTTTCGATTGCTGGTGACAAATGAACAAACAGATTCGACCGCGAACCTCATGTGACGCATATATTACATGTTTTTGTTTTTAATGAAACTTTGTATAGTTGATTGGATGGTTGAAGGAATGTGGATGGATATGATGACTAGTGGGACATAATATCTACAAAAATTTGTATTCTAATTAATTATTTTGTTTTATTTTTAATAGCCTATTTTGTGTGATACTGCTTGACAGAAGCCTCCTCTTTCTCCTTCCAAATCATTTTGTCTAGGATAATCTCTAGCCAAGTTTCTTTATTAAAAATTATTTATCATTATTTCATTATATATAAAAGCGAAATACCACTCACTGATTAATCACGAATTCTCAGAAACTATAACTCGGGCGAAGCCGCTGGCAGAAGCTAGTACTAATATATGAAAATAACGTGTCACAGTGTTTATTATTGTACTCTTTCGAAATGGCTTGACCGATTTTTATGATTTTCTTTTTTTGTTGTTTAGTAGGTCTTAGTATAAGTTGTAGGCTATTTTTTGCCCTTTAAAACCCTCTCTTCATTTTTAGGGTTCCGTGCCTCGAAAGGAACAAACGGAGCCATTATAGGGATCACTTTGTTGTCCGTCTGTCTATCTGTCAAGAGGTATCGAGTTGAAATTAAGGCCTTATACCCATGCCTGCGGTCCCTTGAAGTTGTGAAAAAATCAAATTTCTAAATTAACGCAAAAAAGATACGGCCGTTTATATCGCAAAAAAAAAAACGTTTATTACGAAACTATCAAGGGAATCAAATTGACCTAGTATCCTGAAATTTGGCATGAAGCAAGGTCTCATAGCACAAGTATAGGAAAAAATCTCGAGACTGACTTTATATTTACGTCACAAAAAAAAAATGCGATTCGATAAAATCTTCGTAACTCAATTCGGGAATAAAACTGTTTTCAGAGGTTTTTTTTTTTTTTTAAGTTTCTACGGAGCTCTCAGTGCATGAATCCGACTCCCACTTGCCCGGTACTTTTTTCTTTGATAAATTATAAATGGTAGAACAAAATTTGCCGGGTCGGCTAGTTTTAATATGATATTATAAAGAGGATAGATTTGTGTTTTTGTATTTTTGTTTTTATTAAATAAACTCAAAAACTACTGGAGTAATTATTTTTAAAAAATGATTCCTAATTTATATTGCTAATTTATTACTGAGTAACATAGACTATATATATATATATATATATATTTTGCTTTGTCTATTGTAAATTAAGTATGTCAATAAACGCAGAGTGAGTTAACAACTGTTATTACAAAATTTATCTGAAGCGGTAATCTTGAACATTTTAAATGAGCAATTTAAATTTTTAATTTCATTTTATCGGAGATTTGACATTTATAAACAATTCATCTGAACATAGGCCTACATTTACAACGAATAATCTAAATAGCTATATCTTTTAACCAAACATTTCTTACTAATCTCATGTCCATTTTAACAGAAAAACAAATAAATTAAACACTTTATCTATCTTTTTATCTGTTCAAATAGGTACCAAACAAGAAACTTGGTAAGTAAGGAAGTTTTGACGAGATTTCTTCGAGCGAAGTTCTGTCGCTATTTTAATTATCTGCAAATTGAATCCTATACTATGATTTTTTATTAGATGAAGTAAAGTGACAGCTATAACAATGGTTGTTTGACAGTTGGGCATTGTTATTTGACAGTTGGGCATTGTTGTTTGACAGTTGGGCATTGTTATTTGACAGTTGGGCATTGTTGTTTGACAGTTGGGCATTGTTATTTGACAGTTGGGCATTGTCCACTGCTGTCACTTTGGTTCATCTAATTAAAAATCATGGTATAGTGGATATTGTGATGTAAAATTGGAAGAACTAAGAAAACAGCCTTGAACGCAGCGCTGGCCCAGCGACGAAGTCCAAATATGTACATTGGATTTGTACTTATATGTGTTTTGAATGTACCACTAATTACCCAGCGCTGCGCTCTTAAAGGATATTTTCTTGGAGAATAGCATTGTAGTTTTGTTTCTCAAGTACGAACTCAAATAGGCGCGAATTTGATCAAATGAAACAGAGAATTTTATTGTAGTATTATTCGTATAAATTTATTGTTTATCATATACGAGTTAATATACAACATGTCACAAAAACCCCATATACATATCAAGTGCACGGCTTCTTGATTAGATAACAAACGATACTGGAAGGGTTTTCTAACCTTATGTTTACATGGTAGGAAGTTATGAATTATTCTAATACAAATGATAACAGAAACCGAACATTTCAAACTGAGATCAATACATCACTAGCAAAAAATCAGCTGATCGGTGGCAGTAAACTGTTTATGAATAAAAACAAACCTTGTAGTGTTATTTAATACTTACAGTTGTCATAGATTACTTGATCTCTGTTCTCATCCCTTTTTATTGTAATAATGTCTTCTGTTAGTTTATAACCTTAATTTTTATAATTTCTGTATTATTATTTTTGTGTGACATGACGTTGTCATTATCTAAGCTTCTTTCCCACTGAATGTTAGTTAGGGACATTAAGGACTATTATAGCTATGGTCATATTTAAAAGTAAACATATGATTGAATTAATATTAAAAACCAAGCCAAAAACTAGAGCGAATGCGTGTGCCAGACATCTGTGAAGGAAATCTCAACAGCCGTGTAGGGACGTGTCCGTTAGCGCGCAGCTCATTCAATTTGAAAAAAAAAGTGAATAAGTGTGAAACTGACCTACAAATAAATTCTAGCATGAAAACTCCTTAATAACCATAGCAAAGAAAAAAAATGACAAAGAAAAAGTAATGTTCTGACAGCGTCATACGTCAAGACGTAAACAAAACAGTGAAAATAATAAAATTTTGTAAAAGCTAACGAAAAACAATGCAATAGTATAAAAAAGGAATGGAAATGATTATGAAGTGATGTAGAAATACGTGTGAGTATTAATAACACTACAATGTTGCGTAATATTAGCAATTGACGTGGATTGTAATTAAACCTCGTAGTGGTGTGACACGTTTGTTATGATTTGTATTCAAGAATCCGGCGATACCAAGAATTTGGTATCAATTCTCAGAGTAATTTATTTTGAGCTGAAACTTTGTGTAGAGTATCTATACCACCTGTAATATTCAACGCTTCTCGATATATATACCCTTTTGGTTACACGTTGTATAATTCACTTTTTTTATGGTAGGTAAAATCATACAATTACAGATCCCGCCCTTGGGCAGAGCGGGAAATAGTGCCGACAATTTTTTGTTACCAATTACATAATACTTATTAATTAATTGGAAGCAATAATAATAAAATGGTACATATTTTAATAATTATTTATAATTCATTTTGTCAGTCAAAGATTTATTTGCAAATAAATATGGTTACAAAGTTCTTACAATGGTTGTTATAATAGCAGCTTATCATATTTAATCATAATAAAATGACATGCAAATTTTTGGTAAAATTTATTAAATTAGTTATAAGTCAAATCAATAAAACATACTATGTAATTAAATTTGAACTGGAGGAATTCTAATAAAGGTTAGAAGGGATTCTCAATCAACCACCTGCGTAAATCCACCAAGCGGACCATTGGAAGTTCGAAGTTTTGGCTAAAACCTTATTATAAATTTTAATGCACATTCTATATACCTACTTGCATACCTTATTAGGATATATAATATGCAAAGCACACCTATTATACTTACTTGTTACACCATTTAAATGCTCACCTGTATTATGTCAATAAATAATTTGACTTAATAAATTTTGAACTCTTTGACAACCCTTACAGCAAACATATATTAATATGTCTCTTTTTCTCCTCATGAATAAAAAAAAAATCATTAATGTGTGCAATATTTAAATGTTTATTGGAAAATAATGTATTTTGGAAAATTTATTTGAAAGTTTATTGTAAAATAATGTATTTGGATCAATTTTTTAAGGAAATTTTAGTATTTATATACTAAATATTTGGGAGAACACACTGATTCCTGTAACACAGGTGTTACCTAGCACAGGAGTTAGGAATCTTATCTTATGTGTGTGTTTACAATTAAACTGTGAAGCCCCAAGAGGACACCTATTGTCTTTCTATTGTGTCTCTAATTACGGTATTCAAAGGATAGCTAAAACTACCTAAGTATCGTCCACGCAAAAAAGTACTAACAAAGTTCGATACTCAACACCTTGCACTCCGGTATTCCAAGTACAAAACCATAACAAGGCAAAGGATAAAATTTTAATATAAAATATCACAAAACACCGCGGCCTCGAATCCCGGAATCCGGGGATTATTAAGTGTTGTTCTTTTTGTAGTCCGATGTGGCTGTTTGAACTCAATATGTGGTTGCTCATTTAGAGCCCAGGATTAACAATAAAAACGAAATTTGATCATTGCGGCCGACGATACGGCGATCCATTAAGGGGAAGCATGTTTGTGGGATTTTTTTAAAGGAATGGGATATATTTATAAAGGTCTAACTATTGTTTTACTGTAGTTTTAGAAAGAAAAAACGATAGAAAAACGATAAAGTCACATTAAGTGACATGAAAAATTTTTACAAAATCACTTTAAAATAACAAAAAAAGGCCTGTGGGAGGCTTAACAAGACTCCTATCTCAGTATATGCTGCGATATTGTAGTGAAGAAGTATTTATATCTACCTATACTTTTAATGTGTCTACTAGAACTTTTAATGCATTCTCTTTTAAAATAACTGTTTTGCATCCTCAAACAAAAAATGCGGAGACATGTGACATCCATACTCCCACACTGGGCCCGCGTGGTGGATTGCGGCCCCTTTCCTCTCTTAGGGATGAGGCCTGATTTCCAGCAGTGGAAACATTGTAAGGCCGTTTACGCTATGCTTTTTTATGCATCCTCAAAAATTATATCCGTGTTGAGTTACACAATTCCAACTAATTCTACTGGTTTACCTGAAATCGTCGAGATGTTTTACTAAAAAAAGTGTAGATTGTTTACAAGGTTTAAAATTAAGGTTCAAGAAAAGTTTCTCATTTATCAAGTACCTCGTTTATCATTAATGTAAATGAGACTCCAGGCTAAAGAATAATAACGAAAAAATCTAGTTTTTTTTAAATAAGTATCTACTAAACCCACTAGAAACCATTTGAAACAAATTTAACTGTTTTTCAATGGTAGAATTACAATTCACATTATCACAAGCATAAAAACCGTGAAATACAGCAGCAACCTCACCTTAAGCGAGCATTTGCCGCGTTATCAGATCATCGTCCAGCCTGTCCAGTGTAAATAAATCCAATAGTTTACTGCCCAGCCATTGTTATTCTCATTAACCCTTTGTCTCATTAGACCCCGGCTTCATATTCTACCTTATTTTCGTTACTGATGACAGCTCAGATTAGATCCTTTTTTATTTTGTTCTTTTTTTAAAAACTTTTGTCCACCATCTTGTTGTTTTTTCTTTTTTTTTTTTTCGTCGTCATATAAAATTTCAACCAGTCTTATAATTTTGTAGTGTTTATTGCTTTGTCTTTTTGTTATTTTGAATACATTGTTGTAGCTGTAAAGCCTAAATTTTATTTTAAAATGTCGCGTGCTTCAACGACGTTTGGTCGGTAATTAATTTTTAATGGAATGCAAATGAGTGAGTGAAATGAATTGCTTCATTTAGAGCTGTATTTCATTTCTTTGTTTGATAATTTAAGTTAATTGATACAAATGATGTGAACTTTTAAAATTAATTAGTAGGTAATTAAGAGTGGATAAAGAATGCTTCCTGATATGGGTATTTAAAATTAAGTGTGTTCTGTTCACATACCTTCATGCCAAACTTTTTATGGGGTTGTCAAACGTAACTGCTATTTAGCTTTCTTACAAATTACTTGTCTTAAACCTGATTTTGGGTACAGAAAGAAATATTTTTATAAACGTGGAGCATATTAAATGACCAATTTACAAATCGTGCCTTACGTTTTGTAAAATTGGTATTCTGTATTAGCCTTCTGATAATTTGATGTTCCTGTGGACTAAAAACAAGTGTTGTAAGGGCAATTTATGGCCACTGAAAATGCAGGTTTGAGGACGGCGAGCAACGGATAGCTCGCCTTTCGATATGGCCGGAGATATCAGTATAATTGTCGGGGTCTGCTAGAGCTGATACCTACCAGTGCTGCTGGGTTGTTCGATAGAGTCGCTCGGCCTTGGAACGTAAAAGGCAACTGAAGGAACAAAAAAAAATTCTGACACTCACTGTCATCATACCATGAGTGGAGGCCGAAAAAAAAAAAAAAAAAACAAAAAAAAGTGGGGGGATTCATTCGATGATTTGGCACCTCAAGTTACCAAGTAGTTTTTTGCTTCAAAATTTTGGCTTGCTTCAATGTAAAAACTAGACATTTTCATAGACAATTACCACAAAGAGGCCTAACTGCTATTTAGTTATTAGTCCTTAAAACGCAACTTTCACGAAAGGAAATAATATAAATTGCCAACAATGTTTTTAGGGTTTCGTACATAAAAAGGTAAAAACGGAACTCTTATAAGATCACTTAGTTGTCCGTCCGTCTGTCTGTCAAGACCCTCTATCTCGGGAAAGTATGATGTTATTGAGTTGAAATTTAAAACATATACTTATGTCTGTGGTCCCTAGAAGCTGTGAAAAATCAAACTTGTAAGTTACCGGAAAAAAAACTGCCGTTTATGTCGCAACAAACCCAAATTTCGACTCGTCAAAGGAATCAAAATTCAAAGGGTACTTCCCGTTGACCTAGAATACTGAAATTTGGCATGAAGCAAGGTTTCATAGCACAAGTAGGTATAGGAAAAAATCTGAAATACTGTAAATTTATAGTTACATAACAAAAAAAACTTTTTTGCGATACGAATAAAAATTCGAAACTCGATTCGGATATTGAACTGTTTTCATAGAGAAGTTAGTACGGAACCCTCAGTGCGTGAGTCCAACTCGCACTTGCCCGATATTTTTTTTAAGTTGGGAAATCATCAAATAATTCCTCCCGTTTTAGGATAGAGCGAGAGGGCCTATAAGATTTTTTACTGACGAAGACCTACCTACGTTCTTACATATGCCCTTTGCATTCTAGGCCCACTATAACTCTCAAACGTTCCCTGCTCACGATACGGTAGCTAATTTCCGGTATCCAGTCTACTTGAAAACCATTTCAAATTGTTCTAAAGCCGGGTTGCAACCAGCCGATTAGTTAGCACGTTTGTCTAGCAATTTAGCTTCTATAGTGTATTATCTGCCTTACTTTGCAGTTTACGTGAAGCTTGGCTATCTCTAGGCGTTTAGTTACTTAGGTGTAGTTACCTGTACGCGGTTAAAGTATCCCTTGATTTTTGAAGTTTGTTTATAAGGTAGGCAATCACCTTATGACTTCTTATTCTTCTGCTCTAAGGCAAGGCGGGAGAACGTGACACACTTTTACTGACGAAAGCCACACCTATGTTTCTTCAGTTGCCATTTGCGTACCAAGACCACAAGTAAAATATGGACCAAACGGTTGCAATCTAGCCTTCCAATAAAGGTCACCTTGGTTCGAGGTTGGTTTGTTTTGCGGTCACATGGATTCAAACCACGCGCCAACACACACTGTGGTTGGAAAAACGCACCTCCCAACTAAGGGCGTTGAAGGTCATGGTTTATAACTGCTGTCTACATGGATCGATGCTAGCAAGGTCACCTTGGTTGGGACGTTGGTTTGCTACCGTCTGGTCAACCTTTTACCCTTTCAGAAGTAGTCGACCCATGACCCCAGTAGGCTTTGACCCTGCGGGGCCTCTGCGGGTATGCTGACATCTCTTTGAACGGCTTTGAGGATACACCTCAAAGAGTTTTAGATTTCTTTACGTTTTTATGTGTCAAATTAGCTACATAAAACTTAGATTAGCCTATATGGCACGATTTCATATCGGTCGCGATGATCACACACACTGGGCGGCTAACACTATTTCGCTTACACGACAGTGCCGGTTCTTATATCTGTTCTTGTCTATCAATGACAATAGGTTTGCGACTGTGATGACACTGATCATAGATGTGTGAGTTTTGAGTCCAGGTTTTCTAATTGCGATGTTAGCGCGTAACGTAACCTTCCTTATAACATTATCATCATCATCAGCCTTTTAATGTTCCCACTGCTGGGACACAGGCCTCCTCTCTAAGAGAAGGAATAGGCCATAATCCACCACGCGGGCCCAGTGCGGATTGGTCCCTTAAAACATATCAATGACAAAAAGGCCAACGAAGATTGGTGTGTTATCGTCATAATTCATTTTATAGATATTGTTCTATGGGTAGGGGACAGAAAAATAATGTAATGTTGACTCACTGTCGCTCTATACCTACTTGCAAAATAACAAGCGACAAAGACAAATTTAATGCGTTCTTCGAAAGGCTGAGAAACCTCGGTGAGTCATAGTTTTACGGTGTTAGCTGTAATGAAAATATTAAACTGGATGTATCGTCATCTTTACAACTACTAAAAACTCTTTCATTTTATTATATTGGTGTAGATAGTATCTCCATCTACCTAGCCTTTTTATATCTAGCTTGGGGTCCAGATGCGGCTCAATATCTGTGGAGTATCGTGATGTCCCAGTGGTTAAAGCACCTTCCTCTCGTGCATGAGGTGGCGGTTTTGAAACCGGGCAAATATCGATGTGAAGTTTTCAATTCTTATGTAATTTTCTCAGTTTATCATGGACAGTAAGACACCCCGTGCCTCGGAAATTATGTAAAGCCGTTCGTCTCGGTTTTGATTCGTAGATCTTTGGCAGTCGTTACTGGTAGTCAGAAGCCAGAGTGGCCATCAGTCAAAACAAGGAGTATCGTATTGCCTAGTTACTGGGTTTTGGAGGTCTGATAGAGAGTCACTCCATGTAAAATATTGATGTTCAGCCACATTTGGTTACTAGAAGCCGATCCCAAAATATTTGGTAAAGGTTAAGGAGAATATGAATGATGACACATTTTTATTGACGTACTTACAGTTTTCTTCTTCATTTCTGATCTCTTCTAACGACAATGAAACCAAAATGATCCGCAATCAAAAACGTTGGTAAGGACTGGTCTTGTTTTAGGTGAGCTATCATCAAATGACTTCTCACGCTCTAGGATGGAGCGGGAGTGTGTGTGTCAGGCTTTCACTGACTAAACCTCACTCCTATGTTCCTTCGTTACTTTGCATTCCAGGACCTCGGGTTTTCCTTTGAGAAGCGAAACAATGGCCCGAGTAGAGGTCGACCCTGCTGAGACCCTGTGGTTTTGCTGAGATCTCTTGCTACGATGACGTCGGCACTGCTCCTCGAAATTCCATCGGAGTGATCAAGGACTTATGCCACTGCACAGATAAAGCCGTCATAACAACCAATACCAATCAAAAATATTAATTAACAAAACTTATAACATCCCTCTTTTCCATCAGGGGTTAAAAAAAGGATAACAATACCCAAACATCAGCATCAAAAAACTTTATTAAAACGTAACAACAGATTAGATAGGGCTCAGTTAAAGGTCGTTCACACTCTCCTTTGTCGCTGCGACCGGCGATCAGTCAGCGAACAGATATGGATGTCATGTGTTTTATACTGAGTTGCCGCTACGCTTTAATTGATTAAAGCTCGTTGGGAAAACTGTGGAGCTGACGTTATTTTTTTTGGTTTATGATAAGTCTTGTTTTTGCTTTTATAATTGAACTTATATTAATATTATAATAAAGAAACAACTTTTTTTAATTTTGGAGCTTTTTTTGTAAATAATAAAATCAAAAACAACGGGACTGATTTAAAAAATTCTTTCACTAGAATGCAACTTTATCACCGAGTTACTAAGGTATATACACGGTTAAATTTTGGTCGTTTTAATCCCGCGGAGGGTCGATTCGGTACATGAAACTCTATCAGTTTGTAAAGATAAAAATGAAAAATAAAGTACTTTATTTTTAAACTTGAATTAATTTACGCATGTACGAAATTGATTTCTTTAAGTAAACCTCAGCTGATCGAGGTCAATGGACTGTAGGTAGTTAGTATGCAACGACCGACAACTCCCTACAAGGTCATTGACTCGTTTACTTAAAGAAATTAATTTCGTATATGCGTATATTAAATCGAGTTTTAGAAAAAACGTACTTTATTTTTTAATTTTCTCTTTATAAGTCGATAGTGTTTGTACCAAATCGATCCTCCACGGGATTAAAACGGCCAAAATTTTACGTTAACTATTTTAGTTAGTATAATTAAACACTTTTACGGTCAGTTATCATATTTTAATCAAAATAGAACTTGATACTGACCCAAAAAGAATACTAGTCTAACAAAATTTGTATTTCGCAGGCTATCCTAGTGCTTATTTCTTAAAGTAAAAGTTCTCATAATTAAATAGAGTTTTCACAGAAAACGACAGAATATTAAGTAGTTAGTAAAACTAATACACTACAAAAAATAACTAGGGCGTGGTTCGTCAATTAAAAAAAAATTACAAAAATATTTACGGCAGCCCCACCCCACCTCTGTCCAACGACCAAGTTTGACAATGCTCGCGGCAAGCTAAAAGGGCTGACGAACAGGTGTAGCCGACCGGAGCTTTCTTGTACGTCCAGCGTCCGCCATTGCAAGAGATAGGAGGATGCTGATAACTGCCCACTAAGTTATTTTTACACTTATCCTAGGTTTATCCTAGATATGGAATGGGATTAGAACTTTAGAAGAGAGATCAATGTAGTATTGAAGATAGTGCTATGTTTTTAGATTGTGGTAAAATTATTTTGTAAGTCGATGGGTTTTTGAACTAAAAGAATAAAAAAATATATCTCTTTTTTAATTATTTGTTATTAAATAGTGCGAATAATTTTATTAAAAGTGAATTATGTACTTAAAAACGCTTAAGCCGAGGTAGAGGTATCTGCTTACTGGGCACTGTACTGTATCTACTGGGTACTGTATCTGTACTGGGTACTGCGCCTGTACTAGGTAATGTATCTGCACAGAGTACTATACCTGTATTTACTGGGTACTATCCCTGTATCTACTGGGTACTATCCCTCTATCTACTGGGTACTATCCCTGTATCTACTGGGTACTATCTACCTGGTACTGTACCTACTGGGTACTGTATCTGTATCTACTGGATACTGTACCTGTATCTATTGGGTACTAATACCTGTATCTGCTGGGTGTACTGTATTACAACTATATTATCCGAGTAAAAATCATCATTTTGTACCTTATTTTACTGGTTGTGTCGAGGGGTCTTCTATGGGGTCGAGAGTCCTAAGCGTCTATAAGTAAGTACTTTAGATGGTATTAATGATATTCTTTAGTATGGCATGTAATAAAATAGACCGAGTTTGAACCATAAAACATCTAGTAGACTATAATCTTAGTTTTCTATAGGCCCATTAAGTTGTAAAGTTTAAGTAAACTGTTTCTTTTTATTTTCAGAAGTCCTTTGCAGTAGCTTTGCGGCCTGTAATCGGATAGCTTTAAGTGTTTTACCGAACAATTGAGAACCTAGATAAGCTAAGTGAGAGCAGCTAGGTGCTCCTTAATGGGACTGGGCTCTGGACGTCCGGAGATATTGGCATAAATATACCTTCTATGAGGCTTGACTGAAGTGGATTGATACGGAAATCAGGCTGCTGATATGAAATTACTGCTACAAGGAATTTCTTGGAAATTAAATTTATTTTTAGATCAATAAAAAATCTTACAATATTAATTGTTTACTATCATTTTCTATCTTGTCTGTTTTTTTACTGTGCTGTTCCTTAATTGGCAAAAACGGTACTGTTTCGTCTTTTAACACATTTTTGATCGTTTTTTCTATATTTTTTCAATATATATTTAAGTTATTATTTCTGAAACAAACGCTCCTTGAATCACATTCATTTTGAGTCGATATTACTGTTGATAAACTTTTATGTAAGTACTAATCTATTTTGGTTCACTGTGCGCGTCTATGCTATACGGGAAAACTGTACTTTTCGCGTATCATCGGGTGCATCGCGATCGTGGTGAATATGACGTATCATCAGTTCACCTTTTGGGACACCTTCCGACGCAGAACTTTTCGGCATTGTCGGTAATCTGTTCTGCAAGAAATGCGCCCTGCCCACTGCCACTTAAGTTCGGCGATTCTTCGGGTAAAGTCGGTAGCCTAGGTTCGGTAATGTTCTCTTTGAATCCGCTGCCTCCTATACCTTATACCAAGCCCTTATCGATGCGGCTTTTCAGTTAAATGCTTACACGGGGCAATAGTGCCAATTTGTTGCATATTATCTACTACGAGAGGACAGATAGCCTGACAGATTGGCATGTACTTAGTGGGAGGTGGGCGGCTGGGAAAAATGCTCCTTACTAGCAAAATGAACATAATTGCTCACTATTCATGCAGTATCAGTCGCCTTCGTCCATTTGTTCACTCAAAACTGATGGACATTCGCCAATTACATTAGTTTTACTATTGTATGGGTTCTTAAGGCGACGCAAATCGGTCTGAGTCTTGGGTTAACTTTTTTATTTTTTCTAAAATTCAATGTTGGAAAGAAATCCCGCTCTATGGGATTCTGATCATGTTTCTTTTTTCTCTATATTTGTATGTCGGAAAATCATCCAATAACATCTCCGCACCTTTGGGCGGGGCGGGAGATAGTGTCAGACTTTTACTGTCTAAAAACACACTCTTGCCCCATCGTTACCTTTCATACCGGGGCCAACCCTTCCTTTCAGAAAACGATTCTTGGCCCCAGTAGGCTTCGACCCTGCTGAGACCCTACGGTTTGCTGACAACTCATTAAGGCGCGCGTGGTACGATTCGTTCCGTCGACGATTTGGGCTCGGTCCGGATGGTTACCGAACAGTAGGACGGCGAGCTACCCATTGCTCGCTGTCCGCAAGCCCGCGCCTGCGGTGGCCAGAATCGGATCGGAATCGGAATCCCGGTGGTGGCTAGGACGTGACGGTCGTTGCCTCACGCGAGCGGCCTCCTCCTTTGCTAGCATTACTGCTTCGCAAAAGGAGGCGATTGCCAGCCTGGCTGGGTTTGAACTCGCAACCTACAGCTCGTAAGTTGGGATTGTTACCACTGCTATCCTGTAACTTATAAGTTTATGAAAGTGACAATGAAATTCCATTTAGTATAGTTTTTGAACTTCTTTTTTATTTGATATAGTGCATGACTGCGATCCCACCTGATGGTAAGCAGGGATGACGACGCAACTTATCACGAACAGATTAGTGGACGTGGTGATATGTGGTGACATCGACGCTAGTGGGCCCCGTATACATTGCTGATTTCTTTGTGAGGCGCACGTGGAACTCAACGCGCCGTACGACTTGAGCTTGGTCTTTATTGGACGGCGAGCTACCCATTGCTCGCCTTACTTACCTGGCATCCACAAAGCGAAATTGTAACAGCCAAAACTTGATCGTCTCTTTAAATATTCAATGGGTGATCCATGTTTAAAATTGAATGTAATTATTTATTTATTTATTTAATCTTCATGTACAATAGTGGTACATAGGCGGACTTAATGCAACAAGGCATATCTGCAATATCTGGTAGATACTTAATTATAATTATACTCTTACTATTTAGGAAACTGTCTGTACAATATCTACATAGTTAAGAAAAGATAAAAGATTGTTTTACAAGCTTTTATTTAGTGGCCCTGGCCGATGTTTGCCTGTGTTCAAATCTTGCAAATTAAAGTTGATCCACTTCCCGGTTACCGATTGACCTGAAATTTTGCATGCATGTGTAAATCGCTTGACAATGCAATATTATGATGACATACAGCTGATCTGATGTTGGAACTGGAAGGTGGCCATAGGAACTTGGTCGTAAACGACATAACCCCTTCGAGTTTGGGCTCGTTTGATTTGTATTGACGAGTGTTTAGGTGCTAGATGGTAACCAGAGTCTGATGATGGAACTGAAAGATAGCCATAGAAATTCGGAATTAAGCGCAATAAGATAACCACATCGTGTTTTGAACTTTTGGAGTGGTCTTGACTATTAATTATAATAATATTATTCCATAATGATATTCCACAACTATCACACAACACCTTCTAGTCCCAAGTTAAGCAGAGCTTGTGTTATGGGCACCAGACAGCTGATAAACATACTTATATATTTCTAAATACATACATATTATAGATAAATAACACCCAGACACAGAACCAATGATCGTGCTCATCACACAAATATTTGTCCTGGGCGGGAATCGAACCCACGACCTCCGGCATAGCAGTCAGGGTCACTAACCACTAGACCAACAGGCCAGTCAATTATATACATATATACCGCGCTATAAAAGCTTGCTATAAAAAATGACTCATTGAACACTTGTTATTACTTCGGTACTTGCCAGTATCGATCTGAAAAGACATTTATCAAAATTGCACGCAAAGGATCAGGATCCCAGGTGCAAAACTATTATCATAAATATTATAAAATTCATTACTTTATTACTTGACAAGGTTGTAAACTGCAATTATGTTTAAAACGATATTATTTTCGATGTAATCTTTGATGGAATGAATAATGTGCTCCTTGAAGGTCAGGAGAGGCTTCTCTCTCATATCGTATCACCTCATTTGAGACTTCAAATGAGACGGATGAGAATGCATCATTGGTTTTTGTTTCATCAAATAACTTCTCTCGCTCTGGGTGGAGCAAGAGAAGAGGGTGTTAGATTTTTACTAACTAAAACCCATAGTGTTCCTACAGTTTTTTTTTTATTGATAGGTTCGCGCTTGACCCCTATCTCACCTGATGGAAAGCGACGATGCGGTCGACGATGGAGCGCGCTTACCCTAGAAGAAACCTATTCACTCTTGACTTAAAGATTCCCGGGTTGTAGCCATCAGGAAACACAGACTCCTTTTTATGAGCATCGGCCCTAAATGGCTTCGTAAATTTGACTGATCTCTGTTTGAGGCGTGCCTGCAACATAACGCGCCGTCGACCCAAGTTTGGTCCTTATCGAACGGCCAGACGGCGAACTATCATTGCTCATCGTCCTGCGAATCCCAATGCACGAGGTTTCTCCGGCGGGGATTTGCATTATAGGTGTGCTTTTGTTTATAGAGATTACTATAGTCACAAGAATCAATTTCCCTTTCACCCCATGAACCTAAATACTGTTTTCTTAGAAAGAAAGATTTTAAGTATTAGTATTACCTATATAACAGTATGGTATTGCCAGGCAAGGAATTTAACTAGTCTTGCCATCGACACGCTATGATGACGATCTAGCATTAAACAGCAATCGTCTGTGGAAAAAAAAACAGAAATATTATTCCTTAAAAAAAAAACAATTCATCATTATCAGCCTTTTAATAATCACCCTACTGGGACACAGGCCTCCTCTCTAAGAGAGGGAAGGGGCCGTAATCCACCAGGTGAGCCCAGTGCGGGTTCAAATTTTTGGTTCTAGGACATGCCGGTTTCCTCATGATGTTTTCCTCCACCGTTTTGAGAGTGGTGTGTAGTGGTGATGAAATAAGATACACAAAGTAATGCACCTGGCTGGATTTGAACCCGCGACCAACAACTTGTAAGTCGGGGCCGTTACTACTCGGTTACCACTGCTCAAAAATAATTTACCACACAATATTCGTGGTATTAAGCAATAAAAAAAACTTACATTAACACAAACAATAATAAAGTTCATTTTTATGTCCGGCAGCAAACGCCAAAGTAATATTTAAAATCGATAATAAAACGTTATGAGATGAAGATTTCAGATTCGTATGTTACGATTTTACTACGTTGTAAACTGCCGCGGAGTAAGTAGTGATGGTAAATTGTTTTTGAGTTTCCTTAAGGAGATGATAGTCATAACCATATATATAAATAGCACCAAGGAGTGTGAAAAATTGCACAAGGTTTCCTTTTATGATGTAAGCGAAAACTAAGACAGAATTTTTCCCAGCCTGCAAACTGCGGGCAGGCAGGGTCGAAGCCTACTGGGGTCATCCCCAGTAGGCTTCGACCCTGCCGGGGACCCTGCCGGGGCCGGGTATTCCTTTCGAAAGTTAACCCATGACGGTTAACTTCTGAAAGGAATACCCGGCCCCGGCACGATAGGCTATGAAGGAACGGGGTAGGTTTTTAGTCAGTAAGAGTCTAACACTACTTCCCGCTCCGCCCAAGGGATTTGTCATTAGATGATTTTATCTACCATAAAAAAAAAACGGCTTGATGATGAAATAAAGTTGACGGTTTACTTTGTAATACAAAGGAAACAACGTCTTTAAATATTCAAACAATATCAACCCTACTCATTCTGCATACGAAAACCGTTCCCAAGAAAACACAGGCTATCTACATCACACTTCACGCCCAATCGATAATGTCTATGAACTAGACATTTTCGATTGAAAGGTCGCAATTGTGATATGATTGGAGGTCGTAATTGTGATATGGGCCGTGAGAATATTCAATTATGAGGGCGAACTTAATTGCAACTTGATAAAGTTGAGAAATATTCAAATTGCCAGACATACATCTGTTAAAATTACTGAAAAGAAAAAAGAGAAAAAAAAGCAATCCATATAGTCGTCACATTAACAATAATAAATATTTAAACAATTTGCACTCGAAAACCGGTCCCAAAAACCCGAAAACACGGGCTATCTACATCACACTTCATGCCCAATCGATAATGTCTAGTTCAGGAGGTCGTAATTGTGATATGGGCCGTGAGAATATTCAATTACGAGGGCGAACTTAATTGCAACTTGATAAAGTTAAGTTGGCTCTAAGTGAACTATCTTTGAACTAAGTTAACTGACCATTATCTTTGCCTTTGTGCTTGGTAGCTCGGTCCTCACCTAATTGGGGGTGGGAGGACGTTGGGATAGAGAGGATGTGACTTGTCTATGATTTTGGTTTTTCTGTTGACAGGTTTGTTTTTTAGGTTTAAGACATCTGTCTACTGTGTGTAGTCTCAGTTTCTATTGAAGGCCATTTTTTTTTTTTGTAGTGTACAACATTACCACGTTCAACAGGCTCACTTTTTTTCTATACGGTATATTATTCCATGACTCTTCACACTCTAGGGCGGAGCGGGACTCAGTCTGTCAGACTTTTACTATTTATTTACAATAAAACCAAATCCTATATTCCTTCTTTGCCGTCCGGTTCAAGACCCCCGTGTTCCCTTTCGGACTACCCATCACTCCAGTAAGTAGGCTTCGGCCCTACTGGGCGCCTACAGTTTTGCTGACATATCTTTGAGGCGCGTATGGAATACTACACGTTGTCGATAACTCGGGTTTGGTTCGGATAGTTACCAGACGGCCAGACAGGGAGCTAACCATTGCTCGCCATCTGAAAAGCCACGCGGCTGGGCCGTGAAGATGTGACCAAGAGCCCAATGAGGCAGATTTAAGTTTCTTAGTTAAAACAAATAAGGACAATTTTCCTAGGAATATCCACAGTAACCTTACTGTGAGCACGTCCGGTGCCGTCCGAGTCTAATCGAGTTATTGTGAGCGGCACAATGCCGCAATCAGCCGCGGCCGCAGCGGCAGCTGCAGGTGCTGTATTGTCGTGTGTATGAGAGAGAGCCTGCGAGCTAAAGGGTAAAGTTTACATAGTTTTTGGTTTTTAGAAGATTCTAGAATTTTTGAAAATCGTATAAGTTCAAAAATTCTAGAATCTTCGATGTACGTACGTTCAAGTACGCTGTTGTTGTGGTTTTGTTGTTTTGTTGTTATGTTCTTCCGTTGCATTTGAAAAGGACGTAGGCTACTTATAGGCGTAAAAGTATGCACGCTGTCCTACAATCAGGAATCAGTTTTTTTATGTAAATGTTTCCTTATTAATTACGTGTCTATGCTAAAATAAACGTGTTTTCTTTCTTTCTTTCTTTTTTAGGAAATTGTAATGGCACACAAGTTCTGTTTGTAATATCACTATGACATTTTTTTAGCATATAACATAATCAGCCTTATAATGTTCCCAATACTGGGACTCAGGCCTTTGGAGACAAAAGTGGCCGTAATCCACCACGCGGGCAAGGGTCTTGACAGACGGACAACAGAGTGATTCTATAAGGGTTTTTTTATGGTAGGTAAAATCATCCAATGACAAATCCCGCCCTTGGGCGGATCGGGAAGTATTGTCAGACTCTTACTGACTAAAAATCTACCCCGTTCCTTCGTTGTCTATCGTGACGGGGCCGGGTATTCCTTTCGGAAGCTGACCCATGACCCCAGCAGGCTTCGACCCTGCCAGCCTGCAGCTAGCAGGCTGGGACTCTACGGTTTGCTGACAGCTCCTTGAAGCGCGCGGGAACAGATCGCGCCGTCGACGACTTGGGCTGGGTCTGGTCGGTTACCGGACGGTGGCCGGAAATCGGGATCGGAATCCCGGTGACGGCTGGGGCGAGCACCCCGTTGCTTCTGCCTGATGCGGTCGGCCTCCTCCTTTGCTAGTATTACTGCTTCGCAGAAGGAGACGACCGCCTGTGTTTCTATAAGGGTTTCGTCTGTTTTCTTTTGAGGTACGGAATTTTAAAAAACCTCGTTTGTCTGTGGAAGACTTACTGAAAGACGATTACAAGAAAAGATTAATTTATTTAGTGCATTGAAATTGAAATGAAACAGTAGGTACCTACTTACGTAGTTAAAACTTCTTGTTTTGGAAAAGTTATGGTCAATAAGTTGCCTGACATTTTATTGTTTTCTGCTTACAAACATTAAGTAACTTACTACCGTGATTTAAAACTTATACTGTGGATTTTAATTTATGGTATCGTAAAAAACGTGACTGTCTAAATAAATACTAAACATTTCCACGCTGTGAACAATAAAATAATCCCCGAACTTAAAAACTGAAACCTTTCATTTGTCGACAAAATTAATACTTTAGCAAAACTCCCTTTATTTTATTACTCACATTAAATTTCAAATTGATTCATGAGCTCTTCGGCAATAAGAAAGAAATATAACGACTTCATATTATTGCCAGCGCAAAAAATCAATTTGAGGCAAAATTCATAACTTGCAACATTGTTTTAATTGCAAAAAAGATTTTCTTATAATATTCTATAAGACGGCCGGTGGCCACCGCACGCTACAATAAAGGGACAATAAAGAATACTAAAAACCGGTTGCAAAACAATGCTGGCCGCGCGGCGTTGCTTGACGTTTTTATCATTTCGTGCGGAGAACAAAAGCTGAAGGCTTCCTGTTGAAGCTGCATCACCATTCTTGTGAAGCGACTTGCGAGGGGACATACGGCTGGAAAGAATGACCAACCTTGTTGTGGTCAACTTTTTAATAAAGCTATTAGCGCCAGCGCTGCCGCCGCGCTGACGCCGCGCTGCCGCCGCGCTGCCGCCACGCTGCTAATGTGAAGGCGCCTTTAGAGAACATTTATGAAGGGAGTTATCAAGTAAAAATAATAATGGTTTCCTCATTTCTCTGTAACGTTCTTAACTTAATTGACGAAATAATTGACTTTCTGTTACTGTAACCTTTTAATAAGTTCGTTGTGTTAATATATAAGGATTGTTTACGCTCAGTATTCAATTTTAAGTCTAACACTATACACAACGACTTGTAATTGGCTAGCAGTCGTTTATGATTGTTGTTTCTTTTTAATCTGATTTTTTTATTAGCTGTATGTCTTCCAAGCTGTAATAAATACATTAAGGAAGAAAGAAAAACTAGTATGGCCACAATACTTATTATTTTTTTTCAAAATTAAATTCTTTGCCTCTATATGGCCAAAGCAATATCATCTGCTGACGCTATCATAAGATCCCAATGTAAACAGGTAACAGGGCACGTGACGCAAGATGGAAGGACATCTTTGCGACTAAAGACTGTTTACTTTACTTGCTGTCTATACTTACTAGCCATATGTCTCCCGAACTCTTGTCTCGATACATTAACGTACAATAGAGGTGGACGATCTATTCATTGGCGCCACAATGCGATCGCATCGGACGATCGCGGCCGATCGCACGTGATCGCACTTGCAACGCACTGATAATAACATCACTGTTCCTTGTAATTTGAATCCAATGCTGAACAGATGAATCCAACCGAAGTCGGAAGATTCCGAACGAGTGCTTTATTGAGTGTGCAGACAATAAGCCAGGTGTATAAAGTTATAAGGAAGACTCGTAGCTAAATAATTGCAGTTAAACAGATCTATCTTCGATGTTAAGCAACGCTGGCTGAGGTCGTTCCACGGATGGGTGAACATTCATTACATAACGAGACTCCTCCCCGTCTCGGATAGCAGTCAAACAGTTGGTAACGATTATAATTTGTTCATCTCTGACAGTTGTTACAGATAGTGATTACGTTGATTCTAAATCGGGATATATTCATTATTTTTGACTGTTGCTTTTCCTATTGCCTTCCCTTTCTTATACATGCCTATCACCTTTGTGTGAGCAAAAAGGACTGAATGCCCTGCGTAATCGAATATGGAATGACATTTCGATGAGAACCCCGCAATTTTGATGAGTCCTGGTACGAAGGCAATGAAAAAACGGGGTGGGTTTTTTGCTCAGTAAAAATCTGATACTATCTCCCGCTCTGCCCAAGGGCGGGAGTTGTGATTGGATTATTTTTACCCACTAAAAAAAAATAGAAATAATCTATTCACTCTTGACTTAAAGATTCCTAGGTTGTAGCCATCAGGAAACACAAACTCCGTCAGGGAATTTAACTCCTTAGCTGTACGCACAATGAACGGTTTTCCAAAACGTTAGGTGGGATGTCCACCAGGTACCGGCGGCGCATCACCATCGGAGACTCGATGGATTGTAAAGCACCTGGAATGAAGCTGAAGTTCAGTGGATTGAGTTGATTTATCGAGTGGTTTTATTATTTATTCTTTTTGTACATACAGTTTTAACAAAACAATAAAAAGGTCACTGGATGTACAATATTGTACATAGGCGAGCTTAACCCATAATTGGGTTTTCTTACAGCAAACCGCATACATAAATAATTAGAAAGAAACCTTACATTTGAGAATATTTAATCATGCACAACAAAACTTAATTACATAAATGATTACATCTAACTTAAACCCAAAAGTATACTAAATAGATATGCGTACAGCACACTATACATAAACATAATATATACAACATAATGTATAAATATATAAATAAAAATAAAAACTTATACATACATATTTACGGGTCATGTGGATAGGAAATGTTCCTTAATTCTTCCCCTGAAAACCTCCAACGAAGGGCTAGCCCTCAATGTGTGTGGAAGAGAATTTCAGAGGCGCACTGCACGAACTGTATTAGTTTTCATAACAATGATAGTTTGTTTGTACCAATTTTGCATAGTTGTTCAGTTCTTATTAGAAGGAGATTTTATTTAATACTAATAGCTTTTTTCAATGGCTTTGCCCATGTGGAATTAGTACTTTCTTTCATTGTAAACTGTATCGTACGTAGGGAACGTAAGGCATTGGCGGTCAGTACCTCTACCATGAGTTTTAAGCAATAGTATTCGTCGCTATTCGATATCGACGCCGTAAATATTTTGTATGGCAAATTTTGGTTCTGCAAGTGACCGCTAGAGGCGCTGCAAAATTTGCCATACAAAATATTTACGGCGTCGATATCGAGAAGCGACGAATACTATTGCTTAAAACTCATGGTAGAGGTACTGAAGTAATATGCTAGCCCGTAGGTTGACATGGTCGTCAAAGCTCTCTGTATCTACAGTTGCCTTTTTATGATTGCAGCATAAGCATAATTAGCCTTATAATTATCTCATTTCTGGGACTCAGGCCTCCTCTCTAGGAGAAGAAATGGGCTGTAAACTACCACGCAGGCCCAGTGCGGGTGGCAGATGCCACTGTATCTTCGAATTAGGACATGCCGGCTTTTTCACAATATTTTCCTTTAACTTTTTTGAGAGCAGTGTTTATGAAATAAATTTTAATTACATGAAGTAAGCGCCTGGCTGGGTTTGAACCCGCGACCTATAACTTGTAAGTTGGGGACGTTACCACTGGGTTATCAATATTACTGTGAATGGCGACGACACTGAGTGGTTGAGTGATTGACTGCTAAGCTGCGTGCCGCGGGTTCGATTCCCGCACTGAACAAATATTTGTATGGTTTACAGATAGATGTTTCAGGTCTAAGTTTCTTGTGTATGTGAGTACACCTACTACGATACATTAAATATACGATACATTTTTAAATAAGAAGGCTTCTACTACATTTTTGATTGATTTTTCACTTATCTTTAGTACCTAAGTTTTATCACCACCACTAACCGATTGTTAACTTAAAACCATATCAAAACAAATTTCCAACATGCTGTAAATTACTAAACGTATTTCCAACAATGACTGAACAAAACAATGACTTAAAAGACAAATAATCGTCAGGTATCGGCTCTCGTATTAACGAGGAGTGTTCGGAACATTTGTCAAAAGAATAACACAATAACTGTTATGGATAACCGATAGTTTGTTGCCTAGTTAACTCTAACGAGGCGTGGTGCAACCTGGCTGTAAGATGGGGGCACATCGAGGGAGAATGTATGCGAATTTGTTTTTTTTTTGACTTCACATTTTATGGTGTCATTTTTCTTGTTTGTCTTGGTATTAAATTGCAAGATGTTTAATGGCAGTTTACTTTGTTTTTTTTTTTTTTTTTTTAATTAAAAACTCTACGAGTACATGCATGGTTTGACTGGGTTTTGCAACTTTGGAACAATTGTCGTTTTTATATTTTGCTGTGTTTATTATTGAGCAATTTTATATTTATATTATCATTAATTTTATTATGTCATATTTTATGAAAGTCTATTTAGACACACAAAGCAACGAAATATAAAAGGTCAATATAACAAATCAGATATTGAGATCTTTGCGTGAATCAGATCATTACATTATTCAGATCATTACTCACAAAATCACTCAATCCTATTCACAAAAAGAAATTCCCTCTATATTTTAATAACCATTTCTAAACAATCTCATCCCAGTATGCCACAAGAACATTGCGATACAAATGCCTGGCGACGGGGGGCCGCGATCGCGACCGAAACGCGCGTATTGTTGCTCGTTACCTGCGACAAATCGCAGTCGCGACCCCGGTGTGTCGCAGCCACTAGTCAGCTAATTGTGTAGCTATGAGAAACAATGCAATTATTTAAAGTGTAAGGGGACGATTATTTGCACGTCGGGTTGAATAATAATTTTAATAGTGGATCTTTTGTTTTGTTTAAGAGGCTCCTTTACGAGCCTTCTATCATCCACGTGCCATGTTTTAAAAGCTTGTTGTTTCATTCACTTTATTCCAACGCAATGTCTGCTTGAGGTAACACCCGATCGCTCTTTTGTCATTTACTCAAATATTTCACAAAGCTTGGTCCAGGTACCTAATACAGTTTTTTTTAAACCTTAATAATGTTTGGATGTCATTAAAAAGTCTCAACTAAATGTGTTATTGCTATACCCACGTTATGAAGGGCCAAAGTTCACGCATAATAGCAAATTTTCAGTGGTTTCACACTGGATTAGTTTTACACAAACTTATGATACGATTTCAATAGAAACTTATAAATCCTTATTTCAAAAATATCAAGATAAAGATGTGTAACAACGTCATTCATGTAAAAGCGGTTTTATGGAATTTCTTGATATCTTGGGTTAACCGCTCTTAACAGTTTAGCGGGGAAAGGTGGTGTGAGAAATGGTTGTGGGCAACTTAACTAAACTATACAAAGGAGGATTGTGTTACCCAATCACTGGATCATGGAGGTCACAGGGGTGGTCACTCCATAGAAGATACTAGTGCTCTTCTACATCCGTTTAGACAGGAATGTACCGGAGGTAAGGAGTCAGGGTCATCAGGATTTGAGCCATGGGTCGCTCACCGTCCAGCCGTTTGGTAAGACTAAGCCTGGCTTGATGGCCGTTATGTTCCACGCGTTCCTCAAAAATATGTCAGCAAAATTATAGAGGCCAGTAAGGTCAGATGTCTGCCGCGGCTGTAGATTATTCGAAGAATTTAGCGTACTTAACTGTCGCAATAAAAGACAAGTGAAGAAATACTGGGTTTTAGTTAATAGAAGTCTGACACTCCCTTGCGCTTCCCCAAGAGTGGGAGAAGTCACTTGATAATTTAAGGAAGCCAAAAAACAGATCCATGTAAAAAAGGATCGTCGGATATAGTTGAAATTTTCATGAAAACCTAACGTATTGACCGTTCAAACGTTTGAGCGTGAAAAATTTTTTTTTTATTAATGTACATAGGTGCAAAAAGGTTTTTTCATTAATACGTAACCTTATTTTTAGTATATGCGCAACCCGAAACACGTGTATTTTTAGTATTTTTATGTAAAAAATCGATGTCCAAAGTCTGTTTCATGAAAAATTACAAAGTTTTAAGCTTGTTATGTTACCCGGTTGTTCACACAAACACATGGTTACCAGGCCATCCGGGAGACTGAGGGGTTATTTTGCTCCCGCACCAGCTGTGCGCTGGCACCTAATGCACGCAATGACTTGCAGTGTTGTACGTAGTGTCAGTGGGTTGCAACTTGTGACCTTGTTT
This sequence comes from Leucania comma, assembly GCA_958295575.1. NCBI lineage: Eukaryota > Metazoa > Arthropoda > Insecta > Lepidoptera > Noctuidae > Leucania > Leucania comma. Next base: position 17,519,310 of record OY282477.1, on the reverse strand, counting down.
AAATATTTATCTGATTTCTGATTTCTGTTACTGATTATAAGCAAATTATATTCAGGTTTCGCATACATTAAAAATAGTGTTGTATATTTGTGCTTAACCGCGATCCGACTAGATGATAAGTAGTGATGTAATAGCTGATGGTAAAGCGCATTAGTTTATTAAGAGCAGCTTATTCGCTCAAGCCTTGAAGACACCTAAATTATAATCGGACGGGAAGACCAGCTGGCAAATTGTTCCAGTCCTTCGATGTACGCGGTATAAACGACAAAGCGAAACGCTCAGTCCGGACCGTAGAGGTGTTAACAATGTAAGGTTGTACACTCGCCGTACAACGGGTTGTCCGATGCTAAAAAGATCATGGCGCAATTAAGTTATGTAATGCCCGCGCGCACTCTCCAAAATGCATGCATGGTAACAACCAAATTAAATACACACACACACGAAACATCCAAATTTTCGACTTTATAGTATTCTTTTTAAATATTAATTCTTTTCCCAAAAAAAAAGCCTGTCCAAGAAAACAACACCACCGTGAATATTTAAACGACTGCAGGAATTAAAATTCACTCGCTAATAAAACTCTAATTATGTCATTTGAATTCAACCCGAAAATATCTCGAGCGATTTCGGCGAAAGAAAAAAAAAGTTCGAAAAAAAAAAAACGATAACTTTTTAAAATCGCATTCCAGAAAACAATGTCCAGCGGACTGACGGCCCTCAAGGCGAATGCATTAACGAAGTACACCTTCTTTGATATTAAGTGTATTATTTTTTTACTTGGTTTTTATAGGGTCCCTTGGTACACGAGAAAAAACTAGTTGCAGATTAAATTTTCTTTACTTTAGTTTAACTAATTATATTACTGTTTGAGTCCTTTATAAACGGAAATAAAATTAAATATAAAGAATTATTTGTAAATGTAATTCAATAAAAATAAAAAAGAACATTATACATTTCATATTATTAAGATGGTTATCACAAAGCTCCCGGGAGCTAGGATTCTATTATTATCTTACTATAATAAATTAAAAGATAAATTGTACATGTTGCATTTGATGGTCTTCACCTGGAAATGCAGACTAAAGTGGCACTGGAGCAGGGCAGTGAAGTGGCAACAGCCTATTGGAAGATGCGGCGTTCGAACATTTCTAACAAGTTAGACCGGTGACCTGATGCAAACTACAGGAGTTGCTGCATGTGAGAAGCACGGAAACATTTGATGAGGCGACGACTAGTGATTGGCAAGGCTATATTTTTTTATCGAACAAGTTTTTCGGTCTTTTGATTTGGTAATGAATCTGGAGAAGTAGTTCAAATGCATGTCAATACTGCCAAAAACGATCAGTCGATTCATATTTGAACCGTGACGCATTCTCAATGCGCTACCAACTCATGCGCGGAACCCGCAACTCGCTCCACCTCACTACTTAACCGAAACTTTTTGCTCGTGCCTCTTTGTAGCGCACTGGTAGCTCTCTCAGTCGCCCGGAGCAAATCGCTGTTTATACCACACCGCTTCGTAATTTATTATTGCATTTTTTGCATTATCAATAGCCCTATACTCTTCGACTTTTTTTGCTATATTAAAAGAGCTATTGTTTATGAAAAATCGTTCGCGATTCTTATCTCGGTACCTCGATGTTGTTTGTGCAAGTTGTGAAATTAGCTCCCGTTGTAATATTGTGGTCGTGATTCTGTATTTTATTTGTAATCGCTTTGTTTTTATATGGGGTTTGGTGAGGAAACAAGGGGGATAGTGTGTGGTCCTTCGGTTTATAGGCCTTTCCTATACTTGAATGAAGGCTTCTGAGTCTTTGCCCCGTATATTCTTAGCTTCTTTAATGCGGCCTCCTCTCGATGCGCTCACCTGACGCTTGCCTAGAAGTAACCTACACACTTTATACTCAAAGACCACTCTATACTTACTTAACTTGTTCTGCTCTGGGCGCGACACGCGACAGACAAAATTTTTGCTATTAAAAAAAAAAAACTGGGCAAGTGCGAGTTGGACTCACGAACTGAGGGTTCTGTACGAACTTAATCGAAGATTTTCCGAATCGCAATTTTTTTTGTGACGTAACAAAAAAATAACTTTTTCAGATTTATTCCTGTTACTATACTACAACATCTTGCTTTATGCCAAATTTCAGGATTACGGATCAACGGGAAGTTTCCTGTGAATTTTGATTCCCTTGAGAGTGTCGAAATATACGTTTTTTGTGATTTAAACATCCATAATTATCTAGTTTTTTTCGTTAACTTAGAAGTATATTTTTTACAGCGTAATGGAACCACAGACCTGAGTATAGGGTATTAATTTCTACTCGATACCTTCATGCGTTCTCGAGATAAAGGGTCTTGACGGACAAACAGATAGACAGCCGGTCTACGAAGTGATCCTATGAGGGTTCCATTTTTTTCCTTTTGAAGTACGGAACCCAATCCCTCTACTCCCATAAATTTTTTCATAATGATCAGTTGCCCTTTTTCGAATAATCCCATAACTTTCCAAAGACAAATTGACGACGGCAATAATTCTGGCAATGGCTTAGTAGTTCTACACCTAAAACTTGCACTCAGTGCCAATCCACGGTCAAAAATATCATTAGCAATTGCGTCTGTGTACGCTACAGTGCAGTCATTTCTAGCTCTTCGGCTTCCAGGTTAACAGTTTTGGTCCAATCACCTCACTAATTTGCAACTAAATGAGCCACTAAAGTATTCAAACCGAACAAAGCAAACTTAAAAAAATTGCCATCTTTCCGTCGCTGCAATTTTCCCAATTTGCCAAAGATGTAAATAAGAAAAAAAAAAACAAATAAATTGGAAGAAACCACGACGAATTGTTTCCACGCACCTTATTTGGAAACCGCAAAGAGTTTTACAAAAGAGGTCTGTTCGGACTACTGGTCTTTACTTATGTGACTTTTTTTTAAAGCTTTGTTGTGGAACCGTTGGCCATCACAAGCATTTCAGAGTTGCCAGGTGTATTATTTTATGAATATTATCGAAAAAGTGCAAAAAAAATTTCATCGACACATCATCTGCAAACAAAAATTAGTTTATTCATTGGCATGGCAATATTATGGTTAGTTTTTCCTCAACTATAGAGATAAAGATATGTACATAAAATCAGTATCTCACTAGAATTTCGAAGAAAAAATAAACAATGATGTCTCATTAAACCGGATAAAATCGTCATTCAACATATCGAAACTTTACTACATTTGTATTTAACCCTCTGCAAATTCCTCTCAATTTAAATTTCTAACCTAGCAACACCTTGCATGTCCAAGCTGTCATTTAGTCACCGTACAAAAAAAAAAGAAAATGATTGCCCGCGAAAAACCGTGCATTGTCCGTTCCAAATTCAAAACGAGGAAGGTACGGGAATAATGGCGCTGGTTCTTGAAACAGGAACGTCGAGTTTTAAAAAGGGAATCGTTTAAACGGAGGCCGTTCGCAGGTAATCACAGGCGACGTGCACTGAGGATAAGGATGCGTGTACATGGCAGATTTTTACTCAATTAAAAGTACAATTTGATCAAATATCTAAGTACCTAGTACTCCAATGACATCTGCTCCTATTATAGCGGTATCTTAAGCTTGGTTTTGATACTAGTGGCTGTTAATGTTAATCCTGGCTCTCAGGAGTGGCGATAGTAGAGAATTGTGTTGGGGGCTTGTCCAATGTGGTAATATCTTCTTCATAGCTTGGCAGCTTTATTTTTGTCACGTTATTATTCTATGACAATAACAACTACATGTCGTTCTCCTTTTCTTTTATATCCATCTTTCTTTTTTTTATCTTTGGTTTTAATTTCGTGCTAAAAACGAATCTATCAACGAACTTACATTGTGCACACACTAGTACAGCTAAAGAGTGGAATTTCCTGCCGGAGTCTGAGTTTCCTGATAGCTACAACCTAGTCTTGAAGCCAAGAGTGGATTGGTTACTTCTGCAAGCGTGCTCGATCGTCGAACACGTCGTTGCTTTCCATCAGGTGAGATAGGGGTCAAGCGTGAGCCTATCAACATTAAAAAAATATGTGCTTACTGCCATCAAATTTCCTAACGTTTTCCCAATAAATTTGTTCCCACCTCCAATATTAAATACCTCAGTATCCTAAGCTATTCACTCCACTGACAATAACTAAAGCCAACCACAAATCAGCGCAGCCCCACCGTGCACTCGACTCAAGATCGCGTGCACGCCGATACAGGTGCGCGCGCAGCCCCGGAGCGACGCCCGCGCAAACTTCATTCATTGTTACTTACTACCACAGAACTATGAAACTCTTCAGTGGCCTCTGAAACGCCATTAGCAAATTTAATTCTGTCAATTATGACAGCTGAATTCCTGAGTGTGACCCATTTCCACAGATTGTTTTATAAGTGTTGAGCCACCCTTTTTTGAGAATTAAGTAGATACAGTACTTTACGCTGGACCAACTGCTCAAAATTTATCAATCATAAGTTTAATTTTGTATGGAGTATTGCTCTCATCTTTGGGGCGGTTCTGCCAGATACCACTTGATGGGCTTGAATCAATTGAGAAACAAGCTGAGACGCTCATTGGTGCACACGTCAAGTCGAAGCTTCAAAGTCTTGAAGAACCGGCGCCGAGTCCCTAGCCTGTCAGTTTTCTTTCAGTTGCATTTCGGGAAGTGTGGGTCACTTTTATTATGCGTACAGCTAAGGAGTGGAATTCCCTGCCGGAGTCTGTGTTTCCTGATGGCTACAACCCGGGAATCTTTAAGTCAAGAGTGAATAGGTTTCTTCTAGGTAAGCGCGATCCATCGTTGACCGTATCGTCGCTTTCCATCAGGTGAGATAGCGGTCAAGCGCGAACATATCAATAATAAAAAAATAAATTAAAAAAAATCCATTCCTTCATCGAAGTACGAGAAGTATGGCAATGCGCCACTGGTAAGTACACCCACTTTTGCGTTCAAGGGCAACGGTAACTGGTTGGAACAATTTTATATAAATATTAGTATAAATATTATATAAGTAGTCATAACTTTTCATGCACAAAAACGCCCGAAACTGAGGCAAAATACTGAATCCGTTTACTCTAAAAATCTGATCACGGCGATAATTCTGGCTATGACTATGTCAACCAAGCAATGGCGTCTGTGCTCGCTGCCAATGCGGTCATTCCTAGCTCTTTGGTCCAACGTTCTACCGATTATGCTGGTTACAATACAATTTCAGGTTCAACATCGAATGTAACGGTAGGTGACAGTCAATGAAAAGGCTGGAAGCGGCTATAAGTAGGTAAGTTTAGTTTTTGTTTAGGATACTTTGCTAAGAATGAAAAAGAATTAAAAGAGTTATAATACTTTGGTGTTTTCCAGATGTGGGGGAAAATATGAGGTTCCTTCTATGTAAGTTCGACTGGCCTGTTAGTTAGTAGTTAGTGGACCTGACTGCCATGCTGTAGGTCGTGGGTTTGATTCCCAGGATTAAAACGACCAAAATTTAACGGTGTATTATAGATTATAGGCAAGCGTGCTACATCGTAGACCACATCATCGGTTACCACAGGTAAGATTGTGATCAAGCACGAGCCTATAAATACATAGAAAACTGTCCTAGTTTTGCCTTTTATCTATCATTTTGGTAATTAGTGATATAAGAAGTAAAAGTGTTTATCTAAAAATAGTCCAAATTGCGATTTTACTTATTTATCAGATGATCAACCTATGATATGTATGAATTATATGATACAAAAAGCGGTAAGTTACAGTAGGATATCTAATAATTTACTGTTTGTGCTTGAAAATTCCTCACGAAGTATAGGAAACGCTGCATCGTCTCTCTCACCAAAAACAACGAAAATAGCTGCCATATTCACAGCCTCTCCACCGTCACAAAGTACACGAACTTCCTTAAGAGCCGCCATTAGACCATTAACTAAGTGTGCCTACACCGTAATAACGTCCAATAAATACCCCAGACCAATGTCACGCTCATAAAGGAAACTATTTGTAACATAAATAAAATAATTACAGCGTCTAGACCAGTGTCGGATGCGATCCAACGTCGAGTGATCACTCACGGCGTCGGTGATTAGCTTGAAAGAACACGGCGCTCTCAGTGGTGATTAATGTGGTTATCACCATTATGGGCGTTTAGCTGGTTTATTTTAGCTTACATCTTTATCGGATCTTGATTATGAATGTATTAAAATGTGCGATGAATTGGGTGGTGATTAATCTTGGCGACTTGATACAGGAGATGTAGATTTGTTTTATTTGTAAATTTTATACGAGCAAATTGGGGCAAGTCTTTACCTAGCAGCGAGATAGTAATCTGAAGTAGATGGATGGAGAGGAAGAGGGAGACCAAAGAAACATTGATGATTTGTGTGAAGAGTTATATGAAATAAATTGAATCACTGATAGCATAGTGGCTAACCGAATGATTAAAAGAAAAAAAAGCGTGTTGCACGCACCGCAACTAAAATGGGGCAAGAGTAGGAAAATAACTATGTGTACTGTGTCGTATCTTACAAAGCCTAGCTATCAATCATTATTTTGACACCAGTGAAGAAAGTTTGTCATTGCAACCGAAGCAGAATTTGCCCAAGCCACAGACGAGGGTGTTATGGAGCCGAGTGCAGCAGCGACGAGTTCCGATGCATATCAAACGATGTTTTTGACAAACGAGTGCGAAAAACAGGAGCAGGCTTTCGAGAAAGTGTATTGAAAAAATATACCTACTAATCGCAATTTATTCTAAGCCATTTCATCCACTGTACTCTATAAAATTGACAGCCATGGTTTATTATTTACATTTTTTGATGGTGTCTTGTCAATCATCATGATGACTAATTCTATTGAAGTGGAAGAAACTCCTTGAAGAAGACTGAAATATAAACTTTATTTATTTATTTATTTAACATTTTATGTACACACAAATATTAAAATAAAAGAAAAGAGGAAGGAAACAGAAAAATAGGTACAAAGGTAATGCTTATTTCTACAGAAATCTCTTCCAGCATACCTGCGAAAGGAGAGTTGGAAAATAAAGAGATGAAGACACTGTGTGTAAGAGTAATAGCTTTAGCTTTAAATTGGGAATAAGGTAAGAGCTACACAGGCTCTGAGGTTATTTGAGAGCTAAAAGCGTGGCGCCTTGTACACGACATGTGCAAGACGCCAGCCGACACAAATTTTGATCGTGTTGATTTTCCCAAGTTCCTTACGCAGGTTTTCCTGACATCTTGTTAGCTCTTCCAAATAGGTGATACTTTACACTGTACCTTAGTATTCAGGACGTACCAATGATGTTAGTTAGACGTGCGGGCTGCGTACGGTACCTACACCTTTCTCTCACGTACGAACAGCTAATCGACACGGCTGCATCTAGTCAGTTGATGGATTCGTTCCTCGGTAAGATGATTATTGTAGTTCTCTTTGTGAAGATTAACGGCAAATGTTTTGCAGCAAAAATTCTGCATAGACTGCTATTATAAGCAAGCTGCTATCATCACTTTGTACTTGTTTGGTAATGACTTTTTTCAATTCAGTGTTATTATTTATTTATTTATTTATTTATTTATTTACAACAGGTACTCTCTGCACTAACAGCCGAAACCAACACGTGCAGAGAGTCATTATTTTATTACAATATAATATAAAAAAAAAAAAAATCAATATAGAAATCATTATCATTAAGGAAAAAAAAAAAAATTAAAAAATTAAATAACAACAAAAAAAAAGTATAAAAATAAAATAAAAAGAATCAAACACAACTAAATCATAAACCATAACTCGAATCAACCGCCAAAACATTCTCTGCACTTCTCTAAAAACAATCGCACACTAGAATGGAACATATCTACATCCGGATGCTGAGCAGTCAGGGTGTTGAGTAGTGACACCGCCTGATTTGTTGCCGCATATTGCGCGGTACGAGTGCGGACCCTGGGAGTCGCTAGCAGAGGGCGCGAGCGCAGTCGCGTGTATTGCGGCGGCGCAGATAGACCACATCGTGAGAGAGCCGCAGGGTTATCGATTTTGCCATTGAACAGCAAAAAGTAATGGACAAGAAGTGCACATTTACGTCTCAGCTCGAGGGTATCAATACCCACCATTCCTGAGACGAACAGAGAGGGATACAAGTAGGGATAATACCCGTACATTTTCATGTAAAGGTACCGACAAAACTTACGCTGTACTCGCTCCAATAGAAGATTATACTTTGCTTCGTGTGGATCCCATACAATCGAATTAAACTCAAGCTTGCTACGAACAAATGCAAAATAAATAGCAACAATCGCATGCTTGCTAGTGAACCGAGCCGACTGTCTCAAAACGAACCCCAGGGATTGGTGTGCTCGCTTACACAGACCGGTAATGTGGTCATTGAAGGTCAGCTCGGTGTCCAACGTGACACCAAGATCGCGGATTGTTGTGACGCGCTGGAGCGGAGTGTCCGATATTTTGTACGTATAAACGTACGGCGAGCGACAGCGAGAGAATGTGATAGCCTTACATGTGTGTTGTGTGTTCTTTGCAGCTTAGTATGTCGTGCATATTTGGTCCCCTCCTCTGTTTATTACTCTTTATATATCTTTCTCAGTCTTGCTACTATATAAATAAATTTATATTATATCATGAATATTATAAACACATGAACGGGTTAAATATAGAGTCTGTATTTCCTGATAGCTACATCTTTTAAATCAAGAGCTATTTCTAGGCAAGCATGCTTCATCGTCGACCACAGCTTATCATCAGGTGAGATAGTGGTCAAACGCGAACCTATCAACAATAACAACAAAACATACGAAATGATTCAGAATTTTTAAATTAAAACAACGAAACAATAGTGTTAAAGATACTTATATCGCAATAAACGGTAGTGTTCCTCATAAAGATACTTATACCGCAAAAGCAAAACAACAGCGCAAAACTAACAAAATTACAACACAATATAATTATAATTTTACTACTAAACAAAACAGAGTCAGCAAATTAATTTCAACATTATCAACACGGCGTACAATTTGTCCATTCTATTAATTACACTACGAAATTAAACCCGGCGAATGGATCAGATAATGTGCGAAATTGAATTGTCAATAATTACAAGATACTGTAAGGTCAGGTATTCGAGCCTTATGGCCTCTAAGCACTCCTACAATAGATGTGAGATTGGGTCTAACATGCTAATTAATAGTTGGAAATATATTACGCTTTCATCCGTGTTGACTTGAGCAGAAATCAATTATAAGGTACTGTTAGTTCTGTAATGTATGGTTGTAGCATGAAATTTCTAAAAGGTGGTTGGTTTTGCGTCTAAAATATGAAGGATTTTGAGCAAGACTACACTCTATAATTAAAATTCTTAAAGATTTTATGCAATAAGTCACATCATCATCTTCCAGCTTTTGTTCTGCGTTACTTTTGGTCAGTTAAAACGTTTTTTTCTTTGTCTTGCCACCCGTTACGCTGTCACTAACTCCCTTTTCCTTCATACTCGTATCACTCCTCACACAATCTTTTTATTGACTTCCCTCTCGCTCTCTTTCCATCCATATACCTTTACCTCTTTTAGTCAAATGAATTCCATCTATGATTTATTTTATACAATAACTCATAAAATAAAAACATTAAATAGTTTGTCAACAACTGACTTTGTATGCACACTTCAGCAACATTTATGAAACCACTACCATCAGATGCAAGGTAATATGAGGAATATGTCGAAAATAAATTTTTAACTATGAATGAGGATATGCTCTCAAAAATAATGCACGAAAGTATCTATGGATGTATTGTGTCAATAGCTGTAAAAATGGATGAAAATGGAGTAACTTCTGAATTAAATAGTCGGCTAATATGGCTGACGATAAGTTAGAAAAATAACACAATATGCTACACTCGGCTTCAGGATGACAACACAGATTATTCTGCTACAGCTTTCCATTTATCTTAACCTACATATCGACAGCGAATTTCCAAAAACTCCTAACTACGAAATCAAAATTTCCTGTCTCTAAAACGTTAGGAGATAAGACTTAGGTACTCGTACTATAAATTGACAAGGTGATTTAGTGAGGAGATTTTTCCACAATTTAATTTGATGCAAATGCAACTAAATATCCATTTTGGAGATTTACTAAAATATTCGGAAACACACATTAAGATTAATTATTATTAGCGCTAAAAAGTAATTTTCTCGAAAAATGTTAGCTGGAAGGTATGCATTTCATCATCATCATCATCATCATTTGAGCTGAAAGACGTCCTTTGCTGGACATAGGCCTCCCAGAAGTGTCACCACAATGAACGGTCCTGTGCGTCTGGCATCCATCAGTTTTCCGCAATCTTTACCGGGTCATTAGTCCACCTTGCAGGAGGTCCCTCTTTGAGGCGTGGCTGGAAAGACCTCACGGCGTCGTAACCTTCCGCATGGCGCAGGTTCTAACCGAACATGGCAAGTTCGGGCCGTACCTGTACAAGATCCGTGCGGAGGTGACGCCCGGGTGTCGCCACTGTGCGGAACGCCCGGTGGACACGGTGGAGCACACGGCAGGCGGTCGCCTCCTTCTGCGAAGCAGTAATGCTAGCAAAGGAGGAGGCCGACCGCATCAGGCGACGGCGCTCACACCGCAGCCGCCGCCGTAATTCCGATCCAAATTTCCGGCCACCGTAGGCGCGGGCTTGCGGACGGTGGGCAATGGGTAGCTCGCTGTCCGTTTGTCCGGTAACAGACCGGACCGAGTCCAAGGCGTTTACGGCGCGCACTGTTCCCGTGCGCCTCAAGGAGTTGTCAGCGAACCGTAGGGGCCCAGTAGGGTCGAGGCCTAGTCTGAGGCTTTGGGGAGGTATGAAAATGCATACCAGGGCCCCGGATCAAAGGCAGGGAAGGAACAGGGTAGGTTTTTAGTCAGTAAGAGTCTGACACTATTTCCCGCCCCACCCAAGGGCGGGATTTGTCATTGGATGATTTTACCTACCATAAAAAAAAACCTTGCAGGAGGCATTTCAACGCTGCATCATCCGGTACGTGTTCACCACTCCAGAACCTTTCGAGCCCAACGGCCATCTGTTCTGCGAGCACTGTGCCCTATCCTTTGCCACTTTAGTTTGAAGATTCTTCGTGCTATGTCCGCAATCGTGGTTCTCCTGCGGATATCTTCATTCCTGATTCGATCACGCAAGGAAACTCCGCACTTCAGCGTCGTTATGCAAATATTCCTTCACCGCTACCGTCACCAACATTTCGAATAACTTCGAGCCCACCTATCTCAGCGGCGCTCAATCACAATCACGCGCATCATACGCGTATAATTTCTCACGCGTGTTCCCACGTGGCCGGCATGGATATTAAATAAAAGATGGCCGATGTGCGTCCGTGCGGCTCTCAATAGGGCTGGCTGTGTTTACAGTAATGTTTTAATTTAAAATGGGACAGGTGAATAATGGAGCACTGCAAATTGCACACAAGAAATAGTTTTAAAGTTTGTTGCGATGCAAAATTAACGTGCAAACAATGATTGGAAAAATGAACAGGCTGAACTTGAATATGAATACTTTGCAGCAAATGAAATTGATCTAATCATGTTCTTTGATATTAAACTCTTCGTAGAAGTGGGTACTGGACAGCATTGAGTACCAAAGCATTTTCTAAGTGTAATAATACATTAAATAAATAATGTCTTTAAATCACATATAGAGACATTGAATAAGCCTCAAATTGTATAAATCGAACGCGTATGCACACGTTTATTTATAATAATTGTAAGGCAGAAATTTCATTGTACACCATGTTTACAGAAGGTGGCAAATAACTTGACTCAAGATGTTGTGGTAGGGGAAGTTCCTTCCACCCATAATTCCATACGTTTTGACACGCTCGAGCTGCCTCTACCACGAAAATCTGTAGTCAAGTTATTTGCCGCCTACCACAAGAGAATGAAGTGAATGACAGATGGCACTGACAGTTGACTTGACATTCATTGTCACTGAATGTTGACATGACATAAAATAATTTTGCTATCGAAAAAACAATTATTTTTAGACTAGACAGACCTATGGACATTTACCCTTTGCAATATAGCACTATCTTTGAGCAATCTCAAATTTAACCCACTGAACCTGTAATAAGATTTAAACAAACTTTTTTACCGTCCGTTCAACTGATTTTAACTTCTAGGCATAAAGATTGCATTAAAAGCAAAAAAAAGTGGTTAAAATACTATTTACTGCGGCAGACGCCATTTAGCAAGTCACCTTCTCTGCATTCATCACGAATCATTTTGCGAATAATTAAAACAGGGACTGAACTTCACTCGATGAATCCCGTCAAAAACTCCTGGAGTATAGCTACAGCACTACATATACATAGGGATGCGCCTCACCACAACTTAAATCATTCATTCGAAGGTCAAGTAGCAACCCTAGGCAGTGCTAATGTCTAGCCCTCGTATGATATATTGACAGCAATGGACGGACAGATACTATGCGTACACGGACTTGTGTGTGTCTGTCTGTCTGTGAGTTAGTACTTAACAGCCGTGTTATTATTTTGTAGTTTGATACGGACCGCGTTTCAGCGGCAGTAGCATGATATATGGGAGGTTTTTAAGGATTGGCGAAGCTTAATGGCAGAGAAACGTGGGGGCTAAACTGTTGGTCAATTTGCGATGTATAGGAAAGAACTAGTTAATAGTAATACATCTGAGGAGGCTCTCGTTACGCCGTTGAATCAAGGGCTTGATCCAGAAAGCAGTACTTTTAGATACGGCGCGCGTTGATAGGAGATTTCACTCTCAGGAGCCCTGGATTTCCGGCCACCGTAGGCGCGGGCTTGCGGACGGCGTGCAATGGGTAGCACGCTGTCCGATCGTCCGGTAACCGACCGGACCGAGCCCAAGTCGTCGACGGCGCGTTCTGTTCCCGCGCGCCTCAAGGAGCTGTCAGCACACCGAAGAGGCCCAGCCTGCTAACTGCAGGCAGGCAGGGTCGAAGCCTACTGGGGTCATGGGTTAGTTCCGAAAGGAATGCTCGACCCCGGCACGATAGGCTACGAAGGAACGGGGTAGGTTTTTAGTCAGTAAGAGTCTGACACTACTTCCCGCTCCGCCCAAGGGCGGGATTTGTCATTGGATGATTTTACCTACCATAAAAAAAAAAAAAAAACCACCGGTAGCTGGTACCCTGTTCCTGATACCGGTGGGCTACTATTTTTTTATATTATTAAATGTTTTTGTAAAGAAATATTTAAAACTGTATTGAATGTGTATGTATATATAAATAAATGGAATAATAATATTTTTTATTTCTGTAGTATTTATATTAATATTAACAATATATTTTTTTCCTATACTTATGCTATGAGACCTTGCTTCATGTCAAATTTCAGGCTTTTAGGTCAACAAGAAGTACCCTATGAATGTTGATGCCTTTGAGAGTGTCGAAATATAGTATTTTTGCGATATAAACGGACGTATTTTTTTTCCGTTAGCTTTGAAGATTGATTTTTTCACGGTTTCAGGGGACCGCAGATCTGAATATATTGTTTTAATTTCAACTCAATACCTCTACGCGTTCCCGAGATAAAGGGTCTTGACAGACTGACAACAAAGCGATCCTATATGGGTTCCGTTTTTACTTTTTGATGTACGGAACCCTAAAAATATAATAAAAGCAAGAATAATAAAAAATAACAATGGTTAATCATGTGGATGCCTGATGGTGTGTTTTTGTATGTATTCATGAAGGCAGTTTTTAATTTTTTCATAAATTAAATAAGTTTGAATTGGTCTTTCTATTGCTAGGATCCTATACAGATCCATCGCTTTTTGAAATGGTATGATTTAATTAAGTATCAGTAGCCACCGCCTAAAAATAGGCATTAAATCTTTTTAAAGACACTTAATTTGATACGAATTATTTATTCCTAGGTATAGTTACTCGAGAACTGGTTTGCATGACAGGGATTTCGCACTAGCGTAAAAAAAGGACGCGTTGAACACGACTATATTCATGAAATTTAATTCCTTCGTTAATTCGCAAGTATGTTGAATCGATTTCTGAAAGGAAGGTTCGACCCCGTTATGAAAGGCAACAAAGGAACAGGAATGGATTTTTAGTCAGAATAAGTCTGACACTATCTTCCACCCTACCTAAGGGTGCGGAGATGTCATTGGATGATTTTCCCACCAAAAAATAAGTTGCTGAAAACCGTCGTTTGTAACACGTACCTACATAAAGTCAGTGTACATCTCGGCTCGATGTTATCCTCGCTATTGATCAGGGCCTGGTCTTAATAGGACGGTGAGCTTCCTATTGCTTGCCGTCCGCAAGTCCGTACCTACGGTAGGTGGTCGATCTGCAACTCCCGACGCCCAGGGCGTCGCAGTTTATTATTTAAATTCGTTGACTCATCTAGTACTAACTCCATATCTAAGGACCTAAGTAAGCTGTTCAATCTAGTCTATAACGAATTTAACTCAATGACGTCATCATATAAATTGCGGACATTCAAGCTATAATAATAAACAAAGTTATCTACCTTAAGTGAATGAATGTTAAAAGGTAATTAATTAATTAAACGACTGTTCAGTGTCTATAAAGGTAACTAGGTATTTATATCATCAATGGCGTAACTAAATCATCAGTGGCGTAACTAAATCATCAGTGGCGTAACTATATCATCAGTGGTATAACTATATCATCTGGTAACCGACCGGACCGAGCCCAAGTCGTCGACGGCGCGTTCTGTTCCCGCGCGCCTCAAGGAGCTGTCAGCACACCGTAGAGGCCCAGCCTGCTAACTGCAGGCAGGCAGGGTCGAAGCCTGCTGGGGTCAAGGGCCGTTTTCTGAGAGGAAGGCTCAGCCCCACCACTATAGGCAACGTAGTGATTTAAGTTTAATAAATTTTGTAAAATAAGTCTTTCTTCTGAGCTCGCGGCCTCCCGAACCGAGGCTCCTGTCAGACCGGGGGCCCATGGTATTTTGCCGGTGTTACCATTTTATAGTTTGTTAACATTTATACAATCTCATCGATATGTGTATCCTACCCATCCTAACTTACGATGCTCAGACATGATCGCTCACCGAGTCGCAAAAGTTTGACCTCGGGGTTTGTCAACGTGGAATGGAGTGCCACGATTTGGATGTCAGAAAAGCCGACAAAATGACATCACACTGCGCTTAAAGACGGGAATCATAGAACTAAGAAAAAAGACTGCCAGCCTGAAATGGGATTGGGTGGGTCACTTCTGCCGCATACACACTGAAAGTAGGTACCCGAGGATGGACAACGCCGCGAGGTGGCCTGGAAAGAGGTGGTAGGATAACCGAGACGCCTACCGCAAGGGCTGGTTCGAAATGAAAAGTATAGGCTAAATGAAAAAATATATATATTTTCTGCTGTCCGTACAACCAATTTTGTTTTTTATTGCGTTGGTGACATGATAATTGGTGGCTGCAATAAATAGTTAGTATTGTAAACAGTTTTTTGCTTTTAGTGTCATCCTTATGCCTATGGAATAAAGGTCAAAATCGGTTGAACGTACAGTAAAAAAAAGGTTTGTTTAAATGGCTAATCTTGTTTCGAATGGAGTATTAGTTACAAAGATAAGTACGTACTTTATACATTGGTCGGTTATAGAACAATAACATATATCTCTATCCCCACAAATGCCTATAGTTTTTTTTTTTCTTTTAATTTGGAAATCATTTTAGGACTTCTTCTGCTCTAGGGTGGAGCGACAGGGCGCGTCAAACTCTTGCTGACTAAAACCATTGCTGTGTCCTTGAATTGCCCTTGGCGTTCTTAAATTGGACCAGGGGATTTCTTTTCAGAAAATTTCCACGGCCCTAGTGCATGGGCCCTTTTGGGCTTCTACGATTTTGTTGACATCTCTTTGAGACGCGCATGGAACACTACATGCTATCTACGACAGATATCTACGTAGACAGTGGTACTACATCTTATTTATGCTTTTGTTTTAGTGGGAAATAATAAAACACTTTCAGATTTTTAAAAGCTAAAACCTATCCTGTCCTTTGCCCTTTGCGTTTCAGGACCATTGTAACTCTTTTGAATAATCCCGTAGCCCTATTCTTTTTATGCTGACTATACGTACTACCAATAAAAAGTTATAAAACTGACCAAAACTAACTAACAGAAAAAATAATCAGGCCGACAGCTAAAGACGAGTAAGTTATTAAATGGAATATTATAACATATTATATTCACACATTAATCACTCACTTTTTATATAGAAACGCAACAACTAACTGTAAACTAAACCTACTATTAATCTAACTGGAACGCAACAATTAAAACAACAGGTTTCGATAAAACCATTACTATTGCTAACATTAATTTATTCAACAATACGTCTTGTCACCAATCGGGCAGCCATCATTATTTCGCATTCATTCCGTCTCAGCCAATCAGGTGTCAGAATGCGCCTCCCATACTTCTCTCAGCCAATCAGCAAACGCCATTTGAAAAACAATAGAACATAAAAAATTTCGTCACGCTCTTCTGCGCGTGAGTCGACGTTCTAATTCGTGGTAATTCAACTCGTAGCTGTTCGGCATTCGTCGGTTTTTATCGGTGAAATCATTTTTCTAGCAGCCAATTGCCTCCTCTTTCATATTGTGTAAATATTAATGATGATTTAAATCGTATTTATATTTTATGTTAATTAGCCTGACGTAACGCCGCCTGTAACTTCAACACGGATAATCAATTAGATATTTATTTACAAATTATGTTTATCATCATTCTGTCTGTGTGTTTCAATGATAGGGTCCTTGATTTAAGAGGCTACGTTATTTTAATGCATTTAGATTTCCGATCGAAAACATCTCCAATTGTGTGTGTCTCATAGGTACTACTACTCCGTACACAGCCTGTGTACCCCCGCTACACCCTGTTAATTTTACGCTCCTACTGTAAGCATTTTTTTTTTGGAGAGTCTATAGTTACATCTCTCTATGTAGGTATGTATCTAATGTATCTATGTATTTATCTATGAAATCCATTATTGCGCATGTGTGGAATTATCGACATCTTATCTTTATATATTTTTTTAATTCCTTTTCCCAGTGTTCGTCTTCACCCTCTTTCTACAGTTTTTTATCACAAAACCTTTTTTTTTATTTAACAAATATTGTTTCACTGCTAAGCAAAAGCGACACACAACTTCTTTCAGGTATCTTTTACTTGAGCCAGCTCGAACCAGCACTTGCGATAGCTATCTTGGTCATTACGTCACTAGTTCAAAGTCGCCCTCTTTAAGACGAAAAAAAATCATGTAAGTAAATTCAATTTATTTAATTTCGAAATTTCTTCTAGCACACTTGTTAGGCACTAACCTAACCAAGTAACACCATAAAAAAAGTAAAAAAAAAAAATAGTTACCAAAATTTACCTGTTAACCTAACAGGTTTTCTAATAAACGTTACTAATTTTTAAGTGGCGCTAAAACTCGATTTGCAACCGCAACTGAAATAGAAATTTTTATTTTTTCTCAGTTAAAAAAGAACAACGAAAATAAAAAGTTCAATATCATTATTCCTAACTATATTTCAATATATTTACACTTAATTATGTAATTGTAAAAACTTTAACAAAATACTTATTAATTCAATAAATCGATACCCAATTTCATAAAAAATATAATATACATAAACGAAGTAGTCAATCAGATTTGAGACATCAGCTATCACTACCTTCAGCTCAAAGCCACTTGTTTCGAACGAGCCGAATAATTAGCCACTTTTCAGCCACCCACTCAGCTGTACTTAACACCAAAAACAAATCTTTAAACGGCCTCTATAGCGTTAACTATTGAAAGTCTTGACAAATTTATGCAGTAAATAGTAGTCAATTAGCAGTTGACTGCACCATAGTCATCCACGTTCACGATACGATTACTACTTATAAGTGAACCAACTTGAATCATCCTCTACCATTATCAGATCTTGCAAGGAGCATGTTTACAAACCGCTTCGATGTAGCTGCTTCTCCTAATATGTAAAACTGTTGATAATAAGTTAAAGATCATTTACATAGGGCACGAACTTTGTTTATACGCTTACATGAACACCTTATCTGTGAAAAGGTTGATTCTTCACTACCTTTTATGTTATGTCATATTGATATTTGTTATCTAACTATATAGGGTGACTGGTAATTAGTGAACGATACTTAAACACGTGATGGACACACACGTGACGTGGAGTTCAGTACATTTATGTTCGCCTAACTGGTCAAAATATACTGAACTTGGCAGATTTTTTTCGCGGTTTCAGATTTGGTCCCATAGTAAAAGTTGTTTGTTATCAGGACTACAATCACGTGTTTAACCTTTTGAATACCGTAATTAGAGGCACAATGGAAAGACAATAGCTGGCGGACACCGGTGTCCTCCGCCGGTGTCTTCATAGTTTATGTATCGTTCACTAATTACCAGTTACCCTATATAAGTACCTATACACAACACAACACAACACAGGTCACGGCAGATCATAGCAGGTATAAGGTCCACCGCATAGCTGAGTGCGGAAGATAATAACCCCTCAGTGACCCGGATGGCCCGGTAACCATATATTTGTGCAGACAACCAGGTAGCATAACAAGCTTATCTTAAACTTTGTTATTTGTAGACACGTATTTTGGTTTCATATATATACTAAAACTAATGTTGTATATCATAAAAGGAGAAACTGACTGACATACAGCCGAATCTGCTGAAAATATGAACGTGAAATTAAGCTAAAAGGTCCCTTCTATAATGTTGGATAGCACCTTTGATTATGGAAACTAGCAACGTATAGAAAGGATTTTTGGATATTCAAGATCACCCACGATGATGACGACTAAAAATTTTTTTATTATTGGTAGGCTAGCATTGACCACTATCTGTGATGGCCTTGAAGTAACCTATCAATTCTTGACTTATTAAACCCTAGGCTGTAGCTTTCAGAAAACACTGATTCCGGCAGGAATTCCAATTCTGCACTGTACACAATATGAATTTGTTTTGAGAATGTTTTATACGTAATATGCACCATGTACCGGTGTGGCGCAAAACCTAGTGCTCTGATGATGGAACGGGCTGGGCGGAATTAAACAGTGCAATTCCTATACACACACCTCGACATGTAAATGCAAAATTTACAAATTCAATACAAATAAGACCATACAAACCCGTGCGAAAGTCCAGGAATAACATATTCACGAACGCCACATTACAATCACAATGCGTGCAAACCTACCTGTTCCCACCGGTTTCCTAATTGCCTACAAGCTTACGAATTGACCCGGCTATGCGGATACAGGTGACCCTAGACCAACAAATGGCACCAGCAGCTTTTAATTCAACAAAAGCATCTGCAACTCGTTCCAGAATAGAATGAGAACACGGATTCCAACACCTAACTACTCCTAATTAGGAGGACAACACCTACGGGACTCAACTTCTAGCGCCTAGACGTTAATGTTTTAG
This sequence comes from Leucania comma, assembly GCA_958295575.1. Classification (NCBI taxonomy): domain Eukaryota; kingdom Metazoa; phylum Arthropoda; class Insecta; order Lepidoptera; family Noctuidae; genus Leucania; species Leucania comma. The sequence continues at coordinate 17,499,817 of OY282477.1, read as the reverse complement.
GGTTGCTGCACTAGATTCATGGGATTTAAAGTTAGTTTGTAGCTATGAAAATGTCATCAGTAAAGCTATAATTACATCATAAAAAAATTATAATCATCATTTCAACCTTTGTCAAAAAGATTCGGTCCTGGGCGTCTCGCATCCATCTGTAGCGAAGAAATCGCGACGCTCCCGCAAGGGGGCGTGGATAGCATCCATCGGATTCCCAGGACTCTTACCAGGGGCCCAAGTCTACAATTTTAATAAATTCGTAATTCCAACAGGATTCCATAAAAGTTCGTAGTCTGCAAAATTCATAATGACCAATCATTGGTCGGTCTGTGGATTTTTAGCTGTCAAAGTCAAAGTAACATTAGGTACTGCTTACTTTTTATTTAGAGCGGCCGCCGGCCGGCGTTTTCAGTGTTTTGTTGTTGTTATTGTATCAGTGTTTGGTTTTTGTTATGATATAAGGCAGACATTCATTTGTCATTATGTAGGTAAGTACGAGATTAGCATTCTATGCCATATCTCGTAATGGAGTGTCGGTGGTTGATCATTGGAGTCGCCATTATATTAGTAGATTACCAAACTTGTCAAAATGAACAATTATGAAATCAATGATAGACCTTTGTGACACTATTGTAATAGCAGACTTGAGGCCCTGGTCGTCAGTCCACCTTGTCTTCCAACGCTGCATCTTTCGGAACCTTGCGGCTTCCTCGGCCTCTTATTTTGCGAGCGATATCATATTAAATTGGCCAATCAAGAGTTGTAACAAATTATCAAAATCTTTTTTTTTTATTATTGTTAGGCTCGCATTTCCTCTCATCTGATGGTAAGCGGTGATGTGGTCGATGATGCAGCACGCTTATTTAGGAGTAACCTATTCAGTCTTGACTTAAAGACTCCTTTCGTCGTCGACGAGACGGCACAAAGTATCCCACGCTCGCCTCCAAGAGATATGTGCATATCAGCAAAGGCAGGGCCGAAGCCTACTGGGACCATGAGTTGGCTTCCGAATGGGAAACCAAGGGTCTTAGAACGCAAGGCAAAGAAGAAACACTAGGCAAGGTTATTTTAGTAAGAAAAATTCTGACATGCCCGCTCCGCTCTAGACTGATAAAAGAAGAGAGATTCATATCTTATGAGTATTTTTAATATCTTGCAGATTTTAATGTCATTTTCATAAAAGTATATAATTGTAATGCGTGGAATACGTGGAATATGGGCGTGATATAAGGCAGCAGCCCTGCATGAGGAGCAATTACACCCTAAAAAAAACCAAGATTTGAATTTTAGTGCAGTCCAAATAATCATTTGTTTGTCTAGGTAAAATAAAGAAATCCTTACCGTAACCTGTCATTTAGACTCCGCTTTTATCTGAAACTAACCGAAACTTTTATATCGGTTTCGATTACGAAATAAAAAAAAAATTGTAAATATTTTTTTTATTTCGAATATTTGTTAGTTTCACTTACGATTACCAAACTCTATAACATAATTGCTACAAATAAACCACCAATCCATTACATTCACACACACTTTGACAAAGCACACTCATTAGGTGGCATTATCTGCCCCGTCTCAATTTATTAACCTAACCTATGTCCTACTTATCTCACCATAGAGTGTAGCAGCTAATTTGCATATAACATTTATGAGGCCGAAGTTATCAATAGACGGTATTGTGGGAAACTAAGAAAATGAAGACCTTCGATATTTATTTGTATGCTTTCATTTCGGACCGTTATCGGGAAATATATATATATTTCCACAACTATCACACAACACCGTCTAGTCCCAAGCTAAGCAGAGCTTGTGTTATGGGTACCAGACAGCTGATAAACATACTTATATATTTCTAAATACATACATATTATAGATAAATAACACCCAGACACAGAACAAATGATCGTGCTCATCACACAAACATTTGTCCTGGGTGGGAATCGAACCCACGACCTCCGGCATAGCAGTCAGGGCCACTAACTACTAGACCAACAGGCCAGTCAAAGTTCTTGTTATTTCTTTCACCAATTATTGGGTGTTGTGTTCGATGGCAAAGTTACTACTTATATAATCGATGGCAAAGTTACAACTTATAATATCGGACTTGGTCGTAAAATGGTTCAAGAATACAAAAATGTACAACATGATCTGAAGTGATGTTCGAAAGAGTGACGTCGGACCTAGATCGCAAAGGGCTGCGGAAAAAAACACAGCTGGGTTTTAATCAGTAAAAGTGTGACACTAATTGTCGCTCCACCCTAGAGCAGGAAAAGTCATTGGATGATTTTCCATATCAAAAAAACTATGGTGCGCAAAAGGCATGAGGGAACATGAATGAGTTTTGTTCAATAAACGTGTGATCTCGCTTTACCCAAATTCGGAGAAGTAATTTTATGATTTCCCATTTAAAAAAATGGTTGAAGTGACATATCGAATGCAGTGAACTGCATTATTATTGATCGAATGATCTTGAATATTCGTATAATCAAGATCATTGATCATTCATTCACTTCAAGATCATTCTTGAAATCATTCGTGATTTCGCAGTAAAATTATTGCCTGTTGTTCCTTTACTCAGCTAAAGTGATAGCAAATCTGTTGATAATGACAAAAAAAAAAACTGACTATAAATGAACCTCAAGTAACTGTCCCAAAGGGGAAATATTTTCCAATTTTACTATTATGGCTAATGCTACCAGCTCCCATCGTCCACGTAGTAGAAATAGGTTTCGTTCAGAGTCTTAGTGATGTGATGAGAAGTGTGATGTTTAAACGAATATGATACCTACGAAGCCAAATTGGTAGCTCGATAAAAATCCACCTTTCACAAATTGAGTTGTTCTTATATCAATATCTATATAATGCTAAATTGTACTACTTTAAAAAATGTACAACGATTAGCCGCAACCGCAATATTATTTATTTTCTACTTACTAAAGATAACTACATTACTGAATACGATTCCCCTCTAAAACTAAACGAATTATTGTAAATTACAAATTACAACACATACATTTACATTCGCTATTTGCTGGTTGAACTTTTACTCAGCTTGTTTCTAAGCTAAGCAATAAACCTAAGGATCAAAGATCGCAATACTAAATCTAAATCTAACACAATCTGGCAGCCCTAAACGGTGGAAGGCGTTGCGTGTAATTAGAGATTGTATACATTAAGCGAATACAAATAAAGCACAATGCGACGAGCGGAGCCCGGCGCAAACATTAGTCTTGCTAAGGGTCGACGAAGATTTAGCCCCGGTGTTCTCTGACCGATTGCACTGTAGCACCTCGCTTAATTAATGGTTTAAGTTACGTTTAATTTTATTGTTTAATATTGGTGCTTTTTCTTAATGGCAATTTATTAAAATATTAACTTTTGAATCTGTACCTGTATTTGTTTAAAGTTCTTATAATCACGGTTCACAGTTTGTCTTATATTTTTTTATATTAATTGATAAATTGGTAAGGTAACAATTTTTCTTTTTCATGCATATTATTTTCCTATTGCGACGGGTTAGTATAAAAAAAAAACATGAGAACAGTCTTTTCTATAATAAACTACCAGTCTTAAATAAAATCCTTATTTTCAATGTTTTATGTAGAAATAAAATACGAATTTTATTTCCTTTTTGTCTTGTTATTAGTGATAAGGTCAAACACATAATGAATTAAAATAAAAAAAAATAAAAAATTTACGGCCGTGTGAATTCTCAGTTTGCATCGTTCAAACATTTATCTAGACACTATCATAAAAACTATCACAAAATTTAATTACCACCTAACATTGGTTTTTCTGTCATTAATATGTAAATTAGACTAATTAATGTGTTAAAACTGAGTATATTATGCAAGGCAAAAATATGCTTCGATTTATAGCGGCTAAACATGAATATAAAGTGCTTCGTTTCAGCATCGTAAATCAGCATCGAAACCAGATTTAAAAGTAAATGGCTGTATTTGTATATTTTTGCATCACTTGATACTCATTTTATAGTCAGTAAAATATTCTATGAAATAAACAATACAAGGATGAATGAACGCACAGAACTCTAAACCCTTTCCTCTAGATCTATAAAAAAAAAACGAATGAATAATCGTTTATAAATATGGCCACATTACATCGTTTACACAAAAAAAAAATCTGCCAAACTGTAAAGCAGTTTGTTAACTGATTTTCTACATCTGCTAATAAACTGACACAAATCCTAATAATCACTATTTTTCTACATTATCCAAAAAGTTAATTGAACATTCTTAAGGCTTTAATTCCGCGCTCTGTACTGATGTGTGCATAAATTATTAAATAAATAAATAACAAATTTGCAAAATCGGTTTCACCAATAGAATATCGCACTGTCTAAAAATGCTAGTTTGGTTTCTTTTCCCACATTAATAACTTTATTGTTAAAAACTCACAACGGAACAAAATATACACTATCTTCATCTTCAAAATTAGTCATGTTTCTATTAGTTAAAACTTGTAAAATTAGTGGATCAATTAGTAAAACTTTATCTCGATTAGATTTCGTTTTAACTGGCGTTTCAGTGACAGCAGAGTAAAACAATTAATTAACTTAAGTTAATCGCATGGTATCACCGGGCGTCCCTTCTTGCTACAGTGGCATCCACTACTCTAATTAACATAAACACCAAGTCCATAGTTATTTATAACCATTGCAAATATATTTATATATCTAGCTGCAGCATGTGGATCCACTTGCATGAAATACGGGACTTCAGACATAGCTTTTATTGTATTGGATTTATTGACTCCTATCACACCGATATAAGAAAAAATCTTTGGATTTACTTATGATTCGAAAAGATAAATTACTTAAATCAAACATGAGTGTAGATGACTGGAAATGCAACATAATAAGTATTGTCGAAAAATAATGATTACTGAAATGGCAGGAAAAAGGCAGCAATAATATTGAAGTGAGAGATGAAAGAGAGAAGAAGAGAGAAAAAGAACCTCAACGATAGCAAATAAATTAATGAAGTCAAGGGTTTAAGAATGAAGTTAATAGATATCTACATCAGCTTAAGAACCAATAGAACAAGACTGGTAGACACAGCTATCGTAACTTGGGCAGCAGCATTGTTTGAAAGAGTTACTGCGGCCCTGGAAAGCAAAAGTCGACTGAAAGGACACAGATAGTTTTAGTCAGTCAAATTCTCACACTCCCTCTAGCTCCACTTAGAGCGGGAATTAGTTGAAATTTACTTACAAATCTTTGTAACTTTACAATACTGACATTTTTTTTTACTTATTTGATTCTTCTAGATTGACTATTTTTGACATGAAATAAAAAAAAGAAATATTGTGAATTTTTTGTATTTTTATTTAATATTTTTTTCCTTAATAATTTATGGGTCAATTGGCAAAACATAGCGTACTACCTAATATTTAAGATCTTGTATAATAATTACCTATTTTTACGAATAAATGATTCTGATTTCTGATTACCAAAAAAAAAGCAATGGTAAACTGAAATACTTCTCTATTTTATGAAGTACATACGTAGATTATATTAACCTGCTTGTCCAGAATCGAGAGAAAACTCAAGTTAGCCCTTAAGCCAGAACCGACAACCCAAGACAGAATATCCTGGTACCGATTAGTGAGGAGGCCCAACCTAAATAATGGGAAGATATATAGGCCAAATTGACTGCTGGTAACTTCAAAATAGTCAGCAAGGTGGTAGAAGACTGATTGCCTAGATCACCAAAGTAAATGTATTCCGATAATAATCTACACTCAGTTCACGACACTAACATTAAACCAGAAGATATACAAAGATATATATAAATAATAGAACAGCAACGTATAAAGAACAAACAACCGCGTGAAGTAATTATTCACCAAGAGAAATAGTAAGTGAATTGATCTAGATTTTATCTGGACATCGACACAGTGTTAGTAAGTGCTTTTCAAGTTAACATGTTGTCTAACTTCGGATAAGAGACTTGTGTTCTATTTTAGGTAATTTCGATGAGAGATAAGCAACCTATTTTTATGTAGCAAAAGTTTAAAATTGGATTAGGATAGTTAAATTGAAACAGCTGCTAATGCCAATTTGCCATGTACCTATTTTATTGTTGAGAAAGAAATAAGAAGACTCAAAATCTACTTATGTTTCGTAGAAGCCAATTTTGATATATATGATTTCAGATAGGTAGGCCTTTAGTATCATCATAGCTGTATAAATATCAAATTTTATAAAATCTTGCGTCACAGTGTTTTTTATCGAACTCCTTCGAAACTACTTGGCCGATTTTCATGAATTTTTTGTGTATAGTCGGCAAGTCTCAGGATAGATCGTAGGCTTACCCCCTTATTAATTGTAATATTTCCTTTATTTATATGTCAGGATAACTTTGCCACATCAACGAGTTTTTTATAAAATTCAAATCAAAGTGTACTCCATTTGCATGGTAAAAAGGACTATTTCTCACGTGATCTCCTTGGGTATTACAATATCAACAAGTAATATTCGATTTGAATATGCGAATGTTCGATTAACATTTCGAGACAGCATCGGTTCAACATTGTTCTATCATGCAACACATACAATCATTGTACTCTTGAACTATAAGACCTTAGCTACAACTTAGGGGTCTTTAAGTCAAAATATAGAATAGGTTACTTCTAGGCAAGTGTGCTCCATCGTCTTACCATCAGGTGAGATAGTGGTCAAACGCAAGCCTACCCATAAATTAAAAAAAGACAAAAAATATCCTAAATAAATTTTAAGCTTCTCTATCCAAGAATAAAAAACAAATGGTAACCGTACTTACTGTCGTCTATTAAGACTAATAGCCATCTCATCTTACTGTCTGGAAACAAAACCAAAAAAATTCTCTAAGACAGTAAGACATATTAACTCTGGCCGCCATTTTACGGTAGCTGTTTGAAATCACGCGACGATAAAAAGGCAATACAAGAACACCATGCCTTGCATGTATGCAAATATACCATTAGAATGAAATATTCTCGTACTTTTGACTTGTCCTGTTGCAGATACAATTAATGTTTATATACAGTTCGATGATATTGATGACGTGACACTCTTTTGATGAAGTGGTTGAAGAATGCTTGAAATGAATAATGATATGAAGAAAACTGTAGCGGATACAAATGGTGATAAAATATATCGTGGTGTAGAAAGCCTAAAGCCATCAGTCGATAGTGATGAATTATTTATCAGTTTAATTCAAGGGGTCTTTAAGTTAAGAGTGAAAATTTTACTTCTAGGTAAACGTGCTCCATCGTTGGCCACATTATTGCTTACCATCAGGTGAGATATTGGTCAAACGCGAGCCTATGCATTATAAAACAAACCAAACAATTAAAAAAGTGGTGTAGTATAACTAAATATTACTCACAAACGAAAAGTTTCAAACAAGAAACTTAAGGCGTTTATTTCTTAGTATTCATTGTTAAGTAAGTAAACAAAACTTTCATCACGTTCAAAAGGTGATTGAGAATAAAATGTAAATTTAAATTTAGACGATAAAGAACAAATGGATTTGATAGAAGCCTTTGTAAAGCAATTGACCTAAGTTCATTATAATGTTACTAACAATAACTTATAGACTGTCAAGTCCAAGAAAACAAACGAACTCTTCACAAACAAGTATTCACAATAAAACAAACATAACCGAAGAGGAACGTGCGACTGTTTATGAAAACAAAACGAGTGTACACGCAAACGCATCTACAATATAAATGGACACATTTTTCATAAATAAATTTAAATATCCGTTGGTATGGGTGTAAATCTCAGCAGGCGTACACTGGCGTACAGTAGCGAAGGGAACACGCAAACTAATTAATATGGAGTAACTGTCGATTTATAGGTGTTTGGTCTGAAGTTACGCGTTGTTCTAGCTGATGGTCTACGGGAAATTATTCTGGAGAGCCTGTCGATAGGTTACTAAAGGGAATCTGATTTGATTCAACGGACCAACGTTTTCAGAAATGGTTGTGATTTTGCAGGTATTGTTATAATGAAAGAACAAATTTGAATAGATTAAAAGTATTTTTAAAGATTTAAGGCAGCTTAAATCACATAACAACTTAGCAACAGAAATTATTCAGGCAGATTTTGCTAACGAAAGATTTTTCATAATGACCCTGATCGAATTGCAATCACAGTGGCCAGTATCAACGTGCATAAGTATGTGCGCAACCACAGCCCCCCTAGCCAAGTTACAATCATTTCGTTTTGCGTTAACGCTTGGATTTGGCCACGCCTTCAACTCTTTTGTTCGAACAAACGAATTGGGGGCGTGCCCAACTCCAATCATTAACGCAAAACGAAAAGATTGTAACTTGGCTAGGGGGGCAGGGGCACTCTCTGTTCCTTTTCTCTCATAGTCCAGCGAGACGGGAATCCGAAACGATTGGGGAGAGATTCAGCGCATTATTTGACTGATGAAACTTCGGATTATTTTTTTCGGGTAGCTTAAACCCACATATTTTCATCCAGTTGACCATTGCAATTCACCGCCGCGGTGACTATTTTGAACAATTCCACAGTCTAGATGTATGTCTCCGCAGATCCTCAGATTGCAACCACTCATAACATAAATTGATTCTTGACCCATTCAACCCAACGTCAAAGTCATCTCACAAGCTCGACGCAAAATCCACCCGTATATTTCATCAATAAAGTACGAAAGGTCTCAGATTACAGTGTTGTCCACACAAAACCATACACTAAGAGCTGTACACACATAGATTTCGTAGATTACCATCGCGCGGTAGTTCTTGTAAGTAACCAAATACTTTTTGACGATGCCACTATGTAGATAGTCACCGTATTTAGTGGTAGTTTTGTGACAACCCTTCAAATGGCTTGAAGTTATGTGAATGAGGATCTTGGTGAGAAGTCGATTGATTTTGTTTTTATAGAAAGGAATCGTTACTGTCAGTTATGAGATCTTTATGTGAAGGATAAAGGTGAGCTTAAAAAAGAAGGTAAAAGGAAAAGAATGGTGCTTTACAAGAGTCAGATTGAGGCTTTGAATTTGTCAAAGTCATTGGATTTGTTCGTGTCATGATTTGTATACCCTGGAAAAAACTTTTAATGATTTCAAAATTAGATTTCGATTTACTAATAGGTATCTATTAGTAAATGAAAAGCAAAAATTTCACAGACTTACCGAGATCAAAATAAAAATATTAATTGCATTATCCTCCACTATAAAACACCCCAACTTATACCAATTCGTAAGTTAAAACGTATACTTTAATTAAATTATCTTCATCCTAATAACATTCTTGAAGGAAAAAAAATATATTCGCTATGAGGGTATCATGTTAAATTGGACGACCCACGCTTCGGTGTACGTTTCTCAATTTATTGGTCTCTGGGCACTAAATGTGATCTTCACTTGGCTCGTTAGAATTTTGCTTAGATATCAATTCAAGGAAAATGCTTGATATTTTGTAAAAGTGCTTTTCAGTCAATTAAGCTTTGGTATCATCGTTTGATTTGTAAGCACTCATGTGTAAAGTGCTTAATATTTTAATAGTAGTTTAGTTTAAATAGCTGTCTCCAACGGTTTCACTCGTGTCTTTGGTTACTGTTACACTTTCATGGGTCATAGCGTGATGTTATATAGCTTATACCATTTGTCGTATATTATGTAGAAAAAGAATACCAATCTGACTGGTAATTTCGGCGTTTGAGCAAGTAAAAGAACTTTTCCGTTTTATTGTACGTGTATTAGTATAGATACCTCATTTTCTCTGCCCATTTCATATTAATTTGACTTTTTTCATGTATGATTTAAAATTGATCGCTATCATCTACTAATTAGCCTTTTTCAGTTCCTAATTTACTTATCATTACATCTTTATCTGCAACATCATCAGAAGCATCAACAGTAAAGATTTTTTTTCTATCCCTCCTAATAGATGCAACCTGTGGGTTTCTATGTCAAGTTCCAGGCAAATGTGACTAGTCGTCAATTACATCATCGCTCACACGACACAAACTTATCAATACAAAAATATCACACTGCAGATACAAAAGTTTCTGCAAACTTCGACTAACAATATGTGTTAGGTCCTTATCTGACAAGAAAAGTTTTTTACTTATGTAACGACTTGGTGTTACTAAAAATCAATATCTAATACACCATAAGTCATCTCCTTGATTTGGCTCAAAGGCTAGCTTGCTATCAAAGAGCCAAAATAGAGTACCTGCTTCGGATATTAATAAAAATAAGAGTATACTAATAGATAAAGTTATACAGAGACTCCCAGTCAGCTGCATTTTCTTAAAGGAACCAAGAAAATGATGTCCGATCACATGGTAGACTAGAGAGGATACGCTATTGAAAGATGCACTTTGTTTTTTTTTTTTGGACCTGATTTAAGTATACCGAATTGTATTGAGTAATGTTTGTGAAGTTGCCGTCCGAGTGTCTCCGCAAGATTCTACAATGCTTCGGTAGGATGGTGGCAACCTCGAAAGGCTTATTGTGATCGGTAAAGTGAATGGGAAAGGCCTCGTGGACGCAGCCCAATACGTTGGTCCGACGCAAGGAGGAGGAATGGTTTTCTTGAAACCTTCGAAAACACTGCTAAAATTATGTCGTTAACCTTTAACCTTTGGATCAATACAAAATGTGTCCAACACGCCACGGCTATGACTTAATGACAGACTTAAACGCTTAAAAATCTTAGTGGAAAGTATTGTTTTTCTTATTTATGTTGTTGTGCTCAGAGTTTCCTTGCATGGTTGCATCAGGAATGAAGATATTCAGCAAGAAAACTAAGGTTACCGACATAGCCCGAAGAATCGCTAAATTCAAGTGGCAGTAGGCAGGGCACATTGCTCGCAGAACAGATGAGTTATGGTTTTAATTTCAACTTCTTTTAATACTTCCATGCGTTCTCAAGACAAAGGATCTTAACAGACAGACAGACAGACAGACGGATAACAAACTGATCCTATAAGGGTTCCGTTTTTTCCTTTTGAGGTACGGAACGCTAAAAAGGCTTTAAGATTTAGAACAACATTATTCAGACTATACTTACTTCGAAACCTTTAATTCAAATCTTTATTTAACCCTCAAAACACGGTCATGTCCACGCTAAGCCTTTCGCAGCAACTTCATAACGGCACCGCTGGATAAAATTGCACGTAGCATAAAGGAAAGCTGGCGGATATAGAAAATCTCTCAATACCACCCGGTGGATTCAGCTCAAAGCTGCCGTGTCCACGTTGTAATAACTACGGATACCAGCGGTTTTTGCTGTTTCCAGGACCTTTTAGATTGATTAGTTTTGATAGGGATTTTCGTTGATGACTGTGGTGAATTTTGAGACGTTGATTATTTGTTTAGGTGTTAGTATTTGGGTGGGCGATTCCTGGCTACCATGGGTGTGGGGTTGCAGACGGCAGACAATAGGTAGCTTACCGTCTGGTAGTGACCGAACTTCAAAGAGTTATCAGAAAAACTAACGGGACCTAGGGGATGCGTGCTAGGGCTGCGTGATCGTTCAAAAGAGTTATCGTGACCTAGGAACCCAAAGAACACAAGCCAGACTCTCCCTCTCGGTCCACCTAGAGCGGGAGAAGTTATTTGATGATTTCTCAACTCAAAAAAGAAACATTCCTTTTTTTTGAACAATCAATCTTTTGCATTTAACTAACATTAGCTGGTCACACATCGTCAACATTCACAGTTTGACTTTGACCACAGCTGAACAAAACCAAGCTTTTCTCTCCAAGCTCAATCAGATTTTACTTGCGATGGCAACAATGTCATCTCGTCTGAGTTTCTCGGTCAGACGTCAATTGGATACGAATATGACCTTCTCCAATTGTAGAGAAGAAAAAGAATATTAGCGACAGTTATATGTACGTAAATACAGACCTATATTAGTTCGGTAAGTATTTCAGTACAGTTGTTTACTAAGATATTTTTTAATGGAATAAAGAAACTGTAAATTAATTAATATTCCTAGTAAATTCACAACAAAACATAAATCCTTTCATAAGAAACAAGCACAAATAAAATACGAAATTATACAAAACAATCAATTACAAAAGGAAAACTGTCAAAGCGAAATTCCCGGGAAAGCAGGTAAAACACAAAATATAAAACTTTCCGCGAAAATCCCGCCAAACGGGAACAAAACATTGATTAATGACGAAATGCACTCGAAAACAAACTGTCGAACTTCTTCAAATTCGCAATACAAATGCCTTCGGTATAACCCCTCGAAAATAATGGTTTCCTTTATGGGGGCACTTACCTTAACCACCAAAAACGACCCATGGAAATTCCAACTGTATTGAATAGAAAATAAGGTTCAAATTCAATTGTTAGAAAAATCTAGGGTAAACTTGCTAAAAGTCGTCCAAGATTTTCTTTTCGTACTCAGTTCTGTTACTTTTTTTGTTGTCGCAGGCAAACGGAAGTGGCGTGTAGGGACGTGTGCTTCCTCCTTTTTTGTTGCGAAATTGTTTCGGTCCCATTAAGCCGTTGACAGATCGCCTACAGTGAATAATGCCCCGAATTGTTTGTGGTTATGGGGAGGCATTTGTGTGACAATGCGATGTTTAGATGTGCATTTAGCGTGTTCAAGCTGGATTGATGGGTATCGGTGTTGCTGTTGTATTTTGGTTTGTTGTGAAGCTGTATTGGCTTTTTCTCATGCATCTTTGCCGTGTATGTGTTAATATCTGGTCTATAACTCTCTTTCTATATACCACAGTGTCTCAAAACGAAAGTCAATAACCCAAGCGTTTTGCCAGGACGTGATGATATGGCTCTAAAATTTGGAAGATTTATAGTCACCCAAAGAGTAATGGAAAGAACTAGGTATCTTTAGAATTAAAGATATCTTCACTCCTGATTGCTTGCAGGAGAATCAAAGTTACTGCCATAGCTCAACGAAAGGCAAAACATAAGTGGCAGTGACCAGGGTAAATTGCTTGCAGAACTCCTAAGTCTTGAGCATTGACGTCGAGTTGCTAGCCTAGGGTATGAGCGTTGGAATTGCTCAATTTAATTCCACCAACTCCGTGCCATCATTGGACCACTAGACGTACGGCGTAGCGCCATCGGTACATGGTGGACATCCCGCCTATACGTACAAAGCGTTTTGTGAACACATTCATTATCCGTACAGCTAAGGAATGTAATTCCCTGCCGGAGTCTGTGTTTCCTGATAGCTACAACCTAGGGGTCTTTAAGTCAAGAGTGAATAGGTTACTTCTAAGCAAGCGTGCTTCATCGTCGGCCACAACATCGCTTACCATCAGGTGAGATAGTGGTCACACGCGAGCCTATCAGTAATAAAAAAAAAAGATAATCGATGGGGCCGAATGGTTCTAATTTTTTGACTGTGTAGTCGAAGACGCAGCGTTAGTGGCCATTAGTTAGGTAGACCGGTGACCTGGCGAGGGTCGGATACGCCTGACGGGATTCCTATGGATAAGATATGCACATGTTTGGTTGTTGTGATGAAAATTGGAGAAGTTTATGTCCAACTGTTGCCGTCTTTCTGCTGATATGATAATGAGAAGGTACTTCTTTTTATAAGCCTGTTTTTTGACTGAAAGGTTTTTTAAAATCAGTTTAAGTCGTATTTAGATACTGATTTTGTGGCTAATGTAAGTTCTTAACCTTTTATTTATCGAAATAAGTGGTACAATGATTTTTTAAGATACTTTATAATATTGCGTGTCAAAACTTGAATACTGACAGGTTTTGAGATAGCAAGAATACAGGTGTTGCTGTCTCTTTGTAACTCACTTTTTCATTTTTCGTTTCCCCAGAATGGAGCTAGTCTATATTGCAATTAAATTTTCTACCAGTCCAGCAACTGATGAATTAAATACGAATACATGTGAATATTTTTCTCTAAAAAAGGGTTTCAAATAAACGTACTATACACAGTTTTCCCCGAATCGAAGCAATATCCTTCACTGTACTCGGGATCGAAACGAAAGACTGCATCGTACACACGAAGTCTAACGTAATCTATATTAGCAAGTATAAGTACACTTTATTCAATAAATACTTATATAGTTAAAGCGCAAAATTAACTAGATCCTGTTTGAAACAGATACCTTCCAGGGCTGCCAATAATTACCAACTGTTTCTCCACGTCAGCAAACTTAGCTTTTCACTTCACGTATCACTTTTTAATCTCTATTTCTTTAGCGTACAGTTAAAAGGTGATTTGTTGGGATGTACGTTTAAGTTGGTTTTGCAGTAATGAGGAGCGGTTGTCTCATCCATCAGTCTAGGCCAATTACAAGTGATCACGCGTGGACCGCTCCTTGGCAACCCTATTTCTCGTCAACATTTTTTGTGGCCACCGTAGCGACCGAGTTATTATCTAGACGAATTCGTGAGTAGAAATATAAGTTAATGAGGTGTTGAACACGACATTTGAAAGGTTGTTGATTTCTTTCCCCAGTTCATTTCGTAAGGTGCGATCGCAGATGTTATCGTAATTTGCGAAGTGAGAGTTTTTCAATTTTTTGTTTTTTTAAGCTTGTAAATTTAATGTTAATTTATATCAGGTATGATACTTCTCTATATGATCGTCATAACAGCTAAGATAATCGTTGTTGTCGTGTTTTTTTCTCATAATTACTGTTTGTCACTCTCTACCTTAGCATACTCAATTTTATTTTGAAACACAGACTCCTGAAGGGAATTCCCCTCCTTTAGCTGAACACACAATTAATGTTCATTAACACCATTCTATATGTTGATGAACTTTAAAGCTACATTGCGCACACGTTGGCCACGTACGTCAATCTCGGCGCGTCGGTCTCCATACATTTTATATGGCAACTAGATTTGTAGAACTACATTAGATCCACGCCACGTGACATGACTCTACGTACAAATCAGGCATGGTACACGTGTGCGTCTCGTGGGTCTAAGGGCTTGTTTACGGAGACGCGGCGCGTTGGACGGACATCGTATATTGCCATATGTTTATGTTTGCGCGTGCGATGACACAGCCCGCTGCTGCAATGTACGATGAACGCCCAACGCACCGCGCAACGCGCCGAGTTTCGTAAACAAGCACTACTGTAGTTCTAGCCTAATACTCACAATCAGATACACCATAGTTCATAGATCGACTTTCTGTGAAATCGACCCATGCGGTTGCTATTATCACAATTAGCCACCAGTTCTTTAATTTTATTGTCGAAGTCATCATCATCATTTCAGCCAAAAAACCAATGTAGGACAAAAGCCTCTCCCAAGTGTTGAGACAATGACCAGTCCAATGCGTCTCGTACCCATCTATTGGTTTTAAAACTAGGTCACTGGTCCACCGGTACGCGGTCGCCACACCAGAACCTGTCGGCCCCAATGAAGATCTGCTTTGCGAGCAACGCGCCTAATCTACTGTTTTACTTGAACATTGATATATGCGTCATGTTCGTGAACGGGCGCTGTCAGTTGAGACTGGTCATCTCTTAGCTGCCAGTGGTTTATTTTTAATATTATAATTAGATTTTATTTTTTCTCTTTATCTTATTTACATTGTTCTCACATAATAGCAGCGACAAGAAACATGTAACCGAGATATGCCATGGAGTTTCTTGCACATTCTTCTCCATAGAGATCTACGCTTTGGAATGTGCAATTAGCATAATTTTTCAGACTTCTTGATTTTTCAAAAGTAGGCACTGTAATAAATGGTTTATTTGAAATAAAATACTTTGAATCTTTGAATCTTGAAACATTCAGTAAACACCTAATAAATGCAAAGCAATCTACAATGCTTTTCTGAAAAAATAATTGTTTTCCAATTATCGTTTTTCTCACATAAATCCTACTTTAAAAGTAGTATCGTGAGGTAAGTTATATCTTCAGCTGTTGATTCAAAGTACGGGAAATACATACAAGCATAAATTAAGCTTACCGTGTAGCGACACAGTGACCAATTCACACCATAAATTATTGTAATAAAATGAGCAAGTGTGTGGAATATTAAATTAAGTGTTGCTTTTTTTATGTTTCTAGTAAAGTAAATATTTTTTTTTTAATTATCCATCTACAAATAATGTCACACGGTTTTCATCATATCTTTTTATTTCAGTGTATATGTTTTATACTTCGATATAATTAAAACAATGGAAGATAGGTGACTCGCCTCTAGCGCGAAATCACCACTGAAATCAGGCCCGTCGTCGATTTCGCTCGCACGACAGCGCTGGCACTTATCTCTGTCCTTGTCTATCAGTGATTGAAAGTTTGCGACTGTGATGACACTGATCATAAATATGTGAGTTTCGAGTACAGGTTTTCTGATTGTGATGTTAGCGTGTAACGTACCTTTCCTTATAATGTATCTGTTATAGTCAATCCTAGAAGCTCCAGCGCTCCTAAGTTTGACTAGTCAATCCTCAGGTCTGACTTGACTAACCTAACCAAACCCAGTTCAACCTTATCAGTCATTCTGCGAAGAAACTGCATATCGACTTTTGATTATGACATATCAATGGTTGCCCTCTCTACCTGACCCCTGGCGCTACCATGAACTCTTAACGCGATCCATTTAACGACCTAAACTGAACTGTAAATTTCACTCGCACGACAGCGCTCGCACTTATCTCTGTCCTTGTCTATCAGAGACTGTAGGTTTGAACTGTAAAAAGGATGGAGCTATATAGGGTGACTGGTAATTAGTGAACGATATTTGAACACGTGATTATATTCATGATAACAAACAACTTTTACTATGGGACCAAACCTGAAATCGCGAAAAAAATCTGCCATGTTTGACCAGTTAGGCGAACATAAATGTACTGAACTTGGCAGATTTTTTCGCGATTGCAGTTTGGCCCCATAGTAAAAGTTGTTTGTTATCATGACTATGTTTAAGTATCGTTCACTAATTACCAGTTACCCCATATAGGGTGTATAGCTCCATCGCTGTTTCTCGCTCGCACGACATCTTTAACACGTCATAGAAAGGCTTCATAACCCCAAATAGTCAATCAAAACTGTACACTTTTTTTTTATGTAGAAAATCATCAAAATAATGACATTCATTTTCACACCATTTCCACTCCGTCCAAGGGTGGGAACCCTTGGACGGAGTGGAAAGTGGTGTTAGACTTTTACTGACTAAAAACTCACTCCTGTTCCTTCGTTGACTCTCATACCAGGGCCGAATCAGGGCATACCTTGGGGCCAAGGGTCTGCTTATAGGCTTCGACCCTGCTGGTCCCCTACGGTTTACTGACAACTCCTTGAGGCACGCGTGGAACACTACGGCAGCTGGATATCGGGATCGGGATCCCGGCGACGTCATACTTTTTAACTTACTTTAAAACCCACTCTTTCAAATCTTCACACACAATATACATTAAGTAGTTAATTGAAACAATAAACCTATAATACAACTCATTTATTGGCCTAATTCACAGCGAGGCAAACTTTCTATAAAATAAAAATGAGTATCTTGAAACGGTAATAACATCAGAGTTCAATAAAAGAGATGAGAAGATTATTAAAACATTTTTCTCAATAATTTCGCCTACTTATTACTGTTTTTAAACATCTTTAGAGATGTTGAAGTTACTGGGAAGTTATATTAATGTTGAACTTCCTCAATTATTGGTTTTAAGAGAGCTTAATTAATTATGTGAATTTAAGTTGTTCTGTAGCAGTAGGTAGGTAACTGTTTGCTGGGAAAATATTCTCAGAACGTCATATCTTAATTAAAATGAGGTGTTTTTAGGATTTCGTATTCGAATATTACCAACAGGATCCTATTGATAAGCCTCTACTGTCCATCTGTCAACAGGCTGTATCTCACAAACCTTTAAAGGTAGACAGTTGAAATTTTCACAGAATATGTATTTTTGTTGCCACTATAACAGCAAATAATAAAATTTAAATAAAGTTAAACATTGAAGGAACAGAATAACATTCCTTGTAAAGGGACGCCTTATACGAAAGACGTTATTCTGTCGAAATTTTTTGCTCGATTTTAATATACATAACAGATTGTTCAATACAATTTTTAATGCTATTTATTTTTAAATTCAATCATCAATTATTTATTGTGGTTTATTTTAAGTTTAATGTCGATGGACGGAGAGGAAGAGGGAGGCCGAAGAAGAGATGGATGGATTGTGTGAGGAGTGATATGAAAGAAAAGGAAGTTAGTGATAGTGTGACGGCTGACAGGATAGAGTGGAAGAAAAAAATGTGTTTTGCCGACCCCAAGTAATATGGGACAAGAGCAGGAAGAAGAAGATGATTTTAAGTTTAATGTAAAATTAATGTAATCTTTATTATTTATCATTGTTGGTATTATTTTAATTATTTGACATTTTGTACGAATTCGCTGTGTGAACTGTGATAATTTATATAATTAGTTTCTTTAGAATTAACACACTCATTGTATAGTATATAAAATAGATATTGAAATAAGCCATCAGCATTTTATATGTGCATTCGGCTCTATACCACAGAGGGATACAATACTTCCTGTTAAAACAAAGATCTATCTGTCTTACAGTGAGGTCTTGGCATTCGGCGTAGAGAGCAGCGGAGGGATACCTGAACGGCTTTGACGTCATAACTTTGAGAACAGCTCTCCCGTTCACGTTCCAAAGGCAGCAGGGTCGTCTCGGGACACTCTCCTCATACGGTGATGCAATAGTTTATTGTTTTTTGGTAAAATAGACGGTTTTAATCTGTAGTCTACAGAGTGAATTAAGAGGGGCCTTTCTCACTCGTAAAAGCTTGTTGCTTTATCTAACGCAATCTAACGTAATGTTTGATGAAAAGACAACGCGTAAAAAGAGAGATAATGCCGGAAAACTCTGTTGGTGTTCAGTAATTCCGTGATTTACTCGAATATTTCACAAAAAATTTTCAAGGAAATACACTGAGAAGAAAAACTGGAACAAACTCAGGGGTCACAGTCTCTTCTAAAGTCCATGCAGTAAATTTGTACTGGTCAAATCACATGAGAACTATGCAGATTGGTTTGTGCGCATAAAGTATGAAATAAATAAATAAATTAAACTACAAATCCAAGTCGAACTGTAGTGATATGTTGCTCTATTCAATTCCGCAAATGTAAAGCATCTATCAATATAATGTATTACGAGAAATGATAAATCGACTTTAGAATGCTAATTACTTATTGCACGTACTAATCAAATTGTAAACAGGTTGTCAGTACATACATATATAGATATAGATATATCTTACTCAGGATTTAGCATCATTTTAATCATCAAGGATTTTAAACCAGTGGTGTTGGCAAAATCTGCTTAGCGTTTTGCAACATAGCGACTCCAACAAAGGGTTATGAGATGCTCGGAGTTTCCTTGCGTAATCGTCCGACATCCGCAAGAGAACCAAGGTTGCCGACATACCACGAAGAATCGCCAAACTGAAGTGGCACTGGGCAGGGCACAGATGGCCGTTGGGGCTGAAAGGTTCTGGTGTGGCGATTGCGTACCGGAAGACGCAGTATTGGGAGGCCTCCTACAAGGTGGACCGAAGATCTGACAAGGGTTGCGGTAACCCGATGGATGTGAAACGCACAGGACTCGTTTACTGTGGCGACACTTGGTGGAGGCCTATTTCCAACAGTGGACTTCTTTTGGCTGAAATAACGATGATGATGATAATGATGACTCCAACATAGATAGGCAAACGGTATATAGTTGAGACCACTGCGGGATTGTTCGAAAGAATTTTCGTGGCTTTAGAACGCTAAGGGCAGCTGAGGGAAGATAAGTGCGTATTATTCAGTAAAAACCCCCGTTTTACCCCCTTAGGGGTGGAGTTTCGTAAAATCTGTTCTTAGCGGACGTCTCGGTCATTCTCCAATTCGGCGTTCTTTGCCTAATTACCGTGACCTTTTTTATTTTGATAAATAGTGGTTTTCTAGTATTAACTAGAAAATCACTATTCATTGTTACATGCCTCATTAATTATTGAATTCGTATCTTTGATTTTTTTCATATTTTAATGTGTTTAAGTCAAATCAGTGAAAAATAAAAAAGGTCACGGTAATTAGGCAAAGAACGCCGAATTGGAGAATGGCCGGTCTACACCCTAGAAGGAACCTACCTGCCAAATTTTAAGTTTGTAGGTATTATAGTTTCTGAGATTTCGTGATCAATCAATGAGTGGTATTTCGCTTAAATATACTCGTAGATAGATAGACTGATATAGATTTACTTTTCGCCGAGTATTTTATGTTTTCTTGTAATTTTCTGGACGGTAAAAGTTTTCACGAACTAGATTACCTAATTCTACAACACAAAATAAAATGTCTGAAGAGCGGCGGCCCAGGAGTAAAGGCCCCGACTTAAAAGTTCTCAGAGCCTAACTTCAGACTCGCCAAGATCCGTCGGCCGTACCACAGAGTTACGTAGGCTATAATTGTTTATTGTCACGCGGGCAAAGCTGTCAGCAGCAGCTAGTGACGCCAATAAGTAGGTATGGTTTATTTGCAAACTCATTAAATGTCATGCTTCCCTGTACATTCATAAATTCGAATTTATTGATTAATTATTACAGCTTTATTGAATTAATTCAATTAATTATCTACAATATTGCGTGGCTAGGGCGTACTAAATCATATTAATGCATTAAAATTGATACAAACAGCATAATATAGTGAGGCATTCAAACAGGCATTAAAAGTGATAACAATTATTGTGATAAAATTCGTGCCGTGATGTATGTGATGACTTTTGACATAAGGGTGTGGTTTTAAACAAGCGGATTAAAGAGCGATATTAAAAACAGATTTTTACTTTTTTTTTAAGAGTAGTAAAATCATTTTATTTTTATGAAAACATCGGTTTATATTAATAATTAGATATATTTTTAGTTTTCTCCAATATTTCTAATACTTTTTCTCGTAACGAAATCATTTTCCATGAAAACTGGGTTAAGAGTTGACATAACGTTCTGACAATAGACTCATTACTTCAATCTCATCACATCATTTGCATCTGCAGTTGAGCATAGGTCTCCCCCAAGCCTATTAGATTATTGCTTTGCAGTCGCCCCTCGAAAACAATTTGGCCTCATCGACCATATGTTTTGCGAACAATCTGCCTAACCCATAACCACTTAAATTTTGCGTTTTTTCAGGCTATATCGATTCTCCTGCATATAAAATTAGTCACGCAAGGGAACTGCGAACATAGCCTTCTCCATTGCCCTTTAGGTAACAACTATCTTATAACAAACAAAAAATACGAGTAAATTTCATTAGTGACAGAACATCAAATTGTAACTAACTGCAACATAAGTTGAATTACCCGCTGTCGCTTATCAATGTAACTACTACCCGCTGTCAAAACTTAAAACACCACTAAACTTATGGGGAACGAAGGTCGATGCGTGCACCATCACTGATAAATGTAGTTTCTGATTCCATTATCACTCTGGGAATTGATTCCACATAAAATTTATTATTATACCAACTCATAGTTCAGAGTTGTATGTTAAATTGTGGAGGCAAAACGTGAGAATACAACATGTTAAGCTCGGTCGGATTTGTAATTCGTGTTTTATGTGTGAAAATCTTTTGAATTATGTCTTTCTTGCTTAGTGACATTTTGTTATTTGGTTACATTTTAAACTAACGCAGTTGTTGTCAAGTGTGAATGATCGCGATGAGATTTGTTTATTCACTAGCTGATGCCTGTGACATTGCCTGCGGTATAGTAGATTTGTCTTTCCTAAGTGAACATACTCCAGTGACAAAAAGTTCTATGAAATATGAATAAAATCATATGTGCTATTCCAGGATAAATGTTCACATAGTATTTTATGATGAAATTTCATCTAAATCCCTCCAGCAGTTATAGCGTGAAAGAGTAACAAACCTACAAACTCTTACAAATTTTTACCTTTATAGGAATATAGTAGCTGCTCATAGCTGCTTCGCTCGCGTGATAGTAGAAAATTATTTCTAGGTAACAATGTTGCCTGGGAAAAAAATGTGCTTTTCCAAGAAATGATCTATCTGTGTGCCAAATCGCAACCAAGCACCTTCAGCAGTTTTAGCATGAAGAAATAAGAAGCTTACAATCATACATAGGTACTTAGAAACTTTTGCCTTTATTTGTCAATTTTTTATGCAAATAAAGGTATAAAGGCAGACTTATAAATAAACCTATTAATGCCTTAGCCAGTCAATCTAGAGTGGTGGAGAGATATTTGGCTGGTATATAAAAAAAGTACATATTAAGTCACAAAAGTATATACATATAAATAATATATATATTTTTTTATATTTAAGTTCATTAATAATATTATATATTACGTAAATATTAGCAACAAAATAGATATTCTGTGTCCTACTCCCAGACATGGTCTACCTGTGTGTCAAATTTCACCCAAATCCCTTCAGCAGTTTCAGCGTAAAGAAGTAAGAAACAGACAAACATACACACTCTAAACTTCTCTCCTTTATAATATTAGTGTGATTTATGGGATATAATGTCGTCGAACCGTGTTTGACTAAAGTGGTAATACTACCTAAAGTAATTTACGACATTCTTATTCGCGGTATCATGGCATAGATAAATAATTAGGGATGTTTAGAAATTTAAGACTCCATTTTGGATCCTCATTGAAAGAGAATTACAAAATTATGGGCTGCTGGAAATACTGGTTATCTATAAGGTTTTTTGTAGGTGGGAAATCATCTATGTATGATTTCTCCCGCTCTAGGGCGGAGCGAAAGGGTGTATCAGACTTAAACTGACTAAAAACATACTCCTATAATGTTACTTTTTGCCTTGCGATCCAGGATTCCTGGTTTCTCTTCCAGAAGCAAACCCATTGCCTACTGGGGCCATGGGTTAGTTTCGGCCTTACGGAAATGCTACGCGCCATCGACAACTCGTTTTCCAGACGGCGAGTTACTTCTCTCTCTTCTGCTCGTCGTCTGCTAGTGGTTATTCAGGAAATTGTGGGTCTGATTGGAGATCGAACTTACAGGCCTCGATAGTGACGGGTATCTATAAAAAGAATCGTCATTTCTTTGACACAATCTACATCATTGCGTAGGCCTTGTATCTACCCACTGTCAACATAAACATCTACACTCCTCATTTTTTTTGTGATTTGGGAAATCATCCAATGTCTTCTCCAAAAAATCTGCCACGCCCTCGCGGTCCACGTTTGAAGAGCTAGAGGTTTTAATACCACGGTTTCCCTTTTAGTATGTTTCCCTTTTTGCGGTTTTGCTGAAATTTCTTTGAGACGTTGTCGATGGGCTCGGTGCGTACTGTACGGCGAGCTACTCATTGCTCGCCATCGTCGGGGCCAGAGATTATTAATTACATCCAGTATGAATTGGAATTGCACAATTGGAAAACACTACTAGACGTACAGCGTTGCGGCATCGGTACATGATGGACATCCCACCCATACGCACAAAGCGTTTTGGGAACACATTTATTATGCATACAGCTAAGGAGTGGAATACCATGCCGGAGTCCAGTGGGTGTTTCCTGATAGCAACCTAGGAGTCTTTAAGAGTGAATAGGTTACTTCTAGGCAAGCGTGCTCCACCGTCGGCCACATCATCGCTTACCATCAGGTGAGATAGTGGTCAAACGCGAGCCTATCAATAATAATCATTAAAAAAGTTTGACTGCTAATATTGAAATAGAGTGGAAAATTTTCATTTACAAGCATTTTCGGAATACACAATTCAAATTGATACAAAATGGCCGCGGTTTAAAACTAATGGTTATTGATAACTTCTATTCTGGAAACACGACTACTAAAATGGTAGGTAATTGAATTACACAGATTGTTAATTATTTATATTGTCACCTACATACCAGCTTTAAATAAAAGGCATTTGATATGAAAAAACAAGTCAAATGCGAGTCGAATTGGACACAGTGGATTCCGCACAAACCTACCTATAAAAAAGTAATTATTTTTGATGTAACTACAGATTAGAGGTTTTCGATTTTACTTTACTCATGTTACAGGGGAGTACTTCTCATTCTAGGTCAACGGAAAGACAGATTTCATGATTCTAGGTCTACGGAAAGTCCCCTATAGATTTTGGTTCACTTGCGACGTCAAAATACGCCCACTGGAACATAAATGGCCTTATCTTTCGATTGAGTTGACTTAGAATTTTCATTTATTTCCTGCACCAAGAGCTAGCAGACTTGAGTCATCATCTCCAAAGCCTTTCTTAACTAACTTGGGGTCGGGTTTCAGTCGAACTGGATGCAGTTGAATATCCATGTTTTACATGGAGCGATTGCGTATCACATCTCCACAACTGACTGACGTGTTGGTCTAGTGGTTAGTGGCCCTGACTGCTATTCCGGAGATCGTGGGTTCGATTCCCACCCAGGGCAAATGTTTGTGTGATGAGCACGATCATTTGTTCTGTGTCTGGGTGCAAATTATATATAATATTTATGTATTTAGAAATATATGAGTATGTTTATCAGTTGTCTAGTACTCGTAACACAAGCTCTGCTTGACCTGAGACTTGCCGGCGTTGTGTGATAGTTGTGGAATAATATAATATTACAACCCAGTTACTGGGCAACACGATACTCCTAGAATAGACATATGATGGCTGGTTACTTATGTTAATTTCAGTTTGATACCTCCATGCATTCCTGAGAAAAATTGGGCTTGATAAACGGACAACAAAGTAATCCTATAAGGCTTCC
Source organism: Leucania comma (assembly GCA_958295575.1). Lineage (NCBI taxonomy): Eukaryota > Metazoa > Arthropoda > Insecta > Lepidoptera > Noctuidae > Leucania > Leucania comma. The sequence continues at coordinate 17,475,111 of OY282477.1, read as the reverse complement.
GATTTTGCTAACTGATGAACAGAACCCTAGAAATTGCCAACCTGCTGTGCATTGGAACAGTTACCAAATTGATTGCCATTTACACATTGTTTTAGGCAATTTTATTCAAAAAACTGACCAGTAGTTGCTTATAAAGCATGAGTGAAGGAAGCTTAGCCTAGATATATACATAATTAACATTTGAATTAGGCAATGTCGTTCCTTTTAAGAGTAATATGTACGGGTGTGGCGGATAAGGCATGGTTCAGATGAGAGGTGTCAATTGTTATTGGTACACCATTCTAGCAACGAAAAAAGAATGAAAAAATAATAATTTATTTGGCCTTCAATAAATAGGCAACACAAAACAGAAAAAATGAAGCAACAAATATATAGAAGTATGCCTCACGACTGGACAGAAATAGGCCCACTTCAGCATCAATGCCAGGCAACTAGTGTCTGACGCTGGTTTTCAACTGAACCCGTGTTTGTGACGCAACGGGCGCAAAACAGATTTGGAGACTCATATATATAGTGGTGATGCGCATTCAAATAATATAAACCACCAAAATAAGGTTATATTAAGTATGGACATATGTTAAGTGCGATAAATATTGAACCACTACGGCGATGCACCACTGGTATCATGGTGGACATCACTACCCATACGTATAAGACGTTTTGGGAGCACATTCATTATGCGTACAGTTAAGGAGTGGAGTTAAGGATTCAACGCCTGATTCTTAAGAGAAGAGGTTAGACCAGTAGTCGGAAACCTTTTACGGCCTAAATCAAAAGAAACATACCAAAAATCATACGACGACCTTTGATGACGACTCAGGTTTTTGATTTCCTTTGTTCGTAATGGAAAGCACAGTGTTTATCTCGGGTTAAAGGCTTATTTAGTCCCTCGAATATTGGCGACCTCGCTACGCTCAGACGCCAAACTTCTTCTCGGGACTAAATAAGTTGCTTTCACCCCTAGGGTAATAATGTACTATTAATTAATTACAAGACAGCTCATACCAAAATTCTATTACGAGACCACTAACTAATCAAAGATCGGCCATTGCGAAAGTTTAGCAAAATGACAATTGGATCGTTTTGGAATGACGTTATTATAAATAAAATAGCAGGCTGGGGTCCCAGGTTTAGTAATAATTTATTAAAATATTGTTGTTATGGGCAAATAAAGTTCCCACACATATCTGTACAAACCTGTATTGTACACATTCTCCAAGTTCTGTACTAAGCCTTAAAGAATTCACTTTCTTACGTAGGGAAATAATTAGTCACTGGTCTATGTTCAGTTCGCAAGCGTATGTTTGCGTAAATAGAATTAATAGGTACTGATTATGTAGTGTAAAATATTTTCCTAATGAATATGTCTTGTGAGAGAAAATAATATAATTATTGGCTTGGCGTATGTTGTAATTATGGTTCGGAGTGTGTATTCCTGTTTTTGGTGATAATTTTCTGTGTGGATTTTCTTGAATGACGTGGTTGCCTTAAGAATATGTAAGTAGGTCATTTGTACCTATCGTCATTACTTCTTCGTATTGCTGCCAGGACAGTAATTCAAACTTTGGTATACCTACTCTGCAGCGCTCTCCAATGGGCACTTTTTACCAGAGATGTACAGCTATTCTGCGAGGATGCAAGAGTGTAGCTACGAAACTGTGTGACCGTTTCCACTTATGTATCGACAAGTAAGATGAGCTAGGAAGATGCGAAGCTCGAACTTTGCGATTTAACGACAAAAGGAAAGGCGCACTTACTTTGGGTCTCCTCCGCAACTCACGATGGCGCCGTTTTGCGCAGTGATGTGATGCATATTTTCTCTATAGAATGTTTATAATTTTTAAGGTAGTCTTAAAATTGCATCATTACCCATAAATCAATTGTTTTTCTTTCTTTATTTTCTTTCATAAGCTACAAAGATAAATCCATTGATATTCAATTATTTATTATCATGATATCCCATCGTAAAGTTCATTGTTACCCACCTTTACCACATCCACTTTAAGCGAAGCCCAGCAACTTTGTGCGCCAAACGGTCCATGCGCAATTCGGATTCCAAACAATGATTTAAATTCAGCGCGCCGATTGGTCGGCGGCGAGTGGCGCGGGACAAAATACGCTGTAATTGGTGATTGACATGTGAGCGTTTCCTGATTGGTTGTGTACGCTGTGAATGTCGTTGCGTTTGAAATGGGATTGAGTAGATTCAAATTTAGAACAATACCTCATTTTTGTGATGGGTGTGCCACAAGGTTTACCTACTATAGTTGTTAACTGTCTTTTAATAAATTAATAATAATTTCGCGACTTTGAGGTTATGTAATATAGTGAAATATTACATAACCTAGATTTAGCTATGATTCCTAGCATAAACTTTACTCACTTAATACAGTAAAACCAGTTATTTCTTTTAGCGTGATATTAATCAGATTACTCATTTTTTTATTTTTTATTAGTACTAATATTATTCAATTTCCAACTATCATTTTGTGATTCCTAGAACTTTGTTATTCCTCATTTATAATTTATTGTAAATATTATTACTAACTGACAGATTAAAATATTCATGAGGTGCAAATAAAAAAATTAGTAAAATATTAGAAATATAAAAAAGTAATATTAGAAACAAAAATATTTGAAAAAATAGAAATATTAGAAAAAATAGAAATATTAGAAAGTTGCCTTAAATATTTTATTTATAAATATGTCAGGAATAAGGAAGAATATTTTGAAATTCAACTGCATACAAGAAATACGAAAGGATATTTGAAATTTAACCCTGAAGGAGTGAATGAGTTTGTGATCAAATTTTTCACAAGAGCTTAGCCGCAAGAAAAAACAAGTCTTAGTCTGTCAATAAGCCCATACCATAAGCTAAACAATGAAACTACACATATACGTTGTCGGCTCTACAAATTCTATAGCCTAGACCGTTCCAAAGAGGTTGTATCATTATATTCAACCGGGGAAGGCACCAAAGCTATGTAAGGGAAAATAATAGTGAGTCGTACTTTACTAAAACAGTAAGAACTAATCAGACCCAGCAAGTGATGGATGACTGTTTTAGTCTGTAGATTTAAGAGTTGAGACATTTTAAGTAATATGATATGATATTCCACTACTATCACACTACGCCGTCTAGTCCCAAAGCAGAGCTTATGTTACGAGTACTAGACAACTGATAAACCTACTTATATATTTCTAAATACATACTTATTATAGATAAATTAGACCCAGATACATAACAAATGATCGTGCTCATCACACAAATTTTTGTCCTGGGTGGGAATCGAACCCACGACCTCCGGTATAGCAGTCAATAGTGTATCAATAAGTTACTTATAATAATAAAATACGTATAATTATGATAACTAAGAATTCATACTAAACCTAACTATGCATATATAAAACAAAAATACAATATACAGATACACCCATGCTTCGAAGTATTCTTCCACATTGCTGTCATCTGGAAACGTACCCAGAAGACTGGCAACATTGCCACGTTAAACGGCAATGCTGATTCTTTGGGCAAAGAACGAGCCAGCCCTCTGGTCACGCAAAGCGTCGATCAGTCGGTGTAAAAATGAAGTTGTGAAAATGTATTAATTATTGTTTGTATATACCTACAAACTTTCGCCTTTAAGGTACGAATAGACCACAAAATTTTGTAGGGTACACTCGATGTACACTCGTTAACACTCGTGTTTATACAGAGACACTCGATGTATACACTGAATGTACTGTCGAACCCTGGGTGCTTAGGGCTCGACTACCGGGATCTATACTTGTGTAAAAGGAAACAACGCAGACTTTGTATGTCATCGACCTATATTCTTGCGATAGACAAGCACGTTCATATAAACTATTTGTCAAAATACTGAAAAGTTCAAACAATAAATCGCTGCAGCGCTAGATTGCCATTATGTCGTCTAACAAAACTTTTAAAACTTACAGCGCTAAGACAGCTTATAGAGGATACTTTTTCGCGACCAAAAGGTCTAAAGCGCCATACATTTCCTAGTACTTACGCGTTTCGTTCAACTTAGTGTGATGACATGTCATCTATATAGATTTTTATACCGCAGAAGTGACACAGTTTCTTGCCTACAATACTTCATTACAATAATATTCTATTTCAAAATGTAATTATAGTGTATTTAAAAACGAGATCTCAATAACAGTAAAACAAATAAATAAATCAGTAATCACTAATAAGACTACAAATTCAACTGAACCTAATTCAAATTTAATATTAACCTGCACGTAATATGGTACGAAAATTACCCAAGTGCTAACGAATGACAGCATGCTTAACAACAAAACTTACCGATGAAAACTGATACCTCATGATTTGCTGACATTTCGTCGTAATTTATAAAAAAAAAAAAACATTGTTATTAATTATACAAAAAAAGAAAGAGCGTTAAATTAAATATTTAAAAATTTCAAACAGTATAAAAGACCGTGCGAAGTCTGTATTTCGTAAACTAGCTGTAGGTAAAAACCTAATTCAGCTTTTTGTGGGAGGGAACATCTGCATGTTTTAGTCTATGATTGTAAAATGGGGAAGAGTTTAAATAAAATAATATCTTCTCTAACGTACTATTACGATAGTAGAAGCTATTACATTGCTTGAACAACCAATGGTTTTACTTACTTGACTACAAAATTATTATATATGTCCAAGTTCACTTAAATTTGTATTTATAAGCGTCGCTCTGACACTGCATGAACGTCAAAACTGCACTAATGCCATCAATGTAAAAGTGTTCGGCCTGCAGGTCAATTAAGTGGAGTAAAGTGACTGTACGGCACGCCTCATCTAGTGCGTAGTACATATATATCAATGTTGTATGTCGATATATTAAAAAAAATACTTCTTCTCACTTTGAACGTCTACATGGAACTCGATCAAACAACAAAACAATCTACTCTTACAAATATTCAAACTAATTCTAGAATACTAACAGCCTTCGAACAATCATACAGCCAGTATGCTAACTTATGAGGATACGCATGAGTTTGCATATAATCTTATGCAAACTCATTACGCAGACGTAACATCAGCTACGCCCCAAAGAATATAAATGTGTATATAACACAGTTATATTCCAAAAACTTTCGAAGGGTATTAGTATGACCTACCTAATCCTAACACCGAGATCCCTACCTTTACAAGGAAGAAACTTTATTTTTGGCCTACGGCTTTCGAAAGCGAGCTTAAGTCAGGGTCAACGATAAATACTAATTCTCATAAAATTCATATATCATTACTGTGCGTCAATCCACGCTCATCAATCAACGTTGCCCTGCTTAAACCCCACTGCAGCAAAACCTTGTTAAAAGCCACAGCGCACAGCCCTAATTGAACCTAGAATGTCCAAGTGACATCCACCCAGACTGGGAATACATGCTAAGATTCAACACCTTTATGACTGTAATTCCTTCAGACGCTTATCAGGTCAGAGGTCAGAGAGCCATAATTGCCTTGGACCACCTATAACTTCTCATTGCCTGTATCTACTCCAGAGAGATTAATAAAAAAAATAAGAAGAATTACTCATCTAATAACTCTTAACCATTGAAGAGCTTCAATTATCATAGCTAAATCAACAGAGTCAACCTGACTCCCTTTGCAAAGACTATGTTCCATATAGCAAAGTTGATATTAGCTCAAATTGAACACTAAGTGGCCCTCTCATAACTCTATGGGAGGTCCGGAGGAGAATCTAATATTATACTCTGGAGCAAAAACACGTCTACCACTACATCTTGTACATAAACGCTTTTCTGGGTTGTATGGCTCTGTCCTCTGAAACTCCCGGCTGCGTCTGCATTCAGTTCATGGGGCGCGTTCCGCCCGGCAGCATTTTATGAAACAAAAATCACAAATTAATTACAATTTCCATCACAATAATAATCATAACAATCATAATGATTGACAATGGCATAATGACATGACAGACTCTACAAATATTTTTTCTAATTTTATTCTACCCTGGATACTAAGCTTTTGAGCCTACACTTATTTACACTCTCATATGAAAAGGTTTTAGTCTATTTATATGTACACTATCCCTAAAACTTTTTTTTTTTATAAAATTTCCAAAATTTATATTTAAATAAAAATATCTGTTTTATAAAATTATTATAACAAAGGTAACAATTTAATGGATATGATTTTATTTTATTTAAATGAAGGTAATGGCGGGACTTTCTTATTGCCATACATTTTCGTGCCATGCAACTTTTATTTTTAATTTGGGCATAACGACTCAACTTAACATGGTAGGACTTCCTTGATGCCATACCTATTTTAGCTTGACATGAGGCTCGATGAGAAAATTCATTATGGAAATTAATAAAACCAAACCTATTATTTTTTATTGTTACCAACGAAGTATGGACGTCATCCCCAACATCAGATTGGAACATCTTCTTTTCAAAATTGTAATCACCAGCGATGTGGTGTATATACGTATTTTCATCGTGACCACATTGTGATTCTTTAAAAAACATATCTTTATTCTCTGAAATCAAAACGGATGAAATAATAACTGGATTGGACACACCCGGGTTTTTCTCTTCATCCGCACATTCAACTTCGGACTCATCATCATTCTGACTGCTTACGTCGCAGCTCTGGTCATCATCGATATCATTTATCTCCTTAATATGTGGGTCGTCCATTATCATGCCAGAACATAAAACAATATTATCATCTTGGTTCATGTCATCCGGCGATTCATTTTCTTCATATACATCTGCAGTTTCTTCTTCATCAACACATGCTTCCATTGCTGCAATTGCTGTACGTTGTTTACAGACATAACATTGACAAGGGAACTCGTTCCTCAATTCCTCGCACAACGTTGCAAACTCCATATCATCACGGTAAGTATAATTATAAAAATACAAGGCTGGACCCTGAAGATATGCGCCTAATATGAGAGCATAATCTTTCTCAAACCACTCATAGCTTCTGGCGATTCGCCTGAACTCGGTGATAAACTCCTCTAGGCAGACTTCATCAATGCCCGAGAAATACATCATCATCATCTCTCCTTTAAAACTAATTATATAATATAAAAACCACTTAGCTTTTCTATCTTCTTCGCTGCGAGAGCACACAACACAACATGGGACTGTACTAGTCGTCTTTCTCTTTCTCTTTATCGCATGCAATTTTATACCATTCTTCTATTTATACTATTAATACTTATACTTTTACTACCCGGCGCCTCCACCACTATGTCGAACCCTGGGTGCTTAGGGCTCGACTACCGGGATCTATACTTGTGTAAAAGGAAACAATGCAGACTTTGTATGTCGATATATTAAAAAAATTACTTCTTCCCACTTTGAACGTCTACATGGAACTCGATCAAACAACAAAACAATCTACTCTTACAAATATTCAAACTAATTCTAGAATACTAACAGCCTTCGAACAATCATACCGCCAGTATGCTAACTTATGAGGATACGCATGAGTTTGCATATAATCTTATGCAAACTCATTACGCAGACGTAACAGTACCGTATAAGGCGTCGTAGCCTAAACGTACCTTTATGGTAATAGCACAGAAAAAGAAATAGTACAGTAATAATGTGATTGAAGCTGTAATTCGCAATATTATCCAATGGCTAATACCAGCGCTTATAAGAATATGACTGATGAAGAATACAGTCAGTCTTCATAAGTCATAACTGATTTCAAGCCAATCCAAGCTTTAAGCGTGATCTTATGGTCATTCTGCGGGATTATTCCAAAGAGTTACCGTTGCACTTAAAAGCAAAAGGCAACTGAAGAATCGTCAAATAATTCCGTCTACTCTGGGTAGAGCGAGAGGGCGTGCCAGAATTTAACTCTCTTACTCATTTGCCCTTTGTCTTCCAGGAACTCTGCTTCCCTTTCAGAAATTCTCCGCAGCCCTAGCGGGCATTGGCCTTACTACGGTTTTGCTGATACCTTATTGAGGCGTGCGTTGAAGAGTATGCTTCGTCAACGACTCGAGGTCGGCCCTTGCCGGACGGTGAGCTACTTATTGATCACCGACCGCAAACATTTTTTGGAGGTACTTTCAAGGCTATGCTAATGGCTGCTTGGAGCTGTATGGGTAAAGTGGGAACTGCAACAGACCGACGCACACGGGGGCTAAGCCTAATTTGTACGTGGAGTCACTCGCGTGGATCTAGAGTAGCCCTACAAGTCTAGTTGCCATTTAAAATGTATGGAGACCGACGCGCCCGGATTGGTGTATGTAACCCACGTATGTCCTATGTAGTTCTACCTTAAAAAAACCCATACTTTTGGAGGAGTTGGTATCACATTTATTAACATCTTCATCTTCAACTGTTAGTTCAAATTAAAGATTCTGTCAAGCATAACCCATTTACGTATTTAAATAAAACATTAGTTCTCCGTATCAATTAAGGCCCAAAAACAAAAAACAAACACAGCCACAGCAAAAGGTTAGCAATAAATAATGACGTGTAAACAATAAAACAAACGTACATTGTGTAACGAGTAAATAAATCAGAAGCGCCATTTGTCACGGCAGCCATGACACATTTTATAAATGACTTACTGACGATTAGGACACAATATATTCAGACACAGTGTCCGAATCTACCTACACACATTTTATTTTAAATATTTTTATTATTGACGATTTGGACACACTCTTTATTACCTACAGTCAGATAAACCAGTTTTAAAATATATATCTGTGAAAAAAGCATTGTCGTCTTGATAATGCTATTTTACGCTGGATTTCAGTTATTATTACAAAACTTTTTTTATCTGACTATACTAAACAGCTTCAATTTTGGTAGTATCCGAATCGTTACTGAAAAAATATTCAAAATAAATTTTGTCGATTCTGCCAATGTTCGAATATATTGGGTCTGAATCATCAATACATCTTATAAATTAATTGGCCTAGCAGGGCCGAAGCCTACTGGGACCAAAGGTTATGTGAAAATGAAACCTGGGGCCCTGGGACGAAGGCAATGAAAGGAGCAGGGTAGGTTTTTAGTCAGTAAGAGTATGATACTATCTCCTGCCCCACCCAAGGTCGGGATTTGTCATTTGATGCTTTTACCTACCGTAAAAAAAAAACATACAAATTACATTGTATGTTTGTGAGAAGACTAGAATTTCAAACATTAACAATCGAATTAAATTGACGTAGCACATGGCAAAAGACGAATCATCTATCATGGGATTTTACCAACAAACCTCAACCAAAAATCAACTTTAATTTTCCTTCTCTAAAGTCCCAATTCCAACATTATTCCCACCACCCTTTGCAAACCAAATGCATTATTAAACAGCGATTTCATGACCCTATTCGAATAGCATTAGAAAGGGCATTATGTCTAATTTGCTTGTTTTAATTCAGTTTTGATTATAACAAAGTGTGCTACTTAATTATTCAATAAGTTCTTCATGGGAGATGGCTTGTTAGGCCCTTGGAGAATGAATGGGAGTTATGGGGGATTGAGAGATGATTTGCTTATAAGGTAGTTAAATCTCCAAGGTTTCGGGATTATTTGAAGAGTTAACGTGGCCTTGAAGGCGCTGGTTTCCTCACGATGTTTTCCTTCACCGTTTTGAGAGCAAAGTTGATGAAATAAATAACACAAAGTAATGTGCCAGGTTGGGTTTGAACCCGCGGCCTACCACTCGTAAGTTGGGACCATATCACTGGGCTATACTTTAATATTATAGACCAATTCCTAACTTTACTCAATCTGCCCAGCCAATTTTCCAAATGTGTTGGGATCGGTTTCCAGTAAATGCGGATGCAGCTAGAATGCCCTGACCAAATTTAATGTGCTTTCAAAGCACGGAAGAATCTCTATTTGTTTAGATGACTACCTCAAAGACGTTGCTTTACCTGACAGATAATGTTATTCCAAATTCCAGGCTCTACGACTTCTGAAAGGGAAATCCTTGGTACTATAACGCAAGGAAATTAAACGTAGGTGTAATTTTAGTCAGTAAGTCAGATGCTCTCCCGTTCCGCCCTAGAGTGGGGAAGTCATTAGGACGATTTAACAAAAAAAAAAAAAAAAAAAAACTATAATATCCAGGGTGAAGAAAAGCCTGCATGATTATTCGAAAGAATTACACAGCTCTTTTTTTGAGGCGGAAAATCATCAAATGATTTCTTTCGTTCTGGGTGGAGCGAGAGGGAATTTTAGGCTAAAACCTACCCGTTTTTCTTCTGTCACCCTTTGCGTTCCAGGGACACAGTAATTCTTTCAACCAATCCCGCAGGATTAACCTTTATTTTTTGAGTTGAGATATCATGCAATGGCTTCTCACGCTCTAGGGTGGGGTGCAAGGGCGTGTCACACTTTTACTGAATAAAACCACACCTGTGGCCTTCATTTGCCTTTTGCGTTCTAGCACGACGGGTTACCTTTTCAGTGATTGGAACACCTAATCTAACAGTCCCTCTCGCTCTACCTGAAGCGGGAGAATATACCTATTCTATTTTTTTTACTAAAAGTAAGTATTTTTATTTGATGCTTTTATTCTTACGGTACTAAAAATCTAAAAATTTATAGAACTAATAGATTTTTATCGATTAATTATTACTATTTACAATATCAAAGCAGGTCACTTACCTGCAAAGGATCATTTTCCGCATACATGATCCAAATTATCAAATTAAAATGCAAATTCTTTAATCTAATCGTTTAATTTCATTAAATTTAAATAGAATAAATAAATTAAGATAATACTTGACAATTTATATTAATTAGGAAAAAACCGTTTTATTGGTTTCATTAAATAAAATTATTCCCATTTATGTATCATTATATTTAGCAAAAAATGAAATGACGTGCATAGATAAGAAATTTTATAAATATTTTCACATACTACTTAAAATATCTTACCAATCTAGCACGTCCATAATTATTATGAATGCAAAAGTAAATCTAACTGTCTTTTTAACCGACTTCGAAAAGAAGGAGGTTCTATGTTCGGCTGTATGTATTTTTTTTATGGATGTTCACCGATATCTCCGTCAATTGTGGACCGATTTCGACAATTTTTGTTGTTAGTGAAATATTATACTTCCGAATTGGTCCCATAAAAATATCGTTTTGATCTGACGATGAACTTTGAAGATATAGAAAGAAACTCTTCAAAAAATCATAGCAGAAATGTCGTTTTTATATGTATGTTCACCGATATCTCGGTCAATTATAGACCCATGTAGAAATTTTTTCTTTTGTTTGAAAGATTATACACCCGAGTTGGTCTCATAGATATATTATTTTGATCTGATGATGAACTTCGAAGATATAGAACGGAACTCTTCCAAAAATCATAGCAGAACTGTCGTTACAAGTAAAATTGCTTTGTTTATACATGCAGTCGGTGACTGACTGAAGGAAGAAGGGGAAGGGATACATTGAACTGATCTGATGATGAAGCCGGAAGGTAGGTAAGAACCGAAATTCTGTAATAAATCAATACATCCTAGCCGTATTTGGTATTATTAGAATTACCATGATGATTGATCCGAATGGCGAAGGGTAATTATTTAAGTTTGGCTGAGGGGTACCACAACTAAAAAGTGTGAAATAAAAAACCTTTTTCCAAAAAAAAATACAACCGACTTCAATGTAAAAAAAAACACATAAAAGTGCAAAATAACTTTAATTTCGGAAGTCGGTGTTTAATAACGAAGAAACTAAACTATTACAGAAACACAGACTTCCGAAATTAAAGTTATTTTGCACTCTTTGTGTTTTTTTTACATTGAAGTCGGTTGTATTTTTTATAATAAAAAGATGGCTGAAACATATAATAAAATACTGCTGCAGTAGCATTCTCATTGCGGTTATTAGTGAAACGAATGGTGATTACGCTAATCACCGCGCGTATAATAACGATGGACACATCGGTTAAACCAAATGGTACAGTTTTTTTTTTTTATGGTAGGTAAAATCATCCAATGACAAATCCCGCCCTTGGGCGGAGCGGGAAATAGTGTCAGACTCTTACTGACTAAAAACCTACCCTGTTTCTTCCCTGCCTTGGTTCCAGGGCCCTGGTATGCATTTTCATACCTTCCCAGAGCCCCAGACTAGGCCTCGACCCTACTGGGCCCCTACGGTCTGCGCCATGCGGAAGGTTACGACGCCGTGAGGTCTTTCCAGCCACAAATGGTACAGTGAGAAACAAATGTAAATAATGTATCATGTTTTTATTGTATATAGTCTATATGTGATACGTTGTTGGATGAAAAAGATGTTTTTAAAGAAATCCTTGTGTAAAATTTTACGCTTTTAGTCCCAATAGTTTCGGCTGTGTGTAGTATGTTAGTCAGTTTCTCCTTTAATACACCGTTAAATTTTGATCGTTTTATTCCAGTGGAGGGACGATTTGGTACATGAAACACTATCGATTCGTAAAGATAATATTAAAAAAATATAGTACTTTTTTTTAAACTCGGATTAATTTGTGCATGTACAAAATTAATTTCATTAAGTAAACGTCAGCTGGGCGAGTTCAATGACCTGTAGGTAGTTAAGTTAGTACGCAACGACCATCAACTACCTACAATATCATTGACTCGTTTACTTAAAGAAACTACTACTTTGTTTTTTTTTTTTATCTTTAGACATCAATAGTGTTTCATGTACCAAATCGACCCTCCACGGGATTAAAACGATCAAACTTTAACGTTGTATAAATAGTTGATGTATTTGACAGTCTGATTCATTAAGAAATAGTATAAGCTATAATGGAAGCGAAGTTGTAAACAAACAGACAGCTAGATTATTGAATAATATGTTCAACAGTTATAGTACGTGGCAAATAAGTTGAACCGTTTGCTATGCAGCCCTCCACTTCGCTGTGAGACCCGAAAATCGGTTATAATCCCCGTCACACAATTTGAACCATCATGACACGACGCGATCGTCATGATGGTTCAACTTGTGTAAGGTTGACAACTTGAATGCGCAATAACCGATTTTCCGGTCTCAATCAAAGTACAAAGTACCTACTAATAAACAATTAAAACAATTTTTTTCTAAATCGGTCCACAATTTACCGAGATATCGGTGAACATACAAAAAAAAAATACATACAGCCGAACATAGAACCTCTTCCTTTTCAAAGTCGGTTAAAAAGAAAATAAATTCATCAAAAAAAAAAAACCAGGCTAACACCTACCCCCCCTAATACCCACACATCAATCCATTACTTTAACCCTCAAATACGTCGTCATGTATTTGTCAAAACAAACGCCACTACAACCCCGCAGGAGGGTTTAACCCTTCGCTGCGATATCAATTAATCGGCTCAATTTATGAATTATTACATCAGAAACAACCCCGGTTTGATATACGGAATATCAAATGAGATGGGTGCATAAAGTATTTTGTCATGTTCAATGGAATTTTCATTGATTTGATATTTTTTTTTTTTTGTCTTTGTGCACTTTACAACTCTTTTGTTGAATGTTTTATTGGTCGTTGGGGATTAAAAATGTTAAAATTGAATTCATCAGTTGTTTTACTAATAAGGGATTTCAATAGTAAAACAGTGGATTTATTAGTCTATTTTATTTTATAGTTATATCAGATAGAGCAAAGAAAAAAGAAATGAAAGAAACAATTATATAAAGTCTGGCATTAGTTTATATATACAAACAATAATTTATAAAAGATTACTAAGAGCCAGAGTTTTAAATTATAAAGCAGTTTCAACAGTTTTAAAACCCTAAAAGTGACATAAGTAATACCTTTTCTCCTGGGGCAGAAAATCATCTAATAACTTCTCTCTCTCGGAGGAGTGAGAGAGTGTTAGATTTTCAGCGACAAAAACCCACGTATGTTCTTTCAGTGGCCCTTTGCGTTCTAGGGCCATTATAAATAATTGACTGGCCTGGCGGTCTAGTGGTTAGTGACCCTGACTGCTATGCCAGAGGTCGTGGGTTCGATTCCCACTCAGCACAAATGTTTGTGTGATGAGCAAGATCATTTGTTCTGTACCTGGGTGTAATTTATGTAAAATATGTATGTATTTAGTAATATATAAGTATGTTTATCAGTTGTCTAGTACTTATAACACAAGCTCTGCTTAGCTTGAAACTAGACGGCGTTGTGCGATAGTTGTGGAAAAAAAAACTCTTTTGAACAGCTAAAGGCCCTGGGACATAAGTTCCTTAAAGTTATAAAATATAAAACAGATATCAACTCGCCTTTTGATGAAATCATCATCTTCCTAACCTTTCTCCCAACTAGCTTACAGTCGACTCCCAGTCTAACCTGATGTGACTAAATACCTGTGTTCTACATGGAACGACTGCCAATCAGTCCACCACAATGCAGTTGCAGCAACACGATAATCCTTGGAGAGACTGATGGTCAGACGCAGAATTTTTGGCATCTATACTTTATACGCGAATTTAGAAAAATGTTAAAAAAGATTTTTTAGGGTACATTTTGGTATAAAGGTACAATATAATATATATATTTTGCTTTATTTCAGTTACGATTGATGCTGAATTTATTATAATCAACTTATATACCAACTGTTATACTTAAATGAATTCATTTCAATTATCAATCTTCTCAAATGAGCCTTTTAATTAAATAAATTAATTATTCTTACTTATACTACGAGTGTTCACGTTAAAATCCTAAAAGAAGCAGGGGTTGTCAGTATCTGGAACATTTTTCATTTTATGTATATAATATTAGTTACGAGTACTTCTATTTATATGAATAAGTATGAATAATCTCATAATAATCTTGTTGCCTTGTATTGAGTATAATTCATATGTTTCGTAAGAAGGAAACTTATCGATACGACATTTAAAAAAAAAGTTGAAATTAGGTTATGTTTATTTAAACAATAATCCATTTCATTTACTTATCTAAGAATTTAGTACTTACCTTTCAAAAATCAAATTTACTTATGTGGGTAAAGTAAAAACTGTTATATTAAAAACATTATTTATCAAAATTGTTTGAATTTATTATTTTATTTTAGAAAACTAAATGTTGTGCATACCTGCTTCTATAAACTTCTTTTGTCTAATGCAGATGTGAATGGAATATAACTCCCTGTAATGACAGCTAAAGGTCTACGAATGATATCTGAAATAATATCATTAAACTACCTACATAAAATTTTCCATATCTCATTTTTTTTTGTTTGTTGATCACTATCAGTAATTAAGTACTATCTTCAGCTTCTTCGGAAAGGAGTATTTTTCCAGAAAAATAACAGCTAGTTAAATGTAAATGTATAATTAATAAAACATTCCTCCGACACACATGATCCCAGCAATCATTAATTAAAATTATAGTATCACTAAAATTGCGATCACTTATACGGTTATCTATAAGAAATACTTTACGACATAAAAAAAGAGAAATCTATGAAGACTTAAACACCGGGAGCTATAAAGATTTGCATACAAATAGTTGATGGGAATAAATCATGCAGGACAGTAATCTGCGGCCATTTTGATGTACAGCAGCGCCATCTGTGTCAACTGAATGAGTTATTATACTGCTATTTTAGGGTTGGCTCTTTTTTGTTTTGTGGATTGTAAAATGGCCGAGCGGTTACGGGTTATTGTTTTGGGTTAATTTTAGAAGATTTTGTGTAAGTGAAACGTTTGATGCCAACCGTTTAAATGTACAGATAAGTTATTAATTTTGAATTTGTTAGTTGGATGAAATCTGGCACACAGGTAGATCATATTTTGAGTAATATATTGCATTAAATCTTGGCTTCTGATGATTTGAAAAATCAATATGATATTTATATAAAATACATAAATACATGTTAGTTTGACAATGTGCTAAAATTTCTTTTATAAAAAAATATACTGATTACATACTTCTAAAATACATGACTAACTATTATTACAAACACTAAAAAAAAAACAAAGTAAATGTTATCTTTAATTATCATTTATTTAATTAGATATTAGGTCGAATAAATTTTCGATAACTACAATATTTTTAATTTACTTTATAGACTTTTATTACATAAATAATTAATTTACAAGAAATTATTTACCATGAAACATCACAAAACCAAATGTATATTACCTACTTTATTATAATTGTAATTTTAAGCTCACACTCAAACATCATCATTTATTTAAATTAAGTCAGTTACATGTACTTTTAGATTTGTATTTTATTCATGTAGATTGTTTAAATATTAAATAATCAACACACACAAAAAAAACGAGTATTTCAAAACGCTTATTCTAAGTTATATTCCTCGAACCATCTCTCGAATAGTATTCCAGTGTAGCCAGCCCTAGTAACTCAAAACGTAACATGATTTATATGGCAACCCCTTGGAAGATTAACCCTTTATCCGGGGTCAAACGACACAGGCACGCGAGGTCGTGTAGGATGACACTTACGATTTTGTTATTTATTGTCTCGCCCCACTGTTGGGCGATATTTCAATCTTTGGCAGTGTGTTGTGTCGGCTAATTGGTGAATTATGGAGAGATGAGGGGAAGTCTTAATTTGAAAATGATTTAGTTATATGAATCTGCTTGTAGGCATCACCTTTAGTTTGATCCCAATTAATTTAATAAAGCTATATCGACTTCTAAGTATGATATTCTTGATTCGGTTCTCGGCTCGGGCTAAGAGTTATTTTGTCTGGAATATCTCAGTAGCCTATACTTGGTGTTTCCTTGCGTGATTGCATCAGGAATGAAGGTATCCACAGGAGAACCAAGGTTACGAGTTAAGGAACAATGTTTACCTATTTTCCTAATTTCATTTACCGTTTATCATTTAACGACATAGCGCTAAAAATTCCTCGCGGAAGAGATAGTCGTTGGGGCCGAAAGGTTCTGGAGTAGCGACCGCGTACCGAAAGACGCAGCGTTGGAAGGCCGCCCACAAGGTGGACCGATGACTTGGTGAGGGTTGCAAGGATCAGTCGCTGCTGGAGTGCTGGAGTCTTGTGTTTCCTGATAGTTACAACCTAGGGGTTTTAAGTCAAGAGTGAATAGGTTACTTAGGCAAGCGTGCTTCATCGTCGGCCACATCATCGCATACCATCAGGTGAGATTGTGGTCAAATGCGAGCCTATCCATAATAATTATTATTATTAAAAAAAAAAGATTCATAAAAAAATAAATTGCGCAAGCTAGAAATGACACCTTAAAGAATAGGTTTTGGTAGGCTATTTCGGGGAGTGTGCGTCGGAATTGCATAGCCTAATTCCGCCTAGCCCGTTCCATCATCGGACTACCAGTCGTACGGCGTTGAGCTACCGGTACATGGTGGACATCCAATCTATACGCACCAAGCGTTTTGGGAACACATTCATTGTGCGTACAGCTCAGGAGTGGAATTTCCTGCCGGAGTATGTGTTTCCTGATGGCTACAACCTGGGAATCTTTAAGTCAAGAGTGAATAGGTTACTTCTAGGTAAGCGCGCTCCATCGTCGACCGCATCTTCGCTTTCCATCAGGTGAGATAGCGGATAGTGAACTTAACAACAATAAAAAAGGCCTATCAATAAAAATAAAATATATTATGATTTCAGAAGTAGCCCAGAGCCTGGATAGTTGTGCCTAATTAATAGCAGTAGGCTCATCCCTCCTGAAACGAAACTTTAATAATAGACAAGAGTGTATTATTAAAAGCGGTATTGTAATATATATATATATATATAAAACGATACCCGAAAGGGCTGACGATATACAGTGGTGCATCAAAGACAAATACTAGAACTGTGGTTGAATTTTTGTCCAATGATATAAATACTAGCTCAACTATAACTATAATATTCGACAACTATCACACAACGCTGTCTAGTTCCAAGCTAAGCAGAGCTTGATTTATGAGTACTGGACAACTGATAAACATACTTATGTATTTCTAAATACATACCTCAGTTTCTCGTTTTATATATGTATATAAGCTCAGTCGTTGTCCTGCCCAAAAGCTAGTTATTTTGACAGAAAAAAAATTTGAACCTGATTCAGGAATCCACAAAATTTCAGTCAAGCCATTTAAGATGAATTAAATGACATACACACGTAAATATGGAATATACCGTTATATTTTGACTGTTTTAATCCTCAAGCACTTGAAACACTACCGATTTGTAAAGATAAAATTGAAATATAATGTACTTTTTTTCTAAAACTTGATTAAAAAAATACGCATGTACGAAATTAATTTCTTTAAGTAAACGAGTCAATGGCCGTAGATAGGTCGTTGTGTACTAACTAGTTACAGGTCATTGAACTCGCACAACTGACGTTTACACATTCGTACATGCGTAAATTAATTCGAGTTTAAAAAAAAAGTACTTTATTTTTTAATTTTATCTTTACAAATTGATAGTATTTCAGGTACCGAATCGACCATCTATGGGATTAAAACGATCAAAATTTAACGGTGTATAAAGATCATCTAATCTCATACTAATAACAGCCCATAAATGATCAATAAACAGGCATCTATACTTAGTCTTTTAAGCATTACATCACAGCTCTATGTTCCAGTCTAACGCAAGATATAATTAGAAAAAACACCACATAATGAGGAGTTTCATGAGGCAAGTTAAAACAAAACGATACAGCATCCTCTGCCGATGCCCCAGGGATAAGGCTAGAAGATGTACTCTTTTAATAACCGTTTCCACTCACAAGCCAACACAAATAGCTAAAAAGATTAGACGCATTGTACAGTTTGCAAAATAGTTTTGCAATTTTTTTTTGTTTGCGGAAAATCAGGTTTCTGTTGCGGTTTTTCCATGACTATCGTCATCATCAACATTATCAACTTTTTAATGTTCCCACTGCTGGGATACAGGCCTCCTCTCTAAGAGAGGGAATGGGCCGTAATCCACCACGCCGGCCCAGTGCGGCTTGGTGAATTTCATATGTCTTCGAATTTTTGTTTCTAGGACCAGGCCATGCCAGTTTCCTCACGATATTTCCTTCGCCGTTTTGAGAGCAGTGGTGATGAAATAAATTACACAAAGTAATGCACCCGGCTGGGTTTGAAAATAAAAAACCCGCTACCTACAACTCTTAAGTCGGGTCGTTACCACTCGGCCACCACTGCTATGTATGTATTATTATTGTTATTTAATACTTTAGGTTAGGATTTCGTATACTGTTTATTTTTACACACCATTGTCTACATTTGTTTTTATGTCACCTTTCGCTGGTCTGCTGGATGTTTCTCTATGCAGTTAGTTTGTACTCATATTTATATATATGTAATTTTGTGTATATACAGGAGTCGGTCCCTTAATGGTTTTGAAATACAATAAGACCTGGTAGGAGGCAATTCAATAGAGTTCTATACTTTGGCTTTGGTTAATCAAATTGGGTTAAATATCCTTAAATTTAAAATTTAATAAATAACTAAATTTTTGTTTTGAATTTCTTCATGAAACAGAACTTTGAAAGCAAAACCTTAATATTATAATTGTATTATTGCAAGTCAAAGGGGCCTTTTAAAGATTATTATAATAATCGTCTCTTCTCGTATACTTACCAGTAAATTTTAACCACAGAGGGAATATTTTAACGGAACTAATTGTGGCAATAACTGAAGTTTGTGTTTTAAAGGGTCTGGCTGAAACAATTTGCAAAGTGTTCAGTTATTCTCGAGAAAATTTCAAAGCTTCTCAAAATTGTCGAGTAAATTTTTCAGCATTGGATTTAAAACTATACCTAATAATTTGGTTTGTACACGTTTATTTTTTAACAAAATTAATTGCTTTAATAGTTTTTTTTTCGACATCATAGGTGAGTTTGATGAATGTTGTTGTTTATTTTTATTTATTTTTCAAAGTTCTTTTAATTTATTTACATGATATTGAAGTGCGCTGGCATCTATTGCCCGCAATGACCTGCCATGGCATGTGTTGTACTTAGTGTTAATGGTGTCCAACTGGTGATCTTCTTTAAATATTTTTGGGAAAAAATATAACTTGGTGTAAAAATGATTGGAATCGATTCAGTTACTGATTCTGAACAAACTATATTCAGGTTTCGCATACTATACTAAAAATAATGTTGTATAAGTATATTTATCAGTTTTTTTTTGGTATATTATAATTATATATTAGTTTATCTACCGCGTTAGTTTCTGTTTCGTCTGCAAATAATATTTCGTAACAAATTTTTATTGTCAACTCAATTCTGCTAATCAAAACCCTTCAATACTTTTCTGCGGACGCTACGTCATAATGTTGCTATACGGTTGCGCGGGCGCATCTCAGGTAGCCTGATTTACTGCTGTCTTAATGAAACCAGTTATATAACTGGAATTATTTATTATTTTGTCCTAAGAACGAGTCTAGGCAGTAGCTTCTGTCTTCTTAGATAATAATTAACTTTCTATGACTGTAGTTAACTTGGTACAGCCAGGCAAAGAGTGGGGGAATGTTAATGATGTAATAATAATAGTTTATTATGATTATTTTTTAATAATAGGTACTGTTTTATAGTTTACGGTAGTGTTGTAGACAGACTGGATTAAAATAGTCTTTTAAGAGTTTATAGGTTTTAGTTTCATACTTGGTTTCAATGAATCGCCATTGCTCGCAGAATGGATGGTCGATGTGGCTGCAAGGATCTGAAGTACCTGAAGATGCAGTATTGGAAGGCCTCCTACAAGGTGGACCGGTGAACTGGCGAGGGTAACGGGTATCCGATGGATGCGAGACGCGCATGACCTGTCTTTAAGGCGACATTTGGGGATGCTTATGTCGAAAAGTGGACGTTTTTCGGCTGATATGATGATGATGATGACTTGGTTTCATACATATTTAACACAAGTATTATCTGTAATACAGGTATAAGAGACACCCGCTCCACACATTCAATTGACTGAAAAAAGTTTCGTATATTCTAATTGAATTTATAGAAGTATGTATAATCATAAGGTCATATTTCTGTGAGGAGAACTGAATAAAGAAAATTTATTTTTATTGATTATTATATTCATTGTACGAGTACGTACAGCAAAAAAGTGGGTTTCCCTGCCGGAGTCTGTATTTACTAATGGCTACAACCTAGGGGTGTTTAAGTCAAGAGTGATTAGGTTACTTCTAGGCAAGCGTGCTTCGACGTCGACCACATCATGGCTTACCATCAGATGATATAGTGGTCAAGCGCGAACCTATAATTAATATTTAAAAAAGTACTATAGTGTGAAAATAACAGTAAATCAATGGTTTTTTCATCAAATTATTTTAACGCCATGTTTAAAAATAATGACCCATTCAAAACCTTGTAAATAATTTGAAACAACTTTGGAAAAAATTAAACAAACAACATTCATCAAACTTATCGATGTTCAAAAATTCCTAATTTAAAAAACGGAATGCATTTTTTTTTCTAATTATTTAAAAACAAAAGAAATAACACCTCTTTTGTAGACGTAGGTTTATAGTAATCAAGGGTCAATACAAGCTGGTCCTCTGAGATCTTTAATTATGTTATTAAAAAGAAAAAAATACGTTTCCTATGGGCGTTTCGTCGAGTTTGCCGCTTATAGATGCCATTAACAACACGTATCTGAATATCTTCAGAAATCTATCGTAAGCCCAGTAAAGACCGTAATTAATATCTTTGGAAACATTCGAAGTAAATATTCGTGGCATTCGCGAGTACTGATGGTTTAGCTGATGAGTATTCTATAGAGCTGCTGTTACTGTGTTTTTATTTCCTAACTGTGACAATTTTGTTTTCCTTTTATCTTTAAACATTTTTGAGGATATTTATGCGTTTTTATTTTGAGATCATTAAATATCTATCCCACTCTGGTCGGAGCGAGAAATGTCAGACTTTATTGACTAAAACCACCTGTGTTCCTTCAGTGCCTGTTGCATTTTAAACGAACCCGCAGGAAGTGACAAAATTTTAATGAAAAAGTTCACTTGTGTAACACTTTAGTAAACCTTTGCGTTTGTTGGTCGCGGATACTCCTTCAAACTATCACAGGCCAAATTGGCTTATACAACTTTGCTGGCATCTTTTTGACGCCCGCGTGGAACACAACGCGTCATCGACCCGAGCTTGGTGGTTACATGATGGCTGGCATGGCTTGTCGTCCTGTGACAACCTTTTCGGGTGGGGGCAGAGAATAGTTGTTTAACCTCGGAAATTAACTATTTTACTTAACCACGATCCCATCGGTATTATCATCTCAATAAAATTCCTACCCACATTGTTCCCCGTTGTACACAGTCCAAATGTCGTGTCGGCAATGATCATTTTTTTCACAAGATCGCATCTACAGCAGTGTTTATTTATTGAACGTTTCCACATAACTCCTTGCCTTTATTAAAAAAGCAATTTATTAATGAAACAATTATTCAAGTGTTATCTGGCGGCATCTGTTGGTCGCCGAAAATCTTGTGGATGGAGATAGGTAGGCAGGTAGATGCGTTGTGTTGGGTTTTGTAAAAGTACCGGTGATTGTTACAAGGTACCTATAGAGCTTTTTTTTATGGTAGGTAAAATCATCAAATGACAAATCCCGCCCTTGGGTGGGACGGGAGATAGTGTCAGACTCTTACTGACTAAAAACCTACCCTGCTCCATTCATTGCCTTCGTCCCAGGGTCCCGGGGTTCATTTTCACATAACCCTTGGCCCCAGTAGAAACAATATGATGTATTTGGATCGAAGGCAGATAGAGCTATAGAGCTGATGATTAGTTTTTGTACCTATTTGAATTTGAGTAATCGTTCTAAAAAACACCGTTAAATTTTGATCGTTTTAATCCCGTGGAGGGTCGATCCGAATCGTGAAATACTATCGATATGTAAAGATAACATAAAAAAATAAAGTACTTTTTTTCTAAACTTGAATTAATATATATATAAGCATGTACGAAATTAATTTCTTTAAGTAAACGAGTCAATGACCTTGTAGGTATTCACAGGTCATTGGGCTCGCCCAGCTTTCGCGAGCGAAGCCGCTGGCAGAAGCTAGTTCTTGATAAATTACACGAAATCACACTTAGTGTACATAATAATTTAAAAAAGAGGTAAAATTTGTAAGTATGTGAGTTCGTATGTAAGATATAATCTCTGAAACTACTGAATCGGTTTTGAAAATTCTTTCACAAATATCTTCTTTATCAAATTATAGACTCATTTGTCATTTGTCACAAATCTGCACTGACCCTGCGTGGTGGATTATGTGGCGTGTGCGCGCATCGCGTCGCTTCGGGTATTCCTAATGGGATTCTGGTCACAGAAAAAAAAACCGACTTCGAAAGTCGGTGTTTTTTTTTTAAACAAAAAGACCAAACTATTATAGAAACCCCGACTGCCGAAACTAAAGTTATTTTGCACTTTTTTTGAAGCAGGTTAAAAAAAAAACACTTTACTTGTAGTACCTCTCAGCCAAACCTAAATAGATACCTTCCGCCATTCGGTTCCATTATCAAATCATTATGACGATTCTAAAAACTGAGAACTTCTTTTTTCAAGTCGGTTAGAATACCAAAACTTTCTCCTAAATGTGAAAAATATTCTTCTGAAAACCGCATCAAAATCGGTTCAACCAAACGCGAGATAATCGCGGATAGACATACATACATACAAGTCAGATTGAGAACCTCCTTTTTTTGAAGTCGATTAATATGGTAGATTTGATTTGACTCAACATGCGTGGCTTTGCGTCGGGTCATGTTGCATTGAATCGGGTCGCGTCGCGTTTTAATAATATCTTTCCGCCTTTATTCAATGTTGTCAAACCCTGCTTCCCGAAATGTGTACAGAGCGTGTTATGACACGTGTGTTGATCAGAAGTGTCAATCTCTTGTATAATAAAAATGCATTTCGCATTTTGTAAGAATGCCGAAACAAGTTATTATGACATTCACATCTGATGTTTCTCCGCTGATCTGAAAAAAAAGAGAAAAAGGAGATTATAATACTGGATTTTAATATTTATATTGGGGCGCTGATAGTATCATTATTTTGATATTAGTCTGGCAAATTTAGATAGCTAGGTAAAAGAGTGTCTATGTTACAACCTTCCCATCTAATGAAGTTAAAATCTATTGCAGATGTCTGAAGCGTTTGGCCATATCATTGACATACTATTTCAATGAAATAAAAGGTCTAAAAAAAGTAGGCCAAACGAAGATTGAAATATCATCAAATTTTAATGTTTAAAACCTTCTGGCCAGTTTTATTTGATCATACCATGAAGTGATCAATTTGTAAGATCAGGGGGCTTACTCTCCAGTTTAATTCCAATCGATCGACATTGAAATTGTGACGTTAGGTAAGTACTCTTGAATTCGATGCTAGGGCCAAATTGCGTGACTAAGTAAAATGGGCGTTGGACTTGGCGTGTGGTCACGGTAAACCAATTTGGCGCCAGCATCGAATTCAAGTGTACCTAACGTCACAATTCCATTGTCGAACGATTGGAATTAAACTCGAGAGTAAGCCCCCTGGTCACGACATAATCTACACATCAAAAAAAGTCTAGGGGTCTGGAAATGTTGGTAGGTACCTAGGTAATTTTAGTTAAAGTTTTAATTACTTAAGCCCCAAGCAGACGCACCAAACCGCCCGGTCCGCGTGGTGGATTACGGCCCATTCCCTCTTCTCGAGAGGAGGCCTGAGTCTCACCAGTGGGAACGTATTATAAGGCTGATGCTGTGCAAGCAGACGTTCGCATATCTATTGTCTTTCTATTGTGTCTCTAATTAAGGTTAAAAAGTATTCATTCATAAATGAACCCTCTGTCTGAGCAACTTATTCAATACTCCCGCCGATTCATGTAAGCCAACTAAGCCAAGAAACAAAGACAAAACCAAATTAAGGTGGTTATAACAAAAAGTGTGTGTCCTCGGCCACCGACGTGCTGTATTCAAAACAGTTGAGAAGATCTCTCTCAGGACATTCCCACATCTAGACTACTTTGATGACGGTTTCCAATGTTGTCGACACGGCCGTGTCGATACTGAGAAAAATTTAACTGTACACTGATACAATAGCTTAAATCAATTAGGTTGTTTTACGTGTGCTCTTTGAATTATGTATGCAATTTTTATATTAAATGTATACGCATCTTAATGGAAAACAGAAGTACTATATAAATTGAATTGACAGATTTGCAGTATTTATTTCGGTATAAATAATTTAATGATAATTTACAGACAATTTAAATGACATTTATAAAAATAATGGGACCGAAATAATATTATATTTCTATAATTAAAATGTTTTTACAAGCACGTGTACAGCTACAGATTAATAAAAAGTAGATTTATATTTGCAACATTATTTTTCGGGGTTTAACCAAAAGATATTTTTTAAATATAAATGACGCTAGTAATAGTAAATGGGAGCCAAATAACGTAATTTTCCTCTAATTTGAATATGTTTTATAAGGTAAGTATTCAAAACACATTTTTTTTTTAAAACGATGAAGATAACATACGTAGCTGCATCGTTTCAGCTAAGTTTTTTTATCTTTTAATTTTATAGATACATATTAATTAATTTACTTATTTTTAATCTAGTTGTGAATAATCTTTTTAAAAGGCTCTCTTAAAACATAATTTAAAAACAAGATTAACCTAGAAACAGCAATTATTGGCAGACGTTAATAATATTACAGTTTTTGCTTTATTAGTTTACGAACAACTATATTTAAATAATATAATATAATTCGTTATTAGGTAGTTCAATGTCCTATAAAAATCGTAGGTAAATTTAATTGCAAGTGATCAAAATAAATCATTGCAGCCGAGGTAGAATAGGTCGAAGGCGAGGTTGTTTGGAGCTATACACTACAATGATAAATAATTGCACGTGTGTATAGAACAAAGTTTTTCAATACATTCGGAAATAAAACTTTTTTTAAAATAGCTTTTAAATTAACATTGAAGAATGTCCAGCTAGCTGTTGGGACTGCTGTGTCTTCAAAACCAGCTGGTTTTCAGCTCAAGTTAAGCTCTGGCTTCGAACTCGGTTATAATGACAGTTTTCTCACTTGTATAAAATTTTCAGTTATTTTTTGGGACAAGCTAAGCCTGCTGCATTGATTGCGGTGTGAGAATTGTCTCAATTACTGAAAGTCCTATACTCTAGATTTAATAGTGGTTTTGAGCGAGAAAATCATCAAATAAAATGCTTGGATGGAGCGTGAGGGAGTTTCAGCTTTACCAACTAAAACCCATCTATGTACACAGATATACAGAAGATACACAGATATAACATATCATATACATATGTATATATCTGTGTATCTGTGTATGTGTCCCTTCAGTTGCGCTTTACGTTTCAGGGCTGCGGTAATTGTGTCGGTCAGTTAGTACATAGTTAATAGCAGTGAAACACATTATTCTTTTTTTATTTTATTTTTTAGTTAAATTTTCAATACTGGTTTGTTCAAATAAACGTGTATTTTTTCTCTTTTCTTTCCTTATTTATTTATATCAAATGACCGATGAAAACTAGTGCAGGTTCGTGACATAACGTCGTGAACAATGGAAAACGCAATGTCGTGCCCCTTTCCCGGTATCGGGCATCGTCGGAGATCGATGTATGTAGATCCGTCTCTATTTACATACGCCACGTCTATTATTTCACGAATTTAGCATGCAACGGTAATGCCAGACTGTTGACATGTGATCCTGGTGTATCATTTGAAACTCCCTGTATTAAATCTTAGCTTGAATGTTTGAACTTTCTAATAGTTTGACGTCCTTACATGGGTATTTTGATCACTTGGTTGATGATAGGTTGTGTTTGCACTTCGTATGTATATAGATTTATGTATTATCGATCTATCATGCAAATACCCAATAGTTTGGTAGTGTTAGTTCGCTATGTATCTGTATTCTGTTTGCACAAAAATGAAATTAGATTGTATACAACCTTATTTTTAGTATATGCAAAATACGAAACACGGGTCTAGTATTTTTATGCAAAGAATCTATGTACAAAATGTTATAACTGTATTGTGTAAAATCACAAAGTTATAAGCTTTTTATGTTACCTGGTTGTCCACCCAAGCATAATGATATGGTCACCGGGCCATCCGGTCCACTGAGGGGTTGTTTTGCTCCCGCACCCAGCTGTATCCTGGCTCCTAATGCCCGCTATGAGCTGTCGTGACCTGTATTGTTCTTAGTGTCTAATTTGCGATCATTTTTTTAAATATTTTTGGATAAAAATATAACATAGTGTAAAAATAATTGGAATCGATTTAATTACTGATTCTGAACAAACTATATTCATGTTTCGCATAATTATTCTAAAAATAATGTTGTATAGTAATAATAATGATTTATTGTTCAGGAAAAATACAGTTTTACATCAAATACTTCACTGGTCTTCACTCTAAGATACCCTGGGTCGTGGCAACCAGTCTCTTTCATCACGGTTCAGTAAAAAATAAATAATTCAGAGTTTAAAATACTAAATCGGTTCTAGCACGCTTGCTTTAATTTGAAAGTGTAATAAGAACTAATAGCACCTTATTATAGGTGCTGTTAGTTTTTATTTAGTGACATCACTCAGATTTCAGTTTGAAATATTACAATTTACTGGCCTTATGTTTTTTGTTAAACATATGTGCTCTCGTTTGGCCTCCCGCGCTTTTTATTAGGACCAAACATATTGCAAGGGATTTTGGTGACTGTTTCACAGTCACTGCCGGCTTAAAGCTAATCGTCCTTGAGAAAGCTGTGTGTAATACACGTAAATGGATGTAGCGGGAGAAGAAGGCCAAAGAAAATATGGATGGACTGCGTGTAGAGTGATATGAAAGAATAGAGAGGTTTTTTTTTTTTTTTTTTTTTTGTGGTAGGTAAAAATCATCCAATGACGAATCCCGCCCTTGGGCGGGGCGGGAAACAGTGTCAGACTTTTACTGACTAAAAAACCTACCTTTCCATTCCTTGCCTTTATCCTGGGGCCTTTGGTGACAGTCTCACATAACCTTTGGCCCCAGTAGGCTTCGGCCCTGCTGGACCCCTACAGTATGCTGACAACTCCTTGAGGCGCGCGGGAACGGTGCGCGCCGTAGACGACCTGAGCTCGGACCGGTCTGTTACCGGACGGACGGACAGCGAGCTACCCATTGCCCACCGTCCGCGAGCCCGCGCCTACGGTGGCCGGAAATTGGGATCGGAAACCCGGCGGCGGCGGCGGCGTGTCCGCCTTTGCCTAAGGCGGTCGGCCTCCTCCTTTACTAGCATTACTGCTTCGCAGAAGGAGGCGACCGCCTGCCACTCCTCCTCGCTCCGGAGCATGGCTTGAACCAAGCCCCGGCGCGAGAGATCGCCGCCGATCGCCCCCACGAGGACACGGCGCTGCTCTTCCCAAGCGGGGCACACCTCGACTGTGTGCTCCACCGTGTCCACCGGGCGGTCCGCACAGTGGCGACACCCGGGCGTCGTCTCCGCACGAATCTTGTACAGGTACGGACCGAACTTGCCGTGCTCGGTCAGCACCTGCGCCAAACGGAAGGTGACGACGCCGTGGGGCCTTTCCAGCCACGCCTCAAAGAGGGGCCTTACCGCCTCGATCGTGGCGTGCCCAGCACGAGGTTGCGACAATCGCTCTCGCCATTTCACCATGAGATCCTGCCGGAGCTCTGTCCGCCATGCCGCGACTTGTCGCGGCAGCGGAGTTTCGCCCCGACGTTGCATCTCCACGCGTAAGTCATGCATGTGTGCAAGGACTGTTGCCTCCAAATCCCACGGTGGTAGGCCAGCAAGGAGGCTCGCCGCTTCGCAGGACACCGTACGGTATCCGCGGATCATCCGGATGGCCATGACCCTCTGGCAGGCGGTTAGCCGGGCCGCCACTCGCTTCCGTAGCGATGGCGCCCACACCGGCGCACCGTAAAGGGCCATGGACCGAACGATGCCTGCGTAGAGCCTCCGGCAGGAGGCGTCTGGACCCCCTAGGTTCGGCAGGAGCCGCTTGAGCGCAGCCCCAGTCGCATTCAACCTGGGAGCCAGACGTCGGAAGTGCTCCTTGAAGTTCCACCGGCTGTCGAGGACGAGTCCCAGGTACTTCATCGTCGACCCGACGCCGATGTGAACTCCTCCTACCGTTAATTGGGAGCCCGGAGGTGGCGCGCTCCGAGGGCCGTGAAAACACATGGCCTCGGACTTGTGCAATGCCACCTCGAGTCCCAACTGCTGTATCCTCTCCACGACTGTCGCAACCCCGCGCGTCGCTAGTTCGACCGCCGCCTGGTACGACCGTCCCCGCGCCAGGACCAGCGTGTCGTCTGCGTAACAGACCACGCTGACCCCGTCGGGGAGGTCGGCGCGCAGCACGTAGTCGTACCCGATGTTCCACAAGGGCGGCCCTAGTACCGATCCCTGCGGAACACCGCACGACATCTCTCGCCGTTTCAGCTCCCCCTGATGACCGGGGTAGATGATGAACCTGTCCGACAGGTAGGCCTCGATCACCCGACAGAGGTAGTCGGGCACCCGGTGGTACCGGAGTGCCCTACCAATGCAACTCCAGGGCAGGGAGTTGAAGGCGTTGGCGATGTCCAGAGACACCGCCAAGACACACCTGCCCCGGGACACCGCATCCCCCGTCGTGAGGGCTCGCACGCGCATGATGGCGTCCACAGTGGAGCGCCTCCTGCGAAATCCGAACTGGCCGTCCGCAAGATCCGGCCCCTTCCGCGCCAGATGCACGACGAGGCGGTCTGCAATTACTCTTTCAAAGAGCTTGCCCACCTCGTCGAGCAGCACAATGGGCCGATACGCGGACGGAGAGTCCGCGGGGCGCCCCGGCTTCGCGATAAGGACCAGTTTCCCCGTCTTCCAGCGAAGCGGGAACTGGCCCCTCTCCATGCATGCGCTGAAGAGCCCTCTCAGTCGAGACCCGAGTTCCTCCATGGCCAGGACCCAGGCTTTTCCAGGCAAGCCATCGGGTCCTGGGGCGGTGTTCTTGGCAAGAATAGAGAGGTGATAACGTGACGTGTGAGAGGACATAATTGAAGAAAAAAACGTATTGTAGCGACACCAAGCAACATGAGATGATGGCCGATGATTAATCATGATTGCCCAAAAACATGTGACATATTTATCATCATCATTTCACCCGAAAGACCTCCATTGTTGGATAGATATAGGTCTTCTCCAAGTGTGACCATAACGACCGGTCATTTGCGTCTCGCTTCCATCGGATCGGTCCACCTTGTAGGAGGCCTTCCAACACTGCGTCTTCTGGTACGAGGTCGCCACTCCAGAACCAGATATTTATATAAACTAAGACTGCAATTTCTATAACATACAGCATTAGCATTAGCATCAGCCTTATTTATGTCTCCACAGCTAGGACTCAGGCCTCCTCTCTAGGAGAGGGAATGGGCCGTAATCCACCACGCGGGCCCAGTGCGGATTGGTAGATGTCATATGTCTTCGAATTTTTGGTTCTAGGACATGCCGGTTTCCTCACGATGTTTTCCTTCACCGCTTTTGAGAGCAGTGATGAAATAAATTACACAAAGTAATGCGCCTGTCCGGGTTTGAACCCGTTACCTACAACTCGTAAGTCGAGGCCGTTACCACTAGGCCACCACTGCTCTCAAATAACATACAGAGACACTACTTATTACAAACTAGGTAGAAAGCATAAACTATTAAACACTAACACAAATGCCAAGGGCGGAGAAAACCAATCCGTACAACACACACATCTCCCCACTTTCATCCTCGTTTTGACACACAACTTCTACCATTCCCCCGACGTTGACATACGAAGTCGACAGTCCGCAAACGGGACAAACTGGCCCACACATAATGCACACACCGTACTGAATTACTGAGAAAGTTCCAATGACTAATGCCGCCCATAGTGCGTAAAGCACACACGTCTCATAATTCTCAGTATGAAAGTTGCGTCTCAATAAGTTGTAGAGGAAGTTATATCAAATGTTATCACACTATCACTCATAGCTGACGCGGCTTTCCGCTGCGCATGCACATGTTATGGATGTGGTGCAAATGTAAATGACTGTGGGAAATTCTAGGCTTGTTTCTGATAAGATTCTGATCGGTTTATCGGTAGATGATTTATTAGGTGTTTGTGTTTCGTTTATTGATTTGATTAGTAAAATTAGAAGGGCAATTAATTTTTTTGTAAAATAATAAAACAGCAAACAGCTTGCTAATTGCAATTTTTTTTAATTTAAACTTCAAATTTATTAGTGTACTTTTCATACGACCAAAAATTCAAGCTTTGGTGACTGTTGGCAATATTTTTATATAGTCCTATAGAATTCTTAAAAAAATACTAACTTTCAAGTGACAATCAGGGAGAGTGGAAACGTCGAGAGATGTCGTGCGGTGTTCCGCAGGGATCGGTACTAGGACCACCCTTGTGGAACATCGGGTACGACTACGTGCTGCGCGGCGACTTCCCCGACGGGGTCAGCGTGGTCTGCTACGCGGACGACACGTTGGTCCTAGCGCGGGGAGAGTCGTACCGGACGGCGGTCGAATTAGCGACACGCGGGGTTGCGATGGTCGTTGACAGGATCCAGCAGTTGGGACTCGAGGTGGCACTGCACAAGTCCGAGGCCATGTGCTTCCACGGCCCTCGGGGTGCGCCACCACCGCGTTCCCAGCTAACGGTAGGAGGGGTTCACATCAGCGTCGGGTCGACGATGAAGTACCTGGGACTCGTCCTCGACAGCTGGTGGAACTTCAAGGAGCACTTCCGACGTCTGGCTCCCAAACTGAATCGGACTGGGGCTGCTCTCGGGCGGCTCCTGCCCAACCTCAGGGGACCAGACGCCTCCTGCCGGAAGCTCTACGCGGGAATCGTTCGGTCCATGGCTCTCTACGGGGCTCCGGTGTGGGCACCGACGTTGACACAGCAACCGAGGGCCCAGCTGAATGCGTGCCAGAGGGTCATGGCAATACGCATGGTGCGAGGGTACCGAACGATCTCCCGCGAGGCGGCGACCCTCCTTGCTGGCCAACCGCCGTGGGATCTGGAGGCAACAGTCCTTGCACACATGCACGACAAGCGCATGGAGATGCAACGCCGGGGCGAAATTCCGCTGCCACGACAAGTCGAGGCATGGCGGACAGAGCTCCGGCGGGATCTCATGGCGAAATGGCGCCAACGACTATCGCAACCTCGTTCGGGGCGCGCCACAATTGGGGCGATAAGGCCCATCCTTGAGGCGTGGCTGGAAAGACCTCACGGCGTTCTCAACTTCCGCACGACGCAGGTGCTTACCGAACACGGAAAGTTCGCTAAGTACCTGTTCCGGATTCGTGCGGAGGATTCGCCCGGGTGTCGCCACTGTGCGGAACATCCGGAGGACACGGTGGAGCACACTGTAGAGGTGTGCCCCGCCTGGGCGGAGCATCGCCGTGTCCTCGTGGGGGCGATCGGCGGCAGCGATCTCTCTCGCCGGGCCTTGGTTCAGGCCATGGTCCGTAGTGAGGAGGGATGGCAGGCGGTCGCCTCCTTCTGCGAAGCAGTAATGCTAGCAAAGGAGGAGGCCGACCGCATCAGGCAGAGGCAACGGGGCGCTCGCCCCAGCCGCCGCCGGGATTCCGATCCCGATTTCCGGCCACCGTAGGCGCGGGCTTGCGGACGGCGTGCAATGGGTAGCACGCTGTCCGATCGTCCAGTAACCGACCGGACCGAGCCCAAGTCGTCGACGGCGCGTTCTGTTCCCGCGCGCCTCAAGGAGCTGTCAGCACACCGAAGAGGCCCAGCCTGCTAACTGCAGGCAGGCAGGGTCGAAGCCTACTGGGGTCATGGGTTAGTTCCGAAAGGAATGCTCGACCCCGGCACGATAGGCTACGTAGGAACGGGGTAGGTAGTAAGAGTCTGACACTACTTCCCGCTCCGCCCAAGGGCGGGATTTGTCATTGGATGATTTTACCTACCATAAAAAAAAAAATAAAAAAAAAATAAAAAAAAAACTTTCAAGTGACAATACCAGCCTCCCTAGCCAAGTTATAATCGTTTCGTTTTGCGTAAACGCTTGGAATTGGCCGTGGCGGGAGCGTGCCCCCAATTCGTTTGACTTCTATTCACTTTATTGTGATAATCAGACAATCGTCATCGTCATCATCAGCCTTTTAATATTCCCTCTGCTGAGACACAGGCCTCCTCTCTAGGAGAGAGAATGGGCCCTAATCCACCACGCTGGCCCAGTACGGGTTGGTGGATGTCCCATGTCTTCGAATTTTTGGTTCTAGGACATGCCAGTTTCCTCACGATGTTTTCCTTCACCGTTTTGAGAGCTGTGGTGATGAAATAAATTACACAAAGTAATGCGCCGGGCTGGGTTCTAACCCGCGACCTACAACTCATAAGTCGGGGCCACGTAGTTGTTTGAGCAATGGTGGCCGAATCAGACAAGAATGTGACTAAAAACTGCCAAGACAGTACTCTTTTTAATTACTCTAACCTTTCCATGCCCCCAACTCCTTTGTAACCTCGAACAAATGAATTGGGGGCGTGGCCAACTCCAAGCGTTAACGCAAAACGAAAAGATTGTTACTTGGCTAGGGGTGCTGTTCTGTCTTAGACGTTTAAATTGCAGAAATATCAATAACTATAAAAGAATCAGTTTGCCCTACAGGTTTGGCAAAGATTACTCACTGTACTTTAATTCCAAATTATTCCATTTCATCATAATCTAATAGGTCTCTTGCCATAACTGGCGGTCGGTTTCCGCCGCTATACTTACATGGCTGATAGGTTCAGACAGCATTCCATACTGCCATAAAGCCATGACCAACACGTTTGGTAGACGGTTTGGAGACCACAGAGTTAATTAGTTAACAGTTTTTTTTTTATGGACAATCATCCAATGTCTTCGCCTACTCTGCAACGGGAGGCCGTGACAGACTTTTACTGACTAAAACCCACTTCTTTCCTTCTTTGCCTTCATTCCAGGGCCCCGGGGGTTCACTTTTACATAACCCATGGCCCCAGTAGGCTTCGACCCTGCTGAGCCCCTACTGTTTGCTGACATCTCCTTGAGACGCGCGTGAAACACTACACGCTGTCGAAGATTTGGGCTCGGTCAGCTACCCATTGCCGCCATCCACAAACCCGCGTAGATCACTACGTATATGAAACGTATAGTGTTTTCAAACTTCTTTTTTTTTTAATAACATAATCATCTTTCTGTCCTTGTCCCGTGTTTCTTGGGGACGGTGCAACACTTTTCTTCCTTCCATTCTGTCCTGTTACCCGTCATGCTATCACCAATTTCCTTTTCATTCTTTACACAATCCATCCATCTTTTCTTTGGTCTCCCTCTAAATCTACCTAAATATATGCTCATAACTCTTTTAGTAACTTGACTAGGTAAACAACAGAACAACATCAAAATAGGCAAAAAATAGTTTATTTAGTATGGGAGCCCCCTTAAATATTTATTTTATTATATTATTTATTATTAAAGTAAAAATACAACTGAGTATTTTGTGAATATTTCAAGTGTCTACCTATTGCCATTATTGATATCGAGCAAAAAAAGGCAAAAAAATAAAAAAAAGAAAAACAGTTTATTTACACGGAATGACGCAACTAAAAACTAGACAAACATAAAAAATCGCGTTAGTTGTATGGGAAATACCCTTAAATATTTATTTTATTTTGTTTTTAGTATTTGTTGTTATAGCGGCAACAGGAATACATAATTTGTGAAAGTTTCAACTGTCGAGCTATCGCGGATCTTGAGATACAACCTGGTGACAGACAGACGGACAGACAGCGAAGTCTTAGTAACAATCCCGTTTTTACTCTTTGGATACGGAACTTTAAAAAGGAGTACCCAATCGTTCTACAAAATCCCACAGTACCATTAACACTCTCACAGAAAACTAGCTACCGCACCACACGATACAAAATCAACGTGTAATTACCTCATAACGAAAAGCGGTCCCAGCAGGAAAAGTAAATATCTGAATAATTTCTCCGCCACACCTATAGATATGATCGTTAAGTGTTGCAGGCGTTTAAAAGGATATATCGTTCATATGAGTCGCAGGTTCTGTGGCGAGATATTAGCAAGGTGTTACAGTTACGTGTAGGGAGGGTAGGAGGTACGGAGTTCTGTGGATCGTCCTGATTTTAAGTAAATTCATGTGCTCATTGAACCTTCAACTCGGACAATCGCTTTTGTGGTGGTTTTTTTTTTACCCAAGGTAAAAACGGGACTCTATTGTTCGTCTGTTTGTCACCAGGCTGTATCTTATGAACTGCGATAGCTACTGTTGAAATTTTCACAGATGCTTTTGCTGCTATAACTACAAATAAAAAGAAATACTCATTTGATGGGCTCCCATACTGCAAAAGAGATTTTTTTTGCCTTTTTTTTGCTCGATCTTAATAAAGACGCTTGAAATATTAACAGAATATTATTTTAGTTGTAAAGGTATTCGCTTTAAAAAAAAATATTAATACTAATAATTTTTATATTAATAAATATTGCTCGTTTAAATTTTTGTTTTAAAAACATATTTAAAAATGAAAACAATATAACAAGTGATTAAAAAAAAAAAATGAGAAAATAATAATAATTAAAGTTAAATAAATATTTTAGGTGGGGCTTCCATACAACAAATGTGATTTTTTGCCCATATATTTACAGTGTCTAATGTTGAACAGAACCCTTCGTGAACG
This sequence comes from Leucania comma, assembly GCA_958295575.1. Classification (NCBI taxonomy): domain Eukaryota; kingdom Metazoa; phylum Arthropoda; class Insecta; order Lepidoptera; family Noctuidae; genus Leucania; species Leucania comma. The sequence continues at coordinate 17,439,432 of OY282477.1, read as the reverse complement.
AAAAGATAACGTACACAAAAATTTACGCCACAACCACCACCATGGGGTGCCATGACAGAAAACCTCCACGAGTGCCCGCAGGCTATAGTTCCCTTGCGGATACGTCCGGAGCGAAGGCTAGTCTGCGGGACGGTGCACCCTGGGAGGCGGCCAAACACCCCCTTGGGCACTCCTGCCTAAGGGGCCTCGATGGCCGTCTGCGAATGTTCTGTCGGGAGTACGCTTCAACGCGTGTCCCTCTGCTCTAGCAGAGGGCACAGTGGCGAAGCAAGAGCGGGCTCGGCGTGCACTCACCCTGCCACCGGGCAGGCAGGAGGAAGGCTTTCTCCTCCTTCTGCCACCGTTGTTCTCGTAGCCCCAGAGATTGTCCAAGGTCATGTTTCTGACTTTTGATGGGGGTCGAGGGTCTTGGCTTAACCGCCCGGGCCGCGAGGAAGACAACCTCTATAAAAAATTACCCCAAACCTCCAAGCGGCGGCGCACCGTGAGGGAGGTTGTTAGCTTGACTAATGGGTAGCTAAATTAGTCTCTAGTGCGGACCACTGAATTTGAGCCGGTACAACATGTAATATACTCGTGGGACCAAAATGGATAATATAAAATCAAAATTTTTTAAAACCCCAACCGAGAGTGATGCGCGGTCGGAGTCCGACGCGGCATCCGGAAGGAGCTCAGGCTCGGAGGTGGAAGAAGTGGTGGAGTCGGGAGGCGACACCGGAAGAAACGCTAGTTTCTTCCGGAAACGCTCCCTGTCGAGGGACAAGTCGTCCTCCGACGGTGAAAAGGGCTCGGCCCGAAAAATCCCTACCAGTGGGCGGGGAGCGGGCCGAGCATCGGGAAGAGGACGGGGAGTCACCTCCCAGGAGGCGGCCGAGCGAGCCGAGAGGCTCGCCGCGGAAGGGCGCCACCCCGCTGCGATGGACCCCTCGGGGCCATCTGGCAGCGAGCAGGAAGACTCCGCCGAGGAGTCGCGCCGTTCCTTTTGTGAGCTCGTGGTCGCCGCGTTGCGGGACATGGGCCGCAAGAGGGAAAAGACCTCGAAAGAGAAGACGGTCCTTCGCCATGCCGCCTCTATGCAGGAGGCCTTCGACATCGCCCTGAGGAAGAGCGTGGCGAAGCTCCGGGCCGAGCTCCGAGCCGGGCTCCGGGCCGAGCTTCAGGCCGAGCTCGCTGGGGTCCAGGGGGCCGGCAGCCAGGACCCTGTGGAAGGGGGGCGCAAGCAAGGGCAGGGGCAAAGTCGGCCCCAGCCCCAGCCTCAGCCCCAGCCTCGGCCCCAGCCCCAGCCCCAGGCCGAGTCGGGAAGCCAGCTTCTGACGCTGGTGCAGCGGGAACTGGCTGCTTTTCAGCAGCAGCTGCAGAAGCAGCTGCAGGAACAGCAGCAGCAGTTCCAGCTGCGGATCCAGCAGCAGCTGTCCCTGCTGGAGGGCATCGTGTTGCGCCCCCCACTAGCGGCCTCCGGCCAGCGAAGGGCGGCGTCATACGCTGCCGCCGCGGCCTCGGCGGCTGCGCCCAAGGCGGGCCCGTCAGGGCAGACCAGGCGCGTGGCCACGGTCACGAACCCCGCCGGAGCGGCCCCACAGGCCAAGAAACAGCAGCAGGTGAGGCCAACCCCTGCTGCTGCCCCTAAGAAGGGCAAGTCGGCACCGGCCACAAAGGCGGCGGGAGCCCCTGCTGTGGCGGCAAGCAAGCGGCCTAGGCCGCCTCCCCAACCTGCAGATCCTCCGGCCGAAGCCGGATGGCAAGTGGCCGGAGCCAAAAAGCAGGCTGGCAAGGCGGCTCGGGCTGCCAGAAGGCGTGAGCGGCAAAAGCTGCGGAAGCGGACGGCCCTCGCGGCCGGACGGCCCTCGCGGCCAGGATTCGCACCCCGCGCTCCACGGCTGTAGTTATCACACTGCAGCCGGAGGCAGCGAAAAAGGGTGCGACCTACGGCGAGGTCCTCCGTAAGGCGAAGCGGGCGGTGAACCTCACCGACCTCGGGATCACCGGGGGCTTCCAGATGCGGCATACCGCAACTGGTGCCCTGATGTTGGAGGTCCCCGGAGCCAACAGCGGCCCCACCGCAGACGCCCTGGCAGAAAAAATCAGGGCGTCCTTGGATGCGGAGGAGGTCCGGGTGTCCAGGCCCACAAGATGCGTCGACATGCGCATTATGGGCCTGGACGATTCCGTCGAGGTCGAGGAGGTCGTGGCCGCTGTCGCCGGGACGGGTGGGTGCCCTGCCGATCAGGTCCGGGCAGGAACCATCCGTGTTGACGGCACTGGCATGGGGGCGGTTACTGTAAACTGCCCCCTGTCAGCGGCCAGGAGCATCACCGGGGAGGGTAAGCGACTCCTGGTGGGCTGGGTCTCCGCGCGAGTCAAGCTGCTGGAGCCCAGACCGCTGCGCTGCTATCGCTGCCACGTGGGTCACCACGTGGGGGTCTGTTGCGCAGCGGAGGAAGATCGCAGCGACCACTGCTTCCAGTGCGGTCAGCCCGGCCACAAGGCCGATACCTGTGGTGCAGCGCCGCACTGCTACGCATGTGCGGCGGCAGGCAAGTCGGCCGACCACCGGGCTGGGAGCAGGACCTGCGATCCCCCCGCCAAGGCCAAGGGCAAGGTCCCAAGGCCCATCCCCGCGAAGGTGCTCACCGCCGCGGCTGCCCCGTTGGCTGCCGCCGCCATCGCCTCCGCAGACGCCGCCGCCGCTACCACCGCGGCAGGACCCTCACGGAGGGCCCGGGAGGAGACTGTAATGGACTGCCAATAACGGCTCCATTACGTCTCCTCCAGGCGAATATCAACCACTGCGCCCCCGCTCAGGATCTGTTGCTCCAGAGCATGGCGCAGTGGTCGATCAACATCGCCGTTGTCTCCGAGCCGCACTTTGTCCTGCCCAGAGCCGACTGGGTTCAGGACCTGAGCGGCTCGGTGACACTCATTTCGTCGGCCGCCGCCGGTACCCCGGCACTCGAGGCCGTCAAGAAAGGCCGGGGTTGCGTGGCAGCACGGTTCGGGGACATAGTGGTGGTAGGCGTCTACCTGTCCCCGAACAGATCTCTCGCCGAATTGGATAGCTCCCTTTTGGAGCTGGATGCCGTCGTTGCTGGGTTTGACTCCAGCCTCCCCGTGGTCGTTTGCGGGGACTTCAACGCCTGGAACGAGGCTTGGGGTTCCCGGTTCACGAACCAACGAGGTCGCAGGGTGGAGGAATGGGCCCTAGGACAGGGCCTAGTCGTACAAAACCGGGGTTCTGTCCCCACGTGTGTGCGGATGCAGGGCGAGTCGGTGGTGGACGTTACGTTCGCCAGCCCTGCACTGGCACCGCGCGTCGTCGACTGGCGCGTCATAGAGGAGGTGGAGACGTTCTCCGACCACCGGTACATCCGGTTTGACGTCTCCGCCCAGACCTCGACCGCGCCGGTCCGACAGACCCCGTGTGGTCCGCGTTGGGCGCTGAGGCAGCTGGACAGGGACCTGCTCCAGGAAGCCGCGATAGTACAGGCCTGGGTGCAAGCACCGGACAGGCCTGTCGACATCGACGTCGAGGCGGACTGGTTCCAGGTGGCCATGTCGCAAATCTGCGACACGGCCATGCCCCGAGTCCGGCCAGGACGTGCCCGGCGCCAAGTACACTGGTGGTCGCCAGAGATTGCGGCACTGCGCGATGCGTGCAATGCTGCGCGACGCCGGTATACTAGACACCGCAGGCGCCGCACCCGTCCACCGGGTGCGGAGGCCATAGAGGCGGAGCTGTATGAGGGATACAGGGCGGCAAAGCGCACCCTCCGAGCGGAGATAAAGCGGGCCAAACTCGAGGCCCGCAACGTGTGGCTGGAGTCTCTGAACGTCGATCCGTGGGGACGCCCATACAAAATGGTGATGGAGAAACTCCGCCCATGGGCTCCCCCGCTGACTCAGAGTCTCCGGCCCCAGCTCGTGGAGGGTGTGGTGAGCGCTCTGTTCCCTACGCGAGGGGAGCATACTCCCCCGCCTATGGCTCCGCCACCAGCAGCGGTGTCCGACGCGGACCACGACGGCAACGACGGCAACAATGCTCCAGAGGTGACCGAGGTGGAGATGAGAGTGGCGGTGCGAAGGCTGAGTGCCAAGAACACCGCCCCAGGACCCGATGGCTTGCCTGGAAAAGCCTGGGTCCTGGCCATGGAGGAACTCGGGTCTCGACTGAGAGGGCTCTTCAGCGCATGCATGGAGAGGGGCCAGTTCCCGCTTCGCTGGAAGACGGGGAAACTGGTCCTTATCGCGAAGCCGGGGCGCCCCGCGGACTCTCCGTCCGCGTATCGGCCCATTGTGCTGCTCGACGAGGTGGGCAAGCTCTTTGAAAGAGTAATTGCAGACCGCCTCGTCGTGCATCTGGCACGAAAGGGGCCGGATCTTGCGGACGGCCAGTTCGGATTTCGCAGGAGGCGCTCCACTGTGGACGCCATCATGCGCGTGCGAGCCCTCACGACGGGGGATGCGGTGTCCCGGGGCAGGTGTGTCTTGGCGGTGTCTCTGGACATCGCCAACGCCTTCAACGCCCTGCCCTGGAGCTGCATTGGTAGGGCACTCCGGTACCACCGGGTGCCCGACTACTTCTGTCGGGTGATCGAGGCCTACCTGTCGGACAGGTTCATCATCTACCCCGGTCATCAGGGGGAGTTGAAACGGCGAGAGATGTCGTGCGGTGTTCCGCAGGGATCGGTACTAGGACCGCCCTTGTGGAACATCGGGTACGACTACGTGCTGCGCGCCGACCTCCCCGACGGGGTCAGCGTGGTCTGTTACGCAGACGACACGCTGGTCCTGGCGCGGGGACGGTCGTACCAGGCGGCGGTCGAACTAGCGACGCGCGGGGTTGCGACAGTCGTGGAGAGGATACAGCAGTTGGGACTCGAGGTGGCATTGCACAAGTCCGAGGCCATGTGTTTTCACGGCCCTCGGAGCGCGCCACCTCCGGGCTCCCAATTAACGGTAGGAGGAGTTCACATCGGCGTCGGGTCGACGATGAAGTACCTGGGACTCGTCCTCGACAGCCGGTGGAACTTCAAGGAGCACTTCCGACGTCTGGCTCCCAGGTTGAATGCGACTGGGGCTGCGCTCAAGCGGCTCCTGCCGAACCTAGGGGGTCCAGACGCCTCCTGCCGGAGGCTCTACGCAGGCATCGTTCGGTCCATGGCCCTTTACGGTGCGCCGGTGTGGGCGCCATCGCTACGGAAGCGAGTGGCGGCCCGGCTAACCGCCTGCCAGAGGGTCATGGCCATCCGGATGATCCGCGGATACCGTACGGTGTCCTGCGAAGCGGCGAGCCTCCTTGCTGGCCTACCACCATGGGATTTGGAGGCAACAGTCCTTGCACACATGCATGACTTACGCGTGGAGATGCAACGTCGGGGCGAAACTCCGCTGCCGCGACAAGTCGCGGCATGGCGGACAGAGCTCCGGCGGGATCTCATGGTGAAATGGCGAGAGCGACTGTCGCAACCTCGTGCTGGGCACGCCACGATCGAGGCGGTAAGGCCCCTCTTTGAGGCGTGGCTGGAAAGGCCCCACGGCGTCGTCACCTTCCGTTTGGCGCAGGTGCTGACCGAACACGGCAAGTTCGGTCCGTACCTGTACAAGATTCGTGCGGAGACGACGCCCGGGTGTCGCCACTGTGCGGACCGCCCGGTGGACACGGTGGAGCACACAGTCGAGGTGTGCCCCGCTTGGGAAGAGCAGCGCCGTGTCCTCGTGGGGGCGATCGGCGGCGATCTCTCGCGCCGGGGCTTGGTTCAAGCCATGCTCCGGAGCGAGGAGGAGTGGCAGGCGGTCGCCTCCTTCTGCGAAGCAGTAATGCTAGTAAAGGAGGAGGCCGACCGCCTTAGGCAAAGGCGGACACGCCGCCGCCGCCGCCGGGTTTCCGATCCCAATTTCCGGCCACCGTAGGCGTGGGCTCGCGGACGGTGGGCAATGGGTAGCTCGCTGTCCGTCCGTCCGGTAACAGACCGGTCCGAGCTCAGGTCGTCTACGGCGCGCACCGTTCCCGCGCGCCTCAAGGAGTTGTCAGCAAACTGTAGGGGTCCAGCAGGGCCGAAGCCTACTGGGGCCAAAGGTTATGTGAGACTGTCACCAAAGGCCCCAGGATAAAGGCAAGGAATGGAAAGGTAGGTTTTTAGTCAGTAAAAGTCTGACACTGTTTCCCGCCCCACCCAAGGGCGGGATTCGTCATTGGATGATTTTACCTACTCAAAAAAAAAAAAAAAAACAACCACCACCATCAAAACTGGTTGATCCCCGGAGTATGTTCCCTTTGGACAATTGTTTACTATGGGCTAAGCCATTGGTAGCACTCAACAATAAAAAAAACCGGCCAAGTGCGAGTTGGACTCGCGCACGAAAGGTTTCGTACCATTATCTATCGTGATAGCTATAGTGATAGGCAAGGTTCATGAAATACAGTCTGGTGACAGACAGACGAACAGTGGAGTCTTAGTAAAAGCGTTGCGTTTTTACCCTTTGTGTACGGAACTCTAAAAAAATTGTACGTTATGTCTGTAATTTAAGATAAATGTTGTTCTACCAAAGGTTTTTTTTCCGGTGGGTTAAAATCATCCAATGACAAATCCCGCCCTTGGGCGGGATGGGAGATTGTGTCAGACTTTTACTGACTAAAAAACCCACCCCGTCCCTGCGTTACTTTGGTTCTAGGGCCCTGGTATGCATTTTCACACTTTCCCAAGGCCCCGGAGTAGGTTTTGAGCCTGTAGGGCCCCTACAGTTTGCTGACAACTCCTTGAGGCGCGCGGGAAAAGTGCGCGCCGTCGACGACTTAGGTTCGGTCGGGACTGTTATCGGATGGATGGACAGCGAGCTACCAAAGGTGAGTTTCATTTGCAACCAACTAAAAAAATCTTCAACAAACCAAAGCAAAACTTCTCCACACCAAGCTCTGCTAAGCTTGTCCTAAAAATAGCCTTAAAGCTGGAAACTCTAGCGCTCAACGTGTCATACAATCTAGTTTTCTATTTAAATGAAACACTTTCGAATTGCCTCATTTGTCTAGTCGCCCCGTGGCTTTACCATTCGATTTCCAATTGTAGCAAAAGAACTGTGGGAACACGAGAACATCTGTAGAAGTCGCTATACCTTATTTGGAGTCTTATCTGATTCTGTTCGGCCAATGCATAGCTATAAGTTAGCCAATATTACGGACAATTATTTCATTCAACGGGGAAAAACACTATTGGGTTCTGGGGTTCGTGTGCTCATACACTATTTTTAAAAAGTTATATCAAACGACTTGTTGACACTTTACGTGGCCAGATATATTAAACATTGCCATGTTGTATGGCATTTTTGGAATAGTTTATGGTGTTTAATTAGTAGAACCTTGATCGCAGTCAAGGGCTAGTTTATACACCGTTAAATTTTGGTAGTTTTAATCCCGCGGAGGGTCGATTCGGTACATGAAACCTTATCGATTTGTAAAGATAAAAATGTAAAATAAAGTACTTTTTTTCTAAAACTCTAATTAATATACGCATGTACGAAATTGATATCTTTAAGTAAACGTCAGCTGATCGAGGCCAATGAACTGTAGGTAGTTAGTACGCCACGACTGACAACTCCCTACAAGGTCATTGACTCGTTTACTTAAAGAAATTAATTTCGTACGTGCGTATATTAATTCGAGTATTAGAAAAAAATACTTTATTTTTTAATTTTATCTTTATAAATCAATAGTGTTTCATGTACCAAATCGATCCTCAACGGGATTAAAACGACCAAAATCTTACGGTGTAAGTATATATAAAAACCTAATAAACAAAAATATCATGTCACAGTGATAATATAATTAAACTCCTCCGAAACAACTTGTCCGGTTTTTTTTTTCTTTGGGTAATCCTTTCATTCAAACGTTTCGCCAACAATTTCTTTCGTCATTATCTAGCTCTCTATAGAAACAAAACAGTAAAAATATATACTTAAAGAAGTGTGTCGAAACTTTCATATTATTATTTCGACTGCAATTAGCGCATCAATAAATAACTGAAGGAGTATAAAAATGCTATTTATTTTATTTTGCATGAATACATTCAGTAGTTTTTCCATAATATAAATTATGCCAAAGGTCTGTTCATAAAATGTTACACGTTTTTATTGTTGGAAAACTTATCAATCATCGTTTATGTTATGGAAGTGTGTATTTTTATGTGCACTAGCTTTTGTGCATAGCAATTTTAATTTTCACTCATTATGATGTTGGATTGATAGCATGCATTTTAACCTTGCCCATTAACATGTTCAGGCCGCCGACTACCGACGACGACGGCCGAAGGCCGACGATCCATAAAAGATGGTCTGGACACCGAACACGGTGTAGACAAAGAATAGTCGGCATTGCATTATAACTGCAGAAAGTCTCCATAGCAACGAAAACCTTTGCGCTTCCAATGATGATCAAAATCCTTCAGAGCTCAAAAAAATAGTAGGGATTGATTTTGCTCTCTTGATTCCGATTGCGGTGTACGTATACCTGTCTCCACCGAACCTTCTATCTATCACTGTCCCAATTGGTATTAGTTTTTTATCATCCATTATAATGTAAGTAATAATATAATGAGGAGAAAATTAATATAATAAAAATAAATCGTTTTTTAGCAATTTTTACTAAGAAAAATATTGCATTATTATAATGCGAATAAAAAGTGTTTTTTTTTTTTTACCACGATTGGATATTTTAGAGTATGAATAAAACATCTTACCTATAGGTTAAACACTGCAATGCAAGAGTCTAATAACAATCTAGAGAAAACAAATAGCTGTGCAGTTTGTTAGACTACCCACCAAATAATATTTGATTTTATTGCCAACCATATAATACTGAAATATATTGCCAATGTTATAAATTTAAGTGATTAAAAATAAATATCTAATAATTTATTTTATTATATTAAAATGTGGGCAATCTGTGCTAACTTTTTTTTTTTTTTCATCGAATTACATAAAGATCGGCTAAAATTAATGAAAAGCTTTTTCATCATTGGCCTGTGTTATTAGTTAGACTAGACACAACACCTCAACCAACCAACTCAATAGCGCTGACCGACAGCAACCGTAAGATGTCCCATACAACAGCCACCTACCATCCAATCACCCATTCAACACCACACTAAGCCGCCACAATTACATACGCCCACCTAATGAATCCACACGTCTACACGTGAATAAACGCTATTTAAACAGAATTCTCTTAACAACATGATAAATTCGATTGACAATCGCGCGGCTACAAGGCTCAAAGTTGTACACAATTGCCCTTACTAATTTAAGAAGCGGTCCCATATAGAGAAGTAGGAGTGTTAAGAATGTACACTTGATGGGCGTTTGTATGAGTGCAAGGGAAGTACTTTGACGGGAACGAGTAAAGCCTTATAGGGTTGTCGGCGTAGTGAAAAATTTGCTCTTCAACCCCCCTTAATTGGGTGACGCGTTGTTTTACATGGCGTGGACACACGGACTTGAAAATTGGTGAATTGATTTTTGGTTGAGTGATTGCAAAATAAACTGGTGTGATGTTTTCGATGTGACTCGTTTTTTCTTACGTTGGAAATTATCAAATAAGTTTTTTTTGGTCTGAGTGAAATAAGAGGGATTATCAGACTTTTACTAACTATACCCCACTGTGCTCTTTCAGTTGCCCTTTGGGATGGCCACAGTAGGATGGTTCTTTCTTTCAGGCATCGAGCCTAACAGGCTCCGGTCAATCTTGCTGACATTTCTTTGAAGCGCACGTAGAACAAAACGAGCCGTTGACACAAACGTGGTCTTTACCGAACGGCGAGCTGTCTATTGCTCGCCATCCACAAGCCCACGCCTATGGTGGCTGGGAATTGCACTGCGGCTCCCCAACATTGGTCTTTAAATTACTTAAATTTTTGCTATAGATGCTGATTCGCAATCTTATATATATAAAAAAAACTGTTTAGATCAATATTGAAAGTTTGGCTTCAGCATCTAGCGGACAAAGAATGTCTAAAAAGAATAGTACTTTATATTAAAATAAATCTTTACATTACCTTTATCAATAAATAAAGTTACCAACATACCTATATCCGGCCCCTGATCTACTTTATAATTGATGCGCATCCTTCAGCAACCTGATTCAATTATGAGATAAAAAGGCCGACTCACTGGTCTAGACTAAGATTCATCTTACTGCCTTTTTCTTTGGTATGGATTAAGTCATTCAACGGATATATATTAATGTGCGATCTTTTGCTAATGATAATATTGTTTCTTCATAAATGATGGATGAGCGTGTAAATGTTGTCTACCTACCTGATAATTGACTAATTGTTCAATTAACGCATTTGACACATTTCAAATAACCTTTATAATCCAAAAGGCAATTGAAGGAACATAGATCTTTCTTTCTTCTTTCTTTCTTTAAAAGTCTTATTTGATAATTTCCCACCTAAAAGGTAGATATTATTTGGTATAGTAGTTTGGTAAAATCAGATGCAAATCAGCTGACGAAGAAACTTTTTATTTGTTTTTTTTACTAGTGCTTGACTGCGGTTCCATCTTTTCTAAGCAGTGACACAATTGTTGATGGTGAGGCGCACTAGTTAGTGGTGTAGGTACTCTAGCCTTGAAGACACCTAAATTATAATCGGACGGGAAGACCGCAGCGGGCAAACTGTTCCAGTCCCTCGATGTACGCGGTATAAACAACAAAGCAAAACGCTACTTTTCGCGGTTACTTTTATTATTTACTTTTCCCAAAATGCTAGCTTAACTATCCCTCCGTATGTCACTTGAACTAACACAGGGTTGTCACTGATTTGTTGTGGAGACGTTTCTTTTAGCGTTGATGTGGCGCTGATTGGGACGTATGAGGTGTTTGTGAAAGCATTTTTGTATTCTTTTTGCAGCTAATGAACACTCGTTAGCTGTCGAAGAATTTCCATGAATGTGCGCTGGTTTGTGACTTTGTATGCCGCAGTGGGTGTGTGCCTTTATTTTTTTTTGGTTTTAAACCTTTTATTAGTGACATCTGTGGTCTATTGTGTCATCAAATCAAATACCTAGTTATAAATTGTAAATTTTTGCAAATAATTTCTCAGCGAAGTGTATTTAATGAGTTTAAAAAATATTTGTATGTCTAAAAGCTTACCTGGCTCGCTCATCGACTCAGCTCAAATCCTTGAACCCATAATTTTGTAATAATGTTCCTTTTCTGACGTATACAAAGAATAAGTACAGATTTTCTTTAATAATTTGTTATTCTGAATTTGCACCTTTTTCCACCAAATAAAAAAATTCAATTGTCCAAAGATGGTGTTTGTAAAATTCAATGCCATAAGTTAGATATACGCCGCTTCACTGTCTCGATGCCAGTATACCTATAGCATGGACTCCAAAATTGTTTGAACAAGTGACTGGGGCCCGGGAACACAAAGGGCATCTGAAGAAACCGAAGTGGGTTTTAGTCAGCAAAAGTCTCACATCCCTCTTGATCCGCCCAGAGCAGGAGGCTTTTTATTTTGGGTTCCTACCCAATAACCACCTAATCTGAGGTATTTTTAATCGTAAATTCTTCTCATACAAGATATGTAGAAAAAGTAATCAGTAATCTCTGTGCCAACGTAAAAACTTCTTTCAATACTTTCTTTTCTGAAACAGTACGCGGCAAAAAAGTTGAACCAGTTGCTATGGGTTACATTCAGCCCTCCATTTCAATTGAGACCCGAATATCTGTTACCTACTGCGCATTCCAAGTCGACCGCCATGATGGTTCAACTTGTGTGACGAGGATTATAACCGATTTCCGGGACTCGATCAAAGTGTGTAACCATAGCTAAAAAATCTTTCATTCTTTTTAATTTTAAGTAAAGCCACGTTATACGAGTACTTTGTATGCACCATAATTTGAAAGCCAAAGGTTATGTGAAAATGTTACCCGGGGCCCTGGGACAAAGGCAATGAATGGAACAGGATAGGTTTTTAGTCAGTAAGAGTCTGACACTATTTCCCGCCCCACCCAAAGGCGGAATTTGTCATTGGATGATTTTACCTACCATAAAAAAATTAAACATTATTTGAAAACTAAATAAGTATAAAGCCTTCACTTACACTCACAGATAATTTGTAATCTCAGAAACGGCTAATCCTAGCCGTAACGAATTAACGACGCGATGCAATAATATCTGGTACTAGTACCTAGGACTTAGCCTGAACCGGATCTGAGGCAATCCGGGATTATAATGACGTGGCATAAGTACTGGATAGGTACAATGGCTGCTAAGTTAGGTAGAAGGCACTGTTGTGTAGCCTATTATGATCGTATTAAATCTTCATCACATATATAATTATATTTATTTGTTATTTTTGCAGTGGCAACATCTTTCGTTCTGGAAAACGGTGAAGGAAAACATTGTGAGGAAACCGGCATGTCCTAGAACCAAAAATTCGAGGATAATATGTGACGTTCACCACTCGCATTGGGCCCGCGTGGTGGTTTACGGCCCATTCACTCTCCTAGAGAGGAGGCCTGAGTCCCAGTAGTGGGAACATTATACGGCTGATGCAAAAAAAAAACATTAATGTTTTTTTTCTATGATAGGTAAAATCATCCAATGACAAACTACCAAAAATTACTAAAAACACTACCCTGTTCCATTCATTACCTAGCTTTTAGATTCTAATTTCCAGGCAGTTCAAAACTTGACGAAGATTTTTGTGTTGAGTTGTTGTCCGGTTTTTTACTTGCTTTTACATTAATTTACTTTCGATATTCGAAGATTATCTGACATCGATTCTGCTTGCCATTAATTAAAAATAGGATGGAATTTCCATGCAATTTCACTCTATCAAAATGCTTGCTTAAACGTTACTTCGGCCAGAGGCTAAGCAAAAGCATTGCCATACACAGTTTTTGGCACAGTCGACATCGATACAGAGGATTTTTTTTTTACACTGTATTTCAATAACATTTAGGGCTGATTTCACCATTCAATATAAAAACTCAGTTCAACTAAACTGAGCTCAGGGTAATCTAGTTTAAAGAACCGTGTCGTAACATGGGCGACAACAAAAGAATTGAAACTGAGTTTAGCGTAAACTAGGTTTAATTCATAGCGGTGAAACGCAAAATGAAGCTATAATCTCGATTAGGCGCTCAAACTGCGTTTTGTTTTATATAATCGCGATTAGTTTCTTGGTGAATTTGGCCCTAAGTTAGAAGTTTTTATTTCAACTAATTATACTAAGTTTTTTTAATAATGTTTAGAAGTATAGGAACCGTAGTTATTAAAAAACCTTCATCGAGTTAAAAAAAAAATATCCTTTTTGTGATAAGCTCTATAAAGCACTAACCATCTCACTAATTTTACACATTTCTGGTAGGTAACGATATATAAATATATATTATTTAATTAGAAGTTTCAGTTTGCAATTATTTACTAGGCCTAATTAGAGATAAACCCTTATTGTAGTTGGGGGTATATTTCATCTATATTTTGCGGATTAATGCAACCATCAGGGGCTGTATCATCAACACGAACTTCATACTTTTTTCATAAGTTAGGAGTAGGATTTCTTTTCACAGTTCACAGTTCAAACTAGGTTAGCTCATCTATCATATGACGAACAACATTATCTATATCTATAAAGCCAATATAAAAACAATGCAACTGTCACACGGAACAAACGCGCGTCTAAATAGAGGCGCGTTGACGCGAACAAATTGACGAGCTGTATCGCACCTATGTAGTGCGAACGACAAGATTTGATACTTTATTATTTAATTGATTATTTTCAATTTATTACCATAAATAATAAAGCATCTTACCTGTATCCGGTCCGCTAACTCATGTACTGAAAATGTGATGTTAATTGAACCACAAGAAATAGAATGGAATAAATAGCGTGCTTCAACGTCGACCACATCATTGCTAACTAATAGATGGGACAGTAGGCAAACGCGAGCTTATCAATAATAATTCATTTTAAAAAATATGTTTTTTTACACAAAATTGGTAACTGAACTCTTTTTCACGAAATGCGCGGACTTGTGGACGTCGAGCAATGAGTAGCTCGCAACTAGGCCGTCTGGTAAGGATCAAGCCTAAGTTGATGCACGCCTCAAATAGATGTCAGCCCTGGAACACAGAGGGTAACTAAAGGGCCTAGGTCAGTTATAGTCTGTTAAAGTCAGACATGCCCTTTCGCTCTAGCCTAGAGCAAAAGTAGTAATTTGATTATTTTATTACTCTAGTAATATCTGGAGCCAAGACTGGAATCTTTTTGAAACTCTTATAGATATCAAAATTGCATCTACTAAAGAAGAACCCCTAACATACTCCACTAAATACAAAAATTGATTTCGACAGTAAATAACCTTCTGACATTTTCACTTTTGAAAGTCCCAATAATTCAAACCATCCCATGTTTTGATATACAACACACCTGACTCTTGAAAGTATCCATTCTGCATCTAACAAAGCATTATATAACATAATGGTTACCCAACAACTTGAAGAGCATTGTATCAACAAACTGCATGTTTACATAACAAAATGTTATTGTACAAAATATAAGGTAAATAATAAAAGATGTCAAGGAAGCGACCATAATTGATGAGCACTCGTCGCTCAGAATTTCAATATTGTTCTACGAGAATTTCCGCATAGAAAGTCAAATTTTATGAGAGGTTAGTAATTTATAGTACTGCTATTAACTCAGAAATTTATGTCTTAATGTTACATTATTGTAAATAGCGTAATTAAGTATTAGCATGTTCATATCTAAATCTATGTTGTAATTACCTACTGAATAGGATGCAAATACTATGCGCAGTGAAAGTTTAACATGCTATAAAACCTTGGAAACTTAATGAAGACGATCAATGGTAATTTACAATCGGTAGCTGTTTGATTGACCTACCATAGATTCCATAGGATCTGTTTTCACTATTGAATTGCAAGTACTAAAGTGATAAAATTATGTAGAAGCTACAATGATATTATAGCAGGTATCACACGAATCACTTTAACTTTGTTACTCTTTCACGTACAAATGGCTGAACAGATTAACATGAAATTCGGCGGACAGGTGGAACATATCTTAGAACAGTAAATAGAATCGTTTTCATCGCGGTAGTATGTTCTTTTCATGTAATTGAAACGTTTTGGGAATACATTAGTTACTAAGGAGTAGAATTCCCTGTTTTTGTTTCTTAATAGCTACAATCTAGAAGCCTTTAAGTCAATATATATAATAGATATTTTTAAGCAAGCGTGCTCCATCATCAAACCATCTTCCAGCTTCCCATCAGGTGTGATAGTGGTCAAACGGGAACCTAACAATAGCTTTTTTAACAATGAAAGTGTATGTAGTGTGTGTTTTATAGTAAACTCAGCGCAACGTCAAAGTTCAAAGAATTCCGCAAAAAGATTAAAAACGCAAAACTGTTTTCAAATTAGCGAAACTTGCTTAGATTTCAAAACTAAATAATTTACTAAAAAAATATATATTTACTTCAATTTTTTTTTTAAGTATCAAAATCTCTTCGTCCTCTCATCGTATCAAGTGCGGAAACAATACAGGGGATCAAGTTTACAAGCGGCTCAATTGGCCGGTTGTAATTTCGTCCCATTGTCTCTATGTCCCCTGTTCCCATCCGTCCCCGTCCCCTATCGCCCCAGTTAGTCCCGGGGGACGTCGTTACGTTCTTTGTATTAACATATTTACGAGAGATGAAAATGGCGATTATTGTTGCTTAATTCAAAGAGGACGTCTCAGAAAAATGTTTTCCGTTTCAGTTGATTTTCGGATTATTGTTCAGGGTTTGAAAAGGAAAAGTTTATGTTTTGATGTTACAAAAATCAGAGAAAACACACGAAGCGATTTTTTCCCGCTGCCGCTACGGTTGCGGGCCCGCAGTTTCTGTAGAATGCAAATATATATGTAAAAAATTGAAGCAATTTTCACGACGCGGTTTACGGCTGCGGTGTGCGCGGTTGTTCTCGGATGCTGACCGCTGGATGGGAATCGAACCCACGACCTACGGCATAGCAGTCAGGTTCACTAACAACTAGACCAACAGGTACAGGCCAGGCACAATTGGCGAGCGTCTGTATGTTTACTGCTTCTTCACGCTCAAACGCCTGAACAGATTTCCATAAAACTTGGTAGACGGGTAGACTATGTTCTGTAATACCGCATACGGTACTTTTTAACCGATTTCGAAAAGAAGGAGTTCCTATGTTCGGCTGTATGTTTGTTTTTATATTGTTTTTTTTTATGAGTACCTACGTTTCTTTGGAATACTTTTCTAGTTTTACGCGACCGAAGCCAGAGGTAGATGTTAGTATACTAATAGGTCTACTAGTCTCATAGTATAATAAAAAGAAATCTATGCAATATATAGTTTTCCAGCAATATACCTGAATTAAAACCTCGGTAAACGAAACTGATCACCTTTTCTTTTCTTTTTTTTCCGGTTGATGTTCCCTTAGAATAATTTACTACAACCACGCGGGCAAAGCCACTTGCAGCAGCTAGTTATACTACAAATGTACAAAACATTAAATATAATATAATATTCCACAAATATCACACAACGCCCACTACTTCCTGTCCCTCCACCCAAGGGCGGGACTTGTCATTGGATGATTTTACCTACCATAAAAAAAAATTGCACAGATTACTAAATAGTTACTACGGCCATAGTCTCAAACTAAGCAGAACTTGTACTATGAGTACTTACTAAACAACTGATAAAAAAACAATATACATACATAGATACATAGTTCTAAATACATACAAATTTTAGATAAATTACACCCAGAAACGCCAAATGATCGTGCTAATCTCACAAACATTTGTCTTGGTTCGGAATCGAATCCAATCCATAGTAGTCAAAACCACTAACCACTAGACCAACAGGCCAGTATATACTACAGATGTACAAACATTCAATTTTTTTTAACGGTAACCATCATTAACGCCATGATCCAAGTTGTCCCACAGGTGCTCAAGTTCACACCTCCCTTTAAACAAAAACAAAAGACTCAAAAGACCACTATTCAATGAACACAAACATGTTGTGTCAAAGACTTACAGCCACACAGACTTACTCACATATAAATAAAATAATCCACACATACTTAAGGCTGACAATAACAAATACATACATGCGAGGGCTTTTAGCAACAATGAAAAAAGTTGGCTTCTAAATACCAACGATAGGGATGGGACAAGACTTGTGACTTGCGAGACGAGTTTGACTCGAGTCGATTGTTGAAAGTTTACTTTATTTGTTTTTATTACAATTAGGTATGTCTACGTGTGAAATTATTTATTTACAGATTTTTTTTTCTGTTTTGAGGATAGGAATGCGATTGAGTTTTATTTTCAATTGTAATTTTTATTGCTATAATTTATTAGGTTTAATTAAACTCAATACTGACTTATTTAAATAAATATTAAATTAAATATATTTTAATATTATTTATTCAATTTATGTGCAGTTGCATCCAATTAAACTGAAAGCTTTTTTCCAAGATAACTGAAAAGTCTAGATTTAAAGATTTTGATTAGTAAATATTTTATTGGTTAGTAAATCTTAATTTTTATTTTAGCGTCATTTTCAAAATAAATATAATTTAGTTCAGTTTAGGTCGATAACAGCCACACAATATAATTTTGACATTTATCAAAGGTAAAGCCTGACGTAACTACATAAAAGCCAAACTTGACATCTGCATAACTTATTATGTACTTTTTTTATTATATAGAGTCAGTGTTTGTAGCTGTTATTTTAAGATATGCGCCATGTTTGTGGCAAATAAACTCTTTTTCATTATTTCTTTTCAAAACAAAAAACGACCGCCACTCGACAACAACCACCCGGAACGTACTCAGCACATCACTACAAACGAGACAAAGGGTTACTCTTCGCCGCAAGTCAGTTACTAATGGCGACTGCAGCCAGAGATCACGCAAACAGATCCCGCTTGAAAGCAATTAAAGCACACCAGATTCCTCAGAGGACAGCCACCGAAGGCAATCAAAATAATCACGACAATTTAACACTTTCCTACCTCCAGATAAGTGATAAACTAAGTCTTGTTACGGTCGGATATCAAGTGACGTATTTATTTTGATAGTGCTAATGAAGCGAATAGATTAGGATTGTTAGGTTGAATGGACATTGTTAGGTCTAGTAGGTGGATAGACTGGTTGGTTTAATCAGGCTGTGTTGCTGATTGGGGGCTCGTGTATTTAGTGCGAACGGATATTGTGATACTTACTTATAGTAAGCTGAGAATATCTATGTAGAATAAAATATAGCTTCAGATAATTATGAAAAAAAAGCTGAGCGAGTCGAATATCCTGTAGGTAGTTAGTACGCAACGACCGACAACTACCTACAGGTCATTGGACTCGCTCAGCTGTTGTTTATTTAAAGAAATTAATTTCGTAATGTATTTTTTTCTAAACTCGAATTAATATACGCAATATTAATTCGAGTTTAGAAAAAAATACTTTATTTTTAATTTTTATTTTATCTTTACAAATCGATAGTGTTTCGTGTACCGGATTGATCCTCCATGAGATAAAAACGATCAAAAGTTAGGTAAATCGTGTATAAAAGCGAAATATCACTTATTGATTAATACGATATCTCAGAAACTATAACACCTACAAACTTAAAATTTGGCTGCTAGTTTTCTTATATTAGACATCCGCTAAGAACGGATTTTACGAAACTTCACCCCTAAGGGGATATAGTGAGATGTGTTCGAGAAAAACGAGAACACAAGAGAGACTCTGGGGAGGTATAAAAATGCATACCAGGGCCCTGGAACCAAGGCGAAGAAGGAACAGGGTAGGTTTTTAATCAGTAAAAGTCTGTCACTATCTCCCGTATATAGTAGTAGTATTTTCGGATGTTCCCCTGGGATAAAACTGTGACATGAGCGAAGCCACCGACGGAAACTAGTATTTTCATAAACAGTGTTCAGTCAACGAAACTCGACGAAATATAAATCACTATCTTCATCCCATATTTCAAAACTGCGAATAATTTCATAGTGTAAAATGACTTTAAAAATAAACGCATTTCAAAAGTGCAACATTCCAGAATGAAGAAATACCAAATTTCCTAGATTATT
Organism: Leucania comma; assembly: GCA_958295575.1. Classification (NCBI taxonomy): domain Eukaryota; kingdom Metazoa; phylum Arthropoda; class Insecta; order Lepidoptera; family Noctuidae; genus Leucania; species Leucania comma. The sequence goes on along the minus strand of OY282477.1, from coordinate 17,420,287 downwards.
TAAAAGGTTTCTAATTGGTACATAGTATAGTGGTCATTTAATAGTAATGTGTATTTTTTTCAACATTATTCAGTAGGCGTAAAAATAATTATTATTTTTATTAATATTTGTATGCCACTGTGGCAGAACACAGAGACACTTGTAAAATTTTGTAACACCTAAATTGTAACTGTGTGCACAAATAAACTTTTTGTATTTATATTTAAATTATAGAATTTTTACTAACTACTTTACTAGCTAGTGTTGCAAAAATCGCTACTGAAACTATATAATCAAGTAGTTTGCCACCGGAATCCACCTGTACACTGATATCTCTATACCATTCTAGCCCAGTTTCCCTAAAAGTCACTAAGCGGAGTTAGATAAACACCATATAGGTAAGACTGGGTTTCACATAAAGGGAACGATCGTGCCTTAGCTAATGAGCATATCAGACCATAAGAAACCCATGGGAAATGCCACGGGACTCAGAAAATACACCTTAAGGGATTTTGTCCTCAAGGAATTTACGTCAAAGGCCATTTTTTCTTCATTTATTTATTTACTAACTGCTCCCTGCGGTTTAACCCGCATCTTTGTATATAGATCTCCGTGGGTTGAAACACTCGAAACGTGGGCTATTCAATACTAAAAGATTTTTTCAATTTGAACCAACCATTCTTGCGTGCGTTCAAACTAAGGATCAAACACTTCAGTATTTTTTCAATTGTCAGGTAATATTAAACTAAGGAAAAATAATCGGAAAAATTGCGAGTTGGACCCACGCACGAAGGGTTCCGTACTAGGTATACAACTTTTTACAAAATTTATTTTATTCTGTTTTCTTTTGAATTGTTATAGTGGCAACAGAAATACATCTGTGAAACTTTCAACTGCCTAGCTAACACGGTTCGTAATATACAGCCTGGTGACAGACAGACGGATAGTGGAATCTTAGCAGGGTCCCGTCCCATTACTACGTTTTGAGTACCGAACTCTTAAAATGGGAGTTTGACAGCTTTTGCATAAAAAAAATGTCAAACAATTCGACTATTGAAAAATTTCGTTTATTATGTTTCATTAGTTACTTAGTTAGTTTAGCCTATTATGTCCCACTGCTGGGCGATGGCCTCTCTCTCCTTTTTCCACACACGTCTTTCCTCGGCCATTGTGGGCCAGTCCCTCCGGTAATTGCCCAGTACATCGCTCCACCTACGCCAATACAAATGCCATTTGAGGTGTAATATGGTTGGACAGTGCTATATTTTTTAAGAACTTTGTGTAATTTACCCATATTAGCAAATAAATTATTTATGACTTAAAAATTGGCTCTTACACCTGTATTATATATTACCCGTAAACAAGTAAAACTAAATACTTGAGTAAAAATAACTACTTAAGAAATAATTTCTATACTATAGTTTTTTTTTTTTTTTAATTTTGAATGAAGATTTTTATTACTTTTATTACTTCTTTATAAATACGGGTGTAAGTGGGTATAGATTGATTAGGATTCGAACGTTTCTACAACTCCATCAGGTTGACTGGTAGCCTATTTCTGAAGCTACGAAGGTTTTATTAGGTGTCTATAGACCTATAGGTCTTAATCACAACTTCTTATTACTGTATTTCGGTTGGAAACAAATGATTAATGACTTTTATTAAAGCTTAGAAAGTTGTTGTTTAATGATTCAGACATACAAGATAATAATTCAAATTCAATACCATTTGTTCGATTTAGGCGCTATCAAACGCTAGTATCAAGACACATCAATTTCGTTTATAGGGTTACCAATCGTGGCCCTCTAGCGCCGCTGTCTGCTAGGGCTGTGCGTTTGTTCGAAAGAATTGCTGTGACTCTGGAACGCAAAAGACAACTGAAGAAACAGGTGGGTTTTAGTCCTTAAAAATTTGACACTGCCCAGAGCAAGATAAGTTATTTGTTGATCTCCGACCTCAGAAAAAATTCTTATATTGTTGTTATTTGTGTTGTTGTTGTGGTGGGATAACCTTGTTTTTACACAGCTTAAATTCTTTATTGCAACGTAAAAAAAACGTAGTTCAAAGTCAGATTGACCTGCAAACAATGTATTTTTTTTATGATAAACGTTAATCCTGGATTGTGGGAGCGCTCACAAAAATGAAAACTTACATACGCGCCTCAAGGAGTTGTCAGCAAACTGTAGGGGTCCAGCAGGGCCGAAGCCTACTGGGGCCAAAGGTTATGTGAGAATGTCACCACGGGCCCCGGGACAAAGGCAAGGAACGGCAAGGTAGGTTTTCAGTCAGTAAAAGTCTGACACTATTTCCCGCCCCACCCAAGGGCGGGATTTGTCATTGGATGATTTTACCTACGTTAAAAAAAAAAAAAACATACACAAGTAAGAAGTAGTAAAAGAAGAAGAAAGATGAAGTAGTAGTAGAAGTTATAAGTTTCTGTGAATTTATTTTTATTATTTTTGGCGTACAATATAGTTTATTATATTCTATTCTACACAAGACACCCAGACCCGGAACACCCTTTCTGTAGGTCAAACAAATATGTGTTCCGTAATCTAACCTACGACACGCAGCACAGCAGTCGATCACGCAACCACTGCGCCAATTGTGCCAGTGATACATCTATCTTCTTTGATTAATTTCGTTACTGAGTCCAAAACAATAAAATTACTATTTTTATTTACTTAAACTATTTATTTATTTTTCATTACTGTACAATTCTTTCACATATTTTCCTGAATTATTCCTCATAATTTTTAACAGCGACATCTAGTCGTTTTAGACCAGACTACTTGTCAATGAATTTGTTAAACTTGAATTCTCCTAGAATTTTGTTGAATACACATATACTTAACACATATACATATACACATATAATATACATATGTGTAATCTATTTCTTTGTGCGTCAATAAAAATGTCCTACTAAGAGTATTTGGCTCTGAAGTGTGATTTATTAAACGTGTGAGGTTCCTTTGTGGTATCAAAACAAGGATTCCTTTATCTATTAACAGCGACCCGCCCCAGCTTCGCACGGGTGCAATGGTGATATTAAATATATTATGCATGTATTGTATTTGTATTTGTATTTCGGGCTGGTGTCCGCAACTCCACGACTAAAGCGTGATGTATTATAAATTTAAACCTTCTTCTTGAATCACTCTATCTATTAAAATAAACCGCATCAAAATCTGTGGCGGAGTTGTTGTGTTGTGTCTGTTGTGGTGTTGTTTTAAAGATCTAAGCATACTTAGAGATAGACCGTGGAAAGCGACTTTGTTTTATATAATTTATAAATATTCCAGTTTTTAACTACGAACACCTTTTCACGATTCACATTTTGCTTTTTATTCGTAGTTAAAAACTATTTTAAATTTTTTATACGATTTCAAATATGTGTCTATAATATGACTGACAAATATCCTTGAAAAAAACAAAAAACACAACTTTCATTTAAAAGAAAACAGAAGTAATCAAAAGATGTTTTATTAATATAGAGGACTTATGGAGTAACACTGCAATACGTACTGATTATAACTCAGCTGAGTTCATTTTGGGTTCCGAGTCCACAGTTGCTCTTTTGAATAATCCCGAAACATAGCAAGCAGCGACCCTATAGGACCACATCCAGGAGCGTATGGAACAGGATCAAGACAATAACGTTTAGCGGCTAAAGTATTAAACTAACACCTCCAAACACAGGTTATCCTCCCCCACAATTGACTCCTACAACTTCGTTGCCATGTTCAACAGCGATATATAGCCAGTCCTATCCTTAGATCAGCATGAAAAATCAATGGTCTCTCCTATCGTAACCACATCTGCATCGGCTACTATGCAAATACTTACGTTATCTTCTGTGATACGCAGTAAACTTGTCCAGGTACCTCACAAAGAAATATACACCCTAAAGGACGGAATATAGGGTTTGGTTTAAGTCGGTGGATTCATTAGACAATAAAATAATGCAAAACACCTGACGGTTAGTCTTGTATACTCGATTTCAACTGGTTTAGCAACATTCATTCAGAAACGGAATCATTTTTCAAAATATTAATAAGTAACTGGTTTTTGTTGGTCTGTTGATTTTGGATCGTATTTTTGGATTTAAATGTTTATTTGATTGATCAATCAATTTTTCATTTTTGTCTAGTTCTGGCTATAGTGACCATGGTTTAGGTGGATATTTTTTTCTATTCAATATTATTTTCAGTTTTTTTTTTTTATTTCCTTGAGTTTTAATTAGAAGCGACTGGTGGTGCAATGAGTCAAAGATATAAGTTGAACATAATCGATTTTAGCGTCTCTCTCTTAAGGCTCCAATACGGGCCAACCCAGAAATTTTCTATTACTGGACAGAAGCAGCCTGTACCTGAAGGTGGGGACCATCATCAGACATTGCTAATTAAATAAATAGTTCTATAGCGACATCTATGGCGCCACATAAGTACTAAAACTTAATCCAAAATCCTGTATTACTTTACGTATCAAATTAGCATGCTTTAAACATTAGGTAGTGTAAGGTCACATACTTGTTTTATATTAGTACAAATAAATTGAGAAATTATAGTTGTGTAAAAATTAAATGTCAATAATTTAATACAATAAATTATTCAGCAATATTAATGTCATCAAAATTATAGTTGTGACAAAATTATATCAATAATAATTTATTTAATACAATTTTATTATTGAGAAATATTAATGTCACCCTAATACTTTTGTAGTATTTATCTATTTTTAACTTAATCTTTTTGCAAATTGGCTTAATTTCTTTAGATTTTAAGATTTAAAATCGCTCGTACACCAGGGAACTTTAAGATTTAGAAGAGCGAAGCTCCCTAACACAGGCAATTTATATTTAAAAGTCACTTCAATCCCTAGTACTTGTGTTAGAAAATAAATTATTTGTATTTTTATCCTGTACAAATTATAATTCTAATTTTGTAAAAGAAAAGCATGATCCGTCTCATATTTATCATGCTACAATGAAAGCCAAGGCGGCAGAGAGAACATAATCAAGCAACTACAATGTAAGTTGTAGAGTCTTATTCTGAGATGTCAAAGCGTATAAAGTTTTAGTACAGTTGTACACTTTATTACAACATTTTAAGGGCGCCCGCACTACCGACAGTTGTAAGAGCATGTTCACAAGACTGATTTTTTTTAACTTTTTTTTTCTGTTCTTTTTTTCAGATAAACATGTTTTTTTTTTATCTTAGGATGGACTGTAAGAACGTAAAATAAAAAGAGAGTAGTCTGCGGTTTACTGAAAATTAATGAAGTATTTAAGTTTACATTAAAAACTAACTAGAAAAGTGAAACTCCTTGAACTGTATAATTAAGTCTAATCAGAATACCCGTGTTTTACATGGATGACTACCTGTTCAGACTTCCAGGACCCAGTTGCTGGGCAGCACGAAACTCTTTGGATAGACCGTTAAAAATAACTAACTATAAATTCTATAAATATTTAAACTAAAATTAAAATAAAAAACTTCTTACTAAAGTAAGGTATCAAACAAAAAATTGTATATCGCTATCTGTCTGTAACAGACAGTAATGTTTTATAATACAATACGAAAAAAAAAGTTGACCATCAACGTAAAAAAAAACAACCCTGTAAATAATTGCCCTATTTATAGATATTTATTTGTCCTATTTTTATAGATATTCATTAATTATCCCAGAAAAAAATATTGATTACCTAGTTGAGGACAAGTAAATTTTTATTACTTTACTCTTTTTTTTATTTTTTTTGCATAGATTTTTTATTGATCTCAAATTCTTTTAAGCCATTCAGCTTACACTAACTTACTGCGCAAGCAAAAGCCATACATTTAGATTGCCAGACGTTTAACTCATGTAATCCAGACAATTTAAGTCAAGCTGCCGTGTTATAATCGAAAAATAATAACATATTTCGGACGCGTTAATAAATGGCTCCGTATGAACACGCCCTTCTTCGCAGTAGCCAAAAATGCAAATCCAAACCAAGGCGTCCCTTACGCAACTTTATTATTCTTATTTTAAATGTGTCTTTATTTTTAAGATTCTTTCTTTTTCTTTTATATAAGCTGCCTTTTATTTATCTTTTATCTTTTCAGCCCATCCCCGTGTCGTGAGCGTTGATTGCCTTCGTGAGTAAGAGCCAGATATTGTATGTTTTTAAAGGAGCCGCTTGATCGAAACCTTTTAAAATAAAGTGCATTGTCCAGAGTGTATTGTTTTGTATATCAAATGTTTTTTGATGATCTTGTAATTGGCGTTTATGTTTTAAGTCTGCATGTTGTGTTATTCTTTGCTCTTTTACATACATATGTAGATATACAAAAGGAGAAATTGACTGACTGACTTATCGAGCCAAAATTGTTTGGGACTAGGGTTGTAAAATTTTATACACGGTTTCTTTTTATGACGTAGCCGAGTAGTACGAGAGGATTTTGCGAAATTTGTATTCTCAAAGCATGAAACCGGGGTCTAAAGCTTATACGCGGGCAAATCCAATAGCAGAAGGTAGTAACTTAATTATAGGTTGAAGTGATTGTTCATAGTATTTTATTTATTTATTTAAACTTCAAGTGGTACATAGACGGACTTAATGCAACAAGGCATTCTCTACCAGTCAACCTTTTGTACTAGCATAGCATAGCATAGCACCAGCCTTATAATTTTCCCACTGTTGGGACTTAGGCATCCTCTTTAAGAGAGGGAATTTTTAATAATCAAAAAAAAAAAATAAAAAAAAATAATAATTTTTAAATAGTAATCCACCACGCGGGCCCAGTGCGGATTGGTGGATGTCACATGTCTTCGAATTTTTGGTTATAAGACATGCCAGTTTCCTCACGATGTTCCTTCACCGTTTTGAGAGCAGTGGTGATTAAATAAATTACACAAAGTAATGCGTCAGGCTGGGTTTGAACCCGTGACCTACAACTCGTAAGTCGGGGCCGTTATCACTCGGCCACCTCTACTCCCTACTAGCATTCGCAGTAATTACCGTATCTTTTTACTGAATAATTGTCACCATATTATTATGATCTAGATGCATTAAAAACAACTTCTTTTTCTTTCAAAGGAGTTTGTCTATCATCAAATTCTTCTCTGGTCAGGTTGGGTCGTTCACACTAAAGTAAAACATCTTTGTGTTCAAAAATTCAAGCCAGACGATAAATCTTATTAAGTATGGCACCTATATACATGCTAAATGTTATTGAAGATAGTTCCAACCTAAAGAGACCGCGGATACAACCACCTCACTTTGTTCTGGGAAAATAGTGAAGTGTCTACAGCTTTGATGTGTGTTATTGAAAATGGAAGAAGTCACTGGCTCCTGAAATACAGACACCTAACGTAACTCAGAAGTCAGGGTTTCACTTATATGTGTACGTGTTTGCAACAAAAAACAATTATTATTATTATGTTTGGTTAACTTCGTCCATATGCGTCAAATGATAGTCAGTGTTAATCGTCGACCCTTGGTCGAAGGCATTTTGTTTTGATGATTCATCCGATAATGTACTATAAGGCCGCCTATTGGACACTTATTTTTATAAGTTGTGTAAAGGTTAGGTGTGCAATGAAGTATATAATAAATAAATGTGTTATGACACTAATTTTAAACCAATAGATCCCATTGGTTAATTCATAATCTAAAATTATATGAATCTCCAGTCGTCGTTTGCTAGAAACCTGAGCTCGAGTCGTCCACGCGAGTGATTTAGCAAAACCGTAGAGGCCCAGCAGGGCCGATGCCCGCTGGCGCCACGGGATTTTTTGAAAGAGTTAGGGTCGAGTCACACCAGAATAGCAGCGTCCGGCAGCAACGCGGCGAGTACTTCCAGTGTCAAATAATTTTAAACTTTATCTTTATACTTAAAAGACCAATATCGCGTGAATACCTTGAAAAGGTCGCGAGGCCGCCTGCGGTGCCGCGAACGGCCTCGCATCACCACGGGCAGAACCACCGACAAGATGGGAATGAGACAGGAAGACGGGTCGAAATCTACTGGGGCCATGGGCTATGTGAAAGTGAACCCCGGGGCCCAGGAACGAAGGCAAAGAAGGAACAGGAGTGGATTTTTAGTCAATAAAAGTCTAAAATTATGTTCCCACCTAAAAAAACCGGGCAAGTGCAAGTCGGACTTGCGCACTGAGAGCTCCGTAAAAACTTGCTTACCTATGAAAACAGTTCGTTTCCCGAATTGAGTTATAATGATTTTTCCGAATCACAAATTCTTTTTTGTGACGTAACTAAAAATTTACAGTTTTTAGATTTTTTGCTATACTTGTGCTAACGATGAAACTTTTCAAAATTTCAGAATTCTAGGCCAACGGGTATCCTATGAATTTTGATTTCCCGAGGTAATGCACTCGTCGGCTTCAAAGTCTTGAGCATTGACGCCGACTTGCTAGCCTGTCGGTTTTCTACCGCTTACATTTCGGGAAGTTTGCATCCGAATTGTCCGACTATTATGCGGTAAGAAGTTTGCCGGATCAGCTAATGATTTTTAAAAATATAAAATGAAACTATTATATGAATTTGTATCATCAACAAACATCTGTGTTCGTGCAGGTATCGAACCCGCACCCTTTCGTCTCAACCGACGCTCTAAACCTCTTGGGTCTTAACAGATAGACAACTTCCCTTCCAAAACAAGTTTATTTTGTGACGTAAGAACCAATTTACTAATTTGTTCCTATATCTGTGCTTTAAATCTTACTTTGTACCTATTTCAGGATTCCATGGGTCAACGGAAAGTACCTTATGAATTTTGATTCCTCAAGAAATCGAAAACGTATTTTTTTTGCGACATAAACGGCCATATCTTTTTTTTCCATTAACTTAGAAGTGTGATTTTTTCACAGCTTCAAGGGATTACTGACTTCAGTATATGGTTTAAATTTCAACTCGACACCTTTACGCATTCCCGAGATAAAGGGTCTTGACAGACAGCCAACTTCCCTTCAAAAAAAGATTTTTTTATGACGGTAAAATTTTTTTACTGATTTCAGATTTATTCCTATATTTGTGCTATAAGGCCTTGTTTTGTGCCAAATTTTAGGATTCTGGGTCTGGGAATTTTGATTCGAAAACGTGTTTTTTTTGCGATGTAAACGGCAATATCTTTTTTTTTTTCGTTAACTTAGAATTTTGATTTTTTTACAGCTTCAAGGGACCGCAGACTTGAATATATGGTTTTAATTTCAACTGGATACCTCCACGCGTTCTTGAGATAAAGGGTCTCGACAGACAGACGAACAACAAAGTGATCCTATAAGGATTCTGTTTTTTCATTTTGAAGAACGGAACCCTAAAAATAGTCCGAAAAGAAAAGTTAAAAAGAAAAATATCTTATTTGCACATAAAAAAAAAAAAAACGAAAACAAAACGTCAGTTTGTCCGTACATTTTGTAAGGCTATTCTACATTCTCGGTCTTCACCAATTAGATTCGGAGGCTAGGCTGGTGAAATGTCGCGATTACTAAACGCGTGCGCCGGAGCAACGACCCGCATACCGACAACCTGCTCTATGTGATGACAGAGTACTTGTTAGTTGTTTCGTTGTGCGGTACAAATAACAAGAGGATACTGAGAAAAAATAATAAATACACAAATATTACGAGTATAGAGGCGAAAGTCTGCGGAAGTGTGTGTGATGGTGTGTGATATTTTGCTAGGACTAGGACCAACTTTGTAAATTTTGCCCATTTTTCACGAATAACTGACACTTTGTCCTGAATAACTGACGGTTCAAAGCACAGCCTAAACCGCTGATCATAAAGACCTGAAAGTTTGAGGGGTTTTTTTCATACAAAGAACATACCTACCCTCCAAGTTTCAGGTCTTTAATCCTTTCTTATCGGATGCCTTCGCTATCGTAGGCATTCGTTATGAAAGGATTTTTCGAAATTGTGCCCCTAAGGGGATTTTTTTATGGTAGGTATAATCATCCAATGACATCCCCCGCCCTTGGGCGGACAGGGAGATAGTGTCAGACTCTTACTGACTAAAAACCTACACTGTTCCTTCTTTGCCTTGGTTCCAGGGCCCTGGTAAACATTTTCACATTATCCCAAGACCCCTAAGGGTGAAAAAGGGGACAAAGTTTGTATAGAGAAATCTGCTTTCACGTAGGCGAAGCCACATGCAGAAGCTAGCTAATAATATTGCGCTATCAGAGAATATATTTGAAAGATATTGCAAACTTTCAAATTTTGTTCATTGAAAAAGTTCTAAACTTATAATTTATTTAAATTAATAATTAGTTTAAGAATTTAACTATTTATCTATTAGATGAAATATATCGCCATTTCATACAATAGATACATAGTTATATTCTTAAATTAATTACATCACGGGAACAACTTGTGACCCACGGATGCCTCTCAAGTTGAAGGGTAAAATTTACAAGTCTGTGATAAGACCTGTCATGTCATACTGTATGGATCAGAATGTTGGGCTATCAAACCAGGCTAAATCAGACAAGGATAAGCTGGGAGACAAAGAAACTTATGCGAATGGAAAATTCTAGGGTCCAAAGTGCCGGTTCAACCACCTGGGACCTTTAACGGAGGAACCTGACGTCAACCTCCGAACCTTAAACTCTGCGGGACGACTTCCCGCTGGCACCGAGTCCTCGGCCTTCCATGTCGTGGTGACCGCTTCTGCTGCCAGGTCAGAATAGTACTTAGTGCCTACCTCCATAGACAAAATATAATAGAAACGACTTTTTGTATCTGCGACCCTACTTCTAATAATTTTTATGTGAGATATATATAAATCTCAACATGCTGTTACCACATACATGTGGTGTGACAAGTCTGGATAAAGTGGGAATTAGTATAGGTATTATAGGAAGTTTGAAAGTGGCGCACGTGACTGAAAAGTTGACAGGTCATATGAGGAAGAGATTATTATAAGAGTTCTGAGTTTACAAGTAAATGGATGGAGAGGAAGAGGGAGGCCGAAGAAGAGATGGATGGATTGTGTGTGGAGTGATATAAAAGAAAGTGTTGTTATCATCGCTTTGTTGAACGCGTCTGTAAAGATGTCAAAATTTTACATGTTTGGCACTTCTTCATGTTCGAATGGCTAAACTGATTTTCACGGCTAGACTATGTCCTGGAATAACAAGTAGGATACTTTTTATCCTGGGATTATGGTCCCTTGGGTCAATTTTATACTACCACTCTGGCAAAACCGCTGGCAAACAGCTAATATTCGCATAAAGAACGAGCTGTGTCAGATTAGCAGCAAGGTGACCTGGATGACGTCACTAGATAAAAGATTACACTAATCAGAACAACCTACTTAAGGGGATTACAACACCCAAATCCAGAAAAACACATATAGGTTGATTGAAGTTTATACATTATTCCTTATGTACGATTACCATATAAAAAATGAAGGGGATACTTAAGGACATTACTAATAAATTGTATTGATTACGTTTCTCAAAAAAATACCCTAATTCTAGATAAAAAACCTGGTAAATAGGCCTTTTTTGAACATTAATTCCATATTTTCTCGAAAACGGCTCTATATTTATACATTGAATTTATACTGAATAACTTGTATTGTTTTTTTTTTCTAATTTCATTGAATATCGATAAGTAATCAAGAAAAAATCGAATCAGTACTAACACTCCGCGCGCAGCACCCCCTGCAATGCCTGTTTAGAGGTCAATTCTTCTCTACTAGTGTAGAGGTAAATTCTTCAAGGTCATTGAGCAATGTAATACCATTAAGCAGCCTCTGCTACAGGGTCCATGCACATTTATAAAGTACAAGCGCAACGCTTTCTCCATACGTAGTGTTTGATAACTTACTATCGCACCTAGAAGTCCATCTATTTTGCACCAGTCCACGAAATATAATAAAGATCCTAGCAAGGAATATTTTAAAGTACACACAGTGGGAATATGTATTATATATATTTTTATTGCATTGCTATTTACATTACTTATATTGTTGCACACTGACAGCCCTAACTCTTTTCCTTTCTTCCAGTCTATCCAAAATTGTCTGTAAGAAATTGCCTTGTGCGATAAGACCGCCTATTCTGCCCCCGATAGTAAAAAAGACGCATCTAACATTTTTTTCCGGATTTGAGTTATATACATTTCCGGAATCAGAAAAAAAAGGCGCATCTGCCTGTATTTTTAATATTTTGCTACCTTTCTCCAGTGCGTTTTTAACACAACGAAATAAGGCGCTTCTGTACATTTTTTTAAACCCAATTGAAGATGAAAAGACGAGTTTATCTGAAACTTAATTGTAAAGTCGCATTTGTGTAGATAATGTCCTTATAATCTGTAGTTTTTTCTTTAGTTCAGTAATGTAAAAGGCGCATATTTGTCCCTATTTCTAAGAGGAAGTTAATAAGACGCAAATACGCGTTAACGTCTAACGCGCTTAATAAAAACTGATTTCATATTAAGAAAAAAAGACCATATCTGACCACTTGCGCCCTATTTACTTCGTAAAATAGTTTTGGCATAGACGCATTTGCCATAAGCGTCTTAATACTTTACGTTGAATAAAAATAATACAACTTATTACTTAATAAAAGAGGCGCAAGTGTGCATAAACGTCCGTTTTTCTTAAAATTGTGAATGTTTAGTATGGCGCCTGACCAGTTTCTACGCTAGTTGCGCTCGAGTAGTCTGTTGGAGAACGGATGTGTCGCGGTCGCGCAAGTTTTCGCTGCGTGTATTATATTTCCTTTTATTCTTTGTATATACATATAAATTACATTTTTAAATATTTTTTTATAGAAGACTATACAAAAAAAAAAAAAAAATAGTAGCCCACTGGCATCGGGAACAGAGTCCAAGCTACCGGTGGCCAGGGCTCCTGAGAGAGAAACCTCCGGACAATACGCGCCGTGTCCAAGAGTACTGCCTTCTAAATCAGACCCTTGTTCCAACTGCCTAACGAGAGCCTCCGCAGATGTTGGTCGAGGCTCTTGGCTATTAAGCCATTGGCCGTCACGACTATCGGCACAATGACTGCTGTATCCACTTCCCACATATTGACAACCTCGCGAGCCAAGTCAAGATACTTAGTTTGTTTATCCTTCTCAGCTTTCACGAGGTTCTCGTCATGAGCGACCGCTATATCAATAATCATTGTGCGACGCTCTAGTCGATCTATGACCACTATATCAGGCTTAATTGGCAACAATAGTCCTGTCAGTGATGATAGATCGATCCCAATACAATGAGATATTGCCATTGTCGAGAACTAAATCGGGCACATACCTATAGTACGGTACTTCTGATTCCACAAGATTGTATTTAAGAGCAAGTTGCTGGTGGATAATCCTGGCTACAAGGTTGTGCCTATGCAAATAGTCTCCGTTAGCTAGATGAGAACATCCAGAAATAATGTGTCGGATTGATTCCCCGGGCCGGTGGCATGCCCGACAGATGTCAACCGTACCGTACCGTACCGTAGTATATTTTTTATTATTTTACAAAATTTGTAGGCTATAATATGGTTAGAGCTGTGTGCAATTTTATGTTACCGTAGTGTGCCAAATAATATCATCAATTGTTTATGACTTGGTAGCAAAATAATAATATCAGTCTTACTGTAACTACCTAAGTTATGTACAAATTGTAGTAAAAGTATAATAAATTAAAATTTATAGTAAAAATAATAAATTAAAAGTAAATAATTAATTGATATGAGTTATATCATACATTGACATTTTTATGAGGTACCTACTTACCTATATCATTTCTTTGATTTTTATTCAGTTATTTTTATTGAATTTTGTGTTTTTCGGGATTATATTGCTGAAGAAATTCACCAAGTCCCTACAACTGACAGTATTTTTTTGTGATCAAGTCTGCGATAATATCACCACTGCAGCTACTACCAGCAGCAGCAGCAGTTCAACACTAAGAGCTGATTTCATCATTCAGTATAAAAACTTAGTTCAACTAAACTGAGCTCAGCGTAATCTAGTTTAAAGACCCGTGTCGTAAACATGGGCGACAACAAAAGAATTGAAACTGAGTTTAGCGTAAACTAGGTTCAAGTCATCGCGGTGAAACGCAAAATGAAGCTATCATCTCGATTAGGCGCTCAAACTGCGTTTTGTTTGAACGAATCGCGATTACTTTATTGGTGAATTTGGCTCTTAGTAATTTTGATTCTGATGATTCAGTTCTTGATAAAGATTACGTTCTTCCAGAAAGAAAAGGCAAAAAAGTAGTGTTATCAACTCTAATTCAGATACTGATTTTATAGATATCTCACCACAAAACAACATTCGCGTATCAGAGAGTCACCTAAACGAAAAGATTTTGAGCCCGAAAACCACGCTGTTCTGGCTTCTGAAAATGTAATTCAACTGACCAAGAAGGGAAGTATACGACTGATTAAGCTAAACGTTGCTCAAGTATTACACTTTTAAAGTTCTGATTTTAATTATAATTTGCTGTGCCAAGAATAGCATTTTGTTTTATTATGTGGGTCAAGACTTTAAAATATTTTTTTTATTATATCAGTTGTGTTTTATTTACTAATAATACATTAGGCTATAGCTTATTATGATAACTAAGAACTTATTAATACACTTCCTTAAATAAAAGAAATATCAAATTATTTTATAAACATTCTATCTTAGTCAAGGGTTATCTATATAGTTATTAATCCTTAAGAAAAAAGGCGGAAATAACCATATGCGGTCATTTCTGTTAAAAATATGTACTAGATAAATAAACTAAATACTTAGAAGAAAAGTACAGCCAAAAGCATTTGAAAATTAAAGGACGCATCTAGCCATTTACGTCTATTCAATTAAGTATGTGATATTTTTCTTAATTTTTTATGCTAAGATGAAAATGTTTTTTTATTATTTTTACTATAATGATTTGATAAATTCATATTATTATTAAACCAAATTAAAGCTCATTATATTGGGCTTTATTTTCAACTTTCAATATGTAAATATTTTAATTTACTCGAAGACAGCAAACGATTTCCCGTTTCATTCATTAAAACATTTTTTTATCCATTTTTACTTTTTGTTAGATACGTCTTTTTTACTATCAGGGGCAGTATTGTACACTTCTTTGATAATTATGTTTGTACTATGTTAAAGTAAGGTGTGCAATAAAGTATATAATAATAATAATAACCTTTGTTTAAAAGGAGGAGGGTTATTAAGAGGCAATTTTCGCCCTTCAAACACGCTAAAAAAAGTTCTGTTTCTGCCAATTTTTAATTAAATGCATTTTATACAGTTGTTCATTTGTTGACAACAAAACAAGGTACGCCATCTAGTGGCAACTAGAAGAACTAGAGTGGCGCGCTTTGACAGAGTCAGGCGTTTACATTCCGAACTCGAGGAGAAGCCGCGGAAAACAGCGGATACTTTCAGCCGGGCCGTCGTAGCGTGAAGATGCACTGGAACATTGTCCTACGTTTTGTTGTTTTTACTTACCTAATAATAGTGCACTGTACCGAATTGTATTGAGAAGTAAAGTGATTCAATTCTAAGCTATTCTTATTAATTGCACGATACCCACATATGCCCACCTGATGACTAATCATAGCTCAAACAATCCCTAACGAGCCGTCATATATACGTTCACTAATTACCAGTCAGTAATTAGTGAACGATACTTAAACTCATGATTATAGTCATGATAACAATCAACTTTTACTATGGGACCAAACCTGAAATCGCGAAAAATATCAGCCAAGTTCAGTAGGTACCTTTTGACCAGTTAAGCGAACATAAATGTACTGAACAGCAGATTTTTTTTTGTAATTTCAGGTTTGGTCCCATAGTAAAAGTTGTTTGTTACCATGACTACAATCACGTGTTTAAGTATCATTCACTAATTACCCTATATATTTCTTTTTTTAGTGGCATTTACGTGATAAACAATATAGTAAGTCAAAGCACTTATTACCCGGACATTTTTTTTTTGTAAATTTTTGCGTGTTTTTTCAATATTTCAGCGTTTTAAGCCCAAGGCTGAGATACTGATGAATTACTTAGTGAATCAGAACTTTGCCTTTTATTAAATACTAGCTTTTACCCGCGGCTTTGCTCCCGTCAACGGACTACATACTCTACCTATCCTATGCTAGTTACCCTACACTAGCTATCTAACCATACCCTACACCACTTTACATACCAAACCTATCTACTTACCCTACCCTACCTACCTACCCTTGTGAGGTGCCTCACGCTTCGCCCGTTCTGTACTAATCAATGTTTTTGGCATTATGTCATTCCGGTTAAATAATTAGCCTTTAACTCTGTCAATTTACCATAGACATACCATAAGATCTTGGAACGAAAATTGCCACACAAAAATTACAAGGACTAAAGAACACAGCTTACAAATTGCACCATACGACAACCAGTAGCTCAGAACAGTAACTAACACTCCCGTACAAAAATAGTTTCAATCACACGCCATTGATGCACTGGCTTTGAGGCTGTGTCCTATTGAAACACAGCAAATTGTTTATGTCCGTTGATTGATGCTTCAGAAGGGGCAATGCAGAGACAATAGAGTAGAATCGAATGGAATAGTGCACCGGCAAATTTTTGAATACGAATTTTGTGATTCTATTTTTGAGGAAATTGAATTTTGTTTTTGAATTTAGAACAGCCGATGAGCGTGTTAGGTGTTATGTTTACAAACTATAAACAGAATAGAATGTCTGCTTTTTTTTTAATTATGATAATATTGATTTTTGTATTATTATTTATATAATATAACAATAAGCATGAGGCACCGCTAATAACAGTGTGAACGATAGCTTAAACATGTAGCTTTTGTTTATTTGCTTCTTAGATAAAATTTACTTATTGATTTATTTTGATATTATTTCTAATAATATTTATTTATTGCGCACTCATACCGCAGTCTAGACTTTTTTAAACGAAAATTTGACGGGTAAAGAATAATGTACACAAAGACGGACTTAATATAAAACGTCAGTATACTTTGTTACAGTAAATATGTACTTATACTTACCTTAAAAACTGGATAAGTGCTAGTCGGTCTCGCGCACGATGGGTTCCGTCCGTAGCAAAAAACGACAAAATAATCACATTTGTTGTATGGGAGCCCCAATTAAATATTAATTTTATTCTGTTTTTAGTATTCAGTCATTTTCAAAATTCTCAACTATCTAGCTATCACGGTTCATGAGATACTGACGGTGAAGTCTTAGTCTTAGGGTCCTGTTTTTACCCTTTGTGTACGGAATCCTAAAAAAAAAATAATAGCACGGGGTCATCAATGATCATCATTCTTTTTACATATATTAAGAAAACTGGGCAAGTGCGAGTTGACACTGAAGGTTTTGTACAAACTAACTTACGTAAATAGTTCAATTCAAGAATCGAGACGCGAAGATTTTTCCGAATAGAAAAAGTTTTTTTTTCATGACAACCACAAATTTTTAGTTTTCGATTTTTTCCTTTACTTGTGCTATGAACCTTGCTTCATGCCAAACAGAGTTCTAGGTGAAGGGCAAGTACCCTATGAATTTTGATTCCCTTGACAGTATCGAAATATACGTTTTTTTGCGACATAAACCTTGTATCCTTGTGGCCGTATTTTTTTTTTCTGTTAACTTGAAAGTTTGTTTATTTTCACAGTTTCAAGGGATTGCAGATCTGAGTATATAGATTCAATTTCAACTAGATACCTACACGCGTTCTTGAGATAAAAGGTCTTGACAGACAGACAAACGGAAAACAAAGTGATCCTATAAGGGTTCTGTTTTTTTCCTTTTGAGGTATGGAACCCTAAAAATGAATACAATCGTATTTTACAATCGCCAGGTGTGCGTCGGATAAACATTAAAACAACAAAAAAAAACAAAATCCGAACCAATCTTAACTATCAGTTTTATGACAATTGTAAATCAATACTGAGTTCAATGACCTTAATATTAAACTACCTAATAAAGATGACACGAAAATTACTAAAAATAAAAAAAGTCATTAGAATATAGCGAAATCTAGTCGTTTTTTAATAGCTAAATTTAGGCTATAAAGCTCTTAGATTACAATAGAAAAATACTATAAAAACTATGAGAAATAGAAGGATATGTCATAAATTAAAATAAAGATATTGTTAGCGAGTGAAATGATGTCATTTAGTGAATTTGCATCGTGACCTTGTGTCGTAAAATGCGTTATTAACAGATTATGGTAATATTTTAAGATGTTCAGTGTGTGAAAAGATTTAAGTTTATATTTATTAACATTTTGTGGTTCTATAGATAGGTGTTTGGGTGCCTTTCTAGAGATTACGTCAGTTATATTTAGGTATTTCTTATTCTATACACTTCCTTGAAAACTGACTCTTGTGGCACTACGATTAAATTCAACATGCCGTTTATATCACGGAAACGCGTGGAGGTATCGAGTTGAAATTAAAAGCATAATAAAAATCAAACTTCTAAGTAAATGAAAAAAGAGATAAAAAACGTATATTTCAATACTTTCAAGGGAATCAAAATTAAGGAACTTATATATCCTAGATCAAAATTCATGGGGTAAACCCGTTGACGTTACGTCACAAAAAAAAAACTTTTTTGATTCGGAAAAATCTGCGAGACTTAATTCGGAAATTAAACTTCGAACTCGATTCGGGGATAACATGAGTTATTTTGTACGGAACCCTCGATTTCAAGTCTGACTCGCAGTTGTCCAGTTTTTTTTTTTGTTATTGCTTCGCAAAAGTATTATAGCCCATCGAAATAGTGTTTAGATACAAGTAGTTCTAGGTTTGGATTGAAATTACAGTATTTTTTCCGTTACGGATTCCATTCTATTGTCTTTGTAGAACTTAGCAGAATGTAATGTACATGGCCTTCTCAGCTAACTTAGTTAACAATAAAATTCTCAGTTGTATTTTAGTCAATTTTCTACCGAAGCTGTAGATGGAAGAAATTTACTAATCAGCGCGGTTAAAAAAATTGCAAAGAAAAAATTCCCATTGAACCGATTTAACCTCGTACCAACATAAGAAACCGGGAATTATGTTCAACTATAAACCAGTCCCAACCATCTCCAGCGTAACACAATTACAATAACTCTTTCATTATTCTCTGTAACAACTCTATTAGTACTGAAACAACCTTTTTTCAACTAGGCAGCCATTAAAAGCTAACTATGACATAATCTGTCCCAATTGATTTATGACTTATAAGATGGAACCTTTGTAATTAGCGTCAACGAAACGTGGCTGAAGGCAATATTTACATGAAACATAACAATAAATCACTTGATTCACTTTCCTAAATTGATATTGTAATCCGTTCGCTACGTTTTGTTTTTGTTTCTTATTGAATAAATGAAGACGTTGCTGTGATGCCGGTTCGTTAAATTGCTATCTCTTCGCTCTGCGCGGCGGTGGAGTAGGATTTCGATGTACATTTTTTGTGTCGGGAATACAATAGGGTTTAAGTTTTCTTATTCATGTAATGGCTTTATATTGTCTGGTATCTATCAAAATGGTTTCATGTTTAGTTAAGCTTTTATTTATATTTTAACACTTTTAAACAAAAGTACAGAGGCGGACTTAATGCCTTTCGTGAAGGCGTCAGGGTATCCCGCGATTTTCTGGATTCAAATTTGTATTTTTCAGGTCAGTGTCAAGTTATATGTTTCTTAAATATAATTGGTGGTCTTAACACGTATTTATGATCATAATCATCGACACAGTTCGGTTAATTCATGCTGAATGGGCTTAACTGAGCTACTACACTTTAACCACTTTTCAGTCATTTTAATAGACATGGATTCACTGAAATTCTAAAAACCCACAATTTTACTTTGTGGAAAAACTTAAATTGAAACCATTTGATTTCGATTAAATCTGTTCATTTTGCACAAAACAAAAGGAACTAAACCTGACAAAAATTTTAGCTAACTCAAAAATTAACCAACATTCGACTCCACCCCATCCCTACTCCCACTTATCGCACACTCCGATACAAAATGGAGAATCACGATGTACAGGAGCCCTGAGTTATGTCCCCATCCCGCCGTGATATGTTCATTTCAACAATAAATATTGGTGGCCAATTAAACGCGAGAGGGCTACCGTACGCGCAGGCGTCGCGACGCCGTGATGCGTTGATCTTATCGGCCGATAGATGGCGTTAATCATAATAATGGAGCATAGGCGGTTAAGGCGTAAGTGTCTTAAGAAACTGAGTATGTAAATTGTGAAGTCCCATATATAGTGTGTGTACGACTGTACGTTCATAGATAGGACTTCGTTCTTATGTGATTTGAACAAGTTGTAGGATTTTTTTTTCTACGGAGTTTTCGAACAGCAGAATGAAATGTAGATCATTATATGCAAAATCTAAAAAGTCTGATGGAGGTTTTCGATATTGATACTAATATTGACAAAAAAATAATAATTGCGTAAATAAAATACAACATTGTGCGGATAAAACTTAAAGCAGAAATTTCAAAAAGCATTTCTTAAAAATAAACCAAGTAAACTCATTTAAAATCTTTCAATAATTATTCTTTATGAACAGTATTATAGTACATAGGCGGACTTAATGCAACAAGATAATATTCTCTATCAATCAATCTTCAGGTTAAAAAAGAAAAACTACACTAGGGTAAGTGTGCACAAAATAAAAAAAGATATTTGAAACAAAATGAAGTGTCAAGTCCTACTTGTAATATTAAAATAAATATAAATGCTAAAGTATAAAGTAATATACTAATAAATACTACGATAACTAATATCAAATGATTATAATTATCATTACTATACGCAACAAAGTAACATATACATCTAACAGACATTCACAAATGTGAGAAACTCATCTGCATTTGCAACTCGCATGTTTCTCGATTAAATTGTTTTACTGAATCGATTAAGCTCTCGATCTCATATCGATTCTAGATCGATTATTTTTTGTTTCATTCAACGTTTCATGTTTGCCGCTCTCTGATGTCTTTATTAAACGGTTTGAAGTATTATAAATGGTAGCTGCAAAACTTTTGAGTACATGGCTTCTGTTTGAGCTTATAAATGTATGTTGCTAGGGCTGGCTTGATTGTAATGAGGTGTGTTATCGATATTAATGTGCAGTTTGCTTCGAAACGGTCGTTTAATGAAGTTATTGATTCAGCTTCTTTATGTGTTTAATAAACGTTTATTTTCTTTGAATTGACTCTAGGGTTCTTTAGATAGGGTTGGAAATTGGAATTTAATTTCATGAAACTTTGAAATTTTCATCTAATAGCATTTTATCAAGCGTTACAGAATGATATGTTTTTTTTATTCTGATATGTCAAATAACTCTCACATTTTGGGGGTAACAATAATGAAAAAATAATAAAATAAAATTCATTCATTTTAGATAACCTTGATCTAATTAAATTATAATCAAAATTTCGATCTCACTAGAATAAAAATTTTAACCAAAACTGGCATTAAAATTTAAAAACTTAAAATTAAAGGGAAAATTAAAAATAATGGGAAATTTTAAATGGAAAATCATTAAATAACTTCGCCCACTCTGGGTAGAGCGATGGGGAGTGTCAGACTTTCACTGACTAAAACTCAACTGTGTTCCTTTAGATGCCCTTTACTAAGGCCATGGTAAATCATTCAAATTACCCCGCAGCAAGTCATATCCGGCTTGTGAATATCGATGTACACACACACAGACACCTAAGTTACGCAATCGAGACGGCAAGATTTAAATCTTAGGATTTTATTATTATTTGATCTTAAATAATCCATTCACTCATTAGCCGATTCTAAACATACTTTCTCAAGATGTGAGTTTATTATGTTATATGTAGTAGGTACCCAAAGAGATTTAAATAGATACTATAGAGCGGACATCAGAAGAAATGTCTTAAAAAAACTGTCATCCTATGTCATCTAGCTTTCAATAGTAAACATGCGAATTAAATTTGTATTTTATATGTTTTTACGCTATTTTTCTAGAACTATTTGCGAAAATGATTGAATTCTAATTGATTACAGAGTAAATACGAAAAATATATACGAAAATAAACTGAAGTTAGGTCCAGTCGTCCACACTAGACTGAGCGACTTACTACCTAGGTAACAAGTCTCGGATTACGATTTTGTTCGCTATGTCCTGTCTATTGGTATTATACACCACTATTTTTTAATTATGGCAAATACTTAAAGGGCTTATTATAAAAGGTCTTGTTATTATTTAAGTAAAGTCTCAATAAATAATATTCATAAACAGCAAAGTTATGAGCGTTTGTTTATATCCCAAAATCTCACTCAATTTATGGAAACATTGTACAGGTTATTGTTTATAAATAAAAAAAATTCAATAAAAATGGAAAAACACTGCGCTTAGTATTTTCTAGTAGTAGTAGTTATGAATGATGATTCAATTATGAATTTACCAATAATGACAAATTTTCGTGGACAATTTTGGGATTTTTGTACTTTTGACTACACAAACATGATCAGTAACGGATACTGATTGAGCCCCATTTTTTTGTGCACTAATTAAAAAATAGGGGTATATAATTTAATATCTTTGTAGGCACCTATATTTTACTGAAGTTACTTCTAAAGATTTGTTCAGAAAAAAAACTGTTACGTGTAAAACCAGTATCAAAACGTTTGAATATCATCCCGGATGCCATATTAACAATAGCTTTGACCTTTGACCAGATTTATAAAAAACAATGACTAACCCCTAAAGCTATGTGATTAGTCAATCCATTTCAACGAATTACTTGTAAGGCTGATTCGCAGAAGTTATAACAAATCTAATGCAATATCTTACACATATTCCAACTTACAAATTAAAAGGTCTGTCTGTTCAGAAGTTTATTAACCTCTGAACGTTTGAATGGATTTTGGGTGTAAAAGAACTTTTACAACAGGTATTTCCCTGATCTATATACCACCACCACCAAAAAAAAAAAACCACCACTCACTCTATGTACCACTCACTCTCAGAAAGTATAACACCTACAAACTTTCTGCAGGCAGTCAGAGTCGAAGCCTACTGGGGTCAAGGGTCGGCTTCTGAAAGGAAGGCTTGGCCCCGGTATGATTGACAAAGAAGGAACGGGGTAAGTTGTTAGTCAGTAAGAGTCTGACACTATCTCCCGCTCCGCCCAAGGGCGGGATTTGTCATTGAATGATTTTACCTATCATATAAAAAAAAACACCTGTAAACTTAAAATTTGGCAGGTAGGTTCCTTATAGGGTGTAGACATTTGCTAAGAACAGATTTACTAAACTCAACCCCTAAAAAAAAAAAACCCCTAAGGGGGTCGCTCACGCCGCAGCCGCCGCCGTAATTCTGATCCCGATTTCCGGCCACCGTAGACGCGGGCTTGCGGCCGGCGGGCAATGGATAGCTCGCTGTCCGTCCGTCCGGTAACAGACTGGTCCGAGCCCAAGTCGTTTACGGCGCCCACTGTTCCCGCGCGCCTCAAGGAGTCGTCAGCAAACTGTAGGGGCCCAGTAGGGTCGAAGCCTAATCTGGGGCTTTTGGGAGGTATGAAAATGCATACCAGGGCCCTGGAACCAAGGCAAAGGATGAACGGAGTAGGTTTTTAGCCAGTAAGAGTCTGACACTATCTCCCGCTCCGCCCAAGGGCGGGGGATGTCATTGGATGATTTTATCTACTTTAAAAAAAAAACCCCTAAAGGGGTGAAACAGGGGTTGGTTAGTTTGAATGTACAAGTCGAGTTTCACACGAGCAAAGCCACTTCCAGAAGCTAGTATTGTATAAATTACAGTGGGTTTGTTGTAATAGCGTGTCAATAAGTCTCGGGCATCATATAAATAGAAATAAAACTAATAATACACGTGTTTTGTTTGACAAATTGGTTGTAGTCAGTTGAATCGAATGTTGGGTCAAATGTTGGGTCAATTGTTGGTCGGTGAGAGGATAAAGATGGTTGATGGTCCAAATGAACGTAATGTTTATTTGATCGAGTTCGAGTTAGTTTTTTGTGTCTGTTTCGATCTAAACTAATAAAAAAAAAGATATCATAAAGAAAAAAATAGTTAAAACTATACTGTGAATGATTTTATCTTGGGGATAAAATTGAAATATACAAAGCCTATTTTTATAAAAGTGCCACAGGCTACTTTTATAAAAGTGCCATATGCTGTTTTAGCGTAAGTGAAAAAAGTCATTTTTGCCAAAATAATAATAATAATAATATTCCACAACTATCACACAACGGCGTCTAGTCCCAAGCTAAGCAGAGCTTGTGTTATGAGTACTAGACAACTGATAAACATACTTATATATTTCTAAATACATTCTTATTATAGATTAATTACACCCAGACACAGAACAAATGATCGTGCTCATCACACAAACATTTGTCCCGGGTGGGAATCGAACCCACGACTTCCAGCGTAGCTTTCAGGGCCACTAACTACTAGACCAAAAGGCCAGTCAATCGTACTAATACAATCCAATCTTCAGCAAACCCACTTGTTTTTTTCAAACTTTGCGTGACCCAAGGGCTGGCTTTTCCCTCGGTCAGAGAGCCGTCAGCCTGTTGGGAACACTTCCAGTCGATTACTAGGAGTACGACTATTTAGGAGTAGGTTTTAGTGTATACCATATAGTTTTAATTAGTTGTTTTATATAATTGTGTATTTTTGAAATAAATATCTGAACTTACTATGTAGATGTTTAGCACCTTTACAAAGGCTATTTTGCCAAAATGACTATACTTTTGTCAATATGCCAAACGCTACTTTTGTAAAAGTGCCATATTATTATGCTGTTCTGTAAGTGCCAAAAGTGATTTTTGCCAAAAAGCCGAAGGCTGGTTTTTATCACCAAAAAAATTAAGGTCGGATAGACCACTAAAGCGAAGATACGATCAAAATAATAATAATTTAGTACTAATTTATTTAAACAGGAAAGCAAGGCTGCTAATGTTTTGGGCACATATCCAGATTAACATATCAACTGTCTTCTAAGCACTCCAGAGTGCTTAGAAGACAGTTGACGCAGATGACGATTTTGAGGAGTGCTTCGACGCTTAAGCGTAGTCTATACTGGTTTTTGCATATACATTATGCACGTAGTTAGTTAATATTTGTGTTATTTATGTTCTTATTGGCTTTTGCCAGCGACTTCGTTTGCGAATGTCGATTATTGCGGACAGGAAGTTGATATCGAAATCAAATAAAAGGAACCTCTAGTCTTTCTTGGGGTTCAAGGTTACTCCGTGTCATAAAATCGGTTCAGTAATTTAACCGTAAAAGTGTAACAGACGGACAGAGTAACTTTCACATTTATAATATTCACCAGTAATAACTGCCCTGACTTACAACTTGTAGGTCGCGAGTTCAAACTCAGCCAGGCGCAGTACCTACTTTTTGTAATTTATCTCATCCCCACTGCTCTCAAAACGGTGAAGGAAACCATCGAGAGGAAACCGGCATGTACTAGAACCAATAATATGAAGACATGTGACATTATGACTGGCCTGTTGGTCTAGTGGTTAGTAGTCCTGACTGCTATGCCGGAGGTCATGGGATCGATTCCCACCCAGGACAAATGTTTGTGTGATGAGCATGATCATTTGTTCTGTGTCTGGGTGTCATTTATGTATTCAGAAATATATAAGAATGTTTATCAGTTATCTAGTACCCATAACACAAGCTCTGATTAGCTTGTGTCTAGACGATATTGTATGATAGTTGTGGAATATTATATTATATATTTTCCACCAATCTGGGCCGGTGTGATGAATTTAGACCCATTACCTCTCCTAGAGAGAAGACTTAAATCCCAGTAGTGGGAATATTACAAGGCCAATTATGTTTATGTCACAATTAGTGTGAATATTTTGTTATTTCATATTAACAACAAACTATTTAAAACTGAGAATTTTGTACTTTTTGTATTAACAATGCGATTATAGTATAGACGATAAATTCAGTAGAATATAATAATAGAAACGCGGCCCCGAATTCAAGAAAAAATCACAAAAAAAAGTAGGTTACATCATTTCAACAAACATTGGCTCCAACAAGAGCCCAACATATATGGTAAGCGGATAAACAAATTATAAAATGTTAATAGATTCGAACCTTTGACTCCTCGCTACAATACATCATTGTCAGTCGCAGCCGAGAGATTAGTTTAGCAGACAGTGGGAAAGTTCAACCGACTGCCGTTCGGAGAGGTTATGTGTTTTGTATGCAGATCGGGGGAGACGGCTTTCGTAATTGTAAAGTTTGATGTGTTTCCATACAAGTAGATTTTTTTCAACTTTAGTGGGAGGATTTGACAAAATTTTACAGACTCTATCCCACCAGTATCCTTCAGTTGCCCTTTGCGTTCTAGGGCCACGGTTTCCGGCATTTGCCCTGGTGGGCCACTAAGGCCATATTGAAACGCGTGTGGCGCAACGTCACCGACTCGGGCTCGTTTGCCATAAGAGGTAAATTTACCTCTCCTCTGTGACGGCGGCGGCAGCGTGTGCGCCTTTGCCGACCGCATCAGGCAAAGGCGCACACGCCGCCGCCGCCGCCGGGATTCTGATCCCAATTTCCGGCCACCGTAGGCGCGAGCTCGCGGACGGCGGGCAATGGGTAGCTCGCTGTCCGTCAGATCGTCTACGGCGTCAGAGCTCAGATCGTCTACGGCGCGCACTGTTCCCGCGCGCCTCAAGGAGTTGTCAGCAAACTGTAGGGGTCCAGCAGGGCGAAGCCTACTGGGGCCGAAGGTTATGTGAGAATGTCACCACGGGCCCCGGGACAAAGGCAATGAATGGAAGGGTAGGTTTTTAGTCAGTAAGAGTCTGACACTATTTCCCGCCCCACTCAAGGGCGGGATTTGTCATAGGATGATTTTACCTAGCAAAAAAAAAACCTCTCCTCTGGGAGAGAGTTAGTTGTAGTATTAGGGTTGCAAAGATCACAATTAACTGATTGACATGAGAAACATATAAGTATTAAGAAAATAATAAAAATAAAATACACTAAAAATACTTTTCCAAATAGCTATCATCCAGACACGAGTCTAGAAGACTGATGGTTACCACGTTCTTCATTGGGCAAAGAGTGAGCCAGTCTTTTGGTGACAAAAAAATAGGTACCGATCAGTACCTCTACCATGAGTTTTAAGCAATAGTATTCGTCGCTACTCGATATCGACGCCGTAAATATTTTGTATGGCAAATTTTGGTTCTGCAAGTGACCGCTAGAGGCGCTGCAAAATTTGCCTCACAAAATATTTACGGCGTCGATATCGAGTAGTGACGAATACTATTGCTTAAAACTCATGGTAGAGGTACAGTTCTTGACAAAGAGACGCGCTCTTTTATGTATATGCCAAAATTGACTTTAAAAAGAAGTCATAGGACAACCGGAATATATAATGGTTCTTGTAGGAAATATCGATAAAGCTTTTTTTAAAAGGATTTAATGTAATAATACACCTAGAATTACTCGCCACTTGAGTCCCTATACCTATTAGTGTGGGTATGTAGTTTATTAAAGTTTATTAATTTAAATAAACAATATTATTTTTAGCATTTAAGCGAAACCTGATTATATTTTTTTTGTTTAGAATCAGGAACTAAATCGATTCCAATAATAATTTTTACACTATGTTATATCTTTTTCAAAAAATAATTAATTAAAATAGGACACAAGTTGGCTACTACCGACACTAAGTACTACACAGGTCTTGCAGGTCATAGGGGGCATTAGATGGCAGCGCACAGCTGGGTGAGGGAGCAAAACGGTCCCTCAGTGGGCTGGATGGTCCGGTGACCATGTATTTGTGTAGACAACCAGATAACATAACAAGCTTATAACTTTGTGATTTTTCATGACACAGTTATACATTTTGTACATAGATTCTTTGCATAAAAATCTAGATCCGTGTTTCGGGTTTTGCTTATGCTAGAGTAAAAATAAGGTTGTATAATATATTGTATAATTTAATTTTATCTGGGGTTTATATATATATTCATGTATTTGCCTTTTTCTCTCCTTTCAATACACCTACCACATTTTTTCTCTGCATCACCGAAAGGTTGACTGGTAGAAAATGCTGAAGGCATTAAGTCCGTCGCTGTACTTTTGTGTACATAAAACATATAATAAGTAAATAAATAATACCTTCGGTTTTATTATTGTGTGCCAAGATATAGTTGGTAACAATATTGTAGGCAATAAACTTATTGAAAGATTGATCAAGATCTATGTGGTGCAGATAAAATCTAAGCTGTAAGCTAATTCAACTCACGCGCATCGAAGATGTATGTTTGGGTAAGGATTACTTTATGGTTAGTCTATTTAGAAGGAACCTTATTCAGTGCCGAATTAGGTAAGCAAAAGTGAGGCCTTTAGCAAATTCTAACCCTTCTTCTTTTTATCCGAATTCGAAAAGGAGGAGGTTCTATGTTTGGCTGCATGTATTTTTTTAATGTATGTTCACCGATATCTCGGTCAGTTGTGGACCGATTTAGATTTTTTTATTTTGATTAAAAGATTATACTCCCGAATTGGTCCCATACAAATATTGTTTTGATATGATGATGAACTTTGAAAATATAATACGGAACTCCTCAAAAAAATCATAGCAGAACTGTAACAAGCGAAATTGCTTTGTTTATACATGTAGTCACTAACATCTGCCAGCGGATACGTGCACATAAAAAAAATAAAATAAATAAGCTATGTTACTCAATGAAAATGTCGCTTTCTAATGGTGAAAGAATTTTTGAAATCGTTGAAGTAGTTTTTGAGTTAAATCGTAACATATGAACGAAAAATCAAATCTTTCCTCTGTATAAAATATTAGTTTATACCTATTACCTTTGTTACTCTCAGTGTACGTCAAACATTATAATTTTCTATTGCCGTAGCTCTTCATTCCCACATTCAAGTACCTAAGCCATCACTTATCCGCGACGGGTAACAGTTTCCGAAACCACGTGACTTGCGTACGCGCTGACAGCTGAGGCGAATTGTTCGTGACTATAAAACAGGGGTGACCAACATAATAGGACTCGGCTCGTCGGAGATCTACCAGTTACAAAATCAGAAAGTAAAAGAGCGAGCGACCTTACAAATTTTCGCATAACGCTTGAATGAGGTTTAATATGTTAAACAATGGTCAAAAGTTTGAGCAACCTGCCCGGAATACGTTTCTTTTAACAAACAAGAAATTTTGGGGTGACAAGATAATAGAATGTTATTAGGCCGAATAGCTAGCTATCTGCCACCTCGTGCCATAGTCCTCTTTGCCTAAGTGCTTGATTACGGAGACGCGGCGCGTTGGGCGCTCCGTCGTTCATTGCCAAATATGTTTGTGTTTGTGTTTGCGCGAGCGATGACGCGGCCCACTCTTGCAATGTACGACGAACGCATAACGCGCCGCGTCTCCGTAAATAAGGCCTAAAAGTGAAGCCAAGATCGACTGGATTAACATCCGAGATTGGTCGATCTCGGATGTTAATCCAGTCGATCTTGGTTTTGGCAATCGCGATCGACCTGTTCGCTACCCCTGTTATAAAACATTGTACCTATAGGTATGTGTCAGGTTAAACGATTAGTAGCATAATGTATGGTATCGATAAGTAGTGTTATAGGTATTGTTTGTCTTGGGTAACAAAAGATCATTGTGCCATTGTTTATTTATAAGGGGAATTTATCAAATAACTTTTTATGCTCTGAGTGAAGCGAGAGGGGATAGTCAGATTTTACAGGCTTAAGCCCACAGGTGTATCTTTAGTTGCCCTTCGGGTTGCGGTGATTGATTCAAATAATCTTGCAACCTAGAAAATATATAGGTACCTCAGAATATATCAGATTTATTTCTCTTCTTTATAGATTTGGCAGAAACTTGAGTAACAGTCTGTTTGGCGAAACCGTGAGATACAAATTGTGTACTCGTAAGTGTTCTTTTTTAGTGTGTATTTTTCTTTCTGTCTTTATTTTTCCTTTCTTTTTTCTTGTATGTACCTATGTAAAAATTTGCTAAACATTTTTATTATATTAAACTGTACTGTTTGTAGATTTTAGTATAGGTTTAGGTATTGCTTAAAAATCTTAAAATATGTGGGGTGCCTGAGGTGGAATATTAAACATAGCTCTCGTTGTTTTGATTTGAAACCCTTCTGCCTATTGGTATTGTTGGTCTAGTGGGGCCCTGACTGCTATGCCCGAGGTCGTGAGTACGATTCCCGCCCAAGACAAGTGTCTATGTGATGAGCAAGATCATTTTTTCTATGTCTGGGTGTAATTTATCTATTATAAAAATATATAAGTATGTTTATCAGTTGTCTAGTACTCATAACGTAAGCACTGCTTCGCTTGGGACTAGACGGCGTTGTGTGATAGTTGAAGAAAGGATATATAGCTGGCTGTACCTATGTTACATTACAAAATACACATAATTATAGCGGTTTCTATACATCAGGTGCGTTTTCAAATTGCATAATAATGCAGCTTCCTAACGTTCCCATGGCTGGTCATATCTCAGCGGTAAAATTATTAAATTTATTGCAGTGGTATAAGAAATCGTTGGCTAGTGATGGGCTGATGCGAATAATGTGATAGGTACTAGTTTTTTCTGAATTAATTTTGAAGTTGTGAAGTAAATTGTGCATTATCAGTTCGGATAGAATTGAGCTGTTATGCCGTTGGTACCGGCTGTCATTTATGTACGGACAGACAGACGCCAGGAAATCTGACAACAATCTTACCGAAAGATATCGGGTAAACTGATGACTGGGTTATGATGGTTAGATACGCAGTCGCTTCAAGTAAAAACTGATAACTAATGCATTCAGTTTGACTCGGAAGCCTACTCAATGCGGTTGGGATAAGGGTAAGCATGATTTAAGTATGAATAGAATTGCAAGGATTCAACTCAAAGGTTTGCTGGCAGAAAACTCACTGTTTAGTTAAGTTTGCCTTTGTACATCAGTTGTCTAATAAATTGTATTAATATTAAGGTTGTGTACAATAAAGAATTAAGGATGTTGGTGAAATTCATATTTGTATTTCGGTAGCCGATTGTGTTGACTATCACAAATCAGAAACTTTGTTTCAATTAGACCATTAACGGTCACTTTTAAACTGACCCAAATCCATACTATAATAAAAAAACGGTAATTTAAAAAACTAAAAAACCCGACTGCTTTTCTGAGCATTCATGAAAAAGACCTAAAACAAGAAAGTCGTTGCACCCGATTGCACTTATCTATATAATATTTTAAATACTTTTTTTTTTAACGTAGGTAAAATCATGCAATGACAAATTCCGCCCTTGGGTGGGGCGGGAAATAGTGTCAGACTTTTACTGACTAAAAACCTACCTTTCCGTTCCTTGCCTTTGTCCCGGGGCCTGTGGTGACATTCTCACATAACCTTTGGCCCCAGTGGGCTTCGGCCCTGCTGGACCCCTACAGTTTGCTGACAACTCCTTGAGGCGCGCGGGAACAGTGCGCGCCGTAGACGACCTGAGCTCGGACCGGTCTGTTACCGGACGGACGGACAGCGAGCTACCGATTGCCCACCGTCCGCGAGCCCACGCCTACGGTGGCCGGAAATCGAGATCGGAAACCCGGCGGCGGCGGCGGCGTGTGCGC
Source organism: Leucania comma (assembly GCA_958295575.1). Classification (NCBI taxonomy): domain Eukaryota; kingdom Metazoa; phylum Arthropoda; class Insecta; order Lepidoptera; family Noctuidae; genus Leucania; species Leucania comma. Next base: position 17,388,679 of record OY282477.1, on the reverse strand, counting down.
CTTTGCCTAATGCGGTCGGCCTCCTCCTTTGGCAGTTGGGACCCATTCTAGAAAGTCAGCCGTCTAGTCAATAGATTGGAGTAAAAAAAAGACAAGCGTCCCCTACGAAAAATATTTAAGAAAACGAAATTACGTCTAAATTACAATCTATTTTTACATAATTGTCGATATATTTAAAAAAAAGCTATACCTTTTATGGGCACTTTACGTGTTCGTTGGAGACTTTCAAATAGCTTTTAAATTAACTAACGACAAGAATCGATTACTTTTCTGTGTCCCAACACTATTAGAAATGGTGCCGTACAGCCGTTCATGATTAATGCGGTAATTAGTTTGTTTGTATGCTACCTATTGATAATTTAATACTTACGATTCTGATTAGTTACGGTGCATACCAAATTTCACAATTAGGCATCATTTGTGGCTCAAATTAATGATGGCCACTTTTTATATAGCGTGGTTTGAATATCGTTGTGTTTCATTGCTTTACATATATTACTGAAATGCAAGAGTAGATAATCAACAGAGGCTAAACTTAATTTGATCATTTTACGATTGATATTCCCATGCCTATTAAAAACAATTATAACGTAAATAATTTAAATGAATTCGACCAGTTTGTTCCAGGTTATTTTGTGATTTTTTACGGTTGCGTACCTCAAAAGGAAAAAACGGATCCCGTATAGGATCACTTTGTTGTCCGTCTGTCTGTTTGTCTGTCTGACCCTTTATCTTGGGAAAACCTCAGGGGACCAGACGTCTCCTGCCGGAAGCTCTACGCGGGAATCGTTCGGTCCATGGCCCTCTACGGGGCTCCGGTGTGGGCACCGACGTTGACACAGCAACCGAGGGCCCAGCTGAATGCGTGCCAGAGGGTCATGGCAATACGCATGGTGCGAGGGTACCGAACGATTTCCCGCGAGGCGGCGACCCTCCTTGCTGGCCAACCGCCGTGGGATCTGGAGGCAACAGTCCTTGGACACATGCACGACAAGCGCATGGAGATGCAACGCCGGGGCGAAATTCCGCTGCCACGTCAAGTCGAGGCATGGCGGACAGAGCTCCGGCGGGATCTCATGACAAAATGGCGTCAGCGACTATCGCAACCTCGTTCGGAGCGCGCCACAATCGAGGCGATAAGGCCCATCCTTGAGGCGTGGTTGAAAAGACCTCACGGCGTTCTCAACTTCCGCACGATGCAGGTGCTTACCGAACATGGAAAGTTCGCTAAGTACCTGTTCCGGATTCGTGCGGAGGATTCGCCCGGGTGTCGCCACTGTGCGGAACACCCGGAGGACACGGTGGAGCACACTGTACAGGTGTCCCGCCTGGGCGGAGCATCGCCGTGTCCTCGTGGGGGCGATCGGCGGCAGCGATCTCTCCCGCCGGGCCTTGGTTCAGGCCATGGTCCGTAGTGAGGAGGGATGGCAGGCGGTCGGCTCCTTCTGCGAAGCAGTAATGCTAGCAAAGGAGGAGGCCGACCGCATCAGGCAGAGGCAAAGGGGCGCTCGCCCCAGCCGCCGCCAGGATTCCGATCCCGATTTCCGGCCACCGTAGACGCGGGCTTGCGGACGGCGTGCAATGGATAGCACGCTGTCCGATCGTCCGGTAACTGACCAGACCGAGCCCAAGTCGTCGACGGCGCGTTCTGTTCCCGCGCGCCTCAAGGAGCTGTCAGCACACCGAAGAGGCCCAGCCTGCTAACTGCAGGCAGGCAGGGTCGAAGATTACTGGGGTCATGGGTTAATTTCCGAAAGGAATACCCGGCCTCGGCACGATAGGCTACGAAGGAACGGGGTAGGTTTTTAGTCAGTAAGAGTCTGACACTACTTCCCGCTCCGCCCAAGGGCGGGATTTGTCATTGGATGATTTTACATACCATAAAAAAAACCCTTTATCTTGGGAACGTTGAGAAATCAAGTTGAAATTAAAACCATGTATTCAAATTCACGGTAACTTAAAGCTGTGAAAAAATTCAAGTCTCTAAGTTAACTAGAAAAATAGATACGGCCGTTTATGTCGTAAAAAATGGGTATTTAGACACTCAAAGGAATTAATATTCATAGGGTACTTTCCGTTGACCTAGATTCCTGAAATTGGGCATCAAGCAAGGTCTGAAAATTTTGGCCTCTATATCTTTGTTTTTTCTAAGATCTACCTAAAACGATAATTTAAAAAAAAACGCGCAGTTACGTAGTAATAATACATGTTTACGCGCGAAGGGATATACATTATTTTTTTTACTATTTACTCGGTGGCATGAATTCTTAGTAAGCTCTTTAAATGATGGTAGTGGCACCTTAGCAGGTGGATTAGTGTGCTGGGTGACACACACACAGACATTATCCACAGATAACAATCTGTGTTTGTATATATAATACTCATCCGAGTTTACTACTCGATAACTCGTTGTAATCGACCTTTCTGTATTGCCTTTGCTTGTAAAATGTCAACCTTACAACAAGTTCATTACCCGCAAACAGAGCATTGTTTCTATAAAATATGCAAAACCCATAAACCTTTCAAAAACATAAAAATCATCTCACAATACACGAGGTAGTACAAGATAATACATTTATAATACGTGGCCTGTGTTGCGATTATTCGCGCCTCCGTCCAGTGGTAGAGTGCCGCGGGCCAGCCGCCACTCTTTATAATTTGATCACATTTGTACCGCGGACAATGCGTGCCCAAAGCTAAAGGACGACAGGACAGATAGAGGTGCGGTGGAGTAGACCAGTGGGATGTTTTTTTTTTTTGCTGAAGTTGGAAAACAATTCGAAGCATCGAAAATGTGCAACTTGCTTAAAAGGAGATCATGTAGGTACTGTTAAGAATTTTTTCAGAAAATGTATAGTGAAAACTGATATGAACATCTTGCTAGACAACAACAAAAGATTGTAGCACTTTTTGCCCGATATACATTAAATGCTTTGAGTTATTAATGATAGTTGTATAAAATGAAATAAAAAAACTGTAAATTTTAAGAATAGAGACGATTATTATTTTCGTTATTTTTATTGTGAAACTTTGGAAAAATTTTGCTCCATAGAGGCAGCGTTTCATAAAATTCATTGCTCGATAGACGCTTAAAACTCCTTTTAGGAATCTATTTGAAGCTCTCACACCAATATTATAACACAATCATCCTCTCCACTTCTTTCCCCGTTCGTTTCAACATTTCACGGAGGCAACTCCTTCAGAGGAGTTAGCCCCGGGCTTGCACAATGGCGGCTACTTTTTCCCCCGCCATAATCAACATTTGTATTCAAGTCATACCCGCTGACCAAGCCCTGTTCCTTCCAAGATACTGCCGAGTCAGAAACAGATAATCTTTGAAAATTTTCGGGCTTGCGCACAGTTAAAAAATTATGTTTTTGGTCTTTTAGGTTTGTTGTAATGACTTAATAAGGGATCAGGGAGAATGTAGCTATTTGATTGTTTAGTAAAATTATGAGTCTTATTTTACAGTATCCATTTAGGCTTACTGTACGCGGACGCGTCGCTTCATAAACGCGTATCTGTCATAATACGCTTGGTGTAATCATTATGTTGTCGCTTATAATACGTCGTACCGTTATGTTGTTGCTACTTCGTCGATAGAGTTGATGTTCTAGACATTTATGTTCGTCTAACTGGTCAAAATGTACTGAACTTGGGAGAATTTTTTCGCGATTGTACTCGTAGTCTTGATAATAAACCACTTTTACAATGGTCTCATAGTAAAATTTGTTTGTTATCATGACTACAATCACGTGTTAAAGTATCTTTCAATAATTACCAGTCACCCTACACAGAAGATATATATTAATTCATGGTTTTATAACGTGCATACTAAATCATAATAAATTATGTTGGTATCAAATGTATACTACCTATTACGCTATTTAAGATATAAATTGCAATTACAAAACTATATCATAAAGTAGATGATACAGGTGTGTTGTTCAAATAAGAATTTTTTAGACAAGATTCTTTTTATACGCGTATTTGTCATAATATGCTTGGTTTAATCATTATGTTGTCGCTTATAATACGTCGTACCGTTGTGTCGTTGCTGCTTTGTCAATAGAGTTTCATAGTTTTGCATGTAAGCTTCACGTAGGCGTACATCAAGGGTATAGTGACGAATACGCGTCTTTGAAGCTATGCGTCCGTTTTCAGTAGAAAACGTTATTCAACACAAAATTCATACATCTTATCCTGGACCTTTCAAGACAGACACTACAAACGATTTTGAGTCCTCTTATCTAAGGATTTCTCATCTTTGGAGGAGGTCTATAATCAAATTCATAACACTTCAACAATCTAATATATTTCCACGATACACGCATTACAAATTCAAACAAACTTAATAAACCTAACATTACAACACAATTTTCTCATCTATAAATAAACAGTAACATTAATTCACTTCTCATTATGATAAAAAAATTATTCTTTATAACATTACAGTAAACATGTCTCTCAGAATTTGAAAGAAATGGTAATAAATATACTCACATACACAGTTCTTTGGACCATATAATAGATCGACCTATAAAGGAGATTATAATCAGGTTTCATTATGAGTATCTTCATAATTAGGGTTCCATACTCAGGGTAAAAACGGAACCCCATAACTATTACTCCAATATCCAACTGTCTACCACCAGGCTGTAACTCATTGAAATTTTACAGATAATATATTCCTAGAACCAAAAATTTCAAGACATGTGACATCCACCAACCCGCACTGGGCTCGCGTGGTGTATTATGGTCTATTCCCTCTTCTAGAGAGGAGACCTGAGTCCCAGCATATAATAAGGCTGATGCTATGCTATGCTAATGTATTTCTGTTGCTGCTATAACAACAAATGCTAATAATAGAATAAAATTAATATTTAAGTGGGGTTCCCATAGTGATGACTGGCCTGTTGGTCTAGTGGTTAATGACCCTGACTGCTATGTCGGAGGTCGTGGTTTCGATTCCCACCCAAGACAAATATTTGTGTGACGAGCACGATCATTTATCCTGTGTCTAGGTGTATTTTATCTATAATATGCATGTATTTAGAAATATATAAGTATGTTTATCAGTTGACTAGTACTCATAGCACAAGCTCTGCTTAGTTTGAGACTAGATGGCGTTGTGTGAAAGTTGTGCAATATTTATTATATTATACAACAAACAAACATTTTTTTGCCGTTTTTTGCTTGATATTAATAATGAATTAGTTATAGTTTATAGGTATCTATACGACATTAGACACCTTATTATAACATGGTATGGATAATGGTATGTACAGAACCCTTCATGCTTTAGTCCGACATGTACGCTGGTTTGAATAATACTGGCCAAGCTGTGGGAATAACAATAAAACGGTGTTTTGATGATACGTCTACGAAACAAAATTGAAATCAATATACGTTTAAACCCTTTTCGGTTGTCTTCCAAGGCAATTAACAAATAGCAAAACACACGATGTGAATACATTGTCCAATTAGTGTGAGAATACTCGTGATTGATAATACAGAGACTGGTAACATTCTGGGTTCTTATACAATCGTTTATTCATGCTGTGTCGAAATTCGCATCCAATTTACAATTAAACGTAAAGATTGGATGCCTTTGGGTAGAGATCCTTTAAGTATTTGAAGTATTTTCAAGCTTATAGCGAAAGGATTTTATCTAGTAGTTTTATGCGCAGTTCTGTTACAATTCCGAAGTCTACTAGTAGATACATCCTTCTAGTCCTGTTAAAAGATAATATTGTTTTCGAATTTGTGGACAAACATTTGTTTTTTTTTTTCAGGATGGCATATCATCAAATACTTTACCGGGAACTCTTTTAAACCAGTCTGAGACCCCAAAGAATTAGCCTTATCCAGAAAATTCTTAGTAGACAACAAATCTGTATCATCTACTTTATGATATAGTTTTGTAGCTTAATAGGTAGTATGCATTTGTTACAAACATAACTTATTATGCAATTTACCTTTTTCCATATATATAACAGCAAAATACCATTCACTGGTTACCACTCACTAGATAGTGTTTCATGTACCGAATTGCCCCTTCTCGGGATTAAAACGAACAAAATTTAACGGTGTATATGGACCCATTACTTTTCACTTCACCATGATTTTCACTTCTTAGTTTAAATCTTCTAATTTAGATAGTGATGAGATAAAAAGAATAATTTATAAGCTTATTAGTAGAAATTTCTGACGCATGCTGCAGTATTAAAATACCATGTTTTTAAATGTATTTCAATTTTAATAGAGCAATTTGCATTTCACATAGTTGGTCATTCTAAAAATAAAGGTGACTTAATAATTCCATGCCGTCAGTTTTTTGCCCTTATTCTAATATATTTATAATTATAATAAACACTTTAATAAGGACTTAAACCATAGATGGTTAGTAAAAATTAAAAACTTAAATAGATATCTATGTTTTTTTTCCACAACTTTCACACAACAGTGGATTATGGCCCATTCCCCCTTCTAAAGAGGAGGCCTGAGTCCCAGCAGTGGGAATATTATAAGGCTGACGCAATGCAATGCATTTAGTCCCAAACTAAGCAGAGCTTGTGCTATGAGTACTAGATAAATTATATACATATTTAAATGTTTACATATTATAGATAGATGAGCAGTGGTGGCCGAGTGGTAACGGCCCCGACTTACAATTAGTAGGTTTCGGGTTCAAGCCCGGCCAGGCGCATCATACTTTGTGTAATTTATTTCATCACCACTGCTCTCAAAACGGTGAAGGAAAACATCGTGAGGAAACCGGCCTGTCCTAGAACCAAAAATTCGAAGACATGTGACATCCACTAACCCGCACTGGGCCCGCGAGGTGGATTACGGCCCATTCCCTCTCTTAGAGAGGAGGCCTGTGTCACAGCAGCAGTGGGAACATTAAATAAAAGGCTGATGATGATGATGATGATATTATAGATATTTTCTACCGCTTGACCAGAGACATGATATTAATGATGAGTGCTACTTGATTAATATCGCACATGATTCAATTGACTGTCCTGAACTTGTCTCATAATTATTAATACCTACGCACTAATCAGATGGGGCCTTTTTTTTGTTGGTGGGTAAAATGTTCCAATGACACCCCCCTCCCTTGGGCTGAGTGGGAGATAGTGTTAGACTCTTACCGACTAAAAACCCACCCCGTTCCATCGTTGCCTTTCATACCAGGGCCAAGCCTTCCTTTCAGAAGCAGACCCTTGGCCCCAGTAGGCCGCAGTAGGAAGGCAGGCGAACCCTGCCTTCCTAATAGCAGATTGGGCGTCTACGGTTTTGCTGACAATTCTTTGAGGCGTGCTGGAACAGAACCAGATGGGGCTGCATCAGCGAGCACTTCTGCATGTACCTAATGTTAATAATATATAGGCGTAATGCATATTTTCTAAGAGCCAGTTGTAGTTTTATAAAAAAAATACACCAAAGCAAGCACAGTTAGGATAGTCTTAGCAAGGCCATTTTTGGGCATGAACCACCAATTTGCAATTGAACCATAATTTCGTTAATGTTTGTGGTATCTAGTAATAATTTTGTCATTATATATTTTATGGAAGCTTGTAATTAGCAACTTAGTTATTTATTTATTGCCATTAAATCTTTCCTAAAATATGAAAAATAAATAAAATATAAAATAAATTACACCTGGGTGTTTTTTTTTTTTATGGTAGGTAAAATGATTTATGTATGTGTCTGGACACAGAAAAAATACAAAACGATCGTGCTCACCACACAAAAATAGGTGCGAATCGAAACAACGACCTTCGCAATAGCAGTCAGAACCACTAACTACTAGACCAATAGGCCCGTCAATGTTTAAAAAAAATGTAATCATGACATCAAAGAATAAAATTGGACAATCAAAGCCCGCACTGATGTTCAGGAGTGGGCACACACTGCCCCTAACCCTCTGCAGAAACGAAACGGCACGGTTAAGACTGATCGCTGCGGAGTTATCAATATCAGCGGACATACTCAAAGTACTGCAGAAGCCTGACAGTCCAAACAGCATCGCTTTTTGCGTCCAGCTTGTCCATAGACTGCACTTATAAAATATCTGATAATATGTTTTGAAAACTGTCACTTATTTCTCCTCCATACTCTCTTCTCCTGATACTTCTCTAACAGCCATCTCAATATTTACCTCCTTTTTAGTCATTTTTAAGTGAACTTTATTTAATTAAATAAAAATCAATTGATAAAAGGAGACAAACGTTACTAATTTCAGTCAGTAAGTTCTATGAAGGCGCTTTGCCTCATCATCAGCATTATTTCTGTCAAAAAACGTCCGCGGTTGGACATAGGCCTACTTAAAGTATCGTGGAATGGAAAATCGACGACCTCCATTGCATCTAGGTCATCCGGGTTATCGGTTCACCATATGGGAGGCCTCTCAACCTTTTGGCCCCATCAAACTTCTTTTCTACGAGCAATGTGCCCTTCCCACTGCCATTTAAAGGTGATTTTTTAGGCTATGTCGCCTCATATTCTGATACATAACCAACCCCCAAATTTTGAATCTGAAAAACAAAAACAACAACGCTGAACTCATTCACACAACTCACCTCGATCATGGGCACGATTTTATCGTAAAAACCGAACAGTTATCGCATATATTTTTCTCCGTGGACATTACCAAAGTAATGGCATTTTAAATTCGACCGCCGCAACCACTCATTATGTTGAAACAAAGGGTGATCATATGAATAAATTTGCTAAATAATTGTTATTTTGTATCTGGACCTGGGGCGATCGGGCCCAAATTATTGGAGAGAATTACTACCGGTTTTGGACCGAGAAACGGTCGAGGTGAAGTTTGAAATGTAAATGCATGTGTAGATAATGATCGGTAAAAAGACAAATGTAGATGGTGAAACATTTGTAGTTGTATATAGGTCTCCTCATAAGAGAAACCAAATAAATAAGCTGACTTTGTGGATATATTAAGTTTAATGTTACCATTACTATGCAGAGTGAAAGTTAGCTTCATCATCATTACTATACGAAAGACGTCCACTGCTGGACATGAGCCTTCCACAAGTGTCACCACAGCGTCACCCATCCATCGGATTACCGTGATCATCAATCACTAGGGTCTACCTTCCAACGCTGCGTCTATCGGTACGCGGTCGCCACTCCAGAATCTTTCATTCCATCGACCATCTGCAAGCATGTATTTCGCCCACTGCCATTTAAGTTTGACGAGTCTGCGGGCTATTTCGATAACCTTGGTTCTCCTACAGATACCATCGCATTATAACCATCTGGATTGCCCTTCGGATAATTTTAAGATTTTGATGAGACCCAAATTATATTCAAATACATTCTGATTTCATACTTTTCTGCATTTGCTGATTCATGATATCTACTCAGAGATTCTACCCATCCAGCAGCGTTTACTATCAAAGTGTTTTACAAAATTTTATTTGCAGTGCTGGTGCTGCTGCTATGGCTGCAAAGAACCTAAGTATAATAACCTTGTCGGTGCTTTTTTTTATGGTAGGTAAAATCATCCAATGACAAATCCCGCTCTTGGGCGGAGCGGGAAGTAGTGTCAAACTCTTAATGACTAAAAACCTACCCTGTTCCTTCGTAGTCTAGGTATCGTGCTGGGGCCGGGTATTCCTTTCGGAAGTTAACCCATGACCTCAGTAGGCTTCGACCCTACCTTGTTGGTGGTTACATTTTCTATTAATTTGGGGTTGAAACTCTCGGATCGTGAGGTCCGAACACCGAATTTTTTTACGAGTGCACAAGCGCATAAGTTCGCAGAGCTTAACTTCAGACGCGCCAAGATCCGTTGGCCGTACTGTACTAACGGATAAATTACTTATTTTCAATATAATGGGCTCACTCATATTCACATGATTTAAAACACAGGTGCCGCATGCCGCAACGAAACAGGCCCGACAAATAATTACGGATAATATCCGATGATGTTTTTAAGTGTTTAAACTGTTCCCAATTTTCGAGTAAAATACTTTATTTTTTACATTACATAATTTACTTTCAACAAACAGTTATTTTAACATTATCGACAGATTAGAAGAAATTTTGGGTTGCCTTATAATGTTCCCACTGCTAGGACTCAAGACTCTAGGTGAGGGGATTGGCCGTAATCCATCACGTGGGCCCAGTGCAGATTCATGAATGTCACATGTCTTCGAATTTTCTTTCGAAGTTCCCTCACGTTGTTTTCCTTTACCATTTTGAGAGCAGTGGTAATGATATTAATTACACATAGCAATGCGCCTGGCTAGGTTTGAACTTGCGACCTACAACACGTAAGTCGGAGCCGTTACCATTCGGCCACCACTGCTCCTACCTCCCCCTCCTCCTTTTTTTACTTGATATAAACTAGTGCTTGACTGCGATCCCACTTGATGGTAAGCGATGATGCAATCGTTGATGGTGAGGCGCACTGGTTTATCAAGAGCCTATTCACTCTAGCCTTGAATACACCTAAGTAATCGGAAGGGAAGACCGCAGCAGGTAAACTGTTCCAGTCATTCGATATACGTGGTATAAATGACGAGACAAAACGCTTAGTCCGGACCGTAGAAGTTTCAACATCATTATCATCATCACCAGCCTTTTAATGTTCCCACTGCTGGAACACAGGCCTCCTCTCTAGGAGAGGGAATGGGCTGTAATCCTCCACGCGGGCCCAGTGCGGATTGGTGGATGTCACATATCTTTTAATTTTTAGGTCTAGGACTAGCCGGTTTCCTCATGATGTTTTCCTTTACCGTTTTGAGAGCAGTGGTGATGAAATAAATTACACAAAGTAATGCGCCTGGCTGGGTTTGAACCCGCCACCTACAACTCGTAAGCCAGGGTCGTTACCACTCGGCCACCACTGCTCTCAACAAGTCAGTTATCTCTATATATATATGAAAACCATTATTTTAATAGATTATATAATAGTATCGCTGCAAACTACAAAACTGTTTTACGTTCGTTGCATCATAACCTCAGGTTCAGTTAAAAAGCGACAGCTGTCTACTGTTCATGCTGAGCTGAACCTATTTTGGTGCAGCCGAAAGGCACACAATTGTTTTTATGCTTCTTTTTTATGGTTCCGTATCTCAAAAGGAAAAAACGGAAGCCTTATAAGATCATTTTGTTGTCCGTGTGTCTGTCAAGACCATTTATCCTAGGAAGGTTTAGACGTATCGAGTTGAAATCCATATACTCAAGTCTGCGCTCCCTTGAAACTGTGAAAAAAAAAATTAACCTTGTAAGTTGACGGAAAAAGAAAGATACGGTCATTTATATATAAACGACCGTATCTTGAGAGTGTCGAAATATATAGACGTAAATTTCGACACTCTCAAGGGAATCAAAATTCATAGACTTCCCGTTGACCTAGAATCCTGAAATTTGGCATTTGCCATAAAATTATAGCACAAGTATAGGAAAAAATCTGAAAACTGTACACAAAAAAAAATTGTGATTCGAAAAAATTTAACCGTTTTTTTATATATTATATTTAAGTTTGAACGGAACCTTCAGGGAGCGCGAGTCCGACTCACACTTGCCCGGTTTTTGTTCTGTTTCGTGTTTATCTAACTATTGTTTGTGCTGTGCCAAATTAATACAATTTGTTTCTTTATATTAAGGAACTGGACATGATGACAAAAAATGTGCAGTAATCTACAAAGAGAAAAAGAGGTACAATTTATTTATCTCATAATAAACAAATAAAAAATGAACTGTATTATAATAGCATAGCATTGTTGAAATCTTAAGAAGGTTCATAAAGATTATGAAGAGAAAATTTAAATAACAAATGCACGTAAAACCATAAAACAACGCATTTTCCATTTTCCTTTATTACTTCCAAACTGTTACTACCTGTCAATAGTAGGTTAGCTGTCAAAACACTGCATTATAAATGCTTTTGATAGAATGACAACGTCGGTTATGTTTATAAAGTCAATATATTATGTAAGTGTTGATTCCATTACAAAATGCGCTATACATTGTTGAACATTTTAACTAGTTTTTATCCCAAATGAATACACGGTTTCCGTGAGAAACACCAAAGAGGCGGCAACACGGAAAAACTAGAAGTTATAAAAATATTTAAAAAGATAAATAATCATAAATGTACAAAGCACTTTTTAAACACATTCATTATGCGTACAGCTAAGGAGCGGAATTCCCTGCCAGAGTCTGTGTTTCCTGCTACAACCTAGAGGTCTTTAAATCAAGATTGAATATGTTACTTCTAAGCAAGCGTGCTCCATAATTGACTACGTCATCGTTTACCATCAGGTGAGACAGTGGTCAAGAGTGAAAGTGGTGAGCGTATCCATAGTAAAAAAAGGAAATCAATAAAAAAATAATTTAAAAAAAATTGCGCAAGCTAGAAAAGTGATCTCAAAGAATAGCAGGTTTTTGGTACAGGCTTGTATATTTCATTAATATATCGTTTAATCTTTAACTTGCCATATTTAATAATGTTAAATTCAGCCCTTAACTTGGGCATTAATTTATTGTAATAGGAAATTATTCTAATAGTTGAAGATTCTAAGATTAATATATAAGTATGTTTATCAGCTGTCTGGTACCCATAACACAAGCTCTGCTTAGCTTGGGGCTAGACGGTGTTGTGTGATAGTTGTGGAATATATTATTATTATTATTATTCTTGATTTTAACCTAAGCCTTACGGGCAGGATTTGTCATTGGATGATTTTACCTCCCATAAAAAACACGTTTATATAAACAAATAACTAATTATTTTAGCAAAAGTAACATGTAACAATTTGTATTCTATAGTTAAGAAAAAATTAAATTTTGAATAAGGATTTCTAACGTCAAGTAATGACATAATGAGAAATTACTTAGCAACGAGTGATTACTTCTTTATAATTACGGGTGTTAAGATTAACCACGTTACTCAGCAAGTGGATGGAGGTTATAAATGTTCAAACTGAAATGGATCGGTTTAAACATCGATCACAATAAAAAAAATGTCCAAGCATCTTTAATCTGATTACAGTTAATCTGGCTTTATCTAATGATCGATCAAGAACAATAACTGTAGAGCTAACCCCGTTAAGAAAGAACATATAGAACATAATGATCTTTTTAGTATTCTAAATTATGCGTAACATCAAGATTAGAATAGCCTTCAAATAAAAGACCACAAAACGATCTGATTTTTTACTATTGATGTCAATATTAAGGTAGATTACGAGAATTTGGTAAAAATAAGAACAATATTGAAGTCGTAAAGATATATAAACTGATAAAGCCCAAACTAATAACTATTTAATGTATTTTAATCACTAATAAAAAGATATATGTGTAATATTAGAAGCAAATAAATTGGTTTACCCAGAGACTTATATATACTTATACAGGTATCTACTCGTAAAAAATAACAAAATTTACAGGTGCCACGAGGCCAAGGAAAATATCAAAACAGTCACGTTCGTCTAGATCGATATAAATACTTTAGTGCTTAATGTAAAAGAGATAAGGATGATCCATAATTTAACACTTAATCTAGTGGAATCAAACTTATTATTTTTGCAGATTAAACAGTCGTAAATTTCTTCTAGAGTTGCCAGAAATGCAGATGAATAAATAATCTATAATACCTAATAAGATTTCTTTAAATTTTCAAACAATTCTGAAGAATTAAACAAATTCTTAAATTTAGAAAACGTTCTTAGTAACAAATGCAATCCAAATAACAAAAAAACTGTAAAAAGCAACTGAAAAATATCGTAATGAAGAATAAAGAAAGAAGGTAATGAATCCTAATTCACAAAAATAGAAGACGAACGTCCGATCATATCAAATGTTGTCTTTGGCTAGATTTGAAAGTATAATTCAACAATAAATTTTACGCTATCGAAAAAGAGAAGAAAACTGACTGAAATATCAACGCACAGCCGAAAGAAATGGGTTTAGGAACATGAAATCTTGAAGGCTTCCTTGTGATAAAGCAGACGAGCACTGTTTGTGAAAATTAAATTTTAAGAGGTTGAAAAGAGGAAAATTCGTTTGTATGCTATATTCCATAAACCCATAAACTTGAAACTTAGCATAAATAGAAATCCAAGTGAATAAAAAAGCTTTCCATAATTCGTTTTAGGTACGGAACCCTGTAACTCAAAAGGAAAAAACGGAACACTTATAGGATCTCTTTGTTGTCGGTCTATCTGTCTGTCAATACCCTTTATCTCGAGAACGCGTGGAGGTAACATGTTGGTAACAATTTAAAACTATATACTGAAGTCTGCGATCGGATATGTGAAAAAATCACAGATCTAAGATAGCAAAAAAATTATATGACCGCTTACGTCGCAAAATATGTTTTCGACACTCTCAAGGAATCAGAATTTCAAAATTTCCCTAGATAAATAAACTTGAAATCTGGTACAGATTGGAATCAAAATAAATATTAAAGACTGTTATTAATAGTTTTTCAAAACTACTTTCAAAATACTGTTTAAGGGGTGTTTTGTGAAAACAGTCTCGCGAACGAAGTCGCGGGCATAATACTAGTCATATTATATCTAAGTAAGCACCTCTTGTAATCGAAACGAGTGCTCCATTTCATTCTCACCTTGACCAACAAAAAGTAGAACAAAATATACACCAAAAAACAACTCATGAATAAATTATTACTATCCACTAGTGTCTGGCTTGGCATGTAATATTTTATGCATGATAATCGCTACCTAATATAACCTACATAATAATGTTAATCAGTAAGCAACAATATCCAGATATACAGAAAACTTCATATAAATTCATTACAATCTACACTCACAGGCAGAAATTATCACCTACCTAATTTTTTGTAAATGTAAAATTTTGGTTTTGAGTAAATAAAGGTACATAGGTTTTTTTTTGAGTAGGTAAAATCATCCAATGAAATTCCCCGCCCTTGGGCGGAGGGGAAAATAGTTTCAGACTCTTACTGGCTAAAAACCTACCCTGTTCCTTCCCTCCCTTGGTTCCAGGGCCCCGGTATACATTTTCATACTTCCCCAGAGCCCCAGCCTAGGCCTCGACTCTACTGGGCCCCTACAGTTTGCTAACAACTCCTTGAGGCGCGCGGGAACAGTGCACGCCGTAAACGACTTGGGCTTGGTCCGGTCTGTTACAGATCAAAAAGGTACTTATGTAGATTTTAGTCAATAAAAGCCTATCACGCTCTTTTGCTTCACTCTGGAGCGGTAGAAGTCATTCGATAAATTACTCACCGCAAAAAAAACCACGATTTTTGTCAGTACCAAAATCCTCGTCCAAACACATCTTTTAATACTGTGTCTTGTAAATCCTTTAGGACTAAGGTCCTATGGCAAAGTATGAATTCCGAACTCTTCAAACCATTGGCAGTCAATGTCATGAAGACTAACGGCTTAGCAACGTGCGTTGTCGTGCATTATAATGAAGATATCCCCAATAAATGGCGTTAACGGTGTTACATGATCTTGCAGATCTTCTTTCATGTACTTGCATCCGGTAAAGCCAGTCTTTGCTACTATTTATTGATCTTTTTTCATTTTTATGAGCATTATCAATTACAGAAAGAGAAAAAGATTAATCAAACAATTTTAATGGTTCAAAAACGAAAAGAACGGGAATAAAATCACATTAGCTAAATTACAAAGAATGTAAACTTATATCAAAATCTAAGATATCAGTAGAAACAAATAAAGAAATCAACAATGGTACTGAATTTTTAATTTGTTGTTATAACTAGTGGTTGTCAGCGGCTTGGGATATAGAAAACTGTCCCAAGTGAACATACTGCTTAGTTATCCTACGTGCTATTCTATGATATAGTCTACCGGGTTGCCAAACATCTAAATCTATTCAACCGTTCGAGCTTGAAAAAGTAACAGATATATGCACACACATACTCACACACACGCAAACTCGTAAACTTTCGCCTTTACAATATTAGTGATATACCCACATGAAATAATGTATAACATGCATCTTGTTAAGCATTACGTAGCTTAAACAAACTTAGAAACCTTTAAAATAGGTGGGCGGGTAATTGTACCTAAAGTGTATTTACAAGTAAATTTATAAACGAGTACTAAGACTAAAATGGAAAACATTAGAATATTGGACGCGTATTTACAATCTGACAATATCTATTTAATATGCGACATATAAATCCAAATGAGGAACATTTTATAACTGCTATAGTAATTCATCGATAACATAGTACTCGTATTAAAATATTTACATGCGTAATGCCAACTGATTTTGTAATCAACCACTCCTGGTCATAATTTATATTAGATATATTTCTGTGAAAGTCACAACAAAGCACAACATTTGGAGTGTAAAACTAATGCCACATAAATTTGCAGACCCTACTCTCATACTAAACGATGCCCCGAGCAACTAACACTACAACCAGTTCCATCTACTTGTCTTCTTATTACTTTTTCAACTATTCCAAATTCAACCTTATCTTGATCGAAGTTGAGTTTAGACTTCTCTGCAACAAATCCTTTATTTTGATGTTTATCATTTTGCACAGTTAGCGTTCTATTTCTATCGTCCTTAGTAATTTCTTCTCATAAAGCTCAAAATTCATCCATCGATTGTTCTTCTGTGTTTTTTGTTTTTGCTGCTACTGCAGCGCCTGTACAGTGAGTTACTCGAGAATTTATTTCTACAATAGAATCAACACGAAATGGTTTCTTAGCCGCAAGGAGAATAGCGTCTGAGTTATTGCCTGGTAGCATTACTTGCTCAGAATCATTCACTATCTTTCCATCTGGTCCATTCTGACATACTTTACAACCAGGGCTTGGCTTCTGATTTTCTTTAATGACGCAAGATATATGAGGTCTTATGAAGAATTTGTTTCTTTATGCATCGTATCTTGATGAGTGTGATATTTTATATTGGTCCCGTCCGGTTTTAAAGAACCGATACGTTGAGATTTAATTGCGTATTTTTATTGATCTGCTTCAAATCACCTACTTGGTCGCAATCGACTCATCAATATTTTGTTATTTATTGCTTTGCCTCTAACAGTTCAATTAGTACTACAATTGAAGTTCCCGTTCCTAGTTTGATTGATGTATCCAGAAGTTTTGGTTTTACATTTATTTTATAACTGTTTAAATTCTCCTACCATATTAAATCAGTTAATAATAGACGAAAATTTAAGAATTAATTTACAATATATGCTTGATATGAAAAAATATAACGTTTTATTTGCTTCAAATATTGATATTATAATGAACATGAAACTAGCATGAAGATTTCAATTTCATAATTCATTTGCTACTCCGAGAAAGCAGAAACACACGCCATTTTCCTTTCATTAATTAAACCCACCAGCCCTACAGTTCCTTGCATTGTCTCTTAACTGACAAAGGCGTGCGTTCGCGCAACCGATTGATTTGCATAGCAGAGCGTTTATTAGATTTCGTTACGACCGACTCCTACCAGCATTTAAGGCATATAGACCCTTGAACATTTGGCCGGAGTTAATGCACATACACTCGTACTGCCGCCTGCGCCTGCATGGGACCCCGCTGACATTTAAAACCATTTTTTGCGAAATATTGATTGATTTACATATGCTAGCACATTCTGAAGAACACTTAACTAGATTTTTTTTTCTATAAACACATTTCTAAAGATCAAAGCTGTTTGAAAAGAGTAGAGAAAACTAGTAAAAAATATCATGTTGTATTTTTTTTTCTAAAATTTTACCCACACGAAAAAATCATATTTATTTTGATAATGTTATATAAGAATCTATAATAAATATATATTGTTTTTCAAATCTATTACTTTGCTGTTACTGAGGAGTTAGCTTCAGAAAGACGATGTTTTATGGCACTAAATGGCAGCAAGGGCCTTAACTCCAACATTGCGACATTTCTCCCGGCTATTGTACGAGATTGATAAAAGGGATATATATACATGTATTTACATTTATTGGGTTCCATTTGTGATTATTATGTTGTTCTCTAATGTCCGTGTTCGTGTTTTGCAGTAGTTCGGTTTAATGTTATCTTTATAAGCCTTAAGCGAGTTTGATAGTGACAGACTTAACAAACAGGGTGGGAGTTATGGCGTCAAGTTAGTTATATCGTGATTATTGCTTTGTATAGATACTGTCATATTTTTAGGCTTTTTTAAAAAAAACGGTACCGTTATAGAATCAATTTGATGTCTGTCTGTCTATCTTTTCGTCTATCTGTCTATCCGTCTGTTCATCTGCCCACCAGTCCGTCTGATTTCTACATGATTTTTATTCCTGGATCATTGTAGAAACGATTACATTTCAATCTATAATTTTGAACGATGTGAACTTGGCTAGGAATTTTGTTGAGATGACATCATTCCTATACATTTGATTAGTTTTCTACTAGCGTTAACAATTATAGATTATCAACTTTACTAAGCTTGCTTATCATTTTCGCTGAACAATCAAGAGTACAAGATAGCAGTGGGATACTATACCTATAGGCTACTAAAAAAAAAATCACTTTTCAGAAGTTTGTCTTCTAAACTAAAAATCAAGTATAAGATACACAATTATTTGAAGAGCTAACCTTTGTTGCTTTAATTTCTAGTAAACCATCTCCACGACAGAGCAGAGAAGCGTTTCTCAGTACTTTAATAGCGTTATATTAAAACTTATATTTACGTTAATTGCTTAAGCTATCAACGCTTGGCTTCAGGTTACCTTACCAATTATAAAATCATAATGGCTATCTATTTTTGTTCTCAAACGAGTTTCCTTTGTACAATAAAAGTGTTAATACCGATGCTTCTGATATAGATAGTGTACGTACATTGTTAATGTTTTTAAATACGTTTTATGATAAGAAATTTGCAAGATGTTGATATTTTTGAATATGTGGTCAAGTTTTTATATCTTTAGGGATATTGAAGTTTTGTAAATGAAATTTTATTAATGATGCAGGGTTTATTGTTTATAAGAGAAGAAGAATTCAACCCACTGGAGTCAGATTACCTTGGGTGGTATTTGATTGGCCTCTTAAACATATAGAAAATATAAAACCCAAAGAAATAAATGATTATCTAATTTTGAAATAAATCTTACATTCATCATCATCATTTCAGCCGAAAGCCGTTCATTGTGGCGACATTTGGGGAAATTTATCTCCAACCTTACATTTAATTTAAAAAAAAACCCCGTTAACACATCTAAATTATCTGTTAAGGACTGATTTCATCATTCAATATAAAAACTTGGTTTAGCTGAATTGAGCTCAGCGTAATCTAGTTTAAAGACCCGTGTCTTAGGGCTGATTTCATCATTCAATATAAAAACTTAGTTCAACTAAACTGAGCTCAGAGTAATCTAGTTTAAAGACCCGTGTCGTAAACATGGGCGACAACAAAAGAATTGAAACTGAGTTTAGCGTAAACTAAGTTCAAGTCATCGCGGTGAAACGCAAAATGAAGCTATAAACTCGATTAGGCGCTCAAACTGCGTTTTGTTTTATATAATCGCGATTAGTTTATTGGTGAATTTGGTCCTAAGGGTAGTCCCGTCGAAATCGAATATTAGCCGGAACAAACCGACAGGCAATTGAACAGTCAAATAAAATATGTTACCGACAAATATTTATAATCCGGTATTCTCTACAATACCTAGGCAATGTATAGAATACGGTTTTAAGTAAGGCTTTATGTTCAGGTGGTGATAAACAAAAACCCTTACCTAACCTGTCCGTGTTGGGGTGCCCTAAAATTACATCACCTCCTTCCTATCTTTTACACATATTCGATATTGTATATTTAATACATGAATTATAGATTGCCGGTAACATATAGACTTTTATATGCATGTAGTAAAAAATATGCTGATACAACAAACAGACACTTCAATTTTATTTAAATGTATGTAGTATGTAGACGTATAGATTAGGATCCCGTAATACGGTTCGATTGTTATTCGAAATGCTAAAATCTCAAGCTAAGCTAAGATTGGTAAAACCTGTTGTTTACTAAGACCATAAAGATAAAATATTCGCAAAAAAAAAAGGTCTACCGTTAGACAATCGCAACAGGTATTTACAAAGAGATAATCTAAAATAATCGCCTTGAGGTATAGAGCAATTTGGAGCGCAAGTGGGGCCATATCGCGATATAACGATTAATAAATTAAATATTATCAAATCTTGTATCACTTCCTTTTAACAAAGGAAAGGAGAAATACAATATTTGTCGTTTAGTAAATATAATAAAAACTAGGTGATAAAAAATTAGTGATATTTTGATAGATCTAATCTCGTGGTCGGAAAAGTTTTTGAACAAAAGTCAAAATGTAAGGCACACAAAATTTATTTGTCGTGCCCATAAAAAATTTTTTTTTTCGGATTCCGTACTCTAACACCGTAGGCGCTGGCTTGCGGATGGTCAGCAATGGGTAGCTCGCCGTCCAAGTCGTCGACAGCACGTACCACGCGCGCCTCAAGGAGTTGTCAGCAAACCGTAGAGGCCCAGTAGGGTCGAAGTCTACTGGGGCCAGGGTCGGTTTCTGAAAGGAAGCTTCTGCCCCGGTATGAAAGGCAACGAAGAAACAGGAGTGGGTTTTTAGCCAGTAAAAGTCTGGCACTATCTTCCACCCAACCCAAGGACGCGGAGATGTCATTGGATGATTTTCCCACCGAAAAAAAAACCTGAGAAGGAAAAACGGAACCCCAATAGGATCACTTTATTGTCCGTCTATCAGCCTGTCAAGGATTATCGCGGGAACACGTGGAGGTATAGAGTTGAAATTAAAACTATATACTCAGAACTACGGTCCCTTGAAGCTGTGAAACAATCAAACTTCTTAGTTAACGAAGAAAAAGATACGGCCTTGCCTTAGCCTTGTTGTAGCATAAAACTGTATATTTCGACATTCTCAAACTTCCCGTTGACTTAGAACCCTGAAATTTGGTATGAAACAAAGTCTTATAGCATAAGTGTAGGAATAAATCTGAAAACTGTTTTGTAGTTACGTCACAGAAAATACTTTTTTCGATTCGGAAAACTTGATTCAGCAATTGAATTATTTACTTAAGTTAGTTTGTAAGGAGCCCTTAGTGAACGAGTCCGATTCGCACTTGCTCAGTTTTTTTTATTCAAAGGCTGATTACTTCTAATACTGTATTGAGGACTAAGTGAAAGATATTTTTATGGAGCTTTTATCTTTGTTTCGGCAATAACTTTGCAAAAGTATATATATTACTGGCAATCTGTATAATTGAAGCATTCTATACAATACCGAATGCGCAGCCGGTAATTTGTGTAAAAGACGAGAGCAGAGATAGGTGATGTAATTTTAGGGCATCCCAACACGGACAGGTTAGGTTAGGGATTTTTTTTAATGGTAGATAAAATCATCCAATGACAAATCCCGCCCTTGAATGACAAATCCCACCCTTATTTTTTTTTTATCACCACCAGAAAATTTACTTAAAACCGCCTTACTTTAAGCCGTATTCTATGCCTAGATATTGTATAGAATAACGGATTTTAAAGATTGCCGGTAACATAAATGCAAAAGTCAAGCGATAGTTTTATATATATTACTGAAACTAGTATTAGTAGGGCTATGGAATTGTGTGAAAGAATTACCGTGGCCTTTAATGCAAAGGCCAATAGAAGAAACACAGGTCGGTTTTAGTCAGCTCTTGTTCCACAAAAAAAGAGTTCTGTGATGATTTCCTACACTCAAAAAATTCAGTATTACTATTTTTTACAGCTGTACCATTATTTTTCATTCTTCTTTTACAACCATCATCAGCCTTTTGCCAATCTCTGAAGTCAGTTCTGCATGGTTCCTTTTTCTATAACATCTCTTCCATTAAATACATCCCAACTCGGTATCACCACCTCTTTCCGAGCCAAATCATCATCTACAACCATTTAATCCCCAAATTCTAATACTTCTATACCAAAATCCACTATTTTTGAGCCTGAAAAGTGAAAGGCTAGTCTTTTCCCAACCACTTTATCTTCTCTGACAGTTGCAGATTGGTCTTCATTCATATAAAATTTCTAACGCACTGTACGTAAATCACGCTCACTATTAGTTACGTTTAAGCTCCCGGCTGTTTTAACGCCTCAATATATTTACAAGCTAATAACGTGCTCCTTATTTATGTTACCGGTTATCACTTAGCCTATGCGGTTGCTCTGTGAACGGCTTGTTGTGAAAGGGATGGTGTCTGGGTTCATTTTTTCTGGGTTTGTGAAGAAGTTGGACGTTTAATTTAATAATAATTATACACAACTCTCACACAACACCAAACTAAGCAGAGGTTGTACCATGAATACTAACTAGACAACTGATAAATGTGCTTATAAATTTTTAAATACATACATATTACAGACAAATTAAACCTAGACACAGAAAAAAAGACCGCGCTCATCACACAACTATTTGTCTTGGATGGGAATACCCAACCTGAGGCATAGCAGTGGGAATCAGTGACCACTCGACCAACAGGCCAGCAACAGGGTAACTTTATGGTGTTTGACTGATGTAATGCGTAGCGTTACAGTTCAACACTGAAAGACAAAAATTACTAAGCGACATTGAGTAAACTACAGGAGAGCAATTTAAATTAATGCTTCCTTTACATGTGGGCCCAGCCTTAGCCTATCGGTATTGTGTAGCCCTTGTATATAAGGGGAAACCCCGTTACCACAATGGCGATTGGCCGAGGCTAGGCCCACATATTAACGTAGCAAAACATCTAAAAAAATTTTTTTTGTTAAAAAAATGGTCGGATTTAGATAAAATTCGATATCCATAAATCCGACTATTTCGTTATTTTTAACTATTTTTTTTTCTAAAAAAAATCTACCTTTAAATCACTCTTCTGTAAAATTTACTCAATGTCGCTTATAATTTTTTGTCTTTCAACCGTGGAGTTGAATATTTTTTTGTCAATGCTTTGTTGACTTGGCCACGACTACGGAATTTTTTGGGGAATTGCCGAGGCGTTAGAAAGCACAAGGCTGCTGAAGGAACACAGGTTTTAGTCAGTAAATATTTAACCCTTCTACTCACTCCATCCAAGTGGAAAATCATCGAATAACTCCTCTCGATCTGGATGTAGAGAGAAAGAGAGTGGCAGACGTTTATTGAGTTGTTCTTTCAAGAGCCATTCCAGGGCCACGGTGCTCAACTCTTTTGAATAACATCACATTGGCAAAACCGTTTCGGGTGACTAACTTTTTTCTTTATTTAAAAAAAAATATGTTTAGTAAAAGAAGGTTTTATTTAGTTCCGCAATGATCTTCATATTCTTAAAGTTGCTTTATATTTATGCTGAATACGATAGCTTCCAGCCGTCATATTCCACATTAACTTAGGATTTTTCTTCCAGCCTTTAGTAAGGGCTTAAGTCCCTGCCTTTGTTTCACGCGTACCTCTGAGAGTTGTCAGGAAAACTTTAGGGGCCCAGCAGGGTTGATGCCCTCCAGGGCTATCGGCATTTTCTGAAAGGGATACCGTAGTCTTGGAACGGTAAGAGCTACTGAAGAAAACAGGTGAGTTTTTGTCTGTAACACACCTGTTCCAATCAGAACGGGCGAAATCATTGTATGATTTCCAAGCACAAAAAAAAACATCCTGCATTACAAGTATAATCAGAAGTTGCTATATATCAAATTTTCCTATTACATCAAGACAAGTGTGGAAGCATTATTATAAGTTAATCTTCAATCTCTTCAAAATGAAGATCTAACCAACAATTAACTTAGTTGCTACGTTAAAAAGTTTTATACTGCCCGAATTCATTTGTATGCAAATTGCTTTCAATAGAAAATCACCCAGAGATAGCCATCTATGAGGATGTAGACGTTACCTAGATTTATAATCGTGGATATGAAAATGATTGCGTATGCAATCTAGGATGTAAATTTTCGTGATTATATTGAGCACATCAAAGAGTATTTTTTAATAGTACCTATTGGTACGTATTGGTTACTTTTCCTTTTTTTTATTA
Source organism: Leucania comma (assembly GCA_958295575.1). NCBI lineage: Eukaryota > Metazoa > Arthropoda > Insecta > Lepidoptera > Noctuidae > Leucania > Leucania comma. The sequence goes on along the minus strand of OY282477.1, from coordinate 17,364,665 downwards.
CTTTTTGACACGTCTTCATCACGCCAGCATTGTCATCATTCTTCGGTCCTTATCCAAATTTATGAGATGATATGTTCTTAATGAGACTTCTCTCATTCCCCTCCAGGAAATTGTTTGCCATGCTACAGGTGTGTCCTGTAGCATGGCAAACCCCGCTAGATCCCGCTTTAGAGCAAATCGGGAGGGCTTATCAGATTTTTACTGGCTAAAACTACACCTATGTTTCTTCTTTGCTTTGCCTTCTAGGACCTCGGATTTCCCATTCAGAAGTCAACATATAGCTCCAGTAGGCTTCGGCCCTACGCGCCATCGACATTCAGGCTCTATCTGGATGGTCACCGGACGACCAGTCGGCAAGCTACTCATTGCTCGTCGTCCGCAAGTCAGTATTATAACAATACAATTTTGACACAGATAATGGATAACCTAAAACTCAATTGCACGCAAATCTCAGTTTTACCTAAACGCGAATAGCAAATCGATCTTGCAAACCTGCAAGACTCTAGCGTTAAAGATTGAGAACCCAGCTTCTTATAATAAAATCATATCCTGTTTTACTTAATCCAAGCTGATAATAGAATACTATTATATTAATGATGTTCCACGTTGAAGACGGGTGATTATACGTCGGAGGCTCGAATTACGTGTAACTGCCTGCATTGAGAACTGATTGCTTTAATTCAGACGACAGCTACCCGATACCCGTAATAATGTAAACATGTATTATCTAGGAGATTTCTCTTTGTCTTAGACATTATAAAAACTATAATGCTAGAACTATACTACGCAAACGAGTGCCACAAACGCCGATCTGGGCGCGTCGGTCTCTATACATTTTATATGGTACTAGACTTGTAGAACTACACTTGATCCATGCCACGCGACGTCGTTCACGCGTGTGCGTCGGTCTAATGTAGTTCTAGCTTAATAGTTTTAACTACTTTGATTTCATTGATGCCTATTGTCTGCTGCTCTGTGTGACGCGATTCGAGGCAAACATTTGTATGGCCAACAGATTATTATTCTGGGTATTGGTATCTGAAATGGGTTTACATGGAAAAAATAATATAATTAATAAATAATAAAACACTTAAATAACCTTATAAATATATAGGGTTACTGGTGAGTGATCGATACCTAAACACGTGATTGTAGTCATGATAACAAACAACTTTTTCTATAAGACCGAACTTGAAAACGCGAAAAAAATCAGCAGGTTCAGTTTATTTAGACTAGAATCATGTGTTAGTATCGGTCAGTAATTACCAGTCACCATATCAGTACAGTATATACCTAAAAATAAAAAAAATAAAGACTTTAGAACTAACTAAAAGTAATTTAAAGTAAGACGTCAAAAAACTCTTACGCATCGTTGTCGACAGGTAAAGTATATAAAAGGCTGGCAGCATTGCCACGCTGTGTGGCAATCCTCATTCTCTGCCCAAGGTAAATAAATAATAGTTTTATCGAATTGATCTTTTGCTATCGACCAAAAATTTTGAAGGATATACCTCTACAAAAATCTGGCACATTTATTTGCCAGACGAGTATCCAGGTTTTTTGTCTGCAAGCGCATAAACAAGTGTTGTGTGAAAAAAAAATCGAAATGGGAAAACTACACCAACGTATTTTACTTTCAAATGAAGTCAGTTTACAAACTAAATCAAATAATTGGGTGCGTTACTGACTTACTGACTACAATAAGCTAGTTTCAGCTAGCTGTTTCACTCATGTGAAATTAGAAATCAATACCAAGGACATATAGGTAACTTTTATTTCACATGTTTTATTCCATCAGTAACAAGTAAGGGGTACCCAGGGGCCCTCCGACCGCATTCAAAGCTCGTTACCTGCGGTAATAAGCCAAAGACAGGCCGATGAAGAAGGTTTCGTTCGTGTGGTGATGAAGAAGAAGCCTGCTTGTCGCAATCAGTGCTTTACCGCATTGACAGGTCCGAACATGATGCTGCGGCCCGCTATTCCATCGACACAGCTGTACGTATCACGTCTACATCACTTCATGAACGTAGACGATATGGTGGAGTACATAAAGATGAAGACCAAGTTCATCCTGATGGTTGAAAGGTTAGAGTCGCGCCATAAGATCAAATTTGGCCGACGGATGGCAGCGATTTCGCAGCAGACTACATGACACCACGACTCAGTGCAATGTGTCGCCGACTCAACGTAGTTTTAATCATTAATAAATAAAATTTTATTATCATGTATGACCCAAAGGCTGACTTTTACCTTGGTCAGAGATTAAGCATTGCCATAGGACGTGGCAACGCTGCCAGCCTTTTGGGCACACTTCCAGTCGACAGCGATGGGGAGGAGTTTTATGACGCCTTATTTTTGTTAGAAGTAGTATGTGTATATATAGTTTTAATTAGTAAGTGTTTTTTCATAATTGTGTATTATTATGTATTAGTTTATTATTTTTAGGATTGTTAATTATGTTGTTTATGGGCCTTAGTAGCCTGAAATAAAGAGTTATTATATGTTTCAGCTTGAAGAAGTAACAAACAAACACACACGCATACATACAAACTTTTACCTTTATAATATTTGTGTGACACTTGTTTTCTTCTCCTCGTTCTTCTCGTTTTCTTATGTCTCACTCATGTAAGTAGAAAGCTTCCAGTTAACATTGTTGTATGTATCCATACTTTCTTCTTTTTCAATAAGTTTCCCATCCATTAGCCATGTTCATTTTGTTATTTTTTTTTAAAGATGCTTTGTTATTAACAGTAATTTATTTAATGTTTTAATTGTTATTTGTTTTTCATTATAATAGCATGCATGAAATCTACAAATATGTTTAATAAATTTTCAATATCTTTTTAATATCTTTTTATTCCTGTTTCTTAAGCAAGATAATTCTCTAGGTCTATAACTATCACTACAACACATGTGCCATATTTATATCAAATAAATGAATGTTTAATTGATAACTACCACTAATTCAACACAAAAGCCGATAAATTTTCCACAATCAAGGAAAAGCTGCGCCTAGAAGCAAATACAAACATTTTAGACAACATAATTGGAAGTCAACATTAAAATGACTACCGATAAGTCGTGGGGACAAAAACTATAAGCTGGTACATAACTGGGCACTTATGTGCTAATCTGAAGCTGTGCCGTAACTTAATACATACATAATAAGTGTGATTACGTAAGGCGGGCGCCCGGAGCAACGGGAGCCGAGATGTGCCAATCTTTTCCTTATTGCGTGGGGCTCACATGGCGATGGTTTTTTTTTTTGGTAGGTAAAATCATCCAATGACAAATGCCGCCCTTGGGTGGAGCGGGAAGTAGTGTCAGACTCTTACTGACTAAAAAACTACCCCGTTCCTTCGTTGCCTATAGTGCCGGGGCTGAGCCTTCCTCTTAGAAAACGGCCCTTGACCCCAGCAGGCTTCGACCCTGCCTGCCTGCAGTTAGCAGGCTGGGTCTCTTCGGTGTGCTGACAGCTCCTTGAGGCGCGCGGGAACAGAACGTGCCGTTGACGACTTGGGCTCGGTCCGGTCGGTTACCGGACGATCGGACAGCGTGCTACCCATTGCACGCCGTCCGCAAGCCCGCGCCTATGGTGGCTGGAAATCGGGATCGGAATCCCGGCGGTGGCTGGGGCGAGCGCCCCGTTGCCTCTGCCTGATGCGGTCGGCCTCCTCCTTACATGGCGATGGTTGCGATTTTTTTTTGGGTTGTCAATCAATAAATAACCTTTCTCGCTCTGGGTAGAACGACAGATTGAATTTCTACTAACTTAAACCCAGCGGTGTTTCTTTAGTATCCCTTTGCATTCTAGGGCCGCGGTAAATCTTTCGAATAATTTCACAACCCTGGCAGGCAATAGCTCACATGCTCGCTTTTAGTCTATGTGGAATGAAATTTATGCTGAGTGGCTGATAGCAATTGAGTGTCTCTTAAAGATAGGTGAAACGCGTGTCTTCAACGTAGTCTTGAAATCGCACACGGAGGAGGCCGACCGCATTAGGCAAAGGCGCACACGCCGTCGCCGCCGCCGGGTTTCCGATCCCGATTTCCGGCCACCGTAACAATTCTCTAAAGATTTATCTTAGTTACACCAGGAACCACACAATTTTTAATTAAACCTTTTTCTAGAAACCTAATCGTCCGCATGTAAGCCTGGGCACACATCGGAGTACGCAATACACTATTAAACGAAGTCAACGCACCCGTATGTAGGTATGTGGCCAGTAATAACAACGGGCTACTGTTCACCCGCGCAACTGGCTAGCCGTACGACAACTTGCCGGGAAACCGACAGAGTTGATAATACCATTTAATAAGTCTACTGGATGTTTGTATAGAGATGATAATACCTACTGTTTTGTTTATATAGGGGATAATAGCGCTTGAAAGCTGCAGGCCTTTTCTTAATTTTATGTCATTTTATTTTCTTCAGAAAACTTGGATACAGATAGTTGAAAAGTATAGAAAGAAGGTCAATTACAAGTTTTCAGTATTAGAATATAGTATTAGAGCAGAACAAGAGACACTAGACAGATAACAAAAAACAAAGAAGTAAAGACACTAGGAGCAAGAACATAATAGTAAGAACTAATTCATATCAGTGATCTTCGAAAAATCTAGTAATACATAACACACATAATTAGGTTTCTAGAAAAAGGTTTTAATTAAAAATTGTGTGGTTCCTTAGAAAATTACTGTTTAAATTTACAAAATCAAAGAAAGAAAGGAAAAAGTCTTTTATTTCTGACTCACACAGGACAAACTACAATAAAATTAAATTTAAAAAAATGTTAAATAACCTAAATTTCTTTTACTTAGATTTCTTTAGAAATAAGCATCACCTCTGTACCTATTTTTTTCTGTTTCCTTTTTTTCCTTTGTTTCTATGTGTGTACATAAATTGTTAAATAAAATAAAAAATACAAAAAAAAAACATCTTAGTTAAGTGACGCTGGTGGAGAATAAGGTCTAGACCATCAACACTTACACACATTGTGTTGGTGACAATAATAATAACTTACTGTTTTATTTTTTATGCAGATCACGTATGTACGATAAGTCGTCAGGAAAACGTTAGAAATGATAAATAATTTAAGTAGTTCAGTTTATATCAAATAAAACCGACCTAGAATAAAGCGGGAATCGTCGACGACGGTGCGGGTATTGATGTAAGAAAAACCGTAGGAAATTTAAGGAATTTTCGAAAGAGTTACCGTGGTCTTGGAACGCACAAGGCCATGGTTAGTGACATAAGTCGGTGTTTCGCTCCACCCTAGAGCGTTAGAACTCATTTGATGATTTCCCACCACAAAAAAGTAGGGCCTTCGGATAGTGTAAAAATGTATACCAGGGCTCTGGAACCATGACAACGAAGGAACGGGGTAGGTATTTAGTCAGTAAGAGTGTGACATTATCTCCCGCTCCGCCCAAGGGCGGGGGATGTCATTAGATAATAGTAATATAATAATAATATAGCGTTTATTTTTCTCCACCACATAATGCAAAATAACAATAATAACAATTCAAAAGTATAGTACAGTACAGTTACAATGAGTACATTTACATTATTGTTGTGGAGACTGAAGCCTGTACTAGGAAAATCCTGTGTTATAGGGCTCCAGGCCTCCAAATTACCCAAATTTGTTACAAGCTGTATAAATATTTACAAAAAGCGATAATTTTGGCTCGATGGAAAATAAATAAAAACAGTTTAAAGACTTTATTAGATGATTTTACATTCCATAAAAAAAAAAACACAAAAAGTAGACATCCTTTTTGACAAAATCTCCATTGTGATCATCTGGGACGATGTTAAGCAGCCTCAATAGCCAATGGTCATTAGTCTAATCTTCCATTAAGTATATAAGGAAGAAATCAATATAAAAGAGTAATCGTTAATAAAATAATGATAGTTATTACTTCCTTTGGGAGTCTTTCACGAACGCACTAAAGTTATCCGAGTGGTTTATTGTTAGAATTTGTGCCAATATTACTCTATTAGACTTAAAACGACTGCTTAATAAGACTTTTTTAACTATATTTTTATCTTTACAATGGTATCTCAAATAACTCTCAGTTTCATGTCTTATTTTCTTCGTTCCTAAACTGTTTCGCTGCTTTTTCGAGGTGGGATAATATTATCAAATAACTTTACTTGTACTTAGTGGAACAAGTGGGAGTGTCATTTACTGACTTTTAGTCAGTAACTAAAAGTAACCATTTCGAACAATACCGCAGCATATTTATGACCGCAGCCGTGAAGAAACGCCGCTGCCAAGACAAAAGACGCTCCAAACGTCGGGACCCGCATTGTGGTCCCCAACTACCAAAAACCCGGGCTTGTGGATGACGAGCAATGGGTAGTTCGCCGACCGGTCTTCTGGTAAGAATGATGACGAGCTTGCGTCGTCATTGGCACGCCTCAAAGACATATCAGCAAACCGTAAGGGCCCAGCAGGGCAAAAGTCCACTGGGGCTGGGGGTTCACGTTGGTTGATAGTTGTGAATGGGAAACCCGTGCCCCTAGAACGCAAAAGGCAACTGTAGAACACAGGTTTTAATCAGTAAAAGTGTGGCAAGCTCTCCCGGTCCACCGGCCGGTCCGGTTGGGAGAAGTCGTTAGATGATTTCCCACCTCGAGGTTCCTTGCGGAACCCTGTAAGCCACGCTGCTGGTTTTTCTACTGGGACCTGTACCTATGCGTTTTAGGCAGGAGATGTTAAAATTTTTCAGAAATAGTATGGGTCACTTGTTAAAAAAATCAACTATGGGTTTATGGTACGTAAAATCATCCAATGACAAATCCCACCCTTGGGCGAGGCGGGAGATAGTGTCAGACTCTTACTGACTTAAAACCTACCCCGTTCCTTCGTTGCCTATCATACCGGTGCCGAACTTTCTTTTCAGAAAGCGGCCTTTGCCCTGTAGGCTTCGACCCTCCCTGCAGCTAGCAGGCTGGGTCTCTACGGTTTGCTGAAAGCTCCTTGAGGCGCGCGGGAAAAGTACGCGCCGTCAACGACTTGGGCTCGGTCCGGTCGAAATCAACATGGGTCCTATTTTTTCATAACACTCATTGGTAAAACATGACAAAAGTTGATACAGAGTATACGAAAATCATAAACATATCCATTGTAATTAGTTGTAGGTACGAGTATATTAAGACATTGTGGAAATATAGACAGTGTTTACTTACATTAAATAATAAACACATAAATATCCAGTTTCTAAGCACTTTGTATCGTAAATAGTAACTAATCGCCACATTAATTGCAACAGGTATAATTGCTGTAATGAGCTCAGAGACTATTGTATGTACACAAACACAAATAGTAATTAATGTAAGTAGGTACTACTGCACTTGTAAATTTTTATATTTTATATATTTATTGATTGTTATTGATAGGCTCGCGTTTGACCACTATCTCACCTGGTTCCCTTAGCCAAGTTACGACTGTTTTGTTTCAATTCTCTTGCGTCGAATGCCTCGAGTTGGCCATGCCTCCAATTCCTTTGTTCTAACGTCATCTCAACGCTCAGTCACGTGTTTAGAACAAAGGAATCGGAGGCGTGGCCAACTCGAGGCGTTCGATGCAAGAGAATCAAAACGAAACGGTCGTTTAATTATTACAAAAAAAGTAGACATTTTTTTTGACATAAACAAAATAATTTAAATAATATAGCAATAATGACAAATTAATAATAATTTAGATAATATAGTATATCTTAACTTTTCTAACTTATTTAAATACATTGTGTCTATATTTGTCATCCAATTCTCTTGACGCAGGTCTGCTGCAAGAATTTTCCTTTAAAATAAGCACCGTCTTTATGCTCTTTTATCTGTATTTATTCTTTTAATTTTCACATAAATACATAAAAAAGGAAGATGTTACAGTGCGTTGAAATCTCACATCACGTCACAACGCCCCACTTTTTTTATTTTATTTTTTTTATTGTTGATAGGTTCTTCTGAACTTTTACCACCTTATTCCAAAACACGATCTAAAATAATAGTAATAGTCTTAGCAATAGTCCCGGAACTATTTTAGATCACATTTTGGAATAAGGTAACTAACTATCAACGATTGCATCACTGCTTACCATCAGGTTGGATCGCAGTCGATCACTAGTTTATAATATATATATAAAAAAGGTGGTTAGCGTTTTGTCTTTGTCATTTTTGCTGTATAATCCCTGTAACGGACCAAATACTTTTTCCAGGATGTATACCCTATTTTATCACCAATTACATCACATATATGTCCTTATATAGCATGTAACAAAGCTCACTCGTTACAAGTAATAGGTGATTGTCTAAACAACGCGATAATCTAAGCAAGGAGGCGCCAGCCTTCCTGGGCTCTGAGTTATAGTGGACGACAAGTTAAGACGGAACTCTATAGAGTTGGTATTACCGCTATAATTAAACTGAAATTGTAACAGAGTTTATTCATTAATGGTATTTTGATTGAGGTGCGTAGATGTTTATTTTTTAATTTATTACTTTTTAGGTTTGCACTTGACCGCTATATAACCTGATGGTAAGTGGTGATGTGGTCGACGATTGAATACGTTTGCCTAGTAGTAACCTAATCATGTTTTTGAACATTATTAGTACTAGAAATTATATATAAAATGACCAATGAATACTTAAATAATTTTGTAACAATAAAACGTTGTGTATTTTTTTTTACTATTTAATTATCAACTAAGTTATGATTTGACTATTTTTTATTGCAATATTTTATGTTATTAAAACATAAAAATTACTTGACTAGCAGGGTTTCCAGATTTTTATCTAAATCTAACTAAACTTGAAACTAAAAAAACAGAAATGTAGGTAAATTCTTAATAACAAATACCTAACGAGGAAGTGCGAGCTCAAGAATCATAAAGAAGTGCTGGGAAGACTTAGCCGATCAGTGGGACAGAACTGGACAGCAAAAAAAAAAACAAAATGATACACAGTGACATTAATATAAAATATAATTATGTTATACCGTTTATTGTAGTCGTGTAATTTTACTTTAATAAATAGAAAACATTTATTTAATGCGACACTTAGGGCCAAAACACATAACCGCGTTGTGTCGACACAACACTACGAGTGAAATCGGCAATGACGCCCGCTGCTTTTGCAAATTGCACCACCAGTGGCGAGTGACACTGCCGATTTTAGTGATGCGCCGACGCAACGCGAAAATACACAAAAGCACAATAAAATTTTAAAACTAAGCATCTAAACAAAAAAAAAAACAATCACAAACTTTAACCTTATTAGTAAAGAATATAATTTTAAAAGAAACACGTTATAAACAAGACAATGACACTATATGGGACAGTACTTAGTAAAAATAAAGAAATAGTAGGGATCTAACTATACCAAATGCTGATATTCTGCTGGATTCCTACAGTTAAAAAACTACAGTTTTAAAAAATTGCAATCAGACAACCGTGACAACCCTCAAAGCCACTTTGCCCTGTGATTTCCTCTGGCCCAACAGGCTTTTATGGAAAATTATAAATTGCGTAACAACAGGATCCTGTATTTGTCAGCCGCGACTCGCGACCGGTCGCACAATAATCGCAGCTTGCGTGTACATTGTAAATTATTTTGTATTTTTATAGAGCTGTTAGCACCGAAGTGCTTTTTTTTTTGAGGTGAAAAACCATCAAGTTAATTCTCCAGCTCCAAGAAAAGCAGGAAGGTGTGTCGGACTTTTAATAAATAAGCCCACCTGTATTCCTTCAGTTGGCCTTTGCATTCCAGGACCCCGGATATTTTTTAGAACAATCTTGCAACCCAGCTCCGTAATCCTTTTTTTTCTGTGCTAGAAAAAATAATAATAATGTGGTGCTAATTTTTTATGACCTTTTGCAGGTCCTTTCACTCCAACCCAGAACTTGGAGCCAAAGGATGTGCTTGTCTTTTACTGACTAAAACACACCTGCGTCCGTCATTAGTTTTATATTTGCTTTGTTCACCCCCTTGTCTTTAAATAATCATCTCCTTTGGATTTTAAATTAGCCCTTTGATCATTCATCAACTTACCAACATTACATGCAGTGGGTATTTACAGGTTCATTTTATAACACTATTCAAATGCTGCAACACTTATAGACAATCACAACATTAACAAAAAACATTTGACTTTAAAACACATAAGATTAGTTAGCTAATTTTCATTCAAGTCAAGTAGAACAATAATAATTATAATATATCATTGTACCGATAGTCGTTTCAGCCAATGGCTTAATAGCCAAGAGCCTCGACCAACACCTTAGGAGGCTCTCGTTAGGCGACTGGATCAAGGGCTTGATTCAGAAAGCAGTACTCCTGGACACGGCTCGTATCGTTAGGAGGTTCCTTTCTCTGGAGCCCTGACCGCCGGTAACTTGGACCCTGTTCCCGATACCGGTGGGACACTATTTTTTATATTTTTAAATGTTTTTTTTTTATGTGTTTGTTTTAAAGAAATATTTAAAAATATAATTTATATGTACATGAATGAATAAAGAGAATTATAATATTATTAAAATATTATTGAACGGCTTTCTAGCTTAAAATTTACTTAACAATATTAATAAAATTATGTACAGATCACAAAATAATCTTCCTCCTCTAAAACTAACAGCTCTATACAGATATCGGTTTGCAATTAGATTGTCAATAGACAAGTGTCTCTGAGACTAGTTTCATTCCGATGGCGCGGTTAAGAAACGTTGCTTACTCGTACAATCAACTGCGATACTTGTACTGCGAACTTTTTTGAGGTAGGAAATCATCTAATAACTTCGCCCGCTTTAGGGTGGAGCCGGAGGGCCTGTCGGACTTTTACCACAAAATAGATAGGTACAGAAATACTCGTAAATCTCCAGTACTTATGTGCGAGTACATCACTTTTCCTTGCCTCTGGTGGATACTAGGCCATACATTAAAAGTGGGATATTGGGACTGTTCGAGAGATAAAAAGTATGTAATTTAGCAATTAAAAAAGATGCTTGCATATCCCTCAGAAAGTGCTTTATTAAGATGTTTAAAACATTAAAATTCAAAAACAGTTGTACATTTCATAAACCCACCAAACTGCAAAACGGTTTGTTGGCGGGTTTAGCACAAACAGATAAAGATATCGTTCAATGTTTGTCATGGTTCACAGACTACGACAAGATGTCGAAACATTAAAGCAGTACTACAGACGTGTGTTTGACTGTACCAGTACTGACTGACAACTACAACATCCACCGTACATAAGTGTGGTCAGTAATTATCAACGAGTTTTCTTGTGCACTTTCTTTAATACAATTTCATAGTGGAATAGTGGTTGATGGTAATTGATTCGGGGTTGTGTAACTGTTCGTTGGTCAGCTTTTAAGTTTATAGACAACTAGCTGATGCCGCCAGCTTCACTCGCGTGATAGTAGAAAATTATCCCTTGGCAATTTTTTTTATGGTAGGTAAAATCATCCCCCGCCTTTGGGCAGAGCGGGAGAGTGTCAGACTCTTACTGACTAAAAACCTACCCTGTTCCTTCTTTGCCTTTGTTCCAGTCAGGGCACTGGATGTATGCATTTTCATACCTCCCTAGAAAATGGATGGAAATTCCGGGATAAAAAATAATCCTACAGGAAACTCATTCCTGATAGCTACAAACTAGGGGTCTTTAAGACAAGAGTAAAAAAGTAACTTCTAAGCAAGCGTGCTCCATCGTCGGCCAATAAAATTCTGTCGCTCTACCCAAAGAGAGAAAAAAAATGACTGCACTGTTAATAACATTGCCAAAACATGTTTTGTACCACTGAACATACAAGCTGTTAGGTTCTACAAGTCGTATACAACTTTATTTTTAGTATATGCAAAACTCGAAACACGGGTATAGTATTTTTATCTCAAGTATCTATGTACAAAATTTCATAACTGTATCATGAAAAATCACAAAGTTATAAGCTTGTTATGTTATCTGATTATCCGCACAAACACATGGTCACTGGGCCATCCGGGCGACTGAGGGACTGTTTTGCTTTCGCGTCCAGCTGTGCGCTGGCGTTTAATGCCCGCTATGACCTGCCGTGATCTGGGTTGTACTTAGTGTCAGTGGCCCAACTTGTGACTTTTAAAATAATTTTGGGGAAAAAATATAAAATGGTGTAAAAAATTTTAGAATCGATTCGGTTTCTGATTCTGAACAAACTATATTCAGATTTCGCATACACTAAAAATAATATTGTATTCTGTCAAAAATTCCTTCTACGTAATAAAACAAACAAAAGCCATTATAAACTGGCCACACTGGTGTAATTTCAGTAATACGCCGTGATTGCCGGACGCGCGTGATACAACTGACCATCGCCGACCATCGCCGACCATTGTCTACGCACAGCACCTGTCTATGATTGCATGTTTGAACGCTCTAACGTCGTACGCGACTGAATTACGCGTGAATCGATCGTGGGTGAAAGATTTGTGAGGATCGCTTTTTTGTTAATATTTTGTTTGAAAGTAATGGGTAAGTCAATAATAATGTCAAAATACAAGATGTGGATTAATTTGTGCGTCGATTTAAATAAAATCGATGTTTCATGTTAACAAATGTAATTTTAATTTCAACCGAAAAAAAAAAGTATAGATACAAATCAATAAATGTTGCACACGGTATTGAGTGGTTGTATAAATTACGACAGCGAGCTACCCAATGCTCGCCGTCCGCAAGCCCGCGTATACGGTTGGCGGAAATCGGAATTGCAGGCTGCGGCGACTGGGGCGTGAGTGCCGTTGCATCACGCGTTTGGCTTCCTCCTTTGCTAGCATTACTGCTTCGCAGAAGGAGGCGACCGCTTGTCACTCCTCCTCGCTCCGGACCTTGGCCTGTACCAAGGTCCGGTGCGAGAGAGGCACGAAGTGTCAATACTTAATGTCCAACTTACACTTTATTTTGAAACTGTTTTACTCAACTAAACAGATTGAGTTTCAAAGTAACATCCACAGAAATCGTACGTGTTAGAAAGCGATCATTAGTTCGTCAAAGGTCCGCCGGGGGCGCCTCAATATTATGGAGTATTCAAACCTATCGTTTGAACAATGAATTGTAGATCTGTTATTTTGCCCTATTTCTCATGTTACGTCTATAATGCTCTGATTTTGTTTACAGGCGGCGTCGAGTGCTAATCTTGTGGTGTTGGAGTTTTGTTCAACATATTTTCATATGTGGTTTTCAAAGGGTTTTCATGACTATGAAAACATGTGAATTTTCTTATTTTAGGGTTGCGTATTTAGAAAAAGAAAAAGGTAACCTTTTTAGGATCGCTTAGTTGTCCGTCTGTCTTTCAAGATCTTTTATCTCGGGAACGCGTAGAGGTATCGAGTTGAAATTAAGACTATGTACTCAAGTCGGTAGTTCCTTGCAACTGTGAGATATTGAAATATCTAGGTTAACGTAAAAAAAAATACGGCCGTTTAAGTCGAATCCTGAAATTTAGCACGAAGCAAGGTCTCATAACACAAGTACAGGAATAATCTGAAAACTGTAAATTTATAGTTACGTCACAAAAAAAAAGAAAATATTTTTGTATTCGGCAAAATCTTCGAGACTCGATTCGGGAATCCGATTCTGTATATGAGTTAGTTTGTACGAAACCCTCAGTGTGTGATGCCAACTCGCACTTGCTCAGTTTTTATCGCGAGGATTTGAGTTTTTGCACTGGAAAATATTTATATGGCCTATAGATATATTTATCTACTAATACAACGTTAAATTTCGGTCGTTTTAATCCCGCGGAGGGTCGATTCGGTACATGAAACACTGTCGATCTGTAAAGAGAAAATTAAAAAAATAAAGTACTTTTTTAAACTCGAATTAATTTACGCATGTACGAAATTAATTTCTTTAAGTAAACGTCAGCTGAGCGACGCCAATGAACTGTAGGTAGTTAGTACGCGACGACCGACAACTGCCTACAAGATCATTGACTCATTTACTTTCGTACAGTATGCGTATAATATTTCAAGTCTTAGAAAAAAAAAGTACTTTATTTTTTAATTTTATCTTTATAAATCGATAGTGTTTCATGTACCGAATCGACCCTCCGCGTGATGAAAACGACCAATATTTAACGGTGTATCAGTAGATGAATATCAAATTTTAATACTGGCGGATTCGTTTTAACTTCAACCATACATAGAAACCAGAAACAGTTTTCAGATCATTCAATATGTATAAAGAGATTTCAGTTTCAAAGCAGATCGTAATCCCTATACAATTCAAATCCTACATCATGCCTATCAGTAGCCACCGCACTTTAAAAAGCAATCTTCACACAAAAGTAAACTAACTTCAAGTTAATAAAGAGTCTCATCTCCCTTCCATACATATGCAAATGGGCGTCATTGCTCACTAAATCGATTTCATTCGGTCATCCATTCGGTCTTTCGGTCATCAATCACTGAAGAAGATTGAACGGGTATCTTCAGCGGGTACTTAGAATATTTTATCTAACGTTTTACAAAGTAATTCTATTTTTAAGTTTAGGCATAAATCTATTCAGAAGTTTTTTGAGTCATTTTTAAATTTTTTACATGGATAGATGGATGCAAAACGCACAGGATGGTTCGTTGTGGCGACACTTGGGGGAGGCTCATGCCCAACAATTGTCTTTCGACTGAAATGATGACAATGAACGTTATACAGAAAAATATTGTTTTGATGGCAAAATGATAGGAATCTAAATGTAACATTAATGAGTAGTTCTATTAATTAAGTTTCACATAACACACACAGTATTATGTGAAATGTAATTAATAGACTAGAATAGAATAAACTTTATTGTACACCAAAATAGTAACAAAAACTTTTAAACAATATCGTTGGGAGACAACTCCATGGTTAATAAAAAGAATCACCCTCTGTTTCTTTACAGTCATAACCCGATGGGACAATAATCCATCATGATCGAGGAAAGATCAGGCGCAGGATCAACGGCGTCACATGCTGCCTGAGACGCAGAGGAATCAAACCGACGACTTCCAAACTTCAGGGCGCTACAAAATCATCATCATCATCATTTCAGCCAAAAGACGTCCACTGTTGGACATAGGCCTCCCCCAAGCGTCGCCACAATGGCCGGTCCTGTGCGTCTCGCATCCATCGGACTCCAGCGACCCTGACCAGGTCATCGGTCCACCTTGTGGGAGGCCTTCCAACGCTGCGTCTTCCGGTACGCGGCCGTCACTCCAGAACCTTCGGCCCCAACGGCCTCATAAGAAGACTCAAAGTCACCCAAAGGGCAATGGAAAGGGCTATGCTCGGAGTTTCCTTGCTTGATCGAATCAGAAATGAAGATATCCGCAAGAGAACCACGGTTGCCGACATAGCACGTAGAATTGCCAAACTTAAGTGGCAATGGGCTGGGCACATTGCACGCTACAAAATACTTAATAGAAAAACCCGCCTTCAGCACTTCTTGCCCGACCTAGGAATTGCCAGGACCCTTGGCTTTTTTTTTAGATAGGAAAATCATCGGGTGGCATCCTCCCACCCTTGGGCGGAGCGAGAAATAGTGTCTGACTTTTACTGACTAAAAACCTACTCCTGTTTACATTACGTATGTCCCTAATAGGCTAGGACCTTTCGCGCTGGGCTCTGGTACAGAACCTGAGGCTGGAGCTGAGCGTGAGGCTCGGCCCCAGTTCCAGGCTCAACCCCAATAACAAGTCAGTTAAGATGATAATAATAATAACCAGTAATTACTTTTCCTTGATATTCATACCTACTTTTCTGTTTTTTGAAAAACTACTATAGATTTAAGATTTTTTTTAGTATTCATTAAAACAAACAAGATTTATATTTACTTCATATTTACTTAAAATTTTGTCAATTGGCATTTTATAATATGATAAGAACTAATTACAATAATAATGCAAAATAACTTTGGAAATCGGTTTTCTAACACAAAGACACAAAATCAAGATCACCACCGAAATCGTTAAAATCGTCAAACCCGCGCACTGATTGTTCCGTACAAACTTTTGACAACAGTTCAATTCACGAATCGAGTCTCGAAGATTTTTCCGAATCCCAAAGATTTCTTTTTTGTTAAGTAACTACAAATTTTCATTTTTTACGTGCGTAGTACATATATATCGATGTTTTTTACATTGTTTTTGATTTTAGCAGGCTGGGCCTCTACGGTTTGCTGACAGCTCCTTGAGGCGCGCGGGAACAGAACGCACCGTCGACTACTTGGGCATCCTATAAGGGTTCCGTTTTTTTCCTTTTGAGGTACGGAACTCTAAAAAAATATACAGTCAAATAGAAAACCTTCTCTTTTTTTAAGTCGGTTAAAAATTTGTGGAATTTCTTCATGACAGGTACTTAAATGTTTAACTATCTTAGCGCTATTACCGAGCGCATAAATGCGTGCTTAAATCCTAGAACAATTTCTACAATATAATTTTTTTATGTTCTTCTTTTATCCGAGATCAAATCGTTAAATATTTTTAGAAATAACATTTTTTATCTTAATCTGATATTTACATAACCATTCCTTGAAATAAAATCAACTTTACAGATTATTTAAATTAGACCTTCGCTCTATAAAACGTCTTAGAAATAATAAAAATCGTATAAACTTGGGACAATAATATGTTAATTTTGTCACAACTTTTTTATTTTTATTTTACTATTACTGAGTATTTAATTAGGTTTATATTCACAGCTCTGTAATCATGTTTATAGTGAACATCTTGGAATAGCGATAAAGGTTTATTAAGCCTTCAAATTAACTTTATCCCACGGTTTTACTTGACAGTTCACATTATGCTACTTTTTTTATGATAGGTAATGACAAATCCCGCCCTTGGGTGGGGCGGGAAAAAGTGTCAGACTCTTACTGACTAAAAACCTACCCTGTTCCATTCATTGCCTTCGTCCCAGGGCCCCTACAGTTTGTTAAAAACTCCTTGAGGCGGGCGGGAATAGTGCACGCCGTAAACGACTTGAGCTCGGACCGGTCTGTTACCGGACGAACGGACAGCGAGATACCCATTGCCCGCCGTTCGCGAGCCCGCGCCTACTTAAAACTAACTTTTGAATTATTGAAAGTTTCACACTATCTTTAAAATCGCAACAAAATAATTACGTTAATTTCATACATTTTGTTAATGTTTGCTAACATGGACCAAACTATTGATATTTTTAGGGTTTCGTACCTCAAAAGGAAAAACAGAACCCTTATAGGATCACTTTGTTGACCATCTGTCTGTCTGTCAAGACCCTTTATCTTAGGAACGCGTGGAGGTTTTGAGTTGACATTAAAACATAAATTCATGTCTGCGGTTCCTTGAAGCTGTGGATAAATCAAACTTCTAAGTTAACAAGAAAAAAAGATATGGCCGTTTATGTCACAAAAAACGTATATTTCGACACTCTGAAGAAATCAAAATTCATACGATACTTCCCGTTGACCAATAATCCCGAAATTTTCATAAAGTAAGGTCTTATAGCACAGTTATAGAATTAAATCTGAAAACAGTAAAAATTTGTGGTCAGGTACTTCACGAAAAAAAATCACTATTTTTGTGACCGTTTCTCCTTTGCCTCAGTTCCAGGGCCCTGGAACCAAGGTAAAAGAGAAACAGGGTAGGTTTTTAATCAGTAAGAGTCTGACACTATCTCCCGCTCCGTCCAAGGGTGGGGGATGTCATTGGATGATTTTACCTACTATAAAAAAAAAAACAAAGTTATTTTTGAACGCAGGGCAGAGTGGTAGAAGTCATTTGATAATTACCCACATAGAAAAAAAAACCCGTTACATTCTGTATACATAGGGTGACTGGTAATTAGTGAACGATACTTAAACACGCACAAGCAACACGCATTTTGACCAGTTAGGCGAACATAAATGTACTGAACTCGGCAGATTTTTTCGCGATTTCAGATTTGATCCTATAGTAAAAGTTGTTTGTTATCATGACTACAATCACGTGTTTAAGTATTGTTCACTAATTACCAGTCACCCTATATACTGACTCAAATTATATTCACCATAATAATTTCCAGAACTGTAATAAGCACCTACCATATGATAATCCATTTACCTCGTTACCAATCATTCAGCAAAACACATAAGAGCTAAATAAAAAGTTATGGCCCCCAACATGAGATATCAAAGCGCTTTAAAATATGTTAATCGTATGCACCTGCTGCATGTCTTCATACTACCTTTATCCTACGGCTTTACTCCCGTGTTCGTTACATTTTTCCGGGATAAAAAAACTTATGCTAGTCAGCAGCAAGGTAGATGTGGATTGCATTTATTTTTTAAATTTATTTTTGAGGGTAGGATGTTTTTTTTATCATCCAATGACAAATCCCGCCCTTGGGCGGAGCGGGAAATAGTTTCAGACTTTTACTGACTAAAAACCTACCCCGTTCCTTCGTTGCCTATCGTGCCGGGGCGGAGCCTTCCTTTCAGAAGCTGACCCATGAACCCAGCAGGCTTCCAAATAACTTATCTTTCTTTTCGTTAGCGTGAAGGAGTAACAAACATACAAACTTTCACTTTTATGGTATGCTAGCTGCTGTTAGCGGCTTCGCCCGCGTAATAGTGGAAAGTTATCCCAAGGGAACATACTCCTGGAATAAAAAGTATCCTATCTGCTATTCCAGGACATAGTCTACCCGGGTGCAAAATTCCATCAAAATCTCTTTAGCAGTTTCTACGTTAAGGAATAACAAACAGACACACTCAAAAACTATCGCCTTTATAATTTTACCAAATTTCGCGTAAACTTTATCACAATTAATAAGATATTCATAATAAATACATGAGTTTGTTACCCACCCCGAATTTGCACGAGTGCAAATTATATGCACAAATCTTCCTCATTTATTATTCTTTCTACCAGTGAAAACCGCATCGAAATCATTACTCCATTCAGGAGGAGTTAGTGTACAAACAGACAGACAGACATTTTATACTGTATAAAGAAGAGACCCGAGGTAAAATTTTCCCACGTGTGAATACTCACAAAATATCATTAGGTAATAATTAAACGTAAATGTTAAACTGTAAAAATTTATTCGTAAATTCTTTTCGACAATGTTCTACAAGACGATAGGTATATTACACTCATATATTTAAGAAAACATTCGTAGAGAGGTACTATTTGAATAGATTAATGTTGAACTAAGTGCAATAGACGGTTAATCTTTATGTGAAAGTTGTAGACTCTCTGGCGACACGTTGGGCGATTAGCTGTTGCGCTGTGAGTCACGGGTTTGATTCCTGCATGGAAAAAAATATTTTTATGGCTTACAGATAGGTGTTCTGAGTCTGGATATCTGGTGTATGTGAGTTTACAAGTTTGTGGACGCACCCACGATACAGGAGTAATTTATTGTGTATGTAGGGTAACGTTTCTCTTAATAAAAGAACTTAATTATACACCGTTAAATCTTGATCGTTTTAATCCCGTGGAGGGTCGATTCGGTACATGAAACACTATCGTTTTTTAAAGATAAAATAAAAAAATAAAGTATATTTTTTTCCAAAATTCGAATTAATATACGCATGTACGAAATTAATTTCTTTAAGTAAACAAGTCAGTGACCTTGTAGGTAGCTGTCGGTCGTTGCGTACTAACTACCTACAGTTCATTGGCCTCGCTCAGCTGACATTTACTTAAAGAAATCAATTTCGTATATGCGTGAATTAATTCGAGTTTGAAAAAAAAGTACTTTATTTTTCATTTTTATCTTTACAAATCGATAGTGTTTCATGTACCGAATCGACCCTCCACGGGATTAAAACGACCAAATTTTAACGGTGTATATCTAATATCGTACAGCGATTACAATACCGATTACCGCCTACGAAGCGTAATACTCACACAACTACTAAAAGTAAAGAGTCATTATTACGTATGCAAGTTACGTCTGGGTTACAGAGAGGTGACAATGGGTTAACAATCAACATAAACAAAACCCCCTGGAGTCCTTCATTTGACTATCTCAAGTTTCTTTCGTCCAACTATCTAATGTTACCTTATACGACCATCGAATTTGCATCGAAATTGTTTCCAATTTAACCAAATTCTCATACAAAATTCTAAATTTCGTTTCTAATTAATCTTCCACCAAATATAATCTAATCAGTTGATATGTCAGTACCTTTCTCCAGAAATTCTTAAGCTTTTGTATATGTTTAACATTCTTCAAATGTTCATGACAATATTTTTCAAGTTTTGTTCTGCTTTCTCTGTAATTAACATTTAAATTAAGTGTATTATTTAAAGGTAATCAGACATATTTAGTCTTACTCCGACCATTGCTGGTTTTGTTATGGGAATCCAAAGTTTGGTCAGCAAAAATCGGTAGTGGATGAAAAAGAATTGATGCTTCAGTTCCATACAAAGGTGTCTTCAAGGCATTCTGATTTAAATTTAGATAGCTATATGTTAAGATACCATCAGTTTCGGTAATACAGATAAAAGATTAGATTTCAAAGTAGCCAGGTGTTGACATAATAATGAAGTTTATACACAATTACCTTTCTTTTTTCTACTGACTTTTTTATGGCGTAATTCTTTCGGGGAGTTTATTTTAACGAAATCAAGTTGGTGTACAGATCTTGATATGGAAATTCGATATTAATTGTGTCTGTAATACTTGGAGGTGTCGACAATTCGAGTTTTGAGTCGAGTAAATCCTTGTTCAGTATAATTTTTGTTGATTGTATAGAAGGTATATTGTCGTGTGATGCGTCAAAGTTCAAACTTTACATTTTCTAATGAGCTTTAGAACCAATAGAGAACTATCTCTCAACTATACACACAATAATGACCTATGTTTCTGGACAAGTTGAAAAAGTTCAGCTTAATTTTCAGTTTTTTTACGAACGTGTGTGATGTCCAGCATGTGGCACATTGCTATATTTTAACAAAACTATCTTTTCAAGCAATTTATATTCTCTATATATATCTACTACACTTTAAATTTTAGAAAAAAAAAATGCATACCCAAATTTAGCCTCATAAAGATAGTTCAAGCTCAAATGGCAGAGGCAGGGCACTTGCTCTTAGAATGGATGGTCAAAGAGACCGTAGGGCTCTAAAGTGGCGACCACGTACAAGACGACGTAGCGTTGTAAGGCTACCCACAAGGTGGATCGGTGACCTGATGAAGGTTGCGGAAATTCGATGGATACGAGACGCACGCCTGTGTCCAGCAGTGGACGTCTTTCAGTAGAAATGATGATGATTATGATAAAGGACAGATCAAGCTTTACTCACTGATTTAATACTGGTCAAAACTTTAATTATAACTGGAAAAGTTCAACCAAAGATCAAAACCAGGAAATCAAATATACCTTCCTCTAGATTTAAAGTTGAACTCGTCAGTTGACAACTCAATAGCAAATAATAAGGCGATTATTACACTAAATGATAAATGATATTTTATTTTGCAAATAGGTTCTCAAAAACACTTTTACACGTCAATTTTTTTTTCGTCAATTTTAACTAGATGAGGCCGGTGTTTCCTAGCTTACTACCCTGAGAAGAAACACCGAAACAAACTCAGGGGTCAAAGTCTCTTTTAAAGTCCATTCAGCAAACATGTAATGGTCAAAACATATGAGAACCATGCAGATTATTGTCTGGAATGGTCTTTTGAAGAAAGAACCACACAGTTCTGAGTGGACCTGTCCAGTCAGTGCAAGCATTTGTCAGTATTCGTAAAGCTGAACTCAGGACTATTAAGGAGCTCAACGACTTGACGAACAATACCAAAAAAAAGAACATTTGGGTAGGCCGCAAAAAGTACTCATAACTGTCAAACATGAATTAAAATTAGAGAAAACGAAAAAAAAAAATCCACATAGTCCCCAAATTCACAATATTAAAATATACAAAAATGTAATTTTACAGAGTTAATATATTGCCAATTTTAAAATTAAAAAAAAAATTATAAAAGTAATATTGTTAATATTACTTTATAATTGTAAAAATAAACAATGTCATCATTGTATAAATAAAAATAAAAAAAAAATAATAAAAAATAACAATGTCATAATTGTAAAATAACAATAATCGTCAAATTAAATATAATAAATAAAACAAATAATAAAGAAGAAAAGGGCAATTTAGAAAAATAAAAAAAAGTGAAATAACAACAAATATAGTGCAACAAAAATAACAACAAATGCACTACAGTCTATTACATAAACGAATACAATCCTACTCACTCATAATAAATTCTAAACAACGACAATCAATCGGCCCTCCCAGATAATGTACCAGGAAAACTCCTTGCAGCTAACAATGGACATTTGCAATTATAATATAAACGTTATTGTACTACATAGAAGTACTTGATGCATCGCATTATATCCCATCCTAACGGAGATGCTTTGACATAACGCTTTATGGAAACATCGCAATAAACCTAAACCAAACTTATCTTTTACACCTACTAAAACTCTTTAACAATACCCATCACCCTTATCTACAATAACACAAGACTCAATTTCAATAAGTAAAAAGTTACGTAAAGGTAAAATTAAGTTTGCCAGCAAATCTGAACAGTGCCACCCGTAGACACCCTTTGTCCATTCCTTGATTGAATATCGAATGCATAATCGTAAACTTGAATCGATTCTTACGAATACGAAGAATCGATATTGAAATCGGCAAGCACTAAGGTTTTGTATGAAGAAACGCACTTAGTGTATGGAATAGGAAATCATAAAAGCATAGTGCTGTTCTACATACAATATTAAATCGAATAGGAGTTTATGCACCGATTATGCTTTGTATACCAGCAGTTCTTTTTATATTTTTCCTTTAAGTCGCTGTGGCTTTCATCAGTTCACGATCTGCTATTAGATTTAGCTTATAAATTCTTTCAGATAGATGACAAGTTTCTCTTCAGTAGCTTCTTATTATATAAGTTTTAAAAGCTGAAGCACATTTTATTACATACTTTTGTAATGTCTTGTCAGCAAATCTTAAGGGCCCAGCAGATTTGAAGCCTACTGGGGCCATCGGCTATATGAAAATGAACCCCAGGATCTTGGAACGAAAGCAAACAAGGAACAGGAGTGGGTTTTAGTCAGTAAAAGACTGATACACCCTCTCGCTCCGCCCAAGAGTGAGAGGAGTAATGGATGATTTCACACCTAAAAAAAATATAATGTCTTTCATAATGTCTTGCATAGATAACTTTCGAAGCTCTAAAACTGGTCGCAGTGTCATAAAGTGTTAAACTTAGCGCCATCTATGAGTTTATGCGGGAACTACTGATATCTCGTTATAACATCCGATTGGGGTTGTTACTACCCCTTACACAGCTGTTACCACTACATGATATGAACGTAAAACAGAATCTTCATCGACAGTCTTAATTTATTTAATAGAAGGTAATCCAAATAAAATGAATTGCTTTACAGTTATTGTTTTTAATAAAGAAGAACAAAAGACTCTTTCTAAATAAATTGCCCTAATCTTACCTTATTCCTGACTATTTTAATAAAGTTTGAGGGACCGTAAAAAGTTTTGAAACCTAATTTAAATAACAAAAGACAAGTTATCTTCTTCAAATTATAATTTTGAATTCAAAATGTAAGTTTTTGTTTTTCTCAAGGATCTAAATCGCTCGGGTTACCATATCACACGGCAAGTATTTCCAAGGAATATTGGTACAAATTATGCGACTGCGGATTCTTTCACTTGAGATAATGTATTCGATTCCGGACCGAGTCGATGGCATCGTTCACGCGAGCTTCGAATGTTAGGCGACGTTTTATTCGATACTACGGAAACTCGATTAAAGATCGAATAGGAATCGATTTGTTGAGATCCAAATACTTGTTTGTTATGCATTCCAATTTTGTTTAAAATTGGAATCATAAATTAGGGCTGGCTAGAGACAAAAGTTCATCGTGGAGTCATATTTCTTGTTTATTTTTAATGAATAATCCAAATAAATTGTTTGTAAGGTCAATACATTAACTTTGTGGACTTTCTTAACACTAAAAATATTTAGTCGTTAATTTTTATTTGTGCTACCTAGCCAATGTTTCACAATTTTTGTTCTATTTGAATAACTGCAATTCTAAATTTAGATTTGATCAGTATGGTCCTTTTAACAAGTGGTCTACTAGGGTGTTGCTAGCAAATAAAAAAAAAATGATTTTACATAATTATAGACTAGTTTATCTGCTTCTGTTGGTCGTAGGGTAATAACATATACTTTATACAATTTTTCATAAATCTAGACATCCCGAACAAAGGTCGCGTTTAAAGAAACAAAGAAACTCGTTCACTTAATTATATCATAGAATATTTAATAAAAGAAGATTTTATCTTCTGGGGATTGTCTTATTCTAGTTAGTAGTTACGTACTATACAAATATTATAAAGCAGAGAAATATTTATAAATACTTAAAGACCTTCAAGAAGAGCGGCAGTAATCCTTGAACGTTTTTTCAAAGATTGAGCTTTTTTATTAACACAATGAGGAATAAAAACTATTTTACAATATTTCTTGATTACACATTTTCATCATCATTTCAGCCGAAAAACGTCTACTACTGGACGTAGGTATCCTCCAGGTGTCGCCACAACGAAGGGTACTGTGCGTCTCGCATCCATCGCATTCCCGCGAGTCAAGTCAGGTCAGGTCATCGGTCCACCTTGTGGGAGTACACAAGGCGGCCTTACACATTTTGCTTTTGCAAAAATCAGAGAAAATCTTGCCATTTACAATCGAGAACCGGCAGTACGGCTAGAGATGTGAGTTTGATATTCGGTGCATTTGCGCGATCATATCGATACACGACGGCGAATATTTTGCGTGTTGTACGGAGACTGTCACTTGCCAGGCATCGTTACGATAAAATAACGATTTCTGTAACAAAATAGTTGGACCTTTGATTCCACTGCATTTCTTGGTTTTTGTTTATTTTTCGTCGACGAGCAATGGGTAGTTCGCCATCCGACGACGCGTAGTGTTCCACACGCGCCCTAAAGAGATTTCAGCAAAACTGTAGGGGCCCAGCAGGGCTGATACCCGCTACGGCCACGGGGGAATTTCTGAAAGAGAAACCATGGTCTTTGAACTCAAAGGACAATTAACACAGGTACAGTGGAGTCGTGCCCCGCATGGGTGGATCACCGCCGTGTCCTCGTGGAGGCAATTGGTGGACCTCAATTAGCGAGTGTCACATGATTTCGAATTTTTGGCTCTACGAAATGCCCGTTGCCTCACGATGTTGTCCTTCGCCGCGCCGTTTTGAGAGCAGTGGTAATGAAATAAATTACACAAAGTAATGCGCCTGGCTGGGTTTGAACCTGCGATCTATAAGTTGGGATCGTTACCACCGGGACACCGCTGCTCTAGTCGCACCATCACACTGTAGCAACAAAATCAAAGGTCCTAGGTAGGTAGGGAGGTGAAATTAGAACAATTAGCCCACCACCAAGCCGCGGTGGCCACAAATAGTGCCGACGTGATAGCGCTAATGACTTGTTAGTACTGCCGCCAAATACACACATGCGATAAGTAGTGATGGAAAACTCTATCGATACTTTTGTCTCTTGATGTTTTTGTGGAGCATATATTTTCAGAAATTAATTTTGATTGACTAAAATAGAATATAAAACATTTATTGGACAAGACATTCTACACATACAACACATAACGTCAATGTGAATAAATAAAACATCAATTCTATACAACACTAACAATTGTTAAGTACGGCGTGTAGTGTTCCACATGCGCTACAAAGAGATGTCTTCAAATCTGTACTGGCCCAGCAGAGCCGATGCCCGTTAGTGCAAAGAGGAATTTCGCTAGGAAAAAGAAACCCTGGTGCCTGTGCACAAAAGGCAACTGAAGGACAAAGTTATGATTTTAGTCAGTAAAAGTCTGATACGCTGTCCTGGTCCAATCAAAAGCAGGGTAAGTCACTAAAGAATTCCCACCACAAAAAATATGCATTTCATTCTTTCTCTTCATATGATCATAAAAAGATAAATGATTCCTTTTAAATTCCCTTTCAGCTTTCCATTCACTACTGTCACTTTTAAAAACCTCTAATGTGCTCATTTCTCTCTTTATCCATTCAGACTTTTGTCAATGTATTCAACACAAATAAATTAAAATGTATCGATAAAAATTCCCACTTTAATCCCAGCACTAGCCAGTGAGCGACGACCGACCGCGGTCGCCACCACACCGCCATCTATAATTGGTTTGCTCCGCAGCTGATTTTTATCTCCAATTATTGAGTTTTCACGCCAATTAAATATTATCTAGTTTCCGCTGGAAGCCGCAATGTCGATATAATCATATCGTTTCTAGAAATGGCACAACCCTTAGCTGTAATACGTTTGTCGAATAAATGATTTAATTATATGTCTACTCTCTAATGCGTATGTATTTTAAATGAGATAATGATTGTAATACTACTTCGTTTCCGTTCTAATCGGTAATGGGTAATTGTGGATCGATGTAGTTTTGTATTGGTGCAATCCAATTATTGTCGATAAATGGATTACGATTACTAGAATGGCTAATCATATAGAAGGTAAACAAAAGAAATGTAACTAGCATGGTTAGAAATAGTTATTATCATCATAATTTCAGCCGAAAGACTTTCTTTTTTATTTATTTTTTGCCACAACTATCACAAAACGCCGTCTAGTCCCAAGCTAAGCAGAGCTTGTATTATGAGTACTAGATAACTAAATACATACAAATGATCGTACTCATCACACAAACATTTGTCCTGTTTGAAAATCGAACCTACGACCTCCGGCATAGCAGTCAAGGCTCCTAACCACTAGACCAACAAGCCTGTCAATTTCAACATTCATTGGAAGACATAGGCCTCCCTTATGTTTCACTGTACTGACCGGACCTATGCATCTCGCATCCATCGGATTCCCGTGACCCTCACCTCAGTCAGTCTTCCTGTACGTGGTAATCATTTCAGAACCTATAGGCCCCATCGATCACTATTCTAGGAGCAGGTTCCTTGCCCACTACCACTTAAGTTTAGCGATTCTTCGTCAATTACGGTAACCTTAGTTCTCTTACAGATATCTGTGTAGAAAAACAAGCCTGAGCAAATTAGTTCCATGTAGTAAGAGGCAAGTCTATTGCTGTCAACCGGGTTTAATTCCAGATAGATACTATTGATAAATTCGTATGGTACCAGTAGGTGCTCGTACGTAGTGATTGTGCGTACAGCATTTAAAAAGTAGAATTTCCTGCCGGAATCTGTTTCATGAAAGCTACAACCAAGGAGTTTTTAAGTCAAGAGTGAATAGGTTACTTCTATGCAAGCGTGATCCATCCATCAGTTACTGTCATTATAAGTGGACTTTTTGGTGACACAGTAGGTCTTATAGTTAATTTATAGTAACTCAAAAAGCTGCCCACTGGGCATACACTATTTAATTTTAACAATATAAAACATTTAAATTGATATAACATTCAAAACTAAAATGTCAAGATTTAGTTTACAATTTCAAATACAATTAATTTATTAGTAGGTACAAACATTAAAAATACAATCAATTAAGTTTTCAAGCATAAATATGTAATAATTGTTAGGTCATTTTGTCAAGAAGGAATTCTTTAATGGTATTATAATAGCATGTTACAATTAAAAAATAATTAAGCTTCCGTTTAAATTGTATCAAGTTCAAATCTTTAATATCATTTGGTATTTTATTATTTATTTTTGGAGCCATGCAGAGAATGCTTTTGTACTAGACATAATTCATGTCGATATTCTAGATGTCTGATGTATTATCAGGCAAACGTGAGCCTATAATACTAATATTAATTAAAAAGGCTAAAATCTGTGAGTGTATAATTATGTTTATTACTTCTTTAGGCTCGAACGGCTGACCGAAATTTGGCACAAGGGGTAGGTACACCTTGACCTGGAATAGCACATAAGATACTTTTTATTTCGGGATTGTTTTCAACTCTGTCAATTTCTACTTTCAGGCAAGCGAAGCTTCTAGCAGCAGCTTAATAAAAAAACAAGATGGGAAATCGGAACGAAAACTTTGCTCGGGCCAAAAATCGAGCCCTGGACCACACACTCAGCCACAGCACTAGCGACTTCTTCAAGAATGATGACAGAAGACATATAAAAGAAAGTAAAAATACACTATTACATTAAAATCAACACCTTAAACTTCATTACCACTAAACACAATTCTCTAAGTAACAGAGCCACCATTTATCTCCGATACGATCTAAATTCTACGCACACCCATCCGGGCATCGAACACAAATAGCTACTTAAAAGGTCAGCTTTCTCACTATTAACTTGTGCAGGGATAGTGGCGTATTGATCAATACTGGTTGAGTTTAAATCCTATAAAGGAAATGAGAGTGAATACAGTAACATTCGGTTATAATATAGTAACTATAAATGTTTTCCAGGCTGACGCTTTACTTCATCATCTTCATAGCTTTCTGCTCCTAGGCTTCTAGTCTAACTGTATCGCGATTTGCGGACAGCGAGCAATGGGACGCTCGAGGATTTGTCAGCAAACTGTTTTTTTTTTTTTATGGTAGGTAAAATCATCCAATGACAAATCCCGCCCTTGGGCGGAGCGGGAAGTAGTGTCAGACTCTTACTGACTAAAAACCTACCCCGTTCCTTCGTTGTCTATAGTGCCAGGGCTGAGCCTTCCTCTCAGAAAACGGCCCTTGACCCCAGCAGGCTTCAACCCTGCCTGCCTGCAGTTAGCAGGCTGGGCCTCTTCGGTTTGCTGACAGCTCCTTGAGGCGCGCGGGAACAGAACGCGCCGTCGACGACTTGGGCTCGGTCCGGCCGGTTACCGGACGATCGGACAGCGTGCTACCCATTGCACGCCGTCCGCAAGCCCGCGCCTACGGTGGCCGGAAATCGGGATCGGAATCCCGGCGGTGGCTGGGGCGAGCGCCCCGTTGCCTCTGCCTGATGCGGTCGGCCTCCTCCTTTGCTAGCATTACTGCTTCGCAGAAGGAGGCGACCGCCTGCCCTCCCTCCTCACTACGGACCATGGCCTGAACCAAGGCCCGGCGAGAGAGATCGCTGCCGCCGATCGCCCTCACGAGGACACGGCGATGCTCCGCCCAGGCGGGGCACACCTCTACAGTGTGCTCCACCGTGTCCTCCGGGTGTTCCGCACAGTGGCGACACCCGGGCGAATCCTACGCACGAATCCGGAACAGGTACTTAGCGAACTTTCCGTGTTCGGTAAGCACCTGCGTCGTGCGGAAGTTGTGAGCGCCGTGAGGTCTTTCCAGCCACGCCTCAAAGATGGGCCTTATCGCCCCAATTGTGGCGCGCCCCTGTCAGCAAACTGTTGGGGCCCGGCTGGGTTGAAGCTTTGGAAAAGTACAAAAATGCATACCAGTGCCCTGGAACCAAGGCAATGAAGTAACGGGGTAGGTTTTTAGTCAGTAAGAGTCTGACACTATCTCCCGCTCCACCCAAGGGCGGGAGATGTCATTGGATGATTTTACCTACCATAAAAAAAGTCTATCTGGATGCTGTTAAATACTTGTGTATTACATGGAGCGACTGCCTATCAGACCTCCACAACTCAGGTACTGGACCCATGATACTCTTTGAATAGACTGATGGTCAGGCTTTCTGGTATCTGACTCCCTGTAACGATTGTCAAAGATCTACGAATGGCAACCAGGACGAACGGCTGTATGGGTTTTCAGAGGCACAGAGTGTCAGTATTGTCCTAGATATACTTAGATAACTACATATAAATTGAAAAAAATCACATCGGTATTTGCCCGGCATGAGAGGCTGCAAGAGAGGTAGGCACCTTAATCAATGGGTCATCACGACTTGCAGGCGCTTTACTTTATGTAATTTACTTCATTACCGTTGCTCTCAAAACGAAAATACAAAGACTTGTGACATCGACCAACCCAACTTGGGCCCACGTGGTGGATTACAGCCCATTCCGTTTCGTACAGGAGAGCCCTAAGTCCCAACAGTGGGAACATTATACGGCTGATTATGCTATAACACTGATAGTTTCAATCCTGTACTTAACTGTATTCCATAGAAAAGGAACGTTTTTCCATAATAAAATCCTGTATGATGAGTATAATACGCTACCAACAAGGAACAATGTTCCTACATACCAAAGTATAAGTGTGTACGTGTTGTCTAGGCAAGGGACACACTGAGCTCACTATGCTAAGAAGTAAAGTACAATATATAACCTTCTCCTTTTTTTAAGCTGATTCATCGGAGAATTTGAAACTTTTGATGCCCTCGCATTCTACTAAGTTTTGCGACAAGTCGTTTGCGATCCAGGCGGTGCGTTTGTGGAACGCGTTGCCTTCACCTATTAGGCAAGCCCAGTCACTAGATTCTTTTAAAAATTTGGTTAAAGACCATTTCCTGTCTCTTTAATGCTATCCTGGTTCTACTTAATTTATTTCTTCCACCAACTCTACCTTAGTTCTTTTCTTTTTTCCCATTTCTTTTTGTTTTTTTTTTTTAATGGAATTGTGTAACATTTTATAATATGTATGTATATATATATGACGGCTCGTTCAGGATGGTTCGAGCTCTGGTCATCTACCAGGTGGGCCTACGTGGGTATCGTGCAATGAATAAAAACGGTTAGGAACTGAATCAGTTTACTTCTCAATACATTTCGGTACAGTGCACTGTTATTAGGTAGGTACAAACAACAAAACGGACAGTTTCAGAACGTCTTGACTCTGCGACGGCCTGGCTGAGAGTGTCCGCTGTACTCGGCGGATTCTCCCTCTCCAAGCTCGTACCCAAAGCGGAAACGGCTGACTCTGTCTAGGCGCGCCACCTCTATTTCTTCTAGTCGCCACTAGATGGCGTGCCTTGTTTTGTTGTCAACAAATAAACGCCGGATCCGGCATATATATATATTCGTTTTATAATTATTTATTTATTTTCTTATTAGTACACCGCAGACTACCCCCTGTATTTATTTTAGTTCTAACGATCCATCCTAAGGTTGTCTGGTTTTTTTTTTTTTTTTTACGGTAGGTAAAATCATCCAATGACAAATCCCGCCCTTGGGCGGAGCGGGAAATAGTGTCAGACTTTTACTGACTAAAATCCTACCCTGTTCCTTCCCTGCCTTGGTTCCAGGGCCCTGGTATGCATTTTCATACCTTCCCAGAGCCCCAGACTAGGCCTCGACCCTACAGGGCCCCTACGGTTTGCTGACAACTCCTTGAGGCGCACGGGAACAGTGCGCGCCGTAAACGACTTGGGCTCGGTCCGGTCTGTTACCGGACAAACGGACAGCGAGCTACCCATTGCCCGCCGTCCGCAAGCCCGCGTCTACGGTGGCCGGAAATTTGGATCGGAGTTACGGCGGCGGCTGCGGCGTGAGCGCCGTTGTCTGATACGGTCAGCCTCCTCCTTTGCTAGCATTACTGCTTCGCAGAAGGAGGCGACCGCCTGCCACTCCTCCTCGCTCCGGAGCATGGCTTGAACCAAGCCCCGGCGCGAGAGATCGCCTCCGATTGCCCCCACGAGGACACGGCGATGCTCTTCCCAAGCGGGGCACACCTCTACCGTGTGCTCCACCGTGTCCACCGGGCGTTCCGCACAGTGACGACACCCGGGCGTCACCTCCGCACGGATCTTGTACAGGTACGGCCCGAACTTGCCATGTTCGGTTAGTACCTGCGCCATGCGGAAGGTTATGACGCCGTGAGGCCTTTCCAGCCACGCCTCAAAGAGGGGCCTTACCGCCTCAATCGTGGCGTGCCCAGCACAGGGTTGCGACAGTCGTTCTCGCCATTTCACCATGAGATCTCGCCGGAACTCTGTCCGCCAAGCCGCGACTTGTCGCGGCAGCGGGGATTCGCCCCGGCGTTGCATCTCCACGCGCAGATCGTGCATGCGTGCAAGGACTGTTGCCTCCAGATCCCATGGTGGCAGGCCAGCAAGGAGGCTCGCCGCTTCGCGGGATACCGTGCGGTATCCCCGAATCATCCGTATGGCCATGACCCTCTGGCAGGCGTTCAGCAGGGCTGCCGGTCGCCTTCGCAGCGTCGGCGCCCACACAGGCGCCCCGTAAAGGGCCATGGACCGAACGATGCCAGCGTAGAGCCTCCGGCAGGAGGCGTCTGGACCCCCCAGGTTCGGCAGGAGCCGCTTGAGTGCAGCCGAAGTCCGATTAAGTTGGGGAGCCAAACGTCGGAAGTGCGCCTCGAAGTTCCACCGGCTGTCGAGGACGAGTCCCAGGTACTTCATCGTCGACCCGACGCCGATGTGAACTCCTCCTACCGTTAATTGGGAACCCGGTGGTGGCGCGTACCGAGGGCCGTGAAAGCACATGGCCTCGGACTTGTGCAATGCCACCTCGAGTCCCAACTGCTGTATCCTCTCCACGACTGTCGCAACCCCGCGCGTCGCTAGTTCGACCGCCGCCTGGTACGACCGTCCCCGCGCCAGGACCAGCGTGTCGTCCGCGTAGCAGACCACGCTGACCCCGTCGGGGAGGTCGGCGCGCAGCACGTAGTCGTACCCGATGTTCCACAAGGGCGGCCCTAGTACCGATCCCTGTGGGACACCGCACGACATCTCTCGCCGATTCCATTCTCCCTGATGACCGGGGTAGATAATGTACCTGCTCGACAGGTAGGCCTCGATCACACGACAGAGGTAGTCGGGCACCCGGTGGTACCGGAGTGCGCTCCTAATGCTACTCCAGGGCAGGGAGTTGAAGGCGTTGGCGATATCCAAAGACACCGCCAAGACACACCTGCCCCGGGACACTGCATTCCCCGTCGTGAGGGCTCGCACGCGAAGGTTGTCTGGTAGAAATCGCTTTCAGCGATAAGACTGCCATTGTACCCATAGATTTAAGTTTAGTACTGATTAAGTAACTTTCTTGGTGTACAATAAAGTTTTATTCTATTCTATTCTATTCTGATTATAATTTAGGTTTCTTCAAGGCTAGAGTAAACGATTGCATCACTGCTTACCATCAGATGGGATCGCAGTGAAGCACTACTTTACATAATTTTTAAAAAAAAAGTCGGTTAAAAAGTAATTTTAGACCCTGTTTTAAATGCCAATCTTACTAAAGGTTGACTGATTTGTTGAACTTACCAACAAAAAAAAAAACGGAATGATTTCGAACAAGCCAGGAATAATGCAGACCAATTCTCTAAGGATATTGAAGTAAAAACAAAAATGTAATTTATAAAACTCAGGCCTGGTCCATTTTATTTAAAGGAAGTTTCTTTGAAAAACCTGTAAGAACAACTTCTGTGAAAAATAAAGAGAAGTACTTACTTACTTCCATAATCTACTTTACGGAAGACGTTGTTGTAATAAAATAACTGAAAACCTCTTGAAATTCCGCTTAAGAATAACGTTATATGACAGCTTTGTTCCACCGCGGCTTTACAAAGACGTTCGCAAATAAACGTGCGCTTGCGCATAAAAGAAAACACCGTATTGTTCAGCTACTGACATGATTCGTGTTCACTATCAAGTTGAATTGTTCAAGTTTACTTCCTCAATTTGAAAATATAGGACCAGTAGCTTTTTCTTTGACGTAAGAGCGGCTATGCACAAGACTGATGAAAAATATTTAAAGACAGTGTGACGTCATGTATTGCGTACACCTGTTGTGAACGGTTTAAGATGTCAATATTTAACGTGGATCTTTACCACTCGTCTATCATCAACGTCGAGCATAGTTTAAAAGCCTATTGCTTCATCTAAAGCAATCCAACACGATGTTTGATGAAGAGGCAACGCGAAAAAAGAGATATAACGCCTGAAAACTCTGTTGGCATTTTAGTAATTCCATGGTTTACTCGAATATTTCACAAAACTTGTTCCGGGAAATACGTGTTTTGTTTTTCCTTGAAAGTTTTTGAGAAAAATTGTCATCATTTAAAATCTCGATTAAATGTGCAAGGTTTGTATAGAAATACTTTTTATTATTATTTATTACTTTACTATTTATTACTATACTATTTATTACTTTAATATTAGGTATATGAGTACATTACGGAGGGCCAAAGTTCTATTAAAATAGCAAATTTTCAGATGTCTTTACTGAATTAGTTTTACACAAGCCTAGATAATATCCACAAGATATCATGTGTCCAAAATATCTGGAGAAAGACGTGTTCTGAAAATAACATCATAATCGCGTAAGAGCGGTTGAATGTAAATGTACCTCGGGTTGGCCGTGGAATTAAGACTATGTTTTCTGATAGCTACAACGTGTTGTCTTTAGGTCACTTCACTACTAGGCAAACGTGCTTCATAGACCACATTGTCGCTTTTCATCAGGTTATAAAGTTGTCAAACACAAGCCTATCAAAATATTAAACAAAAATAAATACCACTGTTTTAACTAAATGCAAAGTGTACTTGTCGATATTCAAAGGTTTCTGTTGGCGACTGTATTTACAACCTGTCACTTCTACGTAAGAGTAACTGTCGATGCCTGTACAGGGCATACGAGTAGTCGTCACATCAGAACACAGTCGAGAACTGTTGTAGATGTACAACATGACGCGAGCGAGGCATTGTTCTCGAGCCTGTTCGTTATAAATAAAGTATTATCTGCAATAATAACTTGCTCGATTGAACCGAACAATACGCTCAGCGGACGTGTGGGCGGTGGATACTATCGACCTATTGACGGGAAGTTTAGAGAGCTGCTGTACGGTCTTGACTTGGACTTGAATAAAAGGCACGGGATTGTAAAACTGACAAACGTATACCTAGAGAAATTGTACTGAAATAGAATATACACCGTTAAATTTTGGTCGTTTTAACTCTTTGGAGGATCGATTCGATACATGAAATACTATCGAATTTAAAAAATCAAGTACTTTTTTTCCAAAACTCGAATTAATATACGCATGTACGAAA
Source organism: Leucania comma (assembly GCA_958295575.1). Taxonomy (NCBI): domain Eukaryota; kingdom Metazoa; phylum Arthropoda; class Insecta; order Lepidoptera; family Noctuidae; genus Leucania; species Leucania comma. Next base: position 17,329,727 of record OY282477.1, on the reverse strand, counting down.
TTAATTTCTTTAAGAAAACGAGTCAATGACCTCGTAGAGAGTTGTCGGTCGTTGCGTAGTAACTACCTACAGTTCATTGGCCTCGATTAGCTGACGTTTACTTAAAGAAATCAATGTCGTACATGTGTATATTACCACGACTTTAAAATAAAAGTACTTTATGTTTTAATTTTATCTTTACAAATCGATAGTGTTTCATGTACCGAATCGATCCTCCATGAAATTAAAACGACCAAAATTTAACGGTGTATAAGGTGCGCGTGTGTCGTCGGTTGTTCTCGCTAGTGACAAGTGTGGTGGGTTTGCGGCCCCGCTTGTCCTGCGCGCTGTCGCCCGCGCAGCAGCCCGACGTGTGACGAAGTTAGCCGACGACGCCCGAACAGCTCCTGATATCGTACAGTGCTTAATATTGGTATTGGACTGGAAGCGAGGTCGTCTTCTAGTCGAACATATTTATCATTGCATTCAGTAAACATATTTGAAAACATATAAGAAACAGGTTTTTTTAGGTGGAAGACCATCCTATCGCTTCTCCCATTCTAGAATGGAGCGAGAAGGTGTGTCAGACTATTGCTAACCTAAACTCACTTGTAGCCTTTAGTTGCCCTTTGCAATCCAGGACCGCGGAATCTCTTTAAAAAAATCCCGTTTCAGACGTTTACGGCCATCTCCCTCACAGAAAGAGGTGAGTGTATCCCATTTCCTCTTACCCGGACCATGGCCTGAACCAGGGCCCAGCTCAAGAGGTTACTGCCGCCAATCACCGCCACGAAGATATGGCAAAACTCTGTTCAAGCGGAGGGACTCTCGACAGAAAGTGTGCCAAAAGACGGGCAGCATTGCCACATTGTATGGCAATGCAATACAAGCCAGGTCTTAAGTCACGCAGTGTTTCAAGCAGTAAACAAGACAATTTTGTACCAATATAATCTACAAAGGGTATCATCATCTCCATAAACATCCCATCAACGACTCTTTGTTGAGGTCCAGTCTGATTTAATTGCGTACAGCGTTAATTGGCCATTGTCCTTTAATATTGTGCCCTCGCCCTCAGTTAACTATAGCCGATTGTTTTTGTGCCCCGTGGAGCCTTGTGCCCCGCTTGTGCCCCGTTGTGCCCCGCATTAATGTGTAGTCGTGAGGTCTGCTTACCGTTTAGATACCAATTGAGATGTTTTGGGGTTATTACATTAATTGTTTAGGGTATTGTTTTAGATTTGAGTGGAGAGATCAGAAGTGTGATTTGTTACGTTATTCAAGAACTTGTGAATAAATTCTTTTAGCGTATCGATCAATAAATTATATGAATTGATTATAAAATTGTAACATTAGACCAACATGAGCATAAAAACTATCTACGTATATTTTGAAACAGATCACAGATAAACTGAAGCTGTTCCAAAGAGTTACCGTGGAGTGCAATGGGCGACTGGAAGAACACAGGTGGGTATTAGTCAATAAAAGTCGAGTATACTCCCTTTTACTCCACCAAAGTATATAAAAATATCTACAAATAGCCTACTAGGGCCAAGGGTCGGCTTCTGAAAAGAAGGCTCGGCCCCGGTATGATAGGCAAAGAAGGAACGGGGTAGGTTTTTCGTCAGTAAGAGTCTGACACTATCTCCGGCTCCGCAAAAGGGCGGGAGATATCATTGGATGATTTTACCTACCATAAAAAAATCAACGAGTCTTGTAAAACCCATTGCTATAACAATTAGCTCTATTATTAACTTAAAAAAAAAATGACAACCTCGATCATAAAAACACGCTCTTTTAAAACAACCAGTAAATATAATCTCTCACATCTAAAAATCTACAGATCTCCAGATTACGTACTATCCGACGACAAGGAAAGAATGTACAACAACAAAAAATAATAGCTTCCAACGATACTACAGGACAAAGGCGTTTAAGAAAACCTGCCTCTTCTGTTCTTTGAATCATATACATAATCATAATAATTAAATGTAGCAATGAGAAGCCGTGTTATCAGCCGGACGCAGAATGATGCTACTGACCACTGCACGTCATTCTTTTATCTTCACCACTAACTACATCTACAAAATCCCACACATACATTGCCGGTTTCAAACTTGCTTGGACTGGACCAAATCGGACGTAAAAAGCAAAGGATGTTGAACAAATATTTTCCGTCGAAGGACCAAAGTTCCTGTAGTACAGGAAAGTGTCAGCCCAAGAACCAGTTAGGCAAATTATCTGCGGAGAATCAGTGACTCCACCTGCCGTTCAGGGCTGCGTTTATTTATTTATGTATTCCGTGTTGCAAAGTTCGCGTGATGAGACGCAATGTATTGTTGTAAATGGCTCGCATGGCTACTTTTATTTTTACTTGTTGACGTCCCTATTGAATAAACTTTGGAATGTATTAGAAGTAGATGGCGGTGGTATTATTTATGTGTGATTGTGGGTATAGGTTTTTTTGCTGTGGAATTTAGTTTGAATTAATTAAAAAGAAGAAGCACAAGCTTTGTATATATTAAATTAACTATATATTTTTTTGATACATTAAAGACAGTAATCACCAATGTTTAATCAATAAATTGACGTTCTTCAAAAATATAAGATGCTAAAATCATTGTGCACTGATTCAAAGATAATTTTACCAAATTATATATTATGTGTTATACGTCAGTTTTCAAAGCTTTATAAAACTTTTCTGTTTTTTATTTTGTCATTTCTTTAAACTCAGCGTTTTGCTAAGAAATATAAAATTATAATACAACGCACCCACACCAAAACACAAAAATAAAACAAACTTTATAATAAATTTTACTGCCAACGAGCTAACAACAAAAACATATCAAAATAACTGACAACTTATTCAACGAAATCACCACAAACAAATATAATAAACAATAAATATTTAGACAATAATAAATAGTTCAAAACCAACAAGGTATTAAAGCTATGCAACATTGAAGATTTTTCAATCAGTTACACAGCTGGGTTCCTAATTAAAAGCATAATGATCCATCCTATTATAGTATTGAAAAACTAATGTTCCCATATCCGACATTATAATATTGAATAATAATTTGTAATTAGTAATTGTGTAACAAAAACTATTTACTGTTTAGTGGAGCATAAAAAGTTATTACGAAGCTCATCTTCGTGACTAAATGCTATAAGATTATTCGTGTAATTATTATTTATCAGGTATCTAACACAAATTATATTTAGTATGAATAAAGCTTAACAAACGAATAGGTTTCTTTGTAAAAATGGAAAATGTGATGCAGAATCATGCAAACCATAAAGTTGCAACGCAACTTTTGTGGGGCTTGTCCTTTTTTCGAAGTATGAAACGCTAACTAACTTATACCGTTCTGGATAAAGCGAGAGGAGATGTCAGACTTTTACTGAAACCCATTTGTGTTCCTTAAGTAGCCTTGTGGGTTCCAGGATCGTGGTATGTCTTTCGACCAATCCTGCAGCCCTTTATCCACTCTTTGATTTTCAGTAAGATCTTACTTTTTATTCATCATTACCATAACTTTGAATCAGGATTGACAGAGACCCTAGAGCCCATAAAATCACACAACTTAAGTAGGAGTGGGCAGGGCACGAGTGGGTTACATGATTCCGAAAAGTGTAACCTCGAATAACACATCTCATAGGTTTGCTCATCCGAAACACATACATGCTGCCACGAAAAACCTAACGCCGTAATCATACGATCTCGAATAACCAAATCTCCTGATTCATCAATTCGAATCACTTAACAACAAATGCGCGCTCCTACGAATAACTTATCCCCGTAGACATTCGACCACGCGTAACCAAACCTCTAAGGAAAAGACATCCCCCTCTAACTAAAAGACAGCCCTCGGCTTCATAACACACTCTCCTGCGGTTCGTGTGAATTCCGCCTCAATCGCAATGATAAAATTTCTGCACTTGTATCAAAATTTAATATTGTAGATGTCTTTCGTCAGAGGTTTGGTTAAGCTTTTATATATAAAGATTATGTTATATGAACGTTATATTGATTTTCATGTACCTAAATCAAATCTGACCACTATCTGGCAGTAAAAGCAGAACACACGCACACCCATCACATATCACGGCTTTCCTTTCCCTCACGATCTACACGACGACAGGTTAATTATTAATTACAATTGCTAATCAAAATCAATTTATTGATTTTCTCTATCTTATATTGGTTTGCTTCGCTAAGTTGGTCGTAAATCAAAATCAATTAAAACGGCTTGAATTGATTAAGCCAAGTAACACTACTGTAACATGCAATGTAACACGCAATGAAGGAAATTGCCGTCCATATTGTCGCAACGTATCATGCAATGTAACAGAATTCCCATAGTGTGGACGTCTTGCGTGCGTGAACCGTGCACAATATGCGCGTGAACAGATAATTTCAACTATTATACTACATGATAGAAATTGACCACTTCATGATACGGCCAAATAAAACTGGGCAGATCGCTTTAAATGTCAAAGTTTGATAATATTTTGATCCCCGTTTGGCCTACTTTCTTTGGACCTTTTAATAGGTACTATAGGACTCCTACATCAATGATGTGGCCAAACGAGGATTGACATGTCATCAAATGTTAACGTTTATACGATCTGGACAATTTAAGTTGGCTATATTATGAAGTGATCAATTTCTATGGTACATGCTTGGTTCGAGTGCGCGCTGCGTCCATACTTATGAAATGCATCTTTCCTGTTATTTTACAACAGTTTGTACCCGGCTTTATACGGAGAAATTAATGCTTATTATTGAATATTATTTGATGTTTATTCATATATATTCTGTTTATGTTAGCATTAGCATTAACAGCCTTGTAATGTTCCCACTGCAGGGTCTCAGGCCTCCTCTTTAGTAGAAGGAATGGGCCGTAATCCACCACGCGGGCCCAGTGCGGATTGGTGGATGTCACATATCTTCGAATTTTTGATTCAAGGACAAGCCGGTTTCTTCACGATGTTTTCCTTCACCGTTTCTCGAGAGCAGCGGTGAAGAAATAAATTACACAAAGTAATGTACCTGGCTGGGTTTGAACCCATGACCTACTACAAGCTAACGTTCACAAAAATGCTCCTCAGAAGTTGTGTAGGGTTGTTGTTATATCTTGTCTTATGTTTTCCTTTATCTCACAGAGCCCAGACCACACACTTCCGGACTTTTTCGTCTAAATTTACCTGAAAAGTAGGGTGTACAACAGTAATTCATCAACCGTATCTGAATTTAAAGATAACATCAGACAAGAAATTAAGAACCTTCTTACTGTAAAAGTGAATCACATGCAGGGGCGTCGTCTTTTAAAAAACCTCATAGGTGCTCATGCTAATTTGATGACTCAAAAAACCGGCGAAATGTAAGAAAAGAAATGCACACTGATCGACCGACAAATAAATAAACGTCCTACTTACATACTTTTTTTATGGTAGGTAAAATCATCCAATGACAAATCCTGCCCTTGGGCGGAGCAGGAGATAGTGTCAGACTCTTACTGCGTACTTAATTACTATTATTATGATTATTTTTGATAAAAAATATAGTTAGATTTGTGTTGGTGCGGGAATCGAAACCGCGGCTCTTGCGTCTCAACCGGCGTTCTAAACCACTGCACTAAACCGGTCGTCGCGTAATAAAAAAATCGCCCATCCCTAATTACTGTTCTGTTTCTTGATGTCTATTCTTGCTCTTGATGTCTATTGCCAAGCACCCCGGTACCCACTATTTATTTTAACCACACTCGTATTACTATACTCGTATACTGAGACATCCTGTGTAACACCGTTTTCTTTATAAGGTTTCATTAAATGAAATCAATACTTAAGGAACAAGAACAAAACACCAATAAGGCTGGTAATGTAAAATGTGCGTGCAACACTAAAGACGATTAAGATGAGACGTCTATCTAAGAGATAAGCAAGGAGATTGAGAATGTAATAATGCTCTACATCTCAGGCTGGTCCAGTTTGCAAACAACAATGAATGTATATGTTTTTTACGTTTTCAACGACTGCTTCGTGTTTCGCATGATTTCAACGATGAAAAATCTACATCTTTATACAACATTATTTTTAGTTTAAGCGAAAACTGAATATAGTTTGTTCTGAATCAATAACTGAATCGTTTCCAATATTTTTGTATACTCCACCGAGGCTATGTACAATACAGGTTATAGCGGGCATTAGAAGCTAGAGTACACCCGTGTGTGGGAGCAAAACAAACCCTCAGTTGCTCAGGTGGCTCGGTGACCATGTGTTTGCGTGGACAACTAGGTTACATAACAAGCTTATAACTTTGTGATTTTTCATGATACATTTATGAAATTTTTTACATAGATTCTTTACATAAAAACACGTGTTTCGGGTTTCACATACATAATAAAAATAAGGTTGTATACCTAACACATACATATATTTATACTGTACGTATCTTTATCGTAACGTGACCAATTTGTATGAAATTTTGTGTGTATTTGAGTAAGTCTCAGAATAGTTTGAAAATACAATTAAACCCGAGAGGTGGCGCTGCTAAGGGTGTCTGGAGAGGGTTTGCCACCACACTGTCTGCTAATGGATGATCATGATTACTAATAGGTACCATCCAGAAAAGCATAAAATTGAGCTTTATAATTTAACGCATTTGGATTGCTATATTAAACACCTTTGTTATCTATAATCTGCCAAAGCAACCATAACTGAAACTTCATTTTGGACATCGTTCCTGCCTGTGTTGGGGACATTCACTGGCAAATACCAACTTTTATAAAATGACGACAGTCTGGCAGCCACGGGCTTTTAAGCAATAAGAATTGCTTACATTTTTTCAAGACAAGTTTGCCAGACCAAAAATATCTTTCATACCTTACTGAACTATACGCCATACATAGAAAACATACTTACATCGATAACTGCAAAAAAATCGAATCTTCATTACTGATACACAAGAAAAAAAATCAATAAAAATCGTTATTAAACTAAAAATAACTCGACAAGTAACATTGGTATGCGTTGCTAAAACAAACACAAAGGATGCGCGGGCGCATTTGAAATGATAATAAAACGGACAAATGAAATCGCACACTTAACCGTATCTTTGTGATGCGCTCGGACAAAGTGGCGGATTAAAGGCGGGAACAGAATTGAGGCCGGTCATGTGTCCCGATCCCGGGACCGGGAAAGTGGAAAGAATTGTCGCGGAGATAGATACACAAAACAATTATGTAGTTAAAATAATTTTGAGACACACAAATCAAGTATGTAGTTATAAATAAAGACGGATTAATGATAATAGTGTAAGTAGCGACATCTATGTCGTCACAAAGGAACTATCGTGCATCGCGCAATTAAAGTTTTCCGCGCGATTTGAATAAATACAACCGCCCAAAATCATCTATCGGGTAGTTGAACATCAGACATAACACCCGTCTGGTAGGAGGATCCTCCCTTTCTAACATTCCTCCCAAATAGGATTTAAAATCATGGTTATAAATTCAACATTTTGTTAGTAGGTATTAAAACAAAATTTGAAGGAAATAAAACACAATTTGAAGGTTTGTGTTTTTTTATGTTTGTTAAATCTTCACGCTCTTACGGTTGATCGAGTTTATATGAAGCTTAGCACGCGGGTATTGGAGTAAGTATAGGAGAAGATTTTTATCCTGGGAACATCTTGGTTTAATTTTTTACCTTCACGCGAGTTGAACCGCTGGCAGCAGTTAGTGTTATGATGAAAATTAAAAGAATGTTATTAGATTATTTGATTCTAATAAACATATACGTAGTCTAGTAATGAAGACAACCTTCAAAATCAAGTTCTGCAGCAGAAAGATCTTACACTATCTTCTATAGTTATTTTTCCAATGAACTACAATATTCATAAATTTTCACTTACATTTTACAAAATCTCGGGCTGCAGAATTATTTGAAATAGTTACCGATGAGTTTTAGCCAGCAAAAGTCTAAAATTTCCTCTCGCCTCACCCAGAGCGGGAAGATTTATATGATGAATTCCTACCGCAAAAGAAAATAATAACAAAATCCCGGACTTTGCCAGTGTGTACCGTCCTAAAGCCTATGAAAACTAAGAACACGACTAGTATCGTAATATTTGCGAATAATCCGCAAACTGGTAATACTATACAGACACTGGGAACACTGCGAAGTCTCAGATAAAGAAAATATCAAGACTATTATAGGCCGTCGCACGCACGTCGCTCTCACATCCGATTTGTATGGATAAGACTGTATGAGATTGATTTATGAAATAGCTATACCCAAGTGATTTGCTCTTAGTATTCTTGGAATTTTACTGGCATGAGACTAAAATTTTTGACTACATACAGAAATCTTAATCGTGTATTTGACTGTGCCAAACCTGAAGTTTTCAGTTCTCTTCAATTTATTATGCTAGTGGATTACCAAAACACAATAATTTAAAGATATTCTCATGACCCGATGTCAGCATGACATTGGATCAGATTTGAAGCATGGGAGCATCACTCTGCCAGCTTCAAAAGTCTGATAGGCTACTGATAAGAAATAAGTAAGTGACAACAAACGAAGTAGATAATAAAAAACACAGAATAAAAACCTTAATCATAACTCTGTTTCAGACCCTTCTTACAGGATGCTTTAAATTACATAACGACGCTTCCGGGCAATAAGTCGGTAATCGCCAAAATTAGTTATTCGATTATCGACTTATTTTCCAGGTAATAAAGTCGATAATCGAAAAAATAATTGTTACGATTACCGACTTATTTCCCGGGGGCTTCGCATTAATGCCACCGCCATCAATCATCCTAACAAAAGCATATTATTTTTTTAAGTGGGAGAAATCGTTTGATAATACTCATATCATTAAATGACTTCTCCCGTTCTGGGTAAAGCGAGAAAGATTGTCGGAATTTTTCTCACCTGAATTCCTTCAGTTACCCTTTGCATCAGGACCGTGGTACTTAACTCATTCGAACAAAATTTATTCAAATTCAAAAATAAATCTTAATTATTCTTTCTTATCCCCACATTCCCAACATGTCATTCGACTATATATTTTGTAGTTTCGCATCCAGCGGGCTGTCATACAGCGGGGCTTAGCGAATTAACACCGGAGTTAAGTTGCATTATGTACTATGCCTTTTGCAACGCCGCTCCTCTTGATACCTGTGCCACAGTCAATATAGAGCAGTAGATCAAGTAGACACAACAGTGAAATGTATGCTCTAAGAGCAGAGAGTTCATTATGTTAACACAGTTTTAATTGTACATGGCCCTACAGGACAATAAATGTTATCTGTGTCAGGCAGAGATAGCTTTTGTCAAAACTAATATTTGCATTACTGTCAGCTTATCGCACTGCTGAACCCAAAAAGTCTCCTCTCTTATTTTCAGCTGTTTCGATTAAGTGCTAATGTTGTGTTTATTTTAAAGGTGGGAAATCATTCATTGACTCCAGCTGTAAGGTGAAGATAGAAAGCGTGTCAGATTTTTACTGATCAAAACCCACCCGAGTCCTTCAGTTTTATTTTGCGTTCTAGGACGAAAGTTTCCCTTTCAGAAATTTACCGTAGCCCTAGCAGAAGTGATTATGTGGGTTACTAATTATTTATTACATTCAGCTCGTCCTGTCCTTTTGGCTGTTAGTTTTTTAGCTTTAGATGGACCCAAAAAGCCGCTATTTTGGTTCACTAATCATCGGTAAACCATAGACGTGGGCAATCAAGTCACGCTCAATTTTGAAGTTATTTAAGCAATGTAAAGATTTGTATGTCTTTTGTGCATGAACTATTAAAAAAATAGCTCATTTAGTACCTACTGGAACATTCGATAATGTCTGCGGTCATAAACACTGGAGCGATACGTCCCATACTCAAAAGCTACGGTCCTCCTCGCACGCTTTACCACCACAAATTCTTGTTTGAATTGCGAAATCATCAAATAACTTGAAGTGTCTGACTTTTAACTGACTAAAACCCACTCGTGTTCCATCAGTTGCGTTTTACGTACCATAGTTACGATAACTCTTTTGAACAGTCCCGTGGCCTTTTGAAATATACAACAGAGTGCTTAGTGTGAGTTTGTTTTACGCTAACGCGATCGGCACGTTTATGACGTTCGGCGCTCTGATTGACCCGCTCCAAACTCTTAACCGATCAGTGAGCTGTACCTCTACCATGAGTTTTAAGTAATAGTATTCGTCGCTACTCGATATCGACGCCGTAAATATTTTGTATGACAAATTTTGGTTCTGCAAGTGACCGCTAGAGGCGCTGCAAAATTTGCCATACAAAATATTTACGGCTTCGATATCGAGTAGCGACGAATACTATTGCTTAAAACTCATGGTAGAGGTACTGAACGCGGCAAACTTTTCGATCGAGTTAACGTTAAAACAACTCACACTCAACGCACAGCATAACTGTTGGCGTCAAAAATTACCCTACTGTAGTAACATTTACTGTGTCATAAATATAGCTAGTGTTGTTATCGATGTGTTGTACGTTGTTATGTGTTGTACAACATGTTAAATGTTAATTACAAACACACTGATTTGTTGGTCGCTCGCCCAGCTTTTGATATTAAGTCCTAGCTTTTAATTTCCGGCTTTGCATAACTGCCTACCGCATTTTGTTATGTAATGCTTGGATGCTGATTTGCAAGTATTGTTGGTAGTTGGTTTATTACAGAAGCTGTGTAAACCATGAACTAGGGAGTTATGTCTTGGACTAGGTAGGCCTCCCGCTTTCGCCTTTTTTTGTACCATGGCCTGGGCCACTAGAACCACAAACCACACTACTAAGGCATGAGTGATTGCTGCCACCGATCGCCCAAGCGGGGCAGAACACCACCGTATAGTCCACCGTGTCCTTCGGGCGGAATACATAATGATGACGCCCAGGCGGTTCTTCCGTACGAATTAGGTGCAGGAAACGTCCGATCCTACCATGTCCGGAGAGGACCTACGTCATGCGGAAGATGAGAAAGCCGTGACGCCTCTTCAGTCACTCCTCACAGCGAGGTCTTACCACCATATTTATAGCATTTCTCCCGCGGTTTTGCTTGTATTTAATTATTTGCTCTCAGATTTCCATAAAATTGATATTTATTTATTTAATCTTCATGCAACCAACGGTACAAAGGCGGACTTGATATCATAGTCAGTATGAAAGTTCAATCATGGAAATTGTCTAATCACAATACAACACAACAACAATAAATACTACATTCATGACTAATATCTAAACATATTTGGATTGTTAAATAGAGTTTCCGCAGCCCTTACCCAAGGAACAGTTTGAAAGGGATCTTACTCGTGATCTTAAAAGCGAAAGGCAGCGGCAATAATACAGGTAACTGAAAACCAGCAAATGCTGAGGTGGTCAGGGTCACCCTTTCTGTGCGAGCACGCTCAGCGTACTCTGTACATTTGTTATTTTTTACTTTTTGTTTATAACCGTTGCGCTGTGTCTGTCTCGAATAAAAGTTTTTCTATTCTATTCTATTCTTAGGTATCTGACTGACTAATAGTCAGTAAAAATCTGACACGCCGTCTCACTCAACCTAAGAGCGGGAGTAGTCTAAATTCGTTGCTATCCCACCTTGAAAAAAACCCTGAAACGCATAGGGCAAACTGACGGGCTTGCGAATGGCGAGCAATGGGTTGCTCGCCGTCCAACCGTCCGGTAACCGTCCGGACGGAGCCAAAGTCGTCGACGGCGGGTATTGTTCCAATCGTGCATCAAGGAGTTGTGAGCAAACTGTAGGGCCCCAGCAGGGTCGAAGCCTACTGAGGCCAAGGGTCAGTTTCTGAAAGGAAGACTTGGCCCCGGTATGAAGGAACAGGAGTGAGTTTTTAGTCAGTAACAGTCTACTACTATCTCGGGAGCCCCGCCCAAGGGCGCGGAGATGTCATTGGATGATTTTCCCATCAATAAAAAAAGGAAACAGAAAATACACAGTTGGCTTTTAGTCAGTAAAAGTCTGACCCAGAGCTCGAGGACTTGTTTGAATTTTCACCAAAAAAAAATCTCGGAAAAATGACTATTATTTACCTATTTATTTATCTAACAAATTAACCCAGAACAACAAAAAATACAACCAACAGCTTACTGGATGTTAGTAAAATATAGCTTATATCTTATGTTAGTACTTGCATACACACCACTTAATACTGTATCGATATGATGCCTCTCTATATATCTTCTGTATCTCGTAGCTAAGCTGTATAACAGTAAAAACAGCTAGTATGTATCAATTAATGGATCCCGACAATAGCCACCATTTAAAAGTTGCACACTAAAACATTGACGCTAGGTAAAAGGTCAACCTAGGCTAAATTAATACTCTAGATAAGTCTAGATAATTTATTTCAATAGGGATCATCCATAAATAACGTGCATTTCATAATTTCTAAGTCCCCCCTCGCTCACGTACTTGTTACAGCTGGTCACATTTGTGATACTCCTAGTGTGACGTTAGTTAATATTTATATATTTTTTTTTTAAACGAAAACAATAAAATTTAAATCGTAATAAGTAATATTCATACATAACAAACTTGGAAGTATCTTAAATTATGCATTTTAATATTTAGTCATACATTGTTAAATATGACGTCACGAAACAGTACTCCTCCCACCCATCGTCATACTCACCGTAGGTGGGTTTATAGACGACGAGCTACCAATTGCTCGCCGTCCGAACTGAGCCCGAGTAGTCAATGGCGTAGTGTTCTACGCGCGCCTCAAAGAGATGTCAGCAAAACTGTAGGGACCAAGAAAGCCATTTCCACGGATAAAGGAATTTCCACGGAGAATTTTAGAAATAGGTAACCCGTGGTCCTGGGTACCAAAAGGAAACTGAAAGACTCAGGAGTTGTTTTAGTTAGTGGAAAATCTGATACGCCATTTCTCTCCACCACAGAGCTTGAGAAGTCATTGAATGATATCCCACCTCAAAAAAACACCCTCATCACACAATATCACACTACAGCAACCTTCCCCACTCCTTAAAATGTAACGTAATTTAAAGATAGGCCCTTAATATTTACATATCTTTTACTCGCATTTCACCTTTCTTGAAAAACCGTGAGAAAAAAACTGTAATAACAAAGGTCATCAGATCTACTAGCAATTAAAAATAATTAAACCACACACAGACAGTTCAATTTAATTTAATTTCCTATTTGAATTTCGTAAACACGAAACCACGTCTTTAATTAAAAACTGAACATAATCAATTTTAAATAAACCAATATTTATAACCAGGTTCTAAGCTTAATAAGTTAACCATACAATTAATTGGAAGTCCGGCTTTCAATTTAAATAAAAGGAATCATTAAGGACAGATACAATTCTTCAATCGAATCATTAATTAGTCAATTAAAGGGCAGTGTCTTCCTTATTTTACCTATTTGAGTATTCCAAGCAAATGAGGATCATAAATAACAGAACAATCGCGTTTGACTTAAAGACGTAAGTGCTCACCGGCAAAATAGATTAAGTCTGTGGCCATATTGCGAGCGATTAGCGAATTGAAGAGCCCACCCAGATTTTGAAATTTATGCATTTCAAAAGAATCAGCCAAGTTCTGTACATTTTGACAAGTTAGGTGAACACAAATGTACTGAATAGCAGATTTTATTTTCGCGATTTCAGGTCTGGTCCCATAGTAAAAGTTGTTTGTTATCATGACTACAATCACGTGTTTAAGTATCGTTCACTAATTACCAGTCACCCTACATAAATGAGAGAGAAATACACTCTTGAGGATAATTATAAATGCACAACAGAACTTAGCATAACCTAGCTTAGTATAGCTTTTCAATATCTTTCCCACGCTTTCCATTCCTTTCCCTGAAAACAACTTTCTTTCACCTTGCTCCCCCGCCCACACTCTGACCACATCTCTACAGCCATTGCGTGTCGAACCAAAACGTATAACTGGAGCCTATTAATACGAACGCATCTGAATGGCCTACATTGTTAATACGAACATTGTATCCTAATGTATCTCATGCGGCTTCTAATAAACGCGAACTGCGAATTAAATGACTTGAATTGAGGCTTTAGTGAATACTACGGAGATGGTGCCACAGATGTATATTTCTGTCAGAGGCTTAACTGTAAATATGTGCGCTGTATATATATTATTTACAAATCTATCCAATAAGAATTTGAGGTGTGCCTCGCTTGGGCGGAGTACTGTTGTGTCTTCATAGTGGGATTGGCGGTACAAGTCATGGTCTGGCGTGAGGAAGAATGACATATGGTCGCTTCCTTCTGCGAAGCAGTAATGCTAGCAAAGAAGACGGCTGCACGTGTGAGGGAACGGACGTTCTCACGACCCAGCTGCCCGGGTCCGATCCCGACTACCAGGTTTGCTCGACGCGGGCTTGCGGACGTCGAGCCATAGGTAGCTCGGCATCCGGTCGTCCGATAATCAACCGAACCGAGCCCAAATCGTTGAAGTCGCGTGGTGATGATCCACGCGCTCCCACTAGGGCCGCGAGGATTTTCTGACGAGGAAACCCGTAGTCTTAGAACGCAAAGGGAAACTGAAGGATACAGGTGTAGTTTCAGTTAGTAAAAGTCTGATACGCCCTTCTGCTTTGCCCAGAGCAGGAGAAATCATTGGTCTAGCCTAACTTTCAAACAGTAAAGAAGTTTTTCATCGAATCAAGGATAAACTAAAAGATTCAACAAATGGAAAATGGGATTAAAAATTTGAAATCAGCGTGATCAATATCAAACGTGTTGCACTTCCGACAGTCGTTATACAACGCTTACGCAACACTCGTAACAGCATCCTGAAAATGATTGCTGACAGGCCGGGTTCCCCAGCCAGAGACACTGGGCGGACTTAGCTATAGGTTACTAATAACACTAATATAGTAAATAAGCACTTTCTGTTACTAACACACTAACAATGTATTGACTATTGGGTCTGAAATAAAGAAATATTAATTTTCAATTTTGGTATCGCTGAGTCATGCTATTTAGTCTATGTAGAACTCATATATACCTATATATATATATATATATATATATATATATATACATCTGTGACCGATAGACGACAAATTGCTTAATATTTTCCCAATATTATCGTTGCATTTTGCAACGATAATTACGATCGAACATCAGGCTCTGTCAAATTATCTACTCCTTTGAAATTATTGCAAATTATATGCATTCTCATGTTAATATCAGCTGTAGTTCTATAAATTCTACTTTGCATGCATAAAAGCTGGAATTTTGTTGCAAAAATATATTTTTTTGATTGTTTTTTTTTTATCACATTTAGGTTTCTTCTGTTACGTTAATTTTAGCATCTGTTGCAGGCTTTTCCATTATCTGGAGGAGTTATTTTACAATTGTGTACGGTCTACGACTTTATGTTTAAATCTCGTCCAGCCGAAAATTACTGAAGAGAAGCGCTTTCTTCTAAGAAGTAACAACAACCACAAGTAACTCGAAAAGTGACAGGATAAAAACTTTTCATAACCTGAGGCCCAGCCAAGAGCTTTAATGCGATCCATTTGACGATCTAAGTGGCCCCCTAGGAAACTTACGGCCGTTTTGATTCTATTCTCTTGCGTCCAACTCCTCGAGTTGGCTACGCCTCCGATTCCTTTGTTCTGACCACGTGACTGAGCGTTGAAATGACGTCATATGAAGCTATATAGGCTGTATAGCTCCTTCAAGCTTAAAGAACGCGGTCGCTGTGGCCGAAATCAGCTAGATCGCATCATCATCATCAAAGCTCCTTCCCTCTGTCTCGCTCGAACGCTTAATATTTTAACACGTCGTGTAAAGGCCCTTGTCTCTTAGAAGTTCCTATTGATAATCTTGGCCACAATACTAATCAATACTCATTATCCTTTTTAAAATTCAAGAAATACATTTAACCACTCGCGCGTCCAAACAATAGTCAAATAAATGCCTCAGACTCAGATCTTGAAAAATGTATATCAACTAGGTTCGTACTTTCTGTCAGCGGCTTCAACCGCGTGAAATTGGAAAATTATCTACAGGAAAGGTACTCCAGTGATAAAAATTCTCCTATACATGTACATTCCAGAGCATGGTCCACTCAAGTGAAATTTGAGCGTGAAAAAGTATCAAACATACACCTAGACACAAAGACCTGCAAACAAACATTGAAAAACGAAAAATAAATTCTTGTATTGTTCATTCAAAATCAAATATCAAAATAGTTTTTTATTATACATAGGCCTAGATGGGCACTTATAAAACGTCAGAAGCTAGTGCACGGTTCTAAATTAGTCGTTTCCTATGGAGAAGAACCGGCAAGAAACTCCATGGTTACTTTTTTAAAAATTGTTTGTCGTACAATATTTCCAAATTACAGTATTAATAATTATGTCAGGACAGTGTTACCAGTCAATATTGTGCCCAAAAGCACAATAAAAATAATCATATTAATAAAATAAAGTGAATTGTAATAGGAATTCGCGAAGTCTACAGTTTTCTCACATTCCCATTACAGCGAATGATGTGATGTGATGTGATTATATGAGAAGATTAGATTACGATGAGAACTTTTTGAAGAGATTTTCAGAATAGATTCTCATAATCGTAAATCAAACGTCATAACTCAATGATAAAAAACATTCCATACCAGCCTCCCAAACCAGTCAGATAATGAATAAAATCAACCATTCGTTCCCAGTTGCTGACACGGAACTTGTGCCCACAAAACAGTTAGACGGTCGACAAAGGCATCTAGCCTCGTATAAAAATATCAAGTCGCTTCTCCGAGCCTTATATGCTGCACAATAGTAGACGTGGTTTGCGGGACACACGCAGTAGGACGTAAAGTGGTACGTACGTGATAATCGTTTATTTTTTGTAAATGGAACGGGTTGTGAATGTTGCATTCTACGAGCTAAAACGTCAAAGTCTTGAGCGGTTTTGTATCGTTTAAATTTCGAGAAGTGTGCGTTGGAATTGCGTAATTTTAATTCCGTTCCATCATCGGACTGCTAGATATAAGGCGATGCATAGATATCCACTTATAAAACGTTTTGCACTTTCATTTTAACTAATCTAACCTAACGTTATATCATGAGTGAATAGGTTACTTCTAGGCAAGGGTGCTCCATCATCGATCACATCATCGGTTACCATCATTCAGATGAGATAGTGGTCAAACACGAGTTTATTAATAATCAACGTTTTGAAATGCCAATTACGCGAATGCCAAAACTCGCATTTTTAGTACCACCATCTACGAGTATTTATGGCATCCGATTTAGAAATATAAAGTGCTTTGGTCCTGAGACTATTACTGTATGTTCTTCTCAATAAAGATCGACTCTGCCAGGTGCCGGTAGCACCACTTTTAAAGCACCGGTTAGCACTACTTTTAAAACGGTGAAGTAACACATCTTAAGGAAACCAATATGTCTGAAAATTCGACAAAGACATATGATTTCCATCAAACCGAGATGGCTCCTCGGTTTGTTACTATTTTTGTGTACAATAAGTTTATTCTATTCTATGAGTTTAACTTAGTGAACTAACATTATCATTGATCGAATTGATCCATTGTGGCATTGTCACAGACTTGCTTTGCCATCACTAAAACCTACCTGACAAGCCTATCCACATTCCTACAACAATGAAACCAGCTACCAGTTTTACTCAACAAAACAGTATCCAAGTGAACATCAAAATAATTATCTATTGTGGCAAAATATCTATTGTGGCGAAACCATCAAACGTAGCCATTTACATCCTAAACTTGTGCGTGTCTCTGGTAGAAATGCGAAAATCACTATTTATTGTCTAAGTGACGAGTCATAAATTTCTGCAGACGACTAAAAGTACCATTGTAGTGCACAGAAGTTTTATTGCAGGACTTATTGAATACGCCTCCGATTGTAAGGGAAATATTTCTTTATCATATTGTGTTACTTTGTGTTTAGTTGGGGAAGAGTTTTGTTCAGTTTGTCGTTGAGTGATTCCTGGTTCTGCCTTTTGATCTATTTTTGTCGTCATTTTTGAGTGTGTGGTAGTGTAAAGTTTGTTGTAAAGTATGCGATAGACTTTTGGTCCAATATTGGACAATTGCATGACCTCTTGGTATTTTTTGGATAGGGTTTTTTAAGACAGGAGTTTTTCTAAGGTGTAGTGTAGGGCCATGTCAGACTTTTACTAACTCTACTCAGAGCCAGTACACAAAATAAAAAATAGGCAAAATATTTGTGGCGAAATTTTGAATTTGATTAACATTTTTTGAAATTCTGTAAATCAATTAGAACAGCTATTTATATCATCAACAGCCTATTAATGTTCCCACTGCTGGGACACAGGCCCCCTCTCTAAGAGGGGAAATGGGCCGTAGTCCACGCGGGCCCAGTGCGGGTTGGTGAATGCCACATGTCTTCGAATTATAGGTTCTAGGACATGCCGGTTTCCTCACGATGTTTTCCTTCACCGTTTTGAGAGCAGTGGTGATGAAATAAATTACAGAAAGCAATGCGCCTGGCCGGGCTTGAACCCGCGACCTACTAATCGTAAGTCGGGGCTGTTACCACTCGGCCACCACTGCTTTATTTATATAACAATTACTAATAATTTAATAATAATAATTTAATCACTTCTTACATTTTTCAAAATTTCTAAAAATACACTGAATCAACAGTTTCATCGCGAGATATTGGCAAACCTATCCTTAATTTCGAGAAAAAAATTTTTGCAAATCTCTCAAAAACAAACACTAATCGATCTTTGCTATTTGCAGGATTTACTAAATTTTAAACATTTTTTTTCTCGAAATTAAGGATAAGTTTGCAAATTTCTCGCAGTGAAACTATTGACAATTTTATTTATGTTCTACACAATTTTTTTTTATTCACGGATGGAGCGAGAAGGAGTCTCAAAAATTTACTGAACAAAACCCACCTGTGTTCCTTCAGTTTCCCTTTGGAGTTCCAGAGCCACGATCACTCTTTCAAACGTTTTCTCAGTCTGTGATAATTGACCCTTAGCTATGATTTAAAACTTAACACACAATAAAAGCAAGGTGCCATACAGACTTTCTTATTAACTTTTATTCTCTATTAAAATACTTACACAACCTTTTTATTATTATAATATAAAAATAGAATAATAAATAGAAAGCTAATAAAATGACTTTAACAACTAACACTAAATGGTATTGTAATTCTCTACAAATTCTCGTGGTATCGTAAAGTTTATTCTTACCCAAGAGAAGGAGGTTTTAAAGGTACTTCTGTGACTTGTATGCTATGAATAAGAAAATTTTATCGATAATTAGTACGTAGTATAACTCTTAACAATGCGTTCGTGATAGGCTGGGAGCTAGACATAAAATTTTTACTTGCATTGCGTATTTTTTTTTTTCGATTTACAAAAGGAGGACTATCGTATACACCGTTAAATTTTGGTCGTTTTAATCCCGCGGAGGGTCGATTCGGTACATGAAATGCTATCGATTTGTAAAGAGTATCCGAGTATCATTAATTTTACGCATGTACGAAATTAATTTCTTTATGTATATAAACGTCAGCTGAGCGAGGCCAATGAACTGACAGCTACCTACAAGTTCATTGACTCGTTTACTTAGAGGAATTAATTTCGTACACGCGTATATTAATTCGAGTTTTTGGAAAAAATACATTTATTTTTTATTTTTTCCTTTACAAATCGATAGTATTTCATGTACCGAATCGATCCTCTGCGGCAATAAAAAGACTTAAATTTAACGGTATATAAAATTTTCTATTTTTAGGTTTATTTTGTTAAAATAAAAATAAAAACTGGCATGTTTTGAACTTTGAGGTTCACTGAGATGAGATTGCAACTTGAATTTTGATCATTTTTAAATGTAATTCGTAGACATGCTTATTACACTTTCCAAAAAAAAACTACTGAATAAGTTTTGATGCAACTATACTGTTATATAAGTTATATTAACAAAAGTATTATATAAGTTATAATTTATTATGAATTGATGTGCTAATTCTACGCGCAAGAAACGCCTAACAAAGAAATCCTCAGCAAAATCCAAAAAAATATTTACATTTCGCAACATGTCTCAAGAAAACTGACCTCAACTCCAGGTTCAAAAAGCACTATAAAACTAAAAATAGTGCCTAAAGGCGGTACCTTAAAGTGCATCTCGAGCTTAATCGTCCGCTATGAAAACGGTATAACTGTCTCCCACACAAATAAAATGAGTTTTTTACAACGCCCTCTGTCGGCGACTCTGGGACAGTTTTCATTTTATTTCAATTGTTATTTTATGGTGCATTTTCTACTAAGACGCGTTTTTATTTTTATTATATATGTTTTTATGAGATGTTTTTTTATGTTAGATGTCTATCTCTTGGTCTATTTAATGTAGCGTAGATACGTGTTGCGATTATGAATGGTATTTGAATGTGGTTATGAAGAGAATTGACGATCAGTAATATTTATTTTAATTAGAAACGGCTACTGGGTTTTAATGCAATAATTACCATTTACATACCTCCGTGCGCCTCAAGGAGTTGTCAGCAAACTGTAGGAGCCCAACAGGGCCGAAGCCTACTGGGGTCAAAGGGTATGTGAAAATGGCACCTGGGGCCCTGGGACCAAGGCAAAGAATGGAACGGGGTAGGTTTTTAGTAAGTAAGAGTCTGACACTACTTCCCGCTCCACCCAAGAGCGGGATTTGTCATTGGATGATTTTACCTACCATAAAAAAAAACCATTTACATACCTGCCTCAAACAACTGTTTTTAGAATCGAATATAATTTCAAGACTAATATGACCAAAACTCTCATGTTGATGTAGAGTTAAAAAGAGAATCAAAGCATTTATTTCAAATAAACCATTTTTGAATTGTCAAGAAGTTAGTCAGTCTTCAGTCAGTCATTCTAAAGCGTAGTATCTATGGTAAAGAATGTAGAAGAAACTCCATGGGTTTTCTTATGGTAGGTTTTTTTTTATGATAGGTATAATCATCAAATGACAAATCCCGCCCTAACCCTTGGACCCAGTAGGCTTCGGCTTAGTTATTCTGTGCCATAGCCAAGGCCCGGCGCGAGAGATCGCTGTTGCCGAGCGCCCCCCACGAGAACACGGCGGTGCTCTGCTCAAGCAGGGCACACCTCTACCGTGTGCTCCACCATGTCCTCCGGGCGGTCCACAAAGTACCAACAGACCTGCGACAAGAAAGTTGGATGAGAGATGTAATTTTTTGAGAACCACACAACTGTTACCTCTTTAGCAAAAGTACATCCTTAAAGCCTTTATTAAGCCCTTAGTTTCTCATTACTCAAAATGGAAATTAACACTTAGTTATTTTAAATGGAAACAAACAGTAGCAACAAATTAAAATTCCCTCTCACATTATAAAATTTACAATAACTTTAAGATAATTACTATGGCTTTAATATCTCAGGAACAATTAATGTCTATCACGTCGGGCCGCCTCGGGCGGCTTCGGGCGCGGTCGACTCCGCTCGGTAATTGCCCTGCGCATACGCAGCCTCAAGCGACTGCAACGGCTACCGTCTCTGTAATAGAGAAAACAATTTGTTTTAGTAAATAGAAAAATGATTTGTAATGTTGTCTCATTATCCTATTAGTGAGTTGATTTTTGAGTGATAGTAATTAGCGTAGGTGGGGTATACAACTTGATTGATTGATTGATACTCGGGTGACTAATAGACTTATTGGAATGTCAATAAATTGGCATAATTTCCTGTTTATGTTTACTAGCGTTGACAGATTGACAAAGCAATTTTATCTTTGATAGACACTTGATAGTTGCAATCCAATAGATCAACAAGTATTAAAAGAAGAAAAATATAAGAGCGCATCCCAATCTCGAAGGATCTACTCATAAGAAAAGTGTACTGGAAGAAATTTCATTTAAAATAACTGCTTCTTGCAAAAGAAATTTCTTATAAAAAAAAAAAATATTTTATTAAAAAAAGCAAATGTACTTTTGTGCAAATTTTTATATTGATGTGCCATCTTCTGTTTTATGTGGGTACATAAATTATAAAATAAATTGATAAAAAATCAACAAATCACAGTGAAAATTTAGACTTTCACATTTATAATATTCAGCAGTAGTGACAAAATTATAACAAATGACTTACGAGACAGACCTTGTGTAATTTACTTTCATCACCAATACTCTCAAAACCAACGAAAGAAAACATCGTGAGGAAACCGGCATATCCTAGAACTAAAATTTTGTAGTTAAGTGACATCCACACTGGGCCCGCGTGGTGCATTACGGCTCTTTCTCCTATAGGGGAGGCCTGAGTTCCAGCAGTGGGAACATTATAAGGCTGATGCTGTGCTATGCAACAAATCCCTATTCATCTAGATTTTTTTGAATGTCGGAAATCATTAAAAATCTTCTTCTGGTCTGAATTTTACTGACTAAGACCCACCCAGATTCCTTCAAATGCCTTTTGCACTCTAGGGACTCTTTCGAACAATCCTCTTGATCTGGCAGTCACCTAGTCTTTTGTGCTGCTCAATAGAAGAGGCTACTTCATTCCTGGTGGATGCGGGCAGCGTTTAACTTAGCAGGTTTTTTTTTTCGAACTTCATTTGCTCTTTTGCTGCTACATTTGCTAATTGCACTACCAATATAGAGGCGAAAGTTTGTGAGTTAACGGTTGATACACGGGTAGACCATGTCCTGGAATAGCACGTAGGAAACTTTTTATCTCGGGAGTATGTTTCCTTAGGTTTATATTTTACTATCACGCGGGAAAAGCCGTTGCCTGCTACTAGTATACAAATAAAGCGTACGCATAACTTCAGAGATCACAGATTTACCATCAGACTAGCTTAGCTCACCACAATTCAACTGCACAAACAAAGTTGGAACAGCTTTTCTCTAATCAAATCATCATTCAATCGAAAGACATCCACTACTGGGCACACACCGGTTTAGCTCCGCTCATCATCTTTCAGCCGTGAGACGTCCACAACAGAAAGTCACAGCTGTCACTGAAAAACAAACTGCTACTCTAAAAAACCATAATGAACCCCATAGGGTGTTCCGGATTGCAGCTATAGGTCACATCAGAAAACTTAAATATTGAGATCCTACAAAGGTTTCAGTCGAAGATGCTACGAATGACAGCAAAATAATGCACCTTGGTACGTAACCAATGAAAGATTACACCACGACCTTAAAATGAAAACAGCTAAGCAAGAAATAAAAACCAGAATGGAAACTTATAGATCAAGGATCACACACCACCCCAATGTACTAGGAAAACAATAACAAAACTAATGAGCGATCCAATAATACCACGAAGGCTGAAACGGAAAACCCCACAGGACCTATTATTCTAGACTGTGACTGAGATGAAGCGGACTTGTCAGTGGACATGTACCGCACAGGCTTAATTTAAACAAATACCAAACTATAGCTGAATATCGCTTGGATAGATTGCAATACACTATGTAGAAAAAAAAATGAGACGCCCACAGCTGAGCATATCCCTCCCCTAACTATTATTACGCCATCAAAAACCTAGCTACCCACAGATTTATTAGCAAAGATAGGTAATTTCCACACAGATAGCTTCTAATTTATTCATAGAGGTTTGCAGTGTCCCGGTTGGAACACTTGGTACGCGAGTACTGACGAGGCCTGGGGCGCCTGTCTTGCCCCCAATTACGTCACAACTTGTCCAGATATATGATTTGTCTGGAATTTTAATGAAGTATTATGGATCGCTTTCCAACCTGTTTTTTGGTATCACTATAATGAGACGATTGTGAACGAGTTTTCGGTGAAGCTTAGTCGTGCAATTATTTTGCCTTGATTTCGGTTGTGTTGATATGGTTCTTGATTATATCGTTGTGTGGTCCAAGTACGTGACGGAGAAAGGAGAGGAAATTGATGAGGGAAAATTGCAAGGTCTTTGGAGACTTTGAAATTACAGTATGCGTTGTTTGTTCTTGTAGACGCTAATTTGTTACTGAATTATTTTTATAATCGACTACCGATCAGCCCCAGTTTCAGGGTGTTACAAAATCTTTGAAATTCTCGGATTTTCTCTACCATAATATGTCCGCCACTCAAACCTGCCTCACGAATCATTCTCTCTATTGCTGAAATCTGCATGAAAATCCGTTCAGTATTTTTTGAAATTATCGCGTTCTTTTAGACGGACCAAAGCAGAGGGTTTTTTTTTAATATTATGTAAGGATTTGATTAGTGTTAAGGTGGTAAAGATTTTCCCTGACGTCTATGATGATTCGAAATTCGAGATTTCATTCCTATGAAAAAAATGTTTATTAAAGCATTATTTTACAAATTCAGCTGTCACCAACAGTTTAAACGTAACGGTGTTTCGCTTGAGTAACCCTTAAATTTCCCTTTACCAGGTTAAGAGTTGAGAACAGGTCTAAAACGGCCATTACCTCAGCCATAAGTACCGTTGAACTTTCTGAAAGTACGTAAAGTATATCATTATGCACCGGCAAAATTCCCATGGGCGAAACCAAAATTTTAATTAAACACAAAAGCTTGTTTCGGCTTTATCTTTCAAAAGAACAATGAGTGCAACAATTGCAATCAACAGGCCCACTGCTCTTACGGGACTTAAGAGAGAAAAAAAAAACTTCGAAGTCGTGACCCAAATTGCTCTTTTTGCACCGAGCATGCCCGATAATGGCCGAAATTTGCCGAAAGCGAATGGATTTCGGGGTCAATTTGATTTATATACGGTTTGATACAGTTCCGCGTTGAATGCTTTTTTCGGACAATGTGACTGGAATTGATGAGGCGGTGTGTTATTGGTGTCGTGGACGCTGGTGTCGGTAATGGTTTTGTTAATGACATGCCCGGCGGAGTACTTATTGTGTTCCCACACTTTAACAATATAATTTCTGTACAATAACTGACGCTATTAATTTCTTTATTTTTTGTAAGATACAGTGTGGGAAAAAAATCCAGGCTAAAATGGAATTGGGCAAGTCACGTCAGCTGCATGCAGATTGACCGCTGGGTAAGAGTCTCCACAAACTGGGTGCCCGAGGATAGACGATGCCGATGCGGTTGACCTCAGAAGAGATGGCGAGATGACCTAGACGCCTACCACAAGGGCTAGTTCGAGGTGACTTAAGAAAAAATACCTGGAAGGAGTTGGGAAGGTCTTTCGGGAAAGAAAAAAGAAAGATGCTGTGTAGATAAGTTTTGTGCAAAGCAGAAAAATCTCTTTGAAGATCCAACTGCGATTGATTTTTAGTAAATGCATTATTACTGAAAGTGGAATGTGATCTAAAACTGTTTGCTACGATATATTTGGCGGTGTTTTACAGGATGCATTTTGGAGAGCGTACGCAGCAATTGCATAACTTGATTCCACAATCTCATTTCTACTATCAAACAACTCGTCGAACGGCAAATATCCACCCTTAGCATAGCATAGCTTCAGCGTTATAATGTTCCCACTGCTGTGACTCAGGCCTCCTCTCTAGGAGAGGGAATAGGCCGTAATCCACCACGCGGGCCCGGTGCGGTTTGGTGGATATCACATGTCTTCGAATTTTTTGTTCTAAGACATGCCGGTTTCCTCATGATGTTTTCCTTCACCGTTTTAAGAGCAGTGGTGATGAAATAAATTACACAAAGTAATGTGCCTCGCTAGGTTTGAACCTGCGACCTATAACCCGTAATTCGGGACCATTACCACTTGGCCACCACTGCTGTCCATCGATCCACTCTTACGTTGTTGAAACCGCTACTATCCGGATCAAGCGTTTCGCCTCTTCGTTTATACCGCGTACATCGACGGACTGAAACAACTTGCCTGCTGCGGTATTACCATCCGATTATAATTTAAGTGTCTTTAAGGCTAGAGTGAATAGGCTCCTAATAAACTAGTGCGCCTCACCATCAACGATTGCATCACTACTTACCATCAAGTGCGATCGCAGTCAAGCGCTAGTTTATTTAAAAAATATGTATAAATATACTCCGACAAATCTATACACCTTTCAACATACACTCTCCTACAGTAACAACAATATCTCGGCCTGTCTCAGCCTAGTCACAGGTGGCTGGCCCTAGCCCCAGGCCACACTTATCCGTTTTGAACGGACCCGTACGGAACGCCAGTACCTCCCACTGTCGTCAACACGGGGTCCCGTGGTGATAATAGGTTTGCTATTGTGATGCAAATGATTGTGGATGGTGTTGTGGCTTTTAGCTGCAGGGTGAATGTTGAAAGTCAAAATGGTGGGTAGAATTGCATATTTGATTCACGTATTGATGATTCTACATTTCGAGATAGAGGACTTGGTTCAAAATGTATGGACTTAAAATCCAAAACTGAAAAGTAATCGATAAGGTCGTGGTATCAGAGTTCTACTCACAATAAGAATAACAATACAACAGATTTTAATAATAGCATACATTTTGTATCTCAAACATCTTAGATATTATGTAGGTCAATTTCTAAGACCTTCACATACCATTGAATTCAATTATATCCAAATGCAAGTTTAATATTAGTGTAAAATTAATATTTAGTAAAAGCATGTTTTAATGTTTATAAAGGCGATAAGTAGCCTGTGTAACAAAATAAATTATGATTTGTGTACAAATAGAATAAGATCGTTTGTAAACAATTGTTGTATGTAAATAAAGAACTTGAAAAATCAAAAAAAAAAAAACAATACAACTTAATAACATATACAACAGTCATGTAGGTACATAGAATAACTTATACAACATTTCGAAATCAGGAGGATCCTTCTGATTTCCCTTTTCAATGTTCTGCAGGACTTTACTATGTGATCCAAATAAGAATAGGAAAGTCGATAACCTCGATCTATCAAATGTTGATTAAAAATTACGGTTTGCAAAGAAAGAAAAATTATTTGCGTTTCAATAACGGCTCTTTCTTTCTGCTTTGTATGACTGGGTCTTAGTTAAATCCCTAGGTGAAGTAAAAACGTTATTGTTTAATCTAGAGTTTAACTAAATATGTAAATTGTTTAAGTCATAAGTAATTAAAAAACAATTTTCTTTCTTATTTTCATTGTTAGGAACAATTTGCCTTCTTCTTCAATTTGCCACTACTCAGACACGTCACACAGTAACACAGGGATGAGCAAAATTGAAGAACTAGACTCTGATTAAACCTTTTACGTTCTTGATTCCTGAACAAATTATTATTATTATTCCCTTTATTTATTGTATCACATTTTTTTTTTAAATTTTTAAATATTTTTAACATACATAAAAAAAAAAAAACATTTAAAAATATAAAAAATAGTGTCCCACCGGTATCGGGAACAGGGTCCAAGCTACCGGCGGTCAGGGCTCCAGAGAAAGGAACCTCCTAACAATACGAGCCGTGTCCAGGAGTACCGCTTTCTGAATCAAGCCCTTGATCCAGAAATTATTATTATTATTATTATTATGAGCCCGTTGTGTCCCACTGCAGGGCAAAGGCCTCCCTTCCGTTGTTCCACTCTTTTCTGTCCTTAGCCACTTCTGGCCAATCCCTAAGGTAGGAGTCCAATTCGTCACGCCATCTCCTTCTGGGCCTGCCGCGTCGCCGGTTCCTGCTGTTCGGAATCCAATCAGTTGTTGCCTTTGCCCAATTTAGTTGCGACATGCGGCAGATGTGACCTGCCCAGTTCCATTTTAGTTTGGCGGCTGAGTTACCTACGTCTGCGATTTGTGTTTTGGAACGAAGTATAGTGCTCCTTATGCGATCTGTCCTTTTGACCCCGAGAATACTTCGTTCCATTGCTCGCTGGCAGACCCCGAGTGCGGACTTTTGACGTTTCGTTAATGACCACGTTTGCGCTCCGTAGGTGAGGGCACCCAATTTCTTCGATTTGACAGCATGTCACAATATGGCGTAAACATCGACCCTATTCTTATTTGGAACCACGCTTAGTACACCCATTTCCACATACCTCTATATTTTATTTTGTTTATTAGTACCATAAAGTTTCGATGAATAGAAGATTCCATCTATATTTTTACTCTAATTAATGTTCATCTTCAAGGTGACACAGTTTTTTCTAACTTATTTTTTCTGTTATAACTTGATTGCTATCGCGTGATACCTTATGCAAATAAGCTTTATTTATTTCGATAACAATTTTAATGTAAAACTTTTGTGTGATGGACGAGCCGTGTTGGACATAACAAGTTATGTTGTCTCCTTTTGTTTTACCGTCTTAAATTATTGGACGATGAACCAATTAGTAGTTTCTTGAATAATTTGTATTTAAAGTTAAATCAAAGAGATTAAAGAGTTACTATAGAGCGGACATCAGAAGAAATGTCTTAGAAAAACTGTCATCCTATATCATCTAGCTTTCAATAGTAAACATGCGAATTAAATTTGTAATGTAAATGTTTTTACGCTATTTTTAGAACTATTTGCGAAAATTATTGAAATCTAATTAATTACAGAGTAAATCCGAAAAATATTTACGAAAATAAACTGAAGTTAGGTCCAGTCGTCTACATTACACTGAGCGACTTACTACTCCTAGGTACCAAGTATCGGATCACGTTTTTGTTCGCTATGTCCTGTTTATTGGTAGTCTATATTTAATGTCTTTGATTTAAATAAAATAGCTGCCTCTTTGGTTAGGTGGTGCCTACATTCTGAGATATTAATTGTGGCGAATTTCCTTTTTTCGTATTTTTTTCAACAAACCTTTTATAGTTACCCATATCACGGCGGTGCTTAAACGAATAACTACTAAAACATAACTTCAGAAGTCCGCCATATTGGATTGTCGTCATTGAATATTGGAATTAGATTGAAGTCAGTTAGCTATGGATGCATTGTAAGGTTGCAAACCACACTGTCCAAGTGGATCCCATGACAATGTCCGCAAATCCAACACCATTTTAATGGGTCCAGGTGAAAATGGATTAGCTACCTGCTCGAAGAAACGATTGACTGTATGTACTTATTGACACACAACTAAACAAGAAAAGCAGGCTCTATCCCTGCAGGGGGCCACAACCGGCTGAAAGACAAAACAAACGGTCATTGACCCGCTTGCCTAACAAGCTGGCTGTTGGAAAATATTTATCCACTAACTGACCCGGCCAACTTTGTACCATACTGACAATAGTTGTAGTGATATCTTTTTGATAACTTAATTTTAATCGAAATACTCAGAATGAGAACTTCCTCACCTTTGAATTTTCCTTTGAGTATCGTCGCGTGAATCACATTGGATCTTGAAATGATTGGCAGTGTTTGGAGAATCGCCAGAAAGTTAAATCATTAGGCTTACAAAATATATCGAGGCGTTGCTCAATGTTCTGCCAAGTGCTTTCAATGAGCGTATGTACACCATTGTGCATTCGTCCGTGATGATGATTTTAGACCTAATCTTTCTATCGTCGTGATCTTTGTATGCATAGTGTCCCTGAATTACTAAGTTGTGGAAGGGAAATTATACTTTTAAAGGCTTTATGCTTGGGTTGGAGTTTGATAAATACTCAACTTCATAAAGGGAAATAGGGATTCATTATTATATTTTTAGAAAAAAAGTACTTTATTTTTTAATTTTATCTTTATAAATCGATAGTGTTTCAGGTACCGAATCGACCCTCCGCGGGATTGAAACGACCAAAATTTAACGGTGTATAGATAACCCAGCCATGTTTCTTCAGTGGCTCTTTGCGTTCTAAGGCTGCAGTAAACTGATTACTGCTCTATCTTGCAGTAGAGGCAAGTAACAGCCATAGAGGCTCCATCTCTCATACTGACATCTCTTTAAAGCATTGGTTAAATATGTTACAATGCGCTTTTTACCCGACTGCGCCAGAAGGAGGGTTACTTTTTACTCCAGCCTGGGACTTTACCATAAAAAGGCGTGCACGAAAGGGGGATGAAGCTATATATCTTATGTAGTTCCATCCCTTTAATAGTTCAATTATTTTGACTGGCCTGTTGGTCTAGTGGTTAGTGGTCGTGGGTTCGATTCCCACCCAGGACAAATGTTTGTGTGATGAGCACGATCATTTGTTCTGTGTCTGGGTGTAATTTATCTATAATATGTATGTATTTAGAAATATATAAGTATGTTTATCAGTTGTCTAGTACTCATAACACAAGCTCTGCTTAGTTTGAGACTAGACAGCGTTGTGTGATAGTTGTGCAATATAAAATAAAAACAAAAAATAATAATAATTAGGTCGTCAAAAAGATTGCGTTAATAGCTTGTGGTAGGGCCTCTAGTCTTTATCTAAGAATGATTTTAATATCGTGCATATTTCATCACGCATGCGGAATTGATTCGCGTGCGGGGCCGCTACCCGATATTACGCCCCGCATCCCGCGTGCGTGTTCCATGCATTACAATAAATACTTATATGAAAGGACATTTGTGGGGGCTACGCGTGCGGAGCAAACCCGCATGCGTGATGAAATTCGTACGATATACACTCTAAAATCGGGGATTAGTTTCACAACCAAAACACATCACCGCTTTTTGAATATGAATACGCTTTACATAATGCATTGCCTAAGCGCCAATCACTGGACAATCTATCAAGCAGTATTTAACTAGTCACTCCCTCCAATCAAGTATGACTCAATCACATTAAGGTAAAATAGTGAACTACTACTAAGATAATGGTTTCTGAATTTAGAACTGCTGGTTCATGCCTAGTGGTAAAACCCACCGCAGGAGTAGCGTAGTGATTGGCATATATTCACAAAAGCTGATGGCTATGGCATCCTATAAGGCTTGGGCTATACTTAATTATGCCAAATCCATTACAGTAAAAACTTTTTTTTTTTAATTAATCTCAAAATAATTGTGAAAAGGCTAAGCAGATTGACTCTCGTAAACTGTTTGAATTCTTCAGATTTGTAAATAAACAAATCATAAATATGTCGCGGATTATGACAATTTAGCGATAATTAGACACTCAATTGATTCTTTAGTACCGGAGTGGGGTGAAATGTTGTAGACGTCACGTGAGCGTCTTGCTGCGATCAGGCAGTCTTGGGTGATACGCCGAGTAGGTCGGACGCTCCGAACGAATTTACTGGTTCTCTTAGATAACGATATACCCAAGTCTGTAATGGCCTAATAATAAATTTACTGTAAAATAAAAGTGATTGTGAAGTGATTTGTTATTTTAATTCTATGCTATAAATCCTCTACCAGAAAACCTTACTGATGACAGCTGTGCCACTAATTTATTGCATATACTATAATATACAATATTAGTTTTAGTATATAACGCGAAACCTAAATCAAGTGTCTAGTATTTTTATATGAAAAGAATCAAATTATATGCACAAAATTTCATAACTGTATCATTAAAAATCACGAAGTTATAAGCTTGTTATGTTACCTGCTTGTTCGCACAAACATATGGTCACCGGGCTATGCGGTCAACTGAGGACTTTGTTTTAACTCTCGTACCCAGCTGTACGCTGATGCCTTATTTCCGCTATGACCTGTCGTGATCTGTGTTATACTTGGTGTCGGTGATGTCCAACTTGTGACTTTTTTCAAATATATTTGAGAAAAAATCTAACATGGTTTAATAAATTATTGGCATTGATTCAGTTATTGATTCTGGACAAACTATATTCAGGATTCGCATATTTTAAAAATAATGTTGTAAAGTTTTCTTGCTCCGGGTGAAGCGAAAGGACCTGTCAGACTGACTAAAACACATCTGTGTTCTTTCAGTTGCTCTTTGCGTGGCAGGGTCATGATAATTCTTCCGGACATTCCTTAGCAAGCATCAGTTCTACTGGATCTATTCAGTCTCGCTAACATCTTATTGGTACACACGTGGAATCTTAGATTAAATCAAAACAGCGGTCTCGTGGACCGCTGAAATCAGGCCCGTCGCCTAATTGCGGCTAACGCGATTTCACTTGCACGACAGCGCTGGCTCTTATCTCTGTCCTTGTCTATCAGTGACGGTAGGTTTGCGACTGTGATACTGACACTGATCACAGATATGCGAGTTTCGAATCCAGGTTTTCTGATTGCGATGTTAGCGCGGAACCTATCTTCCGCTTACAATAATTATATAAATGCGTGGACATAACGCGCCGTCAACTCGAGCTTGGTCCTTATTAGATGGCGGGCCGGCGATCTACCCTTTGGGGTCCTCGTATTCTAATATACATTACAATACGCGGCATATAAGTTGAACCAAATAGTAAAAAACAAAAAAAAAACTGGTCTCAATCGAAGTGCGGCACAGCGGGTTGCTATGCGTAACCATAGCAACGACGGCTATTTTAGTTCAACTTATTTGCTGCGTACTTTAATTAGGGAATATTCATTGCATGACTTGATAACGCCATCTCCGTTCTACCATAGGCAAACCCGACATGCGGTGGATATCCACCCTTACGTTGCTGAAACTTTTAGGGTCTGGACTAAGCGTTTTGCCTAGTCGTTTACACCACGTACATCGAAGTACTGGAACAGTTCGCCTGCTGTGGTCTTTCCGTCCGATTATAATTTAGGTTTCTTCAAGGCTAGAATGAATAGGCTCTTAAACTAGTGCGCCTCACCATCAATAATTCCATCATTGCTTACCATCAGGTGGGATCGCTGTCAAGCACTACATCAATAAAAAAAAATGCTTGCAATTTTTTCATTTGCTAAATTAAATCATTGTGGGTGACTCTGCGGAACAGTACTGCAAAACTGACAAGATTTATTCTGTTGATTAGTGGTAAGCAAGCCTTTGTAACCTTTGGCCTTGGTCTAAAGGGTAAATTAATGATGACACGTCACGCAAAAGAGACAAACTTATCTTCAGGATTTAAAGATGCTAAACCAGATGATCTTTAACTTCTAATGCAGAAGCCGATCAGACAGGCTCTACGGGTAAAGTTGATAATTTATATCCACAAGTACTAATATGTAAATGCGAAAGTATCTTTGTCTGTCTGTTTAATTGTCAACTTTTCACGTCTTAACAGCTGAACTAATTCGAATGAAATTTGGCACAAATGGTAGACTTTTTGTAGTGTATGTAAGTGTAAGTAGGAATATCATTCTATTCATTCCCATGTATGTTTAAGCTAAGTAAGCAATAGAGTCTTACAACCGTATTTATAAAGAAGTAATTACTTGTTGTTAATTTCTGAATAAGTCATTACTTGAAATTAGAAATCATCGTAAAAAATTTCAATTTTTCTTAACTATAGAATACAAATTGTTACTTAAGTAGTTACTTTTACTTAAGAAATTAATTTTACTTGTGTATAAATACGAGTGTAAGACAATGTACTTTTCTTAAGCAAGAAAAGACACAATACAGCAAGCCGTTTTACGTAATCAGAGGTCCTAGTCTGCTATTTTTATAAATTCATCATTCCAACACAATCCCATTGTCATTTTGCTAAAAGTTCATAATCTGTTAATTCATAATGGTCCATCATTGGTAGGTCAAAGGTGTCGTAATAGAATTCTGGTACGAGCTGTCTTCTAACAAATTCAAAGCAATGACTGCACAATGACGTTCTAATGGTAGGTCACTGATCAAAGGAACTGTCAAAATTTTAGCAAACGTGATGTCAGACATTCATTTGTCATTGTGTAAAAGGTTACCATTCTATGCTATTTCCTTCAATGGAGTGCTAGTGGAAAGTCATAATGACGCCATTATATTAGTAGATTGCCAAACTTGTCCAGATCAATAATTATGACATAAATGACCATAGGATAAAAAGTTTCAGCAACAGCAGCAGCAGCATCAGTCTTATAATGTTCCCACTACTGGGACGCAACCTTCCTCTCTAAGAGAGGGAATGGGTCGTAATCGAAATCGCGGGCCCAATGTCGATTGGTTGATGTCATATATGTTTGAATTTTTGGTTCTAGGACTTGCCGGTTTCCTTATAATATTTTCTTCACCGTTTTGAGAGTAGTGGTGATGAAATAAATCACACAATGCGTCTGACTGGTAAGATCCCACTTAACGAACATCGAGAGGCTATAAGCTATATACCTAAACATCACAACCAATAGGAAAGGAGTGATACCTAAAAAACGTAAGTAAAACCGCAGGAAACAGCTAGTCCTCAATATTATCATAACAAAGTGAGTCACAGGTCATATCAATTTATACAGTAATATCCAGTCTAATACCAACTAGTTTTCATTCACCAATAGACCATGAGAACGGCCATAGATTGCACACAGCATTCCCATAACATTTATGGCTGCCACCATGGCATCTAAGTTTCATATGAAATCAACTTTTTAATTCCCTTAGAGCGATTTACATTTCCCTAAACCGGTTTATCATTACTTCATATTTTGCCAGGGTATTATGGCGTCTATTACAAAGGAGATAAAGGTAATTTTCTTCAATAATGTGTGTAAGTTGAGAGCACCATGTCTAAGCCACTGGCAGTTTAGATTTAAGTATTCTTATTTATTGCAATTTGTCAGTGAAACAAGATTTTAAACTTGTTTTAATTGCTTACCGCTTAGACGACGATAGGGTTGGACCAATGAAGACAAGTCTTTGGTCTAACGATAAGAGCTCCCATACAGCACTGCTATGCGATGCGATACGACTTAACGTTGCAGGGACCTGCGATGCGAATTAGTGCGATAAAGGTGAAACGATTTCGTGCGTCAAAGCATCCGTTCAAGTACAGCGTTCAAGTGACCATACAATGTGCGATGAGAATCAATTTGCAAGTTCTTGCGATGCGTTCTCGCAAATTTTTACGATGCAAAGCATTGTAGTTTCTTGTTTGGGCCTCTATAATTGTGTTTCGCGGATAAGCCTTATTTAAGTTAAATGGGAAATCATCAAATAGACAGTCTCTGAGTACACAGAAAAGCAAGAACTGGGCTATCTGGTGCAGATGTACACGGTGACCCAATGATAGCTACTAACTGGAAAGAGGCTTGGCCAAAAAAATAGAAGAAAGAAGTCATGTAGAACTTAGAAAAGGTTTTTTTAGTATATTGTGCTTTATTACAGTTAAGATTGATGCTGAATTTATTATAATCAACTTATTTACCAACTGTTATTATTCTTAAATGAATTTATTTGAATTATCAATCATCTGAATTTATGAGGCTTTTAATTAAATAAATCAATAATTCTTATTTATACTACGAGTGTTCCTGTTAAAAACCTAAAAGAAGCAGGGGTTGTCAGTACCTGGAACGATTTTCATTAAACTATATAATATTTTTTTTTTTTTTATTGTTTGTAATAAAGTTATCTTTATTTTAAAAAAAATCCATTTAATTTACACATTGTGTTTAGTACTCTTACCTTACAATAATCAAATTTATCTGAGTAGGATTTTTTTTTTATGGTAGGTAAAATCATCCTATGACAAATCACGCCCTTGGGCGGAGCGGGAAGTAGTGTCAGAATCTTACTGACTAAAAACCTACCCCGTTCCATTCTTTGCCTTGGTCCCAGGGCCCCGGGTGCCATTTTCACATACCCTTTGACCCCAGTAGGCTTCGGCCCTGTTGGGCCCCTACAGTTTGCTGACAACTCCGTGAGGCGCGCGGGACTTGAGCTCGGACCGGTCTGGTACCGGACAGATGGACCGCGAGCTACCCATTGCCCGCCGTCCGCGAGCCCGCGCCTACGGTGGCCGGAAATCGGGATCGGAATCCCAGCGGCGACGGCGGCGTGTCCGCTGTTGCCTGATGCGGTCGGCCTCCTCCTTTGCTAGCATTACTGCTTCGCAGAAGGAGGCGACCGCCTGCCACTCCTCCTCGCTCCGGAGCATGGCTTAAACCAAACCCCGGCGCGAGAGATCGCTGCCGCCGATCGCCCCCACAAGGACACGGCGATGCTCGTCCCAAGCGGGGCACACCTCGACTGTGTGCTCCACCGTGTCCTCCGGACGCTCCGCACAGTGGCGACATCCGGGCGTCGTCTCCACACGAATCTTGTACAGGTACGGTCCGAACTTGCCGTGTTCGGTTAGTACCTGCGCCAAACGGAAGGTGACGACGCCGTGGGGCCTTTCCAGCCAGGTAAAGTTACAATTTTGTATTGAAACCATTATTTATTAAATTGTTTGAAGTTAAAAAAAACACTTAATATTATTCCTGGCAACACTGGCGATGTCTTTGCTGCTAACGGCACACCTATTGTCTCTATTTATGGCAATTTATGCGAGGAAATCTAGTGTCCTTCGGATGATAATATGGTACCGCTTTAGAAACATCTTCAACTATTTTTAATGAAACTGCCCCACACTACTCTTGTATGGTGAGTGTGATTACAAACATGTATGTATACTCACATACACAAGATACCCATAAAAACTATTTCGAGGCCATACAAATATTTGTTCCCTGTGGGAATCGAACCCACGATACGAAGCGCAGCAGCTAATCGCACTTTATGATTATTCAGTAATCAAATTAAAACATTTTTTTAGACGCGTAATTATTAAATATTTTCTTTAACATAGGGATTAAGTACTGATAATCTCTTTCAACACATCTATATGGGATTTAATTTCACTTATATACGATCTTTAATGATAATTGTAAAAGTTTTATTAACATAAATACCTAAACGACAAATTCTTATATAAATCTTAACTTCATGAATTATGTAGAGACGGCTCAGATCATTAACAGCAGCAATTTCCTTATCGAAGAATCCACAGTTAATTAAATTACGGCGTGATTAATAATAATAATTAATTATTTTTTTATGTTTGCAACCCTGCTATAATAATGTCGCCGTTGAGCCAGCCAGCCATCTTGTTTTGTTTCCCGCGCGCGCGATATTTATGAATGTAACCGCAACACAAGCGCCATTGATAAACATAATCGACCATTCGGCCGCAGTGGCTCAAAACAGGTGTTCAGATAGGTACAATGATCGGACGCGAGAAAATTACAGAAAATAATGCCAATTATATAGCTAAACGGCACTTTTTGCCTGTCATTGGTAATTAGATTGACAGGACTGGCAGTGGCGTAGCTAGATAACCAACGGGGCTGGCGCAAAAATAATCTGGGGCCCCTTATTTTAACGTGAGATATCAAATAGACAACTTTTCCTACTCGGAGGCCCTACCACAAACTCTTAACACAATTTATTTTATGACCTAAATTGAATTGTTAAAGGGATAAATAAGGTGTATAGGTCCATCCCGCTTTCTCGCTTGCACTACTGTTATTTTAGGAGAGGCCCCTCGGTGGAGTGGTAAAAGTCCGACACTTCCAGTGTCGGACTTTTACTGACTAAAATGAGTTGCCGTGTTTAAAGCAGTATTGCAATCAGAGAATATATCGAGCGTTAATTATAAATGTATTGAGCAAAAAACAAAAAACTATTTTATTTAGATTTCGAAAGTGGGAGAAATTTTCGCTATTTTAATAAGAGTTGTGTTTGCTAATCGGGTTCTGATGCCCTTGAGTTTGGGGGCCCCGCACTGCGGTAGCTACGCCACTGGACTGACTGCAAAACAGTGCGAGGTTGTGAGCATAACAATATCAACTAGTTTGTTGGGTTATCACACAGTTTTTACGCGAATATTTTACGCTGTCACGCTTGTTATAATTTTAGCGTAAAATGTCGATAATTTATGATATAATTACTTTAATTGTTTAACCTACCGCGGGCCACAGGTGATGGGTGCATTCTTGAAGATAAAAATACGTTTTGTGTATAATGTGACACAACTTTTGATCTTATAAAAATGTTTATCAAAATAATATTCTGTCAATTATGTAAACTTATGGTAGTGACAGTGATAAAAATTGTTGTACTTTAATAAGTTCTTAAATGCAACTATTCTGGTATCTTTGAAGAATAGGTACTCTTCGTAGATACCAGAGAAAATTATGTAGTTGGAAGCACATTGCTCCTGGAACAGATGGTTCATGGGGTCCAAAAGTTCTTTAGATAGAAAATCGTCTAATGACTTCTCCCGCTCTAGGGTAGAGCGCGATGGCGTGTCAGATTTTTACTGGCTAAAACCTTACTTATATTTCTTCTTTTCTTTGCGTTCCAGGGCCCCAGTAGGCTTCGGCTCTGCTTGGCTCTTATTGTTTTGCTGACATCTTTTTGAGACGCGCGTGGAACACTGAGCGCCGTCGATGACTTGAGCTCAGCCGAGACGGTTACCGGAGGGCCGGATGGTTTTATATATTTCTCGTTGTCTGCAAAGGCATGGGGCCTACGGTGGCTAGAAGTCAAGGTCAGGATTCCGGCGGCTGAGGCGTAACGAACGTCCGTTCCCTCACGAGTGCATTACTCGTTCCGGAAAATGGAGGTACTCCCACAAGGTGGACCTATGAGCTGGCGAGCGTCCCAGGAATCTGATGGATGCGAGACGCACAGGACAGGTCGTTGTGGCGACAGTTAGAGGAGGCCTATATTCTATAGTGGACGTCTTACATCTTTTAATATGAAGAAAAAACACAATACAGAAACATTATTAACAGTACCTATACGCATGATTAGAAATCGAATTATAAATCTATCGAATAAATTCCAACAGAATCCAACAATCGAGTCAATCGATTTACTTGTCAATCAGCGAGCAACACAAAATATTGTCAATCATGTCTGTCAATTGGTTTGTCAATCAGAAATACAAAATATTGTCAATATCCTGTCCCTGTTTGGCCAATTTTACAGCGGATATAAGGGGAATCGATTGTTGACAAAAATTTATTGATACGTATTGAATGCTTTTGCATGGCGATTTTGAACAACGCTTTTGTAATTGTAAAACATTTTTTTTTTTATATTCTAATAGTGGAATACAACATTGAAATTTAGAAAAATATGACTTTTTGTAAAAAATTCTTAAATTTATAGACCTTATAGCTTCTACCAGCTAGTAAAATATAGAAAATATTTACCTTAATGACACTCATGCATCAGCCTTATAATATTCCCACTGCTGGTACTCAGGCCTCCTCTCTAGGAGAGTGAATGGGCCGTAATCCACCACGCAGGCCCAGTGCAGGTTGTTGGATGTCACATTGTCTTCGAATTTTTGGCTATAGGACATGCCGGTTTTCTCACGATGTTTTCCTTCACCGTTTTGAGAGCAGTGGTAATCAAATAAATTACACAAAGTAATGCGCCTGGCTGGGTTTGAAACCGCGACCTATAATTCGTAAGTCGGGGCCGTTACCACCCGGCCACCATTGCTCTTAATGACACTCACTAATAAAATAGTATTGTAGTCGTGAAACAGTTATAAAAATCGATCCAGTAGTTTTTTTTTTCTATTTATTTTATTGATTTCGAGGTTTTTATCCACATGGATACGCCAACCCCATCGGACGCTCTGAGTTCTAATAACATTAATTTAAGTAACTGATTAGAGTGAGGAGAATCATAAATAAGATATCTTGGCTAGTGCATGCTAGGCAGTGATGCAATCGTTGATGGTGAGGGGCATTAGTTATTAAGAGCCTACTCTAGCTTAGAAGACACCCAAATTATAATCGGATCGGAAGACCGCAACAGGCAAATCGTTTATATATTTCTTTTTACCCAGGCTTACAACCTGATTAATACAAACAAGAAATTATTTTTACTGACTGTACTTTGGACAAATCTCGTGGACCCGTTGGGAATTGGTGTAGGTAAATTTCAAAACACGATTCTTTTTTTCATGGACTCGGTGGGAAATGAAGAACAATAGAGTCATGGACCTCTGGAAACAACCGATTGCTACTACTACTACATAAATCATTTTTCAAATCTATAGTAAGCGTGTTGTCGGGGATGTGAGAGTCTTTATTGCTCTGCCATCAGATATGCTTGCACGCTGCATGATGGGCAGTCGATAGTTCCCCTTTGTCACACTAATAGTAGTAGTTTTTTTTGCTGTAAATACCATCAGGTGAGATAGTGGTCAAACGCTCCTCGCGTTTGACCACTATCTCACCTGATGGTAAGCGATAATGTGGTCGATGATGGAGCACACCTGCCTAGAAGTATCCTATTCACTATCAGGAAACACAGACTCCGGCAGGGAATTCCACTTCTTAGCTGGACAAACAATATAACTGGAAATACATTTTTTTTTCGATTTTGTGTGTTTAATTTTTGTGGTAATAATATTTTTTTATCTCTTACCATAATAATTTCAAACCTAACATGTTGTAAACTGTGCATTGCATACATTTAATAGGTATGCCTGATAAGCATGCCTGTCTAGATTTTAATATTATTTTTCTCAAAAATCGTGTATGTAATGCTGTTGGTATGCCAATAAATAAATATGTATGTTGCAAGTGTTATCTATAGACATAAAATTTTGAAACAATCGTTTCTTATTAATTATAAGATGAGAAAGGATGGTGAATGCTAGAAAGGCAGTACCCACCTATAAATGCAAGCGTGGGAATCCCTTCTCTACGGTACAAGTATGCTAATCAACAGTTATCACCATATAACAAGCAAGAAAACGCCTAGATAAATAGTTATCTATACTTAATATTGCCAATAAATAATCCTGGAAACTAATAAAATGAATAAGATGCAAACATCATCAAAATATGTATTATACAATGTTGTCAAAACACACATTTGCAGTTGGCAAGTTATTGATAAAGCCGACAATGCATAAGCTGCTTTGCTAACTTAAGCCAGGACACATGTGAGGTGCATTAGCTTAACAATAACTTAAGCTTATTTCATCATCGGGCGGGTTACTTAAGCGTGTGCTGCGTTTGATATCTTGCGAACTTGAGTGCGGTTGGGAGAGTGGGTTGGGAGAGTCGTTTGGCAGATTGTATTAAAGTGTGGGACATAAAAGAAAATAAAACGACATTTAAATTGATAAAATACAATATTTCAATACACCCCTATTAAAAAACTAAGTTACTATTATTATTCAAGCACTGAAAGTTTACATAAACGCACTAAAGTAGTATTTTTTAGGAAATTAGTTATTCTAATCGTAGGTAAGTAATATGGAAAACGCATCGGTAATTGGTTTCTATGCACACACACAACACGCTTGTGACGTAAT
Source organism: Leucania comma (assembly GCA_958295575.1). Taxonomy (NCBI): domain Eukaryota; kingdom Metazoa; phylum Arthropoda; class Insecta; order Lepidoptera; family Noctuidae; genus Leucania; species Leucania comma. The sequence goes on along the minus strand of OY282477.1, from coordinate 17,288,722 downwards.
CATGATTTATCAAAGTGGGTAAGTAATATTTTATCAAGTATATTATTTTAGGATATAAATATTTGTTATTGCCTAAAAAAAATACCTAAATAAATTAAAAGAGCTGAATTAAACTGATTTATACATTACTATGTTTATGCTTCTTAATGACAGAATTATGTGCTGGTAGGTAAACATGGAAAACACTAAAAGATTTGACAACTATATTTAAGGCTGTAAAATTAAATATCGAATCATTACCCCAAACGTTAAAGCAAGCACATTTCACGATAGCACATTTCCAATGTAAATTCACAAATTATTTATTTAAACACGAGAACTTTCCTGAACTAGAATTTATGCATAATTGCATACTTATATTTCTGATTACATCTAATTGACTTATCTCATTACAATCAAGTCAGTGATTAGTGGAACGTAATCAGCTTGATCATTCGAGTGCACTATCCCGTGTGAACGCAGCTTCTCGGACGAGCTCCGTTATTTCATTGGCCAGAAGTCAGTCTTGCTTTATTCGAGCCTGCATCGCTAATCCGTATTGTAAAAAGTTATAATGCTTATTGTTTTATATCCATATATAGATCCCGCGAAGGGTCGATTCGGTACATGAAACCCTATAGACCAAAATGAAAAATATAGTACTTTTTTTTAAAACTCTAATTAATTTTGCGCATGTACGAAATTAATTTCTTTAAATTCCAGGGAGGACGGTGGCACAGTGATCACGTACTGCCATGCACAGTAAGGCATCTATGGAGACCGATATATAGTCTCTCATCACGGATGTCCCGTAACAGGCGTTGCACTGAGGGGGTTCCGGAATAGTCTTTTGAGAGGTAACGGGCCCCTTTGCTGATGGTGATCACCGGGGTGGTTTTAGTGAGGTAAAAATCCCTCACTCCCCGGACTTATCCCCAAAGTCCGAACGCCTTATGAAGGTTTCCCCTCGACAAAAAAAAAAAACTAGCCAGAACTAAATGTTATTAGTTTAGTGAGCAACCCACATTAAAAGTTTCCAAACAATGGTATGGCACAAGGCAAACTAACGAATTACAGTTACAGATTGGCGTTAGTAAATATGTATGATTACCTGTGGTATGCTGTATCCGTAACAAGCAACCCTCGACCCCTCGACTGTCCGATTGTCGCTACCGGACACAGCAACTACGGTTTCCATGGCCTGCAGTGTCGGTATCTACGTATTGTTTTGCACTTGTATGATCTGAATCCTTGCTTAAAAACTAGGTAAGTGCGAGTCGGACACTGAGGGTTCTATATAAACTATGAAAACGTTCAATTAACGAATCGAGTCTCGAAGATTTTTCCTAATCGCAAAAGTTTTTTTTTTGTGACGTAACTGCTAATTTACAGTTTTCAGATTTTTTTCTAAACTTGTGCTACGAGACCTTGCTTCATGCCAAATTTCAGGACTCTAGGTTAACGGCAAGTACCCTATAAATTTTGGTTACCTTGAGAGTGTCGAAATAAAGATACGTTTTTTGCGACTTTTGTTTTAATTTTTTCACAGCTTCACTTTGTTTTAATTTCAACCGATACCTTCGTTCCCGAGATAAAGGGTCTTGACAGTCAGACAGAAGGACAACAAAGTGATCCTATAAGGATTCCGTTTCTACCTTTTGAAGTACAGAACTCCAAAAATTGAAATAATCAGCTTATAGCTTTGTCATAGCTGGGACACAGGCTTTGTTTCTGGGAGAGTCCTAGGGACCATAATACAAATCAAATTTGATCACTTTACTTACATGCACAAAAACTCATTATATCACTCCCTGTAGCTCTACTACAAAATAAACATACCTAATTATACGCAAAGAAAATCTACAAACGACCGACTAATTAAAGACCGATGACGTAATTTCTGCCTCTGATATTAATATCAGCTATAAGGCCTGCACAAGATGTCCGTAATGATAAGGAGCTGATCACATGTTTCAAACGTCTACATTAACGGTGCATTTGATTAGTAATACAGTGTAATTGTGGCCTTAGGACTGGTTTAGACGAGACACATCATAGTGGCTAAAATGTTGCCGGTGAGTTGATTGAACGAATAGTGACACATCAGCTGCTTTAAGACTGTTTTCTGCTTTGGTAGCTGGATATTATACGTGGTTGCGATTATTTTTTTTATTATTATACTCTTTACTGGCTTTAACACGCGACTTTGTCCATGTGGATGAAAGTTAACTGCAAACGTGAAATCGAAGTCGAAGTCAGATAAAAAGTAGCCTATGTCCTTCTTTGGGGTTTAAGATTAGTCCGTACCAAATTTCATCAAAATCGGTTCAGTAGTTTTACCGTGAAAGTGTTGCAGACAGACTGATTTACTTTCACATAATAAGGTGGACAATCTACAAAATATACTGAGTCCTATCTAATATTAATTAATAAGACAGACTAATATTGCCTAAACCTAAGACTCTGCAAACAGAAACTGTTGGCAAAGTTTAATACAAAATATTAAAGATGGATGAAGCAAAGATGAGAAAAGCCTAGAATAAGAGTAATTCCGAGAAATACCTACTGTGATACGTACGTACTCTTAATTTAACCAAGTTGTGAAAAATAAATACAAATTCAATTTTTTTAGTTGTTGCCCGAGTACATGATCATGACAGCTTTCTGAAAATAGTAGCAACAGATTTAAACATCTTTAAACACATGAACTGTATTTAAACCCTTGACCCATAGTACCTGGCCACAGTTTTGCCACTGAGATGTAAGGTAGCCCGTCTAAACTAACCTTTACATTACAAGTTACAAGCTGGGGTTCACAATTACGTGATAATTATTGAATAACAGGTATTATTGTCTATCTGTGTATTGAATAACAGATATTGTCATTGGAATTCAATGTGGTAGCCGACATCTGCAATTTAGACAGAAGGAAATCAAATGTATCAATTTGCAGTTGTTTGTTAGTTGAAGAACAACGGTATTAACGTTACAATCTATTGATCCGATAAAATACTCGTGGCTAGAATAATAGGTACGGGTTACTCTTTAAAACTGAGGTCGATGTGTAGTTGAGTGATAGGAGATACATAGCATATTAAGCCGTGGATCTCAAATATCATTTATAGACCTTTGACATTTGAAGGTCTGTACATGATCAAGTCATCTAGCCAAGAACTCGGCCCGGAGGAGCAATGGGTAGCACGCTCTCCGATCGTCCGGTAACCGACAGGACCGAGCCCAAGTCGTCGACGGCGCGTACTGTTCCCGCGCGTCTCAAGGAGCTGTCAGCAAACCGTAGAGCCTGCTAGCTGCAGACAGGCAGGGTCGAAACCTGCTGGGGTCAAGGGCCGTTTTCTGAGAGGAAGGCTCAGCCCCGGTATGATAGGCAACGAAGGCACGGGGTAGGTTTTTAGTCAGTAAGAGTCTGACACTATTTCCCGCTCCACCCAAGGACGGGATTTGTCATTGGATGATTTTACTAACCATAAAAAAAAATCTACCCAAGAGACAATCTTGTTGCCTAATTACTGGGTTCTAAAATTCAGCTTACCTAGGTCGTGAGGAACCCGGTATGTTGAACAAAAATTTCGAAAACATGTGATATAGACCAATCCGCACTGAGCCCGCGTGGTGGCACTGTTTACTTTAGCGATGATCAAGTCTCAACGTATCAGTTGTTTCTAAAGGGGTTCCTAATACGTCAGCAAAGAGAGCAAAGAGCGCTCACTGTTTTGTTTTCATTTCTTGATTCTTCAAATTTTCCTTGTCCCTTAGCCCCTAACTTTCAAAGCAACGTCGACTCCTTCTAACAATTTTAATATTTATAGACAAGAACATTATTTAGCACGAAAAGACATTTACTAATAATAAATCCGAGACAATCGCTATTTATTACCATTACTTACCTAAGTACTAAACCAGTTGCAGTACAAGTACATATTAATCTGTATATTGTATGTAAATTACCTGCTGTTTAACAGATAATATATTAGCTTTTCGTAATAAGTAGATTTTGTTTTGTTTATTACGTACTGTTTGTACACACAAAGGTATTGTGGTTTGGGTCAGGCTATGGGATTTTTTGAAATAATTATTGCCCTAGATATAACGCAAAGGTTTTTGGAGGTATGTGGAACAGAGAGTAAAGTCTCACACGCCTCCTTTGAAAAGGGAGGATTCTTCGACCAGACGGGTGTTGTCTTGTAGACAACTACCTTATAGATTGTTTCGGGCAGTTGTATCTATTCATATGGTGCGGAGAACTTTAATTGCGCGAAGTAGGATAGTTCCTTTGTGACGACATAGATGTCGCTACAGGATAACTGATATAGTGTAGAGAGCTTGTGTGAGGATTTCCCACATCAAAAATCGGTCAAGTGTGAATCGGACTCGCACACGAAACGCTCCATACAGTCCGTAACTAAAAACGCGATCGCGCCCCATCGTCGACCGCATCATAGCTTTCCATCAAGTGAGACAGTGGTCAAGCCTGAGCCTATTTATACGAGTATGTATAAAAATTAATCCCTACTTCCCTTCGTCACGCCATCACGCGTGAACGGCTGGACCGATTTTGCTAATTCTTTTTTTGTGTTTGTTATTATCAGGAGGTTCTTATGGAAAAAAGTAGGGTAGAGTAGGGTAGGGTAGATTAGAGCAGGGTGAAAGTAGGTTAGAGTTGGGTAGAGTAGAATAGAGTAGTCAGTTGACGGGAGCAAAGCCGCGAGCAAAAGCTAGTCAACAATAAAAAAACCAGACAAGTATGAGTCAAATTCACGCACAGAGGGTTCCGTACAAACCTACCTATTAAAATAATTCAATTCCCGAATCGAGTATCAAAGATTTTTCTGAATTAAAAAAAAGTTTTTTTTTGGTAACGTAACTATAAAATTTACAGTTTTCAGATTTTTACCTAAGTATATTAGTGTTATAACTGTTATAAGATCTTACTCCAATCCAAATTTCAACAAGATTCTAGGTCAACGGGAAGGACCCTATGAATTTTGATTCCCTTGAGAATGTCGAAATGTACGTTTTCTGCGACATAAACGGCCGTAACTTAGAAGTTGAAACTTTTCCGTAGACTTGAAAATACGGTTTTAATTTCAAACCAATACCTTCACGCGTTCTCGAGATAAAGGGTCTTGACAAACAAAAAAACAGACAACAAAGTGGTCCTATGACGGTTCCACTTTTTCCTTTTGAGTTACGGAACCCTAAAAATACAAGCTCTCGAAAAACACTACACACGTTCTGTAGAAGTCGAGTAAAAAACTGAAATCATTTTCAAGCAACTTAAACAGATTCAAAGAACAAATTGCCTTTATCCCTTCAAAATAGCAACACAGCGATTTTATAACAAGGCGGAGCTTCCAACATTTCAACAGATTTGAGCTGATTTCCTCTCCGCAGCCACAATCACACTTCTATCAGAGCATTTCCGCCACTCGCGCCTTGTGATTGACAGTCGCTGTGGAAATTACCTGTTAGCTGTATAAGAGGAGGTTATTGTTTGAAGGGAGAAAGGTGTGAAGTGAAATAATTGACGGTAGAGGTGTGCTCTTAGATTGATGTGCTAATAAGCTCACATCCTGAAAGTAACATGGCTACTGAATCGATTTCAGCTGTTTTTAACATTGGTATTTTTTTATTCCATTTTTGCTCACCGTTCCAATTTGGGAATACCGACTGAAATGAGTATATATACTGTTTCATTTGCTATATATATTCATGTACAACATAAAAGAGCAATATCCAAGGCGTTAAACAATGTGACTGTCTGAGCATAATAATATGTACGATAGCTTAGAATAATAACGCATAGAAACCTAGTAAGAGTGCAAAAAGTGCAAAATAAAAATATGTTTGATGTACCTATGCTATTAAAAACGATATGACTTTTTGCCAGTTTCGAGTACTTAGAACTTGCTTGCTTATATTTACCTGACCGTGCAGAAGGAGGGTTATGTTTTTTATGTTAGTCTTTGTAAATAGGATACTGGTGGTGATTCTATGTGCGACAAACTACAGCATATTTATTTATATAATGGTCGTTATGGACACTGCTACCTAAAGCATGAAAAATTAAACCAAAATTTAATTAGTAATTTCCTATAGTTAAATAAAATCGGACCAAATCTTGATTTAATCCAGCTGCATTGTAGTGTTTACTTTTATTTTCCCATACTTTAGTGGGTAACGGCCTGTAATGGTAAGAATGGTAACGCAGAAAGCTATATATGTGTGCATTTGAGCAGCGTAGACACATTCGGCTCGCGCACACAAGGAAAGTGAAGTGGACATAAATTATCGTTTGTGTTTTGTTCTAGATGCGGCTTCTATGCATTATTATTCTAAGTAAGGTCAATCAATTACCTATATTTTCATTCTGTGCACATGCCCCATTATTGCATCAGGCCCTTTGTTGCTTAGAAAAACCACCTGCCACTTGAATTACCAATTACTTTTTCTCTCCCAAAAATGAATGCAAAACACAGCAAATGCTTATCTAATAGTATCAAACACGCATTCCAACTAATAAACAACGCCACACCTTATGTGTGTGTACACTAATATTTTTTCAACCAACTAACAATCAATAAGGACAAACGGACAGACGGGAGTATTTGCGAGGCATCCATGTGTCGTAAGTTTTCTTTTACCACACTTATTTGCATACAACGCCTTGATCTATAGAGTTTGGTATGTTTAGAGGAGGATTTTTTTGGGGTAGGAAATTATTTATTTATTTATTACAACTTGGAGGACTTACAGCTTATAAAAAAAAAACTTAATAAAAAGAAAAACCATTATAGACGACCTTTACGCTTTCCATCAGGTGAGATAGCGGTCAAGCGCGAACCTATCAATAATTAAAAAAAAGTCCTCACGTGTAGTGGCAGAATTAAAATTGAGAATTGAGCATAAACAGACTTTAACACAATATTGTTTAAAGGTTATAGTTACATTAGTATTATAAAAACGGTTACAGTTAAATACACAAAGTCAAAATTCAATAGTTAAAAACATATTACAGAAAAGTAGGGAAACAATTAGGTTACTTGAAAAATCTGAGGCCTATGCGTCTTCTGGCTATCCGCACATCTCATCACTTGTCCTATTCTATACTCTATTCGTGATAGCATTAGACAGTAGTTAAAAAAGGTTGGTTTTAGGGGACCCTTTGTAATAAAAGTACAATATATAGATATTGTGCTTTGTTACAGTCAAGATTGATGCTGAATTTATTATAATCAAATCATATACCAACTGTTCTACTTACATTAATTCATTTGAACTATGCTTCTTCTGAATTTTTGAGGCTTTTAATTAAATAAATTATTTAGTTCTTACATACTAGTGTCCACGTTAAAAACCTACAACTACTAGTGTCCATGTTAAAAACCTAAATGAAGCAGGGGTTATCACCTGGAACGTTTTTCATTAAATATGTAAGTTATTTCTATTTGTATGAATGTTAAATAATTATCTTGTTGCCTTGTATTGTGTACAATTCATATTTTTTGTAAGGAGGAAACTTATTGATACGCCATTAAAAAAAAAGTAAAATTGTTTGAATTAAAGTTATGTTTATTTAAAAAAATCCATTTCATTTACCTATTTATGTGTCAAATTTGAAACCATTATTTATTAACATTATTTGAATTTATCTCGAAAAATAAACGTCTTGCATACCTGCTTCTATTCCTCTTTTGTCTAATGCATAAGTGTTTGGAGTATAGGGAGTAGCGGGTGGGTGTATCAGACTTTTACTGACTTCAACCACACCAGTGTTCTTAAATTACCCTTTTGAGTTCTAGAACCACAGTTTCCCTTTCAGAAATTCTCCATGTTCCTAGCGAGAATCGGCCCTCCTGCGGTTTGCTGAATGAGGAACACGTGTAGAACACTACGTGATGTCGACGACTCGAGCTCGGTCTTCACCAGACGACCGGCAAGCTACCCATTGCTCGTCGTTCGCAAGCCCGCATCTACGGTTGCCGTAGATCATGGTTTTATAACCGTAAAAAAACTGGTTTTCACGTCTTGGAATACAGAGAAATCAGGGTATTGATGACTAATTGCGTATAATTTATACCTACTCTTAGGTATATCTAGTGGAGGGAGCAATGGTGGCCCATTAGCAACAGAAACAGCTAGACGTACCTAATTCTTTGTGTAATTTTTATCATCTGCTCTCAAAAAGGTGAAGAAAAACGTCGTGTCCCAGAATAAGAAATTCCAAGACACATTCATCAATAAATTCGTACTGGAGCCACGGAATAGATTACAGCCCATTCCCTCTCCTGGAAAACAGGCCTAAGTTCCAGCAATGGGATCATTCCGTAAGCATCCAGGAGGGTCGAAAACTAATAATGATGAGTCTCTTCGGTGTATTGAGTTCTAATTACTATGGTCCAGTGGAACTGTAGGGGCCCAGTAGGGTCGAAGCCTACTGGGGCCAAGGGTTAAGTGAAAATGAACCCCGGGGCCCTGGATCGACGACAATGCATGGAACAGGGTAGGTTTTTAGTCAGTAAGAGTCTTTCACTATTTACCGCCCCACCCAAGGGCAGGATTTGTCATTGGATGATTTTACCTACCATTAAAAAGTGGATTCCAAGCATTTTCCTCCTACAACACATCTCAAAAGCGTTTATGTACCTGATTTTAATGACATTTTATAATTTCAAAATACTTTATAACTATCTTCATTGTTGAACGATGAAAGGACTAACTGTATAACATATTTCACAGCCCATCTCGAGTTAAACAATTTATTAGCGCCATTTAAATGGTACCTCACGATCTCAGACTTTGTCATATCGTTAACAATTGTTCGTTTTAACACAACAATGTAGTATATTAAATTATGTTTTCTGTAACGGCTGTTACAAAGTCTAGAGGGTATACAGTTACATAGATGTATGTCAGGAATGCTTTTCAAAGCGGTGGGATGAAAATTCAATTATTTTGCCGTGTAAGGATGTATAGCGGTGTTCACAAAAGTCTAAATTTCCGTGGCGGTGTTTGATGACCCGTGAGATTGGGACCTGATTGGGACGGAGTATTTACATTGTAACAGTATTTGGAATATAACATGATCATATTTGAAACTAAAGCTACAATGGTTTGTGAGAAAAGAAAGTATTATTTGACTAGTAAAAGACTACAAGAGCAGTGGTGGCCGAGTGGTAACGGTCCCGACTTACGAGTTGTAGGTCGCGGATTCAAACCCAGCCAGGCGCATTACTTTATGTAATTTATTTCATCACCACTGCTCTCAAAAACGGTGAAGGAAAACATCGAGAGGAAACCGGCATGTCCTAGAACCAAAAATTCAAAGACATGTGATATCCACCAATCCGCACTGGGCCTGCGTGGTGGATTACGGCCCATTCCCTCTCCTAGAGAGAAAGCCTGAGTCCCAGCAGTGAAAACTTTAAAAAGGCTGATGCAATGCAAATGCAATAGACTAAAATTGACTTATTTTAAACTCTTAGTTTTTTTTTGTTACGGTCGGTTTTTGACAACGTCATTTTTTTTTTAAATATAAACCGCACAGCCAAATTGACTCACATGCCATTCTATTTGATCTAAAACCTCTGGTGTAATGTTGTAATGCCTCGCGCACTGAGGGATCCGTACAAATTCGATTCGAGATTTTTTCGAACCACAAAAAGTTATTATTTTCTGATGTAAACCACAAATTTACAGTTTTTCCTTTACTTGTGCTATAATATCTTGCTTCTTGACAATTTTCTAGTTCTAAGTCAACAGGAAGTACCTTTTTGGTTTTGATTTCCTTGCGATTGTCAAAATATGCGTATAAAAGACCATAACTTTAGATTGTATTGACTTAGAAATTTGATTTGTTCACAGCTCCACAAAGTACATAGTGTATTTAGATATCAGTCTATTTTTGTTTTTCCAAATTATTTATACACACTGCGTCTACATCCAACTCTCCTGTCGCATGCCTGCTGGAAGAAATTTCGCCAGAAATAAGCTGTACCTTTGTACTCTTTTATCTGTATTTGTTTTTTATTGTTAAGTGTTTGTGTGTACATAAATAAATAAATAAAATAAATAAACAAGTAGCTGACCTGAGTATGTGATATTAATTTCAGCTTCATACCTCCACACGTCTTGAAAAACGGACAGCCAGGGTTCCGTTTTTGCCGAACGACGTACGGAACCGTAAAAAAGTTTATAAAATGACAGTCCTTTTCGTAGCTTGACTGCTGCGCTGCGGGCTACAGGTTTGATTTCTTCACGGAAAAAACGTGTGTGTGTTTTGAAGGGTTCCGATAGTCGCTCTTGGCCTGGGTCCACGATGCAGGGGTATGGCGAAACATGTTTAAAAAAAAAACTGGGCAAGTGCGAATCGGACTCGTGCACTGAGGGTTCTGTACTAGGTTACCTATGCAAATAGTTCTATTCCCGAATCGAGTCTTGAATATATTTTCGAGTCGCAAAAAAGTGTTTTTTTTTTTTCGTGACGTAATAACATAATTATTTATTGTTTTCATTTATTCCTATATCTATGCTATAAGACCTTGTTTTATGCCAAATTTCAAGATTTTGGGTCAACGGGAAGTACTTTATAACTTTTAATTCCTTAAGAGTGTCGAAATATATGTTTTTTTTTTCGTTTTTTTTTTTGCGACATAAACGGCCATATCTTTTTTTTTTTCATTAACTTAGTACTTTGATTTTTGACAGCTTCACATAAAAACCATAGACCTGAATATATGGTTTTAATTTCAACTTGATATGTCCACGCGTTCCCGAGATTAAGGGTATTGAGAAACATACAGACAGATAGACGCACGACAGAATGATCCTATATGAGTTCCGTTTTTTTTTTCTTTTGACGTACGGAATCTTAAAAAATAATTCATGACTCCAAATCACTTTCAAGTACCTAGTTTGGAATCAAGTGGGATATTGCACTAAGTGTCAATCACAAGTGAACGCTTGACTTTCAGTGTTCACGTTTCGCCGGTAGCTACAGTTCAGACACGAGGTTATTCGTGACTTTCGTAAAACAAAGCGTTTATTTTTGACGTGATTTGTTATTTCTAAGAAAACATAAATTCTTATATGAAGAATATTAAAGATATTTTTTGTACTAGCAACTGCCACCAGCCGTTTCATTCGTGTGATAATAGAAAATTATCCCTAGGAAAAAAACTGAGCAAGTCCTAAGTTTAAACTTACTGAAAGTAAACAGTTCAATTATATTATTTCCGAATGAAGTCTTGAAGACGAAAATTAAAACCATTTACTCAAGTCTACGGTCCCTTGAAATTGCGAAAAAATCAAACTTCTAAGTTAACGAAAAAAAAGATACCGCTATTTATGTCGCAATAAAGGTATATTTCTACAGTCTCTAGGGAATCAAAATTCATAGGATGCACTACTTCCCTTTAAACATACTCCACACACACATACTTACATACTTTTACATACTTACTTACTTAACATACTTTTTTTTTAGAATCTTAAAATTTGGCAAGAAGCAACGTCAAGCAACGTACAAGAAAAACCCTGAATAAATATTTTTCATTGCTCATACGCTGAAAGTAGGTCTGAACATGCCTGAGAAGCGGGTTGAAAGTAATACTTTTCATCCCTAGGGAGAATCACTTTCAACTGACAGTTGTCAAATTATTTTAAAAAAAAAACTAGTTTTATCGTCGCATTTCTATTGATCTATGTCTCAACTTTCTATACAGCTAGTCAATTACAGCGCGATGCAAAATTGAAATTAAGAGATAAGTATCTATTTTTTTTTTAATTACATAATTATTTATAATTTACTTTCAATGAATTATTTAATTCTTTAAAACTAACATAGATATGAGAAATATTTACCATTTTTCACTGATATAGGTAAATGAAAAATGATGGCTGAAAAGCCGATTGACCACAGAAAAAAAAAATGGCGCGAATATTGTTGTAGAATTTTGTTTATAAGTACTTTACTAAATCTCTGATGTAAGAATTTTTTTAATTACACAATAATCAAATTCAGTTAAGGATTCAACGCCTGATTCTTAAGAGAAGAGGTTAAAGCAGTAGTTGGAAACTTTTTACGGCCTAAATCAAAAGAAACATATCTAAAATCATACGACGACCTTTGACGACGACTCAGGTTTTTATTTTTATTTTCCTTTTATTCGTAATGAAAAGCACAGTGTTTACCTCGGGTGAAAGGCTTATTTAGTCCCTCGAATATTAGCGACCTCGCTTCGCTCGGACGCCAAACTTCTTCTCGGGACTAAATAAGTTACTTTCACCCCTAGGGTAACAATGTACTATTGCACTTACGTTATAAAATAATGAAGTACTTTTTTTCGATTCAGAAAAATCATCGATTCAATTCGGAAATCGAACTGTTTATAGGCTATGTAAGTTTTTTCGGATCTCTCGGTGCGCGTGTTCTTGCACTTGGCCAGTATTTAACATTACAGCAGCTATAAACTTTTCAGAAAGCTTCCATTTTTTTTTTTTGTAGTTAAAATCATCCTATGACAAATCCCGCCCTTGGGTGGAGCGGGAAGTAGTGTCAGACTCTTACTGACTAAAAACCTACCCCGTTCCTTCGTTGCCTATAGTGCCGGGGCTGAGCCTTCCTCTCAGAAGGCCCTTGACCCCAGCAGGCTTCGACCTTGCCTGCCTGCAGTTAGAAAGCTCTACCAGTAGAGAAATTTAATATTTTTTTCAAATTGCCCTATCTAAACCTTCCTCAGTCTAAATTAAGTTGATTTAGGGTGTGAGCACACAAAAGTGGTGTCGTAATTTTGACTTGTTATCGACATCGTTACGTTTATTTATCGCCTTTAAAACAAATATTCCGGTTCGAGGCGCTTTTTAATGCACCATCAACTTTATGATGGCTCGCAGCATTATGTTCTGCTAAATTGTTGCAAGAGTGTGGAAAGTGCTGAATTATGGAATAGCTTGCACGTTGGTGTAGGGTGACATAAAACTAAAACATAGGTTGAATAAACCTATGTTAATAAACAAAAAAGCCCTATTATTTTAGGTAGTATAATAATTTTGTGGTGGGTAAAATCCTCCAAAGACATCTCTCGCCCTTGGGTGGAGCTGGAGATAGTGTCAGACTTTTACTGACTATAAAACCCACCCCGTTCCTTCTTAGCCCTACATATTGGGGCCGGACCTTCCTGTCAGAAATTGGTCCATGACCACAGTAGGCTTCGACCCTGCTCGGTCTCTACACTTTGCTGACAGCTCCTAGAGGCGCGCGGGAACATTACGCGCCGTCGACGACTTGGGTTCGATCCGGACAGTTACCGGACGGTATTCCGGCGTCGGTTGCGGCGTGAGCGCCGTTGCCTAATGCAATCGGTCTCCTCCTTTGGTAGAATAAGGAAAGTCTGGGAGGAGCTGTTATAATAATAGCATAGCATTAGCCTTACAATGTTCCCACTGTTGGGACTCAGGCCTCCTCTCTAGAATAGGGTTAGAATAATACTAATGAATAACATAATACTAATGAATGACAACTTGAATTGACGCAATTTAAATGCAAATGAAAAGGCCATAAAACACAAAATAATGAACACATTCAGCTTAAACACCAGCACACTCCATCAATTAGTTTCAGGTTTGTAAGCAATATAATTTATATCAGCAACTGACAGTTCTATGTGTCGCTGTTGACACTTGCCCAAACGTAAACTGGAACAACTCCATCGAGAGACATGATTCTTATTATTAGTATAAATCTACTGATAGGCAATGAGGAATATTATTTATTATTTTGAATCTATTTATCTCAGGACCCTGAGGTCCTGGACCTCTGGAAGGCGTTCGAGGAGCTGAAACCAACTTGTAGAGGCCCTTTTTATATTTGATAGCTTTATTAGATTATAAGGACCCCGCAATGGGTAGCTCGCCATCCGGCCATACGGTAAGAATCAAGTCTGAGTCGACGGTGCGTTGTGTTTGACGCCCGCTTCAAAGGAGACAGTTAGTAGGGCGTATACACCTAATCCGCCGGTACAAACCCGGTGGCATAGTAGTGTTTTTGAGTGATATCTTTTCAATACTTTTTCGTCGACCCATTCCATAATGTTTTAGCATAGCATAGAATCAGCCTTTATAATGTTCCCACTTCGCGGATTCAGGCCACCTCTCCAGTAATCCACTACACGGGCCCAGTGCGCGTTGGTGGATGTGACATGACATGTCTTCGAATTTTTGGTTCTAAGACATCCCGGTTTCCTCACGATGTTTTCCGTCACCGTTTTGAGAGCAGTAGTGATGAAATAAATTACACAAAGTAATGCGCCAGGCTGGGTTTGAACCTTCAACCTACAACTCGTAAGTCAGTTACTACTCGACCACCACTGCTCTCGATAATGTTTTAGTCAGTAAAAAACACTGACACGTCACTATTCCTTAAAAGCAAATGGACAACTGAAGAGCGGACAGGCGCTTGCCACCGGGTAGACCAGGCGGGCGCAAGCCACCAGCATCTTGCTGGTGGCTTGTAAAAAATTACAGTCTGCACCTCGGCGCGTCGTAATTCCATAGCATTATTAAATGGATATCCAGTATCTTCCTTGTCGTTTATTTAAAATAGAGTAATGTCTTTAACAAGATATAAGTTTATTACTATCCGAGGCGTCTCCACACTCAAAAATCAAGAGCTGGTTATCCCTGTAGGAACCGACAGTAAACGCGAAAAGATGCGTTGCGGCGTCGCTAAAAAGAGCGGCGGGTGTCAATGCCGATTTTAGCGGTTAAACATTAACGCGGTTATAAATGTTTCGGCCCTTTCTGCGAAGCAATAATGCGAGCGGAGAATGTACTGAAAAGCGTGAGTAGCTGGTCCCAGCATGACGACTCCCGGCCACCGACGGAGCGGGAAGTATTGTCAGACTGTCTGTCTGACACTACTTTCCGCTCCGCCCAAGGGCGGGATTTGTCATTGGATGATTTTACCTACCATAAAAAAAGGTGTGAGTTTGAGGACCGCGAGCAATGAATAACTTAACGTCCCATAATGAAATTTCAGTGTTATTGACATGACCTGACAAATCTCCTCCCGCCGAAACGGGAGGAGATTTGTGACGATTTATATTTCTAAAAAGCGCGATTCGCTGCTGCGCAGTGTGTCGCAGGTTCGATTCCCGCACAGAACAAATACTTTTTGGTCTCATACTCACGATACAAGAGTGGTGTAAAGTTAAGCTTCAATAAAAAAAGTTGAAGATGTTTCCAAAGCGATACCAATTATCATCCAATGAATGGACACTTAATTTCCTCGCATAAATTGCCATAAATAGAGACAATTGGGTGTACCGTTAGCAGCAAAGACGTCGTCGGTGTTGCCAGGTATAATATGAAGTGATTATTTATAATGCACATACATTGTGCGGGTTAAATTAACGACACCTGTTCTGTTAGGATTGTAGCATAGTGGTAGCGAGAAGCGAAGCGATACTAAAGCAACTGATGTAATATCTTCTTTTTTTTTTTTTAGTTTAGTATTAAAACTCGCGTTTGACCAATATCTCATCTGATGGTAAGTAATGATGTGGTTGACGATGCGATGGAGCATGTTTGTTTTAAAAAAGGGCCAGTTTTTTACTTACATTATTTATGTTTTAGTTATATAGGTGTGTGATATTAGCAAATTAAAGTGTAATGTATCTTCAAATTCATGTAGCCATGTCTTTTTTATTATTTTTTCATGAAATAACTTCTCCTTCTCTGTATGATGCGAGTGTCAGGGTTTCACTGCAATAGACCCACCAGAGTTCTTTCAGTTCCCTTTGCATTTCAAAAATCCCGCAGACCAAATTCAAGTCAAAGTAACATGAAAATAGTACCTAACATTTTACGATGAGAAATGATTTCTAATGCTATTGATAAAAAATAATTTGCATTTCATAATCATCATTTCAACCGAAAGATGTCCAGTGTAGGATATAAACCCAAGTATCACCACAACGGCCCATCTTGCGCTACGTCTTCCTGTAGACCAGAACTTTTTTGTTCTGCAAGCAATATACTTTAGGTTTATATTTTCTTCAGGCTATAACTTGCATTTGATAAGAAGAAATAAAATCTCTTGTAACAGAACTCTTCACTGAAAACAAAAAATAAATAGTCCATTTATAGCATAGCTATTTTTTATCGCTGGACCACAAGCCCACAGGCCACCCGATTGTGTTTCTTCATAAATATTTCTCGTCAGATGATTTATATGTCAGGTCGGTCTAATTATTTGGGTCAAGCCTTTACGAGATCAACTTTTTTTTTTCAACTCGAAGCAAGCTTTCTTATTGTTTGGTGGTTTTATATAAATTTTGACTTTCATTTTTAAGAAATGGACATACAAAGATTTTTGTTCCCGGAAATTCGATTACGATAATATGTGGTTTTAAGAATTATGAGCCAGTTGGTTTTAATTTACGTAATTTATTTGGTTATTTATGAATTATTATTGTTGTTTTACTTTGATTTAGTATGCAATTGTGAACCTCTGTCGAGAGTCGGAGAACAGATAAACGGTATCTTCCTAATTATTGAATGATATAGTGTTAATACTGATTCAGTGTATTTAGTTAATTATGAAAAATGTTTCGGGTTAGAAATATATTTTGTTAATGTCACCGGGTACTTATAAACTCCGTAAGATTATAATAAATATTGCTATGTATGAATATCTCAATAGGTATTTTATGAATAGATTTTTTTTATTGTTTGTTCTGACAAACATGTTCCGCTGCCAATACTGGACAATGGACATATTAATTTTTAGCTCATTTAGTTTGGTAATCACTACATAGTACCTTTAGAACAAAGTCGCTTCCCGCTGTTTGTCCCTATGTATGTTTAGAACTTTAAAACTACGCAATAGATTTTAATGCAGTTTTTTTTTTAATAGTTAAATTGATTCAAGAGGACGTTTTATATGTATATTAAATGCATAATATATTTAATATATATAATGCATAATATATTTTATGATCCTACCTAAGTAATGCGAATACAATAAAAAACTAATATTTGACACTTTGTAATCTATCAGTGTCTTATAGAATAGTACATTTTGATACAAGTGGGGAAAGTTTGTCATTGTAGCCGAGGCGAAATTCACCCGAGCCGTACAGGCGAGGGTGTTATGAAGCCGAGTGCTGCAGTGACAAATCTCCACGTGTATCAAACGACGTTTTTCAATACACTTACGAAGAAATACGATGAAAAATCCACCAATAATCTATCTTCTATCGGAAAATTACGACGCATTTTTGTTCATTTTGTACTGAAGAAAAATTTCCAAAGTTACCTAATAATTTAGTTTTGATTTGATGGCAGCAGGCTTTTTTACCTCAATCACATAATCTGGTAGCGTAGCATCTAAAGGATTCTCTTCAAATCTTCTTTTTCACAACTATCAAAAATGAATAAGTTAGTTAATATTAGGTGTACTTTTTCCCGCGCATAACCTTTGCAGGTTGAAGAAGAAGCAAAGGTATCAAACCGTATACATCCTAATATTAAAAATATAAAAATTCAAATATTTTTGAATTTAGAACACAGATAATTGTTAATTTGTTGGTATTAACAAATTATTGCTTACGTAATCGTGTTGAATCACTAATTCAACATCACTGACTTTATCCACACAGCACTTTTATTTCCTTGACTTGCTCTTTCTAAAATCGACAACCGACTACTCTCGTGGGTTCGAACACCCGCTATTAATAAAAGTGAGGACCGGATCTACCGCCATCTTGGCAGAAACAGTTAACTATTTATTCAAGTCAGTGTATGTATAAAAACAACCAGAAAAATCCTTACAAAAATATAAATATCTGAAACATTTGATTTAATGTCACATAAAGTTCAAGAATTATTTAATGCGCCACATTAAATGTAAAATCGTCATTTGACAAAACAAATATCAAAACTAACGCCATCTAGACGACAGTTATTTCTAACTTTAAAATATTAGCTGTCACATACGACAACAAGTGTCATTGTCATTTGAAAACCTTATCCAAACAATAAGATTCCAACATTCGGCCATCCGCATAATTTACGCGTCCCTGCGTAATTGCGAGAGTGTCTTTTACTTTAACGATCAAATTTTAAAGAAATGAAGGTAATGGTAGTTTGCGGGACTTCGTTCTTGTTCACTGTTCCGCATACCTCTAACCAACCTCTGGTGAACCTCGACTACGAACATTAATGCAGCCTTCATGCAGCTACCACATCGTGATGTCATATATCACTTCCTAAAACTCTTGAGCCCTGCAGCCAGCACCTACGGCTTTAAAAGGTAACCTCACCACAAGCATGCTGACCTGATCTTAGCCCCATCAGTGACCTTGACTAAGCAGACTGTACTTTTGGCCATCATGTGAAGAGACTTTCCTGGTTGACGACAGCAGTCAGACGTAATGGCTTGCATTGAGTTACACATCATCGCTCCGACCCTCTGGTACTTGCAGCACTTCTCCGACCAACTGGAATCTGCAGAATTATCTCGACTCATGGAACATCACCACTATCTCACTGGGGCATCCCCGAATCATTGGGACAGCACCACCCTGACTCACTGGAACATCACCACACACAGCTCAGAATCACCGAGATCTATGCGGTATCCGGTTCTGACTCACTGGAACCAAACTTCCACTGACCTGGCGTGCATCACGACGCCTGAAAGACTCTTATCAATCATTTATGTTGCCACATAAGAAATTAACGACAAAAATTTATAAATCCTGCATTGCAGTTCAGAGTTCTCCGTGCGATCTAACCACATAAAAATCTGACATCAACCACCAGACAGCTGCCCGGATGGGACAACAACATCCATCTGTTGGGAGGATGCTTGGTTTTTGATGAAGGTTTACGGGGACTTCACACCCTGTCCCCGTACCTGTAAATTACAATTGCATAAAAGAAACACTACCATTAATCGATAACAATCAGTTACATACAACTGTATGTACATATAGTATGGTGTAATATATACTACATACATTACTTGTAGAACAAGGCGTTACTATCTTGAAACTTAAAGAGCGGTGCAAGTCGCTTCTACCTTGAAGCCGCCAACATACAACTGTACGTTATAAACCATGTATTCGGTCAATATGTGGCTCAAAAACTATCCTTAAAATTTATGACTGTACCAGCTATGTACATTTACGAAACTGCTTTGTTTGTTAGAATCAGTTTACATCTGTTTCAAAAGCTATCAGATTTTTTTTTTTTTTAAAAGAGACTGCAGTGCGTCCTCAATGTATGAACAAATCGTGTGAAAATAAGCTTTTTTTTTTTGGCATCGAAAACCCAATAATTCAAAAATGTACCCTTATTAAAATTTAAGAAAAGTCTATCTCGCTATTAATGGATAAATGTTACTATACTTTTTTTTTTATGACAATTTGTAATATTTCTCATTATGCAACCACATGGTTTACATATTGACTGTTTTGAGATAGAACCTATGTTTAACAAATTGAAATTCTGATTCTGATCCTGACTAATTACGTTACTAGTGGCACAAGTCGCTACTACCATACCACTGGAGCTGTACAAGTCGCTACTACCTTAACACCACTGGGGCGGTACAAGTCGCTTCTACCTCGAAGCCGCCAAAATAAAACTGTACGCTATATACTGTATTACTAGTGGTACTAGTCGCTACTACCTAGAAACCACTAGGGTGGTACAAGTCGCTACTACCTTGAAACCACTAGGGTGGTACAAGTCGCTACTACCTTGAAACCACTAGGGTGGTACAAGTCGCTACTACCTTGAAACCACTAGGGTGGTACAAGTCGCTACTACCTTGAAACCGTCAGAACTTGTTCTAATAATTATGCTTTGCACACCTTATGCATAATTGCGCTGTGCACTCAAACAACTATGCTTTGCACAGCTTGTGCATTCCAACAACTACGTTTTGCACGGCTTGTGCATTCTAACAACTATGCTTTGCATACCTTGTGCAATCTAACAAGTATGCTTTGCATACCTTATACATTCTAATACAGATTCATATTTGTTTATTTGCTCAAACAAATCAAAAAGAAATATTTGCTCTAATAATTATACTTTGCACACCTTTTACAATCTAACAACTATGCTTTGCACACCTTGTGCCTACTAACTATGCTTTGTTGTGCATTCTAACTCTATGCTTTGCACATCTTGTGCACTCAACAACTACATACTATTATGTTTTGCACACCTTGTGCAATCTAACAAATATGCTGTGCACACTTTGTGTATTCTAACAACTAAGGGCTGATTTCATCATTCAATATAAAAACTTAGTTCAACTAAACTGAGCTCAGCGTAATCTAGTTTAGACCCATATCATAAACATGGGCGACAACAAAAGAATTAAAACTGAGTTAGCCTAAACTAGATTCAATTCATATCGGTGAAATGCAAATGAAGCTATAATCTCGATTAGACGCTCTAACTGTATTTGTTTTAATTAATCGCAATTAGTTTATTGGGGAATTTGGCTCTAAGCTTTGCACACTTTGTGCGTTCGAATTCAGATTCATATTCCTTAATTTTTTTTCAAATAAATCAAACCTATATATTTGCTCCAATAATTATGCTTTGCACACCTTGTGCAATCTAACTATGCTTTAAAAACCTTGTATACTCTAACAACTATGCTTTACACACCTTGTGCATTTTAATTACTATGCTTTGCTCATTTTGTGGATTCTAACAACTATGATTTGCACATATTGTGCACTCTGACAACTATGCTTTGCACATATTGTGCACTCTGACAACTATGCTTTGCACATATTGTGCACTCTGACAACTATGCTTTGCACATATTGTGCACTCTGACAACTATGCTTTGCACATATTGTGCACTCTGACAACTATGCTTTGCACATATT
The DNA here is from genome assembly GCA_958295575.1 of Leucania comma. Lineage (NCBI taxonomy): Eukaryota > Metazoa > Arthropoda > Insecta > Lepidoptera > Noctuidae > Leucania > Leucania comma. The sequence goes on along the minus strand of OY282477.1, from coordinate 17,267,807 downwards.
GTGCACTCTGACAACTATGCTTTGCACATATTGTGCACTCTGACAACTATGCTTTGCACATATTGTGCACTCTGACAACTATGCTTTGCACATATTGTGCACTCTGACAACTATGCTTTGCCCATATTGTGCACTCTGACAACTATGCTTTGCACATATTGTGCACTCTGACAACTATGCTTTGCACATATTGTGCACTCTGACAACTATGCTTTGCACATATTGTGCACTCTGACAACTATGCTTTGCACATATTGTGCACTCTGACAACTATGCTTTGCACATATTGTGCAATCAAACAACTATGCCTTGCACCCCTTGTGCATTGATTACATTCCCACTCGACTGCGCTCACCTTGCCTTGCGCGGCGTCTGCCTAGGGCACTGCGCGACGCCTACTTTGCGCACTGCGCGACGCCTACTTTGCGCACTGCGCGACGCCTGCTTAGCGCACCGCGCGACGCCTGCTTTGCGCACCGCGCGACGCCTGCTTTGCGCACCGCGCGACGCCTGCTTTGCGCACCGCGCGACGCCTGCTCCGCGCACCGCGCGACGCCCGCTTTGCGCACTGCGCGACGCCCGCTTTGCGCACTGCGCGACGCCTGCTTTGCGCACTACGCGACGCCTGCTTTGCGCACTGCGCGACGCCTGCTTTGCGCACTGCGCGACGCCGGCTTTGCGCACTGCGCGACGCCTGCTTTGCGCACTGCGCGACGCCTGCTTTGCGCACTGCGCGACGCCTGCTTTGCGCACTGCGCGACGCCTGCTTTGCGCACTGCGCGACGCCTGCTTTGCGCACTGCGCGACGCCTGCTTTGCGCCCTGCGCGACGCCTGCTTTGCGCACCGCGCGACGCCTGCTCCGCGCACTGCGCGACGCCTGCTTTGCACACTGCGCGGCGCCTGCCTTATGCACTGCGCGGTGCCCACCATGCGCACTGCACGCACACCACAATGCATTCGCATGGCGTACCACACTGCGCCCGCCATGCGCACCGCCCTGCGCTCGCCATGCGCACCACAATACGCTCGCCTGGCGTACCACGCTACGCTCGCATGGCGTACCACGCTGCGCTCGCATGGCGCACCACGCTGCGCTCGCATGGCGCACCACGCTGCGCTCGCATGGCGCACCACGCTGCGCTCGCATGGCGCACCACGCTGCGCTCGCATGGCGTACCACACTGCGCTCGCATGGCGTACCACGCTGCGTTCGCCTTACGCATCACGCAGCGTTCTTTTCGCGCACCATGCTGCGGTTGCTTGGCACACCACGCCGCGGCCGCTTGGTGCACCACGCCGCGGCCAGTTGGCGCACCACGCTGCGGCCGCTTGGCGCACCACGCTGCGGCGGCTTGGCGCACCACAGTGCGCTCACCTTACATAATACGCAGCACTTGCTTCACGCACCACGCTGCGGTCTCTTGGTGCACTACACTGCGCTCGTCTGGCGCACCACGCTGCGCTTGCCTCACGCATCACGCTGCACCCATTGCTACTGCTTTTAGAACAATAATTGCACACAACAAATGTTATAAAAAGTGCTAGCTGTTAGTCTCGGCCTTGTTTGGAAAACGACTTTATAGTTCAATCGGATTTAAGGTTGGATTATCAAGCCTTTTAATACTAATGTAATCACTAACAATGACTGCTTAGTGGCCGTAAAAATTCAAATTTAACCAGACCACTAACTGTTTTCAAATAGAACCAAATAGTTGAAAACAATATGATGAACCCGTACATTCATATAATTATTGTAGGTAAGCAACACAACACATCAGCAACATATTTCAAAGTTGTACCTACTTGTCTCAGATTAAAGTTATGATTAGTCTGATACAAGATCATTTGTTAATTACTCAAGCCCCAAAAGAACGCCGGAAATTCGCACACCTATTGTCTTTCTATTCTGTCTAATTACGGTATTCAAATGATTAAAATAAATCCACAAACGATATTGCCGTCCATGTTAAATTTATATCAATAAAATACCAGTAAAAATAAGGGTAATAGCCGTTGGTTTAAAACAAAAACCACTACATTTATATTCATTTCAATTAAAATACAATGAGGGTAACTTGTAAACCCACAGCTCGAAATAAAAACTTATCAGAAAAATATCAATAGGTACCCATTGGTTTCTTAAAAAAAATCGATATTGACCTTACTGGATCAGTGAATCTCTTCAATGATGAGGAAATTATAATCAAACTCAGTTTTTCTTTGAATATGTACCAAACAATTGTGTCAGTTTAAAGATAAACAAACCTATTTGCGTTCACAAATGCTACTAGCACAATATTTAATACTACAATACAGTGTAAGGTACTGAACCAACACAATCCGTTACAACAAAGACAGTTATCTTTTAAATACAGGAACATTACAAAAAGGAGAAAAAAAAAACAGGTAGAAAATAAAATTAATTTCTTACCCTATGACAGCGTCAAATCAGAACAACCAAACTTACGTATGTGGGCCTGGATATAATTGGCTGGTATAACCGACCAACTATTAATATCCCGCTTCTGAATTGTTGAATCACTAATTCAACATCACTGACTTTATCCACACAGCACTTTTATTTCCTTGACTTGCTCTTTCTAAAATCGACAACCGACTACTCTCGTGGGTTCGAACACCCGCTATTAATAAAAGTGAGGACCGGATCTACCGCCATCTTGGCAGAAACAGTTAACTATTTATTCAAGTCAGTGTATGTATAAAAACAACCAGAAAAATCCTTACAAAAATATAAATATCTGAAACATTTGATTTAATGTCACATAAAGTTCAAGAATTATTTAATGCGCCACATTAAATGTAAAATCGTCATTTGACAAAACAAATATCAAAACTAACGCCATCTAGACGACAGTTATTTCTAACTTTAAAATATTAGCTGTCACATACGACAACAAGTGTCATTGTCATTTGAAAACCTTATCCAAACAATAAGATTCCAACAATCGTATCTATTTATTTTATTCTGTTCAAAAACACAATTTCAATTTTCATTAAATATTAAAACCTTAAAAACATCCACCTCTTTGCTTTAAAAAATAATAATAATCACTCTTGACCATGATGAAATAGGAATGAAAAAAGCCCTTGTTTTGATAAATTGAAAAAAAGCACACGGTTGATAAATATGCCATATCCTTTGATTATATACCTGTCTAGATGCCACATTGACCGTACTAAAACGGCTCAAAAAAAGTCTACCAAAAATGGTAGACTCGCTTCTCCCATGCGTCAGTGTCATTTTGAATACGTAAGGATGACGTGCTCACGAAAAATAATTAATTATGCCGGTTTGTTCTATCAGACTGTGTCGCAATTATGTGGAAAAACCGTTTAATAACACCAAGATCACTTTTCATCGGTAAGGTTTGTAATTATACCACTATTATTTAAGAAAACACGATGTTTTAATTCGTTATTTTGAAGTTTAGTCTGATTTGCTAGTGTTGTCAGTTTATTGCTAGGGAGATTTGGCCAAACTATGGCAGAAAAAATACAAATACCATTACATCATCTTTCGATCAAGAGAACATTATTATTTTAAAAATTACAGTATTTATTTGATCAGTAAAAATCTATACCTACAAAATAAATTAAAACTATGACGTCGTGCACTAAATACAGTAGAACCCGCTTAATACGATCACGTTTAATACATTTTCCGCCAGTCCCTGCAACTTGAGACATGTTTCCATACATTTCTTAACGCCTAATACGATTAGGCATCCTGTTTAATACGCCTAATACGCCAACGTATATTAGTAACTCTTTTCTGGCAGCGGGTCAACTGACTGAGCTCAAACTTTTTCAAAAAAGCCCGGGTTTCAGTAATAACGAGGTTGACGTCATATTGGAAAAAGAAGAACCCATGATACTGCAGGGTTTTCCTGAATATTCTTTCAATGATCACAATGTGTAGTATTTTTATTAGTTATTTTCTAATATTGTGGGTTTTAGATTGCCTACGGATCCCATACTAGCAAATTGCTGGAGAAACATTATACTGCAGACTCGAAATAAAGACCAGTAGAAACCTCACAAGCTTCAGTCGTGTGTTCCAGACATTTCACTTATGATGATATTTACAAAAAAGGGATTACGACGGCTAAAGAAGGGATCGGTAATTCGGTACCAGGCACGATATGCAGTATGGCTATTTTACCGACTTCAAGAAAAATAGGAAGTTCTCAATTCAAATGCAGTGTTGAAAGGCCTCCTACACGGTGGACCAATGACCTGGTGAGAGTCACGGGAATGCGGTGGATGCGAGACGCACAGGACCGTTAGTTGTGGTGGAACTTGGGGGAGGCCTATGTTCAGTGGACGTCCTTCGGCTTAAATGATGATGATGAATGATACACTAATCAGGCACTACTTGACTGGCATTTTTGCTGAATTGGGCCGTTTTGATGCAGCCGTGAGTCACACATTCTTGCTATATTCACACATCGGAATTTATACTTTTTATTTGTTTGTTTTATGTACTTGTTTAACTGGAGGTTTATGTGTCTTTAAGAATGTTCTAAATAAATGTGTTTTCTTTCTTTCTTTAATCTACAAAATAATTATTTTATTCGACCTATTTTGTTAAACTTTCATCGTAATAAATCATGGAGAAAAGGAAAGTTAATAATTTGGAGCAGGCATCCCTAAACACGCACACCTTGACAGTTTGACGACAATAAGTACACGATCGGAACTCACACATATTACGCAATTGGAGACATTTTCAGCGCGTCGTTTGTTAGCATTGCTCTATCTAGACAGGTATATAATCAAAGGCCATATCGAACCTAGTCGTAGTGCGATAAAAGGCAGTTTTAAGTAAGTGTATTGAAAAGAATATTTCATAGTTTTACGAGACGTATTGTAAACTAATGGATTCTGTAATCAGTAGGTGACAGAAACAATTTGAAAAATAAAAGATAGCACCTTAGACGAGGGTACTTTTTATTAACATGAAGACCAGATAGTTCGGGTGGATTTCAGTGACTTTTATAATTAATAGAACATTGATTCCTAGTGGATATTATGATGTAAAGTTGTTATCTATAGTTTTGTTTCTCAACTGTCTACACAGCTGGACAATATGTGGAAACTGCGCCTGTTACCATAGGCGCGATTTCGGTAAAATGGAACTAAGAATGTTATTTTAGTATTGTACGATCTCAGCAAAGCTTGCCGAGAAGCTGACTCTGAGCTGATTTGATGCCAAGCCAGCTATAATATTAGAATGTTATACATTCGTATAATCGTGAATGAAAATTACTATTGATTAATGTAACTCAGAATGTGATTTAATTACTCAAGCCCCAAGCAAACGCCGTTCGCACACCTATTGTGTTTCTAATAAACGGTATTCAGAAGATTAAAAAGAGTGTCCATGGAGTTTCTTGCACGTTCTTCTCCCATAGAGATCAACGCTTTGGAACGTGCAATTTAACTTCACTTTTTTTTGACTGACCGACATTTTGACTATTCAAAAGTGCCTGTAAATGGTCTATTTGAAATAAATGTGTTTAAGTTTGACTATAAAAACCTAATTACTTCTATAATTATTAAACTATAATTGGTATAAATTTATTTCAAAATCTCTTCCATAAGATTCTTTTACACTGAACAGCCTGCAGCATAGAGCAATTCTACGATCAAAGGATTAGCTCACCATTGTCACGATGTACCATACTTACCTACACGATGATGTTGTACATCCCGAAGCCATTATAGTGTGGTTCACATCTCAATCTAAAGGTTAACTGTGTGTCTGTTACTGTCAGAGATCGCGCCCCGCTGCGCTGTGTATGCGCACCCAAGAGTCCGGAGTGGGGCAAGTGATGAGAGGGAGCGGGTGGACGTGTGAACTTAGATAAAATCAAAACAGCGGAAGATCGAGACCTGCCTCCAGCGCATGGACCGCTGAAATTGTGCATATATGGCACGATTTCACATCGGTCGCGACGATCACACACATTTGGCGATTTATGAAATTATTTCATACGCCTGCTCTACTTACCTCTAACCCAGCCAGCCTTTGTAGGCAACAATAAGTTGTAATTACTAGGAAACAAGTCTGTGTTTCCTGATAGTTACAACCTAAGTCTTTAAGTCAAGAGTAGAGCGAGCATGTCAGACTTGTATTGACTAAACTCACCTCTAGCCTCCAGTTGTCCCTTGAAAGCAAAAGGACTTTCTAGGGTCACTCTTTCAATGCTTCCCGCAGCTGAATCAAATACCTTGACCACACAACCAAATCTCTCTTAATTAAAACGCAGTTTGGTTCTTGACCAACGATATGGTGAGGTTAATTCCCAAAAGACTTTATAAAACTGGCCAAGTGTGAGTCGGACTAACGTATGAATTTTTTGCCGTTTTTATAAAAGATATCTGCTGTATAGGAGCCGCCTAAAATATTTATTTTATCCTTATTTTTTAGTATTTGTTGTTATAGTGGCAACAGAAATACATTATCTGTGAAAAAATCAACTGTTTAACTATCACGGTTCATAAGATACAGCCTGGTGATAGACGGACAGACAGACGGACGGATAGCGAAGTCTTACTTTATAAAGAACTAATCACTCGTTGCTAAGTAATTTTTTATTAATACATTATTGGAGGTTAAAAATCTTTATCAAGAATTTAATTTTTTCTTAACTATAGAATACAAACTGTTACTTAAGTAGTTAATTTTACTCAAGTAATTAATTTTACTTGTTTAAAAATACGAGTGTTAGTAACAGGCACGAAACCCAAAAAAAAAATACCCTAATACGTGAATTAATAGAATCGCTCTCCGCTCTTCACTTACACCGCTCCTTATAATTTGTTCTACTAAATTGTATGTAAAACTCACGCTTAGAATAATGTTTAATAACCTGCGCACAGTCAGTTCATATGTAATCGTATGCTTGTTACAAAGATCGGACGGTAAAACAAATAAAATTAATAATTCACTAACTCTTTACTAAGTTTTTTACGTATCGTGAGTAGAAAGTATATTTGTTTTAATCATGAAAAGTTTTTAAATGTTCGCTTGATTGTTTCATGATGGGATCGTCAGTAATTTGATAGTCAGTTGAGTCAGAATTGATGGTTAATTATTTTCGTGTAGAAACTTATGCTAATGTTATTGGAGTACAGTTTTTTAGTGGTTAGTTCGTGAAGAAGAAATTAGAGTCGTATGGTGAATCTCATGTGTGGTCGTGCTAGAATAATATAATTGTAACTAATTCTTATCTAGTGTTATTATCCTTTTTACCCGACTGCGTCAGAAGGAGGGTTATTTTATTAATGGGAAATCATTAGATGAATGCTCCCGCTCTGGGTGAAGCGAGGTGTCAGACTTTTACTGATTAAAATCCACCGTTTTTTAAGTTGAGATGTCATCTAATTACCTCTCCCACTCTAGGGTGGTGTGGGATCATCCCGTGGCAATAACGGGCATCGGCCCTACTTTGCGCATGAAACAGAACGTGCCTTAGACTCGAGTTTTGTCCTGTTATTGGAGTACAGTTTTTTAGTGGTTAGTTCGTGAAGAAGAAATTAGAGTCGTATCGTGAATCTCATGTGTGGTCGTGCTAGAATAATATAATTGTAACTAATTCTTATCTAGTGTTATTATCCTTTTTACCCGACTGCGTCAGGAGGGTTATTTTATTAATGGGAAATCATTAGATGAATGCTCCCGCTCTGGGTGAAACGAGGTGTCAGACTTTTACTGATTAAAATCAACCATTTTTTTTAGTTGGGATGTCATCTAATGAACTCTCCAGCTCTAGGGTGATGCGGAGACATCCCGTGGCAATAACGGGCATTAGCCTTACTTCAGTTTGGTGATATCTCTAAGGCGCGCATTAAAAGGAATTCGCCTTCGACTAGAGTTTTGTCCTTAGAGCGATTTCTCACAGCGTCCGATCCGAATCCGACCCGAACCTGTGAAAGTATAGTCCGTAGTATCCGTAGAACTATTTCATTACAATAAAATTGTGGTGGGGGCGAGCACGCGCACTTTACTGCACTAGTGCGGAAAACTGTCAATTGCGTGCCTAAAAGCGGTGGGATAAGAGCGGGGTTTTGACGGATCGGATTCGGATCGGACGTAGTACAAAACCGCTCTTACCGGAAGACCGGACGGCAAGCTACTCATTGCTCGCCGCCCGCAAACCCGCGTTTACAGTGGCTGAGAACCGCCCAACGAGTTCCGACGCCCGAGGCACCTCGTGCAACTTCTCTTTTTTTAAATATTTCAATACAGATACAAACAATAGTTGTTCTAGTAGCCCTTGTGATGGGGAGCGTTTTAGACATTACTATGCAAAATCAAAAACCAAAGGAATTTTGGGGAAAATATCAGGTAAGTCTACCTACCGCTTTCGGTGTATGAGGCCAGTATCGATATGGCCACCGACTGACCCCAAATTCTAAAAATTAAACTATTGATTTACAAAGAAAGAGGTCGGAAAAGAAGAAAAGAGAAAAGTAAGGAGATTTCACAAAAGAAGAGAATTATTGTTCGACAAGTTGTTGAGCTCCTTAGTAGACCTGAGTTGAGCTATACGAATACTTGCACTGACTGGACAGGTCCACTCAAATCTTCTTGAAAAAAATATCTCAGACAAATCTATATGGTTCTCATATGATTTGTTTGCTTTATAGACTTAAAAGAGACTTTGACCCCTGAATTTGTTTCGGTATTTCTCTTCAGGGTAGTCAGCTAGGAAACACTGGCCTCATCTAATTTAAATTGACGAAAAAAATTGACGTGTAAAAGTGTTTTTTAAAAACCTATAAGTATTTTGCAAAATAAATATTATTTATTTATCATTTGACCAATGACCAGTGTCTAGTGTGAGTCTGTTTTACGTAAACGCGATCATCACGTTTATGACGTTCGGCGCACTGATTGGCCAACTCGAAGCTCTTAGCCAATCAGAGAGCCAAACGCGGTAAACGTTTCGATCGCGTTAACGTAAAACATCTCGCACTCATCACACTGATGAGAGTCGCGGGAATACGGTGGATGCGAGACGCATAGGACCGTTCGTTGTGGCGGCACTTGGGGGAGGCCTATGTCCAACAGTAGACGTCCTTCGGCTGAAATGATGATGATGATGATGATGATTTCCTTTACTGTCCAAGCTTCTCGTCTGTGGAATGCATTGCCTGTGTCAATTAAACGCGCGCAATCACTACATATTTTCAAAACGCTTTTGAAGGAATATTACTTGTCCTTGTAGTTATGTTTCGTTTCTATCTATATCAATTATTGTAGTCGTCACTTTTTTCTTGCCTATATTTTAGTATGTATGTATTTGTGTATCTATCTAGTTTTAAGTATTTACTTTGTTTTTTTTTTCACCTATTTTTTAACTTGTTTTGTTACGCACCAAGTGCAACCCCACTTTATGTCCAGGCAATCTCTTTCCATGTCAGGTTGCCTGGAAGAGATAACGATAAGGCCACCCATTGTATGTTTTTTTTATTATTTAAGTCTCAAAATTGTATAATCTTTTTATTTTGGTGTACAATAAAGTATATATAAATAAAATAAAATAAATCAATGATTTATCATTTATAATTGCACTTCCTGCAAAGGTGATGAAGATATTTTTACAACATAAACTTTTTTTTACAAAATGATAATGTACAAAGACGATTTCCAGAATCACCTATATCAGACCATTACAAAATACTTCTAAACAATTTGGCACAACATGAGGCACGTCCACGGATATCGAGGGATATGCCTTGGGGGCGTGGCACGTGGCGCCTCGATTTGGGCAAACGACCCTTATAATCGAACAGCGGCTGTACGCTTCATTCATTCGCTTTGCAATTGCGTACAGGGTACTACTGATGCGTAAAAAACCAAAATGCCGAGTTGTGCAGTAATTATATGCAAAAATAGGTCACATACCATCAACCTGAAGACAAATGGCGTATCCTGCCACCGGTAATTAAACAATTAAGTCACTGTTTTATATTTTAAATCAATTTTTAAATATTTCACGAACTCAAGTTCGGAACGACACGAACTAGACCGAACTAGCCCGAATCTTCCCGAACGCAATGACCGCAATGACCGTTCAAGATTTAGAGAGGTGCAATCGAGTGCGTGAGGCTGATTTTATCGATATGCGTATTATTCGCAGTTCAATATATTTTTTTACATTTCTATGAATATTGTCGTATCACATGTATAGTAAGAGTTAAATTAGTTATTGAATGAATGTTGTTTGAACGAAATTAAGGTATTGTTATTTCAATACTCGTGAACTTAAATTGACATTATATCTAAAGATTGAGATGATCAAAAATTATAGTACAATATGATAAGTAGCTTGATAAACAAGTATAATTTTATACAGTTATTTATTTTTGGTCAAAAGTTACAATATTTTGTGTTCGCTATACAAAACTATTACATTATTATTTTTTAAAATCTGGATATTTGGTGTTTTCTTAGGCCCTAGTTGTAGTGGAGCTGGACCAGCATTGATCCAAGCATTTTTATCTTGAATATAATTCTCCAACTTATAATAATATAATTTCTATTCCAATTCCTTCTGTTTTCATGCAGTACGACTGTGTAACTCACTTCCAGCAAAGATTTGTGATGACAAAAATATCTTTTTTTGCGATTCGGAAAAGTCTTTGAGAAATTTTGGAATTGAACCATTTACATAGGTAAATTTGTACGGAATCCTCGGTGCGCGAGTCGGATTCACACTTGACCAGTATTTTTTTTGTTAGATGTATTTATTTTGAGTGGTTAGTGTGAGTTATTTCATCCTAACGAATTCAATCCTGACAGCATCAACTACCTACAATTTGTTTAAAATTAAAACGAGTTTGCTAGATGACGCTATTTTGATTCTATAGAAATTTATGTTGACGCTAGCGAGTTTGAATACGTGTATAAAATTTACCTAAATGTTTAAACCAACTCTGAATGTAGGTAGTCACATAAGATTAAAATCATATAGTTAAGATAAAGTAATATATTGTATAATAATACAGCATGATATTTAACAGAGAACGTTCCCTTTAACCGGTAATACGATATAAAAAAACTTATTCCTATTTTATTTTGTAATCATTACTCACTTTTCGGATAAGTATATAAAAAAGAAATTATTTAAAGAAAATTAGACGAAGTAATTATATTACAAGAATATGCTGAAATTAAATATCGATAACAATTATCGACAATCGGTTCGATTCTCTAATTGCATGCGTGTGCATTGAATGTTTCCGTGCTTACAAGCGAATGCCCCGCCCATTCTATTTATGTGTGCTATTAGAAATTGATTTAGTGTAGCTGCTTTCTTCTTAGTGTGCGTGTACAAATTTTGAGTGTGTGTCGTAAATACACTATTTGTGAATGTTGTAATTATTTTGGTGGGAGATAAGCGGTTGCGCAAGGATTTCTTATTATTTGGCAATGAAGGCATATCTCCGGATATCTATGGGCACGTCTTATTCACAATGATTGGAGCTGTTATGTCGACGTGACAACACGCGCTATTGTGAGATAGGATCGTAATCATATAGTAATCGTATCGCTAGAGTTTTGTTAACAAGATCCGATCAAGTGGACGGTTTCTGTTAAATGGAAGAAGGAGTACTTTTTTTGAGATACGCCGAAAAACTATGCCATGCCAAAAATAAGGTACAATTGGTCAAGTTAAACATCTATGTCCGCAAGCTCTAATTCAGGCTATAGTTTGGATTGAGGAGGAATGGCAGGCGGTCGCCTCCTTCTGCGAAGACGACTGCATCCGTGAGGGAACGGATATCTTCACGTCCCAGCCGCCGAAACCCTGACCCCGACTACCAGACACCGTAAGCGTGGTGTAACGATGTCTAGTAAATAGGTCACCTTCCGGGTGTCCGGTACCGGTCCGGACCGGCCCCGAGTCGTCAACGGCATGTAGTATTCCACACGCACCTCAAATATTTGCGCCTATACCCGCTAGGGCCGCGGCCATTTTCTGAAAAGGAAACCCACCAGGGGTTTCCTAAGGCTTAGAACGCAAAGGTCAACTGAAGGACATCGATGTGGTTTTATTCAGTAAATGTCTGACATGCTCTCTTGCTCCACCCAGAGTGGGAAAAGACATTGGATGATTTCGGTGGTGTGACAGATCCGCATAATTATAGAAAATTGCTTGACTACCTGCCAAAAAAAAACCTTTTTTACGTCGGTCACGTTTCTCTGTATGAGATGAGGCACCTGTACGCTAGTAATTACCTATATTATATATGGATGTACAAACGATTCTGACGTTTGCGGATTTTTTTGCAGGATTTCTTCAAGTTCAGTGGCTGTTTCAATTATTCGTAAATTGATTTCTAGTGGAAATCGAGATGTAAAAGTGGTGTAGTTTTTCATCTGTGTGTCTAGATACATCTAGACAATATGTGGAATCATTGAAACAGGCGCAATCTTTGCAAAATGGAGCTACCTCCGCGAAGCTTGCTGAGAAGGCTGACTCGATACAATTTACTGTCAAATACTGCAAATACATTAGAATGTCTTTCATTCACATTCTATTGGCACTCAAAATAACGACTATCGCAGACATGGCTTAAAGGACTTAGTTTCCAAGACCAAGACGTGAAAAAAAAAAAGGTACGTTCGAAAAACTGTTCGTTGGTCTCCAAACGTTCCGTAATAATAGACTATTCCAAATTTAAATGACAACAAAAGTACCTTAGTATTCAAAAACGTTATAGCTAACAAAACCCAGCCAGGCGCAAAACGGTGATGGAAAACATCGTAAGGAAGCCGGCATGTCTTAGAACCAAACATTCGAAGACATGTGACATTCACCAACTCGGACTGGGCCCGCGTGGTGGATTAGGGCCCATTTCCTCTCTTAGAAAGGAGGCCTGAGTCCCAGCAGTGGGAAAGTTATAAGACTGATGCAATGCAATGAAATGCAATAACTAATAATGTAAGATAATACGCAAAGTCTTCAAAAGAGTCCCAGCCAGTCATATCAAGCTTCAATATCATTATTATCTATCTTCATAAAATCTTGAACAGTATCTCATAACATCATCCACGTTGACAAGCGGAGACAAATCCAGAAAATGTCTTGTCGTAGTGCGATGCGGAATTATTGTCAGCCGCTCATAATGGATGTGACGCTTTCTCATACCCGTACAATATACGCGGTACACTGTCGTGCAGAATAAGGGCAACACATAGGAGCAAAATATTTGCAATACTTAGGTTTTTTGCATTTCATTTGCTGATGAAAATCCTGTAAAAAAAAAACCATCTGTATTAATTTATTTATTATTTTACCTTTTTGTTAAACCAAATATTATACAAACATTTTATTTTATTTATTTACTAAGCATTTATTAACACCTTAACAGCTATATTATTGTATTAAGTAATTGTAACGTTATAAATATAATATCTTAATAATTCACAGAATAAAACAATAAAAAGTCAACGAAAAAATGCACAGAATATTAAAATGATACTTGACCGAACTTAAGTGAATATGTAGTATTATGATAGTTGTGTGGTTTGAGAAAGAAGTCCGCTTTTTTAACTACCTACAAGGGGAGTAAAGTTAAGTCTGAAATCGCGATTAAGGAGAATCTATTTAAAAAAAAAAGATAATGTTGCCCACCTTCTACATTAAGCTGCTTGCGTCGATCTTAACTTGTTAAAAAAAAAAAAAACTAAGCAAATTGATTTTCACCTAGAAATCTATCGGCGAAGTCTGTACGTCTAGTCTTAATGAAAATCGTAAGAAAAACTCCAAAGCTTTTCATAGGATTTTCATTTCCCCAAGCCTAAGTATGTAATAAGATTGAAAACACTTAAAACTAAAGCTAGACGATAGCACTTCTCAGACTTAGCAATAAAATCAGTAAGGTAATATAAATTGAGATAACTATCCTCTATCCAGTAATAATCTAAAACGTGTCAGAGCCTATCTCCTCACGTAGCTCGTAAATCTACTTTAGGTTTTAATTAAGTCTATTACAAATAGTAACGGTGTATGAAACTGACATAATTTAGTGCGTTCATTCACTATAATAGTGCTAATTATGCATTTCTGTAACACGGTTTTCGTGACAATCTATCATCGTGGGTAGTTTAGCTGCTGTTAGACGTCGGTTAACCTCTTACTCAGTTTGAATAATATCGTTATATCAATAGACCTTTACGCAAAATCATCTTAAACCAAACATTACAATACTGTTAATCTACTTTGTCATCATATTATCGATCTGAAAAATGTCATGATAACGTCTGAACTTAAAAAAAAAACTGAACTAGTTTCGATGATTGTTTTTCAAATTATTCGGATTGGACGACCTATTCAATATTTTTTTTGTCGAATTAGAGTGTTTGTAAAAATCAATCGCCAGAATTAAAAAAAAAACACTGATATTTGGAGGAGAAAGGGGTAGACTTTGTCCAGCAGTAGGACACATAACAGGCTTAAAAAAATATTATAAAGGTGAAAGTTTGTAAGTGTGTATGTTCATTACTTTTTCATGCTTGAACGGCTAAAAAGGTTTGGATAAAATTTGTCACACGAGATACTATGTCCTGGAACAGCACCTAAGATACTTTTTATCTCGAGAGTATGTTCTTTTGGGATAATTTTCTACTTTAACACAGCCACTCAGGTTGAGCCGCTGGCAGCAGCTAGTTAAATATATTATAGTATTTATTATTATTTTTATGATTTTATTTATCTCAGGACCCTGAGGTCCTGGACCTTTGGAAGGCGTACGAGGAGCCGAAACCAACTCGCAGAGGCCCTTTAGGTACTTTTAATGGAACGTGATACCAACCGACGATTGTCCTTGTACGCACAATGCTAGTGCATCCAAGGACAACCCCCGGTTGGTGAAAACTATTGTGACATATGGAAAATAAAGACAATAGGGCTATGGTTTTTGGAGTCTTAAGTGGACTGGTTACCAAGAACTATGTGAAAACTATGGCCCCTGCCTAAACAATGTTATTAATATTCATCGGTAAACAGGCAGGGGGTGACTTGCACACTCAATAAATGGGCCCCCAAAAACGGCCGCTAGCACGAAGTGACGTAGCAACAAGAGGGCAACATATCCTGAGGTGCTTGAGGAGTGGAGAGGTATACCACGGCTATCAGGACAATCCCGGAAGTGCGGTCAAGATCCCTACCAGCACCTTACTGGATTATACATCCTTCTCCCGAGCACGATTGCTCTTGCGAATCTCCACTCAAACCAGCCAATAAAGGCAAGAGAGAGGTGGGAGCTCTGTTCCTCGTCAGTGTTCACTACGGCCGGCCAATAAAGGCGAGCCGGAGATGAAGAACGAGAATTCTCCCGGGAGATCGGGTCCGTGGGGTCGCTAATGCCCAACAGTTCGCCACAAAACTGCCCTGCGGATTGTATCTCTCTTAGTCTGGCCCCTCCCCCCAGGCGAGTTACAACCTAGGGTTTATTGGAGCACGCAAGCCCCATCACGACGTCAACGTAGAGATACAGCGATGGGGTTATTATTATTATTATTATATACTTTATTGTACACCATTACACATACAGAAGGAAACTTAAAACTAAAACACATACATACAATGGGCGGCCTTTATCATCATCTTATTATTATAACGGAAAAACCCAAACTACTTTCATAAAAAAATCCATTACTTACTTTATTCTATACCAAGTCCTTTTCCATGCACTGAAGTGTACTGACGTAACCGAACGTCACGTGCGTGCCAATCACAGGCATTATTGCTCCGTGACGTCATCAACGACCATTTTGTTCAACTTAGCTCTGATTTGTCAAACGATTGAAACTTGTATGGGAAATTCAAAACTATTGCCGCATTATGGTAAGTATGAAGAGATTGTCATTTCTTGTTGAAATTGAAATATAATGGTCACACTTTGATGTTCCAATGAGATTGGTTAGTAGGAAATTGAAGACCTAGTATGGAACAGATCATAGAATTCAATCAGTTCGATCTATCAAACATAGGTTCCAGTATCAAGCCAGAATGGGGTCTGTAGCAAATTCTCCCAAAGAACCCTAAATCTCTCATTTAAAACGAACTACTTCAACTTATTTTTTAAACAAGCCGCGGTGCTCTAAATAATTCTTATTTCTTTGTTGTTAGGCAACTAAGACCCATAGATAAAATTAATCATTCATCATCCGGCTCGAAGGACCATGTAGAAGCTAGGAAAATGTCTTAATAATATTGCTGCTTATAAAGTTAAATTAAATATATTAATCTAACCAAGGTTTTAGTAATACAAAGGAGCAAGGAAGCACACACGATAACTGCTAATAAATGTAGTGAATGCTCGACTAAAATAAATGAATGAAATAAAACAAAAATGTACGAATAAGCATTGTTGCATTATTAGTGTATAGTTTCACAGTGTATACATAACATATGTGTAATCTCGTACTTATGTGCGAAACCATTCGACGAAAAGTCCTCTCTCAAGAAGGTCTCATGTTGGAACTTGTACCACGAATGACTCCAGCCACCTGCCTCTGGATCCACAGGCGGTTGCCTCCTGTCTTTATGAAAAATGTGGAATTTTGGCAAAGGTATGGTATCAATTCATTTTGCTTTAATGCATTTGCATTGAAGATGCAAATGAAATGAAGATTTTTTGCACTAAGAATTCTACACAAACTTACCTATGTAAATAGTTCGATTCCAGAATGAAGTCTCAAATTTTTTTCTGAATCGCAAATTTTTAGTTTTTTTTTTTGTGACGTAGCAATAAATTTACTGTTTTCAGATTAATTCCTATACCTGTGCTATATAATTTCAACTCGATACCTTCACGCGTTCTCGAGAAGAAGGAGAGGAAGGTTGCGTTTTTCCTTTTGAGTTACGGAACCCTAAAAAAAATGACCACCTACTCTGCCGTATAGCAAGTTCCTTGCATTGCAATTAAACGCATAACATGACCTGTCATAAGAAATATCTACGTCTTTAACACACGATTAATACAGAAAAGCCTATTGTAAATAAAACTATTCATATTTAAATACAGTACAGGAATGATTGTGCATATTATTATCTAAGTTAGGCATCAAAAACGGGTATTGGCAAGGCGTTCTGTCAAATAGACTAAGATCGAGTGGCCACGCCGATATTTTAATAAGAATGCGATACGTTCGAGCGTGTGACTAAACGAAGAACATGCTCGTAGTTGCATTATGAAGCTTGCTTTGAGTTGGAAATCATCGACCAATCAGACCGAATCAGTGACCAATATAAAAGGTGACTGGTAATTAGTGAACGATACTTAAACACGTGATTGTAGTCATGATAACAAACAACTTTTAGTATGAGACCAAACCTGAAATCGCGAAAAAAATCAACCAAGTTCAGTACATTTTGACTAATTAGGCGAACATAAATGTACTGAGACTGACCAGCTGATTTTTTTTTCGCGATTTCCGGTTTGGTCCCATATTAAAAGTTGTTTGTTATCATGACTACAATCACGTGTTTAAGTATCGTTCACTAATTACTAGTCACCCTATATAATCTAGTGAGGGTACATAGGACCGGTCGTTGTGACGTCACTTTGGAATATGTCCAACAGCGGACGTCTTTTGGCTGAAATGATGACAATGATGGAAAATCATTAAATAACTTCTTGCACTCTGGAAAGAGCCAGAGCCAACACTGCGTTGAGCGGGCGCCCGCGCGTACGACCCTGCAGGCGCCCGTCGCATGTCGTCGGGCGTGTTGTTTGCGACGGTCCCCGTAACTTTAACAGTGTACAGGTAGTAGTGTCAATGGAGAACTTTAAGTCTCAATCTGTTTGTATGTGATGAATAATGGTCACCCATCTGTGGACCGTATGTTGCTTAACTTTAAATATTAAGCACTAACACCTGCGCCTCAACGTACCTATACGAGGCCAACAACAAAGCTAACCAGACATTGAATTAACAATCCAATATATAGGTAAATTAGGTTGACAATCCAATGTATCCTATTTGGGTGTTCGTCGTTGACGCAGCGCTGCGTTTTCATAGAGAATAACACCACTGGTAGCTGAATATTGGTCGGACAAAATTTGAGTCAAATCGAAAAGACAGAAGAAGACCTGTATCTAATGACAACTGTTATATTAAAAATTACACTCTTCACAGTAACGGTGACGGTATACAATAATTGATTTTTTTTATAAATGGACGTTAAAAATATTCAGAAATAATATAAATATGTTTTGCGCCATCTATAAAAAGTTCATAGACCTATTACTACAACGAGGATTGCGGGTGACAGCCGTCGTACTTTCACTATTAATTCAAATGGATATCCCTAGATAGCGTTGCTACTACTTTTACAAAAGTTAACTAGATGGCGCTGTTATAAGTTTTCCTAACTGAGCCAATGCTGTAGGAATAAAGTAAACTTAATAGTTTTGGATAAAAAACGTAGATGGCGCTTGTCATAAGTTCATATTTTAAGATTGCCTTTTGGTATAAATGCATCATCAGAAATATTTCAAATAGTTAATACTAGATAGCGTTACTTGTGTCATACGGTTTCAAAGTTTTTTTTAGAAGATTTTAATTCTTTTAGCCATTTTAGCTATGGTATTTTAGTTATAGTGCTTTTTTCTACATTTTAATATTGTCCAGGGTAGGAATGATTTTGGTACTTCTACCATTTTACGTCTTGTCTGTAAAAACACACGTTGGTAAATACTTATCTATCGCCTTGGTACCTATTATCTCAGGCAATATACCTTCTTATTGGACTTGTAGATACTATTACTAAACCTGTGGTATTAGTTCGAATTGAAATTGTTTCTTCATGTGTTGGATAGCCCACTTATCGAAGAAGGCTACAGCTTAGGGAAGGTATAATATATCACACTATGCCCAATAGGAGCCGAGCAGTAACCAAACACGGGTGTAACAGAAACCTCGTGGAGCAATATTCAATAGATATTAATATTTTTGCGTATATAACTATCGTAGGTACGTATACACCGTTAAATTTTGATCCGTTAGTTTTTTTTTAAACTAGAATTAATGTACGCATGCACGAAATTAATTTATTTAAATAAACGTCAGCTGGACGAGTTCAATGACCTGTAGGTAGTTAGTACGCAACGACCGACAACTACCTACAAGGTCATCGACTTGTTTACTTAAAGAAATTAATTTCGTCCATGCGTATATTCATTCGAGTTTTAGACTTTACAAATCGATAGGGTTTCATGTACCAAATCGACCCTCAACGGGATTATAACGACTAAATTTAACGGTGTGTAGGTATAGTACGCGGTAAATAAGTTGAACCAAAATAGCCGTCGTTGCTATAGTTACGCGCAGCTCCCCGCTACAATTGAGACCTAAAAATCTGTCGATCGCCATTTTGGTTCACCAAATATGCCGAGTATTGTACCTACTTGAAAATATGCTAGCATAGCTACTTTGTAATACACGTTTCCCTTCATCTAGGAAGGTTGATGGATAAGTGGCCCAGCAGACAGTCAAACACGTGGAAGGGGAGGTATTTCAATCAAATCACATGGTGTTTCAATCAAAGACATTCCGGCTACTGTCGGTTTCATTTCCAACGGACTGTGAGCGTCTTAACGTTGGTAAAGCAATCACTTACGATCTACTCGTGTAGGTAAATACCTACCTTCTTTTAATTTGATAGCCTAGTCATAGTTCGAAATAGGACTAAAGATTTTTACAAGCTTTTGATTTGCTAGTGTTTTTACCGACTTCCTAAAAGGTGAACGAATTAAAACAATCCTATCTACCTACAACAAATAAAATAAAGGAGGTTCAATTGACTGGCCTGTTGGTCTAGTGTAGTTCGATTCCCACCCGGGACAAATGTTTGTGTGATGAGCACGATCATTTGTTCTGTATCTGGGTGTTATTTATCTATAATATGTAAGTATGTATTTAGAAATATATAAGTATGTTTATCAGCTTTCTGGTACCCATAACACAAGCTCTGCTTAGCTTGGGACTAGACGGTGTTGTGTGATAGTTGTGGAAATATTATTATTATTACTATTGTATTTTCAAACCATTCCGGGTCCCTCTATAATAATAATACCCACAAAATTTCATCCAAATAGGTCTGACCGCTTAAGAGGAGTTGGGTGACAAACACACGAACAGAAAAAATATATAATATATGTGAAGATTAAATCATGATGAGCCTTTTAATGTTCCCACTGCTGGGACTCAGGCGTCCTCTCTAGAAGAGTCAATGGTCCATAATCCACCACGCGGCACCAGTGCGGGTTGGTGAATGTCATGTCTTCGAATTTTTGTTTCTAGGACGTGCCGGTTTCCTCACGATGTTTTTCATCACAGCACATAAAGTGGTGGTGATGAAATAAATTACACAAAGTAATGCGCCCGGCTGGGTATGCACCTGCGACCTACAACTCGTATGCCAGGGCCGTTACAACTCGGCCACTACTACTCAAATTAATGACAGTATAATTAAATTAGCTTTTATTTACACCGAAGAGGCCCAGCCTGCTAACTGTAGCCAGGCAGGGTCGAAGCCTACTAGGGTCATGGGTTCACTTCCGAAAGGAATGCCCGGCCCCGGCACGATAGGCTACGAAGGAACGGGGTAGTTTTTTAGTCAGTAAGAGTCTGACACTACTTCCCGCTCCACCCAAGGGCGGGATTGGATGATTTTACCTACCATAAACAAAAAATACGTTATTTATTTATATTGAAATTCGCGTTATTACAGTCAATATTTCGCCTCTTGAGCCTGCCTGAAAAATTATTCTTTACTCAAAAGATATTTTTTTCTTCTCGTGAACATTAAAGTTGGTTTTGAAGTATTCTTCAAGTATTCGAGTGGGCTCCGCAACGAAATGAGCAGTCCACTTAGACGTTGTAACAAACCACTTGAAAATACACTGAGTAAT
The DNA here is from genome assembly GCA_958295575.1 of Leucania comma. Lineage (NCBI taxonomy): Eukaryota > Metazoa > Arthropoda > Insecta > Lepidoptera > Noctuidae > Leucania > Leucania comma. The sequence goes on along the minus strand of OY282477.1, from coordinate 17,246,845 downwards.
AATTTTATTCACTCACGTTTTTGTAAACAAAATGCTTTCAGAATGGCGCATGGAAAATCTCAGGACAGTAGTCCGAAATATGCTTTTCTAGTTATCCATCTTATTATATTGGTATTTTTAAACAAATCGATTTTAATATTATTTTCTTAAGATTTTTTTTTTTAATTTCCCATTTAAACTATAAATATGCCAACCCTTGGTTAACTTGTCTACTAAAAACAAGTGACCCAAGGGTTGGCTTTTACCTCGGTAACCGGTTAAGTATTGCCATACAACGTGGCAATGCTGCCAGTCTTTTGGGCACACTTCCAGTCGACAGCGATGCGAAGGAATTTTTTGACGCCATATTTTAGCTAGTCTTACAAAATTAAGATATAACAACACGCTCAGTCTTTCTTGATATAAAGCCATTAAACATATGGCACTATACCGGTACATGGTGAACTTCCCACCCATTACGCACTCTTGCGCCGGGCCTTGGTACAGGCCATGGTCTGGAGCGAGGAGGAGTGGCAGGTGGTTGCCTCCTGCTGCGAAGCAGTAGTGCTAGCAAAGGAGGAGGCCGACCGCATCAGGCAACGGCGCTCACGCCGCAGCCGTAATTCCGATCCCAATTTCTGGCCATCGCAGGCGCGGGCTTGCGGACGGCGGGCAATGGGTAGCTCGCCGTCCGTTTGTCCGGTAACAGACCGGACCGAGCTCAAGTCGTTTACGGCGCGCACTGTTCCCGCGCGCCTCAAGGAGTTGTCAGTAAACTGTAGGGGCCCAGTAGGGTCGAGGACTAGTCTGGGGCTCTGGGGAGGTATGAAAATGCATACCAGGGCCCTGGAACCAAGGCAGGGACGGAACAGGGTAACAGTAAGAGTGTGACACTATTTTCCGCTCCGCCCAAGGGCGGGATCTGTCATCGGATGATATTACCTACCATAAAAAAACCCATTGCGCACAAAACGCTTTGGGAACACAAATTATTTGTACGCACAAGGTATCAGGTCTTCAAGTCAAGAGAGAATAGATTATTTCTAGGCAAACATACTCTATCGTCAACTACATTATCGCTAAACACGCTAACGTAACAATAAAATATATAATTTCTTTTTTATATATATATATAAAAAATATATCTTATTTTAAATTAATAATGCAAGCAAAACCACGGGAAATAACCAATACTTATAATAACCCTCCTTCTGGCGCAGTCGGGTAAAAAGGGCATCAACCTCAAAAAGTTCAAAAGAGGTCACATTGCAGCTGACAACCCAAAAATGCCACTAGCAACTTATAAAAAAAATATTCATTAAAAAATAAACTTTCAAATAAAGAACACTGATCGTCATAGAAACAAAAATCTCGTTGAGAAAAAACAGACTGTTTGACGTTGACGTCGTGTCGTTTTTTGTCTGAAAAATAATTGAATATTGCAAAAATAAATGATGTTTTCCGATGAAGAAATAAAAGAAGAAATACCGGAGAGTGGTTTCATGCGGCCGGGTGATGAAATTATAAGGTGCGATCTTCGTTTTTTTTTAGATAAATAGTTGAAACACGGCCATGTTGATTTGTTTTATGAGTGTTTGATTTTTGTTTTATGTTCATTTCGTTGTTTCAGCATACGTGAAGTGTGCCTAAATGATAAGTTTGACAAGAAAGAATTAGGATTCAATGGCGAACCGCTGCTATCGAATTCCAGCCGAAACGATGTACGTAGAAAAAAGATTTTTATGTTCCATTCTAGTGCGTTGCGCTATAATTCACACATTGGTTGTAATGGAGAGATTTCGTCAGTTTCATTTCGCAACAAGACAGTTGGTAAGGAATCAGAGAAATGATTGCCAAATTGACTTTTTAACGTCTAATTGACAAGTTTCAAGTAAATAAACAAAAGTTATTGTCACAAATGTAAATCTCTGTAAATCTATATGGAAAAACGCCGTCAAGAAAGTCATCCGAGCCTATTGCCTTAGTTATCGGGTATTTTAAACACATCGTCGTTCGGGCGATTTGTTGTGGCGACATTTGGAGGAAGCTTATGTCCAACCTGTCCAACAGACGTCCAGCTGAAATGATCATAGTGAAACATAACATGATCGAGTTTTTCTGCTGTTGAAACTGTGTTATTTACTGATACTAAACGTCAATCGACCTTCAGTTGTATACTGTAAAATTTTCACTGTGTACTAGTAGGTAGATACCATCTCACATCACACGACCTTTTTTTTTAATTTTAGGCCCAGGGATTTGAACCAATATTTACCCAGGACATTCTTTTCTGCCAACCATTGCTTGTCCCGTCAAATAACAATGTAAAAAATCGTAGGTATTTACACTTGAAACTTTTAAGTTGATATTCTTGAGGTTATTAGTAAAATACATCTTCTAGGTATGCGCGATCCATCGTCGACCGCATTATCGCTTTCCAACAGGTGAGATAGCGGTCAAGCATGAACCTGTCACCAATAAAAAAATACAATTTAAGGGCATAATTGAGGTTTTATTTTGGTTCCGTACTTCAGTCGGAAAAACGGAACCGTTAAAGCATCTCTTTAGATTTTAGTTGTCCTTATGGCTTTTTCCCTGGGAGGCGTAGAGGTATTAAGCTGAACCTAAAATATTCAGGTGTGTTATTTACCCCTTGAAAAACACAAACATCCAAGTCAAAGAAATCAAGCCGTTACTGGCGAATATTTTTGATTTTTTGATTATTATTATTATTAAAATCAAACCCTAAGAGTGGTCTCGCGCTGATACTTACTCGCAAGAAAATCAAAACCTAACAGTGGTATCGCGCTACCGATACGTCAAAAACACCCGCTCTTGTCCTATTGCTTTTAGGCACATAAATTACAGTTTTCCGCACTAGAGCAGAATAGTCTGCCACAATTATATTCTAATGAGATAGTTCTACGGTTACGAAAGTATGGTCCGTAACCATACAGTCACGGATTTGGATCGGATTTGGATCGGATTCGGATCGGATTCGGATCGGATTCGGAGCAGATTCGGATTGGACTTAGTGCGATTCCGGTCGTCCGTTGACCTAGAATCCTGAAATTTGGCAAGAAGCAAGGTGTCATAGCACAAGTAAAGAAAAAATGTATGAAAATAGTATATTTATAGTTGCATCACAAAATAGTTACTTTTTGCGATTAGAACAATACTTCGAGACACAATTTGAGAATTGAACTACGTAATAGATAAGTTTTTATGGCACCCTTGGTGCATGAGTTCAGCTAGAATATGACCAGTTTTTTTTTTGACAAGGTCAAAAAAAAAGAAACATGTGAAGGAAATACGCCTCCGTCACACTATTGTATTGATCGCTTATCGACAGAAAATATGAATCTTTCACCCGTTCGTATTCCGCGCTTATGACAACTATACTAACGAAGCAGTCAACGTACCTAGCTTTTCAAAAATCCTCTTTTCAACCAGCTCGACCACCGTTCTCTGTTCCGCGATGGTTTCTTCTCGGATGGCCTGGAGCAGCAGCAGGCCAGGTTCGCGTGGACGGAGGAGGATGGCAACATTGCGTCTCTTGTCTCAGAACCAGGGTTTGGCACCACTGGCCAGACAACCTTTGGCAAGGATCTGGATGCCGCGCTTAAGAGTGAGATGAAGGTACCTGAATATTATCATACATTTTGTATATATGTATGCACGTGTGTTTATTTATATGTTTGTTATTTCTTCATAATGAAGCAGCAGGCGTAGCCAAGTTACGACCGTTTCGTGTCGAATCTTTTTCTACAAACGATAATACCTCAGCGCAGGTACCATTAATATCTAACATATAACTGCAAGATTAGATTAGATTTCATTCTGTCATTCTGAAAGATGTGAACTTGGCTACGAATTTTGTTGAGATGATGTCATCCCCATACATTTGGTTAGTTTTCTACTAACGTTAACGATTATAGATTATCAACTTGACTAGGCCTGCAGAATTGATTTGAATGGAATTGTGCACACTGTTAAGCCAGGATTTGCAGGATTGCAGCATTGTATGTCTGGGAGAATATCCTTTGGGAAAATTTCAATAATCACGCGTGCAAAGCCGCTGGTAAAAGCTAGTATTTCATATTTGTTGAAAAGTTTTACATAAATCCTACCTTTATAGGATTGAGTACAGTACGTTCGACGGTTCTTGGCGCGCCTGAAGTTAGGCTCTGCGAACTTTAGCGCTCAAAATAAGCGCGATAAATAAATGATTTATAAAAATAAATGCCAATAACAGTTGTTAACAGCAATAACAACTGCTATTGGCATTTATTTTTTCAAAACATTATTTTTTTACGAGTGCACAAGCGCTAAAGTTCGCAGAGCCTAACTTCAGGCACGCCAAGAACCGTCGACCGAACAAAAAAAAAAGGCGTATTTAACTTCTTACATGGCACGTGGCATTAGAGCAAAATTTAGGAACATGTTACGTACGTTGGTAAAGTACATCCAAAAGTCAATGAACTTTATAACATACTAGGTTTTACCAGTGGCTTCGCCCGCATGAAATTCGATTTCTCCTTATAAACTTCCAACCCCCGTTTTTCCCCTTTAGGAATGCAGTTTCGTAAAATCCGTTCTTAGCGGATGTTTACACCCTATAAGGAACCTACCTGCCGAATTTTAAGTTTGTTGGTGTTATAGTTTCTGAGATTTCGTGAGTGGTATTTAGCTTTTATATACACCTAAAGAGATTTAAAGTAGTATATATGTCTTTGTATACACCGTTAAATTTTAGTCGTTTTAATCCCGTGGAGGGTCAGTTCGGTACATGAAATACTATCGATTTGGAAAGAAATTTTTTAAAATAAAAGTACTTTTTTTCAAAAACTCGAATTAATGTACGCATGTACGAAATTAATTTCTTTAAGTAAACGAGTCAGTGACCTTGTAGGTAGTTGTCGGTCATTGCGTACTAACTACCTATAATTCATTGGCCTCGATCAGCTGACGTGAAATTAATTTCGTATATGCGTAAATTAATTCGAATTTAAAAAAAAACTTTATTTTTTAATTTTCTCTTTACAAATTGATAGTATTTCATGTACCGAATCGACCCTCCGCGGGATTAAAACGACCAAAATTTATATTTAGATTTGTCTGGCGTCAGGTCATCTTCTTTCTTTCCGCTAACTGTATTAATATTTTTTTTCCAGGAAGCTGATACTTCAAGTGCGGTGTTGCACCCTAACAGAAATGGTATCACGTTCAGTAAAAAGAATATGTTTGGTGACCCTCACCACGTATCTTCTACATCTGCTGGTTCAAGCTCTGCTGGTAAGAACATTGTAGAGGAATTTATTTTTATGTAATACTTTATAAGTTATTTGATGTTTTGACTTTTCATATGTCCAAAGTTATGTTTTGCCTAAAACCTAATATTATTATATCTTTTATTTTATACAACTTCTGCCAGCAGCTTCGCCCATATAAAAGGATAAATTATTCCAGTGAAACACTGCCTGTGTGTTATTCCAGGAGATGCCCTATCCGTCAAATTTCCTCCGAATCCCTTCAGCAGTTTCAGCGTGAAGTAGTAAAACATATACACTACACACTCATGAACTTTCGCCTTTATACCTATTAGTGTGTGTGGTTTAGGGTTCCGTACCTACCTCAAAAGGAAAAAACGGAACCCTTGAAGGTCCGTCTGTCTGTTCACACAGGCAGTGTGTATAGTCTGTCGAGACCCTTTATCTGAAGAAAGCGTGGAAGTATCGAGTTGAAATTAAAACCATTTACTAAAATCTGCGGTTCCTTGAAGCTGTGAAAAAATCAAACCTCAAAGTAATGAAAAAAAAAAGATATGGCAGTTTGTATTGCAAAAAAACTTATATTTCGACATCCTCAAGAGAATCAAAATTCTAAGTACTTCCCGTTGACCCAGAATCCTGAAATTTGGCATAAAGCAAGGTCTTATAGCATAAGTATAGGAATGAATCTGAAAATAAGAAATTTGTGGTTACGTCACAAAAAAAAAAAACTTTTTCGATTCGGAAAAATCTTCGAGACTCAGGTCACTGGCTAGGCTCACAGGACGAGGTGGTTAACAGTGAAAAGCTACTTCAAGTCATCACACTACTGTAGTTTCTGAAGCATACTTGTCTGATTGAAACAGGAGCCGAGAAGTCCAAAGGTCAGAACACGTGTAAGGTAGACAAGGCAGACCCTCGCTCCAGGTTCCACTACGTGAAGTACGTGAAGAGACATGGACGGACTGTGAAACTGTGGGAGTGTGGCATCTGTGAGTATTTCATCATCATCAGCCTTTTAATGTTCCCACATCTGGGACACAGGCTTCCTCTCTAGGAGATGGAATGGGCCGTAATCCACCACGCGGGCCCATTGCGGGTTGGTGGATGTCACGTGTCTTCGAATTTTTGTTTCTAGGACATGTCGGTTTCCTCACGATGTTTTCCTTCACCGTTTTGAGAGCAGTGGTGATGAAATTTGTTGCTGAGTTTGAACACGCGACCTACAACTCGTAAGTCGGGGCCGTTACCACGCGGCCACCACTGCTCTGTGAGTATTTGCGAACACTTTTTACCCAATAATAGCTTTTTGTTTCGTGGGAATCATTAAATGCTTTCTCCCTCTCTGGGTGGAGCGAAAAGTCAGACTTTTACTGGAAATCGTCCGCTAAGCTGTGTTTTATGATGTCTGTGTTCAAGTTATCAATTACTTGAAGATAGCCATTTTATGCTGGCTTTTGTAACCTATCTCCATTATTATTTGTATCTATTATTCATAGTCTTCCTATCCTTGTCCCCTTTTTATTTGGGGTCAGCGTAACATGATTTTTTCTTCCATTCTGTCCTTGGTTTCTTGTCCTTCTGGACCTTGTCCCGTGTCATTGGAAGTCAACACAACCCGTCAACCCGTCTTTTCTGTCACCCGTCCCGCTATCACTAAACCCTTTTGTTAGATATCACTTTTCAAACAATTCATCAATCTTTTATTTGGCTACCCTCTCTCTTTCCATCCATCCTCATGTATACTCATAAGCCCGCGATAAGCGTTTGTCTTGGTATGGCCTGTGAAGAAAAGTCTTCATATGGCCATACTAAGACAAACGATTATCGCCGAGTTATTTCAAAAGCTACAACTTTTTTTTATTTGAATACATACCGTGCTAAAAAAAAAACACGTTTCTTTCAGGCAGTCGCGAATTCCAACACCAATACACGTTGATGCGTCACCTACCAACCCACACAGACGAAAGGAACTTCCACTGCGCCGCCTGTGGCAAGAGCTTTAGACAACTGTCCACTCTGAGCCAGCACCGCGCCATACATTCTGCTGAGAGACCTTACGCTTGCGAGGTATGGTATAATATTATCGTCCAAGAACCCAGATTGATCGGTCATAACTTATTTTAACATGGATGAGACCGTAAGTTCCCAGTAGCGTCTTATGTGCTTTGAATACTTGTGTGCTTGTAGAGCTAGTTGGGGCCCCTGGGCAAGTACCAGGTAAGAAAAGGAACTAAGGGTTACATAACTTAAATATTTATGGCTGGGGTTTTGTATAAATGTTTTGTAGAATATTATTCTATCTATGAACCAAAATTTGTCAGACGCAAAAAATAGAAGCTTTAAAGCTCCAACTTTACTTATTTTTACACGTATAATTTTTTAATATGTTAACAACTTAACTACTTACATAAGTTATATTTCATTAGTCAGACAAATTATAGTGACCAAACGCCCCATAAACAAAAATTATTCAGCTGAGAGTATGAGCGCGATAGCACGCATGCGTTTCAGAGCAAGTGTGACGATTTCATGCAATAATTGGATCATGGTCACTACAATTTGTCCGACTAATAAAATATAAATTTGTTTTATTCTTTTGAAAATACACAAGGGTGCGGAACAGGTGAACAAAAACGCAGGAACTTCAACAACCTAGATGTTTATCAGCAATAATGAAATTATAGCAAGACCTTTCAATCCAGGCTTTTCTTTTTGACTGGCCGATCACTTCGAGTTATTTCACAAATAGGTAGTGTCGATATAAGAGAATCTGTCATAATAACATCATGTTATCAGGAATAAGCTTATTCCACAATAGGTTAGCGGTTCTGATCCTTATCCTTAATCCCTTTCCGCAGGTCTGCAACAAAACCTTCAACCGTGTGTCCACCCTGATCTCCCACCGCAAGACCCATTCCGATGAAAAGCCTTACAAGTGCCACATATGTCCCAAAGGATTCCATCAAAAAGGTTACCTTCCCTTCCTTTAGAGTTTTGATTTTCGATTTTTAGTCATTATTAGTCTTGGTGGGATCATGTGAAGAGGATGAAACACAAGTCACTAAGAGTTATGAATAATAATATACATGTGAATGTATAGAGAGGGATGCCAAAGAAAAGATAACTGAATTATGTGAAGAGGGATGTGAAAGAAAGGGGAGTCAGTATTAGTGTGACGGTTGTCAGGATAGAATGGACGAAAATGAGGGGTTGTACTGACTCCAAATGACATGGGACAAGGTCAAGAAGATGAACGGCCGTTTATATCGCAAAAAACGTGTAAGGTCTTATAGCATACATATAGAAAAAAAAAAACTGAAAACTGTAAATTTGTAGTGACGTCTCAAAAAAATTTGCGGTTCGGAAAAATCTTCGTAACTCAATTCGGGAATTGAACAGTTTTCATAATAGGGTGTGTCGACACCCTTGCGCCATCCCATCTTCTGAGTACGGCAGGCTGTGCTGGGGCGGCTGCTGCAAGTACAGAAAACCTCAAACCGCGCAAATATAATAACCTCATCGGAAGTTATATGTTTGAGCCGTTTGGGATTGAAATACTAGGACCATGGGGTCCGAGCGCTCATCGAGTTGTTCGTGATATTAGCAAACAGCTATTCGACTCTTCCCGTGACCAGAGGGCTGGGCTTTTCTTCGGTCAGCGAATCAGCATTGCCATCCAACGAGGCAATGCTGCCAGCGTTCTGGGCTTTTTTCCTATTGATATCGATGTGGATGAATTTTTTGATGTCCAATAAGTTCTTTTTCTACTTGTTTGTACATGTATACATATACCTATTAATTTTTATTATTTATTTGTTTTAAGCAGTTTTCATAATTATATAAGTTTTTTGTCGTATAAAAACGTTGTTAGAATAATTTATTTATTTATATATTTAATCTTCATGTACAATAGTGGTATTGTTAGAATAATTTATTTATTTAATCTTCATGTACAATAGTGGTACATAGGCGGACTTAATGAAACAAGGCATTCTCTACCAGTCAACCTTTGGGTTAAAAAGACAAAACTGTGGTAGGTGTGCACAATAAATAAATAAAAGTAATTTCAAATATAATATAGTATCAACAAAATTAGTTACTTATAATTATAAAAACTTACTACTACCCCCCCTCTCAATCCCCCCCCCCTTAGTTACTTATTATTATAATCTTTTCTATCCCTCCAGGCAACCTCCGCAACCACCTGTTCACACACACCAACGAGCGTCCTTACCGCTGCAACATTTGCATGAAGGGTTTCAACCAACAGTCGAACTTGGTCTGCCATAAAAACAAGGTAGGTACAAGTAGCGACATCTATTTATTTTTTACTAGCTTTCTAACAGCGGTTTTGCCCGCGTGAATGTCGGTTTCTCCATACAAACTTCCAACGGGGTGGAGAATCGTAATTCTTAGACCGTGTTTACGGAGACGCGGCACGTTGCGCGGCGCGTTGGGCGTTTCGTCGTACATTGCAGCAGCGGGCCGCGTCATCACTCGCGCAAACACAAACATATGACAATGTACGACAGACCGCCCGACGCGGCGCGCAACGCGCCGCGTCTCCGTAATCGAGCACTTATAGTACGAGATCCAATAGAAGAAGCACCTTCCCTCATCGGTTATTTGATTAGGATAAATATTATATGCTAGATGATGCTTTTATTGATACATTGCGAGTAGGTTGTCTATCTAAATCTGGTGCCAAAGATGTGAAACAATTAAATTAGTTAATAATTTTTTTTCATCAACTACCCTGATTGGTTATTTAAGAAAGACGAGCATCAGCTGAAAGAATGCGCTCTGAGGAACTCAAAAAGTATAAGTTGCCTAATTTTCCTTGGGGCAAACATAGGAGTTGCCTCGTTTGAAGAGGTAGCTAAATGGTGGTAATATACTCTCATCTGTTATTTAATCGAATTATATATCAAATGAAAGGTAATTTTATTCCTAATCCAACCGTATTAGGTTGCCTTCCCAAAAATGGTGTGAATGAATAGTTGCCTACATTTAAGATTTAAAACTTTTCTGGGCTATTTCTGGTGTGAAAAATATATTTCCTCATCTGTAATTAAATGATAATAAGATTATACGCCAGATAAAGCATATATCGATATATCGCGAGTAGACTGCTTAGCTAAATCACATACTAATGATGTTAAACAATAAAATTTGTTTTTAATTAATTTTTATCTACTTCCGTGACTTGTCGATTAAGAAAGTCGTGTATCAGCTGAAAGAATGTGCCCTAAAGAACTGGAAAAATATAAGTTGCCTACTTTTCCCCGGTGCAACTATGGGGGTTGCCTCGTATAAACACGTAAATAAAGGTTCACTTGATACTCTCATCTGTTATTTCATTGAATCGTGTATCAAATGAAAGGCTATTTTATTCCTAACCCAGCCCTATTAAGTTGCCTCACCAAAAATGGTGTAAACTTATGGTTACATAGATTTAATATATAAAATTTTCTGGGCTACTTCTGGTCATAGAAATATATTCACTCGTCGGTAACTAAATGACAGTAAAGATTATATGCTAGATAATATATATATACATCGCGAGTAGATTACTTAGCTAAATCACATGCCAATGATGTTAAACAATAAAATCTGTTATTATTATTTTTTTATCAACTTCCCTGAGTTGGTATTTAAGAAAATGGAGCATCAGCTGAAAGAATGTGCCCTGAAGAACTGGAAAAATATAAGTTGCCTACTTTTCCCCGGTGCAACTATGGGGGTTGCCTCGTATAAACACGTAAATAAAGGTTCACTTGATACTCTCATCTGTTATTTCATTGAGTCGTGTATCAAATGAAAGGCTATTTTATTCCTAACCCAGCCCTATTAAGTTGCCTCACCAAAAATGGTGTAAACTTATGGTTACATAGATTTAATACATAAAATTTTCTGGGCTACTTCTGGTCATAGATACATATTCACTCATCTGTAACTAAATGACAGTAAAGATTATATGCTAGATAATATATGTTTACATCGCGAGTAGATTACTTAGCTAAATAAAATGCCAATGATGTTAAACAGTAAAATCTGTTATTATTATTTTTTTATCAACTTCCCTGAGTTGGTATTTAAGAAAATGGAGCATCAGCTGAAAGAATGTGCCCTAAAGAACTAGAAAAATATAAGTTGCCTACTTTTCCTCGGTGCAACTATGGGGGTTGCCTCGTATAAACACGTAAATAAAGGTTCACATGATACTCTCATCTGTTATTTCATTGAATCGTGTATCAAATGAAAGGCTATTTTATTCCTAACCCAGCCCTATTAAGTTGCCTCACCAAAAATGGTGTAAAGTCATGGTTACATAGATTTAATATGTAAAATTTTCTGCGCATGCATTAACTGTGACAAGTGTGATACATCTTTCATTTGATAGACAAAGATGCATCTAGTTCATTTTTAATGTGTACATTATATTAACCAATATATATTTTTTTTACCCAAAAATTAATGATGAATTAATTGACGTACCAAACTGGAGGCAAGGATATCATGAAGCCGAGTGCTGCAGTGACAAATTTCTACGTGTATTAAACGAAATAAATTAAAAGAATAGAAAGAATTATCTAGCATATAATCTTTACTGTCATTTAGTTCCCGATGAGTGAATATATTTCTATGACCAGAAGTAGCCCAGAAAATTTTATATATTAAATCTATGTAACCATAAGTTTACACCATTTTTGGTGAGGCAACTTAATAGGGCTGGGTTAGGAATAAAATAGCCTTCCATTTGATACACGACTCAATGAAATAACAGATGAGAGTATCAAGTGAACCTTTATTTACGTGTTTATACGAGGCAACCCCCATAGTTGCACCGGGGAAAAGTAGGCAACTTATATTTTTCCAGTTCTTTAGGGCACATTCTTTCAGCTGATGCTCCATTTTCTTAAATACCAACTCAGGGAAGTTGATAAAAAAATAATAATAACAGATTTTATTGTTTAACATCATTGGCATGTGATTTAGCTAAGTAATCTACTCGCGATGTATATATATATTATCTAGCATATAATCTTTACTGTCATTTAGTTACCGATGAGTGAATATATTTCTATGACCAGAAGTAGCCCAGAAAATTTTATGTATTAAATCTATGTAACCATAAGTTTACACCATTTCTGGTGAGGCAACTTAATAGGGCTGGGTTAGGAATAAAATAGCCTTTCATTTGATACACGATTCAATGAAATAACAGATGAGAGCATCATGTGAACCTTTATTTACCTGTTTATACGAGGCAACCCCCATAGTTGCACCGAGGAAAAGTAGGCAACTTATATTTTTCTAGTTCTTTAGGGCACATTCTTTCAGCTGATGCTCCATTTTCTTAAATACCAACTCAGGGAAGTTGATAAAAAAATAATAATAACAGATTTTATTGTTTAACATCATTGGCATGTGATTTAGCTAAGTAATCTACTCGCGATGTATATATATATTATCTAGCATATAATCTTTACTGTCATTTAGTTACCGACGAGTGAATATATTTCTATGACCAGAAGTAGCCCCGAAAATTTTATATATTAAATCTATGTAACCATAAGTTTACACCATTTTTGGTGAGGCAACTTAATAGGGCTGAGTTAGGAATAAAATAGCCTTTCATTTGATACACGATTCAATGAAATAACAGATGAGAACATCATGTGAACCTTTATTTACCTGTTTATACGAGGCAACCCCCATAGTTGCACCGAGGAAAAGTAGGCAACTTATATTTTGCCAGTTCTTTAGGGCACATTCTTTCAGCTGATGCTCCATTTTCTTAAATACCAACTCAGGGATGTTGATAAAAAAATAATAATAACAGATTTTATTGTTTAACATCATTGGCATGTGATTTAGCTAAGTAATCTACTCGCGATGTATACATATATTATCTAGCATATAATCTTTACTGTCATTTAGTTACAGATGAGTGAATATGTATCTATGACCAGAAGTAGCCCAGAAAATTTTATATATTAAATCTATGTAACCATAAGTTTACACCATTTTTGGTGAGGCAACTTAATAGGGCTGGGTTAAGAATAAAATAGCCTTTCATTTGATACACGACTCAATGGAATAACAGATGAGAGTAGCATGTGAACCTTTATTTACGTGTTTATACGAGGCAACGCCCATAGTTGCACCGAGGAAAAGTAGGCAACTTATATTTTTCTAGTTCTTTAGGGCACATTCTTTCAGCTGATGCTCCATTTTCTTAAATACCAACTCAGGGAAGTTGATAAAAAAATAATAATAACAGATTTTACTGTTTAACATCATTGGCATTTTATTTAGCTAAGTAATCTACTCGCGATGTAAACATATATTATCTAGCATATAATCTTTACTGTCATTTAGTTACCGATGAGTGAATATATTTCTATGACCAGAAGTAGCCCAGAAAATTTTATGTATTAAATCTATGTAACCATAAGTTTACACCATTTTTGGTGAGGCAACTTAATAGGGCTGGGTTAGGAATAAAATAGCCTTTCATTTGATACACGACTCAATGAAATAACAGATGAGAGTATCAAGTGAACCTTTATTTACGTGTTTATACGAGGCAACCCCCATAGTTGCACCGGGAAAAAGTAGGCAACTTATATTTTTCCAGTTCTTTAGGGCACATTCTTTCAGCTGATACACTTAATCGACAAGTCACGGAAGTAGATAAAAATTAATTAAAAACAAATTTTATTGTTTAACATCATTAGTATGTGATTTAGCTAAGCAGTCTACTCGCGATATATCGATATATGCTTTATCTGGCGTATAATCTTATTATCATTTAATTACAGATGAGGAAATATATTTTTCACACCAGAAATAGCCCAGAAAAGTTTTAAATCTTAAATGTAGGCAACTATTCATTCACACCATTTTTGGGAAGGCAACCTAATACGGTTGGATTAGGAATAAAATTACCTTTCATTTGATATACAATTCGATTAAATAACAGATGAGAGTATATTACCACCATTTAGCTACCTCTTCAAACGAGGCAACTCCTATGTTTGCCCCAAGGAAAATTAGGCAACTTATACTTTTTGAGTTCCTCAGAGCGCATTCTTTCAGCTGATGCTCGTCTTTCTTAAATAACCAATCAGGGTAGTTGATGAAAAAAAATTATTATTTAATTTAATTGTTTCACATCTTTGGCACCAGATTTAGATAGGCAACCTACTCGCAATGTATCAATAAAAGCATCATCTAGCATATAATATTTATCCTAATCAAATAACAGGTGAGGGAAGGTACTTCTTCTATCGGATCTTAGATCATTAGTGGATGTCTACACCCTATATGGAACCTACCTGCCAAATTTTAGGTTTGTAGGTTTCGTGATTAATCAGTGAGTGGTATTTCGCTTTTATATATAGATATAGAAGATTCAAACTTCATGCAACACAAATGTACCTACAAAGGTGGACTTAATGTCGGAACATAGGAACTAGAAATTCGAAATCCTGCTCATCTCATCGCGGTAATAGTTTTCCACGAAATTTGAACTTATAGATACATTAAAAAAGTCCGAAATCAATTATGGAGCAGTTGCTCAGACCAGACACAATACCCGTATGGTCAGAAGATCCTCCCTTTTCAATGGTGGTTTGCGGAACTTTACACTTTACGTATTTAGAGGTATGCGAACCGGAATTCCGCATACTCCTAAATACGTACGAATATACTTGAAAGGTTTATTTTTTCAGGTTATAAATTTTAACATGAAAATGAGTGTTTAGGTAATTATGAACGCTTTCTTTCAGACATTTCATCTCTCTAAATAATTTGTGCTGTCAAAAAGTCTTTTAAATTTTAAGGCCAAGCTCATATATTATTTAATGTGGTCCTGGAAGGCAAATAGCAACTGAAGGTCAGAGTTTTTAGTCAGTAAAAGTCTGACATGTTCTCGTACTCCACCCTAGAGTGAGAAATGTCATTGGCTGCTTCCACATAAAAAAAACACAATGTTATTCATTTTTTAGGCTCATCCAGAAGACACCAGCGCCTGTCCCACTGCCCCTGTTCGAGGACGATCAACGACTCCACGCGGTCCTCGGTCTTCCACAGACACACAGCCTGATACTACAAGGTAAGCTACAGGAATGGATACGTTTTCTTACAGCCTTGCTTCATCATTATCATCTCAGCCGAAAGACGTTCTCTGCAGGACTCAGATAGGCTTTCTCAACCATCGAGATTGTGTCTTTTCAATTGGAATTTGGAAAAAAGGTTCTTTTTCGATTGCAATAAAATTTGAAAAAGTCAATAATTATTATCCTCTCTAAACAGGATTAGACATTTAAACAAACTTTTTTTTACTGTTTGTTTGACCGATTTTAACTTCTATTCCGTAGGCATAAGGATGGCATTAAAAGCAAAAAAAAAATGGTTACAATACCAATTATTTACTGCAGCCGCCATTTATCATGCTACCAACGTAAACGAAGTAAAAACGGTTGAACGTAAGTAAAACAAGTTTTCAATGAAAATCTTTTTTTATAGCAAGCTTTTATAGCGCGGTATATAATATTATGTACTATATAATTAATACTCATCAAGACCATTCTAAAAAGCTCAAACATGATAGGTCTATCTTATTACGCTTATTACGGAGTTCCCATGGCCATCTTCCAGCTCCATCATCAGACCCTGGTTACCATCTAGCATCAAAGTACTCGTCAAGAACGGATCAAACGAATCCAAACTTGATAGGGTTGTGTCGTTTAACTAGCGAGTTCCTATGGGCACCTTCCGATTCCATCATCAGATCAGCTCCACGTTATAATAATTGTATCTTCTTATCTGATTTACACATGCATGCAAAATTTCAGCTCAATTGGTAGTCTGGAAGTGGATCAAATTTAATTTGCAAGATTTGATCACAGACAAACATCAGGACAGGTGAAACTAAAAAAAGCATTTAAAAAATTTGGTTTAACGTCTCAATTACTTGGAATGGAGTGTGTTCAAAACTCTCATTATAATTTTACTACGTGTCCTGACCAACATCTTAAAGAGTAATCGTTCTACTAACAAGTTGCACTCTCAGATCCTCAAGTAATGTGAAAACTTTTAACGAGTTCCTTCAAATTACTAACGCTGCATTAAATTAGTTTCATCTTGCTGGTATATCCTTTTTAGGTACATAGGATGAACCATTACTTGCTAATTTTTTTTTTACGAAATATTAATTCTGTTTGAAATCATTTCTGCTTTCCTTTATAGGGGGCATTCTCTTCATACTCCTATTTTTGCAGGACATAAGACTTCATATTAATCACGTACATATATATTTTTTAATTGAAGTGCCTGTTTGCAACATCAAAATGTTTTTTTTTTTTACTAATTACGCAGTATATTCAATACCTATAATAAAAACGAAAAGAGTTTATTTCGGCTAATTTCTGAGACTGATTTTGACGGACTTCCACTTTTAACTGATGTTATAAAGAGTTACTTTTTATTTAAGAAAAGGAATTAGGTTTCTGTGGAAAAAAAATATCTCTTTGGTTACAATTTTGTAACCACTATACTGATTTAAAAATAGGTGTAACGCGGACGAAGCCACGGGCACCAGCTAGTAGGTATATAATTTTCAACACAAATTTTAAATTTTTACTTTTCAGACCTCAAGCAGAACATTGCGAAGTAACATCTTCTGTGGGACCATACCTTCCTTCAGTAGCAGGCTCTTCAAGTTCAGACTGGGCTACCAAACCCTCCACCCACCTTCAAGACATCTGGGACATATCAAAGTCTTTCCACGAATCGGGTGACATCTGGAACGAAGGTTCATGGGGTTCCATGAGCAATGGGGTGGTTGTGGACCCCATAAAGACGTACCATATGGGGGTGGCCTTGGCGACAAGGCAGACCCCGTTTGCTTTGCTGAAACCGGAGAATGGAACTCCTGTTTTGGTGAAGGTGGTTGACACGAAGCTTCCAGGTGGGAAACAGGTATATATTGCTTTTAATCGTGGAAATATTGATTGAGTGAAGGTTTTCAAAAATATTTGTTTAATATCAAAATATATTATTTTTTTATTAAAATTTTATGCACTAGTAAGAAACTCTATACAAAGGCTGTCTTAAGTATAGCCATGGTATTTTGCACTAGGCTATTTTCGACGGCGCGTAGTGTTTCACGCGGTCCTCAAGGAGATGTCAGCAAAACCATAGGTGCCCACCAGTGCTGCAGGGTCGTTCGAAAGAGTTACCGTGGCCCTGGAACACAAAGGGCAACTGAAAGACACACGTAGGTTTTAGTCAGTAAAAGGTAAAAGTCTGAAATACCCTCTCGTTCCACCCTAGAGCGAGAGAAGTCATTTGATAGTTTCCCTTTAAAAATAAGGATGGTGCAGAAAGAGATTTCGGTTGGTGCAACTTGATGGAAAATAAATTGAAAAGAAATACAATATAATAATAATCATATTCTTGATTCTACCAGAAAGCTGAAAAATCCTTGTTAAATCGACACAATGTTATTCTTAAGATTTTTTTTCTTCTGTAGCTTGGTATATTTTTTGTCATTTCTCGACTTCAGATGTTGGTGCCAGCGACAGCTGAAGATTTAAGAGTCGGTGGAAAAATCGTTGTAAATAATGACGAAGAAGGTGCTGCACCGGTTAGTAGATAGCTAAATTATATTTATTTATAGTCTAGTACTCTGGCATCCTTTCTGGAGTGGTAACCACGTACCGGAAGACGCAGCGTTGGAAGGCCTCTCAAGACGGATAACATAGTGAGCGTTGCGTGAATCCGATGGATGCGAAATCCACAAGACTGGTCTTTATAGAGTCAATTAGAGACCTATGACCATTAGTGGACTTTAGTGGTCTTTCGGCTGTGATGATGATGTTTCTGGCATCCAGAACAACAGGACACGAACATTTATTAGATCAGTGAGGTACACATGAAGCTGTTCCTTACCCTACAGGCTTGTCAGCTCTGGCCTTGCTTGCGTTATCTAAATGACAGATATTTTAACTTTTTTTTTTTTTGTTGTTTTTACATTAAATTGAGTTGAAGGGGGCACAGAAGGAAAAATAAATAAGCTTGCATGACTATACAAGCTTTGGTACGAAAAAAATTAGGGTTTAATACTAAGTCAGCACTGGCTGCTAGCGTTGGCTTTGATTTAGGCTTAGAGTAAAGCAGAGCTAGGTTGAGTTGAGCGGAGAAGAGCAATGAAGTGTGGAAAATTTTCCATTGATGCGGAGCGGGCAAGAGTGGAGCTTAGCTACCCTCCACTTCCTTGCTCTCCGCTCGGCATCACAGCCCGCTCGAATTTGTTATGTCTGGCCCGCGGAGATTTCGAAATCTACGATTGACCAATTCACAGTCCACATCTCTCCACTCTGCCCAGCTCCTCGCCATTTGAAATGCACATTTACTCGACGACAACGGATGAAGACAATGGATGTCTGGCAAAAATTGTTTCTTTATACAACATTTTGATATTGTAGCAAGGAATCCCAAAGACAACAAACTGCTTTGGCGCTGACCAAGAAAAATATCTTGTCTGTCAAACACGGCGCCTGAAGTGGCCATGGTTCGGTAGGGGGACGGGCCGGGTAGGTGAGAGGGTGCCTCGGTAAATTTTCGTGCCTAGGTCCGATAAAATTATTTTCGTGTACATCTGTCGCAAACACGGTGTAATTTCTTAACGTGTACAAGCGCCCCGGTAATATTTACCTAATAGCAACCGTTTATTCCAGCATGGCCCCATAAAACCAAGGTTGGAACCCAACGGCGCCGTCCAAATAAGAGTGCCGGTAGTAGCGACCGTGGTGCCTAGGATCCAGGCCAGTGGGAGACTGCATCTGACTGTGGAGGAACCGCATCATGCTTACCACACCGCCTTGTCTGCCGATTGTAAGACTTGTTTTTACTTACATATACAGGTTTTACGCCATTTTTTCTCGTAGTCAAGTCGCCATGTCACAGGATCACCGTCTAGGTATTGTCAAGGCGAATATTGGTATTACCAGAAACATCACAGAAGAGTCATAAGTACGCAAAAATAGATATTTGCTTCTATGTAATCACGGTGATGTCGATTACCAGAAGCATCACAGAAGAGACAAAGTTTCGTTTGTGGATATATACAGCAGTATAATGCTTTTTAAATCAGATCGATGGCTGAGTGCAGAATTAGATAATGGTAGGACTTCACCAGATGAGCTTGTTCAGTTAACACATAAACGGTAGTATTATTAGCGGCACGTAAGTTGAACTATGACCTTCAATGCGCTGTAACAGATTTTCGGGTCTCAACTGTCATGGGTTTACCTTTGAACGCCATGTTTTTTAGGGTGTATAATCATCAAATGACTTCTCCCACTCTGGTTGAAACAAGGTGGAATATCAGGAGTTTACTGGCTAAAACGCACCCGCCTTCAGGTTCCCTTCGCGTTTCAGGGTCACAGTGAATCTCGGCAAATCCCGCAGCCCTAGCAGGTTCCATCAGTTATGTAGACATACCTTTGACCCCCTCACTTCTGATGGACAACACTGAGCAAAGCATTCTCTATTGGCCTTATAACACTTCGAGCCTACTTACTGCTAACAAAGATGATTATTATGTATTCAGTGGGTGAAGTGAACGTGGCTCCGTGCACGTCCCGCGAGGAGGCGCGCGCGCCGCCGCGAGCTGAGCCGCACCGACACCTGGACTCCTGCGGGGAGTTCGACGACTCACTCAGGAATGGTGAGTGTTCTGCTACTGGGTTGTGTTGAATAGAGACCTGCGAAAATGTTCATTTATTTTTATTTATTTGAGACATATGTGTAACACCTGAATCGCGGACTCGCCTGGAAAACACATACAAAAACTCACACAGTCAATGTTAACCATAGGCGTTGTAATCTTGTAATAAGATAGATAGTACACTGGAAGCAGGCCACTCGGGAGCATCAGGGTCCGTATTGTTGAATAGTAATTCCGTTCATAATATTGAATAGTAAGAGTGAATTTCGTTTTCTTGCTTCCAAATAATTATGATAATATTCCACTTATATATTTCTTAATATATACATATTTGACATAAATTACAGCCAGACACATACATAAATTACACACAGAACAAATGATCGCGCTCATCACACAAACATTTGTCTTGAATGGGAATCGAACCCAAATACCATTAACACTCAAGTACTTACAGAGATTATGGTAGCTACAATTAAATATGTATAATAATAATGTCCCTATCAACGCTCCCGGACAATAAGTCGGTAGTCGCAAAAAATTGTAACACAATAAGTCGATAATACAAAATCAAATTTTGCGATTACCGACCTATTACCCGGGGGCGTCGCTATGAACTGCAGGCACATTAAAAAGAGTATGTCTACCTTCAGGCTCACGAATATCGTCATCCTGTGCGCTACCACCCCCGGCACCGTCCCCGCCACTGGACCTCATCGCCTTGGACCTGTTCGAGCCGATGGAATGCATACCATTGGGTAATAAACACTATTTCTTCTTTAATCTATTGTAATATACTTCCTGTACAGCGATCACACATTAATTTAATGTAAATATACTAGCTTCTATTCCAGGGCATGGTCTACCTTTGTGCTAAATTTTATTCAAAGCAGTTCTAAGCGTGAATATACACAGTTAAATTTTTATCGTTTTAATCCCGTGGAGGGTCTATCCGGTACATGAAAAACTATCGATTTGTAATGATAAAATTAAAATATAAAGTACCTACTTTTTATCTAAAATTCGAATTAATATAGATACGCATGTACGAAAATGATTTCTTTAATCAAACATCAGCGCAATGACCGAGTACAATGACCTGTAGGTAGTTAAAACGCAACGACTGACAACTACCTACAGGTCATTTTTTATTTATTTTTTTTTTATTTTTTTTTATTTTTTTGCAAATAGGTTCTCAAAAACACTTTTACACGTCAATTTTTTTTTTCGTCAATTTTAACTAGATGAGGCCGGTGTTTCCTAGCTGACTACCCTGAGAAGAAACACCGAAACAAACTCAGGAGTCAAAGTCACAGTCATTGGATTCGCTCAGCTGTTGTTTCTCATTTCTTGGTCTAGGACGGAGCGGGAGGACGTGTCAGACTTTTACTAACTAAAACCACTCCTTTGTTCCCTCTTTACGTTGCGTTCCTGGACGGGTTACCTAGGGTTACCTTTCGGATTACCCATGGCCCCAATAGACTTCGGCCGCAGCTATAACACTGTAGACAATTGTTGTATTAAAATTGGCAATAGATGGCGCTGCTAGTCCCGTTTGGTATTATACAACTTGTTGAAGCGCTCATTCTTTCCATTCCATAAGCTTGTATTTAAGTAAACATGTTTTAGATGTTCGTCCTTTCTTCCTATAAACTGTCTTCAAGATTTTTATTTGTATAATCTGTTTGACTAAAAGTTTTATAAGCACGGAAATTTGAAATAACGTAAGAAACAAACCGAAGGTTTTTAGGCGAGCAAAAATAAGATATAATTTTTACAAATCTGACTATAACTTTTTGACCCATATGTTTTATATATAAAGTGTCTAGGACAAAGTTTCTTAGATCTCTTCATTCTTTGAAGTTAAAATAGCAAAAAACAAAGTCTATAATAGTTTTAAAGATAGTATGTCTCTTACAGTAAATAATAATTTTGTGAATGTGAAGTACCATAGAGCATTTTTATTTTTAATTGGTTACAAACATATTTGAATTTACGAGCATGGCAAAAAATAAACGCGCTTCGAAACTTTCGGTATCAATGGGCCTCTCCCAACTGGTAAGGCAAGCGACTAGGATGCCTGATGATTTCTGCTGACCACCAAACCGGACAGATGCCCGATCTAGGAACATATTCTGCATATTATTATACTAGATAAAATTGTTTTTATTTTATCAGGTCCTCAAATCACCGCAGTCGACAACATCGACCAAGCGCCACCCTCAGATGACTCTGACATCTTTATTGGAGAGTTTGAGGTAAACGATTCACTTAAATTCTAGAGTAGCGACATCGATGACACCACATATAAACTAAAATGTAAAATTCTACCCATCCTTCAATTTTTAACGTTATTAGGTATTCTGAATTTGTTGAAATGTTGAACCTGCAAAACCAAAACTGACATTCAAAGCTGTGGATGGATTTGTTTAATGCTGCATCTCGATTCTTACACCCTTTTTTTTAAAGAAGTAAAACGAATTACTTTTATAAAACTGACTACTTATGTAATTGTATTTCTATAGTTAAGAAAAAATATATTTTTTAGTATTTCATTAGTAGATTTTCTAATCTCAAGTAATGACTTCAAATTACAAATACGGGTGTTAGACTATTTTGGCTACCTGGCCGCTTATTGCTTACCACAACTTTGATGGGCAGTAGCACCTTTCGATATAATATGATCCGAACTAATAAAAACTGCTATTGCAAAACGGATTTGTCAGTTTTGCAATAGCAGTTTTTATTAGTTTAGTACCTTTTTTACATTCGCATTTGATCTTAGATAACTCGCCATGTCAGATTGTCACACAGATATAGATAGACATAGATAACGCAAGCATCACGATCTGTATGAAAAGCAAGCGTGCCATTTTTTGACTACCTATTATGACGTCACAAGCACTATTTAGTGAAGACGCCGCCGCGTACGGCGTCCCCCTCGCTCCACCCCCACACCAACAGCACAATTAACCATTTTTATATTTTTAACTGTGTACATTTTTAGCTGTACTCCGATGCAGACTGAGCGCGAAAGTGACCACTTACGATTTTTGTACGTAAGCTAGGCACGCGAAGTAGTTGCTCTTGCGTTATCTAGGTATATCTATATCTGTGGATTGTCATATGTATATTCAGCAACATATTTTCAATATTTTTTTGAATATTATCTACAATCTCTCAATAATGAAATTCTATCACCAGACACCGGCGCTATAACCGAGGACTATTCGGAACTTCAGTGAAGGTTGCAATGATTATGCCAAGATCAGGATTCTGGTAAATATCTATTTTAACTTTCCAACAAACTTTAAGTAGTAGCACATAAAAAAAAATGGCACTGAACTCACGAAGCGGCTTTCTCCCGCGGCCGCCGCGGCACAAGTAAACGGCTATTTTATTTCAAAACTCAAAAGACTGTAGATTTTCGTCCTCAAGCCCAGCGGCCGAGAGGGCGCGGTCGCTGTCAAACCGTGGCGGTTGCGGGTAAAAACCGCTTCGTGAGTTATTTTTTTGTTTGTTTTTTAATAAACGTTGCCCCATACGAGGAATTACTCTTGTATTGTGAGTGCGTTCACAAACATGTAAGCTCACATACACAAGACACCCAGACCCAGAATACCTATTTGTAGGGCATACAAATATTTATTCAGTGCGAGAATCAAACCCGCGACCCGCAGCGCAGCAGTCAATCGCACACCCACTGTACCAACTATGCCATCATTATTTGCAGTTCTCATCGATTTCCTTGAAAAGCGGTTCAGTAATTCAACCGTGAAAATAGACAGCCAAAGTTACATTTACAAATATATTACTCTTACTATAGTCAAGTACTAAGTTTTTGACGGTTAAAAATCGGCTTTTAATTGGTTATGTCTTTTTCAGGATTGCATCAAGCTGTCAGACTCAGAATAAAGACTTAAACATAGTTTATTTTTATTAAATTTTCGTTTATTTTTATTTGTGCATGTAAAAAGGATGACGTATTGATTTAGTGTTAAGCGAAATTGTAAATACATTATTTTTACATGGCACTTTTGGTTTGATTTTTGAAATTCCTCATTTCATAAAGCTGTGGCTAGCAGTAGGACATAATAGGCTAGTTTGATTAAATTAGGTTTATTTTAAGAATAAGGAAATTTCTCAATGGACGCTACTGAGCCAACATTACCGCTGGACGACCAATACTTCTAATTTCAATCTCTAGTTCACTCTGTTACCACCTTACTCCACCTGAAATCACCGGGTCAAATTCCATTTGATACCCATAATTCGTTTTCCGATGAATACCGAAGACATTTGTGCGTCTTCATCACAGTCCACCCAACAAAATATCTTCATAACTGTTCATTTATTTTTACAACAAAATCTGTTAATAAAAAAATGCCTACACAATAGACGCATGGGCCAAAAAAAGGCAATTTCCGGTCGTCAATGTAAATAATCCGGGTTATTATTATGACGTCGCGATGATGTGTATGATATCGTCTCGATATCGTCGCCGTTTTCATATTGTTGGGGCACGTGGACGGAAACAGGCCCTTTTGGAGCGTGCCACCCTTTGTAGCTGGGTTTAGTTAGGAATGCAGGCGGTAGATGGCGTTAGGCGTAGCGAAAAACAATATAGGTACTTATGGGAAAAGTTTTTCTTAGGTTTTAGAAATTTATATTAACTAGTAAATTAACAATCATAACAAATAATTAACATTGCAAATAAGTCATTACAATACTTATAAACAAAAGAAATCTTTCTTTTTTGTAGAAATTAATAAAATCTAGCTATAGTGGTAAACTAAAATAACAAATCTGTTTACCATTGTACTAAAATAAGAAATGCAGCAATCCATTTCACAATATTGTCCGTTGAATTGTGAGCTCATTACTAGTTCTAAGTTGATATACACAAATACCTAGATACTGACAAATGCTTGCACTAACTAGACAGGTCTACTGAAATCTTATGGTACTTTCTTTCAATAGACCATCTCAGACACTAAAGGTAGAACTACACTGCGCACACGTGTGCCACACACACCGGTCTAGGCGCGTCGGTCTCCATACATTTTATATGGAAACTGGACTTGTAGAGCTACACTTGATCCACGCGACGTCATTTTATGTACAACTCAGGCGTGTTACACGTGTGCATCGGTCTAATGTAGTTCTAGTTTAATTTGCATGGTTCTCATATGATTTGATCTTTAGGTACCTACATGTTTACTGTATGGACATTAAAAGAGACTTTGACTATGGAGTTTGTTTCGGTATTTCTTCTCAGGGTAGTCAGCTAGGAAACACCAGCTTCATGTAGTTTAATTAACGAAAGAAATTGACCTGTAAAAGCGTTATTTAAAACCAATAAACATCATTTATCGCAAAAATAATACGGTTAACTGTTTCTTTGTACATATTTGGACTGTAGTTTCAACAATAGATGGCGCTACTTACTTCGAGTTTAGCTAATAAGACAGTTTTGCTACACTGCTTGTGTAGCAAAACTGCAAATATATCTATGATTGAAAATCAACGCTAGTAATATAAAGATATTTTAGAGATGTTCAATGAAGAGTTTACATGTTCAGGATGTTTTTTTTTTAGATAAGAAATCATCGAAAAGTTTTCCCTCTCTGGATGGAGCGAGAAAATAGGAGTAGCAGACTTTTACTGACTATAATCCACAGTAGTAGTACACAACTCTTTCGAACGATTCTTCAGACCTATGCCACTGCAACCAAATAAAAACATACCTAACCATTATTTGGCAATCTGGTAAAAAGACAGTCTATACGAGTTACCTATAGTCCATAACTTGGATTTAATGAACTCGAGAATAACATTTTGTAGTTAATTAACTCAACCAATTTAGTTACATTTTATTTCCCATTTTAAAATTTTAACAATGAAACTAGTTACAGTTTAACTCATTACAACTCATTCATCCTCCATTCAAAACCAGTCAATTTACGACTAATGACATCACCGACCAACGTTCGACCGCAAAAAAATCGTACAATACGACAAAAAATCGCCATAACATTTAACAAGAAGAATGCAACAATAAAACGCGAATTACGTTCGTCCAGTTTTTTACCAAAGAGCTGCGCGTGGCAAACACGCGACCTAAAATATTAAAACTGGTGTTAGAACTGACACGCGGCCTTTCCCACCAATAAATAGAGAAATCTTCTGACAACCCTGTAATGAAAACTTATACTCACACTCCACTGGAATTCCAATTCACCACTCATCTACACAAAGTCGATATTTCCCTTCACAGTTTTAACAATGTCTTATTCCACCAAGCCATTTAAATAACGACCTTATTGCTTCAATCATAGAGTTGAATAACTAAATATCCAACCCAAATTAAAATTAGGGTTGTCCCCAATTCCTAATACCGCCCCCGACGGTTATCGTATAATGCGTCGGCACGTGGCGTTGTTCGTTTTTTATCGGTTATTTTCGTGCGAACGGAGTGGTCTGGTGTGGATTGGCCTCACAATGGGTGACGATGGGTACTTCGTACTCGTATTGTGGGTAGACTTTTTCTGGGAAAAGCGAGCTTGAAGTCTGGTCCTGACAGCAGTTTTACAGGTTCATTTTGTGGATCAGCAGTTGTTGCTGGTGATGCATTTTTAAGTTTATTCGTCTATGAAAATCTATTAATGTTTCTTAGTGGGGCGAAGATAAATAATGTGTATTTTTCCCGTAAATAGATTAGTGAATGACAGAATGTTTTTTAAATTGCTTACCTTGTGTCCTTCTGTTGGGTAAAGCCCCCCTTCTTCCAATCCTCTATCTAGGGGTGAATTCTGGCCAAGTTTGTCAGACCACCTCTGCTGCTGTGGAACTCCACGGCGTCGTTCTCCTTCAAGCGTCCAATGATTGACGATCTTCGCGATAGATTCACGTGATATGGCCAGCGCATTCCCACTACAGTCTGGCAATTTTTCCTCGACATCAGCTACTTGACTATTAATGGGACTAATTTTAACAAAATTAGGGCTGAGTAATTTATAATAATAATATTTTAATAATATTTATTCAATAAATATAATCAAAAATAAACAAATCTAGATAAAAAAAAGAATAAGCTTAATCCTAATTGTAATTAGGCTAATAATAATTGTTAATACGTGCATATAACTTGACACCCGTATTTATAAAGAAGTAATCCACTTGTTGCTAAGTAATTTCTTATTAAGTCATTACTTGACGTTAGAAATCTTCATTCAAAATTTAAATTTTTCTTGACTATAGAATAAAAATTGTTACTTAAGTAGTTACTTTAACTCATACGTATGTAATTAGATTTACTTGTTTATAAATACGGGTGTTAGACATGCCAGGTGTACTTAGTTGTAAGCGGTTCTTCTCGGCTATTCACAAATGCAACTAAAGTTAATTTCTGTTAATGTTTATTTCAATTAAAAGTGTGATAAAAGATAAAAACAAATAAAACTCGCGCATAATTGTTATTTAAAATACGAGTATAGCAAACAACTTCAGAAATACACAATGTAATCCAAAAACAAACAATAAAATAATAAACTAAGTATCAATTTTAATAAAATATCATTAAAAACAAACATACTAGGGCTGGGTCTAATCCCTCTCAAGGGTACATTCGACCCCCACAAATATCATTTCATATTTTGATTACGATATCAATGTCACCCAGTCACATTCGCAGGGTTTTTTATGCCTTTTGTGCGTTAATACACATATTAACCCATTAAAAGTCGCGTGGCGACATTATATGATATTTCACACGTATAATAAAATCATTGTTGTTATTAATGTAAGGTTTTTTATGTGAGAATAGGGTTTTTTATTGGGTTAGGAATGTTGAGATTTAATTTGCTGTTTTTTGTTACAAGAATAATATGAGAGGAATTAAGAACTAGTGTCATAACGATGTCGATTGAGACGAAAGCTAAGGTAGCCAAAGCATAGCATAGCATAGGATCAGCCTTGTAATGTTCCCACTGCTGGGACTCAGGCCTCTAAGAGAGGAAACGGGCCGTAATCCACCACGCGGGCCCAGTGCAGGTTGGTGAATGCCACTTGTCTTCGAATTTTTGGTTCTAGGACATGCCGGTTTCCTCAGGATGTTTTCCTTCACCGTTTTGAGAGCAGTGGTGATGGTAGCCATACACGTTAGGATGTACCTGACAGGTTTGCTGCTGCCTGATAAGTAAGTTTGTGTGAAAACCTACACCGTTGTGCAATACTACACGTTCCAGTTTAGGTACGTGTAAAAGTCAACTGTACCGGCAAACTTGTCAGGTACACCCTAACTTGTATGACTCAATGGCTACTTTTAGGTAACTACAGCCACGGGGACCTTTAGTCTATCGATGCCGCTGGGGCTATTGCCTGTAGTAGGGATTGTTGGAATGAGTTTCCGCCCTGGAACGCAAAGGACAAAGCATCACAAGAGAGTTTTAGTCAGTAAAATTTGACACTCTTTCTCGCTTCATCAAGAGCAGGAGAGGTTATTTGATGATTTCCCATCCAGAAGAAGGTCCAAAAGCCTTAATTACCTTTTCTATCTAGATTACTCATTTTTCATGTTTTACCTTGTTCTCTCCTTATTTTTTTAAGGAAATCATGTAATGACGTAAGAGCACGTCAGACTTCTACTGACTAAAACCACACCAATATGTTCCTTCAGTTGCACTTAGCGTTCTAGGACTAACACCCGTATTTATAAACAAGTAAGACTAATTACTTGAGTAAAAGTAACTAGTAAGTACTTAAAGAAATCATTTTCGTTATTATTATTAATAATAATAACGAAAATGATTTCTTTAAGTAATCTTTTATCTCGCCCAGCTGACTTTTAATTAAATTATTTTCGTATAACAATTTGCATTATATAGTTAAGAAAAAAATAAATTTGTAATTAAGGTTTCTAACCTCAAGTAATGACTTAATAAGAAATTACTTAGCAACAAGTAATTACTTCTTTATAAATACGGGTGTTAGAGTTTTTAGAAGTTTTCCCATGGCCCTAGCAGGTTAAAATTCAGATGCTTAAAACTAGTTAATCAAGCATCAACAACACATCTTATCAGTAAATAAACATCTCCACAATATGATGTCTCTGACACAAAACCATTACATATTCCATTAAACATCATTAAACCAACAAAACGGCCATAAATCCCAGTCCTACCAACTTTCAGAAAACGCGACCAATTACACGATGATCTCTCAAACAACTAGGAAAGCGCGACTCATCTTATTCGCAATAATTAACGACGTTGCCTGCGACGGACGCGCAACAGTCGCGCCACACGGCCGCCACGTGACAGCCACGCGGCGCGGATCAACGCGATTGGTCACAAGCGCGCTGGTATGACGACTCAATCGGGGATTGTTGGCAGTAATGAGAGATGACATTGCCTTATTATTTGGCAGTTGTTGATTATTGGTATTGTTGTGATATTTGGGTAAATGGATGGTAATATTTAGTATTTTTTTTAGACCCTATCAATATTTCTGTTCCGTAAATATATCCGTGGCTTCACAGAGCGGAACTTAATAGATAATATGGCATGCATTGTTTTTATTTAAATATTTTTTAGCTCTGGTAAACAAAATGAAATATATATTTAGATTTATATATATATTCCAACAACAACGACATTATAAAGCTTCAAAGCTGCTATCATTGAAAAGAAGTCCGACATGGTTTTTGACGTCAAAGGCCATGACACCCATACAGCCGCCATAGAAAACAGCGTCTTGGCAAGAGAGACTGATATATTGGTTTAAAATTCTTATATTTCGTTTACTTTCTTACCTATTTTGATTTTAATTTTCACACTTTATATTGTTTTTTTTTTAATTAATAAACAAATATTTTTATCATAATACGACAGTTACGTTATATAGGGTGACTGGTAATTAGTAAACGATACAAACAATTTTTAGTATGTGAACAAACCTGAAATCGCGAAAAAAAAACAGCCAATTTCAGTACATTTTGACCAGTTAGACGAACACAAATGCACTGACCAGCAGATTTTTTTTCGTGATTTCAGGTTTGGTCCCATAGTAAAAGTTGTTTGTTATCATGACTACAATTACGTGTTTAAGTATCGTTCACTAATTACCAGTCACCTTATATATTATGCGTGTTATAAATATCGCAGTATGTGCTGAAATGTAATATGCTTGTTAGCCTTTTTCATCTTTATATTTTTATTATGTTGTTTTTTTCGTATGTATGTAAAAAGACTAGGAAATCACTGGTCTATATTCTATATTGTTCTACGGAACAGGACCAGCACGTATCCTTCCTGCTACATAATTACAGCCATAAGCTATTTAGCTGCTACATTTCATTTAACGACACTTTTTTCATAGAAACGACTACAATTAACTATTCTCTAAATTGTATTTACAATTCAATTAAAAATAAAGTAATACTTCCCAACAATTTCAAATCCAATACACGATACAAAAACATGGCTCTATTAACAAACAACAGAAAAAAACGAACACAGAAAACCTTTCAGCATTCGAAACTAAAAAGCAATCGTACCAACTATGGCTTTTAAAAAATAATACACTACATACGAGTACATGCAGATGGTCGAGCTGGGGAGATTACGCGAACATATACCGCGCATCGCTGGAGACGCAAATTGTTCGCTAAACTGATTACTACTGCTAGTTCCATCCACATTGTCTTTGCCACCCCATGCCACCCACCGGGCAACTCTCCCCATCTGTAGAAATTTGCTGGAAGGACTTACAAATATCTTGCCTGACTTTGTATTATTTTTTGTAGCACTTTTTTTTAAGATTAATATAAACTAGTGCTTGACTGAGATTCCACCTGATAGTAAGCTCAAGGAGTTGTCAGCAAACTGTAGAAGCCCAGTAGGGTCGAGGCCTGGTTTGGGGTTCTGGGAAGGTATGAAAATGCACACCAGGGCCCTGGAACCAAGGCAGGGAAGGAACAGGGTAGGTTTTTAGTCAATAAGAGTCTGACACTATTTCCCGCTCAGCCCGAGGGTGGGATTTGTCATTGGATGATTTTACCTAAAAGCAGTGATGCAATCGTTGGCAGTGAGGCGCACTAGTTTATTCAGAGCCTATTCACTCTAGCCTGAAGTATAATCGGACGGGAAAACCGCAGCAGGCAAATTGTTCCAGTCATACGATGTACGTGGTATAAACGACCAGGCGAAACGCTTAGTTCGGACCGTAGAGGTCTCAACAACGACAACTTATAACAGTCCTTTTACTGGTCAGTCCTATCTTAGAAGACAGTGTTGCCAGAACTAGTATCACCCGACTGGATTGAAGCAGTGCTGTGCGATTTAGTGGTTTGACTGGTAGCGTCGATCAGGAGAGGTTCTTCGTGATTTTTCTTGTGAATGGCTGAAGGTGCAGTGAGCTTAATTAAGGTTTTCAATGAGAGTAAGTGCGATGACCAGGTACGATCAGGCTTACCTAACTTACTCTGAGCACCAGCATGCTTACATGCTGGTGCTCAGAGTACCCTTTAAAGTGTGTGCTGGCTGTATGGCTCTCTGCTCGAAAGCTTGACGAAGTTATGGTGACGTCAGGATGTAGTAGCTACACGAAGGCAACTCTGTCATTCATCGTCGAAGATCACCAGTTCAGAAACAAAATATAAATTCTCGCAAACCTCCTGTCTGATCCAAGTAACTACCCGATTGATGATTCCGGGTTTTATTCATTTTTTTAGTTCCTATGTGGCGTCATAGATGTCGCTACAATCCTATTCCAAGTACTGCTTCTATCTATCTAGATGAATAACTTTCTTCAAAAAGTTCATGCTATTTTGATCATGTGAACGTATGTTTGCACGAAAAGTCAAATTATTTTAGAGACATTTACAATTATTAAAACAAAAACATTTCCTTTGAAGCGGTATCTAAAATATGTCCAATCATTGTCATTACACCTGTCTACGTAGAAAATCATCCAATGGCCGAGCGTCAGACTTTTAATAATTAAAACCCATTGTGTTCCTTCAGTTACCCTTCGCGAGGATCACGATAATCTTTCCGAACAATTTTGCAAATACGTTTTGTATCTCTTTACCAAGATTGAAAGGCCAATTCAAGCTCCCCAAAGATATTACTAGGCGGTTAAATTATCATTTGTTTTCATAACTTTATAGTTTAACTAGCGACCCGCCCCAGCTTCGCATAATATATTTAATATCACCATATTAAATATATTATGCGTATATTATGCATATAACCTTCCTCTTGAATCAATCTATCTATTAAAAAAACTGCATCAAAATCCGTTGCGTAGTTTTAAACATCTAAGCATACATATATGGACAGACAGCGGGAAGCGACTTTGTTTTATACTATGTAATGAAGCTTAATAGTAAATAGAGCATATTAAACAACAGGTTCACAATTCCATATTCCCCAATCCCTTCCAGTCATGTTATTTCATTGTCCGCTATAAACCATCAAATTTCTGTATAAATTCATTATATTTCAATGGGGCCGCAATGCGTTTTTGGTAATATGATTTGTGTGCGGTCGGCTTCTACAAACTTGATTTCGTTTTTTGATAGTGAACCTTCATAGCTAGCGGATAGTAATATTCTGATCGGGGATTATTATTGTGTTTTTATTGTTTGAACCATGTATACCGTTAAATTTTGGTTGTTTTAATCCCCTGGAGGATCGATTACATGAAACACAATCGATTTATAAAGATAAAATTAGAAAATAAAATACTTTTTTTCTAAAACTCGAATTAATATACGCATGTACGAAATATTTTTTTTTATGTAAACGAGTCAATGACCTTGTAGGGAGTTGTCGGTCATTGCGTACTAACTACCTTACGTTTAACGTTAACGTTTACTTAAAGAAATCAATTTCATACATGCGTAAATTAATTCGAGTTTAAAAAAAAGTAGTTTATTTTTTATTTTTATCTTTACAAATCGATAGTGTTTCAAGTACCGAATCGACCCTCCGCGGGATTAAAACGACCAAAATTTAACAGTGTATAGTGATGCAGCAGCCTTCAGAAATCAAGAATATTTATTTATTTGTGACTAGCGACCCGCCCCAACTTCATCATCATCATCATCATCATCAGCTTTTTTTTTTAATGTTCCCACTGCTGGGAACTTCGCACGGGTGCAATGGTTATATTAAATATATTATGCATATATTATACATGTAAGCCTTTCTCTTAAATCTATTAAAAAAAAAACCTCATCAAAATCCGTTGCGTAGTTTTAAAGATCTAAGCATACATAGGGACAGACAGCGGGAAGCGACTTTGTCTTATACTATGTAGTGATATATAGCTACAGTGATTGGTCATATTTTTACAAAAAGAATGAATTATAATTTTTACATCTGCGGTAGTTTCGTGTGCTTTCCTACACGTTTCTACTTCTGTTTCGGCAATTTTTATAACCGAAATATTGTCAGAAGTTTATTCACTAGGTACTAGTTACCGCCACTTCAATTTAAATGTTAATTATTCCAATAAATAATGTTTGTTAAAAAAGAAAAAAGCACTTCCACTTTTGCTAAAATTTACTCATCTGTTTTCCCTTTTGCTACAACACTACTGTTGCTTCAGTAATAGAACTGAACAGGTATTTCATGGAAAGCATCCACGATCAACTTCTCTCTCTTCTTTTTCTGTAAGAGGTAGTTTAGCTTAGTTTCTAAGAGAAAGCATTTTCTAAATGTATTTGGACACAGTATATCATATTTCTATTTTATGCGTTGTCAAACAATTATGTAATCTAAATACAATCATCGAAGAATGAAATTTAACTATTTATTAGTTTTTATTTTTATTTTTAAATCTACAACCAAAACTTTTACTGTGGATCTATAAGGAATTGTAACAAATCTGTGTCGTGACCAGATCTAAGAGATTGATCACTTCATGATATGGCCAATTAAAGCTGGCCAGAAAATGTCAATTTTCGTTTCGACTACTTTCTTTAGACCTTTTATTATCATAAACATCCTACATCTATGATACGGCCGAACGATGATTGATATTTATCATCAAACGTTAACATTGTCAATAATCTGGCCAGTTATAGTTGGCCACAATCATGAAGTAATCAGTTCTGAGATTTAGCCACGACATATGCACGCTCTTGTACTGTATGGTTGACGGTTTTTTTTTTAATATAGTGTCTGCGATAATCACTAGATGGCGTTAGCAGTAACGTAACAGAATCAGGTAATAGAAGATACCAAATATGAAATGAAACTGAAATACAAGACTTTGCTTAGTTATAATATAGTACTTTTTGCGAGTATAACACAGGACTTTAAAACTCCGTACTTATTATAAAACATACGATATTATGTAGATATCGTATCGTACCAAAGATATAAAAAAACTTTTACAAAAAATATAACCGACTAAAATTTAAAAAAAAAAAAACAAAAAGTGCAAAAAACTTTAATTTCGGAAGTCGGTGTTTCTATAATCAAATATTTCTCGGGACACTTAAGCTAAGTACCTACTTAATTAAATAGGATACGTACATTGTACATAGATATACCTACTCTTTATTGTAGACCTTAATAAAATATAGTAGGAGCTACCAACGTTGCAGCCATCCAAACATTTTAAAAGTTTTAACACACTCTCGAATTTGGTTCGACGGACCAAATCCGTTCTAGCAACAAACGACCGGATCGGACAGTTATTTTGCTTACGACATCAGTTCAAGCCACGCTAGTAAACCTACACATACTCAAATAAAAATAATTATAGTCGCCGGACTACTCTATAGATGGACTGATTTGGTTTGGTAACAAACCAAATTCGTGGTCCAATTGTGCCAAGTTCGAGTGTGTGTAAATACTATCTTAGTAGCACAGGTCCTATTCCAAAGGCAGGGTCATGGCTAATGCGAAACTGAACCCAAGGGCCCTGGAACGAAGTCAAAGTAATAATAATGAAAATTCTCTTACAGTCTACCCGAAGTTTTTTTCTCTTTATTGATTTTGGGGTTTTTATCTAACCAGATATGCCAACCCCATAAAAAACCCCATCGTACCCGATTCGCTTCTGAAAGGAAAGCTCGGCCCTGGTATCTAAGGCAACGAAGGAACAGGGTGGGATTTTTAGTCAGCAAAAGTCTGACACTATTTCCTGCTCCGCCCAAGGGCGGGAGATTTCATTGGATGTTTCTTTTTTTAAAAAAAGCTCACGAAAGAAAAAGATAATAATATAATTATGTCACTTCACAAAAAACCAGTCGGTCCTACACAAATATAATTACATACAAGTTCACACAGCAAATACAGATATCGAGGCGATTATAATTAGTAGGCCGGTCCCTCACGACTAACGCAATAAGGGGCAGGCAGGGGTCCCTTTATGCAATAGCTGCGCCTCTTAATTTGATTTTTATTTTGATCTCGTTTGGTGACGGTCTGATTGTCCCTTGCCTTGGGCTAGTATGGTTCCTTTTGGTGACTAGTATTTTTTGGGTTTTGTTATATCTAATTGTTTTATGTAGGTTCGTATTATGTAAGTATATGAAATGATAACAGAATTGCAAGTTTAGACAGTAATAAATTATTAATTGAGTATTATCCTGTATTCGAGAGTATAATGTTAAAATCCAATAAGTGTCGAAAAATCAAAAACCACCAGTTTTTAAGTTTTGACAAAACGCGTTCACTTTATTGGCTTATTACCTCAAGTAATTTTCTTATTGGTTTAGATCTCTGGAAAGAGCATCAAAAATGCATTAAGATGTACCAAAATTAGGATTTTTGATTTTTCGACACTTATTGGGTTTTAACACTATATAATATCCTCGTATTGGTTTTTGTACAATATTTTATACTTTTTTTGGGAAATCTTTAAATTACTTCTTTTGTTCCAGGAATGAGCAAACGGGATTAAAACCCATCTATGTACCTTTATTTTCCCTTAGCGTTTCAGAATCACGGTATCTCTTTCATAAATTCTTGTGAGCCTAGTGGGCAATTCTTTAAGGCCCCAGCGAAATACTAAAAAAAAACATGAAAAGATCATGAGAAAACCGGCATGTCCAAAAATTCGAAGACATGTAACATCCGCCAATTCGTACTGGGCCCGCGTGGTGGATTGCGGCCCATTCCCTTTCCTAGAGAGGAGCCCTGCGTACCAGCAATAGGAATTTTATGAGGCTGATTATGCTATCTATTTACATAGGTACATCACTTCAGTCTACCAATTACTCCAACAAACGAACATAGGATAAAAGAAAACAAAAAAGTAACAAAAATTAAAATTCAGCAAGCAAATAACATACGTTACAAACAAACATACTGTCATTTCTTTGTTATTTAAAAGCAACGAGCTTTGATATGGGAAACACTCGAGGACAAACGATGTACAGACAATCATCACATTTGAAACAAACCCTATGGAACAAAGAAAGGATATTCATCCCTATCATTTACATTATAAGGATGAATATCCCGTGTCAGGGCTAGAGTTGGATAGAGACTTGTGTTGGAGGGTTGTATATGAGTATGAAAAATACACAAATTAATTTTGCTTTGAAATACTTGCGCGGCATTTAAATAGCATTGGATTTGTGTTCTCTATTGGATGCCAGAACACAAAGTTGGTCTCCTGAAGTCGCATGACGGAGTCTTGGCAGACCAAGAAGAAGATGGCGGGACGACTTAGAAGAAGTGACTCAGAGCCGGGAAGAATGGGAGATCTTTTCCCGGCAGTGGGACAGTATAGGCTAGATATACGAGTAATAATAATATCTAATAATTGATGCTAAAAACGTTGAGGAAACGATTATAACAAGAGACAAAGCTAGAGTAGGAAACTGATATCAATTCTTCTTTTTCCACTATTGCAGTAAGCGCCGCAATGTTCCAAGTAAATATATCTATGGGTATAAGAAGTTATCTTTTTTCAACTAACCTACAAGTTGTGCACAGGCCACCCTAAACCCACTACTATAAGAATCAAGCCTAACAGCCATCCGACGTCTTAAAACCCCAGAAACAACTGCCATCTGAACATGAATTGCGGTAACCTACGAGTATATCGAAAGCACTAAATCGGTTGCGCACCTAGGTAAGCCGCTGCAAACACAACGTGGCGAAATTGATTTTTATAGGCCCATCCGATACTCAATATGATTGCGGCGCCCTTGTTCAGAATGTGAGCCACACGTTGGAGTCCTCCAAGTCCATACATCTGCACTTTGGGGGACTTAATGCCATAGATACCTACTGCAATTAACAAAGCCACCTTCTGGATCCAAATAATTTAAGAAATTTGCTGTTAACTCCAAAAAAAGTTGCACCTAATAAGTTAATCAGGATTATTTTGAGAAAAGTGATACCTAACTAAAGCAGATGTTCCAATAAAAATCCCATTAAACTGAAAAGATTGCTTTGCCGCAAGATGGAAATCCTCATGAATTTATGATGACAGCACAAAACAAACGAACAACAACTATTGGTACAAACTACAGACTCTCATCAAACGCAAATCGAATTCAGGAATCAATTTGTATTCCGCCACACAGAACAAATATTCAGGTAAAATGTTGAAAGGATTACAAAGAATAATATTGTATTTCCAGAACTTACAGTACTATGCACGGACTGAAAATCCTCGCTCCCTTATTATAAACCTCTAGCAATGACTCCAAGCATATCACATCTCTTTTATACATACATTTGTATATACATACAAACTACACTAATTACACTCTTCAAAAATCTTATCATAAAAATGGATGACAATCGGTTTGAAATTATCCTTTGATTAAGCATACGAGAAATGAGTGGAGAAATGGGTGTAGTCACAAACATGCCGAACTCACAGTAAGTGCTTGTTTACGGAGACGCGGCGCGTCGGGCGTTCGTTGTACATTGCAGCAGCGGGCCGCGTCATTGCACGCGCAAACACAAACATATGGCAATGTACGACGACCGCCCAACGCGCCATGCAACGCGCCGAGTCTCTGTAGACAAGTCTTAAGAATTTTATGCAGC
This sequence comes from Leucania comma, assembly GCA_958295575.1. Classification (NCBI taxonomy): domain Eukaryota; kingdom Metazoa; phylum Arthropoda; class Insecta; order Lepidoptera; family Noctuidae; genus Leucania; species Leucania comma. Next base: position 17,208,821 of record OY282477.1, on the reverse strand, counting down.
AAACTTCATTTTTATTTTTCATCATTACTATTAAGTAATGTATCTTTCTCGCTTGCACCTGTGCACTGTTCATATTATCTAGCTCTATCGTAAGCCGGTAGGCATCGAGTTGTTTTGGTACAATATTTCGCGTGCCAAAATTTAGTTCATAGTAGTGAAAGAGATAGGTAGATGAAAGTAAGAAACTCGGTATTTTTTGGCTTGCGAATTTGCCATCGCTAATGTTGTAGGCGTTATGATAATTCAAGGTGAGGTAAGTGAAAAATTAAGTCAAGTAAAAATGTCGTTGACCTAGGTACATAGATTACATTTTTCTTAAGAAAGCTGACGGGAAACGTGTTATATATAGACTCTCTACTGTAGCAAGAGACTCCTCGACAAGCTATCTATTGGCCATAGAAATCGGGACAATTTTCCGTGCGGTAATCGGAGAACAATAGGTTGAGACCAATGACGTACCTATTTACTACATCTGCTTCATAAAAAAGAGCAACATCTTTCAATATTCCCACTCGTTTGAATCAGGCCACTTTCTTAATATAAAAATGACCGTAATCCATCATCAGGCCTTAATGAATATCACACGATTTTAAATTTGTTGCTTTAGCTGGGACATGCCAGTCTCACGGTGTTTTCCTTCACCGTTTTGAGAGCAGTGGTGTATTGGTGATAGAAGTAATTCACCTCTCTTAGTTCAGGATTATTAGGATTGAGCCACCACTGCTCGTCGTATCTCTCATAACTTGACAAAATCAAGTCTGCATATTCTTTTAGTCTTTGGCACGGGGCGCCGTCTGGGACCAACGTGGAATCAGTTCAAGCCTAGATTTAGTAAATTTACTAGATTTAAAGTCTGCCAGCTTCTTGGGGCGCGCTATGCAAATTTTACTTCTGTGCATACTGGGTAGAAAAATCGCTGTGATTGTGAATATTTTTATGGATAGTCAGGTTTATTTATTTTAAATTGTTAAACTTTATAAATGGTTCTTTTTCCTTGTTTTTAATTTAACTAACCAAACTCTTAGGACCGATGCTTGCTTGGCCCACGGAAAGTTTTTTATAGCTATACCGCGTGGTTCTGGAACGTAAGGAGCAACTGAAGGACTCCGATGGATTTTAGTCTGTAAAAATCTGACACGACCTCTCACTCCACTGCAGAAGAATTCACTAGTTAGGGGAAAATTAATAGTTCAGGAGATTTCAAAATGTTGGGAAAATTATCATCACTTAAATAAATAGCTTTCTTACAGCATTTTAGCACAATAATACATTCCTATTGTACAATTTATTCCCTAAGCCGCTTCAAAATCGCAGTGTTTTAGGCTCCCAGTGCGCGACCCCCACGCGGGTACCAACTGAATTTCCAATGAGGATGTCACAGCCTTTCACCCGGTGACATTTGCTCCTGCCGCCGACTTGTTTGGACAAAAGGGGTTTTTGCCCCGCCGTCAGAAAATCCAACAGATTTCTTGCTGCGAAATTCACGATTTCACTGATTAGATTACCTACTTGAATTTGAATTTTGAGGGGTTTGGCAAATTAATAAGGTTTAAGATAAACTGGTTATGGAACGAAATATAAGTTGTTTGATAAACAATGAAGAGTCTTAAATAATTATGTTTTTGATGGAGTGTTTTTGCCACTGCTGAAATTAAATAGATTTTGTTTGTGAACTGACTGACTGACAGATCAATGTACAGCCAGAAGCTACTTGAACTAGAAGCATATTTTTTTGCAAGGCTTTCTTTTATGACGTACTTTAGTACTAAAAAAGATTTTACAAAATTCAGGGATGAAATGGGGATTCAAAGCTTGTATGGAGAAACTTTTTTTACACGGGCGAAGCCGCTAGCAGAAGCTATTATAATAACATGTGCAAAAGTAGTGTTGCTTGTTTTAAATATAAACATATACTTATTATGTCTGTCCATTATGTAATACATGTATGGGTATAATGTAGCTATTGATAATTTCCAAAACCAATTCAATGTTACTAATGACTTTAATTTCGCTGACGATTTAATTTTGCGTCTCTTAAAATGTATTGTAGAGTAAAATAATACGTCCGACCAATCGTAACACGTAGCCCCCAACATAATTGACCCATTTCAATAGCCACATTCACAACCGTCGATGCACAAAAATATAAAAAGTAAAAATTCAAATCCGACCACATTCAGACACGAATTCGGCTCCATCGGCGTATGTAATCTGCATCTATTATTTAGTCGCACAACAATACATTCCGGGGGACCTATTCTGGAAAATTAAAAACGAAATTCGAATCGAAATCGTCGCGGCTTCCGCACGAGTTGTCAGCGAAAATGGAAACTTAACAAGTGTGGTAAATAACCACAAATCACGGCTTCCTAACACCCGGGGCGAGATTTAAATTCACGCGAGTGTAGCCATCGGGCTGGGGGCTCTGTTTTCGTTATATGACGGTGTGTAGTTAAAGTCGGGTACAAACTGCTGTGACGTAACATGCAATGTAATATGAAATGACCATTTCATAAGTGTGGACGCAGCACACGCACAAGCCTAACATGTACCTACTCACAGAGTTGAAATGCTCTGGACTTCAAGTCTGCTATTACAATAATGTTAGAAAGGTTTGTTTTGTTTGTTTTTAATTTGACAATAACAATTGTTGATTTTGACAAATTTGGTAATCTTCTAATACGAGTATAATGGCGTCTTTAACACCCGTATTTATAAACAAGTAAAACTAATTATTTGAGTAAAAATAACCACTTAAGTTACAATTTGTATTAATAATAAAAAAAGCAACAACTTTGGGTACTAAACTTTCCAATGATCAACCACTGACACTCCATTGAAAAAAATGGCATAGAATGGTAATCTCCTACATAATGATAATGACAAATGAATGTCTGAAGTATGCGGTAATCTCTTAATAGAACATCACCCACAGCCCATACATTTTTGACAGTTCCTTTGATCATCGACCTACTATTAGAACGTTATTGTGCAGGTTTAGGTTTTGATTCGTTAAGAAGACAAGACAGCTCGTACCACAATTGTATTACAAGACCACTGACCGACCAAATGATCGACCAATATGTTTTAACAGATTACGAACTTTTAGCAAAATGACAATGGGATCATCTTGACAATGGGATCAATGCGCGTAGTGTGCACGGTTCGCGCGCGCAATGTGTCTACCCTATGCGAATTCTGTTACATTGCATGATACATTGCGACAATGTGGACGGCAAATTCTTTCATTGCGTGTTACATTGCATCTTACTTTACAGCAGTCTTTACCCGGTTTTATGAGTACTATCAAGAAATTAAAGTATTAATTTATTAGATACTTTATTGTACATACAATACGACACATAAAAAAGTTTAAAAAATGTATCTAAAAACCATTATCTCTTCCAGGCAACCTGAGAGTAGTATTTTTTTAATTTAAAATGTCATTTAATAAAAGCCTATCCATTCATAATTATGCTGAGTTTATTAGTTTTACTATCTAATTAAAATGTTTATTTTATCACCAAAGTATCATTATCATCATTATTGTTGCCTCAGACATCCACTACAGCTGCCAGCAGTGTTTAAACCTAATGACCGGTCTTATGCATCTCAGGTCCATCGGATTTTCGCAACCCTCACCAGGTCGTCGATCTACCTTGTGCCAGGGCCTTCAAATGTTACATCTTCCGTCACATGGTTTCCTCTGCAGAATTTTCGCCAAATCAACCATCTGTTCTGAGAGTAATATGCCCTACGCACTGCCACTTAAGATTTTTCGGGATATATCGGGAAAAACTAAAGGTGTAGTATTTACGTACTTTCGTGTCGTTGTTTCACATTATAGTTCCGAATGCACGCATACTATTAAGAAAGAAGAAATTAACCAGTACGAATACTGTGTTTAAATTTTGGAAATATTCCTACACTATGTAATGTAGCACTTGATTAGACAGCTCTCTTTAATTTAAGAGACGCATAAGTTGCCCGATCTCTTCAGATATTGAATAAAAATCCAGTTATGCCTCTTCTTTATGGTTACAATTTCTCGTGTCGTCACTGACAGTGAAAACCATTTCTACCTACCCATCCAAATCAACGTACAAACGTAACATACGCAACGATAGAACCAAAACACTGAGGGACCGCTGACGTATTATTATTTTTCAATTCATACACACTCGAAAATTCACCATTTTATTCTTCAAATATATTCTCAACCTTATTAACATGATCATAAGAGTCTTCTGTACTTAATTTTTTTTCTAATGACGTCATTGTTGCACTTGTCGTGGGTGCGAATACGGTCGGTGCGTGTCGAATTCGCGGTTTTTACAATTTCGAATTATGAATGGAATTTTTCGTTAGCCGTGTCGAAAGTCGAGATCGTATTGTTGAGTTGTCGAATGTATACGGTTACATGAATAGGATGCGGTAATTTTTAGTTAACTGTGTGGTTGGGTCTGTAAATCACTTTTGTTAATGATAGTGCAATATGACAGGCGATGACAATGTGGCTGATTGTATAGATTTGCGAAAATGTGTATTTATGTACATTAATTGTAGAAACCTTTTCATATTTTTTCTTGTAATTTTGAATTTGTCTGTCAATTATAACAACATAAATATCGTGAAAATTTCTGTAACAACCTATCCCGAAAAATCTTTAAGAAACTTAAAGTTAGAAAACAAAATGGTATATTTGGTAATATTATGTTGTTGATTTTGAATTTTTCTTGCAATTGAAAATACGTTTTACAGAATAAACTTAAAATTATACTTCAGTAGTCAAAAAACTCCTGGCCCGAACAGTAAATCATAAAGTCCATAATTAAACACAGATTTTTTGGAGAATTTTTCATTTAATTAGGTGTAAGTTTCTTGAATAAGCTAAGGCTAAGAGTTGGTGAAATTTTAAGTAAGTTCTGCAAAAAGTATTTTCAATCAAAATATCAATTTACTAAGAACAAAATGTCGGTTTCATTCCAAAATGCTTTTTTATAGAAAACCCAGTTACTCCCACTATATTACTGCTCACTTTGCAGTTATGCTGCAAACCTCATGCAGAGCGGAAGTGACGTCAGATCACAATAGATGGGCCCCGGCATCCGGCGCGCGCGCACCGCTTCCGGCCGGCCTAATGTCGCGAACATATCCGAACGTCTCGCGGATATATCCGTATGCAATTTAGCGGCTTTACCGAAAATATAGCGGTTAATGAGTGCGGTAGAATTGTTTAGCATTATTGTAGTTTTGCACGATTTTGGGGAACAGGATGTTGGGGCTATAAATAGTGGGAATAAAAGGGTACTTAGAGTCATGTAATTGTCGTTAAAAGAATAGGTTAATCATCGTTTAATGCATTGTTTTGATTTTTGTGTTCTAGAATAACATAGAATACAGTCACCAGCGATGTGTAAAGTTTCACATTTTCTAACTATCTGCTCGTAACATAGTTTAGATAGTTGAAGGTTAGCCTTCAAATAGCTACCTAATCTAATGTGTAGATTCAATCACATTAAGAGAGGATTTTCTAAAATTAACACTTTTGACCTTATGGGGATAAAACAAGGGTTCAAAGTTTGTATGGAGAAACCTTCTTTTATGCGGGCGAAGCCGCTGACAGAAGCTAGTCTTATTTATAGTTTTGAACTTTTTGTCCTATTTTAGGAGATTTCCAAGTCTATTTCTAAATATTTAGTAATAATACAATGAATGTTAGATATGTTCGGAAACGTCATTGACTCTGTCAAGCGCGCCACCTCTAGTTCTTCTAGTTGCCACTAGATGGCGTGCCTTGTTTTGTTGTTAACAAATTAACGCCGGATCCGATTTTTTTAGGTGGGGAAAATTCATCAAATGACATCTCCGCGCCCATGGCCGGGGCGGGAGATAGTGTCAGACTTTTACTGACCAAAAACCCACTCCTTAGTAGTACTGAGTTGAGCTACACGAATACTGACAAATGCTTGCACTGACTGGACAGGTCCACTCAGAACTGTGTGGTTGTTTCTTCAAAAGACCATCTCAGACTCCAATCTGCGTGGTTCTCATATGATTTGACCATTACATGTTAGTGTATGGACTTTAAAAGAGACTTTGACCCCTGAGTTTGTTTCGGTGTTTCTTCTCAGGGTAGTCAGCTAAGAAAAAACGGCCTCATCTAGTTTAAACTGACAAAAAAAAAAACTGATGTGTAAAAGTGTTTTTAAAAACCTATTTGCAAAATAAATATCATTTAAATATCATTTATAATTTTTATCCGGTTAGTAGGTTTTTAAAAACACTTTTACACATCAGTTTTTTTTCCTTCTTTGCCTTCGTTACAGGACCCTGGGGTTGACTTTTGCACAACCCATGAAGTTAGATGCTTAGCTCTGATCGTGGATGACAGTTATAATATTGTCCGTCTTCGCCTTTCGTTGTTTCTTTCGTCTACAATATACTCCTATCATCATCATCATCATCATTATTTCAGCCGAAGGACGTCTACTGTTGGACATAAGCCTCCCCCAAGTGCCGCCACAACAAACGATCTTGTTCGTCTCACATCCACCGCTTTCTCGCGACTCCCACCTTGGGGAGGCCTTCCAAAACTACGTCTTTACTCGTATCTATTACTTTATTTTTATAGACTGAAATATCTTCTAGATAGAAGACTTTTTTATTTTAAAGCGCGAATATATCAGGTTATCATCATCATCGTTTCAGCTAAAATACGTCCACTGTTGGACATAGGCCTCCCCCAAGCGTCGCCACAATGGCCGGTCCTGTGTGTCTCAACAACAAAAAATCAACAATCCATCAGGTAACAACATCAAAATACGTTTGTCCATCATTTAATCCTTTAGCAGTTAATTATTTAAAACCTCACTGACAAATATTTACACAAAACAATATAAACCCATAGTGTCGAACAGACAGATAGACAGACAAACGAACATGTTGTACAACAAGCTTAAACAGTAGTTCATTAAGCTGCAGTTTAAGATGTTAAGTAAACATACGAAATATTATTGGATAACTGGATGGTGGTATGTGAAAGGAAGGCATGTAGTTTTATAAGGGTTTTAATTGTTAGGGCTTGTTTACGGAGACGCGGAGCGTTGCGCGGCGCATCGGGCGGTCGTCGTACATTGCCATATGTTTGTGTTTGTGTGAGCGGCCCGCTGCTACAGTGTACGACGATCGCCCAACGCGCCGGGGCAACGCGCCGCGTCTCCGTAAACAGGCACTAAGGGATTCGTTTGGAACAAAACAAAGAATTAACCTCGAACATATAAAAACGACAATCCATAACATCATACCGTAATATTATAAATTCTAAAGGAGTTCTGTCTGTCTGTTTGTCACTCTACTTAACCATTTTTGTTTTTTTATTTATTCCTCTCATGCATTTTTAACATAAGTTTAACACATTTTTAGTTCGCCAAAATTTATAGTTTGAAAAGAAATTCTATGACAGTAAAAATATGAGGATGTGTACAAGATATCATGTAAAGTTAATGGGTAATTTATATTATATTTAAGTTATTTATGTAGTCTAGTCGTAGTAGTAGTGTAGTGTTTCTTTTTTTAATACCTTTTTTTATTTTATGTTTTTTTTTTTTGCTCTTTGGGGAATGTATTTTTTTCTAATTTGGTAGGTACGGAGAAAGTTTGAACTCCAAAGATGGACATACATACTGTTTATTTGTCTTCGACTTCGTCTTTGGGCCCGCAATAACCAACATTCACGCGGACAAAGCCGCTGGCAAAAATAGTATTTAATAAATTATACGTCATATTAAGATTTTGCTACTATTAAAGTTGAGTATCATTCTTTTTTATCTTTTTTGTATAATATTTCATACTAAACAATATTGTAACAGCAAAATTAAAAGTTTTTGTGAAATTAATACCAAAATTGTTTCTTAAATGAAGCAGCAATTAGCCTTTCAAATATTGGTGTAAATGGGGACGAGATGGGAAAAGCTCGTATGTAAGCTAATGTCGGTTCAAATTCTTTATGTATACGTTTTTAATAACAAAACTTGAACAAACGACCCAATTCGTGACCATTTTTTTCCACCACTCAAACATTACTAACACATATACATTGACATTTAAGTTTCTGTGAATTATTACTATTATGGTGTACAATAAAGTTTATTCTATTCTATTCTATTCTACTGAAATAAAAAATCGTGTTTTATAATTAATTGATACCTATATGATTGAATTAAACTAAACTAGGGACAAACGATCAGTTATTCCTTTAAAAAACTAAATCTCTTCGATGAGGACATTTTCGTTTTAGATTAAACTGTAAAACACACGAAAGCATAATAAAAGATAGACATTACAGAATAGATCACTTCACGATGCTTCACTTTTGAATGACACCATCCAAAAATCCCCCATAGATTAAGGACGCTAATCAACGAGGGTGCAAACTACCCCAAGTTACACCCCACTGCAGCGGGGGCGAAGTGTTAAAAACACAATAAGATATAATACGCATCAAACCCACAACTTATACTTGATAAAAATAAAATTTTAATCTAAATTCAACCATATCTCTAGATATTAAGAGATAGGGGTGCAATTTGGAGGTGCAAATTTTATTTTGTTGAAATAAACTATAATAATTCGCAACGCCTTCAATGTGTCATATCAGTCATAGTGATACAAAATACATATTTTGAATCGTACCCTTAAGCTTCGTGAAGGGGTGCATTTTGTACATTTTATTGTGTTTTAAAGTGCCATAAATATTAATACGGTTATAAAAAGTTTTGATACAGTATCGTTTACGATTATGTCATTGTGTAGATAGATTATTAAGTGGCTGTATTATTTAAAATATTTACGTATTTTTTTATACAAAACGATAAAAAATATTATTATAGTGAGTAGAGGCGGCCCAGTATTAAGAGTCCCGACTTACGAGTGGTAAGTAGGGCCCTGGTTCAAACCGAGCCAGACGCATTACTTAATGTAATTTATGTCATCACCACTGCTCCCAAAGCGGTGAAGGAAAACATCGTAAGGAAACCGGCATGTCCTAGAACAAAGAATTCGAATACATGTGACATCCACCAACCCGCACTGGGCGTGCGTGGTGGATTACGACCCATTCCGTTTCCTAGAGAGGAAGCCTGAGTTGCAGCAATGAGAACATTATATCTATACTAATATTATGAAGATGAATAATTTGTAGTTTTGTTTGTAGTAATAAATTTAAAAGGTGTTTTTAATATCATGCTTTGGAACCAATTTTCTAAATATTCTTTAAAATTTTTTCTTGCTCAATATTTAATATAAATGGGAGATAGAAGAAAACCCCAAAAACATCTACAATAATACATAATATTCAGTGTGATTATTATTTAAATTTTCCGTAGCGAAGTGTCGGGATGTGCGGCCCGCATTTAAATGACAATGGCCAGCCTATTCGGATGTGGAGGAGGGGACCGAAGTACCCTACTTTGACGATTTATTTTCAACTTTAAAATTTTTATGTGTCCAACTTTAGGGAAGATGTGTTTTTATTAGAAATTTTACTGAAATGTTATTTTGAATAATGTTGATATAATAGTGATGTAGGGCAGGCACATTGCTCGTAGAGCGAGCACTGAAAACAGTGGTTTCTATGAACACAGATTATGGCATCGACTTACATTCTAAGTGATAGACAAGCTCGTTCATAGAAACTATTTGTCACAATACCGAAACGTTAAAACAAAAGTTCGCTGCAGCGCTAAATTGTCATTATGACGTCTAACAAAACTTTTAAGGTTACAGCGCTTAAATACTGCAAAACTGCACTAATGTCATCAAGTCAAGATGTTCGGCATACAGTACACGTAAGTCAAGGAAAGTTATTGTACGGCATGCCTAATCTAGTGCGTAGTACATTATATCGATGGATTATGGCAAGAAGTGCTATCTATGAACAGTGATATCTGCTTACAGTGCTTCCTATGAACTGAGATATCTATATACAATGTTTTCTATCAACAAAGTTTTCAGCAAAACGTGCTGTCTTGGAATAGAGATTTCTATTAACTTTGCTTTCTGTATGTAGTCGTATCGTATAAGCGTGTTTCTATCTTATGTTCCACGCTCTCGTAGGACAGATGGTCGATGGAGCCGACGAAAGGTTTTGGAGTGGCTACCACGCACCGGAAGACGCAGCGTTGGAAGGCCTCCCACAAGGTGGACCGATGACCTAGAGGAGAGTCGCAGGAAAGGAGAGAGGAGAGTCGCAGGAATGCGATGGATGTGAGAAGCACAGGACCGTTCAATGTGGCAACACTTGGGTAGGCCTATGTCCAACAGTGGACGTTTTTCGCCTCAAATGATGATGTTGATGATGATAGTACTTAATGACATTATGATTGGTATGTGCCTTGCCTGTTATGTGCCTTATCTCTAAATTTAACCCTTATAATTTTATTTACTCTCTTAATTAGGTAGACAAAGACTAGACCAATTTAGAAATCGCACGCATTAACGGATATAAGCAAGCATTAACTCTTTTAACCAACCCCGCAGCCCTGACGGTAAACGGCGGGTGCTGCAATATTTTTATATTGGAAGGTGAAACTCATCATCATTTCAGCCGGAAGACGTCCACTGGCACAAAGGCCTCACACAAGTATCGCCACATCGAACGGTACTGTTCGTCTCGCATTTGTCTTCTTCTCGCAAACCGTGCTAGGTCATCGATCCACCTTGTAGGAGGCCTTCCAACACTGCGTCTGCCGGTATGCGGTAACTAAATTTATTAAATATGACTACCCCTATTCACATAATAGCTCAGCACGAAGTTTAGCCATTTCCACTGATGCTAATCTATGTAGCGAGGCGTGTCAGATTTATTTTTTATTTTTTTTATATTAAGAGGTCATATGTCATGAAGATGAAGAGTACCGTAAGGTAGCTTTGCTATGCTTTTGGTAACAAACGTGTGCCTAGCATAGGCAATCTGTTTGCAAATGGCAAGATTGTTCGCAAACGTCCATAGCACGAGTCCAGAGCATTCATCCAAAATATGCATCCACAATACCCATCCAGAATACCCATCCGGAACATGCATCCATAACACGCATCCGTTTAAAAACATAGCTTCGGTAAAACCGTTTCGACCAATGCTAAGCTATATGGCCCAATACATATGATTAGTAGATATCAAACGGATCCGTAGTAGCACAGCATAGCTCATCTCTGATGGAATTAACTTTAGCAATCAGTTTCAAACGCCTGAATTTTAGGTTCCTAACATCATCATTAAACATCCCCTCTAACATTAGATTTTAAGCTCGATACGTGCGTGTAATAGATGACGTCCGTCCGTCCGTCTGTTCGCCCGGGTCGTTTCCGACGCGACACGTGGCAGTTTTAAATATTTTACATTGCTAGTTTCGCATAATGATCTTCTGAAGCTGATTGAAATTCTATTGGCAACTTAGAATAACGATAAAGGGTTTTAGAAAAAAATATGATTGTAAAGGAATCTGCATATAACGCAGTACCATACAATGACAAAACGAAGATCGAGCTAGGAACGTATTCGGCAATAAAATATTATTTTTATCGTAAAACATGTGACTATCCTACTAGTGCGTCACGTCACCAAACAACATCCATACGTATAACTTTTCTTAACACTATAAAATACCATCAAAATGTTACAAAAAAACAATATTATCAAAAAGTACACCAAGTAAAAGTCAATAATCCTCATTCATATAACAACTCCATCATAAATCAAAATTGAAAGAGATCTCATCGGAAGTAAATAAGTACTCACTGCTACATCATGAATAGAACTTTTAAAGCTCCACTCGCTCTAATGAGAAAAAGTTCTCGAAACTATTACTAAAAGCTCTCAAATCAGACCTAGATTAACCTACATCCCCGGCATGAAACAAGAAAAAGAAAAAAGTATTTAATAAGCAAGAAAGAAAAAAAATCCGGCTCGAAGGACCACGGAACTAATCTTACCGACGAAGAAAAAAAAAGGAATCTTTTCATTTCCTAGATTACGTCGGATGGAAAGTGAATAGAATGGGGGTAAAAACGTGCTGTGCGGGATTGAAACCCAGCGGAGCGGACGAACCCGGGCGGCGAGCATTGTGCTATAGATCGGTATTGTTATTAAAATTGTGGTATTATACGACATATGCGGTTTGATTCGTCTGATTAGGTTGGTGATGGTAGATTCTTTGTTGATTTTTAGAATAAAACTGGTGAATAAATTCGACTGTTTTTAACCCTTTCTGAGCAATAACAATAATACACTCACTGATGTTTCCTAGTGACATCGTCATCAACATCATCATATCAGCCGAAAGACGTCCACTGTTGGACATAGGGCTCCCCAAGTGTCGCCACAATTAACGGTCCTGTGCATATCGCATCCATCGGATTCCCGCAACTCTTGCCAGGTCATCGGTCCACCTTGTAGGAGGCCTTCCAACACTGCGTCTTACGCTACACGATCACCATTCCAGAACCTTTCGGCCCCAAACGGCCATCTGTTCTGCGAGCAATGTGTATGACGTCAGTTTCAACATAAAAAAAACAATCTGTAGCAAACATTTCACAGAGTTTTTTTTTTTGTTTTCGCAAATCAGTCCATAAAGAATTCCAATATCCTAAAATGGAATCAGCGGTTAGTTTAGAGCTTAGTTTTGCGAGTTTCATAGATCATATTATTATATATTATATTCCTGTATATATCTGGTAGTTGCGTCCGACGGTGTTATGTGCTAGTTGACGCATGGAGGGTTCTTTCAAGTATCCTTCAAGCATCACTGATTTGTCGATCAATACGGTCATGTTAAATCATATTAAAGATAAATTAGCTGTGTTTAAGATGAAAGTAAAGTAATTGAAAGTAGTAAGCAAACAACAGTAAAGGAAACACCTGCCAAAATCAATCATCCACATTCTACCAATAAATGATAATGATAAATTATTATTTTTTATTTCTACGTTTACTTTACGTTTTTTCTTTATATTTATTGTGTGAGTAGGTTTTTAAAACAACTTTTACACCTGAAAGTTTAGCGACTTTTTTGTTGTTATTTTTTTAAAAAAGCATGTTTAAGCTCAACAAAAAAATAAAAATAGAATGTTGAAGAACTTTTGCTGATGTTCTATACTAGTGTAGACACTAGGGTACCTTGTTTCGAGGGATCTTTTTTTGAATCCGAATCACGACTATTGCAGCTTCTTTATACAAAAAGAATGTTGTAAACTTTGAACACTTATCTGTTGGCCATACAAATACTCGTATATTTATTCGTGCGGGATTCGGGATATAGGTAGTAGTAGATAGAGACTAAATTTGACTGTCTCTACAGGTGTAGAGACAGTCAAATTTAAAGTCTTTGAAAACTTTATTGTTAGATACAAAGGTAAAGGTATCTAACACCAAAGTTTTCAAAGACTATCAAATCACAAAGAAAATTAATCACAAAAAAAAAACGAAATCTGCTGTTTGCTACATTATTGTTTGTACAAATCGATATACTAAGCCAATAACAGAGCTGTACAGGTTGCCAAGTACGGGTCAGAAAGAAATTTGTTAACGTACATCAACACGAAAAGAAGAAGAAGAAGAAGAAAGAATATTGACAGCTGTATGTTGATGAATTAGTCAGCAACGGGTGCCTTTTATAGAAATAAACTAGCACTTTACCCGTAGTTCGTTTGCAAAAAAAGATTTCATAAAAACTGTACCACTCCTTATTTTAAGGGCAGTTTTGAAAAAACTAGTTATGACAGTATTTTTCAGATATTTATTTTTATTAGAATTTGTGTCAAGTTTAATAACCTAAGAAATAAGGATCTTCACATAAAATCATTAAGCCCCCTAAATTGTTATACTGAGGATATTTCTGAAAACAACATAAGTGCAATATTCTGAAAATATGCAATATTTATTATTTACTTAAGTTACTTATTTGTTGTGTGTTGTCGAAGTTTTTTCTGTCGGACTAATGTTAGTCGAATAAATATTCTGTCGAAACAATGAGTACCTAGTCGAACTAGTGATTTTCGAAATTGAGACTGTGTCGAAATAATTAACTGTCAAAATTCAGAATGATACTCGTGTAGTCCTTCAAATTATATTGGGACACGAATGAGATTTTGCATATATAAGCGAAATTCCGACATTAGGTTGAATTTTCAAAAACCCTTTTTTGTACTCGGTTACGTCATAAAAGAAAGCAATTTTACATTCTTAGTGCCAGTAGTAAAAAAATAGCTTTTGTTAACTTTCATCATTTTTAATTTGGAATATCTTTTATTTTGTAAAACATGTTAGTACAATACATAACTTTAAGTTTCGGAAGAGCGAAGTGCCCTAACACAGGCAATTTTTGCCTAAAAGATCACTTCAACCACTAGATGTTGTACTTAATTTGTGAATTAAAATAAATTATTTGTATTTGTAGTTTTGGCTGTGGGTTGATAAGTCAGTCAATCAGTTTCTCCTTTTATTCAGGTAGATAAATAAGGCTGTATACTCACCTCCATCCGAATTAAAGCCTCTTCAACTCCAATTTACATTACAGCACTCCCTACCTATAGCTAAGTACCTACAATGGGCAGTTAAGTTCATAAGCTGCTGAGCACATGTGCATCCAAACGCCAGACTGATACGATTTGTGCGAACACTTCGTTACACACGCTAGTAAGCCCCTTATTGATATAGCGTTATGTTATATACGAGAGTATTGTTTTGCTTATTAATTTTGAAGTGGTGATGAAATTGTTGTTCATTTTGGATAGGGAATTTTGGGTTCTTCAATTGGTACCTCTACAGATAAATATTAAATCATATAGATAGTGGTCAGACGGGAGTCTATCAAAAACAATTTATAATAATTCTAGTTTCTGTCAGCGGATTTGCTCGCGTGACAGTCGGTTTCACCATACAAACTTCCAACCCCCGTTTTGCCCCCTTAAAGGTGGAGTTTTGTAAAATCCGTTCTTAGCAAATATGTACCTACCTGCCTGAAACCTACCTGCTAAATTTTGTGATTAATCAGTGAGTTATGTATATTTAGCTTTTATATAGGGTGACTGGTAATTAGTGAACGATACTTAAACACGTGATTGTAGTCATGATAACAAACTACTTTTACTATGGGACCAAACCTGAAATCGCGAAAAAGATCAGCCAAGTTCAAAACATTATGACCAGTTAGGCAAACACAAATCTGACCAGTAGATTTTTTTTCGCAATTTCAGATATATTATATTATAATTATATAGACTAGCTTATGCCAGCGGCTTCGCCCGTGTGAAAATCGGTTTACCCCCTTAAAGGTGAAGTTTCGTAAAATTCGTTCTTAGCTAATGTCTACACCTAATAAGGTACCTACGTCCCAAATTTTAAGTTCATTGATTTGTATAGTTTCTGAGATTTCGTGATTAAACAATGAGTGGTATGTCGCTTTTATATATAGATATAGATTATCTCGATACATTAACATTAAGTCTTGTATACTAAGTAGAGTGTGGTTAGAGTTAACGGAAATAAGTTTCAATCATTGATGCATCGATATACAAACCAAACCACATCGGAAAGGAATGTTGTAATTATTTACAGTTCATTAGATCTTTGTCAAATTGATATAAGAATGTATTTCTGCATACGCGTCGTAGATGTGTTGGAAAAAATATCTTTTAAAATAAGCAGCACCTTTGTGTTCTTAAATCTATATTTGTTTTTTTCGTTTTTAGTGTTTGTGTGTACTATGAAAGGCATTTCCGCCTGATCACCGTCAAGTTCATTTTTGCTTGCACTGGAAACGAAAACTTCCAAGCGAGTTTTCAAGCGAATTTTGTTTTAAGTGATCAGGCAAAAATGACCGCGATAATACATAAATAAATAACCGTAAAGTTCGCTCATCAGTTAAAAATCGAGAAACCTCAAATATGTTCTGTCTACAATCTAATTCTCTCAGCAGTTTGTCGGTCAAGAAGGGGACCGCAAAACGGGTACGGTCAAGGTTATGCGGCTTTTTCGGAAGCTTCTCGTGCGTGTCATTTGACTACTTAACCTGACTGGTCACTGACCGAATCTGCTTAGATAATTCGATATTTGAGGCGTTTTTTTTACCGAAATCGATCTGTACAAAAAATGTGACAGAGGTGTAATTAGTTCACTTTGTCACGCATTTTTTTTTTAACAGTAATAATTATAAATCCTTTAAATAGTAGATGATTAGAAGATGTTTTGCTAATCTTATAGACTTAAATTGAAAAATATTTAAAAAAATTAAGCGTAAATACGATAGTTACATTATTTTTCGAAGGAGCAAGCGAAAGCGTTGTCATTCTGTAAAAATGACGTCCCACTATCGTAAATTCTAACTGCTTTTTATCAAGTGTATCCAAAGAATGTCAGGCATAGGACCGCTAGATATTAAGAGTTAGGTAGTAATTATAATTTTTATGTTGGTCAATAAAGAGTATTCTATTTACCTGTACCCGTGAGTAACCTATTCGTAAGTACGCTTTTTAATTTCGAAACTTAACGCAAATAATTTTGTAAGTAGTTTGAATTGCTATTAAAATTCAAACTACTTTATTTGGCTATTTAAATCACATACAAAAGTTACACGATTAAAAATATTGTGTAAAACATGTTTCACAGTTGAAAATTTATAAGAGAGATATTGAATAGTAATTTTTAAAATGTTCTGTAAACATTTACAGACATAAAGGGAGAGATTTGAACAATCTACTCTAAATCTTACACATTGGTAGATATTCAAGATAGGTTTATGTAATAGTTTCTATGGTTTGTAGTATATACAGTATCTATAGGACGTTCTTCTTTTTACAAACAACCACTTGTTTCCCTCGAAAATTTATGTAAATATCCTAGGTATTTACTCTCTCATTTTGTTAAGGCCTTTAAATAGAATATTTAAATTATTAATGATATATATTTTTTTTTAATATATGTGACAGAGTGGTCGAAATACGCCTCCGTCGCATGTGTTAGTAGTGATTCATTGTCGGTAGAAAAAAAAATCATCTGCTGTGCTTACCTACAATAATAAAGACAGCTAAGGCACATTAGCAAAACTTTGAATATTTTTAAGTTAAATTTATGTTATCCTGATAGCACACTGACGATAAGAAATGTGCCTAAACCAATTCGACGAATATGTAATAATATTCACAACTATCACACAATGCCGTCTTATCCCAAGTTAAGCAGAGCTTGTGTTACGAGTACAAGACAACTGATAAACATACTTATATATTTTTATATACATACTAGCTGACCCGGTAAACTTCGTACCGCTTAGTACTCAATTAATACTATTTTTTCTCACTGTTTAAACTTTTCTTGGACTCTTACAAATATTTTAAGACCAAAATGAACCAAATCGGTCCAGCCGTTCTCGAGTTTTAACGAGACTAACGAACAGCTATTCATTTTTATATATAAGATCATAGATAAATTACACCCAGACACAGTACAAATGATCGTGCTCATCACACAAACATTTGCCCTGGGTGGGGACCGAGCCAACGTCCCTTGGCATAGCAGTCAGGGACACTAACCACTAGAACAACAGGCCAGTCAGAAAAAAAGTAAAATATCCCGTTTTTAAAAGCCTTCATACAGACTGGCCATCTACAGACGAAGTCATACCATTACCCTAAAAACTACCGCATTCGAATTCCAAATCGGAACACGAAACTTTTCGCATCCCCCATTCTTACGAAATACTCGTACCATCTGCATAGCAATCTTGGAAATGCATTTTCCATGTAGGCGTGGTCTGAATCAGCCAATGTGCAGTCAGGCGATATATAGTACATCCAGTTCTGCTAGACCTACCTCATCTCCCGCTGTCCACGGCCTACTGAACCCATAGGAGCAACATTGTATATTTTCAAAGCTCTTTTTGTGATGGTTGCGTTTCAAACTCCGCCCATCTGCGCGCTCCGTTGATTTTCCCTATGTGTTAGAAGAGTCCAGATGGATAAATTAGAGAGGGATGGACGTGACTTTTCTTAAAGATAGTTGGCTTATATAAGACGACATTGTTGTACATAGCCAGGTCTAACAAAGTGTTCTTATGTAAATGAGAAGGTTATTTATGATTGGATGTAGACTCACAAATTGATGTCACCCTGTGAATATATGTGGAAACTTAATACGGTTTCTATTTTGTATTGAAAATAACTTTCGGGTTATACTTACCTTGATTTTACGCGCGTGCAGGTTATTGATTTATACTGTTTTGTTACAAGAAAATAACTAGATAGACGATTTTCTTTTGCTAAAATATATTTGAGAATATGGTCTGTATATTTTCTTCTTAGACTTTTAATAAAATAATTTATTTTCACGCTTATACCTTAGAACGTAAATAGTATCTGAAGGAACACAGATGGATTTCAGTCAGTAAATATCAGACTTTTACTACCCTCTTGCTCAACTGAGAGTGAAACAGGTTATCCACTAAAAAAATAAAATCACTTCTACACAATCCGAAGGCATCAGGCGGATATCGAATTTCAAAATGTCACGATAAGACAAACAGATTACTAATAACACTATGAATTTATCAAATGAAATAACAAAAATTCTCTTTTTCATTCTGAGTCACCTATTTTTACAGACAAAACTGCGTAGGCCCTTCGTAGCGTGCTACGACGTAGACCCTTCGACGTAGCGCGTTCATCTTTCGTAGCTGACAAGGTCAATCATCAAATAACTTCTCTCGCTCTGGGGTGGAGTGGGTAGGATTATCAGACTTTTACTGACTAAAACCCCCCTGAACCTATTCCTTCAGTTTTTTGCGTTTCAGAGCCGCGGTGACTCTTTCGGATAGCCCTCAAATACGTCAAGGTCTACTCGTGTCTCAATGAGGTACGGCCCTAACGCCAAGCATACTGCGTTCGATAGCATATTGGCAAACTCGAGTTTGAACTTGATGTTATTCCGGAATATTCGATGCACTGACAAAACATTCAATAGAAACGACCTATCTTCAATAGACTACTGTGTGACTATCATAAAGCTTGAAAGGTAAGGTCCTAGAAAGGAGGTCTGAGAGACGGGGTTGCGGTAGACCACGAAGGAGATGGCGGGACGACTTGATGTCTTCCTTAGGAATTGGCTAGAAGTAGCCTAAAGTCGTGTACAATGCAGGAAATGAAGCTAGGTCTTTGCCCAGCTGTGGGACAGTATAAGCTAGATATAATATTTTTTATTGATATAAACCAGTGCTTGACTGCAATCCCACCTGATGTTATGCAATCGTAGATGGTGAGGCGCACTAGTTTATTAAGAGCCTATTCACTCTAGCCTTGAAGACACTTATATTATAATCAGACAGGAACACCACAGCAGACACACTATTCCAGTCCCTCGATGTACGCGGTGTAAACGACAAGGCAAAACGCTTAGTCCGGACCGTAGAAGTTTCAACAACGTAAGGGTGTATATTCGGCGTACGTATACTTCTTACACTCATCAACTCATTTCTCAATTTATTCATTCTCGTTACTTCACACATCCATCTCAACATTCTCATATCTGTTACATGCGATTTTCTTTTATACTTTTGCTGGCCCAGAACTCTAATCCATACAGTACATATATCATCAAGGATTTGACATGAGCCGCAAGATATTCCAGTGACATATCGCAATTTTAACCATCCTGAGTTGATCCCGTGTGTTACATCTTGGTCTAGCCACATATAACACTTAAAAACATACATCGTAAACCGATATGAACCAGTGCTTGACTGCGATCCTACCTGATGGTAAGCAGTGATGCAATCGTTGATGGTGAATCGCACTAGTTTATCAGAAATCAGAAACGTTTATTTCAAATAAACCAATTACAGACACTTTTAAATGCCAAAATGTCAGTCAGTCAAAAAAAGTGAATCTAAATTATTAAGAGTCTATTCACTCCAGCCTTTAAATTTATAATTGGACTGGTAGACAGCAGACAAATTGTTCCAATCCTCCGATGTACGCGGTATAAACACATATAATATAAATACCAACAAAAAAAATCCCCATTCACATTACATTTTAAAGCCAAAATTGCGGGGAATAAAAAGGACATAATTCATGAAGTACAACTCCTTAGGAATCCGTCTTACATTCTTTATAACGATCTTAAAACGGGGAGAGTCGGGCGATTTGCATGTATGGGGGCGTAGGGTGGGGGATTAAGTGAAAATTCTCAACTATTCGGCCAAGTGGCTGTGATGCGACGGCACATCGATACAAATTGAATTTCGTTCTTCAAGAGTTTAGACGGGCTTTTATTATGTTGTGTCATGTCTTGAGATTTATTTTCTTTGGGTTTTGTTTTGGTATTTTTCTGATGGGATGATGTAAGATAGGTTGGAGGTTTTTTGCCAACAGTGGGACAATACGTACTAGCTATAATAATTTAGTTTTTGATACAGAACATTGTCTTTTCTTTCATTAGAATGCTAATCGAACAGATTCTAACTATATTTGCAGCAGGATTTTTAAAGTAGTTGGAGCTTTATGTACCTAAGTAGCTACTACCTTGATATTCTTAGAGCTTTTTAAAATACTTCCCATTTCTGCTTTAGTTTTTTGTGATACATTGACTTCACATAATATTATGACTTAGCAAGTCAAGACCTTTCTAGTCTATATTCTGGTCCATCACTAGGATTAGGTACCATTTTACAGTAGTCCTGCATTGTACGGCGTCTTATAATTTCATTTTCTTGGCTGTAATCGAAACTACGAAAAATTATATAGAAAAATAGATACGCTAGACTGTATAAATAAGAAAAAAGAAACTTCTTCAACCACTTCCAACCGAAGGTAAGGTAAGTATATCGCAGAATCTTATTATAATACTTTTGCGGCAAAATGTTTCTTAGTTTTTATGACACGGGTGAAATACGGTTATGGGCCGAGTTGCCCAACTCTCCCCCGCTGGTTTAAGGAGGGTTCAACCCGTATGGAGATTTGGACCCTCTTAAATCCTATTGTTTTGCAAGTACGAAGTCGGTATTTTGATATTGAAGTTAAGCTTTTGGGCGAACGTATATATTTTATATGTTTTTTAGGAATAGTTGGACGGAGACGAAATTGTTTTTCTACTAGTATTTAATTGAATATTAGTTTTTATCAAATTAAGTAGGAACTAAACAGCATCTTTTAATTTTAGACTACATCAATTTATTTAGAAAATCGAGAGTTAGAATAGAATAAAGTACAGGTTATTGTAACATAAACTTAATTCTATGGGCAAAATGGTGGTCTGTTCACTGACCGCGATATCTACCATACAACTTTCAGGTAAAGGTACGATACGGGGTTGGCATATCTGGTTAGATAAAAACCCCAAAATCAATAAAGAAAAAACAACCTTCGGGTAAATTGTAAGAATTTAAGATAAAGAGAATTTTCATTATAAATATACAGGTAGTCATATAATTTACATTTTAATTAAATACCTTTACAGTAAAACCAAAAAATAACCAAAACCAAACTAAAATATAGTGTCGAAAAAGATAACAAGGTATAAATAGATTGTATATTTTTATGTACAAAGTTGGTTGTATGTTGTCGACAGAGACTAAAAAGAATATAATTCAATACTGTTGCATTGCATTGCATCAGCCTTATAATGTTCCCACTGCTGGGACTCAGACCTCTTCTCTAGGTTACGGAATGGGCCGTAAAGTCACATCTCTTCGAAATTTTGGTTCTAGGACCTGCCGGTTTCCTCACGATGTTTTTCTTCACCGTTTTTAATTTAAGTACTGTGTATCAATAAAAATACAGACTAACAATGTTGTAGGTAATCTTTTCGATAAAAAATGCGTTCCCAAATATCCTTAGTATTATTTAAAATCATCTAAAACCGCCATCTACTAATACAAATCAACCTTTACACAAAAGAAAATCATGACATATATATACCTGTTCCCGCACACAGGTTTGCATACGAAACCAATTTCAGTAATTGTCGGCATTGCCACCACATTGTGCCGGTTTCAATACGGCCTCATTACCGGTAATGGCCACTATACGGGACTGCAATTTTCGGTTTCTATATCTATAGGTAAATGTAAGTCCAACATATGGTGGAGGAACTAAATACTTACATCGTGGTAGAGGGGAATATGCTGGTTGGTAGTGTTAGTTGATTGGTTTAAGTTTTTTTTTTTTTATTTTCTTTTTATTTCACACGGTTTTTGTATTTATCCAGTGTCAAGTGAAAAGTATTTAGTTTTTAATATGGAATACGGTCACTTTTTTTCTTTCAGTAGAATGCGTATTATTTTTTTATTAATTATTTAGGTATTTCCTCTTTGAGGGCATGGGTTCGTATCCCACTTCTGACACCATGTAATGTTTGTAATGAAAGACGATGTGGTGAATGCTTGGTTTATTACACTTTGAACAAGTACATGAGAATACAATATAAAGACGATGTTCAGTCCGTCACACCTATATCGACAATGACCATAGAGCTCACTAGGGTTGTGACAATTATTATTACTATCTAGTGATGAGATATTACAACATAGTACATAATAGCAATAAATGTGTAGATAACAGAGTTTGAACACGAAATTAACTCAAGGTTGAGTTTTCTCCCAGCAAACCACCGAGTGTGAGAGAGATGACAATAGAATCAATTTGTAAATAATTTAAACAGTCACTGAACTTCACTTAAAAATGTCTTGCCAAAACCCCCGAGAGTAAGATATTCAATCTCCGTAAAATGGAAGTTAGCCGTGAAGTTTCCTGCCAAATGTTACAAATAGATTAGAAGAAGATCTTAGTACACAAGGCAAAAAAAAAAGAATCTGGGAATCAAAGCCCATAAAAATTATTTACATCGCAACCTGTTTACACCCAATTTAATAAAAAAGAAAAAAACTAAGATAACCAGTGCAGTGTAATGCCCTAAATTATGACAAGTTCTTGATATTGATTACCGCCAAAATGAGACAGCGACTTCAATTTGATCGTTTTTACCTATCTTCTGCTGGGAAATCATCAAATAACTTCTCCTGCTCTGTCTGGCGCTAGAGGAAGTGTCAGAATTTTAGTGACCCTTGTTCCTTCAGTTACCTTTTGCCTTCAGGGGCCACAATGACTTTAGAACAATACTGTATCCCTGGCCTCGGATCTCAATCACTCGACTGCACCTCTTACAATGGCTATGTACCGGGTATGTAAAGCCGGTACATACGGATAACCGCACTAAACCTGGCGGGAGTGGATCAGCCATTACTGCTAATGACTTCGCCACGCTGCCTGCCTCTCGTTATAGGGTTGCCACGAACTTGAGTAGGGAATAATGTGGCGACTTTTGAATGCATTTAAGTTTATTGTTCAATCTTTAATTATTTTCTTCTATTACATCTCCAGGATTTGAGGGACTGCAAGCCGAAATACAGACCTCTAGCCTAGTTTGGCAGTAGATGCAAAATTGTGCACAATTGTGACTATCTCGTGAGTAAATCTAAATAGTTAGTTTTATCGTTGTGTAGATCATTAAAAAAAGTTAAGTTTTGGATATTGTGTTGGTTCTAATTGCGTGCACTAAAGGTTAAATGATCCAGTTTAAAAAACAAATATCGATCTAAGTTTCGACCAGAATAAACAGATGGATTTGATTGAGTTGACCTTGATTAAAGATTTGGGGTAGACACAAATTAGTTCCAGTAGGTAGCTCATGTTTCTTTAAATTAAATATAAAACTTAATCGTTCTTAAGAAAATTATATTTACACCCAAGTTTTCTTAATTTTTTTATTAAATTCGCAAAACAAAAAAAAAAAAAAAAACTAAAGAAAACAGAACGTTCTAATTACAAAATCCCAATGCTAAATATTCCGCGGTAACATGTCAACCCTACCGCCACCGCGCTGCACCGCTGCACCCGGCACGCTACAAACACACGGCACGGCATAAACATCGCCTCCGGTCTCTTCGACCCGCTGATTGGATTTATGTATGCGCACTGACGGGTTGATACCGCCTGTTAGTACATGTTGAATATTCAGTATTGAAAACATGGATATCTCCGCGCTAATTCTGTTATGGTAAAGTTTTTGTTCTGCTCAAGTTACTGGAGTTAGTAGCTTGATTAAATTGATATTTATCGACTTATTGAAGCTGATGTCTTGTAATGTTAGTTTGCTTCTACCGTATTACTAGCTGGTGCCTGTGGCTTCACTTGTATCAAACTCGTAAGAAAGCGCTACCCCATTTGGTCACAATGTAACAATTTTTTTGGTGTGATACTCCTTATTTTTTTTTCTAAAATAATAAATCATCAAAAATAATTAAAACCTTTACACGATTTCTTTTTCTTTATACACCTTTAATTGTTAGTCATTTTAATCCCGCGGACGGACAATTCGGTACATGAAACACTATCAATTGTATAGAAAAAATATAAAAATAAAGTACTGTTTTCAAAAACTCGAATTAATACACGCATGGACGAAATTAATTTGTAAGTAGTTGTCGGTCGTTGCGTACTAACTATCAGTTCATTGGCTTCGGTTAGCTGACGTTTACCTGAAGAAATTAATTTCGTTACTAGCGTAAAGTCATATTTTTTCTATTTTACATCAAAAAACTGTTAGATATATACCTACACGGCATTTTATAAAATCACCGTTTATGAACCAGTATCGACCCACGCCAACCGAACCGTCAAAAATTCCACATCCCATCTACTCTTTTACAGCAGCCTTATCTAAAAAAAGCCTTCACGAAGTCAATGGCCGTACAAAGGCTGTATAATAGGCCTAATAGGCGTAAACACAAATCGTCTAGCTCACTGGTTACGCCTTATCGCCTGCAGGGTAGGCAGGTGTAATGGTCAGCCGATGGAAAGCGATCACCAGGAAATTGGCTGTTTGCCTTTAAAATTAGACTTGATTTACTGGGGGAGAGGGAACGTATGGCCATTTGGGGCTTTTAGTTAATTGGCCAATTATTTTTGGCGTGAGCTAATCAAATAATTCCTTTAGAATATGGGGGATGCTTCGAAGGAATTACCGTAGCCTGGCAACTGAAGAAACAGTTGGATTTTAGTTTAGTTGGTAATTTAGTTTCTTGCACATTCTTCTCCATAGAGATCTACTCATTGGAATGTGCGTTTACTTAAAAAAAATAATTTCGTACATGCGTATATTAATTCCAGTTTTAGAAAAAAGTAGGTACTTTATTTTTTTATTTATCTTTACAAATCGATAGTGTTTTATATACCGGATCTACCCTCCATGGGATTAAAACGATCAAAATTTAACGGTGTATATATGAAAGCGAAATACTACATACTGATTAGGTAATCATGAAATCTCAGAAACTATAACACCTACAAACTTAAAATTTGGCAGGTAGGTCCCTTAGACATCCGCTAAGAACGGATTTCACGAAACTCCATCCCCTAAGGGGGTAAACCGACATTCACGCGGGCGAAGTCGCTGGCAGGAGATAGTTGAAAATAAAATGCTTTTGACTTTGACTTTAGTTAAAATCCGAAATTTCCTTTCGCTTTACTTAGAGCGGGAGAAGTTATTTCATGATTTTTCTCCTCAAAAAACAGTTGTTGAAATAGGTATAGCGTATTCATTCCATAAACAAAAGGTAAAAACGAGGGACAGGGGAGTTTAAGCGATAGACTCCCTATTTCTATTACTACGCTGTCCGTCTGTCCATCCTGTATCTTATGAACCGTGATAGGTAGAACTTTGGTTGAAATTTTCATACATATTTAAAAAACAGACTAAAATAAATATTTAATAAATGGGGCTGGTATACAACAGCCATGATTTGTGTGCCGTTTTTTGCTACGGACGGTATATCCGACTCTGGCCGGATACATAATATATATCCGGCTGGTTTTATTTTTAAAAGTCTGTTAATTTTATGAAAATTTAACACTTTTCCAATAATTTTCCGAAAGGGGGAAAATTAACTGAAAAAGAAATTATTATTAATTATTATTTATTTTTATGTCTGCACTAATAGTCTAAACCAACACGTGCAGAGAGTCATTATTAAAATTAAATATTTCTATCTATTCCTTACAACAATTCCAAAGAAGAAATAAACTATATTCAGCGTTCTTGGCAGTTAAGTTGAGACTGAAAAACATTTATGCACCGTAAATATTTGCCAAGGCTGGAGAGTTATTCGAAAAAGTTACCGTGATCCTGGAGCACAAAGGGCAACTGAAGGAACTTAAGTGGGTTTTAGACAGTAAGACTGAAGGACACAGGAGAAATTATTTGAAGACTACCCACCATCAAAAAAAGAAATGGATGGTAATTTTCCGTAATATTCATAAAATAAGTTGGGGCTCTGGGGAGGTATGAAAATGCATACCATGGCCCTGGAACCAAGGCAGGGAAAGAACAGGGTATGTTTTTAGTCAGTAAGAGTCTGACACTATTTCCCGCTCCGCTCAAGGGTGGGAGTTGTCATTGGATGATTTTACCTACCATTAAAAAAAAGAAAATTAAAATAAGTACAAGCTATAGGTAGGCTTTGACTAGGTTGTCTGATCCAATTGTGAGGTGATGGAATAATGAACGGGTTTATGAAAGAATTTAAAATATTTATTACGAGTAAAATATAGCACAGCACATAAAATCGAAATAAGCCGTTTGACGTAAGAGGGTCGGGCATCACATGCGATGCGTTCTATTTTAATATTTATGATA
The DNA here is from genome assembly GCA_958295575.1 of Leucania comma. NCBI lineage: Eukaryota > Metazoa > Arthropoda > Insecta > Lepidoptera > Noctuidae > Leucania > Leucania comma. The sequence goes on along the minus strand of OY282477.1, from coordinate 17,182,081 downwards.
GCGTTCCTAACACTATCTTCAACATGAGGCTACCTATTTATCCTCATCTATCCGAAACCTTCTCAACATCGACTTCACACGTCATCCATTTTCTCACTACGTCACAGGGCGTGAACGATTCACACAACCGGAAAACGTCCTGTTATTAATAAAGCCAACTATGGTTGCTTCCAATCTTTGTCATAGCCGACTCTAACCATCGGCGCGTGTACAACTTGCCAGCTCGCTGCATGTGCAAAAGCGACTAGTGTGGAAACACAATAAATGTCAAAGTGCACGCATCTAAATTTGAACTCTGATGTTCAGAAATTAGAGTGGAAATTCGAATGGGGTAGTTTTAGATATAAGGTGCGGCCTATAAGGTACGGTTTGCTTCTGTGCTTGACAATAATGCATGGCTGGACTAATGTTTGCTTTGTATCAAGCTACACTAGTTATGTCCACCGCGGTCCGCTTGGGGCGTGAATGTATAATTTGACTCGTGCCGGACTAGGAGAATAGGCAATTAAAGAGGTTCATGCATTTTGTATGTGTCATCATTTGATAATTTTGAGGTTATGATGTTGGGGCAACAGTCTTATGGTCAGTGATTAGGTTAGTTTATTTGTAATTTGAGGTTTATGATGATGTTAATTATATTATAATTGTGCTGAAACTGAGTGTACAGTTGATTTCTTAGAAAATAAACCGCTATCGTTTTTGTAACTTTTAACCGTAGCGATCTCATTATAATACCTATAAAGTCTTGGATCTGTCAAGACACGTATCATAGTGTCACTTGAAATATACCAAAAAAAATACATTGGTATACCGTATAATATAATAATTTTACAGGGAAATTAGTCATAAATACAAGCAACTTTCACTATGGGATCAACAAAGAAATATGAAAAAAAAACAGTTATTTAGTACATTTATCTTCGCATAACAACCAGATGTAGTTAGTTTAAAAAATATATATATTCACAAACAATTTCATAGTTGATTTAATATCAAAAAGTAACTATCTACAATCGCAAACAGACAGATTTTTTTGTCTTTTAGTTCCCACAACGCACCCACTCTTCTTTATTAATTTAGTTTTTCTAATAATTATATATCTAAACTAATAAATATTATAGCATTACAGGTACTTAAATATGTAAATTAAATATAATAATATGTACAAACATATGACTATGACTGGCCTGTTGGTCTAGTGGTTAGTGGCCCTGACTGCAATGCCGGAGGTCGTGGGTTCGATTCCCACCCAGAACAAATGTTTGTGTGATGAGCGCGATCATGTGTTCTGTGTCTGGGTGTAATTTATCTATAATATGTATGTATTTAGCAATATATAAGTATGTTTATCAGTTTTCTAGTACCCATAACACAAGCTCTCCTTAGCTTGGGACTAGACGAAGTTGTGTGATAGTTGTGGAATATTATTATTATATTAAACGGGTAAAAAAAAGAACTCATGGGGCATCAAAAATTCATCCTCATCGTTGTCAATGGGATAAGTGCTGAGAACGCTGGCAGCATTGGCACGTTGGATAGATTACTATCAAGCTGATTCGTTGACCGAAGAAAAACCCAAATCTCTGGTCACGCGAAGACTCAAGCATAAGCCATTAGCAATACTACGCTAGCTTCTGCCTTCGACTTTGCCCACGTAACACTACAAAATATGTAGCCTATATCACTTAGTGATAAAATAGCAATGTACTGGTTAATGAATTTAGAATAAGTCCAGTAGTTTTTGAATATTCATAACAAAAAAAAAACTCAAATGTTCTATATGATAATAATATAAATTAATTCAATATTTGAAATGGTAATCACTGCCTTATTTAATTTTGATGTTGTTTCCATAAAAAGAGGTTTGTTGTCTACTATAACATATTCTACAAAATAAACACAAAAACAAGATAGTAGGTACCCGATTTTCCCTCTGAAAAATTCTCAACAAATTAAAATTCACCATTCAGAAAGGTAAATCCAAAATGCGGAAAGGTTCAACCTCCAACCTTTACAAATCAAAATGGCTTCAAAACATGCACTCTCTATTCAAATAGTTTCGTACCTATACAGCCAGTTGGCATGTTATGTCTGCTTCGAGGCCTACACAAAAGCCTGGCGAACAATGGAGGCCTCTTGTGAACGCAGGCCTCCACATAACACATGTTCTGTGGTCAAACGATTGCTTTTACGATCTGATGTGGCCGAGAATTGAAGGGCATTGACAGTAGTGCTAGTTTTTAAAACCTGGCGTCAACGTAATGAAATAGTTTACAATTTGTCAATTATTTGAGATTTTTTAAGAAAGTAATCGGTAGGAAACACAATTAGTAGCAATCTGACTTTTAAAAAAAACAGTTAATATTTTAATAGAGATTTTCTGACACATCAATTGCGAAGTCAGATTAAAATAGTTAATTTCTAACTACCCCCATTTTCTGAATTCAAAATATGAGTAGGTATTTGTCAAATTACAATTTCCCCCGAAATATTGACAAACTTTAATTCTATATAAGTTACAAAATTCTCAAATCCAAATTCAAAAAAAAAAACGCAATAGAAACAAAAATATTTTTCTGTGATTTTATTTATTGCAGTAATAATTTTTTTATAATTTATATCAATAACTATAATTTTTTTTTTATGTATATTGTTCTATAATGATTTTTAAACTACCGCTCTGCCTGTACAATGGATTTTGTCTGAAATAAACGTTATCATTATTATAAACACATACATAACATAAACATTACCAGACACAACACAATCTAACACTAATCTCGGCCTAACGGGAGTGTATAAAAGCCAGGCGGCCATCACAAAGGGTGGGTTCTTGTGAACGCAGGACACCACGAAACACGTGTCGTGGTCAACGAATTGACTTCAGACTCATTACAAACGTAGAGTTGGCAAATGCAGAAAATAGTAATAAAACTTTAATGCTACAATGGCGGTCTTATCGCTGACAGTGACATCTACAAGACAATCTAACGTCAGATTAGCCATCTCTATGAAAAAAAGTTAGTCTACTTTTAAACTAAACGACAATTGATACAATTTCAGGAAATTTATAGTTCGGGTTTAACCTAAACTATTTCAGGTTTTCTGAGCACCATACAGTTAATAGAGGATTTTCGAAGCTGCAAATTTATTTTTAGCATAAAGGAAGATATCTATCCGAACAAAGAGATTAAAGAGATGCAATAGAGAGGACATCAGATTAAATATCTTAGAAAAACTGTCATCCTATGTCAGATAGCTTTCAATAGTAAACATGCGAATTAAATTTGTAATATATAAATGCTTTTACGCTATTTTCTAGAACTATTTGCGAAAATCATTGAATTCTTATTAATTACAGAGTAAATACGAAAAATATTTACGAAAATAAAGATAGGTCCAGTCGTCAACACTAGACTGAGCGACTTACTACTCCTAGGTAACAACTATCGGATAACGATTTTATACGCTATGCCCTGTCTATTGGTAGTCTATGTTTAACGTCTTTGTATCCGAACAACATCTCAAAAGTACAACAGAGTGCATTTTTACTATAAATTACTGGCCTAAAATAACTGTTTACTCTGATGAAACCTAATCATTGTTTTTTATGCTGAAAAATCTTCGAAAAACCCCTCCAACTCTGGTGGGATAAGAGTTATTGTCAGACAATTACTGACTAAAACAGATACGTGTTTCTTCGGTTCTTGGAACGCAAAACACAATTTGCGTTCCAGTAATCCCACAAGCGTAGTAAAAATCAAGACACAGTTTGCAAAAGTAACGGTGATATAAAAACAAAACCACTATTCTAACCCTCCTTCTTTCAAAAAAACGAAAGAAACCTTTCCATCTAACCCGTTCCACCACCAAAATTCCTAATAATACAGTTAACCCTTATCTCGCCGTTCCCTCGTCTACGTCACGGCACAGATGCAGGCGAATCATTCGGCAGCCGATGCACGTCCGTTGGCAACACAATGCGACGCCACCCGACGCCGCCCGTCGCCGCTCTGTATGGAAATGCTGAGAAATAGGTACCTATTTATACGGGATTTGCTTCGAACGGATTTCGCTGAGTGGTTGTAGGGTTAGGTATTGGTTTTATTGAAGTACTTAGCAATTTGATTATTGTTTTGAGATGCGACATCGCTGAGGCTTCATAATTGTGTAAAATTCAAGAGATTTTTGTACACTTTAAAGTATTTTGGGTATTGTCAGGAGTAATTAAAGGATATAAAAAACATTAACCTAGCCTTTCCCTCTTCATTAATTTTTTTGTTAACTTTGACATAACCATCTAAAAGTTATTAGAAAGAAAAGCATTCTCTATTCCCAGTAAATAAATTTAAACTCCACACAGAAATTTAAAATACACCTCGCACATTGCTCTCTGGAAACCTTTTTAAAAATACCCCGGTATTACCCACACTAGTGAATAGATACCTAGGCACGGGTATACCCGGCCGCGCATGATTTTTCCGCTCATGTGATTCTACCGGTTCCACCTCCGAATTTATACCAAGTTTATATTTGAAAAAATATTTTTTTCTAACATGAAAAATATTTTTAAAACAGTTTGGACTATTGCTGTGTTGTCGTTCGCTTTTAGTTGATTTGAATTTTGAGTTTTTTGTGTTTAATTGGAATGGGTGTAGCGAATGGATATGCAAATATTCAGCCTATGAAGCACGTGGAGTAAATTAGAATCAGCTTTTTGAATTATTATTTTTCCGTAATAAATAAATTATATTTGTCATTTTTATTTTTTGCTTTTTATTAGTTTGATGTCAAAATATATTCGATACACGAGGTAAATATACTGTTTTTTTTTAAGGTGGTAAAATATCTAATGACTTCTCCTGCTCTAGGACAAAGTGGGAGCGCGTGTCAGAATTTAACGTCAGTAAAAGTTTGACATGCACTCCTGTTCCTTCAGTTGCCCTTCGCGTTCTAAGACCATGAGTTTCTCTTTTAGAAGTCCATTCATGGCCCCAGTGGCCTGATACAGTTTTTATGACATGTCTTCGAGGCGCGCGCGGAATAGGAGCTATATTTTCTGTGTGTTTCAGTCCACACTTCTCTACTGTTAAAAAAAAGGTCTTCAGAGAGAGAACAAGTATATACCTGTTAGTTTGTAATTGCCTTAACTCCTCCAGGTTCTAATAAAAGACGACTAAATATTAGGAGCACACAATTTTTCACTATCTTGGAAAATAAATACATAATATCTTTAAAAAACCACTTATCCATTTTCCAAATAAAGGCTAACCATACCTATTGTATACAAGCTTGAATACAAAGTACATTACTGTAGATACTATAATATTACCCTACAAATGCTTCGTCTATATAATATAATAGTGATCAGGGCGGTTGAACAGTGAGGCGTAAAGAGCGTGATTGCAAACGTTTGGGATCGCGCCAACTAGTCGACGTGAGCCCCCGACGTGAGTAATGTGCTGAAATCATACGTGTTGGAGCTATCGTATGGAATGAGAATGTTATAGGACTATTGCAAAAATAATCGAAATGAAAAAGCAATTCACCTGCCTCCGATTTGCAAAAAAAAAAACAGCGCAAATTAACGGAGTTATTTGAAATATTTGTTGTAATTCAGATTTGACCAAGTTAGTTTATTGATCCAGAAATATTCAAAAACACAAATAAATAAGATGTGTTACTATTATAGTCCTAAGTCTTATTTATTAACAATATTTTGTATTTACTTTTCGAATTTTAGACTTATTTTAATGAAATAAATTAGTGACCGCGATCCCACCTGATGGAAAGCGGTGATGAAATCGTGTGGAAAGTCAGATGGGAAGGGAGATAGAGAGAGGACTCTTCCTCTGTCTGTATGTATGGGCCTAGATGTCTGATAATAAGATTATATAGTATACCATCGGTATAATCTACCAGCGGTCAGGGCTCAAGAGAAAGGAACCTCCTAACTATACGAGCCGTGTCCATGTGTACCGCTCTCTGAATCAATATTATTATTTATTGTTACGGGTAAAATCAGGAGAATTTTAATAAAAATACTTGTGTCCGGTTAAACGATGTAATGTCGAATGCAAAGAGAACAAACGTAATTAATTTTCAAAAATATACGTAGGTAAATATCATAGTACAATGATGATTTGATTTCTGGTTTAGACAACGTCAGTGGTGGTCCAGTGGTGGCCCCGACTTACGAGAGTCGTGGGTTCAAACGCAGCCAGGCGCATTACATTGTGTAATGAATTTCATTACCACTGCTCTCAAAATGGTCAAAGAAAACATCGTGAGGAAATCGGCATGCCCTAAAACCAAAAATTCGAAGATATATGACATTCACCAACGGTTGCCCGCATGGTGGATTATGGCCCATTCCCTCTCCTACAGAGGAGGCCTGATTCCCAACAGTGGGAACATTAAAAGGCTGATTATTCTTATTGTGTTCGATTTAACATGTATTGATAAATTAATAAGGATATTACAACACATAAGGATACAGATTGTAGAAATTGTTCGAAAGAGACAACGCGGACCTGGATCGCAAAGGGCAACTAAAGGAACATGAGAAAATTTTAGTCAGTTGAAGTCTAACACTCCCTCTTGCTCCACCCAGAGAGAGACAAATCATTTTGACGATATCCCACTAAAAAAACAAAGCAATCATAAATTGAAATATGAGGTTAGAGAAGAATGTTTGACTGATTCTCGTATTTCAGAACATCGTATTTAATAAATTCAAATTACAACCAAAGTAATATCTACAGACTTTAAACCCTCTTTACAAGAAACAGGAATACCCCTGATGTAAAACTTTACGCATACACACTTAATACCACAACCTATAAGTTTACTAGCTACCGTTAATTAATATTTTAACATCAAACGTGATCCAGGCAGTATGCGGTAGTTACTTGTGCCTCGGCGAGTTATATATTAAAGTGTAAGTTTGTATTAATATCTACATAGTTTCACCACATCACGGGCGGGAAGATTAGCCGACGGGTGCCACAAAATGTCAAACGAGAGGTTTCTTAATCGCTGGTTAATGTTAAGTTTAACTTTACTGTTCGCTGCTAAAATATCTGTACTGTAAAATTTAAATAAGTCCTTTTGTTATTTGAAATACGGATGACTGAAAATTTTGTTTTTCAGTAAATGACTACAAAAGCATCAAAATCGCTGTTCTTCCCAATAGTTGCTGCGATTATTATTATTAGATTTATTTATGATTTATTTATTATTTATTATTATTAGATTATTATTAGATTTATTAAGTTTAAAATTGCCTTTATTCCCGCTTTAATTATTATCTTAAGCCAACAAAACCCGGTTGTTTTAACCATTTTTTTGAGGTGGATAATCATCCATGAAAATCTCCCGCTCTAAAGTGGAGCTAGAAGGCGTGTCAGAATTTTACCATCTAAAACTGACTTATATATTTTAGGTGCCTTTTCGTTCCTTGCCCACGGTAACTACTTCGAAAAATTTCCTAGTCTTATTATAACGTCTCTGTCAACATATAAAACCCTCTTTATTGATATGACAGGAAAAAGAGTGGAATATTCTTGTAAGAAATTTTTTCACAGCTTAACTTAGATCCTAATCGAAATTTTCTAAAGACACTACGGTGTAACCGTTCCATTTCTCCATCAAATATCGTCAGGCTTAAAGCGAATTGTGACACGGCGCCATCTTTGACCACGTTCGCGAGTCAAATTGGCGGTCTGCGGCTCTGACGTCATCACACTTGGATGGAGCTGAAGACGTGATGAAACTATGTTCTGTATATCCCTACCTGTATTTGAAATAGATCGGTATATAGGTGAGGTATGTTCTGTAGGTTATAGGTTGTATAATTGCGAGTGTGTTGAAAACGGAGAGTCTAAAGTTACAAGTTTGGTTAGTTTTTGAAGGAGTGTTGCTTCGTTATTTCGTTTTACTGTTAAACTCAAAATTTTACGTTTACGTTACGTTAGATAGGTTTTCGGGGGAGTATTGTGTGTGTGAGTTACCTACATGTTTATGAACACATCCACTATACTGGAGTTGTTACTTGTGTGGGGTACAGTCTCTGTAAAAGTAAAAGAAGCAGCAAAGGCTGTTCCAAGGAATGCTATTTCACAAACGGTAGTAGATATTATATCTATACACTGAAGATATCCGCAGGAGAACCAAGATTACGGACATAACCTGAAGAATCGTCAAACTTAAGTGAGAGTGGGCAGGGCTCGTAGCCAATAGAACAGATGGTGGATGGGGCTGAAAGGATCTGGAGTGGCGACCAGGTACCGGCAGACGCAGCATTGGAAGACTCCCAAAACAAGGTGGATTGACGACCTGGTGAGGATCGTGAAAATCCGATGGATGCGAGACGCACTTGGCCGGTCATTGTGGCGACACTAGGGAAGGCATATGTCCAACAGTGAATGTCTTTCATTTGAAATAATGATACTTATCTAAAGATTACTACGTCTACATTCTGGAATAACAGTCTTGAATTCCCTTAAAATATCCTAAAACTATGCGAATTATACTATAATTAATAAAAAATTAAGAATATCTGTGGCAATCTTGCAGACCAATAAATCATTTTGCATAATAATATCATTATTTTTTGTTTCTTTTAATTTAATTCACCCCTTGAAAATTATATTGTTTTTCTGCCTTGTGTTTGCACTTAACAAACATTTTTTTACTTTTAATTAGGGAGATTTGTCACTAATTTGACTGTCGCTCCATCATAGCCAAATTTTGAATTTTAACTTATATTAAAATTATTATAATATATTTTATATAAAATTCTTGCCTCATCTGGCGTAGGCTTAGCTAATATACTGTTGCAAAAACCGATTTAAAAAAAAATGAGTGCTCAACTTTCTCCTGAGGCATTCGCCCCGCTCACATTCAAACATATTATCTTTCTGTATTATGTGACAAACACATAGGGAATTATCTTGAAAATGAAGATACTGAAACGTCAAAAATTCTATGCCACCATTTTGAATTCCTATTATCTCTCTGTATCGTCAATTTACAACAAAATGACTAGCTATAAGTGCCCCCTCACACGTGCTGTCGACGTAACCGTTGCGTTTGACGCGGACGCGCGTGTAGGCGATGCGTTTCCGCGTCAACGGGTATAGCATTCCAGCTAAATGAAATTTTAGTCAAATATTTAGTTGTGTAGTTCTGTTTCGATTTTGTTTAGTTCGAATACTGGTTATGGAAGCGAAAGGTTTGAATTTATTTTAGAGTGAAGTCATTCTGTGATAGCTGTCGATTTTTCAACAGCTTTATTTTTTTAAATATGAGTGATTGCTATGCTAGTTTGTTATTTAGTTTTTTTTTTCTAGCCATAATTGTCCCACTGCTGGGCACGGACTCCTCAAGTTCTTCCAGATAGTCTTGTCTCTTGCCACCTCTTTCTGAGCTGGGCTTGACGGAGTTTTCCATTTGCAGGAACCCTGACATCAGATTCCGTTTCAACTTACAAGACACTCAGTTGGATTACTAGAAATGCAAAAGGCGACTGAAGGAATACAGACAGGTTTTCAGTCAGTAAAAGTCTAACACGCCTTCTCGCTCCAACAAGAGAGAAGTTATTAGATGATATCTTACCTAAAAAAAGTGGGTTAAACGTCTATGGTTAAACGAGTCTTTAACGCAGCAAAATCAAGATCTTTCCACAAAAAGCAACCCACAAACTTCAACAAACCTCACCTAGTTTCCGATAAATGCTCAAATTCACATCTAACCCCTGTATCCGTCGGGTCCAATCAATATGCGATTAATCAGTCGCAGCGCACAGCGAACGTCCATTCGCGCGGAAAATCTTACAAAAAATCGCGGGCGGTGGGCGCGGGGGCTTCACGCACTGACGGACATTGCGATTTAGACGCAGGAAACTGATGGTATGGAGTCGATAGTTGGGACTTGTTATTAGGTAATAGTAGGTAGTACAGTAGTAAGTTTTATTATAAGGCCTTTATGTACCTACTTATCATGTTTTTATGCATAAATAGTACTGTACCTATACTAACTACACTGGACGACGAAAACGCAGCGTTGACAAACCTCCCACAAGGTGAACCGATGACCCGTTGAGAGTAACGGGAATCTAATGGATGCAGACACACAGGATCGGTCGTTGTGGCGACACTTGAGGGAGGCCTATGTCAACAGTGGACGTCTTTTGGCTGTTAATTGGCATTTATGCTGAGCTTAACGTATTTTGGAGAAGTCAATATTTTATTTTTTACTTCTTTCTTGTTTCACTTGTATCTAACTAGAATATAAGTGCCTTGTGTTGTGCCAAATAGAAAGACTTTTCTTTTGCTTTTTTTATACGCCTGTGCTGTTCGTTTTTACATCAGCTTGTTACATTTGTTTAGGTACCTACCAAATAATAAATGTCTAGTAGTGGTTTTCATTTTTAGAATTTCAAGAATTAAAAAAAAGTAACTAAGTATAATACTGTTTTTTTCGTGTAACATGTCTAAAATTATACCACTAAACGGTAAAAAATACCTCATAAATACTCGTCCTGCGTTCACCGCAAGTTATTTTCCACATGACACTATTCCATCGACTCCGTTCAAGAGAGGGGTAGGCTGTGCGTGTCGATAGCAGACGACTATAAATCATGGCGTACAAATGTCTTGTCGTTCGCTGCAGTCGCCGATTTGCGTTCCCCACCCGTGTGTCGATAGCATTGGGAAACGCTTCTATATTACACGAAGTTATTGTCGTAATGTTAGTGATTGGTCGGTGATTGATTGAGGGATGGGAAAGTATAGATTGTCTGTTGATGAAAACATGTTTGAGTGGTTGATGAGGGTTGTAGGTTAGTCAAGTTCTTGTAACATAGGCTTTTTTGTGGTGAGAAATCATCAAATAACTGCTCTCTCTCTTGGAGCAAGAGGGTACGTAAGACTTAAACTGAATTAAATTTATCGGTGTTCTTAAAGTTCCTTTGCGTTTCATGGTCACGGTATTTTTATTGGCACGCGTGGAAAATGACTCTTGGTCCTTATAGGGCAGCCGGGCGGTGAGCTGGTCACCGTCAAAAAACTCGCACCTACGGTGCCCTGCGACTCCGCCCGGTGTTTTTATGCGACGGCGACTGAGACGTGAGGATGATCTCTGCCTCACAGTTTCAGCCACTTTTTTGCTCGCATCATTGCTTTGCATGCTTCCCATTCCCACTCGTTTCGGAACATGGCCTGAACCAGGCCCGGCGCGAGAGAGGTCGCCGCGTCGATTACTGCCACGAGGACACGGTGGTGCTCCATCCATACTGGATACAGTTCTACCGTATCTTTCATCGTATCTTTCGGATGGCCAGCACAAATAATGACATCCGGGCGTTTCTACCGCCTGAATCCATTGTAAGGACCTCTCAAGCTTGCCACGCCCGGTGAGGCCCTGCGTCATGCAGAAGGCGAGGATACCGTGACGCCTCCCCAAACACTCCTTAAAGAAGGGAGTTGTCCCCATTATTATGACGTGCCCAGCGCTAAGTTGCGATAATCGCTACCGCCATATCGCCATGAGATCCCGCCGGAGTTCTTTCCGCTATACCGTAACTTGTCGCGGCAGCGGAGTTTTGCCGATTGCATCTTCATGCGCAAATCATGCGTGCGGGCTAGATCTGTTGCTACCATAGGATCTAGTCCTATGGTGACAGGCCGGCAAGGACCTATGTAATTTTCTGTTTCACTAAATTTTGTGCTTGAAAAATAAAAAGAAGAAAAACATCGTGAGGAAACCAACAAGTCCTAGAACCAAAACTTCGAAAACATGTGACATCCAACAATTCGCACTGGGCCCGCGTGGTGGATTATAGCTCAGGAAAGGGGCCTGAGTTCCGGCTGTAGGAACATTATAAAACTGATTATGCTGTTATTAGTATGCTGTGAAATCATTGTCCTTATTCTATTTGGATGAGAAAAATAATCGGATCAAGCACAGTCATGAAAAAATATGTGCACGTTTATTTTGAACGTTTTTTTTTTTGACAGGCCTGTTGGTCTAGTGGTTAGTGGCCCTGAATGCTATGCCAAAGGTCGTGGGTTTGATTCCCACCCAGACCAAATGTTTGTGTGATTTGTTCTGTGTCTGGGTGTTATTTATATATAATATGTATGTATATAGAATTATATAAGTATGTTTATCAGATGTCTGGTACCCATAACAAAAGCTCTGCTTAGCTTGGGACTAGACGGTGTTGTGTGATAGTTGTGGAATATTATTATTATTACCGACCGAGGACAAGAAAAGGAAAATATCACATTAGCTATCAGGAAAAATCTCGCCATTTTACTAAGACTTTAACAGACTACCCACAGAACAAAAACATGAAGACTAATCTTACTGAATCTCTAACAATCAGTTTCACATACGTACCTAAACAATGTAATGTATTAGGACAAACGAATTCACGCAAGCAGGAATTTGCGAGTCGCGCGTAAATCAACCACGCCCTGTTACACGATTTAATTAATTCTCAAATAACTCCATGTTTTCTACCAAATAATTATTATTTTGCGACAAAATGTACGTCTAATTTTAACATTATTTGCTATAGTTTATTGTTTCACTATGAGATTATGAGAAATTGAACGAAAGCATATATGATTTGATTGGTTTTGCTATACCAATGCACGTGTATTTTAACATTTGAAATGTAAATTAGACCTTAAATGATTTTAGTTAATTAATAAAGGTTGGTAATGTGGACTAATTAGAATTAATTAGTATGTTGTTTTGAATTGTAATAATGAATTATGAATTTAATTCTGAGAATACTATTTCATTTTCATTTTGATTCTCTGTAAAAGGGTACAGCTTTGTGCTAATGATGAATATTTCGTTTTTAATAATATTTGTTTGTGTTCTATATAATATGACGTCTGATTAAGAGTATTTAGTCTTGTTCATTTTGTACGTAAAAATCCTTCAAAACCATTTCATATTATAATCAGCCTTATAGAGTTCCCACTGCTGGGACTCAGACCTCCTCTCTAGTGAGGGATTGGTAGAGGTCACATGCCTTCGAAGTTTTGGTTATAGAAATGTTAGAGCGTTTTGGTTCTAGAACATGCTTCATCGTTTTGGGAGGGGTGATGATGAAATAAATGACACTAAGTAAAGCGATTGCCTGGGTTGGAATCCACGACATATAATTCGTACCTAATTTGGGGTTTTTGCTACTCGATCAACATACAGATAAGTAAGTAAGTTTTGTTTTTTAATTATAAGAAAAGAAATTAAAATATAGTCTAAAAGATTGACTGTGGCCCTAGAACGCAAAAGGCAACTGAAGAACACAGGTGGATTTTAAAAGACTCGTTCCTACTTGAAGCAAAAGGTCGTATAGGAACTATCCTTATTTTCCCATCTCAAAAAAAAGTTAGTATCTATACGGCGATACAGATGTCGTCCTCATAGAAAATCATACTAACATCACAATAACAATTAATATATTTTCGCTCATCCCTACCTATATTCCTATCAAACGAAGGGCTGCCATCCCCTGCCCTCCAATTTACAAGATATTTAGTTAAAAGGGAACCAATTGACGTGAACGACGGCTCCAATTGTCTTACTCTGAGTATCTCAGGGCTCTTTCAATTATATATGTTTGTTGCTTGATTTGAATGTTTTGTGTGATGTTTTGCTCGTTTAGTGACTCTGGAATTATGAGCTTCTTTAAATATTTTTATAATTTACACGTGATTGTTTATTATTTATTTAGTTAATTTGGTATACCTACTTTCAATTCAAAGTCATCTATTGTTTTTCGCAAAATTTGGATGAAATATATCTATAGGGTATACAATGTTTTAGTTATATAAAATCTGTTATTAATATTGTGGTTACCAAAATTATTAGGTATTCATTTCATTATTCATTATTAGAAATAGAATTAGTCATTTGACTGTTCTCTTGTTGGAAGATTATCCTGCAAAACATTCAAATAATCTATTGCATGTTACGCATGCGTGATCGCATCAGGAATTAAGGTAACCGCAGAAGAACCAAGGTAACCGACATGCCCGAAGAACCGCCAAACGGGCAGGGCACATTGCTCGCAGAACAGATGGCTGTTGTTGGAGCCGTAAGGTTCTAAGGTGGCGACCGCGTACTAGAAGAGCTCTGGAAAGGCTTGACCAAAATGACAAATGAACAACAGACAGTTCAAAAAGCTGTATTTTGGGCATTTGACAATCGATATCGTGAGTGCCATTTCATCGAGAGACCCTTTAGAGGGAAATACTCCAATAACTCCCTGCAGTTCTGTGCGGATTAAGGCCCGGTGTCCACAAAAGTGGAGAGGAGAGGAGACGGGAGGAGATGTGTTTGAATAAACCAATCCGATTTCGTTATTTCCACATCTCTTATGCGCTTAGCTTTGGTGGAAATGGATCAAGTGGAGAGGAGAGGAGGTGTCTCATTTTTCTATAGAATGTTATGTTGTGAGCGAGCAAGCGGTGCGGCAGAGCGGAGAAGTTACTAGTCGGGCTTGTAAGAAACAAGAGTTGCCTTTCATACCCGGGCCGGAACTTCCGTTCAAAAATCGATCCTTGGCGCCAGTAAGCCTCGACCCTTCTGGGCCCCTACGGTTTGCTGACAACTAATTGAGGTGCACGTGGAACTATACCCATGCGCCGTCGACGATTTGGGCTCGGTCCGGACGGTTACCGGACTTTCGGACGGCGAGCTACCCAACTCTTTCAAACAAGTTGAAGTTTAGATTTAAGTAATTTTAGATAAATTATAAGTTACTTTAAGAACCACAGATCAATTAGGAACCTTAAGTAAAATCATGAAATTCATTCGCACAAAATTGTAATGCATGGATATAAAAGTTAACCTACTTCCATTATCTATTTAAACAAAAGTAAAACAACCATCATTATATCTCCCACTAAACAAAACACAAGTACAACTAAGTCCTCTATTTTGTAGGCCAGAGAGCAGTAAGCTAAAAAAACGGAAAAGATAACTTCCATTTAGTTTTTTTTTTTATACTCATTACTAGAACGCTTTCCTGCTTTTTTGCCCTTTTTCCGCTGAAAGAGATAAAAAATGAAGATGAACTGCCGAGGTGCGGAGTAAATACGGGGTGCTAGGGACGGGGTGAAGTTGGATTAAAAGTTATCGATAAAATTGAAGTGAAAAAATCCTGACCATGTTTTTTCTTACGGGCCGTACTTAATATAATTTAAAAAGTCATCGACTTGAAAAAAAGGGAACTGGTTGTGAAATAGTTATCAAAATGAATCTGTTATACTTATATAACACAGTAAATAAGTTGACAAGCAATAACACAATGATTTGCACACTTTAACACAACAGCAAAAAAAATGCTAAGTGATTGATTGTTTAAAAGATCAGCAATTTCAAGGCTTTACAAATGCCAGCCTTATAAGATAAGCTGAAATATACTCATGATTTTATATGTCGTAAATCATCGGTCACCTACTCAACGTGAGTGCAGTGCCCTGTTTAGAAGATGAACCTCACGTTAGATACCCCAAGTGCCCATATGCGGAGATGAAGCGGGCCAAGCTGGAGGCCCGCAACGTCTGGCTGGGGTCTCTGAATGCAGACCCGTGGGGACGCCCATACAAGATGGTTCGGGAGAAACTCCGTCCATGGGCTCCCCCGCTGACTCAGAGTCTCCGGCCCGAGCTCGTGGAGGGTGTGGTCAGCACTCTGTTCCCTACGCGGGGGGTACACTCCCCCCCGCCCATGGCTCCGCTAACACCGGCAGTACCTGACGTGGACCACGACGACGACGTTCCAGAGGTGACCGAGGTAGAGATGAGAGTGGCGGTACAAAGGCTAAGTGCCAAGAATACCGCCCCAGGACCCGACGGCTTGCCTGGGAGGGCCTGGGTCCTGGCCATGGAGGCTCTCGGGCCTCGATTGAGGGGGCTCTTCAGCGCATGTTTGGAGAGAGGCCAGTTCCCACTTCGCTGGAAGACGGGAAAACTGGTCCTCATAGCGAAGCCGGGGCGCCCTGCGGACTCTCCGTCCGCGTACCGGCCCATTGTGCTGCTCGACGAGGTGGGCAAGCTCTTTGAAAGAGTCATTGCAAACCGCCTCGTCGCGCGCCTTGCACGAGTGGGGCCGGACCTTTCGGACGGACAGTTCGGCTTTCGCAGAATGCGCTCCACGGTGGACGCCATCATGCGCGTGCGAGCCCTCACGACGGGGGATGCGGTATCCCAGGGCAGGTGTGTCGTGGCAGTGTCCTTGGACATTGCCAACGCCTTTAATTCCCTGCCCTGGAGTAGTATTGGAACGGCACTCCGGTACCACCGGGTGCCCGACTACCTCTGTCGTGTAATCGAGGCCTACCTGTCGGAGAGGTATATCATCTACCCCGGTCACCAGGGAGAGTGGAAACGTCGAGAGATGTCGTGCGGTGTTCCGCAGGGATCGGTACTGGGACCACCCTTGTGGAACATCGGGTACGACTACGTGCTGCGCGGCGACTTCCCCGACGGGGTCAGCGTGGTCTGCTACGCGGACGACACGTTGGTCCTAGCACGGGGAGAGTCGTACCGGACGGCGGTCGAACTAGCGACACGTGGGGTTGCGATAGTCGTTGATAGGATCCAGCAGTTGGGACTCGAAGTGGCATTGCACAAATCCGAGGCCATGTGCTTTCATGGCCCTAGGGGTGCGCCACCACCGGGTTCCCAGCTAACGGTAGGAGGAGTTCACATCAGCGTCGGGTCGACGATGAAGTATCTGGGACTCGTCCTCGACAGCTGGTGGAACTTCAAGGAGCACTTCCGACGTCTGGCTCCCAAACTGAACCGGACTGGGGCTGCTCTAGGGCGGCTCCTGCCCAACCTCAGGGGACCAGACGCCTCCTGCCGGAAGCTGTACGCGGGAATCGTTCGGTCCATGGCCCTTTACGGTGCTCCGGTGTGGGCGCCGTCGCTGCAACAGCAGCCGAAGGCCCAGCTGAATGCGTGCCAGAGGGTCATGGCAATACGCATGGTGCGAGGGTACCGAACGATTTCCCGCGAGGCGGCGACCCTCCTTGCTGGCCAACCGCCATGGGATCTGGAGGCAACAGTCCTTGCACACATGCACGACAAGCGCATGGAGATGCAACGCCGGGGCGAAATTCCACTGCCACGACAAGTCGAGGCATGGCGGACAGAGCTCCGGCGGGATCTCATGGCGAAATGGCGTCAGCGACTATCGCAACCTCGTTCGGGGCGCGCCACAATCGAGGCGATAAGGCCCATCCTTGAGGCGTGGCTGGAAAGACCTCACGGCACTCTTAACTTCCGCACGACGCAGGTCCTAACGGAACACGGAAAGTTTGCCAAGTTCCTGTTCCGGATTCGTGCGGAGGATTCGCCCGGGTGTCGCCACTGTGCGGAACACCCGGAGGACACGGTGGAGCATACTGTAGAGGTGTGCCCCGCCTGGGCGGAGCATCGCCGTGTCCTCGTGGGGGCAATCGGCGGCAGCGATCTCTCTCGCCGGGCCTTGGTTCAGGCCATGGTCCGGAGTGAGGAGGGATGGCAGGCGGTCGCCTCCTTCTGCGAAGCAGTAATGCTAGCAAAGGAGGAGGCAGACCGCATCAGGCAAAGGCAACGGGGCGCTCGCCCCAGCCGCCGCCGGGATTCCGATCCCGATTTCCGGCCACCGTAGGCGCGGGCTTGCGGACGGCGTGCAATGGGTAGCACGCTGTCCGATCGTCCGGTAACATACCGGATCGAGCCCAAGTCGTCGACGGCGCGTTCTGTTCCCGCGCGCCTCAAGGAGCTGTCAGCAAACCGTAGAGGCCCAGCCTGCTAGCTGCAGGCAGGCAGGGTCGAAGCCTGCTGGGGTTAAGGGCCGTTTTCTGAGAGGAAGGCTCAGCCCCGGCATGATAGGCATGAAGGAACGGGGTAGGTTTTTAGTCAGTAAGAGTCTGACACTACTTCCCGCTCCACCCAAGGGCGGGACTTGTCATTGGATGATTTTACCTACCATAAAAAAAAAAAAAAAAAAAAAAAAAGTGCCCATATTGTAAATACCACCGATGCTATTGCAATTTTAATTTTATTTTATTTGATTAAAATTTAATTTAAATGTAATTGTTTTGGATTTAGTTTAATTTAATTTATTATGATTGTTTTTTATTTGTTTAAATCATCATAATAATTTTATGTAGAAATAGCAATGGTGTACTTTACCTGCCTCCTAGCCAACGACGTCATCTCAGCGCTCAGACACGTGGTCAGAAAAAAGGAATTGGGGACGTGGCTAACTCCAAGCGTTCACTCTTAATGATACGATCGTAACTTGGCTAGGGATTCTGAAATAAAAATTATTATTAACATTATTTGACGCTGCAACTTTTGTTGTCCAACTGGGTCCAAACAATTTAAAATAAAATACCGTAATTTTCTAGGAGATTATCTGAATCGTCGACTACATCCCATCCCTAAAACAGACCGCAGACCGCACGGGCCGGTAGACACGAAAAGTCGTTCCCAGTTCAAATATATTAGAATATACATTACCCTACGTGACTGCTGCGATGAATGGACGTCTGTCCCGTAGTATAGAGGTACCGGTATAGCGGTATACCGGTATATAGGTATATGGTGAAATGAGTTTTATGGTTATGTGATTGAAAGGAGAATGGATTATTGATTAATAAATGGATTCATTCAACCTTAATTGGTTTAATTTGTGTAAAAATATTTGGTTCAATCAAGATTTGGGTGGGTATGGTTGCTTTGCAATGCCAAAATCAGATCGGAGTAAAGATCTTGACGGAAACTCATATTTGCCATATTTTTGTGAAAAATCATCAAATAACTTCTCCTGCTCTGGGAGAACCGAGAGAGAGTTTGAGATTTTTACTGGATAAAACCCGCCCGGGTTCTTCAGGTTACCCTTTGCGTTCTAGGTTCAGAGGATTAAGAATGTATCATTATTATGTTCCTATCTACCTATCTATCTATCTGTTATGGGATATTTTACCCCTAACACATCTTTAAGATGATTAAAGCTTAACATTTCCAAAAAATCTCTTACCATACATACAGCTACACTTTCAACACGTCACGAAAAAACAACTTCACTTTTTTCACCCAATTCTTTCAGAAACTCAAACACCAAACATGACGGTAACTCACGTACTGATCCCAGTTCTCTCTATTCATTCCTTTATATACGAACCTTATCCGCTGAAGCTGAAACTTGCATTGAGGCTGAAAACCTTGGGTTTTCTATTAGTGCGCATGAGTTGGGTGCCAGCCTCTTGGGGAAGGTTAACGGCGATGTGTTTCGGGCCTGTTACGTGTCTAATCGGTCAAAGAAGTTTGGAAGTATTGAGTGTGAAGTAGTGTCTTAGGAAGTGTGATCGATGAAGAGTTTATGACATATTTAGGTGCTATCAATGAGGCCTTAGAATTTCGTTTTGTGTTTTTTGGAGGGATCTTTTTGAGTGAAATTCAGTGGTTAGGTTAGGTTTTTAAAAATACTACACCATTTGTTTAGTCAATTATAACTAGATGAGGATTCTGACAGCCCTTCGTTTCGTACTTGCGAACCCTAATAGTAAGACACACAAAACGTGGACACAAAATGTTATTCTAAGTGTTAATCTTACTGCAAATTTACTTTAGCCTCCTTAAAGTCATTATTTTAGCCATGAGACAAGGATTCTGTGTCTAGGTGTAATTTCTCTATAATATATTACGTATTTGGAAATATATAAATATGTATATCAGTTGTTTAGTACTCATAGAACAAGCTCTGCTTAATTTGGGACTAAATGGCGTCGTGTGAAATTTGTGGAATATTATATTATACTTTTTAGCCACCTAAAAACATAAAACATAATGCGATTTCAGCATTTTGCTGAGCGCTGGTCGTTTTGCGCGGAAGTAACGCAAATATTGCTTTTTTATTATTATATAGAGTCATTTGTCGTAAAGTCGTTTGTAGTTCGTCATGTTTGTCGTAAATAAAGTATTTTCCTTCTATCATTTAAAATTCTTCAATGTAATCGATTTCTACAACGTATCTACCAAACTATTTAGCATACTAAGTCCACAAGTTGCAGCCAACAAGTCATCAAAGAGCAGTTAGCAAATACTTGAGCAGTTAGGGCGCATTACGCAGGCCGGGAACAGACGAGCTTGCCTCTTGTGAGTTTGGGGGGCTATTCTGATATTGTTACAAATAGATACCGCATGGGACATATTTAAAAACATTAACAAAGAGGTTTTTGCGTACTTTACAGTAGCCTTGACTAAAAACCAGTGGAGCTTGCGATAAAGGGCATTACACAAAGTGATTTTTTTTTTCCATCACTATCATACATTGCCATCTAGTCCCAAACTAAGCAGAAATTGTGCTTTGAGTAGTAGACAACTGATAAACATACTTGTATATCTTTCTAAGTACATAATATTATAGATAAATTAATTACATCCAGACGCAAAACAAATGTTTGCATGTTGAACAGGATGCTAATCACACAAACATTTGTCTTGGGTGGAAATTGAACTCATGACCTCCGGCAGGGGACACTAACTATGCTCGGGGAGACTTGCGTGAACAAATCGGAATCGAAAGTAACAGCAAGAGAATCAACGTTGCCGTCGTAACAGGATCAGGTGGTAATGGGCAAGGCTTAGTGCTCGTAGAACAGATGGTCAATAGGACTAAAAGGTTCGGCAATTGCGTACCTGAAGATGTAGCATTAGAAGACGTCTAACAAGGTGAACCGATGCCTTTGAGCGTCACAGAAATCCGATTAATGGAAGACGCACAGGATCGGTCATAGTGATGACTCTTCGAGGATGCTTTTGTTCAGCAGAGGACTTCTTAAGGCTGAAATTATAATGATGAACAGAGGTCGGAGTAGGTAGATTGATTTTATATACTTGCGTCAAGATATTATAATGTGGACATGCCATTTTATCCATAATGTGCGGGAAGTACCGGAAAAAGTTCCGGGATTGGAATTATGGACTAAAATAAAATAAAGCGTCATACTGTCAAGCATCATTCCTAATTCAACAGTAAAGGACAAAATACGGTGTAACTATTCCAAGGTATTTTTGTATAAAATAAAATACTGATTTCTTTCACCATTAGCTAACACTAGCAGCGTAGATTGATATTATTAATACGTTTTTCACCTTAAACACAAATTCGTGCTAATTTCAAAATTCCGGAACAAATATCACAATAAATATGAATTTCCGGTATTTTGGAGGCATATCCATATTATCCTCTACGTTTGACGTCAACGACCTTAAATCAAGCTACCTACTCCGACCTCTGATGATGAACGACTGCCTAGCAGTCCAAAATATATGAGATTAACAAATGCTATCGAAATATCGCGTAGGCATACAACATTAGTTTTAGTATAAGCAAAACCTGAGTATAATTTGTTCAGAATTAGTGACTGATTCGATTTCAAATTTTTACAGCATGTTATATTTTTCATCAAAATATTTGAAAAAGTCACTATTTGGACACCACCGACACTAAGTACAACACAAGGCACGGCAGGTCACAGCGGGTATTAGTCGCCAGCGCTCAGCTGGGTACGAGAGCAAAACATCGCCTCAGTCGCCTAGATGACCCGGTGACCATGTGTTTGTGTGGACAACCAGGTAACATAACAAGTTTAAAACTTTGTGATTTTTCATGAAACAGTCATGTAATTTTGTGTTTCAGGTTTCGCATATACTAAAAATAAGGTTGTATAATACCTATCATTTGGACTGTCCCAAAATAGTATTACAGATGCTATGTCAATGAAATACCTTTTAAATCAAAACTCACACGAAAAGTCACTCGATATAAAATAATCGCCATAATATCGATCAGTTTTCATAATCAGGTTAGAATGTTCGTCGCCAGTCTGCCTAGGGGTCTAAACAACAATGGGGCGTGACTTAAAATAGTCGCAAATTGAACTATAACTTAGTTGCTTAGGAGACGTAACTCCTGAAACTTGAACCACGAGGACACGTCCTGTAATTGAACTTGAGGGATCTGATTTTCAGGAGTACGTTGGTTTTTGGAGTAAGTTTAGGCGGCTCTGTATTTGGAAAAAGGATGAAGAAATGAGAAGCCGTTGTGAATGACGCAAGATACTCAATGATGTTAAAATCATTGAATACCACTTACATAACGAAATATGTAAGGTTCTCCGCAGATTGTTTTTTTAGTTGGGTAATCTTCCAGTGTCTTCTCCCACTCTAGGTTGGAGCTAGAGGGTGTGTCAGACTTTTACTGACTAAAACACACTCCTATGTTCCTTCCTTGCCTAGCCTTCCAGGGCTTCGGCCCTGCTGACTTCTTTTTTAGGCACGCGAGGACAATTCGTCCTCGGTCAGCAGGTCTTATAGCACAAGTATAGGAATAAATCTCGAAACTTAAAATGTAGTAACGTCTGTTTATATAAGTTAGTTTGTACGAAACCCTCAGTGTGCGAGTCCGACTCGCTCTTGCCCAGTTTTTTTAAGTTGAATAAAAATTCTATGGTTGTAAATAAAGAAACCTACATTTCTTTCCATTCATATTTGGTTCTAATATATCTACCCATCATCATTTTCTTACCCTTTCTATTCATTTTAACTTCGGCTTTTCTCTTCTTCTCCACATGACCTACCTATCCGCTTCGCACCAACAGAAAGCAGATTCACATTTACACCGTTTCACAAAATCCACAAAGAATATCCGTGAAATCTTTTATTCGGTCGTCACTTATCATCATAGATTAAATTTTCACCTTCAGCTAACTGAAAAAATCCATTACTTCCGCCAGATGTCACCGAAATCAAATGTCGCTGGCGCACAAGTGGCATGGAGCCGACCACAACATATTAACACTCTTTTTTTTAGGTGGGAAATCATCCAATGATTTCTTCCCCTCTAGGGTGTACGTGACAATGTCCTTTTACAGACTAAAATCCCACCTGTGTCCTTCAGTTGCCTTTTGTATTTTAATAAAAATAGAAACTCTTACTATTTTCTTTTATCTATTAAAACTTTATGCGCAAGTAAAAAATACTGTACAATGATGGACTTAATGCCTTAAGTCCGTCATACCTTAAGTCACGAGCCAATACCGCGGTTTTCAAGAACGTCGGTTTTACTCGCGGCTCGTTGGTGCTGATTGACTAGCAAGTAAAACAGTTTTGAACGACGAGCCGAGTAGAAAATGAAGCAAACACGACTAGCCGCGAGCCAGGCTCGTCGTTCGTAATGCAATGATACACCGGCGAGCTTTACTGGCAAGCCATAAGACCGCGGTTTTACTCGCCCGTCGATCAGTGCCTTTAGTCTTTTTTACCAATCGTCCTTAGAATACTGAAACGAACAGAAAAGAATAAGTACAATAATAAACACATACATACTTGGATAGAAATACTCAATGTTATTGTGAAAAAAAGACGTATGATTCTACCAACTTCTTGCGAATGTGTTCACGTATCTTCACGGAAAACGTACTGGTTGCTATCCTGGTGTTTAGCCGGAACGCATTTCAAAGAGATCGCCTGGACAAAAACTTCTTACCCTTTTGATGACGGAAATACGGACAAAAGCGGATTGGTTGTTATTATTATTATCACAAAAAAAATAGTTAAAGTAGGAAGAACATATCATTTCAGAAAAAAAATATCTTTGGATGAAATATTTTTTTATAAATAATATGTAAATAATACACCCCTATTTTTTAATTAGTGCACAAAAAAATGGGGCTCAATCAGTACTGGTTACTGATCATATTTTTATAGTCAAAGGTACAACAAACGAAATCCCAAAATTGTCCACGAAAATTTGTCATTATTGGTAAATTCATAATTGAATAATTATTCATAACAACTACTACTAGAAAATACTAAGCGCAGTGTTTTTCCATTTTTATTGCCATTTTTTCATTCATAAACAATAACCTGTACAATGTTTTCATAAATTGAGTGTGATTTTGGGATATAAACAAACGCTCATAACTTTGCTGTTTATGAATAATATTTATTGAGACTTTACTTAAATAATAACAAGACCTTTTCTAATAAGCCCTTTAAGTATTTGCACTAATTAAAAAATAGTGGTGTATAATATATTCCACAACTATCACACAACGTCGTCTAGTCCCAAGCTAAGCAGAACTTGTGTTATGAGTACTTGACAACTGATAAACAAACTAATATATTTCTAAATACATACATATTATAGATAATTTACACCCAGATACAGAACTAATGATCGTGCTCATCACACAAACATTTGTCCTGGGTGGGAATCAAACCCACGACCTCCGGCATAGCAGTTCGGGCCACTAACCACTAGACCAACAGGCCAATCAAATATAGCACACAGATGGAACATACTCCGCAAGAATAACCTACTTTTTCCGAGAGTAATTTGGATAAAAATAATTTGTTGTGTTTAAGGAAATACACTGTCCTCTCCATTCCTTTCCTTGTCCAGGCTGTACCACTGAAACACAAAGTTTTTTTAATCGACAGACAGACGGACAGACATTAATCAACGTCGATCAGTCGCAGGCTCTGTTCCATAACAGATTGGGAGTCGGTGAAGTTTTTATGGTGTATCGGACCTATTGTCTCTGGCGATGAACGCAGAGTTATTGAATATTTAGTAAGTCGGTGATTAGAATTTAAGTGGGCGTTATTTGATTGATTTTTGTACTCATAACATAACGTCGATCCTGTGTTTTCCGAAGGTTTGGACTGAATTGTAAAGTACATTATTTTTTGCTTTATATTAAGCGTTTTTTCAGACGCGATTAGTTAATAATTTTTATCTTTTTTTTTGGCCCTTACTAATAATGCATATTTTAGTCATGTCAAAATATGCACTTGGGTGTTATTTCGTTTTGGATATACCAAAACGCGACTATAATACAATATCATATTCGCGACTTTTTATAAAGTATAGATTACTATACTTCACATAAAATCGCGAATATGAGCATCGCATACATACGATACTGGATCATTAGATCCATTATCGTATGTTGGGGTCAAGGGTTAGGCGAAAGTGAACCCCGGTGCCCCGATGCCGGAACAAAGGCAATGATGGAACAGGGACTAAAAAGTCAGTAAGAGTCTGACACTATCTCCCGCCCCGCCTAAGGGCGGGATTTGTCATTGGATGATTTTACCTACTATAATAAAAGTATCGTATGTAAGAAGTTTGCGTTGTTATAAGCGCTATGTAATTGATTTAGTCAGATTTTTTATTGAAATCTACTAGCAACCCACCCCAGCTTCGCATGTGTGCAATGGTGATATTAAATATAATTATTATGCATGTATTCTACATATAAATCTAGCTCTTGAATCATTCTATCTATTAAAAACCGCATCAAAATCCGTTGCGTAGTTTTAAAGATCTAAGCATACATAGGGACAGACATCGAGAAGCGACTTTGTTATATACTAAGTAGTTATAAGCCTAAACCAATAGGAAGACCTACCACATAGAGTTACTCTATAACAATAAACGACTTCTTACAGTGACGAAGCATTTTGAAAGACTCAAGATATATATTATAACAAAATTAAATCCCGAAGACTAGAAAATCTACATTTATTTATATTACCTAACAAAATTCAAAATTTCATTAACACACAACGAATATGGAAAACTCCAATCTGACTTTCTAATTGTACGGAACCAGTTGAATTGCTCGCTCAAGACAACTTTGCATATTTCAGTAATAATAATTAGGAAGTCTGTATAGCGCACAAAATGCGATTTATTTCGATTTCCAGATTTTATTACTTTTGGGACCAGTGGTTACAAGGATAGATGAGGTTGGTGTTTGATTCTGGGTAAGACAAGAACTTTTGGACATGACATTGACTTTTAAATCATAAGTTTCTGCAGTACTTCAAAATCAAAGATAGTTCAGAGGTAAGATTAGGTATTAACATTAACTATTGAAAAACTTGACTACTGCACTCATCCTGCATTTAATTTTCATTAAAAAAAAATATATATATATAAGAGGAAAAGAAACATCGTTTTCGAAAGACTACCACTATTAGAAAGCCATAAAGAGGCGACCGAAAGTTGAAAGTTCCGTATCTGATAATAATTAATCCCAACCTATATAACATTCATTAGTTTGTGTACCAAAAACTAATAGACAGACACAAAAAAAAATCTATCACAAGAAAACCATTTACAAATTCTCGAGTGAAGCTACTCGCTACGCGTCTACGATGTGCTACGTCGCTACGCGGCTACGAGCGACGCCCCCCGACTTACGTATTCGGTATTTCTCGGTCGACGGCACCGTCTTCGCGAGTCGTCGGCTCTTTCCGCCCCGTTGCGTCCGCGCACCGCCGCTATAGATCGTATTATGAGATTTGTTAAAGGATTGCGTGGATTTTGTTCTGAGAGAGATCTTTTGGACGGTTTGTGTGATTTTTGGGTTTGATTATTGAGTTAGTGTTGATGGTTTCGCTTTTAATTTTATTAAAGAAGAAATATATATGAAAATTTAAACTCCCTAATAAAATTGTTAAAATATCTACGTACAAAAAAAATCTCGATAAAACAACGGTGTATAGGCACCGGTTATGCCTAGGGCTATCGTGTCGCCCAGTACTGGGTTATGGAAGTAACGAAATAAGATGGTAAATAAATTTAATATTAATAAAAAATGTGTTGCGCTGACCCCAAGTAATTTAGTCGTCGACGGCGCGTATTGTTTCCGCGCGCCTCAAGGAGCTGTCAGCAAATCGTAGAGATCCAGCCTGCTAGCTGCAGGCAGGCAAGGTCGAAGCCTACTGGGTTCATGGGTCGGCTTCTGAAAGGAAGACTCGGCCCCTGATTTCCCGCTCCGTCCAAGGGCGGGATTTGTCATTGGATGATTTTACCTACCATAATTTAGGACAAGGGCAAGGAGATGCTGATGACCCTTAAGTCGGGGTTACTTATACAGCAATACTATTAAAGTAAAGTCAAAGCCGACATCCTACTAAGTCTTTATAAGACCCAAGTTTTTATTGACGACTTTTCTAACATTTTCCATGTTTCACGTGATGAGAACATCCCATTGTGAAGTTCTACGAAGCCCACGGCGTCTGAAGTCGGATGCTAGTAGTCACACAAAGCGTATCTCGACGACGGCGTGTCGTGGAGCTCAACTGATCCGCACTGACACGCGACTGAAACCCACACTATCTGCTAAGTTTTATAGACTTTATAGAGATGGTGATACCATGACTAGGTTTTGTAGAGGCGTCTGTCCTTATGTATGCAGAACTTTAAAGCTACGCAACGGATTTTGATTCGGGTTTTTTTTTTGTAGAAAGAGTGATTAAAGAGGAAGTTTTACAATAACCATTGCACCCGTGCGAAACTGGGATAGGCTCCAGCACATCAACATCCTGCACTTATCTCAAAATGTGCGTGTTCTTATTGGGGTGTATAAGGGTGTGTATTATTCCAGCTGCTTGCTATTTAACCAGTTTTTTCAACAACACAATCTTTTACATTCATCATTATTTCAGCCAAAAAACGTCCACTGTAGGTCCGCCATAAGATCTTTTGCAACACTTATCATGAATTCCTCTGCCATATTATCAGCTCTATACACTTGGCACATAAAATCGAATCGCGGCTGTTCAGCGTGGCGTGTAACAGGCGTCGAGTCGACTTCACCGCGGCGGGCGCATGGCGAGACGAGCCCGTCGTCAATATCGCACGTTTGCCATTCCACTTATCTTTATATTTACTTACAGGCTTTGTATATGAGGTATGTGTATCTGCGTGGGGTGATAAGGTTTAGAAAGGCACTATACTCTTTTTTGGGTTTATTTTTTTTAACGTGATCATCCGATGACTTCTCCAGTTATAAACCGGAGGTCGTGGGTTCGATTCCCACTCAGGACAAATGTTTGTGTGATGAGCACGATCATTTGTTCTGTGTCTGGGTGTTATTTATCTATAATATGTATGTATTTAAAAATATATTAGTATGTTTATCAGCTTTCTAGTACCCATAACACAAGCTCTGCTTAGCTTGGGACTAGACGGTGTTGTGTGATAGTTATGGAATATTATTATTATAAAGTAGAACGGGAGAATTTACTCAAGAACTGAAACAAAAAAGAAATCGCTTTTAATTATTCTATTAATCCGTGTCGATTATTTCTTCATTTATAGTGTTGTCTGTTTTAAACCAAATGTTGACTGGGATTAAATGCCTTGTTTGTTGCATTACCTAAATAAATATTTATCAGGCATCTTCTCCAGCATTGTCAACAAATTATTTATTCTTATATTCTTTATTGTACACAGACTATACAGTTTACAAAAAATAGGACAGGTGATGTACACAGGCGAGCTAAACCCACAGCAAACCTTGAAAAATGTATATAAAGAAATGTTAAAACTTGAGGATATTACATTATATGCACAACAAAAACTTAAGAGATATATTACACTTAAAACTAAAAATAAACTACATAAATATGTGCAAACACACCATAATATACCATATATATATAGTAATCAATATTTTTATTTATATTATTTCATATGTATTTTTATAGCTAACACGACGCAGACTAGGAATTAACTAAAATGAATCAGTCAAAAAGTTTCAAACAGGCTATGAACACGTTGGAAGATTTCTTTGATATTAAAGTCTTATCCACCTAATAAAAGTGCAGGAAGCGTAGATATTTCGTACGTGACAATTTTCGTTCACAATGGTACATGGCGCTGTAACCGTTTGAGCTATTTTGTATTTTATCCACGACTCTAGTCAGTGCAACAGGAGGCAACTAAGGAATACCGTATGAACTAGCATTTTTGTGTCTAATATTTCAACAATCCTTATCATATTTTTTATAAAATTATTTTGACTACATAAAATTAGCTTTATTTCCAAAAAAATCCAAGAGAACGCATTTTTGGGATAAAAAGTAACATATGTGCTATTCCGGAACATGACCTACCTGTGTACTAAATTTCATACAAATCCGTTCAGACGTTGGGCGTGAAGAAGTAAAAAACACACTCACAAACTTTCGTCTTTATAATATTAGTGTGATTGTGTGATTTGAAGTTTTTTTGAGGAGTGGCCCCGATTTACGAGTTACATATCGCAGATTCAAACCCAGCCAGGCTCATTACTTTGTGTAATTTATTTTATCACCACTGCTCTCAAAACGGTGAAGGAAAACATCGTGAGGAAACCGGCATGACCTAGAACCAAAAATTCAAAGAAGTGACATCCACCAAAATCCTCGAGTTGGCCACGCCTCCAATTCCTTAGTTCTGTTGTCACGCGGTCGGATCAAAGGAATCGAAAGCCTTGCAGGCTCGAGGCTTTCGACGCAAGAGAATCGAAACGAAACGGTCGTAACTTGGCTAAGAGGGCTTAACTTATTTTATGGATTCTAAGTAAAAACATAAAACAACTTGATTTCCATTTACTCTATTTAGCTAGACTTTTCAATAATATCACAATTATTGTCATGACGAATATCGTAAACTTACCTATTATTATTTATCTGCTTCGGACCACGTATAATAAATACTGCTCGCCGTAGCGCACCGCGATTGTGAACGAATCAACCGTCCACACGTAATCAGAACCTCATTTCTCCTTAAACAGCCCTTCTTTGTGTGCTACATAAACCATGGACTTGCAGTTTTATATTTAAAAAATGCTAGAACAAAATGTCGTCATCATCTTCCTGCCATCGTGCCATTTCACTTGGAGTCGGTTTTTTCTTTCATTTTAGGGCCTCACCATGAAGTGTTAAAAATGTCAGTCGTGCGATTGAAAAAGAGGGATTCACCAGTGGCGTGCCAGATACAAAGGTATCTGGCACGCCACTGGTGAATCCCTCAGATAGGGGGCAAGCCAACAGGATACTTTGACTTATCTTCAACTTATACATCTAAGTAGTAGATAAGGTAGGAGGTATTATTTATTTTCATAAGAAAGCCGGGCTTATTTACTTGTATTGGTCGCACGTCCCTAGATTCATCCTATATAGCTCTATTCCTTTAACAGTTCTGTTCTTTAAGTGGAGTTTGCATTAAGAGCTCGTAGTAGAACCTTTGCTCCTTTTTCTTTCGTATATAAAAGAGTGTCCGTGGAGTTTCTTGCATGTTCTTCTCTATAGAGATCTACGCTTTGGAACATGCTATTTAGCTTCACTTTTTTTGACTGACCGACATTTTGACAATTCAAAATTCCTATAAATGGTCTATTTAAAATAAATGTTTCTGATTTCTATACCTGCTCACACAACCCATCAATCTTTTATTTGGCCTCCCTCTCCCTCACCATCCGACTGCATGTATATTTCTTCTTCTTCTTCTTCCAGCCTGACTGATAATCTAGATTATCTTTCTGCCCCAAGTCCAAAGTCTCAGTGGTCATATAAACAATTTCCTCGAGGACAATATTCTGGTATATTCGCTTAGAAATATAATTTAATCCGCGCACAATGGTCACATTGTGTTGCGGTGAGGCTAGATCCTGCCTTTTTTATTTCAATAGCGGGAAATATGTGGAGGTACGGTGTAGTCCCGATTGATATCAAGGAAAACGAAGGCACTGACATATTGAAACAGTATTAATTTCATTAAAGGCTGTCGGTTTTCTATCGTTTACATTATTTGTGCATTGGAATTGCACAATTTAATGCCACAGTCCGTTCCGTCGTTGGACCACTAGACCTACGGCGATGCGAGCCCGGTACATGGTGGACATCTCACCCACACGTACAAAGCGTTTTAGGTACAAATTTATTGAGAAGTGGAATTCCCTGCCGGAGTCTGTATATCCTAATATTTTCTGCTACAACTAAACTCTTTTTTAAAAAGATTATATATTTTAATACTGAGGTAATCGTGCAAAAAAAATTGCATTCTTGATCTCTCTTCTTTGAAAAACTATTAAAGGGGTGGGTCAGACAACTTAGGGCGCCGACCCTACAATTCCTCTGTATACATAACATCAACAAATGGCAGTTAACCTCTCCTAATTACCACTTTAACTACAATACCTTACAGTGATCACCAGCCATGCTATACTAGAAGCATTCACCTGTGAATCAGCAACAATGTGGCATTGTATAACAATGGACTAGTTTATTATCTGATAGGTTATTATAGTAATTTAGCTCTACAGTGCATTGATCATTTACAGTTGGCCTCTTGATTTGGAGCCTACTAGACTTGCTGTGATTAGTAAATAGAAGAAATGTTTGCATAACTGCAGAAAAATCGAAATAATCGGTTCGAAACTTTTCTTTGATTAAAGGAGAAGCTGTCAAGTAACAGACAGAAACCAGGCAAGTGCGAGTCGGATTCACGCTCTGATGGTTTCGTACAAACTTACCTATGAAAATAGTTCAATTCAGGAATCAAGTCTCGAAGATTTTTCCGAATTGCAAAAAAGTTTTTATTTGTGAAGTAACTACAAATTTACAGTTTTAAAACTTTTTCCTATACTCATACTATGAGGCCTTGCTTCGTGCCAAAGGAGGCAGGCAAACCTGGGCTTCGACGTTACACAAATGAAATATATCAATATTTTTTTGAAGATTTTCAATTTTTAATCACGTAATGTTAAGCCATTTTAATATGAGGTAAAAAATGAATTATTTAATCAAAATATTACTGACTTCCTTGACTTTCGCTTTTCAACAATATTGCCATATGAAATAAGGTAATCGATTAATCGAATTACAATAAACATAGAAAAACAAAACGATGATAATGAATCAGTGTTTTCTTCTATAGATTAGATTTTTACAAACTTTTTAAATAACGACTTTTCGATCATCATTTTTAGAAACATCTTAAAAATTAATTGATCAACAGGTCGATTTAATAATCGATCATCAGAAATAAATAAATCTTACTTTTTTTATTATACAGGCAATTAAGTCGAACTCATGTCAATGTCAAATCAAACGTCAAACCATTCGCTACGTTTGGCTTTGAACTTGCGATAGTGGATATTGTGTTTTGTTGTGTTTTCGTGTACTTTTTATTATTCAATTAGTATTATTTTGCGACTATGGTTACGTATAAAGGACTCTGACGGTTATTACTTTGTCGAACGACCCACTCACTGGTACTGAGAGCTTGTAAGAATAATATAAGAAGCAAAAAAGTTAGTTTTGTACAAACTGATAGTACCCTATTTTTTTTTTCTCCCTTGTAGCAATTCTAAATATAGTTCTTTCTTTTAAATAGTTGTAATATCAAAATGAAATAATGCAATAATCGTTGCTGTAACGTAAAGCCCAACTTTGTATGAACTTTCGCCCGTCTCCTATTAGGATTCTAGGTCAATGGTAAGTACCCTATGAATTTTAATTCCCTTGAGAGTATCGATATTTACGTTTTTTGCGACATAAACGATCATATGTTTTTTTTTCGTATATTTTGATTTTTTTCTCAGCTTTAAGGAACCGCAGACCTGCGTATATAATTTTAATTTCAACTCGATATCTTCACACTTGCCCGAGATAAAGGATCTTAACAGACAGACAGACAAAAAAGTGATCCTATAAGGGTTCTGTTTTTTCCTTTTGGGGTACAGAATCCTAAAAACGCACAAACTGAATTATGACGTCATTCCTTCAATTGTCATTTGCATTTAAAAACCGCGTTAACTCTTACAAATAACCTAGCAGCCAGATTCTCATTACCTAGCTTTTTACGTTTTGAAATGGCACAAAATAATAAAATGCCAGTTCACGCAGTGTCGAGTTGGGAACACACTGAAACCTAAGAAATTCAGTCGGCGACGCGCCTGATCTCCGCAATAAGATTTGAGATCACCACGTTTTGTATTCAGCAGGGTTGGTAGACCTCAAAAATTACATAGAATATACAGTGTTGGACATAGAACTTTATTTAAGTTGAAAACTTTAAAAATGTTTTATGATTTATGGAGCTTCAGATATCTTCAGGGAGCATAGATTGTAACAGCGACAAAAGACCAGAACTTACGATTTGTTACCTCGTCGATTCAAATTCAAACCACCCAGGCAGGTGACTAACTTTGTATAGTTCATCATTACTACTCTCAAAACAGTGAGGGAAATGTACTAGAACTATAAACATGTGACATAAACCCATTACCCTCTTCTAAGGACCTTATGCTTTAGCAGTGAAAGAGTAAAGCAAAAATTAAAGCACTTTTTGTAAATTATGACTTCACAAGAACATTTTAGTATTTATTTTCCTCATACGAGTATATATGTATATCATCGTAAAATTGTAAATAACGTTAGGTTACAATCTATCTCGCGAGATTGTGAACTATTGCAAGATGGTGAACCTTAACAAACAGCTCATGATTTAAAGTATTATTTTTCGGGAGATTGTAACATATCGAAGTGAAACTGTTGCTGTAACGTATCTGCTATGCGTTACATTGATTTTCTGAAAGTAGGTTCGGAAAATAGTAATTCTCTTTTACTTCTAAATATCTATTCGTCTCATAATCTCTTTACCTATTTGATTTAGAATTAGATATAGGTACGAGTATCTACTTATATCTTTTCTCAAAGCCTTATCCAATACTTGAAAATCTTGGGAAAAACGAAAGAAAATCCGGACGTGATCCTATCACGGTGTATTGGTCACGATTTGTGAAGCTTCACTGTGTTACCTTGAGTATATAATGTACTTACACTAGTGTTATATAACCAGGCCTACTGTTTGCAATATGAGCCTTGTATTGGAGAGCATCTAAGCATGAGGTTTATGTAGTTAAGTAGGTAGGTTCATACACATATTGTCGATTTGGACTGACTAATTTGGCTTAACTATGAATGTGAAAATCAGAATCGGTACCTACATATATAACATAATATAATATAAACACAAACCCTGAAATTAGTAGCAATATAAAAAAAATATTTATTAGAAAACATACCTATTTTGATAAATCTTGATTGAATTGCTAGCTTAGTTTCCGATACAATACCAATGCTTTAATAATGTTTCCAATATTATTTGCCTATATATAGTATTAAAAAAACTACCTAACTGAATTTAAGCTTAATTTATGTGCTTAAATTATGACTGTAACTTAATTTTCTAATTGGTTTTTTTAGTGTGTTTTTATATCATGCGGATTTCATCACAAAAGCGGGATTGCTGCGCTCGCGTAGCCCGAGCAAATGCCCTTTTCATACTTATTTGAAAAGAACATTTGCGGGGCGTGATATTAGGCTGCAGCCCCGCATGCAGAGCAGTTCCACATGCGTGACGAAATCCACATGATATTAAAAACAACCTTAGGATGTGAACTATTCTGATTACATGTTGCTTAATATTTATTATACAGGCGTAAGTTTATATTATGTGTGTACAAGTGTATGTTTGTTAGTCATTCACACTTAAATGATTGAACTGATTTGGATGCCATTTATCCTGGGAGTATATTCTTTTGGAATATTTTACGTGCGTTCCCAAATCAGGCAGGCGAAGTCAATGGTAGAAGGTAATTAAATAATAAGTTACAGTACCTACTGGCATTTTCATTCAAATTTCTTCTTGAGATATTGACTAGCGAAAATCCCGTCAATTTCAGTTCAACCGTTTCGGATATTAGCCACTCCCACTTCCTCTAGCTCTAGTTCCACCCAGAGTAGCAGGAATTATAATTGATGATAACCCACCATAAAAATAAAAAAAAATAAAAATAATAAAACGTTGTATGGGCACGCCACGATCGAGGCGGTAAGGCCCCTCTTTGAGGCGTGGCTGGAAAGGCCCCACGGCGTCGTCACCTTCCGTTTGGCGCAGATGCTAACCGAACACGGCAAGTTTGGACCGTACCTGTACAAGATTCGTGCGGAGACGACGCCCGGATGTCGCCACTGTGCGGAGCGTCCGGAGGACACGGTGGAGCACACAGTCGAGGTGTGCCCCGCTTGGGAAGAGCATCGCCGTGTCCTTGTGGGGGCGATCGGCGGCAGCGATCTCTCGCGCCGGGGTTTGGTTCAAGCCATGCTCCGGAGCGAGGAGGAGTGGCAGGCGGTCGCCTCCTTCTGCGAAGCAGTAATGCTAGCAAAGGAGGAGGCCGACCGCATCAGGCAACGGCGCACACGTCGCCGCCGCCGCCGGGATTTCGATCACGATTTCCGGCCACCGTAGGCGCGGGCTCGCGGACGGCGGGCAATGGGTAGCTCGCTGTCCGTCCGTCCGGTAACAGACCAGTCCGAGCTCAAGTCGTTTACGGCGCGCACTGTTCCCGCGCGCCTCAAGGAGTTGTCAGCAAACTGTAGGGGCCCAACAGGGCCGAAGCCTACTGGGGTCATAGGGTATGTGAAAATGGCACCCGGGGCCCTGGGACCAAGGCGAAGAATGGAACGGGGTAGGTTTTTAGTCAGTAAGAGTCTGACACTACTTCCCGCTCCACCCAAGGGCGGGATTTGTCATTGGATGATTTTACCTACCGAAAAAAAAAACTCAGCGTTGTAAAATATAGTGTATAGTTAAGACAGTAAAAAACCCTTTGACTAC
The DNA here is from genome assembly GCA_958295575.1 of Leucania comma. NCBI lineage: Eukaryota > Metazoa > Arthropoda > Insecta > Lepidoptera > Noctuidae > Leucania > Leucania comma. The sequence goes on along the minus strand of OY282477.1, from coordinate 17,146,525 downwards.
TAACAAAACAGCAACAAAATGAATCTCTTCCCTCCTCTTTTCTCTTCGTATATCAGAAGAAAAGTTAAGTGACTAAAACACTTTCCCCCACAAAAGCCAGGTATTCACAACCGCATTTATTTAGCACCAAACGAAAAGCCATGTCATTAAAAAGGCCCCCTCATACATACAGAACATTATTTGTGATACCCTAAGTAGGTAATACAATTTCCAAGATATAAAGTCAAAAAGCTTTCACCCCTCCTTTCCACCCCCTTCACCCCCTCCGGTGTCGCAATAAACTTAATTACGTTAATACGACCTCAATACGTGACGCTTACGGCGTAGGGTGCACATCAATTTGGCGGCGTAATTATAATTATTATGTTACGTAAAATTATGTAGGTACCTTATGTGGGTTCTTTGCTGAAGGGTTTTTGTAGATTAGATTTTCACGTTTAACCTATTTAGTATAATGTAATATGACATTAAATGTAGTAATTCAGAAGAGGTAAGTAACAAGTGTAATGTCAAGTGATGATACTATTTATTTATTATATACTCTATTGTACACCATTACACATACAAAAAAAAACCAAACACATATATAGGGTGACTGGTAGGTAGGGAATGATACTTAAACACGTGATTGTAGTCATGATAACAAACATTTATTATGGGACCAAACAAGAAACCGCAAAAAAAAAATCTGCTGGTTCAATTGTGTTCACTTAGCTGGTCAAAATGTACTGAACTTGGCTGATATTTTTCGCGATATCAGATTTGACACTCCCTTCCACTTTACTCAAAGCAAGAGAAGTAATTTAATGATTTCCAAACCAAAAAAATACCTTTAAAAAGTCAAGATTTCGGATTTAAAAGATAAGACGCGAAGTTTTTAGAAAAAGCGCAAGAAAATTCTGAAATTCCAAGCTGAAAACTTACCGTGTCAATCCTCTAAACCCCGCCAACATGTCGACAGTAGCTACGTAGTAATTACGTGCTAATTACGTGACGCAGCGAGCGTGCGCAATTAGTGAGACGAATACGCGACGTGAGAGTCACAACTTGCGACGTCGTCATGTGCGAATCAAATCTTTATTTGTTGGCAGTTTTTGTTTTGATTTTTAAATGTTAATTTAGAGACGGGTTAATTTTTTATCTATATATGGTGACTGGTGGTTAGTGAACGATACTTAAACACGCGATTGTAGTCATGATAAAAAACAACTTTAACTATGGGACCAAACCTGAAATCACCCGTGCGAAGCTGGGGTGGGTGGCTAGTAAATAACAAATAAATGTCGTTTACGATGTTCTTCTTAAAAAGGGTCGAAGAGATAAAATTCTATTGATAAAAATGACACAAAAATTTTTAACCGACGACTTTTAGCCGACGGAAACATGTTGTAGAAATCCTCGTGAGTTGCCGTCGGCTGCATTTCGTCACTACTGTTTTAGCAACGTTTCACGGTTAGCATGAAAAGTCTACAAATCTGACTAATTATTCCCATCAAAAACTACCAAATAAACATAAAACTACCATACCATAAAGCTGAAGAGTTACGAATAGTTTGAACTCGTTATTCTCAGTAACAACTTGTTCGACTACCTTTGAATACCGTAATTAGAGACACAATAGAAAGACCATAGGTGTGCGGACACCGGTGTCCGCTTGGAGCTAGGGTAACTACGCTTTGATAAGCTATATAACATTACGCTAAGAATTAGATTTTATGTTAATATGGTATCCAAAGACGCGTGTAAAACCACGGGGAACAGCTAATTTTTTGAGGAGTTTTTTATGTTCCAAAGTGGGGCCTTCATGGCCTTTAGAAGGGGCTTCGTAAAGGAAAACCCGGAGCCTGGAGCATATCTATATCAAACACTTATGTACACTTACGTTTATATTTATAACATACAGACGCACTATTTTAACGCTAAACATTTATTTTAACCTACACCATCATACACACTTACTTGGTTACCATTGTAGTTTTGTATTCCTTTTTTAAAATTAAGTTAGCTTAAGAAACATGTTTTGAATTTGAAAACAAAGTGAGGTATGGAAGGTGTCTGGATCTAACGTCACATGAAATCCTAGTGTGAATTCCAGGAAACAAACTTATCTAAATATATTTTCTGAAATAAATTATTCTTATTCATGAAATTTTCGTGGGAACCCTAGTGCTATCTTAGCATTACAACTGCAAGTTCGAATTTAAATTAAATTATGACTTTTTTGATGGCCAACCGTGTGCCGGAAGATGCAGCATTGAAAGGCCTCCCATAAGTTGAACAGATACAAGTCGCAAAGGACCATTCGTTGTGGTAACATTGAGGACTGCCTAAGTTTGGACACAGTGGACTGAAATTACTTTCGGCTAAAATTATGATGATGACAACTTTTTTCTCTTCTTCCTGTTTTCCACCCACACAGGCATACCCATTGGAATATCATTGCAAAACACTGTCCCTTAAGACACACTATAACCTAGGAGTTCAATCTATTGTGTACAGATTTCTGCAGCATCTGAATGTTATATGTACAGACATTTATTATTATAATTAAGTAAACTTCCAACAAGTCAATTAAACCCACCCCTAAAATATAATGGAACATGACGTCACAAACAAGTAAAATATGAGATAATGCAGCATACCCGAATACCCTACGTTGCATCGTCGCTTACTAACCCATCTGCAGTGTAATTACATCACCCCCATATTGGTCTCCGAACGATCAGGTGATCATGCGAGCTAGCGATCTCGCCAAACTGATGAGAAATTTACCGCCTGACCAACGGATAGGTTACACGGTTTAAAATTGATGTTAAATTTTGCAAGATTGAGGTCGGGTTAAAGGAAGATTTTTAGTTAACAAAAATGTAATCTTTTGCTTATATCGTTCCTACTAACATTGATTTAAAATAGGTTTAAAAGTACAGTTCAGTTTTTGCCTTACACAACTTGTAATTGGAATAGTGCATATCCAAATAAAATTAAGTCGCAATCAATAGGTAGCGTTTTTTTAAGAAATTGGTTATTTACTATTTCATTTCTGTGACCTGCCGTGATCTGTGTTGCACTTAGTCTTGGTGGTGTTCAACTTGAGAACTTTTAAAATATTTTTGCGAAAAAATATCACATGGTATTTTTTTTTCTCAATATAACATGGTGTAAAAATTGTTGAAATCGATTCAGTTACTTATTCTAAATAAACTATTTTGAGGTTTTTCATATACTAAAAATAAATATAACATGCGCAATGCGCATTCAATACAACAACGCCTTCAGGGCGCTGTTGAGGCTTCCGCATTGGTATAGTGCGTCAGGTATATTTGCTGATGCACACACTGACGATTATTTCGCGATAATGCGCAAGAAAGTGGCATCAACGTTTCGCAGAGTGAGGGGGAGCAGCAACGGCATCCTGAAGGTATTTTCAGAAAGGTTAGACGGGTCTACAATGGATAGGTTTATCAATCTGCATGTACGACATGCAGTGCTGTGTTTTTTGTTTGTGTGTCTTGTTTTTGTATTGTATTTATGTGTACCTAAGTTGTATTAGATACTAACATAATTTCTAAGTTGTTTAGTGGGTGTTGCTAACACCCTATGGGCCTACAAACAATGCCCGAGAATAAAAGATTTTTATTTTTATAAGCAACCAAAAAAATGCGCAACATAATTTCGTTACACTAGTTATAGTGAGATAAAACTTCAACATTTTAAAAAATCACAATAGGTTTCGATTAATTTAGCTGAAAAAAGCTTTTCATGCTGCTGAAAAGTGTTTACAAAAGAAAGAGAATAGTTTCTCCTTTCAAATGAGTACAAATAGATTTGTAATATAGTAATGCCAACCAGCACTGGTTCCGCGAGGTGGATTACGGCCCATTACCTCTACTAGAGAGGAGGCTTGAGCTGAGTCCCAGCAGTGGGAACATTATAAAACTGATGCTATGCTATGCTATACTAATACCACCTAGACAAAGATATTACTAAACATAATTTGCACTCAAAATATTTAAAAGTACTCTTTCAATCTCTTTTAAAAACGTTTTTAAATAAGTTCAAAACAATTTAAGCAGATGCACTCTATAAAACTTCAACGTTTGGGTACTTAACTGCATAATAAACTGTACAATATTTAGTAACAAATGTTCCACTTATCTAAAGTACGTCTCTATTACATCCCCTCGGGGTTGAAACTATTGTAGTCACAATTATAATGTAAAGAGCTCTATATGGTTGTAAACTGTTGTATGTCGGTAAGAAATGGTAAAAGTTAGTGCATCAGTTTTTTGAGCGCCTATTAAAGATTAAGTTGCACCTGCGCCAAGCGGAAGGTGACGACGCCGTGAGGCCTTTCCAGCCACGCCTCAAAGAAGTGCCTTACCGCCTCGATCGTGGCGTGCCCGGCTATATATAAGGTGACTGGTAATTAGTGATCGATACTTAAACACGTGATTGTAGTCATGATAAGAAATAACTTTTACTATGGGATCATACCTGAAATTGCGAAAAAAACTGTGGACTACAATATTTTTTACGGTATATTGTCCCATAAATAAATAAAATAAGATAAAAATGTAATATATAAAAACATGTATTTACGGTTTTGAAATTGATGGTTTTTCTAGAGTTTTGCGCTTAGCAACACATTTTTTTTTAGATAGGTAAGTAGATTCCTAATTTCTAGTATTAGGCAAAAAATAAAACCACTGGATACACAGTTTGTAAATTCTAAATCGTTTAGTTTATTATCACAAGAAAAAATACTGAAAGGACAACAAATAAGATATCCAATCAATACTGTTAATCAGGGTTTCATGTTCAGATATTGTTCTTACTATATGACAACCACAGTCCGTCCAAAGGTTGTCTGTATGAAATTGCACTGTACAATTAAACCACCTACTTTATTACACTTTTATAAATGTTAGTCCTGTATAAATAATAACCATAAAATAAAGTTGTAAAACAAAATGTCTTCCTAAACAAAAACTCAGCCAAAACATGAATCTTGCTGCGAACAGCTAAGAATCGTTGAATAATCCTTAAATTAACTTGCTCGGGTGAGATTGTGAACATCGATGTTACGCCTCATTAGTTCCTGTACTAATCATTGTAAAGGCTTGTGCTCAGAGAAGATTATTTCAGTAAAGTTATTTAAAAGTAAAGTAAAATGTTCCCATAATATTGAGAGCAGTGGTGGCCGAATGGTAAAGGCCACAACTTACGAGTTGTAAGTCGCGGGTTTAAACCCAGCCAGGCGCATTGCTTTGTGCAATTTATTTCATCACCTCTACTCACAAAACAGTGAAGGAAAATATCATGAAGAAACCAGCATGTCCTAGAACCAAAAATTCGAAGACATGTGACATTCACCAACCCGCACTGGACACGCGTGGTGGACTTTGACCCATTTCTTTTTTCTAGGGAGGAGGCCTGCGTCTCAGCAATGGGAACATTATAAGGCTGATAATGCTATGGATGCGAGACTCACATGAGTGGTCGTTGTTGTAGCCAGTTAACAACCACTTTTGAAGAAATATTAATGTCCCTTTCGTAGAGAAGTTATTGATTATTCAACGCATTCAGGTCAATCGATCATGTAGGTACAATATTATGAATATAAAAGGACTCAATAATAGGGGAGCTTATTGAGAAATTTGGTTTTGCTTTCTATATTTTGATTTAATATCATCTGCCACAAAATCATTATTAGTTTTCGGCAATACAATTTGATTTCTTTAGAGGGCCACTTTTTAAAAACCTTAATTGTCATTAATTTAGTTGAAAGATATAAATCATCTAAAAGTTTGAAAGGATACGCTATATTCGAGTCATCTTTGTTGTAAATCTCAGGAAAAAAAATGTTTGATGTATTTTTTTATTTAACTTCGGTACTTCGTTTCATCAGTTTATGTTTGACACATTGTTTGATGGTGAAGCAGCTGTACCGTTTGGTCGGACGGCACAAATTCTAAAACATTAGTTCTGCACTATTAACTACAATTATGCGCAACACTGTCTATAGGTTCATAGATATGTTATGCTGACTCATTATTAATTTAGGTACATTAATAACGTTAATATTGTTTATTATTCATTATTGCATATGATATTCTAGTTTCAAGTTCATCGAAAAAGTAGCACATTATATTATTATGTTCAAATATACCTGAAGTGGATAAACTCGATATTTTAGGTAGACCGATTCTAGCAAGTATGCAGCATAGGTACCTATTAGCTTAGTATTAAAAAAATCTGGTACATTGAAAATTCCACTTCATAGAGTTTTTTTTTTTTATGGTAGGTAAAATCATCCAATGACAAATCCCGCCCTTGGGTGGAGCGGGAAGTAGTGTCAGACTCTTACTGACTAAAAACCTACCCCGTTCCTTCGTTGCCTACAGTGCCGGGGCTGAGCCTTCCTCTCAGAAAACGGCCCTTGACCCCAGCAGGCTTCGACCCTGCCTGCTTGCAGTTAGTAGGCTGGGCCTCTTCGGTGTGCTGACAGCTCCTTGAGGCGCGCGGGAACAGAACGCGCCGTCGACGACTTGGGCTCGGTCCGGTCGGTTACCAGACAATCGGACAGCGTGCTACCCACTTCATAGAGTGGATTATTTAGCTCCGTAACCAACAAAATGGAACAGAATGTAATAGAAAACGGGTACTGAAAAATCAGCTTTTAATTAATTTCCGTGTCCCATTAAAAATTTACTGCTCGATTTTTCCAAAACCAAAACGTATTTCTTCCACCCGTTCATTTAGCAAAGCCCTTACAGAATGACGAGGCACTATCGTACACAACCTGGCTATTTATCTTTGATCTAAAGTGTCCGGCCACGTACCGGTTACGTACCGTTTACGGACCGGACCGATCCATCCCTCACGACTAATCGACCGTGCCGAACCGTGCCAAACCAAGATTAATAAATGACGCTTAAAATTCAACCTTTTTTCGGCTAAGCTAATGGCCCAAAAATAATTAGCCGTTTTTTATAGCCGTTTCTAACGGACGCAAAATTTATTATTGGATTTTCCCGTTGTTTTTCGCGTTTACTGTGCGAATGAGTTATGATTTTGTTTTTTGTTTCGCGTTTTATGGTGGGTTTTGTTCTGTTTTGATTATAAATATTTTGGAAAGTGTAATTGCGATTTGTTTGAAAGTCTGGTTAAGATAAAAAGGGATGAATTGTGGATGATGTTGACTATCATTACGGATAAGGCTCACATATAAAATTGCGATGCGATGTCGCGCAGGTTTCTGCGATGATGCAATGTGTGGCAAAGTAAAATGTGCGATGTAAATCAATTCGCAAGTTCTTGCATTGTGTGAACTCGCAGTTTATTACGATGCGATGTCGCATCGCAGTTTTATCTTTGACTACCGCCGTCACCGATCACTTTCATATTTAGTACTCAAAACTACATAGTAGATACCAGTGGTCTAGCTAGCCCCACAGATACAGTACTTTTTTTACAAATGTTTGGTTTACCCTACGTTATAACATGTTGCAAATTTTTTCCCAGGTCGGGGCCCCGTATAATTGATACGGCAGATACGACGGTAGATACCCTACGAAAAAAAATATACCTTAGTAGTTTTGGGTAAAAATCAACTTTGTAGGCGAGCTGGTCGACCAGAGGTAGTCACATCCCCGTCCGTAAGATCGTCTTGTAGGTGGTCCCGCTGTTTCTTAGCGATTGGCAATGTGCAGATATCAATAATTATTTCATAACTTTATTCATGTGCTAAGACTTTCTGTAGTCTGTATTGTAATGTAGGTACTTCATTATTTTTTGGAGGGGAAAATCATTCAATGACATCTCTCGCCCTTGGGCGGGGTGGACTTAGACTTTTACTAACTAAAAAACCCGGCCTTCCTTCGTTGCCTTTCATACCAGGGCTGAGTCTTCCTTTCAGAAGCAGACCCTTGGCCCCAGTAGGCTTCGACCCTGCTGGGGCTTTGTCCAGACGGTTACCGGACGGTCGGACACGAAAATCCACATTCCTTATGCCTCAATTTCTCTTAAATCCTAAAACTACGTTCACAATATGACTACCATAGCTATCTATAGAACCTACTCCTGTTAATGCATTTCCAATATGATCAGCTTTAGCTAACTGAATGCTAACCTAAGTACCTGTCTATGAATCAATCAGCCGAAGTGCTAATCCATTAACGGGCACCGGAATTGGCTTGAGGCAATGTAATATTCCTCGTATCTACCTAGAGATAGCATTTAGGAGTGTTGCAGCCCCTAATTTCAGCAAATGAATGCGTTTTTGATGTTGTAACTGTAATGTTTATATTGAAACACTTGATATAGTGAATACTAGATTTATTAGACTTAGAACATGTACATAATATTAAGATTAATCAGACACTGCTTAGGCGGCCACACCCATACCGACAATGACCGATATATCTCACTAGGGTTGTGACCATTAGTTTTACTAACTAGTGATGTGATATTACAACATCCCCCTTGTTAAGTTCAAATTAACCTTTAACAAACAATGTAACATAGGCTGTGGACGGACTTGACTTAAATTCAATTGACAATACAAAGTATCTGACAAGTACTTATTTAGTTTTACAATACAAAACATCTTGGCTTAAATATGACTTAATCTAAAACACACTTCAGCACATTTAATTGATTTCATCAATTAGCCTTCTAGTTGGCTTTACAATTCTACCATAACGGGTTGACTTTTGACCTATGAATTGAGATGAGGATTCTTGAGGTGCTGACTCCTGACTATCACCTTCCTCTCTCCCCTGCGACGAGTTGGATAACATAGGAGAATATTTATGCCTTAGGTGAATTCTGTTTCTCCTATACCTAACTCCATTGACATCCTCAATGATATATGACCTATTTCCTGTCAACCTTTGTTTGACAATGGCCTGTTCCCAATTATAATTTGGCTTTCCCTTGAAGTAGACATGATCATTGGGATACAACATTGACAATGACTTAGTATTCTTGTTATAATACTTAGACTTTTTTTCATTGTTCTTATTGACACACTCTTTATAATTTTTAAATGTTACAACCTTTGGTTTTAATTTTTTGTATGACATTGGAATGCTATCTCCCAAATTCCTAGACATTAACAATTGTGCTGGAGATGGTAAGTCATTCTTAGGTGTATTTCTATATTGTAATAAGGCTATATATGGGTCAGACGAATTTTCTCTACATTTTTTCAACATATTTTTGACCACTTTGACTGAACTTTCCGCTTGTCCATTTGACTGTGAATGATATGGACTAGTTACATTATGTTCTATGTCCCATTCATGTAGGAAATTTTTAAATTCTAATGACTGAAAAGGAGGTCCACCATCTGACACTAATGACAAAGGTATTCCATGACGGGCAAAAATAGACTTTAAATGTGTAATTACATTTTTGGCTGTACTGTTTTTATTTAACAAAGCTATTTCTATGTATTTAGAATAATAATCTGTGACAATTAAATATGTAAGGTTATCAAAATACATTAAATCAATACCAACTTGTTGCCATGGATACTTATTTATTTCAAAATTTTGTAGTGGTTCCTTTTGATTACAAGGTTTATATTTTGCACATATGAGACACTGTTCTACCACATTTTTAATATCTGCTGACATGCTTGGCCAATACAAAGAATCTCTTGCTACTTTTAAACATTTATTTATACCTTGGTGACCTTCGTGAATTTTAGCCAACATTTCTTTATACATAGACTGAGGTACTATTAGTTTTGAACCTTTAAACAACAAATCTTTGACTACATGAATTTCAGCTTGTGTACTCCAAAATGGTTTTGCCAATGGACTGACTTTATTTTTATTTTTTGGCCAACCTTCATAATAATATTTCTTTAACAATTGCATAGTTTCATCTTTATTTGTATGTTGTAACAGTTTTGTACTGTATTCCTTTGTGACAGCTAAATTTGAATACATTAAATTGACATGACAAGACATTTCAGATTCATTCTCTGGTATATAATGATCTTTTAAGGCTGCTCTGGACAATGTATCTGATATATACATCTGCTTTCCTGGGACATGTATAACTCTCAAATCATATTTTTGTAAAGTTAACATCATTCGCTGTAATCTAGCTGGTACATCATGTAATGGTTTATCAAATAAGTAGACTAAGGGTTTGTGATCAGTATGGACAGTTACCCTATGACCATATACATACTGGTGAAACTTTTCACAACCAAATTGTATTGCTAACAATTCTTTCTCAATTTGAGCATACCTAGACTGAGTTTCTGTTAGTGTTTTTGAACTATAAGCAATGGGTTTATTGTTTTGTAAAATGACTGCTCCCAATGCTGACTTAGACGAATCTACTGACAAGACTAATGGAATATTGGGGTTATAATGAGCTAAGACTGGTGACTTTGTGATTTCATCTATTAAACTCTTAAGACATTTACTATGATTTTCATCCCAAGTCCAGACTGAATCTTTTTTCAAAAGATTTCTTAAAATTTGAGTTTTTTCTGACAAATTGCTAATAAAGGGACCTAAATAGTTGATCATACCTAAAATTCTTTGCAATTCTTTGACATTTTGTGGTGTAGGCATATTGACAATTGCTTTTACTTTTTCTTGATCGACCCTAGCACCATGTTTACTAAAAACATAACCTAAAAAACAGACTTCAGAAACTAGAAATTTACATTTAGACTTATTGAACTTTAAATTGACTTGACGTGCTCTTTGCATGACCTTATGTAATCTCTCATTATGTATGGCCTCATTCGGTCCATAGACAAGAATGTCATCGATGAATATTAAGACTCCTTCTAAATCACCAAACAAATTCATCATAACTCTCTGAAATATTTCTGATGATGCATTTATACCAAAAGGCAATCTTAAATATTTATATCTACCAAAGGGTGTTTGAAAGGTACATAAATCAGAACTATATTCATCTAATCTTAACATCCAGAATCCTGAAAAAGCATCTAAATGAGAGAAACATTCAGCTCCAACTAACTGAGATCTTATCTCATCAATTGACTTAAGTGGATAGATTTCCCTTATAATATTCTTATTTAAATTTCTAGGATCTAAACAAATTCTCAACTGACCTGAATTCTTGACAGTAATTACTATGCTATTCACCCATTCTGTAGGCTTAGTGACTTTCTCAATCACCTGCATTCTTTCCATGCGATCCAACTCTTCGCGAAGTTTATCGAGCAACGCAAATGGTACTCTCCTGGGAGGATCCACACATGGCACTGCATCAGGTTTGAGTTTCAGGTGACAGACAGGAGGCAGACATCCAAGACCCTGGAATACATCATTGTATTGTGTAAGAATTTGTTGACAAAAATTTTGTTTTGACACTGAAAAAACTCTTTTAATTATACCTAATTTCTCACAAGTGGGAAGACCTAGGACATTTGGACAAACTAAATCTGCGACTATAAATACTATATTTTCTATAATAGTACTGTTATTCAAGGTTAAGCTGCATCTGACATTGACTTTACCAATTATGGGTATTGACTTGCCACCAAATCCAGTGACATTTATCTGACATTTGACAAGTGTCATTTGAGAATGACGTTTTAAACAAAGAAAAGTTTGTTTTGACATTATGTTAAGATCAGCTCCTGAATCAATGATACAACTAATTTGTGTATGACCTACTAAAATGTTTATGTTCCATGACTGATTAGAATAGTATTTGTTTTGTGTTGTATCTACTGTGTTGACTTGTTGACTTTGTGGTGATGTGATTGACGTACTTGTTCTAAGTGTAACAAATGACTTTTGATGAAATGGTTTTGTTATGATAGTGAGTGATTCCTCAGACATGTGTCTGTGTTCATCATTGAGATATGAACTTTGACTTTGACTATATTTATTTGACTTCTTTGACTTGACACTGAATCTCTCAGACTGGTGATTGCATTCATCACCGAGGCTATTTTTGGACCTCTCAGATATTACATTTTCACCACTTTCATCATTGAGACATGACTTATAATATTTTTTATGACAATGTGAGTCTACATGAGATCTCTCAGATATGACACCATTCTCATCATCGGAATCATTCCTAGACTGTGACTGGCCATTATATGACCACCCTGACTGTGATTGTCGGTGTAGTTGCATTGTGCGTGACGGTGTGCCTATTGACTTGACATGTTTATGTGACTTTAAATGACTGTTGGATTGACTTGACTTATGACTTATAATTCCAACAAAATTATCTTGACTATTATTATGACTAAATGACACCAAGCGACTGACTTTTTTACTTGTAAAACAATACTTAGCAAAATGACCAAAAGATTTACATGACCTGCATTTGACTCCTTGCGCTGGGCACTTGTAGCGGTGAGACTGCCCACAGCGGCTACACGTCCTCGAGCGCTTTTCAGGGTTGGGAGACTGTTTTCCTTTGTTGGGTGACTTCCCTGCGCCAGATCCCTGCTGACCGACTGGTGAAGCTCGCTGTCGACGTTCCCCTCGACTACGGCTCCTCCGACGTAGATGCATGACATTTTCCGTATTTTCCTTTGTAGAACCATTGAGCATCTTTTCTGCATCCTGCTGAGCAACGATGAGTGTCCTTGCTAGTTCTCGCATCCTCTGGTATGTCAGATCAGGTTCCTGCAGCAATCTCTGACGGACATGTGCTAAATCTAGATTTAGATTTGCGATAAAAATATCCCTGATGAGTGATTCCCTGAGCGTTCCAAATTCGCATTCTTGACTTTTATTTTCTAGATCTGCCAGGAATCCCTCGATGGACTCGGATTTCTGTTGTCTCCTTGTGAAGAAACTATAACGGCACATGGTCAAGTTTCTCCTAGGCTCAAAATAATGGTCGAATTTTTCTTTGACATCCAGTATCGTGGTCTCTTCTAATTTGAGGTTAAAAGTGTTAAATATATTTAAACCGTCCTCACCAATGAGATGGAGTAAAATGGCGATCTTGCGTTTTTCACCTGCCCTGTCCAGACCTGTGGCTAACAAATACAGCTCAAATTGCTGCCACCAGCGTTTCCATGCTTCCACATTGTTGTTTGTTGAATCTGAGGTGATTTTCAAGGCTTTAATCGCATTGTTCAGACTTTGTTCAAAATGGCTACCGCTTTTGACTGTTGATGAGTGGTCCATTTTTTTCGCGATTTTCTTCGTGTTTTTGGATTCTTCACTTCTGACACCATGTAATGTTTATATTGAAACACTTGATATAGTGAATACTAGATTTATTAGACTTAGAACATGTACATAATATTAAGATTAATCAGACACTGCTTAGGCGGCCACACCCATACCGACAATGACCGATATATCTCACTAGGGTTGTGACCATTAGTTTTACTAACTAGTGATGTGATATTACAACAGTAACATTGTGCTCCTTGCCCTGTAACAACGTACCCCAGATATGGAGTTCAGTGTTACAATCTACTGATATGATTAAATTGCAATTAAAATTAAGAAGTTGATAATAAAAGTTATGTTTAAACAATTTTAAGTGAAGAGACACTGTTATAGTTTATATCTATGCCAGTCTGGGCAACGTTGCAGCGTTACGTAGTGTTGTCCCCTTATGCCTATATTAATAATTTTACTACAATTGTATACTTATTAAAATGATGCAAATCTTCATAATATAATTTGATAATGTAAATAATTGAATATCAGAAATTTGTTTAATTAACCAATGTTTAATATAAGCGTGACATTTTGAAAAGAATTAATTCATGGATACTATATAATTTATTGAACGTAACATATTTGCACGTCATGAAACATGGCAGGCATGTCGTGAGCCATTCTTATTTAAGATCTTGCATGCATGTATTGTTTTAATTCTGTATGCATACACATGTTTGAGCAAATAAAATTTCTTATTCTTATGTATAAGAGGCTTTAAGGGACAAAGCATGTCCTGCCTTAGGTGAATGCGTTGTAAAATGTTGGGGGACGTTGCAGCGTTATGTAGACTGAGCGCTGCGCGTCATGTTAGGGGATATTTTGTCCCCAAATATCTGACACGTCTCACTTCATTTAGAGCGAGAGAGTTATTTGATGATTTTCATATAAAAAAGAAGTGTACCTTCTTTCTTATCAATGCCACTTATGATTTTAAACAAGTGAATTGGATGTTTTCAACCAAAAATAAGTCAACATCAGACCACTAGACGCACGGCGTTGCGCCATCTGTATATGGTGGACGACCCACCTATACGCACAAAGCGTTTTGGGAACTAAGCTGCCCGGCCGGAGTCTGTGTTTCCGCGTCCTCCACGAGTCGCGCGTTAATTTATAAATTTTTTCATAAGTGTATTTAAAAACGTCGTTTGATACACGTGAAAATTTGTCAATGCACGGCTCCATTATGTACTATTTCTCATAATAAAAAGCAAAAGCACTAAATAATTGTATGGAAAAGAAAGTAAATAACAAGCCAAATATATTTCATTGTTTATTGAATTTGAATATAATATCGTTATAGATAGGTATTTACAATATTATTCGAATGTTCTGAACTACAATATATTTTCGTAATACTACATTCAAATAAATAATAGTACACAACCAATAACCTCCTACCATAATATAGATCGAATCAGATATTTCAAAAAGCATTTATTTGACTTCATTTAAGAGCTCTTGAATCAAATGAACATGAATTTCGAGTTAAATGAAAGTGGGTTTGAATCAAATCCTATATATACATTGAAGAACATATAAATTTATAAAATTTGAAGCTCTAAATTATTATGGAAACCTTTCGTTACTGCGGCAGTGATTATTTTATATATTTTCAGTATGATTTAACGATACAGGTACTTATAATATATTTAAGTTACTGAGTTTCGATCTATTTCACTAATATATCGTATCGTATTTCTTTGGTATACACCCAGTGATATATTAAACTATTTATAGATTACTTGTTGCGTGGTTCATTTACTAAATTGAGGTAATTTAAATAAAAAAAAAAATCGGCCTTATTTTATAGTATTCCCACATTATTCATCTTGCCCATATTATATATATTTTTTAATGCTGGTAACACTTAATTTTCGTTTATAAAAAAAAATGTATATTATTCTTACGTATTTTAAATAAAGTGTGTAAAAAAACTACATGATCTAATGGTATTTTTGCTAGAAACTTTAATAAAAAAAGGACGGTAATGGTAATAAAAAATGTAAATCAAGAAATCTGATACAAAACTTGGTGTTTCTAAATGAGCAATTTTAATTTTCGGGGACAATATGGGGTTTGTAAATTGGCGTTATTACCTGTAGTATTGCATTTTGGCACATTTTATATCGCTATATTATATACTATATTATTATATAAATATTGATATAATCTACATTATTAAACCGAACATCAATAGATATAATCTAGATATACGACAATATAATTTCATCTTTAACATTTATATAAGCCGTGTCACATATACATACAAATAATTAAAAAGCAGAAGGTAGATAATAAATAAAAGAAGAAAAAAAAAACAAAATAAATTTTATAATTTTTTACTTTTTATCACATGGATTACACAAATCTCAAATCAAGTAATCAGACTTAAAGGCGTCAAAAATTTGACGTCAAAATGTAGTAAAAATTTCAAAAGTGACATTAAAGGTAGAACTACATTGGGCCCACGTGGGCTACATCCGCCGATCTGGGCGCGTCGGTCTCCATACATTTTATATGGCAACTAGACTTGTAGAGCTACATTAGACCCACACCACGCGAAGCTCTTACAACTCAGGCGTCGCTCACGTGTGCGTCGGACTAATGTAGATCCCACTTAAATTGTAGAAACCTTCCAATATCATACTACATTATGACGTCATATATTCGACGATTACAATGTCGTACATAAACAAAAGAGTACAATTTCAAAATTTTAAATAAGCGAACATTTATTTAAAAACAATTGCAAAACGCCACTGGCTTGAGCAAAACAGTTGCTTTAATTTTGATGAAAACATTTAAAAACATTATTTTTTTCGTCATTTTTAGACACGATTATTGTATGTACTTCAACTCGATAAAACTACTTGCAAAATTAACATCGGAAGCTCAATTTTTAAATTACAAACTGCCGACCATTTTAAATAGGCCTCTACATGCAAGCGAATCACAAAACTTTGCTTCGTTAATCATATTATAGTAGAGATCTAGCTAAACTGGCTTTTAAATAACATGTAACATCAGTTTGATATGTTTTATGTACTATATGTTATTTTAGGCGTATTCGCTTTATTCTCGTCATAAGATTGTGTTTAATATCAACAACCAATCTTCATAATATATGGAAACCCTTACATTAAATCTATATACAATTACAATATATACGACACCGAAAATGGTAACGTAAGGCTATATACTAATCGAGATTATATAGTTAGGCCTACCCAAATATGTATTTCCAAAACGCGTGAAATAATACAAGCTTACTGTTAAACATCAAAAATTTCATGAAAAAAATACTTTTCAAAAATTTATAAATCAACGCACAGTTGGACAAAACATTTACACAGCTGCCCTAATTTTAACATTTGCATAATACTAACAGAAACAAAAATATACAATCAATAAAAACCTACTATGTATAAATATAACAGCCCCTAGAATTTTACTATTCAATAGTAAAATCGTAATTAACTATTTTATACAATAGTTCATATAAATAAGGTTATGGTACGTAAAAGCAGTGTCGAAATTGAAATATAAAAAGTCCTTTAGTATAATAGTGAAGAACCAGCACTTTCTGGTAATTTCGAAGCTGGTCCAAGAAGGTTGCCACACATTGACTGACCTGCACGAATCAATTTCAAGCAGAATATTTCCTTTATATAGAAAACTTAGCAAATATAGAATTGCCCTTAAAAATACAATAAATGAACGCGCTTGTAGCAATTTGAAATGAACACAACAATACCTAAAACAATAGCTTTCATTGCTATTTTTTAATTAGTACCTTATTGTAACTACACCTAACAAAAATGTGTGCCAACCTTAAATTAACACTAATATCCAAACCTAGTTTAAAATATCGATTCAAAATTCGAGTAATATCATTAAAACATTGCAAAAATTTATTTCCAAACTACGATTTTTTCAGCTATCCTTCTTTTTTTATTTATTAACTGCATTCCAAAAATGAAAAATGTTAGTATAAAACATGCTAAAGATTAACAGACACTTACAATACTTTTTGGTTTTTACACAAATCCAAAATGTCTGACTCAATTTTCAAAACAATCAATTACAGACAAGACATTTAGATTTATTATTTTTATTTTCGTTATTACATTTAATATTTCCATTACAATAGGAAGCTTATCTTCCGGGAAGACAATTCCATGAACATTTTAGCCATATTAATCAACTTCAAAATTTACTTCAAATATTACTATATCAATATCATTTCTTTGATTAATGACCCGGTTACACGCTCCATCATACTCGCGTAAATTTCAATCTGTACAAGTATAAAGTATACTACACAAACGGTATGTTTTTGTCTGGAATCCACCATGTTCTTGCTGTGTCTACCCGGGCCTTAAAATTTGGAAACTTACATATCGATCTAAGACATAGTTAACATTACCTTTCACAATTCTTCGGTAGAAGCTATAGGAGCTTTAAGAAGTGGAGTTCGGGGACTTTTCGAGCCATCAGAATTCCTTGTAGGAGCTTGGAAGTCTTCATTCGACAGCGAGGCAGGCAGCGGAGCTATCTTCAGTTGATGTCCATTCAACTTGATCTCAGTAATGGAATGTGATCTCCCATGGTTGACATTGGGCTTCTCCTTGTTTGATGTTGTCATCGGATCATGGGTTGGAGTCTTGGCTATGGATTGAGGCACTCTGGTCCGATTGGATTGTTCTCTTAGTGCCATTTGGTAAGCTACTTCGAAGGCCTCGCCTAATGTTAGGATTACTTCTGTCGCTTGATCCTGGAATAGGAATAATTTCAATGTCAATATTTTTGACCAATCACGATTCAAATCACCTCAATAAAATGATGATGACGATATTGAGTGTAAGAAAGAAAGATAAAAAATAATCCTATTGAACGTAACATAAATCATAAAATTTAAGAAAAGGCAAGAAAAGTAATAAAGGCAACTAGAATTATATCGCTGAAATGACAGCAAACGAAAACAAGTGACGTTCAACAACAAAACGACAGCTCACCATAGTAGCAACTCTGAAGACATGACAGTAGTGGCTCCTGCTGGTGTGGTCCTTGGTGATGTACGCGAAGTGGGTAAGGTCGTCAGCGTCTTGGCACGCACAGTGGATGTTCCGAATTTCGTGCTCGCAGACCAACTCCTAAGAGAGAAAGATATCAATAAATACATAAAAATTGGGGAAGGTGATAAAAGAACTAACTTATCATAAAGATCGCTTTTGGATTGTATAATACTAATTATATATATATACATAATTCCAAACATCGTAGAAGTAAAATTGTAAAGAAAATAAACAGGTATCTTATGGAGGTTGTAAAAATATCTATGAAACACTCTAATTAAAAGCAGTTACAAATTGGAACTGTAGGTCCTTAAAAATGTACAGTGAAACTATAGTTAGCCGGGTGAACACATTGTATACCCGTCGCAATTTAAAATGGCTGGAGATTTTTTTAACGAATGCTGTCCCAAACAATATTTTACTGAATTTTGACGTAAAAAAAACAAGTCGAAATTAAATTTCAGCCATGCTTCGCAAGCATAAAATTGAAAAAACACTAATTATCCCACCTAACTAACCGTGAAGAGTTCAAACATAAAAATTCATTGTACAAAAAGGGGAAGAGAGAAAAAACAATCCTTTTTTTAAGAAACACAAAGAATCGGTCATCGGTCCGATCAAGTGTGAGGAATGAACCATAATTAAAAAAATCTGCCAAAAGGCAATCTCAGAGTAAAGTCCTTTGTTACCGACCCCGGGATGTTTGCTGTCTTACACTTGGATGATCTTCAAAGACCTTCTAACAGTCTCCAAAGTTTCCCCGTCAAGGATTGAAACTATAAACTTGAGAACAACGTAGTTGAGAAAAAAGATACAAAATAGGGTTTTTCTTTTAAACGTATTCGTTCAAGTGAATGTCAAAAAAAGTTAGCGGACTTAATGGGAAGGTCAAGTTGTCTATTACCAATTTATTCTTGTTTTAACAAAATTTAATAAGAATAAAATTAACTATAGCTCTTTAACCAACAAAATAAATTTTTGGTACTTCGGGCTGCGAAATTATTCGAAAGCACGATTTCATCCCTGCTGACACTCCTTCTCATTTCATTCATAGCAGGAGAAATTATTTGAAGCTTTCTCACCCAAAGATAAACTAGGAACAAGAAAATTTAAAAAAAAAAGCTATTGTCGTCAATAAGTAAGATGAAGCACGTCCATTTCTGCACATAGTCCTGCCCCAAGCGACATTGCATCGATCAGTCATGATCATTTTACATTTAGCAAATTTTAAACACTCTGCACAATATCACAAATCGACAATGGCCATAATAGGTCCTGCTGATTCCACTTACCCTGGTGATAGTGTTAAGGAACTTGACACCTCTGTAGCTGATGGAGAGGATGATGTCAGGAGAGTCCCTTGGTTCTTTGGTAGACTTCTTTAGCTTCTGTATCGATTTCTTTGTAGATTCCGTACCTCGGAGCTCCTTCACTACTGTCGATCCTAGGTACTGTAAGAAAAGATTGGAATGAAACCACGTTTTAGTGGGAATTGCTTAAAATATCTCATAGACAAGACGTTGCCACATGATAGGAAAATCTAGAGGAAGAATTATACAAAATATTTTGATCATAGAAGTCAAATTGCTAGCTAAAATTGTTATGTTGCACGCGAAAGATAATACTTTATCATTATTTTTCAATTTGAGCATAAACTTTAAAAGAAATGAAAAATAAGGAAAGAAAAAGCAAATTCTAAAATACTCACATTAGCTACGTAAGTGACAGCTCCAGTAACCAAAACGAATGGCTGATGCTTCCACTGTGTCTTCAGCGCCCCAGGTACTCCAACCAGTAGTTCTGAAGGTGCTCTGATCTCCAGATCCGAGGGTCTCGGGGGTTGAGGAGCTGGCCTGTTCTTTTTGCTGCGCTTCAATGTCTCTCCACCAGGCGGCACCAGGTTAGGTACAACGGGAGGGGGAACAGGTTTCAAGTTTTCTGAAGGTGGTAACTTCTCTTTGATTTCTTCTTTCAGCTGCTGTATGTTGCTCTTCTAGAAGAAATTAGTCATTATTAATAGTGGAAAGGTTTAAGAGTTATTGATTCATGGACTGAACTGATAGTACTATACGTAATATTTTATATCGACATGTCAGAAATCTTCAATTCATTTTCCACTTTACGCTTCTCATGAAAAAAAAAGCTCGCTAAAAACACATGTATGAGCCTCCCCTCAATAACTCTAATTAAATAAAAAAAAGTGGCAACAAAGAACAATACGCAACAAAACGTAAAGTGATACTCGTACAAAGATTCACACTTCAGAGGTGCTGAACAAAACGCGACGCGGAAAATTAAAAACATCGTCGGCAGGCGTAAAATTTTAATGAAGGCAATGAAAGGTACACAAGTAAATAATTGAATCATCTGGTATCATGATGTCACTGGTGAAAAACTACGTCGAATGAAAGGGTTGCTCCGTTAGGATAAACTTGAATAGAACGGCATAATATGGACCTGTGGTTTTACTACTTTTAACATCCAAGTGTAAACTTGGCTCATTCGAGTTTTAGACAATTTTCAGTTTTGTAGAGTACTATTTCTATCACTCAGACCTTTAAATAAGTAAGTAAAAATTTATTTGGTGCAAATGATACATTGCATGCAAGTTAATAATGAAATAGGTCGCATATCATGGCGTAAATTTTACTAGAAAGAGATGGTGCATAAACCTTTACGACAGTTTCTTCTCTCTGTAGTTAATCTACATATAGTGAAACAGACTTTTTTCTTCTCTTGTTTTCTACACACTATTGTCTACATTTCTTTTAATTTCTCCTTTCACAGCTCTGCTGGAAGAAATTTCTTTGGAAATAAGCAGTACCTTTGTACTATTATCTATTATGTGTTGTCTTTTTCTATTTTATTGTGTGTACACAAATTGTAAAATAAATAATTGACATATCATCTATATATATAAAAGGAGAAACTGACTGACATTTCAACGTACTGTCAAAACTAACAGTATGAAATTTTGCACAAGGTTTCCTTTTATGACGTCAGCGAGCATTAAGAGAGTATTTTCCAAAATCCACCCCCTAAGGGGATAAAACGGGGGTCCTAAGTTTGTATGAAGAACCCTTTCACGAGAACAAAACTTCTGGCAGAAGGTAGTGTGTCATATTTACGCTCTGGTTCTGCACCTTCTATAAGTTCTCAAACTAAGACCAGTTTACAAAGTTGCAAGATAAAGTTTATGTTAATTTTTGGTCCAGTTTGTGTAGTAGTAAATTATTGTAACTGCTTTATTAGAGCAACTTGCAGACCACCAGTGGTTTTACTCGTATCGAGTTTATGTAACATCTGGGAAACAGCTTCAAAAATAGTTTTCGTAGGAAGTTTGACGTTAGAATGAAATTATTCATTTGTTTGCAGAAGGATTGAATTACATTATTGAAAAAGGATTGCATGATGTCCACAATCAAGAGTTTTTTGAACGTTGATATAAAGAATTTCAGATAAAATGAGTTTACACTTCGGAGGTCTGACGGCATCATTTTTTTCGAGGAGAATCCTTCAATAGCCTTTAGGGATAAGGCCGGGAAGTGTGGTATTTTTACCTCACTAAAACCAACCGATGAACCATCAGTTCATAGAAGATCAACTGTATACGACTCATAATCCTACAAAATCTCTTATAGGTCACATGATTTAAATAAAACTGACTCAAGTAGTATTGACATTTTAATAGTAATCCTGCCAGATTATTTTTATCAATCATTATTATAAAACCAAGCGACCGTATCGAATCATATTTATAGATAGAGAGACTAGATTAGATTAGATATGGACAAAATGGCTACTGTTTTTGTTTCGACATTGAGAAATAAGAGTTTTTCCAAGTTAATTGACCGGAAAACTGGGCGCGTAGTGTCTGGAGGTTATTTTGGTGGCAAAAACAATTGGAGTATATTTGAAAGTAAGGCTGCAGTATCCAGACTGTAAATGGTTCTGGCGTTGTAAATCAGTTGCGTGGAATAAAAAGAACATAATTCATGAAGTACACTCCTTAGGAAGACAAACGGGAAGACCGCAGAAATCCAATTGTTCTAGTCTTTCGATGTCAAACCTCAAATGACGACGAAACTCTATCGCTATATCGCTTTTACTAATTATGTTTTAACTTATTAAAACTTTGGATATAATCTACATAATAGATAAAAAGAAAAGCTGACAGACTAAGATATCAACACACAGCTGATTACTGGGACTAGGACAAACACCCACATTTGCACAAGGTTTCCCATAATGACGTAGGCGAGCACCAAGAGATTTTCCAAAACTCTCTTCACTCTTTAAGGGAATAAAACAGGGGTCCATAGTTTGTATGGAGAAACCTACTTTCACGTGAGCGAAGCTCCTGGCAGAAGCTATCAAGATTATAAAGCACTAAAAAGTACAAATACTTTCAAGAGTTTACCGTCTGCGAAATGCAGCATATTTATTTTACTCTGTTGATCATACTTAACTGAGACCTGATCCAGAAAACCTTGTCATAACCCTTGGTCGGTCAACAAATCAAACCTCTAATCGAAAACCACCAGTAAGGCATTTAAATCTAACAGTAACAAATAATTTTCACGAAAAAACAATCCACACTAAAAAAATTCACGCAACTGTAGTTAGGGCTGGCTGGGTTGCGCTTACATTCCCTCCTGGAGTGGGGCACTCCCAGCCATCGGGGCTGAATAGACGAGGAATTGAGCACTAATTACCTATACATGGTTGCCGACGTGTGAAATTAAAAAAAAGGCAGCTATATGTAAAGGTAGGTAGGCGTAGGCTGAATTAGCGTTGCTTGTGAATGAATGAGATGTTATGGTCAGATGAGTGAATTTAAAATAAATATGCTTTTTTTTATAAGATTTTAAATGTAGAGATTAATAACCCTCCTTTGTCTTTCGCAGTCGGGTAAAAAAATTGGCAAAAACCATGGTAGCATATACAAATGAATATTGACGCTTTCAGAGGTTGAACAGAAAGTTTGAATAGATATTATATTTTCAGTTTTTGCTTCTCAGGTCAGGCACTACAAAAATTTAATAGAGGAAATATCGTCAAATGATCTAAATTCGGGTATTTTTTTTTCTTCCGCGTGTATAAGTTTAAGTCTTCTTTACTTCGAATAAAAACATCCACTCTATAAAAATAACAAAAATCCAATAACCAAGAACAAATGTCTAAAAAATAAATACATACGTATTTTTGAAATGGTTATTTTTTTCTAACTCTAAATAACTATGTTTATCATTAAAATTCTACGCAAAACGCAACCGAATTCAAATCGGACCGCGACGGTAATAATATGCGCCTCAATACCCCTGTGCCAAATAGTTATGTTAAGTAGTCTAGCAATAGTCTATGGGCCTAGGTTAGAATATGAGATATAACATAACAGATCCTTAGTTTAGGTTTTTATTTTGATAAATTTTGACTCTGACAATAATTTGTTTTTTTTTTCTACCGCAAATCGCTTGCTTTTCCTATGGGTTAGCTTCGGAAAGGAATACCCGGCCCCGGCACGATAGGCAACGAAGGAACGAGGTAGGTTTTTAGTCAGTAAGAGTCTGACACTACTTCCCGCTCCGCCCAAGGACGGGATTTGTCATTGGATGATTTTACCTACCATAAAAAAAAACATGGGCAGGATTTTTTCACTTCAATTCTATCCATAAAGTTTTAATCCAACTTTAGCCCGTCCCTAGCACTCCGTATTTATTCCGCACTTTCATTTTTTTATCTCTTTAGAAAAAATGCAGGAAAGCGTTCTAGTAATGAGTATTAAAAAAAACTAAATGGAAGTTATCTTTTTCGTTTTTTTAGCTTTGCTCTGGCCTACAAAATAGAGGACTTACGTGTGTTTTGTTTAGTGGGAGATATTAAAATGATGGTTGTTTTTCTTTTGTGTAAATAGTTTAATTGGAATTAGGTTAACTTTTATATGCTACTAGCTTTTGCCCGCGGCTGCGCTCCCGCTTTACCTTACTGTATCCTACTCCACCCAACTCTACCCAATTCTACCCTCTTCTACCTTATACCAATAAATGAGCAGGTTTTGGATTTTTTTAATTTAATGGGATAAAAATTATCCTATAACCTTCACCTGGTTCTAAGCTACCTTCAGAAACGGTACCCTTATAGGATTACTTAGTTGTCCGTCTGTCTGTCTGTCAAGACCCTTTATCTCAGGAACGCGTGGAGGTATTGATTAAAACCATATTACTTAGATCTACGGTCCCTTGAAGCTGTGAAAAAATAAAGCTTTTAAGTTAACGAGAAAAAGATACGGCCGTCTATGTCGCAAAAAAGTATTCCCCATTGACCTAGAATCCTGAAATCTAAAATCTGAAAACTGTGAATTTGTAATTACACAACCAAAAAAAAAAATCTTTTCTGTGCGATTCGGAAAATTCTTAGAGACTACTTAACTGTTTTCATAGATAAGTCAGTGCGGAACCCTCCGTGCACGAGTCCAACTCGCAGTTGCGCGGTTTTTTTATTATTGACTGAGTGGACGATTTACACCTCCGTCATACGTTATTGTACTGATTGGTTGTCGATAGAAAAGAAAATATGAAAATAATGGGATGTAGACAGGAAGATGATGATACCACGAGTAACTTCGAAACTAATAAACAAGAAATACATATGATCCGAACAGAATTATCAAAAATAATAAAATAGAATAGAATTGCTTTATGGCATTCCAGTATTAAGATAATAATTATCCTCATAAATTTAATACCAAAAAATAGGTGCATGACAAACCTACCGCACCTCTAAAGATTTAACGAAAAGTCGATAACACATTATTTAAAACTCATCACGCCAACTCATCCTTACTTACGTGTGACGAGATTAAACCTGCTGATCCTCGTTAAATTGCTCATCTAGCTGCTAATTATAATCACGCACGTGCTACTAGGGGGTAGCCAGGCAACGCCCTCAGGTGTGGAATAAAGTAAGAAGGAATGTTTAAATGAATTTGGATTTTATTGATGATGTGCTTTTGAATGCAGACGAGGAAATAATCGTTGTAGTGGGTTCTTCTATATAGGGTGACTGGTAATTAGTGAACGATACTTAAACACGTGATTGTAGTCATGATAACAAACAACTTTTACTATGGGACCAAACCTGGAATCGCGAAAAAAATCTGCCAAGTTCAGTACATTTTGACCAGTTAGGCGAACATGAATGTACTGAACTTGGTAGATTTTTTCGCGATTTCAGGTTTGGTCCCATAGTAAAAGTTGTTTGTTTAAGTTTGTTATCATTACTATAATCACGTGTTTAAGTAGCGTTCACTAATTACCAGTCACCCTATATACATAAAAGAAGAAACTGACTGACTACTGAGACTAGGAGTGTGAAATTTTGCACAAGGTATCCTTTTATGATGTAAGTGAGTTCTAAGAGAGAGTTTTCTAACATTAACCCCCTAAACGGGTGAAACGAGGGTCCGAAGTTTGTATAGAGAAACCTACATTTAAGCGTGCGAAGCCGCTGACTGAAACTAGCCATGGTATAAAATTATCTATGGCACTAATGTAAATATCCGTTATAATAAGTTAAACACTTTAAATGTCTTAGCATGATATAATAAAATTTCCAATAAGTTTAGAACACACAAAAGGAAAGTATAATAACATCAAGTTTAGAAGATCCATAACATAATATTGTAAACCAATAAAGGCGAAAGGATATCCTCGCAAATAAATTGGCAATCACCGCACAATAAGTATGCACCTGCCTACCGTATCTGTAAGGTTTATTCGATAATTTTTTTTAGTTTTAATACGGTTCAAGCCTTGCTGTTTCTTGTTTTTGTTTTTTTTTTGACAGGATTTCATTTTGGTTCAATATTTTTGCGGCATGCTAAGTTATTACTTTTATTATCATCTTCATAATGAGTTTACTCATTATCAACATATCCTATCAAACATTATTGATGACAGCAAGTTCATATGCATCATTATCATCAGCCTTTTAATGTTCCCACTGCTGGGACACAGGCCTCCTCTCTGGGAGAGGGAATGGGCCGTAATCCACCACGCGGGCCCAGTGCGGGTTCATATTCAAAATTTGAAAAAATGTATGGGTAGATTGTGAGATGTCATTTATACTAATATTATAAAGAGGAAAGATTCGATTTTTTAATTGTTTCTTTGTATGTTACGATTTAACTCAAAAGCTACTTTCCCGATTTTAAAAATTCTTTTTCTACTAGAAAGCTACATCTTGACTGAGTAACATAGGCTATTAATTTTCTTACTTTCATGCGAGCAAAGCCGCTGTCAGCAGCTAGTTTTCATATTCAAATATTTTTAAAGATAGGTTTTTGGTCAAATTAATTCTCCGCTCTGGATGAAACGAGAGGAAGTGTCAGACTTTAACTGACTAAAACCCACTCAGAACACAGGTGGGTTCAATCCTGTTGCAGGAACTCTTTCGAACAATTTCAAAGCCCTCATATCATATTCCAATTAGAATCACATCAGTAACTTCAGCATGAATCTAAGCATATCTCACCCTTTCGACAGCCGACAATCGCTTTACCGATCTCATTCAATTCGATATCATAGCAACGCCCCTTTGATGCTCACAATTGTCGCTTTACTGCAAGGATATCCTTTTTACAAGCTTTTTGATTGAGCGAATTGCTCACTTTAGTGCCCAGATTGAATCATCCTGGGGCATTCGTGTTTGATTTATTGATATTCGTTGGTGTCTGTTCCTTAAAGAGTAGTGCAGTGAAAAAGGGTCTTAGCCGTGATTGGGTGAATTGGTCTCGATAAAGAATTCTTTTCGTATTTGGAACTAGTTTTTTTTTTTTTGGTAGTGGGTAAAATCATCCAATGACATCTCCCGCCCTTGGGCGGAGCGGGAGATAGTGTCAGACTCTTACTGACTAAAAACCCACCCCGTTTCTTCGTGGCCTTAGATACCAGGGCCGGGCTTTCCTTTCGGAAACAAACCCTTGGCCCCAGTAGGCTTCGACCCTGCCTGCCTTCAGTTAGCAGGCTGGGTCTCTACGGTTGGCTGACAACTCTTTGAGGCGCGCGGGAACAGTGCGCGCTGTTGACGACCTGGGCTTGGTCCGGATGGTTACCGGACGGTCAGATAGCAAGCTACCCATAGCTCGCCGTCTGCAAGCCCGCGCCTACGTTGGCTGGAAATCAGGATCGGAATCGGAACCCCAGCGGCGGCTGGGCCGTGAGGGCCGTTGCCTCTCGCGTGCGGCCTCCTCCTTTGCTAGCATTACTGCTTCGCAGAAGGAGGCGACCGACTGCCATCCCTCCTCGCTCCGGACCATGGTCCGTACCAGGGCCTGGCGCGAGAGATCGCCGCTGCCGATCGCCCTCACGAGAACACGGCGATGCTCTGCCCAAGCGGGGCACACTTCGACCGTGTGCTCCACCCTGTCCTCCGGGCAGTCCACGCAGTGGTGGCACCCGGGCGTCGGTTCCGCACGAATCCGGAACAGGAACCTCCCGAACTTACCGTGTCCGGTGAGAACCTGGGTCATGCGGAAGGTTAGGACGCCGTGAGGTCTTTCCAGCCACGCCTCAAAGAGGGGCCTTACCGCCATAATTAAGGCGTGCCCAGCACTGGGTTGCGACAGTCGCAGTCGCCATTTCACCATGAGATCCCGCCGGAACTCTTTCCGCCATACCTCGACTTGTCGTGGCAGGGGACTTTCGCCCCGGCGTTGCATCTCCATGCGCTTATCGTGCATGTGTGCAAGGACTGTCGCCTCCAGATCCCATGGTGGTAGGCCAGCAAGGAGGCTCGCCGCTTCGCAGGAAACCGTGCGGTATCCCCGCACCATCCGTATGGCCATGACCCTCTGGCACGCGTTCAGCTGGTTCTTCGGCTTTTTTCTCAGCGTGGGCGCCCATACCGGTGCTCCATAAAGGGCCATGGACCGAACGATGCCTGCGTAGAGCCTCCGGCAGGAGGCGTCTGGACCTCCCAGATTCGGCAGGAGCCGCTTGAGGGCAGCCCCGGTCCGATTCAGTTTGGGGGCCAGACGTCGGAAATGGTCCTCGAAATTCCACCGGCTGTCGAGGACGAGTCCCAGGTACTTCATCGTCGACCGGACGCCGATGTGAATTCCTCCTACCGTTAGTTGGTAACCTGGTGGCGGTGCGTTCCGAGGGCCGTGAAAACACATGGCCTCGGACTTGTGCAGCGCCACCTTTAGTCCCAACTGCTCGATCCTCTCCACGACTGTCGCAACCCCGCGTGTCGCTAGTTCGACCGCCGCCTGGTACGACTCTCCCTGATATTTGGAACTAGTTGACTGCCATACATTTTTATATTTCTTTTATTAATGTTCCAATTGAAATATAAACACAAACTATCTTAAAATAATTTGAAAAACTAAATTTATTATTAACAAAAAAAAAAAAACAATAAGCTCCATTAATACATGACTTACAATGTAATTAAACAATAACTCTATAGCTTTAATATCACCACCTGCTACTTTTACTTTCAATACATCCCATTCATCAAAATCAGCTCACTTTCTCACAACATTAATTAAAATATATAACGCCCAAACCGTTATCCTCATTACATCTTCAAAGTCAATCTTTCAATCCACTTACGATTCGTCAACCGTCCATCTCCAAAATCTGTTACGTGATACTTTTACGACGTTTTATAGCACAAGTTTACTACATATATCTGTGTTGTAATAGCTTTCTCTTCTGCCACCATGGTGTATGGGAATTGTTGCATTAGTATGCATGGTGTTGACACCGGCGTTCGTGACACCCTTGAACATATATTAACTATCTGTATAATTTTTGATATCGCTTAATGTGCCTGTTACTTTTGATTGCAGTTTAACTCGATTAATTCCTCGGGGAACGAGTATTAGAACGGATTTGATGGCCTTAATGAGTGTTCAATTGTGTTAATTGATCCGTTTTTGGACAAAGAGACTGCTTACATCTGTATGCACC
This sequence comes from Leucania comma, assembly GCA_958295575.1. Classification (NCBI taxonomy): domain Eukaryota; kingdom Metazoa; phylum Arthropoda; class Insecta; order Lepidoptera; family Noctuidae; genus Leucania; species Leucania comma. Next base: position 17,117,266 of record OY282477.1, on the reverse strand, counting down.
GTGTGTGCGCTATCGAGGCGTCGATACCCATCGTCCCGACGACTGGTTTCCGCAAGTTGATTGTTATTGGTCACGACGTGATTTTATTACTAAACGAAACTTGGTTTTGATAGGAAACGTAATATTTTAGTTCCATAAAATTTGTGGTTCTAGAGTCAAAAGTTATTATAAATGTTATTAAAATAATGCAACAATCAAGTGCGATGGTGATTCGTCAACACAAGGCGCCATGGTTTTAATATATGTAAAGATATACTAAGTGATATTTTCTCAGAAATCAATGAGTAATTGCATTATTAGCATGAAATGCTCTGTAAAGCACCTAATAATTATGTTAAACCATCTTATTGTTCATTGTATTTGTCCATGGGGTAAATTTATTTGAGCAAGGGCTATATATACTCTTTAGTTATCATATACAGTTTCCTCAAGGCTTAGCATAGAGCAACGAACTTAATAATTTGGGAACATCAACATTATTGTAAGTAGCACTTACCAAAGTATTGAGATCAGCATTAATGTCTTCCATATGATTAGCAGGCCCATTGTGCTGTCCAGATACCGAAGCCAGAATCCTTTTCCTATGTCCAGCCTTCTGTATCTCCAGTACTGCGGTCAGTTCTACTTCCCAAATTCTTCTCACCCTATCCATATCTACATATAAATGTTTTCTAAAAGTATCACTATATTGCTCTAAGTTTATATGTCTTAGCCATTCTTCTACAGATTCGTTTTGGCTTTTACTTATATTGTTATTGTTATAATTATTGCTTATTTCAGTTATTTTAAGAGGTAATTGTTTAGCTGATTCTAGTATTTTTTGTCTATCGTTTTCTTCTATGCCCATCTCTCGGAGGTCGTTTTCGTCTAGGATACCGTTCTGAAACAAATTTCTATTGTTAGCTGATTGTTTGAAATGGGTTTTAGTGTTTTTTGGGATTACTTACAGCGTTTTATTACAACATACAACTAACAAATGATGTAAAGATTCAGTAGTAAGAACGATACATTTTCGCTTTTTACTTGAGCAGCAGTGTTTTATACGGTATTCCGGGAATATTTTTTTAAAAAAACGTCAATGACAAATAATCTAAAAAATCCGCGTAACAAGTATACAATATTAAAAAATCAAATCTAAGTTTACTCACCACAAATTCGATATCATCGAAGCCGCTTTCCAAGAACAGGGTCTCATAATCGTGCAGTCCTATGCCAGACAGCCATAGCCCAAGGTTGGAAGCCACAGAAGGACTCAAACTGGACTCGGAACAGCTCAACCCAAGCCTTGAAGTGAACTCCTGCTCCAACTCTGACACGAAGACTGATTCTCTGACGAGCTTGCTGCCGAAGGACGCCATTATTTCGGAGATCTTGGCCCATTCCTCCTGTTGGAAAAATGGAAACTGTAAATAATAGATTGTCTTTTATATATTGTATTTTTATATATAGTCATGCTTAATATCTAGGAGTGAAAACAAGATAGGTCGAGCCAGCTAGGCTTAATGATGGTTTTTTATTTAATAGGCTTGCGATAGACTACTGACTCACTTGACGTACATATGGGTGGAATGTCCACCATGGTTTGGTATGTGGAGTTGGAGAGAGTTAATTGTACTTTTCACAGGCAATAACATTCAATAGATCGACAATTTAGTAAAATAGAGCAAGATAATGTAGGTATTTTGAAAAACTCGGAGGCTTGGTTTTAAGAGCCTATTACACCTTTCTAAATTCAGGATCCAATATTCAGGGGCCGATTTAGAAAAAGAAAGTCAGTCGCCGGAGCTCTTGAATACACGTTACTGAATCAGTCGCCATAGAGTACTTTGTAATAATATGTCAGTCGCCAAGGGCGATCCACTTTATTCCTAAATCGGAGCCTAAGTAGGATCCTTCCTACCTAAATGCAATTATACTTCCCTGAATTTAGGCGTGCCTAAATATCGGAACCTGAATTTAGAAACGTGTAATAGCCCCTTTACTTATTATCAGATGATTACATAAAAATCATAATGAAATCATTACCTAAACCACATCTTCTCAATGATGTAATCAATTTTTTTCTTATCCATACATCAGGATAAGAAAAAACCATATTTTTTGTTGTGTTGTTCGTGTGAATTAGTAGACAATGATGTTCTATCAATCACTATTATTCCGGTTTGTTTGCTAGATAGTACGTACCTATAGTAGGTATTTGAAAAAGTATGTTCACAAGAATACTTAATATTGTCAAAAATATGTATTTAAAATTCTACTTCAGCAATCACAAATACCTACTCATAGTAAGCCAGTGACAAGTCGAAGAGCCTCTGAATTTGTTTTCTTCCTACCTTCCTTCTCTTTAAACTTTAATCATTTCTTCGTATTTGATTATTGAAAAATAATTTCTTTACCAACTTAATATTAAAGCCACCTGCAATCATACAGATAAACTTTATAACCAAATAAAACATAACATTACATCAAACTCAAAGTACAGCTTAATTTTATCAACAAACATTATCTTGGGACCATCGAATCGCTTTCACGCGACATTCAAACATCTGCGCTTTGTCCCACCTGCCTACCTGAATTGGACTGGAGTATAACATACGACAGAGACGGAACGTAAAACACATCTTTTAATAACTACTATATTGCAACCTTATGTTTCTACGAGGACGAGTGAAGCTTCGTTTGTTGAAATCATAGACACACTGTCGCCATGTGATGTTAGTAGCTCATAAAAAAAACAGGTTAAAATAACAAGTTTTTAGCACCAATTTTGAATATGCTGAGCTGTCGAATCTTTGACGGGGCTCGTGTAAATGTAGTTAAATGGTTACTAGATAAGTAAAATCAATTTAACTTGCCAAATTCAGATGTTTATTCTACTTATATTTAGTTAACTACATAGTCACTCACATACAAATTTTCCACTTACACGCCATCAAAATAGTTCTAAAAACTAAGAAGATAAACCAACAAGCTTAGTTGCTAGCTTATTAGTGTCTGATAAGATGATATTACAATACTATGTACTGCGAAAGATATAGCGAAGTATTCACGCAAGCCATTTTATTTGAGTGAGATATCATCATATAACTTCTCCCACTTCGAGTGCAGCGAGGTGGAGTTTCTGACTATTACTGTTCAGCTACCCTTAAAGTTCCAGGTCGCTGTAGCTCTTTCGAACAATCCTACAGCCCAAAGCTAAACCTCGACATTGTCAAAGGACGATGCCATTTTTGGGCCCATCTTCCATAAGATATATATTTATCCATGGGTTTTGGTTCAACTTATATGCTGCGTACTATTAATACTTGGTTATTGGCAAAACCAAGTTAAACTAGAGAATAACTGTTAACAGACTAAGATTTAGAACTTGGTGCCATGGTAACTTTTATTCAGCTCAAAAATACCTCTCCAACGATATAACACACAGGAAAGTGAGCCCAGACTTTATAGAAACTATGGCATCACCCTTTTAAGGTACACAGTTTGGCCTCTGTCAGCTATCTACTCCTGCGCCTACACGATGTTACGTTATCGGGATCAGCACGTAATGTTGCCACGTCTCGCTCGATATGTGGGCATCGCCCGCATTTATGTGACACTTTTTTGTTAAACTTTTTGTAGAAGAATGATGTACTGGAGTGACTTTAGAGGATTTCTATGTGGCTTGAGTATGTTGTCATCAATTTATAATTATCGATTAAATTATTTTTTTAAAAGGCGAGCTTTGCGTTCTACGTGATGATTTTCTTTTTAGATTCCAATGGTGATTCTATACAATGTACAATTATACATATTATATCAAGAAATCGACAAAAAAGTGAAAATGAGTACCGCTGATTAAATGCCAGTATAGTAATTTCATTAGAATATTTACTACATTTTCTGTTAGCAGTAATGGTTCGAGAAACTAAAAAAAAAAAAACTAAAAAAATGTTAATCGAAATCCGTCATCATGTTGTTATAACATAATAAGATGAATTATTATTAAAAAAAAAAAAATAATAAATCTATCGCATTTAGTTATCGTGTAACGATAGTTATAAATTGGGAAAGATAAATAAATAAAAAAAAACCTATGAAGATAAATTATCTCAATTGCCCATATGTTTTTTATTTATACTACCAGTTTTCTCAGCCTGTTCTGGTCTAAAACACAAAAAAAAAACCACAAGACAACAGATGCTGGCACCGTATCTCAAAACACAACATTTACCGACCGATTTGCATTTAATGCGCATAATTCTGTAGTTTTCTGCACATCAGCTGCCCATCGGTAATAACGTGTCGTATTCAGATGTGGTGATCACCTGTCCACGTAAGGCTCCGGTCAGGGTAGAGCGCTTGCGCGGAAGCTAAGGCGTGTGCGAAACCGCCTTTTCCTTCTATACTGTATTGACTATTGTGGTGTCGCTAGCAATTGATCGTCTATTATGTTACGTCTAGCCTCTACTACTCGCTACAACAACTCCCAACGCACTGAAGACACTTAATCGCTCCCGTACCCACTCTAGTCTTCTGCTCGGGTGTCACAACTGTGCCAATCGCTTGGAGGACACGGTGGAGTATACGGTGAAGGTGTGCCCCGCTTGGACGGATCACCACCGAGACCTCGTGGAGGCGACCGGCGGCGCCGACCTCTCGCGCCTGGTCCTGACTTAGACCATAGTTCGGAGCAAGAGAGAATGGGATCCTTTTGCGAAGCAGCAATGCTAGGGAAGAAGATAGCTGGTGGTGTGAGGGAACGGATATCCTCACGCACCAGCCGCTGTGCGTCGGGAGTCGCTGGACGATCCCTAGCCACCGTAGGCCCGGATTTGCCGACGACGAGCAATGGGTAGCTCACCGTCTGGCCGTCCAGTAAGGATCAAGCCCGAGTTGTCGACGGCGCATAAAGTTCACCGCGCGCCTCGAAGAGATGTCGGCAAAACGGTAAAGGCCCAGCAGGGCTAATGGCCATTAAGGTCAGAGGATTTCTAAAAAACAAACCTGTGCTCCTACAACGCAAGAGGCAACTAAAGGACACAGATGTGGTTTTAGTCAGCAAAAGCCTCTCACTCTAAACTAGAGTGAGAGGACTCTAGAGCGGTAGAAGACATTAGATTTTCCACCTCAACATAAAAAGCCGGCTTAGTCTGGAAAAGACCTATGAGTACTTTATACACCTAGACACCTGCGCGGCCAATGAACGGTTGAATGGTGCATTGTCCTCAAAATATACCTTATTACTGGTATTAGTAGCTGATGCGGTATTGTTTGATCGTTGATGAGTTCATTAGCATGTGGCTTGCGTATATAGGAATGTTGCTATGTGACATTCTTAGGCAATGTGGTGATTCTAGACACATAAAACTTAGTTGTTCTAGACATAACAACTTTCAGTACCTACCGGTCAGGAGCGTAGTTGCCGCCGTAGGCGCCCCAAATTAGGTTCTAGTCGGGCCTATTTCGTAACAAAAAGAATGTCCCTTTTAGGTTAGGGGACAACTAGCTAGTCTCTGCTCTCACTGCCAAAAAATAAAAATTCAAAAGCTGTCACAATGACGTTGTGCACAGTAATTGCAAGTTTATGATTTAAAAACACCAGATAGTAATATCCTAACGCTGCAGGATTGTTCAAAAGACCCTGACCCTGGAATGCAAATAGCAATCAAAGGACACAGTTGGATTTTATTCAGTAAAATTCTGACACTAGGGATGGCGGGTCTTCCTTAAAAAAAACGATTTTTTAATTAATTCGAATCGATGTCTAATGAATCGATTCAAATAATAAATCAAGTTCTAAAAGTCGATTTCCTAAAGATCGATTCGTTGGTTGCCGTGCATGTACCGGGTCCTGAAAAGGACGGTACAGACGATCCTTCAGTGCAATGTGTTTCATGACTGATGAGTAGATAATCAGGCGTGCAACATTCACATAACAATTAACTTGAGGAAAAAAGGTACATTCCGTATGGTTGCATTCCGTAGAAAAAAAAATCAAAACTCGATTTCTAATGTCTGAGATCGATTTATAAAATCGATCCATTGTTTGAAATCGATTTTCTTGGCCTATAAAAGCGACTTATCGATTTCAGATCGCCAACCCTATCTGACAGCCAGAACACAAGGAGTTATTTGATGAATCCCTACCCAACCCAATATAGAATACAGTACCCGATAGAAAAAAAACGTAATTTACAAGGAACCATTATTTTATCACGTTTACGCTCGCTACATTGTCTTCCATTGAAGAAACCGTAGTTAACCAAGAGCTTATCAACAAGTTCTTCAAATGAACAAGGGAAACATTTAACGATACATTCAGAAACGAGCATTTTAAATGCAAAACACAAGGATTTTAGTGTTTTTTAATTTATGTAACAAAACGCTATCATATGTATTAGCAATTTAAATGCCTATTTCTACGAGTATGTCATGGTTGAGTTGTATCTTCGTAACAATGACTTTAGTTAACAAAATTCTTTTTTTTATTTTTTATTCCATAACTATCACACAACGCCGTCTCGTCTCAAACTAAGCAGAGCTTGTGTTATGACAACGGATAAATATACTTATATATTTCTATATACATACATACATATTATAGATAAATTACACCCAGACATAGAACAAATGATCGTGCTCATCACACAAACATTTGTCCTGGGTGGGAATCGAACCCACGACCTCCAGCATAGCAGTCAGGTCCACTAACCACAAGACCAACAGGCCAGTCAATATTTATATACTAGTTTCTACCAGCGGCTTCGCCCGCGTGATATTCGGTTTCTCCTTACAAACTTCCAACCCCCGTTTTACCCCCTTAGGGTTGAAGTTACATAAAATCCGTTCTTAGCAGATGTCTACACCTTATATGGAACCTACCTGCCAAATTTTAAGTTTGTAGGTGTTATAGTTTTTGAGATTTCGTGATTAATCAGTGAGTGGTAGTTCTCTTTTATAAATATAGATACACTTATGTTAATAGCTCTGCCAATAACTTTCTTCGTATACCTTTTGAATACCGTAATTAGAGACACAATAGAAAGACAATAGGTGGCGGACACCGGTGTCCTCTTGGGGCTTCACAGTTTATATCGGATATCGGCGGAAGCGAAGTTGAAGCCAGATAAAAAGATGTAAGCTGTTGTCCTTCCTTAGGGTTCAAACTTACTCCGTACCTACTAAATTTCATAAAAATCGATTCAGTAGTTTAACTGTAAAAGTGTAAGACAGGCACAGTAACATCCACAGGTTGTGCGAAAGTTAACCCCGGGGCCCTGGAACGAAGGAAAAGAAGGAACAGGAGGGGGTTTTTAAAGTCACAGCTTACTAGAGCTACCCGGAACCCATTCCGCTCCGCCTCGCCTTCTGCGGCTAGTATTCTTTATATGGGTTCCGGGTGGCTCTAGTGAGTTGTGACCTTTAGTCAGTAAAAGTCTGCCACACCCTCTCGCTCCCCCTAAGGGCGGTAGATGTCATTAGATGATTTTACCACTTAAAAAAAAAGGCACATTAACATAGGCTAGTTTTTATCTAGCTTCGGCTTCGTATCCAAATAACTGAGTTGCGGGTAAAACCTAGTACTATGTAAAGATGTTACCTATTTTAAACCAAGACCGAAATCCAACCATCTTTCAGACCCAACAGTTAAGTAACTAACCGTCTGAACCCGTGAACCGTGACAGACAGCCATACAATTTGGCATAACAATAGCTTTAGAACATCGTGACGCATCTGACAAAGGCAGGAAGTTTGGGGAATTATCTTTTGACGTTAAACACCTGTGGTTTAACACACCCCAAGTTATTATGCAGCATTTGGCTTTTCAGTTGGTGTAGGTGGAATTGTTGAAAACCGTTGTTGGAGGATAAAACCATTGTATATTGTTACAAAGAGGAACTTTGGTCGTTGCACAAACATTAAAGAAAATTGTCGAAGTTGGTTTTTTATCTGGGAGTGTGCATCGAAATTGCAATTTAATTCTGCTTAGCCCGTTCTATCATCGGGTCGCGTTGGCGTTTTGACGGTTGACGTACGGCGTTGTATCACCCGTACAAGGTGGAAATCCCGCTCATACTTTCGTGCTAAACATTTTGGGAACATATTGTGTACGGTAAACATATAGTACAGCAAGGAATGGAATTATTTACCCAGATCTGTGTTTGCTGGTAGCTACCACCTTGGGGTCTTTAAGTCAAGAGTACATAGGTTACTTTCTTCCATTGTTGATCACAATATTACTTATCATCAGATGTGATAGTAGGCAGACGTGAGTCTATAAATAATAATTAAAAATCTTGATATCAAATGAAAATAATTACTGAATAGAAGATTTGTTAAAAAGGCCAGAGGCGTTTGCAAAAGTTTTTTGCAAAAGGCGTTAACACGAGCTCTTAACGCGATCCATTTGACGACCTAAAATGAACTGTTAAAGAGATGGAGTTATATAGGGTGTACAGCTCCCTCCCTCTTGATCGTTCACACACCTCATCCTCATCTACCTTTTATTTATTTATTTAGTCTTCATATACAGTAGTGGTACATAGGCGTCTAGAGCTTTTTTTAATTATTGATAGGCTCGTGTCCACTATCTCACATGATGGTAAGCGATGATGTCGCCGACGAAGGAGCACGCTTGCCTAGAAGTTATCAAGTCACTCTTGACGTATAGAAAAGGTTTTATTAGGCTGGACGTTGACGAGTCAGTGAGCTAAGCCTTTATCTTTTTATAAAGCATATAATAAAATTATCTCTTTTTATATAAGTACATAATGTATGTAGATAGGTACTAGCTTTTAGCTACAACTTCATTTGCATGTAACCGACATTCATATGGCGGTTATAGCGGACGTGAAATCGAAATCAGATAAAAAGAACCCTTTCCTGGGTAGCTTGGCTGCTTGCTTCGTACCATATTTCATCAAAATCGGTTCAATACTTTAATCAAAAAGCTTAACAGACAGACAGAGTTGCTTTGACATTTATAATATAAAGTATTAGTAATATTTACAAGCTCAGAAGTTTACCCCAAGTCTGTAGGCAGCTTTTATACTTCTACAAATGCAAACACGCGTCGTGATTTGAATATGACGTAACATAATCTGACCCGAGACGATATGACCTCAAAGTTAATTAATTCCGTTTTAGTTATAAAATTAACTACAGAATGTTACGACTTATAATTGAAAATAGTTGTAATTTGTAATAGCCACTTAATATTCAATAACCAATTCAGATAAAATCACGGAATATACTCGTATTGGTAATGATTTCTAGAAATGTTGCAATATCTCTCATGTAAAATGTTTTATGAAGGGAAATTTCTGTAGTACTGATTTGAATAAGAACATTCCTTCATACATAATTTTGTCTCAAAAGATGCGTGGTTCCTGTGAGAAGCAATGCAAATTAAAGCTTGAGTAAAAAGTTTGTATACACCGTTAAATTTTGATCATTTTAATCCCGCGGAAGGTGAATTCGGTAAATGAAACACTATCGATTTGTAAAGAAAAAGTAAAAAATTAAAGTACTTTTTTTTAAACTCGAATTAATTTACGCATTTTCGAAATCAATTTCTTTAAGTAAAAGAGTCAATGACCTTGTAGGTAGTTGTCGCTCGTTGCGATGGCGATGTGACATTGTATAATCACTTGAAACAAGGCTTTGTCCTACGAAATCGCATCGCAGTATTAGAATATGCGATTGTCTTTGCAATGCGGTGTCGCATCGCATCGCATGTGGGAGCTCTTACTACAAAAACGTGAGCGAAGATGCGGGCAACAGCTAGTCAGAGAATATATTGGGAAACATTTCTAGAAATTATGTGATGTCTACATACGCGTTTCATGAAATCTGTTAAGTGGAGAATACAAATAGTTTTTATCTAAAATTATTATCTTGAATACCGTTTTTAGTCATTATTTGCATACGGTTATGTTCAAGTATTTTATTGTAAAGACTTCTCAGGGTTTTTCTTATTAAGACAAATGTAATGGCTTGCCTAAGCATGATTATGTTAATATTGTTGCAGATATGCCGTTTAGACAATGTATCTTCACTAGGTACTTACATAGTATAAAACAAAGTCGCTTCCTGCTATCTGTCCCTAAGTATGCTTAAATCTTTAAAACTACGCAACGGATTTTGATACGGTTTTTTTTTTTAATAGATTGAGTTTTTCAAGAGGAATGTTTATTACTTGCGTTATATACGTGCATTATATAGTAGAGAGATACTAATAATTTTTTACTTTTTACGAGAAATAATGGCTTATTTACATTGTGCATTTATTATTGATCAATCATCGATCATTTTACAGCATGTAATTTAAATTAATATTTTCGAAGATATTGGTTTTAAAATGCAGGGACATAACTGTTGCGGTGGTACAAATTGCACACATGTACGAAGCCGGGGCGGGTCGCTAGTTATACATAAAACAAAAATTACACCATTTATAACTCAAAAATGGCTGTACCGATTTGAATGCTCTTTGCTTTGTTGGAGACGTCTCCGTCTCAAATCGCAAAATTAAAATTAACTTTTTTTCTATTTATTTAGCTTTCTCACAGCTGGACAAATGCCTCCATCAGTTCTTCCTAACATTCTCCTCCCGCACCGTCTAACCAGACCTCATGGTACACGTCCAATACATCTTATCACCTCTTTCTAGGCCGGCCTCGATACCTTCCCTCTGCAGAAAGTCTGCGTGATGCAGTGGGTCTGCGAGGTGATACTTGCTCAACGATGTCTGTGCATGCAGCTGACGTGACCCGCCCTCAGCCTTTTTGTCAGTTTATTATACCCATTCAGGAGCTTCACAGTTCACTTATTCTAATATTATTAACTTAGGATCTCACCTGTTCATCAAACGGACTAAGTATAGACAGCGACTTGTCTCCACTCTGTGTTGAAGAGGTAGTGTTACTGCGTCTCCTAACCTCATCTTCAACTCCATTGATATTTCTCTCTGTAGCCTGTCCATTGCTGCTCAGGATGGCGGGTGGCGGTGGCGGGGGATCAGTCGGGGACGCGTCGTACACTGACTTTAGCTTTCTCAACGTTTTGGGACGTTCCGCTGGCATCGGCCGCAGTCCGATCCCGTCTAGCGTTGTTGTTGAGCCTTTGAAGAGGCCTGTGGACAAGGAAAGAGTTGAGTTAGTATTGGATAATTATATAAAATATTATATGACACTGTAGAGTTTTATTACATCATGTATTTTCAACAGCAGCTGGGTTGGGACAGAATATTGTTTTAAGAATTACATTTTTCTTCGTCTGTGTTTTATAACCCAATCAATTTGCACTCACAAATACAAACAGTACCAACTATTAGACACTAATTACACTTGTTTCCTTGTCGACCCACAACACTAAGATTTATGCGATCGAAGAGCAATACGTAACGTCTGCTCGTTTGTCTGTCTTTATGTATGTAAGTATGATGCAACACTTTATCTATTTTATTGTCGTCGGGTTGCGGGGACGCAGTTATTTGTAATGTATTGATAATAACCTGTCAGGACACAAAAGTGCCTACGCATTTTACATTTTGCCGACACTAGAGTTAATGTTGCCGTAATATTTTGCTGTATAAGTACCTTTAAGTTAGATGTTACCGAAACTAGGTACGCGTTTATTCCAGACTACAGGATATGCTAGGACTATATACGATTGATTTTACTCAGGCATTTAAATACATAATAGAGCAATAAAAGTTTAGGATTGCTCCCGTAAAACGATCATTCGGTATAGGTGAGACATAAAGATGGCCAATACATGAAAAATTCGGCTAGTTATGTGACAGCATGCATATTAAAAAAAATACATCAAGAATTTCTTAAAGAAATCAGTCTCCCTGTTTTCTTAATATATTTATTTTTTTATATGATTTCTTAGGATCATTTTCCACTACCAAGCGAGCGAAGCTGCAGCAGCTACATAGTTCTATAAATAATAACCTAATCTTACCGATTCACTCATAGAACGGTGTAATTTTTCTTAACCCAAAGGTTGACTGGTAGAAAATGCCTTGTTGCATCGAGTCTACCTATTTACTGCTACTGTACATAAAGTTTAAATAAATCCTTCAAAGTTCAACAAACTTTTAACGCTTCTTGCGCCTTCAACCGTCATTTCCATCTCCACTCTACCTTCAAGGCAATTTATACTATGAATGCTCTAAGCCAGCGTAGTCTATCAATTGGTTGACCTTGCTAGATATACCAGTTGTTTTGATAACTGGTCAGGCCTTGGCACCGATAGACGAACGACTGTGTTTTCACTTTTTATTATAATAACATGCACCTTTTTTTATTTTGATTGGACTATCAAAGACGGGGAACTTTAATTGTGTTATGGGTAGGTATACAAATTGTAGGTGCGTTATAAAGTGATTAGGTACGATAAAATGTTAAATAGATAGGTATGTATTTTTAAAGCGAACGTTTTCGTTTACGTCAAAGTTTTTGTTTGTTTAAGTAGAAAATTCCATGAAGTTTCTTTTTTCTGACTGACCGTAACTTTTTGACAATTCGAAAGTGTTTATACCTAAATGATTAATTTGAAATAAATGTTTTGATTTGATTTGAAAAAACCAAACCATGTTTTTGTTTTTCTAAGTTACCGGTTTCTCCATTTCTGTAATGACTGTGTGTTCAAAATCGAACCATTGAATTGAAAAGCTGACGCTTTAGGTCGCTTTTCCACCAGAGATGTGCTATGCTGCGAGTTTTAGGCATATCTCTCAAAAATAAACTCAGTTCGAGAATAATTGGGCAAAAAGCGAAAGCGCCAAGAAAATGTCTTTATAAAAGCTACTCGTTACAGGAAATACTGACGTACGGCGAATATCCATCCTTAAATATTATTAACACCTCTACAGTTTGGACTAAGCGTTTCGCTTCGTTGTTTATACCGCGTACATCGAAGGACTGGAATAATTTACTTACATACTGTGAACTTCCCGTACAAAAAAAGAAACAAGATATTTCAGTACAGAATGAAAACAGAAGGCTGTCTAGTTTATACACTAATTGAACAATGTAAAATAATCCAGACACTCGATATTTACCTACAAGCGGCGCGCGCGCATGCCATGCAATTCAGGCCAATTTATTTCTGAGTGCGGACGCGTGAAAACGATTTTAAGCTCATTATTGTAGAGCTTGCTTGAATGCTTGCTAAGATTTATTTTGACGTAACTGTATTGCTAAAATTTGTTTTGACGTATCTCTATTTTATACGGGCGAAAGTTATTTTGAGTTAAAAGACGTCACATATGAAAAACTAGCGCTTTTCCAGTGAGTTCGTTCGCGAGAATGTTTTCGTAAAACTAACACCCCTTAACTCGTATTTTGTGGGTAGTTTCGAAAAACGAATAATGACAAACTTGATAACTGAAGTTAATTAGAATTTGTGACAAGTTTATTAATTTCATGTTTATTAAGTCAAGAAATAACAAACCTCCATACAATCTTTAACATACCCTAGATTTTAAGTAGTTCTGAAAAACGTATACTTTATTATTTACTTAGGTCACCATAATTATGTGGCAAGTTTCAAGGATTTTGTTCCTTAAAATAGAAAGAAGAAGAAGAAAGAAAGAAAATACATTTATTCTGCCTAAATAGACGCACAATTATTTACAATAACAAAATACCCAAAAAAAAGAACTTAAGTTTCCCCGTCAGGCCATGTGTGAATCGGGCATAACAGTTATGCAACTTATCACCATAGACAACACAGTTTTCTAGGTTGTCTATCACTTCTCCGAAATAAGATTTTAATACAAACGAAATCCTCTTTTATACGCAGATTGGAACGCAAAAGGCAACCGAAGGAAAATCAGTTGAGTTCAGTCCTGACACTCGCTAACCCCAGAGTGGGAAAAATTACTTGATTACTTCCCAACTAAAAAAGCTCTCCATATTCAAAACATACTAATGATCAATTTTAAATGTTCTTTAAATAATTTATATTACTACAAAAGCACCCTCAAATAACAAGGACACCGTGACCGTTACCAGGAACTTCAAATTCCATTGCATTTAAGTGTACAATGCTATAAAATTATTACTACTTAAGTTAATGGCCATAAAGTTTATTATGATTAAAATCTAAAGCCATAAGTTACGTCAATTACGACAGCACCTAGAGGTCAGCACTAATATGTATCTATAGTGTCTACGTAAGCACTAATCATCTATGAATACACCTAAAGCATCAGGTATCTGACATTGAAAAATTAATAAATAAACTATTCAGAATTAAAATTGGGTGCTAATTAAACAGGCTTCTTTTTAATAGCATTATTCGCCTCTAAAAAATTATTTTGCCTTCTAAATTACTAAGTCAGCCACAATTAACGAGCATCTAAATAATACTATCTTAGCCACTAGTTATCTTCTATATAAACCAATCTAAATTCAACTCAGCATGAAGGTTATTTTTCAGCATCTAAATTTGTAACATGCATTCTAACAGTAAACTTCTAAAATAGTAATATTTGACATAACAAAATATATTTATTTAGCTTCTAATTTTTTAACTCAGTACGTTTAAAATGTAACTCATCCCACAGTAACTGATCGTCAAAATTTTGCTAAAAATGTCATCAAATATCAACAAACATTGGCCACTAATATTACCAGAAGCTATTGCGGAGAGACAAAATATTAGACTTTATTTTTGAAAAATCAATTTGTTTACTGAATTACCATAATTTTACTTATAGTAAATAATAGAAACATATAAAAAGAATGTAGGTAGGTACCTAATCAAAAAAAGAAAATTAAACCATTATTAACGCAGCTCGCGCTTTTTGTTGGCCTTCCACGCTTTCTTTTTAATTCAAGTGGTTGTGACTTGGCCTCTAATGGTGGCGTCACGTATTTCAGTCTGATTGCAAGACCTATCAAATACTTGCAGCTGTACTTGCGATAAAAGCCTGGACAATCACAGCAACCAGTAATCCACTCGGTCTGATTGTTCGGTAGTATTACGTTCCAAGATGAAAAAAACAGTTTTTTTGTATTCGTCAAAACACCTAATTTTTTTCTCATCTTGATTAATTTTGAATAAGTGGTTGCCTGGAATTAAATATGTGGTGCTGGCTGGTGTTGACAACCCTAATTTTGGTATCAGTTTTAGCCCATTGATATCCTGTTGTCCAATCTGATAACTGCAATTCAGGTTGTGTCGCCAATTTTTCTTCTGTTGCTTGTAGTGACCAGCTATTAATCATTTCCTCTGCCACCACTAAGAAACGGGCCAACGGTATACGCTCCCGGAGGGTGTTGTGGTCTTTTATAACTGTATTAAAGGACTCGAGTGCGTTGTTCGTCGCTGGTGATATTGTTGCTGCACCTAAATACCAATTTGGGTTTTTTATTAGCCATTCTTTTTTAAAATATTTTACAAATGATTTTTGGTCTTTCAATTTCTTCAAGAACAATTTTGAAGCAGAAGAAAATACTTCAAGAGATGTAGCTGATTGCAATGCATCAATGTCTTCCAATATGTGTTTTCGAAAATTCTTCTCCGTTGTTTGGTCCAATTTAGTGCAAATATTCTTCTTAGCGTGAGCCCAGCACATTTTCACAATAGTTTCTTTTCCAAACCCTCTCGTTGGTGCAAATGGCCGGTAGCTGTCGTCTCGCGTACTCGCACCAAATCATGCAGTGGCTATTTTCACGATAAAAGAATATGATGTATTATTTTACATGATAAGTTATAATAAATGATGCTGTCTGTAGAAGCTTGAATTGTATATTTTTGAGGACATTGTGTTGAAGCTGTACAACGTAAAATGGTGACCAGATGTAAAATCCGTGGCCGAATTAGTAAATAAGGTGGCAATGTATAAATAAGAAGGACAAGTCACAATAATTGAGGATCTTTACTTGACGCTTTCTGTAGAATATTTAGTTGGCGTTGTAAAAAAGACGAATTAGTTTATTAGAGGCTATGTCATTTTCCCGTTGCTTAGTTATAAAATTAGAAGTTTAATCACGTGGCCGAGAAATAATTTTGTGGCTTGACTTATAATATCCCATTAAAATTTACATAAAGTGACCAATAAAGAATTTTCTGCTCATAAATAATTTATATATGTATAATAACTTTTACATAACAGCAGTTATATTATTTAGTATTCGAGGCTTTTGAGACAGATTTATTTGCATGATTCGTATTGTCAGTAGCTGAAAATGTATCTCCGTTATCATCAATGGCTTATAAAAGTGAATTGGATCTGGATTTATGTTCAAAAATTACTCATTATGTATTATACATACATCAGTAATACTAATCTAGTTATCATATCACTGTAGCTCTACGTAGCTATGCATTTTATTTGAAATTAAAAATTCCCAAAATTACTATTTTGAAGCGAATATTTTTGTATTATCAATATTGGGATACCTACAATCGATAATGTTTAGATTACTGTTTATATTCCCAGAAGTCAAAATCACACCCAGTCGATCCTAAATAAATATAGTCTCTTCGATAAAACTTTATGGACACTATAGATTGATTAAATTTTGATTGAATTTGGTAGTAGGTAATTTACAAATCATCGTTAGCTTCTTTCCAATAACAACTACATGTTTGGGTGGTCCTCATAAAGCCAGGACCACACAATAGAAACCAATTATATCTCCCATTAGTTCAAGCTTTACTTAGGAACATGTCTACCAACTAAAAGGTAGCAAATGAAAGTGACAAGCTCCAGACAATGGGCTCGAAAACAATGCCTATTGTGACCCCTTGAGGCATCGGTGTGAACCACGGAGTAGGAAGGAATGGAAAGCTAATGTGTGGTAAAACGTCTTTTGAGACCATGCTTTCATAGGGAATTTGTCTCACTTCATAAATTAACAGTTTGACTTCAATTATCAGTCAAAGAACCTGTATCTATTGGAATCTATATATAAAAAGCGAAATACCAGTCACTGATTAATCACGAAATCTCAGAAACTATAACCCCTATAAACTTAAAATTTGGCAGATAAGTTCCTTATAGGGTGTAGACATCCGCTAAGAACTGATTTTACAAAACTCTAAGAAAAAACAAACCCCAAGGTGGGTAAAAGCGCCTTTCATGCGGGCAGAGCCGCTGGCAGAAGCTAGTTGATTATAAAAGTAGATGATGTAGTGAATAAGTTACCATAAAATCAGTTATCAAAAATGCCGTTATGACATTTTACAAAATGGAGGGATTCTATGTTCGAATGTTTGTATTTTTATGTATGTCGACCGATTTCTTGGTCAACTGTGGATCGATTTTGATGAAACTATCTACTTAACGTAACTAGATGAAGAAAGAAGAAGTTTTGAAAGGACTTGGGGAGGCTTTTGCCCAGCAGTGGGACAGTAAGGACTATTAAAAAAAAAAAACTAGATAGGTCCTAGAAAAATATTATATACCGACGCAATCCATTTCTTCTTATTTCGTGATATGAACTATTACTCGGATGAGCAGGATGATTACACGGCTGTTGTGTGATTGTAATGTTTTTAATTTTTCATGGGAATGGAGGAATGTAAGATGAGTATCAGCTGCTTAATATCCCACGCATGTTGAAGTAATTTAAATAAACAGTAAACGTGCTACTTCAATATGTCAGAAAATAAACATATTTTTTTATGTCAAGTGTCTTCCATTCAATAACCTCGATTAATTTCCCATGATAATGCGTAAATGTAAACATTTAAATATCAATAATAATGCTAGAGAAGGAAACATAATATTTATTATAATATATCTCATTGGAACAGTAACACAGCGAATAGTCGTTAATTTTTTGGGTTTACTAACCCAAAGAGGTATATTAGAGGTAAGATACTTAGATAGCAAATATAACTAACCTAGCGGTTCCAACAGACGTTGTCCTGTCTGAAAGCTGGACGCAAACCATCCAAATAAAAACCTACCAAAATAAATTGTATTTTCAAACCGTCTAGAGACCCAAATATACTACACACAAAATTTCATCCAAATCAGTCAAACCGTTTAGTTGGGAGTTAGGTGACAAACATACATACAGAAGAATCACATGTACTAGGATATAACTATAATGATAAAAGAAGATGATGTCATATCACCAATCTTGGCAAACAAACCGGTGATCAATGCAATTCGACATAAAATACTTATTAATCATTTGTTTGACAAAACCTTCGGATGACACATTTTAAATCAAGCTTGCTTTAACTTGTGGAAGGAAAAACACAAAAATGTTCAGATAAACAAAAGGAATGCACAAAGGATGACATCACTAAGAGATTTGTCGTTAATGTTGTTGAAGTTACTTAAATACTGCAATGCGTTGCAGTAGATAACTAATTGAAATTAATCTTTTAATAGTCATATTTATTTTGAAAGAAGAAAAGATTTTGTTAGAACTGCCAGAGCTGCGGGATTGTTCTAGAGTCATTATGGCTCTGGAGCGCAAAAGGCAACTGAAGGAACACGAACTGAAGACAGTCAGAAAAAGTCTGACACTTTCCGTCCCAGTGTGGAATAAATTATTTGGTAAAATCCCGCTCTAAAAAAAGTTATGAATGAAGAAGACGATACACTGCACCGACTTGAATTAAATTGTGATATTGGTCAGAAATGGCTAAGGATAGAAAAGAGTGGAATAACGAAAGGGAGATCTTTGCCTTGCAGTGGAACACAACGGGCTCATAATAATAATAGGCAAGGAGGATGATTATCCATTTTGATCACGAGTTCTTATACCCTTACAAGCAAGTGCATCATGAATTTTCTCATTGTATTTATAATTAGAAAGCGCTGTTGCAGTTGATAGACAGTAGTATATTTCATTATTATATTTTGGACTTACATCATAAGCTATCGTAGTAGAAATCGCAGTGACTCAAGAAAAACAGCACTGCATGCGATATTTGTAGTGTTATAATATCCTGGTTTCCAATGACTAATGCATTTACAGTTTTATTAAAAAAATATGTTAAAATTTGAATAAGTATTAGGTATTTTAGCAAAATTATTTAGAGTAACTCACAGTTTCCCATCAGAGTGGCAATCATTTAACATTCCATACAACTGTACCGTCGTCATCTCTTCATTAGTCAGATTTATTTTAAGAAACACCTTTAACTTATCACTAACTATTTCAATATCACTGTCTAAAACACTTTTAGCACTAATAACCACTATTTTATCAAAACTATTCACAACTTTGTTATAGGTCACGCAAATCCAAAGAAATTCGCGATTTCTGATGATACAGGAACGATCGTACTGTCAGCCGGTGCTCGAGCAACTGTCGAAGCGACCAAGTGAAACAATATTGATAACAGACCACGTCACTTATCGTCCGCACTTTATTAATCTGAATCAATTTGTACGAGGAGACAATTTGAGGACGATTTCGTAGGATATGGGGGGAGACCGGACAGAACTGACTTTGGAGGACTATTGCTGTCTCTATTCCTCCCATCACCATGAATATCGATGTGAACATGTATGACACACACCTTAGCTGATTACATAGGTAGGTTTTGCGTCACGTTACGTATTCTTGAATGGAAAACGCGAAGCGGAAAAGGTATGGGACGCCTTTGGGTTAGGTACAGTGATGATTTTTGCTGGGTAAGAGTTGATCATGTTTGAGCATCAGTTCCATCACGGGCCACTCTTGCACAGCCCTAAGGCTTGTAATTGTGTAGGTTTATATACAGCTGTGACTATACTGTAGGTTCATACCCTATAATATAAAAATGAAGCGCAAATCTCGAGAACAGCTGGACCGATTTCACAATTATTATTTTTTTGTTTTCGTTATTGTCAGAAGGTTTTTAGGCACAGTAGGGTAGAGTAAGGTAGAGTAGAGTAGGGTAGAGTAGGGTAGAGTAGGGTAGAGTAGGGTAGAGTAGGATAGAGTAGGTTAGAGTAGGGTAGAGTAGGGAGAGTGGGGTAGAGTGAGGTAGAGAGGGGTAGAGTGAGGTAGAGTGGGGTAGAGTGAGGTAGTGTAGGGTAGAGTAGGATAGAGTAGGTTAGAGTAGGGTAGAGTAGGGTAGAGTAGGATAGAGTAGGGTAGAGTAGGGTAGAATAGGGTAGAGTAGGTTAGAGTAGGGTAGAGCGGGAGCGAAGCCACGGGAAAAAGTTAGTATGATATGAAACTGATGGCCATCTTACCAGCAGTGTCCTTAGTAGGTGAAGTGCAACGTTGCGTAATGTTGGTGGTCATAAACTAGAGTATAGAAGGCCTGAGTTTCGAACGAGGTATATTTTTGATAAAACTATGTGAACACAATAGAGTGCATACGTTCCAGAATGGTACACGTTTGGAATTCCTGATAACGAGGGTTTTATCAGAAGATTATTGGAAAAAGGGCGCTGTTTAGTGACGGACGGGAAGAGCGTTATCTATAAGGAATGTTTGTGCGGATTGTGGTTCATCATCAATTGATAACATACGAGTGCCGTGTCTGAAGATCTAGATTAGAATAATACACTGGGTGACCTAGATCTTCTTTCGTACATAAGTATTTTGCGAGTGAAACGATTAGAATATCAATGAATGGTAGCATGACGTTAAAAATATTTACACTAGCTGAGAACACTGTCCTGACTTACGATTTGTAGGTCGCGAGTTCAAATCTAGCCAGGCATATTACTTTGTGTAATTTATTTCATCACCACTGCTCTCAAAACAGTGAAGGAAAATATCATGAGGAAACCAAAGTCCGAGAACCAAAATTTCGAAGACATGTGACATTGATCAACCCGCACTGGGCCCGCGTGGTGGATCACGGGCCTCTCCGGGAAAGGTGGCCTGAGTCCCAGCAGTGTGAACATTAAAAAGGCTGATCATATTATTATGACACAAGATTTTCATAATTATATTAATGTCCAGAATATCTTAGAGAGGTAAAAACAAAATGGGAATGATATTTGATTTATGATCTTACAATTCTCAAAAATTCCAAACCATAAATCAGTGTCAAATTAATCTTTGAAAACCAGAACGATGAGGTATTTTCGTTCAAAACAAGATCAATGTTTACCGGTTTTTCTAGTCGAAAGATTGGTTCAAAGTTAAACAAGTTAGGATCTTATGAAAGACTAGCATCTGCCAGCGGCTTTACCTGCATGAAAGGTTACTCATACAAACTTTGGACCCCATCATCCACTTAGGGGTTTATTTTTTATGGTAGGTGAAATCATCCAATGACAAATCCCTCCCTTGGGCGGAGCGAAAGATAGTGTCAGACTTTTACTGACTAAATACCTACCCTGTTCCTTAATTGCCTTCGTTCCAGGGCCCCGGGGTTCACTTTCGCATTAAGTTATGAAATTTTGTACACAGATGCTTTAAATAAAAATACTAGACCCGTATTTCGGGTTTTGGTTATACTAAAACTAATATTGTATATAGTTTGGTTTTTTTTACTAGGATCTGATCAACGTGACAGATAATATCAGAAACTTATCTTGACCAAATATCTTTAAACATGATAATGATATCATTAATCATTTAAATTACTATCACTCAATAATATCATTTATAGATCTTATCTTAATTAGACTAGAAAGTTGTTAGGTCAGATTATTTTAATATGGTCAATTACTATTTCTATCCCTTGGGCTATGTTTTAACAAGAATCTAGTTTGTTTGTTTGATCTCAGACTACTGGATCAAATTAAAAAAAAATCTTTTATTTAGCCTATTTATTGAGGTGGGGTATCTACCTATAAATAAAAAAGGGGAAACTGAATGACTGATATGCTGAGGTCGGAGTAGGTAGATTGATTTTATATACTTGCGTCAAGATATTATAATATGGACATGCCATTTTATCCATAATGTGCGGGAAGTACCGGAAAAAGTTCTGGGATTGGAATTATGGACTAAAATAAAATAAAGCGTCATACTGTCAAGCGTCATTTCTAATTCAACAGTAAGGGACAAAATACGGTGTAACTATTCCAAGGTATTTTTGTATAAAATAAAATACTGATTTCTTTCACCATTAGCTAACACTGGCAGCGTAGATTGATATTATTAATAAGTTTTTCACCTTAAACACAAATTCGTGCTAATTTCAAAATTCCGGAACAAATATCACAATAAATATGAATTTCCGGTATTTTGGAGGCATATCCATATTATCCTCTACGTTTGACGTCAACGACCTTAAATCAATCTACCTACTCCGACCTCTGCTGATATGTCATAGCACAGAGAGGATTTATCTAAGAATTATGATTGTCCAAAGTTTGTGCGAAGAAAATTATTCTTACGCGAGCGAATCCGGTGGTAGAAGCTAGTAAGCTTAGGTAATTAATAAGTAAGTATATAACATCATGCTACAACCCACGGGAGTGGATCAGTAACCAAAGGCGCGGGTGAAGCCATGGATGACAGCTAGTCTAATTTTATATTATGAAGGAGTATAGTAGTGTGGCTAGTCCCATTCAGCTGTGTTACATGATAAAACTGTTTATCATAAATCAGCTGATTTGCACACAATCGACAGTTAATAATTATATGGTTTATACTTGCGTGCACGTCATATTAAATTCACTATCGGTAACCTACGTCCCCGATCGCAAGTCAACACGCAGTTAGACTTGCTCAAGAGAAACTATAAATTCAAGGCAAATAATAAAATCATCGCCATCTATGGTATATTTTATCGGACAATACGGGGATGCTTGGAAAAAGGTTCAATGCCAGCATTGAACCTTTTTGCACCGAAATGATAATGACTATGTTTTACTAACATTTATGTAATCAGCCTAAAGGTGTTTATAATATCATGCTGATTTCAATACGCATGCGGATTCGCTCCGCATGCAGAAAATTTCAAAAGGGCAAAAAACGCGTCTCGCGTGCGTATTGCACGTATTACAATAGATACTTAGGTATATGAAAAGGATATTTGCGGGTATTTTGTGATTAAATCCGCACGATATTTTTAACTTTCGTATAATGTCCCCATAGTTGGAGACCGAAGTCTTTTCTCTAAAGGAGGAAATGGGCTGTAATCCACTACGCGGACCTACCCGTACAGGTTAGTGTAACCTTTGTCATTGTCATGTCAAATATCAATAAAATTAATGGTTCTAGATTATGCCGGTTTCTCACGATGTGGTTCTTTACCTTTTTGAGAGCAGTGGTGATGGAATAAATTACACAAAGTAGAACGCTTGCCGTTACCACTAGGCCATCACTGCTCCCTGCTCCCGAAGTTTTACACATTAAGATATTATATTAATACTCGTATTATTACTAACTAGCTAACATACCATTACTGTGATTGTCCAAAATATTTCTATAGAGACTTAATGGTAAACAACCAGATTTTAGAATCATTCAATAACATCCCTAGAAAAAGGTCTCTGACCATGTCAGAGGGAAACTTAGGCCTCTGTCGATGAAGCGGCAACGATACGACAGCACGAGGCTGCCGGCACATCTAAGCTTCACACAGGCGTACAACAAGCGTATAATGTCGAATACGTCTATGAAGCTTTTGCGTCCGTGAACATAGGCTTTAGAAAGGCAGGATGTTTTTAGTCAGCAGGAGTCTGACACTACCCAGACCAGCTCGTCCACGAGGTTTGATTTTCCGTGAGGATTTCCCACTCTTGGTATTTAAAAAATATATCCATATAGTCTCAAAACACTGAAACCTCTAGTCAGAAGTAAGCAAAGTTATTCGCAGTCATGTTCGAAGTAAACCCCACTGGATTTAGGATATTTATTTATCCGACAGCAAGAAGCACATTACTATCTAATTTAACGTAACATGTCTATCATCGGTCCCGGTTCAAATGTAACCCCAAAAATACACGAACGGCTACAAAGCGATGCACATGTTGGATATTAAGTTCGAGTTACTGAAACCCACCATGTGCCCATTGCCAAGGTTATGTTGTATTTTGGGGTTAGGGTTGGCAGAGAAAATATTGGAAATCATCCAATGGCTTCCAGAGAGTGTCAGACTTAAACTCACCTGTGTTCCTTCGGTTACTACAGTATCTCTTCCGAATAAAACTTTAACTAATATACAGAAAAAAAATTGGGTAAGGTTTTTATTATCATTTTTTTTTTTTGACATTTTGACGGGAATTCATACTTTGGCCTTTGGTTTTTTAGGATTACACAGTTATTGCATCTAATTTTATATTTTAGTTTTGTTGCTGTGATCCTTTATTGATCTAATTTAAAAAAATAACTGATAGAAAACTGCATTGAAAGTTTAAATGTAAATATATGTTACACCTTTACGCTCACACAACTGAACGAGTTTGGATGCAATTTGGCACAGGGGACATGCATAGAATACTTTTTATTAGGAGTAGGTTTCCATGAGATAGATTTTTACTTTCATAATTATGGGCAAAGTCGCTGGCAGAAGTTAGTGGTAGCATCAAAGTCACTTGCACCTGACCACCGAAAAGTTCGTTTCTGCTTGTTTGCTTGTTTGGCGCCGCGTCGCAGGATTTAAGCGAATTTTTTTAAGTGATCAGGTAAAAATGACCACTATATTACATACAGTTGACTTCCACAAATAAGAAAACAATATGAATAAACCTATAAAATATCCTAGAGCCAAAAATTCTAAGACATGTGACGACGAGCTCGCGTAATGGGATAAGGCTCTACCTGAGCTTTTTTAATAATCTCATTAATGTCCTACTGAGGATATTTTACATTTATTTATAATTGACATTTAATTTGACTCAAAAAGATATCAAATGTTATGCATTTTTATTACGTAGTCTTTTTTTGTATTTTTCTTATTCTTTATCTCTATTATTGTTTTGCTTATTATAATTTTATTTAACAATTCACTGACATAATTCCATAATATATTGATTGCATTTTCAACACCTTTTTTATTTTAAATGTTTTGCATAATTGTTTGTAAGTATTACAACTATGGAATCGTTCTAAAATAAGTATAAAATTATAATATTCCAGTGTATGTAACACTAGCAATCCCAATAAATAAATACATATTTTGTAATCTATATAGAGTTAGGGCAACCCTATAAAGATAACAAACTATGTTCTAAGAAAGGAATGCACATTGAATAAAGCTTATCTTCATGCGTATTCTGTGGGGTAAGAAAACATCAACCGGTTGTGTTAATTAGTAAGTAATATAATAATTTATTCAAAATGTTATTGCAATTCTTTAATTCAAATTATTCATTGAATACGGAAAGTTGTCGAACCAACTTGACAATGAGAAGAGTAATTTGTGTTTGAAACAACTCCAAATTTTTAATTTAACCCCGGGGGTAAAAAACTTTTTTTTCTTTTAAGAATCCGTACCCGAGGGTAAAACGGGACCCTATTACTAAGATTTCGCTGTCCATCCGTTTGTCTGTCTGTCTGTCACCAGGCTGTATCTCATGAACCTTGATAGTTAGACAGTTGAAACTGTTGCCACTATAATAAAAAATACTAAAAAACAGAATAAAATAAATATTTAAGGGGGCTCCCATACAACAAACTGCTACGGGTGGCACGAAACCATTCGTTCGCGAGCCCCTCTCGCACTTGGCTGGTTTTTTTTTTCTAGTAAATGCATGAAAGAAAGGAGTTATCTGTTAACCGCACAAAAAGTGGTATAAATATACGAAAAATGAGTTGAAAGGAAACACCATTATTTTTCAACAAAAAAAAAAGGTTAAAAGAGAAACTGTTCCTAAAACGACGAGTAACTTCATCCGAACGTAACTTTTTATAAAGTAAATATTAGATCATTGCCACAGGTTACACTTTACGACTTATGAAATAAAGTTCATATTCACTTGACTTGTATAGGAAATTAAGCTATCATTTTGGAATAGTGAAATCTGATATGATATCCTGAAATCTGAGATCCTCAGTTTTTTTTTTATGTACCTACTGTAAAAAGTCGTGACATGTTTTCGAATTTTGTATTAGGTACCTAACTTTATAGCTCTCAAAATTTAAAAAAAAATAAACATAATAAACTACCTGAAAAGTTGGATTTTGGTACTTGACATTTCTTTTGAACATAAGAACAAAGATTTCGAATTTATCTTAATGTAAATTCTATAACTATTCCGTTTACACATCGGACTATATTCTTTACCTTATTAAATTAATTTTGCCGACAAAAAACCTCTCCTTTCCTCTTTTTTTGATTTTTGCTTATAAAATTGACTTTGCATTTTGCATATAAATATCGATGATTTTGACATTATCCACTGTGTCTTGTTGTAAGAACTTAATAAATTCTATAATCTATATATTATACTACCTTCTGCCAGCCGCTAAAAATTTTATAAAATTGACTTTGCATTTTGCATATAAATATCGATGATTTTGACATTATCCACTGTGTCTTGTTGTAAGAACTTAATAAATTCTATAATCTATTTATTATACTACCTTCTGCCAGCCGCTAAAAATTTTATAAAATTGACTTTGCATTTTGCATATAAATATCGATGATTTTGACATTATCCACTGTGTCTTGTTGTAAGAACTTAATAAATTCTATAATCTATATATTATACTACCTTCTGCCAGCCGCTTCGCCCGCGTGAAGGTCGGTTTCTCCGTACAATCTTCCAATCCTCATTATACCCGTTTTAACGGAGTTTAGTAAAATCCGTTCTTAGGCTTGTTTACGGAGATGCGGCGCGTTGGGCGTTTCGTCGTACATTGCAGCAGCGGGCCGCGTCATCGCTCGCGCAAACAGACACTTAAGGCAATGTACGACGGACCTCCCGACGCGCCGCGCAACGCTCCGCGTCTCCGTAATCGAGCACTTAGCGGATGTCTACACCCTATAAGGAAGTTTCTGAGATTTCGTGATTAATCCGTGTGTGGTATTTCACTTTTACATATATAGAAGATTAATATAGAAGGAGAAATTGGCTGACTTACAGTGTTCAATTAGGTGACTTCAGTAGGTTCGCCTGTGCGTTGATATGTTCAATGCACAGCCGAACTTACTGAGTCTCGGAATGTAGAATTGTGCACCAGGTTTCCTTTTAATACATAGGCAAGCACTAAGAGAAGATCTTCCAAAATACCCCACCTAAGGAAATGAAAAAAGGTCCTAATTTTGTATGGAGAAACCGACTTTCAAATGAGCGAAGCCTATACAGAAACTAGTTTAATATATTGAAATAATCATAGATAAACAGGTCTGTAAACATATAATGTAATTTTGCCTACAATATCAATTTAAAACGATGACAGGCACAAATGTTTACGAACATAATACATTATGGCGTTTAGTAAATAAGTATAAAATCTTAATGACGTTAGATTTACTAACAAAACGACATGCCTAGACGTACATAAAGACAGTCTATGTAAACAAAAACTAGACGAAACTCCCACGCATTGTTGACTTTACAATCTATTTTAAACATTAAGTTTGACATTGACATTGACTTTGCGAACGCGTAAAATTCTGACTAATCGTAAATTTACTTAATAAACATAATATTCGACATCGGCTTTTTTGCCATCAACAAAAAATAGAATAGAAAAGTTTTTTCAATCACTGATAGAAAATGGTTGGTCTAAAACAGCGATGCCATAACCAGTGGCGTAGCTAGGTGACCAAGGGCCCTGAGGCAAAAACCAACTTGGGGCCCCAAAACTGTTTAGGCTTTATTAATTTACTATAATTATATTATACATATTTTAAAAATGCAAAGCAATTTTATCTTTAAAAAAATCTAAGTTATAAGAACATTGATCGTTCACATCACACAACGATCAACGACAGACATCATAATTTTTCACTTGTTCAATATGCGGTTTGTTAATCAGGCTTCGGGGGCCCCCCGAGCTTGTGGGCCCTGGGGCACTGCCCCGCCTAGCCCCTTAGTAGTTACGCCACTGGCCATAACTGTGGTCCGTACTCCGTAAGAACTGAGCTATGGTCCGCGATACCCCCAAACATTTTTTTCAATGAGTTTTCTAGTAATGCTTGTTATTTTTAATTTCAAAGAATAGGTTTTTTTAGGTGGTAAATCATCCAATGACATCTCCGGGAGTTCTTTTTCACACAAAGGGCTTAGTAGTAGTAGGTTTAGACCCTACGATTTTGCTGACATCGCCTTAAGGCGCGCGTAGAGCACTACGAACCGTCGACGACTTTGGCTCGGTACGGACGTTTACCGGACAAATGGACGGCGAGGGCACGGGCTTGCGAACGGTGAGCAATGGGTAGGCCCAACGCTGCGATGCGACAGTCGCTGTCGCCATTCCATCCTCTCGTTGGTACTCTGTACGCCATAAAGAATAAGAGCCAAATTCACCAATAAACTAATCGCGATTCGTTCAAACAAAACGCAGTTTGAGCGACTAATCGAGATTATAGCTTCATTTTGCGTTTCACCGCGATGTATTGAACTTAGTTTACGCTAAACTCTGAGCTTAGTTTAG
The DNA here is from genome assembly GCA_958295575.1 of Leucania comma. Taxonomy (NCBI): domain Eukaryota; kingdom Metazoa; phylum Arthropoda; class Insecta; order Lepidoptera; family Noctuidae; genus Leucania; species Leucania comma. The sequence continues at coordinate 17,088,851 of OY282477.1, read as the reverse complement.
TTGAACTAAGTTTTTATATTGAATGATGAAATCAGCCCTAAGTATGCTACAAATTTTACATTTCTGATATAAAACTAATTGCTAAAAAAAGGCTGGGAGTCACTGGTCTAAAACAAAGACCGTACAGGGTCGTTGGTCTAGATTCTAGAAGCATGAACATGCACAAGATTTTTTTATCAAAGATGAGAAATAAGCAACGGTTTTCAAACTCATTCAAATCTATGTAAATATTATATGATCACCACACGAATACAGGATGGACGATGAGTCCAGCGCCAAAAATAAATGTAACATTTTTCATATAGGTAAATAAATTATTAGAAAAATAAACTAAAGTTTTTCTACGAATTATTAAAAACCATTTCCCTATCACTAAACTTTTATGACTCTTATGAGGTAAACATCGATGAAACACAATGAACTTGAACATATCAAGCTAAAAAATTGATAAAATTTCGGGAAAATGCAATTTACAAAAAATCGTATGAACCATTACTTCCTCGTAATAAAACTGTGCCTGTTAAAATGACATACAAACGATGATGTCATACTCGTATGATAAGAGAAAGATAAACGCAAAATGCAATGCTTATCAGCTATCAATAGCTCCTCACGAGACAACTATGTTGGTGTGAGTGGTAACAGAGATTGAGAGCAGTGGTGGCCAAGTGGTAACGGTCCCAACTTACGAGTTGTAGGTCGCGGATTCAAATCCAGCCAGGCGCATTACTTTGTGTAATTTATTCCATTACCACTGCTCTCAAAACGGTGAAAGAAAACATCGTGAGGAAACCGGCATATCCTGGAACCAAAATTTCGAAAACATATGACTGGTCTCGCGTGGTGGATTACGGCCTATTCCTTCTCCTAGAGAGGAGGCTTAAGTCCCAGCAGTGGGAACATTATAAGGCTAATGCTATATAGTATAGCTATGTTGGTGTGATACAAATAAGTAATTAGGTACACGATTAATTGATTATTTATTATGTTCGACGTTTGTTACTAATATGGGTTAATGGGTTATCGTTTTATTTTATTTGAATTGGTAAATAAAATGTGGGTGGGGCATATTTATGAGCCGGAATTACTTTTATACAATACATTACGTCAAGATACTTAAAGAGCATTTTCTTTCACAATTACATTGTACATCTTCATACATATAATTCTTCTGTAGTACATGACTATCTTTGTCACGTAAATCCTAAACGGCTTCACCGATATGAATGAAACTTTGTGTGTATATTTGAGTGGGTCCCAGGATGGTTTGAATATAAAATTGGCCCTGATAGGTGGCGCTGCCAGCCAGCTTTTGGACAGGACAAGTCTATCGGGAACGCTAGTAATATATAAGTTTTTTTTTTGGTGGGAACAACATCCAATGACATCTCCCGCCCTTGGGTGGAGCGGAATAAATAGTGCCGGACTTTTACTTGATTAACCTTGGTTCTCTTGTGGGTATCTTCATTTCTGACTCGAGCACGCAAGGAAACTTCGGTCTTAAGTATAAAAAGTAAATTAATTGCAATTTTTCAATTCCCCCTATAAAAGAGGGCAGATTCCGCGGATTGTACTCACTATGTGTAAAAAGAAACATATTCACTTACACTTACAAACATACAAACTATCCTGTATATTCATGAAAACACGTGTTCATAACGACATGCAGCTGACATACAAAATGCGCCTCTTCCTCTGTCGTCATAGCGGAAAACAGTCACATCAGAGAAAATACAAAAAGAATCATAGAAAATCATCGATGTGTGAAACAACAACAACCAGTCTATCTTGATCTTTGCAGTCTCTATTTTGTAAAGGCATTGCCAAAATGCAATTCATACAATAAAATTTTAGACCGTTAAGGATGCACCAAGATTCAGTTACGAATTATTTTTTCATCTCATTTCACTTTTCACTTAAATCGTTAAAATAAAAAAAAGACGAAGAAGTTCGTAGACCTTGTCAGTAATTTAGGTTAGGCTTTTATTATCACACGGAAATCATATCATGCAGAAAGCATTAAACCAGTGTCATAATTAGGAAATACATATTTAGTTTTTACATAACACGCATCATGCGGATATTCAAATACTGCAAATACATGCAGTATTTGGTAGCTAATGCATCTAGCTAACCTTTTAGGCATGCTTCGCTGATCCCACGATTAACCAATTTTATATCACATAAATATCTATTAAGAATCATTTTGTGAAGAATAAAAACATTCATTCAACCAAAAACTAAACTCGGGATTATCTAAATACTTAGACTGAAACCGCCAGCGGACAGTGCGCAAGCATGATTTCTTCTCTATACAAGAATACTCCTTTAATTTCCCTTGCACTAGAGAAAAGACCAGAAGACAGATTTCGAAGCTTTTAAAAGGTTTATAAGTAATTTTTAGGATTTCTGATCCGATTTCGAAAACTGTTTCAATGATAGTAAGTACTATGCACGATTTCTGAACGATAAACCCGGAAGGAAAGTCGCGAGAAAAGGCCAATATGTTTATGTTTTGAATTAGGATTCTTTTACCAAGTTTATCAAGGTATACTTTTTTTTACGAAGGATATCATCAGATCAGTCTTCCCACTGTAGGTAGAGCGAGAGGGAGAGTCAGACTTAGAGATTAAAACCTACCTACATTCCCTCAATTGCCCTTTGCGGTCAAGGGCCACAGTAAATCTTTCGAACAAACCCGCAAAGTATCAAGATATACTAGTTGCTGTATATGAATCATAAGCTCGCCGGGCGATCCTCGTGACTCAGTCCGATCTTACTCATTCTCGGTAAAACTATAGGCAACTGATAACAGCTCTCGTTTTTATGAATTGCCTTGATAACATACGAGTGTTACGACGTGATAATGAGGATTTTGTATGTTAGAGGATATGTGTTAGTGGAGATTAGAGTTATCAATTCGTTTAATGTTTATAATTTTCGTGTTTTAGGCGAATAATAGAAAAAAGTAATGTGTACGTATGAAAGGAATATTCTATCTATTGAGAGTGTTTGAAACGTCAATAGATTTGGAGTTCTGAAAGCTGCCATTGGTGTCATTTGGTGTAGCCATCTCCTGAGCAAAAGTTATTTAATTAATCATATTATATGCTTTTTAGTATCGGCTTGAAGAGAAGAAAAGTAAGAACATTGCTTTTTTTTGTGGTGGGTAAAATCATCCAATGACATCTCCCGCCCTTAGGCGGAACGGGAGATAGTGTCTGACTCTTACTGACTAAAAACCCACCCCATTCCTTCGTTGCCTTTCATACCAGGGCCGAGCCTTCCTTTCAGAAACAGACCCTTACAGGCAACAGGCCCCCGTAGGCTTCGACCCAGCTGGATCCCTACGGTTTATTGACAACTCCTTGAGGCGCGCGGGAACAGTACGCGTCGTCGACGACCTGGGCTTGGTCCGGTAACCGGATTGTCGGACAGCAAGCTGCCCATTGCTTGCTGTCCGCAAGCCCGCGCCTACGTTGGAAATAAGAACATTGCTGAGGACTAAGGACACCCTTTATTTTTAAATAGTGTTTGATTAGTAGTGTTCGATTGCTCGGCGAATTTAAAGAACTTTCATAATGACAGTTTTTCTATGTCTGTCAATGACAAAGAAGTATGTACTTTGACGAGCAAAGGCGCAATTAGCAAGTTTTAATGACGGTATGTTCAGGAAAATTCACACCACCAGTTGGAGCCACTCACTCGTCTGACATGAAACCATCGTAATCTATGGTCACTTTCCATTTACCAAAAAGTCTAGACATCATTATTGTGAACAAATTGTTTATTTAAACCGAACGACGCCGTTGTTCTCTAAAAAACCCCATAAAAACATAATTACTGTCAATAAAAGAATAGAACAAACAGAATAATTCTCCGAAGATTTAAAATAATATAAAAAAAATCTTGACCAATATTAGCATAAGAATAGGTACGCTTGAAACAAAATAAATATGTATTTATGTACTCGTCGGTATATTTTGTGTTGCTTGCCTCCACAGTTATTAATAGGTGATACAAAAGACCCTTGCAATAAATATTATGGTGCCATAAAGAGTGGACAAAGGGAGTTCGATGACTTGATCACGGCTTGTTTCCATGGTACAGGAATTGGAAGGTTTTTGTTACCTTCAGGGAGTTCCTTGAGTGTTTTATATACAAAATTGGACGGTTTTTCAGGGTGGCCTTTTTTGTTTTATTGTGTCTCGTGCTCTCCTAGAGAGTAGGCATGAGTCCAAGCAGTGGAAACATTATAAAGCTGATTATGCTTAAACCTTTGCCGCTTGGTCATGTTCCCGCTAGATGGCGTCAAAGTCAACATTTTTATGTTATTTTTTTTTAGTCTATAGGAGAATTAGTGAGTGGAAATGGCATTTGCTAAAATCGGACATTATCACCGCAACAATCACCTAATTCGTTAAAAATATACTGGAACACTTGTGGCGACACTTGGGGGAGGCCTATGTCCAACAGTGGACGTCTTTCGGCTGAAACGATGATGATGATGACCTAAACAGACAATTTTTTTTACAGGTTTTCAGACTAGAGTAGAGTTTCAGAAATATTCAATTTCCAAAGCTTAAATCAGAAATCGGAGGCGAGTGATTTTTTTGCTAAGGCAAGTTTTTAGGGATGTAAGTCAAGGGACAAAGAAGTCTTGTGGCTAAACTTGGGCATAAGTTGGGTAAGTGACATAAATTGATAGGATTACGACTAAGCCATTACTGGCTCTGGCAGAGTTTGAAGTGCAGCTGCAACCGCAAGAGTTAGTCATGTAAAATATGTATACTAAAGAGGAAATTAAAATAAGAATATGACAATCATTATGAAAACTACGGTCACATAACCTCCTTAGCTCACAGATGGCAAATTCGTCAGCCCTGAATGTAGTGTTTTTTTTCGACCAATTTGCCTCGCCTTTACCCAATAGAGTTGTAATCAAATACCATGGTATGGCAAGACCAGAAGCCTAATCTGGGGCTATGGGGAGGTATGAAAATGCATACCAGGGCCCTGGAACCAAGGCAAAGAAGGAACAGGGTAGGTTTTTAGTCGTTAAGAGTCTGACACTATCTCCTACTCCGCCCAAGGGCGGGATTTTACATTAGATGAGTTTACCTACCATAAAAAAAGACTAGATGCAGCTTAGTAGGTACCTATATTTTTATGGAGTGACTGCCAATCTAACCTCCATAAACCGGTAACTGGGTAAAACTATACCCCTTTTTTGTGGTGGGTAAAAACATCCAAAGACATCTCCCGCCCTTGGGCGGAGCGGAAGATAGTGTCAGACTCTTACTGATTAAGAACTCACCCCGTTCCTTCATTGCCTTCGTACCAGGGCCCCGGTGTACACTGTCACATTTACCCAAGGCCCCATTGTAGGTTCGACCCTGCTGGGCCCCTACGGTTTGCCAACTTCTCCTTGAGGCACGCGTACAACAATACGCGCCGTCGACGACTGCGCCCGAACCGGACGGTTACCGGACGGTCGGATGGCGAGCTACCCATTCTTCCCCTTCCGCAAGCCCGCGCCTACTGTGGTTCCCAACTAGCTTGGGGTTGGAATCCATTTTTTTAGATGGTAAATCTACAGTGCATATAACTGTAAGACACTACCTGCCGTACGTAACAATGGAACCACACTTCCACTCGATGCAGTGACCCCACCGCACCTGCTGACCTTGCAACGCCGCTAGCTCTTAGATTTGTTTGCGTTACACAACTTGTTCCATGTTTATTATTAGAGCCTATGGTTCTGTATCTATTATTATATGAACGATGAGGTTCTTTCGTTGTATAGGGTACGGCCTTTGCCCTTTTTGTAACATAGGGTTAGTCTTCGATCTTAACAGCATAGAAGAAGGAATCTCGCCGTCGGCAGTGACTACAAATTTATATTTTTTATATATATATAATTTATATAGTATTCCACAACTATCACACAATGCCGTCTAGTCCCAAGCTAAGCAGAGCTTGTGTTATGGGTACTAGACAACTGATAAATATACTTATATATTTCTAAATACATACATATTATAGATAAATTACACCCAGACACAGAACAAATCATCATGCTCATCACACAAACATTTGTCCTGGATGGGAATCGAACCCATAAGCTCCGGCATAGCAGTCAAGGCTACTAACCACTAGACCAAAAGGCCAGTCAACTACTATTACTTCTTTCTTTCTTTATTCTTTGTACAATAAAAATAGACCAGTTGATGTACATAGGTGAGCTTAACCCATAATTGGGTTTTCTTACAGCAAACCATATACATAAAAAAAAAATACGGATAAACTTTATATTTGAGGATAATTATACAGACATGCACAACAAAACTTAATCACATAAATTATTATTAAGTCTAATTTAAAACTAAAAATAAAATAAATAGACTGCTACAAGTTTCTGCTATCATAACCAAAGACAGAATTTGGTATTTTTCTAAATCATTTGTATCAAAAAGTAACTACGTTCAATAAATATCGCCAATACAAAAAAAAATGCAAAACAGTTCAATAACAAGTTTGAACGTTTCAAATCTGATGACTTTTAAAATCTAGTGGAAGAGGAAACTGCCAAGTAACAGAATAAGGATGCATACACTGAAATATGACGTCACTGCTATTACGCTACTCAAAAGAGTTACCGTGGCCCTAGAACGTAACAGGGAACTGAAGGAACACAGGTGGGTTTAAGTCAGTAAAAGTCTGACATACTAGCCGGTAAGTAAAGTTATTTTCCACGGCCAAAAAATAGGTGTTTTGGTGCTCCTGTGCTTCATGTTGTGATAAAGTTCACAGGTAAAATAGAGGTATTTTTTCTCTTTCTGTTGCTACCTGAATGAAACACAATGGGATGGGTATCTGCGCATGCGACTTTGGTTTCTTTGTTGACTATTATATGCAAGTGGTTTCCTAGAACAATAAGATCGCTATTTGGTCTTCCCCGTGAGCAAGACTTTTGTAATCAAATATCTGAATTCATAGTACAGTCAAAACTTTCTAAATATTTTACTATGACTGGCAAAGAATTTTGGGAATACAAGAAAGTTCATATTAAATTACCTAATAAACGTATGACACTAATGCTATAAAAGGTGAAGTTGGTATTGTGTGTGTGTGTGCATGATTGTTACTCCTAAACGCTCAAACGATTGATCAGATTTGGATGAAATTTGGCACACGGGTAGACGATATCCTAGCATATGGTAGTATACTTTCAATAGGATACTTTCAATACAAGGATTATGTTCCCTTGGGATAATACATATTTTACTTTCACGGGAGTGAAGCAGCTGACAGAATTTAAGTTTTATATAGTTTTATATAGTAAAATCGTTTCGACATTTACGAACTTCAAAAATATGGAACCAAGCTGATAATAGATAATAACTAGCTGACCCGGCGAACTCTGTACCGCCTGATAATCAATGATTGATGTGATAACTTTTAGCTAAACTGTAAAAGGATAACGCCATCTAGTGGCATTACCAGAACCAGCATAATTCATTTCAAAATTACATTTTAATTAGTGATGGCGTTGCATTCGATTTTTATTTTTCATGATTTCTTTCCATATTTTCTCACCGTTTAAGACTTCCCTGTACTATCACGAATATTTCGGAAAATACCAAAATTAGCCAAATCGGTCCAAGCTATCCAATTTTCTATACATATATATAGATTATATAATTATAATTTGAAGAATAAAAAGCAAAACAAAAATAATTATGATTAATATTTATGTTTGACCATGCCTCGACCATTTCATTTACATTTTTAATGCAAAGAACAGGTGGACACGATAGTACCAATGACGTCACATGTCACGGTCACTTTGTCGTGATTTTCTAAGAAGGTGAGTCATGTTCAGTGAAATAAAATCGACGCAATAGGGATACACATTTGATGAATTGACTAAGTAGGTATATACAGATCGCGTGACAATCTCATGGAATCCATGACGAACCATTCGGAAAAGATAATAGATCGGGATTGGGAATCGCAATAGTTAAAGTCTTTGACACATACTATGAGAATCATAAAAATGATCTTTCAGACAGCAACGCAGCTACATGAAGTCCAAAAAAGGAGATGAGCCTCCAAATGTACCTGCCAGGGCTTCCAGTCAGATAATCAGTTGGAGCCCACTGAGCCCAGTCATTATCTAAAGGTGGGATATGTCATTGGAAGATTTTACCCACCACCAAAAAAAACAATAAAAAAGCCCAGTCATTATCTTCATTTAAAACTATTTTTCTTTCACTCCATATTTCGCCTAATTTTTTCATTCATTACTAACTCACCTTTGTTCTTTTTTTTTTCGTTTCTTTTTTTAAATAACACATAATAATGTACATAATATATTTTTTAACTTATATATTTTCTATTAACTCGTTTAACAATAAGTAGTAAAAACTATAACTAACAACAACTGAGTAACTTAATTTTTTTTTGTCTTATTTTTAAGTCAAATCTAATACATAGTTGTACATCTATATATTTAATGTAAAATTAAAAGGTTTACTAATTTACTAGCAATAGAACAAACTGCTGACTAACAGTGTCTCAAGTCGAAAGTGACTAGTGCGTGTTGCCAGTAATGACATATGGCTCTGAATCGTGGTCGCTCACAATGGGCCTCATCAGAAGGCTTAAAGTCACCCAAAGGGCAATGGAAAGGGCTATGCTCGGATTTTCCTCGCTTGCTTGTTTAGTGATCGAATAAAGTATGAAGGATATCCGCTGGAGATCCAACATAGCCGACATAGCACAAAGAATCGCCAAACTAAAGTGGCAGTGGGCAGGGCACATTGCTCGCAGAACCGATCGCCGTTGGGGCTGAAAGGTTCTGGACTGGTGGCCGCGTACCGGAAGACGCTGCGTTGGAAAGTTAACAAGACAGACAACAAGAAAGACAACAAGGTGGACGGATGATCTAGTAAAAGTTGCGGGAATCCGATGGATGCGAGACGCACAGGACCGTCCACTGTGGCGACATTTGGGGCAGGCCTATGTCTAACAGTGGACATCTTTGGGCTGAAATGATGATGATGAGAACAAACTGCCTACTATTTCTTACAATATTTCTAAAGGCTGTCTGGTAGACATCTCTACCTAATTGAAAGACCGCCATTACATTCATTGTATTGTAGATTTAAGACTGTGTAAAAGTTTCATAACTATTTAAGTGTATAATAAAGTTTCTGCTATTCTATTCAGTACCTCTACCATGAGTTTTAAGCAATAGTATTCGTCGCTACTCGATATCGATGCAAATTTTGCAGCGCCTCTAGCGGTCACTTGCAGAACCAAAATTTGCCATACAAAATATTTACGGCGTCGATATCGAGTAGCGACGAATACTATTGCTTAAAACTCATGGTAGAGGTACTGTTGTCTGAAACTGCATGACCAGATGGGTTTGGTAGGTATATAGCTAAAGATAAATTTTCTATTTCGCAATGTACATTTCTATAGATACATAAAACGAAACCAATGAAAAAGACTATTGTTTGTCAATACTTACACAATACAAAAACGTAAACAAAGCCTTGCTGTAAAACCTTTTGTATTTAACCAACGGTTCAACTTATCTGATCTTACAAAATGGGGCCTTTTGTTGAAGTTATATTTTATTTATTTTTGTAGTGCTGTAAAGCAGTTTTGTTGAAATAAATTATATTTACTAATAACCGCTAAGTTGGACATTCTTTAGTGTTACGGCCTTCATAAGTTTCAGTTTTTTTTATGTTTAATATTTTTTATTAGATTGCATTAAACTACCAAGTATATTATTATCTGCTTTGAGCTTTGTAGCATAGTAACCTATTCTCTTGACTTAAATAAATATCTAATAATTATATTATGTAATAATTGACTGGCCTGTTGGTCTAGTGGTTAGTGGCCCTGACTGCTTTGCCGGAGGTCGTGGGTGCGATTCCCACCCAGGACAAATGTTTGTGTGATGAGCACGATCATTTGTTCTGTGTCTGGGCGTAATTTATCTATAATATGTATGTATTTAGAAATATATCAGTAAGTTTATCAGTTGTCTAGTACCCATAACACAAGCTCTGCTTAGCGTGGGACTAGACGGCGTTGTGGAATATAAATAAATAAATAAATTAGCAAGACAAAAATTATAGATTAGATAATTATCTACAAAAATGTCACATTAACACTTTTTATAAAAAAAAATAGGTAAAGGTAGACTAGCTTTTGCCAGCAGGTTCGCCCGCATGAAACTACGTTTCTTCAAACATACTTTGGACCCCCGTTTGATCCCTTTAGGGGGTGAGTTTTAGGAAATTCTTTCTTAGTGCTCATCTACGTCATAAAAGCAAATCTTGTCTCAAAATTTAACGCTCCTAGTCCTGGAAGTTTAGGTTGTGCGTTGATATTAATATGTCAGTGAGTTTCTCCTTTTATACACCGTTGAATTTTGGTCGTTTTAATCCCGCGGAGGGTCGAATCGGTACATGAAATACTATCAATTTGTAAAGAGAAAATTAAAAAGTAAAGTTCTTTTTTTAAACTCGAATTAATTTAGGCATGTGCGAAATTAGTTTTTTTAAGTAAATTCAGCTGAGCGAGGCCAATGAACGTTTACCTGCAGAAATTAATTTCGTACATGCGAATATTAATTCGAGTTTTTGAAAAAAAGTACTTTATTTTTTATTTATTTTCTTTACAAATCGATAGTATTTCATGTGCCGAATCGACCCTCCACGGGATTAAAACGACCAAAACTTAACGGTGTATACATATATCAGTAAGTAAATCAGCCAATAATACTGCACAAATAAATCTACTTTTACCAAAATACACAACCATAAACACTAGCTTTTGTGTAAACAATACGATTTCCGTCCTAAATACCTCACGATCATCCGCACAGAATGCGCGTGCGCGCATGTTTGTTGTACGGTTAGCAACGCACGTTCACAAGTGGATATAACATTGGTCAGAAAAACTATTGTTGTACTTCATACTTCATAAATTTAATAGATAGTGCGTAGATGGATGGAGAGGGAGAGGGAGGCCGAAGAAGAGATGGATGGATTGTGTGAGGAGTGATATGAAAGAAAAGGGAGTTAGTGATAGTGTGACGGGTGACAGGACAGAGTGGAAGAATAAACGTGTTGCGCCAACCCCAAGTAATACGGGATACGGGCAGAAAAACGAAGAAGAGTAGATAGTACACGCACAATAATTTTGCCAGTATTTATTAACACAAAATTTTAACTCTAATATTTTTGCGGGCTGGCTCTCTAAAACAGAGTGGAAAGGAATGAAAAAAATCACCTTCGGACACTTTTTTTTTTCAAATAGTTCCTCAATTAACTAAGATATAGAACTGATACTCTCTTCAAACATAGGTTACGATATTGGTTCCCATCGGGGACAGTTTTGCTATGGAACTACGGCTAGACCCAATGATTTTTTTTATGGTAGGTAAAATCATCCACTGACAAACTCCGCCCTTGGGCGGGGCGGGAGATAGTGTCAGACTCTTACTGACTAAAAACCTAACCTGTTCCTTCATTGCCTTCGTTCCAGGGCCCCGGGGTTCACTTTCGCACAACCCTTGGCCCACTGGGCTTCGACCCTGCTGGGCCCCTACAGTTTGCTGACAACTCCTTGAGGCGCGCGGGAACAGTACGCGCCGTCGACGAAGACCCTATGATGGACTTGGCAAAAACCTCCAAAGAGTCTAAAACTACCAAAAAGCAAGTAACTTGCAACTTGAAAAAGCATCAGTTCCTAATCGTGTGCTAGTGTGCGTGTATTTACAAACTAACATAAGAAGTACATTGCCAACATTACAGCATATAATGTAACATGTTGTTTGTCGTTTAGCGGTACACGTACACCTGCGACCCAAAGAACACTATAGTTAGCACGTAATGTGTGTTTGTAGGCCAACGTAATGTGTCCACAAGGTATCTTTTATTAAAGTGTTTATGGAGGTGTGGGTTATGACCTACGTTAGTTTTCTAATGTAGTACCTACATAGGACTTTAAGGGAGAGAACTTACGAAGTGTTCACCCGCGGTCGTCGCGGTTGCGGACCCGTGGCTTTTGTAGAATGCAGACATATACCTAAGTATGTGAAAAATTAAACCACATTTCACGACGGGTTTTACGGTCGCGGTCTGCGGGGTTGTTCACGGCTCACCGGCGCCCGCACGCTCTGCGGTCGGTTGGCGGGCGACCGCGCAGTGGCTAGCGATAATCGGTCGCCAGGCTTGCGGTCGAAAATCGCAACCGCGAGAGCTGCGTAACCGCATAAATCTGCAGTCTCGTGAGCTTTGAAATAACATAACTGTTTCCTTTACCGCGGCGGGCGCGGGTGATAACCGCTTCGTGAGTTCTTAGCCTAAGAAGTTATTTTAAAAGTAGATTATCATCATCTTCATCAATTCACCCGAAAGACGTCCACTGTTGTACATAGACCTATCCCAAGTCGCTGGAAACACCAATACTGTGCGTCTACTATCCATCGGGTTTCCTCGACCCTCAACAGGTCATCAGTCTACCGTGGAAGGCCTACCAACGCTGTAGTACGCAATCTCCACTCCAGAACCTTTTAATCTTAAGGTGTGTTATCCATACTAATATTATGAGTGTTAAAGTAACTCTGTCTGTGATGTTTTCATGGTTTAATTACTCCTGAGGGAGGTTTAAGTATAATATATCCATATTATAGAAGAGGAAAACCGAGAATTTTAAAGATTCCCTGATAGAAACTGTGTTTTCTGATAGCTATAACCTAGAGATCTTTAAGTCAAGAGTGAATAGGTTACCTCTAGGCAAGCGTGCTCCATCGTAATCAATTACCATCAGGTGTGATAGTGGTCAAACGCGAGCTTATGCATAACAATAATAAAAAAAATAAACTGACAAAGTAGACTTTATATCAAACAATTTTATGAACCATTCAAACTGTTTTTGACATTATATTTCTTTACGAAAAAGAAAGAGGTGTCACCAATCATGAAGCCCATCTGAATGCACTTTAATGATGTGTTGACAAACTTACACAAATGACATGCATGCATGACTCACAGGACATGCTAACAAGATCCCGTCAAACCATTCAACAAACTAACAAAACCGTTTTAATCGGCGAACAATACACCCCGTTATATATACACACTGATTAAATAAATATACATAACAATTAACAAGGTCAACGCGCCCTATAACACCTCAGACTGCAATAAAACGTATGGGCTACAATAGGCCTTTGAAAGGGCCAACCGAACGAACCATTGAGTGGCCAGGAAGGGCCGGAAGTCGCAGGTACTTGTGTAGCGCTTCCGGTTTCGATGCATTCAAATCTCGAACACGGTTGATGTTTGATAGCTGTTTTATTTGTGTATTAGTTACGGGTACCTATAACTACTGGTTCAAGTCGAGCTAATATATAAAGGGTTATTACATTGAGCTGCAGGATTGTACGAATGAATTACCGTGGCCTCTTTTTAGGGTTCCGTACCTAAAAAGGAAAAAACGGTACCCTTATAGGATTACTTTGTTGTCCGTCTGTCTGTCAAGACCCTATATTTCGGGAACGCGTGTAGATACCGAGTTGTAATTAAAACTACAAGTATATATATATTCAAATCAGTGAAAAAATCAAACTTCTAAGTTAAGGAGAAAATACATATACGGTCATTTATGTCGCAAAAAAACGTATATTACGACACTCATAGGGTGAATGTGAATTTTAATTCACCTCAGCAGTTTTGCAGTGACATAATAATCGTTACTAATGTTATTATCAACTCATTTGCACCGTGCAAATCGCACAGATAACCTAAGTGAGTACTATAATGATAATACCTTTAATATGCTCGAGAATTACTAGTCACCCTGTATACAAAGTTCATTATGAATTACTTAATGAACTGTATAAATATATATGGTGACTGGTAATTAGTGATCGATACTTAAACACGTGATTGTAGCCATGATAACAAATAACTTTTACTAAAATCGCGAAAAAAAACCTGCTTGTCAGTACATTTGTATTCGCCTAAATGGTCAAAATAATAAACTTGATTTTTTTCGCGATTTGAGGTTCGGTCCCATAGTAAAAGTTGTTTGTTATCATGAATACAATCACGTGTTTAAGTATCATTCACTAATTACCAGTCACCCTGTATAACCAAGTAGTATCGCTGACACACACACGAACCTTAGGATCCCCGAATTGTCTTATTGACGCCCTAAAAAACCTGAGAGGCCTAATCAGTTTTTGGAGAGAGGTGGGCTGGTTGGAATAAGCCGACCAAAGATTATGGCCACCGTGGCCCACGTACAATGGTCCGCATAGGACTAAATGCGGAAATCATGTTCAAATAGATAGACAGATAACCAAGTAGTAAATTCCATAATGACAAAAACGTCTTGTAAGCTTTGATAATAACTGACACAGACAGACAGGACATATCAGACTTTTTATGACACACCTATGTTCTTTCTTTGCCTTTCGTTCCAGAACCCAGGGGTTCCCTTTCGAAATCAAAAACCTACCGGCCCCTACGGTTTTGCTGACTTCTCTTTAAAACGCGCGTAAAACAATTGGTGCCGTCAGCAATTCGGGTTTAAAAAAAAAAGAAAGTAAGGATCTGAACAATATAACAACAAAATAAAATAATACTAAGTTACAAAAATATATAACTGAAATATTTAACGTAGCAGAGCATGGTAGTTGTGACGATAGTACACAAGTCCTTGAACTGATTGATAATATATTGATATGAATTGTCACAGTAAACAAACGGTGGCGATTGGTTATCGTCCTTACCTACCAATTGCGTTTTGTCTGGATGATATCCTGAAATAGCACATAGGACACTTTTTAAATCGGGAGTGTGTGCCATTGAGATTATAGAATAGATTATGATAGAATAGGATAGGAGAGAATAGAAAAGAATAAACTTTATTGTACATCCAAATACCTAGTAACAATTCAATTCATTTTCTACTTTAATGCGCGGGTGATGCCTTTGGCCAAAGCTTATGTATGATATATATTGTGAATTTGTGACATCTGAAAAGGTCACATACTCTTATTGGTTTGCATCAGGCAAGTTGAATTTATACTTTTTAAAGTTTACGATTTAAAAGCATAGGTGTTCATATTTTGATAGGAAAAAAACCATATATCCGAACATCGTTCGCTTTTAAAATGGTTATCTATTCGTCAGCGCAGAGCGCTAAGGGCCTTGACTACCCTGTTCTCTTTTCTAGACAAGCCTTCTTCCCCTTCTTATCTGATGTCAGGAATTCAATTTCTTTGCTCTGAGCACAATAACAATCTTCGGTCTACAAATAATCGTTTTCTACTATGTAACCTTCACACCGCTCTGGGCTTATCCACTCCTTCTTTTTTGTCCAAGCGATATCACTTTGGAATGCGCTCCCTCTGAATGTCAGGATGGCGACCAGCCGATTTTCCTTTGAGGTGAAGGCGCGTGAGTTTATTCGCAAGAAGTTGGCAGAATAATCACAGCAATGATTGGTTGGTTTTGTTTTTAACATTGCTTATGTATTTATATGTATGTATCTAAATATGTATTTATTATTGTATATTTTGTTTCTTTTCTATTATTTTGTATTATTAGTTACACCTATCATGTTAAGTTTCTGCACCACCCTAAGGTCGACTGGTAGAAAATGCCTAAGGTCTGCCTTTGTACAGTGTTATATGCATAAAGTTTATATAAATAAATAAATAAAGATAGATTGTTTTGAGATTTGACATCTCAGTAATCAGTAGTTTTTACTCAAGTAATTAGTTTCACTTGTCTATAAATACGGGTGTTGTAAGTGTTCTAAATTCTATAAAACTTAGTGACTTTCAATAAAAGTTTCAGAGGCGTAACTACCGCCGTATCAACCGTATTAATGATACGGGGCCTCCAGCACATAGGGGCCCCGACATGGCCCAAAATTCGTAATATGTTATCCATAACCTTAAATTCTCATAGTGGTAAGAGGCCAGTAGCGTCTAGTAATGACTATAAGATAGGCTGTTATAATAGTTTTTAGCTCATTCTGCTCGTTTTGGCATTATAAACAAAAGACGACAATAAAACTAAAGTATTCAACTTCAGAATGATTCAATAAACGTGCTCATTTTCATTTTGGAGGCCTCTCATGACAATAGTTGAAGAACCTATCTTGTACAAATAAAAAACTTCAAAAATATTTGAATAAAGTCAGGTCAGTCCTAATAGGGCCCCATTAGGACTAGCTACGCCACTGACTTTCATATAATTTAGAGCACTATGACATGTCATAAACTAAAAGGGCTATGAAACCCGCATCATTTGGTTGATTAGCATCTCATTGTTCTATAATGCCATGTAACCATAAAAACTCCTTTCCTTAAAACAATTTATGGGATAAAGTAAACATTCGCCTCACGTACTAAGATCACAATGGACGATATAATGGGCTCCTGTTATATAAAAAATAAACAATAGAAAATAAATCTTATATCTGTAACTTACAGCTTAAAATCCAATGGTGTTTTTAGGTAAATCCAACTGAATGATATACAGTCTGACTTTATACGAATTTCCTAAAATATGTTTTATTTCTTAAAATATAAAGTATAATTTCGATTGTAATTTTTGTTTCACGAAATTTTGAACAGGAAAATAGGTAAGCTATTGTAAAAAGGACTAAATCTTAAAGGATTACAGTTTATTTTGGGTTGTAAGAAATTTTGGTGACTTGAACAATACCCATTCAATTTTACACCTTTGGACACGATGTAGCTTGACACAAACGGCTTTTATAAGTCTGAAATGCTCCTGATTTTGTAAGGGTATTTAATTTTCTTTATAATGATCCGAGACCTTATCATTTAAAAATATAATAGCCTCTCTGTTATATTTTTGGTAAGGATACACACATTGTTTATTTTAATAGTTATTAATGGTTTATTAAAAAAAAAAAGATCTGATATAATATATTAGGCACTCAATTTACACCGTTTATTATTGTATCGATAAAAAAAAAATTTGCTTAGATATCAGTGTATTCCGACTAATCTCCGAAATGGCTAGGTACACCAATTTTGATTAGAATTTCATTGGCAGATATCTGATGTTTCTAAAAACAGAATAGGACGGAACGCAGTCGAAGTCGCGTGCAGCAACTAGTGTAAGAATAAGTTAAAACATACCCATTTGCCCCTCAGTTGGCACGTAGTCCGGAATGATTGGGCCTCTATCACAAAACTTTTCACAGAAAAACACTAACATAACATAACTATTGTTCACTTGTCAGATTTCATTCGCACTCATGTTTGTCACTTCGTAGAATCAACCTTGAAAGAAAAAATAAAGAAAATTAAAATAAAATAATAAATAGAAAAAATATTTATATAAATATGTAAAAACAATCGTGGTTCAATTAACTAACTTCAATGAGATGTGTTTCTAAAAATATCAGAATAATATTATAATAAGCGAAATTTTGTACGTGTGTATATTTGTTACTCCTTTACTCTCAAATACCTGCACGGATTAGGATGAAATTTGATACCATGATAGATAACAGCCTAACACAAAAGCTATAATTTTTCATATGATGCATATTAATCACGTAAAGCCACTGTAAAAAGTTACATTAAAAAGAAAACTGTAAAATGAAGCTCATCTCCCAAACTCTCCCTGAATAGGTTAACACCATATTAATAAATTTATAAATACCGAAAGTACGTATCAGCTACCTACTCATAATAACAGTCTCATAACAAACGAAACGACTTTGTTATCATAACTCACCATACAGCACTAAAACATAACATAACACAGCTGCTTGTTTTCATCAACAGTTTCAATTAAGTTTTGACAGTACAACACTACTTAAATGCATTTGTTTTCCTTTCAAAATAAAGGCTGAGGGCGTGGACATAATGTCTACGGCACGGCACCGCCACCGTGCAACGGTACGACGCCGCCACTGACACGGTGTCGTGCGGCGGCACCGTACCGAGTACGGTGCACCGCGGGCACAAGACACCAACCATCGTTCAGTTTTTGTCTTAATATGGACCGCGAAAGACATATTATTCTGCTACAGACTAAAACCTTAGGAATACCCAATGAGTCTTCGGAAATTATATTTTACTAATCACTGGCTGGATTCCGAACAGCAGGAATACCCCGAACCGGCGATGAAGTAGCAGATGCAAAACTAACAAATAATATCGATGGGTCCCAAAAGCAAAATCTTGTTTAAAAATAAGTAATGCAATGTATTTTAAAAATTTTCTCTTAAATAATTTATATGAGAGATGAATGTTATCTGGGTCAGCTTGTACACAATATTTTTGAAGAGCTTAGTTTTTGGGCTATGCACATGGATCCAGATGTTTGGGAAGATTTAGATCGAGCAGATTCTTAGATCCAGATGGAAATCTGCTCAAACCTCAGAGAGTTCATACAGAAAGAGATGTAGTGACGATTTGGACTCCTACATAGAGGATTGGTCAAAAGTGGCTAAGGATAGATAAGAGTGGAAGAATGGAAGGGAGGTCTTTGCCTCGCAGTGAGACACAACAGGCTCATATTAATTATTATTAGAAATAAAAGTTTTTTTTTTCGCATCTTTGCTCATGTTTCACATGGTGTATCTATACAAACTTTTGACTCCGGTTCCATCCCAATAGGGGGTGAATTTTAGAAATTCCTTTCTTAGTGCATACTGTGTACCGAATTTCGGTGCAATCCATTGAGCTATGTTTTGATAGATCAGTAAAAAATATCAGAAAAATACAAGTATAGATCTTTTTGTAAATAAAACATTCTATACCGACTTCTTGTCTACTTTTAATTTAAAATTATTGTGACCTTTTACCTACCTATTAAGTGGCAAAATGTCTGCGAAAAAATAAACCAGTATTTTTAGATCATCGACCAAAATAATATTTCAATCTAAATCTCTATTCCTGTCTTACGTACAAGGTTCTGTGGTAGCATAAACTAGGAAAACTAGTGCCTAAACTACCAGTAATTCAGTTATAACTAAACGTATTAACAACTCAGAGAGGATCATAAATATTCTGTTTGTTAAGGCGATTTCACACAGGATCAACGTTTTTGTCCATCCATCCAACAACTTCAATAGTTTCCATTAATTCGTTTTAAAACAACAACTCCAGGCGGTCGCCTCCTTCTGCGAAGCAGTAATGCTAGTAAAGGAGGAGGCCGACCGCCTTAGGCAAAGGCGGACACGCCGCCGCCGCCGCCGGGTTTCCGATCCCAATTTCCGGCCACCGTAGGCGCGGGCTCGCGGACGGTGGGCAATGGGTAGCTCGCTGTCCGTCCGTCCGGTAACAGACCGGTCCGAGCTCAGGTCGTCTACGGCGCGCACCGTTCCCGCGCGCCTCAAGGAGTTGTCAGCAAACTGTAGGGGTCCAGCAGGGCCGAAGCCTACTGGGGCCAAAGGTTATGTGAGACTGTCACCAAAGGCCCCAGGATAAAGGCAAGGAATGGAAAGGTAGGTTTTTAGTCAGTAAAAGTCTGACACTGTTTCCCGCCCCACCCAAGGGCGGGATTCGTCATTGGATGATTTTACCTACCCAAAAAAAAAAAAAAAAAAAAAAAACTATAACTCATAATATTTAGAATTTCGATTTCGGTGACAAAGTAATAATAAAAACCAAATCATTATAGAAAAAATAAAATACCCGTGTAGACAAAAAGAAACTTAGAAGTTACGGCCACTTGAAAAAAAGGGGCAAATGCATTCACCAGCATCTGTATTGCGGAGTACTTTTAAATACCCATTGTTCTTAGACAATAGTAAGTAACAATAGCATCTTTTCTCCTAAGAAATAAGAAAAAAATTGTTAGAGCTTGAATATCGCCATTATTGCTCGAGACCAGAAAAATAATCCCCGTATTTTTATTCAGTTTCCGTACGTGTTCGCACAGCAGTAGCAAACTGTCAAAAATACTTCTAAATTATCCAACATTTTGTCAAGTTTTCGACACTGGTTATCGTTACAATGAACATTGTTTTAAACAATTTATTTATTTATATACTTTTTTCTATTTCAGTCCACTCTCAACAAGGTCGACTGTGTTAATAGATTTTTTTAATAAATTAATAAATTATGCAGACTTGCTCGTTCAAATTACTTTAGATATTGGCTAAATAGCTTACATCATCATCTGCTCTGCTTGCTAATAATATAAAATTAATTTGAATTTAAACGTTTTTGTGTGAGAATTGCCCGTCTGAGCAGCTCCTAATCACCAAGCAAAAACAATAAGAAGGCATCGCCCGCGAGTTCAGCGTTCGAGAATAGAACGCGTTCTAAATATAAACCAGCCGTTAGTGAAGCGCCGCGGGAACACAAGTTCTAAAATTAAAATGGATTTTAAAATTTAAATCCTGACGTTTCTGTCACGTTCAAGGCCATTCTCCACAGATTAAAAAAATATTACTTTTTTTTTTTTCGAACATCTGGCCGAGATCATACGTCCACAAAACTTTTAACAGATAATAAAATCCAAAATGGCTGCTGTTGTTATGGTTATGTAAACCAAATGAAATCGGTCTTTAATTAGATTTATAGACGCATATTGTCTTAGCCTTGATACGCAATCTACGATGATGGGAATGTGGGCGTTTTGATTAAATGGATTCCATACTGAATAACAAGATTGCCTAGGTATCTAGGCAATGGTTAATTAACCTATTGTTGGGTTGAGTAAAACCTAATTTTAATTTGTAGAGACTGGCCTGTTGGTCTAGTGATTAGTGGCTCTGACTGATATGCCGGAGATCGTGGGTTCTATTTACAACCAGGACAAATGTTTTTGTGATGAGCACGATCAATTGTTCTGTGTCTGGGTATAATTTATCTATAATACGTATGTATTTAGAAATATATTAGTATGTTTATCAGTTGTGTAGTAACCATAACATAAGCTCTGCTCAGCTTGGGACTAGACGGCGTTGTGTGATAGTTGTGGAATATATTATATTATTAGAGGCAGATCTTAATGGTCAGTTTTCATACTCATATACCATTTTACCGTTGACAGAAAGTGCATCTTACGTATGGTGAAAGTGAAAATAGGCGACAAAACTGCTTGAGCTTTTCATTTCGCACAGTTATTTAAACTTAAACGTTTATTGTATATGAAACAAACAATCTTTACGACTGTATGCAAAATAAACAAAAGGAAATGAATGACCGAACAATGTGCTCAAATTACTCAGTTATTACATTTAAAAAGTAAAAGATGCAAATATGGCAATAGTTAGAGTCATTATTATTTTGTATGACTGGTTCGTTAGTTTAGTGGTCGCAAGCATTGATGCTTGAGCATAAGGTGGGTACTGGACAAGTATGAAACTTCAGCTCTGACAGTGCTATCATATGGGGGGGCCCAGCAGGGTCGACGCCTACTGGGGCCAAGGGTTAGGCAAAGTGAACCCTGGGGCCGTGGAACGAAGGCAATGAAGGAACAGGGTAGGTTTTTAGTCAGAAAGAGTCTGACACTATCTCCCGGCCCGGCCAAGAGTGGTATTTGTCATTGGATGATTTTACCTACCATAAAAAACCTTATTATTAGACTCAAATATAAGTGGGGTTTGATGTCAAGTTATTTTCTCTTCTCCTTTATCCTTTAACTTTTTAATATTTTTTTCTTAAATGAATGCATCATATCCACATGTTACTAACTTCCAAATCATTATGATATCATCCCCGTTTTAGCCGAAAAACGTCCACTGTTGGACAAAGTCCTTCTCCAAGCGACGCCACATCGACCAAGTCTATGGGTCTCGCATCCAAAGGATTCCCGTGACTCTCACCAGGTCACCAGTTCTTGTAGAAAGCCTTGTGGAAGTTCCAAAAGTGTACAACATAACGATCTCATTTCCTTTGAAAATCAATAAGATTGTTGATAGAACACTAAAATTCAATTTCCTGAAAAACAATTTATCAACCCGCGTTTAATTTCATATTTTAAATTTAGAACTGATGAATCTTGCGCGAAGGCAACAAACGCTAAATATCCCTTATTCTGTTGACAGTCAGACAAATTAGTTTTCTAAATCCTACCACTGTTTTAGACGACCAGTGTAAAATCAACTTTATACTAAACCAAACTGTCCAAGCTTCAGGGGTCTAACTAAATTAGTCCTGTTTATCCAATTTTGGTTAAGAAATGATCCCCTTATGGTTTGTGAAATTGTCGGGTGTCTGTTACATGTAAATTTAGACTGGAAGTGGATATCTTTTGTAGTTTTCTTTTATTTATATTTAGTAGACGTTACTTTAGACGGAATATATTATGTCTGGCAACACCAAGCGCTACAGTTTGTGAACATTTTACGCAATTGTCTCGTTTCTTATATTGTTGACTGTAAGTAACCGTGGAAATGCATTATTTTTTAACATAAAAGTGCTATACTTATTTACGAAAAAAAAAAATTTGCTTACCATTTAAAATATGAACAGATTTCTTTAGAAATTAGTATCACTTTTGTACCTATAATTCTGTTTCCTTTTTCTTGTTTTTTTCTTATGTGTGCAAAATAATTGGTAAATAAATACAAGAAAGCATTTGTACCTCAAAAAATGGCAAAATACATTGTAAATATATTATGAAATGTAATAATAAATCAGTAAAGCTCAAGTTGAGTGGTGATGAGGCTTATAATGCATACTAGGCTAAGGAAAAAGAGTTATGACAAGTTCTGGAGGTAATTGTATAAAATATACAGTTTTAAATATATATAAAGCGAAATACCACTCACTGATTAATCACGAAATCTCAGAAACTATAACACCTACAATTAAAATTTGGCAGGTAGGTTCCTTATAGGGTGTAGACATGTGCTAAGAACGGATTTAACGAAACTCTACCCCCTAAGCGGATAAAACGTGGGTTGGAAGTTTGTATGGAGAAAACGGCTTTCACGCGGGCCAAACCGCTAGCAGAATTTTGTATTGAATATGGGGCCATTTGAAAGAACGCCATACCACAAAATAAGTACCTAATAGTACGCCATACACGCAACACATTTGTAATGACTCGTGTACGAGAGGGCTACCGATAATCACCCGATAGCTTCTGAAGATATCGATAGGGACCAATTTGCAGCACCAGATAAACACGTAGTTTACCTTGTTCTTACTACATTTATATCTAGCATGTCCTAGAACAAAAATATTCGAAGACATGTGACATTCACCAACCCGCACCGGGCCCGCGTGGTGGATTACGGCCCATTCCCTCTCTTAGAGAGGAGGCCTGTGTCCCAGCAGTGGGAAGATTAAAAAGCTGATGATGATGATGATGACAAAATATTAAAAACCAAAAAGAAAAAGTTCAAAATAAATAACTAAGTCATACTTGACTATAAACTAACAAAACCCCTTTAAAAACTTAATGCTGTTTTAAAGAAGACACAAATGCCCAAAACCTATGAAAGTGAACGTCCCAATCGTAAAATACACAAAAAAACAAACGACATTTCTGTTTGGTCTACCGTATTTTTTTGTCAAACATTTTTGTGTAAACAAAACAGATACGGGACATTAAATGGGAGATGGGACATATGATGGGGACAGTTTCTAATCACAAAAACTATAGGGACTGTTGTTTGCTGATATAAATCAATTTATAATAGCTTTTAAGTCTTCATTTGATCCTGCAGTCAAAAGATGAACTATAAAAATACAGTAAATGTTAACTTTTTAATTTGACAAATATATTCGGACTGAACTCGAGATTGCATTTACGTTTTTTTTTTTTTTACATGTCAATTTTTTCCTCAGTTTAAACAAGATGAGGCCAGTGTTTCGTAGCAAACCCTCTGAGTTTGCTTCGGTGTTCCTTCTCAAAGTCTGTTTTAAAGTCCATACTTGTTTAAAGACCGTTTTAAAGACCTTCATGTAATGGTCAAATCATACAAGAACTATGCAGAATAGTATCTGAGATGATCTTTTGAGTAAAGAACCAAACATTATGAGAAAATTTCAAACAAGAGACTGAAATAAGCTGCAAAAGGGAGTAGGCAACAAATGATACAGTAATAACAATAAAATATATCACTCAATAAAACGTTGTACCTCATTTTAATACATTCTTATTGTATACCAGGAAAAGGAATTGTCAAAGACCAACAGAGCAACAATGAGAGACACAACAATGAAAAGATCTACATAATCTTATCAGCTACAATAAACTTCATAACTTAATGCTAAATCGATTCAAAATCTTATCTTAGTAGGCGTGTGGCTGGAAAGGCCCCACGGCGTCGTCACCTTCCGTTTGGCGCAGGTGCTGACCGAACACGGCAAGTTCGGTCCGTACCTGTACAAGATTCGTGCGGAGACGACGCCCGGGTGTCGCCACTGTGCGGACCGCCCGGTGGACACGGTGGAGCACACAGTCGAGGTGTGCCCCGCTTGGGAAGAGCAGCGCCGTGTCCTCGTGGGGGCGATCGGCGGCGATCTCTCGCGCCGGGGCTTGGTTCAAGCCATGCTCCGGAGCGAGGAGGAGTGGCAGGCGGTCGCCTCCTTCTGCGAAGCAGTAATGCTAGTAAAGGAGGAGGCCGACCGCCTTAGGCAAAGGCGGACACGCCGCCGCCGCCGCCGGGTTTCCGATCCCAATTTTCGGCCACCGTAGGCGCGGGCTCGCGGACGGTGGGCAATGGGTAGCTCGCTGTCCGTCCGTCCGGTAACAGACCGGTCCGAGCTCAGGTCGTCTACGGCGCGCACCGTTCCCGCGCGCCTCAAGGAGTTGTCAGCATACTGTAGGGGTCCAGCAGGGCCGAAGCCTACTGGGGCCAAAGGTTATGTGAGACTGTCACCAAAGGCCCCAGGATAAAGGCAAGGAATGGAAAGGTAGGTTTTTTAGTCAGTAAAAGTCTGACACTGTTTCCCGCCCCGCCCAAGGGCGGGATTCGTCATTGGATGATTTTTACCTACCACAAAAAAAAAAAAAAAAAAAATCTTAGTAGGCGTCTTTACAACATATAATCACTGTCGAAGCTACTATAAAAACCATGCTATACAACAAAAACTTCTTCACTAAACTGCTTTTTGAATAAATAACGGTTTTAAGAACACCTTGCTTTGATTCCGGTGGGTGTCACCACTTGTCAGAAATGGTACTTTAAGTCCATTTAAATGACAGGTACAAATGTTTTTGCTGTGTGGTTCTACGAGTCTTTTCTAAACAGTTTACTGTTATTGATCGTTTATTTCATTTGAATAAAGTAGCAGAAAGTATTCTTTGAAATAGTCATAGTCATAGTAGTTTATTGGTACCTAAGGGACTCCCTACAACTCACATATAGATTAAATTAAAGTAAAAAAAAAAAAAAAAAAAAATATTAAACAACGTCACATAGTAAAAGATGTCGAACCAAAAAAAGACAGTAGATATATCTCCAAAATCTTTTAAATCTTAAGGCAACGAATACAAAAGTTAAGTCTCCTTACAAAAATAAATTGAAATCACAGTTGATAAACAACACGAAAAAAGTAAATTAATTACAAGACGACATGCAAATGAAATTAACACCACATGTAAATTTACTTAAAAATAACAATAAAACAATGATACCGCTACTAAAGGCAACGGTACGGTTCGTCCCTTCGATGTAAAGCAGCTTACACATTATAGAACTAGTGTTGGGCTACGTATGATAGTCTAAAATATTTTGAACATTTACAGGTTTTTTTATAACGAGTATTTTTCAAATACTATTATTGATTGAAGAAGAGTAAAGACCACCAGAAAAGCGCAGATAAGACAATCCCTAAATTTCTTAATACGGTTAGTATGGGTCAACCTAATGCAGAAAATACATATAAGCAAAATAGTTCCTACGAAGAAATTCAAAATTCAGAAACACTTTTAACCAATAATAAGCTCATAAATCTCTCTAGCTTTGATTCTAATTCAGAGCAATCTATTGGAACAAATTTGTCGACTTGTGAAAACACGTCTTAATCTTTTTAATTGGGTGAGGCAGGATCTCTAACGGGACTTGACCCCTAAATGTCCAATCTGTTTTAATTTTATTGGAACTGGTTTGGAGAAACGTCCGTATCACGGTCACGGAAAAGAAGCCACGTGCTCCCTTTGCGTCTTTGAAATTTAATTTATCTTTAACGATCATCTTTCTTTCTGAGATAAGTTGAACGATTTCTTAACACATGATTTTTACTTAGAATTAATCAAACTGCATCTTAGTTTTGGAAGAAGTTTTGAAACCAACGCATTAAAAACCAGACAGGATACTCAACGTCTGGTAGATTTCCTGATTTAGTCCACAAAGCACCATTAAAAAACAAAGCCTATAAGATAAAAAAGGTTTTAATGCCCACCACGTAAGGAGACACCACCAAGGCCAGAACAAAATAATGTTAGCTAACTATGTGATTACATCCACACCATCATTTTGAATGACATCATGCGTTTTGTTCGTCAATTTAACACGTGTGCAATTAGAGGTAGGTAGGTAGTTCATACAATAGTTAATTGGCTACTGTTGTACACTTAATAAGCTTTCAGACCTTGCAGAGTATCTGCAAAGGTATTCATTTTCGGTATAACTACTCTATCATTTAACAAACGCTTCGTCGTTGCCAAGGACAACGTAATTATAGCAATGCAAATTAATGTAATTTATTATTACAGAAAATACTGGACTCAAGTTAACTAAGCCTTTACTAAATTAACAAAATTTTCTTTCTCTGATCCCAATATATTTGAGGCTAATGCAACATTCCTTCTACTTATAAACTTTTTTATTAGTCGCCATGACAGTAGCAACCCCTTGCGGGTTTGCGGTCGGCGAGCAATAGGTAGCTCCAAGCGCGTCTTAAAAAGCTCTCAGTAAATTGACGAGGCCTGCTAGAGCCTGTCTAGGCTGCGAAATGCCTGGAACGCAAAGGGCACCTAGATTAACACAGGTGGGTTAGTAAAAATCTGCCACTCACTCTCGGTCTATCCAAATCGAGAAAAGTTCCAAAAAAAGTAGTCAACCCCTTTATGGTCATACCTGGAAAGATAATACAAGGCATCGTTTCTTTCATCAATCCTTTACTCATATATGATATCATTAATTAACCAGTTAATTTTACCAGTAGCAAATATGTAGCTAGATTACATCATAGGCATTTGGCTACTAAATGTGAAGCCACGTGTGTCTAATAAAAGAGGCCTCTATACAGTAACTAATTGATAAATAGCCGATGATTAGCGCACTTCCCTAGTATTGCGCTTGCGCACGTTCCGCGCACGCCGTCACGTCCATCGTTGCGTCAATGTGGCTACACGTATTCACTATTTGCATAATAACCGATTCAACATTCTTTACGATTTTTGACTCTATCTTATTGATAGCTATGATTTTTTCTTCTGGACCATCGTTAACTAAAATATGATTTGACTGTTTGGTTATTATTATTATGCAAAGCTTCTGTGATTTTAATAAATGCCTTACTATTTTTACTACCAAGTATTTATTAACTTATAAACAACCCTGCCTGACTTCAAATATCTACTCGTAAATCTGTTCCGGAGAAGGAGCAAGTATAATAATAACAATAATAAGTGATGGCGCTGGTTCATCACCGCGCTACTACGTTTAGTCTGGTGAAATTTTGACGGTATTTCAAGTATTTGCTCGAAATGTTTTATGTTGAATAACGATTAGCTTGACTGGTCTGACACTTTTGACTATATTATTCATAAAATTTTATTTGGATCAATCACCGTCAAAATTGTGCTAACCATGGAGTACACACATTGCTTTATCGCTTTTGAACTGTCTTCGACATTTCCTATTTAGAGAACTAAAATGTAATAATTTTTGGTTGTTTTGTTCTGATGCTCAGAGAATTCTAAGTGCCAGAAACTAGTATTTGCAGCTACCGTTTGATGTTACGTACTATTATGATGTGGTGAGTTTAAAGATCGCATCAATTTATAAATAGTGTCAGTTTCCTGGCGAATCTTTTACGGCCATCGTTAGTAGTGTTATTATTAAGAGACAAGTTTTAGTTGGTCGTGTTTTTGAGATACGAATAAGCATTAATGCTATGAGCAGTATAAAAGTGAAGATGATCATGTAAATGTAACATTTCATGGAAGTTATTAAAGTACCAAATGGTAACGCTGAACAGTTGGCGTCGAGTTCAACTTAAACTGTGCTAGATTATCAATGATCACAACCCAAATTTTATTCTAGAATCGTAATTTAAATCCTAAGATTTCGTATATATCTTCTTGTTTCGTTATTATATGAATATATTTTTTCTATCATCAAATAATTTAGCTTAAAACTACATTTTGGATGTACTACATGTGTAGTTGCATGTAGTTTTAAATTTAGAGCAAATGCAACACACGCAATGAGCTAATGTTGGTCCGAAAGTTGATGTCGAATCGTTTCGGTCGCTTCCTGCCAATTCGCAGAAGCATACGCATTTTAACTCTACTGAATTCTCATTACATATCAGAATACAAGGAAAACTCTAGTGAAAAATAGGGCTCGTACGCTAAAACAACTTTGTTAAATGCTGTCTCGTGCCTTTTCGTTAAATATGTCCGATTGAAAAATTTGGTGCACTTAATCACATAACAGATAACGTATTTACGCAATTAGCTAAAGTGAATGGTAAATATTGCATATATTAAACAACATAAAATACCATAACAGCTCTCATAAAATTCCAAACGTGAACAAAAGGACAACATAATGATAACAATTTTTGATATACTGAAGCAGGAAGTTGAAATTCCGTTCAATTGCGATTAATTGTAGTAATCAAGCAATTGTCAAGAGGATTACATTGCTGAAATTAACAATCATAATAGAAGTTACAAAAATACAACTGAAAAAGAATCTAATGGTACTAGAAATAAAGTTAAAAGTATTGTTGGCAAAGAAATGTAGTAAGTAAAGGATACTGAAGTAAATACTCGACTAGTTAACGAAGGGAGACAAATGACAGTCATTTAAAATTTAATGGCGCTTATAAAGCAATTTATGAGGATGAAAAACTTGATAGGATCGCACATTACAAGGAGATAAATTGTTTTAGTTTTTATGTTGAAAGCACTTAGAATTAGAAAGGAGTCTGTAAATTAACAACAGTTATTATCTGTGAACGTAATTATTATCTCACACTTATTTAGAAAGTAGATACAAAAGACATAATGAAGTTATAAGGTGAAATATTGTAATAAATTGAGAAAGTTGTATGTTTGAAATGTAACAATAACAATTCTGGGAAATATAAAAAAATACTTGCAGACATTAAAACGGTTATGATTCGTAACGGTTTATATGAAGTGACAATGGGTGCTAAAATTTACTCAGAACCACGGCAGGCATAAATTTTGCAAGAAGTCGTAAGTATCAGAATTTTGTAGCTACATTGTAAACATACAAATAGGCAAGTCATGGTACGTAACCAAGGCCAATATCAATCTTAATCCAAAGTAAACTACCTTATCAAATTTAATTTTCTTTGGTTTAGTGAACCATAATGCTCCCATGACAGATCCAGATTATATTGAAGGTCACGACCTGCATAAATGATATCACTGATACGATGTACGAGTACAATCCCACTAGAGGTCACACGACCAACTTAAAAAGACCCATACTTGGTAATATAATTACGTTCATTGATTCTGATTGTCATACAAAAAAGAGGAAGGTAAGAGGCCTGTCAAGCTTGGTACTGCAAGAGTTGAATCATCAACGATAACAATAAAATGAAGAGCGAATGTACATAACTACGTACAAACTGCTCATTGTTATATTATAGTATGTTCTACGAAACGTGACCAGTGAAGGTGTAAATTGGATCAGGGACATTTTGGTGAAGTTTTTGGTAATGAAATGACGAAATGTAAGTACAGGGAAAATTATTGTGATGAATTTGTATGTGACGGATGAGCAAACAACTTGTGAAGTTTGATTTAAATACGTCATCGGTAAATATGGAAAAGAAAGGAGAATATTAAAGTGGGTTGTTGACGTAGGTAATCCATTTAATAAGAAAGAAGGTATGATGGCCAAGCCACCGGAAAAAACTTGAACGAAATAGAAGAAGGAGACAAAATTAATTATCATGAAAACAACTTGACTTAGTCGTATTCTAAACGAATGAAAACTTCCACCGTACGCTCGAACTTGCGTACGACCGTCCGGACAGAACCCAAGTCGTCGACGGCACGAACGCTCGTTCCACGCGCGCCTCAAGGAGTTGTCAGCAAACTGTAGGCCCAGCTAGGTCAAAGCGTACTGGGGCCAAGGATCGTTTTGAAGGTTCGGCCCCGGTATGAAAGGCAACGATGGAACAGGAGTGGGTTTTTAGTCAAGTCTGACACTATCTTCCGCTTAGCCCAAAAGCGCGGAGATATCATTTGATGTTTTTTCCACCGAAAAAAAGCTAATGAAAGCTTAATATATATCGAGAGAGACTAGATCCTGCAGCAAAGGGAACTATAATATAGTTCGGGATCTAATGTCGAATCCAAATGATGTAATGATTTGTATGGACCTCATACTTAGCAATCGAACCTTTTACTTCTCTTACTTATTGTTAGCCTTTAATATTCCAAAATCTTTTCAATTCCTAAATTACAAAACGTACTTCCGCTCTTTCGTCTGTGACGTGATATAAAAAACTGTTCCCACATCTAATTGTACCACTTTTTCAACAATTGATGCGTGCATCCTCAACACCGGTACCTGACTGCATCCGCTGGCGAAACTGATAAAGCCTGCCACACATTGCCACATTCTATACACGTAGGTACTATAAAGTGTGGTGCAATGGAGAAACGTTGTGAAAGAGAAGTAGTTACGGATGCTAATGATACTTATTGGAAAGATAATTTTAAGTACTTACGTGAGAAATTTATGTTGGATTTATTCTTAGCAGGTTTTCACAAACTGACTTATACATTTAAATATCATTATTTTGCAGTCATGAATCCAAAAACCTATTTTAACATGATAAAGTGATTCCAAAGCTTTAGATAAGGGTTGTTCAAGATCTGAAAGGAACCCAAAATAAGACCGCAACTAGTAATGTAGAAGTAGGGAAATATGATTTCATTTTATTGACTTAACACTAAAAATCAAACACGATAGAGTTATGGTGCAGCAGAATATTTATAAGCCTACTTTAGAATTATAATTATATTTATTACACCAAATCTATAGCGAATTAGCGATAGTGAGTGAGAGATGGTTCAAAAATAAACATCCATACTTTTCGAAGCATACGCGTTTAGCATCATTGGGATTTTATGCAAGATACACGTAAAGATCTACGAAGTGGTAATAACATACTGCGTAAGAAAATGATTCGTACATACGTCATTACGTAGGTAGCACTCAAGTGTTTCCTCCTCACTTATAACCACCATAATAATGGCCGAAGATGTGAGCTTCGTTTAAATAACGTCATCAACCGCTAAGTAGCCTAACAGGATATTAAGAAATATGGAGATATCGAAGCTATGCACCTATCTTTAGTAAAGAGATTATTTAGATAAGCAAGGCATGATTGTGACCATTAGATGCTTGGTCCTCAGTTGAAATGTGAATTAGAACAAACAGGTGGTTATTTAATTATTCATGGAAGGTAAACGAAGGTCCAAAACAATTTTGTGCTTCAAGTACTTTGCGAACCAAACATAAGTTATTCTGATTTACGGTAGGTTAAGTAAACAAGCTGATAATTTAAAGAGTTTGTTATCAATCCATGCACTTGTCATAACAATATCAATCTCAGTATGAAATTGGGTCGATCCTAGTTCAAATTCTATTTCTGATTTCGATGCTCCAGAATTTCGTACCTGAATCGTATTTATCGACCAGCAAAAATCTAGGTTGATATTCATTCCGCTGTTTTGAAGATATTTAGAAGTATTTATCTAAATTCCGAGATTCTGGAGCCGTTGAATTATGTTAAAGCCGCAATATTTAAAGAATTAATAAAATCTTGAAAGTTTTAAAGCTTTTCAAATTGTATTCGCTTTGATATTCGTTATTTTATCTCCTTTCATCTGGAGACTATGAAATTCTTTAGTATCTTATAAATATTAAACACTGCTGTTTCGTCCAAGAATAGAAATAAATGACCGTCATTAATATTTTCGCAATTCTGTATGATAACAAGGAAGGCGTCAGTTTTGTCACGAAACATAACATTGTTTTTGTTAAGATGGTCAACCAAATTATTCAGGCATTCTCTACCTACAATATATTATACTTTACGGCATTGTTACATATAAACAACATAGTTTAAACCAGACAAGTTTATTAATAAAGTAATTTGTGGTCATTGGCCACACCCACACCCACAACGACACGTGGTCATTTATCTGTTCCTTATCTGTAAGTAGTCGAACAAACATGTCATTAACTATCACTGCACGAAAGTTCACTGTCAATGACTCTTTGTCACAACTCTTTACTTACGATTTTTAAAACTATTGAAGCAAGACGATGGAGCACTTGTACAAAAATTTACTAAACGGATTGATCAATAAACCTGAATAAATTATCGGTCTGTTTCTAGCAATCATTTGAAGATGACTGAGCTATCCATGTGTGCATTAAACGCATTTTAGTGCTTTGCATTGCTCAAAAGCGAGGCTAAGATTAGTTTTTGACGCTACAACAAAATCAAAACATATTGAAGGTGTTGCGAATGTTGAAGCAAATGATGGCAATTTTGTAACCCGCCACAGGAACGCAATGATTCAAATTGCATACAAATTGACTGTCGTTACCAATGCACATAGCTATTTACTTGAAGTGGCAATTTAAGAGATGGTTTCACAATCGTCATATCATCATGAAAACAGATATGTGGGAAAAACCTTTCGAAACTGGGAGCATAAAACTACGATTTTCTTTTCCGGGAACATATCTATTTATTTCTACTCGCTAATAATTTAATTACGCATACATTATAGATCCAAACCTTTCTCATGAATCACTCTGTCAATTGGTAGAAATTGGTAGAAATTGGTAGAAATCGTTCCGAATTTTTAGTTTGTTGCGAACAGACAAATAGACGCGGTGGGGAACCTGGTTTTACAAAGGTAATATGTAAAGATGTATCACCGAAGAATTTGTTGGATGGTTTATGTAAATGATATGACTAGAAAGGCGGTGACTTTTGAGATAACAACTATAATAGACATAAATTAAAAATGACATGGACCGCCTACTCTAAGGGTAAAAACTCACGAAGCGGTTTTCAATTGGGCCCGCCACGGTAGAAGAAACCGCTGCTTTATTTCTAAACTCACGAGACCGCAGTTTTGTGCGGTTACGCAGCCGTCGCGGTTGCGATTTTCGCCCGCAAACTTGGCGGTTATTTATTGTTAGACATGCGGTTTCAAGAAGGCCTGTCGGTGCAACAGGAGCCGCAATCAACCGCGGACGGCGCGAGCGTAAAATTGGTCGTGAAATGTGCTTTAATTGTTTATATATACTCGTACGAGTATGTACTCGTACGAGTATATATAAACAATGTACATGTGTATATTCTACAGAAGCTGCAGGCCCACAACCGCGGCGGCCACGGATGAAAACCGCTCCGTGAGTTCTTAGCTTCAAGCTTTCAGACTAGAAATTGATTTAACAGGTTCTCAGATTTATTTAACATCAGAAATCTACATATTGCAATATCGCATTAAAACCACTGCAAAGTAAATCATTAATAATTTATTTACGACAATTATCGTATATGACAACACACATTTATAAAATTCTTTAAGAGGTATACGTTATAAACATTGTACAACGTTTATTTAGTAGATACCTACGAAGGATGTAATAAATAATAATTACTGATAGATAAAATGGACAATTGGAACTGGAGCGTTTGAAACATCATTGAACATAAGCATATACTAAACTTTGTTTGAACTTATTGTAAAGTACCTAAATGCAAAATTGAATAAGACGAACATGCATTCGTAATCGTTCTCAATCTGTACGTAATATATTAATTGATAATGATAAGATTTCAACATATACATAGCCTGTATGTTTTCAAGGTCGACGCAATTATGGACTTTATCCATAGATCTCAATTATTTTAATTTTTTAGACTTTATTGTAAACTATTACAAACATACAGAAAGGAAACTAAACAAAATTCATCCATCTCACTCCTCAAAAACAAACAAATTTACTAAACCTAATAAAACACGTAAAACATTTACATAGACGACTTGGAAGAAACTGCTCTGAATTCCGATTTGATAGACTTGAAGTTGACCCAGTTTACGGTAATCTTACTTGTCTCTAAAGATAAGCAGTGCATTGATGTTTATCTTTATCTTCCACCAGAAGGACACTGATGACTCAATCTTCAATATACACGTGTGGCAGGTGAGGAAGAAATACATTGTGTTGTGTAAAATCTTTAAACCAAGTCTCGTGTATATTCCATATTTTTTTTTGTTGTCAGGTGATGTTATATCTCTTTCCAATACAAAGTAAATGTGGGTCACAATAATTAAAAGTAAACATAAAGAATACTTTAATAATCTTCCGCTGTCTATTTTTGGTCAAGATTTCTGTTAATTGTTAACCAATTAATAAACCGGTTCATTTAAATTAAACGTGTGTGATTTAACGAATCGTAAAAGTTTTAAGATATGCATTTCAAAGTAGCCAGTTCTGTTTTAAAAATAAAGAAAATGTTTCTTAGTTACCCAGTTATGTTCACAAAAGTATCAAATTTCACATTCGAAACAAGGTGCCTAATCCTGACATCTGCCATTCAAACCTTTGGGTGTGATAGCTGATACGATACACCTGACGTTATTATTCAGTATTTTGTTCTTATACCTCCCACACGATGGCAGAACAGGTAAGCCACAGATCAGTAATAAGGCAGAAAGGTAAAAGTGAAAAAAAAGGGTGTTTTGAAACAGCACCATCAACGGACAATTCGACAGTTACAACTTGCGACCCCTTACTTTCAACATCCCATTTTTTTCCGTTTTGACTTCTATCTCCTTCCTATCATAAATCAAATATTTCTTGTATGTATATCTTTCGGCATTTTTTTTTTGCTATGCGGAACCAGCCCTCTTGAGACATATCGCTGCCATCCGGGAGATGGTCTCGAGTGCCGGAAACAGTTATAAATCTATAAAAACAGCTAACAAGGGATCCTTCATGGGGGTTAGAAAGTTTTTGATCAGTGCCAGATGGCTCTCTTTGACATTAAGCTATTGACGTTTGAAGATAAGGTGCAGGATGACGAAGAAACGTTGACTTATGTTGTTTGAACCCGAAATCAGATTAATTTTAACGACGTAGATGTAAAACATACAAATGTCCTTTTCCATTTATTTCAAGTTTAATTTAGGACAGCGGCTACCATGGAAGCTGTAGGAGGCAAAGATATTATACAACAAGAACTAGACATGCTTCATATCATGATTGAAGGAACTGGTCGTGAACTGGTTAACGAGATCTTGATTACTACATCATTTATTTTAAAGCGAACCTTAGCTATGATTATAGGTCGTGATACAATATCATATAGGAAATAAGTGATGAAATCGATGCAAAAAAATTTATTCGGAGAAAGGCGAAGACGAGATGGATGACAATCGTCATGTTATAAAACATATAAAATCTAGAATACGAGGGTCATTCAATAAATACTTAGCCTACAAAAAGTAAACGAAAATTTTGGAAAAGTGGCAATTTATTTTTCAACATAGTCTCCTTTTAGTTCGATACACTTAGCCCAGCGATGCTCCAACTTTTTTAACCCGTCCGAAAAATAGTTTTTGTCAAACTCTGCAAAATAGGCCTCCGTGGCGGCGATGACCTCCTCATTTGATCCATATCTATTCCCGGCGAGTGATTTTTTCAGATTAGGAAACAGAAAGAAGTCACAAGGGGCCAAATCTGGAGAATACGGTGGATGGGGCAGCAATTCGTAGCGTAATTCGACCAATTTGGCCATGGCAACGGCAGACGTGTGAACCGGTGCGTTGTCGTGGTGAAACAGCACTTTTTTCTTCGCCAGATGGGGTCGTTTTTTCTTTAATTCGGCGTCGAATCGGCCCAATAAATCGGCATAGTAAAGCCCTGTAATTGTTTTACCCTTCTCGAGGTAATCGATGTAGATCACACCTTGTGAATCCCAGAAAACGGTGGCCATAACTTTTCCGGCAGATTTTACAGTTTTCGCCTTCTTTGGAGCACGTTCCCCGGTCTGGATCCATTGTTTTGATTGCTCCTTGGTCTCTGGTGTGTACCAGTGGATCCAAGTTTCATCGACGGTCACAAAACGACGCAAAAGCTCCGCTGGATTCCGCTTAAACAGAGCCAAACACGTCTCCGATGTGGTCTCACGGTTGCGCTTGTTTTCCGGTGTGAGTAAACGCGGCACCCATCGCGCCGACAGCTTTCTCATGCCGAGTTCCTCGTGAAGAATATGATGCACTGTTCCTTCTGAAATGCCTACAGTCTCAGCTAGCTCCCGAACCTTCAATCGGCGATCTGCCAATACGAGATCATGGATTTTTTTAATGTTTTCCTCCGTAGCAGCTGTTTTCGGTGCACCTGGACGTGGTTCATCAAAAACCGACGTACGGCCACGTGCAAACTCGTTGAACCAATTCTTGACGGTGGCCATCGATGGAGAAGAGTCACCGTACACAGCATCCAAGCGCTCTTTGATTTCGATGCGCGTTTTCCCTTCCAAAAATAGAAATCGAATTACCGAACGATATTGCTCTTTTTCCATTTTTGTAAAACCGATCGACACGTTCGCTTCCTTAAGTTGTCAAATTAAAACAAATGAAGGGATTGGAATGAAAATTTGAAAAAAGAATTAAAAAAGAATGTGCTACACTGTGGTAAAACTCTTTTGAAACTACAGCGCCCTCTGGCGATGAGGCTAGGTACTTATTGAATGCCCCTCGTAAATAATATGCAGGTGGAGGTAATGTTTTCGGAATAAGTAAATACAGAGTAACTATTGACATGAATTCAGTTTCAACAGCGAAGTTGAAACAGCTGGTACAGTCTGGTTCACTTTGCTTGCAAGGTACATTTTATTTATTTTTCTTTATTGTGAGCACGCTCCTGCAATCTTTGGTGCAAACGTGTTTTAAGGTGCGTTGACATCAAGTACTGAGGTTAACTTGCTAGAAATAAAAAGTACTTGGGATGTTTAATATTTTATAGAGAAAAAATACCTGTAAAGTATTGCATATGTTTTTTTTTATTCTCTAGCTAGAAAACAATAAGTGCGTACATGTTATAAAAAATGTAGTCTTCTCTGAATTTTTACAGCAGTTTCAGAAGAAAACAACAATAATTGCAATTGTAAGTAAAATTATTCTTTAGTGAAATTTTAATTAGAAGCCGTTTCAGTTGCAGAAACATTTTGTAACAACGCAAACGATACACTGTTTGCAAACATAGCCGAGTTTTACAACTAGGTAAAACCGTCTCTAACAATTCATTGTAATAATAAAAGTCGCTTTTAACGTATGTCTAATGGTTTCAAGAACCATTAACGCCGCCGTCAAGACAGATCAATGGACATTTCTTTTTATACGCACATTGAAAATACACATAACCTTAAACTTTTTACTGCGTGTACTTTCGTCTTTCGGTACTAAAATTTATGCTAGCCACAGATTTACGCACATTTAAGGGCCAATTACGATAAGAATAACCTTGTTCTTATACGAATGAACTTGTGGTATAAGGGGTCCAAAAATAGAAGACCCGATATTAACCTAAGGCACTGAAAGTATGGGGCACGATTCCGTAAACGTTAGACTTCTAAATGCACGATGTTCAATTGCATCTACTGAGATATCCTCAAGGCTTTTCTGTAAGTACAACATTGTAAATAAGACGCCAGGTATGGGTCGTTGTCTAATAAATGGCGATATAATCGCCCCCTATCACATTGGGAACAAATGCCGTCATCGAGATGTGGGTGTCGGTACAGACTCAGACGTAGGTACACTTACACCGCAGATTGCAGATGACAGTTGTCAATTAAAAGTGAACTAGATTAATTGATTTCTTCCTTCATATATGCCAAGAATACAAATGATAAAAATAGATTATTATTTTATAATCAAATTATATTGGTACCTATTGCGTCAAAGGGCTAAGACAAGTCAAGAAATAGAAGAAAATAATTTAAAGAATAATATTGTAAGACGTTATAAAAGTAAGAAATATTTCAATATTTGTATTTGTATTTGGTAGGTATATTGATATCCAAATTAAGTCAAATAGTCCACGTGACCTGAAGAGACGGAACCCATGTGCCTATCTCGGGTTAAACTAACGTTTGCACAGTACTCGGTGCTTAACAAAATATTGACTAAAACCAATAGTGAGTCACCAGCTGTTGGTATAGCTACCATATGAACTACTGCTACTTAAGTTTCGGTAAAAATGTGTTATGTTTCTAAATGTTTAATATTTCAGTTTTAAATTTTACTATGGATCAATAACGTATTTTGAATGAAGCGTTGGGTCTATGAGACCTTGATGATTTGCATGTGATTCTCAACTTGGGAATAATGTTTACTTGTAATTGAAGTATATTCTAACGCTTAATCAGACCATTTCCAATACTCGTCTATAAAAATATAGTATGTTTTGTTAGACTTCAACTTCACTAGCAAAAGCAATACGCTTCAACGTTGGCATTAGCAAACAGGTGATGTACAATACAAGCATAATACAAGCTTTTCTATCTAAGTCTTCAAGATGCGCAGGCATGATTGATTATATTTCCATCTTCTCAACATACACTTGCAAATAATGTTTTGTGTATTCAATTGCGTTCATCCAAACATTTGTATGTTTTATCCTGTTACTAGAGCTATATTGCGAGAAAATACAAAATTGTTAGCATTATCGCTACAGTAGACATTATGTTAGTGATATTTTTTTTTATTTTGAAAGCATTTATTACTTTCGATATCAACAACTGGGGGCCGCAAAAGGGGAAAAGATATATGCAATATACGTTGTACGTGTTTATTTATACTCTTTCAGCTACAAGGTCGCTAGGACTATTTTAGGGGAAATATAATTTTTGATGCACTCTTAATCAGTTTTCCTTTTCTTCAAGCTAAATTACTAGCTCGTAAAACTTTTTACAATTTTATTTGTTGTTAAAAGAGTTAAGTCAATATGCCTAGTGTTTATTAATGACAAATTATCACCAGACTTTTCAAGCCGTACAATTTTAGTCAACAACAACTTCAGTTGTCTTAAGAACAACTTCAGTCTCTAGCTTTTATCTTCGTAAAGCTTTTTCGGAACAACAGCAGGAAAAATATAAATAAACAAATATTGTGATGTCAGATGCATAAAATTTAAGGTTAGCACGTTCTTTTACTTTGTAACACATAATATATTCAACAAGGACTTCAGATTATGTTATCTAAAGGCTAAGTTGAAGGTTATTTGTCTTAACAAAATTTCTCAATACACAGTCTTACGAGTAATAGACTGAATTAAAATTTTGCTTAGCGAAGTTAAAACCAAAAATTTGGATAGACATAGAAAGTTCTTAATAAGAACGTTATTGATGACGAAGCAAGAGACTAAATTGGAGTAGAACTCATTAGTATGGAGACAGCTAATTTCACTTCCTTAATTAACTACTCCTTTTACAAATGACACTAGAAAAGGACCATTTATCTTACTGATCACGCAATTCTTTTTTACGATCTTTTGGACTTTGTATTTGGCAAAACTAGATTGGTTTGGCCAAATACATATATAGATATGGATTTAATCAGTAATATATTAAAATCAATTTCATTTTCTTACTGTTAAATTTATTTTTCACCCGCGTGATTGTAGAAATTTTTCCCTAGGGAATATACTCCCAGGATAAGCAGTAGATAACCTATGTGCTATTCCAAGGCATCGACTACCCGTGTACCAAGTTTCAACGAAACCGTTTAGCCGTGCGAGCATGATGAAGTAACAAATACACAAACTTTCCGTTTTATAATATTAGTATGATTTTTAATATCAATCTAAGAAACGATTACTTCTTAACAATTATGAAATTGATAAATTAGTAAACACAAGACCAGTCTGTTGTTAATTTGACCTCACTTATCAAGTTCATTAATGTCATTATCAAATTATGACCATTAAATCCAACGTAAATTAAAGATACATTAGTACACAATATAAGCGATAACAATGTTTACAATAGTATCACTTTGTACATTTTTAAGTACAACGTTACGTTCATTCGCAAATTCATTCACATTATGATGACTCAAATTCTGTTTATTTTTGTTGCTATTATGCCAATATGAATCACACGTCTTATACTTTATCGAGGTTTAACAACGATCGAGGAAACCAAGGATTTCATCAATATTAGAAAAAATATCGCTTTTAATAAAAGTGAACTAAACCACTATCACGTTTATCTATGAAGATAATGACTTTATAATGTTGAGTAAGATAATGTTAAAAGAAAATACGAACCTTTAAATAAATTAAAAGGTGATCACTTAAACAAAACTGCACTGTTTAACGTTAGCACTTTTAAAGATCTGATTACACTAAATCACAAGAAGGATCTATTTGAACGATCAATATATCGAAGAAAATGTGCGTGTAGCGGCGTTGATCGATGCACGAGAGCAACTGACAAGAGGAATCGCCGACCCATGCGCCGGCGCAGGACTAACCGACCGAGTTCAAAAGACCACCTTCATTTGAACCGGTAGTCGTATAGGAGGCCTTTCTAATTGGTTGGATTAAACCGTGTTTATTCACCGTGAAACTAATGTATTTTTAGTAAAATACGTAGGGCAGGTAACTACTGTAGGGCCAAGGGCTTCGATTGTAAAAGTCTACTGTTTTTATACCACATTGCTTAGAACGATACAAAGGTATGCAAGTACATGTTATATATTTTACAAAAACATAACTGAAATAATGGTAGGATCTTAGTGATAACAAAGTTAAAAGTAGAACTGTATCTATAACAGTAGATAAAGTAAGTTTCGGGTATGACATATTTGATAATACTAATATAATGATTACAAAAATTGTTGAGTATAACAAGAAAATGTAAGTCAAGGAAGGAAACCTTAACAACGTGAGTATACTATTACCGTATTACGTATAAAACCTGATGTCTCGTTCGAAATTTTAGTTATAAACCAAAACCAGTTCCAGTATTAAGATTTCGATTAGATTTTAATAACAAATTTTCCGTTACGGGATTACCAAACTGTGGGAAATGTAATATAAACTTAGATGAATAGATTATGTTTTTATAAATGCCAGTGCCATCAACGAGTCACGGAGAACATTTGTAATCAAGCAAACAAAAAGTGCTACGAAATTGGAAATACTTGACATTTAGTTTAATCCGGAATTGGAAATCCGACTTCTTTTGCAACAATTGGTACTTTTGGAACCATTAACAATTAACATTGTTGGCTATGTTGGTTAAGTCTACTCCATCATGTTATTTTCAAAAAACTACAAACTTTTACGGTTCCGTTACAGATTTATTTTCTACATCAACGAATTCAGCACTAAGAATAACGAAGTAATAAACAGTCACTTCGTTATCTTCAAAACTACAATTAAGTTTATTGTCAGTTAAAATAAAAACATCACTCAACTTTTATTTCAAATCAATCACACGAAACACAAAATCACGATTCATCACAATTCGTTCGAGTGTTCTATATTCGGCAGTATCGTGGATCGTTCGGGTCGGATCGATTTGGATCAATAACACGGAACAGTAGCCGTGTCAACGCACTGCGCCCGCGCAGGCTAAGGACGACGCGACCAATTACGAATCCGTCAAGTGGATTGACATTTATTAGGCTGCCGATATAATTATAGTTATTTTAACTGTCATTCTTCGATATTTTTAAACTTGATAATTATAAAATTGATCATGGATTTTATCTCCTTTTTAGGAAGAGACGTAAGTTTATAAGTAGAATGTGATAGGTTGAGTTGACATATATCTCTTTTGGAATTTGAACTTAGATCATATATGTATGCTTCGTGTTCCTTATCAAACATATTTGATGAATGCGACATTAAAACGTATCTTCCTACGCAAGTTGTTAAAGTCAGCTAAGAATGATGGTTCACTTAAGCTTCCGTAGGCGCTAAGTTGACTATTTATCATACTTTTAGGCTACACTGTTACAACTCAATAAAGTTATTTGAATATTTGATTGCAAACACATTTGCCAAAGGTGATGATAGTTTTACCATTTAATGAAATAAATAAATCACAAAAATTGCCTAAAATTCATCAAAAATGTAAGGCTGAAGAAAATACAATAATGCCACGAAATACGCACAATAACGCGTTATGAAAAGCTCAAATTCCTCAGGAGGCGGACATTAACAAGGATATATTTATAGCTGGACAGCGTTAACTACAGCCTAAGGCAATATAAATAATAATTTAATATCGCTATTTAGTTATTTTTTTTTTTTTTTTTTTTTTTTATTTAGCCTGTTCTGTCCCACTCCTGGGCAAAGGCCTCCCTCCACGCCTTCCACCTCTCGCGGGCCTGCGCCTCCTCTTGCCAGTTCTGGAGGAATCTGTCCAGCTCATCGCGCCATCTCCTTCGCGGTCTGCCGCGACCCCGTCGCACTGTCTTAGGGCACCAACTTTGTGCTATTTTTGCCCACAGTTTGTCGGGCATGCGGCAAACGTGTCCTGCCCAGTCCCATTTCAGCTGGGCAGCCTTTTGAGCCACATCAGCTATTTTGGTTTTGGAGCGCAGCGTAGTGTTTCGAACTCGATCCGTTAATTTAACACCAAGTATACTGCGCTCCATTGCTCGTTGGCAAACCTTGAGTTTGGACTTTTGGATATTAGTCAAAGACCAAGTCTGTGCGCCATAGGTCAACACAGGGAGAATACACATGTCCATGAGCTTTTGTTTTAGTGCCATGGGCAATTCACCTTTGAATAAGTCTTTCATGGACCAGTAGCTCTTCCAGGCGTTTGCAGTTCGTCTCGCGATTTCTTTGTCTTGCCTCGCCTGGAAAGAGACTACTTGGCCCAAGTAAAGGTATTCTTGGACATGTTGTATTGTCTCCCCGTATACTTTTATGTTTTTTGGCGCTTCGTTGGTCATGACTTTAGTCTTTGACATATTCATCTTCAGTCCAACCTCAAGGCTTGCATCACTTAGTTCTTGTAGCATGCGTTCGAGCTCGGTGGCTGAAGAAGAAAAGAGAACAATGTCATCAGCGAAACGAAGATTTGTTAGCCTCGTCTCACCAACGACGATACCTCTCTCCTTCCAATCAGCTGCCAATCTTTTGAAAATTTCTTCTAGGGTACTGGTGAACAATTTAGGAGATAGCGGGTCGCCCTGTTTGACTCCTTTTTGTATATTAAATTTTTGACCTGTGGTTTCTAATTTGATTGCGGCTGTGCTATTCTTATAAATTATCCGTAACAGGTTAATGTAAGTGGGATCTATTTGTTGTCTGCTTAAAGCGTCAAAAATGGCTGTGTGTGTGATGCTGTCAAACGCTTTGGAATAGTCAACAAACGCCAGGTGGAGCGGGATCCTGTACTCTTGGTGTTTTTCTATTAATTGATTGACTGCGTGGAGATGATCCGTCGTACAGAGGCCAGGTCGGAAGCCTGCTTGCTCAGGAGGCTGATATTTGTCTAATTCGCGGGATATGCGATTTTCGATTATTTTAATAAATGTTTTATAAATGTGCGAAATTAAACTTATTGGCCTGTAGTTGTTTATATCAGACTTGTCGCCTTTTTTGTGAAGAAGAATGATATTGGAATGGCAAAAATCTTTCGGAAAGGTACCTGACTGCAAAATATTGTTGAATAATTGAGTTATATAATGGAGAAGAATGGGTTCCCCTATTTTCAATGACTCTGTGCTTATACCGTCTTCGCCACATGATCTATTGTTTTTCATTTTGCTGAGAGCTACATGCACTTCATATCCAGTAATAGGTGGTATACTATCAGAGCAGCAATAATCGGGTATTTCTTGTGATAGCGTATTATCAGAGTAAAGAGATTTATAAAATGTTGTGCATATTTCTAACACTTTCGCTCTGTTTGTTTGCTTGTTACCATTACTGTCTTTTAAATGTGTGATCCACGACTTGTTATTTGAAATACCTTGCTTAGCAATTTTTAGGGAGCAATTGTTTTTTAATGCATTTTGAACTAGCCTATTGTTGTAATTCCTAATGTCTCTCCTGATACTACGTTTAACCTCTTTATCTTTAAGTCTATATTCTAAGTCTCTATTAACTTTACTCATATCTAATCTTTGTTCTATTAATTTTATAGTGTCATCTGATAACTTTTTACTCTTTGTTTTCATTTGTCTAACTGCTTTGCTAGCTTTAGTTAAACCGTGTATTATTTCATCATATTGTTGTTGAACACTTTTTTCTTCGAAATCTTTGTCAAGTAAATCAAAACTATTTCTTAGTTCCAGTTTAAATTGATTATGTCCTAGCATAAGTGATTGTTTACTTAATTTTCTAATTTGGTTTTTCATAAATTGTTGTCGGTTGATTTTTGTGTCTATTTTAATAATTGCGCGAACAGGTCTATGGTCAGAGCTAAACTTAATTTGATTTATGATATGGATATTTTTAATTATTTGTTTATTAGAGGTAAGAATATAATCTATTTCGTTTTTAGTTTGGTTATTAGGAGATATCCAAGTCCACCGCCTGTGTGGCTTTTTGTAGTAGAAGCTGTTACCTACACATAAGTTTTGTCCAAAAGCGAATTGAAGAAGGCGTGTTCCACGTTCATTACGGACTCCGAGGCCGTGTGGACCCAAAATATTGTGGTTATCTAAATCTTGCCTTAATCCAAGCTTGGCG
This sequence comes from Leucania comma, assembly GCA_958295575.1. Taxonomy (NCBI): domain Eukaryota; kingdom Metazoa; phylum Arthropoda; class Insecta; order Lepidoptera; family Noctuidae; genus Leucania; species Leucania comma. The sequence continues at coordinate 17,043,866 of OY282477.1, read as the reverse complement.
TTAAAGTCACCCAACACTATATTCCAAGTGCTTCGATGTTCATCGCAGGCTTTGTTGAGGAGATCGTAGAAATCTTCTATTTCATCGTCAGGATGGTTTGACGTGGGAGCGTATACTTGGATGATGGTTATTGTTTGTTTGTTTGAAACTTTGAATTTAAGAACTGCGATCCTATCAGAGTATGATATAAATTCTGAAATATTGTTTTTCCATTTTCTAGCAACCAGAAACCCCACTCCATAGAGTCCTTCACTGTGTCCTTTGTAGTAGAATATGGCGTTCTCTCGATCTATGGTCTCTTCACCGTTTCTCCTAACTTCTGATAAGCCCACAATATCCCAGTTGACTTCATTTAGCGCGTTTTCGAGCTCTAGCAGTCGATCCTCAGATTTCAGAGTACGAATGTTGTAAGTAATAATGTGAAGTAGTTTATCGGTGTCCGGTTTTTTGTTTGCCATGGTCGTTGGACGGGAGATCGATCTCACCCGGGGATTCTTAGCACCCCTGACTCCAGGACGAAGCTGCCCACCGTCATCAGCAGCAACGCCACTGTAGCCGCCGGGCATTTGGGGCCTTTTGTTCTTTTTCTTCGTCATGTTTGTGGATATTTGTGGAAGGGATTAGACATTTAACCCATCACGCTTGTCTACTGCGGGTTGATGGGCGAACAGTGAACCTGCTCACTCGGTTCAGGGGTGCTGCGGTTTAAAATTCACCGTCACCACCCTAGATTGACGTCCTGTTCTAACGCCAATCGACCAACTTAGGCCATTTGTATACTGTGGCAGTTTGCATGCCCTAAGCTGGCTTCTGTTTACTTAAAGATGTTAAAGTAAAACTTTTCCCTAAGTCGGCTTTTACGACCTGCGCGGGATGATAAGCAGCTGATACACTCTATGTTTAGCAGCTGATACACTCTAAAATTTCCGTTGGAAAGCACTAACATATTTATATCGACGTATTGCTTAACAGTATCAATATCGAATAGAAACTGGTTAAGATTGTGATGCATAAATATTCTCAGATCCTGGCTGTAAGCAATGAAATAGAATCCGCTTCAGGCTTCAATGAATAATTTGTACTTCGGCTAATAAATAGCAATGCACTAAAAGCTTTATTTGTAAAGCAATCCAAGAGACAGGCTGATATAGGTTGGAAAGACGATATGTAATACAAATAAAATAAAAGTTCATTTGTTAAAATCGATAATACTGCAAAGTAAAAAAAAAACATGACGCAGAAATTCAAGCCAAACAAAATACACTGACCAATGCCGAGATAGAAAAAATCACACACCGTACACCTATTCTTGAACACAATGAGCTAGTAAAACCGGTGGTGGTAATTGAAACCAATGACTCATTAAAGGGGCAAGGGGCAAATCTCCAAGTTTTGTCGGAAGCGGCCTACTAACAGTCGCGTGACGTCGACGAGACGACGCCGAGCGACCGACGCTGCGTCATACCACAGACTACAGACACATGTATTTTGGATTTGTTTTGGCTTTAAAGCTTGAGGGGTATTTATTTACTGCGAAGTGTCTGACTATGGGAGGAATTCAGATAGCTCTGTAAGGGAAAATTTATGAATGGCGTGTATTTGTTTAGTGATTTAACCTCAAAGGATTTTACGTTTGAAGGTTGGGTCATCGTCATTGCTTTGACCTACTTGCTTATAGGGTTCATAGGTCATGGATACAGAATATTAGAAACATCTTTCATACTTATAATCTCTACTAATACCTCGTTATTTATTTATTTTACGGCTAAATATTTTCTCTTTTTGTGACTGGCATTCAACCTACATCTCACCTTAGCATATCTTACACATCTCTCATCTGCTAGACTCATATTTGGTTCTGAAACATCCTGAACGACTTCCGAAAACTTGTACCCTTGACAGCTACTTAAATGCATCACACAGCATTTGACATTGCACAGAACAGCATTATATCATAAATATTTATATTGTCTACCAATACTGTTTCCTACTTATATTTTAGTCGAACGAACGGACTAACAAACACTATTGCCAACACGTTTCGGGCTGTGACATTATTGATTTAAGGTTAGTTTTCGAAGATTTTTTACTTTGGTCGAAATTGTCTTTGTTTGAGTTTTGGTTAGGGATGATAGGAATTTAGCAGTGGAATGGTTCGAGTTGATTGAAAGAAGGGATTGTTTTTAAGAATACTAAGATTTGAACAGACTTGTCTTTACTTCTCTAGTGGACTTTTAACGATCCACTTGAAAGTTGGTTACTTTATGAATCAAAGAATAAATTTTACTTACAAACTCGAAGAAATAACTGATTGTATTTAGTTTATTTAGTACAATATGAACTTTACAATCTAAATGTGGTTTATTCTTTGAAGGTTTACAGATTTTTTTTCCTTAAGTGCTGGTTGCGCAAATAAGCTGTGGACTGTATGTTTAAAAAAGCGATCTAAGGTTTGTTAACAATATGCAGGTACTGTGCCTGGCATGGGATGGATGTATTAGGGAGGAACACTGACCTTTTGACCTCGAAGGTTCCACGTGGCGCCGGCCGGCGAACCTCGACTTCGCACATTTAACCACTGCCAGGTCCTGTATTGCACTACACTGCACTATTGTTGAGTCTTTGAATGGTTGGATCACGAAATAGTCAATTTTCTTGTAATTTCGAGCGGGCGATGTTAGCGGAGCGGTCACATTCACAATCGATGCACAAAACGTCAATGTCATTCCAATTCTTGAGGTCGTGCGGGGAAGGGAAGCGGAAGGGATAGGATTGCTAGGCCAAAAAAATAAATTACAAAAAACAAAATCGCGGATCATAGCAAATTGGCGCAACCATTCCCCCCGGGTTTGAAGGGTTACCTTCAAAGAAAAGAAAAAAAACAAAAGCGAAACTAAACCCTATTACTATATCTAAACTATCAATACTAGGTAGCGAAACAACTTATAACTAACTATGCCACTACTGCTGATTAGGCACAGGGCAGAGGCGAATAACCGGACGCAGGTACGATCCAGTTGCGGTTTTAACCTTTACGACTCGCGTTATTCCGTTCGAACCCGGAAAAACTTCTTCCACTACACCAAGAGGCCAGTGCAGAGGAGGCGCACTCTCAGTCTTCAGTATCACCACAGTACCGACTGTGACTGGATCTGAAGGAGTGTTCCACTTTTGACGCGACTGCAGCGTATGCAGATAATCTGTCCTCCATCGCTTCCAAAAGGACTGAACTAAGCTATCTAGCAGAGCGTGACGCGGGTGAAGCTGCAGTTTGTCAGTCTCGACATCTAAAGCGGGCAAATATTTAAGAGGAGTCGTCGTCAAGAAGTGAGCCGGCGTCAACGCTAGTGGCTCCGATGGATCACTAGACAAAGTCCGACACAACGGACGCGTATTCATCAACGCCTCTACCTGAGCGAGTACGGTGCTCAACTCCTCGTACGAGAGAATCTGTTCGCCTATGACCCGAAACAGGTGCGACTTAAGGCTTTTAATATTCGCCTCCCAATTGCCACCAAAATGACTAGCCGCTGGCGTATTAAAACACCAATCAATGCGATTCTCAGCTAAGACATGGGCGAATTCACTTTGGTAGTACTTGGAGCGTAAGAATGTATGTAATTCCGAAATATTGCGTCGCGCTCCAACATAATTTGTGCCGTTGTCAGAGTATAAGCGCTTAACGGGACCACGGCGAGATAAAAATCGTTTAAATGCAGACATAAAACCCTGCGTACTCAAATCACTGGTTAACTCTATGTGAACTGCACGAGTTGTCATACAAACGAATAGGCAAATGTATGCCTTTGTGGAACGTATACCACGACCACGGGCAATAGTGACTTTAAACGGTCCAGCATAGTCCGTCCCAGTATGTATGAAAGGTTTCACCGTCTGTACAACACGACAAGAACGATGGTCGGCCATTTCCGGCGCGTTGAAACGCGGGCGGAGCTTAAAGCAGGGCACACATCTGTGCACTCTAGCGCGTATCAAATTGCGAGCGGAAAGTATCCAGTACTTCTGTCGAAGAATGGACATTAATAAATCGGGACCAGCGTGACAATTCACCTTATGGTGATAATCCACCAACAAATCCAAAACGTGATCCTTGCGTGGTAGAACTACTGGATGCATTTGTTCAAACTCTAACTTAGCATTTCGCAGACGGCCACCGACACGAATGAGTCCGTCTTGCAAAAATGGTTTCAAATGTTGAAGTGCGTGACTACAAGGTTTATGTGATTCTAAACTACGAAATTCTATTGAAAAATAAAATTTCTGCAATTCTCGAAGTACAACTGATTCAGCTCTATCCAAATCAGCTGCGATTATAGAACAACGCGATGGTAATAATCTCAAAAATCTTAGGACGTAAACTACACAGCGTAATAGTCTCGACCAAGACGAGACTCGATTAGACAACAACAAAACAACTGACTCTTCACGCGGAACTGATACTACAAGCGTATGTTTCTTCTCCTCGGGTGGCTCTGAAACAGTAGCGGGGTTAGACGGAGCATTTGGCCACTCGTTAGGAGTGGTATGAAGCCAGGGAGGGCCACAAAACCAAAGCGGATGATTTAAAATTTGCGCAGGAAGCAAACCACGTGAGAGACAATCAGCTGGGTTTTCTGTTCCAGCGACATGGAATATATTTTCCGGTGACAATTCAGCTTGAATCTTAGCCACCCTATTTGCGACAAACGTGCCCCATCGATGGGGTGAAGAGTGGGCCCAACATAGAGCAACGGTTGAGTCTGAAAACGCTACAATTCTCTCTATATTAATGCGAGGACGACAAGTTTTGACTATAGATGTAATCAATTGAACCAACATAAGAATAGCGCAGAGTTCGAGACGAGCAAGAGAGACAACCTTACGAGGAGATACCTTTGATTTTGCGCTAATGAGGAAAACTGAAATGTTATCGCCATTTTGGACCTGAAAGTAAACCACTCCCCCGTAAGCCCTCTCACTGGCGTCTGCGAAACCTACCACATTAACAACAGTGTCTGGTACTATACCAACATGGCGAGGAATCTGTATCTGATCGAGCATTGGAAGCTCTTTCCTATAGCGAGCCCACAACTTAGCAACACTGTCAGGAGCGGTGTCGTCCCAATCACAGTTGGAAAGCCAAAGCTCTTTTATAAGCAGCTTTGCATACAAAACGACAGGAGCTACAAAACCCATTATATCCCATATCCGAGCTACACATGCTAGGATAACGCGTTTGGTACAAGTTGGCGGAGTCGAGCTAATTTTAAGACTGAACATATCAGTTGCGGGTGACCAACTTAAACCAAGGATCTTATGCGAATCACTATCATCGAATTCCTTTACCGAAGTCAACCGGTGTGACGGTGGAATCGACTCTAATGTAGCTTGCGAGTTGCTTGTCCATTTCACCAGATCAAATTGACCGGACTTCATGAGGCTGATTACTTGAGCAGCGGTCTCTATAGCCTCTGCTTCACTAGGTACACTGTACACAAAATCGTCCATGTACAATCCGGTTTCAATAGTGGCCCTTGCTTTCGGGTATGTATCCCCTCGTCAGCGTCCAACTGCTTGATAGTGCGAAGAGCGTGAAAGGGACTAGACTTAAGCCCAAAACAAACACGATTGAATTCGTAAACCTTCAAAGGTTCCTGCGGAGAAAATCTATACAAGAAGCGTTGGAATCTACGGTCACATTCTCTGATTCCAATACTAAGAAACATTTGCCGAATATCAGCAGAGAGCGCAATAGCAAACAAGCGAAAATTTACTATTATTTCAAATAAGTTACCCTGGAGGTTCTGACCACAACACAAGATATCGTTAAGCGATATGCCAGTACTAGTTTTAGCGCTACCATCCATAACCACACGCAGTTTAGTTGTAAGTTTGTCTTCTCTAACAACTCCATGGTGCGGGATGATATAAACCACAACACAAGATATCGTTAAAGCTTTTATACGCTGAAAGGGACTCACAGTTTTCACGTGTTCAATCAATTTGTGATAAATCTTTGCAAATCTCGGATCTGACGATTAGAGATGCTTTCTTGTGTTCGTTGGAAACTTTAGATAGTTTGCGCGCGGATTTTAAATCTACAATTAAGAATATAAACATTTTAGAGTTGGAGTTAAATCCTGATTACTGTGTGAGTTATCAGGCATTGTCGTCCTTTGATGACTTGTATTGTCGTATCAAACGTATTGCTAGGAGTTTAGAGACTCCCCCCCCCGCGAGTGGTTTATACAACCCTCCTCGCGAACGCCCACGATTGCCGCCAATTCAAATACCTGAATTTAATGGTGACATTCGAAATTGGAATTTATTTATAGATAGTTTCGAAAATATAATACATAGGAACACATCGCTGACAGATCACGAGAGATTGCATTATCTCGTAGATAAATTGACCGGTAAGGCAAAGGCTGTCTGTGCTGGAATTACGTTTAGCGCTGAAAATTACACTTTAGTTTTGAACACTTTAAAAACAAAATACGAAGATAAGCGATTAGTAGCCACCGCATATTTAGATCAATTATTCGATTTGAAAAGTTTTTCCGTTTGTAACGATCATAATTTAGAGAAGTTTTTAAATATTTTCGCATCATCTGTTCGTGCAGTAAAGAACCTAAAGGTCAATGACCTCTGTGACTTTTTGTTTTTGTATATCGGTTTAAAGAAATTAGATCCTGAAACTGTTCGTCTGTTTGAAACGACTCAGCGCGGTAACGAAATACCTAAGTTCGAAGATTTAGAATCTTTTATTCGCGACCATATTAAGGTATTGCAGCGCACGTCGGCACGTCATGAAGTCACGAATAGGACAGGTTCCGATCGCCGTATAGACGCGTCATCGAAGTCAGTCAAGACTGCACATACGCTAGTTAATACCGCCTCAACACCTGACTGTTCTCTGTGTAAGGGTAGCCATACACAGCTGTACAAGTGTTCGGAATTTCAGAGATTATCGCCTAGTGATCGTTACAAGTTTGTCCGCACTAATAATTTGTGTTTTAATTGTCTAAGTGACAAACATCTGGTTACGTCATGTAACAGTGGTGTTAGCTGTCGTAAATGTCTAGCTAGACATCATACCTTCTTACATTTTGAGAGTAGTAAGCTGCCATCGCAGCCGCAGCCTGCGCAGACGCGCGACGCTTGTGACGCGCGGCCTGCTGCAAGTGCAAACGACGTAACATTGTGTTCGCTTTCCGCCGCTGGTACTCAAATCACTACCGTTTTACTTGCGACCGCGCAAGTTGTCATTGTAGATGCCTTTGGCAAACCGCACACCGTTCGAGCGCTACTAGATGGCGCTTCCCAGAGTAATTTTATTACTCGGGATTGTTGTCAACGCCTTGGTTTTAGTTTTAATAATTGGTCATCCGGCTCGAAGGACCAAAAGTAATGGTTGCGCAAATAAGCTGTGGACTGTATGTTTAAAAAAGCGATCTAAGGTTTGTTAACAATATGCAGGTACTGTGCCTGGCATGGGATGGATGTATTAGGGAGGAACACTGACCTTTTGACCTCGAAGGTTCCACGTGGCGCCGGCCGGCGAACCTCGACTTCGCACATTTAACCACTGCCAGGTCCTGTATTGCACTACACTGCACTATTGTTGAGTCTTTGAATGGTTGGATCACGAAATAGTCAATTTTCTTGTAATTTCGAGCGGGCGATGTTAGCGGAGCGGTCACATTCACAATCGATGCACAAAACGTCAATGTCATTCCAATTCTTGAGGTCGTGCGGGGAAGGGAAGCGAAAGGGATAGGATTGCTAGGCCAAAAAAATAAATTACAAAAAACAAAATCGCGGATCATAGCAAATTGGCGCAACCAAGTGCAAAATATGAATCACTATTGTTTACTATATTTTAACTGTATAATCAAGCATGTGGCGACCCTATAAAAGTCGCGACTAACCGGCGACAACAGTGAGTCGTTGCGCTAGGTCGCGGCGACAGTATATTTTAAACCGTTTTGACATTTTGACACTCGAGTGTTGATTGTAGGACGGTAGGACGAATGTCAGAATGTCAATGAGCCGATTGTTTTTAAGCCAAAAAGTTTTAACCTTTAGGCTAACCTGCCTGCCCCAATACTATCATAATTCCGGTGGTAGAGGGAGACAAAGCCAGGATGAACATAGCACTATCCCTTTTTAAAAATAGACATTACGTCGTACTACGCTATGGATTCTTACAGTAGGCAGAGGGAGTGCTTCTATAATTCGGTCTTCTTCCTATAGATCGTGTTGATTCAACTAAAATTGTCTGACTAAGGATAGTTCTGTCGTTGGCCTTGTATAAGGAATGGAAGATGCAAGTGGTCGTGAATTCTGAGGAAGAAAGGATTTGACGAATAAACGCATATCCTGAAGCTCCACCTGTTTCTAGCAACCAACCTGAGCCCGCAGTTGGTCTAAAGATTTGTAGATTTATAGCCTCTGCAGTTTGTATACAGGTGGCAGGTGTTCTGCCGGAGAGTTGAAGTGTGGAGGAGAGGAATTTCTGTTCCTGACTCATGTTACTGTTCTTGAATCAAACAATTCGGTAGTAATGATGTAAGATCCAAGTTATGATAAGCGAGCATATTCCATACCCGACTTCAAAATGACATTTGCTAAAGATGACCCCAATAAAACATTGTCCGTCCCAGGAACTGAACTTAATTTTTGAAGAACATGAATAGAATAGAATAAACCAAAAAGATAACACAACATATACACAAACATAAATCTGTGAGTACAAAGGCGGTTTTATCACAACGATATCTACCAGACAACCTTAGGATGAATCGTAAGAACTTAAAATAATACAAGGGGTTGTCTGTGGTGTACTACTAACAAATTCATCAAGTATTACAACTATGAATAAGATGATTAAATTAACATATTATACTGGTATTTTTTATTACTATTAAAGAAACCAGTAAAATAAAATACCTTTTGTATTGACAGTACGGACGCGGTTTTAATCTTATCTAAATCGTTTGATAACATACATAATATGGCGCCAATATGATATGAATTTATTCCTTTATCAATTGAGTTATTTCAATACCACACTGTCGATTTTATCTATAACTCACACACACATTATCACATAATACTTTGGCGATATCATTAAAATAAGACGTGACCGATTTCAAACCAGTACAAGGCATGTGTTTTTTTATTTTAATTTGCGTTCCAGTCTATCTTGCAACAGGTTATTAAGAATAAATCGAAAACCTTATCGAATCGTATGACTTTGACCTTGATTCTAGTAACAGTGATTGTTATTAAAAGTAAAATGTCAGTTACACAATCAGGAGTTACGATTTCAAATAGATTAATGCGTGTTTTTCTAAGTCCGATACACGTGTTGTAACGAATATTCATAATTATGATAATATTATATCTTGGATAGAATACAAACAAAAATCAAATACGTAGGTAGTCGAAGCATGTAAGACTTTTGTCATATTTTGATTTAAAAAAAAGAATGTTTTTCCCGCTCTGCGTAGAACGAGAGGTAAGCTCTTTTTGTTTTCCAGGAAACCTTCAGAAGGCGTCCGGAGTTAATGGAGTGTGGGATTTTTACCTCACTTAAACTGCCCTGGTGATCACCATCAGCATATAGAAGGGGCGCTGCGCGTTGTTTCCTCTCTTATAATACCACTCTGGAACTCCCTCTGTGCAACGTCAGTTAGGCCACATCCCTGAGGAGACTGTACAAAAACGGTCCCTCCTGAGAGAGTGAGATGTAGATACCTACAGTCAGTTTTTTACTGACTATAATCCACCTGTAGCAGGAGGGCTTGTTCGAAGTGGCCCAGCAGCGGGCAAGTTGCTTACCTACTTTAAATTATCCGTGGATCTGACACTATGTATTTCTTTTTTAAACGTTTGATGACAGAACGATAAGTATCGGGTTAGCTTGTAAAAATAAACGTCTGGTTAGGTAATTTTGTTTACGTTAATTTATCGGCACACGTGCAGGCTATATCTCCATCAGAAACCGGTTCGTTCCAAATTAACCTATGACCTGTACATTTCTTTTAAAACTTTTATTGTCTTTTTTCTCACGATAACAAACCTTAACCTACATTTTTATTGCATTAAATAAAAAAATGATTTACTTTCCTTTTTGTAATACGTATATAAGCACTAGCTGCGGCCTGCGATTCCACTGGCGTTAAATATCGTTATCAGGTTTATTTATTTATTTATTTAATATTTTATGTACACACAAATATTAAGATAAAAGAAAAGAAGAGGGTAACAGAAAAATAGGTACTTAACTTTAAAAATTGTAGCCTATAATGTTAACCTGGAACCGAATTTGCAGAAGGAATTAGGAAGGCGCAGACAAATTATCGCTTTATTATATAGGGTGACTGGTAATTAGTGAACAATACTTAAACACGTGATTGTAGTCATGTCACAAAAAGCTTTTGGGACCAATCTGAAATCGCGGAAACACATCTGCTGGACAGTACATTTGTATTCCCCTAACTGGTCAAAATGTACTGAACTTGTCTGATTTTTTTCGCGATTTCAGGGTTGGTGCCATAGTAAAAGTTGTTTTTTATTATGACTACAATCACGTGCTTAAGTATCTTTCACTAATTGCCAGTCCCCATATATGTAAGTGTGACATGTTGACAGTCGACGATAGTATTGCTATTAAATTAACTAAATCCCAAACGGCACGAAAAAACCTTATATGGGTTAACCAAAATAACAGAAGTCAGTCAATCTCTAATTATGAAACAGATTTATTTGAAAAGCTTTTAGATATTGGGGTTAGTGTTCCTAAAACGTGTTAAAAAAGAAGCAACAGATATTTTATATATAACAGATATTTTTAGGTTTCGAGTGTTGGAACATTTTAATTTAAGAAATAGTTTTAAGTAAAGATATACACATAATGTTACGAGTAAAGCATTTATAATGTATGAATGCATGTGGTCGCAATGTGTACTTGCGTGTAGGAAATGCACTAATTGTTGTTAGGTAAGAATTATTGCTTTATAGACGGATGCGTCATCACACGCAGTGTTCAATGAAATTACATTGAACAAGAAGAAAGAAGATGTCTCAAGAAGTAACACGAAGTTTTTAAGTTGGTAAGCAGTCGGTAGTTTATAGCATGCAAGAAACACCACCTAATAGCAAAATTATAGGTCGATATTATCGGGACTTTTATATCTACGATACTGAACTTTCAAGATCTGCCATATTGTATCTACAGATTTACCACATGTCCCAAAAATTAAAGCTTAAAAAAGGTCATGCACGTGATAGTTCACTGTAAAACGAGTTTATTTTTTTACAATCTTTTTATTCACTTGTAATGTTTGTATGTTCCTTTAGGACATAATCTGGTAAGTACTTATTAAGAAGTGAGGTCACTCTAAATTAAATATGTATAAATTAAGATTGGTTAGTATTTTGTGCACCTCTATGATATGGGTAGATATCAATTAAAAGGCTTTTTTAAGGAATTAAATTAAAAATAAAATACCTACCTACGTCACAATAAATTCAATAGGGTGAGCATTTTTTGCAGCTTGTTTTTATTTTTATTTTTTCAACTTTATTTTGTTTAATCTTATTTTTTGTGCGCTTGTTTTACACTGCTAATAAAACCGAACTAGTATCTATTATTCTGCTTAAGTTGCAATAATAAATCAAGCGTAAATTGCTCATTGTAATTATAGGCGATACAGTTAAACCGTAATTATTTTCAGGAACGGTTTCGAAACGCAAATTGTATGCCTTCAAGTGTTGATTAGCGTAGAATCGGAGATAAATATGAGGTTCTAGAGTAAAGTTATGTAAAACTTATGAGGTTTTACGCTTAAAATATAGTAACATTACAACCTCATAATTCTTTAGAACTTATTATCGGGATTTCTTCGAATGAAGTTCATTGGCTGTTTTAATTATTCGCAAATTGATTCATAGTGTATATTGAAAAGTAAAATTGGTGTAGTTTTGTATTTCAAGTGTCTGCACCACTGGCCAATATGTGGAATCATTGAAACAGGCGCGATCTCGCTAAAATGAAGCTGAGAATTTAATTGTAGCGCACTAGACCAACAGGCCAGTCACTAATACATGACAGGTCTGACCATGTACCAAACATACAAATCCGTTCGAACATGAAGAAATAACAAACATACACACAACTTTCACCTTTATAACATTAGGTAACAATTCCACCAAAAATAAATTCGAATCAACTACATTTAAAGTTCAAAACTCACACCCATTAATATAAGTGAGAGTAGCGTAATCAGCACAAGAGCAATAAAAACCACACAAAACATCACCTACAATTTTAACGGCCACCTAACAAAGGGTACTTCGCGCACCCATCAGCAGCTGACCGCAAAGCGTTATGTTTTGACAAGCAAACCGACGCAGGCGCATAGTATGTCAACAATAGAAAGGGCTCGGTCACGCCTCTACTAAGTAACTGTCGTAACCGCTTGGAGTAACCGTGCTGAGGTACTTGGATTACACTTCTGATGTACTTTGAAGGTATTTTGTTACTCTTTTTTGGTCAGGTTTTTTATCAAGTAAGTACCCCACACGAGGTGTGTATGTGAGCTTGAATAAATCCAATTCCTAGTCAGTCTCAGAACGTTTTTTCTACGTCGGATATAACCGACGAATACTCTCGCGTATATTCCGCCAGGGTGCACACATCCACTGTAATGTTTGTAATGAAAGTCTTAGTGCTCGATTACGGAGACGCGGCGCGTTGCGCGGCGCGTCGGGCGGTCCGTCGTACCTTGCCTTAGGTTTGTGTTTGTACTCGGCCTAAGGCCGTGTTTAATCGAACACTTATTGTGGTAAATGGTTGTTTTATTAAACTCTGAACAATTACATTAGATTTTCATGAGAACTACAATGTTCAGTCCGTCACATTGTAGACAATGAACCATAGAACTAGGGCTGTGATAATTAGTAATAGTAACTAGTGATGTTACAACATCCACGACCAAAATACTCCATCTCGTCAGCTCTTCTGTCACCTATGGGGATTGAAGAAGTTAGCGAGATTGATTACCCAGTCGCAAACACAGAGTCCTGGCAAATAGGACACGAAAACGCTCGTCGGACGAATCCAGTTAAAGTATTAAACGTTTTGGGAACGCATTTATTGTGCAAACAGTTAATGAGTGGAATTCCCTGCTGGTGTCTGTGTTTCCTGATAGCTACAACCTTGAGTGAAACTGTATAGTTTATCAGATGAGATAATATTGTCAAACGAGAGTATTCGATAGTCATGAAAGAAACCTCACACTTGCATTTGTGAAGACCAGTGGTCAGTTTTGGGGTCATCACCAACCAATTTTGAAACATTATTTCTAATACTTGCTACGAAGTTGACCAGCCAGTTCAAACAAGCATATAGAATAATCATTGCTGGTAGAAAATGCCTCAGGCATAAGTCCGCATTTGTACAGTGTTATGTGCATAAAGTTTGTATAAATAAATAAATAATCAGCCTTATAATGTTACCAGCGCTGTTGGCACTCAAGCCTCCTCTCAAAGAGAGTAAGGGATAGGCTGTACGGCGCCACCTAGTGTTTAGTTGATCAGCCATAGATAATTTTTAGATTTTTAAACCAGAGCTTTATATATTTAAATGTTTCCCGAAACGCTCAATTACGATTGACAATATTTACACGTATGACAATGACAATATATTGACAATTGCTTCAATCATTTAAAGTAAATATTTTCAAACGTAATTGTCCGTTTCGGGGACTTTTTAGGTTTCGTTCAAATAAATATGTCTTTGTATCTAAATATGTATATATGGACAAAAAAGTGCCTGACACCATTACGTTGTTGAAACTTATACGCTCCGGACTACGCGTTTCGCCTTATCGTTTATACCGCGTAAATATGTAGAAAGACTGGAAAAATTTGCCTGTTGCGTTCTTCCCGTCCAATTATATTTAGGTTCCTAAACCCTTCTAAATAGGAAACCCGAGTCCCAGCAATGGGAACATTACAAGGCCGATTTTGTTTCTGATTCTGGTTAAGGCAGAAAGTAAATAGGCTTCTAATAAGCTAGGGTGCCTCAATTATAGTGAAAAGGATTCTAATAAACTAGCCTCACCATCAACGATTGCATCACTACTTACCATCAGGTGGGAACTCAGTCAAGCGCTAGTTTATATTATTCAAAAAATTGAACAGATGTGATATAAGCATGTTAATATCCTTAGCTCAAAAGCCAATAACCCATTTATGGCTTACAGCAGTTACAGCTGATAACAAATCGCGTGGGGCAACACACATCCGATACATTACACGTTTTTCTTTCGCACGAGATGTCTTAAATGTCATATGGTTGAATTTACAAGATATGAATGTTTGTGGTGACAGATCGGTAATCCTACAGCTGGTTTCAGACGTCAAAAAAGTATTTATGCTAATTGCACTATAATATCATTAAAGGCGAAAGTCTGTGCACACATATATGAGAGGTCGAATAAACGATTTTCTTTCTTTCTTTCTTTCTTTCTGGCGAAGCCGCTCCATCTAAGGCTGTTTTTAATATCGTGTGGATTTCATCACACATGCGGAATTCCTCTGCATGCTGGGCTGCTGCCCGATATCACGCCCAGCATCCCGCGTATTATGCCACGCATCATAAATACTTGTATGAAAAAGGCAACGCGTGCGGAGTAATCCTGCTAATTTCGAAGATGCTCAAAGGGTAACTAAGGGAACACACGTGGATTTCAATCAGCAAGTCTGACACTCCCTCTCGCTCTACCCAGAGCGGAAAGAGTTACTTAATGATATCCCACCAAGAAAAAGCACTATTTATTCATTCTTCAACAAGTTAAAACTAAAACATTTCTCAGTTAAACAAAACCTAAAATACATAACAATAAACAAAGCAACTTAATAGTCCATATAGAACCATTCACCCAGTTTCAACTAAAATAAATTACCTACGGTATAAAACTTTAAACCTTCAGTTACGGTTTAAACTTAAAAAAAAAAAACAGACATAACAATATATCCTTTCGCGCATAAATGTTGGACGAGAGACGAATGAAAAGGGGAGAAATAAAAAAGGATAACAGATGGCGCCGGTGTCGCGTCGGCGCCTGAGCATGGTCGCATTTTAGCACAGAACAGGTAAGATCCAAAAGGTCTACGAATTTAATAAACAAAACTACTGAGCTGGACACAATGTTCACAAAACAAATGATTGATTGGGACGAAAGGTTCTGGAGTGGCGACCACGTACCGGAAGACACAGCATTGGAAAACCTCCCACAAGGTGGATCGATGACCTGATGAGGATCGCGGAAATCAGATAGATACGAGACGCACAGAACCAAAATAAAAGTGTTTTTAAAAACCCTAATTTACGGTTTCAAACTTGTTTATCTACGAGATTAAGTTGCGGAAATATTTGAAAATTACAAAAAAAAGGTTGTTATTTAAAAGCGCCTCGCACAAATAAAAATCTTGAATAGTTGTTGTTTTTTTTTTTTATAAAAATAAAAACGCTGTTTTGGGTGCGCGAAGTCGACATATGGGCGGAGTTCATACAAAATACTCAGTGACTGCAACTGGGCCTTAATTGTTTTTTTTTTTTAAGTATGTTAGAACTGAACCTTTTGCGTCCACTGTCTTCATCGTCCTGTTGACGCCTTTGCAAGGATATTGCATGTTTGTAATACACACGCTAAGGCCGACTTTCGTGAGTTAATGCAACTACCTGTTTTCCGTGATAATAATATTCATTTGCATATAACTGTATTATAATTTCATCGAATAAGTGAATTAATTAGGATAAAAATGTGTTTCAGTGGAGTAACTGTACCTTATTATGAGGTTATTGTGTATTTTATAAGGGTCATTAGGGTCAATTTATCAACCGTCAATATGTTAATAGGTCATATTATGAATGCTGAACAGATGTTTAATTATAATCAGGCTTAATTAAGACTTCATACAATGACGTGGATATATTATGAAGTCATGTCTTATTCGAGTTTTGTAACTGTTGAAAACGATTTTGTTCTTAAATGATGATCATGTTACTCGACTTCAAGGTCTATTTTTAAATGAAAAGCTAAGAAAGGAAAAATCTTAAGAAACACAGTTTTGTTTTTAGGGTTCCGTACTCAAGGAGTAATAAAAACGGGACCCTATCACTAAGACTTCGCTGTCGCCGTCTCTCCGTCTGTCTGTCACCAAGCTGTATCTCAAGAACAGCGTTAGCTAGACAGTTGAAATTTTTACATAATTTATATTTCTGTTGCCGCTATAACAACAAATGCTAAAAACAAAATAAAATAAATATTTAAGGGAGCTCCCATACAACAAACGCGATTTTTCCCCTTTTTTGCTTGATATCTATAATTGCAGCAGGTAGGCACTTAAAATATTCACAAAATATTAAGTAATATTTTTAATTTAATAATAAATAATAAAATTAAAATAAAATAAATATTTAAAGGCCCATACAAAAAACACCATTCTTTGTCTATTTTGTTGTTGTTCTGTTGTTTACCTAGTCAATGGTACGGAACCCTTCGTGCGCGAGTCCGACTTGCACTTGGCCGGTTTTTTTGTTAGATATTTTTGACTTAGCACGATTTGCAAATTTCGCCAGTGTCAAGTTTAGAAAGTATTTATACATATACTTATATTTTTACGAAATTTCAGTGTCTTGTATTCCATTTCAATACAAATAATTTGAGTCAGAATTTTCAGCAAGCTTCTCTGAATTATTGAGGTAGTCAACAATACATTGAAATGCTAAACTCTACATAATAGGTAGGTCTCTACCAATAAAAGCAATCTTTGGATTGACTTAGAAATATAACTTCAAGTAAACTTTTTATTAAAGGGACTTATTAATTTCGTAAGTATCGTATAAATTAGGCATTTATTCTAACACTCGAAACCTATTAGGAATAACTGAATTTGTACCTCAGTTTTGAGGCAACATTGAGTATATTCGTGTTGCACTGTTGCATTGCTTACAGTTTTTAACGTTATTGGAACATCGATGCATTGTGGTACCAATTTATTTTCACATTTTTAGGCCTGCTTTCAAATTAATTGCATTGTTAACGTTTCGACTCGTCGTTTATACGTGGGACTGGAACATTTTGCCTGTTGCGGTCTTCCCGTGCGATTATGATTTAGGTGTCTTCAAGGCATAGAGTGAATAGGTTCTTAATAAACTAATGCGCTTTACCATCAATGATTGCATCACTGCTTACCATGAAGTGGGATCGCAATCAAGCATTAGTTTATATTATTACAAAAAAAAAAATATCATGACGTTTAAAATTGCCCTTTTTCACCTTGAAATAAATACCTTTTTTTTTTATTATTGATAGACTCGCACTTGACTACTATCTCACCTGATGGAAAGCGACAATGTAGCGACGGTCGACGATGAAGCGCGCTTACCTAGAAGAAACCTATTCATCACTCTTTTTTTTAGGTGGGAAAATCATCCAATGACATCTCCCGACCTGGACGCAGCGGGAGATAGTGTCAGACATTTACTGACTAAAAACCCACTCCTCGCCATCCGCAAGCCCGCGCCTACGGTGGCCGGAAATCGGGACCAGAATCCGTCCCGTCGCCCCACGGCCGTTGCCTCACGCGTGCGGCCTCTTCCTTTGCTAGCATTACTGCTACGCAGAAGAAGGCGTCTGCCAGTCACTCCTCCACGATTCGGACCACAAACACACTACAAAGCCCGGTACGAGAGATCTTTATCGCCGATGGCCCCTACGAAAACACGACGGTGCTCTGCCCTAACGGGGCACACCTATATCGTGTGCTCCACCGTGTCCTCCGGGCGGTTCACACTGTGGTGACACCCGGGGACAGTGGTGACTCCAGGGATTCATCACTCTTGACTCCCCAGGTTGTAGCTACCTGGAATCACGGACTCCGGCAGGGAATTCCATTCGTTACCTGTATGCACAATTTATGTGTGTGAATTTAACATCTCACGCATACAAGAATCTCAAATTCTCGACGATGATCTCAAATCAAATCTCGTAGATAAAAATTTTGAAGATTTGTGTACACACTAGTACGCACTAGGTACTTAACATTGTAAGTAGGTATGCCATCCACAGCAAAAACCAAGGTTACCTCTACAAATACCAAAGATAGTGTGTTATTTGAGAAGTAAGGTATTTGCGGTTGAAAGCCAATGTTCAACCAATCAGGTTTTATTAACAGAATATGAGGAAGTCGGCGTAGCTTGTGGTGTTCCGGCTTTGGAACTGTTATACCGGCTTTGAAGTTATTTAGCTTGGTGACATGAGTATCGTCTATCGCGTAAGTTTATTTAACTACTTATACTTTTTTTTTGAGGTGGGTTATCATCAAGTAACCTCTCCCAGCTTTGGGTGGAGCGAAAGGGCGTGTTAGTTTAACTGACTCAAACCCACCTTTTATTTAAGAGCGGCCAACCCGAAGTACATTTTCATGCAACCGCTCTTACGTGATTACGATGTTATTACACACCTTTCTCCAGATATTTTGGATACACAGATATCTTGTGGATATTATCTAGGCTTCCATAGAAATCAAAACCTAAATTTGTGTAAACTAATCCAGTAAAGACCTCTGAAAACCTGCTATTTTCCGTGAACTTTGGCCCTCCATAATGTACTCATATATTAAGGATATAAAAAAGTACTTTTAAAGAAGCCTTGCACAATTAATCGAGATTTTGAATGATGCCAATTTTTCTCAAATTTTTTTAGGGATTTTAAGAAATATTAAATAAAATTTCCTAGAACAAGCTTTGTGAAATATTCGAGTAAATTACGGAATTACCGAAAGCCAGCAGAGTTTTCAGGCGTTATCTTTCTTTTTTCGCGTTGCTTTTTCATCAAACATCGCGTTGGATTGCGTTAGACCAAGCAACAAGCTTTTACACCATGCGCAACATTGACGATAGGCGCGTGAGAAAGGGCCCTCTTAAGATGGGAAATCATCTAATTCATCCCGCTCAGGGCATATCAGACTTACTGACTTAAGCCACACCTGTGTACTTCAGTTGCCGTATGCGTTTTAAGACTATGGGTTTCCTTTTCAGAAAATCCCCTCGGTCCTAGCGGGCTTTGGGCCTACTGGACCCCTACGGTTTGCTTTTTTTTTTTTTTTTTTTTTAACGTAGGTAAAATCATCCAATGACGAATCCCGCCCTTGGGTGGGGCGGGAAACAGTGTCAGACTTTTACTGACTAAAAACCTACCTTTCCATTCCTTGCCTTTATCCTGGGGCCTTTGGTGACAGTCTCACATAACCTTTGGCCCCAGTAGGCTTCGGCCCTGCTGGACCCCTACAGTTTGCTGACAACTCCTTGAGGCGCGCGGGAACGGTGCGCGCCGTAGACGACCTGAGCTCGGACCGGTCTGTTACCGGACGGACGGACAGCGAGCTACCCATTGCCCACCGTCCGCGAGCCCGCGCCTACGGTGGCCGGAAATTGGGATCGGAAACCCGGCGGCGGCGGCGGCGTGTCCGCCTTTGCCTAAGGCGGTCGGCCTCCTCCTTTACTAGCATTACTGCTTCGCAGAAGGAGGCGACCGCCTGCCACTCCTCCTCGCTCCGGAGCATGGCTTGAACCAAGCCCCGGCGCGAGAGATCGCCGCCGATCGCCCCCACGAGGACACGGCGATGCTCTTCCCAAGCGGGGCACACCTCGACTGTGTGCTCCACCGTGTCCACCGGGCGGTCCGCACAGTGGCGACACCCGGGCGTCGTCTCCGCACGAATCTTGTACAGGTACGGACCGAACTTGCCGTGTTCGGTCAGCACCTGCGCCAAACGGAAGGTGACGACGCCGTGGGGCCTTTCCAGCGACGCCTCAAAGAGGGGCCTTACCGCCTCGATCGTGGCGTGCCCAGCACGAGGTTGCGACAGTCGCTCTCGCCATTTCACCATGAGATCCCGCCGGAGCTCTGTCCGCCATGCCGCGACTTGTCGCGGCAGCGGAGTTTCGCCCCGACGTTGCATCTCCACGCGTAAATCATGCATGTGTGCAAGGACTGTTGCCTCCAAATCCCACGGTGGTAGGCCAGCAAGGAGGCTCGCCGCTTCGCAGGACACCGTACGGTATCCGCGGATCATCCGGATGGCCATGACCCTCTGGCAGGCGGTTAGCCGGGCCGCCACTCGCTTACGTAGCGATGGCGCCCACACCGGCGCACCGTAAAGGGCCATGGACCGAACGATGCCTGCGTAGAGCCTCCGGCAGTGATGCCTGCGTAGAGCCTCCGGCAGCCCTACGGTTTGCTGACATCTCTTTGAGGAGCGCGTGGATAACCTACTACGTGCTGTTGACGACTTGAGCTCGGTTTTCTTTGAGTTGCCCTTTGCGTTTTAGGGCCGAGGTTGTTTTTTTTGTTTGTTTGTGTTTTAAACATTCCTGCAACGTGGAAGTCACCACATGTACAGTCAGGGCTCAAAAGTGCAGTTGCACTCTACCGACACTAAAGTATGTAAAATTTCTTTGTAAAAGAGGGTCAATGGATCATTACCCATTTAGTTTGTAGCATAGAATCTAAAATATTGAATAAACTAGTTTCAGAACACTGGAATTCTACTACAATGACATTTTAGACAGTTTAGCATTGTTAGAGTGCAACTGCACTTTTGACCCCAGACCATACATAGCATAAGTGGAAGTCATACATATTCGTAGCGCATATAAAACCTTTTAAAATTTCAGGCAATCGTGTCACCTTGTCTAGGGATTCCAGACACTCCACTTAGCCCTGCGTTCAAATTTGGGGTTAGAGTTAATTCTAATGACACTGACGTCATCAGGGTAGATACTCTACTCTCACATTTTTGAACGCGAACGAAGATTTCAACTGTCAATGTCAAGCAAGTGTCATATAAGGTCGCTTACACCAACCTACCCTGCTCGGAGTCAGAGTTAG
Source organism: Leucania comma (assembly GCA_958295575.1). Taxonomy (NCBI): domain Eukaryota; kingdom Metazoa; phylum Arthropoda; class Insecta; order Lepidoptera; family Noctuidae; genus Leucania; species Leucania comma. The sequence goes on along the minus strand of OY282477.1, from coordinate 17,022,894 downwards.
TTGGGTTAACTCTAGGGTAGCTAATCGAATTATAAAAGAACAACCCTGGGTTGCAACTCGAAGCATTTTTGAACGGTTGAGGTAGCGACTCTACCCTACTCTGGTTATTTTTGAACGCAGGGCTGAGGCGTAGCGTCAACTAGTTTAGACGTAGGCGTATCAGCGAGGTCTTCTTTCATAAATTCTAAAAGGATACAGCCACTGTCGCAACCCAGCGTTCGACTACATCGTCTCCTAACATCATATGAAAAAGTAGTGAAGTGAGAGCCTCTCTTATAAAAAAAAATCCTCTTTCGCTTCTTGCGAGGGCTTGCGCGAGGACCCTTTGGGTGCGAAAGAGTTACCCTTGGCTCTGGAACGCAAAAGGTAATTGAGGAACACGTTGAGTTTTAGTCAGTTAAATTCTGACACTTTCTATCAATACACCCAGAGCAGAAGGAGTTATTTGATGATTTCCCACCTAAAAAGCTAAATAAGTTTTATTTCTAACGAACTCGAAAACGAGGTCTAACCAGGTTCTTGGCTCGTACAATTCTCAAGCAAGCCTTCCAATCATATCTACATTTCAACAGCTTCATACCTAACAGCCTCACAATAACTGTAATAAGCTCCAACAGCGAGAATTACAGAGTTCTCGTAATATTACCGAGTCGCACGCGCATACGAGCGGTAATAGATGCAATAGATAAAAAAAGTGCAGAATGTCAACTCCGATGCATACGTACGGCGATTAAAAATAAATAACAATCGCGTTTGCGCTTGCACTGGCTGTAACTAATGGCCCGAGTAGGATTAAGAGCCAAAAGAGCTTTCTTCATAACACACAGGCCATCCTAGACCCACCAACTAAAGAAAGAATCAATCTTTGGAAAGAATATCGCCTACCTATACCTGACTTCTTGAAACTTCAGGAATATCTGCGACCTGATCGTTATGGAAAGCACTAAATGGGTGGCGCGCCCAGGTAGGCCGGTACAAAAACTTGGCGAAACGAGGTTTTATACTCATCCCAGACCATGGAGGCCTGTCAGAGTTCGTGTTTCCTGACAGATACAACCTACGGGTCTTTAAGTCAAGAGTGGTCAAAGGTTACTTCTAGGCAAGCGTGCCATAGACAATAAAAAGAAATGGTTTTCCAACCTGGATCGATCTGGAGTCTTTGTAAATCTTGCTTTTATGTGTATATTTTCTGGTCGATATATGAAGTGGGCCTTCTGCATCCATTTTTTTTATCAGTCGACCAATGAATGACGCCTGTCCATTGGAAGCACGAGAGATGGTAATAAAGTTACCACCGTGCACCGTAGGTTTGTAAAATGACGCTGCGATTAGTTGGCAATGCTATTAGCGGTTACGGTAAGGAATGTTCTGGTTGTAATTATTGAACATGAAAATTATCCATGGGTGTCTGTATTTTTAGTGGACTAACGGTTTCTGAATGTTCTTTGCAATTAATAGACGCTGGTTTCACATATTTTACAACTAAAATAACGCAGTTTACGAAAGAAAAGAAGAAGGAAGAAAGAAAGCTATTTACACTAAAAATTCGCCAGTTGTGTTCAAGTTCTACATACCCAATACGCAGCAAGCTTTATACCATCCACATGATATAAACTTGTAATGTTCTGCAAAAAGCTTAAGAGCGGCCAACCCGAGACACATTTCCATACATCACCTCTTACGTGGTTATGATGTCACATGTTTCTCTATATAATTTTGGAATCACAGCCATCTTGTGGATATTATCTAAGCTGCTATTGAAATCAAATCATAAAATGTGTCAAATTGACGACTCCTGAAAATCTGCTATTTTGCATCAATTTTGACCCTTCATAATTCACTCATAAATTAAAAATATAAGAAAATATTTCTATAGAATCCTCGCATATTTAATCGAGATTTTGAATGGCGAAAATTTTATCCAAAAACTTTTAAGGTTAAAAAAAAATAGCACGTATTTTCTGGAACAAGTTTTGTTAAATATTCGAGTAAATGTCAGAATTACCGAATGCCAATAGTTTTCAGTTGTCATCTCCTTTTTGCGTTGCCTCTTCATCAAACATTGCGCTGGATTGCATTAGATGAAGAAACAAGCTTTTTAAACCATGGTTACGTTGATGGTAGTAATCTTAATATTAAATTACTTCGCAAAAAAATCTTAAAAAATTACATTCTAAGAAACTGTCACTTTTGGCCGAGTAATAATAACCAAAACATAGATTTAGTCCAGTCACTCATCAATAACAATTCACTGAACCCAAAACCGGAACAAATAGTATCGTAACTAAACGAACTAAAGAAAAACAGCACGATGCGTCATTTTAGAGCTCACACGCTTTTTAAACGCTAATCTCACCTATATTACTATTTCGAAGCGTAAAAAATTGGCCATTATAATAGTAAGAGTTAAAAACTCGTTAAGCAGAAAGTAGGCAGATATAACCTTCTTAAAATTGATTGAAGAAAAATTACAAGTATCATTAAGTCTTGGCGTGGGTACTTGACTATGTAACCATGTTTGTACCCATTTCTAATATACCACAGTAGCGACGCATAGGAATGTCTGTGGTGTTCAGTGGCGTAGCTATCGTCATAAAAGCCGTATCAATAATATAGGGGCCCGGGCGATAGGATCCCCAAAATGTGTTAAAATGAGAGAGAAGTCGTTTTTGCCTTTTACACGGTATAATGGTGTTGGTCTTATTTCAATATAATGTCCACATGCTTAGTTACACAGAATAATACAGTCTTGAATTGCATGCAAAAATCCATAATAAGGTCCATAACTAATGAATAATGACTATTTCAATTTTATAGCACGCTCCGCTTATTCTTGCATTCTCAACATAAAGTCACAATAAAAAGTAAACATATACATGCCAGTCTAAAATACTCGAATAAACAAGTTGATTTTCAATCCGAAATTTTCCTATCACAAACAAAGCAATTCTATATTCGAGTTTATTTTTACATTATGACTAAACCACTTCCAATTTTCGTGAGGTTGCAAGTTTTATGGACAGTATAGACATATTCAGTAGCGTAGTTACCTGCTTCTTGATCTAGCGCAACTTCCTCTCGTTAGCACAGGGCCCATTTTTTTAAATATAAGTAAACTTTGTTTTAGTTAATACAGGGCTTTTTTTTTGAAATTTCGATTTGTACACAACAGATATTGAAAGTTTTTTTTAGGTGGGAAAATCATCGAATGACATCTCCGCGCCCCTAGGCGGGGCAGGAGATAGTGTCAGACTTTTACTGACTAAAAACCCACTCGTGTTCCTTCTTTGCCATCGTCCCAGGGCCCCGGGGTACATTTTCACATTACCTATGGCCCCAGTAGGCTTCGACCATGCTGGGCTTCCGCGCCTACGGTGACCTGAAATCGGGATCGGAATCCCTGCGGCGGCTGAGGCGTGAGGGCCGCTGCCTCACGCATGCGTCCTCCTTCTTTGTTAGCATTACTGCTTCGCGGAAGGAGGCAACCGCCTGCCAATCTTCTTCAGTTCGGACCATGGCCTGTACTGTACCAAGATCCGATGCGAGAAGTCGTTGTCGCCATAGCCCCCACGAGGACAAGGCGGTGTTCTACCCACTGCGCTGTGTGGTAATCCCGAAATATTTTTTTTTAAGTTGTGTGTTTTAAGAGTTGTCCTAATCAGTTTCAAGTTGTATGTGGTCAGCGCGCGAGGAGTGAAATATGATTTGCGATAGTACCACGTATTTTTTATTTTCGGAATTTTCATATACCTGCCTACAATCCTCTCAGTTTGTCTAACCCTACTGAATATCTACGAGTATTTTATGACTAAGTCATTCTATACAATGTACTTACTTTAAAAAATCTTATACCCCTGTGTTTGTTTTGGTGTTTTTTCTCAGGGTAGTCGGCTAGGAAACACCGGCCGCATCTAGTTTAAATTGACACAAAAATATACGTGGAAAAATGATTTTTTTAATACCAATGAGTTTCTTGCCGGTTTTTCTCCACAGGAAACGACCAATTTGGAACCGTGCATTAGCTTCTGACGTTTTATAAGTACCCATGTAGGCCTATGTAATATAAAAAATGTTTTGATTTTGATATTTTGATTTTGAATTTGCAAAACATACTCGTAATTAAATAAGGTTAGTTTAAATTGCAACAAACTAAACAAAATTTTAATTTTACTTCCAAAACACAACTTACATCAATACACCATACCTGGCAACCTAAAATTACTCCTTTCAACTTTAAAGACCAATTACTTGAGTCTCACGTGTATAAACTAACTCTGACGTGTACGGCGCAAATTATATCAATTACCTTTCATATTACACTTATATTGAAAGTTATTATGGAAATCTAAAGGTCAGGTTTAATAAAAATCATGGCCTAGATCCCCGTGATTATGGGGACTCAACTATGTTGGTGAGAAGTTTCATCTCGACAATGTTTTTGAGTACTATCTCTTGCCGGATTCACCCGCATGACAGTAGAAAATATATAGACTATGTCAGTCAGTTAGCATAGCATCAGCCTTATAATGTTCCCACTGCTGGGACTCAGGCCTACTCTCTAGGAGAGGGAATGGGCCGTAATCCACCACGCGGGCCCAGTGCGGGTTCTTCGAATGTCTTCGAATTGTTGGTTTTAGGACATGCCAGTTTCTTCACGATGCTTTCCTTCACCGTTTTGAGAGCAGTGATGATGAAATAAATTACACAAAGTAATGCGCTTGGCTGGGTTTGAACCCGCGACCTACAACTCGAAAGTCGGGGCCATTACCACTCGGCCACCACTGCTCCCACTCGAATCAGATATAAACTATAATTCCACAGATAAAAAAAAAATTCAAATCGGGGTCCAGTAGTTTTAGATTATGACCATTATTATCTGCTGCCAGCGGTTTTGCCCGTGTAAGTAGCAAATTATTTATTTATTTATTTAAACTTCATGTACAATAGTGGTACATAGGCGGACTTAATGCAACATGGCATTCTCTACCAGTCAACCTTTGGGTTAAGAAAGACAAAAGAATAAGAAAAAAAAAATAACAAAAAAAAAATAAAGAATTATTCCAAGGAAATCTCTTCCCGGTATCCAATATCAAAGACAAATGGTCTATCCCTGTACCAATTTCCATCGAAATCCGTTCAGCCATTCAAGCGTGAAGGAGCAAAAAACATACACACTCACAAACTGTCCTTTATAATATTATTGCAAGGATGATTAGATTTCAAGATCGATCATGAAGAAGGAAATTAAATGTAGGTGATAAATCAAACGTCAATTGTGGAAAAAATTAATCCTTCACGGCTAGACCAACTTTGCGCATGATTGCCTCCAACTACAATCTAAATACAAATTGCACAAATACTATCCTTGTTCTAAAACTCAATATAAATCGTGAGACAACGCAGCAAGGAGAAATCTTACTAGTCGAGGCTTTGCTTGAGCGTATAACTAAATAATAACACTCCAATATCTTAATACAATATACTTAATATATATCGTAACTGACACAATAAATAAGTAGGTATAAAGCTAGAACTACATTAGACCGACGCACACGTGTGACACGCCTGATTTGTACGCAGAACGACGTCACGTGGCGTGGATCAGGAATAGCTCTACAAGTTTAGTTTCCATGTAAAATGTATGGAGTCCGACGCGCCTAGATTGGCATGTGTAGCACACGTGTGCGCAGTGTAGTTTTACCTTAAAAGCGGGTTTACGATAAAATCTGAATATTAGGCACAGTTTAAAAACCAAAATATTTTATTTGTAAAACTGTCAGACTGATTTCCTACGAGTATCTATTTTAGGAAAAGTACAAAAGAGTATTAACTTAACTTTATCTATCTCGAGGGATAGGTACTTGTCTATTTAAATTACGTTCGGAACAGATGATCTGCCGAGATATTGGACATTATATCCCCCAAAAAGTAATGTCAAACCTTGCCTTTACATGCAAAGGCAAAAAATATGCAGTCACAATCAATTTAGTGGCATTTTAAAGAGTTTGTCGATAGTTAAATAAAATAGCATACGATTTTTTTTCTGTAAATCTTTTTTATTGTTATTGGCAGGTTCTCGCTTAACCACTAGCTCTCCTGAATTTCTGATAGAACGAGCGACGAGGTGATGAGAAGGCTTGCCTAGAAGTAACCTATTCACTCTTGACTACGACCCTCAGGTTATAACTATCAGAAAATACAAATTCGAGCAGGGAATTCCACTCTTTAGCTGTACGCACAATGTGTGAAACTAGAATAATCACAATTGTGGTGCAGCTATATCCTAGGTAAAGGCAATTTATGATTACTCACTATAAAAGCGAATCTTAAAATGCAACACGTTACTAAGCAGCACATAACTTACCACGATAACATGACATTGTTACCAATCAGGAAGAGAATGCAACGGTGAACATTGCCAAAGCGCTTCTTAACAATATATTAGTATCATGTAGCCTTGTTATAAGTTAGTTCCGTTATGTTTGTGATGCGCTTTGGCAAGCAGATGATGGCGTAGGCATAGATATAAGACCGAACGTTCTTATATGTATGGGTGAAGGTAACAAAATGTCCAATGAAAACCATGCTATGACTAAGATAAATCAAGACAGTATTTTGTACAGGCAGTTGTTTTACTGCTTATTATATTAGTAGCAAATGACCAGCTTCGGTAGATTTTCCAATTAGCAAAAGCAAAACTATGAGAAACAGACATTTTCCGTTCAAACCTTTGCCGTATAATAAAAAGCTCGGGTATGTATTATAATTTTAACTTTATTAAACTTTTAGAAAGAAAACCACTAGACAGATGATTCGGGCTCGGTTCGGGCGGTTACCGAACGGCGGAACATTATACAGGCGTAGTGTTTTCTTCCTCTTGTAAAGTTAACTCTTTCGAATTTACGAGGATTTTACTATAAGGCAACAAATTATGAATAAGGAATAGATAGTGTAGATACTATTTGTTTGCATGCTTTCAAATCTGTATCCCAGAAGACAACCTGCAATGAAGACGTAGCATTACGTCTTCATTGCAGGTTGTCTTTCGGTTTGGTATAAAGTAAACCTTCCAGAAATCTTCAAAGGTTTCTTCTTATGGTGGGCCTTTCCGATTCGCCTGTTGTCAACGTCGAGCATGGTTTAAAAGCTTGATGCTTGCAATCCAACGCGATGTTTGATGAAAAGGCAACGCGAAAAAAGAGAGATAACGCCTGAAAACTGTTGGCATCTAGTAATTCCGTAATTTACACAAATATTTCACAAAACTTGTTCCAGGAAATACGGGTTTTTTAATACCCACAAAAGTTTTTGAGAAAAATTGTCGTCACTCAAAATCTCGATTAAATGTGCAAGGCTTCTATAGAAGTACTTTTTTATATTTTTTACATATGATTACACTATGGAGGGCTAAAGTTCACGAAAAATAGCAGATTTTCAAAGGTCTTTATAGGGTTAGGTTTACTCAAATTTATGTTGTGCTTTCTACAGAAGCCACAAGATATCTGTGTATCCAAAATATTTGGAGAAAGATGTGTAATAACATCATAATCGCGTAAGAGCAGTTGTATGAAAATGTACCGCGGGTTGGCCGACCTGCACTTCTGTGTCTGTGGATACAAGCAAGCCACAGCCAACCTCATTTTTTTCAACACCAGTCCACGAGTATCTTCAGCAGCTGCAGCCGGTTGCCCAACTGAGTCTCGCATTACGCACGCTTATTGCCATTAGCGGCTTGTCTTGATAGAGATAGATTGGTGGGTAAAAAAGTAATTGCCTCCGTGGCATAGACGCCGATATATTAACGCATACCGATTGAAATGAGGCGATGGTAATCATTCAATGGACAGAAGCTGAGGTTTCGAAATGCTTTAAACTTTAAATGTAAGTATGTGTATGGGATTTGTTTGTGATTTTGACTGTGATGTTGTCAGTATGCAGGTTAAACACACAGCATTTAGTTTAGATTTGAAATAAAACGTATATCATTATTCTGTCCAATTCCGAATCGTTTTTATTATTATTGATAGGCTCGCCTATAACCGCTATCTAACCTGATGGTAAACGATGATGTGGTCGAGGATGGTGCACCCTTGTCTAGAAGTAACCTATTCATCATCAACTCTTGACTTAAAGAACCCTAGATTGTAGCTATCAGGAAACACAGACTCCAGCAGTGAATTCCACTCCTTAGCTGTACGCATAATGAATGTGTTCCCAAAAAGCTCTGTACGTATAGTTGGGATGTCCACCATGTACCGATGGCGCAGTGCCGTAAGTTTAGTGATTCGATGATGAATCAGATCCGGTCGATTGAATGAACACAGCATAAATGGCATATAGATAAGCCTGAATTCGATCAAAATACGATTTAAATATGATTTGGTCTTTCAAAATATACCATAACTTTTTTGAGCTAAAACTATAATGCCAATCATTCTATGAATAAAATATTTTTTAGAATAATTAATTAAGAATAAGAAACAGAAACCCTAAAAGCTATAATTCCTAACAGCGTTTAAAACACAGTTATTTCTGCACGATTGTCTAAATACGGCTTCAGTATAATTTCAAATTAAATATTTAATAAGAAGCACCGTTGCCGCGAATGGAACAACTGCCAGAGGTACACAACATCCATGGGAACGAAAAGCCGCAGGGTCACCTCTATGCCATAATACCGTTTAGTGCATAATCAATTTCGTGAAAGCCGACCACGATTCTCTCTTGGAAGTGTGACAGTGCTAACGTTCATTGATGACCCTTTATCTTCCAATTATCATAGTCGTGTGTTATTTCAAATGGATGGGTGATAATGGAATTAATAATGGATTGGACAGTCAAGTGATAATTTTTATCAAAGATTATATAGGTACACAAAAGTTCCTCTTACATCATCATCATCATTTCAACCGAAAGACGTCTAGTGTTGGACATCTCCCCAAAGTGTAGCTATAACGTCCGGTCCTGTGCCTCTCGCATCCATCGGAACCACCAGGTCATCAGTCCAACCTGTGGGAAACCTGGAAAGCCTGGTAGAAAGGCAGGTGGACGATGCATTTACCGGTACGTGGTCACCACTCTAGAAGCTTTCGTCCACAATATCGCTAACCTATCGCTCTATAACTATATTTAAATCTTTTGCATGCTTGAGAAGTTAGCGAACCCTGAGTTATACCCTGGCGGATGTTAAAACTTCTGTCGTGACAAGACTTTGTAGCCGAAATCGACTCGAAGTCGTGGCTGTTACTACTGGGCCACCAAAGCGCCAAAAAAAAGATACAAAGTTTCTATTCACATATAGTTACTTCCTAACAGTATTTCCTGTGACACAACTCCAACCCTTCAAACAAAACGAAAAGCCCACAAAAGTTTATAGCACTGAAAAATGTCAAAAAACCGACTTGTATGAGCAAACATTGCATCGATGAAATGTTTGACAGAGTTCGGCTGCAGTTTTGTGGTGAACAATACGTCTGTTTACTGTCTGCGGGCTAGTGGTGCGTGCCAGTGCTGTTTGCACAGCAAACAACGAAAAATAGGGAGAAAAACGCGTGAAAAGCTGCGGTGCCATGTAACGAAATTCAAGTTATTGGTGGAGTTTTATGTAGATATATACAGCAATATGAGGGAGCACTTCAGCTGTTGCAGAAATGCATTTAAACAGATACGTGCGCCACTGAGTTTTAAGTCGTTTCGTGATTTCAGGTAGTTAGGTTCATTAAGCGTTTATTGTGACAGGAGAGGGACTATACTATGATTTTTTATTAGATGAAGTAAAGTGACAGCAGTGGACAATGCCCAACTGTCAAATAACAATGCCCAACTGTCAAACAACCATTTTTATAGCTGTCACTTTACTTCAACTACTAAAAAATCATAGTATAGACTTTTTTTTATTTAGTGTTATCTTTCAAATATTATGATTTTAACGTACCAAGCATAACTCTAGCAGGGTCTTTAGAGTATGGAGAGTCGACTTAGCTCGTAATGGTTCAAATAAAAATTTGTTTTAACTGAAATACAGTTTCTCTTCGCCTTTGGTTATTATTTTTTTTTTTTGTTTAACGGTCAATTCCTCCCACAAACTGTTCTCCGTCAAGTTTATGGTAAAATTAGTTTTCGCAATGTTCGATATTTCTGGTAACAATGAACAATCGTCAGAACACATCGTAAAGCTGTGCTGTGTACAATTGTAACGTTCGCTTCCGGATTATTTCCAGATCCCAATGTTGAACAAAACAAACGCAGAGCATGACTCAATGAAAGATCAGAGGCATGCCTCCATAGCACAATAAAACGTATGTATTTGGAGTTTAAAGGTCGTGATAAAAGCCAGATAGAACTTCTTCTGGGAGTTCGCCAAGAACCGATTATAAAAACCCCACATTGATATTGGCCACATTTAGAAACAAAATATGGTACCCTAAATTATTGTTTTTTAAAACACCGTAAACAAACACGATTTTTCTGGTTTCAACACCATCTGGAGTAGTGTAACAGTTCACAATGACCAAAGGGTCAACTGCCTCTTCAATAGTTTAGCATCGTCATCAATGAAGGCTGTAAATAATTCATAGATAATATTCGAGTCTTTCCACGTTCAAGTTTCCGACGTTTCTTCAAACCTTAGAATCTTACATAACCGACAAAACATCTTCAAAGCATTCCCGGCAAAATCAATATCAACGTAGCAGTTTATAAAGTTCAAAACCACTTACCAGCAAAAGGCACATCGCACACGTACTCTTCGACGCAGTTGTCAGTGTTGCCGCTTCTGTCTGTCGCTCCACTGGCGACTGATGCTGCTGAAGCGGCTCGGAGGAGGTTGACTTCCGTCTCCGTCTGACTGTCGCGGAGGACCGATCTTCGTTTGTATTCCTGGTGGGAGAAAGGGGGAATGAGGAATAGTTGAATGGTGATTGAAATATTGATCAGTTTAATATTGCCACTTCTATAAAAAGGAATATCAGCACCATTTGATCAACACTTACGTAAGTCTTTTCTCTGGAATGATTTATCTAGAGTTTTTTTCAGTGGGGACTGGTCCCTAACTTGTCTGATGCTTGTGTGAAGTTATCGGTATTTTGGTGTATATCATCGAATTTCAAATCGGTAGCCCAATATCGTGGCGTGAGAGCTCTAGACCATATTGAGATGGGTACGGTCCACTCAGCCAGTGCCTCATTATACGCCTATGGAGTTATGCCTATAGTCTGTGGATAGAGCCTACAAAACCTAGACGAGAATGCACTCATGCTTATCAGCAGTACTAAAATTTTCCTATACTTAGTTACAGTTTTTGACATTGATTTGACGCTGAGTCGAGAATACCCTTCAACGCCCGCGTTGGATTGGTCCGACAAGTGTTTTCGCATGCTATTCGCCAGGATCGTGTGTTTGCGACTGGTTACACCAACTCGTTTGGCTTCATCAATTCCCATAAGTGACAGAAAAGCTGGCGAGAAAGAGTATTTGGTCGTATATGTGCGACCCTGGTGGAATAATTGCGAAAATGTTTGTCAGACATATCCGACATAGGCATTAAAGGTTTAAAGAAATAAGCTAAATATCTACTGCCGACATATCTACTCCCACGCATTTTTTTGTGTCTGAAAGAAGCTCGTTAACTTTCTATAAAAGATAAGGTAATGGCGTTGGCCTGATACCCAATTTTAATTAACATCTACTAGTTATCAATAAAAATGTGATTTTTATTTCGTTCTAATTATGTGGTCTAATCTAATGAATTAGAAACGAGTTTTTTTTAATAGCAGATGAACGTGGAAACGCATATGATTTCCTTACTTGAATGTGTATAAATATCCCATCACATCTCATAACATTATATTATGTCATCTTGTAAGAATTCTTATTCATTTTGTGAGAATAAAATTCATAGTAGGTACTGCATACCCATTATTATTATACCTAGGTAAGTACCTGTAACATACCGTGTTTTTTAGGACTAGATTAGACCTGCACGGTAACCAACAAATTAATCTTTAGGAAATCGATCTTTACGTATTCAATATATTACTGAATCGATTCGAATGAATTAATTAAAAAATCGATATTTTATCGGCCAAGTATCGCCATCTCTACAGGCGAACCCATAAGTTGTATATTCAAATTAAGAGCGGCCTTCCCCACTCGCATAACGTCAACGTCGAGCATGGTTTCAAAGCTTGTTGCTTCATCTAACGCAATCCAATGAGATGTTTGATGAAAAGGCAATGCGAAAAAAGAGAGACAGCGCCTGAAAACTCTGTTGGCATTCGGTAATTCCGTGATTCACTCGAATATTTCACAAAACTTGTTCCAAAAAATACGTTTATTTTTTAAAACCCTACAAAATTTTTGAGAAAAATTGTCGTCATTCAGAATCTCCATTAAATGTGGTAAGGCTTATGTACCTTTTTATATATGAGTACATTATGGAGGGCCAAAGTACGCGTAAAATAGCATATTTTCAAAGGTCTTTACTGGAATAGTTTTACACAAATTAATGTTTCTATTTCTTTAGAAGCCTAGATCATATCCACATGATATCTGTGTATCCAAAATATCTGGAGAAAGATGTGTAATAAAATCATAATCACGTAAGAGCGGTTGTATGAAAATGTAGACAGATACCTTGGGTTGGCCGCTCTTAAGAATCCCACGATCAACAGGCGCGTTTGCGAACACTATTCGTCTAACTATACTAAAATAATAGGAAAACAAAACTAAGTTACCAATGTAATACTATAAATTAGGTCTCTAGATAATAAAACCATTGGGTGTGGTTTTCACGAGGCATAAAATATCAACCATTTTGGCGATACCCTCAATAAATACGATAGGAAAAGATATGGTGCTATAAAATATTGTATTACTGTGCAGGTTTATTGCGAAGAGGAGACAGCAGCTGGGAATAATTGGAAATTTCAGTAACTTTTTTTTCTATGTTGAAGCTCATCAAGTTCGAACAATTCATGCATCAGATTTACTTACCTTAATATTGAAATGTTTTCACAGGATTATCGCATTGCTTCTTTCTTATCAAGCCCGTTCATTCTATATTTTGATAGATAGCCCTAAGCTTGGATTTACATAGTTTTTTTTTTAATCCGCTTTGTATGATTAGCTCACGTGATAGTATTTAAGATTACTTACCAAATTATATTTTTTATTTATGAATGGTTTTAAATTGATCTTTTACCAGCAATTGAAAAACAACGTAGACTAAAATTGTGACTTAGTCTCAGAAATCTCCCTAACTTACCCCCGATTTCTGATGTAGTTATTCAAGCCCCAAGCAGACACCGGTGTCCGCACACCTATTGTCTTTCTATTGTGTCTCTAAGGTGTCTCTACGGTATTCAGAGGGTTTAAACATTTGGATATGGCCTTCTGTCAAATTGAAATCGTGCCTCCAGTGGGTTTGCTCTTCTTCAAAAGAACGACTTTTATTTAACTTCCCGTTCGGCTACGACATCAACCAGCGTCCACATCTGTACATGGTCATCATCGAGCCGGGTGTTCGCAACACTGGACTCCACGGGCTTTCGGACTGCGAGCAATGGGTAGCTCGCTGTCCGACCGTCCGGTAACCATCCGGACCAAGCCCGTCATCGACGGCGCGCACTGTTCCCGCGCGCCTCATAGTTGTCAGCAAACCGTAGAGGCCCAGCCTGCTAGCAGGCAGGCAGGGTCGAAGCCTACCGAGGAAAAGTGTCCGTTACTAAAAAGAAGGCTCGGCCCTGGTATGAAAGGTAACGAAGGAACGGGGTGGGTTTTAGTCAGTAAGAGTCTGACACTATATTCCGCTCCGCCCAAGGGCGGCAGAAGTCATTGGATGATTTTACCCACCACAAAAAAAAACTGGACTCCAAGCGGCGAGAGGTAGAATTATTCGAAGTTTGACACATGTCAACATGAGAGTGAGCGAGAGGCTTGATATGTTGTTGCTACTACTTCCTGTTGGATAAGTACATTATGGAGGGCAAAGGTGTATAATGTCGAATTCGCGTGTATGAAGCTACGCGTCCGTAAACAGTAAGCCCTAAACAAACAGTAGGAGAACAGAGTTAGGCCCTGGAACGCAAAGGGCAACTGAAGTGAGTGTGTTTTCATCACACATGCGGATTTGCTCCGCATACAGAAAATTTCAAAAGGCAAATATAACACGTCCCGCGTGCGTATTGCACGCAGTACAATAAATACTTGTATGAAAAGGACATTTGCGGAGGTTACGCATGCGGAGCAAATCCGCATACGTGATTGAATCCGCACGATATTGAAAACACCCTCAGGTAGTAAGTTTTACAATAACTCTCGCTCCACCCAGTTGTGATATTCTCAAAAAAATCGCAGCGCTGCCTCAACAACGAACACCCAAACGGGATCCAATGTATTTTCATTGGATTCTCAACCTAATATACCTATGCATTGGATTGTTAATTCAATGTATCTTATTTGGATATTCGTCGTTGCGGCAGCGCTGCGTTTTCTTAGAGAATAGCACCAGAAAACTGAAATAGTTATATTTCGATGATTTCCCACCAAAACAAAGCTCAATCACTGACTCAAGTCCGACACTGCAACGAGCCAGTCCATAAATTATTGCTATTCAAATTTACACAGGCGAAAAGCTAAAATTTAATTTTCAGTTATTTCTTATCTTTGAAGTAGCTAAGAATCGTATAATGTATGTGACTATTTTTATATGGTCTTAATAGATGTATGTGAATAAAATTTAACGTTAATTGTAGACTAAGCTAAAAATAATTATTGCTTCAGACTAGTGACTATTGAAACGCAACTTCTATTTTTTAGCTACAGGTTGCAGTTTGCACTAGTCCAGGCGCTTTGAACACACAAAGCCAAAATTTTAAATAAGTGCAAGAAAGACACAATAATGTGTTAATTAAACTCTAGTGATGATACAAACACTGACTACAGTTAATCCCTTAACCGCCAAAGTCGAATATATCTGACAAACACTCTTGCGTTTATTCCGCCAGGGTCACACATCCACGACCAAATACTCCATCTTGCCAGCTTTTGTGACATAAGGGGATTGAAGAGCTAAACAAGATGCGAGTACCCAGTCCTAGACCCTAGCGAATAGGACGCGAAAATATTCGTTCGACAAATCCGATGCAGGCGGTTATAAAATTAAAACTGGCACTAAAAACTAAGCCAAGAAAAGAATAACGCAAATAATAAAATAACAAATTCACATAAAATATAATTTTATTGAAAAACTAAATAAAATCAAAATTAATACACAAAGCAATAAGTAAGACGCTAAAACTAAAATAATTTCACATTTTCGTCCGATACATTTTGGGTCATAATATCAGTCTAATTGTCTTTCCAATTTCAACATAAGATAATACTCAAACTCCAAAGAATAAAATTAAAAACTAAGGCTAACAGCTAGTAGAATATACTGTCATGTAGGTAAAATATAACACTTTCTAGTACATGGAAATATTAAAATCGTTTTGTGGAATATCTATAAAATAAATGCTTTATAAATTCGGTAGATGAGACGTTCTTTTTATCAACAATCGCTTGTTCCTCTTAAAAATGACGGTGATATCGTATTTACGCTTGGTATTTTTTCTTTAAATTAGATACTCGTACAGTACGGTCGACGGATCTTGGCGCGTCTGAAGTTAGGCTCTGCGAACTTTAGCGCTCAAAATAAGCTCATCAAATAAATGGTTTGTAAAAATAAATGTCAATAACAGTTGTTAACAGCAATAACAACTGCTATTGGCATTTATTTTTTCAAACCTTTTATTTTTTACGAGTGCACAAGCGCTAAAGTTCGCAGAGCCTAACTTCAGACGCGCCAAGATCCGTCGGTCGTACTGTAAATACGCTACCGTCACACTTTAATGTACTGATCGATTGAAAAGAATAATATATCGTCCCAGATATTATATTAAATGCGTAAGTGGCAATAGGTACTATTTGTATTACATTGATAAACTAACAAACTTTCAGTGTATAAAAAAGACATTGCTATAAAAATTCATAAGGCACTTCAAATAATTTACTCTAATCACTTTAAAAAGAAGGCATTGCATTTTCGCAGCCCCGTTATTAGTTTGTCATTTTAAACATAATATAAATGTACAAATAAATTCGTTTATTATTAGGAAAAAAAGTAAGATGTATTTATAGTATTTGACATTTATATTTTTTTTTTTTAAATTCCGACCCAAGTTAGTCAATGTTTTTGAATTGAACTTAATAATAATACTACGTATATAATGCACTTTGCACATTCCACAAAACGATTTTAAATCTTAGCTTAAAAATAAAAATAGCACCTTACGGAATACTTAAGCAAATAAAATATTCTATTTACAGACAACACTAATATACTTTTTAATAATAACTTTAGAGCACCATAAGTGAAAAATAAACCCCTTTTAATGACATTGCAAATAGATGCTATCTCTTTCTGCCATTAATCATTTTCAATACAATAAAATGAGATGGCAATAGAGATACATTTCTCTTAACTTGTATAAATATAGGGTAAAAGACTAGGGCGCTATACAGAGACACGATTTCATAAAATTTTGATTTCATAATCAGCTATTCACTATGTCACCCTGCGACTTTTTTCTAATTCTTATCTCTTCTACAACCTCCATAATTAGCTGAAATATTTTAAAATAATTTTTAAATTAAAATAAAATTTCTAGTTACATGCTCATGCAACGCGAGTGTTTTTTGTGCTTTGTTAAAAAGGGGTGCTTAGTTTATATAGGTGAATAAAAAAGTTATAGATGAACTTACTCGTAAGTAGGTTTGATTTTAATTCAAAGAAATGATGATTCAAGTACTCATAAAGGTTTACCATTGTTTTTCATACATGAAGGGTTAGTTACAATAATGTTAAACATTTTTCTTTTGTAATGCCATGTAATGTACTTTTTGTTTTAATAGAAAGACAATTCTTACACAAAAAATAATCTATTATATATTTACAAACATGATGTCATGTCAAAATATAACAAGTTATCTTTCTATTAACACAAAATGTAATGTAATTACTTTTACAAACCGATACGAGTACCAAATATCTGATAAACTGAATTGATAAACAATAAAATCAGTAATTAATCATCATTTCTACAAACTAAAAATCGCAAACAAAAGTAAGTACTACAAGTAATGCTACATAATAATTATAGCAGTATTATTTTGGACTAACCTGGCTCAAAGGCCTAATCCTTTCGTGTATGCTGTTCTCAGCCTGTTTGGCCGAAGGAGGTGGATGGTCAGGCGTCGGTGGCTGTTCATAATGCGTCGGCGACAACGGAATCGAGCCCCTCTTTCCATCGTAATACCGCTCACAATCGCTCGGACTATTCATCGACTGATCGTCTAGTAAACTTTCTAAGGAAGACTTTTCTTGGTTCGAGTACTTTCTGACTCTATTATCGTTCATCCTCTGTTCATAGTTCTCGTTCGGTGTGAAGTTGTTTCTTCTTAGTTTTCTTCTGGGGTTTTGTTCTTTGATCACGATGTTTTCGTACATAGCCGTTATGGCGACGGGTTGTGAACGGTGCTTCAGACTTGGTCTTGGATTAGGAACTGGGGCTACTCTGGGAGAGTTGTGGTTCTCTTCGTACTCAGAGTAGGATAGCTTGCTGTCGACGTATTGGTCCACCGACCGACCGTGTTTGAGGTAGTGTTTAGCACCCTGTAACAAAGAATTGAAGATATTAGGGGTTTATTATGTAATTATTCATTCTAAATTATGGCCTTCCAATTCATAGTTCATCATCAACTTTCTCCAGGTCATCATCATCAGGATCTTGATCTTCATAGCTTGGGGCTTTGGGTGGAGTGCGAGGGCGGGTCAGACTTTTGCTGACTAAAACCCATCTGTGTTCCTTCAGTTGCCCTTTGTGTTCTAGGGCACGGTAACTTTATCGAATATTTCAAAAACCCTCATCTATTTAGGCTAAGGTTCACTCTGAAAGCGTTAGTCACGTTCTAATTCGAGCAACATAAACTATCTATAGGAAAACGTGACTGAATATTATAGTTTAAATCTCATTAACATTGACCGTTCCACATTAAAATTCTTGTGCACTACGCATGACTTCATATTTGGTCGTAGTCTGTGCATTGGAATCGTACAAATCTGTTAATTATTAATTTGGATTCATTTAAGGTTGAGCTACATCAAGTCGATCTTTTTCTGTCACTTTGGATGCGAGACGCACAGGACCGGCCATTGTGGCGACGCTTGAGGGAGGCCTATGTCCAAAGAACCGTCATTTAAATGGAATCATGTGATCGCACGCAGCGGAATCGACGAGGCGGTGATTAATATAGGAAAGAACTAATAGAAGCATAGGAAAGTGCGATTCGGTGCGAACTACATCTGCTATCATAAAATTTTGGAGAAATGAAGGGTCTATCATCCGTCGGCTAGCATAGCATAGCATCAGCCTTATGTTCCCACTACTAGGACTTCCGCCTCCTCTCTAGGAGAGGGAATGGGTGGTAATCCACCACACGGACCCAGTGCGGGTTGGTGGGTGTCACATGTCTTCGAATTTTTGGTTCCAGGACATGCCGGTTTCCTCGCGATGTTTTCCTTCGCCGTTTTGAGAGCAGTGGTGATGAAATAAATTACACAAAGTAATGCGCCTGGCTGGATTTGAACCTAAAATTCATAAGACGGTGCCGCTAGCACTCGGCCACCACTGCTCTCTAATTAGATTTTACCTAATAGTAGAAAGTTTTTAAATTTCATCGTCTAGTCCAGGAACAACCGCATCGCTTGTCTTATGTCCATGCTATTTCTTAGTTCAGTAATGGCTTTCATTTCAGCCATATACGTACAAAAAACGAAATAATTCTGTATCAAGATCAAAGGAGTCTCCAATACAATCAGTTCTACATTTGTCTACATGTTTAATTATGATAATTTTGGCGTACCAGCACTACTTTATTTAAATCTCTACCACCATACTTTTCACATCCATTGCTAGCTAAAAAAGAAAAGTTTCTCTAACAAAAGTTACCTGTATATCATCCAAATCGTCCTGACTCCTCGCGTGGGGCCTCAGCTCATAGCTGTACCCCGAAGAGGGGGAGTTTGCATGGGTGGGGGACACTGACAGGTTCCTCCGGGGAGGTTTCTTGGGAGGGGTGGGCTGCAATACATACGAGACGTGTTACAGTGGTCGTCGGTAAGGTAATACGTAAATAAGATTTATAGTGGATTTAGGAAAAAGTCTGAAAAGGAAGTATAGATGGGAATAAAAGGTGTGATTGACTGTGTTTTTTTTTAAATAATCTCTAAATAAGTATCGACAAAATCGCATTTGCATATTATTTATGTTTCAAAGATATTTGTTTATAATTTACTTATTATTACAAGTATAGGCTGATTGATACGTCATCGACATTCCTAAGGTGCCTACATAATATATACAATCAATACCTGCTACAAATTCTCCGATCTAAATTGGCGATACAAATGAACTTTAATGAGCAATTTAGAAGGCTGCCTATCTACGAGAATAGCGATCAAATAGGCGTCTATTTCTGTACCATCTCGTTGTCATCGCAGAAGCGAGATAAGTGCCCGCAATTGAGTAATAGGGAATTTGAATGGCGATGAGGATAACATCGTATCATGGTGCAAGTAGTGGAAGGGCTGAGCGGGTAAACAATTGTGTGAGCGAATAGGAAGAGAACTGAATTTTAAATAATGTTTTGAGGAACAGAAAAGATATATTTTACAGATAAACAAATAATTTTCAATGCTTACTCATCTTGCATTATACATTGACCTTCACGTCGTTGTATGTTTTGTTTTACAATTTGAGGAAAAAGAAAGCGATTTGAATCACTGCCAGAAAATGTGTAACCACGGAAAGATCATTGCAAAACATCGGCAAAAAATAAGATCGTCTCCAATTCTAAAATCAGGAACAAGGTCACTCCAAATTGCAACTTAAAGACCCATTGGAGATTTTAAAACTCGAACTTGAAATATTTCGTTCACCAAATGCGTTTTTTAATGGGCGTATTGTTAAAATCGCCAATATCTTTTCGCTTGTCCCATTTCGTGGCCCAAGTGGTCCAAGTAATTCAATCCTGGGCCGCGGATGAGGGGTAAATTGGTTGCAGCCGGTCACTGAATGGACAATTTTCTACATAAAAGCCTATTAGCCTACAGATGGTAGACTAGCCGAGATTATAGGGATTCTGCTCGGGAATGTTCTGGTAGATTTTGTGTTAGATGTTTTATAGCCTAATAGGAGAACAGTTTATCAATGCAAACATACGGATATCTATAAACTATCTTTATAGTACTTCGATGACTTTCAATCTATCAATGGTTTTTTTCATTCTTGTAGGACATTAAAATACAATAGCACGCATAAGAGAATCAAATTATTTTTAATACCTTTCAGAAATCGAGCATTAAAAGATTCAAAGCATTTTTTATTTCAAATAAACCATTTACAGGGTCTTTTGAAATGTCAAAGTTACTCAGAAAAATGATGCTAATTGCAAATTCCAAAGCATAGACCTTTATGGAGAAGAATGTGCCAGAAACTCCATGGCCACTCTTTTCAATCTATTACAAACTATAGACCCGCCCCAGCTTCGCACAGGTGCAATAGTGATATTAAATATATTATGCATGTATTATACATTAAACCTTCCTCTTGAATCACTACATCTATAAAAAAACCGCATCAAAAGCCGTTGCGTAGTTTTAAAGATCTAAGCATACATAGGGACAGACAGCGTGAAGCGACTGTTTTATACTATGTGCTACAATTATCTCGGTTACATGTTTCTTGTCCCTACTAAACATTCCTTCTCATATCCATAGCAAATTACTACAATATCAAGAAAAGCCCTCTATGGAAACGATATGTCAATATCACGATACCAATCTAAATCACCGAGTATTTCCAGTAACAAAAACCTCATCGTATCAACACCAGCTTACTCTAACAATACAAACACGGTAATGCGTTTAATCTGTCATTAAATTACAACCGAAACCATTTGCCATTGCCCGTTAAACGATTGCTCCACATTACGCAGCTCGGTTTACAAATTCACTAATTGCAATAGTAAACAAGGAACAGTAAACAGTGTATAAAACCGTAATTTTCACGTATAAATAAATATCTGTTCTTTGGTGTTTCATGGCCTATTTACGGTTTTGGCTGAGTAAAGTGGCGCAAGACGTTGCGTTTAGATGGAATCATCATAAAACTGGATTAGTCTTGTAATAACCACTACAATAGAATAATTTGCCTGTGACTGGCCTGTTGGTCTAGTGGTTAGTGACCCCGACTGCTATGCCGGAGGTCGTGGCTTCGATTCCTACCCAGGACAAATGTTTGTGTGATGAGCATATATCATTTGTTCTGTCTAGGTGTAATCGATCTACAATATTTATGTATTTAGAAATATTTAAGTATGTTTATAATTATATATTGTCTAGTACTCATTACACAAGCTATGACAATAAAGTAACCAAGATATCATCATCATGTTCCTATCCTTGTCCCATTTTACTTGGGGTTGGCGCAACACGGTATCTTCCTTCCTGTCAGCCGTCACACTATCCTTGACTCCCTGAACTTTCATATCACACTTCACATGATTTAAAGTCTTTAGCGTCCCTATCTATCCCTTCATATGTATACTCATAACCCTTTTAGTAATATGCGTTTCATCCTTCCTCTTTACATGATCATACCAAGGCAAACGACTCCCTTTAACTTTTCAGTCACTGATGTCACTTTTAAACTGACCACGTCACCATCTATGTATAATTACAATATCCACATGTTTACATATACGCTATAACAATTATCACGAACTACGTTCCATGCAGTAAAACATCAATTTAATTACGAGCCAACGTGACCCAACCTAATTTCCGTGAAGCATGTTTTCATAGCTTCCAATATGCTCCCTTGGAGGCTAATATTTCGGGGTATTTTGTAGTTACACCTGCCTTAACTGTAACAGTTAACGCCAATTAGTTTCGAGTAATTTACGCGGAAATGGGAGTTTGACCGATGGAAATTCGTCGAGGTAATTTGGTTACTTTGAAAGCTTTGACGGGTGCCCAGCTACCGCCATCGATTATGGTAATTTTGTACTCTATTAACAAAATATTATAGTGATGAGCCTTGAATTAAAAAGGATTGTTATATTTATTTAAGAAACATCTCTCTTCTTCTTCTTAGTCGGTACACTCTTGTCAGAGTGGTCGTGGTCATCACTATGAATCACGATGAGTAATCATCCCGGTCCCGAAACATCTCTAAACAACCATTATTTATTTATAACCAATAATTATGTACATATATTGAAAAAAATGGGAGATTTGAAAAAGAAAACGATGCTCAGATCGTAAGACCAAGCAAGGGTAGGAAAATCATAAACTTTCAATAAAGATCGATCGACCCAAAAAAGTAAATTTTAAATAGACATAATCTGTAATTGAACTTAACCAGTAAAATCTAGTTAAAATAGCATCGAACAGTATTCAAGTTTTCTCTTACTTCCAACACAGACCAATGTAAAACGCATTCCGAACAAACTCCTTATCCAAAACAAAATTAACACATGCAGTAATAAACCCTAAAAACAATACAAACACGAAAATTTCAAAGCTCCTTTCCACGAAGTTCGACTTCAAGTACGAATGACTTCAAAGGGCTGGTAGATATAAATTGGTGGCGCAGGCGCAACGTTGATGCGCGCGACAGCGATTAATATGGCGCCGGAACACGCCATTGATTTGTACGCGAGATATTGACCGTGACCGATGGGGCTTGTTGCACGTGATGAATGTCAGCTCAACGAAGGATCTTTTGTGAATATTAATATTGAACATTGTTATAAATTATAACTGTTATTCAAACAGTTGAATTATTTCAGTAAAGCAGTGCATTTCGCATGGATCTAAGAAAGGCGTTTAATCATATGCATCATACGATTGGTAGATGATTAAGCCGTTTTTTTTTTACTAGTTACGACGACACACAGTAAGTGAAACTTAACTGAAGATGACACTGTTGGCATCTCTACCAAGAACATTTTGTATATGTCGATTTATTGATACCATCACTGCTATTTGCAACCAAGGCCATACCAACCGCGATAAAGAACATTAATTTGCAGATCTTGATAGCCTCATCAGAATTTATGTATTCTTAATTGACAGTTGCGTATCTGGTGAATACTAAAAATGGTAAATGGAAGAAACTTCAGGAAGGCTCAGCCCCGGCACTATAGGCAACGAAGGAACGGGGTAGGTTTTGATTTTACCTACCAAAAAAAAAAAGAAAAAAAAAAAAACCAGAAAATCTCACACTAGAACTATATCTATCAATGGATAGGCAGAATGACCATGTGGATTTCAGCAACAATATTTATACGAAATGAACACGCCATTGCTTTTTTGAAACCTATATTAATCCATCGTCGTAACTATTCGTAATTTTCATAAAAGCTGTAACGAGTCCCGCTAACCCACATCTTTACGATGAAATCATCTACATATTTACAGAGTATACAATGCATAGTAGATAGGCGTCTGGTTGAGCACATGTGGATGTTGCAATCAGTAACAGACGAGTGTATGATAGGTAGAAATAGTTTCATAAATGGACCGTTTATTGTTCGCTGATTAGGATCTGAAATTGAGTCAGTTCTAAGAAAACTGCATTCATGAGACGTCAAGGAAAAAATAATTCTTAACTTGGTACGCTTATTAGGAATGCCAGACCGATTTTCAGCTTCGCAGGTTTTTATCGTCCAGTCATCAAGTAATTTAGATTCGCAACTGTTCTTCCTAACTGGCGTAAACGAATACGGTTTTCAACGACTATTAACCCCGAACCATGAGTCAGGAAATCATGACCGATGAAAATTAAACAAAGTTTACTAAATATTTTACGTAACTAAATTGAGAATGTAAAAGGGGACAAGGTCTCTAGATCAGCATCCAATCCTGGTAACCTATTTATCGTTGATATAAATACATTATCTTTTGTAAACAATTGAGGATCTTGTAAGTGGTTACAAGGCAGCCTAGCCGATCTACATCGGGAATGAGAGCAAATTTGGCAAGATGAGGGTTATAATATAACCCAATAAATAAGGTAATCCCGTAGGTATACAATGACAAATCGAAAAGACAAGCCTGCCAATGGAATGCAAGAGTCATAATGCAGTTGTTGCAAAACCTAAAACTGAGAACGATTAAGGTGAAGATAATAAATTCTAAACCACTCCAATAGTTTACACAAATAAAAAGAAAACAAAAACAACATTTAATTTTCAATAAACACCTGCAGGTATTGCCCGTGGTGAACTGTCAATGCGTGTTCCGCGTAAACACGAATACCACTGGCTGGAAGCCAAGCGTGAGATATTTCCGTGCTGCTAAACATTCAGCATCAATGATCACAAAATATCTGCAATTACATCACTGGGTTGTATTTTAGGAAGACTATATAATGTTAGAATCGTCACGTTCGCTTTCATTGACTTCCGCTAACATAGTGTAACAACACAACGCAACAAGACATTTAGGTTAGGAGAAACTATTAATACAAGTCCTCGTAAAAAAAGATGAATGAACATACACAAGTAAGGACCTTATTGAGAATGCAGAGAACATATTAGCTACTAGAATACATATACTAGAATGAATACTCTACTGGCTACTTAAGCCAACACCGATGGAAATGATAAACTTTAAGATAAGCCTTACTACAAACATAAAGAAGTACCAACATAAGACAAAGATCCTGCTGATGAGAAACTCAATAAATAAGCCATAAAAACATCGTTACATAAAATTGTATAGAGGCAAAGTCTTATCTGACTAAAGAAAATAGAAACGTTGCACTGGTATTGTGATTTCTGACATAATTACAAGCGTAGTTAATTTTCCTAATTAAAATGTGGTCAACATTACCGATGAATGTTCAAGATGTGATCGAAGCCTAGTAAAATAATTAACAGAAAAACTTAAAATCAAGATATGATTGGATAAACTCTTTTATATCGTTTTATATACGTTATTTTTGTCTACACATGAAATTACAAAACCTCGGAATTGGGTTATTGGGGCCTTGACACAAGGTTTTATGGTGTTGTCGTTATAATACTGTGTCCATTCGATACCTCCGTTTGTATACATATTTATACTTGTTTCACGTGCTTTATTTAAGAATACATCGCAGTTGTCACTTTCAAAACATTTTTGCATCAAGTATTTTATGTTTTAAGGGTCAATGTTGAGAGAGATAAGTACAATCTTATTGAATACCCTATTCCTACTTTACTATGGTATGAATGCAAAGTTGCAACTTACATTGAATTCACTCGCACTACGCTTTGCACATACACAAACAAACCACTTTGAACTCACATTAACACAACACACATAATATGCACTTGCACTTAGAACCACATAACAATCTGCTTTGCATCCGGTTGCAATTTCCCGCGGTTACCGATTCGGCATCGATCGCGAATATCTCGATTCCTGATTGTGATCGAATCCCTTGGAGCTTGCGAACGCAGGCGTCGGTTTGATACGCGGCGACGCGACTGACCGCCCAATTTCTTTGCGTCAACTCATCGCGTAGTCGTGCCATGTGGTCGTTAGGAGATGTACCAGTAATGAACAATGCTGCATATGTGGAACTAAATATAGATAAGTGGCAGTTTAGAAGGAACACTGTAGACGAGATAATGCTATGGAATGATATAAAAGATAATTGATTAAAGGAACAACCATACTAGTCAAAATCAAGAATATTCGCATGATTATTCTTGTTGAGAAAACTAACTGAAAAAAATAAATTTAATGGATCAGATCAGGATCCAGTGAGTACTCAGACTTTGCGAAAAAAATGTTTTCATAATATAGGTATGTTCTTTGTTACTTTCGTTATTATTCAACATAACAGGATGAATTTTACGGTTTCCTCATGTTTTGTTGTCTGTTTGGAAACAAAGAATTTTTTTTCAAACTCTCGAAAAACTGACGTTGACACAATTCATTGGACAACTGATAATAAAATAAATCAACTGTCGGCTCGAAAACATCCGATGCACAAACATATGGCCCTGTTAATCGCTTTTCTCACGAGCGTTTTATTCAGTTTTTATTTGAAACTTAGACGTCATTACGATTCGGATCATAGTTTATTTTCGTGATGTGGGTTAAACGGAATTTCTCTCGTTTCCTACACTACTTTTGTTTTACGTAATGATATTATTCTGGAAACAAGAGTTACTGAATCTGTTTACATAGGAGATGTTAATACTTTCGTTTATTTGCACAATTGTCATTCCGATTCTCATTTAACCATTAAAAGAAACCCAGCATATATATCTAATGCTTGAGCATCAGAGATATGGGAGTCGGAACCACGCTTCATATCATCGTTCAAAATCACTTGTACTTCTTCATGCTCGAACGACTGAACAGATTTGGATGATATTTGGCACACCAGTACACACGGGCAGCAGATAGGAGTTTTTATCCTGAGAATATGTTCCCTTGCAACCAATTTCTGCTTTCATATGGACGAAGCAGCTGGCAGCAGCTAGAATAATGCTAATAATGGTTATCATATTCCAGAGCTACTAAATGATCCATGTGCTCTTAACTCGACCCATTTGACGACCTAAACTGAATTGTTAAAGGGATGGAGCTATACAGGGTGTATAGCTCATCTCCTCTATCCCTTTTTGCCGCTCGTACGGCGGTCATTTCAACATGTCGTGGTACGGCCAGCTCTTCTATCACCGTTTGTTTTCAAACCATGATTGTTTTCGTTCCAATTCGTTAGCATTTCCATCTACTGTGTCATTCGTGACAGAATACCGTGATAATAGTTGTAATTTTTTCAAATAATTTTCCTTGACTTCGCGTGACTCTCGACGATCGTGCAACAGGTCATCGGGTGGGACAAAACACGAATTAATTATAAAGCTCTGTTGTTCTTGTAATTACTACGAACGACAATGAAATACATGTTTTGGATTCATTATTTAGATTGGTTTTACTAATCAGCTTTATTACTTGTTTACTCCTAAGCAGCTTATTTGAAATGTCTTAATTACTTCGGTTTTTTTGACTGGCCTTTTGGTCAGTGGCCCTGACTGCTATGCCGGGGGACGTGGGATCGATTCTCACTCAAGACAAAATGTTTAATAATAATATTATATATTGCACAACCATCACACAACGCTGTCTAGTCTCAAGCTAAGCAGAGCTTGTGTTATGAGTACTAGACAACTGATAAACATACTTATATATTTCTAAATACATACATATTATAGATAAATGACACCCAGACACAGAACAAATGATCGTGCTCATCACACAAACAATTTCCTAGGTGGGAATCGAATCCACGATCTCCGGCATAGCAGTGAGGGCCACTAACCACTAGACCAACAGGCCAGTCAAAAGTGTTTGTGTGATGAGCGCGATCATATGATCTGTGTCGAAGTGCAAGTTACTTATAATATGTACCTTCACATGTATTTAGAAATAGTATGTTTATCAATTGACTAGTACTCATACAACAAGTTCTGCATAGTTTGGAACTAGATGGCGTTGTGTGAAAGTTGTGGAAGTATTATTTTATTATTTATCATGCATTTATTTATCTCAGGACCCTGGAACCCTGCTCTTTTGGAACGCGTACGAGAAGCCGAAGCTAACTCGCAGAGAAATTTTAGATAATTTTCATGGAATGTGATACCAACCAACGATTATCGCAGTACGTGCTATGCTAGTGCACCCAATGAAAACCCTCAACTGGTGCGAAACTATTGCGACATGTGGAAAATAAAGATATAAATCTATGGTTTTGGGAGGCTTAATTGACTAGTTACCAAGAACTATGTTAAGACTATAGCCCCTGCCTGAACAAACAATGTCATTTCTTTTTATCATATTTTTACCATAAAAATTCGTTTAACGCCATCGTAAGATTAGTATCATAGCGAATGGATAAGCATGGGCTGCTAAGAATTTATTATATTTAATATTCTAGGTTAACGAGTATATTATGTTCCCGCGGGAATTGAAGTTACAACTGAATGTTAATCCCTTGATTGTGTTTAATTACAAGTCTTTTTCCCACAACCAATTAGGACCTCGTTTATATGACAACGAAACAATAAATATATCAATTAGCCCCTGTCTTTACTAACGAACGACCATTGTTATGCCTTTAGTTTGTATTGAATTTATTCAGTGCTTTTATAGGGTGACTGGTAATTAATGAACGATACTTAAACACGTGATTGACACAACTTTTACTATCGGAACAAACCTGAAATCGCGAAAAAAATCTGCTGGTCAATACATTTTTGTTCACCTAACTGGTCAAAAATGTACTAAATGTACTGAACTTGACTGATTGTTTTCGCGATTTCAGTTTTGGTCCCATAGTAAAAGTTGTTTGTTATCATGACTACAATCACGTGTTTAAGTATCGTTCACTAATTACCAGTCACCCTATATAACTTTATCGGCCATTGATCGACCATTAAAATTTCAATTGCTGAAAGGTAAGTACTTTGTTTGATGTCTTACTGCCACTGAGTTCATTACCTAATTGAAAAGATAGGACATAAAGGACAACAGATATTTTTTGAGGTTGGGAAGTCATCAAATAAGGGAAGTTTTAAAAGGATTGGATTATAAAAAACTTATTCAACGTAAAAATGCAGAAAATATTAATATCAATTCGCAATAGCGTAAAATTAACTTTCGTTGGCAATCACTTTGATACGGAAAATTGTGAGTAAATTTTGAGGCATACGCATTTGCGAATCAATATCGAATTTTATAGAAAGAACATTTACATAACTAAGAAATGTTTCATTTAATTAATAATTACTATATTTTCCTTACCGAAACTTTGCTGTATTCATGATGGTGCGCCAGAAGTAGAGGCGCACAGCTAGAGGCCGCACTGGAAACGCTCAGCGCATCGCCCTCGCTAGTCCCCTCCGCCTCATCCCACCGCCGTCGCCCCGACCCGCTGCGAACACCCCCGACCAATCCCGAAACCCGCTCAAGCGAAGCACAATCAAGCGACATGTCCGCATCGACCCTCGGAATACCACTATCATCCTCGCACTCAGACGACGAACTTTCTGAACCTTCTAAACAAATACCACTCTCGTGTTTCGAAGAAGAAACTTCTGATTTGTCCTCGGAATTCTCCTCTACGATAACATCAATTTCAGGTTTAGAAGCGCTTCCAAATCTGAAAGAGTCGCTATGAACCCACGGTCTTTTCGCTGTGCTTACTTCTGATTTCACTGTCTCCGCGTCTGAAACTTCTTCGTCAGAGTGCAAGGTACCGTCGTCAGAATCATCTGACGAGTCTTGACACGACTTGAATGACGCATCAGATTTGATTGTTACGTTAGAGTTACAAGTGTGAAGCGACCAGTGACCGGAATATTCCGAGGAACTCGATTTTCTTATAGGCAAATGCAGACCAGAAGCGTGAGATAGAGTAGAGGCGGTCGACGTTGAATGAGCATTTAGGGATATCACTTCTGCAATATCTTTGATTGAGTACGGACGTGCAGATGAAGACGATGAAAGTGTGGAGGGGTGTGACATTGGAGTGTAAATAGGACTGTCTAGATCTGTTTTGTCAGCACTCTGATGAGAATTCCTCGCTATTATATCCTCTAGAGTAACTATTGCGTATGGGTCTTCTAAATGGCTCGGCACCGATTTATTTTTTGGAATATTTGATTTAAATGCTGTCGAATAAGGAGAAGTGTCCAAAGTAATATCTGGCGTTGAGATACTTCTTTTAATGGCAGAAAATTTAACAACTAGGTCGACAGGAGTATCACGTCTGCTCGAGTGCAATGAGCAGCTGCCAGAATCACAGTAACACTGAAATGAGGACGCTGTCATTTCAGATCTGTTTTTAAGTGATTCAATGTCTATGGTAACTTTACTGTCTTCAGCATGAACACTTTTATCTAAAAGGTCTTCAGCGCTACTGTGGAACTTGCGTGGTCTAGGCCTACAAAAGCATATAGCAGTTTCATAATAGCTATCTCTTTTGTCGTTGGGAACTTTCGTAAATGGTGGTACTTCACTGTAAAGCGTGTCTCTATTAAAAATGTAAATAAATTCTTTAACTGTTGGCGCTTTATATATGCAGTGTCCTGTACCTCTTATGTGATAATGAGCTAATGTTTCTTTCAAAAATGCATTGTTCCATTGGGGTAAATCTTTAACTTTTACTGAATTTCTATCTACTTCAATGTTTGTGAATGTTTTGTGCCTAAAAAGAACTTTCTTCTTACCAAAACTTTCAGCCTTTTTATTTGGCATGGTGCCAGTCATGGACAAGTACAGAGGTTTTTCTTCTGCATCACAGCTGCAGTCAACATTTTCTAAAGCACTAGCTTCAGTCATATCTGAAGAATCTGAAGAGTTGGAATGCGTCCGTGATATTGTTGATTTCGAAGCAGAAAATGCAGTAATCTGACCATGTCGGAAAGACTTGGACTTTTCAGACAGTAAAATATCTTCAAGATTAGTTTCATCTATCATAGAATCTGATGATAATGTGGAAGAGCGACTACCGTTGGACAATTTTTCATCAAAACTATCCGAACTTGGTTTCTTAGGAACAATCGTTCTTTTAACAGGCTCTGGTTGTTTCTTTTCTTGAATTACAGCTATGTTCTCATACAATGTTCTCTTTTGCACTTCATCAAGAGGTTTTACAGGAATGTGAATTCTTGCAGCAGGTTTTGGTATGGTCTTGATCTCCATCACGACATTTTCATAAATATTCTCGTTACTATTGGCATTGACCGCTATTGTGGCTCTCGGAGGAGGTTTTGGGAGTGATAATTTTTTGCTACCACCAGTATCAAATTTGGAAAATTCGTAAGGCTCGTAGCATTCATTTACTAAACTTGTTGATTCTGTGGATACAACTGAAGTAACTGATCTTCTATCTTTTATTTCTCTAGGTTCAAATATATTAAGCTTCATAGACCTATTTACAGCTTCATTAATGTTTAAATCTTTGTCAATTTTATTACAGTCTATTTCTGTAATTACCACAGATTCTGGTATAGATTCTTGGGAATCACTGAGTTCATTGTTCTCCGATATATTAGGTAAAGATGTTTTAAATCCAGGACAGCTCCTATTACTTCTATTAACGACTGAATCTCTGTTTAATGTGCCTAACCGATCTAGTGAAATGGTATCAAATTCATCATTGCATACTATTTCACCTGATTCCTCCTTTTTCGACAGCATTTTAAAGAATTTACTATTTCCTATAAGCATTGTATTTGAATTGCTTTTTTGATCCGATTGCTTCGATTTCACATCGACTTCCGCCTCACTGTTAGATATGTTAGGAGCTGAATTAAATTTCGCTTTCAGGCCCAAGCATTTTGAAGCAAGCTTTTTGACAAAACTTTTAGGATGACTTTTTGTTAGAGACGATGAAGATGGAGATAAAAAGCTTTCGTTATTATTAGTATTTTTCTGGATCGTGGTTTTCCTGTAAAACACATAAAGCGACAAAAAATAAAATAAATCATAAAAATAGGTTTAACTTATTTTATAATGATGACATGAATTTGTGTTATTTTTTATTTGCCACCACCAAAAGCGCGAAATTACAAACGTACATGAAAGTAAGAAAAATAAAAATATATAAATAATACAGAGATAATAAAAATAAACTTATAAATAACAATGTTAACGACTTGGTACTTGTTGATGTTGCTGTGATTTTTCTACCATTCGACAAAAAGTTGTTTAATATGAATCAGCTTTTTCTTTAGTATACCACTTGATTTAGAATCTAATGTCGACGATTTTTCTTGGTTTGATTGATTAAAGTCACTGCCATCAAACTTGTATAATTTTTCTTCGTCTTCCGACCAAGTTTTTTTATTTTCATCTTCAACCATTATGTGACTTGAGTTATGCTTCAAATTATTTAAGGAGGAATATAAACCTTCTTTTTTTTTCATGGAAACATAAATATCCTCACAGCTGTAGTAAATGTTCTGGCTACCGCCAACCGGACGAGTTCTAGTGATAAGCTTCATCTGAATTTTCGCTTCTCTGTCAGGATCTTCGTGACAATAACAAGGCTGTGGTTTAGCTTTCTCCTTTGTTTTTGTAAAAGGCTTTCCATGGCATGCTCCTGGATGTATTTCATAGATATACGAATAATCAGTGGGCTCATAAATACAGCCAATATCACCTCTGAGATGGACAAGATCGGTTTTATTGAGTTGAACAGATAATGATCGATCGTTTTGTACAATAGGATTCATTGTGACATAGTCTTCGGGATATCCATTAGAATTTACATAACCGTCTTCATTGTTTTGCAAAGATTCGGCAGGTTTAATAAAAGTACCTGTAAATGTAGCGCTTCTATGAAATCTATTATTACCGTTCATAGTCACGTAATCGAACGCCGCTACAAAAGCGGCGTTCTTCGTATCAACGGTATCCTGCGACAGCTTACTATTAACATTTTCATAAATATTTTCCTTCTCATAATCGTTGTTTCTATCAGCGTAATCGCTATTTTCAACAATGCAATCGTTGTTATTTGCTGCGTAATCGTTGTTCGTAGCAGTATATTCATTGTTTTTGGCAGCATAGTCGTTATTTTTAGTAACGCATTTGTTTACGTATATTGTGTCAGCGTCGTCCTCATCGGGCTCATTTACAAACCTTGACACATAGGCTGTTGGCTTTAAAGGTGGTTGTGGTCTCTTTTTTAAATCATTCATAGCATTTGAATTTGTACTCCTTTGAATTTCCATAGTGCTTCGCCTAGTTTTGTTACCAGAGTCGACAAGATTGCGTGTTACATGTACTACAGCACGCGCTTCTTTTTCAGAATCAGGGCCGGCCTTTGATTTGTTTCGCGATTTGAACTCGGAAATGATTTTACTTTGTTGATCTAATAACTCCGGACATGCCGTATCAGACGCAGTGGCGTTGCCTAAAATCTTAAATTGCTTATTGTGCAGGGCTTTGTTAAAAAAACTATCGCTTCGGTCTCTCATATCGACGCTAAGAGTAGAATTGACGTTATGTTTATTAGGTAAAACTTGATTTTTTATACGTGCCTCTGGTGATGGTGTTTGATTGAAAGCATTAATCACATATAAATTGCCTTTTCTATCATTACCCATTTCTGGGGAAGCGTTAGATTTGGGGTTAAGCATTTTAGCAGTCGGAATATCGCTACAAGACCTGTAAATTAAAACAGTAATTTCGTGTAGGTGTTAAGCTTTATCATGTCGAGAGCATATGTTTCTCTCTTTTTTTTTTTTAATAATTTAATTATCAACATTTTTAAAAGTGTAACATTTTATTCAGGCTCTTGAATAGGAAGGGGAGTTTTCTTTTAAAATTTCATTGGGTTTGAATTTCATTCCTTTGGGAGCGTCCACGTTTTCAGTAAAGCTGAAAGTGCTCATCCTTAAGTATTTAGCTCGCCATCAAAGGACGTCGTCGGAGAGATATTTTTGTCGTGTCATAGACTCACCTAGCTGTTTGCAGACAAAATCAGAGACACGGAACATTTTAATGAGGCAACCCGCATTCAAGGTTTTTGTTTACAGTCCATTCTTTTGTAAACTTACATGTGATTATTTTTATGACGACGCGAGCGTTTCCTTTTGCAAGTGAATTTGAAGGAAAGTTTGGATAAGTCTGTCTTTATGGGTGTACGTTTGAAAAACGTATTAGTGAATGTAAAAATGTATTAATATTTAGGTACCTATGTTTTGTTTGAATTGTAGCGAAATTTTACAATCTGCGAATTAATGAATTAGATTGATGGTTTTACTTTCGTGTTTGGACTTGATTTTCAACTAACTTATTTATAAAAATACTTAAATTAAGTATAAAAATACTGCGATGTCCTTTAATAATTTAATTTGTAATTAAAATCTGTGCTAAACGTGAACCACGGTTCTGAGATAGCAATCATAGTTCAAAGGAGACACGTCGTATGTCGTAATTGAGACGAGGCACTCCAATTAAAACAGAATGTTTTGAGCTTGTCCTTTGACTGAGCAGGCTCCTTTCCAGCCCTTACCAACCACGGATCTTCCTTAACGATTCAACAGACAGATTTAAATAAAAAGAAATCGTGCGTATTAGTATTAAAAAGATGGAAGAAAAAGATACCCCTCACCGTGTTAATGGTGTTTGCGTAATGAGTTTTTTGATGTTTCATGAATTATGTGTACTTGAAAAATGTCGCACAGTCAAAGGCAGAAAAAAATTAAATTGTGAATTTTACTATGAAAAGGAAAATTTTAATAGTGTGTGGAACAGAATTGATTGCTGCTAAAGACTGTGCGTTAAATGCTTATACAGTAACTTAAGGTATTGTTATATTACTTGGTGAATGGTTTAATAAGAAGTATTTTGAATTTATTAAAGGCTCTCAAGTTAACGTATGAGCAAAGTTCTTAAATTTGCGTGCTGCTCATGAGAATCAGTTTCATAATAAATTGGCTCAAAATGTGTTTTAAGCCACAGTATAATAAACAAATGAACTGCTAACACAGATAATGTTGTTTGAAGATCTGGTTCATTAGATGTGTGTTATCAGAAACTGACCCAGTTATGCTTTCATGCTTTAAATACCTTAGCATTTCATTTGTTTACTTCTATTTTCACACAATAAATCGTTGTGCTTCTTCAGAACTGTCTACTATTCGATTTTAAACTTTATCTCAACGAAAATAAGACTCACATTACGGCGTCGGGGCTGTAGTCCTGGACGGGGAATGGCGGCAACTCTTTATCGCTGTCAAAGTTGCCCATGATGTTTTCAAACTCTGTCAAAATGGAAAATTAAATTTTAAATGACTATCTTAAAAAAATATTTATAAATTTATTAATCACAAATTACTTTAATAAGTATTTGAGATATAAATTACATATTTCAATGATTAATTTATATAATATATAAAAGTACTAAAATAAATAAAGCGATGTTAATAAATTAATCACAAAATTTGACAGCATGACTTGTTAGACAAATTATTACATACAAGGAAAACAATTTACATACGTCAACTACTAAATATAGGACGACACAGGGTATCAGAATCAATGTCCATAGTCATAAACTTCAGCTGTAGAAACATTTAGTATTTAATTGTTAACATATATTAGTATTTTTGACAAGGTAAGTACAACATCAACAGTAAAATTTAACAAAGAAATTGCAACATTACATATATGTCTGTGTATAGTACGCGAAAAATAAGTTGACCCATACCTGTTTGGAACATACCTCGTATGACTTTCCTGACTTTCCTGGTCGCTTCTTCAGGGTATTCTCCAAGGAGGTCGTAGACTGTCTTTCCGTTAGAGTCCTGGGCGTGAAGGTCGGCTCCTTTGTTGAGAAGTATGCGGACTACTGAGGGTTTGCCGAAGCGGGCTGCTTCGTGGAGAGGTGTTCCACTGTTAGGTCCACTCCTTACATTTGGATCCATCCCAGCGTCTATGAGAGCCTTTACCACATCCCTGATGGAAAAATTGTAAATCAACAAATAGCATAAAAGAAAGACAGTTTATGCTTGTGGTCTTTTCGCTGACTCCTAAACTTTACGCAACGGATTTTAATTCGATTTTCACTAACAGAAAGAACGATAAACAATATCCACAATATTGTACGAGTATATAATTTGCACCATTGCGAAGGGGCGGATCGCTAATGGCATATAAGACAGGCAGAATTTGTTATATAACAACTTTTTAAAACAGAAGGCACTTGGTCGAACAACGTCAAAGATATACTAAAAACAAACGCGCAATAGAGTTTAAAAAAAAAGATGTTTACACTCTGATTACGTACTATCTCTTAGCTGTCATCTTTATTGGACTTAGCTTAGCTCAAGTCCAACAAAGATGTCATGACACAACAACTCATCATCACATTCATTTGCCGGATGTCAGTTAGTTAAATATTTGCCAACAAGACGCCACGATTTTTTTGCTCAGATTAAAATATTTAATTTGTTTGACATTATTTTAGGGTTCCATTCCACGTTCCAAAAACGGGACCCTGTTACTAAGACTTCGCTGTCTGTCCGTCTGTCTGTCACCAGACAGTATCTCAAAAACCGATAGCTAGATAGTTGAAATTTTAACAAATTATGTATTTCTGTTGCCGTTGTAATAACAAATACTACTAAAAACAAAATAAAACAAATATTTAAGTGGGCTCACATACACAAACGCGATTTTTTGCCCTTTTTTGCTCGATATCAATTATGGCTATTGCCATAACTGCTACCTATTGGTAGGCACTTGAAATATTCACAAAATACTCAGTTGTATTTTTATTTTAATAATAAAAATAAAATAAATATTTAAGGGGGACACAAAAAACGCCATTTTTTGCCTATTTTGTTGTCGTTCTGTTGTTTACCTTGTCAATGGTACGGAACCCTTCGTGCGTGAGTCCGAATCGCATTTGGCCGGTTTTTTAAATAAAGACTTGTGTGTATTTGAGTGTACTTTTTTGAAGTGGGAAATCATCAAATAAGTTCTCTGACTTTAGGTGGAGTGAAAGGAAGTGTCAGACTATTATTGACTAAAACCCACCTCTGTTTCGGAGCTACCAGGGCTACGGTATCTCGTCCAAACAATCCCGTAGCCCAAGCAGACATTGGCCTTAAGTGAGCCCGGTCTGTCTTGCTGTAAGGTGCTTGCAACAAGGTTTTTTGTGTATGTAGGTAATTGCATCACTGCTTACCAGTTGGAATCGCAGTCGCAGATCACAGTTTATATCAATAAAAAAAATACTTTTTTTATAAAACTTTTCAAAACTATAGAGATAAAATAATTGTAATATTTGTTTATTCGAATAGTTTTGTAGTTATTAGATACTGACTTTACACCGTCTATATGTTCTGGGGTTTTTTTTTTTAATT
Source organism: Leucania comma (assembly GCA_958295575.1). Classification (NCBI taxonomy): domain Eukaryota; kingdom Metazoa; phylum Arthropoda; class Insecta; order Lepidoptera; family Noctuidae; genus Leucania; species Leucania comma. The sequence goes on along the minus strand of OY282477.1, from coordinate 16,985,844 downwards.
TTATTTTTTTTATGGTAGGTAAAATCATCCAATGACAAATCCCGCCCTTAGGCGGAGCGGGAAGTAGTGGGTTTTATATTTTTCTCAAACATGTTACCTACTGTTTAACGTCTCTCACAAAAACTGTCTCCATTTTTGTGTAATTACTCTCGACTGCTCGCATTGAAATGATCATCCTGAAATGACAATCTATGCAACTTATTTTTAACTGTGATTTAGTAAAAATATCTACAATAATATTATTTTTAATACTTTATTACAAATGACGAAGGTCTGGAATTACTTGGAAAAAGTCTATGCCCAGTAATAGGACCGAAAATCATCCGATTATAATAAAAAAGAAATTGTAAAAAAATAGTAAGTAATAGTATAAGGTTTTATTATTATTTTGGTGTACAATAAAGGTTATTCTGATCTATTCTATCACTTTTACTTCAACCTAGGTACATAGCAAAAATCTATAGTTCAATAAAAAAAATTAATCGACAGCTACAAGCAGAACACATACACTGGACGTACACATCGACATTCATAAACCAATCATTCATATTCATATGGCTAACGAAGCCGGGAGTGGAGGCATAGAAATTTTATCAAAAGCTCCTGATTTTTATAAATGAATGTACCGATTGCCAGCCTTTTTTTGTCATAAATAACAGAGCATGAATAATTTGGGTTGTGTTAAAAATTTAATTTGCTGGTTTAAATGTGCAAATGAGTAATAAAAAAGTTAGGTGATAGCAATATCGAGCCTTTTCAGGAAGAACGTCGTAAGCGATAATGTGCGTTTTTTGCTAGGTTTTTTTTTTCTCTTATTCTAATAAAAAGTATTTATATTCATAAATACTTTTGTGTTAAAAGCAACTATTCTATTAGATCAGTACAATATGAATAATAACGTATATTTTTTTTTAATTAGTGTTCGATTACGGAGACGCGGCGCGTTGCGCGGCGCGTCGGTCGGTCCGTCGTACATTGCCATATGTTTGTGTTTGCGCGAGCGATGACGCGGCCCGCCGCTGCAATGTACGACGAAACGACCAACGCGCCGCACAACGCGCCGCGTCTCCGTAAACACGGCCTTATGGAAAAGAAAACCATTCCTGCAACAAGCTCATACTGTCCTTTACAACTTTTTCCCTAAAACGCTTGCATTAATTAAGTATATGATATGTAAAAAAAAAAACAAATATAAATAAATCACAGCTTACACGAGCAGAGGCTTTACAATAAAATCCAAGAAAATATTTCAATGTGTTAAATAAATTCAGGAAAATCTTAAATTCGAATTCTAATAAACCTTAATTTGCTTAACATAATGACGACGAAAACGTATCGTGTTATAGGCGTAAGCGATTTTGTGGATTTTTGTATACTTTAAATTGTTGATCCTTCACAACGGATATCTATATTCACAACGCTAATAAACACTTTTATTGTCTATTATCGGACCTATTTGGCGCAGCCGTGGAATAAAAATTTCATATTTTTCTTTCTAACTTACTTTCTTTATTTTTACATTGTGAAATTTGCCACTTAATTAATATTTTATCAAACAGGAGCCACTATCGTATTTCGCTAGACAAAGACGCCTTTAATGCCAGTGTGAGATGCCCATGTCAATACAGAAAGACCTCACCTAGTTAGTTATGCACAGAGTATCATACAGCGCAAACCTAGCCTTTTGCCGGACAGGATCCTTACAAGCAACCTTATAAAAATTTTGGCCCGTCGCTGTACTCCCATAGCCAGATTGATTGAGATGGTTGACTTGTTGTATTGTTTTTTTAAGTTTATTGTTGACCGTGTTAATATGTAGATATCTGATTGTGTTTTAGTTTGTTTGTCCGCTTTGTGCTCGGAGTTTTTCGGCCAAAGTTGGATATGCAAGTCACATGAGAGCACACGACAGAGCAGCACATCTGAGCTCACAAAAACCATGAGGAGCCAAAGAATGCGGTAGCTGTGGCCGAAATCGGCTAGATGGCATCACCTCAACAGTTTGTTTGTTTGGTTTGTTTTGATGACATCTTCGTTTTTCCAAAAGTCTACCCAAAACTAAAAACTACTAAAGAGGACACTGGGTCATTTTATAAGTTACTCGATGGGGTAAAATGCCCAAGTTTATCCCATGGCTATGACTGGCATGGGATAAATTTGGGCATTTTACCCCATCATGCACACAGTTCTCAAAAATTGTATTAAGTCGAATACTATTCAATTTCTGCTGTCTCCGTGTTCATCCTGCCGTGACCATAATAAAACCTGGCTACTCAATATGCAGTGAACAAAACATATCAAAGGTTGTCCGTACCGCGTTCCACGACCGTAAATAGACGTACTCGCATGATCTATTGTGTTATTGTTTTGTGTAGCTTCAATCGTTAACAAAACAACTGTCTTGATTGTGAAGTGATTCGCACGTACGCGTGTAGGTACTGTTAACTTTACGTTTATGGTTAATCTTATATATAAAAATGAATAGCTGTTCGTTAGTCTCGCTAAAACTAGAGAACGGCTGGACCGATTTAAACCATTTTGGTCTTGAAATATTCGTGATAGTCGAGGGAAGGTTTAAAAGGTGAGAACGAAAAAAAAAATCGGCGGTAGGAAGTTTGCCGGGACAGCTACTCTGATATAAAAATCGTGTCAAAGTGTTTGTTATTGAACTTCTCCGAAACGACCTGACAGATGTTCATGAAATTTTTTGTGTTGCGCCAGCTTCCACAAAGGTTTGTCTTCACGGTTCAGATGGGCTGGTGCAATGGAATGTTTTGATAGTAACCCGTTAATGGTCAATTATGTCACTTGCTAGGCTTACTACTAAAACAGTTCAACTTGAACACTACGTTTGTATATTGCAAAGTACTAAGTGTATATTTATTTTAACGACTGGTAAAGTGTATTTTTCCTACATAATAAAAGACTAAAAATACAAGAGATCAGTGGTAGCCGAGTGGTAACGGCCACGACTTACAAGTTGTAGGTCGCGGGTTCAAACCTAGCCAGGCGCATTACTTATGTAATTTATTTCATCACCACTGTTCTCCAAACGGTGAAGGAAAACATCGTGAGGAAACCAGCATATCCTAGAACCAAAAATTCGAAGACGTGTGACATTCACCAACCCGCACTGGGCTCGAGTGGTGGATTACGGCCCTTTCCTTCTTCTAGAGAGAAGGCCTGATTCACAGCAGTGGGAACATTAAAAGGCTGATTATATGCTAAAAGTACAAATGATTGCGCCCGCCAGGGCCGAAGCCTGATAGCCAGATAGGACTGCGGGTTTGTTCTAAAGAGTTACGGCAACCCTGGAACGCAAAGAGCTACTGACGAAACACGGGTGGATTTTAGTCAGTAAAAGTACATCACGCCCTCTCGCTCCACCCAGAAAAGAATGGTAGGCTATCAAATAACTTCTCTTATTTGGTGGCCTACCATTCCAAAAGAAAACCTAACCTTACCCCACTAATGTACTTTAAATTTCTTCAGGTTCTATGTAATCCAAAATAGATTGAATACCCTTTAAGCCCAGACGAAACATAATTACGTGAATTGCTTCATAAAGCTGGAACATAATTTTCATAACAAAAAGTTTGCCATAATTTAAAAAAATCGCACCTTCTTGTAAAATAGAGCCTTTAAAATCAACAGTCACAAGGCGGGTACCGCATGCCACGCGTTGCCAATTTAACCCTTCGACAGGGCGCGCAAAATTGACACATAGGGTTCCATGAATATCTGAAACGGTTGGCAGATGGATGCGGTATGTTGATTGTACCTTTTTTTACGATTGATAAGCTCGCGCTTGACTAGTATCTCACCTGATATAAAGCGATAATGTGGTCGACGTTGGAGCAAGCTTGCCTAGAAGTAACCTATTTACACTTTACTTAAAGACCCCTAAGTTGTAGCTATGAGGAAAGGGAATTGCAGTTATAGGAACAAGATCATTGTGTGCAAACGTAAGCCTACACGCACGATGAAAGTGTTCCCAAAACGTTTTGTGCATGTGCGTGGGATGTCCACTGGTGGCGCAACGCCATACGTCTGGTGTTCCAATGAGGGAACGGACTTGCCGAATTAGGTTATGCAATTGTGACGTAAACTCTCCAAAATGCAACCAGTAGAAAATCGACAGTCTATAAAAACGGCACTCAACATCTACATGATATTTATTACCTGGATTACAAGTGATATGGAATGTTTGCGTTTAAAGGGGCAAAATCCAACATCACGCTAAACGGCTGGTCAGTATGTTTTAAAAAAAATATATGTTAAACTAGACTATTTGCTTAATTAATTTGATATACGAAAATTTACATTTCGTTTCACAGAACTTGGTGTGATTTATTTTCAAAGTTATGTTTAACACATTGACTGTGTTAAAAGCAAAGAGCAGGCAAAAACCAAAGGGTATATTTTTATAAAACTTTCACAACCTAAAAGATAATTTAATTACCAATCTTTTGATTTTTTTTATTTTATTCATATTGTGTTTAATAAATTAAAGACATAATATTATTCGAATAATGTTGATGCGCGGGGAGTGACGCTAGCTCCTAATTTGTTCACTGGCTATTATTGTCGCCTTAATATTTCGATTATCGCCCGAATGGTTAAATTTTCTATATGTTATTGGGAAACCACACATTTAGAATTTCACTGTCTACATATTATTCATATCATTTATTTTCATAATAGTCTGTAATAGTCCATAATAAAGTTGACGGCGCAATTGATTAGCGCGACAATTGGCTCGAGGAGAACAATGGATATGTTCACAGTATCAATTGTGACGAAACATAATGGATTATTTATAGCAGCGGTCAATAACGGTCGATCTTATGGCATACCTACATAATTAATTATATCTGTATATACGTCACAGCCAACTAGCTTAATTTGCCGTTCAGTTGATCGCCCAGCCTTATAACAGGCTTAAAAAGCGGATATTCAGCCGATTCGTCAAATACAGTCCAATGGGATGAATAGAAACACAGGGAGAATTTGATGACACAAAGAATCTTTCTTATTTTTTTTTTTATACTACATATAGTTAGACACTTTTAATAGTGTGCACAAATATACCGCATCTACAAAAATATTGATCCTGGCAACACCGACATGTAAACAGGCAGGAAAGCTATCGATGCGTTATAACGAACGAATGAATATGAATACGACGCAATTGCCAAGCACCTTTGCATTAACATAATATTATAATAACCTAAATATACTATGTACAAGCTTCGTTACACTCTGAAGGAAGGTTTGGAAATTATGTATTTCGGATTGAACGAGTACCTAGGTAATAGAGGTCAGGTACCTAATAGAGGATTGTATTTAAAATGCTGGTATTCATCTACACCCAGGTACCAGCGTACAGCTGGGTGCGGGAGCAAAACAACCCCTCAATCACCCGGATGGCCCGGTGACCACGTATTTGTGCGAACAACCATGCAACATAACAAGCTTATAACTGACTGATTTTTCATGATACAGTTATGAATTTTTGTACATAGATTCTTTACATAAAATACTAGACATGTGTATCATCTTTCGCATATATTAAAAATATTTTTGTATAGTTCCGCCGTGTAATTGTGGGGGCGAACGGCTTCAGCTAACACTCGGAGCAAAAAGCCTTATTTTGCGAACAGTAATGCTAGCAAAGCAGGCGGTCACACGCGTAAGGTTACGGACGTCCTTAAGCCTCAGCCGCCAGGACCTCGGCCCCGACTTCCAGCCACCGTTGGCGTGGGCTTGCCGAGCAATGGATAGTATAATAAAGAATTAAAAACTAGACTAGATAGTTACTTAGAGGCAATCATGTCGACGAGAACACATTAAAAGTATTGTGCAAGGTTCTTTTATAGTTTTAGGAAATAAAGGTATTTTATCGAGACAAGCCTTGAAATGTCTCATGGGTGATATATAACGCCCGTATGCCCTCTACACCGGATTACAGTGACGCTGCTCAGTGGTTGAGACGTTAGTAAAGGCTAGGCGGGTTAGTTTACTTAGGGGAGTTAGGACACCGCAGGGATTACGATCCCGATTTCCAGCCACCGTAAGCGCAGGCTTTCGGACGGCGAGCAATGGGTAGCTCACCGTCCGACCGTCCGGTAACCGTCCGGACCGGGCCCAAGTCGTCGACGGCGCGTATCGTTCCACGCGCGCCTCAAGGAGATGTCAGCAAACCGTAGGGGCCCAGCAGGGTCGAAGCCTACTGAGGCCATGGTTAATGTAAAAGTGTAGCCCCCCCGGGGCCCCCTAGAACAAAAGCAAAGAAGGAACAGGAGTGGGGTTTTAATCAGAAAAAATCTGACACTATCCTCCGCTCCGCCCAAGGGCGGGAGACGTCATTGGATGATTTTCCTACCTAAAAAAAGGGGAGTTAGGAGTTATGAAAAGTAAAAGCTTTTTAGATTCAGAAAAAAAAGATTGAATAGTTTGTCATGAATCACTCGCGTCTATTGATAAAAAAACGCAAAAAAAATCCGTTAGTAGTATTTGAGTTTATTGCGAACAGACAAAGTGTGTGAATTTCACACATTTTTGTTGTTTTTCCGCTCCAGTGTACACTGACAAGCTTTTTTAGGATGTCACTAGAAAATTTCAGACTCCTTATGATTGTAATGAAACTTTATTAGATTATACACCACTATTTTTTAATGAATGCAAATACTTAAAGGGCTTATTATAAAAGGTCTTGTTATAATTTAAGTAAAGTCTCAATAAATAATATTCATAAACAGCAAAGTTATGAGCGTTTGTTTATATCCCAAAATCTCACTCAATTTATGGAAACATTGTACAGGTTATTGTTTATGAATGAAAAAATGTCAATAAAAATGGAAAAACGCTGCGCTTAGTATTTTCTAGTAGTTGTTATGAATGATTGATTCAAATGACAAATTTTCTATCCACGAAAATTTTGGAATTTCGTTTTTTTTACTTTTGACTACATAAATATGATCAGTAACGGGTACTGATTAAGCCCCATTTTTTTGTGCACTAACTAAAAAATAGGGGTGTATATATTGTGTATTATTTAATGTATTATTTAGTTTCTTACTTATTTAGCTAAGGAAAATAGTTTACAAATTCTCGCGATATGGTACAATCTTAGACTGTTTGCAATTTCCTGGTGACATGACATTCATATGGATAACTTACTTCCTTCCATTCATGCTGGCTCTGTGAAGTGGTGTCGATGAGAAGACCACGTTGCGGCAGGCGGGGTGCCGGTACTGGTCAACTAAATTTGGACGAACTTGGAGCAGGTGCTTTACCACCTCCAACCTGAGGGACAAGATCATAACTATAAATGTAAAATAGCATACAATTGAAATACCTACATATATTTTAATTAAATTACACTCTTGTAGTTTTTAGGGTTCGATAACCAAAGAGTACCTAGTAAAACGGCACCCTATTACTAGGTACCGTAGGCGCGGGCTTACGGACGGCGTGCACGCTGTCCGATCGTCCGGTTACCGACCGGACCGAGCCCAAGCGGTCGACGGCGCATTCTGTTCCCGCGCGCCTCAAGGAGCTGTCAGCAAACCATAGAGGCCCAGCCTGCTAGCTGCAGGCAGGCAGAGTCGAAGCCTGCTGGGGTCATGGGTCAGCTTCCGAAAGGAATATCCGGCCCCAGCACGATAGGCAACGAAGGAACGGGGTAGGTTTTTAGTCAGTAAGAGTCTCACACTACCTCCCGTTCTCCCCAAGGGCGGGATTTGTCATTGGATGATTTTACCTACCATAAAAAAAAACCTTATTACTAGGTAAAACTCCGCTGTCCGTCCATTTGCCACCAGGCTGTATCTCATGAATACTGATAGTTAGACAGTTTAAATTTTCGCAGATGATGTATTCTGTTGCCGCTATAACAACAAAACTAAAACCCAGCCAAGTGCAAGTCCGTCTCGTGTACGAAGGTTTCTGTACCGTCCGTAGCAAAAAAACCCGAACTATGTATTTTATTCTAGTACGCAGTATTAAAAAACTAAGTACGATTTGAGACGTGTTTCAATGTTTCCACATTTTCAAGTTGTGTAGACACTTGAGATACAAAACTACACCACTATCGACTAGGAATCAATTTGTTTTAATAATTAAAAACAAAATCCAGATTAATAAATGAATTTTGAAAAAGGAATAACATCGAAGTTATCACAGCACAAAATGGCCGAAAACGGTATAGGCCCTTTTTTTTACTGTTTTATAATACGGGCCATTTTGCGGTATTTTATAAAATGGAAAAGAAGGGTTTTTACCATTTTTTAAAACGGCATCAACTAATAGAAAGAAGAATTTAGTAGCAGTCTTACCTGCCATACTGTGCGGCGAGATCCAAGGCGCTTTCATCGTTGTTGTTCTTGATGGTAACATCGGCGCCCCGTGTGATCAGTTGAGCGACCACGTTGATGTAACCGAACTGGGCAGCTATGAGCAACGCTGTTTCGTGATCTGCCGTCTGTGAGACAAAGCTTACGATTACATTTTTAGCATTTAAAATCGGTCAACAAAAGGTATTTACAAACAGTGGTGCAGTTGGGCCAAATGGGCCCGTATCCAAAAACATTGAGGGTTTTTTTACTAGCACAAAATTGGTACCCAAAGACGTCGCAGGAGTGTCGCGATTGGTCACGAGGAAGATGGACAGACACGTCTATACTGACGATAGAATAAGTGTTTTGTCACAGGTGAGACCTAGCTGGTTTTTTGGAGCATTTCACGAATTTTTGCACACGTCCGGTCATCCCGGGGACCCGTATCATTGATATGGCTGATATGGCGGTAGCTACATCCCTGTTTACCTTAAAACGTTCTAGAAGAACACAGATCTTATTTTTCTGCTGGGCCCAATAAAGTTAATCATTACTTTAGAACCAGTGGCATAGCTAGTCCCACAGGGGCCCCGTGTAAAAAAAATGGTGTTTTTTTTTTACAAATGCTTGGTTTTCCCTACGATATGGTCGTGAAGAACATGTTGCCCGGGGGCCCAGTATCATTGATACAGCAGATACGGCAGTAGCTACGCCCCTGTTTAGAACTTTTGTTAACCTTGAAAATGCTTAATTTTATTTTATAATCATCGGATGCGTATTCAGGCATGCATTTTATTCTGTATTTAAAGCGGCCTCGCTAATACAACCTGGCAAAATAGGGCTCTACAGGCCCGTCTGATACCTAATGTAGGTACGGTGCCTCTGTCCAAAATATGACTCACTGGAATGCCTCAACTGACTATACATCAGCTCTTTCGAAGATCTAGGTAACGCCTCAAACGCTGCCATGAATGTAACCATTTACTAGGCCCAAAGCATTCAAAAAGTTAACCATTGAATCGAAAGAAGATTCAGGTCATCAATTCACAATACTGATTAGAAAAAAAATACTGTATATAGGCCACCAGACCCATTCAGAGGCTTGATAGAAACATAAGATCATATCAATGTCTAGAAAAGTAAATATTCTAAGGAATCAATGTTACATTTGTACCTAAAACTGTTGCAAATCATGTTCAACACACCCTTTTACCTCGCATATTTTATCCGTATTCAAATGTCGCCGCCTAAGCAAATACTGACCGGTTCTAGATCGGTAAGGACCCACCGGTTCCCAGGCTAGTGCAATGTAAATATGTAGCTATCAAAGAACATACCAGAGGCTTGTCCAACTAGCAATCAAATTATCTTAGTGACTAATAAACTATTGTTGGAGAGTCGTAATTTGTTAGACTTGATTCAATTGATGTTTCAAAGGGCAATGGAAAGGGCTATGCTCGGAGTTTCCTTGCGTGATCACAGCAGAAATGAAGACATCCGCAGGAGAAACAAGGACGCCGACATAGCCCGAAGAATTGCCAAACTTAAATAGCAGTGGGCAGGGCGCATTGCACGCAGAACAGATGGCCGTTGGGGTCGAAAGGTTCTGGAGTGTAACGGCCGCGTACCGGAAGACGTAGTGTTGGAAGGCCTCCCGCAAGGTGGATCGATGGCCTGATCAGGGTCGCTGGACTCCGATGGATGCGAGACGCACAGGACCGGCCATTGTGGCGACACTTAGGGGAGGCCTTTGTCCAACAGTGGACGTCTTTTGGCTGGAATGATGATGATGAGGGCGCATTGCTCGTAGAACAGATGGTGGTTGGGATGAAAGGTTCTGGAGTAGGTTTACGGCGCACTGGAAGCAGCAGCATTGGCCGGCCTCCCACAAGATGATGCGATGAACTAACTAGTAAGAGCCGTCTGAATGTGACGGATGCGAGGCGCACAGGACCGTTATGGCAACATATGGGGGAGACGTATGTTCAACAGAGGACGTGTCCCATCTGAAATTATGATTATGTTTGATTCATTGCCGAATGTGACATCACAAAACCAAATAAAACTTATCGAGTATCTGTATAATATACAAAAGTTTTCTCAACAAAAACTTTCGATATAAATTATATCTCATTATCATAAAGAAAAGTTAGTTCGATACCAAAGAATTCTTTCAAAACTATGCCCATATATCGCCACCCTAATTTCGCTCCCAACTTTTGTATAGACAACATACATAAGACCTCTACTTCTATATAATGTATTATTCAGTAAATAGGTGACATTTCTAGGCCTTCGCAAAGTTTGTGATTAAAACTTAAGGTTTAATACCTTGACACGAGACCTGGAATGCCTCAAAGCAGGTATGCGAGTGTTGTTAACAAAACCCGTGGGTAAAGACCGAAGTTGTGACGTCATCAACATTCTTGAAATGTACTAGGTACTGGAACATACTAGTGTTTTGGATAAGTGTCGAAAGTATAGGTCAACAAACGTCGGAACTTGACTTAAGTTTTTTTTTTTTTTCTTTTTTCATTCTGCATCACGGCAATCTGTTTAATTAACAATAAGCCTTGCTTCTGGCTGATATCATTTGACTCAAGTAACTGTTTTTTTTTTAACTATCATACACAACGCTATCTAGTCAGTTGAGAGCAGTGGTGGCTGAGTGGCAACAGCCCCGACTTACGAATCGTAGGTTGCGGGTTCAAACTCAGCCAGGCGCATTATTTTTTGTAATTTATTTCATCACCACTGCTCTCAAAACGGTGAAGGAAAACATCGTGAGGAAACCGGCATTTCTTAGAACCAAAAATTCGAAGACATGTGACATCCACCAACCCGCACTGGACAAGCTAGCTAAGGCAAAGGTTCAGTAGAAATATTATAAGGCATTCAGCCTTATAATGTTTCTACTGCTGGGACTATTTTTTTTTATTATTATATTATTTTGGTGTACAATAAAGTTTATTCTATTCTATACTGATATGCTCAGAAAAAAATAGGAATGTTTCTAGAACTTACCAGCTGATCAACATTGCATGGTGGATTGTTGTGAGCGAGCAGCATCCAGCAGACGTCGGTGTCTCCGTTGAACGCGGCCAGGTGAAGGGGCGTAGCGCCTTTCTTGTCCACTATGCATGGCGAAGCACCCACTGACAGCAACACGCGGACTATGTCTCTGTGAATGGAATTGTAGGGTAAATAAAACTTGTGTAGGCTTGCGGATTTACACACCTTTAAATTTTAGTCGGTTTTAATCCCGCGGAGGGTCGATTCGGTACATGAAATACTATCGATTTGTAAAGAAAAACTTAAAAAATAAAGTACTTTTTTTCAAAAACTCGAATTAATTTATTTATTTATATATTCTTTATTGTACACCGCATAAACAACAATTATGGGACAAACAGTAAACGAGTCAATGACCTTGTAGGTAGTTGTCGGTCGTTGCGTACTAACTACCTACAGTTCATTGACCTCGCTCAGATGACGTTTACTTATAGAAATTAATTTCGTACATATGCGTAAATTAATTCGAGTTTAAAAAAAGTACTTCATTTTTTAATTTTCTCTTTACAAATCTATAGTATTTCATGTACCGAATCGACCCTCCGCGGGATTAAAACGACCAAAATTTAACGGAAATTTATCCTTGGATGGTTTGAAAATACCATTGAACCCGGTAGGTGATGCTACAATCGGATTCTCAATTTTTTCGGGAAAAGCCAGCTTTTGGCCAGTGAAAACGACAACCACTTTTGTTGAGACCGTTCTTAGACTTGTGAAGCCCTAAGAGGACACCGGTGTCCGCCACCTATTGTCTTTCTATTGTGTCTCTAATTACGATATTCAAAAGGTTAAATCAAAAAGGCAGAAGACAGGTGACTTTCCTCTAGCGCGTGGACACATTAGTCGCGACGATCACACACATTTGGCGGCTAATGCTATTTCGCTCCCACGACAGCATCGACTCTTATCTCTGTTCTTGTCTACCAGTGACTATAGGTTTGCGACTATGATGACACTGATCATAGATGTGCAAGTTTCGAATCCAGGTTTTCTGATTGCGATGTTAGCGCTTAAAGTATCTTCCTTTATAACAATAGGACCGTTTGTTTATTTATATTGACACACCAACGTGACGACTCATTCACTGGTCCAACATTATAAACAGAACATTGTTCAAAATGAATAAAAAAATTGTGGTGATTTTGACAGGTGTACACAGCATTTATACTGTACGTAAATTATAAAAAATGTTTCTGTAGTTCAGTTCAAATTATTGAACTACTTGATATATTTTGTTACCAAAAAACGGCCACATACAACGTGACCACAATATAAACTTGTATGGCATTTGGAGAATATGTTATTTTACTTAAACATATATTGGACCTATCCTTGCATTCCGATCTTGCAGATCTTGAGGCTTTCGCATTCTGTAGAATGTGACTCACTTTAAAAAAACGAAGAATTCTGGTAGTGGCAGAACTCCATGTTAATATTATTATCTGTAATATGTATGTGTGATCAAAAAACTGTAAATGAGAAGATTCTATACGAAAACGTGGCTTAAAGGACTCAGTATCCAGGTAAAACAAAAAATAAAGTAGCCGACTCGATAGACGTCGTCCTTTCCTTTCTGAGTTCATATAATAAATCATTGAAAAAATAAATACTTCCGGTTCTTTCCTTTTCTCCAGTCTTTTCCTTTCACTTGGTAGTTTGTCTTCAACGACGATAGTTGCATATTTTATTAAAAATATGCAACTACCATCGTTGAAGATAAACTAGCCTAATCGGTCCAGCCGTTATTCAGCGATGCGCTGACAACGAGCAGCATTCTATTCATTTAAAACTATTTTGAACCCCTGGCAATCCACAAATATAAAAGAGAACACCATGAAAAATTATTTTATTAAAATTGACCATATGACCAACCGCCGGACAAAAATCAACATGACATAAATTAGTTGCTTCGGTAAAAAAAAATCGCTAATCTGACCCTAACTTACGATTTCAAACGTGTATATCTACAAGATTACGTCACGGCAATATTTGAAAGTTACATAAAATAATAAAGCTTGTTTTTTTAAACGGGACTGGCTAAAACAAAAATCTTAAAAAGTTATTTCTTTTTTTTTTTTAATTAAACCGCTGTTACGGGGCCGCGAAGTCGACATAGACCCGGGCGGAGTTCATACAAAATACTCTATGACTACAACCGTTTAGAACCAGACTTCTGTAAAAAATAAAGTGTTTTATATTTAAACTTAACTTGTGGTAAAATTGAGGACATAAAACATTTGCTCATGGAGTGTGATCGGAACGAGGTAAAAAGGGAGTCTATGATGAAAAAGTTTAACATTAATACAACGACCATAAAGGATGGATAGAGTAGTCATTCAGCGTGCTTCAGCTAATCCGGTATCAGAAATGACGAAAATGTTTTAGTTCCAAAATTATTTGGTAAACTAAATTTTTATTGCTCATGATATTCAGTAATATTATAATTCAGAGGCACCAGCATCATTCTTAATAATGAATAGGTGAAAAACAGTACGAAAAATATTAATATCAAAAATTTAAGATTATCTATGGTAAAAAATTTAGATATAAAAAATAAGTATAATTATACATATAAAACTGTAAACAAAATGAAATAGCTTAAACGATATTTATTCGAAACAAAGTTAACAAATTATGTAGAAATTAACACATTACTTATATAGATACTACTACATATATCCTGTTAGCGAGTAATTTGAATTTATGATTCATTTATGATATCAACTATTTTTCCCACTACAACGTTACTCGTTGCGGTCTGTCCATACCCTGGACGTCACAGATTAATAATATCTATATGGCGAGGAAAAGTAGAATATAATATGTACAATATATTTTCTTTTGTTCTTTTTTTCGTTGTGTATATGTTTTGTTCTGTTGCTACAAGTTGTTTTGTTTGTTTCAAGTACATAAATATATTCTATATTTTTTTTTTATTAAAACAATTTTATAATTATGTGGATCTATTATATGAAAACTAGTGTTGTGTAACCGCTGCGAAACGAAAACGAAAACGCCTGTAGTGAAACATCCGTTTTCCTGTCCAAAAGCTGGCTTATCGCCAGAAAAAAAAATTTTTTTTCAGTGTAAGTACCTCTTTTATATTTGTGAATTTCCAGAGGTTCAAAAAAATTCAAAATGAGTAGAACCTCCTGGCCTTAACAATGCTGATGAATAACAATGCTAATGCTGATGTTGACTTATTCAATAAAATATATAATATTAAACCCACTTTAAAAATTAAATGTTAAAAAATCATAAAATGACTTCTCCAGCTCTGGGGTGAAGCGAGAAGAAATGGTAAACTTTTAGAGCGATTTCAATTTAAACGTTTAATGTCGTACCGTGCCGCACCTGGCTGCCGGCCGGTTACAGTACGACCACAAGCGCCTAAATTGAAAACGTATCCGGCTGCCGTGCGTTTGTATGCCTGAGATGCGCTATTCAACACCGCACTAATCAACACTGAATTGAACACATGGTGCTTGTAACGTTGCCGTCTTGGACGTTGTCGGGCGTTCGCGGTACGAATAACACCGCATCAGCGCCGCAGCAGGGCGTCAAAAAACGCATAAATTGAAAGCGCCCTAACTGACTAAAACCCAGTATTTATTCAGTTGCTTTATCTATTTCAGGGTCGTGGTAACTCTTTCGAGTATTCCTGCAACCCTGGCTGAATCCGTCTACATATCCCACGATTCGTGGGCAGAAATATCTATCTATCACATAATAAACGCAAGTCAATCGATACGAGTGTCTGTTAAAATCATTCATCAAATCACAGCACACACACTTGGTCACATTAATTTAGCGATAATTTTCGTTACAGAAACATTTATTTTTATGAATATAAATTAGTGCTTGACTGCGATCTCACCTAATGGTAAGCAGTGATGCAGTCGTTGATGGTGAAGCGCATTTGTTTATGAGCCTATTCACTCTAACCTTGAAGACACCTAAATTGTAACAGCTTAAATCTATATCTATTCACTGATAAACTAGTTAAAACTTACTTATGGCCATTCAAACAAGCTTGGTGAAGTGGTGTATATCCATTATCATCTTGAACGTTTACGCCAGCTCCTCTACGTAAACTGTAACAAACAAAAATAACATTAAAAAAACATACAAAAAGAAATTCGCAGTCGGTAGGATTCGAACCTACGCTCCCAGAGGGAATCTGATTTCTAGTCAGACGCCTTAACCGCTCGGCCACGACTGCCGCGAGCGACGAGCCGAAATTGCTGATCACTTACCGCCAATACAGTCGAAAAATCATGTTATGATTTAACATAGAATAGCACAATAATTTAAATATTATATATCAATTCTACCGCAGTCGAAGCTCAACTGAACCATTTGATTCGTAAATAGGTACAATACCTATGTAATTTAAAACATAATTTTCCTTTTACATAATTATGTTAATAGGTTACTAATAAAAAATACTACGTCATCACTGAATTCATAAATTGCCCATACGTACACAGTTGTACTTACATAATTAAATCACATTGAAATAATGTTGTTCCCGAAATGATAAGATTAATTATTATTTATCAATAGTTTTGGAAAACTCATGATTAAGTATCTGCAAAACAATTGGCTGTATAATTGAATCGGTCATTTCAAAAACCTCATAAGTCACAAAATTATAATTTTTCAGAAATCAATAAAAACTGTTTCATACCCAAACAAAGAAGTTTTAAAGGACTTTTTTATGTTTAATTTAGTATTTGAGTGGTAAAAAATTAAAATAGCGTATAACCTTTACAGTTTATTAATAGAAATAATGAAACAAACCTGAAAAACAGTTCTTGACTTATGTTGTTTTAGCGAGAAATAGGGTTAGTGGTATATAATTTAACCAAAACAATCGTAGTAATCATATTTTTTATTGCTTATAATTAAGAATTACACTTAAAAATAATCTTATTAACATTTTATATGTATTAATTTGTCATGTTTTAGTATCTTTATGGTACATAGTCATATTCTCCATCATTCTCATCTGGATTATCTTTAACATTTGCAGTTGGCCAGCTAAAAATGTTGTTATAAAATGGCATATGCTCTTCCAGAATGCTATCTTGAACTTGTTTTAAATCGTCTATTTTTTTTTTATTGATGGGCACTTTCAAATCATAGGCTTTGGCTGATGGAAATGAAACAGAAGTTGTTATTTTCTTTATTAATGAGAATGAATGTTTAATCAATCCATCTATATATTCCTCGACTATGATAGTTCCTTTTCGATCTGAATCATACTGAAAACTCATGTATGTCGAAGGTGCAAATGACTTTTTCTGGTCCTTTGGGACTTTTTTTCCATAAGACTCAGTTGACAAACATGTTTTTTTGTACAAATTTGGCCACCATTTCTTAAATTCTAAAACATCTTCAGTTTTTAGCTCTATGACTGTAAATGTAGAGCTGGAGTTCGAAACCAAATCAATGTATTCTCCTGGGACGTAGATACGATCATGCTTTCGAACATTCGTACATTTGGGGACTGAGTCACCCTCGTCCGTAGGAGGATACCCACAGCTAGGCCCTACACGTGGTCCCCGGGTGGTGCTAATCAGGTGACACTAACTGGTGGTAGGTTTCGACCGTTGGCTTGTGACCACCCACTGGACAAAGGCGTACCGCCAAGCGGCCTAACCGTGTTCCGGTACGATGCCCAGTGTAGCCAATTCAGAGGAGTTGGGTCGAAGTGGCGGTTCCATTGCATGCAGACCAGCCTGCCTCGCGTTGGTATTGACGTATCGGGAGACTAGTCGCGGAGGGTAGCGGGATCCGAGGCACGGTGCACCGCTGGCCGACCGCAGTTAGTAGGGGGCCCAAGTAATGTGCTAGCCACACATGAAAGGCTGCCCCGCCAACTGACGAAAAATCCCGGAATGCACCATCGTGCTGGTTGGCGACCAGATGAGAGGGCCCGATGGTCATTTCCGGGGGGGCTCGGGCGTCCCCGCAGTCTCCAGACTAGTACCCCATTGATGCTGTCCTGCCAGTGCGAGGCTGAAGGTTAGCAGCATGGGATTCCATCTCACTTCCTTCTCCTCTTACCTTCACTCTCAATATGCCAAGGTTCAAAAAGAGGAACGGTAAACAGCGGCTGCACCTCTCACTTAAAGTGCACCTCAGCAATATTCGAGGTCTGCACTCCAATCTCGCAGCAGTCCATCATCACCTGGAGACTGAGAAACCATCCCTCTTTTTTCTTTCGGAGACGCAAATTAAAAGTCCGTCAGATGTTTCGTACCTGTCTTACCCAGGGTTTATCCTGGAGCACAATTTTAAACCACACGCTGGTGTGTGTTTGTTCGCCCGGGACGACATCTGCTATCGGCGTCTCCGCAACCTTGAGGATTCCAGGTTCTCAACGCTTTGGGCGCTGGTGGACACAGGCATGGATAAAATTATCTATGCTTGTGTCTACCGTTCGCACAGCGGAGATCAGGAGACGACCAGGCTCACACAGTACCTCAGTGGGGCGGCGGATGCGGCTCAGCAGAGGTACCCCTCCGCACAATTGGTGTTACTGGGGGATTTTAATGCCCACCACCAGGAGTGGCTCTTCCCATACCAGTGCACAGACCATGCTGGTCGTGAGATGCGAAAGCTTGCGCTAACGTTAAATCTCACTCAGCTGGTCCAGGGTGCTACGAGGGTACCAGATGTTGATTCGCACACGGCCAATTGCTTGGACCTTCTGCTGACAACAGATCCAGACCGCTACTCAGTGTCGATATCATCACCGTTAGGGAGTTCCGACCACTGTCTGGTGAAATCTGTATCAGTCTATTCTCCGCCCGATCCCTGCCCTAGAGGCACCAGGCGGGTTTGGCGATATAGGTCAGCAGATTGGGATGGCATGCGATCTTTTTTCGCATGTTATCCTTGGCAGCCTACTTGCTTTTCTTCGGATGATCCATCGTCGTGCGCAGATGCTGTGGCAGATGTGCTGCGGCGGGGGATGGAGTACTACATTCCATTCTCCGACGTCACAATGTCTAGCCTGGCTCGCCCTTGGTTTGGTGCGGATTGTGATCGCGCTAACGCGCTTAAACACGCGGCATACCAGGCTTGGGCCGACGCTCGTATGCACAAGGCGAGTGACGTGAGTCAGAAGAAGAGAGCCTTCAACAGGGCTGCCAAGTCTTGCAAGAAGGTGATGCGGAGGTCTCGGTTCGACCACATTAGCCGCATTGGGAACAAACTCGCTTCATACCCTGCTGGTAGTAAAGCGTTTTGGTCCCTGGCTAAGTCGGTTGAATCGAACTTCTGCCGTCCCTCACTACCACCACTGCTGAAACCCGACGGGTCACTGGCCCACACTGCTGAGGAGAAAGCGAATTTGTTTGCCTCTCTCTTCGCGGAATCTTCGCGTCTAGATCCTGGTGACGCGCGGCCCCCTGCTTATCCTGATAGTTGCGAGACGAGTATGTCCGATATTCGCATCCATCAGAAGGAAGTCCGTAGGGTGCTACGTAATCTTGACGTGAACAAGGCTAGTGGTCCTGACGGGATACCGGCGGTTGTGTTGAAAACGTGTGCGCCTGAACTGACTCCAATCCTGACACGCCTATTTAGGCTCTCATTTGAGACCGGAAAAGTGCCGACTGCATGGAAGAAAGCTAATGTACAGCCCGTGCCCAAAAAGGGTAGTCGTGCTGACCCAGCTAACTATAGGCCAATCTCAGTAACGTCCATTCTCTGCAAGACAATGGAACGTGTACTCAACAGTAAGCTCCTGGCATACCTAGAAGCCAATGATATCCTAAGTGACCGACAATACGGATTTCGCCGAAATCGGTCAACTGGTGATCTTCTAGCGTATGCCATCCACACCTGGAGTGAGGCCATCGAGAGGCACGGGGAAGCGCTTGCCGTCTCCCTCGACATCTCGAAGGCTTTCGATAGGGTCTGGCACGAAAGCCTGATTAGTAAGCTTCCTTCTTTCGGTATACCTGCTGGATTGTGTGCTTGGATCGCAGACTTCCTGAGGGACCGGTCCATCCGAGTGGTCATCGATGGTTGCTCGTCTGGTCAAATGACCATTAATGCCGGGGTCCCTCAGGGGTCAGTGCTCTCGGCAACTTTGTTCTTGCTGCATATAAACGATCTGCTTAAACCCGGTACTTTTGGGTATGCAGACGATAGCACTGTTGCTGAGAGTTACATATCCAGTGCACGAGCTAGTGGGTCCCAGATCCGGTCTCTTCGAGAGGCTATGGTTGAGCGGTTGAGCTTGTCCTTGGAGGCTGTCTCGGAATGGGGCGATGCCAATTTGGTCAGGTTCAACGCTGCTAAAACCCAGGCGTGTCTATTTTCCGCTAAAAGGAGTCAATTCAGCCCTGCTCCAACTTTCCGGGGTGTAACCGTGCCGATATCCGACCATCTTGATCTTCTTGGTGTAACGTTGACATCTACTCTCAACTTTGGGCCATACATCGAAGCAAAGGCTCAACTGGCTGCAAAAAAGCTTGGAATCCTCGCAAAGGTCAGACGGTACTTCACGCCGGATCAGCTGCTTAAACTTTATCAAGCGCAAGTGCGATCGTGTATGGAGTACTGCTCTCATCTTTGGGACGGATCTGCCCGATACCAGCTTGATGCGCTTGAGACTATTGAGAGGCGAGCCAAGAGGATCATTGGCAATGATGCACTCGTCGAGTCGAGGCTTCAAAGTCTTGAGCATCGACGCCGAGTTGCTAGCCTGTCGGTTTTCTACCGGTTACATTTCGGGGAGTGTGCGTCGGAATTGCATAGCCTAATTCCGCCTAGCCCGTTCCATCATCGGACTACCAGACGTACGGCGTTGCGCCACCGGTACATGGTGGACATCCCACCTATACGCACAAAGCGTTTTGGGAACACTTTTATTATGCGTACAGCTAAGGAGTGGAATTCCCTGCCGGAGTCTGTGTTTCCTGATGGCTACAACCCGGGAATCTTTAAGTCAAGAGTGAATAGGTTTCTTCTAGGTAAGCGCGATCCATCGTCGACCGTATCGTCACTTTCCATCAGGTGAGATAGCGGTCAAGCGCGAACCTATCAATAATAAAAAAAAAAAAAAAAAAAAAAAAACATTTTTTTTTATAACTCCAAAATCACGGTCATTTGGTAAAAAGGAATGACCACGTATGGGAAAATACTGATAAACTTTTTCAAATCTTTTAGAGTCAGTCAAAGCCAACATAAATCTCAACAATGTATTATTTTTATTTTGACCAGGGCAGCCGTCAGAAAAAAGATATAAATACTTAATATTTGGCCCAATATTATTTTTTATATAATGCATCAACATTGAACAAACCTCATTGGCTCCTTTGTTAGCAATGCCTTCGTGATACATGTAAAATGTCGATTTGCCTGTTTTTAAATCCTTAATACCAAAACAGTGAACTTAAAACTCAGTCATAAACTACTCCTGCCATCTAGTGGTGCATGCAAAAACCTCTTAAGTCAATGACTAATGTTGTTTATGCAATGAACGTCTTTCACGCGGTATTATTAAAAGAGGAAGGAATGTATTGACTTAAGTTGTTTTCACCCAGAATACGCATCTACCTTTGAAGAACCATTTTCAGCAAAAAAAAGCATATTGAAAAAAAAGTGACTTAAGTGGTTTTTGAAATGACCGATTCAATTATAGTTTATCAACAAAACTTACAAAATCTCATTACCCTGTCCTTGATCGTACCAGGCACGATCGTCGAACTATGCACCTTATACAGTTCATGACAAGTTCAAACTGAATCCAACTGTAATAGTATGCGGCAAAAGGATCATTTTGCCTTAACAGTTACTATGTGTACCTTCAGATGTGTCAACGATGGCACTTGCTATACCGAGCCATAATGTACCAGGCCAAGTTACTTTTACCGGAGTATTTGGAGGAAAAACCAAAAACAACTGTAATTTTCGTTAGTAAGTATGACGTAAAACGGCTGAAATTCCTGATTCAACAATTAGTAATTTGGGAATGACCGTGAGTTGTGTGAGCACAAACATTACACCAATAGACATTCTCCATTTTGAACAAAACGTATTTCTATTGGTGTAAAAAAAAAACACATTTTATTTGTTGGAAAAAAAAGCAAATTTACATTTTTTAATGCATTATTATAATAGTCAAAAACATAAAACTATCGTCGTATCATTGCCTTCCTAATGAAACCAATTTGGGACACATCGGTTGGATGGTTACAAAGTCGTTTGTCGGACATTACGAGGGAGAGCCCTAGGCAAACTATCGGAAGTGAAAAAAAGCTTATTTTACAGGACAGCGATTTGAAGTTTATTTTGTGGCTAACTTTGTCATTAATGATGACTATATCTATATATCTTGGTTTCATAAAGTTTGTCCGCTCTAGGGTAGAGCGAAAGGTCAGACTTTTACTGACTAAAACCATACCTATCTTCCTTCTTTGCTTTGCGTTCCAGGACCCCGGCGTTCCCTTTCCTTGAACGTGACATGTTTTGTCCTGTAACTCAAACTCTACTTGTCAGCACCAGTGAAGGTGGACACTGGTCTCCCTTCACGTCTACCGTCACCCACGCATGATAGGTTAAACTTATTGTCCTTCTCGGACAATCACTATTATATTACATTTATTCCAATCCTCGGGCTGCTGATATTATCGTACTTTCACAGAATTTCCAAAACAGGATTACTATAAGACAGGATTGACCCATTTCTCTATAATAATATTGGGAAGTTTAGCATTTTGCTCCTAAATTTAGTCGCATCAAATAAGATTTAAGAGAGAATGTGGTTGGAATATTTTAGCAATGTATACCTAATGGTGGAATAAACATAGTTTTGCTGGCTCACTGACTATTCAGACTAAATATATTCGGACACATTGTCCGAATCGACACATTTTATTTTCAATATTTTTTCACTGACGATTTGGACACTTCGAAATTAATTACAATTTTACTAATACAATTAGATGAAAAAAGTTTAAAAAAAATAATATAAAAAGAAATTACTTGAGTATGTCTAAAAAGTCAAACGACATGGGAATTTCTGAACGAAATAAAAAATCTGTTGCTGGCAACGCGAATTTTAGTTGTCACTTACTTGTCAAATGCTGGTACGAAATAGTTTGATACTTTTACTTATGTTCTTTATTTTTCTGTTTTAGTAGTTTTATCATTAAAGAGACCGAAATATGGTTTAAATGAAAATAATTTGCATTTTTTTAATGTTAAAACGTTCACTAATAATATTAAATCTTAAATAACTTATATTCGATACGTTTTAAAAGGTTCTATCAGTAAAAAACGATCAAGACCTTTTAATCAACCTTGATTATTCAACCAGTGTTGACTACATCAGATTTCATTTTACCTTAATAATTACCCAAATCGTTAGACTTTTTAGACAGACTCTACCCGAAGCTGCCGCCTGTTTTGGTAACGTTTTTTCCCATAAATTATATTTTTAAACATTTTATTTGACTGTACTAAACAGCGTGTACCCGAATCATCAGTGAAAAAAATATTAAAATAAAAATATGTATGTCAATTCAGACCCTGTGAGCGAATATATTATGACCGAATCGTCAGTAAGTCGTTTTGCTCAAGACTAATCCTGTCATTAAATATCGTGAAGAACAGACTAATGAGAATATTTTTTGTTCCGATGTGCTGAGACGAAGACATATTATTAAAGATACTAATAAGTAAGCATCTACTGTCATAACATTTTACAGGTCAACCGTTAGAGTGCCAAATAAACAATTATGAGAATGGCACAAACGGTACAATTTTGCGTAATAGCTGTACAAACATTTAGTTATGTTTTTGTGTCATGTGAACTAGACATGAATAACCAAGTCATTATCGCATTATATATAACGAGAACCGCCCATTGTAATGGATATGCTTATTAATACTGTGGAATATCTGAATGCGCATTAAGGCATAACTATTACGCATGATAAGTATTTCTCATATTCGGAAGGAAGAACACACAAATACGTAAAAGTTTGCGCATAACCTTAGTAGGAAGGAGGTCACACTCACACCACCCCTGAAAGGCCGAACCTAGTTATACACTATTACTTATTCTGTGGCTGTACTAAAAATTAAATAAATTAACAGCTAAGTTATCTAAATAAACCAACAAAAATTATACATTAATCTGTCGTAGCTCAGAGGACACCGGTGTCCTCTCACATGCACGCCACTATAGGCCTTAATTCCGATGTTTAGAGTCTACTTTTGTATGAACAAGTTTGGTAGTTGTGGATCTACGTGTTAACTAGAAAGCCACACAAAAGACGGACATGCAAATTAAAAAAGCATGTAAAAATAGTGTCAAGGTCAGCGTAAAAACCCATTGCCTGCAAAATCACACACGATCGCTTTCTATTCCAAATCGAACTCTACAGACGCCTACTATAAGGTCCATATTTTAAAAAAAGTATTACAGATGTGCAGAATGACCAGTGTATGGACATTCCAAGAACCGGAAGTTACGTATAAAGGCGTTGCCGCCAAAGGCATCGTGCGTTGGGTCTTTCCAAGAATCAAAGACTCCTTGAATCATCGTCATCGGTCAGTTAAACGAGTTCTCAAATCGAATTGACCACTATAATGACAGCGATGGAATCGGAATCCATAAACACTATATTGCTTTTGCGTTATTATGAATTGATGACGCTTATTATGGATTGACGCTTTAGATATGTGGTGTTGAAGGAAAATGCTCGGAATCCACTAGACAGAGCATCGGACCAACGATTCCACAATAGCACAACTCATGACGACTATGAAGACTAACCATCATATGCCAAAGAAGAATCATTGGCCACTTGCCAGGAAGAAAGGCGATAACGAAAAGTTATTGCAGCTATGTAAAAGAACTATAGGCAGGAGTCCGTTACGTTGTTGGTCAGAGCATATCCATGCTACACCACGAGCCCACAATCTGCGACGCCATCCACAGCCCGAAGATAAGACAAAATGGCGAAATATAGTCCACAATAAAGTTATTCGTGGAGATCACGACCCTCAGCATTGAGGATAAACGACGCTAGGAGGAGGACATTGGTATGAATGAAATTCTGAGAATTTGAAGACGTTTGTTTGTTATCAATATTATTGTCAAGTTACCCAAATATAAGATATTATGAATATCGAAAAAGCCGATTTTCTTTAGTCTTTTGATTCGAATAAGAAAATAGAAAAACAGGATGATGAATCACTTCAAATATCCCCGAAAATTAATTCGAAGATCTGATCCTTGATATCGAGGGCTCTCGAATTGGGGCGACGAAAGTAGATGGCAATTTTTGAAAATGCAAACTCAGCAACGAGCAGGAGCCATGGAGAATGACGTTAAAGCAAGTATGACACTTAATTTCGTGAACAAGTACTTAATATTAATGAGTAGCTAATTTATTGATAACCCACATTAGTAAGAATCTAATTGTGTATGATATTATCACTACTTTATCTTTTGTTTATGAGTTACAAGTTGATAAATTTCACATGTCAATCGAAGTTCGTTCGGGTCCTAAAATTGATGAATGAAATAGCTTTATTCTCAGCAGAAATGAGATACATTTAATTTTTGATAGTAACACTACTTCAAATACTCTCGTTGGTCTCGTGCTGAGACAGGGGCCCGGGTTCAATTCCCGGGTCAGAAAAAGTTCTATTGGGTTTTTCCATTAGGAATTACTTTGTAGTAGTTTCGATCCAAAGTTTGAAAAGTGGTGCCCCAAGTCTCGGTCATGTATCTTATCTCTCTCCGATCGTGTCGGATTGCCGTCCCTTCGGACTATAAGACTAAAGGAACAGTGAGTGCACCTGTTTGTGCACACACATGGGCTTGGCTAGTCTCAGTTAAAATTGACCACCTTGATCGAAATTGGGACGGGAAGATTATTATCAGTAAAACAAAAATGACAGCACAGTAAAACCAGGTCTGGTAGTGGTAACCAGTCTGATAAACCAAAGGTTATCTCTGGCATAGATTTCCCCTCATCTTTTGTTAAACTAATGGATGACCATAAAAAAGACAACCATCCGGCTTTTAATTGCGTTATCGAAATAGTTACCGCGGCCCATGAACGCAAAAGGGACACAGGTGGGCTTAAGTCAGTAGATAATGCAAACCATCTCTTGCTCCACCCAGAGCAGGAGTAGTTAATTAAAGAGTAATGATTTTCCACTCCAAAAAATGGTTATTAGCTATAATTACACAAATCAATCCGAATAATTTGATAATAGAGAAATTGAGCAGGATATCCTGGCTATATTGTGTCCAAGCGAGATGTGACAGCTGAAGCCAAAAGCATTCAATATAAAGATCGCAGCAAGCAGAAGCCAAAAAGAAGGAATGTAACTCCGTATATAAGTACTCTATATTAAGTCGGGTTATTACATAATATATAATAATATAGACACTAAATATACATATATAATAATAAGTAATTCAATTATCATTTTGCACAGTTCTATTATTCTACAGAAAATAGATGAGATAATTGAGTGGGGTTTTTACGTATTGTAAAAATCGTATTTGTCCCTCATATTTTTAAATTTACGTCATCATAGCAACGACGTTATCAAACTACTTAATAATTTGTCTATTTTGTAGCCACATTATCCTTGTTTTTAATTTACATGTTGATATAAATTACTTTTTTTGCAATGTTGTTTGTCCTGTGTATTTTTAACTTGGGAGAATCCAAGCAACGACCTTACAGCCCTTGTCGATGAATCCATTTGACAACTGGAACCGTTTTAGCCAACATGACGACATTTATAATCTTTGAACAATATAAAAAATGTAACAATGAATTATTTACATACATACTCAAGTACATTACATTCAAGTTTATTTTGCCATTTACGCCCATTAGGAAAACCCGACACTATCCTGTTGCACTGGATGGTTCTTTTATTTTGCTATTCCTTTTAGCTTTTTTGTCTAAACAAGGTCATTCATTAATTATGATTGTCCTTATATTTCTGCCGGCATTTTATTCAACAGACTTCTTCAATTTGAAATTTCTTTTATCGTTTACATCATCGTCATTTTTACAACATCTGTTGGCGACAAAACGTAGCACCGTGCGCCACTGCGACGACCGGAGGGCGACAGCGACTTGCGGGGAGCGGGGGACGAGGTGCAGAGCGCCGCCGCCCGCGCCGCTGCAAAATCGCTTCGCCATTGACCTTTTGACACGGACCATAGGCGCGCGTTCTTATAATCAAATATACGAACCTACCAAAATTTACAGTCCGCTATTTTATTTCTACTACCTCTGAGAATCACCAACAACATCAAGCATTATGTTCTTTATTGCCTCTCTTAAATATAGGCTCACTAAAATTAATCATGAACAAAGCCAAAAGTGAACGTCTAAAGCGGGATTGTTTATAGTGACAGAGTAACAAAAGACGACTTTCTCCTAACCTAATAAACATCCACGTATAGTAACTTGATCGAATAGCTACCACACTTTTTGTTTACTTGTAACGGAATATAGGTATCTACAGAGTCAGAAAAGCGAGTCCGTCTGAATCATCAAATTGCGACAAACAATAGCATACTAATTGGCACATACTAAACGTCACTGTAGTAGGTACTACAATTTGAACATGTTCTCTTTGCATTCAACAGCTCTATAGATATATTACCTATATCCATATCCTAGAACACGAGTTTTTGGCAGGATTTCAGTGGCTGATTTAATTATTCGCAAATTGATTCCTATTGGATATTGTGACATGAAATTGGAGTAGTTTTGTAGCTCTGGTGTCTGCGCAACTGTACAATATGTGGAATCATTGAAACAGGCACAATCTCGGCAAAATGGAGCTGATAGTTAGTTGACTACCTCAGAGAAGTTTGCCGAGAAGGTTGACTTGATATATTTGCTGCCAAATACTACAAAAACATTAGAATATGTATACATCCATATTCTAAAGGTAAATAAATTAAAGATTTATATGAAGACATGGCTTAAAAAGCTTAGTATCCAAGCCAAAAACATTAACTAAAATAACGATATATTCCAGAAGATAATCTAATTCTTTATTTAAACCCACTTCATGATTTTTTCGCGCCATAGCAACTAAATCATTGCAGAGACACCCGGTAAGTACCTACACTATTTTCAATCCAATTTCAAGTTCACTCACCTGTTAGCTCCAAACATTCTGTGACTAAACTTCTTTGTCTTTATCCAACTCCTGTAGAAGCTGTACCGCACGTCACTCAGATTTAGATCTAAACTATTTTTATAATTGCAGCACTGCACAGTTTTTTCAATATCACCTTTTGTACTTGCCATGTCAAAGACACAATATGAAGTGACGAGGGAATATACAAAACTAAATTGTAGAATCGTGACTCATGGGATGGTTAATTTAATAACTTGTAAGGTTGGTACACTAAGGAAAACATATAATTTAAAACAAAACAGGTGCGTACAGACGCTAAGCTGAATGAAGTTTGTGTGTAATTGTCACAACAGAGGGACGATAAGATAACCCGGAGATAAGATACGCGAATTGGACCAAGGAAATGCAAAAAGGCAAATAGATAAACATACTAATAGTACATCGCTCCGTTTACTACAAGTATATGGAACAAAGAAAGCACGATATTAGGAGCTCAAGTGAATGTACAGCACTGACCGTTTGCAAAAATATACACATTACCTAAAGACTAACGATAATAATTAGGACAGTTATGGAAAGGCTATAATCGGTTATTACTTTGAGGTAAATGACCGTATGACCAATTAAATATAGGCATTCAATAATAGTAATTTAAGTTTTAATACAAGCAATGATTTCTCTGTCAATCCCGTAAAAACATGGTACGAACAATGAACACACTTCATGATGGTGTTGTATTGGATAAAGCAAAGGATAACGATGACAAATACAGTAATATACATAATGAAACCATTATATCAACCTGTGTTGTTACTGATGAGATGGTCACGTCAACCAATGGTAATTTGAATAACAAAGCAACAATAATACATGATCCAGAACATTAACCAACTTGTCACAATTATCAGAAAGAAACAAACTCGGAAACACTAGATGTAAGACAGACGAAACTCAACAAAATACTGTTAATGAAAAAAAAATATCTTATATAAATACTTTAAACGCAATTAGTAACATACTAACCTAATGATTTAATTTGAAATCGTATCAATAGAGGAACTTGTAAGAAACCTTGGAGGAAAACCTAAGAATGTTCCGGCGTCCTTTGCCAAGTTAAATATATTTGAGTAAGTTAATTAATGAATTAGTGGATTATCCACGTTACCACCAAATGACTGTTTTATGACGTTAGTATTAAAACAATTAATGCTTCATTCGTCAATTGTTGTTATAGTTTTTGAAACTTAATGTACCTACCGATAGAGAACTGCTGCTGTTTTAGCCAACCACTTATTTTTTTCATCACCATCATCTAAACTAAAGAAGTTCAATGTCATGTAAAGATCTGAAAGGGCTTAAATCATTGAAGCAATAACCAATAATAAAGTATCATTTTTGTTAGTAATGTAAGCGCTTAAACAAAAGTTAGGAACGGCATAGTAATCATGGCTTATCTGTTTGGATTTTACAGTATCATCATTTACCATCCTCCATTCACCTACCCATATCCAATGAGGTAGGTAATGTTTGTCTTCGTCTATCACTTTTTTTCAGTTATGCATACAATTTATTCAAATCTAGTTTCTTTAGTCTACTACACAAAGCTATTACTGTTGTTTATGCTACAGAGCGATCAACAAAACTAGGTAAGTTGTAAGTATAAGTTACTTCAAAAATAGTATACTTACGATTTGTATGATAATACAAAACTTAGCGAACTGTAAAAAGCAACGACACCTGCTTTGTTCAACAATAGAACTGAGAGATCTTTATCCTTACATATTACAAAACAAAGCCCCAAACCGCGGCTGTCTGTCTGTTCATGATTAATTCAGAAACTATAGAACGGATTTTCATTCGGTTTTTACCAAAAGACAGAGTGATTCAAGAGAAAGGTTAGGTTTTTTCGGCTGGCGCTGAAAATCAGCGATGTGGCTCTATTCAATACATGAGCCCCAACCATTTGCTAAGCGCTTTTCTTTCTTTCGTTTAGGTATGTTATACATGCATTTTTTTTTCTCTCGTTGTTGATTTTGGGGTTTTTATCTAACCAGATATACCAACATCATCGTACCTTTTAACATTACATAATCTCATCACTTATA
Organism: Leucania comma; assembly: GCA_958295575.1. Classification (NCBI taxonomy): domain Eukaryota; kingdom Metazoa; phylum Arthropoda; class Insecta; order Lepidoptera; family Noctuidae; genus Leucania; species Leucania comma. The sequence continues at coordinate 16,956,167 of OY282477.1, read as the reverse complement.
TTAAATATTATGTATATTATACCTAATAAAGATGGAAGCCACAGATGAAGGGCTGTTATTATCTAATGACATAACTTTATGGCATCATCTAAAGTTAATCGAGACAAAATTTACTGGATTAATCCCACATTAAGGGCTGATTTCATCATTATATATAAAAACTTATTTCAACTAATCTGAGCTCAGCGTAATCTAGTTTAAAGACCCGTGTCATAAACATAGGCGACAACAAAAGAATTGAAACTGAGTTTAGCGTAAACTAGGTTCAATTCATAGCGGTGAAATGCAAAATGAAGCTATAATCTCGATTAGGCGCTCAAACTGTGTTTTATTTTATATAATCGCGATTAGTTTATTGGTGAATTTGGCCCTAAGTCTAATATGCATATTTTTAAAACCCGTGCGAAGCTGCGCAGGGGCGGGTTGCTAGTTTTATATAATTACGACTGATACCAGGTCAATGGGCAACATCGTTGCTCGGGAATAAACCACAATAAATTGCTGCGTAGGATTCAGATTTTATTAGTTTTTTCCTTGTCATGAAATGGGGCACACCTTACTTAGGCGGAAAATATTATAATTTGTCAAAGCTTATGCTATAATAAATTCAATAACCTGCGTGATAATCTACTTATATAAAAGCGAAATACCACTCAATGATTAATCACGAAACTTCAGAAACTATAACACCTACAAACTTGAAATTTATTTTATTTTTTTACACCCCTAAGGGGGTAAAACGGAGTTTGGATTTTTTTATGGAGAAACCGACTTTCACACGGGCGGAGCTGCTGGCAGAAGCTAGTGATAATATAAAATAATAGAGCCTATATCAATCCAGTAATTTTTGAGTTTATTCTTTACAAACAAAAATACAAATCTTCTTTTCTTTAGGTATATTAATAGTCTAGTATAGATAACCAGATTCTGCTTGTGTTTTCACTAGCGGCAAAGTAGAAAATTATACTAAAGGAACATACTTACCTACACGAATAAAATGTATCCTATGATCTATTCCAGGACATATCCTGGAAAGGATCCAGAAATAATGTATGCAGAATGGATATGGCAATCTTTTCTGCAATTTGAACGTGAAAAAGTAACAAACATGCACATACACATGCAAACTTTTGCCTTTACATGTATTATATTAAAAATAACAAATATTAGTGTGAAGTGATTTCATGATTTGGTTTAGTTATAGGTACGGTCTCATCAAAGGAAATATTTTACTAGTAAATTCTGTCAAAGTATTTTCGGTTCGCAAATAAGTCTTCGAAATACGAATAAACAAACAAACATTTACCAAAAAGTATCAAATCAAACAAGTTTCCGATACTAGGAACCGATTACGTGATAATCGAGAATTGTGACCACAAGATTAGATAAGTAAAAAACTGTCTTGATATTTTTATACACACTAAATAACCAATTTTAGTTTTGAAGCAGGAGTGGCTTGTTTTTATAAGCTTTTAAGATGGCACAAAGCAGACAACATGAGAATAAAGATGAAACAGATATGAAACATAATAGATAACATATTTTGCTACAGGCAAAAACTAGGCAAATGAATAATGATGCAAAGCTTTAGATTTGACAAGTCAGCACTCCTAGCTCCACTCACATCAGGACAAGCTAATAATAATAATGAAAAAGAATAATTATAAGATACAAAATAAGAAGTAAGTATACAAACCTGAACCTCCTAAATACACTCCTAATGAACACACTAGGATCAGAACGGCAACGTTTCAAAAAGTCAAACTTCATCGTATGAGGGACGAAACCCATCACTTCACAAGATCACTCGTACCACTTAACCGCAGTTCTATCACACCGTTCTCATGTTCAATATTGATTTAAAAATATTTACAAGAAAGCTATGCGAGCGTTCAAACCGCGACCGAAAAGTGACTAACAGAAAGACCGGTGAATGAATCATAGGACCAACAAACAGGTCGCTTCACTTAAAACTTTTTACTGCTATATTTTTTTGACTAACAGTTATTCAGCTTGGGAACGAACGGTCTAATTAGAAGGAGAATCTTGCTAACTATGCTACAGTTTGTCAAACTGTTGTAATCATTGAAAATTTATCCCCAATTTTATAAAATTTTAATTAACCACAAATTCGCATTTCAGTGTTATTAAAATCCTCTTGTTGTATTGTGGAACTGGAATGTCACTGCCTGGTATCCACTTAAATTATATTATTTTTTCTAGCAGGAAAATCACTATTGAAAGACATATAGGGTAATGCATTGATTGTCCATTGGGCCGTGGTTATGATTAATCCGTGTGTGATATTGACAAAATTAGTAATTAAAAATAATATGCTACTTATATGATTATTTTGACGTACAATTACTACTGAATCGGAAGGACCACAAGAACTAAAGTGGAATAGGTAATATCTAACGCGTAAATAACTGAGCGAGGTCAAAGCCTTGACAAGCAAAAACAGTAGGTTATGCCTTAAATTAATTACATAACAAATTGAATCATAAAGAACTTCCTTGAAACAAAAGATCTTATGCGTTTCCTAAAAGATAACGTCGTGTCCGCCTCGATCCTATGAATATTCATAAAAGCAAACCAAATAATATTCAATGTTGCTCTGATTCTACAGAAAAAAAAGATTACCTACATATAAGTCAGGGGAAAAGGACCATTCATCAGCAACACCGTTAAAATTGCTTTAGATGTTGTATTTGAAGTGACAAAAGATTAAGAACATTTAAATGATATCGAGGCTTTTCAGGAAGACCATCGCCATCGTAAGCTACAATTAGCGACTTTTATTTTTTTAAAGGAATAGGTTTTCTGTTCCATAATCAAAAAGGATAATTCTAATTAAAAAAGATTTAACGTAGGCCTTCCACAAGGTGGACCGATGATCTGGTGAGGGTAGCAGGAATCCGATGGATGCGAGACGCACAGGACCGATTGTTATGGCTTCACTTGAGGGAGGCAAGTGTCTAGCAGTGGACGTCTTTCGATTGAAATGATAGAATACTTTAAACGCAAACTATCGCTTAGGATTGTCTTCGTAAAAAAGGTCAATATGCCACAAGCTTCAAAAGAAGTCAAACAAAAAATCACGTCGCGTCTGTTTTTAGTACGAAGTTCCCATTTAAATGATGTAATTTACTCAAAACAACTAAACGTGTTTGTACATAATACAAAACTTGAAATAAGAGTAAAGTTACGTGACTTTGATAAAAGAGACAATACAGGATTAATTTTAAAACCTACATCGGAATAACGTTGGTCATCCTTCGGGGAATCAAATACAAAAGCTTTATAACAATGGGATATTATAAGTCAAGCCACAAAATTATTTCTCGGCCACCTGATTCAACTTCTAATTTTATAACTAAGCAACGGGAAAATGACATAGCCTCTAATAAACTAATTCGTCTTTTTTACAACGCCAACTAAATATTCTATAGAAAGCGTCAAGTAAAGATCATCAATTATTGTGACTTGTCCTTCTTATTTATACATTGCCACCTTATTTTCTAATTCGGCCACGGATTTTACATCTCGTCACCATTTTACGTTGTACAGCTTCAACACAATGTCCTCAAAAATATATAATTCAAGCTTCTACAGACAGCATCATTTATTATAACTTATCATGTAAAATAATACATCATATTCTTTTATCGTGAAAGTAGCCACTGCATGATTTGGCGCGAGTACGCGAGACGACAGCGACCGGCCATTTGCACCAATGAAAGAGCGCCATTTGATTCATGTAACGGCGAGTTGAGTTGATCACGTGTAATTATTTATTGTCGTTCGTGCATTCGTATTGCAATTATTTTCGCTGTAATTAAATTAAAGTTTTCGATCGAATAATTAGTTATGACGTCTAAAAGTGAAAATGAAGTACCGCTGTACTGTTCTGACGAGGAATCGCAAGGAGAAGGTCAGCTGTCGAAAAAAAAGCGAGGTGAATCTAAGAATCGAGAGGTCATATTTCCATAGAAGGAAAAAATTAGAGTTGTACATTCAACACCAGCCAGCACCACATATTTAATTCCAGGCAACAACTTATTCAAAATTAATGAAGATGAGATAAAATTTAGGTGTTTTGACGAATACAAAAAAGTGTTTTTTTCATCTTGGAACGTAATACTACCGAACAATCAGACCGAGTGGATTACTGGTTGCTGTGATTGTCCAGACTTTTATCGCAAGTACAGCTGCAAGCATTGGATAGGTCTTGCAATCAGACTGAAATACGTGACGCCACCATTAGAGGCCAAGTCACAACCACTAGGATTAAAAAGAAAGCGTGGAAGGCCAACTAAAGTGCGAGCTGCGTTAATAATCCAATAATGGTTTAATTTTCTTTTTTTGATTAGCTTCTGGTAATATTAATGGCCAATATTTACTGATATTTGATGACATTTTTAGCAAAATTTTGATGATCAGTTAATGTGGGATGAGTTACATTTTAAACGTACTGAGTTAAAAAAATTGAAGCTAAATAAATATATTTTGTTATGTCAAATATTACTATTTTAGAAGTTTATTGTTAGAATGCATGTTACAAATTTAGATGCTGAAAAAAAACCATCATGCTGAGTTGAATTTAGATTAGTTTACATAGAAGATAACTAGTGGCTAAGATAGTATTATTTAGATGCTCGTTAATTGTGGCTGACTTAGTAATTTAAAAGACAAAATAAATTTTTAGAGGCGAATAATGCTATTAAAAAGAAGCCTGTTTAATTAGCACCCTATAACAATTAGGTACGTGTAACATAATATATTATATTATGATGTATGTAAACTAAATCAATTAGAGAAGTGAAGTAATGGGCCTGTCCAGAGGTATGAATCATTAAAATCGTATTAAACATACGAACTCGACGAATTATAATAAATAATTACGAAGCGTAACAAGCGACGCGGTTCAAATCATCGACGCGGTCGATGGGCTTATGGAGTTTATGCGGATAGCAAGAGTAGGCATAGCAACTAATGATAAAGTAATGCCTTGATCACACGTACCGAGTACGCGGTACGTATAAACATAGCGCACAGTGCTCGGCCGAGCGCTTATCTCTACAACTCGCTTACATCACTGTCTCGTCAATCACCTTGCGGGATTGTTCGAAAGAGTTGCTTTAGTCCTGGAATGAAGAAGGTAACTGAAGGAATACAGGTTTTTTTTCTGGTGGTGGGTAAGGTCATCCAATGACTTTCTTGCCCTTGGGCGGAGCGGGAGATAGTGTCAGACTGTTACTGACTAAAAACCCACCCCGTTCGTTCGATGCCTTTCATAAGAGGGCCGAGCCTGCCTGCCTGATAGCAGGCTGAACTGAAGGAATACTGGTGGGTTTTAATCAGGAACTTCTGACACTCCCTCTCGCTTCACGAAGAGCGTCGTCTCCCAACCTTTTGAGGTCCACAGGTTCACAGGACAGACTAGTCAGTCACCATCATACTCCAGCCGTTCCCGAAATATCGAGTCAGCGCAGCAAGCGATTTCCGTCCAAGCATCTTAATTATTCGTTAAGTTACACAATACACTCAACGAAGTTTTCCCCTATATTGAGTAGTGTTAGTAAATTATCTTTAGCGTAAGCGTATAAAACAATATCCTCAAAGGGCTGTACAACACGCAAAGCAACTTTTATGACATAGTTGACTATTTAAAACAGCTAATCCCAAATTCAACTAACTGAGGAAGTTTCCTCCTTTAGGGGAAACATGGCTTTATAACGAAGCATTTAAAGATGAAAGTTGCTTGTTAACAGTTAAGATATGAGCCAATGTTGCGTTCCCAGTCTTACGAGCTTCAAAAGGCATTTGCTGCAATTTATAACCTACGAAGATTTATGGAAACGGAATGAAATTGGGTCGATGTGATAAGTCCATTATCTGATTAAAAGGTGCCTTGAAGCTTTGTTGATGCGTAATACATTATGGAGGCTAGGTAGGTTAGTATCTAAATTGCTAGTCACACGCAATCGTTCGTCATCCTTACGACTGTCGTTTACGCCTACAGATATATCTCCTTCCAAATTAGATTGATTATCGTTAAGACCTATTAGACGTATCTCAGCTTTGAGACTAACGCCTTTTTTATTTGGATTTTTTACAAACCCATTTGGATCCTCAGGTTTTTCCAATTTTGAGACTTGCTTGTTGTCTAACTCTACTGCCCGGGATTTTCCAACTTGAAGAATATTTTTGAAACTGCAAGTGAAAGTTTTATCATAAGTAAAGCTATCAAATGATTACTGCCTATAATCGTTTTCCTTCGCTTATATCTTCTTTGGGTTAAAATCAATTCAATGTGTTACTTTAATGTTATTACTCTGGTGTATTTTAGATGATTTCATATCACAATCGAAGGCTTCAAATAGTCATAACAGTAAAATAAGTATCATAGTAATTGAGCTAGTTAAAATACTGCTATAGTAGTGACAGGTCTCTAGTTCATCGCCTACATACTAAATATTGTGACCCCGATTCCCTTAGTTGGCTCTAACGCGCGAAGGTTGATGGCTGACACGCAATTTTTAATCCGAGATTCGCAAAGAATCTGTGGATCGTAGTGTCGTAAAAGGAGACTAAAGGATCGTGTTATAAGGTTGAGCAGTAAAATGCTTTTGTTCACTGAGTAAAAAGTACTATCACACTGAGTAGACTCTTGGCTAGGGTTACAGACTTCATCCATCGAAATGAGAAGTGGGAAGATCATTTTTCAACATGTATTAATGATTGTGGAGTAAAAAGATCAACACGCTTATGAACAGCAATAAGTTAATGATCCATAGCTAACCCCTGTTTTCTGATTTAAGTATGGTATGATGACGGCTGAAAACCACTCAAAATATGGTATTAAAGTAGGTTTGAGACGTGTTTAACTCAAAATACTCATTCAGAAACCCGCGCTTAGTCTACATATTCACTTTTATCTGATTTAATGGACTAAAAATCTCAGATACTACGTAACTGAAACACCTATGTGGATTGCTTTTTTTTCTCTTTTGTTTTCAGTCATTTTAATGTGTCTGGCAATTTGAGTATTTTCTGCGGCCTATCTAAATGTCCTTTCTTCGTCAAGTCGTTGAGCTCCTTAGTAGTCCTAAGTTGAACTTTGCGAATACTGACAAATGCTTGCACTGACTGGATAGGTCCACTCAAATCTGTATGGTTGTTTCTTTAAAAGACCATCTCAGACAAATCTGCATGGTTCTCATGTGATTTAACCATTACATATTTACTGTATAGACTTTAAAAGAGACTGTGACCCCTGAGTTTATTTCGGTGTTTCTTCTCAGGGGAAACACTGGCCTCATCTAGTTTAGACTGACGAAAAAAAAATACTGACGTGTAGGTGTTTTTTAAAACCTATTTGCAAAATAAATATCATTTACCGAACATAACAAATTCTGTTCACGGCAGTTTTAAATTGCAAGTTTTATAGAGGCGAGACGTATCGACTGTTTCAGTAGGGTTGTCTTGGGTTGACTGCGCCTGAGAAGCTGCGGAAATGATATTTCCAGGATGCTGCTGAAGATATCAACGGGTCCAAACCAGTCGAATGCTTATTAATAGAAACGTTTTTGTTTCATCCAAAAGTTTAATATTCAATATGCCAGTGCGTCGAAGATATTTATTAATTATACAATTTTAATTCATCGAGTGACTTGCAATTTTTGCCGGAACTATTTCGAGGCCGTACAACGGTGGTTCTCAAATTCGGCTTAACTATAGGAAGCCTAAACTAGGAGCTGTAAACATGGACCCTAGACTGCTATTGAATAATTTTGCACATGTTTTAAGTGCAGTTTCGAGCGCATTTTTATTGCTTACCAAACTTGCAGTGTCCGGTTCGACTGTTTTGCATACAAACAGAAATACCTTGAATATAGGGTTGGTTGTCGCCTGGAGTTTGAATAATCTTGCACTTTCACAGTAAAAATGACAAGAGAGCAGGTAGAATGGGGAGTGGACATGAAGATCGGGAATGATAAGATAAATACAACTTCCAATAAGCCTTAATTTTTCATCTACTTATCTCGTTTTTTTTACCCTCACTTTGTCAGGTTCTTTACTTTGTTTTTCCCCTTAACCTAGTCCTAAAGTTCGTCTCTGGATTTCTGACTAGTTCTGGCCGTTTCTCGATAACTGAATCTCTTCTTTGCTGATTCCGCCAGCCCTAAACCTACAGCGTTAGATACAGACAGACAGTAAGACAAAAGTTCAACGTTCGTTCCTCAAACATCGATTGGCGGCCAGCCAACCGCCAAACACTTCACTTTAATGGCTTGACTTATCCTACTTCCTTAAATAGATATAAACTGTGTGCAGATGATTTTCGTTTATTTATTCTTACACATTTATCATGTTGGGTAGTAATTCCTCATAGCTGGATAAAAGCGTTCTTACAGACTGCAGTAATACACGGTCCAGGAGAAATACTGAACCCCTATATTCGAAAATAGGTTTGCATTCACGTGCTCACGTCTTTTGCAATAACTACGACACCTTGAATTTCCAGCCAAGTCGTTTACGGCGCGCACTGTTCCCGTGCGCCTCAAGGAGTTGTCAGCAAACCGTAGGGGCCCAGTAGGGTCGAGGCCTAGTCTGGGGGGAGGTATGAAAATGCATACCAGGGCCCTGGAACCAAGGCAGGGAAGGAACAGGGTAGGTTTTTAGTCAGTAAGAGTCTGACACTATTTCGCGCTCCGCCCAAGGGCGGGATTTGTCATTGGATGATTTTACCTACCATAAAAAAGCACTGTTCTGGGCTAAGCCAGCGTGTTTGAGCACCAAGTAACATACCGCACAGTTCTAAATGTTTTTGTTTTTTGATGTTGCTAGACTTAGAAAAAACTCGTAATTCTAAACGGGAAGTACTGTACTGAAGGTAATGTAAACATCTGTTTTAAAATACTATTTATCATGTAATTTCATCTGTTTGTAGGCTATCTTGGGAACATCTGGGCCATATTGTGATGTGTAGTAAATTAATGACGCATTTTTTTTCTCAATTAATTAAAAAAAGAACCTATAATATGCCTTAGTCTGAATATAAATGTACGTAATAAAAAATATCTCCATTTTATAAATTAGACAAGTGGATTTCTAACTAGAGTTTTGGATTGAGATTGTACATGTACAGCTTGTTTGAAAGAGTTATCGTGGCCCTGGAACGCAAAGTGCAACTGAAAGAACACAGGTGGGTTTTAGGCAGAAAAACTCTAATACTCTCTCTCATGCTCCACCCAGAGCGGAAGGATTTATTAGAGCTCATACTCTCTAACAAATGTTATAGTTATTGTAGTAATCATAACATAATAAGCAACTTTTTGGATTCCGTAACTCAAAAGGAAAAAACCAAACCCTTATAGGATCATATTGTTGTCAGTCTGTCGGTCAAGACCCTTTATCTCAAGGACTCGTGAAGGTATCGAGTTGAAATTAAAAACATACTCAGGTCTGTGGACCCTTGAAGCTGTGAAAAAAACAAAAAGATACGGCCGTTTATGTCGCAAAAAACATTACATTTCGACACTCTCAAGGGAATCAAAATTCATAGTGTACTTACTTCCCGTTGACCGAAATTTAGCATGAAGCACTCTCAGGTCTCATAGCACAAATATAAGGAAAAATTTTAAAACTATAAATTTGTAGTTAGATCACCGAGTCTCAAAGAGTTTTCCAAATCGAAAAAAGTGTTTTTTTTTTCGATTTGGAAAAATCTTTGAGGCTAGATTCGGGAATTGAAATATTTACATAAGCTAGTTTTATACGGAACCCTGGGTGTGCGAGTCCGACTCGCACTTGTCCAATTTTGTTTTAGTCATCCAATGGCATCTATGATTTCTCACCCTGAACATAATATGCCTACTTCTTACAGAATAACTTGGTTAATGCCTGTGATTTATAAATCTGTGCATGGTTATTGTGGAAACATATATATTTAATTATAAAAAAAAAGAATTGAAGAATAGTTTCTATTGTTGCCCTTTTGAGCAACAATGGATGACTACTTCATTATGTGTAGGTGATGATTAACCAATTAAGTAAATCAATAACATAAAAATGATAATATATTATACCTCTAGACATACTCTTGAAAACCCAGAATTAGGAATAATGCTATCTATAAGTTGGAGTCAATGCAGACCCTCTTTGACGATCCTGTAAATCAATGTGTAGTATAAAATCATAAACATTTCTGCACGGTGCAGTGCATAGACTATTTAAAAGATAAATTCTGAATTTTACCTATCAATTGATAGTACTGACGACTCCAGTCAGTGCTTCCCATAGTTAATCATCATCATCATCATCATCATCAGCCTTTTAATGTTCCCACTACAGGCACTCAAGCCTCCTCTCTAGGAGAGGGAATAGGCTGTAATCCACCACGGGGCCCAGTGCGGGTTGGTGAATGACACACGTCTTCAAACTATAAACCCATATTCAGATAATTAAGTTATATCGGTGTAGTACAATTAAGTAGGACATATTTTTATAATAATAAGTTATTCTTGCCTATAGGCAAGAACTTACAAGTTATAAACAGTACCTACCTATTTCCTCAAAACTATAGTTTTGAGGAAATAGGTAGGTACTGTTTATAACTTGTAAGTTTCATGGTTGGCACAGAGGTTGAGCAAGAGGCTTATGTACTGTATGTCTTGGGTTTGGTTTGCACAATAAACAAATATTTATAAGGCTGCTTGCAGATATTTTTTCCGAGTTTACATGTTTGTTATTTCTAATAAAGGGCAACAAATTATAAATAAAATCTGTAATTGCCAACTCAAAATGAGCTAACATGTAATATTTTAATACTCACTCCTAATGCACAGAGATGCCGTTATATGTTATAAGGAAAACTTACAATTAAATCATAACAAACTAATGTATACATTATCTATGACTAGCCTTTACAATAGCTCCGCCCACATGGCCTAATGGACAGGGATTATGCATTGTATACTAACCCCTCTTGCAGTCAGATAAACTAGTTCATGGCACTCACAAGATAGTCTTTGCTATACAAGGCACCAGATAAAATTGGAATAAAGTACATTGACCTTTTAGTAATAAAAAAAACCTCTGCAAAAGCCCAAAAAACCAACAGTGAACCGTTTTTCATTATTAGAAAATGTAAAGGATCATGATAGATCTTGATTCAAGACAGCCTTATGGTTTTAATTCTGTTTTTGAAATTAAGAATTGCAAGAATGTCAGTAAATGCAGGAAGGGCAATGAAAGTTATTCCAAGTTTTTCTGGTGCCTACTTTAGTGGATTACTATCAGTCAGTCAGTACTTCCAGAGACCATATTTTACATGCCCATAAACTATTTCACCTCTTTTACTTTTTTTAAAAAGCTGTTTTACTTTTAATTCATTATTAGAAAAATGAACCGGACATGTCTCTTGATTGCCAGTTTCATAGATTACTCAGATCTCAATGGATTTATCGAAAACTATTTAGATATACTTATTGCTTTATATGCTCAATAACATGTGCAACTATTGAGTAATCAAGGTTTAAAAATATTTCCAGACAGGGAACTTTACATTTACATTACTTTACTTTACACTAATACTTTACTTTACTTTACTTTATTTTACTTTACTTTACATTTTTGCACATACAATATAAGGGTATGGCATATTGTTACTAAGTAAAACCATAAAAACAACTTATCTTTTAAGATTATTTTGTTATCTAGCAAAGATAATTCTATAAATCTCAAAATACACTAACATGCTGTATGACTGACATGCAATTATCCACCTTATTGCGGGACACCAAGTTAGCATTTATATATGCAACAGGATGGTTTTTATAATATGAATTACTTTAGTTACTTTAGTGTACTAAATAATTATGTTACAAATTACTATTGACCTGCAGCAGTGTCTCAGCGAACATTTAACATGCTATAACAATTATAAATAGCCTCTAAGAAATCATCATCTGTCATGAAGCGACGATAAGCACGTAAACATTATAAAAAAACTAAGCGATAACAATACACCATTGTTGATACAAAGATAACATTTTTAGACCATTTTAGAAGCAAGTGACACGTAGAACTAGAACCTTATAACAGCCTAGTACGTCTACAATAGATTTTACTTCGGTATACTACCAGTTAAACAATGAAACATGAATCAGGACCCACCTTGTAAATGGACCACTTATATTAGTTATTTGGCCAAGTATTTTTTCCACTGTCCGCTTGTCGCCTTCGCGGGCGGCGTTTAATAGCTCCTGGCCCCTTCCCATGGCCCATTAATGTTAACAGTCACACACAAAAACAACACCAAAATCAAACATTTCAACTTTTACACTAGACTTCACTCAGTACACATTACAACTTCATTGATCGCGCCGCCATGTTTGAGAATTTTGACGTGAGTGCGCTCTAGCGGCCTACGAAGGAATCGATATCGAGAATGAAACAATCGTATGGCACTTACTACTTACCTAAACTGAGGTTAGAAGATCTCAGATCTTCTAACGTAATTAGTTTTATAACAAAAAAAAAATGATAACATAACAATATCAATATTCCTTCATAGTGTTTACTTTATGAAGTTCACAATTTTGACTACTATTTTGAAATTACTAAAATAGATACTGTGCACTTGTGCAGCCACTAAAATTTTTAGATTTTCAGGTAATGTTTATGTCTTTTTAACATATTAACGTAACCATATCAATATTCCTTCATAGTGTTTTCTTAATGAAGTACACAATTTTGATTACTATTTTCAAACTTTAAATGTCTACCGCTAAAATAGATACCAGTGTGCAGCCACACATATTTTCGAACTTTTTGAATAAATTTATGTTTTTTAGGCAAAAAATATTGTTAAATTATTGATCACATTGATTTGAGAGCAGTGGTAGCCGAGCGGTAATGGTCCTGACTTACGAATTGTAATTCGCGGGTTCAAACCCAGCCAGGCGCATTACTATATGTAATTTATTTCATCACCACTGCTCTCAAACGGTTACCTATGGAAAACATCGTGAGGAAACCGATATATCTTAGAACCAAAAATTCTAAGACATGTGGCATCCACCAAACCGCACTGGGCCCGCGTGGATTACGGCCCATTTTCCTCCTAGAGAGGAGGCCTGAGTCCCAGCAGTGGGTACATTACAAGACTGATGCTATGCTGTGCATTGATCACATCTGCTTTGTATTATTTTCTTTAATACAATAACAAATCTTCCAATATAAAATATAAAACGAACAAATTATTATTTTCTTTTGTTTCTTAATAATCTGTTGTACAAAAAAAATCATTCATTCTGCTCAATTTAGTTCAATCAAATCGTTCACTGTGCCCTATGCCACTGTCATATTTTACGTCAAATGTCATAATTTGTCATCACTGTGCGTTCCGAACATGCCAAATACGCTTTATGCGCTTGATTTTTAATCTTATCCTCCCATCGGATAAAGAACTAGTTTTAACTAAAGTCCATTGCACTTTATTCGTTTTATCAAATTGAATGTTCTGAGAACTGTTCAAAATAGTCTTAATGCTATCAATGGCACGATTTCGATATATATGTTGGCACTGCGTTTGCTACTAATATCAATTTTGTTATGCTCGAAACGTACCAACACACGGTGAACCGGGCGAACTTGTTTTCCTCGATATCCGCGCTAAGCCGTTAATTTGTGTGTTATCGGAGGGAAAAAATGTGAATAATTTTATAATTAGATCGTGTACTATAGTAGTGTGGTTCGCTTACCTAATAATTATTTAATATTCATTACAATGCCGCTGCCGTTGTTATTTTTTTCATGAACTGAGCCTGAACTTGTCAGTGTCAAAATGATCAGCTGTTCCAAATTATATACGCTCTAAATAAATTGTTAGAAAAAGTTTTGGTGTTATTATAATCTAAATACATTTAAAAACCGTTGTCAAAAAGTTATAAAAATGCTTCCTACTATGGGAGGTTCTAATATAGTGTTAATAGCCCTAATGTACTTTGCTGGATTAGTTGCTACACAAGGTAAATCAGATTTTTTTTTATTTTAAATACTATTTCATGCGAATTTATTTATTCAAATACAGAAGGCTATAAAATACATCTATGTATATTATTAACCTACCTTTCTACGTATAATTGTCCATACATACATAAATAAGTACCTACTACCTTATTTTCTTTGTTTTTTTGGACTTTCATATAAAATTTATGTCAATCCCATAAGTACCTACTATCTTCTAGTGAGCATTTTTTTATCGTAGGTAAAATCATCCAATGACAAATCCCACCCTTGGGTGGGGCGGGAAATAGTGTCAGACTCTTACTGACTAAAAACCTACCCTTCCATTCATTGCCTTTGTCCCAGGGCCCATGGTGATATTTTCACATAACCTTTGGCCCCAGTAGGCTTCGGCCCTGCTGGGCCCCTACAGTTTGCTGACAACTCCTTGAGGCGCGCGGGAACAGTACGCGCCATAGACGACTTGAGCTCGGACCGGTCTGTTACCGGACGGACGAACAGCGAGCTACCCATTGCCCACATCTTCTAGTGAGCTGGAGTAGCGCACTTACTCACTTATGTGTGTGCTAATATTAAATTCTTCATAGTAAAAATCTGATGGCATGTTTTAAAAATGAATAAAGCTTGTATTCTGCTTCATCACCTCTTAAAGGTACAACAATAGTCCTAATCTTGTGTACATGTATGCAACACTTTATTAATTTTAAGTTCCTACTGTAAAGCTGTTTATGGTGTACAATAAAGAGCATGTCAATCAATCAACCTCTTCTTTGTTTCAGACTCCAACATAACAATACCTCTTAACAAATCTATAACATATGAAAACAAAGAACTTTACGGATCCTTTCTTACTTTAAATGGGGGATCAACTGTTCATGTTGATTTCAGTAATGTTAATAAGAGTTTATACTTCATAGTTTTTCAAGCACATAGTCATATGTTTGATATTACTCTAAATATGACCAACAAAGATGGACTGTCTATTGCTACTGGAACAAATTTAGGCTTTGTGATTTTTATGGACGATAACAGCAAAATTAATGTGCACAGTGACCATAAAAATGTTACTGTACATGTTTATATTTCGGTGCATGGCTATGAAAAAAATGGTATGTAACATTTTGGTATTTATTTCTATATTTCAGAAAAAAAACTAAGTGTTTGTTTAATGTCTAAGTGTGATAAATACAGTCAATACTGTGTGTATTCTCAAAAACAATTAAGTAGTAATATTTGCATATGCAACACAATCATGGGAAAAAGCAATATAATTATGACACATGTCAACATAAAGCATAGTGTAATGGTTTTCCTTTTATTGTGTTTGTGTATTAGTAAAACAATACTATTATATTGATGTTTAGGTTAATAAAAAAGCGGTTGCCACTCCAGGTTGTTTAAGCTCCAAAAACCATCTGTTCTATAAATAATGTGCCCTGCTTATTGCCACTTAAGTTTCAAAATTCTTCAGACTATTGTTCAATTAAGGCCCGGTTCTACTCATTTTGACCTTTTTTAAACCTATGGAAATCCACAAATATAAAAGAGAACACCATAAAATTTATTTTATTAAAATTGACTATATGGCCAAGGGCTTGGCAAAAATGAAAACACGATATAAATTAGTTGGCTTGATAAAAAAAAAATCGCGAATCTGACCCTAATTTACGATTTCAAACGTATTTATCTACGAGATTATGTTACGGAAATGTTTGAAAGTTACAAAAAAAAATAAAGCTTGTTATTTAAAAGTGCTTCGCAAGAACAAAAATCTTGAACAGTTGTTGTTTTTTTTTAATTAAAAATAAAAACGCTGTTTTGGGGCCGCGAAGACGACATTATCCCGAGCGAAGTTCATACAAAAAAAACAGTGACTAGAACCGGCCCTTAAATAGCAGTTCATTCATAAAATATTTATCGGTCATGGATGGTGGCAAAACCCTTTTTTTTAAGGGTGGAATTTATCCAATGACTTCTCCCGCCCTGGGCGGACTTTTACTGACTTAAACCACGCCTGTGTCCTTCAGTTGCCCTTTGCGTGCTAGGACTATTTCCTTTTAAGAAATTCCCCGCAGTCCTTGCTAGCTTTGCTGACATCTCTTTGAGGAGCGGTTAGAACACTACGCGTTGCTGACGTCTGGGCTCGGTCCGATCACGCCGATCAGTTACCGGACGCCCATACGGCGAGCTACCCATTGCTCGACGTCCGCAAGCCCGCCTCTACCATAGCTGGTAGTTGGGGTCAGAATCTTAGCGGCTGGGGCGTGAGGCCGTTTGTTCCCTCACGCGTGCGGACTCCTCCTTCGCTAGCATTACAGCTTCGCACACCTGCACCGTATGCTCCTCCGTGTCCACCGGGCGGTCATTACAATGGTGACTATAGCTGGCAATACCATGTCTGTGACACTACTTGCTTGAAATATGTCTGCGCCGTGTTTACCATTGTATGTGCTGGACACATGCCTACACTGGACACACTACAAGATGCTAGTACAAGTAAACTACAAGATGTGAGCCAAGCTTGAAACATGTGCTCATCCAACAAAATTTTTCAGATCCAATACCAGGTGGATGCAACATGGAGCTTCCATTCACAATAACACCATTCCTTAAAACCCTGACATTCGCCGATTATATACTTGTGGAAGCAGGGGCGCCATCTGCCCCAGCCACAGATCGAACGTGTATAGTTCCTTTGCAAGCAGATATGACCTTCTATATGATGTACCTGGCGGAACAAAACTTTTACTCAGAACCTTATTTTAATGGACTAAGAACTATGATGACACTTGAGGGGATTAAAAAATATGGAACAGAGGTAAGTGTATTGTTTTTTTTATAACTCGCAACAATACAATAAGAATAAAACCAAACTCCAAGTTTACAGTACACTTGTAGTTTAGTTTTATTCTTCTTCTTTTGTGTCGATCTGACTCAAATCAAAACCTGGTCTGACCAAGGGGCCATCCAAGTATTACGTGAGCACTACAGGGAGGCCTTTGCTTTTCTTATTTTTGATGACATGGGGAAAGGGGTGTCTGGATGGTGATGAAGTCTGCATTATCTATATATTTTTTAGTTTTTGTTATGGAAAGACGTCGATTTTTCAAAATCACATGAAAGTGAACATACACATTTCGCTGAGCAACAAGCCATCTGATGCCATTGAAAACTTAAAGTTATTCGTGTGTTATGACTAATGACCAATAATTTAAATTAATATGTCAAAATAGAAGTTGTTTTTTATTTCTCTATTTCAAGCCTATTCCTTATTTGTAGACTTGTAACTTTTGCTCATTAAATTAACTAATAACGAAACCAGAGTACATTGAAAAATGCATGTAGGGACCAATGTTTACGTAAGCATAGGGGGAGGGGTGAGAGCTTTGCTTACTTTTGCTGACGAGGGGGGAGGGGGCGTTAATATTTACCAAAAATCTGTTTACGTAATACTTGAACGGCCCCTATTTAGCCTCCTAGACAATTCTCTTATTGGCCTCGTATAAGTCTTAGAAGATGCAGGTAGTTGTGGATGCTGGGCAGGATAGAAGGTAATGCATATCCTGAGAAGGGAATCCAAACTGGCTGCAGCAGTCAACCTTAGCCCGCAGTTTGTTCAGAGATCTAGTTAATTCACTGAAGTTCAAGTACTGTTGCGTGACCACACGCCAAGCCCTATCCCCATTTTACTTACTTTCCGAAAAAGGTCACGCAATTTGGCCCTAGCTTCGAATTGAAGAGTACCTAACGTCACAATTTTAATGTCAACCGATCGGAATTAAACTCGAAAGTAAGCCCCCTGGTGGTAGATGTTCTACTGGAAAGATGAAAGGAGGAGAGTTATTAAGAGGCAATTCTTTCGTGTCTATGCAATGAGGAAAAATAAACTCGATCGTGAACGTATATAATATAGATATACGAACGTTTATTTAAAAATAATATATACTCGTACATATATTTTTGTATCCTTGATCTCTAAATACTACTACCTCAACTACCAAGGCTTGATTGAATGGTAGAGAATATCTAAGGCATTAAGTCAACCTTACAAAAATGGACTTAATGCCTTAGACATTCTCTGCCTTGTGTTACATAAAGTTTTAATATTTATATTTTTCTTCTCAGATTCCATTCATTTCCATACCGTTGAATCGACGAAGGTTGAGTGCGTACCCTGGTACAGGAGCCATTTACGCAGTGGTAGCAAAGAGTTATGTTATAAATAAAGAAAATTTAACAGCATATTCTGTGTATGTACCGAACTACAGTTATGGCTGTAACGAATTAAATGAAGACAGCTGCGAGATGCTTGGTAAGTTTAGTTGTTTGCAACGCGGTGGCATCACTTGCCTGACTGTTGCACGGGAATGTGCTACCAGGATCCAGGTTATGTTCTTTCTGGGTTTCTCATGATGAGGACCAGATGCCAGAATTGAAACGTGTCTGATGGAATCCTGGATCATAGTTTGAGTACCCTACAATAAACGATTTCAAATAAATATGATTGTTAGAATATAGGAACCCTTTAAGTAATTTATTTTGCCCTAAAGGCTTGTTTACGGGTTGGTGGTTGGTTTCAGGTGGGATCGTAGTCAAGCACTAGTTTATATCAAATAAAAAAAAACAATGATTAATATACCGAATACATTCGGAATTTTAACCGAATAATTCGCCGAATACGAATACTTCAAAATTCTGCCGAATATAAAACGAATAATATTCAGCGCATCTCTAATAAAATATTCATGCTGTGAATTAAGGCTGAAAAGAGGCCTATGTTCTATTATGACTACTACGGCCTATGATCTATTATGACTACTACGGCCTATGTTCTATTATGACTACTACGGCATTTGTTCTATTATGACAACTACGGCCTATGTTCTATTATGACTATTAAGGCTGACTACGGCCTATGTTAGGTAATTGTTATGTGGCAACAGAGTCTTTTTTTTCCTTATAAAGCTCTTTTTTGGTATCTTCATTTATGGAAGTTTTATCCAATATATTATTTTAACTTTAGTTGGTAATACCTACTTGGCGAATTTTTCCTAGTATTAGCACTGGCTTTGTGTTACAATTTGATGTCAATTTTCAGATGACTGGCTTTCACAGATCCTGTGTTTAGCACTTATGACTGTTGGCCTGTTCATATGCTTCTTCGGACACCGGTTCTTCAAAACTGAAATGTTTTTCGCTGGATTCTTCAGTGGTGTCATTATATCATATATACTAATAGCTTTAGTAACGGTTGTTGATAAGCCTGGTGAGTAAAAATTTAAAATAAATATGATTGTAGGAAAACGTTGTGAGGAAACCGGCATGTCTTAGAACCAAAAATTCGAAGACATGTAACATCCACCAATCCGCAGTGGGCCCGCGTGATGGATTACGGCCTATTCCCTCTCCTAGAGAGGCCTGAGTCCTAGCAGTGGGAATTATAAGGCTGATGCTGCTGATGTTTGTATTAGAACGTTCTAGAAAATGATTCTTAAAACATAAAGATGTAAATAATGTCTGACGAAACCCTCAGATGAAGTGAAGCACTTTATTGTCCATACAGTCTTCAGCTATACTAGAGCTTTGAAAAAAAAAAAATAGTTTTCTTTCCGAGCAAATATTCTTAAATATTCTAATACCTGCGGACCGATGACCTGGTGAAGATGGATGTGAGACTCACAGGACCGGTCGCTGTACCGACGCTTTGGGGATGTTCTCTGTCCAATTTTGGACGTCTTGTAGCTGAAATGATCTGCCCGTCTTTTTCACCCAAGTGTTCCTAAATTACGTGATATTTGAAAGACCAATGTTGAATTATTGGCTCCGTTTGGGACTAGCACGCGATTGTTATAGCTACTTATGAGCGGCCAACCAAAGGCACATTTTCATACAACCGCTCTTACGTGCATGCAGATGTTATTACACATCTTTCTCCAGATATTTTGGATACACAATTCTTGTGGATATTATTTGGGCTTCCATAGAAAAAAAAGCATAAATTTCTGTAAAACTAATCCAGTAAAGACATCTGAAAACATGTGAATGTGCATAATGTACTCATCTCATATACTAATAATATAAAAAAGTACTTCAATAGAACATTTAATCGAGATTCTGAATCACGAAAATTTTGCTAAAAAACTTTTAAGGGTTTTTAAAAAAAAACATGTGTTTCCTGGAACAAGTTTTGTAAAATATTCGAGTATATCATAGAATTACCGAATGCCAACAGAGTTTTCAGGCGTTATCTCTCTTTTTTTGCGTTGCCTTTTCATGACACATCTCGTTGGATTGCGTTAGATCAAGCAACTAACCATGTTTGACGTTGACGGTAGGGGAGTGGCGAAGACCCATCTTAAAACTGTTCATCCATTAGTCCTAATTTCTTATACGTGCTAAAACTCCTAAATAAAACTTTTCTTGTAGCCCTGTTACCAGCAGCAACAGTATCGGGCATTTTCTTCGGTGGTATATGGTGGTTATTCTGGTGGCTGTACGGAATACCAGTTCTTGCAGTATTGTTGCCATCATTGAACCTTGGCTTCTTACTGGCTTCGATATTTTATTACAGATTACCAGGTAAGATATTGTGAAGCTTTTTGTATTTAGTATATGATTTAGTGAAATTCATATATTCTTTTAGACTGTCACGTCAAAAAGAAGCTAAAGCGTGTTCTCGGCGACAATGGGCAACTCTTTTTTACAGTTTCGTACCTCGAAAGGAAAAACTGAAACCCTTATAGGATCACTTTGTTGTCCGTCTGTCTGTCTGTCTGTCTGTCTGTCTGTCTGTCAAGACATTTTCTCTCGAGAACGTGTGGAGGTATCGAGTGGACATTAAAGCCATACATATGCTCAGGTCTGCCGTCCCTTGAAGCTGTGAAAAATATTACTATATCGCAAAAAAAACATATATTTCGACACTGTGAAGGGAATCAAAATTCATAGGGTACTTCGCGTTGACCTAGATTCCTGAAATTTGGCATGAAGCAAAGTCTCATTGCACAAGTATAGGAAAAAATCTGAAACCTGTATATATAGTTACGTCACAAAAAAAATACTGTTCGGAAAAATCTTCCTAACTCAATTCGGGAATAGAACTGTTTTCATAGGTATTAAGTTTGTATGAAACCCTCAATGCGCGGGTCCGACTCGCCCTTGCCCAGTTTTTTGTATTTATTTTTTTAGTATGAGTATCTCTCGTTTGATCACTATCTCGCTGACGGTAAGCGATGAAATGGTCGACGATAGAGCCTGCATGCCTAGAAGTAACCTTTTCACTCTTGACTTAAAGACTCCAAAGATTGTAGCCATCAAGAAATACAGACTCCGGCAGAATTCTACTCCTTAAGACTCGGCGGTTTCATCCTTTAACAACATAAATAAGCAAAACAGTACTTTCTGATAAGACTTATTATCGCTTAATTCTGTCATGTAGTCGTGACAATGGCGTGCTGGGCACATTTTAATAATAATAATAACTAAATCTTTATTGCAGATATAATTTATCCATATTAGTTACATTGTTTGGCTTTGTAATGACTTTTTATATATTCCAAGACACATTATGCCTGCAGTAAATTGAATTAAGGCTTGATGATGAAAATAATCTGAACGTACCAAACAGTTTATGGCTATTTAAGTCAATTAGATTCGCAGTATAGATACTTTTTTCCTGTTTACAAAACAGGAAAACATACTGTGCCTTCATCCTCAGTTATAATTAAAAAAAAAAAAACTACGATACAAATTACCCTCCCAGTAACAGAATAAATTAGTTGTGTCTAATTATGACTACTTGCCGACATAGCCCGAAGAATGTCCAAACTTAAGTGACAGCGTGCAGGTCACATGAGAGCAGTGGTGGCCGAGTGGTAACGGCCCCGACTTACAAGTTGTAGGTCGCGGGTTCAAACCCAGCCAGGCGAATTACTTTGTGTAATTTATTTCATCACCACTGCTCTCAAAAACGGTGAAGGAAAACATCGTGAGGAAACCGGCATGTCCTAGAACCAAAAATTCGAAGACATGTGACATTCACCAAGCCGCACTGAGCCCGCATGGTGGATTACGGCTCATTCCCTCTCTTAGAGAAGAGGTCTGTGTCCCAGCAGTGGAAATATTAAAAGGTTGATGATGATGATGATGATGTGCAGTACCTCTACCATGAGTTTTAAGCAATAGTATTCGTCGCTACTCGATATCGACGCCGTAAATATTTTGTATGGCAAATTTTGGTTCTGCAAGTAAAAAGAAAAGTTATTTGTTATCATGACTGCAATCACGTGTTTAAGTATCGTTCACTAATTACCAGTCACCCTATATATAACTTTGTTTATCTGTTGTCTAATACACATACCACAAGCTCTGCTTAGTTTGGGACTAGATGACGTTGTGGAATATTATTGTGGAATTTTTAATCCCGAAAACTTTTTTAGGTACCATACCATATCTGGTCTCGGACTTCAATTTCTGGACCCTCTTCATCCTGGTCATGTTGCTGACGGCTCTAACAGTTTTCTCCGTGTCCTATGCTGCTAACATCATATGCTGTGCCGTGCTAGGGGCGTACGCCACCGTGCTGGCACTGGACTATTACATGGGATCCAACTTGAAGTTCATCATAATTAATGTGATAAGGAGAGCTACGGTCCCAAGTTTTAATCAGGCTTTTATTGCGCCACCTAATAACGAATGGAGAGGTAAGTTTCATCTGAGTTTATTCAATTCATTAACCGTCTTTTGTTTTCCAGCCATCATCATAAATATTGGATAGTTGACAATTTTTTTTTTTGACAAGAGCATGGTAAAAGTGAGCTTAGGCCAACACACCTCTGTTTACACTTACCCCCTCCGTTTTCCCTATACACTAAGTAGTAGCAGCTATTTAAAACTTTTTCAATAGGTATACTTATTCGAAAAAATGCTGTTGTCCCTACCTCTTTAGGCATGCCATTTATTGTTTTTCGCACTAGTACGGAAAAGTTCACGTCCTCCGACTACGAATCGCGCGTTAACCCCCGTTTATTTATGTCTTCATAAATCTAATAAAAACGTCGTTTGATACACGTAGAAAGTCACTGCAGCGCTCGGCTTTATAATACCCAACTTTCTCCACGTGTATCAAAATTATATATACACATTATAATAAACGTCTTTCGTGTATGTAATCCCTACACTGTTGATAGAAGAGGTTATGCGCAAACGCATACCTAATAGGTATTAAGCAAGAGATTACAAATTGTACAATAACAAATCTCTACATTAGTAATTAAAGTTATAAAAGTAAAAACATATTTGTGGGACAATCACCTCTTTGATACTAATAATATTTGTTAAAAATGTTTCCAAAACAATAATGTCACATTCAGACCCGAAGATAAATCAATTCGTCGTCAATCGTTTCTAAATACTTAGTAGTTAATGATCTCTTCATTATTTAACACAGACTTCCGAAATTAAAGTTATTTTGCACTTTTTTTTTTAATTTCAGTTCAGTTGTATTTTTTTTTTTGGTTTATTTCACACTTTTTAGTCGTGGTACCCTTTAGCCAAACTTAAATGGTACCATCAAATTGTCCTGACCGTTTTAATAATATCAATTTCAAACAGGGCTAAGACACATTGATTTATTACAGAATTCCGGTGCTTACCTTCCGGCTTCATCATCAGATCAGTTCGATGTATCCCCTCCCCTTCTTCCAGCAATCAGTTACCAACTACACGTTTAAAGAAATTTTACTTGTTTCGACAGTTTTGCAATAATTCTATAAAGAGTTTCGTAAGTTCCGTTCTATATCTTCGAAGTTCATCATCAGATCGAAACAATATTTTTATGGAATAAATAAAAAAAAAAACATACCTACAGCCGAAAATAGGTACTGTTCCCGCGCGCCTCAAGGAGCTGTCAGAAAACCGTAGAGGCCCAGCCTACTAGCTGCAGGCAGGCATGGTCGAAGCCTGCTGGGGTCAAGGGCCGTTTTCTGAGAGGAAGGCTCAGCCCCGGGATGATAAGCAACGAAGGAACGGGGTAGGTTTTTAGTCAGTAAGAGTCTGACACTACTTCCCGCTCCGCCCAAGGGCGGGATTTGTCATTGGATGATTTTACCTACCATAAAAAAACCTCCTTTTCGAAGTCGGGTAAAAAGTACAAACATATTTATTGGACAATCACCTCTTCCATAATACCTAGTTTGTTAAAAATATTCCAAAACAATAGTGTCACATTCAGACCCTAAGATAAGGTTCTAATTACGTCTGTGGGTTTATTCGAAAGAGTCACCGCAGCCCCTAGAACGCAAATGGCAACAGAGTAACAGAGTGGGTTTTAAACAGTAAAGGATGACACTACCACTCTAGGTGCGGGTGGAGTAAGTTGACGATCCGGAATAAAGCTAGAACTACATAAGACCGATGCACACGTGGACCACGCCTGATTTGTACGTAGCACTACGTCCCGTGGCGTTGATCTAATGTAGCTCTACAAGTCTAGTTGCCATATAAAAGGTATGGAGACCGACAGCGTACGTAGCCCACGTGCGCGCAATGTAGTTCTACCTATAAACCTTAAAGCTAGAACTACATTAGACCGACGCACACGTGTGACACGCCTGATTCGTACGTACAACGACATAGCGTGGCGTCGCGTGGCGTGGATCAAGAGTAGTTCTACAAGTCTAGTTGCCATATAAATGTATGGAGACCGACGCGCCCAGATTGGTGTGTGTGGCCCACGTGTGCGAAATGTACTACCTTAACTTTTTCGACCAATAATGCTTGTTATTATAACTAAATTGAAATGTTCATTTAGTTTTTACTTTAGCGAGAAAGTGCCTACCTTATTTAAATGTTTTAAATCAAAACAATTGAAACAGTACCTACAGGATAGAATTATTGGGGATAAATCGGTGGTCATGTTATTTTCCCTGATTGATTTGAGTCATGAATATGTTTTGTGTTGAACACATCCTCATTAAAAGAGCCGGACATATTATGACCTAGAAATGAGAATGTTCGAGAATTTGAACAATCCGCTACCCTGGCAATAATGTTAACCTGGGGGCTTACTCTGAGTTTAATTCCGATCGGTCGACAATAGAATTTTGACGTTAGGTACTCTTGGATTCGATGCTAGGGCCAAATTGCGTGACCTTTATGGGAAACGTAAATAAAATGGGGATTGAGCTTGGCGTGTTGTAACGCAATTTTAAACCAATTTGGCGTTAGCATTGAATTCAAGAGTACCTAACGTCACAATTCCAATGTCGACCGATCGGAATTAAACTCGGAGAGTAAGCCCCCAGATTGTGTCTAAAAACCAGCCAAGTGGGAGTCGGAATCGCGCAAGAAGGTTTTCGTACCGTCCGTAACAAAAAAACAGCAAAATATCACGTTTATCGTATGGTAGCTCTACTCAAATATTTATAGTATTTTTTTTTTTATGTATATTTATTTGTTGCTACAGCAGCAAAAAAAAATAGATACATCATCTGTGTAAATTTCAACAATTTAGCTATCACGGTTCGGTGACACGGATAGCACGGTCTGGTGACAGACGGACAGACAGACAGACGGACGTATGGAAAGCGAAGTCTTAGCAAGAGGGTCCCGTATTATCCTTGGGTACATTGACTAGCCTGTTGACTAGCCTGTTGGTCTAGTAGTTAGTGGATCTGACTGCTAAGCCGGAGGTCGTGGGTTCGATTCCCACCCAGGATAAATGTTTGTGTGATGAGCACGATCATTTGTTCTGTGTCTGGGTGTAATTTATCTATAATATGTATGTATTTATAAATATATAAGTTTATTTATCAGTTGTCTAGTACCCATAACATAAGCTCTGCTTAGCTTGGGACTAGACGGCGTTGTGCGATAGAAGTGGAAAAAAAAAAAACATTTGACCAGATTATCTCTGCAGCGGCTAACCTGAGCCCGCAGTCGGTTCAGGGTTTTCTAGATCTTTTTTTTTTATTTCTTAAAAAATTTAGGGACTTTTATAACGTAGAGCGTATGTCAGTCCCATCGTACTCTAAGACAATTATTTAATAACAAACGAGATCAATGGATCAGTCCCCCCTACCAAGAGTTTTAAGCAATAGTATTCGTCGCTACTCGATATCGACGCCGTAAATTTGTATGGCAAATTTTTTAGCGCCTCTAGCGGTCACTTGCAAAACAAAATTCGGTAGTATGAGTCATCAAGATTTCCAGATCTTCTTTAGTAAAACATTTTTATTGTACACTTCCGACTACCCACTAAATCAAAACATTACTGACCTAACTCTTTCATCTATCTCCTTGCAGATATCGCAGTAGCGGTCATGTGGCTGCTACTAGCTACCCTAGGGTTCCTCTTCCAACACTGGTACAACCGTGGAAGGCCTCCGTTCCCCCCACCACCGCGGTCGGTCAGGCCAAGCATGTCTGAATCAGCGACCCTGTCGTATGGCACTTTATCTTCGTATTTTGGGAGACGGTAAGTTCATTTAAAATAATAAAATGTATTAAAAACTTTAATTTCAGCCCTGTAAGAACACAAATAAAAGATATGGTTAAAACATCAAATTCAAAACATTTTATTTTACATAGGCCTACCTTTTTGACCTTTGTGACCTTTTTGTAAGTGTCCCTGCACTTACAAAAAGGTCACAAACTAGTACACGGTTCCAATAAGTTTATCGTTTCAAAGCAGAAGCGTCAAGACTCCGGCAAGGTTACTTTTTTTCATAGCCCAACATTTCATACAGTACCACTGACAGAAGTTATATATTTTTATTCAACCACTCAACCACATGGGTACTGTCGAACTCCCTACGTGGTTGAATATTCAGCTATTCAACCACGTGGGAGCAGGGCCATCCCCGGCCATTGTAGGCGCGGGCTTGCGGACGACGAGCAATGGGCAGCTCGCCGTCTGGCCGTCTGATAAGGATCAAGCCTAAGGCAGTGGCACCGGCCTTCTAGTTAAATGGCACTGTCAATTAAAAAACCTAGATTGTTAACTGAAAGGCTAATTAAGCTAGCGGCTACGACAGATACACGCTTTTCAAAAATCTTAAAATAAATTAGGATTTCTCTTGTTTTCAGACCAAGAAACCGACAAACCACTGGCATCGGAAGCTCAACGCCGATTGGCCCAAGAGCCTACAACGAAAGGACTGCGCTACTGTCTTAGTTACTCGACTAAAACACTCGTATGCACTGAGGTGACAAGTAATATTTACCTTCAATCTACTCAAGTTTTTGAAGTCTAATGCTTGAATCAATAAGAATAAATATTCTTATGAATAGACTTGCGTAAGTAAAGCGAGTGATGTTTTATAAGTAAAAGTGGGTGTTAGTGTACACACAGACACGACACGAATTTGAGCTCAGCTCATACTCGGCTCGCGCTCGGCTCCTCTAGCGTAGTGCCTATATTACCCGACCGCGTATTGTAACATCACACATTACTCGACTAAATTAAGCATCACACAGTACATGACGTGTGACACTCGACGCGCTCTCGTACTGCGCGCTAAGCGATCGAAAAGCTTGCTGCGATTGGCTCTCTGATTGGTTAAAAGCTAGAAGCGGGCCAATCGGAGCGCTGAACGTCATAAACGTGTCAATCACGAGTAAAGCAAACTGACACTAGGCACTCTGTTCTGCAATTTTCGGTTATATTACTCTACCGTTTTAGGGTGTAAGGAATGCCTAGTCTTTTTTTTTTTTTTGTTATTTGAACTCGAATCAGAGGCGGAACTATAGGATAGCATAGCTAGGCTGGCAAAATGCCACGAGCCCCTGGTCTGCAATGTCGCAAGCTCAGACGAATTAATCCAATCTATTTTATAAAATTTAATAAAATAAAATTACAACTTGATGATTTTTTTTTGACGCCCTGTCCAATGAATTTGCTATGGGCCTCAGTTACGCCACTGATTCGAATGTTACCTAATAATAACGATACTTAAAAACGAGATCGCGACTGACTCTGTCATTTTAATTGGCTAGTATAAGCGTATCAGTTTTTATTCCAAAGACAATATTAGTAAGTCCTACTATTTCAAAAAAAAAAAGTCCTACTATTTTATATATTTATAATACTGGCAAACTTATTTCAGTGCATATTTACTATATCGATCAATATAAAATAGCTTGATGTAAATCTCATCTTACAATTTTTTTCTTAAAAAGCATTAAATTGACTCTCTTATTAGTTTTAACTTAGTTATTGATCACAAAAATGTAATAGCCTTACTAAACGCCTATTTGCTAATATTAGGAAGCGTGTCAATGACGTTCAAGTTTATTAGAATATAAGTAGGAACTAGAAAATATACCAAAAATATGCTTACCTTTAAAACATTTAGTGAGGCTTTCTTATACCTCTCCATAAAATACTTATATACCTCCAAAATAGAGGCCAGATAAGTATGAAATAAAGTACATTGACCCCCCTGTATTTAATTTCAAAAACGAAAATAAAGACATAAAAGTTATTTTGGATTGACATCTATCGTGATCCTTTACATTTCCTAGGTATAAAAAACGGATCCTTGTTTATTTTTCGGGTCCCTACATAGAGATATTAGAAAAATGTCAATGTACTTTATTCCAAAATTATCTGGCACCTACTATGATTTATAAAATCCTAGTAATTGAAACACTGCAACAGTGATACTCTCTTGTTAATATGTATAAAATGTTTCGTATTTTATTTATTCATAAAGTAATTTTAAGGGCATTGTAGCACATGGCATTATCGACCACCACTATTGGCCAATGATAGCTCCTTTTCAACACAATCACTTGCCATACCATCCTTATTATGTAAATATTTGCTATAATGTTCCCACTGCTTGAACTCCAGCATTATCTATCTCGATGGAATACATCTATTAAGTTTAATATCGGTGAATAAAAATATCGTAAAAAAACTAGCATGTCCAAGAACCATAAATTTAATACATGATAACTGATATTTATTTTGCAAATAGGTTTTAAGCAACACTTTGACACGACTATTTTTTTTTCGTCAGTTTAAACTAGATGAGGCCGGACTTTCTTAGCCGACTGCCCTGAGAAGAAACACCGAATCAAACTCAGGGGACATAGTCTCTTTTGTGCCCACATTAGGCCATGTGGCCGCATTAGGCCCGCGTGGTAGATATCCAAACCCTATAGCTATAAAAACTGTCAGTTAATAATTTTATTGGTGGAGTTTTAATTTAGATGTAATAACTACTTATTTCTATGACATTAGTGATTTAGTAAATTAGTATTTTTTTAATAAATAAATTGCCATCATATCAAACGCGCTGTAAGACTGTATCGAGTGATTTTATACATAGATTTAAACGTGTAAACATTTTCCATTTTTATTCTAATAAATATGTTATTTAAATATATAATTATTCTTTTCATTTACCTACAAACTGTAACTTTGCTATTTATACTCTAAATAAATGTGAAATTATCTTTGTCTGTATTAAACTTAGCACACAGATAGACCATGTTTTACATGTATTAAATAATTGTTCTACTGCTTTTGTATTTTGATCAGGGAATAGAGGAAAAAGCACAATTTATAATAGGATAAATAAATGCCAACATATTTTGAATTTAGTTAGGGAAAGGATAAGCACACGATAAATCTAAAAATAAAAACGATAGTTTTTTTCCGTAACACATTTACATAATTGGTAATAATAATACAATTCTACGAAAAAAAAGGAATAATTAACAGGCCCCTCAGAATGTCGTCAGACCCCAACACAAGATTAGCCATTCAAATCAAACGCATTCAGCCTCATCAATAGATAAGGAATAAACAGACAGACAGACAAAATGTAAACCAATTATAAGCATTGATAATCTGTGCAGTTGCTTACTTCGGAAGTTCGGGCGCAGAGGGCGCTGTGTCTGTTTTTGATGGAAAACCATTGTGTTTCATGTACGGGGTGGTTTTATCTGATCGGCTTACGATGCGTTCTAAAAGTGGGCGAAATGTGCATTGTGTTTTGTTGTGTAGGCGATTGCAGATGCGTGTAATATGTATTGTTTAAATGTTTAAATAATTCTTGTGGCGGGAAATGTGCGTGGTTGTAATTTTAGGACTTAAAATGTTTTCTGTTTCTATGATATCACTATTGGATCAACAATGTATAAACTTAAGTAGAATTAGTGATAAAAATACCTAGACTTTAAGTTTCAGATTTACTTAGATGCGTAGATAGAATAACGCTTTATGAGGCATTTTTTTTAAATTTTATAGTAATCGTTCTACAGTTAAAAATAATTTTGTAACGCACTGTATTCCGATCCCTCTGCGTTTAGATCACTATAATACCTCCAATACAACACGTTTAATCCCATCCCATTGTCGCGGTCCCCCATGCGACGTATGGGTCTGGGGTGCTATACAAAGTTAACCAACACAAAATTAATATATACCGCCCAAATATACTTAACGGAATAATTTCCTCACACTATTTTTAGGGTGGCAATACTGACAGTTTTGTGCAAGCAATAAGGTTTCAACTCGTACGATCTGCAAAGAGGTTATTAATAATATTTCATACATCTTTATTAGCCCATTGTTGTAATATTAGATACACTCAAGCTTCGCATTCGTCAACCTAAACGATGTAAGGGAGTCAAACAAAACAAAAAGCGAATGGTTAATGCAATATTTATTAATAATTTTCACTGTAATCTCCTCAATCTATATATGCACTTATATCAATTAATAATTTATTTTACACTTAAACTAAATTACTTTTCATACAACTTTACCGCCTATACCACGTCCATATTGCATTTTTAATGAAAATATATATTATAAATGTACATATTTATCAAGTAGTAATTAAATGATAATTTGCGCTGTTCACCAGCACCAGTATGAAAAAAATGATGATGGTATTTTTTTTATTTTGTAACTACCTATGAGTTATCTGTAAGTATACAATTTTGTACAGTTAGTAATTTCAGTGCTGTAAATTTTATTTTTTCGTCAAATCGTTCGAAATTTTTGTGGCAAAATAATCTTATAAATCTAGATTTTAATCACAGCAATATTTACCTTAATTTTTACCAATAAATAATAAATTAATTCGTTTCAAGGTGTGCTAATGAACTTGAGTTGACACATTACGTACAACATCTATTTAGTAACAATATTATACAAGAATCATCACAATAGTACAAACATGATTAGTCTGTATGACAATTTGTTGAAGGCAGGGGTGTGAAACAAACGCTATAACGAAGCCCATTGCCTCGTTTTTTTCTTTATGCCATTAACATTTCGCACCCCAATTGCATACATCAAAGAAATAGAAAGGGTTGTGCAGGCAAAGGGCGCATAACACTCGATTATTACAAACGTTGGCACAAACAATTTACATTTATTTCGCGCCGAGGACAACTCAGCTGCCTTTATAGAAACTTTCTCTACTCAACAATAGATGGCGCTGTTCTATATTTACAATTGCACGCTATTGTTTCTCTAGCTTACTATTTTATTGACCGTACGCAATGAAACATGCCTAAAATATGTCGTAAGTATAATACAAGTATTATGTTTAAGCAAACGATAAATAAAATTATACAATTATTCGGCAGTGCGCAGCACACATCATCGTGTACGGTCGTTTGCTTACGACTAAGTTTGAACATCATCAGTTGCCTCTTAATATTAGGGTGTAAATCGAAAACTATTGTACATAAATTAAAATAACTTGCACCATTTAGAAATGAAATCTCACTAAAATGATAACTGGGTTGTGAAACGAACGGGATTTTTTTTCAGATTCAACAGTCTCTTGTAAACACTTACGATACGGAATTGTTTGGCTCTTGCAAGTCTGCCGCCAAAACGTTGGCATCATGTCCGGCTGTCATGTTGATAGCTGCGTTCATAGACAAGTGCGCGTCGGCGTAGTTGTGCGCAATTTCGCCACTAGATGGGGACTCCGGTATGTGTGTCGGGTTCTCAGGCATCGACAGAAGTCGATGCGGGAACCCGAATAGCTGAGATCACTGAAGCCGTCCCCAGTAGTTTGATGCGAGGTCTGGCCCTTGCGATGGTATTTGCACAGGCACGCTCACGCCCGCTGATATTACACCTATGAAACAAAAAGGGAGGGTGTTAATAATGCCAGATTTTTATGATTCAATTGAAATGAAAGCTTTCTGTTTCAAATTTAAGAGACGTATAACAAGGTACTAGTCGATAAGACTATAGAATGCGGTCGTATTAGGTTTTCAAAATTCCATGTGTTTTTTCAACATTATCACAACACATGCTTTTTTTAAACCCAATACAAAAAATCGTGACTTTAAATTCTAAATGATAATAATACTGCATAAAAGCTTGGTACTTCATTAAGCTCTGTTTAGTACCTACTTAGTTAAATTTAACCCTCTCAGTTATCATCAAAGCCAGTCTGCCAACCTAATCGTAATCGAAAATTCCCGACACAATTTGCAACCAATCAAGTTGTCCGTATCCACGGCACATGTTAACACAATCAAACGTGAAACCTATTAACGTCATGTATCAGTATCGGTCGGGCCATATGTCTAATAGGATTCCGATTGCATTCCGTTTATTACACACAATCGCGTTATCTGTGCACGGTAGATCTGGTTCGATTATGTGACGTCGCGCCCGTCATAAAGCTGTCCCTAGCCGTACGTTAGTGACGTAGATGTCGTGTGTGTATCGGTTGTGTAGATAGTTTTAGTTCAAGTCTGCTTTGAATGTTTGGTAACAGTTTGGTATTGTCTATTAAGTTATATGAGAAGCTAGCAACTAGAACGTCTGGTTCTGTAAGTGTAAAATCATAGTTGGCTCAAAGGGCATTTTTAGTTATTTGCATATGTTCGAAAATTATCATTATTTTTCTTATTTCAAAGCATTCTACGCACTTACTATTCAAGATTGTCGGTATCGCATAGTCACAAAGTCGGCGAAATATTTTTCAATAGACATATAAAACTAAAAACGAATCGTTTTGTTCACTAATTCCAGCTTAGTTTTTCAACAATAGAATTTTCGATACAAATTATTATCGTACATAACACATTGTAAACGACATCACAAATATGCTATGCGTCTAGATTTATGAAGCCCTTATTTCGATCGGTAAGCCCCCGCGCGTGTGGCCGCCCGATAACAGTTTTCCGTTCCACCAGCGTTGGTGAAGGGGTAACGCCGTTTACATTCATTACACGTTATTATCGCCTCTAAACAGCTCCTGGGAGACTCGTTTAGTCAATGGTTTGTGACTTTGCCCTCATGTTTATGAGGCTTACGAACTTGCCAACGTTTATTGCTGATTTATATGTTAATATGATAGTATTCAAAAGCTTTGCAGAGATGTTTTGTATTTTGTGATTATTATTCGTTTTTAAAAGGAGTGTTTCTGACGAAGAAATATATTCCATACCACGTATTTTCATTAAAAAAAAATAATCTCGGACTCAGACTGAAATGAAAAATACCTCATACCCGCTGAATTCGTAAAAGAACCGGAGCCAAAAAGCGAAAAGTAGAACAAATCCGCATTATTTAATACCGCACGAAGCTGGAAATGCACCCGTCGAAAGAGCGCAAAAGAGTAAATGAAACGAGAGCGTGCATTTTGAATTGTGAAAAACTCTTTTGTTCGCGGTTGGTGCTGGAAACTCGGCAGACGAACAATGCCGCGAAACGCCCCAAACAACAATAATTCATACCGCTTTCCGCCACCTACGGCTAAAAATGTCCGCCGCGTGATATATAATATCAAATGGAAAAGTTACGGCTTTTTAAAACAATAGCATTGCCAGCCCCTCACAGCTTAGTCTTTTTCTGAATAATAAATTTACACTCCTGCTGTTTAGACACGTTTTGTTTTAAGTATGCATGTTAAAGTTAGAAAGCTGTTTTTAATCTCTTATATTTTCCTATTCCTACTATCTATTAACAAAATCAATTTAAAAGCTATTTAGAAGGAACAGACAACGGCAAATTCAATCGGAGCATGAATACCTATTTTTCCTTTTTCTCATTTTTGTTTCCCCCATCATGTTGCGGTCTTGTGGGCCAGACGCCCCTTGCTCTTGACTCAGCGGTTTTTTTTTTACATTTTATTACGAAGTTAGTAAATATTTTGCAAAGCTTCTCGTGCCGATTGCGTGGATTTTGTAGCGGTTTTTCTATTTTGTTGCTGAGAGGAATTACAAGTTATTGTGTTAAAAGATCTTATGTTTTCCTTATTTACAAAATGAGTCCAGTCTAGATGTCTGTAGAAACTAAATACATTTTACGGCAATGATTCGATCAAATAAGACCTAAAAGATTAAATTAAAAAATTATACAAGAAGAAACTCACCAGTGCCTGCTGTTCCCTGCGGCTGTGAGTACGCAGCATGCTGTTGATGTGCCGCTGGCGCTCTTGAGTAGCCTCCACTACCCAACACGTCGCCAAACATGTAAGGATACCCGCCGTCTCGCTGCTGCAGGCACGACGAAGTCAATCCGCCCGACATAGCGCTGTCGGAACCAAGCGCACTGTCAATGTCGTATATACAGTGAAAAATATTGAAGGCAAATAAAATATAAAGGAAAAGAAAAATATAAAGAAGCTGTATCACAGTTAGCTTGACGTTTATGGCTGAATGTGTAGTTGAATATTTTGACGTTTGTGACTGAGTAGTGAATTTTTTCATTAAAAAAAAATGCTACATCTTATTTGTGATGCATAAAAATGTTAGTAAATTACAAAACATCCACAAGTCAACAAGTAGATTGAAAAAAAAAAGCTGATCGCAAAATCATTCCCAACGGATTAAACCAGGAACTAGTAATTCTTATTCCGCTAAGTTAATTTTCTCTGGTACGAAAGCTAAAACTCGCAGAGTTCACTATTAAAAATCAATCGGTGTGGAAAGTCGGCCGACCTTCGCTCCCCGCCAATGCAGCGAGACGCTACGTCTCGCTGCATTGGCGGGAAACGCAAGGAGGCGCGACCTTTGCCGCTCGATTTCGCGCGCAATTTAATTAGTGTCGCCGCTCGATGATAGATGGCGATACCATACGCTTAAGAGTTTTACTCGCGTGAAAGGATTCTTTTTTATCCAATATTTGCTATTTTATGGATAGAGGTTGACTTTCACATTGAAGTGTAGCTATGTAATGTCTTTAGTGTAACCATGGAGCCTTGCCGTTTCTTCTCCATAGAAAACAACCAAATAGGACCCTGCGCTAGTTTCTGATGTTTTGTAAATGCCTGCCTATGTAGGCCTATGTGAGTTTGTGTTTTTGCGGCTCCAATATTTTTTGTTATTCCACTTATTTTCCGATACTAGCGTCATCATCTTACACATTCTATTGACATCCTAGAAATAGATATCATAAAGCCAATTCATTGTCAGAAGAAAATTTTGTTCTCCATCATTTTAATTCAAATTCATCACAAACAAAAAGATGATACCTCAAGGTACGTATCCCATTTTTACATATGCGCGTATACCTATAATGTAGGTACGTAGTACGTACGTTATTTTCATCTACTAACCTATAAGACTCCCCCATGGTAGCGATGGGTTGCGGTATGGGACTGTACATGGAATTAAAGCCCCCGTTCAGAGGTATCCTCGGAGTAGGGGGTGCAGGGGGAGAGGCAGCTGGTGCATCTCGTCTCTGACTCCGGAGTTTTTCTTCACGACGCCACTTCGCTCGTCGGTTGGAAAACCAGACCTGTGGGAAAAAAATTAAAAATGAGAATTTTATATGTGATGAGTATTCAGACTCACTGATTGGAATGGAAACCAAAATTTCAAAAAAAACATGAGGCTACAGCGCTTTGCAGTGCACAAATCGAGTTGCTGCGTGTGCGTAATTCCTATGAGATATATGTACCTATACACCATCGGTTTAGGCAGTTAACTAAACGTACAGTTCGGCCGACGGATCTTGGCGCGTCTGAAGTTAGGGTTGCTTGCCTACGTGGTAAAAGGACACCTTGTGCATAATTTTACACTTCTAGTCCCAGTAGTTACGGCTGTGCGTTCATATGTCAGTCAGTCAGTTTTTCTTTTTATACACCGTTAAATTTTGATCGTTTTAATCCCGCGGAGGGTCGATCTGGTACATGAAACACTATCGATTTGTAAAAAAAACTCGAATTAATATACGCATGTACGAAATTAATTTCTTTAAGGTAAGAGAAAAAAAATCTGCTGATCAGTACATAATGTTTGCCTAACTGGTCAAAATGTACTGATCTTGCTGATTTTTTTTTTGCGATTTCAGGTTTGGTCCCATAGTAAAAGTTGTTTGTTATCATGAATACAATCACGTGATTGAGTATCGGTCACTAATTACCAGTCACCCTATTTATAGATAAGCACCTAGCTCTCTGGCCAGAGATAGAAACAGATGGAGGAATATCGTACGAGTAAAAGTGACGAGTTCACGACCCTCAGCATTGAGGAGTACGACACAAGGAGGGAGAAGTAGGTATACGTCATATTAACAGAAAGCGAACTACGAATTCAATCAACCCCTCATACAAAAACGAGACCAAAACAAAACACCAAGTCATAGCAAGTCTAAACATCTTAACGATTAACACAAACGGAGTGTGGACACTATATTGTGACATTGAACTGCGTGAAACGGAATGCGGCGCCGGAAGCAGCCCTCACGTGAGCGCCACTTCCGCCGGCAGCCATGGCGACGACAATATGGCGCCCGGAGCGTTCCCGCGCTTTGTAAAGGCGGACTTGCCACTATTGTGCATAGTGTAACACCTATGTAATTCTCAAGTACATAGGTATGCTAGTTTGTTGCTAGATCTAAGCATAGGCGGCAAGGGCTGACACAGTTTCGTTGAGAGCTGTTTTACATTTGAAGATGTCTTTTTATAGGTATGTGCGTGAATAATTAAGATAGAATAATGAGTAGATTTAAAAGAATGCTAAGATATTGGTAATAATATGTAAGAACTAATTGTCCCCTGAATCTTTCGTTACTGAAAAACACACTACACTATTCTTTTATTTCAATTCAAATCAGTAATTCTTAAGATGCACGTTCAAGCAAACAAACTAACTTTATCTAATAGATTTTTTTTTAGATGAGAAAATCATCTAATGACGTCTCCCGCCCTTGGGCGGAGCGGGTGATAGTGTCAGACTTTTACTGAATAAAAACGCACTCCTGTTCCTTTTTTGCCTTTCATACCAGGGCCAGGGTTTCATAGCCCCAGTATAGGCTTTGACCCTGCTGGGCCCCTACGGTTTGCTGACATCTCGTTGGTGGTGGTGGCGCGTGGAACAATACGCTCCGTCGACCACTTGGGCTTGGACGGCGAGCTACCCATTGCTCGCCGTCCGCAAGCCTACCCTACTAATAAATCAGCAAATACTTAACCAAAACCAGAGCTAAATAATACTTTCTCTAAATAAATGTTTAGTAGAACTCGTAAGTAAGCGTTTTATTCCACAGAAGAAAAAAAAAACCGTTCAAAGAGGCTGTGGAGGCAATATGTCATAATATTATTGCGCCGGTCTCCAACAGAATCGCCAGAATGTTGCCGACAATATTTTATTGAGGCCCTACGCCGAGGGGCGTAAAGGCCGGGTGTACACTTGCGAATCGTACGGTAAAGTCATCCACTTGATAGTTCATTGTAGTTAAGAGTGTTTTAATCGTTACATTCATCGCTAATTTTGATTGATGTTTTACAAACAAACATGGTATGATTTTGACAATTATTTCATTAGGTACCTACTATTAAATAGGATTATAGTCTTTAGTAGGTACACGATTTTCAGATGTTACACTTTTTTATGGTAGGTAAAATCATCCAATGAAAAATCCCGCCCTTGGGCGGAGCGGGAGATAGTGTCAGACTCTAACTGACTAAAAACCTACCCCGTTCCTTCTCTGCCTATCATACCGGGGCCGAGCCTTCCTTTCAGAAGCCGAC
The DNA here is from genome assembly GCA_958295575.1 of Leucania comma. NCBI lineage: Eukaryota > Metazoa > Arthropoda > Insecta > Lepidoptera > Noctuidae > Leucania > Leucania comma. Next base: position 16,918,161 of record OY282477.1, on the reverse strand, counting down.
CCCTGACCCCAGTAGGCTTCGACCCTGCCTGCTTGCAACTAGCAGGCTGGGCCTCTACGCTTGTTACACTTGACTTAAAACGGTCATTCCAGGTGCCTTACCATGACGTGCTAAAATAAGTATCAGGCGTGCGAGCAAGAAAGAGGAATGGAGCTTTACACCATAGATAACAATTCAATTTAGGTCGTAAAATGGGTCGCCTTAAGAGCTCGTGGTAAGATCTCAATACTCTATATTAAATTGCCTTACTAAATTGCAAGATAAGCTGTATTTCAAGTTCTTGTTCATGCAGAATTTCAGTTTTACTCAGCATATAATAAGAGGGGTAATCGACACAATCATTACAGCTCATTATAATTATTATTAATGCTACGTAGCGATCCGTTTAACATAGACGCATTAACTTAAAAAAAAATATGAAAAAGTATAAATTAACCGTCTAAATTAAATGAAATACCGACTTCTTTTTTTGTGTTGGTAATAAAAACAAAAATTTACAAAAAACTGCTTACTAGTAAGTTAAAAAAAAAAATATTGACGGTTTTTATTCTCTAAAGCCCTACAAATCTCCTTCGGACGTGTGCCCCATGCCTTGTCCCGCTAAAATATAGTGACGTGTCTCATTTTTTCCCGCCATCTATAGATATTCCGCCATGACAGCGATGACAGGCCTTTTTCCCGCCTCTCAGCTATTTCCCGTGGCCTTTTACAAATTGTTCTCCTACCCCCATAGTTGGGATGAAAATAAAGTTACCGAGGGTTCCTTACCAAATGGAATTTCCCATAATTTGGTTACGCAACCAACGAGTTGCGGACCGTAATTGTTTTTGCTCGTGAATTGCGCTCTTATTAATACAGTATTTATAATTTATTAGATTTCGTGTTGTTACTGTTTTAATTGCAGGTTGTTTTAGTATTTTTAGTAAAGTTAGTTAATTAGTAGCGTGCTTATGTTGCGAGTTCAGCTTTAATGTAGGATTTGTTATTGAAATGTCATGATTATGTGTTGTTTTCATTTGTCACTAAAAATGTAATTTCGTTCTGTTATTATTTGATTTTGAAATGCTAATTAATTAGTTTAACAAGTATTATCAAAACGAGGACTGGCATTTATTTTATGTAATTATTTGGTTAACTAGTTTAGGAGCCAGCGACACTTTAATTAAAGTTTTTATTTCAGGCAATTTTAAATAAAAAAATAGTTTTTAATTTACTAAATGAACATAAGTCAAACGGCACAAAAACTCAAAAACAAGATAAATCAGAACACATTTCCAACAGTACGAAATCTCCACACTTACTCAAGAAGTCCAGCTGCTATTCCTAATCCCACCTTATTGCTAGCAAAATAGAATAGGTTTTGGCTTGTTTTAATAGTAAAAATGTTTGTGTGCGGCAATGGGTGCCAATTTTTCAAAACACCGCCCCTTCCCCGCGGCCGGAAACGCACCCCCGCTTCCTGTAGGCCCGGGATCGATACCTCACCCTGCCTGCTATTGTAACTGTGGCCACGTGGAAAATATTCAGGATATTTCTCGTAATATTTTATTTCGTAGTCTTAAATTCTTGAGTTTTGATAGTTGCTACTATGTTTTTTTTTACGCACGCTTTTTTTTTGCAGTAATATTACTGTTCATAACTGCTGTTGAATTTAGGATCGAAAACATAGTCTAAATGAGGGCTTTTTTCGACCCCAACTAAACTGGGAAGAAGTATGAACAAAGAAGAGGTATTTATATTTCTGATTTTCCTATCTAACAGTCAAGTTATGAAACTTGTTGTCAAATCTACTAGATATTAAAGAAGAGCAATAATTTCACGTAAATCGCTTTCTATACCAAACTAATATTAATTAGGGCTGATTTCATCATTCAATACAAAAACTTAGTTCAACTAAACTGAGCTCATCGTAATCTAGTTTAAAGACCCGTGTCGTAAACATGGGCGACAACAAAAGAATTGAAACTGAGTTTAGCGTAAACTAGGTTCAATTCATCGCTGTGAAACGCAAAATGAAGCTATAATCTCGATAAGTCGCTTAAACTGCGTTTTGTTTGAACGAATCGCAATTAGTTTATTGGTGAATTTGGCTCTAAGGCAGAAGTCTGTGAGTATGTTTAACTGCTGAAGGGATTTAGATAAAATTTGGCATTTGAGTAGACCATGTCATGGAATAGGACATATGATCCTTTTATCTCGTTATAATCCCTTGGAATAATTTTCTACAATCACGCGGGCGAATCCGCTGCTACGGAATAGTTTAAAAATATCCCTCAAATTCATCCCTTTAATTCAGTGTCATCATGGTAGCACTCTAAACCTCCATCGTTTGACACAGCCTTGAACCCCGCAACACGTGGGGTCCCGGCGAATTCCAATTTGTGTTCACGCTACTCCTTGAAAGCCTAGCTCTTTGACTATGCAAGGGAAATGGGACTCTGTGCCGCATAGTTAGAATTCAATGGAGCTTGGACTGAGCATCCAATGATAACGTACAGGGCTGTGTTTTACGTTTGATATTGCCCCCACTCTGGGTATTTATTTTCATGTTTGGGGAATATTATGAAAATTTTGTTGGGTGTTTAGCGACTTTTCTCGTAGGTACCTACAGAAGACAGAAAAGCTTTCAAAAACTATTGGATTGGTTGAATATCTCAATAGACTAAGATTTAAACAAATGTATCTACTATTAAAAAAATAGACGCTGATAATAAAAAAATACTCTGTCTAATTTTTTTGTATATCGCTGTATGCCGGTCATAGGAGCCTTTTTAGCTTAGCACCAGTCTTTTTTTTAATTTTGTTATATTTATATAATATATATGTTAGATTCCCATTAAAGTTTAGTTAACATGTCATTGTTTATTTTATTCTTATGCTTGTCCTGATTTTTTTTTTCTTTTTGAAATATAATAATTTTATGTATAATAATCGCCATACGTAACGAAAAAACCAATAAGATCACGCCACATTTTTTCTTGATAAAAATGTAAGTACTTATGTAGAAAACCATAAGCATCGCTCTTAATTTTATAAGGACTTTAAAAAAACGTTCACGTTATCATCCCAAAGGTACATTCATACAACCCTGAAAAGTACTTGTTGACCGAGCTATGTGATAGCACCCTACGAATGTTAACTAATGCCGAGACGAGAGGTTAATGTAACAGCTTAGCCCCGACTCCCGCTGAAAACAATGTCGACCGCCGCCGCCATCTTTGTTTGTTTTTTTTTTTACATTTCGCACAGAGAACAAGAAAACTCAGCCGTTGGAAGTTTCGTACTTTTCATGTTTCAAGTTTTAGTTTTTATGTCTACTCTGCTATCCGAATTAATATTCTTTTACTTCGACGCTGGTTTTGTGTTATTTCTGTGTATTTATTTTTGCGAAATGTTAATGGTTTTTTGGTGATTGGATTCGTTTATTTCGATAATGGAATTGAACGTGAACTAATATTTAGATTACTTATTCGAATTAGTTTGTAACTATTTGTTTTAATGTTAAAGCCACGAACACACTTGTCATTATTTTTTGCGCCACATCCCATTTTATAACATTTAGGTTCCTTTATGCTTGGATAGCAGCGTTGCCAGAATTTTTTCCAAGTCTGGTTTTGAAAAATTTTTTAGTAAAAAAAACGGGATTCTTTCGTCGAAAGTGGGACATAGTAAAAAATGTATATAATCAGAAGTTTTTAATTATTTATCATTTTATCTGAATTTCAAATTGTACGTGTACGTGACAATATATAGCAAAAATAGCCATAGGAAATGAATTTTTAGTAAAATATGATCATCGATATATAATGTACTACGCACTAGATTAGGCATGCCGTACATTTACTTTGCCTGACTTACATGTAATGCATGCCGTACAACTTGACTTGATGACATTAGTGCAATTTTGCAGTATATAAGCACTACAGTTTTAAAAGTTTTGTTAGACGTCATAATGACAATTTAGCGCTGCAGCGAACTTTTGTTTTAACGTTTCAGTATTGTGACAAATAGTTTCCATGAACGGGCTTGTCTATCACTTAGAATATAAGTCGATGAATATGATATTATTAATCAGATTTACTCGTAATTTGCGGGCGGCTAGTTCACACTGGTGCCACACGGCCGTGCTTTCTTAGCACGCTGCATGCACGGTTGTTTTATCACCAAAAAACGGGACTGAACCTAGACCGCGCGGAACTTTTAATTTCGCCAAAATTGGGATGTCTGGCACCACTGTTGGATAGGTACATAAGACAAAGAGTACCTATAGGTAATTTATGTACAAATTGATGAAAAGTTTATCAATATGACCACCGAATATAGGTACCGAATTATGTTTTAAGTTTGAACGTAACTGATTTCATTAGGCATAATCAAAACAAATGACCAAGAAGCCCTAAATTCATTTTAAATTTAGCCCTTACAAAATACAAAACTGCATTTCATTTTAATTCGATTTATGGCAGTATCACAGAAGAGGTTGAAAACTTAAAAGGTTTGTAGTCAAAATCATATTAGACCATTATAAAACTTGCGCCAAGTTTGCAACACTTTGATAAACGACTTTTTAAACTGTTGGCAACACTAAGTGCGTCGCGCTAAGTGGAATAGAACATTATTTACTCTACATCGTTCCAGGGGGTGAGATTGAGATTTTTAATATCTACAACGACCCTATTTTTTTAAAGAAGCTTTACCTACCCCTCTTATGACCATCTTACTGTCCTATAATATCGACACTTTTTAGATAAAATATCGGTTTTGAGTTTGAGCGTTTCGCTTCGTCATTTATACCGCGGAAGTACATGGAAGGCGGTCTTCCCGTCCGATTATAATTTAAGTGTCTTCAAGGCTAGACTGATAGGCTCAGAATAAACTAGCACGATTTACCATAAACGATTGCATCACTGCTTACCATCAGGTGGGATCGCAGTCAAGCACTGGTTTATACCATTTAAAAAAATGAGTACAAGTTACCAAAAGCTGGCCAGAAAAAATAATAATTAGAGTCTATCGACATGAAAAGAAGAAAGAGGTATTGTACTATCGCTTACAAGCTAGTAATTTTTTATAGTAAAAAGTATTTATGATCATTCTAAAAAAATTACGTCTTAAAATAAAAAAAGTCGATGTAACTCAAAAACTACGTGACCGATTTCGAAAATTCTTTCACCATTATAAAGCTACGTCTTTACTGCGTAACAGTAACTATTTATTTTCTACTTTCATGCGGGCGAAGCCGCTAGCAGAAGCTAGTTATTCATATAACTGCTGATGTAATAGAATAATATCAACAATTTTCACAAATAGGTACATTTTGGTAATGGAATAGAAACCTATTTCTGTTCTTCCTAAAAAAGCTCCATATATTTAAAAATATATTTAACTGATTTGACATTAAAGATTATTTTCTCTTTCAACAACAAATGAACAAAAATCCGCATTGTTGAACTATCAACACTCAATAATTAATACAATACGTGTGCATTTGCGAAAAATAATGAATTAATTACTCTCCAGCCTCAATCATTCACAAAAGAAATATTTACCTTCCCCAAAAATGGAATACATTACCAAAAAATCACGTATGCCAAAGTAAGTGATATTACTCTTATTAATTACTCCACATTAATGATAAGCAAACAACCCGGGTAAGACAAACAGAGTCCGTTGAAAAATAAAACAATATTAGTTATATTACCCGCGTAGTTTTCCCAAAATATTTACTTTATGCTATGTAATAAGTACATATTCTGGCTATAATATTAACCCACCCCTGTTTTTTCAACATGTTTACTGTAGACGCATCTACATACTGGGTAGCTACGCAAACATCTAGTGTAAACAGGCCCTTATGAACGCATCCCTAATAAAACTCTTGTCCGTTTTTAGTGAGATTTTATTTAAATCTGTATCAACGTTTTAGTTTATAATGTTCTGTTCAATTTTATGGTCCGTACAAGCTTTGCAGAGTATCAGCAATACAAGTATCCAGGCTCTGCTTTAACTTTTGAAAAACTAGATATTTTTTTTTATATTTTCAGTACGTGCTTAATTTTTAGCAGTTAGCAGATATTGATATTTTCTAGATGAATTCCTGAGTTTAATACTTCGAATGTTTGCTTTTCTGCAGCCCCTTGGATTAGGCAATTACTTAACCTTTTAAGTAATTGCCTAATCCATATGAATCTCAATCACTCCTACACTGAATACCACGAAAAAGATTCTGAACATAAAATCGATAGGTGTACTTTCGGCCTTATAATATCCCCACAGCTGGGACTCAGGTCTTCTCTCTAAGAAAGAGAATGGGCCGCAATCTACCATAAGGACCCAGTACGGGTAGACAAATGACATAAGTCTTGGAGTTATTGATTCTAAGACATGCCGGTTTTCTTACGTTGTTATCTTTCAAAGTTTTTAGAGCAGTAATAATGAAATAAATTACTCAAAGTATTGTGCCTGGGTTCGAAGTTGAACCTACATCCCAAAACTGGAAAGTCGTAGCCGTTCTGTTACCACTGGGTCACCACTGGTCTGTCTTCATCTCTTTCATTGTACTTATTATTATCGAACCAAACACTACAAATATCCTGCATCGCAATATTACAGTTCTCCTTACGATTAGAACATATATACAGCGGTCCGAAATCAACTACCGGGCAGTTATCCGGATCAAACATAACACTCACAGACATAGCAGTCGGAGGATCCTCACTTTTCAACGTGGGGCTTTATACACTGTTCTGCATACCTCTGAGCTGGTTGTCTGGTTGTAATGTTAGTTTTAAAGTTAGTGGTTAACGATGACGTATCGATACAGCCACCTTACCGAGGTGTAAACTGGATTTTATTTTACCTGGATACGTGCCTCAGGCAATCCAATCTTTTCAGCCAGTCTTTCCCGCGCGAACACGTCCGGGTAGTGCGTCCGCTCAAATTCTGTTGGAGAAGAAAATATGGTTAATATCATTGAAGTTAATAAATTTTTGGATGCATGCTTCTATTGCTTCGATCTTCTGTTCTGTCCTGTCACCCGTCATTCTATCACTATCTCCCTTTTCTTTCATATCACTCTTCACATAATCCATCCATCTTTTTTTTGGCCTTCCCCTCCATCCATCCACATGTATACCTACTTATATTTTAGTGACATGCGTTTCATCTCTCCTCTTTACATGACTATACCAAGACAAACAGTTCCCTTTCAACTTTTTTAGTCACTGGCGCCACTTTCAAACTTCCTCTAATATCCCCATTTCTCACTTTATCTATTCTTTAATTTTTCAAATCTTCTTTTTTATTTTAGTAATAAGCTGTTAAATGCTGGGACATCTTGAAATCTCTATCATAGACAGGGATAACAACCTAAGACAAAATCTAACGTGAACAGTTGTTATAGATAATCTCAAAAATCATTATCGATGAAAAAGTAATAATGATATTCACTAACTAGGTTATACGAGTAGGCTCACTGATTTGGGCTCACGGTTTTTCGAAAAAAATTCCACGGCTTTGGAACTGTCATACTCATTCGCTGCACCCAGAATGAAAAAGATATACCTAGCTATTGATGGTTCCCAAAAAAAGTTTAAAGTTTTCCTATTACGCCCATTTCGGTCATAGTCGTGTCGACTAATAAATCCTTTTCATCAAAAACGTCAAAACCTCTCACAGTCACATCTCCAAATCCGTCCACCTTCCCTCCACCAGTCAATAAGTCCCCAGAGTCCTCATAAACCTATTTCCCAATGTCCTTTTCATCTTATTTATTGTTTGCAATAACACGGTTATTAGTAAGTAAATAAATATTGTCCCTCCATGTTTGCCTTGCTCTCTGTCGGTGGCACGGGGCCCAATTATTGATGTCGCCCAGTTAATCTTCCTTATTCTGTGTTCGTTTGTTTGTTTGCTCTCTCATATCGTATTGGTTTATTGCCTTAGTGATTGAGAGGTCTTTGTTGGGTTTTGATAATTTGATTTTTGGGTTGTGATAATTTGGCGTTGTGTTTGTAGTTATTTGAAGTCGGAATAGGGGTTTATAACAACGATTTCTATCTTTAGAATCATTCTTTTTGTAATAAAGTATCTATATAAATATGTGTAACATAATTAGTGTACATGTTCAGGATTGGTTCAACCGACCGATTCAATTTCAGGTATTTTTAAAATAGAAAGGTAATGTTTTATCTTATTCTATTTAAGTAATTTTTATTCAAGAACTATTTTAGGACAAAAGTAACTTATTTTGATGAATCGTGATCACACTAATAGGTTGTTTGTGTGTGCATGAGTATAGGCGCATTAGGTACCAGTTTATTTACCTAATATAAGGATAATTAATTTCTTTAAAAGCCACTACCTAGTACATTTAAGTAAAATTTCAGTGCTTCAGTTATGATTTTCTTATTAGCGTGTGGGAATGCAGTGGATGCGATACGCATAGGACCGTTCGTTGTGGCGACACTTAGGGAAGCCTATGTCATACAGTGGACGTCCTTCGGCTGAATTGATGATGATGATTTGGGGTGTATAAGGGCGTGCATTATTCCAGTTACGTGTTGACTACCTACTTATATTTTAAGCTGTCAATGTGTGTGTATGACTGTACAAGTCAACGATGATGAATAAGATGCTCATTAAAATATTGATTTACAGTTAGAAATAAAAGAACTTTAAGTCCAAACCATGTCAACAGCTGTTAATTAACTTAGTTTTCAACCAAAGGCAGAATGTTGATGAAAATAATTTTAAAACAAAGTGAAAAATGGCTTACCTTTCTCAAGGCTATCTATCTGGTCATTGGTGAAGGAGGTCCGGTTCCTCTGCAACTTCCTCTTCAGTCGGAGCCTCATCTGCGAGTCCTCGTCTCCTGATGACGCGTGTTCGCTATTGCCGTCTGATCCAGCCTCCGATTGTAGGGGATCTGCTGGAGAAGGTTTGGTTAATACAATAGAATTTAAAAAAAAACACAAAAAACTGAAAAGATTTGCTGAGATGCGATGGTGCGGCAAAGCATTATGCTTTATTATTGCTTTTATTAGTATGTATAATAAAATTATATATTAGATTTGGTTATGGAGGTTTATATTGTGCACTGGATCCTATTCTCAAGTAATGTTTTCTTTCTGTAACTCAAAGGTTTTTTTTTTTTTTTTGGTTGTGGGTAAAATCATCCAATGACATCTCCCGCCCTTGGGCGGAGCGGGAGATAGTGTCAGACTCTTACTGACTAAAAACCCACCCCGTTCCTTCGTGGCCTTAGATACCAGGGCCGGGCTTTCCTTTCAGAAGCAAACCCTTGGCCCCAGTAGGCTTCGACCCGGCCTGCCTGCAGCTAGCAGGCTGGGTCTCTACAGAACCCAAAGTTTTGCTGGGAGAAAACTCATTCATTGCCGAGTTAAGCTCGCCTTTGTACTTATATGAACTGTCTGTATCACCGTGTACTATGATTTGTTTTGATGTACTACCGCGGTCATTTCTGCATGACCACTTAAAAAAAATATCGCTTGAATCCTGCGGCGCGGTGCCAAACCATACCCTTTGAAATTTTCGGTTCGAGTGCAAGCAAAAATGAACTTAGCGGTGGTCAGGCAGATGTGGCTTCGATGGTACAATAAAAAAGTGACATAATCAAAACAGCGGAAGATGGGTGACTCGCCTCTAGCGCGTGGACCTTTGAAATCACGATAGTTTGTCCTAATTTCACTCAGTAGCAATCGGCGTTACATCGGTCAAGACGATATGTGTGACATTCGGCTATTCACTTCTATCGCATTCTATTTATAAGGCTATTTCGCTTACACGACAGCGCCGGCTCTTATCTCTGTCCTTGCCTATCAGTGATTATAGGTAGTCTAGATGTGTGAGAGGGCTATATTGATGACTTTAAAGATCACCATTCCGTAAATAAATACGTATTTATGTCCGCCAATCATATTTTAGTCAACATACAACTTGATACTGAACTGCAAAATGCCAAAAATTAAAAATTTGCATTATACATAAAGAAAGAAACGTTATTGAATCATATTTGTATCCATAAATATATTCCATACGTCAGTATAATTATACCTTGTATAGAATTTCAACCGCAGTATTTTTCTGTTTGATGACAATAAGCCGTATAGCATAAATGGACTCTCAAATCTTCAAAGCAGTCATCAATAAAAAGTTTAACATACAAAGAGAACCTCTTCATCATAAACTATCAACAAAACACTCGAACACAACGTCACACTCGATGACTATCAAGCAAATGCGTCAGCAGTATTGCACAAAATTACCCCTCAGAAAAATTACATAAAAACCAGTCATGATGACCCCTCACTACTAACAATTCGCTTGAGTACAGAGTTCAGGTTACCACAGTTGTTTACTACCCTCAAAGTTAGGGTGATAGCGAAATTAAACGTTACTCCTAATGTTGTCGACATGCCTCCAGCTAATTGATTAATTTGCTTTATGGTCGGAGCACTTGAGTCTGGGGTTCGATACCCGGGTCGGTAATGTGCGTACGGGTTACTGAGCTTGCTCAATGGAGATACTGTTAGGCAATCTGTCACATTTTTCTGATACACCGATGTTGGGTGGGCGTATAGCCAATATTTGTAATGGAAGTTAACATTACGTGACGTTGAGTCACTATATTTGCTTTAGCTACTTAAAGATACAGAAAAAAAAACAATTTATAATGCCAGAGACAACTGAATGAGAGACCGGGTACTTTTTTGGGGATTTAAATTCGCGTGAAATAACTTTGAGGATCATTTACTGTAACATGTAACTATGTCCAACCGTAACTAATCTTTACTTTTAAGCATGGAATTTCTAGTTTGTCATCTAAGGGCTGATTTCATCATTCAATATAAAAACTTAGTTCAACTAAACTGAGCTCAGCGTAATCTAGTTAAAAGAACCGTGTCGTAAACATGGGCGACAACAAAACAATTGAAACTGAGTTTAGCGTAAACTAGGTTTAAGATGACGCGGTGAAACGCAAAATGAAGCTATAATCTCGATTAGGCGCTCAAACTGCGTTTTGTTTGAACGAATCGCGATTAGTTTATTGGTGAATTTGGCTCTTAGTCACATTCTCATAACTAAATCTCAAGTCAAGGAAATGAGTAAAACTCCTATGAACTAACTAAAAGTAATCTAAAGTAAGGCCTCAAAAAACTCTTCCGCAAATGAGTTACATTCAAACTAGCACAAACCATCGTTGTCTCTATCAAGTGAGACATTGAACAAAACAATTTAGAATACAAGATCTACGCATGTATAAGGAAAGTGAAGATAAATTCATGGACATCGTCTTCCCTTTCTTAAGCGTTTCTCAATGTCAGAAACTTAAGGAACTTAAGGCCTAGGGATTTACCATTGCTCCAATTCTCTTACTATCAAATATTAATGATATTCCACAACTATCACACACCATCTAGTCGCAAACTAACCAGAATTTATGCTATGAGACTAGACAACTGATAAATACATACATTATAGAAAATTTACACCCAGACACAGAACAAATGATCGTGTTCATCACACAAGCATTTGGCTTAGATGGGGATTGGACCCACGACCTCCAGCTTAGCAGTCAGAGCCACTAACCACTGGATTAACAAACCAGTCAGGTGACGGACAGAAAGGAACAAACAAGAGGTTATAACCTAAAAAAAATGTCAATGTTGAATACAAGGTTTAAAATAAACTAAAGCAAACTCGATGAGGCACAAAGGTAACACAAAAACGACAAAATTGTAACACACTCGGTGTAAACGCCGCACTCGAAACATGATTGATGTGCGACATTCGCTCAGCGAAACGTGGCGGGCTTTCCAATCGCTTGACAATTTTGATTGATCGTGCGTCCTCGCGCTAGTGTGTGCGCGCCCTTACGGCGACGACACCTCTAATGAGGTTGTGTTTACAAACCGACGATTTGTTTTATTTTGAATTTTGACGCGATCTTAGATCGTTCAGCTTTGTTGGTGGTTTTTACGTAGGTTACAAAGGCTTTCAAAAAAATATGAAAGTAATAACGGCATACCAGGTTTGAATTTCAATGGTTAGTGGCCCTGACTGCCATGCGGTCCTGGGTTGAATTTCCATCAAAGACAAATGTTTGTATGATGAGCATGATCATTTGTCCTGTGTCTGAGTGTAATTTATCTACGAGTATAGTATGTATGTATATAAAATTAAACAACATTATTTTTGCGAAATCTGAATATAGTTTGTTCAGAATCAGTAACTGAATCGATTCTCAATATTTTTTACATCATGTTATATTTTTCCTCAAAAATATTTAAAAAATGTCACAAATTGTCACAATTAAATACAACACAAGTCACGGTAGATCCTAGCGGACATTAGGTGCCAGCGCTTAGCTGGGTCCGGGAGAAAAACAACCCCTCAATAGCCCGGATGGCCCGGTGACCATGTATTTTTGCGGACAACCAGGTAAGATAAAAAGCTTATAACTTTATGATTTTTCATGATAAGGTTATGACATTGTGTACATAGATTCTTTACATAAAAATATTATATACGTGTTTCGGGTTTCGCATAAATACTAAAAATAAGGTTGTATAAGTATGTTTATCAGTTGTTTAGTACTCATGGCATAAGCTCTGCTTAGTTTGGGACTAGATACCGTTGTGTAATAGCTGCGGAATATTATTAAGATCTGTTTGAAATTGGAAAAATACGAAAAATACATACACTTTCTTTCAATTAACATTTATTTATCAATAGACTGAAACCATTCCTTTGTTACACCAATATTATTTCCATCCGAACAATCAACGTTTTCATTATTTACTACCGGCTCCGAAAGAACATAAAAGAGTGGTATTCATTAAAAAAATCAATTCTGACGACGGCGCTACTTAACCACAGTTCCACCAATAACGACCTACAAATGATCGAAAAAAAAACTTCCTCTATCAGTAAGCAGGTCTCGAAGGGCGGGATGAAACACAAAAAAATACATAAGAGAAAATAATAGTAGTACGAAAATAAGAAAAGGAACGAAATAAAAGTGGGGGCGGTGGAAAAAAAATTGGAGAAAATAAGCACAAAGGGGAGTGAAGAAAGTCGGTAGTCGGGGAGATAAAGCGGAATTGGAGTTATCGGGGCGAAACACGACGGTCGTACGACTCGTAGGTGGGGGCCGATTGCCGGCGCGCGATTATGTGAGATCGATACTGTCACTCAACCCCGCGGGGCCCAGAGACAAGCGGTGAGAGGCTCATTTGGATATTAGCTTTAAAAAAAAAGAAAAACAAACAAGACACAACTATAAAGAATTTAAGAAGAAGAACAAAGAAACTACTGCAATTAAGCTCACTGTTCTACATTTATCATTTATCATTATCATTTATCAGTAAGTACTCCAAAACATAAGATCAAATATTCTGATGAACTTCTAGAGTAGAGTAAAAACAAAGCTGAAAGTAATTTCTTGTTTAAAAAAAAAAACAAACAAGAAACACAACAATAAAGAATTTAAGAAGAAAAACAAAGAAACCACTGCAATTAAGCTCACTGGTCTACAAGTAACTTTACAAAACATAAGATCAAATATTCTGATGAACTTCTAGAGTTCCCATTCATTTAAGAAAGCCTTATCAGTTGTAGGAACAAGTCGTTCATAATATCGATAGAGTAAAAAAAAAAAATCTGAAAGTCATATCTTGTTTAAAAAAAAAACAAACAAGACACACAATAATAAAGAATATAATAAGAAGAACAAAGAAACCACTGTTATTAAGCTCACTGTTCTACAAGTAACCACTACAAGACATGAGATCAAATATTCTGATGAACTTCTAGAGTTTCCATTCATTTAAGAAAGCCTTATCAGTTGGAACGTAAAGAAGTAGGAACAAGTCGTTCATAATATCGATAGAGTAAAAAACAAAAACTGAAAGTCATTTCTTCTTGAAAAAAAAAACCTAAGCACCGAAATTGTCTATTCTAAATCAATGATAAAATATTTGAAGTAGCAAAAACCGCTTCAGCTCCTACCTTACTACTCGCCCTCAAGAACAAACGTTCTGTGGCTGGACAAGGCGCGATCCGCCTAATTCGCCACGCTTCCGCGAATAAATGTTCTGCTGGATACATTTCTTTATACTTCGCCACGTGGAAATATACATAATGACTTGTTTCAAGGTTCTTTGCGGAGGTAAGGTACAATTTGAACGAATTCGAGAGCAAATTTAAAATTTTACAAGACTTTGCACAACGATACTTCAATTCGGCGAAGTAGGTACTCATCAATATCTGTCCCTCTCTTGACATAATTATGGGCAATGTTAATATAAAAACACACCCTAAATAAGATAATACATTAATCTAAATAAATCGCCAAATTAATCCCAAATACTTTAACATCCACGCCCAAATGGAGACAAGATCATAACCAATTAAGTTTGGGCTCCGTATGGGGACAAATGTATCGCTTATCTAATACGTTTGAAGACCGTCTGGGGATGCTAGGGGTCAAGATAGATTTGTTTGTTTTGTAATCAACCGGTCACTAAATGTCCTCGACGTGGCCATCTGAATTACTTAGCGTGGGGCTGATAAGGTCCAGTTTTTACTATTGTTGGTTCAAGTGGGGGCAATTCGGATAATTTTCTTTAGGGATGTGAATGGGGGATTAGAATGAATAAAGTTTAGTGTTCTGTATTTCTGTTTGTGTAAATACCCTTTTTTTTGGGTAGGTGCTTTATGTACGGTCTTGAACTTAAGGCCGTTAATTGGTAGGTCTAGTATTTTATCTTATATATAAATAAGTTAGCCAAAATCGTGAGTTTGTAGTTTAATGTTTTGATATGATATAATTTCTCGAATGAAATAATATTACATTCGAGCTCATCAAATAAGATGCTTAAAAATGTATCATTGTAAGAAACATCAAAATTAAAAATTATATTTTAAGACATGTGCCCTTGTTGCACTCAAGTAGTAAATTAATTGGGTTCACAAGTATAAAAACAGTTTGAGAGATTTTCGACCTATTTTGTTAATTATTCAATCGCAGTGATATTACAATTTTGTAATAATAAACACGTCATGTACTTATGTGGATTATAAAAAATTGAAAATAATCGTCCAAATCTCCATATTTTTTTTATTATTATTTTTGAATAATAAATGATCTGTTTCTTTACAAAAATATGTTTTGAGTGTAGAAAACGCTCTTGTGCTTCCGAGTGCTTCAATATTGTCTGTATGCATTTATTTTTTAGTTAGTATTTTTGAGAAAGTAGGTACATTCTAACTAGGTAGACTAATATAATAAAGCAGTAATTATTTTTGATTTGTTTAAACACACTAATCTCTTTAACTACCAATCGGCGTGGATAAGCAGTCTGTAAGGCATAGCCAGGTTTATGGCGAATAGTATAGGATTATTATAACATCATAAGACATACAGAAGTGGAGTACCTAGTAGTTAAAGACCGGGCGGACAACTGGTTACGTATACTAATAAAACGCTAAAAACATCACATAAACTGACTACAAATTTCAACTACAACCCAAGGTTCAAAATCATCGCAAACCCCTTTTTAATTTCACAAAACGATCAATTACAATCACCATTTATTACTAAATGCCCGATTCAAAATACTAAACGCATAATTGCGTTGTAATACAATCTCAAACACGTGTTTCAACTAACGAGAATACTTAACATGTTCAAGTCAATTACAGAACTGCACTTGGCGGGAAACCACTTTGGGAAGTGAATAAAAAAGGCATTGTTTCTCACTAACTGCTTCAAGAGTACTCGACTGTGAGCGGGTAGTTGGATATTGATAGTTTTTGTTTTATTGAGTTCCTGGTGACACCTGGGACTTTCTTTTAAAAGGGTAGTTTTATATTACGATCAAAACGTAATATAAAACTACCCAACGGCTTCTCCCACTTTATGTGGAGTGAGGTGTGTCAGAATTTTACTGATAAAACCCATACTGTTACATCAGTGGTCCTTTGCGTCGACCACAGCAACACTTTCGAACAATCTGCAGCGCTTGCAACCTCTCTAACTCTAGGTTACTCTTAGGCAAGCGAGCACCATCGTCCACCACATTATTGCTTATCGTCAGGTGATGATATCAACGACAAGATTGCAAAGAATAGAAAAAGTGTTGTTTATAAACACCCTATGATGTCGCTATTTGCTGAAGTTTCAGGTGATTATTATCATTGTGTTAATTGAGGCGTTTTTCGTTTCGATCAACAACCGATTAGTACAATAAATATGTGTCGGAGGCGTATTTCGTCTACTCTATCATGGCAATTAAAAATATAATTGTTTGTATCAAAGATTGGAATAGGTGTTACGAGAATAGGTAAAGTCAGAAATGAATAGATTAGTGGAAGTTTGAAAGTAGCACCAATGACTTAAAAGTTGAAAGGGAATCGATATCTTGGTATGGTCATGTGAACAGTAAGAATGAAACGCATGTTACTGAAAGAGTTATCAGTATACATGTGGATGAATGGAGAGGGAGACCAAAGAAAAGATGGATGGATTGTGTGAGGAGTGAAATGAAAGAAAAGAGAGTCAGTGACGGGTGACAGGTCAGAATGGAAGAAAGAAACATAATGCAGGCAGGAAGATGATGAATAACAGTATACATTTAACAATAATTTTTTTTTCTTTAGCCTATACTTTCCTATTGCTGGGCAAATGGCTCCCCAATTCCTTCCAGGTATATTTCTCTCGGGCCACCTCGAACCAGTAGGCGTTCAAGTCCTGTCGCCACCTCTTCCCAGGTCGAGCTCGGCGGCGTCGTCCATCTTCAGGTTCGCATCTTGTGAAGACTCTTGCCCAACGCTCAGTGTGCATGCGGTTGATGTGACGCGCCTAATCCCACTTTAGCCTTGCAGCCTTTTTTTTTCCACGTCTATGATCCCCGTCTTTAAGCGCAGCGTGGTGTATATATTTTACTGGTGTATTTGGTGTATATATTTTACTAATAAACTTAAAATTCAGCAATAGAGAGTTAAGAAACTTAAGCGTAAATATGATATTTACATTACGTTTTAAAGGATACTAGCGACCGTTCAGTAAAAAAGAAGAATGTCCCAAGTAAGTACCATTTCGCATAACCATTTTGAATACGAAACAAATTGAATTGAGTAAAACTACGTGTATAACAAGAATAAACACGAATGATTTGCTAGTGGCCGCACCGCGTCACTGGCTCACCACCAGCAAATATTTGGGCCCGGTTCATACCTAACTGGATCTATTGTGTACGTTTAGAAAATGGTTCAAATTTTGTCGCCATTGATATTTCATGGACGGGTTTGGTTTTGGCGAAGCCTGTTGTGGTAGGGAAAGAGAAACAGAGCTCGGTCGTTAAATGATAGCTTCAAATTAAAATCTTTGAGTTTGTTATGTGTAAATTCAGTGTAAAGTTGAAGAGGATGGTAATGTTTTCAGGTTTGTTATAATTTTGATACTGGGAAAATTACAGGTCCTTGAGTTAAACTTTTAAGGCTGAAGTAGATATACCTTTGATGAAAATGGTTCCTTTATTTCAGAACCATCAATCATCTTTATTTTCAAATCCTTTAATTCCTGTTCTGTCTTTAGCTATTCATATGTATCTACTTCGTACTTACCATCTTATGATGATGCAGACAGAATGCGTATAGATAAGATAAGTAGTAGCCCAATAGTTTTCCTATTAAACATTCCACTAACTACATAGTAACCTTAACATAAATAACCCAAATCAATTACAGTTTCAAGATTATCAAGTATATTAGCGATCGATTAGCGCCAACTATTGTGGCCAGCATGTTTGTCGTCACACCGCTGTACTAATTCTATTGTATACACGTATATCACAGAGCGACACACAAACAATTTGTCCAATTATTTGTGCCATGTTCCACTGGGCAAATATTGGACAATATTGTGTGGTTCGTTGGATTAGACACACATAGACTGTTGTTTGTTTTTGATACTAGTTTTTAGGACTTCATTGATGGTTGGGAATTTTGTTTAATTTTAAATTGGGTATGTATGTTGACTTGTATGGTGTTGCGGCTATAAAATTTCAGCAAATTGATAAATCACATGAAATAGACACAGAAAACTAAACCATATTTAATATAAAAGAATGGGAGAAAAACGAGGACGGATAGTAGAAAAGACCTACAGCCTTACAGCTAAAATTATTAGAAGGCTTATGGGACTGGATGGATAGGGAAATAAGGCAAGAGAGTAAACACCGAAATAAATAGTCATGCAAGACTCAAAACAAAGCTAACTCCCACTGAACCAATAAAAGGAACCTATAGAAATAGTATTACCACACTATTTGACTCCCAAATCAACGGAAAAAGGCGTACAGCCGGGGCAGTAGCTACAAAATTGGAAAAAAAAAATGCGTAACACATCAAAACACGTTGCATGCCCACACGTAGATACACGTATGTAGTCTGTTACAATACAACGAGCGTCAATCACACTCGCGAGAGAGCTTTTTTGTGCGAAAAATACATCGCGCGTTTTATATTTTTTTCCATTTTGTATGCTTCCGAAACATTGGGCGAGGCTACCGAAGCGTGAGCAAACCAGTGCGTCGAATATTAAAAATGTGTTGCGGGCCAAATGTGCGATATGAAACAGTAGGCGGGTATGTTACGACTCACAAGGATTGAAAATAAATAACTAGTTAATAGGAATGGCGAAATTTGTTAAGAAATTAACTTAAGACAATTAGCTGCTTGATAAGATTTTTTTCATAAGTAACATAAGAACGATAATTTTTGTTATATTGAGTTTGAGCTTCCATTTTGTGTAGAATATTCAAAATAAAGCTAAAATATACCTAACGATAATTCAGAACCATAAAGGGATTCGTAATTTCGGTAAAAACATATTTGTGCCGTGGTCGACGGGCCGTGGGCAATAAAAACTGCCCCTTCGTATATATTCGTACGGCTGGCTATTGGTGCGGCCGTACTTTACATACGCCGTTAAAATATATTCAGTATATACATAGAGGTTTATATGACTGCCTTTTTTGGGGTGCCCGGTTTTCCCGAAAGCATAACTGTCAGAAATTGTTATTAGAATGGAAGGTTCTTTCATATCTTTTACAAATAATATTATTAAGTACGTATATAGTAAAATTATTGTCAAGAAACACAACCTATCTTTTAATAAGGTTTAAATTTCTCAGCACAATCGTCTTATTATTCTAATTCAAAACAAGATACACACTTTAGTCCCCATCAGTTATAGTTCCCTAAAACTGATATACGAACTCAAAAATTCCAAATTCAATCAAGAGACTAAAATGCTGCTTTTTGCAATTTTGCTGTACAGATACAACTTCAGCTCAGACGAATCGAATTTATAAAACTGAATGCCGTTGCTGGAGTTAATTAAGCCCGTGCCCACCCTCCACAAATATACACAGTAATATTTGAAGTGTAAAAAGCATTCACCATTTTATAGTGTTGCCAGCAATGTCTGGCCTTTGTATGTTATTTTATAGCCACATTAAAATTTTGTGATTTCGCTTTGTTTGATTGTGTGTATTCATTACTTGGAAGTGTTTGATACATTTATTTTAGGCTTATTTAGCTAATGTTTATTTACAAACAAGTAGTTTAATCTATTTAATTTCTTTCCAACTATGAATCTATGTGTGGCAT
The DNA here is from genome assembly GCA_958295575.1 of Leucania comma. Lineage (NCBI taxonomy): Eukaryota > Metazoa > Arthropoda > Insecta > Lepidoptera > Noctuidae > Leucania > Leucania comma. Next base: position 16,898,463 of record OY282477.1, on the reverse strand, counting down.
CCACTAGCCAGTTAATTCAATTTAATTCTATACATTTCAGGTAAGCCCATAGAAGCTACATAAATTTTAAACATAATATAATACGACTATGACAAAATAAAAAATATAAAATTAAAGAATAAATACAAAATAATAGTAATACAATAAAATTCATAATAAATGTCAATGAGTAACAGATAACTCTTGATGCCAATGCGTAATACTCAGGCACGTGATGCATTCGTAAATTAAAGTTTTACAGATTTTTAATCGACTAGAAACAAAGACTGATTGAAAGTTGAATCACTTTTAAAACACTCAATATCCAAAACATTCTTAGACAGATAAAGGACAAAAATATTTATAGACACTAACTTCCTAACTCGAAATACACTCAAATAACGTTCAATCATTCTCCCGTAACCCGATGAAAACTTGAGCCGAGTTAGAGCAAATTCTTGGGAAACTCAGAACCTTTTTGAAGCAATACTTGAAAAGCCTGAGAAGAAATAAAAGTGTGTCGTGTTACGTACTTAGAAGAGGTTTCAACTAGAAAACACAGCTTCTGTGCAAAGTCAGATAAATTCGTGTCACGTACAGCGGGCTAAACAACGCGCACACGTGAAAAGTATGAAGAAAAGTCTGTGTCACTAAGTAGGAAGAAGACAGAAGCATAGGTGGTGGATAATACAACATTACATTTAGACAAATATGTGGGATGGTTTCTTATCGTATTTTTTCTTCCCTAATCAAGAAACGATAACCAAATGATGGTTAAAGATTGCAAAATGTAGTTTACTTAAATCACAAAGGCAAACTATTTAACCACATTGGTGGTCTTCTTTTTGGCGAAATGTATTCTGTTATGTGAAAAATCTGATCTATTTAAATAAGTGAGGGATTTCTATCATTCATATATATCATTCTGTAGATAGAAATATATTCATATAAGAATTCCTATTAGATTATGTTTCTAGTCACTGGGCTATGATCAAACTGTCCCTTTTTTTCAATGTTTTCTTATGGGTTATTTTTCTTTGACACAGTGTATTTTTTCATTATTAACAGCCCCAAGTGGACACCGGTGTCTGCACACCTATTGTCTTTCTGTTGTGTCTCTAATTACGGTATTCAAAGGATTAATAATTTACATAACATAAAACATTTCTAAGAGATTACCCGTCACCAAGACTAGTCCGTTTGAACTGAACCTTCTGATTTCTCTGCACCTTCACTGAGGTTCAAGGCACGAAGCATCACTTCTGAAGGAATGTGGAGTCAAGGGGTCCTCACAGCTGACCTGTGATCTGGAGGTCATTTTTGAAAGGAGACCTCTCACTTGAGTAGGTTTATTAGCATCCGACGAACGAGATGAGTGAACACAGTTTGCGGTTAGTTGTAGTTTTATACGAATTAGGGAAGAATGAGTGGGTCTTGGGAGAAAGGGACTGGTAATTAGTTTTTGTTATGGTAAGTGGTATTCATTCTTTTATTTTTTGACTGTTGTTTTGTTTGTCATGGTGATATACCTGCGTATTCTAAAATTTGTTTTTGATTTAAGTGTTAATCAACTCATTGTTAAATACACAGTCTACTAAAACGAAATGAATAAATTCAATCTAAAAGCTGTTGTACTATTTTCCAATAAAACTGAAAATGTATGTCCATCAGCAGAAACTCGACCCAACACACATGCAACTCGCTACCACAAACGAGATTACACTAATACATTCACACCACCCATAAATACAACACAGAATACATAACTACACAAATAAAACACAAAAGAGGCATATAATCTGGTGGGCCGCAACAACCAGTGGCGGAGGTGTTTGGGAAGAAACTCGGTAACAACGTACCACCCCCTCCTCGCCAAGAAAAGGGGGTGGTAGGGCTGTCCCGAAAAATATGAAAAGAGAAGAAAAAATGGACTACCTTGTCAAATGAATTGGATTGGTGCTTTGGTTCGGCAGTATAATTTCTTTTGATTTTGCATCAATTTAGAACTTTAGCTAGTACTATAATGTCCAGATTTTTTTTCTATGTTACGTTATTGACATCGAATACTGTGTTATAAGTATTATTGTCTATAGTTTCGTGTAAAGATTAAGAATTATGTTCAACGAATGTAATTTTCTATACAATATGTTTATAAGCGAAATACCGCTCACTGATTAATCACGAAATCCCAGAAACTATAACACCTACAAAATTAAAATTTAGCAGGTAGATTCCTTATAGGGTGTAGACGTACGCTAATAACGGATTTTACGAAACTCCACCCCTAAGGGGGTAAACCGACTAACACGCGGGCGAAGCCGCAGCCGCAAGCTAGTCTATACATATGTAGAACGAGGATCTGACTGACATATCAACGCATAGTCAAAACTGCTGGGAGTCAGAGCGTGAAATTTTGCACAAGGATTCCTTTTATGACGTAGGCGAATAATAAGAAAGAATTTTCCAAACTTCACCCCTTAAGGGGGTGACTAAACGGGATTTCAAAATTTGTATGGAGAAACTACTTTTAGGTAGGTGATGCCGTTGGCCGAAGCTAGTAACTTATAAAGAACAAGATTCACTTAAAATTAATTTACAATAAGGACTTGTATTATGAATTTGTGTCAGATGAGTTTTTTATTAAAATGATTACTATCGAAAACCTATTTTTAAATTGTATCAAACAGTCCCCAATGTTTGATATCTTTAAGCAGAGCATTAAAATCTTCAAACATATAATTTCAGTTACTATAATTTTTTGTTCTAGTTCTAAGTTCAATGTTGTTAGTATTTCTCAAGTTATGATGGTATGTTCTTTAATGAATTTTGTTTCTGAGTATATTTAACTTGATAGCTATTTTTTACTAGGTTGCATATTGTGGTTGCATAAAATTGTCTCAGGTTAATTGAATTGAGAAGATAATCTGCCTTCCGATACATTTGATTACCTGCTGCCTATTTTCAGGTGGCCTCACATAACGTGGATTAGTATGTCTTATAGTTTTAATCTAAAATGATGTTTTAATTATCATAATTTGCAATATCTATATGTATCTGCTTGACAGTTATTAATCGGATTACCGTAAAGTTGTTTATAATTGTCCTCATCATGAGACAGAATTTATATCTACGTATGGAAAATACAGGTTTCTGAAAGTTTATATATATTTTACTAGGTGTCTCCTGTTGTTTCACCCGCATATTTGGTTACTACTTTGCTCTTATTGTCCGTAGCATGATGTTATGTAGCTTGTAGCCTTCCTTGATAAATGGATTTTAAAACACTAAAATATTTTTTCAATTCGAATAATCCCTGAAATTATCACGTTCAACCAAAAATCCCTTTTAATAATTAAAAATATTCTATTAGCCTAACAGTCTAGCTTGATGACTATTTTTATAATGTCCGTTATTTCTTTCAGGTAAATTTTTGAAAAAAATATTTGGTTTCTTCCTAAATTCCAATTTCTAAGACCTAATCTTCACCTTAACGTCTTCATGTCGCGTCAGCCCTACATACCGTGTCGTCCCCAAAGGCATGAATCGCGACTCGGCGTCAAAGCGAAATAGGAAAAGAACATCTAGCAGTGTCACGTCATACCGATATATGTATCGATAGATAGATTTGTCGGTCGATACCTACCTACACGTTCCGCTCGACTAGAGGAGGATGTACAAGCGTTTGAAACTGAAAGAGTTATTTATATTTTGTGTTTTGAAGGCTGAAAAGACATTTTGTATAGTTTCGATATCTATTGAATCTGGTGTCGGCTGTACGATTAATCCAATCGAGTAGACAAAAACTAGACTTTTGTTATTGCTATTTCGGTAATGGAAAAAGTTGGTAGATAACAAATAGATCCGCGGATTTTGCGCTTTTAGATTGTATAGGATTCGTTGTGATGTCAGAAGCGGGTTACGTCCTTAAATGCTGTCTGGTTTTGTTTTTAGTCCTTGACAGACCATTGTACATGGGCCATAGCGATTTTTATTCAATCCAGTCCACTTCACCCCAGAAGCAGATATGGCCTCGATGTTTACTCAGGGCGTGTTTACGGGAATTTCGGTGACACTCCTTATGCAGTATTATACTCGTATTATATCTTCAATATTTTGAACAACGTGTTGCTTTCACTTGATATTTCTGTATCGCACCCAATTTCTTTTTCTTTTTAGTTCTAGTTACCCTATTATGTTTCACTGATGCCTTCCTCTTCATTTTCTACACACGTCTGACCATGGCCATTGCGAGCCAGTTCTCTCGGTAAGAGTAAAGCTCATCTCTCCACCTTCACCTGATCTGCCGCGATATCACCTTGCGCATAAAGGAACCCAATAAGTAGCTCTTTTAGCCCATTGCTCATCTGACATGCGGTAGAAATGTCTTAAAGTTTTTCGGGTAACATCTTTTATGTTGGTTTTGGCGTGCAGTATTATGTTCCATTTTTCTTACGCAATAGTATTTCCCTTATTACTTTACTAACCTCTCTTATGCTCTTCAGCGGTGGTCCTATTCAGCTGCGGTGGTAATGGCGCTGGTATTGCTGGGGCTGCTGGTGCAGCCGGCAGCCCAGGGTACCACCAGCCCGTCGCCGCCTGCCCGTTGAACATCCTCAGCTTCTCATATACGCTGTCATTCTGCGCTGATGCTGCTTGCTCCTTCTGCGAGGCTAGGTTCCGGAGAACTCGGTTGATTGAGGATACCTGTGGAGGAAGTGGTATTAGTATGGTGTATGTGCTTAGCAGCCTATAAGGATGTTTTATTTGTTACTGTTTATCATCAAAATTGTTATTAGAAATAGTAGAATGTTAGATAAGACCTGGTAAGAAAAGTAAGAAGTGAAAAATACTGGAATAATAGCCCAAAATATTCCAGAAATTACGAAAATCCTCCCACTGGTAATGGGTAGAGAAGAAGACCTGATGAAGGTACATTGATTTGACTTTTTATTCTAAACTTGAGAGTTCTTAGGATCTGAATGTTGTTGTTACGTAGAAACAGCTTTACTGTCAGGTTAATGCTATCGTTATTTATGGTATTATTTGAACCATTAGGTATTAAATTGGTCCAACCCGTATTTTGCTTAACCAATGGTGTGATGACTGATGGGTCATTAGTTTTCGTTACTTAGTGTAATTCACTCTTAGCCTTGTAAAAACAGTAAAAAATATAAATGGATTAAAATTATGCACGCTAGGAAGCATTTCATCAGTATCTGCAATCTGACATTTAATTTTAGTTACTGTTTAGACCGTGGGACCGAGTTTACACATGGATTTCTTTAATCGATTAGTGAGAAAGATAAATCAGTAGTACATTGACCGATACATGTGCTGAGCACTGAGCATATGCACTGGACTAGTTACAAATATTTTTCTTTGAATATAGTACGCTGCAAATATCCTACCCGCACCTCCTATTTTTTTATAGAGTAGTAGTGATAAATGATAAATGATATTTATTTTGTAAATAGGTTTTTTACAAACACTTTTACACGTCATTTTTTTTTTGTCAGTTTATGCTAGATGAGGCCGGTGTTTCCTAGCTGACTGCCCTGAGAAGAAACACCGAAACAAACTCAGGGGTCAAAGTCTCTTTTAAAAGTCCATACAGCAAACATGTAATGGTCAAATCATATGAGAACCATGCAGGCAGTGATGAAATAAATTACATAAAGTAAAGCTGGGTTTGAACCCGCGACCCGCAACTCAGTCAAGTCCGTTACCACTCCGCTTAAGCTTGTTGCAAAAATACCGAATTAAAAAAAAAGGATACACAAACAAACTATTTGGTATACAGAAAACTAAGTTGTAGTCAACTTTCTAGACTTCTTAGACAATATTGTTTTTGTATCGAGTAGCCTATTCATTAGCATGACTTTGACATCACACTTCACACTCATACTAATAAAGGAGAAAGTTCGTGTGTATTTATTTATTTATTTTACACTTCATGCACATAAAGGTACAGAGGCGGTCTTAATGCCTAAGGCATTTTCTACCAGTCTACCTTTGGGTGATGCAGAGTTTGGGTATTTGGATGAATTTTGGCACACAGGTAGAACATGTTCTGTACTAGAACATACTTTTTTCGAATGTACTTTTTGTCCCAGGAGTATGTTCCTTCGGGATATTTTTCTGCTTTCTCTGTCTCGCTAGCAGAAGCTGATTACGAAAAATTTTGTTTGTATACCAACCAGCTGGTTCGACTGTACCTACATAACTGTCTGTTTCGTCATAGACAACGTTTGGCATAGTTTAGTCATAGCAGGTTGAACTTGTTTCATGTAGGTGTATCATAGTAGAAAATTTTCAGCGTGGAGTAGTTTCCTTGGTGGCAAAGTTGAAATTTGTTTGAATTCGTAACTTTGTTTTGCTAAGTTTTTTGTCAGATTTAGATAAGAGGAGCCAAGCACGAGGACTAGAACGATTTTTATGAAATTTTATATTTGGTAGGTCTGAGAAGTAAGCAAAAATAGTACAAAGTTGGTGCCCTAGGACAGTGCGACGGGCTCGCGACAGACCGCGAAGGAGATGGCGCGATGAGCTAGACGGATTCCTTCAGAACTGGCAAGAGGAACCGCAGGCCTGCGAGAGGTGGAAAGCGTGGAGGGAGGCCTTTGCCCAGGAGTGGGACAGAACAGGCTAATAAAAAAAAAAAATGGCAAACAACGTTTGTCGAGACAACTAGTAATATTTAAGGATTTATTAAAACAGAAATCATTTTCAGCCCTTCTACATCACACACAAAATAAATCTATATCAGCACCTGCTGAATAATATCCTGCTGTACATAACTCGATTCATCTCCACAGCCAAACAACTATCTAATAGGAAATAAATTGCGCCTCGAACCCCACCCTTTCAACTTGCTACCACGTGTAATTTAAAATCTAATATGATTACTAAATTCCAATCGGGAGCCTCAAAGGGACACAGATTAGGGCATCCCCTCCCCTCTGACCGCACCTCACCCCGATGGCCCTAAAAACCCCAATATCTATCTACTTTCACCGAAAACTACGCATGCGTAAAAACCTAACTCACACAGATATAAAATTCTATATATGCCCACTTTAGTCCCGCGTCGTGTTACCCCACCTACTATTCTTAGTTATGTTTACAGCTGGGGCGTCCCCAAGTATAATATCTGTTTCCTTGTTGCCATTGGCAACCGGGAAATGTATTTTTCCTGCCGGGAAATCGGTCGGCGCGATTACAATGTACGGTTGTTCTTCCCAGCGAGGTATTTTGTTCGTAATCGAAATTTGGAATGGAAAGATGAATGGCTTTGTGAAGAGTGGGTAGGCAGGTCGATGAGGTAATGGTGACATGTTTTGTAGGCAATTGTGGAAGAGTTTGAGTATGTGGGAGAGCCTGATGTAATTACTTACAAATTTAGGAAAAAGTGGATTTATATGTGAAGAGTCCTGAAAAAGTAGTGGCAATATATCTGGTTTAGTAAAAACATAATATTTAAAAATGTATACTAAGCATGCATTATACAGCAAAATCTTCTTGTATCACTCTGTACATTGCAGAAAACCACATGAAAATACATTCAAGGGTTTTTGAGTTTATCGCGAACAGACAGACAGATAAACAGATGCAATGGAGGAAATTTGGTTGTCATCAAGCTCCTCTGAAATGGCGAACGGGTTTGACAGATTGGTACGTTTTTTTCTGTATAATAATTGGTTGGTCTGACAATAAGTCCCCCCTATTTTTTCTTTGAATTTTGAAATGGCAAGAAAATGGTGTATAGACCGGCGACGCGTGGATAGTCCTATTTATTGATTTATGTATACACAAACAGTTAAAAACGAGTAGACTAAATACAGACAGATCAAAAGAAATTTCTTCTAGCAGACCTGCGACAGGGGAGTTCGGGGAGAGATGTAGACAGAGTGGGTATAAATGAAAACCTACCTACTAGAAAGACTGCCTATGCTATGACCATTAACTGGCTTCATGTGCAGTACCTCCATGTAATACACGGGTACTCAGCCGGACCAAAAGTCGACCACAAGCTAGCTAGCTAGCTAGCTAGGAAAAAGGTTAAGGAGATGATGATCTCTCCTTGCGTTGTATTCTTCAATGCCGGTCGTGACCTCCCTGCTTCATCACTTTCACTTGCACGACATTTTCTCCATGGCAGATGATGCATAGCATAGCATAGCATCAGCCTTATAATGTCCCCAATGCTGGGACTCAGGCCTCCTCTCAAGGAGAGGGAATGATAATATCGCAGATGATAATAATGACATAAAAAAATTCTAAACCAATAAGGAAGTGTAAGGAAGTGTGAGTGTGTGCGTGTGTGTAACAAACGTATATGGGATTAACACTTGTGCGACAAAATTGTACTGCGACTCACCAAAGCTTGAATGCACGCTTGTGTGACACAATGAAGCTCGAAATCACGCTGGAGTAGCAAATGTGCGACAGCCTAGTAGTCCAACATTAAGGTATTTTTTTTTAGGTGGGAAAATCATCCAATGACGACGTCATTGGATGATTTTCCCCAAGGGTGGGACGTCTCCCACCCTTGGGGAAAATCCCCGCGGAGCGGGAGATAGAGTCGGGGTTAGGTTAGGTTAGGTTAGGCTTCGACCCTGCTGGTCCCCTACGGTTTGCTGACATCTCCTTGAGGCGCACATGGAACAATACGCGCCGTCGACGCCTTAGGCCCGGTCCGGACGGTTGGACGGCGAGCTACCCATTGCTCACCGACCACAAGCCCGCGCCGGTGGCCGGAAATTCGAATCGGAATCCCTGCGGCGGCTGGAGCAAGAGGGCCGTCTTCTTTGCTAGCATTACTGCTTCGCAGAAGGAGGCGACTGCCTGCCTCTCCTCCATGCTTCGAATCAAGGCCTGTACCAAGGCAAGACACGAGAGATCGTTGCCGCCGATCGCCCCCTCGAGGACACACTACGGTAGTGTGTTATACAATTGGACCTATTTGGCGCAACCGTGAGACACTCAATGTTAGTTTTATCCTTTTTTTTTATCTTAAGTGTCGACATGTTGTTTCTGCATTGTGTGTGTCAATATGTGTCAAATAAAATATTTTTCTTTCTTTCTTTCTTTTTAATTGTTTTTGGTGAGTCGCAGTATAGTTTGGTCGCACATCCATCTGTCGAGTTGAAGTAGTACACTCCCAATAAGATACTAAATAGCCATGAAAACCCAATCAAAAACCCAGCCTAACTATGTTAAAACATACAAAACTCAACTATTACAAAATATAAATACGAAATTCAGTGGAACGCCGGTACACGTCTGATTTAATCCCCTGTATCGCTAATGGAAGATAATGCGTCTATACAGCGTTGTAGATAACTATGTATATTATGTATGTATGTCGAGTCTAGCTTAAAATTTCGTTCTGTGCATATGGAGGATAGTTTTCAGGTTTTGTTTTTAAAACATATGATATTTGCAACATGTCTTGAAAGACCTTTATAGAGAGAACATTTTCAGATGTTGTAGATAACCGTGTATGTTGTATATAATATAAGCCGTTAAATTTTGATCGTTTTAATCCCGTGGAGGGTCAATCTGGTAAATGAAATAATATCGATTTGTAAAGAGAAAATTAAAAAATAAAGTAAGTACTTTTTTTTAGACTCGAATTAATTTACGCATGTACGAAATTAATTTCTTTAAGTATACGTCAGCTGAGCGAGGCCAATGACCGGTAGGTGGGTACGCAACGACCGACAACTACCTACAAGGTCATTGACTCGTTTACTTAAAGAAATAAATTTCGTATATACGTATTTTAATTCGAGTTTTAGAAAAAAAGTACTTTATTTTTTAATTTTATCTTTACAAATCGATAGTGTTTCATGTACCAGATCGACCCTCCACGGGATTAAAACGATCAAAATTTAACGGTGTATAATCATGTTGAGTATAACTTAAAACTTCTTTATGTATTTATATTGAGCACAGTTTTCAGATTTTGTTTTTGAAGTGTTAGGATATTTGGGATATGTCTAGAGAGGTCTTTAGGTTATTTTAAACTTTTTTAAACGCTGTAGATAACTGTGTGTATATTGTACGTGTATTTAGTCAAGCTTAAAATTTCATTATGTCCGTATTGAGGACAGTTTTCAGATTTTGTTTTTGAAGTCATAGGATATTTGTGATATATCAAGAGAGGTCTTTATTTTATGTCAACTTTTTTTAGATAGGATATGCTTATAATACGATTATTATTATATTAATATACAGGCGAAAGTTTTTGTGTACGTATGTGTGTTACTCTTTCACCTTCATAAGTCTGATTGAATTTGGGTGCAACTTAACGAATGGCCTAAAGAACATAGGGTACTTTTCATTAGGGTTTTCGAAATGTGTTTGTAACGAGTATATTATGCAGGGCATATGTGAAAATGGTCCTAGACAAAAATGGTCCTTGGGTCCTAATTTTGAATTAGAATGCTCTTATCGATTATTTGAAATTAATTCTTACTAGATTTTATTGTCAGCGGCCTTGCATGCGTAAAATTATATTAATTAATTATTTCAGTGTGAAAGTAGGTTTCTCCATACAAATTTTGGACTGCCGTTTCATCCCCTTATGGGTTGAATTTTGGAAAATTCTTTCTTATTCTTTGTTTGTTTGTTTTGTGTAAGGCCTCTGTTCAAAATTTTAGAGTTCTAGATAATATAAAGATAGGTTTGGGCTAGCCGTTGTTGAGTCAGTGAGTCTGTACTTTTGATTTTTTATAAGTATATACATTTGGTTTTCTTTTTTAAGCATCATATTGTGAATAATATTGAATATGGGATATGTAATTGTGTACTCAATTTTTTAAAATTTATGTAAGCATTATATACCATCGATAGTTACTCATAATGGAATGGAATTACTTATTAGGAATATTGTTTCAAAACCAGTTTTAAACTCTTCATAGGTCAAATTAGAAATTATTGTCACACTCGTTCGTTTTGAGTGATTGAAAACCAATTACTAAATTCAAATGCACCAATAAGATAGCATAAAAAAGTGGCTCTATTATAACGAAAACATTTTGAATTTCAAGCGCCGAGCTAACCAATAGGAGCGGTGCATTTAAACGCGAATTCTGCTCGTGACAGCCGTACGGCCAATCAGATGGGTACACGGGAAGATTAAAGAGCGTACGTTCCTATTAGAATTTTAAAGGATTTTTTTTTTCATTTATTTTTTCAATTGAATATTTTATTTGTTGAAGTGGTCAGGAACTGACGGGTAAATAGAAATTGAAAAGAATAGATTTACCTAGAAGGATGTTGAGAATATATTTCTTTAAAATTACATAAATATAAAATGGATACATGTAAAAAACCATACAACATTTTTTTGTATTTTTTATACACATGTATTGAATCTAAAAGTAACTAATTCACAAAGAAAATTGAGAATTAAGAGAAATGATAGAGATCAATGAGCTATATATGGAATTGAAAATAAATATAATTTTTAGATAATTTCGTACTGATTCGTAGATTTATAAAAAAACTATATGTACAAAAATTTAGATCCCTATCTTATAAACTAAACGAAAATAGTGATTGATAAAAATAATAAATCGTTCTTCGCATAACGAGGTAATTACAAAAAAAGAAACATCAAACTCACTTTCGATTCAATGACACATTCACGACATCAAAAACGTAAGTTAACTTTTACATTTTTTTTTCTTTTTACAAAAATAACAAAAAAAAAAATCAGCACGTGTCTAACCAGAACTCGGTTAGTTCCATTTTTAACGGAGTATTTGTTCAGTTGTCATTATTTGAGGAATCGGCTTCCTAATCGTGTGTTCTTTCACATTATCACGGTACGATGGACGCAGCTGTTGTGTTTTTTATTCAAGTATCTATTCCATTATACAATTTGTTTCGCTAATTGGCTGTTTTGATAGCCGATGTGATGGGAAGTTAAATTAGTTTTTTTTTTAGTTTTAGATTTAAATTAATTACGGTTAAAAGATTTTGACCTTTTCGATCTCAAAATTCTTTATGTACAGGAAAACAATCACGTAGTTTTTTCTTTGCCATTGATTTTATTCTGATAGATTATATACTTCAATTTAATATTTTGTAGGTATTATAATCTACATCACAAGCCATATCACAATGTTGGCATACATTTTGAACAGAATAATAAAACACATACAGACTTAAAAATAGCATTAATTATTATTATAATTAAAATTTGATATAATTTGACATACGTTTAATTGTTTTGTGGGATGATTAAAATAAAATGTAACCTTTGGATCGTGATATTTGAAATGAATAAATACTTACTTATTTTTATTATTATTAAAAAATTAAACATTGTCCAATAAAACCAAATAATAAAGGCTCATATCTTGCCCCCAGAATGATAATTTTATTTTTACATGTTTCCAACTTACGCCCTTTTCGAGTCGAGTGAGCCGAATTAGTGACCAGCGATGTGTATAAAGGGTCCTAAAACTTTCGGCAGTTTTAGACGAGCGGCAATGTGTGCCGGCCGTGTATACAGGGGTTAAAACGAGTTTTTTTTTAAATATGCACAGCTTTAACACTCTGGATAATTATATCTTTTTAGCCACCGATAATTTTTTTTAGAGGACTGCACAGGTGAGAATGGTAATATTCATTATTGTTTGTAAAGTACAATTATATTACTGTTGATTTGCCAGTAAAACGAATGTTTTTTTTTATAAAAAAAAAAAACATAAAATATGCGTGATTGAAAAACTCATTTAATTTCTCTCACGCTCTATATATTTTACAAATCGATAAATTTAATAAAATTACTCTCGGTTCAATACTTCACTTCAGAAAAAAAGAAACAAGTCGAATGCATAACCTATTTTTTTTTTATTTGGTCAAAATTCATGCAACAAACTACGCTCTAAATTACCCAACATAATTAAACAAAAAAAAACAATTATAATTTAATTTCCGACAAGCACAAATAGTTGGCGGGCCCATAAGCCATACTACCGTACAAGGCCTGAAACCCGATACGTCTGACAGCGCTCAACTTCTTGACAGGCGCGGGTCTGCGCGTGCGCCGAACACCCCGCCACGTATTGTTATGTTGAAATATTGAGTTGATATAGTTGTTATATAGTAAGATATGACCGGAATAGTTTTTTAGTGTTGTTTTCCGTTTACGACAGGATTTATTAAAAAAAAATCTTTATATTTAAATTAAAGCAATATTATAGATTGAAATCTGTAAGATAATACCGGTAAGGGGCAGCAGGATAATTATGGATGCTAGGCAATCAAACAATTTTCTGAAGAAAGTACCAAGCAGTTTTTTAATACGTGGCCGAGCCACGCAGAGAAAAGCTACGTGAAAACCCAAGCAAACATATAACAAATAAAGACACAGTACTAAAAACAAGTACCAGAACGTACAAGTCCGAACCATAATTACTAAGATAAACATCTAACTCGTAACGTCTAATTAAAAGCGAGCATATTATATCAAGTTTCGCGACGAGCGATAGTGTCTAGCGATCGTTTCTGAACGCGGGCGATCTCCCTGTCACTATGACAGTTGACAGGTGTCACGGGCAGGGCCGCCAACATTAAAATGTGGTATTATTTTATTTCACGTGAGAATCGTTCATCATTTGTAGTGTCATGTCGGGTTATGAGACTGGACGTTGGACGTAAGGATGGAGGGTGATATTTCTTGAACTAGTGTTAGACATTTCGTGGTCCTAGTTCATATTTGTGATGAAGCTTTTAGGATTGCGAATTGTATGAAGAAATATAAAATTAAATACTCATTTGATTTCCACAGAGTTTTAAATGAATATTAAAAACAACATAAAATTTAAAAATACTGTAAACTAGTTATTGATTCCACAACGCAACTTAAAAAAATATAATCAGCCCCAATTTACCCACAAAAAAATCTGTCAATTAATAGATATCTAATTAGACAAGAAAACCTCTTGGCAGCCCTCAGTTGTGATGCCTCGGTGCACCTCATTACCCTGACCACGAACAAGGCAATAGATCATGCCGAGAACGATAGTGCTAAGATCCTCCGGCGTAGGTGGTCCGTGACAAAAAAAAAAATGTTAGAAAATCAAACTTTTACGCGGTAAATCGAATTTGTTGAGCGCTGTGATCGATCAATGATGTCGTGGATGGTTTAGTTCTTGATCAGATTTTGTGATTTGGATGTGATATTTGTGTAAAAATTGATTAGTTATTTTTTTTAATAAGCTATATAAACCTGTGCTTGACTACGATCCCACTTAAGAGCCCGTATAGGCTCTTAATAAACTAGTTACTCTAGCCTTGAAGACTCTAGCCCTAAATTATAATCGGACGGGAAAACGCAGCAGGCAAATTGATTGAAGAGTAGATTTTCATTGTTGACTAATGCTTGTTCAGTGTTCGTCTAGTTTCACGTTTTCATTTTACATATGTATATTATAAGTAGTTTAATCCGCAAAGTTTTGCAATTCACCACAGCTAAAAATCTGACAATTTAAAACCGATTTTTATTTTGAAGTATATACTTATCTCATCTATGTTGTCTAAAATTTAGTTTCAAATCGAGATTAATGACTGAGCATCGTTCTGAAAGACGACCCTCAGAATCTTATTAACGAAGTAGGTACTCAAAGCAAAACTACAAATAGACCAAGCATTAAGAACTTAATCACCTAAACGATCTGTCCCCAAAAAGACATACAAAAGAAATGTCCTCATTGAATGAAAATCCTTGTACCATTAATCTATCCACTTTTCCATGACCATTCACCATCTACCCGATTCCAAAGGTATCTTCACAAAAACCATTACTATGAATACAAATACCCATACAGGAAGGGGCCTTCATCCCCTAGAATTACTATTAGTATTATCTATAAACATTTTAACGTACACGGTTAACCCGCGGAGACCCTGGTTCGATTCCCCGGTGGATAGCGATTGTAGGGTGCGGTCGTAGGGGTGTTTTTTGCAATTCTCTTAGGGCGCAGAGATTGGGGCGGTCTGTCTCAGTTCATTATAGATGTTAAGTTGTTGTCGGTGATTTGAATTGAAGTGGTTTTTTTTGGTGAAATTATTGATAGTTCGCAATGTATGAAGTTACCTACTTTAATAATATTCAATCGATCAGTATAGTATGCGTTTTGCGAATCGTATTGTGCTCTTTCATTGTTTGATAACATTTGATGGCACTTTAGATTAATTTTATTCAAGTTTCCTTTCGAGAAAAACTCCAGACAGTCAATAGTTACAAATAATGCAAACAAAAACGTGTCAAACTATTTTGATACTCATCAAAGGACCAAACATTGTCCCCTGAGGGACGCTAGTTAAAGTACCGAATATGTTATATAACACGATGTAAGCGAGAGCAACAGTCTGTGACAAAGGACTGTGGGGAGTATTGTCCCCATTTTAAATACCGTATTGTAACCAAAAATAATTACTATACCCGTTACTAAAAGTACATTGCAAGTTTGATGATGTCATTCGCAGTGGTTAAGTTATAAATTGCTTGCTTATCGGGTTAGCCACAGTAACAAAGATCCGAAGCACGTATATCCCTGTGTTCGGGGTAATCGTGCTGGCTGGATTTTCTCACAGCTTTGACTTTGCCACTTAGTGCGGTTTCACGAGGGAAACAATGGGTGCAGTTGCTATAAATATTGTACGTAATAGCTGTTTTTTTTTTTTTTTTAAAAAGGTAAACTCTTTCGACACTTTAACCAAAACTGAACTAAAAGGTGTCTCCAATTACAAGAGTATTGCGTGTAAACGAAAACGAGAGCGTTCGCGTTCATACGCCACATAATACGTACGAAGCCTCCAAAATGCCTCACAGTAGCGTTTCGGCGGTGTCAAGTTCCCGGACTAATTCTGACAGCTACAAGTTTGGTAGTTTATAAATTCTCGTAGCTAACGAGACATAAAATGTGTTTATATTAGCAGTTATTTCTAAGTGTTGGCCTTTTGCTTCGTTTTAATTTTTTGTGCTAACTGCCATTCGCAGTTTTTGAAACTGCGAATGGCAGTTAGCACAAAAAAATTTAAGTTCTTTTATTTATTATAGATACATTATAAGAAATATTAAGATAGGCTTTTTGGTGGATAGGTACTTACGCGTTCGTTGTGATAACATTAACAACAGTATTTATTTAAATAACTAACACCGATCTTCCTAATAAAAATTCAGTCTCGCAACATTCGATCTAGTTTCTACAAATCGGCAGAATCAGCCGCCTCGGCGCGTTTCGCTCGATCGAACTCATGAATTCTAAATTTAAATTAGATGTCTCCAAATCGTATTTAACGGTCCTTGGGCGCAACTGTTGATTGGCGATGTTTGCCGCTTTCGTGTTCTGCGGTTGGCGCCATTGTTTTCTATTTTCAATTTCGATTCTTCGAAAATTATCTTTGTAAAAATGTTTCTTTTTGTATCCTTGGGAATGTTTTGGTCCTTTGTGGTGCATAACTTATATAATATAGATATACATAGTTAGTTATTTTATGGATTTTAGATTTTATTTCTAATTATCTAAGCGACATTTTCTGCTTACCATAACAATTAAGTCACATTCCTAAAAGCATTGACCATTTTACATTTACAATATTTAAAATATATAATTCCCTAACCCTAGTATAAAATTCCCTTGCATCACTATAAATATCAGTGGACTTAAAACCGTCAATTCCTATACCATCATAAGCAGTTGACGTTAATCCGCGAGACAAGGGCAGCGATACTAGTCGCTGCAGATCCTTACATCATAACCACAAGTGTGAAAGAGATATCGAATATTCTGTGCATTCACGCGTAAACGTGGAATTATTGTATAGCGCCCCGGGAGAAAAGCGGCGTAAGTATGCGGTAGTCTTTTGAGAATTTGTTTTTAGCTGTTGAATCATTTTTATAAAGTAGAGGATGTGTATTGCTTTTGAGTAGTTTCTTTTGATATTTGATATGAGGCTCTAACAACTGTTTGAAATATAAGTTATTTTTATAGCTTTTGTTTACAAAATTGAATTCAATTATTATCTTTAGTTTAAGTAGCACATCGGTATTTATATTTGAAAAAAAAACATAAAATAACCACAGCAAAAACCGCTCAAGCTAAATAGCATCGCAATATAGTAAGTACTCAATTTGCATATCCTCAATATTCAACTAAGACTATTCACAGTAGGCTGTGCCGACATCACATAAGCCTCTCTGACACTTTTACACTTACACCGTTCTACTGCCGAGCCGTAATCGATTGTTCCACGTATTTTTGTACGCTTTTAGTTGGTAAGAAACATCACGCCCATTCGACCGTTATGACTAGGCAACGGAACGCACGACATATATCTGTCCTACTCTTACACTTGTGTGGACCTATCAGCTTGTCCCTTTCACCTATTTGCCCAGTGGGCCGAGTGCGTAGGTACGACAGTCATAAAAATAGCCCCTTTGGCGCCGAATCTTCTAGGGGTATTCGGTATTTCGATTTTGTGTCCTCTTGTTACGTGGGGTAGATAATATAGGTATTTTTATGATTAGTTATAGGTACTGCTGTTATGTAGCGGATAGGCTTGGTAGGTTCGCTGTCCCCTTTCTTAGGTTTATATAACAAGAATTGTAGTATCTGACTTTTCTGGGTATTACGAATTATTGTGACTTGTTTTATTATAGCTTAGTTAAGGAAAGGTTAGTTGAATCGTAGAATATTTTTTTTGTAATAAAGGACCAATAATAGAATTGTCATAAAGTTCATAAACACTAAAACCAGTATTATTTATACTCATTAAAGTTATTTTTTATTATAGGACAAATCCCCGCTTGATATTGCAACATATCCACAAAAGCAACATTTACGATTTTCAACTTTTTTTTATTCCATTGTGTCATCAAATGTTTACTTTGTGTCACGTATCGTGATCACAAAACGTCGTCGTGTTTTTGTATTGTGACGTTACTGACAGAAAAATTGGTTTGAGGTGAGGAAAAAATGGAACACTCACGTATTGAAATATAAGTAAATATTATTCCGAAATTTTACCATCGACACCAAAATAGAAATTATTGTCTCGATGATTCTGTAAACTATATTATACCCCTTTCAGCTTTCCCAATTATGAAAACTTGTTAAGCTTTTCTATTTCTAAACCCTCGTAAATAACTTTGTCTCCCAACTCAAAATCCCAAAATGTTCAAAATTGTTGTTTCGTCTCAATTTAACCCATAAAATAGGTGTTATTTTATCTACCTCTGCCGCTACCGATCCCTAAAAATTACAAAATTTTCACTTTGTTATTTTTAGCCATGATTGGCCGGGCAGATGTTGGAGCCGTCTGGTTCGATTACCATCCGTGTCACTTCAGCAATGGCTTTATTTTATATCTTGTACGTGATATTTTTCGCAGGGAACCGCAGTTTTTATCATTTTTTTATTCCTCTCATTAATTGTGGGGAGAATGTTGGCGGCTCTCGTTACTTTACATGGATTTTATGATGTTCTTGTAATTGCAACTCGGTTGGGTTTTATTTTTATTTGCTTTGCCATGGCCTAGATTTATTTAGTACGCACTGGCTGAGGCTATGAGAAAAACATATTGTTTCTGTGAGAATATCATTGAGATAGACACAACCATAGATAGAGAGAATAGTTTTTATTATGTAAGTACACCATTTAAAATATGTTTTTCCCCAGCCATTACTTTCCCACAGCTGGGCAAAGGCCTCCCTCAAGTCCGTCTAGATATTATGCAGTCCTCGTAGTACGCGTCTTGATCAGCTCGCTACCTCTTTCTGGGCTGGCCTCGACGGCGCTTTCCCTCTGTAGGAGCCCACTGCATGGCGACTTTTGCCTAATAGTCACTGTGCAAGCGACTGAAGTAACTCTCCTTCTCCCATTTGAGCCTGGCAGCCTTTCTGGCCACGTGTACCTACCTATTATGCACGTTTTAGAGCGCAGTGTGTTATTCCATATTCGGTCTGTTCTTTGAACACCTAGAATACTGCGCTCCAAAGCTCCTTGGCACACCCCAAGGTGAAACTTTTGTGATTCCGTGAGTGACCAGATCTGAGCACCGTAGGCTAGGATAGGCAGTATACACATGTTGATGAGTTGACGCTTAAAGGAGATCGATAGATAAAAAAAAGTATAGATGAAAAAAGTAGAGATATACTGTAGAAACATGTGTTCATTTTTTTAATATTAAGTAATACTTATTTTAAGGGACTACAATCAGTAGTCAATATTTATTATAGACACACTGGGATTAATAGTCCATCTTTTAAAAGGTTTTCTTTACATTTTTTTTGAGCACTCAATATTAGTAGGACCCAATTCAGCATTCAATTTGTTATTGACATAAAAGTTGACAGAGCTAATAGCAAAATGGAACCGAAAAATTTATGAACTGTCCCTATAATAGGAGTATTTGTATGGGTCCATACAAAAACCTAATAAAACGGCATCAAACATCCCGAAGTAAAATTTTATAAGCCATCATCAATAACTGAATGGACCGTTTGTGTAGCACACGGTCCATCTTGAAAAGATTTTGGACAATGGGCCCGCGTCCGTCCGAAACATATGCTCCTAAAATGTAAAATTGCGAAATTGGATTAAAAGAGAATTATTGTCACCGAATTTTGTCCAAGTTATTTTGATGGGCGGCACAATGGGTGCTTGAGCATATGT
Organism: Leucania comma; assembly: GCA_958295575.1. NCBI lineage: Eukaryota > Metazoa > Arthropoda > Insecta > Lepidoptera > Noctuidae > Leucania > Leucania comma. Next base: position 16,878,787 of record OY282477.1, on the reverse strand, counting down.
TTTGTGAATTTTAATTACAATATCGTATTGCTAATAATATTATGACGTATTTGAAATTGGTTTAATAGATACTTGTGTCATCGAGAGTTTGAGTCACATTTTGATTGACGTGTCAAAGTAGATGTGTTAAATGGAATTATGCTTCTTATCTGGGAAAACAGCACAGCTTCAGTGTAACCACGGATACAGCTGAATAAAAGGTATTTCACATGGAGCGACTATCTATCTGACCTTCACAACCCAGTAACTGGGGGTTATAATAGGTATCTCTTACCAAGACTGGTGTCAAAGATGTTTCATGTCAAAGATGAACAATTGGGTCCATCGGCTGAGCTCAATTTTGAGTTTGAGTTTTTGAGTTTGAGTAACTTTTTTATTATTTATAAGTAGATTCGTGTTTGACCACTAACGCAATTGATAGTCAGCGATGAAGTGGTCGACGATGGAGCACGCTTGCTTAGAAGTCACACATTCACTCTTGACTTAAAGAACCCTAGGTTGTAGCTATCAGGTAACATAGACTCCAGTAAGGAATTCCTCATCTTAGCTGTGAGCACCCAAAACATCCCAAAACTTTTTGTGATTATATCTGGGTTGTCCACCATGCTTAATGTTCTCTTGTTCGACGAAGGTAATTCGGTGTGTAATTTATGTTTAGCAATCTAAGCACCGAACTTGCCTTGAGATCGACCCGAGTGGTCGTTATATTATTTTATCACAAATATTTTAAAGACTAATAACAAAATAAGTTTATAAAAAACACATTTCATAAAGAGCTTAAACATGATGGGGTCGACTCCATTATCAGACCAGGTCCATGTTACCATATTAATGCAATGTCATCCAAGTTACACAGCTATTTGGTATAGCTCAATCGGTTAGGGGCAACTGTTTCAAAATCCATTTGTAAGATTCGTCCCTAAACACAAACATTGAAAGTTAATTAAAAGCTTACAACAAAGATACTTACACTAGGAATATTGTCGTTATTGCACACGTTTTCGCTGAGCAGACGGTCCCTGATCTCCCAGGCGAAGATTGAGGGACACTCCCTCTTGTAGTCAGCTATCTTCTGGACCACGGGCGTCGTGGCCACCCTTGGCTTGGACCCTCCGATGGCCCGGGGCTTTATCGACCCCGTCTCGTAATATCTGCGTGCAAAGCTGAATTTAGTTTGGAAGATGAAGAGGCCGAATGAGCTAATTCTTTTTTGCTCAATGGCGTTTCGGTTTTTTAGTTGTGTTGTTAGTTGTGTTGTGTGATATATGAGTGTATGTAAACTAAGGGTGTTTATTCTTGAAGACGACACACGTCTTTCGATAAATCGACTTCAAGACGCCCTGATCTAGAACAGGAAATCGAGGAATTCTATATTGTTACGGGAATGTTCGAAAAAGCTCTCAGGTGGCTTTTAATCCTTAAAAATCTGACACTCTCTCTCGCTCTGATCAGAACGGGAAGAGTTATCTACCTATTCTTTGTTAGGAATAATTCAGACTTATCACCAATAACTGAAGTATTAGAATATATTTTGATAATAAGCGACTTGTTTAAAGCACCAAATTTCTGGTCTTCTTTGATGATACGCGCTCAAGCGGGTGTATTTATTTGACAAGATAAGATTTTTTATTTCCTCAAGGGGTTTCAACGAATTCTGGCCCTGACAGCATTCACTGCCTGTTGAGTCCTCACAACGCGCAGCTGGCCTGAACTTTTATGATCGTCAATAGAAGAAGTGTTGGTGTATGAGCCGTGCATCTATGGAACGATAAACAAATATAGCGACTGATACCAAACTTCAGTAGTGTTTTAAATATTATTGTAGGTTCCATCTTCACTTAATGCAGAGCAATCACAGTTCAAATCTACTCCATTTTAATTGATTAAAAATAGTGGGAAATATCTTTACAAAAATATGTCAACACTAGATAATATTTGAATTATTCATATCAGACAGAAGTCGTGCATTACATAATAAAAAAAAAACTCTTAAGTGAAAATATACTTCCCTCACTGAACCCCATTACCAACAAAACACTTAAGTACTACCAAACCTACAATTTACTACAAAATTATCAGAACATCCCTTTTCAACTAAAATACTATTAAAACACAATTACAAACATAATCTCTAGCATCCCCTTAACTTGAAGTACCTATACAAAACGTTGCCAAATTCCGTCTGATTGTGCTCTTTTGCCACAGAGGGAAATTAAACCCTCTGTTTTCAAAGATAAGGTTTCAAATGGCTTGAGGATGTATTTCAGATGTACTTGAAGCAATGTATTGTTATGAGATAGACATGTGTCGATATTTCGGGTCTTGATTCAACTGTGGTGGTAGCATATTGTATTGTATCCAAATGTCAGATGTTTAGTCAGCAGTTTAGTGTTAAAGACCATTCTTCTTCAGTGTTTTGCTGGCTGAAATTAGTGACTTGTGCGTTTTTTATAATCTACTAGCTTCTGCCAACGGCTTCGCCCACGTGAAAGTCGGTTTATCCCCTTAGGGGGCGAAGGTTTATAAAATCCGTTCTTAGCGGATGTCTACAACCTATAAGGAACCTACCAGCCAAATTTTAAGTTTGTAGGTGTTATAGTTTCTGAGATTTCATGATTAATCAGTGAGTGGTATTTCGCTTTTATCTAAATAGATTTAGCATTGAGTATCCTTTGGCCAGCGAGTTTATTCTAAAGAGTTACTGTGGCCCTTTTGTAAGGTCGTTTCGCTTTAGGGCAGAGCGGGAGCACTCCTATTTTCTTCTTTACCTTGCGTTCCAGGACCTCGGGTTTTTCTTTCAGAAGTGAACCCATGGGCGAACAGTGGCCCTGGAACGCCAAAGACAATTGAAGGAACTTAGGTGGATTTTAGTCAGTAAAAGTCTGTCACTCTCTCTCATTCCGCTTAGAGCGTGAAGAGTTCTTTGATGATTTCCCATATTAGAAAACAAAAACATTGTGCGTATTTGATAGATATTTTGACGCCAACTCGAAACGGCATCGTCAAAACTTTTCACACAATCCAAAGGTGTAAGTAATATGTAAAAAAAGGTAGGAAAAGGTGTAAGTATTATACACATGTACATACTACTCTAACTACTATTTTTAGTGTCCCAGTTACTTATAGCCTTTTCTTAAGGTGTAAAATAATCTAACAACTTTTACCGCTCATGGTGGAGCGAGACCGAATGTCTGACTATTACTGACTAAAACTGACCCGTGTCCCTAAAATTGCCATTTGCGTTCCAGGGCAACTCTTTCGAACAAACCCGCAGGTTATTCATAGAATTCTCGTGACAATTTTGACAAAGATGACAACCGAAACTTGTGACTTACTTAAATACTTTTTATAAGTCTATCTCCCGATTTTTGATTTAGGCATTTGAAGTTGATTATTTGACAAACTGCCAAATTTTGACAGGTTTATAGTATGGTTTGAGACGTTCTTAACTCAAAATACTCAATTCAGAAACCCATCCTGTATCTGATGGCGTATCTAGTCGCTGTCTGGTCAACAATTCCGTGTTCTGTACTAATTAGAATTAAAAAATCATCAGAAAATGGTCTTATGATTAACAATTTCATTTTAATTAATAAGAATAATAAATTGTATATTATTTATATAAAAAAGAAATAGCAAATGATCAATAGCCATAAAAAAATAAACACAAACGAAATCAAGCTGTCACAGAAACTATCAGAAAACCGTTACAAAATGATTACAGAGACATAACAAATAAATAACAAACGTGGTTTTATCAGAACTGTCATCAATAAAGTTTACTTAGGCATTCTCAATAAACATTTACTGGGATATTAAGGCCCATCGTCGCATTGTAATCGCTTTCGCCCAGGGCGGATTTTCTCAAGGGGCGTAGTCGAAGGGCGCTGTCGAATGCTTTTTAATTGAGAACTTTAAGTTCGATGAACTTTGATTATGTGCTGTGCTTTTGGTAAACAGAAGAGGGTAGGTAGCTTTGTAGGAGGTAAATAACGTTTAGGCGAGGTTTTTAGAGGCGAAAATGAGAGGTGCGAAGTGTAGTTATAATATTACAATCTTTAAAGGGAAACAAAGAAATTAGCTGCATCTATTTTGCTAAAGAAGGACACGGCACGGTGGGAAGGAAGCGCAGTGATTGGGCGATTGGCTGCTGTACCGCGAATCGCGGGTTCGATTACCCCATGAAACAATTTTTTTTTGTATGTGAGTTTACATGTTTGTAAATGCATCAACGATACAGGAGTAATTTCCTATGTCGGGCAACGTTTACAATAAACAACAAACAATAACAACATGAGAAGTATCCACTACTATAGGGCCTTGTTATGGTATTAAAAGTTGTTAAAAAAAAGAAAAGAAAGAAAAAGATTAATTTTAATGGCAGTACATGAAATGTGCACGATACACAGGAACTACCAGTCCTAACAACTAGTCAATTTAAACCAAATTGATTTCGCATATAAAAGTCTGTAAATTAATATACTGATATAATAAACGTCATCCAACGCTTCATTACATATTTGTTCACTCATTACAAAATAATAAAACATTAACGAAAACCAAATTTTGATCAAGTAACTAAATTGCCAGCCACAAACGCAACAGAAATTGCAAACAAATTGTCGCGAAACCGACCAATTATTGCGTCAAACAATAATAAATTGATCGAAATCAGAGCTGGGCCACAATGCCGGCTACTCGACCAACGTTAATTCATTGTTTCAACTACATTGCTTGCTCCTCAGAATGATACAGATAATTCGATTCGTGAAACACGTTGTCACAACTCAATGGACACGCAAGTGCGAATAGTAAAGTAGTTATGAGCCGTCGGGGGGTCGAAAGATTAGATGTAGGATAGGCTCGAGGCAAAAGGCACTTATCAGAGATTGTTTTTTCGAGTGGTTATTTAAAAGTAACCGAATTACGCACCCTATCGAAAATATGTCGCAGGGAGCTCAATTTATAAATATTATTTTTATTTGATGCAAAAAAATATATTGAAGTTATTAAGAGGACTACAGTACCTAAAGCGCGGTAACTCTCGGACTGCATACAAGAGAAAGAGATTCGCAAAGATACTCGAAAGAAGCATTTTAGAGATTCACTAAAAATCTACAGATTTGATTATAAAATTAAAACATTACCGGTAAAATGATACTTATAAAATAATCTGACAAGCAACCAGAATGATTGCATGTAAGTAAAATGAGTACATATTATTATAGTCCGGTTTTAAATCTATAAAAGTAATTTACAGGCATCATCGAGATTTTTTCCATCGTACTAAATTAATTTAGTATTATATTTTGAATACACTATGTATCTAGCATTTATTATTCTATTATTTAGCATTGTTTTAAGTTGCACCTGCCATGTTATGTTTCTGCACCAACTTAAGGTCGACTGGTAGTAAATACCTAGCATTAAATCTGCCTTTGTACAGTGTTCCATTAGTGCATAAAGTTTTAAATAAATAAAATTATTCTGAAAGCTAACAAACCCATTTTTTTTTATTCTGTTTACTGCAGTGAACCGTATATTACTCGCGATTAGCTCCTATATTCCTCTTAAATGAACATTTTAGGATCGGACTCAACAGGCTGCGAACCCTTTAGTTTCACAATCTTGATTAGAAAACATTTTAGAAATAAAAATATCGTTATCAAGAAAAATCTCAATTTTTAACAGTCATCCCTCTACGAATCCATTCCGATTCGAAAACTTTCCCTCGACGTAGAGAATTGCTATCAAACACAAGTTAACAGCGGGACCTCTTCTTAATTAGGAGTCCTGCTACGTTTGCCCTTCTGTGGGAGCCCTGAGGAACACTTTTCAACCCCTTCGCTTAGTAATTGGCACGATAAGAATGTCCAGGGGTGTGTGAGAACGATTGAGGCACTTGCAGCCGGCGCGAGGCTAAAAGAGGTAGGTGACGGCAATTTTCTTTCTTCGATTATTGGGAGTATTGATAGAATGACAACCAAGGAAAATTTTGAATAGAGGAGACAGTAAGGAAGAAAACAACATGGTACTGGCAAAATTTTATCTTTTACTACTTTCTGCCAGCGGTTTCGTAGTAAAGGGAATATACTTCAGGGATAACATGTAAACGATGATCTATGTCATGACGTGGTCTACACGTGTTCCGAATTTCATCGAATTCGGTTCAACCGTTTGAGCGAGAAGGAATAACAAACATACCAATATCTTTAAATCTATAAACTTTCACCTTTATAATACGAGGTAATGTCAGCGGCTTCGCCTGCGTGAGTGAAGAAAATTATCCTAAGAGAACACACCCTCAGGATAGAATAAAACCTATCCTTCGATGTGCTAGTCTAGGATATAGTCTATCTGTCTACCAAGTTCCATGGAAATCCGTTCAGCTATTCGAGCGTGACGAAGTAACAAATATACACGCATGTGATTAATTATATAGTTTGATTCTCAAAACTGCAGAATTCACGAACATGGAAAGGTACAAGAAAACATGCTATTAACCAAAATTGTAGTCCACAAACAATTTTTTCCCACAAAAACAACTTGTTTCGCCAATATCTTAACAAGCAAAAACATTACAAAATAATAGCATAGCCACAGGGCGATATTATAGGGTTCGCTGGGCCAAATTTATTTTTCCTATAAGATCTCTTGAAGTGGCGTCAAGCCGTCTCCCTCAGTAGGGGTGCCAATTACTAGAAAATAATGTTTTTATTTTGATTTTTATTTAGGGGCGGTCGTGGGACAGCCCTGAAAGGCACACCCTATATTAAAATGAGTCTAGTTCTTTGATTGACGTCTTTACATTTTTTTTTATTGTTTGATTGACTTTTGACATTTTTGGTTCCCATTCAAATGTGTATGTTATTTGAATGGAATGCTTAAGCATTGTTTAGTGTGAATACTGACTGGATATTAAAAAAATAAGGCATATGTGTGTACTAAGAAATTCGTTAAACTCTGATATTATTAACGAACATTTCAGACTCGATGAGTACACCTACTACATGGACACCTGAAAGAGATGTCAGTAAAACCGTGTGGACCCAGAAGGGCATCGGCCCATTAGAGTCTCGGGGACTTCTCGAAAAGGAAACCCGTGTTCTTAGAACTAAATGCCAACTAAAAGATATCCTTCCGCTCCAATCAACAGCGATAGGAGTCATTGGTTGATTTTCAACTTAAAAAAAGAAACACCTACATCTGCAACAGCTTTGCAGGGCTTTGTGAAATCAGTTATTTAAAACCATTACGAAAACAATTCCATTACGATTAACACGAATACTTCACTGGCGGCATTTCAATAAGCACTCGATCCGAGGGCCGAAATCCTCCGTGATCTCCAGATAAAATCGCAATCAAACAATAAAATTGCCGGGCGAAATTAGAGTCGCACCCCAAGGCAGCACCCGATGTCGATTCCCACCTTACGCCCCGTGGCGCACACGTCAACCATTCAACAAAAACAATACACACTATGGGAATGCAAACTCCAACTATTGTATTGATTAAGTCATTGAAATATTCCTTAATTTTGTCCGCGACAGCTTTGAAACGCATTGTGCGGTTCCTTAGGCTATGTTATGGGAATTCCATCAATTTGCTAACGCGTGGCGGGAGAATTTGACCCCATCTCACTTAGACATAATCGATTCTTTAACTTTTGTTGCCTCACAATGGGTTTTGTGTGAAATAATTCGTTTATTCGTGTAATAGTATTCGTTTTAATTGTTATTTGTGTATAGGTGCTTGTTTCCTATTCCAAAGAATTAGGTCTTTCTTTTGAATTGTCAGTAAGCCTTGAGAAAATAAAAACTTTAAGTAATATGGTCTTATGTTAAAGACGTTTCTAAATGAAAAGTGTCATTTGGTGGGTTGTAAGTAATTCTGTAGTGTCAGACTTTATGATAGATGATGTTCTTTGTGTAGCGGCAATTTTCTATCTCGCCACGAATTCTTTGGACCTTGAAATTTATATAAAAGATCTATTATAAAGAGTTGCCGAAGAGCGATTACGAAGGTTTATTAAGATTTTAGATAAACATAATTTTGAGAAAAAAGTGTTAAAAATATTGATGGAAACTTTTTGAAAGAAACAGCTTATGTAAAACGTGTCAACTAAAATGAGTCATGTAAGAAAAAATAAACATATATTTTTCAATACACTTACTTGAAAACCTGCTCTTGTCCTATCGCTTTTAGGCACACAGTTCACTATTTTTCGCACTAGTGCTAAAAAGTGCGCGTACTTGCTCCGTCACAATTTTTTTTTACATTTATCGTATCAGGCTGGGGCTGTTACCGCCCCCGCGAGTCGCGCTTCATGTCCCATTTACTGTCTTCGTAAGTGTATTGAAAAACGTCGTTTGATACACGTGAAATTTGTCACTGCAGCGCTTGGCTCTATAGCACCATCGCCAAGGCTCGTGCGAATTTCGCCTCGGTTGCAATGATGAACTCTCTCCACTTGTATCGAAATGTATTATTATAGGACTTCGTTTCAAAGACCGCGTTCTCTTGTGTGATGATAACAACTGCAAAGCACTCTAAATTAACACCAAATAGAACAATAAACACTTAAAACCAACAGACCTGCCGAGTATCTTGGAGACGCAGCCGTTGGAGACCTGCAGGATACGGCTGATGTCGCAGGGCCGCGCCCCCGAGTGCGCCAGCTCCACTATCTTCTGGCGCGTCGAGTCGGGCAGCGGCCTACCGTTCACATAGACCCCGCCGAGCTGATTGATGCCACTGTGCCCGGCAGAGGAGCACCCGAACAGGGCTCCGCCCCCCATCGCCGCGCTGTGCATCAGCTCGTCTGTAACAGGTGAAAATGTTAATGGAACTGATTAGGGATAAGGTAAGTGGCGTAGCTACCAAGATGGTAAGCAAAGGGGCAGTGCCCCGGGGCCCCTAAGCTCGGTAGGGCCAAAACTATGATAAGTGTTTGCTTATTGATGTGGCGAAAAAATTGTCGCACCATCGATTCTAAATCACTCAATTGTAGTTTGCAACATTACTTTTACGATGACAACTTGTTTTTAGTTAGTAAAATTTGACACTCCCGCTCCGGGGCAGGAGAAGTTATTCGATGATTTTCTGAATTAATAGAGGGGCTCCAGTGTTTTTGCCTCTGGGCCATTGGTCAATCAGCTACGTCACTGGATAAGGTTGCCATTATGTTGGCAAGACTGATCTTGACCCTCACATTAGCTATGTGCGGGCATAACCTTCATAGTTATTCATTCTGATAGGTATCAGACTTGTTAAGATGTAAAAAAATATCATGTTTTGAGAACTAAACTTAGAGAGAGAGTAGGCCCTTGTATATAGCACGTCTCCTGAGCGCGATCGACACGTTTTTGACGTTCGACGCTATACTTGAGCCTTAAGAGCTTATCTTGCGGTTATAATAGGCCATTGTTAACAGATATTGCAAATATTTCATCAAATTCTTTTTGAACATGACTATATAAAAACTTTTTCTGGTCGAACAGAACAATAAAAGTTCACATCTGCACCTCTTCAAATTCTAACGCTTCCTCAATTTTAACTTGAGTGGTATCCTCATGTATAGAAACATCCTTTGATATTATCTCCTAGATAATTATCTGCCTCAAACTATAGATTGCGACCATCTTTCACAAAAAAGCCTATAAAAAACTTAACCCGTTTAAAAAAATAATCCGCTTTGCGAAAAGTATCTTCAATAAAAAAGGGGTTTCGCGGTGCACGATAGAAAACCACAAATTTTTATCTAATCTCCGAAGATCCGAAGATATTTTTAGCTTCATTGTTTATGTGGACCGTTAATAGGTACGTCTTTTTTGATATAAGATCTTTAACGTTTTGAACGTTTTCCTGAAGTTGAAATTCAATCAATTTAAGACCAAAACTGTTAGATATTGAATATGGGCTGCGAGAAGGCTGGAGTTATTATTGGCCCTAGGACGTAAAAAGGCAACTGAAGGGTGGGTTTTACTCAATAAAAGTCTGACGATGAGATATTTGATGATTTTCTATAAATATAGAAACATTTTTTTAATCGATTCCGCTGTGAAATTGACAAACATATCCGCACATAATATCAAAACAATAAAATTGCTTCAAATTACGAACACATCGCATCCTTTAATCGGGCCAAATTAGACGGTTGGTCCGTCCACAATTATAACCAAGTGAACTGTTTACAAGCCAATAGTCTTCAATAGCAGTGCATCAGATCGGATGAACCCAACCACCGCTCCTACAATTCTTTTATCCACCCCTCACAAACTGGCGGTAAAAAGTGAACAATTGGATGCAATTTGTGGCCGAATTTGGGCCAGGCCCTTGATTAAGGCCTTAAAGGGTGGGGGCCTAAGTTCATTGTTTTGTCCCGGCAATTTTTTTGCGGTCGCCTCGTGTATAATTTTCGTAGTTCGTGCATCGAATCCGGAGCGACCGTCTTTTGTTTTTTTTTTCCTTTGCGTATTATTGGACATTTTTGTGTTGGTTGATTGGTGCTGCGGATACTGAATACATAAGGAATGTGTTGTTGAAAGCATCATTCTTCGCCAGTTTAGATTTTTTGTTTACAATTTCTTATGAACTTTTTTGTTTTCGGCGTGGGCCGATGACGGTGACGGTAAATATGAGCTAAAATAGCCCCACAGCAGATAAAAACCTGTATCCGTTAGATGACCGTTTATAGCTAACGCAAAGGAAACTGGACTAGCCTGTTGGTCTAGTGGTTAGTGACCCTGACTGCTACGCCGGAGGTCGTGGGTTCGATTCCCATCCAGGACAAATGTTTGTGTGATGAGCACGATCATTTGTTCAGCGTCTGGGTGTAATTTATCTATAATATGTATGTATTTAGAAATATATAAGTATGTTTATCAGTTGTCTAGTACCCATAACACAAGCTCTGCTTAGCTTGGGACTAGTCGGCGTTGTGTGATAGTTGTGAAATATTATTGGGTCCTGGAATCCAAGGCAAAGAAGAAATATAGGTGTAGTAAAAGATTGAATTTTCAAGTCCTTCACCACAGAATCTGCCTAAAATATTTCCCGACCGAGGTTTTCCTGAACAAATTAATACCTACAAGTCCTTCGCCAATTAAGTGTGCGTTTGAATTGGCAAGTTGTCGCGTTGCCGTTGTTAATCGCGGCGTGCTCACCTTGCCACGGCTTGCTAACAAGCGCGCGTTAAAAGAACAATGGACAATCGTATGCCCACCCTACGTCCGGGTGACTGTGTGGGATAGGAGGTAGCGATAGCGGGCAGCGATTTGCGGTGTTTTTAAAAGGGATGGAGGTTGTTTTGCTGGGTATATGGTTGTAAAATTGAAGTTTTGATGCTCAATATTATTTTATTATTACTAGTACATATTGTCTTACTGCCGGACAAAGGCTTCGCTCCGTTCCAACAATCACGATTCCTGGCTTTCTTGTTCCGTTATCTCATTCGTGGTCTGCCGCGGCCTCGTGTCGCTATGTCCGGGCACCAATCTTGTGTTTTATATGCTAACAGCTTGTTAAACATGCAGCAGACAAGTCTTGCCCAGTCCCATTTAAGTTGGGCAATTTTTTGAGCCACTTGGCGCTTAATGCAATGGAAATTTTTTAAAGTCCTTTCAAACGCGAAAGCCAATTAGCTCATCCGTACATTCCGTACTAAACATTCCTTTTATTACGCATAAATTTATCAGTGATCGCTTCCGCTCCCGCGCCAGCGCCCGCTCATGTTAAGGCCTGTCGTCACACCCACTGTCGGTACAAGTACGCATGTCGTGTGAGGGAGTGTTTTAATTTCAGAGGTGCAATTTATTCGAGCGATTTATTTTTAATCCCCGTTTTTATGGGTGCGACGCTATAAATTTCATTTATAGTTGTTGTTATTTATTTTTTTTAGTTTTATTTTTTCTGTGCGTAGATATATGTGAAGGTAAAGAGATGTATGTGTGCATCGTTTTATTGCGAGTAAATCTAGATGTGGCTTTTAGTGGTCCATTGAGGGGTGCAGAATTTTGTAAAAGTTGGTTTTTGTTTTTCCTGTAATTGTATACCTACCATTGTATGAGAAAGAGCAGACCAAGAGATAAATTCCAGTCGGCGTCCTCTCCTTCCGTATGACGCAGTTCCTCACCGGACATGGTAAGTTCGGGAGGTTCTTATACCGGAGTCGTGCGGAAGAAACGGCCGGGTGTCACGACTGCGTGGATCGCCTGGAGGACACGGTAGAGCACATAGTAAAGGTGTGTCCGGCGTGTGCAGAGCACCGCCGTATCCTTGTGGGGGCGATCGGCTGCAACGACCTCTCGCGCCTGGCTCTGGTACAGGCCATGGTCCGGAGCGAGGAGGAATGGCAGGCCGACGCCTCCTTCTGCGAAGCAGTAATGCTAACAAAGGAGACGGCCCTCTCGCTCCAGGCGCCGCAGGGATTCCGATCCCGATTTCCAGCCACCGTAGGAGCGGGCTTGCGGACAGCGAGCTATGGATAACTCGCCGTCCGGTAACCGTCCGGACCGAGCCTAAGTCGTCGACAGCGCGTAGAGTTCCACGCGCGCCTCAAGGAGATGTCAGCAAATCGTAGGGGCCCAGCAGGGTCGAAGCCTACTGGAGCCATGGGTTATGTGAAAGTGAACCCCGGGGCCCTGGAACGAAGGCAAAGAAGGAACAGGAGTTGATTTTAGTCAGTAAAAGTCTGACACGCCCTCACGCCCCTCCTAGAGCGAGAGAAGACATTGAATGATTTCCCACCTAACAAAAAAAATTAACCTGAGCGTGGTTTGATACTCTTTGTCAACAAGAAATTCGGTAATTCCGTCATTCACTCGAATATTTCACAATACAGGTTCCAGGAAATGCGGGGTTTATTTCAAAAACATTAAAAGTATGGTTTTTTTAACTGGATTAGATTTACACAAATTCATGATTTCATTTAATGGGAACTTACATAATATCCATAAGATATCTGTGGTTCTAAAATATATAGACAAGTATGTGGATGTGGAAAAAATTGGACCAATCTGTAAGCATGGATATACGCTTCCAGATTAGTCTCATTTTTTGTTAACGTAGTCCTTAAAAGGATTGTCTTGAAAGGATTTTGTTTAGTCCTTGAAAGTTTCAAGGACTAAAAAAAAATTGTAAATCGGTAGATAAACGACGGAGTTCTGAGACAACCGACATAAAAAAAAATATAACCGAATTGAGAACCTCCTCCTTTTTTACAAAGCCGGTTAAAAATTGGATTTGTGCGAAAATAAATGTCCGGGTTTACGTTTCGTGTATGACAGAATAAATAAATTATATGCACATTATATAGTGAATGTTTTAATCTATTAATATCTAAATACATAGTAATAAACGTTTTTACTCCGACTATAATAAAAAAGTCCTCCCCTTAATGTTTACTTAACGTAGCACAAAAACTATCGCTAAATTGATAAAAACGTCAAATTAAACATTAATCAAACTATACATACAGTCAGACAGTACATAGGGGTTGCAACCCTGTCGACAGCACACCTGGTGGCATCCCCCCACTTAAATACCCTTCTTATTATTATTTTGTATCTGTTTTTGAATTGCTTAAATCTATGGGGGAGATTTAATTGTACGCTAAACGCATAGTCGCCATATTGGATCCGCTGAAGCTTGTCAAACGATTTGAATTTGGAACGTATCGCATTAATTTCTGTTACCATAGAGTATTTACTTTAAGTTAAACCTGTTTGTAACAGAGTTTGATGAAAAGGATTAAAAAACATACAATATGAATTCGCCAGTTGTTGATTCTCTCTGGCAAACTTTCTGTGAAAGCATAAAAGAGAGTTTTGAATAATTTTCATACGCTGGTATAGACGAAAAATAAACAAATAGGTACGTCGTATCTGTTATAATATTAGCGGTGTAAATTTATATTTTGCGGTGTAATATATATTAGTCTCTACTCAAGTAAACAATGAAAATTCACACTTGATAATTTTAGTCTAAAATTGACAAAAAATAGTAAAGTTCATCCCTGAAGTCATTGACATTGTACAAAAAAAAAATGCTAAAAGTCGTTTTTGTAGACATATTTCACGGCATTTTGTTTCCGTGTCACATAATTTATGGTGAATACAGTGAACCACGCCCCTTTAGAGGATGCGTGACAAAAAACCGTCATTGATAGAGTGTCTATGGTGAGATGAGCATGAGGGCCTATGGTTTTTTGAAGTGAGAAAAATGCGTGTTTTTATTTTGGTAATAAAAAGTGAGATGACGTATTTAGAAACTGTTGTAAGGGTAAGTTGGGTTCCTATTTGTACAAAAACATGGTTTAGCATAATTTCACCCAATGTAAAAAAAATATCATAACACTAATGGCTTATGGCTGCTTTCCGAATTCCGTTAAAACTTCAATTGCTTAAAACAGAAATTAGAGGTAATAAAAAGGAATTCTACTTTAGCCTGAGAATCTGTCAAAATTTGGCTTTTAAGTAGGTTTGGACTCATTTTTAACTCAACATTTTCAGTTCTGAAACCGTAGAGTATTTGTCAAAATTAGTTTTTGACAAATACTCAACTTCAAATTGCAATTCAGAAACCGGTCATCCCTAAAAATATTAAGTATTTAAACAGAAATTCAATAACATTAAAACAAACAAATACAGAATTATGTCCCAAAACGCAAGGAAACATTGTCTGAAAATTAAAAAAAAACACTATACAACAATAACTTTTTAAAGAGGTAACTACTTATTCAGAAATTGAAACTTTCCAAACAAAGGTTTTAATATCTTTTAACAAAAGACTAAAACATTGTTCTTTGCAAATTGTCACTGAGAATACAGTTAAGTAAAAGATAAACTATTTTAACTGCTAAGTACTCTGTCGCCTTCACTTTTGTTACGGGGCTTATGTAATTCTACTGTTTGAAAAAAAAATGGCGTCAGATTTTTTTTACCGTTACGTGTCTTATTTATTAATTTACAGGTACTTTCTAAACTTTGAGTATTGTTACTACGTAAAGATATTTGTGTCTAGTTTGTAGGTCTATGGTCTATCCAGATCCTTTTTGTTAAGTGTGAAATCATCCAATGACTTCTGCCGCTCTAGGACGGAGCGTCTGCGGGCCTTTCAGACTTTTGCTCGCTAAAACCACACTTCAATTTCAGTCGAAGAAATCCGGCTAAAACTCTCCGTAATACTTAATAGATACCTTTTTATTTACCTACAAAATGTGTTCAATTCAAAGTTCAAAACATTAACAAATTAAACGCAATAATTCAACTAAAACCAACAGACACAATCCATAATACGACCAGGAAGTATTCTAGCTATTCTAAATTCAAAATTTGAATATTGAAAGCGTTCATCGGACACAGTCAGTCCGAAGCGGAGTACTCAATCATTAAAATTCCCACAGTGCAGCAACAAAGAAAATTCTATTTATCCCTCTCCAACAACTGTTTTTCCGGTCTATTTGTCTTTATCTGGCGCTAAATGTGACACAATTGTCGCATGCTCCGTTTGCTTGGCTTGGCTATGGAGAAACATAATTATATTTCTGTTTTACTTCAGCCAAGTCGCGAGTTTTAATGAATCGAGGTGTATTTTGAGGTTCTATTTCGGATTTAAGTTTCTAAATTTTTTATAGAATAACTTGAAGACTAATGCGACAAATCACAAGGTTTGTCGGATTTTTCTTCAGTATTCTGGTACTAGAAATTCGTGAAACATAAGATACAGAAAAGAGTTATAAAAAAGTATGAATGCTAAACTGCAATTCCAAAGTCGCATTCAACCACAATCCTACAAAATATCAACCCAAAGAATGATAAAACAAACAAAAACAAATCATACTATACATTTATACCGACAAAGCGGCTTCAGTAAACACTAAACTCGTATTTACCAAAAGGTCAGTTAACTTTAACGACTTGTAAACTTGGTAAGATAGTCGAGCTACCTTCAGTAGGCTATGTAAATGAAGATTAAGTAGATCTTTGAGATGCAGACGAGACATGTTTGGCTGTGGGTTGAAGGATCGATAAAGGATGATGTTAAGCCATTTGGTAAGGTCAAATTTCGGATGGATGATCGTATGAAAAAAATGGATTTTTCGGATGCTATGCTTGCTTTCGATTTGAGGGGAAATAATTTATTCAAGTTATAGGTAGAAGATTTTTGAGGACTCATCAACAAAGTTAAATGAAATAATTCTTGGATGAATTATCAAGATCAAGACTTCAAGAGCAGTTTTTAGTGTTTAGACTTACATGGGAAGCAGGAACGTTAGAAAGAGTTGCCTTAGAATTAAATGAAGGAACGTAAGTTGGTTCTCTCGCTTCACCATTGAACGGGAGAGGTCATTTAATAACACGCCGCCTCAAAAAAAGGCCTGACTTATGTATACAAAATTAAGAATGACAAAAAAGAAATAGATTATTATTGTGAAGTGTACCTACATTCATCTACGAATAGAGGTGCAAAAAAACTGTCTAAAAATGAGTGTATGTATCTGTTTTTAGATTTTAGTTTAATACATACGTAGATGGACAGTCTCAATGATTCCCTGCTGATCTGAGAACGAAGAAAAAATATAGGTGAAGTATAACGTCTGAGAACTACAAACTATGGAGTCGAAAGAGTAGAGATAGAGAAAATTGTGCTAGGAGTCTAGGAGTGAGAATTTTTTTACAGTTACTACCTCCATGTCTTTTGATCAAGAATGCGGTAATGAGTAATGTCATCTCGTAGAAGAAGAATTCTTTGCTTTGCTATAGAACACAAAAATACACGATGGTTAACTGTCTTATTTCGATTATGTTTTTGAAATACTTAACCATTTACAAAATAAGTAGTAATCACAGTTCCATTTTCGACTTTTGACAGCTTCCTAAAGTTTCAAATGGGAAGAAAAGCTTTCGATATGCAACAACTCAAGATAAAGATGTCTATGGTTTTTTAAAGCACACGTGTATGACATTAGATTATAATTCAGCCCAATTAATTCGTGAAATAGTCAGTAAGGTACAACTGGCGAAAGAAGATCTTTCATCATTATCATTTAAGCCTCACCCAAGTGTCTACACAACGAACAGGTCCTGTGCGTCTCGCATTCATCACATTACCGCATTGGATGTGATGGATCTAATGACCCGATGAGAATTTTCATACTGTTATGCATTGATATATTATAAGGTCGCAATCAGAAAACCTGGACTCGAAACTCGCACATCTATAATCAGTGTCATCACAGTCGCAAACCTTTAGTCACTGATAGACATGGACAGATATAAGAGCCAGCGCTATCGTCGCGACCGATATGAAATCGCAGGTTTAATTTCAGCGGTCTATGCGGTAGAGGCAAGTCACCTATCTTCCGTTGTTTTAATTTAATCTGTTATGAAATTATTGATTCAATCAAGTAGAGCAAAAATTTTTCAAGATTTTCGATAAAAATCCAAAAACTTTCCAACTCCCGCCAAACCAATCCCAACTCCTCCAACCTGTTCTAATTTACAGTTCTGTTTACGTCGTTCAGCTGAAACTTGATGATACATACAAAGGGAAGTAACTGATGCAGGAACGTATTTGCCGCGGAAGGTTAATTAACTTTAACGGCTTGCTAAGTTGGACGGCAGCCGGCAGTCGCATCTAAGTGCAGGTGGCAACACTTGAGGGGATTACAAGGCTAGTTTTGTATTAGATTGAGTGGTGATAAAAGAAGTTTTTAGACATTTTTTGGGAGCCTGACGTCGGTTTTTCGGTATCTTAGGCGCGGGCTTGACCAAACTCTTGTCAACAGCGTGTTGTGTTCCACACACGGGAGCGGGAGCGCAAGGTTAATTAAGTTTAACGGCTTGGACTGGAAGATTAATTAACTTTAACGGCTTGCTAAGTTGGACGGCAGCCGGCTAGTCTCTTCTAAGTGAGATTGGGTACGTGATAGAAGACGTTTTCAGATATTTTGCGGGAGCCTGAGGTCGGTTTTTCGGTACTTGTAGGCCTGGCCTGTGTTGACGGCGCGTTGTGTTTCACGATTGGTAGCGGGAGCGAGAGTGGAGGGTTAATTAACTTTAACGGCTTGCTAAACTTGTATTTTTATAAAGATTGTATTTGTTAAAATTATGTTTGGTTTTCTTTTATTTTTGTTTATGTTCATATGTAGGTTATGTCAGGTTATGTGTGTCTCTGCCGTGAAGTAATAGACAAACTAGACAACTGTGTTGTTTATGGTGATAAGATGCTAAACGGTTATGCCCGATCCATACATTGCTCTGACGAGGAAACTTACTGTTTTCTTTTTTTTTTTGTAAATTATTATGCATCTATTTAGGCAGAATAAACGTGTTTGCTTTCTTTAAGTTGGATGGCAGCCGGCAGTCGTATCTGGTAGCGCATTGGGTAGTCAGTGAAAATATTTTTATACATTTATTGGGAGCCAAGCTCAGCCTTCGGTAATAGTCTAAGAGCCCATGACTGTCAGACTTTCGTCATTTTACAAAAGCTAATAATTTGTCAGTGCATGTCCCCAACATTATAGAAATGATGCCTGAATAACTTATAAAAAAATGTTGGGCTTAATAATTTAACGAATTATGTTGCTATATTGTAATACAATAGGTACAATATTGACAAAGTCATGGTGACTTTGTCAATATTTTTAACTGAAACTTCATATTAGGGCTTCGTTCCTGTGTTACAAACACAGGTAGCAAACATGCACTTAACAGTGCTACTAGCTAACTATCAGCTTTCATAAAATGACGAAATTCTGGCAGCCACTTTATAATGTAGGCGCTGTCTTGACCAGGTACGTGTCGTCAACGCATTGTGTTCAAAGAAATGTCAGCATGTTTAACTTCCCAGTCTACCCAGAGCGAGAAAAGCTGTTTGATATCATTCCAAAAAAAAAATGGTTGACCTTTGGTATTTTTTGATACAAAAGCTAAAATTGTGGTTCGGAAGGTCAATTTTCGTTTTCAAAAAATATTTAAATTCAAGTCGCAATCTATCTATCAAAGTCAAATGCGTGACGAATTCCGCACGATATTAAAAGCATCCAAAAAGCAAAAATAAAAATAACAAAACTCTTTTGAGATTAGAATAGAGAAACAAAGAAAAATACGTGTAGGTATTTGGCAAAAAAACAGGCACCAACAAGTATGAAGAACAAACAAAATTAAAAATAAATTAGATATCATAATCTTCCTAGCCTTTTCACAACTAGCTTGGGGTTGGTTTCCAGTCTATCTGGATGTGGCTGAGTACCTGTGTTTCACATGGGGCGACTGCCCTTCAGACCTCCACAATCCAGTTACTGTACAACACGATACTCTTTAGATAGACTAATGGTCAGATTTCCTGGCGTCTGACTACCTGTGTCGACAGTCAAAAATTCACGAATGACAACCGGAAAGGCTTTATTTACGTGCTTTTTGGGGCACGGGAAATAAAAACAACAAAAATAAGCGTGCCTCCCTGTTGTGCCAAAATAGGTCCAGTTTAGATACCTATGGTCCAGTTTAAAGTCAGTTCAGCAAGAATGAAATAATACGAATGAAAATTCTTATTATAAAACGGAATCATAAGGGGCAGATTATGACTTTTGATGATTTTAAATCCAACATCACGTCTAAACGGCTAGTTCGTATATTTTGAAAAAAAAAAATGTATATTAAACTAGACTATTTGCCTAATGATTTGATATATGAATATTTACATTTTTGGTAACAGAACGTGGCGTGATTTACTTTCAAAGTTATGTCTAATACAGACAAAAAAGCGAAGATCAGGCAAACACCATTGGGCGTATTTTTATAAAACTTTCACAAATTAAAAGATAATTTAATTACCAATCTTTTGATATATGGATTTTAATCATATTAACATAGCAACAAACATCCAATGTCCTTGAAGATTTAGATTCTGCCTCTATTTCAAGCCTATTCCTTATTTCTAGACTTATAACCACCCTTCATAAATTAATAATGAAACCAGAAGTCTAGAACACATTGAATAATGCATGTAGTAATGTTTACGTAAGCATGGGGGGGCGGGTTAATATACGCAAAAATTCTGCTTACGTAATACTTGAACGGCCCCTATGTTGTATAAAACAGTTATTGACAATTCTATACTAAAAAGCCATTAACATAACTTTCTAACTTAGAAAACAGCTATATGCCATTACAAAACATCTAAAGTGAAAGAGGGGCTGTATGGAAAGAAAAGTATCTCGGGTTGGGTGCTCGTCTAGCTGCTCTAGAAATGGCGTAACTATAGGGTGCCAAGGCTGTGACCCATGCCATGGGACCCGGGACTGTTGGGGCCCCCGGTGCTAACGGGGCCCCAGAAAAAGTACCCTATTTAGTAACCTATTTTACAAAATTTTATAAGATTAAAAATCATAACGTGATATTTTTTTTGGGGCCCCATCCAATGAATTTCCCACGGGCCACAGATGATATAGTTACGCAACTGTGCTCTAGAATGTAAAATCCATTTTACTTGAATACAATTATAAATCTTAGGCAAAATTTTATTAATCAAATATTAATTTAAGACCTACCTCAGTCTAGTCTAGAACATTTTTGACTGATCAACCACTTCGTATAATCCTAGGTCAGCAAACTTTAACTTGCAAATTGGTAACTTGGGAGTTTGCTAACTTAGCAAGCAAACGCTTGTTTCAAACTAAGTAATCCCACTTAATATAAAAATGTACCTTTTTCTAATATTTAAGACATGTTTCTGCTAGTGGCTTCGGCTGTGAGAAAATAGTTTTTTTTTTTAACTATGAACCCCTGTGTCATCACTTTAGGGGTTAAAGGAGGATGCCATTTTTGGGCCCACCTTCCAATTAGCTATGTAGGCTATATCGTTGGATAGGTATCTATTTTCAAGTTAAATAGAAGTTACTATTGTACCAAGTTCCAAATCTTAGTCTGTTCAGGGTTATTCTTAGTTTAACATATTAGTTTTGCCAATAACCGAGTATGAATAGTTACGCGGCTAATAAATTGAACCAAAATGGCCATCGTTGCTATGGTTACGCGTAACCTCTTGCTTCGATTGAGACCAGATAATCGGTTACTGCGCATTGAAGGCCGATCGAAATTTTGTTTTAACTATCTAAGTATAATCAGGAATGAAGATATCCGCAGGAGAACCAAGGTTGCCGCATAGCACGTAGAATCGCCAAACTAAAGTGGCAATGGGCAGGGCACATTGCTCGTAGAACAGACAGCCGTTGGGGCCGAAAGGTTCTGGAGTGGTGGCCGCGTACCGGAAGACGCAGCTTTGGAAGGCCTCCTACAAGGTGGACTGATGACCTAGTAAAGGCTGCGGGAATTCGATGGATGCGAGACGCACAGGACCGTTAATTGTGGCGACATTTGGGGGAGGCCTATGTACATCAGTGGACGTCTTTGTGCTGAAATGATGATGTTCATCATGAACACGCCTGGCTAGGTTTGAATCCGAGACTCGGCGGGGGGGGGGGGGGAGCGTTACTACTGGGCCATTACTCTGCCTAGGTAGGGCAGATTTAAAATAGCCTTCATCAGCCCTCTTAATTTCGAAAAGTCTAAGTGCCTCCTCAGACAACACAAATCAAATAAAACGTGGTCGCTTCTCTGAAGCCTCTCTCTTAATAAGCTAGCGAGGAGTACCGGTTTTGTCTGCGTATGCACTAGGTTTGTATTAGTAGGTTCACTTGATTAAGTTTACATGAGGGAAAGTCGGACTGTCCGGTGAGTGCGTCGAGTGAAGGGTCTACTAGTGGTGGATCGTGGAACCCGTACTAAGGGTTCGTGTGTAGCTACTACACTTGAAAATAATTCGAGATCATTTTAATTCATAAACACGAACTCAAATGTCGACTTTAGTGTTGTATATTTTAAGTTGATTTTTATCTAACTCTTTACAAATTTTATTTTTGAATTTATAATTCGACATAATTTTCAAACCTTTGAACAACAAACATAAAAAATATAATAAAGTTCAATTTCTGTTGAAACCCAAACATTTAAATTTTTTTTTACAACATAATATAAATCTTCATTTAAAAATCAATTTAAAAATACATAGCTAAAGTCGATATTTAAGTTGGTGGTGATGAATTGAAATTTTCTCGAATTATTTTACTTTTACAAGTAGCTATGGTCTGGGCGTCATCTTATTGCATTAGATAGAGATTACCATAAACCTATGACGATGACGATGTAGGCTATAAAAAAAAATCCTAACTAACTAAAGGTAGTTAGGATTTTTTTTATTGCCTATCAGCGGCTTCATCCGGGTGAAAGTCGGTTTTACCATACAAACTTCCAACCCCTGTTTTACCCCCTTAGGAGTGTCGTAAAATCCGGAATCTCTACATCCTATAAGATACCTACCTGCCAAATTTTAAGTTGGTAGGTGTTATAGTTCTGAGATTTCGTGATTAATCAGTGAGAGGTATTTCGTTTTTATAATCTTAAATTTTGATTTTTTTACCCCACTGTTGGGTATAGGCCTCTTTTTCTCCTTCCAAACCTTTCTATTTAAGGCAATTTTTGGCCAAGTTAACAATAAATAGATAAATAATATTCCATTTTATTAGAAAAAATTCAACTCAAAAAAGAATATCTACTGCAGTATATTTTCCTACAACAAACTAAACGCAAGAACTTCGAACAGAAAATGCGAGTTTGAATCGAGAACTCAAAGTACGACTAACAAAACCAAATTCAAAGTCTGTTAGTTAGGAAGCTGAGAACTTAGCTCTTACATAGTAAACTAAAACTTATAGTAGTACAGTTGTAACTATGGTAAACAAGTACATAGTTGACACTTATTGATACTTGACGTTAACTTGGGAACTTATTGTTATCACGGATAAGTTTTGCTTGTTTGTATTTCGTACAAAAGATTGCGAGTTTCGTGACGGAATGATATTTGTTGAAGTTGGTACAACTGTCCCCGTTTCTGGTTTCAAATTGTTTTCAGGTGATGTTGGTAAAGTTTGGAGTATTTTGTTCATAGAAAGCGATCCAATACCAAAGAACAGATATTGCTAGAGGTCTGAAATTGGTGGATGATAAAGTGATGTTTTGGCATACTTATAAAGTATGCAACTTTCAGATTTCCTGCCAGACTGAGCTACCACTGTTTTTCTAAGTCTACCTAAACTTTTGAATAGCCTGTTCTCTAACTTGTTAATTTTTCAGCCCACTTTGATGCCGAGTAGGCTGAAAAATTGGCCAGCTTATGTTCACATCCACGAGCTTTACGACACACGACGATAGAAGTTGCCTCTCCGTCTACAGAGCTTCATAGTTTTGTATATCAGCTTCATGCAAGCGCACACCAAGCGTATAATGACGAATTCACGTCTATGAAGCTACGCGTCTGTGAACAGTAGGCCTAAGCCTTTTCTAAGTTTTATAGCATAGCATAATATCATAATCAGCCTTTTAATGTTCCCACTGCTGGTACTCAGGCCTCCTCTCTAGGATAGAGAATGGGCTGTAAATATCCACCACGCGGGTCCAGTGCGGGTTGGTGAATGTCACATGTCTTCGAATTTTTGATTCTAGGACATGCCGGAAACCGGCACGATGGTTTCCTTTACCGTTTTGAGAGCAGTGGTGGGGAAATAAATTACACAAAGTAATGCGCCCGCGACCTACAACTCGTATGATGAGACCGTTACCACTACTCGGCCACCGCTTCATTCTCATGCGTCAGTGGACAATAGGTCTAAGTTGCGATAAATAAAACACAAATTCAACGTACCCTTATGCGGCATCTTCCAGAAAGCTTCGGCCGCCGTGGTGGGTTCCCGCGGCGGCGCTACCAGCCCGCCGACCAGCGTGGTGGCGGCGTGCGCGGGCGCCGGCGCCGGCCGCCCCCAGCCCCCGTGGAGAGCCACCCCGCAAACTTGACCCCACACCACCCTCTACCCCACTTAACAACCCCACTCCAAAAATCTACACCCGCAAAAAGCGCACGCGCACTTCAAAACCCAAGCGGCATGTCTTCGTGACCTGCGAACAAAGAAATTCACGTTTAAAGAAATTTATTGACCCCAATCCAACATTAGACAATCGCATCATCAATTACAATCAAGGCTCGTCATTACGCTCCTTTGAAGCCTTTTCGCGCTATCTCTTTTTTTCATACAATATCTTGTGTAAGAGCGAAAGAGTGGAGAGATACTAATTGGTAGATGATGCTGCTGAATTGTGTGTTACTTGGAAAGCGCCATCTATTGTTGCATAGTACAAATAGTCGGTCGGTTCGTGAGTACCGATAATGATCGATGTTAGATGGTAGTAATGAAGTTAGATGCGGAGATATTGTGTGTATGCCACCCATCGAGTTACGAACGGTAGTCGGGATGTACGTTTTTGTTTCATTTTACTGTTTGACTGAGATGTCGGCGTGATTAGACCATGTGAGATTGCTTACATAATGTAGCGAGAATCATATTCAGAATCGCGATGCCAATTGTTCATTTACAATCAATTGATCGATTGATAAACTGTTTGACACAGTAATTTATGATTTATTGCTAAAACATTTCGGTAGACTTTTTCTTTTTTAAGAGGAAACTCCTTTATGTTTGCTGCGAACTTTATTTTGTCGGCATTGAATGAGACTGAGCCTGTCACGATCGGCTTTGTAACGCTCATTCGGGTAAAATTAGCTCGAGTCGGCCGATCTTTGCCGAACGTTTACGATTTCTTTACAGGCGTATACATATTAAATCAAAACAGTGGAAGATAGATGACTCGCTTCTACCGCGTAGACTGCTGAAATCAGACCCGTCGCCTAATTTCGATAATGCGATTTCGCTCGCACGACAGCGCCGTCTCTTATCTCTGTCCTTGTCTATCAGTGACTGTAGGTTTGCGACTGTGATGGCACTGATCATAGATGTGTAAGTTTCGAGTCCAGGTTTTCTGATTGCGATGTTAACACGTAACGTATCTTCTCTTATTTCAATGCTTTTGTCGTGTGTGATTACTTTCTACAGTTATCTCGTCAAATCACAATATGCTTACAAATTTCCATTTTTATATGTACATAGGTACGTAAAAATATTTGCCTGGAAATAACATGATTTAGATAAGTATCTAGGTACCTATAAATATTTTTATGTTAGACTTAACTCAGATTCTTTGATCGAGTCTTATGTCTAAGATATTTTGCGTCCAATATTAATAACATTTATTCGGATGAACGAAAAAGCCTTCTTTTCATTTAAGTACATACATTTGAGAGAAAATATAAAAATTCCAAGTGTGTAAGACACGATATGAGTAGGTAGGTATTTGATAAAAATATCTCAAGAGAGTACTCGAACTCTTTATAGGCAAATCCACTATTGCTACAACATAAGTCAGCCTCACAGGTAAGTATAAGTATCGGGATTCGTTTTGATCTTTTCAAGCTGACGATCGAATGATTTCACTTTGATATATTTTCCCCTTCGGAGTGAGGTACAATGGCCAAAAGGAGACTGGGGTCGCCTAAATTGAACTCTCTCTTTGAGCCTAGTCAAAGCAAGGGTCTAAAGTGGCTCGACTAATATATAATAGTCACCGAGTATCGACGTGTTTTTGGACACTAATAGCAAACCTCCTTGTTATGATTCGGGAGAAATAAAGGTGCGTCATTAGTTTTTTATTGGATTCTAGCTTCTGCCAATGGCTTCGGCCGCGTGATAGTCGTAAAATCCGTTCTCAGCGGACGTCTATATCGTATAAGGAACCTATCTACCAAATTTTAAGTTTGTAGGTGTTATAGTTTCTGAGATTTCGTGATTAATCAGTGAGAGGTATTTCGCTTTTATATTTATAGAGCCTCTAATTTCCAACGCCCTCTAATTTTGCACGGGTGTTACGAGCATTGTAAAAATCACGGTTTGTCTTTTCTATAATATACATGTATTATTATAGATACATCTAAACCTTTCTTTTGACTCACTCCGTCTTTGGCTGAAAACTCCATGAAAATCTGTTCAAAAATTTTTGAGTTTTTCGCGAACAAAAGAACTGACAGACGAGGTGAGAAAATTTGTTTTAAGGACTTTTATTGTGCAATGAACAATACAAAATATACAAAATATGCTTTATAAGACGGCAGTCTTATAAAGCATATTTTGTATTTTTTGTCTTGTTTCACTTATGAAACAACAAATATGTAACACTTACTGAATTGTAAAGTAATAGTAATAACAGTTAAAAAAAAAACATAGACAACTCCGTAATAGGCTTGTGTCCTCCAGTGGAATTCCATAGACTGATGATGATGATGATGAAGATGAGCAATAAACTAATACGTAGATTTAAAAAAAAATTAAAAAATTCATGTTTTATGTGTTTTTTGAGGTTTTAAAAATCGTAAAAAATTAAAAAAATCAAAATGTTCCAATAACGAAAAAAACTATTATGTTAGAATCTATAGCACTTTACAAACATATTTCATTATGAAAGTATCAATGTAAACGCTAAATCCACGGAGATAAAGCTAATATTAAAATTAAATCCCATACATTTACGCGTCGATTCCACGCTGTGACGTCACGCCGTGGTGTACTTTTATATGGAGCGATTTTGGGTCACGTGATCAAATGCTACTTTCGGACCGTATTATCTCTGGAGATAATTATCGTAGGAATACCTTTACTTTGGAAAAGTTGTTTGTTTTTATCTCCTTTATTAAAATATGATGTAAAAAAAAATTAGTCCACTACCCTATTGTTCAAAGGAAACTGATATTGCCTCTCGTCAAAATACACGAAACGAAATTCATTAATTCGATATAATTTCTTGAAAAGAACACACAAATCAAACTTCCACATATCAGCGGGCACATGAATAACAAATATGATACAAGCCGACCAATCGAAGGCGTTATCTCACCGCGCGATCGGCGGCGTCTTTGTGCTCAATCTTTTATCTGTACCACACTGACGGTGTCCAGTTACTGGCAACTCGGAAACTGTTTCTAATTAACGTTATTAGATGGCTATAGAGTAGCGCCCTAGGACTTTTTGATTGCTTATGTTGTAAGAAGTTAGGTTATGGAAGAAAATGGAGGGTTTTTTTTTCTTTTTTGTAGTATTTTGCGTTTCTGCCGACTATTAGGCTATTGAAAGTTTTATATTATTTAACCTTATAGGTTTCAGATGCTTAAATGATGATCAATGCTGAAGTACACGTGCATTATTTTTGGGGCAGATTTACATATTACACGCGTCAATATTTTGTTTCCGAAGCAGCTTACAGTTATTGCCACAGTTTATCTATTTTCTTTTTATAGAAGTTACCACTGCTCTGTAAAAGCAATCTCGTTGCCAAAAATTGTTCAATATTTTTCCTTTTTCTATTTTGTTTTATAAACGTTTTCAGCGAGTGTTGCAATATTGGCGATATTTGCGATGAAATATGTAGAGTCGATGACATTTCCGAAAAACTATAATTTATTGTTAGGGTTCAAAGTTTTATACGATGAAAACAGAAAAGGTGAAATATATTTGATCTACAAGAAAAATAAAGTTGAGAAAAAAACTTCTAAATAAACTTTTCAGATCAAAAATTTCCTGAAAAACTTCCTATCACTGTGAAAAGAGCCATATTTTCTGTAACAATAAAATCTGCATAGAAAAATCTCATTTACCGACAACTTTTCAGACACACAGCAAACTGTGTAAAAAATATCAGAAGGAAGGAAAAAAGTATATAAACGTCGGGAATGTTAAAAAAAAACACAGTTTTTCGTTGTAAGTGGCCGTCTGGTTGCGTCAAAGGGGTCCGGAGACTGCATGCAAAGCACTCTAAACGGGGATAAAGTCGTCGGCAACGATTTTAAATTCTAGCTTAGCTCGCCCCGCAGATAATGTTGGCATGTCGATAAGTTCTCTGTTATTCTGCTGTTGCGAACATTAATAGGAATTTGGTTTTATGGTAATTGTACTACTGGAGTTTATAGACTTAGTACTCGGTTTTTGGTTAAGGTTTGTCGCCTAAGCATTTTGGGTGATACAAGCGGTACTGTTACCTGCATTGTTTGGTATCTACATAGTTAGGCCTAACTTTTAGCTAAGTTTATGAAAATGTTTATCTTTTTTTGTGAGTAATTTTAATTCTTTTATTTTGTATGTATGTGTTTTTTCTCCTATCGTTTCAATCAATAACATTATCTCAAACATATTAAAGATAAAAATACAGAAACATTTCAAAGAAAGTTTGTATTTTTATTTTGTAATAGAATTTTTAATTGAAATTTCTCTTACAAGGTGGACCGATGACCTGCCCTCCTAGCCAAGTTACGTTCGTTTCGTTAAGCGTGAACGCTTGGAGTTTACCACGCCCCCGATTCCTTTGTTCTGACCACGTGACTGAGCGGTGAGATGTCGTCCGAACAAAGAAATTGGGGGTGTGGCCAACTCCAAGCGTTCACGCTAAACGAAACTATCGTAACTTGGCTAGCGGGGGTGGTTAAGGGTCATGTGAATCCGATGGGTGCAAGACGCACAGGATCGGTGTTGTGGCGTCACTTGAGGGAGACCTTGTCAGACAATGGAAGTACCTAAATGAAAATAATATATTTTGCAAATAAGTTTTATAAAAAAAAAATGTCATATACACGGTATGTAGATTAGCTGAGATGGTCTTTTGAGGAATGAACTATACAGATTTAAATGGACCAGTTCATGATGATAAAAACAATTTCCTTTCGTTCCAAATTATCCTTCTATTTCACAGGCTACCAACTCAAAATGCATAGCATGATTATGTTAGGCTATGCTATATTATAGCACAGCATAACATAATCAGGCTTTTAGAGTAAACAAACGCAATACTTAATGCGTTCTTTAAGTTTTCGAGTGTCATCGTACTCACATCGCAATTTTTTTTTTGTTTTTGTTTTGTTTTTTTTTTTCAAATGATGAAGTTAAAGCTTTTAATTACAGTGTGTGTACGGATCTCTTGAATGTTCCCACTGGTGGTACAAAGGCCTCCTCCCTAAGAGGGGGAAAGCATAAAAAACTAATATGACGTAAAGACTTAAACGCGGTACTAACGTATCACACACTTCTTCGGATCCGATGTCTGGACCGCGCCTCATTAGATCCGCTTTCGTTTTACCACGTTCCTCGCAGGTACGGAATGCTGAGAGCTTTACTGATCTTTATGCAAACGAATACACTTACTTTTTTATGGGATTACTATTAGTGAGGTGTGGGAAAGCAATTTTTTTCAATGATTATAAACTCGTGCTTGACCGCTATCCCACTTGATAGTAAGCAGTGATGCAATCGTTGGTGGTGAATCGCACTAGTTTATTATACTTGAAGGCATCCAAATTATAATCGGTCGGGAAGAACGTTGCAAGCAAATTGTTCTAATTCATCGATGTACGCGGTGATAAATGATTCGATTTTTATCGGGTAAACTATTGTTTTGTTTCGTGGTATTTTGTTTCATCAATTTTAATATTGTGAACTAAAAATATTAGCGAGTATTGCTATGCATTCAAATAAAAATCAAAGAAAAACTTGACTTTCAAATTGACAAATGACATTTCCTTTCAAGAGCAATTGAAACGAAAAAATAAACACAACTAGTGATGTATCAAAGCTGCCGCCACTCACAAACGCACGTGCGTCAATCCTAACAAAAATTCGCATACAAAACATATACCATTTCGCCGAGTGCCCTTACTGGCTTAAGTTGCAACGTCAAAGCCAGGCCTCTTCCTTTTCACTACGTTTTAAAAATAAAACAGCCTTTCTGTATACGTACATAATTAACAGAGATGTGGCTCTGCAAAGTTTTTAGAGTAAACGAACGCAATGCTTAATGCGTTCTTTGAGTTTTCGAGTGTCATCGTACTCGCATCGCGATTTTTTTTTTCATTACTTTTTTGTTTTGTTGTTTTTTTTTTTCAAATGACGAAGCTAAGGCTTGTAATTACAGTGTGTGGACGGATCTCTTGAATTCTTACATGTTGAATTATAAAAATCTGGTGATTTTTTTTTCTAGCTGCACTGTGCGGTCATTAAAATATGTTGACATAATTTATGTTCTTTGACGATAGTGTAAAATAAATAATACACGAAAGTTTAAAGTTTTACCGTGAAATTTTTTAACCCACTGGTACAAAATTGTACATGATGAAGATTAAATAAATAAAATTAAGTTAAATTAGATTTGTATTTGTTTTTTTTTGAGATGGGTTATCATTAAAATCCGGTTGTAGTCACAGCGTATTTTTTATGAACTCCACCTGGGTCTATATCGACTTCGCTTCTTCGTAACAGCGGTTTTTTTATGTAATAACTATTTAAGATTTTTGTTTATGCCAGACTCTTTTAGAAAACAAGGTTTATTATTTTATGTAACTTTCAAATATTTCCATGAAGTAATCTCGTAGATATACACGTTAGAAATCGTAAGTTAGGGTCAGATTCGCGATTTTTTTGTCGTGCCAACTAATTTATATGATCTTTTGATTTTTGCCACACAATAAATAAAAAAAAAAATGTTTTTCTCTTTTATATTTGTGGATTTCCAGAGGTTCAAAAAAGTTCAAGATTAGTAGAACCTTGAATACCGTAATTAAAAACACAACAGAAAGACAATAGGTGTGCAGATACCGGTGTCCTCTTGGGGCTTGACAGTTTAAATCACTCCTCCCGCGCTATAGTGGAGTGAGAGGACGTGTGAGACTTTTACTGAGCAAAACCCATCTTTTCATTAGTTGCCTTTTGCGATCTAGGGTCATGGTAAGTCTTTCAAAAAATCCTGTGGCTTTAGCGCGAAAACCACTGCTGCGCATCTCATTGAGGCGTGCGTGGAACTACGCGCCATCATCAACTTGGTCTAAGTGAATTTATAAGGAACTGTTAGTAGCCTCAACCCGTAGTATTAGCTAATAAGAGAAAGATAGCTCTACCGCACCTGGTTTTGTCAGGAT
Source organism: Leucania comma (assembly GCA_958295575.1). Classification (NCBI taxonomy): domain Eukaryota; kingdom Metazoa; phylum Arthropoda; class Insecta; order Lepidoptera; family Noctuidae; genus Leucania; species Leucania comma. The sequence goes on along the minus strand of OY282477.1, from coordinate 16,847,830 downwards.
AAACCGATAGGTAAGTACCAGACAAACTGTTCTAAAATAGCTGTGCTTTTACGTCATAAGCTACCGAATACCGTTGAGTGGTGCCGTCATGTCTATACAGTTCTCTTAGAATAGAAATAAATTACAATCTCCCAATGCATTGCGGCTGGTACGGTCAGCAAAGACCCGCCGATTTATTACATTGATTTCTAAATGACATGTACAGACAGCAACGCTATGGAAATGAGCTTTGATTATAATTATGACTTCAAGCTAGTTTTAAGCTTAATTTATTTTCTGAATTGTAAGTCATCTATACTGTTATTTTCATTGGGTATTGATTGATTTGTGAGTGAGTTTTTATTTGATATCTGTTCTTTTATGCGTATCACCCGCACACACATTCACATCAGATGTTTTCTTTCTCTTGCAAGGTTTATTTGATAACTTTTGTTCTGAATTCATTATTGTATAAAAATACCGTATATTTTTATTTATTTAGGATATACAACAAGTACCTATAATCTTATAATAAGTTGTTCAGGTATCTCGTTGGAGTAGGTATTCCACTCACCAGACAGTATGCACAAAAAAACAAAAATAAATTATAAACAGAATATAAATTAATGACGATATTTAATTGAATAACAATTATGATAAAATTTTAACACACACAATGTAAAAACTTAAATTGTAGTAGATTATAATAAATCGTGTAAATATTTTCTATACTTTGCTAGTTACTCGCAGACTCCTAAACTTATAGTTTTACGTGTAAAATGGTATAATACTACGATAACAGTGTCTCAATTTTTAATTTACACAACCCACATTATCACTTCGTGTGTGTCTAACAACAATTTGATCTCGTTCTATTTTTTTTTTCACAATTAATCTATCGCATTTTAACAATTCACCATTTCAATTTGTCTGCTAACCATACTAGCGCCTGATTCGACAACCGCACACAACAGTAGGTTACCATGTAACGTCTGCACGATAAATCAATCGTACCATTGTGACGTACAGAATAAGGCCTCCTCACCTACACAGTGGGTAAAAAAATGAAACTCGTAGAAAAAAAACACCAGAAATATCAGGTGTAAAGAATTTTGTGAGGCATTCGAAAGTGATTTGTGAGCTAATTTCTATAATATACTCTTGATGAGTCTAAGTTACGTTTGATTTCGAAGGCTTTGGGATTTTTTGGTCCTTTACATGATACGTCATTAAGAATAATAAACGCTTCAAACTTACTCTTACGTTTGTGTAATAAAAACTTTGAGTACATTCACTTAGCCTTTTTGTTTATCAAAGATACAATAACTAATAAATTAACAGTCACAAATATTTCAGCCTAAGTTAAAGTAAGTTGAAGTAAATTTTGTGGAATGCCTATCTTGCCAATTAATTTTAGGGTTATAATAGAAATAAGTAATTATTAAAATTATTACTTTTTTTTCGGTCATAACGACTGTTTTATTTTACCTCCTCATGCTTTACCCATAGAGAAACAAATAATTGATTTGTATTGGTACTTTTTGTATGCTCATATTCAGGTAGGTATCTATTTTTGTCAGTAATTAGCATTATTATCATAAGCATAATTATCTAGGTATGTATTTATTAATGTACTTATTTCTTTTCTGTTTGTTTTTCTATCAAGTTGCGTTTCTACGCCTCCCCCAAAGGTGGATAGGTAGAAATGCTTACAGCATTAAGTCCGCCATTGTACAGTGTTTTTTTTTACTAGTGTATAAAGTTATTAATAAATAAATGAATTAATCTTTTCTACCAAAATCATATTTTTGCTACCCGTTTAACGCTAAGAGCGTTAGTAACATCAAAACAAAATACAATGAACTTTAAGTTAATACAAAAGCGGAAACCAGTTTTACAGAAATAAATTACAAAGTTAATTTAGCTACACAATCTGTATAAAGGCGAATGTATTTAAAATTAATAACTATTTCATTAATGAAGAATCTCTTTTTAAAATGTCATCGACGAATTCAAACGGACATTATGACGGTCTTAAAACAAATAAAAAAGATATAAGAGAGATACATCAAAAGCTTTTTACTTTAAAAAAGGCTCTATCTTAATCCTTATTAAGCCTCATCATGGGAAGGGTGATGCCATTGAGATCGAGAAGGTGTTATTTTGAACCCATCAAAGATTATTATATTTTTATTTTTGGCCAATAAGAGTTAGAAATCGTAACACTGGGAGTCGGTGGTATTAAAGGGATTATTAAACATTTAAGCTTAAGTTTATTAATATTAATATCTTTGTGTGTTTTATTTTGTTTAATAAATTAAAAATAGATATTTATTTTATGATTCTTATAGTTATTCGACGAATTAGAAAAAAAATGACGTTGTGATAATTTTGTACTGAAGTTCTAACACAATTTCCTTTTTACTAAATCACAAAAAAAACCCTTGTATCGATTACTGAACTTGAGATGTCAAAGGTGCTTTAACAAGAGTAGCAAAATCGCATTTAGCACCGTGTAATGACAGCATGTGAGAATTCTTTGCGAAACTATCAATGGTTATGTCTTTCTTTGTCAAAAATATGTCATTAATATACGGAAAAAAATTGTCAAAGTGCTGCGTGGCACCCCTGGGAGTTGTTACATAATAGGGATGTCAACACTCGAGTCCGATGGCTTTTCAAGTATAAATAATAGTCGATGTAACATTTGAATAGTGCTACTTTTGCAATACTTACTTTGTCGGCACGCTTGAATTGATTTACTAGTTTCGATTTATTGATTTTTCTCTGTTACTAAAGCTGTGTATGCCGGCATTTTTTTTTACTATGTCGTAAAACGAGTTTACGACTTTGGTAAAATATAAGGTATTTTTATGTCGCATCGATACATTGCACGCCCTTTTTTCTTTTGCAGATAAATCTATAATTTCTTTATGCTTTCTAGCTATGAATAGTTTATGATCTAGTATTATTACATTACTGTATAAACCATCAGTGTCTCTGGTGTCTAGTCTATTAAAAATATGATTACTCATCCTTAAAATTTTTCTGAATATATATTTAATATTTTCTCAGTCTCAATTACCTACCAACGATTCTCAGTTCATCTTAAAAACTGAAACAAACTTCAACAATCTTTCTCTATGTAAGAGGAACATCTTTAGAGCAAAATTAGTTGGTCCCACATCAATGTCATCCATTGTACCTCAAGTATCAGTTACCGCAAAAATTATTCGCTCTCACAATACTCCCATCTCTATTTAACAAAATTATCAATTCGGACTACATTCACAATGGAACTTATTCGGCTCTTTCAAACTCGGCAACTTCAAACATCCCTAATATATGAATTTGTCAGTTTGTTTTCTAAAAAAATGTAAACTGATTTTTTCAATTGCCGATTGTTTGACCAAAAATGTTAATTCAAATTTTCAGGAAATGAGTGTATTAAAAAATTGAATTAAAATAATAAATAGTGCATAGTCTGGCTTTAATTTTTTTAGATGTTAATAAATATATATTTTTACAGGACAGGTTTTTCTTTTCAGCTTCCTGCAATTTTCTGCAATACTTCAGCTTTATGACATTTTTTTTTACCGGTAATCTACAAAAATTTTTTGTTAAAAATATTGATACGACTTAAAAAATAAATTATATCGTGTCCTAGCAAATTGGCCAACAATTATATTTTTATAAGGTTAAACCAAAAACTATCATGTTACTGCAAAAACGAACAATACCACCAAATGTTTACTATTTCAAATTATACCCAACAATGGATTTTGAATCATGATTCGATTACATTAGAAAAAGTCGGTGAGATAGGACAAACAAAAATATCATGTTACCGGTATGGGGAAGCTGGGTATATGGGACACAGGTAGGTTAATTTTATCTGTAAATACAATATTTAAAAGATAATTTTCATGAGGTTTGCCATTTTTTATAGAATTTAGAAAATATGCACGCTTACAAAACCGTGTAAATAATTTATAGGTAAACACCTATACCTAAATTATTCACACGGTTTTGTTTTCTTTCCTCATCGTTTTTTACGAAATAAAAATGTTGGATTGCCAATTAAAAAAGTTAACTAAATTCTATTTTTCAACAAAAGCCTAAGTTAAAAATAAAATAAAGTAAGTAAATAGATTTTCTGCACACAGTTTTATTTGTTTTGCTGTCTTACAAATTTTATTTTGGTACAATACGTAGCATTATTCATGTAAATAATTATTACATAAAAAACTTATAGTGATACGAAAACAAAGATTTGATATTTTTTGTTCTTCAGTTATTTGCATGTTAACTTCTAAATATTTTTTTTAGCGTCTATAGTTTAGTCTTTCTGTTGCGCAAAAAATTTGTAACTGAGATTGCTGGTTCTTTGTTTAAACCGAAACCTAGCCTAAATAAAATATTAGGTAGGTGTATTTGATTGAGCAATAAACATACCTACATCAGAGAAAAAGTCATAGGTAAGTCACGATGTTTATTTTTTCAGGGTGTTCCGGTTTTAGAGTACAGCTTTCAGAGCGAAAAAGCTCCCTTGAAACTAACAACTTGTGCCTGAAGTGGTCACCGGCAGTAACCACTAACTTCGTACAGATAAGTTGTTGAAAAATACAGATTGCAGGTGCCCCAAAAATAGGCCTAGGCTTAATATTACATGAACACCTACCTAAAGGCGGAATCAGCGTCACAGTATCATCAATGAACTCACTCAAAAGTCCGAAACACAAATTCACTAAAAACTAAAAAACTACACAGTCCTTGATACGGATGCGGCGACGCGTGATCTTATAACCGGAATTCTTTAATTTGACAAGTTTCTAAACGCACCCGATGGTCAGTGTAGCGCGTAATCATCGAATACCCTAAGTATTGAGTGAGAGCACGCTCGGAGGCTGCGAACCGTTCACGATGTCACGGCTCGCTTGCGACTGGCCAAGCCATCTGATTCCAAGTCAGCCGTGTGAGCATGACTGGGGGCGGAGCCTAGAGGGGACGAGTTGTGCCGACTTGTTCGCGCTCACCCTAGGGTGGGTGCCACACACACGCGCGCCGCGCACACTGACGCGCCTGTCTGTCCCACGCCCACATAGACTTGGTCGCGGCAGTCGCTTCGAGCATGCTGTATAACACCGTCCTTAGCTTTTCCTCGCTTATTGTTCTTGTATATAGTTGTAATAATATTTAAATGGTGTTTCAGCTCAAAGTGGAAAATGTGCCAAAATTAATTTTGGAGTTAAATGGATGCAGTTTGTTTTCTAGTGATTTTCAGTTTATTGGTGGAGAAAGTTGTAGGGTTTTGTTGTTGTCGGTGTTTACGACCATTGCCTGTAAATTAAAAATAAAGGCTGTGGTGTTTTTCTCTGGAGAAAGTGTGTTAAAACTTGCACTAAAGCTTCTGTCTCGTCGTAGTCCATGATTGCTGACCAGCTTAAACTTTTTGATGACTAAAACCTGCTAACCAACCTTCCTACTGTAACTAATGCGTCACGATCGTAAAGTGTGATAAAATATTTTACTGCCCTCCTGCCAGCACCCACAGGTTTATGTTCATGACCTACAATAATGGGGGGCGTAAAAAGTCTGCTGGCTAAGCTCAAAGGGGTAGTAAAACTGAACCTAGTTTCTAACGGAGTTTGTGCTAAAATGTAATGTCATATTTCATTGTTTTCTGGTTTGGGTTTCAGAAGTTGGAATATAAAGTTTAGGGTCATATTTTGCTGCTACTCTACTTTTTAGATTAAACTGTAGAATAAAAAGACAACTATACTTTATTCATCATCAGCCTTTTAATGTTCCTACTGCTGGGAGACAGGCCTCCTCTCTAATAAAGGGAAGAGCCGTAATCCACCACGCGGGTGCAGTGCTGGTTGGTGAATGTCAAATGTCTTCGAATTTTTGATTCTAGGAAATGCTGGTTTTCCTCACGATGTTTTCCTTCACCGTTTTGAGAGCAGTGGTGATGAAATAAATTACACAAAGTAATGCGCCTGGCCGGGTTTGAACCTGCGACCTACAACTCGTAAGTCGGGGCCGTTACCACTCGGCCACTACTGCTCTCTTACTTTTTTTTTTTTAACGTAGGTAAAATCATCCAATGACAAATCCCGCCCTTGGGTGGGGCGGGAAATAGTGTCAGACTTTTACTGACTAAAAACCTACCTTTCCGTTCCTTGCCTTTGTCCCGGGGTCCGTGGTGACACTCTCACATAACCTTTGGCCCCAGTATTGCATAACCTTTGGCGATATTCCGTTAGTATATCTTAGGTATTTTATTAATTTTATTATATTATAATCTATCAGCAATGTCATAAACCAGAGTCGTGGGTTTTTCCGAAAGAGTCCCTGTAGCCTTGGAACACTAAGGGCAACTAAAGAACATCCACCTTTCAACGGTCCGCACTAAGCCTTTTGCCTCGTCGTTTATACCGCGTACATTGAAGGCCTGGACCAGTTTGCCTGCTGCGGTCTTCACGTCCGATTATAATTTAGGTGTATTCAAGGCTAGAGTGAATAGGCTTTTAATAAACTAGTGCGCCTCACCATCAACGATTAAGTACATCACAGATTACCATAAGGTGGGATTGCAGTCAAACACTAGTTTATATCAATAAAAAAAAGAACTCGGGTGGGTTTTCGTCAGTGTTAGCCGAAGTCAGGAGTGAGAGCCAGTGTTAACTGGCTCTCACTCCACCCAGAGGGGGAGGCGCGGGCTTGCAGACGGCGTGCAGTGGGTAACACGTTGTCCGATCGTCCGGTAACATACCGGACTGAGCCCAAGTCGTTGACGGCGCGTTCTGTTCCCGCGCGCCTCAAGGAGCTGTCAGCAAACCGTAGAGGCCCAGCCTGCTAGCTGCAGGCAGGCAGAGTCGAAGCCTGCTGGGGTTAAGGACCGTTTTCTGAGAGGAAGGCTCAGCCCCGGCATGATAGGCAACGAAGGAACGGGGTAGGTTTTTAGTCCGTAAAAGTCTGACACTACTTGCCGCTCCACCCAAGGGCGGGACTTGTCATTGGATGATTTTTCCTACCATAAAAAAAAAACCCAGATGGGGAGAACTTATAAGTTATAGTGACGATTTGCCACCTAAAAAGAAAATCGGGCAAATATATTCTATTTCTGTCAATTTTCATTATAAATAAGTAAAACTAATTCTTAAACAAATTAAAATTTATAAAATTCTTTCCTTGATTTAACAGTAAATCGTGACGTCACAACATGGCAATCGATCCTAATCTCATTTGGAACGCATTGTAAATTAAGTTCTTAACGTTAAAATACAGAGATTCATAGATAACAATTTATCAAGTAAGTCATATAGGGTAGCCATTAGATTGTCAGCATTTCACGAACACTCATTTCCCTCATCAATCTACTTTAACTTGAATAAAACATTACCACTGACCTACCACGATTTCCATAAATCCAGCATTCACCATAAAAAAAACCTTATAATGTTCTCATTCTTGGGACATAGGCCACCTTTCTAGGAGAGGGAATGGGCCGTTATCCACCACGCGGGCCCAGTGCGGGTTAGTTCGCCATCACCGTTTTAGGAGCAGTGTTGATAAATTAAATTACACAAAACTGTACAGCTTGTAAGTTGGAGCCGTTACCACAAGCCCACCACTGTTTCCACTAGGCCACTAAAGTTGTCAAAAAATAAAAGGCCCGTTTTGACATTTATATTTTAACTATCTAGCAGCTTGTCCGGTGTAGCTACTACTAAAATAGCTACTAATACACCGAAACTCTAATATTATTTTAGTAGTAGCTACACTACACCGAACAACTCGCTAAGTTGTTAAAATACAAATGTCAAAACGAGCCTTTTATTTTTACCCGACTGCGCCAGAAGGAGGGTTATGTTTTTCGAGAGTATGTATGTATGTATGTATGTATAATTGTTTGGCACGCTCTGCAGCCTGAACGGCTCGATGGATTTTAGCTTGAGAGGTGTCGTTAGATTCGTATTTACTGTGAAAGTGACACTGGGTATATCAAAATAAAAAAAACAAAATGTCGGATTTTTAGCGCCAAATTCAAATATTTGGCACGCTCTGTGGCATGAACGGCTCGATGGATTTTAGTTTGCGAGGTGTCGTTAGATTTGTAATTACTGTGAAAGTGATATCGTAAAAAAATAAAACTAAAAAAGTAAAAAATAAAAAATGGTAATTTAAAAAACTAAAAAACCCGACTGTTTTTCTGAGTATTCATTTAAAAGCCCTAAAACAAGAAAGTCGTTGTAGCAGTCGGGACCCATTCTAGAAAGTCAGCCGTCTAGTCAGTAGATATATGATGTAATGGGTCCCGACTGCTACAACGACTTTCTTGTTTTAGGGCTTTTAAATGAATACTCAGAAAAGCAGTCGGGTTTTTTAGTTTTTTAAATTACCATTTTTTTGACAACTAGCTCACATTTCATAAACCTATTTAAAAAAATAAACATGCTGTACATGTTAATGTAATTGTAATATAATTATGTAATGTAATGTTAATATAATTACATGTTATAAGGTTATTTATTTCAAACTAAACTTGGATTCTTAGGGATCCTATCGGGGTCTACTATTGCCGATGCCAACCAGGGTTGATGGTTCGAAAGAGTTACCGTGGCCACAGAAGGGCAACAGAAGGGCAACAGAAGGACACAGTTTGTTTAGTCAATGAAAGTCTAACACTTTCTCTCGCTTAACCCAGAGCGGGGAGAATTATTTGATGATTTATCGCCTAAATATATAAAGATTCCTTCCTAATAACTTAAGAACATTGAAGACCAACATCTCACTTTGAACTGTGTCTTACAAGCCTCATTGACGCCCACATCTCTCTAAAAATAATCGCGTAGTAACATGAACGAAAACGAACAATGTTTTGTCAAAACAAAAACATGACGCAAATAGTCACACGCCATTAATTGACAGTCATAAAGTACAACGGGATACCTCGCTAAATCAACAAAACGGTTTCGCACGCCGCCGCCGCCGCGCCGCCTCTCAACAATGGCGGTCACGCGGCAATCGTCACGCCGCTTAGCACAAGAATGACTTAGCCCTAATTTATATCAGCCTAATTTCACGCCTGCTCATACTTATTGTGAGATTTCGCGATACCATGTCACGGTATTCGACACGGCTGGTTACTGATTGAGCCGTCATTTTTTATAACCCACGCGGCTAAGGTCAGGATGGTCGTATTTTTCAACCAAATACCACCTTTTTGTAGCAGTATGTTTGCCAAATCTTCGATACAATGCTCCAGTTGGGTGCTTAATTTAAAATTTTGTTCAACACATATTAATTCAAGCATTAAAATTGTTGTGTTGGACAATAGAAGTCGCGGCCGATTTACTAAAAAATAAATAATGGAACTTTTTCTCATACAAAGAAAGTGTTTGTCTAAGAACAATGTGGGGTACCACAGCGGGACATCTAGATACGCGGGGCTAAAGTATTTTCTTTACATTTTTTTTATTTGCACTCAAATCTTGAGTGAATGGCGTCGGATCCTTAATTTACGCATCGATAGACTTATTTTGTAGTTTCGCATTTGTAAGGGATTGTTCAAGCCCGTTTTGTAACATTGCGTTTTGTAAAATAACGTTCAAGGATTTTAATATTTTGTTGCTTACAAAACAAACAACTAATTAGAATCGAGTATCAAGTACTTGAATCCATACTTTTAGAGTCCTGCTTTAGAGGTTCAACAAACAGCCATTAATCTCATACAACATTGCGAATAACAGATCCAAATGACGCAAAAAATAAAATACTACGCCTACTATTCTTATTTACGCAAACAAGCCCCTAAAACTAATATCGCAGATCCCAAATGATCTGCAATTGGCAAAAACTCATAAATCAGAACATCGTAAGCTAGGGCTGGCTCGTTCGCAGCTGCTGCACCTTATACGCATCAGTGGCGACTCACAACATCCCGTGCACGGCTTAAGTAACGAATGCTTTGTGCATGCCGATAGATTTGGTGGCAGCCCTGAGGTAGGAGAGGTAGCGAGTCGGATGGATACTGGTAGCTCGTCTGTCTAGCTAGATAGAAGATTAGGGATGGTTGCGATGATGGAAGGGGATCAAAATATTTCAATAGATATAGTGATGGAGCTCATCTAGAAAAGCACTCCCCAACAAAGAGGGCTTTACGAGCGACGGGCTTTTCGATCGCGATGGTAATAACCATGCATCTGAAACATATAACATACAGAAGACACATTATTTTCAACTTTCGACAACGAACTCATCAGGTATTCATTCATAGGTATTAGTGGTTCCTCTCGGTCCACCCAAAGCCGGAGTCCCCTCTTGCTTATGATACTGCTATTTGATGATTTAAGAAAAAAAAATATTATCCTTACAAAAAACGCTACCTCCTAGAAATTGTACCAAAAGATCGTATTAAAAAAAGGACGAGAATCCTTTTCAACGATAGGTTACAGATTAGACGGGGATGCAGTCAATTTGACGCGCGGTGTCTTCCGCAAACCATCGCGGTTTTTTTGCGGTTCTTTACTTATGTCGCTTTCGCGGCAGGCGGACAAAAGGGTTATTGTGTTTTCGTATCAATTGGTATCAGTTTATAGATTTTTAAGTGTATTTTTATCATTGGAATAGATTTTTGATGCAGTTGACGATTGAAATGTTAATAATAGATATAAATATAACTTATGATTGTTGATATAGCGGTCTCTCATGACGAGACCTCATGAAAGCTGAGAAGGATAAACAAACTAAGTATCTTAACTTGGCTCGCGAGGTTATCGACATGTGGGAAGTGTGTAGTGTCTTGACGGCTAATAGCTTAATAGCCAAGAACCTCGACCAACATCTCAGAAGGCTCTCGTTAGGCAGCTGGATCAAGGGCTTGATTCAGAAGGCAGTACTCCTGGGCATGGCGCGTATTGTTCGGAGATTCCTCTCTCAGGAGTCCTGATCACCGGTAACTTGGACCCTGTTCCTAATACCGGTGGGTGAAATGTTTGTTTTTTTATGAAATAAAAAAAAATGGTGAATTTTGATGTGTATAGTATCTAAATTAAATAAAGGGAATATAACTTATAAAATATTGATATCTACTGAATTGATCCTCTCTCTCAAATTGCTTTTTTTTGTACGAAAAGAAGGTATTGCCAATATTTTTAATGTTTCGAAATTATGCCAGGATTTATGACATACATTTATGGTATACGGAAAAGAGTGTAAAGTCCCATATTGGTATCTCCGCTGAAAAGGAAGGATCCACCGACCAGACAGGTGTTTTGTCTAGTCTGGGCAAATGCCAGATAGTTGATTTTGTGTTTTTGTATCCTATTTATTTATTTATAGTGATGTCATAAAAATGGCTAAAGTATTTTGCAAATATCATTAATAACAAAAATATTAATCATAGTATTATAATATATAGATGAGACCAGTGGTAAAATAAGACGCAGATCATAATTTGAAGTGTGGCTATTTGACCACACTTTAATATGCATACCTTTTCTTTACGTAGAAAATCATCAAACGACTGCTCCAGTTTCGCGTGGCGGTAGGGAGAGTGTCACAGTTTTACTGGTTAAAACTCGCCTGTACTCCTTCAGTTTGCCTTTGCAAGGTCCCCAGTAACGCTATTCCCTTCTGTGTAACTCTTTCGAACCCCTCTATTCATCTCCTAAGCAGCAGGGCGCAGCGTGAGTAGCTCATTGTCCAACAACACACAAGACAAAACTGCTACCCATTTTCTACTCTTACCATCAAAACCGATTAAATCACAAAACAAAGAACGATCTTATTCCGGGTTTCTAAACATAATAAATAATAACAACAGCCCCTAATGTACCAGGGATACATAAACGAAAAACAATACTATTTAGTATTCAACTTAATGAGATGTACCCTTAAGATGGCCGTCAATGAGGTTCTAAATTCAAACCCACGTTGCATCTGTGTTAATTATAACGAGGGGAATATGATTTAAATTATGAATATACATTTAACGGTTTTTTTTTCTTTCGTCTCTATCTGTATCTATGGGCATATTTTGGATGAGTGAATTTACATACGGTTTGAGGATTTTTTGAAGTTAAACGTGTTAAACGATTAGCTACTTGACAATATGTGAATAATTAGATCTTGGATAGTGTTATAGTTTAATTATTTGAAATTTACAGTCCTGAATATAAAACCAAATAAATATTTTAGCACTTCTTTACAGATATTTTTTTTAACATAATATTATTTAGGTGTAAACAAATTAATATTTCCTACCAATACTTACATAAAACAGTATATCATAATATTATACTTCGTCATAAACCAACTTTGAAATATACCTACATCCCTTGCCATTTAAAATATAAAAGTATTAAAACTCTTTGGTAAGTAAAACAAGTTTAAAAAAAAACCATCAGCGTATTGGAAAAGTTGAAAGGGCATTCCATTTTCAAAATGTAAAGTTATAAATGTGCGTATGGCGCGCTTTCCCCTTCTGTGGAAAACGCACACAGAGGCAAACATTTTCTAACTCACACTACGAAACAGTAGGTATTCACAAAGTTATTGTAAGCCATATTCTGCTGTCTATTCATAACATTTCGTACTTTTACTTACGTATTTTAAAAGTACATTTTCATATATGGTACTTTATATTTTTAAACAACTTCGAAACAAAGAATGTTGGAAACCAGCACATTAAAAATAATGACCAATGTTGTGTACAAGTCAGCACATGTTATTCATCGAATACATAATTTCAAGTTAATCCACTCCTTACCTCTTGCAAAAAACGAAATATATAAATAAATCGAACAGTAACGGATACTAAAACAACACGATGCATCATATTTCCCCCGCCGCGGTATAAACACACGCACATGTTTTGTCCTTGTCTCGCGCGTGGATTTTCCGCATCTGTCTGTCTCGCTTGTCGTGGGGCGGGCTCTGTACGGCGATTGGTGGAGGGGAGAGACAGCCGGCGCCGGCCGTCGGCAACCTCCCGTCGGCATTTTCCCGACGCAACGCGTTCGAAAATCGAATATTTGCGGCCGTGTTGAGGACTTTTTCTTTCTTTTGTTTTTTAATTTTGTTTGTTTTAGAACGTTTTAAATATAGAACCAGTGTCATGATCATTTTTTGAATAATTTGTTTTACTTGAAGTTATTTGAAGAAAAAGCATCGTTTTGTTTTCATTGAAAATAAAAAGAATAATCTATTGTAATTTGGAATTATTTTTATATATTGTAGTAGGTATTTTTTTACCAAATAAAGTTACATAATTCATTAGTTTACAATGTTAACGTGAAAAGAAACTAACTCAATAGATACTAAACTGAATTTATTTGCTGTTTTATATTTAAAAATATGTTGGAACAGAATACATTAAATACTATTGAATTAAGTGCTCAAACCTCAATTATATAGAATACCAAAGGCCGTGCGTGGCTGTTTACCATTGATAACATACCAGGAATTTTGATGAATGTCTGTCATACATATTTTAGTATTTACAGAGGCCTTACGAACATATCACCCCCTTTTATGGGGTGGGAAAATCATCAAAAAGCTTCTTCCACTCTGGGAGCAAGAAAGAGTGTCAGACTTTTATTAACTGAAATCTATGTGTGCTCCTTCAGTTGCCCTATGTTTTCCAGGGCCACTGTAACTATTGGCAGATTACATGTAGGTAATTTTTCAATCCGCAACATACATTTTCAATACACTTACTCGAACACTCGCTCTTATCATTTTTAGGCTTGCAATTTTCTGTTTTTCGCACTAGTGCGGAAAAGTGCTCGACCCGCCTCAATTTATTGTATTTATCGCATCAACTGGGCACCAAACGACGCGCACGAGTCACGCGTCAACCCTCGTATATGTATTTATATCTTTGTAAGTGTAACTATTGAAAGACGTCGTTTGATACACATGGAAATTTGTCGCTGTAACACTCAGCTCCATAAAACTCTCGCCTACGGCTCGGGCGAATTTCGCCTCAGTCGCAATTTCTTCACTTGTATCGAAATGTCCCTACTAAGTATTTACTGTTACATGAATACTTTGCACTTATTTTCCAACTCATCTAGTTCTAAACAACATAATACGCCCTAAGTAACAGATAATGCCGCAGTTACATCGATCTAAGGGTGAGTGCACACAATTACCGCGTCATACGGATCGCGGCGCGCGCCGTGCGTACGCGCAGCCCACGAACACACTTTGTTTGAACTTTTGAAGCATACGCGTAGCTACCAAAGGGTTAGGTGGGGCGTCGGGGCCTCCAAACTCACGGGGCCCCAAACAAAATGTAATGTGGGTGTAGGCTCGCGTTTGACAACTATCTCATCTGATGTTAAGCGATGATATGGCCAACGATAGAGCACGCTTGCCTAAAAGTACCGCGTACATCGAAATACTGGAACAAATTGCCTGCTCCGTTTTCCCATCCGATTATAATAATAATAATAATAATAATAATAATAATAAATTTATTAGCAGAAAGGCAGGTACATCTTATCTATCATAAACAAAATACAATGTATCAAATAAATTATGTTTTCCTTGGAAAGATAGAGTAAACGACGATGTCTGTGCTAGTATTAACTGTGTGACAGACATCGACGCCTTCCTCGTACAGCTTTTGATTAAAAGTAAAAGGTAAAAAAATAAAAAATCGACACAATTTAATTTTGTTAAATAGTCCGAATATCGAATTAGATTAATATAATAATATGGATTGAATTAAATACATTGATTATAAAATTGGCATAATTGAAAATTTCATCAAACAAAATAGAATTAAGTAACATGATTTTGATAATAATTACATTGATATTAAAAACAAAAAATAAAATAAAAAATAAAAATAAAGTAAAAAGCATGCATGGAAATACGTGTATACATGTAGCTATATTTTTAGGCATGTGATTAGCACTTAGCATTTAAAATCTCTAGCGAATAGTCTTTCGGTCTCGTCATATGTAAGTCCCTGAAGATATTGACTTACAACACTCTTACACTTGTATTTCGGAAGAGAATATATTTTGCAAGTCTTATTAAGTGCATTATATAGGCGACCGCTCAAATTTGGAAAATGACGACTAGCTAGCGCAGTGTTCACTTTAACAGAGCGGCATACACGGTCTCTACGACGTTTACCTGCCAATAAATTTGGGTCATAAATCAGTGATGAATGTTTACGCAGGATTACATGAAGTGCACAAAGTTGCCTGACGTTAAGAACAGCTAGGTCCCTGTATAATTGGGTAGTGGGGTATCGGTATGGTTTTTGCAGCATCACTTTCAAAACTGCTCTTTGCGCCCTTTCAAGACGAAGCATAAAAGTTTTAAAGGTGCCACCCCAAACTGAGATACAATAGGTAAGTAGTGACTGAGCTAAAGCAAAATAGATGGTTTTTAGGAGTGGTACAGGAACTACATTTCTAAGCCTTTTCATTGGAGACATAAGCTTACGGACCCGAGACACTGTAACATCTATGTGTTTATTCCAACTTAGAGTAGAGTCAATGTGCACACCCAGATACTTGACGCAAGATGTTCTTTGAATGAAAGGACAACTGCAGCTGTCTTGTTCAGGACAGGAGCATCTATGAGCCTTTAAATTCGAAATTGTAGGTTGGGTAGATGAGTTGACTGAGAAGGTAACGTAGTGGGTTTTCGCAACATTCAATGTGAGCAGATTACAGGAGAGCCAGTCTATCACAACACTGAGAGCATACTCCGCCGAACGATGAGCCGAGGCCCAGGTGTCACCACTTATGATCAATGCCGTATCGTCAGCATAAACTAGGATCTTGCAGTCAGGGATAGAGAGTTGACATAGCATGTTAACGTATACAAGAAAAAGAGTAGGACCGAGTACACTGCCCTGCGGAACTCCGAAGAATAACTTCTCTTCACCACTAATGTAATTCTCGATCTTGACCTGTTGACTACGGTCAGAGAGGTAGTCACGAAAAATATTAAGAGCTGTCTCTCTTATTCCTAGGGCTTCTAATCCGCGTAAAAGTATGCAAGTAGAGACCGTGTCAAAAGCCTTGGCTAAATCTAGAAATATACCTATTGTTTTTGTCTTCGCGTCTAGGTTCTGAACAATATGACTTGATAGCTCAAGCACAGCATCTTCTGTAGATTTTCCACTCCTGAAGCCATATTGGTTGGGAGCAATAGCATTATTGTGTTCTAAATAACTAAGTAGTCTTTTATTTAAGATTTTTTCTAGGATCTTCGACAACGTCGTGAGAACAGATATAGGCCTATAGTTTTCGACACGGTCCCCATCTCCGCCCTTATATATCGGTGAAACTAAAGCCTTTTTAAAAGCATTTGGGAATATCCCCTCAGTCAAGCACAAATTGCAAACGTGAGTTATTGGGGGGATGAGAATATGCCTGGCAGACCTGATTACTGAAGCAGGTATACCATCATATCCAACAGCACAGTTAGATTTTAATCCCAAAATTGTACTATTTACCTCAGCGTAGTCAGTTTCAAGCAAAACCAATGAGTTACCTTGTGAGTTGGACATGGAATTATAGTCGAAGCTGAATGAGCGACTCGTGCATTGGGCCTGCTGTATCTCATGAGCAAGATTACCTCCGACATTCGCGAAATAATTGTTAATGGCGTTTACAGAGGAATCGGGATCACTAGACACCTTAAGAAGATCCCTCGATTTACTAGAAGGGTTGGTATTTTTATAGCAAATGGTTTTGATAGCATCCCACATTGCTTTGGGATTACCACTGGCCCCTTGAAGCTCATCCTGTTCATATTTGCACTTAATAGTTTTGAGTAAGTTGTTGCAGTAATTACGGTATCTTGAATATGTTAGTTTAACTATAAGATTTTCAGGATCCCGTTTTGATTTTAAGTGCAATCTGTCACGATTTCGCATGCATCTCAAAAGGCCTGGGGTGATCCATGGCTTAATTATTCTCTTTCTGTGCGGTACTTTTTTTAATTTGCTGTGTTTGTTAACCGAGTCTGATAAAATATGTATAAGCATTTCAGCACTTTGATTGGGGTCTGTACTATTCAGAACAGTAGAAAAATCGGAGGTTTCCAAGTAACCAATAACTCCCGGTAGGTTAATTTGGCGGATCAAGCTTTTAGGTTTCTCAATAGAGACGACAGCCTCAAGACAGAACAAGGTAGGAGCATGATCAGTAGGGAAAGAGTCCAAAATCAATGCCGTTGAACCCTTGTTTGATTTTATAAATACGTGGTCAATACAGTTATCCACACGAGTCGGAAAGAGGTGGGCTGGCAAAAGCCCATGGAAAGCCATAACATTTAAATACTCCTCCGAGTTTGAGTCATTATTTCCTGGCCGAATATTTATGTTCAAATCACCCATCACTGCAACGGTTTTACTAGATGAGAGGGAACCCAATGTGTCATTTAGGGACCCAAGAAAACTATCAATATTCCGGACTGATGGTGATCTATAGATTGCCAAAATCACCACGTCTGGGTCTAACTTTAACATAAGGCAATTAGCATCTCGAAATACCGGCTCAGTGACCTTATAATTTAATTCAGAGCGAATGTAGATTAATACACCGTCGTTCTGGTTAGTAAAGGTAGACTTTTCAGAGACAAAACCCTCCAAGGTAGGTACTTCAGTAGCTTTACTCAACCAGCATTCCGAGAGAATCACTATATCGCACCTAGCATCCATGGAGTGAATAAGGACATTGAGGGCGTCAAAGTTCCGATTTATACTTCGAATGTTGACATGCAAAATATTTAGCGACAGTTTAGAGGATTGTATATGCTGTAGACATTGGCCAGGCGAGCAAATAAAAGATCGTGATACATTAAAGGATTCTACAGAATCCATAAACTTGTTTAAATTATCCACTAGTGTTGTAGAAAGAAATTAAGGTGCTAACAAAGTGTGCAGGAAATCGACCCTGGTGGCAACTTTGATTATAAATACTCATTATTTCAGTTGTTTCTAGAGATTTTAGTTTTTTTGTGTGTGTAGTGGGAAATGTAATATGTGTGTAAGATAAGTATAATAGAATTATAAGGGCGCTATACATGTATTTCCGTAGAATACTAATATAAATAATGGTTAAACATGCAAACACTAAAACTAGGATTATAATTACAATAAACCGAAGATAAATATTGTAGCAGAAAAGTAGTCAATCGTCAACCCGCAAGGTCTTTAGGTCGGATTCGTTATTAATGCAATAAGCAGTTTGTCCTTCTCTCTTACGCACAAAGATCCTACCGTGTGACGTCCAACAGAAAGAGTAACCATTGCTTTTACAGAAGTCTCGAGCTAGAAAGTATAGGCGTTTTGCCCTAGAAGTAAGATATTCTGAAATGTATACAGGGACATCTGGACCATTTATGTTTATTTTAGTGGTTGAGAGCTTGTTATTTTTGTTGGCTCGATTAAAAGATTTTGTAGATTGGACAATTCTTTCTTTCGTTATTACTGTCGTAAAGTTGACCAAGATAGGTTTGTTTGTTTGTGTAATTTAGGTGTCTGCAAGGCTAAATTGACTAGGCTTTTAATAAAGTAGTACACCTTACCATCAACGATTGCATCAAAGCTTACTATCAGGTGGGGTCGCAGTCAAACATTAGATTGCGTTATTATTCTAAGACTAGATTATATCAATAAAAAAAGGTTACCTATTCACTCTTGACTTAAAGACCTCAAGGCTGTAGCTATCAGGAAACACAGACGCAGGGAGTTCCACACTTTGGCTATAGGTACGCATAATTAATATGTTCCCAAAACGCTTTGTACGTATAAGCTAACGTACCATACAGATTAACAAACCTCCTATTGAACTAGCGAAAAATTTTCTTACCTTAAAAATCTAAATAAAATAAGTTGCAGCACCAATAATAGCAACTCGTTTTAGTAAGTAAAATTCTGATCCTTCCTCCCGCTCCACCCAAAGCAATAGAAGTTATCGCGATGATTTCCCGCAAGGAACCCCAGTGCTTTTTGGCCCTGTGCCGTTGGTCATGTAGCTACGCTACTGGTTTTACGCAAAGATTATTGAGCTTGGGGTTTTGGTGATAGGCTCGTTTGACCACTATCTTACCTGATAGTAAGCGATGATGTGATCTACATTGCAGCACGAGTGCCTAGAGGTAGTATATATTCACTCTTGACTTAAAAACTTAGGTATCAAATGTAGCTATCAGGAAATTTAGACTCCTGCAAGAAATTAGTGCAGTTGACCATTAACGATTGCATCACTGCTTACCATTACGTGGGATCGCAGTCAAGTACTAATTTATATAAAGTAAAAAAAAAATTTTTAACTGTATACACAATTAATGTGTTCCTGTGTGTTATGTGAATGTCACTTTGTATCTATTAAGTCGGATAAAGTATTACACGATATTATCAGTATCATCATTTCAGCCGAAACACGTATGCTGGACATAGGCGTCCCCCAAATGTCATGCATCCATCAGATTCCGACAATCCTTACTAATTCAGTCCATCTTGTGGGAGGTTTACCAACGCTACGTTTTCCAGAATCTTTCGACCCCATCGACTGTCTGTTCTGCGAGCAATGTTCCCTGCGTACTGCTACTTAATTGATAGTAATCATAATCATAAACATGTTACAGAGTACCATAGCGACATCTATGAAGCAACATAAGAACTAAAATCCGGAATTCTGCACCGCGATATTAGAGTTTTCCTTGTGATTAGAAAATATACAACAGCCAAGTCAACTATCAAGGTGCCATTTGAAACTCGGTGGCAGGCTGCAGAACCTTTCAGCCACATCAAATATCTGTTCTGCGAGCAATGTGCCCTGCCTACTGCCACTAAGTTTGGCGTTTCTTCAGGCAACTTTATTATTTATTAAAAAAAGAGTATTTTGTGAATATTTTTATATTGCCATTATTGATATTGAGCAAAAAAGGGCAAAAAATCTCGTTTGTTGTATGAGAGACCCTTAAATATTTATTTTAATTTTGTTTATAAAATCTGTTGTGAAAGCGGCAACAGAAATACATAATTTGTGAAAATTTCAACTGTCTAGCTATCGCGGTTCTTGAGATACACCCTGGTCACAGACAGACGGACAGACAGTGAAATCTTACTAATCTTTTGTTTACCCTTTGGCTACAGAACCATAAAACGCATCTATAAAGCGATGCGTCCGTGGATAATAGGCCTTACTAACCTGTCACTTTTGGCCTAAAGGGCCAACATCATGCTGCCTTGTCAATAAGGTCAAATGATATGCAAAACAACACACATTATGAACACAATTACAATGTCACATAGATTGCGCCGCGCGTCTTGCGTGCGATCCCTTGAGTGACGCAATTTGTAGATTTGGACCAGAGTGACCATGATATGTTAAAATTTAAGGCGTACGAGCGAGAAAGAGATGATGGAGCTATACACCCTATATAGCCCCATCCCCTTAACATTTCAGTTTAGGTCGTCAAATGAATTGTCACCTTACAGAATCGTTAAAGAAAATCGTATACCTAAACCAAACGATAAAGAAAAATAAAAATACACAAATTTAAATGTATACCAATTTTACACAGTTTATAAAAAAGGATATAATTCCCCAAAAGGATATAATTATTGTTACTTAATTATTGTAGATACGACAAAGCAGCAGTGGTGGCCGAGTGGTAATGGCCCCGACTTACGAGGTCGCGGGTTCAAACCCGGTCAGACGCATTACTTTGTGTAGTTTATTTCATCACCACTGCTCTCAAAACGGTGAAGGAAAACATCGTGAGGAAACCGGCATTTCCTAGAACCAAAAATTGGAAGACGTGTGACATCCACCAACCCGCACTGGGCCCGCGTGGTGGATTGCGGCCCATTCCCTCTCTTAGAGAGGAGGCCTGTGTCCCAGCAGTGGGAACATTAAAAGGCTGATGATGATGATGATGACGACAAAGAAAGCCGTTTACCTAAAACAAACGATGAAGAAAAAAAGACCACAGACTAACATCTTCCAAATTCAAATGTATTCCAATTTTAAACAGCTGTTATAATTATTATATATTTACGTTTGAGAAAGTCATATGCCTAAACCAAACGATAAAGAAAAAAAACAGCAGACAAGCATAAATTCCAAATTCAAATGTGTTCTAATTTTAAACAGCTCATAATATTCCAAAAGGTTATAATTATCCCATAGTTACAAGTGTTAAAACCATACTTAATTAACATGATACACGATGGCAGAGCATCGTATCATCTCTGGGCATGCAGCGATACACAACGTGTGCTCCATTATACGTGGGTAGCGTGGCAGGCCTATATCTGGGTATCATTAGGCTAATCTGCTGATAAAAGGCAGCCAATTTTGGGATATCAAAATCCTCTGTTCAGAAATTGCTCGATATTAAAGCATTGTCAATCTGAGTTTATAAATACACGCTAAATTATTAATTGGTAATAACTTCTCTCACATCTTGGGCGTCATCAGAAGGCTTAAAGTTACCCAAAGGGCAATGGAAAGGACTAAAAAAGGGCTGCACGGAGTTTCCTAGAGTGATCGAAACAGGAATAAAGATATCCTCAGGAAAACCAAGGTTACCGACATAGCACGAAGAATCGCCAAACTCGCCAAACTTAAGTTGCAATTGGCAGGACAGAACAGATGGCCGTTGTAGCCGAAAGGATCTGGAGTGATGACCGCTTACCGGAATACGAGCGTTAAAAGGCCTCCTACAAGGTGGATGATATGGTTGCGGGAATCTGACGGATGCGAGACGCACAGGACCGTTCAGTATAGCGATACTTGGAGGAAGCCTATGTCAAGCAGTGGACGTCCATCGGTTGAAATAATGATGGTGATCATCATCCTCAAATAACTCCTCCCGCTCTGGGTAGACTGAGAGCGAGTGTCAGACTTTTACTTACTAAAACCAATCTGTGTTTCTTCAGTTTCCCGTTGCGTTCCACAGCCGCGATGACTCTTGTGATAGAATTGCTTATAAAATCGTAAATTCACGTCCTCGTTCAAACCTTGTGTTAGCAAACACATTAGACAACCAGTTTATCAGAAAAACAAAGAACAAAACGTATTTGAAAACGTTGCAAATAAAATTTTACAAGAAAAGAGATAGACCAGGTACTCTAGATGTATATTAAGTCCTAGTCCCAAAACTTCTCAACAATACATTTTGAAAACAATTTCAAAATCCCACTTTCGACTAAATTAAAACAGAATTTGAATGCGATCGCAACAAAAATCACACCTTTCTAAGAGCATTACGACGAACGTTTATAATCGACTAAATATCGAATTGTTCCATCTATTGTTTGGAGGCTTTAAACCCTCGAGAATTGGTTTCGAGAGTTTTAAGCCTACCGCCTTCGGAAAAACTCCAAAACGACACGCCAAAACCACCCCTATCTCCCCAACAATTGAGTCCAAAACTAATCGCATCACTTCTAAAATAATTCCTGAAAAGTGAAAGCTTTCCTACGCAAGGTATTTAGGTTTAAACTCCTATTGAAAGAGGTGAAAGTTTAGGGGGTGATTTTGTTGCTGAAAATTAGACTTTATCGTTTTGTAGTAAAGTATATTTTGGGGTGTGTGCAAAGAGAGAATAGTAGCGGAGTGTTGAGAAGATTGTGCAGTAACGAGTCTACACACAGAATGTAATTGTATCGGGGATCAGAATCGACCCCCGCGAGAAGAGGGTTGAGACACGGTCGATAAGTTCGGAAACTGCTGCAAAGGAAAATGGTACTTATGTACTTACAAATCATATTTCATGATTATTCAATTTTTCATATATAATTGGTCCGATTTTTCGGATTAAAACTCAATAAAAAAAGGCTGGTGAAAAGAAAATATTTCTATAAACAACAATAACTCAGATTATGTTAAGACTGGCTGACTGTTGGTCTAGCGGTTAGTGGTCCTGACTGCTATGGCAGTCGTGGGTTCTATTCCCACCCAGAACAAATGTTTGTGTGATGAGCACGATGATTTGTTCTGTGTCTGGGTGTAATTTATGTATAATATGTATGTATTTAGAAATATTTTAGTATGTTATCAGCTTTCTAGTACTCATAACACAAGTTCTGCTTAGGTTGAAACTAGACGGCGTTGTGTGATAGTTGTGGAATATTATTTTTATTTTTAATCATCGGTAAGAGTCTGACACTATTTCCCGCCCCACCCAAGGGCGGGATTTGTCATTGGATGATTTTACCTACCATAAAAAAACCACCATCAGTTCTTCAAACAATCTGATCTGCCCACTGCCACTTAAGTTTGGTGATTCTTTGGGCTATGACGGTAACCTTGGTTCTCCTGTGGCTATTTTCATTACTGATGAGATGGGCAAGGAAATTCCAACCATAACCCTTTTCATTAACTTTGGTTAACTGTAAGTCTGATGAGGCCGATTGTGAGCGACAACGTGTCAGAGCTAGTCATCACTGGCAACACACAATCGTATACTTTGATCATGAGACATTGCGGTATGTTGGACGAGAAGATACGGTGTAGCTTCCCGAACGTTGTCCAACCGAGCTTAACATTCATAGTGCTTACGATGAAAAATGTCAAATTCGTTTTATATGTGTACGTTTACAATACAATCGAAGTGCGGCACAGCAGGGGGCTGCGCGTAACCATAGCAACGACGGCCATTTTAGTTCAACTTATTTGCCGCGTACTCTAACAGATTTTCGCGTCTCAATCAAAGCGGGGTTTGCTCGTAGTCATAGCGACGGGTTGAACTTATTTGCCGCATACTATACACGTATTATTTATACTGTCTCACTGCTAAAGGGCTACATATTAGTATGTCGAACATTAAAATACCTACAGTTAAACATCGAAAATTTAAATATCGATTGAATCATAATGTCCAGACATTTTTCTCCGTCGCCGTCTTGTACCAGTTTTCATTGTACGCGTAAAGATCATCTCGCCAGCTCTTCCTCGGCCGGCTTCGACGGTCCTTTCCCTCTGCAGGAACCCATAGCGTGGCGACACCTGCCCAGCGGTCATTGTGCGCGCGGCTGATAATCCAGCAATAATATAAGTTATAAGTTAGTAAATTTTGCATGCCATGAGGCAGAATGTACAAGGATTCAAAAATATTGTAACACCAAATTGTATTAATTACCTACATTCTATGCAAATAAATAAATCTATCTATCTATCTATCTATAAAATCAAAAAAATTCATCTGCCATAACAATCAAAATCGTTTCACATCAATATTTCATCGATACTCAACCGTTGCTTTACGTACGTGTCCCCTCACTACTTCCCCAGGGGTTCGTCCCGCGGTAAGCCAAGGAGGGGTCGCTATTTATCGATGTGTGTCGCTTTATTTTTATTTGTCTCCCTTCGTTATAATTGCTGCTTAATGATCGGTCCCCGTTTTATCGGACGCAAATGTGTACTGTCTTGTTTGCGAAATTTTGAGTATTCTCATGTGGGTTTATGTGTGTATGTTTTATTGATGGTGGTGATGGTGACTCTTGATCATAATTATTCAGATTGTTGAACAAGATTATCATTAATTTTATGGATACATTGCATTAACCCTTTCGCAAGCAATACTATTTTACACCTCCGGTTTTATTTATTCTAAACATTGCAAAAAAAACTTTTTTTAAATAATATTTATAGATTTTCCTCCCTTGCTTGCCCCCCCCCCCCCTTTTTGGGCTACGGCAATATCTTTGCCAATGCCCGTTCGTGACTTTTAATACTTCACACATTTTGGCGCAACTTTTAAAAAGCTTTTTGGCAATTATTTTGCCAATGCTCGCGAAAGAGTTAAACCTGTTTTATTTTATTTATTTTATTTTATTGTATTTGGGAAACAAACAATCATACATTATTGTATAACTGCTAAAAACACAGTATACTATAAACAAATGTACAATCCACTACGTTTCCACATGTTACTAATCCCTGTTTTGGGGTTAAAATAAAAGAAGAGTCGATGAACTCTTATAAAATGACCAAATATGTGTCTGTAGATACAAGACTATTATGAAATCTATATACATAAAAGCAAAATACCACTCAATGACTAATCACAAAATATCAGAAACTATAACACCTACAAACTTAAAATTTGGCGGGTAGGTTCCTTATAGGGTGTAGAAGTCCGCTATGAACTGATTTTACGAAACTTCACCCCTAAGGGGTAAACCGACTTTTAGGCAGGCGAAGTCACTAGCTGATGTTAGTATAATATATGTCTGTATGAATTAATTTATGCCTTTCGCTTGTCAATCTTGTACCTACAAGCAATAAAGCATGTACAGCCGTTGGTCCCGGTTGTCATAAGTAGATCTTTGACAGTCCTTACAGGTCATTGATATATATGTACTACGCACTTACAGGTAGTCAGACGCCTGAAAATCTGACCATCAATTTATCCATCGTGTTGCCCAGTAACTCGGTTATGGAGGTCTGGTAGGCAGTCACTCCATGTAGAACACTATGCTATGCTACTATGGTGTGCAGCCTTATCCGGGCAGAATTGAAGTTTCCAAACTCCAACCTAGTTGGGAAAAGACTAAGGATGCTCTTATGATGATATCTCAAATATTTCAAATTGTTTTTAGAAAGAAATAAATAAAATGAATATATTTAAATTGAGATCAATTATATTTGAAAACTGTTTTTAGACTCCTGATTTAAAGCAGTAATTATACAATGCGTTCCAAATAAAAATAGGATCGATTGCCATGTTGTTGTGACGTCACGTCATCGAGGAAATTGGGTAGGGTGAACGAAACAAGTTTTTAAAATTTAAATTATTTACGAATCATGAACGAATCCAGTTCTTCAATTTTGCTCATCTCTGCGTCACTGTGTGAAGTGTCTTAATAGTGGCAAATGGAAGAAAAAGACGAGTTGTTCCTAACAATGAAAATAAGAATGTGTGTAATGTTTTTTTTTTTTATTTAAGTGTTCTAAGAAATATTTAAAAATATAATAAAATATGTATAAAAAGTAAATAAAGAAAATAGGAATGAAAATAGTCTTTTTTAACTAATTTTAATACGCAACGACCGACACCTAATTACAAGGTTTACTTAAAGAAATTATTTTTTTATATGCGTAAATTAATTCGAGTTTAAAAAAGTACTTTATTTTTTAATTTTCTCTGTAGAAATCGATATTGTTTCATGTACCAAATCGAGGGTTCCAAGGGATTAAAACGTTTAAAATTTAACGGTGTATAATGTACTACTTAGGTACAAAAAGTAGCAAAACGTGATTACTAATGACATCTGTGTTAGCGTGTAAGCGTGCAAAACACCACAGTACGTAGGTACCGCCTCGCAAAAACTCAAAGGGATATTTAGATGAAACGGGAGAGGTAAGAGGACGTGGCATCCCTCCCGAGTTTGCTACCGCCCGCGAGATGGCGTTTATACACGTTCGTTTACTTGAACTAACATAATAACACAATCTAATAATAATTTGCACGTAGCCAATAGTTTTGCGGTTCAAACCTAATTTTATAAAGTTGTTGAATTGGTTTTCTTTTTAGAGTTCCGTATCTCAAAAGAAAAAAACGGAGCACTTATATGATATATAAGTGCTTATATAATACTAGCTTTTGCCTGCGGCTTCGCTCCCGCTCTTACTCTACCCTACAGTACTCTACCTTACTCTACCCTACTCTACCCTACACTATCCTACTCTACCCTACTCTACTCCCTTTCTAATGAGCAGGTTTTGAATTTTTTTTTTTTTTATTTAACGCGATAAAAACTATTCTATGTCCTTCTCCTGGTTTTAAGCTACCTCCCCACCAATTTTCAGCCAAATCGGACGTTCCTGAATTATAAATAGTGTAACTAAAACGACTTTCTTTTATATATATAGATGTGTTCCATTTTTTCTATAGAATCACTTACCAAAATATTAACAATTCACAGGAACATAGAACATAAATTTAATCTACGGGTATAGGTCTTATCGCTGACAGCGATATCCACCAAACAACCTTAGGATAGCCGCTAACTACTTTATATACTATCCAGATTATACCATACCATACTAACCAGATCGGCTCAAACAAGCACCAAATTCCTTTTCTTACTCTTTTACCCAACAGTCGGCAAAAAGCCGCAACTTTTGATAACAATATATCAATAGCCAACAATGATGTTAAAACATAGTCGGCATCACTTTGTGTCGGCGTCTCTGTGGCGAACAGAAGCGCTTGCGCAACAAAATTGAACGGTTTTGTTAATCTTGCCGCCATTATTGCGAACAAACAAGTGTTTGGTTTGTAAACAAGGTTTTTTTTTGATAAAAAAGTGTTTTGTTATTCTTTGTGTTTCTCTATCATTTTGATGGAACCTGGGAATGGATTGGTTCAGGCGAAATCATAACACAAATTAGGTACTAACATACCTTCTTACAAAGTTTTAGAAATATTTTTAGGGTTTCGTATCTCAAAAAATAAAAAAAACGGAATCCTTATAGGATCACTTTGTTGTCCGTCTGTCTAGACACTTTATCTTGAGAAGGCATGGAGTATTGAGTTGAAATTGGTTTTAATTTCAACTCAATACTCCATGCCTTCTCTCTCTATACTCAGGTCTGCGGTCCCTTGAAGCTGAGAAAAAATCAAACTTCTAAATCTTTCGAAAAAACATGTTGGTATATTTCGACACTCCTAAGGAAATCAAAATTCATAGGGTACTTCCCGTTGACCTAGAGTCTAGGTCTTATAGCACAAGAATAAATCAAAAGACAGTAAATTTGTTGTTACGTTACAAAAAAAAAAAAACTTTTTGCGATTCGGAAAAATCTTCGAGATTCGGGAATTGAACTATTTGCAAGTTTGTGCGGTACCGTCAGTGCGCCAGTCGGATTCGCACTTGCCCAGGGGCCCAACTTTGCTATTTTTGTAAATTCGACATTCCAACACAATCCCATTGTCATTTTGGTAAAAGTTCTAAATCTGCTAAATCATAATGATCGATCATTGGTCAGTTATTGGTCTCGTAAACGAATGGTGGTAGAATGACTTTCTCGTATTCAGACAAATCTAATGGTAAGTCACTAATCAAAGGAACTGACAAAATTGTAGCAGATTACCCCATAAGTCGGAAATTCATTTATCATTATGTACGAGATTACCATTTCTTTCAATGGTGTGTTAGTGATTGACTGTTGGAAAGTCATAGTGACGCTATTATATTAGTAGTGTTCTGTATTCTAACCCATGATTGGTTCAGCTGACGGCGCAAAGATCATAGAGCGTCATATATGCCAGAAATCAGCCAATAGCGGGCTGCTTAGATGACAGGACAAGCGCCCTCTCCCGGTTTTTCGTGTTGTTGAAATCGGGCCGCCGTGCGGTAACTTTCTTTTTGAGCGAGCTCCTCAATAAATCGATAAATCAAGGGACAAAGTGAGCATAACCGTGTTGTGTGATCAGTAACCAGCTTCAACAGTGCTGCTTCATCCAGAGTACTTCGAGGAAGGCTGAAAAGGCGATAAAGGTAAGACGTTTCTTTGGCTTTGTCGTTTGTCACTTTGTTCCAAGATTGGGTAAGCTCAAACCGAGTTTCATACAGAACAACCACCAACACCAGCTATTTAATACAGTCCAACTTCTCTATTCCACAATCTGGTCCATTCGAGACGGATTCTCATTTTCATCTCTCCAATAAGATTCAAATAGGAAAAACATTTGGCTAGCGCTAGACCTACGCGTCCAAAATGGCGGAGGTCTTAGAAATGAAACGAAAAACGTTAACATGCAGGAAAGAATATTTATTTGCAAAATTACAAAAGCTTTATGATTATTCCAAAAAGTTGGGAGCAGAACCAGATATATTGCCAATGTTTACGGTATTAATGTCTGAAATGGAAAGTGTCCGTCTGAGATTTGAATCCACCATATTTGAATTGTTCGAAATAGAAGTACAATTAAAACCTACTAAAGTGAAAATGTCAACAAGTGAGCTTGAATCATTTGACGAAATGTATAATGCGTGCCAGTTAATCGCTAGTAAATATTCTAAATTGGAAAATGATTTCTTCCCTGCGATAGACAAACAGGATTTAGTAAAACCCGCGTTACCAAAGATATCATTATTTCAATTTGACGGTGAAACAGAAAATTGGATGACCTTTTATGACACGTTTTTATCATTAGTTCACAATCGAAATTTCACAGATATCGATAAGTTTCATTATTTACTCTCATGCGTAAAGGGCCCTGCCTTAAATATAGTTAAAAAACTGCCGATAACTGCCGCAAATTACGCATTAGCTTGGCAAAGCTTGATTGATAAATACCATGATCACAGAACACTAGCATGTAGGTATTTCGATAAAATGTTGAACTTTACACCGTTAACAAAAGATACCTCGTCGGACTTAACTTCATTTATAGAAACCTTTGATCATTCTCTTAAAGCGATTCAAGCATTAAATATTAAACACTTGGACGACTTTCTATTGTGTCATTTAGCATTACAAAGACTCGACCCTCATACGCGAAAATTATTCGAAGAAAGTCGGGATCAAAAGTTAATACCTACTTTCGAAGAACTTATGCAGTTTGTAAACAAACAAATTAAAGTTCTAGAACATTCGTTTATAAATGTGGCTACTAATAACCCGTCGAAGTCTAGTAATAACCATTCGCAAAATAAAAATCAGAGATCTTCGTCAAAGTCGATTCTTAATACGGCACGAACTCCGCAAAATATTAATAACCGTAATGCAAACTTAAGCTGTGTGATTTGTAAACAAAATCACATGATTTATCGATGTGATCAATTTCGTAAATTGTCCGTCGATGAAAGAATGAACCGTGTTCATTCACTAAAACTGTGTAATAATTGTCTTAAATCTGACCATCAATCGAATGCTTGTAAAAGCACAATGAGTTGTGGGGTCTGTGCAGAACCACATCATTATTTGTTGCATAAAGATAATACGTTATCAGATAGCGCGCGAACATCGTCCGTGACGGTGCAGTCTCCTTCGCTCGCACTAAACGCTGGTCGCTTCGTAAGTGACGTCACATGCACAAATACACAACAATCATTCATGAGTAATAACCTGTGTGAATATGAGGTAGTTCTAGGTACTACTCTCACTCATGTAATTGATTGTGTGGGTCAGTTTCACGATTGTCGAGCCGTTATAGATTCCGGGGCACAAAGTTCTTTTATAACAACTGAGTGTGCTCAAAAACTAGGATTAAAACGTAAAAAATGTCCTTTTACTATTCATGGGATCGGCGGAGGGGTAGTAAAAACTCAAGGAATGGTCACGTGTACATTGAAACCAAGACAGGCGTGTGGTCCGACGTTTCGAGTTAATTTAGTAGTTATTTCAAAGGTGTCCGCGGATATGCCTAATGTTTTATTTACTGAAAATGTCATTAGCGAATATAAAACTTATAAGTTGGCGGATCCATTGTTTTTCAAGCGTTCACGAATAGATATTTTGTTGGGGAATGACATAGTCCCAGATATAATTATTGATAAACCATTCGTAATTAGGGATGGTATTCCTAGTGTGATTAAAACAGTTTTTGGTGATGTAGTTAGCGGAAAATTATATCCGTTTAATAAATATAAATCGCAAAATCTTAATTTATCAGTTTCGTATGACGACGAACAGTCAATTGACAAAACATTACGTGATTTTTGGGAAGTTGAAGAGGTGCCGTGTACCCCATCAACAAGTCCAATGGATCAACTAGCCGAGGAGATATTTTCTCATGAACATACGCGGGAGTCGAACGGCCAATACGTAGTTCCAATGCCGTTCGCACCTAACCCCGCGCCATTGGGACAATCGCGTGCCGCGGCCGAGCGACGACTGATCTACTCGGAGCGTAAACTCGCACGTGTACCTGAGTTGAATAACAAATATAAGGAATTTATGCGTGAATATGAAAAACTCGGTCATATGGAACTTTATCAGGGTGATCAGCCTAGTAAATACATT
Organism: Leucania comma; assembly: GCA_958295575.1. Lineage (NCBI taxonomy): Eukaryota > Metazoa > Arthropoda > Insecta > Lepidoptera > Noctuidae > Leucania > Leucania comma. The sequence goes on along the minus strand of OY282477.1, from coordinate 16,816,874 downwards.
ATTCCACATCACAGTATTTTGAGACCTAGTAGTACCTCAACTCCGTTGCGAGTAGTATTTGATGCGTCTGCGAAAACCACCACAAGCGTCTCGTTGAATGATATTCTATTGGTCGGCCCTAAGCTGTATCCGGACATTGCGTCAATAATCTTGAAGTTTCGGCTATTCGAATATTGTTTAGTGAGTGATGTTTGTAAAATGTACCGCGCTATTGCCTTAAGAAAAGAAGATCGCTGTTATCAACACATTTTATATCGGGAATCCCCTAACGATCCAATTAAATTATATGAATTAAAAACTGGAACCTACGGACTCAGCTGTTCTCCATTCTTAGCTATTCGCACGCTGCTCCAGTTAGCGAAAGACGAGGGTGAACGTTTTCCCCTCGCTGCTCAGGTCCTCCGTGAGGGAATATACAGGGATGATATCTTATATTCATGCCCAACCTTTGAGCAAGCTAGCCTAGTCCAAGATCAACTAATAGGTATTTTTGAAAGTGCCAACCTTACGCTAAAAAAGTGGATGAGTAACAATGAGGAGTTGCTGCAACGCGTTCCGTCTGAAAATAGGGAAAATTCCGTAACGTTCGTTAAAGACGAAAACGACAGTTCTATTAAGGTCTTAGGACTTAAATGGACTCCAAAATCCGATCATTTTTTATTTTCAGTTAATTTATCGGACAACGAAACAACCAAGCGATCGGTACTAAAACTGCTAGCGTCGATTTACGATCCCGTGGGTTTTATCGCGCCATGCATTTTAGTAGCTAAGCAGATTATGCAAGATCTGTGGAAGCTAGGTATTGGTTGGGACGATAAGTTGCCAGATAACATTAAAAAATCGTGGCAGCACTTTATTTTTGAACTTCCGCGGTTAAGCGAGTTACGTATCGAGCGCCATATGCTGTTACCGGGCGAAACGACTTGTGATTTAATCGGATTTTGTGACGCTTCTTTACGAGGTTACGCAGCCTGCGTGTACGTCATCAGTCGTGACCAAAAGGGTAACGCAAAGGTTCGTTTAGTAACAGCGAAATCCAAAGTAGCACCAATAAAACCCGTCACAATCCCTCGGTTAGAATTAATGGGAGCGGTTTTATTAAGTAAATTAATAAAATTCGTTTGCGATACATTTGTTACTCGAATTAAAATTAACCAAATAACTGCAGTATCAGACTCGACAGTCGTACTGTCCTGGCTTCAAACGGAACCTTATAAATTAAAAACCTTTGTCAGTCATAGAGTTACTCAAATTATTGAAATCTTACCCCCTCATTTTTGGCGGCACGTTGGCAGCGAAAATAACCTAGCAGATATTTGTTCGCGTGGAGCGTCTCCGGCGCAACTGATAGACTGCACCCCACGTTGGCTACAGGGTGCCGATTGGATGTATCAAAATTACGTCGATTGGCCTCTGACGGTGTTTGTGAATGAAAGCAATCATAAACTACCGGAATTAAAAACTTCCACTAATTTGTTGCTGAATCACAATATTAGTGATCATATTATTGAAACTAAAATGGAATTTTGTGATAGAATCTTCGCACAATTTTCGTCATTTTCCAAATTGCAAAGATCTTTTGCTTGGATTTTAAGATTGACTCGCAAACAGGGTGATATACCCACCCATGCTAAATCACACGTGTTATCAACCCGTGAACTGAACGAGGCACGCGATAAATTAATAAAGCTAGTTCAGAATACTTACTTTGAAACGGAAATTAAAATGATAACAGATAAAAAATACGTACCATCGTTACGAAAATTATCTCCGTTCATTGATAGCGATGGGTTTCTCAGGGTAGGGGGTCGCATCGGTTATTCCGAACTTCCTTATAATGCTAGACACCCGCGACTTCTCCCTAAAAATAGTTTATTTACAAAACTATTGATTAAATATTCACATGAAAAAGATTTACATGTTGGACCGCGAACCTTGCAAAGTGTTGTTAATGAAAACTTTTGGATATTATCAGCTCGTAGCGTTATTCGATCCGTTTTATCTAAATGTAAAACGTGCTTTAAATGTAAACCATCGTTACTTCAGCCTGAAATGGCCCCGTTGCCAACAACTCGGTTGATACCTAATAAGGTATTTTCTAACGTCGGAGTTGACCTTGGAGGTCCATTCTTAATTAAAGAAAGCTTACGTCGTAATGCTAAAGTGACAAAAGCGTACTTGGCACTATTTGTCTGCTTTTCAACTAAAGCAGTACATCTCGAAGTGTTGTCTTCTCTCTCCGCTGATTGTTTTCTCGCATGCCTGGATAGATTTGTGGCTCGCAGAGGTCTGTGCGCTGTTCTCTATTCTGATTGTGGAACTAATTTTGTTGGCGCAAACCGACATCTGTCGGAGATACAAAAGTTCTGGCGCGAGAATCAAGATGACATTTCGGGTGGTTGCGCTAAACGGCAGGTTGATTGGAAATTTAATGTCCCCAGTGCTCCTCACATGGGTGGTCTCTGGGAAGCGGGCATTAAGTCAGCCAAATATCATCTAGTGCGGTGTGTAGGGGAAAAGTCCTTAACGTTTGAGGAACTTGCTACGATATTCTGTAAGGCAGAAGCCATAATGAATTCGCGCCCTTTGTGTACGCTTCCTTCAAGTGACAACCCCAACGAATTTAACGTATTAACCGCCGGACACTTTCTAATTGGACGAAGTTTAGTCTCCATTCCTGAGTACGACGTGCGAGATATTGATATCAATAGGCTGTCACGGTGGCAGTATATCCAGAAGTGCTCCCAACTGTTCTGGAAACGTTGGAGTTATGAATATCTAAACACTTTACAACAGAAAGCCAAGTGGTTTATCTCTTCTTCTAATCCTAAAGTTGGAGATTTAGTAATAATTAAAACTGACAATGTTCCCTCTTGCACTTGGCCTCTCGGCAAGATTGAGAAGTTACATCCCGGTCCCGACTCAATAGTTAGGTGCGTGACACTGCGCACAGAAAAGGGTGTCTTACAGAGACCTATAAATAAACTTGCCCTATTACCTTACGCCAATTAATTTCAAATAAAACGTTTTTTATTTAATTTAGAGTATAATTTAAGATTAGTTATCAATGTCCTAGATAGTATAGTAATCTTAGTTTTAGGAAACCATCACTATGGTTTCGGTAGGGGGTATGTTCTGTATTCTAACCCATGATTGGTTCAGCTGACGGCGCAAAGATCATAGAGCGTCATATATGCCAGAAATCAGCCAATAGCGGGCTGCTTAGATGACAGGACAAGCGCCCTCTCCCGGTTTTTCGTGTTGTTGAAATCGGGCCGCCGTGCGGTAACTTTCTTTTTGAGCGAGCTCCTCAATAAATCGATAAATCAAGGGACAAAGTGAGCATAACCGTGTTGTGTGATCAGTAACCAGCTTCAACAGTGCTGCTTCATCCAGAGTACTTCGAGGAAGGCTGAAAAGGCGATAAAGGTAAGACGTTTCTTTGGCTTTGTCGTTTGTCACTTTGTTCCAAGATTGGGTAAGCTCAAACCGAGTTTCATACAGAACAACCACCAACACCAGCTATTTAATACAGTCCAACTTCTCTATTCCACAAGTAGATTACCAAATTTGTCAAAATCAACCATGATGAAATCAATGATAGACGATTCTGACACTATTGTAATAGCAGACTTGAGGTCCAGTTTTCTGTTTTGTACTATGATGGTAAGAGTTACAAAGTTTGATAGAAGCTTTAAATGGTTTCGAACCCATTGTATATTAGCTGTTCCACGTGACATCGCTCACGTTAAATTTAGGGTTAGATAACGCGAGGGGATGGGGATTGAAGCCCTGGATACTCATTTGGAGCCTAGGGTTTACTACCAATTCGAAAGTCTATGATGGACGCCAAATCATCTACTTCTTAGTCCGGCTCTCTTGTCAGAGTGGTCGTGGCTGTTGATGATGGACCGGGCTACAACGCGCCGTCGTCGCTTGCCTCTAAGAAAATATATCTCCATTTCTGGCGGCTGTTGGCATTTCGCACACTACTGCGGTCGACAGCGTAGCCCTGGTGGTAATATCGATCCAACGAACAGGAGATCGACCGCGGGATCTCTTGTCTTCAATGTGACCATGAACCACAAGTCTCCCCATCGAGACCTCGGTCTGGAGATGTGCAACTCACGCATTCTTCACACAGGAGATGTCATTGGATGATCTGCCACCTAAAAAGCAATTCTTCACACAAAATATCAGGTAAACTAGGGGCTATGGTCTCCCCTGATAAAAAACCTGATATAAAGGAATCAGAAACCACAGACTACTTTTAAGGATATGGTTTCAACAAAGCTCTTCTGCTTATTTCATGAATATTAATTGTCAACCAATGGTCTAATATTGAAAGTAAAGCCCTAAATACTAAGGGACATGTTATGTCCCCCAACATGAAGGGTAACGCTATCAAATTCACCAAAACCATGTTCCGCGTCATAAAAATACATGCCTGCAAAGCCTGAATTTTGCCTCAGACAAAATGACCCCCCCCCCCCCCCAAAGCGCATCTTGCCCCCCTCTATAATGAATTTTCGCGATGCGCGTTATGTTGATGAATATTTTGTCCTTTAGTGTAATATGAGGCTTCAGATATTAGGGTATTAGGCTATGTTGCATTGCAGGGTCACGTAAAGACGTTGATTGTTGCCTGTCATATCGGGGATAAGTATCCCCGATATATCTTCTAATGTATCTAAAACTTAAAGATGTAACATATGCTTTGTTAAAACAACAGCAAAAAAACTAGCGGCACATCAATCAGTTAATATTCCAAAAAATATAATTATGGATATCCTTGTCTGGTATATCAATTGTTGATAATCTTCTAATCCCACCCCGCTACCTGGGGTAGCGACGTGCGGGGGAGGGAGGGGGAGCTAAAGAAATCCTATTTTCATAGTTCACTTAACCAAACGCCGTAATTTTGTTAGCACGCATCACCGCATTGGGCTCCTGTTGATGTTTGTGACGCATGAGTCTTGATACTTGCACGTTTTTTTTTTAACAATATAAACTTGTCAGTACTAGTTTATGCTATATAGTACTACGAGTAGTGTACTAAACAAGGACTGCGATCCTACCTGATGGTAAGCAGTGATGCAATCGTTGATAGTGAGGCGCATTAGTTTATTAAGAGTACATTCACTCTAGTCTTGAAGACACCAAATTGACTATTTACTAATTGACTCGGTAAACTTCTACCATAAATATAAAGTTATTAAAGAAATATATGGGAGTGACGGTAAGATGGTAAAAAATAGAATCTATTCTGAGACCTACCTTAAATATTTAAACAAAAAGAAAAGTAAAAAATGACTTCGGAGGAGTTTGTTAACAAAACCTGTGACATGAGATTTTTTTAAATTAGAGATTTAATTATTTATGCACGTACATTTACAGACGCAGGCTTAATTCCTTAGGCATTTTCAACCAGTCAACTTTTGATTTCAATGGGGTGTTTGAGTCAACGGCGATGTTTAGACCATTTATTTATAATATTGAACATTAAATACCTACTTTGTTTACACATTACTTATTCAAGTTCAAAAGTCTGAACGCATTTCGATGAAACTTGGTACGCGAGTAGATTATGTCCTGGAATAGCCCATAGGATAATTTTTATTCTGGGAGTATGTTTTCTTGTGAAAATTTTTTACTAAGACGCGGGTGAAGTGGCTAGTGGCAGCTAGTTTTATTCGTAAAGTATCAAAACCATTCGCGTAACGTACAAACGTCTTAGATGTTTACAAAGTTATTCCATATTTTCAATTTAAACAGAAGTCGGTGTGGGAAGGCGGAGTGTTTCGCTTTAGGCCCACAACAAACTTCCGAGCTTAGATTATATTTTGTTTAATATAACAATGTCTTTGTTATGTGCCTTCCAACCCTTTCGGGATGAGTGAGGCGGAGCTTTGATTGGAGAAAAGTATGAGGTGTGACAGATGTTTGCTTTTCTGCATGAATTATTTTCATGCAGCCTTAGTATTTTTAAGTTTTAGGCGTACTCTGAGCATCAAGATTTGCTAGCTTCTGTAGGAATGTTAGAAAGAATCACCGCGCTGGAACGCAAAGGGCAACTTTAGGATACAGGTCGGTTTTAGTCAGTAAGCCTTAAACTTCCTTTCTCCACTCAAAGGTGGAGCACCTTCAAGTGGAGTCATGTGATGAATTCCAACCTCGAAAAAAAGATAAGCTGAGAGTGTCTCCAGGTTTGTTCAAAAGAGTCATCGCAGCCCTGAAATGCAAAAGGGAGTTTTAGTCAGCAAAAGTCTATTATTCCCTCTTACTCGATCCAGAGCGGTAAAAACATATCCGTAAGGCTTGAGGTGTCACTTTTTGTGTCTAAGAGTGTTTATAATATCATGCGGATTTCATCACGCATGCGGTATTGCTCCGCATTCGATATCACGCCCCGAGTCCCGCGTGCATATTACACGCACTACAATAAATACTTGTATGAAAAGGGCAATTGCGGGGGCTACGCTTGCGGTGTAATCCCGCCCTTAATGAGTTTATGCGCACTCTATCCCATCTAAATTTGAGTTCCGAGTTCTATCCGAATAGGATTGTTCTGTATTGGGATATATGGAATTAGGTTCTAATGCACAATCAGAAGGTGCAGTGGTGCATCAGATGGGCCTCAAAATGGTGAAGGAAAACATTGTGAGAAAACGGCATGTCTTAGAACCAAACATTCGAAGACATGTGATATCCACCCGCACTAGGTCCGTGTGGTCGATTACAGGCCATTCCCTCTCCTAGAGAGGAGGCCTGCGTCCCAGCAGTGGGAACATTATAAGGCTGTAGCTATGTTATGCACAGTCAGGACAAGTCCACTTCAGACGACCACTTCGGACCACAGAATCTTTTTGTAATTTAGTTCACGCTAATACTGGTGAAATATAAAAACGATTCATTTTTATGTCCTTAATTTTATTTGTTCTTCTACAATCGGTTTATAAAAGGTAGCGTATATGTTATTTTTTCCAGTGGGTAAAAGTCATCCAATAAAAAATACCCGCCCTTGGGCGGGGCGGCAGATAGTGTCAGACTTTTACTGACTGAAAAACCCACCCGTTCCTGCAATGCCTTCACTTTCACATTTAACCAAGGCCCCAGCGTCTATGGTAGACATTCCACTTAGAAGCACAAGATGTTTTGGGAACATATTCAATGTGCATATAGCTATGGAGAGGAATTCCCTGTTAGAGACTGTATTTCCATAAAATGAATAACTTTAAATATGTAACTTCTAGGCAAACCTGTTCTATCGTCAATCACACCATCATTTCTGCTGAACAAACGTCTTACAGACTGATTCAATATTTGGAAGAAGAAACAGTCTGACCCTTACTGCGATATTTTTTATTCCAGTTAAATATTTGTACCTAACATTGATATACTGCCAGCAAAATAAACTCTCAACATACCGTTTCATGCACCAAATCACTTCGCGCTTGGCCTGATTGGAATTCTGCCAAACGTAAAATCTGTCATAGATTGAAATCTGAACTCGTTTAGTGATCTATTAAAATAGGAGAGACTAGCTTTTTCCTGCGGCTCGGTTCAATCTCACAGGAACCATGTGCTCAGGGGTGAAAAAGCGTACAAGTTACATAGGATCATCTATAGTGTAACTTTCTATTAGAGAAAGACATTCGTAATAGGTTAAGTCACAAAATCGATAGGGTTTATCCTTGGAGTTTCGAAATCGAATCAGAAATTAAGATCAGCAAGAATCTAAGTTACCGACATAAACTTAAGTGGCAGTACTCCGTCTTGACTTACGAGGCGTACTTACGTCGAGGGTACCTAGAGTAAACTACCTACCTATACCATGGGATCTGGAGACAACAGTCCTTGCCCACATGTACGATTTGTGCGTTGAGATGCAACACGCTGTTCGACTGTCCGGACCGAGCTCAAGTCGTCGACGGCGCGTATTTTTCCCACGCGCCTCTAGGAGTTATCAGCAAACCGTAGGGGCCCAGCAGGGTCGAAGCCTCCAAAAGGACAAAGGACAAGGGTCGGTTTTTGAAAGGAAAACTCGGCCCTGGTATGAATGGCAACGATGGAACGGGGTGGGTTTTTTAGGCAGTAAAACTTTGATACTATCTCCCACTCCGCCTAAGGGCGGGATATATCATTGGATGATTATCTCCAGCAAAAAAACTACCTAGCTATAGTAGCTATAGAATTTTAAATTCTGCAATTTTGCGGTGACATATGCGCTATTAACCATACAACCTTAACTAAAACTGTGAACAGTTGCCTTCACAATGACGACATAAGGTAAATTCCTTCGCCCAACAATCGAGTTGTTAAACTGACGATTATTATCGATTAATAATCGGTCGGACGGTCGATTACACGAGAACACGAGACAGCCATCGCAGGGACAACGTGCCAAATGGCGGAAAACACGAATTATGTTATCAAAATAATTATTTATGGTCCAATGACGTTCTGACGAGCATTATGAGAAAATCACGGTGGTATAGATTTTGTATTGACGGATTTGGAATGTGTATATTTCGGACCTTATGGTGTTTCGGTATGTTTGGGAACAGTATTAGGTTTTGTGGAGCAGTGTAGCTTGGAGACAAGTTTGAAGGGTTCATTTACCTCTGGTTGTGATACGTAAATTTTATTTGCAAAATAAAATTCTATTCTATTCTATTCTAAATCTAAGAGTGGATTACACCAAGAGCAACGTTACGTTTTTTTTTTTATACTAATACTAGCTGACCCAGGAAACTTCGTATCGCCTAATAATATTTTATTTTTGTTAATTTGTCCATATTTTCTCACCGTTTAAACCTTCCCTGGAGCCGTCTAGTCTCAAACTAAGCAGAGCTTGTGTTATGAGTACCTACTAGTCAACTAATAAACATACTTAAATATTTCAATATTTAAATTACACCCAGACACAGAACAAATGATCGTGCTCATCACACAAACATTAGTCCTGGGTGGGAATCGAACCCATGACCTCCAGCATAGCAGTCAGGGCCACTAACCACTAGACCAACAGGCCAGTCACATATTATAAACTAGTGCTTGACTGCAATCCCATCTGATGGTAAGCAGTGATGCAATCATTGCTGGTGAGGCGCATCAGTTTATTAAGAGCCTATTCACTTTACCCTTGAAGACACTCGTCATTGGCCAGCTTTCGTCAAAGTTAATTGTAACATTTACAACTAGTTTTCGTCAGCTGCTTCGTCCGTGTGAAATGAAATAGTAGGCTATGCCACTCAGTGATAGAATAGCATTCTACTGGTGAAAGAATTTTGAAGAAGTATCAAAAATACAAAATTTACAGAAATATAAGCTGGTGCACAGTATAATGTATATCAAACGTTAAAGCTTTGTCAAATAGGTACTTTATCATTTGTCATTTGCTTTAACCGCAACTTGAGCGGTTTATTTTATTGATATTTATGACGTCATTTTGACTAAATTGTTGAATTCAACTCATATTTTGCCTAACCAGAGAATCATGATGGCTGATGAGGTTGTGTTAATTTGTGCAACCCACCCGAAGTTGTTTTTTGTAGCAGCCCCAAGTAAAATGTAAGACCCAAAAATTTGTATTTCATTTTATAAAATGGTAAATCATGACTATACGATAAAGATAATACCTATTCGATTATCTGTGAAGTTAGATGTTAATAGTGCTGAACATTCTATGGGATATTTTATTGAAGTTGTTGTGTCTTTTAGTTGAATCTACAACCACAAAAAGGAGCCACCGTAGGCGCGGGCTTGCGGACGGCGTGCAATGGGTAGCACGCTGTCCGATCGTCCGGTAACCGGCCGGACCGAGCCCAAGTCGTCGACGGCGCGTTCTGTTCCCGCGCGCCTCAAGGAGCTGTCAGCAAACCGAAGAGGCCCAGCCTGCTAACTGCAGGCAGGCAGGGTCGAAGCCTGCTGGGGCCAAGGGCCGTTTTCTGAGAGGAAGGCTCAGCCCCGGCACTATAGGCAACGAAGGAACGGGGTAGGTTTTTAGTCAGTACGAGTCTGACACTATTTCCCGCTCCGCCCAAGGGCGGGATCTGTCATTGGATGATTTTACCTACCATAAAAAAAAAAAAAAAAAAAAACCACAAAAAGGAAAGTAGCCGTAAAAAGCTGTAGCTGACTTCTAAATGCTAAGAAATTTAGCCAACAGCAGTACTTGTAGAGGTAGGGTTGACAGGGATTATATAGTATCTTTGTGTGCTTCAATCAAAAACCCTCAGAAACAATAAGACTATTATTTATTTTATTCAATCAAATGATTGTTGAAAGCTAACCCAAATACTGAGAAGTGCGTGTAATTGTCTTTAATTAGCCGTAAAATCAGCGTATAATTCCCCAACAAATACTTATGATACTTCCAAGAAGTCGGGAGCAACGTACTGTATCACCGAACGGAGAACCTCGCCGTCGCTCGCCCGCGCGGAAACTGTCACAATTTGACGTTTCCCTTGACGTGACGTTCCATATTCAAACAGCCCGCTTTTTATTTTTGTTTCTTTATCTCCATCTCAATCTAACGGCCAGTAATGTTACATTTTAATTTTTAATACCAAAGCGCAAAGGTCGTATATCGTGTATGTACCATTCAAGTATATTGGATTTATAATTTTTAATCGTCTGTTATCTCGATACCCTGTTGTGGGGTATTTCAGTCCGTGCATCGGACGCGATGAATGCATAATTAAGAGGAAGCATTTTATGATTTTGGTTAATCCTTCGTGTTACGTCACAAAGAAACAGAATTCCTGAAAATTCTTTGTAACACATAGAAATAAAGCTCCTGAAAACTAAGAGAGTCTTGTTTATATGTATTTTACATCCATCCAACTTAAGTGTGACTTTATTGGATATTCTGTAAAGAAATGAGATTAACCTTGTTATTGCTCAAGTATTCGATTACATACCACACAGTCTTGATACAAACTGTAGCTGTTGGAGTTGCTTAAAGTAATTTTATACCCAAAATGTGACTACTGTAAGTGTTAACGGTATTACTCATAAGGATTAAAAATATTACGTGTGTTTCTTTCATAGAACAAATAAGGAGTCCTTCATGGGTTTGCTCTTTGTCCTTTTATGTCTAGCCTCAGTTCCCAGAATGATAAAAAGTATTTTTGTGGAGCAAAGCATATTGAATAAAATAAAACTAGTAGAAAGCAAAGTTCCAAAATTGGTCGTTTCTATTTTCACTATTGCACAACAATCAACCCAATTAACAAAATAAAAATGTACATAAAAACCTCATAAATTATGTATCGAAATGCTTAACACGTATAAAATAAAATTAACCGAATTTTTAGATGAAAGTAAAAACGTCCGGCCTCTTTCGTCGGCCGCTGACGTTTCACGTCATGTTTGAATTTCGAACACACGAACCTTTAAAAAGTTTTAGTTTTTTTTTTCTTTTTTTTTATTGAGCTAAGGAACGCAACCCGATCTCCAAAATTCACTTGCTACCAAGTTTATTATTTGATACTTGGGGCGGATTATTTTTTTTTTATACCGGCCTTACGCGGCGGCGTCTTTGCCCCTTTTGTTAGATCGAGTTTTTATTATGTAGGAGTTGTTCGTACTGAAATTATTTAGGTATTTAAGTTCATTGATCAGTTTGTTACAATATCAGTTTTGTATGAAAGGCTTCTGTTATGATACCGCCGTATTATAATCGGTTTGCGCCAAAGGTTTTCGTACCTGACGATAAAAGATTGAATATTTTAATGACTATTTATTTCGTTTTTTTTTATTCATTTCAGGTTCTAAACTATCTATCATGGACCTATCATGATAGATAGCTTAGAACCTGAAATCTACTAAAAACAGGTTTATTATAGTTTGTTTTTTTTTCTAAGGTAGCTTTTTTGTGTTTACGTAAATAATAAAATCGTCCAAACTGGAGAAGCGTTGCAAAGGACAGAAGGCAATGGAAGAAGTTAGAGGAAGCATTTGCCAAAATAAACTCCCATACATTAAATAACTCAAATGAAACATAAAATTAACACTAAAAACTAAAGTGAAATATTAAAATAAATATATAAGATTAAGATTAATAATAGACTAGTATGATTTTGTTTAACCAACCAAGACGGCATAATTAATCGCAAAGCATTTCGAATAAAAAAAAAAAAAAAAACATAAACTGTACTCATTCTGTAACCTTCGCAGCACCTAAACAGACACATTCCAAACACATTTCTTTTAAATTCACACAAAATATCAGCCGATCAGTCAACATATTTTCTCACTAATTGTAATTTAAACTATCTCTATCTCGGTACCCATCGTTATGGCGCGCGACGTCGCCTGGTGGTCCTCAAAACAGCTGACACTTCCTTAGAGCATCGAATTGTCAAAATGTCGACCGATCAACATTTTGGACCGACTTTGATTTTACAACCGAAATCCTAACAAATCACGAAAAGTACACTCTATCTTTTCGTATATATGGTTCAATTTCGATTGTAGTGTTGATTTTACAACCGAAGTTCAAACAAAACATGAAATATAGACTCTATGCTTTTCAAGATATGGTTCAATTTCAATTGTAGTATTTTGATATGAGACGAAAAAAGTGAAAGATGATGAAGATAAGACGTGAGACGCCAAAAATCGTCCCGTAACCTTTTCTTATTGATATTTTTTGATGAAATTATAATTTAGATATATTCGGTAATTGACACCGAACCTTTTTAGGAAGAATATCGTAAGTAACGATTTGTGTTTTTTGCAGGAATGGGTTTTCTGTACCATAAATAAGAAGAATTTAGGAAAATATGTTAATAGCAATTATTTTTCAATACACTAACTCGAAAACTGCCTCTTATCGCACTACGATTAGGTTTTGTGCTTTTTTAATTTATCAAAACAAGGGCTTTTTTCATTCCTATGTCGTCACGGTCAAGGGTGATTAATATTTTTTAAAGCAAAGAGGCGGATTTAAGTAGATATTTATTATTTAATGAAAATTTAAATTCTGTTTTTGAACAGAATATAATAAATAGATATAATTACGTCAGCAATAATTTGTTAATACCAACAAATTAACAATTTTCTGTGTTATAAATTCAAAATTATTAGAATTTTTATATTCTTAATATTAGGATGATACCTTTGATATCTTTGCTTCAACTTTTTTCATCATATTTCTTCGTAAGTGTATTGAAAAATGTAGTTTGGAGACACTCTATAACAACTCTATAACACCCTCGCCTGTACAGCTCGGGTGAATTTCCCCTCGGCTGCAATGACAAACTTTCCCCACTTGTATCAAATGTACTATTATTAGATCACTATAGAATAAAAAGTTGTATAAAAGTCATTTAATTGTGGAATTTGCATTCCTACAAAAACCGCAAATTACCGCATTTTTTTTTGGGTTGGAAATCATTTAATGACTTTTCCTCCTCTAGGGCGGAGCAGGAGAGCATGTCAGACTTTTACTGACTAAAACCACACCTTAATTGCCCTAAGATGTTCTAAGACCACGGGTTACCTTTCCAGAAGTCCTCCCATAAATTATTGCAGACGATATTATTCCTAAAAAAGGCCATTAAAAAGAAATGCGATTTTTTTCTTGGCTAGACGATAACATCAACTTAATTCTGTCATTTCTTCCTTATAATCTTCATCATTAATCTTTAGCGAAGAATAGTTGCATGTTGAAGCCTCCAGGTCTGACTGTTCAGGATGTACCCGTGGTACATTCCAGTATCATCATCATCATCATCATCATCATCAGCCTTTTAATGTTCCCACTGCTGGGACACAGGCCTCCTCAAAAAGGTTGAGCCATTGGTTATGGTTACACGCAGCCCCCACTTCGAATGAGACCTGAAAATCGATTACTGCGCATTCAAGGTCGACAGTCATGATGGTTCAACTTGTGTGACGAGGGTTATAACTGTTTTTCGGTTCTCAATCAAAATAGAGGGCTGGGAATAACTACAGTAAATGATTCAACTTAAATGCATCCATTAAACACAGTTATTCGGCTGCAGGATTGTTCGAAAGAGTTACCGCGGCGTTTGGAACGGTAAAATTCTCTTAATCAGTAAAATTCTGACACTCTCTCTCACTCCACCCAAAACTGGAGAAGTTATTTGATGATTTTACACCTAAAAAAATTAAAACTATGTTTCCGTAACCAAAACCAATCCGTTGTTTAAGAAGAAATCCATCTTAATTTCAAAAATGTCATGAATACTGTGTGGTCATTGTGTGGGTAGGAGCATGTGTGCGTGAGGCCTAATTATTCGGAATAATCGACGTGTATCGTTAATTAGTCGCGACGACTCTGTCGCGAGACCGCCCGCTAACACAGTGGACCTCAAACTTTCAACTAACAATAGTAAAACTAATACTTTGTAAGCCCAAAAGAACACTGAACTGAACTAGAACTAGAACAGAAAAGAAGGATGTAATGATAGAAGGATGATAAATGTTAGAAAGGGGGAGACTGCTGAAGGAGGAATGAAAGAAGAAGAGTTGTTCGATCGTGTATGGAGTAAGTACTGCTTTATCTTTGGGATGAGTCTGCCAAATATCATCTTGATGCACTAGAGTGAGAAGCAAGCCAAGAGCATCCGCAATGATGCACTTGTCAAGTCAAAACTCCAAAGTCTTGAGCATCGACGCCGAGTCGCTAGACGATTTTTTTTTTTTTTTTTTTTTTAAGTCTGTTTCAGCATCGAAACACAAGACGTACGGTATTGCGCCACCGGTGCATGGTCGAGATCCCACCCATACGCTCAAAGCGTTTTGGGAACACATTCATTAGGTATAGGTATGCGTATAGCTAAGGAGTGGAATTCCCTGCCGGAGTTTGTGTTTCCTGTTAGTCTTTATCTTTCTATTTGCCAAAAAGACTAAAAGCCCAAACAAAACAAATCTTTGGACGAAAGAGAGAATCTTACGCTCAAGGAAAGCCAATGACAATTTAAAATAAGACAGGATTTAATCATTAAGAATATAAATTTATCTTTTGAATGCCAGATCAGCTTAAATATAGAGCCTCTCTCATCTTGCTATTTAGTGCTCCAAGCTTTCTTGTTTTAAAATAACTTCAAACCCTCCCAAATGGTGGACCAACGACACAACCTGATGAGGATAGTGGAAGGACCGGTTTCTTGAGGGATGCCTATTTCCAGCAGTGGACGTCTTTCGGCTGAAATGATGAATGATGAAGAAGGTTAAATTCATTCAATCTGGGGCCTCCTCATCAAAAACTTTGAGTAACTATTACAAAATGATGGATCGAACGATGAGCTAAGGTGTCGGAGCGGCGGGTCCTCTGAAATACAATATTAATCGTTATCGCGCAATCGATTCGACCCAAATGTTTCGGCGGTTCATGGCACGTCACTAGTTTTTTTTTTTTTTGTTTTAAAGTTAGTCGGCTACAGAAATAATGATTCTATTTGATAATGAACACAGACATGTACGCACTTGCACACACACACATACTACCTACATTTTATACTTGTTTATTTCATTTCTTTCTTTTTTTTCTTGCTTTCTTTCATAATCCTTCTTCGTTTATTAGTCAAAACCAAAACAGTACTAAAATTTGTAACGGTAGTATAGAAGAAAGTGACTTTTTTATATTACTTATTATTGTACTATTTATTTTTAGTAAAAGGTATAGTTATCTTTTTTTTTTCATATTTAAATTATATGTGTTATTTGTTATTATAATTTAAGTTTTCTTTTTATTCATATGATGGAAAGCGACGATGCAGTCGACGATGGAATTCAAGATTTGACTAAGTATTATTTTCTTGTTTCTACATACTATTTTCTACATTTCTCTTAATATTAATATCTTTCTGCTGGAGTCTTCCAGCAGGGAATTCCACTCTTGAGCTGTAAAAATGCATTCCCAAAATGTTTTTTACGTGTTGTTATTTTCGAATAGTTTGACATCGTCAGCAAATAGAGACGTTTGCGTGGGGCGTGCTGCGCGGGCGCCATCGCCGACATCATCCAAGCGTGGCCGACCCACTTGATCAATCGCCTGGCTGACAGCAGTGCTGTTGTTATTATAGGTTGACGTCATCGGTATGCTTGTGGACAGCAATGCACGTTGCTCTGAAAGTTGAAAAAAATATTAAATTAATTATTCATTACACTTACCCAAAAACTTCATCCTACCCCTACCGCTTTTAGGCACGCGATTTAACTGTTTTAATTTTTTCGCACAAGTATAGAAAAGTGTGTCGGCGAGCCCCCACAATTTATCACATGTATCATTTCAGGCTGGCCACCAATCAGCCCCCAAGAGTGGTGACTCTTGCCCGGTGGGGCAGACCCTGTTTATTTATTTAAATTAAGTAAGTACAGTCACAGCACATACATTTCCAATCTACAGAACGATCTTAAAACAAAAGGACTATGCGCATAATAATTAGGTTTATTTCTTCGTATTAAAAAACGTCGTTTGATACACGTGAAAATTTGTCACTTTACTGACTATAACCACACCTAAGTCTTTCAATTGCTCTTTGCGTTGTAGTGTCTTTGTAGTGTTTCCTTACCAGGAATTTCCCGTGGCCCTAACTTAGATTAAAGAATTGGTTTTTAACCTTCCCATTTCCGTCACTATCTTAGTTTTATCTTCTAGTCGTCGATCCATCTCCACAATCTCATCTCTTTGACGTTACTTGTTAGAAATACAGTCGAAATTGACTTCTCGTCATATTTTTTGTCAAACTCTTATTTTCATCCATTGTCAAATCACTTGACGGGAGTCAGCCTTTATTTCTGACCATTGTCAATATAACATCATAACATTTTTTGTGATAGACCGCCCAGTAGCTTACAAACCATGCTATATTGACTCGCTTTTGTTAAAATTTATTGGCCAAAAGTTAATTTTTGCATTCGCCTTTATTTGAAAAACTCTCCCTTTTAAACTACACATTATCAGCTTTCATTTCTCTAAGACTTTATTTCAAATGCATGAAGGTTAGTTTTGCTTGGTTAGGATGTTTGATAACTTTGTCAAAAATTTACTAACAATGAAATGTCATTATGATAATCCGTGTTCGGGTTGTATTTAGTTGTTTGTTGTTTATAAGTCGTTGTTTGTAGTATGTAAAACTATGATTCTAAGAATAGTTGCAATTTTATTTGAGTACTTAATCTCCTTACTTAAGTAATTTGTAACTTTTTGAGTATTTTTAAACCGCTGATTTGTAGTCGTCGAACACTTTTGAAGAATTTTGAGCGGTAAAAAATGAGTGTGCCTTTCTATTTCATAGTTCGCCTTTTTTTTTGTTTGTATTTAACGGTACTTTAATAAAGTCTCTTTATATATAAGTTTTGGTTAAAATTAAGAAATAGTTCCTAATTACATACCTAACTAAATAAGAGTGTATTCAACATATTACACAGGAATATAAATTTATTAAAACTATATATACACTTAAACCTACAAACATTACACAAAAACATAAATATAAGTATACACTAAAGGCTACTCCTAACTAGAATATAGCGTCAAAAAACTCCTCCGCATCGCTGTCGACTGGAAGTGTGCCCAAAAGGCTGGCGGCATTGCCACGTTGTATGGCAATGCTTAATCTCTGACCGAGGTAAAAGCCAGCCCTTGGGTCACGCGAAGTGTCAACTAATCGTTTGGAAAGTTCTTTAAAAAGTGAATGTGCACTCGGACCCCACGGCCCAAGAGTTTCAACCCCAAACGGCTCAAAAATATAACTGCCGACGAGGTTGTTATATTTCCGCCGCTTGAGGCTCTCCGCTGCCGCAGCGGCAGCACCAGCACAGCACGATGAGCTAGGAAGATGGGATGGCGCAAGAGTGTCGACACAGGTAGCGTCCCACACTAAAGGTCTACCCAACTTCCACGGAAATAAAGACATACCGTCCGGTCTCTTACCATCGTCGCGTGCCAGGCCATGAGGTTCCAAAACAGCCGGGACGCCGACGGTGACAAGGGCTCGTCGACTAAATAAGAGTATATCAAACTGTATAGAGTAAACTAGGTATAGTTTCCCAGTCGGTAACTTACCCCACTTGTAAAACTAAGACAAGACACAGGTATAACGCAAAATAAACATGCCACACCTATTTCTAACAATTTTTGTGTAGATTTGTAGATTAGGGATGTCAGAAAATAATTAGTTATTGGAAAAAAAGCGATTATTTCTTCTAAATAATAATATTTCTTCAAAAAGTCGATAAATTGAAAATCGATTTTTTGGTTTACTGTCGATTTATTTTTTCGTATATATACCACGTTAGCTAGACGGGTTGGTACAGGGATTTATTTTCAAGTTTTCCTTCTCTTTCGCTGGTTGTATAGTGAATGCTTCCCTATTCGCCTCTTTTTTTTATTTTTTTATTTATCATATAAACAAAGAATACAGGATTATCTATATTAAATAGCAACTAAAAACCACGAAGGTTTAAACTTGTGCTATCATAAATCTATCTTAAAAAGGAGTGGTGACATATTGTATTCTTACTCTTAAAATTATAAAAATAAATACAATTAGCAAGATTTGACATTTATTTCTAGTCTAAATAAATCATATTTGGTTTTTACAATCATATAAGTAGCGTCATACAAGTTTTACAGTCATATAAGTAGCATCATATAAGTTTTACAGTCATATAAGTAGCGGTTACGATAACGGATACTTCTTTTATTACGAGTATCGGACAGTTTCGGTTACAGTTAGTCATCCCCATAACATCTCTATACTACATTTGCTTCCTTTTAATATTTAACATTCTATAACAAGAAACATATTGATATCCTTTAGGTGAAGGTCAGCGTTCATTCGTTACGAGAGAGCGATCCATCGACACCTCGTGATTGACAGCTCATCATGTACTGTGCAGGATAAAGGGGGACCTGATACCAGTAGTGTCAAGTCCCCTTTGTCCTGCATAGTATTCTTAACCATAATAATAATAAGATTCCTCTCTCAGGAGCCCTGACCACCGGCAGCTTGGACCCTGTTCCCGGTGCCGGTGGGCTATTACTTTTTATATTTTTAAATGATTTTTTTTCTATATAATTTTATGTAAAAAATATTTAAAAATGTAATTATGTGTATTTAAAATGAATAAATAGAATAATAATAATATTATTTATTTTCCCTTCGCAAAGTTTTCTTATAGCTAGCTTTAACAATGTGCTTACATTTAGAACTAATTTTGTGAGGGACTGGTGCCTGATGTAGGTATGTACTACAACCCGTATTGCAGGGCACCAGGTTCCTCACGCAGTTAGTATGCTAGAAAGAGCTTAGTATTAAGCAGTGAGCAAAAGTGAACGCTAGGTTTAATAATAATAATAATAAAATACGGTAATTTAAAAAACTAAAAAACCTGACTGCTTTTCTGGGTATTCATGAAAAAGCCCTAAAACAAGAAAGTATAAATAAATAATATAAATTTTAGCAGTCGGGACCCATAATATACTCGTAGGTATGTGCTCTCAATTCACTAAGCCTCCATTTCTAGAATGGGTCCCGACTGCTACAATTTATATTATTTATTTATACTTTTTTGTTTTAGGGCTTTTTCATGAATACCCAGAAAAGCTGTCGGGTTTTTTTAGTTTTTTAAATTACCGTTTTATATTTTATATTTTTTTAGTTTTATTTTATTACGATATCACTTTCACAGTAATTACGAATCTAACGACACCTCGCAAACTAAAATTCATACTAGTATGTATTTAATAATGAGATATGAACCACACTTTGGGTGAGAGCTGCTTCCAACTTTATCTATGACCCTTGTGGCCAGGGTAATCCAGATCAGTGGGGTTGTTTGAAAGTATCAGCGTGGCTCTGGAACCTGAAAAGAAGATCAAGCTTTAATCAGTAAAAAATTACACTCCCTTTCAATCCACCTGCAGCAGGAGTTATTTGTAGGACAAGTTATTTGATGCTTTCCCATCTTAAAAGAAAGTTAGTTCAGATAGCAACAGTAATTGAGTACAGTACATTTTGATACAAGTGCAGAATGTTTATCATTGTGACCGAGGCGGAATTTGCACGAGCCGCAGGCGAGTATGTTATGGAGCCGAGGGCTGCAGTGGCTTCGCACGAGTTTCAGACGAAGTTTCTCAATACACTTACGAAGAAATAAATAAATGGGGGTTAACCTGCGCCTCCAGAGGGTCGATACGCGCCTAGCGAGCAATAAAATTATGGCGGGGGAGATTACGTGCATTTTTCTGCATTAGTGCGGAAAACAGTCTATTGCGTGCCTATAAGCGGTGGGATAAGAGCGGGTATTCAAGTGTATTGAATAACTTTAATTTCGGAAGTACTTCCGAAATTAAAGTTATTTTGCACTTTTTGTATTTTTTTGAAGTTGGTTTTTTTCAAGTTTTTTATTTCACACTTTTTAGTGTGAATTAGAGACCTTTCGCAATTCGGTTCCATTATCAAATCATCATGATAATTCTAAAAACTGAGAACTTCCTTTTTTTAAGTCAATAAGAATACCAAAACCTTCCCCTAAATGTGACAAATATTCTTCTGAAAACCGCATCAAAATCGGTTCAGCCAAACACGAGAAAATCGCAGACAAACATACAAACTGAGAACCACCTTTATTTGAAGTCGGTTAAAAATTATTTATAGAGCTGCTGATATAACAATTATTATCGACACCATTTTTATTCCACGTAATGTATTAGTCACGGCTCATCGTGTGACCACACAAAATTACCAGTGCAGACCCCCGCTGCTCGGCAGCAGAGGTCAAATTGTAATTTAACACTTCGATCCACAACTACCCAACTTGTTCATACAAAAGTAGACTTTAAACATCGGAATTAAGGCCTATAGTGGCGTGGATGTGAGAGGACACCGGTGTCCTCTGAGCTAGGACAGATTAATTAATTCCACATGTAACACAACACCTACTCCTTTTTTGGTAAGTAATGAAATTGAACAATCTTACTCGTGACTACTAAGTAATGCGTAACTAAACTTATAAACACCGTTAAATTTTGATCGTTTTAATCCCGTGGAGGGTCGATTCGGTACATGAAACACTATCGATTTGTAAAGATAAAATTTAAAAAAAAATCTTTTTTTAACTCGAACTAATTTATGCATGTACGAAATTAATTTCTTTAACTCAAAATACATGAAATCTCAAAATACAGCAAAACAACATCAAAATGACTGCGCTTCCTCCTCCACATAGCGCGATGCGTCACAGTCGTCATTTAGACTACCAAAATGATCCTTTAGCTGTCTACAAGTGAAATTAATTTTAAATTGAAAATGATAGAGAAGCAAACTGTATCCCCTGATTTTGATATCTCTGAAGAAGTCAAAGAAACAAAAAGGTAGGCCGATGACCAGGGGAGAATCCCCGGGTATCTGCTGGATACGAAAACCTCAGAACGGGCTACTATGGTGAATACTTACTTATATTATAAATGGGAATGAGTGTGTGTGTGTCTGTTTGCTTGATTTTTTAAGTGGAGATAGTTGAAGGGATGGAGAGTGACATACGCTACCTTTTGTCTCTTTCTAACCCCCCATTTCCCTAAAATGGGAGTAAAAGTTTGTATGGAGCATTCCGCAATTTTCAAGGTAGAAAGCTAAAAATTGGTATGCGGATTATTTTTGAAAAACAAAAAAATCGTGCATCATTTTTATTCTTTGGAAATCTGCCCCAACCCCTTAGAAGAGGGGGTGAAATTTTATATGGGACTTTTCGCAGTATTTCAAGGTAGGAAGTTAAAATTTGGTACACAGACTTTTTGTTCCCTCCGAGTTCTTTTCTTTGTTCTAAATCAGGAAAGGGGAACCGTGTAACCCCGAATTTAACGCGAGCGAAACCGAGAGCTAAAGCTAGTAGAAATATAAAGCCTTTAAAATATCCTTTCTTTCTTTTCTATAATAGTTTGATCTCTTCGTTGTTAAAAAAGTCGGTTGTATTTTTTTGTAAAAAGTTTTTTATTTCACACCTTCCCTTTCGCCATTCGATTGCATCAGATCAACATAACAATTCTAATAATACCAAACATGGATAAGATACACTGATTTATTACAGAACTCCGGTTCTTACCTATCTTCCGACTTCATCATTATCAAATTAGTTCTATGTGTCCCCTCCATTCTTCCTTCAGTCAGTCACCGACTACATGTACAAACAAAGCAATTTTACGACAGTTTAGCTATGATTTTTTGAACAGTTCCGTTCTATATCTTAGAAGTTCAGCAACAGATCAAAACAATATTTCTATGGGAACAACTTGGGAGTATAATGATTCAAACAAAATATTTTTTTTCAAATTCGGTCCATAATGAACCGAGATATCGGTGAAAATACATTAAAAAAATACATAGAACCGCCTCCTTTTCGAAGTCGGTTAAAGTGCTATAATTTTATTACACAAAGAGTATCTAGCCTGAATTTCTGGTAGATATTAGATGATTTGCAAAAAAATCGTTAGTCAAGTCATTAGAGGTATCTATTTGGGTGGTCTACGTACAGTCTAGATGATTTTGTAATAAATGAATAAAGTGTGCGAAAATGCAATTCATGATTATTTCTTCTTGATAGAATCAAACAAAAATTGCCACACTGCGTAACTAGTTGCTAATATAAACATTAAAAAAACTAAAACCTATATTTGAATGAATCTATTTCATTCATGAGTATACACTTTCTGGCGTCGGATTTTTATTAAAAAAAAAAAACTTATTTCGAATTTTAGTTTTAATGAGCTTTGTTAGGGACAAATAAATATCTTTTCTTTCTTTCTATATCAGCCCCACTAAGGCGTGTTGGTTTTAATTAGATGTGTATTTAGGTTCACGTAGACAACTACCATTTCTTTCTGCGAGCGAAATCTTAAAACGTCTGCTGATATAGAAAACAGCTTCCCGCGCGAGTTAAGGAACCCCAACCTACCAATATTAGCTTTGTCAGCCAATAAGTATTTATTAGACATATTATTTCCAAATATTCCATTGCTTGACCAGCATCATAATCTAGGACGTGCGTCATATCTGATCATGCCATGCATGTACTACGTTAGCAATTAAGTTAGTATATAAGATCAATATTTTATTAGATGAGAAGAACTGTTTAGCTGTAACTCTGTCGGAATAAAGTTATTTTTTTAAATACTTCCGTTGTCGCTTACTTAATTGGCGCAGCCGGTAGGATCTCTGTAGTCAGTCTGCCGTGTATACAATTCTACGTGGAGCAGCCGACGTCCGTGTCTACGGTTTAGCAGAGATCGCCGAACAAATAAATTCATTAAGAAGCCACTTCGAATTACGGAAGAGGACCAGCCACAGCAGTGATTCAGGGAGCATGAAGCTAGCTGCGGAATTGTGAGTAAATCTTTTTCACCTTCCTCTCAGCTCTTCCATTGATATCCCAACCTTGTAATAAGTCTATGTGTGTGTATTATTAGGGATTGGACAACGCCGTACTAATATTTGCATAGATTTTATTTGTATTAATATTTTAGAGTAGTGATATTTTAGTAGCACATTAGTGTGATTTTTTTTCTCTTTTCCTTTGTTACTTTCATAACTTTTTCACAATGGAAAACGTGACCCGTGTCCCACAGGAGTTGGTTAACATCATACCAATATTCAGTGGCGACACTAGAACGTTACCTTTATATGTAAAAAAATGTGAATACTTATTGTCCACGTTCCAAGGAACCGGAGCCCAAAATAAATATTTATTTCATGTGGTAACAAGTAGGTTATCAGGCGAAGCAGCCAGTTTAGTAGGCGAAAGAGACTCTATAGATACGTGGGATGAACTGAAGGAGTTGTTAAACCAACACTTCGGTGATCCGCGCACAGAGGATTGTTTAGCAATGGAGTTAGAATCTTGTAGAATAAATAAGGGCGAAAGTTATTTAGATTTTTGCCATAGAATACAGCGGATGAGAAGTGTTTTATTCGCCAAAATATCAGAAACAATCATTGATGACTCTCTACGTATGGCGAAGCAATTAATTTATAGTAACAGAGCGATGAATGTTTTCTTGTTTAATTTACCACCATAACAAATATAAAAAACTTGGGTTTACATACCAATGAAATGGGAAAATTAGTTGAACATGAGTTCAGGTTCAACAAACTTTTCCAAATATTGAATACTATGTATCAAATTTTAAATAACTTTCGAACTTGTTACGAAACCATACAAGAGATTGAGACGGCAATAGCCTTTAGCAAATTAAATACATTGCACCAATCCATTATAAATAGTACAGAATTATATTATACATTAGAAGTAATTTCTAAACATGCTAGAACAATATATCCAGTAAGCAAACGTAATTTAATAAAATTAGAACGTAATATTATACTTAAGTCATACATAAATAATAATAAATTAGTTTTTGTATTAGAAGTCCCCCTAATAGATAACGAAACATATAATTATTACAAGGTTATACCCATTCCTATATTCCATTCTCCAAATACCTTTACGATTATACCCAAATACCCTTACCTGATGGTGAATAGGTTGAAATACATGCCCGTGGTAAGCCCATGTGCTGAGATTGAAAAGGACAAATTTCTATGCGCTGAAACTAACTTAGCCCAGTATCCAACTGTGACCTGCATTGAACAAATAATGTTGATGAAGAATAACTACAAAAACTGCATACAGAACCATATTGAAATAGAGAAAACTAAGATACAAAAAGTAACCGACAACCAATGGTTGGTTTACTCAGAAGAAAACCTCATCATTACTGAGAATTGCAATACAGAAATTCTGAAATACACCGTTCTTGGGACCTACATCGTGACTCCAGGCCAACAATGCGAGACACAAATAGGCGAAGTCATCGTTGCCGCTACCACAAACACTACAGTTTCTAGTCTCCAGCTGCCATTGATCCAGATGCCTGAGCTACAACAGGACATCCAGAGAAGGTCAAAGAAAGTGGATCTAAGAAATGTGGACTTCAGTGATGTGAAAGAAGTTTTACAAAGTGCAAAATTTAGTGAAATAGACGATACAAACCAAATAGTGACAATAGAAATTAGTATATGGACCATCTTCGAGTATGTGATTATTGTAATAGCAGTAATTATCTTTATAATGTATAAATTCCAGTTTATAAATTTTTGGCGAAATTCTCCGAAACTGTCTGCGACACCTTCGGATAATTTCTCTCTTAGGGAGGGAGGAGTTAAGGAACCCCAACCTACCAATATTAGCTTTGTCAGCCAATAAGTATTTATTAGACATATTATTTCCAAATATTCCATTGCTTGACCAGCATCATAATCTAGGACGTGCGTCATATCTGATCACGCCATGCATGTACTACGTTAGCAATTAAGTTAGTATATAAGATCAATATTTTATTAGATGAGAAGAACTGTTTAGCTGTAACTCTGTCGGAATAAAGTTATTTTTTTAAATACTTCCGTTGTCGCTTACTTAATTCGCGCCTTAAGGAGTTGTCAGCAAACTGTAGGGGCCCAGTAGGGCCGAAGCCTACTATGGTCAAGGGATAGGCAAAAGTGAACCCCAGGACCCTGGAACGAAGGCAATGAAGGAGCAGGGTAGGTTTTTAGTCAGTAAGAGTCTGACACTATCACCCGCTCCACCTTAGGACGGGATTTGTCATTAGATGATTTTACCTATCATAAAAAAAGCTTAGGTATACACATAATTATTACACATACAAAAACAAACACAAAATTAATAACCACAAACAATACCTACCTAAACGTATATTATACTTATTTAGTTTATTCTGCGAATTTTGGTCTTGTTCGTGATACTCCAAGGAAGGTTTAAACGTTGAGAAAATATGGAAAAAAATCCAAAAAAGAAAATACGTTATCACAATATTCATAGAATATTAGGCGGTAGGAAGTTTTTAGGGTCAGCTAGTATACTAATATACGAGTATATCGATGTATACACCGTTAAATTTTGGTCGTTTTAATTCCGTGGAGGGTCAATTCGGTATATGAAACACTATTGATTTGTAAAGATAAAATAAAAAAAATAATGTACTTTTTTCTAAAACTCGAATCAATATACGAAATTAATTTCTTTTAGTAAACGAGTCAATGACCTTGTAGAGAGTTGTTGGACGTTGCGTACTAACTACCTACAGTTCAGAGTTGGCGACCACAGATAACGCGCAAAGTCCCGACGAAACAATGAACTAGTGCTGGTCATATTCTCCCACAGTATGCGTACATTTCACGTTTGATATCTTGGCAGCAATGATTGATGGTACCCATAGTTTATTATATATTAGAGATTACCTTGTTAGTCTACAGGTCATGCAGTCATTTTTATTAATCAAAATATATTGCGTATGGTGTTTTGGTATAGCTTGGAAAGGTATCGATAAAAGTACGTGATGGTCTAGTAGAGGGGAACTGACTAAAAGTACACATGTGCCCAGCTGGCTGGTAGCATTGCCACGTTGAATGGCCATGCTAATTCTTTTGGCAAAAATTGAAACAGCCTTCTGCTCATGCAGTATCGACATCGACTATTCGGTGTCAAAATTTCTTGAAAAGGAGATGCACACTCGAACCTCATTTTATCATATAATGACATCTCCCACCCTTGGGCGGAGCAGGAGGGTGTCTCAGACTTCTATTGACTAAAAAGTCCGTTCTTTCGTTACCTTTCATACCAGGGCCAAGTATTCCTTTCAGAAGCAGACCCTTGCCTCCAATAGGCTTCGACCCTGCTAAGCCCCTACGCTTTGCTGACATCTCCTTGAGGCGCGCGTAGACCAATACGCGCTGTCGAAGGCTTGGGCTCGGTTCGAACGGTTACCGGATGGTCAGACGACTAGCTACCTATTATTCGACGTCCGCAAGCCCACGTCTAACTTTACCTAAGCATTTCGATCCTAAACGGTTTAAAACGTAATATTGTAGTTCTATCGATCTAAATCTTACAACAGATCGAAATACTGATTGCTAAACCAAATAACTTCACACAATCAAGGCTTACGTCCTCAGCGATGATATCGATTAATAAATCAGAAAAAAAAAAACAAGATTATTTCATATGTATCTGAGTTCGGACGTATCTTGGAAGCTTCCATTATACGGTCCAACGGTTCTTGACAGCTTTGAGCTCTAACTTGAACGCCAAAATACATGTACATTTTGGAACATCATTAATCTTAGACATTTTTCCTTACAGTCTTGAAGTTAAGGTAGAAAATAGCGTGGCAATTGATGAAGATAGGTGTAAAAATATTGTTGCAATGGAAGGGGTCAATGTTGCTAGTTCATTTTAGCATTTTGATAACTGAATGTTTTGCTACCGTTTGCTTTGCTTTCCGTATTATGAAATGCATGATTGAGTATTGGTTGCTTGCTACTTGGATTGATCTTGTTAACTTAGATTTAGAACATGTTATAGTGAATATTTCAATGGAATTGTGTTTTACTTCTCCCAACCAAGTGAAGCGCGAGGGAGTGTCAGAAAATAGATCAAAGCGGCATCTATACTGCAACAAGATAAAATCCTATATAATGTGCGGAACACCCGGAGGATACGGTGGAGCACACTGTAGAGGTGTACCCTGCCTGGGCGGAGCATCGCCGTATCCTCGTGGGGGCGATCGGCGGCAGTGATCTCTCTCGCCGGGCCTTGGTTCAGGCCATGGTCCGGAGTGAGGAGGGATGGCTGGCGGTCGCCTCCTTTTGCGAAGCAGTAATGCTAGCAAAGGAGGAGGCCGACCGTATCAGGCAGAGGCAACGGGGCGCTCGCCCCAGCCGCCGGGATTCCGATCCCGATTTCCGGCCACCGTAGGCGCGGGCTTGCGGACGGCGTGCAATGGGTAGTACGCTGTCCGATCGTCCAGTAACCGACCGGACCGAGCCCAAGTCGTCGACGGCGCGTACTGTTCCCGCGCGCCTCAAGGAGCTGTCAGCAAAACGTAGAGGCATAGCCTGCAGGCCCGGCCCCGGCACGAAAGGCAACTAAGGAACGGCGTAGGTTTTTAGTCAGTAAGAGTCTGACACTATTTCCCGCTCCGCCCAAGGGCGGGATTTGTCATTGGATGATTTTGCCTACCATAAAAGAAAAACTACTTTCTGATACAGATTGGTGGTTACATTTTATTTTTATGTTTTGTGATGGACCAGCTCTTGAACTCACCGCATGAAGAGCTACAGAGGAGGTCTACGATGAGCTCGGAAGATGCCTATCCACTTTTTTTATCTGCAAAATTGAGAGCAAACATAAAAAAAAAATACAAACAAGCTGCTTACAAAATCACTCCTACGCATTATTTGTCTATGTCTGGACAATGAGTCTAATACGCCTTCCAAATTTAAACGCACCAACGGTCACTTAGAATTCGGCGCCGAAGTTTTTTTTTAATTTGCGGCGAGGCAAAGACGACATCGTATCGGCAGCCTAGTGAGGATTTAAATACTATTGTTGCATGTAATGGATATGCACTAGAGCATAAATGGTTTGTATGTTTGTTTGTAAAGCCGACACCTCAATAACATTGTTGAAGTTCTTTTTGTTGGTAAAAGTGACCGCTGGTCAGCAGTATCGGATTTTAGTAATCCTTGCTTCAATAAGTGTTTGTTAAGATTTAATTCTGATGTGGCGATACGTTGTAGAGAGGTCACCTTTGATATTAAATATACATTTAGAAGATACCTACTTAAGAGGGGCCTTCTCTACTCGCTTATCGTTAACACCGAGCGTGGTTGCACGCCGTGTCAGTGGTGCTATTCTCTAAGAAAATGCAGCGCTGCCTCAACGACGAACATCCAAATACGATACATTGGATTGTCAATCTTATGCACCTATACAATGGATTGTTAATTCAATGTATCCTATTTGGATGTTCGTCGTTGCGGCAGCGCTGCGTTTTCTTAGAGAATAGCATCACAGAAAGTATGTAGTTGGTAAAAGTATATCTTTTATAAAAGGATATCTTCACTTAATTGAACAAAAATATGCTTTAAATATACTTAAAATGACTGTAATAATTTATATCAAGATTATTTTTTAAATATTATTGTCATCTTAAGATATTATTTAATTCGTTGCACGATGTTTTTAAAATACTATGTTCTGATTGGTTACACATCAGACAACATTCTGTTACTATTTCTATAGAATGTAATATGTAATGTCTGTCCGTTTATTTTCCCAAATAAATAAATAAAAATATTGTCATATGTATTGCGGAAAGCATTAGAAAACCTCCCATAAGTAATTTGAAGATTTTTTTTCTTAGCAGTCTCACGGCCATTGGTCTTATTTGAGACACACACCTAATCCAAAACATCCCTGATCCTACCTTCCACTTCATTTGACCTCTTCTCCCCTAATCGCTGGTGTTAGACCCATATTCCAAGTGTTCCGAGTAATGGTCACGATCACTGGCTTTGAATCGATTTACTTGCGAAGGTGTAATGGATGACCAGCTGTGTGCACACAATGGTCTTCGAAATTTTCTGGAGTGATGCCTCTTTATAAATACAATGTGGAGATTTGGTTGGAGTGAGGTTATAAGTATGGCTATAAGTACTGTTGAGTGGTTCTTACTAGTGTACCGAAGACAGCTTGAAATTGCTTACTACCTAATAAAGAAGATAATTACCGGTTAAAATAAAATACCAAATCATCAGTACTCACTATGGACGTACGGTAAGTGTCCACCTTTACCTCGTTGTCATTATACACAGTTAAATTTTGGTCATTTTAATCCCGTGGAGGGTCGATTTGGTACATGAAACACTATCGATTTGTAAAGATAAATATGAAAAATAAAGTACTTTTTTTAAACTCGAATTAATTTACGCATGTACGAAATTAATTTCTTTAAGTAAATGTCAGCTGATCGAGGCCAATGAACTATAGGTAGTTAGTACGCAACGACCGACAACTACCTATAAGGTCATTGACTCGTTTAATTAAAGAAATTAATTTCGAACATGCGTATATTAATTCGAGTTTTAGAAAAAAAGTACTTTTTTTAATTTTGTCTTTATAAATCAATAGGATTTCATGTACCGAATCGACCCTCCGGGGGATTAAAATGACTAAAATTTAACGGCGTATAATGCTAGGTTATTTGAATGGGTCGACGCAATATAGTTTTCTTTTTCCATTATTTTGCTTTCAGTTGTCACCCTTTCCTAGAAATATCATCTTTAACTGTGTGAAATACTGCTCAAATAATTATGGATAGACCACAGTCAATCCATAACTATTTGATCAGTACCACTTTTTTTATTACGTGGATAATCATCAAATGATTCTTTGCGCTCCTTGTATTCCTTCAGTTGCCCTTTGAGTATTATGGGCGGCATCTTGTGCATCATTAATAGTGTCTAATTATTATAGCTTTCGCATAAGGACCTCCTTCTTCTTCAAGTCGAATAAAAGTACAAAATTGCCTGCATCCAATACAAAGTAGTCCAAAAAAATATTACTTACCTCCATACCCAGTGTAACACGCATCCTGGGAGGTTTCGGCACTTTGTGGGATTATCCCTGGTGTATCTGAAATCTTTGCTTTGTGGTACAGGGCAGAAGAATCGCCGCAAACGATTGTCGGCTCGATACACTTGTGTGTTAATAGAATGGATTTAGATTCAGTCTTTGGAAGTGATACTGCGACAGACGTCGCCGGCAACCGAAGAGATATGATATTTTGTAGTAGGTACCGTGTCTGCATTGCTTTTGGACCAAAAATGGTATTTGCTTGATACACAACACGTCATATATATATATATAATAGCTACTGAATCGAATTCTAAAAATTTAAATATTTAGAATAAATCTTGATTGTGTCACTAACGTGTTTATGTGTGCGTGCGTAGATACCAATAGGTACCGATGCGCTATCAATATAGTGCGTTGATGCCCATATTAATTGCCTGCAATTAGGATATCTAAATTCTTAATAAAACACCATCTAAATGCATTTAAATAAAATTTCAGTGTTTGAATTATGAATTTAATTTAATTTATTTTTTTAAATAACAAGCTTTATTTTTTTTTTTGTAACTTTCAAATATTTCCATAACGTAATCTCGTAGATAAATACGTTTGAAATCGTAAATTAGGGTCAGATTCGCGATTATTTTTTATCGAGCCAACTAATTTATATCGTGTTTTCATTTTTGCCAAGCCCTTGGCCATATAGTCAATTGTAATAAAACAAATTTTCATGGTGATCTCTTCTGTATTTGTGGATTTCCAGTTGTTTAAAAAAGTTCAAAATGAGTAGAACCGGGCCTTTCTTTGGCAACTCGTAAGTACGAGTATACTTAGAATACTTAATAATCTAAGTGGTGACTTGGTGAATAAGTAACTTTTAAATATCTCTATTTACATACTTATAAAATACTTAACTAATAATAATATACTTATAATAATCAAATAAGTAATAAACTACTTAATAGGTAAAAATAGTAGCCTTACCAAACAAGTTTAAAAATAATTCATTGGCATCCAAAAAAATCATCTACTACGCTGTCTAGAATCAACATGAGACGTCTAATGCCTACCTCGATTTCGACACCCTCAGGTACCTCAAATCTAATACTTAATTCATTTCAGATGACCACAAGATCTTAGCAAGCATAATCATTCTCAAAGCTAATGATGAACTTGACACAAAAAACATTTGCTAATATTATTACTAACACCATCATACAAAGACCAAAATGAATGTATATCGACAAAGGAGGATCCATCGAGTTTTTTACAGGCAAAATAATTTCTTTGATGCGGCACAGTACAAGTAGAAAGTATCAATGTAACATAAGCTTAATTATCAATTGAAAATCTTGGTAATGAATGCTTGTATAGCATAGTGTTTCGGGAGCATTAGGGTTGGCAGTTATCGAATCTGCTAAAACAGATTATTCATCCTATTATACACCGTTAAATTTTGGTCAACGGTAAACGTCAGCTGAGCGAGGCCAATGAACTGTAAGTAGTTAGTACGCAACGACCGACAACTACCTACAAGGTCATTGACTCATTTACTTAAAGAAATTAATTTCGTACATGCGTATATTAATTCAAGTTTTTGAAAAAAAGTACTTTTTTTTTTCTTTACAAATCGATAGTATTTCATGTACCGAATCAACCCTCCGCGGGATTAAAACGACTAAAATTTAACAGTGTATGTACATACATTCATTGTGTGTACAACTAAGGAGTGGCATTTCCTGCTGGATTCTGTGGTTACCGATTGCTATAACCTAGAGGTCTATAAAGATATGCAAAGAGGAATCAATTATTTTCTTTTACAAAACTACATATTATAGTTTACAAATAAATGCTATGAACAGTATATGTACTTGTGTCTTCTTTTTTCGATCTTCATTAACTTTGTTATTAGAGTAATATCTTCTAGTTTCCATTTTTAGGTTGCAGCTTTACTGACATTTTACTGTTGCTGAAGCAAATTCTGTTGTTATTGCTGCTTGCTGATTCATAATCATGATCTGGATTGTGTCAGCGCTTAGGCTGAATAATTTGGTTTGCAGAACATTCCAACAATATCACAGGCCTGTCCTGGCATGACGATGCGACTGTAGTTTTTTTCTTTACCGCCTTTATTTTTCGTTGACATTCGTAATGACTACACCGAAACTGCCAAAGATCTGGGTGTTACTATTGACTCCAATCTTTTGTAGGGTGCACAGCAGTGGCGTAGCTAGTCGTACAGGGGCCCTGTATCAAAAGACCCACAGGGGCTCCGCATGAAAAAATTTTACTTTTTACAAATGCTTGGTTTACCCTACGAGACGGTTTTAGATAAAATGTTGCGAATTTGGTAGTAGAATTGATACGGCAGACACAGCGGTAGCTACGCCACTGGCGCGCAGTATAACTGTTCATTCATTAATTAGTGAGTTTTATGCAGTATAACTATTAATTGTTTACACATTGCTAACTCATCAGTACCTCTACCATGAGTTTTAAGCAATAGTATTCGTCGCTACTCGATATCGACGCCGTAAATATTTTGTATGGCAAATTTTGCAGCGCCTCTAGCGGTCACTTGCAGAACCAAAATTTGCCATACAAAATATTTACGGCGTCGATATCGAGTAGCGACGAATATTATTACTTAAAACTCATGGTAGAGGTACAGCACCAACCCTAGCCGTGCGTCTCATTCGGTAGCGCACAAAGCCTGTGCGGCTAATCAAAGATGGCGGCATGTTTGAAGCGCGCACCGCTGGCCGCTCTCCTTTAAATATCGCCTTTTGATTTGCCGTTTCCCAGTTTTGTTAAGGGGAAATAAATAAAGTACTTGTTGTTAGTGTTTGTAATTGATACCGTACTGTACTCAGCTTTACATGTTTTCCTTGAAGTGAGAAGAGAACTTTATATGGTGTTTTAGAAGATCTGATGAGAAATAAAATCCTTTTATAAAATATTAATATAATAATTTATACATACACTTATGGTACGCTTACCGCAGTGGTTGAGTGATGGTTTCTTCGCTGAGTGTCGTGGATTCGATTCTGTATAGAACAAATACTGGTATAGCAT
Organism: Leucania comma; assembly: GCA_958295575.1. Lineage (NCBI taxonomy): Eukaryota > Metazoa > Arthropoda > Insecta > Lepidoptera > Noctuidae > Leucania > Leucania comma. The sequence continues at coordinate 16,783,328 of OY282477.1, read as the reverse complement.
ACATGAGTTATTCCGAGACTGGCCGAAAGGAACCCCGGGGTCCTGAAACGCAAATAGCAACTAAAGGAACATAGGTGTGGTATTAGTAAGAAAAATCAGACTTTTACTGCGGAGGTCCTGTTCTGACACGCCCTCTCACTCTACTTTAGAGCAGGAGAAGTCAAAAGATATTTACCCATCACAAAAAAAAACTCTTCTCCAATGGTATCCAGCCGAGAGACTTGTACATTACATATTTATTCTGTGCCGAGAGTTTAAGGTCGTCTTCTAATCTTGTGTGTTGGCGCCGTTGGCGGCCTATTTGGCGTTTTTAATCAAATTAATTTTCGCGTCAATTCTAAAGTATTTAGTCCCATCATCCCCATAACAGGCAAAGATGAAATTAGGTAAGGGTAGTACCTATACATGCGCTAAATAAGATGAGCAAACTTCTTTTGAACTCGTTCTGAGAGAGAATACGCGTCCAGTATTCTTACTTTGTTCTGTCTCTTTATTTCTGTCAAACTTCTCTCGATTGTTCTCTGAAAACATTCCAAAAATTATTCCTTACCTAGGGATAACTTCGTAACAACTGCATAACTTTTCCTCTTTCTGATTTAAAACCATTTCAACGAACTCCAATAAACTCAAAGGCAGTGTAAGTATGATGATACACGAACCTACCCAGCCACAACTGACACGTAGCATTGTGCGCGGTAGACAGTAGATTATCTCCACAAACAGAGATTGGCCCCTCGCTGTGCTCGTCGGGCTCCCGTGCCGGTGCGTGTGCGCAGGTACTGATAGCAGAAAAAGATTGAATGTTATTGCTGAGGATAATTTTTTGAAATATTTTCATCTTGTCGAGACATAAAATTACATCTGCGGACCACTTTACACGCAGTGGTATAATTAGCAATAAGTAATTTTGAACCAACCATTTTGAACAACCAAATACATACCACCCACACAAACAGACCCCTACCTCCCCACGTCACACACTTCCATGCACATGACACACACTTAATTCAATTTAAAATCTTGACTCGACAATATTATAGATCTTAGCGAGTCTGTGAATGCATGTGTCCGGATGATTTGCAAGTGCATTTCTTCGACGAGCATTTTTTGAGACAGTTACATTTTCCGACAAATTCTCAAATCACACGAGTCCGAGTGAGATGAGCTAAACATGGTATGACATGATTTTTTTTTTCAACATTTAAGCATTTAATACTCCACTCGATATTCCGCACTAGTTACACAGACTGTCTTAAAGTTTACTTCCGAATAAGACAGTCTGACCCTTATTACACTATGCGACGTCGACAAAACCGGTCTGAATATCGAGTTGTGTAATAGATCCTTTACCGTGCCTTTTATGTAAATCCTAAGATTTACCAAGTGAATGGTGATAAAAATTCGAATCGCAAACTTTTATGGACTTTTACCATTAATAATAATAATTAGTAAATCTTAGGTTTTACTGGAAAATCTTAAGATTTTATCTTTTACAGTACCATATACACTGATAGTGTGGTCTGCATTCTTATTGCTCATGTAATTCAATTAATAAGCTGTTGAGTTTCCAAAAATAAATATAAATCCCACTTTAAAAAAAAAGATAAATTTATAATTATTAAAAACAAACTTTTTTTTGCTACCACTCCTCACCATGCGCAGTGACAGTGCTGAGGTCTTCAAGCTGTCAGGAGCACACCAGGTCATCTGCAGTCTGTGAGCCCTCAGGAATGTAGACATGTGATTACTTATTAATTATGAAGGTTTAATCAAGTGCCTGTCTTTCATTTATACCTAGGTTATCAGCTCTGCATACTTAAAAGGTTGTGGACTATCTTAAAGATTATGGATTTTAAAAAGACATAATTTATATATTTTATTAAAAAGATTTGTTTAACTCTTGTTAACTTTGGTTGCTCCAACGAGTATTTTTGTGTCCTATTCGCCAGGGTCGTGTATTTGCGACTGGGTACTCCATCTTGTTTAAGCTCTTTAATCCAGGAAGACAGAAGAGCTGACGAGATGGAGTATTTGGTCGTGGATGTGTGACCCTGGTGGAATAAATGCAAAAGTGTTTATCAGATATATCCGACGGATATAACTATTTACTATCGACGCACCTGACCTACTTGCTGTGCAGTAGTGCTATTCTCTAAGAAAACGCAGCGCTGCCTCAACGACAAACACCCAAATAGGATACATTGGATTGTCAACCTAATGTACCTCTGCCGCGACAAGTCGCGGCATGGCGGACAGAGCTCCGGCGGGATCTCATGGTGAAATGGCGAGAGCGACTGTCGCAACCTCGTGCTGGGCACGCCACGATCGAGGCGGTAAGGCCCCTCTTTGAGGCGTGGCTGGAAAGGCCCCACGGCGTCGTCACCTTCCGTTTGGCGCAGGTGCTGACCGAACACGGCAAGTTCGGTCCGTACAGGACAAGATTCGTGCGGAGACGACGCCCGGGTGTCGTCACTGTGCGGACCGCCCGGTGGACACGGTGGAGCACACAGTCGAGGTGTGCCCCGCTTGGGAAGAGCATCGCCGTGTCCTCGTGGGGGCGATCGGCGGCGATCTCTCGCGCCGGGGCTTGGTTCAAGCCATGCTCCGGAGCGAGGAGGAGTGGCAGGCGGTCGCCTCCTTTTGCGAAGCAGTAATGCTAGCAAAGGAGGAGGCCGACCGCATTAGGCAAAGGCGCACACGCCGCCGCCGCCGCCGGGTTTCCGATCCCGATTTCCGGCCACCGTAGGCGCGGGCTCGCGGACGGTGGGCAATAGGTAGCTCGCTGTCCGTCCGTCCGGTAACAGACCGGTCCGAGCTCAGGTCGTCTACGGCGCGCACCGTTCCCGCGCGCCTCAAGGAGTTGTCAGCAAACTGTAGGGGTGCAGCAGGGCCGAAGCCTACTGGGGCCAAAGGTTATGTGAGACTGTCACCACGGGCCCCGGGATAAAGGCAAGGAACGGAAAGGTAGGTTTTTAGTCAGTAAAAGTCTGACACTATTTCCCGCCCCACCCAAGGGCGGGATTTGTTATTGGATGATACATTTTTTTTTTATAAAAAAAAAACCTAATGTACCTATACATTGGATTGTATCCTATTTGGATGTTCGTCGTTGCGGCAGCGCTGGATTTATTAGAGAATAGCACTACTAGCACGTTTCTTTGTCCCGGACAATTACTGCCGTAGTAAAAGCACAGGATGTTTGCTGTGCCTCAGTGTCGCACTGTTGCCCGTGCTCAGTCTCCAAAACCTCACACTTTGGCTGCACTAAATGATCTCATGGATTCTAATACAACTAACGATCTGTTTGCGGATGAATGGAAGATGATTTTATTGGCATGTCAGAAGTACTTTGAAAGGGATTGATGTCCATTTTGATTACTTTTTTTTTGGTTTATTTTCTGTAATTGGAATTGAAAAAAAATCTAAATATCACACTATTTTAAGAGCAGTGGTGGCCGAGTAGTAACAACCTCGACTTACGAGTTATAGGTCGCGGGTTCAAACCCAACCAGGCGCATTACTTTGTGTAGTTTATTTCATCACCACTGCTTTCAAAACGGTAAAGGAAAACATCTTGAAGAAACCAGTATGTCCTAGAACCAAAAATTCGAAGGCATGTGACATCCACCAACCCGCACTGGGCCCGCGTGGTGCATTACGGCCCATTCCCTCTCCTAGAGAGGAGGCCTGAGTCCCAGCAGTGGAAACATTATAGGCTGATGCTAATATTATAAACACATGTGTGTATATTTCTAACTCGTTCGTATTCAAGTATTCAAATGGTTGAACGAATTTGGCACACGGGTAGACCATATCCTATAAAATCGCATCAGTCTCAGTTTCCTGGCCTTATTTGCTGTTATTTAACGGGTTGGTGCAGCAAATTTTTTTCTTCCATATTCTGTCCTGTCTTCCGTCACGCTATCACTCCCTTTTCTTTAATATCACTCCTCACACAAACCATTCATCTTTTCTTTTGGCTCTCTCTGCCTCTTCTGGAGTAGCTTATATGATACCTTCTTTATATCACGAGATTTTGTTCCCCGAGGATAACGAGGGCTTTCAAGAGGCCAAAGTAGCTGGCAGAAACTCGCTTGTTAATGGCTTGACCGAAAATAGTTGATAGGTTGTGGCCATGACTTATCGAGTTGTAGCAGGCTCTTTCCTTTGCTTTTTGATTTCATATAGAGATGAAGTAAAAACGTAGTGAGGAAACTGAAATATCCTAGCTAGAACAAAGTAATGGATTACATGTGACATCTGTAGATCTAGATTTGACCTGCGTGTGCGTGATGGATTACAAGTAGTCTGTAATCCACCCCAATAAATTGTAAATGAACAGATAACCTGTTGCGGTCTTCCGTCCCATTATAATTTAGATGTCTTTAAGGCTAGAATGAATATAAACTAGTGTGATTGCATTGCATCACTGCTTACTATCAGGAGAGATCACAGTCAAGCACTGGTTTTTAACTTTGAAAAAATAAAACATTAAAATATTTAAAAAATTTAATACAAAACTTCAAATAATTTTTACAATAGGGGCCGTATACCAGTCAATAAATCATAGATAGAAAATGAAAGTATTATACTTTTAGTTATAAAACAATTGCTTTTATTTAACAAAATTGTATTTCGAGACCATGATATCTTTGATTGTATCTTTTCTAAGAGCAATTTCAGTCTTGATATCATCATTCAGATGGGTCTTAAAACACTGTTTTACTTCACAATCGTCTTGGGTTTTCAAATCTATCTCGGTTACATTGGAAGTACACGGAGTGGAATAAAACCGACATCCACAGAAAAATAAGCTCCAAGGAGATTCACATGTTACAGGATTCTCTAAACTCGATATGGGTAAAGAATGAAGTCTAGTTTTTGTAAAATGTGGACAAGCAGGACGGTGCATCGACGGTTCTGGATGAAATCGGATTGGCATGAAGAGATTTTTGGTGTAGAATGACGATCGACTCGTCAATTTGAAGTTCTTTGCTTTATATGCCTCCTGTCTGGACTGTTTCCTTTGGACTTCTTCAAGGTTTTTTTTCAATGAAGTATCTGTTTTGAATCTTTTAACGTCACTCGATCTATAGCACCTAACGTAGTTCACTATCGGTATTAGTGTCTGCCTGAAGAGTGTGGCAGTAATTACCGACACCATTTTTATTCTGATCAAAAACGTATCAAAAATATTCTTGAATTTTTGTTGTACGCTCAGTTTGGTTTTTATCGAATCGGTCCTCAATTTTTTTGTAGAACTTTTAATTTATAGTATTCTAAATATTTAATATATTTCTGACAATTAGAGCGGTGACACTTGACCAAAGATTTAACAGATTATGGACTCAGATAATTCTTTTATTGTAAAAAGACTTTTTGTTTGTGGTAATATTTATTAAAAAGCGTAGATAGAGTCTGTCTAACGAAAGCGCGACCTGGAGTTTTTTTTTTAAATTAAATTGGCAACATAATGTTGCCGTCTAAAGCACGTCAAAGTCTATGATGCAATTGTCAATATTTTGTAACAAAGATTGATTTTAAAAATATAATTGCTTATCATGGGTAAAACAATAAAAAGTTATGTAGGAAAGCTGTGAAATACTATGATCAGTAAGTTTAAAGAAAAACAAGAAGAGAAAGTAGTTGTTTTTGATCTCGAGTTTTTAAGTTAGTATGACATTATAATCTTGATCATTGTTGACTGACTATTAGATATATTTTACGATATGATAATAATTTTTCTTATGTTTATAGATAATCTTGAAGATATTCAAGGATTGCGTGAAATAAATAAAAAAACATTGAATCGTTAAGGAATTTGGAGAAAAAACCTTTACACTTAAAACTAAGCTTTAAGAAGAAATATCTTCACTACCGCACTTTATACGTTCAAAAGCGGTCGAATTGATGTGATGAAATAGCATACTTTGAGGATGATAAAATTCAACATTTTGTGTTATTCACCTTTTCCCGTGACTTTCTTGATAAAATAGTAATATACCTGTGGAATAGAGAAGTTGGACTGTATTAAATAGCTGGTGTTGGTGGTTGTTCTGTATGAAACTCGGTTTGAGCTTACCCAATCTTGGAACAAAATAACGAACGACAAAGACAAAGAACGTCTTACCTTTATCGCCTTTTCAGCCTTCCTCGAAGTACTCTGGATGAAGCAGCACTGTTGAAGCTGGTTACTGATCACACAACACGGTTATGCTCACTTTGTCCCTTGATTTATCGATTTATTGAGGAGCGCGCTCAAAAAGAAAGTTACCGCACGGCGGCCCGATTTCAACAACACGAAAAACCGGGAGAGGGCGCTTGTCCTGTCATCTAAGCAGCCCGCTATTGGCTGATTTCTGGCATATAGGACGCTCCATGATCTTTGCGCCGTCAGCTGAACCAATCATGGGTTAGAATACAGAACATACCCCCTACCGAAACCATAGTGATGGTTTCCTAAAAATGAGATTACTATACTATCTAGGACATTGATAACTAATCTTAAATTATACTCTAAATTAAATAAAAAACGTTTTATTTGAAATTAATTGGCGTAAGGTAATAGGGCAAGTTTATTTATAGGTCTCTGTAAGACACCCTTTTCTGTGCGCAGTGTCACGCACCTAACTATTGAGTCGGGACCGGGATGTAACTTCTCAATCTTGCCGAGAGGCCAAGTGCAAGAGGGAACATTGTCAGTTTTAATTATTACTAAATCTCCAACTTTAGGATTAGAAGAAGAGATAAACCACTTGGCTTTCTGTTGTAAAGTGTTTAGATATTCATAACTCCAACGTTTCCAGAACAGTTGGGAGCACTTCTGGATATACTGCCACCGTGACAGCCTATTGATATCAATATCTCGCACGTCGTACTCAGGAATGGAGACTAAACTTCGTCCAATTAGAAAGTGTCCGGCGGTTAATACGTTAAATTCGTTGGGGTTGTCACTTGAAGGAAGCGGACACAACGGGCGCGAATTCATTATGGCTTCTGCCTTACAGAATATCGTAGCAAGTTCCTCAAACGTTAAGGACTTTTCCCCTACACACCGCACTAGATGATATTTGGCTGACTTAATGCCCGCTTCCCAGAGACCACCCATGTGAGGAGCACTGGGGACATTAAATTTCCAATCAACCTGCCGTTTAGCGCAACCACCCGAAATGTCATCTTGATTCTCGCGCCAGAACTTTTGTATCTCCGACAGATGTCGGTTTGCGCCAACAAAATTAGTTCCACAATCAGAATAGAGAACAGCGCACAGACCTCTGCGAGCCACAAATCTATCCAGGCATGCGAGAAAACAATCAGCGGAGAGAGAAGACAACACCTCGAGATGTACTGCTTTAGTTGAAAAGCAGACAAATAGTGCCAAGTACGCTTTTGTCACTTTAGCATTACGACGTAAGCTTTCTTTAATTAAGAATGGACCTCCGAGGTCAACTCCGACGTTAGAAAATACCTTATTAGGTATCAACCGAGTTGTTGGCAACGGGGCCATTTCAGGCTGAAGTAACAATGGTTTACATTTAAAGCACGTTTTACATTTAGATAAAACGGATCTAATAACGCTACGAGCCGATAATATCCAAAAGTTTTCATTAACAACACTTTGCAAGGTTCGCGGTCCAACATGCAAATATTTTTCATGTAAATATTTAATCAATAGTTTTGTAAATAAACTATTTTTAGGGAGAAGTCGCGGGTGTCTAGCATTATAAGGAAGTTCGGAATAACCGATGCGACCCCCTACCCTGAGAAACCCATCGCTATCAATGAACGGAGATAATTTTCGTAACGATGGTACGTATTTTTTATCTGTTATCATTTTAATTTCCGTTTCAAAGTAAGTATTCTGAACTAGCTTTATTAATTTATCGCGTGCCTCGTTCAGTTCACGGGTTGATAACACGTGTGATTTAGCATGGGTGGGTATATCACCCTGTTTGCGAGTCAATCTTAAAATCCAAGCAAAAGATCTTTGCAATTTGGAAAATGATGAAAATTGTGCGAAGATTCTATCACAAAATTCCATTTTAGTTTCAATAATATGATCACTAATATTGTGATTCAGCAACAAATTAGTGGAAGTTTTTAATTCCGGTAGTTTATGATTGCTTTCATTCACAAACACCGTCAGAGGCCAATCGACGTAATTTTGATACATCCAATCGGCACCCTGTAGCCAACGTGGGGTGCAGTCTATCAGTTGCGCCGGAGACGCTCCACGCGAACAAATATCTGCTAGGTTATTTTCGCTGCCAACGTGCCGCCAAAAATGAGGGGGTAAGATTTCAATAATTTGAGTAACTCTATGACTGACAAAGGTTTTTAATTTATAAGGTTCCGTTTGAAGCCAGGACAGTACGACTGTCGAGTCTGATACTGCAGTTATTTGGTTAATTTTAATTCGAGTAACAAATGTATCGCAAACGAATTTTATTAATTTACTTAATAAAACCGCTCCCATTAATTCTAACCGAGGGATTGTTACGGGTTTTATTGGTGCTACTTTGGATTTCGCTGTTACTAGACGAACCTTTGCGTTACCCTTTTGGTCACGACTGATGACGTACACGCAGGCTGCGTAACCTCGTAAAGAAGCGTCACAAAATCCGATTAAATCACAAGTCGTTTCGCCCGGTAACAGCATATGGCGTTCGATACGTAACTCGCTTAACCGCGGAAGTTCAAAAATAAAGTGCTGCCACGATTTTTTAATGTTATCTGGCAACTTATCGTCCCAACCAATACCTAGCTTCCACAGATCTTGCATAATCTGCTTAGCTACTAAAATGCATGGCGCGATAAAACCCACGGGATCGTAAATCGACGCTAGCAGTTTTAGTACCGATCGCTTGGTTGTTTCGTTGTCCGATAAATTAACTGAAAATAAAAAATGATCGGATTTTGGAGTCCATTTAAGTCCTAAGACCTTAATAGAACTGTCGTTTTCGTCTTTAACGAACGTTACGGAATTTTCCCTATTTTCAGACGGAACGCGTTGCAGCAACTCCTCATTGTTACTCATCCACTTTTTTAGCGTAAAGTTGGCACTTTCAAAAATACCTATTAGTTGATCTTGGACTAGGCTAGCTTGCTCAAAGGTTTGGCATGAATATAAGATATCATCCTTGTATATTCCCTCACGGAGGACCTGAGCAGCGAGGGGAAAACGTTCACCCTCGTCTTTCGCTAACTGGAGCAGCGTGCGAATAGCTAAGAATGGAGAACAGCTGAGTCCGTAGGTTACAGTTTTTAATTCATATAATTTAATTGGATCGTTAGGGGATTCCCGATATAAAATGTGTTGATAACAGCGATCTTCTTTTCTTAAGGCAATAGCGCGATACATTTTACAAACATCACTCACTAAACAATATTCGAATAGCCGAAACTTCAAGATTATTGACGCAATGTCCGGATACAGCTTAGGGCCGACCAATAGAATATCATTCAACGAGACGCTTGTGGTGGTTTTCGCAGACGCATCAAATACTACTCGCAACGGAGTTGAGGTACTACTAGGTCTCAAAATACTGTGATGTGGAATAATGTATTTACTAGGCTGACCACCCTGATAAAGTTCCATATGACCGAGCTTTTCATATTCACGCATAAATTCCTTATATTTGTTATTCAACTCAGGTACACGTGCGAGTTTACGCTCCGAGTAGATCAGTCGTCGCTCGGCCGCGGCACGCGATTGTCCCAATGGCGCGGGGTTAGGTGCGAACGGCATTGGAACTACGTATTGGCCGTTCGACTCCCGCGTATGTTCATGAGAAAATATCTCCTCGGCTAGTTGATCCATTGGACTTGTTGATGGGGTACACGGCACCTCTTCAACTTCCCAAAAATCACGTAATGTTTTGTCAATTGACTGTTCGTCGTCATACGAAACTGATAAATTAAGATTTTGCGATTTATATTTATTAAACGGATATAATTTTCCGCTAACTACATCACCAAAAACTGTTTTAATCACACTAGGAATACCATCCCTAATTACGAATGGTTTATCAATAATTATATCTGGGACTATGTCATTCCCCAACAAAATATCTATTCGTGAACGCTTGAAAAACAATGGATCCGCCAACTTATAAGTTTTATATTCGCTAATGACATTTTCAGTAAATGAAACATTAGGCATATCCGCGGACACCTTTGAAATAACTACTAAATTAACTCGAAACGTCGGACCACACGCCTGTCTTGGTTTTAATGTACACGTGACCATTCCTTGAGTTTTTACTACCCCTCCGCCGATCCCATGAATAGTAAAAGGACATTTTTTACGTTTTAATCCTAGTTTTTGAGCACACTCAGTTGTTATAAAAGAACTTTGTGCCCCGGAATCTATAACGGCTCGACAATCGTGAAACTGACCCACACAATCAATTACATGAGTGAGAGTAGTACCTAGAACTACCTCATATTCACACAGGTTATTACTCATGAATGATTGTTGTGTATTTGTGCATGTGACGTCACTTACGAAGCGACCAGCGTTTAGTGCGAGCGAAGGAGACTGCACCGTCACGGACGATGTTCGCGCGCTATCTGATAACGTATTATCTTTATGCAACAAATAATGATGTGGTTCTGCACACACCCCACAACTCATTGTGCTTTTACAAGCATTCGATTGATGGTCAGATTTAAGACAATTATTACACAGTTTTAGTGAATGAACACGGTTCATTCTTTCATCGACGGACAATTTACGAAATTGATCACATCGATAAATCATGTGATTTTGTTTACAAATCACACAGCTTAAGTTTGCATTACGGTTATTAATATTTTGCGGAGTTCGTGCCGTATTAAGAATCGACTTTGACGAAGATCTCTGATTTTTATTTTGCGAATGGTTATTACTAGACTTCGACGGGTTATTAGTAGCCACATTTATAAACGAATGTTCTAGAACTTTAATTTGTTTGTTTACAAACTGCATAAGTTCTTCGAAAGTAGGTATTAACTTTTGATCCCGACTTTCTTCGAATAATTTTCGCGTATGAGGGTCGAGTCTTTGTAATGCTAAATGACACAATAGAAAGTCGTCCAAGTGTTTAATATTTAATGCTTGAATCGCTTTAAGAGAATGATCAAAGGTTTCTATAAATGAAGTTAAATCCGACGAGGTATCTTTTGTTAACGGTGTAAAGTTCAACATTTTATCGAAATACCTACATGCTAGTGTTCTGTGATCATGGTATTTATCAATTAAGCTTTGCCAAGCTAATGCGTAATTTGCGGCAGTTATCGGCAGTTTTTTAACTATATTTAAGGCAGGGCCCTTTACGCATGAGAGTAAATAATGAAACTTATCGATATCTGTGAAATTTCGATTGTGAACTAATGATAAAAACGTGTCATAAAAGGTCATCCAATTTTCTGTTTCACCGTCAAATTGAAATAATGATATCTTTGGTAACGCGGGTTTTACTAAATCCTGTTTGTCTATCGCAGGGAAGAAATCATTTTCCAATTTAGAATATTTACTAGCGATTAACTGGCACGCATTATACATTTCGTCAAATGATTCAAGCTCACTTGTTGACATTTTCACTTTAGTAGGTTTTAATTGTACTTCTATTTCGAACAAATCAAATATGGTGGATTCAAATCTCAGACGGACACTTTCCATTTCAGACATTAATACCGTAAACATTGGCAATATATCTGGTTCTGTTCCCAACTTTTTGGAATAATCATAAAGCTTTTGTAATTTTGCAAATAAATATTCTTTCCTGCATGTTAACGTTTTTCGTTTCATTTCTAAGACCTCCGCCATTTTGGACGCGTAGGTCTAGCGCTAGCCAAATGTTTTTCCTATTTGAATCTTATTGGAAAAATGAAAATGAGAATCCGTCTCGAATGACCAGAATGTGGAATAGAGAAGTTGGACTGTATTAAATAGCTGGTGTTGGTGGTTGTTCTGTATGAAACTCGGTTTGAGCTTACCCAATCTTGGAACAAAATAACGAACGACAAAGACAAAGAACGTCTTACCTTTATCGCCTTTTCAGCCTTCCTCGAAGTACTCTGGATGAAGCAGCACTGTTGAAGCTGGTTACTGATCACACAACACGGTTATGCTCACTTTGTCCCTTGATTTATCGATTTATTGAGGAGCGCGCTCAAAAAGAAAGTTACCGCACGGCGGCCCGATTTCAACAACACGAAAAACCGGGAGAGGGCGCTTGTCCTGTCATCTAAGCAGCCCGCTATTGGCTGATTTCTGGCATATAGGACGCTCCATGATCTTTGCGCCGTCAGCTGAACCAATCATGGGTTAGAATACAGAACAATACCAATAAATAAATCTATACCAATAAATAAATCTGTAGTCGTTTTTGTATTGTATTGGTTATTATAGCTATCCGGTATAGTTCTACTGCAGTGCAAAAGCCATCCACTCTTTCTAATGGTCTCAGTCCCTTACTCACATTCCATTTCTTAAGAAAGACATCCAGGTCGGTTGGCAAACCTTGAGTTTAGACTTTTGGATGTTAGTCAAAGACCAAGTCTGTATACACCATAGGTCAAATGAGGAGATTACACATGTCCATAAGCTTACGCTTTAGTGATATGGGCAAAGTGCCCTTAAATAGTTCCTTGATGGACCAGTAACTTTTTCAGGTATTTTCTGTTCGACACGTTATTTCTTTGTCTTACCTGGCCCAGAAAGAGACTACTTGGCCCACGTAGACAATAATATATTTTAAGACGTATTGTATATTCTATCCGCCTACGTGTACGTTCCTTTTGGAGCTGCTGGTTATGATTTTGGTCTTCAACATTTTTATATGTAGACCAACCAGCATTTTCTCTAGTCCTGTGGCTGTAGGAGAGAACAGGACAATATTATCAGAGAAACGCAAATTACTTAGCTTCGCTGATAACAATGCCCTTCTCTTCCCATTCGACTGCTAATGTCTGAAAGAAGTGGTGAATAACTTTGGGGACAACGGGACGCCCTGTTTGACTCATTTCTGTTTGAAACATAGGATCTAATCTCTCTAACTTGCTGGAAGAAGTATTTGTGGATTCTATTTTTTGTTTCTTGGAATTGAATATTTCTGAGTGTGTGATGCTGTTAAAAGCGTATTGGTTGAGTATATTTATTTCTAAAAATTTTGTGTTCCTCATATTAGGAATATAGTTCGTCAAAAAGAATTATACGATTGTCGCAAATACAAAAAAAATACTCAAGTATCAAACATTTTTTCTCCTAGTATGACAGTAATACCATATTCAATATTTTTTGATTTGACCTCATTTTCTCAGGTCGCGCTTTCGTTAGACAGACTCTATCTTATTGTCTTTTTTCTTTCTGATTTTTTTTATTTTTTATTATTTATAATATCATATACTTCTTTAGATTCCTTAAGCCTTAAAGTAAACCTTTGAAACTAAATCTTCTTAGGGTAACTACTCTACGAAAACGTTTGATAGAGTTACCATGACCCTCTCTAGACAGTTCTAGGGCAATCAGAGTTCTCCGCGCGATTAGAACATGCACAACGGTCCAACAAATATAGGGCAGTTGCCCGGACCAGACACAACGTCTGTCTTGTCGGAGGATCCTCCCTTTTCAAACGGAGTTATTTGAGACTTTACACTTTAATCCGCATAGGGAAACGCTCCATGTAATTTTATTTATTATACTCTTGGTTGTAGTGTAGCGCGATGTTATACAGGGTGTATCTGACATCGTACCACAAACGAATACCATAGATCCAGTACATGATTCTGGACCCAGTGCTGGACTTTACATCGGTTTTTCTTAATTTAAAAATATCTGTGCTGTTTTAAATCGAAATTGTATTAAATCGTTATTCTAACCACCCTCGATGATATTTTAGTAAAAAACATAACCCTCCTTCTGGCGCAGTCGGGTAAAAAAGAAAATATTTTGTTTTTTATTAAAAATTCATTAATTAAAAAGTTATAGGGGTCGATAAAATCGTTATTCTAATCAACTCCGACAGCATTTTTAATTTTAGAAGTCATTCTTTTTTTTCACTAAAAATATTAAAATAACGACTTTATACCGTTTAAATTAAAAAACGTAAAGATTAAAAACTGGGGGGTCCAGAATCGTGTACTGGATACATGGTATTCGTTTGTGTTACGATGTCAGATACACTCTGTATAGCCCTCTTCGATAAATGGGCTATCCACCACTACAATTAATTATTTATAACCGAACCAGCTGTTGTAGTTCAGAGATTGTAGTTCAGAGACACATTAAAACCAACAAACTCTTCAGCTTTATACTTAATGTAAATACAGAAAAACGAGGATGAATTTCGAGTTTATATAAACCATCATGTCTTTTCGTGTTCTAGGGTAGAGTAAGAGAGCGTGTCAGTCTTTTACTGACAAAAACTCACCTGTCCTTCAGTTGCCCTTTTGTGTTCCAGAACCACAGTATCGGATATCGGCCCTACTGGGCGCCTACGATTTGCTGACAGCTCTTTGAAGCGCTCGTGGAGCGCTACACGCGGTCGACGACTTGGGTTTCGTCCTTACCATACTCTCCGTGAACTACCCATTGCTCAGCGACGTCACAGAATAAGTAATGCGACATGGAGGAATCAAGTTAGGTATTGTTACTTAGTTAAATTTAGGTTTTTATGTAGATTTATTTTATTATTTCCTAATCACATAAAACAAAGTCGCTTCCCGCTCTGTCCCTATGTATGCTTAAATCATTAAAACTACGCAACGGATTTTGATGCGGTTTTTTTTTAACAGATAGAGTGAATTAAGAGGAAGGTTTATAGGCTTCTAATGAAAAATATATTATGCATGTAGGTATTATTTACATGCATAATATATTTTATGCATGTAGGTATTATTTACATGCATAATATATTTTTCATTACTCATGCTCAGAAAGTAGGTCTGAAATTGCCTGAGGAGCAGGTTAAAAGTAATACTTTTCATCCATATGGAGAATCACTTTCAACTGACAGCTGTCAAATTATAAAAAAAAAACTAGTTAATTTCCACATTTCTATTGAACCATGTCCTAACTTTCTTTATAGCTGTTTATAGCCACTCAATTACAGAAACATAAAGATGAGTACATATTTTTTTAATTGACTTATATATAATTTATTTTTAATCATTTCTTTAAAAGTAACATACTCGTAGGTTTGAGAAAAATATTTACCATTTATTCACTGATAAAAATGAAAAAAAAAAAATGATGGCTGAATAACCGGTTGACCACAGAAAAAAAAAACAAAATGGCGGGAAAACGGCGATCCTATCTTTATTGGCTTTTTCAAGTTGTAGAATTTTGTTTATACTTTACAAAATTTTAGCTGCCGTAAGAAATTTTGTAATTACACAATAAGTTCATCAGGTTCAGTTAAGGATTTACCGCCTGATTTTTAAAAGAAGAGGCATACCTAAAATCAAACGAAACATACCTAAAATGCTACGACGACCTTTGACGACCGACTCAGGTCTTTATTTTTATTTTCCTTTTATTCATAATGAAAAGCACAGTGTTTACCTCGGGTTAAAGACTTATTTAGTCCCTCGAACATCGGGACTTCTAAACTTCTTCTCGGGACTAAATAAGTTACTCTCACCCCTAGGGTAACAATGTACTATAATATCACTATTGCACCTGTGCGAAGCTGGGGCGGGCCGCTAGTAAATAATAAAGCGCATAAACTTTTTGGTTTAGTTATATTTTTGATTTCTGTTGAGAAAGCAAGGGTACAAAGCAGATCTCTGTAAAGGATGCGGAAAAGAACTTCGATGCCAGTGTAGTCTATTTTATTTTTGCATAAGGTTTGATAGATGTTTAATTTAACAATGTATATCCTTATAAATTTCACTCTCTAGTCTCAGGATTATGGAGCGTAGGCTTTTCTTTCCTCTTCTTATGTTCTTCTATCTGCTGCTTTATCTTCTGCGTTAGAAGTCCTTCGCTCCTTGAGGGTACCGGGTGAACAAAGCCAGGCATAGTCATAGTTTCTTTTTCTTCTCTTGCCTTAACATTCCCTTTTATTGGATGTTCCTTGTCTGTTTTTTCAACGTAATTTCTTACTGGTATCGCACAAGCCACGAAGGTCCCTCTAACAACAGTCAAACATTCTGGATGATGCATTATATTTGAGCCCGTGGAAGGTATCCTGGGACTCATTTGAGAGAGGAATCTTATCATTTTGATTATGATGAAAAGCACTACATTTTAAGACGGGCTAGGTTTCCGGGCTATATTTAATTGGGCCAAGTTTCTGTATGTGGGAAATTAGGTGATCATTTTGGCAGATTTTTGTTTTGGCATATTAGAAGTAAAGAGCATAGATTGCAAACATTAATTTGTCTATGAGCTAAGAAGTTTTGTAGTTAAGAAGTTTTGTTATTAATTTTATGTTTATTATCAACTCTATAAAAAGAACTTAGTAAAAACAGTGAAATAGAAACACTTCAGTTATTTTTGTTATAAATTAGCTTCTGATATCGACAACAAAATCGTGATGTTAGTCGGCGCTAGTTTAGCTATGAGTTGAATTATTTTTTAAATGGGACTCCCAGAGCTTGACAAGAACAAACTTTCAAATAAATCTGCATAGAATTGATCGAGTGGCGGGCCCGTAAAACACAAAGTTGGTGTCCTGAAATCGCACCGCCATCACTTTCGTGGTCTGCCACAACCCGGGCAGACCACGAAAGTGATGGCGGGATGACTTAGGTGTCTCCCTTGAGAATTAGCAAGAAGTGGCTCAGAGCCGGGAACAATTAAAGAAACGGAGTTAGGCCTTTGCCCAGCAGTGGAATACTACAGGCAAGATTAATAATAATATTGACAGTACAGGCATGATATAATATTAATAGGGTAACATTGTCGTCTACCCTTAATTTGGGTTCTTACATTAAGGCAAAAGCTCAACAGGCTGCCAAAATATTGAGGATCTTGGCTAAGGTGAGACAGTATTTCACGCCGGAACAGTTGCTCAACCTTTATCAAGCACAAGTTCCATCGTGTATGGCGTACTGCTATTATCTATGAGATGGGTCTGCTAAATATCAGTTTGATGCCCTGGAGTCGACTGAGAAGCGAGCCAAGAAGATCATCGGTGATGATGCACTTGTCGAATTAAAACTGCAGTCTTGAGCATCGACGCGACGACGCCGAGTTGCTAGCCTGTTGGTTTTCTGCTGTTTATATTTCGGGGACTGTGCGTTGGAATTGCACAATCTAATTCCACCAAGTCCGTTTCATCATCGGACTACTAGATGTACGGTGTTGCGCCACCGGTACATGCTGGACATCCCAACCATACGTATAAAGCGTTTTGGGATCACATTAATTATGCGAACAGTTAAAAAGTGGCATTCCCTGCCGGAGTCTGTGTTTCCTGATAACTAAAACATAAGGATCTTAAGTGAATAGGTTATTTCTAGGCAAACGTGCTTCATCGTCGGCCACATCATCGCTTACCATCAGGTGAGATAGAGGTCAAACGCGAGCCTATCAATAATAAAAAAAAAGAAAGTTGAGGCCTTTGCCCTGCAGTTGAAGATAAAATAGACAATAAAAAAAATATGTTGGTAATTCGACGCATTATCAACACCGTCATATTCAACTGACAGGTGCACTACTAGATAAAGGCTTCTCCTAAGCATATTCACAATAACCTGTTTTTAAATATATCCACATTCTTTCCTAGGTGTATTTATATGTCAATATTATAAGTCTCTACAGAGTAAACAAGTTATACAGTGTTTAATTTAAAATTCAATCAATAATGCTAAATGATTATCGTAATAATTTAAGATTATCTACCATCGCATATCTTAATGTTCCTTCTAAGATCTCATAATAAAAATAAAGACTGCTTCAATAGATTGTATTACACCAACCAATCCAAAATATTTAAATTAATAATATCATTCTAATTACATAATCTATTTTTCTGGTAACAAAATTTATAAAAAAATCAAATTACATCAATAATATAAATCTAATTCACATAATTTATGTTTTTTGGTACCAAAATTTATATTTAAATAAAATCATTTAGGTGGTTTTTCTGAATGACTGATTGGCTCGCCTCGCTGTAATTTCTTCTTAATTTGTTTTAGTTGTTCTTTGTTATATTGGTGGAAATAGCCTTCTTCTAGGGCTGCACCAAGTCTGCCTAATCCACCTCCAGCTTCTCTGATAGAGCCACCAGACCCGCCTCCCTTTCCTGCCCCTGATCCAGGGTTACCGGCGGGAACTGTGTAGTCTACTGGAATATTGGAACACCATTTTATATTATTATATCTGATCCCCTTTGTGCCGTACCTCATGGATAGCTTTCTTAACACTATTAAAATCTGCTTCCGACAGTTGCCATTGAGCATCAACATCTTTGCATTTATTTCTACTGTTAATTTATAGCTCTTGGTCTAGTAAGTCCTCCCGGCACAATTTTGTTCTCGTGCTATTTTATAAAATCGAACGCAGGAGGTGGTCGACAGAAAGATTTTTTTATGATTCAGAAGTTTTTTTTATTTTGATTAGACTTATATTTTGACATTGGAGCTTTCGTGTCATTGAGATAAAAGAGATAACGACTCCAACAATTCGATGCCAGTTACATTTCATTAGTCAATCAAAAAGTCTTGATTAGTTTTTAAATTTTCCATAAATTTTCTCTTTTACAAGGTTTGCCCTCAGAACGTTGCAGAAATGAAGCTCCTCCTCCTTGCGTCGTTTATTCTCAATGCTGAGGGTCGTGACCTCGACGAATAACTTTCTTGTGGACTATATTTCTCCATGTTGTCCTATCTTCGGCGATGTGGATGGCGTCACCGTATGTGGCCTCCAGTGGAGCATGGATTTGGTCTGACCAACCTATCGGACACCTGCCTCTGGGTCTTTACCCAGAAAAAAAGCTAATATATCTCAAACATTCACAATTCCAGATATGTATGTTTATTTGTTAATTAATTCCTAAACTTAATATTTTAATGAATGACTGTTTTAAATTCACTTTACCGATAAAATAATTTGTTTCACTTAATTGGACTAATGTGTTAAAGACTAATTTTGTACTAATTATTTTTCTCTCTATAAAAGAGCGCAATAATTAAACCCGCTCAGTTCTTAATACTCAATGGAATTTTGGAGAGAAGATGTAGGAAACTGTTCATAAAGCTGAATTGAATTTACTCTTCGAAATGGATTTTATAAAGGTAAGTTATATTCTTTCTCATTATTATATGTAACAGCCTCATTGCGTCGGCGGGATCGTTCAAAAGAGTAACTCCAGCCTCAAACGCAAATGGCGACCAGGTTTCAGATTGGTTAAAGTAGCCTCTTTTTTTAACTTAATTCCTTCCCAAATATCAGAACTCAATTTAAATCTTAAGTAAACGTTTACTACGCTAGCAAATATATCAAAAGTGGAGATTATAATATATTAGAGATAAAAATGCTTCAGAGCAGTGGTGGCTGAGTGGTAACCCCCGACTTACGAGCCAAACCCAGCCAGCACGGGTTCAAACCCAGCCAGGCACATTACATTGTGTAATTTATTTCATCACCACTGCTCTAAAAACGGTGAAGGAAAACATCGTTAGGAAACCGGCATGTTCTAAACCAAAAATTGGGTGAATTACGGCCCATTCCCTCTCTTAGAGAGGAGGCCTAGTTCCCAGCAGTGAAAACATTATAAGTCTGATGCTATGCTAAATGCTTGGCTTCAGTCCAGCTCTATTACCATTACTAATTGGTTCAGAATTTGGAATCATGATTGGACCCGATGAAGATATAAGACAACATTTACATTGTATAAACACAATTTCTTAAGCATTGTATCTATCTCACTTACATTGTTTCTATATTGTATTAGTATAACCAGCCAGCCTGTAACCATAATTTCGCAACGATTGATGATTAATATGAAAAGAGTGTCTATGAAGTTTCTGGCATGTTATTCTCCATAGAGATCTACGCTTTCGTCGATTGTGTGTCTGGCTGAACTTGACTATTCAAAAGTAGATTTAATTTCTTAAATTCAAAAGTAGGTTTAATTTTATTGTAATAAATGCTTTGAGTAGGACGTAGCTGGAAGGAAACGGATGGGGTTTTAATCAGTAAAAATCTGCTACTTTCTTTTGTTACATCTAGAACTGGAGAAGACGTATAATAGTATCATCTTCTATTAAAAAAAAAACCTAATTGCTTAATATTAAAATCATTAAAAAAATAAAAATGGTTGCGATTGATCTCATATTTTTTCATTTTGTCATTTCAATAGTAGGTGTAGTATATAGCGTGTTTCAAGTCATTGAGCAGGCGATTTTGAAACATAATAAGCAATATTACGAGTTTTTTTTTATGGTTAGGCTCGCGTTTGACTACTATCTCACCTGATGGTAAGCGATGATGTAGCCGATGATTCGAATTCTATTCTTATTATGAATTTCTTTCGATCGGGAAAAATTATGCGATTTTGTGAGTTACGCCTATATAAATGTTTCTTTTGTTTCAGATCTCCATACTTCTAGTTTCTGCCTTTTCACACGTATATCCAAGGTAATATTTAATTAAATGATTTCCGAAATATTACTATTTTTAAATAGGTTTTGATGTTTAAATATAACCTACCAATGAATTTAATGTGAGTACAAAGTAATTATTAATTCATTATTCCCCGAGAAGACGCCGGCGTCCGCACACCTAGAGTCTGTCTAACGAAAGCGCGACCTGAGAAAATGAGGTCAAATCAAAAAATATTGAATATGGTATTACTGTCATACTAGGAGAAAAAAATTTTGATACTTGAGTATTTTTTTGTATTTGCGACAATCGTATAATTCTTTTTGACGAACTATATTCCTAATATGAGGAACACAAAATGTTTAGAAATAAATATACTCAACCAATACGCTTTTAACAGCATCACACACTCAGAAATATTCAATTCCCTTACAAAACAAAAAATAGAATCCACACATACTTCTTCCAGCAAGTTAGAGAGATTAGATCCTATGTTTCAAACAGAATGAGTCAAACAGGGCGTCCCGTTGTCCCCAAAGATATTCTCCACTTCTTTCAGACATTCGCAGTCGAATGGGAAGAGAAGGGCATTGTCATCAGCGAAGCTAAGTTAAGTAATTTGCGTTTCTCTGATGATATTGTCCTGTTCTCTCCTACAGCCACAGGACTAGAGCAAATGCTGGTTGCTCTACATATAAAAATGTTGAAGACCAAAATCATAACCAGCAGCTCCAAAGTAACGTACACGTAGGCGGACAGAATATACAATACGTCTTAAAATATATTATTGTCTACTTGGGCCAAGCAGTGTCTTTCTGGGCCAGATAAGACAAAGAAATAACGTGTCGAACAGAAAATACCTGAAAAAGTTACTGGTCCATCAAGGAACTATTTAAGGGTACTTTGCCCATATGGGCACGCTTTAGTGATATCACTAAAGCGTAAGCTTATGGACATGTGTAATCTCCTCATTTGACCTATGGTGTATACAGACTTGGTCTTTGACTAACATCCAAAAGTCTAAACTCAAGGTTTGCCAACCGACCTGGATGTCTTGTGAGTAAGGGACTGAGACCATTAGAAAGAGTGGATGGCTTTTGCACAGCAGTAGAACAATACTGGATAGCTATAATAACCAATACAATACAAAAACGAGTAAAGATTTATTTATTGGTATATTACTATTATATCAAGAAAGTCACGGGAAAGGTGAATAACACAAAATGTTGAATTTTATCATCCTCAAAGTATGCTATTTCATCACATCAATTCGACCGCTTTTGAACGTATAAAGTGCGGTAGTGAAGATATTTCTTCTTAAAGCTTAGTTTTAAGTGTAAAGGTTTTTTCTCCCAAATTCCTTAACGATTCAATGTTTTTTTTTTAATTTATTTCGCGCAGTCCTTGAATATCTTCAAGATTATCTATAAACATAAGGAAAATTATTATCATATCGTAAAATATATCTAATAGTCAGTCAACAATGATCAAGGTAATAATGTCATACTAACTTAAAAACCCGAGATCAAAAACAACTACTTTCTCTTCTTGTTTTTCTTTAAACTTACTGATCATAGTATTTCACAGCTTTCCTACATAACTTTTTATTGTTTTATCCATGATAAGTAATTATATTTTTAAAATCAATCTTTGTTACAAAATACTGACAATCTTTGACATGCTTTTGACGGAAACATTATGTTGCCAATTTAATTAAAAAAAAAAAACTCCAAGTCGCGCTTTCGTTAGACAGACTCTATTGTCTTTTTATTGTGTCTCTAATTACGGTATTCAACAGTTTAATAGTTAAAATTTAAATTTCAGCACTACCGACCAAACTCCAAAACCATGGCAACACAACACAAGAAAAATGAATAGTTTACCTGATGACCACAAGAACTGCTTCTGCTATCCAGACGGCCACTTACCAACCGTAGAACAACTACTAGATTCACAAAACAACGGACAGGAACGTTTAGTCATATACCTATATAAAAATAGTGTTACCAATGAAATCAAAATGTACACTCCAAATGCCAATAAGCAAATGCTTATACCAGATATACCGTATGAGGCTGGAGATGGACTTATCACGGTAACTACAGAAAATTTATACACACTACTTTACAATAACCCTAATAAGATAAAAGTGTATAACGACAATGTTCAAACTCTTGTCCCCCCAGTAACAGAGTCATTTGCAATAGGACTACACACAGGTGCAATAGAAAATGTGTACCCTAATGCCGACAATTATTTAAATCCAAATAACAATTATAAAGGTAATGAATATAACTTTGTTCCAAATGTTATAATGGGTAATGGACCTAGTGGAGTCGTACACAATGAACCAAAGAAAGAACCCACAAAATACTCGAACAACGCTTTTCCTGAACAGTATAACTGGATGGCTAATAACTACCCATACACAAAACCAGACGACCCTCTGGCTATTCCTCTCAACCCTCAAATTACTCCGGATAACCCACAAGCAATTCCGCTAAATCCTCAAAATCCCGACGCGCAGGCTTTCCCTCACAATCAACAGACTGGCCCAGATAACACTCAGACTATTTTAGAAGATCTTGTGGCTGTACCAGTTGGCCCTCAATCTTCCTTGCACCAACTGCAAGCTACTCCACTCGATCCTCAGTCTGGCCTGCCAAACCCTCAGGCATTCCCAGAAAACCAACAAGTGTACCCAGGGAATTCTATTGCTATCCCACACAATACTAAACCGGTCCCAGCGAACCCGCAGGCGATCCCAGGCAATAACCATGTTGGTCCAGGAAACCCTCAGAGTTTTCCCGACTCGTACGTTGGAGGACTAGATCAACATGTTGTATATTCTTTCCCAACAAATCAAGGAGCAAATAAGCCACAACCAGGTTCGCAGGATATTGAAAACCCTCTATCTGCTCAATATATGACCTTTAACGTTTGGTTTAATGAGCAAATGAAAAGATTCCAAAACATAAAAATGCCAAATGATATTAAAACTATCGATAGTGATGTTCTTAGAATACTAGTACAGAAGACATTCTTCGAAAACAATATTTTTGTCAGTGCTGATGGTGTGTTAACAGATAACAAAGGAGTAATAATAGACGCGGCTAATTTGGAGTTACGTCCTCTATTGCTAGGTGAAACATTCAATCACCAAATTCTGCAAAATGTTCGTAAAGTAATTAAACTACCGAAGCATTTGCCTTACTTGGAAGGTATATTGGTCACTTTGGTGTCTCCGCCTCAGATTTTAGGTATCATACCTTTAGGCAAGACTTATCTGCCTGAAACTTCGTATATGGCCCCGCCACTAGGAGGACTAGCCAGTGCAAATGAAAGCAAGATTTATATTAACAGTATTGGAACATCAACCAAAATACCTTATACATTGGCTTACAAAGATAAGTATCCAGGACCCACAAATTACTATGCTTATACGAGCGCAAATGAAGTACCAATATCTGGGAGTTCGAATTCAGAAATTAAACCCTTGGCCCTGGCATATCCATATTCAGGGGAAAATCAGAAGCCACAAATCGGCCCAAATGAGCGCACCTATTGGAGTAGCGGGCCTTACCAGACTGCTTCACAATTGCCCTATCCAACCGCTAACTTGAAGCCTTCAGAAATTCTGCAATTTTTGGGACTAAGAAGGAAAATGTCGGATGCGAAAATAGAACATCATTATGAAGCACCACAAAAGAGTAAACAAAAAGGGAACCGTCCTAAAAACCTTACAGATGAGAAAGGGGATGCTTCAAAAGAAGTTGCAACAGTTGAACCATTTCCTAGTATAAATGGAACTGAATCTGGCAGGAGATTCCCAGCACCATCTCTTAAAGGCGTTATGAAGACGTTACTATATCTCCTCGATGATCTCCCAAGTCGTAGAGGCCTAAATACTACAGAAGGAGTTGATGCAGTAAATGAATCTAAAATTAACAACGATGGTGAAAACCCTGATTTCAGAATCATTGGGGGAAGTGCTGCAACAGGCAGTGGAACACCTCTGAGCAATAAAGGCAGGAGTGGTTATACAGAATATGTGTAAACAAGTGGCACTGTAGCCTCTAAAATTATGTAAGTTAATATTTTAGCATTAGTGTTTTTTTGAATATATAATTATATTAGGTACAGATAAGTACATCGTGTTATAACAAAATGAAACGGCTTGATAATGGAATCTTGATCACTAATAGTTTTAAATAAATGGGTTTGGGTGGCATTATTACAATCATTTTGATTTTATAAATAAGTCCCATTAACTTTTTTGAGAGTAAAGGTGGCCGAGTGGTAACGGCTCCGACTTACGAGTTGTAGGTCGTGGATTCAAACCCAGCACCTGTATTACTTTGTGTAATTTATATAATCACCACTGCTCTCGAACCGGTAAAGGAATACATCGTGAGGAAACCGGCATGTCCTAGAACCAAAAATTCGAAGACATGTGACATTCACCGATCCGCACTTGGGCCCGCGTGGTGGTCCA
The DNA here is from genome assembly GCA_958295575.1 of Leucania comma. Classification (NCBI taxonomy): domain Eukaryota; kingdom Metazoa; phylum Arthropoda; class Insecta; order Lepidoptera; family Noctuidae; genus Leucania; species Leucania comma. The sequence goes on along the minus strand of OY282477.1, from coordinate 16,758,294 downwards.
TTCTCTCTCTTAGAGAGAAGGCCCGAGTCTCAACAGTGGGGACATCAAATGCTGATAATGCTAATCCTTGTCACAATTTTGCGATCACAACTACAGCAGTCGAATATTTCTTACTGACTTGCGATAACCAGCGTGATGTTTGTAAGTAATGAATAAAGAGACATCTATCAACGTTCTTCGATATTAACTTGAATAGTTGCTGCACAACAATGCTTACCTTAAAACAGTTTGTTAAATTATAAATAGATGTCGCTGTTCTACATCATAGTTCTAAGAAATAGTACAACTATAGCTCAATAGATGGCGTAGGACAATTTAATTTACAGTAGCGCCACTAGGTGGCAGTAATTAATATTTTATTTATGTGGTTTAAATTAAATTCATATTCAAACTAATAATATAGTAGTAAGTCATGTTCGCTATTAGACTTAAATAGTGTCTTAATTTTATACAAACAAAAAAACACATAGTATTAAAACATGCTAGCTATGATTTGTTTACACAACCCGCGAGCACTCGCCCGTCAAGTTACCATTCAAGTCAATTCAATAGCAAGCCAGTGGCAGTCAGTGGCCGCCAGTCAGTCACCCAATACTGTACCAATCGTGTTGGTGCGCTCTAAAAATATCTTTACGCGGACTGCGGCATGTTAACGCGAACAAAATAACTAAACTCTTCAATGACAATAAGTATGAAACAACTGTTTAAGTGAAACAAAGTTTTTGATTCAACATTTTTGCCGTAATCAAACGGTGTTTTTGAACTGAAGTTGATATTATAGTGAATTCGCGGTATTCTTGGTGTGTCCTATTGTTTGTGCATGGAATCAATGTTGTACCTATAAAAGGATGTTATCATTACAACACATGGTACTAGGAAACTGTATTTTCTAAATTTCATGGGATTTAAAAGCTGGTAAGTTTTACTTTTTTTTTTAAGTGAATGCGGTTAAGTTAGCGTTAAGTTATTGCCTGTTTTGTTTCTATTTTTTTTTCCCTTTTTTTATCAAACTTTCGAAGGTCTTATTGTAATCCGATAAGTTTTGGCAAAAATGTTTGAATACCCACTTATTGCTACTTCTTACCTACTTAAACTAAAATATTCAATTTTCAACACATTTAAATTCCTATAATAGACATTAAATTGTAAATTTTCTCAAACCAAAAAAAACACAATGAATAAACTTAGACATATACTTTGCCATCTCTAAGATAAGACAGTAATATATGCACACGTTAATGTAATTGAAGCTTCATAACAAAATTGTCTTTATTAAAATATAATTCATTTGATCTGAGGGTAGGGTAGGATGGCAGAAAAATCAAAACAAAATATTGATGACGAAATGCCAATAATTCCAGAATGTTGAAGGTATGCAAAACTAAATCTTATGAAGTTCAAAATTAATGTATTTTTTAGTTATTGAGATACCACACAGTAGACCTTATTCTTTTTGGATTATGTTATGAAACTTGGTTAAAATAGCCACATTGGTTTAGTTTAAAGGTATTTCCTTATTTTAAATTTTATTCAGTTACAATTTAAAGGACATTTCGAAGAGTTAATTAAAGTATGCGAACAACACCTTTAATTTCAAAAATATAAAAGAAAACGATAAACGTCAGCAAAGAGGTACATAAATGTAGATACATTATAAAAATATTACTACAGGTGTAAAAAATCATAATTAAAAGAACGCATTAAACATTCCAATTACATGCTTTTTATAAAAATAAAATATGATAAAATCAGCTGACTACCTTGAAATTAAATTACATAAACAAAACCAAAGCAGAAACCTGCAAATTACTAAAAAATAACCATGAAATTAATAATCAATAAAATGTTGACAAAATATCATTGGCAATCGAAGCACCGCCGATCCGGTAAACAGAATTTCACAATTTATGTATAAAAAAAAACACTGTAACTTGGCATTGGACGTCGTCCATTGCCACCAGACCTTGTTCGCTCTGTGAGGTACCTTTGCAAAACTCCTATTGTACCACTAACTGAGGTTTTGTAACTTTTTCTCGTCTTCTTCTAACATTCCGGTTAATGTAACCATGATATTAAGTTTAGATTTCCATAGATTATCGATTGGTTGTGAAGTGAAGATTTTTTTCGATATTACCTTGGTCTTCGGATCTCTACTGTGAAGGTTGTTGATTCTGCTACGAAATGATTTCTGTTTATTTGATATTACTCCTGAAGTCTATAGCTACAAGTGATGATTTGGTTTCGTTGTACACTTCCTGCCCAGTTATATAGGTTTTTTTTTTTTTTTTTTGTGGTAGGTAAAATCATCCAATGACGAATCCCGCCCTTGGGTGGGGCGGGAAACAGTGTCAGACTTTTACTGACTAAAAACCTACCTTTCCATTCCTTGCCTTTATCCTGGGGCCTTTGGTGACAGTCTCACATAACCTTTGGAGTTATATAGGTGGAGTAGATGCAGCAATTCTATTATGTCAAATATTTCAGTCTACGATTTAACCTTTTTAATCAAGTTATAATATTTATTTCTCATAAACATTCAAATGCATGCATAACACTCTTTGTTCTACCCAAAAAGCATACGTCATCCTCCCTGCCCAGTTTCAATTCATTTCAGGTGTTCTTCTTCCTTAGTTACGTGCGTCACCTCAATAGTCACCCTTTGAACCGATAGGCTACGAAGGAACGGGGTAGGTTTTTAGTCAGTAAGAGTCTGACACTACTTCCCGCTCCGCCCAAGGGCGGGATTTGTCATTGGATGATTTTACCTACCATAAAAAAAAAAAAACATCACTTAACAGAAAGACTTCCTCTTCTTAAATTTATAAATATAAATGTAGCTATTATGTTTGTTACTACTTAAAATTCAAGTTTTTTATCCCCGAGTAAGTTTAATTAAAGTAATTTTCTACTTACACAGTAGCAAACCCAGTAGGTATTACAAATATAGTCAAAAATTCACCTGTTTATATGAGTGAGCGTCCTTGACGCTGCCTTGTATTCAGTCCAATTGCCTTAATTAAGCACTCGATTACAAATCTAGTTACCTCTAGGTTCAACTATGTAATGACTTTTCTATTACGTCACACGCTGGAGCACATCGTTTATTGACAATTTCCACAATAGGCTCCATGAAACCGTTGAATTACCTAATGAGTACATGCACAATGAATAATGTTATGTATACCACATTCATTGAAGGATTTCTGGCTAATTTGATAAACCTATTATATGACAATGGAACGACGGATACTGAATTAAGTCTAACATTGACAAAACAAAATTCTATCAACATAGCATATCGCAGTTCACTACTAGACAAAGGCCTGTTCTAAGATGCCACACAACACCTGGCCCTCCATCTCCCAAATTCAGTCTATACGAGTACTAGCCACCTTTACTGAAAAACCAGTGCTACTAACAAGAAACTGCTAGGTATAAACTCTTTTTGCTTTTGGAAACCTGTAAGAGGTTTATGAGCAGGTAAAATAATGAAGGTCATGTGACCTTGGTCTGTGGCCAGAGGTAATGATTCGAATATAGAAATAAGAGAAAATAATCATGAGCAAGTACCAAGAATAATTCTGTTTCCAATAAGTTGCATTTGTGGTTAGCGAAATTGAAAATTAATGGCAACAGTGGTAAAGGCAAAGTTACCCGCAGTCATTATAGATACATACAATTCAATGTTTAGTAAGTTTTCAAAAAGTGTTACAATAGTTAGATGTGGCGAATAGTTGTGAAATATATAAAAAAAAAACCTTGTCGAAATTCAATGAAATTGTCAATAAAAATCACAATTTCGCAGATATAAAACAGTTAGTTCAAGTAGGTGCAAAATTTCTACAATGCAATCAAAATGAATTATTTCTTGAACATCAAAATCTGATGAACAAATTGTACGAAAATGATTTAAAACTGTTTTAACAATACAATTATAGGTAGTAGATGACAAAATTGTTTACCAAAGCCATCAAAAGCCTAATTGATCATTCTAATTAAGATAGAACAGGTCACTGTTATTTAACCATATAATTGTGATAAAACTGTTTCAATGATGCTATTGGTAATGCAAACGACAGAATTGAGAATATTAGCATTGTTATTCGACTTAATTAATGTTTTAATGCCACTTCTTTCGAAGATACTTCTACAAAGATAATTACAAAAGCATTACCCGTTATTGGTAAAGCAAAAAGAATACCAATCAAAATAATGAAATCAATCACATTACAGAATCCAGTTACGAAACTATGCTTAAAAAAAGTAAAGTTATATAAAGTTCGGTTCAAAAATCAAGTTCATTGAATAAACTCAACACTTGTGACTTGGGTATATCTAAAGTTATTAACACGTTTTTTCTTCAAGCCATATGTTAAAACGTCCAAAGTTTTTTGTCAACATAACCTTCTAAACACTTAACAGTCGAATATCGAAGTGATTTCAAGTGGCTGTAGTCAAGTCAAAAATATGAAAAAAATTATCCATTTAAAACTTGAAATCTTTATAAAAAGTTAATACTTCCGTGACTACACTCTTGAAATATATTAAAAATTTTCATAAAATTATTTTAAGAGTAATTTAGACTTCTTTTTAAGTACATAATTAACTTACGATTAAAATATTTTTGTGTACCTAAATGTAAGATGTAGTGTAGTCTGAAATCATAATAATTATGTAGTAAACTGTATCTTATGTATGAAGATATTTCAGCATCAATTCTACTCACTTGAGCGTTAATCGTATTACTTAATTTTGGCAGTTGCGTATCATTACATCATCTTGGTGTTTAGCGACTGTAATACTTTATTCACTTGTTTGGTTACTTGAGGCTACACCTATGTCTGACGACTTTTAACTCTTAAATTTAATATCTTTAAAAAATATACTTTCCTATGCCTTGTATTTTTATGCATAGACTTCGTTTTTCTAGCTACGACTATTTTTTGATCGGTAGGCTTGGCCGCGTGCAACCTAAAATATAGACCACGGAATATAGTATACCGGGATAAAAACATGGATTCTAACATCCATATTTATAAACAAGTAAAATTAATTACTTGAGTAAAAGTAACTACTTAAATAACGATTTGTATTCTATAGTTCAGATTTTTTTTTTGTTGAAGATTTCTAGCCTCAGGTAATGACTTAATAAGAAATTACTTAGCAACAAGTAATTACTTCTTTATAAAAACGGGTGTAAGTCTTGAATAAGGTCAATTTCTACCCGTGTTACTTATTTCGATTTCTTTCAGCTATTGAGGCATGTTTCACAAAAACATGGACTTTCAAAATTATAAAAGGTATAATTACTCGTAGAAGGAAAACTGGTTAAGAAATCCCACGAGAATTATCTTTACTAACAAGAGCAGTAATAGAAACTTACCTATAATTTTATACTATGTTATCTATGTATTAAATTTCACAGTCCTCGGTAGCTTCGTCCACAGCTATTGAATTACATGCAAAAACAAACATGATATTCGAAGCACGCGTGAAATTCCTGAATAACTTGGCAGAAGGGACCTAAAGTAATGTAGGTGCATTCATATTCTAGTTGGGTATTAGCACTTTGGACTATGCTGTTACTTCAAAAAAAAAATCAGAAGAAGTGGTAATGAGCTGGACATGTCTGTTTCATGCAGATTGAACAAAGGGCTTATAAAATACAAAATTGGTGCAACAGGTCGCGAACGAAACTACAACAGGGCGACTTAAATATCTTCTTTAAAATTCTCTAAATAGTGCCACAGAGCTGGGACCAATAAAACGAACAGAGGGAGGCTTTTGCCCAACAGTGGAACAGTACAGATTACATATAATACAATAATAATGAAATTTAAACATTATGATCATCGTTTCAACCGGAAGACATACACTGTGGAATTTAGGACTCTCCCGAGTGTCGCCACAAAGACCGGTCCTGTACGCCTGGTCTCCCAAGTCGTTGGTCCACCTTGTGGGAAACTTACCAAAGCTGCGCCTTCTAGAATCTTTTCCCCCATCGACTACTTGTTCTGCAAGCAACGTGCCTTGCCCACTGTCACTTTAGTTTAGCGATTATTCGGGCTATATCGCTAACCACTATGTCGCTAACTTTGATTCTCCTGTGATATCTTGATTCCTGATTCGATCACGCAAGGATACTCTGAGCGTAGCCGTTTCTATTCACCTTTGGGTGACTTTAAGCTTCTGATGAGAGTTAATGATAATAACATATTTTGTAAGGTGTTGAAAACATTAGATAATTTTTGTATGTTATTCTTCCTCATGTAAATATTATTACTTCTGATCATTTAAAGTAATATTTGAATAATGACTTTAAGAATATCCACTGCTCTTTGCGGCTAAACATGAAATCCCGGAAATGCAATTTCATTCGATGAAATAAAGTGCCATGGCGCCATGAAGATATACTTGTCTGTAGTATTTCCTTTTATTAATATGTCAAATATATATGCAATATATATATAAGAAGACACTTTGAATGAAATTTGAATATAAGATGAATTGTGCAATACTAATTTAAACTTATATTATTATATTAAGGATGTACGACAGGTATCAACCCTTACGTTGTTGAAACCTATGCGATCCGAATTAAGCTTTTCTCCTCATCGTTTATACCGCGTACATCGAGGGAGTGAAACAATTTTCCTGCTGCGGTCTTCCCGTCCGATTATAATTTAGGTGTCTTCCAGGCTCTTAATAAACTAGTGCGTCTCACCATCAACGATTGCATTACTGCTTACCAAAAGGTGGGATCGCAGTCAAACGTAAGTTAAAAAAAAAAAAAAACATCTTCTTTAGTCATTTATCGATTTGTAAGATCTTTGCTGGTTGGTTTGATTCACTTTGAATGAATCATATTTTGCAACTTTACAATTGGTCTCGCTACACTATTGTGTAAGTAGTGCCATTGATTTTATTAGTATATCGTTAGAAACATTGCAGGAGATTACAGGATTGTCACAGCCTAAGACAGAAAAAGTGGAAAAAAATGGAGGAGGCCTATACCGACGAGAGTTAATTAATAAATTATTACGTTTTATTTAGCTAATTTATTTTACACTTAATGTTTGATTGTGACTTATAAAATATTTCTTTTTTTTACGATATTGAATGTCGATGGGAATTCAGAATTGCGTAAGATAATGATTTATGATAGATACCTAATGTTAAATTCCAAAATTTACATAAATATAAATGAATAGTAATTAAATTTACTTAATTGAATATTAATTTATAAAGGAAATAAAAGACTTTAATAGTGTTATTCCATTATTATTATCTCTTTAAAATTCATTTGAATACGTGTATAAATTATGTTTTTAAATATAAAAAAAAAACATTTATATATTATAAAAATATATATATATTATTATTCGTAAGTATATTATTGTCCATGGAAAACTTAATTATAGCTCTTAGGATCTCAACGTATCAAGCTATAGAGCTTGCAATGTCGGAAGTTCCTCCAAGGTCTTATAAGGTATCAGGGATCGCTGGATACTTTCTCAAATATTAAATGGAGGTCTTTAAGCCTCAAACATAGGTAGGCAAATTCTGAGTTGAATGCAACAGATTTCACTTGTTACTAGAGAGAAATCTGTAAGTGTTGCATTATATTCTGCCTCGTCATTTCGCGATAGAAAACGTCTAAAAAGCAATTTATTTGTAGATTGATGGATCCATACATTATTATAATTACGAGTAGGTTTATTTACTACAAAAGTGACCCACAGCGACGAGTGTTAGAAATCGTTGAAATTCTCGGTTTTTCTCTACTATAAATAATACTACTACGATAAGCATACGGGTTGTAGGTCTCGGGTTCAAACCTAGTCAGGCGCATTACTTTGTGTAATTTATTTCATCACTACTGCTTTCAAAACAGTAAAGGAAAACATCGTGAGGAAACCCGCATGTCCTAGAACCAAAAAATTCGAACACATATCACACCAACCCGCACTGGGCCCGCGTGGTGGTTTACGGCCCATTCCCTCTCTTAGAGAGGAGGCCTAAGTCCCAGTAGTGGAAACATTATTAGGCTGATGCTAAGCTATGCTATGCTATATTTACTACAAAATTGACCCATAGCGACGGGTGTTAGAAATCGTTGAAATTCTCAGTTTTTTGCTTTTGGGAGTTTCATTGCGTGATCGTATCAGAAATGAAGATATCCACAGGAGAACCAAAGTACTGGATTAGTTTTACGCAAATTTATATTTTGATTTCTATAGAAGCCTAGATAATGTCCACAAGATATCTGAAAATCCAAAATATATGGAGAAAAATGTGTAATAATATCATATTCAGGTAAAAGCGGTTGTATGATAATGTACCTCGGGTTGGTCGCTCTTAATTGCGTGAATTTACTCCGTACACCTACTGCACTGAGCTATCTGTAGGTAGGCATATCAGACGATAGCCTAACCTAGTAAACAATCTTATAAAATGCATCTTAACATTAACCTAATAAGGTCTAAAATTGGATGCTGTTGACACTTGAATGAACTAGTTTTGAAGATAAGTGCGCCCATCGTAGCACTACAGGTCAGAGGATGAGGTTGTTGTAGATAATAACACTAAATTGCAGATATTTGTAAACGCACTAATGTTTAGGCAATTTTGTGTGCCTGTAGCTTTAAAGTAGGAAAATACGAGTATAGGCTATGAGAGTATAGAGGCCTATATGTTCAAACAGAATGACAAAGTCAAATAGGACTTAATAAATTAAAATTTAAAAAAGTCCCTTCAAGGGAAAAGTGCTATTACAGTGTAGACAAATTTTAAAATCACATTTCGCTTAAATTAAATCTGAATGGATTGTATTATGTTCAAATTAAATTGTAATTTTAAAATTGAATTAGATTTTTTTTGACATTACTATACCTATTAAATTTTTGACATAATGATTTCAATTTTGACATTTTAATTTCAATTTTTGACATTTTAATTTCAACATTTTAATTTTATTGTGACATTTTAACTTCAATTTATAATATTTCAATATTTTTTCCATAATTACGATACATCTAATTTTGTACGCTATAACTGGCAAAACATGTAGCCACCTCGTATTTATTGTAAACTGTTCTCATGTTTTACAAAATAAACATATCCTGTATCTTCCTGTATCTTAACTTAGTAGGAATTCTCGTTTACAATACATCATCAACACACGCTTCATCATCATTGTCATCATCCACAGCCCAACTTCGCCCACTACTAAGTTTAGGCCTCTCTTTTCTTATGCCAATCCTCATGTTTCTATGCATTCTCATCTAGGTTGTTCACCAGCAATGTGGCAATAATGTCCAACACTTCTGCTTACGATTTTTGGACGCCACATAATATCGTCACCGCTCCTTACCCAGTCTTCTACCTAGCTGCATTTTAGTTTTTTTATTCGTTTTCCTGTATCGGAAACCTTCATACTTTCATATCTCAACGTTTGGAACTCAGTCTGTAAGACGTATGCTGAGCATGGAACGCTACATGTCTTTCTGTGCAACTTTTAGCCAATACCCAGCCTTCTGCTTTAACTCTTGCCCTTATCATTATTTGACTGGAGTCTGACTGACTGACATAATAGTAGCGCACAGCCGAAATTACCGGTACAAGGAGCGGGAAATTTTCCTTATATGACGCAGATGAGCACTAGGAGGGGATTTTCTAAAACTTATTCCCCAAAGAGATGGAACGGAGGCAAGGGCTTCGCCAAGGGGGAGCAGGGGTCTAAGGCCCCCCCTGGAGGCTTGCTTTACAGCTTCAGAGCCTAGTTTAGGCTCCAGTCTCCCACAATATAATGCCTATCCTATATGTTACCGTAGATTAGGAGGATTGAGGAGCAATTAGGAGTTATATTGTGGAGAAAAAATCTTTTTTATTATTCTCTATACTTCCAATAGCCACCCCCCCCCCTTGATCATAGTTTGATAACGCCCTTGCGGAGGTCCAAGTTTATATGGAGAAACCTTCTTTCACGCGGGCGAAGTCGTTTGCAGAAGCTAGTCTACTTATAAGAGCAATTGAATGACGCTAGTATCTTCTGCACAAAGCTTGTAATTTCTAAAGAATGTTTCCTAGACCTTTGTGAGTTTTGTTAGGAAAACTCTTGCATGGATATTGTAACCAAAACATATGAATGAGGTCATATTTATTACCCATAATTTATTTATGTCAAATTGAAGTTTATTGCCCTTCTCGTCATTAGGAAATTCCATATGGGCAATTTTGTAAACAACAGATTTATTTTTAGGGAAAACCATCCCAAGAGTTAGCGGTCCATTTATAATTTTATGAATGTTATGTATAATAGAATTATATTCACTAGTAATTTTAATGGGAATTACCAGATACATAGTACCTACATCGCCTACATCCAGCTTCGTGGCGAGTGGTTTACGTCACGATTTTTATTGGTTTTCCTTACCTCCATGATAATTGTTTCATCATCATCATCATCAGCCTTTTAATGTTCCCACTGCTGGGACACAGGCCTCCTCTCTAAGAGAGAATTGTTTAAATTTACCTAAATGATAAATTACGTCCATGGCATTTTGGATATGTTTTTAAGAAATTGGCAGCAGTTAGTAAAGCAGTTTGTCATGTTTTACTACTGTTAAAGCTCTATTAGAAATTTCTTTTTTGATGACTTACTTCTTACTAGCAGTACAGTTTTACTTTATACACTGTTAAATTTTATCGTTTTAATCCCGTGGAGGGTCAATTCAGTACATGAAATACTGGATTTGTAATCATAAAATTAAAAAATAAAGTACTTTTTAAACTCGAATTAATTTACGCATGTACAAAATTAATTTCTTTAAGTAAATGTCAGCTGGGCGAGTCCTGTAGGTAGTAAGTACGCAACGACCGACAACTACCTACAAGGTTATTGACTGGTTTACTTAAAGTAATTAATTTCATACATGCGTATATTAAATCGATTTTAGAAAAAAAGTATTTTGCTTTTTTATTTTATCTTTACAAATCGATAGTGTTTCATGTACCGGAACGACCCTCCACGGGATTAAAACGATCTTAACGGTGTATAGTCTCTAACATTATCCAGTTTACCTAACTTATTGATCAATTTGGTGCCACCAATACTTTTGTGGTATCTACATACTAATGCAATGTATAGTAAGTAGTATACTATTTGTGATCTGTACCTCTACCATGAGTTTTAAGCAATAGTATTCGTCGCTACTCGATATCGACGTATGGCAAATTTTGCAGCGCCTCTAGCGGTCACTTGCAGGACCAAAATTTGCCATACAAAATATTTACGGCGTCGATATCGAGTAGCGACGAATACTATTTCTTAAAACTCATGGTAGAGGTACTGTAGATTGAAGACGATTGAAAGGTAAATTAAAGTGTTACATAATCATCTTCATTTGGCACAATAGGGCAACCTCCACCATTCTTGTCACCACAAGAATAAGATCTATAACCAATTTGAAAGGAATCTAAGTAAAACCTAAAGGCTTCGTGTCCCCGACCCACGACATTTTCTTGACAAACGGCGTCACGAACAAAATCGTGAAATATTCACCAAATAAGCTGTTTCAATGGCTTGAGAAACATCCATTTATTCAAGCTACGGTTCTTGTGATTATATCTTTGTTTATTGATTTGTTTATTAGGAAAGACTACGGTTTTTCTTTTCTCCTTCTATTTATCGTGAAATAACTAAAAAGTTTACGTAAATTGTTTTATTCAAAGTGAATTGGTGTTTAGGCTCGCGTTTATATTTTGAAATGACTTAAATTCAATTGAGCCATTGAGATTTGAATTTAGAAATAAACGTACCATTTACTGCTGCAAATATTCGTCATGAATTCAAATGATGTTGCGGTTTGTGACTCGTCTACCTATGTGACTTTAATTTTTGAGTATAGTCAAGTATCGTATCAAGGTATTAGTAGTTACTTGGTGCCTATCTTTTGCATCATTCTCTTGCATTTATTTCATAATTTGCTGTAAATTTTCCTTGATTTGGTACTAAAAGTTAAAATGGTAGCAGCAGCATCAGCCTTATAATGTTCCCACTGCTGGGATTCAGGCCTCCTCTCTAGAAGAGGACATGGGCCACAATTCACTACGCGGGCCCAGCGCGGATTGGTGGATGTCACATATCTTCGAATTTTTGGTTCTAGGACATGCCGGTTTCCTTACGGTGTTTTCCTTCACCGTTTTGAAAGCAGCGGTGATGAAATAAATTACACAAAGTAATGCGCCTGGCATGGTTTGAACCCGCGACCTACAAGTCGGGGCGTTACCACTCGGCCAGCACTGCTCCTAAAATGGTAGTATTTCATCATTGCCCTACTCTTATCTTATTTTTTATTGTACACACTACATTAAAAATAATTTGAAATAGGACAGCAGATATCTGAATATCTACACGTTTGTCTTTCAGCAAACCTAACATAAATGAGATACAAATGCATAACAAAACTTAAGTTTACATTATATAATCCAACTTAAAACTAATAATACTTAAACTAAACAAATACGTGTAGCGACAGCACACAATGTAACATACTATCTGTACAGTAAATAAAAACCCATTTCCTGTCAATATGTATATTATATATATGTTCAGCCCACTAAAATGTATTATAACATATTTGTGGGTCATGATCCCCCTTATTTTCTTCCCTGAAGACCTTCAATAAAGGGTTAGCCTTAAATTTATGTTGAAGCGAATTCCAGAGAGGCACACAACACGATCAGTAATTTTCAATTTGAGAAATGAGGAGGAAAACGAAGGAGAAGAGAGGATGATGAGTGACAACGCTTATAATAACTTTTTTTTAATGATAAATTAGTTCTTGACTGCGATCCCACCTGACGGTAAGCAGTGCTGAAGTTGTTGATGGTGAATCGCATTAGTTTATTAAGAGCCTATTCACTCTAGCCTTGAAGACACCTAAATTATAATTGGATGGGAAGACCGCTGCAGGCAAATTTTTCCAATATAAACGACGAGGCAAAACGCTTAACCCGGACCGTAGAGGTATTAACAATGCAAGGGTGGACGCTCGCCGTACGTCGGGTGTTAGTGCAGCATCTCTTCATAGATCTCTATTCGCCATATTTTCAGTAGATCTTTTGTCAGAAAGTATTCTATCTCAATATATATTTTCTCCGATACCATTATATTCCTTTTTTTGGACTGGCCTGTTGGTCTAGAACAAATGTTTGTGTGATGAGCACGATCATTTGTTCTGAGTCTGGGTGTTATTTATCTATAATATTTATGTATTTAAAAATATTTAAGTATGTTTATCAGCTGTCTGGTACCCATAACACAAGCGCTACTTAGCTTGAGACTAGACGGTGTGGTGTGATAGTTGTGGAATACTATTATTATTATTCCAAAGGCCCATTTTTATGCCATTTAATGATAATTTAGTAACTTAGGTAAATGTCCTAAATTAACAAATTTACTTAAGTCTAGGTTTCTACAGATCGGAAGATAATAGAACTAGTAACCACGTGTTATCTCTCCCCAAACTAGGACAAGTAGCGCAATACAGTTGGACAATGGTCCAGTTACTAGCAGTGCTATTGAAACACTTAAATCTAGGCTAGTCAACAACATGAGCCCCCCTCCTTTTCTTGTGGTAGGAGTAACAGCATGTTTACTTACTTAGATAGAATGCATAATTACGAGCTAAAAGATACATTTAGAATGTATTTTGAAACGATTTTATTAAGAGAAAATGGAATACCGCAAGGCCCTATCTCTTGGGTCCCTTGAAGAACTAAGAATAGTTTATTTGTTTTTATTTGTTATTTTGAAGTACCATCAAACACATTTCCGCCTGACTACCGCTAAGTTCATTTTTGCTTGCATTCGAAACGAAATCTTCAAAGGGTTTGGTTTGGCGCCGCTCCGCAGGATTTATGCGGATTTTTTTTAAGTAATCAGGCAGAAATGACGGCGATCTTACTTGCGTAGTATGTGTTACACTGCTGGGCAATAGCCTCCGTACCTCTTCAATAACCTGTGGTGCTATTCTCTAAGAAAACGCAGTGCTGCCGCAACGACAAACATCCAAATAGGATACATTCAATTAACAATCAAATGTATAGGCTCATTAGGTTGACAATCCAATATATCCTATTTGGGTGTTCGTCGTTGAGGCAGCGCTGCGTTTTCTTAGAGAATAGCACCACTGGGGGGATAGCAAGAGCGAGTGTCAGACTTTTACTGACTAAAACTCAACCTGTGTTCAGCATTTCGTCAACGGTAACTCTTTACAACAATCCCGCAGCTCAGGCAACTCAGGCACCTAGGCTCTAGGCCAGGCATCGGCTCCGTTTGTTTTGTTGACATCCCTTTTAGGCGCACGTGAGACATGAAGTGGACGTTGAAACGTTGTTCTATCATGTCAATTGTCACAGAAAAAATAGGGTTAGAGGGAGGAGACTAAAAAAATAGCCTACGACCTTTTATCAAACCTACCAAATAACCCTTAATAAATAAAATTACAAAAAAAATCTGGTCGAGCCGTTTCGGAGGAGTTCGATTTTTTTAATATTAGACTACCTGACCCGGTATAGATTGTTCTGCCATGTCAATTGTCAAACAAAATATGGGGATTGGAGGTAGGAGAGTAAAAAACTTTAACTCCAAAATTTCATAAAAATTGGTTAATTAAGGGTGTTCTTTTTTCGGATTTCATCACGCATGCGGATTTGCTCCACATGCAGAAAATTTCAAAAGGCGTCCCGCGTGCATATTATTATTGCACGCACTACAATAAATGATTGACACTACATCCACATGCGTGATGAAATCCACACGATATTAAAAACACCCTAAGGCGCTTCAGAGGAGTTTAATAACAAACACTGTGCCACCATACATATACCTACCGGATGGTATATTTTACTTGTCACCATCAACACAATAAAATACCCGCATCAAATCCCAACCCTCAGCTTTCCACACAAGATTATATCAGCCCACTTATTCACTCCTCTCACGTACAAACGTGCTTCATTTACAACCGTAAAAATGCACAAACAATGTGGGTTAAAAGATCAACAGCCAATGGCTTTGTAGTTGCTAACAAACGGAAGGACCAATTTAGGAGAGGAGGACCATTTTAGGCCAATTGGTCCGACGTTGCTCCATAAAATCTGTCATGATTGATCGTTCGTTGCTGTCTTGCTTGACAGCCCTGTTATTGACCGACTGCAACGGTATAAGAAGTTATGAGTTAACGATGTTATTGTCAGTCGTTCGTTGTATAGATTTTCTACTTATTTATCAATGTCGTGTTTAATGTTTTTTGAAAGTTTTAAGTTTAACTTGAAAAAAAGATGATCTGATTATCTATATAATACCTAAGCAATGTATAGAATACGATTTAAAAAAAAGGGCTTTTAATTTCAGATGGTAATAAAAATAATAACCCTAACCTAACCTGTCCGTGTCGAGGTGCCCTAAAATTACTGTATCACCGCCTTCCCTGCATTAGTCTTTTACACACATTACCGGCTGCGTATTCGGTATTGAATAGAATTAGAATACCTGAATTATACAGATTCCCGGTCACATATATAAATTAAGAAACTGACTGACTGACATATTAACGTAAAGCCGGAATTACTGGGACTAGAAACAATAAATTTTGCACCATATTTTCTTTTATGATATAAACGTTTTTGGAAGGAGTGAAAAGAAGGAATTTCGTTTGTATGCAAAATCTCATACCGATATACTTGAAAGTCAGGCACCAACAGTAACCCAAGTAAAATAAAGGCTGTCATTATTCGTTTTTAGAACCATTCCTAATAGATAATTCAAGAGTTTTTAAAGACAATTGAAGAGGTTTTAAAGATTGTGTGGATATGTTTTACGCACTAGATTATACTATGATTTTTATTAGACGAAGTAAAGTGACAGCTATAACAATGGTTGTTTGACAGTTGGGCATTGTTATTTGACAGTTGGGCATTGAACACTGCTGTCACTTTACTTCGTCTAATAAAAAATCATAGTATAGGCATGCCGTACAATTACTTTGCTTGACTTACATGTATTGCATGCCATACGTAAGCGCTGTAAGTTTTAAAAGTTTTGTTAGACGTCATAATGACAATTTAGCGCTGTAGCAAACTTTTGCTTTAACGTTTCAGTATTGTGACAAATAGTTTCTATGAACGAGCTTGTCTATCACTTAGAATGTAAGTCGATGTTCTTGAGTCATTAACTTAAAACTCTGCACCCTAACTTAACTAAGTACCTTCAAAATACAGTTGAAGGGGTGATAAAGGTTTAAGAAAAATTTTCTCGCGAACGAAGTCGCTGGTAAGTGCTAGTAGATAATAAATAGGGACCCACGTTTATTTTACATAGATAATATATTTACAACACACTTACTCGAAAACCCGCTCCTATCTCACCGCTTTTAGGCACGCAATGGACTTGTTTTCCGCAGTAGTGCAGATAAGTGCGCGTGCTCGCCATAATCTTATTGTAATAAAATTGTTAATCGTATAAGGCTGGGCGCGTCGACCCCCACGAGGCGCGTCAACCACCACGAGTCGTAAGTGTATTGAAAAACGTTTTTGACACACGTGCAAATTTTTCACTGCAGCCCTCGGCTCCGTTACACACTCACCTACGGCTCGTACGAATTCTGCCTATGTGGCAATGACAAACTTTCTGCACTTGTATCAAAATGTACTAATAGTAAATCCAAAAATATTTTCAAATTTTATAAACGAACAATGATCGCGACCGATTGTTGTATGTATACCATGTGGTGCCCTCCCTCCCACGTCTATATAACGACTATAGTTGATTTTGGATGCTCTGTATTTTACACTAAATAAACATTTTTAATTGTTTTCCAATTCCTTGCTTTATTTCATCAAAAATAAGTTAACCGATTTGTTGAAAAACATACTCAACTGTGTCCGCATTTTGTCATTTAAATGGAAGTCGTTGCCCTAATTTCAAGTCAATTAAACTAAACTTAGACTAGATAACATTTAGGTACTCATACTTAGTTATACTTATATTGGTGTATACATTATCGATACCTATCTTAATCTTAACTATTAGGTGTTATATGTGACTGGTAATTAGTGACTGATACATAAACACGTGATAGTAGTCATGATAACAAACAAGTTTTACTATGGGGCCAAACCGCCAAACCTGAAACCGTGAAAAAAATCAGCCAAGTTCAATATATTTTGACCAATTAGGCGAACATAAATGTACTGACCAGCAGATTTTATCGCGATTTCAGGTTTGATCCCATAGTAAAACTTGTTTGTTATCATGACTACAATCACGTGTTTAAATATCGGTCAATACCAGTCACCCTACATATTTGACGGATTGTCAGGATGGTTCGAACCACGATCAGCCATAAAACGAGCTATAAGGATATCATGCAATAAATAACAACTGCTAGGAACTGAATCACTTTACTTTTCAATATAAATTCGATACAGTAAACTATTCATTTAATTCATCATCATCATTCATCATCATTTCAGCCGAAAGACGTCCACTGTTGGGCATAGACCTCCCTCAAGCGTCGCCACAATGAACGGTCCTGTGCATCTCACATCCATCAGACCACGGTTCCTGCAACCCTTGCGAGATCATCGGTCCATCTTGTAGGAGGTCTTCCAACACTGCGTCTTTCGGTACACGATCGCCACTCCAAAACCTTTCGGCCCCAACGGCCATCTATTCTGCGAGCAATGTGCCCTGCCCATTGCCAATTGAAACTATGATTAAGTACAAAAAACAAAACAGGCCAGTTCTGGTGCATCTTCCCTCTGCTACAGCCTGGTTGAGACTGTCTATCCTGGGCTCCCGGCCACTTCTCCTCAGCCAAGCCACATATGTCATACTTTTTCCCATCTTTATAGCAAAGCAACATATGTCATACTTTTTCCCATCTTAAAAAAAAAGATACTGTTAAGTATTGAAGTATGTATTAAAGAACTTAAAGGTCACGTATTCTGCAATGTTTTGATGGAATTCCAACAAAAACACTCGTTAGTCTCACATTTGAGATAAATGTTAGACATTATAGTCTTAATAACCGCAAAATGTTCTTGAAAATCGCAGTTCAGTTTCGAAATGAATACCAAAAACTGACTAAGTCACTACTGGCTGACATTTAAAAAAAAAAAATTGGGCAAGTGTGAGTCGGACTCGCACGCTTAGGGTTCCGTACAAACTAAGTTGTGTAAATAATTCAATTTTCGACGATTATTCCGAATCCAATAAAGTATTTTTTTCTGCGACGACAGTTTTCAAATTTATTCCTATACTTAGTTGTAATATAAGACCTTGCTTCTGTTCTAGGTCGCTAGGAGAGTATATTTTTACCCGACTGCGCCAGAAGGAGGGTTATGTTTTTCGAGAGTATGTATGTATGTATGTATGTTTGTATGTATGTAAATGTTGGGGTTTATGGTTGGGATAGCCAAAGTAAAGACCGTATTAAGGATTTCAATAATAACTGTTTATTATCCTTTTCTTTATATATTGGAAGGTGTGTTCTATGTATGTATAATTGTTTGGCACGCTCTGCAGCCTGAACGGCTCGATGGATTTTAGCTTGAGAGGTGTCGTTAGAGTCGTATTTACTGTGAGAGTGACACTGGGTATATCAAAATAAAAAAAAACAAAATGGCGGATTTTTGGCGCCAAATTCAAATATTTGGCACGCTCTGTGGCCTGAACGGCTCGATGGATTTTAGTTTGCGAGGTGTCGTTAGATTTGTAATTACTGTGAAAGTGATATCGTAAAAAAATAAAGCTAAAAAAGTAAAAAATAAAAAATGGTAATTTAAAAAACTAAAAAACCCGACTGCTTTTCTGAGTGAAATTTTCATGAAAAAGCCCTAAAACAAGAAAGTCGTTGTAGCAGTCGGGACCCATTCTAGAAAGTCAGTCGTCTAGTCTGTAGATCTATGTAATGGGTCCCGACTGCTACAACGACTTTCTTGTTTTAGGGCTTTTTCATGAATACTCAGAAAAGCAGTCGGGTTTTTTAGTTTTTTAAACTACCATTTTTTTTTTCCCGTTTACTTAGAAACTTAATTTCTTCACAGTTTCAAGGGCCTGCAAATTTCAGTATATGGTTTTAATTTCAACACGATACCTCTACGCGTTCCCGAGATAAACGGTATTGACAGACAGAGAGTCAGACAACAAAGTTCCGTTTGAGGTACGGAAAAACTGGTTGGGTGGTTGATTGGTTGGTTGGTTTTTTTGTTTATATTTGTTTGAAACCAAATTTATATGCAGATTTATTCATTTATGACAAACTTGTCTATAAAATAAACTTGAAATCGCTCTTCTGTAAAGTTTTTTTTTTTTTTTTTTTACGGTAGGTAAAATCATCCAATGACAAATCCCGCCCTTGGGCGGAGCGGGAAATAGTGTCAGACTCTTACTGACTAAAAACCTACCCTGTTCCTTCCCTGCCTTGGTTCCAGGGCCCTGGTATGCATTTTCATACCTTCCCAGAGCCCCCGACTAGGCCTCGACCCTACTGGGCCCCTACGGTTTGCTGACAACTCCTTGAGGCGCACGGGAACAGTGCGCGCCGTAAACGACTTGGGCTCGGTCCGGTATGTTACCGGACAAACGGACAGCGAGCTACCCATTGCCCGCCGTCCGCAAGCCCGCGTCTACGGTGGCCGGAAATTTGGATCGGAGTTACGGCGGCGGCTGCGGCGTGAGCGCCGTTGCCTGATACGGTCAGCCTCCTCCTTTGCTAGCATTACTGCTTCGCAGAAGGAGGCGACCGCCTGCCACTCCTCCTCGCTCCGGAGCATGGCTTGAACCAAGCCCCGGCGCGAGAGATCGCCTCCGATTGTCCCCACGAGGACACGGCGATGCTCTTCCCAAGCGGGGCACACCTCTACCGTGTGCTCCACCGTGTCCACCGGGCGTTCCGCACAGTGACGACACCCGGGCGTCACCTCCGCACGGATCTTGTACAGGTACGGCCCGAACTTGCCATGTTCGGTTAGTACCTGCGCCATGCGGAAGGTTATGACGCCGTGAGGCCTTTCCAGCCACGCCTCTCTTCTGTAAAGTAAGTTTTTCAATTCAGATAGTTTTCCTAGGGACAGTCAAGAAGGAACATAAAAGAGGTTTTAGTCAGTAAAAGTCTGACAGTCCGCTCTGCACTACACTCCATTCTGCTTCTCTTGCTAGAAGCAGAATGGAGTTATATTAGATTAAATATCTATAGATGTAGCCATCGCGTGGCCGCACATGAGCTAGCACTATCAGATTTTATTGAAGTTATTACGTAAACTTTTCATTAAATATGACCGCTGAAATACACCAAAAACTTTACAACTGGAGTCTATTTCTCTTACTTACTACTAAAACTATTACTTTAATTGCCAAAATTATTCTAATAGCACAAAAATTTACTCAAATCGACCTCTCAGTGACAGTGACAGGGCTTTTTTGGCTCGCTTTTATTTTTATGTTATGTTTTGTCTCACTTCCGCACTTCCATAGAGTCTCATGGCTACATCTAGAGGTATATAATCTAAGGGAGTTATGGTTCTATCTCCCTTTCTCACTTACACGACTGACATTTTACCACATCATGGTAAAGCCCCTGGTCTATCATGATAAATATTCAGAAAAGGTCGACATCATACAAATTCATGCGCATCAGTAACACAATAAGAAATAAGTTATAAACAAACAAACAGCAAAACATTCTTCAGTGTTAGTAATTAAATAGAAGCTCAAGTCACCGTGACGTGTCAAGAAATAAACAACTTCGAGTGAAGCAAATGTAGAAGTTTTTTTTTCTTTTCTTTTTTTTTAAGCAAATGTAGAGGTTACGAATTTCATTAAATTTGCGTGAATCTTGGGGTTTCTTAGTAGTCTGAATTCTGAATACACCAGTCGACAATTAAAAAAAAAATAAGCAAAGAGTTGTCATGTGATTCTTATAGGCTTTGATTGGCAGGTTTTTTTTTGTTAATGTTTTCGGCATGGATACTAAGTCTTTTCAGCCTTGACTTCGTATGAATAGTTGTTTTGTTTACCATTAGAGTATGGATGATTTTAATGATTTTATAGTATTTGGCAGTAAAAGTAGATAATTTTACTTGTAGAGAAAGTTGACTAGATAGTAAACAAAATACTTTACCGTTATTGTTTTATGACATTTTAAAAGCTGTTGTAGACAAAAAAACTACCTTAAGCTACTATCAGAGGCTCTACCACGAGTAGGTACGTGTGTTATTTGATCTGTGGTTGGAGCTGTATAGGCTGTATAGCTTCATCCCTCTTTCTTGCTGTCACGCTTGACATTTTAACACGTCACGGTGAGGCCCCTGACAAGAATACAAATCACACATTTGAATAAAAAAGAGTTTTGACTGTTTCCCTCTCTTTGATATTGGCGCCAAAAAGTATTCGAATTTTAAAATTCAAATTAGGAGTCTGGCAGTCACGTTTCTTTTTGTATTTTTTTACGCTACGGAAACCAATTTTTTTTAATATTACAGGTTATGTTTTTTATATATCAATGTCTGCATATATGATATTGTATCTGCAGTTTATATATGTATATACAGAATTTATATTATCTAGTTTTAAAAAAATGCGTTATATTCCTAAAAGTCACACGACAATATCAAAATGGCGGAAGCAATAAAAACGTTTATTTTCGAATAATTGGTTTATTTTTCCATTTTTCTGTCTAATAAATAGGTACCTCAACGTTAATACCGAAATAGGTACGTAACGCCATTAAATTATATAATTCAAAGTTAACAAAACTAGTTCTTAGGAAATGTGTTTGGCATTCATAAGTACCTTGGCCATTGACTCGAAGTTTAAAAGTTGTTTTTGAATTTAATTTGGTAAATATACTTCCATTTATCTTATTTTTATCACTTTAAAATGTTTGCCATTATTGTACCTAATTATCAGCCTATATTGTTTATACCTTATATTATAAAAGCGAAATACCACTCACTGATTAATCAATTAGAAACTATAGCACCTACACACTTAAAATTTGGCAGGTAGGTTCTTTTTAGGGTTTAGACATTCGCCAAGAACGGATTTTACGAAACTCTATCCCTAAGGGGGTAAAACGGGGGTTGGAATTTATATGGAGAAACCGACTTTCATAGCGGCGAAGCCGCTGGCAGAAGCGAGTATAGCAATATAAATAACCAGGATTATTAGTTTAAAATAAAAACATCAATTAAATTTTCCATGTCTGCTTACCTACAGTTAGCGATACCTACATTTGATAAATAATTTTAAGTTCATATTAATATTGTTGATTTTGACAGATATTCGAATTTAGATGGTTAGCGACGGCGGCCATTGTGAATTGGAACGTTAGGCCTAACAGTCTGTTGTGACAATTTTGTAAAACTACATATAGTACTAAAAAGTAATTAAAAGATTTCAGGAAATTGAAGCCTTTGTATAATTTTATCTGACACCGCTCACATTACATAATAAATATAATCTGTGTAGCACCGCCAGGTTCAAGGAATATTTTCACAGACATTTTTTTTTTGTTTTGTTTGTCTGTTCAGTCTCACTCCTGGCCAAAAGCCTGCCTCAACTCTTTCCATCTTTCGCGGGTCCATGCTGTCTAGTTCGTCTCACCATCTCAGTATAGTCTTACTAATGCGTGTTATAATATCTTATACTGTCATCGCTTAAAACAAGCTCAAGCGACCACCATCCAGAGTAATATGTACAGTCAGGGCTCAAAAGTGCAGTTGCACTCTACCGATACTAAAGAATGTAAAATTTCTTTGTAAAAGAGGGTCAATGGATCATGACCGATTTAGTTTGTAGCATATAATCTAAAATATAGAATAAACTAGTTGCAGAGCACTCGAATTCTACTACAAAAAAATTTTAGACAGTTTAGCATTGTTAGAGTGCAACTGCACTTTTGACCCCTGACTGTGCCTATTTGAGGACACTCCTCTGAATCACACATTTAATTCCTAATCAATCTGTCCCCATTTGGGTACAGTCCACCGAATTTAGCCACAACGCAATTCTACTAACGTAATGCTTTTCAAAAATCACTTTTTTATTTATATAAACCAGTGCTTGACTGCGATCCCACCTGATGGTAAGCAGTGATGAAATCGTTTATTATGAGCCTATTTACTCTATTATTTACCTATAGATGACTAAGCACCCACAGTAATATATGCCTATTTGAGGACACTCCTTTGCATTTAATTCCTAATCAATCTGTCCCCATTTGGGTACAGTTCACCGAATCTAGCCACAACCTAATTCTGTTAACGTAATCCTTTTCAATTGCTTTATTTACCTATATTGATGACTAAGCACTCAAGTGGTACTTAACCTTCAATGTAGGTATAATGAAGTTTTGTTTTTGTTTGAGGTTGGGAATTACCCAATGCCTTTTCCCGCTCCAGAGTGGAGCGAGAGGCCTGCGGTAAATGAAGGACCATAGGTAAAAGCCTGACACACTCTCTCGTTCCATCCTAGAGAGGGAGGAGTCGTTTGATTCTTGATAACCTCAAAAAAAAAGAATAACGAAGCACAATTTGTCGGATTATTTTCGTTTTAACTTAAGAAGATTGTAAAATTCATCTTGCAATGTTTAGTTATTACATTCTACTTAATCTTGTAACTGATGTGTATGTCGCAGACAACTAACTTAATTTGCCATCCCGTTAACTGCCTAGCCTTTTTACTAAAATACCGCTCGAAATTTTTCAGCCATTCAATCGAATAGATTAGCAAATCACTTTAGGACTTACAGGAACCTAACAAGAAGAAGTTGACGGGGCTTTTGTTCATCACATAGCTTACCCATTCTAGCCCCTTTATTTCCTTCAAAGCTGACCTGTTCATGGCGAGATGCGCATTTTTTTTTCTGTTGTATGAATGGCCGAAGTGTTGACCAGCTAATTTATAAATTCTTGCATTAGACGCATCATCTGAATATAAATTAGGTTGCTAGTTAAACAGCACCGTTTAGTTATCAGGCTAGGCTCTCACCTAAATGGCGAATTTAACTAGTTGCCTGCGACATGTACCTATGGCCGAAACATCTTGACCGCTCCGAACATCGAACAATTGCTTGCGCAGCAATTCTTTTTAAGAATTGTAATCCGCAATAGTGTAGTAAGCTAACTTCAAAGTGGTCAACATTGAATGTATTGTACACCTCACGATTTCACAAACGGTTTCTTGCAGTGCTTGGACTGACGAACAGACAAAAAGACTTTGTTAATCAAACAAAGTTAAATCACTTAATAAACTTCTCTTGTAATAGAAGTGGCAAAACTGTCAACGCTTATTTAAAATGACTTCAGTTTAAATTACCACTAGTTGTTGCCAGTGGTACCACCCGCGTGATCGTAGAAATTTATCCCAAGGGAACTTACTTGCGGGCTAAAAAATATTCTAAGCTCTATTCCAGGACATGGTCTTCCCGTGTACCAAGCCTCGTTGAAATCCGTTAAGACGTCCGACAACATACTCACAAACTTTCGCCTCTATAAAATTACTGTATATTCGAGTATTCACAGCAATCTATATTAATATATAATTAAAAAGCGATTTTTTTTTAAGATTCTTTTACTTTTTATTGAGATTTTTTTTATGTTTGTTTAACTTTAAATTTATTGTAAGCTGTACCAATTTTATTGAAAATGCTAACAATCATGAGATTTCCTGAGATTTGTAAAATCCGACCACAATCCTGAGAAGTGTCCAAAAATCTTGATATCTCAGGACAAATCCTGAGATATGGTAACCCTGGGCTTGTATGAATCAGGCCAGTCTATTTAAGCCTCCCAAAACCATAGCCTATCCTTGTTTTCCATAATTATTTCACATTAGTTTCCCACTAACCGGGAAGATATCGCCGGTTTGTACCACGTCCCATGAAAAATGTCTAAAGGGTCTCTACGAGTTGGTTTCGGCTCCTCAAACGCCTTCCAAAGATTCAGGACTCCAAAAATAAAAGATAAAACAACGTATAGAAGATATGCGAGTCCAAATTATTGCTACGGTTGCTCAATTAAACCGAAGTTAGTCTAACCTTCTTAGTGCTAGCCTTGCTTAAATATCAAACTCTGCAGACAGTAAACATATTAAAACTAAATAAACCTGTTAATGAAGCGTGCTGCATCTAAGTTGTCCATAACGATTAGGTAATTCACACTAATAAGTGCAATTAGTGCAGTAATCTGGGACATTGACAAACAAATTCGTATGTAAGTGTTAACTTTTGAATAAGACTTGTGCAAAATATCTCAAGGTTGCAACTTCGCGAGTGTCTGAGCATAACACATACCGTGCGGTGATTCGAGGAGGATTCCAGCCTAATGGCAACTCCGTGTCGAATTCGATTCAGTCATATCTCGTTATGGTGGCAACTGATCTCCAATTCTCCACCCGGTACTTGGAAATGATCAGTTATTCTCAGGCTGCAGTAGCGTGATGGCCTAATGGATAAGGCACCTTCCTCTCATGCATGCGACTGTGGGTTCGAAACCACGGCAAGGGCAAGTGCCAAAATTATTTTTTCAATACACTTAGGTACCGGAAAACAAAAAAAAATAAGGTCACTTTTTAGCTATTAAAGCTGTGGCTTGATCAGCCTGGATTACTAAAAAGAGGCTATGTTTTTTATCAAGTAATTTGGAACGAGAGAGGGTGAGAAAAAAATCACCCAGAAAATGTCAGTCTTTTACTGAAGAAAACTCAACTATATTCTTTCATCTACACAGATAGAGCGATACTAATACTTAATAGCGTAACCAACGGAGGTCATAAAAACTAGAAAGATTATGCTACATTTACATGTGGGCCCAGCTTTGGCCAATCGCTATTGCGTAGCCATTGTATAAACGGGAAAACCCCATTAACAAAATGGCGATTGGCCGAGGCTGGGCCTACATGTAAACTCAGCATTAGATGTCTAGTGTCAAATCCGAGGCCATGTGCTTTCACGGCCCTCGGAACGCACCACCACCAGGTTCCCAGCTAACGGTAGGAGGAATTCACATCGGCGTCGGGTCGACGATGAAGTATCTGGGACTCGTCCTCGACAGCCGGTGGAATTTCGAGTAACATTTCCGACGTCTGGCCCCCAAACTGAATCGGACCGGGGCTGCCCTCAAGCGGCTCCTGCCGAATCTGGGGGGTCCAGACGCCTCCTGCCGGAGGCTCTACGCAGGCATCGTTCGGTCCATGGCCCTTTATGGAGCACCGGTATGGGCGCCCACGCTGAAGAAAAGGCCAAAGAACCAGCTGAACGCGTGCCAGAGGGTCATGGCCATGCGCATGGTGCGGGGATACCGCACGGTGTCCTGCGAAGCGGCAAGCCTCCTTGCTGGCCTGCCACCATGGGATCTGGAGGCAACAGTCCTTGCACACATGCACGATAAGCGCGTGGAGATGCAACGCCGGGGCGAAAGTCCCCTGCCACGACAAGTCGAGGTATGGCGGAAAGAGTTCCGGCGGGATCTCATGGTGAAATGGCGACTGCGACTGTCGCAACCCAGTGCTGGGCACGCCTTAATTATGGCGGTAAGGCCCCTCTTTGAGGCGTGGCTGGAAAGACCTCACGGCGTCCTAACCTTCCGCATGACCCAGGTTCTCACCGGACACGGTAAGTTCGGGAGGTTCCTGTTCCGGATTCGTGCGGAACCGACGCCCGGGTGCCACCACTGCGTGGACTGCCCGGAGGACACGGTGGAGCACACGGTCGAAGTGTGCCCCGCTTGGGCAGAGCATCGCCGTGTTCTCGTGAGTGCGATCGGCAGCGGCGATCTCTCGCGCCAGGCCCTGGTACGGGCCATGGTCCGAAGCGAGGAGGGATGGCAGGCGGTCGCCTCCTTCTGCGAAGCAGTAATGCTAGCAAAGGAGGAGGCCGCACGCGAGAGGCAACGGCCCACAAGGCCCAGCCGCCGCGGGGATTCCGATTCCGATCCTGATTTCCAGCCAACGTAGACGCGGGCTTGCGGACGGCGAGCTATGGGTAGCTCGCTGTCCGACCGTCCGGTAAACATCCGGACCAAGCCCAGGTCGTCAACGGCGCGCACTGTTCCCGCGCGCCTCAAGGAGTTGTCAGCAAACCGTAGAGACCCAGCCTGCTAGCTGCAGGCAGGCAGGGTCGAAGCCTACTGGGGCCAAGGGTTTGCTTCCGAAAGGAAAGCCCGGCCCTGGTATCTAAGGCCACGAAGGAACGGGGTGGGTTTTTAGTCAGTAAGAGTCTGACACTATCTCCCGCTCCGCCCAAGGGTGGGAGATGTCATTGGATGATTTTACCCACCACCAAAAAAAAAAAAAAAAAAAGATGTCTAGTGTAGTTGATTAGTCATCACGTAGTAGAAGGTCAAGTTCAACAACGTAATCATATTGCTTAAGTACGACAAAAACTAAACGTACATATTTATAATTTCCCCACTACTACAGCTGATATTGCTTAATGAAACGTACGTGGCTTATGGTAAAAGTGTTTTTTTTTTAATCTACTTATTTATAGTCAGCCAGTGGTTCAACGCGTGGCAGTTGAGTCACTTGAAACAATTGTATCTGGTTTATTATTGCAATAGTACTACATCGTATCGCAAGTCTATTGCTTCAATGTAGGTACCATCAAGTATGCGTACAGCCTTCACTTTCGTGATATTCATAACTTTCGGTATGTATACATGGTATATTCCTTTGTTTAAGTTCTGATTCTAAAAGCCACGAGAAGGCGTAAAAAATGCTAAAAAGCCATTTAGAATTTAAGATTAAATTTTGCAGGTCTGTACCTCAAAAGGAAAAAGCCAAACGCTTATAGGATCACTTTGTTGTCCGTCTGTCTGTCTGTCTATCTGTCTAGACCCGTTATCTCTGGAACGCGTGAAGGTATCAAGTTGAAATTACAACCATATAAGTACTCAAGTCTGCGGTCCCTTGAAGCTGCGCTAATATCAAACTTCTAAGTTAATGAAAATGAAAGATACGGCCGTTTTCATAGGTATGTTGACACGGAACCCTCGTGCTCGAGTCCAACATGCACTTGCCCAATTTTTATTTATTTTATGTATAGTCTCTATGGGCCTTAATAGCCTGAAAATATTATTATGAATTTATTTATCTCAGGACCCTGAGGTCCTGGACCTTTAGAAGGCGTACGAG
Organism: Leucania comma; assembly: GCA_958295575.1. Lineage (NCBI taxonomy): Eukaryota > Metazoa > Arthropoda > Insecta > Lepidoptera > Noctuidae > Leucania > Leucania comma. The sequence goes on along the minus strand of OY282477.1, from coordinate 16,730,090 downwards.
GAGCCGAAACCAACTCGCAGAGGCCCTCTTTATAAAATTTAGATTAAAAGTAGTGGAACATGATGCTGACCGACGATTATCCCTGTACGCGCTAAGCTAATGCACCCAAGGACAACCAACCAATTTTCCATAAATGTTGAAATGGTTAAAAACTATTGCAACATATGAAAAACAAAGACAAAACGGCTATGGTTTTTGGAGCCTTTAGTGGACTGGTTACTAAGAACTATTAACTACTAAGCTATTATTATTATTCGTCATTTGTTTCATGCTGTGAAACTTGACTTGTACTTTCATCCATAATTTTATCAAAACTGATTTTAAGTTGGGCTCATAACCCCAATAACTGGCTTCGGCACTGCAATACTGGTGCACCTACACTTGTCTCATTCAAGAATCAAACTGCCACCTGTTCCGACCTTGCCATCGGAATTGGTTTGTTGGTCCGACTACCCATCTACTGGCAGTGAAAGGTAGATAAAATCGTCCTTGACTATAACACGGTTACCTATTACGTGTAAATCTTGTGTCAAGTTTAATGCAACTCGATGCGCAGGAGTGTAACTGTCTTCGTCTTGTGCTGTAATAGAAATTATTTTTAGAAGAATGTAGGTACTTTTTGTTTAGCTTTGTTAATTCAACTACCTACTGAAGATTGTATTTTTGGTCCTGTTATAGAGCCCCGAAACATTTTTTTTATATGAATCCATCATCGGACCACCAGGTGTACGGCGATGCGCCAACGGTACATGGTTGGGGCTCTGGGGAGGTATGATGGTGCTCTGGGTTGACATGGAAGTGCATACCATCATACCAGGGCCCTGGAACCAAGGCGATGATGGAACGGGGTAGGTTTTTAGTCAGTAAGAGTCTGACTCTATCTCCTGCTCCGCCTAAGGGCGGGGGATGTCATTGGGTGATTTTACCTACCATAACAAAAAAAAACCGGAACATGGTGGACATCCCACCTATACGCACAAAACGTTTTGGGAACACATTCATTGTGCGTACAGCTAAGGAATGGAATTCCCTGCCGGAGTCTGTGTTTCCTGATGTCTACAACCCGGGAATCTTTAAGTCGAAGTGAGTGAATAGATTACTCCTACCTAGGTAAGCGCGCTCTATCGTCGACCGCATCGTCGCTTTCCATCAGGTGAGATAGCGGTCAAGCGCGAACCTATCAACAATAAAAAAATATTAGTCTACAGAACTTACATTTTCATACAAATAGAAAAACTTTTATCATTACCACCGAGGCGGAATTCACCCGAGCTGCAGGCGAAGGTGTTATGGAGCTGCGTGCTTTTTAATACACTGACGAAGAAATAAATAAACGTGAGCTACTCGGTGACTAGTGGAGACTGCTTGGCGACAGCCTTATACGATAAATACAGTTAATAGTGGTAGGACGCTGGCGCACTTGAAAGAAAAAGCGGTAAGAGATAATGAAGAGTGGATTTTCGAGAAAGTGTATTGAAAAATATATTTAACGGCTGCCTTATTTGCGGCAGACAGGTATATTAGGGTCTGTCTCTAAGTAAAATTTCCACACACGTCTTTATTCTACCATTACAATAAATAAAGTTTAATTTTGATTTAAAGTTTATTTTTGATTTATTATTTAATTATATAATTTAATTTTACATACTGTGTTCTCTCATTGAATAAGAGGAAGTAATCCAGTATTTATTTTTAGAAAAAAAAAATTATCGAATTTTTCAAAAGGTCAGTCCACAGAGGTTAAGATTAAGGACAAAAGCGTTTATTTGGTTTGAACAACAACATAAATATCGATATTACTTATTCGTACAAAAACAAGAATAAGAATAATTATTATTTATTGTAACTCACTAGATTATAAGTTGATGATAGTTACAAAATATACAACCACTCGGGCCCAGTGCGGCTTGGTGAATGTCACATGTCTTCGAATTTTTAGTTCTAGGACATGCCGGTTTCCTCACGATGTTTTCCTTCAGCGTTTTGAGAGCAGTGGTGATGAAATAAACCATACAAAGTAATGCGCCCAGCTTGACTGAGTTTGAACTTACAATTTCTAAGTCGGGGCCGTCACCACTTGGTCACCATTGCTCTCAATTGCTGCCGTATTTGTTTGATGAAGAACTAAATAAACATGAGCTACCCGTTGAGTGGTGACTAGTGGAGGCTGTTTGGCAACCAGCCTGATAGGATAAATACAATTAATAGTGGTAGAGCGCTGACGCACTTTTTCGCACTAGGGCCAAAACTAGTCAATTACTTGCCTAAAAGCGAGAGTAAGGGTGATTTTATCATCGTGTAGGTTTAATCACGCATGCGAATACTTACGCTCCGCTTGACTTGTCCTTTTCATACAAGTATTTATTGTAATGCGAGAAATAAGCTCGCGAAAGGCGTTCAGGGCAGAGCAATTCCGCTTACGTAATGAAATCCGCATGATTCGTTATTTCCCAAGAGGACGCCGGCGTCCGCACACCTATTGTCTTTCTATTGTGTCTCTAATTATAGTATTCAACAGGTTAATAAAAATAACCTCAGAGTGGATTTAAAAAAAAGTGTATATAAAAATATACGAGTACCCTTTGAATACCATAATTAGAAACACAATAGAAAGACAATAGGTGTGCGGACACCGGTGTCCTCTTGGGGCTTGACAGCCTTATCGTTTGTATACTCGTATCACATTTGTGTGCGTCATCTTGTCAGACAGGCATTTTGGGGACTGTCTCTACGTAGATAAAATTTCCATACGCGTTTTTATAAATTTTACATTTTATAAAACTTGTTCACGTGATCCGAGAAAGGATCAAACCAATATTAACCATCAACAATAAGATTGAAAGTATCTAGCAAGCCCCAAGGATAACAACTTACTGACCTTTCAGTATGAATTATAGACTCATAGCCTTTTAACCGTCGTGCCTATATAAAGATCAAACTGCTTGGTACAGGAAATCTATAAAACCCCGTAGACACTTCAAAAGAAGTAGAGACGGTTTTTTTATGGTAGGTAAAATCTCGCCCTTGGGCGGAGCGGGAAGTAGTGTCAGACTCTTACTGACTAAAAACCTACCCCGTTCCTTCGTTGCCTATCGTGCCGGGGCCGGGCCTTCCTTTCAGAAGCTGACCAATGACCCAAGCAGGCTTCGACCCTGCCTGCCTGCAGCTAGCAGGCTGGGCCTGTACGGTTTGCTGACAGCTCCTTGAGGCGCGTGGGAACAGTACGCGCCGTCGACGACTTGAAAGGCGTCCACTATTAGATATAGGTCTTCCCCCAGTGACACCACAACGACTAGTCCAACGCTTCTTGCATTCATCGAATTCCCACCATTCTAACCAGATCATCGGTTCCCCTTGTGGGAGGCCTACCACGTACTTGCGTCTTTTAGTACGTGGTCGCCATCAATGAACTTTTCGGCCCCATCTACCATCTAAGTATTTGGTAAGCAATATGCCCCGCCCACTGCCTTACTCTAGTTCTCTTGCGGATATTTTCATTCTTGATTCGATCACGCAATGAAACTCTGAGGATAGCCGTGTCTATTGCCATTTGGGTAACTTTAAGCTTCAAATGAGTTTTTTTTTATAAAAGCCTGCTCCTGGCTTGAGCTCTCATTCCAACTAAATAGAATATGTGAGCAATGTGCCTTACCTTAAGTTTGGCGATTCTTCGGGCTATGTCGGTTACTTCGAGCTCATAACGCAATCCGTTTGAGGTCCTAAATTGAGCTGTTAAAGGGAGGATGATGGAAGGGCGGGATGGATCTATACAACCTATATAGTTCCATCCCTCTTTCGCACTCCTGACATTTTAACACGTCACAACAAGGCCCCAAATCTTAAAGAGAAGCTATTAATTTCATATTTATGATATCGCAGATGGCAAAAATAACAACAATTAAACATCTTGATAGTCATCGATTATCACGTTTTTTTCGTCCAGTAACTTCCGGGTGTTAACCACTGTGCAGTTCAGATCACGTTTTTGTATCTTTTTTGTCCACGTTCGTGTTTATTTTGACTTATGTCAGCATTTTTTTGCAGTGAATTTGATTACTGTGCTACTTTTTGGTGCGTTGATGTAATTTTATGCAAATAAGACGATTGTATTTATGGTTTTAATGTACTTATATTTGGTGATGTTTTGTGTTAGAAAATAATTTTATTGTTTATTTTGGCTATTGAGAGTTAACATATTTTCCTATACACTTATTAAAGTAGCATTTAGTATACTTAGTATATTTAAAATATACAACTAGCCGACATTTACGCGGACGAAGCCATTGATAAACGCTTGTATTTAATAAATCTACCCAATATTTAATATCTAATCATAAAACTATTTAATTACCAAGTTATCACAGATAAAACAAGTTTAAAATAAACAAAATTATTTCTTAGAATTGTTTATAATAAATCTGATGTCTTATCATAATATTTACTATTTCCTCCAATAAACGTTGGAAGATTTTTGTAATAAAACATCTTTACAAATAATTACTACAAACAGGTTATGAATAGTCATCATCATGGTAATTTCAGCCGAAAGACGTCCAGTGTTGGATATAATAGGTGTTAATGACCAAAAGCCCTCGTCAGTTCAAACTAAATCATAGCGACTTCTAATTGTTGACCCATCGTTCGATAGATGGCGTTGGCGTCGAATTAGAAGCCGCTATGGTTTCGTTACCGCTATTTTGGTTGGGTCTGGTGACCAGTATTCAATTAAGGGGAAATTCTCCCAGAGATTTCATAGGTCAATATACGGTGTTTTTATTTGTATTCCTACCAGTATATACATACAGATCAAAGTAGATCAACCCCTTTAGTACCAAGTGTTCCCGCAGCGGCGCTAGGTACTTTAACAATAGGGCTTCCCCAAGTGTCGCCATAATGACCGGTCCTGTGCGTCTCGCATCCATCGGACCCCGCGACCGTCACCAGGTCATCGGTCCACCTCGTGGGAGGCCTTCCAACGCTGCGTCTTCCGGTATGCAGATTATGATCATTTTAATCCTCCACAGTCGTTCACTCTTGACAGAGTGGTCGTGGTTGTCAATGTTGCATTTTTGTTGGCGTTGAGGCTCCCACAAAGCGTCTCCACTTATTCCGGCTAACGGCGTCTCAGGAACACTGGACTATGGGAGTTTGTGTTGCAGCTCTGATGAGGTCTGTCCAACGCGTAGGTGAGCGCCCGCGTGACCGCTTCTCTTCCACTTGTCCCTGGATAACGAGTCGCTCCATGGAGTTTAAGCATTAAGTTTTCAATAACATTGTTGTGACAATTTAATTTTTTTATATAATCGAAACTATCTGAAACGGTATAATCCTGTATCCAGCTCCGATAACATCCTTGCTTTATATTTTATCATCATAGGCAAAGAAACTTTCAAATGCCTACCTAACCTCACGTAACCTACCCATCATTCCTGACGCACGCAAAACCGAGGGGTAACTAATAAGTATTGGTAACGCATCTAAAAATAACACCTATTCTAAAATAATGTTCTCGTTACTACAACGTCTTGGCTGCAAATAGCCTACCCTACAGTTTGTTTGGTGTCATATTATCATTAGGAGAATGGTTGTCTTGATATGTGACTACAGCATCCGACAGAGCAGTACCTCTACCATGAGTTTTAAGCAATAGTATTCGTCGCTACTCGATATCGACGCTGTAAATATTTTGTATGGCAAATTTTGCAGCGCCTCTAGCGGTCACTTGCAGAACCAAAATTTGCCATACAAAATATTTACGGCGTCGATATCGAGTAGCAACGAATACTATTGCTTAAAACTCATGGTAGAGGTACTGATGACTCAAGGAAGGGCCGCAGGTTGTTCTAAAAAAAAGGTAAAAGAGACTCTTATGTTTTACCCATTAATCGCCGTCCGTTAATGTAGGATATAGTTTTTGCCCGTCCGCTAAGAACCAAGCCCGAGTCGAATGTGTACTGTGTTCCACGCGCCTTAAAAACTGTCAGTATAATTTCATCAAAATCTAGTCAGTAATTTAACTGTGAAATCGTACAGACAGACAGACTTACTTTAACGTTTATCTTCTGTATATAAAGGCGAACTACAATTCACTGATTAATCACGAAATCTCAGAAACTATAACAACAAACTTAAAATTTGGCAGGTAGGTTCCTTACAGGGCATAGACATCCGCTAAGAACGGATTTTACGAAACTCCAAAAAAACCTTTAAGGGGGTAAAGCGAGGTTTGGAAGTTTGTATGGAGGAACCGATTTTCACGCGAGCGAAAACGCTGACAGAAGCTAGCATTTTACGATTTTCTGTAGCGTATGTTTTATGATGACACCCATGATTTAAATATAACTTTTAGCTTTTGACTGGCCTGTTGGTCTAGTGGTTAGTAGCCCTGACTGCTATGCCAGGTTGTGGGTTTGATTCCCACCCAGGACAAATGTTTGTGTGATGAACACGATCATTTGTTCTGTGTCTGGGTGTTATTTATCTATAATATGTATGTATTTAGAAATATATAAGTATGTTTATCTGCTGTCTGGTACCCATAACACAAGCTCTGCTTAGCTTGGGGCTAGACGGTGTTGTGTGTATAAAAAAAAAAGAAATAAAAAAACAAAAAAAAAAGCTTGAGGATTGATGGGATTTTTATTAATGGAATACATTCCACTATCTATAAAAGTCTGCCCAAAACTGTGACATAAATTTTAGAAAAGGAAATCAATAATACAAAAAAAGTCACTTTTTATTACTCCCGATTGCGTCGATGTGAAAACTTTTAATTAGCTAACAGCCGTGTAGTCTATTAAAAAAATTTTTAGACAAAAATAAAACAGTATTGCTCCACAGTTATACGATCCGTTGTGAATTCGTTTAAAACTGAATTAAAAATAGCCGTAACTGGAAAGGCGTTTGATCTACGACGAATTAATTATATATACTTCTTAGACTTGGGGTTTTTCAAAAAATTAAAGCATTGCACATAATAAGGAATATTTCAAAGTGCCAGACTAGTCCTCCCAATCTGTAAAGATCTCCCCAAGCTGTAAAGACTGTAGCATCATTATAAACCACATAATTTTTAGCGAAACCTGAATATAGTTCTGGCCTGTTGGTCTAATCTGTCTAGTGTAGTGTGTGAGTCTATTACGAGTATGTTATAAGATATTATAGAATAAAATAAAGTTTATTGTACGCCAAAACAGCAAACCACATACAGTACGTTCGACGGTTCTTGGCACGTCTGAAGTTAGGCTCTGCGAACTTTAGCGCTTGTACACTCGTAAAAAAATAAATGGTTTGAAAAAATAAATGCCAATAGCAGTTGTTATTGCTGTTAACAACTGTTATTGGCATTTATTTTTATAAATCATTTATTTGACGCGCTTATTTTGAGCGCTAAAGTTCGCAGAGCCTAACTTCAGGTGCGCCAAGAACCGTCGAACGTACTGTACTTATAACTATTGGTACAATGGCAATGATATTTTTAGCCTGTACTGTCCCACAGTCCTGCCTTCAAATTTGAAGTTAGTGTAAACTCAAATGACGGAAGGTATTCTACACTAGCATTTTTAAACGTGAACGTAGAGTTCAACTGTCAATGTCCTTATTTACGCTTACACCAAACCTACCCTGCTCGGCGTTAGAGTTAGTTGGGTTAACTCGTAACACCTCGAGTTATAAAAGACCCTGGGTCACAACTCTACCCTACTCTGGTTATATTTGAACGCAGGACTGAAGGCCAAAGGTATCCTCTTCTGCTCCCATTGTTTCCGGCTCTCGGCTTCTTATTGTTATTTCCTGTCATTCAAGCCATATCGCCATCTCCTTCGTGGTCATCTTTAAGGATATGTCCACCTCTCAATCGGCATGCGGCAGACATGCCCAGCCCAGTCCCAGTTACGCTGTAGCGTTCTGGGCCACGCACGTCAACGATCTGTGTTTTGTAGCGCAATATAGCATTTCAAACACAATCTGTAAGTTTAAAGGCAAGTATGCAAATATCATAATAATCGTGATATTCAGATTAAATAACACATATAAGACTAACAAAAAATCTATAGCAACATATTTATCCAGGTCGCACAGCAGAAACAGCCCTGACTTATTTGTTATAAGGTCACGATTTTAAACACAGCCAGATGCATTACTTCGTCTATATTTCATCATCAGTGCTCTCAAAACGGTGAAGGAAAACATCGTGAGAAAACCGGCATAGAACCAATGTGTCATCCACCAATACGTACGTGGTGTATAAAAGCCTATTCCCTCTCCTAGGGAGAAAGCCTGAGTCCCAGCAGTGGAAACATTGTGGCTGATTATCCTTATGCATATGCATATTTATACAGAACATGAAAAAAATCAAGACACACCACGTGAAGACATGTTTTTAAAATTCATGTTCATTCTTATCAAAACCTACAAAAATACTTCGAGCGTGATGGTTCTTGTTATCTAACAGTTTAAAAGGAAGTCCGCAGTGGAAGTCGTGTGTACTTGCGTAGGTACTAGTCTGGCAGTTTCCACATCGCTACTCACGGGCACTCAGCAGTGATTTAACGTTCATCCTTTGTTGCACACGCTATTTAGCCTAGCATTACGTGTTCATGACATTTGGCTCGTGCATTGACTTTAGTCTTAGTAGGTAATGTTGAATTATCTGTGGTATTAGTCTGTCAAGTATACTGTTAACAATTTTGCAAACAAAAGGTCTTGTCATCAATTATATTATGTAAATCTGCGGTAAAATTAATAACTCTTTTGTAGACTTCGACACCAAAAACACTGTTACAGATAACTCCGTACTGAAAAAACACCGGCCCAACTCTACCTGGTAGAGTAGTCGATATCGGTTCGATAGTTAAGAGCAAAAGGGTCAAAAAGAACGCTGGCCCAAATAATCAGAGTTCGAAACCATTGAAACAAAGCTACCGAGCGAGAGGGCGTTTTGGACGTTTACTGACAAAATCTCACCAGTGTTCTTCACACATTTCTTTGAGGAGCGCATGGAACACTACGCGTCGTTGACAACTTGGGCTCGGTCCTTACCAGGCGACAGTGCAATGAGATACCAATTGCTCATCTTCCGCTTATAGTGGTCGGGAATCACCTTGAGACTCCCGATGCCCGGGCCGTCTCTTGTGGCGGTGGCTGGATTGTGAGGATATCCTGGGACTGGATTGTGAGGCTTTGTCTATTAACTGCTCCATCTTTGTTTTAACTTCATAATTTATATCGTTCATTTTTTTTTCTCCCCTCTTACTCTCCTGTGACATTGTTTTTGCAATGTTTTTTATATTATATAAAACATAGCCTACCTATTTTACTAGTAATTTATTATTTAATTTATTGACAGGTTTATTTTTATTTTTGTATAGCTTCTTTTAAAATGTGAATGTGAGAACACCGTAGACTCCGTAGATTCAAGGATTACAATTTTTATCGTAGTTTTGGGTACAAACCTGACCGGTCTACATTGTCCTCTCATATCTGTTAATGTTGTAGCATGAAAATATTGTAGACAATCACTTTTTTAAAACAGTAACCATGGAGTTTCTTGCCGGTTCTTCTCCATAGGAAACGACCAATTGGAACCGTGCGCTAGCTTTTGACGTTTTATGAGTGTGAGCCTATGTAAAGTAAACGATTTTGAGTTTGAGTTTGATCCGTTTCCTCACGGTTGCAGCCATCTCCTTCGCTTACACCACTGCTTGGGAGGAGGAGGTGACCACTTCCCATTCCCTCTCATTTCGGCCCATGCATGCCTATTGTACTTAAAATACAGTTTTTGTTGTTGGGAATGGGTCCGCCCTGTCAGAAAGATGTTGACTAACAATCATTCCGATCTATTTAAGATAAAACATTCTCGTGACAATACTCAAAAGAAAACAATCGAAACCAGCCAATCCATAACGACAACTAAACATGATGTACCTACTCACAATTACTTTATAATTACCCTACGTGATTTGGGGTCATTATTTATTGGCCGTGAGTATACAATGAAAATCATTTCGTCACGTTTGGCAGACGATGCTTGTTCAATAATCCTTACAGTCTTGCAGCTGGTTGCGTAAGTAAAAAAAAACAAAAGCTGACAAAGAAGTGATTGCAAGAAAAGTATCTTAATTACCGTCTGTTTTTATTGGAGGTCGATAAGAAAACTGGGTTATAGAAACTACAGATATACACATTCTAATGGTTCTTACTTATGTTGGGAAATAGATATAGCTCAATGAAACGTAGATATATCATTTTGAATGATCTGTTAATCAAGATCAATTCTTTTGTCCATAAAGCTACTGAATCTGTTTTGTCTAACAGTGTTTTGGCTTTCTTTTCTTCTAGTAGATCTTTATCACTGAGATTTATAGCTTCACATCATTTGTGGCCTTGTTGGTGTCTTATATTACTTCAATGTATTTTTCTTCAGACATAAATGTTCCACTTGGTAATCCAGGAGCATATTTCCACGACCTCCGATCGACCCGCAAAAATTTTATATGCTTTATCCAAGGTCAAACAACATAACATTGAATATAAATGTTATCCGTTAAATGTTTTCCATCAATAACATTAACCGTGTCTTTCCTTTAAGTTTTTACATTATTACCTTGTTCTTGTACAACCTTCAGTTCTTCATCATATTGTAGCATCTAAGGTTATTGGTAATTTCCTTATAATAAAACGTACTATACAATATAAATTACCCAACTACTGACAAGGTTGTACCATTAGAAAAAACTACTTACTGGTTCATCTTTTAACCACTATTTCAGATCGACTTTAGATGTCACGCCAATCGAATTATGCTATTATACGAGTAATTATACCATTTATATTAACTAAGTGCGCAAAAAAAATGATTCAAGTTTTGTTTAGGTTATGTCACGATTTATATTGTTAATAAATTTGATGGACGAAACTAAATAAAAACACATTTATTACACGTTGCCGAACATAAGATATGTATAATAAGTAGTATTTTATTTATTTCTAGTTCCAGTAAGTAAAAAACAGTGTGATCTTCAAACGTGCTGCTGGATAATTATATTCACTCACGTGCACAGATCTTCTTGCTTATTCAAATTATACAGGTTTCAAGTTTCAATCACTGTGGCATTAAGAAAGACCTCTTTATTATCATTGGTAACTATGAATTTTGCTCAATTATCATATTAACTGATAGTAGAATCTCTGAATGGACATATTTTCTCGTTGTCATAATCTTTTTCTTCTTCAATTTATCCATCCATAATTTTCTTCTATATTTCTTCATTTCCCAAAGCGTGAAATACATTTATTGATATACATATAACAATTTACTTTTCATATAACGGTTCTCCTTCAAGTTATTTTCTCAGCCAGTAAGATTCCATTGTGTTCAAGCAATGTCAGGTCTAAAAACTAGACCGTTATTTTCATCACTTACATGTCTAACTACTGTTTACCCACGATTTAGATGCATTGCATTGAATATTACTTCACAAAGGTCTAAATTAAAATAGGCTTATTTCATATCGCGATTAACACTAAAATTAGCAGTTATCATTTTTGCAACTACTTGATAGTCATTGGTTTCTGGTTCAATGATTTCCTGATCAGTAGGTTTCAAAATGTTGATTATTATTATTGCATTTTTATTTATTATTTTGTGATAATCTTTTAGTGTAGTGACTTTAGTGCAATTTATTGATGTAGAATATTTGTACAAATTCCAAACCGTCACTTCGCTTAACCTTTAAACCAATTACTATTGAAAGGTACTCGTATATCTACCCAAATAATTTTTGGTATTGTTAAAAGATAGTAAATTGTTTATTAGAGGTTAAAGTTATTAATTCAACTAGTACCTTGGCACTTAAAACAAACCAATAATCACCATCATCTTCCACTTTGTTAGCAACAATTGCGAAATCCAATTGACTCTTAAATTATTTACCCTTTTTAGGTAACTCAGTGCCAAAACTACGGCGTAAATTGATTGAACAACGTTACAAAATATTTGCGACCGGTGTTCCGCCAATGTTCGTACTTTAGGCCAGATCCAAACGAGATCGATTTCAACTACAACTGTCCTTTCACTATCACGCTCTGACGTTGCTTAATATTTTCCCGTCGAGGGCATTATCAGTACAATCACATTTTTATTTGCAAGTTATTATATAAATAGATACTGTATTATCAATGGTGTTGAATTAATTCTTTTTAGTGTTAGTTATCCATAATTCCATATATAGTGTTGTATCTGTTGAGCAGATTACCGTAACGGAAAGCCAGCAGGGTTGATATTTTATGTTTACTCTCTTGCAAGATTCACGGATATTCTCTTCGAGTATTCCTTCTGTATTCTCTAAAAGTGTGTAGTAAACCATTTTTACTGTGATACATTCATCGTGAATTTATACAAGTACTAGCCTCTGCCAGCGGCTTCGCTTGCGTGATAGTCTGTTTATACTCCCTTAAACTGGAGTTTCGTAAAATCCGTTCTTAGCAGATATGGCTTACACCTTATAAGGATATATAGATAGGATAGTTTCTGAGATGTCGTGATTTATCAGTGAGTGGTTTTTTATATTTATATAGATTTAACTTTGACTGACATTTAACAAAAATATATCAGCATATCTATATCCACCTTTATTCTTATATCTATAGATATGTTTGGTATCTGCTACAAAACGAGAAGACATAACATAACTGTGTTAATAAATTTGTTTAGCCACAGGTGAATAAAAAAAATCCTACGTTCGGTCCCCTGGCCCGGCAAAGAAGGAAGAAAGCAAGGACGACCCATATTTTATCTTTACTTTGTTTACTAAGCACAAATCCAGATTGCAGCCGACGACGAAGAAATCTCTAATGCCATTTGAAAACCCAGAATACTTTACCTGACCAAGGAATTTAAAGCAGGATTTTTTTACTAGTCGCCATTCAAATTATCAACACAGTAATGTTATGTCTTCTAGTTTTGTAGTACATACCAATTATGTAAACAAAAGTACAGAGGTTGATAAGGATACGTGTTTACTGAAACATTTTTGATAAATGTTAGTCAAAGTTGAATACTCCTAAGAATTCACGGTAAAACACTTTAATGATTGTAGAATTGTAGAAATGTCGCTTACCTATGAGTTTACTAACAACTCGATTTTTTCCATTGTGCATTAGCATTTCTTTACTAACTAGTTTAACATTATACACTGTTAGTACAGGAAATGTGATTTTCATTAGGTTTGTAAAAATTTTAGTTTCGGTTGCTGTGTTTTTATCGACTAATTTTGTACCTTTACCTTGGCCTAGCACAATATAAATTACCCTTTCAGAATTATCTCGCAGAGCATCAATTTTGTCGTAATTAGCTTTATTTTTATTGTTTTCTTTACTGTTAGCTTGTTTTTCTTCTAATATTTTTTTGGTTTTCTTTTGCTTTTCTATAATAATATTCAGTTATTTACTTGAGTTTTGGTCAGAAACCAGCTCTTTGAGTATTCTATCGCTGTGACCAGAGTCTTAACTATAGTATAATGATCAATATCACTTATATAATATGACTGACTGTGGAAGAAGCGGTACCCTCATGATTGTTTTAAAGTCCAGGGAACACCTGCTTTTTGGTCGTGATCAGCTTCAATATTGATCAAGTACTCAAATAGATGGTGGAAAATATTATTTAGTGACTATCCAGACTTGGTCCCATTTTCTGAAATACTCCAAATGTCCGTTTAACTAGATGATCTGAATAAAGTCTTCAATGAAGCAATAAACGAGGCCACCTACTGGGCCTATTTTTTTTCGGTTGGAAAACTATCAAATTATTCCCCCCGCTCTGGGTGGAACTAGATGGAGTGTCAGATATTTACTGCCTAAAACCCATCTGTGGTTCTTAAATTTTCCCTTTACATTCTAACGCGGTAAATTCTAAAAAACGTGTTTAAAAAACGTGTTTTCTTTCTTTTTTCTTTCTTTAATATGTAATGAATTGTCGAAATGTAAAGTCGGAAAATGGAACTCAAAAACTAGAAAGAGTAGAAATAGTATATATTCTACACATTTAAACCCGGATCGGAACAAGTGCACCAACCTGATAGATTTATCAGAATTGCGAAGCACAGCATAGTGAACAATTGTGAGAATTAACACGTAAGCCATTGTGTTATGAACCAGTTTTTATCGTTATTAATCTGTGCGACCTTTTTTTTCTACTGTTCGAAGTACGCGAACTGTTATATAGGTCATTTAGGCCTACAGTTACACCGGGACGCGTAGCTTCATAGACGCGTATTAGTCACTATACGCTTGGTATACGCCTGCGTGAAGTTTACATACAACACTATTGAAACTCTGTCGACGAAGCAGCAGCGTCGAGCCGTCGTGTTGCGTCTATGAAGCCACGCGTCCGGACAGTAGGCCATAGTTTTGTATGTAAGCATCACGCAGGCGTGAACCAAACTATAATGACGAATACGCGTCTATAAAGCTACGCGTTTGTGGTCAGTAGGCCTTATGTTTTGATTATGACAGAAATGCTTGTATTGCGTGCCTCGTGGTTGTGGCTCGTGGATAAGTGAGTCACATTGAACTACTTAAGTAGGTATGTTTTCGTGATCAAGTTCAAGATGGATGCTTGACTAAGTATGTTTTATGAAATATGAATTGTTTGCGCCGCATTCTCTCAAGGGTATCTACTTCCGTGAAAGTATCCTATGTGCTATTCCAGGACATATATCCGTGCTACAAATATCTATATTCATTCAGCCGTTTGACCATGAAATAACACACGTACCGGTACACACAAAAGCTTTCGCGTTTATATTATTAGTGTGATAATACTGTGGCCACAGTAAGACAGAAGCCAGCCAAGCCAATCATTAGAAAATTGATGGTTATGCAGATAAAATGACAGTATTCCTACAGATAACAGTGGCAGCAAAAACATGGACTAGACACATAGAAACTTTCTAGTAGATATACACCGTTAAATTTTGGTCGTTTTAATCCCGCGGAGGGTCGATTCGGTACATGAAACCCTATCGATTTGTAAAGATAAAAATGAAAAAAAAATCCTTTTTTTTTTAAACTCGATTTAATATACGCATGTAACGTCAGCTGATCGAGGTCAATGAACTGTAGGTAGTTAGTACGCAACGACCGACAACTACGTACAAGGTCATTGACTCGTTTACTTAAAGAAATTCATTTCGTACATGCATATATTAATTCGAGTTTTAGAAAAAAGTATTTTTAATTTTATCTTTATAAATGGATAGTTTTTCATGTACCGAATCAACCCTCCACGGGATTAAAACGACCAAAATTTAACGGTGTAGATATAGGTTATTGAAAGTAATATAATATAAATGAGGCAGATCAAGTATTAGACTCCGTAAAATATCAAGTACAACTTGATGATGACGTCAGCGAAGCTGACGTTACTAAGCATACACTAGAGCATTTGCAAAAAGGATCTCAACAGCAGGAGCTTGTAGTGAACGTATCAAATGCATACGATCAAACAATTATCACTATCTTGGTCTATCATCATTTGTATTAGCTGGCACGAGGTTAAGTAAACTTAGTTAATTCATTAATAATGTTATTAAATTGCTTGCAATCGTTTTCTTGAATGAATCAGAAGTGATAGTAGAATTATTTGAAATAAATTTCAATGTAGTAAGATCTGTAATATTACGATTTAGCAATAAGTTGGAGACATTCACTTCAGGCCGTAGTCCGTCATAAAATCTTTATTTCGCTACGTATAATTGTTACTGCCCACTTTAAAAGTAAAGTAGTTGACGTTGACAAAATACTGCTAATAAATTTTCCTAGAATATATTGAGAAATTCCCATTCACTGCGGTTATTCTAAAAGGATTTAGTATAGGAATTTCCCCAATCGATTTAAAATCTAATTCTTCCAGTTAATTATCTACCGGATCTTTTTAAATTTTAAACATAATAGTTTTAGCCTTGATCTAGTCTCATTCGTGGTCATTATTTATATATATTTACATAAACCCAACGGAGAAACGTGACGAATTATAGTCCATAGACAAACACATTGAACATGGCTTTAGAGTACTTCCTTCTTCATAAAGTAAACTTGTTAATCGTATTCCTATTGATTTCAAGGTGAATACTAAGATATTTGCTAATGGAACAGGACGTCATAAAAAGCAGCGGATTATTGTGAAAACTTAAAAATCAAGGTCAATCTAGCTCATATGCAACCAAATTTTAAAATTCAAATTTTAAGTTATTTTTTTTGGTGATATAACTATTGATATCAGAAACTAGTATTAAGCTGTAATCGGTGAGTTTGGTCTGACATCACCATAGTTGATGATGATGATAGTGACGATGATGGTGATGATGACGATGATGATGACGTTGACTGTGGTGACGATGGTGCTGATCGAGCTGATGAGCGGTCGAATATAATACATCATTTTAACTGGACGATTAAAACAAGATTAAAACTGATCGAATATGAAAAATCCTGTCAAATGTCTTGCTTCTCTCTACGTTTAATCTAATGCAAGTTTATCGGTCAATCAAGTCAGGTCAATTATAAATGCATACATAAGTACGGTCTTACACTATCCATTCTAAATATGATATTTAAAAACTACTAAATTATTATTACATAATAATGAATCAAAAACCTTTATATATGAAACTACATCGATGTTCAAATCATTATTTTTAAACAGAAACAAAACATAATTATTTCAAATTATGAAATCTACGGAATTCATAAATATCATCGCGTCAACCAAAAATGTCAAGAGCACACGACGACGTAAAGAGCTACTACGCTGCGCGCGAGCTGGTACAGTCACCAGCATAAATATCTTATATCAATCAAAAGCTGAGAGAAGAAAAGAAATTGCATGACGAAAATATGAATGTTAAGATTACAAGTAGTAAAAAATTAAAAAAGGATCGTTCGTTTTCATAAAGTCACTGGATAATGAAAAAGTGAAAAATATAAATGTAGATTGATGAATAGAGAAGGAGTGGAAGACCAAAGAAAAAATGGATGAGTTGTATGATAAGAAAGAAATGGAAGGCATTGGTAGATTGACGGTAAACAGTCAAGAATGGTTGTTGAAACTAAACGTGTTGCGCTTAATCCAATGTACGTGCGACAGGGCAAGGGAATATCGGTGAAGAAAACACTTATCAAAATATATTAGTTTTTTATTTTAACACAAAAGTATTTTTAATCTAAATAAAATCATAATTTAAAAATTAAAGCATGTACAAACGTCTCATAAAATAAAAAGGAATTACTGGCATCAAGAAAATCGTCCACATTGATGTCAATAGGAACTGTGCCCAGAACGCTGGCAGCATTGCCACGTGGAATGGCATTGCGTTGGCCAAAAAAAAGCCCGGCCTTCTGGTCACGTGAAGAGTCGACTAGCCGTTTGCTACTCTTAGACAAAATCGCTTTTAAATGTCGAGTAATTATCACATAACTATGCATGTGACTGTATAGCTTCAACGCAAAGGTCATCTTTGTTCGACGATATTTTAGCGTTATTTAGTCTGTAGTGATTATATTTGAGGTCGTATTAGATGGTTTTGCGAATGAAAGTAGAGTAGAGCGGTTTATTAGACAAGCAGCTGCAAGGTTATAATTGATAGAATCTGTTGTGTGATTGTAAAACCTTCATTGTGGTGGCGGATCTTCTATGACTTTATTTCTTAGATGTTTTGATTGACCCATACTCTTCTTTATGGTAGATAAAATTATTCAATGACATCTCCCGCCCTTGGGCGGAGCGGGAGATAGTGTCAGACTCTTACTGACTAAAAACCTAGCCTGTTCCTTAATTGCCTTGCTTCCAGGGCCCTGGCATGCATTTTCACACTTTCCCAAGGCCTCAGAGTAGGTCGACCCTGTTGGGCCCCTAGAGTTTGCTAACAACTCCTTGAGGCGCGCGGGAACAATGTGCGCTGTCGACGACTTGGGCTCTACTACATCACCCCGCGAAATCGCGAAAAAAATGTGCTGGTCAGTACATTTACGTTCGCCTAAATGTATTGAACTTGCTAATTTTTTTAGCGATTTTAGGTTTGGTCCCATAGTAAAAGTTGTTTGTTATCATGACTACAATCAAGTGTTTAAGTATCGTACCTACACTAATTACCAGTCACACTATATATATTTGTCGTGGAAAACGAATTCTAGTTACTAAGTGTTTATGTTCTTTTTACTGTAGTACTAAGTAGTAAGCGAGTAGGGTGACGCCGTGACGTCACTTATTATGGCGTCAAGTGGTCAGAGTCGGCATTGGAGGGATGGGACCCCGGGAGCGCAAGGCATTAAGGTCTGCGCGGGCGCGGGTGTAACACCTCTCTGATACGAAACTGTCGGTTGCCCAAACATTCGTTATTACTTAGCATTGCTACCTGTGTTTCTATTTAGAACACTACTTGTGAACTGTGAAAGAGACATTATAATTAATTGAAAATCAAGTGCGTAGTTATTTAAACTCCGTTCGGTATTAAACCCAGTACCAATGAACCAAGATGATGACGGCTATATCGCTCAGCCATTCCTGGCGCCGTCATCAGAAGTGGGATCTGGATCTGCTCCCACTGGCGCGCAATATTTGAGGTGCGACAGAGAAATATGATGCAACTAATTGAAACCATAAGAACGCCGATGTTGGTGCGTTTGAAATTACGCTACCAGTAATCAACCCAAAACAGCCCGATTCTAAACCGCGTTTTGTGTGCTACAGTGACAGTGATATCGGTCTCAACGAACCCTGAAAGACAGTGCTTCATCATGGTTGTCACAAATATCAAAAGTGGGCATGATGTGAGCGCATGTTCGTGACGTATTTTACGGAGTGTTCAAATATCAGCAAGCTGGCTGTCACCGTGGGACGATTACGGAAAGCGCGGTGTCGAAGAAGCGTGCTTTACAGCAGGGGCGCAGGCTTCACGGTTGCAGAGCAACGTGACGAGTCAATGGTGGTCAAATATGGTGGTATATGCAGACAGTTGGAGCAATCTGGTCAGTCGTTCAATTTTTATTTTGTATCCTGTGCTGAATGGTCTTTTGTTAAGCAGTCTATCAGTCCTAATTTCGAGGGGCAACGTAAGTACGCGATTGTTTATATTAACAGTGTCGATCGGTCGGTTGTCATAAATCGTAGAAAAATCTTAGGTGACGATTTTATTCATAGGCACTGCTTACGGCATATTTCAAGTGGTGCCAGACGATTGTTTGAAATATGGCGTGATGATTGAGCGTAAAATCTTTAAAGATTTCATAATACACAAAAGACTTATTCTTCTTTGATTATTTCATAACAAAATTGGTTGCTAAGTGTAATTCTAAATCTAATACATTGCATTCTCGAGTTAAGTCCGGTGAGTTTTAAATCAGACTTCAAGACTCGTGGTCCATAATTAACCATGTGCATGAGTCACTAATGAACTTTGAGTGAAAGAAAAGGCTCTTGAAAAGGTATACGGCCATTAGTTATTGGTTCGAACATGTAGCTTAATAAGTGCATAACAGTGCTGCCGGGTCCAAAAAAGTTATGATCGTGCGCCAACTTCGAGGGAATCGTATGCCAGGGAATTTTTGAAGTGCAAGGATCGTACAACTAAAAAGTACAAAGTTTTTTTTTTTTTTTAAATAACTAAAAGTCGTTCAATATTGGGGAGAAATGCTGTAAAGCTATTTTTGCGTTTATGCAATTTTTCTGTGGTCAGATTGTTTAAAAAAAAGATTTATTGGCTTAAACTTCGTGGAGTTTTCGTTTTTTCTATTGTTTGGCTAGTAAGGTAACTTCGGTGTTTCATCTGATGAACCGATTCTAAGTTTTGTTTTGATAAAATTTATTTAAAGATAAGAGACGAGACTGACGGGAAAAACAGGTGTTTGATAGGTCGCAAGTATTACTGAAAGAAAAAAATAATAAGTTAGGTACGTAAAAATGCAAGCAAATGCAGCCTTTGAGTGACTATTGAAGGAATCTTCGTGTAGGTGAAGGATCTGGGTATGCGTTGGGTTGTTGAAGAGTTCCTTAAACTCATACTTGCCTGTAGAGCACATTCGTTTGTTATGAAATGTAGCCAGACTTGTAAGGTATAAAAAAAAATCGTACATTTTCCGTACGATCTTGGTCTAGCGATCGTACATGAGTAAAAATGCCAAAAATCTTATGAGTACGATTTAAATCGTACATCTGGCAGCGCTGGTCCATAAATTCGTTGATGGATGTATGACCTGTAAAGTACTTAAGTCTAATTCTGGTCGTATACAATCGGAACCCAACCCGAGTCCTGAGTATTCATTGGCGAATCTGTTCATGTTAACTTAAGGAGCATTATCAGTGCCATAAACGATGCTAATACGCCATAGTTTTTATTGATGCTCTATTAAATTTACACTTTTCGTAATAACTCAGCCAGCAACATTGAGTCACAAAAAGGTGCGTTAAATGTGTATTTTACGATGTCACAGCCTGTCATTGAGTTTAAAGAATAACAAAAAAAAAAAAAACTCTAGAAACCTCTTAGAAACACATTTGGTCCATGTTTTGTGTGAAGCAACACTCAGTAAAAAGCAATAATTTACGTCAATAGACATGTCATATCGTCCAACAAATTACGTGAAACAAATTCAGGATATCGGAGTGTAATGCAATTCAGTGCAGCAAAACAAAAAAAAGTAGCCAAAAAAAACATTTGGTTAGGTAAACGTGGTCGACCCTTAACGACAGTGGAGAATTAATTGTGTAATAAAAAAAAGGGGTGTTTTAAAGTTTCCTAAACTTAAGTGGCCAATGAAGCTGAGCACAAGATTGCTCAGTTTAAGATTTTAAGTGGAACTACGTGAAAAAGTGTTGATAATAGACCACGAGAGCAAACAGCACACTGAGTTTATTTAATTTAAACAGGACGACCGAAGCCAAGAGTTATGATAGAGTGAAAACTTAGTAATTTTGATGGACTATAGGTTGAAATAGGTTTAGCAGTTGTGGAACAACCTGTGGTTGTTCTAGCTACACATTGTCAAATAATAGCCGACATCCTATCTTACAGAAATAAATATAGCCGGCGTCCCATCTTACTGGAACTATTATAATGATTGAATTCTTGTAACATACTGGATGGGTATGGCTCTATAGGACTCTGTATTTGTTTTATTACAATGCAAAGTTTCAGATTATTTAAATTCATCAGTCATACTTCTGATTTCGAATTGTTACTTTGGATGTTAATCTTGCTTTATAATGGCATGTGGGGCTAGAGTATAAACATACTTGTCTTTTAATTTAATTTTATAATATGTCAAGGGTGCTTTAACTTAAAATTCCTATAGGGTAAAATAGGATCAGTGGTTGTGTATTAACACAACATGCTCCTATGAGAAGTTAAGAAGTTACAGCAGTTAGCACCTGCATTTATCTTGTTGGACGTATGTGCCAATTAGAATAGAATTTTAGCAGGATAACACTTGCAGTTATCTTATTGGACTTATGTGCCAGTTAAAATAGAATTTTACCAGGCTAATGCTTGTAAGTATCTTATTGGACATGTATGCCAGTTGGAATAGAATTATGGCAGGCTGATGCTTGCAGTTATCTTATTGGACTTTTGTGCCAGTTAGAATGGAATTATAGCAAGCTAAAGCTTGCAGTCATTTTATTGGACTTATTTGCCAGTCAGAATAGATTATTAGATTCTTTTAACTTAACGGATTATTAAAAAAAAAGTAGTGTTTTAAAATCTTATAAACTCAAACAGGGACAAGGCCCTTGAACTGTTGACAGGACGTGTAACTAGACCGTTAAATCTTATAACTGATCGTGAAACGAAACATAAATGTTTGCATGAGAAGAGAAAACGGCAAAGAACATGAAAAAAAAAAAAGTAAGCGGTAAGTACGAAAATTTAAATTTCATAAGGATAAAGCTTACTTATTTAAATTTGATATTGGTGATTTAGTTTTGATTCCAAAATAAAGAGAGAAACCAGACTAAATTGGATCCTAAATACAAAGGATCTTTCAAATTATTAGAGTTACTTGATGTCGATTGTTATCTTTGAAGCCTTTGATTAGTAAACGAACCTATGAGTATACTCACAACTGTATACGAAAGATGCCTCTAAGTAGTGCTCATGATGAGCTATATTTATTTGATGTAGAAGATGAAGAGGATTATACCTCCACAGAAAAATAGACACATACCATGGCTATTTGGTCGCACTGCATGCACCAATCTGTAGCCGTAACTGCAATAAACTGTGAGTTGTTCAGGGCGCGGTGGGCAGTTGGTGATGTGGCGGGGGCCTGGGTTTCTGAGGAAACTATTTTTGTGTTGGTCATTTGATGACCTGAGTTTGGTCGCACTGCACGCACTTATCTGTAGTCGTGACTGCAATTCAATGGCGAGTTGTTCAGGGTGCGATGAGCAGTAAGTGGTGTGGCGAGGGCCTGGGTTTCTGCGGAAACTATTTTGTGTTGGTCATGTGATGGCCTGGGAGTCGTGGACTCTAGAGAAGTGACAAGGTTTGTCATATGTTGCTGAGACAGCTGGGCCATGAGCGTTGTATGTGATCTGATTAAGTTTGGTTATTGTGTTTAAATGTTAACTTTTTGATATTTTTGAGATTTAGAGGTACCTTTTGATACTCTGATTTTGGTTCTAAAAAAAATGTTGACGTTAAATTATTGATTGCTATTGTACTTGTTCTTGGTCAGGTTGGCCGAGGATGTACTGTTATTCCAAATCTGAATTTTGGTTACAGGTGCACACGAGGACGTGTAATTTGTCAGGTTGGCCGTGTCGTGGAAAACGAATTCTAGTTACTAAGTGTTTATGTTCTTTTTACTGTAGTACTAAGTAGTAAGCGAGTAGGGTGACGCCGTGACGTCACTTATTATGGCGTCAAGTGGTCAGAGTCGGCATTGGAGGGATGGGACCCCGGGAGCGCAAGGCATTAAGGTCTGCGCGGGCGCGGGTGTAACACCTCTCTGATACGAAACTGTCGGTTGCCCAAACATTCGTTATTACTTAGCATTGCTACCTGTGTTTCTATTTAGAACACTACTTGTGAACTGTGAAAGAGACATTATAATTAATTGAAAATCAAGTGCGTAGTTATTTAAACTCCGTTCGGTATTAAACCCAGTACCAATGAACCAAGATGATGACGGCTATATCGCTCAGCCATTCCTGGCGCCGTCATATTTTTTAAATTTACTTCGTTTTTACTATGATAGCCAGTAGATTGGACGGCTTGGACTGCCTGTACATTAATCGTTATATTAATGCTCACATAAGTATTGATCATTATTATTTGATTTTTTTCGATGTGATTGATCTTTATTTTTCTTATTCCCATACATTATTTACATTTTTAAATATTTTTTAAAACAAAAATTTAAAAAAAAAACATTTAAAAATATAAAAAACAGTAGTCTGCCGGTGTCGGGAGCAGGGTTCAAACTACCGGTGGTTAGGGCTCCAGAGACAGGAACCTCCTCACAATGCGAGCCGTATCGAGAACTACTGCCTTCTGGTTCAAGCCCTTGATCGAACCGCGTAACGACAGCTTCGACAGATGGTCTTCGAAGCTTATTATTATTTTATGGGTCGGACAGTAAACGAGTAGATTAAGGTTATGTATAATTGGATCATCTGAATAATAAAAATCAATAAAAAAAGAAAAAAAATCTCATTGGGTGTTCTCTACAGGAAACATCCAATTGGCACTAGTTTGTAACGTTTTAAAAGAGCCCATGATGCATTGAATTTCAAAGAAATTGTTTAAAAAAAATCTATGAAAAATCATTACTGCATCGCGGACTCGCGTACGAAGAGTTTCCTACCGTCCATAGCAAAAAAAAACGGCAAAAAAATAAAAAAAACACGTTTTATCTATGGTATGCCCCACTTATATTTATTTCATTCTACGTTTTGTATTTGTTGTTATAGCGGCAACAGAAATACATCATCTGTGAAAATTTCAACTGTGAAGCTATCACGGTTAATGAGATACAGCCTGGTGACAGACGGACAGACAGACAGCGAAGTTTGTTTTAGTAATAGGGTCCCGTTTCAGCCTTTGAGTACGGAACCGTAAAAAAAAACCCGGTTTTTATATTTATATTTATACAAACTTCATGCAACACAAAGGTACAAAGGCGGACTTAATGCCTTAGGCATTCTCTACCAGTTAACCTAGGGTGGTGAAGAGAAAACATGGCAGGTGCATAAAAAAAATAAAAAAAAAGCTTATTAAAACATCAAAGGTTCACATATACATATATATATATCAATAAAATTAACATACATATATATTTATATATATAATATACCTACATATACATACATTTATATAAAGTAAAAGAAAGGGGTTTTTGAGACGACTCCGCTATTTGTGGAGAAAATGATTCCGTAACTTCCGCTTAAATGCATACTGACTGGTGGCCGTCCTGGTGGATAGAATTGTCATTGTAGCGTGCGAAATCATTGCGCTCCTGTGGCCGACAAAACGGTCGCGGCCTTAAACTAAATCGCAGAAAGACAATACCACAAACAAATTGGCATAACAATAACGTAACCTTTATATTGTGATACCTAAATTAAGTTCGTCAAACTAGTTTACAAGCTAATAAACTTTTAACAAGATATTGTTCTAGAACCCAGGGATGTTGTTGATATAAAATTTCGGTTCTGATTACGGATATGATAAGATAAGATGAGATAAGTCATTTATTTGTATAAACATGTGTATGTTAAGATGGAGAGATGATCAATATAGTTCAACATGTTTTGCTGTAATCGGCGTACAAAATTATTCAAAATAGATAGAAAATAGTCAAAATTCAGTAAATTTAATTATAGTCACTACAGAAAATAGTCAAAATGCAATCATGAAATTGTATTATTTAGGGTTCCATGCCCAGGGGTAAAAACAGGACCCTATTGCTAAAATTCCGCAGCCACTTATGGGCTGGTGCTGCCAAATGCCACCTAGCAGCTTTGGACTCGGTGGAAAGGCGTGCGAAGAGGCTAATTGGTGATCCAGATTTTTTATTTATTTATATAAACAAGTGCTTGACTGCGATCCCACCTGATTTGGTTAAGTCCAATCTACAAAGCCTTGAGCACAGGCGTAGAGTAGCCAGCCTTTCGGTATTTTACAGAATGCATTTTGAAGAGTGCGCGGGAATTGCATGACTTTATTCCGCCATTTCAATTCTGCCATCAGAAAACCCGCGTACGGCGAATATCGACCCTTACGTTGCTGAAATTTCTACGGTCCGAACTAAGCGTTCTATTTCGTTAACGACTTGGTAAAACGCTTAGTTCCGCGTACATCGAAGGACTGGAACAGTTTGCCTGCTGCGGTCTTCCCGTTCCATTATTTAATTAGGTGTCTTCAAGGCTAGAGTGAATAGGCTCTTAATAAATTATTGCGCCTCACCATCAACGATTGCATTACTACTTACCATCAGGTTTGATTGCAGTCAAGCACTAGTTTATATCAGTAAAAATAAAAGTTGAACCATCATGGCAGTCGACTTTGAATGCGCAGTATCTCAGGACCCGGGGCTGGTCTTTATGTGACTGATGGTGAGCTACCATTACTCACCGTCAGCAGGTCCGTGCCTACGGTGATCGTCATACGTCTATCTTCTTAATTCTACATCTAATCACAACTCTAAGTAACTTAGAGCAGTAATTTCGTAACAAAACAGTAATAACATAAATCTATAAAAAAAATTCAATGCGAATTCAGCTGACCAGCAGTTAACCATAGACCGTGAACTCAATGGCATAACCTTCAATTTTAGGGAAAAGTTCACCCATACTCTAGACATGGCTCGACCTTCGAATCATACCGTGTAATATTTAAATTACAAGTCTTCCACGCTTGAGTCATAAAGCATGGCGAAGAGTAGGTATAGAATAGAATAGAATAAACTTTATTGTACACCAAAATATGTAGTAACAATTCACAGAAACTTAAATCTATGGGTACAATGGCGGTCTTATCGCTGACAGCGATATCTACCAGACAACCTTAGGATGGATTATAAGAACTTTAAAAAGAGGGCTAGTCTGCAGTGTACTACTAGCAAATATAACTAACATAAACAAAACTAAAAATACGACAAATGGATAAAATATACTTATACAAAAGATAATACATAAGCTTAATATATATATATATATAAAAATATATCAGTAAATGTATAAAAATATATATAATTATGCGTTACATAATTAAATGGAAGCGAACAAAGAAAAATCAAGAAAAGAATAAAGGGTAGTGATGGAAGAAACTAAATTAGGTAGACGCAAAATCATATTAGAGAGAAAGGTATCTAATGTTCTTTGTATGTACGTAGTGGGTGAAGTGGATAGGTAACCATCCATTACATACATTGTTATAGCAGCAAGAAGAATACATCATCTGTGAAAATTACAACAGTCTTACTACCACGGTTCATGAGATATAGCCTGGTGACAAACAGACGGACAGCAAAGTGATAGTAATAAGTTCCCGTCTTCACCCTTTGTTTGGGTACAGAACCTTAAGAAAATCTATGTGATCGATGGAGTTGAAAGGTAGTGTAATGGTGACCACGTACTGTCTGTCGGAAGATGCTGCGTTGGATGGCCACCTACAAGCTGGACCGATGACCTGTGGTGCTATTCTCTAAGAGCGCTGCCTCAATGACCAACACCCTAATTAGGATACATTGGATTGTCAACCTAATGAACCTATGCATTGGATTGGTAATTCAATGTATCCTATTTGGATGTTCGTCGTTGCGGCAACGCTGCGTTTTCTTAGAGAATAGCACCACTGGTGAGGGTCATGGGAATCCGATGGATGCGATCCTCACAGGACCGGTCGTTTTGGCAACAGTTGGAGGTCTATGATCAAAAGTAGATGTCTTTTTCTATTTGATTATTTAAAAAAACGACATCTTCATTAATAGAACTTTTGTTTTATCTAAGTATAAATATAAAAGCGAAATACCACTCACTGATTTCACAAAAACTATAACACCTACAAACTTAAAAATTTGGCAGATTCTATATAGAATAAAGATGTCCGGTAAGAGCGGATTTTACTAAACTAAGGAGGTTCATCGACGGCGCGTACTGTTCCCACGCGCCTCAAGGAAATGTCGGCAAACCGTAGGGGCCCAGCTTGCCAGCAGGCAGGGTCAAAGCCTACTGGGGCCAAGGGTCTGCTTCTGAAAGCAAGGCAATGAAGGAACGGGGTATTTTTTTGTCAGTAAAAGTCTGACACTAACTCCCGCTCCGCCCAAGGGCGGGAGATGTCATTGGATTATTTTTACCCACCGAAAAAAAAATGTTATTGTTATTAATGTAGTTTATATTATGACGAAACATAAAAGATGATTCGATACAAGATTTATGTAGATCGTTACGAGTTTTTTTTTTATAATCATATTGTGACCACACTTTTGATTTAAGTACGGATTGTTAAAATATAAAAGGATGAACTTGAAACCCTAACGTCGAAAAGCCCATATAAGAGCTTTAAAAATTCTTTAATCATTTACTTATTTTTTTGACAAAATTACTATAATCCAATAAACAGGCGCTCACTCTATCATGAGTCTCATTTATAAATTTCTATGAAACGATCAAGGACAGACGCTTGATCGCTAATTTTTTGTCGTATTGATATAATGTCATACTTGTTTCTGCCACTGGTTTTATAATATTAGTGTGATAAAACAGTGAAGCGAGACTTTTTCATATCTTCAAGTAATCAATTTTCTTTAACAAAAAATCCTACTATTTATTTATTAACAAGTTGTAACTTACGTTACGGAGGAGATCCAAGGCAGTGTTCAATGGAAACTTACAGAATAAAAATACATTTAATAAAACAATATTAATGTTGCCTAGTCATAGAACAGCAGTATAGTGCCTATTAAAGTATTATTTAGAATCCAACGTTTATTTATTTTATATAGTAACATTAACATTTGACAGAATCATTTAATATACTACTAGTACTTATGCTAAATTACTCAGTGCTCACAATTTTACAGTTTTCCTGCTATAAACTACAACTCATAAACCTCCACAATTTATCACATATCGAGACTTGTCCGTCTTAAACCCAGTAACCTGGTTACACTACTGACCTTGCTGTTGTTGCCAGTGCACATGAGACAAAGTGCGCATCTTTATGCATGCTTGCAACACCGCTCGGCCGAGAGAAAATATTTAGGGGTCAGATTTTAAAAGGTCAGTGAATTTAATGTGGTCTTACTGCGTAGTGAATAATGGAATTTGATGGGTTTAATATTGTTTGTTTTTTGTAAGTAGACAGTTTGTTTATTGATTGTATTTTGATGGTCACGATGTTTTAGTGGTAGCAATTGTAGATTTGTAGCTGCTACGATTAAGTTCATTAAGTTTTGCATCAGAAAAATCAGTGAATTAAATTCACTTTTTTTTTACACATTCATTCACATTAATTAATTGAATTTATTGTTTCGTTTTATTAGGATTCAGGAAATGTAAATAAACCGGTAACATTTTTTTTAAAGAAATTGTAGTCGTTTGTGGATAAAGGAGCAACATCAACTGATTAAAAATAGACCGTCATCGTCGACTACATTATTATTGTTAACAATCAGGTTTTTTTATGATAGGTAAAATCATTCAATGACAAATCCCACCCTTGGGCGGAGCGGGAGATAGTGTCAGACTCTTACTGATTAAAAACCTACCCTATTCCTTCATTGCCTTTGTTCCAGGGCCCCGGGGTTCACTTTCGCCTAACCCTAGGCCCCAGTAGGCTTCGGCCCTGCTGGGCCCCTACAGTTAACCATCAGGTGAGATAGTGATCAAGCGTGAGCATAACGATAAAAAGACTAACATGTAGATAGAGTAGAAAATTTCCTGCCGGGAACGTATTGTCGAGAAAAAAGTATAACATGTGCTAGTCTAGGACATGGTCTACCCATGTACTAAGTTTCGAAATCCGTTCAGTCGTTAAAGAGAGAAGAAGTAACAAACATAAAAACACTCACAAACTTCTCCTTTGTAATGTACATATTAGTATTTATTTATTAAAACTTCATGCAACACAAAAGTACAAAGGTGGACTTAATGCCTTAGGCATTCTCTGCCAGTCAACCAATGAAGAGAAAACATAGCAGGTGCAGAAAAAAAAAAAGATTAATAAGAAAACAAGTGTAAAAATGTATATAAATAAAGAAAATATACATATATAATTAATATAATATAACCTAGTTTGAAAATATACGTAATATAATGACCACGGTTTCATATAGAGGAAAACAATATTAACCCAAAAAAACAATCTTTTAAAAATGTCCTTTTAAAACCATGACACAACACAACACAATTACATCATGGCTACCGAACTCCGGAGTTATTCAAACTTCGAGCTGGCATACTGATTCAACGGACCAACATTATAGAAACGGGACGGGAATAATAATGTGCGCAAGGTACAGGATATCGACGATCAGACTCAATGTTCCGGACAGTGACCTCCCGTGCCCCGGCACAATGATCTTAGATGGGGGTGTACTATATCAAATCGAATGCCAAATAATCGAATATCAATTTATTGATCGACAACTATAAATCGATACTCGAACGATCACATTTCAAAATGTAATAATTAAAATTAAGGATAATAATTAAAATTGAGATGGTTATATATATTGTATAATTATATATTTATGTTATGTTTATGTATAGTCATATAAGTATTTTATTTTATTTTATATTTAACTACATATTATGTATTATTTGATAGTTTAGATTAAGATTTCACACTTTCTTCTTCACTTGTTTCCTACACACTATTGTCTACATTTCTTATAATTTCTCCTTTAGCAGGTCTGCTGGAAGAAATTTCTTTGGAAATAAGCAATACCTTTGTACTATTATTTATTATGTGTTGTCTTTTTTTTGTTATATTGTGTGTACATAAATTGTGAAATAAATAAATAATAAATAAAATTTTAAATTATCAGTAAATTTTGAAAAAAGACCAAAAAACAGAATAGTAGAATTGACCACTATAAATCGATACTGGAACGATCACATTACAAAATGTAATAATTAAAATTAAAGATAATAATTAATATTACTAAAGAAAAAAGACCAAAAACCAGAACAGTTGAAGTGGCTCAAATGCTCAAAAGGCTGCCTAACTGAAATGGGACTAGGCAGGACACGTCTGCCATATGCCAGACATACTATAGGCCAGGGCACAAAGTTGGTACCATAAAACAGGGTGACCACGAAGGAGATGCTAGATGGCACGAAGAACTACCCGCGAAGATTCCTCCAGCAGCAGGCCTAGCCAAGTAACGACCTTTTCGTGTCGAGTCTTTTTATACAAACAAAACGCCTCATACTAGTGGTTTACGAACGCCTGCTGGGCGGAGCGGGCGCGAAGCGAATGTGTCGCGAACACGCCGCGCCTGCAAAGTGAAGACGTTAAGGAAGCGTGAAAATTCGAAACGTTTTCGTCGCGTCTTTGTAGCAAGTTATATTCGTACTAAAAATTACAATACACTCGTAAAAATATAGATTCCGACGAGGAGACACTGGTGTTGGCTTTGTTACTTCGTAATGTATCGCATTTGAATCTCGTTGTACGTCCGCAACAAATTCGCTGCGCATGCGCGGCATATTCGTTGCGCACCCGCATCGCTCTGAGAGCGCTCGCAATCCGGCGCAATAAGGCCCTAAGTATCATTTAGCTATATCATGAAACTACAGGATTCATCAATCATTGTAGAAATGATTTTATTTCATTCTGTCGTTTTGAACGATGTGCACTTGGCTACAAATTTTATGGAGATGTTGTTATTCTCATACATTTGATTAGTTTTCTACTAACGTTTTGGCTTGGCTAAGCCAGCTGAACTGGCAAGAGGAAGCGCGGGCCCACGAAAGATGGAAGGAGTGGTCTTTGCCCAAGACTGGGACAAAAAGGTTAACAAAAAAAAAAGGAAATGTAGTATTTTTCTTGTATTCTGTAAAAAGTTTTCACTTTATATGCGATACGTTGAACTAAATCAAACAAACATTCGATATATGGAACATTCGATTTATTAACCATTCGATATTACGATCTTTCGAGTTCGATCAATTGATTTTCGATTTGGCATAGTACACAGAAATACTGACAGTAATAGTCTACAGCAATACTGGAATATTGTATTGTACACCATAAAAGTAACACAACTTCAACACAAACTAAAATCTATGGGTACAATGGCGGTCATATCGCTGACAGTGATTTATCCACCAGATAAACTTAGGATGGATTGTAAGAACTTAATACAGGGCGTAGTCTGCGGTGTACTGCTAACAAATTAATCAAACACTACAGCTATAAGCATTATGTATAAAATAATTATTTAACTAAGATAAAACACAATATACACCGTTTATTAATCGTTTTAATCCCGTGGAGAGTTGATCCGGTACAAGAAACACCATCGATTTGTAAAGAGAAAATTAAAAAAAAAGGGTTTTTGAAAACTTGAATCAATTTATGCATGAAAGAAATTCATTTCTTTAAGTAAACGTCAGCTGGGCGAGTTCAATAAACTGTAGGTTAGTACGCAACGACCGACAACTACCTAAAAGGTCATTGACTCGTTTACTGAAAGAAATTAATTTCGTACATGCCTATATTAATTCGAGTTTTAGAAAAAAAGTAAGTAGTTTATTTTTTTAATTTTATCTTTACAAATCGATAGTGTACATGCGTGTGTGTGTGTATTGGACATTTATAATTCTTGTAGAGGCTCCTGAAACGAATAGGGTGTACATTTCCTCCTTACCGGATGGCCGGACGGCGAGATACCCATTGCTCGTCGTCCGCAAGTCCATGCTTATGGTGGCCGCGGATTGCTCTGCGACTCCCGACTACAGCGTGAGGTGTAATATGCAGTGTGCTTTATTTTCCAAACAACAACAGATTCTATTTCAAACGCATAATATACAGATTTTTCAAAAATCCAATGATACAGTTTTATTTTTCATTAAAATCAGGCCCGAGACGTCTTTAAATAACCGTTTTGCCAATGTTTCTCATATTTTCAGCCATAGCTACGACCTCTTGAACAATTTACCTTGTATAAAAACTCACATGCCGTGACAAACATAGCAAGCTAAACAATGGTGCTAACAAGAATAGTGTTAACTTCCTGAACAAATATTTCTGAATGAATAGAAAAATCACTTCAATAACTAACAACATTATACAAAACTAACATTGTAAGTCATTTCCATTGTTAATTCTCATACACAAAGTGGCTAAATTCTTCAACGATTGTATGTTTTGTAAAGACTCATTTAGCTATGAGGTCAAATGACGATCTAATTCAAAACATTGCCACCCCGTATACGTTTTGTTTTGACAGCCTTTTCCTAAATCCTGCTTATCTTTGTTTGTGTATCAACATTGGGCAAGGTTGGGTTGCTTCCCGTGGGAATAGGCTGGCTGACAAGGGATAGTGGTAAAAAACCGAGTTCTAGCAGTATTTTGTCGAAAGACAAGAATAAATAATTTATAGATATTTTAGTCGACTGCAGCAGAAAAAGGGGTTTCTTTTCCGAGTATATGTATGTATACCTATTTACATACACCGTTAAATTTTGGTCGTTTTAATCCCGTTGAAGGTCGATTCGGTACATGAAACACTATCGAAATGTAAAGATAAAATTAAAAAATAAAGTACTTTTTTTTCTAAAACTCGAGTTAATAAACGCATGTACAAAATTATTTTTTTTAAGTAAACGAGTCCATGACCTTGTAGGTAGTTGTCGGTTGTTGCGTACTAACTACCTACAGTTCATTGGCCTCGCTCAGCTGACGGTTACGGTTTTTTATGGTAAGTAAAATAATCAAATGACAAATCCCGCCCTTGGATGGGGCGGAAGATAGTGTCAGACTCTTACTGACTAAAAACCTACCCTGTTCCATTCATTGCATTCGATCCAGGGCCCCGGGGTTCATTTTCACCTAATCCGCGCCTACGGTGGCCGGAAATCGGGATAGAAATCCCGGCGGTGGCTGGGGCGAGCGCCCCGTTGCCTCTGCCTGATGCAATCAGACTCGACTCACTCAGAGGCGACTGCCTGCCATCCCTCCTCACTCCGGACCATGGCCTGAACCAAGGCCCGGCGAGAGAGATCGCTGCCGCCAATCCCTTAGGGGTGGAGTTCCATAAAATCCGTTCATGGCGGGCGTCTACACCCTATAAGGAACCTACCTATATTTAGCTACCTGTGTGTGTTTTCCTAGTGTGCCCTGTGTGTGCGTGTGAACCTCCACCATTCTACTTCCAAACTCTAAACATGAAGAAGAACGAATGAAGAATATTCTCTCCTTTGTTTAACAAAAGTAACCAACATTTGTAGTACATTTTCTACCAAATTTGTCAAGATTTCATAATTTAAGGAAGGCGTTTGCTGAGCCTGATAATTACGTCAAGCAAGATGGGCTACGTGAAGTTGTGAGGCAATGTCGGTTAGTTAATTCATGACACAGTCAGGCCACTGTTTATTTATAAGATTGAGGGAAAGTTTCGTGTCAAAGATAGACTAAGAAACACTTCAAACTTCCCTGTAACGTTTTTCCATCGATTTAGGGAATAATATCTCATCACTACGTAGTACAAAACAAAGTCGCTGCCCGATGTCTGTCCCTATGTATTCTTAGATCTTTAAAACTACGCAATTTTTAATAGATAGAGTGATTCAAGAGGAAGGTTTATATGTGTAAAACTTGTATATTATATTTAATATCACAATTGCACCCGTGCGAAGCTGGGGCGGGTCGCTAATATGGGATATAATAAAATTATGTAAATACTTAAATGGGAACACGTACAGCTAAGGAGTGGAATTCCCTGTCGGAGCCTGTGGTTCCTGATGGCCACGATCCGGGAATCTTTAAGTCTAGAGTGAATAGGTTACTTCTAGGTAAGCGTGCTCCATCGTCGGCTGCATCGTCGCTTTCCATCAGGTGAGATAGCGGTCAAGCGCAAACCTATCAACAATAAAAATAAAAAAGATGATTTAATTTCGCCAACACCTTTCTACTATCAGACAACCCGACGTACGACGAGTATCCACCCTTACATTGTTAACACTTATACGGTCAAGACAAAGCGTTACGCCTCGTCATTTATACCGAGTACATTGAAAGACTGGAACAATTTATCTGCTAATATATCCGTCCGATTATAATTTAGGTATCTTCAAGGATGGAGTGGACAGGCTCTTAATAAACTAGTGCGCTTCATCATTATCATCATCATCAGCCTATTATTGTTCCCACTGCTGGGACTCAGGCCTTCTCTCTAAGTGAGGGAATGGGCCGTAATCCACCACGCGGGTCCAGTGGAGGTCGGTAGGTAGTACGCTTCGCCATCAAGGATTTCCACCTACTTTAAATTGGGGCGCGCCACAATTGGGGCGATAAGGCCCATCCTTGAGGCGTGGTTGGAAAGACCTCACGGCGTTCTCAACTTCCGCATGACGCAGGTGCTTACCGAACACGGAAAGTTCGCTAAGTACCTGTTCCGGATTCGTGCGAAGGATTCGCCCGGGTGTCGCCATTGTGCGGAACACCCGGAGGACACGGTGGAGCACACTGTAGAGGTGTGCCCCGCCTGGGCGGAGCATCGCCGTGTCCTCGTGGAGGTGATCGGCGGCAGCGATCTCTCTCGCCGGGCCTTGGTTCAGGCCATGGTCCGTAGTGAGGAGGGATGGCAGGCGGTCGCCTCCTTCTGCGAAGCAGTAATGCTAGCAAAGGAGGAGGCCGACCGCATCAGGCAGAGGCAGCGGGGCGCTCGCCCCAGCCGCCGCCGGGATTCCGATCCCGATTTCCGGCCACCGTAGGCGCGGGCTTGCGGACGGCGTGCAATGGGTAGCACGCTGTCCGATTGTCTGGTAACCGACCGGACCGAGCCCAAGTCGTCGACGGCGCGTTCTGTTCCCGCGCGCCTCAAGGAGCTGTCAGCACACCGAAGAGGCCCAGCCTGCTAACTGCAAGCAGGCAGGGTCGAAGCCTGCTGGGGTCAAGGGCCGTTTTCTGAGAGGAAGGCTCAGCCCCGGCACTATAGGCAACGAAGGAACGGGGTAGGTTTTTAGTCAGTAAGAGTCTGACACTACTTCCCGCTCCACCCAAGGGCGGGATTTGTCATTGGATGATTTTACCTACCATAAAAAAAAAACTTACTTTAAATTGACCGAGCACCTACAGCAGTATTATGAAACCATCAACGAAGCATTGTCAGCCTTTTAATATTCCCCACTGATGGAACTCAAGTCCACGCGGACCCAATTCAGATTGGCGGATTTCACACCACTTCGATTTGTTTTCCTTCACCGGTTTGAGATCAGTGATGAAATAAATTACACATAATAATGCGTCATGACTGCGTTTGAACTCTGGACCTACAGCAGTGCTACCACAAGTCTTAATACAATCCATTTTACGACCTAAACTGAACCGTTAAAGGGATGGAGCTATACACCGTTAAATTTTGGTCGTTTTAATCCCGTGGGTCGATTTGGTACATGAAACACTATCGATTTGTAAAGATAAAATTAAAAAATAAAGTACTTTTTTTTAAAACTCGAAGTAGTTTACCCGTGTACGAAATTAATTTCTTTAAGTAAACGACAGCTGAGCGAGGCCAATGAACTGTGGCTAGTTAGTACGCAACGACCGACAGCTACCTATAAGGTCATTGACTCGTTTACTTAAAGAAATTAATTTCGTACATGCGTATATACATTAACTCGACTTTTAGAAAAAAGATATTAATTTTTTAACTTTATCTTTACAAATCGATAGTGTTTCATGTACCGAATCGACCCTCCGCGGGATTAAAACGACCAAAATTTAACGGTGCATAGAGAGGGTGTATAGCTCCATCTCTCTAACTCGCGCGAATGATATTTTAGCAAGTCACGATGAGACGCCAGCTCGGTCGGAACCCTTGCCACTGGCGTCATAGCACTGTGGTGACGGCGGCGAGCTCTTGCGCCTGGCCCTAGTTCAGGCCATGGTCCACAGCGAGAGGGAATGAAGCGGTCGCCTCGGCTGGCAGCTCGTGACTCGATTGTTCAGTAAGAACCGAGCCTACATCTGGGAGACCACCATAGTTCCATTGAACTATTACGGTATTACTTGATTTATTCCATAGAATTTCTAGTCCAGTCCAAAGTGACAGGTACTAAATTATACCACCATGAATTCTATGCCAGCCACCATTCCATCACGACATTTACGGGCATTCAGAGAGCTTGCAACCATAAATTGCGACTCTAAATCAAGCAACAATGCGCAATGCATAAACAGCAGATTTAATTCGCAAGTTTATAAGTTATCCATTACTTAAACAGGAACGTACCAATGACCCGGGTTGGATAAACACGTGCGGGAGTGAGAAAATGGAGTGCTCGTTCGAATATTCGTTCCTTATATCTGAAGAATAACTGTAGTTATGGTTATCTCTGAAAGTCTATTGTTCAAAATAAAATCATTTGGAAAACCCTCCTTTGTTATTCTCTTAAACGTCACATGATACTCGTACCGCGATCTTATTTATTTTTTTGGTTGTTTTTATCCCGCGGAGGGTCGATTCGGTACATGAAACCCTATCGATTTCAAAAGATAAAAATGAAAAATAAAATACTTTTTTTTAAACTCGAATTAATTTAAGCATGTACGAAATTGATTTCGTTAGTACGCAACGACCGAAAACTCCCTACAAGGTCATTGATATTTATTTAAAGAAAGTAATTTCGTATATGAGTATATTAATTCGAGTTTTAGAAAAAAAGTACTTTATTTCCGATTATCGATTTATTACGATAAAATTAATTTATCGTAATAAATCGATTGTATTTCATGTATCGAATCGAACCTCCACGGGATTTAAACGATCAAAGTCTGTGTGCTATATTTCATAACAAAATTGTATGAAGATATAAAAGAAGACAACCATTTATGAATGGTAGCGAATTGTCATTGAGAGTAACTTTATATTGTTGTATTAAGGGTTTTTTTTTATGGCAGGTAAAATCATCAAATGACAAATCCTGCCCTTGGGCGGAGCGGGAAACCAGGCAGGAATTACTTTGTGTAATTTATTTCATCACCGCTCTCTCAAAACGGTGAAGGAAAACATCGTAAAGAAACATTTTCTAGAATCAAAAATTAGAAGACATTTGACATGCGCACTAGGCCCGCGTTGTAGATTACAGCCCATTCCCTCTCCTAGAGAGGAGGCCTGAGTCCTTGCAGTTGGAACTCTGCACACCGTTGCTAAAAAAAAATATTTTGCTTTTGTAGATAGCGATTGTGACAGTCCCCGAAACATGAGAACTCCATTCATTAGCTCCTCTGTGGTTTAACAGGAAGCCGTATGACTCATGCGTCGGGATTCCAAATTGTATTCAATCCTTTTACATCTCGGAATTATAATGATTGGAATAGAACTTTTGAGGAAAATTACGTGTTTACAAAATGGTGTGCTATTGTATCTTAAAATGGTGATAGAATCGTGCAAATTGTTATGACACAGAGAGAGTTTATTTTCTTAGTCATATTTTTGAAAAAAACAGTGGCATTCATAGTTATAAAATTGGACCATTATGTAGGTAATGTTACCGCGCGATACAGTCATTTCCTTCTTAACAGTAAGGCCTATATTATTTTTAGTGCTTTTTTATTATACGAATAATAAACATACATAATTATATACAATAAACACATCTATTAGATTTACAATTATATTTAATTCCGTGAATTAGTACTTAGCCCTTAGTCCATTTTGATCTATGTCAATTTTTAATACCATCTGTGTACATTTGGATTGCGATAACGTATTGTTAAATTTTCTCCACTCCAAAATTCTCGATCGCTATGGCTACTGTAAGGACCAGCGTTGCCAAATTTTTTATTTTGTCGAGTCGGGATTTTGAAAGTTTTTTACTGAAAAAAACGGGATTAATTCGTCGAAAGCGGGACATAGTAAAAAAAAACGTATATTATCAGAAAATTTCAAATATTTTTTTGTCTGAATTTTAAATTACGTGTGCATGACAATATATAGCAAAAATAGCCATAGAAAAATTATTTTAATAGGAATATGATAAGTATTTTAAATTAGATTTACTCTATCGGCGGGCGGCGAGTTCACATTGACTGTGCCACCCGGCCGTGCTTCCTCAGCACGCTGCACACACGGTCGAGTTATCCCCGAAAAGCGGGACTGAGCCTATCCCGCGCGCGACATTTAATTTAGATTTAAAAATCGGGATGTCTGGCAACGCTGGTAAGGACCCTCAATGGATGTCAATAAACATTATCTAAGCTGTAATAACTTTCAATTTGATTTGAGTGAAGTTGAGGAAATTGTAGTAGGTACTTAGATATTTTAAATAAAACTCAACTCAGTTCTTCAATAATTGCATTAACCTATTAAGACACACAATAATAATAATAATCTTACTAAACCATAATTCGAATGATAATGCCAAGGATGCTATTATTCTTGCATTACGGATCGCTAGCTTCATTTCCTTCTTTGTTTAATCCAAGACGATCATCTCGTACACTTACATTACAAAAACAAGTTTATAATGTTAATTTACTTCCACATATATCGGTTGTACCTTGTTAACTTTACATAATCTATGATATTCTCTTTACCTTTATGGTAAGAGCATAAGAGCAAATCCATTTAGTTGATAATTTTATGTCAATTCTATTTCTAGAAAATGTTGTTTGTCTTGGACATCTCCAAATGTTAATGTTTTTGAGAATTAAAGCCGGCTACAGACCATTGTAACTTAACATGTAGGTAATGCCTAGTTTATATGTGGGCCCAGCGTCGGCTAGTCGCCATTGTGTAAACGGGGAAATCCTATTTTTGCCAATTGGCCGAGGCTGGGCCAACATATAAACTAGGCAAAAGGTAACATGAAAGGAGCATTTCATAATTGACGACGCACCGCGCGAGCGAACCGAACGTGTACCTACTCACATAGTTGAACAACAGTGCTATTCTCTAAGAATAAAGCCTTGAGCGCAGCGTTGGCCCAGCGACGAAATCCAAATAGGTACATTAAAATCACATACAAATCCAATGTACCTA
The DNA here is from genome assembly GCA_958295575.1 of Leucania comma. Taxonomy (NCBI): domain Eukaryota; kingdom Metazoa; phylum Arthropoda; class Insecta; order Lepidoptera; family Noctuidae; genus Leucania; species Leucania comma. Next base: position 16,690,877 of record OY282477.1, on the reverse strand, counting down.
TTTGGATTTCGGCGCTGGGCCAGCGCAGCACTCAAGGCTGCTTTCTTTCTGCAGAGCACGCCCTCCCGTTCCACCCAGACCGAGAGATGTCATTAGATGATTTCCCACGTTAAAAAAAAGCGATAAAAGATCACTTCTAAAGCACAAGCTTGTTTTCAAACAAAAACAAAAAAAATAATAAGTATAAAACCTCACCTACGTAAACATAACGAAACAGCACTAATTAACTTCATAATTGACCACACAAAACGAATCACACAGCTGCAGAACTAATCTCAGCACATTTGTTATTTTACCACGCATGGATTACTCATTCTTACTGCATTATATTTAAGATAGGATGAGGAGGGAGGGAGGGGGAGGGATGAGAGGTTAGGACGGTTAGGATTCATTTTTCAGCTAGTCTGTTATGTAAACTGTAAATAGTACCGTGAACTAGCATTCAACCTTTTTTACGTGGAAAACCGTCAAACGTTCTAGAGCGGGAGTAACCCGCTCACGTCACAATCACATCACATGATACATCACATCATATCACACATCACATCACATCGTACATCACACACACACACATCACATCCACATCATATCATATTTCGGAAACACTTATTTAGGTGTCTATTGAAATCTAATCATAAATTTGTTTAAAGTTAATCCAGCAAATATCTCCGAAAATCTGCTATTTTGCGAAAACTTTGGCCGATATCCGTAACTCGGGCCTTTCATAATATACTCCTGAATAATAAAAAGGTAAAAAAAAATATATTTATATAAACATTAAATTCTAAATGACGAAATTTTTCCCTAAAAACTTTTAAAGTTTTTAGTAAAACACGTAATTAGTATTTCCTGGAACAAGTTTTGTGAAATATTCGGGTGAATGACAGAATTACCGAATGCCAAAAATCTTTTCATATAGGTATGCTCATTTTGACGATAGACGGATCGTCAAAGTTACTGGTAAACGTTTACTGGTTAATATAATGTATGTAAACCAGTAAACGTTTACTGAAAATGTTTCCAATAACATCATCGTAATAGATTGACAGGCCACTAAAATGATCAAAACATTCAGAACACGTCATCTTGGTAAACAGTTTGGTTAACCCATTATTGTGTCCTATAATTGACACGTGTCCCCACTTTACCTACCGACTGTTCTATGTAAGCTTGAATAGGGTGAACTAGGTACGAAAGAAACACAGGTTGAATGTAACAAACTTTGATTAGGTATACACCGTTAAATTTTGATCGTTTTAATCCCGTGGAGGGTCGATTCGATACATGAAACACTTGAATTGAACACTTGATTTGAAAAGGGAAAGTTAAGAAATAAAGTACTTTTTTTAAGTAAACGTCTGCTGAACGAGGCCAATGACCTGTAGGTAGTTAGTACTCAATGAATGACAACTACCTACAAGGTCATTGACTCGTTTACCCAAAGAAATTAATTTCGTACATGCGTATAATAATTCGAGCTTTAGAAAAAAAGTGCTTTATTTTTTTAATTTTATCGTGACAAAACGATAGTGTTTCATGTACCAGATCGACCCACCACGGAATTAAAATGAAAAAAATTTAACGGTGCATACATGTAACAAATTGGTTTTTTAACGATTTTTTTGGCTAAACCGACGCCTGGTATAAGCCTGCGTAAAACTTACAAACAATGAAATTCAACATTTTTTTACTGCTCGTTTTTTCTCCATATCTCTAATATGAGCTGTATTGAAGGTGATACTGTAAATGTCGTGTGTATTGATTCGAATTTTGTTAGGTATGCGAGAAAATTTAAAAATATTACATTGACCTCTCGTCTTCCCCACGTATACGTGTACTCGTATTATGCTCGCTGCTCCTTGCTCGCCGACTCGTTTCTAGTTTAGGTATTCGTTTTTCGCTTATCGTTGTTAATTTTTGACAAGGTCTCGCACTCTTTACATAACACATTAGGTCCATACATATAACATTGGTGTTTTATAAAACGGGTGCCGGTTTCCTCACGATATTTTTCTTCACCGTTTCGAGAGCAGAGGTTATGAAATACACCGTTAACTTTTGATCGTTTTAATCCCGTGGAGGGTGTATATTACAGAAAGTTATGTGCCTGGCCGGGTTGGAACTCTCGTAAGTCGCGACTGATACCACTGGAACATCATTCCTCTAGTCGAATTACTCGACGAATACAACTTCCTTTGACTTACTTTGACTTTGTATTTCATTACGCATTATATCGCATGCAAATAAATCTTATAACTACAGAAACAATTCTAACGCTAACACTGTTCAACTAAAGATTTTTCTAGATGACTAATTAAAACACCTGCGTTCACAATAACTTTAGAAGAGGGAATGTTAATCATTACTAATCTCATAGAATTTATTGACTGGGCGCCATATTTGGAAATGACAACGTGTTTAGATGATCTTTAACAGTCTATAAGTATGTTTAGATACTAACTTCTGCCGGCGGTTTCACCTATGTCTATGTCGCCCATGTCACTCAGTGATAAAGACACAATCTACTGGTGAAAGAATTTGTAAAATCGGTCCAATAGTTTATTCATTACAAACAAAAAACAAATCTTTCCTTTTTATAATATTAGCGACCCGCCCCAGCTTCGCACGGGTGCAATGGCGATATTAAATACATATATCATGCATGTATTATACATATAAAGCTTCCTCTTGAATCACTCTATCTATTAAAAAAAACCGCATCAAAACCCGTTGCATAGTTTTAAAGATCTAATCATATAGAGGGACAGACGGCGGGAAGCGACTTTGTTTTATACTATGATTAAGTAGTATTACATAACGAAACCACAATCTAACCTTTGTAATTACCTAATAAACAGTGCCAGGGCAAATCTTAATTTTAGGGCAGGGAAACCACAATTTGGTCGGAAAGTAGGGTTACCAACCGTACTCTGTAATTGAGTATTGTACTCTTTATCATATAGGCCTACTCTATAATATTAACACAAATAGAGGACGAAACGACTAAAATACCTACTTTTATACACAATCTTTATTTACTACACTTAGTGCCAGTTATGGAAATCTATGTAATGCATACCTATAATAATACCTAATCAAAAAAATCGACTTTACTGAGAGAGTCTTTTCGGTCATGAATGTGAAGTGGCGGCAAGAGAGCCACAGGGCTTCTTCAATATTTATTTAAAACCGGCCAAGTGCGAGTCGAACTTGCGCACGAAGGGTTCCCTACCATATCGAGTAAAAAAGGGCAAAAAAATTCACATTTGTGGTATGGGAGATGGCACTATTCCGATCACATACCAAAATAGGCGTTGTTCAGGAATCCCCAAGGGAAAAGGAAGCGTGGACGTCCTCGGGAAACCTGGCCACGCACAGTGTTGGCAGAAGCGACGGCCATCTGATTAACATGGAGTACGGTGAAGCATAAAGCTCAAGACCGGTCACGTTGGATGGCTACTGTCGACGCCCTCTGCCCCGGCTAGGTAAACAAGACACCCAGATCCGAAACAACAATCTGTAGGCCATACAAATATTTGTTCCGTGCGAGAATCGAACCAGCAACACGCAGCCCAACAGCCGATTGCTCAACCACTGAACCAACCGTCCTGTTAGACATCGTTTCTCCCAACAATATTCCCTTTACCGTATTTACGGCATTCAGCGTCCTCATCGATCATAGTCGCCATACCATTCCATTCTAATGCGCCGACGCATTACTCAATGCAATATATCCTGTATTTACAAACACATCTCCTGTTATAAGTTTACCGTTTAAGATAGGCATGTTTACACGGGATCAATTAGGATTCAACTGCTAACGCGTTAAATCCGGCTGAGTTTGCTGTAACGTTAGCAAGAGAAGCCACAAAATTGAAAGAAAGAAAGAAAACTTGATTATTTCACACTGATGTGGACGATGAGTAGTGGGAGCTACCCACTGTCAGGCCGTCTTATAACCGCCCGGACAGAGCCGGAGTCGTAGACGGTGCGTGAATGTTCTACGCGCGCCTCAGAGATGTCAGGAAAAACGTAGGCGCTCAGTAGGGCCGAAGCTTACTGGGATCATGGGTTGACTTCCGAAAGGGAACCCTGGGGTCCTGGAACGCTAGGCAAAGTAGGAAAATAGGTTTTTTTATGTGGAAAATCATCCAATGACTTCTCCCGCTTTGTGGTTTTAGTTCGTAAAAAAAAAAGATAAGAAGAGGCCATTAATCGAGGACAGCTATATGCCTTAAAGTTAGAACTACATTAGACCGACGCACACATGGACCACGCCTGATTTGTACGAAGAATGACGTCGTATGGCGTGGATCTAATGTAGCTTTACAAGTCTAGTTATCATATAAAATGTATGGAGACCGACGCGTCTATATTGGCGTACGTGGCCCAAATATGCGCAACGCTTTACCTTAAAATAAACATTACGCTATGACCCACAGGAGCGGAGCAGAAACCAAAGACGCAGATGGAGCTGGTTATTACAGTATACCGACTGTCCCACGCGGTTTATATTAGTACAGACCTATGATTATAACTAGCATCTGCCAGCGACTTCGCACGCGTTTTTTTTTTTTGACTGACTAAAAACTTACCCCGTTCCTCCTTTGCCTTGGTCCCAGGGCCCTAGTAAGCATTTTTATACCTCCCCAGAGTCCCAGATTAGGCTTCGACCCTACTGGGCCCCTACAGTTTGCTGACGAGTCCTTGAAGCGCGCGGGAACAGTGCGCGCCGCAAACGACTTGGAGTCGGTCCGGTCTGTTACCGAACGGACGGACAGCGAGCTACCCATTGCCCGCCGTCCGCAAGCCCGCGCCCAAAGTAGGTTCCTCCATATCAACTTTGGACTTGGACCCCCGATTCATTCCTTTAGGGGGCGAATTTCGAAAAATCCTCTCATAGTGCTCGCCTACGTCATAAACGTGAACCTTGTGCAAAATTTCACGCTCATAGTCCCAGTAGTGTCAGCTGTGCGTTGATATGTCAGTCAGTCAGTTTCTCCTTTTTATAATATAGAGTAGAGGTAATAAGAAATTGACAACCTGATTGTTATACCACCTATCGGGTTCAGTTGTATTTTTAAACCATCCAGGGACCCACTTCAACATACACGATCTCCGGCATAGCAGTCAGGGCCACTAACCACTAGACCAACAGGCCAGTCAATATATAAAAACTTAATCCGCCTTATTCCAAAACGCGATTTAAAATAGTTTCGGGACTATTACTAGGTTTAATCCCAAATAAACGTAGTTTATATCTAAATGTAGTTTTCGGGTTTATTACTAAATTTAATACCGATCAAAATGTATTTCCGTGACTATTATTAGGTTTAATGCCAATTAAAACTAGTAATAGTTCCGGAAATATTTTAGATCGCGGTTTGGAATAAGGCGGATAATGTCAACTCAAAGTAATAAAGCTGTTGTCATCAAAATAACAATTACAGCAATAGATAAAAACAAACTAAAGCTGCATTATGACAGTAATTAATAATTTAATATTACACAACGTTTCGTTTTAAGATAGGCCTATATTACGAATGCGTAGAAAGTGTCCGCGATCTATTATATTATGTTAGTGAACTACATAGTAACTTGCTTAGGCAATAGTTGATATTACTAGTTACTAGGTCAGTAAATGATTTTACAACCGCTTCAAAGCCTTCCTGTTCAATTACTTTTGGGCCCTTTCTATAAACCTACGTAAATAATATCTATTATTAAACTCTACAATTACGAATAGATATTGTAAGAAGTTACATATGAAATAATTAATACTCTACACATACAAAACCAACAAAAGTTGCAATAAAAAATATCTTGATACTTAAGGGCCGGTTGTAGTCACCGAGAACAACAATTATTCAAGATTTTTGCTTTTGCGAGGTACTTTTATAAAACAACTGTTGGACACAGGTCTCCCCAAAGTGTCACCACAATGAACGGTCCTGTGTATTTCGCATCCATCGGATTCCCGCAACTCTAGCCAAGTCATCGGTCCACCTTGTAGGAGGCCCTCCAACACTGCGTCTTTCGGTACGCGGTCGCTATTCCAGAACCTTTCGGCCCCAACGGCCACCTGTTCTGCGAGCAATGTGCCCCGTCCATTACCACTTAAGTTTGGCGATTCTTCGTGCTATGTCGGCAACCTTAGTTCTCCTGCGGATATCTTCATTTCAGATTCGATCACGCGAGGAAACTCCGAGCATAACCCTTTCCATTGCCCTCTGGGTGACTTTAAGCCTTCTGACGAGGCCCATTTTGAGAGACCACGTTTCAAAGCCATATGATATGTCATCACTGGCAACACGCACTGGTCATAGACTCGTCTTGAGACACTGTGGTATGTTGAACGAGAAGATACCGCGTAGCTTCCCGCACGCCGCCCAGCCGAGTCGGTTTGTAACTGTCCGATATTTTAGGGTTCCATACCCGAAGGGTGCCATTACTAAGCCTCCGCTGTCCGTTCGGCCGTTCATCTGTCTGCCAGCGGACTTGATCTCGTAAACTGTAAGAGGTCGAGAGGTAAAATTGTCACAGAATGTATACTTGTATTTTATTTTGCCGCAAGAAGTAAAATTAAAATAAACTTAAACATTACAGGTTCCTATACAAGATACGTTATTTTGTCGGCGTTTTTGCTTGATTTTAATATGTGCAAGTTCGACTCGCACTTGGCCAAATTTTCTAATTTTAATTTGATACCCAAGACGCAGTAGGCGTGTTATTGCTCCTGAGTGACCAAGTTTTCAAATAAACAAACATGACTATCGCTTCATATCAAATAACAAAAGCACCTGTTTTGCTATCAGTACGCAGATGCGCACGAGTGGTGTTTGTTGTCGTATCCTGGCTATAAATACTCGCGCGCAGGAGGAATGCTAAGTTTACCCAACTTTGTATGGCTAAAGGGTAGTTCTCTTTGCATTGTGAGGCACTTTTTCGTTAAATTAGACTAAAATTTTGGAAACTTGGCTTTCTTTCTATACCAAAATGGCATCAGGATCATACGGGTTTGAATGAAAGATTCTCCTTCTGCGAAGCAGTAATGCTAGCAAAGGAGGAGGCTGACCGTATCAGGCAACGGCGCTCACGCCGCAGCCGCCGCCGTAACTCCGATCCAAATTTCCGGCCACCGTAGACGCGGGCTTGCGGACGGCGGGCAATGGGTAGCTCGCTGTCCGTTTGTCCGGTAACAGACCGGACCGAGCCCAAGTCGTTTACGGCGCGCACTGTTCCCGTGCGCCTCAAGGAGTTGTCAGCAAACCGTAGGGGCCCAGTAGGGTCGAGGCCTAGTCTGGGGCTCTGGGAAGGTATGAAAATGCATACCAGGGCCCTGGAACCAAGGCAGGGAAGGAACAGGGTAGGTTTTTAGTCAGTAAGAGTCTGACACTATTTCCCGCTCCGCCCAAGGGCGGGATTTGTCATTGGATGATTTTACCTACCGTAAAAAAAAAAAAAAAGCACATAGGATGCTTTTTATTACAATTATATTGCCATGCGCTGGCTTCTGATGTTTCATAGGCTCATGTGAAATATAGTTTTTTTTTTTTTCAATTTTTAGGGTAGGTTTCTACTTTTACGCGACAACACAAACTTACACAAATTGTGGTTAAGTATTCATTTATTTTTTTCGTGTGTATTTATCCTCTGCATCTTCCACCACCTCGCCGGGTCCACCTTGAAGAAATCTGGATGATGTGGTAACGCTTAGAATTGGCCTGTCCAACAGTGGAGATTCTTCGGCTGAAATAATTATTAATTTAGTAAACTAGGTACTTTTTTCAATTACAAAACTACAATTAAAAAAAGAAAAGTTCAATTAAATCTTCTCCTTACTGAAATTAGTCGTTATGCTAAGGTAAAAAATTATGATTGCGTATCGTTACACTCCCCACAACTTATGCAAAAGACTTAGACTAATAAAATTATCATCAGACTGCATTATAGAACAAATTCAGACGGAATTATAGTAATTATAGAGGTAAATGCAGACGAGTAACTGACTGAGTTACTGCTACTCTAAATAACATAGAGCACTGAATAACCATGCTGGCAAAGACTGAGCTGACTTTGTTTTTTTTTTACTTCTACTTTTTATCTAGAAATTTGATATCAATCAGAAATTAGAAGCGTTTATTTCAAATAGACCAATTACAGGCACTTTTAAATGTTCAAAATGTTGGTCTGTCCAAATAAAATGAACCTAAATTAATATAAATCAAAGATACGATTAATAAATTTATTTATTTCTTCACAAAATCCACAGCTCTTTAACAAATTTTACTTAAGGGGATTACATCGCCCAAATCCAAAAAAAAAACACCTAGGTTGATATAGTTTATAGATTATTCCTTATGTACGATTATCATATAAAAAATTAAGGGGATACTTAAGGACATTACTAATAAATTGTATTGATTACGTTTCTCAAAAAAATACCCTAATTCTAGAAAAAACATCTGGTAAATAGGCCTTTTTTGAACATTAATTCCATATTTTCTCGAAAACGGCTCTATTTTTATACATTGAATTTATACCAAAATATATGTTAGGATAAATTGAATAACTTGTATTGATTTTTTTTCTAATTTCAGTGAATATCGATATGTAATCAAGAAAAAATCGAATCAGTACTAACACCCCGCGCGCAGTACCCCTTGCAATGCCTGTGTAGAGGTCAATTCTTCTCTACTAGTGTAGAGGTAAACTCTTCAAGGTCATTGAGCAATGTTATACCCTTAATGATAAACTAATGTTATAGCCAATTAGGGATTTACAATCAATCCAAACATTTATGCTTCAGAAAAAAACCAATAAAACGCTAGTACCATCTATGATCTAAGCGCAGTAGTAGTGTGTGGTGTGGATGGGTGTGTTGGAGTGAGAGTGAAGAGTTGAAGTGTATGAATTACGATTATTAATTACAATTCGTATTATTGACTAATTCGTCGCATAAGGAAATTATCAACAGTCTCCTGAAGGTATTTAAAAATATACACGTATAAAATTATAGTCGTAAGTTCACATTACAATGTGTGCATCCTTATTCTTCCCGAGTTCCGAGTTGCGATAGTATCGAGTCCTTCAGAGTGACGGGTAAGCTCGTGTCAGCGATTTGATGACGCCCTAACAGCGATGTTATTGTGACTTAAAACAAGAAGTCTATTATTTGACAGATTTCTCTTCCACCACATTTTAGCATAGCATCAGCCTTATAATTTTCCCACTGCTGGGACTCAGGCCTCCTCTCTAGGAGAGGGAATGGGCCGTAATCCACCACATGGGCCTAGTGCGTATTAGTGGATGTCGCGTGTCTTCGAATTTTTGGTTCTAGGACGTGCCGGTTTCCTCACGATGTTTTCCTTCACCGTTTTGAGAGCAGAGGTGATGAAATAAATTACACAAAGTAATGCGCCTGGCTGGGTTTGAACCGGTAACCTACAACTCGTAAGTCCGGGTCGTTACCACTCGGCCACCACTGCTCTCCACATTTTAAAGATTTAATTCTGTTGATTTGCAATTTTTATTCTACATAAGTAGTTACTTTTTGGTATACGAACATTTAGTGCAAATGAAGTAAAATAGGTTGGTTATAATCAGTAAAAAGCCTGACACGCCCTCTCACTCCACCCTAGAGCGAGAGAAGTCAGTTCATAAGTCCTTATCTCAAAAAAAAAAGAGTGATCGGTACGAAAAATGTAGACAAAGCCGCCTCTAAAATTGGTACTCCGTGTTCTATGATAAATTAGATACAGTATTTCGCAAACATCTTTAAACATTTCTATGTTAATAACGTCCAATCCTACTAGCATTTAGTATTAATTTCAGTCTAAATCCGTCCATCTTATTTGAATTGCAACAGTACAGTTTCAAGTGCTATTCAGAATCAAGTGCTCTTGAGTTTATAATAAATGGGTTAATTAGAGCATTATGAATTTGATTGTAGCCTTAATAATGTTAAGTAAGTTTATGTATAGCTCGGAATGCACTAAGATGTTAGCAGGTATATTTCTCGAAACGTGAGGGAAGACAACATCTGAAGCGGGATTTCCTAGAACTAAAAAGTCGAATACCACCTTTCTTTCTATCTCCAAGGAAAAAAATGACAAAAAATGCAAAATTGATTTGAGTATGTATGTGGTTGATAGAACTTTAGTGTGTCATTGTCCTTCAGTTCAAAGAACATTTTAGGGTTCCGTATCCAAAGGATAAAATCGGGACCCTTTTTCTAAAACTTCACTGTCTATCCGTCTGCCCATCTGTCTGCCAGCGGACTGTATCTCGTTAACCGTAAGAGGTCGAGAGTTAAGTCACAGAATGTATACTCGTATTTGTTTTACCGCAACAAATAAAATTAAAATAAACTTAAACACAAGGAGTTCCCATAAAAGAAACGTTATTTTGTCGGCGATTTTGCTCGATTTTAACGTGTGCGAGTTTGAGTCGCCCTTGGCCAGATTTTTAGAGTTCCGATACCTCAAAAGGAAAAAACGGATTTAGGATTACTTCGTTGTCCGTCTATCTGTCTGTCAAGACCCTTTATATCGGGAAAGCATGAAAGTATCTAGTTGAAATTAAAAACAATATACCTACCTATATACCTGTCTTAAAAATAAAACAATATACTCAGGTGTGCGGTCCCTTGAAGCTGTGAAAAAATCAAACAAGTTTACTATAAAAAAGATACGGCCGTTTATGTCGTCTCTCCAGGGAAGCAAAATTCATAGGGTACTTCCAGTTGACCTAGAACCCTGAAATTTGGCATGAAGTAAGGTCTTATAGCACAAGTATGAATAAATCTGAAAACTTTAAATTTCTGATTACGTCACACAAAAAAATTGCGTTTCGAAAAATCTTCGTAACTCAATTCGGGATTCGGAAATTTTGTCGGTAAAGATCTCCAGAAACAAAATCCTGTTTAGAATTTTATAAAAATTAACGTGTGAAAGTGTTTTTATTGCAACCCGTTTGCAACAAAAAAACACTTTCTGCTGTTCGCTTCACCCAGAGCTTGAGAAGCTTTTATTTGATAGCCCCATCTCAAAATAAGCAAACGCACAATGACTGGTTGAAAGGAGAGCACCAAATTCAAATTCTCAATTCAGACATCGTTGGTTAATCAGAAACCTACGCACAGTTCAAAAATAATGTTCAAATCTTGAATCTCCAAATTAAATGTCACTCCATTTAAGCTAAATGTCTTAAGCGCCCGTCTTGATAGCGCATTTAATTCAATTTACATTGACACCCATTCAGTAGGCCAACAGCGGGGCAAGGCCAGATCTAATGGACGCACGGCTTTACGTGTCATCTCAATAAAAACTTGATTTCACATTAATTAGTGGTTTATTGGATTCTTGTAGTTTCTTATGAATAATCACCTTATGCATGCCTTGTGTTCCACGAAATATAAAGTAGAAGAAAGAAAAAGAATTTAGTAAGCATTAAGTTTTTTTTTTTGAAATAGAGTAAAGCTAAGAACTTACGAAGCGTCTGCCATCCCTCCTCACTCCGGACCATGGCCTGAACCAAGGCCCGGCGAGAGAGATCGCTGCCGCCGATCGCCCCCACAAGGACACGACGATGCCCGGGCGGGGCACACCTCTACAGTGTGCTCCACCGTGTCCTCCGGGTGTTCCGCACGAATCCGAAACAGAAACTTACCGAACTTGCCGTGTTCGGTAAAAACCTGCGTCGTGTGGTAATTGAGAACGCCGTCCCAGGTCCAGGGTTAGCATTACGCAGATTGGTATAAGTATCTAAAGAAATTGGGACACCCGCATCTCCCTAACCTTTTCCCAAGTTTAGCTTTTAAATAGAGCGACTAAATATCAAACTTCCACAACTTAGGACGTATTTGGGCAAAACTATACTCCTTGGATATAGTGATGGTCAGATTTTCTGCTGTCTGCCTACCTATAACGGCTGTACAATATCTAAGAATTTAGGAAATTGAGATAGAAATCTCTGAAAAGAAACTATAAGAGCTCTACCGCTGTTTCGTGCCTACTTTGAAACACGAAATAACAAAGCAACGGTCGTTTTTTTTTTTTTATATAACAACAATAATGTTAATTATTACACAGTTACATAAATCAATAGCATGCTAGCATGTCAAGATACAATTGACATATTTCCAGCACTACAATATGACACTTTCGTGCTGCAGTATCATCACGATATCAAAATTCTAAATGCTATCAATGCATGCCTGGCCAGAGTCACACAGCTTGATTCTTCGGTTGGTAAGCATAGTTAGATGTGACAAACAATGGATAGCTCGCTATACGGCCGTCCGGTAAGAAACTAACCCGAGATGTCGTCGGCGCGTTGTTTCACGTGAGCTTCCAAGAGATGCCAGCAAAACCGTAGGAGCCCAGCAGGGCCACGGAAATTTTTGAAAAGGATACCGCAGTCCGGCAACACAAAAGGCTACTGAATAACACTGGTGGGTTTTAATCAGTAAACTGACACTCCCTCTTGCTCCACCTTAGAGCGGGGATCATTGCATTGGGAAATCAGCCCACATCAATAAAAGCATTGGTAGGTACTTAAGTCAACAAAGTGAGGGACAAGCAACAAATCTAGCTATTACCTTTAAGATCACAGCTCATTAGAGCTACCCGGCACCCACGCCCCACTGCCTTACCTCCCGCGGCTTGTATTCTAAGTATATAAATGGACTTGTATGGGTAATTGGGTATGTGCGCACTCGTTGCAAACCTTCGAAGTCTACATTTTTGCCTTACCATGTCGTGTCAAAATGTCGTGCGAGCGAACTACTCAACTCCGGAGTTCCGGGTCTCGGTCAATATGAGTGTCTTGATTCACATGAGTTTACATGGTTGTGAGCGCACCCACAATTCAGGCGTCATTCCTAGTGTGAGGTAATCTTTAAAAATATAAATATATATATGTAACGATAACAGTTAATCACAAAACGGCACTACTTTCAACATGAGGCCAAAATTAGAATAAACCAAATTTAAATCTAATTTATAGTTCGTAAATCATTATCGATGTATTGCAAGCAAGTAACAAATTGAAAAGTGGAGACAAGGTCTTTGAGCCAGTACTCGACTCTCACCTTTATAATTTTAATTTGTGCCGTTACTAATCTATTTAGTTCCCATTTAAAATGCTACTGTACTGTACAAAATGTGTGTTACTATAGAAGGCAGAATTCGATGCACAAATACCGTCTTAATTAAATATTCGAAGGACTTTTGAAATGTTACGAGTTCAAAATATCAAATGGTCCGAAATCGCCGCGAGAAAAAAATATAAAACTTCCAATTAGTAGTTACTAAAAGGTTTAACGCATGTCTGTCACACAGTTATCACAGCTCCAATTTAAAATTAAAAAAAAAAAAAACAAACATAAAGAATATAAAAAATACTGGCCAGGTCTCCAGAGAAAGGAACCTCTTAATAATACCAGAAGTTACCACTTTCTGAATCAAGTCCTTGATTTGCCTAACGAGAGTCTCCTAAGATATTGGTTGAGGTTCGTGGCTAATAAGCCATCATTGGCTGACATGACTATTGGTACAATGATCGCGTCGACAACCTCGCGAGCCATGACAAGATATATCTTTAACTCATGGTAAGCTTCTTACGTTCTTACTAGTGTGGCTCTTATATGTAGGTACATATTATCTTCTACACATTGATCGCATGATTCTTGGCCCACCTAGGTGTGATACGCAAAGAAATAAAAAACTCCACCGAACTTCAAACCTTGACTGATGTTGATTGACGACGAGTCGACGATACGTTTCTTAAAATCTTGTTCAAGCCTGTCAGTAGTTTTTTTTTTAATTCGTTCCACACGTAGGTTGCTATGGGAGGGCAAGATGATTTTTTTAGCGCTGGGAATGTTTCATCTTTATTAGGGTTCCGTACCTTAAAAGGAAGGAACGGAACCCATAGCGGCGTGGCGCGTTGGGCGGCGCGGCCCGCACTAAATTCAAACATAATAAAACTCTCACATACAACGTCATATTATGACGTTGTATATGAGAGTTTACAGAGACGCGTTTTTACAAGCGTTTGCTTGAAATATATAGGCGGTGCCCGCAGCGTCGCATACGACAGTACCCGCAGCGGCGACGTGGCGTTCTCTGTTCAAAGTAAAGCGGACTGCGCCCGCCGCGTTCGCTTCCGCAGGTGCCGTGGCGGGCACCGCAACACTACACGCCTCGCATCTCCGTAAACAACATGTCGATGTTACGAGCCGCTGCACGCGCCGCTTCTCCATAAACAATAAAACACCGGCCCGGCACGCCGCTGCACGCCACGCCCGACGCCTCGCGTCCCCGTAAACAAGCACTTAAAAGATCACTTTGTTGTCCATTTTTCTATCTGTCTATCTCGTGAACGCGTAGAGGCATCGAAACATAAATTGAAATTAATGCCTACATGTTTGCGGTCCCTTGCCGTGAGCCGTGAAAAAATCAAACTTCTAAGTTAACTATAAAAAAAAGATACGTTAGATACGCATTGGCGGCAAAAAACGTATATTTCGACACTCTCAAGGGCATCAAAAGTCATAGGCTGAGAATCCTGAAATTTGGCATAAAGCAAGGTCTTATAGCATTGATATAGGAATAATCCTGAAAACAGTACTTTTTGTTGTTACCTACATCACAAATAAAATAAAACTTTTTTTGCGATTCGGAAAAATCTTAATTCTGGAATTGACCTATTTACATAGGTAATTTTGTACGGAACCCTCAGTTCGTGAGTCCGACTCCCACTTGCAGAGTTTTTTTTTATATTAACCCTAATCTTAATAATAATTTGAAGATTGGTTACGTTATGCCTATCAGTATATAGTAAAAATAATTTAAAGAAATTCGTTTTAAAGGTTGGGCTGGATTTGTATTAATTTAGAACCCATGTTAGACGATGACGATTATGTTGCCATCTAGCCGATTTCGGCCACAGTGACCGCTGACATAATGCACACAATGCGCCAGGCGGGTTCAAACCCAGCCTGGCGCATTACTTTGTGTAATTTATTTCATCACCACTGCTCCCAAAACGGTGAAGGAAAATATTGTGAGGAAACCGGCATATCCTAGAAGTAGAAACAAAAATTCGAAGACATGTGACATCCATCAACCCGCACTGGGCCCGCGTGGTGGATTACGGCCCAATTCCTCTACTAGAGAGAGAGGAGGCCTTAGTCCCACCAGTGGGAACATTAAAATGCTGATGATGATGATGATGATGATGACCGCTGACATTACCTGGCTACTCTTAGTACCTAGTTATGCGCTTAAATATGCTACTCTGTTATGCGCCTCCATGTGACTTGCATATTCAACCTTGGCTTAAAAACTCCGAGTACAGAGCGAACATGTCAGAGCAGCAATATGGTCATAGCTCATTAGACCCACCTGGCGCCCGACCAGCACCAGCTCAGTATGCACCAGTAAACGTCAAGTGGTCCACGGATTGACGCTGTGTTGTTTACCAGTAAACGGCACGTACTCAACAAGAGCACATTGCATTGTCCACGAATAGACGAGCAGTTTATCAAGGAATGACGAGAAACGGCGTGGTCACTATGCATCGCATTAGCGCGTGAACCACTCGCAGACAGCACACGAGCTATTCGGGACCAGCGCGTGAGCAACGAAAAGTAAGCGTTTGAGCAAAGGGGGACCACCGAGTGGTCCATTCGTCATCCGGGCGTAGTCCGAAACGAGTCAATGACCTCGTAGGTGTTGCGAACTAACTACCTATAGGTCATTGAACTCGCCCAGCTGACGTTTTTTTAAAGAAATTAATTTCGTACATGCGTAAATTAATTCGAGTTTAAAAAAAGTACTTTATTTTTCTTTACAAATCGATAATTTTTCATGTACCTACCTACTAAATCAACCCTCCACGGGATTAAAACGATCAAAATTAAACGGTGTATTAAAAAAAAACAATTGCAGTTGATGCAACAGCTTCGTTCGATTTGTTTAGACCAACTTACATATAACAACTTACATTATATGTTACCAGTCAAAAGACTGGCATCATTTTTCAGAGTCTATTTCCTGCAATAATTCGTTTAATAATTATCTACTTTTGCACTTAAATTGACGTTAAAACGCGTTACTTATTACAATCGACCCAGTTCATTCAAAAATGCGGAAAATTACTTACAATGTTGCTTCGTTTGTCAATAATTTGCCAAATTAGATAGGTATAGTACGCGGTAAATAAGTTGATACATTTGCCCTGGTTACGCGCAGTTCGATTGAAACCCAAAAATCGGTTAAATATCCGCATCACACAAGTCGAACCATCATGGCGGTCGCAGTAACCGATTTTCGGGTCCGTAATCCACCACGCGGGTCCTGTGCGGGTTGGTGGATGTCACATGACTTTAAATTTTTGATTCTAGGACAGTAACGAGAGCAGCACTGGTGATGTTACACAAAGTAATGCACCTGTCTGGGTTTGAACCCGCAACCTAGTATTACTTAACCTGTTGAATACCGTAATTAGAGACACAATAGAAAGACAATAGGTGTGCGGACGCCGGCGTCCTCTTGGGAAATAATGAATTAGGAGTAATTAGGATCTTCTTTTGTTTTTTTTATTAGCCATTACTGTCCCACAGCTGGGCAAAGGCCTCTACCAAGGCTCTCAAACCAGAACCTTGTGGTACGCGTCTATTTGGCCAACATCTCGCCAACTCTTTTCTAGACCGGCCTCAACCGTGGCGGCGCTTTCCCTCTCCAGGAACTCATTGCGTGGTGACACTTGCTCTTCTCTTCTTCTTACTTGCAATGTGCATGCGGCTGACCTGCCTGACAGCTTTTTTGCCAGCTTTTTTGGAGCGCAGTGTGTTATTTCGTACCCGGCTTAGATTAAATCATAACAGCGGAGGACAGGTGGCTTGCCTCTAGCGCGTGGACTGCTGAAATTGGGCCAATTGGCACGACTTCACATGGGTCGCGGCGAATACACACATTCAGCGGCTAATGCTATTTCACTCGCACGACAGCGCCGGCTCTTTTCTCTGTCCTTGTCTATCAGTGACTACAGGTAGTGTAAATGTGTTAGTTTCGAGTCCAGGTTTTCTGATTGCGTATCTTCGATACTTGTCTTCCATTATAGTATATCAATGTTACCAACTCAAAAAAAATGCATCTTTGATTACGAAATATGATCAAAACATCAACCTTGCAATAAAAAATACTAGAACAGTAGGAAAATAGTAGGTAAGTATTAGAATACTTACAATTTAATCTTGTAGCAACGAAATCAAAATATTTATTCGGTATTTTACCTTACTTCATCAGTTGACACACACCTTGACCGTCAACTACAACCAAATGTTAAAATCTATTTAAAAAAAGGGTCAATGCGTTTATTTTGACATCTACCTTATCTTTTATTAATACACCAATGATTGAAATTGAATGACATAAAACCAAGTCAGTGATTTTATACAACAAAATATTGATAAACAAAATCATACAGATTTACTTTACGATAGCAAAAAATAACATGAAATCATTTACTCTATTTTTAGCTCGTTAGTTACCTCTAGCGCCATCTTTTGTCCACACGTAAAAACATTTCGTTCGTGAACGCGAACGCTTATTTCGACACACTACACATGTGTCAGGATGGCCGAGCGGTCTAAGGCGCCAGACTCAAGGTTTCCTTGCCTGTCAAACAGGTACGAGTTGTTCTGGTCCTCTCTGAGGGCGTGGGTTCGAATCCCACTTCTGACAAAACTTTTTGTATTTTATTTTTTAACTTTTCGTTATTTTTTTTCGAGATATTATAATATTTTTTATAAACTGTGTCGTATATAAAAATCAGTGTCAATTATGTAATAAAAATCTGAATGCTGATTTCGGATTCTGCTTCAGTTGCATAACAAAACCAGTAGGTGGACTCTTCGTCCAAAAGGGTCGAGATTTTGTGGCAAACCTACGTAATTTAATCACGCATAACTTGCAAAAGTATCGATAGCATAAATTGATTTATGAAGTCAAGTAAAACCATCGTTCAACTCTAGCTTTTCACGCAGATCACTTTAGAACTGCGTGAATTTAGCAACCTGTACCTCTACCATGAGTTTAAAGCAATAGTATTCGTCGCTACTCGATATCGACGCCGTAAATATTTTGTATGGCAAATTTTGGTTCTGCAAGTGACCGCTAGAGGCGCTGCTGCAAAATTTGCCATACAAAATATTTACGGCGTCGATATCGAGTAGGGACGAATACTATTGCTTAAAACTCATGGTAGAGGTACAGGGTCCTTACTATGACGCATTTAAAATGTTAGTCGTGTGAGTGAGAAAGAGAGGAGCTACAGCCTAATACACCGTTAAATTTTAGTCGTTTTAATCCCGCGGAAGGTCGTAAATACTATCGATTTGTAAAGATAAAAATGAATAATAAAGTACCTACTTTTTTTTTCAAACTCGAATTAATTCACACATATTGTATGGAATTAATTTCTTCAAGCAAACGTCAGCTAAGCGACGCCAATAAACTGTCGGTAGTTAGTACGCAACGACCGACAACTACCTACAAGGTCATTGACTCGTTTACTTAGAGAAATTAATTTCGTACATGCGTATATTAACTCGAGTTTTAGAAAAAAAGTGTTACCGAATCGACCCTCCGCGTGATTAAAACGACCAAAATTTAACGCTAGCTCTATTTCTAACATATCAGGTTATGTCGCCAAATCGACCTGATTGCCTTTGGGGCCTTACCATGACGTATAACTAGCGTGCGAGCGAGAAAAAAAGAAAGAGATATACAACCTATATAGCTCCATCTCTCTAACAGATCAGGTTATGTCGTCAAAGCTCCATTCATTAAACCTAACCTAACCTAACCTAACCCGTTGCTACGGTTACACGAAGCCCCTCGCTTCGATTGAAACTCGAAAATCTAATACGTTAGGTACCTATTCAAAAATCGTTCGCAATTATGGTTCAACTTGTAGGTAAGCCACGTATTGTAGTAAGGCCTCTGTAGGTACTAGAGCCGGTTCAATAGATAGGTAACCAATGCCTACTTATGCAAAGTCGTGAGTTCGTGACCTTAACCTCCTCAGTACGTGTTCGTAGGTAGTTATAGAAACACGTGTCTTCAAAGGTGTGCCAATGCACGATGACATTGTCATCCATGTATTGTTACGTTAGCGCCGACTCTGTTTGATAAACAGTGCAATGCTCTGCTTTGAATCTTGAAAACATTCATTGATCAGTATATTATGTGTCCTAATTTACACATAGGTACATCACTTGTCGGTGATTACTTTCTCTTTCTCTGGATCCTATATTTTATGCGGTTATAGAAATAACCCAATTGACTATCACTAGGTTTGACCACGACCAATAGGAAGGGACCTACCTACACTACCAAAGAACCTAAGTAAAGTTGGATGCGATCATGCGATCTCTCGCGCCGGCCCTTGGTAAAGGCCATGGTCCGAACCGAGGAGGAGTGGCAGGCGGGCGCCTCCTTCTTCAAAGCAGTAATGCTAGCAAAGGAGGAGACCGCACGCGTGAGGCATCGACCCTCACGCCCCAGCTGCCGCGCCGCCGTGATTCCGATCCCGATTTCCGGACACAGTAGGCGCGGGCGAGTAAGTCCGACCGTCCGGACCGAGCCTAAGACGTCGACGGCGCGTATTGTTCCACGCGGGCCTCAAGGAGATGTCAGCAAACCGTTGGGACCCAGCAGGGTCGAAACCACGGATATCGAGGGATATGCCTTGGGGGCGTGGCACGTGGCGCCTCGATCTGGGCAAACGACCCATATAATCGAAAAACGGCTGTACGCTTCATTCATTCGCTTTGCAATTGCGTACAGGGTACTACTGATGCGTAAAAAACCAAAATGCCGAGTTGTGCAGTAATTATATGCAAAAATAGGTCACATATCAACAACCTGAAGACAAATGGCGTATCCTGCCACCGGTAATTAAACAATTAAGTCACTGTTTTATATTTTAAATCAATTTTTAAATATTTCACGAACTCAAGTTCGGAACGACACGAACTAGACCGAACTAGCCCGAATCTTCCCGAACGCAATGACCGCAATGACCGTTCAAGATTTAGAGAGGTGCAATCGAGTGCGTGAGGCTGCTTTTATCGATATGCGTATTATTCGCAGATCAATATATTTTTTTTACATTTCTATGAATATTGTCGTATTACATGTATAGTAAGAGTTAAATTAGTTATTGAATGAAGGTTGTTTGAACGAATTTAAGGTATTGTTATTTCAATACCCGTAAACTTAAATTGACATTATATCTAAAGATTGAGATGATCAAATATTATAGTACAATATGATAAGTAGCACGATAAACAAGTATAATTTTATACAGTTATTTATTTTTGGTCAAAAATTACAATATTTTATGTTTGCTATGCAAAACTATTAAATCATTATTTTTTTAAATCTGGGTATTTGGTGTTTTCGTACGCCCTAGTTGTAGTGGAGCTGGACCAGCATTGATCCAAGCATTTTTATCTTGATATAATTCTCCAACTTATAATAATATAATTTCTATTCCAACTCCTTCTGTTTTCATGCAGTACGACTGTGTAACTCACTTCCAGCAAAGATTTGTGATGAAAAAAATATCTTTTTTTGCGATTCGGAAAAGTCTTTGAGAAGAAGAATCATCCCAAGAAAAAGAATCCTTGGTGCGCGAGTCGGATTCACACTCGACCAGTATTTTTTTTGTTTAGATGTATTTATTTTGAGTAGTTAGTGTGAGTTATTTCATCATAACGAATTCGATCCTGTCAGCATCAACTACCTACAATTTGTTTAAAATGAAAACGAGTTTGCTAGATGACGCTATTTTGATTCCATAGAAATTTATGTTAACGCTAGCGAGTTTGAATACGTGTATAAAATTTACCTAAATGTTTTAACCAACTCTGAATGTAGGTAGTCACATAAGATTAAAATCATATAGTTAAGATTAAGTAATATATTGTTTAATAATAACAGCATGATATTTAACAGAGAACGTTCCCTTGAACCGGTAATACGATATAAAAAAACTAATTCCTATTTTATTTTATAATCATTACTCACTTTTCGGATAAGTATATAAAAAAGAAATTATTTAAAGAAAATTAGACGAAGTAATTATATTACAAGAATATGCTGAAATTAAATATCGATAACAATTATCGACAATCGGTTCGATGCTCTAATTGCATGCGTGTGCATTGAATGTTTCCGTGCTTACAAGCGAATGCCCCGCCCATTCTATTTATGTGTGCTATTAGAAATTGATTTAGTGTAGCTGCTTTCTTCTTAGTGTGCGTGTACAAATTTTGAGTGTGTGTCGTAAATACACTATTTGTGAATGTTGTAATTATTTTGGTGGGAGATAAGCGGTTGCGCAAGGATTTCTTATTACTTTGCAATGAAGGCATATCTCCGGATATCTATGGTCGAAACCTACTGGGGCCACAGGTTGTGCAAAAGTGAACCCCGGAACGAAGGCAAAGAAGGAACAAGAGTGGATTTTAGTCAGTAAAATGATAGTAAACGACGATGGAGTACGCTTGCCTAGAAGTAACCTATTCACTCTTGACTTAAAGACCCCCTAGGATATAGCTATCAGGAAACACAGACTCCGGCAGAGAATTCCACTCCTTTACTGTACGCATAATGTCATTAAATATGTATGTATATATTATATAACATACGTATATATTGTATCTATTGTAATATAAATAATGTATTTAACTGGTATTGTCACACCAATGACAGCCCCATTTCTTGTCCAGACAATTACTGTCCATTCCAGGTTGCCTGGAAGAGATCGCAGAGTGCGATAAGGCCGCCCATTGTATACCTACGTGTGTTTTAGTTTTAGTTCCTTGTTTTTGTATATTTAATGGTGTACATTAAAACATATAATAAATAAATAAATAATAAAAAAGGTACAACATGTATATGGCTGTAGCTAGTTAGTACGAAACGACCGGCAACTACCTACAAG
The DNA here is from genome assembly GCA_958295575.1 of Leucania comma. NCBI lineage: Eukaryota > Metazoa > Arthropoda > Insecta > Lepidoptera > Noctuidae > Leucania > Leucania comma. The sequence continues at coordinate 16,668,854 of OY282477.1, read as the reverse complement.
GTCATTGACTCGTTTACTTAAAGAAATTAATTTCGTACATGCGTATATTAACTAGAGTTTTAGAAAAAAAAGTACTTTATTTTTTAATTTTATCTTTACAAATCGATAGTGTTTCATGTACCGAATCGACCCTCCGCGGGATTAAAACGACCAAAATTTAACGATGTATAATAGGGTGTAAGGCTCCATCCCTCTTTCTCTTTACCTCGCACGCACGTCTGACATTTGAACATGTCATGGTACGCCCTCAGGGGTCGTGAATAAATAATAAGAATTTCTACTAATTAGGCTTGCAGTGGGTCATCTACACACTCCAGCCAGCAGACAACTTCGATGCACCGAATGCGATTCAATCATAGCGTATACAGAAGCCGCCTATTTACGTTACGCGCCGGCCGTACTGTACCTCTACCATGAGTTTTAAGCAATAGTATTCGTCGCTACTCGATATCGACGCCGTAAATAATTTGTATGGCAAATTTTGGTTCTGCAAGTGACCGCTAGAGGCGCTGCAAAATTTGGCATACAAAATATTTACGGCATCGATATCGAGTAGCGACGAATACTATTACTTAAAACTCATGGTAGAGGTACTGTATACATCTATCTCAAATCGATGTGAAAGCAACAGGTCCGAGTTTAGTCATGCTGTTACTAGATGGCGCTGAACTAAACATTTTTAGTTTATAACTTTTAGTGATAACGTGAGTTAAGATCGGACCTTCCACTCTATATTCATATAGTCAAATCGTTGCCTTAAAATCCAATTAATTCTGATTATAAACTGATGTTTATTCTTTCAAAAACACTATAAAACTACGAAGTTTCAATTCAGTGCACTAGATGGCGCTGATTAAAACTCAATTTTTTCGCCTGAGTTTCTGAGCTCAGCCTAAACACCTAGTTTTTATGTGAGTTACTTAATTACAAATATAATTACATTTAATTAAAATCGTAATTGCACTTGATTATGATAACGATTTTATTAAGTTCGAAATACAAAAGTAAAGACGTGCCGACGAAAAATGAGTTAAGCTCGTCTATGTACAATAAAAAAGAAATATATTTCCGGTTCTTTATTTAACGTGAATCTCTTTTGTCCTCCAGGTGTGCAGTGTGTGTGTGATGGTGCGCCTGCACTTGGTGCTGCTGCTGGCGGTAGCACTGTGCGGTGCCGCCACCACACTCGACTCCGAGCTGGGGCTGGGAAAGGCCATCAACATATTTATGAGGTGAGTAGCTATGGGTGGACCAGGCGTGCTGTGTCGTTGTGTTGGTTCGCGTGCACTCGACGCTGTTGCTGATGATGCCACCACACTCGACTCAGAACTGGGGCTGGGGTAGGCCATCAATAAATTTATGAGGTGAGTAGCTATGGTTGGAACAGCTGTGCAGTGTCGTTGTGTTGGTACGCCTGGACGCAGTAGGTACCTACTGTTGCTAACGGTGCCACCAAACTCGACTCCGAGCTGGGGCTGGGAAAGGCCATCAATATTTAACGAGGTGAGTAGCTATGGGTGGATCAGGTGTGAAAGCTTCAAAGCTATTAATATAAGATAGAGAAGTTCGGCGACAAAATTGACGCCAACGTTTATCACGCCCATATAGCAGCCGCCATAGTAAACGGCATCTTGACGAGAGAGTCAAATTGCTTAAAATTATTATACTTAGCTCATTTTCTTTTCTACCATTTTTTATATTGGTTTTACAGTTAGTCTTCCATTTTTGTACCTATTATTTATTTATTAATGAACTCGTTAGATATCAAATATGTTTTCATGCATATGTTCCTTATTCAACTCATCCCGTCACATTCCAGATATGGCTACCTCAGCATCTGCATGCGGGTGGTCCCTCGCAATGACACCGAGGGCTGGGTGTTCAGAGAGCCCACAGTCTCCGTCTTCAGGGAGGTGGAGCAGTTCTCCATCGCGCCAACACCAAGGCACGCCAAGACCTTGTTCGATGGGGACTTCCACATGGAGTTCTGCGATAACCTGAAGCAGCTGCTCCAGGCTTACTTTAGAGATTTTACTTTTGAAAGGTGAGGGGTTTGGTTACCATGAAATTGGCAATGATTTATTAGGTTGGTGCCTTATTTTGTTGGTGTGATTTTTGTGTGAAGTTCTTTCATCCATCTTTTTAGCAATATCTTATTCCTAAAGTAACAACCAGATTAGCCTCTCAAGCGAGCCTCGAGCGCGGAGTCTACGAGTCTTTCCTGTCCTCATCCTGTGTCCTGTTTCTTCAAATACCGTCTGTGATGTCACTGATCTTAATACATTTTAATCCAATGTATGAAATCAGGACATATAGCAGCTGGTTTATCTAAATCTATAAAATCAGACCGTAAGTACGGATTCACAAACTCCATTACTTACAATCAAAACAGTGGTCAAGGAATAAAACCTTAGTTTTTCTTAGCCATATTTGTCCTTCTGCTGCGCAAAGGGCTTTCCAAATTTCTCCAGACATTCTTCACCCGCACCGTCTGGTCCAGTCCTCGTGGTACACATCTAAATCATCTCGCCACCACTTTCTGGACCAGCCTCGAAGGTGCATTCCTAATCTTAAATTTTTATATACCTGTTACCTCCAGTAATGTTAAAATGAAATTATACCACCTTTATTTTAAACTTACAGATTAGAGCGTCCATGGCGAGCGTTCACCGCCGGTTGGCCGACAGACATCATGGCGCGAAACCTTGGCATCAACTCCTCATTCATCAACGGAGATCACTGCTATGTGCTCGTCAGAGTTTCCAGGTAATAATCACAGAGCTTAGTATAGCGTCTAGTTCCTAGGTAAGAACTGGCTGCCTAGGTAGGTATATTTGGAGTTTGGTTTACGCTTTCAGATCATAAGGGACCATTCCGTCAAAGGTCCATTGTGATCACAATTCGTAAATCGGGGCCGCTGCCACTGGGCTACTATTTCATCATTACGGCTCTCAAAACTATGGAAAACATCGTGAGGAAACCAGCATACGTGCTAGAACAATAAAATTCGAAGACGTGACTCATGGCTCATTCCCTCACTTTGGGAGGAGGCCTAAGTCCCAGCAGTGGGAACAGTAGATATAAGGCTGGTTATTTTACGTATTTCTATGGACCTTCATATATCGAGGATTTCCTCTTCAAGACATTTACTCTCCATACCATTACCTTGTAGCAACATCTATATCGCCACATAAGAACTAAAATACAAAATTCCTGCATCCTGAAATCTGAGTTCTCTCCAAACCCCACAGGTGACCTTATTGCAATTTGTTCTCCAAAAACTAAGGTAACACGTATCACTCTCATTTCAGGTTTCGCGAGACAGCCAAACTAAAAGACTTGCCCGGCAACATCGCAATAGAGGATGTGGTATTCGAAGCGATACAGGAGTCCACCTTAGGAGACACGGCGTCCATTGCTGATTTCATTAGAAAGTACGGCTCCCATTACATTGCGTCCTACGTCACTGGGAACTCATTGTATCAGGTGAGAGAGATATTAGTTTATTATAATGTAGGCCTAGGTTACATTATGCTGGTGTATTGCTGGTGGATTTTATTCTAGTCTAGAAGAGGTCATGTAATGCTAGGCACTGACTGCGGGCATATGCATTATATATAACTTCGTCTATTACACCGCTCGATATTCCGCACTAGTTACACAGACTGTCTTAAATTTTACTTCTGATTAAGAAATTCTGACCCTTATTACACTGCGCGACGTCGACAAAACCGGTCGGTATATCGAGTGGTATATTATATGCTTTATAACAAAATGGGAGAGCTGCAATGATATCTTGCTCAGCTTTACCGTAAAACCCGTAGGTAAAGTGGTAAAAACTAAAATTTGCCGAATTACAAACACTTACAAAGTAAAAGTTGGTCTTTCTGGTAAAAACTGTAGGTCTGTAGGGTAGCTAATTTTGGACTTTAAAGAGCACTCAATCTGTAAATTTTGATTAAACAAAAATCAGTTACTGACTGACTGTTTTCATTATTTTGTATCATTGTGTGTCAAATACAAAACTGTTTAAAATCAACATTTATCTTTGAGGTACATGTTGTTGATGGGTACCTACTTACGATTTGTCATGTGAATAGTAGGTAAGTAGTCATTCGGTAAATCGCAGTTAGTCGAAGTCAGAAATGAGTATTTCTTACAAAGCAGTTTGGAGTTTTACCAGTAAAACTTGGTAAATCTTAGGTTTTGCTGGTAAATAATAGAATTTACCGTAGTTTGGGCATTTATAATATAACATTACATACACTACGGCCGATGGATCTTGGTGCGTCTGAAGTTAGGTTCTGCCATAGATATCCAATAGCAGTTGTTGTTGCAGTTAACAATTGTTTTTGGCATTTATTTTTATAATTTTTTTATTTGGCGCGCATATTTTGAGCGCTAAATTTCGCAGAGCCTACCATCAAACGCGCCAAGATCCATCGTCCGTACTGTACCTATCTACATGAGTGGGAGAGGTTCAAATCCATCCCAAGCAAGGTCAATTAACAGGAATAGTGGTAAAACACACTTCATTTAAAAAGTAGTATCTAGTCTTCAGCTTGGGCCTCAAACAGCATAGTGTCTGACAATGGGTTCTCTCCAATATCAACATAGTGGAGTGTCGGCATTAAAAAACAACCCTATACTTAGTGTAACACAGTTAATTTTGCAATACGCCAACATTTTTATTTAACTGCAGGTATTTGTGTTCTCCCGAGGCGTGTACTCCCGTATAAAGGAGCGCGTCAAGTCCCGCGGTATCTCTGACATACCGATCGCTGAAATGAACAATTTCTTCTCTCCGCTCTTCGCCGAACATGTTGGCACTGTCAAGGTTTGGACTGTGTGTTGACTTAAAGCCTGATTCTACATTTTGTATTAGAGAAAAAAACTTGAAAGTACTATTATACAGGCTCATATTGCATGTCAAGAATTATGTATTTATATTTTTTGTTTTGAAGGATCTCCACTCGATTCCGTCGCTATAGCTACAAATAAAACCCTCGAGATAATAATATATATAAATTACAAGCTACAACTATCAATTTCATAATTCAAATTCAAAAAGAAGACTTGCAATACGGACCTTAATTTCTTAACAGTCTATAGAAAATCAACCCGTATAAATGAATGGAGAATGATAGCGCACGTCATACTCTCTCGCTCGCACATTAAAGACAGGAAAAATGTGCGATCGGGAAAGTATGATTACCCACATTTTTTTGTGATACAGTGAGATTCAGCTATGCTGCTAATGTAGAATCAGGCTAAACTAATGCATGAAATGAATCCATACATTATCATTTCGGTTGCATGGAGCATTATGCATTACTTCTAAATCAGAAAACCTCTTTTCATTCATTCAATCTCATCGACATTAAGCATGGCCATACTGTCATACTTTCTACACATTCTCTCTCTTTCTCTTTCTGATCATTAGTTTTCATTACTACTTATATTCATCACAAATCTTTATGAGTGTCACAAAAACAACAGTCTTCAAAATAGTTTACTCTAATCTTGATTTTACTCAAATATACCGAGTACATAAATAAATAAAATAAATAAATAAGTAGGTAAAAGTATTTTTTAAGCTTCTAATAAATTGTAAAGGTGCAGTTGAAAAAACTAGCCCAATCTTACAAGCAGAAAAACTGATACACTAAATCCTTTTTATAATTAAAAAAAAAAACACAGCCTCACTTACATAACATTATGTAAAGGAAACTAAAAGACTAGAAAAGAGAATAAGACAGCAATATAGATTGAAAGAGAGAGAATATGACAACAGTAAATGAAAGAGAGAGCACCCAAAGATAAATGAAAAGAAGTTCCAAACACCAGTCAACCCTCGACAAAACCCTGGAGTACACGCCACAAAATTTTAAAATTAGAATAAAAACATGAATCTTGTCTATGCTCTCACTCCAGGTGTTTGTGTTCTCTAGAACGGCTTACTCTATGATCAAAGAGAGGCTAAAGAGTAAAGGAGTAGCTGATATAACTGCTAAGGAACTGGAAGGCTACTTCTCACCGTGGCATGCCAAACATATAGGGCAGATTAAGGTAATGATATAAATGCGATTTTTAACGATATGTTCTACAAACTTAAAGCGACAAACCTATCGCTATATCGCAGCTTGGGACAAGAAAATCTATAGTGTAAAACTACATGAATAAAATAAATAACATTAGTCATTCAAACACTACTCCATGTATTTCCTAGGATTCAGAAAACGGGTCCTGATTTCATGAATCTGGAAATTTTCTGTTTATAATATATATTTATCACAGCTAATCTAGACTTCCTTCTTTTCATGACTCATTCAGTCTTAAACCATTGCATTTCTCAAGCATGATCACCCAAAAAACTGTAAAAGTATTCAGCAATTTCATTCTTCAAAAATCTTGATCGGATTTTCAAGTGATTCATCTTGATCATTTGGAAAGTCATTTATTAAAAATCTTCATTTTAATATCTTTCATTTTCAGGTGGCCAGTGGAAATAAGACAGTAGAAAACTGGGCAACAAAGCGCCTAAGGGTACATTACTACATATTCTCATACCCTAGTTTATTAAAATTACACGGAGAACCAACTCTACTAAGAAGTCTAGACACTTTACTAGGAAATGAAGCCTTATTACAATTAGAATTAAAAACATTATCCCCTGCATTCAAAGATGTGAAAAAAAAGAAATGGTTTGAAGAAGTCATAGACAATTATTTAAAACTTTGGGAAAGTAACATGTGAAGTAATTTAGTTAAATAATTATTTAGTTAAAAGATATTTTTGTGACGTAACTAAAACAACATCTTTTTAGTTGCGAAGATTATCCGGTCATTTATCAACATTACGCTGTTCAAAAATGTTGGAACTGGGCCAAAGCTAGAAATCTTATAATGAAACAATGCATAAAAGTGGCATTTTAGAAACTTTTAACATACAACGAACACACTTATTTTATTGTGAATTTTGAAATAAAAATATAGTTTTAAGTACAATAACATGGAAGTGACTTTATTAAGAAAAAATGACTACTTAATTTTTAAAATAGTATAACGTAAATGAGGATATAATAAAATTAGAATTTAATCGAAGAATGAAATGAATCAAATGTTTTGAATGATTTTGCATCTATAGTTATATTTTTGTACATAGTATATTTTAACAAAGTGCCTTATATTCTTCCAAAATTATTTGTTAAGAATAGGAACATTAAAATGTAAGAAATGACTTTTGATTCCATGGTAGACTATGAATCTGGAGTGATATTTTTTTAAAACAAGTCATTTTATAATCCTTATTAGCATTATGCTAATAAATTTCACAACAATCCTTATGAGATACAACAACATTCGTACAATCATTTAAAAAATTGCAATATACATATTATTAAATAACTTGCATCACAATAAAATATATTCAGAGTTTTTTACCATGCGAGTTTCTGTAAAGTAAAAATAACGGGCTCGAGCGTCGTCAATAGATGGCGCTGAACTCAATACTTCTGTTTGGTGTAATTATTAAAAAAGGAATAGTAGTTTTTGGCGGGATTTCTTTGAGTGAAGTTCAGTGGTTGTTTTAATTATTATTCTTATTGGATAAAATCGATTGATTGTGATTTAAAATTGGTGTAGTTTTGTATTTCAAGTGTCGGCGCCACTGGATATCTAATATATGGAATCACCGAAACAGGCGCAGTCTCGGTAAAATGGAGCTTAGAATTTTACTTTAGTGCCGACCTTAGATTAAATCAAAACAGCGGAGATTAAATGAAAACTCCTTAATATCAATGTACTAGCACAGCGAAGTTTACCGAGAAGGTTCACTTGATACCTACACTTGCTGCCAAATATTACAAAAACATTAGACTTACTTAAAAAAACATCTATTTTCTTCTTTACTTCCAATATTTAATTCCATAAACAAAAAAGATTTTAAAAAGTCCATTATCTACAACTACCGAACTTCACCCGAAAATATTTTCTATAGTAACCCAATTCACCGACAGAGGCGCTAGTGTTGATTCTTTATTTGTCGCCCATTTTATAGCCTACATTGGAATCACTGGTGAAAGATTCTCAAACTAGACAATTATAATTCTGTCCATTATTATAGATAACTTCTGACTATTTTAAATGACAATAAAAATATTCTTGTAAAAGTGCAATAAGCGGTTTCGTGAGGAGAACGGGATCAAACACTGTATGCATTTAGTTTGGAATAAGTAGTTAAATAATATAATTTTTAAATCAATAAGGTGGTGTAAATATTTTGATAAAATAAAGTTATTTTGTGACTGAACTTGTGGTTTTTGCCTTTGGCCGAACCTATCTACACGCGTGACACTATCACGCCTAAAAAACCTACTAATGAAAGTAGGATTTTTATTTTATTTTAATGATATAAGCTAAATTTGCTTGTCTGCGATCCCGCCTGATGAAGGTAAGCAGTGATGCAATCGTTGGTGGTGGCTGGTGGCACCTAGTCCCAAGTTAAGCAGAGCTTGTGTTGTGAGTACTAGACAACTGATAAACATACCTACTTATATATGTCTAAATACATAAGTACATATTATACATAGATAAATTACACCCAGACATAGAACAAATGATCGTGCTCATCACACAAACATTTGTCCTGGGTGGGAATCGAACCCACGACCTCCGGCATAGCAGTCAGGGTCACTAACCAGTAGACCAACAGGCCAGTCAATATTCAATAGGTACTGAATTCAACTTCCAGATTCTCATAATCAGTCTGTAGTCGTCAGTATTTAGAAATTTAGGTCAACGAGCTTTCGAACGGCGAGTAATGGATAGTTTACCGTCCAGGTCATAGAGATGTCAGCAAGAGGGTTAAGGTCGATGTCTACCAGGAAAACGGGATTCTTCATGTGAGTTACCGTGGCCCTACGGAACATAAAGGGCAACAGAAGGAACATGGACGGGTTAGTAACAGTCTGACACTCCCTCTCGCTCCACCCATAGAGACTATCGCTTAGAGATTATTTGATGATTTCCCACTATTAAAAAACCGGTCAGGTGCCGCTCGGACTGGCGTACCGAGGGTTCCGTAAAAATGTGTAAGTAAATATTTCGATTTCCGTATAGATTCTCCAAGATTTTTCCAGATCACAAAAAATATTTTTTTTGTGAACTAAGTAATTGCAAAATTTTTCGAATTTCAGGACTTTAAAACTACAGAAATATCCTAAAGGTTATATTTCCTTGTGAATTAACGTCAAAATATACGCCTAAACGATAAACAGCCCTATTTTTTAAATTGATTTTCTCACTGCTCCAAGGAGTAGAAGACCTGAGTATTTGATAAATATTCATTTCAGCTTGGCCTTGACCGAGGGACAACAAAGCGGTCCTAACTCTCAAGCCCCAAGAGGACACCGGTGTCCGCACACCTATTGTCTTTCTATTGTGTCTCTAATTACGGTATTCAAAGGATTAGGGTTACCAGATGAAAAAAATCGAAAGTCCGGAAAAAAAGCCGGATTGCCTTTGAGAAGTCCTGAGATTTTTTACAGTTTGAAAATTTTCTCTTACACTTTTTCACTTACTTTTTTTATACACTGAGTATCTAGCTCACGCGTTGCACGTCGCACTCAAAGTGGGGGGGGGCTTTCCCAAAGAAAGATTATTCTTACTTTAACTTTTTATTAAGTTTGTTTTTATTTTGATAATTCTAAATGCCTGAGATTTTATATGATTTTCAAAATCCGGCCGCAATCCTGAGAAGAGTTCAAATCCTGATATCTCGGGATAAATCCTGAGATATGGTTTTTTTTTTATGGTAGGAAAATCATCCAATGACAAATCCCGCCCTTGGGTGGAGCGGGAAGTAGTGTCAGACTCTTACTGACTAAAAACCTACCCCGTTCCTTCGTTGCCTATAGTGCCGGGGCTGAGCCTTCCTCTCAGAAAACGGCCCTTGACCCCAGCAGGCTTCGACCCTGCCTGCCTGCAGTTAGCAGGCTGGGCCTCTTCGGTATGCTGACAGCTCCTTGAGGCGCGCGGAAACAGAACGCGCCGTCGACGACTTGGGCTCGGTCTGGTCGGTTACCAGACAATCGGAATCCTGAGATATGGTAATTCCCTACGCATAACACGACGTAGTTTTGTATATACATAAACTTCACGCAGACGTATACCAAGAATATAATGACGAATATGCATCTATGAAGCTACCCGTCCGTGAACAGTAGGCCTTAGGGTTCCGTGTTTTGCAACTAAAGTGCGGAACCCTAAAAAGTAATTGAGGTTAATTGAGACTTGGGATAAACCTGCTTCATATTTTTTTACGTCACAGACGGCTACTTTTAGCTATAAAGTACGTATAACGCGGGGGCAAAGACCTTACGTTATCTGATAACAGTTCTTAGTACGTTGTAAATGAGATGTTCTAGTAAATAACTAGTCATCTGGACTGGTATGACGAAGTTTAGAAGAAGCCTATGTCAGAATGGAAACACGGGACTGTGGTTGAATGGGCAAATTAGGTTTTGGAGAAGTTAGGTACTGAGAACCAGACAGAATATCTACACACCTACTTCAGAGACAGGGGCGTAGCTACCGCCGTATCTGCCGTATCAATTACACGGGGCCCCGACGTGGGCAAAAATTCGCAACTTGTTATCTTGAGGATATAGAGGAACATTTCGTAGGGTAAACCAAGCATTTGTAAATAATCACCATTTTTTTTATACCGTGGGCCTTTTGATACGGGGCCTCTATGGGACTAGATCCGCCACTGTTCAGAGAGCTCATTTTCTAAAATTAGGTAATTGCTGACATGTTTATAATCAAAGTGCTTGTGTTTATTTTTATAAACCTGTTTCTGAAAACCACATCAAAATCTATATAAATAAAAGCGAAATAGGTACCACTTAATGATTAATGACGAAATCTAAGAAACCATAACACTTACAAACTTAAAATTTGGGAGGTAGGTTTTTAAGGGGGGTAAAATGGGGACCGGGTAAAACCAACGAACGAAAGCATCAATTCAATTATTTGTGTGAGGAAGACTGGGCGTGCATGAGATGGAAACATCTCGCCGTCTCTTTTCTACGCGCGTACCTAATTTAATGGCGGTGACGTCACATTACAGTTTGTGCATCTTTTTTCTGTTACTCGAAATTTTCTCCTGCCATCAGATTTGAAAAATTCTTTTGAATAAATTTACTTCTTTTAATACAAAACTTACTAATAAAAACTAGGCAAGTGCGAGTCGGACTCGCGCACTGAGGATTCTGTACAAACTTACCTATGATATAAAAACAGATCAATTCCCGATTGAGTTACGAAGTTTTTTCCGATTTGCAAAAACAGTTATTTTATGACGTAACTACAAATTTTCAGTTTTCACATTTTTTCCTATACTTTTGCTATGAGACCTTGCTTCAGGCAAAATTTCGGGATTCTAGGCTAACAGAAAGTACCTACCCTAGAAATTTTGATTCCCTAGAAAGTGTCGAAATATATACGTTTTTTGCGATATAAACATTCACAGCTTCAAGGGACCACAAATAGTAAAGTATATATTTTTAATTTAAACTTGATACCTCCACGCGTTCCCCAGATAAAGGTTTTTGACAGACAGACGGACAACAAAGTGATCCTATAGGGGATCCGTTTTTCCTTTTGAGGTACGGACCCCAAAAAATAAGTCAAGCACCTACCCAATTGCTTGAGAATTCTCTGCCTAATAAAGAAATTTATGAAAGATGGTGAGTAGTGGTGGCCGAGCGGTAACGGCCCCGACTTACGAGTTGTTGGTCGCGGGCTCAAACCCAGCCAGGCGCATTACTTTGTGTAATTTATTTCATTACTACTGCTGTCAAAACGGTGAAGGAAAACATCGTGAGAAACCGGCATGTCCTAGAACCAAAAATTCTAAGACATGTGACATTCACCAGTCCGCACTGGGCCCGCGTGGTGGATTACGACCCATTCCATCTCTTAGAGAGGAGGCCTGAGTCCCAGCAGTGGGAACAATAAAAGGCTGATGATGATGATGATGATGATGATGAAACAATACGTGGTCGTGGAAAGAAGTTTTTTTTTCGTATTTATGTTTCCGTGGACTAATACCGAATTTTATATAAGTAACTTTAAATTAATTTCGGTGTATTGATAAATGGTTTTTTTTTAAGTTGGATAGAGTAGAGGAGACTTGTGCCAGAATTTGGCCAGACGGACCACAAAGTGATCCTTAAGGGTTTTTTCCATTTGATGTACGAAACCCTAAAATGTAAGAAGTTAATTATAGGAAATGAATATCAAGAACTGGAATCAAGATTATCTTGTCTCGCGACTATACAAAACCCCCTGTCAATCACAATATTGTGTTTTGTATGAAACCAATTACAAACCAATACACAGCGTTACCTTATCCAGTATACTGCGTCTTATGGATCCTGTGTGGTATTGGCTTTGTGGGTAGTATCAAGCATAGTGACATGATGTATTTTGACAGCTGGCAGTGGCAATCCGGTGTTCGACTGAATCGACTGCGTGGTGCGAATATTGGTAGGTACGGGTATATGGGCGCAAAACCAATATTTGATAATTTTGATATGGATTTAATTTGGTCAATTCCTGTTTATTTCTTTTAAAATATTGCAATATCCTGTTGAATTTAAACTAGGATTTAATTTGATAACATTCCTTCGAATTTTTTAAAATATTGCGATATCCTGTTGAATTTATATAAAGATTTAATTTGATAACTTCCTTTCGATTTATTTTAAATATTTCAACATCCTGTTCAATTTATAACGAATCAAATGACGACTTCTTTTCTTATTTTAAAAACATATTACAGTACCCGGTTAAACTTGTGAGGATTTAACTTGACCAGTTCCTTTTTATTTTTTTAAAATATCAGAGCATCTGGCCATATTTAAATAAGAATTTACTGTGACGATTTCCGTTCTATTTATTTAAAATAGTTTTCTACCTTCATAGTGAATTTTGATGCTTGTCAATTTTTGTGTATAAAAACTGATGTAATGTGTTTTGAAAGGCACTCTTTCGCCGCCATTGGAATAAAGACCTTGAACTGAAGTAAGGTATTTTGTTATTATCACTATAACATTTCCTATCATTCTATATTACTGTGACTGTGAATTTTGTGTGATGTCGACATCGATGGCCATCATGCGCCGACAGGTACGTATCAAAATCCCGAAAGTTCATAATACCTATGATTGTAATACTGACGTCCAAAACACCGAAACACAAAATACTGATGTTCAAATGCCCGAAAGGACAAAATCCCGAATGGACAAAATACCGATGGATGAACGAATCGCTTCAAAACCGACTTCACCCAGTCTTGTCTGCCCTACCTCTAGAGTGTAATTTAAGCCCGCGTAGGCGCGGAGGGGGTAGAGCGTTGTGTCGCTTTGTTGATAAGTCGTAAAAAACTCCAATAAGTAGTAGGTACAATGCAAAATCAAAGTTATAATAAAAATAAACTCTTGAATAAAGACTAATATCAACACAGCAGTCGAATCCACAAGTGTTCATGAGATAAGGATTAATTCACAAAGAGGTGAGGCGGGGTTATCGCGACGCGTGAATGTAGCCGTCTGTACCAACCTTGATTTTTAACTGGTTGACCAATTTTATTTAGAACATGAAGTGATTTGTTTAGTTAGCAAATTAGTTTAAATCTTATACTTGGATTTTTTTATTTTAAGAAAGAATCAATCAGTGAATGTAGAATAGAAATATAACGCTAATAAAATTCCGACGTAGTAGGTACTTACCTAGATTTGATTTGATTTGATTTATTGATTTGATTTAGAAGAATAACGTGCAAGTTTAAAATAGGTGCGCGGCCTTAAAGTAGAACAGAAATGGTATAAAATAATAATTAGATCTAACCTGAACTAGGATAAACTCGGGTGTCTTAAGAGCTAATAATTTTGTTATATACGTTAATATTTCCTAAGAATATTTATATATGTTAGTAACTAATCGAAACAATGCCAATGAAAAACAAACTTAAAATTAATTAGCTTACCACAGCCAATAACTTTTCTGTATCGTCATAAGTTCATAACACAAATAACATAACATAATTTATTATAGTGCCGTTCCTTTACTCTTATGGTTGATGGGACAAAAATTCGATACGACAGGGGAGTCAGCAGGCGCAGGACCTGTTTTATGTGCTTTTCAAGGCACCCAACTTCCAAACTCGGGCAGCTACAGAATATTTCCTAATAAAAAACCCAATAGCTCTTTTTGCCCGATCGGCGAATGAACCTTTAAGAACGCTACACTCAGCAATCGCACTTACGACCACAAGAATGAAGCAGTTAGACTCTAATATTGCTGTTGGAAGCAATAAAGTCTATCTAAAAAGTACCTACTTATCTAAAAAAAAAATCAAATAAGTAACCTTTTTTTATTTGCATTGGGACGCTAGGAAAATTACGTATCTGGCAGAATCCATACTTATTTATTTTATAAATGCAAAAGTATCTCTGTTAATTTGTTTCTAAAATACCTGAACTTAAGTTGGGGCTATAAGTAATATCGAGATTCGACGAATATTCGTGTTACCACGACAAATGTGGCCAGTAGTTCGTCGAATTGCGATGTATTCGGGCGACCACGAATGCTTTGAACAAGCGATTGACTACCAATGTAGATAGCAACAACGCGTATAACTGAATACGATTTTTTTTATCGTGAAAACTTGACTTATTAGGGCTGAACCGATCAGTTCTTCCAGGTATTTTATTCCCGGGCCACCTCGAACCAACTCTTACGGTGGCGTCCAGGTCATCTCGCCATCTCTTCCCAGGTCGACCTCGGAGGCGTCGTCCATTTTCAGGTACCAATCCTGTGAAAACTCTTGCCCAACGGTCATTGTGCATGCGGCCGATGTGATATATAATAATATTTTTTATTTCGTTATCAACAGGGTTTATGAGCATTTTGTAGCTTTGTTTTTAGTACAGTACTCACTGATTACAGTACTATTTATGGGCTAATAACCGCTTCTTATATACGCACTCTATTGTTTATATATAACTGTGATCTTTCAACTCATTGCACACGTGTTTCCTAAGAACTGATGCGATTAATTTCTAGGTAATGTTTCGACATAAGTACCACGGAAGACTAATAACAAATTATATTGAATACATCCTCTGCAAAGCCTTTTCATAACTAGCTTGGGGTCAGCTTTCAGCAGGGGGGCAGACTTTTACACCCGTACGAATTTATAAAGAAGTAATTACTTGTTGCTAAGTAATTTCTTAGTAAGTTATTACTTGAGGCTAGAAATATTCATTCAAAATTTATTTTTTTCTTATGGGTTTTTTTATGGTAGGTAAAATCATCCAATGACAAATCCCGCCTTTGGGCGGAGCGGGAAGTAGTTTCAGACTCATACTGACTAAAAACCTACCCGGTTCCTTCGTTGCCTATCACGCCGGGGCCGGGTATTCCTTTCGGAAGCTGGCCCATGACCCCAGCAGGGGTGCTCATGTTTATTAATTTGATGACTCGAAAAAGTGGCGAAGTGTGAGAAGAGAAATGCACACTGATCGACCGAAAAATAAATAAATGTCCTTCTTACATACTGCGTACTTAATTACTAATTAATTTTGATAAAAATACAATTAGATTTGTGTTGTGGCGGGAATCTAACCCGCGACTCTTGCGTCTCAACCGGCGGGGAATGAAAAAACGCCCATCCCTAAAAGGCGTTAACTGATCTGTTCCTTGATGTTTATTCTCAGGGGTGCACCCACTGTTTATTTCCCATGGTGCTCGAGCCCACGAGCACTCACGGAGTCGGTGTGCTTCCATCAGTCTAGCCGGATGCGGCTAAATAGTTACTTGTGACTTACATGGAGTGACTATCTTGATAGTCTCTCCATAACCCATTTACTGGGCAACACGATACTCTTTAAAAAGACTTATGATCAGACTTTCGAATGGGATCAACGCATCGGACACGCCCAGCTCTACCCAGAGTGGGAAAAGTCATTGGAATATTTCCCAAGTTATAAAAAAAAACCGGTTGACATAAACGGACGGAGAAATATTTGGTAAATAACTTTTGCCCGCGCCCTCACTCCCAGTCTACCCTACTCTACCCTACTGTACTCTACCCAAACCTACCTAAGAATATTCTCCTGACAATAACGAACACAACAAAAAAAAAAATAACTAGCGAAATCGGTTCAGCTGTTCTCGAGATTTGCGCTTAGCAACACATTCAGCGATTCATTTTTATACTATACTAGCTTTTGCTGGACACTTTGCTCCCGCTTTACCCTACTCTACCCTACCTAAAAACCTTCCCCAAGTAACAAAAGCTTCTATAACCCAGGCGTTTTATCACCAAACAGTGATACAGTAGGCCTATAATGGTAACCATTGTGACGGCTTGTACTATAAAGGTTTTCAAGAGAGTGTTTTGGTTCTTTAAGATTAATCTGTCCTAGCTCAGAGGACACCGGTGTCCTCTCACATCCACGCCACTATAGGCCTTAATTCCGATGTTTAGAGTCTACTTTTGTATGAACAAGTTGGGTAGTTGTGGATCGAAGTGTTAAAGAGCATTTAAGTTCTAAAATGTAGCTCTTAAAATGCTTATGGGACCATACAAAAGAATCTTTAAAGTATTGCACTGTAATAGATATGAAAAAGCGATTATGGTACTATTTAGTACTATAGACGACCTTACTGACACTTTTGTGTATCTATTTTGCACTAATAATGTGTCAAAATAACTTTTACAGTACCTACTAGTATTGTAGGAGTATCGTAAACACTATTACAGCATCAATTTGTGCTATAAAAGTACCTTGCACCACCATTACGTAACCTTTTAGCTTCTTATACGCTCCCTCAATATCGCTATGGGGCTAGTTCTGTAAAAGTCATGAAAACTCTTATATAAGGTGTTAAAAAATTAACTGCAAGAAAAGTAAGAACTGGTTTAGAATTACAAATAAAAAAAATTGGCGAAAAAAAGATTTTTAAATAACAACCCGTTTCGGAGATATGCAATATTTTCACTTCACACAAAATTATTGAATATGCGTACTGTACACCGCACGAGCTCCGGCGCGGCCGCCCCGCCGTAGGTACGCGTGAGTCGTTCACCCCTGTGACACGACACGCGACGGCGCAAATTCGTAAACAGCTGATTCTAATTTTTCCATCACATTTCTCAGACTTTGGACTGGCAAATTATCGAGCTTACTTACAAATAGCATATTTTATTATACCTATAGGACTATTAAAAGCACTGGTAGACTCCTAGGATTGTTTGGACAGCAGGCACTCGTCGTTGCTCACCATACAGTTCACGGTAACGGTTACGTGCCGCAGCTAAACTTTGACCAGTCGTAATGTAGCACACTACCATATCTAAGTACTCTCGATTGGAATACGTAAACGGCATTATTAAAAACACGAAACTGCACGAACGCACGTATTCGCCGTAATGACACAAGAAAACATCCTTACCGCGCGACGGATTTCGGACAACTAAGGGTCGGGAGGGGTAGAGAGAGCTGCGGGAAGAGTAGCGGGCGGCGGGGGAACCGCTAGCAAGCCGCTCGCGCGCGGTACGATGGCGGCCCAAGCCGCAAGCGCAGCCCTGGGTACAGCGCACAAAAAAATATTATACTAAATTATTTTATTTATGTGAAAATATAAAAACGCTCAAAAAAAATTTTTTTTTTTTTGATGTGTTCGTTTTTCGATGGAGAGTAAGTGGACAAAATTCTTGCAGTTAATTTTTTAACACCTTATATAGTACTAAATAGTACCATAGCGACACCTGGCGCAGTTTTTAAGTAACTTAAATTTTAAATAGCTCTATAAATGAGTTTGTGCTTCTGCTACGAGACTTAAAGTGTGACATATTCGTTTTCTATGCAAATATGGCTGCTGTTTTCTGCCATGATAGCAAGTTAGCAGCACGGCTGGAGTCAATGTGTACTACAGCAATTGTCGGAACAAGACCTTATTTTATTAATTAAAATTTAATAAAAACACGAAAATTAGGAGGGCGCATTGTCAAATTTGAAATCAGCATAATGATTTTATCGATAAAATTATTTTCGCAAGTGAAAGCTATGGTAAAGTTACGATTTATGAATGTTTTTTAGTATGTTCTTTTGCAACAATGGCAAATCACATAAAGCATAACTTCCAATCAATATATTTTGTATTCTTGAGGAACACTCAAGATGATACGATTAAAACACGAACAAGTGTGATATGAAAGATCACTGGAATCGTTTATGGTGCAAAATAACACTATAAACAGGTTTTGGTTACTTTTATAGTGCAAATTTGTGACATAAATGTTGCAGACAGCAGTATTTTAGTACTAAAAAGCGGTTCTCCACACTTTTAGATTTCAACTACAGAGCTGATGAATCACCGTGAGAGCTTTTATATAAAGTTTATAGAATAAATCAGTAATAAAACTAGGGTCTTTTTGGGGTTTTGTAAAAGTTTACAACATCGCTATAGTACTAATCATGAATACTAATTAGCCGTCCTAAATCGTTCTCTGGGCTTTTATAGTACCAAATTTTGCTACTTGGGATCTCCTGACAATAACAAACACAACAAAATAAGGATTATCGAAATCGATCCAGCCGTTCTCGAGATTTGCGCTTAGCAACACATTCAGCGATTCATTTTTATATTATACTAGCTTTTGCCCGTGGCTACTCTATCCAACTCTACCCGACTCTACCCTTCCTACTCTACTCTACCCTACCTAGGTACCTTCTCCTGACAATAACGAACACAACAAAAAATTAATTAGTGAAATCGGTCCAGCTGTTCTCGAGATTTGCACTTAGGAAGACATTCATGATTCATTTTTATATTGTAGACTAGCTTTTGCCCGCGGCTTCGCTCCCGCTCTACCCTACTCTGCCCTTCCTACTCTACCCTACCTAAATACCTTCTCCTGACAATAACGAACACAACAAAAAATGAATTAGTGAAATCGGTCCAGCTGTACTCGAGATTTACGCTTAGCAACACATTCAGCGATTCATTTTTATATTATAGAAGATATAATAATATGTAGATAATAATAATAAAAGAGAAGCATATTGAACACAATTATAAACCATTAGGTACACCAAAACAAATATAAGAATCGTCTACATAATTATAAAATATGTCTACGAATTAATCTGTAGCTCGTAGCAAAGTGAATAATTAAAAGAAATGTTAATATTTCCAATTTCTAACTAAATAATATACAAACCGATCTATCATTCTGACATGGTAACGATAATTTAATTGAATCCAATTAAAATATTATCTTATAGACCATCCATGACCCATTAGACTAATTTTTTCTTACATCAGTAGGTATTGAGATGTGAATTGATGTAGTTATTAGAGTTGTGTTATTAACTTGAATTGGGAAGTTCCTTTTGAAACTAAACTTTACACAGCACATTTCAAGGTGCAATATATTCTTTTTTTTTTTAAACCTTTATTTTTTTTACGGTTATAACACAGAAAGATACGTCAACCCTATTGTACCCTATACAGTACTTAACTATGGATTATTACTATGAATAATTATATCATTAACGAATTTTAATAGTCGCTCAATTAAACTCCCATGTAATCCTGTCAAAGACTTAATAAGTTCACTAGAAATGATTTTCAAAACAATTTCTGTTTGAAAACAGCTGAGTTTTCCTCCAAAAGTGAGTCCCTCTGACAATATAATATCGACGGTTGAAAGGCTAATTGATCTAAGCGACATTTTTTGCAATATTGAGTTATATACATATTCGGAATCAGCAAATTTTTCTACATCGTTTGAATCGGGTTTCAAATTTTTTTGATTACTTTTTTGGCGCTTAGCACCCACTGCAAAACATTTCTAAGCTCTTTGATCTATACGACACGAAATTAGACAAATTTGAGGACTTGATGACTTATGCCTTTGATTTTACGAACTTTTAAAACGTGTGTTGATTAAGGCATTTGGCTTTTTTGCCATGATTGTGATTTTGTCGTTAGGCCTATTTTGCATTAAACCAAAACAATAAGCTATGTTGTTTGGCCCACTTTGCATTCTACAACATTAAAGAACCGTGTCGCTTGAACCATTTTGCATTGAACATTGGATCAACATCTTGAATGATTCCTCTACAAGTTGTTTTTTTTTTAAATTATACAATACATTTTCTAAAATTTGTTTAAAGTGGCATACCGACCACAAAAAGATCTTATGGATATTGCTGAATTATGATGACTTGAGCATCAATATCTGCTATAATCTAGTAAGGAATCATTTTTGATGAAAATCCTGTAAGCCCCATGTAATGGACATTTGTATCAAATTACTTCACTCTGATGAAACACCATCATGTTGCTTATGCTTATTGGGTATATTCAAATATCAGTTGACTTGGCGCTAAACTTAATATTTTATTCCAGGTCGATGCTTGAGCCAATTTACTTTTAGTTTTTTTATTTACGGAAGGCATTTAAACCATTTTAACTTTCTCAAAAAATAACTAAATTTGATGCATTTTGGGCTAACCGACATAAATTTTCTAAAATGATACACAATTTTCAACAGTAATAACTTAAAAAAAATCCTTAATTAATTAGAGATTTACTGTATAAAATAAATAAAAGTCTATCAAATAGTTGTTTTATTATGATTTTTTTTTCATTTATAAAAACTTTGATCCGTCCTCCTGCAAGTTTTACTAAATATCGCTTAAATCAATTAGTCGTTCAACCGTCGATATTTTTTATTCGGTGCCAAAACTTCAATTTACATTTTAACTCGCCATTCCTTTCGCCACTATTCCTTCCTCATTCTGCGCTTTCTCTATTAGGGCCCATTCACGGCTTTGGTCTTAGCGGCGAGCGGGGCCGTATCGTTAAGCGATTGGTCGACGCTGCTCATAGCGGCCATAGAGGCGCGCGCTCGACCAATCGCCTACCGATACCTCCCCGCTCGCCGCTAAGACCGATCATGAATGGGCGCTAATAGAGAAACCACAGAATGAGGAATAAAGTGACTGATGACAGAAAAAGTGGGGTATTATTTGAAAGTGTCACCGTGGCCTTAGAACGCAAAGGGCAACCCGCACTGGCCCCGCGTGGTGGACTACGGCCCATTCCCTCTCCTGAGTCCCAGCAGTGAGGACTCTCCTGAACTTTATAAGGCTGATAGCTTTATAGCCAGTTAAACATAAGACATTTAAGCTAGAACTACAATAGACAGACACACACGTGTAACACGCCTGATTTATACGTAGAACGACGTTGCGTGGCGTGGATCAAGTGTAGCTCTAAAAGTCTAGGTTCCATATAAAATGTATGGAGACCGACGCGCTTAGATCGGCGTACGTGACACACGTGTGCGCAATGTAGTTCTACCTTTATGATGTTCAAAATCAGCTGTATAAATTCCTAAAACATGTCCTGACTCATATAGATACTACAACGTACACAATTCATCTAAAATTCTGTACTTACTAGGAAAATGTACAAGTTACTCACTATACAAACTGCTGTAAAGCTCAGCAAACAGGAAATGCATGCCGATCTGTTGCAGCAAGCGAGCAGCGAGCTGTCATATGCACCAGAGATCTCAAACCTTTGGTTAGATGCAGCCAAATATCAAATTATAGACCAATTTATTACAAGTCACACTTGTGGCGTCACATATTGCACCTTAGAGTTTAGTGTTGCATGTTAATATTTAAGTAAATATTGTTAAGTTAGTTAATTAAGTGGCAACACGCAAGGGCCTCGCCAAGGGAGGGCAAGGGGGAGGCTACGCTTCCCCACCTAGAGGCTTGCTTTACAGGTTGAGAGCCTAGTTGAGGCACCAGTCTCCCACAATATAATGCCCATCCTAAATGTTACCGTAGATATAAGGCTAGCAATGAGGAGTTATATTATGTAGAAAAAAACTTATTATTATTAAAAAAAAAAACTTTTATTATTATTTCCTATATTTCCAATAACCCCCCCTTGATAATAAGCTGGCCATTGGCAACACAAGTCGAGAATTTGGGGCGCTACCCTTAGCGACTTTCGCTCTCTTGCCTTTCAACAGTCTCGAAACACGGACTAGATTATTTATCATATTATCATTAGTCTGATCTTTTCAGCTAGTTATAATTGACTACATCGGTCTATTATTAATTGCGACTACCAATCTTCCATTTGCTTCCCCAACACTTTATCGTCAGCAATGCACTGAATTAGTATAAATATAGCTTTCTTTTTAAAGACACAGCGTTGGAAAGCATCCCACAATGTGGACTAATGACCTTGTGAGGGTCGCAGAGAACCGATAGATGCTGACGCACAGGACCGGTCGTTGTATCGATATTTGGGGTGGCATACTGTCCAACATTGGACTTCTGTCGGCTGAAATGGTGATAAGAAAAAAGAAAACAAAAAGAACACGTCAATAATTATATTGTCATCATAATCATCTGCTCATAGCAGTCCACAGCTGGGTATGGGGCTCTCCAAAAACATTTATTAGTTGGCAAATCATCAAATAACTCCCAAATAGCTGGAGCAAGAGGACTCGTTCTTGCTTCACCTGGAGGACAATAAGCCTTTTAATATTACCACTGCTGGGATTCAGGCCTCGTATCTAGGAGAGTGAGCATGGGCACAAAGTAATGCACTTGGCTGGGTTTGAACCCGCGACCTAAAATTTTTAATCGGGTCCGTTACCATTAGGTCACCACCTAGAGCAGGTCAGACTTACCCACTTGTGTTCCTTCACAGTTACCTTTTGCGTACTTGAGTAACGGCTACGGCTTTTTTGAATATTCCGCAGTTTTATCAGGCATCAGCTTAGTCGTCATGCAGACCAAGATGGAAAAGGTGAAACGACTTAAATATTTTCCATAAGAAACAATCAAGAAATGGCCTTTGCCTTTGCCCCTGCTGGGCAAAGGCTTCCCACCATTTCTTGCATTGAGACTGTACAGGCAAGATACTAATTTACACAACAACACTAAAATTAAAAGCCCAAAGTTTGTGAGTGTGTGTGTTTTGTTTTTTTTTCATGCTCAAATGACTGAACGAATTTCTATGAAACTGGTTTTTTTTAGGTAGGAAAACATTCAATGACATCTCCCGTCTTTGGGCGGAGCGGGAGAGAGTGTCAGACTTTTACTGACTAAAAACCCACTCCTGTTTCTTCATTGCCTTTCGTACCAGGGTCGAGTCTTCCTTTTAGAATACCTTTGGCTCCAGTAAGCTTCTACCCTGCTGAGTCCCTACGGTTTGCTGACAACTCTTTGAGACGCGCTTGCAATATTACGCGCCATCGACGATTTGGCCTCGGTCCGGACGGTTACCGGACGGCAAGCTACCTATTGCTCGCCGTCTACAAACCCGCACTTACGGTGGGGGATTTTTATCCCGGGAGTATGTTCCCTTGGGATAATTATTGTTGCTAGATGATTAAAATTGTTTAAAACATCATCAACCTACATTGCCTCAATCACGTTCCATATTGTTTACAGAAAGGTTTCTCACCCCTGTCTCACTGATAAGTACCAACCAACTAATCTGTTAGGTCAAGTTCACAAGCTGTTTACTTTGTCAACGTTATTAGCAAAATGTGAAAAAAAAAATCAGTTTATTAGCCGCGTTGACGCGGTTTATAACTTATTATGCATTTGAATATGTTCTGGTATTATTTCGTAGTTTTATTCTGTTCTGTGCTCTGTTACAGTGAAGAAGATCTAGGCTACAGTTTGAATATTGGAAATGCTATCGACGTGTTTGCGAAGTAAGTGTTTGTTTAGTGTATTTTGTGTTTTAAAGTGCGTTTTGAACCCACTTTAGGTGCTATGTGTTTGAGGAAAATAAATTGAGTGCGAGTGTTTACTTGGAATTGTGTTTTAATACTCTACTAATATTATAAACACGAAAGTTTGTATGTATGGATGTTTGTTACTCTATTACGCAAAAGGTACTAAATGGATTTCTACAAAGCTTGGTATTTAGATAGACCATGTCCTGGAATAGCTTATAGGATACTTTTTATTCTAGTAGTATAGTCCCTTGGGATATTTTTTTACTATCACACCGCCGAAGCGGTTAGCAGCAGCCTGCCTTCTATATTCAATTGTCAGAGTCGCTCGAGATGACACCGGTGTCCTCTCCCATCCACTCCACTATAGGCCATAATTCCGATGTTTAGAGTCTACTTTTGTATGAACAAGTTTGGTAGTAGTGGTACTCAAATAAATGAGCAACTTAAAATTTATAATATACAAGTGTCAAAAGATAATAATACACTTATCTAAAAAATATGCGTCATAAGCATGTAATTTTGTTTTGTCTATTATTTCGATGTCAATGTATTATTATTTGATAAAAGTTGTTACAAATTTTGTTCAGGGTTTATAGTCTGGGTTTGTCTGATGATATTAGAAATCTATGTATATAAAAGGGAAATACCACTCACTGATTAATCACGAAATCTCAGAAACTATAATACCTACAAAATTAAAACTTTGGCAGGTAGGTTCCTTATAGAGTGTAGACATCGGCTAAGAACGGATTTTACGAAGCTCCACCCCAAAGGGGGTAAAACGGGGGTTGGAAGTTTGTATGTAGAAACCGACATGGACGAAGCCCATAGATATCCGACGAAGCCGCTGGTAGCAGCTAGTTACTAATATTTGTGAAGAATTACCTACCTCATTTTTACCCGACTGCGCCAGAAGGAGGGTTATGTCTTTCGAGAGTAGGTATGTATTTATGTATAATTGTTTGGCACGCTTTGCAGCCTGAATAGCTCGATGGATTTTAGCTTGAGAGGTGTCGTCAGATTTGTATTCACTGTGAGAGTGACACTGGGTATATCAAAATAAAAAAAAAAAACAAAATGGCGGAGTTTTGGCGCCAAATTCAAATGTTTGGCACGCTCTGCGGGCTGAACGGCTCGATGGATTTTAGTTTGCGAGGTGTCGTTATATTTGAAGTAATTAACTCATCGGTAGAGATAACAGGCTCAGGATTTTTTCAAAATTTGTGTAATTTGTGATTAATAACACAGGCACGGGTCGAGCTTCGAGGTTTAGTTATGCTTACCGTGGTCGGTCCACAGAGGAGTGACCAATCATTACATATCGAGTTTCATGCATCCATTAGTCCCACTGTCATCTGTACATCTTTGACAGTCGTTATGGATGGTTAGAAGCCAGCAAATCTTGCAGTCTTGCCAAGGAGTATTGTATTACCCAGTTACTGGGTTGTGAGGTCAGTTGACGTCCACTTCTGGACATAGACCACCCCTGAGTGTCACCTCAACCACCGGACCTATGCGTCTCGCATCCATCGGATTCGGCCTCCAGCGAAGCATCAGTGCTAGCAAAAGGTGCAGACCGACCGCATTAGGTAACGGCGTTCACACCCCAGCCGCAGCCGGGATTCTGATTCCGATTTCCGGCCACCGTAGGCACAGGCTTGCGGATGGCGAGCAATGGGTAGCTCGCTGTCCAACCGTCCGTAACCGACCGGACCGAGCCCAAGTCGTCGACAGCGCGTAATGTAACGCCTCAAGGAGTTGTCAGCAAACCGTAGGAGCCCAGCCTGTCAGCAGGCCGGGTCGAAGCCCTGAGGCCAAGGGTCTATTTCTGAAAGGAAGGCTCAGGCCTGGTATAAAGGCAAAGAAGGAACGGGGTGAGTTTTTTAGTCAGTAAAAATCTGTCAATATCTCCCGCTCCGCCCAAGGGCGGGAGATGTTATTGGATGATTTTTACCGACCGAAAAAAAAACCCTCATCAGATCATCGATTATCCTAGTGAGAGGCTTTTAACTCTACGCCTTCCGGTATGTGGTCGCCTGTTAGGGCACGTCCCTTAGGAAATTGTAGAAAGGTTTCCCTTGAGCCTCGCCATGCGCCGTTTTTCCTGAGGACACCCGGTGGGCAGACAGACCACTCTCGACAGCCCGTAACCACGTATTGCCGCTAAAGATACATCGTACACACAAACTTACAAAATGTACCACTTCCTATACTATACTATCACACAACGCCATCTAGTCGCAAGCCAAGCAGAGCTTGTGTAATGAGTACTCCTCCTCCTCCTCCTCGATTCGTATTCCTCATTACTGAGGGTCGTGAAGCTCCCGCTGGATTAACTTCTTATTGATGGTGTCTCGCCACCTATGACTATGAGGTTTTTAGCGTCATGAAGCGCGACGTTTACACAACCGACAAAAAACCAGACAACCGATAAACATACTTATATATTTCTAAATACATACATATTATAGATAAATTACACCCAGACACAGAACAAATAAGATACATAAGTAACAATCATTTCCAATACACATAGTGTAACAGAAACAAGTGATAATTATTTTAAAAATGTTTTACCCAAAGAAAAACAACAATTTTCTTCAAGGAAGTCGTGGTTTATTCCCAATTAAACACTTGAACCTTCTATACAAATTTTGAAAAGGTGAATATGCCCAAACTCGAAGGGGTTGTGTCGCAAACGACCGAGTGCCTATGGCCTTCCAGCTCTACCATCAGATCAGCCATGTCATCATGATATTACATTGTCACGCGATTTACACATGCGTGCAAAATTTTAGCTCAAACGGTAACCGGGAAGTGGATACAATAATAATAATATTCCACAACTATCACACAACGCCGTCTAGTCCCAAGCTAAGCAGAGCTTGTGTAATGGGCACTAGACAACTGATAAACATACTTATATATTTCTAAATAAATACATATTATAGATAAATTACCCCCAGACACAGAACAAATGATCGTGCTCATCAAATAAACATTTGTCGTGAGTGGGAATCAAACCCACGACCTTCGGCATAGCAGTCAGGGCCACTAACCACTAGACCAACAGGCCAGTCAATCAGGATCAAATTTAATTTGCAAGATTTGATCACGAACAAACATCGGTCAGGTGAAACTAAAAATGAAAGCTTGTAAATTACTGGATGTTCATAAGAAATACTGTGTGTTTGTAACTAACTCCTCCGAAACGGCTCGATACATTTTTATAAAAAATTTCGTGTATATTTGGTTAGGTCTAAAAATAGGTCTTAGGCTATTTTTTACCCTCCTACCTCCACTCCCACCCTTTTGGTAATTTATATGACAGAACAGCGTTTCCGGGGTCAGCTAGCAAATAAATAATATAAACTTCTTCCACAGTTACGGCGATCTATCCCAAGTAACGCAAGTGATATCAGCAGACTACGAAGGTGAAGAAGGCGAAGGTGAAGAACCAATAGTTCCCTTTAGCGAGAAGAACATCAGGGTATTCTCCAATGTTACCAGTAAAGAGACCATGGGGGATGTGGACGGCATCACTAATATGGAGCTGTTACTGTGTGAGACATTTGAAGACCTGCTCGACGCATACTTTAAGAATTTTCATATACAAGGGTAAGCTATTATTTCAAACTGGCTCGGAGAGGATTCGGTGCGTTGGTGTTTCGGTCCGAAGCCATCGTATCGATCCCCTTTGGTAAGCTGCGTGGTTGGCTACGTGAATACACTCATGCACGTAAAGCACTGGTGGTCTTCAACAGCAGGATGTAGGCAGGCCAAGGAAGCCATACCACACCGCAGTAAAACCCTTACCAAAAGTCTCATGCAGCTGGATTGAGGCAGCGTGTGCCTGGTGGCGGGGACCATCACCGGACGGTGCACGCCTCCACACAAACAGTCCACCGTGCAGAGCATGCTTGAAGAGGGAAGAGGTAATTTGCTGCTTGACTGCACAGGTGTCACCAATATACGCATGCAAACCCAAGGATCCCTGAATTCCCAGGAGACGTTAAGAAAGAACCTGGGAGTTAAATCTGTTTTGTGGGTTAGTTAGAATAAACCACGGACAATGTTGCGAATTGGCCTAAGTGCCAAAACTAGCAGTGGACGTTTCAATAACGAACAACTTTCAAAGACCCGTTTTATGTTCTGCAACGGAACCATCGTTTACTATCCTGCGACCAAACAGTCTTTGTTGCACAAACCAGTCTTCGAATTACTTTATGCGAATTGTTATATTACTACTAAAAAAAATAAGGTTGAGAATGCATTAATTCAACTATCACACTCGTCGTGTCGTCGTTTCAAAACCACTTATTGCAATGAAAAATGAACTTTATGGCCATGAAATACAGCACAAATTATATTTCCACTCTTAAACCGTCCTCAAAGTAGTTGCGATAGCGACAACGAACGACGACGACGAACGGCGACGAAGTTTAATGATGTTTTCTGCAACTACTTTACTCAATGATAGTTTCGTCTTCAAACCAGTTGCGACGAGGATCGTTTTTATTAAAAACGGAACGGCAGAAACGGTTATTAAAAACGTTTTAATAACCGTTTCTGCCGTCGCAAGACCTGTTACGTTTCATTGGTCAAAAATTCGACAACTAACTACTACTAGCCAAAACTAGATTCCAATAGGAGTAAAGTAATTAACGGTGAGGCAAAACAGCGTAAGTGCAGTTATATTGTATGTGACTTATTGTGGAGTTCAGTGAGCTTTATCATTTCATTAATTATAAGCGAGTCGTTGCAAAACAACGTTTCTCGCTATCAAAAATAATTATAGGAGAAGCCTATGCGCAGATTTTGCGGGCAGATCGAAAATTATTTCTTCAAACACCTATACTAGCCGCGGTAACGAAACCATAGCGACTTCTAACTCGACGCCAACGCCATCTAGTTACATTAAACCTAAACAAAGTGAAACTAACGTAAATGAACGCACAGCTGAAACTACTGAGTCTCTAGGAACGTGAAATTTTACACAAGCACTAAAAAGTGATTTTCGAAAATTCAACTTTTAGGAAGGAAACTAAAAAGCAAAAATGGTAACTCAAGTAAATAAAAATGGCTTGCATTATTCGTTTTTCAAAACTACGGGGCATTGAAAGTTGTATATAAAATTTTATTCCTTGAAAACTTATTAATCTTATTCTGTGAAACTTGGCACAAACCCTAAAATGAATAATAAAGACTAGCGCTATTAGTATTTTTTTATCTTCAAAAGTAAACTCAAAATACGGTTTCATTTTAGGTGTTAAAGTTTATAAAAATACTAGTAACTTAATAATTTTTCATTACACTTACTCGAAAACCCGCTCTTATCCCACCACTTTTAGGCACGTAATGGACTGTTTTCCACACTCGTGCGGGAAAACAGTCCATTCGCCCCCGCCACAATTTTGTTGTAAGTAATAAAATAGTTTATTGTAACAGGCGCGCAACGACCCCCACGAGGCGCGTCATCCCTCACTAAAGCCCGGTCGCGGAGCAGAAAGAATTTCGTATAATGACCTTTGGCCTACTGACAGTGGTCACAAACATTTTTATATTAAGTGCGTTTTACATTAAACATTTGAAGGAGAAAAAAAATTACTAATTTATTAAATAAATTATTGTTATTAAATATATAAATTATTTATTTACATTTTATATCATAACAATTTAAAAATCGAGTTAAAATTACGAATTTGGTAGAAATATGATAATAAAATAAAAATTATCATTGTCATTCATTATTTAAAGTTATGAATTTTGTCAAGGATTTTTTGTAGTTACGAGGGGCATTCAATAAGTACCTAGCCTCATCGCCAGAGGGCGCTGTAGTTTCAAAAGAGTTTTACCACAGTGTAGCACATTCTTTTTTAATTCTTTTTTCAAATTTTCATTCCAATCCCTTCATTTGTTTTAATTTGACAACTTAAGGAAGCGAACGTGTCGATCGGTTTTACAAAAATGGAAAAAGAGCAATATCGTTCGGTAATTCGATTTCTATTTTTGGAAGGGAAAACGCGCATCGAAATCAAAGAGCGCTTGGATGCTGTGTACGGTGACTCTTCTCCATCGATGGCCACCGTCAAGAATTGGTTCAACGAGTTTGCACGTGGCCGTACGTCGGTTTTTGATGAACCACGTCCAGGTGCACCGAAAACAGCTGCTACGGAGGAAAACATTAAAAAAATCCATGATCTCGTATTGGCAGATCGCCGATTGAAGGTTCGGTAGCTAGCTGAGACTGTAGGCATTTCAGAAGGAACAGTGCATCATATTCTTCACGAGGAACTCGGCATGAGAAAGCTGTCGGCGCGATGGGTGCCGCGTTTACTCACACCGGAAAACAAGCGCAACCGTGAGACCACATCGGAGACGTGTTTGGCTCTGTTTAAGCGGAATCCAGCGGAGTTTTTGCGTCGTTTTGTGACCGTCGATGAAACTTGGATCCACTGGTACACACCAGAGACCAAGGAGCAATCAAAACAATGGATCCAGACCGGGGAACGTGCTCCAAAGAAGGCGAAAACTGTAAAATCTGCCGGAAAAGTTATGGCCACCGTTTTCTGGGATTCACAAGGTGTGATCTACATCGATTACCTCGAGAAGGGTAAAACAATTACAGGGCTTTACTATGCCGATTTATTGGGCCGATTCGACGCCGAATTAAAGAAAAAACGACCCCATCTGGCGAAGAAAAAAGTGCTGTTTCACCACGACAACGCACCGGTTCACACGTCTGCCGTTGCCATGGCCAAATTGGTCGAATTACGCTACGAATTGCTGCCCCATCCACCGTATTCTCCAGATTTGGCCCCTTGTGACTTCTTTCTGTTTCCTAATCTGAAAAAATCACTCGCCGGGAATAGATATGGATCAAATGAGGAGGTCATCGCCGCCACGGAGGCCTATTTTGCAGAGTTTGACAAAAACTATTTTTCGGACTGGTTAAAAAAGTTGGAGCATCGCTGGGCTAAGTGTATCGAACTAAAAGGAGACTATGTTGAAAAATAAATTGCCACTTTTCCAAAATTTTCGTTTACTTTTTGTAGGCTAAGTATTTATTGAATGACCCTCGTAAATGCTAACCAAAAAAAACCAAATTCAAAAAAGAACAAAACTTAAAATAACGGTAAAAAGTTTACAGTAAAGGTTTACAATCCCTGACGACGGAGGCCATTGCATCTGTGCGAGCGAGACGCATTATATTTACGCGGCAGTGACAGAGACAGGTAATAATAGGTCAACGTACGAAATTCTTTCTGCTCCGCGTCCGGGCTTTAGTAATAAGTGTATTGTGTCGCATGATTTCCAATTATATACAGAAACCTTCCTAATTTATTGTTCAACTACGGAACCAACAAAGATTTTTTACTTCTTCTTAATTCTCTATTAGGGTTGAGCTACATCTGGCAGTATCGAATTGCACATTCCTTAGCTTCCACGCTTTTCTAACAAAAATCGACCATTGTCGACCGCCACGTCGATTTTTCCGCATACGAGCGAATTCCCGCTCTCTGGCTCTCGTAAATGATGGGTCTAAGTGACAGAAAAGGATAGAAAACAGGAAAGTGCCATTCGATCCTACCATAGTCATCATCTTAGTAGTCATGATCTTTTTAAAAAAATCATCTTTCACACAGTTCCCTCATCGTTTCTTTGGTTTTCCCGTACTTTTATAGCCATTCACACTTAAAACCTCCTCTACAAATCCCTGGTCACGAACCATGACAACATCTTGTTCTTATAACTCAATTTTTTTACAGAACAGGGAAACCTTGGAAAGCGTTCATGGGGGACTGGATTCACGACGAGATAATGAGAACTTTTGGCATAGAATACGATCCAAAACCTGATTGCTGTTTTGTTCTGGTCAAACTAACTAAAGTCCACAAGACTGTAGAACTGGGGAACCTAGACGGAGTAGTAATAAAAGACTATGTCCAAAGAGCCATTGAAGATCTTAATGTCACTAATACGGCAGAAGTCAGGAAGTTTATGAAGAGTTATGGAACGCATTACATTGATTCTTATGTGACAGGGAATATTATTTATCAGGTTTGTATTGAATTGTTCATTTCTTGGGGAAGTTAACAGGCATTGAAGATTTTTCATCTGGTTGCAAATCATAAACAAAGGAGTTATATCAGTGCCTCGATCAGTACCTAACTAAAAGGACACCTATGCTACACTTTCGTGCAGAACTGCAGAAGTATTTTAACATCGGAACAAATATAATAGGGTAGAGGTTTCACTTTTGGGACGAGATTTACTTGTTGAGTTTCAACCAATCAAATAAAGATTTTAGTTCTTAATTACGGAAGAAAAAAATGTCCAATGTGAAAGATTGGTTTACTAATTTATGTACATCATGTTTTCTAGGTTTTCAAATACAAGAGACGTGGGTTTGAGTTGTTACGTTCATACATCTCATTGCGAAATACCAGACGCACTGGTACTGCCAATCTTCGCTTCTACTTCTCTTCATATTTCCTCAAGCAAGTTGGAGATATTAGGGTAAGTCTGATCTCTTTTTGCTTGACTTGTTTGCTACAAAATAGAAAAAGCAAAAGATTCAAAAAATCCATTCCTTCCCTTATAAAATAATTCTCAGATTTTAGAAAAGCATTTCATCGCTTTTAGCACGATATACCAATTTGTTTATTTGTTTAAATGTGAAACGAGAACAACTGCCGACAAACTGTTTTACAGTTTAGCAGAATTTTATAATGTAACAATGTAAGCAAATTTTTAATAAACTAAATAAAAAAAATAAAAAAAAATATTGGTAGATTCTCACCTAAAATATAGCTAATAACCATAAATAGTAAATTATTTATTGTTAAACCAACAGATAGCCAGCGGAAATAAGACAATAGAAACATGGGCGCGAAACAATCTCAGAGATGGCCAATACTTATACTCAAGACCTAGCCTTCTAAGACTAAACTACAACGCAGTTTTAGTCAGTAAGTTAAATAGTTTAATGGACAAAGGAGCTTTAATAGGCCTTAATTTGAAAACTCTAAGGCCTATATTTAAAAATAGTCATAAAGCAAACGGTTTCGCTGAAGTAGTAGAGAATGATTTGCTACTATGGGAAGTGAATGCTTAGTATAATTTTTGAAGATTTTAGTCGGAGTTGACTACTTACGTGTATTTTATATTTTAATTGATGAGTTGTGTTACTTACATACTTTATCAAATGTGTGATGCAGTGACTTAATGTTATTATAAGTATACTCAGATCCCAAAAAAAAAACTATATGTACTTCTC
Source organism: Leucania comma (assembly GCA_958295575.1). NCBI lineage: Eukaryota > Metazoa > Arthropoda > Insecta > Lepidoptera > Noctuidae > Leucania > Leucania comma. The sequence goes on along the minus strand of OY282477.1, from coordinate 16,635,712 downwards.
ACAGTATCAGTGTACCATAAGTGGTTAAATAATGATTACTTAAAAATACTTATAATTTTCTCAAAAACATAGAATTAATTTTCAAATCTACCTGAACTCTGTAAGTACCAGTATTTTATAATAAATAACAATAAAACAATTTTTAAATACTAAATTAGTTTTATTAACATTTATTAATACCTAGCATACAGATAAATTGTCACATAATTATTATAAAGCTTGACTTCGAATTTTACTAAGCCTATAAGGTGAACAAATTAAATAAATCATAAATACATACTTAATAATAACAAAAAAATATTCAGAGATCTTAAAAGCTTGCACACAAAACCAAAATGTTTCAACAATTCTTTTAGAAAAGCTACATCTTATCCGTATTCTTAGGCCTATTCTCCACGGACGTGTAGCTTCTTAGACGCATATTCATCAATATACGCTTGGTGTATACAAAACTGAAAATCTGTCGAGGAAGCCGCAGCGTCGTGACGCGTCCATGAAGCTACGCGGGGACAGTATTGTCCACGGGGACAGTATACCATAGTATTGTATGTAAGCTTCACGCAGGCGTACACCAAGCGTATAATGACGAATACGCGTCTATGAAGCTACGCGTCCTTGAACAGTAGCCCTTAATCATTTTTAGTCCCTGAAAACTCTCGTGGGATCGCAACCATACGTTCAGGGCAATGACTCTCCCGCTCAGTCCTCCCCACCATTAATATTTTTTATTTACCACACTACACAAAAAGGTTCTGCTTTCTGCACGATGACAGTCAAAACTAGGGATCGCCTTTCAAGCTTTACCAAATTTACTTTCTAGATAAATCCATACAAAATATACTTCATTTACATTTGATATTTTTCAAAACTACGATCACTTTTACTACTAAGGTGACCCTAGCATTGCAAATTGCATTTTAATTTCCGAAACTGTATCCACAACTTTTCCTAAAGAGACCCTTTGTACTTATTCAAATATCCATCATCATTCGATATGAAACTTGATTTATCTCAGCTAAAGCAACACAACAATTAATAAATGGCTGTCTATGAGAGGCTCGCGTTTAACCACTATCTCGCCTGATGTTAAGCGATGATGTGGTCGACGATAGAGCACGCCAAGGACAAAAAAGTATCGATAATTTGTGATATCGAATACTTTTCCTTTCGATTCCGATATTTTTTGTACTCAATACTTTGTATTCGATACTTTTACTCAACGTTTATTTTTGGACTGGTATCGCTTAGACGCTTAGAAGAAACGTAGGTACTCGTACTTAAAATTTAGTTTTAGTGAGGCTACAGTCGCTGACTGACATTTAAGTCACTAGTGTGGATGCGTGCGCATTATGACCTAAAAAATTACGGTATACTTTCAAGTATCGATACTTTTAAGAGTATGATACCAAGTTTTCGATCCATCTCATGATTACAGTATCGATATTTTCAATTTGATACCGTGTCCTTAATAATTGTGTGGAAATTAGAAGCAATGAAAAGTAAGCACTCGATACATTGAAGTATCGATATTTATGTTTCGATACTTTTAATAGTACGATACTTGTTTTTCGATACTACTCTGATAAAAGTGACGATACTTTCTACTCGATATCGAGTCCCTATAATCAGTTAGTAGTCCATCATATGATTACACCATCGTGTAGCTGATAATATATAATACTGGATATTCCTATAAGAGGGTTTTTACTTTCGATTGCCTATTTTGACTAATAACAGCGCTTTCTTTTAAATTTATATTTCTGACTTTCTAATAAAGTTATCCCTTTCCCTTCTGTCTTTTTTAATCACTGGGGCAGTACTAAGATGTTTTGAAGTCATCTTTGTTCCCGTGAGCGACGAAATTAAACAGGACGAATAGCGCTATCTCTTTTTAACAATGACGATGTCAAAGACACGTCGTCATGATACGGTCCCATATTTTTCTATACTCTAAATTAAATATACATCTCCTTTATTAGGTCAAAATATACTCAACTAGAATACAACAAAAACACAATAACTTATTTTATAGAAAAACATGGCGACAACAATATATATAAAAAAAAACTTGCAATCTATTAATAGAATGAGCCATTTATTACTATTATATTGATTATGAGATTACAAGGTTCATTATAAATTTATAAATGTACTATAAAGTTATTTAAATCGTTTTCTTGTATACAAGTGCACAATTTTCATTACACATTTTTATTAGTATTTTAAATAGGTTTTTTTTTAATATTAATCGGTCTAAAAAATGTAAGTAATAATTTATTAAATAAAATAATTGTGCACTTTCATACAAGACTTTCTTAAGTAATGACTACAGTTATTTTTATTATTCTATAGGTTAATCGTCATAATTTATAGCATAATTTCAGAATTTCGATTAAATCGATAGAATACTGTGGAAAACCAGTTTTCTTCTTACATACAAAGTTAGCTAACATTTATTTTTTGCAAATTATAAATACTTAAAACCGAGTCATCAGTCACATAATATATTTTATAAATTTTTAAAAAGTCATTTCGTTTTGAAGCTCGATAAGATTTTTTCCATTACGAAGTGGAGTTCAAACAAACCATGTGTTATATTATCACCGCATATTTAACATCACATTTTATCGTCTATCAAAATCTGCTTTCTTTTTTTTTTACTTCATTTAATTTTTGGCACGTACAAAATCGCAACTCAATCATTGCACCAAAATTGTACAGTCTATCTACAAAACTACCACTTCATAATTTTATTCTCCCCGGGATCTTTAGCTGGTTACGATCAAAATCTGGATTAACGTTATACTGAGTACACTTGGCGTATTTGTCAAAATTAGTAAGAGCCAGATAAATTTGCCATATTGGTCATTGACCCACTTAAATATATCCACACTTTACATTTTAAAAAAATGGGAATAAAGACAAAGACCACCAATTGTGATTCTTTACATTTTTTAATTATGAAAAACCGTTCATTGTTAGTTTTTCGGGTTGTATAGAGATATTTGGAAGCTGCAGGAACGTATGAAAAAGTTAGCGTTCCCGAGACTATAAAACGTAATATAATAATAATAATAATAATATATCTCTACGTTGACGTCGTGATGGGGCTTGCGTGCTCCAATAATCCCTAGGTTGTAACTTGCCTAGGGTGAGGAGCCAGACTAAGAGAGATACAATCCGCAGGGCAGTTTTGTGGCGAACTGTTGGGCATTAGCGACCCCACGGACCCGATCTCCCGGGAGAATTCTCGTTCTTCATCTCCGGCTTGCCTTTATTGGCCGGCCGTAGTGAACACTGACAAGGAAAAGAGCTCCCACCTCTCTCTTGCCTTTATTGGCTGGTTTGAGTGGAGATTCGCAAGAGCAATCGTGCTCGGGAGAAGGATGTATAATCCAGTAAGGTGCTGGTAGGGATCTTGACCGCACTTCCGGGATTGTCCTGATAGCCGTGGTATACCTCTCCACTCCTCAAGCTCCTCAGGATATGTTGCCCTCTTGTTGCTATGTCACTTCGTGCTAGCGGCCGTTTTCGGGGGCCCATTTATTGAGTGTGCAAGTCACCCCCTGCCTGTTTACCGATGGATATTAATAACATTGTTTAGGCAGGGGCCATAGTTTTCACATAGTTCTTGGTAACCAGTCCACTTAAGACTCCAAAAACCATAGCCCTATTATCTTTATTTTCCATATGTCACAATAGTTTTCACCAACCGGGGGTTGTCCTTGGATGCACTAGCATTGCGCGTACAGGGACAATCGTCGGTTGGCATCACGTTCCATTAAAAGTACCTAAAGGGCCTCTGCGAGTTGGTTTCGGCTCCTCGTACGCCTCCCAAAGGTCCAGGACCTCAGGGTCCTGAGATAAAAAGTCATAAATAATAATAATCATATCACTCCTCACACAATCCATCCATCTCTTCTTTGGCCTCCCTCTCCCTCTCCATTCATCCACATGTAAACTCATAACTCTTTTAGTAACATGCGTTTCATCCCTCCTCTTCACATGACCATACAAAGACAAACGATTTTCTTTCAACTTTTCACTCACTGGCGCCACTTTCAAACTTCCCCTAATATACTCATTTTTCACACCACACATCCATCTCAACATTCTCATCTCCGCTACGTGCAATCTTTTTTCTTCCGTCTTTTTCAAAGCCCAACATTCTGATCCATACAGTATGACAGGCCTTATCACGGACTTGTAGATTTTACCCTTCAACTTGAGGGGGATCCGTGGGTCACAAGTTGTTCCCGTGACCTGTCCCCATTTCATCCATCCTGCGTTGATCCGATGTGCTACGTCTCGGTCTACCTCACCATCCCCTTGGATGAGCGACCCGAGGTACCGAAAGTCGGAGCAGATCGGTACGGGCGTTCCGGCGAGAGCTAAAGGCACTGGATTGGAGAGGCCGCCGAAATCACAGAACAAGTATTCCGTTTTCGTTCTACTTAATTTCAGGCCAACACTCTCTAGTCTGTGCAACCACACCTCCAATCTGTTCTGGACCTCTAGGCCACTTTCGGCAACTAGCACAATGTCATCGGCAAACAGCATACAGCAGGGGCCTCTTCCTGAATGTCCGACGTCAGAGCGTCCATTATCATCAGGAAGAGGTAAGGGCTGAGAGCCGACCCTTGATGTAAGCCGACAGCCACATTGAAGTTGCTAGTGTTGTCCACTGTAGACCGGATAAAACGTAAAGAGCAAATAAAGAAATTAGGAAGGTTTTAGTCAGTTAAAGTCTAACACGCCTTCTCGCTTGACCCTAAAGCGCTAGAAGTCATTTAAAAATTTCCTGCCTCAAAGAAAAAAAAGATATTAGGAAAAGGTCAATGGACTTTATGGCAAATTTATCTGGCGCCAACTTTAATAATAATTTTCTTTTGGCTTTGATACTAAGTAATTTAAGCCATGTCTTCATATGAATAGTTTATTTGATATTGTAGTATTTTTCAGCACATATATGAAGTCAACCTTCTCTGCTGAGGTAGTCAACACAGCAATAAAATATTCAGTTCATTTTACTGAGATCACGCCTGTTTCAATGGTTCCACATATTGTCCAGTTGCAGACACTTGAGATACAAAAATAAATTAAAATTTGACGTCACAATATCCACTAGGAATCAATTAGCGAATAATTAAAAGAACCATTGAATTTCATTTGAGGAAAATTCCCGCCAAAAACTCCTTTAACCGGAAACTTGCGTCGGATTGGTCCGACGAATGTTTACGTGTCCTATTCGCCAGGGTCATGTGTTTGCGACTAGGTACTCCAACTCGTTTTGTTCTTCCATCCCCATAGGTGACAGAAGAGCTGTCGAGATGGATTATTTGGTCTTCACTGACCTCTACTATTTATCACACTGGACTGGCGGCCGTAAAAGTGCTTTTGTGCCTGTTTGATAATATAATTGCCATTTTGACGCTGTCGGTCGTAGCGAGTGTTAACGGTACTAGTAATGACGCGCCACTAAAATATACCCATGACCTAATTTTACATATGTTTTATATAATTCCTGAAGCAGAATCACACGGAATTTGAAAGAAATGATTTCAAAACGCAAAAATTCTTTAGAGTATTGTACGCTTTTTGGCAGCCATTTAAATTATACGTCAAAATTAGTTCTCTGGACGCTCGCGAGTGGCGCTTCAGATAGGCACAAAAAATTAGCTGTCAAACTTATGGAACAGCCTGTCCAGTGGTAAATACTAGAGGTCAGTGTTGGTCTTGGATGTGCGACCCTGGCGGAATAAACGAGAGTTTTTGTCGGATATATCTGAGGTAGGTCTGACCGTAAAGGGTGTAACCGTACCGTATTTTTAGTTGTGTCGTACCTGCTCTCGTCTCTTCTCCCCGGGGTCTTGTGGACTTCTAGTCTCAGTGTATCTCATACGTGCTTGTCACGCGGGTGCATGCGAACTGGTTTCGCGACACCCGCTTGCCGTTCAGTAGCAGAAGTAGCGGGTTGTTCACGCGGATCGATTTGAAGTCGTACGTCTGAAATTGTTGGTAGTTTCTTTTTAGATTATAATGCATCGTTGAAGATGTGTTTTGATTTTTTTGCTAATGCGCTAACAAAAAAAAACACAAATCAATAAATAAATAAGATTTTTTTAAGTGTATTTTGATAAAAGAATGAGATAATTTCAGCAAACAGTTCGAAAGTTTTGATTACCAAAAAAACGCCGATATAATATTACATTACTATCAAAAGTTAATGAAGATTTTTTTTAGATAGTAGAGCTTTGGCATCTCTTCTATAGCGCGTTGCAAATGCGACTAACGCGCTTAGTTGATGCTGTCGCTACAAAAAGTCGCTGTGGGCGAGGGGCCTTAGATATCTTGCTTAGGAATTGGCCCAGAGCCGGTAACAATGGAAGAAACGTAAGGAGGTCTTTGCCCAGCAATGGCTCACTACAAGCTAGATATAAGAAATAAAAACTAGCCTAATATGTAGGTACATTAATATAAAAACTGGCCAAGTGCGAGTCGGATTTGTTCACGAACAGTTCCGTACTTACAATAATAAAATCAAGCAAAAAAAAAACCGACAAAACAACGTTTCTTGTAAAAGAAACCAATTTAAATTTTAACTTTATATAGAAATACATATTCTGTGAAAATTTCAACTCAATATCTCTTACGGACTATGAGATAAGGCCTGGTGACAGACAGCAGGTACTTACGCAAGCCTAAAAACCATAAAAACAAACAGTAACATACCACATCTTCCGACTCATGCTTGTGCCTCCGCATCAATGGCTCGGGTATGGCCACACAATCGCCGATGATGGTCCCACGGCCGTCTGCCCAGTTGTACACAGTTACCAGCACGCATTCCATACTCTCATCCACCAACGCAAATGTACTGTAATTAGAAGATTTTCAGGTTATTTAGGTAAATAGTTTAGATATTTTTAAGGTCATGCAACATTTTTGTCATACTCTTGCCCTTAAACTCGTTAAGAAATAAAAAGCCCGTTTTGACATTTGAGAAAGACCCTAGAATGTAAATTGGAACGAAACTGAAAGAAACAATAAAATAATAATTAATTACATAAAGTGGTTTAATGTAATTACATAATGTAATATAGACGGTTACATGACGTAAATAATAAAAACATCAAATGTCAAAATAGACCTTTTATTTTTTTACCGCTATAACCAATTTATTTGGTGTTGCAGCATCATAATAATATCTTGATCTTCCATACATCTCTACTAATCATAGTTTATGAAGTCACTCCCTTGATAAGTAGGTTAATACAAACACTTATATAAAGAGACGTTCAAATATTACGTACTAGCGACCCGGCCCAGCTTCGTTCGCGGGTGCAATGGTGATATTAAATATATCATGCATGTATTATACATATAAACCTTCCTTTTGAATCACTCTATCTATAAAAAAAAAAACAAGCCTACATAGGGACAGACGGCGGGAAGCGACTCTGTTTTATACTACGTAGTGAAGCAGATTTTTTTTGCAAATATTACTACCCCTCGCCCTGGTCAACAAAAGTTAGCAAAACCCTCTCCCCCATGTTTACGTAAACATTTGAACATTTTCAATGTCTGGTTTTAAAACAAACTTTTATTTAAAATTTTTGGCAAACTCTTAAGTCTTCATTGACATTGGACGTTTGCTGCTCATTTTTGTGTTTTGGAACATCGAGATCATTCTCTTAGAAAATTAAAAAAAAATATATACTGCTGATATAATCACCATCCAACCCCCCCCCCCCCGCCCATTCCCCTATATCATCTAAAATAAGCAACCCTCTCCTCTGTAGTACTTACGTAATACTTGAATGGCCCTTGTGAAGGCTAGATGGCGCTGAACTCAACATTTTTAGTTTATTTTGTTCTTACTATACCTAAGGGAGTATTAATAAGTCAATGAAGTGGTATCTGCAGAAATAGGACGGTTCTAACGGAGGAATCTTAGTGGGGGTGGATGCGGAAGCTACGAGTTGTGGAGTGGAGAAAGAGCTATGCTCGGAATTTCCTTGCGTGATCGAATCAGGAATGAAGATATCCGCAGGAGAACCAAGGTTGCCGACATAGCACGAAGAATCGCCAAACTTAAGTAGCGATAGGCAGGGCACATTGCTCGCAGAACAGATGGCCGTTGGGGCCGAAAAGTTCTGGAGTGGCGGCCGCGTACCGGAAGACGCAGCGTTGGAAGGCCTCCTACAAGGTGGACCGATGACCTGGTAAAGGTTGCGAGAATCCGATGGGTGTGAGACGCACAGAACCGTTCATTGTGGCGACATTTGGGGGAGACCTATGTCCAACAGTAGACGTCTTTGAGCTGAAAGACGATGATGATTATTAATGTAGTCAGAAATCTTTACTTTAAATACGTATATTCATAGCATATGTTTATATTGTCAAAGTAGTGGACAACAGATAGTTCGGTATTATTCGGAATTTATTGAAATATCAATTAACTTGTTTTTAATTTATCATCATATTTCTCAAATACTATCTTTAATCTATGAATCGAAGGAATTCATCAGGTTGATTCCTGTTATGTCAAATTGATATACGTCCGCTCACACCCCGTCCGTGTTCCCCCCGTGCACACGCTGATTCTTGACCATTTTATAAGCAACACGCGGCCGAACGAACGACTGAGCCAATTTTTGCGACATAAACTGTCGAATCATTTTTTTTCTTTAACTCAAAAGTTTGATTTTTTCACAGCCTCAAGGGACCGCAGACCTGGTTTTACTTTCAACTTCAACCTTCACGCGTTTCGAAGATAAAGGGTCTTGACAGATAGACGGACAACAAAATGATCCTATAAGGATTCCTTTTTTTTTCTTTTTGAGGTACGGAACCCTAAAAATGTGTACTAAATCTATAAATAGTTACTTTAATCATCAAATATTATTCCTAAAATACCTAAGACAACCTGACCTACTGAAGAACTTTCCACGCACAATTTTGTATAACTATGTAATTCGTTGTCATTAAGTAATTCGCAGATATTTGTGTAGGTAAAACTGTGTGACTGTTGTTCCTATAAATTAAAATAAATTTAAAATGTTGACATCAGCGCCATCTAACGAGAGAAAGGCCACAAGGAGACCCGTAGCTGACCTAAATTTACCTATCCATAATATGTGTATGTGTAAAAGACATTATTATTTACTATGACCCAAAATTTACATGCATTTGATGAATAAGACATTTACTTTTTATAAAAACTGACTGATAAATCTAGTGATTGCAAGTGCAATCGTTAAGCATAACATCCTCAGTTCGTGTTTGAAAAATTATAATAAATAGCACCCCAGGCCTAAATCCGGTAGCTGGAAATAGACTTGTTCCCCCACATAGACTAAGGCCTACTTTGGCTACTTGCTACTACACGGACGCGTAGCTTGACAAATTCGTATTCGTCATGATACGTTTGATGTACGCCTATGTGAAGCTTAGACCTTTTGTCCCCGGACGCTTTATAGACTTGATTTCATCATTATACGCTTGGTTTACGCCTGCGTGGAGCTTACATATAAATCTATGAAACTCTGGCGATGAAGCGGCCGCGTCGTGCCTTCATGTCGCGTCTTTATCTATCTATAATATTATTTATCTATAATATGAATGTATTTAGAAATATAAAAGTATGTTTATCAGTTACCTAGTACTCATAACACAAGCTCTACTTAGCTTGGGACTAGACGGTGTTGTGTGATAGTTGTGGAAATATTATTATTATTTTTATGAATTTATTTATCTCAGGGCCCTGAGGTTCTGGACTTTTGGAAGGCGTACGAGGAGCCGAAACCAATTCGCAGAGGCCCTTTAGTTACTTTTAATGAAACGTGATGCCAACCGACGATTGTCCCTGTACGCGCAATGCTAGTGCAGCGCAATGTTATTATTATTATAAGTGGAGAGTAGGCCATAGTTTTGTATGTAAGCTTTACGCAGGCGTACACCAAGCGTATAATGACGAATACGCGTCCGTGGACCTTACATACAAAACTATGAAACTGAAATGGCAACGCCGCCATCGTATCGTTGCAGCTTCGTCAGCAGAAACAGACAGTACAAAAATGAATAAAAACATGCATATAGCGAAATGCTGGTCTTTATGATATCTATTTAGGCATAATCGAGGTGTATAGACCGGCATTTCCCTTCATATTTTAAGAAAATATCGTTGCAAATGCTGTGATTAACTAATATTAGTAACTGAACCTAAATTGAGGCCCTACCACGAACTTTCCTAACCTAAACTGAACTGTTAAAGGATTGAAGCTATGTATATAGGGTTTAAAGCTGGAGCTTAAAACCCTTTAAATATTAGTCGTGCGAGCGAGACAGAGCGATGGACCGCACTGTCTCGCTTGCACGACTAACATTTTAATACGTCATGATAAGGCCCCTCATATCTGATTTGAACAGGTTTGCGTGCTACAACAATAAGTTAACTTTAACAGCACACTGAAACATATTTGAAGGCCTAAATAGTATCAGAAAGACAATTATAATGTAAAAAATTAAACTTAAAGCCCCGTATTCATTGGAAACAAAGTTGAGCAACATTTGTTTACTATGAATACGGAACATACACATTGCCACAACATGTTACTGAAACAATGTTGCGCAACAATGTTTCCCAATGAATATGCGGCTTTTAAAACACACATACCAAACAAACGATCGTTCTATGAATCCATCTTCAAAGTAGCTGTCAATCACAGGACGGGCAGTGTTCCAAGCAGTTAAACTAAGTGTCCATTTTGAAGTGGCAAGCATTCGAACAAGAAAAAATACGTGCGTTTATAAAACAGAAACTTATGAACGGCGAATTTTGGATGGAAGCAGATTTGCTAGCGTGTGTGTTGGATCAGTCAATCTAACATTTGAATTTTTTAACTGTCGCAACAAATAACATTAACATTCTTCATTTCGGCCGAAAGACGTCCACTGTTAGACATACACCGTTAATTTTTGGTCGTTTTAATTCCGTGGAAGATCGATTCGGTACATGAAAAACTATAGATTTATAAAGATAAAATTAAAAAATAAAGTACTTTTTTTCTAAAACTCAAATTAATATAAGCATGTACGAAATTAATTTCTTTAAGTAAACGAGTCAATGACCTTGTAGGTAGTTGTCGGTCGTTACGTACTAACTACCTACAGTTCATTGGCCTTGATCAGCTGACGTTTACTTAAAGAAATCAATTTCGTACATGCGGAAATTAATTCAAGTTTAAAAAAAAGTATTTTATTTTTTAATTTTCTCTTTACAAATCGACGGTTTCATGTACCGAATCGACCCTACGCGGGATTAAAATGGCCAAAATATAAGGGTGTATACCTCCTCAAGTGTCGCCACAACGACCAACGTCCTATATCCATCGGATTCTCGTGACCATCACCAGGTCATCGGTCCAGTTTGTGGGAGGCCGGAAAACGCAGCGTTGGAACGCTGCGTTTTCCGGTAGTTCTGGAGTGGCGACTACACCACTCCAGAACGTTTCGGTCGCATCGGCCATCTGTTCTGCCCACTGCCATTTAGGTGATTCTTCGAGCTATGTCAGTCTGATAAGGCCCATTGTGAGGGACCATGTCTCAGAGCCAACATTGCTAAACAAGTATAAATATCATACTGCTAAATAATCGTGTAGAATATTCGCTTATTGAGTAGTGATGGCCCCGACTTACGAATGTAGATCAAGGGTTCACTTCAAACCCAGACAGGCGCTTTAGGTACTTTGTGCAATTTTATTTCATCACCTCTGCTTTCAAAACGGTGAAGGAAAACATCGTGAGGAAACCGGCAGGTCTTAGAACCGAAAATTCATAGACGTGACATCCACCAGCCCACATTTGGGCTGCTTCCCTCTCCTAGAGAGGAACCTTGAATCTCAACAGTGAGAACAGCATAGAGCTGATTAGGTAAAATTAGGCAATTTTCTTAATGTGCGCTTGCATAATATTTCACGCTTCTCAAGAACGACCGCGGCCTTATAGAGTAACTGGATATCCATTAAGTTATGCGAGCCAATTTTACGTGGCTGTGTGAGTGTGACAAACTACTCAACTGCCCGCGCACCCCGACCAAAAGTATGTGAAGAATACCGGATGGTTACAGTCAATATGATTGGATAAGAATGACCTCCCGCCTTAGGGTATCGTGTGTTAACTTTAAAAATCACAGCTTTAAAAGTATGTCACGCAACCATTATACACCGTTAAATTTTAGTCTTTTTAATCCCGCGTTGATTTTTGTTGATGAAAAAATTAAAAAATAAAGTACTTTTTTTCAAAAACTCGAATTAATATACGCATTTACGTAATTAATTTCTTTAAGTAAACGGGTCAATGACCTTGTAGGTAGTTGTCGGTCTTTGCGTACTAATTACCTAAAGTTCATTGGCCTCGCTCAGCTGACGTTTACTTAAAGAAATTAATTCGAGTTTAAAATAATGTACTTTATTTTTTTATTTTATCTTTACAAATCGATAGTATTTCATGTATATAAAATAAACTTTTAATAATCGCCGTTTAAGCTTCTGTTCCAAAACTCTAGCAAAATTATTAACTAACCCTGCAATCATGGTTCGAGCTGGATCTAAATACACTAGTGTCCATTTGTAGCACGTCGTAATTCTAATTTACGCAGTATTTCAAATAACTAAACAGAAATGAGATGGTTAGGTGACAAAATACGTGTTAAATAAAAAGCTAGCAATAGTAGTACAGTATTAATATGAAAATATATATAAAATGACCACAGTATGTGCGCAGATTTTTTTAAATATCTTTATACCTTGCAGCGAACACTGCCGCATTGGCATTTGGGATATCTCTTATTATCTCTTATTACTTCTTATGTGTAAATAAATAAATAAATAATAAACACACATAATCTTGGATGAATAGGTGGAACGATATAATAACAATGAAAATATTTACATCAGAAACCCTGAAGGCCATCAATTTTCATTTAAAGCCCCACAAAATCTACCAAACCCGTAGCAATAACTAAAAGTTATAAGGGTTCCTTGTGATTTCACTACGGAACCCTAAAAGGGGCAGATACTTACAAAGGTACAGCGTTATCGTTGTGTATGGAGCCGACGACTTTGCCCAGGATGACCTTGCCTTCGTTGGGTCCTTCTTGCAACGCGTCGAGGCGGGTGCGTTCGAGCGCCACCTCGCGGCGGTCAGCGAAGGAGTGGAGGTTACCTTCGCCGTATAAGCCCAGCATTTTTTTGTCTATGGACTAAAGAAGGTTGTTGATTAGGTCATATTTTGTCTGAAATGATCTAGTATTACTCTAGTTAAACAGGCATACAACGCGGAAAATATGGGGCATTTGTTCGCTTCAGTTGTGTAAACTCGTGTGGAGGTTCAAATTGACGTGAATGACGTGACTTTTTGCGTCATGTCCCGCAACTCTTCAGGGATGCGTCTAAGTTTGAACAGTTCTTTAAGAGAGCGGAGTGAATAAATTTGCTTTCGAAGCCGACTGAATTTTTCACTAACATAGGTAGGTTACTAGTGAAATAAGTACAGACGCCAGCACATCAACCTACCTAAATCTGTCAAATTTCTTTAATCGATTTTCAACCTTATCACAATAGTGGAAGGTTAATGTTCGATTGGTAAAATTTGACAGCTTGGGGTAGATTTACGTGCTGGCGTCTGTACCTAGTTTTATTAGCACCCCCTCTTCCCGATCAGTAGATATTCTAGAATAGTCCCAGACAGGCCTTTTATTACAAAATATTCCTATCCCTTTTTGTCCTATTTACAAACGTTGGCAAAGCCCAAAAGGGGAATTTGTTTTTTTTTTTTACGAAATACACCTAACTAAGTAGTAATCGAATTGCCACGCCCGCGCCAGCCCAATACGAAAGTCTCTCATCAATAAGGATTTCAGTTTTTGGACCATATTTTAAGATTGTTTGCTTTCGTAAATATGGGCCCCTGAAACCTGGGGCCTAATATCATTGATACGGCTCATACGACGGTAAATACGCCACTGACGAACGTTTTACGCTGGTGTTGACTATCAGTGGTGCTATTCTCTAAGAAAACGCAGCGCTGCCTCAACGACGAACACCCAAATAGGTTACATTGAATTAACAATCCAATGTATGGGTACATTAGGTTGACAATCCAATGTATCCTATTTGGGTGTTCGTCGTTGATGCAGCGCTGCGTTTTCTTAGAGAATAGTACCACAGGTCAATTTAACCGTTTAATAGGTAACGTCGGATATATCTGAGAAACACTCTCGCATTTGTTCCGCCAGAGACGCACATTCACGACCAAATACTACATCTCATCAGCTCTTCTGTCACCTATGGAGTTTGAAGAGCTAAAGGAGATGGAGTACGCAGTCGCAAACATACGACACTGGCGAATAGGTCACGAAAACACTCGTCGAAAAAATGACATTTGACATTTCTGATTTTGAAAATGGAATACGATATGTATTTGAAACTAAACCATTTAAAAAATTGCTAAAACCGAGCGCAGAACTGCTTCTGCGTTTCGTTTTAACGTTCAGGTTGCGGAGATTCATTCGGATTGATTCAGATTTCAGGTTGCGGAACAAAAAGCCTAATTAGAAATATAAGACATACTAACCTGCACCATAGTAGCTAGTCGCTTGCCCTTTAATTTTCCTCGTGTCTTGACGAGCGCATGCGCAGAACTAACGAACGTCATCAGCCGCGTGTGCTCTTGTTTTGGAGGCTCCCATGGGGGATCCAAACGACTCGCATACTTGAAGTTTTGTAAGGCTTCGTCGTAAAATTCTGAGTATTTCAGTGCCTGGGAAAGATGTGAGAGAAGATGAATAATGAGAGTTTTCTGAAATGACGGACTCCAGATGGCAGCACTGTGATGTCAGGTCCACGCAGTTGTCAAAATATTTATATTTTCTAACATTAATCGAATTGGCGTCAAAGTCAAGTTCACATGATTGTTTTGTTGTTAAAGAACGAACATTTATTTGGCCCAGTATAAACATTTGGATTAGATATAAAAATTTGCTGACTGTTGTGACCATAATAATACATGATGGTTAGTGCTCGATTACGGAGACGCGGCGCGTTGCTCGGCGCGTTGGGCGGTGCGTCGTACATTGCCATATGTTTGTGTTTGCGATGCTGCAATGTACGACGAACGCCCAACGAACGGCGCAACGCGCCGCGTCTACGTAAACACGGCCTTAAGGTGCTTTTAATATTGTGCGGATTTCATCACGCATGCGGGATTGCTCCGCACGCGTAGCTCGCGCGCGGGATGCGGGCAGTGATATCGGGCAGCATTGACTTCCAGTTTAACTGGTTGCAAATTTTTATTTTAAGGGTAAAACACCCTTAACCAAAAAAAATTGGATATTAAAATTATGAAGTTCAATTTTTGATTACAATTAATTTGTTCAAGAGAAGCAGAAACCGACCCTGTGTAGCTTGCTATTGCTTCTTTTGGCCTCTAAAAGCCTCTAAAAGCTTGCAATGCCTCATATGACTATATACAAAATATGGCCATTATTAACTTACAATTCCCTTATTGTAGTACAAATCAGGCTGCCCCTTAGCTATAGGATCCAACGCTGCCTGCCTATAAGCTTTCATAGACTGTTTCAATGTATCTGGATCTTGGGCCACCATAAAGAACTGGCACAGATATGCATTTCCCAGCACGGTCCACGACACACCATCTTTGATATCCTGGGCCACAGCTTCTCTAGCCAGCTCAACACTTTTTAAAATAGCTGGATGAGCTTCTGAACGTTTTTTGTCACCACTCTCTTGGCGTAGGATGATTGAGAGACAACGAAGGGATAAGCGGTTGCGTTCCTGGAAAAAATATTTTGCAATTAATTCATCAGATTTCTGTCATCAAGAAACCTAAAATAGACACTGTATCATAAAAATTGTACTCTGATACCTATTCATATTGGAGCCATTCAAGTATTACGTAAGCACTACAGGGACGTAGGGGGGCCTTTGCTTTGCTTATTTTTGATGACATGGTGTACAGGGGGTCTTGATGATGATTATGTCAGCATAGTCAGTCAGTTATGTCAGACATACCTAAATATTTTTTAGTTTTTATAGAGAATGATTCGATTTTTCAAAATCACACGAAAGTGAGCATACACACATCACTATGCAGCAAATATCCAATGCCATTGAAAACTTAAAACTCATACATTCGTGTTATGGACGGATAACTGATAATTTGAATGAATATGCCAAAATAAAAGATGTGTTTCTAGTTTCCCTATTTCAAGCCTATTTCTTATTAAACCAGAGTAGACTGAAAAATGCATGTAGGTACTAATGTTTACGTAAGCATGGGGGGGGGGGGGCTGATGGTGCTTTGAACTGTGGTGAACTTTGCTTACGTTTGCAGACGAGGGGAGAGGGGGGGGGGGGGTTAATATTTGCCAATATTTAATATTGTATTTAAATTATATTAATATTGTAATATGAGAGCAGTGGTGGTCGAGTGGTAACGGCCCCGACTTACGAGTTGTAGGTTGCTGGTTCAAACCCAGCCAGGCACATTACTTTGTGTAATTGATTTCATCACCACTGCTCTCAAGATGGTGAAGGAAAACATCGTGAGGACACCGGCATGACCTAGAACCATAAATTCGAAGAAATGTGACATTCACCAAGCCGCACTGGGCGCCTCAAAGGAGGCCTGTTTCCCAGCAGTGGGAACATTAAAAGGCTAATGATGATATTGTAATATGAAATTATGTAAATATTGAAGAATTCAAACAAAAAAACTAATCAAAAGAGTAACCATGGAGTTTCTTGCCCATTCTCCATAGGAAACAATTAATTGCAAACATACTTCTTGACATTTTATAAGTGACTATGTTTGAGTATGTGAAATAAAAAATAAATAGTATTTGATTGTTTTGATTTAAATTACATATTCAGTTCAGCAATGATAAAAAACATTTAAATTATTGAATGCAATATTTTGACACAACTTACATGTTTCAATGCCCCCTCAAAGCTTGCCTTTGCCTCTTTAACATTCATATTCTTCCAATAGCATTCGCCCAGTTCATTCCAAGCATCAATAAGATGTGGGTTCAGTTTGACAGCCTTGCTGAGGCACTGGGTGGCTCTAGCATCATAGGTGGGACATATGTTGTAACATCGGCCCTTCATGTATAGGAACTTGGCACGGTGAGCAAACGGGATCTGTGAGTCCACTGAAATTGGTTGTTTTTTTGTCACATAATTTATCAAGCTTGTTGATTTTAGTTTCAAAGCATAATAGCAGACCATTGTACACACTATTGTCTATGTTTATTTTTATCTCTCCTTTTGCCCGTCAAGTTTATTCTATTCATGAAAACATATTTTTAAATAACTCTTTTGTGGTTCTATTAAAATAATATCACTATTTTCTTACCATCTATTGACTCAAATTTCTCAATTAGTACTTCTTTCTTTTCTTCTACGCGTTTGTTCTTTTCTGTAGCCAGTTCAATGGGATGGTTTTCAAAGAACAAATCCCTAAACGCATAAAGGTCTTGAAGCTCTTTCTAAAAAACACAAAACACAGTTATTACGAATTTTCAGTTCTAAGTAACAGGGGTTTCCTATCTACATTCAATCCTTAGGTAATAAATAAAAGCGGTAAAATAGATGATCAACATGTTTCTTTACTTACCAATAAGCCGTCTATTAGTTCTGCTGCATCCTCCACGATATCTGCTTCAGTATCAGAATCTTTAGACATCTTTTCGATTCTTATTTTACACTTAATTCAATACCTAGCTGTAATTTTAATTAAATAAATTCCGAATCACTTATACCCTCTCCAGAATCTGAAACACAGATTACAGAGAGATACTATCTGAAAAACTAACATCACAGATTACAGGCTAACAACATAAACAAAGGTTTACTTTTTGCTGTCATAAAGTCATACAAAGTACTCTGTGGTCATTTGTGTTTTATTTATTTACACTTTATTGTACAACAACCAACCAACGCGTAACGTTACAATTATTACTCAATAGCCCTCCTATTTTGTGACTATTATATTTGGTCGGATTCGCGCTATAGTCGCTTTTGGTGCAATTCGGAACGCTGGGATAGATAGCCATTTATAATATATGTAGTTGTAATACTTCGATGAAACATTGTACTTAAAATAGCATCTAATAAGCATGACATGAAACAAAAACAATGCTTCAAATATAGCTTAGCTTAGCATTATAGCTTAGCAGCTGCAAAACTTGAAACGATTAGGAGATAGTCTATGACTTTTATACAAAAAACAGTTTTCGTTCTGCGTTTCCTTCTTTCTTTTAAATCAGCTTTCTGAAGCTTCAGAACTTGTTAAAATACCTATACAGTATTCAATTCTAATTAAATTAAATTGGAAGCTATTTTTTAAGATTAACAATCGCATTGGTTGAAGACATGGCATGGCAACACTAAAACAAATGTCAGTCGATGTCGACAACATTTTTTGTTTGTTATCATTATCTTATAATATATTAGTCTTAGGCGTGGGTCGTTACACGATTTTCACGAAACGTAACGTAACAGGTGACGCAGGAGGCGTCACCTGTTTTGAAAACACGTTATTTATGTAACTAGTTATTTTTCAAATACTGTTCAGGGATTCAACATGGTGACTTTGACGAAGTATGACAGTTATTTACGAAACGATAGAACGGATTACTACACAACACAAACTAAGTTTTTGGAACGAATAAGTTTTTAATAATAATAATAATTGTTGTTTATTTGAACTCTAATAGCTATAAATATCACCACATTTGTTGCACTTAGCTTTTTTGTCACTGCCCGTCACTTTTTCGAAAAACTCCCAAAGTACGCTAGAATTATATCGAGACATGGCGAGTTTAGAGTTATTTTTTTACTTACAGTTTTAATTTATACCTATACGAAAAACACTATTTAAACTATATCAACACAAACTATACTATTATTTACACGAACTATACCTACTATATACCTTAATATTTTAGTAACTTTTAATATTACAAAAACCTTCACGGAAGTTAGTACTATTTATCAATGAAACAAACAAATAGTAAATTTCAATTTGCATTCGTTCGCGCTCTCGATCCCAGCCGTTACAATCATTCAAAATGAGTATCAAACTATATTAATCTCTATAAGTGAAAAAATAAGGTCGACTTTCTTCTTTTCATTGTCGGTACTTGATAAGAGTGTCAGGTTCGGATTTACTCGAGTTTACACTTGGGTACTTTCGGCCGGGCGCTGGCCAGCGCCCTCTCACATGCACACATCTGAATCAAATAGGTGCAAGTGAGAGGTCACGAATTCACGATGTAATGAGTTATCGCGCACGTGTAGTACAGATACACTCGTAACGTTTCGTTTCTTCCTTTTCAGTTTCATTCGACACTCAGTCACCGCATTGGCTTTGTAACTTACAAAATCAAGTGTTACGAAAATCACTACGTTTCGTTTATGCTCGAAACTAGTTACTCGGTTACATGTCTCGTAGCCAGTTATTGTAAACGGTGACGTGAAATAACGCCCACACCTAATTAGTCTATGTTATCATTTTTCGGCTTGCAAATTAGATGGCTAGTGGTGCACCGTAAATGCGTATGCGCATAATCTCACTCGAACTCTGCTATTGTGTGTTGTGTGGTACTGAGAAAATAGAACATCATTGGTAATAAATTAAAGTAGCGAATACATTACAATGGCATATCATACAGACATCATCGTAGACGAGAGTGGTAAAACTAAATGTGGATTGTGTAAAATATTTATTAAAAACAGTGATATATTAATTGAAGATCATCTTAACACCACCGAACATGCAGATATGTTCATACAAAGACTTATGATTCAAAATAATATTGTGGTCAATGGCAAAAAAATAAGTTGTCTTTTGTGCAATCAAGTTTCTGATGTAGCAGAAGTATTACGCCATATTGATAGCTCTAGTCACAAAGGAAAAATGAGCTCAGTCATTAAAATAATTGAGAAGGATGGAGGTTTGCTTGTGTTACCAGAGGATATAACTACTGTTGGTTCCAAAGTGAATTGTTTGGCTTGTGACTGCTGGGTAGAGTTTAATCAAGAAGCTATAAAACCTCACATTGAATCTGCAAAACACAGAAGAGCCCGTGCCATAGTAGTTCAGCCATTAAATGCTATATTCTCAGTTGAAGGCAACAGTGAAGACCTCTGGTGCAAAATTTGCCAAGTCTACTTTGAAAATTACATAGAGGTCATATTTGAACATGTTGATGAAGACCCAATACACATAAAAAATTTTGGCAAACTGAACCTGTTGATCAAAGATCAGAACATAGATATTGAGAAGTACTTATATGACCCTAAAGAAGACAAGGCTTTGTGTAAACGGTGTGGTATTGAGGTACCTTGTAATATTGATAACTTAGACAGACATATTAGGGGTAAACAGCACAACAAGAGTAAAATAAATAAATAACAAAATATTATACAAATGTTTACCTATTTTTAATATGCATAAAATAACTTTAAATACAACTATGCTAACATATTGATTCATCAATGTTCTCTATTCATATTCTAATATAAATATAACCTACCTTTATTGTAATTTTTTGTTATACTCACCTAATCCCTAATGACCACCTATCATTCCCCCCTCCCCCAACTTCCTGTCATTGTTGCAATTGGCAATTTTTTTATTATGTTACTCAACACATAAAATATCTGATTTAATTAACATTACTTATACTTATTTAGTAATCAGGCCAAGCAAAATAAAAACAAACTCAGTTGTTTAATTCCGCCTATTCATAACAATTAACATTTAGAAAAATTATAATAACTGAATGTTAAATTAAATGTGTTTAGAATTAATGATACATATTCTTCTAGAACATGAAAAAGAGTCAATAATTAGCCAATAAAACGTTTTCATTATTTAAAATTAGGAATTTATAGCGCAAACATTCTTTTTTAAGGTGCTTTATCTGAAAAAGATGTAATAGAAAAGTTTTGCGTTCATAGTAAAAAATAATAAAATTTGGATAATCTCATAAGTTTGACTGTTTATAGGTATTTTTAAATCAGAGATCAACATCATTGACAAGTAGATAAGCCTTCTTCCATTTCATTCAACTGGAAATGTGATCTAACCCATAGACTAATGTTTTTTATAAGATATCTAATCACTCAACTGAAAAAAATCACCGTTCCTTAGTAGATCGGTACTATAATAATTATGTTAGATGTTTGAACCATTCTCATTTTTACACTTGAAGTTTTGCTTAGTTTGTTAAAAGAAAGTTCTGTTAGTAGAAATGCGAAAATGGTTTGTCTAAGTTATAAAAATATCCCTTATTTTTTTTTTACTATCGAAGCACGCTCGGGGATTTCTCGAATAAAATCCTAATGTTGCAACTGCTAAAAAAGTTTATGTAATTGAATTAATTGAAAAGAT
Organism: Leucania comma; assembly: GCA_958295575.1. Taxonomy (NCBI): domain Eukaryota; kingdom Metazoa; phylum Arthropoda; class Insecta; order Lepidoptera; family Noctuidae; genus Leucania; species Leucania comma. The sequence goes on along the minus strand of OY282477.1, from coordinate 16,614,229 downwards.
AACTATAGAGTTATCTTTTGTTATTTAGACTCATGCTTTCAACTGTAAACAGAAATTAAATAAAATTTCCTTAAAAAACTGATTTCTAATTTTAACTAACTTAGTTAAGAAAAAAAAGAAGCAAACAACGTGTATTTTCCAAGTTTTCGCACCGTTTGAAAATTATTGCCATTTAAAAAATGTTCTTTCTATCTGTCATCCATTATCGATTTGCTGTCAAATAGACGAAAAGAAACTTTAAAAATATCATCTGTCAAACTGTCAATCCCAAAAAATTTCGCGAAATTTCAAGTTATTCATTTTAACCGTAATCCGCTGCTAATATAAATCGTTATTAGTGTAATTAACGTAACAATTGCAATAAGTTAAAATGAAAACGGGTTTGTTATACGGGGTAGTCGCCTGCTCAAAGACGCGAGTACGTTGCGTATTTTGCGGGGTTTATATTCCGAAAGCAAGTAAATGCATCGAGCAACACACAAACGGTGCGAAACACAAGGAACACATAGAGCTGATGAACTTGAACGGCATATGTTTTAACAACGACATACTCCACTGCAAAGCTTGCAACCGAAATCTGCCTGAAGATGAGTCTGTTATAAAGCACATCGATAGTGAAGACCATGCTAACTGGATGGCAGCAATGGATGACCTCGTCGACGGTGAGTTCATCACTCTAGACGCCTTCCTGTCCTGCGAGAAAGACGAGGTCTTCTGTGAGGTGTGCAACAGCAACGTCAACTGCTCTCTTCAAAGTATTGAGGAGCACGTCAACCATATCAACCACCGAGCTAACATCACCACGCGTCTAAAACCCCTTAACGGCATTTTCCCAGTGGATAATGAAGATGAGGTCTGGTGCAAAGTGTGTGATGCATACATTGATAACACAGTTCAGAGCGTTCTCAGTCACATTGACGATGATGAGCAGCATATGGAGTGGTTCACTGAGATTGAAGATCTGATTGAGAACCAGGAGGTTTCGATTGAGTCTTACTTGGCAAATGAGCATGAGAATTTTGCATATTGCAACAAATGCCAGATGGAAGTCACCTGCAATGCTCGGAGCATTGAAAGCCACGTGCACAGCGAAGCACATTTAAATCAGTTTGGATTATAGGGCAACGCCCCGCCTCCTTACCGTCGTGGACGTGGCTAGTTGAGTTCAATGAGTATAATTTTTTCAGTTCTATTAATTTATCCATTAATGATTTTCATATATTTTTTTCTTTAATTCATTTCAAACCTAAGCATTGTTTTGTTATTATTAAGATTTGTTACAATTCACTGAAATATATCACTACATAAAAAATTTAAACTATTTTACTGTAGTTAATTTAAATAATTCATTATTAATTGTACTTTATGAACATGATGGCATGACGGTTCATTCTGTTCAACTGAAACAGGAACAAATTGTGAATGCACTATTTTTGATCTAGGCTTGAAAATTATAAAAATAACTTAGAATTTTAAACACACTATTTAAGTAAATATTCTCTACTATGGGCAATAGCCATAGTAATTTTTTTTTTTTTCAAATAATATTGCCTTTGTTTATTTGTCTTTAGTAAAATAGTGCCAGTGCTTGTATTTACTCAATAGATATAATCTATATGAATGTAGTGATCTCTAAAGAAATTACATACAGAAACAGCAAAATCAACCAATGATACCGAACTTGATCAACATTTGACAGTTCACTTCATTCTTCTAAACGAGATGTTAAGATACAGTCGAGAACACACGACGCTGGCGAATAGGACATGAAAACACTCGTCGGATCAAACCGATGCAAGCGGTTAAAGGGTTACATAAACCCGGTTGGGTTAGGGGTGGGTTACATAGGGGTACATTACCGGCCTCCAAACTTAGATTTTTTAATTATCATATGACATGGGCCTCAGGTCCTTGGCATTGAAAGTCTTATTAAAATATTGATAAAATTGGCTGCAAGTGACTGTTAGTAGGTGATCTTTACAGCTGCCATTACATGACTGATAACAATTGCATTGTTTAATTATAAGAAGCACTTTTATATGAACCACTTTCAAGATTTTTGCAGCATAAAATGTATGGAATTGGGCAAAATATGCACAGAATTATCTGCTGCTGTTTTGATGTTAGTAGAATTATCTAGTACCATAGAACTAATATGAGTAATTTATTTATATTGTAATAAATACATCAATATCTCTGGGTAATAAGTCAAGTAAAATCAAGTGGCCCTAGCCAACGCTGCGTTAAGTGGTGGTTGGTGCGAGCGCGGCTCCATAGAAAAGTGCTCCGCCCGGGTTCGCCCGTTTTGCTACGTAATAATTAATTAAAGTTCTCCATCGACACGACTATATGCACACAATTAAAGTTGAACTGGCATAATCAGGTTTCCGCTTCAGGTACCGCCGCATACGATGCGCGATGGCTGCCGACGCGTTCCTATACAAAAATGCTCCGTCCGGGTTCGCCCGATTTGCTATGTAATAATACATTAAAGTTCTCCATCGACACGACTACATGCACACAGTTAAAGTTGAACTAACCTAATCAGGTTTCCGCTAGAGGGACCGCCGCACACGACACGCGCAATGACGCGCGTAGTCACGCGATGGCTGCCCGCGCGTGCTCTCGCTTTACGCAGGGTTGGCTAACAAGGCGATGCTCAAACCCGAAATTCAAAATTTCTTAAGATTTTTTGCATTTTGTAGATCAGTGTTAATTTGTATGATGATTAACCATTTAACCGCTTGCTTTGGATTGGTCAGACGAGTGTTCGTGTCCTATTCGCTAGGGTCGTGTGTTTGCGACTTGGTAATCCATCCTGTTTAGCTCTTCAATCTTCATAGGTACCAGAAGAGCTGACGAGTTGGATTATGCGTTATGAACGCGAGAGAGTTTGTCGTATACATCTGACGAAACCGGTTTCTTCCTTCCTAGTATATTTAAGTTTCACGACTATTGACTTCATTGCCTGGACAATAAGTCGGACTATTTGCCTGGAGACGTCGAGATGTTTACTCACACTGTTAATAGATTTTTTTTTTGTGCTTTTTGCATCCTTTCTAGTCTCCTATTTAATAATTATTTTTTGTCATTTTTGAGTCTGAACATAAGTAAATATCCAAGTGAAAAGATCTATTATAAATAAGTGGGTAAAAAATACTTAGGCAAAATTTCACCACACATAACTAATAGGTAAATATATTTAGCGCTAATGGTGTTTAAATCATTACTCTATTTCAATCCATTGTTTGAAGATTTTTTTAAATATTTTAAGAGTTAAATGCCATTAGTGATTTGTGGTGTAATTAAACCTTAATTATTGTATAATATAGACATTCTATTTCATGAAGGCATGTTGGTTTTGATTTTCATATGTACCAGAAAATATGTGTGTGTGCACCTTTAGCAAGACCAATCTGCTTTGGCGAGATAGAAGAACTATACATATGTAATGACTGTACTTTAGATTAGATTTGCCTTCATTATTGTTTTAAAATTTGTTTGAAGACCATTATTTAATTATTTTAAAATTTACAATAATGTGGTATTCCTAATTGATATCATTTTGTGTTGAATTTTATGATTGATTACTATTTTGCACCTGTCACCTATAGCTTCGCGTACCACAGTAGTTATTTATTAAATAAAACTAAAATAATATATGTTTAATCAATATTTTATTCATAAATAATATTTATCAAACTACAAATATACTGGAATATAGATCTGTGCTATAAAAACAGAATCAAGCATTTAACCAATTCATCGTAATATAATAGTATATAATAAAAAAACAATAATTAAAATTTTGTTAGATAAGGTGCATGTAAAAAATATCGCTGCTTAATTATTTTGTTCTCAATAATACTTACAAAAGTTTGACGTCCCGAACTATTATTTTTCCGAATACTACATATTATTATTAAAAACTAAGTTTATATTTAATTACCTATAATAACACCTAATAATAACAACTGTTTCGTAGTAAACCTGTAAATTAATTGTTTTGGTTAGATTTTTTTTATAATGACTATTTTAATTTCCAGCATAATTTGTGATACTGTTAAAATAGTTGTATTTTTTCCAAAATAAACATGATTAAAAATGAAATTGTTTGTTTGTATCAAGCAACAGTAAATTATCAAAATAATTACAAAGTATAACATTTTATTTTTGTAACCAAGAAAAAAAGAAGATTCTGAAAATATGTGGATTGTTCATTAACAATCGCAATTCGCAACTAATCCAGTAATTATCGGTGATAAATTATCTGCAATCGAGATCACGTGAAATTGTAAATGCCGGATATAACAAATTCTAGATCGAATCTGGAGCATGCATTTCTAGAAATCATTCTATCATAAATTTTCCGTGTTACTTGTTCGACTCCAAATGTACATTGTTTCTAAGTATTTCTGTGTTACTACCACTAAATCGTAATTTCAAAACTACTCAGAAAGCGTTTTTCTGTTTTAAGGAATTAATGATCCAAAGGGTAAGGTTCGTCCTCATCGGTATCTTCCTTTTCGCCAGGTTCCTTTTCATCCTCTTCTTTTTCATCCACTTCTTTAATTGATTCTAAAGATTCTTCCTGACAAGAGTGAGGCCTTGACGGATGTTCCTTGTTGTGGCATCCTCCAGCCATGTCGGCAGGACCGTGGTGGTCTGGAGGTGGTTCTGGCACGCTCGTGCAAGGTTCCCCATTTCTTGAACTGATTCTTTCATTGTCTAAGCGCACAACTCTGAGAAGATCCGCTGCGACGCAGTCGATGCGTGCCAAGCTGTCATCAATGTGGGCCCGCAGATTACTGAAAATATAAAATATACATATAACCGATATGCTGCCTTGCCGTTAAATGAAGGAAATTTAGGACAATCGGGACTGGCATCGGTTGAAGAACTACCCTACCATGACCTCTTAAAATCATTATAAATCCATAACACACGGTCAGAATACCGTACGGAAGTGTCCTGTTCCTAAAAATTACGAATATAAAAACAAGAAATCAAATCTCATAAAATGATGAAAAATTTTGGCCATAGCTGCAAAATTGGCAAATGGGCCCCTGGGAGCCAACAATTACTAAAATAATACAAATAATTTCAATGAAAACTTAAAATACATAATTATGTTCTAAAATAATAAAATGCCAAAATTTCATACGAGCGATGAACCTCATTTATTTTTTTTAAGAACCTGCAAAGCCTGCATCCTTTCGGATGACATACACAGCGATACACTACGCAATTTATGCGTCAAACAATAAATTCTTATGATTAGATGTCATCCGAATGTCTAATGAATCTTTTTTCCATTTGTTTGACAAAAAAAGCAAATGTAGGTATGTTAGTCCTACTTACGATATGAGCTTATAATTGGTCCGCATCTGCTTCTCGAAGCTCCTCAGCCTCGCGAGCTCATCTTTCAGCTTCCTATCCACTTCATCTTTGGTCAGTTCCCCGTCGGGTCTATTGGCGCGATCGGCTAGCCTGGCTTCAATTACACGCTCTTGCTCCATCGTCTCCAGAATATTCTTCTCCGTCTCTATCAATTCATCCACCAATGCTTGGTAGTCTCGCATGCTCTGTGGAATTATTACAGCGTGTCCCTCAATAATAACGCTAGTAGTGACTTGTTAGTTGAAGACATCGGACAAAGAAGTTTTACTTGCACCGACTGTGTAAGCCTCAACAATATTTCTACGAGGTCGTATTAGCATAAGTGGTCGATATAATTGGCGCCTCCGCCCACCTGTACCTACCGGCAGTTACCGGACTGAAACCAACATTTATCATCCATGAAGGTTGTATGCTGAAGAACTTTGCATTTATTTCCTGAGTATTGATTTATGAAACCAGAATAAATTGAAGATTGTAAACTAGCTCAGAAGAGTGGCAATATTCGCATTGAATTTGCTTGTTGCTTCAAGTATAACCGGATACAGTCATGTAGCGGCTGCCTATGCCTATATTTTCTCCACAACCCAGTATAGTACGCGGCAAATAAGTTCAACAAAAATACTAAGGTTACGCGCAGCCCCTCGCTTCGATTGCGCCACGAAAATGTTACTACGACTTGAAGGTCGATCGCCGTTTTGGCTCAACTTATATGCCGCGTATTGTAATTGGGTCACCTTTGACAAGACGTGTTGGATTTTTTGACTTGCCTATTTGTAATGACTTAAATTATCAAAGATCTATAAAGGACAGTGCTGTCCGTGCTTTTAGAGGCACGGAGGAATCTCAGTGGATATGTTAAGATGGTCACCGATCTACAGATCGACTTCTGCAAGCATTGTTTGACCTTGGTGATCAGCCCTTACCCTGATATAATTTTAGCCACAAGCTCTTTAACCTACATATGTACATAACACTAGTAATCCGATGAAAAAGTTATGCGTTATTGAAAGCCGTCTTGCCTCTTCTTTTTGCCAGTAAACATCCTGTAATTTGACTTTGTTCGTGTTCAAACGTCTTCTGAGTGCTGAGTCCGCTCTTGAAGCGTAAGCTTGCGCTGTTATAGAAAGGTACACCCTGGCTCCACGCACCTGTTGATGAAAATGAAAATGTTAAGTTAAATTCAGGTGTCTTCACCCTAATTAGGTACGTAAATCAATCGTGTTATAATAGCTAATTAATATTCAACAATAGTAGGTAGTATGGTTGTCATCCAATCCTTGATTATATTTTGTAGACGACAGAAACCGTCTCCAAAGGCTTCGGTGTTCAAGTCAAACGAACATATTTTTAGGAAAGGTATTTAAATATGACATTTTCACTGTACCTCTTGCCTGGTGACGATCGACTTACTAAGTGCCCGAAGACCAGCTGTCTTCAATGCCATGCAGCGGTTCTCCCAGCGAGTAACTGGAGATGCCCTAGATAAAAATAAGAATAAAGCAGCACGTCTTTAAGTAAATGATCTTGAGGATTGGCACATGAAAAATGAGAGGTCTACGGGACCCTAGAACCGAGCTGTGGGCACAGTAGGGTTGTGAATGACGATGATGATGGTCAGACTCGTCTCCATTTACGACGCGAAATGTAGGTGTTATAGCTAGGCATGGGCTAACTATATCCGATATAAGATTTTTTTTTTTTTTTTAACGTAGGTAAAATCATCCAATGACGAATCCTGCCCTTGGGTGGGGCGGGAAACAGTGTCAGACTTTTACTGACTAAAAACCTACCTTTCCATTCCTTGCCTTTATCCTGGGGCCCGTGGTGACAGTCTCACATAACCTTTGGCCCCTGTAGGCTTCGGCCCTGCTGGACCCCTACAGTTTGCTGACAACTCCTTGAGGCGCGCGGGAACGGTGCGCGCCGTAGACGACCTGAGCTCGGACCGGTCTGTTACCGGACGGACGGACAGCGAGCTACCCATTGCCCACCGTCCGCGAGCCCGCGCCTACGGTGGCCGGAAATTGGGATCGGAAACCCGGCGGCGGCGGCGGCGTGTCCGCCTTTGCCTAATGCGGTTGGCCTCCTCCTTTACTAGCATTACTGCTTCGCAAAAGGAGGCGACCGCCTGCCACTCCTCCTCGCTCCGGAGCATGGCTTGAACCAAGCCCCGGCGCGAGAGATCGCCGCCGATCGCCCCCACGAGGACACGGCGATGCTCTTCCCAAGCGGGGCACACCTCGACTGTGTGCTCCACCGTGTCCACCGGGCGGTCCGCACAGTGGCGACACCCGGGCGTCGTCTCCGCACGAATCTTGTACAGGTACGGACCGAACTTGCCGTGTTCGGTCAGCACCTGCACCAAACGGAAGGTGACGACGCCGTGGGGCCTTTCCAGCCACGCCTCAAAGAGGGGCCTTACCGCCTCGATCGTGGCGTGCCCAGCACGAGGTTGCGACAGTCGCTCTCGCCATTTCACCATGAGATCCCGCCGGAGCTCTGACCGCCATGCCGCGACTTGTCGCGCCAGCGGAGTTTCGCCCCGACGTTGCATCTCCACGCGTAGGTCATGCATGTGTGCAAGGACTGTTGCCTCCAAATCCCACGGTGGTAGGCCAGCAAGGAGGCTCGCCGCTTCGCAGGACACCGTACGGTATCCGCGGATCATCCGGATGGCCATGACCCTCTGGCAGGCGGTTAGCCGGGCCGCCACTCGCTTACGTAGCGATGGCGCCCACACCGGCGCACCGTAAAGGGCCATGGACCGAACGATGCCTGCGTAGAGCCTCCGGCAGGAGGCGTCTGGACCCCCTAGGTTCGGCAGGAGCCGCTTGAGCGCAGCCCCAGTCGCATTCAACCTGGGAGCCAGACGTCGGAAGTGCATCCGATATAAGATTGGATATGTAGTATTATATAATTCTAAGTAAAGATATATATCCGCTTAATATATCCATATCTTTGCTCCTTATGGAGTTACTTCACTCCTGGATATATTGAGTAATATATCCAGGATTTTTTTTTTTTTTGGTGGTGGGTAAAATCATCCAATGACATCTCCCGCCCTTGGGCGGGGCGGGAGATAGTGTCAGACTCTTACTGACTAAAAACCCACCCTGTTCCTTCGTGGCCTTAGATACCAGGGCCGGGAATATATCCAGGAGTGAAGTAACTCCATAAGAGCGAAGATATTTTTGGGTCTGGGATAGATAGATAAATCCGAAACATAAATAGATCCACGGAATGAGGCATTCCAAATAATTCCAATGTAACTCAAGACGAATAAGCAGCATTGTGTTTCTATGCCCAATAAAATATTTTTCTTTCTTTCTGTCTTTCTTTCAATAAATCACATATGACGAATTAACACGTAATTAACGCTCAAAAGTTGCAAATACTATTGTACGAGTAAAAATATTAACAATAACAGAAAACTCTTTGATTTCAAGCGGGAACACTTTACTCTGCTCCATCGCTGGTGTCAGTTTAAAGTCGTCTATTACATTTATTTTCTTAGAGCGCTTTCTTGCTTTAAGTCATAAACACACCCCGTCGCTGCGTTCGGTGCCGTCATTCAGTTCGGTTTCGGTCGGAGTGGGTCGGAGTTACTCGGATATAGGATATATTAATTTTTATGAAAGGGAAGGAGTGGATATGTGTCCGCTTAGGGATATATATCTGAAGATATAGATGTGTTCGGAGTTACCCATGCCTTGTTATACTTGCACCTCAGCCCAACCTTACGTCGAATTTGAATGTTAGATTGTCATGTTTCTCTAGTAAATAACACACAGATTTCAATTAATTGAACAGGAACCAACAGTGATACCTCTTTTTCTTCATTCTCCGCCCGCAGGGCCCTCTCCATTGAGTGCCTGAGGTAATTTTCGCACATCCCTCCTCTACAATGAGGGCCTTTTCTTTATTGAAAATATCTGTTACTATCTCCTTCTTGGTCTTTTCAATGCTTTTACATTGCGCCTCCAAAGAAGGCAATAGTGCTTCAAATTTCTTCTTTTGTTCACGTAAGAAATTGTATTCCTGGAACATGGTACACCAATCTAAGATTTTTAAATGCTTTTATTGAACTTGCTGTGTAATTTTATTTAATTTAGCTTTTATGTAACTACTAGCTTTTGCCCACGGCTTCGCTCCCGCTCTACCCTACTCTACCCTACGCTACCCTACTCTACCCTATTCTATCCTACTCTACTTTACTCTACCCTATACCAATAAATGAGTAGGTTTTGGATTTTTTAAAATTTTATTTAACGGTATAAAAATTATCCTATGTCCGTCTCCTGGTTCTAAGCTACCTTCCCACCAATTTTCAGCCAATTCGGTTCAGCCGTCTTTTGGGTGGAATCGTGCAACTCAATATTGAAGCAGATATCTTCAACTGATTAAGTTATTTATAAAGATTAAGGTTTAAATTTTTGCACACATACACATTTGATTTAAATGACAATGCATGGTCAGCTGTGTGACGTCATTTTAAATCCAAAATGGCGGAAAACCCAAGATAGCAGACTAGTTATTTTTAATGCACTCCTACAATAAGGGTATCAAATGACAAAGCTTGCTAGAATAACACGAAATATGTAGTGCCGTCACTACAAATCCAATATGGCGAACTTCTAAAGATGGTGAACTAAGTTTTTATGCCAATAATATGGGTATCAAATGAAAAATGAAGGTAAAAATATGTTAATTGCATGTTCGGTGTGCTTGTGGCTAAATATTCATATCCATAAGGGTTGATCGAAGGTACTAAGGTCAAACCAAGAATGGGTCATCCACTAAGTTTCCATACCCTTCTTTGCCTTAAAAGCTCAGGCTCAATTAAGCTGTCTGTCCTGGCTGTCATTATTCGTAAATATTTGTCTGCTTCTTCAAGTTGTCGGAACGGAAGATATCAGAGAATAAGTGTAGTAAAAAAACAAAGGACTAAAGAAACACGCCCAGCGCATCGATGGGAGGCCTCCTAAGGTGCATCAATGACCTGGTGAGGGTCACAGACCCACACAGGATCTGTCGTTATGGCAACACGTGGGGGAAGCTAATGTCCAACTGCGGACGTCTTTCGGCTGAAGTAATGATGATGAAACATGTCCTGAGAGAAACAACACTAAGCAAAACGAAGTTTCTAGTAAATCACCTGCAAAATGGCTTCTTCAACACTATCAGATAGAGGGCTTAGAGCACCAGGTTTAGACGCATCACGAGAATGCTCATCAATTTCTATCTGAAGCCTGTCGATGACAACGCGAATAGCATTGTGTTCGTAACGAAGAGCCTCTGATGCCTCAGTTAGGCGTTTTGTAAGATCTTCCAGCACCCAGCGCCAGGAAGCAATGTCTGAAATTCTGGAAAGATGGTCAAATAAAGACTGGGTTGACCCGTGATTATGTTAGTACTGGTACAGGTCTACTTTCCAGACAGCTGTGAAAAAGTCGGATGGAAAAAGATTACATGTGGCGGAGATGAACATGTTGAGATGCATGTGTGGTGTGACGATAATGGATAAAGTGAGAAATGAGTATATTAGAGAAAGTTTGAAAGTGGCGCGAATGGCTGAAAAGTTAAAGGGGAATCGTTTATCTTGGTATGGTCATGTGAAGAAGAGCAATGAAACGCATTTTACTAAAAGAGTAATGAGTAATATATGTGGATGAATGGAGGGGTAGAGGGAGGTCAAAGAAAAGATGGATGGATTGTGTGAGGAGTATTTTTAAGTAGTACTTAATATGAAAGAAAAGGTAGTTAGTGATGGCATGATGGGCGTCAGTATGGAATGGAAGAAAAAAATATATTTCGCCAACCCCAAATGGGGTTCCAAAGGGTCAGATAGCTGGGTAGTACTACTTTCATGGTAATTAATATAAGACATTAAGATGTTCTCAGTTTCACCTGTTTTGCAAACACTTCTTGAACTGATACTCATTGCTCTCATGTGCAAAGCTGTTCAGCATGGCAAGTTCCTGGGCATCATTCACTTGTTCCACCACTTTTGCGTTCAATCTGTCGTTCAGAGCCCTTAGATCTTCGAGATCGCAGGACCCCAGGTAGCAGGTATCACCGAACATTGTCTAAATTTAGATTTTCGCTGTATTCAAAGATTTATTGTTGTATTTGTAAAAGTTTGTTTAGGTTATGTTATAAGTGACAGTTTTTTTTTAATGTTTCGTGTTGAAATATTCATAGTTTGATTGCAATACGTCCTCTTTGCTCACTTATATCACAAAATATAATGAGAACTCGGAGGAAACTATTGGCCATCTTTTATAGAAGGACTATTCGTCGGAATTAGGTGGATTTTAAAGTAATAATTTGACTTAGTTCAATGAAGTAGAATGTCCGTTTTTTGCTAATTACCTTGTAGGATACTATAGATCTTAAGCGCTCGGTGAAAGAGCGGGGAACGCTTTGCGCATCATACACATCGGCCAGACAATCACTAATACAAGGATTGCACACTCCAACCCCGCGTCTCACTTCATACCACTAAAGAGACCTGATATTTCACTTCTGCACAAGTGGAAATCAGCCATGGAGCAAAAAGTCAGCGCTCAAGATCCGTGCCGGTATCTGTACCACTATCGCTCTTACCGCCCGTTCACGACTTCGGTCTTATCGTCGAGCGGCGTGGCGAGCGGGGTGTCATCGGTAGGCGGGCGCCACCGCGCTTAGGTGCGGCTCTTTGCGGCAAGGTCGTGAAAGGGCTGCTGCTGTGCTTACTGTTTTTCGCACTAGTGCCGAAAAGAGCGCTAGCACCATTTTTTACATTTATCGTATCAAGTTGGGTGCAAAGCACTTTTTTTCTTCACTGATTATTAAAGAACCGATGTGTACTAAAACTGTTTAGTTCAGCGCTATTTAGCAAGAGTAAGGGCAGGCTCGGGCTCGTAGCTTTCTCGTAAGGCTTTGTCCTACCTCAAAACTGCTCTATCGATCACAGGCTGAGCTAAAATATTTCGCTAGAAAAATATCACTAACTTAACTCGATTTAGACGGAAATGGCATACCTACCGGCTACGTATTTGCATACTTTTATGAATGTGACAGGCATGTGTATCCCAGCATTAAAAGTGAAGGGTAGCACATCCTTCGGCCGTCCAGTAACCGTCCGGTCCGAGCCCGAGTCGTCGACGGCGTGTAGTGTTCCACGCGCGGATAACCCTCTTAAAAAAAGGAACCTTCACATTGAAGTGTTGTATTTGATCACATTCCTATCAAGTAGTTATAGTACGCGGCAAATAATTTGAACCATTTGCTATGGTTACGCGCAGGCCTCCATTTCGATTGAGACCCGCAAATCGGCTACTGCGCATTAAAGGTCGACCGCCATGATGGTTCAACTTGTGTGACGATGATTATAACCGATTTTCGGGTCTCAATTCGAATTGCGGGGCTGCACGTAACCATAGCAGATAGTTCAACTTATTTGCGGCGTACTATAGGACCTTTGGTAAAGGGTAGTAAAATTATTGTCTTTAATCTCCCAAAACAGAAAGTGATTTTTATTGTTCACTTTATGACTTACCTATAACTTATATAAAAGCTGTAAGTGGACTGCAATAGGATATATTGAATTATTAATGGTACAGACGCCAGCACGTCAATCTACCCCAATCTGTCAAATTTTACCAATCGAACATTAACCTTCCGCTATTGTGATAAGGTTGAAAATCTATTAAAGAAATTTGATAGATTTAGGTAGGTTTATGTGCTGGCGTCTGTACAATTACTCTGGAACAAGTAGAAAATAGCAAGCCGTCCGCGGGGATTCTACCGGAACTTAATCTCCAAAGGTACCTACGTAATCCTGACGAGGATGTTGATGTTTCTTTATATTCGCTTGTTTAACAATTTTTGTTAGTAATTAATTCATCGGAAAAATCAAAGAGGGTAGATAGACAAATAAAAGCTTGATTCACTAGTAGAAAGAGCTTTGATTAAATCAAAACAGCGGAAGATACATGATACGCCTGTAGTGCGCGGACCGCTGAAATTGTGCTATTTGGCACGATTTCACATCGGTCGCGACGATCACACACATTCGGCGGTTCACGCTATTTCACTCGCACGACAGCGCCGGCTCTTATCTCTGTCCTTGTCTATCAGTGACTACAGGCAGTGTAGATGTGTGAGTTTCGAGTTCAGGTTTTCTGTTTGCGATGTTAGCGCGTAACGCATCTTCCCCTACAACATTGTATCAATAAGAAAGCGTGATAAACTTTTTAACTCTCGTGTAGGTGGGTTACTACTGGTAGGTTTAAATAAAGGTTTTATAAACAGTCAAAACACGCTTTATTTTACTAATAGATTTTTTACACATTTCTGATCCTGTAGGTATCCAAGTTGTTCCAAATTCCGTTACTTTTCGCGTTACTATGTTTCTCTACCTTTCTCTTCAAACCCCACCCCCCCAAAATAAATATTTACTATCTATAAACAACTTGACGCTGGTGGATACACAGGAGTGCTAGCCATAATCTCCGGTCGATGGCAAGGGTGAAAAAGAAAACACGCACGAATTTGGTACGACGCTGACGGGTTTGGTCTATTCCATACCAAGGTCGAGCGAAACTCGGCGTGAGTATGGATCTCGTCCACCGTACTAACCTAGACCATGAAATTTTAATGGTTGTTTTCCCGCGGCAGAATGACTTGCCATAAGGAGTGCTTTCGAAGCATACAGTAAAAGTGATGGGCAATGGGTACTTAGCTCGCTGTCCGTCCGTCCGCTAACAGACCGGTCCGAGCTCAGGTCGTCTACGGCGCGCACTGTTCCCGCGCGCCTCAAGGAGTTGTCAGCAAACTGTAGGGGTCCAGCAGGGCCGAAGCCTACTGGGGCCAAAGGTTATGTGAGAATGTCACCACGGGCCCCGGGACAAAGGCAAGGAACGGAAAGGTAGGTTTTTAGTCAGTAAAAGTCTGACACTATTTCCCGCCCCACCCAAGGGCGGGATTTGTCATTGGATGATTTTACATACGTTAAAAAAAAAAAAAACAGTAAAAGTGAAAAAACGAAGATGTATTTGTGTTAAAATAAATCCAAAAAAAAAAACGTCACGTTGCAAAAAATAGCAAATGGTGCGGTTAGGACCAAATACTACTAATTGAATCACATTCACCACATGCTAAAATATACAATACAATAATTATAGTATCAATACATTCCTGGGTGTTATGTGAATACGCTGTTCACTGTGTCCCGACTTCTATTAAATTAGGCATACTTACAACATTTTTATGAAATGTCAGAGAATGCTAGAACTACATTAGACCGACGCACACATGGTGTAACACGCTGATTTGTACGTAGAACGACGTCGTAATATTAAATGTAGAGATAATATTATGCAAAAAAAAAAACTGGTGTCTGATAGTACCATATTTTTATTATTTATTACCTACATATATTTTGGTACTTTGCGATCCTACCCATAATAAAACTAGAGCAGAAAGAAAATTGGAATGGGGCAAAATTTGGGATGCCCGCGTTTCTAGTTTGAATGAAAAATAAAAACTGTATCATTATTGGTGTATCATTAACGATTGCATCATCAAAATCTAGGGTTATTTTTCAGGGGCGGGGGAGGTTAGGTTACTTGATTTTTGTGTGAAAATATCGGTATTTTGGCCACCGCGGTAGTTAGACCATTCTGGGCTGGGTACGGCCCACTCGCCCATACCCCTCCCCTCTACATGTATCTAGGTGCATCCCTAAGATTACAAATTTGAAGAGCGCCTGATCCCAGGACTCAGGAACTCTCCACAAAGATGGCGTAGACAGGTTTGAGCAGAACAAAGTAGATCAGTTCTGCGACGCTGATGATGCTGAATCCGAGGAATAAGCTGAGAAGACCACCGATTGCACCTGTAATAAAATGCAGTGTCAAAAGTGTAATGCTAGAATAGACCACAATATGGTGTGAATATATGGATGAAATCTGTTAAAAGCGAGAAACGTACGAGAAACCTACGGTCTACTGACCACTGACGCGTAGCTTCATAGACGCGTATTGTTCGTTATACGCTTGGTGTACGCCTGCGTGAAGCGTCGTCACGTCGTGCCATCGTGTCATTGCCGCTTCGTCGACATACCAAGCGTATGATGACGAGTACCTGGCAATGCCGCCCGTCGCAACGCAGAATTTTGCGGTGTGCACCGCGGCACGAATATCATAGCTTTATTAAATGGATATAACCAGTATCTTCTTTGTCATTTATATAAAACAGAGTAATGTCTTCATAATAACAAAGCATAGCTTTATTACGATCCATGGCAGAAAAACGTCTATCCACACTCAAAAATCTCGAGAAACTGGTTATCCATGTAGGATAAGACAATAAACGCTGAAAGTTGCGAACGTTGAAATGAGCGGCAGGCGGCACTGCCGATTTTAGCGGCGCCGGTGCCGGAACGCGGCCCTTAACCAATCAGTACCTCTACCATGAGTTTTAAGCAATAGTATTCGTCGCTACTCGATATCGACGCCGTAAATATTTTGTATGTCAAATTTTGCAGCGCCTCTAGCTGTCACTTGCAGAACCAAAATTTGCCATACAAAATATTTACGGCGTCGATATCGAGTAGCGACGAATACTATTGCTTAAAACTCATGGTAGAGGTACAGAGAACCAAATGCGGTAAACGTTTCGAGTGAATTAACTTGCTTTTTGTTAAACTCACCAATAAAATAATAGTCATCGTATTGCGCGTGCCTGTGTTGACCCAAGAACATGTCGTCGTAGAAGTGTACGTTAATTTGAGTCACTTCACCCCTGTGTAGACACAAAATATCAATCAATAAATTACATAAATAGGAAGATAGTTCAAAACCAGTTTTTAACCGACTTCAAAAAAGGAGGAGGTTTCTCAATTCGACCGTACATATGCTGTTTTTTATGTTTGTTCGCGGATAACTCCGTCGCTTATAGACCGATTTGCAATTTTTTTTTCCCTTAAATGGTATGTTTCCATTTTAGATTGGTCCCATTTGTTTTCAAAATCCAGTTCTGTTGATGAAATCCATGCGGAAACGAGGGAACTCCTCAAATATTATAGGCAACCATATAGTGATTTCGGTATTTTTATCGAGGACTTAAGCATTTACAGTCAAATATTTACATTTCATGAAGTTGAACTGATGAAGAAGACCAGAAATAGCCAACGGAACTTCGTACTCACATAGATATCACAATGAAGATTTAAAAGCGACTATGACAATACAAATAAATAAATGGTTCTGAGTAGTTATGTTAAAAATGGTATCATCAAAGTGACCTGATGATGATGGAGACAGAAGATAGACACCGGAACTCCGTAATGAATCAATGTATCCTAGCTGTGTTTGGGTTTATTGGAATTATCGTGTGAAATAGGCACTCTGGTTATAAGTGCATCGCAACTAAAAAGTGTGAAATAAAAAAGCTTTTTACAAAAAAAAGATTTTTTATTGTCTCAGAAAGATAAAAATGTGCAAGCTATGTTGAAACCTTAACAGAAAACATATCTAATCGGACTTATAGTTTTGACTCAGGCCTCTTCTTTAGAATAGAACAGAATAAACTTTATTGTACACCAAAATATATAATAACAATTCACAGGAACTTAAATCTCCCATAGATTTAAGTTCCTGTGAATTATTATTATTTTAATATATGTATATATTTAATATTAAGTTATTATTACAATGGCGGTCTTATCGCTGACAGCGATATCTACCAGACAACCTTAGGATGGATTATAGGAGAGCGAATGGGCCGTAGTACGGCTCAATGGACCCGAATTTCCCACTGGGCCACCACTGCTCTCATCATGGTATTATCTTACGAGTATATTGCAAAAATAAATTCTCTACGGCCCCCCCTAGAGGCTTGCTTTACAGCTTCAGAGCCTAGTTTAGGCACCAGTCTCCCACAATATAATGACCATCCTATATGTTACCGTAGATTGTGCAGAAATAAACTTTTTATTATTAAAAAAAAAAGTTATTATTATTGTCTATACTTCCAATAGCCCCCCCCCCCCCTTGATCATCGGCTGGCTTACATTTTTGCAAGAGCCAAGATAACTCTTTCGAACAGTCCCGCAGCCTTAGATGAGATTAAGGTGATTAACACACCGCACCACGTAGCGTAGCGCGTGAATGCTTGTTTTAACGTTGCTAGTAAGTATGTCCGTTTGTATAGAAAACACGCACAGTCCAACACACAGAAAATGCATCCATGCGCTCATTCAGATCACGCGCCTACAAGCGAAGAAACATGCGCACATGCGCGTGCGTGCAGGGCGAGTCGCAAGGTATGGCACACCAAGTCTCATAGGGCTGACGCGTGTTTGAAAATGGAACAATGAAATGATTCAGAGCCGCCGTGAATCTACAAAACGCAACTACGCGCGTGTGTGCGTAAAAAAACCCGCACGATGATGCAGATCTGCACACCCGCAAGTATGCACGTAGGTGCGTTGACACGCAACATGCAGCGTGATGCGTGGCAGTGTGATAATCGCCTTACTAGTGTCGACTACATTGTTTAGTAGCCAAAGTATTACCATCATGATACCTACCTAATTGATAATTCAGATCAAACAGTTACATTTTTCAAATGTGCATAGTACGTGGCAAATAGGTTGAATCTTTTGCTGTGGTTTCGCGGGCCTACCACTTCAATTGGGACTCGAAAATCGATTACTGTGCTGCGTTCAACCAACGTGATGGTTCAACTTGTGTGACGAAAAATATAATCGATTTTCGGGACTCAGTCGAGGGGCTGCGCGTAGCCGTGGCGGATACACCTGTAACTAAACTACTGATTGTGTGAATCATGGTGGGTGTGATGGTGTATATGTGTGGTTTCTGTGTGTAAATTTAAAAAAATTCTTAATGGTTAGCAAATCATACTCACAACCTCAGCTGTCCCCATGTATGCGAAGTATTCTCCATGTCCTTGGTAAAGTCGGAGTAAAAGACCTGGCTCGCGTAGATGATGTCATTGCACGACGGGTGACAGGACTGCGACTCTTGCAGTGTTCCTCTCTCGTCTTCGCTCTCTGCATAGTACGCGTAGATTAGCTGCTCTTCTACTTTCGCTAGAATAGAAAAATACAAACTACAGCAGGCGCTACAGTTACGACCGTTTCGTTTCGAATCTCTTTCGTCGATCGCCTCTAGCGGCAACGCCTCCGATTATTTTGTTCTGACCACGTGACCGAGCGTTGAGATGACGTCATTCCCAAACATTTGAAGTTTTCTACTAGCGTTAACGATTGTACTTTATCAACTTGGCTAAGCCCTTAGCATGACTAGCCAAGTAACGACCGTTCGGGCTCGCGGACGGTGGGCAATGGGTAGCTCGCTGTCCGTCCGTCCGGTAACAGACCGGTCCGAGCTCAGGTCGTCTACGGTGCGCACCGTTCCCGCGCGCCTCAAGGAGTTGTCAGCAAACTGTAGGGGTCCAGCAGGGCCGAAGCCTACTGGGGCCAAAGGTTATGTGAGACTGTCACCACGGGCCCCAGGATAAAGGCAAGGAACGGAAAGGTAGGTTTTTAGTCAGTAAAAGTCTGACACTATTTCCCGCCCCACCCAAGGGCGGGATTTGTCATTGCATGATTTTACCTACCCAAAAAAAAAAAAAAAAAAGTAACGACCGTTTCGTTTCGACTCTTTTGCGTCGAACGAAAAAAGAGAGATAGAGAGAAATTCCTTTTGTTCTGACGTCATCTCAACGCTCAGTCATATAAAAATTGTTCGCGTATAAAAATAGCTACTACTAGAATGTAAATTGAGTTTATAATTCCACGAATGAAAAGTATCCTTTGTGTAAATATTGCATTCAATTATTTTAGACAAATACCTTCTACCGTGTTAATGCAATGGAAGTCATCCTTCGTGGTACAGACAGGCTCCCAGATGAATTTTCCTGAAATAATATAAAAATTACAACACTTTTTTATTTGCGTAGTCGAGAGTAATATTTTCTTAAGCTAGGTTTTTTTTCTGTTCGGCTGTTGAACCCAAGGTCCCAAGTGTATGTGGATGTGATTTTAGCTACTATTATCCTCCATATTAAAATTAAAACTTTTCGTTTTTTTTTTTCTAACATAGAGAATGTCAAAGGTTATCGTGAACATTTGTATGTGTGACCATTTGCGTCACAAGGATAAACTGACTGACTGACATAACAACGCCCAGCTGAAACAAGTGGGATTAGAAGCGCGAAGTTTTGCACAAGGTTTATTTTTATGACGTAGGCGAGTACTTAGAGAGGGGATGAAAAGGGGTTGAAAGTTTGTATGGAGTTCCCCGGCTACCGTAGGCGTGGGCTTATGACGAGCAGTGGTTTGCTCACCATACGCCCGTCCGATAAGCCGTGGCCGAGTCGCCGACGGCGCTTTTTGTTCCACGCCGTGCTAATGCTCGCAAGGTCCTTGGGGGTATTTCTGAAAAGGAAACACCTGGTCTTGGACCGCAAAAGGTGGCTGAAGGACTCAGGTGGGTCGCTAGAAGTCTGACACGCCCTCTCGCTTCACCCTTAAGTTGGAAAAGTCATTGAATGATTTCACACCTACCAAAAAAAACACCCCAAAAAAAGGTAATTCCATACTGCTTGGACTTTTCAAATCGAACCGAAAAGTACAAGAAAAAGAGAGTACATGTAGGGTTCATTCCAAAATCGTTGAAGATTTTACGATTATTTTGATACTTTTGAGAGGCAAAACCATTTAATATATTTATTAAAAAGAACACATTTTATGATACTACTAGCGACCCGCCCCAGCTTCGCACGGGTGCAATGGTGATATTAAATACATATTAACCTTCCTCTTTAGTCACTCTATCTATTAAAAAAAAATCGCATCAAAATCCGTTGCGTAGTTTTAAAGATCTAAGCATACATAGGGACAGACAACGGGAAGCGACTTTGTTAATACTATGTAGTGATTTTTAATTTAGAACGACATTTTTCATTATTTGGATGAATGAATTCTCTTAATTTTCTCGACAACCCGAGAAGACCCGAGAAATTACTGTCGAGAAACCTGGAGACCCGAGAAATCATGAACCCTGACTGCTTCTTAAGAAGCTGTCAGCAATCCGTAGAGGCCCAGCCTGCTAGCTGCAGGCAGGCAAGGTCGAAGCCTACTGGGGTCAAGAGCCGGGCTCAGCCCCGGTATGATAGGCAACGAAGGAACGGGGTAGGTTTTTAGTCAGAGTCTGACACTAATTCCCGCTCCGCCCAAATGCGGGATTTGTCATTGGATGATTTTACACGCCATAAAAAAGCCCTGAATGCTTGCTACTTACTTGGCCAGTGGAAAAGCACACAATTACACATCTTCCTAGCTTCCTGGACCAACAGATCATGCTTACAGTTACTATCAGTATAGAACTCATAGTACTGCAGCTGCTTCTCATTTTGGAAGAAGCACTGTCTTCTGTACGGGGAAAGGGCCCGGAGAGTGAAGTC
The DNA here is from genome assembly GCA_958295575.1 of Leucania comma. NCBI lineage: Eukaryota > Metazoa > Arthropoda > Insecta > Lepidoptera > Noctuidae > Leucania > Leucania comma. Next base: position 16,593,352 of record OY282477.1, on the reverse strand, counting down.
AGTCTTGTAGGTGAGGGGGGTGACTTCGATTGTGGTCATCCGGTTCATCGGGAGACGGAGCACGGTGCTGGTGTACACGTGGTCTGTTGGAGAGCTGATGAGGATCTGGAAATGGAAATAACGGTGTTAGATAAGATTTCGCTGGTCATCTCTTAATTGGAAACAGCATATTTTAATTTAAAATGTTTAATTACTCTTTTTTTACGGTTCTGTACACAAAGGGTAAAAACGGGACCCTATTTCTAAGACTTCGCTGTTTGTTCGTTCGTCTGTCCATCTATCTGTCACCAGGCTGTATCTCAAGAACTGTGATAGGTTTTTTTTTTTTGGTAGGTAAAATCATCCAATGACAAATCCCGCCCTTGGGTGGGGCGGGAAATAGTGTCAGACTTTTACTGACTAAAAACCAACCATTCCGTTCCTTGCCTTTGTCCCGGGGCCCGTGGTGACACTCTCGCATAACCTTTGGCGCCAGTAGGCTTCGGCCCTGCTGGACCCCTACAGTTTGCTGACAACTCCTTAAGGCGCGCGGGAACAGTGCGCGCCGTAGACGACCTGAGCTCGGACCGGTCTGTTACCGGACGGACGGACAGCGAGCTACCCATTGCCCACCGTCCGCGAGCCCGCGCCTACGGTGGCCGGAAATCGGGATCGGAAACCCGGCGGCGGCGGCGGCGTGTGCGCCTTTGCCTAATGCGGTCGGCCTCCTCTTTTGCTAGCATTACTGCTTCGCAAAAGGAGGCGACCGCCTGCCACTCCTCCTCGCTCCGGAGCATGGCTTGAACCAAGCCCCGGCGCTCTTCCCAAGCGGGGCACACCTCGACTGTGTGCTCCACCGGGTCCACCGAAGAACTGTGATAGGTAGCTAGATAGTTGAAATTGTCACAAATTATGTATTTCTGTTGCCGCTATAACTGCAAATACTAAAGACAAAATAAAATAAATATTTAAGAGGGTCTCCCATACAACAAACGTGATCTTTTTCCGTTTTTCCCAACGGACCTTACGGAACCTTTCGTGCGCGAGTCCGACTCGCACTTGGCCGGTTTTTTCTCACATAATAGAAGCGACAAAAAAAAAATATAACCAAATTATATTTTGTGATAATTTATGACTTCGAACATGGTCGGACTCGAGAGGTCGCCGCTACTGGTCGCCCAAGCGAGGCAGACTTCCACCGTATGCTCCACCGTGTCGTCCAGGAACTAGTAGGTAGCGGTATATGCGGAAGGGCTATGGTAACCAAATTCAAACTCACAGTAAATCCCAAGCTTTTTCCCTCACACGCGTACTGATGCTCAGTATTATTCAGAAACAGCTCCACCCCCAGGCCATTAGCTTCTCCGGACGCCATGACTCTGAGCGGCTTCATCGTCAGGTTGGGAGGGAACACCTTCGGGTAGCCGATGTCCAGACCCCATTGTAAGGCAGCTGGCTCCGCATCGACATTGAAGGTTTTGTGCCAGCTTAGCGTTGCGTTGGTCCTGTGATAATACTCGTATCAATTTATAATTCTAATTATATAAAAAAATTAAATGTCTGTTTAATATATTATTTTTTACTAAATGCATGAAAAGATATTCGATATCTAAAAATGCATTGTAAGGCAACTGGCTCCGCATCGACGTTGAAGGTTTTGTGCCAGCTTAGCGTTGCGTTGGTCCTGTGATAATACTGGTATCAATTTATAATTCTATTTATATAAAAAAAATTAATGTCTGTTTTAAAATATTATTTTTTACTAAATGCATATGAAAAGATATTCGATATCTAAAAATGCAATTTTTTTATTTATTTATTGAAGCTTTATGCATAGTAAACACTGCATAGAGGCGGCCTTAATTAATGCCTTAGGCATTTTCTGCCAGTTGACCTTAAGGTGGTGCAGAAACATAACATGTTGGGTTCAATTTAATGGCAAAAAAAAACAAATAAAAAACTAATATAATAATAAATACATACGTCTATATAAATATGTACATACAGGAGAACCCAGAAGTTTTAAATTTTTTATCTGTTTCTCTGTTTATCTGTTTGTTCCGGCTAATCCCCTAATCGGCTGGACCGATTTTGACAAGACTTTCACTAGATAGCTGACGACATAAGGAGTAACTTAGGCTAATTTTATTTTAAAAAAGGAATTAGGATACCGCGCAACAAAAAACTTCTTGAAATTGTGATCAAATAAATGGTATTGTACTGTCAGCCTGACATGGACGAAGTCGCGGGCTAGTAGTTATTATGTATAAAGTTTGATTGAGAATACAATCACAAACTATTTGAGCAATTTTTCGAATAGGACAAGGATGGGGCTTTTGATATATGCCTTTACTCCAAGGTCCATCCACTCACAGTCAGTTCACAGCTTTCAGGCAAAACCAATGAGTGGCCAACCTGTACTTTCCCCAGTTTGAGGATAAGCATTGACTTATATGTATGTACCTTATACTGCTACCAGCTTCTGCCAGCAATTTCGCCCGCGTGGAAGTCGAAAATAACCCCAAGGAGAGCACACTCCTGGCATAAAAAGTTCTGAACGGAGCGAAAGGAACTGTTAGACTTTTACTGAGTAAAATCCACCAGTATTCGTTCTGTTTCTGTTTGCGTTTCTGGGTCATGGTAACTCTTTGAACAATCTCGCAGACCTGCCAAGCATCGGCCCTAGTGGGCTACGTCTGTTTCGTCGTCGCGTGTCGAAGATGCTGTTTTATACTCTCATCATTTCTTTCATTTCAGCAGAAAATCTCTGGAAATAGGCTTCCCCAAAGTGCACAACGACTCGTGCATACACCTCGCATCCATCGGATTCCCGTGACCCTCACTAGGTCATCAGTTCACCTTGTTGGTGGTCAGCGTCTTCTAGTACGCTCACTTTACTTCTTTGACCAGTCATTCGTTAGAATAACTAAAAACCATTGTACAGCTAGCGTAGAGCTCCCAGCTGATTATTTGTCTCAAATAAGGCCACTGACAATAAAGATCAAGGGAATATACTTAGTAAAAATTATTGCTGGTTAACCAATAAATCCCATTTTAATTAAAACTAGTCGATTACATATGAAAAATAACTGACATCTATCTCTTGAATGTGCATGATAGAACTATTAAAGTAAAAACACATTATTTTATGTGGAAAATTTTGAGTAAAAATCCATAAATCATTCTCGGATTTAAATCCTTTATGTTCACCGTATTTATCATATATAGTTGATTTCTATGTTACGTGAAATAGTTAGTTGATAATATCATCTATACATATTAACAGTGAAGTGGCACCTACAGCACGATTAACCAATAGAGATACAAATCAAACAAAAAAAATTACTTCACTTAAATAAATAACTATGTAAATGTCCAGAGATTTTAGTTAGAACGCTATTGAAGTTTTTTTTTAAGGTTAGAAATCATCCAATGACTTCTACTGCTCTAGGGTGGAGCTATTAGTGCGTGTCAGACTTTTACTGACTAAAACCACACCTATCTTTCTTTTTTGTGTTTTGCGTTCCAGAACCACGGGTTACCCTTACGGAAGTAAATACATGGCCCTAGTAGCCTTCGGCTCTGCTGGGTCCCTTTGGTTTTGCTGACATCTTTTCGGGCGCTACGCACCGCCAACGACTCAGTCTCGATTCAGACGGTTACCGGACGACCGGTTGACGGGCTACCATCATTGCTGGTCGTCTGCAAGCCCACGACTACGGCGGCTGAAAATCGGGGTCTGGGTCACGACGGCTGGGGCGTGAGGACGTCCGTTCCCTCACGCGTGCGGCCTCCGAACTCCTTCACTAGTAGATGTAACATTAAAATTATACTGCAGAAATAGTTTTTCCAGCTTCTTAGCCATATTCTATCTTTTGGCTGTATAAGAGAATTAAACGAGCTGGATGGTGACCTATTGAAAGTTGTTTAAGCCAATTGCCCATGCAGCTCTCAGTATTCTGAACATCTGTAAAAATGCCCATGGCTGGTTAATTTGGGGCCTTAAGAGCTGAGTATCTAATACAGTTCTTACGATAGATCCAACGACTATACTATGTGAGCTTGTGCTTGGGCGGGAGTTGCTCTGCGACTTTTAACGTCCAGGGCGTCTTCTGCGAGGATTATCATCTTCTTAATCTTTTGGCCACCTCCTTCGCTTACATTAATGCATCGCAGAAGGAGATGTCTGCTTTCTATTCCATCTCACCAGGACGTGAGAGTTCGCTCTCGCCGATCACCTCCACGAAGACACGGCGCTGATCTCCACCTTATGCTTCACCGTGCCTACAAAGAGATTCATAACCTGTCCTATATCAGGACATGTTCTCCCTTTGTGCCAAGTTGTATTCATCTCCATTCCACCTTTGCGTTAACATGTCAAGAGCTACAGAGAGTAACTTTTCTATAATACACCATAGGCCGCAAAAAATCCCGGTAGCTAATGAAGTGTGGTATTTACCTAGTTATCTAATACCTAAATTATAGTCACTTAATGTTATAAACGTGAAAGTTTGTGAGTGTGTGTATGTTTAATTGTTACTTCTTCACGCTGGGAAGGCTGAGCGGATTTCGATGAAACTTAGTACATGGTAGACCATGTCCTGGAATAGCACAAAGGATACTTCTTATCCTTTGACTATGTTCCCTTGGGATCATTTTCTACTATCATGCTGGCTGGGAAGAGCATCGCCATGTCCTTGTGGGGGCGATCGGCGGCAGCGATCTCTCGCGCCGGGGTTTGGTTCAAGCCATGCTCCGGAGCGAGGAGGATTGGCAGGCGGTCGCCTCCTTCTGCGAAGCAGTAATGCTAGCAAAGGAGGAGGCCGACCGCATCAGGCAACGGCGTACACGCCGCCGCCGCCGCCGGGTTTTCGATCCCGATTTCCGGCCACCGTAGGCGTGGGCTCGCGGACGGCGGGCAATGGGTAGCTCGCTGTCCGTCCGTCCGATAACAGACTGGTCCGAGCTCAAGTCGTTTACGGCGCACACTGTTCCCGCGCGCCTCAAGGAGTTGTCAGCAAACTGTAGGGGCCCGACAGGGCCGAAGCCTACTGGGGTCAAAGGGTATGTGAAAATGGCACCCGGGGCCCTGGGACCAAGGTGAAGAATGGAACGGGGTAGGTTTTTAGTCAGTAAGAGTCTGACACTACTTCCCGCTCCACCCAAGGGCGGGATTTGTCATTGGATGATTTTACCTACCGAAAAAAAAAAAAAACTATCATGCTGGCGAATCCGCTGGTGCTATTAATGTATAGGCTGACTAGTAATTAGTGAACGATACTTAAACACGTGATTATAGTCATGATAGCAAAAAATCTGCTAAGTTCAGTGTATTTTGACCAGTTAGGCGAACAGAAATGTACTGAATTTAGCAGATTTTTTTCGCGATTTCAGGTTTGGTCCCATAGTAAAAGTTGTTTGTTATCATGACTACAATCACGTGTTTAAGTATCGTTCATTAATTACCAGTCACCCTATAGTGAATTGTGTATTTAATATAGATGATGGCTTCTACTTACATAGCATTGAGTGGTAAGCTGTTGAAAGCGAAACACAGCCCGTAATTGGTGAAAATAGGCTGGAACAGCTCACAGCACTTATCCATCTCCCACCTGGAATCATGAAGTGCTGGCCAATTGCAAGCCTTCACGACTTCAGAGCAGGACGGAGCTCCCTGAAATAAATCAACGAGACAATTCATCATATTGTTTTTCTCATGTAAAAGAAAGGAGATGAACCTTTCAGTTCTTTGTACGAAGAAAGGAGCAAAAAGCGAAAACTTTTTAAGATCTATTAAAAAAAAAAACTTTAACGAAAGTTTTTACCCGACTATCAAAATGGGTTACAAGTTTTGCTCGTATATTTCTATCTTAATATCTATATATATAAAAGAAAGTCGTGTTAGTTACACTATTTATAACTCAAGAACGGGTGAACCGATTTGGCTGAAAATTGGTGGGAAGGTAGCTTAGAACCAGGGGAAGGACATAGGATAATTATCCCGTTCAGTAAAAAAAAAACCAAAACCTGCTCATTTATTAGTATACGGTAGGGTAGGGTAGAGTAGGGTAGGGTAGAGTAGGGTAGGGTAGGGTAGGGTAGGGTAGAGTAGGGTAGGGTAGGGTAGGGTAGGGTAGGGTAGAGTAGGGTAGAGTGGGAGCGAAGCCGCGGGCAAAAGCTAGTTATTGATAAAAGTCCGTGACAAAAAGTGTTAGTGACATTAAAAATATTAATATAGCGGATCTTAATATGCGACGAACCGTTTATAACTACAAGCAGTTATTATTATTATATCTTATTGATATGTTCTAAGATAAGATACGTTACGCGCTAACATCGCAATCAGAAAACCTGGACTCAAAACTCACATATCTACACTGTCTGTAGTCACTGATAGACAAGGACAGTGATAAGAGCCGGCGCTGTCGTGACGGGTCTGATTTCAGCGGTCAACGCGCTAGAAGCGATTCGAGTCACCTATCTTCTGGTTAATAAGATTATTAAAAGAAAGCGCAATGTTCACCTTGACAATAAATTCTGTAAGCCTGTGAGACTGCACATCGTCCAAACGGGCACTTCTATACTTGTTGACGTTCGTCATCCTCGGGCACACCATGGCGGCGAAGAATTCCTGTAATCTGAATGTAACATCAAGTCTTCATTCTGCGAAGAGGTAGGTAACTGGTGTGTGTTAGCTGGTAGGTAAGGAACGAGATCGAGTCGACGGCGCCCAGGGCCCAAGCAGGGCCCAGTGAGGCCGATGCCTGCTAGGGCTGCGGGAATGATCGAAAAACTTTCCATGGTCCTGGAACGCATAGGCAAACTGAAGTAACAAGTGAGCTTAAGTCAGTAAAAGTTTGACACGCCCTTTCGCTTCACTCAGAGCGAGAAACGTTGATGATTTCTCAGCTTTACAAAAAAATAAAATAAGGGGCGTGAGGTAAACTAACATTTCGCTTCCAAAAATATCCGATGTTAAAAAGACCCCAATGCGTCTCAATATGTGAACAAACTGTGTTACAGAAATTGCAGAACCGCTTTAATGAAAAAGAGTTTTTTTGGCATGGCTCCGAAAATCTATAATAAAATACCAGATAGCATAAAAATATTGCCCATATTAAAATTTAAAAAAAGTCTCTACTCACTATTAATTGAAAAATGTTACTATACTGTAGAAGATTTTATAAACGATACTTTTTAATATTTTATGTGCAATAAACAATAATTATGTATTTATAAAATAATGTAAAAATAAACTTTCGATATAGTTTTAAACACTTCAAAGACTGATTGCTAATTTTAATACCTACGGTTTCGCTTTATTAATTTTGTTTTAATTATAATTTTATAAAGATATTTAATTTAAATGTAAGATAGTTCTCCTTTTTGTCTTATAGAGTTTAATTTTGTTTTTTGTTTTTTGGTATAAGTTTATTTTTTTTTTAGTTTTTATGTTGTTCAATATTTGTACGCCATCACGGCAAAACATAGCGCACATTAATTAATTTAAGAACTTTATGTAAATACCTATGTTTTACAAATAAAATTCTGATTCTGATTCTGATTCTGCTTGTTACGGTTTAGTACCAAATACCAGATATTATTATTATTTTCAATGTCTAGCGACGGAAAGTATTATAAAAAATATTATCAGCCATATCATTTCGAGCTTTTTTTGGGGTTGTAACTCTTGGTATACTCGTAGTATTCTTTAAACTGTGCTCTTGGGCCTTGAGTTCTGAGTGCCTAGTGCACATACAGAATGGCAGTGTCACCAGTCTTTTGGGCGCACTCCCAGTCGTTCAGGGGGATTTCTTTAACAAATTTTAAGATAATATACTTACTTAGTTAGAAGTTTTTAGTTTTAGGAAAAGCATTAAAAAGCGGACAAGTTGCTTGTAAAAATATAACTGAATATTAAATAGGACTCAAAAATAAACTAGGTACTTATCCAGAATCCGGACATCTACTGAGAAATTATTGGTGATAAATTTCCAAGAGCATTTTCCTCAAGTCAATCAGTCGCGACTGTACCATCTTTCTGGCAAATAATAAAATATGGTAAGTATGTATTTACCTATTTAGTGTTTGAAAGAACCTGAGCTGAAATTAAAGTCGGTATTCTTTTACAAACAGCTTACTGATCCCAGGAAAATTCTGCAATCTACCGTTGGTCGCAGCTAATTTACTTCAAGTTTTTTGCAATCTGTTATGATTTATGAATGTAGAGATATTGTTATGATGTGAATAAATAACTGACTTCTAGCTTGATTAATGAGCAAGAAAGAAACAGTTAAGCTTGAAGAATAACAGTGATCTATATATATAAAAGGAGAAACTGACCGACTCACACATTCGCACAGCCCAGCCCACAGTTTCGCTGCAATCGGTCTACTGGGGACCTACTAGTTTACGTCATCCAATTCTAGGGCGAGGCTCTCGAGAAGAATGGGGAAGCGATTGCCGTTTCCTTAGACATCTCAAAAGCCTTCCACAGGCTATGGCACGCTAGCCTTTTGAGTAAGCTTTCTAGCATACGGCATTTCCCCTGGTCTGATTAAGTGGGTAATAGACTTCCTGAGTGAACGGTCTCTCCGAGTTTTTGTCGGATGCTCATCAGACCCCATGACAACTAATGCCGGAGTACCTAAGGGGTCTAGCTGTTCTCTCTGCAATCCTTTTCCTGCTGCATATCAAGGATCTGCTGATGCACGGGGCATCTATGGGTATGCAGATGAAAGCACAGTTTTAGAGAGATACCTGCCATATGCTCGAGCTAATAAGGATGAAGTAATCCGGTCCGAAAGAGAGGCTATAAGTAGAGCGTACGAATGTCTCACTTAAGGCAGTCTCCAAGCGGAGTGAAGCCAATCTGGTGGCATTCAACGCCGCCAAAATACAAGCGTGTCTGTTCACCACCAAAAGGAGCCAGTTCACCTTGGCTCCTGCTTTTCAGCATATATCCCTGGAATATAACGACCGCCTTCAGCTCTTGGGATTAAAAATTAAATATCGATTTCTTAAGATGGTCATCCATCCAAAGACTATACTGTCAGACTTTTATAGACTAAAATCTACCCCTGTGTTACCGGTTACTCTTATGAACTATGCCAATATATGCCATACCTGAGGATATTGTTTTGTGAAATTTATTAGTAGCCTGTAATACACCACTATTTTTTATTAATTATTAGAAATGGTCTTGTTATTATTTAAGTAAAGTCTCAATGCATAATATTCATAAACAGCAAAGTTATGAGTGTTTGTATAGATCCCAAAATCTCACTCAATTTCTGGAAACATTGTACAGGTTATTATTGTTTATGAATGAAAGAATGTCAATAAAAATGGAAAAATAATGCGCTTAGAATTTTCTAGTAGTAATTGTTATGAATAATGATTCAATTATGAATTTACCAATAATGAAAAATTTTCGTGGACAATTTTGGAATTTCGTTTTTTGTACTTTTGACTACATAAATATGATCAGTAACGGGTACTGATTGAGCCCCATTTTTTTGTGCACTAATTAAAAAATAGGGGTGTATAGTAAGAGCTCCATCAAATTCTATTAAAGCGCCTATTCAAAAGAATACGCTTTGTACAAGAATAAAAAAAATACGAATGTATTCCGCGCTTACCCCTCAAGTTCCGAAACATTGGCATACGACATCTTCACGTGCAGATGAGGGCAGATCACCACGGTAGGGAATGGAACAGCCCATATAGGAGTAGGTACAGAGTCTATGACATTGACAAACGGTGTCGAAGTCCACTTGCAGAACAGCTGGATGATGACTACAGCACAGATGAAGATGCTAATGATCATGATCACGATCCATGTGGCCTTCTCTTTGTTTCCGAAGGTCGGCTCGAAGATGTATCTGGTGTAGAAGAAATAGAAGAAGATATTTGACATGGCTGCAGTACAGCTTATAAAAACAAAAACAGCATGAAGAAAAACGCTGTTGGATTCGGGGTTTAAAAATGTCTCTTAGTCCATATAGCAAGAATAATAATGGTCACATCATAAGAGAACCATGCAGATTAGTGTCTGAGATGGTCTTTTGAGGAAAGAACTACACTCTTTGTGTGGACCTGTTCAGTCAGTGCAAGCATTCGCCAGCATTCTTATAGTTCAACGCAAGATTGCTAAGGAACTCAACGATTTGACGAAATACCAAAGAAAGTACATTTGGGTAGGTTGCGGAAAATACTCAAACGGCCAGACATTCGTTAAAATTACAGAAAAAGGATAAACAATCCACATAGTCCTCAGATTAACAATAATAAAAGAAAATAAAAACAAAATTTCTTTTTTATTGTCACAAAGTGTAAGGTTTGAAAGTACTAACTTGACTCCATGCAAGGATCCCTGGTAGAAGAACTGCTTCAATCCTTTCATGACTTCACTAATCCACTTCTCCAACACGGATTTAGGTACCAACTCTTCATTTATAACCGTCTTCTCAACGTCCTTATTAATGACTTTATTCTTATTAACATTTATAACATCTGGACTTATATATTTAAAGTCTTTTAAATAATAATCGCGGTAATACAAGTTCTCTTCTACAGATAAATTATTCGGAATACTGTTGATTTCATTAATCTTATTTTTGTGATATTCAAACATTTTAAAGTGATTGACAAATTAGTGGAATGAATTGGAATGAAACCTACTTATGTCGTTACTGATCAAATGTAAGCAAGGAATGGTGGAAATGGCTGCAGTTGACCCAATGCTAATGGTATTATGGTACTTGTAGTAATTGGAGTGAATGCTATTGGTAGGGGAGAGTGGGGTAAACATAGACAGCGGGTAGTTATGGACAGTAAATTTTTAGGGTTTAATATCATGAAATTACTTTAAAAAGTTGTTCGACTGTAATTACTCCGTTTTAAACAATAATTTCAGGTATAAAAACGCTCTGCATTTTTTTTGATAGTTTTACAATTTATAGTTTTGAGCCAATTCTCACATTAATCTGATAAGTTATATAATCTGTTACATCATAGTCATCATGTTTAATGCTTAATTTTACACCTAGCATAAATCCTCAAAGGTAGACTGGTCGAAAATCACATAAGGTATTAAGTCTACCTGTGAACTTTTGTGTACATAAAGAATTAAATAAATAACTATTATTTTAATTAACAAAATCAAGTGCGGCCGTGCATGAAATCAACTCATTTTAAAATAATGTTGAAAAAAGTAAAATTGGCCAATTAGTAAAAAAATTGTGTCGTTGAAAAATATTGCTTCTTAAATTTTCTTGCTTGTCATTTTCCGTCTAAATCAAAAAGGGGGAAATTATGAATTATTGTTTGGGGTCGGCGCAACACGTTTGTAGCGACATATATGGCGCCACATAAAACCTACAAGAAAATTGCGAAATCCTGCACGATTTGAGCATATACGACAGCCCGATATTATCTATCAGGCAGTTGTCCATCAGACATAACACCCGTCCGGTCGGAGAATCCTCCCTTTTCAACGGAGGACTTTATTCTCCTTATACCTCGAACGTTTTAGGGGCAATTATAAATATCTCTAAATATTTAAGAACTATTTTCAAAGATATTTTATAATTTTATTTTTATATTTTTTATGAATTTTAGATAAGTGATAAATAATCCAACTGTGGTCGTCTTTCGAATTATCATCATCATTTAGATGATGATAATTTATCACCGGTTTATCATTACCCATTCAAATTTAAAATTATACCACATCTGCCATTAACAAGTATATTTTTTAAAGTTCATGTCGTTATGAGCTATTGAAGGAAAATCATGTACAGAAATTGAATTAATTATTATTGAGAAAACTTAAATTCTAAAAATTAATTAGAATTTGAGTTTGTATCATGGTATGATTATGATTCTTAACTTTTCTTTGGTTATCGTATTTACCCCACTCTCCCCTATGGTATATAAACTGCATTGTTTGTCTGAGGGTTTGCTCACTATTTCTGGACTGTTGAGTGAAATAACCTAAACTTTAACCTAATTGAAATGCATACTTTGAGTTTTTGTACCCGTGAGGACATCCAAACTAATGATGCCGCTGGCAAAACGCAAAAGCTCGTTGGTATTTCAACAAACAAACCCACACCACAAGCTAGTGGTAATTGTGGGTTTGGTAGTACCACTAGATATTGATGGTTTGTCAGCAAGAACCATCAATATCTCGTGGCATTACAATCGTGGACACACGTGGTTCACCCGTTGATTGCCATAACCATTAATTGGCATAACATTGTCGACTTCGTGTTAATGCTTCAATTAATTTAATATTAACATTACTGACCTAGAAAGTTCGGGGTTAAACCTTGGTGTTCAGAATTAGAACTTCGGGGTCAATACCGAACTTTGTAGTTTACTTTTTTGAATAGAATAATCTCGGAAACTATAACAACTACAAACATAAAATTTGGCAGGTAGGTTCCTTATAGGGTGTAAATACGCTAAGAATTTTACGAAACTCCACCCTTAAGGGGGTTCTCTAAGTACCTGTACAAGATTCGTGCGGAGACGACGCCCGGATGTCGCCACTGTGCGGAGCGTCCGGAGGACACGGTGGAGCACACAGTCGAGGTGTGCCCCGCTTGGGAAGAGCATCAACGTGTCCTTGTGGGGGCGATCGGCGGCAGCGATCTCTCGCGCCGGGGTTTGGTTCAAGCCATGCTCCGGAGCGAGGAGAAGTGGCAGGCGGTCGCCTCCTTCTGCGAAGCAGTAATGCTAGCAAGGGAGGAGGCCAACCGCATCAACGGCGTACACGCCGCCACCGCCGCCGGAATTCCGATCCCAATTTCCGGCCACCGTAGGCGCGGGCTCGCGGACGGCGGGCAATGGGTAGCTCGCTGTCCGTCCGTCCGGTAACAGACCGGTCCGAGCTCAAGTCGTTTACGGCGCGCACTGTTCCCGCGCGCCTCAAGGAGTTGTCAGCAAACTGTAGGGGCCTAACAGGGCCGAAGCCTACTGGGGTCAAAGGGTATGTGAAAGGGGTAGGTTTTTAGTCAGTAAGAGCCTGGCACTACTTCCCGCTCCACCCAAGGATGGGATTTGTCATTGGATGATTTTACCTACCAAAAAAAAAACCCCCTAAGGGGGTCATACCAGCCCTGTATCCAAGGCAGGGAAGGAACAGGGTAGGTTTTTAGTCAGTAAAAGTCTGAGACTATTTCCCGCTCCGCCCAAGGGCGGGATTTGTCATTGGATGATTTTACCTACCATAAAAAACCCCTAAGGGGTTAAACCGACTTTCACGCGGGGAGGCGGTCAAAAAATCTGCTGGTCAGTACATTTGTGTTCGCCTAACTGGTCAAAATTTACTGAATTTGGCTGATATTTTCCGCGATTGCAGGTTGGGTCCCATAGTAAAAGTTGTTTGGTATCGTGACTAAAATCTCGTGTTTAAGTGTAGTTAAAGTGAGTGTAAGCAGGGAAAGCCGCGAAATTAAAATTTTCTTAAGTTTTTGTACTTTTCAGGTCATTGTCAGGTTTTATGTGCATTAAAATATGATTTATGACCCGCCGGTGCCGCTACAAAAACAAATAGAAGAATTAAAATAAAGTAAACAATTAACCTCCCCTGTATACAAGAAATGTTATTTTGTCGGCTTTTTCGACTATGGTGACGTGTGTTACTTTGACCTGAATAAGGTGTTATTGGATAAATTAGACAGGCTGCTTAACAACTGCATCCGGTTTATATTTAATTTGAGAGAATATAACCATAATTTCAAGTTACAAAACCGAGCTCAAATGGATGCCGATTCGCCAGAGGAGAAGTTTGCGCGCACTGACTACTCTTTTCTCTCTGCTCAAATCTCCCACACCTCCTTCTTATCTTATTTCACACTATCAATATCTTTGTTCTTCCCACGCTAAGAATCTGCGTTCTTCTAACAGTCTTTTACTCATTTGTCTTTCTCATACCTCTGATTTGGTTCATTCTTCCTTTCATATTCAGTCCATACTTCTGTGTAGGTACGCTTCCTCTCGACATCAGGACGGCCACTAGTCAGTATGCATTTAAGCGGAAGTTGCGGAATTATTTTCTCCACAAATAGCGGAGTCGTCTCAAAAACCCCTTTCTTTGTATATGTAGGTATATTATATATATAAATATAAATGGAGGTTTATTTTATTTATATAAATGTATATGTGAACCTTTGATTTTTTAATAATTTTTATTATTATTATTTTATGCACCTGCCATGTTTTCTTTTCACCACCCTTGGTTGACTGGTAGAGAATGCCTAAGGCATTAAGTCCGCCTGAGTACCTTTGTGTTGCATGATGTTTTTATAAATAAATAAATAAATAAATGGCGGAGCATACGGTGGTAGTCTGCTCCGCTTGGACGGATCACCGCCGTGTCCTCGTGGCGATCGGCAGTAGCGCCCTCTCACGTCCGGTCGTGGTCCAAGTCATGTTACGGGGCGAGAGGGAATGGGAAACAGTACCGTGGCCTTGGAAATCAAAGGGCAACTGAAGGAATATGGGTGGGTTTATAGTCAGTAAATTCTAACACTCCTCGCTCCGCTCAGAGTGGGAGAAATTATTTCATGATTTCCCACCAAAATAAAAACTGATATTAAAAAAAACCTTTATTCCTTTAGTTTTCAAACTAGACAACATATGTAGCCAACATAGAACATCGTCTAGATTATCGACCAATCAAACAAATATTATAAAGCGAAAGTTTGTAAGTGTGTATATGATGTACACTTTTGTATGGATGTACGGATTTGGATTTAGACGACTCCCTCGTAGTGCTCGGGAGTTCATTATATAGATCTCTCACTACGTTCTGGATTAAAACTTAGCAACCTTCGTTGGTTTGGAATTCAACAAGCCGCCCGCGAATGTCAGATACTGCTTTATCCCCTAGTCACAAAATCTGCTATTTTACCCCAGGAGCATGTTACCTTGGGGCAATTTACTACTAATAAACGGGCGAAGCCGATGGCAGCACTTAGTGAAAATAATAGTTGAATGTATTGCTTAGTCAGGATGATACACTTTTCTTTCGGCCCATGATAACATAATGCCTAGACTTTTCCTCAGTCTTGAATATTTTAATGTAAAGCCATTTTGAAGGCTACACTTCTTTGATCTATTTCATGAAAGGCTTATTTAATACTTATGTAGGTATATATCTTTTCAACACCCACGGATTAAACCTTGACGTATACAAAATGTGTTCAAATATTAGACGGTCTTATACGGTATATTATTAAAATCATAATTAAAATAATAGGAATGAGTATATAATAGTCAACAGCTCTTCTCCTCATCATTATCATTAAAATAACCGCAGTTTGTATAGAAAGCTTTGCTAAAGTCAAGTAAAGCAAGTACCGTCAGCTTTCCCCATCTCCATACTCGACCTAATATCGTCTGTAATATGCACGAGGGCTGAGGTAGTGCTATGCCCAGGTCGAAAACTAGACTGAAAAGGAATTAGAAGATTATGTTTGCTAATGAACATGTTTAGTCGTTGGTGGACCACATTTTCGAGGATTTTGGATAGGAATAGAAAAATAGAAATGGGAAAATAGTCAGTGAAGGATGCAGGATGAGATTTAGTTGGTAAGGGTATAACTTGAGCATTTTTCCAGGCTTGTGTAAAGACTCCACTGTAAAAAGACATATTGAGGATGTGAAGGATGACAGGAAGGATGATATTAAGAATGGGAATAATCATCTTAAGGCTGACACAGTTACTACCCACAGCGTTAGATTTTATCGACATAATACTCCTTTTAATATCACAAGCAGTGAATTGACTAATGACAAAAGGGGAATCATCAGGTATCGAAAGGTTTAAAAGATGATTTAGTGTGGCAGTTTTAGTGGCCTTATCCAATAAGGACGAAGCAGAAAAATGACTATTAAGTAAGTTGAAGTCTCCTTAAGAAGCGTGTCATGAGACTTTTTCCCGATACCTAATGTTTTAAGGAATATCCAGACTTTGGCTGGATCACCATTTTGAACAGAACTGTGGATATACGAGTATTTGCGGTTTGCGTTCCTACACACCTTGTTCCAGTGATTTTTAATAGAGACATATTTCTCCCTGTTAATGTCATTGGGCCGAATTTTAAACTTGAACTCCGCAGCCGCTTTTTTACGGAGCAAAAGATTAATATCGTCAGTCAGGCATGGCGCTGGAAGATGTTTAACTTTCATAGCTCGAATTAAGGTCAAGAATTCAATCATTTCGTCGACGGACGTGGATGTAAATGTACCCAGGCGTCCAATCAATATTGTTGGTGTCCTCTCGAAGAAGATCAATGAGGGATGAACATTATTGGCCCTTTAACTCACATTATTAACGTTAGCATATCATCAGGACTATTTCCAGACAAATTAAAAACTGTAATTGTAAAACCAATACATAAAAAGAACAGTAAAGATGCAATGTCGAACTATAGGCCGATAGCCCTAATTCCTGTTTTTTCTAAAAAAATAGAAAAAGTGATTTATGAATCAATATCATCTTTCCTGACTAAATATAATATACTTTGTCATGAGCAATACGGGTTCAGAAAAAATCGAAATATAAACATGGCGATTTTTGACCTGTTAAAAACTATTATGCCAAATGTTGATACTAAAACGCCTATATGTGCTATATATACAGATATGTCGAAAGCCTTCGACTTTGTCAATCATAACATATTGCTTCAAAAACTAAACGCCTACGGCATTCGAGGTAATATCCTAAACCTTATAAAAACATATTTATCCGGTCGCAAACAGATGACAGAAATTTATAAAATATGTGTCAAGTCTAAATTAGAAAAAAAGTACTTATCATCCAATAGAGAAATTAAATTCGGTGTACCACAGGGAAGCGTACTTGGACCTTTGTTATTCTTGATTTACATCAATGACCTCCCACGCCAAAATCCATCATCCCATGGTACTGTTCGCCGACGATAGTATCTAATTTTCACTTCGTATAAAGTCCGACCACCTAAGCATAAGTCCAAAACTCTTCTGCTTCGCAATTTTGATGGGATGAACATTGATCGTCTTCGGGAGGATGCTAGCAGCGTTGACTGGACGCCTCTGGTTTCATCTTCGTCCATTGACGAACAAGTTGAAATCTTAACTTCTACCCTGATTCAGCTATATGATACACATGCACCTATTCGAGCTGTGAGAGTTAAACATCTTCCAGCGCCGTGGCTGACTAGTGAAATTAAAATTTTACTTAATAAAAAAGCAGCCGCGAAATTTAAGTTTAAAATTCGGCCAAACGATGTTAACAGGGAAAGATATGTCTCTATTAGAAATCACTGCAACAAGGTGTGTAGAAATGCACAACGCCAACATATTCATGGTTCAGTTCAAAATGGTGATCCAGCTAAAGTCTGGAATTTTCTGAAATCATTGGGTATCGGGAAAAAGTCTAATGACACAATTCCTAAAGACTTAGATTTGAATTTACTTAATAGTCATTTTTCTACTTCGCCCTTATTAGATAGGACCACCAAAGCAACTACACTAAGTCATCTTTCAAACCTTCCAGTACCTGATTATTCCCCTTTTGTCATAAGTCAATTCACTGCTAGTGATGTTAAAAAGAGTATTTTATCGATTACATCTAACGCTGTTGGTAGTGATTGTGTCAGTCGAAAGATGATCATTCCCATCCTTGATAACATTCTACCTGTCATCCTTTACATTCTGAACTTCTCTATTTCCAGTAGTGTCTTCCCACAAGCGTGGAAAGATGCTCAACTTATCCCTTTGCCTAAAAAATCTCATCCTGCTTCTTTCTCTGATTATCGCCCTATTTCTATTCTTCCATTCCTATCCAAAGTCCTTGAAAAGCTCGTCCACCAGCAACTTAGCTTTTACCTTTCCAAGCATAATTTGCTTAATCCCTTCCAGTCAGGTTTTCGTCCTGGCCACAGCACTACCTCAGCACTCGTGCATATCACGGATGACATCAGGTCAGGCATGGAGATGGGGAAGTTGACAGTACTTGCTCTGCTTGACTTTAGCAATGCTTTTAATACTGTCGACTTCGATTTTTTGCTTGGCATCCTTCGCTCTTTTAACATATCTCCTTCGGTAATTGACTGGTTTCAGAGTTACCTGTTTGGTCGCCGGCAGCGTGTTTGCATTGAGGAATCATTTTCTTCTTGGTGTAACACATTCGCCGGGGTGCCGCAGGGTGGCGTTTTATCTCCTCTACTGTTTGCACTTTTTATTAATGCTATTACTCAACGACTTTCTTCTTTCTACCACCTGTATGCTGATGATCTTCAAATATACACCCAATCCCCTCTCGAAGAGCTATGTGATGCAATTAATACTATTAATACAGACCTGACTCGAATAGGTGACTGGAGTTCTGAGTTTGGGCTGAAGATCAACCCAACTAAGACGCAAGTGATTGTTGTTGGTAGTTCCCGAACTGTATGTAAAATCGATTGGCCGACACTTCCCCAGGTTTATTTCAACAACGCTATAATTCCTATAACTCACGCGGTGAAGAATTTGGGGATTTATATTGACAGCACTCTTTCCTGGACTAAACAGCTGCAGGAAGTTAGTCGTAAACTGTTTGCTTCGGCGGGCTCCTTAAGGCGCCTTCGCAATTTTCTTCCCATCACTACTAAAATTGCGATAGCACAATCTCTTCTTCTTCCAATTCTGGACTATGCTGACGCCAGCTATCTTGATCTTAACCAGCACCAATTGGATAAGCTTGAGCGACTTCAAAATCTCTGTATCAGGTTTATATTTGGCTTGCGCAAGTATGACCATGTTTCTGAATTTCGTACTCAGCTCAAATGGCTTCCTATTCGCCTTCGCCGGAATGCTCACATACTTTCTTTGCTTTACAATGTGCTTTTTAATCCTTTGACTCCTCTTTATCTTAAAGAACGCTTTCAGTTCCTCTGTGACACACATTCTAGGTCCTTGAGATCATCGGAAAATCTAAAACTTAGTATTCAAATGCATTCCACCTCGTTCTTTGATAAATCGTTTACTGTACAAGCAGCTCGTTTGTGGAATGCATTACCCATAGAAGTGAGGCGTGCCCAAACGCTTCCGACGTTCAAAAAAATGGTGAAGGAGCATTACCTATCACTTTAATTTTTCTTCTCCTTTCTTAAATATACATATATATTTATTAGTATATTATTTGATATTTTATACATGTATTATATATAATTTTTATTGCATTGCGATTTATATTACTTATGTTGTTGCACACTGACAGCCCTAACTCTTTTTCTCTCTTACAGTCCATCCAAAGGTTGTCTGTAAGAAATTGCCCTGTGCGATAAGACCGCCTATTGTACACTTCTTTGAGAATTATGTTTGTACTTTGTTAAATTATTGTGTGCAATAAAGTATATAATAATAATAATAATAATTACAGTACTCATAAAATGCGACGATCATGAAAATTATGAGAACGATATAAATTACACCATTAAAACCATAATAAATTGGCTAAATAGTAACAACTTACAAATAAACATACATAAAACAAAAATAATGCATTTTTATCAAAGACTTCATGTCGATTGTCTAAGTATCAACTACAATAATCAAAGCGTGGACAGTGTAGCTGTTACAAAATTTCTCGGAATTTTAATTGATAATCAACTGACGTGGAAGGCACAAGCAGAACACATCACTAAAAAACTTAGCGCATCAGCCTATGCACTTTATATTCTTAAAAAAAAAGTAAATATCAAAACAGTGTTAGTAGCATATCATAGTCTTGTCGTTTCCATTTTGAGATTTGCTATAATTTATTGGGGCAATTGTACCGAAAGAGAGAGTATTTTTAAGGCTCAGAAACGCTGCTTACGAGCAATATTTGGTTTGAAGGTTACTGATAGCTGTGTTCCAATTTTCAAAAGCCATAATTTATTAACATTCCCGTGCCTTTACATTTTAGAAATTGCTCTTTTTGTTAAATGTAATCGACAGCTATTTTTAACTTTGTCGGAAAGTAGACAACGTGATGTAACTTTGTGATCTCAATACCAAAACTTATTACACACGGGTAGATATAGGACTGCTCTGTTGAGGAAAAGTGTTTTTGGTATGGCACCGGCTATTTTTAACCACATTCCTAATTCCATAAAAGTGGAACCAGTAAAAATTTTCAAAAACAAACTAACTGCTCTTCTATTAAATAAATGTTACTACTCCGTATCGGATTTTCTAGCCGACAAATTTTAATTGTGTATAAACTTAAATTGTGTTTTAATGTTTGATGAACTTGCATCAATGTTTGCATGCCAAAATGGTAGAATGTATAAGGACAGTTTAATATAATTTTTATCACCTTATTGTAATTACCTGCATTCTGAGCAAATAAATGTCTATTCTATTCTATTCTATTCTATGACATATCTAAATTGTGAAGCAGAAGAATTTTGGACTTGTACTTCTTTATACTGACTGTACTTTTTAATGGTAGATAAAATCATCCAATGACAAATCCCGCCCTTGGGCGGAGCGAGAAGTAGTGTCAGACACTTACTGACTAAAACCTACCTCGTTCTTTCGTTGCCTATCATGCCGAGGCCGGGTATTCCTTTCGGAAGCTGACCCATGACCCCAGCAGGCTTCGACCCTGCTTGCCTGCAGCTTGCAGGCTGGGACTCTACGGTACTGACTGTACTTTGGACAAATCTCGTAGACCCGTTGGGAATTGATTGATATAGGAACATTTTAAACACGATTTTTTTTCATGGACTCTGTGGGAAATGAAGAATAATAGAATCATGGACCTCTGGAAGCGATACTTACGAGCGTTGATATCTAGTTAATTATTTTACAACAATCTTGTCTACTATGACCACTTAATATAAAACAAAGTCACTTCTCGCTGCCTGTCCCTAGTGCTTAGATCTTTAAAACTACGCAACGGATTTTGATGCGGTTTTTTTAATAGATAGAGCGATTCAAGATGAAGGTTTATATGTATTTATGTATACCTAATATATGCATTTTATATCACCATTGCACCCGTACGATGCGGGTCGCTAGTGTATAATCTTTTTCATTAATTCCTTCGTATAGTTTGCAGTAATCATGTAGGTATGTGTCTGTAGTTTTTATGAAAAGGATTTTTAGACTCGAGGAACAAAGGACACATTATTATTCCTCGGTCTTATGGGAAAAGTTTCACAAGAATATGAATCTCAATGTTTTTTTGATTTGTTAAAAAAACTTTGAATGGAAATGTTACAGAAATACTTTCGGCGAATCGAAACGATAACTTACGGCTGTTTTTTCATTCACATGTATGTATAACCAATATCGAAGTTTTATGATAAAATATTGACATAGATTGTTTTTGTTCGTTCTGAATTTTATATTAAAAAGTTTTCAGGGTTAAAAGCATCGACCTATATTCTTGCGTAGTACATATATATCGATGGTTAAAAGTATTTATAAGTAGGTATGGGTAGAACAAATTTGACATATTTAAAAAGCCGGCCATGTGCGACTCGGACTCGTGCAGGAAGGGTTCTGTACTATTAAAATAACTGACTAGGAAAAAAACAGTATCGAGCAAAAATAGGCAAAAAATGGCATTTTTTGTATGGGACCCCCCTTAAATGCTTATTTTATTTTAACTTTATTATTTATTATTAAATTAAAAATATAACTGAGTATTTTGTGAATATTTCAAGTGCCTACCTGTTGCCATTATTGATATTGAGCAAAAAAGAGCAAAAAAAATAATGTTTGTTGACGCATTGAATTTCAAAAAAGTTGTTTAAAAAAATATATGAAAAATCGTCACTGCATCGCACAATCCTTCAGAAAACTTAAAAACCGGCCAAGTGCGAATCGGACTCGCGTACGAAGGGTTTCGTACCGTCCGTAGCAAAAAAAAGGCAATAAAATCACGTTTGCTGTATGGTAGCCCCATTTATATATTTATTTTTAGTATTTGTTGTTATAGCGGCAACAGAAATACGTAATTTGTGGAAATTTCAACTGTCTAGCTATCGTGGTTCTTGAGATACAGCCTGGTGACATACAGACGGACAGACAGACAGCGAAGTCTTAGTAATAGGGTCCCATTTTTAACCTTTGGGTACGGAACCCTAAGAAATACTTAACTAACTATATAAATATATATACATAAATAAAAATGGATAACGTCATGGATAGATCAATCATAAATGAAGTTTATTTTTTATATAGTTTTTTTTTTTGCATATAGTTTTTACAAGCTTTTATTTAGTTTCACTTGTCCCCATGTTTATATATGCTTTTATTTAGTTTGACAATGCAAAATTATTTATGACATGAAACTGATCTGATGATGGAAACGGAAGGTTTTTTTTTTTTTTTTTTTTTTTTTTTTTTTTTTATGGTAGGTAAAATCATCCAATGACAAATCCCGCCCTTGGGCGGAGCGGGAAGTAGTGTCAGACTCTTACTGACTAAAAACCTACCCCGTTCCTACGTAGCCTATCGTGCCGGGGTCGAGCATTCCTTTCGGAACTAACCCATGACCCCAGTAGGCTTCGACCCTGCCTGCCTGCAGTTAGCAGGCTGGGCCTCTTCGGTGTGCTGACAGCTCCTTGAGGCGCGCGGGAACAGAACGCGCCGTCGACGACTTGGGCTCGGTCCGGTCGGTTACCGGACGATCGGACAGCGTGCTACCCATTGCACGCCGTCCGCAAGCCCGCGCCTACGGTGGCCGGAAATCGGGATCGGAATCCCGGCGGCGGCTGGGGCGAGCGCCCCGTTGCCTCTGCCTGATGCGGTCGGCCTCCTCCTTTGCTAGCATTACTGCTTCGCAGAAAGAGGCGACCGCCTGCCATCCCTCCTCACTACGGACCATGGCCTGAACCAAGGCCCGGCGAGAGAGATCGCTGCCGCCGATCGCCCCCACGAGGACACGGCGATGCTCCGCCCAGGCGGGGCACACCTCTACAGTGTGCTCCACCGTGTCCTCCGGATGTTCCGCACAGTGGCGACACCCGGGCGAATCCTCCGCACGAATCCGGAACAGGTACTTAGTGAACTTTCCGTGTTCGGTAAGCACCTGCGTCGTGCGGAAGTTGAGAACGCCGTGAGGTCTTTCCAGCCACGCCTCAAGGATGGGCCTTATCGCCCCAATTGTGGCGCGCCCCGAACGAGGTTGCGATAGTCGTTGGCGCCATTTCGCCATGAGATCCCGCCGGAGCTCTGTCCGCCATGCCTCGACTTGTCGTGGCAGCGGAATTTCGCCCCGGCGTTGCATCTCCATGCGCTTGTCGTGCATGTGTGCAAGGACTGTTGCCTCCAGATCCCACGGCGGTTGGCCAGCAAGGAGGGTCGCCGCCTCGCGGGAGATCGTTCGGTACCCTCGCACCATGCGTATTGCCATGACCCTCTGGCACGCATTCAGCTGGGCCCTCGGTTGCTGTGTCAACGTCGGTGCCCACACCGGAGCCCCGTAGAGAGCCATGGACCGAACGATTCCCGCGTAGAGCTTCCGGCAGGAGGCGTCTGGTCCCCTGAGGTTGGGCAGGAGCCGCCCGAGAGCAGCCCCAGTCCGATTCAGTTTGGGAGCCAGACGTCGGAAGTGCTCCTTGAAGTTCCACCAGCTGTCGAGGACGAGTCCCAGGTACTTCATCGTCGACCCGACGCTGATGTGAACCCCTCCTACCGTTAGCTGGGAACGCGGTGGTGGCGCACCCCGAGAGCCGTGGAAGCACATGGCCTCGGACTTGTGCAGTGCCACCTCGAGTCCCAACTGCTGGATCCTGTCAACGACCATCGCAACCCCGCGTGTCGCTAATTCGACCGCCGTCCGGTACGACTCTCCCCGCGCTAGGACCAACGTGTCGTCCGCGTAGCAGACCACGCTGACCCCGTCGGGGAAGTCGCCGCGCAGCACGTAGTCGTACCCGATGTTCCACAAGGGTGGTCCTAGTACCGATCCCTGCGGAACACCGCACGACATCTCTCGACGTTTCCACTCTCCCTGGTGACCGGGGTAGATGATATACCTCTCCGATAGGTAGGCCTCGATCACACGACAGAGGTAGTCGGGCACCCGGTGGTACCGGAGTGCCGTTCCAATGCAACTCCAGGGCAGGGAGTTGAAGGCGTTGGCAATGTCCAAGGACACTGCCACGACACGCCTGCCCTGGGACACCGCATCCCCCGTCGTAAGGGCTCGCACGCGCATGATGGCGTCCACCGTGGAGCGCATCCTGCGAAAACCGAACTGTCTGTCCGACAGGTCCGGCCCCACCCTTGCAAGGCGCGCGACGAGGCGGTTTGCAATGACTCTTTTAAAGAGCTTGCCCACCTCGTCGAGCAGCACAATGGGCCGGTACGCGGACGGAGAGTCCGCAGGGCGCCCAGGCTTCGCTATGAGGACCAGTTTCCCCGTCTTCCAGCGAAGTGGGAACTGGCCCCTCTCCAGACATGCGCTAAAGAGCCCCCTCAATCGAGGCCCGAGAGCCTCCATAGCCAGGACCCAGGCCCTCCCAGGTGGAAACGGAAGGTGACTATTAAAACTCGGTAGTTAAACGACACAACGCCATCGATGTTAGACTCGTTTGATCCATCTTGACAAGTACTTTGGTACTAGATGGTAACCAGGGTCTGATGATGGAGCTTTTTTTTTAATGTATGTAAAATCATCCAATGACATCCCCCGCCTTTGGGCGGAGCGGGAGATAGTGTCAGACTCTTACTGACTAAAAACCTACTCTGTTCCTCCTTTGCCTTGGTTCCAGGGCCCTGGTATGCATTTTTTTACCTCCCCAAAGCCCCAGATTAGGCTTTGACCCTACTGGGCCCCTAGAGTTTGCTGACGACTCCTTGAGGCGCGCGGAACAGTGTGCGCCGTAAACGACTTGGGCTCGGTCCGGTCTGTTACCGGACGGACGGACAGCGAGCTACCTATTGCCCGCCATCCGCAAGCCCACGCCTGCGGTGGCTGGAAAACGGGATCGGAATTACGGCGGCGGCTGCGGTGTGAGCACCGTTGCCTGATGCGGTCGGCCTCCTTCTTTGCTAGCAATACTGCTTCGCAGAAGGAGGTGACCGCCTGCCACTCCTCCTCGCTCCGGACCATGGCCTGAACCAAGGTCCGGCGCGAGAGATCATCGCTACCGATCGCCTCCACGAGGACACGGCGATGCTCTTCCCAAGCGGGGCGCACCTCTACTGTGTGCTCCACGACGCCGTGAGCCCTTTCCAGCCACGCCTCAAAGATGGGCCTTACCGCCTCAATCATGGCGTGCCCAGCACATGGTTGCGACCTGTTGATGGAGCTGGAAGATGACCATAAGAACTCGGTAATTAAACGACATATCCCCATCGAGTGGGGGCTCGTATGATTCGTCTTGAAGAGTATTTTGGTGCTAGATGGAAACAGACCCTGGTCTGATGATGAAACTATAAAAGCTTGCTATGAAAAAATGATTTCCATTGAAAACTTGTTTATAAAACTCTTAGACGTAAATTTTTTGAGGACGATATTTCCTAACGACTTGTTTTGTGTCTGGTCCGGGTAACTGCATGGTTGGCCTTTTAATGGCGTGGAGAACTTTGACATCGCAATGTACGATAGTTCCCATGTGGTGACATTTAATATGTCGCTATACATACTCATAGCAAATCGTAAAGTAACGAGTGACTGCAATAATTTGCTTCCTCTAGAGAGCACTTGACCTCATCGGTTCTTATATGCTTGGTGCTATTTGTTGCAGTCACTGTGTAAGTGCAACAAATGGTACATGAATTCAGTCTTTTATTTAGTAAACAATCATAGCAACCCTATACAACCTTATTTTTAGTATAATATGTGAAACCCAATAAACGGTTCTAGTATTATTATGCAAAGAATCTACGTACAAAATTTCATAACTTTATCATGAAAAATCACAAAGTTATAAGCTTGTTATGTTACCTAGTTGTCCACACAAATACATGGTCACCGAGCCATCCGGGCGACTGAGGAGTTATTTTATCCCGCACCCAGCTATGCGCTGGTTCCTAATGCCCACTATGACCTGCCATGATCTATACTTAATATCGGAGGTTTTCAACTAGTGACCTTTTTTAAATATTTTTGGGAAAAAATATAACTTAGTGTAAAAATGATTGGAGTCGATTCAGTTACGATTCTGAACAAACTATATTCAGGTTTCGCATATACTAAAAATAATGTTTTATATAGAAAGATCGTATCGTTAAATTTTGATCGTTTTAATCCCATCCCATGGAGGGTTGATCCGGTACATGAAACACTATCGATTTGTAAAAATAAAAAATAAAGTACTTTTTTTTCTAAAACTCGAATTAATATCCGCTTGTACGAAATTAATTTCTTTAATTAAACGAGTCAATGACCTTTTAGGTAGTTGTCGGTCGTTGCGTACTAACTACTTACAGTTCATTGGACTCACCCAGCTGACGTTTACGGTGTATTCATTGTTACATTGAAGAGAAAAAAGCTTATTTTGTAACCTCGCATTTCAAGTAACAGTGCTCTTGCGGTCGTAAACGGTACAATTATGAGTTTTAAATCATTTTTTTTGTTTTATTGAATTTAGAAATATAAAGTTTCACGAACTAAAATAAATTTGACTCGGTATACATGTATGCTAGTTTCAGGAAAATTGAAATTTTTATGTCGAATAATCAGCACAATCGCCTGCCGATGTAAAAAAAAATCTGTAATATTTTTATATAAACCAAAGTGAAGTAACCAAAAAATGTAACAGATCAGAAATGTTTGGTAAATTACGGCTTTCGGCCACTACTGCTCTCTGGTAAAAACATAGGTAAAAATATGTCGGAATAAAATTAAAAGTCCGGTACCGTTAAATCGGCCATTTTTAATTAAGCTGTCGATTTTGTTAAAAGAATACTGTCTTCAAAGGGCAGTCTGATTGAACTAACTTGGTTAGATTATTGTGTTTGATGTGACCGTCAACCTTGTTATAGGCAGGTAACTGTCAAATACAAAAGGTGATGATTTTTAAGGATCCGTGTATCTCAAAAGGAAAAACCGGATAACTCTGTTGTCCCGCGTCTATCTGTCTGTCAAGACTCTTTATCTCGGGAACGCGTGGAGTTATCGAGTTGAAATTAAAATCATATACCTACTTACTTCTCAGGTGTGCGGTCCCTTTAAGCTACGAAAAAATCTAACTTCTAAGTTAATGGGCAAAAAAGATACGACCGTTACCCTCTTTTTCGCCTGGTCCTATAACTTAAAAACGTTTTTACCGATTTCATTAATCTTTTTTTAAATGTTTTCTGATACTTCGTAGAGGGAGGGACATTTTAAAAAAAAGAAAAGTTACCGTACGGTAGGGTTTTTTTTTTTTTTTTTTTTTGTGGTAGGTAAAATCATCCAATGACGAATCCCGCCCTTGGGTGGGGCGGGAAACAGTGTCAGACTTTTACTGACTAAAAACCTACCTTTCCATTCCTCGCCTTTGTCCCGGGGCCCGTGGTGACACTCTCGCATAACCTTTGGCCCCAGTAGGCTTCGGCCCTGCTGGACCCCTACAGTTTGCTGACAACTCCTTGAGGCGCGCGGGAACGGTGCGCGCCGTAGACGACCTGAGCTCGGACCGGTCTGTTACCGGACGGACGGACAGCGAGCTACCCATTGCCCACCGTCCGCGAGCCCGCGCCTACGGTGGCCGGAAATTGGGATCGGAAACCCGGCGGCGGCGGCGGCGTGTCCGCCTTTGCCTAAGGCGGTCGGCCTCCTCCTTTACTAGCATTACTGCTTCGCAGAAGGAGGCGACCGCCTGCCACTCCTCCTCGCTCCGGAGCATGGCTTGAACCAAGCCCCGGCGCGAGAGATCGCCGCCGATCGCCCCCACGAGGACACGGCGCTGCTCTTCCCAAGCGGGGCACACCTCGACTGTGTGCTCCACCGTGTCCACCGGGCGGTCCGCACAGTGGCGACACCCGGGCGTCGTCTCCGCACGAATCTTGTACAGGTACGGACCGAACTTGCCGTGTTCGGTCAGCACCTGCGCCAAACGGAAGGTGACGACGCCGTGGGGCCTTTCCAGCCACGCCTCAAAGAGGGGCCTTACCGCCTCGATCGTGGCGTGCCCAGCACGAGGTTGCGACAATCGCTCTCGCCATTTCACCATGAGATCCCGCCGGAGCTCTGTCCGCCATGCCGCGACTTGTCGCGGCAGCGGAGTTTCGCCCCCACGTTGCATCTCCACGCGTAAGTCATGCATGTGTGCAAGGACTGTTGCCTCCAAATCCCACGGTGGTAGGCCAGCAAGGAGGCTCGCCGCTTCGCAGGATACCGTACGGTATCCGCGGATCATCCGGATGGCCATGACCCTCTGGCAGGCGGTTAGCCGGGCCGCCACTCGCTTCCGTAGCGATGGCGCCCACACCGGCGCACCGTAAAGGGCCATGGACCGAACGATGCCTGCGTAGAGCCTCCGGCAGGAGGCGTCTGGACCCCCTAGGTTCGGCAGGAGCCGCTTGAGCGCAGCCCCAGTCGCATTCAACCTGGGAGCCAGACGTCGGAAGTGCTCCTTGAAGTTCCACCGGCTGTCGAGGACGAGTCCCAGGTACTTCATCGTCGACCCGACGCCACCGTACGGTAGGGTAGGCTGACGTAAGCAAAGCCACTTTCCGTTGATCTAAAATCCTGAAATTTGGCATACAGTAATTAAGGTCTTATAGCACTTTCATGTGAAGACTGTAAATTTGTAGTTTAGTCACAAGAAAAAAACTTTCTTACGATTCAAAAAAATCTTCAGAGTCTCGATTCGTGAATTGAATTATTTACACAAGTTAGTTTGTACGGAATTCTCAATCTGCGAGTCCGGCTCGCTCTTGGCCAGTTTTTTTTACAAATATAGGGCCATTATGGAGCATTTTAAATAAGTTGTTTACTTCAAGTATCAAGACTATTGTGAAAACGTGTAAAGTTCTGAAGCCCTGCAAAGTCAAGGATCGAATTTCAAGACTAAAGGATTGCTATCGTATGGACTTTCTAGACATGCATGCTGTCTATGGTGTCAACATTATTAGTCATTTCCTACAACGGTGGAGTCGACTTCCAGTTTAGTTGGATACGGCTTTATTAGTAATTAGCTACTTTTTTCTTTAAGTTGGGAAATCATTCAAATTCTGACCAATTAATATTGTACCAGAGAGCTCAGCAAAAATAATCTTAAAAAAGTGATTCATGATAGGAAGTCATCTAAGATTTTCGGAGTCTACAGCGTTCTCACATTTACATTATAGGTAAAAAGAGTCTATATAAAAGCAATACAAAATAAATAATTACAGTTATCGCTACAACAATTACTTTATTCGATGGTCTAAATATTATAAAAAATATTGCAACAGCAATGTGTCAAATAAAAAAAAAATACATGTCAAATGTTAAAAACAAAAATGGAGCAGTTAATAGACACATCTACGCAGAATCAATGAGTTACCAGGGGGTCACATGTGCAGCAGTAGTCATTGCCAAACAAGCGTATGTTCGACAGGTGTTCCAGGAAGGACTTGTTTTATTTTAAAACCCCTTTAAAGTTTCTGAGAAAAATGGTCATTATTAAGAATCTCGATTAAATGCGGAAGGCTTCTGCTGCGGAGGCTTCTGCTGGAAGGCCAAAGTTCACGTAAAATATCAGATTTTCAAAGGTCTGGATTAGTTTGATTTCTATAGAAGCCCAAATAATATCCACAAGATATCTGTGTATCCAAAATATTTGAACAAAGATGTATAATAACATTGTCGATGGTTGGCCACTCCTAACAACATGCCTTCCTATTTACGGAAGTAATTCAATACGTTAAAATAGTCACTCATCCACAGAAAGAAAGAGCTGAAAAAGTAAATAGTAAAAAACTGATGTATTCGTTTATACCTCACAATACCATCACATACCTAAACGAATTAATTACTTACTAAACCCGTCGAGTGAGAGCAGTGGTGGCCGAGTGGTAACGGCCTCGACTTACGAGTTGTATTCGTGTCGGTCGCGGGTTCAATCCCAGCCAGGCGCATTACTTCGTGTAATTTATTTCATCACCACTGCTCTTAAAACGGTGAAGGAAAACATCGTGAGGAAACCGGCATGTCTTAGAACCAAAAATTCGAAGACATGTGACATCCACTAATCTGCACTAGGCCCGCGAGGTGGATTACGGCCCACTCCCTCTATTAGAGAGGAGGCCTGAGTCCCAGCAGTGGGAACATTAAAAGGCTGATGATGATGATGAAACCCGTCGAGTAAGCAACTGTTTGCAAATATCTGTGTTTGCAAGCTAAACCTTTATTGTCACACAAAAATTTTGTGTAAAATAATGAAGCATTTACAATATGGTATAGAGATAAAATTCGTTGCTCTAAATTACTAGTTAATTTATTAATGGCATTAATTAGCGATTAACCGCAGCTCTTAAAGCTGGGTAAACACATCTATTAGCTGGAAGGGTTCATAATTATGATTATGTATTTCGTATGCTCTAAAATCCATAACTAATAGGACAAATTGTGTTTCACTGGAAAGTAGAGTTATGAAAATCGTTGTTTCAACATATTTCGAGATTTTGTTTATGGTGTTACAGTTTTAGTTATGCGATATACCCGTAATAGGCGTTAACTTAAGAAATTTTCGTTTTATTAAAATATGCATTGAACTGTTGTTTGATATCTCCAGATTAATTTCGAATTATAAGTAAATTCTTAAGGGCTTGCGGACGGCGAGCAATGGATAGGTCTCCGTCCGACCGTCCGGACCGGGCCCAAGTAGTCGTCGGCGCGTATTGTTCCACGTGCGCCTCAAGGAGATGTCAGCAAACCGTTGGGGCCCAGCAGGTTCGAAGCCTACTGGAGCCATGGGTAGGTAATGTGAAAGTGAAACCCGGGACCCTGGGACAAAGGCAAAGAAGGAACAGGAGTGGGTTATTAGTCGTTAGAGAATACGCTACGTACAACTCAGGCGTCGCCTAATTGTGCGTCGGTCTAATGTAATTCCCACTTTCCTTTTATACACCTTTAAATTTTGATCGTTATTATACCGTAGAGGGGCGATTCGGTACATGATTTGTAAAGACAAAATTAAAAAATAAAGTACTTTTTTTAACTCGAATTAATTTACGCATATACGAAATTAATTTCTTTAAGTAAACGTCAGCTGAGCGAGTTCAATGACCTGTAGGTAGTTAGTACGCAACGACGGACTTAGTAGTCCAACAAGGTCATTGACTCGGTTACTAGTTCGATATTTAGAAAAAAAATACTTTTTTATCTCTACAAATTGTTAGTGTTTCATGTACCGGATCGACCCTCCACGGGATTATAACGATCACAATTTAACGGTGTATAGATATGTTAAAGTAACTATTACAGATCAAACAATATCATTCTCTTTTATTCTGATAGCACGTGTCAGGGGTCGCTGTACTGAGGAAGCAGTGATAAGTTCATTCAACAACCCGTCAGATTTGACAAACAAATGTAACTAGCTAGTAAGATTACATAACTTTCATCTAGCGTTCATTATACAACATTATTTTTGGTATGTGCGAAACCTGAATATAGTTTGTTCAGAATCAGTAACTGAATAAAAATTTTGATTTTTTTTTCCCAAAAATATTTGAAAAAGTTGGACACCACCGAGACTAAGTACAATACAGGTCAGAGTAGTTTTTTTGATGGTAGGTAAAATCATCCCATGACAAATCCCGCTCTTGGGCGGAGCGGGGGTCAGACTCTTACTGACTAAAAACCTACCCTTTTCCTTCTTCGCCTTGGTTACAGAGCCCTGGTATGCATTTTCATACCTCCCCAGAGCCCCGAATTAGGCTTCAACCCTACTGGGCCCATACAGTTTGCTGACAACTCCTTGAGGCGCGCGGGAATAGTGCGCGCCGGAAACGACTTGGGTTCGGTCCGGTCTATTACCGGACGGACATCGAGCTACCCATCGCCCGCCGGCCGTAAGCCCGCACCACGCATAGCTGTGTTTAGCATGTGTTTGCGTGGACAACCAGTTAACATATTATGAAGCTTATAAATTTGTGATTGTTCATGATACAGTTAAGAAATTTTGTACATAGATTCTTTACATAAAAATACTAGACCCATGTTTTAGGTTTTGCATGTATCTAAATTATACTAAAAATAAGGTTGTACGTGTTTACTAACTGATTCAGCAAACGTTGTTCTACCATATAAATTATCAAAGAAAAAGTAGGGAGTGGTAGAAGGAAAATATAAAATATCCTACTAGATATATGTAATAAAAATTAAAAAAAAAAACATAAAAATCAGCCAAGCCGTTTCGCAGAAGTTCGATAGCAAATACTGTGACACGAGAATTTTAGCTTTTGCCAGCGGTTTCGCCTACGTGAAAGAAGATTTCTCTATAAAAACTTTCAACCCCCGAAGTTTCGTAAAATCCGTTCAAGCGTATGTCTACACCCTATAAGGAACCTACTCGCCAAAAGAGAATGCACATACCTCATACCATATTGTGTCACAGTATACACCGTTAAATTTTGGTCGTTTAAATCCCGCGGAGGGTCGATTCGGTACATGAAATACTATCGATTTGTTAAAAGAAAATTAAAAAATAA
Organism: Leucania comma; assembly: GCA_958295575.1. Classification (NCBI taxonomy): domain Eukaryota; kingdom Metazoa; phylum Arthropoda; class Insecta; order Lepidoptera; family Noctuidae; genus Leucania; species Leucania comma. The sequence continues at coordinate 16,560,760 of OY282477.1, read as the reverse complement.
AGTACTTCTTTCTTAAACTCGAATTAATTTACGCATGTACGAAATTAATTTCCTAAAGGAGTAAGTATTTATTTTTTAATTTTTTCTTTACAAATCGATAGTTATTCATGTTTCGGATCGACCCTCCGCGGGATTAAAACGACTAAAATTTAACGGTGTATACTTGTGCACTTTAATGGCGAGAGCTCCGGATGTCGATCCTTCGGGGTTTTTCACGATACGGAACCCCAACTGCCTTATTACGCGTTATAGTGCTATGCATATTATAATAATCACGACGGTAAAAAATTGCTTTGAAATATATAGTTTCTGAGATTTCGTGATTAATCAGTGAGTGGTATTTCGCTTTTATATATATAGATACTAACGTGCTTTTTTAGGTATGTATTGGACTGTATGGTGCTTGCGAGCTGCATTCTCTGTGCTTTGCAACAATTGCATTGAGATCGCCAACCTGCTTACCAAGCTTGGCGATTATGGCAACCCTCCCCCGCCCCTGGCGATACTTGGGCGCAGCCTGTCCAACAGCCTTTCGGCTGAAGTGATGATGGATGTATTTCGAGAACCCTAATGTGACGTTTTGTGAGAGAATCGAAGATATAAACGTTTAATTGGACTATTCCTTTCTCACACCGGAATTATGATGACTTTCTCAATTGAGGCATCATAGTAAGCTCCAGGATTTAGACTACGACATAATGTCAGATATTAGCGTTTCGTTTACACTTGTACAGCTTTTTTGTGTCTGAGTGGTGTCTATTGGTAAGTGTACGGAAAAGAAAGCTGTTCACACGCAAACTGGTTACTGATGCTCGGTCAAGTTGGATAAACCAACCTGTAACCTGTTCGAAAAAATTTCAACGACACTAGACACTTGGACACTAATAATCGTGTTACAATATTTTTTTCAATTAGAGACACTCGAGTTCATATAGAGACACTCAATGTATACACTGAGTGTACCATGTGTAGTGTCGTAGTCTATTCGTACCTTTATAAACCAGCCATTTTTTATAAAACCACGAGTTGTTTTAATGCTTTCTTGAGCGTGTAAAACTAGTAGTAATTTAATTAACAAAAAAATCTTTGAAGAATTTCACAATATTAAATGACGAATAGTACGGGTCAAGACTGTTCAGTCGCACTTTACAAACAACGAGATATACAATATAATTATGTATTGATGCTCAGTCACTATCAGACTTTTGAAGTGTGGTCAGTGTTGTGTTATCTTGGTAACCTCTTAGAAGAAAAGATAAATTGAAATAATAAGTTAAAAGAAACATAATTTGTAAGTACTATTTCGTTTTTAAAAACTTCTTTAGGCGTAATAGTAATTTGAAGTGCAGGTGTTTCTTGTTTGTTTGATGAGAAATTATTCTCTGGAAGAAAAGTACCTATCGTATGTGTTATTAGCTGTTGCCAGCTTCGCTCGTTTGAAAGTGAGTTTCGCTATACAAAATGGACACTTGTTTCATCTTTTTAACGGGTGAATTTTGGAAATTCGTCTCTGAAGGTGCTGTTCGAACATTGGCTGTAGGCTGCGGAAGCAAGCAGGCATTAGGGTTCAGTACCTCAAAAGGAAAATCGGAACCCTTATAGGGTCAATTTGTTGTGCGTCTGTCTGTCTGTCAAGACCCTTTATCTCGGGTATGCATGATGGTATCTAGTTGAAGTTAAAATCATATGCTTAGGTCTGCGGTCCCTTAAATCTGTGAATAAATAAAACTTCTAGGTTAACAAAAAATAAGATACGGCCCGTTAAGTCGCAAAAACGTAAATTTCGACACTCTCAAAGTAATCAAACTTCATGAAGTAAGTACTTCCCGTTGACCTAGAACCCTGAAATTTGGCACGCAGAAAGGTCATGTAATATAACACAAATATAGGAATAAATCTGAAAACTGTTTTGCAGATACGTTACAAAAAACGATATTCTTTTCGATTCGAAATCTTCGAGATTCGATTCGGGAATTGGACTACTTACATAAATAGGTTAGTGTGTACGGAACCCTTGATGTGCGTGTCCAACTGTACGAGTTGGACACGCACATCAAGCGTTCCGTTGCCCAGTTATTTTTTGATGTAGTAGTATGGATTTCTGTGAAACCAATTCCGAACGCGGCTGCGGCTGCACATGCTGCCGCTGCATGCTCTGCCTGCATGCGCAGCCTGCAGCCGAAGTTCGAAAAGTACCATTAGTACTCGCCTACATCATAAAAGGGAGTTTAGTGTAAAATTTTACACTCCTAGTCACAGTTATAGTTTCCGCTGTGCACTGATAGGTCAGTCAGTCCGTTTCTCCTTGTTTATAATAATATTAGCTCCTGCCAGCGGCTTCGCCCAAGTAAAAGTTGGTTTACCCCCTTAGGGGTTTTTTTATGGTAGGTAAAATCATCCAATGACAAATCCCGTCCTTGGGCAGAGCGGGAGAATGTCAGACTCTTATTGACTAAAAACCTACCACGTTCCTTCTTTGCCTATCATACCGGGGTCGAGCCTTCCTTTCAGAAGCCGACCCTTGGCCCCAATAGACGTAAGGGGTGGAGTTTCGTAAATTCCGTTCTTAGCGGACGTCTAATCACTGTAAGAAAACAACAAAATTTTAGTTGTTATTATTTCTGAGATTTCATTGGTATTTCGCTTTTATATATATAAATATAATATTCCACAACTTTCACACAACGCCATCTAGTTTTAAACTAAGCAGAGCTTACGCCATGAGACCCGGGCATCGAACCCGGGATCCCACGCTCAGCAGTCGCGCTTACGACCACGAGACTAATGTCACAGCTCATCTTATGAGTCCTTCATTCGACGATTTTGTACCGAGAAAAAATTAAGGCACGCCTTACCCTTTAAGTCAACCTAATTTAAACAAACTGTAATTTCTTTCTTACAACTGAAGTCCATTACAAAATGTTGTATAATGACTTCCGACATTTTACAATTACAATAAAAATGGTTTTAAAAGGGTCGATGATTCTCAGAACTGGGGCATTATGTTTATTTGTATGGTAACAGAATATAATTATTAGAGAACATTAGAACCCTTTCTCCCCAGCTTTGAGCTACGCAAATAGTTTTTCATCAAAGCTTTTTGAAGCTTATATTTATTTATATACTAGCTATACTATTAGTAGATCGCGGGTTCAAGCCCGACCAGGCGCATTACTTTGTGTAATTTATTTCATCACCACTGCTCTCAAAACGTTGAAGGAAAACATCGTGAGGAAACCGGCATATCCTAGAACCAAAAATTCGAAGACATGTGATATCCACCAACCCGCACTGGGCCCGCGTGGTGGATTACGGCCCATTCCCTCTCTTAGGGAGGAGGCCTGTTTCCCAGCAGTGGGAACATTAAAAGGCTGATGATGATGATGATGATGACCGGGCAAACTTCGTACCGCCTAATAGTCAATGAATACTTTTTTTCTCACCTTTTAAGCCCTCCCTGGAGTATCACGAATATTTTAAGACCAAAATGATCCAAACCGGTCCAGCCGTTCTCGAGTTTTAGCGAGACTAACGAACAGCTATTCATTTTTATATACACCCCTATTTTTTAATTACTGCAAACAAAAATGGGGCTCAATCAGTACTCGTTACTGATCATATTTATGTAGTCAAAAGTAAAAAAAAAAACGAAATCCCAAAATTGTCCACGAAAATTTAACATTTGGTAAATTCATAATTGAATCAATCATTCATAACAACTACTACTAGAAAATACTAAGCACAGTGTTTTTCCATTTTTATTGACATTCTTTCATTCATAAACAATAACCTGTACAATGTTTCCATAAATTGAGTGAGATTTTGGGATATAAACAAACGTTCATAACTTTGCTGTGTATGAATATTATTCATTGAAACTTTACTTAAATAATGACAAGACCTTTTCTAATAAGCCCTTTATGTATTTGCACTAATTAAAAAATAGTGGTGTATAAGATTAAAAGGCACCCCACTTGCATATCGTCAACGTCGAGCATGATTTAAAAGCTTGTAGTTTCATCTAACGCTATCCAACGCGATGTTTGATGAAGAGGCAACGCGAAAAAAGAGAGATAACGCCTGAAAACTTTGTTGGCATTCGGTAATTTCGTGATTTACTCGAAATTTCACAAAACTTGTTCCATACGTGTTTTTTTTTAAACACTTGAAAAGTTTTTGAGAAAAATTGTCGTTATCCAGAATCTCGATTAAATGTGCAAGGCTTTAATAGAAGTACTTTTTTATATTTTTAATATATGAGTACATTACGGAGGGCCAAATCCACGTAAAGTAACAGAATTTCAGAAGCCTTTACTGGATTAGTACTTATTACACTTATGTTTTGATTTCTATAGAAGCCTAGATAATATCCACAAGATATCTGTGTATCCAAAATATCTGGAGAAAGATGTGTAATAACATGATAATCACGTAAGAGCGGTTATATGCCGGAAATCGTGGGTTTGATTTCCACCCAGGACAAATATTTGTGTGATGAGCACGATCATTTGTTCTGTGTCTGGGTGTAATTTATCTATAATATGTATGTATTTAGAAATATAAAAGTACGAGTATGTTTATCAGTTGTCTAGTACTCATAATACAAGCTCTGCTTAGCTTGGGCCTAGATAGCGTTGTGTGGTTCTTATATAAATTAATTCTCATAAAGACCACTCCATAAAGTTCAAACATGATGTGGATATCTTATTATGCTTATTACCGAGTTTCTATGGCCATCTTCCAGTTCCATCATCAGACCCAATGATTACCATCTAGCACCTAAATACTCGTCAATACAAATCAAACGAGCCCAAATTCAAAGGGGTTGTGTCGTTTACGGCCTCGTTCCTATGACCACCCTCCAACTCCATCATCAGATCAGCTCCATGTCATAATAATATTGCATTGTCACGCAATTTACACATGCATACAAAATTTCAGCTCAATTGGTAACCGGGAAGTGGATAAAATTTAATTTGCAAGATTTGATCACAAACAAACATCGGTCAGGTGAAACTAAATGAAAGCTTGTGAAAATATACATTCATTTCATCCAATCCATCTGATAGCATGAATAAGTGAATAACGGCATGACAGTTTGAAATGGAAGAATTTAAATAGTATATTTTGATAAAGGTCAAAAAAGTTACTTTGTTATTGCGATCGAGGCGTAATTCGCCCGAGCCGCAAGATAGGGTGTTATGGAGCCGAGTGCTGCAGTGACTTTCTACGTGTATCAAACTACGTCTTTCATTACACTTAAGTACGAAGAAATAAATAAAACGTAGGGTTAAGTGGCGACCACTTTTTCGCACTAGTGCGGAAAACAGTAAATTGCATGTCTAAAAGCCGGGATAAGAACGGGTTTTCGTGTAAGTGTATTGAAAAAGAATAAGGTACATGAGACAACAGTAGAATATGATGGTAAATTAACATTATAAATAAGGATGAAAACCATGAAATAAAGTCTAAGGATCAAGAAGATTTAGGCATAATTTTTTGAAGTGAGAAATGATCCGATAACTTCTCCTCCTCTAAAGTTTTAGTCAGTAAAAGTCTGACAAGCACCAGTCAGACTTTTACTGACTAAAACCACCCTCCCTGTTTTTTTTCAGTTGTCCTTCGCGTTCCAGGGCCGCTGTAACTCTTTTAAACATTCCAGCAGGCCCAGATATCTGGCAATACTTAACTATTCGTAGGTCATAGGCAAAAAATTGTTACTAGATAACACGCCATTTTATTTTATTTTTTTGTTGTGTGGGCTATGTTGCCTGAAATAAAAATATTAATTATTATTAACTTCCTAATTTAATTACTGTTTCTTTTTACAGGCAAACATGACTCCAAATAAAGTGTTGTTATCAATTACGATAATGTTATCGTTGGTGTATAAATGTAAGTATAAAAAATAACGAAATTATTAATTGTGTTATTCGGTCAGGACCACATTTGTTTGCTCTGTGATTAAAGACCTATAAATCTTAAGACTAAGTTTATTTCGCGATTCTTGGTTTTGGAAAGGATACAACGTGGCGCCGACAATACGACGATAAATTAAGAACATCATAATGGCGGATGTATATTTTTAACTGAGCAAATAGTAGTATATAGTATAGTATCTAAGAAAGAATCTATGAATATACTAGCGTAGCAATGTTCTGGCAATGTGCTCGAACGTGCCTAAGGCAGAATCAGATGCGGCAAATGGTTTAAAAGTAAAATTGAAGATAAAAATTCTAAAAATCTCCTGTTTATTTGATACTGGCAATCACGACTAAACGTATAGATGAACATTTACACCAAAGGCGTTATGAAGCTACGCATCACAGTGGACAGTGAGGATCTACTTTAGACCGATGCACGCGTGGGCCACGCCACGCCTGATTTGTACGTAAATTCGCGTCGCGTGGCGTGAATCTAATGTAGCTCTACAAATCTAGTTGCTATATAAAAAGTATGGAGACTGACGCGCTCAGATCGGCGTACATGGCCCCCGTGTGCCTAATGTAGCCTACCTGTGCCTACCTTTACTGTGCACCCAGTAACATTGTTAAATTAAGTTTGTTTATAACTTTTCAGCGAGCGCAATTTACTGCTTCTACTGCAACAGCGCCAACAACTCCGCCTGCATAAACCCGAATGAGCTCAACCCCGAAGTACGCGGCTTGATCATACCCATCATCGACTGCGACAAAGCCGTGCCCAGGATCAACGAGTACGCCTTCTTCTGCAGGAAGATTGTGCAGACTAGTAAGTATTATATTTTATTTTAAAAAAATGTTTCACCGCTCTATATTACTCTTGTATTGTGGGTGCCTTTCTAAACATGTAAACTCACTCACATAGGGTCACCATATCTCAGGATTTGTCCTGAGATATCAGAATTTTGGACTCTTCTCAGGATTGGAGCCGGATTTTGCAAATGTCATGAAATCTCAGGATTTTTAGCATTTTCAATAAAATACAGCCTACAATTAAAGGTTCTTCGGTCGCTCTATGCATTCTAAGACTATGGTAACTCTATCGGACAATCCTGAAGCCCTAGCAGAAACTGTGCCATGCCTAACACAAATATTTTATTGCTCCTACAGTATACCATCCGCACAAAGACTCCGAGCTCCGTGTCACTCGCGGCTGCGGCTGGGTGCGCCACGAGAAGGACTGCTACCGCGCTGATAACCGCGACCACATGGAGACTGTCTGCCAATGCTTCACCGACCACTGCAATAGTGCTGACTCCGTGAATTCTACCTCTGCTACTTTCTTATTTGTCGCCTTAGCCATATGCCTTTATTTCTACCGCGAGTAACAAAAGCTAATGCAAATTTTCATGATTTATTTTTTTCTTTTCGCCAGAAATGAAACCTAGGAGCTAGGTACTCGTAATATTTTAGAGAGAACAAAAGGAGAAACCAATAGCAAAAAATACCTGGTCCTTAAACCGTAACCGAACGAAGATACGTATAGAAGTGTTGCTAGTGTAATACGTAATATTTTGTAGTTTCTATTGATAAAATAGATTATGTTGGTTAGTATTGTTATATTTTTTTCACACTTACAGTTTTTCATCACTAAAACTAATTAAAAAATTAAGTGATAAACGAATTGAAAAGATACGCGTTAGTATTGCGATAGTTATTGATAATAATGCGTACACAACATAAATAACGTAACCAAAATAAAAAATGAAGCGTGATAAAGAATCTATAGCAATCTACTAAATAGTCTCTAACTTCGTTTGGTTACAGTTGGTAGACATAATTCTTTTTGCTATTGCTTTCTCATATAGTCCTCTATGAAATAGCCTAGGTTGCACTTTTGGCGAAAAGAAAAAAAAATATGTCAGCAATGTATGCTAAAAATTTCATTCCCCTTTCTTAACAAACTAAAACCTTCTTCATCTTCAGCGCGCTTGGTAACACAGTTACGCTGTTTAAATCTGATGAAGAATTAACTGCACCATGCAAGAGTTTTTATTTAGAGAACTTCCGAATTCTTTCGACTCTCTTTTGTTACTGTTACATTACCACGTATTTGAATTCAATTTCATTGTATTGTAAGATTGTACTATTGTTGTAAGTGTACTGTAATTGTATAGGATAAATAGCAGCAAGACCAGTTACTTTTTAAGTGAAATTTTAATAAAATTTAAAGTACACTATACGATTTCATTAAGAATGAGATGAAATGAATGATTTGAGATGGTTCTATGATATTCCATTTGACCAGATCGTTTTTACAGCATCTAACTTGGGACTGCAACCAGTTAAGGTATCTCCAGATTGGCCGCTGCAGTTCGTGTACATTAAATAAGATTAGCAGATTAGTATTAAATTTCATGTCTGGTTGCTCCCAGAGTTTATGAGGTCTGGGCTAAAACAGTATAATATCATGAATTGTCATGCAGGATTCAGGGATATCACAAAAAGGCCGCTGTTCCTCGGTAAACCAATCGCGTTGTACTTCATCTACCTCAAAATGTTTTGGGGAATACTTCCATTATGCTTACAGCTAGGCAGTGTAATCCCCTGCCAATCTGTGTCTCCTGATAGTTACCAACCCAGAGAGCTTTAAGTCTAGAACTGCCGGAATTATCGAAAAAGTTGCCACGGTCCTGGAAAACGAAATCTGGAGAAACTCATATAGCCAGCCTTTCGGTATTTTACAGGTTGCATTTTGGAGAGTGTGCACGGGAATTGCATGACTTGATCCCGCCATCTCGGTTCTACCATCGGACAACCCGACGTACGGCGAATATGTACCCTCACGTTGTTGAAACTGCTACTGTCCGGACTAAGCGTTTTGCTTCGTCGTTTATACCGCGTACATCAACGGACTGGAACAGTTTGCCTGCTGCGGTCTTCCCATCCGATTATAATTTTGGTGTCTTCAAGGCTAGAGGGAATAGGCTCTTAATAAACTGGTGCGCCTCACCAACGATTACATCACTGCTTACTGCTGACCATTAGTTGGGATCGCAGTCAAGCACTAGTTTATATAAATAAAAAAAAGATGTGGGTTTTAGTCTTCGTTTTAGTTACTAAAAATCTCACAGTTCTCGCTCCACCTAGAGCGGGAGCAGTTATTTCATGACCTCAAAAAAAAAAGATTATTTCGAGGCAAGCGTTCTCCAGGTCCGGTGATTTCCATTAAAGGTAAGGCGACATCGCGGAAGATCAAGGCGAAGCTGGAGATATGAGCTTGAGGCTTGCCTGATGAACTGGCCCTCAATGGCCGAGGATAAACGTGTGTGGAAAAGGGAGAGAGAGGCATTCATTCAGCAGTTGGATAAAATAGGCTAACTATAAGTAAAAGCGTGCTCCATCGCCGACCACATCATTCACAGCAACCGGTGACCACAATACGGAAATAGGGTGCGACCACGGGCGTCCCTTAATCCCGACAGGTTGCGAAAGCCCTCGATTTCCACCGCGCACACGGCACAATGTTTGTACGTTACTTATTTAGTAAAACTCGTTGTAGGGTGTCGATTGCAGCGGGTTTTGTGACGTCATTAGATCTTTAAATGGTATTTAAATAGGCCTATAATATAAGTGTAACCGTTCAAAATTTTTATTATTATTGATAGGTTCATGTCTGACCAATATATCACCTGATGGTAAGCAATTATAGAGAGCAGTGGTGGCCGAGTGGTAACGGCCCCGACTTAAGAGTTGTAGGTCGCGGTTTCAAACCCAGCCAGGCGCATTACTTTGTGAAATTTATTTCCTTTACCGTTTTCAGAGCAGTGGGCTCTCAAAACGGTGAAGGAAAACATCGTGAGGAAACCGGCATATCCTAGAACCAAAAATTCGAAGACATGTGACATTCACCAAGCCGCACTGGGCCCGCGTGGTGAATTACAGCCCATTCCCTCTCATAAAGAGGAGGCCTGTGACCCAGCAATAGGAACATTAAAAAAGGCTGATGATGAAGTAATCATGTCGCCGACGATGAAGCATGCTTGTCTAGAATTAACCTATTCATTCTTGACTTAAAGACCACTGGGTTGTAGCTATCTGGAAACACAGACAGGCAAGGAATTCCACTCGTAAAGCGTACGCACAATTAATGTGTTCTCAAAATGTTTGTGCGTATGATTATTAGTTATTTTGGAATTTCATTAGGGTGATTGCGGAGTACACATTCAGAAGAAAAATATTTTATTTGGCACACAATGACAATGCCTAGCATGCATTTTGATATTTTATCAAAAACTCCGTCCTCTAAGAGAATTAAAGTTCTTAAATACATGGCCAGTAGATTTTATAATGAATTATTTTAAAATCCTTCAGATTGACAAAGATTGAATTACAATTGGGGTGTTGTTTTTTTTTAGTCAGCAAAGTTCAATTAATGGTTAAACTTAAAAGAAAAACAGTTAATAAAAATAACAATTCATAAAAATAACAATTACGTAGACAATTTCAGTGAGCTTTGATAGAAATATAAGACAATACAAATCTAGACACTGTAATCTGTACACAATAAGGGAAACCCTGCCCCTCAAACCTATATCTTGAGAGAAAGTGATTCAGCTTAAAATGAGATGGTATAGGTATACAAAAGTGGACTGTGCCGATTTACCTGGACGATTGATTGAATTACAGGTCGTCAGATGCCAGTAAGTGATCTGACCATCAGTCTACCCAACCCCGTGTTGCCCAGTAACTGGGTTGTGGAGGTCTGATAGGCAGTCACTCCATGTGAAACATGGGTATTAGCCAAATACGGTTAGACTAGTATCCGATCCCTAGCTAGTTAGGGGAGATGAGTAATAGTGTTCGATATGCTATTAAACAACAGCAAAATTAAATAATTGTATATTCCGCATCCTCCTATACAGTAGATCTGCAGGTTTATTCGAAAGGTTATGCCCTGGAATGCAGAAGGGCAACTGAAGGAACACCGGTGGGTTTTAGTCAGTAAAAATCTGACATTCCCTCTCGCTTAACTCAGAGCGATAAGGGCTAAGTTAGAACTACATTAGACCGACGCACACGTGAATCACGCCTTTTTTGTACGTAATACGACGTTGCGTGGCCTGGATCTAATGACAAGTCTAGTTGCCATATAAAATGTATGGAGATCGGCGTACGTGGCCCACGTGTGCGCAGTGTAGTTCTTCTTTTATTCGTTGACACCTACCTCAAAAAAATAGAAAAGCTTATATCTATATCATATGTATTTTGTACCAAATCGTTGCTCTCACTAAGGCTCCACAATTTTAGTCGTCAGATATAATCCGTCATAAAATATTGGTACAATAGACTATTACATAAAACAAAACAGTAAAAACGTGTACCGATGTTTTAATTGACACAAAAATACCTAAACCGATTTTTTATTTTTATTTTGCACAAGTATTGGTTTAAGGCCTGGGCAACACTTAGCCCCTCGCCAACGGCGACAGTAGCGCGTTGCCATCTTTTCTATAGCGCGTTATATCCGTGTTTATCCGTTTCTATCCGTGTTTACGGAGATGCGGCGCGTTGGGCCTTCGTCGTGCATTGCAGCAGCAGGCTGCGTCGTCGCTCGCGCGAACACAAACATATGCCAATGTACGATGACGGCCCAACGCGCCGCGTTTTCGTAAACAACCCTTAACACTTGGGTGAGGGGCCTTAGGTTTTAAATGATTACGATAAGTCATATGGGACATGAATATAATATTGCATTAAGTTTATATTGTCATTTATCCACGAGTTTCAGCTGCTTTGTTTCTGTAAAAAGCTGAAGAGGTGTTTAAACATCATTTCTTACATATTCCATCTGCTTCGTTGACATTAATACAATATGAAGAATACATAAAAATTTTACCAAATGTAGATACTTAATTAGAATTTTATATAAAAGTTTCTTTATTTTAATTAACAATATCTTTCAGAATGAATTCTAAACGCAGAATTATTATTTGCATTTGGACAGTTTTACGGGCTGCCAGTAGTTTGAACATGATTTGCTTTGTTCCTACACTGCCATCCATCTATTCATCATGTATATTTTTAGGGTTCCGTACCTCAAAAGGAAAAAACGGAACCCTTATAGGATTGCGGAGGATTCGTCGACGGCGCGTACTGTTCCCACGCGGCTCAAGGAGCTGTCAGCAAACTGTAGAGGCCCAGCCTGCTAGCTTCAGGTAGGCAGGGTCGAAGCCTACTGGGGTCATGGATCAGCTTCCGAAAGGAATACCCGGCCCCGGCACGATAGGCAACGAAGGAACGGGGTAGGTTTTTAGTCAGTAAGAGTCTGACACTACTTCTCGCTCGGCCCAAATGCGGGATTTGTCATTGGATGATTTTACCTACCATAAAAAAAACCCTTATAGGATCACTTTGTTGACCGTCTATCTGTCTGTCTGGCAAGAGCCTTTATCTCGGGAACGCGTGGAGGTATCGGCTACTGGGGCCAAGAGTCTGCTTCTATAAGGAAGCTTCGGCCCTGGTATGAAAGGCAACGAAGGAACGGGATGGGGTTTTTAGTCACTAAAATCTGAAACTATCTTCCGCTCCGCCCAAGGACGGGAGAAATCATTGGATGATTTTTACAAAATTTATAATTTTTATTTTTTACTGTAAAAGGTTGTTATAAAGTTTTGGTATGTCAACAGCTCACAATAGATAATGTCAAGATCGTGTATCGTAAGGTGAGGCTACACTAGAGGAGCCAAGCACGAGCCGAGCACGAGCTGAGCACGAACCGAGCACGAGCCAAGACCTACTTAGAAGCCTCGAACGACCGCGCTTCGAGCTTTTAGTTCGTGCTCGACTGTTCTCCGTCTAGGTTTTTTGACGAACACAAAGGGTTTGGCATCACGTTTAAGAACAGTGTTGGTTGTTATTGTCCACACTTGAGAGCGGCTCGGCTTATGCTCAGTTCGTGCTTGGCACCTCTGGCGTAGTCGCACCTTTAGCATTTTTGAAATAATCGTAGCACGTTCCTTATCCCTAGCATGATAGCGTCATACCGAGTGCGAATGTACCATCGACAAAGAATCTCTTTTGAATACTTATTACCATAGAGTCCCTATTATTAGGTTCTATGTAAATTCATGCGTTACAACAAAAGTCATCCGACTGTAGTATGTATACAACGTTAAATTTTGATCATTTTAATCCCGTGGAGGGTTGATTCAGTACATGAAACACTATCGATTTGGAAGGATAAAATTAAAAAATAAAGTACTTTTGTTTTACAAATTTTTTTTTTTAAAGTAAACGCCAGCTGGGCAAGTCCCATGACCTTTAGGTAGTTAATACGCAACGACCGTCAACTACCGACAAGGTATACTCGTTTACTTAAAGAAATTAATTTCGAACATGCGTAAATAAATTCGAGCTTTAGAAAAAAAAAATCTTTATTTTTCATTTCTATCTTTACGAATCGATAGGGTTTCGTGTACCGAATCGACCCTCCACGGATTTCAAACGATCAAAATTTAACGGTGTTTATATATTTTTGTTTAAAAGAAGCAACCAGCCCCAACTTCACAAGGGCACGCAAACAATACAATACATCGGCAACATAATAAGTGAAAACAAGCCAAGTGCGAGTCGGGCTCGCGCACAAAGGGTTTCCATTTTGTGGGTAACAACTCTGCGTCTAGTACGTGATCACCACTCCAGAACCCTTTGGCCACATCAAATATCTGTTCTGCGAGCATTGCTGCGAGAACCGCTCAACTTAAGTGGCAGCGGCAGGGCATATTGCCCTGCCTCTGCAGGCACATTGCCCTGCCTCTGCCTGCCTCTTAAGGTGAGCGATTCTTCACAGATTCGCACGTGCCAAACAAACGCCTCTGTCCTTCTCTGAATCCACGTGGTTTCATAAACAAAAGATATAGTTATAGTTCGTGAATCCACAATTTTTATCTCCATTGCTTATTAAAAACCTCGGAGCTCATATTTATAGAACATTTTTATTTCAAATCCAATGAAACGGTCCACTTTTAATCATGAACAAATAGAAGTTTTTTTTTTTATTTAGCAAACGTAGCCCGCAGCGGGATTATCCCTTGGCATCTTCTTATAATTTAAATAGTAGAATATTAAATTAGAAACAAAATGAGACTTAATTCAAAATGGCCGTCGTCTGTGTCGACATAATGAATTGTTTCCGCTTAATTCAAAAATAGATGTTGATATTTTTATAAAACGGGGAAAATTTAATTATAGTTTTTTTTTTTTGTATTTTGTGTGGATTTCTTTATATACCTACTTTGTTTGAACTGAGGTAAAGTGTTGTTAATAATATGACGGTTTTATGTATTACCTAATTACTTTAATTATCCTCCTAATGGGGAATTTTGTGTTGATTGAATAAGTACCTTATATTAAATTCCCATTACTAATATTTAATGAGATTAGCTTCAAAACCCATTCCAGAAAAAGACTCGAAATATCCATGTAATGAACAGAATAATTACGATTGATATATAGGGTGACTGATAATTAGTGAACGATGCTTGAACACGTGATTGTAGTCATGGTAACAAACAACTTTTACTATAGGACCAAACCTGAAATCGCGAAAAAAAGTCTACTGGTCAGTATATTTGTGTTCGCCTAACTGGTGAAAATTTACTGAACTTGGCTGAATTTTTCGCGATTTCAGGTTTGGTCCCATATTAAAAATTGTTTGTTATTATGACTACAATCACGTGTTTAAGTATCGTTCACTAATAACCAGTCACCCTATATATATATTTATATTTATATATGCTTTATTGTACACTAAGATAGGAAATAAAAAAGGACTTAAAAAAAAAAAGAAAAAAATGGAAGGAAGAATTTTAAAATAAGGTCAAAAAGAAATAGGATCTTTTTTATAATTTTTAATTTTTTCAAATAAAACAATAAAGTATTGGACTGACCTTTATTTCAATAAATTAGAATTTATAAACAGTTTAATATAATTTGTATTTATAATAATAATATTATTTGCCAAAATTATTTCACGGATTTATGTATCTAACGAAATAATAAAACCCCCAGCCTAAGAAATAAATTTGGCAATGGACACTTATTTTTAATAAATATTTTAAACTTACTTTAATACTTTTATACTTACAACTAACTTACAACAACATTAGCGGTCGATTTACACGTAATAATAATAAATAATAACAAAATAAATAACTAATTTTGTAGGCGTTCCAACAGCGGTGTCGCTAGTGTGTCATTTCTACTCATAATATTAAATAAATATAATTACGATTATGAGACAGCGCATATAGGAGACTGACTAACAATTAATTTCGTTGAACTTCACAATAACAAACAGTAAAATAATAATATCGAGCCAAAAACGTAAATAAAAACATTTTTATTCGAACACACTTTTTGAATTTGAATTTAGAACAAAAAAAAAAACATACAGCTAATGGTTTTTTAGTTGTGTCAGACTAGTCGCACGACAGTCATACGATATGCGCTGTGTCTTGAGAATCATTTGTCAGGGGTCAAAGCGGTATGGTGTTTAGTTCAGGGTCTGTCTCTTCCTCCTAATCTCGTTAATTGGTTCGGTCTGTTCTGGCTCGCTGTGGTCGTTGGTTTCATTCGGAACGGTGATTTCTAGGGAGAAAACAAGATTTATTTAGTACTAGCTGGTGCCAGCGGCTTCCCCCCCGTTACAGTGGAAAATTATCCCAAGGGAACATATTCCCAAGATAAAAAGTATCCTATGTGCTATTCCAGGACATAGTCTACCCGTGTACCAAGTTCTATTGATATCCATTCAGTAGTTTTTGCGTGAAAGAGTAACAAACTTCTAATAATATTATAGATTATAGAGTATACCTACATGATATAGAGTACAATACTCTATTTTAGATTACGGTTGGCAATAAGGGCGTCGCCAGCCGATGATCAAGGGGGGGGGGGGGGCTATTGGAAGTAGTTTTTTTTAATAATAATAAAAGTTTTTTTTTCTCCACAATATAACTCCTAATTGCTAGCCTTATATCTACGGTAACATAAAGGATGGGCATTATATTGTGGGAGACTGGTGCCTAAACTAGGTTCTGAAGCTATAAAGCAAGCCTAGGGGGGCCGTAGCCCCCCCTGCCCCCCCTTGGCGACACCCATGGTTGGCAACCACCCTAGCACGTAGATCCACAACTACCAAACTTGTTCATACAAAAGTAGACTCTAAACATCGGAATTAAGGCCTATAGTGGCGTAGATGTGAGAGGACACCGGTGTCCTCTGAGCTAGGACAGACTAGTCATGCCTCAGTTAGATTGCAGTGATTATTATCAAGAATTGTTTGTTATTTATGGTGGTTTGGAAGAAATTTATCTGGTGTTTTAGCATAAGTATTTTCTTACCATCATCATCACTCTTGAAAGCCCTGCCCAGCCGGGGTCCGAACCACATGCCGGGGCTCTCTGTGCGGCGCAGGGGCATAGGCTGGAACTCGTGGGAGTCGGCACGTGACATGGACAAGTCGCGACCGACGCGCGGAAAGGCGTACAGTTGTCGCTTCTCTATTGTGGGCTCGTATTCTATGAAATAAAAATTAGTTTAACCTTAATAAACGTCAAATGTAAAGATATATATAAAAAAGCACATCATAACCTATTTTTCTGTTTCCTCTTCTTATCTCTTATTTTATATGTGTGTGAAAAAGAAGAAGAGTGGTTGTTGAATTGTTGTTTTGTCAAGAAGAGAAATTATTGTTATAAAAGTAAAATTAAGAACAAAAGTGGAAGAAACTCGTACCCCGTCGGTTGCTGTACTCATTTGAGTACAGAAATAGGTTACAGCAGTATTTAATTTAAACATAAAAAAAAAAATATATAATATCAAGAACGACATTTAAGTTTTTTTTATGGTAACTGATTCATAATCACATCTACAGGTTGAATTTTACTTGAGTAAGTAGCTTTTAGCAATAGTTTTTAGTATAAATAAATGGTTACAAATATTTGATAAGTCTACACGTTTCATTGAAATGGTATATTTCACTGATGAAAGGTTTTATAACCAAACAAAAAGTAACACACAAAATATATGACCGACTTCCAAAAAAAAAAAAAATAACTCTAATTTCGGCAGCCGGTGTTGTTTCACTGTTTTTATACTCCACAACTAAAACAAAATACGGAACACGTTCTCTTGTGGTCTTTGAATATACACAAAGTACTTATAGGAATAATAAAATGCCCATATAAAAAAAAAAAAAAATTGAATAATAACAATCCAATTAGCAAACAGACTCAAAATAACAAATCATAGATACAATAAAAATATGTAATTGCTATTGACTTGCCTATAAGAAACGATACGTAATGAGTTCAGTAATACAACAAATATGTACTGTTTTTACTGTTACCCGCAAATTGTGAATAACTTCTGTTGAGCTACTACTTAATAGTTTATTTGAGTACCTACTTTTCTCACATATTTAGTATCTAAGAATAACTTGTATTTCTCATTCAGTGAATTGTATTCTTTTTGAGAAATAAATATCTTAAACCGTATATTACCTACACAATTTACTCATTCCTTTGACATTGGAAAGTGCGACTAAAAATTATAACTTAAACCAACACAAAAAATTACATCAAGAACATGGAATTTAAACATAATTGGTGAAATGAGGATAAGCGTACTAATGTAAACTTCATACATGTGTTGTACCCCTTCAGAGCGAAACAGCGTGATGGCATGTTATTTAATAGTGTTAACAACAAACAAAAAACATGGTAGGCTTGCTTTCATTAAATTAAATACATGATAGCATCATCTTTCATTCAATTTGGTCTTCACCATAAAATGGGACTTACTGACAAAAATACAAATCTAAAAAAAAAACATCGGTTAACTTTCGGCGAAAATATCGCTAGATCAAAATATATGTTACCGACAATCTATTAAATCCAGTATTCTATACAATGCTTGTGCAATGTATAGAATACGTTTAAAGTAAGGCTTTTATTTTCAGGTGGTGATAAAAAAAACCTAACCTGACCTGTGTGTCGGGATGCCCTAAAATTACATCACCTCCTTCCCTGTTTGGTATTGTACAGAATACCTGAATTATACAGATTGCCGGTAACATATAATTCTACAAAAAAAAAAAAAAAAACATTCAGCCAACTTGAGGACCTCTCGGTGTTTTGAATATGGAATTCAGAAACTGAAACCGTATATATAAGTTTTCTATAATCTATAGTCATAATAAAACAAATCACTTCTTGCTGGCTGGCAAAGGTTTCCCCCAATTTTTTCCTTTTTTAAACATTCCATAAGTCTCTACCATTCGTTCCCAATTTTCTATACCTTAACCATCAGATACCGTACCAAGATACAAATCATTAAGAGGCAGCTGCCATGTGTTCCTCGACGCTCGTCCGACCCTGGGGAATGGATACAGGTTCAGCACGCCATCCCGTCGGAGTTTAGCACTGCTGTCTGTTGGGGCAAGAGAGTTATAGCTAGTTAGTTGGTTAGTCACATATAGTTAGTCATAGGATTTCAGAAGACAGGAACGAAGTTTGGGCGAGTTTGTGTTTTTTTTTTTTTTGTGGTAGGTAAAAATCATCCAATGACGAATCCCGCCCTTGGGTGGGGCGGGAAACAGTGTCAGACTTTTACTGACTAAAAAACCTACCTTTCCATTCCTTGCCTTTATCCTGGGGCCTTTGGTGACAGTCTCACATAACCTTTGGCCCCAGTAGGCTTCGGCCCTGCTGGACCCCTACAGTATGCTGACAACTCCTTGAGGCGCGCGGGAACGGTGCGCGCCGTAGACGACCTGAGCTCGGACCGGTCTGTTACCGGACGGACGGACAGCGAGCTACCCATTGCCCACCGTCCGCGAGCCCGCGCCTACGGTGGCCGGAAATTGGGATCGGAAACCCGGCGGCGGCGGCGGCGTGTCCGCCTTTGCCTAAGGCGGTCGGCCTCCTCCTTTACTAGCATTACTGCTTCGCAGAAGGAGGCGACCGCCTGCCACTCCTCCTCGCTCCGGAGCATGGCTTGAACCAAGCCCCGGCGCGAGAGATCGCCGCCGATCGCCCCCACGAGGACACGGCGCTGCTCTTCCCAAGCGGGCGAGTTTGTGATGCGGTTTGTAAGTCAAAGGCTTAGGTTTCTCCTGAGTATTATGATGTGTTGATGTTTGGTAAGACAGATAGATATTAAAGCTAGAACTACATTAGACCGACACACACGTGTAACATGCCTGATTTGTACGTAGAACGACGTCGCGTGGCGTGGATCAAGTGTAGCTCTATAAGTCCAATTTCCATAATGAAATGTATAGAGACCGACGCGCCCAGATAAGCGTGTGTGGCACACGTGTGCGCAGTGTAGTTCTAGCATAAGGTTTTTTTTTTTTTTTTTTGGATGCACCAGCTAGGGTAGCCCGCGATATTCAATTTTTCTTAAGTTTTTTAGTTTTGCAGGTCAGGCCAATCAATCTTTATTCGTAAATGTAAGTGTCAATGCACTACACTTTGCTCGAGAGTATGAATGATGTAAATGCTTGTATGTCATGTGTAGTGATGACGAAAAAACAGACATGCATTTAAAACGAAATTTATTATTTCAATTTACTAACACACAATTCACAATAGCAACAGACTTTTATATACGGAATTATAATCATTGAAATCATCAATACAGGCCTGTCAGTTCGTCTAAGTCTATTGAATGGTTATTTAAAAAAAAAAAGTCATTTAATAGGGTTAGCTAAACTTAAGAAACTTTTTTTTTATAATTAATCTTTTCATTTTTTTTTAAAGCGTTAAATTGGATTATAAAAAAAAAATTAATAATAAAAAAAAATTAATAGGAATTGTTCCTGTATCATTGATGCATTTAAAAACATGTAAAACTCACGAACACAAGACACCCAGACCCGGGACAACTATCTATATGACATACCAATTTTTTATTATTATTATTATTTGAACTCGCGACATGCAGTGCAGAGTGACCACTGTGATTTGCGCTTGCCGCCAAATTGTGATTTATGTCTATGCATCGTCATCACTGTGGACTGATACTGTTGGACGGCCCAGAGGAAGAATGCGTATAGTAACTAAGCGGTAAATAAGTTGAACCATTTGCTATGGTTATGGCGGGGTTGCGTGTACCCCGCCATTTCGATTGAGACCCGAAAACCGGTTATAATCTTCGTCACACAAGTTGAACCCTCATGGCAGTCGACCTTGAATGCGCAGTGACCAAAAAACCTCTGTGGCATACTTTGTATCGGTCGATAAATACTCACGTATACGCATAATTTTGTGAAACCTAAAATAACTAATACCTTAACCCCGGGCCCCAAGATACAGGCTCCTCCGTTTGGGGACCACCGTACTGACTGCACAAGGAAGCGTTCCAATAGTTACAGACCTACATTAAGTTAAGATCATTTTAAGGCAAGCTCAAATCTTTATTGCTGACACCAAAGAAACTTAAATATTTACTAAGTATTTATACTAAACATATGTACATAAAAACTAAACTAAGAAAGTATACTACACCTAACTATGTACAAAACTACAAATATAATACAAAAACACCAGATACACTCAGGCATCGAAAATAATTTTAATATAAGGCAATTATTGTAACAATGGTTCAATAAATTTATTATTAGATACGACTAAAACCTATTGAAGAAGTTCTCTCATTCATCTCCAAAACGATTTGTTAGTGATAAATATAATGCAATAATTATATCACAAGCTCTGCTTAGCTTGAGACTAGACGGCGTTGTGTGATAGTTGTGGAATATTATTATTATTATACATTTACTTATCTCAGGACCGTGAGGGTCCAGGACCTTTGGACGCCTTCCAAGGGCTTCTACGAGGGGCCGAAGCCCACTCGCAGAGCTCCTTTAGGCAATTTTTAAAGAACGTGATACCAACCGACGATTAACCCTGTACGCGCTATGCTAGTGCACCCAAGGTCAACTCCAGGTTAGTGAAAAACTATTGTGACATATGGAAAACATAGACAATAGGGCTAGGGTTTCTAGAGTCTTAGGTGGACTGGTTACCAGGAACTATGACGCCCTTGCCTAAACAATGCATTAATATCCATCCATGATATTATTATTTACTTGATATAGATATTTTATTATATTTTTAAATTCAAAAATATAAAAAATATTAGTCTGCCAGTGTCGGGAGCAGGGTCCAAGCTACCGGTGGTTAGTGCTCCAGAGACAGGAACTTCCTCACAATGCGAGCCGTGTCGAGGAGTACTGCCTTCTGTATTAGGCCCTTAATCCAACCGCGCAACGATAGCTTCGAGAGATGGTGGTCGAAGCTTTTGGCTATGAGGCCATTGGCGGTTACAACAATCGGCACAGTCCGTGACAGCCGAGTCCACATTCCACATGTCGACAACCTCGTGTGCTAAGTCGAGATATTTGATTTGTTTCTTTTTCTCAGCTTTCACGAGATTCTCGTCATTTGGGACGGTAACATCGACTATTATTATTAATTTTATGAAGTTAACCAAGTTTAATAACGGTACACATGCAAGTTCAAAAATGCAAATGTCAAACGATTGGATATTTTCCACTCAATGACTACTGAACGAATTTTATATTTGTTATTAAGCTTCGTGTCAACAAAATCATTTATTTGCATAAGCCTACATGCAAATGAAATGCATAAAAATTAAATGATATGTCACTTGTTTTATTTAAATGTAAATGGTTTTCGATTGCTGACAATCTTTTACTGTAAAAAATAAAAATATAAAATTATGGATTTTATAAAAATCATCCAATGATATCTCCCGCATATGGGCGGAGCGGAATATAGAATTTTGTTGACAAAAATACCCACCCCGTTTCTTCGTTGCTTTTCATACCAGAGCCGAGCCTTCCTTTCGGAAGCAGACAGTTATAAGCTTGTTATGTTGTCCACTCAAACACATGGTCACCGGGTTATCCGAGCCACTGAGGGGTTGATTTGCTCCCATACCCAGCTGTGTTCTGGTGTCTATTGTCTGCATTGACCTGTATTGTACTAAGTCTTGGTGATGTCCAACTTGTGACCTTTTATAAATATGTTTGGGTAAAAATACGAGTATATAACAGGGTGTAAAAACTATTGGAATCGATTCAGTTACATATACTAAAAGTAATGTTGTATAAAAAAAACTATGTTACGACTTCTTGCGTAGGAGGCATCAAAACATACTTTATTAGTGTCAACACGCAAAAACACACAAATACACTACTAATCTATTTTAGAATACACCCCGTGAGTGCTTTGTCTCACAAAGTGACTGATGGATGGTCTGCACTCCGAGATGCCACAAATAGCTGGAGGAATACCCCGACACCCTGTCATAAATCACAATCACAGTTTTTAGACCTTTTCGATCGCTACGTGATGATCTGGTGGGTAAAGGATTGCCATATCGAGCACGGGTTTACGGGTTCAAACATGGTATCTATTACCTTATCTATCTACATATATTTATCTTTGCCCTACCGCCAATATCTATGCCCAGCCATGGGATATGTTAAAAAAAAAACGCTTCTTTTCAGGAATTCTTCCTTGAGGAAATATGTATTTACTTTTTCTATTAAAAAAAAACGCTAATTACATGTTAGTTAAAATGAGTCATGCTCCAGGATAAGCAGCAAAATTGAAATTTAGTGAAAGGGTTTTTGTAGCTCAGTATAGCATACAATGGCAAATTTTAGCTCTTCTCTAAGTTAGACAGTTATGTTTATGGTTCTAATGAGTATAATTGTGTAAATACATACAATGTCATTTCCACAAATATACATTTTTTAAACTTACTATACGATATTGAATTGCAAATTGCAAAAACAGGCACGAAATTTTGAATTGCACGCCTGAATGCGTGAGTCGAACTCACTGATGGGGAGACCAAAAAGTGCGCTGTCTCATCTGGCATCGTGTCCGACAGCGATATTATAAAATATAAGCAGTTTATGCGCAACATATTATTCGCACGCACACAAACACCGTTCCGAACTGAAACGACATTTTAAGGTGCGTAAAAATTGGGAGTAGTGCTTTGGAAAATCGCGTTATAATTACGAAAAAAACTGCACAAATCTATTACGAATAAATTGTATAGAACTCTTAGGTAATTCAGCTTTTTCGTTTTGGAGATTTTATACGATTTTTGTGACTTTTCACATCTAAAAATGCGCTAAAATCATCAAAAAAATAGAAAACAATGTTTCTATTTTTTTGATGATTTTAGCGCATTTTTTTTTTTGTTTTCCTCCTTCCGCACAGACAAAATTAATAATAAGATAAAATTATATCATGTTTTGTTTTGGATGTACAATGTATGACATTGTTGAGTAATCCCCCCTCCCGAAAATTTGTATGGAAAAAGTGTCGACTATTGTAATTTTAAGAAGATTACGAAAAACGTCAATCTTTTTCCATTCATCCGCTGTTTGATGTCCAAGACAGCGTTGAGACCAGAGAGACCGAGGCATGAAGCAAATAACCAAGACCGAGGCGACAAGACCACGCAACGGTGTGACTCGCAGACAGCGAGCAAGCTGTCTCTTTATGCCGCTTTTTAACTGGGACAAAAAGTTAATACAAGTACGACAAGAGATGTTTCCCCTAGCGAATTAATAAAGCCGAGTATATTTGCGTGATATAGAAATGATCGAGTATTTCTATTGACAGATGCAGGTTTATTCTGCAAAATCGATGCTATCTAGCTCAAGTCTGTTTCCGCGCTGGAAAAAGTTTCGACATTGACAACTAACAACTTTGATGCAGAATAATTAAACAATAAGATTTATTTTGCATTGCATTGCATCAGCCTTATAATGTTTCCACTACTAGGACTCAGGCCTCCTCCCTAAGAGAGCGAATGGGCCATAATCCACCACGCGGGCCCAGTGCGGATTGGTGGATGTCCAATGTCTTCGAATTTTTGATTCTAGGACATACCGGTTTCCTCACGATGTTTTCCTTCACCGTTTTGAGAACAGTGGTGATGAAATTACACAAAGGAATGCGCCTGGCTGGGTTTGAACCCACGATCTACTTACTCGTAAGTCGGGGCCGTTACCACTCGGCCACCATTGCTCTAGAAAGATTAAAAATAATAAGATTTATACTGAATAATATATATGTAATAAGTCAAGAGTGTATTTTTACTTCTAGGCAAGCGTGCTCCATCGTCCACGACCATCAAGTGAGGTAGTGACCAAACGCGACTCTATAAATAATAAAAAATATTTTGTTTTCTTACTTTTTTCACTAGTACTAGGTTCTTTTTTTGCGGTGGTAAATCATCATATTACTTCTCCCGCTCTAGGGTGGAGTGAAAGGGGCGTGCCAGACTTTTACTGAGTAAAACCCATCTGTGTTCTTCACTTGCCCTTTACGTTCCAGGACCACGGTAAGTAACCCTTTCAGAAATGCCCTGATGGTGAATTATCTGATAGTGAAGTAAAATATTATATTTATAGCTTAAAGTATATCATTATTATATTAAAAAATAACACGAAGAATTACTTCTATATTGTGGGTGCTTTCACAAAAATGTAAATTAACATACACAAGACACAAATATGTTTTACATTACATGCTAGGCTATGCTAAATAACTGTTCCATGCGGAAATCGAACCCGCGACAAGCAGAGCGAAGCTCAGTCACTGCGCTAACCTAAATCGATATTATTGGTTTATTTAACAAAGTCTGCAAATTATGTTCCTAATTGGAAACGATGTTAACAATAACTTGAATATGAGCAAAGTTCAAAAACATTAACCAAATGTAGTAAGTAATTAATTAACCAAACATAGTTTACTAATAAAATGTAGAATACTTGTATAAGTTTGTATGTATATATGCCAGCAAAGTATTCATTTGCGAATGTGTCGGGATGTTGCTATGCGTGTATTTTCAATTTGTATTGTATTGTAGCTGTGTGGGGCCAGACCACGGCCATACTGAGACCACTCTTGTTCCTTCTTAACCTTCGTTCCGGCCCACATTCATCTGTACTAGTTTTTTCATTACAATTTGATATTTTTATTTGCATATTAGATTTTCCTCGATCACTAAATATATCGAAGGCACCCATTTGCGCCCAGTGGCTTACGACACAAAATAGATTGGTACGAATCTATTTATACAACCATCTCTCAAACAAATTAACATGAAATAATCTAAAAAAAAAAATCTTTGCCTTCGTTCCAGGGTCATGGGCCATGGCCTACTGGGGCCATGGGTAATGTGAAAGTGAAACCCGGTCACTTTCACATTACCTATGGTCCCAGTAGGCGTCGACCCTGCTGGGCCCCTACGGTTTGTTGACATCTCCTTGAGGCGTGTGGAGCAATACGCGCCATCGACGACTTGGGCTCAGTCCGGACGGTTACCGTCCGTGGTTTAAGTCCGAGCCTATATTGGCTGGCTTGAGTGTAAATTTGCAAGAGCAAACTTGCTCGGGAGAAGGATGTATAATCCAGAGGTCCTACCAAGACTCTTAATGCGATCCATTGTTGACCTTAATTGCAGTGTGCAGTGTGCAGTAGAGCAGTAGTGGCAGAGTAGTAACGGCCACGACTTAAGAGTTGTAGGTCGCGGGTTCAAACCCAACCAGGCTCATTACTTGTTGTAATTTATTTCATCACCACTGCTCTCAAAACAGTGAAGGAAAACATCGTGAGAAAACAGTGGAAAAATGTCCTAGAACCAAAAATTTGAAGACATGTGACATCCACCAACCCGCACTGGGCCCGCGTGGTGGATTACGGCCCATTCACTTTTCTCGAGAGGAGGCCTGACTCGCAACAATGGGATCATTATAAGGCTGATGCTATGCTATGATATATAGTGTCTATATCCGTTTTTCAATAAATATTCAATTTAAATACTTCATAAAAGACCCCAGTATGGTACTGGGTCTTGACTGTACTTTCAGGATTATCGTGATAGCCTGTCCATTATTATAAGATTTCTTTGAATAAAAAAAAAACACAACTATCACACAACGCCGTCTAGTCCTAAACTAAGCAGAGCTTGTGTTATGAGTACTAGACAACTGATACTATATATTTCTAAGTACATACTTATTATAGATAGACTACACCCAGACACAGAACAAATGATCTTGCTCATCACACAAACATTTGTCCAGAGTGGGAACGACCTCGAGCATAGCAGTCAGGGCTACTAACTAGTACTCGTAGATCAACAGGCCAGTCAATATTAGAATTTCTATCAAAACAAAACTTCCCAATAATTCTATCTTCTTAAATATATGAACAAATAATAATTCCTTACACTCGAGGTTAACATTTAACTTAAGACCCTTCTATCAAGTTCAACATTTCGTATTCACGATGCGAAGGTAACATCGAAAGGCTAAAATCCCTTGCCGCTTTCATAATAATCTTTTGTTCGTGTTATGCTGAAGCTGAAGATTTTAACCCACGTGCCATGGAAGTGGTTGTTGCAATTATCTTCTTTATTTTGTCTGGCTGCCGTCGGATATCATCATCATCATTATCATCATTTCAAACGAAAGACGTCCACTGTTGGATATTTGTTGTCGGATATAGCATAAGCATAGCATAGCATAGTCAGACTTTTAATGTTCCTACTGCTGGGACTCAGGCCTCATTTCTAGGAAAAGGAATAAGCCGTAATCGACCACGAGGGCCTAGGGTGGCTTGGTGGATGTCACATGTCTTCGAATTTTGGTTCTAGGACATGCCAGTTTGCTCAAGCCGGTTTTCCTTAACCATTTTGAGAGCAGTGGTGATGAAATAAATTACACAAAGTAATGCAAATGGCTGGGTTTGAACCCGCGACCTACAACTCGTAAGTCGGGGCCGTGATAACTCGGCCACCACTGCTCTCACTCGTTGTCGGATATATCCGACCGTAACTCTCGAGTTTATTCCGCCAGAGTTGCACATCCACAACCAAATACTCCATCTTGTCAGCTCTTTAAGTCAAGAGTGAATAGGTTTCTTCTAGGTAAGCGCGCTCCATCGTCGACCGTATCGTCGCTTTCCATCAGGTGAGATAGCGGTCAAGCGCGAACCTATCAAAAATAATAAAAAAAAGCTCTTCTGTTACCTAGGAGAATTGAAGAGCTAAACGAGATAGATTTCCCAGTCGCAAACACACGATCTTGTCGAATAGGACGCGAAAATACTCGTTGGACCGGATCGGAAAGGATTAATACACTAGCGATAGGTACGCCACAGGTGTTAGGCACGGGTGTTTTCTCTGCAATAATATGCATCTAAACCGTCCTCAAGAATAACTCTATCTATTGGTGAAAACCGCATAAAAAACGATTTAGTAGTTTATTTTGTTTTAAGGGGTCCGTGTACCTTGAAAGGAAAAGACGGAACCCTTATAGGATCATTTTGTTGTCCGTCTGACTGTATGTCTGGCAAGACCTTTTATCTTGGGAACGTGTAGAGGTATCGAGTTAAAATTAAAACCAAAGTTAACGAAAAACAAGATACGGCCGTTTATGTCACAAAAAACGTAAACGTAAAACTTGAAAAAAAAAAAGAAATGTGGATCAAATTTAATTTGCAAAATTTGATCACAGACAAACATCGGTCAAGTAACTAAATAGAAGCTTGTAATAAAACGAAAATAGTCTCTCCATAAAAATCGAGATTCACTTGTTTATCCCGTCGTTGTGATAATTTTGCACTGTACTCTGGGAAAGCCTGGTTTTTATAACTAAGGAGATATTACCCGTCAAAGTTACAACTTTTTTCATGAAGTTTTTCTACTGAAACAAATTTTAAACTTAATTTTCATTAACCGGCGACCCCTGTACGCGCTACAAATACTGTCCCTGTAAACAAAAATTTTTCACACCAAAAATAAAAGTTAAAATGTTATTATTTTTGTAGAAAGTTAGTCAGTCCAATGTACAGTTTATGATTGATCTCTTCTGTGTAACAAGTTCATAGATATCGAACATGTTTTAATTAAAAAAAAAAGTTAAAATTATTTTCGGGAATAAATAAATAAAAATGGTCAAGTGCGATCTGGACTCGCGCACCAAGGGTTCTGTATAAACTTCTGCTACAGTTCGATTCTCAAAGATTTTTCGCATTCGTAAAAAAGTAATTATTTGGTGAAGTAAATATACCTGTCTATATATATATATACCTATTTTGCGGCGTGTGCGTTTTCTCCCACTTTCTCACTACCTAATTTTCGATATATATAGACTAGGTACTTGAAAAAGTTTGATTATTTACGTTCTTGGATAAATACCCTACAAATAAGACACTCAATATTTTATAATCTATGCCGAACGCCGGATCCGTTTGGTATTTGCCAGAATGCGCGAAATCCACGCGCGAACACTCGCTTGGGGATATCGATATATACCTTCGGATTAACGGTTTTCAGACTTTTTCCTTTACTTGTGCTGAGTCCGACCCGTTGAAAACATTTGCAGGAAATAGATAATTTATTTCCGGAACAAAGTTTAAAGAACTTTGTTCCGGAAATAAATTATCTATTTTCTTCTTAAACAAACTATTTTAATGACTTTATTATAATTCCAGATACACGATATAAATCGTGTATTATTTATTTAGATTCAAAATCATACAATCAAAGCGTCCCAAAAGAAACTATTGCAATTCCTATTGCTTGTAAAGTACTATAAACTAATAACGGTCTTGCAAATGCACCGCCTACGAGCTTGCTAACCTTCTATTAGCATGAAAATAAGCCATTACCTTCACGTAATTGGTATTAAAGGAGAATGACAGCAGAAAATAGCTCAAAGGATATTGGAGCTCGTCCTACTTCAGAGTAACTTTCACTGCGGGTATGTGTTATGGAAACCCTATATTCTTAGGTTTCCGTACCCAAAGAAACCGTGAGGGAAAACATCGTAATAATCGCCGGATTATTACAAAGTTTTCCCTCACCGTTTCTCGGGCATATTCTAGACTCAAAAATCCTAAGACAAAGACATGTTACATAAGCCAATCCGCACTGGGTCCGCGTGGTTGATTATGAACTGTACCCTCGCCCAGAGAGGAGGCTTGCATTCCAGCAGTGGGAACATTATAAGGCTGATTGTGCTATGATATTGTCCCACAATAAAGGCTATTAATGTACCATATGTAACCAGAGCCTGCTAGCTGCAGGCAGGCAGGGTCGAAGCCTACTGGGGCCAAGGGTTTGCTTCTGAAAGGAAAGCTCGGCCCTGGTATCTAAGGCAACGAAGGAACGGGGTGGGTTTTTAGTCAGTAAGAGTCTGACACTATTTCCCCCTCCGCCCAAGGGCAGGAGATGTCATTGGATGGTTTTACCCACCAACAAAAAAAACCCCTTAGGAATGGATTTTCGTAAAATCCGTTCTTAGCGGATGTTTACACTCTATAAGGAACCTACCTGCCAAATTTAAAGTTTGTAAGTGCCATAGTTTCTGAGATTAATCGATTTATTCATATGTTCACTTCACGGTCAATATGTAAATCTAAATCGACCCTTTAAATTTGTTCAAACATATGCAGGGCTGAATTGAATCACAAGGAGAGGGATTAATTCACGATTGAATCCACTCTTACACACGTATGGTTTTAAATAAAGGAGCCAAGAGTCCTTATTCAAAATTTATCTCGTATTACATGGATGCAGTGGCGTAGCTAGTCTCACAGGGCCCATAAATAAATGGTACTTTTTTACAAATGTTTGGTTTACCCTACGAGACGATTGTGGATTACATGTTGCGAATTTTTGCCTAGGTGGGGGCCCCTGTGGCGCGGGGGCCCGATATAATTGATACGGCAGATACGGCAGTAGCTACGCCCCTGCATGGATTGGTAGCACGCGGCAGAATAATTCGGGCACGCCAGTGTAAGATGGTATGGAAAACTATGTCTGAATACGCTCAGGACCGGTCATTACGGTGACACTTGGGGGAGGCGTAAATCCAGCGTGGACGTTTTTTGGTTAAAATGATGATGATGACAAAACGTTTAAAATCCGCTATATGGCCTTTATGTTGAGCAGTGATCATTTTTATGTACATAAAATGATTTAAGTGTCCGTGGTGTTAGATAGAGATCGACGCTTTGGAATGTGCAATCAGCTATTACTTTAGGTATAGGTATAAGACTACTTACGGTATGCGCTGGCGATGGCTGAAGCCAATAATGCCATGGAGACGATGATCCTCATTGTGGGCTGCATTGTTGTATCTGTTGCACAAACAAAAGATTTCATTAGTTATCATCTTACTGCCGTTATCCTATCTTACTTCACTCTGTAACTCGTTTCTATCGTCCATGCCGTCGCAGCATCGAGTCCTTTTTATAGTCACGCTATCATATTCTCATATACAACATTATTTTTAGTTTTTGCGCAAGCCGAAACACGTGTCCAGTATTTTTTTATAAAGAATCTAAGTACAAAATTTCATAACTGTATCATGAAAAATCAGAAAGTTATAAGCTTGTTATGTTATATGGTTGTCCGCACAAATGCATGGTCACCGGGCCCTCCGGGCGACTGGGGGATTGTTTTGCTCCCGCACCCAGCTGTCAGCTGGCACCTCATGCCCGCTATGACCTGCCGTGACATGTGTTGTACTTAGCGTCGGTGGTGTCCAACTTGTAAGCTTTTTTACACATATTTTGGGGAAAAAAAAAATGAGATTATATTCTTACTCGTACTTTTTTTTGTCTTCGCGCGGTTATGACTAGTTTAGAAAGTATTAAGTTTTCATTTACTTTAGTTATTTTTAATTCTGTTTAATCAGAACACGGATGTAGCCGATGTTAGTCATTCTAACGTTTTTCCAGTATTTGACAGTATTTGTATCGGGTCAGACTTCTCGGTCGGATCTTCTTATATATAAAAATTAGTAGCTGTTCGTTAGTCTCGCTAAAACTCGAGAACGGCTGAACCGATTTGGCCAATTTTGAGTTTGAAACACATATTTGTGATACTCCAGGGAAGATTTAAACGGTGAGAAAATATGGAAAAATTCACGAAAAAGAGGTCAGTTATATTCATAGAATATTAGGCGATACGAAGTTCACCGTGTCAGCTAGTACTACAATAATTCTCAGCTCCATTTTACCAGGACCGCTCCTGTTTCAATGATTCCACATTTTGTCCAGCTGCATACACACTTGAGATACAAAACTACACCAATTTTACATCACAATGTTCACTAGGAATCAATTTGCGAATAATTAAAACAACCAATGAACTTCACTTGAAAACAAGTTTTCAATGAAAATATTTTTTTCATAGCAAGCTTTTATAGCGCGATATACATAATTAATACTTATCAAGACATTCTAAAAAGCTCAAACACTATAGAGTTATCTTGTTACGCTTATTACCGAGTTCCTATGGCCATCTTCCAGCTCCATCATCAGACCCTGGTTACCATCTAGCACCAAAGTACTCGTCAAGACGGATCATACGAATCCAAACTTGATGTGTTTGTGTCGTTTAACTACCGAGTTCCTATGGACGCCTTCCGATTCCATCATCAGATCAGCTCCACGTCGTAATAATTTTGTATTGTCATCAGATTTACACATGCATGTAAAATTTCAGCTCAATCGGTAACCGGGAAGTGGATCAAATTTAATTTGCAAGATTTGATCACAGACAAACATCGGTCAGGTGAAACTATAAAGCTTGTGAAAATATAAAAAATTGCGCCCGAAACACTTATATATGACATTTAAACTGACATTACCAATATATCCAGACCTCTTCTTGTATGGAACGTCTGTACTGTATACAGCCATATTATACTGAAAGGTTTGTACTTATTTCGTGGTCGTATGTACCTACTAAGGTTCTTTTAAAAGTAAATACAAGGCCGCTTCTCACCTCATTATTATGTAAACCTTCATATAACTTAGATTTTCTTTATCCGTTCAACTCGGAGTTAAGATAGGGATTAAAGATAAACCCGGTTTATTGTTACCTGTTCAAAGTTTAAATACATACGAGTATGATTAAGATCTAGAGATTAGCGAATGAATTCAAGTGGGATGCTGTGAAAATTTCAGAGCAAAATACGAGTAGGATTTATTTTATCATCATGAATATTTTTCTTTGAGTTATTTTAGGCAGTATTTAAACAAAATCATAGGGAGTAGAGATTTTTTAAAATTTTAGAGTGAGTATAGAAGGTCGCAACTTTACCAAAAGTCTAATTAATACGGATTTGTTAGAAAGAGAGAGAGAATAAAAGGGACAAAAAGAAGAAATGACAAGAGTGACTGATTTAAATCCGTAGACTCAAAGTAATGTTCAGTTAAAAACCAGCGTCAGGCACCTGCTATGCTACGTAGTTACTTTAATGTAATGTAAAAGGTAAGGCAAGCGTCATGTCTGTCTTGAATAAAATCTTTTTCTTTCTTTACTGTTTTTTTTATATGGTAGGTAAAATCATCCAATGACAAATCCCGCCCTTGGGCCGAGCGGGAGATAGTGTCAGACTCTTACTGACTAAAAACGAGAGGTTTAAGCTTTTATACCTCTGGGTTTAACCATTTAAAGAAACGAGAAGGAAAAGTGACCCATTTTTAAATTCTCGGTAAATAGGTACATTATTTAACAATAGTCGATAACCCATTTTTCCTGCTATTTAGAAATGTTAAAACCCAGATTGGTATACCTAAAAACCATGACTCTAATTTATATAATATATACGAATTATTATGTAACTGCCTAGTCTTTAATGTTATTAATAATTATAAGTACCTAGGTATGTCGGGTTTTTTTTTTATTGACACACACAATTTAGCAAGACAATAAAGAAATAAACAATTAAAATAAGACAGACAATACACAACAAAAGTAGCCGTGGGCCCAAACTAGGCGTAGTCTGTATCGTGGTTTTTTTTATGGTAGTTAAAATCATCCAATGACAAATCCCGCCCTTGGACGGAGCGGGAAGTAGTGTCAGACTCTTACTGACTAAAAACCTACCCCGTTCTTTCGTTGCCTATAGTGCCGGGGCCGGGTATTCCTTTCGGAAGCTGACCCATTACCCCAGCAGGCTTCGACCCTGCCTGCCGCTTGTATCGTGGTGGCCCAAATAACGGAAGAACCTGTGACGCGACTGTTATTCAGAATAAATAACAAATTTGTTAAGTAATACGTTTTATAATGAAAACTGCTTACAATATAAATCGTATTATTTCTGGTTATGTCTATGCCTCCCACGGAAAATAGTCTATGACATGCTAGCTTAATACGTTATTAGAAATATAATAGTTTTATTAGAATTCTTACTCAATCGTCTTATTTTTTAACTTATAACAATAGGGGCCATAAATAGGCGTAGCCTGTAGGGCCCAAATAAAGCCTTTACGAGTATCTTGGTGGCCCAAATAAAGGTAAAACTTGTGGCGCGACTGATATTTAGAATAGGGTTACACCAAATTAGGCACGAAAATATAAAATTTAATGCACATATCGTTTGAATAAAAGCTTGGTGTTTTTTTTTTTTGTAGTTTTGAGACAATTTTTAAATACAGAAATATAGATACCTAGTGTCCCTATTGTCGATACAATCGAGTGGAAAAATGTTCTAGCTTTTCGTATATAAGTGCCCATGTAGGCCTGTGTGAGATAAAGTATTTACGATTTAGATTTTATATATAAGTAAACGTAGCAATGCTGCCAGCGTTCTGGGCACTATTCCCATTGACATCAATACGGATGAATTTTTTGATGCCCTATGAGTTCGTTTTCGACCCGTTTGTGCATATTATTATTTTTGGTTTGTATATAATATATATACCAGTTAAACAGTAATATTTGTTAGATTAGATGTGTATATTACATTACTACATTAATAAATTAATGCACCATATGCGTAACAGAGCAAAAGAAATACAAGCTGCTACTTCAGTATATGTTATTATAATATTGCTAAATCATAATCCTTCCTTTTTTCACCGTAGGCAGGTAAAAATAAAACATTACACTTCCTTGAACGAACTCTCACAAGTACTGCTACAACTTACTACAGTTTGTTAATTGTAAACTATATTTTCTTTGAAACTCAAATAGAATTAAGTGACGTCATCAAGCTGTGCTAGTGATACGGGTTGTGACGTCACACTAGATGAAGCCTTTAAACGATTTATGGGTGTTCGCTTCTTTGAAAGGAATTGAATTAAAAGACTTGTGAGTTTATTTTCTTAAAATAGAGACAGATTACATAACCTGCGTTTTTTTATTCTTTTATTTTACTATTTTTAAAATTAAGTTGTTTGTTCCAGGCTCCAAATACATAATGTCGTTGCAGCAAATTATAAGTTTTGTTGCCATATTGAAAAAAAAAAACTATCCATGATTTGACTTTTGCGGTTTATCCTCGACCTAGAGAATAAATAGTTAATACGGGTAGATAAAAGCTAACTGACTAAACCCCATCCCCCACCTGTAACGAAGGCAAAGCAGGAACAGGGAGGGTTTTTTAGTCAGTAAAAGTCGGACACTATCTCCCGTTCCACCCAAGGGCGGGAGATGTCATTGGATGATTTTTACTCACCCAAAAAAAAGCCCACCCGTGTTCCTACGGTTGCCATTTGCGTTCTAGGGACACAGTCACTCTTTCGAACAATTTCACAGGTCTAAGAAACACTAAATAGATGTTTTTTTGACTCACATATTATGATAATAATGAGTCGCAGAAAACATACAAATGTAGGTACTACTCGTATGAAGTAGTTCAGAAAATATAGAATAATATCTATGTAGGATTTTATATTATTTTGAAAAGCGAACAGTATGACAAGTAAGTCACTCGAACGAACAAAAAACTGGGCAAGTGCGAGCCGGACTCGCGCACTGAGGATTCCGTTCAATTAACCTTTGAAAACAGTTCAATATGAATTGAATTACGAAGATTTTTCCGAATCGCAAAAAGAGTTTTTTTGTTGTGTCGTACTACAAATTTACAGCTTTCAGATTTTTTTCTATATTTGTGCTATAAGACCTTGCTCCATGTCAAATTTCAGGATTCTAGGTCAACGGGAAGTACCCTATGAATTTCGATTCCCTTGGTACTGTCGAAATATACGTTTTTTGCGACATAAACGCGTGTATATACCTAAATAAATAAATAAATAAGTATCTCTTTTTGTCCTTAACTTAGAAGTTTGATTTTTTAACAACTTCAAGGGTGTGCAGACCTGAGAATTTGGCTTTAAATTGATCCTATAAAGGTCCCGTTTTTTCCTTTTGACGTACGGAACCCTAAAAAATGGTTTGATTTGAATAAAACGAAGACGAAAGTTTTGCGTTTACACAAATAGTTGATCTTAGTTCAGTAATGTTGAACCAGTTACCTGTGTTTTAAATTGTCGAAGAAACTAGCATTTACTGAATTTTTCACTACATTTTTCTTGTAAGTTTTTGTAGACTTGTGTAAAACTATGGCTAAGAGTTTAAGAAAACCTTTTTTAAGTCCGAATGAGTGACAAGCTCACTCAAGTCACTTGTACTGTGTATTTATTTCAATCTGCCTGTCCTACTACACTCTCCTTTTCGAACTTCTTTTTTTTCGTCAGTATAGATATCGCCGTAAAATTGTAAATAACGTTAGATTATAATCTATCTCGCGAGATTGTAACCTGTCGAAAGATTGGTAACCGTAACATCCTATTTACAATTTGACGCATTATTTTCCGGTAGATTACAATCGCGTGACTTATTTTCGATAGTGTTTTCATAAAAAATATAATACCACTTAACCATATATTAGGGCAGTTTTGAAATACTAATAATGACAGTCTTTAATAATAATTTTCATCACAATATAGTAAAAAGATCAAAGTTTGTACCTATATAAGAGTATGTCTGTGTGTACAATGTTTGTTATTCTTTTACACTCAAACGGCTGAACGGATTTAGAAGAAATTTGATACTAGAATAGCTTGTATCCTGGATTAAAACGTAGCTTATTAATTGTGATTGGGAAAGCACTAACACAGCGCATGCGAAGCCGCTGTTATCTATAAAAATACTTTTAAGCCTTTTTTTTTCTCGAAGTGGCATTTTTAATGTCACCTAACTCGACGTATAAAATTAGGTTGTTCCAAATATGCACCTCTGATAAATCGTAAAGTCAATTTACAATTAATTTCTTTGTTAATTTTAACTAGACTATTAAATTAAAATAGACTAGTTATCAACTTCAATAGGTTTTAAGTTTCAAATGGGGTTAGAAGAAATTTCATAGATACGATATGCATCTTCCTTCTATCGGTGTTGAAGGAACGTGGAGCAGTGGTCGCGGGTTTAAACCCAGCCAGGCGCATTACTTTGTGTAATTTATTTCAACATCAGTGCTCTCAAAACGGTGAAGGAAAACATCGTGAGAGAACCGGCATGTCTTAGAACCAAAAATTCGAAGACATGCGACATCCACCAATACGCACTAGGTCCGTATGGTGGATTACGGCTCATTCCTTCTCCTAGAGAAGAGGCCTGAGTCCCAGCTGTGGGAGCATTATAAGGCTGGTGCTAGGCTAGACTAGAAGGTTATCAACTTCAATAGGTTTTAAGTTTCAAATGGAGGAGGAAAGAAGAATTTTTGTAATTACGATATGCATCTTCTTTATACCAGTGTTGAGTGATTAATGACTGTGAGGAACGGATGTAGTACATGAAGATGAAGATCAGGCTCGAGTTGACGACACGCGCCTCAAAGAGATTTCAGCAAAACTGTAGGGCCTAGTAGGGTAATGCCTGCTCGCGCTTTAGAGCGGAGCGAGAGGGCATGTCAAAGTTTTACAGACTAAAATCACACTATCCTCCTTCTTTGCTTTGCGTTCCAGGATCACGGTATCTCTTTCAAAAATATCTGTGGTCCCAGCGAATATTGGCCTTTCTGGGCCACCACGATATTGCGATTATTTCTTTGAGGCAGGCGTAGAACAATAAAAGGACACCTGGGCATTTCTTACGCCTGAATCCTTAACAGAAACCGTCGGGACTTGCCCTGTTTGGGGAGCACCTGCGTCAGGTGAAAAGTGAGGATGTCGTGGTGCCTCTCCAGGCACTCCTCAAAGAGGTTACCACCGCGTTTGTGGCGTGAAAAATAACCAATATTAACTTTTTTTATGGTAGGTAAAACCATCCAATGACATCCCCCGCCCTTGGGCGGAGCGGGAGATAGTGTCAGACTCTTACTGACTAAAAACCTAACCCGTTCCTTCATTTCCTTGGTTCTAAGGCCCTGGTATGCATTTTCATACCTCCCCAGAGCCCCAGAGTTGACAGAGAGAGTAGAGAGTGTTGACATAGGTATCATATTAGTAATCCTCATGACAAAAAAAAAGATTTATACAGGTATTGTACAATATAGTTTAGTTACTTGTACTGTGTATTTATTTTAATCTGCCTGTCCTACACGAAAAAGGACTCATTTTCGAACATCTTTTTTTTCGTCACTATGGATATCACCGTAAAGTTGTAAATACCGTTAGATTATAACTATCTCGCGAGATTATAAACTGTCGAAAGATTGTAGACCGTAACGTCCTACTTACAATTACTTACTAACCAATGACTAATTAATTAATTACTAATTAGTGACTTATTTTCGATAGTGTTTTTATAAAAAATATAACACCCTTAACCATATTTTATTACTAATAATGACAGTCTTTATTGTTAGTTTTGATTAGAATTTGTGGCAAGTTTCAAGTTTATTAACACAAGGAATAAGATTTGTCCCTTAAAACATTTAATACCCACTAAATCATATGTTTTTCTATTCAGCGGGGCTCCTCGAGTTAGAGCGACAAAACTAGTGGCATTGCTGTGCTTGTTTAATGTACCTCACGAATTTAAGAGTAGCAAATGGTTGAGGTACATTGGATTTTATCAGTAAATTCGTGAGGTACATTGAAAAAGCGAAACAATACCACTAGTTTTGTTGCTCTAACTCGAAGGGTCCGACTGGATAGAAATACATCTAAATCATTATGTACGGGTAGTTTTGAAACACGAATAATGAAAACCTTTTATATTTACTTGGGTTACTATTTATGCTAAGTGTCAAGTATATAGGGTGACTGGTAATTAGTGAACGATACTTAAACACGTGATTGTAGTCATGATAACAAACAACTTTTACTATGGGACCAAACCTGAAATCGCGATAAAAATCAGTCAAGTTCAGTACGTTTTGACCAGTTAGGTGAACACAAATGTACTGACCAGCAGATGTTTTTTTCGCGATTTCAGGTTTGGTCCCATAGTAAAAGCTGTTTGTTA
Organism: Leucania comma; assembly: GCA_958295575.1. Classification (NCBI taxonomy): domain Eukaryota; kingdom Metazoa; phylum Arthropoda; class Insecta; order Lepidoptera; family Noctuidae; genus Leucania; species Leucania comma. The sequence goes on along the minus strand of OY282477.1, from coordinate 16,522,496 downwards.
TCATGACTACAATCACGTGTTTAAGTATCGTTCACTAATTACCAGTCACCCTATATAGGTCCAAGGAATACAATTTTGCCTACAAACGACTTTCCCTCTTTTTAACCCCTTAAAAGTTGCATTTTCAAAAACCCTTTAGTGCTCGCCTACGTCATAAAGGGGAGTCTTGTGCTAAATTTCACACTCCTAATCCCAGTAATTTCGGCTGTGCGTTGATATGTTAGTCAGTTGATTCTCCTCTTTTACCTATATAGCGTGACTGGTAATTAGTTAACGATACTTAAACAAGTAATTGTAGTCATGACAACAAACAACTTTTACTATGAGACCAAACCTGAAATCGCGAAAAATTCAGCCAAGTTCAGTACATTTTGATCAGTTAAGCGAACACAAAGGTACTGGCCAGCAGATTTTTTTTTCGCGATTTCAGGTTTGGTCCCTTAACAAAAGTGGTTTCATAGCATGAGTACAATCACGTGTTTAAGTATCGTTCACTAATTACCAGTCACCATATATACATCGTGAACTTTTAATGGTTGTTTTCCCGCGGCAGAATGACTTGCCATAAGGAGTACTTTCGAAGCATACAGTAAAAAAAAAATACAAAAAAATAAAAATAAATAACTGACTTCACTAAAAAAAAAAACACTAAAAGAAAGTCGGTGTTAAATAAGAAACAAACAATACCAAGAATCGCCGACTTCCGAAATTAAAGTTATTTTGATCCTTTTAGTGTGTTTTCCTTGAAGTCTGTTTAGTTGAATATTTTTTTTGCAAATAGTTTTTTTTTTTACTTTTACTGTATGCTTCGACAGTACTTCTTATGTCAAGTCGTTTTGCCGCGGGACGCAACTACTAAAATTTCACGGTGTGTATAGATTAGGCCGTCATATTTCGTGATGTAGGTCAAGTTATATGACTTAACTAAGGCAAGAACAACTTTCCGACAAAGGTTGCTGACACAAATACACATGTCTTCACTGATTCAAGTTACTATAACGAACATAACTATTAGCTTAATTAGTTTGTTTCTAGTGAGTTACTTGGTTTGGTAAGATATTTATAAAATACGTTATAATTATGTAATAGTGATTTATTTTGAGAGTTGTGTGGTTTTTTTGAGTGACAGTAACATTATTATTAATTTGCCTGTTATGTTTCTCTGTATAAATATTTTTAACTGGTATTTTTTTTTTGCATTTTCATTTTATAGACAGTGGTTTACGATAATAGTTTGGATTTTTTTTTTACTTAAATTGCGCGAAGTAAAATGTTAAAATCATCCAAAAGATTTCACCGTTGTGTTTAATATTAACTTATGTAACTGTAATTAAATATTTTAATCAGCTCCTTTTTTTGCGTTTTCCTTTCACTGTCTGTGATAATAGTTTAAATCTTTTACTTAATTTTCCTGTAAAATTTATTCGATTAGATAATGTTAAACGATTTGAAATATTCAAAGCTTTTGACTGATACTTATAAATCAAAACTTTTTAATATTTAATATTAGCCTCAATTTTTTATAGTATACTTGAATTAATAAGCACTTTTTTAAATCTAAAAGATTAACCCTAGCACCGTTCTGTAAAATAATTACTTTTTAAACACAAAAAAGAATAAAAAAAGTCCTCCTACGCTGACTGACCTTTTAAAAATTATTTTCACAATAAAAAAAAGGATTATTTGTCTAATAAATGACAGACACAAGTTTTCACTTACCTCGCCAACCTGTTGCACGTCGAATGCTGTGTTCTGATCCGTATCCAGAGTTTATATAGGCCCCGACACCGGAGTGGCAGGGGTGCTCAAACTTTTGCACGTTTAACTTTGACTGTGGGACTTAGAATTATGTGACGTCACTACATAAATTCACCAAAAATTCCTTGAGTGATTTGGACCTTGTATAATCATACACTTTGTCCAGTCTATTAGAACTATTTTTACTATTTTTGTATAGATAAAAAAAACACTAAAAACTATACTCCATTTGAAATATGACTAAACATTTAAACAACCTTTTTTTTACTATTCGTTTAATCGATTTTGACTTCTATTCCATAGGCATAAGGATGGCATCAAAAGCAAAAGTGGTTACAACACCAACTATTTACTGCAGCCGCCATTTATCATGCCACCAAAGACATAAAAGCTAAAATCGGTTGAACGAATAGGTAATGAAAAAGGTTTGTTTAAATTAAAAAAAAAAGGTAAATAGGTAATAGGTAGATAGGTAATAGGTAGATAGGTAATAGGTAGATAGGTAATAGGTAGATAGGTAAAAAGAGAAATACTCACGTTTTTACTGGCGGACGTTCGATTTATAAATGTTGCGTCATTCAAATAATAAATATAGGCAGAATTATGTGACGTCATTACATAAATTCACAAAATATTTCCTGAATAATTTAGGTAGAGTATAATCATAAACTTTGTCCAGTCATAACCACTGTTTCACTACTTTTGTGTTGTAAAAACAATTAATAGGTAAAAAGAGAGAAAATAAAACAATTCACACTAAAAATATGACATTGATACGGAAATACTCGAACATTTTTGCCTGTGGACGTTCGATTTATAAATGTTGCATCATTCATAAAATTAAATATAGTAGAGCATAATTTTGCCAGCTCAGCATGCGGCATGATTTTTGCAAGTATAGTTGATGCATATCTTACATCTGCATAACTAGTATGACTATAATTGGACTTCGATAAATCAATAAATTAGAGACTACAATGCTAAAAGTATTTAAGTTCATTTTTGGAAGCGTTACTGTTGAATTCCTAAAATATCTAAAGCAATAAAATATATGTTTGTAATATTCGTATTTTTTTTTTAGTAATTGTACATTATAATCATAGCTTATAAAGCTTGGCATCTAATAGGCAAATATTTTGTAGAGTACAGTATAAATATGGTAACCCAAACTTATCTTAATTAATTTGCATTGATGCCTTTAATTAGATCGGTTTTGATCCAGTCGAATGAAGCCGATATAATAATAATAATAATAATATGGGAAGTGGACACAGCAGTCATTGTGCCGATAATCGTGACGGCCAATGGCTTATTAGCCAAGAGCTTCGACACACATCTCAGGAAACTCTCGTTAGGCAGTTGGATCAAGGGCCTGATTCAGAAAGCAGTACTCTTGGATACGGCGCGCATTGTCCGGAGGTTCCTTTCTCAGGAACCCTGACCACCGGCAGCTTGGACCCTGCTCCCGATGCTGGTGGGCTACTATTTTTTATATTTTTAAATGTTTTTTTTTTTCATAATTTTTTTGTTAAGAAATATTTAAAAATGTATGAAATATGTATATATAATTTAAATAAATGGAATAATAATATAATATAATATACTCGTATTCCACAACTATCACACAACACCGTCTAGCCCCAAGCTAAGCAGAGCTTGTATTGATATGTATTAAATAATGATGTAGATCGTTTAATACCGAGTCTAAATTGCTTCTTAGGTTTCTATCATCAAAATATAAAACGTTGAATTATGGGCGAGCAACTAAACCAAATCTTACTCGAGGGATCATCTCCTGGACAGCCAACAGCACTATTTTACATGTTCAAAAGAATTTAGCAACCAAAAGAAAATACTTTTGGTTGCACCTGCACGATTGAAAAAAAGTTTTCTTGTGTAATAGAATCAGGAATGAAGATATCCGCAAGAGAACCAGGGTTGCCGACATAGCACGTAGAATCGCCAAACTTAAGTGGTAATATGCCGGGCACATTGCACGCAGAACAGATGGCAATTGGGGCCGAAAGGTTCTGGAGTGGCGGCCGCGTACCGGAAAACGCAGCGTTGGAAGGCCTCGCACAAAGTGGACCGATGACCTGGTCAGGGTCGCTGGAGTCCGATGGATGCGAGACGCACAGGACGGTCCATTGTGGCGACGCTTGGGGGAGGCCTATGTCCAACAGTGGACGTCTTTTGGCTGAAATGATGATTGAAAAGAAATAAATAAAAAGGCAATAGGTATTTCAGTCCATTATAATCGGACACAAGAGTTTACCTGCTTCAAAGAGTTTTTTTTATGGTAGGAAAAATCATCCAATGACAAATCCCGCCCTTGGGCGGAGCGGGAAGTAGTGTCAGACTCTTACTGACTAAAAACCTACCCCATTCCTTCTTTGCCTATAATGCCGGGGCTGAGCCTTCCTCTCAGAAAATGGCCCTTGACCCCAGCAGGCTTCGACCCTGCCTGCCTGTATTTAGCAGGCTAGGCCTCTACGGTTTGCTGACAGCTCCTTGAGGCGCGCGGGAGGCATATCTCGGAGTAAGGTGTCGACAAAATGTGACTAAACACTCCAACATTGTACAATGTTGGTCTCTAGTTATCTATACAATTTCTCTCTTGCAGATTGAAATCTGACACATTCCGTCAATAGATATATAACATCTTTTGCTATCACACACTCTTCACAATTTGGTGTATTGGTTTTTTTAGTAAAAAATGCAAAATTATTGAATGGTCTGTTTCTTAGTATAAAATGAACCATTGCTATAAACTTTTTGCTAAGCCTAGGGTTACAAAATCACGGTATATGAGGAGTCTCTGAAACTGTAAACCTATACATATTCCTTTTTCTTTCGATCGTCCATTGAAATATTCTTTCCAAACTTCGTAACATTTGTTTTTATTTCTAGGAAATAATAAGTTCCAATATCTGTTTCTCTTCATCTATACCCGACTTTGCTTATTACCCTTTATACCTATATCTGTAGAAAGCTTTTGCAATTTCAGATCTATCTTTTAGAAAAATCATATATTTTAGATAGAATTTCATACGCTATCGATGAAACTCGGTGCCCAGAGGCACACCAAGCTATGTCATATCAATGTTTTTCTGTTATTATCAATACTTAGAATATAAAAAATGCCTCTGAAATTGCAAAAAGTTCCAAATACAGAACTGCCACATAATTATTTCTGGTCGTATCTGATGTGACGGCTGCGTGTTCTCGAGATACTCTTGTAGCTTTAAAGAACGCTCTCAAGCTCCCTAAAGCGAGAGAAGTAATTAGATGATTTCCCTCCTAAAATAAAAATAGAAGTAATCTTGAAGGTGTACCATTACCAATGCCATTGATTCGATTAATAAGCACACCTTGGTAATAAAATCTAAAAAACAATTACCTCACATTTTTTATTTTCTTTGTTTTTTTGTTTGTGTTTTTTGTTTTTTGTTTTCTGGACTTAGCAGTTGATTGGTTTTTAAATTCCGTTTTCTTAGTCCTTTTTAAGGCTTTTAAAGTAGAAGCTAGTGGAATATTCATATAAAATCCTGCAATATCAAAAACTTTGTTAGTATTTAAAATACTAAAAAAGACACAACATGTCAGACTTTTGGGGGTATGGGAACAGAGAGTAAAGTCCCACATACCTCCATTGAAAAGGGAGGATCCTCCGACCAGACAGGTGTTATGTCTGGTGGGCTATTGCCCGATAGATGAATTCGGGTTTGTTCTTCCCGGTTTGTTGTTCCAATCGCGCCGCGAATCTTACTTGCGCGATGCAGGATTAGTTAATTTGTGAAGACATAGATGTCGCTACATCACTCCCCTCCGGAGATCGGAGATCGATGGTTCTTGATGCTTCTTGATGCGTCGTGTGATGCGTGCCAAGCCAATGGAGGTTGGTTCCAGTGAGTCGGAACCGGATTCCGCATAGTTCTCGGTGAGTCGGAACTGTCTGCGGTGATGCCCCAGTGAGTCGGGGTGGTGCTATCCCAGTGAGTCGGGATACGATGCTGCAGGCTCCAGTGAGTCGGAGTAGTGCGGCTGGCTCCAGTGAGTCGGAGCGGTGCTGTGCGACGTAGGGCTTGACTGCTGTCGTCGACCAGGAGAGGTTCTTCAAGGCTCTTCATGTGACTGGCCGAAGGTACAGGTGCTTAGCCAAGGTCGCTGATGAGGCTGAGGGTGATGACCAGGTATGACCAAGTAGTCATGCTGGTGGTTAGGATACCCATATAGCCGTGGGTGCTGGCTGTATGGCTCGCTGCTCGAAAGCTTGAGGAAGTGATGATGACGTCACGAAGTAGTAGCTGCACGAAGGCTGCGCTGACGTTCTTTGTCGAGGGTCACCAGTTTGGGGTTAGTGAAACAGAGAGTAAAGTCCCATATACCTCCGTTGAAAAGGGAGGATCCTCCGACCAGACAGGTGTTATGTCTGGTGGGCTACTGCCCGATAGATGAATTCGGGTTTGTTCTATATGTTCCAATCGCGCCGCGAATCTTACTTGCGCGATGCAGGATTAGTTAATTTGTGAAGACATAGATGTCGCTACAGACTGTTACTGACTAAAACCCAGTGCTTCTTCAGTTAACTCCGCGAGGGTCAGGTTAACACTTAGGAATTCGCAGGCCTGGCAGACATCGGCCTTAACTAGTCCCATCAATCTAGAAACTACATAGGAGTATATTCACAGAATTATTTAGCTTTCTTTTAGTTGCAAGTTACATTCATCTAAAGAAGTAAACATTTTACTTATTCATTACATAACAGCTATCCACTTACGACGACATAAAAAATGTCCATAAAAAGCCTTTTATGTCAGCCCTGTAACTTCGCTTCAAAGTTTGAGCACCTCTGCCGGTGATGGTAGCGGAATCACGTCCACAGTGTTTAAAGATAATTCATTTACGTTTCGCCCGCTAGCGTGGCCCGGCCGCCCTCGCATTTACAACTACCCTCATTCATAGGGACTTTAGACTGTCACCATAGATGGACATGGCTTTGAGGAAAGTATTCTATTGCATGGCAGCAATTGCTTTTTTTTTAAACTGATATAAACTAGTGATTGACTGCGATCCTACCTGATGGTAAGCAGTGATGCAATCGTTGATGGTGAGGCGTACTAGTTTATTAAAAGCCTATTCACCCTAGCTTTGACGACACCTAAATTATAATCAGATGGGGAGACTGCAGCAGGCAAAGTTAAACACGCATTGGGTTGTACCAAATTGGGATGAATTTATTTATCAAATTGGTCTTAATTTTGTTCATATTTTTTTTTTCAACAATTTTGTTCTACTGGTTGAGTGTAAGATAGATGACTCGCCACTAGCGCGTGGACCAATAAAATTGTGGCTAGCAGAGGTCACAATCTATTTTAAATTCCATACATCATCATCATTTCTGTCGAAAGACGTCCACTGCTGGACATAGGCCAGGGTGGCCTATGGTGTGAAAGTGGTATGTGGTGAAAGTGAAACCCGGGGCCTTGGAACGAAGAAAAAGATTTTATTTTTTATTTTATTTAGATTCCTTCATGTTAAGAGAGATGCTTGTATAAATAGATTCGTACCTATCTATTTTGTGTCGTAAGCCACTGGACGCAAATGACTGCCTTCGAAACATTTAGTGATCAAGGAAAATCTGTTTTGCAAATTAAAATATCAAATTGTAATGAAAAAACTAGGCCAGATGAATGAGACTCGATTTCAAAGAATCACCCTAATCCTTTTCCTTTCAAACCGTGGGTGTAATAAACTTGGTTTATTCTCGTAGTTAATAAGGAATCGATAGCAGCATAAACTATTTAATATTCTTAACATGTGATGTTCAATACGAAAACGGAAGTTAATGGTGCCTGAGGGTGAGGTGTTTATAACCCGAGGTTAAATTTCGTCAGTAAATTTTCACTTCAAATTTTGTAAGTAGCTCTATTATTTATTAATCCTTACTATAACTAAAATAGTTGACCCCGCAAGCGTTGTTCTGCCATATTAGTTATCAAAGAATGAAATAGGGTAGGGGTAGGAGAGTAAACAAGTATTCAAACAAGTATTTTTTCGTAACAAGCTTTTATAGCGCGGTATATATATTTATATACCGGGCTAGAAATAATACTTATCAAGACCATTGCAAAAAGCTCAAACACGATAAGGTAATCATATTACCATCAGGTTACCCTGGTTGCCATCTAGCAACAAAGTACTCGTCAAGACGAATCATACGAGCTCAAACTCGATGTGGTTGTATCGTTTAACTACCAAGTTTCTATGGCCACCTTCCGGTTATATCATCAGATCAGCTCCACGTCGTAATAATTTTGCATTGTCATCCAATTGAAATAAGCATGCAAAATTTCAGCTCAATCGGTAACCGGGAAGTGGATCAAATTTAATTTGCAAGATTTGATCACAGACAAACATCGGTCAGGTGAAACTAAATAAAACGCTTGTAATAAAAAACTTTTTCCAAAAAAAAAATATAACCGACTTCACTAGAAAAAAAACCTCTAAAATGATCAAAATAATTTTATTTTCGGAAGTCGGTGTTTCTCGGTATTGTTAGTTTCTTATTTAACACCGACTTCTGAAATTAAAGTTATTGTGTTAAGAATTGAAAGTGAAACCGTGAAAGTAATACGTGTATTAGTGTTCACAAAAAACAGACGTCACAATTTTTTTTTTATGGTAGGTAAAATCATCCAATGACAAATCCCGCCCTTGGGCGGAGCGGGAAGTAGTGTCAGACTCTTACTGACTAAAAACCTACCCTGTTCCTTCGTAGCCTATCGTGCCGGGGCCGGGTATTCCTTTCGGAAGTTAACCCATGACCCCAGTAGGCTTCGACCCTGCCTGCCTGCAGTTAGCAGGCTGGGCCTCTTCGGTGTGCTGACAGCTCCTTGAGGCGCGCAGGAACAGAACGCGCCGTCGACGACTTGGGCTCGGTCCGGTCGGTTACTGGATGATCGGACAGCATGCTACCCATTGCACGCCGTCCGCAAGCCCGCGCCTACGGTGGCCGGAAATCGGGATCGGAATCCCGGCGGTGGCTGGGGCGAGCGCCCCGTTGCCTCTGCCTGATGCGGTCGGCCTCCTTCTTTGCTAGCATTACTGCTTCGCATCACTATTTCATTGATTTGTTCCATGGTCTAATTCCGAAGTTCTTCAACAGATCTTTACCAAACCTGGCGGACAAACTCTTCAAAAAAAAAGAATTTTGAAAATCTTATGTATGGATAAAATAAAAAGATTAAGTACTTTTTTCTAAAACTACAATAAATTTATGCATGTATTAAATACTTTTTTTAAATTTTATCTTTACAAATTGATAGTGTTTCATGTATCGAATCGACCCTCCACGGTATTAAAACGATAAAAAATTAACGTTATATATAACAGTCTGATAAATATAATCTAATTAAGTGTACACCAAAATTTGTAACACAAACATACATTTTAGTATCTCTAAATACACTAATATTACTACCAAAGGAAAGTATTACTAAGGTCTTAAGTCCTCACGTATTGTTTTGAAATGTAAACAATCTTAGTTTCAATGGCAAGGTTCAAAGAAAGGGTCTCCAAACGGAATAGGGCTGCAATGAAATAATACATTTTGATATAACTGGAGAAAGTTTGCCGTTCGGCTGAGGTGGATATTGCCCAAGCTCAGGTGAGGGTATTGTAGAGCTGAAAGCTATAGTGGCATATTTCCACGTGTATCAAAAGACGTTTTTCAATACTTACGAAGAAATAAATAAACGTGCTAACCGCCCAGACTGATATGATAAAATATGTAATAAATCGTAGTGGAGGCACACTTTTCCGCACTAGTGCGAAAAATAGACTAAATTGCGTTACTAAAAGCGGAATGGATAGGAACAGGTTTGCCAGTAAGACTGAGCACACACTTGAGACAAGACAGTTTTTAGACAGACTTGTCTCACATAGACAATGTCTGTCTCAAAACTAAAACGAAACTGTTTTGCCTAAGAAACGTCGCACACCTAAAAACGAAACTGTTTTGTCTAGGGATGAAACGATGCCATTGAGGTACCGATACTCGATACTGTATCGATCATGACGTATCGATACTTACTCAGAAGCAATTGAAAAGTATCGATACTGTGTCGTTTTGAATCGTTTTCGGAAAATGTTGAGTCGAATTGGAGTATTGGACTTGAACTGCGGAATGGAGTGAAGATTCAAAGACACAAACCGAATCAACTCAATCCATCGAAACAGTGACTCGGCCCATCACTAACTAAGAAGGAGGTATAGTAGGCGGCAAATAAGTTGAATCGTTTGCCATGGTTACGCGAAGCCCCTCATTTCGGTTGAAACTCCGAAAATTGGTTACTGCACATTCAAGGTCGACCACCATGATAGTTCAACTTGTGTGACGAGGATTATAACTGATTTTCGGGTCTCAATCGAAGTACCCTACCTCGATTGACACCCGAAAAAGTTCAATCGATCTGAGGGGCTGCGCGTTAGCAATGGTTTAACTTATTTGCCGCGTATACGCCACTAGATTGTTTAGGCGTTAGTTAGACTTGTCACTGAGCAATTTTGTATTGAGGCTTTTTTCCTGAAGTCTGTGCGTCTCCATATATTATGTAAGCCTAAGTTGCGTGCTACGCTTTAGCTACGGCGTAGCTGTCAGTGCTACGAGGTCTACGCAGACGTAGCAAAAATACTCCGCGGTAATTCTTCTCTTCTGGTTGCAGTTATGTATTTCTTGTTTTTTTGGGTTTTGATTAATACCGTTCCTTTTTCGTTTTAATAAGAATACTAGAATTAGAATAAACTTCATTGTTCACCAAAATAGTAACATAAATTTACACAAACTTAAACATAAATGAGTACAATGGCGATTTTATCGCTGACAGCGATCTACCAGACCTTCGGACTACTATAAATATCAAAAATAAATTAGGTAATTTGAAACTACAACAAATACATGTAATTTGTAATATTTAGATTATAATGCCCTTTTAGAAGTCTCGTCTAGCTTCTGCGCGCAGCTACGCCTACGTGAAATTGTTGGTTCGTTATCATTAGTACCATTAACAGTTCCATCATGAAACTACAGAGCAGTACAGAGAACTAGAGAGCAGTGGTGGCCGAGTGGACACGGCCCCGACTAACGAATTGTAGGTCGCGGATTCAAACCCAGCCAGGCGCATTACTTTGTATAATTTATATCATCACCACTGCTCTCAAAACATTGAAGGAAAACATCGTGATGAAACCGGCATGTCCTAGGACCAAAAAATTCGAAAACAAGTGACAGTCACCAATCCACACCGGGCCTGCGTGGTGGATTACGGCCCATTCCCTCTCCTAGAGAGAAGGCCTGAGTCCCAGCAGTGGGATCGTTTAAAGGCTGATGATGATGATGATGATGATGATGGAACTACTGATGATTTTTGTAACTACTAGTTCCATTTTGAAAGAATCTGGAAATAATGGAACTAATGTTGAATTTTATTATCACTAGTTCCACTATTTTTTTTATTTTAGGCACTTGAGAATTTTTTTGAAGGGTGGAAAACACTAGAGGTAGAAACAGCTGTAAAATATTTGAAGGTTTGAAAAACACTAGGGGTAAAATAAAATCAATAATATATCATTTACTTTTTTGTCTTTCGGGTTCAGCATAACCTTAAAGACGCAGAATTTACCAAGAGAAATGATTTTGTTATTGAAGCCCAAATGCAACTACTAACAGGCGAAATATTTGTGGGTAATTTTTTTGTGCAATTACGTTGAGTAATTTATAATTGCAAAGATGATTATTTTAAAAACCCGTTGTGATTTTCAATTAAAAAAAACCTAAAAGTTTTTTTTACCTCTAGTGTTTTTCCGCCCTTCAAAAAAATTCACAAGTGCCTAAAAAATATATATAGTGGAACTAGTGATAATAAAATTCAACATTAGTTCCATTATTTCCAGATTTTTTTAAAATGGAACTAGTGATTACAAAAATCATCAGTAGTTCCATCATCATCATCATCGTCATCATCTTCAGCCTTTCAATGTTCCCACAGCTGGGATTCAGGCCTCCTCTCTAAGAGAGAGAGAGAGAGGGAATGGGCCGTAATTGTTTTCGAATTATATATCTCATGTGTTGTTCCAGAACATAGTATATCTGCTTGTCAAGTTTTATCGAAATCCTTTCAGCCGTTTGAGCATGAAGGAGTAACAAACATACACATCTATATATATAAAAGAAGAAACTGACTAACTGACATATCAATACACAGCCGAAACTACTGAGTTTAGGAACGTGAAATATTGCACAAAGCTTCTCTTCATGATGTGAAGTAGCACTAAGCAGAGATTTTTGAAAATTCGACTTTTATGAGTGTGTGAAAAAGGCGAAATTCAATTGTATGCAAAAGTTAATTTCTTCGTCCCATAAAGTTGTCACTTAGCATGCCTAGCAACCCATGTAAACTAAAAACTGGGCAACTGCGAGACGGACTCGCCCACTGAGGGTTCCTTACAAACTAACTTATGTAAATAGTTCAATTCCCGAATCGAGATTCGAAGATTTTTTCGAATCGAAAAAAGTTTTTTTTTGGTGACGTAACAACTTTTCAGTTTTTAGATTTAGTCCTATACTGGTGCTGTAAGACCTTGCTTCATGTTAAATTTCAGGGTCCTAGGTCAAAGGGAAGAACCCTATGAATTTTGATTTCCTTGAGACTGTCGAAATACACATTTTTTGCGACATACGGCCGTATCTTTTTTTTCGTTAACCTAGAAGTTTAAGTTTTTTAGACTGCAAACCTAAGTAAATGGTTTTAATTTCAACTCGATACCTCTACGCGTTCTCGAGGTTCCGTTTTTTTCTTTTGTGTTACGGAACCCTAAAAAAGTTTTCATTATTCGTTTTTAAAAATACGAGACCTATATGAAAATACCTATCGACTTACGGTGTGTTCAAAGTTGTACAGGAGAATATTATTCCTTGGGTTAATAAACTTGAGATTTGGCGCAACTTCTTTTTTTTCAACTTTAAATCAAACTGAATAATTAAGACTGTCATTATTAGCATAAAAAATTTACAAGATTTCGTGCACATGAAGTGGCTGGCAAAGTTCTAGTAATAGAATATGGCTAAAATATTTTCTGTGGGCTAGCCAGCCCTAGTAATAACATAGGTGATTTAATTACCCTCGATGTAATTGATACAATTACGCATCGTCGGCTTAGGCCCAGCGCTGAACAACTACGTAACAGACTGTTTTTGTTATCAACACTATATTTAGGAACACAAGTGTAATTGGTTGCGCAAATAAGCTTAATGGACTGTATGTTTGAAAAAGCGATCTAAGGTTTGTTAACAATATGCAGGTACTGTGCCTTTATTGATGAATGGATGTATTAGGGAGGAACACTGACCTTTTGACCTCGAAGGTTCCACGTGGCGCCGGCCGGCGAACCCCGACTTCGCACATTCAATCACTGCCAGGTCCTGTATTGCACTACACTGCACTATTGTTGAGTCTTTGAATGGTTGGATCACGAAATAGTCAATTTTCTTGTAATTTCGAGCGGGCGATGTTAGCGGAGCGGTCACATTCACAATCGAAACACAAACACGTTATGTCATTTTCATTTCTTGAGGTCGTGCGGGGAAGGGAAACGGAAGGGATAGGATTGCTAGGCCAAAAAATAAATTACAAAAAACAAAATCGCGGATCATAGCAAATTGGCGCAACCAGTAATCAATGTTGAGCCTATATAAATGGGAAAGAAACTTACAATTACGAAGTAAAATTTTACTCTATACATCGAATTATTTTCTTTAGATAAAATATTAAAAGAAGAAAAATAAAAACAACTAATTAAAACTATACACCGTTAAATTTTGGTCGTATTAATCCCGCGGAGGGTCGATTCGGTCCATGAAATACTATCGATTTGTAAAGAGAAAATTAAAAAATAAAGTACTTTTTATTAAACTCGAATTAATTTACGCATGTACGAAATTAATTTCATTAAATAAACGAGTCGATGACCTTGTAGGTAGTTGTCGGTCGTTGCGAAATAACTACCTACAGTTCATTGGCCTTGCTCAGCTTAAAGGTCTTAAGCTTTGTTTTTCATTTTTATCGATTCGACCCTCCGCGGGATTAAAACGACCAAAATTTAACGGTGTATAATTTAACTAGAAGGTGTCTTGTGGGATAATTAGATACTTTTATCTAGGTTATTTTAATCTTAATTGGAGTTTTGTGTGTATTTAAGTAGTGTTCCTTCATATTTTTAGAATTTTATAAACTTAAAAATAAGTAGGTAATTACTATTAAAATGACGAATTAAAGTATAAAAATAATATTTGTTATTTTTATTCCAGAAAAAGAATAGCAGGTACATGTGACCAAGTAATCTCATCACGGGTCTATCTCCGACATACTCACGCACCAGCCGCCCCGACTCCGACCTCGACTACAGAAGGTGCAGGCTTGTGGACGACGAGCAATTGGTAGCTCGCCGTCTGGCCGTCATCATCATTCAGACCGAGCCCAAATCGTCGACCGCGCGTAGTGTTCCATGTGCTCTTCAAAGAGATGGCAACAAACCGCAGGGCCCAGCAGGGCCGATGCCCTCTAGGGCCGCAAAGATTTCCTGAAAACGAAAGCTGTGGTCCTAGAACACAAAGGGCAACTGAAGGACACAGGTGTCGTTTTAGTCAATGAGACTGACACGCCCTCCCTTTCCACCCTAGAGCGCGAGAAGTCATTGCATGATTTCCCACTTTAACAACCTTATCGTCTTACTGTTCATACAAGTGTAGGAAATTCATTTTTTTGAAAATTTTTGTTTCTACATCTTTATTTTTCCTGAAAAAACCCCGAAAAAATTTATTTTTAATTATTTATTTTTTTACATGATTTTCTAAAATTACGTAATAATAATACCCCCTGGCATGTGAGGGGAAAAAAGGGTCAATCTCTAACGTTAAGCAATACTTGTCAAGGTTGGTTTGTGGATGGGTGACCATCGCCACTAATCAAGATTCATCCGTGGTTCGGAAAGTACGCTCGTCCCGGGTGTCATTTATCGATCTTTGACAACTTTTTTGTCACCTATGGGGATACGAAAGAATGAAGAACTAAACGAGATGGAGTACCTAGTCGCAAACACACGACCCTGGGGAATAGGACACGAAAACATTCGTCGGGCTTAACCGTCGCAAGTAGTTAAAGGCTTAAAAACTTGTTGTTTCATCCAACGCAATTCAACGCAATGTTTGATGGAAAGGCAACGTGAAAAAAGAGATAACGCCTAAACGCTCTGTTTTTTTTTTTTTTTTTTTTTTTTTTTTTGGCATTCAGTAATTCCATCGTTTACTCGAACATTCCACAAAACATGTTCCAAGAAATACCCGTTATCTTAACAACCAGGTAAAAGGGTTTTAGAAAAAAAAATCGACATTATATGCGGCAAGGTTTGTATAAATATACTTTCTTTGTGGAGCAGTGGTGGCCGAGAGGTAACGGCCCCGACTTACAATTAGTAGGTCGCGGGTTCAAGCCCGGCCAGGCGCATTACTTTGTGTAATTTATTCCATCACCACTGCTCTCAAAACGGTGAAGGAAAACATCGTGAGGAAACCGGCATGTCCTAGAACCAAAAAATCGAAGACATGTGACATCCACCAACACGCACTGGGCCCGCGTGGTAGATTACGGCCCTTTTCCTCTCTTAGAGAGGAGGCTTGTGTCCCAGCAGTGGGAACATTAAAAGGCTGATGATGATGATGAGTGCATTATGAATGTGTCTATATCCGTATTAGTGCGCCTCACCATCAACGATTGCATCACTGCTTACCATCAGGTGGGATCGTAGTCAAGCACTAGTTTATATATAAAAAAAAAATTCTTTTCTTGATTATATTATTGTATACACCTATACACCTCATTTATGAATAGGTTAATTTATTTTTGTCATTTACAAATCAAATACATGTTGTGCTGGTGCTGCAGCTGCGGCTGCGGAGAACCTCAAGCGGCGGAAATATAATAACTTTGTTAGTAGTTATATTTTCGAGCCGTTTGGTATTGAAACTCTCGGATCGTGGGGTCTGGGTGCCCACAAATTATTTAATGAGCTTGCCAAACGGCTTATTGACACTTCACGTGACCCAAGGGCTGGCTTTTGCCTTGGGCAGAGGATAAGTATTGCAATACAGCGTGGCAATGCTGCCAGCCTTTTAAGTACTAAAGTCCAGTCCAGTCGACAGCGATGCGGAAGAGTCTTTTGACGACTTACTTTAGATTACTTTTTCTTGATATATTTTTATTTAGTTATGTTTTTATTTCAATTAAAACCTAGATAATATCCACAAGATATCTGTGTTTTCAAAATATCTGAAGAAAGATATGTTAAAACATCATATGAAGTAGTAGCTGCTGCTAGCAGCTTTGCCTGCATGGAAGTAGTTTTCGCCATACAAACTTTGGACACCGTTTCAACCCATTAGGATCTGAATTTTAGAAAATCCTTTCTTAGTACTCGCCTATGTCATAAAAGGAAGCGTTATTCAAGATTTCACGCTCCTAGTCTAAATAGTTTCGGCTTTGCTTTGATATGTCAGTCAGTTTCCCCTTTTATATAGATACATAGCTAAACATAATCTTTCTTTTCTTTTGGGAAAAACTACATCTTTCTTCACAAATCTAATAAGCTGCCCCATTAATTCTGCCAGCAGTGTAAGTGTCAACCTCAGACGTCACAGAGCAGAGTAAGAAATGAGCCAATTACACTTGCTTACATACTTACAGCAGCTATCGTAATGAATCTTTATTTTTTATTCAAAACTCCGATAAACAAAATGGCTGTCGAATGCTTTTGTAGTTGGATTGAGCTGTTTTGATACTTGAACTGTTTTCGTAGTAATTTAGATTAACATCATCTTGTTAAAAATTGGATCACAATTATTCTTTCCAGAAAGAATAATTGTGATCCAATTTTTGTATTGAGTGTTTGAGTCTATTCTTGTTTAAGTATATTACATTTTTTTTATATATATATATATTCATACTAGCTGATTCGGCAAACATTGTTCTGCCATATAAATTATTTAAGAAGAAAATCGAGGTTGGGAGTAGGGGGGTAAAAAATAGTGTACACCCTATTCTCAAACCTTCTGAATATACACGCAAAATTTTCATAAGAATCGTACGAGAATATTTTTTTTACCTATCACACAACGACGTCTAGTCTGTTGCTAAGCAGAGCTTGTGTTGAGTACTAGACAACTGATAAACATACCTATATATTTCTAAATACATACATATTATAGATAAATTACACCCACACAGAACAAATGAACGTGCTCATCACACAAAAAAAAATCCTGGGTAGGAATCAAATCCACGACCTCCGGCATAGCAGTCAGGGTCACGAATCACTAAACCAACAGGCCAGTCACATCGTATATATGTTTATTAGATTTATCTTATATTTTTTCAGATTTATCTCTCTACCACCCTTTATTGACTGGTAGATAAACTTTTGCGGTCAAAGATTTCTTTTTTTAAATAAATGTCAAAAAACTAACAATTAAGCTAAGTAGTTAATTGTTAGTTCAGGCTCAGGCCTTTCTGTTCGAGGGAAAGGACTACTTCAAAAGTTTGAAGTAGTCGTTTCCCTCGAACAGAAAGGCCTGAGGAGGCAGCCGAAATATTATTATTATTTCTTTATTGACAGGCAACTAAGGCCCATAGATAAAATAAATGTCGGCTCGTCCAGAATGATTCGAGCCAGATCATCTACCTGGTAGGCCTACGTGGGTATCATGCAAAGAATAAAAACGGCTAGAAACTGAATTGGTTTACTTCTCAATACATTTCGATACAGTGCACTTTTATTAGGAAGGTACAAACAACAAAACGGACAGTTTCAGAATGTCTTGACTTTGTGATGGCCTGGCTGAGAGTGTCCGCTGTCTGGGCGGATTTCTCCCACCTCAAGCTCATAGCGAAAGCGCGCCACCTTTAGTTCTTCTAGTTACCACTAGATGGCGTGCCTTTTTTGTTGTCAACAAATCAATACCGGATACAACATACATAACATTACAATCTCAAAAATACATGCCAAATTAATATATATTAAAAAATATCACAAAAAATAATACCATTATTATAGACGTAACATCAGCGTCGTGTTCCGCTGCGTGGTGTCGCGTAACCGTCCCCAGAAACATCGATACAGCCTATCGGCCAAAATCCTCTCTCAAAAAGATCTGAAGATGGTTGGAACTCGTGTCACGAACGACTTGAAGTTGATGTCGTGACGCAAATAAACGTCGTAACCTAGTCTTCACTCTCATATACTGCACGACTTTCTTAACCTTTAAATATTATAAACTGTTTCCCATCTTATACCAATTTTTCTGTTTCATCTAATTACCGTAACCTACCTTAACAAGCAGCGCCACGCTTCATCGAAAAGCTTACAAAATTAATACACTTGGTGTAATTGAATAATTAATGATAAGCACCTGTCAAAATGGACAAGATTTAGGTTAATTTTGGGGTTAAGTCAAACCGCGTTGTTAATATTTAATTTGAGAATCGCTAGAACTATTAAATGATGGGCTTGGTTGAAATGCCAGTCTATATCATACGGCTTTCGAAACATGATTTACACAAAGTTACTACTTCAAAATATTTTCTTATATTAATAGTAATTTAAGATATTGCCAAAATAACAAAGGCTATTAATATATGAATTTGATTCTCACCATTAGCATCTCATGAATGTTTTAATACCGTCGATTGGTTAAAAAGAAATTAAAGATTAGCAAAAGATATTAAAGGCAAACAGTATAGTTTAAGTAGCTTAATTTAATAAATCTGCCTAACATTTTCCAAACTCTGATGAGTTTGGCTTGCAGTCTACAAGCACAGTACAGACTCCACAACCCAGTAGCTGGATAACGCGATAACAAAACTGCTGGGGCCCAGGGGGGCCGATGCCTGGGCAAATAAAAGGACATACGTATAGGTGTGTCTTAGAAAAAAAAAAAATAATATTGTTAGTCTATGAGGTATTTGTAATATAGGTTCTGAAATAAAATGATAATTATTAGGTATTATTTTTTTAGGCAGTACTTAAACATCTGACACGAATTCTCGCTCCCACCTAAAATAAACCGCTTGATCAAGTATCAAGATTTTATAGAGGAGCAACATATCCGAAGTTAATATGATCACGTAGAGCATCCGGCACTCCGTCTCAATTTGCTCGGCGCGTGCTAAGCGTCTGTCTAAATAATTCATACTTTGTTGAAGTACCTACAACCTCCTCTATTCGGACTACACTGATTTTTTTTTAACTTGCTATTTCCATACATTTGTTGCGCATTATGTATGTTCTTAGTTACTTTTTTATTTAATCTATATATTTATTGTGTTTTTGTAATGTAAAAATTGTAAATGTGTAATGTAAATAAAATAAATAATTTCCTTATTTATTATTAACCTTGTCATATGATTTTTAGTTACACAAAAATAAAGAATTTACCAGTCCACTCCACACCACAAGGAAAATCAGCTTCAAAATTACCGAATTACTCAATCAACATTCATGAAACGTAAAAAAAGGAATTGTCATAATTAAATATTGTTAGTTAAAATTCCGTCCGATTACTTAGTTTACCTTTTGAAACTCTGTTGGTCGTGATCGGAATTTTATTTAAATTAAACGCACGGATTTAAGACAAAAAATATCTTAAGAATGGCCCTTTAAAAAAAGATAAATCATTCAGAGACAGAAATAGGTAAATGTTTAATTTGAAAAGAGAATAATTTTACATATTAATGTGTTTTTTGGGAAAAATACAATAGGTGCACTCTTTAGTAGTCATAGCCATGGCCTTATCATTTCACAAAGTCTTTGCTTTGGTTTTTACTTTTTTTCATTTAGCTTAATACGTAGGTTGGGGGAGGCCTATGTCCAACTGTGGACTTCTTTCGGCTGATATGATGATGATGATGATGATGAATACGCAATTACCAGAGGTCGGAGTAGGTAGATTGATTTTATATACTTGCGTCAAGATATTATAATATGGACATGCCATTTTATCCATAGATAATGTGCGGGAAGTACCGGAAAAAGTTCCGGGATTGGAATTATGGCCTAAAATAAAATAAAGCGTCATACTGTTAAGCGTCATTTCTAATTCAACAGTAAGGGACAAAATACGGTGTAACTATTCCAAGGTATTTTTGTATAAAATAAAATACTGATTTCTTTCACCATTAGCTATCACTGGCAGCGTAGATTGATAGTTTAATACGTTTTTCACCTTAAACACAAATTCGTGCTAATTTTAAAATTCCGGAACAAATATCACAATAAATATGAAGTTCCGGTATTTTGGAGGCATATCCATATTATCCTCTACGTTTGACGTCAACGACCTTAAATCAATCTACCTACTCCGACCTCTGGTAATTACGTACACAAGAGCAATGGAGCGTAGCATATTAAGTGTCATGCAAGCCAGTAAGTACTACTCGTAGTAATGTTTAAATCCACTATAAACTATGGACGCGCTATAGACTTGAATATATTGTTATAGCGTGCTATTTTATAAATATTTATAATAAAAAAAGCGTATAAAAACACGCTAAGGCCGTGTTTACGGAGACGCGGCGCGTTGCTCGGTGCGTTGGGCGGTCCGTCGTACATTTGTATTTGCGCGATATTTGTATTTGCGCGAGCGATGACGCGGTCTGCTGCTGCAATGTACGACGATCGCCCAACGCGCCGCGTCTCTCGGCATGGCAGTGACGAGCTACGGAAGATGCGCGAGGCTTTCGCGCTATGTTTCTATCCCGTTTTGGTCCCACTATTGATGTTTTGTTGAGTGACACGTTATATGTTGTATTGCCAACAGACGGTGCTTTCGCGATATGGCTGCGCTGTTGGAATTTCGTTGAGAGAGACGTTATATTGTAGCGCGGAGGCTGATCGTAAATAGCAAACGCTTTACACTATGGACAAATAGCGTGCTACATTTTGGTGCTATACGTTATATTAGCCACCACCAGCCAGTACCCACTTAAACCAATGGTCCATACTAATCCTGGATCGGAACAACAGGTAATCATGGATGGCATTTGCCCAACAGTTAATAGTTTTCGGTATAGTAATACATAGTAACCTAATTTCGCTCTTCCTCAAAATCTTCTCTCGTTCCGTTTACTGACATAGGAGAGTTCAGTTAGATAAAATAAATAAAAAGAAAACTACAAAAAGAGCCGATGAATTTATTAGTCTAAAAACATTCTAGAAACTACACAAATACACAACCTAGGTTCGATTTCGAGTACACAATATAGCAAAATCCACAACACAGATATGATCATACACAATACAGGTATAGGAGGTCGGTGCACACCAAACACGGGCGGAAATTGCTGTTAATTCAGTTTCACCCTTGATCTAGGGGAAAACGCTTAATTTGAGAGTGCACCCTTTATAGCTAAAAATAATCGTATAAACTGAAATTGTGGCAAGGGTACATATTATTATAATAGCCTTATTACTCTGAATTGATTCATTTTCTTATCATTTCCTTCTGTTAAATTATATCTCTTAATTCAGTATGCCTCCTGGCAAATGCCTCCTCTAGCTGTTTCCACTGTGCTCCATCACGAGCCACTCTCCTCCAGTTGAGGCCCGCTGTCAGTTTCAACTCATCCTCCCATCTCAACAGTTGTTTTCCCCTTCTCAATTTCCCGTCGCTGGGGTACCAATCTGTCACTATTTGGCTCCATTTTTCCTGGTTATCTCTCATCATGTGGCCTGCCCATCTCCAATTTTGTTGATCAATTCTGGACAGTGACATGACTTTTGTTTTAGATCTCAGGTATTCGTTCCTTATGTGGTTCATTTTAGATATGCCAGTCATACTTCGTTTTATTGATCTTTACAGTATTGTAGTTTATTTCTATATATTTAGTAAGTGTCCATGTTTCACATCCACACGTATTGCATGGCAAAATACAGGTGTTGAAAACTTTCTTCTTTATAGAATTACTGGTGGATAGAGAATGTATTGGGCACTGAAAGAAATCATGAATCCAGAGATCTAAGTAAAGGTACATACAAGTTTTCTATAAAAAATTGTAAAAACTACAGCAGTAGTGATAAGTAGTTTCCAAAAAGTTCCCAAAAGGTAAAAACGGGGTCCTATTACTAAGACTCTCTCTCTCTCTGTTTGTCACCAGGCTGTATCTCATGAACCGTGATAGCTAGACAGTTGAAATCAAAGATGATGTATTTTTTAACCGACTTCGAAAAGGAGGAGGTTCTATGTTTTTCTGTACGTATTGTTTTTTTTTTATGTATGTTCACCGAAATCTCAGTCAATTGTGGACCGATTTCGACGAAGAGACCAAACTGTACAGAAACACACCGACGTTTTTTATAAAAAGTTTTTTTACTTTCCCTTTATTGGCAATTGCACTAAACACGACCTGTTCTATAGCAGTTTACTATCACTACATGCATATAAAGCGCATGTGATAAAATTGTCTCGTTAATTAATGGCTTTAATTAGATTACACCCTGCTGGGAGTCAGGACACGAACTTATTAGCACAGGTTAGTACCTTTAGTAGGCGATTAACATATTCTGATACTATTATCCATTGCTTCATTAAGGTACCTAATAGATATTCATAATTTTTGCATTTGATCAAAATCAACATGATCGACTTTAAACACCTGCCAGTTTATCACTGTCCATTTTTGGTATATTGTTTACAATTTAATATAATCGCCAATTAATTATTAGTAGGTAAGTATGTCCATATATCTCAGAACCCTGAGGTCCTGGACCTTCAAAAGGCGTATTAGGAGCCAAAACCAACTCGCAGAGGCCCTTTAAACAATTTTAATGGAACGTGGTACCGACGATAATCGCTGTATACATAGCGCACTGTACGCTAGTGCAAACAAGGACAACCCCGGTTGGTGGAAATCTATTGCGACATAAGGAAAATACAGATAATAGGGCTATGGTTTTTGGAATCTTAAGTGGACTTGTTGTATACTATGATTTTTATTAGACGAAGTAAAGTGACAGCTGTAACAATGGTTATTTGACAGTTGGGCATTGTTATTTGACAGTGGGGCATTGTCCACTGCTGTCACTTTACTTCATCTAATAAAAAATCATAGTATAGGTAAGTATTATTATTATAATTTTTATTTAAATTTTTGTTGTAGAGTATTATTATTATAATTTTTATTTTAATGATTTGGTTTGGATTCTTAGTCCTTTAAGCTATATCTTCGTAATGAATCATTCATTTGTTTACCCTTAAAAAAACGGAATGTACTGTTTTTTAAATTGATATAAACTAGTGTTTAACTGCGATCCCACCTGATGGTAAGCAGTGATGCAATCGTTGACGGTGAGGTGTACTAGTTTATCAAGTGCCTATTCACTCTAGCCTTGAAGACACCTAAATTATACACACACGATCTGACCTGTGCTTTGTATTAGCATTAAAAGCTGCCTCAATGTGAAGAAGCGCCAGACCTTTGCAAGACCGTTGAGTTTTTTGGCATCTACCTTGGCTTTGGACTTTACCCAAAATCTGAGTCAGATCAGTCTGAGGAAATTTCTACTCCCAAGAGCTGAAGGCGGTCGGTGCATCCCAATGATACATTCTGAAAAGCAGGAGCCAAGGTGAACGGGCTCCTTTTGACGGTAAAAAAACACGCTTGTATTTTTGCGGCGTTGAATCTCACCAGATTGACTTCACCCCACTTGAAGACTGCCTGAAGCGAGACCTTTCACTCAGGAAGTCACACAGTTAATCCGACCAAAGGAAATGCCGTACGCTGGAAACTTACTCAAAAGGCTAGCGTGCCAAATCCTGTCAAAGGCCTTCGAGACATCTAAAGAAACAACAATCACTTTCCCATTCTTCTCGAGGGCCTTGGCCTCGCCCCGAAAAATGTTTTTGGGGTGAACGACCAAATTTTAATGATTTTGCCAGGAAATGTATCAAGTCAACCTGCTCGGCAGACCACTAAGGTAATCAAACACTGCAATAAAATTCTCAGCTCCATTTTACCGAGATCGCATCAGTTTAAATGATTCCACATAATTATTGTACAGTCGCGCAGATAATTGAGACGCAAAACTACACCAGCTTTACATCACAATCTCGTATTAGAAATCAATTTGCGAATAATTAAAACAAACACTGAACTTCACTCGAAGAAATCCCGGCAAAACTCCGGTACTTATTAAATATTCTTCTGCGTTCCTTTTTTTTGAAATCCTTTGTAACTTTAAATTTTATTGAATTGCTTAAAGCTATGTCTTGTCTCAAAGTCGTAACTACCTACTTAGTCTCTTGTCTCACATACTTTTTCTTTAAAGAATATTGAAAATGGTGTGCTCTCATCCTGCCAATTTTTTTTTTTATGGTAGGTTTAATCATCAAATGACAAATCCCACCCTATGGGTGGAGCGGGAGATAGTATCAGACTCTTACTGACTAAAAACCTACCCTGTTCCATTCATTGCCTTCGATCCAGGGCCCCGGGGTTCATTTTCACCTAACCCTTGGCCCCAGTAGGCTTCGGCCCTGCTGGGCCCCTACAGTTTGCTGAGAACTCCTTGAGGCGCGCGGAAACAGTGTGCGCCGTAAACGACTTGGGCTCAGACCGGTCTGTTAGCGAACGGACGGACAGCGAGCTACCCATTGCCCGCCGTCCGCAAGCCCGCGCCTATGGTGGCAGGAAATCGGGAGCGGAATCCCGGCAGCGGCGGCGGCATGTGCGCCGTTGCCTGATGCGGTCGGCCTCCATTTTTTTTAATCCATGAATATCAACAGTATACGTAACAAAACTGTAACACAAGCGCGGATCCAGCGTTATGGGTACGTGGGCCCACAACCCTAATAGGCGTCACATCTACACGGTCATCCATAGATATCCCGGTCATCCAACATTTTACAAGCGATTTGCTTGTTAGGGCAAATTTTTGGGTGGCCGTCAACTGAGACTAAAAGCTTTTTTTAGGGCTGGATCTACGCTTGACAGAACACGCTTGTTAAAAGAATACATCCTACTTGAATCTATGCAGTTGCCAAGCATAACCACGTAGTGAATACATATGCTTATAAACTTAGGTACTTATATATTACATTATTCAGAAAAAAAATGTACTGAAAGTGTAGCATTGTTGGTGCAATGTTTCCCTTAACTTGTCAAAAAAAATATAAACAAATGCAACCATATCCAACTTATTTATGATTACAATCAACAATATCGATTCAATTCGACTGAACCTCAGTAACACAGTTTAACAAGCAAAGAACTTAGAAAATCGCAAACTCGACAACAACGCCATCTCCTGGCTGGAGCAAATATCACCACAAAAGCTTTCACTGAGCGAAATTACCGCACTCAATGCTGTACAGCGACATCTAGTTTCAGGTAGCAGCATATATAGCGATAATCTCTCCATCTACTGAGGGGTTGTGAAACTTTAGTTTACAATAGTCGCGTTTAGATGGCAGCACCTTCTGGTAAAGGTGCTGCCATCCTTTTTCCATAGCCGAAAGCACTTCAATGGTGTGTGAATGGTGTGAAGTTCTTTCAGTTATGGGGGAGGTTCAATGAGTGCCGTGTATTAAATAAACTTGATGTAGAAAATCTACTAGATAGCGCTACAGTTTTCCTTAATGCTCTAATAAACTCTTTCGCCCTTCATGTCTTGATAAGTTGATAAGTAGATCAAACAATGCCGAGTTGGTTTCCTAGTTAAAATATAGATGTATAAGTTCCCATAGTTCTAGTGTTACTATAGTTATAAGCATTTCTTGGGTTTTTTCCATTTTATATTTGGTTTTGAAATCCGTTCGCAATCAAAACGTCGGATGGCCCGTCTGTCGTTATATTAATTGGTGAGGTTTTACCAATTAATAACCAATAAAATTTCTCAAATGCTTGTAAACCCGTTCATCATACAAATCGGTTCCAAACAATCCTGCTTGGCATTAGTTTTTCGTGAAGGCTCCCTTTTAATGTTGAATAGCCATTGCTATCCCACAACTGGCAATAGTACATTTTGCTACAAGTGTAGAAAGTTTGCCATAGCGACCGAGGCGGAATTCGCACGAGTCGTATTAGGCGAGTGTGTTTTGGAGCCGACGGCTGCTGTAACTTTACCCGTATGTCAAACGACGTTTTTCAATACACTTACGACTCTTTGAGGTTGACGCGCGCCTGATACAATAAACAATTTTATTACAATAAAATTGTGGCGGGGGCGAGCACGCGCATTTTTCCGCACTAGTGCGGAAAACAGTTCATTGCATGCCTGGAAGTGGTGGGTTAAGAGCGGGTTTTCGAGTGAGTGTATTGAAAAAGACCTTCCTTAAATCCCCAGGAACTCTTTTCTCATGCCCGTGTCATCCTCAGGACCTGGACGCAATTGAACCTGATGCTTAGCATCATGGTATGCGTCCAAGACATCTCACCACGTTTCTCTGGAGCGGTCTCGACAGCGCATTCCATCTCCAGGAGCAGAAATGGCGAGAGCGACTGTCGCAACCCTGTGCTGGGCACGCCACGATTGAGGCGGTAAGGCCCCTCTTTGAGGCGTGGCTGGAAAGACCTCACAGCGTCGTAACCTTCCGCATGGCGCAGGTACTAACCGAACATGGTAAGTTCGGGCCGTACCTGTACAAGATCCGTGCGGAGGTGACGCCCGGGTGTCGCCACTGTGCGGAACGCCCGGTGGACACGGTGGAGCACACGGTAGAGGTGTGTCCCGCTTGGGAAGAACATCGCCGTGTCCTCATGAGGGTGATCGGTAGCGATGATCTCTCGCGACGGGCCTTGGTTCAAGCCATGCTCCGGAGTGAGGAAGAGTGGCAGGCGGTCGCGGGCTTGCGGACGGCGGGCAATGGGTATCTCGCTGTCCGTTTGTCCGGTAACAGACCGGACCGAGCCCAAGTCGTTTACGGTGCGCACTGTTCCCGTGCACCTCAAGGAGTTGTCAGCAAACCGTAGGGGCCCAGTAGGGTCGAGGCCTAGTCTGGGGCTCTGGGAAGGTATGAAAATGCATACCAGGGCTCTGGAACCAAGGCAGGGAAGGAACAGGGTAGGTTTTTAGTCAGTAAGAGTCTGACACTATTTCCCGCTCCACCCAAGGGCGGGATTTGTCATTGGATGATTTTACCTACCAAAAAAAAAAAAACTTCAGGAGCAATATGCTCCTTGATGTTTAGCTTTATGGTATGCGTTGAGACTTTTGTCCAGCACTTACTGTGCATTCTTATGTGACCCGCCCAACTATTTAAGTCTGGTAGCCTTTCACATTTTAAATGAAACTGTAGGTAATGGCTGCCTTTAACTACGTGATAAGCTTATACACCATCCCATAGGGTTTTTTTTATGGTAGGTAAAATCATTAAATGACTAATCCCGCCCTAGGGTGGGGCGGGAGATAGTGTCAGACTCTTACTGAGTAAAAACCTACCCTGTTCCATTCATTGCCTTCGATCCAGGGGTTCAATTTGGTGTCGTACCCGTTATGTGAACACCGTAATCCTATTTCTCTGCGGTCCGTTTATCCGTCCAGCTATTTGGCACAGAGCTGCATAGTTAAAACTGTAATAGATAAGCACTTGAAATTTTCACAGGATATGACAGTGTTACGATAACCGCTGCCTGTAAGAGAGGACCTCTACACATAATATGTTTATTTCGGCACTAAAATAAACAAGTTCAGTTCTAGTTTGACTCAGACCAGGGGTTCGCAATTTGAATAACATCAGCAGCGTACCTACTTACAATTGATCCAAAATCTTGTTTTTTTTTTTATTGTTGATAGGTATGGCTCGACAACTATCTAACCTAAAGAAAAGAGAAGAAAGAAAGAACAACGTTTTATTTGCGGGAAATGTCGCAATCTTAGGACTGGCTTACAAATGATGATAAGTGGTGATGTTTTTTTTTCATTTTATATAAAGTAATGCTTGACTGCGATCCCACCTGATAAAGTAAGCAGTGATGCAATCATTGATGGTGAAGTGCACTAGTCTATTAAGCCTTGAAGACACCCAAATTTTAATCAGATGAGAAGAGCGCAGTACGCAAATTTTCCCAGTCCTTCGTAGTACGTGGTATAAATGACGAGGCGAAACGCTTAGTCCGGACCGTAGAGATTTCAACAACGTAAGACTCGCCGTACGTGGGGTTGTCCGATGGTAGAAATGAGATAGCGGAATCAAGTCATGCAATTCCCGCGCACACTCTCCAAAATGCGACCTGTAAAATACCGAAAGGCTGGCTACCCTACGTCTAGGTTGAATGGTCGACGGTACGGCACGCTTGACTAGAATTAACCTACTCACTTCACTAACTACCACTACCACAGAATAAACCACCACTGACTACCACGTAGCTGTCAGGCATTTTTGCTGAACTGTGAACCTATTTGGCGTAGCCGTGAGACACCGTGCGTCCGTGTTTTTTTTTTTTGTCGCTTATAAATGTTGTTTTTACAGTGTGTGTGTGCCAAATAAAATATTTTGCTTTCTTTCATTCTTGACTTAATGACCCTTAGATAGTACCTAGAGCCATATGCATTATGAACGTGTTCCCAAAACGTTTTGTGCGTATGGGTTGAATATGTCCACCATGTAGCGGTTGCCCGCTATGTGTACCAGTGTACCTACCGGTAGCGCATCACCGTACGTCTGTTGGTCCGATGACGAAATTATTCAATTGGATTAAAATCATACAGAATGATATGGAACCCTTCTTGCGCGAGTCCGTCTCGCACTTGACGAGATATTTTTTTAATAAAATATAATGGGAACTACATGTAACGAACGTAGGTACTATAATTACCATGTTTAGATAGGTAGTCTGATGCACAGATAGAAGTTAATTTGATGATGTATTTCCATAGTGTTTCCAAGGCTTGGAGATCGGGTCCGATTGTTACAGGGTGGGTAAATTTTTATCTTGCAGTTTATAAGAATAGGTACTTGATGCAAGCTTCGTGTGTGAATTACGGCTTCTACATCTATTGTACCTTCATATCGTGAGAAATAAGCGGCGTTCACTTTGGCGTCGGGTTGACGATGGAGTACCTGAGACTGGTCCTAAACAGCCGATGGAATGTCGAGGAGCGCTTCCGATATCTGGCTTTCAACGTGGGGCAGGCTCAGGCTGCTGCCCAATCTAAGAGGTCCAGACGCCTCCTGCCGGGGGCTCTACGCGGAAATCGAACGGTAAATTGCCCTTTCGCAGATTGTCATGGCCATCCGGATAGTGCGGAGATACTGCACAGTCTCCCAAGAACCGTCGAGCGTCCTTGCTGACTTGCTACCATGGGATTTGTAGGCAAAAGTTCACATGCACATGGTATTGCAACGCCATAACTATACTGCCGTGACAAATCACAGCATGGTGGACAGTTCCGGCGGGATCTCATGGCAGTATGGCGACAGTAACTATCACTACCCAACGCTGGGCACGCCACGATCTCTACAATAATTCCCTTCTCTAAAGAGTGACTGGAGAGGCGTCACGGTGTCCTCACCTTTCACATGAGGCATTGCCTATCAAATCCAGTCTTGTCACGCTGAAAATGGACTTCACGTTCTTATTCCTTTTTGCCAATCTCTCATCCAAAACGTAATTAACACTGCAACCCGTGTGCTTAGCCTAGCTTCAGTATTTGCATAATAATTGCAGGCGTCCAACCATCACGACTTGTACGGGAAGTGCGGCAGATGCTTGCAATGGCGGACGATTATGCATATCTGTGGTTTATGCAACCATTGTTTTGTGTGTGTACTTCTATTATGAATATGGGAGGGTTTTAATTGTGTTGATGTTGATGGGAAGTAGGAATGGGAACTGTGAAGTCGTACCTAAATGAGTGATCTTTTTTTAGTTCAGAGTCTTATCGTATAAAAGGATATATTAATGGTCCTGGAACGCAAAAGGTAACCTGAAGGGACATAGGTGTGATTATAATCGGTAAAAGTTTGATACTGCCCTCGCGTTCCACCCTGGAAAGGGAGAAGTCATAAGATTTCCCACTTCAAAAAAGAAACAAAAAAAGATCTATATTTTAACAGACCACGTTCGAAACACTACACTGCACTCTCACTCAGAATACCAGCGCTGCGTTATTTTGCTTTTTTTTTGTTAAAATATTTCAGTAGGTATGTATGTGCTGAGATAGGAGCCTTTTTGGCCTCGCACTGATATTTTTAATATTTAGTATAGTTTTCTTTTATGTTTGTGCGAGTTTCAAATAAATGGTTTTTCTTTTCTTATTTTTTCTTTCTTTCACTCTAAAATGCAAATCGTTTATGTGACTCAAAAGGCTGCTCAAATTATATGGGACTGGGCAGGACATGTCTGCCGCATGTATAACGAGCTGTGGGCAGTAAACCACAGTAGGTATTGGTGCACGGACACAGCGACGCGGGGCCGCAGCAGACCACGAAAGATGATGAAGACGGCGCGGGACGAGCTCGATGTCTTCCTTAAGAATTGGAATGAGAAAGCGAGAAACCGTGATCGTTGGTAAGAATGGAGGGAGGCCTTTGCCCAGCTGTGGGACAATACGGGCTAGCTATAATATTATTATATTGTATTGTAGGTGCGTTTACAGGTGACTTCTGAACTGCTGGAGATGATATGCAAGCACGCTCTCCATTATTGTTATAGTCGGTATAGATATCAAAATTTTGTCTACATTATAACTAAACTATCTGTATATTCTGATATATCCGATGGATGCGAGATGCACAGGACCGGTCGTTGTGGCGACTCTTATAGGACTATGAAATGATGATGACTCCAAGATTGTTCGAAAATTAACCGTGGCCCTGGAACGCAAAAGGCAACTGCAGGAACACAGGTGGGTTTTGTTCAGTAAGAGTCTGACACATACTCACCCTTATTTACATCTTACGAGTATATGTATGTACTCACCTCACGGTTCTCCCAGACCAGGAAAGTTATTTGATGATTTACCTTCGCAACTAAACATCTAACACTCAAAGGTTTAGTTGAAAACCAGCGTCAGGCAATTGCTACGTAGTTATCTCCCGTTATGCTGAAATGAATCTATTTGGCGCAGCTGCATTTTCTTTTTTATATTTCAATCTCTAAGTACATATTTACTTTTCTTGTTCATAGTGTGCAAAATAAACATGTTTTCTTTCTTTGTTTGTTTCCTTCCTTCTTTCTTTCACACCCAAAAAAATGTATTAGAATGAGTATTACAAAGTATCTAATTTTTGGGCAATACCATGTCAGACATGACATGATTCATGTAAGTATGTGTAACTTGAAAAAGTTTATTTGTTACCTTGAAAGTTCAAACTACAATAAAATATTCGATTTACAAAGTTTTAATTACTTATTGAAAATTTATGCACAAGTAAAAAACTATCCCTACAAAGGCGGACGTAATGCCATAGATATTTTCTACCAGTCAACCATAGGGTGGTGTAGAAACATAAACTGGCAGAAGTCTTAACTGCCCTCTGATAATCACTACCTTCAGGGTTTTACTAACCGATAGTGTTTGGGAAATTTTACTGCAATAACCTAAGGCCGCAAATTCGGAATGGCGGCGCGTTGGGCTTTCTTCGTACATTGCAGCAGCGCGCCGCGTCATCACTCGCGCAAACACAAACTTATGGCAATGTACGACGGACCACCCAACGCCTTAAACTTGACACTTATCCTTATTTTCTAAACTGAAAATTTTGAAGATACTAAAATAAAGATACATGTATTTAGCGAAAAAATATATTTTTTACGCTAAAAATGTGTGAAAGTAAACTTTAATGCCAAATTACACGTTTTTTACGCTACAAACTAATTTCATGGCCTTACAATATTCTGAGAGCAGTTCTCAAATAATAAATTTAAATTCGAAAAAAAAAATACGGGTTCCTACCTACGGGTGCTTAGTATTGTTTCGGGGTAAACAATACTAAGCACCTAATTATTATTTCCGACCGAATTACGGCCACGAACAACGAAGTACGCAGGAAATATTACAGTGTGACGCAGGAAATATTATAGTGCAAAAGTGCGTGCGAAAACACAGGTGCACTCTCTGTTCCTTTACTCTCATAGTCTGATGGGACGGCAATCCGACACGACCGGAGATAGATCAGGCGCTGGACCAACGGCTCTATGTGCTTTTCGAGGCCCGGTGGTGTCACAGCACCAACTTACAAACTCCGGACTGCTACAGAGGGCCTCTCCCATATACGAGTATTATGAGAGTCAAAGATTCAAAGCATTTTATTTCAAATAAACCATTTATAGGCACTTTTGAAAAGTCAAGAAGTCAGTCTGTCAGAAAAAATGATGCTAATTGCACATTCCAAAGCGTAGATCTCTATGGAGAAGAATGTGCAAGAAACTCCATGGACACTCTTTTCAAACTTGTTTTGTATTACAAATATCTCGGTTACATGTTACAACTCAGTATTCGAGCTAATGTCAACTTTGCTATGAAGCATAGTCTTCGCAAAGGGAGTCTTATTGACTTTATTGATTTAGCTGAGATAATTGAAGCAATTCCTGTTTGAGAAAAATCCAATAGCACTTTTTGTCCGACACGGGAATCAAACCCAAGAATGTTCAGTAGTCACGTTTTTAACCACAAGGCCAACAAGGCAGTTGAAAAATCAAATTCCCAATAACACTTGTACAATCACTTTCACTAACGAAGTCAGCGCAAATGCCCGCCCAGACGGCCATACACCACCGCAACGAGTGGACGCCTATTATACCGCTCCGTTAACGAAAGAGGGCTGCTAAACGAACAGTTTCAGAGGACGGAGGGAATTGAATGGGTTTTGTTTTGTTGTCTATGATAAATTATATTTATTTTGCAAATAAGTAGGTTTAAAAAAAAAACACTTTAAAACGTCAATTCATTTTTCGTCAGTTTAAACTAGATGACGCCGGTGTTTACTAGCTGACAGCTAACAAACTAAGGGGTCAAAGTCTCTTTTAAAGTCCATACAGTAAATATGTTATAGTCAAGTCACACGAGAACCATGCAGATTTGTCTGATATGGTCTTTTGAAGAATTGAAGAAAGAACCATACAGATTTGAGTGGATCTGTCCAGTCAGTGCATGCATTTGTCAGTATTCGCAAAGCTCAACTCAAGACCACTAAGGAGCACAACGACTTGACGAACAAAACCAAGAAAAGGACATTTGTGTAGGCCGCAGAAAATGCTTAAATTGCCAATTGTCAAATTGATATAGCGATAATACCCAATCAATCTGCTTAGCCATTTATCAACCATCATGTTTTCTTTTTTTAAGGAGTCGGTTTCCAGACTTTCCAATATAGGTATTTTACATGGAGGCACTACCTATCCCGACCGATGACATAGTGAGGGTCGCAGTATCGACAATTGTGGCGACTCTTGGGGGAGGCCTATCTCCAACAATCAGAAACACTCGCACCCGTATTTATAAACAAGTAAACCTAATTACTCGAGTAAAAGTAACTACTTAAGTAACAATTTCGAAAAAAAAAACATGAATATTTCTTAAGTCAAGTAATGACTTATTGGGAGTTGAAACGGCGAGAGATGTCGTGCGGTGTTCCGCAGGGATCGGTACTAGGGCCGCCCTTGTGGAACATCGGGTACGACTACGTGCTGCGCGCCGACCTCCCCGACGGGGTCAGCATGGTCTGTTACGCAGACGACACGCTGGTCCTGGCGCGAGGACGGTCGTACCAGGCGGCGGTCGAACTAGCGACGCGCGGGGTTGCGACAGTCGTGGAGAGGATAGAGCAGTTGGGACTCGAGGTGGCATTGCACAAGTCCGAGGCCATGTGTTTTCACGGCCCTCGGAGCGCGCCACCTCCGGGCTCCCAATTAACGGTAGGAGGAGTTCACATCGGCGTCGGGTCGACGATGAAGTACCTGGGACTCGTCCTCGACAGCCGGTGGAACTTCAAGGAGTATTTCCGACGTCTGGCTCCCAGATTGAATGCGACTGGGGCTGCGCTCAAGCGGCTCCTGCCGTACCTGGGGGGTCCAGACGCCTCCTGCCGGAGGCTCTACGCAGGCATCGTTCGGTCCATGGCCCTTTACGGTGCGCCGGTGTGGGCGCCATCGCTACGAAAGCGAGTGGCGGCCCGGCTAACCGCCTGCCAGAGGGTCATGGCCATCCGGATGATCCGCGGATACCGTACGGTGTCCTGTGAAGCGGCGAGCCTCCTTGCTGGCCTACCACCGTGGGATTTGGAGGCAACAGTCCTTGCACACATGCATGATTTACGCGTGGAGATGCAACGTCGGGGCGAAACTCCGCTGCCGCGAAAAGTAGCGGCATGGCGGACAGAGCTCCGGCGGGATCTCATGGTGAAATGGCGAGAGCGACTGTCGCAACCTCGTGCTGGGCACGCCACGATCGAGGCGGTAAGGCCCCTCTTTGAGGCGTGGCTGGAAAGGCCCCACGGCGTCGTCACCTTCCGTTTGGCGCAGGTGCTGACCGAACACGGCAAGTTCGGTCCGTACCTGTACAAGATTCGTGCGGAGACGACGCCCGGGTGTCGCCACTGTGCGGACCGCCCGGTGGACACGGTGGAGCACACAGTCGAGGTGTGCCCCGCTTGGGAAGAGCATCGCCGTGTCCTCGTGGGGGCGATCGGCGGCGATCTCTCGCGCCGGGGCTTGGTTCAAGCCATGCTCCGGAACGAGGAAGAGTGGCAGGCGGTCGCCTCCTTTTGCGAAGCAGTAATGCTAGCAAAGGAGGAGGCCGACCGCATTAGGCAAAGGCGCACACGCCGCCGCCGCCGCCGGGTTTCCGATCCCAATTTCCGGCCACCGTAGGCGCGGGCTCGCGGACGGTGGGCAATGGGTAGCTCGCTGTCCGTCCGTCCGGTAACAGACCGGTCCGAGCTCAGGTCGTCTACGGCGCGCACCGTTCCCGCGCGCCTCAAGGAGTTGTCAGCAAACTGTAGGGGTCCAGCAGGGCCGAAGCCTGCTGGGGCCAAAGGTTATGTGAGACTGTCACCAAGGGCCCCGGGATAAAGGCAAGGAACGGAAAGGTAGGTTTTTAGTCAGTAAAAGTCTGACACTATTTCCCGCCCCACCCAAGGGCGGGATTTGTCATTGGATGATTTTACCTACCCAAAAAAAAAAAAAAAGTAATGACTTATTAAAAAATTACTTCGCAACAAGTAAATCCTTCTTTATAAATACGGGTGTTAGTCTTGTAAGTAAGTATCACAAAACCCAGACTGCTCGGAAGTCGCATACAGAATCGATCGTTATTGTTAACCTAGAATCTGTAATAAAATAAACCGGCAATCTGTATAATATCTATACATTCTATACATTCTAGGCAATGTATAATTTTGCCCCAGGTATTTACCTGGGGCATCCAGGCAATGTATGACATATTATGAATATTATTATCCATTACATACTTTACCTAGGTAATGTATACAATTCCTAGGGATTGTATAGAGTACCTGCTAGTCCACCGGCAATGTATAAAATAAATAGATTTTGATCTATATTGACCGACCTAATTATTAAATGACGGGCAAATGAAAAATGTTCTATTACTTAAAATCAATGTAAAAGACGAAAGCAGGGAAGGGATTGATGTTAATCTAAGGCACCTCGACACAGACAGATTAGTTTAGAAGGGTATGGCGGGAGCTCCGCCCCTGCTTAACCTTCGCAGTTATTTTTTTTATAACCACCTAGAAATAGGACCCTTACTTTATATGTCGCGCAGAAATAGGAACTGAGTACTTATGCATAATAAAATTAACGTGAAATCAAAAAAGTCTAGCCTTCTAACCTAACCGGTCCGTGTCGGGGTACCCTAAAACTACATCACCTCCTTCCCTGCTCTCGTCTTTTACACACATTACCGGCTGCGCATTCGGTATTGTATAGAATACCTAGGCAAAGTATAAAATAAATAATATTTCATACATTACCTACACGTTTTAGGTGTTCTATACATTGTCTACGTATTGTATAGAATACCGGATTGTGCAGATTGCCGGTAACATATGTATTGAACACTTTTCTGTCCCTAAAGTGTGACCTTCAACTCAGTACCACACACATAGCTCCGACTGCTCGGAAGTCGTACACGGATCGCAGTCTCGACCGCGACGCCTCGCCCGACTCGAGATTGCTGGGCAATTGCGTACACGCTGCGTTGAACGCCGCCTCACGCAGTATGGAAGAGGTTCTTTTAAGAAACAGGAGTTGTGTGATTGCGCTGTGGACGAATTATTTTGTGCGTGATGAGGCTTTCCTTGCTTTTCACTTACGGAACAGGCAACGAGCATATTCGTCATTATACGTTTGGTATAAGGTTTGGCTCACGGGAGCAGGCGTATACCAAACGTATAATGACGAATATGCGTCTACGAAGCTCCGCGTCCGAGGACAGTGAGTCTTAGCTTACAAAGTTAATAAGCACTCATAAAATGTAGATGATGATGACCTTAAGGTGTTTTATTATCGTGCGGATTTCATCACGCATGCGGGATTGTTCCGCATGCGGAGCTACTGTTCAGGATCACACCCTGTTACAACAAACTTTCAGGAAATATAAAGCTGATAAATTAATCACTAAAATTCTAAGGTGTATTATTCCTGTTCCATTCTACCAGGAAGTTTGAAAAAATTGCACTTTCCTTTTTTTACTGACTTGAACTACTGCCATCCAAATTTTATGAGTGTTTATTAACTTGGTAAGCTAAGACTCACTATCCACGAATGCGTAGCTTCATAGACGCCTTTGAAGACTCCTTGCCAGTGGCGTAGCTAGTCCCACAGATGCCCCGTATCAAATGTCCCACAGAAGCCCCATATAAAAAAATGGCACTTTTTACAAATGTTTGGTTTACCCTACGAGACGATTGTGAATAACATGTTGTGAATTTTGGCCTAGGTCGGGGTCTAGGTCTCCTGTAGCGCGGGGGCCCCGTATAATTGAGACGGCAGATACGGCGGTAGCTACACCCCTACTCCTTGCTTTTCCTAGAGCCATCTGCTTTCTAAAACCATGCATAGTGCACTTGAGAACTTTATGCATGTAAGCATAAGACCTTTGACACTTCAAGTGACCCAAAGGCTAACTTTTACTTTAGACTGAGGATGATAAGCTTTCCTATAGGTAGAGTGTGGAAATTCCGCCAGTCTTTTAGGTACACTACCAGTCCACAGCGATGCGGATGAAGTTTTTCGACGCCATATTCAAACTTTTTACTGTAAAGAATGTTAACTATTGTTTTTGTCTGTTTTTTTTTTTTGTATATTTTTAGTTCTAAAAAGTAAAAAAGTGAGAAATTATATATTTAATTTATACCAAGATATTGACAATCAGAATAATGTAACCATTCGGAGAAAAAACTTAACATTTTGTAAGAAATAAAATTATTTTTTAAACAACTGTCCATCCTTACTGTAATTCTCTCTAAACTCATAATATCATCGTATGATCGTATATTCAAAGTTCAATAAACTGAAGAAAAAAGAATGGTCGAATTTCACCAATACATCACAAAAACTGTACAAACCTCTCAAACAAGAGTCCTTCAAGAAAAGCGTATTCCACACTAAGTAACCCCTAACTTGCCTTATTGTAGGTAGTACCACGCCAAATTGAGCAGTAAAGAGGACGTGTAAGCACCCACTTTGATGAAAACAATCTTAGCATCTCGGACGGCTCTCACTGCCTCTCACTAAACGGACTGTGATCAACCAAACCTGACGAATATTTGTTTATTTGACAATTGGAGGGTTAAGTTGACAAAGCTGTTAACTAGCAAATGGTTCTAAACGATTTTTAAGCGTTTGAAAACAATAAGTATACACCCCTATTTTTTAATTAGTGCAAATACTTAAAGGGCTTATTAGAAAAGGTCTTGTTATTATTTAAGTAAAGTCTCAATGAATAATATTCATAAACAGCAAAGTTATGAGCGTTTGTTTATATCCCAAAATCTCACTCAATTTATGGAAACATTGTACAGGTTATTGTTTATGAATGAAAGACTGTCAATAAAAATGGAAAAACACTGCGCTTAGTATTTTCTAGTAGTAGTTGTTATGAATAATTGATTTAATTATGAATTTACCAAATGAAAAATTATCGTGGACAATTTTGGGATTTCGTTTTTTTTTACTTTTGATTACATAAATATTATCAGTTACGGGTACTGATTGAGCCACATTTTTTTTGCACTAATTAAAAAATAGGGGTGTATAGACACACTACTGAGAGTTAATACATTTGCCAGTATCTGTAACTATGATTTTTTTTATTCTTTTCTGCACCATGGCAACTTTTTCCACATAACCACTTCTGTTAAATATCTACTATGAACATTAGGAATGGCTCGGGCGTTAGGAAGCTATTACTACTTTATATGAACATCTCAGGACCTAAATAATTAATTTGATAAAATTACAAGTAAATATACTTGTAATTTTATCAAATTAATTATTTAGCTTATATTAATATGAAGTCAAGCAACACTTTCAACGCCCAGATGCCAAGACAGTTATTATAATTCATTAATTTGTCCACAATCCTCCTGTTGAACCGACGTAGCTATTGTTGACTTGCATTCATACCTAGGACAGAAGGTACTTACCTATCTGCGATTTGGACCCGGTGGTCAGGCGCGAGTCAAAATTTAATTAGCAATTTTTTTTTTTATGGATTTCACAATTATTGTAAGACCAATTTGCTAGCTCCTTGGATCGAATATCTTAATAAGTTAGATCAGGTTAGGTTAGTTATCTAAAGAATTTGCTATAATTATTTTGATGTTTTAGAACTGCAGTGTCTTTTTTATTCAATGTATTAACACCATGGTACCTTCGAATAAAATGGTGTGGTTGATTGGGCCTTCATTTTACTTACTTGCTTACAACACAGGATCCATTCAAAATTACACCGTGTTGTCAGAATAGGTTTTACAAGTTCGTTTTTTAAATAAAAAAAAACCTTATGAAAGAGGTGGCATTCAAGAATACAAAAAAATATATACCAACACTAAAAAAGGAAATGAAGAAAAACCAACGCGCCACGAAACAAAAAGGTTACGTTCCACCAAAAATCATACAAAACAAAATTCAAATTGGGAAGCGCGCGAAAACGAAAATTTAAAACGCATCGATTGGCTGAAAATGGCCCGTGGTTACGTGCCATTGGTCAAAGATAATGTTTGTGTGACTAACAATTTTGTGCGGGGGAGATAACCGAAACCCGACCGCAAATGTTGACAGAAGCTTACAAACTGCAACACAAACGAAAATAAACCCTGTCACCGAAACCTATGGTAGCTATCCCCTTGGTTCTTTGTGATGTAGTTTGACCAGAAATGACGAATATGCGATGAAAAGAGATGGAAAATTGGACGTGAAAGCCTTTTTGTCGGTTGCAGGAGGGAGATCGGTTATTTATTAAAGGGTTCCATTACTTGTTCTTAAAATAAAAGACTAAAAACAAAAAAGCTCTTTTCTCTATTTTTTTTCATTATTTTTAATAGGTTAGCGCTTTCAATTGGAAGCTATTTTATAGATATCATATGCGGGAATACAAATCAAACACCAAAGAGCAAATAGCTTCCCTAATGCTCGCATTAAATGAGGGAAAAAAGAAAAATTCGGAAAACTTTGAAGCATAGAAATTTATAGTGTTTTTTTTTTCACAAATTGCCAACATAGCTCTCCGGAGATACCATTGCCTCTAAATCTCTCTTTTAAATAAAGAAACATGAAACTTTTAAATTACAAAAGAATATCAATTCTTGTACATTTCAAAACACTGAAAAGTAATTGTATTGCAGTAATTATGCTATCAATAAATGTAGCTGTAACAAGTTTTTGTCTAACCTGCCACTCTGCCAAACCACTCAAAGTAAAAGATATCGACATAAATTAAACACATCATTAACATAACCAACCCCTTATTTCGTGAAATAATTTTATTATAATAGATAATTTAAAACTGCCCAAGTTCACCCCACCACTGGTGGGGGTTAAATGAGGAATGGGCGGGGCGTGAATTAAAGCTACACAATATAAATCTGTGCATCTCTTTCGCACAAATGAGCAATCCTAATAGCAGTAAGCGGCTTACAATGGGTGTTGACACTCTCTAGTATTGCCGTCTCTCTTTGACCCGGGCTTATGGCAATAGAGTCGTTTCAATGGCCCTTCATAGTTATAAAGGTATAGACAAGCATTGGAGGTCCACGTGAGATTTTGTAATCAGTGAATTGGCGCCTTTCACAAGTAGAGGCGCAATGTCCGCGCGTTTGACAGTTTGACGTTTCGTTTGGCGGGAAACATTATTGTGTGTTGACAGACACGCGGAGGTGCAAAGGCATTACGTTTGTACAGCCAGCGGTAATACTGTGAACTTTTTGAAAATACTTTAGTGATGTTAGAAGCGGCCAGTTGAAGATAGTTTCAGTTATTGCTAGTGCAATAACTTGGATTTTTTATAGGAAGTAATTTAAGGTAAGATAAGTTACAAATATATAATTACTAGTTAAACATTTCATAAAATATGTCTCGATACAAACGAAAATTGCTACAATATTCCAAAGTACACTTT
Source organism: Leucania comma (assembly GCA_958295575.1). NCBI lineage: Eukaryota > Metazoa > Arthropoda > Insecta > Lepidoptera > Noctuidae > Leucania > Leucania comma. Next base: position 16,482,050 of record OY282477.1, on the reverse strand, counting down.
AAAAAAAAAACAACCATAACGTAAGTCTTAAAGTATGTTTAGTTACATAAACTTAAAAACAATGTTTAAATTAGTACTGTTTGATTACAGAACTGCATAATGAAACGATTAAAATTGCGCCATAAAAATTCAATCATTACCCTTATTTCTATTATCAACGTCCGCCATAAATACATATGGTTTCTGAAAAAAAAAATACATAATAACTTTGTATTAGTTAGTTACATTAATAGAAAACGGATTCTTATTGGACATGGCTTAAATACAACTAAAATAAAAATAAAGATTTGTCTACCTAAGCTTCTAGCTATATATTCATTAAACATTGTCGCACATTTTTTATATTTTATTATGGGTAGGCTCGGGTTTGAACACTATCTCACCTGATGGTAAGCAATGACATGGCCGACAATAGAGCACGCTTGCCTAGAAATAATCTATTCACTCTTGACTAAAAGTCCTCTAGGTAGCTATAAGAAAAACACCTCCAGCAGGGAATTCCACTCCTTAGCTTAGAAGCAATCTCATTGTATCGCACTAATATTGTAACTCTTCCAAATTGCTATAACTTTAGACGAACTGGAAAATCATTCCATTGTAGATATTACAACTTTGTTTAATTTGTTACTTTGTATTTAGATATAAGAATCTAAATACAAAGCAACAAATTACTTAACTCATCGATTTTTGGCCAAATTTGGTTATTATAGCAATCTGTTTGTATAACACTAATATTGTAACGGTGAAAGTTTGTGTGTGTCTATATTTGTTACTCCTTCACACTGAACCGGCTGAACGAATAAAAGTCCATATTCTGAATGAAATACAGTTTCGATATAATTTATAAAGGAGGCAAGTATTAATTCTATGCGGGTGAAGCCGCTAGCCGTAGCTAGGTGTACTACTAAATCATCATCATCATATTATTAGTATTGTATTTAGTTTCTCAGATTCTGTTAAATTTAATTATTCTGTACTTCCCGAATCCCGTTGTATTTGTAAACATAGCTCATATCAATTTTATTTTTTAAATTTGTTAATAATATTCAATTAACGTTATTATAACATATCGATTAATTCTTAAATTTCTCTCTCAGTGCCCTCTGCACTTCTGTATGTGACCAATTCTCTTTTCCTAAAATTATTAGTGATTTTTGTTTGTGTACCTGTTTTTGTTGGTAAGCGTTGAAGTTTATCATCATTTTCATCAGCCCCAGTGGTTATAGCTCTCAGTTATAGGCCTAACATTTTCAAATTGTTTTATTGTTAGCATCATCATCATCAACATCAGCTTTTTAATGTCCCCACTGCTGGGACACAGGCCTTCTCTATAAGAGGGCCGTAATGCAACACGCGGGCCCAGTGCGGGTTGATGGATGTCACATGCCTTCGAATTTTTGGTTCTAGGACATGCCGGTTTCCTCACGATGTTTTCCTTCACCGTTTTGAGAGCAGTGGTGATGAAATAAATTACACAAAGTAATGCGCCTAGCCGGGTTTGAACCCGCGAACTACAACTCGTCAGTCGGGGCCATTACCACTCGGCCACCACTGCTACCCTCTTATTGTTAGCCTTGATTACGAATCAATGAAATTGACTAGTTTTTCGATAGCTTTAGACGGTGGGTCCTTTTAAACTTTTGCATCGTCGTCATCATTACTGGTAAAATTAAGACTTTGTTAAGGTTCTAGAACTTTTTATAGTATGACACTTATTGTCTTTATTTCTCGAATACTGTTAAGTTCCAAAGAAAATATTTCAATATTTTCGAAATATAAAGTATACTACACCCAATTCCAGGTCACGGTCTGCTCGTGTGCTAAGTTTCTTCCAAATAGGGGATAGGGTAACAAACATGACGACGCGTAGGTACAAATTTTTGCCGTTATCAAATAAGTGTATTAAATATTATCCCTCTTTTCTCGTATCAGCATTATTAGTGAATACCAAATGCATATCTAACGGCGACTTTGGCCGCGTAAATTTTTGATATCCCAAAGCCAATATATAAGACAGATTTTATAAAAAGGTCTAGCTTTTTACAGCTTCTTTGCCCGAGTAAATATGAAAATGAATATACTTTAACCATTGATTGTTAATTAACATCCAAAATATTGGTATTCTATTTCCTTCCTCGTAATATTCTTAAGACATTTAATCGGGCTGCAATTGCGCAGCCCTGATTAAATGACGTTCGTAAAATAAACCGTAGCCCTTGAAAGCAAAGGGCAACAGGCGGGTTTTAGTCCGTAAAAATCTAACTACATCCAGACTGGGAAAAATTATATGATGATTTCCCATACACGCCTCAAAAAACATTTAGTTAAAATTGGTTCAACCGTTTAGCTGTGATAGAAACCAACACAAACTCACATTTGTAGTATGAAAGAAAAGTTAGATACGCTCACCATCATGCTAGTTATAGCCCGACACCACCCACTGCTGGCTCATGTCATATATCACTAAGAAACCGCTTAGATACTAGTGAGGGATATTTCAAATAAACATCATCGGCGATTCATTCTATCATGACAACGTTTGGAATAGTCAAAATGCTAAAATTCGAAACGCTATGCAAGCATTGCTTCTCAAATCATGAACCCAACAAAAATTTTTGATGATTTAGTCCTTAAACCCGTCATACAAAAAAACTTGACAAAGTTTTGAAACTTACCCTTTGCTTAGTCCTCGTTGTTTTAATCGGTTTTGCTGTAGTTGTTGTGGTTGTCGTTGTTGCTGGCTCAGTAATAGTTTTCTTCTCAGTAACTATATCTGTAATTGTTTTCTCTTTTGCTACTTTTACTGTAGTTATCTGGTTACCTGCTGTTGATTCTATAGTTATTTGATCATGGGCTTTATATTCTTTAGTTATTTGATCATGAGCTGTTGATTCTGTAGTTATATTCAGTTTTGGTAGCGATTCTGTAGTTATGTTCAGTTTTGGTAGCGATTCTATAGTTATCTTCAGTTTTGGTAGCGATTCTGTAGTTATATTCAGTTTTGGTAGCGATTCTGTAGTTATGTTCAGTTTTGGTAGCGATTCTGTAGTTATCTTCAGTTTTGGTAGCGATTCTGTAGTTATGTTCAGTTTTGTTAGCGATTCTGTAGTTATGTTCAGTTTTGGTAGCGATTCTGTAGTTATGTTCAGTTTTGGTAGCGATTCTGTAGTTATGTTCAGTTTTGGTAGCGATTCTGTAATTATCTTCAGTTTTAGTAGCGATTCTGTAGTTATGTTCAGTTTTGGTAGCGATTCTGTAGTTATGTTCAGTTTTGGTAGCGATTCTGTAGTTATGTTCAGTTTTGGTAGTGATTCTGTTGTTAGTGCTCCGTCACCTGACGATTCAAACGTTGATTCTATATTAACCACTGTTTCTGCAGTTCCTTCATCAACTATCGTGCTTGTAGTTATGTCTTCATAAGCAATTATTGTAGGTGACGTACTTGTAATCATTAAATGGGGAGATTTAGTAGCGCTACTAACATATTTCTTTTGTGACCTTTTTTTGTTTACACTACTTGGTGTAGATACTGTAAATTGGACTAATGTAAAGTTTGTCCTAATAACATTAACTGTTGGTTTCCGTTTGTTAAGATTTTGGTTCCTTTTATGCGTTTTAGTTATCATGGGTTTCTTGGTAAAGTTTTTTATTACTAACTCGGCATACTTCTTGATATCAAATATTTTATTTGTAATATTTTTTAACTGGTTGTGAACTTTATATTGGTTGTTGGCGTATAGTGTTTTTTTTCTCTTGGCTTCGAACTCTTTCTTTTGATTTTCGACTCGTTCACGCAAAGCGTGTTTAAATTCATAGATGCTCAGGAAAGGATTCGGCATTCCGGCTTCTACTGGATTGTTTATGTATATGATGGGACTGTCTTCTTTAGTTTTCTCTTCTACTCTTAAATTGTGCGTTTTTATTCCATTAACTTCTTTCAATTTTTGCACATGTAACGTATAGTGTGATTTTCCGTCTTTTGTGTAAATTCTTCTTGTCATATATGTCTTTTCTGCAACAAATGAATAATTGAAATGTTTTTTACCTTCCTTATGTATTCATAACCTTTTCTTTGGGGACTAAATAGCTATAATATATCCGTCAAACTTGAAAGACATAAATAATATTATTATTATTTTCATAGTTTTAATTTGACATTTTAAAATTATTTTATTGTTTATTAGTTGAACTTATAATCATGTTTGACACGCCTTGTAAGTAGTCTACAAGTTCTAAACGTTTCTTTGTTAGGTTACCATTCTCTAACGCATCTTTATACATTCTATGCAACTCCGCGATCACAGTATCCATTTTATTATTTTGTTCTTCAAAATCTTCAGCGTACACTTTACAAAAATCTATATGCATAAAGTACACTATAAATGATATTTGTATACAAGCAAAATTAAACATTTCATTCATCTTTTCTGGTATTAGTTTCAGTGGTTAATGCAGTTTTATTGAGATCTTACATAAACGGTTTAATGTAAATTAATTATATCGATAACAATCGCATTTTATGTTTATTTGAAAGGAAGAAATTTAGAATTTTTTTATACTTTCATTAAAGTTTTTTATGAAGCCCATTTAATGGATAGATATGAAAAAAAACTCCTTTTATAAATATGTTAGCTGACCCAATGAAATTCGTACCGTCAATGAATAATAATATAATAGTGATTATTGACCGAATGATTGAATGATTTAGAGCAACTTTGAAGGTTGCTGTAATTTTTGTTTGTATTAGATATATTTTTATTTTATTTTTACGCGAATTTTTCCGATATTTAATAGTTATTCTGCTTTTAGTTGCGAAGATAAATCTAAAACAAAGATAATTAAAATCGTGAAACGGTGTGGTATAAAGGTGAAACTAACACGGCTATCTTTTGTATAAAATATATAACAAAAACCCTGTTGTTATTTCTTTCTACGTTTTAAGAATCGGTATATGTACTAAATAATATGCTGTGTTGTACTACTTGTACTATGTAAGTCATTTATAAAAAATGTTTAAAAAAATAATTAAAATAAATATTTAATTACTAATATTTGTAATGTTTAACTGATTTCTTACCTCTGCATTTATCCATGAAGCGATGACGTGAAACTAGAAATAAATAGAACGTCGCCAATCTCTTTGATCGGTGCCGCTGCGCCGGTGCAGCGGTGTACCGCCGCGCCGCCCGCCGCATGCATGGCGCAGTCTAGCTATTTTTCTACACAAGTGCCTTGTCAGCTGTTGTTTATTACTTTAACGAATGAATCTTCGAAAATGTTTGTTGAAGTAAAGAGTATTTTTATGCACAATTGATAGATGTGACAGACACAATATTTCTTCTTTGCTGTCAAACAAAAATTCAAACATTCGTCAATCTCTCAGGCTGCCAGGACTCACGATATGATTACAATCTCTAATGACAGCTCGTAAGCTATTTACTTGTAAAATCAGATATTCTAAACATTTTTTCGTATGTGTCGATTTTAATACTTATTTGATTTTGACCCCTCGACTAGCCAGTGATTTTTTTATGTCCCTAAAAAGAACAACAGGGTTTTTGTTCCATATAGTACATATAGATTCCTGAATTATACTAATATATTTCCTGAATTTACAAGAAAAAAGTATAAAATGCCATAAAATAATGTTTTAGATAGCGTATACAATTTGACATATTTCATGGCAGAATCAAATTAAAACATACTAAACGCATTTAAATATTATTATTTTTTGTCTGTATATCTATATACCTTTTTACCCGACTGCGCCAGAAGGAGGGTTATTAAGTCATACGTAATTAAATTGCATTTGCAAGCATAGCTCATTCAATAGGTAGAGTCTGTCTAACGAAAGCGCGACCTGAGAAAATGAGGTCAAATCAAAAAATATTGAATATGGTATTACTGTCATACTAGGAGAATTTTTTTTTGATACTTGAGTATTTTTTTGTATTTGCGACAATAGTATAATTCTTTTTGACGAACTATATTCCTAATATGAGGAAACAAAATGTTTAGAAATAAATATACTCAACCAGTACGCTTTTAACAGCATCACACACTCAGAAATATTCAATTCCCTTTCAAAACAATAATTAGAATTTATACATACTTCTTCCAGCAAGTTAGAGAGATTAGATCGTATTTTTCAAACAGAAATGAGTCAAACAGGGCGTCCCGTTGTCCCCAAAGATATTCTCCAATTCTTTCAGACGTTCGCAGTCGAATGGGAAAGAGAAGGGCATTGTCATCAGCGAAGCTAAGTTAAGTAATTTGCGTTTCTCTGATGATATTGTCCTGTTCTCTCCTACAGCCACAGGACTAGAGCAAATGCTGGTTGGTCTACATATAAAAATTTTGAAGACCAAAATTATAACCAGCAGCTCCAAAAGGAACGTACACGTAGGCGGACAGAATATACAATACGTCTTAAAATATATTATTGTCTACTTGGGCCAAGTAGTCTCTTTCTGGGCCAGGTAAGACAAAGAAATAACGTGTCGAACAGAAAATACCTGAAAAAGTTACTGGTCCATCAAGGAACTATTTAAGGGCACTTTGCCCATATCACTAAAACGTAAGCTTATGGACATGTGTAATCTCCTCATTTGACCTATGGTGTATACAGACTTGGTCTTTGACTAACATCCAAAAGTCTAAACTCAAGGTTTGCCAACCGACCTGGATGTCTTTCTTAAGAAATGGAATGTGAGTAAGGGACTGAGACCATTAGAAAGAGTGGATGGCTTTTGCACAGCAGTAGAACAATACTGGATAGCTATAATAACCAATACAATACAAAAACGAGTAAAGATTTATTTATAGGTATAATTACTATTCTATCAAGAAAGTCACGGGAAAAGGTGAATAACACAAAATGTTGAATTTTATCATCCTCAAAGTATGCTATTTCATCACATCAATTCGACTGCTTTTGAACGTATAAAGTGCGGTGGTGAATATATTTCTTCTTAAAGCTTAGTTTTAAGTGTAAAGGTTTTTTCTCCAAATTCCTTAACGATTCAATGTTTTTTTTATATATTTCGCGCAGTCCTTGAATATCTTCAAGATTATCTATAAACATAAGAAAAAATATTATCATATCGTAAAATATATCTAATAGTCAGTCAACAATGATCAAGATTATAATGTCATACTAACTTAAAAACCCGAGATCAAAAACAACTACTTTTTCTTCTTGTTTTTCTTTAAACTTACTGATTGTAATATTTCACAGCTTTCCTACATAACTTTTTATTGTTTTACCTATGATAAGCAATTATATTTTTAAAATCAATCTGTTACAAATTACTGACAATTGCAATCATAGACTTTGACGTGCTTTTGACGGCAACATAATGTTGCCAATAAAATTTAAAAAAAAAAACTCCAGGTCGCGCTTTCGTTAGACAGACTCTAAACTTACGTCGTTTTAATATCACACTAAGATTACAAAGGCGAAAGTTTGTGAGCTTATATGTGTATTAATTCTTTACACTCGAACGGTTAAAAGGATTTTGATGAATTTTGGCCCATGGATAAACCATGCCACCTAGGGTAGGATAAAAAATCTTTTTTTATCCTGATATTTATGTTCCATCGGAACAATTTTACTACTTTTACGCGGGTAAAGCCGCTGGCAGCAGCTAGCACTATGTAAATAAAAGTTTCTGTCCACTGTTTAACTGGCTGAGTATGTTAATAAAACCGGCCAAGTGCGAGTCGGACTCGCGCAAGGAAGTTTACCATTGACTAGCCTAAAACCTACCATAAAAAAAAACCATTGACTAGAAAAAATCACTTTTGTAGTATGAGAAAACATTATATAAAATCATGTTTTCTCACACCAAATATTTTTTTTATTTTAATTTTATTATTTATTGTTAAAGTAAATATACAATTAAGCATTTTGTGAATATTTCAAGTGTCAACCTGTTACCATTTATTGGTACCGAGCAAATAAGGGCAAAAAAATTTTGCGTTTGTTGTATGGGAGCCCCCCTTAAATAACTTTATTTTGTTTTTAGTATTTGTTGTTATAGCGGCAACAGTAATACATATTTTATGAAAATTTCAACTGTCTAGCTATCGCGGTTCTTGAGATACAGCCTAGTGATAGACAGATGGACAGACAGCGAGGTCTTCGTAATAGGGTCCCGTTTTTACCATGTCATAAATTATGTTCGAAGCTAAATTTTATTAAAAATCAGTTTAGAGGTTTAGGTGGGAAGACGTAACAAACAAACAGAGTATCGTATTTGTAATATATATAACAAAGCAAGGCGAGAGCAGTGGTGACCCCGTGGTAATGGCCCCGACTTACGAGGTTAGGTCGCGGATTTGAACCTAGCTTGGTGCATAATTTTGTGTAATTTATTTCATCACCACTGCTCTCAAAACGGTGAAGGAAAACATCGTGAGGAAACCGGCATGTCCTAGAACCAAAATAAAATCGAAGATGTTGGACATCCACCAATCCGCACTGGACCTGCATGGTGAATTACGGCCCCTTTCCCTCTCCTAGAGAAGAGGCCTGAGTCCCAGCAGTGGGAACATATAAGGCTGAATATATTATAATTATACTAACAAGGATTTTTTCGTAATAATCTAATGAAGATAATTTTTTGAGTAACCTTTGTGATGCAGAGAGTTTTATAAATTTCGATGAGAAAAAAAACGAATTCGAAAAACTTTCATATAACGCTTTTTGGCGTGGTATTATAGATAATACACCGTTTTAATGCCGTGGAGGGTCGATTCGGTACATGAAACGCTTTCGATTTGTAAAGATAAAAATGAAAATCAAGTTTGTTTTTCTAAAACTCGAATTAATTTACGAATGCACGAAATTGATTTCTTTAAGTAAACGTCAGCTGATCGAAGCCACTGAACTGTAGGTAGTTAGTACGCAACGACCAACAACTCCCTACAAGGTCATTGACTCGTTTACTTAAACAAATGAATTTCGTACATTATTAATTCGAGTTTTAGAAAAAAAAGTACTTTTTTTTTATTTTACCTTTATAAATCGATAGTGTTTCATGTACCGAATCGATCCTCCACGGGATTAAAACGACCAAAATTTAACGGTGTATAATAGGTAAACTTACGTGGCTTTAATATACCTATACTCGTAAAATACCCACCGTATAATCCAAAATTCCCCCACAACCACCATCCTAATCTTTACGCTTGGCAGGCGGATCCGCTCGGTAGTAGGTACACCGTCACCGCCACATAGGACACCCACAGGAAGACCAACCCTCCTGATAATCCCTTAATCACCTCTTACAAGTCCCATGGGAACTGAAGGGTGGGTTGTGGAGATGTGGTTACAGATATTGTCAGAAATGAAATGGCTGCGGTTGTTGTTCACCAAGGTTATTTGTAGGATTTAAACACAGATATAGATATACCTAGATAACGCAAGAGCAACTACTTCGCGTGCCTAGCTTACGTACAAAAATCGTAAGTGGTCACTTTCGCGCTCAGTCTGCATCGGAGTACAGCGCTAGTCGGGTGCAGTTAAAAATATAAAAATGGTTAATTGTGCTGTTGGTGTGGGGGTGGAGCGAGGGGGACGCCGTATGCGGCGGCGTCTTCACTAAATAGTGCTTGTGACGTCATAATAGGTACTCAAAAAATGGCACGCTTGGTTTTCATACAGATCGTGATGCTTGCGTTATCTATGTCTATCTATATCTGTGGATTTAAACAATTACATAGGAGATAAAACCATTTATATTTATTCTGAAAACGTTATTCAAAACTGGAAAAATAAATTGCAGGTATGTGTACCTGCAATTTTTTTTTCCTCTTAACTTAATGGCTTTTCTATAGATATTTGGCCCCCTGACTCTAAAAATGAAAACCATCTTTTTCTATCAGCTTTAGTTTTGTAATATGATGTTCTGTGCATTTTGGTATAAAAATAATGAAAAATTGACCACAAAGATAAATATCTTCAAAAGCGGCTAAAAATGATCTTTTTGATGATTTTCTTGAATGTGAAGCTTGAGTAAGATTTCTTTGTCCGGAAAATTTCAAGTAGTAAAATTTTGTAGGTGTGTGTTATTTAAATAGAAAGAAGTAATGTAAGAAAAAAAGCTAGGCAAGAGCGAGTCGGAGTCAGTCTTAAAGCGTTTCTTTTAGATAAGTGCTTATACTCAGTCGGTGACCTCTAAAATGTATGTATGAGCGGGTATTTGCAATCATAATAGTTTTTGACACCGTTTTATGATTTAAAATACTTATATGAATCTTTTATTAGTATTGTATTTGTAATATTTATGACAATGTAATGTTATTTTTTTATTTACAATTTAATTTAATCTAGTTTTAAGGACATATTTATCAATCTGTTCGACACAATTTTATGTTGTTATGAATAAAGATACTACTACTACTAGGCGCACACTGAGGGTTCCGTACAATCTAACTTATGTACAAAGTTCAACTGTCTGATCGGGGACTTTTCGGAATCAAAAGAATCAAAAAAAGTTTTTTTTTTTTGTGACGCAAGAACAAATTTACAGTTTTCAGATTTATTCCTATACTCGTGCTAAAAGACCATGTTTCTGTGCCTCAAAAGGAAAAAACGTAACCCTTATAGGATCCAGTCGCCGCCGGAATTCTGACCCCGATTTCCAGCCACCGCAGGCGCGGGTTTGCGGACGGCGAGCAATGGGTAGCTCGCTGTCTGTCTTGGTAACCGACCGGACCGAGCCCAAGTCGTTGACGGCGCGTACTGTTCCCACGCGCCTCAAGGAGTTGTTAGCAAAACGTAGAGGCGCAGCCTGCTAGCAGGCAGGCAGGGTCGAAGCCTACTGGGGCCAAAAGTCTGCTTCTGAAAAGAAAGCTCAGCCCCGGTAGGAAAGGCAACGAAGGATCGGTGTGGGTTTTTTAGTCAGTAAGAGTCTGACACTATCTCCCTCTCCGCCCAAGGGCGGGGGATGTCATTGGATGATTTTTACCCACCGAAAAAAAAAACCCTTATAGGATCCCTTAGTTGTCCGTCTGTCTGTCAAGACCCTTTATCTCGGGAACGCATAAAGGTATCGAGTTGAAATTAAAACCAACTTTTCCTCAAGTCTGCGGTCCCTTGAAGCTGTGCAAAAATCAAACATCTAAGTTAACATAAAAAAAAGATACGACCTTTTATATCGAAAAAAAAAAACGTATATTTCAACACTCTCAAGGGAATCAAAATTCATCGGGTAATTCCCGTTGACCTAGAAACCTGAAATTCGGCATGAAGCAAGGTCTCATATATGGAAATAATCTAGAAAATGTGAATTTGTAGTTACGTCACAAAAAAATGCGATTCGGAAAAATCTTCGTAATTCAATTCGGGATTTGAACTGTTTTCATAGGTATGTTTGTATGGAGCCCTCAGTGCGCGATTCCGACTCGCACTTGCCCGGTTTTTTATACTTAATTTATCAACAATTATTTCACGAAAAAAAACTTGAACTCGATTCAGTTGCCGACAGTACAACATACTACTTTTAAACGAATTTAAAAGAAGAAGGTTTTCAATTAGATCGTAGTTTTTTAAATCATGTTTATTACCTCCGAACTCCGAAGTTTATGGACCGATTTGCAATGTTTTTCCTTGAAAAGAATATGTTTCCAGATTAGTCCCATTTAAAAAAAAATGCAGTTCTGATAATGGGCTCCATGAGTAATCGAGGGAAATATTATAGGCAACTATAATTATAGTGATTTTGGTATTTTCACCGAAAACTCAAGCATTTACAGTCAATAACATTCGATATAGTGGAAGTGGTAAAGAAGACCAGGACTGGCCAACGGAACTCCATACACACTTAGATATCACGATGAAGATAAGCAACTATGACAATACAAATAAAAAAAAAATGTTCTAAATAGTTAAAATGGTGGTATCGAAGTGACCTGATGATGATTATGGATCTGGAAGATAGGCACCAGTACTCTGTAATTAATCAATGTATCCTAGCCTTGTTTGGGCATATTAGAATTTTCATGAGATACAATGGCATTATGGTATCTACTATCGAACTGATCTGATAATGGAGCCTTCTGGCTCCATCATCGGTATCATGAAAAGCGTCTGCCTTCCATGAACGGGAACTTCATAATACAACAATATACTTATCCTAGCAATGATTGGGTTAGTTGGAATTGTCATGAGAAATAGGTACCTAATCTGGATATAAGTGTATCACAACTAAAAAGTGTGAAATAAAAACTTTATAGTATTTTATAGGATGTGCATTTATTACGTTAAATGTTGTCTACATAAATAAATTAAGCCGAAAGATGCACCCGAGTTAACACTAACAGAAAAACAAGAGAATAAGGGCCAAATTCACCAAAAAAGTAATCGCGATTATATAAAACAAAACGCAGTTTGAGCGCCTTATCGAGATTATAGCTTCATTTTGCGTTTCACCGCTATGAATTGAACCTAGTTGACGCTAAACTCAGTTTCAATTCTTTTGTTGACGCTCATGTTTACGACACGGGTCTTAAACTAGATTACGCTGAGTTCAGTTTAGCTGAACTAAGTTTTTATATTGAATGATGAAATCAGCCCTTAGACAGTTACAGTAAGATAGAATGTCAAGTAGTGAGAACAAGTTGAAGTAACATACAGATAAAAACTACAACCCGATTACGCAAACAAGTTTTGAATGAAAATATTTTTTTCATAACAAGCTTTTATAGCGCGTTATATACCTATATAATTAATACTCATGAAGACCATTCCAAAAAGTTTAAACACAGGTTATCTTATTGAGCCAATTACCGAGTTCCTATGGCCATCTTGCAGTCCCATTATCGGACCCTGGTTACCATCTAGCATCAAAATACTCGTCAAGACGAATCACACGAGCCCAAGCTCGATGGGGTTGTGTCGTTTAATAACCGAGTTTCTATGACCACCTTCCGGTTCCATCATCAGATCAGCTCCATATTATAATAATTTTGCATTGTCATCTGATTTACACATGCATGCAAAATTTCAGCTCAATCGGTAACCGGGAAGTGGATCACATTTAATTTGCAAGATTTGATCACAGACAAAAATCGGTCAGGTGAAACTAAATGAAAGCTTATAAAACGTTTGAAATTACGATTGTCTTACCATTAGTAGTATAAACCCTGAAATGTAGTAGTAAAACTGTGTTTCTGTCTCTTGAATGATTTCTAAATTGTACTTTTGAATTCAGTCAGTAGGTCACTGATAAAACAATCGAAATACATACTATTGATATTATTTTAATTGGATACGCTTTGCGAAACAACACAATACGAATGATACTCTACATAAAAATGAATAGCTGTTCGTTAGTCTCGCTAAAACTCGAGAACTGCTGGACCGATTTGGCTAATTTTGTGATACTCCAGGGAAGGTTTAAACGGTGAGAAAAGACGGAAAATTCACGAAAAAAAAATCGACTATTAATGCAGTAATTCCTACAGCTCAAATAAATAAAGGTTATTTGGTACGAAATTAGCTGGGTCAGCTAGTTTTAATTATAAAAGACGACACTGACTGACCGACAAATATCCCTGCTCAGCCGAATTTAATGGGAATAGGAACGTGAAATATTGCACAAGCATATTATAAAATGGGCAGAAAGGATTTTTTGAAAATCCAACCTTTAAGGGAGTGAAAAGGGCGAGAGGGTACGGGATTCGGTCGCCTCCTTCAGCGAAGCAGTAATGCTAGCGAAGGTAGTGGCGACAAACGTAAGGGAATATACATCGTCACGGCACAGCCCCTGCTATAGAAGACGCCCCGAGCATCAGTAGTCGTAGGATGACCCTGTCCACCGTTGGCGCGGGCTTACGGACGAAGAGCTTGCCCTCCTGCCGTCCGGTAATGACTGAGACCGAGTCGTCGACGGAGTTTAGAAATGTCAGTAAAACCACAGGAGCCCAGCAGAGCCGATGTCCGCTAGGGCCAAGAGGAATTTCTGAAAAGTCAAAGGCCGATATCCAAGATTAAGTAATGTTGACCGAGGTTGGTCTATGGCCTACTTATTTTCAGGCAAGCGAAGCCACAGGCAGAGGCTAGTAATAATAATATTTTTTTTCATCAGAGCAAAACTTAGTGTTAGTAACAATAATCTTAAACTTGATCTAATGAAAATCATTTTAAGACCACATTTATTATTTATTTATTAATATTAAGAACACGAACGACATATTAACAGTTTTTTTTTTTTTGGAAGTTATAATCATCCAATGGGAAAGTATAGGCTATTAAAAAAACATCCAATGACATCTTACGCCCTTGGGCGAAGCGGGAGATAGTGTCAGACTCTTACTGACAAACAACCCACCCCAAAAAAGCAAATATATGTCAATTTAAAATGTACACAGCTTGTACAATTTGACAATACACATTCGTGGCGTCATTCGAAATTCTCCACTTTATCCTTACAGTTTATGTCAATAACTTTTCAATACACTTACTCGAAAACGTTACTCTTATCCCACCGCTTTTAGACACGCAATAGACTGTTTTCCGTACTAGTGCAAAAAGCCCAGCCCCAGCCACAATATTATTACTTTTATCGTATCAGCCCAGCGCGTCGACCCCCACGAGTCGTATTATGTGTTGAAAAACGTCGTTTGATACACGTGCAAATTTTTCACTGCAGCTCTCGGCTCTATAGCAAACTCGACTACGGCTCGTGCAATTTCCGCCTACAAACTTTCTGCACTTGTACCAAAATGTACTATTTACCTTTGGCATCCCGTGACCCACTAATGTCTTCCACAGGTCGCCACCATAGAAGAATACGGGGTATACACCATGCTGCCGGCGCAGCAGCTCCCCCCCATCAGCCCCTGGCCGCCTGATGGCAACCTGCTGGACCGGATGGACGACCTGGCGCACAAAGGTAAAGGTAATGGTGAATATATACCATGATTTGTTATTTATAGGTTAAGGATGGACTGTCTTTGTACTGAGCAGTAGATTTATTTATTAGACATACATACAGCTATCACACAGACCAACCCAATGCGATAGTGTAGGCAAAAATATAACATATACAAAAAGTCAAATGAATTAATCAATGTAATAAAATTAATATGACATACAATTAAAATACAATATTATACAAAAACAAAAGCAAAAATGAATTAATCAATTAAAGAATTGTGAAAATGTCGGTCAGTCAAAAAAGTGAAGCTAAATTTCACGTTCCAAAGCGTAGATCTCTATGGAGAAGAACGTGCCAGAAAATCTATTGCATATGTATTTAAAAACAAGAGAACATAATGGCAAATTTATTTATTTATCTCGGACTTTATTGATAGTAGAAAAATACTGCTTAGACAGATCGGTAAAGAATTTTAGGCTGATTATCGTGGTATCAAAAAAAAAAAACGAATACTCGGTAAATGTCACTTACTCGTAACAGCACTATGGCTTCGGCAGTCCTGGTGTTAAGTTTTTTGTAATACTTAGATGCTCATATTGATTGCTGTTTAAGGTTTTACTTACGTGTACAAGCTGCGTATTTCCGGTATTGAATATAAATAATAATAGATTATAAGTCATTTATTATCAGGCATCTTGCCTGTAACTATATATCTTTAGGCATCTTGCCCAGATATATACAGCTATATATCTTACAGACTTACATATAATAAATACAACTTATTATTAATAAAAAATAGCCAGTGTGCAGCTCATAGCTATACCAATTTTTTGTCTGATATGTCAATCTGTTGCTGACCTTGATTCAATAATTCACTAGGCTGGAAATCCTGAAACCTAACTCGAAATGTATCCATAATTTGTGCAAAGAAAAACACATATTTTCAATATGTATGTAACATGTTCTTCTGAAGACTGAAAATACAGAGTCTCGGTTTTTGTAATTGGAATTCAAATGATTAAAAAAAAAAAATTAAAAAAAGGAATCAATATAAAAATTTAAAAAGCTGTGGAAAAAAGCAACTATCTTAGGTGGCTTGGCTGAAAGTGTCGTTACCTTCTGCATTTCTACTGCGAAGTACATAGACGACCTTAGTATTTAGTTCTATAATTAAGATGTTTTGTATTAATCCCGCACCTTCCATCTATAGGTGGAAAAGCTGTAACATCTCGTTTTCCCTGTAACTTATTTGCCCCTGGATTTTTAACGTAGAAATCTTGGTGTCTTTATATAAATTTTTAGCAGTAGATTGCAAGTCTTACAGAACATTTTTTGTCCCCTCTCTCTCAAAATGTTTACCCCCATAACTTTTGTTGAATAAAAAACTAATAAGCTGGTAACATCGTAGTGAAACAACTGGTTTAGATAGAAGTAGACCGTAGCGTAAAATTTCACATTTCAGAGCCAAGTGGTCTTTAAGTCAAAACTACAGGTAAAAAAAGAACAGGGTACTTCTAGGCAAATGTGCTCCATTGTCGATCAAATCATAACTTACCATCAGGTGAGACAGTCAATCGCGAGCCTAATATTAATATTATTTAAAAAAACTCGTTCTCGTTAAAACAAATACAGAATATAATGGTATCACAGTTAGTGATAACGCACCGTCATTGTCCCAATACCTACAACCTGGGAGTATCTATGTTAAAAGTGAATAGGTTACGTTTTTCTAGGCAATAGTGGTCCATTGTCGATCAATCATCGCTTACCATCTGGTGTGAGTGGTCAAGCGCTAGGTTATCAATAATGATATAAGTAAAACAATATTTTTGTTGGTGAGATATAGTTTTTCATTATCTCAGTCGGTGATGACTCTTGGAAAAACCGAGTAAAAATAAGTAAAAATATTTGCCTTCGAAGACTTCGGCCGTGTTTACGGAGAGGCGGCGCGTTGCGCGGCACGTTGCGCTGCGCGTTGGGCGTTTCGTCGTACATTGCAGCAGCGGGCCGCGTTATCGCTCGCGCAAACACAAACATATGGCAATATACGACGGACCGCCCGACGCGCCGCGCAACGCGCCGCGTGTCCGTAATCGAACACTTCTAGTTAGAACAATATCGTCCAAAAAAGATATTTTAAGAGCCAGAGCCCATCAAGTGAATCAAAAAACGTTATCGTGTGAGTGGAGTAAGTGCCGAAATCACACTTGTACTTCACTTAAAATAAATTGAACCTCAAAATAATTACAATGTAGAGAATCCATAGATTTTATCAATGAGAAAAACAAATTCGGTCCTTGACATTCAGCCACATTAAAAGGCCTCAAACTCGTATAAAAAATGGGCCAAAAAGCCCATCACGTAAATCAAAACCCGTAATTAATTGGATTAAGCAATAGTAAGGTCCTTACTACTTTAACCAAAACATACCGAACTGCCAAGTAATATCCCCAAAAGAAAAGTAGTCCGTAGGTTAAAAAAATGGCGGTTAGGCCCTTATTATGAAAAAATTGGACCAAAAAACCCATTACGTCAATCAAAGCGCATGACTGCAGTAAGCAATGGTACTTACCTGCTACGCATTAAACCAAAGACTATTTTTTTTTAATGTATAGGCTCTCCTTTGACCACTATCCCACTTGATAGTAAGTCATGATGTGGTTGACGATGGAGCACGCTTACCCAGACTTAACCTTTTCACACTTTACTTATAGACCCCTAGGTTGTAATTAGGAAACACTGACTCCGGTAAGGAATTCCACTCCTTAGCTGTTCGCACAATAAAAGTGTTCCAAAACTTTTTGTGCGTTTGGATTGCATTTTAATTAAATAAATCAATAAATCCTAAAAATACAGCCGTTACAGGCCTTTATACCATATAGTCAAATTATTCTATACTTACGGAAGTTGGTATACATATTGAAGTAGGTTGTAACTTTAAAAAAAATGGCCCAAAAAAAGCCCATCACGTGAAATGCGTGATTAATTGGAGTAAGCAGTGGTATGAGACTAACCGCCTCTTACTTAATTAATTACTGGCCTCTATTCTAGATCATAAAGTAAAAATGCCCTATACATACGAAAGTAGACCGTATCTTAAACAAAATTGGCCCAAAAAAGCCCATCACGTGAATCAAAACGCGTGATTAATTGGAGTAAGCAGTGGTATGGTGCGGCAGGTCACAGCGGTGTTAACCAGCTCGGCGGGGTGTTTGTAGGAGGCAGGCCGCTGCCCGACTCGACGCGCCAGAAGATAGTGGAGCTGGCGCACTCGGGGGCGCGGCCCTGCGACATCAGCCGCATCCTGCAGGTCTCCAACGGCTGCGTCTCCAAGATCCTCGGCAGGTCTGTATGGAATTTTATACTTAGCGGCAGAATGAAAATGTAGTTTGAAGAATCGGATAAAACTTAACGGTAAATTGTTTGAAAAAGCAGGACAGATATACTTCTTAAACTACATTTCCGTTCTGTCACTTTATTTTTATAGTGTCACACTCGAACTTGGTACGATGAATTTGGTCCGTCCATACCAAAGTCAAGCGTGAGCTTCCTTTTTCTTTTTTTTTTTGGTTCACCCTTGTTTGATAGAACAACGTTTGATATAATATTACTAAATCGAACAACGTTTAAGAAAATCATCACTTTGTATAATATCGTTTGACAGAATTTTCAGTTCATCGAATATTTATTTGCTATAACAACATTTGCGCTAATGATCAAAAGGTATAGGTAGGTTGGTTTCTGCAATAATTAAATAATATTGTTGGTTAAAAATTTAATATGCTGTGCAACAAAAGTTAGTGACAGAACCGAATTGCTACAAAACCGACTCCACGTAGTCTTGTTTGTCCTACCCCTAGAGTGTAATTTAAAATCGCGTAGGCGCGTAGGGGCGAGGCAGCCCGCGGGCTGAGGAGCAGGCGGCTGCGAGCGAGCAGCTTCGGCTTGTTGGCCGGCTTCGCCGGCCAGCCTCAGCCGCGGCGGTGAGCGAAAGCCGTCTGCGACGATTAGCACGCGCGGGACCGCCGGAGGCCCGCAGCGCCGGAGCCGTGACAGAAACCCTGCCTGCTGCATGTTGCATGCTTGCTTGAATGCTGCATGCTGCATGCTTGCTTGCATGCTGCATGCTTGCTTGCATGCTGCATGCTTGCTTGTTTGCTGCATGCCTGCTTGCATGCTGCATGCTTGCTTGTTTGCTGCATGCCTGCTTGCATGCTTGCTTGCATGCTGTATGCTTGCTTGCTTGATGCTAGGATGAAGCAAGCAATAATTATTTCATTGTTATACCTATAAAAATATGTTTTATTATCATTATGCGTAAATAAATTTATGCTTTAGGATATTATGCTTAAAAAAGTTATGCTTTTATTCGGCGAAATGAAATTAGTTCAAATGAAATTAGTTCAAATAAATAATTACGCTAAATAAAAATTTACCAATGAATTATTCTGTCAAATGAATAATTCTTCGAAATGACTTTATTGCAAATAAAATTCGATTTAGTAATATTATATCAAACGTTGTTCTATCAAACAAGGGTGAACCTTTTTTTTTGTGTCTAGATGTAATTTATATCTATATTAATTTAGATGTTCAAGGCTAGAGTGAATAGGCTCTTAATAAGCTAGTGCGCCTCATCATCAACGATTGCATCACTGCTTTCCGTCAGGTGGGATTGCAGACCAGCACTAGTTTATATAAATTAAAAAAAAGTATGTTTATCAGTCGTCTAGTAAACATAGCATAAACTCTGCTTATTTTGGGACTAGATAGCGTTGTAGAATTTTATTGTTATACACTGTTAAATTTTGATGGTTGTAATCCCGTGGTGGGTCGATCCGGTACATGAAACACAATCGATTTGTAAAGATAACATTAAAAAATAAAGTACTTTTTTATACTCGAATTAATTTACGCATGTACAAAATTAATTTATTTAAGTAAATGTCAGCTGGGCGAGTTCAATGACCTGTAGGTAGTTAGTACGCAACGGACGACAACTGCCTACAAGACTATTGACTCATTTACTTAAAGAAATTAATTTCGTACATTTGTAGGTACATTATTTCGAGTTTAAAAAAAGTGCTTAATTTTTTTTATCTTTACTAATGGATAGTGTTTCATGTACCGGATCGACCCTCCACGGGATTAAAACGATCAAAATTTAACGTTGTATTCTTTTTATCCCAAGATATGCTCCCTTGAGACAATTTTCTACTACTACACTGGCAGCTAGTTGTCTCATAAACCACAAAACTTCAATCTAAATATCCGAATACTATGTATATCAGATGCAACTATGTAATAATATAAATAAACAAATAATGTTTTAAATTAATCCTCGTCTCCTTAACCGCAAAGTCGCAGTCTAAAAAAACACCTTGACGTGTTATGGCTAGATAAAAAGCTGAACTTCTCATGTTACCCGGCCGTCACTACTCTGTGGCGTCACTTTGTGGACAGCCAGTCACGTTGGACCATGGGCCCGGTTGTAACATACACAGAATCGTAGAGGCATTCTATTATCTTTATATCTCTTTATTTTGTATTTTGAATGTTTTTTTTTTTTTGTATCTATTTCTATAAGGTCTGCAATAAAGTTTTGTGTTATTATTTCTTTATTTTTTTGAGATACACCAATTTTTTTAGTAAGTATACAAATACATTTTAATTATAAAAATTAGTAACCGCCAGTGTTAAATAATAAATAAATATTACAAATAGACACTTCAATTTTATTTTAACATTTTTCATACTAAATTGCTGTGTTCCCGTAATCGATATCAAACTAATACCCCATCATTAACCTTTCCAGCACGTGACTCACAAGGCGTTACTCCATAAAACAATTTATTCCGGGGTTGTCGTTGTGGTCAGATGCTATGAGCCATTGTATTAGGGTAAAATTATTCCTGAATTTGCCATGAAACACCTTCCATATTTCCTCATACCACCCTCTCACTTAACCTATGAAATACATCAACCATAAGGTACACGAGTAAATATCCGACAGAGACTACACTTTATTTTATTGCGTTGCAACGTTTTTATATGTGTGCGAAATATCTTAAGTTCTCAACGAGTGAATTTTTCATTTAGGAAATTCAGAAATTCATTTTAATCTGTCACAACGACAAAATGCAAATCACCGTCATTAGACACTAATTATATACCACAATCGACCTTACAATGTTTAGAAGACCCAGGCCTCCTCTCTAGGAGAGGGAATGGACCGTAATTCACCACGCGGGCCCAGTGCAGATTGGTGAATGTCAAATGAATTTTTAGTTCAAGGACATGCCGGTTTCCTCACGAAGTATTCTGGTTGCGCGAATTTGCTTGATGTTTTAATGGACTGTAGGTTTGAAAAGCGATCTTAGGTTTGTTAACAATATGCAGATACTGCGCCTGGCATGGAATAAATGTATTGGGAAGGAGCACTGACCTTTAGACTTCGTTGGTTGCACGTGGCACTTCGAAGATTGCACGTGGCACCGGCCGATCCTCGTCTTCGCACATTTAAATCACTGCCAGGTCCTGTATTGCACTAACACAGCACTATTGTGGAGTCTCTGAATGATTGGATCACGAAAATAGTCAATTTTCTTGTAATTTCGAGCGGGCGTGTTAGCGGTGCGGTCACATTCACAATCGATGCACAAAAAACGTCAATGTCAAATCATTTCTTGCGGTCGTGCGGGTGGAGGGAAAACGGATGGTATAGGATTGCTAGGCCAAAAAAATAAATTACAAAAAACAAAGTCGCGGATCATAGCAAATTGGCGCAACCATTCCCCCCGGGTTTGAAGGGTTACCTTCAAAGAAAAGAGAAAAAAAAACAAAAGCGAAACTAAACCCTATTACTAATCTAAACTATCAATACTAGGTAGCGAAACAACTTATAACTAACTATGCCACTACTACTGATTAGGCAGAGGGCAGAGGCGAATAACCGGACGCAGGTACGATCCAGTTGCGGTTTTAACCTTTACGACTCGCGTTATTCCGTTCGAACCCGGAAAAACTTCTTCCACTACACCAAGAGGCCAGTGCAGAGGAGGCGCACTCTCAGTCTTCAACATTACCACAGTACCGACTGTGACTGGATCTGAAGGAGTGTTCCACTTTTGACGCGACTGCAGCGTATGCAGATAATCTGTCCTCCATCGCTTCCAAAAGGACTGAACTAAGCTATCTAGCAGAGCGTGACGCGGGTGAAGCTGCAGTTTGTCAGTCTCGACATCTAAAGCGGGCAAATATTTAAGAGGAGTCGTCGTCAAGAAGTGAGCCGGCGTCAACGCTAGTGGCTCCGATGGATCACTAGACAAAGTCCGACACAACGGACGCGTATTCATCAACGCCTCTACCTGAGCGAGTACGGTGCTCAACTCCTCGTACGAGAGAATCTGTTCGCCTATGACCCGAAACAGGTGCGACTTAAGGCTTTTAATATTCGCCTCCCAATTGCCACCAAAATGACTAGCCGCTGGCGTATTAAAACACCAATCAATGCGATTCTCAGCTAAGACATGGGCGAATTCACTTTGGTAGTACTTGGAGCGTAAGAATGTATGTAATTCCGAAATATTGCGTCGCGCTCCAACATAATTTGTGCCGTTGTCAGAGTATAAGCGCTTAACGGGACCACGGCGAGATAAAAATCGTTTAAATGCAGACATAAAACCCTGCGTACTCAAATCACTGGTTAACTCTATGTGAACTGCACGAGTTGTCATACAAACGAATAGGCAAATGTATGCCTTTGTGGAACGTATACCACGACCACGGGCAATAGTGACTTTAAACGGTCCAGCATAGTCCGTCCCAGTATGTATGAAAGGTTTCACCGTCTGTACAACACGACAAGAACGATGGTCGGCCATTTCCGGCGCGTTGAAACGCGGGCGGAGCTTAAAGCAGGGCACACATCTGTGCACTCTAGCGCGTATCAAATTGCGAGCGGAAAGTATCCAGTACTTCTGTCGAAGAATGGACATTAATAAATCGGGACCAGCGTGACAATTCACCTTATGGTGATAATCCACCAACAAATCCAAAACGTGATCCTTGCGGGGTAGAACTACTGGATGCATTTGTTCAAACTCTAACTTAGCATTTCGCAGACGGCCACCGACACGAATGAGTCCGTCTTGCAAAAATGGTTTCAAATGTTGAAGTGCGGGACTACAAGGTTTATGTGATTCTAAACTACGAAATTCTATTGAAAAATAAAATTTCTGCAACTCTCGAAGTACAACTGATTCAGCTCTATCCAAATCAGCTGCGATTATAGAACCACGCGATGGTAATAATCTCAAAAATCTTAGGACGTAAACTACACAGCGTAATAGTCTCGACCAAGACGAGACTCGATTAGACAACAACAAAACAACTGACTCTTCACGCGGAACTGATACTACAAGCGTATGTTTCTTCTCCTCGGGTGGCTCTGAAACAGTAGCGGGGTTAAACGGAACACTTGGCCACTCGTTAGGAGTGGTATGAAGCCAGGGAGGGCCACAAAACCAAAGCGGATGATTTAAAATTTGCGCAGGAAGCAAACCACGTGAGAGACAATCAGCTGGGTTTTCTGTTCCAGCGACATGGAATATATTTTCCGGTGACAATTCAGCTTGAATCTTACGTTCCAAGCATAGAAAGCGTTTTTCTGCGGAGGCACGGGAGCCACCGAGCGAAAAAATATCACCCTTGAAAGGGAGCGCGACAACATAACGACCATCTTTATCACGAGTAGTCGTGCGGGTATAAATCTCCTCAGTGACCTGATCCTCAGGGCTGAGAATAGGTGGGACATTGACCTCTTCAATCTCCCAGAACTTGCGGATGGTAGACTCAAGCGGCGGCTCGACGGTGCAACAGTGCGACACAGTCGAGTAACTATTTAAATAAGCGGGTGCGGAGCCAACTATAACAAACCCGAGAACTGTTTCCAGTGCGTGCGGAGCGGGGTACATCGGAAGACCTTGAATTTTACGTGATAACTGGAGATGCGGGAGAATCGAAGCACCGATCAATAGATCGATATCTCCAGGGAAAGCGTAATTTCCGTCGGCTAACTGCAAGTTCTTAAACTCCGTCAGCATGGACGTGTCAACCGGTACCGTGGGCAACCGTTCCGTAATCTTATCTGCGACTAGCGAATCCATTTCAAACGAAATATTACGATTAAAACGTGAACTAAATATTATTTTAATGGAACCGTGAATGGTTGCCTTTAAACCTCCAAAACCTTTCACTTCTGAGCGGGATGACCAATTATTAAAACTAAAACCAAGGCGTTGACAACAATCCCGAGTAATAAAATTACTCTGGGAAGCGCCATCTAGTAGCGCTCGAACGGTGTGCGGTTTGCCAAAGGCATCTACAATGACAACTTGCGCGGTCGCAAGTAAAACGGTAGTGACTTGAGTACCAGCGGCGGAAAGCGAACACAATGTTACGTCGTTTGCACTTGCAGCAGGCCGCGCGTCACAAGCGTCGCGCGTCTGCGCAGGCTGCTGCTGCGATGGCAGCTTACTACTCTCAAAATGTAAGAAGGTATGATGTCTAGCTAGACATTTACGACAGCTACCACCACTGTTACATGACGTAACCAGATGTTTGTCACTTAGACAATTAAAACACAAATTATTAGTGCGGACAAACTTGTAACGATCACTAGGCGATAATCTCTGAAATTCCGAACACTTGTACAGCTGTGTATGGCTACCCTTACACAGAGAACAGTCAGGTGTTGAGGCGGTATTAACTAGCGTATGTGCAGTCTTGACTGACTTCGATGACGCGTCTATACGGCGATCGGAACCTGTCCTATTCGTGGCTTCATGACGTGCCGACGTGCGCTGCAACACCTTAATATGGTCGCGAATAAAAGATTCTAAATCTTCGAACTTAGGTATTTCTTTACCGCGCTGAGTCGTTTCAAACAGACGAACAGTTTCAGGATCTAATTTCTTTAAACCGATATACAAAAACAAAAAGTCACAGAGGTCATTGACCTTTAGGTTCTTTACTGCACGAACAGATGATGCGAAAATATTTAAAAACTTCTCTAAATTATGATCGTTACAAACGGAAAAACTTTTCAAATCGAATAATTGATCTAAATATGCGGTGGCTACTAATCGCTTATCTTCGTATTTTGTTTTTAAAGTGTTCAAAACTAAATTGTAATTTTCAGCGCTAAACGTAATTCCAGCACAGACAGCCTTTGCCTTACCGGTCAATTTTTCTACGAGATAATGCAATCTCTCGTGATCTGTCAGCGATGTGTTCCTATGTATTATATTTTCGAAACTATCTATAAATAAATTCCAATTTCGAATGTCACCATTAAATTCAGGTATTTGAATTGGCGGCAATCGTGGGCGTTCGCGAGAAGGGTTGGATAAACTACTCGCGGGGGGGGGAGTCTCTAAACTCCTAGCAATACGTTTGATACGACAATACAAGTCATCAAAGGACGACAATGCCTGATAACTCACACAGTAATCAGGATTTAACTCCAACTCTAAAATGTTTATATTCTTAATTGTAGATTTAAAATCCTCGCGCAAACTATCTAAAGTTTCCAACGAACACAAGAAAGCATCTCTAATCATCAGATCCGAGATTTGCAAAGATTTATCACAAATTGATTGAACACGTGAAAACTGTGAGTCCCTTTCGGCGTATAAAAGCTTTAACTGAACCTTTAAATCAGTACTAACCTTGGTTCCCTTAAGAGACATCTTGTTTTGATATATTCACACTATACACTCAAACAAACACTTAACGAATTATTAAGTAAGCGATAATTATCAGATAACAATATGGTAATATTGTAAACAACAAAGTGAACGGCGAACGAACGGAACAACATATGCGTATATAATCTATGGTTTATCCGTTTCCTACAAATATTCACTCAACAATGAACGGGTATTTTTGAAATGCGTCTACCTACATGCAATTTGTAGGATGGTCGAATGAATTTTGTCAAGAAAAAGAATGCGATCGATTTATATCTACGCTGATATTTACGTAGCTAACTATAATTATGCGGTGCGGTTGACGGCGTAGGTACCGTAATTATCAATGACACTTTAACTATACGAGCGAAATAACGTATAGTTGCCTAAATGCCTAGATGCGGGTTTTCTACTATTATATCTAGGTAAACAGGCGCGTTGCGTTTATTCCCTATGGAACAAATACTATATTGCGAAATTACAAGAAAATGATTCACGATCCTGCTCGTATGGACCAAAAAGTAATGGTTGCGCGAATTTGCTTGATGTTTTAATGGACTGTAGGTTTGAAAAGCGATCTTAGGTTTGTTAACAATATGCAGATACTGCGCCTGGCATGGAATAAATGTATTGGGAAGGAGCACTGACCTTTAGACTTCGTTGGTTGCACGTGGCACTTCGAAGATTGCACGTGGCACCGGCCGATCCTCGTCTTCGCACATTTAAATCACTGCCAGGTCCTGTATTGCACTAACACAGCACTATTGTGGAGTCTCTGAATGATTGGATCACGAAAATAGTCAATTTTCTTGTAATTTCGAGCGGGCGTGTTAGCGGTGCGGTCACATTCACAATCGATGCACAAAAAACGTCAATGTCAAATCATTTCTTGCGGTCGTGCGGGTGGAGGGAAAACGGATGGTATAGGATTGCTAGGCCAAAAAAATAAATTACAAAAAACAAAGTCGCGGATCATAGCAAATTGGCGCAACCATATTCCTTCACCGTTTTGAGAGTAAGCACGAAAGCAAGAGCTTTTGATGGAAAGTATATGAAAGATAACACATACATTTTAAAAATAAGCCTTTCATCCAGTATTCTCGCAAATCACTAGACCTTCAGACAGTATCTCCTTCCACGGGAACCCTGCACTTTTCTGTTCTAAAAAGTTCTTACAACGGAAGAATGTTAGTTATCAGACGTGTAGTTTTAGGTAGGTATTATTTACATTTAAAAACAAATAACAACGCATTTTTAATCCATGGTTTTTTTTTTTAACTGGATTTAGAAAAGGACTGCCAACATTAAGCATAACATAAGTATCAGCTTTATGATGTTCCCAGTGCTCTAGCCTCCTCTCTAAAAGAGGGAATGGACCATAATCGCCAATGCGGGGACAATGCGGATCGATAACATTAAGACCTTCAAATATTTAAAGGTGTTTTTTGTAACTGCCAATGTCACTCACGCCTTCCGCAGTGCGCTACAAACATAAGCCTCTGTCGCACTATTTACTCTATGACCAAAGTACAGTTCTTTCCGGACGGGTTGCGGTCAGCATGAGGCGCAGACTATGAGCTGCGGTGGCGACCAGTTGCTAGCGGTGTACCTTACTGCATACCAGGCATAGTTGCGTTCTTTGTCTATTAGTTGTAGAGCGACTGCGGTTGTTAGATTTAGTTGGATGATGAGGTTTCAATAGACATTATAGTTTTCTAGTCACCCGTGTAAATATTCTTGAACCGTGTGAGATTGTGAGTTCAAGAATCAAAATTATTTTTTTTGTGCCGTTAAAGATACTGATGCTCAATAATTTTGCATTTATCTTATAGTAAAACCTGCGTAATTGGTGACTAATGGGGCCTAGGGTTTTTACAAGCTTTTACGAGTATTTAATTTCACCTGACCGATGTTTGTCTCAAATCAAATCTTGCAAATTAAATTTGATCCACGTCCCGGTTACTGATTTTAGCTGAAATTTTGTATGCACGTGTAAATAGCGTGACAATGCAATATTATGAAGACATGGAACTGATTTGATGATAGAACTGGAAGGTGGCCATAGGAACTCGGTCGTAAACGACACATTATTTTTCATTCATTTCAATTAACCAGTCTCCCGTACATATAACCAAGGATAAAGTGACATAGTCTTATAACTTTGAATGTATTCACGTGGCGAAAAACCTGTCTGCCAGACTCCAAAACAGACTTATTTTTTTTATTCAACAACTATTACACAACGCTGTCTAGTCCCAAGCTAAGCAGAGCTTGTGTTATTGGTACTAGACAACTGATAAACATACTTATATATTTCTAAACACATACATATTATAGATAAATTACACCCAGACACAGAACAAATGATAGTGCTCATCACACAAACATTTGGCCTGGGTGGGAATCGAACCCGGCAAGACTCTCGATTAGTAAAATAACACGACTCGAGGAGAAGTCATGGTGGAAGATATGACTCGGAATAAAAGAGTGGATGTTCAGATTTTTTACATTTTAGCTACTTTAATTGTATAAAGTGATAGCTTCGGGGCCGAGCTTGACCATTTTTACTTGGCTCCGATTTGTGTTTATGGGCAAACAATAGCATTACTAAATCAAGGAAATGGTATTAGCGAAATTAGGATATGTCACTTTATAGATCTTTGTCAAATGACTGCTTCAAGATCTACTTAGTTCACTCCGTACGTCTTTATCTGCGGTACTTTAGGTGAAAGCATTACAGATTTTAAAGTATAACTCAGTAAATTAATACTTGTTACGTCCGCCAATCACATATTATTTTAATCAACATAAAATTTGGCACTGGCCTGCGAAATGAAAAAAAAAAAAAAAAAATTCTCGGGTTACCATTGGGCATTCGCCTTAATACAACCGCGCTTTACTTAGGGCTGATTTCATCATTCAATATAAAAACTTAGTTCAACTAAACTGAGCTGAGCGTAATCTAGTTTAAAGACCCGTGTCGTAAACATGGGCGACAACAAAAGAACTGAAACTGAGTTTAGCGTAAACTAGGTTCAATTCATAGCGGTGAAACGCAAAATGAAGCTATAATCTCGATTAGGCGCTCAAACTGCGTTTTGTTTTATATAATAGCGATTAGTTTATTGGTGAATTTGGCCCTTAGTAGCTTTCACTTCAAAATCAATAAAAAAGAAAAGGTATTGATAACAACACTTCCTACCTCCCAGAACGTAAAATTAAAAGTGTTCACTACCGCAATATAAGACGTGCAGCAGCTGGCGAGCAAAGCGAATAAAAAGTGCACTTACCTGGCACCGAACCTGACACCGGCCACTTGCAACCGAACACCGACAGCAGTCTGTCCACCCTTCGGTGAAGGGGACTGATAGTATAAACTGGTGACGGTTATTCTAGACTGCCAAAATTTTGGAACACTTCCATAATCTTGCTACATTTTTAGGATTCCAGACCTCAAAAGGAAAAAAACAGATCACCTTGTTGTCCGTCTGTCTGTCTGTTAAGACCCTTTATCTTGTGTACGCGTGGAGGAACATATACTCAGGTCTGCGGTCCCTTGAAGCTGTGAAAAAATCAAACTTCTAAGTTAAGGAAAAAAGAGATAAGGCCCTTTATGTTGCAAAACACGTATGTGCCAACACCCTACATTTTTGCAAATGTGTAAGTTATATTTAGCGACATGCCTAGACCTTTTTAATATATGTAATTAAGACCCAAATATCTTCGACAGAACTTAGCCAATCATGTCGTTCTAAAACAGTAAGCTCACTTCTTATCGCTACCAATACGCCATCACCCCGTTTTTGACAGGTTCGCGAGTTTGCGATCACGCCTCCATACTAAATAACGACTATCACATATTTCACTACTAAAGATATCATCCACAAGCCACGTCTCAACACAATTACATCATATGCACCATGTATGTGTATTTGTTCTCAGTCTGGACATAATTAATCTATAATCTAAAGTATATGACTATATATAATATGGATGTATTTGACTGGTCTATTAGTCTAGTAGTTAGTGGCCCTGACTGCTATGCCGGAGGCCGTGGGTTTGATTCTCACCCAGGACAGTCTGGGTGTAATTTATCTTATTATAGATAAGTATGTTTATCAGTTGTCTAGTACCCATTACACAAGCTCTGCTTAGCTTGAGACTAGACGGCGTTGTGTGTGATAGTTGTGGAATATTATATTATATTTAGAAGTATGTAAGTACTCGTATGTTTATCAGTTGTCTAGTACACATACCACAAGCTCTGCTTAGTTTGGGACTAGATGACGCTGAGTGAAAAGTTGTGGAATATTATTAAATCAACTTAAAGAATCTAAATCTAAAAACCATTTCAAAAAGTTACTCAAACAGTTTATAATGAAACACTCACAGTCCCTAACATTGTGACGAGCCACATCTAGTTATAGTACGCGGCAAATAATTTGAACTATTTGCTGTGGTTACGCGCACTTCGATTGAGACTTGAAAATCGGTTATAATCCTCGTCACACAAGTTGAACCACCATGGTGACCTTGAATGCGCAGTAACCGATTTTCGGGTCACAACCGAAGTGACTGGGGACTGGGGATGCGCGTAACCCTAGCAAATGGTTTTATTTATTTGCCGCGTACTATATGCTTATTTCCGCATAATTATCTTTGTTTAAACTTATAATAATTGACAGTTATGAACCAGTGTATCGAAAAAACTATTTTTTAATTTACCCTCAAAACGTGTTATATATACATATAGTCGATGTCTAGTTTTGTAGTACGTCCAACTAAATTGATTTCCGTTTAGTTTTATAATTGTCATGTGAAGTGAATTTATGTAATTACGAATATACGGCCTCAAAGCTACTAATTCTTTTCGCATGTGTTCGTAATTTTTCCAAAACTGTTTGGTGTGGTGCAGCTAAGCTAGTGTAAAATATTAAAGAGGTTATAAAAGCAGGTGTTATATCATTTTCTTCTCCCAGGTACTACGAGACTGGGTCCATCAGACCCCGTGCCATCGGGGGCTCCAAGCCTCGGGTGGCAACAGCCGAGGTGGTCAGCAAGATAGCCCAGTACAAGAGGGAGTGCCCGTCGATCTTCGCGTGGGAGATCAGGGACCGTCTGCTGAGTGAAGGAGTCTGTACTTCGGATAATATACCTAGCGTAAGTGACTACTTTAATATTTTTTAGAAAGAATTAAAGAAAGTTTTATCTTGAAATTTTGGTGTTGCATGTTTCGCCATTTACTGTTATACAAATATTCGAACAATTATTATTAACGACAAGGACTAATTGTACCTAAATGTGTGTATTATGTGGCAAAACAATTAAATTATTACAACTCTGCCTGCGGCTTCGTCATGCGGGATATCTTCAAACATATAACCCTCGCAAATGTTTTCTTATACAAGTATTTATTGCAATGCGTGGAATACGCACGCGGGACGCGGGGCATGATACCAGGCAACAGCCCCGCATGCAGGGCAAACCCGCATGCGTGATGAAATCTGCACGATATTAAAAACACCCTTATTGCAGACGCGAAGTCAAA
Source organism: Leucania comma (assembly GCA_958295575.1). Classification (NCBI taxonomy): domain Eukaryota; kingdom Metazoa; phylum Arthropoda; class Insecta; order Lepidoptera; family Noctuidae; genus Leucania; species Leucania comma. Next base: position 16,450,866 of record OY282477.1, on the reverse strand, counting down.
GCCAGATAGATAGTAGCTTGTGTCCATTCTTAAGGATCAAGCTTATTCCTTACAAAATTTCATGAAAAATTGGGTTAGTAGTAACTTACAGACTTACTTAATATGGATTCAATAACTACAGTGAATATTTTATAATTCACTCACCTTTACTAAAAACAAGCATTCCTTTAAAGATATCGACATCAGACAGTTACACTTTACCGAAACGCCTTTCAGAAAGTATGAAAAATACGAAAGGGCGCCTCGTAAAATACAATGGGGTACAGAAACACCCCAGCTATCCCGGTATATACAGGATGCTATAACGCCTTATCTTTCCCTGGCACTATACAGGACTCCCCTTTCTCCCCCCGGCCCCACCACTTGGCGGCAAAACAATATGACGTTATAACATTTTTTTCTTCATTTTTTTCCCTTTTTTGAATACGGGGCCGCTCCCTACTGGGACATCCTTTGCGTCGATACGTCTTCGGTTATAGAGGCTGTTCTTTGCCAGTTTTTTTATTGGAGAAATTAAACAGGCTGTTGATCATGAACTTTCGTTTATTTCACAAATACATAATTATATACATTATATAAAACACTAATTAAAACTATATATACACTAAAACCCAACTCCTAACTAAAAAAATGTCATAAAACTCGTCCGGCTGTTTAGTACAAAATATTTTATTTATGTTTTCAACGAACAAAACGTTCCTGTATCAGCATCCCTAATACGTAACATAATTTTAAACGAGCAATATGAACCGATTTTTAAAGTAAATTCTATATTTTTTAAGCCTTTCCTACATACTTATATTTGAAAAATACGTACATGACAGCGTAAAATAAAGCAATAAATGTTGAAGAATTTTCATCGATATCAAACAATACACCAAAAAAAAAATAGATAAAAAAAAGATTTAATTGAGAACAACGAAAAATACAGAGTATGTTACAAATCATTGATTCGCCATTGACTAAATACCTCAAAACGTTAAAATGAGAGCGATCATGTCTTATTCAAATCTAAAAAAAAATACATTTCTAACAAGAAAGATCTTTTCAGCTAACGTGGTTTCGTACATAAATTCACATTTAAGTATCATTTCATAACAGTACCTCAGTTTTTACATCTTTTTTTACTTTATAGTCTAGCTTTTATCAAGTGAATGTTAAGAGCGAAATACTGCCATGAATGCTAACCAGCCATTTACCTAACTCTTTCATAGTTATAAAAAAGCTACAAAAACATAAAGACGCTATAAAAGTTAACGTAGCGCAAAAGATACAGTAATAACACCGAGAATCTCGCAAAAATTACTTTCGACATTTTACGACCAGTACCACCGACTATTTATAACAACACCCTTTAGCTACAAATGTCGCCCTCTCGAATACTTAACATAAATTAATTAAGATATTCGCACAATCATCCTGTTGGTGAAGGTTTTAAGAAAAAATGAAAGAACATTAAGTACTCTCGGCGAGGAATATCGAGAAAAACATAAAAACCGAAACAGAGGGAAAAGCTGTGAGACGGAAATACATATTTTTAATGAGTGCGAAAGAGTTGGTGAGCTATCTCTTTTTCCACCGTCTAAAAGGGGGAAGACGGGGCGATTTTGACACGAAATGAATAAAGAAAATATGAAGGCTTTTGTTGCCGTAAAAATTCCAGTACAGGGGATAAAGTCTTTAAGTTATCAGAGGGTACCGTTAAGGATCGTAGATATAGATGTATAGCCAGGTAGGCATAATATAGGAGAACGAGGGCGTCTGATGTCTTCGTATTTATCGAATATCGGATTATATTGTGTTTACGTGGATTGTTTAAGAGGTGCTTTACTGTTGAATATATTAGCGTCAACGGATCGATGCGCTGGTGAAACGTCGCGTTTTATTTACCCTGACGAGAAAGGTGAACGTTGTTTTATTAATTTGGTTCATTATAACTGGTTGCGCCAATTTGCTATGATCCGCGACTTTGTTTTTTGTAATTTATTTTTTTGGCCTAGCAATCCTATCCCTACCGTTTCCGCTTCCCGCACGACCTCAAGAGAAATGATTTGACATTTGACGTTTGTGCATTGTGAATGTGACCGCACCGCTAACACGCCCGCTCGAAATTACAAGAAAATTGGCTATTTCGTGATCCAACCATTCAAAAACTCAACAATAGTACAGTGTAGTGCAATACAGAAACTGGCAGTGCTTGAAAGTACGAAGTTCGGGATTCGCCGGCCGGCGCCATGTGGAACTTTCGAGGTTAAAGGTCAGTGTTCCTTCTAATACATTTATCCCATTAATAAACGCTAGACGCAGTACCTGCATATTGTTAACAAACCTTAGATCGCTTTTTAAATCTACAGTCCACACAGCAAATTCGCGCAACCATTACTTTTTGGTCCATACGAGCAGGATCGTGAATCATTTTCTTGTAATTTCGCAATATAGTATTTGTTCCATAGGGAATAAACGCAACGCGCCTATTTACCTAGATATAATAGTAGAAAACCCGCATCTAGGCATTTAGGCAACTATACGTTATTTCGCTCGTATAGTTAAAGAGTAATTGATAATTACGGTACCTACGCCGTCAACCGCACCGCATAATTATAGTTAGCTACGTAAATATCAGCGTAGATATAAATCGATCGCATTCTTTTTCTTGACAAAATTCATTCGGAAGTCCTACAAATTGCATGTAGGTAGACGCATTTCAAAAATACCCGTTCATTGTTGAGTGAACATTTGTAGGAAACGGATAAACCATAGATTATATACGCATATATTTAATCGAGAAATTGGGTAATATTCACTCATTGATTCAGGTTGTTCCGTTCGTTCGCCGTTCACTTTGTTGTTTACAATATTACCATATTGTTATCTGTTAATTATCGCTTACTTAATAATTCGTTAAGTGTTTGTTTGAGTGTATAGTGTGAATATATCAAAACAAGATGTCTCTTAAGGGAACCAAGGTTAGTACTGATTTAAAGGTTCAGTTAAAGCTTTTATACGCTAAAAGGGACTCACAGTTTTCACGTGTTCAATCGATTTGTGATAAATCTTCGCAAACCTCGGATCTGGCGATTAGAGATGCTTTCTTGTGTTCGTTGGAAACTTTAGATAGTTTGCGCGCGGATTTTGAATCTACAATTAATAATATAAACATTTTAGAGTTGGAGTTAAATCCTGATTACTGTGTGAGTTATCAGGCATTGTCGTCCTTTGATGACTTGTATTGTCGTATCAAACGTATTGCTAGGAGTTTAGAGACTCCCCCCCCCGCGAGTGGTTTATCCAACCCTCCTCGCGAACGCCCACGATTGCCGCCAATTCAAATACCTGAATTTAATGGTGACATTCGAAATTGGAATTTATTTATAGATAGTTTCGAAAATATAATACATAGGAACACATCGCTGACAGATCACGAGAGATTGCATTATCTCGTAGAAAAATTGACCGGTAAGGCAAAGGCTGTCTGTGCTGGAATTACGTTTAGCGCTGAAAATTACAATTTAGTTTTGAACACTTTAAAAACAAAATACGAAGATAAGCGATTAGTAGCCACCGCATATTTAGATCAATTATTCGATTTGAAAAGTTTTTCCGTTTGTAACGATCATAATTTAGAGAAGTTTTTAAATATTTTCGCATCATCTGTTCGTGCAGTAAAGAACCTAAAGGTCAATGACCTCTGTGACTTTTTGTTTTTGTATATCGGTTTAAAGAAATTAGATCCTGAAACTGTTCGTCTGTTTGAAACGACTCAGCGCGGTAAAGAAATACCTAAGTTCGAAGATTTAGAATCTTTTATTCGCGACCATATTAAGGTATTGCAGCGCACGTCGGCACGTCATGAAGTCACGAATAGGACAGGTTCCGATCGCCGTATAGACGCGTCATCGAAGTCAGTCAAGACTGCACATACGCTAGTTAATACCGCTTCAACACCTGACTGTTCTCTGTGTAAGGGTAGCCATACACAGCTGTACAAGTGTTCGGGATTTCAGAGATTATCGCCTAGGGATCGTTACAAGTTTGTCCGCACTAATAATTTGTGTTTTAATTGTCTAAGTGACAAACATCTGGTTACGTCATGTAAAAGTGGTGTTAGCTGTCGTAAATGTCCAGCTAGACATCATACCTTCTTACATTTTGAGAGTAGTAAGCTGCCATCGCAGCCGCAGCCTGCGCAGACGCGCGACGCTTGTGACGCGCGGCCTGCTGCAAGTGCAAACGACGTAACATTGTGTTCGCTTTCCGCCGCTGGTACTCAAGTCACTACCGTTTTACTTGCGACCGCGCAAGTTGTCATTGTAGATGCCTTTGGCAAACCGCACACCGTTCGAGCGCTACTAGATGGCGCTTCCCAGAGTAATTTTATTACTCGGGATTGTTGTCAACGCCTTGGTTTTAGTTTTAATAATTGGTCATCCCGCTCAGAAGTGAAAGGTTTTGGAGGTTTAAAGGCAACCATTCACGGTTCCATTAAAATAATATTTAGTTCACGTTTTAATCGTAATATTTCGTTTGAAATGGATTCGCTAGTCGCAGATAAGATTACGGAACGGTTGCCCACGGTACCGGTTGACACGTCCATGCTGACGGAGTTTAAGAACTTGCAGTTAGCCGACGGAAATTACGCTTTCCCTGGAGATATCGATCTATTGATCGGTGCTTCGATTCTCCCGCATCTCCAGTTATCACGTAAAATTCAAGGTCTTCCGATGTACCCCGCTCCGCACGCACTGGAAACAGTTCTCGGGTTTGTTATAGTTGGTTCCGCACCCGCTTATTTAAATAGTTACTCGACTGTGTCGCACTGTTGCACCGTCGAGCCGCCGCTTGAGTCTACCATCCGCAAGTTCCGGGAGATTGAAGAGGTCAATGTCCCGCCTATTCTCAGCCCTGAGGATCAGGTCACTGAGGAGATTTATACCCGCACGACTACTCGTGATAAAGATGGTCGTTATGTTGTCGCGCTCCCTTTCAAGGGTGATATTTTTTCGCTCGGTGGCTCCCGTGCCTCCGCAGAAAAACGCTTTCTATGCTTGGAACGTAAGATTCAAGCTGAATTGTCTCCGGAAAATATATTCCATGTCGCTGGAACAGAAAACCCAGCTGATTGTCTCTCACGTGGTTTGCTTCCCGCGCAAATTTTAAATCATCCGCTTTGGTTTTGTGGCCCTCCCTGGCTGCATACCACTCCTAACGAGTGGCCAAATGCTCCGTTTAACCCCGCTACTGTTTCAGAGCCACCCGAGGAGCAGAAACATACGCTTGTAGTATCAGTTCCGCGTGAAGAGTCAGTTGTTTTGTTGTTGTCTAATCGAGTCTCGTCTTGGTCGAGACTATTACGCTGTGTAGTTTACGTCCTAAGATTTTTGAGATTATTACCATCGCGTGGTTCTATAATCGCAGCTGATTTAGATAGAGCTGAATCAGTTGTACTTCGAGAGTTGCAGAAATTTTATTTTTCAATAGAATTTCGTAGTTTAGAATCACATAAACCTTGTAGTCCCGCACTTCAACATTTGAAACCATTTTTGCAAGACGGACTCATTCGTGTCGGTGGCCGTCTGCGAAATGCTAAGTTAGAGTTTGAACAAATGCATCCAGTAGTTCTACCACGCAGGGATCACGTTTTGGATTTGTTGGTGGACTATCACCATAAGGTGAATTGTCACGCTGGTCCCGATTTATTAATGTCCATTCTTCGACAGAAGTACTGGATACTTTCCGCTCGCAATTTGATACGCGCTAGAGTGCACAGATGTGTGCCCTGCTTTAAGCTCCGCCCGCGTTTCAACGCGCCGGAAATGGCCGACCATCGTTCTTGTCGTGTTGTACAGACGGTGAAACCTTTCATACATACTGGGACGGACTATGCTGGACCGTTTAAAGTCACTATTGCCCGTGGTCGTGGTATACGTTCCACAAAGGCATACATTTGCCTATTCGTTTGTATGACAACTCGTGCGGTTCACATAGAGTTAACCAGTGATTTGAGTGCGCAGGGTTTTATGTCTGCATTTAAACGATTTTTATCTCGCCGTGGTCCCGTTAAGCGCTTATACTCTGACAACGGCACAAACTATGTTGGAGCGCGACGCAATATTTCGGAATTACACACATTCTTACGCTCCAAGTACTACCAAAGTGAATTCGCCCATGTCTTAGCTGAGAATCGCATTGATTGGTGTTTTAATACGCCAGCAGCTAGTCATTTTGGTGGCAATTGGGAGGCGAATATTAAAAGCCTTAAGTCGCACCTGTTTCGGGTCATAGGCGAACAGATTCTCTCGTACGAGGAGTTGAGCACTGTACTCGCTCAGGTAGAGGCGTTGATGAATACGCGTCCGTTGTGTCGGACTTTGTCTAGTGATCCATCGGAGCCACTAGCGTTGACGCCGGCTCACTTCTTGACGACGACTCCTCTTAAATATTTGCCCGCTTTAGATGTCGAGACTGACAAACTGCAGCTTCACCCGCGTCACGCTCTGCTAGATAGCTTAGTTCAGTCCTTTTGGAAGCGATGGAGGACAGATTATCTGCATACGCTGCAGTCGCGTCAAAAGTGGAACACTCCTTCAGATCCAGTCACAGTCGGTACTGTGGTGATACTGAAGACTGAGAGTGCGCCTCCTCTGCACTGGCCTCTTGGTGTAGTGGAAGAAGTTTTTCCGGGTTCGAACGGAATAACGCGAGTCGTAAAAGTTAAAACCGCAACTGGATCGTACCTGCGTCCGGTTATTCGCCTCTGCCCTCTGCCTAATCAGTAGTAGTGGCATAGTTAGTTATAAGTTGTTTCGCTACCTAGTATTGATAGTTTAGATTAGTAATAGGGTTTAGTTTCGCTTTTGTTTTTTTTCTTTTCTTTGAAGGTAACCCTTCAAACCCGGGGGGAATGGTTGCGCCAATTTGCTATGATCCGCGACTTTGTTTTTTGTAATTTATTTTTTTGGCCTAGCAATCCTATCCCTACCGTTTCCGCTTCCCGCACGACCTCAAGAGAAATGATTTGACATTTGACGTTTGTGCATTGTGAATGTGACCGCACCGCTAACACGCCCGCTCGAAATTACAAGAAAATTGGCTATTTCGTGATCCAACCATTCAAAAACTCAACAATAGTACAGTGTAGTGCAATACAGAAACTGGCAGTGCTTGAAAGTACGAAGTTCGGGATTCGCCGGCCGGCGCCATGTGGAACTTTCGAGGTTAAAGGTCAGTGTTCCTTCTAATACATTTATCCCATTAATAAACGCTAGACGCAGTACCTGCATATTGTTAACAAACCTTAGATCGCTTTTTAAATCTACAGTCCACACAGCAAATTCGCGCAACCAATAACTTTGTCTGCGATCGATATGGAAAAATATGTTCGTATTTTAAAGAGCTATATGCAAACAAAAGCGACTATCGCTAAGTCTTTACAGTAACGACCCTCAGCAAAAAATGTAACTACACTAAACTATGTTAACTATTAATACTATTATTGACAGTTTAAAATTGCATTCTATAGGTACGGTATTAAAGTCTATATTTATTTGTTGGTGTAAAATATGTGGTGAGAGGGTCAATTGTCGTCACAGGGTCATATCGCGTTGGAACATGCGTTCCCGTAGCAAATCACTTCCGGGCCACTAAATCCAGGCCAAATTAATGCATTTAGCACGCTCCCCGGCCCTTTAACTGGGGATGACAACTTTATTTCATTGTATCGCGATATTTTCTTGTCACTTTAACATCAGTGACGGGGACATTGTGATTTTTTGCCGTTAATGTCGACTTTTGGTTAAATGAATCATATTTCAAATAAATGGCGTAACTGTTGAAATAAAATTCGTGTCATTTGAGTTACTTAACTACTTTTAGTTTAAATTGATACCGTTTATCATAGTGTTAATAACATCGTAATAATATGTATTAAAAGTAGAAGCTTTAGATGATCACCTCTCATAATAGTAATGGCCTGGTCAGGGCTTTAAATTCTATTATACTTACTTATTTAGTTACTTTATTTATTTATATAAGGAACACCAATAGTGCCTTATAATGTTCTCACTGCTTGGATTTAGGCCTCCTCTCTAGAAGAGGGAATGGGCCGTGTGGAAGTGGGCCACACGAGCCCATTGCGTATTGGTGGATGTCACATATCTTCGAAGTTTTGATTGTAGGACATGCCAGTTTCCTCACGATGTTTTCCACAAAGTAATGCGCCTGGCTGGGTATGAACCCGTGACACCTATACAAACAGAAAATATAAGTTGAGATTAGAATAGATTAACTTTATTGTACACCAAAATAGTAAGATAAGATAAGATAATCATTTATTTGCTCAAACATAAGTACAATACATACATCACAAAATCAATTGTCAGCATGCAAAAGATGTTAAAATAACAAAAACTATTATAGGTATACACAGCTTACATCATGAAAAAACAACGTTCAATTATATATTACTTAGATATTACTAAAGTATAATATTAAAAAACTGAAGAGTATTTGGTTGAACGCGTTAATCATAGGACCTAATTGAAAAATTATTTAAGTGTTGCATAGTTCATTTATTGAAAAAAGCCAATTTATGCCATTTAATATTAACTATAACCAGTGGAAACGGAGCAGTAAGAAAACACTTTAATAAATTATTATTAAAGTATACAAAAAAAAATTATTAGAAATGGGAAGAGTTTTCATAAAATAGGCTTTTAAACTTGTTGAAAGAAACACCATATAAATTGGTAAAGTGAGTAAACAAAATACGAAACAAGAAAAACATTCACTAACAGCTTACTACTTATACTTATTATCCTGTTACAACATCAAATTTCCACGCCATAGCAAACTCAATAAATAGCTCGTTCAAAACACTGATTTAAAATATCATTACGGATCATATCTGAGATTTGGATCTCAGGGGTGGGGGATATATCGGCGCGGCAACAAATTGTAACAAAGGAGTCCGGCAAAGAAGATTATCGGAGATGACACGTGCCTCGCACGTGACGTGCATGTGGTCGATGATAGTCCTATCCACCCTACACTTTCTTAAACAATCGAAAATGTACTTTACTAGACAGAAATAAGGTTTGATTTCGTTTAATGGAAAGGTCAAAGTAAAGTCACAGTTCCTGACAAGCAGAAATAGTTTTTATTTGCAAAGGTTTCGGTAGATTTTTGCGTGATTGTAAAAAATATAAAAGTTACTTAAAACTAAGAAGTGTTGGAGGGAAATTAATACCACAATTCAAAGGATTTAAGGCTTACATTGATGTTGAGTGTGTAATAGGAAGAGCAAATAAATATATATATGGTGGTTGTCTTTCTGTCATGTGCTGCTAATATTGTTGTCACTTGCAGGAATACCTTTGGGGTACAGTTGTACCCCATATTTTTTTGTAATGTTATTAATCGTGTTTGTTATTAAATGTAACAATGTTAAAATGTCGTGATCGTCCAGTGTTTATGGTAACCGCTTTTCAAGCATGAAGTTGGCGGTTCAAAACCGAGTACCAATGTAAATTTTTCAATTTACGTGTACTTTTCTTAGTTTATCTAGGTTACTGACTCCCCGTACCTCGGAAAACACGTAAAGCCGTTGGTCCCGGTTATCATTCGTATATCTTTGACAGTTGTTACAAGTAGTCAGATACCAGAAGAATATAACCTACTACCTACTACGCCTCCCCCCCCCAAAGGCTTGCTTTACAGCTTCAGAGCCTAATTTAGGCACCAATCTCCCACAATAAACTGCCCATCCTATATGTTACCGTAGATACAAGGCTAAGAAAATAAACTTTTATTATTATTAAAAAAAAAAAACTTTTTTATTATTCTCTAAACTTCCAATAGCCCCCCCCCCCCTTGATTATCGGCTGGCGACGCCCCATGCTATGGAATACCGTGTTGACCAGTTAACAGATTGTAGAGGTCTGATAGGCAGTTGCTCCATGTAAATCGAAGAAGCCAAACCCAACACAGTTGGGAAAAGGCTAAGAAGACTATAGTGATGAGGATTATTTCTATTATCTTTTCTTTGTATTTTGGTGTCCGCACCTAAGGTCATAGCTCATTAGAGCCACCCGGAATCCACTTCGCACCGCATCGCCTCCTGCAGCTAGCATTATTTATATGGAAATGTAAGGGTATGCGCTTACTACAACTACTTACTTACGACCGAGGCGATCCAGTGACGCAACGGAGTGGATGTACCGATGTAGTGAGCGCAAGTCCGTACAAGTTACAAGCCACTCGCACATTTAAACTTTTCTATAAAAAAAAAGTCGGTGTTTCTATAATAGTTTGGTCCCTTCGTTATTTAACACCGACTTCCGAAATTAAAGTTATTTTGCACTTTTTTTTTACATTGAAGTCGGTTATATTTTTTTGTTTTAAAAACTTTTTAGTTATAATACCCCTCAGCCAAACTTAAATCGTTTAAACCTTCCGCCATTCGGTTCCATCATCAAATCATCATGACAATTTTAATAATACTAGGATACACTGATTTATTACAGAATTGCGGTTCTTACCTACCTTCCGGCTTCATCATCAGAATATTTCTATGTATTCCCCTTCTTCCTTCAGTCAGTCACCAACTACATGTATAAACGAAGGAATTTTACTTGTTACAACAGTTCTGCTATAATTTTTTTAAGAGTTCCGTTCTAATATCTTCGAAGTTCATCGTCACATCAACATCGGTCCACAATTGACCAAGATATCGCTGAACATACATAAAACCTCCTCCTATTCGAAGCCAGTTATAAATACTTCTTCTCTAAACTGATACTAAGCACATAAGCGAAAAAAGTAGCAACCACCAGTCACAAGTGGCTGTCGCGTGATTCAGTCATCTTTGTGGCTGCTTCAAGCTTCTCATTTCACGTTTGAGCCTGTCGCGTGTAGCCCATGTTCGGTGACCCTATAGGTTCGGTTCATATTCAGCAACGCGAATTCCGCTCATCTTATGATGTTGATAATCAAATTATCATCTTATGATATCTATAGTATTTATCTCATTTCTAGTTTATTACCCTCTCTGTTAGTGGTTTCGTCCGTGTGAGTGTGGGAAATAATCCCAAGAAAAAAAATTCCGGAGATAAAAAGACCTCTTCCAGGACATGGTCTACCCATGTGCCCCATGTTTGAACACAAAGGAATAACAAACATACGCAGAGTGTTTTGTTGAGATTTTTGAGTGAAGTTCAGTGGCTATTTTAAGGTCCGGTTCTACTCATTTTGACCTTTTTTAAACCTATGGAAATCCACAAATATAAAAGAGAACACCATGAAAATTTATTTTATTAAAATTGACTATATGGCCAAGGACTTGGCAAAAATAAAAACACGATATAAATTAGTTGGCTCGATAAAAAAAAATCGCGAATCTGACCCTAATTTACGATTTCAAACGTATTTATCAACAAGATTACGTAACGGAACTATTTGAAAATTACCAAAAAAAAATAAAGCTTGTTATTTAAAAGCGCTTCGAAAGAACAAAAATCTTGAATAGTTGTTGTTTTTTTTTTTAAATAGAAATAAAACCGCTGTGCTGGGGCCGCGAAGACGACATAATCCCGAGCGAAGTTCATACAAAAAAAAACAGTAACTAGAACCGGCCCTTAATTATTCGCAAATTGATTCCTAGTGGACATTGGGTTGCAAAATTGGTGTAGTTTTGTGTCTCAAGTATCTACGCAGCTGGAAAATATGTGGAAACGCGATTTCGGTAAAATGGAACTGAGGATTATTGTAGTATTGACATACAGCGAAGCTTACCAAGAAGGCAACATTTGATGTCAAAAACTACAAAAACATTAGAATGTATTACATGATCGCGTTCTAATGGATTTCAAAGTAACTTAAAGAGACTAAAAACTTAATATTTTCTAAATTTGTCACTGGCTAAATGCACAAACGGAGCGAATAAAAAAAGAAAAACAAACACACACATACAAACTTTTGCCTTTATAATATTAGTGTGCTATCCACGCTTTCCAACTTAATTGGGTTCTCATATTCTATTGAAAATTTCAAATTTCAACATCTGAACCTCCCATAACCTGATTTTCCCAAATTCTCAACATATTATTACTGGCACCCCCGCCAACCCGAACCAGTTAATTACAAGGTTTATACTCAATATAATGTAATATAGGAACCTCCGGTACCCCGCACGGCATATCCCCGCGACCCCCGCCGCGCAACACGTGTGTGATAGCAATATTTGACGATTAGTAGATAAGTACTTGTTACTTGTTTGAATGATTTGGAATTTTAGACGTGGGCGGTAAGAAAGAGATTTTGAATCAATAAATCAAATCAAAAACAATTTAATTGTAATTAAGTCGGTCAGTCAGAAAAATGAAGTTAATTGAAAATATTAAGAGAGAGATTGAAAAAGTTTTTGGTATTTAACCAGTTTATCTATGTATATAGAGTGACTGGTAATTAGTGACCGATACTTAAACACATGATTGTAGTCATGATAAAAAAACAACTATGGGACCAAACCCGAAATCGCGAAAAAAAATTGCCTTGATCAGTTAGGGGAACACACATGTATTGACCAGCAGGTTTTTTTTCGTGATTTCAGGTTTGGTCCCATAGTAAAAGTTGTTTGTTATCATGACTACAATCACGTGTTTAAGTATCGGTCACTAATTACCAGTCACCTTATATAAAAGCGAAATACCACTCACTGATTAATCACGAAATCTCAGAAACTATAACACCTACAAACTTAAAATTTGGCAGGTGGGTTCCTTATAGGGTGTAGACATATGCTAAGAACGGATTTTACGAAGCTTCACCCCTAAGGGGGTAAACCGATTTTCACGCGGGCGAAGCCGCTGGCGGAAGCTAGTCTATATATACAAAAGGAGAAACTGCCGAAACTGCTGGGAGTAGGAGCGTGAAATTTTGCACAAGTTTTCCTTTTATGACATAGACGATTACTAATAGAGGATTTTTCAAAATTCACCCCCTAAGGGGATGTAACGGGGTTAAACCTGCTGGCAGAAGATAGCCAATTTTACAAAAATAGGGCATCAACAGTGAGCTCCCAGTCAAGTTTCAATCGACGCCTTTAGCGTGAACGCTTGAAGTAGGCCACGCCCCCAATTCCTTTGTTCTGACGTTATCTCAACGCTCAGTCACGTGGTCAGAACAAAGGAATTCAGGGCGTGGCCAACTCCAAGCGTTCACGCTAAACGAAACGATTGTAGCTTGGCTAGCGGGGCAGGTGGTTACACATTTCTGGTCGCTTCTACTATGTGAGCACAATGTACGGGTAATACAAATAAATAATAACTGATGATAAAGTTATCTAAATGAGTCGTTACTACTACTACTATCATCATTTCCGCCGAAAGACGTCCACTCTTGGACGTAGGCCTCCCCCAAGTGTCACTGCATCGGTCCTGTGCATCTCGCATCCATGGATTCCCGCAACTCTTGCCAGGTCATCGGTCCACCTTGTAGGAGGCCTTCCAACACTGCGTCTTCCGGTACTTGGTCGCCACTCCAAAACCTTTCGGTCTTAACGGCCATCTGTTCTGCGAGCAATGTGCCCTGCCCATTGCCACTTAAGTTTGGCGATTTTTAAAGGCTAAGTAGATTGTAAAGTTTTTGAATTTTAAATTAAGAGATGAGTTGCTCGAGTGCAATGGTGATATTAAATATACATATTATGCATGAATTACACATATAAACGTTCCTCTTGAATCACGTATCAAAGTCCGTTGCGTAGTTTTAAAGATCTAAGCATATACATATAGGGACATACTGCGGGAAACGACTTTGTTTTATACTATGTTGTGATTCAGCTGTATGTACTCAAACTAGAACGACCCTAAGCTAGTTGGGAAAAGGCTAAGGAGATGTTGACTATGAATTTCAAATTAATTATTTTATTTATTTTTATTTTTTTTTTTTCTATGGTTTATTTATTTATTTAGGAACTACTGACGAATTAATGATTTATGCATTTTAACATTGTACCTACTTAACATTTTTTTTTTTGACTAACGTATTTTTAAGCTACTAACTTAATATGGACATTTAAAGTTTGAAAATAAATTTTAATTTGAGTATTACTTAAAAGGTATATATAGGGTGACTGGTCATTAGTGAACGATAGATAAACACGTGATTGTAGTCATGATAACAAACAACTTTTACTATGGGATCAAACCTGAAATGGCGAAACAAATCAGCCAATTTCAGTACATTTTGACCAGTTAAGCGAACACAAATGTTCTAACCAGCAGATATTTTTTCGCGATTTCAGGTTTGGTCTCGTAGTAAAAGTTTTTTGTTATCATGACTACAATCACGTGTTTAGGTATCGTTCACTAATTACCAGTCACCCTATATACAGACTAGAAATAAAAATATTTACAAATGGGTAAAAAAGGAACTTATTGAGTAACTCTCGCGTCGACGCCTCTGAAGCAAAACACACTCTAGGCCAGTCAATACACAAAAAAGAACAAACATCGCCAACGCTCGTGTACTCGTAACTACGATTTCTTTATATGTTGTTAGGTCCCTTGAGAGTAGTTAACACCCACATTTTCAACTCTGAAAACCCTGTGCTACCCCCATAGTGCTTGAAAAACTGCGCAATATTATCACATGTTTCAGTTTATTCGAAAAAACTACCTTAACGAAGCATTTTTCAAGTAGTCTTGTTTTTTTTATAAAGCGAACCAAATTTGCGCAAAACCTGAGCAAACTATGTCCATTGGTTGCGAGTATGTTAGTTTCTTTTTTACATATATTTTAGTTTCTCAGTATTTTCGGAATTTAATTTAAAATCATTTTATGGCCGTCCTATCAAATCTTCCTCTTTTTTTTGAGGTCGGAAATCTTCGTGTAAGACTTACTAAAACCCACCCATGTAATCTACTATGCCCACGGTAACTCTTTCAAATATTCCCGCAGCAAACAAATCTAGCTCAAAAACTTTAAAACACATCGATTGACTATGTTAAAAGTTCAGAAATGTACAAAGAATATGACCCTATTAAAGCAAGGGCTGTCAGCACACTGAAGAGGCCCAGCCTGCTAACTGCAGGCAGGCAGGGTCGAAGCCTACTGGGGTCATGGGTTAACTTCCGAAAGGAATACCCGGCCCCGGCACGATAGGCTACAAAGGAACGGGGTAGGTTTTTAGTCAAGGCATGAGTCTGACACTAATTCCCGCTCCGCCCAAGGGCGGGATTTGTCATTGGATTATTTTACCTACCATAAAAAAAACCTATTAAAACAATTAGGTCAAAACAGTCCAAAAAAAAAACATAAAATAAAACGCAAAACGTTCAAAGTACAGTTCGCAAAAAAAAACATTGACGTTGCTAGGCTAGGGATGGCCGATGGGGTGACAAGCGAAGCGCGATAAGTATCGCTTCGGATCGCCTCGCCACGTGCGAGCTAAGCCGGGATATGCAATTTTTTTATTATCCGCCGCTTATTATTATTGCCATACAATTTTAGTGTTATTAAGTGTTTTATTTTATGGAAGGAATATTTTTGAGAGCAATGGTATCGGCCCCGACTTGACGGGTCGTACATCGTAGACCAGGTGATTTACTTAGTCTAATTTATTTCATCACCACAGTTCCCAAAACGGTGAAGGAAAACATCATGGCGAAACCGACATGTCCTAGAACCAAAAATTCAAAGACATGTGTCACTCACCAACCCGCACTGCCTCGAGTTGTGGATAATGGCACATTTTCTCTCTCCTAGAAAGAAGTCTGAGTCCCAACAGAGGGAACATTATAAGGCTGTATGCTTATGCTTAATATTTTTGCTGAACAAGAACTAAGTTGCTTCGCTTACAGTTTTTTATCTATATGATCTTCACTCATAGAAATAACATGACATGAGAAAGGTTTTTGTTTTACCATTCCACCGTGCAAAGTCGGGGCACTTCACTACTATTAACTAAAAAACCGCTATTAAACATTAACCATTTATTTATAGTTTTTATCGTTTTTATCTGACCAACATTTAATTTCATGACAAATATTTTCTCCTTTATGAAATCCTTTAGAAAAACCAATTTCACTTTGACAAACTTTTGTCTGCTCTAAACTTTTTGTTTCAAACCTATGTATAAATCAAACGTTAGACTAGATGAAGTATGTTTGTATGTATGTACGTGTAAGTAACAGATTGCGTATATTAGCACAAAATCCCACCGCTATCGGTCCGGACCGGACGGATGATGTGGATCTCCTGTCCTGATTGCCGGGTAGCGATAGCATCGGCAATCATCCATCACTTATTTATTATTTGTTTACAATAGAAGCACATAAATTACTTTATTTTGGCAAAAATCTGAAGTTCAAAAGCTTTATAAGTAGATTATATTCTTTTTTTTTCATCAATATAAGTATTTAGTTTACAATAAGTCTAAAATAAGTTAATAAACGAAAAGTATTTTAAAAACATTATTCACTTAACAAAAAATAAAGAAGTTCAGTGTTTCCCATACTAAGAAAAAATATCAAAACAAATTCAGAGTTCAAAACCCTTATTATTACTCTCTAACATAAAATATAAATTTCGGAAACCATAGTTTTGCTCAAAACACAAAAACCTAAACGTAAAAAAAAAATTAAAAAAATACTACGTTTATTCTGCTATCCGTACCCAATGTCCCTTTATCTGTAGTCCAATATTAAATAGCGATGGCATCACAGATATAAGATAAGATACGATTACAACTTGTACCGACATATTGGAGCAGTTTGTAGTACTAAAAGATTACTTATATATTTATTTATGTGTGATTTATATTGGAAAAGTATTCAATGAATGTTAAGTAATTTAGACTACTGATTTAATCCAAACGTTTGTATAATTATTTTATTTGAATATTTATTTAACAATTTTGTACAATGTAAAAATTTTGAAATGGATTTGTGGTGTGACGAGATAATTGTGAGAAATGAGTATAAGTGGAAGTTTGAAAGTTGTGCCAGTGACTAAAAAGTAGAAAGGGAATCGTTTGTCTTGGAATGTTCATGTGAAGAGGAGGGATGAAACTGATGTCACTAAAAGAGTTATGATTATGTGGATGGATGAGGAATGATGGAGAGGAAAAGGAGGGCCAAGGGACTTAGTAACAGCGTGACGGGTGACAGGATAGAATGGAAGAAAATAACGTGTTGCGCCGACCCCAAATAAAACGGGATAAGGGTAGGAGATGATGAAATGTTGTTAGAGTAACAAGTCCTACACTATTTCTACTGATTTTCAAGTTATACTAATATTATAAAGGCGAATTTTTGCGTGTATCTTTGTTACTTATTCACGCTCGAACGGCTCAACAGATTTGGACGAAACTTGGCTCATAGGACACTTTTTATCAATGGAGCATAATCTTTGTAACAATATTCTTCAATACGCGGACGAAGCTGCTGGCACATAGATATTAGTAACCCAATTTAGAATATTTGTTCTGCAATAAGCATCATATTATCCTTACTACCACAGATATAGATATACCTAGATAACGCAAGAGCAACTACTTCGCGTGCCTAGCTTACGTACAAAAATCGTAAGTGGTCACTTTCGCGCTCAGTCTGCATCGGAGTACAGCGCTAGTCGGGTGCAGTTAAAAATATAAAAATGGTTAATTGTGCTGTTGGTGTGGGGGTGGAGCGAGGGGGATGCCGTACGCGGCGGCGTCTTCACTAAATAGTGCTTGTGACGTCATAATAGGTAGTCAAAAAATGGCACGCTTGGTTTTTATACAGATCGTGATGCTTGCGTTATCTATGTCTATCTATATCTGTGCTTACTACCTCTTAGAATTTACCTATGAGTTTAGATAATCACCATGTAAAACGTAATAGACAAACGATTAAACCGTTTTACTGTTGTACTGTCTTTTTTTAAAGTCTAAAAGAAGGTATGCAAATTTTTAGACACAAACATCATCATCATCATCATCATCAGCCTTTTAATGTTCCCACTGCTGGAACACAGACCTCCTCTCTAAGAGAGGGAATCAGCCGTAATTCACTACGCGGGCCCAGTACGGGTTGGTGGATGTCACATGTCTTCGAATAAACCAAAACACAATACATTTTTTAATTTATATTCTTCTTTTAATTATACAAACTAGGCTTGCCCGCGATCCCTCTTGATCCATGATATAAGCAGTGTTGCAATCGTTGATGGTGAATCGCTGGTTTAGTAAGAGCTTATTCACTCCAGCCTTGAAGACACCTAAATTATAATCGGACGGGAAGACCGCTGCAAGCAAATTATTTCAATCCTTCAAACCAACTTCCGAGTCAAAACGTTCACTTCCACTACCCCTAACTATATAAACAAGGTATATAAATCTACATAAAATGCCCAAATTGTAAGTTTAAGGCAGTGAGTGTTCTCCACAAGGCATTCTTAGGGCGCTCACAGATGACTGCACTTCAAACGGCCTGCTCCAGTCATAATCAGATGTTTAGACTTTCTTTGATAACCGACATTAACGTCTTAGCGGAATTTAATTTGTTTTCACTTGTCGCACAAGTTGGGTTCTCTGATGTTCGGTAAACAGGCCTAGGGATGGGACGGGCTTAGGTTTGGATAGCTCGAGATGGATGGTGGACCCTTAGGGTGTTTTTATTATCATGCATGCGGGATTGCCCCGCCCCGCACACTTCCCGCATGCGTACTTCCCGCATCACAATAAATATTGGTTGAAAAGGACATACGCATGTGGAGCACTTGCTCCGCATGCGTGATGACATCCACCCTTAGTGACTGAAACCGCACCTATGTTCCTTCAGTTGCCTTTTGCGTTCCAGAGCCGTGGTGTCTCATTAAAGCAATATACCTACAATTTGTTTTTAGTAAACAAAAACGTATTTTTTTCCGGATTAATAAAAAATACGTAAAACTGCGGGAATTCTTGATCAGATCGAGTTACTAAAAAAATAATGTTATTGACATGTAAAGATAACACAAAATTCTTTATGCAGTACTAGCTATTGCCCGCGGCTTCGCCGACATAACATAAAGCCTATGCAACTCAGGAAAAAAAGCAGCGTTCTATTGGTGAAAAAATTTTAGCTATCGGACCAGCACTTTCAGAAATTACCTCCTACAAATTAAAAAAAAAAAGAACAAATTTTACTTCTTTGTAATATTAGTGTAGAAGTGTAACAACAAATCACTCTGTAAATACCAAATTGCATTTACATAATCTGCATACATCACAATACATTCACACATACTTATTTTTTTCATCACTGAAAACTACTTTTAGAAATTACCTCCAACAAACAAAAAAAAACTTCTTCATAATATTAGTGTAGAAGTGTAACAACAAATAATTCTGTAAATACCAAATTGCATTCACATAATCTGCACACATCACATTACATTCACACATATGTATTTTTTTCATCACTGAAAACACAGCTGATTTCAGTTGATTTATTATGAATGTAAATTAGTAGACAGTTTAAAATTAAATCCTCACAAAATCCATGCAATCGGGTACGCCAATCAGTAAGCTTAAATAAAGCTATAGCGTTATTAAATCAATGCTGTCGCGATTTGTTTATGAAACGCGGGCTAAACAAGTGTAGTCGTTTAGCTAAAATCTTATTGGTTCACGGTGGGGTGCGTTCGTGCCCCGCTGCCGCGCTTGCACATATGTTGGGAGTTTTACGCAGTTTTAATTTTAATCCCACTACAGTGCTATAGATAGAATGCATTTATGAATATTAAGAGCCTTTATGACATTTCGACCGTGTTTTTTTTGTATTAAGTGGCTAACTTTGACGTTGTTATTTTGGTAAACTGAAATACTGAAACTACTTATTAGAGACTTTTCGCATTTTTTTAAGACTAATTTTCCATAAAATTCTCGAAATTCTGTATAGTAGGAACTATTTTACTTAACTTATTTTAAGTCCTTACGATCAATCCTAAGGTTGTCTGGAAGATTTCGCTATCAGCGATAAGACTGCCATTGTAACCATAGATTAAGATTTATGTATAAACTGTGTAACTTTTTTGGAGTACAATAAAGGTATATTCTATTCTATTCTAAACATAGGTACTAATCTCGCTTAAATAGTCCTATAATTCATACCATCCTCGGAATTTAGACAGAACATACAAAAAAAAAATTCAATACCATAAAAGTAATAAAAAAGCTGAATTAACTCTAAATTTTTCTTTACTACATTCTTAATTGTTATGTTATATTTATTCAGATTTATATAATTTATTTAAGTAAACGTATTTGCAACAGACTGCAAAAATGCTACGTCATACAATATATTGGACGTTCTTTTGAATTACGAAAGAACGCAATTTTGTGATAGCACCCATAAGTAGATTTTATTACTGATTTTTTTTTCGAAAGATTGCGATTTATTTGTTTAAATATTGCAGTGAACATTTAGAAAAATTGTAGACACACAGTTAACTTGTAATATTGCCACTACCAAATATGTTGCTTAAATCCTTTGTAATCATTCAAGATACTCTTGAATAAAAACATTTTTTACATCAAAATCAACCCTGAAGTATTGAGTAAAAATCTTACATACGTATCTTGACTGGCCCAATTGATCTAGTGATTTCCGTAGCGTTACCGGATCGTGACCATCCGGTAACGCTACGGAGTGTATGTAGTGAGCGCTTGCCCATACAAATGCATATAAAGAATACTAGCCGCAGGACACGAGACGGTGCAGAGTGGGTTCCGGGTGGCTCTAATGAGCTGTGACCTTAACCTGTTGAGTATCGTAATTAGAGACACAATAGAAAGACAATAGGTGTGCGGACGCCGGCGTCCTCTCGGGGAATAATGAATTAAAGCGGGATAAATAATTAGATGATTTCCCACCTCAAAAAACAACAACAAAATAAGTTGCCCTTTAAGTTCCAGAACTACGATACCCCATTCAAAAATCCCGTGTACCTAAATAGACATACAACATAGATAACAAGATACATCACGAATATCTTTATACAAATACCATTTGGCAACACAAATCCCTGTTCCACGACACCGCGTAATTTCCTTACCAATTACAAATCTTTCCCCAAACATCGGACCACGAAAAGCTGATTTAGTTAGCCGCAAAGCGTTCAATATCGGCCATTGGATGGTAATTGCGGCCGGCCGGTATTGGGAAGTGTTCGCAGCTCGCGGCTCGAGCCATTCATTAGGCAATCTAGATTAGCATTCCAAACGGCTATTGTGTTTAGTGTGGCCGGAATTACGCTTGTTGTTAAGGGTTGGTAATGTGCGTGTCAACTGCAGGCTGTGGTTTGGGTAATTAGTGTATGAGGCTGTTTATGAATAGAAAAGCGGATTCTATGGTTCTATTGGAGCCTTTGATCAACAGGACCCGCAGATTCACATGACCATAAAATTTCAATTTCTGTATTTTTATTGGAATTTACTCGATGACTGTACTAAAAATGAAATTGGGTGATGAGTCCGGTCGACATATTTAAGATGTGATGGGTTGAGTGTTCCTGCAGGTCCATTTCAATTGGGTCCAGTTGACCAAAGACTCTATTGACAGTGTTTGAAGTGAACATTTATATTGTGCTAGCTGCTGCCAGCGGCTTCGCCCGTGTGAATGTAGAAAATTGGATAAAAATAGGATAGAAATTTCCAATGTGATATTCCAGAACATGGTCAACCCATGTAAAGGTCGCGCGATTAAAGATTGCTATGCAAAAAGTAGAAGGGGCATACGATGCGAAGAATTCAACGATTGTACATATGCGCCGATTGCCCCCAATTTTTTTCATCGAGCGAGATCGCTCAAAACCACCGCGCAATCTATGCTTTTTATTCCTAAAGTATGATAATATTTTACTATTACTCGGTGAAACCGATGCCAAAATCAATTCAGTAAATAGTATGCTGCTACGCTAAGTAACGCGGTAGGAAGCCATACACGTATTCCACGAAATTACACAAGATTGTCACACTCTTTTTCCTGGGTTGAGCAGTCGTTAAATAAACCCTCCAGCTATGGATAGAACTAGAACAAGTGTCAGACTTTTACTGACTAAAACCCACTTATGTTCCTTCAGTTGCCCTTATATCTAGGAAAAACAAAAAAAGCTTACATTACCCCTCGCACCACCCGGAGCAGAGAAGGTATATGATAATTACCCTCCTGAAAAAAATAGGGACCCAAGTAACTCCAACAAATCAACAAAAACAAATAAACCTCAATCCAAACAAAACTTTAAAAATTCCCAACAATTTCACAGATGTTAAAACTGCCCCTAAGCATAGAAAAACAGTTGAAAGCGCAAAATCGTCACCCATCCGATAATAATGGGTAGTGATGTATATCAAAATTCATAGTGATCGCGACCCTAGTGAGTTATGACTTATTAGGGTCCCCACAGACTCGCAAGAGACCCACTTGTAATAGCCCTGCATGTCTAAATGACGTGTCGATGTATCGTCACCTTTGTATTTACGAATGTTACTGGATTGTGGTGTTGCCATATTGTGGGAAATTAGGGATTTTTTGGGATATTAATTATCTGAATAAATAATGTTAAAAAAAGAGTAAAAATGAAGTTGATTTACAATTTCAGTCGTAATAGGTAAATAAAATGAACGTAAATAAACAAAATAAGTATCTGCAGAATTGTAGACATTACTTAGGTATTCTTTGCCAATGACTACAGCGAATCGTTACCAATACATATCCATCTTCCATCGAAATATCTAAATTTAAATGTCTCATTACTAATGTCTCATTCATATATTTTTCAACTTTTGATATACGTAATATCAAAACTGACAGTGTTAAAATGAAATATTCATATAAGGCTCTATAAAAACATTTCAAGGTCAAAGTTTAAACCAAAGTCGATTACACGTCATTTAATTCATACTTCTTACACATTGTAATTTAAAAAAAGAAAACAGATTTTAAAAATTCACATTGAAAATAATATTGTTTTCATAAATCACGACAGTTAAAAAATTACATTGTTATTTTAAAAACAAATAGAAAAACTTTTTACAGGTCAGAAATGCTGACCGCAATTAAAACAAAATAAAGCATTCTTATTTTAAAAACAAGCATAGACAAACCATTTTCAAAGCAGAAAGGTTGTCAGAAATAGGACAAGTCTCCGCACGGCCATGCCACCTGGCCTTCTTCCAGCTGCATAGGGCTGTCCAGTCGCTCCCTCGATCCCCACTGATATTTATTATAATTTTATGCGGCGTCCACGCTTCCCATCCTTTTGTGTGCTAAACGATGTCCTTGTCGCCTTTTTGTTGTTTCGAGGGGTATTAAATGTAATAACACAACTATCGAGATCTGTCGTGAATAGTAATGAGTTTTTTCCACGACTCTACGATATGATCGGTGTCAGTTGTCTATAATTACATTTACAGTTTGTTTAATGCGGTCTCGTGTTACAATAGGGTTTGTGGTGTTTGAAATTATTGCTTTTATTTGAGTATGTTGTTAACTTGTTAGTTAATATTCGTGTTGCCTTTGATCGTGTGTTGCGTTAAATTGGCAGCGTATAAAATAAGCTTCAAGCGGAATATTTTTATTTACAGACAAAACAGAGTCAAAAAAAAAAGTAAGTGTCCCATTCTTTTTTTTTTTCTCTGGATGTAAATAGGTTGAGACCTACTTTCAAGTTCCTGAAACAAAGATTTAATAATTGGAGAAAGAAAATAAAAAATAAGTTGTTACAATCTCCTTTCTAGTGTGGCCCAATTGTTAACAATATCAAACAAAAAGAAATGAAACAGTTTCTAAAAGTAAAGAAAAAAAACCGTTGAAAAGTTGTCATTCTAAATCACTCGAGCGTTCATCCCCGTGCCGATTGTAATAATACACTATTATTTAACTTTAATAATAATAATTCTGACTATTATTGTCATTAAAATCATTATTATCGACTCGAGACCGGTTCGCCAAGTAAACACAATTGACTTTTACCATTTGGTTGGGTCACAAAGATTTAGCTTTTTAATTATATTGACCCCAGTATGTTTTCTCTTCATTATTTTGCCATATTTCACACTTATAACTATTCTTTGTTTACAATGGGAAGTGCTTTTGAGTCAATTTATATTTTTGTAATTCATTTCTATATTTTCCGGAAATTTACGAAATATACGAAATGGAGATTCCATGCCAGTCAAACTTATTACATTTTCAGAAAAGCTTGAGCTTTTGACTTTTTAAACTTAAATGTATTGTAAAATTATACATTTTTAACTTAAATATAATACCTTTAATCTAAAAGTTTTTCCATTTTTTATATTTTCAGGAATCAGAAAATTAAGAATTTATTTTGTAAAGAAAATTCTATTATGTATTCCGATAAGGGTCATTCTTAGTATCATATCGTATATTTTTATTACCTTACAAATTATTTCGTCACACGCCACTCCCTATTATTTTATAGCGGCCAAACGTGACAAGACACGCGTATCTTCACCGAAATATAATATACACACAAATCAATAATCAATTTTACGCCAACGAGAACGGTCCGAGGTATTTTTGCCGGGATTTTATTATTCTGGCAACACATCTAGTGGAAAATCGCGTCCTGCCGCCATGGCGGAAAAACGCGGGAAAATCACACTTATTCTCGAATGTAGAATGTAACAAGGAGTTTGTATGCTTCGATTGATGCTTGCGTAGCGTGAATTTGATGTTTGGTCACTTGATTTACCCGTTTTCGATATTTATTTGACTTTTTAAGATATTGTAAATAATATTAACTTACTTATTTCAGGCAATAGCGGAAATTTATTTTTATATTATAGGTACTTACTATTTTTTCAGCCATTTTGATAGCTTATTGTGGCAGTATGTCAACGCTATAGCAATGTAACAGATAGTTAAGGTTAATTGAAGTTGATTTAATCATATTATTACATTAAGTGAGGTTCACTGCCCACAAATAGTGTCAAATTGCAACTTCCTTTCAATCATTTACTAAATCTCACAAATCTATAGAAACATTTAGACATCAATATTTCAATTTATTGTCAAACAATACATCTTCGAGGCATTTACACAACACCCCACCTATGAGAACTAATAATAAATTTCTGCATATCATTTTACCCTCAAACGATTCCGAATACACTATTATAGGTCGAATACATCGTCTTAAGTTAATACAGAGCATTATTGAGTGCCAACAGGACGCCCCCTAGCGCGCCACAAAGCGCAGACGTATTGACAAACTGCCTATAACTTCTATAAGTCTCAATCAAACAATGCCATTTACGAACTCCTTACGTTATTGACCTATTTCTTTGGAATAATGGAACGACAATTAAATTTAAATTTCGAATCGTGGGAATCACTCGAATTAACTGCAATTTTGACGTTAGCTGTCATCTCGTATGGGCGGGAAAGTTTTTTTTATTACGCTCTGGAAGGCGTTGTCGTGGTTTTCACAGGGCGGTCTGCGTTCGCTTTCTTGTCCTGCAAATCTATTGTCCGCTGATGAATTTATTGTTGTTTTGCACTTCTCTATTTAATTTATTTGTGGGTCACTTTATTTGCAATAATTTTATTAATACAGCGCAGCGTATGCGTCGGCTTTTGTAACACGTTGACTGGGTATTCGTATATTATAAAGCTCGCAGTCAATTGGTAAATAAATTATTGAAACAAAAAAAAAAATCTTATTTATGTATTTTTTTATGTTGTTTGAATTGTTATCCTGCAAAAATTCTGAAGAAAAAACACTGGTAGGTACGTACCTATTCCTATAGTTTCAATTTTTCCTATATTATTTGACCCTTCACAATAGTATACCTTGTAGGATACCCACAGCGCGCAAAAAATTAAATATCCAATATTTTTCTTTAAAAAAAAGAATAGAAAACGTATGAAAGAGCAAAACAAGCATGCACTCCAATTTTGAAAAATTTCGATTGACACGCACAAAAAGTGCAAAAGACAAAAGAGTATAATCAATGCAGGGCATAGACGAATAGAGGTGCGCATTTGTTCGCTTAGTGTGCAAAACGGCGAGATGTCAAGGAGTCTTTCTACCGAGGAGTCACTGACTCACCCAAAATATTGACTCGCAAAGTGCCGACTTTGGCGCACAATAGACCCAGCAGGTTGCCTTTTGTAGGGGACCCTTCTGTACTTAACAATACCGGAGTAATGCACTGCTTTTTATTTTTTGCACATTAAAAATTGTGACTGGAGTAAACGAGCTTTGAATAAAGGAAAGCCTTTGGATTATCCTTTTTCTTGTACAAATAGGTAGGTAAATATTATTATAATCAAGCCGTTATCGAATTGCTGAAAAACAAACATGTACTTTTTTCTTGTTTTTGACCCTTGTACTGCGTAGTCGCTACACTACTCCGAAACTGTAGAAGTAGTAAACAAACCTGTTCACTTAATTTAACAAAAAAAATACGCAGGTACCTACTTCCTTTCTGTATCTATTAGATAATAATTAACGAAACTAACTCAAAGGAACAAAAAATATGTTATAACAAAAATGAGTCGTTAATAAAAACTTATGCAGCAATCAGAGAAATCGAATCGATCAATAGGGACCCTCTATTTGCGCGTTCCGTTTTACACAAAGCTCCACGCTTTACAAGATGGGTCTCGCTAAATAAAAAAAAAACGCTCTCTAAGCTTATTGAAAAGTATTCTCGCCCTACGTTCACGGCGTCTGAGCAAATATAAGATAATTTTCGCGCTTCACCTCACCCGGTATTTAGGGGACACCTTTCATACTTTTTACTGTGCCGTTTGATAGGTACATACGCGACACGGAACGTTCTAATGTAATTTATTTTGTATTCAGAATGCGTCACTCGTTGTATGTTTCATAAAAAAGAAAACCTCCTTGATTGGCGGTTTCGATTTTTCTTTTTTATTTATAAAAAATATCTGACACTTGAAGATATGCCTACGCAAATGTCAGATACATTTTTTTAACGTATCTATTACTGATAATTACTGAGCATTTGCTGACTAAAAGTCATCGATGAATATTGTACTATTTTAAAACTTGCTAAATCCGTATATTCAGCCTAGTCCCTAACTTTATATTACATAATATTTTCCTATAAAAGGTAATCCGAAATATAGAGCCATTCATGTAACTATAACAAAACGAGAAATATGTTGTCGAGCTTAGTAAATATCGTGGCATCGCTTACCCTTTCGTAGCATTAGAAAAGATTACTCACATAAGTAGACAGTAAGCCCAAAATTTTCGGCTACTGGAAACCAGAACCCAAACTAAATAATAAATAAAACCAATTTACCATAGAAATTTAATTCTGAAACCACAAAAAACTGCATTTGGAATTACTCGATTGAAATGAGCACGTATTGTCGATGGTACATTGTCTAAGTTCATGCATCTAAAGAAAATTAATTCGAGAACACATATAAACATATTTACTAAAAGGGTTATTTACTAATTGGTATATTAGTCGCGTACAATCGTGGAAACAAGTCAATCGGCGTGTGTAATTCGAATTAAGGGACTGTTTACACGTTTGTACTTTGCGTAGAGTTTATTTTTTTATTAACGGCCAGCCAGACTGTTTTCACACATGGCCACACTTTGCGAACGGGTCGCCTATTTTGTATGTATGCGTACTGAAAGCCTGATATGGGGTAATGTTTTTAGGTTCGAAAATATTGTAGCAAGCAGTTCATTTATTTCAATTATGCAGGTTATATTTAAAAATAAAAACGTAATTTTCTTTGCAGTTGTTCATTTTGCGGTGGCTCTTATCCGTTATCTTCATACTTCAGCGCGTCCTGCCTTTCAAGTTTTTTTTTTACTTGGTTTTACTGCATAATACTTAAGCGGTATACTTATTTTTAAAGTTTTAAGTGAAGGGTTAACTTTACAAGAATTTGCAAATAGAATCGAAATTAAAAAAAGACCGTAATCGACTTTTTCAATTAGAAAAAAAAAGGAATTGTTCTTTGTTTTGCTATTACATCGCGTCATCAATTTTCTACATTTCGTAACAAGGCAAAAACTTTTCTGTTGCCAATTAATAACAGAATAACAAACAAATAAGTATTTAATTGGCTCGAACCATTGATTCTTTCGCAGCGTGCTTTCTTCAAACGTCTTGTTAAAAATTTCCATTTCATTTGTAAGAAAACTTCAACCCTTTCTAGTTATTTTTATTTTATTTATTATTTAATTTCATAGACGTCAGACGTTTGACTTTTAATTATGCGTCTTGTTATAATTTTCTGACTGAATAAGTCTTTCATTTAAGTTTTAAACGAAATAGGTTTTTATTGTATTCTAATATGACGTATTTCTGGGAATGGAATTGAAATCCAACCTAATTAGATATTATTCATTCAATAATATTTATTTATAGACTTAAAAATAATAGCTCCACTTAGGTTAGTTAAAAAACATTCAAATTCTAATTATTTTATATTTGTAATAATAGAAAGATAACGTCAAAGTCAGTTACTTTGTTATAAATTGCCCGACGTTATCTTTCTTATTTTTTATTTTTACCTAAAAGAATTTAAAAAAAATCTAACATAATGTCTTTCTTTGACTGCCTTAGAGTATTTATAGTTTTTTTTTTTTTTTTTTACAAAAGCATAAATACCAACCTCATTTACGAACCAAACAAATTAACATTCGAACTGTCAACAACACTAATCATAGACTAAAAAAAGAAACAAAAAAGTAAAAAAACAGCGTTCGTTTTTCAAACGTGGCGCGCTTTCTCGGTCCATCGGGCATTCCGTCATATGCCAGTCACGACGGTGCGTGGACCACCGCGGGTCGCGTATTGGGTTACCGTCTATCGTCTTACCTTGCCTTCCTGCCCTACGTCTAAGTTACTACGTCGCGTCATATGCGGCGGTGACAGTTGGCGAGGTGATATTCGATTTTGTTTCATATTTTTGGGAGTTTGGGTGGCCTGAACAAACCTAAGCAGCAGGTTTAGCAAAAAGAAGAGATTTTGCGAGTAGCTTTAAGTTAACCTTCTTAACTATTAGTAATCGGTAAATAAGTTGAACCTGTCCCCTACTTCGATTGAAACCCGAAAATCGGTTACTACGCATTCAAGGCTGACCGCAATGATGGTTCAACTTGCCAAGCAAATCCTTATCACAGATCTAAAACAAAAATCCAATCTAGCTTTTTAGCATAACAAGCTTGACAATCACATGAAAGTTTACCGGCAAACGAACAAACACAAGTGTGAGGCCTTATTATTGACTTATCAGCCTCATCTCATGATCATCTTCCTGCCCTTGTCCCGTTTAATTTAAGCTCAGCGCAATAAGTTTTTTTTTCCATTCTGTCCGTCACGCTATCACTAACTCCCTTTTCTTTCATATCACTCCTCACACAATCCATCCATCTTTTACAAGCTTTTATTTAGTTTCACCTGACCGATATTTGTGATCAAATCTTGCAAATTAAATTTGATACACTTCTGGTTCCCGATTGAACTGAAATTTTGCATACATATGTAAATCAGATGACAATGCAAAATTATTATAACATGGAGTTGATCTGATGGAGGAACTGGAAGGTGACCGTAAGAGCTTGGTAGTTAAATGACAAGACCCATCGAGTTTGTGCTCGTATGATTCGTCTTGACGAGTACTTTGGTGCTAGATGGTAACCAGGGTCTAAAGATGGAGCTGAAAGATGGCCATAGGAACTCGGTAATAAACGCAACAAGATAATGTATTAACTATACACCGTTAAATTTTAGTCGTTTTAATCCCTTGGAAGGTCGATCCGGTACATGAAACACTATCGATTTGTAAAGATAAAATTAAAAAATAAAGTACTTTTTCTTTGCCTTTAAAGTTAGCTGGGCGAGTTCCATGAACTGCAGGTAGTTAGTACGCAACGACCGACAACTACCTACAAGGTCATTGACTCGTTTACTTAAAGAAATTAATTTCGTTCATGCGTATATTAATTCGAATTTAAGAAAAAAGAACTTTATTTTTTTTATTTTACCTTTACAAATCGATAGTGTTTCATGTACCGGATCGACCCTCCACGGGATTAAAACGATCAAAATTTAACGGTGTATAGATATATATACCGCGCTATAAAAGCTTGCTATGAAAAATGATTTTCATTAAAAACTTGTTTTTTAGCCTCCCTCTCCATCCATCCACATGTAAATACTAATAACTCTTTTAGTAACATGCGTTTCATCCCTACTTTACACATGGCCAAATCAAAACAAACGAATCCTAATTAACTTTTGGTTTTCTTTTTTATCATCGACTTATCATCTTATGAAAGTTTAAGAAACGCACAACTCTACATTATTTCCCAGCCTACTAGCTGCAGGCAGGTAAGGTCGAAGCCTGCTTGGGTCATGGGTCAGCTTCTGAAAAGAAGGCCCGGCACCGGCACTATAGGCAACGAAGGAACGGGTTAGGTTTTTAGTCAGTAAGAGTCGCTATTTCCCGATCCGCCCAAGGGCTGGATCTGTCGTTGGATGAATTTACCTACCATAAAAAAAACTCTACATTATTTCTTTTTAAATTTAGGTATGTATGACAAACTATCCACTTTTCTCTTAAAAAAAGGAAGATTACAGTGCGCTTGTTATATATAAAAAAGAAAAAAAAAACACACTAAAAATTAGCTTTTGCCAGCAGCTGCGCCCGCTAAATTATCTCAAGTGTTCCCCGAAGTACGAACAAAAATTCCGCCCTTTGCTCTATTCTAGAAAATGGTCTACCCGTATGCCAAACTTCATCCAAATTCGTTCAGCCGTTTGAGCGTGAAGAAGCAACAAACAAACATACATTCGCGTTAAAATTAATACAAGATACATACAAAATACTTTGCTGTAGGTAACTAGATATATACTTCATCGGTCATCAGACCTGCCCGATTGCCCATAAGTGACATTATCATGAAATAATCTCTATTAATAAGCATGTTGATAGATTCTTATCAGATTAACCGACTCGTATGATGATAGCTACTTGAACTTTGCCAAAGACCAGGATAATGAGGTTCAAGAAGTATATGACGTGTGAAAATATGCTGTCGCAAATGAGGCACTGTTAGCGCAGTAGTTAAACGATTGGCTACTGCACTGCGTATCACAGATTCGATTCTCGCACGGAATAAATATGTGTCAGTATGGCCTACAGTTGTTCTGGGTCTAGGTGTCTTGTGCATGTAAAGGTACGAATAAACTACGACCCTTTATTAGGTACACTCAGTGTATACATCGAGTTTCTCTGTATGAACTCGAGTGTGCAATTAGAGACATAACTCGTGTTCATACACTGGGTGTACCGTATAAAGTGTCGTAGTCTAACCGTACCTTTTTTTATGGTAGGTAAAATCATCCAATGACAAATCCCGCCCTTGGACGGAGCGGGAAATAGTGTCAGAATCTTAATGACTAAAAACCGTTCCATCATTGCCTATCGTGCCGGGGCCGGGCCTTCCTCTCAGAAAATGACCCATGACCCCAGCAGACTTCGACCCTGGTCTAAACGTACCTTTATAATTTAGGTGTCTGCAAAGCTAGAGTGGATAAGGTCTTAATAAACTCAGTCAAGCACTAGTTTATCATTACCTAACAACAAAAAATTGTGTTTGGTCAATGTAAACGCACCCACGATACAAGAGAAATTCATAGTGTGCGGAAACCCTATTTTTTTAGGATCCATTGAAAGAGTGGTTTCAGTAAAATAGAGTTGAAAATTTTAATGTAGTTTTGACTACCTCAGTGAAGCTTACCGAGAAGCTTGACTTGATACATTCGCTGCTAAATTCTACAAAAACTTTACAATGTTTACATCCACATTCTAATGGAAACAAAATAACTATTCATACGAAGACATGGCTTAAAGGACTGAGTATCCAAGCCAAAAACATTATATAATCTAAACAGATTCTTGTTAGTGTATTGGAGTGTGGTTTGGCCTTAAAAATCTTATGAATAGGCATTGAATACTTACTATTAATAATGAATATCTAATATTTTAATTTTATTTCAGACGAAAGTAGTCACAATTCTCTTAAAATCTACTGTTAGTATAAGATACATAATCTATATATCTATATAAAAGCGAAATACCACTCACTGATTGATCACGAAATCTCAGAAGCTATAACACCTACAAACTTAAAATTCGGCAGATGGGTCCTGATAGGGTGTAGACATTCTCTAAGAACGGATTTTAAGGGGGTAAAACGGGGTTTGGAAGCTTTTATGAAAAAACCCGACATTCACACGGGCAAAAACTATACAAGAAGTTATAAATAAAATTATTACATTAAAATTGAATTAAGTATTTAAACAACAATTAACTAATAATCAGTTCCAATATCCCAATAAAAATCTTCAGTTTCATTAATCAATTTAGATCACGCCCTTCCGATCGCGTGCCATCACTGCCCTTTATTATAAACACGGGTATCATGGCACAAGCCTTTACTCATACAGCCAATAGGTTTTATCCTTATTTTGTGATCAAACCTCGACCTTTCTCAATAATCGCTCTGATTTCACGGAATTCGTTCGATGTTTAAAAATTGGTTTAGTTTTTTTTTTTTTTAATTTTGTTATGGATGATGTATTATGTGAGAGGATTGATCAGGTTACTTATTCTTGGTCAAAAAATTAGAACCCTGACGTTTTTAAAAGAGAAGATTGCGGGGGAGGTTTGTTATAGGTTTTGACTTTTAACTTACCAATACTCCATCTGTTTAGAAACTTAACTAAACGTAAACAATCTTGCTGTTTTTTTTTATTTAAGAAAAAATCGTATAGAAGACATACAAAGATTATTTAAATTTAGTTAATTAATAGCTAATTGTGAACATTTTTGTTTTGGATAACATTTTTAGTAAATTTTTAGTTAGGCCCTTTTTTTTAATGCAAGGTAAAATCATCTAGTGACAGATCCCGCCCTTGGGCGTAGCGGGAAGTAGTATCAGACTCTTACTGACTAAAAACCTACCCCGTTCCTTCGTTGCCTATAATGCCGGGGCCGGGTATTTTTTTTCGGAAGCTGACCCATGACCCCAGCAGGCTTGGACCCTGCCTGCCTGCAGCTAGCAGGCTTGGCCTCTACGGTTTGCTGTCAGCTCCTTGAGGCGCGCGGGAACAGAACGCGCCATCGACGACTTGGGCTCGGTCCGGTCGGTTACCGGACGATCGGACAGCGTGCTACCCATTGCACGCCATCCGCAAGCCCGCGCCGTCCGCAAGCCCGAGATAAGACATGTAAAGATTGTTTACATTTAGTTAAGAACTTAAACAGATAGTATAGTTTACCAATTTTTTCATTAGATTGCTACCAATAGCTATAACGAATAATAATTATAGCGCCTCAAAGAGACTCAAAATTTAACTATCCATACCATACGATGATGTATTTTCTATTACTGTTTCCGAAACGATTCTTCTATCTGCCAATAATGGGTAGAGAAGAGGATCAAATCTAACTTCAAAAATAAAAAACCATATCTTGTCAAATCATTATTTCACTCAAGTAGAATCAGTACTGCCTTTTATCTGCCGAGCAGTTATGATATACATCACTGTCTCGGCCGAGAAACATTTAGCTTTCTCGCCCGTTCAAGGCATAAGTGTTGAATACTTTTGCCGGTGCTGCCGCTGCGGCTGCGGAGAACCTCATGCAGCGAAAATATAACAACCTCGTCGGCAGTCATATTTTCGAACCGTTTGGGGTTGAAACTCTTGGGCCGTGGAGACCGAGTCCAAATGCGCTTTTTAAAGATCTCTCCAAACGCTTAGTTGACACTTCGCGTGACCCAAGGGCTGGCTTTTACCTCGGTCAGAGATTAAGCATTGCCATATAACGTGGCAATGCTGCCAGCCTTTTGGGCACACTTCCAGTCGACAGCGATGCGGAGGAGTTTTTTGACGCCATATTGTAGTTAGGCCTTTAGTGTATATTATATAGTTGTAAGTGTTTTTATGTAATGTATTTAATTGTGTATTTGTGAAATTAATGAATATGAAAGCAGTGGAATAAATGAAATCGCCGCTTTTCATTAGGTGACAGCAATAGCGGTCAAGCGCAAACCAATGAACAATAAAAAAATATGTCCTTTTACACTGTAAATTTCCCGTGCATGTGATGTTGGCGATCCTTATAAATAAATTAACTCTCATTCCCCTCAGGTTTCCTCCATAAACCGAGTACTCCGCAACCTAGCAGCCCAGAAAGAGAAAGCGAACAACCAGCAACCATCCCCAGAGTGCTCAACACCCGTCTACGAGCGTCTTCGACTGCTTGGGGCCCCTGGAGGCACGCCGACGTGGCCGCGGGCCCCCTGGCCAGCGCAGATAGATGCCAGGACCCCGCCGTACCAGCTGCACAGCCTGAGTCCGGGGCCCCAGGCTATCAGCTGCAATGGAGGGGATATGACGGCTATGAAGAAGAGTAAGTGGAATTTGTTTTTTCTTGCTTATTAAGCCTATTTAATATGTCCTGTATGAGTTTTAAGAGCGTTCACTACCCTAATAGTTTACTAGTAGTTTTTGAGCCAAATAGCGCGGTTGGTTAGTTACATACATAGAAAAGTGAAATATCCATAGTACCTTTCAGTTTTCCGTCTTCCCTTTAATTTTTTTGTTCAAGTGTTAAATAAGGTAATATGGTTTGGTCCAAAAGCTTATTTGAATAACTAAAGCATATCTTCTCAACAAGCTTAACTTAACCATCATCAACTGACGTTTGAAATGCGATATTTGAATGTTAACACATTAAGAGACCCATAGACACAGGGACATTCATCAAAAAAGAGTCCTATAAACTTCAAAATGTGTTTGAATTAAATTCGTTACAATAAATCGAATTTGGTCAATGAGACTAAGACCTAAGTTTGTGAGACTGTATTTATATTTCTGTTTGTTACTCTTTCATGCTTAAACAGCTAAACGGTTTTGGATGTAATTTGGCACACGGGTAGGTCATATGCTTAATTTAGATATGATACTTATTATACAGGTAATATGTCCCCTTGGAATAATTTTGTACCTTAGTCTTATATTTAGTACTTTAGACTACTATATACAAAATGATATTACTTATACTTATACAAAAGATAAAAATTGGACAAAGGGACTGCTTATTTCAAAAAGAAATTTCTTCCAGCAGACCTGCGAAAGGAGAAATTGGAAGAAATGTAGACAATAGTGTGTAGAAATAAGAGAAAAAGAGATTATGAAATTTTTAATCAAATTAATAAATACTTATATAACTTATACTAAAAAAGAATACAAATACATAATATATAAACATATATATTCTTCACACTAGAGAGGAAAGATAGTGTCCTTAATAAGGCTTGTACATTATGTTGATTAGTTAGGTACTGAAAGGTACCAAATAATACTGCATGTCATTGTAACACGGCCAGCATTAAATCCAAAAGTACATACACCCAAACGAGACATTATGCATAATCAATAACAGCAAATGAAGTGCACAGCGAGTCCGAACACGGCGCATAATATATGCGCACAGCAAAAGCAAATTAACAGAAAAAAAAAAGAAATTGCAGCATAGGGAAAGCGCGCGGCGGTCACTGGCAACAACGCAACAAAACTTTTTCACC
The DNA here is from genome assembly GCA_958295575.1 of Leucania comma. Lineage (NCBI taxonomy): Eukaryota > Metazoa > Arthropoda > Insecta > Lepidoptera > Noctuidae > Leucania > Leucania comma. The sequence goes on along the minus strand of OY282477.1, from coordinate 16,415,220 downwards.
AGCATTTTGATAGTCGATTTGCGGCTCCCCTCGTGTGGGGTGACGGGGGCTGAAGGGGAGAGCGGGGGCAGGCCCGCCTACGGCACCGTCAAAAACATTACTCTGCCCATCCGCCTGGAAGATTTAATTTTCATTTTTATCTGAAACATCCCCCTTTGTAGTGGTCTGTAGTCTGTATCCAATTAGGAGGCTTTGAGAATTTTTCTGGTACACCAACATAGCTGCAACTGTTTAGAGATATGGAATTTTTAATTTCGATTCTGAGAACCAATTATAAACGATTTGTGCGATGTCTGAAACAAAAGAACGGTGATGTTATTTCATAGAGAAAGTAGACGCTTTGTTCGTGGATTTTTCAAGGAAATTTATTACTGTATTTCTTAGGAGAAATCGAGATTTTCCACGAGATTCTGTGCAATGTGACCTTGAATCGGTTTTTTTTTATGGTAGGTAAAATTATCAAATGATAAATCCCGCCCTTGGGTGGGGCGGGAGATAGTGACTAAAAACCTACCCTGCTCCTTTCATTGCCTTTCTCCCAGGGCCCTCTCATAACTCTTGGGACCTTGAATCGGTTGCCTTTTCATTTTATTCAAAGCTATCTTCCACCCATCTTGCTGTCCAATCATGCCATAGATAGATTTAATATTCCATGATTTTAGAAAAGTTAATTTTGTAAGTGTAATTTTGATCGAATAAGAGTTGCAAATTGTTGTAGCAACTATGCATATTGTTTATCACCAAAATCACCACACAGCATTTTTTCCAAATTTAACAAAGTTACCGTGGCCCTTAAAAAGTGCAACTGAAGGAACACTGGATTTTAAGCTAGACAAAATTCTGATGAAAAAAGAAGAAATAATATCGTAGAAATGATTTTTCTTGGTCTGGGTGGAGTCAGAGGTGGTGCCTCTTGCTCCACCCAACGCAAGAAAAATCATTTAATAATATCCCGTAGGTTTTAGTTAGTAAGAGTCTGACACTATCTCCCACTCCGCTCAAGAACGGGTGATGTTAGATGATTTTACCTGCCATAAAAAAAGTAAACAAAAGGCTGATATAATTATTCATTAACGCCATATACTTACACTATATTTCTTCTACGTTGCACTAGCTTATTTAAAAAAAAACCTATGTCCATCACTTGGAATTACTATCGTGGATGCATTCACAAATATTTAAAGTCATATACACGAGAGACTCAGACCCATTTTTATTTTAGGTGGGAAAATCAGCCAATGACATCTCCCGCCCTTAGCCGGAGCGGGAGGGCCCGTCAGACTTTTACTGACTAAAAACCCACTCCTGTTCCTTCGTTGCCTTGATCATACCAGGGCCGAGCCCAGTAGGCTTCGACCCTACTGGGTAGTTGACACCCGGAACACCTATAATGTTCCACCACACGGGCCCAGTGCGGATTGGTGAATGTCATTTGTTTTCGATTTTTTGGTTCTAGGCCATACTGGTTCCCTCACAATGTTTTCTATCACCGTTTTGTGTGACAGCATTGGTGATGATCAGTGTTTATTTCTACGCCATACAAATATTTCTTTCGCGCGGGAATCGAACGCGCAACACGCAGAGCAGCAGTCAATCGCCCAACTTACGCCAACCGTACCATAAATAAATTCTTAATTTGAGCATTTGCACCAAAAACGTTTTCAATTAACAATAACTTATTAGTATATTTATAAAGAGAGCAGTGGTGGCCGCGTGGTAACGACCCCGACTTACAAGTTGTAGGCCGCGGGTTAAAACCCAGCCAGGCGCATTACTTTGTGTAATTTATTTCATTACCACTGCTCTCAAAATGGTGAAGGAAAACATCGCGAGGAAACCGGCATGTCCTAAAAACAAAAATTCGAAGAGATGTGACATTCACCAACCTGCACTGGGCCCGCGTGGTGGATTACGGCCCATTCCCTCTCCTAGAGAGGCCTGTGTCCCAGCAGTGGGAACATTAAAAGGCTGATGATGATGATGATGATATTTATAATCTCTTCACGAATCTCACAAGAATCCAGTTTGAAAGCGCCATCGTCTCCTCATCGGGTTACTAGTGCGTGAAAGTGCCGCTAAGGTCGATAGGCGGTAGGTAAGCTGATAGTCCACACCACACACCGGCTATGTCATGGCCGATTGGCTGACACCTTCCGTAAAAGCGTCACTTACATTACGTATTCTAATTATTTTGTTGGCGGTTTGTTTTTGGGCATCGAATTACTGGATACTTCGAGATTTGCGGTTAGATTTGTCATTGAGTTTGGCGGATAGGTTATATTGTTATTAGAAGTGATATCTACTTGTATTTATGCAAGCATATACCTCGTTTTCTTCAGGTAAAGATCAGACAGTTAACATTAAGTTTATTTTTTAATTATGGTTTTAATGACTGTAAACTTGTATTTAGTTTTGCAAAATATTTTATACTAAACAAAAAAGCATCAAAATTGGTTATTGATGCAATAATTAGCATTCCAAATATTGGTTTGAGGCAGGATGGGAGCTAGGTAGCTAGGCATCTCACTATCTTTTTTACACTATCTTTTTTAGCCTTTTGACGGCGACGCGTGACGGCACATTTCAGTACGTGCATCCTTAACATAGAAATATTTATTTGACAGTTTCCCCTTCCACTAGATTTGAAGATCTAACTTTAGTATATTGAACGAATTTGAAAACTGATTTCTATTTGATATTTTGGATCAAGTCACTATTTTAAACAAACAATAATAAAAATTACTCAATTACCTACCCAATAGTGTAAATACATACATATCACTACCTGCAAATATATGTTATATTTTACATTTGTATCCGATACTGCAAATAGCAAAAAAAACACAAAAAGTATAAATTAGCACTCTACCTTAGAGAATTTAGCTTAAATAGATTCCTGTTGATAACAATAGATATTATGTAGATTTCCAAAGAAAAATCCCCCAACCCCAACATCCTGCAATGCAACAACAGGCTGCTTCTGGCAAGTAATTGGCCACATAAAGTGATGTCCGCGGCTGTACCTGAGGTAAAATACAGTCGACTTTTCTACCAATGGAATAAGCATAAATTACTAGAGGTAAAATACGGCCAGCCTTGTATCACAAACTAATTGAGCGTCACGACTGACTCTTAACACCTTCGTTACTGTTCACTAATTTTAACTGTATTATTTTGGTGGTTACAACCAACTTTCTAGTAGACCAACATAAATAAAAACCGTAGATTAACTTTATTATTAGCTATTACTTCTGGCAAGCGTGTTCCATCGTTGACTACATCAACGCTTTCCATCAGATGAGATAGTGGTCAAGCGTGAGCCATTAACAATAAATAAATAAAAACTCATCAATAACTTCAGATGAGAAAAAAAGCTTAAAGTCACTCAAAGGGCAATGGAAAGGGCTATGCTTGGAGTTTCCTTGCGTGATCGAATCAGGAATGAAGATATCCGCAGGAGAAAATAAGATATCCGCTATGTCAGCAACCTTGATTAAGGTTGCTGACATAGCACGAAGAATCGCCAAAGTAAATTGGCAATGGGTAGGGTACATTGCTCGCAGAATCGCGGCCGCATACCGGAAGATGCAGCGTTGGAAGACCTCCTACAAAGTGGACCAATGACCTGGTAAAGGCTGCGGGAATCCGATGGATGCGAGACGCAAAGGGTCGTTCATTGTGGCTACATTTGCCTATATCCAACACTGGACGTCTTTAGGCTGAAATGATGATGATGATGAACTTCTCCTGCTTTATGGTGGAACCTCACTCAATCTCACTTCCCCTACATGTCAGAATTTACTGCCTAAAGCCACATCTGTTTTCTTCAGTTTCATATCTAGGTATCGCCGTTTCCCTTTAGAAATTCCACATGGCCCTAGCCAGCATCAGCCTTACTTGGCTCCTAAAGTTTGCTGAAATATCTTTATCAATAAAAAAACTGGGCAAGTGCAAGTCGGACTCGCACACTGAGTGTTCCGTACATACTAACTTATGTAAATAGTTCAATTCCCGAATCAAGTCTCGATAATATAATTATATGATGAAATCTTTAAATCTCTTTGGGTGAAACTATATTTTTTGTATCGTAACTACAAATCTTTGATTATATACCTGTCTATAATCAAAGCTACAAATGAACAGTTTAATCTATAAGATTTATTCCTATATTTGTTCTGTAAAACCTTGCTCCATACCAAATTTCAAGATTCTAGGTCAACGGGAAGTACCTTATGAATTTTGATTGTCGAAATTCCTAGGTATACGTTTTTTGCGACATAAACTGCCGTATCTTTTTTTCGTTAACTTAGAAGTTTGATTTTTTCACAGATTCAAGGTACCGCAGAACTGAGTATATGGTTTTAATTTCAACTCGATACCTGCACGCGTTTTTGAGAAAAACACTCTTGACAGACAGACGGACAACAAAGTGATCCTAGAGTTCCGATTTTCCTTTTGATGTGAACCCTAAAAAATATAACATGTAGAAGCGAATTCAGTTCCCTTTTCTTTCTGAAGTCGATAAAAATCGATTAGCATGCAAGCAGTTTCGAAACTTCTACAATCCGTTCATTCCTTTCCTCACATTCTTCACGTTTCTGCGATGCACGTGCCGGCAGCCAGTTATAATATAGACTTGGCACCTTGCTTTGCCTACGTACCAGTAAGATCGGCATTATATCCTCATGCTGCCGTTTCTATTTAACCATAGACTAAGCAAAACTGGATGATATTCTTTTCATTCGTCGTCCCATTGGGATAAACTGGTCTGGACACAAATATTGCAGGTTATTTATTTTCGTTATAACTATTTCCAACATAACTATTTGGGATCCATTAGGCAAGTAGCTACTGTCCAAACAATAGAAAATAAATAATTATATTCAACAACTACACAACTATTAACACAACACAACGCCGTCTAGTCCCAAACTGTGTGTGCTTTGAGTACCAGACAACTGAAAAACATACTTATATATATTTTAAATACATAAATATTATAGATAGCTAGTAGTTTATATGATTTTGATACAAGTGAACATTGACTGGCCTGATAGTCTAGTGGTTAGTGGCCCTGACTACAATACTGGAGGTCGTGGGTTTAATTTCCTCCAAAGACAATAATGTTAGTGTGATTATTTGTGAATGTAAATGTAAATGCAAATGTTAATAGATTAATTTATTATATTCCACAACTATCACACAACGCCGCCCAATCTCAAGCTAATCAGAGCTTGTTTTATGAGTACTAGACAACTGATAAACATACTATTGTATTATATATAGATAAATTAGACACATAACAAATGATAGTGCTCATCACACAAACATTTGTCCTGGGTGGGAATCGATCCATCGACCAACAGGCCAGTCAAAATAACTTCTTATGGAGCATCAAAAACTTCATCCACTTCGATAGCAATGGGAAAAGTTCCCAGAATCTTGCAGCATTGCCACGTTGGATAGCAATGTTGATTCGTTGACCGAAGAAAAGCGCAGCCCTTGGTCATTGCAACTTCTCTTGTTTTTAATCACAAACCAAATCACAATTCATAAGTGTATAAACCAATTGTCCCGTATCATCACAGTTGAGTCTCGTGGTGATAAGCAGTGTAACTAATTTTATTTGCGCGTCCCCTCCGTGTGGTATAGACCCCTTATTTATGACGTTCGGTGCAATAATGACCCCATGAGGCACCGTGGAATAATGGGCTATGTTTGTGTCATTTTCGTGGACACTTAATTCTGATTTGTTGAATATAAATGTTATACAAGTGCCAACATTCTTGAATCTGTGTTTAGAACACTTTTTTGAGGTAGAAAATCACCATAGTATGACTTCTCCTGCTCTAGGTTAGAGCGAGAGGGAGTGTCGGAGTTTTTTTTTAATTGATATAAACTAGTCCTTGATCCCCCCTGATGGTAAGCAGTGATACAAACGTTGATGGTGAGACGCACTAGTTTATTAAGAGTATTCACTCTAGCCTTGAAGACACCTAAATTATAATCGGACGGGAAGACCGCAGCAGGCAAATTGTTCCAGTACTTCGATATTCGCGGTATAAACCACGAGGCGGGACGCTTAACCTGGACCGAAGAGGTTTCATTCAATAACATAACGGTAGATACTAGAATCAAGTCATGCTAGTCCCGCGCACACTCCAAAATGCATGCTGTGAAATACCGAAAGGCTGGCTACACTACGCCGTCTGTCTTTCAGTGGTTTTGTAGCACAGTCACTCTTTCAAAGGTTCCCGTAGCCCTATCAGACATCAACCCTACTGGGCCTCTTCAGTTTTGCAGACATTTCAAGTGTCATTAAAATTATGTCCTTATTAAATACTACTTGAGAGCATTGGTGGCCGAGTGGTAACGGCCACGATTTAAGAGGTCGACCTGCTCTCAAAAGGGTGAAGGAAAACATCGTGAGGCAACTGGCATGTCCTAGAACTAAAGCTTCGAAGACATGTGATATCCACCAACACACAATGGGCCCGCGTGGTGGATTACGGCCCATTCCCTCACACAGAGAGGAGGCCTCAGTCCCAGCAGTGGGCTGATGCTATGCTATGCTATTAAATACTTAATAAACTAGCTTAAACTTAAACTCTTTGTTAATGGCATTTGTGGAAGAGATACCACAATTTTGCCAATAACACATGCGAACTCAAACGATGAAATATATAAAGATATAAATGCTATGGATGGCAACCGTATATTAACTTGACAACCATTCAAACAAATAAATAAGTATATATTTTCCCATTTCTTCACTAACCCAAAAAAAAAACTCTGAAATCCACGAACACGTCTCCAATAGCCTGTACAAAGCAAAACCTACGTAGATTATCTTACAAAGTTTCGCCCAAACAGTCTCTAGCGTCCATTTATAAAGTCTTCAAACTTCTTGGTACAAAACTTACATAATCACACATCACCTACTTTCTCTATAAGATCATGGTGCTTCGAACTGACACATACACAAGGTCAAAGACTTGTGGCGAATAAATCCATTAAGGGGCCAAAACTAAATAAAACCTACTGAATAAAGGGAGGTGGCAAGGTCCGTGATAAAATACTGAGCGAAGGAGATAGATAGATGGAAATAAAGCTAAGAGAGAAGAGGATAGAGGCCAGTCTGGACTCTCAAGATAAGCGAAGAAAAATGTCGCGAGATATTTATTCTCGGGGATCCGTGAATAGATGGTTATTATGGGGTTCAGTAGTAGTAAATTAGTGAGATGTATGGCGTCCGTGTTGAATATTTATTTATTGGAGTCGTAAGTTATTGTCCTTACATCGTCGCCTCGGTTTTAGGGGAAATTGTGGGTTATTTACTGTGGTCATTTATTGAATTATTTAGGGATTGCTGGAGTAAAAAGATTTTTAAAATAAAAACAAAGCTTATCACTAAATAGGTTCTTTATTCGCATTGATTTTGGGTTTGTAGTCGATTAGCAATCATTAACTTTTGGTGATCATAGGTCAATGCCCTTGAGAAGTTCGATGTCATCGTCTTAAGACAGATAGAGCATTTTAATTTACACAAACGAGTGTCTTCTTTAGCTCGTGTTAAAATTTTATAGAATAAATAGCGACCCGCCTCAGCTTTGCTCGGATGTAACAAATCTTTGAAATTCTCGGCTTTTCTCTACTCTAAATCTAATATATAGGGTGACTGGTAATTAGTGAACGATACATGTGATTGTAGTCATAATATCAAACAACTTTTACTATGGGACCAAACCTGAAATTGTCAAAAAATAAAAGGCCCATTTTAACATTTGTCATCTCAACGAGAATAATAGATATATATTAATAAAGAATACTCGCAAAAATTCGAAGACATTTGACATTCACCAATCCGCACTGGGCCCGCGTGGTGGATTACGGCCCTTTCCCTCTCCTAGAGCGGAAGCCTGAGTCCCAGCAGTGGGAACATTAAAAAAAGGCTGATGATGATGATGATGATGACTCGCAATATACCTATTCCATTATAATATTATTTAACGCGCCAAAAAATGTATGATTTTTTTAAAACACTTTATGTAATTATTACTTATTTTATTTCTTTTAGTTTCATTCCAAGTTACATTCTCAAATGTCAAAACGGACCTTTTATTTTTTAACAAGTCTAAGTGTGATTTACGATTCAAAGAATGAATATTTATTTTACACTACTTAAAACAGAAATTGATGAAAAAATTAGTGAAAGACGTCAAAAGTCAAGTATACCTGACGGTTATATGATAAATTATTTATTTAATCTTCAAATTATGTCTACACATGTACAAAACCTTAAATATTAACTAAACTTACCCTTATTAAATTTAATTGTATTGAAACAATATCGATGAACATACATCGTTCACCACGGGCCCTGGGACAAAGGCAATGAATGGAAGGGTAGGTTTTTAGTCAGTAAGAGTCTGACACTATTTCCTGCCCCACCCAAGGGCGGGATTTGTCATTGGATGATTTTACCTACCATAAATAAAAAAAAAACATCCTACTTTTTTTTCAATATCTCTCCTTTCTCAACCAAAAGCATCTTTCACATGCCATTCTGTGGAGTCGTCTAATCCATCTTCGAGGAGTTGGGGTTCTGCTGAACACAGAACCATGTTTCTTAGAACTAAGGGTGGGCATCCCCAACTCCCCGAGATAGACGTTGTGTACAGACTATCTGATTTGCATATATCGCCTTGTTTGTCGGCACAAGTCGGGACAAACTTGGGACGACACAATTTTTCCGTGTGCTCACATATTTGACTCTTTTACTGTGAAATAGAAAGTTTCACGTAGTTTGTTTATTTTCTTTCAGTATTAGAGAAAGGTTTCCTTAAACCTTTATCTAATAAATGGTCTGGAGATTTCGCGGAATGTATTTCTACTCAACACAACTTTTTAAAATAAAAAATCATTAAATGTTTCCTCTCTCTCTCTAGATGGAGTGAGAGGGAGTGTCAGACTTATACTGACATGAAACCATCCGTGTTTCTTCAGTTGCCCTTAAAGTTTGAGGGGTAGCTTACATACATAAATCAGGCTACTGATCAACGCGAATTCAAACTAATTCATTCACTAAACTTGATCATTCAGGAGACAACACTATTTTTACATTACGATAAAGCTAGAACTACATTAGACCGACGCACACGTGTGACACGCCCGATTTTTACGTAGATCGACGTCGCGTGGCGTCACGTAGCGTAAATCAAGTGTAGCTCTACAAGTCTAGTTTCTATGTAAAAATGTATAGTGACCAACGGGCCCAGATCGGCGTGTGTGGCACACGTGTGTGCAATGTAATTCTAGCTTAACATGGCTACCCAGTACCTGTCATTTTAGTCCAACTAATTTAAAATTAGATTGTAATTTACTACTCACCTTCCTTGTCACTTTCATGTCTCTCAAACCCAGTAAACCTCCCCACCTAGCCTTATTCAAATCAACCATCCAAATTCCCTTCTCAAATGAATCCATTAAGCACCGAAACAGATCCACTCGTACATCTCAAAAGATATTTTAACCCTAAGATGGCGAACCAAAATAGAAGGGTTATATGTACTAGGCTGTATGTGCCTATATGTGCGGCAGATCAAAGGGTCTGCGCTGCGCGCTTTGTAAATGCCGACATACCACGGCGAGCATACGGAGTATATGTATGGTACATAAGCCACTGTTTTGATACCATTTGATGATATTTAGGGATTATTAATGTGTTATGTATGTATTTAATGTCTGTTTTTGAGTAATGTCGGCTTTGCTTGATGTTATTATCAGAATTTTGGAGTTCCTGAGTTTTTGAAGAGTTTTCGGTGGAAAACAAATAATTGTAATTGAATTACAAGAATATTGTATTCCTAGTTTAATATTTTAATCAACTAAACCAATAAAAACATCATGTACCTAAAAAAGCGTGTAAAAAAAAGTATTCATTGGGTATCAAAAAATTACTTCGCTGTCCATAGATAAATACTATATATTTACATTTAAAAAAAAAAAAATGCAAATCACGAAAAATGTAGTGAATATGTTACAGGCATGCACAGCATTTATAAATTATATTAAATAAAAGAGTTATTTTTTTTAAATTAAATCACTTTTGTGGTAGTAAAATCAAGTTCTAAGGTAGTTTTCTTTTTTGTAAAATCTCCATCTTTTTATAAATACAACGCTAGATTGTATTTAGAATTAATCTTATCTTTTTGAAATCGTCAACATAAATCACTCCATTATAAAGTAATGCACCATGCCTGCTAGGGCTGCAGGAACGTTCGAAAGAGTGACCACAGCTCTAGAATTCAGGGCAACTGTAGGTTTTAGTTAGTGAAAGTGTGACCCGCTATTTCGTTCCACCATAGAGTGAAGGAAGTCATCTAAAGATTTCTGACCTCAAAAAAAAAGTCGTACATTCATCATTCAATTAAGTACATACCTATCAATGAAAGTTGTAACTCGTAAAGATGCATTTACCACTAATTTCTAACCAGCGACCTGCCCCAGTTTCGCACAGGTGCAATGGTGATATTAAATATATTATGGATATATTAAACATATAAACCTTCCTTTTGAATCACTCTATCTTAAATAAAAAAAAACCGCATAAAAAACCGTTGCGTAGTTTTAAAGATCTAAGGAAACAGAAGGACAGACAGCGAGAAGCGACTTTGTTATAGGTATACTATGTAGTGATGTTCTCAATAATAGTGCGTTGTTTAAATCGCAAATTATGATGTTTAACAATATTTTTTTATTTAGGCCAAATTGAAGTTGGGGGAGGCAAAGCTTTCAGATTTTCTTCTATCAAACCACCTCGAATCTGCCCTTACGGTAAGCGTCTAAATCGTCTCGCCACCTCTTCCCAGATCAAACTCGGCGACGTCCATCCTCAGGAACCCACTTTATGCACACTCTTGCCAGCGGTCAGTGTGCACACAGCTGACATGGCACACCCAAAACCATTTTCGCTTGGCAGCCTTTTTTCCTACGTATAGACAGATCCCCGTTTTTAAACGCAACGTGATTTTTCTTATTCTGTCGTTAACAATAAAATAATAATCATTGCTATTTCCATATAAAATAATAATGAATAAAAACATCGAAGACTTCCAATTCATTAAAAAATCTGTTAAACAAGCTACAGTGACAGAAACAGCAAGCAAATCCGCAGATTAACGCCCGCTCGCTCATGAGTTGACCACGGCCGGATAGATCCTGGGACAACCCTCCGTGCGCCTGTGGGAGTGTGCGATGTACCGGTACCTACAGTGGTACCGACAAAATAGCAATTAAATTCGCCTTCATTACACAACCCTTCTGTGCAGACCGTACGCGGAACAATGGTGCGATGCTTGAATGCTACGATATATTAATAATAATAAAATAAATAATAATATTTTTTTTTAAGAAAAATTAATATATGTAAATTATATGTGAATAAGAGAAGTAAAAATATAATAATAATAATCTTACTTTATGGCGAATCGCGGCTGAACGGACCTAGATGAAATTTGGCACACTGGTCGACCATGTCTTAGAATAGCACACAGGATACTGTTTATCCTAGGAGTATGTTCTCTTGGGTAAATTTTCGACTTCCACGCGGGCAAAGCCGCTGGTAACAGCTAGAAGAAATTGAAGAAATTGTTAATTTGGCTTTAAGAGTTTGTCCATATGTGGAATGTGGATCCGGCAGTCATTGTACCGATAGTCATATCAGCCAATGGCTCAATAGCTACGACTAACAGCTGGAGGATCTCGTTAGGTGGTTGGATCTAACTTCCGATTCAAAAAGCGGTACTTCTCGACACAGCTCGTATTATTAGAAGGTCTCTAGAGCCTTTATTCTTCAGCTTGGACCCTGTTACCCATGCCAGTGGAATACTATTTTTTATATTTTTTTTATTTTAGTGAAATATTTCTGAATGTAGTTTATATGTATATTTTATTAATGAATGAACGAAATAATAAACTACTTCAACTTCTAACGAATTGTGAAGTTTTCACAGTTTCAGATCAAAGACCGCATCAAAACTATTGACTATTTTATTTTAATTTTATAACGAAGATCATTTTTTTTTTAAATATGATAGTGCATCTATCATATTTAAAAAAAAAACGATCTTCGTTATAAAAAAGCGAATTTATTTCTGATAATTATGTAATTTGGATATTTATTTATTTTGTAAAGAGGTGTTATAATGAAGATTGTCTAAAGAATGCAATATTTTCAATCCACAATAAAAAAAAACTTATTAATTCCAAAATCGAACAAGATCATTCGAAATTCAAATTTTTTTTGCTGTGCCTACGCTCAACGAAACTCATCGTTTCGCTCACACGTTTGAACTCCCGCAAAAAACAAACGCCGACCACATCAATCAAAAAATCTGTCTAGCCCTTTATAGGTACCCATCTAGCCTAAAAGCGTCCCCCAAAACGAAGCACAAATCCCCTCTAATTACGTAAACACGCACCGTGGCACCGCGCGCGTCGCGTACAAAGGGATCCACAACGCCAATAACGCATGAAACAGGATTAAAACATGTAAACGCAAAAGGGTTCCGTGCCCGTTTGTGTGTAATTATACATGTTAATTTACAGTTACGTACTTTGAGCATAGGTGTAGGGTGATATAGGGATGTACAGATTTCGTATAGGTTGTTATAGGCTTCGTTTTTAGGGTTTCGCGCTCGAATAAGCGTGAACCGTAAACGGTTTGTTTGGTGTCAGTTGAAACGTAAAGGGTTTGAAGAATGGGTTGCGAATTATGGATATGTTTAGCTTCTACCTGTATTATTTGGTTGCTTTGAGTATTCATTTAGTACAGCAATAAGTGTTTGGTTTACTGTTGCTGATGAAATCCTGTACAGCAATCATCTTGCCCATTTGCTTTCACGGTTATACTACTGAACCGATTTTAATGTTTGTATGTAAGGAGTAAGTAAGCTTGAACCCCAATGAAGGACATAGGCTACTTTTTATCTGACTACGGTTTCCTCTTCGTCCACAATAACCGACATTGTTTGGACGAAGTCGCGGTTTAAAACTAGTACCTAACACATACATATATAGGTATGTCTAAAGTTTTTTTTTTAAGTAATATAAACTACACACACCGGCACAATTAGGGGAACACAAAAAAAAGACTGTTTATTTTTTTATTATTAGCTATATATGTATATTTTCAGCTTAATTTGGGCGTGGTTATTCAATATAAACATGACACAACATAAATTAGGGTTAAACATTATTTATTTATAGATAATAACAAAAAATAAAAAATTTGAGATATTTTGCATTTTTTGAACCATTTTAAAAATTAAAACTTATCTTTGAAAAGGTTATTAAATCACAAAATTAATATCTTGTATTGCCTCCGCGGGCATGCCACATTACCCACGAGTTACAAAAAAATAAACCTTTTTTTTGTGTTCCCCTAATTGTGCCGGTGTGTGTAGTACTACGATCCCACCTGATGGTAAGAAGTGATGCAATCGTTGATGGTGAATCGCATTATTTTATGAGAATATTCACTCTAGCCTTGATGACACTGTAGCGACATCTATGTCGTCACATAAGAACTAATCCTACATCGCGCAAGTAAAGTTATCCGCGCGATTTTAACATATATAGAACAGTCCGAAATCATCTATCAGGCAATAGCCCACTAGACATAACACCTGTCTGGTCAGAGGATGCTCCCTTTTCAACGGAGGTATGTGGGACTTTACTCTCTGTTCCACACTCTTCCAAAACACCTTCATTATAATCGGATGGGAAGACCGCAGCAGTCAAATTGTTCCAGTTCTTTAATGTACACGGTTTAAAAGACGAGGTGAAACGCTTAGTTCGGATCGTAGAGGTTTCAACAACGTGTGGATACTCGCCGTACGTTGGGTAGTCCAAGGTACGTTGTTGTTTTATATTTCTTCAATGTTACTGATAAGGGAACCTTATATTAAAGCTGGTTCCATGCGATTAATTTCAAAACTATTATTATATTTTATTCAAAATGGAAACTCAGTTTTACTAGCAATACCCACCTACATATCTTTATGCCATCTTGACTATCTGACCATCATACGAGGATAGAATTAACAGTCTTTACCGTCGATGGGGACGAAAGGTTTTGGAGTGGCGATCAGGTGAGGGTCGCGGAAATCCAATGGGTGCGAGACGCACAGGATTGGTCGTTATGGCGACACTTGGGGAGGCCTATTTCCAACAGTGGACGTCTTTCGGCTGAATGATTATGACCATCGATATCTTATTCAAGAAATTTCGGCCGCACTGTACACCAAGTAATAGCAGCGATAAGAAACATGTAACCGAGATATTTTTTTAATATATAACATGATCGAAAAGAGTGTCCATGGAGTTTCTTGCACATTCTTCTCCATAGAGATCTACGCTTTGGAATGTGCAATCAGCATAATGTTTTTTTTTTAACTGACTGACTTCTTGACAATTCTAAAGTGCCTGTAAATGGTTTATTTGAAATAAATGCTTTAATTCTTGATTCTTGATATCATGTATGTTTTTCTTAAGAAATTAGATTAATTAGATATTAGGCAAATAATATGTGCATCGACGCACTACGTTAGTAGTGCATGGGTGTTGGTATCTAGGCAAGCACAAAGACGCTAGTGACGCAATCAAGATTTATCAAAATAATTAATTAATTTTTTTTGATAAATAATTAGTGTTCGATTATGAACATATTCTTTCAGGATGTGCTTTGTTGTATATTGGGTGTATCTATTGTTTTTACGTTTTTGTTTTACCGATGGGAAATCATCATAGGTTACTCTTCCCGCTCTATCCAGAGCGGGAGGAGTGACCTAGATATCAAGGATTTTAGAAATATTTTAATTTCAAAGGACAAGAAAGAAAAAAAACGGTTATAATTTAGTAAAACAACCTACACTCCAATTTTAATTGTTATTGAGTATTTATTTTTTAATTTATAACCATAAGCATAATCAGCCTTTTAATGTTCCCACTTCTGGGACTCAAGCCTCCTCTCTAGGAGACGGGAATGGGCCGTAATCCACCATGCGGGCCCAGTGCGGGTTGGTGAATGTCTCATAAGAATTTCTGGTTCTAGGGCTTGTTTCCTCGTGATGTTTTTCCTTCACCGTTTTGAGAGCAGTGGTGATGAAATAAATTACACAAAATTATGCACCTGGCTGGGTTTGAACCCACTACAATTCGTAAATCAGGGCCGTTACCACTCGGCCACTATTTTTATTTTTTTATCTTTTTGTGAATATTACTTAACCTAAGATTAAGTATTAATTTTTCAGTGACTAAGCTATTATTGCCTAACTAACTTAACCTAACTTCTTCGACTTACAATTCCCCTACCTATCTTTACAGAGTATTTTTTAACTGAACAAAATATCTGCCTCGTTACGTTATCAATTTACCATCTACCTAAGAAAAATACTAACTTAGCTACAGCACATTCACAAAGCCAACTTAGACACCTGTCTTTCCAGCTAGATAGGTCCAAAAACCACAGCTTTCATGCCAGACCTCATTACTGCGAAAACAATGGCTGAAAAAAAAAGATATAATAATAAATAAAAAGGCGAGGGGCGGGGGAACAGCCGCACCGCCCACAACTCCACCCACGCAAACACAACATATACTCGTAATTATTATTGTGTGAACGCGATGCGGTTTCATACATACACATACATTCATACATCACGTACATACAATTATGGATGATGTAGTTATGTTTGCGGAGAATCGGGAGTAGGTAGGATTAAGGTGTGACAGCGTTTATGGGTTGCTGCTTGTAGGCTACCTAGTGAGAATAAAAAGAAATGTATAAGTTAAATTTTTCTATAGATATATACATTTTTGTTTCAGTAAAAAAACACATTGTAATCTCAGTGAAAAGGAACGGCAGAGCAAGGCTTGAATTACTATGTTTTGAGGATTATATCTCATCGTTATCTTACTAAGCTATTATGTCCCATTGCTAGGCTAAATTAGATCTAAAGCATAGTAACAAGAGAAGTGTTTGTTACTTATCCCACGACTAAACGGCTTTGGATAAAATTAGGCATTTTGCTATTCCAGAGAAAGGTCTATCCTTACCTTTATCTGGAATAGCACTGGCAGCAGTTAGTACCTATCTTGTATGGCAAAATCTTTATTATAAGCCGTAAACTAAGAACTTCTATAATATCCTCTACTCTATGACTAAGTTTTTTTTTAAAATACTCCAATTTCATTTTATTAAACACCCCTATAATGTGACTCTAACCTCTATGGTTTTTTTTTATAATTTTCATGTTCTATTTTGTTAAAATCAGAATTAAATCCAAACTAAATATCGTAATGAAACATTAAACAGAATACTTAATTTAATATTCCGCCGTAGGTACGGTATCGATGGCGGTGCCACCTGTGCGCACTCGAGCGTCACGAGCCCTTTTCCCGCCGTTTGCAACAAAATGGCCGACACGTGACTAGACTGGCGAAACGTCCTTATTCATTCATAGCCTTTAGCCGAGCTCCGTAAATATTATGTGCTTTTAAATTTAATTGTGGGGTCTTTTGGATGACAGTTATGCACTACAGGAGAACAGGTATCTACTAGTTATCTTGATACTTTTCCTTGTCGTTGGCAATTTCTTAATTGGATATTATTGAAAATACATTTTTTTTTTTTTTTTATTTAAAAATAAACATTGTTACAAAAAAAAATGTTACATGCAGAAACAATAACAATATAAAACATCGAGTCAAATGATAAATTATTATTTTACTTATAATAAAGGTTTAGGCTTTTACTAACTAAAACTCAATCGTGTTCCTTATGTTTCCTGGACTGATGGTACCTTATTCGAACATTCCTATAGGCGTCGTTTAGTTACCTTGGCAGTAACGGGACAAACACAGTCAGCTCTAATTTTTTCAGCCATCTTTTAGACGCACCAAGCCAACTGGACTTTAATCCACCACACGTTCCAGTGCAGGTTATAGAACAGTCTCTAACCGACAACTTCGAAATGTTTGAATTTAGAACTTTGAGTTTAGAACATGCCGGTTTTCACACGATGTTTCCTCGAGAACATTGGCATTTGAGCAAATTCACAGTTGTTCCAATTTTTTTTTGTAGGAAATCATCAATACATCCTCTTCTCTCGTTTTGAGTAGAGCAAGAGGGCGTGTCAGGCTTTTACTGAATGGAACCACCTGTATCCTTCAGTTGCTCATTGCGTTACGGCTGCGGTAACTCTTTCGAACGATCCCTTGGAACAAACAATGGAAAACTTATTAATTACAACATAGTACAAGATTCCAAGCATTTATAAATTGCTAATTCCGGAAAAAACCGCTACGTATACATATTTATTATAAGTTAAATATCCGTGCCTCACAGATTAATTTTACCATCCAGTGGTCATTTAACTTTTTACAAAAAAGCTCTCTGAAAACGTTGAATGAATGAATGAATGAATGAATGAATGATATATTTATTTGCAAGAATATAGGTAGCTAACAAGTTCTTAGGATATATGGGGTTTCACTATATTCGGCATTTCAGCCGTACAAAACCGCCGTAAAAAGCGATTAGCATTTTCGTCGAGACCTTTTTATGTTTTTTGACCAACAGCTAATGTAAGAGATACTACATACTTTCTCTTACTGTTTTCATTAGATTTTTTTTTTTGCGATGTCAACAAATAAGTTCTCACATTCTGCGTTGCGTTCCCGAGCAGTGTCATAAAAACACTTAAAAACAGTGATTATCTGAAGCCTAATCCTCTTTAACGGCTAGGTTAATAGGTTTGAAAAAAATATATGTTTATTATAGATTCACATATAGAGTCCATGGAGTTTCTTGCACATTCTTCTCCATAGAGATCTTTCTTTTTTTTTTCTATTTTTTTTCTGATAGACTGACACCTTGACCTTTCAAAAGTGCCTGTAAATGGTTTATTTGAAATAAATGCTTTTGAATTTTGATTTTTTTTTTAATAATATCAACGTATGATTTTTTCGTATTACTAATACCTACTTTTGCCAAAATATTTTTTTTTTAACAATATGATATTTTTCGCTTGTTCTCTCTACTCCTGTCAAACTTCTTTGTTTTTTAGAAATATTTTACACAAAAAATTGCTGGGTAAGTGTTCTTCAGGATGTACATTGCATAATTATGTAAATCAATCAATATTTCGCTCAGGTCAGCTTATCGCTATGCGGACGCAGACAGCAGTACGAGTATGTGTGCGTTTAACTCCGGACAGATGTTCAACGGACTATATGCCTTACTGAGAGTCAGATTTTGACTGACTGAATCCCACCCGTGTGTTTTCAATTGCGCTTTGTGCTTCAGGGCTATGGTTTTTTTTATGGTAGGTAAAATCATCCAATGACAAATCCCGCCCTTGGGCGGAGCGGGAAGTAGTGTCAGACTCTTACTGACTGAAAACCTACCCCATTCCTTCATTACCCCAGCTGACCCATGACCCCAGCAGGGGCTATGGTGACCCTTTCGTATAATCCCGTAGGCCCAGCGAGTTGGCCCAGCAGGGTCGTAGCCCAGAGTCCAAAGGTCTGCTTCTGAAAGGAAGACTCGGCCTTGGTATGAAAGGGAACAGGATTGGGTTTTTAGCCCTTGTGATGATATAATTCTCGGCACACAAGTTGAACCATCATGGCGGTCGACCTTGAATGCACAGTAACCGATTCTTGGGTCTCAATCGAAGTGGGCGTTATCTGCTGCGCGTAACCATACTAACGGGTTCAACTTATTTGTCGCATACTATATTTGTTGCCTTAATAGTTACGGGTACAATACGGCAGTTCCCGTGCGATAATTTTCGACTACTCACTAAAAAACGCTAGTTAAAATAAAAGTCATCAGACTTCAACATACGAAAACAGCGTCAAAACCACTAGCCCACATTCCTTAATTACATTAAAACAAATGAATAACCAAAAACGGAAACCTAATCAAGTAAATGAGCAACCACAATAGTATCTATTTATCTAAATACCGCAGGAAACCTCCGCGAAGGCTCGGGGGAATCGCGAATGAAATACACGTCATAGAAGACATTTTTGCGATAAGGCAACACTGCGCCCGTTTTGTTTATGGCTACGGCCGCCATCTTGCGCGTCACGGCGGGAAATAGGGTAGCCATGTATTGTTCGCTTTATTTCTATGTGGAAATATTATTTTTCTTGGGAAGAGACAGGCTACTATGGTTAACGTATATTTTTGGTTGGATTGTCAGTTTACTTATAGAAAAATCTAGTTGGAGAAACCTAAAGATGTGTAAACATGATTAAGTTCAATTTTGCTTGTACCAAAGGAATAGGTATGCAAGGCATAACTTATTGCATAAAAAGTCAAAAAAACAACTAGAAAAAGAAAGAAGAAAAGAAAGAAAAGACTTTTACTTTTCTACATAAGGACTTAATAAACCAATGCATATGACCAAGTCTGCAATGTGACAAGCAAATCAGTTCAGTACTAGTTTTTTTATCCATACCATACAGAATGTCAACATAACGAAAAAAACTAACAAAAACTCCAACACCACTCTAAAATTCCAACATAAATCACGTCACACATCCACAAAAACTAATTCAAACAAAATACGAAAAACATTGCCATTTCGTGGCAACATTAATTCGCATTACATTTCGCTCCCCGCAGACATTGAGTGACAGTAAATAGAGACATAGCCGTGTCTATTATCTGATACCGATCTACACATACAGACTTCATGAAACATTAATGTCCCAGCATCCTGACAGATGGGCTCTTGATACACACACATTTTACACCCCATATATTCTCTTTCAAGCAATTCTCAACTCTATGTTATCGTAATAAGGGTGTGACAAAAGTTTTGTAGTGAAGAGAAAATATTGTTAACGTATTTCGAGGTGTCATATTCGTTGCGGTCGAGAAATGAGCAGCACGACGAATGTTTTGATGGTATAGAGTTAAAATAATAGTTGTAAATGCATTTCTTCTGAAAAGACGTAAAATTGCATCGTTAAGATGTAATGCTACGTTTACATATGGGCCCAGCCTCGGCCAATCGCTATTGTGTAGGCATTGTATAAACGGGGATACCCCGTTAACACAATGGCGATTGGCCGAGGCTGGGCCCACATGTAAATGTAGCATTAGAAATAATTATGTCTTTTCTAGGTCCAATAGTTGTTGGACATCAAAGTCGGTGTGTGACATCCCTAATCGGTCAAAAAGCTAAGCAGTGATTTATTCAAAACAATGTTATGTAAATGTGAGTTTTCCTCATCCCGAGTACAATGTTAACGTCCACGCTTTTAAAATATTCACAAATTCATTATTACGTTGTACTTTTTAAAATGGACACCTATAAAGCTTTGTTTCATCTCATGCTGTATTTTCACCATATATTTTTGCGGCCTCTATTGTTTACTTCTGTACACTTCAAAAATATGTAATAATAGCTTTAGCCGGCATTTTTGTGCACATGAAAATAGAGAATATGGTCTGTCTCTCAGAATTAAGGTGGTACCGATTACCGGAAAGTTGAAAGAGAGTCGTATGCGATGGTACGGTCTACCCTTAGACGAAATGACGACGACCCAGTCAAAAAAGCCCTGACCCCTGTATCCCCGATCAACCACGAGGAAGAGGACGACCACCTGCTACCTGGTGGTCAAATATGCAAAAATCCAACAAGCTACTTAGTCTGAGTGCACAGACAAGGCAGAACAGACTAGAGCAAGCGAAATACTCCAATCCAAACATTTTCTTGATCGCAAAAATTCTGGATACTTAACTATAAAAACAATTTTGAAGAGACTGACTATGGCAGACTTTGAATCAAAATGAAAGATTACAAAAATCCAACTGAATACATAAAAAGACATAGCTGCACCTAGGTTTAAAAATTTAAATTTAACCAAATAACCTACACAAAAATAAAACATTATAGTCATTAGTCGCCGATCGTGAAAACACGCGCAAATCTAAACACACATACTTGTGTCGCGGGCCTGCTGTAAAAACACTCGAGCCGCTCCGAGAGCCCTCACTATAAGAACTCACACTCACTCACACTTCACTCACTCTCAAACTGAAGTATTAGCGAGTTATTAAACAATTTTTCTTTCTTATTTCAGAGTAACAAAAATGTTTTTTTTTTAATACGTAAAAATAATTCAGTATATTATTCGCTCATTTAAAATATTAGCCAAAAAAAGAGTTGCCATTCAGAAAATATTATCTTTGGGACAAAAAACTAACAAGTATATTCATGGTCAACATCGCTGGCTACGGCGTAGCATGGTCTACGAAAAGTGCTACGAACGGCTACGAAAGTAGTTCTTTGCAGTTTTTCTTGCCTGTAATACTTTTCTAGGCTATTTTCTGTATTTTTCTTGTATTTTATGTTTCAAGGCATTTTTGTAAAATGAAAAATATACATAATAAATACTATACCTACTGCAAAACAATTCGATATAATTTTAAGTTTATTTCACTAAAGGCGCTGCGGGCAAAATCATGGCAAATAAGGCATTTTCTCAAAATTAATCTCAAAGCGAATCTGAGCCAGACAGGTCTGACATGCCATCAAACCGTGTACAAAGATAACTAGACCTCTAAATTCTAAAATAATTTTCATTCCATTCAAGTCGGCCATAACTTAGAACACGATAAGAATTGAAAATTCAACTCGTTGGTAATTCATTAAAATTAATACTCAGTTAAAATTTATCTTCAGGTGTAACTGTGACCCTTGCTAAACTAAAGTGCACCTTGTCAAAACGGGCGCGATATTATTGGGCATACATTTTTAAGCTGCGATAACACTATCATTGGGTTACATGGTAGGCCGGGGCACGTTATCGTCAGATTCTGCATGAACGCGTCCGTTACGGTCCCCCCTATCCATCCCCCTATCCCCCACCAGCCATCCCCCATCCCCCTTCGCATCCCGGTAGACGGCAGCGCGGAGATTTTGACACTTGAACATAATTTATTCGATCCTAAAATAGTTTATGTTATCTAGACCGACGATATCTCGGGATTTAGCTGTCTGTGAAGTTTGTGTTCGTTTGTTTCTAATTATTAGGGTTAATATCGCGGTACGTGAGGTGTAGAAGGGTTAAGTGTTGACGAGTGAGGTTAGCGGTGATTGTCTAACTTTTGTTTTGATTAAATTCAGTTTTCAATTATGAACCTTTTTAATTAAATTTAATTGCTGATGCCAGAGGCTTCGCCTGCGTGGACTTTTCCAAGAAAACCTACTCCCAGGATAAAAAGTATTTATATATGCTATTCCAAAAAAATTGCATCCAAATACGTTTAGAAGTAACAAACATAAACACACGCAAACTTTCAACTTTATATATTGTTGTGATTCTATACTGTAGGAATTTGTTTTTCTAACATGTTTTGTAAACCGTCCTAGAGCACAGTTAATAATTTTTGCAGATGAACATTTTGTTTTATAATACGAGTAGCTGAATTGACATACAATACGTCGGTGAACGACCAATGATCGGTCAATATAAATTTTACACATTACGAACTTTTAGCTGCTTTTAGCAAAATGACAATGGAATCGTGTTGGAATGACGAATTTACAAAAATAGCAGACTTGGGCCCCCGCTGTCATGACTACCAAATAAACACAAATATCTCATAAAATCAGTCAAGTCGTTTCGGAGGAATTCGATAGTAAGCACTGTGACAAGAGATTTTTATATAATAGATGTATAGGTATTATAAACATGTAATATTGTAAAGACAGTTCTTAGTATTATGGGAAAATCTACTGAACCTTTTCTCTTATTCAGAATTCTTATTATGCTTGCTAATCATGATCTTAACATGTATTGTTTAAATTCAGTTTATTCTATTCGTTTACCAAGCGATGTTGATGCATTTGGGAACGGCACTATGTAATTTCAACGTGCATTAAAGTTGACTATGACAACGCTAAGGCCCCACGGCGACTTTTTGTAGCGATGTTGTAGCATGTTCGCATCAACATAGTCGCGAAGCTGTAGCGCATTCGCATCAACATAGTCGCGATGCTGTAGCGCGTTCGCATCAACATAGTCGCGATGCTGTAGCGCGTTCGCATCAACATAGTCGCGATGCTGTAGCATGTTCGCATCGACAAAGTCGCGATGCAGTAACGCGTTGACATCCTTCTATAGCACGTTGCAAATACGACTAACGCGTGTTAGTAGCGATGCTGTCACGGGTTTGTTTGGGGAAGGTCCTTAGATATACGTCGGCATTTTATTTTTGATTTTATTTGCATGAATGTAGAAAATCATCTGGAGGAAACATACTCCCAGGAAACGAAGTATCTTGTCTGCTATTCCACGGATAGATAATGATCTACCCGTATGCCAAATTTCATCCAAATTTGTTCAGCTGTTTTAGTGTAAAGAAGTAACAAACAGTCACACACACACACTCTCACAAACTTTCGCTTTTATAATATTAGTGTGATAATTACGATAAATAGAACAAAGACTGATTTTTTGTGCGTACAAAAAACAAAATTGTAATCAACAATACTACCAAATGTTCTTCTTCTTCCTTCCCTGATTTTGTTATGTGGGATCGGCACCTAACTTTCCTGCGAAAAGTGGCTCATCTTTTTTTAGGTGGAAAATTGTTTAATGATATCTCCCGCTCTTGGGCGTAACGGGAGGGCGTGTCAGACTTTTACTGACTAAAACCCACTCGTTTATTCCTTCTTTGCCTTGCATTCCAGGCCCCCGGGGGTTCATTTTCACTTAACCCATGGCCCCAGTAGGCTTCGACGACCCTGCTGGACCCCTATGATTTGCTGACATCTCCTTAATTCTTCTCGTGGAATACTACACGCCGTCGACGACTTGGGCTCGGTCCGGACGATTACCGGATGACCAGACGGCGTGCTACCCATTGCAATGCTGAAAATCGGGATCGAGATCCCGGCTGGGGCGGGAGGATCGTTCCCGCACGCGTGCGGCCGCCTCCTTTGCTAGCATTGCTGCTTCGCAAAAGGAGGCGACCGCCTGCCATTTCTCCTCGCTCCGGACCATGGCCTGTACCAGGTTACGGCGCAAGAGTTCGTTGCCTCCGATCGGCTACGAGGACACAGCGTTGCTCTGCCCAAGCGGGCCACACATGTCCGGTTAGAAGTGGCTCTATCTTGGGCTGTCAATTTTGGCATCTGGGCTTTCTTGAGGTCCCTCTCTATATTTAACCACCAGAATCCCTATCACGGGCTCTTAAAACAATTCATTTGACGACTTCAACTGAACTGTTAAAATGATGGAGCTATAAAGGTTGTAGTATACTCCATCACTGTTTCTCGCACGGCTGACATTTTAAAACATCATAGTAAGGCCCCTGGTTGATCGCGGACGGCCTCTACATATTTTTTTATTCTAAAGAAAATAAACTTCTAAAATATTCCACGGGTGTCAATAACCCTCAGTCGCAGTACTGAGAGGAGGTCCCGGCCGCGGACGTCTCCTAACGGATTACCCACTGAAGGGACATTTTACGATACCGCGATATCTCATTGATAAATTATATTATATCTAGCTAGGTTTAAGAATTTGGTATACCTCCTTGGAACAAAATTTTATAAATATGAGTACCTATTATGTCACAATAGCGAGTCTAGGTACTTTAAGAAAATATAAAAGGATTTTTATTAAAATAATTTAATGAACAAGGGCGATGAAAATTAAATAACTGTTTGTGCTTAGAATATACATATGGTATTATATTGATGGCGCCTAACTTACCTACCTACCTTTACTTTCGGCGGAAATACGAGTATATCTAAATTAAATGCGGATAACCCCGGCGCAGGGTAGGCTTGTTTGAATAAGAATTGAATAAAAGTGGACAGTATTATTGCGGTGTAAAAATGCGTAGCTATAAGTGGCCTTGCAAACGCGACTTAAACCCGAAAGCAAGCGACGAAAGCAGATTTTGGGCTTAACTAGGGAATTTGGACTAGGAGCACACACTGACCTTGGTTTCGTCCGTCGAAATGAAGGCTCATCACACAAACATTTGTCTTGGTTGGGAATCGAACTTTCTGGCATAGCAGTGGGCCACTAACCACTAGACCAACAGGCCAGTAAGAAGAAATAAGTCTAAGATCTACGGTATACCAATTTGGAATGACTAAGTCACAAATATTGTAAAGCCAACTAAGTCCAAAACACTTGCCACAAACCTCGAACACAAACAGTTATTATTCAAACTTTTAATCAGGCTTTCATAATTGAATCGCTACCACTCCGAAGTTGTAGGATAACGCAAATTTACGACTAGGCAGACCAAGATTAACATCATAACTCAAATAAATCCGTGGTATCGGACTGTTTGCCGTATTAAATCGGGCTTGTTCACTTTGCGGCCATAACTTTGCGTCTTCGCGTCTTTGCGGATTGGTAACCAGGAGAGAGTTCTTAGCAACTTGTAATTCCTGTAAGCGGTTATAATTTAGATGGTTTCGAGGATTTTGGACGGTATTGTTAAGTTATTAATAACTGTGGGCGATGGAAATAGAAGTTTGGGGATGGTGTTAATTAATAGGATCGTGTTTGAATTTAAAATGATTATTTTTAGGTGGAAACCAAGTTCTGGCAAAGGAGCCATTCAAGTATTACGTGAGCACTACGGGGGATTGGGGGGTCTTTGCTTTGCTTATTTTTGATGACATGGGAGACGGGAGGTCTGGATGGTGATTACATCAGCAGTATATTTTATAAGTTTTTTATGAGGACAAACATCCAATGTCCTTGAAGTCTTACACCCGTATTTATAACTTATTAACTTCTTTTTAAGTTATTACTTGAGGTTAGAAATCTTTATTAAAAATTTCAATTGTACAAATTGTTACTTAAGTAATTACTTAATTAGTTTTACTTGTTTATAAATATGATTGTTAGAGCCAGCCTCTATTTCAAGCCTATGCCTTATTTGTAGACTTATAACCACTCCCCATAAATTAATAACAAAACCAGAACAGACGATTGTTTTTAAAACCAGCTGCGACCAGCGTGATACTAGAAAATTATGCCAAGGAACATACTCCCGGCATAAAGAATCTTGTGCTATTCCAGGATACAGTATACCCGTGTAGCAAGTTTCATTGAATAGCCGTTGAGCTGTTCGAAAGTGAAAAACTAACAAATATACACACTCACAAGCATTCGCCATTAATAATATTGATTATTATTTAGTTATTATATTCTTTATTGAACTTACGAAACACAGAACTAATATCCTCCATATTAGTGTAAAAAAAAATAATTAAAACATATGGTAATTTAAGGTGTTTAAATAGTAGCATAGCATAGCCTTATAATGTTCGCACTGCTGGGACTCAGGCCTCCTCTCTACAAGAGGGAATGGGCTGTAATACACCACACGGGCCCATTTCGGGTTGGTGGATGTCACATGTCTTCGATTTTTTGGTTCTTAGAATACGTCGGTTTCCTCACGATGTTTTCCTTTGCGGTTTTGAGAGCAGTGGTGATGAAATAAATTACACAAAGTTATGCGTCTGGCTGGGTTTGAACCCGCGATCTACTTACAAATCGTACCTAAGTCGGGGCTGTTGACCACTCGGCCACCACTGCTCTTTAAAATAGTATTTCGACCTTATGCTTCGCCAGTTACTCGCATATATTTGTAAAATATTGTTATTAACAACAACAACACATAATATACGTTAATCTAATTATATTTGACATAATAATTACTAATTCCCATTTGGGAATAATTATTATGTCATATCGTACGGTCTACTAAGTATTTTCTTTCCTATGTCCCACAGACGAGGAGCCACTGGAAGGTCTGGAGGGTCTACATTCAGACGAGACGGGGTCCGGAGACAACTCCAACGCGGGCTCCAGCGGGGCTGACGACGACGCCGCGCGCCTGCGACTCAAGCGCAAGCTGCAGAGGAACAGGACCAGCTTCACCAATGAGCAGATTGATAGCTTGGAGAGAGGTCAGTGTTCATAGATCCATGATAATGAAAGAAATGTGCAACTTAGTACATGGATACACACAGACGCCCACGTACACATCATCACACAGACACAGATGCTTTAGGTATATCTAGTTACTTAATCATGAAATCTCAGAAACCTACAAATACCTACAAACTTAAAATTTGGCAGGTAGGTTCCTTATAGAGTTATAGCGTGTAGACATCCGCTAAGAACGGATTTTACGAAACTCCACCCCTAAGGGGGTAAAACGGCGGTTAGAAATTAGTATGGAGAAACCGACTGTCACGCGGTTGAAAAGCAGAATACAGACATTACTTGTTTAAAAAAAAACGGTAATTTAAGAAACTAAAAAACCCGACTGCTTTTCTGAGCATTCATGAAAAAGCCCTAAAACAAGAAAATCTGGCAGTCGGGACCCATTCTAAAATTGAGAACACATACCTATATTACATTGCAGATTACTCCAATCTATTGACTAGACGGCTGACTTTCTAGAATGGGTCCCGACTGCCAGATTTTCTTGTTTTAGGGCTTTTTCAT
Organism: Leucania comma; assembly: GCA_958295575.1. Lineage (NCBI taxonomy): Eukaryota > Metazoa > Arthropoda > Insecta > Lepidoptera > Noctuidae > Leucania > Leucania comma. Next base: position 16,387,644 of record OY282477.1, on the reverse strand, counting down.
GAATGCTCAGAAAAGCAGTCGGGTTTTTTAGTTTTTTAAATTACCGTTTTTTATTTTTTATTTTTTTAGTTTTATTTTATTACGATATCACTTTCAAAGTAATTACGAATCTAAAGACACCTCTCAAACTAAAATCCATCGAGCCGTTCAGGTCGCAGAGCGTGCCAATCATTTGAATTTGGCGCTAAAAATCCGCCATTTTGTTTTTTTTTATTTTGATATACCCAGTGTCACTCTCACAGTAAATACAAATCTAACGACACCTCTCAAGCTAAAATCCATCGAGCCGTTCAGGCTGCAGAGCGTGCCAAACAATTATACATACATACATACATACTTACATACATACATACATACATACATACTCTCGAAAAACATAACCCTCCTTCTGGCGCAGTCGGGTAAAAAAGCCTCAATTACTTACTAATGTAAAACTTTTTGCTTTAGAAATATATTTTGTATTTGTATATTATCATAATATCCTATTAGGATTTAGGACACTTTTTACCCTGGGTGCCTTTAGGACATATCTTCGAGGACGTACTTTCACGCGGTTTTAACCCTTGGCAAAAGCCAGTAGGTACTCTAAACTCACGCCTCTTCCCACAAGGGCCTGTTTACGAAGACGCGGCGCGTTGCTCGCGCAAACGCAAACGTATGGCAATGTACGACGGACCGTCCAACGCCCCGCGCAACGCGCCCCGTCTCCGTAAACAAGCACTTAGAGTAGACAGAAATCACATAACGCTATGAACTCTATTACATAATTATCTGCCATAGATATATGTCTACCACACTTAAACATTGAACATTTTCATCTTTACAGAATTCGAACGGACTCACTACCCAGATGTATTTGCCCGCGAGAGGCTGGCTGCAAAGATTGGCCTGCCCGAAGCTAGAATACAGGTGAGTTTTACAACTGAGTATGCTAACCTAACATAAGTAACCTGAGTAAGTAGGATGTTGTAAAAATGTAGTACCTACATAGGTACTTACAACATGTAACACAATAAACGCGCATCCTATTCATAAATCACTGCATACCAATCACACATCACTTCATACTATTCGTACATCACTGCATACTAATTACACATCACTTCATAGTATTCGTACATCACTGCATACTAATCACACATCACTTCATACGAATTACTATTTTTAAATTAGTCGATTTTTTACAATAAGAAAATAGGATTCCTTAGCGTGTTTTTGCGTGCATAGATAATTCAAAAAATAAAAGGCACGTTTTGATTTTTGTTTTTTGACTACCTACCGGCTTTTCCGGGATACTATAGCTACTACTAAAATAGCTACTACTACACCGGACCCTAATTATATTTTATTGTTTCTTTCAGTTTCGTTTCAAATAAGATTCTTGGGTCTTTCTCAATTATTGTTAAAATGGGCCTTTTATTTTTTAACAAGTTTAGTAATACTAATGCGCTATAAATTTAATGCCCATATTATGTATTTGCCAAATATTAGAAAAACTAATTCTTTAAAAAACACTACCAAAGCGCATTTAAATAAAAATTATGATTTAATTTAATTTTTTATTTGTGGTGTTTATGGTGTGCATTATTTCAGTTACAATACATGTCGTGTAGACAAGATACTTGTTATAGTATAGGATGTTATAGGCGGATGTTATCACATTCTTGTGGTAGTACGCGCGTTTACATTAATTACATACTATACCTAGGTACCGTATGTATGCAACTAGCTAGATAGCTCATTACGCCACTGTAGGCCGGGCATGTATCCACTTGAGTGAGTTGATTGGCATCTGCACGATATAAGTAGGAACTTCTTAGGTATATATATGCTATAAATGGCGAAATGTTGCTGCAGGCAAGTTGTAAAACCTAAAAAAAAGTACGTCGTTACTTCTGACCACTTCTTGTTCTTAAAAATGGTTTTGATGAATTGATAGTTTTGTCTATAACTGACATAAAATAAAATCTATCTAACTTTTGCATTATAGCACAATTTTGTAATTCGTCATCTCATTAACAACCGTGTCGAATTGTCGATACTTTCCCCGTGTTCCGAGTCACGTTAGCGTCGCTTTTGGCCCGTCAACAAATGGCTGTCGGTCGCGCGTTGGCGCGCTGGCATCGACATCATCGTGACTCAGAACGCGGAGAAGATTCTTTTAGTTAGACATACACCCTTTCAACGTAGAGTTCTGCTTTAATCAAAATAGGTTTCATTAGATCCAAAATTGTTCTCTTACTTAAAGGAGGCAGGCTGAAACTAGTGAATGCCATCTGCATATTGCTTCGTTTACTCGTATGTTAAAACTGACATCTATTATTACAAAGCTGAAGAGTTGGTTAGTTTGGTTAAACACGCTAATCTCAGAAACTACTGATTTGAATTGATAAAATTAGTTATTTTAGTGTTAGATAGTACATTTATCGGGGCAGGCTATAACATCACGGTAGGACCAGTACCAGTATCCAGAGAAACGGGTAAAACCGTAAGGGACAGCTAGTCTATACAATCACATCCGCCTATGAGTAGGCACACACCTAGCCTTTCCGAATGTTTCCATATAATCATTAATAACATTAGTATCACCAACAAGCCAGCCTTGTAACGATCCTAATTGCCCCTACTAGCGCGAACCGCGCTGTGTGTTAACCTAACCCGACATTAAGGTGTGGTTCTCGAATCGGCGCGCGAAGTGGCGACGGGAGGAGAAGATCCGGTCGCAGCGGCGGAGCCCCGAGTGCGGGTACAGCGGGGCTGCGCCCCACGCGCCCACGCACCCGGCGCACCACCCGCCGCCTGCGCATCCCGCCCATCCGGCCCATCCGACGCACCAGTCGTATCAGCCACCGTTGAACGTTGATACTTATAGGTAAGTTGCATAAAATAACATAAGTAAAAGCTAGGTACATACAGCTGTACTTAAGTCGGTAATAGGTAGTACCTAGTAGGTCACAGGTACAAACCCAGCCAAGCGCATTACTTCGTGTAATTTATTTCATCACCACCAGGGCCGCCGGCTTTTAGAAAACCTCATGGGTTATATTGATGACTTGAAAAAGTGGCGACTCTAAGAAGAGAAATGCACACTGATCGACCTACAAATAAATAAAGGTCCTTCTTACATTCTGCGTAGGTATTTAATTACTAATTATGTTTGATAAAAATGTAATTAGATTTGTGTCGACGGGGAAATTCAACCCGCGACCCTTGCGTCTCATCTGTCGCTCTAAACCACAGCGCTAAACGTCGCGTAATGAAAATCACCCATCCTTAAAAGGCGATTACTGATCTGTTTCTTGATGTTTATGAGGGTGCTTGGCACCCACGGAGTCGGCGCTCCTGATCATTACTGTTCTCAAAACGGTGAAGGACAACATCATGAGGAAACCAGCATATCCTAAAACCAAAAATTTGTCCACCACTGCTGTCAACACTGCTCTTTATTCAAGTTACGCACATTAATGTGTGCGGCAGATTTTTTCACAACTTCAAGTTTTATCCTAGACTTTTAAGTTGTTTATAATACTCGTACCATGTAATATACTAGTGTTTTCATTCTTCGTCATATCGTCATCCTCACACTACGCCAAATACGTTTAAGACTTATTTTTCTCATCACAAGTTCATCAAAATAACATGTAAAGTCCTATGTTCCCCAGCCCGCTGACCCCCATGGGGTACGGAGGCGGCATGGTGCCGGAGACGCCCGTGTGCGATACCACCGAGGCCGAGCTGTGCAAGAGTGGCTTCCTGGGGTACCCGCGTTACGAGCTGGGGTACAGGCAGCCCCCGCATCCGTACGTCAACCATCATGGGTACCAGCATGAACCGGCGTCGCCTCCTCCAGGTAAATAAGTTTTTAAATCAACTACAAATCATTGTTATCCAGTTTCACGTTTGTAAATGTTAAAATGCACGCCTATATTGATCATACATTACTCACCTCATCTCTACAACATTACTTTTAGTATATGTGAAACCTGAACATAGTTTGTTCAAAATCAGTAACTGAATCGATTGTTATATTTGTGTGTGATGTTATATTTTTTCCCAAAAATATTTAAAAAAGGCACAATTTGGGCACCACCGTTACTAAGTACAAAACAGGTCGCGACTGGCCATTGCGGGCATTAGACGCCAGCGCACATCTGGGTGCGGGAGTAAAACAACCCCTTAGTCACCCGGATGGCCCGATGACCATATGTTTGTGTGGACAACAGGGTCACAGAACAATCTTATAAGTTTGTGATTTTTCATGATACAGTTATGTAATTTTGTACATAGATTGTTTGCATAAAAATACTAGACCCGTGTTTCGGGTTTAGCATATACTAAAAATAAGGTTGCATATAATTTTTCTGTACGTGTGTTTGTCAACTAACTCCTAAACGGCTTGACCAATATTGGATGTAATTTATGTGTTTATTAGAGTGGGTCTCTGGATGGTTTGAAAACACAACTGGACCCAATAGGTGGTCCTGCAATCAGGTCCTTAATTTTTTTTCTGATAAAATGCTAGCTTTCGGACAGGATAACATCTACCAAACACGCTAGTAGAACTACATAACATAAAAAAAATTGCTGGAGAAATAACTGGCTGGTAAACGCCCTCCCTTCCCTTACGAACGGAATATTTTGGACTTTCTAAATTCAAAGAATGGGATTTTCTCTTTTCTGTGTGATCTGAGTTATAGAAACCCCAAGGTACTTTTGTCTGGCAGTTAAGAACTTATATTAGTATTGCTTAGGTTTTTTTTTTAATCTCCTACTCAAAAACTCTAATACAAACCCACTATCCATTTCAGAGCTAGGTGGTCTCCTCGGAACCGGAGTGTCGGTGCCGCTCGCAGTGCCCGGACAGGACACACAGCAGTACTGGTCACGTCTCCAGTGACCCTGGTGGAACTAGCCGAGCACATGACAACAGTACTCACACCCGTAAGCTAGTAGCTACCCGATGAAGAGCGGCCATATTGGAATTTGAAGAGCAGATTTTAGTAACGAATCCTTTCAGCTTTGTCTATGGGACGAGTCATTGGCAGCCTATGAATCTGAGTCTGTAGTTTAAAATTGGTTACCGCATAAAATAACGTATGCCACTCGGTTCTAAAACGGCCAAATCATAAAATACGGGTAGTATTTCTTTATACCGAAGTATATCATGAACAAAGTTTTATTATTTTTAGTTTTGGAGATTTTTTTAAATACTAAGTCGGCGAGCAAAAACATAACTGACTTCGTAGGTAGATTCTTTTGCTGTAGGTATACTTTATGTTTCGAACAAACAAATTTATCAGTGATAAAAATAGATTTAAGAAAATCTGTAATGGTGACGCATGCCTATGGATAGTTAAGACATTCCTGATTTTTAATAATTTCTGTACCTACGTCTATTTTATAGCTAAGTAGAATTATATTTTACAAGTATTTTTGGTATTTTACGGTGATATTTTTTTTAATTAACTTAATTTTTAAAATGAGATTAGACACAACCTACCAACTGATGTAAACACGTATAGTATAAAGAATTAACATATCCCCTAGATGCCACAAAACAGGATTTGGAGCACAAAACATAGGCTCAAATTGTATTAAAAATAAATTAGAATATTTCATTCAAAATATTAATTAATAAATCTCTCATAGATTTTCTACATTATCGTTACTGATGCACATGTAATGTTGTATCCTTAGCTTAACTTTGAATGAAATAATTTAATATCTTGGTGTAAGCGTTAAAAATATTTTATTAAAAAATAGGTAGTTACTTAAGATTAGCGTTAGATAAGTATTTAATTGTGTATATTTGTTGCAAATGTTTAATTAACAATGCTGAGATTAAATTTGATTAGTTGTACGAATATTTGACACTGACAGTTGTGGCTGAATATTTTGTAGTACCTTTGCCTTATGTATTAAACTGTGGAAGGTAGATAGAAATCACATTGATTTTATTCAATTCTGCTCGTCTCCGAAACACATAAGACATGAAGGACTTATTTATAAATCTCCTTTGATATTGAATTCTAAACATTGTCGTAGTGATGTAAATTTAGATTTTTTTATGAGAAACAGGGCTTGTTACTTCTAAGTGAATAAATGTAAATAGTTACTTTCGTGTAATTAATTGTTCATTGTGATTATCCCATTGTAAATGTAATAAGCGCGCAAGTACTATGTTTAAATCCTAGATCATTATTTGATTGACACTCTCTTAGTAGAAAAAAATAATTTCCAACTTTTTTGTTTCACACATTAGCTTTGTTTACTATCAAAATTATACTTTTAAGTAAAAAACAGAAATAGTACAATTATTCCTTGTTTAACGTATCTCATAAATTAAATCGCTATTAGTAACACTAGCTTGACTCACCAAGGTGTTAATTTCGAATTTACAATTATTTTTTAATGTGTATATGTATTAATTATAAATAAAAATGTGAATAATTGTGTGATGTCGATGAAACGTTTTAATAACATTATATGAATACACTTTTGGATCAAAGTATTTTGTAGTTTCATTTGAGTTTCAGCAGCGCCATCTTTGCGAGGTAAAAAGGGTTTCTTGTGTCCATAGACAATGCTTGACTACACTACAATTGCTATAGGAAGGTGCGGGTGACAGCTGTCAGATTCACACAATGTAGCACATAATGTAGCTAACCGAAGCATATTTTCGTCCTGCTGTCATCCTACCCATGCTATGTAAGAAAGACCTTAGGTTAAATAAAAAACTTCATCTTCTAGCAAAATTATTGTATTATATCAATATAATTTAAAGCTTGTAACACTACAATAATATAAACAAAATATTAAAGTATTAGGCTTCTGCCTATTAAAGTAATAATAAGTAAGTCACATTTGTATTGCTTCTGCCATTCACTTATATAAACACTACTTACGAGTAGATCTTTCATAAACCTAATAAATTGCTGTTATTAATCTAATTACAGGAAACATTTGTACGAACAGCTTAACTTTATACTTCATAACCTAGAAACTAAAAGAAACGAGATCATAAATCGTCGTCTAACAAACTATCGATATCATTTAGGATAATATTCTCTGAGCTGTCAATTTTGTTTAATTGTTTATGACAGCTGACTACGACATCTGGCATTACCGCATTCTTGCTGAAATCCTTGTCGAGATCTGAAGCGGTAAGGTCACTGTCTTCCTGATCTTCGCTGAGATCTACTACATCTATAGGTTCACCTAGCCTAGTGGTCTCTAAATCTATAATTTCACTGTAAGTATCTTTAACGTTATCAAGATCTACGCTAACTATTTGTACTTCTGGGTCAGAATCATCTGTCTTGTTCGAGTCTAAGTCGTCGTATTTTGGTTTGTCTGCACTATTATTTGAACTCGGTCTGTTCCTTATAAGTTTAGGCTTGAGAGTCTGTCCTGTAAGCTTAATCCTTTTGAATTCGAAACAGTTGTCTACAAGTTCGTCTCCTTGTATTTCGTAGATGTCACTTTGATCTGATAATGTTCGTTTCCTGACGTTTACATCATCAGTTTGCATCTGGTCGACTTTGGTCTGGTTGGTAGCAGTAGGAGCACTACGGTCGAGTTTTTTATACACAATCGAATTGCTTCTGACAACTTTGAGTATTTTATTACCTGACGTAGTGATAGTTTCGTGTGTAGAGAGCTTTCTTTTACGACTTAAGTTGAGTGTGATAGGTTTACCGTGTACGATGGTGTCGCTTTTCTTCCGGGCGCGGATCTCATCGAGGGAGAGCACTTTGAAGTCGAGCGAGGAGCGTCGCTCCTGCGCTTGCTTGCCTGCAAGCTCGTCCAACGACACTCGCTCGTACTTCGTGGAGAGGTTGGTGCGCACAAGCTTGACCTTGGGGTCCGGCGGCGGCAGGCCGTCGTAGCTGTAGAAGGCAGCCGCCTCCGCCTGTATTTTCTCAAGAAGCAACAGCTCCTGGGACTTAGAACGGGCCACTTTGCTCGCATCATCAGGCGATGCCGTTTTAGTGGGCGTAGACGAGGGAGCGCTTTCATTATCGGATTCTGCAAGAACACACGAACGAACCGCTTAGTCGTACGCGATAATCAAAACAATCGAAATGATTTTCGTAATTAATTTTGATGCGACCCGTCGACAACTTTGCTAGTTCGCGGTGTGTTCTCGTGACGTTTATCTGAAAGCGACTCGAAGGGAGGCGGTCAAAAATAATTACAAAAATCATATTACGAAACATTTTTATTTACTCGTTGGTATATTAAACACAATTTGATTAAACAAAGCCAAAGTATAATTCTCTTCCGTTACGAGTTCCTATATCAGTTTGAATATTAATTAGCTTAAATGAAAGGTACTAGACACGCGTTACTAATAATAAACATATTTTGAAATTCTTATTATAAAATAAGACTAAGATTAACATAACAACAACCCCGTATTATTTGAAACAAGAAACTATCAGTAGGCACTCGCGACAGTTGGCAACCCGACCGGTGGCGCGCCGTGACGCGCCACTCCCCTCCGTCAACCAAAATGTCATGGAACACAACGTGTAAGTATCAAAAGTGCTGCTTTTTTTTTGCTGCATTACTAATTTCATTACATTTACCTCACTTTCGCACACATATACAAATCTTAGAAAAATCATTCGGATTCATAACCGATCATGATCAAATGTGGATGACAACTTCGCCCTTCAGTGACTGAAGTGTGTCCCGATCCCTCCCGCCGACTTTAATTCATTATAATCAGCTAAGAACTAACATAATAAAAAAGGAAAGCTTTCCACATTCAACAAAATCGGTTAGTAAAAACATAGTAACCTATGCTGACATCATTATGAAATGTCGTACGACACATCTGAATCACCACGTAATACATTAATGTCTTACTTTCACGTCTTTTTTTCACCAATTTTATAAAATAGCTGCCAAATAGAGTTTAGAAATAAGTAATTACGTAGTATAAGATAATACAAAGATAGTGATCCGTTCCTTATTCGCAGTACATTTCACAAAGACTCAAGCTCTATCCGTATGACAGAAATTTAACTGTCTAACATAAAACATTAACATTCCAACAATTAATCTAAAGGTAAATAAATAGTTTATTAGTATAAAAGAGACAAGACTACAACATTATACTAAATATAAAATGTATTGCTACAGTTACGAGAGAAACCAATTTCTTTTTTTTTTCAACAGCTGCCTCATGAAGCAACCACCCTTTGTACTAATTCATTCTAAAATTATATTCCTAATAACTTTTCAGTACACTTTTCCGCTAATTTATATAAAACTTAAAATATGTTTACCTCCCTTGTAAGCGAACACTAAGAATTTGAAAGAGAAGTTAGTTGTGTGTAAAAACTGAGCATGTTAAAACAATATGAGAAACCACCGACTTATACTATCCCCACCAATCGAGACTATGTTATTTAAATATTGATAAATAGTTTTATTATACATAAATAATGACTAGGCGTACCATGGACCAAACGCGAACCGATTCTTTTATTTTTATCTTTACCTGTTCTGTTTACACTTGCGATTTTGTAATAAATATAGGAACTTTACTCTCAGTGCAAAAAATATAAGAAATGAATCCTTTTCTTGCCAGATTGTTTTACACAACAAATATATTTGACTAATCGCGTTCAATAAACATACAAAGTGCTATCGTAGAATACGGTAAATCGGAAGCGTTACCTGACTTTACCAAAGACCGCTAAGCAATCGAATGCTGTTTTTTTTTTTTTTTTTTTTTGTTAGCTTATCTCTTTTTTAATCTTTCTAAATTGGTAATATGATCTTAAGCACAATATTTTTTTTTAAACGGTAATCACAGCTTTAAAACTCATGCTATTTGTAAAACTGTGTTTCCCGCTGTGTATACCTAGAGATACATTTTTTTTTTAATCATTTTATTAGCTCTATCTAAATCTCACGGTGCGAATATATAAAGTATTGGGGGCAGGTAGCAGTGGGTACCTTTATAAACTGCCAAAGCCCCTTAAAACATCCTACATACTAACATACAAACAATTTAAAGGCATAAAGCTGTTTTTTTTTTTCTTTTTTTTTCACCTATATTAATGAGTTACAATAATCGTGTATATATATTTTTATTTGTATTTTATATGTTATTAAACCTATTTATTATGTACTTTTCTATCATAGACAAAGATTATATCAACATCTATTTAAAAAAAGTATTTCAGTGATATTTTGAGAGAATACTGAATTAATGTATTTTCTCAAAATATCACTGTAACCGTCTATCTATGTGATATAAATTGTTATATAACGATACAGTAAATGAAAAAGCGAGAGATATTAATGAATCTAATTAGCTAAGATATGAAAGAGATTATATTCTCTAATTTATTGCACATACAAAAATACCAACGTCGCTTTTTCTCCATATTATTTCTTTAATAAACTGTGAGAAGAGAGCTATCATAAATTCTTTGTGAGTCAAATATAACCTCACTTTGTTTAATCATTGTCTATGGTATAAAAAAACAGCTAAACATTGTCTAAGTTAGAGTCAACCAAAAAGCCGCCTCTTCCGGCAACATAAAAAAAAAAACAATATTGTATTTCGTTAAATTAATTTGGATCCAGTTTCTAATGTAACCGCCCAAACTCCACCCAGCACATTAATATTGAATACAAAAATCACGAAACTGAATCCAACTATAACTATACAATAAATACTATATTAATTGACTATTGGCGAAATAAAAACAATAATAATACCTTCCATACACGGGTGTTAAGAAGTCGCGTCACGAACTGGGAGAACAAAAGAAATGTATTTTCTTTCTACAAAAGTTAAAATGAATAAAGCGGCGAGTCGTAACCCGCCCGCGTAAAAATATATAAACAATAAATTCCCGGTCCGCTGGCGACAATAAACGTAGGAAAAAATTCTTAACCGATAACATGTGAATAAAGTAAATATATATTTTTTAAAGTAATAAATCTAACACTTCTCGTCGTATTTTTTTTTTTCTAACATTGTTTTATTGGTACAACAAAGGGTTGAATTCTAAAAAATAATATTGGAACCCTTTCAATGCGAGCTACGACCATGAATTTGACAAGAGGATCAAGTCAGCAGTGCCATAGTATACATAAAGCATAGTGTTATATTTAGAAAACAAAAACAATAAATGAGCGTTTGAAATTTAACATCGTTAATTCTTAACCCTACGCACACCGCCCGTAACATGACAATGCAGAGTTTTCAACTACCGAATTATTATAATAATGCTTGATAGGTCCCCTGTCCATTGAAGTGAGTCAATCAAATCTTATGTAACATAAACAACGAATCGATTTTCCACGTAAAAAGATGAATGCGCTCTAGCAACACTTTTCAAGTCTTTCGAGTTACATGGAAATAAGTATAGGCAGTGCATTGTATGACTAAATTAAATATAGTGCCGTTTACACTTCGTCGCAACTCTTCGCGATATCATTGATAGCGCAAAGTGCGCCCGCTTCAGTGGACAGGGAGCCTTATGTTACAATCACATCGCCTGGAAGCGGCTGGCTCGGCGTTAGACTTGGTGTCCGCGAGCCTTGATATCGATATTACGAGCACATCTCTAAATGTCTATTGAAAACTCAAGTGCATTATTAGTACATAGTATTATTAAATTTACGTTTGGCTACAAGATTCGCTAATAACATTATTTGGAAAGACATCAAAATTACATTATAGTCAAACAAATCCAAAGTGTCCATCAATGTCATGTATAATTATAGTTTATACACCTAGCCGATCACTTTCCAACTTGCATATCAAAATTATACATTTATACGATTGCTTTTTATATCACATAAAATCATGACGCATAAAACTTGCTTGCAATCCTTTTTCCAGTGCTCTTAAATAGAAAGTTGTAAAGTACAATGCCACATGTGGAGAATATTCATACTACATAATAATATACTAGGAAACAATTCACCATCAAATAGCTTTACCCACTTTTTCCTTAATTTACCTTACGCCACCGGTCCAATTTAGTCCAAACTTATTTTGATGGCTTTTCAAATTAGTAACAGCAAATCGAGCCGTAAGCCCCAATCATACAATTTGAGAAGTCAGTTTGCTACCGCCGCCGACTTAGCATCACCGTTGGTTCACATCGCTACTGCCCGACGATGACGCGAGTCCAAACCATTTCCATAAGATTCCAATCTTAAAGTAACCACCACAACACGTTGCGGTAACTTAAACCAAGACAACCGTAGCTCGATCCTTCGTTAGTTTTACAGAAATACTTTACTTCTATAAAATAATCACTTTTTCTATGAATCATCAATTCACACAACCATCGCTTTGACAGCAGCAATCGTAATTTCAACCATATTTAAGATTGACTTTCCACATCGAATTTCCTATGCATTTTTTTCTTATTAGGAGCCGGTCCAAGCCTTCTTTAAAGGAACGTGAAACACTAGTTTCCTATACCAACTTATTGGTGAAAGATTGCTTAATCAGAGACTCGAGTCTCACTAGCAAAAAAACTTCAATTGAAGTATAGCTACTTTCTACATCTTTAACAACACCGAACACAACCATAGCTTGCAATGGACCGGCGTCCTCTCGGTTGTGTTGTTACTGGAATCTTTTAAGCCGTGTACGCACGTACGAACACGAACATAGCGAACACAAACACCAAACTTGAATATTTGGTTGGTTCGTATGGACAGCATATTCGAACACGAACGCAAACTTAGTTCGAATCGAGTTCGCGTACAGTCGTGTACCTCTCTTAGTAGCCAAGGCGGCGTTGTTGGAAGTGGTCGATTGTGAAGTAGCGCAAAGTTTTTTGGTGTTCGCTTTGTTTCATGAAGAACACCGTCCATACAGAACATACTAATAGGATCGCCGCAAACATGTTTGACGAACAGTGTGTTCGATGTTCGTTAGTGGTCCGCACGTGCGAATCTAGTTGTTGCGTATCATGCAACGCAACAGATTTGTTTGTAAGTGCGTACCCGGCTTGAGTTTGGGCGGTCGTTTAGGATTATTAGTAGCGTGCGATCGAGTTCTCAAATCGTCTGGCGGGGGCTTAGTACATGTAGTTTCAGTAGAGGCGCATACCTTCTTCGAAGTTGACGACGAGGGGGTCGACGGGCATGGGCGCGTAGGGGTTGGCGGGCTGCTCGTGCGCGTGCGGCGGCAGCACGCGCCGCCCGCTCAGCAGCTCGCTGGACGCCGGCAGCACGCCCAGGATGGCCGAGTCCAGCACCACTGCTGGGGGACGGAAGCCTTGTATATCTTATATAGGGAAGCGACCAAAATTGACTATAAAGTAACCATAGTTGATTCGATTTAGCATGACAATAGCGGTCATCGCCATTTAATAGGTAGGTTTTCGGTTTATTGTTCTAGAATGCGAAAAATAAACCATGAAGCAGAGAGTTCATGTTAGATGTTGAATGAGAAAGTTATAGAATTAAGAATGTCTTAAACTAGTTTTGTTCATGACCACTATTGCCCTGCTAAAACCCATTTTAGTATGGATAAAGCAAACATGCACAATTTTTTGATACAGGAAATTCTTCCTTCAAAAACACTAAATATCCTAGGTCCTTATTCAATTTAAACTATGGATATTTTTTTTATTACTGCAATTGGCAGAGTATTTATATTTTGCAATAATTTAATATTTCGCTTAAAATCATCACATTGGGTTTTGCCCATTTTTACCGCCATTTAAACTACGCTAACCGTGCGTTATTTAACACAATTCATAAACAAAGATTCGTTATCACAATCACATAAAAATAATGTGTATTGCGTGTATGTATATCTAACGTAACGCATCAACATCACACGAACGGTGAATTAAAATGGAAACGATGAATGATATACATAATTACTTAACATCACGCTTTTTTCGCCTCTGTTTAAGCATGTTGTTCTTTTTTTGTTATGACTAAACTAAAGCATTTATCCGATCAAAAACTATTATTTCGTTTGCAAGTTAGTGCTCGATTACAGAGACGCGGCTCGTTGCGCGGTGACGAAAAGCACAACGCGCCGCGTCTCCGTAAACACGGCCTTAGACTACAGTCACATTCTTATGTTATTGCAAGTATTAGGGAACAAAGTTATCGATTCTTCCTTCCCGGAAAGCTTTGCTGAAGTAGTCACAACTAAAATAAAATTCTCATCTCTATTTTACCGAGATCGCGCCTGTTCTTGAGATACAAAACTACACTAATTTTATATGTCAATATCCAAGAAGAATCCATTTATGAATAATTAAGTGTCTCGAAAAAATCTCGGCAAAAAAATTAATATTGTGTCCTTAGCTAGCCAAAATACGTGTCTAATATTCATCGCATAAATTATTATTTTTGTTATACTCTGGGACACGCTTTTCAAATGATCTTGGATCCTTTATCTGGCCAATAAGTGACAGGCAGGCCACATAATCTTAATTATGCAATAGTTGATCTAATTTGAATTAGTTGTGGCTAATGCAAGACATTGAGGTATTGATATGACACGTTTGGGGGAGACCTACATTTTACGTCCAACTTTGGACGCCTTTTTATTTTACAGTCTGGAGAACTAAGCGTTTCGCCTCGTCGTTTATACCGCTTATGTGGCCGCAGCGGTCGCCCCGTTCGATTATAGTTTAGGTGTTTTCAAGGCTAGATTGAAAGGGCTCTTAATAAACTAATTGCATCACTACTTGCCTGATGGTAAGCTGTGAGTGTCAAGCAATAAATTATGTAATTAGTTACCTTGGCGCTGTTGCTGCCACAGCAGCGGTACGGGCGCGGGCGCTGGCACAGGTGGCGCTACGCCCCCCATGGGCGGCTGCTCCGCGGGCACGGGTTCCGGCACGTTCACCGACGTCGGCACTTGTTGCTGTATTGGGAACGACGACCAAACGTTAGCCAATGTGTTGATGTCACACGTATTTTTGTTCCTATCCAGCCAAAGGAGATGGCTGTCAAATTTACGCGTGATAAAATTCTTTTTACTTTATCAATGAAACTAACAGAAAGCCCTTTGATGGGAAATGATTACCTCAAGCAAGCGAAATGAAAGATAGTACTATAGGACGCTAATGTTACAAAACTGCAAACCAGCACATATGGCTTTCAAAATGGGAACTCAACTGATTAGTGTTACAAATTATATTATGAAGGTTCTTCAAACAATCGAGATTTATGAAAGAATCGTGGCAAAAGATGGACAGAAATGATACTAATAAGAGGACTGGCAGTCTCAGAGCCCTCCTCTTAACTGTAAGTTTGAATGAAATGTTAATACGAAATGAATTACTTAATAGCAACAGATGTCAATATGTGTAAATTCAGTCAGATATACACCATGCCTTTTTAGTAGCCAGGAAAACTTTCAAGGGTGATACTTTTGTCTTAAACTGAGAAATAACATCGCCATATAAACTTGAAAGTTACGTTATGTGCTTATGATAACAATAGATAAAGTTAGGTAGATTTTAGCCGGACATCACCCCTGAAAGTTCTCCTAGTTCTCTAGTAAAAAAGGCACCGTGTATGGCGTGTAATGTATGTGTTGTCTCACGGGTTGAGGAGGCGCCGGCTGGCTGGGCGCGATACCGTCGGTGCGCGCGTCGGGGTTCTTGTGCATGAACGGGCAGTGAATCTTACGACAACCACCAGGCTGGTTCTCCCAATAGCATGGGATCTGCTTGCGGTTTTTCTAGAATTTGAAAAGTTTTGGACTGTTTAATACAAGTTAGATAGCACTTACATCTTCCATTCCTTGTTAGAATGGAATCCAGAAGATCTTGCAGGCACTGCAGCAGCTTTAGTCACACCTTGATTTAGTGAAATCCAGCAGATTCCAAGATAAAAGATACATTTCTTGCTAGATATCCAATTAGGAGTAGGTAAGGCAAAGCTAAGGCATTAAACCCGCCTTTGTACCTAAGTGTTGCATGAAGATTTAACAAAAAACAACCTAAGCCTAATTGTAAACCTATAGAAAATTCTTTTTTTAATCATTCAAAAATATGTTTCTAATCCGAATATGGCCCAACCTGGGATGACTGCGATAACTATGATTAGAATTGGCTAGTTCTAATCATAGTTATTTTTCTTGATATGAAAACCTAATTAGACATTGCACATTACATGCTGTCAGAATTGCATGTCGACGCCCCCGTGCAATAAGTCGGTAATAGCAAAAAGATGTTTTTCACTTACTGACTTATGGTCCGGGCAATAGAGTCGGTAATCGAAATTGTAAAACGTGGTTACGAATCTACAACCCCGCATCATACATTGCCTTTGCGTCTAGTAAACAAATATGACAGGTTTTTTTTTTGAGGTTGGAAATTAGACAATAAACTTATCCCGCTCTAGGATGGAGTGAGAGGGCGTGCCAGACATTTATTGACTATGTTCTTCAGTAGCTTCTTGCGTGCTAGGACCACAGCTGTATGGTAACAATAAATACATACAAATCTGAGGATACTACCCTGGACATATCAATTATATTTAACTAGCGACCCGCTCCAGCTTCGCACGGTGCAATAGTGATATTAAATATATTATGCATAATACATATACCCTTCCTCTTGAATCACTCTTATCTATTAAAACACATCAAAATCCTTTGCATAGTTTTAAAGATCTAAGCATACATAGGGAAAGACAAGTAGCAACTTTGTTTTATACTATATAGTGATTACTTCTGCTGAATATCATAAATACTAAGTAACTTAATCCCCATTATTAGATATAAAGAATTTTCATGAGATAAAGAATTTTCATATCATCATGTAATCTTTACTGCCAATAATATGTACATATCTATCAACGGGTTTAATGATATGATACAATTGATTAATATGCCGCCTTACTGGACTAGTGACCGAAAGATCAGTTAATAATATTTATGAATTTAATAATAATAGTAGTTAATAATATATGAATTTAATAATAATAGTAGCTAATATTATATGAATTTAATAATAATTTAAAATTTAATGATAATAGTAATTAATAATATATTAATTTGATAGTAACAGTTTTAAGTCAAACATTGAGTTCAATGTTTTATGCAAGTATTTTAAATCTGAATCCATTTAAAACAAAGTTGTCATTTGCAACTGAAAAGTTGTTTTCTCTTCAGGAAATGGGTTACTTTTTTTTTAAATTTTTGTTGTATGTATGTACTTGGCTATATCCCCCATTGTTCTTTCAGTAATAAGTTTATTTCAATATACCAAACAAGAACCTCTAGCCTGCTATCTAGTTTGCTGTTGAACTTTTATTACCAATAATGATCAATGACTGCTATTGCTGCAGGGTTTGTCGAAAAATTTACTGTGACCCTGGAATGCAAAGGGCAACTGAAGACACATGGGCAAATGTTTTTTAAATAAAAGTCTTAACACAAATGAGAGGACTCACTCCACCAGAGACAGAGAAATTATTTGACGATTTCCTGCCTCAAAAAAATGTGGATATCTGGAAAATTGTTATGGATTCAACCTCTAGTACTGAGTAGCCTCTAGTCTGTACTACTTGACTTTTTACTATGTGCAATCATCCAGAGTTCAAAAATATTTATAATCAATTGTAACCTATTTAAATATGATGTCAAACCTATGTTGTTAAAATTTTTAACAACTAATTAGGTATAATGGTTGACTCATTACAAAACAAGAGTTATCATAAACAAAATAATGGATTTCCTGTTACTGGAACAAGCTTGCAAAAACCAATTTAAGTTATCTATTTAAACATTTGGGAAATACCAGAAGCAGTCACACAATCATTGATAAATAATTATAAGTGGTCATTAGTAACAATAGGTAATAATTAGTTAACAATCTCTTGTAATTATTTTCTAAATATGAAAATAAGACACTAGTGTACTATTTGCACAGCTGTTTAAGAAAATTTCTAAATAATATAATATAATATTCCACAACTATCACACAACGCCGTCTAGTTCCAAGCTAAGCATAGCTTATGTTATGGGTACTAGACAACTGATAAACATACTTCTATATTTCTAAGTACATACATATTATAGATAAATTACACCCAGACACAGAAAAAATGATCTTGCTCATCACACAAACATTTGTCCTAGGTGGGAATCGAATCCACAACCTCCGGCATAGCAGTCAGGGTCACTAACCACTAGACCAACAGGCCAGTCAAAAAAAAGTAAACAGGCACACAAAGCTCAAATTTTCTAGTTGGACATTAGAAAATTACCAAATGTAATTCAAATTTTCAGAATTCCCAAAGAAAATTTCATTTTTATTTTGGATTTATGATCCATAACATATAAAAAAATATGATCCCTTAGGAGAATCTGGCATTTCAGTAGACCAGTACGAAGATGAAGAAGCAGGCCTGTTTCTGAATCAATGACAATTTGAAAGAATCTTCAATGATTGACGATGAATTATTAGTTACCTATTATACAATTATCCTTCAAAATATGGCATTAATTAGAGGAGTTTTAAGATTATCTTTTTTTTTCACAAGATAGTATATATAAATAACTAACCTCAACCTCAACATAGACAACAAAAACATCAACACTACATCTGAGGAAAACAAATGCAATATTACATAATATCACCTTTATCACTTCTGAGCTTCTGGCTGTCTATGTTTAACCAGGGCAGACTCTACATACAATGGATTGATTGGAAGTATAAATGCGGACCATGGAGTCTTTATACTACAACTATTACTATGATCATCCTAAAACTACTTCCATACATACCCTCAGTTCCATGTGACGTAGTTTGCAGCGTTTATCAAGGCACTTGCCCTGCTGCCAGGCTGTGCACATTGTCTCGCATCCCAGCGCTGACGGTTCATGGCGAAACACACAGTTGTCCCCCTTCATAACAGACAAAATAAGTAACTTACTGAACAATTGTGACAAGTTATTACATTACATGTAAACCACATGTTATGTGATATGGGCTTCTAGGTTTGAACCTCATTACTGGCTGGCAAGCATTAGACACTTCAGTTGCTACTTGAAAAGAAACAAAAGCTAGATGTAATATGTTTACCTGACATCATGCAAATAAACAGAACTTAGACCTATCCAGGGACTGTTCTAAGGCTTTTACGGAGATACCAAACATTATTATTTGGGAAAAGTTAAAGGTTTTAATAGTGTAAATCATTTTTGGTTCTGGAAGACAAGTATTAAACGTCTGAAACATTTTGTCAGTAGTACCTATTCATTTATAGGAAAACTAAGAAGTTGTCTCCATAAATGTGCTGTTTATATTCCTATATTTGTAAAGAATTATTGCTATAATACCAATGTTTTGGTTTCTTTTCATGGAATCAAATTTTTCCTCAATGTGATAAGATCCATAGATATCTATGAACTGACATTTTTTAGCCAGCATGTAAAAAGGTCGTCATTATTAATTTTACCTACATAAACCTAATAGTTTCATAATAAAATCTGCAAGCATTGTTGTTATCACTTTCACAAAAATTGAGCAACATTTGATGGATTTCTTTCAATGTCAATAAAACATTCTAACCATAAAATATTAAATGAAACGGTGCATAACACGTTAGCTTCCATGATTTTTATCAGACTTAGAATATAA
This sequence comes from Leucania comma, assembly GCA_958295575.1. Lineage (NCBI taxonomy): Eukaryota > Metazoa > Arthropoda > Insecta > Lepidoptera > Noctuidae > Leucania > Leucania comma. The sequence goes on along the minus strand of OY282477.1, from coordinate 16,368,028 downwards.
ACAATATGACATTAGCAACTACATGTATGAGAGAACATGAAACTATGAATATTTTCTTACCTTCGTGCATGTGGAGTAGTAGTAAAAATAGCAATCGTTGAATTTCCGTGGAGACTCCATGGTGTTTTCCGCCGTCGAGGGTCTGTGAAATATTGGGTACACCGTCTAATAATGCCGACACCAAAAAATTTTGTATTACTCAATAGGCACCGTTAAACGCTACAAAATACGTCACGAGTGTAGTCTAGTGGATCCAATTTATAAATAACACATACAATAAGGCTGTAGTTACGCTAAAACTAAGATTTTTCCATTTTGACAATACGTAAAGCACGGCGCGGACAAACAAGTTCCAAATTAAAAACTATCAATATGTCAAATCCAAATTGCACACTTACTCACCACGTATTTGATAAACTAAAAAAATAATTAAATTATACAACGAATATCTACACAATAACGCTATCTAACACAAAATAATATGAACGTCACTATTAGAAAGAAGATGTAGTAGATATGGCGGACATGTGGCGGACTTTCATTTCGTTTCGTCCGCCCCACCGTTTGATTGGTTGATCACTTGTCTATTTTGTACCATAGAGTTGTGATTTACTTTTTCGGGCTAATCGAGAATACGGGCAAGTACAAACGCAGTTATTTTACGTGGTAAATTCAAACGACTTCTCAACTCGATTGAGCTTCATGGCAATATTAGAAGAAACATTAATAGTTTTTAAATAGAATTCCTGGAAAATTACTCTCTAACTAAAGCAGATCCATTTAAGTTACATACCCAACGTGTTAATTTACTTTTGACCACTTTATTTATTGGGCTATTTATGTAAAGATACATATCTCACTCAGGGGCGTAGCTACCGCCGTATCTGCCGTATCAATGATACGGGGTCCCCGCGCTACAGGGGCACCGACGTAGGCAAAAATTCGCAACATATTGTTATCCAAAACGTCTCGTAGGGTAAACCAAGCATTTGTAAGAAAGCACCATTTTTTTCTTATACGGGGCCCCAGTGGTACTACCTACGCCACTGGTCTCCCTTAAAGCACAGAATAAGTAAAAGTGCAAGTCCTAAAGCTCAGCATGTTACAGTCGGTTAGTTTTTATATTTTGTAGCTCAGACTTCTTTAGTAAATTGTAAATTATAATTTAATTTGACAATTGATTAGGTACCAATAACACTTTTACACTTTAATTTACCTTATTTGTGGCCGGTGTGTCTTATCACATTATCCTAAGAAGAAGCATCAAAAGACAGAGATCGAGTCTCTTTTAAAGCCCATACAATAAACACTTATCGATCAAATTATATGAGAACTATGTAGGGTAATGTCTGAGGTGTTTTTTATGACAAGGACCAGACAGGTATGAGTGGACCAGTCCAGACAGTGCAGATAACATGTAACTCGACCTAGAGCTTATGTGCTTAACTATTTGACAAACAATACAGAATTAGCGACATTTGGGGCTGCATGAAATACTCAAACTATCAGATAATCAAAAAATCAACCAGTAATATGCCGTCCTCCTACCTAAGCAGTATGCCTCCATCTACCATAAAGTATGCCTCCATCTACCATAAAGTATGCCTCCCATTCACAATAAGTTACATACCTGATTATCAACTTTGCTAACAACACAACCACACACACACACACTTTAGACGTCTGCTCGCGGCGAAGGTCACTGATCGACTGCCGACCAAAAGTATCTACATAAAATTCATTAGTAGATGCTAGCTAGACAAAACTCACTGTAGAATTTTTTTTTTTTTTTTACCTGAGCCCCGCGCCCTAGTCACATCCCCATTTGCGCCAATTCTAAGAATTATTTTGCATTAAAGTCAAAGCCCTCATTACCTTATCAGTAAGTTAATGTAATGAGGGCATTATAAAGAAAGTGTTATAAAAATATTTATTTCGAAGGCATCGGTTTAGCCAGTTCACTGAAAATCCCATCCTTTTTATCGTTACTGGTCATTACCAGCGAAGAATAGAACGAACTGGTTTTAAAGAGACTGCCTATTATTTCCCGCCCCATTGTTCTTGGAACAATAGCCACTCCACAGGTGCACTTCAAGGTGATGACGATACGTCCATTCCCATCAAAACCTCCCCCTCCGATTTTGAACAGTCCTCTGCCAACACTCCCTTCCCATAAGAGGAAGAAGGGCAAAGCCTCTCAGGCTAATGAGGCCAAGAAAACCGAAGTGTCGCCGACCCCAGAGGCGTAAAGTGTCTAGGCGAACACGGCACTGCAGGCTGACTCCATATCGAGGACCGCACCCAATGCACAGAACTACCTAGCTGTGCTAGGCTGCAGGCCAGGCAACCATCTAACTATCGCGGTTGCCGCAAAACGTCTAAACTCATTCCCAGATTGGCAAAGCGCGACGTCACTCGCCAACAGTGGGAGACCCCATCCAGGAGGTTCCCATCCTGCCAGTTGCCTGAACATCTCGAACCTCAGAGACCCTCTGGAACCAACTCAACTATCTAAAAGCTTTCGCAGCTTTAGTGGTCTTTCAATCGGAGTGGGTTAATGTCGCAGCGATGATGGCCCATTATCATGGGCTTAGCGATAATTATCGGCGTATGGATAAACAACAGAAAATTGGCTGTACCAAACGGTTACCTATCATAACTTCGAAAAATATTTGACAGAATTTCATTTCACCTAAAATTTATCATATTATATTATCATTTTTTATTTTTATTATTTCATTGAATTAACGTATTAGTTGACTTATTATCAATTCGATTTTTTTCGTTATTCCAACGTTTCATTTGATCTAAAAACCTTTACACCGATGTTACAATTACCCGAAATAACATGAATTCGAAGTATTATGTTACCGAACGTAATTTATACCACTGTTTTAATTAGTGCATTTTCTGTCACAACTCCGGCGCTCGAGAGTTTGGGCAGTCTCACGCGAGGTTATAATTTTTCCGAACATTCATTATACCACTGTTTTAATTAATGCAAACAAGGATGCTTACTTTAAGCATGCAGCACGCAAGACGGCATGCAGCATACAAGACGGTATGCAGCATGCAAGCAGACACACAGCATTCAAGCAGGTATGCAGTAAACAAACTGCTACGCTGCTTGGAAGCAGCCATGCAACATACAGCAGAAATGCAACATTTATACAGGTATGCAGTAAACAAACAGGCGTGCAGCATTCCATACTGCCATGCAACATACTGCAGGCATGCAACATGCAACAGGTGTGCAGCATGGAAGCAGCCACGCAACATGCAGCTGGCAAGCATTATGTAATGGGCATGCAACAGGCATGCAATATGCATCAGGCATGCAGCATGGAAACAGGCATGCAACATGCAGCAAGCAATGTTTCTGTCCCGGCTTTTGCGCTGCGGAGTTTCAGCTCCACGCGAGCTTATCGTATTATTATGTTTCCGAACATTCATTATACCACAGTTTTAATTAATGCAAGCAAGGATGCTCGCATTAAGCATGCAGCACGCAAGCAGGCATGTAACATGCAAGCAAACATGCAACATGCAAGCAGGTATGTAGTAAACAAAGGAGGCATGGAGTATGGAAGTAGCCATCAAACATGCAGCAGGCATGCAGTATGCAAGCAGACATGCAACAGGCTTGCTGCATGCAAGCAGACATGCAATATGTGTGCATGGTTTTGCAGCGATTCCAATAACTGTTGAGTACAATTTCATTGCTAAAGTCTGCTCTATCGACATTCGTCATGACAAAAAACAACAGTTTCAGAAAACTATCTCGAACTATCAGTCCCAAAAATGTAAAAGATCTTGCCATTGATTTGATTTATTTAATTATTTTATTTCGACGCCTGAGTGTATTTGGTGTTTTTGTATTATATTTGTACATAGTTATGTCTAGTTTACATTCTTAGTTTAGTTTTTGTGTACATAGGTTTAGTATAAATTTTGAATTAGATTTAATAATATGTTTTGCAGTTAATAAAAGCAACTGATTAGTATGTCAAATAAAAAAAAAAAAAAAATATTTAATTATATTCCAAATAGACAAATCCGTTTACCGTATTTTTTATTTAATTATTACTGACATTATTCTAATTATTATTTTTTTTCCTTTAATATTTTATACAATGAAATTAATGAACAATTATTATGAGTTTTTTTTTAATCAAATGTTTTATATTCATGTTGTGATTGTATCTAAGTGTTGCAGCACTTAAATAGTGTTATGTATTATACTTGTAATTTCCCTATGCTTGTTTTTTTTTTTTTTTATTTTTTTAGTGATAGGTTCGCGCTTGTAATGTTGGCGATCCTAAATAAATAAGTAAATTCGTTTCTGTCAGTAAATTTCCTAATCAACATATTGACTTTTATGACACTATTTTAATTTAATATTGAAAATGCTACCGAAACTAACCGTCTATACAATGTTAAATTTTGATCGTTTTTAATCCCGTGGAGGGTCGATTCGGTACATGAAACACTACCGATTTGTAAAGATAAAATTAAAAATAACGGTAATTTAAAAAACTAAAAAACCCGACTGCTTTTCTGAGTATACATGAAAAAGCCCTAAAACAAGGAAGTCGTTGTACCCGATTGCACTTAACTATATAATATTTTAAATACAAGATAAATTGTAGCAGTCGGCACCCATCTAATTACCGCGGCTGCCTAAGACACATCTAAACTCATTTCTAGATTGGCAAAGCGCGACGTCGCTCGCTAACAGCAGGAGACCCCATCCAGGAGCTTTCCCTCATCCCAGTTGCCTGAACGTCTCGCACCTCAGAGACATTTCCCATATTAGCAAATGGATAAACAACAGAAAATTAGTTGTACCGAACGGTTACCTAACATAAGTCCGAAAAATATTTGACAGAATTTTATTTCACCTAAAACATGTCAACTATTATCGTTTCGTTTTTTTTTTTATTTCCTCAAAATGACCTATATTATCAATTCGATTTTTTTTTTCGTTACTACAACGTTTCCTTTGGACGAAAAACTTTTCACCGAAATAACATTTGATCAAAGTATTATGTTTCCGAACATTCATTATACCACTGTTTTAAATCATGCAAACAAGGATGCTTGCTTTAAACATGCAAACAGGTTTGCAACATGCAGCAAGCATTGTTTCTGTCACGGCTTCGGCGCTGCGGAGTATGGATGGCCCCACGTGAGCTTATGGTATTATTATGTTTCCGAACATTCATTACACCAATGCTTTGATTAATGCAAACAAAGATGCTTACTTTAAGCATGCAGCATGCAAGCAGGCATATAGCATGCAAGCAGACATGCAGCGTGCAAGCAGGCATGTAGCATGCAAGCAGACATGCAGCATGCAGCCTGCAAGCAGGTATGTAGTAAACAAACATGCATGCAACATAGAAGTAGCCATACAACATGCAGCAGACAAGCAACATGCAAACAGGTATGCAGCATTCAAGCAGGCATGCGACATACAGCAAGTATGCGGTATGCAAACAGGCATACAGTATTGAAACCGGCATGCAACATGTATGCATGGTTTTGCAGCGATTCGTTTCTATAACTTAATCAACATAATTATGACACTATTTTAATTTAATATTGAAAATGCTATCAAAAGTAACCGTCTATATATTTGTGACAGAAATTCCGTAAATGTTGTTTCGGTGTGGTGAAAATATGACAAATAATTCATTTGGCAAATGAAAAAAATTCAAAAAAGGCTTCGGCCAATAGCAAAACTTTATTTTGTAAATCGGTGAAATATAGTTCGGTAAAATAATAACTATTACACATATTTCGATGGTTTAAAAATATGTCAAATATATAATGCATAGATAGCAAAAAAGACGTCGGACAATAGTTTTCGGGAAAATTAAATTAAAAAAATATATACGGAAATGTGATCGGCTTCCGTACCAAACCTCAATCTCTAAAACTATACACTTCTTCAATGTCAAAGGCATTTCTATTAACATTAAGAGATAGCCAAAGTCCTCCGAAACCATCTACTGGACATCCTTCTCATTCACGAATCCTTCCTCACGCCCCACTGTGTTTACCAACCACTGCATAGTTCGCAACGATAGGCCTAACATTAACAATACGTTATAATAAAAACTGTAGTAAAAACGCAGAAAAATACCTGATTTATCGACTCCGCTAACAACACAACACTAACACTTTGGACGTCTGCTCGCGGCGACGGTCACATATAGACTGCCGAGCAACAGAGTACTGATGCTAGCTGGACAAGAGTCATTATTGAATTTCCGAAAATTTTATTACCTGAGCCCCTAGAGCTAGCCGCATCCCCATTTGTTTTTCCAAGAATTATTTTGCACTAAACTAATGAGGGCTTATCAGTTAAGGTACCTAATGAGTGCAATATAAAGAGAAAGTGTTACAAATTTATTTATTTTAAAGACATCGGATTAGCCAGTTCAATGGAAATCCCATCTTTGTTATCGTTGAGAACATTATTACTGGCGACGAATACAACGAAGCACCTTTGAGATACTCGTACCGCCCGTTATTTCCCACCTAATTGTTCCAGGAACAATCGTCGTCCCACAGGTATACTTCGTGGCACTTCAAAATGATGACGATACATACATTCCAATCAGAAACTCCCCCTTCGCACAGTTCTCTGCTAACACTCCTTTCCCACGGGAGGCAAGAGGAGTTGTAATGCCAAGAAAACCGGAGTGTCGTCGACCCTAGAGGCGTGAAGTGTCTGAGTGAACATGGCTCTGAAGGTTACATCCATTCTAAGGACCGCCAATGCAACCATGAACCATCTAACTGTGTTCTGTGTGGTTAAGCTGGGCCCCCAGATAACTACCACGGCTGCCACAAAGCCTAAAAACTCAATTAGCGAAATGCGCCATCGCTCACCAACAGTGGGAGAACCCATCCAGGAGGTTCCCCTCATTCCAGTTGCCTGAACGTTTTGCACCTCAGAGACCCTCTGGAACCAACTCTGCCATCAAGAAGCTTTCCCAGCTTTGGTTGGGGAGTGGGTTGTCGCAGCGCTGATAGCTAAGCCCATTCCCCATAACGGCGGTCCCCTACGCCCAGGCCGTCTAGCAGATTGCAACTGAACTCATTGTTGCCCCGAAAACTATCTAAGCACTATCCTATACCCTCACAATCTCGCCATAAACAATCCTGACCAGATAATTCTGGAAAACTACAAAATGTTCAAGACCCACCATATGCTGAAGATTTGGCCAGAGAACTCCATCTCCTGCAGTACCTAAAGGGGCAACTCAATGTTAAATGCGGCTCGAGCTCTTTTCAGTGTACAACTCAGCTACGACCTAAACCTTTACAAATTGTGCTGTGTTTCTCACAATGTATAAATAACAGAAAAAAAATTGTACCAAACTCCGATCCCTAAACCATCTAGGTTTCTTCAACGTCAACGGCATTTCTATCAACATGATGAGATCGCCAAATTCTTTCGCAACCATCTACTGGACATCCTTTTCATTCACAATTCGATAGGACGCCACGGTGGTGGCACTCTCATTTACTTACTACAAGAAGGAACTGTACAGGACGCGGCAAATAAGTTGAACCAAAATGACCGTCGTTGTTATGGTTACGCGTAGTCCCCCGCTTCGATAAAGGGCCTGAAATGAAGGTCGATTGCCATTTTGAGTCAACTTATATGCCGAGAATTATACTGCATTGCACAGGCTCCCCCCGCGCCCAGCTCTCTCCTTGAGTACTTAGCCTATCGACCAGGCATGACTCGTCCATAGCATAAAGCTTTGAAGTTATTGGATGATGAGCTATGACCACTTTCAAATTATAGTGCAAAAGAATCTATGTACTTACATCGGTGCCAATCAGTCAGTACAAATGAAAGTAAGCATTGCTCAACAGTAAAAACGCAGGTCCTAATTACGGACTAGATTACCCAGCTTGCGGCCCACGATTTTCCAACTTATGAACTTAGTTTACAGCAATAGAAATAAAAATCTGTATCATGTGCCAATATAATATCAGCCCCCTAGCCAAGTTACGATTGATTCGTTTAGCGTGAACGCTTTGAGTTAGCCACGCCCCCTATTCCTTTGTTCAAAGGAATTGGGGGCGTGGCCGTGGCCAACTCCAAGCGTTCACGCTTAACGAAACGATCGTAACTTGGCGGAGGGGGCAGTTCAGCCAAGGCTAAATACTAATCGACCAATTAAATAGGGACTTAACAGCCATAAATGCCTGGTCCGATAGATTTGGTGTTGCAATGAAACCCAATTAATGTCAGACTATCATCATTGGAAGTCCTCGAAGCATCCTTTGCCACCACTTCGGTTCGAAGGTACGATCGTCCCATTTAGCACCGATATAATTGTTCTGACTTCATCTGACCTTGGGCATATACCCTGAACTGGAGTACTCAAGTGGCTAGTGTTAGTCAGAAGCTTACGTTACGGTTAGTTAACGTTGCGGTTTCGGTTGAAGAACTTGTTAACATCGAGCACGAAGACAATGCTTGTGCAGACCCTGATTTTTCCAATCTTCGATTATGCGTATACGTGCTATTTATAAGACCATCAAAATTTGGCCGTCTTCTAAATTACTGCTTTCAATCTGTGTATTTTTTGTTTTTATGGTCATATTTAACTCCCAGCGCATCGGGCGCTTCAATGGTTGTCCATACGTCAGCGCAGAGAGCAAAGGGCGCTCACTACCTTGTTTTCATTTCTTGATTCTCCTAATTTCCTTAGTTACCCATATTTAGCGCCTCATTTTCAATACATTTGCTCAAATTACAATAGAAATCTGCGCTTATCTCATAATCGCATATTCAAATGCAGTGTTCCACCCGTTGTACTGACTTTCCCCACTATTCTTTTTTTGTTCAAGCTATATCTCTGTGGCATGCACTCCACACAGCAGATCAGGATGGCAACAAACCGATTAACATTCAAATCTAAAGTTCGCGAGCTAATTCGTAAGAAGTTGGCAGTGGTATCATCACAGCGTCGGTTTGGACCATCTCGTTTGTTTACCAATAAGTATTTTATTTTGGTCACTTGTAGTTTACAAATTGTGCTTCTCATTTATGAGTGAATTTAAATACGAGTAGATAATTAATTATAATTATAGTACTGTAAATAAAAGCGTACCTACCTAATATTTAATTAGAGTATAGAATAAAAATACATCGCAATTGTTTGCATAGCGAAAAAATTGTAGTGTTTTATGGTCACATGTCGATAAAGATACCTAATGAAAATAAAAAATAAAACGCCATTTATGCCACAAAAAATTAAGCTACATACAAAATCAACAACAGTTTTGAAAAACTATAAAGAAAACACATTAGAACTTTAACTTACCTATTGGCTTCGATCCTATTGGACATGGAGAAATGGCGAGAGCGACTCAGTGCGGTGCGCCATCGCAACGGCGTGCCCAGCCGTAATTACGGCGGTAAGGCCAGCTCTTTTTGACGCGTATCTAGAAAGACCTCACTGCGTCCTCACCTTCCCCATGACGCAGGTTCTCACCGAACATGGCAAGTTCGGGAAGTACCAGTACAAGATTCGTGCGGAGGTGACGCCCGGTTGTGGCCACTGTGTGGACCGCCCGGAGGTCACGGTGGAGCACACGGTAGAGGTTTGCCCCGCTTGAGAAGAGCATCGCCGTGTCCTTTTGGGGGCGATTGCCGGCGGCGATCTTTTGCGCCGGGCATTGGTACAGGCCAGGCCATGATCCGAAGCGAGGTGTGGCAGGCGGTCGCCTCCTGCGAATCAGTAATGCTAGCAAAGGAGAATACCGACGGCATCAGGAAACGGCGCTCACGCCGCAGCCGCCGCCGTAGTTCCGAAGATCCCGATTTCCGGCCATCGTAGGCGCAGGCGGACAGCGAGCTACCCATTGCTTGCCGTCCGCAAATGGCAAGCAATGGGTAGCTCGCTGTCCGTCCGTCCGGTAACAGTCCGAACCGAGCCCAAGTCGTTAACGGCGCGTACCGTTCCCGCGCGCCTCAAGCAGTTGATAGCAAACTGTAGGGGCCCAGCAGGGTCGAAGCCTAGTCTGGGGCTTTGGGGAAGTATAAAAATGCATACCAGGGCCCTGGAACCAAGGCAATGAAGGAACAGGGTAGGTTTCTAGTCAGTAAGAGTCTGACACTATCTCCCGCTCTGCGCAAGGGCGGGAGATGTCCTTGGACGATTTTACCTACCATAAAAAAACCTTTTGGAGGAAAAATTCCATTCCACAAGGAATTTACTGGTGGAATGTGGTGGTGGAAAATCAGCCTGTTTTACCAACAAGTACCTACTTAGTAAAAGTAAACCAATTTATATACATTTCAAACTTGTAACTAGGTACTAGTAGATACCTACTTAGTTTTAAGAAACTGCAACTACTTCACTAAACGATAGTTTCGTTTTTATTAACACGTTGGGCATATCGTTTTCAATCCATTTGCGACGACGAACGTTTTCTGCAAACTGCAACTATTCAATACTCAATACTTTATTGCATTCCATATTATGTACATAGATGGTAAGAAATATTGCAAAATCAATATGGACCCTGTCGGGCACAGCAAAGTTATGAGAGAGGATGAAGGCTAAGTAACAATTCATGCAATTAATTATTGTGCGTAGAATCTAATAGATGTATAGGTATGATGTATTGGTAAATTATGTCAGATATTTTAATTTATTTTTGTTGCCATTATTATTCGGCGGGTAAGTTTCCACGTTTGGCAAGCATATGTTAGTGAGGGCAGCAGGCATGTGTCAATTCTTCTTGGTTTTTGTAGGCATGCCACTTTTTAGTACCGACTGTTGTTTTTATTCTTCTTTCGATTTCCATTTCGTAATTCAGTCCGTCAAATGAGATCCCAAGGTAAATGTATATTGACGTAAAGTAATGGTGGATTTCGTGGGTAAAATCAATCATTCTTTTTTTTTATGGGTAAAATCATGCGATGACATGCCCCGCCCTTGGGCGGAGAAGGACTAGATAGTATCATACTCTTATTGACTAAAAACCCACCCCGTTCCTTCGTTGCTTTTAATACCAGGGCCGAGCCTTCCTTTCAGAAGCAGACCCTTTGCCACAGTAGGCTTCGACCCTGCCTGCAGCTAGCAGGCTAGGCCTCTACGGATTACTTACTACTCCTTGACGCGCGCGGGAACAGCGCGCGCAGTCGACGACCCGGGACCCTTGGGCCTGACTCCTCTTTTAATGTGTATAGATGGACCTGTGGCCTCCAGTTTTACTTTACTTGTGGTTTTGTAATATAGGTTTATCAGAACTCTTATGTACCTACTCAGTCTAGTGGTACAATAAAGTATATTAAGGAGATAAAATGTTATCCAAACCGGTCAAGCTGTTTAGGAGTTAGATTTTAAACACGTACAGAAGACTATTATTAATATATAGGTAGATATTCCGTTAATGATTCATTTTAAATTTTAATGCCTATACCTACCTGATTTAAATATGAATACGTACAAGTCTAGTTTAAATATATTTTATTCCCAGGCCAAAACAATCTAAAAATCAAAAAAGTTTATTTTACTAAATAGAAATGACATGGTAGATATGCCATTACATTTTAAATATAATACACTTTAATGGTCAAGTCCTCATTAGCTAATCAATGAGGTCATTGAGGTAATACCTCATTTGACTAAATACTTATTACTTGCCGTGATACTGCAAACTATTAACATCATCATTGTTATATTTTTGGTGAACAATAAACTTTATTCTATTCTGTCTAAAAAAAAGGAGGGACAATATAATATTTTAGTTAGGTTCAGACAACACTATTCTATAAAGAAGAGCAGTCAGGTATGAAACGAGGACGTCCTGTATTGTCTTTTCTGGATCCTCTTATGGCTTCAATAAGACCAGAACCGGATGCCCTTTTTATGTTGGGAAATCATATAATGACTTCTTCCTCTCTAAAGCGGAGCGAGAGGGAGTGTCAGACTTCTACTGACTATCACTACCAATATTCCTTTTTCTAGGTGGGAAATCATCTATGACTACTCCCGCTTTAGGGCGGATTTTTACTGAATAAAATCCACTCCCATATTCCTTCTTTACTTTGTATTTAGTTTTCCTTTCAGAAGCGAACCCATGCCCCTAGAAGGCTTCAATCCTGCTGGGTCCCTGTTTTGCTGACATTCATTTCCTTGCTACGCCGTACGCGCCGTCGACGACTTGGGCTCGGTCCGGACGGACCATAGAACAGATAGGATGGACCTATGTTCTTTAGTTGCAGACAAAGCGACAGCGTCGCACAGTGGTCGGTAAATCGAGCTCCATACTCATAGAAACTCAAAGTCAGGAATTTAAAAAATAAATAATTGAAATGTGTCTGGTATACATACCTTTATGTAATGTTAACGTATGGAAGGTATTGGTAACTCAACACGCGAGAAAAAAAAGTTTTACGTTTTTTTTGTATGGGAGAAAACACTTAAAGTTAATTTATTTGAAACTGAATGGAACTGAAGGGCTGGTGCTCACATGAGGTATTGTACCATTCACGGCGATCAAGATGACATCAAATTCATATACCTTTCGGTGCCGCTTCACACGTAGTAAATTTTTGAATTTTCGAAATTGACTATCGATTTACTTGTACTATCGTTAGTTACTAGCCTACTAATGACTTTCGATGAGAAAAATTAAATACTTACGTTATAGATCACATACTTTTTTTTGAAAATTGCATAATCAGTCATAAGAACGGTGATTAATAAGTGACTGAAAACTGATGTTACTAAGTAACTTATGTAATTATGGCTAAGATATAATTAGATACTAATGACATAATAATAATAATAATTTATTTGTCTGCAACAATTTATACAAGAAAACACAAATAACATAAAAAACAAAGACATCTATACTTATAATAAATCTGTAGAAGTAAAAATTCTGTACATTGAAAATATCAAGAAAATAAATGGCAGGGGGTGTTTCTAGACCGACACCGAATACCAGACACATTTCAATTTTTTTTTTTTTCAAATTCCTGACTTGGAGTTTCTATGAGTATGGAGCTCCATTTACCGACCACTGTGCGTCGACGTATCAGACAATAGGCCTTAATTGAACTGAGACGGATTCGCGGATTACCTTGAAGCATCCTACATAGAGACGAAAAAAAAACGGTAATTTAAAAAACTAAAAAACCCGACTGCTTTTCTGAGCATTCATGAAAAAGCCCTAAAACAAGAAAATCTGGCAGTCGGGACCCATTCTAGAATTGAGAGCACATACCTATATTACATTGCAGATTACTCCAATCTATTGACTAGACGGCTGACTTTCTAGAATGGGTCCCGACTGCCAGATTTTCTTGTTTTAGGGCTTTTTCATGAATGCTCAGGAAAGCAGTCGGGTTTTTTAGTTTTTTAAATTACCGTTTTTTATTTTTTTAGTTTTATTTTATTACGATATCACTTTCAAAGTAATTACGAATCTAAAGACACCTCTCAAACTAAAATCCATCGAGCCGTTCAGGTCGCAGAGCGTGCCAAACAATTATACATACATACATACTCTCGAAAAACATAACCCTCCTTCTGGCGCAGTCGGGTAAAAAGGTCTTAAAACCTACAGGATTCCATGAGAAACAGGGCCTGTACGGGACTAATAACTCTATCTATTTTATTATTGTGAATATGGGGACTATGTGGATTACTTTTCTTAAATGTCCTTTCTTTGGTATTGTTCGTCAAGTTGTTGAGCTCCTTGAGTAGTCCTAAGTTTTTGAGCTACACGACTGACAAATGCTTGAACTGACTGGACAGGTCCACTCAAATCTGTATGGTTCATTCTTCAAAAAGACCATCTCAGACACTGCATGGATCTCATATTATTTAAGCATTATAAAATATGTTTACTGTATGAATAAAAAGAGACGTTTCTTCTCTCAGGGTGCTGCCGATCTCATCTAGTTTAAACTAATGAAAAAAAAATGACGTTTTTTTTTAAACTATTTGCAAAATAAATATCATTTATTCCTTTCTCACGAACGGTACTTCGTAGTGAGGCCCCCGATCCGTGCTTAGCTGGCATATAGGTGTACCTAGTTGTCGCCAGTAGAACTAGGCGAATACCCCCAATTAAAAACCACCTCTCAGTGTTGTATGAACTTTATTTATAATAATTAATATTACATCATGATTTAAACATTAATTTACATAATACAATAAATAAATGCTGACAATAATCAATATGAAGTCATGTTTAAAAAGCGAATTTTTATACTAGAGATAATAATAGAAATTAACCTAATTTAACGAATCAAAAAATGGGAATCATGAATATTGTATTAAATAAAATAATATAGAAAACATAACTAAGGACTTTTCCCACTAGTTTCTGTAGCGTAACAATTTAATAGTAATCGTAAAAAGTGAGTTCCTTAACTATGTATAAGCAATTCGAATATTTTTTAAACAGATCGAGTACATATTTTTTCATTAAAATTGTTATGAAACTACTTAAAACTCATACTACAGGTTAAGTCAATAAACAATTGAAATACACAAAACACTTCATTTCTTACTATGTTTTCAGTACAGAAGAATCATTGAAATTCACTTCCCAAAAAAAATATGAAGACTATTTAGTCCTAAGGCATTTTATAGGTACAGTCGACAAAAACGTATTGTTCTTATGAATAGCCATTTATATGGCGTTCGTTTAGAACAAAATTATTATGAAATGGGAAAAAATTAATACACTATGGAGATAAATAGTTTGATGAAAATGGAATTTTGTACACAGAAATCCAATACTGGGAGGAATGTATCGATTACATTTTAGCTGGTTCATGAAATCATGGGGTACTAAAATATATTAATATTATGGCCTCATCTCAGCTCTTACAAGTTTTCTAACAAACCTACTGGATGACGACGGGTCGCGCATCAACGAACTTTTAAACTCAACACTCCGAACACAATTCTTCAAACATCAATCATTGATTAAAAACCACAAATTGTTGGGTGAAGCAGATGGTTGTTGGATTAACGACTATTAAAATCGGCAATATTGAAATAACTAACACAAACAACTCGATAATAGTGATAAAATTAGATTATCTCTGCGTTAAGACCCAACAAGACATATTAAAAAGTTTTAGGTGGTTTAAAAATTAAAACTGTTATTAATTACCACCAACAACCATCTAAGTCACCGAAAACGAGTATTGCTAAATCATACCTCAAACTAACTAACAGTCTTCGAACAAACACAATCAGAAAACTCAACACAAATCCAATAAAAAAAATACATATAAAATTAACTTACAATAAAATGTTATGTTATACATGACCAACATCAATAATAGTTTTCAAATTGAATGAAAACTACATTGAACAATCATAAGATATAAAACTAGGTTCACTGTTGTCGCTACAGGCTATTTTATATCATCCATTATTAATAAAACATTGATTATTGTTTTAATTGGCTAAGGGATACTTACTACTTTATCATAGTAACCATATAAACGCAGACTAACATTTTATGTTGTTTATACATTTGGTTTATACACTGGGAATTTAATTTTCTACACCACAGAAGTTAGTACCATATGATTTTAATTTTAGTTAACACATTTTTTATATGACAGTAGCCTAATGGAGAATAATCGGGGAATATGTACAAACAAACGAAACTAGGAAACAATTTTGTGTAAGGAACAGATTCTGGTATAATTTCATTGTATAACCATCAGTAAATAAATATTGCCACTTATTTTTACGTATGAAACGCGAATGGGGCACAACTGCTTACAGTACAAAATACATGTTTTTTTTTTTTTGTTTCGAAGTGCGACACGGAGTGGTAAATAAATGGAATACGAACTACATCGAAGCGCTGAGAAACGTGCGAAGCGGTGGTGTACCGGAGAAATATCTCCGCTCAACCCAATTTATATAGTTGTTTCCTTTACCAGAAATCCCGTTGCTGGATCGAAAGTGATTGACTGATGTGATTGGTTGATTTATATCAACTGTTAATCGCACCCTTGCGTTTAAGTTTTGACGCGATAAAAATGTAGTTTCATTAATTCGTTGATCCTTTAGCAAAACCAAGTCTTGGGATGTTACTATACAGCCTACTAATATTGATCGTTTGTAAGCATTCCATTTATTTACTACTCCGCGAAAGTGCGACATTGAGTGCAATGAGGACACACAGTGGAATATACATTTGTGAATATTATTATTTAGTATCCAACGTGCCTACTATTGGCCGGGTTTAAGTTTATAGCACATATTTGTTTAATATTCGATCGACATTTTAAGTAATCTCATAGTTTTAATGGAATTTCGTCATTAATCTCTTTTTTTGGGAGTTACCACGGTTTTATCGTTATCAAAGTGCGAAGAATAAAACTCTATTTTAACACATCATACACGCTTAATTTTAACATCCAATTTTCTCACTGTTTCATGTTTCACTAGCAAAGATAACCACGGCAAGTAACGCATGGTCAGCAACAAATGTGATTGACTAAAAAGAATTTAGAGACTAATGTTAATAAAAGTTATTAATTATTATTTAAATAATAATCATAGTTTTGTTAGTATTGTTATCTATATTTGTTGCTGACCGACATTGAATTATATCCAATCATCACGTATTTCTATGCAAACACATCATCTAAACTACACATTCCGATTTTGTGGCTAGGTATGACTTACAGTTGGTGCTTATTCCAAGTATTTATAAACTAGTAAAATTAATTACTTGAGTAAAAGTAACTACTTAAGTAAAGAATTGTATTCTATAGTTAAGATAAATTTAAATTTTTCGTGAAGATTTCTAACCTCAAGTAATGACTTAATACGAAAATACTTGGTAACAAGTAATTACTTCTATAAAATACAGGTGTTAGATCATCCACCTGAATCATCTTAGTTCAAATCAAATGTGCAACCATCAGTATTTTCTTAAATTGAACCTTGTATACCACATATTATGTTCACAGATTCAAATACCCTCTTTTTGAGTTAAGTCACAAATTAGGCGCCTCCGGTATCTATCAGCTCCATTAACAAAACATATTCACGGCAGGAAAATGATCCCCTAATTGGCTACTGTAAGTCATATCTAACTACACCAAAATCCAACTATGTTCAAGAGAGACAATTTTTTATCCTAACCGAGTCAACAATATGATCCCTTACTAAGACCATTTTATACATGAAGCGTAATACCCTGTGCAAGGCGATACTGTTTAAATATATTGTCATGTTTTAAACTTGAATTCAGAAGTTTAAATAACTGTCATGCTTTGGAACCACTTACTCTATCTTGTGCACGACAAAGTTTACATTCCCTTGTAAACATAATTTATTTTTATTTGGGACTAGCTGACCCGACAGCCGTTGTTCTGTCTTATAGCTATGAACTGACAAACGAAATCCGTCAAAGACTCGGAGTCTTAAGTCGTAGTTTTCTGAATTTTCTGTTTTCTTTCCATAAGAACCTACTCCTGATAATAACAAACACAACAAAAAAAAAAAGGAATTAGCGAAATTGGTCCAGCCGTTCCCGCGCCATATCGTGACCAAGGGAAATAAGGATTATTTTTTATATTAAAAGACAGATTTAATTAAGGTAACTTGTAAATCATCTGAGACAGTTTAGAGAAGGCCATTTTTTAGGAATCGACTCTTCTCGTCATTCTTCGTTAGGAGGTGTCTTCGCCCAATAGTTGAATAAGTGGCAATGTATGTAAATTATCTAAAATTCAGAATTCAAGTACTCCTAGTAAGGGCTCACAACAAATGGACGCTTGGACGCTACGTCGGAACACGCATAGGCCTCTAACATAGTCTTAGAAACTAGATGAGAATGGAAACTGACTAAAAATGAGATTAAAATTTCGAGTTATTTCAGGCAAGCCGAAGAATAAATCAATTTACGAAACAAAACAAGCGTTGCGGCGTAGCAACTGAACAATGCGAGAGTGAGTGAGAATTTAATTTTTAGTCGGATATTTGTGAATTTCGACCATTTTTTGAGCTGTTCAATCGAATAATGATAAAATTCGACTATTTTTTTTTTATTAGTTTTCTAGGCGAACATTTGACAAATTCGATAAATTTTTCAGATTTTTGTCGTTATTTTTAAATAGAAATGTTTTTTCGTTTTCAGTCGAGTAATTATCAAATTCGACGACGTTAAAGAATTCGTTCTTATGCAATGTTTACACTCGCGACCAGCTGGCATGCAAGTAGCATTACATCGTGATATACCGAGATATAATGTAATCAATCGCTTGATCATGTCCTGCAATGAAATTAAACTTGCATGCGAGTTGCTCGCAGGCAGAAATGCGGCCTTAGTCACTCTGTTGTGTCTGAACGCGATAGTGCAAGTACATAAATCGATGACGTATGAGAGAGCTACCAGATCCTTGGTGGGTGTGCTGCTGAGCACTCTTATCTCTTGGAGGAGCTCTTGATCTGTTGCAGCTTCAGCCGCAAGGCGTCCACCTCGGCTTCGTTGCGTTGGGAGAGCGTCTGTGTAGTGTTGTGTAGCTGTGGAAGCAATAGCAATATGTTAGACAGCGCCTAGGTGACGTTATGAGCATCGTAACCATAACTGAAACTATCGGATCATCATAATCATCATTTCAGCTGTTGGACATAGGCCTCCCCCAACCTTTTCCCGTAACCTTTACCAGGTCATCGATCCATTTTGTAGAAGGCCTTCCAACGCTGCGTCTTTCGGTACGTGGTCGCCATTCCAGAACCTTTCGGCCCTAACAGCCATTCTAGTCTTGAAGACACCTAAATTATAATTGGACGGGAAGACTGCAGCAGGCAAATTGTTCCAGTCCTTCGATGTATGCGGTATAAATGACGAGGTGAAAAGTAGTATAACAAGAGGTTTAAGGACGTATTTACGAATTTGCGCGCTTCAATTCTAGGTATTTCGACTTACTACTACACGTGCACGGCTCACACACACAGCGACTAGCGCGAAGCGGCGAAATTATGAGTGAACTGACACGGCTTGATCCTTGAGCCTACTATTATTTATATTTTAGAAATGTATTTTTTTTAAACTTACCTACGGTGATTTGTATTCATTTTTTTTTATTGTGAAATAGTAAAAAACAGTAGTTACCATTGAACAGTGATTGGTTGGTAAGCAATCTAAGCGCATCTCTCACTGTACGGGAATTACTTACAAAGCGAGGGAATGTTATACTGGTAATGTACCTGTGTACCATGTCGCCGTGTGTACCATGTATTTATTTATTTGTTTATCCCATTGATATATTATAAGAGAAGATACGTTACGCACTAACATCGCAATCAGAAAACCTGGACTCGAAACTCACACATCTATGATCAGTGTCGACACAGTCGCAAACGTATATTCACTGATAGACAAGGACTAAGAGCCGGCGTTGTCGAGCGAGTGAAATCGCGTTAGCCGCCGAATGTTTACGATTATAAATGACGTGAGCTCTATCTATCTCGCTTCGCAAAATGGCGATCAAAACAATAAGCGTAATTAGAAGAAGAGAAATTAGAGTGCGAGTCGCACAGGACCGTTCATTATGGCGACATTTGGAGGAGGCCTATGTCCAACAGTCTTTGGGTTGAAATGATGATGATAAAATGTTTTATACATTGTCAACTCTATAGATGTTGTTGAACTGTCCAGCTGGAATCGATTGACAACTTTCCTAGTATATCACTGCGCAATTAGAATGCTGTACAAAGCAAGATAATGATGCAATGAATAAACACTAACAAAAATAAGAAGCAGGTAAGCAGAACTAACCCTATTTAATAAATAAAAAAATCTTAATCAATTCTTAGTAGTAGTTTTGGAGGTATACCTTCAGGTCGCTCCAGCAAGTCCTAAGGTAAGGTCTCATCATAACTAACACAACGAGCCCAAACTAGGTGCTCTTAGCTCTACTCTTTTATTAGTTCCAGTAGAAGTCTTGGAGGTATACCTTCAGGTCGCTCCATCAAGTCCTAAGGTAAGGTCTCATCATAACTAACACAACGAGCCCAAACTCGGTACTCTTAGCTCTACTCTTTTATTAGTTCCAGTAGCAGTCTTGGAGGTATACCTTCAGGTCGCTTCAAGTCTTAAGGTAAGGTCTCATCATAACTAACACAACGAGCCCAAACTCGGTACTCTTAGCTCTACTCGTTTATTAGTTCCAGTAGCAGTCTTGGAGGTATACCTTCAGGTCGCTCCATCAAGTCCTAAGGTAAAGTCTCATCATAACTAACACAACGAGCCCAAACTCGGTAAACCTTGCTCTACTCGTTTATTAGTTCCAGTAGCAATCTTGGAGGTATACCTACAGGTCGCTCCATCAAGTCCTAAGGTAAGGTCTCATCATAACTAATACAACAAGCCCAAACTCGGTACACCTAGCTCTAATCGTTTATTAGTTCCAGTAGCAGTCTTGGAGGTATACCTTCAGGTCGCTCCATCAAGTCCTAAGGTAAGGTCTCATCATAACTATAACAACGAGCCCAAACTCGGTACTCTTAGCTCTACTCTTTTATTAGTTCCAGTAGCAGTCTTGGAGGTATACCTTCAGGTCACTTCAAGTCCTAAGGTAAGGTCTCATCATAACTATAACAACGAGCCCAAACTCGGTACTCTTAGCTCTACTCGTTTATTAGTTCCAATAGCAATCTTGGAGGTATACCTCCAGGTCGCTCCATCAAGTCCTAAGGTAAGGTCTCATCATAACTAATACAACGAGCCCAAACTCGGTACACCTAGCTCTACTCGTTTATTAGTTCCAGTAGCAGTCTTGGAGGTATACCTTCAGGTCGCTCCATCAAGTCCTAAGGTAAGGTCTCATCATAACTAACACAACGAGCCCAAACTCGGTACACCTAGCTCTACTCGTTTATTAGTTCCATCAGCAATCTTGGAGGTATACCTTCAGGTCGCTCCATCAAGTCCTAAGGTAAAGACTCATCATAACTAACACAACGACCCCAAACTCGGTAAACCTTGCTCTACTCGTTTATTAGTTCCAGTAGCAATCTTGGAGGTATACCTCCAGGTCGCTCCATCAAGTCCTAAGGTAAGGTCTCATCATAACTAATACAACGAGCCCAAACTCGGTACACCTAGCTCTACTCGTTTATTAGTTCCAGTAGCAGTCTTGGAGGTATACCTTCAGGTCGCTCCATCAAGTCCTAAGGTAAGGTCTCATCATAACTAACACAACGAGCCCAAACTCGGTACACCTAGCTCTACTCGTTTATTAGTTCCATCAGCAATCTTGGTGGTATACCTTCAGGTCGCTCCATCAAGTTCGAATTGAAATGTTTTATTCAAGAAAAAATAAAAGAAACTAAATAAATCTTATTGATAGTCTTTAGTCAGCACAAAACACGTGAAGTATCAAATTAGGTTTATCAAATATTTTGTATTCGTACAGCGATCTTATTCCACACGAATTTCTGCTTACAAGCGACACAGTGTCCACTCACGACGGCGGCCGAGCGCAGACTAAAATTTTTATTTCAATTCTTATGCAATAATTCAAGACAGTGACTAGCAAAATAACCCTTATGTTCAATGCATTAAGATTCGCGCGATAGAGCTAAATTTGTTGAAAAACTAAAATTGATTTGATTTTTTTCTGAGACTAATTAGAACATTTTGGTAGTTTTTTTTTAACGTATTTTTTAGTTGATTATGTCTCCTTACATAATATATTTTTAAATAAACAAAATCTTTTATCAAACGGAAGAAAAATGTTCCTGAACTCAATACGAAATCTTCAATTTTGTGTGAAGAGGTACGGGAAATGATTTATTACAGTGTTATAAACCAAATTTTTCAAATAAAAAAATTATGTCATTTCAAGATGAAGGAGTAATCTATCTGTGGAAATTATTATTTACGTTTAGTTCAGTTTAATTCTGCTGCAAAATGTACCGAAAAACTGCTTTATTTGGTCAGTTTTGTAAACGCGTCCTTAATGCGTACAATGCAGTCCAAATGAGAATAGGATCGATTGCCATGTTGTGACGTCACGACGAACTGTCCAGGTCGCTCGTCTATGGAATGCATTGCCTGTGACAATAAAACGTGCGCAAACACTACCTGTGTTCAAAAAGCTTGTGAAGGAGCATTACTTGACACTGTGACATTGCGTTCGATGTATCACTTATTCTCTTGCCTGTATATTTTTTGTATGTATGTATATATGTATCTATTTTAGTATTAATAATTTATAATTTATATTTGCACCAAGTGTAACCCCATTTTGTGTCCTGGAAATTTCTGTCCATACTAGGTTGTCTGGAAGAAATCGCCGAGTGCGATAAGGCCGCCGATTGTATGTTTTTCTTTTTTCTATGGTTTCCCTTTATAATAATTGTAATCTTGTTGTACAATAAAGTGTAAATAAATAAAAACTGTCAAATTGAAGAAATCGGGTACGGCGAGCAAAAAAAAAAATGGGAAATAAGAAAGAAAATGGTTATGTTTTTTACGTAATTATGACTTAAAACAATATATTTAGCTAATTTATATTAAGCAATAACATTTTTACTTCACCTAGACTCAATCAAGACTTCGTAATACTAAGCAAAAAATACCCTTTATTTATACGCAAATAAGGTTTTTTTGCAAACTGTACTTTTCACTCAACAATTGACAGATCGAGGTTATTGGCTTTCCTATTCTTATTTGGAACGCATAGTACAAAATGATTTAGTTCTACTTACGTCAAGTTGCGGATCGATGCTGTGTGTTCTTGGTAAGGTGTTCTCGTTGATGGAGTCGGCGAGAGTGCGGTTGTCGCCGACCGGCGTGCGCGGCTGGGACGACGGTGATGATTCCGTTTTTAATCCGGCTTTGGCCTAGAAATAAAAAAATGTACGAAAGATAAAATACCTAACAAGTAATTGGGCAATTTTATTTGCCTAAAAAGTTAGATTTGCTATAATAGCTAAAACAAAATGCTTTGCTAGTATCAGTAAGGCTAGCACAAACGCTAACAAGTTTAAAAAAATGGTCAAGGATCAGTTTTGCTTTCATATATACATTGTTTGTATTAATTATGTATTTAATAGTAAATAGTACAGCACAAACTACCTGCGTATCTTTTTTACCCAAAAGTTTTCTGTAAAAAATCGCTTTTAACAGTGATAAGACTGCCCATGATGACAACTTATTAATTTTAAGCTCACACTGTAATTTTATTTAAGGTGTACATTAAAGAGTACCTATATCAATCAAGATAATTAAAGAAAAAAATAACGAACCTGCAAAACCCGAAGTCTCTCCAAGAACATCACGTGTGACTTTTCGTCGTTTTCATTACTAATGTCTGTAACAGAATTAAAAAAATCACGTGTTTGTTAGTTACTCTTTCACGCTGAAACTGCTGAAGGGATTTGGATGAAATTTGTCACACGGAATATCACATATCCTGGAATACTTAGAATACATAGGATACTTTTATTCTGGGAGTAAGTAGCTGTTTGTAGCAGCTAGTATAAAATATAGCTCTGAATAAGGTTGCATAACAAAAGCCTGGCCGCTAAGTGCATGTCAGAGACGTTTGGCGCTCATCGGTACTGGTTTGGCACATTGTCTAAAAACTCGCCATCTACCACCGGCGCCGTTTACCCTCGCAGACCGGTTCCAAAACATCACACATGAAAATGGCTGATGAAACTCACCAATGCTATCGGATTTGTAGTCGTGTTTGTATATGGGCATAGTGGACAGCTTCCTCTGCTCGGCGACCTCGCGCAGACCTCTCTCCACGTAGTTTCGGAAATAGAACGACGAGCCTTGCATGAAAGTCCAGATGTCTACTTCTGGATGGCGCTCCTGGAACACAAATCACATGTTCAATCACATGATTACTTGCATAATTTCAGTTCTCGAATGTATCACAACTATCTTTATCGTATTCCGAGCATGAAATGTAGACAGAAAAAATATATAAAATCCTGTGGTTTATTCAGATTCAAATGATACACCCGTTGGCGCCACTTAGGCGAGAGGGCTTCAACTTTGAAAATGCGATTTATGACGCAAACGTCAATTTATTTAATGTCAAAAACATAAGGGTTTTGTCAGGTGCCCGGACCTGACGCCTCACTGCTGGCATCTGGTGTATGTCATTTAAGAAACCTTCAGTAGCCTTTTTTTTTTCTTAAAGTGGCGGCCGTTCTACTCACCCTCAAGTCATAGAGCTGCGACAAGGCATCCTTGTTGTGCTCCTTGGTACCGATCCTCTTCAGTATGAGCGCCAGTTCCTCGTGCACAGCGCGCGGCAGTCTGTTGGCTGCTAGTGCTGCGTTGTTCGGTGGGACCGATGCTAGGACGGAGCCGCCGTTCAAAGTGTCTGGGGTGTTTTCCTTCTTTTCGTCGAGTTTCAATTGCTGTAATCAGCACATGATAGTATTAGGCCGTGTTTACGGAGACGCGGCGCGTTGTGCGTTCGTTGTACTTTGCAGCAGCGGGCTGCCTCATCGTACGCGCGAACACAACATGGCAATGTACGATGACCGCCCAACGCGCCGCGTCTCCGTAAACAAGCCCTTAAAAACTATGTAATAAAAAACTGCTTATCGCACAGGATGGGTTGATGTGGCGACACTTGAGGGAGGCATATGTCCAACAGTGGTGTCAGTAGTTGTAATGATCAGGATGATGCTGAGTAGCATAGCATCAGCCTTATAATGTTCCCACTGCTGGGACTCAGGCCTCTTTAAGAGAGGGAATGGGCCGTAATCCACCACGCGGGCCCAGTGCGGATTGCTGGATGTCACATGTCTTCGAATTTTTAGCTCTAGGATATCCGGCTCTAGGATGTTTCCTCACGATGTTTTCCTTCACCGTTTTGAGAGCAGTGGTGATGAATTAAATTACACAAAGTAATGCGCCTGGCTGGGTTTGAACCCGCGACCTTCAACTCGTAAGTCGGGGCCGTTACCACTCGGCCACCAATGCTGAGTAAAGTAAGGTTTTACCCGTAACTCAAAAGATGCAGCGTTTATGTAGACGATCGCCATTTGGTTTCCCTAGTTAGTAGCGCCATCTTTGTGATTATGAATTATATCTCGATTTTGCTAGACAAATACCTCAGTTTGACAATTAAGTGGTTACCTTGAGTACTTTGAGGAGGTATGGATACAGATCAGATTCATTGACGTCAGGTATCTGTGTGAGGTGGTTCGTGATGGAGCCTCCCTTCATTTTGACTAGAGTATGCACCAATGTTTTCACTGTCCTGTAACATAAAACAATATTACACCTAAAACATTTGTCTCAAGAAAAGCTGCTTGTTTGGATAAGAGCTCTGGTGATTTCCCAAACTAAGTTTTTTTTTTATGGTCTGAAAATTCTCCTAGAGCGGGAGAATTAATCATCCAATTACTTCTCCAGCTCTACGGCAAGTACGTCCCTGTGACCTAGAATCCTGAAAGGTATGAAGCAAGGCCTTATAGTACAGGCATAGGAGACTGAAAACTGTAAGTTTGAAGTTACGTCATAAAAAAAGTTATGAATCGGAAAAAAATCCGAGTCTCGATACGGGAATTAAATTATTAACATAGGTAGGTTTTCATAAAACCCTCAGTGCGCGAGTCTCTTAGACAGATTTTTCAAAACTTAAAAGTGCAGAAAAGATTACATACCTGTATGGCGTATCACTAATATCAGGGTTCTTCTTCCAGTAGCTATTAGGGTATGCCTTATAGAACAGGTGTATCCTGTAGAGTACGGCGTCATAGTCTATCGAGTTGACGTCCCACGTGGAGATCATCTTCAGGGTCTTCCAGAAGCACTTGAGGAGCAGGTCTTGGTAGCGAGGGCATGCGGGGTCGGACACACCGATTGACTCGTGGAGGAGGGATACTATTGCACTGTGGAAGAAAGTAAACAATAAAGGTTTCGATCACTGGCAACACGCACTGGTCATTGACTTTCTTATATATGATTTCCACAATCTTTATAATCTTCTTTTTACATATAAAAATGAATAGCTGTTCGTTAGTCTCGCTCCAGAACGGTTCGACCGATTTGGCCAATTTTGGTCTTGAAATATTCGTGATACTCCAGGGAAGGTTTAAACGGTGAGAAAATATGGAAAAATTCACGAAAACAAATCGATCACTAGACGGTACGAAGTTTGCCGGGTCAGCTAGTAATTATATGTAATTCATACATATACAGAATCGTGTTATTAACATGATTTCGAGCTGTTGATTATGTTCAAATAACGAGGAGAACTGTAATTGCGCGATGCAGGATTTCTTAGTTTAGTTCATATGTGGCTCCGAAGATTTCACTACAGAGGTACTGCTGAAAAGGCTTTAAAAGATCTTTCACTGGCAGCAAAGCTTGGAAAAAGCGTAATGTGCTGTGCAATAGGCGAGTTGTTGTACAGTTACCATAAGAGGGGCGTCCTGGGCGAGTGCTCCAGCACCCGGACGCACACGTTGTTGAGGATGCGCACGAGGCGCTCGGCGTCGGGCCCGGCGCCGGCGCCGCCCGCGCCCAGCACCCGCAGCAGTTCCCCCACGAGAGAGCACAGCGCCGCTTCGCCCACATGGGAACCGCAGCCTGCTGTTTCGTAGAACTGGACAAAGGAAGGTGACTGTTTTATTGTATGTTGATCATGAAGGTCTTTAGAAGTTAGGTGTACGGTCCACGCACTCGTAGATTCATAGACGCGTATTTTGTACGCTTTGTGTACGCTTGCTCACAGCTTATATACGTCGTCGTGACGATGAAATGGCAACGACAGCATGACGTTGCAGCTTCGTCAAGTTTTATAGTTTTGTATGTAAGCTTCACGCAGGCTTACATACACCAAGCGTATAATAACGAATACGCTTCGATGAAGCTACGACCGTGGTAGCTACGTGGTGGGGTCTTGATTTTATTTGTCGAGGATTATGGGTGGTGATGACTATATTAATTTGTCACAGTGAGCTATAACCAAAAGACGTATAAAATCGCTATATGTCATAAAAATCAATTTAATTTTGACAACATCTTTATTTTGGAACAATGAGAGTGATTTTCATATGTACATGCTATATTGGCTCAATATTTTAATTAAAATGCCTGAATAACATCTTTCATTTGAAGTGCATTAGCCACTAAATTATCGCATTAAAGGATAGTGATGCAAAATCCATTTTTAACCGACTTAAAAAAAAAAGGTTTTTCTTATTGATATGAATGAGAGTAGTTCTAAATAAAGTCTTTTTTTTTCTATGGTGTTAATCAGAAAGCCAGTGCACGGTTACAATTGGTTGACTCTGGTATGGATAACCGGCAAGAACGTCAGTTCCACTGCAAGTTATCGAGTTAGCCGTTTCTAAAAATCCTAGAGCTTTTTGGCAATATGTTAAAACCAAACAACAAACCAACTGTTAGCCATCAGTGTTTAAATTTGATGAAGTGTCGACTGGAAATGGGGAAGAAATCTGTAATATGTTTGGTACTTTGGTAACTACTTCCGTTTCTTAGGCACTGCGAGAATGGATCAGCTCGATCAATCTACTGGTTTTATATCAGACATTAGCTCTATCGATGTGCGAGAATAGGAGCTATTTCGCTTGTCCCAGCAAATTGATATTAACAAATCTGCTTTATAGCCAAATGTGGCAATTGTCTGTTCATACCATTGACATTATTGTTTAAACGGTCATTCGACTCGGAAGTGGTGCCTATTATCTAGAAGTCGGCGTATATAACGCTGATACATAAAAAAGGACCTACGGACAACGTTGTTAAATAAACTCTGCATGTTTGCTAAAATTATGGAGAAAATCGTGCACGTGCAACTTTCCTCTGCACTTAAATTAAGTTTCTCCGTACATCAATATGGTTTTTAAGGGGTCGCTCCACCACCTCTAACCTCGTGGTCTGTAGTGAATTCTTATCTGATCATATGTCTAAGCGGTCTCAGGTCGACATACACTGACTACAGCAAATGCTTTGATCGAATAGATCATGCGCTTCTAATGCGGAAACTGTTAAGACATTGGTGTGAGGGGCAGCCTGTACAGATGGTTTGTATCAAATTTTGAAAACAGATGCCAGACTGTAGTACTCAACGGCTATGCCTCGAGAGTGATGTACATCCCTTCAGGAGTCCCCCAAGGATCTTTATTGGGACCCACGTTATGTAATATTTTTGTAAATGACATCACTTCATGTTTCCTACATTCAAAAATCTTATTGTATGCAGATGACATGAATAACTTGAGTCAAGTTTCATCAATCGAAGACGCACTTCTATTTCAGGAGGATCTGGACCGTTTCCATAATTACTGCGATAGAAATAAGTTGGATTTAAATACCTCCAAATGTTACGTGTGAACATATATTCGTAAGTCAAACCCTATTATGTACGATTATAATAAACAAGGCCTCTAAAGTTTTGGGCTTCATTTTCAGGGTTTCCTCAAGAGTTTAAGAATGTCAAAATCATGAAAATACTTTACTGTGCCTTTGTTCGCAGCCATCTTGAATATGCTTCTCAATTTTGAATCCAAAAGCGCTTTTTAAGGTACATTCAGTATCAATCAAATTCTTATCTTCCTAACTATAAATAGCCGGTGCAAGAATTTTAATATTCTTCCTTTACTTACATGAACGAAGAAAAATTGTAGATCTTGCCTACATATTTAATGTGATGGATGGATCTATTGATGTACCTGAACCGGTGGCCAAGATTAGACTGTGTGTACCATCTGTTTTTCCTCAGAAACCTGATCTTCTGCACATACCTATCGTGAAAACTGTCTACAGGTAGAACTCATATACAAAGAGTGTGTCGAATGTTCAACACAGTTTACCAGGATGTTGAGCTTGATTTATTTGCAAATAGAGCCCAGAAACTTAAAAAATTCTTTGAAGCTTGACTTTGTAATTTATTGTATTTTCGTTTCTTTTTTCTCCTTATGTTTCTATGTTTAATACTTACGTAATTTATGTCGTTTTGTTAATTTTATTTATAAATTTATTTATGTGAAACTTGTATTTGGCCTTCTTTTGCATGTAATGTTTTTTACAAGTTAATGGTTATTCTCTTTAAATGATGTTTGAGTATTACAATATTTCCATATTGTCGGTAGCAAATAAGTAAACCGTTGGTTACCGTAGTGAGTGCGCTGGCCAGGTACTTGTATGCGGGCAGCGCGTCGTGCGGCGGCGCGGTGCGCAGGCGCCGCAGCTGCGCCGCCACGGCGCCCACCAGCCGCGCCTCGTGCGGCGCCAGCGCGCCGCCGCGCCCCGACACCAGCGCGCCCGAGATCAGCGACAGGGCGCGAATTGCGGCCTGCCAAAATGTACCAAATAAGTGCGCTGTACTAAACACAACGCGACGCAGTCAGGCATCAGTAGCTATAGAGCATCAATACAGTCGCGTGTTTGTATCAGCACAGTCACACGTTTGTTTCAGCATCAATACAGGAGGTCTACTCTCTTTCTCCGAAACGAAACTTTCGTAAACGAACGAAATTCAAACGAAGTTTCGTTAGTGACCCTACTCTGGGGGTCTACTCTCTTTCTCCGAAAAACGAAGTTTCGGAAGAAATTTCGCGTTTCCTACCACGGTTCATTTCGTTCCCGAAATTTCATACGAACGAAAATGGTTTGACGTTCCGAATCTCTAAACCTACTCTAATTGGCAATGTTTCGAAAAAAAAAATGAATATGACACACGAATGTTTCGCAATTTTAACGTCAAATTGACGAAACCAAAAACCTTACCTTTCCTTACCTTAACCTTACCTTATTTTCGTGTTTGTGGATTTTGTGTAAAAAATCCTTAAAATGGCTTCAACAATAATGCTCGTAATTAAAGCAGCTCCACGTGAAAAACGTTTAAAGTACACAAGCAACCGATGAACAGATGGATTATTCGGAATTTTAACCTCAAACCTACGAAACCAAAAGTGTTATATGTTGATCTTCGTTTGTGTGAATTTTGTAGGAAAATTGCTTAAAATGGCCTCAAAAATGCTTTAAATCAAAGCGGCTCTACGATATACAATGCCCTTCACGCCGCCAGAGATAGAATCATATGGAGAAATATCATTCAAGGAAAAGTGATGAAGCAGAGTGGTCACGATCCTCAGCATTGAGGAAAACAATGCAACGGGGAGGAATTACAGCAGCTCTACGTGAACGACGTTTAGAGCGTACAAGGAACCAGCGACACTTGCGCAACCAGCTTAACATTACGCAAATTCCTGACTTAGTTTGTTGGAAAAGACAGACTCAGACGGCAATTATTTGAAGAGTTGTGCCAGGAAATAGTGCTTTTATTACCTCCAAAGGCATCTTCCCACCAAAGCACTAGAAAGTGGAGTGCTACTGTGATGTGTTCAGGGTAGCAAAACTCTAGGAAGTTGAGTGCTACTGTGATGTATTCAGGGTAGCAAAGCGCTAGAAAGTGGACTGCCTTAAGTTCTTGTAGTTCAGTGAGATTTTAATAAAAGACTAAAATACATGTATAATGTTTATCATTTTTATTAATTTGAACCTTGTAAGATTTAGGAATTTTCATGACACCAGTAGTCGACTGGCTGGTTATGCCTATCTTCCTGGCTGGGTTCTAGGTTCACAGCTACCTCAGGCTGTGAAACGTTTAAAAGTTGGCTTGATTGATAGGAGGTGAGAAGGTTGATGGCATTGGTTCATTGATCTGAAAATAAAACGGATTAAATACCTAATTGTCATTAAAAAGTTGTAATTATATAAGAATTGATGGAATTAAAATGGATTTTAAATTCTTATACATAAAAATTTGGTAATAAAATCAATTATTATTTTTTAAAACAAAATTTTGACACAACTAAGATTGTGAATAAAAGAATTCTAAGAATAGACTACCTAAGATTAAATACAAATACTAGTTATATTGTAAATTTGTGTTAATATTTACTTACAAATACATATTTACTTTCTTATATCCAAAACAAAGCAGCATGTGGAGGCCGAAAATGTTATGCGATATCTCGCGATATCGACAGTTTAACTTGAAACTGTTTTTACAGAATGTTTTAAACGATCGCAAAGTATGTATCATGATGTATTAACACAACACTTGAGTAATAAACTCGGAATAAAAATCTTTTGAAAAAATCAAACAAAACATATTAAGTTGACGAGTGCTGCCAACTCTACCAAATATTTTTTGCAAAATCTACATTAAAAAAATGCCAAAAACATGCTAAAATTTCTAGAAAATGTAAAAATAAAACAATGACGCGCATTTATTAATTTAAAAATCTTAACAATAATGGCAAGGAAGCACTGAAAGAACTAATTTTGTGACACAAATAAAATATGAAGACCTTCGTCTGTATCCTCTTCATTAGATACAACCGAAGCAGATTCGACCGGCTCTGAAGCCACTCCTTCAAATCGGATATCAATTCCCAGTCCAAATTGTGATATTTTTATGGCATTGTCAATGAATTAACTCTATTACTATCTCTTAGGGCCGGACCACACGATGCGAATCGGCGGGCCGTACGAGCAGGGTAGCGTCACTTGTGAGCCCGTCGATTCGTCGAAGTATTTGCGGTGCGGCGCCGCAACGCATCGTGTGATCCGGCCCTTATTCAATGCACGTAGCCACATACGAATCAAACAAAACAAAATTACCTTCGATGACAACATCGACTTAAACAATAAACAATTATGTAGTTCAATTCAAGCGGGATTCCCCTGATCACTAGTTCACTACGGTCGTGTTCAGAAACATCACCGCGTTATTCAGGTTTATTTTTGTTTTTGGAAATTCAAGTATCAATATCTTCGCGAATAAAATGCTAAAAAATATGCTAAACTGTGCCCATTCCCTCTCCTAAAGAGGAGTCCTGAGTCCAAGCAGTGGACACATTATAAGGCTGATGCTATGCAGTGCAATGTAATGATAAACTGAATTTATGCATGCCAAATCACTTATAAAATTGCTAAATTTAGCCATAATAATGCTAAATTGTTAACACTGAAGTTAACAATTTTGACAAGTTACAAGATTGTTTTTCTTCGTCTCATTTGGGCAGGCTAAGGTCTTAAAACTCACAACCTCGCCGCCAATAATAAGTACTTTTTTGAGTTCAATTTATATTCTATGTATAAATATTACAAGAAATATTTAATAAATCATATATTAAAATACAAATAAATATACAAAATGTGTATTGCAATTGATAAGTAGGTAAAAAAAGCACTGGCAACATGATATATTTTTCAAAAAGTCAAACTAAAAATCAAGTTGAAGTTGACATTTGTTATAATTGACACATTACGTATCTGTGGATCCGAACTTCATGTGCGTGTCCGAACATGAAACAGAGTAGGTTCACTGACGAAACTTCGTTTGAATTTCGTTCGTTTACGAAAGTTTAGTTTCGGAGAAAGAGAGTAGACCCCCTGTTTCATGTTCGGACACGCACATGAAGTTCGGATCCACAGACAATCTTCGTGATTGAATGGAATGAACAATATTGTGTGGGTCTTTTTATATGTCATTTAAAATAAATTACGGTTTTTAAGCTAATTTTGAATCTGGCTTTATTTTAAAATTTTACTTTTACTATGTGGTTTATTAAATATTACTAGTAATATTTATAAATAAAATTTAAATGTGTTGTTAAATACAAATTTTTGATGAAATTCACCACGACATTATTAAAACATCCTTTTTTACGACCTTTGCTAACCGACTTATTTAAAGATCACCATTTCTTGCCAATCATCGGTACTAACATATGACAATTAAAAATATCTGTATAATCACACGTAATGTGTCAATTATAAGAAATGTCAACTTGAACTTGATTTTTAGTTTGACTTTTTGATAAATATATCATGTTGCCAGTGCTTTTTTTTACCTACTTTTCAATTTTGCAATAAAAATTTTGTATATTTATTTTTATTTTAATGTATGATTTATTAAATATTTATACATAGAATATAAATTGAACTCAAAAAAGTACTTATTATTGGCGGCGAGGTTGTAAGGTTTAAGACCTTAGCCTGCCCAAATGGGGCGAAGAAAAACAATCTTGTAACTTGTCAAGATTGTTAACTTCAATTTAGCATTATTATGGCTAAATTTAGCAATTTTATAAGTGATTAATTCAATTTAGCATTGCATTGCATCAGCCTATGTGTCCACTGCTTGGACTCAGGCCTCCTCTCTGGTAGAGGGAATGGACACAGTTTAGCATATTTTTTAGCATTTTAATCTGGAAGATATTGATACTTAAATTTCCAAAAACAAAAATAAACCTGAATAACGCTGTGATGTTTCTGAACAAGACCGTAGTGAACTAATGATCAGGGGAATCCCGCTTGAATTGAACTACATGATGGTTTATTGTATAAGTCGACGTTGTCATAGAAGGTAATTTTGTTTTGTTTGATTCGTATGTGGCTACGTGCGTTTAATAAGAGTTATTGATAGAGTTATTAAATTCACAATGCCATAAAAATATCACAATTTGGACTGGGAATTGATGTCCGATTTGAAGGAGTGGCTTCAGAGCCGGTCGATCTTCTTCCGGTTTTATCTAATGAAGAGGATACAGACGAAGGTCTTCATATTTTATTTGTGTCACAAAATTAGTTCTTTCAGTGCTTCCTTGCCATTATTGTTAAGATTTTTTAATAAATGCGCATCGCTGTTTTTTTTTTACATTTTCTGGAAATTTTAGCATATTTTTGGCATTTTTTAAATGTAGATTTTGCGAAAAATATTTTGTAGAGTTGGCAGCACTGGTCAACAAGATTTTTTGTTTGATTTTTTCAAAAGGTTTTTATTCAGAGTTTATTACTCAAGTGTTGTGTTAATACATCATGATACAAATTACATACTTTGTGATCGTTTTACACATTCTGTGAAAACAGTTTCAAGTTAAACTGTCGATATCACGTAACATTTTCGGCCTCCACATGCTGCTTTGTTTTGGATATAAGAACTTTGTAAGTAAATATTAACATAAATATACAATGTAACTAGTTTTTTTTTAGTCCTAGGTAGTCTATTCTTAGAATTCTTTTATGCACATTCTTAGTTGTGGCCGAATTTTGTTTTCAACATTAATAATTGATTTTATTACCATATTTTATGTATAAGAATTTAAAATCCATTTTAATTCCATCAATTCTTATATAATTACAATTTTTTAATGGCAATTAAGTATTTAATCTGTTTTATTTTCAGATCAATGAAGCAACGCCATCCACCTTCTCACCTCCTGTCAATCAAGCCAACTTCTAAACTTTTCACAGCCACGAAGATAGGCATAACCAGCCAGTCGACTACTAGTGTCATGAAAATTCCTAAATCTTACAGGGTTCAAGTTAATAAAAATTATAAACATTATACATGTATTTTAGTCTTTTATTAAAGTCTCACTGAACAACAACTTAAGACAGTCCACTTTCTAGCGCTTTGCTACCCTGAATACATCACAGTAGCACTCAACTTCCTAGAGTTTTGCTACCCTGAACACATCACAGTAGCGCTCTACTTTCTAGTGCTTTGGTGGGAAGATGCCTTTGGAGGTAATAAAAGCACTATTTCCTGGCACAACTCCTCAAATAATTGCCGACTGAGTCTGTCTTTTCCAACAAACTAAGTCAGGAATTTGCGTAATGTTAAGCTGGTTGCGCAAGTGACGCTGGTTCCTTGTACGCTCTAAACGTCTTTCACGTAGAGCTGCTGAAATTCCTCCCCCTTGCGTTGTTTTCCTCAATTCTGAGGATCGTGACCACCCTGCTTCATCACTTTTCCTTGAATGATATTTCTCCATATGTTTCGGTCTCTGGCGGTGTGAAGGGCATTGTATATCGTAGAGCCGCTTTGATTAAAAGCATTTTTGAGGACATTTTATGTAATTTTCCTACAAAATTCACACAAACGAAGATCAAAATATAACACTTTTAGTTTCGTAGGTTTGAGGTTAAAATTCCGAATAATCCATCTGTTGATCGGTTGCTTGTGTACTTTAAACGTTCTAAACGTGGAGCTGCTTTTATTAAGAGCATACTAGAGGCCATTTTAAGAAATTTTCACACAAAATCCACAAAAACGAAAATCAAAAGGTAACGTTTTTGGTTTCGTCAATTTGACGTTAAAACTTCGAAACATTCGTGTGTCATACTCATTTTTTTTTTTTTTTGTAACATTACAAATTAGAGTAGGTTTAGAGAATTGGAACGTCAAACTATTTTCGTTCGTATGAAATTTCGTGTACGAAATGAACCGTGGTAGGAAACACGCGAAATTTCTTCCGAAACTTCGTTTTTCGGAGAAAGAGAGTAAACCCCCAGTAACGTGTTTATGTGGATTCAGAGTTGCTAAAATAGTGATGCAAAGAGCGACTTACGTCTAAAACAAATATCCAAGCACAGAAAATATCGTTCGCCATCGGTGAGAAGAAGGTTTAAAGCAGCCAACACCACACATACACTTAAAAAAAAGGTGAATCAAATTATACTCACATTTAAGTCAGGACTCGCTATTGAATGAATAGTATCAGCTAATTGCGAGTCGTCTACGTGTGACGTTAGAGAATGTGGCTGTGGCGTGACTAGCGGGTGCGGCGCGGCGTGGCGCGGCGGCGACATCGTTACCATACTGAAAAGAGACGACATGATAATTGTTTCGCTTAATGATATAAGTTCTTTTAATCGTAAGTGGCACTGCCTAAATCTGTATGTATTGGTTAAATTTTAAGATCACGGCTTATTAGAGCCACCCGGAAATTAGTTATTCATAAGTATAGCTGTTTGAAAATGATTGATTTTTTTAATTTCGATGTTACAAGTAAAAATAGTTGTTTATTCAGACCTGGAGGTGGTGGGGGGCGGCGCATGCGTGACGTGGCGCATGCCGCCGGAGGGGATGGGCTCGTCGAGGAACTTGAGGTCGATCTCGGCCACGTCGGGCTGGCGCAGCACGGGCACGGCGGCGTCCAGCTGCGCGATGAGCGCCGGGTCCAGCCCGAACGGGCCCGACACCACGCGCGGCTCGGGCGGCTGCCTGCACAACCAATTATTGTCCCGTTAAGTTACATCACTAGAGACCCTAGAGAAGTTCAGTTAACTTTATAAGATACTAGATCGCTTAATATGAACGATCGTATATGAAAAATCGTAGAGAAAAAAAAAGACATTCTTTTTTATTTGCAATAGACGGCGCTTAAGATGTTACTGAATCATTGACAACACTCGCTAAAGAACGCACTATCGCGAGTCGGACTCGTACACTGAGAGTTCAGTACAAACTTACCTAAGAAAACAGTTCAATTTCGGAATCCACTCACGAAATGTTTTCCGAATTGCAAAAAAGTTTTTTTTGTGACCTAATTACAAATTCAGTTTTCAGATGTTTTCCTATACTTGTACTATGACCCATTGCTTCATTCCAAATATCAGGATTCGAGGTCAACGGGAAGTAGGTACCCCACGACTTTTGATTCTCTTGAGTGTGTGAAAATGTACGTTTTTTTACGACATAAAAGGCCGTATTTTTTTTCGTTAACTTGGAAGTTTTATTTTTTGACAGTTTCAATGGACCACAGACATATGATTTTAATTTAAACTCTTTACGGAGGTATAGAGTTTAAATTAACGCGTACTCAAGATAAAGGACAGCAAAGTTATCCTATAAAGGTTCCATTTTTTCCTTTGAGGTACGGAGCCCTAAGGCCCTAAGAAAAGGATATCAGTTGTTATTTGGATGAAAAATATTCTGTCCTATTTCAGGACATAGTCTACCCGATTACTAAACCAAAATTCATCCGAACCCGTCCAATAGTTTAAGCGTAAAGCAGTAACATACATACAAACTTTCGCCTTGTGATTCATACGGAATGTCAAAATTGCAATAGTTTTCTGCATCTAAAATTTGGCCTAATACTACAGTTACAGTACGGTAGCGCTCAAAATAAACGCGCCAAATAAATGATTTATAAAAATAAATGCCAATAACAGTTGTTAACAGCAATAACCACTGCTATTGGCATTTATTTTTTCAAACCATTTATTTTTTTACGAATGCACAAACGCTAAAGTTCGCAGAGCCTAACTTCAGACGCGCCAAGATCCGTCGACCGTACTGTACTAAGCATGGAAGACCCAATCATATTAGGCTCAGTACGTAAGGGATACAGAGTATGGGGTATGGTGTTGTACTTACACAGGCATAGGCGCTGCTGGTGGAGGAACTTCCTCCTCTTCTTCTTCTTCGTATTCAGCCGGGATCGTGTCCACTGATATCACACGCCGGGGCGGTTCAGGCTCCTATTATCATAACATAAAACATAATTTATTTTTTTATCAAAATTAAAATTTTTCTAATGGTTAATAATTTCATTAGAAAGATAAGAGATTTCTGCGCGCATAATTTGATAAAATCATCATCTTTCTTCTCTTGACCCGTTTTTATTTTATGGTGGGTGAAAATCATCCAATGACATCCCCCGCC
Source organism: Leucania comma (assembly GCA_958295575.1). Taxonomy (NCBI): domain Eukaryota; kingdom Metazoa; phylum Arthropoda; class Insecta; order Lepidoptera; family Noctuidae; genus Leucania; species Leucania comma. The sequence goes on along the minus strand of OY282477.1, from coordinate 16,330,509 downwards.
CTTGGGCGGAGCGGGAGATAGTGCCAGATCTAACTGACTAAAAAACCCACCTCGTTCCTTCTTTGCCTATCATACCGGGGCCGAGCCTCCTTTTCAGAAGTCGACCCTTGGCCCCAGTAGACTTCGTCCCTACGCCGTCGCCTACGGCCCTTGACCCGTGTTATTTGGGGTCGGCGCAGCACGTTTTTTCTTCCATTCTATCCTGTCACCCGTCCCGCTATCACTAACTCCCTTTTCTTTCATATAACTCTTCACACAATCATATCTTTCTTTATTAAAAGTTGAATGAAGCTTAGATACATTTCGAATAGTGGTGAAAATATTAGAAGTTAATACATTAACTAACATCGTGAAAAAACTAAGTAAGACAATTTAAAAAAAATGTGCAGACAAGAGGCGATATTCATGTGCATGTCTGGGTATACCGTTTTATGCAATTACTCGAGAATATAAACGAGGTGTATCCGAAGTCTGAAATTGCATGTGGTCACGCAAGTGCACAAAATATGTACAGAATATTATTCACTTCTAGTATCGTTGCCAGATTCACCATATCTAGACATATTCTAAAGGCCTTGATCGACGGGCGAGTAAAACCGCGGCCTTTTGGCTTGTCGGTAAAGCTCGCCGGTGTATCATTGCAATACGAATGACGACCCTAGCTGGTGGCTCGTCGTGTTTGCTTCATTTCCTACTCGGCTCGTCGTTCAAAACTGTTTTACTCGCTAGTCGATCAGCACTGACGAGCCGCGAGTAAATCCGACGTTCTTTAAAACCGCGGTATTGGCACGTATGTCGATCACCCACTTTAATACTTTTGCCTCAATCTCCAATACGAGTATGTATAAACATTATTACCCTATTCCCAACTGCTGGGAAACAGGCACTCCCTCTTCAATATATCACACGAATCCAGTTTGTACCAGCGACCTTCAACTGTAAGTCAGGATTGTAACTGCTGAGCCAGAACTGTTCTCACATCAGCTATAGTTGATATTGGCATACAAACCTCTTGTTGTACCTGCACCGGGCGGCCGGACGCTGTGAGCGGCACGAGCATTGAGCGTCGCGACTCTGCACTGCGCGTCTTAGTCGCTCGCTTGATACGCTCTTCTAGTAGGGACAGATCTTTGTCCGAAATCTGAAAATAAAGACTTCATTTATCAAAAATGTCACATTCAGGACAAATGTTTGTGTGATGAGCACGATCATTTGTTCTGTGTCTGGGTGTAATTTATCTATATTAAGTATGTATTTAGAAATATATAAGTATGTTTATCAGTTGTCTAGTACCCATAACACAAGCTCTGCTTAGCTTGGACTAGACGACGTTGTGTGATAGTTGTGGAATATTATATTATATTATTCACATTTTTATATGGCATTAGTTAACCGCTCTGGCTTCATACGGCACCAAATCATATACATAAACCTTTCTCGTCAATTGCTCTTTCTATTTGTGAACAGTCTAAAAAAATCTGTTACGCGGTTTAGAAATTAGCGAATAGACAAACGTGGACGGCTTTGTCTTATCCTAAACTAGCTTCTGCCAGCGGCTTCGCCCGCGGGACAGCCGGTTTCTCCTTACATACTTCCAACACCCGTTTTTCCCCCTTAGGGTTGGAGTTTAGTAAAATCCGTTCTTAGCGCGTGTCTACACCCTGTAAGGAACCTACCTGCCCAATTTTAAGTTTGTAGGCGTAATAGTTTCTGAGATTTCGTGATTAATCAGTGAGAGGTATTTCGCTTTTATATATTATATATATAGATGGCTTTAGGAACCGATTCTACCGATTAAACCCACAAGGACAGGCAGTTTGTAATTTTGAATCATGCAACAACATTCCTCCAGTTATGTTTAAGGTCTAGGTGATCAGGGGCGAGGGCATTATCGCCAACTGGGTACAAATTCGCGGGTTCCAAAGGTCGAATTACTCTGTGTAAATCCTTATAGGCATCTTATTAGATTTCTATTGGCTTGAAGTATTGGCTAAAGCCACAAAATAACAAAAATTCTGTTGCCAGTTGCTTTCTCTGGTGGTCCCCCGCTGTGTTAGTCTACAATACAATCTTAAAACTTACAGAATCGCTTATAGAGATAAAATAACATAGGTTACTTCTAAGCGCACTTCATCGTCGATCACATCATTGCTTTCCATAAGCTGAGATAATGGTCAAGTGCGAGCCTAACAACAATTAAAAAACCGCACAAGTGCGAGACAAACTCGTGTATATTGGGATCCGTACAAATATGTATAAAAAACGGCAAAAAAAAAATCATATCTGTTGTATGGGACCCCACGGACAGCGGAGTCCTAGTAATGGGTACGGTTTGAGCCTTTGGGTATGGAACCCTAAAAATATATATTTACCTGGCCAATCATCTTGTACACCTTCTCCCCCTCTAGGAAGTAGGCGGAGGTGACGCAGTTGAGCGCGGCGGAGCGCACGGCGTTGTCGCGGTCGCCGATGTGTCGCGCTAACTCTTTTAGGGCTCCGCTCCCTCCACTGCCCATCACCGTGGATCCGTAAGTCTCTAGTAAGTGGCCTATGCACTCTAGACATTCTGTGGGCAGATTGATTGTATTTCAATTAGGTTCCGATATGTCCGAATGGGTCTGTAATCTAAGGCATTCTGAAGAATGATATGTCAGCGAAAGACGGCGTTTGGGGGCCAATAACTGGCAGGGCTGCGTATGCTGCTGAATCGCCGTCGCCCTGGAACGCTAAGGGTAACTAAAAGAACAAGGGAAGTTTTCAGTAAAAGTCTGACATTCAATTATCGCTCCGCCCCTAGCCGGAGAACTTATGTGATAATTTCCCCCAGAACAAAAAAACATTTAGGTATGATATTGTTAGCTGCCACAGTGCCGTAACTAGAACGGTGCTAGCGGTGCCCATGTCGCAGTTACTGAAAGAGCGCAATAATTATATATCTAGTCCTGTTTTGTTTGTATTCTACTGTTGTTTAGGTGTGCAATTACAAAAAATTCGAACCGGCCGCATAAAAGGCGACACAGCGCTGCCATAGTTTCGTATTAAAAAAAATTCAACGAAAAATATTTAAAGTACGATGTTTAGATGAAAAATTTAATAATAATTTAAACTTACCAGCTCTTTGTCTCGCATTCTTGGACTTCAGTCCTTCCATCAAGTACCCAAACAGCTTGGTTACAGAGTAGACCACACATATTTGTTTGAACAGAGCCTTCACACCATTGCGAACCGTATCTTTAGGATCGCCGACCTAAAACCAATACGAAGAATAGTTATAACTACGCAATACAAAGATTTTTAACAAAAAACAAGAGGCTTATAAAATCAAAGGTAGCTAGCTAAGTCCAAATCGGTCAAATTCTCAGGAACTAAAAAACACCGATAATATTGTCAAGTTAACGACGAAGTCAATATTTTAAAATCAGATTTATAGAAATAGAGAACATTATTCATAATCTGAATTAAAAATAATAAAACTCATTCCATATTAGAGTCTAGTGAAAATAAAATCGCACTTAGCTGTATTTGATCCTCACTATTGGAGCTGTATTTGGTTTGGAGTAACTGAATTGACTGAATAACAGTACAAATAAATAAGCTTGACAGCAAAATATATTCTGGCCTTGTTCTTCACAAATACTTGACTGACATAATCAGTTGATAATCATGATAATTATATGCAAAATAAAAACATATCATTGCCAATTCATATTATTGATAATGAAACACTATGTAATTTTCTTATCTAAGATATGGTTATCTTTCTAGTCACTGTAAATTATTATTTCATTATACATCATGTAAGTAGTTCTGGCAAGACATTTAAATTTAATGAAGTTAAGAATAAAAGTAATATTTTCCCAATCCAAGAATAACAGGATAGGCAGGGTGCGTTCACTAATACGTAGTCTCATACACAAGATATCCAAACCCGAAACATCTATCTGTAGACCAAAAAAATATTTGTTACGTGCGGAAATCGAACCCGCGACACGCAGCCCATCGCTCAATCACTGTGCTGTATAAAAAAAACTACCGACAGTCGTAAATAACGTAGTTTGCGAGACCCAACGACTCAAAACTGACGGAAAAATGTGGCAAGGCAGGATTTACTAAAGAAGGCAAGATCAAAAGGATTCAAGGACTTACAAAGATGTTATTACTTATTTATTCATTTATTAATGAATAAATACTAGCTTGTGTCCGCGACTTCACCTGCTTTTAAGTACAAAAGTATCCCAAGGGTACATATTCCCTAGTATAGTAGTTGTAAAGAGTATCCTATACGCTATTCCAGGATATAATCTTTCTGTATGCCAAATTTCCTGCAAATTCATTCAGCTGATTGAGCGTAAAGGAGTTTGTGAGAGTGTGTGTATGTTTGTAAGCATACACACTCACTAACATTCACATTATCATTATTATCATTTAAGTCGAAAGACGTCCACTACTGGAAATAGGGCTCCCTTCGCGTGTCACCACAAAACACCAGTCCCGTGCGTCTCGTATCCATCCAATTCCCGCGACCCTCACTATGTTATGTTAACGTCGTGGGAGGGCGCATCAACACTGTGTCTTCAGGTACGCGGTCGCCGCTCCAGAACCTTTCGAACGCATCGACGGTAGGTTCTTTTTGCATGATCGCATCAGGAATGAAGACACTTCAAACTATTAGTTTGATAAAATAAACCAACTTACCTTGAGCACCAGATAAGGTATAAAACAATTAGCTTCATACTCCGGCATGGTGTAATCACTGTCCATCAAATGAGTAAACACTATGGACAAATACTCCAAGCCCTTGAGGATGACTGATGGGTTGGTGTCGAAGAACCTCAGGGTCAACCATTTGAGGACCAGGTCTAAGTTAGCCATTAATGCTTGGCCATTGTCATGTAAGTCTTCCGATAGGGCTTCTATCGCTTTTAGATGGTATCTGTGGGAAGAGTAAATTAATTACATAAGGTTCTAACTGAAAGTTCAGTCTTATAAGGAAGGCAGCAGGACTATAGTACCTTATGATACAAGTGTGTAATGTAGGAGGTTACCGTCGAGGCGGTATTAAGACTTGGCGAGGGTCTTAAGAGAGCCAAGAACGGTAACCATTCATTACTCACGTGTATCATACGACGTTTTTCAATACACTTGTCAAGAAAAATAATTTAGTTAGCTAATATTACAACGGTAAAACTAGTAAAAATTTTCATAACATGGCGGTAAAAAATTAAATCTGTTGCTTGCCTATGAGCATGCGCTAGGCTATGGCTATATGGTCTTTTGATCATATTGCCTAGTCGTCGTTTGTTTTCTTGTGTGAAAAGTTTTTACGTTAATGTCATTCGTAGTCACAATAGAATATGAATGAAAACATTTTAAAATGTAGTATTTGATTTATTTTAATTAATACAGACCATGAATTTCACTCGAAAAAATTACGCCAAAAACCGCGCGCATCTTAAAATGACGACCATAGACCACAAACAATTTTTATTTTTTTGTATTCAAAATTTGTTTTGCGAACAAAGAGGTTGAACAAAAAGGTTATATCTAAATTACAGCACTAGTGCGTAATGGTAATCAAAATGTCACAGTTTGGTAACAGGTGCCATTATGTACCTAAGTGTAGTGCAATAAGAGCCACTTTCTGAGCAAGTGTATTGAAAAGATTATTACAGCAGGATTGTTGGAAACATTTAAGCTGTAACTACATTACACCGACGCAAACGTGTAACACGCCTGATTTGTTCGTAGAACGATATCGCGTGGCGTGGATTAAGTGTAGCTCTCAAAGTCTAGTTTCCATATATAATGTATGGAGACCGACGCGCCCAGATCGGTGTGTGTGGCACACGTGTGCACAATATAGTTCTAGCAACAGTAATCTGTGTGATTGTTACATGGTTAATGTGAACGCAGCTATGTAATTTACTATGGCCTAATTGGTCAAAGGGCGTGGCAAAATAGAGTGACTGCGATGAGTCACTATTTTCTTAACGCGAATTCGTAATAGTTATTATACCTCATAGATATTGCAAAAATATGGCAGATGTAGCTTAAAAATCAAACCTGAAACCAATTTATACTTTGGGAACAAACATACCTACTGGAAAACAAGGAATATAACGAAATTACACATACCTGAAGTCACTATGGAACATGTTGGCAATAAGTTGCTTGTTCATTCCGGCGGTAGTCATTTGCTCCTTTAGCAGCTCGAAGAATTCTTCGCGGGGAGTTGTAAAGTTCCACTTCAATACTGTGGAAGATATAAATTGTTTATAGAGTTTTTGCGAGATGATTATATAACTATTTAACGATTTAATATCCTCTTTAAAGAAAACCTTCTCATATTAAAAAAATTCTTAGCTACACACTGATACTTCTTCTGAATCCCTTTTAGACACATTTACATGCTAAAACTTTTGGGATAATCTTATAGAACGGTTATCATGCTTGCTTAGAAAACGGGTGTGAACGAAATGAAAACATATTTTTTAATATATTATGTTTGGTGCTGGACCAGACAGCAAAAGAAGGCGCCAGTTACTCGACTCAGGTTACTCGAGGCACAGCTCGCTCATACAAGTAGCCGCAGCGAGCACACGCGGCGAGCGGCAACACGCGCGGGAGCGGGGACCGCGCACTAGTTCGAGCTAACCGTACTCACTGTCAACAGGCACTCGTCAGTGAGATTTACTGTCCACAGACGCGTATTCGTCATCCTGCGCTTGATGTACGCCTGCTTATAGCTTACATACAAAACAATGAAACCCTGTCGATGAAGCGGCAAAATTGAGACGTCGTATCGTCGCCGTTAAGCGAATACGTGTGGAAGATACGCGTCCGCGGAAAGTAGGTTTTAGTCTTTCTAGTCCGGCCAAGCATTTACACTTCTACATTGTATCACTTCACCCACAACAAAAATTAATATTATTTAACTATAACCAAATACCTTTACAAATCTCTTAAAATGTTGATTTCAATCACCAATCCTCGTCACACACGCAGCAAGAACGTATTTCGGTATAAAGAAAATTAAACCATACGTAATGAAGGGTAACTAAACAGGGTCATTTTGGAATATAAAATGCTAACCTTTTAGTTTCTGATCGTCAATAATGCGCTGGTTCTTCGCATTGTTGTTAGGTAACAGTGGGGAACTATCTTCATCGTCTTTCTTGCCACGACTTGACGCTGACGCCGATTTAGCTGGTCCCTGTAAGAGTCGAGAATTCAATAACAATTTTACAAAAATAAATTTGTTAAAAACATTGATTGATTTTGCTTTCAATAAGGCATTTTGGTCATCAGATTAGACCATCTGTAGAATCAAAATGGTTCAATGGCTACTTAAAAGATTCTATTTGTATGACATGGACACACAAGTGGCGGAATCAGGTTCAATACTGAAAAGACAGCCAAAAAATGATTTTAGTAGGACACTGCTCGGCTATTGCTTGCTGTGATGTAGTCTTATTTTTTGAATAGCAGTAAAATTATTTATATAATGGAATTTAAGCTCTATTCATATTTGTATTTATTTTTTTATTTATTTATATTGTACATATCAATTAACACTAAAAAAATATCATTTTCTGAAAACAAAATCAAAATTGGTGAAAAAAATCTAGCTAGTTCCTTTATACACACGTAACTTAATGGCGATGACATCACATTTAAGTGTGTGCCTCCTTATTCTGTTACTCGACAGTTTCCACTACCCCAGATTTGAAAAGTTTTTAAGTTACTTAATATTGTAAGATTTGAAAAAAAAAAAAAAATATTTGCGAGTTTGGATAAAGTTATTTTTTGATACAAATGATATAAAAATGGAGTCTTCTATCCAATTTGTTAGTAGCGAGCTACATTTATTTCTATTATGCATTGGGTCGCGTTTGACCACTATCTCACCTGAGGGTAAGCGATGATGTGGCCGTAAGTAACCTATTCACTCTTGACTTCACCCTTCGACTTACCTTGCCCTTGACGACGGCGCCTTTCTTCTCGGCCTCTTTCTTGAGAGCACCAGCAGACTTGACGCCGCGCGGTTCTTCCTTCTTGCCTTTACTTGGTGGTAGGGGCTGCACCGGTAAGCTGGGACGAGCCTTGTCTAAGGCTGCTTGTACGACGGTCTTGGAGCCAGGCTGATGGAAGAAATATTGGTTTAATAAGATGTCCACATAAAATCCAGTTTAAAGTTTGCCTGAACTTTTTAATAGCCTACATAGTTCTACTGAGCATTGCCCTCGGTGATATTTTATTTTTTCATAAATACATATGCCCTGTTATAGATCACCAAAATGTTTTATTGATAGGTTCTGACCCCTATCTCACCTGATAGTAAACGATGTTGTGGTCGACGATTGAACTTGCCTAGAAGTAACTTATGCACTCTAACTCAAAAACCTCCATGTTGTTGATTGATAGCAAAAACTGTACAGTAGCAGGATTAATGCCTGACATTTTCAGCAGAAGTATGAGAACATTAATGTTTAAGGTATTTTTAGTTACAACAACACTTCATAATCCCGCCAAGTAGTCCAATTAAAAAAGGTTAAAAAAATTTGGCTGTTGTTTTAGGCGCATTTTTTTGGTCAGAGTTAAGGGCCGAAACACATAACCGCGTTGCGTCACCGGAACGCTAAAATCGGCGGTGCAGCCCGACGCAACACATTGGGCCTATTGGGCCACACTGTCTTCATATCACTCCACAATTATTTGTTGTGATATTTATCGGGCCGTTTTCGAAACAGTAATCAAGTACATGTTTCATCGAAGATCAACTCTAAAAAATCACGAGGTACTGGTTACCCTACAGAACGCCCTTTTTCGCGGCACCGCAACGCAACGCTCAAAAACGCGTTGCGTTGCCGAGGAGCGGCGACGCAACAAGGTTATGTGTTTCGGCTCTGAGTCTTTATTTACTGAATAATCGTCACTGAAATCATCATTACAGCCCTCTCGGTTCAGCTAACCCTTTTGAATGGCTTTTTCATGAAATAACTATTCAATAGCGCTAGACTTTTTATTGTCGACTTACCTTCAACTTGTCCAGCTGCTTGTGCATGGCTTCGTAGCCAAGATGCAGCATGAAGGGCAGCACGCAGTCGGCCGCCACCTTCCGCACGTCGGCGGCGCGGTCCTCCAGGCACGCGAACAGGATTGCCACGCACACTGATAGCTCTTCACGGGGGAACGATTTTGGTGGCACTGTCAATCAAATTACGATGTTTGTCTTGGGAATTCTCAGGATATTTTTTGATATTTCTGGCGTGTTTTTATATTCTCAATCATATTTCACAATTGATATTTATTTAGTTGCGGCAAAGTGATTTTATTTATGGACAAGTGATATTCCTTTGGTCACTTTCAGAAAAATTAAATATTATTTGAATTTTTTTTGGAGTAGAAAGAGTATGCAGTATATTTCCTGCACACGCTTTCTACCTTAGAGGGGCATGTGAGCCTAGCAGGCATTGGCTCTGCTGGGCCTCCAAATGTATGCAGAAATCTCTTTGAAGCGCATGTGGAACACTGTGCCCTGTCGCGCCCCGGGCTCGGTCCTTATATGTGGAGAGGATGGCCCCACAGGCCTGGCAAATGTACTAGTGTGATGGTGTTACCATTAGGCAAGTGTTCGCTGAGCCACTGCAGCAAGGTGGCGCGCAGCAGCGGAGAGCCGCCCTTGAGCGCGTCGTACAGCATCTCGCCCTCCAGCGGCGCCTGCGCGCCCGCCTCGCGGCACCACGTCTCCACGCACGACACTGCAGCCACGCGGATCCACTGCTTGCTGTCGCCGAATGCTAACGACCAAGTAGACACATTTTAAAATGACGCTGATTATTATAATCAGTAATAAAAGTCTCATCTCAAGACAAGCTTAAAGAAAAAAAGAACATTTCAGTGAGAGAATTCGAAAACGTTCCGCGTCACCGGCAAAGCGTCTCTACGTCGTGCTACAAAGTGCAAGAGCCCGGTAAAATAAAACTGCGATTCAAGAATTTGAACAAGCTGCGCGGCTTCACGACGAGATTCGCGGAGATACGATTTCTTACGAACTTCACGATACTCCAATCCCGGCTAGGGAAAGGAACATACCGGGGTGTCAAGAAAATGTAAAACATGAAACTGCCATTTGTATGTGAAATGACTAAGACTGGCATATACATATATGGCACTGGTATATCATTGTGAAGGTGCGTACGGATAGCGCGTACACTGGTACGCGTAGTCAGTTTACGCGTATCCGGAACGTCATGTCCATACCTGCAGCTACGCGTACACTCTTGGGGAACGCATACCGCGCGAACCACCGTTAGTCGGTTTTTGGTCGCGCGTCAAAAAAGACGCACACGACCGGGTACGCTATATTTGGACGGCAAAATGAATAGACACGCATGTTCTTCGAGTTTCAATAATGAAAATATTATCAGATTGATTTAACTTTAAGAATTTTACCGGGTCTTGTGGGATAGCACACTAACTGATTATCGAAATAACGATTTACGCTAAGATGCATGAAAGGCAATTTCAAATGAAATGAAAATTCCAATAGGTGAATAAAAAAAAGACTTTCTGACAACTTTATTAGCAACTAATAGAAAAGAAAGGAGCAAAATTCAAAAAAAAATTGTCAAAGTCATGGCGAATGACTGGGGCTCGCGGAGCGCTCTGGCTCGATTGACCTCGCGTACAGGTTCGCGGCGGTCCGTACAGGAGCTGTACGCGTAGACAGTGTTTCCCAACTACGCGTAACACAGAAACGTGCTATCCGTACGCACCTTAATACGAACTTCGAGCCTGAGTCACGGCTCGTCGTGTTTGCTTCATTTTCTATTCGGCTCGTCGTTCAAAACTGTTTTACTCGCTAGTCGATCAGCACCGACGAGCCGCGAGTAAAACCGATGTTCTTTAGAACCACGGTATAGGCTCGTATGTCGATTAACCACTTAACATAGAGGCCTTTTTAGCGAGCGGTCGTCGATTGTTTTATCTTGAGGAAACACCAAGCTTCTACAATTCGGTACAACACATGATACACTGTGCTTGGCTTACTTCGTTTGATACCTACCTTGAAAGAAAGCCGGGAAGAATGTCCTAATATGCGTCTTGCTCTTCGTGCCCATGGCTGTGGCTAACGCTTCACATATCTGCAAGGCACTCTGCGCTAGTTTCGAGTTGGAGTCGAGCAGACGTGCAGACAAGGCTGCTGGTAACTCTCCTAGGGATGACTTGATAGGTGCTGAGTTTATGATTATTGCTTTTACTTTGTCTAATGCTTCGTTTCGGACCTGTGTATATAAGAAAAAATGATTGGTCATACATTCACAATGGTTCTCCTTTCACATAAACTACTTCATTTATGTACTACAAAATGTTTCAGCTTCACTTTTTCTTTCACTGGCTGACATGTTGACAAGACAAAAAAGCCTGTAAATGGTTACCTTCCAGTTCTTATCGTTGATCTCAGCGATGAGAGCGTCGGTGATGAGCGGCGCGAGGTCGGTGCGTGGTCGGTTGTCTTCTACGACAGGTGGCTCGTCCTCTGCGGCGTCTTCGAATTGTTCTTCTATGTCATCGCCTACTGATGCTTTACTTGCAGACTGGACAAAAAGTTTGGTTATTAATAATAATTAAATTTATCAGTTTCTAGTTTTTAAATGCTAATTTTCCATTTCGACAGTCCCTACGTATATAAAGATGTGTAAAAAAAAAACCTTTTCTACGTAGGGGTCGTCGATTTCTTTAATCACACGCGTGAAGGCGTGATTAAAGGAAATAGGGACTCATTTTTATATATATAGATTAAACTGATCGAAAATAAACCGAGATAGGTTGGATTTCGATCAATTTTCGAAATTAGAATTTCACTTTCACAGTCAGCATTCTATTTTTGTTTTGTACATTTATTAATAAATTGGTTAAATAACGATTTTTGTTCTGGATTTTTCTTGACAATTTTCTAACATAATCCTTCTGCTAGAGACTAGCAGTCATGGTGTTTTATTTTGGCTAAAAGGGTGTTTGTCTTACCTTACTAACAGTGCCGAGCTGTCGGGTGGGTGTGGGCGGCGAGCTGTTGGCGTGCTTGTCGAGCTCCAGGCTGATGAGCTGGCGCGTGGCCGGCTTCTCCGAGTCGAAGTGGCTGATGAGCGCGGGGCCCACGTACAGCGACAGGGTGCCCAGGAAGGTCACCGCCGACGTGCGGACGTTGGGGTTCGTGGCGGTCAGCGCTTTCTTGCTGTGAGCGATTATCGATTTGATGTTCATGCTGGAACAAAACAAAAACTTACAATAAATATTGAGAGCATCGTATCTTGTTTATAACAGAAATGTGATTGATGAACTTTACTATGACTTTGTTGGCCGTTTTTGAAATCTACCGATAAATGCAGGTGGGTCAATGAACTTTATAGCATCCGATGCTTATCATTGTAAAAAAGGAAAATGGGAAATAATTCACTATCAACAATTTTTTTATAACTAACTTTTTAATTCAATGATAAAGTAACATCATACTGATGTAAAGAATTTTAAAAATAAGTCTCTTTTGAGTGTCTTCATTACAAAAAAAAATTAGAAATCTTTCCTCGTTATAATAGAAGTATAGACAATCACTCACTTGAAGCCAAATTCCTTAATCGCGTTGGCCATCCAGTTGAACATCTCGGACTGCACCTTGGGGTTCTTCTGCGAGTCCATGGCGAAGGTGAGCCCCTCGAGCAGCACGTGGTCGAGGCCGGCGGCGTCGGCCAGCGCCGTGAGGCAGTCGGCGCACGCGCCGCCGCACGCCGCCTCGCCCAGCTTCGTCACTACGTCTTGCAGCACGAAGTCTGCGGCTGTCCTGCCAAACGTACAACATCTTCTTTTATAAACCAGAGCTTCGATACTCATGTTTGAGAGGTCTCATACTTTATTGCGGCTAGATTATTCCAACATATTTCTTATATTTAGTATAGTAGGAGAAGAGAGCATAGACAGTAAAATCCAAATGTTAGTATATAACATTAAAATTAAGCAAGCAAATGCGAAAATACACATCCAAGATAAAGGAATAATTCCTGGCGTAGGGCATCGTTTTTAAGAAGTATATTAAATGCTACGACACGAATATCATGCGTTCCTTCAGCTATAATTTCGATGCATAGGCATTTTAAACTATCTGATTCCACAATAAAGAAGTTGTACAAACAATACTTACGTTGAAACTGGGAAGTTCTCAGTAATATACTTGCAAGCTTCCAACCTAGCTTTCAATACTTGCACATTGGTGTCTTTTAAACCAGGCTTCCTGTTCAAAGTACGGTACAGTACTTGTGATGTCACGTCGCTGGAGGACAGACCCTGGATCGTCGAGTGGAAGCTTTGGACTGCGATCAGACGGTTCTTCCAGTTACTGTCGCCCAGGCCTGTGTGAAGAAAAGATTTTTAAGAGGGTAGCCCGCAAAATTAAATTTTCGAATGATTTTGCAAAATCGAATAGTATGGTAACAAAAAGTATATTTGTGGTAATGACATGGTGTACATATGCATGTAGATGTACACAACTACTTAAAATTACTGTAGTAACTCTCTAGCTTTGAAACAAAATAAGACGTCATTTTTTTTTTGTAAAATGACCTACTTCAGCTCTTGTCTAACTTACAGAGTTATATTAATGATTTTTATAAGTATAATTGTGTAAATACATACATGTCATTACCGCAAATATATATCTTTTTACCTAACTATTCGATACTGATTAAATCTCCAGTATTTACATTAACTTTTCAAGTGTCGAAAAGTAAACGCCTGCTTTCGGCGCCAAGCTACGATTTCATCTTTTAATCTGTCATGTAGTCGCGACCGTGGCGTGCTGGACACAGTCAAAAGGTTACTGTACTACATTAAATGAAAGGTTACTTACTAAATTAACACACGTGAACATTCATACATTCGTAAGAAGTTGGTAGAATCATCACATCGTTGATTAATTGGATTTGTTTCTCAGAGAAATTTTCGTTATTTATATGTATTTATGTATGTATGTATGTATTTATTACTGTATTAGTCTTCTATTTGTTTTGTTTAACATTAAGTTGCACCTACTATATTATGTTTCTGCACCACCCTAAGGTCGACTGGTAGAAAATGCCTATGGCATTAAGTCCGCCTTTGTACAGTTTTTTTACTTGTGCAAGAAGTTTAATAAATAAATAAATTACTATAATGTTTTACAGAATATCTCTTGGTCCCTGTACATAGGCCTCCTTCAATATTTTCTATTTCTAGCAACCCCCAGCTGGATAATAATTTTATCTCATCCCTTCCCTTCCCTTTCTCTACTTCTATTATCATCTTTAGGATACCATTCCGTGATAATCTTGTTACACTTCTCTTGCGTATTTTGCAGTTTGTGGCCCATCCATCTCCACTATACTAGTTCTAACAAACATTTATGTAATTGTGGTATACACGTAAAACGCAGCACTGTAGAGGTGGCACCGCCGTTAGCAATTCCGATCCGTCTTAGAGAACGACTAGACATCATTCTTGAGTTGTGTGTGCTTACTGACAATGTAGTTGTTTAATTATAAGCCCAAATCCCTCTTTAGCGATTCTAGTGAACTCTTTAGTAGCTCTTGTTAGTCATATAATAAAATACAATATAATTTGAACCTTTGCCTTTGCCCAGCAGTGGGACACACAATAGGCTCTAAAAAAAAAAAAAAAAAAAAAATAATTTGAACCAAAATGGCCAACGACCTTCAATGCGCAGTAATAGTGTCCCTACACCTGCACTTTGGAGAACCTCAAAAATGAAACTGATACCGCTGTAAACGTGGCAACCTACTGGGCCCAAAAACTTTGAGGGAAAAGAAAACCATCGATACGATAAGAAGAAGAATAGATGTTCGGGTTTCAATCAAAGTGCGGCACAGCAGGGGGCTGCGCGTAACCATAGCAACAACGGCTATTTTAGTTCAAATTATTTGCTGCGTACTATACCTGAAACAACATCAGGCGGGAACAGCATCTCAGCTTTAGCGTCGACTTCGTCTTGCGACAACTCCTGCTCGCGCGGCGGACTGGGCTGCGCTCGGGACGCCGGCGCTTTCTTAGCAGGCGCCTTTGCTGTAAATCAACCGTCATCATCATCATTTCAGCCGAAAGACTGTTGGACATAGGCCTCCTCCAAGTGTCGCCACTATTAACTGTCCTGTGCGTCTCGCATCCATCGGATTCCCGCCACCCGTACCAGGTTATCGGTCTACCTTGCAGGAGCCCTTCCAACGCCACGTCTTCCGGTACGTGGTAGCCATTCCAGAACCTTTCGGCCCAAACGGCCATTCGTTCTACGAGCAATGTACCCTGCCCATTGCATCATTGAAAGGTACACAATTCTGATGTGAAAGATTTGCATTTCCTGTAAGGGCAAATGATCGCACCAGTGATATAATCACATTTTTGCTTTTAATGCCATCCTTATGCGTACTGAATAGAAGTTAAAATCGGTTGAACGGACAGTATAAAGGTTTGTTTAAACATCTAATCTTAACGCGAATGGATTTATAACACCCGTATTTATAAACAAGTAAAACTAATTACTTGTAAAAGTTACTATTTAAGTAACAATTTGTTTTCTATAGTTAAGAAAAATTTTAATTTTTCATGAAGATTTCTAACCTCAAGCAATGAATAAGAACTTATTTCTTATTCAACAACTAATTACTTCTTTATAAATACGGGAGTAAGTGATTGTAAAATACGAAGAATTCTTACCAGAATTAGGTCGTCTCACTGGCTTCGGGTTTGAGGAACCGGCTGTAGGTTTGGCATCACCTTTACCGGACGGTGACGCCGCTGCCTTGGCTTTTGTCTCTTTCTTAGGAGCGGCCACTTTCACTTGGATTACAGCCTGATAACAAATAGGTTTTGATGTGTAAGCAACAATTTTTAACATGTTTAATTAACTAGATGTTCTACATACATTATGATATGAAGAAATAACTTCAATAAATCCACCCCCGGTTTTCAAAGACTATTAAAAAAAAAACTTATACCATTATCATAGTAAACAAATAGATTGAAGGAATCTCACAATAGGTGCACTTTATAAAATAGTCTCCATGAGTTAGTAAATATCAATATTCTAATATAGAAGTCTACCGCTGGAAACAGGTATCTAAAATCACTATTTGATCATAGATAAATTTCGTTTTTTTTCTTCATTTATAGGCTCACGTTTGACCAGTGTCTCACCTGATGTTAGGCGATGATGTGGTCGACAATGGAAATTTATCTTGAAGAAACTTTTGATTTATAGACCCCTAGGTTGTAGTTATAAGCAAACACAGACTCCGTTGATAAATAAAACGAGCTTACCAACAGGCTTGCATTTTTATCACGCCATTATTGAGCTATTCTGATGAATTAGTTTACATGACATATTGTAGGTCTATTGAACAACCGGGGTCACAATGCGAGGGGTACTATACTACCGTACTAGTACTACAACCTCATCATTGCGTCCACTAACCCTCATGATCCATACCTTGTCTGCAAACTCTTTGATCTTTTGTTCTTTCAACGGTTCTAGTTTGCCGATATGTGGGGCTATATTCTTTTCGCCAACCAACTTGGTGGCTGTACCCAAAGCTTCTGCTGCAGCGTCGCGTACTGAAGGATCTGTAAACGATGGTAATAACGGGTTAATAACCACCAACTTCCGATATATCCGAAAAACACTCACGTTTATTCCGCCAGGGTCGCACATTCATGGCCACATACTCCGTCTCATTAGCTCTTCTGTCACCTATGAGGATTGAAAAGCTAAGCGAGACGGAGTACCTAGTCGCGAAAACACACGACCCTGGTGGTATTTAAATCAATATAAAAAAAATCAGGGAAAGGATCTGTGTATTCAAAATATTAGTTGTTGATTGATATGCTTATTACAGTTTGTAAAAGTCACAATTGAGAGTTTCTACACCAAAGAGAAATGTACACAAAAAAAAAGACGCCACAAGACGAATCACTCATAAGCCAGCGAGTCTTTTTATAAAGCTCGATATATTATTGTGTACGTCCAAATATTATACTTCTGCTTATTAATATTAACTTACCAGCACTCTCCAGTAATTTCAACAAGCCAGCCACATAAGCCTTTACGAGCTTCTTGCCAAAGGCAGCCGGTTGCGTGTGACACAGAGCTCTGGCTAAGAACAGGGAACTCTCCGCTTTTATTGACGGGTTCTTATTGTCGAACGCTGCTAGCATATCCTCCATTATAGCTTCGAGGTTTGTCTGTTGGGAAGATACAGGGTTATGTTGAATTTCTCATTGGAGTGTTAAAGAATCTTACGTCCACTTGTTCCAAATCACTTGACTACCAAGCAAGAATTACATTTTATGGTTTTACTAGCTGCTGCTAGCGGCTTCGTCCGCATTATAGTTTTTTTTTTTTTTTTTTAACGTAGGTAAAATCATCCAATGACGAATCCCGCCCTTGGGTGGGGCGGGAAACAGTGTCAGACTTTTACTGACTAAAAACCTACCTTTCCATTCCTCGCCTTTGTCCCGGGGCCCGTGGTGACACTCTCGCATAACCTTTGGCCCCAGTAGGCTTCGGCCCTACTGGACCCCTACAGTTTGCTGACAACTCCTTGAGGCGCGCGGGAACGGTGCGCGCCGTAGACGACCTGAGCTCGGACCGGTCTGTTACCGGACGGACGGACAGCGAGCTACCCATTGCCCACCGTCCGCGAGCCCGCGCCTACGGTGGCCGGAAATTGGGATCGGAAACCCGGCGGCGGCGGCGGCGTGTCCGCCTTTGCCTAATGCGGTCGGCCTCCTCCTTTACTAGCATTACTGCTTCGCAAAAGGAGGCGACCGCCTGCCACTCCTCCTCGCTCCGGAGCATGGCTTGAACCAAGCCCCGGCGCGAGAGATCGCCGCCGATCGCCCCCACGAGGACACGGCGATGCTCTTCCCAAGCGGGGCACACCTCGACTGTGTGCTCCACCGTGTCCACCGGGCGGTGCGCATTATAGTAGAATATACTCCCGGGATAAAAGGTATCCTTCGTGCTCTTCTAGGACATCGTCTACCCGTGTGCCAATTTTCATCCAAATCCGTTCCACAGTTTTAGTGTAGTGTGAAGGAGTAACATACATACACACAAACGTTCACTATGGGACATTGTGTTTCTAATGGTTAACAAGCTTGGACCAAAGTTATACCCAATGGCAAAAGTAATATAACTTTACTGTATGTTTAGAGTTGAATGCTTTTAGTGTAATGGTGCGTCCAGATCTGGCGGATACGCCGCTCGCGAGCCGCTTGCGAACGGCGCGCGTGCAAGGCGCGCCAAATTGGTTTAAAAATGCGTAACCACACGCCAAGCCCAACACCCCTTTTAACTTAGTTTCCCAAAAAGGTCACGCAATTTGGCCCTAGCATCGAATTCACGAGTACCTAACGTCATAATTCCAATGTCGATCAATCGGAATTAAACTCGAGAGTAAGCCCCCTGGACGCTCCAATATATTGTGCAAGTAGGCCTTGATTAACAACCTTGAGTCAAAAAGCAACATATAAAAAGTTAACAAAATATTTAATTTTTTTTAATCAACTTAGTGGTACTAAATAGTCACGAGCATATTTTGCTTACTTATACCTAAATTCATTACGAATTCACTAGTGAGGTTTCGTCACGTGAGTTACTTATAGAAAGACGATATACTACTTAAACACGATAGAAAGATATGTTACCGTAATTAATATAATGTAGCTAGACCTTTTTAGTATCTAGGAAAAGATGCTGAATTTTGGCTATAGTCATTTCGTTTTACCACTACTATATCAATCATTGGTCTATCCGAACTGCTTATTGTAAGCATTTTAAGAATCAGGATATTACAGATACAGAGAGAGAATAATTTTCAGCTATATTGCCATACTAAAACGCATGAACTATAGTCACATCGCAAAGCCAACACCTAGGACCATGGGTTAGCTTCCGAAAGGGAAACCCGCGGTCCTGGAATGCAAGGTAAAGAAGGAACATAGGAGTGGTTTCTAGTCTGTAAAAGTCTGACACGTCTTCTCGCTCCGCCAAAAAATTTGCAAGCCAAACATACTCACACATGGATAAATGGCATCGATAGCCTCTCTCAGCGCCGTCACGACATTAGTCTTCTTCTCTTTGAACTTCTCCAGTATGGCTTGCACGCAGGCGCAGGCGTAAGGAGAGAACTTGTTGCGAAGACCTGTAGCCACCTGTCCGAGCAGACGACCACCGAGCGCGACCAGCATTACGTTCGTGTCTTTTGATATCACCTGAAACAAGAATTAATGGGTTAGGTTAGTTGAATTTGTTTTAACTACCTTCTCGCTCGCCCATTGTGCATACATCTTTGTTCGACCGCAAATTTTGGTTTGGTTGTTTTTCCTAAGGTCTAGCCAAAACGAATTTTTCTTTTCTTTTTTTTTGGTTTTAGTAAAAAAAAACGCACAATTACGTAATAATAATACGCGTATACACGCAAAGGGATAGTTTAAAATCAGTATAATGTTATGAATAGTTCAACACTATCAATATGTTTCAAGTAACAAAGGCTACCTAAAACGCTTGTCTATCGTTACCATAGT
Source organism: Leucania comma (assembly GCA_958295575.1). Lineage (NCBI taxonomy): Eukaryota > Metazoa > Arthropoda > Insecta > Lepidoptera > Noctuidae > Leucania > Leucania comma. Next base: position 16,310,880 of record OY282477.1, on the reverse strand, counting down.
CATTGGAGCTCAAAAAACGCTAAATTGAAACTTAATTATGACAAATGACCATTTTTTAGAGATACAAAAAGTCTAACACATCTTCCTTTTAAAATTGATAGTAAATGAATTGGCGATTACATATGGAGAGACTCTTTAGAACGACTTATATCTGATTGGGAAAGCAGATATAAATCTTTCTAAAAAGTCCAAGGCAAGTTAATCGAATAATTATTTTTATTTTATTTGGTTTTAAATAGAACGGTCGAAACCACAAAAAATCAAATGTTCTGACATTATCACCTTCCAGTAATCCGCAATCATATCTAAACTTGTGTTTGAGTTTAGGAGAGCGTTAATAGCGGCTAATGTCCGAGGAATAGCCGCCTTGGAATGTGCAATAGTACGGGAAGTTGGAAAAGCCAGAAAACGATATAAGGACTGCTTAGCAGTAGATGTAATGTGGTCCCGAAAAGTTAGCTTATGGTCGAAAGACTCCCAGGTCTTTCATGGAATCAGTTACAATATACCTTCTTATAATTTGTATATTTACCTTTTTTAACGCCCTAACCAAATCCGCGTAGTCTCCCGGCTCAAGCCTGGGCGCCGTCTTCAACAAGTTATCTAAGGCATCGAGCGCCTCCTTCCTTTCCTGCCACTTCTTAGCTTCCAATTTGTCATAGAAGTCTTTGGGCAACCTGGATAATATCTCCACCGGATCCATTAGATCGAAAGGGTCCATTTCGCCTGAGTCTCCTCCGCCTGTTTCGGCGTCGTCGTCTTCTGTTGCACCTGAAAACATTTATACTGTTTTATAAAAAGCGTGGACTCAGTACTTACGCATGTTACTTGATAGCTTGATGACATTGTTCGTGCTCATTATCTCTTTGTAATACTTAGGCCTACTATCCACGGACGTGTCTTCTTCATAGACCCATACCTAATCGTCATTACACATTTGGTGCACGCCTGCTCACAGTTTACATACGAAACTATGAAACTTGTTGACGAGCAGGTGACCATCAAGCGTATAATGACGAATACACGTCTATGAAGCTACGCGTCTGTGGACAGTGTAAACCTTTTGCCCGCCTCAAATCATTTATACATGACAAAGCAAGATGTGTCCAGCACGCCATGGTCACGACTACATGACAGATTAAAGAATGAAGTGATGTGGATTGACGCCGGGAACACGCTTTTGCAAGCACGCAAAAGATTGATGACCAAATCCTTGAGTTTGCTATTCCAGAACCCTGGGGTCAATATCATCATAGCCAAGGCTACGGGATTGATCGAAAAAGTTACCGCGGTTCTGAAGGAACACGGGTGGGTTTTAGTCAGTTAAAGTCCGACACCTCCTTTCGCTTCACCTTGAGCGGAAGGAGTTATTTGATTATTTCCCAAAAAAGAAGCACTTTTTTTTTTATTTCAAGGTCAACGTTTTTGTTCTTGACGAAAATAGGAATAAATTCTAGCTGATCATCTCAATACAGTATCCAACTTAGAAATAGTATCTTATAGGCTGACTTATCTTATAGACTAGAACGAAATTAGTTGACTTTTAAACCTATAAGTTTACTTACCATCAGCACAGTCAGCAGCTGGAGTATCTCTCACTCTGTTCTGCTGAGACCTAAGGTATCTCGTTGGTTGAGCGACTCCACCACCAGTACTGAACGCTTCTCTTAGTTCTTGTTGTATTACTGCTTGAAGAGATGCTATGTGAGGCTCTATGGCTGCTCCTATCCATCTGTGGAATGTTGGTGATTGATTTATAAACAACAGGATAAGTCCATTGAATCTAGATTTCGAGGTCATTGGATTACTTACAGTTATATTAACTCAAGAGATCATTATTAGGTTTCCTGAAAATACACCGTTAAATTTTAATCGTTTTAATCCCGTGGAGGGTCGATTCGGTATATGAAACATTATCGATTTGTAAAGATTAAATTAAAAAATAAATTACTTTTTTTAACTCGAATTAATTTACACATATACGAAATTAATTTCTTTAAGTAAACGTAGCTAGGCGAGTTCAATGACCTGTAGGTAGTTGTCGGTCGTTGCGTACTAACTAAAGTCATTGACTCGTATTTTTTTATTTTATCTTTACAAATCGATAGTGTTTTATGTACCGGATCGACCCTTCACGGGATTAAAACGATCAAAATTTAACGGTGTATAATTATGGCTCGTCGTTTTAACCAACTATGGCAAAGCCTAAACGAAGCTCGTGATTACTTGTTTTGTGATCATTATGTTCCTACCCAAGTTCCGTGTTACTAGGGGTCGGCGCAATACATTTTTCTTTCATTCTGTCCAGTCAACAGTCACGCTATCACCGACTCTCTTTTCTTTCATATCACTCCTCATACTCCCACTCTTTACATGACCACACTAATACAATTCCCTTTCAAATTTGTAGTTACTGGCACCACTATCAAGCTTTCCCTAATAACCTATAAATCATTATTCACATTATCCACAAATCCATCTCAATATTATTATCTGTGGTACATGAAACCTGTTTCCATTTGTCTTTTTCACAGCCAAACATCTTGTTCCATACAGGTCTTATCATGGACTTGCAGATTTTATTTTTATTGTTGACTAGCTGACCCGGGAAACTTCGTACCGCCTAATGAAGATAACGCCATCTACGGGTATTACCAGAACCAGAATAATTCATTTCAAAATTACATTTGAATAAGATGTAAAGGAACTTTTTTTCGTGAATTTTTCCATATTTTCTCACCGTTTAAACCTTCCCTGGGATATCACGAACATTTCAAGACTAAAATTAGCCAAATCGGTCCAGCCGTTCTCGAGTTTTAGCGAGACTAACGAACAGCTATTCATTTTTATATATGTATAAGAAGATAGGTTTGCGCTTGACCGCTATCTCACCTGATAGAAAGCGACGATGCGGTCGATCATGGAGCGCGCTTACCTAGAAGTAACCTATTCACTCTTGACTTAAAGATTCCCGGGTTATAGTCATCAGGAAATTTTACCATTATGCCTTAGAAAATAACTAAACACAAGAGTATTATTATTAGTTCCCAATAAATATATATAGAAGGCGCTTCGTCATCGTGCCGGCAAATAAGGTACTGTTATAAATACTTGCTCTTACATCTTTATAAGATGAACTGGGTCAATCAGATATAGAATGATATCTAGCACAAAGCTTGTGTTAGTGCCATGCTATTTGATTTTAACAAGGTTTTTGTTAGTAGTTAAATATTCTCGTTCACAACTTTTTTGTTTTAACATAGTAATACCTGGCTTTGTTGTTACTATAAAAGGAGAATGCCCTAGCTCCAAAGAAAAAAAACCAGCTCCGGCGGAAAAGAAATTTATCTCAAATGATCGATAATAATATATAATAATTAGTTTTTATCGTCATCCTTTTTTGCAAAATTATGAAAATTGCTAGTTTTACTTTTCAGGCGTCGATTTAAAAATATGTTTATAATTATTTTTTAATTCTTTATTCAAAAATATGAATCAGTGAATTATTTCTGCATCTATCCAATTTAAAAAGAAATATATATTTGGGGCGTGGGGTTTTTGAGACTTAATATTTATAAATTCTCATTTCAAACATAATTCGAAGTTCAGAGGATTTTTCCTACTTTTCCCTCATACTAATTGCTGCTTAATTGTGATGTATTTTCAGCACAAGAATTCTTTACAGTGTAATGCTTTTTTTAGTATTAAATACAGTACAAAAATACACAGGATAGAAACTAATTGGCTGTAATCACTAATCCATCCATCATCAACATCAAGGATGTTGCTATTACTTAATAATAATATATAAAAAAATCCATAACTATCACACAACGCCATCTAGTATCAAACTAAGTAGAGTTTGTGCTACGAGTTTTACACAACTGATAAACTTACTTATATATTTCTAAATACACAGATATAGATAAATAATAATTATACCCAAACACAGAACAAATCATTCGCGGCATGTAAGTTGAACGTACGACCTTCAATGCGCAGTAACAGATTTTCGGAACTCAATCGAAGTGCCGCACCGCGGGGAGCTGCGCGTAACCATAGCAACAATCGCCATTTCAGTTCAACTTATATACCGCGTACAATACTTGATTGTGACATTAACAGATCGTAAAGTAAAAGTCAAATTACCTGTGCATCTCAACAACAAGGGCCTTCATCTCATCCCTCACCCCCTTATCTCTGTCAGACAACAATATCGGTATCTTCTTGACCATAGGCTTGATGGCGATCACTTTGTTACCAAACTGTTTCAGTGACGTGTGTAGGGCTGACACGCAGGCTGCTACCACTTTGGGGTTCTTTTGCTCCATGCCTTTGATTAGTTCCTCTTCTACTATCTCGTGTTTCTCTATTTCTATGTACATTAGGGTTACCTGTAAAGATAAAATACATTAGGGTTGATCCTCAAGGAGTTGTCTGCAAACTGTAGGGGCCCAGCAGGGCCCAAGCCTACTGGGGCCAAGTGTTATGTGAAAATGCACCCCAGGGTCCTGGGACAAAGGCAATGAAAGGAGCAGGGTAGGCTTTTAGTCAGTAAGAGTCTGACACTATCTCCTGCCCCACCCAAGGGCGGGATTTGTCATTTGATGATTTTACCTACCATAAAAAAAGGGTTGATAACATTAGTTTAATTTTGTGTTGCTAAAAAAAAAAGGAAGAACATCCCTGAGATTAACCCTTTAACCCCACGTCGGCTATACCCGACAAACACTCGTGTTTATTCCGCCAGGGTCCCAAGTCCACGACCAAATACATCAGCAATATATCTCATCAGCTCTTGTGTCACCTATGAAGATTGAAGAGCTAAACGAGGTGAAGTAACCAGTCACAAACACACGACCCTGGCGAATTGGACGCGAAATCACTCGTCGGATTATGAAGTTCTTCTGTTTTTACCGATCTCCTATCCCCTTTGCATAATAATTTAAATATCGTATTTACGCTAATATTAACTTTAAGTTTCTCAATTCTCTTTTATCCAAAGATTATTTATAAACCTAATTGAACCGAATCGACTTGATTTCCAAATCGATTTATCGCTTTGTTATCGAAATCTCCTACGGCGGGTCTGCTGGAAGAAATCTCTTTTAAACAAGACAAGTTTGCGTTTCTAACACCCCTAATTTTATAAATAAGTAAAACGAATTACTTGAGTAAAAGTAACTAGTTAAGTAACAATTTGTATTCCATAGTTAAAAAAAAGTTGCAATTTTTGATGAAGATTTCTAACCTAAATAATGGCTTTATAAGAAACGTACTTAGCAACAAGTAATTACTTCGTTATAAATACGGGTGTTATTGTTTGTGTGTAAATACTTTCTAGATAACTAACTTCTGCTAGCGGCTTCAACCAAGTAATAGTAAAAAAATATATGCCATTGTCAGTCAGTGATAAAGTAACATTGTACAGATGAAATATTTTTTTAAATCGGTCCAGTAATTTTTGAGTTAATTGCAAACAAAAATACAAATCTTTTCCCTTTATTCTATTATTATAGATTCTGGTGTAGATTTAGGTCCAGTTGATGACTAAGCTTATAGTAACATTTGTGGCGTTCATGTAGAAAAAAGCTGCCTGACTCATATGGAAATCATTATATTTCTAAAAGTAAGTAGGTACCGTTTTTATTTTGATGACGGTCACTTTTCAAGTAGCACTCATATGATGTACATAAAAACCTCTTTTTTGTACAATAGCAATTCGTAATTTAGTGCCAAGCCAATGACTTGTAATAATTCACTGGAGAATGACCTGGTTGCTGATTGTTTTGTGCCAAACCAGGTCACAGACCACAGCAATCACACAAAGGCCAAAAGTTTGTGTGTTTGTATGTTTGTTACTACTTCACGTTTTAACTGCTGAACGGATATCGATGAAACTTCGCACACGGGTAGACTATATCCTGGAATAGCCCATATATTTTTTTGTTTTAGGAGTATCATCCTTTGGGATACTTTTCTACTATCACACGGGCGGAACAGCTAGGGACAGTTAGTATTAGTTATCCTAGAACCCGTGTTTGGTATATGGGTACACCATGTCCTGAGATAACGGATAGAATCATTTTTATCCCGGGAATATGTTGCCTTGGAAATAATTTTCTGATATTATGCGGGTGAACCCGCTATCAAGAGCTAGTAATACTATTAAATTGCAAGAATTTGAAATGATGACTTTTAAATTGTGGTCAGACATTATAGGTACTGCGATTTCTTTTAGTACGCATGAGTGATTGGGTAAAGGCTTATTGGAAGACTTTCTTGGCTTCTTTCGCTGAAATTGCTTCTACCGGTTATAGTTTTACTTATAAAGTTTAATGAAAACTAATATCTTCCAAAAATATCAGGACTGTTTCTTGTAAAACAGCTTATCAAGTTAAATCTAGCCCATCAATTCATTGTAGGCGTTGACGGAGACATTCGAAGTGAGCTTATCTTAGACCCGCGCCAGTTGCAGAAGTCTATTGAAGTCTTAAATCCGCCTAACGCAATTACACATCGGTAAACTATCTTTTAACGTACATCAGGATGGCGTTCGCAAATGCACGTCCAAGCACGTATTTTTCTTACCGGAGGGACTAGTATGTCACTTTTTTTTTTTTGTTTTTTTTTTTTTATATTCATCCCAACTCCTCAAAGGAAGCCAACACCGCCTTCATGATACTGACTATCTCGAGATGGGTACCTGGTATTCCAAAATATTTTGCCGTTTCCAGCGATCATTGCAACTGTCCCTAGGTAAACTATCGGAAGTGAAAAGATTACAAGAGAGCGACTTGAAGTTTATTTTATAGATAACTTTGTCATTAATTACTATAACTCTAAATAAATTTGTTTTCATATAAAGTTGGATTTAAGAATCATTAGACAAATATATTTTTTATGAAGAAACATTAAATTCAACAACTTTATAAAATACAAATTAAAACTATATATACACTTAAACCTACTCCTAACTAAAAAATGGCGTCATAGAACTCATCCGCATCGCTGTCGACTGGAAGTGTGCCCAGAAGGCTGGCGGCATTGCCACGTTGTATGGCAATGCTTAATCTCTGACCGAGGTAAAAGCCAGCCCTTGGGTCACGCGAAGTGTCAACTAAACGTTTAGAGAGATCTTTAAAAAGCGCATGAGCACTCGGTCCCCACGGCCCAAGAGTTTCAACCCCAAACGGCTCAAAAATATAACTGCCGACAAGGTTGTTATATTTCCGCCGCTTGAGGTTCTCCGCAGCCGCAGCGGCAGCACCAGCACAGCACGAAGAGCTAGGAAGATGGGATGGCGCAAGAGTGTCGACACAGGTAGCGTCCCACACTAAAGGTCTACCGATCTTCCACGGAAATAATGACATACCGTCCGGTCTCTTACCATCGTCGCGTGCCAGCCCATGCGGTTCCAAAACAGCCGGGACGCCGACGGTGACAAGGGCTCGTCGGATAATGTCGTTAATATTCGCGTGCCGCGCTATTTTTTATTGTGCTAGGTAATTTTGGTTAAGCTTAGAAACCAAATAAAATCCTAATTTTCAGATTCGAGAGTTTACCTAAGGGCAGTAGATTGGATAGGTTGAGAGTAGATGAGATCTCTTCCTCCTACATACGTAATCAATGTAACTAAACTTAGCCACCATAGATTGACCTTAAAAGTTAAACAACTAACTTGTAGCGCGAGGTCCTTAGTCTTGGTCCTGGGCGCGGCGATGCACTTGGCGACGATGCCAGACATCACCTCACCGGTCGTCTTGCCAGCATGCCCGCAGTTCTCCACGAACACCAGCGCAGCTTCCAGTCCTACAACATAAAAAGAAAGTGTTTAGTACGCGTAATCGATGTATTTTGAACTTTATGTATATACCATAAGTCACACATAGTGATAGTGAACTGCATCGGTTATATCAAAATATAATATTATTATAAAACATCATCATTATCTCTTTAGGCCTTTCCCAACTGTGTTGGAGACGGTTTTCAGTATAGCCAGTTTATAAACACCATGACAGTAAAAGAAAAAAAATGAAAATGTGGCCAAATAGGTGTTATGACCAACTTCAACCACAGTTTGCTGGATTTCTGATCTATGGAAACTGCTATCTCTTGAAATTTCTCAGAAAATAGAGATTGGATAGCTTAATAGCTATAATAAAACTATGTGAAACACCTCTAGCTTCTGCCAGCGGCTTCGCTTGCATAATAGTAGAAAATTTATAGCCTATAGCACTCAGGGTTGGTCCTGAGCTACATATTAGTGAAAGAACTTTTAGAATAGATTCTGTATTTTCAAAAATTACCCCCTACTATACGTGAATTATTATATATATTATAGATTGACCGAGTATTTGTACACATACACGGATTATTATTATGATAATAGTCTTACCTGACTGGTTAACCAGGAAAACAATAAATACCATTATGTGAAGTTCTGATTTGCATAAAATATTACTACCTTTATTAATATGTACGATCGGCCAAATTTCCGCAAGTTCACCTTAAGGACGATAATTGTATAGCAAGGCTCACGGATCGACCTCTCGATTCGTGTTTTATCACTAGCTGCGCCTGCACAGGAATATTTTCTTAACTGAGCACACGTTTTGTCGACTTTACATTGTGATCCAACTATACGTGTCACATAATCCCAAGGCATTCTTTGAGTCAGCATTTGTGGGCTTAGCCTGATACAAATCGATTAACTAAACAATAGTAGCTTTCGTAAACGACTTTGAAAGCCTACGCCAATGATTAAGCAGCTTATCCTTTCATTATCCTAGATTACTATCGTAGTTTAAAAATAAAACAATAACTAACAGAGTGCCTTGTGTGAGTTTGTTTTACGCTAACGCGATCGACACGTTTATGACGTTCGAGCCTCCGATTGGCCAGCTCCAAGGTCTTAACCAATCAGAGAGCCAAACGCGGCAAACTTTTCGATCGCGTGAATGCTGATACCTATTGCGACACGGAACTCTATTGTATGAATTGTACCAATGGACAAAGTAATCATATTTTTTCTATCTTTCAATTGTTTTTTTTTTAATGATTTGACTGCGATCGTACCAGATGGTAAACAGTGTTGCAATCGTAGATGGTGAAGCACACTAGTTTATTTAAAGCCTATTCACTTTGAAGACACCTAAATTATAATTTATAATCAGACGGGAAGACTGCAGCAGGCAAATTGTTCCAGTCCTTCGATGTACGCGGTATAAACGACAAGGCAAAATGCTTACTCCGGGCTGTAGAGGTATCAACAATGTAAGAGTGGACACTTGCCGTATGTCAGGATGTCGGATAGAAGAACGATGATGGTGGCAGCATTCCAGTTTTTATTTATACTTACAAATAAAAACTTCAGCCCTTTGAAAATAGTAAGTTCGATAGCGTGACCGTAGGGTACCGTGGAAATATTTATCGGTCGATGCCCTTTAGTTGTATATGTTGTAATGTGTCGACCGGTGACGCACAAACAATGAAAAGTTAACATCGATCGACATTTTTTATTCATGTTATCAAATGAGAACAAGTTTAATCAGAGATTGTTTTAAATTCTTACAATTATTAAGGTTAGGTTTAACTTTCGGTAGGTAAGGTCGGTAAAAATGTTCATTAGTCCATATAGTATGCGGTAAATAAGTTGAACCATTTGCTATTTTTGCGCGCAGCGCGCAGCGCGACCCGAAAATCGGTTATAATCACGGATATCGAGGGATATGCCTTGGGGGCGTGGCACGTGGCGCCTCGATCTGGGCAAACGACCCTTATAATCGAACAACGGCTGTACGCTTCATTCATTCGCTTTGCAATTGCGTACAGGGTACTACTGATGCGTAAAAAACCAAAATGCCGAGTTGTGCAGTAATTATATGCAAAAATAGGTCACATATCATCAACCTGAAGACAAATAGCGTATCCTGCCACCGGTAATTAAACAATTAAGTCACTGTTTTATATTTTAAATCAATTTTTAAATATTTCACGAACTCAAGTTCGGAACGACACGAACTAGACCGAACTAGCCCGAATCTTCCCGAACGCAATGACCGCAATGACCGTTCAAGATTTAGAGAGGTGCAATCGAGTGCGTGAGGCTGATTTTATCGAAATGCGTATTATTCGCAGTTCAATATATTTTTTTACATTTCTATGAATTTGTCGTATTACATGTATAGTAAGAGTTAAATTAGTTATTGAATGAATGTTGTTTGAACGAAATTAAGGTATTGTTATTTCAATACCCGTGAACTTAAATTGACATTATATCTAAAGATTGAGGTGATCAAAAATTATAGTACAATATGATAAGTAGCACGATAAACAAGTATAATTTTATACAGTTATTTATTTTTGGTCAAAAGTTACAATATTTTATGTTCGCTATGCAAAACTATTAAATAATTATTTTTTTAAATCTGGGTATTTGGTGTTTTCGTACGCCCTAGTTGTAGTGGAGCTGGACCAGCATTGATCCAAGCATTTTTATCGTGAATATAATTCTCCAACTTATAATAATATAATTTCTATTCCAACTCCTTCGGTCTTCATGCAGTACGACTGTGTAACTCACTTCCAGCAAAGATTTGTGATGAAAAAAATATCTTATTTTGCGATTCGGAAAAGTCTTTGAGAAATTTTGGAATTGAACCATTTACATAGGTAAATTTATACGGAATCCTTGGTTCGCGAGTCGGATTCACACTTGACCAGTATTTTTTTGTTAGATGTATTTATTTTGAGTAGTTAATGTGAGTTATTTCATCATAACGAATTCGATCCTGTCAGCATCAACTACCTACAATTTGTTTAAAATGAAAACGAGTTTGCTAGATGACGCTATTTTGATTCCATAGAAATTTATGTTAACGCTAGCAAGTTTGAATACGTGTATAAAATTTACCTAAATGTTTAAACCAACTCTGAATGTAGGTAATCACATAAGATTAAAATCATATAGTTAAGATTAAGTAATATATTGTTTAATAATAACAGCAATTTAATTTAACAGAGAACGTTCCCTTGAACCGGTAATACGATATAAAAAAACTAATTCCTATTTTATTTTATAATCATTACTCACTTTTCGGATAAGTATATAAAAAAGAAATTATTTAAAGAAAATTAGACGAAGTAATTATATTACAAGAATATGCTGAAATTAAATATCGATAACAATTATCGACAATCGGTTCGATGCTCTAATTGCATACATGTGCATTGAATGTTTCCGTGCTTACAAGCGAATGCCCCGCCCATTCTATTTATGTGTGCTATTAGAAATTGATTTAGTGTGCCTGCTTTCTTCTTAGTGTGCGTGTACAAATTTTGAGTGTGTGTCGTAAATACACTATTTGTGAATGTTGTAATTATTTTGGTGGGAGATAAGCGGTTGCGCAAGGATTTCTTATTACTTTGCAATGAAGGCATATCTCCGGATATCTATGGTTATAATCCTCGTCATAAAAGTTGAACCACAATGATGGTCGACCAGACCAATTTTCGGACTGGGGGGCTGAAAATGGTTTAACTTATTTGCCGCGTACCATACTAACTTTTGCAAGCGGTTATGCTCGTGTGAAAGTAGAAAATTATCCCAAAGGGTCATAAGCATAGCACGATCACTCTTATAATTTTCCCAGTGCTGAAACTCAGGCCTCCTCTTTAGGAGATGGAATGGACCGTAATCCACCGCGCGGGCCCCGTGTGAATTGGTGGATGTCACGTCTTCGAATTTTCGGTTCTAAGATATGCCGGTTTCCTCACGATAAAGAAAAACCCTTTTCCGTTTTTGAGAGTAGTGGTGATGAAATATATTACACAAAGTAATGCGTCTATTCTAGCTGAGTATGATCCCGCAACCTAAGTCGGGGCCGTTACCATTGAGCCACCAATGCTGACCAGAGAACATACTACTCATAATTACTAATTTCCCCCAAATCCGTGAAGCCGTTTGAGCGTGAACGAGCTTGAACACACATATATGTATACAAACTTTCGCCTTCATAATATTAGTCTGATGTGATTATTCTGATTCTGATGTGATTATTGGTTCAAGACCTTTAGGGTTAGCTTCTTTTTTTTCCACGCAACTCGGTTAGCCCTACAGTGGGCCGTACAGAATTATACGATTGTCCGAAGAACGTCCGGCACAATGATCGATTGTTCGTATCATTTCGCATGTGTCGGGCTACGGAATCCTGGGCTTTTGGAAGGCGAAGCAGGGTCCGAATTCAATTCGAAGGGATTATTATACGAATTTAAAATATAATGATTCATGTTACACAATGATAACTTGCAATTGCAATCACGGGAATTCTGCGTAGCCATTGTAACTGAAAGCCGGCAATAAAATAAGCATGCGGTTCGGCTGCTATAACTGCACTTCACACAGTTAATCGTCGTCCATTATGCTTTCTTTACAGTTAATTTTCACTGCAATTTGTGATAAAATCATGTCTGTCATCATTATTCACCGGGTGGGCGCAGCAAAGACAATCTCCACAGGTAGAGCTTCTCGGACGGTTCCGATCTTCAGTGTTTATGCGGCGTCTTTCCGCGGACTATGTCCCCACCTTCCAATTTTGTATCATGTTTACCTGTTCACGTAGGGAATTAATGATAGCCTCAGTGGACGGCGTTGCCATAGCCTAATATTTGGGCCAGGCAAGGATCTTTAATTTGAGAAAAAAAAAACAATTTTTGCCATCGACGCCCAAGAAACTTCTACCGCAAAACAAAGACCTTCCATAAACACGACCTTACCTCTTTCAATATAATGTCATCATTTAACCAAAAGACATCGACTGACGGGTATCCGCCAATCATCGCCACATCGACAGTAACACTTTCCGTTTCCAGCGACTTCCCATGACCTCCAACAGAACGTCGGTTCATCTTGTATGGGGTCTACCCACGCAGAAACTAAGAAATAAGTCTACACAAACTTTTCGATATGAAGACAAGATCTCCCCTCATATCTTTTCATACACTCTTTTGTTGCGCCACCTCGAACCAACCTTCATGGTGCGCGATCAGGTCATGTTGGATGTTAGAAACAAAAATATAAAATTCCATTCTCTTCCAACAGCGTTCACGGTCGAGGTTAAACTCATGAAAGGCTTTACGTATGAACATAACTGGATCACGTATAAAACTCCATTCACCTTTATTTACGACGTTTGGTCAAGTCACGTGCGATGCCATACAATAAGACCTGGTCAAAGCCTTGTGATCTAACATGTGACAAAGGAAACCTTGCAAAGAGCCTGATAATCCTGCTAATATTATAAATAATAGTCTGTATGTTTGTGTGTTTGTTAATCAATTATGCTTGAACAACTAAAAGGCTTCAGAAGACATTTGACACATGGACAGAATCATTTGCAGCACGTTTCCGTGGTTTGATTTTCGACAATCACGTGAGCGAAGCCGTTGAAAGAGGCGGGTGGATATTAAAAACAAGAGAATTGAGACAGTTCAATTGGATTATAACGAACAACAACTGTATTTGAAGTGAGTCACTCATTCGTTCTAGACATAAAGAATTAAAACTGTTGATGAAGTTAGGGTAATGACCTTTTCGGTTCAGTAGAAAGTAGAATCATAAATCTTAAATCAGTTTTGTCTAAGATCCTAGCAGTGATTTGCGTTAAGTGAAATATTAGAAGAGGTTTGACTATTAGAAAGTAGCGATCGGCTAAAGATTTGAATGGAACATTGATTTGGCCATTTCTATTTCTAGATTTAATTATTATGCGGGTTTGAGGACGACGAGCAATGGATGTAGCTCATCATCCAGTCATCCTTTAAGGATCAGCTTGAGTCGATGAGTGAGTGTTGTGTGTCACGCGCATCTCAAAGAGATGTCAGTACAACTGAATAGCAGGGCCGATGCCCAATAGGGTCACGGGGAATTTCTGAAATGGAGACTCGTGCTCTTCGAACGCAAAGGAAAACTGAAGGACGACAGGTAGGTTTTATTCAGTAAAAGTTTGACACTTCCTTTCGCTCCACCCAGACCGGGAGGAGTCATTTAATGACTACCCAAGTAAAAAAAGGTTCGCCTAAGGTTAATTAAGTCTTTTTCCGTTTAGAATATCTCTTTAGCACCACAAGAGTCTGGATTTGCTACTCCTCCAATAAAAATTGTCCTCGAAAATAATTTTCAAATATAGGTGCAGTACATGACTGTGGCGTAATGTTTTGTCTCTTCAAGAATGAGGGCTTTGTACTGAATAACAACAGTTGTGAATCGCAACCATCTTGTTATGGTTATATGTATCGGTATCGTCGCACAAAAGAATGTGAGCACGATTTTAAACGGTACAAAATTACAAATATGAGTTGCTACATTAGATCAATTTTTCAAATTTTGTTAATGTGAAGTACCATGGAGCATTTTTATTAGGTTACATAAGTATGGCAGTTGAAAGTTTGTCAAGCTCACTCAATATCACGCTGGTGGTGGCATGTGTTATTGGGTCATTCGGTTCCCTTCAAAATGGTGAAGCTGAGTGACTTATTCACGCGTCATGCTCGTGAACGGTCGCCGTCAGTTAAAACTGGTCATCTCTTAGCTGCCAGTGGCTTATTTTAATTTCTATTTTCATAGTATTCTTTTTTTTTTCATCATTTATCTATATTGTGCTTACACAATAGCAGCGAAAAGAAATATGTAACTAAGATTATTATGCAACTCATGATTTAAAACAATGTCCATGGAGTTTCTTATACTTTCTTCTCCATTGAGAGCTTTTTAGAACGTGCAATTTTATCTTCACTTTTTTTGACTGCCCGATATTTTGACAATATAAAAGTGCCTGTAAATGGTCTATTTGCAATAAAAGTTTCTCATTTCTGATCGTGGACCGTACGGAATGGATGCAGAAATCAATACATTTCATAGAGCCTTTGTATTTTTTTTTACCGTAACCTTGAACCGTATCGGCGTATCAAGTCAATTATTTTCTGAATGAGAATGAGCAAATTATTGATTTTATTTAACTACAGATTTAGATAATTAATAATAATATTTTTTTTTAATATTTTATTTTTCTTTTGTAGAAAAATAGCCGTCGAGCAATCGGAACTATCTAGAGGTAAACTGCAATATAAAATGCGTTGTTTATTTCTGTACAATAACTAAGGACCAGATAGTATTCAAGGTAGACGTCTGAGCCCAAGATAAAGTACTTCAGTAACCACTAACAACTTGAGAAAACAATAATTTTTACCTCAGACACGGTAAATTGAATAATTACTTAAGGTTTTTTTACATAGCCATGGGTAAGATGACAGGGGGACGAAAATATATTATGCTTCTTTAAGATGAGAGAAAAAGATAGTCAACTACATTGTATGAATCCGACAGCTGTCACCCACACCATCATATAGCACGGCCACCGTCGCCGCAGGATAGCGGACGGCGAGCAATGGGTAGCTCGCCGTCCGACCGCCCAGTAGCCTTCCGGTCCGGGTCCAAGTCGTTGACGGCGCGTATCGTTCCACGCGCGCCTAGAGGAGATGTTAATGATGGGCCCAGCACGGTCGAAGCCTACTGGGGCCATGGGTATGTGAAAGTCCTGGAACGAAGGCAAAGAAGAAACAGGAGTGGGTTTTTAGTCAGTAAAAGTCTGACACTATCTAGGTACCGCCCCGCCTAAGAGCACATAGATGTCATTGGATGATATTCCCTCCGAAAAAAAAAAGCCATCCTATAAAAATTGTAGTGTAACACTTACTTAATGTGTGGACCATTCACACATGCAAGTCAAAGATGACTACGACTAGAGGAATCTGGCTTTAAGCTTAGGCGAACGCACTAGGGTAGCCCGATAATTCAATTTTCTTAAAGGGAAGAAACGGGAGTTTGTATGAAGAGACCTACTTTCTAGAAGAAGCTAGTAATAGTTATGATAGTAACAGCAAAGTAGCCCAGCACTTGCACTACACAGATACTCTACACATAATTCGTGAATAACCTGGCGCATGACCAAGAATAACACATCTACTCATTACTCTTGAAAGGAACAGTTACTTGTTAGTCGTAAAACTTCCCAAAGGATTCCCAGACTTCTTGATGCAGAATTAATGATCACGTTAACCTACATTCTAAATGATTTTGTATTGTCAGTGGCTCAGTGCAGCTCGCTTGCACAAAACAGATTAGGGACCATTAATATCTGTCTGTAGGCCTAAAGCCAAATGTTTATAATGTGTGATTCAATTCTACCATATCAACATTAATCAGATTATAGCAAACACAGTTTATAAAATAAATGAGCAAAAAAAAATTTCTTCTAACATACGTATCGAATTCGATTACAATTATATTATTACATTATAATCTGTACTGTTCCACTGCTGGGCAAAAGCCAACCTCTATTCTTTTTTTAAACTCTGCCCCACACTAGTAATTACTCCTGTCCCGTGAGAAGGTACGTGCAAAAATTTAAACTCACTTCCGGGGGTGTTGTACATCCGGAACAACTATCTGAAGACTATTTGAACATTGATTCCGTGCGGGAATTGAACTTGTCACACGCAGCGCAACAGCCAATTGCTTAACAGCTGCGCCAATAGTACCGATGATTCCTCATTTCTTCTATTGTCCCGTCTCGAGACAAGAAGAAGAAGTGACTTCTTGCCAATTCCCAAGGAGAACATCTAAGTCGACCCGCCATATCCTTCGTGGCGATTACGTCGTGTGATTTCATATCGCTCGATCCTCATGTGGCAGACGTGTCCAGCCCATTCCCATTTAAGCTGAACAGCCTTCTCAACGATCAGCCACGTCAACGATCAAGACACATTTTAGAATGCAGTATAGTATTTCGAGCGTGATCCGTTTGTTTACCTTGAGGTATCAGTATACCAAACTAAGTTCAAACTCGATTTGCCAACGTGCTATAGAACCTGAGTTCTATAGCACGTTGGCAAATAGAGTTTCTCTCTCAACTCGATATGCCAACGTGCTATGAAAATACTGATATTTTCATAGCACGTTGGCATATCGAGTTTGGCCTTTTGAATGTTATGGTAGCCACACACGTTACAGTATACTTGCGCAAGTTAAGACTGAAACTTGCGCAAGTTAAGACTGAAACTTGCGCAAGTATATTCCAGCACACCTTTCAGTATACTTGTGCAAGTCTTAACTTGCGCAAGTATACTGTAACGTGTATGGCTATCTTTAGTCAAAGACCCAAGTCTGCGTCATGGGTAAATATGGGGAGAATACGAGTGACGTAGATTGTGACTATAACTGGCGACCAATCAATCAAAGTACATAGTTCAACAAACTATCGAATTTTCTGAGGCTCGTAATATTGTGAGCAAGCCCCCGATTAGTTAGTGTTAACACATGATATATGTGTAATGCTGCCAACAACACCAAACAATCGTCTTTATCTTCACTACTTGGTAAACTCTAGAATAACTAAATAAACATAGTGACTGTTTGTTAGCAAAACCTAAATCCCAATTACATAGTGTAGACTTATGTGTTTTTACAAGCTTGTTGATTATGTAACGAAAAACACGTTCTGAATTTAAAAAAAAAATATCAACAATGACATTCAAACAGTGAATTAATTTTTTGGCAATTGTTGCCAAAATTAAATGCCTTTTGTTTTCAAAGAACGCAATTTATTTAGATTCTCATCAGTTTTATTTTTATCTAGCAAAAACTAATTTATTGTTTTATTTATACAAAATACACATGTGGACTTAATTTCTTAGGTATTTTCTACTAATCAGCTTTTGGATTTATTTATTTTTTAGGTGGGAAATCATCCAATCACTTTTTCTGGAGCGAGAGAGCATAATCAGACTTTTACTGACTAAAACCCACTCCTCTGTTCCTTCTTAGTCTTGTGGTCCAGGGCCCCAGGTATTCCTTTCAGAAGCAAACCAATGGCCCTTGTATGATACAGAAACAAAAAGTGATAGTGGCAACAATCAAAATTAAACACAATAGCTACTTAAATACAAAGATATACCATATACCTATATCATTAGTTTCTACCAGCAAGTTCATCCGCATTTAAATAGAAAGTTTATGCCCCATGTCACTCAGTGATAGTATTGTTAAATTGGTCCAGTAGTTTCTAGTCTATTCATTACAAATAAAAATCTTTCCTCTATAGAATATTAGTAGAGATAAATGCTTACATCTATTTATATAAAAGCGAAATACCACTCAAGGATTAATCACGAAATTTCAGAAACTATAACACCTAAAAACTTAAAATTGGCAGGTAGGTTCCTTATAGGGTGTAGACATCCACTAAGAACGGATTTTACGAAACTGCACCCCTACATGTAGATCCACAACTACCAAACTTGTTCATACAAAAGTAGACTCTAAACATCGGAATTAAGGCCTAAGGTGCGTGGATGTGAGAGGACACCGGCGTCCTCTCGAGCTAGGACAGAAAAGGGGGTTCGAAGTTTGTACGGAGAAACTGACTTTCACACAGGCGATGCCACTGGCAGGAGCTAGTCTATATATATATAAAAGTGAAATACCACTTACTGATTAATGACGAAATCTCAGAAACTATAACAATTACAAACTTAAAATTTGGCAGGTAGGTTCCTTACAGGGTATAGACGTCCACTAAGGACGAATTTTTCGAAACTCCACCCCGGGTAAGCAGACTTTCACGCGGGCGAAGCTGCTGGCAGAAGCTAGTGTTCTCATATTAATAAATTAAATAAACAAATTTTGCTTCTTTTTATGTCAAGCAATGGACTCAAATATTTTTTTTCTGACCAGTATTTGACAATGTGTACGGCTCTTAATATAAAAATAAACAAATGAATACACATGTACATTGGACAATTGGTACGAGTATAAAGAGATAAAAATTGGTACAAAGAGACAAATGGAAAACTAATTAACACTGTGACAATATTACTGCCAAATTCTAATGAATGTGTTCACAAACTTAGCCTTGAAAGTTAATCATACCATTGCTGTGTTTATTATTCTTTTCACATTGAAATAAGTATGTTTATGTAAAAGTACAACCACAAGTCACAAGTACAATATCGAATGTATGTGTCCGAGGCAAGGAATAAGGCACTCTAAAGCCCGGCCGCGGAGCAGGAAGAATTTCGTACGTTGACCTATCATTACCTGTCTCTGTCACTCCCGCGTAAATATAATGTGTCTCGCTCGCACAGATGCAATGGCCTCCGTCGTCAGGGATTGTAAACCATTTACTGTTATTTTAGGTTTTGTTCTTTTTTGAAAGTGGTTTTTTTTGGTTAGCATTTAGTCACTACAAAAAATCCTTGACGAAAGTCATTAATTTTAATAATGAATGACAATGATAATTTTTATTTTATTATCATATTTCTACCGAATTTGTAATTTTAACTTGATTTTTAAATTGTTATATTATAGAATGTAAACAAATAATTTATATATTTAATAACAATAATTTACTTAATAAATTAGTAAATTTTTTCTCCTTGTAATGTTAAATTTAAAACGCATTTTATAAAAAAATGTTTGTGACCACTGTCAGTAGGCCCAAAGGTCATTGTACGAAATTCTTCCTGCTCCGCGACTGGGCATTACAGCAAAACATTCTGTTCCTCACTTGGGCAAAAGCCCCCCCTCCTTCCTCTTTCCAGTTTTGTCAAAATTGATCAAGTTCTTTATACCACAACTTTTGTTCAACATGACAATGACATACCTACACATCTGCAAATAGAATACCTATATTATTATGTCTTACATGAACAACTAAAATAAAATTGTTATCATTGCTAGTTATATTTTCAGTAAAAAGAGCTCAAAACAATAAATTAGTCATTAGTAAACATCTGTGCAGTAGCAAGAATGTATAATGCAAATAAATGTCAAGGGCAGTAAAATTGCATTATATAAAACTAAACTAACACTATTAGAATTAACTAGCACTATTAGAATTGAAGAATGTTGTGAATATTTATTCAGCATAACAACTATTCACAGGTCCTTGGATATGCATGCTATCAATATATTTATATTTAAAGTACTGACAGCCAAATTGAGCATTGCATCTCCCACATTAATATACCTTAGACAAGTTGATTATGCTCCATATATTGTGTACAGTACACAATATATTTATGTTCAGCAATATTTACAGGATAAAAGTTACATACCTACACATAAAACTGAAAACACATAATTAAACAAATTTTTGAGCACATACCTTTCTCCTGAGCCACGGCATTGCTGTCAGTGACAAACTTCTTGATCAGTCCAAAGTATTTATTCCACTCTGGAGACTTCTCATCGTCAATCTGGTTAAATAGCTTGATAGCCTCCTCATAGCCTGCTACCCTAGCTTTCCATAGCTTGTGTACGCATTTCTCATCTGTCGGTAACTTTTTATATTCATTCTCATCCTCCATTGTGGATTTGTGAGTCTAAGTCAAATTTTGAATTCTGAAGCTGGGGAAAAGATAGTTTAAGTTAATTACCAAGTTTAAAATAAATTAATAATATATTTGTTTATATTGTTTTAATCTTCGAGAATATCTTTAGAGCTTAATTCTTTCGTATGGAATAACACTACCTATTTGGTTTTTTAGTATTATCATATTTTTCACACATGCAAGTTGAGGACCACAATCAAATACAATAAGACTACTAACAACAACAGTATTTGTGTTTCTATCCGAGCAATAACTAACTTTCAAAATTCTAGAGGTATATGTACACTGTTCAAACCATTTAATTTAAAGTTTACTTCTTATAATGTTTTCTTATTAAAGAATTTTTTTTTTATAGCTTCTAAATCTGATTCAATGGTAACCCAAACCCAACATAATATGATGGGTTTTTTATGTGATCATGAGGGTATAAATAACAAAGACCATATGTAGGTATTGTGACCATTTCAAGCATGTTTCCTTTAAAGGATTCATGTTAGCCCTGAAATGAATTACATGTACATAATTTACAATTTGCGTTTGACCTCTTAGTGCAAGACAGTTTCCCTTACAAGGTCATGACTGCATGTTTCTTACTGAATATGGGTAGAGGGAAGATTGTATGTAAAACATCTGATAAAATACTGACTTACAGATATTCGTGGAACAATACTATGGTAAACAAAGCTCATGTCACACACCTCTGTATAATTACAATATCAATGAATGTTCACTGACTCACACAACATGCAATGTGAAACTAATTAGTAAATAACGTTGAACTATTGTGTATCAACTTTCTTAACGCGTAGGCGTCCAATTTCAACAACTACGACCAATTTAACGAATCATATATACGTTAATACGTAAGAAATGGTGATTCAACCAATCTAACGACACTTGCTTTCGAATATATTAATGGCTACCTGGCCAATATTGCGGAACAAATAGTTAATTACGAGCCGGTTCATTTATAGCTGTGCCCGTTTTACACCGAGATGTGAAATTGGATCGCATCTCAGCCGACTGAGAACGCCCGACAAACGGTCACTTTCTCACTTTACAAACAAATCCAATCAAATGTCAGGAAACTTACCGTTATCAAGCTGTTTCAGCTGTGTCTTCTTGATAAAACTAAATTTGTTAAAACTAAACAACATAAACGATAGTTAGCTCACATTATCCAGCAACAAGCAATATTTTAACCGACAAAAAGAAATGCCTTTTTCTTTTTCGTCGTCGTTTTTTTAAGTTTGCAAAATGAAAATGGACGGAAGATTTAATGTTGCCAGAAATTGATTTTATGTAAAACCTTAACTGTCAAAATAATAAATCGAAACAAAGATTAATTTAGGTATCAAAAAAGTATTTATTATTTAAATAGATTTATTAAAAAAGTATTTAAACTTTTAAGTTATATAAAACATAAATTATTACTTTGAAGACCGTGACGCGTCGTGTATTCTAAAATAATAAAAGAAAAACTTTATCTAAGCTTTAACGACCGAATTACAACTAAAGAAGTTAAGAAAAAACTTAACCATTTTATTGTTATGTACAGTGGTTATTTATTTAATACAAAAATCTGATTTAATTTAACGACAATAACAACCATAGACACATAACGTTTCGGTAAATAAATATATTTTAGCTTGGCAACCATTCACGAAATAGTTCACTACATTCAATCAATCGTTCTATTTTGTAATCATTCGTTCTTTTGTTGCTGTCCTTCACTCTTTTCAACACCGAGATTTTTCAACAAAATAAAACAGTTCGTTCTGAGAACATCAGCGAGCGAGACGTGCGTCGCGTCGGTATCGTGACAACTGTGCGTTCGCAGTTCTTACAGTCGACAACTATAAATAGTATTGCTGAATGTAATTGTTTTGATTTCATTACAGCTATTTGTGCGTTGAAATGTTGATTATGATAATGGAATAATTAAATGAAGCGTTAATGCTTGTTTGAAATAGACTAAATAAACAAGAGTGTTGTTTTCTTTCGGCGTTGGGGCAATATCGGAGAGAGAAGGGAATTCAACAGCTGTCTGTGCATAGTATGCTTCATATTGTGAGTATGTTATGCTTTTTTTACCGTTTAGGTAAATTATTTAGCCTTTAAATGAAGCAGACCGATCGTTTATAATGATATTTTAGTTGTAGCAGTTTCGAGTATTTAACGATCTTTGTTTTCGAAACGTCGAAGCCAAAATTAGTAAACACTGGGTGGTGTTAGTCATGCTCTAGTAATAAAAAATAATTTATACAATACATCGAAGGTGATCAATTTTAAAACTTGGTCTAATCAAGCTATATAAATTGAATTGAATTACGAACAAAAATAACACATTAACAATACTCACATGAACAAAACATTGTAATTCATAAGTTTTATAACTGAGACTATCCGGGATCATATAGTAATAGATAAATCTATCGTAAAAAAATTGCTACGTAATGCAATATTATAACCTTATAGGTAACTTAGCTCTAGCTATATTATCATCCTATTTTCTCTGTTTACGGGATAGTGGTACCTAGCCTTCTCGTAACTGATAACGGTACATTCACCCCATTTCATAGATATAGGTACCTAGACTTGTCTCAAGATAAACAAATGAATAACTATAGTTTTGTTTTATACCTATACCTAACTAATTCTGCATAGAAGAACTTGGATGACACCCCCTTAAACCGTATTTTGAGGGTAGTTACGAAAAATGAATAATACTTAAGTCTACTATTCATTTTAATTAGAACGTGGCATGTTTAACCTGCTGAATGCCGGGAGCGTCTATCTGATATAGGTACGTGAGATACAATGTTTTTAATTGTGTCTCTTCTAATGAATAGCATAACTACGAAAGGTTAAAGTTTAATGACCAAGATTTTTCCATACAACTTTTAACACCCCCCATAAATCGTTTTAAGGGGGTAATTTCGAAAAACGAATAATAAGAACTTGGGTTATTTTACCATACCTCACTAAGTTTCAGGAATATGGGCCCAAGGTATCTCTTAAAAGTTGAATTTCCAAAAATCACTTCTTAGTAGGTACTAGCCTACATCATAAAATAAGCCTCGCGCAAAAATTTTAACCCAGCAGTGGTTGTGCGTTGATCCTGTATCAGTCAGTCAGTTTTAATTTTATAACATAAAAAACAAAGAACAATACCTACCTACTAATTTAAATTAATAAATTGAAATTTAGTCCCTCGAAAATTGGCGACCTCGCTACGCTCGGACGCCAAACTTCTTCTTGGGAATAAATAAGTTACTTTCACCCCTAGGGTAACAATGTACTATTAAAATTACCCGTACCCAAATTGGTATTTTTACCATGCCCGTTTTATACAGTCAATGACTATACCTAAAACCTTTTCAAAAAAGGTTTATTTGTCTTTATATACGGTCTACATTTATACCTGCTGACTATTCTTAGGTAGGTACTTACCTAGGTACGTTAAGATTATTTCTTGCACTAAGACACTATCTCTTATCAACTTCATCAAACAGATAGTAGACGTTGATAAGCATTAGCATATCTTATCAACTATTAGATCTAAATAATAGACTATCAAGATGAACCTTTATACAGTTTTGTAACTGTTAATGACAAAAGATCAGATTTCGAAATTGTAATTGGTGTCAATTAGAGAAATCCGGTTGAAATTTCAACATAAATAACAAAAAAATATAAATAAACTAATCTAAGGGCATTAGAAAACGTTAGAAATAACGTTAATTCTGTGCTTTGAATAAAACCAGTCTACAAAACTGGTAAGTGTAACTTTGACTCGTATTCGAAAGGTTCCGTACAATTGTTATAACTATTGTTATAGCGACGATAGAAATACCTATATATTTCACTACTCTGAAAATTTCAACTGACTGTATATTACAGTTTTTGAGATAAATCCCGCTGACAGAAAAACGGACTAAGGAAATAGGGCTTCGTTGGTTACCCTTCGGGTACGAACCCGAAAAATATTTGTTTAATTAATCATATCTATTTAGACTTTGTAATCACCACTTTCGATGTCGTTCCAAAGTGGCTTTCAACTTCAACATCCCGGGATGATTCATAATATCAGAAAATTACGAAATTATTTGACATTTGAAACACGAACACAGAAAAAAGAATTCTTCCTCCCTTAAATCTGAGCTTCTACATCGCAAACAAAGATCGAGTAATTTCCAGAATTATTTCTTTCCTTGACATGTTTTTTGTATAAATATTGAAAGTGCCATGTCAAATCTACAAAAAAATATTAACACAAATTAGAAAAGAAATAGTTTAAACTCAGGATTATAAAGCTAAAGAAGGCCAATCGGTTCTGACTGAGTAGGCTCACATATCCATAAAACTGCGTGTGCAAAAACACGACCTGCACCAAATATCTGCTGATCTAGAAAACTTAGGCCGTAAAATCTTTATTTTTACACGGTAATCTGACTTCCCGTGGGGTTCACAAACAAATCTTCAAGATGGTGCGTATATTTACAAATCATTTAGGCCCACCACATGTGAGAGATTGAGGTGGCTTATCCAGATGTTTTTATGGAACCCAAATTTTTAACACAAACAAACACCGGCTGCCAACAGGACGTGTCTAAATGAGAGCGTCAAATCCTTGGGCCTTTTCGTTGTTCAAATATGGTGTAGGTAGGTTATCTATTCGCAATTGGATGGCTATAAACAGCTACAAAGTCAAATACTCTAATATCTAGTCTTTATAACGGACTAGATAACCCAATTAGTCTATTTTGGAATGCGTCCAATTAGTACTAATAAGTACGAGTCGACTTGTACCTACAAATCAAATCAACTGTCGAAGGTTTTAGATATACCTAGATCAGATAGAAATTTTGTGAAGCACGCAAAAGTTATCAAACGGTTTTTTTTTAAATACACATGTGACTGGGAGTAACAGACTTTTACTGTGATATAGCGGTCAAGCGCGAAACTATCAACAATTAAAAACAAAAAATAATCCTGCAGTCCTGAAGAAGTCAGTGCGGAAGATTTTCAAACATTGAATTTTGATCAATGCATCAAAACGCTGTGAATAAATTGCCCTACAAAGAAAATTTCAGACATCCATGAAACCCCATAATGGGTACTGGAACGTTATCAGAAAGGTAAAATCACCTAAACGAAGTCACTATTACGTTTTCACTGTTATATTCAAGTTCGCATTCACCATAATCGTGTTATATGCTACTGGAACTCGTACCAGTTCATTATTATATCAATATTTACTTCTTTACAATGAAGTAACGTTACCACCATCAAACCAAGTTGATTAATTACAAAAACAAAAAGAAGAAAAATAGGTTATAAGGGCAGTGTAAATAGTATATAATAGGCAAGGCATAGTGTAAATGACACTGTTCCAATTCAATGATAGTACTGTAAAGTACAAAAAAAAGAAACAATAGATCAATGTAACATGAACACGATGTGATGAAACTTTTTTTCTTTTCAAATAGCAAGTTTGTGCATTTAGCCAGTGTCAAATTTAGAAAGTATTGTATTTGTGATATTACAGATGTACGTAAAACATTCTAATGTTCTTGCAGTATTTGGCAGCAAATATTTTGAATCAGCTTTCTCAACAAGCCTCGCAGCCAATACTGCAGTAAAATTCTCAGCTCCGTTTAACCATCAACTTTACGTCCCGATAATATCTTCTAGGAATCAATTTGCGAATGATTAAAATAGGCATTCTGAGATACGAATACATTCAATTGTCAATGGTAAAGTTGTGCTACACACTCAATGCGCTTGGGGTGTAATATAATATGTAATACCCTTCGTGATCACCAAATTACATAACTGTTAGTTCAATTAGACGATACGGGCTCATAATCGTTTCCATTAGTCGAGTCATAGTAATAGATTCATTATTGTTTCTTTGAATCTTGTTAGTAGTTTGTTACATCTCTTTAAACATCAAACGGTAGTTTCCACAGCTCTTCCGTGAACTTTTTCTCAGTCTATTCAATCAATTTTTTGTCACTAACTACGATAATTGAAGTTCGGTTAGTGTAAGGTCATTAATTAGAGGCATCGATGGGAACTCCCGGATGGCGAGGTTCATCAAATTGTGTTTGTTCCGATACCTGATTGCTTTAGCAGAATTGTGGCGGGCAATGGAGCGCAAGATGACGCGTGATCCAGTTCTCTCGGCAGTTACAAATGTCGTCGTTGTCTCAAAGAACGAGTAAGATGGGAATTTACTCTATTGTGTGGAAAATTGCACCTACATTCTTTGTTGTCAATGCCTTTTGTATTGATCTGGGCCAAAACTAAATTAGTAAAGAGTGGAAGAGAAGACTTTTGGCCTTTAACGTTGTAGTCGACCTCGATAAATAAATAAAGTGTTTACCATGTCGCGGAAGTTAGAAAATCGATAGATGTGAGGTACTACGGTGCAGTGGCCACTAGAAAGCAATTACGGCTCAATTACCGTCTTTCAAGTGAAACTACAAAAGGTGGCCGCTACCAATGTCGGTTAAAACTGCATATCTTTCAAGGTGTAATGTAAAATGACTCATTGAAACTGTATTCGTTTTAACCTCTTTGGCACATAGCGCGTTTAGTAAGTAATATTGAAAAAATATGAGTACATCATCTTTATTTTAATTCTAATGATAGGCCTGCTGACCTCCTTGAATCTATTGGTGAAGTCTGAATAAACATTATATTGTAAATTATACGATGTTAAAATTCAGAATGTTCAAGAGGTGACGAAATAACAAGATGATAGGCGATTCTCTTGGTAATAATATTATTTCAAAAGAGTGCGTTGCCCGACCTACAGACGGATTGAAAAAATGTTTTTATTGGATTAAAATACGAGCCGACCACACGCAGATGTTTATTCAATGATTTATTAGAAAAGTTCTGTCTTGTAGCTAACTGTGCCAATATTAATTGATCTCTGAAGTTCAATGCGCTCGTAAAATCAGTCTTTTGATTTGATGCATGGATTGCGTTAATCTTTCGCCTGTAGTTTATTTTTATCGACATGAGCTAGGCTCTAAAACATCTTTAGCGTCAAAAATGATTCATATGGAATCTGTTTAATTCCATATACTATCACCAATTTATCATTTATCAAAATGATGATACGAAGAACTCATGAAAGTGATCCTCATTTTTATTTTCATAATTCCATTTGAAGTCAAGGCGTAATTTACGTTTATCCCTCAAGCGTGACCAGTCGCAGTTGTCAGGTATGTCACATTGTCGCACATGATCAGTTAAATTGGATTAAGGTGGCTTTCCAGCTGATTTAAGCCTCGGTTTTGTGTCAAATAAACGAGCATCCGCACACAAATATTGACCATACTTCATAGGTTTATATATATCTCATAGTTTTCGTCAGAACTCCGATTTTCCAAGATAAAGTTCTAAGTATTCGCTGACATGCTTGACTTTCCTTAGATGTAGAGACATTAGCAATCAAGGTATCGTGATTATAAACATGTTGCTGGTCACGTATACGGCACACCTCGTATCGAATATGGATAATGCAATCCCAACGCAATCCCCGCTACCGGCAGCCATCTTGCAGCCGCCATATTTGTGAATCATGTGTGTGCGCGGATCGCTGGACGCTTTATTATCTAAGGATGCAGTCTTGACAATGCCTTTCATCGTAAAATATTAATAGAATAATTAACGCATCCGTTGTTGTAACTACATTGCTATGTGTGTTTTTATTAGGCAGTGTAGATTATTTTCTATTTCTTGGTCTGCGTCTTCGTTCAATTGTTATAGCATGAGAAAGCATGACATCTAAGGTATTGATTGAATTACCTACTTAAAATTCAAATATCCACTGAATTTTACAGGATTACGCCAAAATACTGTTGGAGTAAACTATTTGATTAATTTAGAAATATTTCAAACTTAGCAAGAAAGTTTTGCTGAATGAATTATTGTCAGTATCGAGAGTGACTAACAAATCCTCTGGAGATTAGTCACACTTTCCTCTTCGCCTCCCACTAGGTGGTTCTGTTTTCTTCATATTTTTTTTCCCTTTTTTATGTGTGTAGAAAATGGACCGTTGCCGCGTTGACCTGTTGAGGGTCAAAGGAATCCGATGGATGCAAAACGCACAGGACCTGTCGTTATGGCGAGACCTGGGGAGGCCTATATCGAACTGTGGACGTCTTTCGGCTGAAATGATGATAATGATGAAAGGCCAACCATCAAAACATTCTACATCAGTCCCGAGAAAGGCTTTTACACACGTATTGTAATGAGATTTAGTTATATCGTGTGACATGTGAGCATTGGAGGGGATTCCTCGAGCTCTGATTTAATTAATGCTATATACATGGTTCATGCTTTGCAAATCTTTGTCCGTTGATGGAATAACCATGTTAAAGGATTTATTTTGCTATTTCTAAAGGCAATTTAATTTATTCTTGAAAAACACGTTTATTGCTTAGTTACTTATACATTAAGGCTCGCATTTGAGCCATGGTATGACTACCATTTCATCTACGGTAAGTGCGCGTGCAGAATAGCCGACCATGCTGCAAGCTTGTCTAAAAAAACAATAATCAGTTGACAATTGATATGATATGATATGATATGATATTTTATTTTTGCAAATAGGTTCTCAAAAACACTTTTACACGTCAAATTTTTTTTTTTTTCGTCAATTTTAACTAGATGAGGCCGGTGTTTCCTAGCTGACTACCCTGAGAAGAAACACCGAAACAAACTCAGGGGTCAAAGTCTCTTTTAAAGTCCATACAGCAAACAAGTAATGGTCAAAACATATGAGAACCATGCAGATCAGTGTCTGGGATGGTCTTTTGAAGAAAGAACCACACAGTTCTGAGTGGACCTGTCCAGTCAGTGCAAGCATTTGTCAGTATTCGTAAAGCTCAACTCAGGACTACTAAGGAGCTCAACGACTTGACGAACAATACCAAAGAAAGGACATTTGGGTAGGCCGCAAAAAGTACTCATAACTGTCAGACATTAATTAAAATTAGAGAAAAACGAGAAAAAAAAAAATCCACATGGTCCCCAAATTCACAATAATTAAAAATACAAAAATGTAATTTTACAGACTTAATATTGCTAAAATAAAAAAATAAAAATTATAAAAGTAATTGTTAATGTCAAATTGTAAAAATAAACAATGTCATAATTGTATAAATAAGGATTAAAAAAAAAAATTAAATTAAAAAAGTTAACAATGTCATAATTGTAAAATAACAATAATCGTCAAATTAAATAAACAAATAATAAAGAAGGGCAATAAAAAAAAAAAAAGTAAATGAAATACAACAAATATAGTGAGTACTGGAGCAGGTCAATCCCAAGCCGTTTTGTCCTCGAGATACTCTTTTACAGTATAACAAATTGAAAGTTCCAGTAAATTATCGTACTGTGCTTTCACTTAGATATGTATATTGCTCTGTTATGTAGTGCCAATTGCTTTGTAAATATAACTTGACGCCTTCTCTTACGTCTTGATCTAAGAATAGACTTAGTGCAATCGCTTTGACAAGTCAACCCATTACAATTACTTGAAAATATGACGTTCAGTTTAATTTGTGTGCTTAACATAATGTCTGCCTTCCTGATGCACATTGTTGTTTGTAGTTTAATAACGATATTTTTTATATTGTCAACTACTGACCAATTTAATTTTATTATTCTTAAGTCCATTACATCATTGCGGCCGTGTTTACGGAGACGCGGCACGTTGGGCGTTCGTCGTACATTGCAGCAGCGGGCCGCGTCATCGCACGCGTAAACACAAACATATGGCAATGTACGACGGACCGCCCAACGTGCCGCGTCTCCGTAAACACGGCCTAATGCTTATGTGGGACACATATTGTCACTAGCTGCCCGTCTCAGCTTCACACAGGAGCAATTTACATATCTTTCGATCCGCAAAAAAAATAATAATTATTCACTTAGATTACAATTCGTGCTAAATTTTGAGTATAGGCCCACGGAAACGGAATAAGATTTGCATACAAATGAATTTCCCCTTTTCACCCCCTTTAAGGTTGAATTTCCAAAAATCCTTTTTCACGGGTACAAAATGTCTTTTTTTTCGCGTAGCCAAGCACCGATTAGATCAAAAAGTAATTTCGTCTATGAGCTGATATGTCAGTCAATCAGTTTCTTCTCTTATGTATAGATAGTAAATAATAATATAGATTGCTCATGAAATCATACATGTTATTTAAAATTTGCGTAACGTGTTTTATTCATTATTCCCCAATATCACATTTCACTGTCATCCACTTCCTTCTCTTGAGATTGTTCATGTAATCTTTCGCTATTATGTTAGGAGTACCAACGACCTTAACAATATAAGAAAATGGCTCAATTAAGTAATCGAAAATGGCGACCGTAATTACTTATGCATTGGCCTTTTTTATATTAATCAAGAACGCCGTTATCTTTTAACTTACTCGAGGATCGTCGTGAGGCTTGAGTTTTTACTTTAAAATTTATTTTATTTTACGTATTTGTCTCAAATATCGAATCATTAAAAGGACCGTGGCAGGCACTTTTAAAAATATCCTTAAGGTTGCTCGAGGTCGATCAAATAAGATGTTAATTATATTCAGTTAAAGAATTTCCTTGCTCCAATTTGTCTCCAAAAGGTCTGAATGAAAGGTTATCTGTAAGGACCTTTTGTGTTTCCATTAATTCTATTTTGATTGGGAACTAATTGAAGCACCCGGTATGAGGGGCGTAAAATATTTCTAAATGAAAGGAGAAATTCGCCTTTCATAAAGTCTTTGTTTTGAGATGCTGTGAAATTGTTATAGGTCTACCAGACGGTTGCAATCCAACGTCCCAACAGGGATGACCTTGCTAGTTTCTATCCATATAGACAGCAGTTGTAATCCGTGACCTTCAACGCCCTTGGTTTGGGAGCGCGTTTTTCCAACCACAGTTTCGACCCCACTGACCGATTTGTGAACGTGTTGGCGCATGGTTTGCATCCGTGTAGCCGCAACCCAATCCAAACACACGAACCATGCTCTAACCAAGGTGACCTCTGTCGGGACACTAGTTTAGAACCTTCTGGTTCATGCTTTAGTAATCAGGCTTGAAAGTATTCCGGTAAGTTGGTACTCTCCTTTTGAATTTTCATTTCTGGTCCTAAAGTTCGGATGTGAAGTTTACTGCCTTCCAGTATTTTTTATTATTGACACCGACACGCCAAAATCTCGAATCTGTTTAATACTCCGTCTCTTCCTCAATTAAACTACAACAACATTTTTAATTGTGTTTACCGATATACCCAGTTCTGACGCTACCTAGTGTAATGGCCGATCAATTTCCTGGTGTTTTATTGTCGATAACCGCATGGAAGCTGCGGCTGTTGCTCGATATCCGATGATGTCGCAATAAACTGGCTCGAGCCCAGTTTGAAGCTTTATCTTATGCAGGTCAATGGTTTCAGTGTATCCGATCGGGTTGAACGACACCGTAGTGATCTAAATCGGTTGACCAAAATATGTATGGCATTCGATACTATAAACATTTTATTCACGAAATGTTTGTAAACATATACAATTTGTAACTGTTTGACCCATTTGCGATTCTAGAAATTATATATTATGTATAATTCATACACATCCGGCCTCAACTAAAATGATTCATGATGTGATTCAGCGTGCACTCTTCAGAGAATTTTAAGTGAATGTCTTATTAAAATTTCAGCTTTTAATTAACAAATTGTTATGTTTTGTTCGTTTCCAGAGTGTTCAAACATGGTTCCATCAGAATAAAAACATTGCGAGAAAAAGTAAGCGAGCGCTCTCCTCCGAAGTCTGTCGTTGAATTTAAATATTTAATCTAGTATTCTGCTTTTGTTCTCAATTGTTAATTCATAGAGTAGCTTTTTTTTTTCTTCAGCGCAATAAAATATTTAGCATTGAAAACGTTCGATATTTTACTTGCGAGTAACATTTGTTAGTCAGCGTAGTTCAACCTTTGATTCAACACTACCAACCTTAAAAAAAGACAATTGCCTCGAATTCAATATTGTACGATCATTGGTGCCACGTAAATAAAAAAAAAGCGATTGATTGTTTGAAAATCGAATGAGCCATTTAAATACAGAGTTTAACAATAGGAAGCGTTTGCAAGTTTGCAAGTTCCGTTTGGTCGCGCATGGCATAAGATTAAGAAACCGTTTTTGAGTTGACTTCCTGCGATGGAGGACTATTTATAAACTAATATGGCAGTACGGAAGCACCATGACCTCGGTGACGGCACTTTAATGGAATATTGAGTAGTTGCCTGCTATCTGAAATTAGTATTGGACTTTAGTGTTTAACATACTCGAGTGGCATATAAAACAAGTCTTGAAGACTTGTCGTAATTTAAGCGTCATTTACACCTTGAACTTCTTGAGAGGACAATCGGGTTCTTCAAATGGGTTCCGATTTTTTTTATATGGTAAAAAAAAGTCCAAGAAATACATAATTTTGTTGACAACAGCCAATCTGTAATAAAAAAAAGTAGGATATATTATGTAATGAGATGATTTGTATAGTTCATAAAATAATTGCTTTGAACTATATACCCACAAAGTGGCAGAAGATACTAGATAAGAACACGGGTTAAATCTCAACCTCCTTAATTGGCGTGTGATTAAATAAATGAAAACTGGCACGTTATTAGCTAGTGCATAGAATGTAGGTACTGAAAGACTATACAGATGCATAAGCAGAACATGAAGCGTATATTATATATTATTCTGTCTTTCACCAAAACAGATAAATTTGACCAATATTTTTTAATTGGACAAGCTCCCCTATATATAATTCCCAACCAGTGCAACTCCTGGAGCCATAACTAATAGTGGCAACAACCAGATAAACGCTGAGGCAGTTATGGTTGAAGAGTCCAGAAAAACCGATTAAAACTCTCTTGGACCCGTCCTAATGTCCATTCATAAAATTATTAACACTGATTTAAGGAACCACTCCCAAATTCTACTAATTATAGTAGAAGGTGAGCGAATGATTCCGTCGTAAATGTCACAGCCTTGAAAGAAAATGGTTCCAAAAGAGATGAGTTTTCGTATTCGTGGCACATTTCCAATACAAAATTCTCGACAGAGAATTGTAAAACATACATAGGTAACCATCATGCCTTTGTACCCATAGATTTAAGTTCCTGTAAATTGTTACTATATATTTTGGTGTACAATAAAGTTTATTGTATTGTATTGTATTGTATGCTTAGATGCACCACTCCCTACGGTACAAAACCACCTTCATTTTACAAGTTATATTACTTACTATTACTTATTTTGTGTTTAAAGGCACGAAGTTCCATGTAATAAGAGGTGGGCCTGTTGTCATCGACTAGCCACTTATTCAAATTTGTTTCTACTTCTGAAGACTAAAGAGAAACCTCAAACCAGTGGCTTTGAAGAACTTAATTAACTTTAGAACAAAGCAGACGTTAAGGTAGAACAGTAACTTCAAAACAATAAACTCAAAAACTTGTACAAATTTGTCGAAATATAGGACATCTCAGAAACAGGTCACCATACAGCCACGTAGCCACCGCATGGATCTCCATTTGGCATGTCACACGGCAGTCCTCTGCCAACAGAAACGGTAGGTACAGAGCTTTCAATCTACATACGTTTTAATTTCGCATCAATTGCTGCATTCTGATGCATCGTTTAACTTCGGTGAAAACATTTACGAAACATTTTTGACATGTGGTATCATTGTCTCGATATATCATCACTTATGGCTGTGTGATGTCGAACTTAAGTATAATTTCAACTGTTTCAAGTTAACGAACTAATATTCAAAACGAATACCATATCAAAGCATTAGAACTCTCGCAGCTATAAATGCTGCCATACATAAGCCCTTTAATGAGTATAACACTTATTTGGCACTGACACACAACAGTTGGGGCTTGTATCATACGAAACTCGACCGTAACAGCACAACTGCCTGCGGTAATGTAATTTTAGGACTGTTAATTACTTCGTCTACTTCTAAACTTCCACAATGCAACTGTTTGATACGATTAAAACTTACTGTTTCATTAACTTGAAAGGATATTTGGCCACAAGAGACAAAATTGCTTGGTTGAATGCTTTTATGTACGCTAATGTATTTGCAAATGAATCAATGTTGAACCTTGTAGGACCGACCTCGTGTTGTCCCCTTCATGTGAGACTTTGTATTGAATTGAGAATCAAAACGAGGGTTGTTTAATACTCTTTTTCCTTTTGTATAACATCATTATCTTTTATTAAACATCGTACTTATAAAGGGATGCCATCTTGGTTTTATTTTCATTACATCGATCAATAAGAATTGAGCAGCTGTTAATACCTCTTTATGATATAGATCACTTGTTGCTATAGTGTCTTTTTCTTTTTTATTTATCCTTGAGTCATGCTTGTTAAACAATCGATTTTTAAGAAGAGATGTTACCTAGAAACGAATGTTTACTAACACATTTGGTTCATGGTCATTTTATATCATAACTATGAATCATTTTTAATCTTTCCTCATTTTGATAGACTGCTACGCTAAACGGATGACATAATCTTTTACCCACCCATACAAAAAGAAAGTAAGGACCACCACTTTACATCATTACAAGCAGACGAGCACAGCATGTGGTATTTTTTCGGCCTGTCTCCGAGAGGCCGCAATAAACTGGGGTGTGGTTGTGTATTAGCACATTCAAACAAATGTCTGACAGTCCCTTGACGGTAGTAGCTGGCACAAAGTATGTCTGGCTAACTTAGTTCAAGAACAACCCTAATTCTGTAATTAGATGCGTGTCTTCATGCTTGATAGTGCTAATTATAATGTTGAAGTTGAGTAATTTTTCGGAGTAGAACAGAATATTTAATGAGATATGAACATTTGATGATTAAGAATTTGAGTTTAAATGATAACTTTGCATTCCTCAAATGTTGCCCATCTTTGTTTATAGATGAGGATCTGCATAGTAATAATAGAACGCTGGAACATATACAATCCTCCCATCCAATACAATAAATATCATTTTCTAAAGAAATCCGTTTATTTTGTTCAGTTAACGGACAAAAGAAAGGTAGCAGACGAGATTTATTAAATGGCAAAAACTGGGAAAAGATTATTATCAGGACTTCTCTTATCTCATGGAGTAATTCTGTGGATTACGTCCCATTCCCACTCATAGAGGAGAGGCTCGAGTCCCAGCAGTTGGAACAGATTAAGCTAATTCTCACGGATTATTCTAGACAGCGTTGCCAGGGAAGAACGGAGGCTTACATCGCACTCTTTTTTTTTTGTGTAAAAAAGTTTTTGTATCATTAAAAAAGTTCTCTTTTGGGATCAAGTTAAAGGTGTCAGTCTTATACTGACTAAATCCCACCTTCAGTATCCATTTGCGTTGCAGAGCCGCACTAAATAATATCATGAGTCGGGATGCCCTTGATAAAATTTAATTCGTAATTCACTCTTGCACACAACTTTATATAAATTCGTCAGTAATTAATACAGATATAGTCCCAAGTCATTACATTGAGTAGGTCATTACCTTTCGTCTACAGTTGCATCTAATACAAATTACGTCGTCTGGTTATTTGACCGCGAATAGCGAAACTAGGGGCGCCAGCTCGTTTGTTGGCAAGCTAGCGAGTTCAAGTGCCAAACAATGCCGTCATTTGATATTCTCAGATTACTTTACATGGAATATTAACATCTTAAAGACACCTAGACGATAACTTATTTGTAGGTTGTCTACATTTTTCTTAGATTACGTAGAAGTTTAGCGATTTTGGTGCTTTTATTTGGTGGATTCCTCCGTTTTGCTCTTCATCAGCTTCATACCCGGAAAAGAACATTAATTTCCGCGGATTTCTTATCTCATGTGGCTGCTTTCATCTCACCTTTTTTTCTGAGCAATGTTACTATTATTAATTAAAGAAGAAGATTCCACATTATCCCAATATCATAGGCTTAACTACTTACAGTATAACCCGTTTCCAAAGCTCAATCCGACACATCCTCTACAAATCATAGATCAAATGGCTTTCAACAATCCTTTAGTTACTAGGACAACTTCAAACGTATCTTTAGTGTCTCGCAAGCGTGTTGGGTAGTATTAGCCAAGATTAAAGTATCAACATGACAAGTAGAATGTGCAGATTACATAATCTTTTGTAGGATTCGCTATGAGACTATTAACTGGCTTGTTATATCTGCGCTTTGTACTTCATGTTCGTGTTGGGGTAGGCTAAACACGTAGTCTAAGGTCTTGTTGTTATTCGTAGCGTTTCTAAGCCTAATGCCTCGGCTGCCTTCGCTATATAGGATTGGACTACTGGCCGTGCGCTCATTAGGCATGGCCTCGTATTTTCACACTTAATACATTTGAGTTTCCATTTTCGCAAGTTTGGCTTTGACGTCGGTACTAAGTAAATACTTTTGTTTCCCATTTTCCCGAAGACTCCAAATACATTAACATTTGTTTAGCATGTTCTCAATTAATTTATGGTTGGATTCCTGCTTAACCGGCTGGGTAGCTTACATGGGCTGCCTGTTCGGATTTTTGAGGAATTATGTGTTACCTAGTAACTGTATGCACATGCAATACTGAGCTTTCATAAAGATCTTTCACAAATCACAGAAGTTGCTACAACCATTTTGGAAAGAGCTTTGCATTGCAATTGGGTGTCGATAAGCATTTTTTACCGTCTATCGGCTCCCAGTTCCTTATATATGACACTTCTATCTTCATTTACGACATCTATTTTAAGATGGGCTAACCTGCATAATTTGGCAAATAACCGTGTAATATTATGCTGTTAGTAAATAGACGTGAATGATATAGCGTTCTTGATGTTTTCTACAGTATCCTAGCCTTGTATCTAATAGGATTTCGACAGCATTTCAAGTAGTTACGTCACATAACATACGGCTCTGAAACGTGGTAGCTCATAACAGGCCTCATCAGAAGGCTTTAAGTCACTCACAAGGCAATGGAAAGGGCTAGCCTTAGAGTATCCCTACGTGATCGAATCAGGAATGAAGATATCTTCAGGAGAACCACGGTTACCGACATAGCCCAAAGAATCGCCAAACTTAAATGACAGTGGGCTGGCTTTGCTTGCTGGACAGTTGGTCGCTAGGGCTGAAAGGTTCTGAAGGGGGGCCCGCGTACTGAAAGACGCAGCTTTGGAAGGCTTCCCTTAAGGTAGACCGAAGAGCTGGCGAAGGCTACGCGAATCTAATGGATGCGTGGCGCACAGGATCGATCATTGTGGCGACACTTGGCTTTCGGCTGCAATGATGATGTCCGATTAGTCGGTTCTCTGCAAACCATTTTTGATTTGTGTCTTTAAAATGATGATCTTTTTTACTAAATTCTTTGTTCGAGAAACTGATTGCCTATAGTATATCGTGTCGTTTGTTGATTGCATCAATACTTGGGCGACTGACCATGGCGCGCTGACCGTGAAAACCGTGACTTCTTGTGTAATGTTCACATACAAAATATTACTAATCAATAAACATTAAACACTAGTGGAGGGCGCCCACGAATTAGTTACCCAGCCACTTATTGTTGTCTCTTTCGCACTTCATACTAACCCTTAACCGTGTAAGAAACGAATTGATTACAGAGACAGAACTTGCTCGTATGCGCTATAATTATCTAAGTTGATAACACCACCATGGTATCGGCAAATAAGTTGAACTATTTGCTATGGTTCATTCACTTCGATTGACCTCGTCATACAAGTTGAACCATCATGACGGTCGACCTTAAATGCGCAGTAACCGATTTTTGGGTCTCAATCTAAAGGGGCTGCGTGTAACCATAGCAAATGGTTCAACTCATTTGCCGCTGCTATACAGTCTGCATTTTGGAGAATTGCAAAGAAAAGTCTTTGGCCGAAAAGTATTCTATCTATTGACATGGTTTTGATATATTTCGATCGTTCGACCAGCAACTTATGCATCATTGACGGCCTACTGAACTCGGACGCGTAGCTTCATAAACGCGTATTCGTCATTATACGCTTGGTATACGCCTGCGCAGCTTACATACAAAACTATGAAACTCTGTCAACGAAGCAGCAACGATACATTTGCGCGACGTTGCCGCTTCGCCGACAGACAAGCTGTGAGCAGGCGTACACTAAGCGTATAATGACGAATATGCGTCTTGAACTATAGGCCTTGGATTCATGTCTGTAAAACGTCATTCTCTACTCAGAATATCGCAAGCTCGCAATAGACAGCTAGGCTACAGAGCCATCATTGTCAGTCCATCCGATGATCCGACGAACGTTGCTAGACTACCTAGTGCTTGTTCTGACTAATTCTTCAAATTAGCATCAACATCACGTCTGCTGCATTTGAATGTGAGCCCATCTACTTGGGGAACCCTTTGTATCAAAATAAATCGTGACGGCTAATGCGAGTATAATTAATTTGTTTTATTTCCTGTGTATTGATTAGAATCGTCTAGATTTAAGAAACTAAATAGCCAAGGAAGATAAGGATTTCTGCTCGCAAGTCGAGCAAATAAGCCATATTTTTTATGGACCTTTGTTTTGACCTTGTTGAGTTGAGATATTGAAGAGGTCATTAATATCTGCTTTTTTTTCGAATATCTCGTTTGCTTTACACTCTATGACATTTTAGTTGTTAGGAAAATTAAAGAGCATAAAATTCTCTACAAAAATCGTCTTTGGACGAAATTTTCGATATCATGCGCCGTTCTTGAGCGTAAAAAGTTGGGAATGCTCCGCATTAAGTGTGTCAAAACAAAGGTTCATACATAAATCTAGCCTGTGCGCATGAGTTGCGAAGTTGATCCCTATTTTCGCCATAAGTACCTAAGCTAAAATAGATACAGTAATTTTCCAAATCACATAACATACACGTTATGTGATTTGGACGTTATAGTATTTTGTAATAACATCCAAATATTAATCAATAATAAAAATATTATGGCGACCAGACGGAAATAGTCATACGAGTTTGAAGTAAGAGCAACAGGATATTTTATGTTGTAAGAAACTTGTCAAATAACTGACGCATGCATGATATTTTGAAAAATTTGTTACAGTAAGAAACCACGAAGGAAATAATTAATTAATGACAGTGAGCAGTTATTTTAAAACCCGACTTCTTCTTTATTTTTCCACATGCTGGCAGAAGTACTACCACCTACTGCGTTTAAAAATACAATCCCTACGCTTCTCCAATATATTATCTGTGTATGCTCTAATAAAGTACATACATGTAAGTACAGACAACAGCTAGTTCATAGCCTAATGCATACCACTCGAACCAAAATCCTTGAATTATCAACGATGTTAAGTACTATGTACATACACCAGTTACATAGTAACATGACGTGTGATGCAATACAAATGCGTTCGTTTATTTTAGGTCGATCTTATCTCCTGCGTGATGTCCTATTTTAGACCTACATTTGTTCAAATTGGGTTTAAAATCGAGTGTATAGCTCTGTTCTACATTAATGCTTGTGAGTGCATTGCGGATTCCGAATCTAACAAGGTGAGATATGATATTAGCTTTTTGTATCTGTTTGGAAATCATTAAACCGTTTTAGATACAGTATTTGCTGCGAATTCCAGAGAATTCGGGTCGAGAGATAAAGTCTAAAAATTAAGTTGGTATTTTTTCATAATTTGGTGGAAAATAAATGAAACGCTTTAGTCATGTTGGACGTGAAGTGTTTTGGTAAATATTACACATGTTTGTCCGCACAACCTTATCGCCACAAAACTGATATTCAGTATTGGTGCATTGCGTAGATAGATATGCATCAAGTGCGCGAAATATCTGCCAAACGATGTTATAATTTAGTTGCATGACTGAATATTGGCAAATTTAATTATATTTTGTGACAGTAATGGCTAGTATAAAAAAAATATATATTTTGTGTAACACTGATTGAGATCTTTGAAGTAATTTATTGCTGTATTTTTTATCCACATATTGCACATTGGCGTAGCTACCTAGCTGAAGGGTTAAGCAGTACAGTGCCGCGGGGCCTCCAGGCTCAGGGGGTCTCCAAAACCTGATTAGCAAAAATCTTTTTGAACTAGAGAAAAAATCTTTCACCAAAACCTAGATAAAATAGTTTGCAAAACTACTTTGATCTTGTTTTAGTCAGTAAAAATCTGACAGTCCCTCGCGCTTTATTCATAGCAGAAGTTATTTGATGATCACATAAAAAGCAGCCCCTGATTTTTTTGCTATAGAGACGTTAGTTGCTTAGCTACGTCACGGATATTACATGCAGTTTTAAGCTAGAACTACATTGCGCACACGTGGGCCACGTACGCCGTTCTAGGTGCGTCGGTCTCCATACATTTTATATCGCAAATAGACTTGTAGAGCTACATTAGATCCACGCCACGCGATGTCGTTCTAAGTGCAAATCAGGCGTGGTTCTAGCTTTACACTCCTAATATACCCTTTAGTAGACTACTGCATAATAATGTTTAGTAATAATTCAAATATCTATCCCCCACTGGATGTGTCTGTCTGTTCGCAAACTACTCAAAATCTACTAAACGGATTTTTATGCAGTTTTCGCCAATAAGAAAGTGATTCATAAAGAAGGTTTAACCCTTAACAACCCAGTATGCTTTAGTAACGTAAATGACCGATAGTGTCTAATGGACACATTAAAAAAATAGATGCTATTTAAACGAAAATAAAGGTATTGTGAATAGAATTTCAACCAAATCTTTTTAATTCTT
Organism: Leucania comma; assembly: GCA_958295575.1. Classification (NCBI taxonomy): domain Eukaryota; kingdom Metazoa; phylum Arthropoda; class Insecta; order Lepidoptera; family Noctuidae; genus Leucania; species Leucania comma. Next base: position 16,269,641 of record OY282477.1, on the reverse strand, counting down.
TATTTGACTTGAAAAATTACCTTATAAGTACAACCATTAATTACAAAAAGATAGCAAAGTCTGGTAAAAAAAAAATAATTACAAATATTGCAAATAATTTTTTTTACAGTGTGGTCTGCGCACACGTTGCGGTTGCACTTGCCACAACACTGTTTTGAGGCCCTAGATATTTTTGAAGGACAGATATTTTATTAGATATTTTTGAAAGAGAGGGTAGCTCGTTTTAGTGTCACAGATCCACCAAATTTTCATACCATACTTATCAGGTTTGCTGGGTAGATATTGTTTGAAAGATACCCGACCTCGAAAAGGTATTAGTTGCTCATCAATCGTGAGATTATCTCCAGGCAAATAAAACTTCTTTAGACTTTCATTTACACACTCCCATAATTCTCTAATAGGTGCGAGTTTATCTCGTGATTTTCTTAGAGATCTAGTATTTTTATCATCGAATCTCAAGAATCGAAGTAAGGAAGCGAATCGATTTTTTCCTATTGAAGCACCAAATATAGGATTTCCAAATATCGGATCCCAGAATTCTCGAAAATCTACACCATCCTGTTTATTGACACCTATACTCAATAAGAGTCCGATAAATGCTTGTATTTCGATATTATCAGTTTGTTTCCATCTGTCTTGCAGCACTCTTTGAGCTTCAGCGTTAGTATGTTTCACTATGATTTGTATTATATTTTCGTTGAAAAATAGTTTGAAACTTTCTATTGGATCGGATATAACTTTGCCCGGAGGAAGAATCACCTTATGAACACCACCACGAATTATGTTGTGATAAGGAGTTCGACTTTGTCTCTCAGGTTCTGATGTCCAAGTTGTTCCATCTTTGCCTTGATAAACGTTAATCGATGCATAATTTTGTAGTGACAAATCATCACCTTCACTCCATACTTGTTCCTCATCGGATTCCGAGGCTGGTTCTGTCGCGTTACTTTCATTGTCCGAACAGCTATCAACACAAATCTTTTCATTATCACTGACATTTTCACGTAACAAAACATTTTCATCACCACTTTCATCAAGAGCCTGTTGAATTTCGTCCGCTGTTAGTCTTTTTTTAGACATTTCTACGATCAAAAATAAGTCCGAGTAGGATCACTTTATCACAATTACTAATAAGTATTGTACGTACTAAAACCAACCAAGTAATAAAACTTGTGAGCACAAGGATAGTTTTGTAATACGAATAATAACACTGCGAATGTCGGTTATACTAAACCAAGATACCAAATGATTTTATACAATGTTTAGTTTACAATCCGACCTACCTACCCACATATTCCTGTTACAAATTGTTATTGTGTCTTGCGGACACTTGTGGGTTGCTGAGTTACTAACGTGGTTTATTGATTATAAAAAAAAAAAACTAATAATATTATAAAAATTTTCATTACACTTTTGGAATCAGTAAACTATGGGGATAGATTAGATAAAAGGGTTTATTGCAGAGACAAATACTTTCGATTTTATACATCTTTAAACCTAAAAATGAGTCCGAAAGACACTTGTGGGTTGTTAAGGGTTAATCTTGAAGGGTAATCTTTTGAATACCGTAATTAGAGACACAATAGAAAGACAATAGGTGTACGAACGCCGGCGTTCGCTTGGGGCATGAGTAAATATTAGATTCGAGAAAAGCCGTGAATTTTACTGATTTGTAATAGAAGAAATAAAACAAGAACTCATCATACTTAGTGAAAAAATACGTCACATTCTTTGGCTACTGACTGGAGCCTATATAACGTTTTGAAAGCTATTAAAATTCTAATCAAATACCCCGTTTTGCATTAACATAACACTACTTAACTACTAAATTAATCGGAAGTTATATCTTGGGATATAAGGAAACAGTTCTTCCATACTATTGAGGATATCTTCTGCTATTAAATTATCTTCTAGAAAAATTATCTTGGCAGCGTTTTCGATTGCTTGCGCTTGAATACAAGACGTCATCTTAGCGCCAATCTTCCGCATCCGCGATAAAGGTCAGTTTTTGTTGGCATTGGCGCTAAAAAAGCTTGTCTGCATACTCTTATTATTAAAGTAGAAAGAAGAGGATTTAAGATTTCCTTATTTGAAGATTTCAAAACAAAGCAAACTGAAAGAACACAGGGGTTTTTCAAACCCCACTGTTTTAAGGTTGGAGATACACGAGTTCAGAGGTGGTTTCGAGACTTCCAAATGGGTCACGGAATCTTAGATCAGGTGGGAAGATAGATGCTCTATTACCAATCTATGATATGAAACTGGCGTTTCGGAAGTTGAGTGCACAACTTCTTAATGTTTATTTTGTTGGGAATTGTTTACCTATATAACTTCTCTCGCTCCTGCGAGCATTCCTGCAGTCCTGGTTCTCGGATACGCTTGGTTTGTATGTACAGGGGTGACAGTGCCGTTTCTAACAGTCTTCTATATAAAGCTTCTCGATTCTCTATGGCCAGTTCAACACGCAGATCGAAGGCCAATAACTATTTTTAGGGTTCCGTACCTAAAAGGAAAAAGCGGAGTCTGTCTACAAGACCCTTAATCTCGGGAACGCATGGAAGCATAAAGTTCAAATAAAAAACTGTAAAAAAATCAAACTTTCAAGTTAACGGAAAAAATATACGGCCGTTTATATCGCAAAAGGAAGTATAGGTATTACGACACTTTCAAGGGAATCAAAATTCATAGGGTACTTTCTGTTGACCTAGAATCCTAAAATTTGGTATGAAGAAGTCTCGTAGCACAAGTGTAGGAAAAAAGCTTAAAACTATAAATTTGTAGTAATGACACAAAAAAAAAAAAAAAATACGATTCGAAAAATCTTCGTAACTCAATTCGAGAATTGAACTGTTTTCATAGGTAAGTGTGTACGAAACTCTTAGTGCGCAAGTCCGACTCGCACTTACCAGGTTTTTTAAACGTAGGCCCCTTCAAATAACTGCGGTATGCCAGCAAATAACACGCTCAGTACCTCTACCATGAGTTTTAAGCAATAGTATTCGTCGCTACTCGATATCGACGCCGTAAATATTTTATATGGCAAATTTTGGTTCTGCAAGTGACCGCTAGAAGCGCTGCAAAATTTGCCATACAAAATATTTACGGCGTCGATATCGAGTAGCAACGAATACTATTGCTTAAAACTCATGGTAGAGGTACTGGCCTTGTTTACGGACACGCGGCGCGATGGGCGTTCGTCGTACATTGCAGCAGCGAGCCGCGTTATCGCTCGCGCAAACACAAACTTATAGCAATGTACGACGAATCGCTTCACGCGCCGCGTCTCCGTAATCGAACACTCCGAATGAAAGCAAGAGGGAAGTATCGGACACTTATTGACTAAAACCTACCCGATTTTCTTCAGTTGCCCTCTGCACCATCCTGCAATCCCGAGGCCAATAAACCATGGATCGTTAATCAAATGCTTTACAAACACATTTGAAACTATCCACAAACATCACAGCCATTGTTTATTATTGTTTGCTCGTAAAAATATCTGTAAAGCATGTAAAACATGGTGTTAATGCTTTCTAAAATAGATTTGTGACACAAATCATTTAATTTGTTGGCAATCTTGGGTGTTTACTCTGTGGTAAGTGTAGGTACAAGAGTTCACATTAATAGCTTTATTCTGTTTTGGTTCTAAAATTGTTTGTTTTTATTGTCGTTTCGCTAGGAGCCGTTTTTAGGACGATATGCTTGAAAGTTTCTGTAGGATTTTTCGAAAGAGTTAAGCTAGAACTACATTAGACCGACACGTGGATCACACCTGATGATTTTTTTTTTTTTTTTAACCTGATTTGTGCGTAGAACGACGTCGCGTGGCGTGGACCTAATGTAGCTCTGCAAGTCTAGTTGCCATATAAAATGTATGGAGACCGACGCGCCTAGATCGGCGTACGTGGCCCACGTGTGCGCAATGTAGTTCTATCTTTACTGTGGCCCTGAAACGCAAAGGGCAACTGAAGGAAAAAGGTTGGGTTTTAGTCAATAAGTCTTGACACTCGCTCCCGCTCACAGAGCAGGAGAAGCTATCTGAAGATTTCCTACCTAAAAAAAAAGTGTCGAAAGTTTCGATGAACAAAATAATTAATGCAAGTAAAGGTAAACGCGCACACGTGTGCCACACACGCCGATCTAAGCGCGTCGGTCTCCATACATTTTCTATGGAAACTAGACTTGTAGAGCTACACTTGACCCAAGCCACGCGATACCACGCGACGTCGTTCTTCGTAAAAACCAGGCGTGTTACACGTGTGCGTCGGTCTAATGTAGTTCTAAAGTAGTACAAAGATATATATAGTTGTATCGACGTTATAGGAAGGTTCTATGTGTTGTTCCACGATCAACGTCATTGTAAATCGTCATAGACCTAATTAGTGATGCAATGCATGAACATTTGACATTAAGGAACTTAAATAGATTTTTTATTATTCAATGAAACGAAAACAATAATACCGACGGGTTTATAAGTTGACAGTGACGAAATAATGCGGCTAAACGTGTATATCGATCTAAGTATACTAATATTATAAAGAGGTTCTTAAGTTTGCGGGTTTGAATGTAGGAAGTAATCTCTGGAACTGCTGAACTAATTTTGAAAATTCTTTCACCAATGTATTGAAAGCTACATTATTCCTGAGTGACATAGGTATACTTGATTGTCATTAACGCTATTTTTAATTGAAAATGTAATTTAAACAGTTTGACGCCCAGTGAAGTTGGCATGGGTTAGCTGGTTTCTATTCTAATCATTAATTGTTAATTTTTATACCACTTTTGTCGAAGTGAAAAATAAATCGCATGTTTAATAGAAAACAGACCTAATTCATAAAATAGGGTAGTTCAAAATTGAACTTTTTTATTAAAACATGTTTTAAGATTCAATTACCTTCTTTTTTGAGTTAGGTCTCTTTTCTATTAAGCATGCGAAATGTTATTATTCTAAGTAACTTGATTTAATTCTATTTGAAATATCTCTTATTTATATATTGTGCACACCTACCACCGTGTCTTTTTTACTTTTGTACTTGAAGTTATATGAAGAAACCAGTACAGTGAAGAAAGTAATAGCACAGATTATGTAATAGAGAGACAAAATGATTATGGCATCCTTTGAGAAAGAAATTCTTTAACATTTATTATTCAATTCAAAGAAGTCTTAACCATAATGAATGTACTGTGCATTTATCAGTTTCTAAAATATCTATTACGTAGTACATACGTCATATACACCGTTAAATTTTGATAGTTTTAATCCCACTGAGAGTCGATTCGATACATGAAACACTATCGATTTGTAAAGATAAAATTAAAAAATAAAGTATTTTTTTTAGAAAACTAAACGTCAGCTGGACGAGTTCAATTACCTGTAGGTAGTTAGTACGCAACGACCGACAACTACCAACAAGGTCATTGACTCGTTTACTTAAAAAAAAAATCGCACATGCGTATATTAATTCGAGTTTTAGAAAAAAAGACACATTACATTTTTTTATTTTATCTTTACGTTCTGTACCTTTATTTAAATTCACAAGCCCCAAGCGAACGCCGGCGTTCGCACACCTATTGTCTTTCTAATGCGTCTCTAATTACGGTATTCAAAAGATTATATAACTTTTTTTTATGTTAAAGCGGCAAGAGAAATACATCATCTCTGAGAATTTCAACTGTCTAGCTATCACGGTTCATGAGATACAGCCTGGTGACAGACAGACAGAGGAGTCAATAAAAGGGTCCAATTCTTACCTTTTGAGTATGGAACCCTAAAACTTATGCTACAAGAACATTCCATTTGACATAAAAAAGTATCTTATGTTGAATGCTACTCGTAGTTCTCAATTCAGTGACCGAAATCCGTGCTGCCCTTCAGGAGTGATTGGTTGGCAAACATAGATACATTTCTCATGATTAGTAAGAAGAACTATAGAATTTGTTTTTTTCTGTTTCACGATGAAAAACAAGGTTGTGCTCTTTGCCAAGAATCACAGGATATAGGTATGTATCATCGACCTGTATTATCGATGGTATGTATGAATCTCCTTGGTATCATCTTCAAGTAAATACAATTCTTTTACATTCCGAACACGCAAGTCGCAAGAACCGTGGGGTCAGACGATAATTCCACCAAGTTAATGATAACGTTTTTCTCAATGTTGAATACTCGTGTTTCCTGGTAGCATCTGATGAATAAAATATGTGGTTTTGAATTAAGACTACCTTTCTGAGTAATCTGTCGACTGAACACATTTAGAATGTAAGTAGCAAGCGTACAGCAAATAAATTTCTTTCTCAAACTGAATTCTGAGGATTGACCATAATATTGAAACTACATAAACAAATAACAAATCTTTTGAACACCGTAATTAAAGACACATTGGTGAGCGGACACCGGCGTTCGCTTGGGGCTTGAGTAAAACTAGAAGCGTGAGTGTCCCAATTTTGACCCATTTCTATGTTCTATAAATATAATAAATAGCAATTATTTATGACTTGTTATTAAGAAATTAATGGTTATATTTGTTTAAAATGAGATTTTATAAAAGGGCATAAAAATTGCGATTCTACGAATAACAAAATACTAGAGCAGGAAAGACATCGAAATGGGTCAAATTTGGGACACCCCTTAGCTCTAGTCTTAAAAGGCATATCTCTGTTGCTAACAAAGTTAATTTAATTCTTACAAACAGAAATTCACAAAAAAGAAACAATTAGAAGTTGTATTTTGAAGTAAGTTTTACACAAAGAAATAATTGACCTTATATAATCAAAGTAATTGACTTTCTTAAAATATATACAAAGAATATATTTTGGGCAATACTTTTTTTTGTCTATGCACGGTTTGTGCATTTAGCCAGTGTCAAGTTTAGAAAGTACTTAGGTTTTGAAACTGAATACAGTCACTTTGTCAGTTGTTTAGACACTTACGATGCAATAATACACAAATACATCACAATATTCACTAGGAAACAACTTGCGAATAATTGAAATAACCACTGAACTTGACTCGAGAAATTCCACCAAAAAACAATTTTGAACGCTTTGACCATGTTATCGGGGTTAAAAAACGGGACTATCACTCTGCTGTCCGTTGATCCGTCACCAGACCGTATCTCATGAACCGTGATAGCTAGATAGTTGCAATTTTCAAAGATCATGTAAGCTTCATTATTGCATCAATTGCCGCTATAACAACAAATAAAAACAGAGTAGTTTTTTTGCCGTGTTTTGCGGGCACATTAGTTTTTTTTTTATTATGCTTAGGCTCGCGTTTGACCTCATGGTAAGCGATCGTGCGCGAGTCCGATACACACACGGCCGGTTTTTTATAAAAACAAAAAGTCATATTGAATCAGATGATAATTCTATTCTGAAGTAACATCATAAAATCTCGTATGTTTTGCGTAGGTAATTGGCAACCTTTTCTTCAAAGGAACTAATAAATTAATCCTGTTTATTTGCGACAATCCGTGTGTCTGAAATAACCACAGCCAAGCGGCGATGAATTCATAATAGGTTTTTTTTTTATCCGACTGCGCCAGAAGGAGGGTTATGTTTTTCGAGAGTATGTATTTATGTGTGTATGTATAATTGTTTGGCACGCTCTACCGCCTGAACGGCTCGATGAATTTTAGTTTGCGAGGTGTTGGTAGATTCGTAATTACTGTGAAAGTGATATCGTAATAAAATTAAAGTAAAAAAATAAAAATAAAAAACGGCACTTAATTAAAAAAACTAAAAAAGCCGACTGCATTTCTGAGTATTCATGAAAAAGCCCTAAAACAAGAAAGTCGCTGTACTCGATTGCACTTAACTATATAATATTTTAAATACAAGATAAATTGTAGCAGTCTAGTCAGTCAGTCTAGTCTATCAGTAGTACTAAAAGTGGATTTCCCAAAATTCACCCCCTAAGGGGAGAAAAAGGGGGTCCAAAGTTTGTATGAAGAAACCTATTTTCACGCGGGCGAAGTCGCTGGTTAAAGCTAGTTTGAAATAAAAGCTTTGACTTCTGACACAGGGTTTAAAAATCAGTGGTCGAGTTAAACGGTGTGACAAGTATTTCGTGACATTGCTATATTACGTATCAATTTATCAAACGCTACGTGCTTACGCGATCGTGTTACATTACTTCCTACAGTTTCACTCAAACGTTGCATAACAGTACGGTATACACACTAGGGTTGTACGAACAATAACTTTTTTTTTTCTTTAATGGCAATTGAGCCGGTTGCGACTTTTCTGCCAGTGTCACGTGAAATAACTTTAATAACACTTTAATTGACAGTTTAAACGTCAAAATTCAAATTCGAAACTTGTGCGATCCTATTCAGAATAGACGTTGAAATTGTATAGGTAAGTACTCGAGTATTCATTTTATTAATTTCTGTAATTGCTTTTAGTTTTCATAAGTCATTTGAATGGCCGAATAGGTATTATCGATGGAAATAACCTAAGGCAAATGAACTCTGCATCTCTAAATCACCTTGAAACCTACAGAAGATTTTATCTTGTCATTGTATAATTTAAATAAGATTTAACGGAAAATATTGACCGTACATTAAAAATAACGTTATTCGTGGGCATGACTGACGTCAGTGAAATTAAATGGACAACCAGTCTTGAGCAATAATGAAGATTAATACTCATAACTTCTGTGATGCCAAATTCTCATTGTAGCCGCAGTTACAAATGTTTGTTAGGCCTACTGTCCACTGACGCGTATTCGTCATAATACGCTTGGTGTACGCTTGCGTAAAGCTTACATACAAAACTTTGTAACTCTGTCGACGCGCGTCGTGTCGCTGCCACTTCGACGCGTCTATGAAGCTTTCAAACGACCGAAAATATTCGGATAAAATTAGGTACAAGGATAGACCATGTCCTGAAATATCACATAAAATATTGGGAGTATTATTCTTTTGGGATAATTATTCTATTCTCACGCGGCCGAAACCGCTAATCACTACATAGTATAAAACAAAGTCGCTCCCCGCTGTCTGTCCCTATGTTTGCTTAGATCTAAAACTACGCAACGGATTTTGATGAGGATTCTTGAGGAAGGTTTATATGTATAATACATGCATAATATATTTAATATCACCATTGCACCATTGCGAAGCTGGGGCGGGTCGCTAGTTTATTATAAATAACAAATTGGACTTTGAACAACCCTAAAAAATGATTGCAGTTATCAAAGTAGTTACGTGATTCCGTCCACCTTCATACTATCGACCTCTGGCGACCTCGCCATACCTCGCGTACTCTATTACTTGTGAACTTGACAGGGATTGACTCCGACTGAGTCTATGAAGTTATGAAGGCATGTTAAAGGTTTCGACCTCCATGAAGGTTTGGCAAACAAAGAGTTTGTAACCTTTATTACTATATCCGGGCTGAAAAAATTACGCAGCAAGGTTTAAACAGAAGTGGGTAACTGATTTTTTAAGGTTCCATACCTCAAAAGGAAATAAACGGAACCCTTATAGGCTCATTGTTGACCGTCTGTCTGTCTGTCAAGATCCTTTATCACGGGAACGCGTAGAGGTATCCAGGTTTGTGGTCCCAAATCAAACTTCTAAGTTAACGAAAAAAAAAGATATGGCCGTTTATGTCGCAAAAAAACGTATATTTCGGCACTATCAAGGAATCAAAACTCATTTATAAGTCCAGAGACCTTCCAAAATAAAAGGATTCAACTCCAGTGCTAGCATTTATCGAACCCTAAAAGAACAGAATTGTAAGTTTCCAACACAATCTTAACACTGTTACACATATAAATAGCTACAACTGTATTTCGGTCTAGTTTCCTTAACATAAGTAATAACTCAATGTACTTTATTGATACGAAACACGCTATCTTGTCTCTATTTTTGTTGAATAAAGCCGAATTACATTGATCCCGTACGCTGATCTAGTGCTGGGATCATTCGGTCTCTTCATCATTCATCGACTTGGCCAATGTACACGCTAGTTTCACGTTAAAACACACCTATTAATGTGCAAAGTTGGTAAATCTCCCCTCCCACTGGGTGGACCGATGACTTGAGGGTCTCGTCACACGCCAAGTGACATTTCTGTCAAAGATTACGATTGTCGATGAGACAAAATGTGAGGCCATGTATCATTTCGGTAGCGCTCGTCATATTGCAAAGCGACCTTTCTTTTGGCCTGTGCGCTGAGTGCGAATTATTTACCGCGTTTGGTTCTCTGATTGGTTAAGATCTTGGAGCGGGCCAATCCGAGCGCTGAACGTCATAAACGTGTCGATCGCGCGCACTAGGCACTCTGAAGATAGACAGTCTTCGTTTTTTTTTATTGAGGCTGGGAAGTCATCAAAGATTCAGAGGGAGTATCGGTTTTACAGACTAAAACCAACCCTTGTTCCTGTTTCTTCAGTTTCCCTTTGCGTTTTAGGACCAACTTCGATCAACAATGTAGGGCCACGATCGTAACCAAGTTTCGAAAGGGATGCGAATGGCTGTGTGAAATGTATTCAGTGACTAGCATTTCCTTCGACAGTTGAATAATCTCCTTCCTTTACACGGTTTGATTTCAAGCCATTTTAATTGGTGCTACAGTTGTGACGTAATTTTAACAATAGCTTTCTAGTTGGTGGACGGATTTAGATATTTATTGGTTTCAGCTGCTTTTCTTTTTAGGAAAATGCTTTTGGGATGCAAAGAAAGAAAGAAAAAACGTTTATTTGCAACTCGCACAGGACAAACAATAGATAACATGAAAAACAATAACTACAATATTTAAAAAACAAAAAAGGCCCTTGTGTCAGCATACCGTGTTAATTAAAATAACGCAGCGCTGGTATTCTGATAGGGCTTGTGATGCCACGGGCACACTCACGGAACACAGACTAAATATTAAAAAAATATCTATTGAGCTTAAGAACTTATCCCGACTGACGTATCTAATTAATTATTTATCCATTGGAAAATTACAGTTCAATTTTTATTTTATTTTTTTCCTTTTCTCTACTGCTAATTGGCAATCTGCTTCGGGAGCAATAATCCAATGTGCTGGCTGAAATCTGTCTTTGTTGTGGTGAGTAGATTTGTCCAGCGACACATCTCTCAAATTTATCTAGTAAATCTTTCTGCCAGCTCCTGGACACTGTGCCTTTTCAATCTGGAGAAAGTGAAACTCCCAGGCCCTAGCAGTTGCGAAGATAGTTCATTCCTGTGTTTACTCAGTCGGGTTTGATAGCTTTTGCTATATGGATCGATTTCCTCTGTGACGGTTTTCAGCTTGATGTCCATATACATGAACTGATTGCTAACATACTGTGGGATATTTAGCATTTTTCTTATGGTTTTGCTTTGAAACCTCTCCAGTATTGCAATATTACTGTTGCTTCACAGTTCAATTTTAAACACGTTTAAATTTTATCGAGTCACATATACCAAGATTATTTTCTCCTTATTATCACCAACTTTCGTGCCTTCTGAACGTGTAAAGTCGTCTAAGACGTACAATTTTGAGAAATTCACACCTTCTTTTTTTAAACTTTATTGCTTCCGAGGCACGCACACGACCTTTAATTTAATTTTAATTAATGTCGCTTTCAGTGAAAGTTAATTCGGTCAAGGTGATGATTTTTTTTTGTGTTTGGTCGCGTGATATGCATCCTTCTTTTGTGGGCAAATATGAAGCCGGATACAGACTGTTCTAACGTAACATGCAAGGAGCATTTCATAAGTGTTAACGCTGCGCGCGCATGAACCTAGCCTGTACCTATTCACATATTCGAAAAGCTCAGTGTCTAGTCCGAGTTTGGTTTACGTTAACGCCATTGATACCTTTATGACGTTCGGCGCTCCGATTGGCCCGCTCCGAGCTCTTAACCAATCAGCCCCCCTAGCTAAGTTATGATCGTTTCGTTAAGCGTGAACGCTTGGAGTTGGCTACGCGCACGCCTCCAATTCCTTTGTTATGACCACGTGATTGGGCGTTGAGATGACGTCAGAACAAAGGAATGGAGGCGTGGCCGACTCTAAGTGTTCACGCTTAACGAAACGAACGTAACTGGGCTAAGGGGGCAGAGAGCCAAACGCTGTAAACCTTTCGATCGCGTTCGGGCTGACGTCGGGCCCAGAGGTCGGTGACGGCTCCCCTTTGATTCCTCCCTTCATGTTGATTTCTATACCAATTCGATCTGGTTCGACCTCGCTAATATCCCACCGGCGAAATACCTGGTTTGTGCGGTGACGGTTAGAAAGGACGTGGGAGTCCCGTCACGACAGTCCGTGATGATTATATTAGTTGTCACCAAAGATATTAGTTGCATTTCTGTTCGCGCGCGTAGTGTGCACTTTGCTACAATTTGAATAGCAATTTTTTTCATTGCGTGTTACATTGCATGTTACGATACAGCAGTCTGTACCCGGCTTAATGTTACCTTTTCTACCCAAGGGCATAATGCAAATGATATATCCATCCTACTTATTAGTTAGTGCTAACAGCACGCATATTAAAAATATTTTTATTACAATTTCATGAGCCAACAATTTAATATGTGTAACATTTCGAATTAATGTTTGTTACGTGAGTGTAATTAAATGCCGTACGGAAAACACGAACAAAACTTTTTAAACGTTAATCTCGTACATGTTTTATGGTGCATATGTTAGTGTTCGTTTTACATTGCCATATGTTTGTGTTTGCGTGAGCGATGACGCGGCGTGCTGCAATGTACGATGAAATGCCCAACGCGCCGCATCTCCGTAAACACGGCCTTAGACATTGGCCTTAGGTTTGCTACAATATTTGCTTGATTCAACACCAACGTTGTGTGTGGCAATGTTGCCAGCGTTCTGATCACTTTTCCCAGTGACAGAGATCTGTATAATTTTTTTGACGTTCATCGAGTTATTTTTTTATATCTATTATCAGTTGAACATGTACCTGCTATGTTATTTTTTATATTCGGCTTTTTAATGTCGATTGCAAGAATAGTAAATTTTCTAAATTAAATTCCTTACCTGACCCAGTATTTGGCTACGTTAATGCCGTTTGTTGACGCTGTCATTAGATCTTTACATGTTGAGGTCATAGACCTGGCACGTGCCACAAGATGAAATGCGGGACATAGTCTGCGGAGAGACCGCACAAACGCTAAAGATCGGAACTGTTAGAACCCCCAACCTGTGGGAATTGTCTGTGCTAAAGCTGATCACGTTGCGGAGTTTTCCACCGTCCATTCAAAGATGCTAAGTAATTAGAAATCGTGGATTAGGCTCTGATCGTTAGGTTCTATCCCTACTTCGATAGTTTGACCGACAGAGTTCGCTTATTATACTTAATACCTGTCTCCCGCAGTTTCCCTGTCGCTCTTATAGGTGGTAGCGTGATGTTATATAGCCTTTAGCGTTCCTTGATAAATAGGCTATCAAATACTAAAAGATTGTTTTAATTCGTACCGGGAGTTCCTAAGATTGGCGCGCTCAAACCAACAAACGTTATTAGTTTAGTTATTTACTTATAAGTAATTTGTAGTTATAGTACGTTCGACGGTTCTTGGCGCGCCTGAAGTTAGGCTCTGCGAACTTTAGCGCTCAAAATAAGCGCGTCAAATAAATGATTTATGTACGTTTAGGTAAATAAGGTTTTAATCTCAAGAAATTATAGATTTTATCGATATTTACATTCGACATCCAATGACGAAATTTTGGATTTTATATGTCAAGGTGGTTGTTCAAGATGAAATAAATAAACATAGGTAATTGTGATATGAAATCAAGTAAAATAAAATATTTCCATATTTTTAATTATACATATTTTGTTCCTAATTTTCTAAAAAGTAATTAAAATTAAATTTTATAAAAACGTTTTTGACGTAAATGGTGACGTTCGCATTTCATTTTTTTTTTTTACTATTTTGCTTTAATGAAATTGAAATATGAATATGTTAAGACTGGCTGAAGATATAAAAAGAACATCAAGTGAATCTTTCGAGACTAATGGTGCGATACTGCAATCTTTGACAAGTGTTATTTCACAAATTTAATTTAAGTACCTACTTACCAAAATGTTTCAACCATTCCAAAATCGCAGTTTCTACAGTCAAAATGTCAAGTAAACTCGTTTTGATTGCTTGTAAACAAAGACATTAACACCCGTATTTATAAAGAAGTAATTACTTGTTACTGTGTAAAATCTTATTAAGTCATTACTTGATGTTAGATATCTTCAATCAAAATTTAAATTTTTCTTAACTATAGAATATAAATTATTACTTAAGTAGTTACTTTTACTCAAGTATTTAGTTTAACTTGTTTATAAATACGGGTGTTAATATGCTTGTAAATTAACAAGATTTTAGTTTAAGGCAAAAAGCTAGAAAGGCGGAGGCTGCACCGGATTCTATATTTAAAAAAAAAGAAAATTTGATTTTAGAATCTTTATTATTTTTTATTGAATTATTGATAGACCAGCGTTTGGCCATTATCTTACTTGATGGTGGTCGACGATGGAACACGCGTGTCTAGAAGTAACCTATTCACTCTTGACACAACCACTAAGCAGTCTCTTTTGTTTTTAAACGATGCTGTTCATACTGTTAAAACTCACATACTTATCATGATTTATCAGGATTTTTTTAATGGAAATCAGGCCTTTTTTCCGGACTTTTGAAATTTCCATCTGGTAACCCTACATACACAAGACACTCAGACCCGTAACAACCATTTGTAGGCCATACAAATATTTGTTTGTAGCAACCAATCACTCGTCTATTGCAGCAACCGTTTTTTTTTTTTTTTTTTGATATTTTCAAACGACTTCTCTCGCTTTAGGGCGGAACTGACTAAAACCTACCTTTGTTCCTATGTAACTCTTTCGAACAATCTTGCAACAACAACCTACCTATGTTTTGAATCTTTAAAATCGTCCCATTCGCTGCGGTCAACGTGCATAGAGTATCAAACCGGTCTTGCTTCAGTCTGACTCTTGCTTTCAATCGAGTGGCTTTGGTACTTTGATCTTTATCAAAAATTTACGTGTTTTTATAAATAGGTGATCATGTACTGAATAACATAAATTGATAGAAGTTTTAATTATAACCTAATCGTCTTATTGTTCCCATGGTCTGGTTTGATGAATTGTTTTATTTAAACGTCATGAACACTTATGGTACATACATAGGTATCCGCCTATGTATGTACCACTACTGTACCTCTACCATGAGTTTTAAGCAAAAGTATTCGTCGCTACTCGATATCGACGCCGTAAATATTTTGTATGGCAAATTTTGGTTCTGCAAGTGACCGCTAGAGGCGCTGCAAAATTTGCCATACAAAATATTTACGGCGTCGATATCGAGTAGCGACGAATACTATTGCTTAAAACTCATGGTAGAGGTACTGTTCATGAAGTTCTTAGACTTAATGCAACAAGGCTTTCTCTATCAGTCAACCTTTGGGTCTAGTTTGGTCGTTCCAGATTTGTACCTTGAAATAGCTTTACTATACTTAGCAATTAGTATTTTTAGTTATGTTGACTTTATAGGCGATGGTGTCTTTATAATTAAAGTCTATAATTATGGCCCTTGAATAATAGCAAGTATCAAATTGTATATGTATTTTTTTTTTTACTTACTAGTCCAAAAAATCCACAAGCCACAAGCTTACGAAAAGCCCTTAACACACGCTTGACCTAATATGAACGCATTTTATGGACTTGTACTTGCAACTAAATGGTCTGTAGAGGGCTTAATGCATGCTTGAACGCGCCAGTGCCAGTATTGCGACATCATAGACCAAATCGATGCGAGGTATCGATGCAATCAAAAAACATATGTCTAAAGATGAGAAATCTGAATATTTATAGACGCTTTTCCGTATATAAAATTTACATATAAACGATCAGTTCTCACATTTGTATCAAGCACCCACATCGGAGTTTTATGTTCGTAGTTCGTACGCACTGTACATAAATAAAACTTGCGATCAAACATAGGAAAATCGTCATAAAACCCTTGTATGACAACTTGTATTAGCTTAGAGGAATAAAATATAAACTTGTGTGCATGAAGTAGATGTAAAATGTGTCATTATGTCGAAACCACTTATACTAACTTCCTATTGGCCTCAAGGATCTTCCTAGTTGCTTGCAATTATATTTTACACCATAGATGTATTCATGGGTTCATAACTTCATAAGTCAGTTTAATTGCGTATAATTTCCGAGCTAAGTTGTTCCGTAAACCGAAGGAAACTACCGAAATGAAGTCATAGATACTAAGTAATGCCAATACATAGTGTATTTTAATATTACATTGTTTATAGTCTACAAAATGTGTAGACTGGAGCTATGCAGTCCTAAAATACATTGGCATTTGATATTCATCGTGCCTATTAAATATGCAGGATGGCTATCAAATATCAATGTGATTTAATCAGGTCTAATTTGCAGTTTGCAGTAGCCAGCATTTTTTTTTTATTAATAGAAGCTCGTGTTTGACCACTATTTCATCTGATGGTAAGAAATGATGCAATCGACGATGGAACCCGCTTTCCTGGAAGTAATCTTTTCACTGTTGACTTTTAAATATTATACATAGCTACATCCAGGAAATACATATCGATACTCATAACGAACACTCGCCAACCCTAAGGGTTTAAAAAGTTCAAGGGGCACATTTCGCTTTGTGTAATACCACATGGATGATGGACTGGTTATGCTTTTACCTGTAATTAATTAAACGCCATGTCTCTGTCGTAATTAAACTGAAATTGGAAAGGTCAACTTCGGAGATAATACAATTGTACAAAGATGGGGTTACTTTTCATTTGAGTTTGAGAAATCTTTATATAACATCTTCCGTACTCTGGGTGTAGCGAAATGGAGTGTCAGACTTTTACTGACTAAAACCTACCCGTGTTCCTTCAGTTACCTTAAGGTTCCAGGGCTGCGGTGGCTTTTTTGAAGAATTCTGCAGCTCATACCCTTTAAAGCAGCTTTATAGTTATGTGTAGTAGTGATCTGTGAAGAATTGAATAAGTTACATTGGATTCCTTCAAGCGTCGCTACATGGTCGGGTCTTATCGTTTCCAACGAACTTTTCTTTCTTTTTAAACAAAACGTTCTAGCTTAGGTTTACTCTCGTATCGGAAGTGCGTGCACAAACATGGAAACTCACATACACAAGCGACCCAGACCCGGAACATTTATCTGTAGGCCATACAAATATTTTCACAGCAGCCAGTCGCTTAGCCATCACAAAATTGCGTAGTTATATTTTTTCCCCCTTTGCCAAGGTCTTCGAAGGTTTTCCTACATACACCGAATAAAAAGATAACAAAACGTCAAACGTCTGTATCATGAGAATTATACAGTAACCTTGAACTAATACAAATCCGTTACCCGACTCGTTTCGTAAAAAAATACAATAAAATCTGTTTTGTTTATTGTTTGATTTGTCGTTTTCAATTCACGTCAGAAATTATTTTCGTTTCCGTGAAGCTATGGGGTTATGGAAACAACAAAATAACGGTTACTAATAATGACGTTCAAATATGGATCGACTTGCCATGACAGTCAGCTGTCAGTGGCTTATTTTAATTTCTAAATTTAAAATTACTTTTTTTTCTTTATTTATTTACGTTGTTCTGGCTTAATATGATATCCTCTTCCTTTTTTGGAAGTCGGTTCAGAAGTGACAAGAAATATGTACCCAAGATATTTGAAATAATATAACATTATTGTCTATGGAGTTTCTCGCACAGTAATTTATTCCACATTGAGAACTACGCTTTGAAATGTGCAATTAGCAGCATTTTTCTGACTGACTTATTGACTATTGAAAACTGCCTGTAAATAGTATTTTAAATAAATGTTTTTGATTTTCTTTTAGTTTGATCAAAATTCACCACACACACCCACCCCCCTAAGGTCGACTGGTTGAAAATGCTTGAGGCATTAAGTCCGCCTTTGCGCACTGTATATTAGTGCATAAAGTTTTAAATAAATAAATAATAAATAAAATTAAATCTGCCATGTTTGTAAAGCGATTAGCGTTTTTGATTCGCTGATGCGCCATTATTGTGTCTGGTTGGGACCTGCCTACCTGTGGTATCCTTAAATTATCTAGATTTTTCATCAACCATAAATAAGAAATCATAGCCTAGTACAACCACATTTTAGCCTATACAACATCGATATATATAAGGTGTTAAAAAATTAACTGCAAGAAAAGTAAGTACTGGTTTAGAATTACAAATAAAAAAATTTGGCGAAAAAAAGATTTTTAAATAACAACCCGTTTCGGAGATATGCAATATTTTCACTTCACACAAAATTATTGAATATGCGCACTGTACACCGCACGTGCGCCGCCGGCGCGGCCGCCCCGCCGTAGGTATGCGTGAGTCGTTCACCCCTGTGACACGACACGCGACGGCGCAAATTCGTAAACAGCTGATTCTAATTTTTCTATCACATTTCTCAGACTTTGGACTGGCTAATTATCGAGCTTACTTACAAATAGCATATTTTATTATACCTATAGGACTATTAAAAGCACTGGTAGACTCCTAGGATTGTTTGGACAGCAGGCACTCGTCGTTGCTCACCATACAGTTCACGGTAACGGTTACGTGCCGCAGCTAAACTTTAACCAGTCGTAATGTAGCACATTATCATATCTAAGTACTCTCGATTGGAATACGTAAACGCTGTGCGTAAACGGCATTATTAAAAGCACGAAACTGCACGAACGCACGTATTCGCCGTAATGACACAAGAAAACACCCTTACCGCGCGACGGATTTCGGACAACTAAGGGACGGGAGGGGTAGAGAGAGCTGCGGGAAGAGTAGCGGGCGGCGGGGGAACTGCTAGCAAGCCGCTCGCGAGCGGTACGATGGCGGCCCAAGCCTCAAGCGCAGCCCTGGGTACAGCGCACAAAAAAATATTATACTAAATTATTTTATTTATGTGAAAATATAAAAAGGCTCAAAAAAAAATTTTTTTTTTTTTGATGTGTTCGTTTTTCGATGGCGAGTAAGTGGACAAAATTCTTGCAGTTAATTTTTTAACACCTTATATATTATGTTCTACAAGTCGATGCTGTACAGTGTTAAACTGTGTCTATATATATATATATATCTTTTTTCCGAAAATCGCTTGTGTGTATATGTTTTTTTAACGTTTTCTTTTATTTTAAGTTTCTGACTACTAAAATATTCAAGGACAATTGAATAATAATATTTTTCCTTTTTTAATTTGCGTGACCGAGTGAAAAAAATACACCTCCGTCACATTTTTTGTACGATCAACTGTCAATTAATAATAAGAACGTCCCCTATACGCATTCACACAATCTCCTATTCATTGTCCATTTGCAATAACATTATCAAAAGTGGCTCTACCACGAGATCTTGAAACATTCCATTTTACGACCTAAAGCTATACATCGTTAAATTTTGATCGTTTTAATCCCGTGGAGAGTCGATTCGGTATATGAAACACTATCGATTTATAAAGATAAAATGAAAAATAGTACTTTAATTTAAACTCTAATTAATTTACGCATGTACGAAATTAATTTCTTTAAGTAACGTTAACAGCTGAGCGAGTTCAATGACCTGTAGGTAGTTAGTACGCAACGACCGACAACTACACTAAAAGGTCAATGACTCGTTTACTTAAAGAAATTAATTTCGAACATGCGTAAATTAATTCAAGTTTTAGGATTTTTTATTTTTTTTATTTTTATGAATCGATAGT
Source organism: Leucania comma (assembly GCA_958295575.1). Lineage (NCBI taxonomy): Eukaryota > Metazoa > Arthropoda > Insecta > Lepidoptera > Noctuidae > Leucania > Leucania comma. The sequence continues at coordinate 16,249,901 of OY282477.1, read as the reverse complement.
GTTATGTACCGGATCGACCCTCCACCGGATTAAAACGATCAAAATTTAACGGTGTATAATAAATAGTTTCATCCCTCTTTTTTGCACGTACGCCTGACATTTTAACACGTCATATTTAGGCCCCAGCAGCACTAAAGCGTACACATAATTTTCTGGTATACGAGTATATGAGTCAGTCAGTGTTTTGTTGAACAAAGACTAAACATATGCTAATACATTGTGCATATGCTCATCGATGCTAATCAGTACAACGGTTGCTACCCATCGTGTTGTAATAGCACCTGATGTTGTAATTATCACGGTGTTTTTGTGTGATTTGTTGTAACTCGTCTCATTAGTCTTTGGAAACTGCTAGATGACGGACGTGAATCGGGAAGTATGACACGTTAGAGCTCGATTTATTTTTATTTTGTTTGGTGGGAAATCTTCAAATAAAGTTCACCTCGCTTTAAATCGAGTTAAAGGGATTTTCAGCCTTTTACTCATTCAAATTTATTATGTAATACACATACAATGGGTGGCCTTATTGCATTCCTTGGTCTCTTCCAGGCAACCTGGAATGGACAGTAGCACCAAAATTTATTACAATGTACGAGTATCTACTATAACAGATACATACAAATACTATGTGTAATAGATACGATACGCGGCTTAGAAGTTGAACCAAAATGGCGATCGAACTTCAATGAGCAGTAACCGAGTTTTCGGGTCTCAATCGAAGTGTGGCACAGCAAGAGCCTGCGCCTAACAATAGCTAGCAACGATGGTCATTTTGGTTCAACTTATTTGCTACGTTGCATTGCATTACATCAGCCTTATAGAGTTCCCGCTGCTGGGACTCAGGCCTCCTCTCTAGGAGAGTGAATTTGCCGCGTAGTATACATACTTTTTATTGCCTAGATTTATGATATGTAATGGCGATTGACCCCTGTTCCTTCAGTTGCCCTTTGCGCTCCAGGACCAGGTGACTTCTTCGAACAATCCCGCAGCTAAAATCGATTCTTTAACCTTTCATTTTGTTTTGCATTACCTTTATATATTGCGTGGTTCATATGAATGTTTTGTTAGGTAACATCGTGAGGCCACTACTAACCCCGCATACATTTTTCTATTAGGTCATCCTTTCCCGTTGCAATTTTGATCTGTCAGTTAAACCATATTACAGATTTTTTTTTATGATAGTTAAAATCATCCAATGACAAACCCCGCCCTTGGGCGGAGCGAGAAGTAGTGTCAGACTCTTACTGACTAAAAACCTACCCCGTTCCTTCGTAGCCTATCCTGCCGGGTATTCAGAAAAACACAAACTGACATTGTATTAATACGGACGTAAGTAAAAAAAAACTCTGCGGGGATCTAATCTATCTTACCAGACCACACGGCGAATAGCTTTGCAAATTCTATAGGTAAAACAGGTTCAATTTAGATTCCAAACTGACATTGTGAAACATCGTGTGTAAGCCATACATATGTACGAGATATTCATTAGTCACCGAGCGAAACACGGTTTGAAATCGTAAACGAATGTTCGGCTTCTCTTCCAGTTTCGGCCGTAATTAAAATAAAAAGTATTACATTTTTTGCTACAATTATTATATATATTATGTACTATAGTTATGCTTAATTATATAGTTAACTTTCTTATAATACAAAATAATGAAATAAATCGACGATTAAAAAAAAAACAACACAAAGACGAAAAAGTCAGTCAGTTTCAGGTACCTATAGCTATCACAACCGTCTGCTCAAAGACGCTAGTTTCGGTCGGCCCTTAAATTCGGCCACTTTTTGGCCGATACCAGGTTTTTTGGCCGAAACTGAATCTTCGGTCGGTCTCTAATATTCATGAAGATTTGTTTGTGTAAATTCATGTTTAGATGAGTGAAATGTACCGAGTTTAAGAATTTGTATCTTGGGTGCGTCTGACGGAAAAGGTCAAGCTAGTGATGGGTTTAGCTAATGCAAATTCCGACTGAAGTCGACCTCGAACGCTGAAAAAGAAATTAGGTTTAAAATATTATCTTCAGTTTCTTTAGTGTTTTACTTACTTACTAAGTTGCAGTTATTTACAAACAATTAAATTATAATTGTTTGTAAATAACTGCAACTTGCAGTAGCGTTGGGAGGGCTCCCACAAGGTGTACCAATGACCTTGAAAAGGTCGTGGGTATCTGATGGATGTAGCGGCACCTGGAGGAGGTCTTGGCCTATGCCCAGCAGTGGAGACTCTTACGTATGAATTGATCATGACGAAGTCCAACTAAGTTTCTAAACATATCGGAATATTTATAAAATACAATGTTTAATTTATTAAACAGCCGTGTAAATTAGTATAATGGTAGGATACGCAAATGCGGGGTGACCAGCATCTTTGTCTTTCACAATGGCGCTACTTATTGTGAAAACTGTCAACTGCGTGTCAAATTCAGTAAATTTTCTCCTTTAGTTCCGTTTTCCGACGTATTTCATGGTTTATTGGAATTTGATTACCTAAGTAAAATTACTATGTACATATGTAGTTTGCATGTCGATTGGTCAAGTACCTACTTTGTTTGTTAGTCATTACTGCGCCTGCGTTATGATTAGCATAACTAGTATTATAATATTCCCACTGCTGGGACGCACGGCCTCTTTTCTAAGAAAAGAAATGGGCCGTAATTCTCACGTCCCAGTTCGGATTAGTGGATGTCACATGTCTTCGAATATTTTGGTTCTAGGACATGCCCGTTTCCTCACGATGTTTTCCTGCACCGTTTTGAGAGCAGTGGTGACGAAATAAATTACGCAAAGTAATGCGCTTGACTGAGTATGAAACCGTGACCTTACAACTCGTAAGTCGGTCGTAACCACTGGGCTACCACTGCTCAATACGTTAGCAATAAATAAATAATGACTAAGCAATAAATAAATAACAATGATATCTCCTCATTTATAATGAAATGGTAAAGAAAACTATTTTTAATTAAGTTTATCTCACATTGTTTTTATTCAAGCTGATTGAGGTAATAAATTACATTTAAATCGTGAATAATAGTACTTTAGTATATTTTATTACTGTAATAAATTATAGAGAAAAATTATGATGACAACGCCAATCCGTCGTGAATGAACTTGACCTTTTTTAATGACCCTGTGCTACTACAGGATCAGCACACGAAAAATAAAGTGTTTAGTAAACGACATATTTTCTGTCAAAGCATTAATTCCCAGAAAACTCACGAAAAATATCAGATTTCTGTTTTAACAGTGCCAATTAAAATAACGTGAGTGGCAACCCTAGAACAGGCGTAGGGTAATCACAGAGATAAATTCTTCGTAACTCATAGGGTACATAAAGTACATACTCGAGAATACAGATAAAATATGCTAGGCGAGATTAGTGTCTACTTTGCATCGAGAGGTCCTTTGCCTCCGTGACAATATACTGCATACTATGTACTTACAGTACAGTCATACACATAAATATGGTAGCACTTAGTTAAATACAAAAGTGTTAATTTTTTTTTTTTCAACTATCACACAACGCCGTCTAAGCCGAGGTTGTGGTATGAGTACTAGACAACTGATAAACATACTTATATATTTCTAAATACACACATATTATAGATAAATTACACCCAGACACGGAACAAATGATCGTGCTCATCACCCAAACATTTGTCCTGGGTGGGAATCGAATCCACGACCTCCAGCATATCAGTCAGGGCCACTAACCACTAGACCAACCAGCCTGTCAAAATTGGTTGTTCCGAATAATTACAACCTAATTAAGTTAAGAGTAAATAGGTTACTTCTAGGCAAGCGTGCTCCATCGTCGACCACGTCACTATCGCTTACCATCAGATGAGATAGTGGTCAAATGCGAGTCTATCAATAATAAAAAAAATATTGTGAGGAAGAATGAGCAATTTGAGCATACCTGCAGTTTTAGGTCAAAATATAACCGAGGACACGCCATATTTATGGTGGGAAGTCCCCTCTTTGAGGATTGGCTGGAAAGACCTCACGGCATCATCACTTTCCGCATGACGCAGGTTCTCACCGGACATGGTAACTTCAGGAGGCTCCTGCACCGAATTCGTGATGAAGTAACGCCTGGGTGTCACCATTGTGTGGACCGCCCAGAGAACACGGTGGAGCACACGGTAGAGCTGTGCCCCGCTTGGTCCGACCGTCCGGTAACCGTCCGGACCGAGCCCAAGTCGTCGATAGCGCGTAATGTTCCATGTGCGCCTCAAGGAGTTGTCAGCAAACCGTAGGGGCCCAGCAGGGTCGAAGCCTACTGGGGCCAAGGTTCTGCTTCTGAAAGGAAGGCTCGGCCCTGGTATGAAAGGCAACGAAGGAACGGGGTGGGTTTTGAGTCCGTAAAAGTCTGACACTCTCAACCGCTCCGCCAGAGGGCGGGAGATGTCATTGGATGATTTTCACCACCAAAACAAAATTAGAAACAATTACTATTTTACAAAAGTGGTATCATGGCTTTTTAGTCCGTAAAAGTCTGACACTCTCAACCGCTCCGCTAGAGGGCGGGAGATGTCATTGGATGATTTTCACCACCAAAACAAAATTAGAAACAATTACTATTTTACAAAAGTGGTATCATGGCTTTTTAGTCCGTAAAAGTCTGACACTCTCAACCGCTCCGCTAGAGGGCGGGAGATGTCATTGGATGATTTTCACCACCAAAACAAAATTAGAAACAATTACTATTTTACAAAAGTGGTATCATGGCTTTTTAGTCCGTAAAAGTCTGACACTCTCAACCGCTCCGCTAGAGGGTGGGAGATGTCATTGGATGATTTTCACCACCAAAACAAAATTAGAAACAATTACTATTTTACAAAAATGGTATCATGGCTTTTTAGTCCGTAAAAGTCTGACACTCTCAACCGCTCCGCCAGAGGGCGGGAGATGTCATTAGATGATTTTCACCACCAAAACAAAATTAGAAACAATTACTATTTTACAAAAATGGTATCATGGCTTTTTAGTCCGTAAAAGTCTGACACTCTCAACCGCTCCGCCAGAGGGCGGGAGATGTCATTGGATGATTTTCACCACCAAAACAAAATTAGAAACAATTACTATTTTACAAAAGTGGTATCATGGCTTTTTAGTCCGTAAAAGTCTGACACTCTCAACCGCTCCGCTAGAGGGCGGGAGATGTCATTGGATGATTTTCACCACCAAAACAAAATTAGAAACAATTACTATTTTACAAAAATGGTATCATGGCTTTTTAGTCCGTAAAAGTCTGACACTCTCAACCGCTCCGCCAGAGGGCGGGAGATGTCATTGGATGATTTTCACCACCAAAACAAAATTAGAAACAATTACTATTTTACAAAAGTGGTATCATGGCTTTTTAGTCCGTAAAAGTCTGACACTCTCAACCGCTCCGCTAGAGGGTGGGAGATGTCATTGGATGATTTTCACCACCAAAACAAAATTAGAAACAATTACTATTTTACAAAAATGGTATCATGGCTTTTTAGTCCGTAAAAGTCTGACACTCTCAACCGCTCCGCCAGAGGGCGGGAGATGTCATTGGATGATTTTCACCACCAAAACAAAATTAGAAACAATTACTATTTTACAAAAGTGGTATCATGGCTTTTTAGTCCGTAAAAGTCTGACACTCTCAACCGCTCCGCTAGAGGGCGGGAGATGTCATTGGATGATTTTCACCACCAAAACAAAATTAGAAACAATTACTATTTTACAAAAGTGGTATCATGGCTTTTTAGTCCGTAAAAGTCTGACACTCTCAACCGCTCCGCTAGAGGGCGGGAGATGTCATTGGATGATTTTCACCACCAAAACAAAATTAGAAACAATTACTATTTTACAAAAGTGGTATCATGGCTTTTTAGTCCGTAAAAGTCTGACACTCTCAACCGCTCCGCTAGAGGGTGGGAGATGTCATTGGATGATTTTCACCACCAAAACAAAATTAGAAACAATTACTATTTTACAAAAATGGTATCATGGCTTTTTAGTCCGTAAAAGTCTGACACTCTCAACCGCTCCGCCAGAGGGCGGGAGATGTCATTAGATGATTTTCACCACCAAAACAAAATTAGAAACAATTACTATTTTACAAAAATGGTATCATGGCTTTTTAGTCCGTAAAAGTCTGACACTCTCAACCGCTCCGCCAGAGGGCGGGAGATGTCATTAGATGATTTTCACCACCAAAACAAAATTAGAAACAATTACTATTTTACAAAAGTGGTATCATGTTTATGCTCGTGACTGTACCACTGTGAAATCGTATTAAGTTACAGTAATGTTTTGCTTAGAAAGCACGGGATTTAGTTTCTTCCATTATGCGCATTGTTAAGGGCGAAGGGAAATTGTGATGGCAGACAATGGAGGTGTCCGATTACTGAGCATTCCTTATGTTCATAATCCTTATTCTTCTGTATAAGTACATTGATAGCGTCTGGAATTAAAGGTTAAAGGGATTATGTTTTATTATGAGATAATACTGGTTATATAGGTTAAGCCCCGCTCATAGGGGTTAATTTTGAAATTACGTGTAAACAATACTTGTATTTGTTAATAAAACCACAAAATACAGTATTCAAGACTTCAGGTACACGTGATCTGACTTAAATTTTTTCAGTCTTTTTTTTTAGAATTTACATAAAAAGGTCTTACTCATATAATTGTTCAATCTTGAAGTACGGGTCTAAGGTAATCATCAGAGGTCGGAGTAGGTAGATTGATTTTATATACTTGCGTCAAGATATTATAATATGGACATGCCATTTTATCCATAATGTGCGGGAAGTACCGGAAAAAGTTCCGGGATTGGAATTATGGACTAAAATAAAATAAAGCGTCATACTGTCAAGCGTCATTTCTAATTCAACAGTAAGGGACAAAATACGGTGTAACTATTCCAAGGTATTTTTTTATAAAATTATATACTGATTTCTTTCACCATTAGCTAATACTGGCAGCGTAGATTGATATTATTAATACGTTTTTCACCTTAAACACAAATTCGTGCTAATTTCAAAATTCCGGAACAAATATCACAATAAATATGAAGTTCCGGTATTTTGGAGGCATATCCATATTATCCTCTACGTTTGACGTCAACGACCTTAAATCAATCTACCTACTCCGACCTCTGGTAATCATCATTTCAGCCGAAAGACATCCACTGTTCGACATAGGCCTCTACGTACGTCTCGCATCCATCGAATTCGCGCGACCCTCACTAGGCCATCGGTCCACCTTGTAGGAGGCCTTCCAACACTGCTTCTTCCGGTAGGAACGTGATCTTCACTCCAAAACGTTTCGTCCCCATGGAACTTCTGTTTTGCGAGCACTGTGCCATGCCCACTGCTATTTAAGTTTGGCGATTCTTCGGGCTATGTTGGCAACCTTGGTTCTCTTGTGGGTAATATATTACGTATATATGTACATCCTTAATATGCACCTCTTTTCTGATATCTGTAATATACACTAAACTAACTGCCATCCGCAGGTCTGCCTCCGTGAAATACGAGTTGTACGTCGTGGGTTTAAGTTCAAACCCAAGCAAGCAGTTAGCTTTGTGTAATTTATTAATATCACAAAATTGTAAACAAAAGTGGTATAACCTAGAACCAAAAATGCTTGTGACATATACAAGCCCACAACTGGCCCGCGTGTTGGATAACCGGCCCATTTCTTCTTCTAGAGAGGAGGGCTGAGTGAGTCCCATCAGTGGAAACATTTTAAGGCTGATTATGCTTATACATGACGCAATCAAATAGATGAGCAAATTCTGTGAATAATATTTGTTGAGTATTTAGTCGGCTATCTGCAACAGATTGTAGTACATTTCAGAGGTTCTACCATGAAATCTTAACGTGATCAATTTGAAGATCTATACTGAACTGTTAAAGCGATGGAGCTATACACTGTTAAATTTTGGCCGTTTTAATCCCGCGGAGGGTCGATTCGCTACATGAAACACTATCGATTTGTGAAGATGAAATTAAAAAATAAAGCATTTTTTTTCTAAAACTCGTACATGTACGAAATCAATATCTTAAGGTAAACGAGTCAATGACCTTGTAGGGAGTTGTCGGTCGTTGCGTACTAACTAACTACAGTTCATAGGCCTCGCTCAGCTGACGTTTACTTAAAGAAATTAATTTCGCACATGCGCAAATTAATTCGAATATAAAAAAAAGTACTTTATTTTTTCTTTACAAATCGATAGTGTTTCATGTACCGAACTGACCCTCCGTGGGATTAAAACGACCAAAATTTAACGGTGTATATATTTATGGGTCATATTGACAGAAAATGTTCCCTAATTTTTCCCCTGAAGATCTTCAACGAGGGGCAAGCCCTTAATGTGTGTGGAAGAGAATTCCAAAGGCGCACAGCTCGAACAGTGAAAGATCTACTGTACCGACTAGAGGAATGAGGAGGAAAAAGAAGGAGAACAGAGGATGAGAAAAGGAGAGAAGGCTATCACTCCATTTCAATCATTCCAGTACAGTAGCTACCTTCAATCAAATCTCCAAGAAGTGGCTCAACAATTCCTTAGTTATTATAGCTAAATAAATAAGTGTGATAGTTATGATAAACGATGTATCATCAGTGATAAGATTGGTGGCATCCGTATCTTAGTGGGCCGCCATACGCCATAGTGTTTAACTGGGGCGGTACGATGGGTACTTGTATTTTTAAGGATAGTGGAGTGTGAATGTGTTATTCATTTACCAATTAATAATAATAAAATAAAAATTAATATAAGTTTATTGCATATCTATCATTTACATTGCATGTCGAGGAGATGAGAAGTGCCTGTATTTGAAGGCTCCGCTCATCACCAACTAAGTACATAGTATAAAACAAAGTCACTTCCAGCTGTCTGTCCCTATGTATGCTTAGATCTTTAAAACTTCGCAACGAATTTTCATGCGTTTTTTTTAAATAGATAGAGTGATTCAAGAGGAAGGTTTATATGTATAATACATGCATAATAAATTTTAATATTACCATTTCACCAGGGCGAAGCTGGGGCGGGTCGCTAGTTATTCAATAAATATATAAAAAAAAAAAAAAACAAGAAACCCGTTTTATATTCACGTCTGCGTAATGTTTTTTATTAGATGAGGAATAACATCTTAAGATCAAGGTTGCACCGGCCGTTTTGATTTTTGCAGTACCTAAATAAAATATGTATACCGGGCAGTGATTTTTTTTGAGGTGGAAAAACTTTAAATGACTTCTCGCGATTTGGGTTCGAGCGAGAGGGCCTGTTAGACTGTTACTGACTAGAATCCATCGGTGTCCGTCAATTGCCCCTTTGCGGTATCCCTTTAAGAAATTCCCGTGGCAGTTTGGTAGCCACTTTATGACTAAAATAAAACATCACCAACAATACCTACTTGATATGATTGAGACCTAAAATCTTATCTTTGCGGGATTGTTCGAAAGAGTTTAGTCAGTAAAAGTCTGACACTTCTTCTCACTACACCCAGAGTGGGAGAAAAGATAGCGTGAGAGCTAATACACATAATGTATATAAGTGTCGATATAAGCCTTGTACAGACGCAATTAATGTAGGAATCGACGCAATACGCTCACAATGGGCCAATTATCGCACGAGTACTTTAACTGAACCTTGGCTAGTTTACTTTATAGGCTAAGTATAAGCAAGCCTTCATTATATATGACACCTAGGAGATTACTCAACAGACAGAAGTTGTACTTATTACTCATGATGACTAATAGCACAACTTCAACATCATTTCAACCGAAAGAAAAAGTACACTGTTGGACAAAGGCATCTCTTAAGTGTCGCCACAACAACTGGTCCTGCGGTGTTATTCTTTAAGAAATCGCAGCGCTGCCTGCCGCAACGACGAACACCAAAATAGGACACATTGAATTAACAATCCAATGTATAGGTTCGTTAGGTTGACAATCCAATGTATCCTATTTGGGAGTTCGTCGTTGAGGCAGCGCTGCGTTTTCTTAGAGAATAGCACCACTCACTGTACTGACTAAATCATCCATTTTGTGGGAGGCCTACCGAAGTCTCTTCTTTCAGTACACGGTCGCCAATCCAGAACCTTTCGGCCCCATCGACTATTTCTTCTACGAGCAATGTCTACTCGTTGACTGGCCTGTTGGTCTAGTGGTTAGTAGCCCTGACTGCTAAGCCGGAGGTCGTGGGTTCGATTCCCACTCAGGACAAATGTTTGTGTGATGAGCACGATCATTTGTTCTGTGTCTGGGTGTTATTTATCTATAATATATATAAGTAGTATTTAAAAAATAGTAGTAATAGTATTTAAAAAATATATAAGTATGTTTATCAGCTGTCTGGTACCCATAACACAAGCTCTGCTTAGCTTGGGACTAGACGGTGTTGTGTGATAGTTTGTGGAATATTGTGGAATATTATTATTGCTATTTTAGTTTGGCCATTCTTCGGGCTATATTGGTAAGTTTGGTTCTCTTGCGGATATCTTCATTTCTGATACAATCACACAAGGAAACTAGGAACATAGCCCTTTCCGTTGCCATTGTTTTGTTAGTATCGTGGTACAATGTTTCTTTGTTCGAAAAAGTCTTCATTTAAAAAAAATATGAGTATCACTACTGCATAGTATAAAATAAAGTCGCTTCACGCTGTCTGTCCCTTTGTATGCTTAGACCTAACGGATTTTGATGTGGTTTTTTTAATAGATAGGGTGATTCAAAAAGAAGGTTTATATGTATAATACATGCATATACATTTAATATCACCATTGCGCCCATGCGAAAAGGCGGGTCACTAGTTATATAATTAATAAATAATTTAATTGAGTGTTTCGCCGCAGCCTGAGATGTCAGGCTAATATTTTGATACAATATTATCCGTTTTATTTTTTGTGAGGGATTATCAAATGACCCCTCGCTTTCTCCGTGGAGCGGGAGGGAGTGTCAGAATTTCACTGACAAAAGCCCACCTTTGTTTTTACAGCTGTCCTTCGCACTCTAGGGTGACGGCACAGAATAAGTAAGCGACGGTATTTCTTTCGAGCAATCTACGAGTAGCAACCCTGATAAACAACTATAGATCAGTTTTGTAATATTAAAAAAAAATGCTGCCGACTAAGTGTATAGGAATAGTTTTGATACAAGTGCAGAAAGTTTGTCATTGCGATCGAGGCGGAATTCGCACGAGCCGTAGGCGATTGTTTTATGTAGCCGAGGGCTGCAGTGACAGCACGTGTATCAAACGACGTTTTCCAATACACCTACGACTCGTGAAGGTTGACGCGCGCCCAGCCTGATACGATAAACAATTTTATTACATTAAACTTGTTGCGACGGCGGGGGGCGAGCACGTGTACTTTTCTGCATTAGTGCGGATAACAGTCAATTGCGTATCTAAAAGCGGAGGGATAAGAACGGGTTTTCGAGTAAGTGTATTGAAAAGATATTTATATTATGTATGTGTGAGTACGACTCATTTGAGTACCTACGTTCACCCTCTGAAATATTGTCAGCTTTAATAAAGTGACCCAGTATAATTTTGAAAAATATTTATGTTTCTTGTAGCTTGTTCAAGTGCTTACCTATATGTATATAACTTTAAATACGACCACACGTATATGAATATTTGCGATTTAAATAACATGTTATGCAAATACAACTGTGAATACACGGTTCCATTGCGAAATAATTCTCATGTCTTTTTTATTTTATTATTACAATAAAATACCAAAGCAAACCCAAGTCATGGGTAAAAGTTTTTTTTTTCGAAAGATTAATATTCAGATTCAGGCTCGCGCATGACCACTCTCACCTGATGGCAAGTGATGTGGTCGACGATAGAGCTCGCTTCCCTAGAAGTAACCTATCAATCTTGACTTAGAGAGCCCTAGGTTAGGTGCTAGGGTTACTCTCAGGGAAGACTCCGGCAGGGAATTCCACTCCTTAGCTGTATGCACAATAATGGGAGTGGAATTCCCTGCATGTACAAAATTAATTTCTTTAAGTAAACGAATCAATGACCTTGTAGGTAGCTGTCGGCCGTTGCGTACTAACTACCTACAGTTCTTTGGCTTCGTCAGCTGACGTTCAAAAAATAATAATTTCGTGCATGCGTGAATTAATTCGAGTTTGAAAAAAAAAGTACTTTATTTTTATCTTTACAAATCGATAGTGTTTTATGTACAGAATCGACTTTCCGCAGGATTAAAAATACCAAAATTTATCGGTGTATAAACTTCCAAAACCCGTTTTACCCCCTTAGATGTGGAGTTTCGTAAAATCCGTTCATAGACGGATCAACGGATGTCTTCACCTTATAAGGAACTTACTTACCGGTGTTATAGTTTCTGAGATCTTGTGATTAATCAATGAGTGGTATTTCTTTGTAGTCATATTTTCTAAAAACATGTTCCTTTTTATGCATCTACCATATTGTCTATTCACCACCCTTGGTTCCAAAGGTTATGTGAGACTGTCACCAAAGGCCCCAGGATAAAGGCGAGGAATGGAAAGGTAGGTTTTTAGTCAGTAAAAGTCTGACACTGTTTCCCGCCCCACCCAAGGGCGGGATTCGTCATTGGATGATTTTACCTACCACAAAAAAAAAAAAAAAACCACCCTTGGTTGACTGGTAGAGAATGCCTAAGGCATTGAGTCCGCCTTTGTACTTTGTGTTGCATGAAGAATAAATAAATATTTCGCTTTTATTTATAAAAATGCAGCTTATAATTTCGTAGTAGTTAAACCATTGAATAGAAAGCGATCATCATGACCTCTACAAACCAATTTCTGTATAACAAAACCAATATTTAATAATATTTGAGATCAATTTACATAAATAAGATGGCGCCATAAAGAAATATAAATCTTCTTGCTTAATAGGTACTTTGACTAGCATTAAAATATTACATAACAATCTAATCAAGGAAATTGTTATGTAACGTTAACAGGTTTTTATTAATATAGAATAGATATAGGTATAATTTATATCAGTAGTTCAGAACTAATATTATAATGTTGAAGTTTGTTTGGAGCGCGCTGTACCTCTACCATGAGTTTTAACTGTGGTTTTAAGCAATAATATTCGTCGCTACTCGATAACGACGCCGTAAATATTTTGTATGGCAAATTTTGCAGCGCCTCTAGCGGTCACTTGCAGAACCAAAATTAGCCATACAAAATATTTACGGCGTCGATATCGAGTAGCGACGAATACTATTGCTTAAAACTCATGGTAGAGGTACTGATCTCAGGAACAACTGTGTGCTGAGTGCGAGATGTTTTTACGTTAACGCGATCGAAACGTTTACCGCGTTTGGCTCTCTGATTGGCTAAGAGCTTCAAGAAGGCCAATCAGTGCGCCGAACGTCATAAACGTGTCGATCGCGTTTACATAAAACAAACTCACACTAGGCACTCTGGTTCGATTTCTCATAGCGAAGCCGGGGCGCCCTGCGGACTCTCCGTCCGCGTACCGGCCCATTGTGCTGCTCGACGAGGTGGGCAAGCTCTTTGAAAGAGTTATTGCAAACCGCCTCGTCGCGCGCCTTGCAAGGGTGGGGCCGGACCTGTCGGACGGACAGTTCGGTTTTCGCAGGATGCGCTCCACGGTGGACGCCATCATGCGCGTGCGAGCCCTCACGACGGGGGATGCGGTGTCCCAGGGCAGGTGTGTCGTGGCAGTGTCTTTGGACATTGCCAACGCCTTTAATTCCCTGCCCTGGAGTAGCATTGGAACGGCACTCCGGTACCACCGGGTGCCCGACTACCTCTGTCGTGTGATCGAGGCCTACCTTTCGGAGAGGTATATTATCTATCCCGGTCACCAGGGAGAGTGGAAACGTCGAGAGATGTCGTGCGGTGTTCCGCAGGGATCGATACTAGGACCACCCTTGTGGAACATCGGATACGACTACGTGCTGCGCGGCGACTTCCCCGACGGGGTCAGCGTGGTCTGCTACGCGGACGACACGTTGGTCCTAGCGCGGGGAGAGTCGTACCGGACGGCGGTCGAACTAGCGACACGCGGGGTTGCGATAGTCGTTGAAAGGATCCAGCAGTTGGGACTCGAGGTGGCACTGCACAAGTCCGAGGCCATGTGCTTTCACGGCCCTCGGGGTGCGCCACCACCGGGTTCCCAGCTAACGGTAGGAGGGGTTCACATCGGCGTCGGGTCGACGATGAAGTACCTGGGACTCGTCCTCGACAGCTGGTGGAACTTCAAGGAGCACTTCCGACGTCTGGCTCCCAAACTGAATCGGACTGGGGCTGCTCTCGGGCGGCTCCTGCCCAACCTCAGGGGACCAGACGCCTCCTGCCGGAAGCTCTACGCGGGAATCGTACGGTCCATGGCCCTTTACGGGGCTCCGGTGTGGGCACCGACGTTGCAACAGCAACCGAGGGCCCAGCTGAATGCGTGCCAGAGGGTCATGGCAATACGCATGGTGCGAGGGTACCGAACCATTTCCCGCGAGGCGGCGACCCTCCTTGCTGGCCAACCGCCATGGGATCTGGAGGCAACAGTCCTTGCACACATGCACGATAAGCGCATGGAGATGCAACGCCGGGGCGAAATTCCGCTGCCACGACAAGTCGAGGCATGGCGGACAGAGCTCCGGCGGGATCTCATGGCGAAATGGCGTCAGCGACTATCGCAACCTCGTTCGGGGCGCGCAACAATTGGGGCGATAAGGCCCATCTTTGAGGCGTGGCTGGAAAGACCTCACGGCGCTCTCAACTTCCGCACGACGCAGGTGCTTACCGAACACGGAAAGTTCGCTAAGTACCTGTTCCGGATTCGTGCGGAGGATTCGCCCGGGTGTCGCCACTGTGCGGAACACCCGGAGGACACGGTGGAGCACACTGTAGAGGTGTGCCCCGCCTGGGCGGAGCATCGCCGTGTCCTCGTGGGGGCGATCGGCGGCAGCGATCTCTTTCGCCGGGCCTTGGTTCAGGCCATGGTCCGTAGTGAGGAGGGATGGCAGGCGGTCGCATCCTTCTGCGAAGCAGTAATGCTAGCAAAGGAGGAGGCCGACCGCATCAGACAGAGGCAACGGGCGCTCGCCCCAGCCGCCGCCGGGATTCCGATCCCGATTTCCGGCCACCGTAGGCGCGGGCTTGCGGACGGCGTGCAATGGGTAGCACGCTGTCCGATCGTCCGGTAACCGGCCGGACCGAGCCCAAGTCGTCGACGGCGCGTTCTGTTCCCGCGCGCCTCAAGGAGCTGTCAGCAAACCGAAGAGGCCCAGCCTGCTAACTGCAGGCAGGCAGGGTCGAAGCCTGCTGGGGTCAAGGGCCGTTTTCTGAGAGGAAGGCTCAGCCCCGGCACTATAGGCAACGAAGGAACGGGGTAGGTTTTTAGTCAGTAAGAGTCTGACACTACTTCCCGCTCCGCCCAAGGGCGGGATTTGTCATTGGATGATTTTACCTACCATAAAAAAAAAAAAAAAAAAAACTCTGGTTCGATTTGAAATAGCACATTTGATACAAGTACGACCGAGGCGGACTTTCCACCTGTTTGATACACGTGGAAAGTAGAAGCAATAAATATAAGGTTAACCGGCGACTCGAGGGGGTTTCTCAGCGCCGTCTGATACGATAACTGTAATACATTTTTGCGAGCTGGCGCACTTTTCTACGCTAGTGCGGAAAAGTGAGCGGTTTTTCGAGTAGGTATTGAAAAAAAACTTTTAGTATCGGATAGCCCATTTATCGAAGAAGACTTATAATCTATAGTACCTATTATAACATCACGCTGCGACCCACGGGATCGGGACAGTAACCAAAGGCACGGTGAAACCGCGGGGACAGCTCGTAGTAAATGTTTGTAGACCAAAGGTTGTGTAATACTGCGTTATGTTTATTTATATAAATATATATAAAATTATGTAAATTGTGGTTTATGTGGTTTTATGGTAACAATATAGATTTTAGCTAAGCTTTTTCGAATTTGGATAAATCGTATGAATAATTGGGTATTTTATTTTATTTACTTCTGTATAATATTTTATATTTATATTAAAAATCAAATTTCTAAAAATAAATCTTTTTCCGGATATAGCTCGAGAATTGGTTATTTAATGAGGAAGCAATTAGCATTGCAAATATTTATAATTAGTCACAACTTAAAACAACGACAGCTGATCGAACCTTTAATGTTTCTTTTTGTGCGAAATCACCCAAAGTTCAAAATTTCTTACTTTGGGTGGAATGAAGGGGAACATTAGATTTTTACTGACTCAAACCTACTGGCGTTCCTTCAGTTACCCTCTGTGGCCCAGAGAACACCGGCGCCCTGAAACAAAGGCAAAGAAGGAACACAGAAGTGGGTTTTAGTCATAAAAGTCTGACACGCACTCCCGCTCCGCACTAGAGCGGGCTTGTTATCCAAAGCTGTGGTAATTTAAAAAAACGTTATTGAACTGTATAAAAACCTCACCGTAACCAAATCATAAATTACAGAACAAATAACGTGAAAGAAAACATTGTGAGGAAACCGGCATGTCCTAGAATCAAAAATTCGAAAACATGTGACATTCACCAATCCGCACCGGGCCCGAGTGGTGGATTACGGCCCATGCCCATTCCCTCTGCTAGAGAGGAGGGCTGAGTCCCAGCAGTGGGAACATTATAAGGCTGGTGCTATGCTTGCTGTCGGTACTATAATATTGCGACACATTGCTGTTGTTTTTTTTATGTTTAATTTAAATTGTACGAGTTGTGTGCCCAATAAACATGTTTTCTTCGTTTTAAAATTGCCTTCTATAAGAGGGAAAATACATAGAGTAAGGGTGGAAACCAGGGGCGTAGCTACAGCCGTATCTGCCGTATCAATTAAAAGGGGCCCCCACGCTACAGGGGCCCCGACTTAGGCAAAAATTCGCAACATGTTATTCACAACTGTCTCGTAAGTCGTAGTGTAAACCAAGCATTTGTAAAAAGCACCATTTTTTTTTTTTTTTTCATTATGGGCCCCTATGGGGACTTTGAATACGGGACTACCTACGCCACTGGTGGAAACCCTACTCTCAGTATGCCTACGCACGCACTACTACCTGTACCTACCAACCAATTATATTGTTTATCTCGATTTTACTAACAAAAACAATAGCTACAATCAAGTGAGTTAGAAGGAAAATTGAATATTAATTATTTAAATATCGCGTCTGGTTATTACGACATAAGTATATTTACTTATGTCGTTTCATTATAGAATAATGAAATCAAGAAAGGATCTTTGAAATCAGGAAAAATCTATTCTTTTTCCAAAAAAACAGTTTAAAAAAAAGCAATATTGATTTATGATTCGGCAAGAGACGAATTATGGTCTTCAATTAGCTATTTTTGTACTTGAATGTTTTTATTCGATTTTCAAATATTACTTTTTTTTTTCTCTTTGGCAACTAAGTGATCGACTTATTCTGCCAGTGTCATGACGCATTTAAACTGTTTGATTTGTTTTTGACATTTTAATTCAACTTTCTGATTCATCGCCATTTTGTTCCAAAAACACATGCGTTTAAATGGGTACAATAAGGCCATTGAACTAGAGATGAACTTGCTAATCCAAATAAATACTTCAGAACACTTTTCTATACCGAAACAGTATTTAAAAGGCAGTACATTTAAACAATAGAATTGTGAAAATCGATGGTCGTACCCGTGACCTGGGGAGCCCTGACCTATCGAAGACAAACAACTTGGTGGCAATCGTGGTAGACGAGGTCGTTTCTAACTCCTAATATAATTACCAACATGGCAACATTTTTAGTACCACGATAACGAAAGAAACGGTTGCGCATTTGTTTGATAATAATGTATTCGAAGTACTCGAACCTATATGCAGTGTTGCTGAATGCGATAAGGAGAGTATGCACTATTGCGTGAATATTTGTGGTGTAACAACTTTAATGTCACGCACTCGTAGGTTTTAATTGTAGACGTAACTATTCAGAACAACCGGTATTCAATATTTCCCACCACCTGCTTCAATGCCTGACGTTCTGCTCCGCATGCCACGCACGCACGGCCACGGTCACTCGTGGCCCTAGAACGCAAAGGGTGAATTGAGGAACACAGGTGGGTTTTAGTCAGTAAAAGTCTGACACGCCCCCTCGTTCCACCCTAGAGCGAAAGAAGTCATTTGATTATTTCACTCTTTAAAAAAACATGGGAGGTAAAATGTAGTGTTATTATTTTTAATTTACTAACTTACCTATAATTTATTTTTGTAACACTCACCATCCAAAGGTAACTTCAATTCAATTACAAAATAATTTACATAATTATATGTATGAAGTAGCAGTTGACTCATAAATAAAACGAAAACAAACGGCACTTACATTGGTAGTACATCCACACTCACTGAAATAGAGCTGCGCAGGCAACTAATAAAATTAAAAAGCATAGAGCATTAAAATAATGAATTTATTATTTTGTCAATTATCATCACCATGGCAACACAGACACAATATTTTTTCTTTTGTCTTTCAAATACGGAACTCATCGATGCGTTACTAGTTTTGCTACAGAAAAAATACAATTATTGGTCGCTCCATTTCTCGATGTGATTGACTGGTGCTGGAGCAAAAAGATGGCATGAGGAAGTGAAGTACGGTTGAACACTGATAAACAAATTGATGGGAAATTCGATGACCGGTAGCAACCTTGAGGAAGGTTGGGAAACTTCTAGAAAAAAGTATGCTTCTTTTTTTTTTTTCAAGTAAAAAAAAACTGTTGATTTACTCATCACGAGTTCAAATTTTCCAATGGACATAAATAATATAAAGCCACATAAATACAAGCACAAAATATTCAACTTTTCACAAAGCGCTGTTTACCTATATGTCTAATACTGACATGATAGGATTCAACGAAAAATGATATTTATTTTAATATAAAATTAGGCAATATGGAATAACAAAACAAAAAGTTATTTGAACTCGATCGTTATCTCTGGGGCATTCGTGGCTTTTGACCCGTTATGATGAGAACTATACTGTGTTGTTTATTTACCTACAGCTTGATAAAATAAGCAGAAAAACAAATATTGGTTAGTCATAACCAAGAACAAACGGAAGATGGTTTTTATAACAGACCACAGATAAAAAATTTGGGCATAAAGGAATAACAACACAAAACGTTATTTGTACTCAATCTTTATCTCTGGGGTTTTCTTGACTTTTGACCCATTGTGCTGAAACTATACTCTATTATTATTTCTACCTTGATATAAAGCAGAAAAACAAACATTTATTAGTCGTAACAAGAACAAACAGAATCTTTTTTTTTCTAACAGACCACAGACAAAAAAAAATTGCGCGCGTTAATAGCATAGAGTATTACTTTCCCGCGCTATTAAATACCGGTAAACAAAGTTTTAGTATCAATTTGGCGGGAGTAAAGCCGTCAACACTTTAATGACTCCATTACATACACAGATTCTTCGGTTTTCTTTGAATTCTAAATATACACATAATTACCGAAATGAGGTGCTTAATTTTATTTTAAAATTAGCTGTCCTCTGCAGTTTCACCCACATCTTTGGTTACTGCTCCACTCCCATTAGTCATAGCATTCCTCGATAAATGGCTGTCCAACAAAAATTCTTTTTAATTCGAACCAGTACTTAAATAGATTAGCACGATAAATAAATGATATTTATTTTGCAAATAGGTTTTAAAAAAACACTTCACGACAAATTTTTCGTCGTTTTAAACTAGATGAAAACCCTGTGAATTTAAAAAGAAATATGGAAATTCACTCAGGGTTCAAAGTCTCTTTATAGTCCATACAGGAAATATGTAATGGTCAAATCATATGAGACAAACAAACTCCTCAGCATTATTATAATTGTATATGGGAAACCGCATACCCCAGTCGGTGGGGCAAGCTGGGCGGGTGGCCGCGGCGTCGGGGCCTGTGAGGTCAGCTCCGGCGGCCAAGCAGCAGCGGCAGCGGGCGATGGCTGCTCCTGCTCCTGTTGCTCCTCCTCCTTCCACGAAGGGAAGGGCGGCTCATGCCGCTAAACAAGCTGGAACTCCTGCAGCAGCGGCGACCAGGCCGCGCCTGCCGCCTGCGCCCGAAGAACCTTCGGCTGGCGCCGACTGGACGGTTGTCGGCGCAAAGAAGAAGGCGGGCAAGGCGGCCAGGGCGGCCAAAAAGAACCTGAGGCGGCGAGAGCGCAGGAAGCGCGCCATGGCGGCCAGGCTTCGCGCCCCTAAATCCGAGGCTGTAGTGATCACACTACAGCCTGAAGCGGAAAAGAGGGGCGTGACCTATAAGTCCGTCATGGACAAGGCGAGGCGGGCGGTGCTGCCCCACCTCGAGGAGCTCGGAGCCACAGAGGGCTTCCGCATGAGGCGCACCGTTACCGGTGCCCAAATGCTGGAGGTCCCTGGCGCGTCCAGTGGCCCAGCGGCAGACGCCCTGGCCAAGAGGCTCAGGGAGTCCCTGGACGCGGAGGAGGCCCGAGTGTCCAGGCCCACGAAGTGCATAGATATGCGCATCATGGGCTTGGACGACTCCGTTGGGGTGGACGAAGTAGTGGCCGCCATCGTCAGGGCGGGGGGGTGCACGACCGACCAGGTCCGGGCGGGCACTATCCGCACTGACGGCACGGGCATGCAAGCCGTTACGGTTAGCTGCCCCGTGACGGCGGCCAAAACTATAACGGGGGAGGGCCGAAGGCTTTTGGTGGGCTGGGTCTCCGCGCAGGTAAAACTGCTGGAGCCCAGACCTCTGCGGTGCTACCGCTGCCGCGTGGGACACCACGCCGGGGCATGTTGCGCCGCGGAGGTGGACCGCAGTGACCGCTGCTTCCAGTGCGGTCAGCCTGGGCACAGGGTCGTCGAATGCCGCGAAAAGCCGCATTGCTACGCATGTGCGGCGGCCGGCAAGTCGGCTGACCATCAGGCTGGGAGCAGGTCCTGCGACCCCCCCACCAAAGTCAAGGCCAGGTTCCGGCCCATCCCCGGGAACGTCCTCACCGCCGCAGCCACCTCTGTGGCCGCCGCCGCTATCGCCGCCTCAACCGCCGCGGCAGTGCCCTCAAGGAGGGCTCCGGAGGAGACTGTAATGGACTGTCAATAACGGCCCCATTACGTCTCCTCCAGGCGAACATCAACCACTGCGCCCCTGCTCAGGATCTGTTGCTCCAGAGCATGGCGCAGTGGTCGATCAACATCGCCGTAGTCTCCGAGCCGTATTACGTCCTGCCCAGTGGAGACTGGGTTCAGGACCTAGACGGCTCGGTGACTTTAATCTCGTCGACCGCCGCCGGTACCCCCGCCCCTCGAGCGCGTCACGAGGGGCCGGGGTTGCGTGGCAGCACGGTTCGGGGACATTGCAGTGGTAGGCGTCTACCTGTCCCCGAACAGATCTCTCGGCGATCTCCACATCTCCCTGATGGAGCTGAAAAACGTCGTCGTTGGGTTTAGGGACCTCCCCGTGGTCGTTTGCGGGGACTTCAATGCCTGGAACGAGGCTTGGGGTTCCCGGTACACGAACGGGCGGGGTCGGTCGGTAGAGGCCTGGGCTGAGGAGTCCGGCCTGGTCATCCTAAACCAGGGCTCTGTCTCCACGTGTGTGCGGATGCGGGGCGAATCAGTCGTGGACCTATCGTTCGCCAGCCCCGATCTGGCGCCACGTGTCGTTGACTGGCGCGTTATGGAGGGGGTGGAGACGTTCTCAGACCACCGGTACATCCGGTTTGACGTCTCCGCCCAAACCTCGACCGCGCCGGTCCAGCAGAGCCCTTGTGGTCCGCGGTGGGCGCTGAGGCAGATGGACCGGGAGTTCCTCCTGGAAGCCGCGACGGTACAGGCCTGGGTGCAAGCACCGGACAGGCCTGTCGACATAGACGTCGAGGCAGAGTGGTTCCGGGAGGGCATGTCGCAAATTTGCGACGCGGCAATGCCCCGAGTCCGTCCAGGACGTGCCAAGCGCCAGGTGTACTGGTGGTCGCCGGAGATTGCAACATTACGCAATGCATGCAATCACGCGCGGCGCCGGTACGCCAGGTACTGCAAGCGCCGCAACCGCCCGTCGGATGCGGAGGCTGTAGAGGCGGAGCTATACGAGGGTTACAGGGTGGCGAAGCGCACCCTCCGAGCGGAGATTAAGCGGGCCAAACTGGAGGCCCGCAACGTCTGGCTGGGGTCTCTGAATGCAGACCCGTGGGGACGCCCATACAAGATGGTGCGGGAGAAACTCCGCCCCTGGGCTCCCCCGCTGACTCAGAGTCTCCGGCCCGAGCTCGTGGAGGGTGTGGTCGGCACTCTGTTCCCTACGCGGGGGGTACAGTCCCCCCCGTCTATGGCTCCGCCAACACCGGCAGTACCTGACGTGGACCACGACGACGACGACGATGTTCCAGAAGTGACCGAGGTAGAGATGAGAGTGGCGGTACAAAGGCTGAGTGCCAAAAATACCGCCCCAGGACCCGACGGCTTGCCTGGAAAAGCCTGGGTCCTGGCCATGGAGGCTCTCGGGCCTCGATTGAGGGGGCTCTTTAGCGCATGCTTGGAGAGGGGCCAGTTCCCGCTTCGCTGGAAGACGGGAAAACTGGTCCTCATAGCGAAGCCGGGGCGCCCTGCGGACTCTCCGTCCGCGTACCGGCCCATTGTGCTGCTCGACGAGGTGGGCAAGCTCTTTGAAAGAGTCATTGCAAACCGCCTCGTCGCGCGCCTAGCACGGGTAGGGCCGGACCTTTCGGACGGCCAGTTCGGTTTTCGCAGGATGCGCTCCACGGTGGACGCCATCATGCGCGTGCGAGCCCTCACGACGGGGGATGCGGTGTCCCAGGGCAGGTGTGTCGTGGCAGTGTCCTTGGACATTGCCAACGCCTTCAACTCCCTGCCCTGGAGTAGCATTGGAGTGGCACTCCGGTACCACCGGGTGCCCGACTACCTCTGTCGTGTGATCGAGGCCTACCTTTCAGAGAGGTATATTATCTACCCCGGTCACCAGGGAGAGTGGAAACGTCGAGAGATGTCGTGCGGTGTTCCGCAGGGATCGGTACTAGGACCACCCTTGTGGAACATCGGGTACGACTACGTGCTGCGCGGCGACTTCCCCGACGGGGTCAGCGTGGTCTGCTACGCGGACGACACGTTGGTCCTAGCGCGGGGAGAGTCGTACCGGACGGCGGTCGAACTAGCGACACGCGGGGTTGCGATAGTCGTTGAAAGGATCCAGCAGTTGGGACTCGAGGTGGCACTGCACAAGTCCGAGGCCATGTGCTTTCACGGCCCTCGGGGTGCGCCACCACCGGGATCCCAGCTAACGGTAGGAGGGGCTCACATCAGCGTCGGGTCGACGATGAAGTACCTGGGACTCGTCCTCGACAGCTGGTGGAACTTCAAGGAGCACTTCCGACGTCTGGCTCCCAAACTGAATCGGACTGGGGCTGCTCTCGGGCGGCTCCTGCCCAACCTCAGGGGACCAGACGCCTCCTGCCGGAAGCTCTACGCGGGAATCGTTCGGTCCATGGCCCTCTACGGGGCTCCGGTGTGGGCACCGACGTTGCAACAGCAACCGAGGGCCCAGCTGAATGCGTGCCAGAGGGTCATGGCAATACGCATGGTGCGAGGGTACCGAACGATTTCCCGCGAGGCGGCGACCCTCCTTGCTGGCCAACCGCCATGGGATCTGGAGGCAACAGTCCTTGCACACATGCACGATAAGCGCATGGAGATGCAACGCCGGGGCGAAATTCCACTGCCGCGACAAGTCGAGGCATGGCGGACAGAGCTCCGGCGGGATCTCATGGCGAAATGGCGTCAGCGACTATCGCAACCTCGTTCGGGGCGCGCCACAATAGGGGCGATAAGGCCCATCCTTGAGGCGTGGCTGGAAAGACCTCACGGCGCTCTCAACTTCCGCACGACGCAGGTGCTTACCGAACACGGAAAGTTCGCTAAGTACCTGTTCCGGATTCGTGCGGAGGATTCGCCCGGGTGTCGCCACTGTGCGGAACACCCGGAGGACACGGTGGAGCACACTGTAGAGGTGTGCCCCGCCTGGGCGGAGCATCGCCGTGTCCTCGTGGGGGCAATCGGCGGCAGCGATCTCTCTCGCCGGGCCTTGGTTCAGGCCATGGTCCGTAGTGAGGAGGGATGGCAGGCGGTCGCCTCCTTCTGCGAAGCAGTAATGCTAGCAAAGGAGGAGGCCGACCGCATCAGGCAGAGGCAACGGGGCGCTCGCCCCAGCCGCCGCCGGGATTCCGATCCCGATTTCCGGCCACCGTAGGCGCGGGCTTGCGAACGGCGTGCAATGGGTAGCACGCTGTCCGATCGTCCGGTAACAGACCGGACCGAGCCCAAGTCGTCGACGGCGCGTTCTGTTCCCGCGCGCCTCAAGGAGTTGTCAGCAAACCGTAGAGGCCCAGCCTGCTAACTGCAGGCAGGCAGGGTCGAAGCCTGCTGGGGTCAAGGGCCGTTTTCTGAGAGGAAGGCTCAGCCCCGGCACTATAGGCAACGAAGGAACGGGGTAGGTTTTTAGTCAGTAAGAGTCTGACACTACTTCCCGCTCCGCCCAAGGGCGGGATTTGTCATTGGATGATTTTACCTACCATAAAAAAAAAAAAAAAAAAAAAAAAAAAAAAATACCCCAGTCGGTAATGTGCTCCCACTTGCAAAACCAAGACTCACATTTAAAATTTGGTGCTTATTTGAGCCGATCTGGTTAGTATAAAAGTATGATGGCGATGTCAATTATACAACGCGAGCTTAACATACGTTGTTATA
Source organism: Leucania comma (assembly GCA_958295575.1). Taxonomy (NCBI): domain Eukaryota; kingdom Metazoa; phylum Arthropoda; class Insecta; order Lepidoptera; family Noctuidae; genus Leucania; species Leucania comma. The sequence continues at coordinate 16,225,152 of OY282477.1, read as the reverse complement.
GTTTATGTAATTTTAAATGCGTGTCTTAGTTTTGCAACTAGGGCACGTTACCGGCTGGGGGACGTACGCCTGCTTTATAAATTAGCCTAGATAAATTAGATAATGGTGTTTATTATTTATATAAAACTTTTTCGTTTTTTTTTTTGCCTAACGTAGAAAACTGCATCAAAATCAGCGACAAACAAACAGACGTGGAAACCGACTTTGTTCAATACCGTATAAATATAAAGAAGTTCTTGGGAACCTGAAATATTAAAAAAGCAGATTCATTGTTCGCAGTTTCATAATTACTGAGAATTTTAAATATTGTTTCAACCCGTCTTCTGTACATGTAAATTTTCGTTGTTTTACTTTTGAAGATAATTAAAATAATGATAAATTATAATAAAGTGTTTGAACAATGAGATTCCCTCTATATTTTTTTAATCACCATCATCATCTGGCCCTTATCCCGAGATATTTGAGGTCTGCGCAAAGTTTTTCTCTTACATTATGTCTTGTCACCCGTCACGCTTTTACCAACTCCCTTTTCTTTCGCATCATTCCTTAAACGATCTATCCATCTTTTCTTTGGCCTCCCTTTCCCTCTCCATGCTTTCACATGTATTCTCATAAATCTGTTAGTACTTAACATGCGTAAAAGGGATAAACCCTTTTCATAATTATGATCACACCAAGAAAAACGAGTCCCTTTCTTAACTTTTCAGTTACTTTCGACACTTTTAAACTTCCTCTAATGTATTTTTCACTTTATCCATGCTCGTCTCGCCAGACATCCATCTCAATATTCTCATCTCCGCTACATGCAATCTTTTTCATCCGTCTTTTTCACAACCCAACATTCTGCCTTTCAACTTGAGGGGCATCCGTGAGTCCCATATTCCAGTGACCTGTCGCCATTTCATCCATCCTAAATTTATGTGTCACGTCTCGGTCTACCTCGCCATTTCGTGAACAAGCGGTTCCAACGAGTGTATTCGTGTCCTATTCGCCAGGGTCGTGTGTTTGCGACTGGGTACTCCATCTCGTTTAGCGCTTCGTAGGTACAATGTGCGACTCTGGCGGATTATATGCGAGAGTGTTGGTCGGATATTATCTATTATTATTTTATTTATTTTTCAAGTACCAAAATTGCAATTATTAAAATTGAATTAAAATGGCAACAGATTATTATATATTCGCCAGTAAAACTTAATATTACATATTAAAATAAATTGCTTACAATTAAAAATTTAAATAAATGTTATTATTACTTTAAAATAGCTTCCAATAAGTCAAAAAAAAATAAAAATAATGTCAACAATTACAGTTTTCTAATAGGAATTGGGACAGCAACATGTCTGACACAGTCATGTCGGATTAACGGACAGTCTAACCTGTCGGCGATCATTGCCACAATGGCATTGGGGCTGGCCCACACCTGGCGCATCAGGGACGCGCACCGCTTGCGCATAGAGTAGTGTGAAAACAGTCCGTGCGCGCCACCGCGAACATCCCTGATGAGCTACAGAAGCGGGGCAACCCCACTACCGTCGCTCTCTCATTGGTCACCATTAGTTATTAGCTGTCATAACAACACTACGATTATAAACCTCGCGGAATTTAATCGCAAAAAAGTCGCATGCACCGAACTCGTAAAACGCGCAGTAGTAAAAACCGCAACACCTATTCACCCCCGTAATAGCTGGGGCATAAACTGCCATGGTCGTAGGGTGGCCCAGCGTGGCCCAATGTCAGCCAGCCCATTAGCCACACAAGTTCAGGGAAACCTTGGGTATGAAGTTCACGATCAAATGAAGTCACGCGATGGTACGACCCTTGCTGGGGGTTTATCGAGCGGTTTGTTTATAATTACTAATATTTTGATAGCTTCGCGGAATGTGGAGTAATGTTTTGAGTCTCATTTAAATGGGGAAGTCAATGATGAAGATATATGGACTGTCTGAAGGATGACATGGAAAGCAAGAGCATGAATGTGTACTGAGAGTTGAGAATAAACTACGGTTAATATAGATACTCGTGGTTTATTATGTGCGCTTACTTATATAAAATAAAGGGCCTATTACATCACTCGATATTCAGACCAGTCTAAGGCCGTGTTTACGGAGACGCGGCGCGTTGGACGTTTCGTCGTACACTGCAGCTGCGGGACGCATCATCGTTCGCGCAAATACAAACTTATGGCAATGTACGACGGACCGCCCGACGCGCCGCGTCTCCGTAATCGAGCACTTAGTCGGCGTCGCGTAGTGTAATAAGGGTCAGACTGCCTTAATCGGAAGTGAACTGTAAGACAGTCTGTGTATCGTGTTCAGCATATCGAGTGGTATAATTGACTCTTAAATCTTCAAGGGTATAGGTTATTGGGTCGATACCATTGAAGTTCTTGGTGTATAGTGTTTATTTTAGAAATGCACAGCGAAACAGGGGTGCACGTTTCTTTTTATGTGTCAAGTAATTTAATTACTTCTTCCGATCTAAGGTAGGACGAGAGAGATTGTCAGACTTTTACGGACTAAAATCCGCCTGTATACTTCATTTGCCCTCTGTGTTCTAAGATTAAGGCTTCCCTTTCAATCCCCTGCTGGTTTGCTGACATTACTTTGAGGCTCGCTTAGGACAATACGCGCCGACGACGACTCAGGCCTTACCGAACGGCGAACTACCCATTGCTCGTAGTCCGCAAACCCGCGAGAGTCGGTGGTGTTTACAAACGAGTCTTTGTAAATAAAGTGGGGCCAATAAGTTAACATACATTAAGGAAATGGACGTCTTTAATTTATTAAAGCAGTAATAAAAATAGAATTGGAAAGGTTTATTGAATGAATTTTATTGCTTTCTTTACGCTTCTATATAATTGTTAAGTAGGTCGCACACTTAGATATAAGAATGGAGATTTTTATATTTCTATGGTCGCACCAAACCATGAAGCAAATAACCCACCAAACAAAAACTTTCAGTTCATTTCCAAGTTGTTAACCTGTCACGGCCGATGCCGGACAAAAGTCAACTTGTATGTAACATTGCTAGCTGCAGGCAGGCAGGGTCGAAGCCTACTGGGGCCAAGGCCCGCTTTTTGAAAAGAAGGCTCGGCCCCGGTATGATAGGCAACGAAGGAACGGGGTAGGTTAGGTATGTCCTTCTCCTGGTTCTAAGCTACATTCCCACCAATTTTCAGCCAAATCGGTTCAGCCGTTCTCGAGTTATAAATAATGTAACTAACATGGCTTTCTTTTATATATAGATAAGATAGATCTAGACATACACAGATAGTTTCCCATCATGACACCATTAACCTGGGCGTCTACCAAGGACAGGGTCGAAGTCAAGGCCGCTCCAACTTTGTTATATCATGGCATTATGAGCTTCCGTATTCACCCTTTTTAGGACAGGGTTATCGGGGTTGTTTTGCTGTTTTGTTAGACATTATAGGCTGTATATAAATTTAGTGATGTTCACATAGACACAAGAGTGTGGCAATTTGGTTTTATGCTGTTTTTTGTGTATTATTTTGAAAGTTAAATCGATAAAACATACATATAACTATAGATGCTAAGTAAAAGTTTGTTTGTCTGTTTGCTAAGTTTCTCTGTTCGTCTACCGAATGTATTTTCATGGTGTTTGGTTAACCACTTGCGAAAAAACTAGACTACAATCGGTCTAGTGCAAGAAAAAGAGCGCGTGTGACACACGTGCTTTTCCTTTTTCATTCCCTCGCTCTGGGTTCGTGGAGCATGAGGAAGTGTCAATCTCTTACTGACTAAAACCCACGAAGCTCTACTTCTGAGTTTAAGGTCCTGTATAGGGTCAGGAAATAGAATAGAATAAACATTATTGTACACTAAAATAGTAATACCGCTCACTAGAAATAATAAACCTAGAAAAAATGAAAACAAAACTGAAACGAATGACCGTTGATAAATGAAATTCAATACCTAATCTGGAGTCTAGACTTGGGCCCTGTTGATGGCGATTATTCACGTACCACTATTAGCATAGCATAGTATCAGCATTATAATGTTCCCTCTGCTGAGACTCAGGCCTTCTCTCTAGGAGAGGGAATGAGCCATAATCCACCACGCGGGCCCAATGCGGGTTGATGAATGTCACAAGTCTTCGGTAGCACTATTACATAAACATAAAAGGCGCAATGTGGAAATAGAAATTTTGAATAAAGCCATTCAGTAGATACATAATAAATCGACCAACAAATCCCCCTTTCGCTCCAGTCAGGCTTTTGCTACCCGTGTGCCTTCAATTACCCTTTGTATTTCAGGGCCACGGTGACTCTTTCGAACAATCCCGCGCTCCAATACAAAGGTATTATTACACACCAATACCCCTGAGGTTCCTGAAGGACAGAAATTGTCATGGCCACCGTACAACCTTGTCGAACCATCATGCCATTAAGAACTTCCGCCTCTATAAACGACCAGGGGGAACTTTAGGCTGTGTGTTTGATTTACACAGGGTCAACCAAGGATTGGGCTTTCCATTTTCAAGTTATTTTCAAGATTTTAATTGGGAAACTTTTCGTGATTGGTTTTTCGGTTCCAGGAGTTACAGGGGCGGAAAATTGTCGTGGTCCCATGAGTAAAACGCGCTAGGTTTCTAAGATGTTTAAGGTAGACAGCCTCGGTGAAGCGTAAACTCTTTTAACAAAAATACATACAGTCGAACATAGAACCTCCTCCTTTTCGAAGTCGGTTAAAAATGGTTTTGTCGTCATGTCATGTAATGCGTAGATAAAATTCTATGAAAACTCGATGTGACATTGTCCCGCGCACCTCGCCTGACCCATTTCACTTTGTTTGACAAAAATTATTAAACGGTTTGCTTGCTTTTCATTTGTAATCGTTTAAGGCCGAAGTTTTTTAATTTCTATTATTTAGCTTTGTGAATTTTCCTCTTTCAGCTTTGAAAATTGTGAACGCCATATTTCCGAGGACCGTTTACCGTTTTCTGCGATGTTATCAAAATTTATTTGGTTTTATTGACATACTTAAAAACATCATAAAAAATAATTTACATTAATAATAACAGACCACCAGGTATTATTGTAACTGCTTATATTATACTATTTAAAGAATAGTTCGTTCAACTTTCTATCTGGACGAAGTTATTGATTTAAACTGGTTTTGGAAAAGAAAAATAAAAGAAAAATTGTCTCTGAATTAAAATATTTTTGATTGAGAATTCATTCAACCATTCATAACAGCCAGGTACACGTTTGACACTTAATCACATTTATTTTCGTTCACAAAAAGTGAGAGTGTGTCCGAGTTGTATTTTCTCATTTACGGCAATTATATTCCAAACTGAACACTATATTGACACTTTTTATCCATGTCCAAAAAGTCACGTTTACTCTACAAATTCTACCTCGAAATTGTTGTTAGTAGGTCGGAAAAATCTGTGGATCCGTTTGTTCAGTTGCTAACAGTAAAGATCGAAGTCGCAGCAACTAACGGAAACAAAAAAACATTATACAGTTGCTTAGTTAAATATAAAAAATGTCGTTTTGATAACAGCGCCACAATAGTGGAAAATGAATCCATAAAATATACATTAGAGAGAAATAGTTGTTAATTGTATGCTGTAGTTTGAATATACAATTCCATGCGCGGAAGCACCACATGACCGATGAATAGCCTAACTTAAGGCGACTCTAAAGGCCAGCTTCCTTGAGCGGACAAAAGTGGAGCTAGTGTCGCTCCCTGCGCATCAAGATTTTTCCAATAATAATATTTCCTTTATTTATTAAACACAATGTGAATAAAAGCCGTATATCAAAAGATTAGTAATTAAATTATCTTTAAGTTTGTAAAAATTTTATAAAAATGCGCCAATGGTTTTTGCCTGATATTCGCTTTTTTGTCTGTGTTAGACATAACTTCGAAAATAAATCACACAAAGTTCGAAAAAAAAAAATTCGTATATCAAATTGTTAGGGAAATAGTCTACTTTAACTTTTATATATTTTTTTAATACGGACTAGCCGTTTAGACGTGATGTTGGATTTAAAGTCATCAAAGTCACATATCTGCCCCTTAAGTAGTAGCGGGCAGGGCACATTGCTTGCAGAACAGATAGATGTTCAATGGCAAGGAACATTGCTCGCAGAACAGATATTCGATGGGAAGGAAAGGTTCTGGAGTGGCGACCGCGTACAGGTACACAAAGAAAAAATATTTATGTATGTATAGAAAAATAAATAATTCTTTATTTGAGACTCGTAGTGTTACTAGCAATAAGTAAACTTATTTAACTATGTTAGTAACGCTCTTACTAACATAGTTAAACAAGTTTCGTGTGCTCTGGTTTCGTTATTAGTTAATTTAATGAGCAAAAGTTACAAGTCTAAAAATAAAGAATAGACTTGAAATAAAGGAACTAAAAATCAACTTTTATTTTGACTTATTAATTCAAATATTAGTCATCAGTCCGTGACATACAAAATCATCCTTCTGTTCTTGTCGTTTCGTGGTATGGCGAGAGAGGTCATTCGCATCGTGGCAAGTCGTTCAACTAATAACAAGATAATAATAAAAACATGCGTGACACACTTACAGCTTCACTTTTATATTTTGCCCAGATTAGATAACATTGTAAGTAATCATGTTGAACTGAAATTATTTATAAATACTTCCCTGATTAATCAAAAGTTGACGCTTGTCGGTTGTTTCTGTGTGAAATACAGGTCGATTCAAACTTAATTATATCTATTCCCCACGTGATACGTCGTTTATTCCGCCAGGGCCGCACATCCACGACAGAATACTCCATCTCGTCAGCCCTTCTGTCGCCTATAGGGATTGAAGAGCTAAACGTGACGGAGTACACTACCCTGGCAGGACACAAAAACACTCGTTGGAGCAATCCGGTCCAACAAGGGGCAAGGTTCAAAACTACGTAAAGGGATTTTTGAAACGATTCTGTTATTAGTGTAGAAAATAATTCTGCAACAGCCCCCTAAATACATACTGACTCGTGGTTTAATTGCATTAAATTCATGTGACCACTGGGGTTCCCACCCCTGTAGTCACATGAATTTGCTATTGCGCTCCGAATCTGACCGAATCGCGAAAAGTCCCGAGCCGCCATTAAGTTTCAATCCACCTGTACCAGAGCCTCAAATAATGGCAATGGGTAGGTACCATATTAGATATATACACCGTTAAATTTTGGTCGTTTTAATCCCGTGGAGGGTCGATCCGGTTCATGAAACACTATCGATTTGTAAACAAAATAAAAAAATAAAGAACTTTTTTCTATAACTCGAATTAATGTAAGCATGTCTGAAATTAATTTCTGCTGTACTTTCTAATGTTTACACCTATCTTTAGCCGTAACATATAGATAATATCATCTTTAATGTTCCTACTGATAGGACTCAGGGCTCCTCACCGGACGAGGGAACGCGACGTTCACCACGCACTCCAGAGTGGGTTGACATGTATACATACAACATTATTTTTAGTATATTATACGCAACCCGAAACACGTGTCTAGCATTTTTATGTAAAGAATCTATGTAAAAAATTTCTTACTTGTATCATGAAAAATCACAGTTATAAGCTTGTTATGTTACCTTGTTGTTCACACAAACACATGGTCACCGGGCCATACGGGCGATTAAAAGTTGGTTTTGCTCCCGCATCCAGATGTGCGCTGGAACCTTATGCCTGCAATGAACTGCAGTGACCTGTGTTGTACTTAGTGTCAGTGGTGTCCAACTTGTAACCTTCTTTATATTTTTGGAAAAAATATAACATGGTGTAAAAATTATTGGAATCGATTCAGTTACTGATTCTGAACAAATTATATTCAGGTTTCACCTATACTAAAAATAGTGTTGTATTACAATTGTAATTGTATACATGCTATTTAATAATATCCAAGTTTGCCTTTCTAACCTAAGCAAAATTGAGTTTTATATTTTTCTTTCGCTCCGAGATACTGAGGGCACACAAAAGGTTGAAATTGTTATCTCAACTTCAGCGGCTCTTAATGAAATTCATTTAATATTAATTGAACATTTTCTACGAGAAAAGGGTTTCGAACGTCAATTGTTTTATAATTTTCTGCAGAATTTGCTAAGTCTCTTGAAAATGATAAAGACTTTATGGTTTCGTTAAAACATTTCGATTAAAACATTATTTTCATTCATGTAAGCAGCATTTTTATGGTAGGCATTTATACAATCGTTTATGGTGAAGCGCACTAGTTTAGTTTTCTAAAAATTACTTTTATTGATTGAAAACTTTCTCATTGTTTGTCAGATTATTCTACAACCAACGTTTTACCTATATAGTGCTTTAATTTTATGATCAATATGTGGGCTTTTAGTAAATCTTTAATATGCTAGAGATGCGCGAAGATACACTGCTTGCAAATGTGAAGCAAGACGTTTATCTTCACGCATCTCTTTCTTTTCTATACAATCCGAGAGAGACCGCGTTTTAGGACCCTTGTTAAAGTGGGAAATCATCCAATGACTTCTCCCGCTCTGGGTGGAGCGACCCATAACCACACCTATGTCTTTCAGTGGCCCACGACCACTGGTCCCTTCTACGAAAATCCACGCAGCCCGTAATCCTCTTAAGTCTTTTATTTTTTTGTATTGATTTGATTACGTCCAACATTAAGATGATTGATGTCGTTAAAAGTACATTAAAACCGTAAACCGATCATCCTATGCGAAAACCGTTAACCGCTCAAGCGGATTTTTTCATAAAAAACTAATTACTTATCTATGTTGAGAAAAAAGACTACAGAATACTCAAGCTACGTTAAGACCAACTGTACAATGCGGTAGTCCAAGTTAAGTATATTAATGAGTAATGAACTAAACAACAAGTCTTGTTTCTGTTTTAACAAATAAAGAAAAAAGATAGTTCCATTCCGTACCGTGACTTCCACCTAAGCCTCATTTATCGTTCACATAACGTCATTAGTAAAATCTTTTACAAATAAAAGAAACTGAGATAACTAATGTAACATCTTATATAATCTTTTAGTAGGAAGTTTCTTTGACATTGCGAATGAATTCAATTAATATTTTAATAACCAGAAGTGTGTTTTTTGGGCATTAAAGGGGGTAAACTGTATTTGATTAAGATTTAAAATAAATTAAACTGGAAGGATTTAGTTGAGAAATACATTTGTCTTTTGATAAAATACAGCTCTCTTAGAAACGACGCATCCTGGTTATTAAATTCTTCTTGTAGTTAATTATAGGATTATTTTTTGGATCCCAAATCGAAAAAAATATATTATTCTCCAACTGTAAACCAAGTATCCATCATAGGTACATATATATTTAATAAAGAAATGTTAAATAAACATGAGAATGTAATAAATATGTGAAATAACTTGTCTAAAAGTTGAACGTATTGAGAGGTATGCTGGTTTAGATAAATACGTAGACGTGTGTTCGCCAGGTTGAAAAACGTTGCTGTGATATACCTAACACATTATATTACACCGACGTTTTGTAATCCGGCGTGTCAACTTGTAATACGGCGTGTTGCACGACACGGCTGCGACACATATAATATCATTTGAGATTAAAACTATAAATATGATTGATAACATAACAAAATATAATTATAACTATTTAAAAATCTTCCACATAACAGGAAACAGTAAAACGACGCCATTATTAAAGGCAGATGGTATATAATGTCAGTTTTCTTTTAAAATACACAGGTACATCCCTAATTTCCGTCAGACGCTGGTGTTCTGCCATTTATAGCTTTTTCACGAGCAATTTGCTAAAAACTTTGTTTTTCATAGGCCAATTTATATGAAGACTGACAATAAGGTTTTATGGATCTTTCTAAGCCCCAAAAAATGTTAGTATAAAAAATAAAGCGATCAGATACGGTCAGCAGCAAAAGTATTATAAAGAAATAAAACGGTCTCATGCTAATATAGTAGCTTAGTTTACGTCTCAAAATGTGAAAAACATTAAGTTTTCTTATACTTTGGAAAGTTTTTGAAATTGATAGTCGCCGAGATGAAATGGCAATTTAAATTTGAACAATCGTTTTTCTATTTTCAAATACATTCCCAAATTGCAATGACGTTTCGAATCGATATGTTATCGTCAAATACGATTCTCTTCGGAACTAAATAACATTCGTATCGGGGTTATCGTTATCGATATGTGAATGCTCTCATTATTTCTACTTTATTACAATATACTTGTGTATTTTATGAGATACATCGTGGCCGTGTAATGTGGTGACAAAGATACAAAAACTGTAGCGCGTGAAATTGAAAGGTATTTGTCATTCCAGTCATAACATTTGGCACTGTACTACAATAATTAGATGACATTCTTTGTACATATTGAGTTAATCTGTAACTGCGGTAAAAGTACCTAAAGGTGTGATGTTAACAATGACATATAAAAGCAATTTAGTTGTATTTTTTTAAATTCATAATATAAACAAGACTTGACTGCGCTACCACCTGAAGGTAAGCAGTAATGCAATCGGCGAATGTAAGGCGCACTAATTTATTAAGAGCCTGTTCACTATAACTTTGAAGACATCTAAATTATAATCGGACGGGAAGACCGAATCAGGCACAACGAAAATTCAAAAATTTGCCTGCTCATTCGATAATTCGAGATTCAGCATCGTCATCGACATGATTAGACCATTTTTACAACAAGATAACTGTATCTTGTTGTGTAACTTGAAATATATTTTTTAGTACAAACAAAAAACTACAGGTGATTGTTTACTTAATAAATATGCTTTGATTTTGATGGCATCAGTGCTACTGTTTATTTTGACGTCGGTACAAACTTGATCTTTAGACCAAGAGCCGTGAAATGGCAAACAAAAAGTTGTACACGTAAAAAAATATGTGCAAATATTTGTCAGGCCGTCTGTATAAACATTTTTTCTTAAATTATTTTTTTTGTTAATTATATTAAGTTGAATTAACGTAGGTAGAGGTACTACCTAACTCTTCATTGAATATTAACCTGTAAATGTTCAGTACCTAGTCAGATCATCTCTATCAATTCATTATTGAAAATTTAAAAAACAGAAAAAAAAAATACTGTTTTTAAGTCGATTCAAAAAATCTTTAGATAGGCAGCAATTTATTCCTATATTTATTATAAAATATAGGAATAAATTGTTATCTATTTTTTACCATAAGTAAATTAATTTACCTGCAAGAAAATCGCAACTAATTTCTAATACGAAATACCACGTCAGTCAAAGTGGAATGACCTGCCCCACCTTAAATAAACAATGTCCTGGCTATAGACTTGGTTTTTGTTCCCTCTAATTCGACCCCACGCCCCTAGATATAAATTGTGATTACTCTTACAGACGGTGCCAATGAACTTCATAGTGCCATGTTCAAGGGCGGATCTAGGAATTATTTTTGACGGGGGGGGGGGGGGGGGAGATTTATGGTACCACTAGCTTCTGCCAGCGGCTTCGCCCGCGTGAAAATCGGTTCACCTCCTTAGTGGTGGAATTTTATAAAATCCATTCTTAACGGATGTCAACACCCTATATGGAACTTACCTGCCTAATTTTAAGTTTGTAGGTTTTACAGTTTCTGAGATTTCGTGATTAATTAATGAGTGGTATTTCGCTGTTATTTATTATAAATATAATAGCGAAATACCGCCCGCGTCGGATTGGTCCAACGAGTGTTTTCGCATCCTATTTGCCAGGATCGTGTGAGCGACTGAGTACTCCATCTCATTTACCTCTTCAGTCCCCATAGGTGACAGAAGAGCTGACGAGATACAGTATTTAGTCGTGGATGTGCGACTCTGGCGGAATAAATGCAAGTGTTTGTCGGATATATCCGATGTAAGTGTAAAAAATATTCATTTTATTCATACCCTTATTTTTATGTATAAGCAAAATAAATAAACTCAATCATGAGCGGTACGTGTTGATCTGGATTGATTGATTGGTGTTATTGTTCCAAAAATTTAAGTTTTTCTTTAAATTTGTGTATAATACGCGGAAAATAAGTTGAACCCGCTGCCATAGTTATGCACAGCCCCCGACTTTGAAGAGCCGAAAATCTGTTACTGTACATTTAAGGGCGATCGCCATTTTGGTTCAGCGTACATTTCGCGTATTGTACAATAAAGTTTATTGTTCTCTATTTCTTAGTCTCAGCCAGGCGAAAGGTCTCAAAGGCCTGGTTAAGACTTGAGCCTTTTTTTTCGACCCGTCTAGGCAGGCACGCCAGGCACGTGCCTCTGCACCTCTCTTTTTGGATCCGCCCCTGTTCCATCCCACTTCGCAAGTTCAAGACCGATTCGACGATTTCTCATGACCCAAGTCAACGACCCGAAGCTAGAAATAAATAGCTTTTCATGAAATTGGAACAAAAATCTCGAGTGACTGGGCTTGACTTGACACATGTCTGGAGGATTTATTCAAGAGAAAGAATCGCGAATAACAAGATACTGATAAAATCATTTATATAGCTTTAAGGTAACTGCCTCAGTAGTCGTATTGCTCGATTACGAAGACGCGGCGTGTTGCGCGGCGCGTCGGGCGGTCCGTCGTCGACATTCGCAAATCAGTCAAAGTAGTTAGGGAAACGGGCTCGCCAACCAAGGGCGTTGAAGGTCATGGTTTACAACTGCTGTCTGCACGGATTGAAACTAGCAAGCTCACCTCCTTTGATTTGCAACCGTGTCAAAGCGTCCCCCCCACTGCGCGTGCGCCCTAGTGGGGGAAATTATTATATGATTAACCACCTAAGAAAAAGGTGCTTGCACTTCTGCCTGCTTAACCTTACGGACTCAAAAAGGCGTGATGTTTGTGCTGTGACTGTATTTAAAATTTGTATCGTATTCGATTATCAGATATACAAAGTGTACTTATACGAAGAAGGTTACAATTCTGGGATCATGGCCGACCGTCTTCGGTCATTGATATTTACCTCCACCCATCTGTATATTTTATTATTTATTTACGTGAATACTTTACTCGCTTGCAAACCAGCGTGCATCCTTATATTATAACAATAACAATGAAAAACAATACTATCTTCAATGATTCACTTTTGACAACGGTTGTGGTCACCGTATGTAGGGTTGCCAACTTAAAAATCTGACAACCAGGACAAAAAGCGTAAAAATCCGGATTTTTGAGTTAAGAACCCGTACATATTATTATAGTTATTTTTTTTTTCAAACAAATTTTAAACGTAATAATTATAGCATCTTTCACATTTTTTTTTGTACGTAGGAAATCATCAAATGACTCCTCCCTCTTTGGGTAGAGCAAGAAGGAATGTCAGACTTTTTGTCTTTTTATACTCGGACTTCAAATGATACCCCAACCGGACGCTACCCGGATGCCCTTTAAACTAGGACAAATCCGGGGAAATCCGTACGGATGGCAACCCTAACCGCATGTCATCGACCCAAAAAAAAATGTAAATATGTAGACCATGGATATCCAGCTAGACTACACATTAATCAGCTATACCTACTTATTTTTAAATACTGGATTGTATATTAGAAGTGGTTCCGCTGGCTTTACGACAAAATATAACGTCCTTTTGACCTAGTTGATCTTCAACGGTTTAGTGGCAAATTGAGTTTCATTGTTGGTCTGTGATGTTTAGTGAACGTAAATGTCATGTAATATATTTTGAATTTAATGAACAACGTGAAACACTTGCATTTTCTTTTTACTTTAGATATTAGAAGAATAGTCGACATCGGCTCCACTTGCTATTATTTAAAAAAGTAGAATTGAATAAAAAATGAAAGATTGTCTATGGCGCGCGGGAAAAATGACAGTTTTAAGGATAAACAAAAATATGCGTATGCAAAGTGTAGCGCATCTATTGAAGAGGGCATACAAAATATGCTTCACGTAATAAATTAAGCAACTAACTAACCTAACCTAACCTAACCTTAATTTATTAGATTTGCAAAATTGAATATATGCCATATTCAATTTTGCAAATCTAATAAATTAAGGTTAGGTATCAGAATCTTTAATAGTTCTTCCAGTTTTTAAAACACAGTTATAAAACCTGTCGCAATTTGTTTTGACAGTAATTAAGCCTATTATTTATTATAATTAAGTTTGCTACTTTGTAAATCAACTTGTTGACTTACAAAGAAGGAAGACAGATAGATAGTTTATCAATATGGAAGTTCAAAAGATACATTTCTTACTTTATGACAATTTTATCAATAATTAGTCGTAACTCTATTAAAAAAGTATTTATTTAAATTAGTAAACAACTTGTTATCTTCCTTCCAGAGATAAGCCAGTTATCATGACTGAATACTTGCATTCCGAACTTTTTAGTAAATAAAAAATCCGATTTCACTACAAATGGAAGTCAAACATACTGAAAAATTACACTTGAAAACTATGAAAGAAATCTTCGCAAGAATGAGTCTATAAATACAGTTGTTTTTGCTGTCAAAGATAAGGGCAAACAATACAAAAAGAATAATGAAAACATTGGAAAATATTCAAACCGACTTTTCAGTACAAAGAAATATATCGCAAAACATTTTCCACATTTACACCAAACGACAGAATTAACTCCATATAATTGTACACAGTTACAGAATAATTTAAACAAAGCAGCGCTGCTTATCATGTGTGTGTGGCCTATAAAACCAAAGACAATTCTGCCTACGTGACCATTAACCGAATTACTACAGTTTTTCAATAAATCTGACGTCATATTTCTATTGTTTCAGCTGCCTGCTGCTGTGAAGTTCCTCGACGGTTATGGGGCAGCCATCGACTTCAACAACAATAAGAAACAGAGCTAACGAAAGATAATGCGGCAGTACTGGCCGAAACTATCATGACCTTTGTCTGCTAAAAGTAAATTAAAAAACAAAAAGTCGACGTTTGAAAGTGGAACGCAACAGAACTTTAGTACCACTGAAGAGTTCCCGAAGGAAGCTAGTGTTGTGCTAAAATATAGTCGCGAAGATAACGTTATCGTGTTCTCAAGTAAATCCATTGCGTGTTTTCGTTAACCGATAGCGGCGGTGATAAAGTCTTGACGAGTTTTCATTTAGTGTCACACCGTAGACGGTCGTGGATCTACCGAGACGTGCTGGTGTTCGACTGATATCGTTTCGCTCGCCAATGTTTAAAAACATATCGACCGTTAGCCAAGTGTGTTCGTTTACGGTTCGAGTATTTACGTTGTGTAGTGGAACTTTTTAGTGTGTGTTTAAAAATGCGTGGGTTGTGGTCTCGTTTTGCGGCATTGGGGTGGGTGGTGTCCCTAGTGGGGTGCCACACGCCCGGGAGCGAATTGGAGTCCGTGCGGTACGGACCGACGGATGATCGGTTCATCAGTGACACGTATACGGTCGCTAACATCAATATTACGTATAAGGAAGAACATGGAGAGGAGTACACTGAGACGTCTGAGGTGAGTGACCATTTTTTCTTTTATTGAATTCTATTTTTGAAAACATTGGTGATAAAAGAAAAAAAAAACAGTATGTTCAGTATGTTAATGTTTTCGTTAGTTTTTTCTCTTTAAAAAACAAAAACAAAATTGTTTTTTTTTTTATAATTTAATATAATAATTTTATTGCCTAGTTTATCTTATCTATGAGTAGAAATGACTAATTGAATTGGTAGATTCTATAAGGTTTTTTTTTTCTATTAACAACCGATAGCCAAAACACAGTGTGACGAAGCTGTACCTATTTCATTCGCTCTATTACGCTAATTAAAAAGAAGTATGATATTATTTATTATAAAATTTAAAACTCTTGAATAATATATCATAAATTTTATTAATCAGTTGAAAATAAAAGGTAGCTTAAAAAGTTACCAATATCAGCGTAAATACGGTAATATATATAATGTTTTTTTTTATTATAATTAATAGGTATATTAGATATTGTTTTGATCTGATGATGAACTTCGAAGATATAGAACGGAACCAATAACCGGAGATCACTGAAGATGATATTGTGAATGATTTTTAGGTCTATAGGTTTTTTAAAGTAGGAAATTATCAAATAACTTCTCCTTCTGTGGGTAAGGCGAGAGGGAGAGTCCGATTTTCACCGACTAGAATCCACCTGTATTCCTTCAGTTGCCGTTTGATTTGACATAATTATAGCTAAAGTGCTTATTTTAAATGTTTCTCTTCAAATACCGGTTTCCTTCGTTCAAAAACACTGTTATTTGATATTATCATAACACACTTTCGTATGTTTTGGTTTCCTAAACATACGGTTTAAATCATTATATGATTACGGTAAATCTGTGTTTATTAGGTATTCATTAACAAAAATACCTACTCTACCCACTTGTAGGTTTTTTTTAATTATGTGAAACGTATTTAATTTTTGATAAGATACGATGATATCTGTCTCAAAAAACAAGTAATTTGGTGATAGAAAATTATATTTTCTAAGATAAGATCTTATGACATTTTCTTTATTTATTTTTTTGTGAAATACTTGATCAAATATATCTACTTTCTTTGTAGCTAGTATTTACACGTTGCGTTATCTAGTAACTGTGAATAAAAATAGTGTTGTTACGTCTACACACCCGTATAACGGAATTGACAGCAACCCGCTCGAACTTATGTATGATGCACGTAAAAAATTCCAGCATATTGTGCAAAATATGACGCTTCCCGCGTAAAATCATGTCAGCTCTGTTTTTGTCAGTGTGACTGTAAAAAAGTACCTATTTTAATTTTAGTAGATTTTCATGTTTTTCTGTAATTTTCATACATTTAGACTTTGTTTAAATTGTAGTGTCAAATTTTATCGACGCATTAGAAATCGGGATAGGAATCTTGGCGGCGGCTGGGGCGTAAGCGCCGTTGCCTCACGCTTGCGGCTTCCTTCTTCGCTAGCATTACTGCTTTGCAGAAGGAGGCGACTGCCTGCCATTTCTCCTGGCTTCGGACCATGGCCTGTACCAAGGCCCGTCGCAAAAGATCGCTGCCGCCGATCGCCCCCATGTTCTCACATCTATTTATTTGGTATTAGTACCTACTCACTGATGCTTATAGTCATCCATCATTACCATAAAATCGTAGAATTTTTATTTCATATTCTTTGGTTTATTATGTACACCTTCGTAATAAATAGAGAAAACTACAGTAGGTACTACATAATCATATTATATTTTTATAATATGTTGTTGTGTGCCTTGAAGTTTGTGCGAAATCAATGTATTCTTTTCTTTCGTACAATTTCAGATAGGCTCAAAATATTGCGCACTAGTGTCATTGGGAAAATGTATACAATTTGCAGTGACGTAAATCAGTTTACGAAACTCTTATAGGTCCATTGTTATAATCTGTAATTATAATTAATAACGTAATAAGCCGGTGACGCATTTCATGTTTTCCTTTCTTTTCTTGATAACGCAGATGGCTCTAATTAAAATCGCAATTAATTAAATAGTTTGTTACCATAAAGGCTTTTGTGAAGCTTGGATTAATTTGTATTATCTCCGCCATTTGTTTCGTCTGACTTATCAGGAAGTTACAACATACGCCATATTTACATTTGCTAATTAAGTAACAGTACTTCTACCATGAGTTTTAAGCAATAGTATTCGTCGCTACTCGATATCGACGTCGTAAATATTTTGTATGGCAAATTTTGGTTCTGCAAGTGACCGCTAGAGGCGCTGCAAAATTTGCCATACAAAATATTTACGGCGTCGATATCGAGTAGCGACGAATACTATTGCTTAAAACTCATGGTAGAGGTACAGGATACTTTTATCATGTATTCATGTGATTGCTGAAATAAAGTTTTAAATAGAAGCTTGTTTTAGATAAATTTAATAAAACACAGTCGCTAAGAACCTGTCTGCGGGATTATAGGTATATTATGTAAGAAAAAATCGAACATAAACAAAAAATTGCAAATAAATTCACTCAAAACCAATAAACTAGTTAACTGCCAAAGATTAAAAGGCAGATAACAGTTATTCGAGTTAACTTGGCTTGCGGGAGTGTTGATAAAGCGCAGTATTGACCCACATATCGCTAAATAACATACATAGCAACAGCACATACATAGGTCCTGTATATTATGACATACTTAGAGCCAAATTCACCAATAAACTAATCGCGATTCGTTCAAACAAAACGCAGTTTGAGCGCCTAATCGAGATTATAGCTTCATTTTGCGTTTCACCGCGATGACTTGAACCTAGTTTACCCTAAACTCAGTTTCAATTCTTTTGTAGTCGGCCATGTTTACGACACGAGTCTTTAAACTAGATTACGCTGAACTCAGTTTAGTTGAACTATGTTTTTACATTGAAAGATGAAATCAGCTCTTAAGTATTTCCCGCGGATTCGCTCCCAAGGCCTATCAGACTGGAACCGGCCGTTTTTCCGATATCAAATGACAGCGATAATGTAGCTTAGAAAAATATTCGTAAAGGAATAAATAATACCTTCTTCCCTTTTAAAACATATAAATGTCATCGAATTGTTGCAAACATCGGAAGATTATAATAAACCGCGTAATATTGTAAAACCTTCCTTTTCAATAAGACACGTTTATTTGTAAAGTAACTAATTTGGAAGCGATTTATTGTAATCGAAATCATCCGTAGACAAATAATCAGGGGTGTTTGTAATCTAGTCACATTTATAAACAAGCTAAGGGTGTTTGAAATTGATGAAATAAACAAACAAACTTCGCCTCTTTATAAGTTTACATTGGCAGTAATAAGTCAAATCATGAAAAGACCGTGATTTGTGCGCACGACGCGTCCTCAGGAATGCAATTATTTTTATTGCAAGTGCGGGATGACATGCGATCAGTTGATGCAGCAGCCAATTAAAATATTATGATTGGAAAGCGAAATCTACGTAGGAAACCGTTGGGAAGGAAAAATAAGTAAGGTTATACTTAATGATTTCATCTCGAATGTAATATCTCTCTACTTATCAAGGAATGCCAGGCGCATTAGTTCTCTCTCCGTCTCCTGCTGCTGGCGCGTGAGAATGTCCTCTCCCTCACACTTTCCGCCACCTCTTACACTCCCCCTAAGTACTAAAGCTATTGACTATTAAACTCGGAGACTACATATTAATTTTCTTTACGTAAAGTTGAACGTACTCTCATACCCTGTTAATAAAGTGACATCTGCTGATACGCAAATAATTATAACCTTTATTTACTAACTAAATATTAGGAGTACCGTATTAACAATTGAAGGTGTGAATATGTGTAAGATGTGTTCTCCGTGGGGCCAATGACGGCTAGAGGATGTTTGTTTAACACGGCATTGAAGAACAATAATATTTTGATAACGTAACTTATTCAGAGATAAATCATGCATCTCGTAATTAAGCTGCTATAGACAGGAGTGGCTGCACAATGTGACAACGATGCGACAATCCCAATTTCCAATATTTAAAACTTTAAACTAGTTTAGTATACGTTATATAAAACACTTAGGGCTGATTTCATCATTCACTATTAAAATATAGTTCAACTAAATTGAGCTCAGCGTAATCTAGTTTAAAGACCCGTGTCGAAAACATAGGCGAAAACAAAAGAATTGAAACTGAGTTAGCCTAAACTAGATTCAATTTATAGCGATGAAATGCAAAATGAAGCTATAATCTCGATTAGACGCTCAAACTGTGTTTTGTTTTAAATAATCGCGATTAGTTTATTGGTGAATTTGGCCCTTACTAATTAAAACTATATATAAACTAAAACTCACTCCTAACTAAAAAATGGCGTCATAAAACTTCTCCGCATCGCTGTCGACTGGAAGTGTGCCCAATAGGCTGGAGGCATTGCCAAGTTGTATGGCAATCCAGCCCTTGGGTCACGCGAAGTGTCAACTAAGCGTTCGGAGAGATCTTTAAAAAGCGCATGAGCGCTTGTTTTATATAATGTATATAGTTGTGTATTTTTCAATTAACTTTTCTCAATAACATGCACGAATAAACTGTTTAGTATTAAATTAAATATTAAAAAAAAACTGTTCATGATCAAATTAATTAAAGACCAACAAGCTTTATTACCTATACATTTCAAAAATGCTTTAAATTATTTCTGAATAGTCGTCTTTCAAAGTTTTGCAAAGACATGATACTGAGCTACTTTTCACATTTCATTGCTTTTAGGTAAAGGCCCCACAGACAGACGTAGACGCGAATGGATAATGCGAAAAAGAAATTTTTGGAAAAATTGTTCTTCGAGATAGAACTGTTTCAAGGAAAAAGTCTCTTAGGTTTGTTGTCTCGTCGACGATGCGCTGTGTGCCACACGGTATCAGTCAGAAAAAAATAAGGGATCAGTAGGGGCGTAGGGCCGATGCCCCAAGGTTGCCACGTAATGTCCATTGATCCCGAAACGTGCCACTGAAGGAACACAGGAGAGTTTTAGTCAGTAAAACGCATACGTACAAGGCGTTTTGGGAACACATTTACTGTGCGTACGGCTAATGATTAGTATTCCCTGCCAAACTCTGTGTTTCCTAATAGCTATAATAACCTATCTTTCTTAAGGGTCAAGAGTGAATAGGTTACTTCTAGGTGCTCCATCGTTGGCCACATCATCGCCTACCATCAGGTGGGATAGCGGTCAAAAGCAAGCTCATCCATAACCCATGACCCAAGCAGGCTTCGAGCCTGCCTGCCTGCAGCTAGCAGGCTGGGGTCTCTACGGTTTGCTGACACGATAAGCAACTAAGGAATGGGGTAGGTTTTTAGTCAGTAAGGGTCTGACAATATATCCCGCTCCGCCCAAGGGCGGGATCTGTCATTGATTTTACCTACCATAAAAAAGGTCATCCATAACGAAAGTGAAAAATGACACGTCGTGTCATTATATTTTTGCTCACCCTATCCAGGACAGAAAAAAAAATTTGTTAATTATTTTATTACGCACCTAAAAAAAGGTCGCTTTCCGGAATCCGTCTGTGAGAGCCCTAACGGTCGAAATTGCGAATGAACCTCGACCTTTTTGAATAGAAATATTTTCTCTGGTTTCAAATAACAACCCTATAATTATAAACCTGAAATTAATTTTAATTAAGCTTCAAAGGAAAGTTATACCATGTATTATTCACAAAGCGAAGTTTGGTCTCGAGTTTGTTTTAAAGGTTACATTTGAGCTGCTAGCTCAGTAGGTCACCGCACATTATAAGATCATGCGAAGTGGAATGAGAGGTTTAGCTTTAATCTTTATATGTTTCATAAAGTCTACATATTTCTTTATAAAGCTGTGGAAATGATCAATTAACCATATAGATACTAAGACTTCGCCTGTCTGTCCGTGCATCTGTCACCAGGCTGTATCTCAAGAACTACGATAGCTAGACAGTTGAAATTTTCACAAAATTATGTATTTCTGTTGTACACAGATTCACAGAACAATAGTGCAACGTATAATAATTCCATCAGCACAAAAACGGCTGGGTACATTATCGGTATCGGAACAGTTATTTTACGAAGTTCTAGTTTTATCATTAGATCAGTTTGATGGCACCGTTTTTATAACAAAGGTTTTAAACCTTCGATGATTCAAACGGATTTCAACTATGAATATCTCGATCAAGATAAGTTAGCGTCTGCACTTACTTTTCTGGTTCGATATTATCTTATTGCAACCCCATAAATACATATATTATATGTATTATCTTCGTCAGTTCCACTCCACCAAATTATACTTTTTGAAAGCAAATGCTGGAAGGTGTGCCTAGAATATTTAGGGTTTTCCCTGAATTCTTCATAGATTGAATTCCATGATAATTTTAATTTTAAGAAATACTTCCAGATTGGTAAAAATATAGTTTTCCAAATTGGTTTATACAGGATACTAAGGAAAAAAAAAAACAAAAAAAAATATAAGGCATATTTTTAGTTTGATTTTTTATTAACTACGTTATCCCCTCTGTTTTGGAAAATCCGCAAGCTTTTCTAGTGCGGGAAACCAAACCAAACCGTGATCAATTTGTAACCTTTTCTAACTAAATAACCGTTTCAGTTAACACACTATATGAGTAGCAGTAATTACAATTATTGACGCGTTATGGCAGTAGCGGCAACGACCAAGTAGCGGTTATGGCGCAATCCATTGTATATTGTATTGTTATGTCCACTAGTTGATTGTAGCTCCCCCCACCTCACACCGCACCACGCCTAGACGATTTGTGTTACCTCACACTATTGTCTCAAACTGTTAGTTTGATATCGTAATGATATAATGACTATAGCTTCAAGGTATTAGGGCCTATGTCACTGTGTGGCTGCAATTTCATTATGCGGACAGCTAGCGAGTGGAATTGTGCTGGAGTTTATGTTTCCTGATAGCTACAAGTGCTACAACCTAGGGGTCTTTAAAAGTCAAGAGTGAGTAGGTTACTTCTAGGAAAGAGGCCTCCATCGTCGGTCACATTATCTCTTACCATCAGGTGAGATAGTGGTAAAACCGAGCCTATCAATGACAAAAACATACTGCGCCGTATCTCATAAGAACCCAACATTTTGAGGTTTGAAGAAGACTGAGCCTCATCGATGTATAATATGTTGCGAATATAGGTCGATGCTGAGCCTCAAGTCACACCCAACTTGTAACACATATCTCATCTACTATTAAACTTTTGAATACCGTAATTAGAGACACAATAGAAAGACAATAGGTGTGCGGACACCGGTGTCCTCTCGGTTATTAACAGTTTAAATTTTGATGAGTAAACGAATGAGGAAAGCACAGTTCTTGAGTTATAAATAGTGTAACTAGCACGACTTTCTTTTATACATATTAGATTAGATTTAGATGTGCCAATATATTGCTAGGTGAGCTAAATACTCGGTAGTCAATTTCTGTAAAAAAAAAGATTGTCGCTTCATCGCATCACACTTCTTTGCTGGAGATTATAAATAAATAGTAAATTAGGAGTTCTTAGCAAAAAAAATCCGCGTCATTTCCTACACGATTGTTTCGTGCATGATAGTCAAAATTATAATTTATTTAAAGGAATCGGAACATTGATTTAGCGCTGTACGATTTGTTCCAGTCCGGTCGGGCCGTTTACCGGCCTAGGTGCGTTAGGCCGTGTTTACGGAGACGCGGCGCGTGAGCGTTTCGTCGTACATTGCAGCAGCGGGCCGCGTCATCGCTCGCGCAAACACAATCCTAAGGCTATGTACGATGGACCGCTTGACGCGCCGCGTCTCCGTAATCAAGCACTTAGGGTGACCTCTCGCGTCCGGTCCTAGTTCAGGCCATGGTACGGAGTGAAAGGCAATGGGAGGCAGTCACTTCTTTCTGCGAAGAAGTAAGGTCACAGTTCATTAGAGCTACCCGGCAGCCCACTCCGCACCGCCTCGCCTCTTGCGGCTAGTATTGTTTATATGGACTTGTATGGGAATGCGCTCACTACATCCACTCCGAAGCGTCACCGGATCCCCTCGGCCGTGAGTTGATATAGTGAGCGTATTTGCGGCCTTCTGGTAAAGACCAAGTCCGGGTCCGCGGCCGCGGTCCAAGCACGCGCACCTTAAGTGCCTGTTTACGGAGACGCGGCGCGTTTGGCGGTCCGTCGTACATTGCCATATGTTTGTGACGGGACTCGCTGTTGCAATGTACGACGAACGCCCAACACGCCGCGTCTCTGTAAACACGACCTGAAGATATATCAGCAAACTGTAGGGGCCAGTCAGGGCCGATAGTTCGTAATGTTCGAAGGACTGTGGAAACTGTAGCAATCGCTATAAAGGGCTTCTGAATCTGAAGGTACACTGTGGGTTTTAGTCAGTAAAAATCTAACTCTCCCTCTCGCCCCACCAAGAGCGGTAATAGTTATTAAATTTAAACGGTGCGTTAGGGTGTTGCCACATCAGCCGATCGATCTTCAATCGATGACACTGATCGACGTGGGTCGATGGATGTGGGATGTGGTAACACCCTTTATTAGATAGAAATAAACATTTAAGCGATGGTTCATTCGTCAAAATAACTTAGTGACAATAAGTTGTGTAACATTGACCTACGTAAATGTCCTCGGTTTTATTTTTATGTGGAACTATCTCACTAAATTAGCATTTTTTTGTGCGCACTAAAGGATTAGGTATAGTCAAGGTGCGTATATAAAAATGCGTTGTATTAAGACTTGTGCACACCACGATTTTTAAACGCGCCGTCGAGGCGCGTTTGTAGCGATACGCGCGTAAATTAATTCGAGTTAAAAAAAGTACTTTATTTTGTAATTTTCTCTTTATAAATCGATAGTGTTTCATGTACCGAATCGACTCTCCACGGGATTAAAACGACAAAAATTTAACGGTGTATATAAAAGCAGAAACTGACGAATAGACATATCAACGCACATCCGAAACT
Source organism: Leucania comma (assembly GCA_958295575.1). NCBI lineage: Eukaryota > Metazoa > Arthropoda > Insecta > Lepidoptera > Noctuidae > Leucania > Leucania comma. The sequence goes on along the minus strand of OY282477.1, from coordinate 16,200,791 downwards.
ACTGGGAGTAGGAGCGTGAAATTTTGCACTAAGTTTCCTTTACTAAAAAAAGATTTTCCAAAGTTTCTATGGAGAAACCTATTTTGACGCGGGCCAAGTCGCTGCTAGAAGTTAGTTTATAAATAAATCTGTGGGTAGGATAGACCTGAATAGGGTTCGCAACTTACTGAGTGCGAGTGGGTGTCGTGCCGACTATTCTCAGGATCAATCAAAGAACAATTTTATACTCGTAGAATTGCCCCGGGAAGTATTCCTCGTAAAAAATTTTTCTTTGATATCGCTTTTTTCCTGATAAAGCTATTTGGGTAATCAATTGGCATCTGTAAGTGTGACTGTCGATGTGTAATAATAACATCGTGCCTTTATTTCCTTATTATTTTTTGAGTTTGGAAATTTTAAATAACTCCCTCGCGCTCTAGCTGGAGCAAGAGGGAGTTTCGAAACTTACCAGACTGACCAAACCCCCCGAATAAAGCGAAGAAAATAAAGCCAGTTCCTTTATTTTCTTCGCTTCATTGCCTTTTTTAACACACTTATGCTAGGACTACACTACGCACACGTGTGCCACACACGCCAATCAGGGCGCATCGGTCTCCATACATTTTATATGGGAACTAGACTTGTAGAGCTACACTTGATCCACACCACGCAACGTCGTCCTACAAATCAAGCGTGTTTACGCGTGTGCGTCGGTCTAATGTAGTTCTATTTCTAGCTTTATACTTTTTCAAAACTAGCGATTAGTTTCTGTAGTCTGTAGTCTTCTCTCTTCTTCTTCTTCTCTTAAGACGTTTTGGGACAAGAAATGAAAAAACTCGAGGGGTTAAATTCATCACAAATCCTGCTGCTTAACCTTTGCTTAGAGCACTAAACCATGACCATCCTACCATGAAATTATCTGTCGCTGAAAAAAACAGTCTTAGATCTCTCATCTATCCAGTCAACGAAAAACTGAAACGAATCTTCGCTTACTAAAAACAGAATGAAAGTCTTTGTAAGATTACCCTTAAACAAGCTAATTAAAATTTATTTGAAGCCAGTTTAATCCTATTATTCCTATTACATTTATCTTCATTTTCTTGAGTACTTTACACCAATTAAATTGAATTATAAAAGGTCTTTTTCTATTTATAGAACGGTTAACCTACTCAAAGGTAATCAAGGGAAGCAATAGGGATGTCGGCTGTGATGAAATATATCGATGTATCGATATTTTTTAACAAGCCTAGGACGCGATAGACTTCGCTTACCATCAGGTGAGATAGTGGTCAAACGTGAGCCTATTAATAATAAAAAAAAAAACTTGATGTTTGACACCAATATAATATATATAATAATATTCGGTTTTTTTTTTTATTAAGAGTTAATTATAAATGATAAAGTATACATACGTAGTTTATATTGTAAATTGGTTAAAATACCACACAACACAATCTTTAATTTAATTTGCTTGGTAACTTTTTTTCTTGTATCGGTGGGAAACCTTCAAAAAGTAATGTTCCACGCCTGCCACAAAGAGATCTCAGTCCGAAACCCGCGGTCCTAAAACTAAAGTGTCTAATTCACCACTCGATATTCAGACCGGTCTTACATCCGTATTTATAAACAAGTAAAACTAATTACTTGAGTAAAAGTAACTACTTAGATAACAATTTGTATTCTATAGTTAAGAAAAAATTGAATTTTGAATGAAGTTTTGTAACGTCAAGTAATGTCATAATAAGATTTTACTTAGTAACAAGTAATTACTTCTCTATAAATACGGGTGTTAGTGACTTCGCGTAGTGTAATAGGGGACAGACTGTCTTACTCGGAAGAGTTTACTTCAGGTCTGAATATCGAGTGGTGTAATAGGCCCTAAAAGAGCAACTGAAGGAGTGGTTTTAGTGAGTAAAAGACTCCCACTTTACCACAGAGCAGGAGAAGTAATTAGATTATTTGCCACCTCTAACAAAGGCATTGAGACAGTTGCCTCTTTCTTCTCCGAGAAGGATCGGTTGCTGAAATAGGAAAGCACGTGTTTGAAGGGAAGATAAGCTGAGTTGATTCAAGGTAGAACAAGGTACACTGCATATACGTGTGACAAACATAGGCCGCGTTTACGGAAACGCGGCGCGTTTGGCGTTTCGTCGTACATTGCAGCAGCGGGGCGCGTCATCGCTCGCGCAAACACAAACATATGGCAATGTACGACAGACCGTACGGCGCGCCGCGGACCGCGCCGCATCTCCGTAATCGAGCACATAGTCTACTCTCGTCGGTCCCCATACATTTTATATGGAAACTAGACTTGTTGAGCTACACTTGATCAACGCCACGCGATGCCACGCAACGTCAAGCTACGCACAAATCAGGTGTTTACACGTATGCGGCAGTCTTATGTAGTTCTAGCTTAATTGTTTCCTACCTGCCATTGTAGCCATTAATGTTAGTCATACCTAATAACGATTTGAGCGCTGTAACTACCAAACCATAAATAATAGCCAATAAACAAAGGCTTTCTGAAAACACCGCTCTCATAACCGTAACATTACATCACATTTGGTTATAAACAGCACATTTACCTGACGTAAAGCAAGCGTGCTTCATCGTGGACCACATCATCGCCTACCATCAAGTGAGATAGTGGTCAAAAGCGAGCCTATCAATAAAAAAAAATATTGGCCAAAGTGTGTTGAATATTGCAACGGAAATCCTAAGAACACTACAGAGGGAATGTGGTGAGTACCCGTGACGGTAAATATCATATGCTCATCTCGCCCCCAGATGATCAACTTCATAGCAAAGCAAATCACATATTCCATAACTTTTTTAGGGTTCCGTATCTGAAGGGTACAAACGTGACCATCGATCTGTTAGCGGGCTGTTTCTCATAAACCATTAGGGCCGCGACGCACCGGGCTGCCATGGCGGCGTAGCCAAAAAAATGTATGGTTAACTACGTGACCACCAGTAGCTAGGAGGTGCAAACCATAGAGCATGCATGTTCTTGGCTGTGCGAACCGGCAGCACCGCTATGGCATCCCTCTGGGACACGGGCCTAAGGGCCAACGCTGCGTTAAGCGGGCGCACGCGCGGTTCCATAAAAAAGTGCACCGTCGCAGCTCACCGTGCGGGCACCCTTTTAACACACTCACATGGGAAAGTTGAACTAGCGACACTGCGCAGGTAATAATCAGGTTTCCGCTACTGGAACCGCCACACACGACACGCGCGTGACTGCGCGTGACTACACGCGATGGGTACCTGCGTATGCGCTCGCGTAACGCAGCGTTGGCTCTAAGAGGTAGAGAGTTGAATTTTTTTAACTACCAGAAGAAAAATTATTTTCTCGGCGTATTTTGCTCGATTTTAATATTAACCTTCGTGTGCGAGTCCGACTCACACTTGGATAGTTGTTATTTTGACATTTGCAACTGCCAGCGAACGCCCATGGTTCACAGAGCAATGTTATAAAAATATCAATGTACTTACTTAATTTTAATTACAAATACTACGTTGTTAGTTGTTTTTTAAATTACTTACCAACTACGTTGGAGGTTTTAACAACTGTTAATCACTCAGCCAATGCTTTAATTTGTATTGTTTTCGTTCACAATAATAAACCTATGCAACTGTTCTTTACGATGCGACGCATACGCACTCAAAACAACGATCCCTGTGATAGGAATCTCAGTCTTGTTCGTATAGAATTAGGATCCAAAATTGTGTGTTTGGTGACGTTGGTCCTTTTTTAGAGTGAGTCCTTTGTGCTGGTCGTTTCTTAAACAGGCTTATATGGGGTGTTGTTCATGAATCATGGTGTGATTAACCCTGCAGTGCTAATTGTAAGATATACTCTTTGTTTTCTTTTAATTAAAACAATTAACTGTAATATGGAAGAATTAAAGCTCTCCAGACAAGTGCGACATCTAAATACTATATTCCTTTAGAGCAGTTTCGCCCTACGTCCGATCCGCATCTGGGGGCGTAAATCTCGAGTTTTATTCCGATCGGTAGGCAATGGAATTGTGACGTTAGGTGCTCTTGAATTCGATGCTAGGGCCAAATTGCGTGACCTTTTTGGGAAAGTAAGTAAAATGGGAATTGGGCTTGGCGTGTGGTCACGCAATTTCAAACCAATTTGGCGCTAGCATCGAATTCAAAAGTACCTAACGTCACAATTCCAATGTCAACCGATCGGAATTAAACTCGAGTGTAAGGCCCCTGATCCGGACCCGTGAAAGTATGGTAACGAACCATAATTTCGTAGAGATAGAACTATTTCATTACAATAAAATTGTGGCGGGGGCGAGCACGCGCACTTTACTGCACTAGTGCGGAAATCTGTCAATTCATCAATTGCGTGCCTAAAAGCGGTGGGAAAAGAGCGAGTTTTTGACGGATCGGATTCGGGTCGGCCGTAGTGCGAAACCGCCCTTAGTATAGAAATGGTTTTTTAAGGAAAGATTATCTTCGTAAAATGGCTGTCACTGCGTTGTCACATTGTGGCATCGATCGGTCGCACCTGTCTATGGAAACTTTAACAATTCCACAAATATGCTTAACTAGTACCTTTTAAATGAATATTACTGGAGTTATTGTGTTTTATCGTCTTCTAAAAGGATCAATGCAAATTGCAAAAAACGGAAAATTCAATTGCTCAATGAGCAGCACTTTATAGCGAGTTTCGTTTTAGCAATGTCGGTCTAAATATTTTTTATCGAATTACTTTATCAATCGAGGACATATTTTTTCTTGAGATTGTGTGCATTTATCACAGATACCAACGAACTGATTTTTTTTTGTGAAGGATTAAGTGTTACGTTTCCATAAGTTTCGCAATTGGCGGCTTAAATCAATATCATCAGGGGTAAAAGCCCCTTTAGGGCTGAAACCACAGATATAGATATACCTAGATAACGCAAGAGCAACTACTTCGCGTGCCTAGCTTACGTACAAAAATCGTAAGTGGTCACTTTCGCGCTCAGTCTGTATCGGAGTACAGCGCTAGTCGGGTGCAGTTAAAAATATAAAAATGGTTAATTGTGCTTTTGGGGGGGGGGGGTGGTGCGAGGGGGACGCCGTACGCGGCGGCGTCTTCACTAAATAGTGCTTGTGACGTCATAATAGGTAGTCAAAAAATGGCACGCTTAGTTTTCATACAGATCGTGATGCTTGCGTTATCTATATCTGTGGCTGAAACACATACCGCGTTGCGGCGCCGCGCCGCAGGATTTTTCGGTGTGCACCGCGGTGCGAATACCATAACTTCATTTAATGGATATAACCAGTATCTTCTTTGTTGTTTGTTTAAAATAATTACGATCCATGGCAGAGAAACGTCTATCCACACTCAAAAATCTCGAGAAACTGTTTATCCCTGTAGGATACGACACTAAACGCTGAAAGTTGCGTTCTGGCGACGCTAAAAATGCGCCGCCGTTTTTTTTCGCGTCGCCGCAACGCAATTTAAACAGCTGCTATAATTTTATAGATAGAAAATTTTGCTGGTGAAACTCTACAAACGCAATAGGTATCGATTAATCCCTATCTACCTACTTATTTAGTCACGGTTCATGAGAGGTATTTTTTTATTAGTATACTGTTATCTCCCGCGGTTTCATCCGCGTCTTTGGTTACTGCTCCGCTTCCGTGGGTTGCAGCGTTAATGTTCTTATCTAGTCTTCCCCCATAAATATGCTATCCAGCCCTAAAATATTTTTTTCAATTTGAACCAGTAGTTCCTGAGATTAGCACGTTCAAATAAGAAAACTTCAGTTCTTTAGTATTATATTATGAGAGCAATGGTGACCGAGTGGTAATGGCCCCGACTTACGAGTTGTAGGTCGCGGGTTCAAACCCAGCCATGCGTGCATGCATTATTTCATCACCACTGCTCTCAAAAACGATGAAGGAAAACATCGTGAGGAAACCGGCATGTCCTAGAACCAAAAATTCGAAGACATGTGACATCCACCAATCCGCACTGGGCCCGCGCGGTGGATTACGGCCCATTCCCTCTCCTAGAGAGGAGGTCTGAGTCCCAGCAGTGGGAACATTAAAAAGGCTGATGCAATGCAATGCAATATTATAAGGACCAGTTTCTTGAAATTAATCCTACTCTAACAAGGAAAACTAAGTAAACTAAAACAAAGAGAAACCATTTCCAACTGAACTTACGTTCTCGGTACAACCATACTACGTAAACGTTTACAACTAAACCGTTTGTTTAAACTGGTAGGTTAAGTTTATACTGGTTGCTCCAGGTAAGGAAGCGGAAATACTGTAAACTATTTGACATGGCGATCATGCACGGTGAACTAACGGCTGCACCGTACGTAATGGTGTTACGTCAGCTATTTATTTACTTCAACAAAACGTTGCCCTGCACTAGGAATTTTTCCTGTATCGTCGTTTTTTTAGGGTCATCTAATGGTTTTTCCCGCTATAGGGCGGAGCGAAAGGGCTTGTCAGACTTTAAATCAAATCAAATCAAATCAAAATATTTTTATTTTACATAGGCCTACATGGGCACTTATAAAACGTCAGAAGCTAGTGCACGGTTCCAAATTGGTCGTTTCCTATGGAGAAGAACCGGCAAGAAACTCCATTTACCGACTTTTACCGACTAAAACCTGTTCCTTTGGCCTTTGCTTTCTCTCTCTCTTCGTTTTTAACCACGGGTTTCCCTTTCAGAAGTCGCCCCATGGCCTCAGTAGGCTTCGGCCCTGCCTTGTGGGTGCGTTCACAAACATGTAAACTGGCATCACACTAGACACCCAGTGCGTTGAGTGCGAGTTGTTTTAACGTTATCGCGATCGAAACGTTTACCGCGTTTGGCTCTCCTATTGGTTATGAGTTTGGAGCTGATCAATCGGAGCGTGGAACGTCATAAACGTGTCGAACGCGTTGACGTAAAACCAACTCGCACTAAGCACTCAGTACCTCTACCATGAGTTTTAAGCAATAGTATTCGTCGCTACTCGATATCGACGCCGTAAATATTTTGTATGGCAAATTTTTGTTCTGCAAGTGACCGCTAGAGGCGCTGCAAAATTTGCCATACAAAATATTTACGGCGTCGATATCGAGTAGCGACGAATACTATTGCTTAAAACTCATGGTAGAGGTACTGACCCGAAACAAACTATCTGTAGGCCATACGCCATATAAATATTTTGTTCTGCGCTGCGGGAAGTGTGAAGAGTGCCGTTTTTACTTCAAAACAATCAATCTAATCAAATACTGATAATAATTTACGATGTATTCGAGTCTTACCTACTATATCTATACCAATATTATAAAGAGAGATTTGTATTTGTAATGAATAAACGCAGAGACTAGGACCAATTTAAAAAAATTTTCACCAGTAATGCTGCTGCCGCTGACAGCAGCTAGTTGAAAATAAAGCGTTTAAAATTTTACGTGATTTTTAGTAATTACAGTTTTGAGCTGTTTGTGTTCATGGGGTTTGAGTGAGCGTTTCCTTTTTAAGGAAATTTCTCACTGACTGTTCGATATTTAGAGCGGTTTCGCACTACGTCCTACCCGTATCCGATCCGAACCCTTGAAAGTACTGTTACGGACCATACTTTCGTAGCCGTAAAACGATTTCATTCATTACAATAAAATTGTGGCGGGGGCGAGCACGCGCACTTTACTGCATTAGTGCGGAAAACTGTAAATTGCGTTCCTAAAGGCGGGTTTTTGACGGATCAGATTCGGATCGGACGTAGTGCGAAACCGCCCTTAGCGTGACCAGAGGGCTGTCTCGTCCTTTACCCAAAAAATCAGCATTACTATTCAACGTGGCAATTCTACCAGTTTTCTGGGTACATTACCGAACGAGAGCGATGTGATGGAATACTTCAACGCTTGAGTATATTTCGGATGATTGTTGAAAAATGTATTTTGTCAGGTTTAGGTATACTGATGGTGTTTGCAATTAACGATGACACATACATTGTTTGTTAGCCTTGCCCATATAAATAAAAGCATAAACCGTATTGACGGATAAGGACATTCCACACCGATTCACTTTCAGGTCGAATATACTTATCTTGTCAATACATCATAAATCTAATCGCTACAAAGTCACTACACTTTAAGGTTACGATAAGGAAAATTTGTGATCATCATTTGTGTTTTACATTTAAAAGTTGTTTGTAAACAGCATTGTTTACAATATTTCTTGACAGTGAAGTGTTTTTCAAGTAGAAAGATTGAAAAGACAATGGACTCGCCTCGTCTTACGGAGGTTTGGAACAAAACTGGCGTAATTTAGGTATGGGAGATACACTACTGTTCAAAAGTATTAGGTTTATCAGAAGAGAAAATAAAGTTTGTAAAAAATATTAAAAAAAAAAAACATTTTAATTACTTAGTAAGTCATTTATTTATAATAATAACTAACCCGGCTAGCGTTGTGCAGTCAAAGAAAAAATGGGGGATGGGTGTAGGAAGATAAAAAACGAGCAAGTGCGAGTCGTACTCGCGCACTGACGGTTCCGTACAAAACTACCTATGAACCTATGAAAATAATTCGATTCTCGAATCGAGTCTCGGAAGATTTTTCCGAATCGCAAAAATTTTTTTTGATGACGTGACCACAAATTTACAGTTTTCAGATTTTTTTCTTATATTGGTGCAATGAGGCCTTGCTTCATGCCAAATTTCAGGATTCTAGGTCAACGGGAAGTATCCTATGAATTTTGATTCCCTAGAGAGTGTCGAAATATACGTTTTTTTTGCGACAAATAAACGGCCTTATCTTTTTTTTCCCTTAACTTAGAAGTTTGATTTTTTTCACAGTTTCAAGGGATCGCAGATTTGAGTATACGGTTTTAATTTCAACTTGATAGTTCCACGCGTTCCTGAGATAAAGGATCTTGGTAGACAGACAGACGGACAACAAAGTGATTATAAGATCACTGTGGGTTCCGTTTTTTCCTTTTGAGGTACGGAACCCTAAAAATTACCTATATGAATACGCGTATACGAAGCTACGCGTCCATGGACATAGTTTAACAGATATAACACAGCTTTAACGTTTTGAATACCGTAATTAGAGACACAATAGAAAGACATAGGTGTGCGGACACCGGTGTCCGCTTGGGGCTTGTTAAAGCCGTTTGGCATTCAGTAATTTAATTCCTTTGTAATTTAATTTGATCTTTTTCTATTTGGATGCCCACTTGACCTATTCATTGACATAATTCGATTACTAGTTCGGTGGCTGTGGCTTCATATTAAGATTATGGCGATATATCTCATCATTCTCTCGTTATTATCCCAATTTGCTTGGGGTCAGCACAACATGACATGTATTGTTCTATATCTCTCTTTTAATCATCATAAACGTCACTCATTTTCTTGAAATATTATCTTTCTCACCGTAATATCCATTGTTACTTTGAACTTCTCTTCCTTTGTAGGTATGTATCGCTAGCCTATACTATAAACATATATTTGTTATAATATATATGTATAATCCACCAATGCAAATTATTCTACAAGAGTATGATATTTATACATACCTGACATACACATAAATAAAATTGAAGTGCCTGTTTGTAATAGTATAGAAATATATTTTTTTTACTAAATGTATATACTTATATATTATATATATGAAAGCATATTCGATACCTACAACAAAATTACATTTTTTAAGAATTTTGTCTGTTTGTTCTTACTAATCTCCTAAACGGCTGGATCAATTTTGACGGGACATTCACTGGTAGATAGCTGATGTTAGGACTAACTTGTTTTAAAAAAAGAATAAGGGCTTCCGTGGGTTCCGCGCTAACAAAACTTCTTGAAATTGTCACTAAACGGTATTTTGCTGTTTTACAAGACCGACGAGAACAAATTATGGGTATAAGCTAGTTTATAATAAACACACATTTGGCAACAGAAACAAGATTCACAAAAAAACAATATGTATATTTTACATCTCTCATGTTTATTTATATTTTGAACAAATATGTCGCACTAAAAACAATTGCATACGTAATGCTGAAAGAATGTCGCCGGTCATACATATTCTGCATTACAATTTACATGTAGATTTCATTACGTGCGACTCGTTGGTGCAAACTGGTGCCCAGTACGAGCACCTAGTGCCTTTTTCATAGAAAAAACGTCTTTTGGGAACTTTTGAGTTTATACCAAAGGCTTAAAAGCGAACGAAATAAAATGAATTAAAATGTCAGGCATAGATGTATCGCTACGAACATGATTTTTGAGACACGACTTTTGTCTGATTAATTTGTCATCATTTTGTATTACCTACCACCATTGTATGGTGGTCCTGATAACCACAGAAAAATTTTTTTTTAGGTGTACAGTCACGAAATTACTCCTCTCGCTCTGGGGTAGACTCCTTATTGCTGGAATGTCAGATTTTTACTGACTAAAACCCACCTGCATTCTTTCACTTGCACTTTATCTTTTATTTTTTCTTCTTTTCTTTGTCGTTCTAGAACAGCGGTAATTCTTTCAAACAATCCCGCAGCCACTAAAATGATGGATTATTATTGTTAATTATGTACAGTACGGCCGACGGATCTTGGCGCGCCTGAAGTTAGGCTCTGCGAACTTTAGCGCTCAAAAACAGCACGCGAAATAAATGATTAATAAAAATAATTGCCAATAACAGTTGTTAACAGCAATAACAACTGCTATTGGCATTTATTTTTTCAAACCATTTTTTTTTTTACGAGTGCACAAGCGCTAAAGTTCGCAGAGCTTAACTTCAGGCGCGCCAAGATCCGTCGATCGTACTGTACCTATGTATGTAGAAGTTATGAGTACATCTCCTATCTCATAGAATGGACGACACAGTTGAGCGATTGATTGCTGTGCTGCTTGCTTTTGTTCAAGGTCCGAGTGTCTTTTGTATGAGAGATGTTTGTGAACGTACCTGCCATACAGGAGTAATTTCTAAAGCATAGCGTAGCATCAGCCTTATTATGTTCCCACTGGAATGGGCTTTAAATTCCGTAATCCACCACGCAGGCCCAATGCGGCTTGGTGAATGTCACATGTCTTCGAATTTTTGGTTCTAGGACATGCCGGTTTCCTCACGATGTTTTCCTTCACCGTTTTGAGAGCAGTGGTGATGAAATAAATTACACAAAGTGGCTAGGCCGTTACGATTCGGCCATTACTGCTCTCCATTCATAGTTCACATTCTCTATTTCTAGTGTGGGGCAACATAAAAAAGTAGTTGCAGAATATAGGTTAAACCTTTCAAGTTCATTAAATTCATAGAAAGATTCTAGAGTGGTAACCACGTATCAGAAGATGCGGAGTTAGAAGACCACTCATAAGGTGGACCTATATGATGAGGTCGCAGGAATCCAATGGATGTGAGACGCACAAGATCGGTCGTTGTGGCGACACTTGGGGGACGCCTATGTCCGTACGATCGGACAGCGTGTTCCCCATTGCACGCCGTCCGCAAGCCCGAAATTATAATGATGATGAAATTCATAACTATTTTATTACAGGTAGTCTTCAGTCCTCTGTCTATAGACATTTTCATAAGATATTCTTGTTTCGTCTTAACTTGTAATTTTAAATTTGGTTACGGCAGCGCGGATGTGGCGTTGGCTGGCGTGTCTATTGAATAAACATCAGATCTCAAGGCTTCATCCGAGGCCTTCTATATCAGAGACTCGAGTAAACGGAGATGTCTTTACTTCCTTTGTTACTGGGTTATTGTTCTAAAGTTTGATGGTAATGAGATATGATTGAATTATATACCGTTAAATTTTGATCCCGTGGAGGGTCGATCCGGTACATGAAACACTATCGATTTGTAAAGATAAAATAAAAAAAGTACTGTTTTTTCTAAAACTCTAATTAATATACGCATGTACGAAAATAATTTCTTTAAGTAAATATCAGCTGAGCGAGTTTAATGACCTGTAGGTAGTTGTCGGTCGTTGTGTACTAACTACCTACAGGTCATTGAACTCGTTCAGATCACGTGACGTTATCTGAACAGAGGAACGATTGAAGAATGGTGAAAACAAGATAAGAGCTGTCTATTGAAGTGATAGTAAACACAGATGTATGGAAGAACCGTAATACTGTACCGGCCGTAAATCATATATATATATATTTTTAAATGTTTATATAAAAATATAATTTGAATAAGGACAAAATTACGATAATGATCCTTTGAAGCGATAAATCGTCAAATAAATTCTCTTGCTCTAGTTGGAGCGATAGGACGTTTCTGAATTTTACTGACTAAAACCCACCTGTGATCCTTCATTTGCCTTTTGAGTTCCAAGGCCATAGTAACTCGATTGAAAGTTCCCGCAGCCCTGCCAGGTGTCGGTGCTACAGGGCCCCTTAAGTCCCTCTACCATGTTTCATTCGTCGCTACTCGATATCGACGCAGTAAATTTTTTGTATGGCAAATTTTGAAGCGCCTCTAGCGGTCAGTTGCTGAACCAAAATCTGAATAGGAATTCGCTAGCGACTAAAGTTTTTAACACTTTCATAAAGAAAATCGGTACCATGAGTTACTTTGACGGGTGCTATCGAAACAAACCGTTACTAGTTCCTAAAGTAACTGTTGCGTGTATTGTAACAGTTGCGTCTTCACTACATAGTATAAAACAAAGTCGCTTCCCGCTGTCTGTCCCTATGTATGCTTAGATCTTTAAAACTCCGCAACGGATTTTGATGCGGTTTTTTTAAATAGAGATTCTTGAATCTCTATTTAAAAAAACCGCATCTCGCGTCTCTTGAGGAAGGTTTAGATAGATGTGATATAACAGTAATGAGTTATGTGATAGTAATGAGATTAAACATCCTGGTATGTTTAATAAAAATACTTTCATTGAAGTCGATAGCATTAATTAAACAATCAGCGTCGCTTTAATACTTCCTCTAATAAAAAAAATATAATTTAATTATTAAAAAAACCTCTTATAAACTAGAGCTAATTGACCAGACTAATTGTAACTTGTAATTAATCATTAAATTTCACATCATTTGGCTTGCGAAGTCTTCAAATCGTCAGACTGTAGCGAGGTAACGTTGATTGGGTAAATTAATTAAGTCTAATTACTTTTAATAAATTTTACAGTAAATATTTGGTGGTCGAGGAAGGAGATTAATGATTGAAGTTGACTGGGTCTTAGCTTAGTACGTACAGACTCTAAGTGATAGTGTTTGGTGTACATTTTTGAAATCAATTAAAACTGGTATTGAGTACCCGTAGTGGTATTGTAAGGCTAATTATTATGCTTGTAAAGGCGTTGTAATTGATTGTGTGTGCTCGCAATTACTCAGGTTACCGAAATAGAGTGCAAAATTTGTATATTCGCAAATGTGTGACTGTGTGACCTGAAAATTTCAATTATCAATAAGGGGCCGTTCAAGTATTACGTAACCAGATTTTTCGCAAATTTTAAACCCCTCTCCTCCTCGTCAGCAAAAGTAAGTAAAGATCTAACCCACATGCTTACGTAAACATTGCTGAGTGATATGTGTCTGTGTACTCATTTTCATGTGATTTTGGAACATCAAGATCTTTCTAACCACTGACGTAATCACCATCCAGACCCTGGGGGGGTCTCCCCTATGTCACCAAAAATAAACAAAGCGAAGACCCCCCAACCCCTGTAGTGCTTACGTAGTACTTGAACGGCCACTAAATTAATCTATGTATAGGGTGACTGGGAATTTAGTGACCAATACTTAAACACATGATTGTAGTCATTATAACAAACAACTTTTACTAGGGACCGAAATCGCGAAAAAGACATTCTGGTCAGTACATTTATGTTCGCCTAATTATTCAAAATGTACTGAACTGATCGCGCCTTATACAAATACTAACCACCCTAAAAATATTCAGTAGTAGCCTAGCGAAGAAGAGACAGTAAATAATTTAAAAAAAGTAAATACATACCTACATAGTACATCATCTGATAACCACGTATGATATAAGTGCAAAGCTATGTGTAAATCATCGTCTCACATATAGGTGACATTATATTGTTGATTCTGTGATAAATTGTGAGAATCACGACCACATTCCAATGACACAGTTTCTACTGAAAATGTAACAGTAACTGAATAAATACGTAGCTTTTGCCTTTAAGAGAGGCCCTCCCCAATCTGCCTATCGTCAACATCGAGCATGTAGTAGAGTACAAAATTAGCTGTATTGTCTTATAAACACACTATGTATCTAGCATTTATCATCATTAGTTATATATATATACACCGTTAAATTTTAGTCCTTTTAATCGAGTCAATGACCTTGTAGGTAGTTGTCGGTCGTTGCGTACTAACTACGTACATTGACCTAGCTCAGCTGACGTTTACAAAAAGAAATTAATTTCGTACATGCGTAAATTAATTCGAGTTTAAAAACAGTACTTTATTTTTTAATTTTCTCTTTACAAATCGATACTGTTTCATGTACCGAGTCGACCCTCCACGGGATTAAAACGATCAAAATTTAACGGTGTGTGTGTGTTTTTGCGTAATATAAAACTCGAGATTAGTCTGTAGTTCCCTTAACCGAAATGGTCATTTCTGCTAATTTGCCTGCTGCGGTTTTCCCGGCCAATTATAATTTAGGCGTCTTCAAGGCTAGAGTGAATAGGCTCTTAATAAACTAGTGCGCTTTACCATCGACGATTGCATCACTGCTTACCATCAGGTAGGATTGCAGTCAAGTGCTAGTTTATAAAATATATATAAAAAAAAATAGTTTTTATACGAGATATTTCGTTAGAAAAGGAACTGAACATCTAATCCCAGCGGTTTTAGGCTGGGTTGTGCGTTGTCTGCCAATGGTTTTAAGAATTTTAGTCAGACAAATATCTAGTAAGTAATACATATTTATAATAAACTAGTGACATACCCCAGCTTCGTATAGGTGATCCAACCTTCTACTAATTGTAAGAAAACTTACAAAAAAAAAAGATAAATAAAATCAGGCAAGCCGTTTTCAAGTTATGGCTTGATCAAAGGAAATAGAGATTATTTTTTAATAATACATAAAATTTGTAATATGTATATAAAGATAAAGATTCTAACTTGATTGATATAATAAGTATATTTTGTTAATTCGTTGCTACCTCTATGATTTATTTGACACCTGATTATATAACATCTTTATCGAAAATACACAAAAACCTGACAGATCTATGAATAACAAAAACCTGTATCGATTTACACATGTCTCACTTGTATGGATTAGAAAAAATATGTCTGAGCTTATAATTATTATTTAAGACGTCACTTCTAGATTTAAATTTATCTTAGATGCAAAAAATATAATCAGTAGTAGTATTAGAATATATAATTTTATTCGAATTGAAAACTGTTCTGCAATAAAAAAAAATACTTAGATAGCGGTACATAAAAACAGAAATATACCTCCATAAAACACTAGATTAAAATATCTGTTACTTAGGTATATCCGAGCATGTTGTAACTTTCTCGTAGATACTCATGATGATGATCTAATCTACATATATGGGCAAAAGACCTCAGTAAAAGCGATAGGTACTCCATAGCCAGATCGATAAGGGAGAAGGAGGTCTGGCTAGTCCTGGTTCGGCCTAAACTAAAGCCCCTACTATGGTACCCCTCAAATTACTCAAAAAATACTCATAGTTATGAGGAATGACCAAGTTCCCCAATTTATTAGAAGAAGTACAAGACTTACTGTACTTTGTAGACGGTTTTCACGCAAAGAAAAATTCAGAATATCGTCTATAAAACTTGGAAAATATCAGTAAAGTACGACTATTATAACTGATTATAACCTTTGCGCTTTTGACAGTTTATATCTAAGACAGGACCACGTCTGTTGGTTCACCTAATCTATATAGGTATATAAAGAAACTGTAACACCTTCAAACTTAAAATTTGGCACGTAGGTTCCTTATAGGGTCTAGACGTCCGCTAAGAACAGATTTTACGAAACTCCACCCCCAAGGGGGTAAATCGACTCTCACGCGAGCAAATCCGCTAGCAGAAGCTAGTAGTTGATACAAAGATGGCAAAGAAGGCGTTGAAAAAGCATTCTTCTTTAGCTACAAACAGTTTTATTGTCATCACCACGACAAATTATCTGACGTACTGCGCGTAATTGAATATCACATAAAAGTGTTATCAAACGAAAGAAGCAATATACTTGAATGTTGTTTTAATCATGTTTGTTAACTAATTAAAACATCGACATGGGTCTTAAATGATAGGTTATCATCATTTGTCATGACTTGCGAGGTCAGCAGAAATGCATGTAGTACGTCATACCTATGGCTGGTCACATTAGCAGACCTTTCAATATGACAAGTGGTATTTTTTACCGACTTCGAAAAGGAGAAGGTTCTATATTTGGCTGTATGTGTTTTTTTATGTTTGTTCACCTATATCTAGGTCAATTTTGGACCGATTTTGAATTTTTTTCTTTTGATTGAAAGATTATAGTTCCAAGTTGGTCCCATAGAAATATTGTTTTGATCTGATGATAAACTTTGAAGATATAGAAAGGAACTTATAGCAGAACTGTTGTAAAAAGTAAAATTGTTTTGTTTATACATGTAGTCGGTGACTGACTGAAGTAAAGGGGGAGGGGATACATAGAACTGATCTGATGATGAAGCCGGAAGGTAGTTACCGGAATTCTGTAATGACCATATCCTGGGATAGTACATAGGGTACTTTTTATCATGGGAGTATTTTCTCTTGGGATAATCACGCGGCAGCAGTTCTTTAATCTTACAGAAAACGGTAATATGGGTATTTATCACGGATTTATTATAGAAAACATGATTCAAATCGAGTCTTAACACTTGTCGCGCAAATACCTACACACGTTATTATTGGAATATTACCCGTACACAAGCACCTGATAACGCTTGTTTTTTACTAATTAATTAGCATTAATAATGAATTAAACAAATGAGTTTGTTATAAAAAATATGAATTTACTCGTATCTGGACCAAAATTCTGGGTACATTTCTGGGTGATAGCATATCACAGAATAGATATATACTTACATTTAAGTTTAATATGTATTTATTTAGTCTTTAGGGTTCCGATCGGAACCCTATTGCTAAGACTTCACTGTCCGTCTGTCTGTCACCAGGCTGTATCTCATGAGCCGTGATAGCTAGACAGTGGAAACGTTGAAACTTTCACAAATGATGTATTTCTGTTGCTGCTAAACAATAAAAACTAAAAAAATATTGGTTAAAATATATTGTCTAATGTTGTATAGATATTATATATACACCGTTAAATTTTGGTCGTTTTAATCCCGCGGAGGGTCGATTCGGTACATGAAATACTATCGATTTGTAAATAGAAAATTAAAAAAAAAAGTACGTTTTTTTAATTATTATTAAATTACGCATGTACTAAATTACTTTCTTTAAGTAAACGTCAGCTGAGCGAGGGCAATGAACTGTATGTAGTTAGTACGCAACGACTGACAACTACCTACAAGGTCATTGATTCGTTTACTTATAGAAATTATTTTCGTACATGCGTATATTAATTCGAGCTTTTGAAAAAAAGTACTTTATTTTTTAATTTTTTCTTTACAAATCGATAGTGTTTCATGTACCGAATCGACCCTTCGCGGGATTAAAACGACCAAAATTTTACGGTGAGATAGATATTAGATATATACGGAATCCTTCGTGCTAGTCTCACTCGCACTTGGGTCAGTTTTTTTGTATATCTAATAACAGTTTTAGTTACAAACATTGATTTATATTTATAACACTTACAGTATAATATAATGAAATGATTAGCACAAAAACATAGCCTTGATCTGTATTAACTAATCGTGTATCCGATTATATACCAGTTCTCTGGCGAGGTAGCTTATGTATTAATGGATATTGAGCCGATTTCAATTATCTGCCGGCCTTATAATAGATTCGTTAGTGAATGCTGTGACCGGATTAGCAGTCATAATGATTTATTTTTAAACGAGTTGCATTGTTTTGTCAATTTTATTCTGCGTTATTCTAAAATAGCTTCTATAGCCTAAAGCATTAAGTCTGCGTTTGTACCTTTTTTGCATGAAGATTATTAAATAAATAAATTGTCCCCATTGCTGAGATTCAAAGCTCTTCGTAAGGAGAGGGTCTTACGGTAGTCAATTTTTATAATAAACTAACTGACGCTCGCGGCTCCGTCTGCGAGAAATTAGTATGTAGGTAATTCCCATTTTTTTATAAATTATGGACAATATCCAGTATATACACCGTTGAATTTTGATCGTTTTAATCCCGTGGAGGGTCGATCCGGTACATGAAACACTATCGATTTGTAAAACTATTTTTTTTTCTAAAAATTGCATTGATATACGCGTGTACGAAATTAATCTCTTCGTACAAGCGTAAATTAATTCGAGTTTTAAAAAAATGTACTTTATTTTTTAATCTTTTGGGTCCATCTTAAGTGCTCCCTTTATTTGGGCACAAAGGATTACGCAGCGACGTTCAGAATCTAACTAAATTATCCACATAATTTATATGCACTGGATAAAAATGCAACATCAGCAATGAAGCATAGCAAAGGAATAGTATATTGTTTATAAGTAAAAGCTGATTTAGGCTTTGTTGCCTTGTAATAAGGGTTATAAGATCTTTAAATTCATCCCTCATCGTTTGAGAATCAAATGTGTTGACCATAAACAACTACCAACAATGAAGTTCGGTACTTGCATAATTAATTTGTTATTTACATAGCGAGACATAAATAGAGCAATTTCTTATATTTCCTTTGTGACTGAAAAAAACCACGTATTTTTAGTTCGAAGCAGGAAGTTCAGAGGCTTCTGAGGAACGGGATACCTTTTATTTTACCCTTCGTAGTCCCTAAGGAAAGGTAATGCCACGCGATCAGATAAGTATGTACTGTAATTACTGGGGTCGTCGACTCCAAGTGTTTACTTTTGGGATCGGTCAATTATGTCACCGGAAAATTGCAAACAAAAAATGGGAAATCCTGGAAAATTGCAGACACCGCATTATTGTAATAAATCTTTATCAAATTATATTTGCTCAATATATTATGGAGAAATCGTTTTGTATACAATCACAGAACACAGAAAGACACTAGAAGTAGCTTGAGAAAATGTTTGTACCAGAACCGGTGTCGCCAAACTCACACATTTACGATTTACTCTTACTACAAACCGGAGAATACGATTGGCTAAAACAAAAATTGGGCGTAAACAAATTAAAAAAATAAATGTTATACGAAATGCAACTTTAAAGTCAACGATCTATAAATCAAATTGACAAAAACAAGAAAGAAATACATCTTGGACTACCAAGTACCGCCACTCGTCGCTAGATGGCGTTGTTCAGTATGAACTGTAACGTTATAAAAATAAGGGTGGTATTTGAATGGCGTATCACTGACGCAAATGCAGGTCGCTACTCAAATAGTGACGTACCCTTATTCGATCGTAATAATATCGATAGTATGAAAACAAACATAAAATATAATGCGAAAAAATATCGTATGCGATAGTATTAAAATAATGAAATTAATATGTAGTAGGGTAATTTCTAAACGCAGTAAAAAGGGTATTTATTTGCATGTAAATCAAATACCTATTTGTTTGTATTTGTTCATTTTATACTGGGTAAATGAAAAAAAATGCTGAAAACCTCGCAATGTTTTATTATTACATTGCTATTTGAGTTTAAGACAATATAAAACTGTGAAATGATTTTGATCAAAGAATTTAATTAAAATATTAACGGGCACTTTTAAATAATCAAGTTAGTTGCCCGTTTTAAAATTTATGTTATGTTATTTATGTTGAATACTACGGACATATAGGTGTAAAAATGTAACAAGTACTGCAATTACACAAATAAGAACTTAGTATAAATACGTAGTGAAAACGGTAATTTATTTTCATTGTGTGTTTAATATTGAAAATACAAAAAAAACTCTTTTACAAAAAAATACAACTGACTTCAAAAAAACTAAATAATGTAAAATAACTTTGATTGCGGAAGTCTGTGTTTACGGTTTGGTTTCATTTTTTGACATTGACTTCCGAAATTAAAGTTATTATGCATTCGTTACGAAAAGTGTGATCGGACGAAGCCGGCGACGACTAAACATAAGGTATAATTCAAACGCCCTATGTTGTTCCAAGCTCTTTAGCTAGATTTATTTAAAATTGCATCACGAATATCATCCTACAATATTTATTTGATTAATTTAATAATTATCTGTATTTTAATACTCATACTCTCAAGTATAAATACTTTTATTTTAAAAAGGCAATGCAATACATGTCGATTGATTTTATCGATAAAGTCACGCACTATTTGGATAGCGTCAAAAGTATAGGTAGAGATGCGAATATTCCAGAAAGGCTAATAACCGGGAAAAGAAAATCAACTTTGTTGGCATGAAGTTAAGGACAATTTTTGTTTGTATGTCTTGTGCAATGTTTGACGAAATTTTATTTTTTCATTTTATTAAAATAAATTCGAAAATAATACTTACCGGTGGTATGATACACCTCCATGAGTTAGATTTTTAGTCCGACTATGGTTTTTACAGTCCAGAATGGCACAATAAGGCATTTTAATATTATTTTATGTAAATTGTATGTTGACGTAGTCTAGTTTGCGAATGAGAGCGCTTGAACTGCAAGTGCGTATTGCAGTACTCACTAGCGGCGACAGTGCCACGCCTACTTACTATTTCCAGGTTCTTTCTGTGTTCCGTGTATACAATAAATTCTGCCAAATTTATTAGATTCTGACATACCGTGTATTATTTAGAAAAAAATAGTTTACAATTTTTCGCGATATTTTACGGCGCTTGCAATTTTCCGGTGACATACAATACTAATATTTTGCTGCCAGCATGGTCATCAAAATGTTCTATCAAAAAACTGACTGACATAAACAGTTCAGTCTTTTTCCTATCAAATTCTAATCCTATTCTAAATTTTCACAACCCTTTTTAAAAACCCTTTATTTTTTTTTTTGTAATTTTGTTGTGCCCAGTGTCACTCTCACAGTTAAGTTAATTAATTTCAATGATAATCAATTTTAATCAATTATAATATTATTGTTTTGAAAGATCAATTTATTATTATTTTATGTTTTACTATGTTATAATTAATTACAATGGAATTATAAATTTTGAAAGACCGATTGTTATTGTTATGTAACTTGTAAACGTAATTTTTACTAATAAATATGTTTTGATACAGATATAAGATGTATGTCGGCACCTGACAAACTCTTTAGCGCAATTAGGTAAAAAAAAACATAACCTTTTTGTAAGCATAGGTCTAGTTTTTATGTTTCTACTCCATTTTGTTATTAATATTTGCATTCCCGGGCCAGGATCAAGCGAGGATCCACCGTTATGGATACGATAGTCATGCTCACAATCCTAACACGCTTGTGGGCATCACACTTTCACGGTTATGCTAATGATACTGTTTTTTTTAATTTTCGTGAGCGAACAAACTAACATTAAAAACAAAGTCTTTGTAAGAATGCACTGTATTGATCATACGTGAATTCATACTCTGTAAGCCTGTAGTGCTACCACGAGCTCTTGTCGCTTTTGACAACCTAAACTGAACGTCTGACATTTTAACATGCCACGGTAAGTCCATGACTCGCAATTGGCCGATTTATGAGTGACTGTCAGCTGTGACCACAGCCTTTTTGAGGGGTGGATCCGCGCTGCTTAACTCAACTGTACCTCTACCATGACTTTTAAGCAATAGTATTCCAGCCGGCAGCGCCTCTAGGGGTCACTTGCAGAACCAAAATTTGCCATACAAAATATTTACGGCGTCGATATCGAGTAGCGACGAATACTGTTGCTTAAAACTCATGGTAGAGGTACAGAATATTGGGCAATAAGTTGGAAATCTCATGGCTTTAGAATGTTTTAGAAACCATTTAATGAGGTTTCATATTATTTGTAGTGTACTAACAGACTGTACTATAAATCACTGATTCAACAGTGATTCATAGATTTCTAATTTCACACTTCCTTTTTGCTCCGCTCGAGTTACGGTTACGCGCATAATCAGCGGATTATACTGTAGTATGCGTAGTATTTTCTATTTGGCACTACAATAATCGTTATCGACATAATAGTATTGGTTACATCACTAGCGTATCCGGTGAGTTGTACCGAGTCTATAAACATGTTAGTTTATAATATGTTTAATAAACAATTTCTTTTTGTTTTGATTGGTAAATTAAATAGACATAAACTTTATAAGTAAAGCCCATTCGCAGGTAATATGTGAAGTGTAAATAGATATGTTTGTAGGTATAAATCGAAGCAAGATTAAATGTTTTATAGTATCCTTTTTTTATGGGAAATCGTCCAATGACTTCTCCCGCTCAGGAGTGGAGCGGGAGCTTGACAGACTAAAACCTAGACCACTATTTCACCTGGTGGATCCTGCGATCCAACCTGATGGTAATCAGTGATGCAATCGTGCACGTGCCTTAAAGACACGTAAATTATAATCGGACTGGAAGACTGCAGCAGGCAAACTGTTCCAGTTGTATGCACAATGAATGAAATTAAACTTTACGAAAAGTATAATTTAGATCCCTCTCAACATTAGTTTCATCCACCCCATTAAACAACCACAGCCAATTAACGAAGAAAAACCGCCAATCAAGCCAAAGTTACTTGACCACATTTCGCGTAATGAATGCAGTCCAATCACAGTCGGCCTACCTACACAAACGCTTGGTCAGTTATGAAACGGTTCAATTACCATGCTACGTTTACATGTGGGCCCAGCCTCGGCCAATCGCATTGTGTTAACGGGGTTTCCCAGTTTATACAATGGCTACACAATAGCGATTGGCCGAGGCTGGGCCAACATGTAAACGTAGCATTAGAGGCCTTACCATGACGTCTTAAAATGTCATTCGTGCCATAGAACAAGAGGGATGGAGCTAAACACTCTACATATTATAGCTCCATCCCTTTAACAGTTCAGTTTAGGTCGTCAAATGGATCGCGTTAAGAGCGGCCAATCCGAGGTAAATTTCCATACAACCGCTCTTCCGAGAATCCGAATCCAATGTATCCTATTTGGGTGTTCGTCGTTGAGGCAGCGCTGCGTTTTCTTAGAGAATAGCACCACAGAACTCAAAGGACAACTGAAAAACACAATGTGAGTTTAAGTCAGTATACTCGTAAGTCTGACATTCTTGTTCCGTCTTAAGCTATACAAATATTTGTTTCGTACGGGAAACATACCCGTGACACGCAGCACACCAGTCGTTCGTTCAACCACTGCGCTAACCGTGCCGTTGAATTTCACACGCTGGTATGGTTTGTAGTCGAAAAATGTATAATTTAAAATAAACCCGATATAAATATGTGGTCTCTGGCATTTACCCTCAACATATAGGTCAAACCTGATCCCACTCAAAGTGATTGACAAAAAAGGTACAAAGGTATGTGTATTTTGATACAGAGAGCAATCACCTAAGTGATGTGTGTGGGTAGTTGTTATTTTCTGGGATTAGTTCCCGGATATCGTAGGAGCTTGTGGGAAAGAAATTTAAATTCAAAGTGTGTTCCTAAAAATCTTTTGTTTTTGTTCGTTATGAAAAACAGCATTCACCGTTTTCCGGCCAACTATTTGTTTGCAAAATTTCTTTAGATCTACGCATACTTACTAAAACCATACATTTTATTAGCTTAACTTGTTGCAACATCTCGATTTTACGATTAGGCGAGATCTTCTGTCCTCGTTTGCGCGACGAAAGTGGTGTGTAACAGCGTCCTAGCTGGGGCTGCTCCTACTTCGGACGCAGCCAGGATGATGTAATAAACTTGTGATAGTTGGGATTAAGAGCAACGGGGTATTTTAAGTTCCTAGTAACACTTAGCATGTAAATTGAGGTGATTTATAAAAATGAGGCATTATCTGTAGGTATAGATTAAACCCTCTTTAAAAAAGACAAAAAACAAAGGATTTTTTTACAAAATTTTTATACCATCTACTCAATTTTGGATTCAATTGGTTCACTCAAATATACACACAAAGTTTCATCCAAATCAGTCAAGTCGTTCGGGAGGAGTTTAATGACAAACACACGTATAATATCATAATTATACGTTGCTTTTTTATATCCCATATAAAAAAACACGTATAATTATATATTTTTTTTCGGTGTTTCTCAGTATTGTTTATTTCTTATTTAACACCGACTTCCGAAATTAAAGTTATTTTGATTCTTTTAGTCTATTTTTTTAGTGTAGTTGTTAATTTTTTTTAAGTTGTTTTTTTTACTATAGTGGGTATGCTTTGAAAATACTCCTTATGGCAAGTCGTTCTGCCGCGGGAAAAAAACCACTAAAATTTCACGGTGTATATAAAAAGATAATTATCATAAAAGATTTATAATCTATTTAAAATCATACAACTATTAGCAAAGTCTATGACTTCACATATATAAAACCAGAACTAATCTGATAATGCGTCTGTTACGTATTTACCCATTGTGATTCCATTAATGCTAAATATCAACAGAAAATCCTTTGTTATCTTGTAAATATTATCCAAATGTACCTGATATGGCGATAGCAACCACCAAGACGTATCGATAATATTCTGAACTATCTGCTCTTTCTAGAAGACAGTTCTGATAAAGTTTAGACGATAATATAATAATGATAATATTCCACCACTTTCACACAACGCCATCTAGTCCCAAACTAAGCAGAGCTTGTGCTTTAAGTACTAGACTTTTACATGTTTAAAGCTACGTTTACTTGTGGGCCCAGCCTCGGCCAACCGCTATTCTGTAGCCATTGTATAAACGAGGAAACCCTGTTAACACAATGACGATTGGCCGAGGCTGGGCCCACATGTAAACGTAGCATTATGTTTTAACAAATTTAATATTCATGTATTTTTATTTTTGTTTCGGTCCAATACTAACCTATCAAGTTCAACTGTATCACTTGAAATTTTTGGTCTACTGTTAATGTCCCTTTCCATTTTATGAAATACATAATAACATTCACGCTTGCTTTTCCAATTTACTTTAAGACATTACACATTGGCAGAATAGTCGATATCGGCTCTACTTGCCATTAATAAAGAATAAAATACAATAGTAGACAACTGATAAACATACGACGACGACTTATATCATATTTCTAAATACATATGCATATAAATTACACCCAGAAACGGAACAAATTATCGTGCTCATCACACAAACATTTGTCTTGAGTGGGACTCGAACCCACGACCTCCAGCATGTCACTCAGGGCCACTAACCTGTAGGTCAGTCAAAACGATGGCGTGCCGGAGTGGCTTTCAGTTTGACGAAATTATTGATCAGCTATCTACGCAGTGGCTGAAGGAAAAATATCGCATGAATTCTTTATTTTATAAGATCAACAAGTATCGGGAGAATCTTATTTAGATGTATTGGATTTCAAATACATGTCACGTTTTCGGAGATCCTTTTCGAGGTTCTTATTCGTGCCATATACAGCTGTTAGTTCGTTATTTGAGTTTTCTGAAGATTTTGTAGGTATCTCTCTGCTGAAAAAGACTCCTACTGCCACAGTAGACTGTATTTGTTACCTATGCATAGAGCTACGGGTTAGTTCAGAAGAGTCACCGTGGCTTTGGGGTGCAAAGATCAATTGAAGAAACACGGGAGCATTTTAGTCAGTAAAATCTGACAATAACCAGGGTCAAAAACTAGATCAACGTAGATATAATTCTACAATTTAAATAGTCTAAGATGATTTACCATCGTACAATATACACCATCTTACGTATTACAACACCATAACATGCAAATATGAGAATTTCTCTTCAGACGCCATATGGCGGCATAGCAATTTTCAGCGGATTTCTTCTTATTAAGTCAATGCTTTCCTTAAAAGCCGACATACATATATATTTGTAAACATACACCTATTTCCCATGAGGGACACACTCCTTTTGCTTCGTTTATGTCCTCTTGTATACCTCTGGTCATTCACCGGCACTGGTTGCGAATATTTGGTATTTGGGTTTTGCTAAAGAACGTTACTAATAAGGCTTGTGTATGCCCCTTAGGCCCTATGGCACCCTTCCAGGAGCACTACCGTGTCCTCGTGGCGGTTTTTCATGCTCAGCTCTGTTACGGAGCGAGAGGATTTGAGAGGTGGTCCCTTCCTTCTGTGAAGCAGTATTGAAAGCAAAGGTGACGGCCGAACCCGTGAGGAGGAAACAAACCTCATGCCCCGATTCCAATTCGAGATGCCCTGGGAGTCGGGACTTATAGAGTGATTCTCGGCCGTAAATGCAGACTTGCGGATGAGTAGCTCGCCGTCCAGTAAGGACCAAACCCGGGTCGACAGTACGTTGTGTTCTACGTGCGCCTCAAAGTGGTGTCAGTAAGATGTACGGAATCAGTTAGGACTGATAGGGCGGCAGATTATTTCAAAGAGTGGCCATTGCTCTCGGAAAGAATAACTGAAGGAACACTGTGGGTTCTAGTCAGTAAAAGTTTGACACTCGTTTGACAGTCTTCTCGCTCCACACAGACCAGGAGAAGTCATTTATAGTTTACCCACGTACTAAAACATAACCCTTCTTGCAACCGGTTAAAAAGGGCATCCCTCTCAGACTTTCCACTCACATCTGCCTTTTAAATAACTTTTGAGACGTCCTCATTGTGAAAAGATTCTTACCGGTCTCTAATTAGATAGTTTCCATGGCAGCAACTTAATTAGAGGCTATCTATGTGAGCTGTAGAAGATTTGCATTCAGTAAGTAATTGGCTTCTAACATTGACTCCATTTACTGTTCCAGTTGATTGACTGAGTTTAAATTAACATACTTAGCTTGATTATGCGGTTTGATTGGTAAGTAAAATAAAATGAAAAAGAAATTGTTTAAGACCCAATTTTGACTTGAAATGGGGAAGGAATTGAAACACGAGACGTATGGCGATGCGCCACCCGTGCATGATGGACATCTCAGCCGTACTCATTTGGGTATTTTTAATATTGTGGGGATTTCATCACGCATGCGTAACGTCCGCAAATATCCTTTTAATACAAGTATTTTTTGTAATGCGTGCAATACGCACGCGGGACGCGTTTTTTGCCTTTTGAAATCTTCTCCATGCAGAGCTAATCTGCATGCGTGATGAAATCCGCATGATATTAAAAACAGTTGCATATAATAGACCACTAAAAATATATAAGGTCGCTTGTACTAAAACTAAAAGAAAAAAGAAAACAATATACAAAAAAAAAAGAAGTAGTACCAAAGGAAAAAAAATAAAAAGAAATATCTGTGTAGTATTTAATATCATATTTTCAGGTTAATTTCATATACTGTTGATTTAAAAAATGTATTGTTTGTAAAGCATATTCAGTTAATAAAGGCTATTTTATTTTAAATTTAATTCAATTTATTTTTATTTATGTATAAAACCACATTTGCCAAATATTTCGATATATATTTAGGTAGGTATGTAGATCCAACATGACTGTATATGACACAGTATTTCATCTATGCGCTAGCAAAAACTTCATAGTAATTGGATAAGCCGTTTACCCTGAATCACAAGGCAAACAAACACGCCAATTATTTTTCGGTAAATATTTTGACAAGCAATTAGCGTGACGTGAAAAACAAATATGTTGATGACGTCAACGAGAGGATGTTTTGTAAACGAACTAAAGGTATTGATAGATCGAAATTCGTTAATGGAATTTGTGGTAATGTACTTAATCTTGATGACAACAAACCCAGTGTAATCATCATCATCATCATCATCAGCCTTTTAATGTTCCCACTGCTGGGACTCGGGCCTCCTCTCTAGGAGAGGGAATGGGCCCTAATCCACCACGCGGGCCCAGTGCGGATTGGTGGATGTCACATGTTTTCGAATTTTTTAGTTTTAGGACATGCCGTTTTCCTCACGATGTTTTCCTTCACCGTTTTGAGAGCAGTGGTGATGATATAAATTACACAAAGTAATGCGCCTGGCTGGGTTTGAACCCGCGACCTACAATTTGTTAGTCGGGGCCGTTATTACTCGTCAACCCAGTGCACATTTGTACTAATAGGACCTAATCTTAGACGGTACGCACAGCGCAGTGGTTGAGCAGTCGGCTGCAGTGCTACGCGTCGCGGATACGATTTCTTTATGGAACAAATATTTGCATGGCCTTTTGATATTTGTTTTGGGTTGGAGTGCCTTGTTTACATGATTTTGAAGGCACTCCACAATACAGGAGTAATTCCTAATGTGGGGCAAAGCTTTTCAAAATGAAAAATATAAGGTAAAAGGTGCTTTTTTTTCATGGTGGGTAAAAATCATCCAATGACAACTCCCGCCCTTGGGTGGAGCAGGAGATAGTGTCAGACTCTTACTGACTAAAAAACCCACACCGTTCTTACGTTGCCTTTGATATCAGGGCTGATTCTTCTTTTCAGAAGCGAACCCTTGGCCCCAGTACGCTTCGACCCTCTCTCTCTGCAGGGTCTGGAAAATCTACTGATTTACAAAATAAATAATACTTTATTGTTGCTCATAAATTATGGCAGTACCTATCGTTGAGATTATATTATTATTATTTGTACGTTAATACCTACTCAATATCAGAGGTGATTCAGAGAATGATCTGATCCCTTAGGACCTTGGAATGAACGTAACAGATCCATCTCTCGCCCACACAATGATTGATTTTCTTGATCTCCAGTTCTGTTTGTTTACTAAAGTGTATATAATAATATGTATAGGTATAAATATACTTTAGCCAGTGCCCGCGACTTTGTCCACGTGAAACAACACGATGCCATTTAGTCATAATTTCAAGAGCGCTTTTTTTTTCGCGGAACTATAATCGAAAACGAAGACCTACTTCCTCCTTATAATATCAGCTGTCTACCAATGAAAGTCTCGTCAAAATTGGTACAGCCGTTTCGGAGATAACCCGGAACAAACAATCAGACCGACTGACAGACAAAACTTATTTTATAGTAGGTATCATTGGTATCATCGTCATCGTCCTACCTTAGTTCTGGGTAATTTTGGAGACCGCGTAATATGTTTCACTCCTCATACATTCCGTCGTTTTTAGTATACGCTTGTGCATTTCATTTCATCCCTCCTATTCGATATGTATCTGTACTGAGCATAAAGTTTAAATAAATAAATACGAGTGTTATGTTCTCTGATCTTTACTTACATTTCTGTGAACCCAACAATCGTATGACATAACAGCACAATGCAATGCAAACAAGTGAACTCCGCTAGCAAACAGACACATATTCAAGATGCATAAACCGTCGTGAGACCTCATTAGCTAGGCGACTTTATCACAGACTGCAGTGGCAAGAAGCCAGCCAGATGGTTGTCCCAAGGCAGCTTAAGGTGCTGAGGTTACGTATTAATTAATGGCGTTTGGCGATGAATTACAATAAGGTGCAACGCCATCTTGTGTTTAGTGACTGTGCGTAGAATAGATCCACACTAGGGACATCATTCAATGACTTTTCCCGTTCTATCGTGTCAGAATTTACGGACTAAAACCCACTCCTATGTTCCTTCTTTGCCTTGCGTTACAGGACCCCGGGTTGTCCTTTCAGAAGCGAACCCATGGAAGCGGATCCCGGCGCGTCGGGCGGTCTGTCGTACATTGCTCTAAGTTTGTGTTTGCGCGAGCGATGACGCGGCCCGCTGCTGCAATGTACGACGAAAAGCCCAACGGGCCGCGTAACGCGCCGCGTCTCCATAAACACGGCCTTACAGTTTAGCTGACATCTCCTTGAGCTGCGTGTGGAACACTACGCGCTGTCATCGACTCGGGCTCGGTTCGGACAGTTACCGGACAGCCGGACAGCGAGCTACTTATTGTTCGCTGTTCGCAAGCCCACGGCAACGGTGGCTGGAAATAGGGGTCGGGACTCTGGCGGCTGGGGCGGCGTTCACACATTATGTGATACAAACACATGATACCCACAAAAGGAATATTTATATGGGTCCCATACAAATATTCCTTTTGTGCGAGAATCGAATCCGCACCAGACAGCACTGCTACCAATCACTCAGCCACCGTACAACCTTGCTTTAGTATTGGAGTCGATAGAGACAAAAACCTTTGTTATTATTATTTAGAAATGCTGAAGAACTATAACCCTAAAGTCGACTGGTAGAAAATGCCTACGGCATTAAGTACGCTAGTGCATAAAGATTTAATAAATAAATAAATAACTATGTGTACACTCGGAGATTCATCAATCATTATTAAAACAAAAAAAAATTCAGACAACTTCTCTAAGAGAATCATGAAGACATTTCGAGTGCAGATAAGTCCTTTGTTTCAGTTTAGACGTCTGTTCGTATTCCGTAGGTATTTGATAAACCCATTATAAAAGATATTTGTATCTCAAAGATTGATCTGTATTTTAACAGAAACCAATAATATAATTCTTGGAATCAAACATTTCTCGAGACTTGATACTTCCATTTCCATTTCACCACAGTAGGTACCTACTTCTTAATAAACTAAGTGATTGTATTTCTTCGGATCATTCGCAAAATACGAAATGTTTGTGTTATTTTGACCTATATTCTATTGAAACTTCATTTATTATACATCTTCTCTATACATATATAAAAGCGAAATACCACTCACTGATTAATCACGAAATCTCAGAAACTATAACACCTACAAACTTAAAATTAGGCAGGCAGGTTCCTTATAGGGTGTAGACGTCCGCTAAGAACGGATTTTACGAAACTCTACCCTCAAGGGGGTACACCGACATTCACACGGGCGAAGCCACTGGCAGAACCTAGGTAATCTAAATAAATAAATATTACCTTTTTGACACAAAAAATTACCTACTTCTGAATCCTGGGTGCGTTCACGAACATTTAATATCAAAATCACACGGACAAGATACCCAGACTGGATAATATATATATATACAAAAATATAATTGTAACAGTGGTTTATGGCTAATTCTTACACTGTCTCTACCATTAAACTCTGAAATGTGTTTTCCCTTGATATCAAAAAAGCTGAAAGTAAATTTTCCCCTAAGCGTAAAATTCGGAACTACTACTTAGTCTTCTTTTCCTTAGTTTCAGTCTTCGTCATAATTGTCATATTTTAAGTTTTCTTAATCGTAATAACTTTACATTTATCATAGTATTTATTAGTTTATAATATTAGCTTATATAAGTATTTTATTATTATAAGGTACCTAATTTATTTCACATTCTATTTATTGTGCAAACCTACCACAGTGTTTTCTTTTTTAACCCAAAGGTTGACTGGTTGAGAATGCCTTGTTGCATTAAGTCCGCCTATGTACCATTACTGTACATGAAGTTTAAATACACAAAAAACAGTGAAAACAATAACAAAATCAGTAGAAAAGCAAACGAGATATAATTATTTCAAACTAATATATGTATTTATCCCTCTCCCCAAAACGCTATTTTCAATGGCAGCCTTATGGGCGTAATGTAATTTGACGTCAAATTCCATATCGAAATTCTCTTTTTTATTGCAGATTTGAAATTAACTTCGTTGTTTCATATTTTGTTCACTAGACCTAAAAATGATTTATATTATTTCCCTATTAGATATCTGTAGGCCATGCAAATATTTGTTGAAACCCGCGACGAGCTGCTAGGCAACCAATCGCTCTACCATTGCGTTTACCGTGTTCTGTCAATTAAACCATTTTGATTGTCAAGGAGTCGATCAGCAGAGAGGATTCTTGTAGAAAACTTTCTGTAACCACCTCGGTCTTCATCAAAATTAACCTGCATTCTCTATCTTTCCAGTCCGGTAAATACGGTGAAGGCTACATTGGCTCATCCCGAGGATTGGCCGTCCACATTCGTGCCAAAGGTGCTGCGGGCGAGAAGGACCATACTGGGTGCACGTGGCCGTTGCTGTCGACGGCCACGCCCAATGACCCTCTGCCTTCAGAGCCCTGGATCGCGGTCATCAGGAGAGGCAGCTGCAATTTTGAAATTAAGGTGAGTTAAACATGTATGGGATAATTATTTCAACTTTACTTGGGTGATTATTAAAATAAAGTATTCATGAGTATCATCACAGTCACACGTCTGTGTGACTCATGATCACACCAGTATTATGACAGTACAGACGCCAGCACGTCAATCTACCTCAATCTGTCAAATTTTACCAATCGAACATTAACCTTCCGATATTGTGATAAGGTTGAAAATCTATTAAAGAAATTTGACAGATTGAGGTAGGTTGATGTGCTGGCGTCTGTACATGCGTTCGTGATTTTTTTGCGGGGGGAACACTTTTATACAAGCGGAGATGAATAAAATGCTTTACTGTTTGAAGAGAAAGAAACTCTTAAACAAGCTGCAGTTTTGAATCTGCAAAAAAATCCAGGAGGCAATTATGTTATGATTCTTGACGGAATCAACAATACGTATTTTTTATTTTTATTTTATTCTTATTTATCGAAATCGGTAAAAGAACCTCGTATAAGCTGTCACACTCACGCAGACAGTGCATGACGCGCGATAAAGTGCAACGGGTAATTCTGTTTGAAGTTTTGAAGAGGTTTATGTACTAAGAAAGTTATTTTGAATAACACTCAAAATGAAAAACAAAGAAAATAACAAGTATGTAGTACTATTTATTAGTGACCAGGTATCGTATTTTTATTCGATTATCACGAGTGTTTATAAAGTTCACCTTTATTTAAGGGCAATGCACCAGAAACCTAAGCTAATCATATTTTAATCAATTTACAACTTGAGCATACTCTGGAGTGCGGCGATTTATACAAGCTTTTATTTAGTTTCACCTGACCGATGCACGAAGTTGGTCTGTGATCAAATCTTGAGGACACAACCCCTTCAGGTTTGGGCTCGTTTGATTTGTATTGACGAGTATTTAGGTGTTAGATGGTAACCAGGGTCTGATGATGGAAATGGAGGATAGCCATAGAAACTCAGTAATAAGCGCAATAATATGACCACATCGTGTTTAAACTTTTTGTAGTGGTCTTGATGAGTATTAGTTATAGTATATAGGGTGACTGGTAAATAGTGAACGATATTTAAACACGTGATTGTAGTCGTGATAACAAACAACTTTTACTATGAGACCAAACCTGAAACCGCAAAAAAAATCTGCTGGTTAGTACATTTATGTTCGCCTAACTGGTCAAAATGTACTGAACTTGGCTGATTTTTTTCGCGATTTCAGGTTTAGTCCCATAGTAAAAGTTGTTTGTTATCATGACTACAATCACGAGTTTAAGTATCGTTCACTAATTACCAGTCACCCTATAAACCGCAATATAAAATCTTGCATTGAAAAAAAAAAATCATTGAAAATTTGTTTTCTGTTACCGCATTCACAGCTCAGACAGTTTCCTACTAAAAAACTGTATACGGAATATAGTAGATAGTAATAGATATGATAGGAACTATATCAGGAAAAGGCATGACAGGTTAATGAAAGTGCATAAAGGTACTCCTATAATCAGTTGTAGTCGAGTCAAGCAGCTAACGATGCCGGTGGGTTCAGTCATGCTAATGCAATTAGCCGCGATGCTCGTTAGTAAAGTTCTTGTGGAAGGTACATGCATGGGCTGTATAGTAATGCATTGTTAATACGTGTAATTGTTGATAATACTGCTGGTATACTTTTTTATTGATATAAACTAGTGCTTGATTGCGATCCCACCAATCATTGATGGTGAGGCGCACTAGTCTATTAAGAGCCTATTCACTCTAGCTTTGAAGATATCTAAATTATAATCGAGGGGAAAACAGCTCAGGAAAATTGTTCCAGACCTTTAATGTACGCGGTATAAACGACGAGGCGAAATTCTTGGTCCGGACGGTCCAGATCGTAGAGATGTTAACAACGTAAGGATGGGCACTCGCCATGTCACTATACGTCGAATTGTCTGATGGTAGAATTGTGCTGGCGGAAAAACAAGTCATACAAGTCATGCAATTCCTGCGCACACTCTCCAAAATGCATCCTGGAAAATACTGAAAGGCACTACTCCACACCTGTGCTCAAAACTTTGTGAATGAGAAGTCATCGAGAGAATGTCGCTTTGTATAGCAGTGGTCCATGAAACACCAGTGGTCGGCAAGAGCCTAGATGTATTAGTCCTCGTTTAAAAGATCCAAACTCTCCTACTAAAAGTTACATCGATGTGAACTGATTTGAAGTTTCAAAAAAACTTGGTAAAACTTTGAATTTTATGATAATAAAAAGTCAGGTTTTCTTCCGGATTTCCCTGCAAACCAAGTGACAAAATGGTTTCGGGACAAAAGAAAATAGGGAACCACTGATGTGTTGCCAAACAAACCTTTTTTTACTATCTGTTATCTGTATCTGTAAAAAAAAAAAAAACTATCTGTTCAACCGATTTTGAATTTTATTGCGTTGGTGGCACGACAAATGGCGGCTGCAGCAAATAGTTGGTATTGTAACCACTGTTTTTGCTTTTAATGCCATCCTTATCCTTGCGGAATAGAAGTCAAAATCGGTTGGACGGACAGTAAAAAGGTTTGTTTAAATGACTAATCTTATTGCGAATGAAGTGTAACTATTCGTGCAAAGTACAACTAAACTAAACTCGTTATTAAGGACACTTGTGTCAATAACAGATCAAACGTAGGTACGAGTATGTCATGTAATACCTTCACAACGTCTAGACTAAAGGCAATACCCTTACAAGACAGAAGACGTTATAATGAACTTGTCAACGACACACCGACCCAACTCAACTATATAAATACTCTAGTGAGGTGGTGACAACTATACATTGATCTTATATGGCACTTTCTATGTACGTTTATGTCTATATACATTCAGAAAAATATTAAAAGAACTAGCTTTCTAGTGACATGCGTCTCTGTTAGATTCGTTTGCCTGATTTGGTCAGTTGAAGTTCCCATTACTTCATTCTACCCCTTGATTGAAATATTTTCGGATACCCAAAAAGAAAAATATATAATATGTAGTTTGCAAGAGCTTCAGGGCTTTTTTTAGTTTTAGAGCTTTTCTCACAGCTTTGCGTTTAAAAGAGTTACCAATAGCATCGAACGCAAAAGTCAGAAAATGGACATTGGTGGATTTTAGTTAGTAAAGTCAGACACGCTCTCTTGTTCCGCCCAGGAGCGGGAGGAGACATTTTTTTTCTTTTACACCACAACTATCGCTATCACTATATACTATAATGCCGTCTAGTCCCAAGCAGAACTTGTGCTATGAGTACTAGACAGCTGATAAACAAACTTATATATTTTTAAATACATACATATTATAGATAAATTACACCCAGACTCATTACACAAACATTTGTCCTGGGTGGGGATCGAAACCACGACCTCCGGCATAGCAGTCAGGGTCATTAACCACTAGACCAACAGGCCAGACAAATGAATCAATTGATGATTCCCAAAAAAAAAACCTCAACAAAGGGCGTTTTTAGGCAGTTCGTTGTCAGTCAGGTAGGTTTGAGTCAGTAACAGTGAGACAGAACCTCTAGTTCCAGCCTAGATCGGGAGAAGTCTTTTGATGATACCCCACTTCAAAAAAAGGGTTTTTTTGAACAGACCAGTCAAATGAGTTAATTAATGATTCCCAAAAAAAAACCTCAACAAACGGCGTTTTTAGGCAGTTCGTTGTCAGTTAGGTAGGTTTGAGTCAGTAACAGTGAGACAGAACCTCTGGTTCCAGCCTAGATCGGGAGAAGTCTTTTGATGATACCCCATTTCAAAAATAGGGGTTTTTTAGGCTATCCGTGGTCAGTCAGTGTTGGAATTATATCCCACGAGTTAGGGTCGGTACATATCTGGCGGAAGATGCGTCGTGTATTTTCGGTGGCGTAAGAACCAGAACAGACAAATATATATTAAAACATACAAGCTTTCGCACTTAACCGATGATGCGTTAATGCGTCGAGCGTTCATTGTCCTCTTATATCTATAAATATTGTAATATGGAAATATTGTAAAGACAATCACTTTTTTAAAAGAGTAACCATGGAGTTTTTTTGCCGGTTCTTCTCCATAGGAAACGACCAATTGGAACCGTGCGCTAGCTTCTGATGTCTTATAAGTGCCTATTTAGGCCTATAATTATGCATAACATAGCATCAGCCTTATAATGTGCCCATTGCTGAGACTCAGGTCACCGGTCACTGGTGGCTCAGGTTCCCAAGTCTGCTATTTTTATAAATTCGTGATTCCAACACGATTCCATTGTCATTTTGCTAAAAGATCGTTAGCTGCAAAATTCATAATTACCGGTCATTGTTCGATGAGTGGTCTTTTAGCTGTCAAAGTCAAATGTGACATTACTGCTTGCTGTTTACTTATAGCGGCTGCCGGCTGGACTTTCAGTGTTTTGTTTTTATTATGTATCAGTGTTTTTGTTATTTTTGTTATGATATAAGTCAGACATTCATTTGTCATTATGTATGTAAGTACGAGATTACCATTCTATGCCAATTCTTTCAATTGAGTGTCAGTGGTTGATCATTGGTAAGTCGTAATGACGCCATTATATTAGTAGATTACCAAACTTGTCAAAATCAACAATTATGAAATCAATGATAGACCATTCTGACACTATTGTAATAGCAGACTCGAGGCCCAGGTCAGGGAGGCCTATATGAAATAAACGAAATTGAGTTTGAGCTTGACGATAGACTAGTGGAGGAGGCCCCTCTTAACTATGTTAAATATATAAGTCATGTCATAGTTACATTATTGTGTGGAAAATCTGCCAAAGCCTTCAGTTTAAAGCCAGGTCTTGTGACTGCTTAAACTGTTAAAGGACTTACAGCTAATCCTAGGATTAGCAGCTCTTTGTAAAATCTAAACGATTATAGAAGGCAAAAAATGAAATAATAATGTAGACTAGATTGTAAACAGTCTTAATTTGTTAGGTAACATTAAAAGTAGAGCTTTATTCATACGAGTATTTAAGGATTAAAATTAAAATGAGGTCGGGCTACGAATTTTTCAGAAGAGTTACTGCATCCTGGGGGCTTACTCTCGAGTTTAATTCCAATCGGTCGCATTAGAATTCAGACTTTAGGTACTCTTGAATTCGATTTTAGGGCAATTGAACATACATAGTTGGGTTTTAGCTAGTAAAAGTTTGACTTTCCCTCTTGCTCCGCCCAGAGCGGGAGGATTCATTAGATAAGTTCCCGCGTAAAAAAGGGATTTAAATGATTGTCTTGAATCGTAAATTTACTTTTAACATAAAAAAAATTTACCATACATTGCGTATTTTTCATCCGCCTGTATGAACGCAATAATTTCAAAAACAAAACGGATTTTTATACGGTTTTCACCAAAAGACAGAATGATTCTTAGGAACGTTTACATGTATAATAAATACTTGTTATAGTAGATAAAAGCACTGGATTTAAAAGAGACTGGGAAATCCTCATGGACTGCCAGGCTGACTCACAGACGAGCCAGTCTGGGCAGTGTCAGACTCCTACTGACTACCACCAACCTAAACCACACTCCTGCCTTACATTTGGTCCACAGACATGGCGTCCGTGCCCTTGTTTGATGGTTTACATTGTTTGCGTCTGGGCAACTCCACGTGCAAGTGGCGTCACTCCAGAGCACCTTTCAGCGATCACAATAAATCCCGTCAGAATTACTGGGTTGGATTATGACCCGTGCAAAGCTGGGGGGAGTCACTAGTTCAAAATAACATCACGCCATCAGCTGTATCGGGAATACGGGTAGGCACGGTATACAGAGCCATGCAAAAATAAAATATCAAGAAAGAGCAAAAACCAATTATTATGCTCCAGCAATAAAAAAAAACAAATGAACTTCCATTATCATTATCCAAGGATCAACAAAAAGAATTATTTGTCGCACAAAGGTGTCTGATACTACTGATCGATTACGAGGTTATCTAGTTGTAATAATAGCTGATAGCGAAATAAATGGGACTCGATAAGATGTTGACGTTTGAATACAGCCTGATTTCTTTTTACTTTTCTGTATTTCAACGAATGTCTAGCAATTTAACTAAATAAATAGTACACCATAAACTGTCCGAGTATCTTTTTCTCCTTCTCTGTGTAATCCATCCAAAGGTTGTCTGTAAGAGATTGCTTTTAGCGATAAGACCGCCCATTGTGACACCCTATTAATTTTAAGTTCTTTATGTAATTGTATTTTTGATGTACAATAAAGAATACATCTATCTATCTAGTTTCTGCGGCCTACCCAAATTTATTTTCCTTGATATTGTTCGTCAAGTCGTTGAGCTCCTTATTAGTCCTGAGTTGAGGTCCACTTAAATCTGTGTGGTTCTTTCCTCAAAAGACCATCTCAGACACTAATAGTTCTCATGTAATTATGACAATTACATATTTGTCTTAAGGACTTTAAAATTGACCCCTGAGTTGTTTTCGGGGTTTCTTCTCAGGATAGTCAGCTAGGAAACACGGGCCTCATCTAGTAAAAGTGTTTTTTAAACCTATTTGCAAAATAACTATCATTAATTATTTGAAGAAAACCAATGACAAGTTTTTAGGAGGCGAAATTGGGTTTGAATAGGATCAGTTTTTAGTATGGGGTCCAGCTTTGAAATAGCACGAAGAAAAACATCTGTTTCATACAGTTGGGTAACACAATACTAATTGGCAAAACTAATGTCAGATTTCCTGGCTTCTGATTATCCGTAATGACGGTCAAAGATATAAAAATGACTGCCCGTAAGAGTTACCTTGGCCCCGGATCACAAATCCAAATGAAGATATGCAGTTGCGTTTTAGTCAGGGGCGTAGCTACCACCGTATCTGCCGTATTAATTATACTGGGCCCCCGCCCTAAAGGGGAAAATTTGCTACATGTTATCTACAACCGTTTCGTAGGATAAACCAAGCATTTGTAAAAAAACACCTTTTTTTATGTGGGGTGTGGGAATTTTGTTACGGGGCCCCCGTGGGACTAGCTACGCCACTGGTTTTAGTCAGTAAAAGTCTGGCACGCCCTCTCACTCCACTCAGAGCGGGCAAAGATAACAAGTGATTTGATAATTTTCCACACAAAAAATAAGTATTGGTCAGCCTGTGTTTGCAGAAACTTTCAATATATATAATGATAACAGGGATTTTTCAGGATTATTTTGGATTATTACACTTAGTAGACCTGTAGTCATTATGTCTAGTTTTAGTAGATACGTATGGATATATTAGTTTTTCTTATCAAAGATTTTCAGTACACTATACAATAGACCCTTTTTAGGAAGAACGTCATAAGAGACTATTTGCGTTTTTTTGCTGGAATGGGTTTTCTCTCCCTTAGGGGCGCATAATCAGCCTTATAATGTTCCCACTGCCAACCCAGGCCACCTCTCTAAGAGAAGGAATGAGCCGTAATCCACCACGCGGGCCCAGTGCGGATTGATGGATTTCACACGTTTTCGAATTTTTGGTCCTAAGACATGCTGGTTTCCTCATGATGTTTTCTTACACCGATTTTAGAGCTGTGGTGATGAAATAAATTACGCAAAGTAATAAAACCGCTATCTATCACTCGTAAATCAGGGCAGTTACCAGTAGGCCAACACTTCCCTAAATAAAAAGTACTAGTGTCTAGATACCTTTAAAAAAATATGCTTTCCTGAAAACGCTCGATATATGTATTGCTTATTATCTAGCCACCATGGTGGATAAGAGTGATGGAAAGTTAGAAACAAAAACAAAAAAGAACTGAATGAAATTTTATAAAGCCATAATCGCTTCCTTGATAAATGGCTTAGTGCTGATTACTTGTGCTTACCTACTGGAATGCACGTCACTATATGACTAACGTCTTGCCTCATATTCGAAAGACTATTAACATCACTTCATTTGTGTTGCCAGACTGAGATCAACGAATTGGTTAGAAACAACACAATTAATTTTTTTTGTATGTTCCTCTGGCTTCTCCCAGCGGCGATTGTGTTTTTGAGTTTATACATTACGAACAAAAATACCAATCTTTCCTCTTGTACAGTACAAATAAAATCATAGATCACACGTTTTTCCTAAGGGTAGGCAGAAACTACAAAACGTCATCATTCTTCTTCGGTTACTTTTATAAAGTAAATGTATACTTGTTAATGTAAATGTTACTGTTTACAAAGCTATAGGTTTTTTAATCACGACAGGTCGTTTCAGATCGGTTTTTCAAACAAAGAATGAAAATTATTGTAGGTGGGTCAACGAATTTTATTACCATACTAAAACGCAACAGTTACAGTAACCAACGATGCAAAAAAGAATAAAAAACCCTAGCAACTACTCTGAAATAAGCCTAGATTTTTATTATATACAAGACCGGTCCAGTAACAACATAATATAATAATATTTATTCGTCCCGGTTATCAGTATGAAGTGAAAGGTTGTAGGAAATGCAAAGTGGTCAGACCAGTGAGTCGCCGTGACTCCAAGATGCAACCACTTTATATGGTGCTTATATGTCATGAATTCATGATGAAATATTATGTAGTCTTCATTTAGTACTTTGTATAGTAGGAATTAATCCTAAGGCCACTAAAAATGTAAGAGGAATGGACGGACGCAGCAAGTAATAATGACAAAAACTTCAAAATTAAGTATGATTTTTGTTTATTATAGATCTAGTTTTTAATTTATAATAAACAAAAATCTAAATTATTGTACAAAAATGAATATTGTAATTTTATTTTCACCTCAAATTCAAAATCAATCAAAATATTTTTATTTTACATAGTCCTACTTGGGCACTTATAAAACGTCAGAAGCTAGTGCACCGCGCCTTGGAGGCGCAGTGTGTATATGTTAATAACTATCTAGTTATTAATTTACTAGCTGTGCCCGCAACTTCGTTCGCGTGAACGACGAGACTTATCAATGAGTTTCTTGTGTAAAGTGCTATTTGTTTAGAACGTTATCTATAGAGCATACCGGTATTAATACTTTTGCCCCGGCGCGGGCCCTTGTGACTACTTAATTACAATAGAAAAGGGTGACGTAACCTATGACAAACTTATTATTTGCGGTTGGTACAGTAATCGGGTTTAGGGACCGCAAAATTAAGTTTTTTTTTTTTGTTGTATATACTTTTCCGGAATAAAAAGTACCTAGTGTGGTGCCCAGGATATTAAAGAATAATTATACCAATTTTCATCGTAATCGAACCGGTAGTTTTTGCGTGATGCCTGAACAAACAAACAGACAGACAGACAGACAAAAATTTTTTTAATCACATTTTTGGGTTCGGTTTCGGTCTAGTAACACCCCCTGCCATTTTTTTTTAATATTTTCAATGTACAGAAATTTTACTTCTACAGATTTATTATAAGTATAGATAATAAACCAAAATGGTATTGTAAAATACAAAATATAAGAGCAGTGTAAAGTAAACAATCCGTAGGTATGTTAAGAAATAGAACAATGACTGATTATACAATTTTATTCGGTTTCTGTGAATGATATCTACTTTCCATTCATTAATATTTATTATTTTGACGTAAATATAGAGATTATAAATAGTTTAACAATCGTGAAACAGATAAAGGGAGCAGGGAATAGAGGGAGGGGCAAACTGTACTAAACATTAAAAAAAAAACTAAACATAAATAAATATCTATTTTAATATTTATTTTTAGGTGCAGAATGCATGGCGGGCGAATGCGACCGCGGTGCTCATATACAACGACCGGGACACCACTCTGCTGGAAAAGATGAAGCTGTCCACTGACAATGGACGTGAGTACAGTTTATTGAAGTTTTAATTTAATATTACTATGATACAAAACAGCAACAGCAGGAGCCGGCGACGCGGTAGGCCCAGAAGGAGATGGCGTGACGATTTAGACTCCTTTCTAAAGGATTGGCCGGAAGTGGCAAAAGATAGAAACGAGTGGAAGAATGGAAGGGAGGCCTTTGCCCTGCAGTGGGACACTACAGGCTCATAATAATAATAAATAAAAGTATCGCAGTATGTCGCTACGCTTTGAGTATTATATTATGGGCCAGGCTCTGAAAAATGATACAGAACTGCGAATAAACCTCTGAAAATTGAGAATAGCTAACGAGCTTTACACAAAAGGGCATGTTATTAAAAATTAATGTGTAAGAGGCTTGGCTTGTGTATATTTCAAAACTGGCCAAGTGTGAATCGGACTCATGAAGGGTCATGAAGAGTTCCGCAATATTATTTATATAACTTGTTTTTACCCAATTTATTTTGTCCTGTTTTTAGTATTTCTTGTTAGAGCGCCAACAGAAATACATCATCCTAGTTATCAACGGTTCGTGAGATACAGCCTAGTGACAGACAGACTGGCTGTGGAGTCTTTAGTAATAGGGTCTATGTTTATCCTTTGGGTACAGAATCCTAAGAATGAATTATACCGAGAGGTTATCATATGCTTCTACGATTTTCCCTCTATTAATTCCAATAAAATAATTTCTTGGAATATTAAAAAAGTTAAGATAATTCTGATGGAGCAAAAAATGTGATCATAAAGTTGTCAGAGAGCAGTAAATACTTCATATGAATATAAAATGTGTTAATTAGTAATCCTAGCGTTATCTTGAACTATGCAACTGAAAATGCGGAAGAGTACGTGAACAGCAAGGACG
The DNA here is from genome assembly GCA_958295575.1 of Leucania comma. NCBI lineage: Eukaryota > Metazoa > Arthropoda > Insecta > Lepidoptera > Noctuidae > Leucania > Leucania comma. Next base: position 16,158,108 of record OY282477.1, on the reverse strand, counting down.
TCGCCAAGCGGGGGCAGGGAGGGGCTGCTGCCCCCCCCCTAGACGCTTGCTTTACAGCTTCAGAGCCTAGTTTAGGCACCAGTCTCTCACAATATAATGCCCATCCTATATGTTACCGTAGATATAAGGTTAGCAATTAGGAGTTATATTGTGGAGTTTTTTTTTATTATTATTCCGCGAGGACTGGTTTGAGACGGCGCGGGAGAAGAAGCAGTGGGACAGTAAGGGCTAAAAAAAAAAAAAAAATACTTCCAATAGTCCCCCTCTTCATTATCAGCTGGTGACGCCCTTGATGAACAGTACGATAAGTATATTTTGGCAGTTGGTGAAATATTGTAATAATTTTAAACGCGTTCACTTTGGCTGTTGTCCTTAATAAGTTATTGTGTTCGGGGTTTTGACCTAGTAGTCTTCCTTAACTGGGTTCTATAGTTTTCGGAACGGGAAACCCAACCTGCAAGAAAGCAGCGCCGCTGTATAGCAATTAAAATACACCAGTACCTCTACCATGAGTTTTAAGCAATAGTATTCGATTAATTATAATTTTGCAGCGCCTCTAGCGGTCACTTGCAGAACCAAAATTTGCCATACAAAATATTTACGGCGTCGATATCGAGTAGCGACGAATACTATTGCTTAAAACTCATGGTAGAGGTACAGGCACACTACGCTATTCGATAGCGTAACGTTCGTGGGATTTGCAGAGTGCGGATTGTTTTAATGTAAACTCGATCGACACGCTTATGTCGTTCGGTGCTACTATTGGCCCTCTCCAAGCTCTTAACCAATCAGAGTGCTAAACGCGGTAAACGTTTCGATAGCACTAACGTGAAAGCAACTCAGACTCGGCGCACGTACATTTCTCAAGGAGAACGTGGTTCGCTCGGTAAAGCCATATGTTGTTATTTATTACGCTGCACAGGTACGCCTGCATGTCATAAATCGGTTACCCTTTCACATCCCCTTCCTAGTGTGACGACAATTGCATTAAATCTGTTGAGGAAAAGTTTATGGTGAGTGTAAAGTCACAATGTGTTGTTAGTGTTATACTGCATCCTGAGTATTAACTTCTTTGCGCGCATATTAAATTGGAATAATGCATTTTCCGCTTAGTTTAAGGCTGCTTTAACAAAGCGTTTGTATTATTTGTTGTTGTAGCGGGAACAGAAATAAATCACCTGTGAAATTTTCAACTGTTTAGATATCACGGTTCATGAGAGACAGCTGTCACCAGGTTGTCTCTCATGAACCGTGATTGCTAGCGTGAACGAAAGGACAGCGGAGTCTTACTATTAATTTTACCCTTTGGATACGGAACCCTAAACATAAATGAAATAGTAGTAATTCTCAAGTTATGGCGTGACCAAGGGTGAATGTCTATTTCTCCATACAAACTTCCATCCCCAGTTTTACCCCCTTAGGGGTTTTTTTTTTAACGTAGGTAAAATCATCCAATGACAAATCCCGCCCTTGGGTGGGGCGTCAGTCAAAATAGTGTCAGACTTTAACTGACTAAAAACCTGCCTTTCCGTTCCTTGCCTTTGTCCCGGGGCCTGTGGTGACATTCTCACATAACCTTTGGCCCCAGTAGGCTTCGGCCCTGCTGGACCCCTACAGTTTGCTGACAACTCCTTGAGGCGCGCGGGAACAGTGCGCGCCGTAGACGACCTGAGCTCGGACCGGTCTGTTACCGGACGGACGGACAGCGAGCTACCCATTGCCCACAGTCCGCGAGCCCGCGCTTACGGTGGCCGGAAATCGGGATCGGAAACCCGGCGGCGGCAGCGGCGTCTGCGCCTTTGCCTAATGCGGTCGGCCTCCTCCTTTGCTAGCATTACTGCTTCGCAAAAGGAGGCGACCGCCTGCCACTCCTCCTCGCTCCGGAGCATGGCTTGAACCAAGCCCCGGCGCGAACCCCCTTAGGGGTAGAGTTTCGTAAAACTCCGTTCTTAGCGGATGTCTACACCTATAAGGAACCTACCTACCAAATTTTAAGTTTGTAGGTGTTATAGTTCCTGAGATTTTTGATTAATCAGTGAGTGGTATTTCGCTTTTAAATATGTAATCTAGATTACCCGCTGCTTGGTCTTTCCACTTTTTTCGCTGCATTCTTTGGCCAAACCGTCAATAATGATTCAACGATCATCCATTTTAACTTAATCATGTACTATATCAAAAACATTACACAGTAAAGCAGTACTACAGTACTTACTGCTATAGTTATGGCACACAAGGCCGCCCGGTCAATCCCGTCGTATTGTTCGCTCACGCCTAATACGACAGTGAATAACTAACATTATCATATTGTTTTGGTATCTCGATATAGGTAGAAGGGCTTGTACCTAAATTTTAACGTTATGCATCGTGACTTTATCTTCTTAGGTCTTGTTTACAGAGAAGCGGTGCGTTGGGCGTTCGTCGTATATTGCAGCAGCGGGCCGCGTCATCGCTCGCGCAAACACAAACATATATGGCAATGTATGACGGATCGCCCAACGCGCCGCGGCTAAGTAAACAAGCACTTACTGTCCCTTATTCCTTGTTCCTTCACCCACGGATGTCAATCATGCACTCCCTTTTCACGACATTCCTCACACAATTCAACTATCTTTTCTTTCTCAGAGTTTCTCAGAGAGAAATCTTAGAAGTTGTCTGTAATAAATCGCTATTAGCGATAAAACCCGCCCATTGTTACCTTTAATTTTAAGTTCCTGTTGTAATTTTTTTTTAGGAAGTAAAAAATATGTCTATTCTATACAGATTTTGCAACATCACGACCATGCCAGCCAGCCAGTATTCACTAAAATTCATGCATAAAGTCAAGCCTCTTACTCACGGAGTCATGATCCTGGTATATTCCTTTTGCTCCGCCCACGTTCATACTTTATCATACCCCCGTGCCTTTTGAGTGGTTTGAGTACCTATAATTCTGGACACACAAGTTGAACCATCATGGCGGTCGACCTTGAATGCGCAGTAACTGATATTCGGGTTTAAATCGAAGAGGGCGGCTACGCGTAAATATAGCAACGGATTCAACTTATTTGCCACATAATGTACCACCCATTTGACCATTTTGGAAGGATTTCACAATAATACCACTGATACGTAATTACTTTTATGTGTATTTTTGTTACTTTACAATTACATAGATCATCTGGAATTTCTAAATTTAGGCGAATGCTACGGGCCCGAACATTGTTCTTACTAGATGGCGCTGATTCATTAACTAAGTTCTATAAAGTGGAATGTTCGAGGATCGACGGCGAATATGAATAATGCCTAACTGTCGATGTAGAGAATTTACAAAAACAGTTTTTTTTTATTTATTGAATAGTCAAAAATTTGTTATTAATTGATTTATTAGGAATAATAATAACTGTAATAGTGTATTGGTATCTCATGAAATTTAGGACGTAATCGTGAAATAGACACGTTGGTTTTTATCAAGAGGTATAAAAAGTCCACTTCGGAACTTTCTCTCTCTAAAACATGCGGAACATCACTTTAAAATTTATAGCAATAAATAGAGATTTTCTCGAAATTTAGGAGATATTGGCACTTCACCGTCGTAATGCTACTAATAACAAAACATCCTACAATTATTGAGTTCAGCGCCATCTAGAGAGAACAGGGACGCGCTAGCGCCCGTAGCTTTCACCTTAAAGTGAACTCTTCAGGGTAGCCCGCCAAAATTCAAATTTAAGAACGTTTTCTGCAATTTGAAATTCAGTATCGATTATTAAGATAAAAGAAATAAATTTGCGGTAGCGAAAAGTATGAATTTACACATATATCATATCTTTAAAACTTAGGAAAAAGCTAAAATGTGCCATTTTAATAAAAAAATAAAATAGACAAGAGAGAAGTATGATGATTGATGGTTTTGATGAATATAGTTGTGTGATCGCAAATATAGTTACCATACTTTTTACAAATTGCAATAAACTTTCGAAAAATGAAATTTCGTGGTCTGACCTGGAGTATTTATTTACTTTAAGCTACCTAATATTCTAAACTTATGATACAGTTGACATATTTTAAACGGAGTATCCCATCTCGTTGAAATGCACGAATGCTCTTAGAAAAGTGTGTTCTTTGTGTAGTGCATCCCAAAACTTCATTCTTTCGTGGAATGGATTCCTTCCCTTTGTGAGTTCTGATCCTATACTGAGGTAATTTAGCCTTTCTTTATTTTCTACAGGGTCCCAAGTTATTGATAATAGAGGGTCATCTTCATCTGGTGTGGGGTTCCTGAAAATAAAGAACATATAAAAAAATCGTAACAACAGATCCCTAAATTGGTTTCAGAGTCCTATTGATGCTTACCCGGTTTTGGCAAAATTGGTCCACATCTTGATTACTCTTTTTCTTGTTTTTACAGAATCTCGACTACCTTTACATTCTTCTGGCATTTTTATACGAAACAGGAATGATAGCTCTGCACAATGCCCAGTAGAGTTTAAGAAATTTAATCTCTTTGGCACTGCCCATTCGCCAGCATAGTTGAGAATGTAGTAGTATACAGGACAGCCAGCCGTACACAGTAGTCTTACTGTTTTATTGACATAATATGAAAAATAGTAATCACTTATCAACTGCAAGTATTGCGTCCTTGTATCTGCCGTTAAGTGGTCTTCGCCGTCTAAGTAAAACTTCAATAACTGATGCCCTATACTTTCTGATAATTTATCTTTCCTGGCCAGCTCTCTCGGTACAAGCAGCCTGACATTCTCATTATACTTTTCAAAATTAGAATAAAAATTATCAGTAACATGTTGTAACACAGCGCCTTCTATATTGTTGCTACCGAGAATACACGGCACTTTATTAAAGTTACCAGATTTAAGCAGTGACAGAGGACTCTTTGTGAGAAATGCAGCTTGTCCTTCGAGGTCGACTTCAATGCATGGCTTGAACACAGCATCGATCAAATCTGTATCGGCTCTTTCACCACTTTCTATCTTAAAGTTTTGGAAAGCTATGGTGATATCCATTGCAGAAATAGATCGCAGCTCTTCAACTATTTCTTCTTTACATACTTTTTGGATGCCGAGTAACTTTGCCAATTCTATCACGGCTTGTGAGGGATTTTTAGCTAAAGACCAATTATGTAATACACTAGCACTTTGTATCACAGCTTTGTGAAATAGTCCGGTCGCCATAGGAGATAACATCATAAAGTTGACAATAGATCCACCTGATGAGCTTCCAAAAATCGTGACATTATTTGGGTCACCTCCGAATGTGCTTATGTTTCGTTTGACCCATTTTAGAGCCATGACAATATCTTTAAGTCCGCAATTTCCGGGTGCTGCATAGTCATTTATGGAAAGAAAGCCAAAAGGTCCCGTTCTGTAGCCGCATCTTACGAAAACAATGTTCTGGTCGTTGATTAAAGTTGGATCAAATATGTGATCCAAGACGCAAGCGTAGCCATACCCTCCAATCCAGAACATAACGGGGATGGGTTCATCGGGTTTAATGCTAGGCGTAGAAAGTTCTATGTATAGACAGTCTTCCGAGCCAGATATTTCATTAACCACTGATCGGTAAATAGGTAAAGGTGCATCTTGCGTACAGTCTATTACTTCTATCCATGGCTGAATTGGAGACGGTGGCTGAAAAAGAAAATATGAGATATCAAGGATGATGTAAATGAGATGTAACTATTAATTTAATCTAGCTAGAAGAAGTCATGTTTATTCATAAAATAAAATAAGTCGATATGTATCGTCATGTCGATTAAAAGATCATAAATATATGGTCTTACTTTTTGAAATATGCAAAAATGAGTTTAAAAATCCCTTGCAACTTACCAAGAAGCGTAAGTTTCCTATTGGTGGTTTAGCATACGGTATACTTTTAAACTTGTAACAAGTACCTTCGTCAGTTTTTTCAGAATATCCGCAAACGGGGCCATCTTTTGTTTCCACTATACATTTTGCATCTTCTGGTATAGCTGCCATTTTTGTTTTCCTGAAAATTAATAATATTTCAGATCGATTATGGATTCAAAATTTTAAATGAAATGGTTTATTGTTAATTAATTGTAATAAAGTTAATAAGCCATTAAAATTTGATGTAACGTGTATGTTAATATGTTTTTTCATTCATAATATAGTTGGATAGATTTTTTTTATCATTTCGACTCGAGAAAAATTCAAGTATTTATGTTTAGAGATCACGTTATTATATTCGTGATTCAATTCCAGTTCTGCGGTTATTAAATACTTAAAATCAATTAGCTAGGCAAGTTTCAGCGTTCTATGTTTATAAATGTGAGGCTTAAGTTTTGTTTAGCTTTCCTGTTCGTAACTTTGGAGTTTTGCTACCGAACTTTGACGTCTGATGAAAGAACAGTATGGGCTGGAGAAAAAAGGAATGCAATGGAAGTTTATCGTAATATCGTGTGTATATCGGTCTAAAAACTATTCGTTGTTTTACTCAAATTAAAAAACGACTTGACAGATTCAATTTGGTTTATTGTTTTGTTACACCCATAATCACAAAAATAAAAACTAAATTTGTTATTTTATATGGGAATCGCCATGAGGTAGGAGTAATAAGTTCACGAGGTCGGAGCTGCAGCAAGCAGTTAGTGCCATATAAAATTCAGTTGCACCATACAATTAGATTTTTACTCAGCTAAGTACACGTGTGGTGATTGTTAGTATTAAGAAGTAGGTAGGTATATATTTTCGTCACGCTAAGAATAACATCCCAGGAGGAAAATAATAGTTTAACAACGTTGAAGGAAAATAACACACTCAATCAAGGCAACTCAACAAAAGAAACAACATGGTTATTATTGATATTTGTTGAACAAAAAATTACTTACGTGCAATAGACTGTCAAAGTAACTATTTACATGAAACAATTGTGATTAACTGTTCGGTTAAGACTCCTAAAAATCAACGAGACGAGTAAAATATCGGAATCACATAAAAACAATGTAAATCACTCGCGTACGGACGTCAGGACAGTGTGGACTCACAAACATACTGACCATGACTGGACTCAATAGCCTTGATATTGTTAATTGCTTAGTTGTTAGACATCATAGGAAGTTATAGAAGGTCAATGTTGCCATCTATACCTCGATTTTTTTTCCAAATTCGAACTTAAAATCATCAACTTTTTACTATGATGATGATTTTAAATGATTTCATTTTTATGTTTCAAAAGTTGTCTGTCATTTGTGTTTATGAGTCCCAAAATGTAGATAAGGGATCATATGGCACTACCAAAATGTCAATAGTCAAATCAAATGATTTATTAGTCGTTAACGCCGATAAAAATGTTTGTCTGGGGCCTAATATATCTGTTGATTAAAAACAATTTAATGGTAACAATTACTTTTTTTAATCAAGTTATTAAATATTTAGGTACGAGTATATAAGTTAGATCAGTGTTTTTGCACTAAATAAAGGCACTTATGGATTAACTACTCGTAAAAGTAAAATAAAGTAAGGTGATAAATAAATAAACTGGCAGGCCATTCTCTTGGGTAATTTATCAGTCGACAGCGATGCGGAGCATTTAAATTTAATTGAATTTAACAAATTTTTGATATTTTTTATTGTTTATGTATTGTGCATACTCATACACATATTTGTTTAGTTTATTTTTAGTTTTAAGTAGGTGGTATAGGTGCACTTGTAGTCTTCACATGCAATTTTTATGTCATGTAAAAAAACCCTTGCTATTTTCTTTAGTTTGTGTTCATTAAAGAATAAAGAAAGACCTCAAAGGATTTTCATTTAGAATATACATATAGGCAACAATTTTCAGCAGTTTTCTTGATAATTTTTTAGACCTTTCTTGATAACATTATGACGGGATTAAAAATAAATGCTTGTATCAATTGTTGTTGAAGGTATCCCTCAAGGACCGATGGCCCTGGTGAGGGTCGCAGGAATCCAATGCGACACGCACAGTGGTGCTATTCTCTAAGAAAACGCAGAGCTGCTGCAACGATGAACATCCAAATACATAGAATTAACAATCCAATGTATAGGTACATTAGGTTGACAATCCAATTTATCCTATTTGGGTGTTCGTCGTTGAGGCAGCGCTGCGATTTTTTAGAGAATAGCACCACAGGACCGGTCATTACAGCGACACTTGGGGGAGGACATGTCCAACAACGAACGTCTTTCGACTGAAATAATGATGATGCTTCAACCAACTACGTGTAAACAAATGATGTTAAATTTAGTCTGATGGTGTAATTAACTGATGATGTCGTAATTAGTGTCTACAAAGACTAATTAGACTCGCTTTGACTTGTTCGGTTCCTTTGATTGAGGATGATTATAGTAGTCACGTGTCTTGTAATAGAGCTATTTACTGCATACTATATCTACACATGTTCTGTAGTGGTAGAGTTAAGTAGGTACCTTCGGAGTGAGCACTGAACAGTTTTTGAATCTCTGATCGAACCTTGCCTATAACATCTAATGTGAACTTTGCTGAAATTCAGATACCTATAGGTGAGTCTAGTAAAAATACAAATTCGTATATCCATGTTATATTTCGTTAACTTATGATTGCTGTTTCGATTTACCCACATTTTGTTTTGTTATTTTATATATACGTACAGTCAAGGGTCAAAAGTGCAGTTGCACTCTATCAAAATGCTAGTGTCTAAAATTTCTTTGTAGAAGAGGGACAGTGGTTAATAAATGATTTGATTTGTAGCAAAATTGTATTGTAATAATTTGTGATTGTAGCAAAAATCAATGCCAAAAACTGTTGTAAACAGCAATAACAACTGCTATAGGCATTTATTTTTTCAAACCATTTATTTTTTTACGAGTGGAAAAGCACTAAAGTTCGCAGAGCCTAACTTCAGATGCGCCAAGATCCGTCGAACGTACTGTACTCAAATACGATATTTTCTACTAATCGCCTGCACACTCCATAGTTCAACCCTAACCTTCTTAGAAATCTATTTTTACTATAGTATAATTGTATAATGTTCGTTACGTCGCGTCGCCTTGGCTGTGAAACCCGACGTGTTCACATTAGCGACGTCAATGCACATGTTGTGGCGAGCCATGGCTTAACTGGCTCTAAGGACTGCTAGAATAGTCCTAAACTTGTGGGAAATCGTTATACTTCATCCGCTCTGGGTTGAGTGAAAGGTAGTGTCAGACGTTTACTCACTTTTTAAACCACCTGTGGTCCTTCAGTTGACCTTTGTGTTCCAGGGCCATAGTAACTTATTCCAACAATCCCAAGCTTTTTCTGAAATGTAAATATGAAGTTTCTTCTATCACACGATCACGATAGCAAAGCGATGCGGTGCGACGGAACAATCAATTGATACCTACTCTATTGCGGTAACCTACGTGATTAACCCCACGTGGGTGCGGAAGGTAGTGAGCGAAACGAAGCGGACGCATATCTTGCGATGCAATGCTTATTTTCAATATATTGCGTTAATTCGCACACACGTAGGAAAGCTGCTGCGTTGCGTTGATTTCGCGTAAGCCGCATCGGAACGCTACGCAATTATGTCGTCCTTCGCGTTCTAGGGCCGCGGTAACTCTTTCCAACAAACCAGCAGACCTTTTGTGATTTACATAAAAGTTGATCAGATAAAAAAAAATTGCCATTATTTGTAAAAAATAACATTGGTTTTATGGGAGCCCTCTTTAAATATTTTTTTTTTGTATTTGTTGTTATAGCGGCAACAGAAATACATAATTTGTGAAAATTACATCTATAAAGCTATCACGGCTTTTGAGATACAGCCTGGTGACAGACAGACGGACAGACAACGAAGTCTTAGTAATAGGGTCCCGTTTTTACCTTTTGGGTACGGAACCTTAAAAAAGAAATACTTAGAGCAAAGTTACTAATTCAATGACTAGTCAAAATCTCAAGTGAATCAGTGACTCAATGTTATTGAAATGTCAAACTCACAATGACTAACAACAGTATCCACAAAGTGACAAAGATGATGTTTCAACTTTGAATGGCATTTGCGACAAAATTTATCGACATACAAAGTCTTTTGTCCCTTAGTTTATCTTATACTGAGTCACTACAAATATGTTGGTCATTAAAATATCCTCTATTTATAGATCAAAACTTTTGTAAAAGAATTCACATTTAAGTCTAATATACTTGACAGATCACTCTGTCACATTTATGTGTTTAATATTTATTCAATTGCATTTTAATTAGGTGTTATGTTCAAAAACTATTTACATTATATAAAATACAAATTAAAACTATATATACACTTAAACCTACTCCTAACTAAAAAATGGCGTCATAAAACTTATCCGCATCGCTGTCGACTGGAAGTGTGCCCAAAAGGCTGGCGGCATTGCCACGTTGAATGGCAATGCTTAATCTCTGACCGAGGGCTGGCTTTTACCTCGGTCAGAGATTAAGCATTGCCTTGCATCGCATTGCATTTTTAGTTAGGAGTAGGTTTAAGTGTATATATAGTTTTAATTTGTAAAATAGATTTGTGTTCTACTTCACGACAGCCTTACCTAGAGATAAGATAAAAAAAAAAAATTGACATAGTGCAATAAAAAAAAGCCGGTACCTGAGCGTTCGACCGCGATTTATTCCCGGAATAAAAAGTATCCTATGCGCTATTTCCCGGGTACGTCAGGATATCACCCAAATCTGTTCAGCCGTTCGAGCGTGAAGAAGTAACAAACGCACACACACTCACAAACTCTCTATTTTAGTGTGCTTAGTGTGATATTATTAATCACCATTTTAAAATTAATCTACATTTGTCTCATGTGACAAGCATAGGCTTCTAGAAAACAAACAATGTCAAATCTGTAGCTCATTTTGTCCGTCATCTTCACAACCCCATCATTCTTGTGCCTATATCCCCATATATTTGAGCATTATGTCTTTATTTTTATCAGTAGTTACTTCCGCATCTTACGTTACCATTTTTTGCATAGTTACTCTCGTTTCTATGGCCGTCGTCCCCTATAATTTCCCCTTAACGACATCCACAGTCACTCCTTATTTCTCTATAATACATCACAAGTTATACCTAACATACAGTGATAATAGAGGTCAGTTTTCACTAAGCAAACCTTTGAGTGAGAGAGAGATCACAATGAAGGGCAGGATCCAGTGTGCAATATTATTACTTCAAAACTCAGGAATAGTAGGGCAAATAAGTTGAACCATTTGCTATTGTTTCGCGCAGCCCCCCACTACGATTGAGACCCGAAAATTGTTACTGCGCATTTAAGGTCGACTGCCGTAATGGTTCAATTTGTATGAAGAGGATTATAAAATAACCAGCTGGGCTGCGCGAAACCATAGCATATTTGCCGCGTACTTACTATACGGGTTCTTGGTAGCGTCTCTCCGCAGACCATGTCTACAAATCATCTTGCGTCAAATGATCTGTTACTTGTTCCCGTAAAAATCTAATGACAGAAAAAATCTACAATACGGGCAGTATTCATCAAATTTTTACTCAGATTTAGAGATATAGACAGACAAGGAATTGAATTTAGAAAATTTACTAATTTTGCCAGCAACACGTTAACAAGAAGACTTCATAACTTTCCACAATTAGTTTCTGCTACTTAGTAATAGAAATAATCTCTTGTATCATTCCATCATCTAAAGATTATGCAATAATCATGTAAGACTGATGTGCTCTATCTAGATTAATAAATCAGACGAAGGTATAGACAATCTCTTATGAGACGTGAGAGACGAGACGTACTTTTGAGAAATATGGACGTTACACAATGCATTCAAAGCAATAGGGTTTTAAGAAGAAATTGTGATGATTAAAGTACAGAGTATTATCTTGGAGAAAAGTCACTATCCAAAGATAATTTAAGATAATATCAAGCGCTTAACAGAATATCTTGATAACATCATATCACAATATAAAACAAACTCAGCACCAAGTAAAAGCCTGCATACCTGACTAATTATAAGGAATCTGTTCCTAAAAAATCTCCGCAGTCTTGGAACGAAAAGGGCAAATGAGGAACACACAAGTCTAACACTTCCTCTCTTTTCCCCTAGAGCGAGAGATGTTATTTGATGAATTCATACCCCAAAAAAAGCTTGGAACAGATACTCCTATTTATCGACGTTTAACATGGACGAGCACTTCAATCTTTGGTTGCCTGACAATCTTCAATACAGCATAATCTATGTCCAGTAAATATTGTGTGGAAAAAGACCCACAACTCCTGTAATAAACTCAGTTTTGCTCCCCGGTTGATGGTAGTCAGCTTGTATTGAACTAAAATAGAACTGGTAAAATGTAAGACCTCCCCTTTGGTGGTGACTTTATGTTTCCTATCTTACGATAAGCCGATGATGTGGCCGATGATGGAGCACGCTTGCCTAGAAGTAACCTATTCTCATAACTAATCATAACGTTATCTTTATTTCCAGGTAACATCAGCGCAGTGTTCACTTACAAGTGGAAGGGTGAGGAAATCGCGCGCCTGGTGGACACCGGTACCAGGGTCATGATTGGTATCATCAAGGGGAGGACCTTCGCTCATGTCAGCAACAATATCAACAAGTACGTATCCTAGACATGCATCGAAACCTACCACAGTTTTGTACCTACAGTGCATTCTTAAGGTGGTTCTACGGTAGAGGAGCCGAGTACCTACGAGCCGAACTCAAATTCGTGTAGTGAAGACCGGCTATTATAGAGGACCCGAACACGAGCGACACTACATGGATTTGAGTTCGCGCTCGGCTCTTCTAGCGTAAACCCACTTCAAAAGATTTCCAAGCAAAAATTGCTTACGTCTTTGGAAAGCAAAAAAATATTTTTTGTAGAAAAAAATCTCTGGAAGCAAAAATTGTGTAGTGCATTTGAAACCATAAACAATTTGAGTCATCATCATTATTTGTGCAATGTGTCTTGTTATTTCATAATTCTCGAGTCATCGTCACCCTAGACATACCGCACCTGTGGTAGAACAGCCCTAGCTTGTTTACTTTTGTCAAAAAAAATCAAAAATGACTGTACCATGTATGCCAAAATGTAAAAAAAGGCACCAACGTCAAGCACACTCTTTCCCACTGGACACCACTTTAAACACCAGTTTGAACTTAATGAGTGTCTTTGTCTCCACTTCAAACGGTATTTTTTAAAGCATTTTGGAATACATATCTTTTCTATTAAGTCACTTCTGTAATTTTATACAAGTGTGTTCTTGTTCTACTAAAGGTGCGATATCATCTTTAACAAACCCCACTTTCAGTTATTTCTTACTTATTTTATTCATTCGCGTAACCCCACATCTTAATCCAGATTTACCTTCGAGCCATATTTCTAGTGATAAGTGAAAAAAAATAAAAGATAATTCTTATGTTTTTAATTAGTCTCATGACATTCGGTTACTTGGTCGTACACATATTTAATTATTATGAATATATTTAATTATTATAAACTAGCTCTTACCCGCAGCTTCGCTCCCGCTCTACCCTACTCTACCCCACTCTACCCTACTGTACCCTACTGTACCCTACACTACCCTACTCTACCCTACTCTAACCTACTCTACCCTACACTACTCTACCTTAAACTACCCTACCCTACCCTACATTACCCTACTCTATCCTACACTACCCTACTGTACCCAACACTACCCTACTCTACCCTATACCAATAAATGAGCACGTTTTTTTTTTACTTAACGGGATAAAAATTATCCTATGTCCTTATTAAATCGGTTCAACCGTGAGTTATAAATAGTTTAACTAACACGACTTTCTTTTATTTAAATAGATTACAGAAAAAAAAAAATAAGCATGTCGTTGAAAACTAATAAATCAATTATTTATTAGTATTCACCGACACGCTTTATTTTAACATGTCGAAGTTTCATTAAAATTATAATACTCCTAGCGTTTATTTTATGAAAAGCCTTTAATTTTTAGTTTTTAAAGAAGGTATAATTTTATGTGGACCCCGGACCCAGCGTTGTAGGACTTTTTAATCTATCGAAACGTAGCAACAGAGATCTAATCAACTACAGTAGTTGTATTACTACATTATTTTGTTTGAAGGAACCACGGCGCTAATCAATTAAATAAAAAGTTATAGCCGTTTTCAAAATAATTAAGAACGTTACTGTAACATATTTTTAAGAATATTAAGTCTTTTTTGTAAAAATTTCTGTGTCCATCTAAGTTACTAAATTGTATTTTTCTATTGAAACTAAATGTCATGTTGTCACAATAAAAGGTTGGTTTTTCCATTCTTAAAATTTAGGAAGGTCAGAAAGTACTACATTACAGGGCTCATTTTTTGGCCGTCTTCTTTCTTTTTGATTGATTCCGTTCAAGTAGCTTTTTTTTCTGGTTTTTGGCAATACTATCATTTTTATGAATTCGTCGTAAATGTGAGGAGGCTGTGTTTTGTGATGGAGTTTTAATTATGTTTTAACCGACTTTTCAAAGTAAGTATTTTAACTTATGGTAATAATATGTTACACACAAATATAAAACTTTCGTATTTTTTTTAACAATATTGTATTATCGACAGGATTATGGGAGGTAGAGAACCATTGGGCAGTATATTATTTATTTTATATATATTTTTAATGTGGTATTTTAGTTTAGTTGCATGCGACATCGCTAAACCAAACGTCAGCTGTCATTTTGTTCAATTGTCATATTCATATTTAGTAGATGTGACTGATGTTTTTGGGGACATTTTGCGATTTTTTTAGCTTATTAACAAAGAATGTTTTAGTACAATAAGTTTGGATGGCTATATTATACATTGTTGGGGTAATTTAGCGACAAAAATCGTATTTAGAGCTATTTGGGGCATCATGACTTAGATAAGTGGTTTTAAGAACAATTTAACTTGTTGCTCGAAATATTTTACTAGTGTTGGTCACACTGAGAGAGAGGCGGTTTCGAAATAATTAGCTATTTTTGCTTGCAGAAAGCCATAACAGCAGCAGAAAGGAGGAGAAAGTTGGGGCTCAAGACAATGGGATATTAAAAGAATAAAAACTAAGGAGATAGAGATTTTCTAAATTAATTTAAAAAATAATTGAATTATTGAAAACTAAATTTATTTTTTTTGTTTTTAAAAATGTTTTGATTCTTTTAGATTTAGTTTAATAGAAGTCTTCTAACATTTTATTAGTGATTAGCCATTGTATACAATAGACTTTAGAATAGACTTTAATTTCTAAATTGTTTCGGTATTTCGTCTAGCAGTAAGTACTTAGGTAAGAAACACCGACGTCAACTGGTTTAACTAACAAAAAATATCTATTATCGTTTTCTTATCCTGTCTATAACTTATCTATATTAGTTTCTAATGATTCATTTAAAAATACTGCTATTTTGTAATACAAAGTGACGGCCACGTTAGTCACGTTTTGTCTGTAGCGTCAGTCACGAATATTTTTTCTAATAAAAATAGATTCTATTTATACTAGATAAGGTTTTATTTTTATACCCCTTTCCAATAACTTATTTCAAGTATTTCAGTTACAGTCTACAGATATGAATTAAAGTTTTACTTGGTGGCTTAAAAACACTCATAGTAATTTATTATAATAACTTATTGGTATATCAAAGAGAAGTGATATGAAGGAAAAGGTAGTCTGTGACAGCGTGACGGATGACAGGATAGAATGGAAGAAAAATTCGTGTTCGTTACCTTAAGTAACATGGCTGATGTACAGCAACTCCTTGACTTTTGTATTTGTATTTCGAACTGGTGTCTGCAACTCCACGCCTAAAGGAACTCCTACAGGAGACACTAGCTTGCTTAGTGCGAGTTTGTTTAACGTTAACGCGATCGACCCGGTTACGACGTTCGACGCTCCGATTGGTCCGCTCCAAGCTCTTAACCAATCAGAGATTCAAACGCGGCGAACGATTCCATCGCATTAACGTAAAAACTACACGCACTCAACGCACTGCATGTACAAAGATGATAAGTAGCTACCTTAATACTATTGAACACAAAACGCGCATAATTAACAGGTTTAAATATTTAATTACAGTATCGGAGACTAGAAGTATTCTTTCTTATTGTTTATGTGCATGTCACATGCAATATTGGTGATGCAATGTTATCTACGCCGACAGTTTTTCTGTATTACATAATAGTAATTCATTTACTTACGTAATGAGTAAATGCCCTAGTAATGGTAGTAAAATAAAATATATAAGTACCTATGTACCTAATTCTCTTGACTTACCCGAATGCAATAAGCGTTTTTATAAAAATAAGAGTAAAATATAACTGTGTCAAAAAATGACGTGTGCGTCGGTCTAATGAAGTTCCCTCTTTATTATTTTAATTATGTATAATTATGTTAATCAAATTTTGCCGTATTCAATCATGTGAATTCGGAAACACATGGTAGTCATACTTACTAGTTACGTACGATTTTCTGAAAACCCATTTTTTCACAAACTAGAACTCTAAGTGCTTTTCTTCGATGGAATGTTTCATCGAAGGTGCTTTTAGTAGTGTAGTGTAGTTTCTGAGACACCTCATAACAGTGGCGTAACTAGACCGATGCCAGTGGTGCTCAGGCATAGGGCGCAATCCCTGGAAGGGCGCAAACATTTTATGTCTAGTCCTGTTTTGTTTGTCTGGAGGCGCAGTTATAGAAGCTTGCACCGGGCGTATAAAATGCTAGCTACGTCACTACCTCATTATATTGCAAACTGGTTGTTAAAGAACGTGTGTGTGTTGTTGCAGGACGTCTGTGCTGTTCGTGTCGATATCCTTCATTGTGCTGATGCTGATATCCCTCGCCTGGCTGGTCTTCTACTACATACAACGCTTCAGATACATACACGCCAAAGACAGACTCTCTGTAAGTATTTTTTTGTTTAAATTTTCTCTGACTTTAGCTGTTAGCTGTTCCACTGCTTGGCAAAGGCCTCACCAAGTCCTTCCAGATATTATCTTCTCTCATGGCGTCTCGAAGCACACTTGCCGGCGTCGCTTTGCGATCGCGTTCAATCGTCTATGTAGGACATCGCAAAAGCGAAGTATAATCCTCGGCATAAAAGTTTAACCATCATGGCGGTCGACTGTGATTGCCCAATAACCGATTTTCGGGTCTCAATCGGCTGCGGGTAACCATGGCAACTGGTTCAAATTATTATCCACGTACTATAGCAGGTAACCATCACATCGTTGGTCGGTACTCGTAAACAAGGACTAATGATTGATTGTGTATTGTTTTTGCTGACGTCTAAATCAACTTGAATCAATTACCGACATTTTAAGAAAAAAACAAGCTACCTAATAGGAAGGAAATATAACTGTAGGCTTTCTAGTCTAGCATTGACCTGTCCGTCTGTTGGCGCCAACACTTCGAGAAGCCGATATTGACGATCTTACATCCGTACTATTGAAAAGGCTTAGAACAAAGGTGCCTCAGTTACACCTTAATTAATTGATTTATTTATTAGTACAGAAAGAAAAATCATGTCAATATTGATGACACGGTTGTCGCATTGGTTGGGCGATTGGCTGCTGCGCTGCGTGTCGCAAGTTCGATTCCTGCACGGAACTAATATTTTTATGGCCCGCTACATATTTGGTATGTCTGAGAATCGGTCGTAGGTTATTTTTAATCGACTTCGAAAAAGGGTTCGTTTGTATGTATTTTTTACAAAAAATACAACCGACTTCAATGTTGAAAAAATAAAAAAACAAAAATGTGCAAAATAATTTTAATTTTGGAAGTCGATGTTTCTGTACGTTTGGTTTCTTCCTTACTTATTTAACACCGACTTCTGAAATTAAAGTTATTTTGCACTTTATTGTGTTTTTTGTTTACATTGAAGTCGATTGGTTTTTTTTTAAGTTTTTTTATTTCACATTTTTTAGCAGTAGTACCCCTCAGCCAAACTACCTTAGATATCTTTCCCGCCTCCGCTCTAGAAGAGGGAAGGGGCCGTTATCCACGACGCAAGCCCAGTGCGAGTTGGTGGATGTCACATGTCATAGAATTTTTGGTTCTAGGACATGCCATGTTTCCTCACGATATTTCCTTCACCGTTTTGAAAGCAGTGGTGATGAAATAAATTACGCGAAGTAATGCGCCAGCTTGGGTTTGAACCCGCAACTCGTAAGTCGGGGGCCGTTAACACTCGACCACCCCTGCTCAAAGTACTGCTGCTTTTGTATTGTCATAATATATCTAAATTGCTAAATTTTAATTAATATTATTATTATCAATTTCAGAAACGTCTATGTTGTGCAGCGAAGAAGGCGTTATCTAAAATACCTGTTAAGAGTTTAAAGACTGAAGATAGGGTAAGTCAATTCTCTACCAGTCGACCTTTACACCCGTATTTATAAAGAAGTAATCACTCGTTGCTAAGTAATTCCTTATTAAGTCATTACTTGACGTTCGAAATCTTCATTCAAAATTTTAAAAAATCTTGACTATAAAATACAAATTGTTACTTAAGCAGTTACTGTTACTAAAGTAATTAGTTTAATTGTTTATAAATACAGATGTTAGTAATGGCATAACTCTTAAAACAAATGACTAAATAAAGTCCGGACGCGGAGCAGGAAGAATTTCATACGTTGACCTTTTATTACCTGTCTCTGTCACTCCCGCGTAAATATAATGCGTCTCGCTCGCACAGATGCAATGGCCACCACCGTCAGGGATTGTAAACTCTGAATTGTAATTTTTTTTTAAGATATTGTAAGGTTTGTTCTTTTTTGAATGTGGTTTTTTTGGTTAGCTTTGAGTCACTAAAAAACATCCTTGACGCAATTCATAGTTTTTAAATAATGAATGACATTCCATCTTCCATTATTTTATCATATTTATACCGAATTAGTAATTTTAACTCGACTTTTATAATATAAAATCAAAATAAATCATTTATTTACCTAATAACAATAATTTATTGAATAAGTTAGTTTTTTTTTTCTCCTTCAAATGTTTCATGTAAAACGCACTTAGTATAAAAATGTTTGTGACCACTGTCAGTAGGCACAAAGGTCATTGTACGAAATTCTTCGTGCTCCGCGACCGGAATTTAGTTGATTCTTAAGCGTGAACTACATTAGACCGACGCACACGGGGGCCACGCCTGGTTTGTACGTAGAGTCGCGTTGCGTGGCGTTGCGTGGCGTGGATCTAATGTTATGGATAAAAAATGTATGGAGACCGACACGTACATCCATACGTGGCTCACGTGTGTCCAATGTTGTACTATCTTTATTCTACCCTGACCTATCATCTCACACTCATGTATCATCGTTTTTACACGTATGCTGATATTTTTTATGTCAACAAAATAAGTAATATCTTGGTAACTGTAGTACCCACATTTACGAGTTTTTCATGTTGTTTTATGTCGGTAAATCCTGTATATATGTCGTAATATGTAATAACATTATGTAATAGTATTGTTTCATTGTTCGCAGGAAGTGCAAGGCGACGGCGAGTGCTGCGCCATTTGTATAGAACCTTACAAAGTGTCTGAAACACTTCGATCTCTTCCTTGTAGGTCAGTATCCATGTATCTTTGATATATATAGGGTGACTGGTAATTAGTGAACGATACTTAAACACGTGATTGTAGTCATGATAACAAACATCTTTTACTATGGGACCAAACCTGAAAACGCGAAGAAAATTATTCAAGTTCAGTACATTTTGACCAGTTAGGCGAACATAAATGTACTGACCAGCAGGTTTTTACCTTGCTTCATGCCAAACAGGATTCTAGGTCATCGGGAAGTACCCTATGAATGTATATTCTTTTGCGAGTATCGAAATGTACCGGTTTTGCGAAAAACGGCTGTATCTTTTTTTTTTTGTTAACTTAAAAGTGTGATTTTTCACAGCCTTCAAGGGACTGCAGACCTGAGCATAGGGTTAAAATTTCAACTCGATACCTCCACGCGTATCCGAGATAAAGGGTCTTGACAGACAGACAGACGAACAACAAAGTGATCATACAAGGGTTCCGTAACCCTAAGAAAGGTTCTAATTAACTAGTATTACAGTAAATCCTGGAAAAGCCATGGGGACTAATGTGTCCTTTATGCGTGAAAGGTTTGAATGATTGTTTCAAGTATTCAAATGTATGTTTTATTCTTTCCAGACACGACTTCCACAAGAACTGCATAGATCCGTGGTTGTTGGAGCACCGTACATGTCCCATGTGCAAGATGGACATACTCAAATATTACGGTTTTGTGGTGAGTAGCAACATCTTATTCAAGCCAGTATTATAAAGAACTAATATTACGAAGGTTTGTGAGTGTATTATTGATTTATTGATTTAGAAGAATAACGTGCAAGTTTACAATAGGTGCGGCCTTAAACTAGAACAGAAATGGTATAAAATAATAATTAGATTAACCAAGGGGCTTACTCTCGAGTTTAATTCCAATCGGTCGACATTGGAATATTGTGAAGTTATGTACTTTTGAATTCGATGATGGTGCTAAATTGCGTGATCTTTTTGGGAAACTAAGTAAAATGGGGATTGAGCTTGGCGTGTGGTCACGCAATTTTACACCAATTTGGCGCTAGCATCGAATTCAAGAAATAATACCTAACGTCATAATTCCAATGTCGACCGATCGGAATTAAACTCGAGAGTATACGCCCTGAACTAGGATAAACCTGTACCTCAGGTGTCCTAAGAACTAATAATTTGATTATTGTTCGTTAATATTTCCTAATAAGGTTTATTACTTCTTCTCGCTTGAACGGCTGAATAGATTCCGATGAAACTTTGTACACGGGTAAAAAATGTCCTGGAATAGCACATAAAATACTTATTTTTTTATCTCGGGTAGCATCTTTCCTTGAGATATTTTTAGCTAGTTAGTTTGATATATTAGCTCCTGCCAGTAGCTCCGCCCGCATGAGAATAGTTTTCTCACAAATTGTTGTTGCTTGTTCATACAAATTTTGCAACCCTGTTTCATCCCCTAAGGAGGCGAATTTTGGAAAATTCTCTCTTCTCTCTCTTACATCATCAAAGGAAACCTTGTTCATAATTTCACGCTCCTAGTTCTAGTAGTGTCGGCTGTGCTTTGATATCAGTCAGTCAGTTTCTCCTTTTATATACACCGTTAAATTTTGGTCGTTTTAATCCCGTGGAGGGTCGATTCGGTACATGAAACACTATCGATTTATAAAGATAAAAATGATAAATAAAGAACTTTTTTTCATACTAGAATCAATTCACGCATTTACGAAATTAATTTCTTTAAGTAAATTTCAGCTGAGCGAGGCCAATGAACTAATAGGTAGGTTAGTACGCAACGACCGACAGCTACCTACAAGGTCATTGACTCGTTTACTTAAAGAAATAAATTTCGTACATGCGTATATAAATTTTAGTTTTAGAAAAAAAGTACTTTATTTTTTAATTTTATCTTTACAAATCGATAGTGTTTCATGAACCGAATCGATGCTCCACGGGATTAAAACGTCCAAAATTTAACGGTGTAGATAGTTTTTTTTTATTCAGCATGTATCCCTATCGTAGGTATAATACGCGGCATATAAATTGAATCAAAATAGTAACAGATTTTCCGGTCTCAATCGAGGTGGGGGGGTTGCATAGCAACGGGTGCGACTTATTTGCCCCGTACTATATAGTAGTTCAAAATTAATATAGGTTCTTGTCCAAATTGCAGTTCACGGGCAGCCAGGAGAGCATACTGCAGCTGGAGGTGGAGGAGGCTCGCAGCCGCGCGCTGTCGCCCGCCAGGAACAGGCATCCGCTTACACTCGTAAATGTTATACATACTTTGTTATACCTATGTGTTCATGTGGATACGATTCATATTGCACGGTTAAGTCGACTGCACGTCAACCGTAGATTTGTACAACATTATTTTTAGTATATGCGATACCTGAATATAGTTTGTTCAGAATCAGTAACTGAATCGATTCCAATCATTTTTACACAATGTTATATTTTTTCCCAAAAATATTTAAAAAATGGTCACAATTTGGACACCGCCGATACTAAGTAGGTACAAAACAAGTCACGGCAGGCCATTGCAGGCATCAAGCGCCAGCTCACAGCGCCCCAGCCAGTGCCAGTGCGGGAGTAAAACAACCTCTCAGTCACTCGGATGGCCCGGTGACCATGTGTTTGTGTGAACTACGAGGTAACACAACCAGCTTATAACTTTGTAATTTTTATTGATACAGTTATGATATTTTATTCATTGATTCTATACATAAAAATGTTTCGGATTTCACATATACTAAAAATAAGGTTTTATAATACGCATGCATGCCATAGAAGATAATAGCTACCACAAAAAAAAAAACCCACAAGGGAAGTTAATGTGACCTCCGTTTCTCGTAAATAATCACCCCATTACAGATTCAACGTAATGGAATTGATGATTTTGGTTACATCATACTCGTATATAGCTAGATTCAAGCTTATTGATGTACAAATCCAAGAGTATCGCTTTTGACAGCTTCCATAAAATTGTCCTCGGACTTATCCAACCTATTTCGAATATAGAATTCTATGTAATTATAAAATTTTGGAACAACAAACTCTATGTCGTTCAAAACAAAGTTTGAATTCCATTTCATCTCATACTTTTTTAGGATCTTACGCAAGTGATCACATAAAGCTAGAACTAAATTAGACCGACGCACACGTGTGGTGTGACACGCCTGATTTGTACGTATAACGACGTCGCGTGGCGTGGATCAAGTGTAGCTCTACAAGTCTACCTTCCATATAAAATGTATGGAGACCGACGCACCCAGATCGGCGTACGTGGCCCACGGCGCACACGTGGGCCACATACGCCGATCTGGGTGCGTGTAGTTTTACCTAGAATCAATTTAAAATATATAAAAGTTAAAGTCGATATTTGATTAGTGGTGATGGATTGAAATGATCGAAAAAATAGTGAATTAACTTTGTGCTAATATACTTTTATTGTGTCTAATAGGTACTCTATTTCATGACGGAGAGTTATTCTTGGATCAGTGTGTAATTTCACTGGTGTATTGGTTCTGTGCGCATTTAAAAAAAAAGTTATAGCGGTTAAGGCTGTGTTTTGTCTAATGATAAATGAATGAATTTATGATTTTGATATATTGGGTGGTATCAAACAAGTAATGTTTTCTATGTGTACAGCTGACGAGCGACAACTCGTACGAGGAGGCCGCCAGCGAGCGCAGCAGCCGCGCGTCGTCTCCCGACGAGCTCGTGCCCTCACTGGCGCCGAGCCGCGCCTGCGAGTCGCCGCGACACGCTAGCAGGTATCTATCTACTCCACAGTTGACGAGCTCGTGCCCTCACTGGCGCCGAGCCGCGCCTGCGAGTCGCCGCGACACGCTAGCAGGTATCTATCTACTCCACAGTTGACGAGCTCGTGCCCTCACTGGCGCCGAGCCGCGCCTGCGAGTCGCCGCGACACGCTAGCAGGTATCTATCTACTCCACAGTTGACGAGCTCGTGCCCTCACTGGCGCCGAGCCGCGCCTGCGAGTCGCCGCGACACGCTAGCAGGTATCTATCTACTCCACAGTTGACGAGCTCGTGCCCTCACTGGCGCCGAGCCGCGCCTGCGAGTCGCCGCGACACGCTAGCAGGTATCTATCTACTCCACAGTTGACGAGCTCGTGCCCTCACTGGCGCCGAGCCGCGCCTGCGAGTCGCCGCGACACGCTAGCAGGTATCTATCTACTCCACAGTTGACGAGCTCGTGCCCTCACTGGCGCCGAGCCGCGCCTGCGAGTCGCCGCGACACGCTAGCAGGTATCTATCTACTCCACAGTTGACGAGCTCGTGCCCTCACTGGCGCCGAGCCGCGCCTGCGAGTCGCCGCGACACGCTAGCAGGTATCTATCTACTCCACAGTTGACGAGCTCGTGCCCTCACTGGCGCCGAGCCGCGCCTGCGAGTCGCCGCGACACGCTAGCAGGTATCTATCTACTCCACAGTTGACGAGCTCGTGCCCTCACTGGCGCCGAGCCGCGCCTGCGAGTCGCCGCGACACGCTAGCAGGTATCTATCTACTCCACAGTTGACGAGCTCGTGCCCTCACTGGCGCCGAGCCGCGCCTGCGAGTCGCCGCGACACGCTAGCAGGTATCTATCTACTCCACAGTTGACGAGCTCGTGCCCTCACTGGCGCCGAGCCGCGCCTGCGAGTCGCCGCGACACGCTAGCAGGTATCTATCTACTCCACAGTTGACGAGCTCGTGCCCTCACTGGCGCCGAGCCGCGCCTGCGAGTCGCCGCGACACGCTAGCAGGTATCTATCTACTCCACAGTTGACGAGCTCGTGCCCTCACTGGCGCCGAGCCGCGCCTGCGAGTCGCCGCGACACGCTAGCAGGTATCTATCTACTCCACAGTTGACGAGCTCGTGCCCTCACTGGCGCCGAGCCGCGCCTGCGAGTCGCCGCGACACGCTAGCAGGTATCTATCTACTCCACAGTTGACGAGCTCGTGCCCTCACTGGCGCCGAGCCGCGCCTGCGAGTCGCCGCGACACGCTAGCAGGTATCTATCTACTCCACAGTTGACGAGCTCGTGCCCTCACTGGCGCCGAGCCGCGCCTGCGAGTCGCCGCGACACGCTAGCAGGTATCTATCTACTCCACAGTTGACGAGCTCGTGCCCTCACTGGCGCCGAGCCGCGCCTGCGAGTCGCCGCGACACGCTAGCAGGTATCTATCTACTCCACAGTTGACGAGCTCGTGCCCTCACTGGCGCCGAGCCGCGCCTGCGAGTCGCCGCGACACGCTAGCAGGTATCTATCTACTCCACAGTTGACGAGCTCGTGCCCTCACTGGCGCCGAGCCGCGCCTGCGAGTCGCCGCGACACGCTAGCAGGTATCTATCTACTCCACAGTTGACGAGCTCGTGCCCTCACTGGCGCCGAGCCGCGCCTGCGAGTCGCCGCGACACGCTAGCAGGTATCTATCTACTCCACAGTTGACGAGCTCGTGCCCTCACTGGCGCCGAGCCGCGCCTGCGAGTCGCCGCGACACGCTAGCAGGTATCTATCTACTCCACAGTTGACGAGCTCGTGCCCTCACTGGCGCCGAGCCGCGCCTGCGAGTCGCCGCGACACGCTAGCAGGTATCTATCTACTCCACAGTTGACGAGCGACCACTCGTACGAGGAGGCCGCCAGCGAGCGCAGCAGTGATGCTCTTGTGATCCGATTAAACTGGAAGCCGACACTAAGTTAGTTGGGAAAACGTAGGACAAAACTATTAGGTACTTCAACAACATTCAATTATAACAATTTTTCGTTATTTTGCAGATCGTGCACATCATCTCCCTCAGGGTCACCTCGTGCGGAGGTGTCGCGACAAGAGGCCGCGACGAGCTCGACTGCGCAGGAGTGAGCCGCTGTTTGTCAAGACTATAGTGATACAGTGACGTGATGTGTTCATTAATCAATACTCAGCAACAGATACACTCCAGTGACGTGACGTGATGTGATGTGACGCTCGTTGAACGGTGGACAAGTGATATTTTTCGTAATAAGGATCTATAAGCGTAGGATATTTGGACTTTTGCATATATTCACCGCAACTCCGCCTAGTCAACGAAATAAGTGTTCTTACCTAACGCTTGTGACCTGTCAACAGTTTTATAAAAAAAAAAATCATCAAAAAAACGACCTTTTTTAATTGAAATCAATCAATTGTCGTACTTAATTATTGTTTTTGATTGGTTCGTGATCTCATAAGTTAATCGTATCCTATGTTTCTGCAGTTTCAACGTGTGACTAATGTAAAAATATTGCTGTTGTGGTGGCCCTTTCTTTTAGAGTAAAATCTAACTCATGTTTGGGATTAAGGGTATCCGTCCGTATGATAATAACTAACACAATAATACAGTTTGTACTGCCAAATTTGCTGTATTTTGACACTATCAAGCCATAACATGTATACGTGTAGGTGTTCAAATGCATTAGATTGTATCCTTTCTACTAAAACATCTATCATTTTATGGGCTGCTGTATTGTCATAAGTTTATGATTTAGACATAAGGGTTTTCACATTTGTCAGCCATATGAATGATGTTGTAAGCTATATTTGTTCAGTAACAAGACTATAATCATATTGACGTGTAAAGGGGGCCATATCGCAACCGAATTCGTTTTAACGGCAAATTAAATTGTACAGTTTGTATATATTAACTAGTTCCATTGGAACTTAAAGAACTTGGTGTACCTATCCCCACATGGTGCAATGTTTGTAAAACTTTGATATCATAAAACACTGATTTCGTGACTCCGAAAATGTGTAGTTAATAAAATCTAGTCTGAAGAAATATGTCGCTTTTAAATTCAGTTGAATATGATTTAGTAGTTTGATATAATTTAAATATGAGGTTGTTAAAGTAATTTAGATTTATGAACTGATTGTATGTCCGGTTTTGAGCAGGCTCAATCCTTTATTAGATATGTATGCTTAATACTATTATTGTTTTAAAATCGAACATACAGAAATGTCTTAGTTTCAAGTTTACAAACCTTGTAAAGACAAAGAGAAGGTCCGATGAAGCGCCTTTTGCGTCTATCGCGACAGTTCCTCGTAATCAAAAGTATTGTGTTCACCCAAATTGTTTTTAAAAGCGACTTAATACGTTCAAACTGTCTTTATCTTAATTAATTAATAAAAAAATATGTTACTTTAAGGTATTTTAAGTGAGCATTTAAGTTATTATGTTCGAACATAGACAGAAGGTACTTAAATCCATTGGATTTTTATATAAAACAAGGAGACTGGTGTGTACTTTTTAATAACAGATAATTTGTGTAAAGATATTTACATTCCCATTTTTGTTCAAGTCGAGTGTTCTGCGTAACACGTGTGAGCATAATGTGTTGAAATAAAAACCAATACAGTATTGAGATTTGTCTTTTCTTGTGAACAGCAGTTTTATTACACTGAATATAATAAATTATATTCAGTCCCTCCAGAGCTATTCCTCAAGAAACATCCTCACGTCCCAACCACCACAGGAGACTCCGGGTGTCGTGGCTCGCAGGGTGATTCGTGGCCACCGCAACTAGCGCGTGGGCGCTGAAATAAAGACACATGAAAACTTAAAATTTCTTATGATATTTCTGATTTCGCTTATTGCTTGGGTCGCCAGATAGATGGAGCTACTATAATCGTAGACATTCCGCGGCTAACGCGATTACACTTGCACGATGGCGCCGGCTTTTATCTCTGTCCTTTTCTATCAGTGAATGTTCGTTTGCATATGTGATGACAATGATCATTGATGTGTAAGTTTCGAGCCCAGGGTTTCTGATTGCGACGTTAGCACGTAACTTATCTTGCCTTATATCATTGCCACCGTAGGTGGGGGCTTGTGGGGCTGTGGTCGGCGAGAAATGGGTATATAGTTTAATAGTTTGCTTTCCGGCCGACCAGTCGTCGGCAGCAGGGACCAGCCCCGAGTCGATGTTGCGTTGTTCCACTCGCGCTTCAAAGATGGCAACAAAATAGACGGGGCTCAGTGGGGCCGATGCCTGCAAGGACTGTGCGATTGTTCGACAGAGTTTCTGTGGCCCTGGGACGTAAAGGGAAACTGAAGGAACACAGGTGGGTGGGTTCAGTCAGTAAGACTGAGATTCGCTCCACCCAGAGCGGGAGAAGATATTTGATGATTTCCCACACAAAAAAGTTACGATCAGGCGTCCAGGAAATGGTGGATTTCAACCGAGGGCGGCGAAAGCACACAACGCAAAATCAACTTTATAGTATAATTCACAGTAAATCATTGTAGAGATTAAAGACTTGTTATTTGATGTTCCCAAAACGGCTTGGATATCGAGATAGCCTGGATCCCCGGTCACTCGGGCATTGTTGGCAATGTGTGCGCTAATTCGTTAGCAAAGTATGCCACGTGTACTATGTGGTTCATAGCTTTTTTTATGGTAGGTAAAATCATCCAATGACAAATCCCGCTCTTGGGTGGGGCGGGAAATAGTATCAGACTCTTACTAACTAAAAACCTACCCTGTTCCATTCATTGCCTTTGTCCCAGGGCCCTTGGTGACATTTTCACAAAACCTTTGGCCCCAGTAGGTTTCAACTCCTTGAGGCGCGCGGGAACAGTGCGCGCCGTAGACGACTTGAGCTTGGACCGGTCTGTTACCGGACGGACGGCGAGCTACCCATTGCCCGCCGTCCGCGAGCCCGCGCCTACGGTGGCAGGAAATCGGGACCGGAATCCCGGCGGCGGCGGCGGCGGCGTGTGCGCCTGATGCGCTACTCCTCCTCGCTTCGGAGCATGGCCTGAACCAAGCCTCGGCGCGAGAGATCGCCGCCGCCGATCGCCCCCAATGTGGTTCATAGCTACGATTTGCGGAATGGTGACAGACCCAAGTTATTAAACTCGTGGGCTGAAACATGGAAGACGTTTCACCGCTCTGTAGACAAGTAGGCAGGCGGGTAGTGGCTGAGCGATTTTCAATTTATCTGGCGCTAGCTAGAATGGTGATGAAACTGGTGGACCTGGGGTGGTGCGGATGTGGTGTACGGTGTTGTGTGGTAGAGTGCGTAGTGTACCGGCGGGTCGAGTGATGTCGGGAAACCCGTCTAAAATTTTATGGTACCTCGAATCACCAGAAGTTATTTTTACAGAAAATAAAGATGAGTCTGTGTGATTCGAGGCTACAGTAAAAACACTTGTGTTACTGTGTTGTGTTACTAGTAAAAACATAAAAAGTTCACACCAATAATAGGCTTGGTCACCTCTGCAACCCCAAAACGCCACTTAAGGTCCCTACGGTGTCCTAAATTTAGATTCAAATCCACTTACCCGAATGTTTTGATGGGCGTGCCATTGGCGGCCACTAGGTCGTAGTTTGTGCACACGCGACGGTCACTAAGTAAACGGCGGGGGTAGACACAGAGGTCGCTACCTTTTCGACCAGGAACTGCGTCTTCGTGCTCCGATCCGTGACGAATAGGCGACCGGTCGAGGGAGGGCAATCGTTTGTCGCCATCACCAACTGCCCGCGGCGTTTCCCTGCCGGTAGTCGCAGGGCTTGACGCAGCGCTTCGCCTTCTCCCCGCGCATGGAGTGGTACCAACACACGGGGTGCTGCCGGTAGCTGGAGTCTGAGCGGGTGGAGGACCAATGTCGTGAGCGCCGTCGCGGGTCTCGACCATGGCTGTGGGGGCGGTTCCGCGAACGGCTGTTACGCAACTGCAGCGTCAGGTCCTTCACGGCCCGCTTCAGTTCGGCGATCTCGGCGGCCATCTCGCTGCTCGAGAGTCCTGCTGCCGTAGCTGCTGCGACGTGGCCTGCTGGCGCGACGATGTCCTGGACGCAGTCTGCTAGCTCGGCTAGAGCGCCCAGGGAGCTGTGAGGCTGCGATGCCAGGAGGGGCTGGATGCTGGTGGAAAGGCGGCTGCACCAGATGGTGCGCACGAAGTCCTCGGGCACAGTAGGTCCTGCTAACCCTTGCAGGTAGCGGAGGAACTGTGACGGCTTACGGTCTCCCTGCTCCTCATGCACCTGCACCTGCTTCACCTTGCGCTCCTGGGAAGCTGAGAGCCTTCGCACCAACTCCGTCTTCAGTTTATCGTACCGGTTGTACGTGAGAGGGGACATGATGATGTTCTTAACCTTCATGGACTGCTGATGGTCGAGGTGTCCAACGACGTAATTGTACTTGGTGACGTCGTTCGTCACCCCAGTGTTCTTAAATTGCGCCTCTATTTGCGCGAACCAAATGTCTGGCTCCTCGGGCCAAAATGGGGGTAGGTGCAAGGTGATGCGGTACACCTCGGCCGGCTTGACCTTTGGACCCGAGAGGCGCTTGGCCTTGCGCGCGCGGTGCGTAACATGATCAGCGGGCTGCGATGTGTGCTCGGTATTTTCACTGTCACTCATTTGTGTTCGACTCGAGGTCACCAGTTTAGCAAGAGTGTATGGTGGTGAGTGCGGGTGTGCGGAAATAAAAGTAACTCGGAAAGTACTTACAGTTTACTCGCACTGTTAATACACGTAAACACAGAAGGAGAACGGACAGAAGAAACACAATTTACAGTCACAGCATAACACAATAGAATAGTCCACGATACAAGATCGCGAAACAATATGTGGGCGAATAGCCGGAAAGATACACGGGCGCAAGCGGTAAGCGGCGAGGTCTGTGACCGACTGACCTCCGTCCTCCGATAGTCAAAAAGTAAAAGGGTACGCCTGGTAGCTCAACCGCTCGCACTCTTGGCCCGCGGGCTTGGCCGCCGACACCATCCGACATTAATGTTGAACATTATAAATGCCGTGAATGTTGTGTTGTGTAAATGATAAACGTAAATACTAATATAAATAATACTGTGACTGTGTTTTTTTTTATGGCCGCGCCGTCGACGACTTGGGCTCGGTCCGGTCGGTTACCGGACGATCGGACAGCGTGCTACCCATTGCACGCCGTCCGCAAGCCCGCGCCTACGGTGGCCAGAAATCGGGATCGGAATCCCGGCGGCGGCTGGGGCGAGCGCCCCGTTGCCTCTGCCTGATGCGGTCGGCCTCCTCCTTTGCTAGCATTACTGCTTCGCAGAAGGAGGCGACCGCCTGCCATCCCTCCTCACTACAGACCATGACCTGAACCAAGGCCCGGCGAGAGAGATAGCTGCCGCCGATCGCCCCCACGAGGACACGGCGATGCTCCGCCCAGGCGGGGCACACCTCTACAGTGTGCTCCACCGTGTCCTCCGGGTATTCCGCACAGTGGCGACACCCGGGCGAATCCTCCGCACGTAATTATGAAAAAGTTTCATTAATACTCGTATTATGACAAAGAACTGTTTTAATTAAAACCTTTTTATTACAAGACTTGCTGTTTCTATAAATAAATTAATGATTTAATTTTGCAAAATAATAATAATATTTCCACAACTATCACACAACACCGTCTAGTCCCAAGCTAAGCAGAGCTTGTGTTATGGGTACCAGACAGCTGATAAACATACTTATATATTTCTAAATACATACATATTATAGATAACTAACACCCAGACACAGAACAAATGATCGTGCTCATCACACAAACATTTGTCCTGGGTGGGAATCGAACCCACGACCTCCTGCATAGCAGTCAGGGCCACTAACCACTAGACCAACAGGCCAGTCAAAATATGTGTAAAAAAAATATGAAAAAAATATGTGTATATCTCTCATATTTAAATACCAAAATCTTTTAAATAAACATTTGTTATACCTATTTGATAGGTTTTGGTTAATAGCATCATTTGTATAGTACGCGGCAAATAATTGTATCCTTTGCTATGGTTACGCAGCACTCCGCTTCGATTGAGACCCGAAAATCTGTTCTGTGAAGGTCGATCTCATTTTGGTTCAACTTTTATGCCGCGTATTAAAGTTCAGAACATTTGCGGTTTGACGTAAGTGCTGTTTTAAAATGCTGCTGTTGTTGTTGTGCTATTTCTAACCTCTGTAAATACATATTAATGTATATTTAACAATATTAGGTAAATCTTACTTGCTCTTGTAACGACATGTTTGCGGTCTTTTCTGAAATGTTCTAGTAACTGTGACAGGTACTGTGTCACTACGAGCCCAAACTCGATGCGTTTACTAGTAGGCATTCCAAAGTTCCATCAGCCACCTCCCAGTTCTAGCTCCAGATTCTTGTCAATGTGAGAAATGTATAGGACTGGTCAAGACAAATCTAATGAGCCCAAACTAAATGGATTTACTAGTAGGTATTCCAAAGTTCTATCAGGTCCTCGTCATCACGAGAAATGTATAGCATTGGTTAAGGTGAATCTAATGAGCTCAAACTCGATAGGTTTACTAATAGGCAATCCAGAGTTATGTCTCTTACCTTGGAGCTCCATCATCAGACCAGCTCAATGGCACCAGCTTGTACATGAGTATTTCAAATATTAGGTCACATATGTTTAAAATAAAGTAAATACCCATTAAGTATTTAAAAACTATACCGACTTTGAGCGCCTGCACAGATCTTTATAAATTGTAGTTAAGAACAATCTTGATTACGTCTGTGCAGGCGTTCGGTCCATTCGTGTGGGAGCTACGATGCCACGGCCAGACCGACAGACACGTCAAACTTATAACAATCCTCTTTTCTGTCGGTGGTTAAAAAAAAAACCTTTTCAAATCTAAGTGACTGTGTTGAAGAGGGCACTTCACCAAAAGTAAAAAAAAATGAAAATAAAAAACCAGTTTTAAAATAAAAAAAAGATACTTTAATGACTTTGAGACGTCATACAGAGTAAAACCAATACAATTTTATTTACAAGAAAGTATAAAACAAGATCTTTGAATAGGGTAACAAGTCTGTTATAATACTTTAGAAAATGAAACCCAGAAAAATCATAATTTTCAAACTGAACCAACTAAGATTTTATTAACCCACTTCAAAAAGGTAGCAGTTGTGTTACTATAAAATGGATCACAAACTGTTTTTTTTTGTATTTTATTTACTACTTATACAGATACCTTTAACAACAATTTATTTAATAATACATTTAAGTTAACAGTTATTTAGTTACATATTTTATGAGATATTTGATTAAACAATTTTTTTTAGGAATACAATG
Source organism: Leucania comma (assembly GCA_958295575.1). Lineage (NCBI taxonomy): Eukaryota > Metazoa > Arthropoda > Insecta > Lepidoptera > Noctuidae > Leucania > Leucania comma. The sequence goes on along the minus strand of OY282477.1, from coordinate 16,125,523 downwards.
ATATTGTATGTACGATCTAATGACAAATAAAATTTAATACTATGGTATATTAAGTTTAAAACTAATCTATAGAAGTAATTAATTTGAACTTATACGAAAACGTATAATTTACAGGTACAGTCAGCATCAGCAGTCTATTGACACATTTTTTTTTAAATGGCATTCAGTGAATAAAAGTTTTTCATAAATTACTGTTTAATATGAAAATGTTACGGTTTTCTGAAGATACTTTTGTTGCTGATAGTACCCACACACCATTCACTATTTTATACCTGAGCAAGTTCAATAAAAATAGAACTTGCCGACCATAAGATTTACATAGCATAAAATGACACCTGTATAAGGATACATTACACGGGAAATAAGTTGAACTAAAATGGCCGTCGTATCTACGGTTACGCGCAGCCCCCCCCCACTGTGCCGCACTTATATTGAGACCCGAAAATCTGTTACTGCGCGTTAAAGGTCGTTCGCCATTTTAGTGCAACTATATCGCGTGTGGTATACAGGTAGACATGGGGATAACATAAAGTTACAATGATCAAGAACAAATAACTATGTACAATATACACTCGTTGGAAACAAATCTAGCGATAACCCGCTTTTTTTTTTAAATAAAAACTTATCAGTCTTATTATATACAAAGTTTTAAATCACTACACCTTAGTGACGTTCAGTTTTTAGACGCTATTTAATGTGGTAAATTGTATTGTAAAACGCCGTGATTCACCGTTAACAACTTTTTTTGTTAAGGCCACGTTCTACTCATCTTGAATTTTTTTAATCCTCTGGAAATCCATAAATATAGAAGAGAACACCATGACAATTTATTTTATAAAAATTGGCTATATGATCAAGCCCTCGTCAAAAATGAGAAGATGATATAAATTAGTTGGCTGGAAAAAAAAATCGCGAATCTGACCCTAATTTACGATTTCAAACGTGTTTTTCTACGAAATTACGTTACGGAAATATTTGAAAGTTACAAAAACAATTTAAAAAAAATTGTTATGCAAAAATCTTGAATGGTTGTTTTTTTTTTTTTATAATAATTTAACCGTTGTTTTGGGGTCGCGAAGACAACATAGTCCCTAGTGCGGGACTTCATACAAAATACTCAGTAACTACCACCGGCTCTTAACAGAAAAAAAATAATAATATTTATTGTGCAATAGCTTCAAAAAACTGGGCATTAGTCATACAAACATGTAGAAATGTGAATTCTACTTCTATAACATCACGATTTTATTATGGGGACAAAAAAATATTACTGCTTGAACTACTTATCATAACAATATATGTTTCTTACATAAACGTAACAGAGCTGTGCGCTGTGTGCGAGTTGCTTTTACGTTAACGCGATCGAATTGTTTACGCGCGTGGCTCTCTGATTGGTTAAGAGTTTGGAACTGGCCAATCGGAGCGCCGAACGTCATAAGAGTGTCAATAACGTGGAAGTAAAAAAAACTCACACTGAGATTTTTTTTACGTAGCATGAGCATATATGACCGCAGGACGAAAATATGCCTCTTTAAGATGAGAGAAAAGATAGGTAGCTACATATGTACGCGGCAAATAAGTGGAACTAAAATGGCTGTCGTTGCTATGGTTACGCGCAGTCCCGCGCTGTGGCGCACTGCGATTGAGGCCCGAAATTCTGTTACTGCGCATTGAAGATCGATCACTATTTTGGTTCAACGTATATGCCGCGTATACCATACGCGGCATTGTATGCATTGTATGAATTCGACAGCTGTCACCCACACCATCCTATGGCTATAGTAGAGAAAAAAAAATTGTATTACTAGTGGTCTAGTTTAAAAACGGAATACAGCTTTGTTTATAATATACATGCATGAATTATCACACTAATATTAAGGCAAAAGCATGTGTAGTACATGATTTGCACGCATTGTAATGCGTTCCAAATAAGAATAGGATCGATTGCCATGTTGTGACGTCACGTCATACTGTCAAATCGCAAGAAATTGGGCAAAATTGAAGAACTCGGAGATGAGCAAAATTAAAGAAATGGATTTTGGGGGGCTAAAAAGGCCAATTTAGCAGATCTGCATTCGGATAATATGAATCATGTCAAAAATCGAAAAATGGTTACGAATTGACAGTTCAGTGTTATACGAAAACAATATTCATATTAGGTATGATTCTGCAATGCAATTCATCTATTTGACAGTTTTTTGACAGGAGGGTCTAAATGACAGCACATTCGTAAAATTTTACGAATATTAGCAGAATTGCTAAAAGGTCGTAAGTATGACAGGAATTCAGGAAATGAATTGCTAAATGTGACCTTTTAAGACCCGCTGATTAAACGTTCTTCGGCCACAGCTCGTAAATAAATAAAATTATAAAAATTTCTTGTTTTGCTCACCCTATTAATTCTTCGATTTGAGAGTATGACGTGACGTCACAATAAGGCAATCGACCCTATTCTTATTTGGAACGCATTGTATGTATGTATATCTTTGTAACCTGCATAGGTGACATTTGGCACACTGATAGACCATGCCCTAAAATAGGACATTATGATACTTAGTATGGAAGCCTCCACAAAGAACTCGATTACTGGCGCAAAAGAATATTATAGTTCTTGTCTTTTTATCGTTATGTCAATATTGTCATTGCTGCTAGATTACTACAAAATACATTTTTTCAACTTAAACGCTGAATTTGAATAATTAGCAAATATACCAACGACTGCTAAAGTAGTGACGCCGACGTGATCTCGGGAGTATGTTCCCTTGGGGTTATTTACTACTATCACGCGGGCGAGGCCGCTGGCAGCAACTAGTTAATATTTACTATTATCATTTGAGCAAATAAAAGAAAACAATAATTAATTGTTACGAGAAAATATACTAAAATGTATTACAAAGTTATGCACGGTATTAGGTTGCATTTGCTTACGGGATGAGCAGACCAATGTCACCAACAGCTCATAATGTTTCGTGATTCTAAAACATACATCGTTTAACAATGCACTGAAATATGCATACCAAGTGGATCTCTTAATAAATTGCACAAAATCACAAAATATGCCAATTCTGACCTAGAACATAATTATATTATCCTCTTTAGTATTTATGACCAAAAATAACTTGCTAGCTTCAATAAATTATATAACAATATGGAAATAGGACTACGTTGGTACATTATATTATTTTAACAATTATTTTATTTTATCGTGTCACTTTTTGTATTTTTAAAGTCGTTAAAATCAGTATGGGCTTCACCCAAAACGGGGTTTTTACATTCAACATTTATTTGAATCAATACTATTTTGTTGATAATTGATGAATGACCGAGAAAAATGAACGGGGTGAGCAAAATATGCTAATGAATCAGCATTCGTAATATTGGCACTAACAGTTTTGAACGAGATTTAGCCGCCACCTTCACAAGCGAGCAAATCGCCGTGAGTTCACTTTGACTGGCCATGCGGAGACTACAGAGACTGACCGGAGGTTCGGTTTCGATTTCGGCAGGACTTCCAGTATCGAATAAAAAGGAGCCAAATATTCGATTGGACCGAAACTAGCAATTTTGAGCTGACTGTGGTGATAGGTACTTAAAAACCGACTGACTCGATTATTTAGTATTTTACGAAAGTTGTAACTATACAAATAAGCATAACTATATCGAAATATATAGGGTGACTGGTACTTAGTGAACGATACTTAAACACGTGATTGTAGTCATGATAACAAACAACTTTTAGTATGGGACCAAAGCTGAAATCGCAAAAAAAATCTGCTGGTCAGTACATTTATGTTCGCCTAATTGGTCAAAATGTACTGAACTTGGCTAAAAGTTGTTTGTTATCATGACTACAATCACTTGTTTAAGTATCGTTCACTAATTACCAGTCACCCTATATAAATTATAAACCGAACCACGTGATGAACGGTACCCTTGAGAAGGCAAGAGAGGACGCCCGATACGGAGGTTGGACGACGACGTAAAGGTGGACGGAGGTCATTGTGGATAAGGAAAACTCATGACCGGAAACTGGGGAAGAATTCCATATTCAATTTGATTGCCCAACAATTTGTTGTTAGGCAATTAAATTGCTCATGTCTTCATTTAGCTGTATTCAACAGTTCAGTTTGCGTCGTCAAATGGATGGCGTTAAGAGGTCGGAGTACCACAGCTGACTCTATTTCATTGATGAAATTTTTTTTTTGTAGGGTGACAGCAGGATGAAATATATAAAATATGCATCTTTAAGATGAGAGAAAAGGTCTTTAGTAACTTTAGTTAGTTTTATTACAATTTAGATCCTTATGTAATCCTATGCTGCTCATCCCTTACCATTCCCTATTTCTCGTTATTGGTGTCTGATCGCGCGCCGCTCACCTCGAGCGCGAAGAACGCGTCGAAGTTAAACTCAGATCATTTGTCCCACAGCCCAGCCTCCTTCATCTTGGTTTGGAAGTACTTCTCTAAGGTGTTGGCGCATCTGTTGAATGAAATTAACGTTTAGATTGAATATTGTACAGTAGAGCGTCAAATATCCGAGCTAATTGGGAGGCATGGGTGTCCGGGGGTGTCCAGAAAACCATATTGTATAGTGCTTACGTAATACTTAAATGGCCCCTTATGTATTTTTTTTTAAACGATAGCGCACACGAATAACTTTTATCTCTGCAACTAATTTGTTGAGTCCCAGCAGTAGGAACCTTATAAGGCTGATGCTTTGCTATGCTATGCTAACTAATTTGTCAAGTTTATTCCTCAAATCAATTTTACGGGTTTTTATTAAATTCTTCCAGCTATATGCACGCACTTATCAGATAGCACACTTACCTGTAGTAATCAGTATCAGGAGAGTTGTATAGCCGGCAGTTAGTGAAGATCCTGGTCATATCAGCTATGAAGAGACGCTTTGAGACGTAGTACCGTGACTTGAGACGCTCACCCATAGTGCGTAGATCTGAAAATGTTTTTTTTTTTCAATTATAGTCTTTACTGAATAACAAAAGCTCAAACTCAAGATTTGTCAATGGGCAATGAAGCGCAGTAAAATAATGCTAAGCGAAATAGATCGCGTTAGAAACACCACTCTATGCTCCATAACTCATGTAGCCGATGTCGGGGAAAAATAGCAAGGCTGAAGTGGGAATAAATCCCTCACTAGCGTTCGGGATTAAAACTTAGCAACTTTTTCGGTGAATTCGCTCGCTTTATTCCATTTAGTGACATAATCTACTATTATAATTGTTGTATCACGTTAGATATTCTACCAATTTTGATATTGTTTTCACTGTTAATATTTTAGATGTGTCTATTTTTTGGTAAACGAGTGAGTGTCATTTTCAGTTAAAATATATCTGTGTAGAGCAGTGGTGGCCGAGTGGTAACGGCCCCGACTTACGAATTGTAGGTCGCGGGTTTAAACCAAGCCGGGTGCATTACTTTGTGTAATTTAATTTATCACCACTGCTCTCAAAACGGTGAAGGAAAACATCGTGAGGTAACCGGCATGTCCTAGAACCAAAAATGACATGTGACATCCACCAATCCGCACTGGGCCCGCGTGGTGGATTACGGTCCATTCCCTCTCCTAGAGAGGAGGCCTGAGTCCCAGCAGTGGGAACATTAAAAGGCTGATGATGATGATGATATCTGTGTTTAATTACTTACCCATTGGATATTTGATGTGGTCATAATAATCCGGTACTTCAGACTTATCTACTGGCTTCAGGAAAGGCCAAGCTGTTGCGTGATTCTTCACCTGTGAAAAATAGCATTATTTGTTTTTGGATAATTAAGGACATTTTTGATGACTTCATCATATATGAGTAGTAATTTTTAAGTGCCTTGTTAATCTCGTGGTCCTGAGCGAACCCGAATTTAATTCCAGGGTTGGGCAAAGTGTGTTTTTAGATGGTTTTCCTTTAGGAATTTCTTAGTGGCTATACGAGCCATTTGGTTTTATAACTGGTATTTCCCCAATGGTGTCTAATTGTCGTCCCATTGGACTATGAGAAAGAAGGAACAGAGTGGACCTGTGTTTGCGCACACTTACGCTATATAGTTCTCATGTGGCGATGACTAGTCGAAGTGAAGTGAAGTCTGAACAGTATGGTATAGTTACCCCGTGCAATATGTTCCGCAGCGCGGCGGGGTCCGGCTCGGCCTCGAGCTCGGCCTGCAGCGCGCGCGCCGGCCCGCGCCAGCCCGTCTCGCGCAGCCCGGGGATGCACTCCATTGGGATGCTGCGCACCTGTAGTTCATTTGCTCATAAATAAGAGTAAACGGATAGATAGAATTTACTTTAAGTTCTCGATTGGCCAACAACGATGGACCACATAGCCCCACGCCGCGTCTCCGTAAACACGGCCTAAAGCCCGCAAACACAGTGAAGATATCATAATTTCAGATTATGATATAACGATCATTATGATCGTCATTTTAACCGAAAGACGTCCAACGTTGGACATGGCTTCCCCCAAGCGTCGCCACAGCGACCGGACCTGTGTGCGTTACGCAACGGACTTACAGATAAAATATTATAATGTTACCACTACTGGGACTCAGACCTCTTCTCTCGAGATTCACAACGAGGATCCAGCGCGCGTTGATACCTAATCATTTCACAATTAGGTTAAAGTGGGTGATCGACGTACGAGCCAATACCACGGTTTCAAAGAACGTCGGTTTTACTCGCGGCTCGTCGGTGCACATCGACTATTGAGTAAAACAGTTTTGAACGACGAGCCGAGTAGAAAATGAAGCAAACACTACGAGCTGCCAGCCAGGTCCGTCGTTCGTATTGCAATGATACACCGGCGAGCTTTACGGACGAGCCATAAGACCGCAGTTTTACTTGTCCGTCGACCTGGGCCTTAAGATATATTATTGTATTTACCTATATTATCTAATATATTCATATTAACACGTTGTCTGCTGTACGAACCACCGGTGGGCCTAGCATACTATACAATTCGGGCCAAGCCAAAATCAGGAATTCGATCATTTTCACAACTAAAAATTTCAGTTCCATAGTCTTTAAAATGCGGTAATTAGTATAGAAAATAAAAATTTGCGACTAAACATTGTTTGCTAACCGAATAGGGGTGTGGCCTAACAGTTTTGTTAGGAAAAACACGCTAACATCCTACCCTGCTTTCGCCTGCGGGGGGTGAGGTCATTCATTTTATGTTTGTGCTCGCCAGATGCATACGTCTTATGATTCCGTTTTGGAATGGAATAAAGAAAACATTTTATTTTTCATTCAATTAATTCGAGAAAGACCAGTGTTTTGGAACGCTATAATGTAGTGAACATAAAGAAAATATTAATATTTAATCAAATCTGTCAGCAATTTTCAATTCATGGTACTTAAAAGTTAAAAGAACGAGAGTTAAAAGAAGATGCCGTAGGTAAGGCCGAACACAGAATCTATTTCTATTTCTTCGCGAAGAATTTAATCCATGACTGCCAAAACAGCTTCCACGTCTTCTTCGTCGGAACTACAATAATAATAGTCGGAATAACAATATACGCAGCAAACAGGTGTTTTTTTTCTAACATGTTTTGTTAGAATACTGGGGCAGTTGACTTGGCTAAGCCAGCAACAAAAGTCGGCTATAAGTATTTACTTACGCCTTCCTTGAAACATGTCATTCCAGGGTGAATTTTCCGCACATCTTTTTGCCGCATATCGATTAGCTTCTTCACGATCTGTAAAAATAATAAAACAAAAAAAAAATATAAGAAAGAAAGTCGTGTTAGTAACACTATTTATAACTCAAGAACGGCTGAACCGATTTGGCTGAAAATTGGTGGGAAGGTAGCTTAGAGCCGGGAGAAGGACATAGGATAATTTTTATCCGTTAAATAAAAAAAAAACCCAAAACCAGCTCATTTATTGGTATAAGGTAGAGTAGGGTAGAGTGGGGTTAAGTAGGGTAGAGCGGGACCGAAGCAGCGGGCAAAAGCTAGTAATATATATATAATAATTAATTTCTGCGTGTGATTGGTATTCATCTAATTTATAGTATAAACATTGTTGATCTACTACAAGTACTATTTCCCTAAAATATTAATATGATAAGCATTGGGGTCGTCTGGTTCTTCGTCCTTTATGTAGCCTTGGTACATGACAAGTAACTAATGTGTGTGCCTACTGCCGGCGGATGATGCTAGTGAACTACGTGAAAGCGATGCGAATGTTTAGTTCCTTCATCCTTCATGTGAGATTCGAGCCAGGTCGGATAAAATATTGGTTTTAGTTCGCGGCCGAATACTGGGCCAGGCAAGGAATTTAACTAATATTGCTAACGACACGCTAAGAAGAACTTTGCGGCAAATAAGTTGAACAATTTGGTATAGTTACGCGCAGCCCCCCAAAAAAAAACAAAGAAAAAATCATTACAAGCCTCGTCACACAAATTGAACCATCATGACGGTCGACCTTGAATGCGCAGTAACCGATTTTCCAACCAATTGAAGTAAGGGGCTGCGCGTAACCATAGCAAGTGATTCAAATTATTTGCCACATTCTATAATGGGTTTTCTCTCTGAAATTTCTTAGTGGCAGTCTAGAGCCTGGACTTGTACTTAGTTGATGGCAATAGTCTCGGAATGTGGTTTTTAAACTAGGTGTACTTTTGCCTAACCTTCCCGGGAGTACAAGGGTGATGTGTTATGTTACCTCCTTCTGCCTGCGGATGATGCTCGTGAACTGCGTGTAAACGATGCGCGGGTTTAGTTCGCAGTGCATGAGAGTGGCGCCTTCGTAGTCCTTTATGTACCCCTGGTACATTGCGCGAGGAAGCTTGATGTCCTTGCTGAAGCCTTGCTTCTTGAAATAACCTGGGAATAATACAAACACAATGACAAGATCTGTGACCTAATGGCGTACTATATCGTCAATAATGGAGGGCAGCAGAAATTAAAAAATTAAAATATTTTCAAAATATCACAAGTTACCACAAAACGTCAAAGCTCAAACAAAATTGAACTTGCGTTTGACGTGATGACGTGACAATTGTTTTAGGATACATTACTTGCGTTTTTGAACAAACGTACCTCCTCTGGGTGCTTTGATTCGAGGTGATTTTTCAAAGACGTATTAGTATGTCCCTTCCGCGAGTAACTTTTATTACCAATTTTAAAATTTGACGTCACTGGACCATTTTTGTTTAATATTAAATTTGTATATATAAGTTGAGATACTGCTTTTACTAGTGGCGACATTTTTATGCAGTTAATATTTACGTCCGAATATTGTTAAAACTCAGATAATATCAAGAGTAAACTTTAGTAAATTTAAAGAATTCACATAGATAAACAAATCGGCAAAACCTATAGAATTTTATCACCATTGCTGCTATTATCGTTATGCTTCGTACGGGTACTGACCCGTAGGAAGTGTAACGATGATAGCAAAAACACGTGTCCCATGCGTCAGTGACCGTCTATGACCTTGCCTGCTTTCTTTACATGCCGCAGTTATGAATCCGTTAACCCTATAACCGGCTATTGGTCCAACGAGTGTTTTCGCGTCCTATCCGCCGGGGAAGAGCGGACGAGATGGAGTATTCGGTCGCGGATGTGCGACCCTGCCGGAATAAAAGCGAGTGTTTGACGGATATATCCAAAATAGGTGATTTAAAGGTTAAAGATCTGCGTTAATTTGATGCGGACGCGAATTCGGATGAAGATGTCAGAACTTGGCCAATATTCCGCGTTTCATCAACATCATCATTTCAGCCGAAGGACGTCCACTGTTGGACATAGGGCTCCCCCAAGTGTCGTCAAAACGAACGGTCCTGTGCGTCTCGCATCCACAGTATTCCCGCGATTTTCACCAGGTCATCGGTCCACCTTGTGTGTGGCCTATCAACACTGCGTTTTCCGGTGCGTGGTTGCTACTCTAGAACCTTTCTGCCCCATTGGCCATCCGTTCTACAAACAATGTGCCCTGCCCATTTCATTCTGCAATTGCGGAAGAGAATATCCGTTACACTCCCCCCACCCACTCATTCTCAAAATCCTAAAAGAGTCAGAGTAAAAATATAAATAAACAGCAAATACGAACCAATAGCGAACTCATCAGCGAAGGTAAGAAAGTGAAGTATGTTGTTCCTGATGTGATAATCCTTTAGGTGGTTCATGAGATGTGTTCCGTAGCCTTTCACTTGCTCGTTAGACGTCACTGCGCAGAACACTATCTCACTGAAGCCCTGTTTGAAAGGCATCATTTAGTATGAAATATTGTAGGAAGGTAAACACGGAAGTGTGGGAAACTTTAGCTTATGCCATAGGGGAAGCTGATAATAATGTTACCGATGTCGAATGCTAATTGAACTTGGTAAAACAAAAATATAGCGTGACCTACGGAAATGTGAATTATGCATGAAAATATAAGAAATTTTATTAATCAATTATTGCATGTAACTTTTGTCAAAACAATCTTATGAAATTATTTGTATTGTATACACCGTTAAATTTTGGTAGTTTTAATCCCGCGGAGGGTCGATTCGACACACGAAATACTATCGTTTTGTAAAAAGAAAATTAAAAATAAAGTACTTTTTTTAACTCGAATTAATTTACGCATGTACGAAATTAATTTCTTTAAGTAAACGTCAGCTGAGCAAGGCCAATGAACTGCAGGTAGTTAGTACGTAACGACCGACAACTACCTAAAAGGTCATTGACTCGTTTACTTAAAGAAGTTAATTTCGTACATGCGTATATTAATTCGAGTTTTTGAAAAAAAGTACTTTATTTTTTAATTTTTTCTTTACAAATCGATAGTATTTCATGTACCGAATCGACCCTCCGCAGGATTAAAACGACTAAAATTTAACGGTGTATAAATTATTATCAGTAATAAAGGCTATTTGAATTGTAGGAAAAATAAATTTAAACACCCAATTATTTATTATTAACTCATGGTAATGTTTACAATTATTGAAGACGGCATACCTGTGCACTAAACGTTCTGAAACAAATTCCTCCAATCGGCCTGCCTTCCTTGATAAGGGCTAAAGTTTTGTGTTTACTGAAAACCAAGAAATAATCACATGTAGGGGACAGAATAATTAAATAGCACATTATAAAGCTAAGAAAAAATGTGGACATTCCGACCAATGCGACTAGTAAACCTTTCGAGTTGAAATTCAGAAATATGTTCATGCCTTCCTTTTTTTTGGGGTAGGTAATCTTTAAATAACTTTTCACATTATAAGGGGCCCTCAAATTAGCCGCCAAGTGCGGCACTTCGCAGCTAATTTGAATGCGCTCTAAGTTTAGCGAGAAGAAGTGTCACTTTCATTGAAAAAAAAAAAAAAATGCAGCGTTTATTAATATGGCAACATTGTTAATATCATCGATATATATGTACTACGCACTAGATTAGGCGTGCCGTACAATCACTTTGCTTGACTTAAGTGTACTGCAGGCCATACATCTCTTTACATTGTGACTTGATGACATTAGTGTAGTTTTGCAGTATTAAAGCGCTGTAAGATTTAAAGTTTTGTTAAACGTCACAATGCCAATTTAGCGCTGCAGCGAACTTTTGTTTTAACGTTTTGACAATTAATTTCCATGAACGAGCTTGTCTATCACTTAGAATATAAGTCGATGGTTAAGATCAAAAAAACACTTTTATCAAACTGTTTGTTAGCAGATGTAGTTTCCATATACAATACTAGCTTTTGCCAGCGGCTTCGCTCGCGTGAAAGTCGGTTTACCCCCTTATGATCACCACTTTAAGGATGGAGTTTCGTAAAATCCTTTCTTAGCGGACGTCAACACCCTATAAGGAACCTGCCTGCCAAATTTTAAGTTTGTAGGTGGTTGCGCCAATTTGCTATGTTCCGCGATTTTGTTTTTGTAATTTATTTTTTTGGCCTAGCAATCCTATCCCTTCCGTTTTCCTTCACCCGCACGACCTCTAGAAATGATTTGACATTGACGTGTGTGCATCGATTGTGAATGTGACCGCACCGCTAAAACCGCCCGCTCGAAATTACAAGAAAATTGACTATTTCGTGATCCAACCATTCAAAACTCAACAATAGTGCAGTGTAGTGCAAACAGGACCTGGCAGTGGTTAAATGTGCGAAGTCGAGGATCGCCGGCCGGTGCCACGTGCAACCTTCGAAGTCTAAAGGTCAGTGTTCCTTCCCAATACATTTATCCCATTAATGAACGCCAAGCACAGTATCTGCATATTGTTAACAAACCTTAGTTCGCTTTTTTAAACCTACAGTCCACAGCAAATTCGCGCAACCAGTAGGTGTTATAGTTTCTGAGATTTCGTGATTAATCAGTGAGTGGTATTTCGCTCTTATATACACCGTTAAATTTAGGTCGTTTTAATCCCGCAGAGGGTCGATTCGGTACATGAAACCCTATCGATTTGTAAAGAGAAAATTAAAAAATAAAGTACTTTTTTTTTAAACTCGAATTAATTTACGCATGCACGAAATTAATTTCTTTAAGTAAACGTCAGCTGAGCGAGGCCAATGAACTGTAGGTAGTTAGTACGCAACGACCGACAACTACCTACAAGGTCATTAACTAGTTTACTTAAATAAATTAATTTCGTATATGCGTATAATCGAGTTTTTGAAAAAAAGTACTTTATTTTTTAATTTTTTCTTTACAAATCGATAGTATTTCATGTACCGAATCGACCCTTCGCGGGATTAAAAAGACTAAAATTTCACGGTGTATAAAACTAGCGACCCGCCCCAGCTTCGCACGGGTGTAATGATGATATTAAATATAATATGCATGTATTATACATATAAACCTTTCTATTGAAACACTCTAAAAAAACTGCATCAAAATCCGTTGCGTAGTTTTAAAGATCTAAGCACACATAGGGACAGACAGCAGGAAGCGACTTTGTTTCATACCATGTAGTGATACATAATAGTAGCGCCTGCCTAAGTTTGATCTCAGGGTCACACAGTCACCGGCTTCTACAGCCAATTATATAATGTACTCATAAATAATTATAGTTAATTCAACTTACGGATCAAAAACTAATTGGGAAATGTATTCTTTGGTCATCTCAGGAAGCTGATGCGAGAAAACGTTGTGGAGACCTGGAAACGTACGTAATGTTAGTGAGCTTTTATTTGTTGTAAAGTTCTCGATTTTTGGAAACCATAAACAGATATAAATAAGGTACGATATGGTCAAAATGTATTGGCCGCTCTGAACTTGGCGTTCCGAATTATTGTGTGTACTCGAAATAAGTTTTAAATGAAAATATTTTTTTCATTGCAAGCTTTAATAACGCAGTATATAAATTAATACTCATAAAGACCAAATCAAGATCAAATACGATAGGGTTATGTTATTCCACTTATTATAGAATTCCTATGACGTATCTTCCAGCTCCATCACGAGATCCTCGTTATTATCAAAGCACTCGAACCATACGAGTCCAAACTCGATGGGGTTGTGTCGTTTAACTACAGAGTTCCTATCTCCATCCTCATCCACCTTCCAGCTCCATCATCAGATCAGCTCTATGTCATCATAATATTGCATTATCACGCGATATACACAAGCATGTAAAATTTCAGCTCAATCGGTAACCGGGAAGTGGATCAAATTTAATTGGTAAAATTTGATCACAGACAAACATTGGACAAGTGAAACGAAATAAAAGCTTGTAAAAATATACAATGCACTTTTTCCCTCTTACACTTTTCTGCCCCTATTTACTTCACATTACATTTCATACCTATGAGCCACAACATGGTCTGTTTGTTAACCGGACCCGTCAGTGAGTTTCCAATCACATGGAACTCGATGAGTTTACGCTGCTCTTCTAGCTTGGCTGCTTCATCGCGAGGAGCTTGCATTTGAAACAGAGCCTAGAAAAGAAAACATTTATCAGTTAGCTGTTAGCTTATCAAATGTCGCACGATACTGTACAGGTTCATAAGATAAAAGGTCGAAATGTCAGCCGGGCATCGTAGGTTCATAATCAGAAGGTTCAAAATAGCTTGAAACTTGAGGCGTTTTGGGGTAAAGCCCATCTCCTTGTCCCATGTTCACATAAGACGCTACACCTTCACAAGTGATTGTGTCGATTCAAGTCTGCTCTGCCATCATCTGGAGATCCAATGATTCTCCAAGAGACGATGTCTTCTACAAGTGAATCGTCTCGTAGCAAATGTGTACTCAATTTTATAAATATCTAGCTTCTGTATGTGTATGTCGGTTAAAGTCGGTTTACCCCCTTAGGGGTGGAGTTTCGTAAAATGCGTTCTTAGCGAACGTCTAGACACCCTATAAGGACCCTACTTATATTTAGCTACCTCTATTACTAGTGTGCCCTGTGTGTGTGTGAGTGCGGCCTGTGAACCTCCATTCTACTTCCAAACTCGAAGAAGAATTAATGAAGAGTACTCTCTCCAACATTTGTAGTACACTTTCTACCCTTCTCAAGATTCCATATTTTAAGGAAGGCGTTTGCTGAGCCTGATAATTACGTCAAGCAAGATAGGCTACGTGAAGTTGTGAGGCAATGTCGGTTAGTTAATTCATGACACAGTCGGGCCACTGTTTATTAATAAGATTGAGGAAAAGTTTCGTGTCAAAGGTAGACTAAAAAACACTTCAAACTTCCCTGTTACGTTTTTCCGCCGATTTACGAAATTTCACCCCGGTTTCATAAAATCCGTTCTTAACGGACGTCTACACCCTATAAAGAACCTACCTGCCAAATTTTAAATTTGTAGTGTTATAGTTTCTGAGATTTCGTGATTAATCAGTGAGTGGTATTCCGCTTTTATATATATAGATTTTTATAATATTTTTTATACAGATCTATACATATAAAAGTGGATATCCAAAATCGTAAATAGAAAGAATTTTTCTAATCCGTTCAACATTAAGTTAGAATCTTTTTAAATTTGGTGGAAGGGGTAACTCTCAAGCAACAGAACAATGATGTACAAATTAAAATGTGACGTAATCGCTAGGTTGCGTGCGTAGAAAAGAGCTACGCATCTACATTTTATAACCAAATATGATGTGGTTTACAGAAAAGTATTTATTTTTAGTGTGATTTGTTGTTTGTGTAAAAATAAACACAGGCAAGTATCCAACTCCTTGCACGGTTGTTATGTTGAAGTAGCAGGGCGATAAATTACTGTGATAGAATTGTTCGTGGAGGTTTTACTATATGTATATCATGAGTAAAGAGTTTATCTTTGAACTCTTTAAAGTTGTTCAAGAGAAAAGGTCTGTCCTATCAAGACAGAGACAAGAATGTTTACTTCCTTAAAGTTAGTTCTTCTAAGATCCGTTACTAATAAAAATGTTTGGATATCGAAATAAGGTCATTCAGATGTTAAATTCAACAGTAATGCAAATTTTTGAATTAATACTTTTGCTTTCATATCCGAGTAGGTAGTGTCAATACTTTATATCCGATTTGTAAGTAGTATCAATATTTTATTCGACATTTGAGTAGTATCAATACTTATAATTCGGTATCCAAGTAAAATCGATATTTTGGATTCTGTAACTGAACAGCATCAAGATTCTACTTTTTTTAATCGATTCGGTTTAATCGATTTTTGCTGTCTATATCTCTTAGTAGGTGTCATTTATATGACTGTAGGTACTCACATCAGGTCCACACATATAGTTGGGATCGGTGATGGTCGCCACGATATCGGCTACAGTACGTTCGCTGACGTCATCAGCGGGTTCATCAGCAATACGCCTGCGTTTGGCCGCGCCCGCATTCGGAGTGTCTCCTGCGCGCTTGCCGCCTTCCGTTTTTATGGACCCTGGTGAAGAATTATGAAATATATAGCGACATCTATGACGCCACATAGCAACTAAAATTTAAAATCCTATATCAAGGAATTAGAGTTCTCTGCGCGACTAGAACATCAAACCCTAAATCAATTATCAGGCAGTTCCTCGGACCATCATAAGGATCCTCCCTTTTCAACGAATGTTTACGAAACTTTACACTGTTCCGTATAAACTACAATCTATTAAATATAGTAAATGTGAAAGTCTGTATGGATTTGGATGAAAATTGTCAACCGGGTAGGCCATGCCCTGGACTACGATATAGGATAATTTTTAGTCACTTCCTTGGGACAAATTCCCATTTTCACGTGGGCTAGCTGAGAGAAGCTAGTGCCCAATCATTTATTTTCTGGTAGTTAAGTGGTGCATTACAATCATTTTATCAATACCTGATGAGAGCGTGACCGTAGTGAAGCCATCCTTGCTGTCACCCGAAGCTGTGACCCTTTCAAACTCGCCGCGTCGGCCCGCTGGGAAAGTATTTAACATGTCTATATTTGAATTTAGAATTCGTGATGTCGTCGATGAAGCGGCAACAACACGATGGCACCACGCTGGCGCTACCAAGACGAATGACGAATACAGATCTATGAAGCTACGCGTCCAGGGACAGTAGGCCTTAACGTTCGTTGGCAGTGCTGTGTTTAATCGACAATAATTCCTTTTGTTCAAACATCTACCTCACATGTTAGGTTTACTTACGGTTCTTATTATCAAAAATGGCTTGCAGATGGTTCGGTGGGATCTGCTTGAACTCGGGGTCCCATATAGGAGAGTTGGCGCTGAAAATCTCCTCCTCGAGTAGCGCCAGGAAGCGGGGGAAGTGGGTAAGGACTAAAACCTGTGGACAAATCATAGTGTTGAGATGATAGCTTGAGTTACGTTTAACAAGCGATCCGCCTGGGTTCATAAGGGTGAACAGAGGCAAACAGTGACTTTGTTTTTGTTATATATAATGTATAAGCAGGCTGCGACCCCCCTTGCCCCGCGAGCCCGCGCCCCGCGCCCGCGCACCCCTTGAATTGACAATAAAATAGACAGTGTGCAACGAGCTAACTAGTTTGATTGACGCGTACCCCCTTCCCTCCGCACGAGTACTTACTCTCGTATCTAACAGTTTTATACTATTTAGATATTTTCATTGTAGATATAGTTTCTTTTTTTTTGACATGGACATTTTATCCTTTTTCATCTGTTCTAGTTGGTATTTTGGTTCCGTTATTTTTCGTTGCCCCATTAGGAATTACTCTTGTAACATGGATATGTTCACAAACAAGACACGTAGACCGAAAACAACTATTTGAACCGTGTGGAAATCAAACACGGGACATGCAGTGCAGCAACCAATTGTCTAATCTTTGAACCAACCATGCCGTTGATTAAAAAGTTCACTTTAAGCAACAGCAAAAAAAGCTGGAGGTTATGTATTTGGCCATGTTTGAGACCTTTTTGGAAAGTTCGAACTGAGATACACCATATACTACTGTATAATGTACACCATTATATTACTAATGACTAAATTTTTCACTAAGTTTTTTTTTTTTTTTAAATGATGGTAAGCATTGATGGTGAATCGCACTAGTTTATTTAGAGTTTATTAACTCCAGCCTTGAAGAGTAAATGTTTACAGTATAAACTTTGAGTAAGTTTATACTGTAAACATTTCCTTACACTGGAAATCAAAAACATTATATTGTTATATTCACTAACCCTTTTCTCCGGCGGCATACGATCCCTCTCCGAATGGCACTTATCCATCAGCTGCCGACAGACAGACTTGAATACGGCGCGCAGCAGCGTGCGGCCGAACACCAGCGATGTGTCGTAGTGCGGCAGGGAGTCGCAGAACGCGGGCACGTGGCAGAATACTAGCCATCTGGAAAGTTTCATTATTATTAGAAAAACAAAAAATCAAAATCGGTCCAGAATTGACCGAGAAGTCAGTAAAATATAAATACATACAGCCGAACATAGCACCACCTCCTTTTTGAAGATGGTTAAAAATTGTCAATGTAGCTTAAAAATTTGCAAGATTTAAATGGAACTGAGCATGCCATGTAGGCCAGTTGACATTAAGTTGTGGGCTTTCGAATCGACCCTCCACAGGATTAAAACGACCAAAATTTAACCGTGTGTAACACTATTGGTGTCTTGACACAACGAGAGGGGGTCGAGCAACATTTGTATCCGCAACTAATTTGTTTCTCACATCAAGTTACGGGTTTATATGAAAGTGAAACAGAGATAAAAAAAAAAATTAGTCGTGGGCGCCCTTCCTCTGGTAGCTTAATAAATTGACGAGATAAAATTCAACATTGACAGAAAAATTAAAGGAATGTGCGGAAACCTTTGCTCAAGAAAGTGACACTTCAGATCAGGCAAAAAGGGAGTTCCCTTTCCTCTTAAAACTGCTATCAATAAATAAACCAAAAAAAATAGACCTAACCTCTTCAAAATAGCGGAGCAACAACACATTTTAAAATAAATTTTTAAACTTTATCAAAGCTATTTATTGTAATTCTAAAGTTAACATACCTTGTATAATTGATTTGGTATGCCGAAATATCTTCAGGGTTCGACACTTGCTGAAAATAAAAAAAAATATGATATAATTACACTGACATTGGTGTACTTAAACAATTTTAGGGTTGCAATAATGAGACATTACGAATATCTGTACCAATTACACACCTTGCATCCAGCAAGATGTGTAATTGATGGATCTTGACGGGGCTTGCCAAGGCCAGGCTTTAAGCGTAATTTAGACGGTACGAGTTTCTCGAACGTTTTGTTCGAGAAAATCGTACGCAATAATCGTAAGCAATAATCGCCATGACATTATCGTATCAAAGTGTTTAGACACAGGTAAGAAATAAATTCGAGTCGAGAAACTCGAACCGTCTAGGTATGAATGTTTAGACGGAGATGCTTTTTTGTTCTTACGATTATCGTACGTTCGAGACGAGAAACTCGCACCACCTGGGTATGTGTTTAGACGATGACATTTTTTCTATGCTCTTACGATTCTCGTATGTTCGAGGCGAGAAACTCGTACCGTCTAAATTGCGCTTTACTCAGTAAAGGTCTAACACGTCCTCTTGGTCCACTCAGAGCATAAGATATTTGATTATTGCCCACCCAAACAAAATGTATAAGGTGCAAGCAACCATCGATATATATGTATAGGTCGATGCAAGCAACAGTGTCGGTGTTTTAGAATAGTACTGTTTAGTACTACTGTATGGTACTGTTTTAGATGTAAATTAACTTCGTTAAATATTATTTATCTTGTACTAGCTTTTACTCGCGGCTTCGCTCCAGCTTTACCCTATACCAATAAAGGAACAGACTTTGGTTTTTTTATTTTTATTTAATGAGATAAAAATTATCCTATATCCGTTTCCTGCTTCTAAGCTACCTTCCCACCAATTTTCAACCAAATCGGTTCAGCCGTTCTTGAGTTATAAATAGTGTAACTAACACGACTTTCTTTTATTTATATAGATTAGAAGCTTTAGCGTATATTTTTTTTGACGCCCGGGGTAAAAGCTACTTTCTTCGCTCGGATTACTGCTTTATGGTGGTGTGCTTTCTTAGACAGTTTATTTTTAGTAAAATTTTAAACAATTTTAAAGTAAAAACTTTTCATATCTTTGAACCTTAAATGATATAAAACAAAAAACTCACCAGTTTCCTCACGCTAGGCGTCTCAAAGTTCCAGTGGTTGAAGCAATGCAGGAACATCTTGGCCAGATCATACATGGTCTGCCATTCCCTCTGGGGGAGGCTGTTGAATTTGAAGAGTACAAAGTTGGTGATGGCCTTGGCTATTGAGGGCCTCTCGAAGGGGGGTTGGCCTAGGGGGCCTTCGATGCGCGGATGGGAGCGGGTGAGGATGCATTTGCGGAGTATCTGTGGAGTGTGAACAAATGGTTATTCTAAAATCATGTCATTGGCTAAACTAGAACTTCTTCTTCTTCCTTGCGTGTCGATGAACTCAAATTAAACTTTTTCTGATCAATATTTCGCAACCTTTACTGCTGCGTCATTGGCCTCGTACAAATCCTGTAGAGTGCAGTACCTCTACCATGAGTTATAAGCAATAGTATTCGTCGCTACTCGATATCGACGCCGTAAATATTTTGTATGGCAAATTTTGCAGCGCCTCTAGCGGTCACTTGCGGAACCAAAATTTGCCATACAAAATATTTACGGCGTCGATATCGAGTAGCGACGAATACTATTGCTTAAAATTCATGGTAGAGGTACAGGCTGTTCTGCAGGATGGGCAACATATGACTCAAACCTATGAAAAAAGCCAAGATAATGAAGTTTGTCGTTAATTCCCTCGTCGTTCTCGTCTTTGCAATCGCGACTGCTGAGCGTAGGGTCTTAGGTCGGGCAAAAAAAGGAGCTACTGTTTTTTTAAGGTTCCGTACTTCAAAAAGAAAAAAATGGAAACCTTATACGATCACTTTGTTGTCCATCTGTCTGTCTGTCAAGACCTTTTATCTTGGGAACATCGAGATGGAAATTAAAACCATATACTCAGCTCGTTAAAGTATCAAACTTGCTAAGTTAACGGAATAAAAGATACGGCCGTTTATATCGCAAAAAAACGTACATTTCGACACTTTCAAGGGAATCAAAATTCATAAGGTACTTCCCGTTGACCCAGAATCCAGAAATTTGGTATGAAGCAAGAGCTCATAGCACAAGTTTGAGGAAAAATCTTCGTAACGCAATTCTGGAATCGAATTATTTTCATAAGTAAGTTTGTACTGAACCCTCAGTGCGCGAGTCCCACTCGCACTTGCCCGGTTTTTTCATTAGGATTTACTTTGTAATAGCTAAATCTCCGTTGAGATTACCGTGGTGACTGAAATTCGGTCTGGAGTACTACTATGCAGTTACCATATTTTATATGAAGTTTTTTTTCCTTTCCTTAATTTGCAATCAGTTTTAATTTTAGTAGATGTGTTGAAAATTGAAAGTGAAGTTAAGTATACTATTAATATAAAAGCAATGGATATATTATCATATCATCATAAAGATAGTATGGTAGGCACTTGATCAATTGGCAATTGCAGTCATTGACCCATGTAAAATTAACAGAATAACAATGACACTTACCTTGAATAAA
Source organism: Leucania comma (assembly GCA_958295575.1). Lineage (NCBI taxonomy): Eukaryota > Metazoa > Arthropoda > Insecta > Lepidoptera > Noctuidae > Leucania > Leucania comma. Next base: position 16,104,543 of record OY282477.1, on the reverse strand, counting down.
TAATAGTAAACCCGCTTAGTGTCATGATCATCTTCCCTGTGCATTGACATGAAGATGTTTTCCACATCCACCACTGCTCCTAGGAGGCGGTTCACCTCAGCCACAGGCAGGCCTTGCAGTTGGGTCACATGTTTTTCTGGAAATTTGGCACTGGTTATGGTGGAGTAATGGTGTTTAATTCTCATAGTGAAGTCATAGGCATAGTTTTTTCTGGAGCTGTTGTGCAGAAAATTACATTAAATTGCGAAAGATACGGTTATGGTTGGTTTTATATCAAACCCCAAAAGCTACAGTTTTTTGACTGACCAATATTTTAACAATTGTTAAGTGCCTGTAATTTTTTTATTGTGTTTATGATAAATCATTACAAAAAAAAAAACATTATTAATATTGCCCCACCCTAGGAATGACTCCTGGAACGTGGGTGGATTTAAAGATATGTAAACTCCACATACGCTACGTCACAATTGAAATGATAAATGATGTTTATTTTGCAAATAGGTTTTCAAAAACACTTTAACACATCAATTTAAACTAGATGAGACCAGTAATAGTGAGTTGTTGTCTAATTAGTTCAATAATATGTATAAATCAACAACATAACTATCTTCTACATTATCTGGTGATCTCATGATGTTGGCCATCATGCACCAGATCAAAATGTATTATTATGTAGCAAAAGTTATGATGACAACCTTTTACTTAATTAAAAGTGATTATGATTTTATTACACATCTTTCTCCAGATATTTTGGATACACTGATCTTACGAAAATATATTAAAAAGTCATCCCAAAGTTATAGAGAGTAGGAAAGCTGGTGGTCTATCTTGTTAGAAGTATAAGTACCTAAGTGATAAAAGAAAAATCAAGCTTGTGAACTTGTAACCAATGGATATTTCGACAGCAGGTGAAGTCTGTAATGATCATTGCGTCAATACTTGAGTAAAAGGTAGCAGTAACTGTATGTAAGTAGGCAGTAGGCACCAACCTAGAACATGGTTGCAGTTCCGACACGGATCATTGAAGCTGGCCAAAGGCTGGTTATCAGCTCGGGGATTGCCTTTCACTGTCTGCTGAGGTGCAGGTGTCTTCCAGCCATTGCAAGAGCACTCTGGGGTCTGAGGATAAAGTTATAAATTAAGTGGGACACAGGCCTCCTCTCTAAGAGAGGGAAAGGACACTAGTCCACCACGCAAACCCAGTGCGCGTTGGTGAACGTCACATGTCATCGAATTTTTGGGTCTAGGACACTTTTCTTACAATGTTTACCTTCACCGTTTTGAGAGCAATGGTGATGAAATAAATTACACAAAGTAAAGTGACATTAACAGTCAACTATTGCTGATTTATCAATTTGTTCTGTTTAGTCAGCCATCAGTAGTCATGTCCATCCATGTTCAAATGTCCCTCTGTAAGTTGTTTTTATGGAAACCTCTCAAGATGTAGTTGGTGTTATATTGCTTTGCCACTCTAAACCTAGGTCTGTTCTTCCGTTGCATGGCTCGAGAGAGTGGTATTATAAAAGCTATTTGTAGTCGATTTGATGTGTAATATTGATGCAAACTGTACAAAAGTATTATCAATACTGTTCATAAGTATTAAGTATGTTTGCACATTCTGAAAGTTTTGCAACAAATTAAGGTTTTTAGGGCAACACACTCAACTAACACCCGTATTTATAAAGAAGTATTTACTTGTTACTAAGTAAAATCTTATTAAGTCTTTACTTGACGTTTGAAACATGCATTCAAAATTCAAATATTTCTTAACTATAGAATACAAATAGTAGTTACTTGTTTATAAATACGGGTGTTAGTGAGGGTATTGACTTTTTTCAGCAAAACATTTCATAATGATAGAATTACAAATGTTTTACCACTATTTAGGATTTAACATTGAAATAATATTTCATTTATATTATAGGAATAGGAATAACTTACTTGGCACTCTGAGTAAATAGCCAACTTGAGTAGCTTCTTATTATGCGGCCAATTATAGACTTGTTGTTTCCGCTGCTGTATGCGCTGCAGGTTTGACTGCCGGGAGGCCTGTCCCTCACTGCCTGCTGGCGTGGCAGCATTGCTTGACGATGCATCATCTGCATTAACGCTTGATGTTGCTACAAATGTTAAAATAATCGTGGTTTATTTTTGTAGAAATGTTCCGTTATGTGTATTTGGTTGGGATATATTGTAGCAGTCACGCTTGTGTGATGAGGGTGATCAGTAACGTTGAGTATTGAATAACGTTGTTAATTTATTTAGCAAGTTATGATAAATCTATCACTTATTATTATAAAATGATTACTTTGGACCACTCCGTTGATGTTTAAAATGCAATGGAATTAATGTTTTGGCCAGCAACAAGTATACAATTACTGAAATTGATTGTTGTTATTATATAATTGTAAATTGTTTATTTACCTTCGTGTCCGTGTGTTTGTGAAGAATCTGCTTCGGTGCTTGTCATAGCTATGTCTGTAATTTCGTCGTTGATTTGAGAAGACATATTAAATGCTCCTTAGCTGTAGCCCGCTCAGGCATTTACAATTCCAACATTATTCAGCACGGAAATACGAGCACAAATAGCATTATTAATAATCTTAATTCACCAAAATTGTTAAAAGTTGATGTTTTATTATCTGTGAATTCTGTGATAGCTTGCAGGCGCGGCGAGAATTCCACAGATATCAAATTGCGTGATATTCTCTATGATCTTACAGAAATCATAGACAAGCTAGATTGATTAAAATCGACTAAATCAGTGTGATCTTACCCTAATAAACGGAAATGTCAGTTATATTTAGCGGGAAAAAGGGAGCGGGAGATTTCAAATAAAAAAATGTTTTTCTGTTGGAAGGTGTTACTGATTTTACTGATTACGTTGTTGTAAGGGATACGTGTGTTTTATTATTATTTGATTACAAATTGAGATAAACTTAAAAAGTGAGGGGTTTAATGGTTTTATAACATAAATTAAACCTGACATGTAGAAATGATATTTGACTACATTTTATTAAAATATTATTCGAACTTATTAATTAAAAATCTGAAACTGATACTATAAAAATATGTTTTATCTACCTAATTGCTGTATGTTCTTCTGTTCTCCCTAGACTATACGTATCCATTACAGCCAAACAAATTGTAACGTAGTCCGCGCTCCTGGAAGTGTCAGTTTCAGCTGTATCAGTGCGCGCGGGAATTCGTATGAATCGGTCATGTTCGCTGCGGTTGTGAATATTAGCAACTTTTCGTAATATCCTTTAGACTATTCATATTTTAAATTATTTGTTTTATAATAAAAGTATTAGTGAAAATAATAAACAACATTTTTTTTTGTTTTATCACCGAAATCTGCCCAAATTTATTTTTACTCTTTTTAAACTTTCTCTAATGAAAAAAAATCATTAAAAAATGGATTCAAAGTTATTTCTTCGAGTAAACGAGACTTATGACGATTTTTTCAATCGTTGCAACAATATATCCTATTTCGATTGTAGTGAGGAAGAAATGTTATGGTGGATGATGGGTTCCAGACGTTTACCTTTGAAGGAAATAGTGCCGATAACTGTGATATTGGTGGTAATATTTCTGACTGGAGTGGTAGGGAATGCGTGCGTGTGTGTGGTTATAGTGAAGCATCCTGGGTTGCATACTGCGACGAATTATTATCTCTTCAGTTTGGCTGTTAGCGATCTTTTGCTGCTTATGTTTGGTGAGTACATACACAGTAATTAAATATGACTTTTAATATGTGAAAACTTTTTAAACCAATATTTAATAAATAATTTGCTATAAATTTATTTTTAAAAATTTGCATTCATTGTTTTTTCAAATACGGTAAGTACTTACCTGAATAAATATGTTAAATTCCTTTGTCTTAGCATTTACGCATGTTTTGGATTTTTTTTTGTAATAATGTTTTTCTGGATTCGGAGTCTACAGTTTTTTTTAAACCCCAACAGAATTTCGTTTCACATATACCTACGTAATGTATTTTTTTTTAAAGTTAACTTTTAGTTTTAAATAAGTGTATGGCTACGTAATCATGTCTTCTTGGTATTTCTGATTTTCTACAAGGAATAAACTAACTCGTTTTTTTTTTAACATAAATTCACCATCACCCAAAGGTAATTTGGTCAGCCATGGCGATCTTATCATCCACGATCACATTACTTTTTACAAGCACTCTATGGAGAGCCATAATTTTAACGTTATTGAATACGTAATGAAGTAGTATACGTGTGAATAGCACTCAAGGTGTTTCAAGGGACATCTCACGCACTAATTTTTCGCCTCATTTATAGACTTTGAAATTCGACGAAATACAAATAAATTCGTCCTCTTACCAGATATGTATATTTTATCTATAACTAGCGACGTTCTATTGCAAAACAGCATGTTAACCCTAAAGGCGCTGTCGATGATCACTATTTATTACAACTACGTACAAGCTTTTAGGTGTGCCTACCTAAAGACTGCCGAAGGATGTCCACTGTTGGTCATAGGCCTCCCCCAAGTGTCGCCAAAACGACCGAACCTGTGCGTCTCGCATCCTTATCGGACCTTGTGGGCGGCCTTCTAACGCTGCGTCTTCCTGAACGTGGTCTTTCAGCCCCAACGACCATCAGTTCTGCGAGCAATTGAATGTGTCCTGCCCACTATAACTTAAGTTTGGCGATTCTTTGGGCTACGTCGGTAACCGTGGTTCTCCTGCGAATATCTTCATTTCTGATGTGATTGAGGGTGTGTACCTACATAGTATTTTCTTATTTTATGCAGTTACTTAAAATTCAAGGACTTTATCATCTCTTACTTGGTCAGTCGGTTAACATATCTTCTTTTAGCACATTTCTTTGTTAGTCGTCTACTTAGCAACCACTCCCTTTATAAACATTCTAACTTAACTTTATAACCTTAAATTCTGTCAGAGGCTTCGCCTACGTGAAAGCAGAAAATTTACCCAAGGGAACACACTTCAGGAATAAAATGAATCCTATGTTCTAAATTGAGCATTCACTCAAAAAAAAACCCAGCTCCGGCAGAAACGAGATGTATCTCGAATATAATAATAAGTAATAAAACAATAACTAACTATTATCTTGATGTTTACTTGCAAACATATAAAAATTGCCAGTTGAAGTTGAGTGGGAAGATCGCGCCCCAAGTTGGGCGCCAGTTTTTTGTCTTCTTCAATTATGTAGTTTAACAACAATGATAAAACAAATATATGGTTCTGAATAGTTATGTTGAAAATGGAATCATCGAAGTGATCTGATGATGATGATGGAGCTAGGAGGCAGACACCGGAACTCCGTAATTAATCAATGTATCCTAGTGTTAGGCTCTGGCAATTTTTATATGTTTGCAAGTAAGCATCCAGATAATAGTTAGTTATTGTTTTATTACTTACCTTTTGAATACCGTAATTAGAGACATAATAGAAAGACAATAGGTGTGCGGACGCCGGCGTCCTCTCGGTTCTTAACAGTTCTACTTAAAAAAACTTAACAAATTAAACTACTGACGCACCAGCAACTGCAACCAGTGATTGATCACCAGCGCATCATGCTTATTAGGTAAGAACATGCCCGATGCACTGTAGTATTTAGGCGGCCCCAACATTGTCCAAAGAGTTTTTGTATTCAGCTTCTAAAAAAAAACAAATATTTTTATTTAAAACGTCAGAAGCTAGTGCATGGTACCAAATAGGTCGTTTAGAAATAACCGGCAACAAACTCCATGGTTACTCTTTTTAAAAATGGTTGGAAGTCTGGCCAATGAAAGCGTGATCTGAAGTTTTTTTTTTAATCTTAAATGGCAACCTTATTTAGCCGTCAAAAGCACGTCCAATACTCTTTTGAGCACGTCAAAGTCTGTGGTTTTAATTGTCAGTGTATTGTAACAGAGAAAATATTATTTAAGTACAATCCAAAGAGAATAAATAAGGGGGGAATTACAATCGCAGGTTCCAACCTGCCACAATCTTTAAAACGCTGCTGAGCTTTTTTATTGAAAGATTTTTTTACTTAATAGTTTTTTTTTTACTTTTTTTGTATGCTTCGAAAGTATATTAACTTTATCATGGTTAAAACAATAAAAAGTTATATGCGAAAGCTGCTTCATACTATAATCAGTAATTTTAAAGAAAAACAACAATGTTAATATACGATCTCGGATTTTTAAATTAGTATGACATTATAATCTTGATCATTGTTGACTGACTAAATACTTTTTCTTATGTTTATAGATAACTTTGGAGATATTCAAGGACTCAGTGAAAATAAAAAAAAAATTAGCGGAGAAAAAAATCTTTATTAAAACTAAGTTCAGAGAAGGAATTATCTTCACTAACGTGCATATGAGTGGTACAATACGTTTAAAAGCGAACGAGCTGATATGATGAAACATTTCCTCGGCCTGGTAGGCCATCAATCAACTCAACTGCAGTCAACATCGCAAAAGTGAAGGAAATCCTATTTCAAGTTTGAGAGAGAAAGCTGCTGAACTTTCTGTGTCTCACTAGTCGGTCCGTACCATTTGAAACAATCACTTGCGTTTGTATCATTTCTAAAAAAGAGCATACTTAGAAGGCGATAAAATAAATTTGGAAGAATATTATAGGTACATTTTGTGTATTATTGTCCTTTTTCCGTTACTTTCTTGACGACAGAGAAGTATAATGTAATAAAAGATCTTATTGTATTCTTGTATCTTTTGGATATTAGTCAAAGACCGAGTCAGTGCGCCATAGGTCAGAATGAGGTGATTACACATTAAGGATCGAGCCCAAGTCGTTAATTCGTCTAGTTTTAAGGGCGCACACTTTTTTTTTATGGTAGGTAAAATCATCCAATGACAAATCCCGCCCTTGGGCGGAGCGGGAAGTAGTGTCAGACTCTTACTGACTAAAAACCTACCCCATTCCTTCGTTGCCTATCCGGGGTCTGGTATTCCTTTCGAAAGCTGACCCATGACCCCAGAGGGCGCACACTTGCTGTTTTTCGCAAGTGTGCGCCCTTGACCGATGTATGCTAATCTCTTCATTAGCTTAAGTAATCGTGTCTGTCTGGGGTCGTGAAGAAATGTTAGAGGACAGGTGGGAATTATTGAGAGATTTGTAGTAGAGACTTAAAAAAATGGCGCGTTTCTACAAAGTTTTAATAAAAAATCACCCACGTGGGAGTCAGACTCACGCACGTAGGGTCCGTATAACAACTTTTCTTTTTCTTTTTTTTATTTATCATCAACAAGTGCTTGATTGCAATCCCACCTGATGGTAAGCAGTGATGCAATCGTTGATGGTGAAGCGCACTAGTTTATTAAGAGCCTATTTACTCTAGCCTTGAAGACACCAAATTACAATTATATGATGGGAAGACCGCAGCAGGCAAAATGTTCTAGTCCTTCGATGTACGCGGTATAAATTATACAATTTATTTTTTAGTATTTTTTATTATAGCGGCAACAGAAATACATCACCTGTGAAAATTTCAATTGTCTAGCTATCACGGTTCATGAGAAGCAGCCTGGTGATAGACGGACGGCCAGGTTGAGTCTAAATAATAGGGTTCCTTTTTTACCCTTTGGGTATGGAATCCTAAAAAGTATTTAGTTGGTAATAACAAACCAGATTATTTTTGTGTTTGTTTTTTTAAATATTATTGGTTCCATTTTTGTCCTGGAAAGCTCCTAGCTCTTCTTTAGGTCGGACTAAGTTTTATAGCGCTTTAGAATTTTGAATATCTCAGCTAAAGCTCGGGCCTTTAATTTTTGTTTTTCGCTTGTAAACCTCCACTCTAAGTGGAACGAGTGGGATTGTCTGATGTTTAGTGACTTTTATCCAGTTGTGGTCCTCCAGTTACTCTTCGCGCAACACTACATTTTGGTTTGGTTTGTGACAGTAGGCTCTCTCTTCAATTGATGTAGGTATCTAAGTTCAGTTTGAGAGCAGTGGTGGCCGAGTGGTAACGGCCCCGACTTACGATTAGTAGGTCACGGGTTCAAGCCCGGCCAGGAGCATTACTTTGTGGAATTTATTTCATCATCACTGTTCTCAAAACGGTGAAGGAAAACATCGTGAGGAAACCGGCATGTCCTAGAACCAAAAATTCGAAGACATGTGACATCCACCAACCCGAACTGGGCTCGCGTGGTGGATTACGGCCCATTCCCTCTTTTAGAGAGGAGACCTGTGTCCCAGCAGTAGGAACATTAAAAGGCTGATGATGATGATGATGATGATGATGATCTAAGTTTTACGCACGATCCTGTTGAGATAGGCAGGCGTGTATTATATCGCGTGCTCCTGGAACGCAAAGGGCTAAGAAGGCACTAAGGTGTGGTTTTAGTTAGCAAAAGTTTGACTCGCTCTCCTGCTCCGCCCTAGGGCGGGAGAAGTCATTGGAAGATTTCTCACCTTAAAAAAATACAGACAAAATTTTTACGTAGGTTTCATTTTCGCTTATAGGTTTGTGAATCTCTACGATGAAGAAATACGAGTATGCCTCAATATCGTAAACCAATGAATCGCGTTAGTATGAGATAAATCTGTATTTCATTTATGAAACAAACTGCTCTTGGCTTGAAGAAAAGATTTTTCGTTTATGCTTCTTTGCATTTCCATTTTATACGCTTGGCTCCTTATACGCTTGGCATTTACATTACTTGTATTTTTCCAAGCATTAGGCTTAACATTTAATTTTATGGGTATTTCATACCTCAATAATATTTATGAACATTTATCTTGTTCTAACCACCAAAATTGGTAAGGCCAAGAGTTATTAACACTAATTTCCATATCCTCCCTCTATGTTCTCGAAACCTCTACGGTCCGAACTAAGTGTTTCGCCTCATCGTTTATACCGCGTAAATTGAACATGGAACAATTTGCCTGTTGCGGTCTTCTCGTCTGATTATAATTTAAGTGTCTTCAAGCGTCACCATCTGCGATTGCATCACTGTTTACCGTCAGGTGAGATCGCAGTCAAGCGCTAGTTTATATATATATAAAAAAAATATAGGTTTAGTTTCAGTAAGTAGCACGCATTAGTGCCCGAATAAGCTGAAACATTTTAGTTTTATAGTACCTAGTTTGTTTTTACAAGTGGCTAAAATGACACATTATAGACGAGGTAATTTTACTCCGGAATCTGGGCGATACCCACTCCAGTCGGTCGTAAATCTTGGTAGGCCTTGAAATTCTCCGCTTGTAACGAATTTTCTTTTCTTATTTTTATATTGGGTACATGAACCTAGATTGGGTAGATTTATTTTTATTATTTTAATACTTTTTTAAGTAAAAATTTAAAACGATATTTATTTCTTTATGATGGGTGTCAGTTTCGACATCATCTACTGCTATATTAGTTGGTTCTATATCTCGGTAGGTACCGCTGGTAGGTACTAAAAATAAAGCAAACTGTAAAACTAAAAAATCGGGTACGTGCGAGTCGGGTTAGGGTTCACGGAGGGTTCCGTATAAACTTTCTTATGAAAACAGTTCAATTCCCGAACCACTAAAAAGATTTTTTGTGACTTAAGTTCTACAAAATTTACGTTTTTCTTATTTTGTCCTAAGTTTGTGCTATGAGACTTTACTTCATGCCAAATGTTTGAATTCTAGATAAAAAAAAATAAAACTAAATTCATAGGGTATTTCTATGAATTTTTTTTTTAATTTTTCAGAGTGTGAGATATACGTTTTCTTTTTTTTTTTCGTTAACTTAGAAGTTTGATTTTTTCACAACTTCAAGGGACTGCAGATCTGAGTATACGGTTTTTATTTCATTTCGATACCTCCATACGTTCCCGAGATAAAGGGTCTTGAAAGCCAGACAGACAGACGGACAACAAAGTGATCCTATAAGGGCTCCGTTTTTACAAGCTTTCTATTAGCTTGCACTGTATGTAACTATGTGTGTTCGGCTCAAATCTTGCAACTCAATTTTGAAGCAGATATCTTCAACCGATTGAGCTGAAATTTTACATGCATGTGTAAATCGGGTGACAATGCAACATTATGATAACATGGAGCTGATCTGATGATGGAGCTGGAAGGTAGCCATAGGAACTTAGCAATAAAACAATACAACCCCATCGAGTTTGGGCTCGCTTGATTAGTATTGACGAGTACTTTGATTCTGTATGATAGCCAGGGTCTGATGATGGAGCCGGAAGGTGGTCTTAGAAACTCCGCAGTTAAACGATACAACCCCATCGAATTTGGGCTCGTTTGATTCATATTGACGAGTACTTTCATCCTATATGGTAACTAAGGTCTGATGATGGAGGTGGAAGGTGGTAACAGGAACTCCGCACTTAAACGACAAAATCCATCGAATTTGGGCTCGTTTAGTTTGTATTGACGAGTACTTTCATCCTATATGGTAGCCAGGGTCTGATGATGGAGCTGGAAGGTGTTCATAGGAACTCCGCAGTTAAACGATACGACCCCATCGAGTTTGAGCTTGTTTGATTAGTATTGACGAGTAGTTTGATCATGAATGGTAGCCAGGGTCTGATGATGAAGTCGGAAGGTGGCCATAGGAACTCCGCAGTTAAACGATACAACCCCATCGCATTTGGGCTCCTTTGATTCGTATTGACGAGTACTTGGATCCGATATGGTAACCAGGGTCTGATGATGGAGCTGGAAGGTTGCCATAGGAACTATGCAATTAAAAGATATAACCCCATCGACTTTAGGCTCATTTGATTTGTGATGACGAGTACTTTGATCATGAATGGTAGCCAGGGTCTGATGATGAAGTCGGAAGGTGGCCATAGGAACTCCGCAGTTAAACGACACAACCCCATCGAATTTGGGCTCGTTTGATTTGTATTGACGAGTGCTTGGATCCTGTATGGTAACCAAATTTTGATGATGGAGCTGGAAGGTTACCATAGTAACTTCGTAAGAAATCGACACAATCCCATCGAGTTTGGACTCATTTGATTTTTATTGATGAGTACTTGGATCTTATATGGTAACCAGGGTCTGATGATGGAGCTGGAAGGTGGTCATAGGAACTCCGCAGTTAAACGACACAACCCCATCGAATTTGGGCTCGTTTGATTTGTATTGACGAGTGCTTGGATCCTATATGGTAACCATATGGTAACCAAATTTTGATGATGGAGCTGGAAGGTTACCATAGTAACTTCGTAAGAAATCGACACAATCCCATCGAGTTTAGGCTCATTTGATTTTTATTGATGAGTACTTGGATCTTATATGGTAACCAGAGTCTGATGATGGAGCTGAAAGGTTGCCATAGGAACTTAAGTTACTTACCGAACACGGCAAGTTCGCGAAGTACCTGTACAAGATTCGTGCGGAGATGACGCCCGGGTGTCGCCACTGTGCGGAGCGCCCGGAAGAAACGGTGGAGCACACAGTCGAGGTGTGCCCCGCTTAGGAAGAGCATCGCCGTGTACTTGTGGGGGCGATCGGTGACGGCGATCTCTCGCGCCGGGGCTTGGTTCAGGCCATGCTCCGGAGCGAGGAGGAGTGCAGGTGGTCGCCTCCTTCTGCGAAGCAGTAATGCTAGCAAACGAGGAGGCCGACCACATTAGGCAACGGCGCACACGCCACCGCTACCGCTTGGATTCCGATCCCAATTTCCGGCCACAGTAGGCGCGGCCTCGCGGACGGCGGTTAATGGGTAGCTCGCTGTCCGTCCATCCGGTAACGGCGCAAGTCGTTTACGGCATGCACTGTTCCCACGGGCCTCAAGGAGTTGTGAGCAAACTGTAGGGGCCCAGCAGGGCCGAAGCCTACTGGGGTCAAAAGTTATGTGAAAATGTCACCCGGGGCCCTGGGACGAAGGCAATGAATGGAACAGGGCAGATTTTTGTGTGACATAACTCTAAATCCAATATTCTCCTTTTTCTCAGTCATACTCTTGGTGGAGTGGTAGTGGTCTTCTGGTAGGTTGGTTGCGGCTTTTGCGAGACTTCTCTATCTCTCTCTATTCATGGCACTACGTGTACATTCAATGAGGGAACAGTCTGAAGATGATTTAGTGAGGTCTGTCCATCTGGTAGGCGATTGGCCGCGAGAACGTAGGCCATCTACTCTTTCCTGTACCACTAAACGTTCCAAAGAGCTTTCATTGCGTATGATATATCCAAACAGCTTAAAAATTCGCTGTTCCACCATCGACGAAAGTTTTTGTTTTGATGCAAAGCTCTTTAGGAATGGAACCGTTAGTGCGTTGAGCAGTCTGTTTTATCCTCAGTAAACGCCTCCAGCGTCACATTTCAAGAGCGTCAATCGTTTTACGTTGCTTGAATCTTCTCCGCATTTCCTAGGATTTGTGATTGTGGATCCCAGGTAGATAAACTCTGGACAACTTCGCAATTGGCTATTTCATGTAAGTTAGGTTGATTGTTAGTCTTACGATCCACCACCATCATTTTGGTTTCATAAATCCAACCTGGTAGACTTCTCACGTGGTCGCCTCTTTTTGCGAAGCAGTAATGCTAGCCAAGGAGGAGGCCGACCGCATCAGGCAACAGCGCTTACGCCGCAGCCACCGCCGTAATTCCGATCCCGATTTCCTGCCACCGTAGACGCGGGCTTACGGACGGCGGGCAATGGGTAGCTCGCTGAGTCGCTGTCCGTCCGGTAACAGACTGAACCAAGCCGAAGGGCGGGGGATGTCATTGGATGATTTTACCCAACATAAAAAAAAACCTGGCAGACTTCTAAAGATAGCAGACTAAGTTTCAGCTTTCCTATGATATGGGTAGCAAATGTGAGGATTTGCTGAGAATACAAATGTGATTTAAATAAGGTATAACTAAAAAGTAAAAAATAAATTACAAATAAAAAAACTTTTTTAAAAACAAGCTTTCAATTAAATGGGCTAAAAAGAAGAAAATAAACTTTTCCTTTATAACTTTTACTATCAATTTATAACGACATTACACAATTTATATGATATAAAAGCTTGTCGCGAGATTTAGCTGTGTAAATACCTACACACTACATAGCTAAATAACTTCATTAATTAAATAAGTTAAATAACTTCATCTATTGATTTTAATATTTTCAAAATCTCGCGACAAGCTTTTATATCATATAAATGGTGTAATGTCGTTATAAATTGATAGTAAAAGTTATAAAGGAAAAGTTTATTTTCTTCTTTTTAGCCCATTTAATTGAAAGCTTGTTTTTAAAAAAGTTTTTTTATTTGTAATTTATTGCCTTTTAAGTCACAATAATTGTATTAAAACTGTACTATGATACTACTGTGTTCAATGTACACTAAATAATTAAATATAATTTATAAATATTGGCTTTTACTTCGGTTCAGGCACTACGTCTTTGCCCTCTGACAGCTCAGTAAAGTCCGCACAGTACATAACTGGAAACAAAGACAGGACAAAGCGAACAAAATCGTGATCCGAGACTTGTTACCTAGGAGTAGTAAGTCGCTCAGTCTAGTGTGGACGACTGGACCTTACTTCAGTTTATTTTCGTATTTACTGTGTGATTAATTAGAATTCAATCATTTTCGCAAACAGTTCTACATAATAGCGTGAAAACATTTAAATTACAAAAAATCGCATGTTTACTATTGAAAGCTAGATAGCTGACATAAGATGTCAGCTAGCTCTATTTTTACAAGCTTTCTATTAGCTTGCACTGTATGTAACTATGTGTGTTCGGCTCAAATCTTGCAACTCAATTTTGAAGCAGATATCTTCAACCGATTGAGCTGAAATTTTACATGCATGTGTAAATCGGGTGACAATGCAACATTATGATAACATGGAGCTGATCTGATGATGGAGCTGGAAGGTAGCCATAGGAACTTAGCAATAAAACAATACAACCCCATCGAGTTTGGGCTCGCTTGATTAGTATTGACGAGTACTTTGATTCTGTATGATAGCCAGGGTCTGATGATGGAGCCGGAAGGTGGTCTTAGAAACTCCGCAGTTAAACGATACAACCCCATCGAATTTGGGCTCGTTTGATTCATATTGACGAGTACTTTCATCCTATATGGTAACTAAGGTCTGATGATGGAGGTGGAAGGTGGTAACAGGAACTCCGCACTTAAACGACAAAATCCATCGAATTTGGGCTCGTTTAGTTTGTATTGACGAGTACTTTCATCCTATATGGTAGCCAGGGTCTGATGATGGAGCTGGAAGGTGTTCATAGGAACTCCGCAGTTAAACGATACGACCCCATCGAGTTTGAGCTTGTTTGATTAGTATTGACGAGTAGTTTGATCATGAATGGTAGCCAGGGTCTGATGATGAAGTCGGAAGGTGGCCATAGGAACTCCGCAGTTAAACGATACAACCCCATCGCATTTGGGCTCCTTTGATTCGTATTGACGAGTACTTGGATCCGATATGGTAACCAGGGTCTGATGATGGAGCTGGAAGGTTGCCATAGGAACTATGCAATTAAAAGATATAACCCCATCGACTTTAGGCTCATTTGATTTGTGATGACGAGTACTTTGATCATGAATGGTAGCCAGGGTCTGATGATGAAGTCGGAAGGTGGCCATAGGAACTCCGCAGTTAAACGACACAACCCCATCGAATTTGGGCTCGTTTGATTTGTATTGACGAGTGCTTGGATCCTGTATGGTAACCAAATTTTGATGATGGAGCTGGAAGGTTACCATAGTAACTTCGTAAGAAATCGACACAATCCCATCGAGTTTGGACTCATTTGATTTTTATTGATGAGTACTTGGATCTTATATGGTAACCAGGGTCTGATGATGGAGCTGGAAGGTGGTCATAGGAACTCCGCAGTTAAACGACACAACCCCATCGAATTTGGGCTCGTTTGATTTGTATTGACGAGTGCTTGGATCCTATATGGTAACCATATGGTAACCAAATTTTGATGATGGAGCTGGAAGGTTACCATAGTAACTTCGTAAGAAATCGACACAATCCCATCGAGTTTAGGCTCATTTGATTTTTATTGATGAGTACTTGGATCTTATATGGTAACCAGAGTCTGATGATGGAGCTGAAAGGTTGCCATAGGAACTTAAGTTACTTACCGAACACGGCAAGTTCGCGAAGTACCTGTACAAGATTCGTGCGGAGATGACGCCCGGGTGTCGCCACTGTGCGGAGCGCCCGGAAGAAACGGTGGAGCACACAGTCGAGGTGTGCCCCGCTTAGGAAGAGCATCGCCGTGTACTTGTGGGGGCGATCGGTGACGGCGATCTCTCGCGCCGGGGCTTGGTTCAGGCCATGCTCCGGAGCGAG
The DNA here is from genome assembly GCA_958295575.1 of Leucania comma. Lineage (NCBI taxonomy): Eukaryota > Metazoa > Arthropoda > Insecta > Lepidoptera > Noctuidae > Leucania > Leucania comma. The sequence goes on along the minus strand of OY282477.1, from coordinate 16,089,282 downwards.
GAGGAGTGCAGGTGGTCGCCTCCTTCTGCGAAGCAGTAATGCTAGCAAACGAGGAGGCCGACCACATTAGGCAACGGCGCACACGCCACCGCTACCGCTTGGATTCCGATCCCAATTTCCGGCCACAGTAGGCGCGGGCTCGCGGACGGCGGTTAATGGGTAGCTCGCTGTCCGTCCATCCGGTAACGGCGCAAGTCGTTTACGGCATGCACTGTTCCCACGGGCCTCAAGGAGTTGTGAGCAAACTGTAGGGGCCCAGCAGGGCCGAAGCCTACTGGGGTCAAAAGTTATGTGAAAATGTCACCCGGGGCCCTGGGACGAAGGCAATGAATGGAACAGGGCAGATTTTTGTGTGACATAACTCTAAATCCAATATTCTCCTTTTTCTCAGTCATACTCTTGGTGGAGTGGTAGTGGTCTTCTGGTAGGTTGGTTGCGGCTTTTGCGAGACTTCTCTATCTCTCTCTATTCATGGCACTACGTGTACATTCAATGAGGGAACAGTCTGAAGATGATTTAGTGAGGTCTGTCCATCTGGTAGGCGATTGGCCGCGAGAACGTAGGCCATCTACTCTTTCCTGTACCACTAAACGTTCCAAAGAGCTTTCATTGCGTATGATATATCCAAACAGCTTAAAAATTCGCTGTTCCACCATCGACGAAAGTTTTTGTTTTGATGCAAAGCTCTTTAGGAATGGAACCGTTAGTGCGTTGAGCAGTCTGTTTTATCCTCAGTAAACGCCTCCAGCGTCACATTTCAAGAGCGTCAATCGTTTTACGTTGCTTGAATCTTCTCCGCATTTCCTAGGATTTGTGATTGTGGATCCCAGGTAGATAAACTCTGGACAACTTCGCAATTGGCTATTTCATGTAAGTTAGGTTGATTGTTAGTCTTACGATCCACCACCATCATTTTGGTTTCATAAATCCAACCTGGTAGACTTCTCACGTGGTCGCCTCTTTTTGCGAAGCAGTAATGCTAGCCAAGGAGGAGGCCGACCGCATCAGGCAACAGCGCTTACGCCGCAGCCACCGCCGTAATTCCGATCCCGATTTCCTGCCACCGTAGACGCGGGCTTACGGACGGCGGGCAATGGGTAGCTCGCTGAGTCGCTGTCCGTCCGGTAACAGACTGAACCAAGCCGAAGGGCGGGGGATGTCATTGGATGATTTTACCCAACATAAAAAAAAACCTGGCAGACTTCTAAAGATAGCAGACTAAGTTTCAGCTTTCCTATGATATGGGTAGCAAATGTGAGGATTTGCTGAGAATACAAATGTGATTTAAATAAGGTATAACTAAAAAGTAAAAAATAAATTACAAATAAAAAAACTTTTTTAAAAACAAGCTTTCAATTAAATGGGCTAAAAAGAAGAAAATAAACTTTTCCTTTATAACTTTTACTATCAATTTATAACGACATTACACAATTTATATGATATAAAAGCTTGTCGCGAGATTTAGCTGTGTAAATACCTACACACTACATAGCTAAATAACTTCATTAATTAAATAAGTTAAATAACTTCATCTATTGATTTTAATATTTTCAAAATCTCGCGACAAGCTTTTATATCATATAAATGGTGTAATGTCGTTATAAATTGATAGTAAAAGTTATAAAGGAAAAGTTTATTTTCTTCTTTTTAGCCCATTTAATTGAAAGCTTGTTTTTAAAAAAGTTTTTTTATTTGTAATTTATTGCCTTTTAAGTCACAATAATTGTATTAAAACTGTACTATGATACTACTGTGTTCAATGTACACTAAATAATTAAATATAATTTATAAATATTGGCTTTTACTTCGGTTCAGGCACTACGTCTTTGCCCTCTGACAGCTCAGTAAAGTCCGCACAGTACATAACTGGAAACAAAGACAGGACAAAGCGAACAAAATCGTGATCCGAGACTTGTTACCTAGGAGTAGTAAGTCGCTCAGTCTAGTGTGGACGACTGGACCTTACTTCAGTTTATTTTCGTATTTACTGTGTGATTAATTAGAATTCAATCATTTTCGCAAACAGTTCTACATAATAGCGTGAAAACATTTAAATTACAAAAAATCGCATGTTTACTATTGAAAGCTAGATAGCTGACATAAGATGTCAGCTAGCTCTATTTTTACAAGCTTTCTATTAGCTTGCACTGTATGTAACTATGTGTGTTCGGCTCAAATCTTGCAACTCAATTTTGAAGCAGATATCTTCAACCGATTGAGCTGAAATTTTACATGCATGTGTAAATCGGGTGACAATGCAACATTATGATAACATGGAGCTGATCTGATGATGGAGCTGGAAGGTAGCCATAGGAACTTAGCAATAAAACAATACAACCCCATCGAGTTTGGGCTCGCTTGATTAGTATTGACGAGTACTTTGATTCTGTATGATAGCCAGGGTCTGATGATGGAGCCGGAAGGTGGTCTTAGAAACTCCGCAGTTAAACGATACAACCCCATCGAATTTGGGCTCGTTTGATTCATATTGACGAGTACTTTCATCCTATATGGTAACTAAGGTCTGATGATGGAGGTGGAAGGTGGTAACAGGAACTCCGCACTTAAACGACAAAATCCATCGAATTTGGGCTCGTTTAGTTTGTATTGACGAGTACTTTCATCCTATATGGTAGCCAGGGTCTGATGATGGAGCTGGAAGGTGTTCATAGGAACTCCGCAGTTAAACGATACGACCCCATCGAGTTTGAGCTTGTTTGATTAGTATTGACGAGTAGTTTGATCATGAATGGTAGCCAGGGTCTGATGATGAAGTCGGAAGGTGGCCATAGGAACTCCGCAGTTAAACGATACAACCCCATCGCATTTGGGCTCCTTTGATTCGTATTGACGAGTACTTGGATCCGATATGGTAACCAGGGTCTGATGATGGAGCTGGAAGGTTGCCATAGGAACTATGCAATTAAAAGATATAACCCCATCGACTTTAGGCTCATTTGATTTGTGATGACGAGTACTTTGATCATGAATGGTAGCCAGGGTCTGATGATGAAGTCGGAAGGTGGCCATAGGAACTCCGCAGTTAAACGACACAACCCCATCGAATTTGGGCTCGTTTGATTTGTATTGACGAGTGCTTGGATCCTGTATGGTAACCAAATTTTGATGATGGAGCTGGAAGGTTACCATAGTAACTTCGTAAGAAATCGACACAATCCCATCGAGTTTGGACTCATTTGATTTTTATTGATGAGTACTTGGATCTTATATGGTAACCAGGGTCTGATGATGGAGCTGGAAGGTGGTCATAGGAACTCCGCAGTTAAACGACACAACCCCATCGAATTTGGGCTCGTTTGATTTGTATTGACGAGTGCTTGGATCCTATATGGTAACCATATGGTAACCAAATTTTGATGATGGAGCTGGAAGGTTACCATAGTAACTTCGTAAGAAATCGACACAATCCCATCGAGTTTAGGCTCATTTGATTTTTATTGATGAGTACTTGGATCTTATATGGTAACCAGAGTCTGATGATGGAGCTGAAAGGTTGCCATAGGAACTTAAGTTACTTACCGAACACGGCAAGTTCGCGAAGTACCTGTACAAGATTCGTGCGGAGATGACGCCCGGGTGTCGCCACTGTGCGGAGCGCCCGGAAGAAACGGTGGAGCACACAGTCGAGGTGTGCCCCGCTTAGGAAGAGCATCGCCGTGTACTTGTGGGGGCGATCGGTGACGGCGATCTCTCGCGCCGGGGCTTGGTTCAGGCCATGCTCCGGAGCGAGGAGGAGTGCAGGTGGTCGCCTCCTTCTGCGAAGCAGTAATGCTAGCAAACGAGGAGGCCGACCACATTAGGCAACGGCGCACACGCCACCGCTACCGCTTGGATTCCGATCCCAATTTCCGGCCACAGTAGGCGCGGGCTCGCGGACGGCGGTTAATGGGTAGCTCGCTGTCCGTCCATCCGGTAACGGCGCAAGTCGTTTACGGCATGCACTGTTCCCACGGGCCTCAAGGAGTTGTGAGCAAACTGTAGGGGCCCAGCAGGGCCGAAGCCTACTGGGGTCAAAAGTTATGTGAAAATGTCACCCGGGGCCCTGGGACGAAGGCAATGAATGGAACAGGGCAGATTTTTGTGTGACATAACTCTAAATCCAATATTCTCCTTTTTCTCAGTCATACTCTTGGTGGAGTGGTAGTGGTCTTCTGGTAGGTTGGTTGCGGCTTTTGCGAGACTTCTCTATCTCTCTCTATTCATGGCACTACGTGTACATTCAATGAGGGAACAGTCTGAAGATGATTTAGTGAGGTCTGTCCATCTGGTAGGCGATTGGCCGCGAGAACGTAGGCCATCTACTCTTTCCTGTACCACTAAACGTTCCAAAGAGCTTTCATTGCGTATGATATATCCAAACAGCTTAAAAATTCGCTGTTCCACCATCGACGAAAGTTTTTGTTTTGATGCAAAGCTCTTTAGGAATGGAACCGTTAGTGCGTTGAGCAGTCTGTTTTATCCTCAGTAAACGCCTCCAGCGTCACATTTCAAGAGCGTCAATCGTTTTACGTTGCTTGAATCTTCTCCGCATTTCCTAGGATTTGTGATTGTGGATCCCAGGTAGATAAACTCTGGACAACTTCGCAATTGGCTATTTCATGTAAGTTAGGTTGATTGTTAGTCTTACGATCCACCACCATCATTTTGGTTTCATAAATCCAACCTGGTAGACTTCTCACGTGGTCGCCTCTTTTTGCGAAGCAGTAATGCTAGCCAAGGAGGAGGCCGACCGCATCAGGCAACAGCGCTTACGCCGCAGCCACCGCCGTAATTCCGATCCCGATTTCCTGCCACCGTAGACGCGGGCTTACGGACGGCGGGCAATGGGTAGCTCGCTGAGTCGCTGTCCGTCCGGTAACAGACTGAACCAAGCCGAAGGGCGGGGGATGTCATTGGATGATTTTACCCAACATAAAAAAAAACCTGGCAGACTTCTAAAGATAGCAGACTAAGTTTCAGCTTTCCTATGATATGGGTAGCAAATGTGAGGATTTGCTGAGAATACAAATGTGATTTAAATAAGGTATAACTAAAAAGTAAAAAATAAATTACAAATAAAAAAACTTTTTTAAAAACAAGCTTTCAATTAAATGGGCTAAAAAGAAGAAAATAAACTTTTCCTTTATAACTTTTACTATCAATTTATAACGACATTACACAATTTATATGATATAAAAGCTTGTCGCGAGATTTAGCTGTGTAAATACCTACACACTACATAGCTAAATAACTTCATTAATTAAATAAGTTAAATAACTTCATCTATTGATTTTAATATTTTCAAAATCTCGCGACAAGCTTTTATATCATATAAATGGTGTAATGTCGTTATAAATTGATAGTAAAAGTTATAAAGGAAAAGTTTATTTTCTTCTTTTTAGCCCATTTAATTGAAAGCTTGTTTTTAAAAAAGTTTTTTTATTTGTAATTTATTTCTCTTTAATCTCTTTGACTGGACACAACAATAAATATACACCGTTAAATTTTGGTCGTTTTAATCCCGCGGAGGGTCGATTAGGTACATAAAACACTATAGATTTGTAAAGAGAAAATTAAATAAATTACAAATAAAAAAACTTTTTTAAAAACAAGCTTTCAATTAAATGGGCTAAAAAGAAGAAAATAAACTTTTCCTTTATAACTTTTACTATCAATTTATAACGACATTACACCATTTATATGATATAAAAGCTTGTCGCGAGATTTTGAAAATATTAAAATCAATAGATGAAGTTATTTAACTTATTTAATTAATGAAGTTATTTAGCTATGTAGTGTGTAGGTATTTACACAGCTAAATCTCGCGACAAGCTTTTATATCATATAAATTGTGTAATGTCGTTATAAATTGATAGTAAAAGTTATAAAGGAAAAGTTTATTTTCTTCTTTTTAGCCCATTTAATTGAAAGCTTGTTTTTAAAAAAGTTTTTTTATTTGTAATTTATTTTTTACTTTTTAGTTATACCTTATTTAAATCACATTTGTATTCTCAGCAAATCCTCACATTTGCTACCCATATCATAGGAAAGCTGAAACTTAGTCTGCTATCTTTAGAAGTCTGCCAGGTTTTTTTTTATGTTGGGTAAAATCATCCAATGACATCCCCCGCCCTTCGGCTTGGTTCAGTCTGTTACCGGACGGACAGCGACTCAGCGAGCTACCCATTGCCCGCCGTCCGTAAGCCCGCGTCTACGGTGGCAGGAAATCGGGATCGGAATTACGGCGGTGGCTGCGGCGTAAGCGCTGTTGCCTGATGCGGTCGGCCTCCTCCTTGGCTAGCATTACTGCTTCGCAAAAAGAGGCGACCACGTGAGAAGTCTACCAGGTTGGATTTATGAAACCAAAATGATGGTGGTGGATCGTAAGACTAACAATCAACCTAACTTACATGAAATAGCCAATTGCGAAGTTGTCCAGAGTTTATCTACCTGGGATCCACAATCACAAATCCTAGGAAATGCGGAGAAGATTCAAGCAACGTAAAACGATTGACGCTCTTGAAATGTGACGCTGGAGGCGTTTACTGAGGATAAAACAGACTGCTCAACGCACTAACGGTTCCATTCCTAAAGAGCTTTGCATCAAAACAAAAACTTTCGTCGATGGTGGAACAGCGAATTTTTAAGCTGTTTGGATATATCATACGCAATGAAAGCTCTTTGGAACGTTTAGTGGTACAGGAAAGAGTAGATGGCCTACGTTCTCGCGGCCAATCGCCTACCAGATGGACAGACCTCACTAAATCATCTTCAGACTGTTCCCTCATTGAATGTACACGTAGTGCCATGAATAGAGAGAGATAGAGAAGTCTCGCAAAAGCCGCAACCAACCTACCAGAAGACCACTACCACTCCACCAAGAGTATGACTGAGAAAAAGGAGAATATTGGATTTAGAGTTATGTCACACAAAAATCTGCCCTGTTCCATTCATTGCCTTCGTCCCAGGGCCCCGGGTGACATTTTCACATAACTTTTGACCCCAGTAGGCTTCGGCCCTGCTGGGCCCCTACAGTTTGCTCACAACTCCTTGAGGCCCGTGGGAACAGTGCATGCCGTAAACGACTTGCGCCGTTACCGGATGGACGGACAGCGAGCTACCCATTAACCGCCGTCCGCGAGGCCGCGCCTACTGTGGCCGGAAATTGGGATCGGAATCCAAGCGGTAGCGGTGGCGTGTGCGCCGTTGCCTAATGTGGTCGGCCTCCTCGTTTGCTAGCATTACTGCTTCGCAGAAGGAGGCGACCACCTGCACTCCTCCTCGCTCCGGAGCATGGCCTGAACCAAGCCCCGGCGCGAGAGATCGCCGTCACCGATCGCCCCCACAAGTACACGGCGATGCTCTTCCTAAGCGGGGCACACCTCGACTGTGTGCTCCACCGTTTCTTCCGGGCGCTCCGCACAGTGGCGACACCCGGGCGTCATCTCCGCACGAATCTTGTACAGGTACTTCGCGAACTTGCCGTGTTCGGTAAGTAACTTAAGTTCCTATGGCAACCTTTCAGCTCCATCATCAGACTCTGGTTACCATATAAGATCCAAGTACTCATCAATAAAAATCAAATGAGCCTAAACTCGATGGGATTGTGTCGATTTCTTACGAAGTTACTATGGTAACCTTCCAGCTCCATCATCAAAATTTGGTTACCATATGGTTACCATATAGGATCCAAGCACTCGTCAATACAAATCAAACGAGCCCAAATTCGATGGGGTTGTGTCGTTTAACTGCGGAGTTCCTATGACCACCTTCCAGCTCCATCATCAGACCCTGGTTACCATATAAGATCCAAGTACTCATCAATAAAAATCAAATGAGTCCAAACTCGATGGGATTGTGTCGATTTCTTACGAAGTTACTATGGTAACCTTCCAGCTCCATCATCAAAATTTGGTTACCATACAGGATCCAAGCACTCGTCAATACAAATCAAACGAGCCCAAATTCGATGGGGTTGTGTCGTTTAACTGCGGAGTTCCTATGGCCACCTTCCGACTTCATCATCAGACCCTGGCTACCATTCATGATCAAAGTACTCGTCATCACAAATCAAATGAGCCTAAAGTCGATGGGGTTATATCTTTTAATTGCATAGTTCCTATGGCAACCTTCCAGCTCCATCATCAGACCCTGGTTACCATATCGGATCCAAGTACTCGTCAATACGAATCAAAGGAGCCCAAATGCGATGGGGTTGTATCGTTTAACTGCGGAGTTCCTATGGCCACCTTCCGACTTCATCATCAGACCCTGGCTACCATTCATGATCAAACTACTCGTCAATACTAATCAAACAAGCTCAAACTCGATGGGGTCGTATCGTTTAACTGCGGAGTTCCTATGAACACCTTCCAGCTCCATCATCAGACCCTGGCTACCATATAGGATGAAAGTACTCGTCAATACAAACTAAACGAGCCCAAATTCGATGGATTTTGTCGTTTAAGTGCGGAGTTCCTGTTACCACCTTCCACCTCCATCATCAGACCTTAGTTACCATATAGGATGAAAGTACTCGTCAATATGAATCAAACGAGCCCAAATTCGATGGGGTTGTATCGTTTAACTGCGGAGTTTCTAAGACCACCTTCCGGCTCCATCATCAGACCCTGGCTATCATACAGAATCAAAGTACTCGTCAATACTAATCAAGCGAGCCCAAACTCGATGGGGTTGTATTGTTTTATTGCTAAGTTCCTATGGCTACCTTCCAGCTCCATCATCAGATCAGCTCCATGTTATCATAATGTTGCATTGTCACCCGATTTACACATGCATGTAAAATTTCAGCTCAATCGGTTGAAGATATCTGCTTCAAAATTGAGTTGCAAGATTTGAGCCGAACACACATAGTTACATACAGTGCAAGCTAATAGAAAGCTTGTAAAAATAAAGTAATTTTCTCTTTACAAATCTCCCGCTCTAGGGTGGAGCGACAGGGCGTGTCAGAGTTTTACTGACCAAAAGTCATAGCTCGGTAGAGCCACCCGGCACCCACTCCGCACCTCCTCATCGCACGGCGTCCACTCGTAGTCAACGGGTCTACCTTTTTTAACAGAACTTTTTATGTTAAAACTTCATTTCGCAGAAAATCGTTTCGCATATACTCATTTGTCATACATTTAAAACTCATAATTTTTTTAGTCAGAATCATCTTAAGGCATGAATTTCATATCGATAATAAATTAAAAAGCAGAACATCACATCGCAGTAAATTCACAGTCAGAATCGGTCTACACGTGTTTTGTAATGTCCAATATCGTCAAGTATCGACTCCCGTGAATCATTCGCGGCCAGCGCGCGGTCCACCCGGGACCTGCGCGTTGGTAAAGCGCAATCAACGCAAGGCAAGCATGCGAGCAGTGAGTTGTCAATGAGTGGTCCACCCGGCCGTCCGCGTGAGGAGGGCCTACGATCGAGGCAATCCGGTGACGCTACGGAGTTGATGTAGTGAGTGCACACCCATACAAGTTCATATAAAGAATCCATCCACCACTCCGCACCGCACTAGTCCGCAGGAGGCGACGCGGTGCGGAGTGGTTGCCGGGTGGCTCTAATGAGCCAACTTTAAAATTACAACTATATTCTTTCTTTGCCTTGTGTTCCAGGACCACGAGGTTCTCTTCGAAAGTCGATTTCAAGTTTCAATTTACCCTCAAACGGAGGGCTCGTACATTATCGCAAGTTGAGCTGAAATACAAATAAAACGAGTGACCGCGATCGATTGCAATATGTTTTGCTTTTTATGTTGTTCCAGTCTGTCACACAACTCCATGATTTTAATTGGATTGTCGTGGCTTGCCTGCTATATTTTATGACATTCTATAATATGTATGAGATTATATGATGCTTTTATACTGTCTCGCGGCTAAATAAAATAGCTACAGACCAAATAAATTGTATAGAGGTACATAAATAATAAGTAAACATTGTTTTATTTGTTTTGTGGGATTTATTGTTTTCGTGGAAATGTGTATATTATGTCGGCGATTATGACAAGTTAGCGATAATAAGACACTCAATTGATTCCTTAGTACTGGAGTGGGGTATAACGTTGTAAACGTCACGCGAGCGTAGGAGTCATTTACCAAAGTCAGTCTTGGTAGCGATGGGCGATTCCGAGATGTTATTACAATCGAAAGAATCGGAGTCGTTAATTTGTGTTTAAATTAATTCTTAAAATAAAAACGTATCGATAAGTGGGATGGCGTGTCAGACTTTTACTAACTATAAAAAACTTTTTACAAAAAAAATACAACTGACTTCAAAAACCACCAAAAAGTGCAAAATAACTTTTAATTTCGGAAGTCGGTGTTTCTTTAATAGTTTGGTCTCTTCGTTATTTAACACCGACTTCGGTTGTATTGACACGAAGTCGGCTGTATTTTTTTTTGTAAAAAGTTTTTTATTTCACACTTTTTAGTAGTAGTACCCCTCAGCTAAACTTAAATAGATAGGTACCTTCCGCCTTTCGGTTTCATCATCAAATCATCATGACAATTCTAATAATACCAAACACGGCTAGGATACACTGATTTATTACAAAGTTCCGGCTCTTACCTACCTTCCGTCTTCATCATCAGATCAGTTCTATGTACCCCCTCCCCTTTTTCCTTTAGTCAGCCACCGACTACATGTATAAACAAAGCAATTTTACTTGTTACGACAGTTCTGCTAAGGTTTTTTGAAGAGTTCCGTTCTATATTTCGTAGTTCATCATCAGATCAAAACAATATTTCTATAGGACCAACTCGAGATATCGGCGAACAAACACATACAAACGACAGTTCTGCTATGAATTTTTGAAGAGTTTCGTCCTATATCTTCGAAGTTTATAATCAGATCAAAAAGATATTTTATGGGACCAATTCGGAAGTATAATCTTTCAATCAAAACAAAAAAAATCTAAATCGGTCCACAATTGACCGAGATATCCGTGAACATACATAAAAAAAAAAAATACATACAGCCGAACATAGAACCTCCTCTTTTTGAAGTCGATTAAAAACTCACTCCTATGTTCCTTCTTTGCTTTGCGTTCGAGGATCGCGGGGTTGTCCTTTCAGAAGCGAAACCATGACCCCAGTAGGTTTCGACCCTGCTGGGCCCCTACGGGTTTGCTGACATTTCCTTGAGGCGCGCATGGAAAACTAAGTGCCGTCGATTCTTTGGTCTTTAATCTTTATGTTTCAATGAAATTTCATTACCTACTGTAACTCGTAACTCTGCAGTGATTTTGGAAATACTTACACCCGTATTTATAAACAAATAAAACTATTTTTAATAAAAAAAAATTTTTTTTGGATAATTCTGTCCTCAAGTAATGACTTAATAAGAAATTAGCAACAAGTAATTACTTCTTTATAAATACGGGTACGCTTATTTCTAAACTGAATATGGTTCAGTTTGGTATTAATAATTTATAACGGGTTTAGATTTTGATGAATATAACTGGTATAGAAGAAAATCTGATATTAACAAAGTAAGTTGAATAAACATCAAAGCGCTCAAATTAGTAATGCTCCAAATAAGAACTTCATTACTGTGCTTTGATTTTATAATGTTTGTAAAATAAAAGCTATTATGAAATTTTAAAGTGCTAAAAAGCAAAGTTTGTGTGTGTCAGCTTAAAACCGTCGGAACAGTAACAGTGAAGGATGCTTTTAACTAGCTTTGGTTTATAACTCTACCTTTTGCTTCTGACTTCGTCAGTGTAAAACTGTAAAGATATTCGTACCATTAACACTATTAGTGTACTATTAGTGTCCTCGTGAGGGCGATCGGTAGCAATGATCTCTTGCGCCGGTGCTTGGTTCAGGCCATGCTCCGGAGCGAGGAGGAGTGGCAGGCGGTCGCCTCCTTCTGCGAAGCAGTAATGCTAGCAAAGGAGGAGGCCGACCGCATCAGGCAACGGCGCTCACGCCGCAGCCGCTGCCGTAATTCCGATCCAAATTTCCGGCCACCGAAAGCGCGGGCTTGCGGACGGCTGGCAATGGGTAGCTCGCTATCCGTTTGTCCGGTAACAGACCGGACCGAGTCCAAGGCGTTTACGGCGCGCACTGTTCCCGTGCGCCTCAAGGAGTTGTCAGCAAACTGTAGGGGCCCAGTAGGGTTGAGGCCTAGTCTGGGGCTCTGGGGAGGTATGAAAATGTATACCAGGGCCCCGGATCAAGGCAGGGAAGGAACAGGGTAGGTTTTTAGTCAGTAAGACTCTGACACTATTTCCCGCTCCGCCCAAGGGCGGGATTTGTCATTGGATGGTTTTACCTACCATAAAAAAAAGTGTACTATTAGTGTTTTGCGCGGATGTGACGCATATCTTCCTTATATAGTTGTGTTTGTTAATTAGTTTTAAGCTTTGCGTCATTTTCGCGTAAATAAACTGTTTTTCTTTCTTTCACGTGCTTGCGTTTCATTCCGAAAGGATATCTCATTCATTGATTGAGTCATGTAAAACGGCTAAAGGCCAATACAAATATTTTAATTCAGTAAAATTGTTTGTAGTACAATGTATTGTCAGTGGCGTAGCTAGTCCTACAGGGGCCCCTTATAAAAAAAATGGTGCTTTTCCACAAATGCTTGGTTTACCCTGCGGACGGTTGTGGATAGAGTTGCCAACCGTACTATAATATATAGTATTGTAGATACTATATTTTGAGTCTGTTTACTAGATACTGTTAAAGAAATATATATAGTACGCAAAAATACTATATTTTTAACATTTGACTGATGTGGTAGCGAGTACCCGAAAGTATCTATCTTTTTTTGTTTGGTCTTACTTTTTAATGTCAAACGAATGTTTAATCATTTGTTTGATGTTTCCGTTCTTTGATTTTAGTGATTATTTTCAATTAAATATTGTTCTTAGAAAATAGTAGCGATAACAAAAGTGTGTCGCTACAATCGATAAAAAAAAAACTACAAAAAAAAATCTTTAAAATCTTTAAACTTTTAACATATAGAAAAATATAGAGTTTTTGTTTATATTCATATAAAAATTGAATGTGTTATAGACTATATATAGATATAGATAATATAAGACACTTTTATTTTAGATTAAAAATTCAAGGTGTGCAGACAAATATAGTTTTTTATAGAAATAAATAAGTAGATAATAATCAATACTATAAAATACGTAAAATACTATATTTTTTTGAAGTATAGTATATTTTTTTATAGCATAGTTTGAAATATACTATATTTCATCGACGAAATGTTGGCAACCCTAGTTGTGGATAACATGTTGCGAATTTTTGCCCACGTCGGGACCCCTGTAGCGCGGGGGCCCCGTATAATTGATACGACAGATACAGCGGTAGCTACGCCCATGTGTATTGTAAAAAGATGTGTAAAGTAACACACATACCTGGGTCACGGCCACATCATCGCTTACCAGCAGGTGAGAGTTTTTCACTGTTACATAGATGCTTTGCCTCCTGAACTAGGTTGTGAACCTATATCTTAGGAGACAGTTCCCTTCCCTTACATATTACTAATTGTTTACAAAAAATGCTAATTGATATATTATTATTTTTTAATAAAAACACACCTAAAATAAGACACGTATATAAAAAAATTATAATGGGATTACAACAATCAAAAAATAAAATAAAAGTAACAATAATAATAAATAATAAAAAAAATAGAAAAATGGTTACTCCTACAGACGTATGGTGTGGTGTGTTATGCTTGTTGGTGTGTTTTGTATATGTGTATTTATGGGCATAAAAACTACTTCTTGAACAAAAGAATATGAAAATTTTAGGAGACTTTTCATATTTATCTTTCGAGTACTTACTGTAAAACATTTTCCGACGAAATATTCGGTATGCGCTTTGAAAATAACAGATGTTAAGGAGGTAGGTAATTATGTATTTTAAACCAAACCTTTCCTGTCCCACCATTTGTGCCCATTATTTTCTTTCGTTCTTCCAAGTTTCATTTTCCTGTGATTTTAGAAGATACATGTTATTTAGATTATAAATTACTTTGGAAAAACTGTAAAAACGAGGTAAGAGTATTTTTTAGGTCAAGTAAAATTTATAATAACGTAATATTTTCTTTTGTAATGGAGCTGAATCTCAGTAATTTTAAGATTGTTTTGATAAGAGTTTTATCTTTACAAAGCCATGTAATTAACAAATGCCAACCGAATTTAATTATGATTTTCCCCTTGACGGGAAAAACAGCTCTAATATTAAATCATTAGATAATAAATGGAGTGTAATATTTAACCAGATAATAACCCGTTATGGACATTATGGATCCCGCAGACAGACAGGCACGATGCGATAACACGACACTTTGCCACGTCATATTTTTGTACAAAAAGTCCTACGGATGCGCAGCGTTGTCGCGTCGGACACATCCACCAACGCGACCTCCATTCCATTTAAGCTCTACACTGCGCACACGTGTGCCACACACGCCGATCCGGGCGCGTTGGTCTCCACACATTTTACATGGAAACTAGACTTGTAGAGCTACGCTTGATCCACGCCACGCGACGTCGTTCTATGTACAAATCAGGCGTCTTACACGTGTGCGTCGGTCTAATGTAGTTCTAGCTTTAAGTTTTTAATCTTAGCGTTTTCACCTTTAGCCGGTTTATATGAAAGTAGGATGAATGAGTCAAAGATCCTAGCAGAATGAATCGCAAGCATAGAATGATTTGTTGCATTTGTGCAGTTTTACGATCTTGACGCGTATGAAGCTCCGGAACAGCTTTGTAAAAAAATTATCAGATGAGAAATGGAGTATAGTATTTAACCGAATAATACGAATTACGGATTCCGCGCACACGATGAGACGATGCGACACCGTGCCAGGGCCTCAAGTCTGCTATTACAATAGTGTCAGAATGTTCTATCATTGATTTCATAATTTTTGATTTTGATAAGTTTCGTAATCTACTAATATAATGGGGTCATTGTGACTTTCCAATGGTTGACTACCGATACTCCATTAAAAGAAATGGCATAAAATGGTAACCTCGTACTTACCTACATAATGAAAAATCAATGTCTGACTTTTATCATAACAAAAACCAAACACTGATACAATAACAAATATGTAGCGACATCCATGTCGTCACAAAAAGAAGTAATCCTGCTTCGCGCAAGTAAGATTCGCGGCGCGATTGGAACATATAGAACAAACCCGAAATCATCTATCGGGCAATAGCCCACCAGACACAACACCTGTCTGGTCGGAGGATCCTCCCTTTTCAATGGAGGTTAGCGGGACTTTACTCTCTGTTCCGCATACCCCCAAACTGGTGACCCTCGACAAAGAACGTCAGCGCAGCCTTCGTGCAGCTACTACTTCGTGACGTCATCATCACTTCCTCAAGCTTTCGAGCAGCGAGCCATACAGCCAGCACCCACGGCTATATGGGTATCCTGACCACCAGCATGCCTACTTGGTCATACCTGGTCATCACCCTCAGCCTCATCAGCGACCTTGGCTAAGCACCTGTACCTTCGGCCAGTCACATGAAGAGCCTTGAAGAACCTCTCCTGGTCGACGACAGCAGTCAAGCCCTACGTCGCACAGCACCGCTCCGACTCACTGGAGCTAGCCGCAATACTCCGACTCACTGGAGCCTGCAGCATCATATCCCGACTCACTGGGATAGCACCACCCCGACTCACTGGGGCATCACCGCAGACAGTTCCGACTCACCGAGAACTATGCGGAATCCGGTTCCGACTCACTGGAGCCAGCCGCAATACTCCGACTCACTGGAGCCTGCAGCATCATATCCCGACTCACTGGGATAGCACCGCCCCGACTCACTGGGGCATCACCGCAGACAGTTCCGACTCACCGAGAACTATGCGGAATCCGGTTCCGACTCACTGGAACCAACCTCCATTGGCCTGGCACGCATCACGACGCCTCAAGAAGCATCAAAAACCATCGATCTCCGATCTCCGGAGGGGAGTGATGTAGCGACATCCATGTCGTCACAAAAAGAACTAATCCTGCATCGCGCAAGTAAGATTCGCGGCGCGATTGGAACATATAGAACAAACCCGAAATCATCTATCGGGCAGTAGCCCACCAGACACAATACCTGTCTGGTCGGAGGATCCTCCCTTTTCAACGGAGGTATGTGGGACTTTACTCTCTGTCCCAAATACCTCTAAAAATACAAAACACTGAAAATTTGGCTGGCGGCCGCTTTAAATAAAAACAGTACCTAAGCAGTAATATCTTTTTGACTTTAACAGCTAAAAGACCACTGACCTACCAATGATCGGTAATAATGAACTTTGCAGATTACCAACTTTTAGCTGCTTTTAGCAAAATGACAATGGAATCGTGTTGGAATGACGAATTTATAAAAGTAGCAGACTTGGGCCCCTGGACACGTTTTCGTAGAAAAAGTCCAATGCTCCATTTAAAGTTTTTAGTCTGTTTTCCTTCCATCGTTTATCGTCGTGTCGACTTGGCTTGTTTTGAACGAAACATGGTTAATTTCATAAGATCCGGATAAAGTTATTCCGGGCTTTAATTTTGTTTTGTTACTTATTTAGGTCCTTTTTGTGACGAGCGTAGGACGAATTTTACGATTAATTTGATAAAAGCTTGTAAGGAGGTTATTATAATATTATTCAGTATCTGCCTCTGCCTGTTTATTTATTTTTAAAAGGGTAATGATACGATTTATTCAAAGACATATATATACAGGGTGCCTTTAATTCTTTGATCTTCCAGGGAGCGGAAGTACGTACTCAGGAATATAAACAACTTTTATAATGATAAAATCGTGAAAAGTAATGGTGCCGTCCTTCAGCTAATTTGTCGTTAAGTGACATTTGGCGGGATTTCGGATGATAGAATATAATACAATATTGTTTTATTTGCTCAGAATGCAGGTAATTAAAATAAGGTGATAAAGATAATACTAAAGTATCCTTAAACATTTTATCGCTTTGGCATGCAAACATTGATGCAAGTTCATCATCAAACATACAACATTGATACACTATAAAATTTATCAATCAGCCATGGCAATCAGCCAAAAGTATTTTTTTATCAATAAGAAGAATGGTGTCACCATATGCGTGAAATGCCTGAAGGACAAGATGGAGTATGCGGTGGAGTAGGCCGTCGCCATTCAACTGCAAAGCAGTCATGTTAGCAAAGCAGACGGCCACACGCGTGAGGAAATGGACATTCTCGAGCTCCAGCTGCCGCAACCCCGACCCTGACTACCAACCATGGCAGACACGGGCCTGCGGTCGACGAGCAATGGGTAGCTCGCCATTCGGCCGTCCGGTAATCGCCTGATCCAGCTCGAGTTGTCTGATATATTAGATAGATAATAGATTGCATTAGCAGTCTAAGACCTTAAGATCCTTCAGTTGCTATTTAGCAACATTATCATCATCATTATCAGCCTTTTAATGTTCCCACTGCTGGAACACAGGCCTCTTCTCTAAGAGAGGGAATGGGCCGTAATCCACCACGCGGGTCCAGTGCGGGTTGGTGAACTGTGAAGGTGACTGAAGGTCATAGGTCTGGTTTTAGTCATTAAGAGCCATTTCACGTTTTCGCGCGTAATTCTAAGATTTTAGTCGCCTAATTTACCATATTACGTAATACTCCGGCATTGTTGAATATATGTAAAAAATAGACCAGTCTTTAATGTTGACACTTCATGTAACACATTTCCAAAAACTAATTTGTTGACTTTGTGGTAATTAATCTCCCACAAGTACTCTTCTAAAAAATCAACGCAGAGTAAATTTCAGACTCTTATATCTACTATTAATATTTATAAATTTGACCGAAAAAAATACACAAAGCATCAGACATATAATTTTGTCAACCAACCATGTACCAGAATTTCGATGATTAATAACATTAATTAGTAAAAAAATAAAATATTAAGTCAATTTTTACGTTCTATGTCGCTGTTTTATCGCGATTTTTGGTTTGAATAAAACGTAATTACATTTAAAAAACTATGTAAATATAAACAATGTTCATAGATTAAACTAATTCCAACATTTCAGTAAAATCCGTTCATATATTTAGACATAATATCGTTTTTAAAATCACTCTAAATTAGAATATAATACAAAGCCTAAGCGGGCAGCGATTAGTACGGCTCGAACGCCCGCCGACACAGGACCTGTGCCGTTTTTTCCCGCGTCCCGATTATCGAGCACGCGTATCGTGAACGCATTATTATACTACGACTACAACATTTTGATTCTATTCGTATTTTTTTTTTTCATAAGGAATGATTTTCGTTAATTTATTAAACAAAGTATTATTATAGTAGTTTGTAGAATTTGTTGAATAATCATGTTTTTGTTTTATTAGTTTTTGCAATGGGGCGGAAGGGTTCTGTTTACCATTGTGTCAAAAAAAGAAAAAATAGAAATATTGCAGCCTTAAAGAAAGCAACAGAAGCGAGGTAGACATTCTTTTGATTTGTAATTCGTATACGCAATTATTGATTACCTAACTACACATTGACATGGATTTTAATACTGTAATTACAATTTTAAGAATTTGTACCCACATAATAAAACACTAAAATAATCATTTTATTGAGTAAAAATATGATATGGAAAGTATGGAAATTTGTTTTTTTTTGTATTTGTTCTAGAATGAGAAATCGTACGAATCGGTTGGAGGAGGATAGTGCATTTAGCCGAGAAGTACTGCCGGGTACAAGTAAAAAGCCAGATTTTATAACAGTAATTGTATGTTTTAGTTACAATTATATGTTGAAAATAGAAGTTTATTTAGTAGTAGGATTTTTTTTTTATTTTTAGGTGAGAAATCACCCAATGACTTCTCTTCTCTCTTGGGCGGAGCGGGAGGGCGTGTCAGACTTTTACTGACTAAAACCTATTCCTATGCTCCTTTTTGCCTTCATTCCAGGGCCTCGAGGTCTCTTTCACTCAACTTATGACCCCAGTAGACTTCGACCCTGCTAGGCCCCTACGGTTTTGCTGACATCTTCGACGACTTGGGCTCGGTCCGGATCTTACCGTATGGCCGAACGGCGAGCTACTCATTGCTCGTCGTCCGCAAACCCACGCCTACTTGTCTGTGTAATATACCACGCTGACACCGCCAGGGAGGTCGTCGCATTCAGTAGTACGTAGTATATAATATTTCTTTAATTTTATAGAATAAAGAATCTGTTGTATTAGGGCCTGGACTTGATGAACCAATGGAACTTTCAGACTCAATGGTAAATATGTTTTGTATACTGCATATTACCAGAAATTATAGACCCTAGAAAAGCAAGATCAATGCCTTTGCGACAAGTATTTATTTAAAATATGTTTTTTTTTTTTGGTAGGTAAAATCATTCAATGACAAATCCCGCCCTTGAGTGGGGCGGGAAATAGTGTCAGACTCTTACTGACTAAAAACCTACCCTTTCATTCATTGCCTTTGTCCCGGGACCCGTGGTGAAATTCTCACATAACTTTTGGCCCCAGTAATTTAACATATGATAGTTATTATAACTAGAGAATAATTTGGTCACTGCTAATAATCTAGTTCAAAATTTCTTGAAGGACGGTTTAGCTCAGCAGTTTTATATGATATTAAAAAAAACCGCCAATTTACGGATGTTGATACTACATACTAGACTTGTCTATTTTAGTTATTTTCATAGTATCATGTCATACGATATCTTACTATGGGCTGTAGATATCTACTCAATTTTTATACTACAGATAAGAGCCATCAGAGCCATTGCTCCGCAGGTGCAATTCTCTAATGGAACTGTTTAAGCCTTTGATTTGTTGTCCTAATCCTGTGACGGTGCCTGGTCAATATATCTATGAAAACATCATGAAACTCAATGAAACCAAATTGAATTAATAATTAAATTTAACAATATTTTAAACTTGTGTTTAAAAGTTGGAGGATTATATTCAAGATAAAATGCTTGGCTACATGCTGGTCAACCTTCACTACCACTACGGCGTACAAATTGATTACTTTTGGAAATATATTTGTTAATTCGAAAACTATTGTATAATATAAATTGTATAATGTAGAAGCATTTTTTTAAAGTTAAATGTGAGTGCCATGGAGCAATTTATGGTTTTAGGTTACTACTGGACTTGTTTGATATAAATGAGCAGGGCGGTAAAGAGTTTGTCATCCTCAATCAAATGTCTCACTGACAGTGGCGCGTGTTGGATTATTTGTATCCGTGAACGTACGCTGTCAGTTAAGACTGGTCATTTCTTACCTGTCAGTGGCTTATTTTAATATCTATAAATTATTTTAAAATTGTTTTTATTTTTATTTTATTTACATTGTTCTCACATGATAGCAGCGACAAGAAACATGTAACCGAGATATTGTAATACATAACATGATTGCAAAAAGTGTCATCATTTTTTCGACTGACATACTTCTTGCAATTTTAAAAGTGCCTGTAAATGGTTTATTTAAAATAAAACACTTTGAATTCCCTGTCCATTTCTGTTATATATTTTAGAAATACTTACATAACATTTTTTTTTTATTAGTTCAGACAGCATTAATATCATAATCAATTAGTATTAATAGTGTTCATATTTAGTTTATGCAGCATGTTTATAATAAATAATTAAACTGTTCTTTTTGCCTACTCTGTAGGATACAGATCTCAAGTTGTAACATTAACTGTACAATTGTTTGTACTAACAAAAAACAACATGAAATAAATATGTAAATAATTAATAGACTGAATAAATAAAATCACTTATTTATAAATCTAACCAAAGTGCATTACGATTATAACGGCTCAAGATTGTTTAGTCCGTCTCATCACTAGTGCTACACTGGTCGCGTTGTGTATGAGTGGATAGCTACGCACACATGAACAAAGCTGCCGTCTTTTACCTAAACTCGAGCGATCAAATTTTGTGAAATGGCTCTTAAAAGCCTGAAACTCCACACTGAGTGGGAGAAGACATTGAAGGTTTTCCCACCTTAATAAAATGTTCCCTTAATATTTATGTAATTCAACGCATTCGTGCGTAATTAGAAATGGGATTTCGCTAGATAACGGCTAAATGAAAAAATGCAAGTCCTAAATATTGTTTCAGTTCAAATTATTAGTCCCTGGGATTAGCGCGGTCAACGAAACACACAAACTCTTCAGCTATATAATGTTAGTATACACCGTTAAATTTTGGTCGTTTCAATCCCGCGGAGGGTCGATTAGGTACATGAAACACTATTGATTTGTAAAGAGAAAATTATTAAATTGAAAAATTTTTACTGTGTATAGTTTGCATACATACATGTTGTTACTCTGATCAGAAATACTAAAAAGCTTTTTTTTATTTCACATGAGTAAACCACGTTCTGGAATAGTATATAAGACACTTTTTATCCTGGGCGTATGTTCTCTTGGGACGATTTTTTACTTTCAGACAGGCTAAGCTGCTGCCAGCAGCTGGTACATACATATTTCTACAAACGTATCTTGAATGAATAATTTATCGACCCGATGAATGTTAAAATTACTCCTATCAACCCGTATTATTTGAACTTTAAAGGGCTTAGTGACCCTGCGTGTAAGCAATGTCTGAGTAGGGTTTGTAATATTGTATCAGCCAGCACTTAGCATACCGTGTGTGTAATGTTTACTGATGTACAACACATATTGATGTGTTGTGTAGTAATGTATGCCTCAGCTGGAAGCATTCCTTACGCCCGATTTATAACGAAATGGCAGCGGTCGGCGAGCACTTTTAGAGTGAAATCATTTTAAACTTTGTCTTCATCCCTAAAAGACCAGCATTGCTTGATAGGTTCAAAAAGGGCGGTGTGGGCAATCAAACGGCTCTTCGCGTTGCTGTGGCGTCGCTGTCGGCCGCTGCCATTCCGTTGTGAATCGGCCCTTAATGTGTTTTTAATGTCCTCTTCATACAAGTATTTATTATAATACGTGCTGGACGCATGCGGGACGCGTTTTTTTTGCCTTTTGAAATTTTGTGCATGCGTAGCAAATCCGCATGCGAGAGATAAAATCCACAAATCATATTCATTGAACCGTATAGGTTATTATTAATAGAAACAGGTTCAACTTAGCTATGTTTTTCATATGGATGGATGGGTGCTATGTATGGTCGCGAGTAGTGTAGCTTTAAGCAGAGCAGAGTGTCTATAGTAGGCGAGCTTCTCACACAAAAACACAGCATAGTTACCTCGTGGCGGTGCATTTCCATGGCTCATTTTAGTCGCCGCACTACATAGCTTAACATCAGTGAAAACGGTCACATAGTTTAGTAGCTGGGCTATTATATCCTCGCTTAGCTTAAACACATCTCTGGAAATCTACTGCTCTGTATGGAGAAATAAGGGTGTCAGACTTTATTTAAAACCCACATGTGTTCTTTCTTTTTCACGCCCAAGGGATGTCATTGGATCCAATTGCTTTGCTTTCAGTTGCTTTTTGCATTTTAGGGTCACGGTATTATATTGGTGCCAGGGTTATAGAGTCATCTTTAACCCTGGCAGAATAGCTTGTTATCCGTCCGTCCGGTGACAGTCCGGACCGAGCCCAAGTCGCCGACGCCGCGCACTGTTCCCGCGCACCTCAAGGAGTTGTCAGTAAACTGTAGGGACCCAGCAGGGTCGAAGCCTACTGGGGCCAAGGGTTGTGCGAAAGTGAACCCCGGGGCCCTGGAACGAAGGCAATGAAAAAATAGGGTAGGATTTTAGTCAGCAAGAGTCTGACACTATCTCCCGTCCGCCCAAGAGCGGGATTTGTCATTGGATGATTTTACCTACCATAAAAAAACCCTGGCAAGACAATTTAATAAGGCGCTGGACATCGACCTATATTCTTGCGATAGACAAGCACGTTCATATAAACTATTTGTCAAAATACTGAAAAGTTCAAACAAAAAATCGCTGCAGCGCTAGATTGCCATTATATCGTCTAACAAAACTTTTAAAACTTACAGCGCTAAGACAGCTTATAGAGGATATTTTTTCGCGACCAAAAGGTCTAAAGCGCCATGCATTTCCTAGTACTTACGCGTTTCGTTCAACTTAGTGCAATGACATGTCATCTATATAGATTTTTATACCGCAGAAGTGACACAGTTTCTTGCCTACAATACTTCATTACAATAATAATACTCTATTTCAAAATGTAATTATAGTGTATGTAAAAACGAGATGTCAATAACAGTAAAACAAATAAATAAATCAGTAATCACTAATAAGACTACAAGTTCAACTGAACCTAATTCAAATTTAATATTAACCTGCACGTAATATGATACGTAATAATTTACGTACCATATTACGTGCAGGTAGGTAATCCTAAGTGCTAACGAATGACAGCATGCTTAACAACAAAACTTACCGATGAAAACTGATACCTCATGATTTGCTGACATTTCGTCGTAATTTATTTAAAAAAATGAAAGAGCATTAAATAAAATATTTAAAAATTTCAAACAGTTTAAAAGACCGTGCGAAGTCTGTATTTGGTAAACTAGCTGTAGGTAAAAACCTAATTCAGCTTTTTGTGGGAGGGACCATCTGCATGTTTTAGTCTATGATTGTAAAATGGGGAAGAGTTTAAATAAAATAATATCTTCTCTAACGTACTATTACGATAGTAGAAGCTATTACATTGCTTGAACAACCGACGGTTTTACTTACTTGACTATAAAATTATTATATATGTCCAAGTTCATTTAAATTTGTATTTAATGCGTCGCTCTGACACTGCATGAACGTCAAAACTGCACTAATGCCATCAATGTAAAAGTGTTCTGCCTGCAGGTCAATTAAGTGAAGTAAAGTGACTGTACGGCACGCCTCATCTAGTGCGTAGTACATATATATCAATGGCGCTGGATTATTGCACAAAATTAGTATTTCACGAGAGTTTGTTTTATAACGAGCACTAAGGAAGACTTTTTGAAGAACTTTATTCCCTGAGAGCTTATAAAAGGGATAAAACTTTATAGATTCGTATTCGTACCTAGAATGCGAACGTTGAATTTTATTCAGGCCGATGCCAATTCCCAGTGGACACACGGCTTATACTTACTTAAATAAAAAAAATCACCACATTGCTGCAGTTATTGTTATCGAATGTCAATGAATCTTTTGACCATAAAAAAATTGAAAGAAAGAAAAACACATTTATTTGGCACAAAAGTACACACAATGAAATTACAAATATACAAACTTAACTGCTTAAAACTTAAATACATCATCGTGTGTATAACGGCTACGCCAAATAGGTCCAGTTCAGCATAATGCCAGGCCATTATGTGGTAGTTGCCTGACGCTGGTTTTCAACTGAACCTTACTATGAGTCTACGGATGTCACTCAGTACGGTATGTGTAAGGTCAATAAAATATATTATGTATTATAGGTATAAATTAGTGTGTAGTAAATAATAAATAATAGATAGGTTTTTAGTTATATGTATATATACTAAAAAGGAACAATATATATATATATAAGAAAAACAGACTAGGAATAAAAAATAAAAAGTCATCACTAAAACTATACGTAAAATCAATCATTCTTACAAATACAAATACAAAAACTTTATTTGTGCACACAGGTACAATTTAGGTGTTACAAAAATTTATACAGTGTCTCTGTGTTCTGCCACGGTTAGTGGCATACAAATATTAATAAAAATAATAATTATTATTACGCCAACCGAATAATATTTATAATTATCTAGTTACTGTCTAATATTTACAAGGTTGTTTATTTATTTTATTTATTATTTATATATATCTTGCGGCTAACAACAATAAAAAATAAAAAATCTGTTCTAAATGATTCAACTCAACCCGCTGTAGTTCATGTTACGTAAAATTATCACTACGCCGTGGGTAGCTGGGCGCAGCAGGCAAGTTGCATTATTAATTGGCCATATGAATGAATCTTTTGACCAAAAAAAATTGGCCATATGAATGAATCTATTGCCCAAAAAAAAATTGGCCATGTCAATGAATCTTTTGGCCATAAAAAATTGGGCAGTGTACATTGCTCGCAATGGGCAGGGTTCATTGTTCGCAGAACAGATGTTCGATAGGGACGAAAGGTTCTGGAGTGGCGACCACGTACCGGAAGACGCAGCGTTATGTGTCCCACAAGGTGGACCGATAACCTGGTGAAGAACGCGGGAATCCGATGGATGCGAGACGCAGTTCGGCTGAAATGATGACGATAAAAAATTGGCAATATCAATGAATCTTCTTTTTCATAAACTTCTTCCTCTGAAAGCTTTAAGGAGTGACAAAAACATTTTTCATTTATTTTGGATTAAAATTTATTTAGTTCAGTGGTTGGTGGTGGTGGTTCTGAGGCATATCATCAAAACAACCACAACAGTCGACATAGTAAGTACGCTATGCCCGGTATTTATGAAACGCCGCGTGTTACAAAGAGGTTTTCCGACCTAGTTCTGTTTTATTGCGTTTTAGGAGCCGTTCCCATATGGTGTACTAAAATGCACGAACAAAACTATTTACAATAGCCATAACGTTTCCTATATTTGTACTTACGAGTACATGTTGTATTTGAGTTTGTTATGGTGTGTATAGCAAAACTATGTAGCTAGGTATGAATAAACCATAGAGCAGTGGTTCCAAACCTTTTCAGGGTCCCATATCTCTAAAAGGAAAAACGAAACCCTTATAAGATCACTTTGTTGTCCGTCTGTGTGTTTGTCTGGCTGTCTGTCAAGACTTTTTATCTTGGGGAGCCGGGAGGTACATAGATATCGAGTTGAAATTAAGAACATATACTCAAGTCTGCGGTCCCTTGAAGCTGTTAAAAATCAAACTTCTAAAAAAAGATACGGTCGTTTATATCGTAAAAAACGTATATTTCGACACTCTCAAGGGAATCAAAATTCATAGCGTACTTCCCGTTGACCTAGAACCCTGAAATTTGGCATAAAGCAAGGTCTCATAGCATAAGTATAATAATATATATACAATAAATATGAAACTGTAGTGTTTATAAATCACATCCAAACTTATTTGAATTCTGCACTAGCGCTAGACACAAGGATAAGCAGTGCAACGTAGCCAGCAAAACAAAGCTTTTGCACCAAAGCAACTTTTGTATGGGCCCACGTAGCTTCAATAATCTTCCTTCTTCTTTCAGAAATATGAACAAAATAAATATATCAAAAAAAAAACTTCACGAATTATTGAGTAAATGTTATTACTCTATAAAAGAATTTCTAAATGACAAGACACTGAATCAGCCGGTTTATTAATAAACCAAAAATGTAAACTGGGGCCTTGGGTAAATGTGAAAGTGTACACCAGGGCCTTGGTACGAAGACAATGAAAGAACGGGGTGGGTTTTTAGTCAGTAAGAGTCTGACACTATCTCCCGCTCCGCCAAAGGGCGGATGATTTTACCCGCCACAAAAAAAAAGCCAATCCTATAATATCCTGAATATAGAACCCTGAAATTAGGTATGAAGTAAGGTCTTATAGCTCAAGTATAAGTCATAACTGGTAATGCATATAAAATCCTTAAATCTTATTTGAGTGATCGCTACCCAGTTGTTAAAATTGGGCAATATCAGAGCAGCTTCAAGCCTTTGACATATGGTGTGCCCCAGGGTTCCATTTTAGGGCCCTTATTATTCTTGGTTTATGTAAACAACATACATCTAGCAGGTTTACAAGGTCATCTTACACTTTACGCAGACGATACATGCTTATTCTATTTTGGACACGATATCAATGAAATTATTAAAAATGCTCAAGATGATTTAAATATATTACATAAATGGTTTCAGTGTAACCTGTTAACAATTAACATCTCTAAAACCTCATATATAATTTTTAAAGCTAAGAATAAAAAAATACTGAACTACCCTAAACTATTTATAAACGGTGAAGCTTTGAAAATTAAGAATCAAGAAAAATATCTTGGACTGACTCTTGATAGTAATCTAACGTGGAATGCACACCTACTACGCATAAAAAACAAACTTTCATCTCTAGTGGGCTCTCTACATAAAATTGTTCGTTGTATACCAAAAAAAGTACGACTGCTCATATATAACGCCCTGGTGAAACCTCATTTATTGTATCTTATTGAAGTATGGGGAAACGCATCCAAAACAAATATAAAACCTATACAGATCCTACAAAATAAAATTATAAAAATCCTGTACAATTTTGACTTTTTAACGCCTTCGAAAACTATTTATAAAGATACCAAGCTGCTAAACATTAAACAACTTTTTACATATAACACATGCATACTTATTTTTAAAATAACTCATAACCTCATTCACTCAAACATTACGTTCAAAACAAAAGGACAAACGCGTAAATACTCGTCCCGTCGAGCTAGTCACCTTGTATTGTTTAGAACTAGAACAAATTACGGTAAAAATAATTTAACTTATGGGGGAGCAGAGTTATTTAATCAACTTCCAAAAAATGTAAAAGAAGCGACTTCATTAAATAGTTTTAAAAACAAGTTAATTAACCATATTTACAATAACGATACACTCTATTAATATAATTTTATTATCTTACAACTTCTTTTTTTTTTTTTTTTCTCTCTTGAAATGCACTAGCATCTTTTAACTTGGGCAACCGCCTTATCCCAGGAATGCAGTGAATTCGCTTCTTCTAACTTGTCGACAACTAATGAATGTGTTTTTGATGTACCCACACTGGGATAATATTACTATGAACTATTTTATTTTAATATTCTCATATAAGTGACAATTGTGTTTTTAATGGGAATAAAGATATTTAAACCGAAGTATAGGAATAAATCTGAAATCTGAAAATTTTTAGTTAAATCACAAAAAAAAAAACTTTTTTCGATTCGGAAAAATCTTCGAGATTCGATTGAGGAATTGAACTATTTACATTTATTTTGTACGGACCCTCGGTGTGTGAGTCTGACTCTGTCTGACCAGTTTTTTCGTATTACAACAAGAATGACGAATGGGAAGCCATCAGGGCTTATGATCAAGACATACTGATAAAGTGTCGATTTGAAGACAACCCTCTTCGAATCGACTCTTCATCAATGTCAAATTGAAATTCATTTCCCCGTACGTCGTATTTTCAGCTTTATAGACATATTTGAGAGATTTTGGTTACGTTGTGGAGATAGGAATCAATATCCTTTAGACATTTTAAGGACGCTTCTACGCGCTTCAACTTCGAGTTAGCTTTGTGATAGCACTTTCAGTGCCACAAATTATGTTACCTACAAATATGAGATACCATTTTACCACATTCTTCTGTTCTGTGATTTTACCCACTTAGGTTCAAAATATTATAACAGGATTAATAAAATTCCAAGCATTTTTCGATCATTTTTGACCAAGAATAAATGCTAGAAAAATCTTTACTGTATATGGTTAAAGTTATTTTCTTATGATGCAACAAAAAACTTTACAAATAACTGGAAATCTAAGTACTTTGTTACTGGTACACACTGAAGTGAAACCTTGAAACTTTCTGATTGAAAAATAATATTTTGAGAACGTGTTTTCTCCGATTCTCTTGAAAACTGGGGATATAACTGCATGTTATACCTACGTAAAGATAGTAAAGAAAGTAATTGGGTTGTTTGTATTCGTTGTGAGCTAGAGGAAAGGTTCTAAAAAGACATATAGACCTGCAGTGCCGGATAAAACCAGCGTGGGGCTTGTAGCAATTTCTACCAAAACACCTTTAATTTAATTTTTAAACAAGCTCGGGGCCCTTAGGCAGTGATGGGTCCATAGGTCCACCTACATTGCCTTTATGGAAAATCCTAAAGTTGTTAGAATTAATACGGCACACGTATGTTTTTTTTTTTATGAACAAGCGGGGCCCGCCGCAATGCGCGGGGCGCGTACAATGGTTACTTTTGCTACGTGACTAAATACGGCACTCCAGATTTTAGTATCATAGGGCTATATCAACCATACTTGTTATAGTTAGCGTTTCTAAATTGATTATTTTGAACGTTTCAAACCCTACGATTGCCTTGATAGTTTTGAAGGCTAAAGTAGAGTTTGAAAAAATAGTCAATTTAAAATGCCACAATTGGAAATTGGGAGTTACATGCGACTTCTATATTCAAACTAACAATATGATAAGCAAAGGGTACATTTTTTATAAACCATAGGAGATAATCTTTGGACAATTTTTCAGAAGCTATATAGTAAATAATCAAACAAGTTCTCTCATTTTAGGTAGAAAGAGAGGTAGTGTCTGAGTTTTACTTAACAAAACCCGCCTATATTCCTTCACAGGAGGGTTGGCTCTTAGAAAATCTTATGGTTGCTCATGCTGATTTGATGACTCGAAAAAGTGACGAAGTGTGAGAAGAGAAATGCACACTGATCGACTGATAAAAAAATAAATGTCTTACTTACATACTGTGTACTTAATTACTAATTATGTTTGATAAAAATATAATTAGATTTGTGTTGGTGCAGAAATCGAACCCGCGACCCTTGCGTCCTAAACCACTGCGCTAAACGGATCGTCGGGTAATGAAAAAACACCCATCCCTAAAAGACGATTACTGACCTGTTGCTTGATGTTTATTCTTAGGGGTGCTCGGAACCCACGGTTTATTTTTCATGGCTGCTCGAGCCCCAAGCGCCCACGGAGTCAGCGCCTCTGTTTCTTTGTGCTTTTTGAACAATCCTCCATCCGTGGATAAACTCTGGGGTTTGGATCGATCTGACTACGATTTTTTTTTTACAAACTGAATGTTCCACTATCGACATCCCGGGGTGCCACGACAGAAAACCTCCACGAGTGCCCGCAGACTATAGTTCCCTTGCGGATACGTCTGTCGCGAAGACTAGTCTGCGGGACGGTGCACCCTGGGAGGCTGCCAACCACCCCCTTGGGCACTCCTGCCTAAGGGGCCTCGATGGCCGTCTGCGAATGTTCTGTCGGGAGTACGCTTCAACGCGTGTCCCTCTGCTTTAGCAGAGGGCACAGTGGCGAAGCAAGAGCGGGCTCGGCGTGCACTCACCCTGCCACCGGGCAGGCAGGAGGAAGGCTCTCTCCTCCTTCTGCCACCGTTGTTCTCGTAGCCCCAGAGATTGTCCAAGGTCATGTTTCTGACTTTTGATGGGGGTCGAGGGTCCTGGCTTAACCGCCCGGGCCGCGAGGAAGACAACCTCTATAAAAAATTACCCCAAACCTCCAAGCGGCGGCGCACCGTGAGGGAGGTTGTTAGCTTGACTAATGGGTAGCTAAATTAGTCTCTAGTGCGGACCACTAACTTTGAGCCAGTACAACATGTATTTTACTCGTGGGAACTGCATGGAATCTAAATTTTTTGAAAAACCACTTGAGAGTGATGCGCGGTCGGAGTCCGACGC
The DNA here is from genome assembly GCA_958295575.1 of Leucania comma. NCBI lineage: Eukaryota > Metazoa > Arthropoda > Insecta > Lepidoptera > Noctuidae > Leucania > Leucania comma. Next base: position 16,058,905 of record OY282477.1, on the reverse strand, counting down.
GGCATCCGGAAGGAGCTCGGAGAGCTCGGAGGTTGAGGAGGTGGAGGAGACGATGGCCGACTCCGGAAGAAACGCAAGTTCCTTCCGGAAACGCTCCCTATCTAGGGACAAATCGTCCTCCGATGCCGAAAAGGGCTCGGCCCGAAAAATCCCCACCAGTGGGCGGGGAGCGGGCCGAGCAACGGGAAAAGGGAGGGGAGGCACCTCCCAGGAGGAGGCGGCTGAGCGAGCTAAGAGGCTCGCCGCGGAAGGGCGCCACCCTGCTGCGATGGACCCCTCGGGGCCATCTGGCAGCGAAAAAGAAGACTCCGCCGAGGAGTCGCGTCGGTCTTTCGGCGAGCTCGTCGTCGCCGCGCTGCGCGATATGGGCCGCAAGCGAGAGAGGACGTCAAAGGAGAGGACCGTCCTCCGCCATGCCGCCTCTATGCAGGCGGCCTTTGACGTCGCTCTCAGAAAGAGCGTGGCCAAGCTCCAGACCGAGCTCCGAGCCGGGCTCCGGGCCGAGCTTCAGGCCGAGCTCGCTGCGGTCCATGGAGCCAGCAGCCGGAAGCCCGTGGAAGGGGGGCGCAAGCAAGGGCAGGGGCAGAGTCGGCCCCAGCCCCAGCCTCAGCCCCAGCCTCGGCCCCAGCCCCAGCCCCAGGCCGAGTCAGGAAGCCAGCTGCTGACACTGGTGCAGCGGGAGCTGGCTGCTTTCCAGCAGCAGCTGCAGAAGCAGCTGCAGGAACAGCAGCAGCAGTTCCAGCTGCGGATCCAGCAGCAGCTGTCCCTGCTGGAGGGCATCGTATTGCGCCCCCCACTAGCGGCCTCCGGCCAGCGAAGGGTGGCGTCCTACGCTGCCGCCGCGGCCTCGGCGGCTGCGCCCATGGCGGGCCCGTCAGGGCAGACCAGGCGCGTGGCCACGGCTGCGAACCCCGCCGGAGCGGCCCCGCAGGGCAGAAAACAGCAGCAGGGGAAGCCAACCCCTGCGGCTCCCCCCAAGAAGGGCAAGGCGGCACCGGCCCCTAAGGCGGCGGGAGCCCCTGCTGTGGCGGCAAGCAGGCGGCCGAGGCCGCCTCCCCAACCTGCAGATCCTCCGGCCGAAGCCGGATGGCAAGTGGCCGGAGCCAAAAAACAGGCTGGCAAGGCGGCTCGGGCTGCCAGGAGGCGTGAGCGGCAAAAGCTGCGGAAGCGGACGGCCCTCGCGGCCAGGATTCGCACCCCGCGCTCTACGGCTGTAGTAATTACGCTGCAGCCGGAAGCGTTGAAAAAGGGTGCGACCTATGGCGAGGTCCTCCGTAAGGCGAAGCAGGAGGTGAACCTCACCGACCTTGGAATCACCGGGGGCTTCCAGATGCGGCATACCGCAACTGGTGCCCTGATGTTGGAGGTCCCCGGAGCCAACAGCGGCCCCACCGCAGACGCCCTGGCTGACAAGATCAGGGCGATCTTGGACGCGGAGGAGGCCCGGGTGTCCAGGCCCACAAGATGCGTCGACATGCGCATCATGGGCCTGGACGATTCCGTCGAGGTCGAGGAGGTCGTGGCCGCTGTCGCCAGGACGGGTGGGTGCCCTGCCGATCAGGTCCGGGCAGGCACCATCCGTGTTGACGGCACTGGCATGGGGGCGGTTACAGTGAACTGCCCCCTGTCAGCGGCCAGGAGCATCACCGGGGAGGGTAAGCGACTCCTGGTGGGCTGGGTCTCCGCGCGGGTTAAGCTGCTGGAGCCCAGACCGCTGCGCTGCTATCGCTGCCACGTGGGCCACCACGTGGGGGTCTGTTGCGCAGCGGAGGAAGATCGCAGCGACCGCTGCTTCCAGTGCGGTCAGCCCGGCCACAAGGCCGATACCTGCAGTGCAGCGCCGCACTGCTACGCATGTGCGGCGGCAGGCAAGTCGGCCGACCACCGGGCTGGGAGCAGGACCTGCGATCCCCCCGCCAAGGCCAAGGGCAAGGTCCCAAGGCCCATCCCCGCGAAGGTGCTCACCGCCGCGGCTGCCCCGTTGGCTGCCGCCGCCATCGCCTCCGCAGACGCCGCCGCCGCTAACACCGCGGCAGGACCCTCACGGAGGGCCCGGGAGGAGACTGTAATGGACTGCCAATAACGGCTCCATTACGTCTCCTCCAGGCGAATATCAACCACTGCGCCCCCGCTCAGGATCTGTTGCTCCAGAGCATGGCGCAGTGGTCGATCAACATCGCCGTTGTCACCGAGCCGCACTTTGTCCTGCCCAGAGCCGACTGGGTTCAGGACCTGACCGGCTCGGTGACACTTATTTCGTCGGCCGCCGCCGGTACCCCGGCACTCGAGGCCGTCAAGAAAGGTCGGGGTTGCGTGGCAGCACGGTTCGGGGACATAGTGGTGGTAGGCGTCTACCTGTCCCCGAACAGATCTCTCGCCGAATTGGATAGCTCCCTTTTGGAGCTGGATGCCGTCGTTGCTGGGTTTGACTCCAGCCTCCCCGTGGTCGTTTGCGGGGACTTCAATGCCTGGAACGAGGCTTGGGGTTCCCGGTTCACGAACCAGCGAGGTCGAAGGGTGGAGGAATGGGCCCTAGGGCAGGGCCTAGTCGTACAAAACCGGGGTTCTGTCCCCACGTGTGTGCGGATGCAGGGCGAGTCGGTGGTGGACATTACGTTCGCCAGCCCTGCACTGGCACCGCGCGTCGTCGACTGGCGCGTCATAGAGGAGGTGGAGACGTTCTCCGACCACCGGTACATCCGGTTTGACGTCTCCGCCCAGACCTCGACCGTGCCGGTCCGACAGACCCCGTGTGGTCCGCGTTGGGCGCTGAGGCAGCTGGACAGGGACCTGCTCCAGGAAGCCGCGATAGTCCAGGCCTGGGTGCAAGCACCGGACAGGCCTGTCGACATCGACGTCGAGGCGGACTGGTTCCAGGTGGCCATGTCGCAAATATGCGACGCGGCCATGCCCCGAGTCCGGCCAGGACGTGCCCGGCGCCAAGTACACTGGTGGTCGCCAGAGATTGCGGCACTGCGCGATGCGTGCAATGCTGCGCGACGCCGGTATACTAGACACCGCAGGCGCCGCACCCGTCCACCGGGTGCGGAGGCCATAGAGGCGGAGCTGTATGAGGGATACAGAGCTGCAAAGCGCACCCTCCGAGCGGAGATAAAGCGGGCCAAACTCGAGGCCCGCAACGTGTGGCTGGAGTCTCTGAACGTCGATCCGTGGGGACGCCCATACAAAATGGTGATGGAAAAACTCCGCCCATGGGCTCCCCCGCTGACTCAGAGTCTCCGGCCCCAGCTCGTGGAGGGTGTGGTGAGCGCTCTGTTCCCTACGCGAGGGGAGCATACTCCCCCGCCTATGGCTCCGCCACCAGCAGCGGTGTCCGATGCGGACCACGACGGCAACGACGGCAACAATGCTCCAGAGGTGACCGAGGTGGAGATGAGAGTGGCGGTGCGAAGGCTGAGTGCCAAGAACACCGCCCCAGGACCCGATGGCTTGCCTGGAAAAGCCTGGGTCCTGGCCATGGAGGAACTCGGGTCTCGATTGAGAGGGCTCTTCAGCGCATGCATGGAGAGGGGCCAGTTCCCGCTTCGCTGGAAGACGGGGAAACTGGTCCTTATCGCGAAGCCGGGGCGCCCCGCGGACTCTCCGTCCGCGTATCGGCCCATTGTGCTGCTCGACGAGGTGGGCAAGCTCTTTGAAAGAGTAATTGCAGACCGCCTCGTCGTGCATCTAGCACGGAAGGGGCCGGATCTTGCGGACGGCCAGTTCGGATTTCGCAGGAGGCGCTCCACTGTGGACGCCATCATGCGCGTGCGAGCCCTCACGACGGGGGATGCGGTGTCCCGGGGCAGGTGTGTCTTGGCGGTGTCTCTGGACATCGCCAACGCCTTCAACTCCCTGCCCTGGAGTTGCATTGGTAGGGCACTCCGGTACCACCGGGTGCCCGACTACCTCTGTCGGGTGATCGAGGCCTACCTGTCGGACAGGTTCATCATCTACCCCGGTCATCAGGGGGAGTTGAAACGGCGAGAGATGTCGTGCGGTGTTCCGCAGGGATCGGTACTAGGACCGCCCTTGTGGAACATCGGGTACGACTACGTGCTGCGCGCCGACCTCCCCGACGGGGTCAGCGTGGTCTGTTACGCAGACGACACGCTGGTCCTGGCGCGGGGACGGTCGTACCAGGCGGCGGTCGAACTAGCGACGCGCGGGGTTGCGACAGTCGTGGAGAGGATACAGCAGTTGGGACTCGAGGTGGCATTGCACAAGTCCGAGGCCATGTGTTTTCACGGCCCTCGGAGCGCGCCACCTCCGGGCTCCCAATTAACGGTAGGAGGAGTTCACATCGGCGTCGGGTCGACGATGAAGTACCTGGGACTCGTCCTCGACAGCCGGTGGAACTTCAAGGAGCACTTCCGACGTCTGGCTCCCAGGTTGAATGCGACTGGGGCTGCGCTCAAGCGGCTCCTGCCGAACCTAGGGGGTCCAGACGCCTCCTGCCGGAGGCTCTACGCAGGCATCGTTCGGTCCATGGCCCTATACGGTGCGCCGGTGTGGGCGCCATCGCTACGGAAGCGAGTGGCGGCCCGGCTAACCGCCTGCCAGAGGGTCATGGCCATCCGGATGATCCGCGGATACCGTACGGTGTCCTGCGAAGCGGCGAGCCTCCTTGCTGGCCTACCACCGTGGGATCTGGAGGCAACAGTCCTTGCACACATGCATGACTTACGCGTGGAGATGCAACGTCGGGGCGAAACTCCGCTGCCGCGACAAGTCGCGGCATGGCGGACAGAGCTCCGGCGGGATCTCATGGTGAAATGGCGAGAGCGATTGTCGCAACCTCGTGCTGGGCACGCCACGATCGAGGCGGTAAGGCCCCTCTTTGAGGCGTGGCTGGAAAGGCCCCACGGCGTCGTCACCTTCCGTTTGGCGCAGGTGCTGACCGAACACGGCAAGTTCGGTCCGTACCTGTACAAGATTCGTGCGGAGACGACGCCCGGGTGTCGCCACTGTGCGGACCGCCCGGTGGACACGGTGGAGCACACAGTCGAGGTGTGCCCCGCTTGGGAAGAGCAGCGCCGTGTCCTCGTGGGGGCGATCGGCGGCGATCTCTCGCGCCGGGGCTTGGTTCAAGCCATGCTCCGGAGCGAGGAGGAGTGGCAGGCGGTCGCCTCCTTCTGCGAAGCAGTAATGCTAGTAAAGGAGGAGGCCGACCGCCTTAGGCAAAGGCGGACACGCCGCCGCCGCCGCCGGGTTTCCGATCCCAATTTCCGGCCACCGTAGGCGCGGGCTCGCGGACGGTGGGCAATGGGTAGCTCGCTGTCCGTCCGTCCGGTAACAGACCGGTCCGAGCTCAGGTCGTCTACGGCGCGCACCGTTCCCGCGCGCCTCAAGGAGTTGTCAGCATACTGTAGGGGTCCAGCAGGGCCGAAGCCTACTGGGGCCAAAGGTTATGTGAGACTGTCACCAAAGGCCCCAGGATAAAGGCAAGGAATGGAAAGGTAGGTTTTTTAGTCAGTAAAAGTCTGACACTGTTTCCCGCCCCACCCAAGGGCGGGATTCGTCATTGGATGATTTTTACCTACCACTAAAAAAAAAAAAAAAAAAAAAAAAAAAACTATCGACATCCCAAACTGTGTACAAAAAAAAAGAAAACTTGTTTATTCTAACCAAATAGATGGTTAGAATAAACAAGTTTTCTTTTTTTTTTCGCTGAGTGTCATGCCATCCCAAATAATGCACTGTGGAAAGGCCACGGGAAAGAACCACGGGAAAAAATGGCCCATAAAATAAAAGACTTCTACAACTATTACCTAAAGAAAAAAATTTTTTTTCGTTTCAATGATTCGTGTTTTGTTTCAGGTCTTCCAAACGATCTGTCGGTGTACTGGCACCAATATCCATACGGCTTGGGAATCGTCTTCTGCAAGCTGAGGGCCCTGATCTCTGAAGCGTAAGTACCCCCTCTCTCAAGTCTTCCGAACAATTGCTATTGAGAATATGAATATTAAGAAAAGTTATGTTGTAGTTCAAAATATACATTTATACAACGGTAAATTTTGGTCGTTTTAATCCCGTGGAGGGTCGATTCGGTACATGAAACACTATCGATTTGTAAAGATAAAATTAAAAAATAAAGTACTTTTTTTCTAAAACTCGAATGAATATACGCATGTACGAATTAATTTCTTTAAGTAAACGAGTTAATGACCTTGTAGGTAGCTGTCGGTCGTTGCGTACTAATTACCTATAGTACTTTGGCCTCGCTCAGCTGATGTTTACTTAATTGATTGAATTGACTATTTTGTGTTTTTTTAAGTCTGTTTCTTTTTTTAAGTTTTTTATTTTACACTTTTTAGCTGTAGTACCTCTCAGCCAAACTTAAATAGATACCTTCCGCCATTCGGTTCCATCATCAAATCATCATAACAATTCTAAAAACTGAGAACTTTCTTTTATTTTTGAAGTCGCATAGAATACTAATACCTTCTCCTAAATGTGACAAATATTCTTCTGAAAACCGCATCAAAATCGGTTCAGCCAAACGCGAGAAAATTGCGGACGAACTAAATACATACGTACAGGTTAAATTGAGAACCTCCTTTTTTTGAAGTCGGTTAAAAATAAGGATGACATTGCTCATAATGGTCATACTTCACGACTCTGGCACTCTTCAAAGTGATCTCTAACGTTTATGAACCTTAGAAGCTGAGTGAAATTGTTGTTGGTTTCTTGTTTAAATGCATTCCTTCGTTAACTATGGTGTTTTCAGCACTACTTGATGCTAACGTCATCATCATCATCCTTTTAATGTTCCCACTGCTGGGACACAGGCCTTCTCTCTAAGAGAGGGAATGGGCCGTAATCCACCACGCGGGCCCAGTGCTTGTTGGATGCTAACGTACTCAGTAGTTTCATTTGAACTTATAATTCCAAATTAATTCGAAGATACCATAGCACAAAGTAACCTATTTTAAAAAGCGCCAATTACATAGTTAAGGATCTAATAATGACTGGATTCATGCGGGACTGTTCAAGAGTTTACCGTGGCCCTGGAACGCAAAGGGTTCCTTCAAGTTTTACATTTCTTCTTGCTCCACCCAGACCTCGATGCGTTTGATGATTTACCACCATGAATGTCTTCCGAAGTCGTTTACGGCGCGCACTGTTCCCGCGCGCCTCAAGGAGTTATCAGCAAATTGTAGGGGCCAAATGGGGCCGAAGCCTACTGGGGCCAAGGGTTATGTCAAAAGTTGCAGGGTAGGTTTTTAGTCAGTAAGAGTCTGACACTATCTCTCGCCCCACCCAAGGGCGGGATTTGTCATTTGATGATTTTACCTACCATAAAAAAAAACCTTTATGATCTTCGGTTTTAAGTAACGCTTGCCGAAGGGTCCGTGGTTGGTTGACACACGTTAGCCAAAACTGTAAACAGCCTTAGGACCAAGATGTACTAGGCATTGTATACCTATTAATAAGGCTAAAGCTAAGCTGGGTTGTGGATCTCAGTCAGTCCCTTGGTGATTAATGGTATTCAACTGTATTCGTTTAGACTGAAATACGGCCCTGACATAGTTGAGAGATAAGTGCTAAGTAAATTGATAAGGCTATAGTTTTTTTTTAAAGTAGGTAAAATCATCCAATGACATCCCCCGCCCTTGGGCGGAGCGGGAGATAGTGTCAGACTCTTACTGACTAAAAACCTACTCTGTTCCTCCTTTGCCTTGGTTCCAGGGCCCTGGTATGCATTTTCATACCTCCTCAAAGCCCCAGATTAGGCTTCGACCCTACTGGGCCCTGGCACATTTTGCTGACGACTCCTTGAGGCGCGCGGGAACAGTGCGCGCCGTAAACGACTTGGGCTCGGTCCGGTCTGTTACCGGACAGACGGACAGCGAGCTACCCATTGCCCGCTGTCCGCAAGCCCGCACGGTTCACGCTTGGTACGATGGCCGGAAATCGGGATCGGAAAGTGACCCAGAAATCATTGGATGACCTAAAAACAAACCAACAATGTCTGCACGTTTTTAATTAAATGAAGCGAAGTCAAATTGACACAGCGAAACGTAAATATGCGATATTATCAAACAGTATGCTAATTTTCACGCTCATGAATAACCACATAATTTATGGCATTGGGGAATTGTCATGACTTTGAATAATGTAAGGAATGAAATGTTCAGGCAAAATGGCATAAATTCAAATGATTTTTAACTGACTTCAAAAAGGAGGGGTACATGTTCGGCTGTAGGTATTTTCAAAAAATCAATCAAAAAATTTTTATTTTACATAGGCCTACATGGACACTTATAAAACATCAGACGCTAGTGCACGTAGTATTTTAAATAATCTACGTACATGAAGGCACTTATGACACGTCAGGAACTACTTGTACGGTTCGAATTGAAAGTTTCCTTTAAAGTAGAATAGAATAGAATAAAACTTTATTGTACACCAAAAAAGTTACACAAATTGTACATAAATCTAAATCTACACGTACAATGGCGGTCTTATCGCTGATAGCGATATCTTATAGAATACCTTAAGATGGATCGTAAGGACTTAAAATTACAGGAGGTAGTCTGTAGTGTACTGCTAACAAAATACTACTCTAAATAAATAACTACATTATACATTATATAACAAACATTATAAAAAAATACACTATAAACAAGCAAATATATAAAATAATTATAAAACTAATATACACCGTTAAATTTTGGTCGTTTTAATCCCGTGGAGGATCGATTCGGTACATGAAACACTATAGATTTGTTTATTTTAAAAATAGCAAAATTATAGTAGTATTCGTTATAAGCTTGGCGTTAGGAGGACACATCAAGGTCGGCACTAAAAAGGTTAAAAACGCTACTGTACAATGCATTCGTACGAGTAATATTATTTATTAGACATCCACCTTTGGCGCGGGCTTGCCCACGGCGAGCAATGGGTAGCTCGCCATCCGCATGTCGGTCCAAAACCTTCTCGTTTAAAGGTAGAGTAGGGTAGAATAGGGTAGAGCGAGAGCGAAGCCGCGGGCAAAAGCTAGTCTATATATGTTAAAAAAAGTTGCGTTAGTTACACTATTTATAACTCAAGAACAGCTGAACCGATTTAGCTGAAAATTGGAGGGAAGGCAGCTTAGAACCAGGAAAAGAACAGGATAGGACAGGATATTCTTTAACTTTAAAGAAAATATGATTAGACATTTACAAAAACCTCGGTTGAACGGACGATATAAAAGGTTTACTTAATATACTGCGAGCGGAGTAATAGCTGACTTTAGTTTTCATCAGCACTCGCTGCAAGCAAGTAGCGAAGCCGACGAATTGAATAGTTAGTGCGCTTTAAATGTCAATTGGTAATTTCCTTGCAGTCGGCATTGCGCTGAAGTTTTCAATTTCAGTGCTGGTTTTCAATATCCTTTTTAATTATCATAACATTATGCTTTGCATATCACTAAAAAAGGGTTTTTACTATAAATCTGGATGCATGGAGAGCGAGATCAAGAAAGAATAGATTGGTATTGTATTGGATTCTTTGGTATTTTTCATCAATTCATGGAGCTCCTTAATAGTCCTGAGTTGAGCTACAGCAATACTGACAAATGCTTGCACTGACTCGACAGATCCACTCAGAACTGTGTGGTTCTTTCTTCAAAAGACAATCTCAGACTCCAATCTGCATGGTCCTCATATGATTTGACCATTACATGTTTGTGTATGGACTTTAAAAGAGACTTTGACTTCTGAGTTCAAGGTAGTCAGTTAGAAAACACCGGCCTCATCTAGTTTAAACTGACGAAAAAAAATTGTCGTGTAAAACTGTTTTTAAAAACCTATTTGCAAAATAAATATCATTAATCATTGATTGTGCGAGGCATTCCTCAAATGGTAATGGAAAGGGGTATTTGTAACCACAACATGTAACTTGTACGCTTCTTTTTCTTCTTCTCGAATCGATGGTTTCCATTTCCACGTTTATAGTAACGTCAGGGGCGTTTTTTAGGTCCTCCAGGGTGTATTTGTAGGGACATTTTGGACACTCCAATAAGTGGGCCATTGTTTGGAGAGGAGCACCGCACTCGCACTGGGTGTCTTATTTGTCTGTAATCCCCCATTTTGCCAGGTTGTGTTTACAACGGCCTACTTGGGTGCGCAGTCTATTGATTGTTTTCCATATAGGCCACTGCAGATCGCATCAGGGTGACAGATGTTCCTAGGGTTGAACGAAGTCGGGTGGTGGTGAGTGGTGTACCTCCCATAACTTACATCTAACCGTGGATGGTCGATCCCGAATAGCCGTTCAGTTTCATGAGTAAATTACTAAAATAATATATAAGAATAGAATATCTGTACTTTCACGTCTATAAGGATAAATACTCGTAAAACTCGAGCAAAAGTGACGAAGTCTATTAATTAATTATTATCTAACTTTCTGTGTCACAAGACTGTAATTATCTTCCATCATTGACTGTTGTTAATAACGCCTGGAAGCCCATTTCTTTCATGATAGAAAAGCAATCAAGTAACAATAATAATTACATATTAATTTGGCCTTACATATGTTATACTAGCGTTTACTAGCGGCTTCGCCTATATTATCTTGGGCATCACTTTTATCTTTTTAAAAATGTACGATGGGAATTTACTCCTGTAGTAGTTTTTGGCTAATCACTGTTATGGAGATCTATTTCTTAGTTTGTTTTATTTTGGTAAGTAATTTGAAATGTTCTATATTTTATTTTTTTGTATTGACTAGTTTCTTGCTTATATACACTTATGCCTTTAACATATTTTCTACTAGCTTTTACCTGCGGCTTTACTTCCTTCAACTTACTACTATTCTACTCTATCCAACTCTACCCTACCCCACCATATCCTAGTCTGCCTTATTCTGCCCTAATCTACCCTACTCTCTTTCCATAATAAGGTCTGTTTCCAACTGTGACGTGACAACCTGAACATGAAACATACAGATTTTGAACATGAAACATATGATGCGTGGGAGGGATACCTACATATTTCACTCCTAGGTTACTTTTATATTTTTCTATATGACAGATAAATATGACGAGTGGGCCCCCAAATAGTAGCCTGTATCGAAACTTATGTATTTATATACACAATTTATGTAAATTCGATCGGTTTTCGTTTTGACCTTCAGATATACGAAAAAATAACTGTACGCATGACTTTTAGGTATGCAATGTAATATATCTCAAAAATTAAATAAGTTAGAGGAATGTTGCTGTTATAAGTTGTGTTTTAAAAGCAGCTGAAATCGATTTAGTAGCTGATTCTAGGGTCTTAGTTCACAGTTTATTAAAACCAAATCCAAGTTTTCGCCAACCGCTGTCTCCGTCGCATCCTCGGAATTTACTGGCTCGAGACGATAACCAACATAAAGCTGTTGGAAAAATGCCACGAGAGATCGACCGCCAGATCCAGCGTCGCAAATGGAAATGAATTGGCCACATGTTTCAAATGGATCCCAATCATTTCACAAGCAAGTGTTGGAGTGGAATCCTCAAGGAAAAATAAAGAGTGGCCGACCCCTTCAAACTTGGCGCGCGCCGTGTTGGCAGAAGCGGCGAGCAACGGAATGACGTGGAGCGAGGTGAAGCGTGAAGCTCGAGACCGTTTGCGATGGAGGATTACTGTGGACGCCCTCTGCCCCAGCTAGGGGACATAGGACTTTAAGTCACAACTTATTTTCACATCACCTGACACCAACAGTAACAGTAAAGTACATCTACATCGCTGAGCTCCTTAGTAGTCCTGAGTTGAGCTTTGCGAATACTGACAAATGCTTGCACTGACTGGACAGGTCGACTCAAATCTGTATGGTTCTTTCTTCAGAGACCATCTCAGACAAATCTGCATGTGATTTGAGGATTACATATTTACTGTATGGACTTTAAAAGAGACTTTGTACCCCTGAGTTTGGTAGTCAGCTAGGAAACACCGGCATCATCTAGTTTAAATTGACGAAAAAAAAATTGACGTGTAAAAGTGTTTTTGAAAACCTATTTTCTATGGGTACATATGTAGGTTTTAGTATAAATAGTTTAGTTAATATTTAAGGTTTTGCACAAGTGTAGATATAATTTAAATAGTTATTTATGTATTTTAATCACTAATAAATATATCTACATTTAGTTTATTAAATTGGGTATATATTATATTATTGTATTTGGGTATCTATTATAATGTAGCATTTTATTTGCAAAATAAATATCATTTACAATATATAACCCAAATAACGGAAGTAAAACGAATTATGGAAATATAAATTCAAATATAATCGAGTAGGTACACATTATCCTAACACAATATTTTCTAGGAGCTCATAAATACGTAATACAAACGGCAGTTTTTTTAGAAACCTTATAAAAAGCTCATCAGTTTTAATACGGTCAATATTTAATGAAGCAGGGTTAAAACAGAAAATGATAACAGTATCATTTGTCGAATTTGTCTCGCTTATATAACGCGTGTTGTGGTTATAAAAATATATTTTTATTAGGTAGAAAAAGTACCTAAGTAGGTAGATTCTAATATTGTAATGTTTGGTGCCATAAGAGTACATAAGTGGGTACTTCATTTTAATTTAAGAATGTAATAACTTTTTGTACACCAAAAGACTTACACAATTTTTATATGAACTGAAATCTAATGCTACGTTTACATGTGGGCCAACCTCGGCCAGTCACCATTGTGTTAACAGGGTTTCTGCGTTTATACAATGGCTACACAATAGCGGTTGGCCTAAGCTGAGCCCATATGTAAACGTAGCATAAGGGTGCAAAGGTTCCATAACTGCAATTTCACACTACGCCATGTAGTCCCAAACTAGGCAAAGCTTTTTTTTGATGGGAAATCATCTATTGACATCTCCCGCTCTTGGGCGAAGCGTGAGGGCGTGTCAGAATTTTACTGACTAAAACAGGAGTCTGTTCCTTCTTTGCCTTCGTTCTAGGGCCCCGGGGTTCCCTTTCGCACATCTCATGGCCCCAATAGGGTTCAACTTTGCTGGACTCCTACGGTTTTGATGACATCTAGAGCTTATGGTATGAGTACTAGACAACTGATAAACTGGTTACTATTAAAAAAATCATTGCTCCAAACTAGGAATTACTCCTGTATCGTGATTCGTGGGTGCATTGCACGAACATGTTTTTTGTTCTTCTCATACACAACACACCCTGAGCCGGCCGGAACGGCTATCTTTAGGCCATAAAAATGTTTGTTCAGAGCGGTAATTGCACCCGCTGCGCAGCCAATCAACTGAAACTGGACTGAAAGAACTAAAAACAGAAAAGGGTGCAGTTAGTGGCGTAATGCTAGTAAGCACAGATAAATAACATACAATATAAGTAAACTTAAATGCATGAATGGTAGTGGTAAGCCAAAAAAGGATGATTGAACAAAAATGGAGAGAGATTGTGTAGAGACACAATAGAATAACAGGGGAGAAAATAATGTTTTCATTACTCATACGCTGAAAGTAGGTCTGAACATGCCTGAGAAGCGGGTTGAAAGTAATACTTTTCATCCCTAGGGAGAATCACTTTCAACTGACAGTTGTCAAATTATTTAAAAAAAACTAGTTCTATCGTCGCATTTCTATTGATCTATGTCTCAACTTTCTATACAGCCAGTCAATTACAGCGCGATGCAAAATTGAAATTAAGAGGTAAGTATCTATTTTTTTTTAAATTAAATAATTATTTATAATTTACTTTCAATTAATTATTTAATTCTTTAAAACTAACATAGATATGAGAAATATTTACCATTTTACACTGATAGGTAAATGAAAAATGATGGCTGAAAAGCCGATTGATCACAGAAAAAAAAAAATGGCGGGAAACTTGTTGTAGAATTTTGTTTATAAGTACTTTACTAAATCTCTGCTGTAAGAATTTTTTTAATTACACAATAATCAGATTCAGTTAAGGATTCAACGCCTGATTCTTAAGAGAAGAGGTTAAAGAAGTAGTTGGAAACTTTTTACGGCCTAAATCAAAAGAAAAATATCTAAAATCATACGACGACCTTTGACGACGACTCAGGTTTTTATTTTTATTTTCCTTTTATTTGTAATGAAAAGCACAGTGTTTACCTCGGGTGAAAGACTTATTTAGTCCCTCGAATATTAGCGACCTCGCTTCGCTCGGACGCGAAACTTCTTCTCGGGCCTAAATAAGTTACTTTCACCCCTAGGGTAACAATGTACTATTGTTGATCCAATCAGCCATTATGACGTACCACAATGGCTGAACAGACTTGAAAAAAATGGATTGGTTGATTTGTCTTACGGGTAGGCCACTAGACCATGATGTGAATTATGGCGGAGGGTATTTTTTGGAACAGCTGGCAAGAACCTTTTTACGGTTGGTATTACTTCAAAAATATAGTAGCATCTGTAGCCAAACTAGGCAAAGCCTGTAGTTTGGCCTGTAGTTTGATAGCGATTTTGGTTCATCATCTTACTTTTTCTATAAATATATCTACTGCGTTTTTTTAGGGTTCCGTACCTAAAAAGGATAAAAACGGAAGCCTTACAGGATCACTTTGTTGTCTGTCTGTCTATCAAGACGTTTTATCTTGGGAACGCGTGAAGGTATCGTGTTGTTATTAATACTTTATGCTCCAATCTACGGTCCCTTGGAGCTATAAAAAATACAAACTTCTAGGTTAACGTAAAAAAAGATACGGCCGGCAATGTCGCAAAAAACGTATATTTCGACACTCTGAAGGAAATCAAAATTCATAAGGTCCCTGCGACACGGGCCTAATAGGATGAGTGTACGGCGAGCTACTCATTACTCGTTGTCTGCAAGATTGCGATCTTTTAACTTAGTGAAAAATTAATAATCTATATAAAAGTTTTCTACTTTGACGTTTTTTTTCTGTCGCGTTTGACCACTATCTCACCTGATGGTAAGCGATGACGTGGCCGATAATGAAGCACGCTTGCCTAGAAATAACATATTCACTCTTGACTTAAAGACCCCTAGGTTGTAGCTTTCAGGGAAGACAGACTAAGTACTGGAGCCATTTCTGTACAGTTATTTAATTAAGCGATATAATTTAAAAGTATTGAATAAGACTTTAAAGTTCTTTTGCACATCTTTAAGAATTTCTTATCAAATAAAATAAGAAACCTAAACTTGTTACAAATGTACTTCTATCGACATTTAAATGCCCTCTAAACGCTTAGCCGCTAAATGAATGTTTTTGCCGGAGGGAAAGATACGACAGATGAATTCAAATCGTTTTATTCCAGTACCCATGTTACACCCACAAACCTTAGTTAGGTTCTTTTGAATAACCATTTATCACGGAATGTCCACCCAAACATTTATTTGTGATTGTCCTAGTGTGGACCGCAAGTGATTTGGCAATCTGCCAAGTGACAGTTCAGTGGTACATGTGCGAAAAGATACAAAAAGATTGGACACAATTGTCTGAAGCATGTTTATACGTGTGAAGCTTATGCTTCAAATAGGCGTACACCGTTAAATTTTTGTCGTTTTAATCCCGGGGAGGATCGATTCAGTACATGAAACACTGTCGATTTATAAAAATAAAATGAAAAAATTAAGTACTTTTTTTCTAAAACTCAAATTAATATACGCATGTACGAAATTAATTTCTTTATGTAAACGAGTCAATGACATTTTAGGGAGTTGTCGGTCGTTGCGTACTAACTATCTACAGTTCATTGGCCTCGATCAACTGATGTTTAATTAAAGAAATCACTTTCGTACATGCGTAAATTAATTCGAGTTTTAAAAAAAGTACTTTATTTTTCATTTATATATTTACAAATCGATAGGGTTTCATGTACCAAAACGACCCTCCACGGGATTAAAACAACCAAAATTTAACGGTGTATAACTCTTGTACGAAAGAAAGTGAGAATCAGCCTAGAAAATTGGAAGCGTCTTGTATAAACATTTTGACTGGGCTGTTGGTCTAGTGGTTAGTGGCCCTGACTGCTATGCCAGAGGTCGTGGGTTCGATTCTCACCCAGGACAAATATTTGTGTGATGAACACGATCATTTGTTCTGTGTCTGGGTGTTATTTATCTATAATATATGTATGTATTTAGAAATATATAAGTATGTTTATCAGCTGTCTGGTACCCATAACACAAGCTCTGCTTAGCTTGGGGCTAGACGGTGTTGTGTGATAGTTGTGGAATATATATATATATATATATATATTATATATATTTGCTAAGCAACAATTTATGTTTTTTGCAGGAATGAGTTTTCTATCCCCTAATTACAAAATATTATTAACGTTACCAACAGACCTTTAAAACAATGGTGAAGCCTTCCTTTCACTGTAATATTTCTTTATTCTCTGCCCTCAATATTATATTTGATATTAATAAGTATATTAATTGGTATTGTAAAATGTATCTTTATTATTACGTCCAATTACTCGTATTTATGATGTTTGTACACCGACGCCTTTGGTTCAGGCCATCCTAAGGTTGTCTGTAAGAGATTTCCCTGTGCGATAAGCCGCTCATTGTAGACGATGCAAATGTTTATTCTGTCCGAATTATAGATATTCAATAAATAAAGTATATGTTTAATAAATAAATAATGACGATTTTTTTATAAAAAATATGATTTGTTATTCATAA
Organism: Leucania comma; assembly: GCA_958295575.1. Classification (NCBI taxonomy): domain Eukaryota; kingdom Metazoa; phylum Arthropoda; class Insecta; order Lepidoptera; family Noctuidae; genus Leucania; species Leucania comma. Next base: position 16,042,278 of record OY282477.1, on the reverse strand, counting down.
AACTACAGACTAATCGTACAGATCTGTTGAATAAAATATTATTATAAATAGTTTTGGGTTGCGCCAATTTGCTATGATCCGCGATTTTGTTTTTTGTAATTTATTTTTGGCCTAGCAATCCTATCCCTTCCGTTTCCCTCCCCCCGCACGACCTCAAGAAAATGACATTACGTGTTTTGTGCTTCGAGTGTGAATGTGTCCGCTCCGCTAACACCGCCCGCTCGAAATTACAAGAAAATTGACTATTTCGTGATCCAACCATTCAAAGACTCAACAATAGTGCAGTGTAGTGCAATACAGGACCTGGCAGTGGTTAAAGGTGCGAAGTCAGAGTTCGCCGGCCGGCGCCACGTGGAACCTTCGAGGTCAAAAGGTCAGTGTTCCTCCCTAATACATCCATCCCATCAATAAATAAAGGCACAGTACCTGCATATTGTTAACAAACCTTAGATCGCTTTTTCAAACATACAGTCCACCAAGTTTATTAGCGCAACCATTACTTTTGGTCCTTCGAGCCGGATCGTGAATCATTTTCTTGTAATTTCGCAATATAGTATTTGTTCCATAGGGAATAAACGCAACGCGCCTGTTTACCTAGATATAATAGTAGAAAACCCGCATCTAGGCATTAAGGCAACTAAACGTTATTTCGCTCGTATAGTTAAAGAGCCATTGATAATTACGGTACCTACGCCGTCAACCGCACCGCATAATTATAGTTAGCTACGTAAATATCAGCGTAGATATAAATCGATCGCATTCTTTTTCTTGACAAAATTCATTCGGAAGTCCTACAAATTGCATGTAGGTAGACGCATTTCAAAAATACCCGTTCATTGTTGAGTGAATATTTGTAGGAAACGGATAAACCATAGATTATATACGCATATGAACGACGTGAATGATTTAATCGAGAAATTGGGTAATATTCACTCATTGATTCAGGTTATTCCGTTCGTTCGCCGTTCACTTTGTTGTTTACAATATTACCATATTGTTATCTGATAATTATCGCTTACTTAATAATTCGTTAAGTGTTTGTTTGAGTGTATAGTGTGAATATATCAAAACAAGATGTCTCTTAAGGGAACCAAGGTTAGTACTGATTTAAAGGTTCAGTTAAAGCTTTTATACGCTGAAAGGGACTCACAGTTTTCACGTGTTCAATCAATTTGTGATAAATCTTTGCAAATCTCGGATCTGACGATTAGAGATGCTTTCTTGTGTTCGTTGGAAACTTTAGATAGTTTGCGCGCGGATTTTAAATCTACAATTAAGAATATAAACATTTTAGAGTTGGAGTTAAATCCTGATTACTGTGTGAGTTATCAGGCATTGTCGTCCTTTGATGACCTGTATTGTCGTATCAAACGTATTGCTAGGAGTTTAGAGACTCCCCCCCCCCGCGAGTGGTTTATCCAACCCTCCTCGCGAACGCCCACGATTGCCGCCAATTCAAATACCTGAATTTAATGGTGACATTCGAAATTGGAATTTATTTATAGATAGTTTCGAAAATATAATACATAGGAACACATCGCTGACAGATCACGAGAGATTGCATTATCTCGTAGAAAAATTGACCGGTAAGGCAAAGGCTGTCTGTGCTGGAATTACGTTTAGCGCTGAAAATTACACTTTAGTTTTGAACACTTTAAAAACAAAATACGAAGATAAGCGATTAGTAGCCACCGCATATTTAGATCAATTATTCGATTTGAAAAGTTTTTCCGTTTGTAACGATCCTAATTTAGAGAAGTTTTTAAATATTTTCGCATCATCTGTTCGTGCAGTAAAGAACCTAAAGGTCAATGACCTCTGTGACTTTTTGTTTTTGTATATCGGTTTAAAGAAATTAGATCCTGAAACTGTTCGTCTGTTTGAAACGACTCAGCGCGGTAACGAAATACCTAAGTTCGAAGATTTAGAATCTTTTATTCGCGACCATATTAAGGTATTGCAGCGCACGTCGGCACGTCATGAAGTCACGAATAGGACAGGTTCCGATCGCCGTATAGACGCGTCATCGAAGTCAGTCAAGACTGCACATACGCTAGTTAATACCACCTCAACACCTGACTGTTCTCTGTGTAAGGGTAGCCATACACAGCTGTACAAGTGTTCAGAATTTCAGAGATTATCGCCTAGTGATCGTTACAAGTTTGTCCGCACTAATAATTTGTGTTTTAATTGTCTAAGTGACAAACATCTGGTTACGTCATGTAACAGTGGTGTTAGCTGTCGTAAATGTCTAGCTAGACATCATACCTTCTTACATTTTGAGAGTAGTAAGCTGCCATCGCAGCCGCAGCCTGCGCAGACGCGCGACGCTTGTGACGCGCGGCCTGCTGCAAGTGCAAACGACGTAACATTGTGTTCGCTTTCCGCCGCTGGTACTCAAATCACTACCGTTTTACTTGCGACCGCGCAAGTTGTCATTGTAGATGCCTTTGGCAAACCGCACACCGTTCGAGCGCTACTAGATGGCGCTTCCCAGAGTAATTTTATTACTCGGGATTGTTGTCAACGCCTTGGTTTTAGTTTTAATAATTGGTCATCCCGCTCAGAAGTGAAAGGTTTTGGAGGTTTAAAGGCAACCATTCACGGTTCCATTAAAATAATATTTAGTTCACGTTTTAATCGTAATATTTCGTTTGAAATGGATTCGCTAGTCGCAGATAAGATTACGGAACGGTTGCCCACGGTACCGGTTGACACGTCCATGCTGACGGAGTTTAAGAACTTGCAGTTAGCCGACGGAAATTACGCTTTCCCTGGAGATATCGATCTATTGATCGGTGCTTCGATTCTCCCGCATCTCCAGTTATCACGTAAAATTCAAGGTCTTCCGATGTACCCCGCTCCGCACGCACTGGAAACAGTTCTCGGGTTTGTTATAGTTGGTTCCGCACCCGCTTGTTTAGATAGTTACTCGACTGTGTCGCACTGTTGCACCGTCGAGCCGCCGCTTGAGTCTACCATCCGCAAGTTCTGGGAGATTGAAGAGGTCAATGTCCCGCCTATTCTCAGCCCTGAGGATCAGGTCACTGAGGAGATTTATACCCGCACGACTACTCGTGATAAAGATGGTCGTTATGTTGTCGCGCTCCCTTTCAAGGGTGATATTTTTTCGCTCGGTGGCTCCCGTGCCTCCGCAGAAAAACGCTTTCTATGCTTGGAACGTAAGATGCAGGCGTCTCCTAAGTTGAAGCAAGCCTATGATGATGTGCTGATCGAATATTTAGATAAAGGTTATATCTCATCAGCGCCTGCCGAGACTGAGGAGACACGTGATTACCCGTTTTATATCATCCCGCACCATGGAGTTGTTAGAGAAGACAAACTTACAACTAAACTGCGTGTGGTTATGGATGGTAGCGCTAAAACTAGTACTGGCATATCGCTTAACGATATCTTGTGTTGTGGTCAGAACCTCCAGGGTAACTTATTTGAAATAATAGTAAATTTTCGCTTGTTTGCTATTGCGCTCTCTGCTGATATTCGGCAAATGTTTCTTAGTATTGGAATCAGAGAATGTGACCGTAGATTCCAACGCTTCTTGTATAGATTTTCTCCGCAGGAACCTTTGAAGGTTTACGAATTCAATCGTGTTTGTTTTGGGCTTAAGTCTAGTCCCTTTCACGCTCTTCGCACTATCAAGCAGTTGGCCGCTGACGAGGGTGATACATACCCGAAAGCAAGGGCCACTATTGAAACCGGATTGTACATGGACGATTTTGTGTACAGTGTACCTAGTGAAGCAGAGGCTATAGAGACCGCTGCTCAAGTAATCAGCCTCATGAAGTCCGGTCAATTTGATCTGGTGAAATGGACAAGCAACTCGCAAGCTACATTAGAGTCGATTCCACCGTCACACCGGTTGACTTCGGTAAAGGAATTCGATGATAGTGATTCGCATAAGATCCTTGGTTTAAGTTGGTCACCCGCAACTGATATGTTCAGTTTTAAAATTAGCTCGACTCCGCCAACTTGTACCAAACGCGTTATCCTAGCATGTGTAGCTCGGATATGGGATATAATGGGTTTTGTAGCTCCTGTCGTTTTGTATGCAAAGCTGCTTATAAAAGAGCTTTGGCTTTCCAACTGTGATTGGGACGACACCGCTCCTGACAGTGTTGCTAAGTTGTGGGCTCGCTATAGGAAAGAGCTTCCAATGCTCGATCAGATACAGATTCCTCGCCATGTTGGTATAGTACCAGACACTGTTGTTAATGTGGTAGGTTTCGCAGACGCCAGTGAGAGGGCTTACGGGGGAGTGGTTTACTTTCAGGTCCAAAATGGCGATAACATTTCAGTTTTCCTCATTAGCGCAAAATCAAAGGTATCTCCTCGTAAGGTTGTCTCTCTTGCTCGTCTCGAACTCTGCGCTATTCTTATGTTGGTTCAATTGATTACATCTATAGTCAAAACTTGTCGTCCTCGCATTAATATAGAGAGAATTGTAGCGTTTTCAGACTCAACCGTTGCTCTATGTTGGGCCCACTCTTCACCCCATCGATGGGGCACGTTTGTCGCAAATAGGGTGGCTAAGATTCAAGCTGAATTGTCACCGGAAAATATATTCCATGTCGCTGGAACAGAAAACCCGGCTGATTGTCTCTCACGTGGTTTGCTTCCTGCGCAAATTTTAAATCATCCGCTTTGGTTTTGTGGCCCTCCCTGGCTTCATACCACTCCTAACGAGTGGCCAAGTGCTCCGTTTAACCCCGCTACTGTTTCAGAGCCACCCGAGGAGAAGAAACATACGCTTGTAGTATCAGTTCCGCGTGAAGAGTCAGTTGTTTTGTTGTTGTCTAATCGAGTCTCGTCTTGGTCGAGACTATTACGCTGTGTAGTTTACGTCCTAAGATTTTTGAGATTATTACCATCGCGTCGTTCTATAATCGCAGCTGATTTGGATAGAGCTGAATCAGTTGTACTTCGAGAATTGCAGAAATTTTATTTTTCAATAGAATTTCGTAGTTTAGAATCACATAAACCTTGTAGTCACGCACTTCAACATTTGAAACCATTTTTGCAAGACGGACTCATTCGTGTCGGTGGCCGTCTGCGAAATGCTAAGTTAGAGTTTGAACAAATGCATCCAGTAGTTCTACCACGCAAGGATCACGTTTTGGATTTGTTAGTGGACTATCACCATAAGGTGAATTGTCACGCTGGTCCCGATTTATTAATGTCCATTCTTCGACAGAAGTACTGGATACTTTCCGCTCGCAATTTGATACGCGCTAGAGTGCACAGATGTGTGCCCTGCTTTAAGCTCCGCCCGCGTTTCAACGCGCCGGAAATGGCCGACCATCGTTCTTGTCGTGTTGTACAGACGGTGAAACCTTTCATACATACTGGGACGGACTATGCTGGACCGTTTAAAGTCACTATTGCCCGTGGTCGTGGTATACGTTCCACAAAGGCATACATTTGCCTATTCGTTTGTATGACAACTCGTGCAGTTCACATAGAGTTAACCAGTGATTTGAGTACGCAGGGTTTTATGTCTGCATTTAAACGATTTTTATCTCGCCGTGGTCCCGTTAAGCGCTTATACTCTGACAACGGCACAAATTATGTTGGAGCGCGACGCAATATTTCGGAATTACATACATTCTTACGCTCCAAGTACTACCAAAGTGAATTCGCCCATGTCTTAGCTGAGAATCGCATTGATTGGTGTTTTAATACGCCAGCGGCTAGTCATTTTGGTGGCAATTGGGAGGCGAATATTAAAAGCCTTAAGTCGCACCTGTTTCGGGTCATAGGCGAACAGATTCTCTCGTACGAGGAGTTGAGCACCGTACTCGCTCAGGTAGAGGCGTTGATGAATACGCGTCCGTTGTGTCGGACTTTGTCTAGTGATCCATCGGAGCCACTAGCGTTGACGCCGGCTCACTTCTTGACGACGACTCCTCTTAAATATTTGCCCGCTTTAGATGTCGAGACTGACAAACTGCAGCTTCACCCGCGTCACGCTCTGCTAGATAGCTTAGTTCAGTCCTTTTGGAAGCGATGGAGGACAGATTATCTGCATACGCTGCAGTCGCGTCAAAAGTGGAACACTCCTTCAGATCCAGTCACAGTCGGTACTGTGGTGATACTGAAGACTGAGAGTGCGCCTCCTCTGCACTGGCCTCTTGGTGTAGTGGAAGAAGTTTTTCCGGGTTCGAACGGAATAACGCGAGTCGTAAAGGTTAAAACCGCAACTGGATCGTACCTGCGTCCGGTTATTCGCCTCTGCCCTCTGCCTAATCAGTAGTAGTGGCATAGTTAGTTATAAGTTGTTTCGCTACCTAGTATTGATAGTTTAGATATAGTAATAGGGTTTAGTTTCGCTTTTGTTTTTTTTCTTTTCTTTGAAGGTAACCCTTCAAACCCGGGGGGAATGGTTGCGCCAATTTGCTATGAACTAAACTGTGAGTCCCTTTCAGCGTATAAAAGCTTTAACTGAACCTTTAAATCAGTACTAACCTTGGTTCCCTTAAGAGACATCTTGTTTTGATATATTCACACTATACACTCAAACAAACACTTAACGAATTATTAAGTAAGCGATAATTATCAGATAACAATATGGTAATATTGTAAACAACAAAGTGAACGGCGAACGAACGGAATAACCTGAATCAATGAGTGAATATTACCCAATTTCTCGATTAAATCATTCACGTCGTTCATATGCGTATATAATCTATGGTTTATCCGTTTCCTACAAATATTCACTCAACAATGAACGGGTATTTTTGAAATGCGTCTACCTACATGCAATTTGTAGGACTTCCGAATGAATTTTGTCAAGAAAAAGAATGCGATCGATTTATATCTACGCTGATATTTACGTAGCTAACTATAATTATGCGGTGCGGTTGACGGCGTAGGAACCGTAATTATCAATGGCTCTTTAACTATACGAGCGAAATAACGTTTAGTTGCCTTAATGCCTAGATGCGGGTTTTCTACTATTATATCTAGGTAAACAGGCGCGTTGCGTTTATTCCCTATGGAACAAATACTATATTGCGAAATTACAAGAAAATGATTCACGATCCTGCTCGAAGGACCAAAAGTAATGGTTGCGCTAATAAACTTGGTGGACTGTATGTTTGAAAAAGCGATCTAAGGTTTGTTAACAATATGCAGGTACTGTGCCTTTATTTATTGATGGGATGGATGTATTAGGGAGGAACACTGACCTTTTGACCTCGAAGGTTCCACGTGGCGCCGGCCGGCGAACTCTGACTTCGCACCTTTAACCACTGCCAGGTCCTGTATTGCACTACACTGCACTATTGTTGAGTCTTTGAATGGTTGGATCACGAAATAGTCAATTTTCTTGTAATTTCGAGCGGGCGGTGTTAGCGGAGCGGACACATTCACACTCGAAGCACAAAACACGTAATGTCATTTTCTTGAGGTCGTGCGGGGGGAGGGAAACGGAAGGGATAGGATTGCTAGGCCAAAAATAAATTACAAAAAACAAAATCGCGGATCATAGCAAATTGGCGCAACCAGTTTTAACTACGAAAGGAAGAACCCCTCTTACTCTCCTCACTCTCCATCACATCCTATAAATCGTGACTAACTAACGAAATGTCACGTATTGAATCCCTTACATTTGTTATTTGGACAAACGTTATCTCTGATAGAATACCGGTTTGTCTAGATCACAAGGACATTCTCAGCTCTAGAGGGGCGAGAAAATCTTCTAGTTTAAATGGGGTCTTATGTTACTAATCATAAAAAAGACCAAGAATGTTATGTCTCTTTTGTTTTACTTTCATCGTCTTTGATTTATCTGCGATCAAAGTGAACGATTAGATTTATTTTGTTTCACAAATATTTTTCCTTCGGTTCTGTCATTTTATTAGGGTTCCGTAGCCAAATGGTAAAAAACGGAACCCTTATAGATTCGTCATGTCTGTCTGTCTGTATGTCCGTTCGTATGTCACAGCCACTTTTTTTCCGAAACTATAAGAACTATACTGTTGAAACTTGGTAAGCAGATGTATTCTGTGAACCGCATTAAGATTTTCACACAAAAATAGAAAAAAAAAAACAATAAATTTTGGGGTTCCCCATACTTCGAACTGAAACAAATTTTTTTTTCATCAATCCCATACGTGTGGGGTATCTATGGATAGGTCTTCAAAAATTTGCGCGAGAGACACTGCCAAAGTGGTAAAATGTGTCCCCCCCTGTAACTTCTAAAATAAGAGAATGGTAAAACTAAAAAAAATATCTGATGTACATTCCCATGCAAACTTCCACCGAAAATTGGTTTGAACGAGATCTAGTAAGTAGTTTTTTTTTAATATGTCATAAATCGTAAACCGCAATTTGTACTGAACCCTCAGTGTGCGAGTCCGACTGGCATTTGCCCGGTTTTTTGCAATTTTAATGGCATATCGTCCCCGTAGAGCGAAAAGTCATTAAGTCGAAAAATCATGTTTTGAGATAATGAATTTTAAAGTTTTTAAAAATTAGATTCGTTATAACTTTGGCTAGCCATTACATATCTTTATGTTTTTTGTTTTAGTTTGAAGGAAAAAAAAGTAATGTTTATATTTTAAGTGCTAAAATGCATGAAAATCTTTTTATAATTAAGAAAAACTAAAAACATCAAACTAGTTAATTGTTCTTTAGATAATCAATGACTTTGTTTTGACTTAGTGAATTGTCGACCGCAGTTAGTGATTTTTCACTTACTTTTAATTTATTATAAAGAAAAATAACCCGAGTTAAGTAAAATGGAACTAACTGTTACATGACCAAATCTGTATTGTAAATACTATCTAACTAAAATTTGAAAGCATGTATGGTAAGTTTTGTGTTAAATATGACATGAATAATGTAATTTAACTATTGCAATAAATTTACTTGACGTTTATTAAAGGAAATAATGTGAAAAAATCAATAAAACACTATCAGATTTTAACAAAAACAAAAAAAAGTGCAATAACAGACCATCAACACCAGGTGGTGCTGAATCTCGGTTTCTTTTAGAGCGAGCAGATCAGTTTATTGCATTAACAATTTCCAGACTGCCCCTTTTACCATTAATCTCATTCCTAGTTATACAATATTTTAATAAGTTTCATGCGATGGTTTAGACGTGTGGATCGTATAATTTTGAACATTCAATTTTGTGTGTAATATAAAATACCAACTCCACTGCCTAGCATATGCAAAGTAGACTGCATGACTGCCGTTACGACTAGGTAATGTTTATCAATAATTGACCGCTGCTTGTCCGATTTTTTCGCTTGCTGTGCTTCATTTCACTTTTTTGTGTCTTATCCTTAGCAGCAGGTCTGCTTCCCTTCTGAAAGTCCGTCGAAATGTACTGATGCTGTGTCCGATGTGATACGTTAAGCTATGGAGTATTTTATCCCTTATAGTGACGTATCCATCGGAGGCTAAGCTATCCCATAGTTGAACGCTGATTGCGTTTAAGCTGAAGAACGTAAGCATTAATCGTTTCTCACCTAGGTAAACACTCGTGATCGCAAAGCTCCGGACCTGAGCTTAAAGAAGACAACCTTTAATCGCGCTACCAAGTCCTATAAAAAGGCACTATGGAAGGCTCGCTTTGACCATATTACTCATACCGGCACAAAGCTCTCTGCACAGCTGTCCAGTATCAGAGCTTTTTGGTCCCTTGCCAAGTCGTTCGAAGGGAATTTCTGTCGATCCGTACTGCCTCCGCTGGTTAAACCTAATGGAACACTGGCTCATACCGCGAGAGTGAAAGCTCTCTCTCTTTGCATCTCTCTTCGCCCATAATTCTTGTCTTGACACTTGCGGTGCTACTCTACCGACTCTGCCTATCTGCGACACCTCGATACCCGAGGTTTACATAAGGAACAAAGAAGTTCTGAGAGTCGTACTCTATCGTCTACACGTGAATAAAGCTAGTGGACCGGATGGTATACCAGCGATTTTTCTTAAGGCTTGTGCGCCTGAATTGGTTCCTGTATTGGCGCGCTTGTATCGCCTTTCATTTGGGACTGGTATAGTGCCCAAGTCCTGGAAGCTTGCCAACGTGCAACACGTGCCCAAAAAGGGCAGTCGTGCCGATCCTGCCAACTATCGGTCGATTTTAATAACCTCTTTACTCTGCAAGATTATGTAACGTGTATCGAACTCGCGCCTCATGGCACATGGCATGGTCTACTGGGGACCTACTAGTTTATGCCACGTACTTGTAGGGCGAGGCTCTCGAAAAGAATGGGGAAGCGATTGCTGTTTCCCTAGATGTCTCGAAGGCCTTCGACAAGGTATAGCACGCTAGCCTTTTGAGTAAGCTTCCAACGTACGGCATTTCCCCTGGCCCGATTAATTGGGTAAAAGACTTCCTGAGTGAACGGTCTCTCTCATCGGATACTCATCAGAGCCCATGATGAATAATACCTGAGTACCTCAGGGGTTGTTTTCTTTGCAACTCTCTTCCTCCTGCTTATCAACGATCTGCTGATGCCTGTTATCTATGGGTATACAGATGATAGTACAGTTGTAGACAGATACCTGCCAACTGCTCGGGGTAGCAAAGAGCTAATTCAGTCTGAAAGAGAGGCTATGGTAGAGTGCACTAATGTCTTCAGGCAATTTCCAAGTGGGGCAAAGCCAATTTGGTGGGATATAAGGGCGCCAAAACATCAAGCGCGTCTGTTTACAAAGCGAGCCACCTTGAAAAGGAAAGGAGTTCACCTTGGCTCCTGCTTTTCAAAATATATCCTTGGAGTGCACCGACTTCAACTCTTAGGAATTGAAATTTCCTCTGACCTCAATTTTGGGAGGTTCATTGAGTCTGAAACCAAGGTAGCTGCTAGGAAGCTGGGCTTTCTTGCAAAAATCTGACGGTACTTCACACCGGGACAGGTTCTAATGTGGACAAAGCCCAGGTGCGATCGTGTGTGGAATACTGAAGCGATTTATGGGTGATGTGAAAGGTGTGCGAAGAGGCTAATTGGTGATCCAGATTTAATTAAGTCCAATCTACAAATCCTTGATCACAATCGTAGAGTAGCCAGCCTTTCGGTATTTTACAGAACATTTTGGAGAGTGCGCGGGAATTGCATGACTTGATTCCGCCAATTCATTTCTACCATCGGACAACCCGCGACTATACACCAGTAGGTTGAACAAATCAAGAATAAACTCAGCACAGCTCATTTTTACGCAGTACTTAATAATTAGGTTAATTTTAACACCAGCGGATCGCGTGTATATCAATCGACTTCGACCTCACGAATGAATCTCACCACGCGCCGCGTTCATAAGTCGTTATAATAAATAGCAACAAACTGACTAACTCGAGGCCCTCTCGAGCGAAATTTACCTTAATTGTAACAATGCATGTCGAAGTTGCATAAATAATAACTAAAAGACTTTTATTATTTTTCACTTTAGATCTTATGTTTCCCTTTCAAAGGAAAAAAAATGTTTAAAATGGGTTGATGATTTTTCGCTTTTGCAGTGCAGCACAAATCATTTAAAAATCAAGAGCGAGTATTCACTGTGTCGGGTTAGTTAATTTTCGCTTTCGTGCGTTTTAGCAAACTATTGATTTTAAATATTCACTAAATCATTGTAATGATTTTTAAACTACCTGTAGGCTTATGTATGTATTCATAATTTAATACGAAAAGCAATTAAGTCGACTTAACTTCGAGTTTTGTAAATTTTCGGTAAATGTATAATAATTAATTAAGTTAGTTATTTCTTCCATTATGATGTATCATCCAAAGAGTAGGTTTATTTACTATTCACATTTTGTAAAACAAAAACGAAGGCAGCTACAAAAATACCGGTAAGACTGATATGTAGAGAAAAAAAATATGATATTAATGATAGTGATAACTCATTTTGGTCATTTTGGGACTTAGTGACTTTTCGCTCTACGGGGACGATATATCGTCCCCGTAGAGCGAAAAGTCATTAAGTCGAAAAATCATGTTTTGAGATAATGAATTTTAAAGTTTTTATAAATTAGATTCGTTATAACTTTGGCTAGCCAATACATATCTTTATGTTTTTTGTTTCAGTTTGAAGGAAAAAAAGTAATGTTTATATTTTCAGTGCTAAAATGCATGAAAATCTTTTTATAATTAAGAAAAACTAAAAACATCAAACTAGTTAATTATTCTTTAGACAATCAATGACTTAGTTTTGACTTAGTGAATTGTCGACCTCAGTTAGTGATTTTTCACTTACTTTTAAATTATTATAAAGAAAAATAACCCGAGTTAAGTAAAATGGAACTAACTGTTACATTACCAAATGTGTATTGTAAATACTATCTAACTAAATTTTGAAAGCCTGTATGGTAAGTTTTGTGTTAAATATGACATGAATAATGTAATTTAACTATTGTAATAAATTTACTTAACGTTTATTAAAGGAAATAATGTGAAAAAATCAATAAAACACTATCAGATTTTAACAAAAACAAAAAAAAAAGTGCAAAAATAGACCATCAACACCAGGTGGTGCTGAATCTCGGTTACTTTTAGAGCGAGCAGATCAGTTCATTGCACTGACAATTTCCACACTGCCCCTTTTACCATTAACGTTTCTCACCTAGGTAAACGCTCGTGATCGCAAAGCTCCGGACCTGAGCTTAAAGAAGAGAACCTTCAATCGCGCTACCAAGTCCTACAAAAAGGCACTATGGAAGGCTCGCTTTGACCATATTACTCATACCGGCACAAAGCTCTCTGCACAACCGTCCGGTAGCAGAGCTTTTTGGTCCCTTGCCAAGTCGACCGAATCGATCCGTACTGCCTCCGCTGGTTAAACCTGATGGAACACTGGCTCATACCGCGAGAGTGAAAGCTCTCTCTCGTTGCATCTCTCTTCACCCATAATTCTTGTCTTGACACTTGCGGTGCTACTCCACCGACTCTGCCTATCTGCGACACCTCGATAGCCGAGGTTTACATAAGGAACAAAGAAGTTCTGAGAGTACTGTATCGTCTAGACGTGAATAAAGCTAGTGGACCGGATGGTATACCAGCGATTTTTCTCAATGCTTGTGCGCCTGATTTGGTTCCTGTATTGGCGCGCTTGTATCGCCTTTCATTTGGGACTGGTATAGTGCCCAAGTCCTGGAAGCTTGCCAACGTGCAACACGTGCCCAAAAAGGGCAGTCGTGCCGGTCCTGCTAACTATCGGTCGATTTTAATAACCTCTATACTCTGCAAGATTATGTAACGTGTATCGAACTCGCGCATCATGGCACATGGCATGGTCTACTGGGGACCTACTAGTTTATGCCACTCACTTGTAGGGCGAGGCTCTCGAAAAGAATGGGGAAGCGATTGCTGTTTCCCTAGATGTCTCGAAGACCTTCGACAGGGTATAGCACGCTAGCCTTTTGAGTAAGCTTCCAACGTACGGCATTTCCCCTGGCCTGATTAATTGTGTAAAAGACTTCCTGAGTGAACGGTCTCTCTCAACGGATACTCATCAGAGCCCATGATGAATAATACCTGAGTTCCTCAGGGGTTGTTCTCTTTGCAACTCTCTTCCTCCTGCTTATCAACGATCTGCTGATGCCTGTTATTTATGGGTATACAGATTATAGTAAAGTTGTCGACAGATACCTGCCAACTGCTCGGGGTAGCAAAGAGCTAATTCAGTCTGAAAGAGAGGCTATGGTAGAGTGCACTAATGTCTTCAGGCAATCTCCAAGTGGGGCAAAGCCAATTTTGTGGGATATAAGGCTGCCAAAACAACAAGCGCTGTTTACAAACGAGCCACCTTGAAAAGGAAAGGAGTTCACCTTGGCTCCTGCTTTTCAAAATGTATCCTTGGAGTGCACCGACTGCCTTCAACTCTTAGGAGTTGAAATTTCCTCTGACCTCAATTTTGGGAGGTTCATTGAGTCTGAAGCCAAAGTAGCTGCTAGGAAGCTAGGCTTTCTTGCAAAAATCTTACGGTACTTCACACCGGGACATGTTCTAATGTTATACAAAGCCCAGGTGCGATCGTGTGTGGAATACTGAAGCCATTTATGGGCGATGTGAAAGGTGTGCGAAGAGGCTAATTGGTGATCCAGATTTAGTTAAGTCCAATCTACAAATCCTTGATCACAATCGTAGAGTAGCCAGCCTTTCGGTATTTTACAGAACATTTTGGAGAGTGTGCGCGGGAATTGCATGACTTGATTCCGCTAACTCATTTCTACCATCGGACAACCCGCGAATATCCACCAGTAGATTGAACAAATCAAGAATAAACTCAGCACGGCTCATTTTTACGCAGTACGTAATAATTAGGTTAATTTTAACACCAGCGGATCGTGTGTATATCAATCGCCTTCGACCTCACGAATGAATCTCACCACGCGCCGCGTTCATAAGTCGTTATAATAAATAGCAACAAACTGACTAACTCGAGGCCCTCTCGAGCGAAATTTACCTTAATTGTAACAATGCATGTCGAAGTTGCATAAATAATAACTAAAAGACTTTTATTATTTTTCACTTTAGATCTTATGTTTCCCTTTCAAAGGAAAAAAAATGTTTAAAATGGGTTGATGATTTTTCGCTTTTGCAGTGCAGCACAAATCATTTAAAAATCAAGAGCGAGTATTCACTGTGTCGGGTTAGTTAATTTTCGCTTTCGTGCGTTTTAGCAAACTATTGATTTTAAATATTCACTAAATCATTGTAATGATTTTTAAACTACCTGTAGGCTTATGTATGCATTCATAATTTAATACGAAAAGCAATTAAGTCGACTTCACTTCGAGTTTTGTAAATTTTCGGTAAATGTATAATAATTAATTAAGTTAGTTATTTCTTCCATTATGATGTATCATCCAAAGAGTAGGTTTATTTACTATTCACCTTTTGTAAAACAAAAACGAAGGCAGCTACAAAAATACCGGTAAGACTGATACGTAGAGAAAAAAAATATGATATTAATGATAGTGATAACTCATTTTGGCCATTTTGGGACTTAGTGACTTTTCGCTCTACGGGGACGATATTGTCCCTCTGAATCGTAATGCCAGTATTTGCATCCAAAGAGCTCCATTTCCTTTCATTCTTGTAAACTAATATGTACGTAAACTAATAATCAGTGGCGTAGCTTCTAAGGGGCAAGGCGGGGGCAGTGCCCCGGAGCTCTCAAGCTCGGGGGCCTCGAAGCCTTATTAAAAAACCGCTTATTGAAGGAGCGAAAATTTCTTCCAGCTTCGGAATCTAAATGAAATAGGCTGCAACACTACTGTAGTAACGTGTCATTGCGCATACGGGGATAATTGAAAGTTAGCACAAATTGTAACCTAAGTTTATTCTGAACAAAATTAGCTTTAAATTACAATATTAATAATAATTAAATCTATTTCTATATAAAACTTAATAGGTATATATACAAATTAAAAATAATAATATGTACAAACGGGTAGAAAAAGAACTTATTGGGCATCAAAAAATTCATCCACATCGATGTCAATGCGGTGAAGCAGTCGACCACCTCGGACTCCATGGCCTGTCCTGCAGTAGAAGCGCTGGTTGGATATCACGGCATGCCAGCATTAATAGTAACCTAAGTAAATAATAAAGGTTGTCATTATTCGTTTTCAGAACTAATAATAACCATTTAAGGCATTTTAAAATTTGAATGGAGGATTTTTATTTGTTGAGTTAATAGGCTTACCACTTGGCACAAATTTTAATAATCAAAAGGAATATTTATTCAACAATCAATTTAAGGGCTTTTAAAGTTTTTAAGTCGTCTTATAACTTAGAAATTTTAAAGATATCTAAAGTTGCTTTGCATTTAAAAAAATGTGTTATTACACATAATAATATTTAAAAAATACAAATATTTCAATATTTTAGTAAATATTTAAAAAAAGGCAATAAGGAGACTTATAGTATATGTCGGCGCATGATGGCCATTGGTGTCGACGTCACACAAAATTCACAGTCACAGTAATATAGAATGGCAGGAAATGTTATAGGATGATAAAGAAATACCTTACTTCAAGTTCAAGGTGTTTATTCCATGGGCGGCGAAAGAGTGCCTTTCAAAACACATTACATCGGTTTTTATACACAGAAATTGACAAGCATCAAAATTCACTATGAAGGTAGAAAACTATTTTAAATAAATAGAACGGAAATCGTCACAGTAAATTCTTATTTAAATATGGCCGGATGCTCTGATATTTTAAAGAAATAAAAAGGAACTGGTCAAGTTAAATCCTCACAAGTTTAACCGGGTACTGTAATATGTTTTTAAAATAAGAAAGGAAGTCGTCATTTGATTCGTTATAAATTGAACAGGATGTTGTAATATTTAAAATAAATCGAAAGGAAGTTATCAAATTAAATTCTTACATAAATTCAACAGGATATCGCAATATTTTAAATAATTCGAAGGAATGTTATCAAATTAAATCCTAGTTTAAATTCAACAGGATATTGCAATATTTTAAAAGAAATAAACAGGAAGTGACCAAATTAAATCCATATCAAAATTATCAAATATTGGTTTTGCGCCCATATATATTAATAAAGGCTAAACAGTTTAGGGGCTCCAAGTTGGTTTTTTCCCCAGGGCCCTTGGTCACCTAGCTACCCCACTGATCGTAATAATACGCATCTAAAATGATTATTTCATATTCAAAATAAGATTATTCGATAATTTCTTGGTAGATGAAAGTCCCAAGTATAACGAGAATGGATAAGAAGTTTACTGTCTGCCTCTTTAAAGTTCCAAAACTTACCCTACGCGTGCTCAAGTAAGTTTTAATTCGGGATTAACAAGCTTGTAATAAAATTAAAATTTAATTACTTATTTCAATTTAATAGATACCCTATTACTAAGACTTCGCTGTCGGTTCATCTGTCTGTCAGTTACCAGACAGTATCTCATGAACAGTAATAGCTAGGCAGTTGAAATTTTCACAGATGATGTATTTCTGTTGCCACTATAACAACAAATACTAAAAACAGTATAAAATAGATATTTAAGTGCCCCACTTAAATATCTATTTTATTCTGTTTCCCATGCAACAAACATGTTATTTTTTGCTCGTAACTTTTCGTGCGCAAGTTCGACTTGCACTTGGCCGGTGTTTTTTTTAAATTTAGAACACAGAAGAAAAATGTGCCAGTGACAAATTGACGTTTATATGGCCCTTTTAAAGTTATGATACTATGGAGCATCATAGTCATTATAGTGACCAAGCTCCCTAATTTAGATTTAAAAAAAAAACCTGAAATATTCCAAGACAATGTTGATAGTTAGGTACGTAAATAAATATTATAATAAAATATTTAAACGCCTTTTAAATTATTTTGAGGTCGTATGAAAACCTAATTTGTATCGAAACTTACAGTTCGAATATTTTTAGACTACTTCATTTGAATTTAATAAAGAAGTACAATTTATTAAAAAAAAAAAAACAAAATTAAATGTAATTGAGCCTCCTTTAGAATATTCAATTTCAATAAAAATCTAGCCCGGTTCGGTACCAATATTATTTAATTTAGGTCCTTTTATTGACTTGACACGTCCTTAGGAACGGAAGTTCTAATATTCCAGTATATTTTTAGCTTGAAAGGACTCGAAATCAATCTTGTGAAAAGGTCTGGAGTAATATAATATTCCACCACTATCACACAACGTCGTCTAGTCCCAAGCTAAGCAGAGCTTGTGTTATGGGTACTAGACAACTGATAAACAAACTTATATATTTCTAAATACATACTCGTATTATAGATAAATTAAAACCAGATACAAAACAAATGATCGTGTTCATCACACAAACATTTGTCCTGGGTGTGAATCGAACTCACGACTTCCGGCATAGCAGTCAGGGTCACTAACAACTAGACCAACAGGCCAGTCGATCATAGACTTACATTAACACGTGTTTTATCATTTGTTTCAGAGCTACCTACGTGTCCGTGCTGACGATATCAGCTTTCTCTTTGGAGAGATACCTAGCGATATGTCACCCACTTCACCTCTACACTATGGCTGGCCTGACCAGAGCTTCAAGAATAATTCTCATACTGTGGATTATATCTATAGTGTGTGCTTCGCCATTCGCTGTGTACAGTGAAATTAGCTACAGGGATTATCCGCCAAGTAAGTGTACATAACTTCCTAATCTAAATACCTTCTTTATTTACCTGTACTAAAAGAGGATCTTTCGATATCGTTTTTCAGAAATTTATGTATGTAATTGGTCACCGTGTAACTTTTGTCTGCTAAGAGCAGATACGCTGTTGGCGTACCAACTTCGGCGTAGTCTTTATTACTTATTTATTATTAAAGCTAGAACTACATTAGACCGACGCACACGTGTAACACGCCTGATTTGTACGTAGAACGACGTCATAATATGGCATCGCGTGGCGTGGGTCAAGTGTAGCTCTACAAATCTAGTTTCAATATAAAATGTATGGAGACCGACGCGCCCAGATCAGCGTGTGTGGCGCACGTGTGCGCAGTGTAGTCCTAGCATTATTTACGAGTATTTTTTATTTATTTTTCTCTTATTTATTTACGAGTATTTTATTATTTGGTGTTGATATGGCTGATAAAAATGCTGGGACTCTATGTTGGTTTATTTAACTAATCGATTAGCCTTAAAAAAGGATGTTGATTATTTTGAAGATTATGGGACTAGATTAAATAGGCACTAAGATATTAGTCGGATATTGCAAGATTTTTACATTAAGGATCGTCTTTGAAAAGGGAAGGCTACTCATATGTGATACATCTTTTGAGGTGGGAACTAAAAGTACGTTTGGACTACGACACTTTATACGGTACACTCAGTCTGAGTGCTGTATGAACACGAGTGTGCAATTAGAGACACTCGTGTTCACACAAAAACACTCGATGTATACACTGAGTGTGCAATTAGAGACACTTGTGTTCATACAGAAACACTCGATGTATACACTGAGTGTGCAATTTGAGTCACTTGTGTTCATACAGAAACACTCGATGTATACACTGAGTGTACAGTATAAAGTGTCGAAGTGTATTCGTACCTTTATATTAAATCAAAACAGTGGAAGATAGTTGACTCGCCTCTAGCGCGTAGACCGCTGAAATTGTGCTTATATAGCACGATTTCACATCGCTCGCGACGATAACACACATTTGGCGGATAATGCTATTTCGCTCGCACGACAGTGCCAGCTTTTATCTCTGTCCTTGTCTATCAGTGCCTATAGGTTTGCGACTGTGATCACACTGATTATAGATGTGTGAGTTTCGAATCCAGGTTTTCTGATTGCGATGTTATATCAATGGGTGGGAATCATCAAAGAACTACTCCCGGTTTGGATAGAGCTAGAGAGTGTCGGACTTTTACTGATTAAAACCTGTCTGTGTTTTTTCTGTTGCCCTTTGCGTTCCAGCCCAACCCCGCAGCTCTGGAACTTGTGGTACACCTGGTATTGCAGATGTTTATAGGCGGCGGTGGCCAGAGCAGTGGTGTTCGAGTGTTAACGGCCCCGACTTATGAGCTGTAGCTCGCGGGTTCAAACCCAGCCAGACATATTACTTTGTGTAATTTATTCCACCACCACTGCTCTCCAAACGGTGAAGGAAAACATCGTGAGGAAACCGGCATGTCCTAGAACCAAAAATTCGAAGCCATGCGACATCCACCAACAAGCACTGGGCAGGCGTGGTGGATTACGGCCCATTCCCTCTCCTAGGGGGGAGGCCTGAGTCCCAGCAGTAGGAACATTAACTCTATCTGTCCCTCTACGGCGTAAGATAAATAGATCAATTTGTTTAAGATGGAACATCGCTTATTCTCAACGGCCTGTTCATACAGGACATTTTTTAGTGAATAGGAATGCAGGTAAAGCTTTTAGTTAGCCCACAACCTAACCGGTAAGGACATTTCGTTTCTTTATTTACATAATGCTTCTAGTCAACGTCCCGTTAAATTTAAGTGTCTTATTCCCTCCGTGTTAGACCCATGTCTCGGTGTGAGCCTAAAATGCCAGATTTAAAATGCCAGATTTCATTAACAGACCGGATTTTTGGGGTAAGCCGGATGTAAAGGGTTTTTTTCCTTAATATTTCTGTAAACCACATGTTTTTGGGTTGTTCTTTTATTTATTTTATACTGGAGGGCCATTCATACATATTTTAGTGGTTCTATTTTACCTTTTGTTTTACGAAATCTCAAATAAAATAAAAAGTATTTAGTTATTTCACTAATGTCAATTTTATGTAAAGATAGTTGAATGTTATTAAGATATATATCGCAAGATATACATGTACCTAAGTATAAGACTTCATCATAACTGTTTGTAAACTCAGCGATATTATTAGAGTTGGAGAGTCGAGTTAACGTTGAATTCCCTAAGCAAGGGACTTCTGCAGAGAAAGTACACCGTTAAATTTTGGTCGTTTTAATCCCGCGGAGGGTCGATTCGGTACATGAAACACTATCGATTTATAAAGTAAAAATGAAAAATTAAGTACTTTTTTTTCAAACTCGAATTAATTCACTATGTACGAAATTAATTTCTTAAACGTAAGTAAACGTCAGCTGAGCGAGGCTAATGAACTGTAGGTAGTTAATACGCAACGACCGACAGATACCTACAAGGTCATTGAATCGTTTACTTAAAGAAATGAATTTTGTGCATGCGTATATTAATACGAATTTTAGAAAAAAAAAACTTTATTATTTAATTTTATTTTTACAAATCTTTATTGTTTCATGTACCGAATCGACCCTCCACGGGATTAAAACGATCAAAATTTAACGGTGTATATGTCTATTACATAAGGCTTTTAAGTAAAGTATCATGTGTAGAACTGATATAACAACTGGCTGAATGTAAAGTCAATTGCTAATATCTAATTTAATATTAGGTAGATAAAAAAAGAAAAGAGTTTATTTCTTCTAAGAAAGACACCTACCTCAGTTATTATATTCACTATGTTGCAACCATTATTAAGTTCTAAAATATTATAGCTATTCTATAGATCTGAAATTAATCACTTGCTACCAATACAATAAAAACAATAAGTTACTATTGATAAAATTAATCAAATTCCAAAGAATCTATAGAATATGGTGTATCATAGGGCAAAATTTTATGCCCCACTATGTTTCTTAGTTATATCGACTAAATAGTCGATCAATTTTATCTAGAAGCTAGATAACACTGAGCAGATACTATGCTGTCAATTAAGACTTGACAGCAGAACAAATGTTCTGTCTGCTTAGTTATACAGGGTAACTTTTAATTCATTCGTCTTTGGCGTTTCACGGGGTAAACGTATTCAACATGGTTTATTTCATCTTTTATTATTGGATAAAATCTAAAAATAAATACGTTGCCAATCTTCCAATTTATCCAATCAGATCCAACCTATTCATAAACAGACTACACAAGGCTAGTTAGATTTATCTAACTGTACGGATGCTACCAATTTTAAAGTATTTCGTACAAAGGTTTATTTATGTATATATTGACACACCAACGATTCATTCGAAAATTTGCAATAGAAGAAAAATGATTTGGTGAATACGTCTGTAAAAAGGTTGTGATCATTCAACAATAATAATAAAATAAAATAACATTAAAACCAATAAAAATAACATTAAAATAAATAAAATTTTATTGCAGAAACAAAAATAACTTCAATATTTACTAAGTATTTATACTAAACCTATGTACATAAAAACTAAACTAAGTAGGTATACTAGACCTAACCATGTACAAATATAATACAAAAACACCAAATACACTCAGGCATCGAAGTATTCCTCCACATCGCTGTCATCCGGAAACGTACCCAGAAGACTGGCAGCATTGCCACATTGAATGGCAATGCTGATTCTTTGGGCAAGGAATGAGCCAGCCCTCGAGTCACGCAAAGTGTCGATCAAGCGATGTGAAATTTCCTCGAAAAGGATACGCGCACTCGGACCCCATGACCCAAGCGTTAAATAAATTATATTGAGGATTGCATTAAAATAAAATTAAACTAAAAATTAGTGTCATTGTGACTACTTGCCGAATTTTCCCTTCAAAAGCTTTTGGCCCCAGCTGTGACCCTGCAGCTCGGCCCCTTTGGTTTGCTGACATCTCCTTGAGGCGCACGTGGGACAGAACGCGCCGTCGGCGGCTTGGGCTCAGTCCGGTCGGTTACCGGATAGTCGGACGGTTATTTTCCAAAAGTTAGTTGGCTATCAAGTTGGACACCCAAATCACGAATGGAATCAACTCTCTGAAGAGATATAAGTGATATACTGAGGGCTGAATCAATTTGTTCCGTGTGAAGGTTATATGATGACACTTTTTGGAATACAGGTCTAGAGGATATACACAATTTGTCATACTATCAATGAATGCATTTGTCAATGTCTACAATGTACTGAATTGAATGTCATGCGCTCAATCCGTAAATGCAATAGATTTTTGACAAAGAACGAAACTGAGAAATACAGAAAATTCCACACGGAAAGAAATTAATAAATAGATAATTTCGAAAAAAAATAATGAAGGGATTGATTTGGAATTATAAGTTCAAATTAAGTACGTAATTTAACAAAAAAAGGCAATTTCATAGGTAAAGACCTATTATCACACAAGTATCAAAAAATGTAAAATAATTTCTTTATTTAGATAATACTCATATTATAATAATTATCAAGACTGTTGAAATATCTTCAAGAAATTTGACGTGCATTTTAGCCTTGAGCAAAATTTAAGAGACGCTCTTGTACCTAATTCATTTTCAAACTAAATTCAGGTCTCGTTATTAAATTACACGTTGTAGGTAACAACGTGTAATTTGAATATATTCCTCGCTTAATATTCCAGTGTCATAGTTATATTTAAACTCTTTATAATTAAAGTCCTCAAGGATATTTTAAGGGTTCGCTTTTGAATTTGAATGATTGGAGACATTCGTTTTTGCATAGGTATATTTGGTGGCAGACATTGATTTTGTAGGCTGAATCCACATAAATTATTCAAATGTGAGTCAATTGATGAGAATAAGACAAAAATTGGGAAGAATTTTCACAATTTTAATGTACATAATATTGTATAAGTCACCTTAGGACGAGACGGGGAGTCACCTCCGAGGAGGCGGCCGAGCGAGCCGAGAGGCTCGCCGCGGAAGGGCGCCACCCCGCTGCGATGGACCCCTCGGGGCCATCTGGCAGCGAGCGGGAAGACTCCGCCGAGGAGTCGCGCAGGACCTTCGGCGAGCTCGTGGTCGCCGCGCTGCGGGATATGGGCCGCAAGCGCGAACGAACGTCGAAGGAGAGGACGGTCCTCCGCCATGCCGCCTCTATGCAGGAGGCCTTCGACGTCGCTCTGCGAAAGAGCGTGGCGAAGCTCCAGGCCGAGCTTCGAGCTGGGCTCCGGGCCGAGCTTCAGGCCGAGCTCGCTGGGGTCCATAGGGCCGGCAGCCAGGAGCCTGTGGAGGGGGGGCGCGGGCAGGGGCAGGGGCAAAGTCGGCCCCAGTCCCAACCTCAGCCCCAGCCTCGGCCCCAGCCCCAGCCCCAGGCCGAGTCAGGAAGCCAGCTGCTGACACTGGTGCAGCGGGAGCTGGCTGCTTTCCAGCAGCAGCTGCAGAAGCAGCTGCAGGAACAGCAGCAGCAGTTCCAGCTGCGGATCCAGCAGCAGCTGTCCCTGCTGGAGGGCATCGTGTTGCGCCCCCCACTAGCGGCCTCCGGCCAGCGAAGGGTGGCGTCCTACGCTGCCGCCGCAGCCTCGGCGGCTGCGCCCATGGCGGGCCCGTCAGGGCAGACCAGGCGCGTGGCCACGGCTGCGAACCCCGCCGGAGCGGCCCCACAGGCCAAAAAACAGCAGCAGGTGAGGCCAACCCCTGCTGCTGCCCCTAAGAAGGGCAAGGCGGCACCGGCCACTAAGGCGGCAGGAGCCCCTGCCGTGGCGGCAAGCAGGCGGCCTAGGCCGCCTCCTCAACCTGCGGATTCTCTGGCCGAAGCCGGATGGCAAGTGGCCGGAGCCAAAAAGCAGGCTGGCAAGGCGGCTCGGGCTGCTAGGAGGCGTGAGCGGCAGAAGCTGAGAAAACGGACGGCCCTCGCGGCCAGGATTCGCAACCCGCGCTCTACGGCTGTAGTTCTTACACTGCAGCCGGAGGCAGCGAAAAAGGGTGCGACCTACGGCGAGGTCCTCCGTAAGGCGAAGCAGGCGGTGAACCTCACCGACCTTGGGATCACCGGGGGCTTCCAGATGCGGCATACCGCGACTGGTGCCCTGATGTTGGAGGTCCCCGGAGCCAACAGCGGCCCCACCGCAGACGCTCTGGCTGAAAAAATCAGGGCATCCTTGGATGCGGAGGAGGTCCGGGTGTCCAGGCCCACAAGATGCGTCGACATGCGCATTATGGGCCTGGACGATTCCGTCGAGGTCGAGGAGGTCGTGGCCGCTGTCGCCAGGACGGGTGGGTGCCCTGCCGATCAGGTCCGGGCAGGCACCATCCGTGTTGACGGCACTGGCATGGGGGCAGTTACAGTGAACTGCCCCGTGTCAGCGGCCAGGAGCATCACCGGGGACGGCAAACGGCTTCTGGTGGGCTGGGTCTCCGCGCGAGTCAAGCTGCTGGAGCCCAGACCGCTGCGCTGCTATCGCTGCCACGTGGGCCACCACGTGGGGGTATGCTGCGCAGCGGAGGAAGATCGCAGCGACCGCTGCTTCCAGTGCGGTCAGTCCGGCCACAAGGCCGATACCTGCAGTGCAGCGCCGCACTGCTACGCATGTGCGGCGGCAGGCAAGTCGGCCGACCACCGGGCTGGGAGCAGGACCTGCGATCCCCCTGCCAAGGCCAAGGGCAAGGTCCCAAGGCCCGTCCCCGCGAAGATGCTCACCGCCGCGGCTGCCCCGCTGGCTGCCGCCGCCATCGCCTCCGCGGACGCCGCCGCCGCTAGGAGGGGACCCTCGCAGAGGGCACGGGAGGAGACTGTAATGGACTGTCAATAACGGCTCCATTGCGTCTCCTCCAGGCGAATATCAACCACTGCGCCCCCGCTCAGGATCTGTTGCTCCAGAGCATGGCGCAGTGGTCGATCAACATCGCCGTTGTCACCGAGCCGCACTTTGTCCTGCCCAGAGCCGACTGGGTTCAGGACCTGACCGGCTCGGTGACACTTATTTCGTCGGCCGCCGCCGGTACCCCGGCGCTCGAGGCCGTCAAAAAAGGTCGGGGTTGCGTGGCAGCACGGTTCGGGGACATAGTGGTGGTAGGCGTCTACCTGTCCCCGAACAGATCTCTCGCCGAATTGGATAGCTCCCTTTTGGAGCTGGATGCCGTCGTTGCTGGGTTTGACTCCAGCCTCCCCGTGGTCGTTTGCGGGGACTTCAATGCCTGGAACGAGGCTTGGGGTTCCCGGTTCACGAACCAGCGAGGTCGAAGGGTGGAGGAATGGGCCCTAGGACAGGGCCTAGTCGTACAAAACCGGGGTTCTGTCCCCACGTGTGTGCGGATGCAGGGCGAGTCGGTGGTGGACATTACGTTCGCCAGCCCTGCACTGGCACCGCGCGTCGTCGACTGGCGCGTCATAGAGGAGGTGGAGACGTTCTCCGACCACCGGTACATCCGGTTTGACGTCTCCGCCCAGACCTCGACCGTGCCGGTCCGACAGACCCCGTGTGGTCCGCGTTGGGCGCTGAGGCAGCTGGACAGGGACCTGCTCCAGGAAGCCGCGATAGTCCAGGCCTGGGTGCAAGCACCGGACAGGCCTGTCGACATCGACGTCGAGGCGGACTGGTTCCAGGTGGCCATGTCGCAAATATGCGACGCGGCCATGCCCCGAGTCCGGCCAGGACGTGCCCGGCGCCAAGTACACTGGTGGTCGCCAGAGATTGCGGCACTGCGCGATGCGTGCAGTGCTGCGCGACGCCGGTATACTAGACACCGCAGGCGCCGCACCCGTCCACCGGGTGCGGAGGCCATAGAGGCGGAGCTGTATGAGGGATACAGAGCTGCAAAGCGCACCCTCCGAGCGGAGATAAAGCGGGCCAAACTCAAGGCCCGCAACGTGTGGCTGGAGTCTCTGAACGTCGATCCGTGGGGACGCCCATACAAAATGGTGATGGAGAAACTCCGCCCATGGGCTCCCCCGCTGACTCAGAGTCTCCGGCCCCAGCTCGTGGAGGGTGTGGTGAGCGCTCTGTTCCCTACGCGAGGGGAGCATACTCCCCCGCCTATGGCTCCGCCACCAGCGGCGGTGTCCGATGCGGACCACGACGGCAACGACGGCAACAATGCTCCAGAGGTGACCGAGGTGGAGATGAGAGTGGCGGTGCGAAGGCTGAGTGCCAAGAACACCGCCCCAGGACCCGATGGCTTGCCTGGAAAAGCCTGGGTCCTGGCCATGGAGGAACTCGGGTCTCGACTGAGAGGGCTCTTCAGCGCATGCATGGAGAGGGGCCAGTTCCCGCTTCGCTGGAAGACGGGGAAACTGGTCCTTATCGCGAAGCCGGGGCGCCCCGCGGACTCTCCGTCCGCGTATCGGCCCATTGTGCTGCTCGACGAGGTGGGCAAGCTCTTTGAAAGAGTAATTGCAGACCGCCTCGTCGTGCATCTGGCACGGAAGGGGCCGGATCTTGCGGACGGCCAGTTCGGATTTCGCAGGAGGCGCTCCACTGTGGACGCCATCATGCGCGTGCGAGCCCTCACGACGGGGGATGCGGTGTCCCGGGGCAGGTGTGTCTTGGCGGTGTCTCTGGACATCGCCAACGCCTTCAACTCCCTGCCCTGGAGTTGCATTGGTAGGGCACTCCGGTACCACCGGGTGCCCGACTACCTCTGTCGGGTGATCGAGGCCTACCTGTCGGACAGGTTCATCATCTACCCCGGTCATCAGGGGGAGTTGAAACGGCGAGAGATGTCGTGCGGTGTTCCGCAGGGATCGGTACTAGGACCGCCCTTGTGGAACATCGGGTACGACTACGTGCTGCGCGCCGACCTCCCCGACGGGGTCAGCGTGGTCTGTTACGCAGACGACACGCTGGTCCTGGCGCGGGGACGGTCGTACCAGGCGGCGGTCGAACTAGCGACGCGCGGGGTTGCGACAGTCGTGGAGAGGATACAGCAGTTGGGACTCGAGGTGGCATTGCACAAGTCCGAGGCCATGTGTTTTCACGGCCCTCGGAGCGCGCCACCTCCGGGCTCCCAATTAACGGTAGGAGGAGTTCACATCGGCGTCGGGTCGACGATGAAGTACCTGGGACTCGTCCTCGACAGCCGGTGGAACTTCAAGGAGCACTTCCGACGTCTGGCTCCCAGGTTGAATGCGACTGGGGCTGCGCTCAAGCGGCTCCTGCCGAACCTAGGGGGTCCAGACGCCTCCTGCCGGAGGCTCTACGCAGGCATCGTTCGGTCCATGGCCCTTTACGGTGCGCCGGTGTGGGCGCCATCGCTACGGAAGCGAGTGGCGGCCCGGCTAACCGCCTGCCAGAGGGTCATGGCCATCCGGATGATCCGCGGATACCGTACGGTGTCCTGCGAAGCGGCGAGCCTCCTTGCTGGCCTACCACCATGGGATTTGGAGGCAACAGTCCTTGCACACATGCATGACTTACGCGTGGAGATGCAACGTCGGGGCGAAACTCCGCTGCCGCGACAAGTCGCGGCATGGCGGACAGAGCTCCGGCGGGATCTCATGGTGAAATGGCGAGAGCGATTGTCGCAACCTCGTGCTGGGCACGCCACGATCGAGGCGGTAAGGCCCCTCTTTGAGGCGTGGCTGGAAAGGCCCCACGGCGTCGTCACCTTCCGTTTGGCGCAGGTGCTGACCGAACACGGCAAGTTCGGTCCGTACCTGTACAAGATTCGTGCGGAGACGACGCCCGGGTGTCGCCACTGTGCGGACCGCCCGGTGGACACGGTGGAGCACACAGTCGAGGTGTGCCCCGCTTGGGAAGAGCATCGCCGTGTCCTCGTGGGGGCGATCGGCGGCGATCTCTCGCGCCGGGGCTTGGTTCAAGCCATGCTCCGGAGCGAGGAGGAGTGGCAGGCGGTCGCCTCCTTCTGCGAAGCAGTAATGCTAGTAAAGGAGGAGGCCGACCGCCTTAGGCAAAGGCGGACACGCCGCCGCCGCCGCCGGGTTTCCGATCCCAATTTCCGGCCACCGTAGGCGCGGGCTCGCGGACGGTGGGCAATGGGTAGCTCGCTGTCCGTCCGTCCGGTAACAGACCGGTCCGAGCTCAGGTCGTCTACGGCGCGCACCGTTCCCGCGCGCCTCAAGGAGTTGTCAGCATACTGTAGGGGTCCAGCAGGGCCGAAGCCTACTGGGGCCAAAGGTTATGTGAGACTGTCACCAAAGGCCCCAGGATAAAGGCAAGGAATGGAAAGGTAGGTTTTTTAGTCAGTAAAAGTCTGACACTGTTTCCCGCCCCACCCAAGGGCGGGATTCGTCATTGGATGATTTTTACCTACCACAAAAAAAAAAAAAACCTTAGGACGAGAAATGCTCTTCGTCTGGCTATCTGGTATGGACGAAGGCCGAGTCAATGGCATCTATCAAAAGAAACGTCAGCTAAACTGAAAGCAATGTAGGAACGTTTGAAAGAGTTACTATGGTCCTGCAAAGCAAAGGGCATATAGAAGAGCTTAGGTGGGTTTAAGTCAGTAAAAGTCTCACATGCCCTCTCGCTCCACCAAAGAGGAAGTAATTTGATGATTTCTTACCCCGAAAAAAAGACTATTCGTCAAATATTCCATTAAGTAATTCCAACAATCGGATCTTAAATTTAAATTGTGATAAAATCCTACTCAGAATTTATACAAGGCCTGAAAAAACAAGAAAAGGGTTGGTCTTTTTACATTTCTTTTGACTGTTATGCAGATTGGTTGCTTAAGAAAATATGTCAGCGTTTGTAAGAATAAAATATCTACTAAATAAGAAGAATTTAGAAAATATTTTTACTCAGGACTTTTTTGTTCGCTCCTAACGTAATTTAAAGACTTTTGTGTTAGTAGTCTTTTGTCCATCTAATATTCTTTTACTATTTAATTAAAGAGTAAGCTTTTATCTTTTATACTTTTTACTGCGAAGAACGTAATCGTTTTAGCACTTATTTATTTTTAGGTAAGCGAGGGTTCGAAGTTTTAACAAGTTGTTGTGTTGAAATCCTAAACTTTTCGAAGTGATAAAACTTTTTTGATCGTAATTTTAGAACTTTTAATGAACTTCAATTCAATTTTTAAATTGAATTTTAAATATCAGGTAGCTTCCCTGGTCGTTGAACTTGAAGACCTATCATTGGGTCGTGGGGCTTTTTGCGCCGAGACCGCGGACCCAATTTCCAATGAAAAAACTTTTTTTAGTAGTATTTTTGAACCACAAGTAAAATAAATACAGTTTTTTTTTGGTATCTGTAAAAAATTGAAGGTAGAATTTGGAGCCGCGTTCCACTTTACGTACCATAGAACCCCACGAACAGTACCATATAGCCCCAAAAACCATACCATTTAGGTAGGTGCAGTATTGTATATTGCAGTAGGATTACGCTCATCGATCAACTATTCAACGAATGCTCGAAGGTAATAGATAACTGTATCAAACGGAATCTTCCAATCAACACATTAATTTATAAAAACAGCCTATAA
This sequence comes from Leucania comma, assembly GCA_958295575.1. Lineage (NCBI taxonomy): Eukaryota > Metazoa > Arthropoda > Insecta > Lepidoptera > Noctuidae > Leucania > Leucania comma. The sequence goes on along the minus strand of OY282477.1, from coordinate 16,012,665 downwards.
GCCAGACATATTATAACACGAATCTTAGCAAAGCCCTATGCATATAACAAAGGAGTATTTGGTTAAAATTAATACCAAGAGCAACAACTGGCAGATATCCAGCAATCCATCAACATAGATTTATTACATATTTACCTTTTACGATTATGTAGGATTCCTATTTGTAACAACAGATGTAAAGCCGTTCAGAGTTATGTATGGTAGAGGTAAATAACTGTTTATTGATAACCCAGAATGAAATGCTAGACTAAGTTGACTAGTAAAATATGCCTTGTAGTGTTATTTATTAATTAGGTAAAGCACACACGAACACAAGGACGAATACAAATACATAGAAGAGTTCAAAGGTGTTGCTTATGTCAATCAAAAAATACACTCTTAAATTTTGGTCACTTTAATCCCGTAGAGGGTCGATTCGGTACATGAAACACTATCGATTTGTAAAGATAAAATTAAAAAATAAAGTACTTTTTTTCTAAAAGTCGAGGTAATATGCATGTACGATTTTTTTTTTTACGTAAACGAGTCAATGATCTTGTAGGTAGTTGTCGGTCGTTGCGTACTAAACTTTTACTGTATGAAATAAATATTTCTTTAAATATGTATTTATTTACAAACTATTTGGTGTAGATAGGTATATATTGCTAAAGCGTGGGTATTTATTTCAGAAGGAAATTTTTTCTTCAGTAAATAGTTTTGCTGAAAAAATAAATCTTTATTAGTTTGACTTCGATATTTGTTTATTCTCGTAGTTTGTTTGACAAAAATAAATAGGATTAGATGTACTAACTAAATAAATGATAAAGATTTCATACACTTCTCATAATATTGTTTTACTTTGTTTATTAAAAGATAACAATAACTTCTGTTGTGTACAGTTGTATCGAGGGTTTAGGTAACAAGTAGCCTTAGTGTTGTTTCTAACGGCACTTATAGAAATAATAATATAACTTAAAAAGAACTAGATTATAGTTAAATACTTCTTAAGCTTAAAAAAGAAGTATATGAATTATAACATAAAATTGCAATAACACGATAAATGAGTTAATTAATACCTATCATCATCATTTCAGCCGAAAGTCATTTACTGCTGGAGATAGGCCTCCCCCAAGTGCCGCCACAATGAACGGCCCTGTGCGTCTTGCATCCCCCGGATTTCCGCAACCTTTACCAGGTCATCGGTCCACCTAATACACCCTAAACCACCAATAAATAAATATAAACAAATATAATTTAATTGCAATTAAATCAAATTTCACAATACCAAAATAATTAACATTACAGAAATAATAAAAATCTAAATAATCATAAATCTACTTATAATGCCACTTGCGTATTGCCAGGTAGTGTACTTCGGCACTCTAGTACATTGTTGTTTATTTTGTAATGAATTCATTATATATACCTATGCATTTTGTATAATTCAGGTATTCTATACAACACCGAATGCGCAGTCTGCAATGTGTATAAAAGACGAGATTAGGGAAGGAAGTGATGTAATTTTAGGGCACCCCGATACGGACAGGTTGGGTTAGGGTTATTTTTTTTGTACCACCTGAAAATGAAATCGTATTTTATACATTGTCTAGGTATTGTATAGAATACCGGATTATATAGATTGCTGGTAAACACTTAACACTTAAAGCAATATACTCCTAACAAAAATATGGCGTCAAAACATTCCTCCGCATCACTGTCGACTCAAAGTGTGCCCAAAAGACTAGCGGCAATGCCACGTTGTATGGTAATGCTTAATATCTGACCGAGGTAAAAGCTAGCCATCACCCCAACTCTAGTACAATGGTTTTAATAACTTTTAAGAAATCATTTATCAAAGAATTCTCTCTACAAAGGGTCAGAGGTGAGTTTATCTACATCATTTGTCTTAAACGATTAAGTGAACGTACGATAGCGGTGTCTTCTCGTCCAATATAACACAGTGTCTCAAGAAGAAAGTCTATGACTAGTGATGACATATGGCTCCGAAACGTGGTCGCTTACAATTGGCCTTATAAGAAGACTTAAGTCACAAAGGGCAATGGAAAGGGCTAAGCTCGGAGTTTCCTTGCGTGATCGAATCAGAAATGAAGATATCCGCAAGAGAACCATGGCTGACATAGCACGAAGAAACGCCAAAATTAAGTTGCAATGGGCAGGGCACATTGCAACTTAAGACGCAGCGTTGGAAGGCGTCCCACAAGGTGGATCGACTAAAAACCGACCCGTCATGTAAATTCACATACACAAGCTGCCAGCGGATTCACTTCACTGGAAACTTCTAAGGGAATATACTTTCGGAAAGTGTTCTATGTGTTAATCCTATCATCATCCATGATGATCATGACCATGCTTGCATGGTCTACCTGTTTGCCAAACATTCAAATCAGTTCAGCCGTAAGAGCGTCAAGAAGTAACGAAGATTGAGGCATACTGACAAACCTTCGCCGTTTATAATATTAGTGTAATAATTATAATACTTTCTCAACTTATAGGTTTCAAAGTCTCTTGAGTAAATGATTTTATTTTTTGACCATTGACGAAATTGTGGCTCTTATAACTAAGCCAGTTGGTCCAAAGCTGAGTTTCCAATATCATTAAATATGAGTAAAACCCATAATTTAGACTGTCCTGTTTCATCAGGCTACATGAAAGTCATTTATTTATAGCACATACACCTCATAATATCTCATTAAAAATAATTTCTGGAAAGTGAGGTACCTAATGTTGAAAGACCGAGAATTTATTATATTCACGGTGTTTTCTCAGTCAACACCCACTCAGATATCAATATTTCGGTCTGGAGATGGTTGCCCAAACCCCTCTCAGTTCTTCCCTACAACAGCCTACACACGGCTCACATTTAGGTTGACATTCACTAAATAAATAAGGACAATACATCCGACTTTACGACTTAGGGTCAGTATTTAATCCTAACTTTCCACAGTTTACAATCCTACAAAGTCAATAGACATAGTCTCACAAAAGTATATTTTACCCTTTCGTTTTGTGAGAGAGAAATCGGGGTCTACATATATATATATAGACAGGCCGAATGTGTGTCGGACTCACACACGAAGGGTTTCGCACTGCAATATTAAAATCGAGCAAAAAACGCCGGAAGAATAACGTTTTTTTTTAAGTTCAAGGGGGTTCCCTTTAATTTTCAATTTTATTATTTGTTGTTTTAGCGGCAATATGAGTATGCATTCTGTCAAAACTACTCTCTACCTCTTACGGCTTATGAGATATAGCTCGCTGACAGACAGACGGACAGACGGACGCAGAGGCTTAGTAATAGAATCCTGTTGGTAAGGAACCCTAAAACCGACCAAATATATCCAACCTAATATTGATGAAAAGTAAATAGACATCTTGTTTAATTTTCATTGAGGTTTACCCTTAATCCTTGTTAGGTACGTAATGAAATTAAATATTTTGTGGATTCATTTTATTCGAGTATTTGGAACGGAATTTTATTTATTTGAATGAATATTATGTTTTTGGCTCTCACTCAAAACTACGATGCGATACGATGCTACATCGCAGAAACCTGCGATGCAAATTGCTGCGATGCGATATCCGCAAACAAGTCCGCTTCGTCCGGGCATGTTCTAGCCCAGCCGTTTTCCTTTTTATTAGGGTGTTTGGTATGTTAGGTCTTTCAAAAGAACGGGTGACTTTCTAGAGCCAGTAGTTGCTTGCTTTAGTAGCAGTTAGAGATCCTAACCGTGCTTGCATTGTTAAGTCAGTGGCATTCTTTATAGCTTGCTTTTAATTCTAAAATGATTTTAATAAGGGCGGCCTTGTCTTGTGGATGAGGCTCAACTGCCAAACTCTGCGTAGTCTTCGTTTCGCCTGGATCACAATCTTAATTTCCAATTGTATGTTTGTGGACTGGTGAAAATTCTGGATGAAAATATAGCAGAGTTTTTGCTTTTTGTTGAATGTGTGACGAATTAAGCCACTGTTACGGAATTTGGTGATGATTCTTTTGCAGGCATCCATATCTAAGGTGCCGCTTCTCAGTTGGTTTCTGTTAACTTTTATTATTATATAGATTAACTTTTATCATCAATAGTTTCCACAAGTTCAGTTAATTTATTGACATCTTCTATACTATACAATATTACGGGTGGAGGCTTACCGGGTTTTTTTTCCCCACAGGTTTCTTGGTTGCAGTGGGGTCTGCAGTAAGGTCAACTGGTAATTGGCTGAACATGTTGCTGGTGGTTATATTCTCTGGGGAGTCACTGACTTTTTTCCGTTTCGGATTTCTAGCGCTGGCACTGCAGAGGGCATACAGTCCCTCCACCTTGGCAGAGAGAGCCCTGCTGGCTGGGTGCATTTGGCGTGGCTGTGTCTTTCCGCGGTTCTGCCACGGTTAGTAAACTTTCTGGGGATTTACTTTGGTATTTAAATTAGTTATAGCGCTTGTTGTTTAGAACTTCTATGACATGTGTCTCGTGACTAGCCCACGACACTCTGACGCAACACCTAATGCGCAACAACATACTACCTACATGCTTTCGGAGTTGAAGAAGCAAACATTGGCCAAAACACAACAGACATAGTTTTCTACTACTTACATATTCTTGAAATGAAATTATATTGACCTTGACATGAAAATCGAAATAAAGCCGTAAACCAGAGTATTTCTAGCGATTGTTTTAGGAGTAATGTTTACAGTTGAAAAGTTTATCTACGCAAGAAAGTGAACCGATGAACGATGAATGACTTTGAATGAAGTAGAAATCCGTTCAATATACAGGAACGATGAAAGATATTGCAATGAAAGTTGCAAAATAATGTATCCTGTATTACTGAAATTTCTAGATTTGGATCATATATATTATTATTGTTTATATAGGTACATATTCTGGCGGTATTTTCCAAAAACTCTAAATTCCACTGACCAAAAACACTTAGTTTTTAGAAAAAAATTACGGATTTTTTTTTAATTAATAAATTATTTGATTTACTTACGGTTATTTTAGATAAAAATAAATCATTACTTTGTATCGTGACAGCTAGTAAGAATATTTTTTTCCTTCTACCTTTGTCCTTATACAAATTTATTAAAAACTGAATATGAGGAACTTTGGAAGTTAGCTTATTTTAACATCACAGGAAAAAGGAATTAATAACTAATTTAGCACAAAATATTGAATTAAGAAGACTTATAAAAATTATTTCATTATTTATGATTTAATTATTTAATTCTTAGAGCATTTTTTTTTTTTCATTTTAAGGAGATAGAGGTTCTGTCAATTATTTCTTTAATGATTTATTGTGCATCATAACTACTTATAAAATAAGTGGATAACAAAGATCAAGTAAATACGTGAGCATAACTCAAAGTTGAGTTTTCTTGCAGCAAACCATTGAGTGATAGTGAAAGAGATTATAATAGAGTGTAGGATCCGGTGTACAATTTTAAAATTATAAATAATATCAGCAAACACTAGGGCCATGGGGTCCGAGCTCTCATCGAGTTGTTCGTGACATCAGCAAACAGCTGGTCGACTCTTCGCGTGACCAGAGGGCTGGGCTTTTCTTCAGTCAATGAATCAGCATTGCCATTCATCGCGGCAATGCTGCCAGCGTTCTGGGCGCTTTTCCCATTGATATCGATGTGGATGAATTTTTTGATGCCCAATAAGTTCTTTTTCTACCTGTTTCTAGTTTTGATTATTACAATTAAATAAATAATACATTAAAAAATGAAAAAAAATTGGTCCCATAGTAAAAGTTGTTTGTTATCATGACTACAATTATGTGTTTAAGTATCGGTCATTAATTACCAATCACCTTTTTGTTTTTGTATTACGAATTATTTATTTCACAAATACACAATTATATACATTATATAAAACACTAATTAAAACTATAGCGATATATACTACTAAAACCTACTCCTAACTAAAAAATGGCGTCAAAAAACTCTTCCGCATCGCTGTCGACTGGAAGTGTATCCAAAAGGCTGGCGGCATTGCCTTGTTGTATGGCAATGCTTAATCTCTGACCAAGGTAAAAGCCAGCCCTTGGGTCACGCGAAGTGTCAACTAAGCGTTTGGAGAGATCTTTAAAAAGCGCATTTGGACTCGGTCTCCACGCCCCAAGAGTTTCAACCCCAAACGGCTCAAAAATATAACTGCTGACGAGGTTGTTATATTTCCGCCACTTGAGGTTCTCCGAAACCGCAGCGGCGGCACCAGCACAGCACGATGAGCTAGGAAGATGGGAAGTCGCAAGGGGGTCGACACAGGTAGCGTCGCACACATGTCTACCTATCTTCCACGGAAATATTGTTCGTGTTGTAGGTTGTATGTGGAGTTTCGGCGTAATAGGTTTTCTTCTTTCTTTTTCCAACTCAATGTAATAATTACTGGATCTATCTCTCTATCCGCTATGTTATTAACAGATTGAAATAATGGGTGGATCAAACGTTCGAGATTGATTGACATTTAATTATGAACCAGTCTTGGAACTAAATGATATCCTTTAGAACAATAACTAAAGTATTTACCGACAAATTTAATATCAATAAGATAGGTATAGTCAGCCGCAATTAATTATAATAGTTTAACATTGAGAGATACTACTCTCTCAATGCCGCCCCCCGCCAACCGCTCTTAATGCTTTGACATATTCCATTTATTTACTATTGTGGCTTAAGATTGTAAAATTAGTCCCACTTCTGAAACGCCCCGGGCTCCTGGAGTCGCAGGATGATTAACAAATAATGGGTAGCTCGTCTCCGGTAAGGACCAAGCCTGGGTCGACGGCGCGTTGTATTCCATGCGCGCTTCAAAGAGATGTCCGCAAAATTGACGGGGCTGTTTAAGCTTGATGCCTGTCAGGCCTGCGGATTGTTTGAAAGAGTAACTGTAAGCCTCGCTAAAAGGGCGACGGAAGGAACTCTGTAGGCTTTAGTTAGTAAAAGTCTGAGTCTCAATTCAACCAGTGCAGGGAAAAATTAAATGTCAAAAGACGTCATTTGATGATTTCCAGCGTAAAAACAAAGTGTGAGTATACTGGTCTATAACCCATAACAAAAATTAAATCTTTCCTTTGGTTCCAGAACTCTTTACAAATACTTCGGACATTGATTGTTGAAACTTTCTTAAAATTTGTGTTTGTTCTTTATGTTGTTTGTAAGTGTTGACTTTTACTAAATATTTTAGTCAGTAAATTATCATATATGCCTTAACTGATAGGGCACTTTTCGTAGCACAGGTATTTAAATTTTAGATAGGTATGTAATACTGAAGTGGGATTGATTGTACGGTATACCTACATAGATCTTTGATCTTGTTATACTATGTCATTCAGTGTTAAATCTCCCAAAAGGGGCTGTTAATTATTTGAATAAATGTACCTACATGAATTTAAACTCATTCTGATCATACTTGCCTTTCGCGCCCAGCCCTGGTGTAATAGCGAGGCGGAATGGCAGGCTGTCGCCTCCTCTTTCGAAGCAGTAATACTAGCACGCCCCATCCGCCGGGAACTTGATCTCGATTTCCAGCCACCGTCGGCGCGGCCTTTCGGACGGAGAGCAATGGGTAACCCGTCCGGATCGAGCCCAAGTCGTAGACGGCGCGTAGTCTTCCACGTGCGCCTCAAGGAGATGTTAGCAAAACCGTAGGAACCCAGCAGGGTCGAAGCCTCTGAGGCCCATAGGATCGTTTCTGAAAAGAAATCCCGGAGCCCTGAAATGCAAGACAATGAAGGAATATAGGAGTTGGTTTTAGTCAGTGAAAGTCACAGACATGCCCTTCTGCACTGCCCTAACAAAAACACATCTAAAAAAAATACAAATATTATTATTTGTTTAAGTCGTAGCCAGATCATAGAAATTGATCACTTCATTATATGGCCAACTAAAACTGGCCAGCGGGGCTATTGCGTAACTCTGTTGACAGCTCAAGTGAAGATCACTTGCTAGAATGTACATTGTATAACTGTCAAACAGCTAATTTCGTATTGCCTATCTTTAGTGACCAACTGATATGACGTCATTATCTACCGATGCCTTTGATATCCACCGTGATACGTTTTGACAGATCTTATTGTATCTATACTTTTAAAATTGTGATTGTGAGCTTTAAGCTGAAGATACGATATTTCACTTAGCTGTATAATAGTCGATAAAAACTAGAGCCGGGACAATATGTATTTTTTGTTAGCCACCACTTATCCACCGCAGTTTAGCCACTTATGTCATGAAATACCAAAGTTATGAAATTGTTAGTTGACAACAAACTTTAGTGTACATCAAATGCCAGTTGTCAACTGTTTTGAAAAAGTTAGCCAATAGCCCTGCTGATCGACGTTAACATTTGATGATATGTCAATCCTCGTTAGGCTATATCATTGATTTAGGATGTCTATAAAAGGTATAAAGAAAGTAGGCCAAACGAGGATTGAAATATCATCAAACTTTAACGTTCAAAACGATCTGGCCAGTTTTACTTCTCTGGCAACGGCATTAAGAGTTTTTTTTATTATAATGCGGATTTTATCACGCATGCGTATATGTGCTTTTCACACAAGAAAAAAAAGTCAAATACATGGGTCTCTTCCATACAAGTCAACTACATTGGACTCTATGAATCATGCCACCATTCGGTCTATGCATTCATTAACTGTTCGGCGGTACAAAGCTCGCCGAGTCAGCTAGTTTTCAATAAAATACATTGACCTTTTTATTTAGGTAAAATCATCCAATGACAAATCCCGCCTTTGGGTGGAGCGGGAAATAGTGTCAGACTTTTACTGACTGAAAACCTACCCCGTTCCTTCGTTGCCTATCGTGCCGGGGCCGGGCCTTCCTTTCAGAAGCTGACCCATGACCCAAGCAGGCTTCGACCCTGCCTGCCTGCAGCTAGCAGGCTGGGCCTCTACGGATATATTAACCTTTCTCTAATTATCTCTTCGTAGGAACCCTGAACAATAATAGTGAATCGTCGTTAGACTCTTAATATTGCGGAAAAGTGCTGTGGCCGGCCCCCGCCACAATTTATAATTTCAGGTGGTTACCGGCAACTCCCAACGAAAATGGACCATGATGAATGAATATTTTTTTGGAAAATTTCAATTAATTTAATGTAGGTACTTGAAACATGTACATGAAACACTGGCGCTGGACATTATTCAGGTAGACTTGACGCCGACCCCAACATACATATCTGAAGAAAGGTTAAGCAGAATGGTTTCAATTAGCCCTTTTCATTTACTTCATATTAATAATATTAAATATCAATATCATCATCATTTCAGCCGAAAGACATCTATTGTTGGACATAGGCCTCCCCTAAGTGTCACCATAATGAACAGTAATTACTAGGTAAACGTAGTCGTCCATAACTTTGAGTGTAGTCTCCGATCTTGATAATATTGAATTTTTCTATGCGTCTGCTATATTATCTCTTCACCAGGTACTGACATGCATACACTGGTAGAGAATGCCTAAGGCATTAAGTCCGCTTTTGTAATTTTAATCGCATGAAGATTACATAAATGGATTGTTTAACAAGTCTTTCCATGAGTACATTTCATTAAATTTTGTCGCACTGTAGCTCGATTCACCTCTGTTATACCGCAAATGCTAACAATGCTCAACGTCCTCGTGGAGGACAACCCTGGTTTGGATTTGTTTGCGAATGAATGGAAGACGATATTATTAGAAAGTTTACTGTTCTGAGAGAAGACAGAGTGAAAGGTTTAATTTAATTTAGTATTAATGGCTATTTTGCTGTACTGAATAAATAAATTACTGCGTAATTATAGCCAAACTCATCAGAGTTGCGAGTTGCGTTGTGTCGTATATCAATACATCTGTAATATATAGTATATCAATACGTTCTGTGCCCTGTTTGGCTAGCAACACACAAATTCTAGTTATCTACATTGTGTTCCTAAATTCTATCTAACAAATAAACGTTTTCGTTCTGTTTGTTTTGTATATCGAAAGTTTAATGTGTGGGTGTTTGTGAACATTTGTGGTAGGTGTCATTTCCAGTTGTGATATTTATAAGCGCGTATTTTAGCCTCCCTGCTTTGATTGCCTAGTTTTGGCTGGGTTATCCATTTAGTGTTTGTATTCCTCAAGCGCGATATGTTGTTTTTTTTTTATTCTAAATTAGGGAGCTTGGTCACTATAATGACTATGACGCTCCATCAAAGTCAAACTTTGAATTTTACTTTATTTAAAATGATTATAATATATTTTATATAAAATTATTGCCTCGTCTGACGTAGGTTTCGATAGAATACTGTTGCAGATACCGATATCTAACAAAAAAGTGCTAAACAAATTTATCCTGACGCGTTCGCCCCGCTCACATTCCACCAGGATATGATGTACGTCCTCGATAATTCCGCATTTTTCGCAGTTAGGCGAAGATGAGATGCCCATAAGGAACGTAATCTTTCTCGATGGGATGTGACCACAGCAAAGTCTCATGGCAGTAACAATGTCTTTTCTGTTGAGTGTATAATTTTCTATCCAAGGTATAGTTAAACGTTCTGGTTGGATGGTGTTGTACCAGATATCTTTCTGTCTTGATCTCTCATCATGATATTCTTTCCTCAATTCATGACTATGTTTTTTAATCAGACAAAAGTTTTATTTTTTTTTATGAATTTCTGTGACCTAAATCTTACACAACTTGATGTGATCGCGACAATCGTGGAGGAGCAATTGAAAGTTGTAGTAAATTGTATATTGCAAGTGTAATAATGAAAGGAGTAGAATGGTGATGCGGTGATGAAGAAAAGAGCGGTTTCAATAATAGCGTATATTGTTTGTTAATAGAATTTTCACTTTCCTTTTTTAGGGTTCCGTACCTTAAAAGGAAAAACACGGAACCCTTATAGGATCACTTTGATGTCCGTCTGTCTGTCTGTCAGTCAAGACTCTTTATCTCTGGAACGTGGGAAGGTATCAAGTTGAAATTAAAACCATATACTTAGGTTTGCGGTCCCTTGAAACTATGAAAAAATCTTCTTAGTTAACGATAAAAAAAGTACGGCAGTTTATGTCGCAAAAAACGTGTATTATGGTATAGGGAAAAATCTGAAATCTGTAAAATGACCTGTTCACGCGCGCCTCAAGGAGCTGTCAGCAAATCGTAGAGGCTCAGCCTGCTAGCTGCAGGCAGGCAGGGTCGAAGCCTATAGGGGTCAAGGGCCGCTTTCTGAAAAGAAGGCTCAGCCCCGGTATGATAGGCAACGAAGGAATGGGGTAGGTTTTTAGTCAGTAAGAGTTTGACACTATTTCCTAATATGCATAATATAAATAAATAAATAGTCATAATATGCAGACATTTTCACGCCACCTTTGAAGTAGTGTTCTTGGCGTGTTTTTAGGGTTCCGTACCTCAAAAGGAAAAAAACCGGATTATAGGATCACTTTATTGTCCGTCTATCTGTCTGTGTGTCTATCGGTCTGTCGTGCCTGTCAGTGTGTCAAGACTCTTTATCTCGGAAATGCGTGAAAGTATGGAGTTGAAATTAAAACCACATACTAAAGTCTGCGGTCCCTTAAAGCTGTGAAAAAATCAAATCTGTAAGTTAACGAAAAAAAGATACGGCTGTTTATGGTACAATAAACGCATATTTCGACACTCTCAAGGGAATTCAAATTCATAGGGTACTTCCCGTTGTCCTAGAATCTTGAAATTTAGCATGAAGCAAAGTCTCATAGCATAAGTATAGGAAAATCTGAAAACTGTAAATTTGTATTTACGTTACAAAAAATAAACTTTTTTATGATTGGTAAAAAGTTGGAAGAGTTGTAATCGTCATAACCGCAAAAAACAAAAACAGTTTTATCAGTTCAGGACACCTTCCTGTCAGAATTCGTTGAAAGAACCATGACTGATAACGTATAAATATGAGTAATTACTCAGGCCTCTTTCTCCTAATTCTTTGAGTGATGATAATCACAAGATATACTGTTATACCGAAATATTACAAATATTGTCCTCATTAATTACACTTGTACAGTTGAGGTTACGTGAATGTGACATTGTCGTAGAGAATCAAAAGCTTCTTTGATACACAACTGAAGGTCAATTCTCATATCTATACAAATACACCGTTAAATTTTAGTCGTTTTTATCCCGCGGAGGGTCGATTCGATACATAAAATACTATCGATTTGTAAAGAAAAAATTAAGTACCATCTTTCATAAACTCGAATTAATATACGCATATACGAAATTAATTTCTTTAAGTAAACGAGTCAATGACCTTGTAGGTAGTTGTTGGTCGTTGCGTACTAACTACCTATATTGGCCTCGTTCAGCTGACGGTTACTTAAAAAAATTAATTTTGTACATGCGTAAATTAATCCGAGTTTAAAAAAAAGGACTTTATTTTTTAATTTTCTCTTTCCAATCAATAGTATTTCATGTACCGAATCGACCCTTCGCGGGATTAAAACGACCAAAATTTAACGGTGTATATATCTAGTTTATAATTTAGTAATAAGAAACCTCAATATCGATTTGGATGGAGTCTGTAAGGATATTGCTGGGAATCAAAATAAATAAATAGCTTAGCATAGCATCAGCCTAATAATGTTCCCACTGCTGGAACTCAGGCCTCGGGAATGGGCCATAATCTACCACGCGGACCCAGTGCGGGTTAGTGGATGTCACATGTCTTCGAATTTTTGGTTTTAGGTCATGCTGGTTTCCTCACGATGTTTTCCTTCACCGTTTTGAGAGCAATGGTGATGAAATAAATTACACAAAGTAATGCGCCTAACTGGGTCTGAACCCGCGACCTACAACTTGTAAGTCGGGGTCGTTATTATTATTATTATATACTTTATTTTACACCATTACACATAAAATAGGAAACTAAAAACTAAAACACATACATGCAATGGGCGGCCTTATCGCATTCAGCGATCTTTTCCAGGCAACCTGCAATGGACAGTAATTGCCTGGACAAAAAATGGGGCTGTCAATGATGTGACAAAACCAGTATCATACGTATATATTATAATAGATACACAGATATATACATATATTATATTAACACTCGTCCACCACTGCTCTTAGGTAAGGATATTGCTGGGAATAAAAATAAATAAATATTAAAGGAGAAACTGACTGACTGACATATCAACGCACAGCCGAAACCACTGTGACTAGGAGCGTGAAATTTTGCCCAAGGTGTTCTTTTATGACGTAGGCGAGCATTAAGGGGATTACATCGCCCAAATCCAAAAAAAACACCTAGGTTGATTGAAGTTTATAGATTATTCCTTATGTACGATTACCATATAAAAAATGAAGGGGATACTTAAGGAAATTACTAATAAATTGTATTGATTACGTTTCTCAAAAAATAACCCTAACTCTAGAAAAAAAATCTGGTAAATAGGCCTTTTTTGAACATTTATTCCATATTTTCCCGAAAACGGCTCTATATTTATACATTGAATTTATACCAAAATATATGTTACGATAAATTGAATAATTTGTATTTTTTTTTTCTAATTTCATTGAATATCGATAAGTAATCAAGAAAAAATCGAATCAGTACTAACACCCCGCGCGCAGCACCCCCTGCAATGCCTGTGTAGAGGTCAATTCTTCTCTACTAGTGTCGAGGTAAATTCTTCAAGGTCATTGAGCAATGTAATACCCTTAAGAAACATTTTTCTAAAATTCACCTCCAAAAGGGATAAAACGGGGGTCCAAAGTTTGTATGAAGGAACCTACTTTCACGTCTGCGAAGCCACTTGAAAGCTAGTTTGAAAAAATCAATATCGTCTTAGGGACAATTGAAAAACTCGTCAAATTGCAGCGACATTTTACGCGGCTGCGATGCGAATTATTAATTTATTTATTTCATTTAATAAATAATTTTTATATTGTATCGTAATCAACACAATATTAAAGCAAAACAAATATAGTTATAATACATATTATAGAATTGAGAACATTAGATATTTATAAATAATTCACAGAAGTTATACAGTGACGAAAATGCTTTGAAATAATAATATTTTATTTTTCTCTCTTATATGGTTTATGTGGGTACTCAAATTAATTAATATAAAAACAAATAAATCTAGATTCCAGCATGTCAATAAAGAAAAACCGACTACTAAAGTCAAAATTAAAATGCATAATGCAGAATGCAAATTTTCCTTAAAATTATTAGAATTACTCCTCTGATACTTAGCTATACGACAATATTCTCATAATGTGCCATTCTTCACTCGCTTAAATGACAACTAGAAAGTAAGTAGGTATAGGTATATAGGGACAGGGTTGTTTTAAAAATAACATTTCAAAACTAAAAATTACCTTATTAACACGTTCAATGTGTTGTCTAACACCTCGTATGTTTTTCTTGCGGTGCGGCTAAGGAAAACATAGCCTTCTCAGCCTTGCGGAGGCCATAAGGCTTAGTACGCACTGCGATTAAATGCTAAGTTTTACCGCAGGTCTGAAACCGCAAAAAAATTTAACACATGGCTTTCTATACAAGCGCACGCATTAGCGATTTTTTTCAGTGACTGATTTTAAGCCGCAGTGCGTGTTGACACGCGGTTTTGCGTTTTCAGCTATTCTTCAACCGCTTGCGTTTAATTCAGTTCCTTTTTCCATTTAAGCTTTACTTCAGTTTGGTCTAATTTAAAACAGAATGCAGTGATTATTATCTACTTAAATACGTGGTCACTTTGACCTCGTACCGCACTTAGCCAAAACAAAATATCTTAAACGTTACGGGGTCTAATGAGCCCTTTACCATAATGATAGTTTTCAAACGAGGTCTTAAATGCCCCGTATCGCAGGAGTGGAAATAATACAAAAATGAGTGCGCTGCCAACGTGTTAAACTTAGCTTAGCTCTTAGTCTGCAAACCGGGTTTTGTAATTTACTCCGAAGTGTTTTTCCACAAAATTTGTGAGTGTTGTAATGCCCGTAATACATGTGGCGAAAAATATATAGTAAATGGGAGTGTTTAAACAACAGGGAGGTTGGCATGGAATGCTAATAAAATAACTCAGTAGGGTTCTCGCCGTATCCAGTTCGCTTAACATAGGTATAGTTAGTGCCTGGAATGCTTCTGTAAGAATGTGATTATAATAGGTATGTACATTGTTAAAAATAAACAGTAAATCAAGTTTTATTAAACAGATATTTTCCAAAGTTTTTGTTTATTATCGCGGCTTGCGCTTGACAACAATCTCACTTGATGGTAAGCGATGATGTAGTCAACAATGGAACACGTTTGCCTAGAAATATTCACTATGAAGTCTTAAGTGAGATATACAATGGTCCTCCAAAAAAGTGTTGGAGGACCATTGTATATCTCATTCTGCTAAGATACAATATGTCAACGTGTTACCGATATTCATTTAACGTTAATTATAGTTTTGATAATGCTGGGAACAATAGTTTTTAATATATTATTCTTATTTAAGTATTCTATATTATCTTCACAAGCAGCCGCGATGGGATTTCACCAGCCGAACTTCTGTGAAACTTTTCTCCCCTTTTATAACCGGTTAAGATTATAAAGGGCGAGAAAAGAGACTACGACTTTTCATAAGCCCATTCCGAGTGCTTGCTTCGTATTTATTGGGAGCTTTTGTGTAAAGGTATTTGCTTTTATAAAATAGGCTTTTAGATCTAATCGATTAGGGTTTTTGTTTTCTGGCGATACACTAATTTATGATTTTTTTAGGTATTTACATTTTTTATTGATCTACATAGTCAGTCACGTAACCGTTTTTTTTTTTAACACAGATTACCTTCTAAATATCTATTTACCTGTTACTAAAAGACGTGTCTTTTATGTCTTAGAGCCCAAACACAAAACCACGATGCGACGCCGCATCGTAAAAATCTGCGAGCACACACTACGTATCGTCAGAAGTTACGAATTTATTCGCATCGCACATTGTATGGTCACTTGAACCAACGCTTTGCTATACGAAATCGCATCGCAGCAATTCGCGTTCATCGCATCGCATTGCAGCTTTGTGTAAGAGGCCTAACATCTTGAGACTCTGTCATGTCTTGTTTTATTTTACTCTGATTTTCTGCTTTACCTGACAGTATGAAATTGAAAGTACGAGGCCCTTTCTGTTTGCAATTAATTAATATCGACCAAAACCAAACCTGACCTTGCAAAGGAATTTTGTCCTTGTTCGTGCTTAGAAATTTGTGGAGAGGGTCAGAGGGTAGAAAATTAGGCATTGACAACGAGGTTTGTAGGACAACGCTGAAAAGTTACATGCTAACATAAAATTTTCTGCACCGAAATATCAACGAATGGTTTTTTTTATGGTAGGTAAAATCATCCAATGACAAATCCCGCCCTTGGGCGGAGCGGGAAGTAGTGTCAGACTCTTACTGACTAAAAACCTACCCCGTTCCTTCGTAGCCTATCGTGCCGGGGCCGGGTATTCCTTTCGGAAATTAACCCATGAACCCAGCAGGCTTCGACCCTGTCTGCCTGCAGTTAGCAGGATGGGCCTCTTCGGTGTGCTGACAGCTCCTTGAGGCGCGCGGGAACAGAACGCGCCGTCGACGACTTGGGCTCGGTCCGGTCGGTTACCAGACAATCGGACAGCGTGCTACCCATTGCACGCCGTCCGCAAGCCCGCGCCTACGGTGGCCGGAAATCGGGATCGGAATCCCGGCGGCATATCAACGAATGGTGTTGTAAGTATGTTTATGTGATATTTCAATTTTTTTTTTAATTAAAGCAGATCTAGAATCTTGATCAATTGAAAAATGTTATAAGTATACCTTTGTTTGTTAATTAGGTTACGAAAGTTTTCTGTCAGTTTTATTTAGTTAATTTTCATATATAATAGTCAGACTTCATTCCAATTAAAGCGTTTTTTTTTTCTGAGAGAAAAACTAGACTTTATAATTGGATTTTTTTATTTGGCTTCGCACGGTTTGGCATTTAGCTAGTTTAAAAAGAAGTCTACTTTGTTTTAAATATCCTAATGTTTTTGCAATGTTTGGTAGCAAATGAATTGAGTCAGGCTTCACGAAAAATTTTGCTGTGGTACTACAATAAAATTATTTATCAGCTTCGTTTTACGGAGATCGCGCCTGCTTAAATGATTCTGCATATTGTTCAGTTTAGACATCTGAGATGTATCTAGTCTTGTAAGACTACACCAATTTCACGTCAAAATATCCACAAGAAGTAAATTCGAGAATAACTAAATACTGCCAACCAATAACCACAACACTTCACTCGAAAAACCCCTGTTTAAAATAGTTCGTTTTGAAGAAATTAAATCTGTGTGTGCTGCGTTGCTGCCACGACGATATTCATATTCCGTAATTATTTGATTTTTTTGATTGTTTTTTTTTTATCATAAAAACGATTTGTGCGATAAATGTTAAGGTTCATACGCATCCTGCGGTCAGCCCCACGGCTAGCCGCATTGCAGCTACCCGCATAATGCGTATGAACCCTTACGTTGTCCCTAGGATACATAAGATCCTTGCCCTTACGCTAATCCATTTTTGAAAAACTGAATGCCATGTTTTGATGCCAAAATTAATTTGAAATAGGAATTCCTAGCCAAACAAAAATTATTTTGGTTTGATGTGGCCAGTATTGCAGAATGCCAACTAAATAGGTTTCATAGGTTAGGCCTACGAACTAGCTCGCAATTGGTCTATCGGTCTATTAATGTACTTTACAAATAAAATACATTTTTTTTTTATAAGGTATTTTAATACATTATGTACCTGCAAATTGTTAAATAAAGATACTTTCAACAGATCACTTCTTTGGATTCTTGGTTTTAATAGCACCTTCATCCTTGAGAGAATGCAGCTAGTTTTCTTTGCGATAAAATTGTCTTCAGACATCTTTTTTATTGGAGTGGTTTAGTCTTGGGGGACCAATTATTTATCAGTAACATGAAAAATGAGCTGCGTTCCTGCTTTTTAGTTTTTATATTTTAGAACTTATTATTTCTCACTTATTGAATGTCTTATTTCGAGTCACATTCGATGTTGTGATATAGTAATGAAATAGAAAAGTGTTCGTGTGTAAAATTCGTACACAACCGTGCACAATAAATAAATTATATACCAGTGTATAGCCTTAGTTAGTTTAGCCCATTAAGTCCCACTGCTGGGCGAAGACTTTCCTCTTCCTTTTCCACACACGTCTGTCCTCAGTCATTGCTGGCCAGTCCCTCCAGTAATTGTTCAGCTCATCTCTCCACCTTCACCTTGGTCTGCCGCGATTTATCTATTTATTTATAGTCACATACAATTGTAAAAACATAACAAATAACAATAATACATAATATTGGTAATTTTATGGAATTTTAGATTATGAATTGATTTTGATTATTCTATTAAAATTGTTTCAATAATACATCATTTAAAATTAATAATTTAACATTGAACACAGTGATACACATTAACATGGAACAGTGGACACCCTTGCATACGGTCTCTCACAGAACACCAGATAAGCATGAATGATTTTATTCCATTCGTCCGCAAACACACATCACATTCAGGGTCGGCATTCTGGAGGTCGTTAAGGGCCGGTTCTAGTCACTGTTTTTTTGTATGAACTTCGCTCGGGATTATGTCGTCTTCGCGGCCAAAAACACCGGTTTTATTTTTATTTAAAAAAAATCAACAACTATTCAAGAATTTTGTTCTTGCGAAGCGCTTTTAAATAACAAGCTTTATTTTTTTTTGTAACTTTCAAATAGTTCCGTAACGTAATCTCGTAGATAAATACGTTTGAAATCGTAAATTAGAGTCAGATTCACGATTTTTTTTTTATCGAGCCAACTAATTTATATCGTGTTTTCATTTTTGCCAAGCCCTTGGCCATATAGTCAATTTTAATAAAATAAATTTTCATGGTGTTCTCTTTTATATTTGTGGATTTCCTTAAGTTTAAAAAAGGTCAAAATGAGTAGAACCGGGCCTTAAGAATCTTTAGATTGCAATACAACGCGCGATGTCACCTTGCGTTTAAAGGAATCCAATAAGTTGCTCTTTTAGCCCCCAGCTCATCTGACCTGCGGCAGACATGTACTGGCCTTAGCAAAACTATATAAATATCTTAGCAAATGTTACGTTAGGATTTTCTGATTTATGTCCAAACGTATATTTTTTTTTTTTTTTTTTTTTTTTTTACGGTAGGTAAAATCATCCAATGACAAATCCCGCCCTTGGGTGGAGCGGGAAATAGTGTCAGACTTTTACTGACTAAAAACCTACCCTGTTCCTTCCCTGCCTTGGTTCCAGGGCCCTGGTATGCATTTTCATACCTTCCCAGAGCCCCAGACTAGGCCTCGACCCTACTGGGTCCCTACGGTTTGCTGACAACTCCTTGAGGCGCACGGGAACAGTGCGCGCCGTAAACGACTTGGGCTCGGTCCGGTCTGTTACCGGACAAACGGACAGCGAGCTACCCATTGCCCGCCGTCCGCAAGCCCGCGTCTACGGTGGCCGGAAATTTGGATCGGAGTTACGGCGGCGGCTGCGGCGTGAGCGCCGTTGCCTGATACGGTCAGCCTCCTCCTTTGCTAGCATTACTGCTTCGCAGAAGGAGGCGACCGCCTGCCACTCCTCCTCGCTCCGGAGCATGGCTTGAACCAAGCCCCGGCGCGAGAGATCGCCTCCGATTGCCCCCACGAGGACACGGCGATGCTCTTCCCAAGCGGGGCACACCTCTACCGTGTGCTCCACCGTGTCCACCGGGCGTTCCGCACAGTGACGACACCCGGGCGTCACCTCCGCACGGATCTTGTACAGGTACGGCCCGAACTTGCCATGTTCGGTTAGTACCTGCGCCATGCGGAAGGTTATGACGCCGTGAGGCCTTTCCAGCCACGCCTCAAAGAGGGGCCTTACCGCCTCAATCGTGGCGTGCCCAATGTCCAAACGTATATTGCTTTTCTGAATTGATTCGCCAATCGAACCCTCTGAGCTGTTAATATATTTAGTTGGATTGAGTCAGTGAACCTTGATGAATGCAGGTTTTACTAGAAAGCAATTACTTGTAAAGCTCCATAAACACAGTATTAGATGTTAGAGAATAATAAAATATGATTTACAGTCGTTGATTGTAAATCGATTCTGCTCGAAACGCCATTTTAATGTGAAGTTCTTATAAAACTGTAATTCATAGCTATGTAAATAAAAAAAACTGAGCAAGTGAGAGTTGGACTTTGGAGGGTTCCGTACAAATTAACCTACGTAAAAATATTGAACTATTCGGAAAAATCTTCGATAATTCTTCGGAAATTGTCGTGTCATTCACATTGTGAGGTGTCAAAAAATTTACTGTTGCCAGATTTACCCTATACCAGTGCTAAAATACTTTGACTTATGCCAAATTTTAGGATTCCCAGAATCCTAAAATTACGCTATGGATTACGCGGGAAGTACGCTATGAATTTTGATTCCCTTGAGACTGTCAAAATATACGTTTATTGAGACATTAACGGCCCTATCTTTTCTTTTTGGTAACTTAAAAGTTGGTGGACAGATGACCTGGTGAAAGTCCCAGGATTTCGACGGATACAAGACGCACAGGACCGTTCGTTGTGGCGAAACTTGGGGAATGCCTACTAAGTCCAACAGTGGACATCTTTCAGCAGAAATGATGATGAACTTAGAAGTTTGATTTTTTCACAGCTTCAAGGGACCGCAGGCCTAAGGCTACGGTTTTATTTTCGACTTGATACCTCCACGCATTCCCGAGATAACGGGTCTTGACAGACAGACGGATAACAAGGTGATCCTGTAAGAGTTCCATTTTTCTTTTTGAGGTACGGGACCCTAAAAAGCCTGGTTTCTACAACTTAAGTTACAATGTTACAAGTAACTTAACTACGCTTCACACAACATTTTTTATTTATTTTAACTAAACTATTTTTACGAAAGCCTATGTTCATATAATTATTTAATAATAAACTTTATAGTTTAAAGGTATGAAGCCTCTACTAAGTAGTAGTCCCAGTAGTGCGTTGCGATTCTATGACCACGCTGACCGATCGTCCGGTAACCGACCGGACCGAGCCCAAGTCGTCGACGGCGCGTTCTGTTCCCGCGCGCCTCAAGAAGCTGTCAGCACACCGAAGAGACCCAGCCTGCTAACTGCTGGCAGGCAGGGTCGAAGCCTGCTGGGGTCAAGGGCCGTTTTCTGAGAGGAAGGCTCAGCCCCGGCACTATAGGCAACGAAGGAACGGGGTAGGTTTTTAGTCAGTAAGAGTCTGACACTACTTCCCGCTCCACCCAAGGGCGGGATTTGTCATTGGATGATTTTACCTACCATAAAAAAAAACTTGCTTTGATTTAATTATGTAAACCTCACTTAAGTCATCTTATTTAGTAGAAGACTAATTAAAACCATAAAAAAACAGGACAATCTCGATAAAGAACTCCTTCGCAAAACAAATAGACAGTAATACAAAATTATTGATATATTTTTATTGAATGATATTCAAAGCACTTGTGGTATTTCAGTTAATTTGAATAATTTGTGATAGCAACAGATAAAATTGAGTGCTTTTGAGTCTCACTTTATTAAATTGGTAGAAGAAATGTTATTATCATAAGTCTAATTGATGCGGTTTATTAATAAAACATTTGATTTATTATTGTGGTTTAATAGGGCTTGTTATTAAATATTGACAGCTACGTGGGTCAATCTTCGAACTTACGGTTAATTAGTTAAATACCATGATCATTTAATTTTTTTGTGATGTGAAATCATCAAATGATTACTCTACCAGGATAGAGCGAGAAGGCGTGTCAAACTTTTACTGACTAAAGCCTATTTTTGTTCTTCAGTTTCCCTTTGCGTTCTCACAGTAAACTCTTTCAAACATTCCCACAGCAATGGGTTTACCCAGAGGAGGACGGGGGGGCAGCCGCCCCCTCTGAATTTCGTGTACGTCCCTGTTAACTAGATAATTTTGTCGATAAAAGTTGAGAAAACGAACTTTTAGCCATTTGTAAGCAATACAAGACTTTTAAAAATTATGCGACGCGGTCGCTATTAAGTGGGTTTTCTATGCTCAGTGTGCATAGGAAATTTGTTAACGCTATGTGCGGTTTCACGAAAGATGTCATTAACCATTTTGCTGAAGATCCTCGAAAGTTATTTTTAAAATGGCTATTGCATAATTAACTTACTTAAAAGTAACTAATTTAATTTACGTTTGTTTATTAGACTATGTGGTTATAAAACTCTAATTTGCCCCCCTCTGCCCCAGAACCTGGGTACGCCCATGCTCGCAGCCCTAGCAGGTACCGTCCCTACAGGGCCCCTTAATATCTTTTTGAAAAGCGCGTGGAATACAACGCGCCGTCTACTCGGGTTGGTCCTTACCGGACAGCTGGTCGGTAAGCTACCCATTGCTTCTTGTACGTAAGCCCGCGTCTACAGTGGCCTGAAGTCGCCCTGTGACACCCGAAGTCAGACTACTCCATAACATTTGTAAGTCTTTCACAGTCTGTCAGTCAGTTACTGACAGTCAAAAGTTCAATTTTCTGCCTATAGTCTTGTCAAATAGTATCTGAAGAATCCTATTAGATATGGAACCGTCTCCTTCACAGTTGGGAAATTGCAGATGATGACGTAAATGGTGTAGATAAGACTTGAGAAGTCAAGAAGTAAGTTCTCCTGATCTAGGTGAAGCGAGGTTTTAGTCAGTAAAAGTCAAACACTCCTTGTTTGACTGAAACTCACATGTGGCCCCTCTGTTGCCCTTTGTGCAAGGAGGCGATGGCTTAAAGTTTATGTGTGCGGGAATCCGGCAAGTCCTCCATGTTCGCTGGCACAATCAAAATCAACAAAATGATTGTCATTTACCATTAATAACTGTCAATACATGACATGTTTATTGCCTTCAAAAAAATTTTCACCATTTGCTGCCATTATGCACATTGCCAGCCGTACTGGTATTGACAATCATGGCTTCATTTTCTTTAAAGTGAACGATCAATTATTACATCAATATTTTTGCATCATTCAGGTAAATATTAATGTTATTCACAAATAACTGTTTCGGGAACTCATAAAGACTATTGTATCCTGGGGACGACATTTTACCATTTTATTTTTATTATCCTCAGACAATCTGGGACCGGAAAATTCTTGCTTCAATTTAGCAATACTGCATAGTGCAGCTTTAGTGGAAATATGTTCAAAGAAGCGAGTTTGATTTTATGTGCAAGCTAAAGCGAGCTATGCTATTGGTGGGTAACTTTTGACAGGCCTGTTGGTCTAGTGGTTAAAGACCCTGACTGCTATGCCGAAAGTCGTGGGTTCGATTCCCATCCAGGAATAATGTTTGTGTGATGAGCACGATCATTTGTTCTGTGTCGAGGTATAATTTATCTATCACATGTATGTATTTAAAAAAATATAAGTATGTTTATCAGTTGTCTAGTACTCATAACACAAGCTCTGCTTAGCTTGGGACTAGACAGCGTTGTGTGATAGTTGTGGAATAAAAAAAACTATCACATAATACTCAAAATGTGGAACTCTCTCTAAAGTGTTATGTGATACGGACGAGCAGACGCTAAGTTATGCAATTGCGCTAGCTAGACCCACATATCTTCACATATTTTCTCGTTCCGTTACACACGAAGCTTTGGAAGAAAATTATATATTCATTCATATGTTATGAAATACATTGGTATGTGGGGCTGCAAACACGAAGAATAGTTTAGCTTCAATCGCATAGCTTTGATGTAGCAACCACTTCCACATTTAAACTAATTTTAGGCAAAAACAGAGTGGAATTATTGTTTGACATATTTGTGGTGGAATTGTTTCATGTTCGTTTAGGTAAAAACTAAAAACTAAATTATTTTACTGTGCCAGAGTCCATAAGAACTTGTTACATATTTTAAGGCCTTATAAAACACATGTAATTAGCAATAAACTGAATTGAATTGAAATTCCGATTGACCTATATTGTTGAGTACAATAAAGGCTACTTTTATTACTTTTTACTATCAAAATAAACTATTTTTTATTCAATCAAGTTTTCAATGAAAATATTTTTTTCATAGCAAGCTTTTATAGCGCGGCATCATCATCATCAGCCTTTTAATGTTCCCACTGCTGGGACACAGGCCACCTCTCTAAGAGAGTGAATGGACCGTAATCCATCATGCGGGCCCAGTGCGGGTTTGTGGAGGTCACATGTCTTCGAATTTTTGGTTCTAGGACATGCCGGTTTCCTCATAATGTTTTTCTTCACCGTTTTGAGAGCAGTGGAGACGAAATAAATTACACAAAGTAATGCGCCTAGCCGGGTTTGAACGCGCGACCTACAACTCGTAAGTCGGGGCCATTACCACTCGGCTACCACTATACTCATCAAGACCATTCCAAAAAGGTCAAACACGATGTGGTTATGTTATTGCGCGAGTTTCTATGGCCATCTTCCAGTTCAATCATCAGACCCTGGTTACCATCTAGCACCTAAATACTCGTCAATACAAATACCAAACTCGAAGGGGTTGTGTCGTTTACGACCGAATTCCTATGGCCACCTTCCAGTTCCATCACCAGATCAGCTCCATGTCATCATAATAATGCATTGTCACGCGATTTACACATCAGCTCAATCAGTAACCGGGAAGTGGATCTAATTAGCAAGATTTGATCATAGACAAACATCAGTTAGGTTTTTTTTTTTTTTTTTTTAACGTATGTAAAATTATCCAATGACAAATCCCGCCCTTGGGTGGGGCGGGAAATAGTGTCAGACTTTTACTGACTAAAAACCTACCTTTCCATTCCTTGCCTTTATCCTGGGGCCCGTGGTGACAGTCTC
The DNA here is from genome assembly GCA_958295575.1 of Leucania comma. Classification (NCBI taxonomy): domain Eukaryota; kingdom Metazoa; phylum Arthropoda; class Insecta; order Lepidoptera; family Noctuidae; genus Leucania; species Leucania comma. The sequence continues at coordinate 15,987,818 of OY282477.1, read as the reverse complement.
ACATAACCTTTGGGCCCCAGTAGGCTTCGGCCCTGCTGGACCCCTATAGTTTGCTGACAACTCCTTGAGGCGCGCGGGAACGGTGCGCGCCGTAGACGACCTGAGCTCGGACCGGTCTGTTACCGGACGGACGGACAGCGAGCTACCCATTGCCCACCGTCCGCGAGCCCGCGCCTACGGTGGCCGGAAATTGGGATCGGAAACCCGGCGGCGGCGGCGGCGTGTGCGCCTTTGCCTAATGCGGTCGGCCTCCTCCTTTACTAGCATTACTGCTTCGCAAAAGGAGGCGACCGCCTGCCACTCCTCCTCGCTCCGGAGCATGGCTTGAACCAAGCCCCGGCGCGAGAGATCGCCGCCGATCGCCCCCACGAGGACACGGCGATGCTCTTCCCAAGCGTGTCCACCGTGTCCACCGGGCGGTCCGCACAGTGGCGACACCCGGGCGTCGTCTCCGCACGAATCTTGTACAGGTACGGACCGAACTTGCCGTGTTCGGTCAGCACCTGCGCCAAACGGAAGGTGACGACGCCGTGGGGCCTTTCCAGCCACGCCTCAAAGAGGGGCCTTACCGCCTCGATCGTGGCGTGCCCAGCACGAGGTTGCGACAATCGCTCTCGCCATTTCACCATGAGATCCCGCCGGAGCTCTGTCCGCCATTCCGCGACTTGTCGCGGCAGCGGAGTTTCGCCCCGACGTTGCACCTCCACGCGTAAATCATGCATGTGTGCAAGGACTGTTGCCTCCAAACCCCCCGTTGGTAGGCCAGCAAGGAGGCTCGCCGCTTCACAGGACACCGTACGGTATCCGCGGATCATCCGGATGGCCATGACCCTCTGGCAGGCGGTTAGCCGGGCCGCCACTCGCTTTCGTAGCGATGGCGCCCACACCGGCGCACCGTAAAGGGCCATGGACCGAACGATGCCTGCGTAGAGCCTCCGGCAGGAGGCGTCTGGACCCCCCAGGTTCGGCAGGAGCCGCTTGAGCGCAGCCCCAGTCGCATTCAATCTGGGAGCCAGACGTCGGAAGTGCTCCTTGAAGTTCCACCGGCTGTCGAGGACGAGTCCCAGGTACTTCATCGTCGACCCGACGCCGATGTGAACTCCTCCCACCGTTAATTGGGAGCCCGCAGGTGGCGCGCTCCGAGGGCCGTGAAAACACATGGCCTCGGACTTGTGCAATGCCACCTCGAGTCCCAACTGCTGTATCCTCTCCACGACTGTAGCAACCCCGCGTGTCGCTAGTTCGACCGCCGCCTGGTACGACCGTCCCCGCGCCAGGACCAGCGTGTCGTCTGCGTAACAGACCACGGTGACCCCGTCGGGGAGGTCGGCGCGCAGCACGTAGTCGTACCCGATGTTCCACAAGGGCGGCCCTAGTACCGATCCCTGCGGATCACCGCACGACATCTCTCGCCGTTTCAACTCCCCCTGATGACCGGGGTAGATGATGAACCTGTCCGACAGGTAGGCCTCGATCACCCGACAGAGGTAGTCGGGCACCCGGTGGTACCGGAGTGCCCTACCAATGCAACTCCAGGGCAGGGAGTTGAAGGCGTTGGCGATGTCCAGAGACACCGCCAAGACACACCTGCCCCGGGACACCGCATCCCCCGTCGTGAGGGCTCGCACGCGCATGATGGCGTCCACAGTGGAGCGCCTCCTGCGAAATCCGAACTGGCCGTCCGCAAGATCCGGCCCCTTCCGTGCCAGATGCACGACGAGGCGGTCTGCAATTACTAAACATCAGTTAGGTGAAAATCTATCTCTAAAATAAAAGCTTGTAACAAAGTGAGAATGTAACCCCAAAATGATGTCAATATCCTAATTCCCACCTAAATTACCGGTACACGAAATTGATGGTTACTGGTTCCGGATATTTATCAAGGGCTGTTAAATAACGGATATTCCACGCCATTTATTATATTGGACCCGTTTTTGGCTAAATTTATTAACCTGGAAAATAATTACTGTTCTAGCACCTGTGCTAGGTACTATTCGTATCTAAGATGTGACCTGCTTAGGCTGGTAGTTTTGGGTTCTTTATAAAAGCTTGAACAGATTAATGAATAGGTAAATAAAGAAAGAAAAAAATGTACATTCGTACCTCACACATACAATAGAAATAAAATAAATAAAAGAGAAATAACATTAAAATCGGTGCAAGGCTAAAAAGGCGCCTAACTACTACCTATTATGTACGTATCGTATGTAAGTGTAGCGACATCTATGTCGTCACAAATGAACTAATCCTGTATCGCGCAAGTAAGATTCGCGGCGCGATTTGAACATATAGAACGAACCCGAATTCATCTATCGGGCAGTAGCCCACCAGACATAACACCTGTCTGGTCGGAGGATCCTCCCTTTTCAACGGATGTATGTGGTACTTTACTCTCTGTTCCGCTTACCTCCAAACTGGTGACCCTCGGGTAAGTGGGACTTTACTCTCTGTCCCACTACCCCCAAACTGGTGACCCTCGACAAAGAACGTCAGCGCAGCCTTCGTGCAGCAACTACTTCGTGACGTCATCATCACTTCCTCAAGCTTTCGAGCAGCGAGCCATACAGCCAGCACCCACGGCTATATGGGTATCCTGACCACCAGCATGCCTACTTGGTCATACCTGGTCATCACCCTCAGCCTCATCAGCGACCTTGGCTAAGCACCTGTACCTTCGGCCAGTCACATGAAGAGCCTTGAAGAACCTCTCCTGGTCGACGACAGCAGTCAAGCCCTACGTCGCACAGCACCGCTCCGACTCACTGGAGCCTGCAGCATCGTATCCCGACTCACTGGGATAGCACCACCCCGACTCACTGGGGCATCACCGCAGACAGTTCCGACTCACCGAGAACTATGCGGGATCCGGTTTCGACTCACTGGAACCAACCTCCATTGGCCTGGCACGCATCACACGACGCATCAAAGAAGCATCAAGAACCATCGATCTCCGATCTCCGGAGGGGAGTGATCTATGTCGTCACAAATTAACTAATCCTGTATCGCGCAAGTAAGATTCGCGGCGCGATTTGAACATATAGAACAAACCCGAATTCATCTATCGGGCAGTAGCCCACCAGACATAACACCTGTCTGGTCGGAGGATCCTCCCTTTTCAACGGATGTATGTGGTACTTTACTCTCTGTTCCACCACCCTCCAAATAGGTATTTGATAGCCTATTTCACTTGACAATCAGCAGAGGAATTCCGACTTCGGTTTCTTATTATCTGGAAGATATTGTATTACCGGACACTGTAATGCGATATCTTCCAAACAAGATCTTTTTTCAGAATTAGAGAAGCCTTCGCCTCAGTAATAGTGTAGCTAATAACAATGTACAAATCCATGAAAGAAATTTTTGCTATTGAAGTAAATAAGTTCAATATACCCGAATGGAGTCTCGAAAATTTTTACGAATCGCAAATAGTTATTCCTATATCTGCGCTATAAGACCTTGCTTTATGCCAAATTTCAAGATTCAAAGCCAACGGAAAGTACGCTATGAATTTTGATTCCTGTCTCACTGTCGAAATATACATACTTTTGTTTGCAACGCCCTTATATTTTTTGGTTAACTTAGAAATTTTATTTTTTTACAGCTTCAAGGGACCGTAGACTTGAATATATGGTTTCAGTTTCAACTCGATATCTCTGCGCGTTCCCGAAATAAAGAGTCTTGACAGACAGACAGACGGACATAAAAGTGATCCTATAAGAGTTCCGTTTCTTCCTTTTGAGGTACGGAAACCTAAAAAGTTGACGTTCACACCCTATGAATCATTCATTATTTTTTTTTTGGTTACAGTTTCAACTCGATATCTTCGCGAGTTCTCGAAATATAGAGTCTTGACAGGCAGACAGACAGATGGACAGTAAAGTGATCCTATAAGAGTTCCGTTTCTTCTTTTTGAGGTACGGAAACCTAAAAAGTTGACGTTCACACCCTATGAATCATTCATTATTTTTTTTCTTCATAATGAATCAACTAATAGTTAGTTTTAGTAAAGTTCATGTCAAAAATAAAAAAATTACAATCGATCATTTAACTAAAGTTTAGTTAAAATTTGTATACATTTTTAGTAAGGTTAGAAGCTTTTAGTCGCTTTATTTTGATTGCTCTGTTTTCAATGTCATTGACATTTACACTGAGCTAAGCATAAACCAGAGGATTATGGGAGCAATTAACGGGATTAATAGAACGATAAATTTTCCCTTTCTGAGTTTCATGTTTCGAAAAGTGGTTGCAAATTTCTGACTGAACAAACCAATTCGGGGCAATGTTCAAGAAACGTTAATACTTCTCTTTGATCTTCACTTTTTCAGCTTGCAATACACCGTTAAATTTTGATCGTTTTAATCCCGTGGAGGGTCGATTCGGTACAAGTAACACTACCGATTTGTAAAGATAACATAAAAAAATAAAGTACTTTTTTTCAAACTCGAATTATACGAAATTATGTACGTAACACATGTACGAAATTAATTAATTTAAGTAAACGAGGTTTTTACCTTGTAGAGACGTACACACCATCACACATCCATATGAATAAATAAATTATTGCCATTATAATATGTGCAAATAAGAATCCTTGAATATTTCGGATTAGCGGTCACGCGGGCGCTCACCTACGCGTTGGACAGACCTCATCAGAGCTGTAACACAAACTTCCATAGTCCAGTGTTTCCGACACGCCTTTAACCGGGATAAGTGGAGACACATCGCGGGAGCCTCACTTGCCAACGAAAATGCTACATTGACATCCACGACTAAGGAGGAAGAGGATGATAATATTATAAGTGTTTTTTTTTTATGGCAGGTAAAATCATTAAACCACAAATTCCGTCCTTGGGCGGGGCGGGAGATAGTGTCAGACTCTTACTGACTAAAAACCTACCCTGCTCCTTCATTGCCTTCGTTCCAGGCTTCGATGAAATTGATCGAAGGGTCCAGGGCCCCGGGGTATATTATTAGTGTGATACCTGTAATGTATACACCGTTAAGTTTTAATCCCGCAAAGGGTCTATTCGGTACATGAAATACTATCGATCAGCAAAGAAAAAAATAAAGAACTTTTTTTCAAAAACTCGAATTAATTTACGCATGTACGAAATAAATTTCTTTAAGTAAACGAGTCAATGACCTTGTAGATAGCTGTCGGTCGTTGCGTACTAACTACCTACAGTTCATGAGTTTAAAAAAAGTAAGTACTTTATTTTTTAATTTTCTCTTTACAAATCTATAGTATTTCATGTACCGAATCGACCCTACGCGGATTAAAACGAACAAAATTTAACGGTGTATATTAGTTTTCTATACTAAAAAGAAAGAATAAATAAATCAATGCTACTACATAGCGACGTGGAATATTATAAGTGGGGTTTTTCCATCAAGAATTTTTCAGTAGCAACTCCAAACACAACATTCCAGGACTCAGGAGACTAATTTAAATAAATATTGCACAAATTGTTTCAATTTTCAGTGACTAGCTATTCTATATTACAACAGACGACTGGGTACAGACGGTATTATGTGCAATCGCATATAAATTAGTCTCTAGAGATAGTTACTTTCGTGTAGAGTGATCCGTAGCGACATCTATGACGATATATTAGAACTAAACTACAAAATCCTGCATCGCCCATACAACAATCCGACACTAAAGCGTAATTTAGACGGTACGAGTTTCTCGAACGTTTTGTTCGAGAAAATCGTACGCAATAATCGTAAGCAATAATCGCCATGACATTATCGTATCAAAGTGTTTAGACACAGGTAAGAAATAAATTCGAGTCGAGAAACTCGAACCGTCTAGGTATGAATGTTTAGACGGAGATGCTTTTTTGTTCTTACGATTATCGTACGTTCGAGACGAGAAACTCGCACCACCTGGGTATGTGTTTAGACGATGACATTTTTTCTATGCTCTTACGATTCTCGTATGTTCGAGGCGAGAAACTCGTACCGTCTAAATTGCGCTTAACGGTCGGGTAATTGCCCGGACCAGACCCGTGTGGTTGGAGGATCCTCCCTTTCCAACGGAGGTGTGTGGTAATTTTACCCCTTTTACGCATACCTTTAAAGGTCCTTTCGATTTTACATACAGTGGCGGTTTTTGGGATCAGTGCTTGCTGTCACTCGTGGTTTACCACGGCCTGCGGTTTCAACATAATTGTGTAGGGAACAATCGCGTAACGACCGAATTGGGTTATTAAGAGAATTTTCAAGAATAAGAAGTTATTATTGTTCTTACTTTAAATAAATTATACATTTTAATGAATTCAGATAAGGCTGGAAACCGGCCTCAAGCTAGTTCCGTGGAGACCCAGCCTGCTAGCTGCAGGCAGGAAGGGTCGAAGCCTACTAGGGCCGAGGGTTTGCTTCTGAAAGGAAACTCGGCCATGGTATCTAAGCTAACGAAGAAACGGGGTGGGTTTTTAGTCAGTAAGAGTCTGACACTATCTCCCGCTCCGCTCAAGGGCGGGAGATGTCATTGGATGATTTTACCCACCAAAAAAAAAACCTCAAGCTAGTTGGGAAAAGGCTACGGAAATGACGATAAGTTTTAATTAATAATTGTGTTTTAGAGATCAAGTTTACGCTAGCTCTGTGTATAGGGTGACTGGTAATTAGTGAGAGTTACTTAAACACGTGATTGTAGTCATGATAACAAACAACTTTTACTATGGGACCAAACCTGAAATCGCGAAAAAAATTTGCCAAGTTCAGTACATTTTGACCAGCTAGGCGAACATAAATATACTGGCCGGCAGATTTCTTTTTCACGATTTCAGGTTTGGTCCCATAGTAAAAGCTGTTTTTTATCATAACTACAATCACGTGTTTAAGTTTCGTTCACTAATTACCAGTCACCCTATATATTTTCAGGGCACCAATATTCTTTTCAAGTTATTATATTTCTTTTTTCTCTTACGGAGTTTTTCTATAAGTTTCTCATGAATGGTAACAGGTAGGCACTTGAAATATTCACAAAATACTCAGTTGTATTTTACTTTATTAATAAATAATAAAAATTAAAATAAATATTTAAGGGAGCTCACATACAAAAAACGCCACATTTTGCCTATTTTGTTGTTCTGTTTTTTACCTAGTCAATGGTACGGAACCCTTCGTGCGCGAGTCCGACTCGCACTTGGCCGGTTTTTTATATACCTACCCGAGGAAAAGAGAGAGGTGGTCAGCACACTAACTTTTTCCCAATCATGTTTATACTTGTATCCCATATTTCTCACGAATTAAATGATAAAAGTAGTGGCCTAGATTTCCCTACTACCCACATAAATAAATAAAAATCATTATCATAAACAGGGCAAAAATTAGGACTCTATTCGTTTAATAAATTATAATAGCAAACTTATTTTTTTAGCGCTTGGGACTTAAATTTTTCACGCTTTTAAAATGATCCTTAAACGTTTGCTAAACTCTATGAAACAATTTTTATGAAAAACATTTCTTCATTTCTTTAATATCTTGGCCTTAATAAATGTTCAAATTTATTTGAACAATGAAATTATCTTAATTCATTGAAACTTAATTATATTTAGTAGGTTCTATCCTTGGTTTATTTTTGAGTTATGAGAAATAAATAATGCTGTTTATAATAACATACTCTATATATATAAAAGAAAGTCGTGTTAGTTACACTATTTATAACTCAAGAACGGCTGAACCGATTTGGCTGAAAATTGGTAGGAAGGTAGCTTGGAACCAGGAGAAGGATATAGGGTAATTTTAATCCTATAAAATGATAATAATAAAAAAAATCAAAACCTGCTCATTTATTGGTGTAGGGTAGAATAGGGTAGAGTAGGTAGAGTAGGGTAGCGTAGGGTAGAGTGGGGTAGAGTAGGGTAGTGTAGGGTTGATTAGGGTAGAGTAGGGTAGAGCGGGAGCGAAGCCGCGGGCAAAAGCTGGTATTATTTATTTCGTATTTATATATTACGACATGTTTAAAATTAAATCCGGGCGAGCGTTCATGCAACAACGATTCCGATTCGAATAACAGTATCAATTATGGATTTTGACAGCCATCCATAATAAATTACCTTTAAAAAAAGCTGGTATCTAAATTTATCGAAACAAAAAAATATGTATGTGTTCCACAAAAAACGGGGAAATGTTATCGTTTTGTGAAGATTTGTGTAAAACATCATACATTTTTTATGGTCGTTAAAATCATCTAATGACAAATTCCGCCCTTGGGCGGAGCGGGAAATAGTGTCAGACTCTTACTGACTAAAAACCTACCTGTTCTTTCATTGCCTATCATACCGGGGCCCAGCCTTCTTTTCAGAAAGCGGCCTTTGGCCCCAGTAGGCTAAATATCATACTTTACAAAATCCGCAACAGAAAATTCTTGGAGGTTAAAGAGCGGCATAAAACCAATGTAATATATAGTTTAATTATACGTAGTTCTAGATGGCCTTACCTAGGCTTACCTGGTAACGCCCTTTTAATTAAACTTTAATTTCGAGACAAGAACTACAATAATAATTTTAAGAAGACAGGAGCTTCGTTTGGATACTTTAACGAAATTAATTCAGAGCCAATTATTGTTATTACTTTGGACTACTTCAAAAGTTATGTTTATGCTAGTAAACAATTTAATAAACATTAGAAACAGTATTTCGGCCTTTCTGTACCTCTACCATGAGTTTTAAGCAATAGTATTCGTCGCTACTCGATATCGACGCCGTAAATATTTTGTATGGCAAATTTTGGTTCTGCAAGTGACCGCTAGAGGCGCTGTAAAATTTGCCATACAAAATATTTACGGCGTCGATATCGAGTAGCGACGAATACTATTGCTTAAAACTCATGGTAGAGGTACAGACCTAAAAGTTTCCCTCTCAATCTGGCCTCCCCCAGTATTTGATTTTAGAACAAGTTATTCCCCAAAGACCTTGATGTTACGACAAGTCTCTAATCCGATTTAGTTGTTATAATTATTTAGTTGTTATAATTTATTCAATATAAACATAATCACTCCATCTCCCTTAGGCTCTAGTTTTAGTCTCAGATCAGAAACTGTATAAACCCGATTAGGCTAAGCTATTTCATACAAATTGGTTGAAAGTTTAAACACACTAGCTTCGAACGTTCATGCATGTTCTTGTAAATGCAAAATATCTGTTCTTAGGTAAATATTTCGCATGTAAAGGCGGTTTATTCTCGTAACAATATTGTAATATCTATCGAGCTTCATAAAAGGTAATTAAGTATGCTTATCTTTAAATTAAATGGGTTGATTTTGAATGTGACTATTCTAGATTTCATTTTAGCAATATTCAAATGGCTGTTAACCAAGTCTATGACTGGACCAAAAAATGGAGGATTAAATTGAATGAAGCCAAATCTGTACACATAGACTTTTGTAACAAGAAACACCAGTATTTTCCAGTTTATATAAATAATAAACAAGTCCCATACGAGAATACAGCCAAATATTTGGGTATGACTCTTGACGCTAAGTTACGCTGGAAAGCCCACGTCAAGAAGAAAAGAGATGAACTCGACTTACGATTCAAAAGAATGTATTGGCTGCTTGGGAGAAATTCCACGTTGTCTGTACAGAACAAATTGTTATTATACAAACAAGTCCTGATGCCAGTTTGGACTTATGGTATTCAGCTGTGGGGCTGCACCAAACAGACAAATATAAATATCATACAACGATTTCAGAACAAGGTACTAAGGGAAATTGTAAATGCACCTTGGTACATACGAAATGATGACCTTCATCGGGACCTAAAAGTTGAGTTCATCGAGAAACGGATAAAAAAATCTGCAGAAGCTCACGAAAGGCGGCTTCATCAGCATGTGAACATCGAGGCAATCCAGCTTCTCGACCACACGAATATAGTGAGAAGACTAAAAAGAACAAAACCGTTCGAGTTAGTGTTTAGTGATAGTGAATAGTGATATGTAGCATTATTGCTACCTTATAAATACAAGAACGAAGTGTATTCGCCTTAATAGAGACAATAAGAAAAGTGCTATTGGACACATTCTTAGTAAAGACAATTTATTAGTTTAGGATATAATTAAATTACTTATTAGTCTGTATATAAGGCTAGATTGTAATAAAATTAGGATTCATCCTTTGGATGTACTCTAGAACCAGGGGAAAAAAAAAATTTAGCAATAGCTGTGTTTTTTATTTAAGTAGTTAAAATCATCCAATGACATTCCCCGCCCTTGTGCGGAGCGGGAGATAGTGTCAGACTCTTACTGACTAAAAACCTACTCCATTCCTCCTTTGCCTTGGTTCCAGGGCCCTGGTATGCATTTTCATACCTCCCCAAAGCCCCAGATTAGGCTTCGACCCTACTGGGAGCAATAGCTGTGTTGTTATAAAGGTTTATTTATCTAATTAGTGATATCGTTTTCCCAGATGACCGAGAATCTGTGTTGTGTCAAATGAAACAGCTGTCACGAATTTCGTTAAAGTGGAAATTCAATGATTTTGAAGAGAAGAAGATATCGTTCATAAAAGACAAGCAAATACATTTCTATACAACTGCGTTTACGTGATTATGACGTTAATATTATACAGCTTTATCTAGATATTTTGCAAACACAGATATCTAGGTTTCTATTGAAATCAAAACATATACATATTTGTGTAAAAATAATCCAATAAAGCCCTTTAAAAATCTGCTATTAAAAAACTATTAACTTAAAAATATACATAAAAAAAAATACATGAATAATGTTTTTTTCATTGTCAAATATTCGGATAGGTAAGTGACGGAATTACTGAATGCTAACAGAGCGTTCTGCCTTATCCCTATTTTTTTGCGTTGCCTCTTTAAATCAAATATTGCGTTGGATGCGACCACAAGCTTTTAAACCATGCTCACGTTGTCGATAGAGGAGTGAGGGGGTCAAGAGCCAGGATCTTCAGGTTACAATCAATAAAAAATGCCTTTAGGCACAAAGGGGTGAAACGAAACCTTGACCATTTGCGAACAAGCCGACGGCCTTAGGTAACCCTCGGTCAACTTCTAAAACGTGAGTAGCCTATCAAAAGCCTACATTATCCCGGGTTTTTCTTTACTTCATCCTCTGAAGAGTAATAAAAGCAAACCGATGTGACGCTGTCCCGTGAATCCACGGGTTAAATAATGTAAATATAACGTAGTATGACACAGCTGTTTAAAATGTTCTAACTAGTATGATGTGCGACATGACAAGAATTGATCACTACTGTTCGCCATGAGTCTGCAGTTTGTGTCTGTTTAGATTTACTCGAGTAAGCGCAGAGAATGGCTCTATTATTAGACTTTAAAGTTGATTATTAGGAATTTATGTGTGTACCTACAGCACAGAATAAGCCTAGTGTCAATTTTGCTGCCGTGTCATCGAGGCGCGCGTGGAACACAACATTATTTTTTGCAAAATCATCATTCCCACTCTACGAATTACTCTTGTAACGTGGGTTCGTTCACAAACATGTAAACTCACTTATACGATAAAATCAATATCCGAAACGACTATTTTTAGGTCATTCACATGTCCAATTTTTGTTCTAAGCGGGAATTGAAACTGTAAGACAATCATTAAAGATCGCTCGGCAAAAGTAGAAGGGGCATGCTACGCGAAGAATTAGCGATTGTACACATGCGCCGATTGTCTCCACTTTTTTCATCGAGCGATCTTAAACTACCGCCCGACCTAAACATGTACTTTATAAATATGTATGCAACATAAACGAGTATTTATACTGATACTTATCGGAAGGCGAGCTATGTGATTTTCCCTCCTAGTTTTCTTGATGTAGGAAATCATCAAATAACTTCTCGTGCCTAAGGTGGAGCGAGAGGGAGTGTCAAGTGTTCCTTCTGTTTCCCTTTGCGTTCCCGGGCCGTATTTTTATCTTTTGTCATACGGGTCCTTGTTCTTCAGTTTCCTATCAGATTTGATTCCAAATGTAGTTCTTTTTTATAATCATGATTTCTTTTACCAGTGAAAGATGATTCCAATCAATTTAAGTCCTGCCGTGCAGGTATCATCTAGTAAATTGATAATATTAATGACTATTAGTTTATCAAAAATATATAAAACTGAGATTATAAAGATATATTAAAATAAATTGACAACTAGCTTTGGCCAGCAGCTTCGCCCACGTGACGGTCGGTTTCTCCATACAAACTTCCAACCCCCGTTTGCCCACTTAGGGATAGAGTTTCGTAAAAACCGATCCGATGGATGTCTACATCCTATAAGGAACCTGCCAAATTTTAAGTTTGTAGGTGTTATAGTTTCTGAGATTTCTTGATTTATCAGTGAGTGGTATTTCGCTTTTATATACATAGTATAGTTGGGTGACTGGTAATTAGTGACCGATACTTATACACGTGATTGTCGTCATGATAACAAACAACTTTTACTATAGGTACAAAGCTGAAATAGCGAAAAAAAATCACCACAAAAAATAACCAGCAGTTTTTGTCGCGACTTTTCACCACTGATGTATAATATACCTAAGTAATCCCTAAACGTTTAATGGGTTTGCGAGATAAATATCCACTAGAATTTCGAATAAACTGTGACGCTTCACATGTAAGGAAAGCCTATATTATCGGCCGATGAGTCATCTTCAAGTTCTGTGGCTCAAAAGCTCCAAAAGTTAAATTCAAGCTTACATTCAAGAAAGTTTTACCACGTGCCTTCCTTTTACTTTTCTTAACACGATGCAAAATTCCTGTAATTCTCAAGTTTACAAGGACATTAATTTATGAATATCTTAATACGTCGACTATGAAGTTATGAAGAGAACATTTCACGCTCTAAAAAGAGTTGAATATTTTAACTATACACGCGATACCGGCTGGAATTCAGTAGCTATTAAATTTTCTTGAAAATACACGTTTTGTCAAATCTACGAGTACAATTGAAGAAATAACAACCACTTCTGTTTTTAGGTCGATGGGACTAATTCAAGGACCTATCTAATTCGAGGTAAACCGCGAAGCTCAATATTTTGAATTGAACTTAATTGAATCAGCTTTGTTTTCCGTTACTTAACCTAAATCATACTAATATTATGAAGGCGAAAGTTTGTGAGTGTGTGTGTGTACGATTGTTGCTTCTTCAAGCAATAAAATTTTGGTACACGGTTAGACTGTGTGAGTGGAATAGCACATAAGAGCACCTTCAAATTAGCAGCAACGGGTCGCGTGAAGTTGCTTTATGGTACTTTTTATCCAGAAAGTATTAATAGTCTTACGCGAAAGTAAATAAAATACAATTGCAAGACTCCTTGAGACAATTTTGTACTATCACGCACACGAAGCCGTTGGCAGCAGATAATATAGGATAAATGGGTAATCATCACATAAGTTAGCCCACTTCGGGTGGATCGAGAGGTTGGGTCAGACTTTTACTGACTAAAATCTACCGTGTTCCTTCAGTTGCCCTTTACGAGGATCACGGAAAAGGAAGAACATACTGCTAGCACGTGAGCCACACACGCCGATCTTGGCGTGTCGGTCTCCATACATTTTATATGGAAGCTAGATTTATAGAGCTACACTTGATCCACGCCACGCGACGTCGTTCTACAAATCAGGCGTGCACAAGTGTGCGTTGTTCTTATGTAGTTCTAGCTTAACTTCATACAATCCACACACACATTCAGCACATATTTCAGACTTGTAGCTGAAACGATGAACTGCAAAATTAAAGGATAATAATCATAAGGTATTAAACACATTTACCAGCCCATATTTTGCAGTATGAGCTAAACAGTCACTTACGATTTGCGAGGGATGTCGTCCCAAGCTGTTACCGAGTTGTCCCTTTCTTTTCTCACATGTAACTGCATCAGCAAGTTGGAGTTCAGTTACCAAACTTTTGAAAACATTTGAGACACATCTTCGTATAAACTTCGGATATAAATTCTTGAACTGTTCTGACCTGAGAACAGCTTTTGAAAACTGGAGGAAAACTCCTCGGTTCAAAATGCGCTGTCGAATTGTTGCTATGCATATTATAACGAAACGGTGAAGGAAAACATCGTGAGGAAACTGGGATGTCCAAGAACCAAAAATTCGAAGGCATGTGGCATCCACCAATCCGCACTGAGCCCGCGTGGTGGATTACGCCCATTTCCTTTCTTAAAAAGGAGACCTGAGGCCCAGCAGTGGGAACATTATAAGGCTGATGCTATGCTATACTATGCTATATTATAACGGTCGGTACGCTATATTATAATGGTAGAGGTACGAGTGCTTACATTAACAATAGACGGACCGAGAAGGGCCGTCTTAACATCTACCCTAGTCAAGTTACGACCTTTTTCGTTAACGTCGAACGCTTGGAGTTGGCCACGCTTAAAGTAACGATGGGTACCTAGATTGAGTAAAAACTAATGGTGGATGATCATATAGGTAAGGGGCATTTTGAATTTTATTTATTTAAATTGTTTTTCTTTTTCAGATTCCGGTAACAAATCGTTGGAGTCAGCATTCTGCGCGCTGATGGCACCTTCTCCACTTCTAGAACTCAGCAGCATATTCTTCTTCTTCGTGCCAGCAATTCTTATTCTCTGCTTATACGCGAGAATGGGGTATCATATAAGGTACACATTGTTAGTATTTCGTTTTATTAATACTATCTATTAATTTAACTTATACTTAGTATACCTCAGGCATACCTCAGGCTTACCTCATTCCTTTTAATTCTGATTATATCAATCAATCTTCCTAGCTTTTTCTCAACTTTATTGGAGCCATCTTCCAATCTTGCCAGATGAAGCCAATATTTTACATGGAACGACTGCCTGTCTGGCCTTCGCGTCCCAATAACTTGGTTACACAATACCGCATGACGAGACTGATGTAAAATTTTTGGCATATGTTAATACTCCTTACTACATTCAAAGGTGGTTGGCCAAGTGATAACGGCCCAGACTTACGAGTTGTAGGTCACGGGTTCAAACCCAGCCAGACGCATTACTTTATGTAATTTATTTCATCACCACTGCTCTCAAAACGGTGAAGGAAAACATCGTGAGGAAACCGGCATGTCCTATTACCAAAAATTCGAAGACATTCGACATTCACCAATCCGCACTGAGCCAGCGTGGTGTATTACGGCCCATTCTCTCTCCTAGAGAGGAGGCCTGAGTCCCAGCAGTGGGAACATTATAGGCTGATGTTAAACTACCAACGGAAAGAAAAGCGTTGGTTCAAAATATTTGAAATTAACCATGCGAGATTTCACTAGTGCTGGTCAAACATTGTGAACTATTCGACGATCGAACTCGTCGATAGACTCTCGTTTGTTTTAGCCTCTTGGCACCAAACTCGTAACAAAGATTTACTAAATCCCTTTTCAAACTGTATACAGGCAACTTAGGTCCAAATAGACCACCGCTAAGCTATCCTTATCATTTTCATGTCAACCATTTGTTTAGCCAATAGATTACAAGATGCTCCAGTAATCTAGGATAGTGCTGTAGATAGAAAGAAAGAAAGAAAGAAAGAAAAAACATATTCGTATATAAGGTGACTGGTAATTAGTGAACGATACTTAAACTATTCTAACTAATCGCGAAAAAAAATCTGCTGGTCGGTACATTTGTGTTCGCCTAACTGATCAAAATGTACTGAACTTGACTAATTTTTTTCGCGATTTCAGGTTTGGTCCCATAGTAAAAGTTGTTTGTTATCATGACTACAATCACGTGTTAAAGTATCGTTCACTAATTACCAGTCTCCCTATATAACAGATACGATCCCTTACTATTTACAAACACGAGGCTTACGATTCTGCGTTGATTCTTTAACCATATTATAGTCATTTTTGAAGACTCCCTATGTTTTTTATTATGAAGCTTTTTAATAAAAGTTTTATTGTAAGATATTTAATGTTTTTTTTTTTTATGGTAGGTAAAATCATCCAATGACAAATCCCGCCCTTGGGCGGAGCGGGAAGTAGTGTCAGACTCTTACTGACTAAAAACGTACCCCGTTCCTTCGTTGCCTATCGTGCCGGGGCCGGGTATTCCTTTCGGAAGCTGACCCATTACCCCAGCAGGCTTCGACCCTGCCTGCCTGCAGCTAGCAGGCTGCGCTTCTACGGTTTGCTGACAGCTCCTTGAGGCGCGCGGGAACAGTACGCGTCGACGACGACTTGGGCTCGGTCCGGTCGATTACCGGACGATCGCACAGCATGCTACCCATTGCACGCCATCCGCAAGCCCGCGCCTACGGTGGCCGGAAAATGTTTATAAGTTTCTATCCACATTTTGTTCTTACATTTTTCATCTAGTTGAAATTGAAAAAAAACATCGTGATGATCACTACACGATATCCAAACGATATCACGGACAAAATAGAGGAGGAGGAGTTGGATAGCAACACGGGCCTCGAACTTTTTGCGAAAGTACTTTCACCTAATGACCTTGGCCATAACATAAAACGATACCTACTTTATCATACCGAAAGTAAGAATTACGGAACATACTGAAACACAAATTCATCATTCCTACATTCACTTATATTTATTCCGAGAACCCTAAGGGAGACTCATTTGTGATGTAAGGTTGCGATACAATATAAAACTTTGTTTACTGAATAATAGTTACGTGAGATTTCAGGGAAAAAGTTCACAGAAATGCGTACCTACCTTTTCGTATAATGAATAAAATCATAATTATATTGAGGTTTGCCAGCGAGCCATAGAACACTGTCATCTGGGGGTCGACGGACCCTCAGGATTACTAGCGCTCCATCAAAACTCAAACTCAAAATTGTTTATTTTACAGAGGCCTAGATGGGCACTTATAAAACGTCAGAAGCTAGGGGCGGTTCCATTTGGTCGTTTCCTATGGAGAAGAACCGGCAAGAAACTCCATTGTTACTTTAAAAAAAAAAGTGATTGTTCCTACAATATTTTCATAAGTACTACAATATTAATAGATATGAGAGGACAATGTAGACCGGTCAGCTTTGTACCCAAAAGCACAGTAAAAATTATAATCCTTGAATCTGCGGTGTCTACGGTGTTCTCACAATCACAGTATAAAAAGAAGATATACAAAAGTAAAAATAAACCTGTCAGTAAATTAAAAATGTATACAATAATAAATTACTAATAAAATTGGTCGGCTATGTTTTATATAATATAAAAAACATTGCAAAAACAATGTCACAGGAGAGTAAGAGGAAAAAAAAAACAGTATAAATATACATTATGAAATATACAAGTATACAATAAAGCAATTAAAGAGCTGCCAGGCAACAGCATCGCTCGATATCACTCCTAGACTGTGTGAAAAACACAACACAGCGCGCCAAAACAATAATCATGGAAGCTTTAGCAGGTATAAGCCTAACCTTTGTGGTTTTGAAACAAATGAGGACTGGAAAAAAAAATTAAGTTCCACTAAATGTCAGACAATATCATACGAAGGTGAAGATACCGAAAGAGCTCGACTATCTATGAAAATAACCACACAGGCAAAAACAGTGGAAAAGGGAGCGGGAAGCTATTGCCCTGCAGTAGAACAAAAAAGGCTGGATCGATAGATTGCGTCGCTATCTTAAAATAATCCTCCCGACCGAATTTCGATCACAGTGGCCAATCTCAACAGAGATTATCCAAGTATGTACGATATTATAGTGCTCAACAACACGATCTGAGAGAGATTAGGCGCAGGACCAACGGCTTAACGTACTTTCCGACCGGGGTATCGCACCACCAACTTTTCTTTTTTTATTGTTAATAGGTTCGCGCTTGACCGCTATCTCACCTGGTGGAAAGCGACGATGCGGTCGACGATGGAGCGCGCTTACCTAGAAGTAACCTATTCACTCTTGACTTAAAGATTCCCGGGTTGTAGACATCAGGAAACACAGACTGCGGCAGGGAATTCCACTTCTTAGCTGTACGCACAATGAATGTGTTCCCAAAACGCTTTGCTCGTATAGGTGGGATGTCCACCATGTACAGGTGGCGCAACGCCGTACGTCTGGTAGTCCGATGATGGAACGGGCTAGGCGGAATTAGGCTATGCAATTCCGATGCACACTCCTCGAAATGGAACCGGTAGAAAACCGACAGGCTAGCAACTTGGCGTCGATGCTCAAGACTTTGAACTTCTAAATTTCGGACGGCTACAAAGTAATTCCTAATGGAAAATCCAATAGCTCTTTTTGCCCATCGCTGGAATCGAACCCAGGGCCACGAGACCTGCGAGGCAGTCAATTGCTTTCTTACTAACAACGTAGCGTCACGGTTCATTGTGAACTAACCCTGCTAAGAAACACTTTTCCATTACGTAGCAGAAAAGGCGCTTGTCGCGTTTTCGCTACAATAAACATTCATTGGACACCAAATTCCCCGACTATTCTACTGTGTTTGTAATCTATCAGTGTCAGTAATTGTAACAAGATTTCCGAATTGTCTGCTCATGTTTCATCAGCGTACGTTGATCTTGTTTTTGGTCTAATTCCGTACCAATAGAGTAACCAAGGAACTAATATGTTTAACGTCATAGATGGTAATGATTATTGGTTATGTTTGTATTCTTCTATATTATTTCTTGCTCCATTGATATTGATATAATTGAATTGTAGGACAAAATGTATGGGATTTCATAGCTACCTGTGTAGGTAAGTATAGCTTACCTTTTTAATTCTGATGGCGCGCACATTTGTACAAAAAAAATAAAGTTTGGAATTTATTGCTTCGTTCGATAAATTAGAGGAGAACACTAATAGCTTTTAATTTACGATGCAGTAAGTAGTTTTTAGATTGTTCTGTACTTACGGTAGCTATTTATAAATTAGTCTGAAACATTTAGTTAACATTTTTTATTAAATACACATAGAAATATAAGCTACAAATATTAACTGAACTGAGTATCTATATTAAACCTATATATGTTACCGGCAATCTATATAATCCGGTATTTTATACAATACCTAGGCAATGTATAGAATACGGTTTAATGTAAGGCTTTTATTTTCTGGTGGTGATAATAAAAACGCCTAAACTAACATGTCCGTGTCGGGGTGCTCTAAATTTTATCACCTCCTTCCCTGCTCTCGTCTTTTACACACATTACCGGCTGGGTATTCGGTAATGTATAGAATACCTGAATTATACAGATTGCCAGAAAAATCTACATAAAATCTGTTCCTAATCGTGCTCTCTTAACATTCGTATGTGAGAGCAAGCAGCTCTGTACAACTGTGCATATAACATAAAAACACAAATTCCACTCAGACGTCGGAGTACTCCTTCACATCGCTGTCATCCGAAAATGTGCCTAGAAGACTGGTAGCATTAATACCATGTTGAATGGCAATGCAAATTCTTTGGGCAAAGAATGAGCCAATCTTCCAAGTCACACAAGAAAATGCGGATCAGTCGATGTGAAATATTCTGTTATATTTTTATAGCAGATTTTTTTTGTTTTACAAAAATATAGTTTTATTTATATTTAATTTGTTTCAAAACAAATAAACTCGAATTTGTAATTTAAATCATTATTTTTATCCATAGCGCAGTTACGAAATACAAATTGTTTTGTTTTACTTCGCTCTATAATTATGTTTCTCAACTAACTTTGCTGATCATAAAAAAATAATAAAGTAAAACTTACTTATAGTTTAACACAGCAGTAACTTAAATTACCGGTAAAACATTTCCAGAACTGTTTCAGAATATAAAAATTTAAATACCTATATACTTTTGTAAGAACTTTAGGAATCTTGTTTTGAAACCACACCACCTGGACCACCAAGCTACAGGCTACGCCTAGTTTGGGGCCCACGGTTACTTCTATAGTGTACTGTCTGTCTTATTCTACTTGTTTATTTCTTTATTTTCTTACTAACTTGTGCGTGTGTCAATAAATTATTATTATAACACTACAATAACGCCAAGGAAATTATATCAATGTCGATAAGAATATTTTGATTTTTTTGTATATTAAAAATGATCATAAACGAAGCAAAAAGGGAATGTAACCATCACAGCAGGTGGCATAGGGAAAAGGTCCCGAAGGTCGGAGTAGATCGGTATGGGCGTTGGAATGGGTATATATTTTTATCGATTTTGACTACTGTTAGTTCTAATTTTATTTATGCAAAAATGAGCGCCATAATAAGCGCTCGGCCGAGCACTCGGCGCTATGTTTATACGTACCGAGTATTCGGTCGAGAGCACTGTCTCGCCTGTTTGCACGTTACGCGTGATCAAGGTATTAGAAATACGAAACAAGGGCAGTAGTATTATACTAGTTATTCAGTACATTGTAGTTCACTTAGGTGAACAAAATGAAGAATTAAGCTGATATTTATATAGTCGATTTTGGGAGTTACTTTGAAATTTTAGATAGTGATAAAACATGTTTTAAATTGTAAAGTCCTTGTGCAAAATTGTACAATTTAAATTTACTTGGTGCGTAGACTAGTAAAGAATTTACATTGAAATTATATTTGGCAAACTTTGAGCTGGAATTTATAGGCAGCAACAAGTGGAAATTCTCGGGGTTAGAATCTTTTGAAGGTATTCAGGCTCCAAGAAATGGTTCATTAAGCACAGACATACTTACTGATAGAAACAAAAAAAACCCATCTTGAGAGACCCTGGGGGTATATTATACAGCCCTCGAAATAGTGAATTTATGTGTAGCAGTGAAAAAACTAACTCTTGAACGAAGAACATAATAGGTACTAGAATACTAGAACTTTTAAAAACTAACACTATAAATGTTTTTGTTTTGAGTTTTTATTTGGACAAAACTAAATTTCCCTTGAAAACAGATCGATAATAAAACAAATGTAGGTAGAGAAATAAATTAAATTATTTTAAAAACATTTCTGGGTAGATATAGATAATTTAACCCGATGATTTTTATTTCAAACTAACTTTTGCCCGCGGCTTCACTTCCGCTCTATCTATCTCTCTCTAGTAAGTAATTTTTTTTATACGTCATAAATCATAAACCGCAATTTATACGGAACCTCCTCAGTGCGCACTTGCCCGGTTTTTGCATTTTTCCCATTGCCTGCGCAATTTTCTTTTCGTGAGAAACTTCAAAAAGCATTAGAAAACTTAAATAAATTACAAATAAAAAAACTTTTTTAAAAACAAGCTTTCAATTAAATGGGCTTAAAAGGAGAAAATTAACTTTTCCTTTATAACTTTTACTATCAATTTATAACGGCATTACACAATTTATGTGATATAAAAGCTTGTCGCGAGATTAAACTGTGTAAATACACAGCTAAATAACTTCATAAATTAAATAAGTTAAAAAACTTCATCTATTGATTTTAATATTTTCGAAATCTCGCGACAAGCTTTTGTATCATATAAATTGTGTAATGCCGTTATAAATTGATAGTAAAAGTTATAAAGGAAAAGTTAATTTTCTCCTTTTTAGCCCATTTAATTGAAAGCTTGTTTCTAAAAAAGTTTTTTTATTTGTAATTTATAATATACTAACGACCCGCCCCAGCTTCGCATGACTGCAATAGTGATATTAAATATACTATGCATGTATTATACACATAAAACCTTTAAAAAAATCGTATCAAAATCCGTTGCGTGGTTTTAAAGATCTAAGCATACATAGGGACAGACAGCGGGCAGCGACTTTATTTTATACTATGTAGTGAAGGGTGCCTTCAAATTATTCAAGTCTTCAACTTATTTATTGCGATGGCAGCGTGATTTTTTTGCAGCTATTCAGTTGCACCTTTGCAGCAATTCTCCATCAGGAAACACAGACTCAGGCAGGGAATTCCACTCCTTAGCTGTAAGCACAATGAATGTATCTCCAAGAGGTTTTGTGCGTTTGGGTGTTCACCATGTATCGGTGACGCAACACCGTACGGCGCAGGTTTGAGCGCAAAGAAATAACAAACAACCACACATGCATACGAATATCTATACTAGTGTGCCACGAGACGATTCAGAAGCGCTTTCGTAATCGCTGCAGTAGTGTAACACAAGGAACACAGATGGATTTTAGTTAGTAACGTCAGACACGTCTCTTTCCTCCCTATAGCCGGAGAAATCGTTAGATGATTTCCGACTTCAGAAAAATGTATATGTAAAAAAATTAAGTAGGTATGCATACTAAATCCCGAATTTCACTCGACTAAATTTAGAACATCTTTTAAAGTTTTACCCGGATTGACGTTTCATGTTATGGCTAGTTAAAAAATCCTTTCTTTTTGCAATATTTTATATCTGTTTTCCCCAATAAATAAACTAATAAAATAACTTGGGCTGTGGCAATGTTCGAAATAATTACCGTGGCCCTGAAACACAAAAGGCAACTGAAGAAACAGAGGTGGGTTTTGTTCTGAAAAAATCCAACAAGCTCTTTCGCTCCACAAAGAACTGGAGAAGTTTTTCGATAATTCCTGACCTCAAATAAATTACAAATAAAAAAACTTTTTTAAAAACAAGCTTTCAATTAAATGGGCTTAAAAGGAGAAAATTAACTTTTCCTTTATAACTTTTACTATCAATTTATAACGGCATTACACAATTTATATGATACAAAAGCTTGTCGCGAGATTTCGAAAATATTAAAATCAATAGATGAAGTTTTTTAACTTATTTAATTTATGAAGTTATTTAGCTGTGTATTTACACAGTTTAATCTCGCGACAAGCTTTTATATCACATAAATTGTGTAATGCCGTTATAAATTGATAGTAAAAGTTATAAAGGAAAAGTTAATTTTCTCCTTTTAAGCCCATTTAATTGAAAGCTTGTTTTTAAAAAAGTTTTTTTATTTGTAATTTATTTTTTACTTTTTAGTTATACCTTATTTAAATCACATTTTGTATTCTCAGCAAGTCCTTTCATTTGTTACCCATATTGTAGGAAAGCATAAGAAACTTAGTCTGCTATCTTTAGAAGTCTGCCAGGATTTTATTTTTATTTTCTTTTTTTATGGTAGGTAAAATCATCCAATGACATCCCCTGCCCTTGGACTTGGTTCGGTCCGTTACCGGACGGACGGACAACGAGCTACTCATTGCCCGCCGTCCGCAAGTCCGCGCCTACGGTGGCAGGAAATCGGGATCGGAATTACGGCGGCGGCTGCGGCGTGAGCGCCGTTGCCTGATGAGGTCGGCATCCTCCTTTGCTAGCATTACTGCTTCGCAGAAGGAGGCGACCTCTTAAGAAGTCTACCAGGTTGGATTTATGAAACAAAAATGATGGTGGTGGATCGTAAGACGAAGTTGTCCAGAGTTTATCTACCTGGGATCCACAATCAAAAATACTGGGAAATGCGGAGAAGATTCAAGCACCGTAAAAAGATTGACGCTTTTGAAATGTGACGCTGGAGGCGTCTACTGAGGATAAAACAGACAGCTCATCGTACTAACGTTTCCATTCTTAAAGAGCTTTGCATTAAAACAAAAACTTTTGCCAATTGTGCAACAGCGAATTTTTAAGATGTTTGGATATATCATAGGCAATGAAAGCTCTTTGGAACGTTTAGTGGTACAGGGAAGAGTAGAGGGCCTACGTTCTTGCGGCCAATCGCCTACCAGATGGACAGACCTCACTAAATCATCTTCGAAGTGTTCCCTCATTGAATGTACACGAATATAATGAATAGAGAGAGATGGAGAAGTCTCGCAAAAGCCGCAACCAACCTACCAGACGATCCATTAACACTACCACTCCACCAAGAGTTTGACTGAGAAAAAGGAAAATATTGGATTTAGGGTTATGTCACTTTATTTTTCATGTTACTCTCTGCAAGCCCTTTCAATTGGTACCTATTTTGTAGGAGTGCATTAAAAGTAACTAGTACGATCGATGGGGTTGTGTCGTTTAACTGCGGAGTTCCAATGACCACGATACAGCTCCATCATCAGACCCTGGTTACCATATAGGATCCAAATACTCGTCAGTAAAAACCAAATGAGCCTAAAGTCGATGGGGTTATATCGTTTAATTGCGGAGTTCTTATGGCAACCTTCCAGCTCCATCATCAGACCCTGGTTACCATATAAGATCCAAGTACTCATCAATAAAAATCAAATGAGCCCAAACTCGATGGGATTGTGTCGATTTCTTACGAAGTTCCTATGGTAACCTTCCAGCTCCATCATCAGAATCTGGTTACCATATAGGAACCAAGCACTAGTCAATACAAATTAAATGAGCCCAATTTCGATGGGGTTGTGTCGTTTAACGGCGGAGTTCCTATGACCACGTTCCAGCTCCATCCCCTTACCATATAGGTTCCCTGCTTACCATATAGGATCCAAGTACTCGTCATTACAAATCAAATGAGCCTAAAGTCGATAGGGTTATTGGTAATTGCGGAGTTCCTATGGCAAACTTCCAGCTCCATCATCAGACCCTGGTTACCATATAGGATCCAAGTACTCGTCAATACGAATCAAATGAGTCCAAATTCGATGGGGTTGTATCGTTTAACTACGGAGTTCCTATGACCACCTTCCGACTCGATCATCAGACCCTGGCTACCATATATGATCAAAGTACTCGTCAATACTAATCAAACGAGCTCAAACTCGATGGGGTCGTATCGTTTAACTGCGGAGTTCCTATGACCACCTTACGGCTCTATCATCAGACCCCGGCTACCATTTAGGATGAAAGTACTCGTCAATACAAACTAAACGAGCCCAAATTTGATGGGGTTGTGTCGTTTAAGTGCGGAGTTCCTGTGACCACCTTCCAGCTCCATTTTCAGACCTTGGTTACCATATAGGATGAAAGTACTCGTCAATACGAATCAAACGAGCCCAAATTCGATTGGGTTGTATCGTTTAACTGCCGAGTTCCTATGATCACCTTCCGGCTCCATCTTCAGACCCTGGCTATCATACAGGATCAAAGTACTCGTCAATACGAATCAAACGAGCCCAAATTCGATGGGGTTGTATCGTTTAACTGCGGAGTTCCTATGACCACCTTCCGACTCCATCATCAGACCCTGGCTACCATACAGGATCAAAGTACTCATCAATACTAATCAAACGAGCTCAAACTCGATGGGGTCGTATCGTTTAACTGCGGAGTTCCTATGACCACCTTCCGGCTTCATCATCAGACCCTGGCTACCATATAGGATGAAAGTACTCGTCAATACAAACTAAACGGGCCCAAATTCGATGGGGTTGTGTCGTTTAAGTGCGGAGTTCCTGTGACCATCTTCCGGCTCCATCATCAGACCCTGGCTATCATACAGGATCAAAGTACTCGTCAGTACTAATCAAGCGAGCCCAAATCCGATGGGGTTGTATTGTTTTATTGCTGAGTTCCTATGGCAACCTTCCAGCTCCATCATCAGATCAGCTCCATGTCATCATATTGTTGCATTGTCACCCGATTTACACATGCATGTAAAATTTCAGCTCAATCGGTTGAAGATATCTGCTTCAAAATTGAGTTGCAAGATTTGAGCCGAACATACATAGTTACATACAGTGCAAGCTAATAGAAAGCTTGTAAAAAAAACGATGAATGGAATCGCTAAAGTTGTTCTCAAGTTATGGCGTGACTAAGGGAAATAGAAATTCATTTTTATATATGTAGACAAGATTTGCCCTGCGGTTTTGCTTTCGTGATGTACAAGAAATCTTGTTTCTCAAAAACTATTCTTTTTTGTAATTGTATTTTATTTATTTATTTATTTATTTATTTATTTATGTACACACAAACACTTAACAACAAGAAATACAAATACAGATAAAAGAGTACAAAGGTACTGCTTATTTCTAGCGAAATTTCTTCCAGCAGACCTGCGACAGGAGAGTTGGATGAGAGATGTAGACGCAGTGTGCATAAATAATTTAGAAAAACAAAAATAGACTATGATATCTAAATTAAATTAATTATAGTAAATAAGTGTACACAAAAATAGATACTATACATACATTAAATTAAAATAATACATATATCTATAATAAATATAACTTTACGAGATAGTAGAGAGGTAATGTTCTTTGACTAGCTTTTTGAAGACAGATATATTTTTAGCGTCACGGATCTTAGCTGGAAGTGAGTTCCACAGTCGCACCGCATGAAAAGAGAAGGAGTTGGAATAGAAATGGGTATTATGGGATGGGAAATTGAGATGGTATTTAAGGTGGGATCTGCAAGGGGCATCGGCAGGGCGAGTGAACGTAAAACGATCACGCAAGTAGCCAGGATAAGCAGGGTTGAATAGAACGTTGTACAAGAGACATAATACCCGAGTGTTCCTACGAAGACGGATAGGGAGCCACTTGAGATCCTTGCGAAATTGAGAGACGTGGTCATATTTCCTTAGGCCAAAAACAAAACGAATGCACAAGTTTTGCAAGCGCTCAAGTTTATTTAATAACTCCTCAGTGGCATCCAGGTAGCAGGCATCAGCGTAGTCTATGATCGGTTGAATTAAAGTTTGAGCTAAATAAATTTTAGTTTTAAACGGTAAAAACCTCTGTAGGGATTTAAGAGTGTGGAAGGAAAAGTGTACCTTACGGCTAACCTCGTTTATCTGCGCTCGCCAAGAAAGGTTGCTATCAATTGAGACACCGAGATTCTTAGCTGTGTCAGTGTAAGCAATAGTCGAGCCGTTAAGGGATAATGGTGTCAAGGTAGAAACGTTAAGCGCATTGCGATAGTATCGACTACCTATGATCATAGCCTGGGACTTTGAAGGATTGATCTGTAAGCCGTAAGACTTGGCCCACTGGTTAATAGTCTCCAGGTCACGATTCATGGCATCCATCGCTGAATCTGCTTCAGCCAATGTAAAGTGACGGTAAAGCTGCAAATCGTCTGCGTAAAGATGGAAGTTGGAAGAGATAACCTTAGTAACAGTATTTATAAAAATACTGAAAAGAAGAGGAGAGAGAACGCCACCCTGAGGAACACCAGCAGTGAGATCACACCAATCAGAGAAAATCTCATCAAGGCGGACACACTGAGAGCGACCCCGAAGATAAGAGTCAAACCAGGCTAACGCAGAGGACGAGAAGTTAATAGATTCAAGGACTCCAAGTAGTATATCAAAATCTACTGAGTTGAATGCACAACTGAAGTCAAGTAGAACAAGTACAGTGAGACACTTGTTGTCCATAGCCCAGCGGATATCGTCAGTGACTTTCAGAAGTGCAGTCACAGTACTATGACCAGAGCGGAAGCCTGATTGATAAGGGGAAATAATAGAATTAGACGATAGATATCTGGTGATTTGACCATGGACAATGTGTTCGAGGACTTTAGAAAGGAAAGGCAGTATGGAGATGGGTCTGAAGTGAGATAAGGATGATGGATTGTTTATCTTGGGAAGTGGAATTATATGAGCCTGCTTCCAGGCTGAGGGAAATGTACCAGAGAATAGGGAATAATTAAGAATATGAGTGAGTATTGGTAGCAGTTGTGGAAGAATAGGAATTATCATTCTCGAACACAGATTGTCATGGCCTACAGCAGAAGAGGAGATAGCAAGAAGAGATTTTTTGACATCGTCTTCAGAGACAGGACTAAGATTAAAGGTTGGACAGTTCGGTAATGACATTTTGGAAAGCTCAAGCAAAGTGGAAGCTTTATCACTTGAATTCAAGGAAATAGGAGGAAGAGAAAAATGCTTATTAAGAGCGCTCAAGTCTACATCTTTACAAGTAACAGAGTGAGATTTGCCAATACCGACTGACTTTAGGAATTTCCAGATATCAGAGGACTTACGATCTACAAGAGAATCGTGGAAATAGCGTCTCTTTGCATCTCGACACAGACGATTGCAGTGGTTACGCAGATGTTTAAAGTGAGCAAGATTCTGCTCCGTGGGTCTACGTCTGTACCTGCTCTTGGCTTTCTCCTTACCGGCAATAGCGCTCTTAATTACACCAGTCATCCACGGAGCAGGATCATGCTTGATCTTAACTCGCCGACGAGGCGCATGCTTATCATAAAGACTGAGCAGTATGAAGTTGAAGCAGTTAACCTTTTCGTCGACATTTGTGCTTTCACTGACGGTGGACCAGTCGATAGCTCCTGCATCACGCGTCAACGTCTCTAAATCAAGTCCATTATAATTACGCAGATAACAGAAGTGAGGCTTTCGTTTGGGAGGTCGGATACGATAAGATAAATAGATGAAGTCATGATAAGAAAAGGTTGCAGAGAGTTGCCCAAACTCAGCAACATTGTGAGGCGACGATACGATTATTAGATCTAGAAGAGAGGGCGTGCAATTTGGAGAATGATGTGTAGCAGAAAGAGGCAAGATTTCGAGATTAAAGGAGGATAAGAGAGAACGTAGTTTTAGTGAACGAGAATCATCTTTAAGCAAGCAGGTGTTAAAATCACCCATTAAAATAACATGTTCGTATGATGGACAAAGGTTATTAACACTTCGATCCACAACTACCCAACTTGTTCATACAAAAGTAGACTCTAAACATCGGAATTAAGGCCTATAGTGGCGTGGATGTGAGAGGACACCGGTGTCCTCTGAGCTAGGACAGATTAAGAGATGATTCTAAAGAGTCGAAATAGTTGATGTGAAGATTAGGGGAGTAGAATACGGCAAGTAAAATTTTAGAGTGATTTACTGTAATTTCCAAAAACAAGAATTCAGCCGACCCAGAATACTGAGATGGAGACACACTAACAATTTTGTGCGGTATTTCAGCACGAATGTAAATAGCTACACCACCACCACCCTTACCAGTCCTATCATTTCTGACCAGAACATAGCCAGGGAGTGCATAGTGCGTAGACAGGAGAGAGGGCTTGAGGAAAGTTTCTGATATTAAAAGTGCATCAAGATGAACACTGCTAAAGGATGCCAGAAGATCGGAGTAATGGCCAGGAACACTCTGTGCATTAATGTGAGCTATGTGAAAATTGTTAGGGTATTTAGAAAAAACAGTGGAGATGTTGTCATGCAAAGTACGATGCGAAGAGTCACTATCCGCACTAACAAAACTGCAAGTCGAAGAACATGAGAAAAAGCTGTCATTTAAATCGTCTAGATTATCCATAAATAAATACAAATATATATAAATATATAATAAAAAAAAAACAATAATAAAAAAAAATAAAAAAATAAACGGCTGATTGTTTTTAAAGCAACCACCCTAACTCACTGGTTTGATGGAAGAAATAGAAAATTATTATACAATAAAAATAAAACTAAGAACAATAAAACCAACAAAACATAATTATGGCGTAAAAAGAAAAACAAGTTATCGTCGCTGTAGAATATATGAAACCTAGCATGTCAAAAAAATATATATATATATATATATATATATATATATATATATATATTTAGGAACAGAAAATCGCTTAAGTCATTACTCAGGCATTATATATTTAGGTAAGGCATTGGTTGAAAACATAAACTTTTTATCATTCAAAACATGAGGCAAAAGCGGCAAAAGGACAAAAATATTTTAACAATAGACAAAATTAACCGCTTTTTCGTTTCTTGTGTAGTTTGGATTTCTGGACACACGGAGCTATTACTCCACAGCGACGTTATATAAGATCGTTGAGAAAAAAAAAATATGAATATATAATAATGATAATAATACACAAAATGGAACACGATTTAGCGAGTAAATCGTAGCAATCGTCACAATGAAATGATAGAGCTAAAAAACTTAGTATCCAAAATCTTAGCAAGAAAAAAACAAAATAAAAAAGACATGTTAAATTGACAGTGACAGTTCACTTCAGTCAACAAATAATAACAAAAAGAAAAATTAAAATATGTGTACCGACATCACAACATGAACTTAAATTACAATGACGGTTAAAAACAACGAACACAAAATTGCAAAGAGTTTACTACCGACACAGAAACGAAGATCGCAATCGTACACTCCTGCAAAATTAAGAAGATACACGCCGACAATACAGGACAATAACAATCCTAATTATTACGCCGGCGCGCCTTTCTCAGACCTTTTGAAGGTGTAGCAGTAACCTCAGACGGGCACACAATTGGCGAAGTAGGTCCACCAGACTGCGCCGCGATACCAGAGTCGCAAGAAGCCCTAGGGAACCGTGATACTAGTGCTCGTAGTTCACCCGTTGTCTCGATCTTGTGCCGCTTAGAATCCGGTGTGATGATGACTATCCTGCCCTCTACTGACCAGCAATTCGCCATACCAAAATGCTTGCGTGCGTCCATAAAAATGCGGTGTCTGACGTGCGTTAAAAACTCGGATATAGTGATACCCGTTCCCTTGAGAGACTTCTTGCTATCCCAGATCATATGGCGATGCTCTGTGGTATACAGTCTGACCAAGATAGGCCGCGCCTTGCTCTGTGCGGATCCCAGTCTATGGCAGACATGGACATGCTCCTTCCCAATCTCAGACATCCCCATTTGGTTGGTTAACAATCCATGAACCACGTCAAGTAACTTCTCACCAGGATGATCAGGGACTCCATGAAACAGAAGCACCTTCCTCCGCAACAGGGTTTCATGGCGGTCAAATCCCAGCGACAGCATCTCTATTTGACTCTTAAATTTAGAGAGTGCCTGCCAAACAAAAGTTTTGAAATCCGCAAACTCACTTGCCAGTGTCGAGATATCAAGTGTAGCTGCAGGACGGACCTCCAGAGTTGCCTTTTTCAGTTTGTTTTCATATTCTGACATCCGAGAGTTGAACAACTGCTCCAGCTCCTCCAAGCTTGATGTTAGTTTCATGTCCATAGTGTGTTTGAAGTCAAGTGAGTAGAAAGAGGTATAGGATATATTAGAGAGACTTGAAAATGATATATAGTGAGTGAAGGGTGATAAGTGTTAATAAAATTTAATTATAACATTGAAAATACAGATGAAAACAATTTAAAATAAATAAAAACTGGGAGTTTCCAAAAAAGCGAGTTTACACTGTGTCTACCCACACAGGCGACATTATGAGTAATGGTTAAATAAAAAAATGTTATAAACTCTCAACATTTTGATGTCAATATGACGAGCGTACTTAACGCGTGGGCGTGAGCATGTAAAATAATTTTGTTCTGAAGGAAGTGCAGATTTTTTTTAGCTACTCGTAGATACAAAATGGTACATTTTAGGAACATTGTTTTGATGATTTAGCTATATGTAATCACTATATGGTATAAAACAAAGTCGCTTCCCGCTTTCTGTCCCTATGTATGCTTAGATCTTTAAAACTACGCAACGGATTTTAATGCGGTTTTTTTTTAATAGATAGAGTGATTCAAGAGGAAGGTTTATATATATATAATGAATTCATAATATATTTAATATCACCATTGCACCCGTGCGAAGCTGGGGCAATTCGCTAGTATGTAATATTATTTAGTTCATTATTTATTTAGTTCAGGCCCCGGCTCGATAGGCTACGAAGGAACGGGGTAGGTTTTTAGTCAGTAAGAGTCTGACACTACTTCCCACTCCGCCCAAGGGCGGGATTTGTCATTGGATGATTTTACCTACCATGAAAAAAAAACACTAGATACAGAACTGTCAGTAGATACTTACTATCGTAGAAAATTAAACTTAGTGGGATTATTACTGCCAAAGATGAAGTGTACGAACAAACAATATGACCGCTTGATTCTATTAGTTTACTCAACTTCTGTCGGTGGTTAGAGATCGAAGAAAATTCAATTGGCCTTATTAATAATTCCACCTGCTATATTTTTGGGGTTGGTTTTTGGTTTGCTTAAAGTTCGTCGAGTTTCCTTATTAGGGAATTTCCGTTTATTAAGATTATTACGTAAGACGTGAATCCTGAAGTTTTTCTAGGTGATTTTGGTAGCGCACTGCGATTAATGTTGAAACTGGATAATGAAATTTTTTGAAGAAATGTGCTATATTACGTAAGTAAGTCAAAACACTTTTGTTTTGACACCCCTGTAACCAGGTATAGTACGCGGCAAATAAGTTGAACTATTTGCTACGCGCAACTCCCCAGTTCGATTGAGACCCGAAAATCAGTTACTGCGGTAAATTGGTAATGATGGTTCATCTTGTGTGACGAGGATTGTAATTGAAGTCTGCAGACTTGATGCCAACAAAATCTATTCCTTAACTAAATAGGTATTATTATATTATATTTAGCCTGTACTGTCCCACTGGCAAAGGCCTCCCTCCATTCTTTCCAATTATCACGGTTACTCGCTTTCTCGTTCCAATTCTGAAGGAAGACATCCAGTTCGTCCCGCCATCTCCTTCGTGGTCTGCCGCGGCCCCGAGTCACTGTGTCCGGGCACCAATCCTATGTTTTACGGGCCCACAGCTCCTTAGACATGCGGCAGACATGTCCTGCCCAGTCCCATTTAAGTTGGGCAGCCTTTTGAGCCACATCAACGATTTGTGTTTTGGAGCGCAGTGTAGTGTTTCGAACGTGGTCTGTTAATTTAACACATAGTATGCTGCGCTCCATAGCACTAACTAAATAACCGACTTAAAATATTGTTAGAACTCTATTTATATCCTATCAACTGGGTTGAGATAATAATATCTCAACCCTTGTTAGGATAGGAAAATTCCTGTTTATAAAAACATGAATACCCAATTTTCCAGCGTTCCAACAATTTCGTATAACATCATTCATATCTAGCGGTAATTTTCAACACTAGTGGGCGTACAATAAATTGTTTATATGAGCGTAGGAAGTACTGGTCTACTGGTATTATGTACTATTATTATTCTGGTAGGCAATCCGAGTGTCAGGATTATATCAATCGAGTTCATTGAGAGTTCAATGTCATCTTAATCTTGCTTTGGGTAATTGTCAGTGATTATTCAAATAATTAAGCTTGATATTTGATATTTTGTAAAAGAGATTATTTAGATCAACGAAGCCGAACAATTTTTCTGTGGTATGTATGTAGGTATTTAGAAGTATATAAGTCTGTTTATCAGTTGTCTAGTACTCATACCACATACCCATACACGCTCTGCTTAGTTTGAAACTAGGCCATGATGGCGATGATAGTTGTGTGAAAGTGGTGGAATCAGTGTTGGCCAAAATTTAGTTTGATTGATGATTGATGACTAATTAAAAATATTATCATGACTAATGACTAACAACTAAAAAAATCAATCATTAGTCATGATTGATGATTGATTAGTTTTAATCATTAGTCATGACAAACATTTTTCATGACTGATTGTTAATAATTAAAGAAAAATATGAAATAAGAAGACATATTTTTTTAGCCCTTACTTGTCCCATTGATAGGCAAAAGTCTCCTACAAGTCCTTCCAAACCTTCTCCAGAAGATATCCTTGAAATTCAAATGATAGCCGTGGTTGTATTTAATAATTAGATATTTAATCGTAACTAATTATCGAAACTAATAATTGATTATTTACTCATGATTATGATTATATTTTTAGTAATTATTAAATCAATCATAATTAAAAAAAAAGAGTAAATCAATCATGATTCATTTAGTCATGACTAATCAATTGATTGAAAAAATGGTTGAAATGTGATTTGACCATTACATGTTTGCAGCATGGTCTTTAAAACACACTTTTTTCTTTGAATTTCAGGGTAGTCAGCTAGAAAAGACTGGCCTCATCTAGTTTAAACTAACAAAAAAAAATAATGCGTAAAAGTGTTATTTTATAACCGGTTTGCAAAATAAACATTATTTATAACGAGAATCGTCTATATCATAGAATAGAATATAACTTTATTGTACACCAAGAAAGTTACTTAATCAATACTAAACTTAAATCTATGGGTACAATGGCGGTCTTATCGCTGGAAGCGATTTCTACCAGACAACCTTAGGATGGATCGTAAGAACTAAAATAAATACAGGGGGTAGTCTGCGGTGTACTAATAAGAAAATAAATAAATAATTATAATACGAATATATATATATATACATACATATTATAAAATGTTACACAATTTCATTAAAAAAAAAAGAAAAGAAATAAGGTAGAGTTGGTGGAAGAAATAAATTAAGTAGAACCAGGATAGCATTAAACAGACAGGAAATGGTCTTTAACCAAATTTTTAAAAGAACCTAGTGACTGGGCTTGCCTAATAGGTGAAGGCAACGCGTTCCACAAACGCACCGCCTGGATCGCAAACGACTTGTCGCAAAACTTAGTAGAATCATATATACAAATAAATAAACGTTGATGTCAATACATTATATTGAAAATATACGGAGGAAATATACGGAGCAATCAATTCCGAAATTTCTCTGTGTTTCTGGAATGTTATTAATACTAACGACTAACCACAAATTACACGTGGCCACAAGGGAATTGAGCTTGGAATGAGTTTTTTTTTTTTTTTGATTGTTATTATTTCTGGAAGGTTTACCACATTATTTTTAGTATATGCGAAACCCGAAATACGGGTCTATTAGTTTTATGCAAAGAATCTATGTACAAAATTTCATAACTGTATCACACCATGGACAACCATGTTACCTGGTTGTCCAAACAAACACATTTTCACCAGGCCATCTGGGCCATTGAGGGGTTGTTTAGCTCCCGCAGCCAGCTGTAGCCTGGCTTCTAATGCTCACTATGACCTGCCAGGACCTGCATTGTACTTAGTGTCGGTGGTGTCCATCTTGTGAGCTTTTTTAAATATTTTTGAGAAAAAATATAACATGATGTAATAGTTGTTTGAATCGATTCAGTTACTGATTCTGAACAAACTATATTCAGGTTTCGAATTTACTTAAAATAATTGGGTATAATTTAGATGGTCACCAAAAATATTTTTAAGACTAAGCCTAGGCACCAAATATAATAAACAACTCCAAAAAAAATCAATTGACCTTATTAAAAGGGGCCTAAAGCATATAATATTATGATCCAAAATAAATGATATAACATCAGAAAAATCGCAAGTCTTGCACAAATATTATTTTTGGTTCCTAAAATGGATTAACGGTCGCCAAATTCTGTCTAACTCAAATATTAATATTACTACCAAAAATCTTACTCCAAAATAGTTTGACGTCACCCAAAATACATTATTTGATCCCAGACTACTTTAATGTAAGACTAAAATTACAATTGGTTCCCTTTATTTCTTAATCCCGCACTCCGCACCCCGCACCCTGCAGAACCGCCACCGGTGCGTGAGCCACAGGCCAATATTTAGTTAACTTCATACAACAATAAGGGTTGGCGTATGCTGAGAGGCAGGCGGCGCAGGCCGCGCAGCGCAGACCTCACAGCGCAGAGCAGGGCAGTTGCTGTGCACATCTGAGCCGCACGTGCCTGCGCTGCAGCATACGTAGCTCAATGATGTTCCATGCTTTACAAAATCTGCTCTGCGCTGCGCGGCCTGCGTCGCCTGCTTCTCAACATACGCCTAGCCTAGACAAGTGACGTTTGTTTGGGATCCCCAGTATATTTAGTGAATTTCATATAACAATAAATAAGCGACATATGTTTGGAAACCCCAGTATATTAACTGGTATTTGAGAAATATTCTAGCGATCGTTAGCTTTTTTAGCCTAGCAAAAATTACCAAATTAGAACTCATGGTATAACATAATTGGTAACATCTAAGTATTGACAATATATAATATTTAGTCTAAAGTGTATTTTAAAGACGTCCATATATTTTTATGGCAGTCAATAACACAAAAAATGGATTTATTTCATAATATTTTAGGAAACGTTATTTGGTGACCATTTATCCATTTTGGTAACCGTTTAGAATTTTTTTGGTAGTAAAATAGGTACTTTTTTGGGCGGTGTTTAAACACAAGCCAAAATAATTTTGTATAGTACCAATATTTAACTCATCAGCAGGCTTAGCCAAGTTGATAATCTACAATCGTTAACGCTAGTAGAAAGTAATCAAATGTAGGAGAATGATATATTTTCAACAAAATTCGTAGCCAAGTTCACATCTTTCAAAATAATAGAATGAAATATAATTGTTTCTATAATGATCATGATCATCACTACATCATTTAGTTTTATGGTATTAAATGATACATTGCATTCCAAATAAGAATAGGATTGTTTGCCATGTTGTGACTTTTATTATTATTTTTTTTCACATCATACTGTCAAATTAAAGAAATTTTGTCCAAATTGAAGAACTCAGAGATGAGTAAACTTGAAGAACTGGATTCAGAATAAACCTTTTTTCGTTCACAGTTCTTAAATAAATAAAATTTTAAAAATTTACTGTTTTGCTCCCCCTATTAAATCTTCGATTTTACAGTATGACGTGACGTCACAATATGGCAATCGATCCTATTCTCATTTGGAACGCATTTTACGTACCTGCCCCCCTAGCCAAGTTACAATCGTTTCGTTTTGTGTGAACGCTTGGAGTTGGCCACACCCCCAACTTCTTTGTTCGAACAAACGAAATGGGAGCTAGTCCAAATCCAAGCGTTCACCTAAAACGAAACGATTGTAACTTGGCTAGGGAGGCTCAGATGTTTCGATTGTAGAAAGAGACTCGATACGAAACGGTCGTAACTTGGTTAGGCCTAAATATAGGTTATTCAACATTAGGCGAAGAAAAAAGAGGTTGTTACTTTTGGAAGGAACTCTATTGATCAAGGTTTAGTATAGAATTGAACAATTGAGTGTGACTTAGCTAAAATGAATCGTAGGCTCTTGTTATTGGCTAATTACGATCCCGATGGTGCGATGTGTGACGTATTGCTTTACGATAGGTTTAAGAATATAGAAACAAAAATAGGTCCTGCATTGCATTGCATTGCATCAGCCTTTTAATGTTCCCACTGCTGGGACTCAGGCCTCCTCTCTAGGAGAGGGAATGGGCCGTAATCCACCACGCGGGCCAGGTGCGGATTGGTGGAAAATAGGTCCTAAAACTAATATATTCATCTGGCGTTGACATAGATATTACATACCATCAGGTAAATCTTAAATTTACTTAAAGAACATAAGGTCTCATAACATAAAATTAAATGTAACTTAAATCCGTTTACGCTTGTTGAATTCAGTGTATTAAAGATTGTTTATATGTTTGTAAAAGTTAATCTCTTTAAGTACCTACCTACTGAACTAAAGATCTTTTACTAATTTTATGAAAGCTATGTAATACGCTACATTTATTCCGAAAAAAAGGGGCTCCTTTGGAGTAGGTCAACGGAGAATAGTTGGTCATCCATCTATGGAACAATTGCTATGCTTCAGTAATTTTATTTTGCGAGTCTTTTTATAGATACTGTACAAGAAAAAAGTTGACCTTATGGTCGTGCTATCTTAGTCATCAAATGGTCTAGAAAATTACGTTTCTCACGTAATTTTCTATACATTTTCTATTGACACAAATAATCTAGGCAATTCTTATATCACCGTAAAGAAACGCTTTCTACTGATTAGAAAAGAAATTTTCTAAGGATCCCGGTATTAAAATATGACGAAGTTATTCGTGAGTATCTAAATAAGGGTATACTGCTCCGTACCGTACTCAAGGCAATCATCGTCTCGAGGCTTTTATTTACCGCACTATCCCGTAGTTGGTGACAAGGTGACAACCAAGGCTCGTCCAGTGCTAGATGGCATAGTCAAAACTGATACAGGGTTGTCGTATCAAAATCTCTGCCTCATGTTTTCGACGTTAATACGTGTAATATACATAATAAACCTGTATTTATCCCGTTCAAACTTACACAAAGTAAACAAAACAGATATATTTCCATCTTAAAGACTGTGCCGACCAAAACCATCTAAAACAGTCGCCACAGTTCATGAGGTATACGGGTTGTAATCAACAGGCTATAGACATTCTACAATCATATCTCATTTGAGAGACCTTGCTCGAATACTCAAAGGTAATTCAGAACAATCAGAACCGTCTTGAGGATATATACGGATATTACGAAAATATGACTGAAATGTTTATGTTTTCGTGACCCTAATTTTTTGTCCGTAAACTATAAATCAAACGATGTTTTGGAGTACATGTCTGGGTTTCATGATGAGAAGAAGAATAATGGTAAGAATAAGAAAAAATAATAAGTACCTTTAGAATTTGTCTTTAAAAACTTAATCTCAAACTCGGCATTTATTCACCAAGCTGGATAGATGACACTTTAGATGTACCTACCGCCGAGTGTCTTTGTTCGGACGCACTAGACGGGCTTAATCTGAATGATGCTAAAAGGCACTTATTATGATTAAGATGGATTATTAATTGGGAACGACATCAAAATTGATTTTATTAAGGGCAAGCTCGCCTTGAGGGCACCGCTAGCTCGAAGCCTTTGTTAGAACTTTCCACAAGAAACCAACAACAAACAAGACATCAAGAACTCAAGTATTAACATTAGAAAATTACCACTTGATAAAGTGGAACTAATGATGAAAACCACAGATGGCCAACTCTCGATATCTTTAGTAAGATAGTTTTATAAATGACTATAACGAAACAAATTTAAACTAAATGTACCTTCTAATGAAAATAATAACATCGAATTGATGTGATGATGAAGTTGAAAGGTGGGTATTGCGACTCTTTGATAAAACCTGTTTAGGCTTATTACAATTGTCATGAGTTGTACTCTGACTATAAGTTACCATCGAATTGTTCTCACGATGAAGCCAGAAGGTAGGCAGGCGGAGTCCGGGGGGGATTTTTTAAAAGTTGTAATGAAATGTACTCTGCTTATAATCTAGGTACCTTACTATAGAACAACAAAAAATCTACATCTACATTATAATTATAATAATAATAAAGAGATGAAGTTTGTTTTTTTGTTTGTAGGAGGTAATATTTGGATGTACTGGTCCGATTGCAAAAATTTTTTTACCGATAGAAAGCTGCTTCATTCCGGACTCCTGGGTGACATAGGCTATATTTTATTAACAAAAAGTTATATTTACGTCATAAAATTACTATATCTCTAAATCAATTCGAATATTTAATTTTTCTTATTTTTTTATTACTTATCTACATGGTGCTCAACAATAGAAGAACCAAGAGAAATATATAACCAAAATTTATGTAACTCATAATATGATTTAAAAAAGTGGCTATGGAATTTTTTGCACGTTCTTCTCCAAAGAGATCTACGCTTTGGAACGTGCAATTTAGCTTCACTTTTTTTTGACTGACCGACATCTTGACTATTCAAAAGTCTCTGTAATTGGTTTATTAGAAATAAACGTTTTTGATTTTGATTGAACTTACATAACATTCTTGTTCACAGATCGACACGTGTGATGGAAAAAACTAAGATTGGCTTGCTGAACGGTCACGTGCATGGAGAGACACGACAGGCAAAATCTAGGAAAGCCATCATAAGAATGCTAGGTAAGTCACACGACCAAAAGAAGTCGAATATTACGCCGTTTGACGATGAATACTTTTCTTTGCGTTTTATGCTAATATTTTACATTTATAACACTATACACGAAACATGCAACGTGTATCCATTACCAACCTTTTACTGTCTTTACACTTTACCAACGTGTATTTTTAGCTTTAGCTTTATGAAATAAACTACTATCATTTTTATTCTCTTTATTCTTCTTAGTTACATATTTTTGATATTTTTTAATACAGATATAAAAAAACATTTCAAAATATGAAAAATAATAGTCCACCGATGTCGGGAGCAGGGTCTAAGCTACCGGTGGTTAGGGCTCCAGAGACAGGAAACTCCTCACAATGCGAGCCGTGTCGAGGCCCTTAATTCAACCGCGCAACGACAGCTTCGACAGATGGTCGTCGAAGCTTTTGGCTATAAGGCCATTGGCGGTCACAACAATCGGCACAATGATAACCGAGTCCACATTCCACATGTCGAAAACCTCGTGTGCTAAGTCAACATATATGATTGGTTTCTCTTTCTCAGCTTTCACGAGACTATCGTCATGTGGGATGGTGACATCGACTACCACTGCACGGCGCGATAATCGGTCTATCATTTTTATTATTATTGTTATTTCGAAAGAAAGAAAGAAAAACTTTTATTTGTGAATATCACAGACAACAATTAAATAAAAAGTAAACAAACTATTAAAACTTCACATAAAATAAAAATTAAAAACAATATATATAAAAATAAAACCTGTGCGAGGCCAAAAAAGCTTCAAATATAGCGTAAAGCAGAGATAGGAGTCTACATTACGTTATATTTGAAGTCGACTTTAATGTTTTATAGAATAAAAATGTTTTGTTTAGATTATTTTATCAAGTAATGAAAAAGATCATACAATCAGATTTATTACACCAATATTGAAATATCAACTTTATAACATCCATCCAAAATTTTTCACGCCTCAGGTAAAACAGAATAAAGTTACAGAGTTACCTGAACAAAACTAAACTCAATCAATATAATTATACTAACATAACTGGAGAGTTTGTTGTTTTGAATTTATCGAGGAAGGCTTTAGGCTACATAGGTACTTACCTAACATCACGCTACGGTAAATGGAAATGGAGCACCAGAGGAGAATACAAATACGATAAGACTAAGAAAAAGATAGCAGTGGTGGCCGAGTGGTAACAGCCCCGATTTGCGAGTTGTAGGTCGCGGGTTCAAACCCAGCCAGGCGCATTACTTTGTGTAATTTATATCGTCACCACTACTCTCAAAAACGGTGAAGGAAAACATCGTGAGGAAACCGGCATGTCCTAGAACCAAAAATTCGATGATATATGACATCCAAAAAACCGCACTGGGCCCGCGTGGTGGATTACGGCCCATTCCTTCTCCTAGAGAGGTGGCCTGAGTCCCAGCAGTGGGGACATTATAAGGCTGATGCAATGCAATGCAAAAAAAAAGTTTCTCTCCAAACATTCTAATCTCTGAAACT
Organism: Leucania comma; assembly: GCA_958295575.1. Taxonomy (NCBI): domain Eukaryota; kingdom Metazoa; phylum Arthropoda; class Insecta; order Lepidoptera; family Noctuidae; genus Leucania; species Leucania comma. The sequence goes on along the minus strand of OY282477.1, from coordinate 15,947,038 downwards.
GCTAGTGGAATTCGAAAAAAAATTGCCCAGTTTTATTATTGAAATACAAAAAATGATAGAAATAAGGTTAGTCGAAAACAAAGTATAAGCGCGGGCGCTTATGCTTTGGCACAGCCAGTGCTTAAATAATTGGGTAGTGTTTTTCGCTACGCAACAATGCGCTCGTTTACGGAGACGCGGCGCGTTGGGCGGTCCGTCGTACATTGCCATACGTTTGTTTGCGCGAGCGATGACGCGGCCCGTTGGCGCTGCAATGTACGTCGAACGTCCAACGCGCCGCGCAACGCGCTGCGTCTCCGTAAGCAAGCCCATAGAGTTAGTAGGAATAAGTATCAGAGTCTCAGCAATAAAACAGGAACCTTAACAGGACGTGTTGGAAAATCAGGCGCGTGAGCGAGAAAAAGTGATGGAGCCTTAGAATAATATTCTTAGGTTGGAGCTATATATACGATACACTCTATACAGCACCATCTAGAGACCGGTACAAAAGTTCGTGGTAGGGCCTCAGCTAGGTGTACTAGTATTTTTCTTTCGAATGACAATAATTTTTCTTTGCTGTCTACATTCCTGTTGAACGGGCAGGTAAGGTCATTTTGATCTTATAAGCTGGTTGGCCGGAGCTTTACGTCGTTTTGAAGTATCATAAATTTGTCTAGACTCAGCTGTTATATCCACGCTGTTCTGCTCTAAAGGTACGAGAGTATATAAAATAGACAAATAAAATAGTATTCAAGAGGCACTAAAGTTTGTATATAATGTTCTCTTAATAAAATATTACAATTATAATTACTATAATTATGATAACTGCTGCTCGTAAGTTACTTCTCATCATTCAATCAATTTTGAATTTTTTATTCTTTGTTTTGATTGAGACGTATAACACCAAATTAAAAATTGGGCAAGTGTGAGTCGGACTCGTAAACTAAGGGTTCCGTACTAACTAATTTATGTCAATAGTTCAATTCCCGAATTGTGTCTCAAAGATTTTTCCGAATCGAAAAAAGTTTTTTTTTTGTAATGTAACTACAATTTACAGTTTTCAGATTTTTTTTCTATACTTGTGTTATGAGACCTTGCTTTATGGCAAATTGCAGAGTCCTAGGTCAACGGGAAATATGTAAACGGGAACAAGAAGGGTCCCTTGAGAGTGTCGAAATGTACGTTTTTTGCGACCTAAACAGCCGTACCTTTTTTTTGTCTTTGACTTAGAAGTTTGATTTTTTACATCTTCAAGGGTCCGCCGATCTGAGTATTTTTTTTTTAATTTCACGTTGATACTTACCTCCACGAATTCTCGAGATAAAGGGTCTTGACAGATAGACAGACGGACAACAAAGTGATCCTATGAGAGCTCCGTTTTTTCCTTTTGAGATATGGAACCCTAAAAATTATTAAATATATTTTTTTATATAATTTGTATATAAAAAGATTTTATATAAAGAAAGAAAGAAAGACGAAAGAAGAAAGATACGAGTATATATATATATATATATAAATAATATTTTGTGCGTATTTTTAAAATCTCTACTTGTCCAAATGGTCAAATCTGTGAAATTAGTAGGAAATAAGTATAAGTCTAGTTCATTTTAATGAATTATGTTGATTCGGTACAAATAATTCGGTGATAATGCTACAATATTAAATAATAAGTACCATTTATGTTTTTTTTTTATATCTTTTACACGGATACAATACCTCTTTTATCTATTCCGAGGACAAAGTTATTTAGTTAGTATTAATCATTACAGACTGTTTTAATTAATATTAATTTTTGAAAGATCTATCTTTTCAAATACATAGTTTGATTTCGAGATGTGGATTTTAATATCATTGTATTTTTGTTAAAATATAATGAGTAAAATGTAGTGTATTTTTGAGCCCATGAATTTACCGTTTGCGTCATTGTGTTGAAAGGTCGAGTTGGCCCTTGTTAGCATTTGGAGGAAGGGTGTAGCTGTATTATGTTTGGATTGAAGTGAGCATGTTGCTCGTAATGTTTTCTATCATTGTGTCACTATGTGAACTTAAAATATTTAAAACAACTAAAACCTCGATATTTCTGGTCATAGTAATTTTTGTGAGGATAGCACAGCTACCACTTGCATGATAAGAGGAGGAAGGGAATAGATGAACGTATATACAACCTTATTTTTAGTTTATGCGAAACCCGAAACACGGGGCTAGTATTTTTATGCAAAGAATCTATGTAAAAAATTTCATAACTGTGTCATGAAAAATCATAAAGTTATAAGCTTGTTATGTTACCAGCTTGTCCACACAAACACATGGTCATTGAGCCATCTGGGCCACTGAGAGGTTGTTTTGGTCCCGCACCCAGCTATGCGTTGGCGTCTAATGCCCGCTATGACCTGCCGTGACCTGTGTTGTGCTTAGTGTCGGTGGTGGCCAACTTATGACCTTTTTTAAATATTTTTGGGTAAAAATATAACACGGTGTAAAAATGATTGAAATCGATTCAGTTAATGATTCTGAACATACTATATTCAGGTTTTGTATATACTAAAAATAATGTTGTATATGTGCAATTGTGCACGCATACCATTCATATATACAGGCTGAAATCATAAACCTCTTTTTGTTTTAACCATAGTCGGGTAAAATTAAATAAATAATTGAATTATCTTAATACCAACCCGTAATGATACACGTCAGGGATTACCTATTGCCAGCGCCACTAGGCCTTAGCTAATATATTCTCTATATGTATCTATATATTTTTTGCCAATGCCTGAAACTCACAAAAGAACTGTTGTTAACTAACTTTATCGTCAACAACATCATAAATCATTATTTAGCACTAAAAATAAGAAAGTCTATGTAACTGAAGATGAGGAAAGGTCCTTTGAATTTAAATTGGCACATTTATCGGAGTTCCTGGTCTATTTTTGTTTGGCTTGCCAAAATAATGACCAAACTTTGTTCATAGAAGTTTAGAAATCGATATCGTTGAAGTTTTATTCTACTTTGATTTGTTTTAGAGGCATTATCGAGTTTTAAATTTGGCTTCTTTGCTGATGCTGACGGATGAGGGGGACAGGATAGGATCTGTCCCCCTCATGCGTCCCTTATTACGGAAAATCTTGAAAGTCTTCTGTTATTTCATATTTACTGATAATATTTTTAAACATCCAATTGTGTTTCAACATGTAAATTACAGCGTGTAACGTTAAATGCGCATAACCTGAAAATAGTTTGCTCAAAATAAAGAGCAGAATCAATTGAACCACTTTTTAATATAGGTCACATTTTTCAAAAATTCTTCATTAAAAATATTGCCGTGCCTATTTAAGAATTAGTTAAGCTATCACTTGCGCAAACCTGCCAAAATAGGTAAACGAACTCAAATGGTTGTCGTACAATTTAAATTTTCTGATACGCGGGATAATAAATATTTCAATGCGCATACGAGTCTTGCATCAAGTACCATGAATAAGACATTTTGAAGTAAACAAAACAATGGGTTGTCGCAGACGCAAGAAATGATCAGAATTGCCGGTAAAACTAAAACGGTAATAAAACCTTAAAAAAATTTAATGACTCTTTTATTTCAGAATTAGGTCAACTGAATTAAAAATCATTTGGGGTGTCTGAGGTGTTCGGCATTTAATGTTACACGTTGTATAGTCCTCCGGCTGGCTGCTTCCCCATCCACTCTTTCCATTGTATTGCTTTCTCTGATAAATTTCTAGTTAACCCTTCTTAGCCGTAACTAACTAGTATTTTTGTATTTATATGACTTATTTGACTTAAGGTCCTAATTATAACCCGTAGCTGGGGCCGAGGGCGTCGACGGTAGTATCCCGTCGCGCTCGATCTTGAGCTTTACGCTTCAACTAGTTCCTTTATCCTTGAGGATTCCAGTCCAATTTTTATTTCATTCATATTCTATGACAATTATTCCCAGGAGCGTTGAGGGGTTCCATAACAATGAGTATTTTCATACGCTTAACAATCGTTTAAAATACCACTTTTAATCTGAGCTCCGTCCTGATACTAATGCTTTTGTGCCGTCCAAAATCCTGAAATATATTAGTTACTTAAAGCCGTTAAACGAAAGTACCCCAATATTGTTTTAAATTAAAAACCCGTAACAAAGCAAAAATGCGATGTAATTTAGCAAGCATTTTTTCATAAGTGTGTATATAAGTAGGTCATAAAATATTTTAATAGCTATCTGTTATTAAAATATTTTACAATAAGCGAAGTAATGTTTTTTGTTATTGGCATAATTAATGTTGGTATCAACATCATCATCATCATCACCAGCCTTTTAATGTTCCCACTGTTGGGACACAGGCCTTCTCTCTAAGAGAGGGAATGGGCCGTAATCCACCACGTGGGCCCAGTGCGGGTTGGTGAATGTCTCATGTCTTCGAATTTTTGGTTCTAGGACATGCCGTTTTCCTCACGATGTTTTCCTTCACCGTTTTGAGAGCAGTGGTGATGAAATAAATTAACTTGTAAGTCGGGCCGTTTCCACTCGGCCACCACTGCTCTCCTGGTTTCTCCATCACTGGTATCAATTTAAAACCACAACATTAATGTTAGTGATCAAACCAGTGAGTCCAGGTTGAAATTCGTAGATTATTTGCAGTCATTATACACCGTTAAATTTTATACGTTTTAATCCCGCGGAGGGTCGATTCGGTATATGAAATACTATCGATTTGTAAAGAAAAAATTTAAAAACAAAGTACTTTTTTTCAAAAACTCGAATTAATATATGCATAGACGAAATTAATTTCTTTGAATAAACGAGTCAATGACCTTGTAGGGAGTTGTCGATCAATGCGTACTAACTACCTACAGGTAGCTACCTACAGGTCACGATCAGCTGACGTTTACTTAAAGAAATCAATTTCGTACATGCGTAAATTAATTCGAGTTTAAAAAATAAATAAAAAAAGTACTTTATTTTTCATTTTTATCTTTACAAATCGATAGTGTTTCATGAATCGAATCGACCCTCCGCGGGATTAAAACGACCATAATTTAACGGTGTACGTAGCCAGATACCAACACTTGTGTTAAACAGCCTTATCGAGACGTATTGTGTTACCTGTTACAGGATCGTGTAGGTTTGAAATACTTATTCAACAGGAAAGTGACACAAACATACTCGTATTTTATTGCAAAAAGGGCTAATCAGATGATGGTGATCTTGATATTCCTCATTCCTTTCCTGTATGAAAATAAACTGACAGATTGACAAATGTGCACGAATGATTTACAGTATACCTATCAGATATAGATAGACTGAAAGATACTAGATTGCAAATCGTGTTGCAAGTTACTTGAAGATCAAGGTCGGTATCTGCAAATATACTACAAAGTTTCAGCAGTCGGAAACTTCAGGCGAATCTATTGAATCGTATCGAGTGCAAACAATACCTATTAACGAAGTTTCAGATAATACTAGTATACTTCCTCAGTGTAGGGATGCTGCTGGTTGGTGAGTACTTTTTCAATGACTCGTCATCTCCCTAGCCTTTTCGCAACCAGCTTGGGGTTTTTTTTTATGATAGGTAAAATCATCCAATGACAAATACCGCCCTTGGGCGGAGCGGGAAATAGTGTCAGACTCTTACTTACTAAAAACCTACCCTGTTCCTTCGTTGTCTTTCATGTCGGGGCTGAGCCTTCCTCTCAGAAAACGGCCCTTGACCTCAGCAGGCTTCGACCCTGCCTGCCTGCAGCTAGCAGGCTGGGCCTCTACGGTTCGCTGACAGCTCCTATAGGGGCGCGGGAACAGTACGCGCCGTTGACGATTTGGGCTCGGTCCGGTCGGTTACCGGACGAGCGGACATCGTGCTACCCATTGTATACCGTCCGCAAGCCCGCACCTTACGGTGGACCAGCTTGGGGTCGCTTCCAGTTTGATTAGATGCGGCTGAATATCCGTTCTTAGAGAGCAGTGGTGGCCAAGTGGTAACGGCCTCGACTTATGAGTTCTAGGTTGTGGTCCCAAACCCACCCAGCCGCATTTCTTTGTGAAATTTATTTCATCACCACTGCTCTCAAAACGTTGAAGGAAAACATCGTGACGAAACAGGTATGTCCTAAAACTAAAAATTCGAAGTCATGTGACATTCAACAACCCGCACTGGGCCCGCGTGGTGGATTACGGTCCATTCCCTCTTCTAAAAAGGAGGCTTTTGTCCCAGCAGTGTGTGCCTATCAGACCTTACAACTCAGTTAGTGGGTAACACTTCGATGACTCAATCGGTTAATTTTTATAAAGGAAAAGCTGTCTTGGATTTGGAGTATTTAAAAAAATAATAATTAGGTAAATACCGTTCTTGATCCATTTCTAAAGCTGTAAGTCTAATAGTTTTTTTTTTCAATTTAATACTCGTATCTATTTACTAGGTTTTAATATCTCTATATTACTTAGTTAACTTCTGTGTAAGAACAAATTAGTCTATAGCTTGTCAAACTCTTGTGAAATGTCTGTGAAGATTTTAACGGACGTTTTTAGGGTTCCGTATTTCAAAAGGAAAAACAGATCCCTTATAGGATCGCTTTGTTGTCCGTCTGTCTGTCTATCTGTCTGCGGTCCCTTGAAGCTGAACTTCTAAGTTAACGAAAAAAAGATACGGCCGTTTGTTACGCTAAAAAAACATATTTAGACATTCTCAATGGAATCAAAATTCATAGGGAACTTCCCGTTGATCCAAAAATCCAGAATACTGAAATCGTCATAAAGGTTGGTCTTATAAAACAGGTACAGATAATAAATCTGGAAACAGTAAATTTGTAGTTACGTCACAAAATATGTTCTTGCCCAGTTTTTTTCTTGAAACATTTCTAAAGCTCCAATATTTTTCTCAATTAAATTTCTATCTAGTTTTAATTTCTCTATATTACTTAGTTAACTTTTAGGTACATAAGAACAAATTAAATTAGATAGCTTGTCTAACTCTTGTGAAATATCGGTGAAGTTTTTCACAGACGTTTTTTCAGAGACTAGACAAGTACAAACAAAACAAAAATATAGTTCTCCTTCGTAGCGAGTGATGGCCTACAGAGAAATGCTGCAATAACAATTTCGGAACTGTCCGAAATCTCCTATCTATGGAGATTGTCTTTGCTGCGCCCATTGACTTATATTCTAAGTGATAGACAGGCTCGTTCATGGAAACTATTTATCAAAATACTGAAACGTCAAAACAAAAGTTCGCTGCAGCGCTAAATTGACATTATTACGTCTGACAAAAGTTTTTAAACTTACAGCGCTTAAATACTGCAAAACTGTACTAATGTCATCAAGTCACAATGTGAAGAGGTGTATGGACTACAGTGCACTTAAGTAAAGCAAAGGTATTGTACGACACGCCTAATCTAGTGCGTAGTAGTACTTAAATATCGATGGCTGCGCCCAACATGGGTGCAGTATAGAGTGTGCTGTTTAGAGTTTTCAGGTTGGCCATTGCAACTCGTGTCCAGGCATGAAGCTCTCCGACGTTTCAATAGCATTAAATTTTAAAACATAATTCACTTATCGAATAATGTTCCAACTCAATAAAAAACATCATCATTATCTGATCCATGAACGTTTATTCAAAAATATGTGCAGTGCCGTTTTATTCACTGAATCGATTACGTCGATTGTTGGCTCGAGCCTCGAGCTTTCAACAATTGCCAATTTCTAGTGCTGTGCAAATTTCTGTTTGTATCATGCAGCTGATGTTTATGTAGGTCGTAAACTATTCTCGTTTTGGATTTAGAAATTGTAAATCGAATAAGTTTTCAAGAACAAAAGATTTTGCTTTAATACGTTAATTGTACGAGTAGCATTTCGTAACCAACGGAACCAGGCATGATAATTTGATGCCTCCCCTATTCTTCTGCCTATCTGTTAGTGGGCTGAATCTCATGAACCATACTAGGTGGACACTCCTTCCACCTTCCCATGACCTGACCAACTAATAAATACATATTATAGGGGCTGAATCGTGGGGCGGATATAGCTCCCGTGTCTGAAGGCGCTTCTTGATCCCTTACAAATTAGCTACATGTGTCCCCTCCGGTTTGCATTCTCCGTCCTTCCCATGGCCTGACCAACTAATAACTATTATACGGGCTGAATCGTGGGGGGCTGCGGATATAGATCCCGTGTCCGCAGGCGTTTCTTGATCCCTTACAAATTAGCCACATGTGTCTCCGGTTTGCATTCTCCGTAATGGGCTTGCAACAACACACACTACGAAATGTTATGCTTCGGCGTCGCCGTGCTGTCTAGTTGATTATGGTATCGGTGACATGGTATTACGTACTAGGTGGTCAATTGAAATTGCCACAGAGTATATTTTTATTAGGAGCGGCCAACCCCGCGGCCAATCCCTTACGGGATTGTGATGTTATTACACATCTTTCTCCAGATATTTCGGATACACGGATATTTTGTAGACATTATCTAGGCTTTTACAGAAATTAAAACACAAATTTGTGTAAAACTAATCTAGTAAAGACCTCTGAACATCGGCTATTATATGTGGACTTTGGCCAATATAAAAAAGTACATCCATAGAAGCCTTGCACATGTAATCGACATTCTGAATGATAATAATTTTTCTCATTACATTTAAGGGTTTTAAAAAAATACGTGTTTCTTGGAACAAGTTTTGTGAAATATTCGAGTAAATCATGGAATTACTAAATGCCAACAGAGTTTTCAGGCGTTATTTCTACCTATTCGCGTTGCTTTTTTTATCAAAAATCGCGTTGGATTGCTTTAAATCATAGATTTCTAGATGTATGTAGGTATATGTCACCGGAAAATTGCGGTATCCGTATGATTAGAATAAATCTTTATTAAATTATGATTTCTCAATACATTATGAAAAAAATATTTTGTACACGATAAATCAAATCTAAAGTAATTAGTTTCTAACATAACCATGTCTTATTTAGAAAAAATAGTTTACAATTTTTCGCAATATTTTACAATCTTACAGCGTTTGCAATTTTCCGGTGACATATAGATAAAATAGTTGGTATTGTAACAACTTTTTTACTTTTAATGCCATCCTTATTCCTACCGAATAGAAGTCAAAATTGGTTGAAGGGACAGTAAAAAAGTTTGTGTAAATGTCTAATCCTATTTTGAATGAAGTGTCCCTATATTAACCACAGAAAAATTTCAATAATAAATTTTCTAATATAGTAGAAGTGTAAGCAATATTGAAATTACTTCATGTGTTAGTAGAAATTAATTGAAACATAATATATAATGAAAGGGAACAGAAGCAATTTACCAAAAACAATAATCTCCATGTTACTAACTCGTAAATTGGTTACTAGATTTACTAAATGAATTAACTTTAATTAAAACGAAACAAGTGAACCAAATCCAGTTTATATAATCTCGGTTGCTAATCCAATCACGCTCTTATTAATTCATTACTTCATTTAAATTTGTAAATATTTCACGAAGTCCCGCAGAAAATGTTCATTCAAGTTATGATAAAAGGTTTTGCCTCCGTAATCACACTAATATTCTAAAGAAGTCAGTTTGTGAGTATGTTTGTCACTTCTGCGATAATTCTCTATTATCTAGCTAATTCAAATTGACCCCTGGGACGCCAGGGGTCATTAAGAGGGTATTGGCCCCCTTTATTAGAATAAATAAATCACAAAAAAAAATAGTTTCTGATTTTTTCTACGAAAAACAAATATACTGAAACCAAAATTTTCGGCCAAAAAATTTCGTAAAAACGTGTGTAAAAAACTCATTCAAGTTGTACAGACGTATGTACAATCGGCGCTCAAGGGGACAACAAACAAACAAAACTAAAATTCATTCGCATTAATTTAAAAAGAGGCTGGTGTTTTCTCATTTCGTTATTTATTTATTAGATACCGGTGTTATTAAATATTATTAAAATGTCATTGCTCTCTTCATAAATTCTCTATTTGCAAAGTACCGACATAAAAATAAATTTTTGGTAAGTACAAAGATAAATTACGCAAATCATTTTGTTGTTGAAACCTGTCAGACTCAGGTATTATTAGCTTATCAATTGTGTAATTCGATATAAAGTAAACAGATTTTCTAAATTTATGCAAAAGAAGATAATATTGATCAACCTTGATAAATATTTGTTCCCTTGAGTACTTCTAATGAATGGGTATTCATTTCATGGTAAATTGAAGCTGAAACTTCTGGTAAAAAGATATACCGGCCAATTGTACATTTCAGACTGGAACAGAGCAATGCTACCTAGCGAAAGAGGTTTTCTAGTATTTTTATGCAAAGAATCTATGTACAAAATTTCATAAATGTATCATGAAAAATAACAAAGTTATAAGCTTGTTAAGTTACCTGGTAGTCCACACAAACACATGGTCATCAGGTTATCCGGGCGACTGTGGGGTTGTATTACTCCCGCACCCAGCTGTACCCTGGCGCTAAAGCCCGGTATGAGCTGCCGTGACTTGTGTTGAACTTAATATCGGTGGTGTCCAACTTGTGACATTTTTTAAATATTTTTGGAAAAAAATATAACATGATGTAAAAGTCGTTAGAATCGGTTCAGTTACTGATTCTGAACAAACTATATTCAGGTTTCGCATATACTAAAAATAATGTAGGTATATATCACCGCTTAGGAACTAAATTATATAAACCTGTCCTGTTACGATTTGTCCAACCAAGGTTGACTGGTAGAGAATACTCTCTTTTGGATCTACGTATAAATGTATAAAGAATAAATAAATAAATAAATCTGGATTCGAGTTCTCCGTGCAATTAGAACATATATAATAATGTACAAAAGTCAGAAATCAGTTATCGGGCATTTGTCAGGACCAGACACAACTGGTTAGGTCGAGGGATCCTCTCTTTTCAATGGTGGTTCTTTACACCCTGTCCCACCCTGCACGTTTCCTTTTGCTTTACTAAGTACTACTAATAAAACTGTACGGACGAACAACTTGCAGTATGTGCGGTGGCACCGCACACACTGCAAGTCAGCATTTACGCCTCACATTCATTTTACTTTTTAATAATCATCAATTCGCGTCGAGTCATGAAGCCCAGCGATCTCATTACGGCCAACAAGGGCCACGTGTCACTCATTTCCCACACATCAGTTCACTAGCTCCTTTTATTGAATTTTTGGGACAATACAGTCTTATAAATTACTTTACCATCTTTTATTCCGGCCACATCTTCTTAAAGTAGTGTGTGATCTATCAAGAGATCATACAAAAACATATGGTAGTTTAACGGTCAAAATAGACGCACCAAATTACTTTCCAATATTGGAATAATACACATTTTCTACGAATTTAAGCCATTGTACTAATAGTGAATACAATAAATTTAAACGCGCCCACCAAATTGGTGACCTAAATCGAATTAGTTGACCTCAGACGAAACGGCCAAGATGTTACATCGGAGACTAACGTTTTAGTTATCGTCGCCATTATTTAGATAAATTGATTCCTAACTTCGTGAACGTATAATCTGTAAGTAAAGCCGGGTACGGAATGCTGTTACGTAACATGCAATGTAACACGCCAGTGAAAGAATTTGCCGACCAAATTGTCGCAATTTATCATGCAATGTAACAGAATTCCCATAGTGTGGACGCCTTGCGCGCGCGAATTGTTGTGCACACTTCGCGCGCGAACTGGGCCTCAAGTCTGCTATTACAATAGTGTCAGGATGTCCTATCATTGAATTCATAGTTGTTGATTTTGACAAGTTTGGTAATTTAATAATATAATGGGGTCATTATGACTTTCCAATGATCAACCACTGACACTCCATTAAAAGAAATGGCATAGAATGGTAATCTATTAATATATAATATAATAATATATTACACAACTGTCACACAAAGTCTGACTTACATAAATACTTAACAAAAACAAAACACTGAAAACACCGGCTAGCGGCCGCTCTAAATAAAAACAAAACAATAAGCAATAATGTCACATTTGACTTTGACAGCTAGACAGATTTAATATTGAGTTTCATAGTTTCACGTTACACATATACGTATACGTATTAATATTTTCTGCTATTTATGAACTTCCTACAACTTCAGATTGCTTATAACTAAATATATATGTATATGAACGAAATCTGACATAAATAAGTATAAAAAATTGGAGTAAATTCTATTTTTAGACATTTCTACATTATTTGTGTACGTAGGTATGTAAACACTGGTTTCTTTAGAGTGTTTTGAAATATCCAGTTTCAAAAGAAAATTAAAGTTGAAGCTGTTTTTTTTTTATGGTAGGTAAAATCATCCAATGACAGATCCCGCCCTTGGGCGGAGCGGGAACTAAAAACCTACCCCGTTCCTTCGTTGCCTATAGTGCCGGGGCTGAGCCTTCCTCTCAGAAAACGGCCCTTGACCCCAGCAGGCTTCGATCCTGCCTGCCTGCAGTTAGCAGGCTGGGCCTCTACGGTTTGTTGACAGCTCCTTGAGGCGCGCGGGAACAGAACGCGCCGTCGACGACTTGGGCTCGGTCCGGCCGGTTACCCGACGATCGGACAGCGTGCTACCCATTGCACGCCGTCCGCAAGCCCGCGCCTACGGTGGCCGGAAATCGGGATCGGAATCCCGGCGGCGGCTGGGGCGAGCGCCCCGTTGCCTCTGCCTGATGTGGTCGGCCTCCTCCTTTGCTAGCATTACTGCTTCGCAGAAGGAGGCGACCGCCTGCCATCCCTCCTCACTACGGACCATGGCCTGAACCAAGGCCCGGCGAGAGAGATCGCTGCCGCCGATCACCCCCACGAGGACACGGCGATGCTCCGCCCAGGCGGGGCACACCTCTACAGTGTGGTCCACCGTGTCCTCCGGGTGTTCCGCACAGTGGCGACACCCGGGCGAATCCTCCGCACGAATCCGGAACAGGTACTTAGCGAACTTTCCGTGTTCGGTAAGCACCTGCGTCGTGCGGAAGCTGAGAGCGCCGTGAGGTCTTTCCAGCCAAGCCTCAAAGATGGGCCTTATCGCCCCAATTGTGGCGCGCCCCGAACGAGGTTGCGATAGTCGCTGACGCCATTTTGCCATGAGATCCCGCCGGAGCTCTGTCCGCCATGCCTCGACTTGTCGTGGCAGCGGAATTTCGCCCCGGCGTTGCATCTCCATGCGCTTGTCGTGCATGTGTGCAAGGACTGTTGCCTCCAGATCCCACGGCGGTTGGCCAGCAAGGAGGGTCGCCGCCTCGCGGGAAATCGTTCGGTACCCTCGCACCATGCGTATTGCCATGACCCTCTGGCACGCATTCAGCTGGGCCCTCGGTTGCTGTTGCAACATCCGTGCCCACACCGGAGCCCCGTAAAGGGCCATGGACCGAACGATTCCCGCGTAGAGCTTCCGGCAGGAGGCGTCTGGTCCCCTGAGGTTGGACAGGAGCCGCCCGAGAGCAGCCCCAGTCCGATTCAGTTTGGGAGCCAGACGTCGGAAAAGTTGAAGCTGTAACAAAATATGTGTCACAAAAGTTACAATATCTTATCAATAAACGAATCCTTGAACAGACAAACACAGAAGTGAGAATATATTTATATCTTGTGGATCACAACCTATTCGTAAATCACATTTTTATTGTCAATGGAAACCGCGCGGTGTTTGTTGTGACGCCAGAGACCAGATAAGAGCTGGTTTAATCTACTGAAAAGCTCTTCCTTTCTTAAAATTGACGGTTTCGTGTTCTTTGAGAACATTGATTTATTTGTTTTTGCATTACTCTGTCCAAACCAAATAAAAACTCCTAACAAAATATTAATCTTAAAATGAGGTGTATGACATTCTCCAACCTTCTCCATATCGGGTCCGCGTGGTTGATTATGGCGCATTCCCTTTACTATCCGCTGTTGACTGGAAGTGTACTTAGAGTCTGGTGGCATTACAACGATGGCAATACTGAACTGACTGAAATAAAAGGCAAACTTTGCGTCACGCAGTGTCAACGGCGTCTGGATAAATCTTCAAATAGTCTTTGAGCATTTGGACCCTAAGGGCCAATCGGCACGAAATTGAAACTGACAACGAGGTTGTTATATTTCCACTGCTTTATTGCGGAACTTTATTACTTATAGTACGGATTACGTACAGGGACAAATTGCCAAAATTATTGCCTACTAGTGGAATATCTGTAGAAAAGTGTGTAGTTCGGCTGTGGTGACTTCTCGTGCCATTCTAGTACAAATAAATAAAAAAGTGATGGGTAATCATCTAATATTATCTTCTCCCGATCTGGGTGGAGCGTGGAGTATCAGACTTTCACTGACTAAACCCACCTGTGTGCCTTCAGTTGCTCTCTGCTCCCAGGGCCTCTGTAACTCTCTCAAATAATATCGCAGTCTTACAGGTACCGGTGAGGCGTTAGCGGGCCTTGTTATAGATGTCTTTGAGGCGTGCGTGGACAACAATGCATCGTAAAACAGGCCTGGCCTTTACGATTTGCGACACCCACGGCGTCTCCTACAGCAGCCGGGCCATGAGGATTAGCCTCTCGCAGATGGAGGTGTCGGCTCCCCATACCATCTCGCTTCGTATAAAAATCTGAACCATAGCCGGACGAGAGAGGTGACCATCGCTTTCACGATGACACGGCGGTACTCCCCTTACTCAACATGCATACTGTGGACCGTGGTATACGCAATTCCATAAGAGCAATGACCTTAAAAGGTTTGCATAAAAGATGTCATTACTGATTCGCACCGCTCTCAATTTTCCAAGTACCATTTATCAAACACATTCGTTCATTTTTCTTTTGTTGTTAGTAAAATATAAGCACCATTATATCACTTTTATGGTTGAAAAGAAAATTAAATTTTGTAAAAAATTCACACGCATTCGACTCCTTTCGGTTGAATAGTAATCGTTGTATTGTAAAAGAGATAGATCCAAAAAAACTGAATATACTCGTACCTACGTCGTGGCGTAAAATGTGATTTTTTTTAAATATATTTTTGTCATTGTCATACTGCCAAAATCAGTTCTTTATAAAGCGTGGTTTGATAAATGGTTCTTTTTACGACTTATTATGGATTAAAAAGACATTTATGAAGAGTCGTGAATTCACTATCGACATTTTACAATATCACAATAAAGAATACTCCTAATTACAAGTCAGTGACTTGTAAATTTTAACTAAAAATCTTAATTACGAGTAGATAATGATCTTTCACTATTGCTGAAAAATTGCTAGAAAGAAACTTTTAAAAGAAAGAATGAAAGAAAAATATTATATTTCATCCACATAGGTAGATGCACACAGTGTAGATACTTAAGATTAAAAAAGAACATTAATATTGTGTGTCTCACGGCTGCGCCAAATAGGTTCAGTTCAGCAAAAATGCCAATATTATGTATTACTTGTCTGACGCTGGTTTTCAACAGAACTACTAACTCTCTGAATTTCCATGAAATATAATATGTCTGTACTGTTTAAATATTTTTTATTATTAATAAATGCTATTGTTATGTTGAAAAGTTTAACTAATGTAATTTAGATTTTTATTAATTTGACGTACTCGTAATTTTATGATTTTTTTTTTACTTTGAATTTTATTATTATTGGAATATTATATTTGATTTAGATTATTGTTTTTCTAGGCAACACATATTAAAACATTTTTTTTTTTTGTAATCTTTCCAACTGATTTTTAACACAATATACACAGTTAAATTTTAGTCGTTTTAATCCCGCCGAGGGTCGATTCGGTATATATAACACTATCGATTTGTAAAGCGAAAATTAAAAAATAAAGTACTTTTTTTTAAACTCGAATTAAACACGAAATTAATTTCTTCGAGTAAACGTCAGATGAGCAAGGCCACTGAACTTTAGGTAGTTAGTACGCAACGACCAACAACTACCTACAAGGTCATTGACTCGTTTACTTAAAGAAATTAATTTCGTACATGCGTATATTCATTCGAGTTTTAGAAAAAAAGTACTTTATTTTTTAATTTTATCTTTACAAATCGATAGTGTTTCATGTACCGAATCGACCCTCCGCGGGATTAAAACGACCAAAATTTAACGGTGTATTTCTGACAAACAAAATTTATCTTTTTTTATCTTATCTAAATATTTTAAATTGTAAAAATCATGAGTAATTGGACGTTTATTACATTTCACGATGAGAAATATTCACCATACTTACCGCTGCGTGTTACAAAGCTCTCTCATAACCCTAATGCTTATACACTAATGTTCACAAACATAATAATGTTCTCGCTGACTGAGTTCACGTCATGTTGGCTCTAAATAATGTTTGAGAGATCAAATAATATTTCAACTTGACGACACTTGTGAGTATCGTACAGTCGACATAAGAGATAAGTATTAAGCTACATCCGCTGTACAAATGACTGCTTTAGAAAGAAGGGACTATTTCTCGAGTGTATATTTATAACCTCGGTGTTTGTCATTTTAACAAAATCGTGCGAGCCCTTAGTGGCTCTGACTTGTTTTTTTTGTCGGTGGGAAAATCATCCAATGACATTTCCGTGCCCTTGGGGCTGGAGATAGTGTGAGACTTTTACTGATTAAAAACCCACTTCGTTCCAGGGCCCTGATGTTCACTTTCACATTACTAATGGCCCCAGTAGGCTTCAACCCTGCTGGGCTCCTACATTTTGTTGACAACTCCTTGAGGAACGCGTGGAATACTACGCGCCGTCGACGACAGGCTAAATTATCTAAATTTCTGTCATCTTCAAACCTCTTTTAAGTTGCCTTGCTTGCTTGCTAATGCTGACCAGAAACGTAAAAGGTATCACGGACGCATTAATTAAACTGATTATTACATTATCAAGATTTAACGTCTACATCAAACAATCAAACTGTTTTGCTGACTGTACACGTGACTTGCAATATAAATTTCTATTATTCCGGGTATACTGAAAATGAAAGTTGCGGAATTTCTTTATAGCGCATAGTAGAATCATCTCAAATACTACTTCACTGTGTATATTTATATTTATATCTGTATGTATGTATTGGTATATGTATATTATATTAAATATGTAGGTATGTTTAGTTTTAGCTTTGTAAAGTGTACTTCTTTTCTAAGTAGTGTTTTCTTTTTATTTATGCTCCTGCTATACACCGTTATATTTTGGTCGTTTTAATCCCGTGGAGGGTCGATTCGGAACATAAAACACTATCGATTTGTAAAGATAAAATTAAAAAATAATGTACTTTTTTTTTCTAAAAGTCGAGTTAATATACGCATGTACGAAATTAATTTCTTTAAGTAAACGAGTCAATGACCTTATACGTAGCTGTCGGTCGTTGCGTACTAACTACCTACAGTTCATTGGCCTCGCTCAGCTGACGTTTATAAAGAAATTAATTTCGTACAAGGATAAATTAATTCGAGTTTAAAAAAAAAGTACTTTATTTTTTAATGATCTCTTTACAAATCGATAGTGTTTCATGTACCGAATCGACCCTCCGCGGGATTAAAACGACCAAAATTTAACGGTGTATAGCTAGCTGCCTATTTAATTGGCATTAAGTCCCCCTTTGTGCCTTGGGTTGTTTGAAAATTAAATAAATAAATATATGGTTTAGGATTTCCTTTTCTCACTCCTTTACATTATCCTCTATCTCTCCCAGGGACATTTATACCTTCATGACCTTTCCTTTTTCTAAATCTTGTCTCGGGTGTTAAAGCTTTGTCTTTCTTTATCAACCCGGTTTTTCTTACAAAGATGTTTTATAATTGGATAAAGAGATCAACTTTCTACGAGTATTAAACTGTGTTTTCTTTGCAAATTTCATTTCTCCTCTTTGTACAGTAACATAAGCCAGGTATTTAAGTGTATTTTTGTTACATTAAGGTCAAGTAGATTACCATTATCAAATAGTGTTATCAGTTTGTTTGTGCGGTATAGTATTTTTTTATCTATACAGAAATAACGAAGAATGTTACCAAAAAATACGCTTGAACGTTTTTGTATCGTTAAGAGGAAATTGGGTGTGCATCCAATATTACGACAGCGACTTTTATGTTCACCTACTTACCTGGTCAAAATGTACTGAACTTGCCGATTTGTTTCGCGATTTCAGGTTTGGTCCCATATTAAACGTTGTTTGTTATCATGACTACGATCATGTGTTTAAGTGTCGGTCACTAATTACCAATCACCCTATATCATTCTGTACTTCGGACCTCATTATCTTTTTATGCTCCTCCCTGTAAGTTACTCCTTAACTGTCCCTACTTTGCACGGTTTTATATATTTCTTAGGTATATTAAAATTCAAGATGTTTTTAAACTATAATTAAGTAAAAGAAATAAGTTAGTGATTTATTTTCTAGGTGGTCACTTTTCTAATATTTTTTTTTTAATTGGTATAAACTAGTGATTGACTACGATCCCACCTGATGGTGAGCAGTGATGCAATCACTAACGGCGCACTAGTTTATCAAGAGTTTATTCACTCTAGCTTTGAAGACACCTAAATTATAATCGGACGGGAAAATCCCAGCAGGCAAATTTATACGACGTATAAATTCTCTAAAACCGCATCCTTTGCGGAGTTTATAAGCTTTACGCGGTCACGCTAACAGAAAAAAGTAAAAGACTTTATTTTATAAGTATATGACTTTGACTTTGACTTTGATATGTTAAATATAGCTACATTTATCCACCATATTAGGATCGAGGGTGGCTTGATTAAATGTACAGTTCAGTTGTTCCAACTTAAACAAGTGTACTTCATTTCTTTCACCAAAGGGAATAACATGGCATCAATTATTATGAATAAAAGATCAAATACAAATCGTTACATTTATCTATGTCAAGAAAAGGCTTTCGATTCAATGATCATTGTACAAAGCTGTGATGATCGATTTGATAATATAATAAAAGAGAAATATGTAGTGTAGATATTTCGAATGATATTATCAGTACCTACTACATATTTCTCTTTTTGATATTGTGAACGTTATTTGTTTATAAAACATTTATCTATGTTAAACTGTTGAGTGAATTTGAATTCATTGTTTGTTTTATTACCATGTTTTAAACATTCCAACGAATTGAGCAGAAAATGTAAATAATAAGTGTATCTATTAGTCTTGTTTTCAAACTATGTAGCTGTGGAAATCGTTCTTATAAACAAATATTTTTATTGCACACAATATAATAATTTTAGATTTGTAAAACTAGTGTTTATTAAGCGGTCTTATCGCACACGGTGATTTATTACGGACAACTTTCGTAATGAAAACAGGAGTTAGGTTTTGTAGAATTAAGTTTTCCATAATTTCAATGCCAATTTACTCGTCAAAGTAACGTATTCGTATAGTAAAAAAAAAATTGAAATTCGTTTGGAATTTCCACCTTTTCACCCCCTTAAGAATTGATTTTTCAAATACTCTTTTTTAGTGCTCGCCTTCATCATTAAAGAAAGCTTTGTGTAAAATTTCTTGTTTCTGGGGGTTTACCCTCGAGTTTAATTCCGATCGATCGACATTGGAATTGGGACTTTAGGTACTCTTGAATTCGATGCTAGCGCCAAATTGGTTTAAAATTTCGTGACCACACGCCAAGCCCAACCCCCATTTTACTTAGTTTCTCAAAAAGGTCACGCAATTTGGCCCTAGCATCGAATTCAAGAGTACCTAACGTCACAATTCCAATGTCGATCAATCGGAATTAAACTCGAGAGTAAGCCCCCTAGTCCCAATAGTTTCGGCTGTACGTTGATATGTCAGCCAGTCAGGTTCTCCTTTTATATATATAGATGTTAAAATGCGATAAAAAGCTTTCGCACGAGCTTCACTCAGTCTTTGTCAGCTCTTTCTTTAACAAATCGTTTAGTGGAAGCTCAGTTTAGATAAGTTTGCGAAGTTCTATTGCTGAGAAAAATGCCAGTTTAGCACTAACTTTGACCTTTTGCAATATACGGAAACATGTAGCAAAAATTTTAAGTTTTTCGACAAGCTTATTATAAGAGAACTAGCTTCTGACAGCGGCTTCGCCCACGTGAACTTTCACGTGTTTCCCCACAAATTTCCATCCCCCATTTTATCCGCCGCCGCCGGGATTCCGATCCCGATTTCCGGCCACCGTAGGCACGGGCTTGCGGACGGCGTGCAATGCGGGTAGCACGCTATTCCGAACGTCTGGTAACCGACCGGACCGAACCCAAGTCGTCGACGGCGCGTACTGTTCCCGCGCGCCTCAAGGAGCTGTCAGCTTCCGAAAGGAATACCCGGCCCCGGCACGATAGGCAACGAAGGAACGGGGTAGGTTTTTAGTCAGTAAGAGTCTGACAGTACTCTCCGCCCAAGGGCGGGATTAGTCATTGGATGATTTTACCTAACATAAAAAAAACCCATTTTATCCCGTTAGGAGTGTAGTTTCGTAAAATCCGTTCTTAACGGATGTCTACACCCTATAAGGAACCTATCTACCAAATTTTAAGTTTGTTGTTGTTATATTTTCTGAGATTTCGTGATTAATCAGTGAGTGATAATTCTCTTTTATATATATGGAAGATTCTGATGGATTAGGTAACTTTGATAAAAACAAAATCGTAACGCTTTGACAAGTTTTTGACTGGAATTGTCGCCAATATGGAAATATGACTTGTAGGTAGGCGTTTTTTTAGTACGAGATTATTGACATTCAAACCCACGTCATTAATGTTTTTTTTAACCCTAGCAAAAATATTTTTTCAGTGCGAGAAAGGTGAATCAAATGTTAATAAATAATCCCGGGACCTACCTTGCTAAAACTCAGACTTTGTTGTACAGATGTAAATCCTACAACAGTTTTCAAACTCTCTTCAATTAACCTTTTTCATATACATAAATCGAGTATAACCGGTTTCTACTTCGTGTAAATAAGAGTTAAGAATCCCTAGGATTACATAGCTTAGAACTTGAAGATAGCAACTTTACTAGAATTAGGTACAACATAAATTGCGATGAAAATGGACCGTTTTATTTGAGATACCTACAAGGTCATTGGACTCAATGACCTTTTAGGTAGCTGTCGGTCGGTGGGTTGGTTGTAGGTAGTTGCAGTAGTAAACAGTCGTTTGCATAAAGAAATTAATGTCATACATGCGTATATTAATTCAAGTTTTAGAAAAAAAGTACATTATTTTTTTTATTTTATCTTTACAAATCGATAGTGTTTCATGTACTGGATCAACCCTCCACAGAATTAAAACAATCAAAATTTAACGGTGTCGATTAATTTGCTAATGGTGCATTACTCCCTTTGTGCATGACGTGTGACTGGACAGAATAAAAGAAAAAACCTGTTGCGCTGGCCCCAAATAACACGAGAATGGGCAGGAAGATGATGATGGTGCACCGAAGGTTGTCTGGTAGATAATAATATATCTGTTCGCTGACAGTCAATCGCATCAGGATTCGCTTATCGCTTTAAGATTTTATTGGTATTATAAAAAGGCTCACGTTTGACCGTTTTCACAATTTCACCCCTGATGGTTCCTATATGTAGATTTAGGTTCATGAATTCTACTTTTGTAACTGTTTCGCTTTGATGCGCCCATATCCATATTATAATTTATTTCTAAAACTTCATGCAACACAAAAGTACCAAGGCGGAGTATAATGTAGATCGGTGGCCGTATTATTAATGAAAAAAAAAAAAGTTTTCTCCACTACTGTTCTTTGTCCACAGCGGCAGTAGTGATAGCCTTCTTCGTGTGCTGGGCTCCTTTCCACGTGCAGCGCCTATTCTTCATCTACGGCTACAATCTCCCGCAGTTCCACGTCATCAACGAGCACCTGTTCAACGTGGCTGGGGCGCTGTACTATGTCTCAGCGACGGTCAACCCCATCCTGTACAATGTCATGAGTGGCAGGTGAGGGCTTAATTAATTTAACAATTTTATGATTATTCAGAGAATGTCTTTTTTTCATCGATGTTTTCATTTTCAGCTGATAGTGAAAGTGCAATACAAACGTAAATAAATTAAAGGAAGAATTAAATGAGTGGTTCATTTAATTTATTTAGATTTGTATTGTAAATTTTCCAGAAGGGATCTTCCAATTGTGGTTTTCAGCAGCTCTTCTCTTCTTAATGTACATTGCCCAGAAGGGGTCCGCCAATTGTGATGAGCTCCTCTCAATTTGCACTTACTTCACCATCCGCCTGACACAGGACCTTATCGGACATCGGTCAGTTTGGTAGGTTAGTTATTCACATTCAAGTGAAAGAAACATGCCTTAATAGTGAATGACGCTTGAATAATGAAGTAAATAAAATATAACTGACTGGCCTGTTGGTCTCGTGGTTAGTGGCACTGACTGCTATGCCGGAGGTCGTGGGTTCCATACCCACCCAGGACACTCATGGCGAAATGGCGTCAGCGACTATCGCAACCTCGTTCGGGGCGCGCCACAATTGGGGCGATAAGGCCCATCCTTGAGGCGTGGCTGGAAAGACCTCACGGCGTTCTCAACTTCCGCACGACGCAGGTGCTTACCGAACACGGAAAGTTCGCTAAGTACCTGTTCCGGATTCGTGCGGAGGATTCGCCCGGGTGTCGCCATTGTGCGGAACACCCGGAGGACACGGTGGAGCACACTGTAGAGGTGTGCCCCGCCTGGGCGGAGCATCGCCGTGTCCTCGTGGAGGTGATCGGCGGCAGCGATCTCTCTCGCCGGGCCTTGGTTCAGGCCATGGTCCGTAGTGAGGAGGGATGGCAGGCGGTCGCCTCCTTCTGCGAAGCAGTAATGCTAGCAAAGGAGGAGGCCGACCGCATCAGGCAGAGGCAACGGGGCGCTCGCCCCAGCCGCCGCCGGGATTCCGATCCCGATTTCCGGCCACCGTAGGCGCGGGCTTGCGGACGGCGTGCAATGGGTAGCACGCTGTCCGATTGTCTGGTAACCGACCGGACCGAGCCCAAGTCGTCGACGGCGCGTTCTGTTCCCGCGCGCCTCAAGGAGCTGTCAGCACACCGAAGAGGCCCAGCCTGCTAACTGCAAGCAGGCAGGGTCGAAGCCTGCTGGGGTCAAGGGCCGTTTTCTGAGAGGAAGGCTCAGCCCCGGCACTATAGGCAACGAAGGAACGGGGTAGGTTTTTAGTCAGTAAGAGTCTGACACTACTTCCCGCTCCACCCAAGGGCGGGATTTGTCATTGGATGATTTTACCTACCATAAAAAAAAAAAAAAAAAAAAAAAAAAACCCACCCAGGACAAATGTTTGTGTGATGAGCACGATCATTTGATTTGTGTCTGGGTGTTATTTATCTATAATATGTATGTATTTAGAAATATATAAGTTTGTTTATCTGTTGTCTGGTACCCATAACACAAGCTTTGCTTAGTTTGGGACTAGACGGTATTGTGTGATAGTTGTGGAAATATTATATTATATTATTATATTAACTGTTTGATAAACAGATGACAGCCTTATTGGTCGTCAGCATAAAGAAATTAGAGTCTTGTGTCTGTTAGTCACTATTGAACCTTAACATTTTTACCAGAAAACATTGATTCTGCTGGATTGTTCTGCAGTCCGCAAGAATGAGCTTTGTACGAATACTATGTCAAGAAAACCATTTGTCATATAAATTCTCATAAAATGATATAAAATTTTGATATTCAACGTTCATTTTCCCGAATAATAAAGCGGAAAAGTAAGAAGAAAGTTTAATTTTGACACTCCTGTTCATTTTCGTACCATACACCTACTGCGCTAGCATACGCATCAAGATGGGGAAGGGAATATATTATCACCTTAAGGCATATAGTCCCTTGAAGATCTTGCATGCACACATAGGAAAACGGCGATAAGATCTTTATTGCTTTTTTCAAGTTGTAGAGTTTTGTTTATACTTTACTAAATCTCTGCATTAAGTGATTTTGTAATTACGTGATAAGCTCATCAGATTCACATAAGGATTTAACGCCTACTCATACTGCCGCCTGCGCCCGCATAGAGCACTGATGACCTTTAATACTATTTACTTTTTAATTTTCCTTGATTGATTGATTTACATATTATGCTATGTACATTTTGAAGAAAACTGAACCAGCAATTTTTTTGTGTAAACATATTTCAAAAGATAAATCTAGGCAGGCCTTTTGAAAGAAATAGGGAAAACAAGGTAAAAATTTTTTTGACTTAAGTATGAATCATACGAAAAAAACATAATGTTGATAATGTCCTAGGGACCCTACAGAAGGGTCAAAGCCTACTGGGGCCATGGGTTCGCTTCTGAAAGGAAGGCTGGGCCCTGATATGAAAGGCAACGTAGGAACGGGGTGGGTTTTTTAATCAGTAAGAGTCCGATACTATCTCCTGCCCACCGTAAAAAAAATGTTGATAATGTTATATATCTGAATCTTATTTTTTTTTAATCTATTACCCCAGCCATTACCGAAGAGTAAGCTTTAGAAAATCACTGTTTTATGACACTAAATGGGAGCACTAAATGGGCCATAAATTTGAATGTCACTGTACAGCTAAGTTTCAATTCTCTGTGAATTGTTGTCTAAAATATTAACACAATCAATTTCCCTAACTGAACCATTTTTGTCACTGACAGCGGCAGTAACATCAATATCAACTTCCCGACCCTTCCATGCTATCAAACAATGAGGACAAATAACCTTCCTCAACTCAACGTGGGGCCATTGATACAAGTGGCTTGCCATTAATCTGATACCCACCTATTGATGGGCTATTTACTCTATCGGATCCATTGTCAAGCATCGACCTTTGGCTAAAAGGAAAATAATGTCGAAAACACAATGGACAAAAGGGATCAAAGGCAACAATAATTCTACTCTACTATTAATAAAACCACCAGGATCATTATTTTCGTCTAATATTTTATATGAAAGAAATGGGAGTCCGGTCAATTGTCACGAAAGTGGTTTCGTGACAATTGACTCGGAGACAATGGAACACGGAAACATTTGGCTCCAACCTCAAGTAACACGGGACAAAGAAAACCCTGAAGATGAATTTCTCCTCCATAAGTCTTTAAAAAATTAAGAATGAATTCATATTAAAAAATAAATTCGCCAATATTGCTGTTCCAAGCGTCAAGAAATGTCAATTATTTCTAAGTTACGATGAAAAATGCCGATTCACCGTGAGAACAAAATTCAATAAAAAGAAGTAGTCTTTCAGCTAGTTGGTAGGTATATCACGTAAAGATACACCGATACTCATAAAATACTTTAACTTCATAATGACTTGCGAGACACTTGAGTACAAAGCCTTGGTCGGTACTTAAGTATAATATATAAAATAATATAATATTCCACATCTATCACACAACGCCGTCTAGTCTCAAGCTAAGCAGAGCTTGTGATATGAGTACTAGATAACTGATAAACATATCTACATATATATTTCTAAATACATACATATTATAAATTAATTAAACCCAGACACAGAACAAATGATCGTGCTCATCACACAAACATTTGTCCTGGGTTGGAATCGAACCCACGACCTGCGTGCGGCATAGCAGTCAGGGCCACTAACTACTAGACCAACAACTAGATTACAATATTTATATGTTGATACACGTCACGTTTTTTTTTTTTAAACTCGAATTAATTTACGCATGTACGAAATTGATTTCTTTAAGTAAACGTCACCTGATTGAGGGCAATGAACTGTAGGTAGTTAGTACGCAACGACCGACAATTCCCCACAAGGTCATTGACTCGTTTATTTAATGAAATTAAATTCGTACATGCGTATATTAATTCGAATTTTAGAAAAAAAACGTAGGTACTTTATTTTTTAATGTTATCTTTATAAATCGATAGTGTTTCATGTACTGAATCGACCCTCCACGGGATTAAAACGATCAAAATTTAACGGTGTATTATTGTCCTATATGCATTATTGTCTAGACTAGATAACAAAAAAGTGTATTTATCTATACAGCAATAATAGGGCTGGACTCTGTCCAAAGTACATAAAGCTGTAAGTATATGATAGTAGGTGAGTTGAGTATGTTATATTTTTTTCTTTACAAATTGATAGTGTTTCATGTACCGGATCGACCCTCCACGGGATTAAAGCCATCAAAATTTAACAGTGTATGTTGGCTAAGCCCTAGCTAGGGACGTAAGCACCAATAGTTTGTGGTAACAAACTTACTAAATGATCTAAAAACATCCTCTGAACTGAACCATAATATCATCGTAGATGTAGTAAATTGTTCCTATTAAAATTAACAACTGTTCAACGAGTTAGTTCCCGTATATTAACTAGAACACAGTCGGAACTTTTATCACAATTTATAATAGTTAGTAAAATAATTGTCTAATAGATTCTGTTTGGAATAGTTTACGACAAAACTAAACCAACATGATTTCCGGGAAACGTTAAACTGCTAGCTAAGTCAAGTCAGTAAGTTTTATGGAAAGTATTTTTTTTTTTTTATGGTAGGCAAAATCATCAAATGACAAATCTCGCCCTTGGGTGGGGCGGGAGATAGTGTCAGACTCTTACTGACTAAAAACCTACCCTGCTCCTTTCATTGACTTTGTCCCAGGGCCCCGGGGTTCATTTTCACATAACCCTTGGCCCCAGTAGGCTTCGGCCCTGCTGCCCCCCCCCCCCTATAGTTTGCTGACAATTCGTTAACTCGCCAGCTCGTTCGCTCGTTGACTCGTTAACTTCCTTAACTAGCAAGGTAACGTCAGTAAGTTTTACGGAAAATAAATTTGCGTTTACATTGACGCGTATATTAATCATCATCGACATCATCATTTCAGCCGAAAGACGTCCATTGTTCCTGTGTGTCTCGCATCCATCGGATTCCTGCAACCCATACCAGATAAGAGGCCTTTTAACGCTACGTCTTCCGGTACGCGGTCGCCACTCCAGAACCATTCGGCCCCAACAGCCATCTGTTCTGCGTAAATGAATTCCAGAATACTATTGCACATTTTAATTTTCAACTCCTCGCACTGAGCCGAGCGGAGAAAATTCAACAGTTCAGTTTAATTTTTTTAGTTGTCATTTAGTGTATTGAAAACTTTTATAAAAGTATTATATAGAGTGCCTACCTACTCGTTTTTATTCAATGTAGACAAAGTAGATTTCTAGAAACTTTATAAACACTTTGTCCTTCGTTAAAAGCTCAATATCAAATTAATAGACTATCTACGCCTTTTTTAAGGTTCCGTACCCAAAGGGTAAAAACGGGACCCTATTACTAAGACTTCGTTGTCTGTCCGTCTGTCTGTCACCAGGCTGTATCTCAAGATCCACGATAGCTAGACAGTTGAAATTTTCACAAATTATGTAGGTATTTCTGTTGCCGCTTTAGCACAAATACTAAAAACAAAATAAAATAAATATTTAACCCTTTAAATGCCGTAATTAGAGACACAATAGAAAGACAATAGGTGTGCGGACACCGATGTCCGTTTGGGGCTTGAGTAAGGGGGGCTCACGTACAAAAAAAATCGTAATTTTTTTTGCCTATTATGTTGTTGTTTTGTTGTTTACGTAGTCAATGGTACGGAACCCTTCGTGTGCGAGTCCGACTCGCACTTGGCCGGTTTTTATTAACTCTCAACGCAAAAAGAGAGGTGTTATCACGGGGTGTTATATTAAGTTTGAATGCTATGCGTGGGTGTCTGTCTGTCTGTGACACAATGCGACAATCCGACAACAAAAGGTACGACAGCTATTACATAGAAATTCTTCAAGGGGATACACGTTTGATGAAAATATGTCACATAGATAACAATACAGTTTTGCAATAAAAAATGGTTTTTGAATTTTGACTGGTAAATTATATAGATTTTATCTATTCATTATTCACACAAACAAAAACTTCTTAAACCAAAATTATGATATTTTTTGAGTCAGACGCGAATGAAGTCGCGCGTGCCAGCTAGTATTGTAATAAAAAGGAGACCCTTTTTATTACAATAAGTAAAAGGTCAAGCAACTCTTACCTCAGTTCCATAAAAGCAATGATCACGCACGAACGCACGGATTTATAAGCGCAGTAAGTATCTTTTCAAAGCTTTCGAATCTTGGTATAAGCGAACAGACATTCGGTCTAATACTAATGTATTATTCATTTTACATTACTCACTCTCAGTGCTAATTGCAATCCATTAGGCATGACTTACGATTCAGACGAGAAATAACCGCAGCTGGAAATGTGAAAATTAGTAGGGAATTAACTTTCTTCTGTGATTGAAATTTGTGAGTTACACAAGCCTTTTTCCTCAAAGGGTTAGACAGAAGTATAGGTTTTTTTTAGATAGGTAATCATCGTATAATTTCTTCTGCTTTGGGTGGATAAAGAGGGCGTTTAAGACTTACAATGGCCAAAACT
Organism: Leucania comma; assembly: GCA_958295575.1. Lineage (NCBI taxonomy): Eukaryota > Metazoa > Arthropoda > Insecta > Lepidoptera > Noctuidae > Leucania > Leucania comma. The sequence goes on along the minus strand of OY282477.1, from coordinate 15,918,713 downwards.
AAAAGCCATCTGTATCCTACAGTTGCCCTTTGCATTCTAGGGCCACGGACACTCTTTGAAATGTTCTCCCAGCCCCAACAGGCATTAAGCCTGCTAGGCCCCGTCAACCTTTAGCGTTCCCAAAATTTCGAGGTCATGTGATCAAAGCATTAACCATCAATGACTACATTTCAACAAAACTGTCATAGTAAATGTTGTTCCTGTTAAAAAGACCTATCCAACGACATATATATCTTTGCTCTTGGTGGGGTGTACCAACGGAACCCTTCTTGCGCGAGTCCGACTCGCACTTGGCTGATTTTTATTATTTTTATTTTTTGATTGGCCTGTTGGCCCAGTTTAGTGGCCCTGACCGTGCCCTGACTACAATGTCGGAGGTTCTGAGTTCGATTCCTGCAGACTACCTCCTTTTTAGTTTAAGTTCTTATAGCCCATCCAAAGGTTTTCTGGTAGATATCGCTGTCAGCGATAAGACCGCCATAATTGCATCATTGTAACAATTTCACAGAAACTTCTTTCTGTAACGCAATATATCAAGATATCGAACCAGTAAATAGCCTTATCGAATAGATACAGTCCCATTAACCCCAAAAATTGGCTACCAAATAATTTAACATAATTATCACTAACAAAAACAAGTCTAGACGACCGTAAACCCACGTCCGAAGAAAGGCAGCCTGTCTCTAACTACACTAAAACCCAGCGTCAATCAATCAGGTAGGCTTATCACAATCTCTAGACCACTGTTCCTCTCAGGTTGCGCAATCGACTTTTGGGCAGAACGTGAACAGAATTCTATCTTATTCACGTTTGTAGGCTAAGTTCACGTATGAAAGATGAAAAAGTGATTTCTTAATGAACCGGTAACCGTCTGCATCTATTCCGATCGTCGGCAGCAGTAGTTTTCTACGCGCGCTTTAGAGATATCACCAAAACCGTAGGGGTCCAGCAGGGCTGTTGCCCACTAGGGCCACGAGGAATTCCTTAAAAGAAAACCCTTAGTCCTTAGAACGCTAAGGGTAAATAACTGAAGGACACTGATGTGGTTTTCGCAAGTAAAAATCTGATACGCCCTGCCGGCTCCATCCCAGAGCAGGAGAAGTCATTTGATGATTTACTCAAAAAAAGTGTAATACATACTGTAGTTTCATAAAATTAAGTATTATTTGTGGATTTCATGAAAACTTTTATTTAGGTCTAGTGGTCGCAAGTGTTACTAATGAGTCGACGCTTTATACAAAGTGACATTTTCGCAGCGATATCGATTGTCGAAAAGTCTAATCGCCTTAGAAATTGCCGTCACTGTGGGGCACTGGGTGCCTGATGCCCAGTAGGTTAGTGCCGAGTTGATGACTCTTTCGGTTCAAGCACACTCAGCATAACTATATTGTATTTCTGTGCTCTTTTTTATTATTTTATGTGGTATTGTATTGCCTGCGTCGAATAACTTCTTTTATATTCTAAATATAAATTAACCAGATCACGTGAATAAGATTCTGTAGTGCATGCCGATACTAGGCATTTGGACTTTTCACTTTGCTTAGAGCCTTCGATATCGGTTGGGTTTATAGGTACGCATTGAAAATTTCTCAACAGCCTGAAGTCAGCAGTACTACCCAATTGATGAGAATAGGCTTGCCGTCCTGGGACGAAACTGCACCATAAACATAGCGGCCAAATGTGGTCGTATTATATGTGTGCCATACCTCTAACTAGCCGTTTAGGGATGAAGTTATATGGAAGCAACCGACCCACCGGCTGAACGCGTCTCAAAGGGTAATGGCCATCAGGATGGTCCGGGGATACCGCGCGGTCTTTTCCGAGGTAGCGATCCTCCTTGCAGGTTTGCTATCGTGAGATCTGGAGGTCAATTGAAGGACGCGTGTGGAGGTTTTAGACAATAAAAGTCTGACACTCTTTTTACTCCATCCAAAGTGTCCTCATCAAATTCAAATCATCAAATAACTCCTTATTTGATGATTTCGAACCCTATAATAAAGGAAACCGTTATGTTATGTATTTGGTTATATAAACAAGCTATAGCAAAGTCTTGACTATTTAATACATTCACAAAAATGGTAAAAAAAGTAACAACTGGCTCGTTCATCTCCTAAATGTCTTCAAAGTTTAAATCCCTATGTAGAATGTCCATCCATCTTGCTTGGCCTTTTACAACTGTGGATAGTCGGTACCTACACGTAGGTCAACCTATTTCAAGATTAACTAATATTTGTTACTGTATTTACCGAGGCTATAGCTGAAATACACTTCAATTCTTCAAATTCCAAAGTGCTGTGGTGAGCAAGGAAATTCATCAAGGAGTGATTTGGTTACTTTTGACGCTCCAAATGAAACAAAGTGCGTAGATGCTTTTATTTCCGAGTGAATACTTGTTACTTAGTGCCCTCTGTAGTATAGTTGTGCTCTATAATCATAATACTAGTTATTTACAGCGTCTTTACTTCCGTAACCAACCTCATATGTGAAGTATTTCGTGATAAAAAGTAGCCAATGACATTTTGCGACGGAGTAGTTTTGTATCAGGCAAAGAATCATAATCGGATCATTTATTAGACTTCCTTTGACAAACAATTTTACTTTTTTGCTAAATTAGTTGATTTTTTTTCAGCAGGAGTGGGAAGTTGTCATGGACGGCCAGGCTGACTCACAGACGAGCCAGTCTGTGCTGTGTGTTTGCCTTACATTTGGTCCAAAGACATCATGAACGTGTTATGATTGAGACATGATAAATTAGTTTAGTTGTAGTTTGTTTCGTAACGAGCAAGAAAAAGAAAAAGTCTGGGAACTCCCATTTAGACTTGAGTTTGTTTCTTTTAACCTTAAGTAAAGTAATAAACAGTGCCTTTGAGTTTGTCTCATGTAGGTACAGGTGAGAAAACACGTGATGGTACGGTCAATATTTTTACAGCCATTCATTGCAACTAATAGGCTTGGGCGGACCTTCTATTATCTGTATGTTGTGTTATTTTAGTTTGATTTAATTTTGGTGGATGATAACTGACGTTATTTTTAAATTTGTAAATTATTTTATGCGCTTAGCTTTTCTTTCGGCAAAATAAAGTGAATACGTTTCTTATTACACTACCTGTAATTCCTGATTGGTTGAATGTGTATTATGTACTGAACTTTGGGAAACCCCGTAGCCCTGGAAGGCAAAGTGCAATTGAAGGAATATAGATCAGATGTGGTTTTAGTTAGTAAAAGTCTGAACGCGGAATAACAGTTTACTTCAAATTCACTATCAAGTATGGTGAGGTGAGATGTAATAGAATAGCACTGTATACACAGTTAAATTTTGATCGTTTTAATCCCGTGGAGGGTCGATTCGGTACATGAAACACTATCGATTTCTAAAGAGAAAGTTAAAAAATAAAGTACTTTTTTTTAAAACTCGAATTAATTTACGCATGTACGAAATTAATTTCTTCAAGTATACGTCAACTGAGCGAGGCCAATGAACTGTAAGTAGTTAGTACGCAACGACCGACACTACCTACAATGCCATTGAGTTGTTTACGAAACGAACTCTACTAAACGAAAGAGACATTGATTGGTTTCACTAGTGGTAATGTTGTCAAATTAATAATATTTGAGACACTCATATTATTACTTGTCGTATTTTTCATTTCTTTTGACGTTCTTGCTTGTTTTCACTTATTATTTTGCTGATATTATTTGTAAGAATCGTATATCAAATAGAACAGAATAAGGGCTTGTTTACGGAGACCAAAAACCGGATTTTAACCAAAACGTGAAAGACTTAACACAAGATCACATACATAATTTATAATTATACATAATGTATATCTCTCTCCGTCTTCATGTGGACGTTTATTACCTAAAGTCTCATATTAAAGGATTTTCCAACCAAGCAATTAATCCTTTCTCCGTCATATTAAGTATATTAAACCAGCTTAGATTCCTAGACACAGATTATGTTTCTCTGTCGACGAAATTTGTAGCACGTCTTGGGGTTTTATAAAATTTGCTCCAGTTTCACAATGTAAAGGTACGAATAGACTACTGCACTTTATACGGTACACTCAGTGTATACTTCTAGTGTCTCTGTATGAACACGAGTGTCTTCGTATGCACACGAGTATTTCTAATTGCACACTCGATGTACGAGTATACACTGAATGTACCGTATAAAATGTCGTAGTCTAAACGTATCTTTATTCTGAAGTGATTTGATTTTAAATCACTCACCCTGATTCTATCTCCTAATAGTGAGAAAAAGTGGATAAAAATTGGACCAGGTTTTTGAGCAAGTAAACTGTCAATCTCAGTTAGAAGTTTTTTTTAACTCCATCTTAGTTAGCAGTATTTAAATGTCAAAGTAAATTGCAAGGATTCTTTTCTGAGCAAGATTTCGACTTCATTTCAATTAATTGTGTGAAAAGTGATTCAATCGTAAACAGATAAAAGGGAAAATATCGATTTTTAAGATAGTTGTGAATAAATAGAATAATGAAAAAGAAATAGCAGTAAAACCGTAGGGACCCAGTCCTTTGATCATTATGATAATGTTTTTGTCTTGGACTATCCTTCCCTGGATTCTGGATCTCGGATCCTGGATTCCCCTGGTAACGAAGCTTTTATAAAGGTCAAAGTTTCAAACTTATTAATAGTATCTAAAGTATAGTTTAAAAATTCAAAATTCTTTGTTTGTTTACTATCCAATTCAAAACCGATGTATAAAAATATTGTTTTGCGAAATTTTTGAACTGAGGCCAGTTTTATTGTTGTTTGATCCTTCGTTTAGTTATATAGTAGCATTTTTGTTTTGAATAGTTTTGAGACCATTTTTTTTATGGCAGGTAAAATCATCCAAAGACAAATCCCGCCCTTGGGTGAGGCGGGAAATAGTGTCAGACTTACTGACTAAGAACCTACCCTGTTCCATTCATTGTCTTCGACCCAGGGCCCCGGGTGACATTTTCACATAACCTTTGGCCCCAGTAGGCTTCGGCCCTGCTGGGCCCCTACAGTTTGCTGACAACTCCTTGACGGACGGACAGCGAGCTACTCATTGCCCACCGTCCGCGAGCCCGCGCCCATGGTGGCCGGAAATCGGGATCGGAATCCCGGCGGCGGCGGCTTGTGCGCCGTTGCCTGATGCGGTCGGCCTCCTCCTTTGCTAGCATTACTGCTTCGCAGAAGGAGGCGACCGCCTGCCCATCCTCCTCGCTCCGGAGCATAGCTTGAACCAAGCCCCGGCGCGAGAGATCACCGCCGTTGAAACCATGACCACAGCATTAACTTTAGAACATCAACACGTGGGCTGAAAAGTTAATTGACTAAAATAACAAAACGTATTTTTTTTATAGTTAAAATTCGATTTTATTATTCAATTTGTCATCTTTTAGAGCGATATAACGAATATAGCGGTTCTAAAATGTTCGACACAATTTTAATGGTATGTTTATTTTTAGACTCTTTTAATGGGTTCCTTTTTTCATGATTTCATCCTTTAAATGTATAACGTTATATAATAATCGCGTTGTTTGTCTAGCCCTTTTTAAGGTAATAAATGTATGTAATACCAAACGCGTCTCAGAATCATCATCATCATTTCAGCTGAAAGACATCCACTGTTGGAGATAGGCCTCCCCCAAGTGTCGCCACAATGAACGGTCCTGTGCGTCTTGCATCCACCGGATTCCCGCAACCTTTATCAGGTCATCGGTTCACCTTGTAGGAGGCCTTCCAACGCTACGTCTTCCGGTACGTGGTCGCCATTCCTGAACCTTCCGGCCCCAACAGTCATCCGTTCTGCGAGCACTGTGCCCTGCCCATTGCCACTTAAGTTTGGCAATTCTTCGTGCTATGTCAGTAATCTTGGTTCTACTGCGGATATCCTTATTCCTGATTCGATCATGCAAGGAAACTCCGAGCATAGCACTTTCCATTGCCCTTTGCAAACAAAAATAACAGCAACACTAGCAAAGGGCAATTTGCAAACTAGCTTTGTCCCAGAATACTAGTGCCATAATCTTACAAACCGCTTGTTGTGTCTTCCCGCGCTGTGGACTAGTTCATCAAATGGGACTGCACTCGGCTGACAATTGATTGGACTCTAGAGTACACTGATTGAGTCATGTTTCATCTGTTGTAATATATGGACGAAAAAATTCGTGCATATTACGCCTACGGTTAAAATATCAATAAACATAGCTTAGATTCATTATCACGCTGTTGTTTTTGATCGTTTGTGGGTACATGCGGCACCCACTTGGCACACAGCATTCGCATGCCCAAACATTCATGCACGATGTGTCCAATATGTTCCTTTGATATATTGAGTCTTGGCTATCTCAATCAACTCCATTTTACGATCATTCATAATTATGTTTTAGACTGTTTTAATGTTTTCATTGGTAATAGCTTTTTTGGGGTGTAAACTGCGTTCATTGTCATCGATACTCATATCCAAAGAGGATAGTAAATATAGGAGGAATTCATAAACTCAAACTCAAAATCGTTTATTTTACGTAGGCCTACATGGGCACTTTTAAAACGTCAGAAGCTAGCGCACGGTTCCAATTGGTCGTTTCCTATGGAGAAGAACCGGCAAGAAACTCCATGGTTACTCTTTTAAAAAAGTGATTGTTTTTACAATATTTTCATACTATAATATTTATATATATAAGAGGACAATGTAGACCGGTCAACTTTGTACCCGAAAGCACGATAAAAATTGCCCCCTTAAAAATCTTCTTTAAACTTAGCAAATCACTTCTCAACGGTTTATTTTGCAACTGGAGAGTCCAAATCATGTTTGTCAATCCAAGCTTTAGCTTCGACATGACTTTTTTCATCAAAAATCAATGTTCAATTAAAACTCGATTTTTTTTCTACCGAATTTTAACAATAAGCTTATGATGCTTCACTTATAATGCTATATCTCAAGATTCAACTGTCCGACAGCTGTGAAGGTTGTACACATATCTTTTAAAAGTTGCACATAAATTTAAAAAAAAAAGAGGTTTGCAATCCGATGGATGCGAGAAGCACTGGGAAACCCATGTCCAATATTGGACGTCTTTCGGCTGAAATGATGATGGTGATGACCACATCAATTCTCTATCCTTCAGTTGCCTTTTGCGTTTCTAGACAATGGTTTCCTTTGAAGATTTCATGGTAGTCGGCGACCCTGTAGGAACTTAAAACAAACCTTAATTATTCAGTAGAACAATTACATTTACAGTCAAACATTATTGTTTCATGTCATTCATAATTGTTCCAGTGGGCCTATGAAACTTAAAACCCTTCCAGAGTTTCATCATTATTTATAAGAGATTATAAAACAATTAATTTAACAGTAAATATGCAAACATTAACAAGCTTAAAGGGAACTGGAGTACACTTAAGACCAGTACCTCTACCATGAGTTTTAAGCAATAGTATTCGTCGCTACTCGATATCGACGCCGTAAATATTTTGTATGGCAAATTGGTTCTGCAAGTGACCGCTAGAGGCGCTGCAAAATTTGCCATACAAAATATTTACGGCGTCGATATCGAGTAGCGACGAATACTATTGCTTAAAACTCATGGTAGAGGTACTGTTAAGGAATGTCACTAGTAGTTTAATTAATTTTATGTTTGTGGAAACAAAATATTATTTTTATTATATATTATTGTTATTTATTAAAAAAAAACTTTTGTTTTAGATTTATTATATTTTGTCTTTTTTTATCATTAAACTTAGCTTCCACTTCTGCTCTCTCATTCTAGCATACTAACCGTGGGAGGGTCCTGGTGACCTGTAAAATCAAAAATCAAAAAATCAAATCTAAATAATTTTTATTTCATATAGACCTACATGGGCACTTATAAAACGTCAGAAGCTAGTGCACGGTTCCAAATTGATCGTTTTCTATGGAGAAGAACCGGCAAGAAACTATGGTTACTATGTATGTAATACAGGTTGTTCCACATACCTACATCAGGCACCAGTCCCTCACAATATTAGTTATAAATTGTTAAGAATACCTTATGAAGGGTTTTTTTTTATCGATTAGTATGCAAGCATATCTCAGAACTCGGTCTGAACCATTAGAGGGGCGAATACGAAGAGCCGAAATCAACTCGCAAAGGCCCTTTAGACACTTAATGGAATGTGGTTTCAACCGACGATTATCCCTGTACGCGCTATCCAAGTGCACTTGAGCACAACCCTCGGTTGGTGGGAAACTATCGTGTCACATGAAAAACAAAGATGGTTTTGGAAGAATTAAGTGAACTGATAACAAAGAACTATGTAAAGGCTATGCTGTCTAAACAATGTTATTTTATTATTCTCTTATATTATTCCTTGTATATATATATATAAATTATATTTTTAAATATTTTTTTAAACAAAATCATAAAAAAAATTAAAAACTATAAAAAATAGTTTCCCACCGGTATCGGGAAGAGGTATTTTATTATTATTAGTTTTTTTGCCATAGTACTACTTGCTTAAAGTCAGCTAAAATGCCATAGGTAGATAGTTAAAGTCGGCAAAAACTAAACAAATATTCTAATTTCTTGATTTATTTCATCAGTGCTTAAACCTAATACTACGAAAGTCATTTGACTGATAAAAGCTATACAGAATATCGCTTCCAACCCAGGACAAATGTTTGGATGATGAGCACGATCATTTGTTCTGTGTCTGGGTGTAATTTATCTATAATATGTATGTATTTAGAAATATATTAGTATATTTAAAAGTTGTCTAGTACTCATGACACAAGCTCAGCTTAACTTGGGACTAGACGGCGTTGTGTTATAGTTGTGGAATATTATTAAAATAATTTTAATTAATTTTCCTCTTGATCCCGATGCGGCGATGCTTTCATCGTCGACAAATATTTTTGATTCTATTATTCTTGTGATTGCATTATCGTGTTGTTTACATCGGATTTTTTAAAAGGTTTTATTTTGAGCGTTTCCTCTGAAAGCTGATTTTTTATTTTATTTGCGCACTACTGAGTGCCTAATTTATTATTGACTTAACACAGGGTGTCGGTAAAGTAGGTACCTATTTAACCCTAGTTAGTGGTGTAAGATTGCAGTTACGAGGCAATCTTTAGTAAAACTATGATTTTTTAGAATTATATTTATTTATACTTTATTGTACACCAAGATTACAATATAAAAAGGAAACCTTATAAAAAAGAAAACATACAATCGGCGGCCTTATCGCACTCGGCGATTTCTTCCAGGCAACCTAGTATGGATAGAAATTGCCAGGACACAAAATGGGGTTGCACTCGGTGCAAATATAAAAGCAAACAAAACTACATAGGTACTTAATACTAAAATAGATACATATATACATACATATAAAAATATACAGGCAAGAGAATAAGTGATACATCGAAAGCAAGGTCACAGTATCAAGTAATGCTCCTTCACAAGCCTTTTGAACACAGGTAGTGTTTGCGCACGTTTTATTGACACAGGCAAAAATTCCAAAGACCTGGCCAGTGAATGCCTTATCCAGGAAGGTACTTGAATGCATTGGCATTTTAAGTTTCAAATTATCTGATGATCTAAGAGTCTTCATGTGGGAGTCGCAAAGAAATTGGAACCGTTCTTTGAGGTAAAGAGGGGAAGAAGGGAAAAAGAGCACCTTATACAAAAGGAAAAGAATACGAGCATTACGGCGAAGGCGAATTGGCAACCACTTGAGTTTAACAAGAAATTCAGAAACATGGTCATATTTGCGCAAACCGAATATGAACCTTATACAAAAGTTTTGATTCGCTCAAGTTTATCCAGGTGTACTTCAGTGAGGTCAAGATAGCTGGCATCAGCATAATCAAGGATGGGTAGAAGGAGAGATTGTGCAAGCGTTATCTTGGTGGCAGTCGGCAGAAAATTACGTAGTCTTCTCAAAGATCCAGCAGATGCGAATAACTTGCGGCTGACTTCTTGTAGCTGGGCAGTCCAAGAAAAATTCGTGTCGATGAATACCCCCAAGTTCTTAACTTTCTCAATAAATGGAATTACTGAGTTGTTAAAAGACACTTGGGGAAGAGTCGTCCAGTCGATCCTCGAGACCATCCTAGAACACAGGGTTCACCATAAGTCCGTACCTTTTGCTCCAGTCGTGTCGTCAATTACGCTTCAATGACGAATATCTGAACCTAAAATACCCGTGTCTTGATTAGCCTAGGTACGATAACATTGTAATCTATCGACCGTTGTATTACGTAAACTGATTTTTACTGAATAACCGTTACTGAATTTATCATCGCAATGATATCGGGGGTGTTACCCCCCAAAGTGGCCTCCAACCTCCCCATACAGCCACCCCGAGCCTCACAACTGAGAACTGGTCTGATTTAGTATCATTTCTGAATCTGATCGCTGTTAGAACAATACACACACAACATTGGAAAACAATATAGGTACAATGAATATTTGGTCAATCTGGATAAATACACATGCACTGGGAAATAACAAGATCGCTCACCGATATACTGCTAGCTCCGACCCTCAGTGAGCCAGCCAAGTGGGCTGGCGCGCGCACTCGCTGACCACCATTGCGCGCTATCCCCTCTTCTCCCACATCACGCCACGTCCTAACTAATCATTATCTGAGGGTACCTATAGCACGGCCTCTACGCTATATGACTACCCACCGAATCGACACATATACGGCCAAACACTACATAAACACTAAATTGTGTTGCACCTTCTTTCTAATGGTAAACTAATGAACTATTCATACATGGCTTAAAGGGCTAAAAAACATTAACAAAAAAATATACGACTTCGCATTCGCGACAAGTCGCATATACGGGCCAGATCAAGGTTAATGGTCAATATAGCCTCAGACAGCTTACCAAGAGGAGCTCGTGAATATATTTGAAGGTCATCTGCATAAAGGTGGTAGGAGGAAATTAATTCGTTGGAGATTGAGTTAATAAAAACTGCGAAAAGTAAAGGACATAAAACGCCACCCTGTGGCACCCCGGCAGAAGTACTACACCAGGAAGACATGATTTCTCCGATGCAAATACGTTGCCGTCGACCAAACAGGTAAGTACGAAACCAGTCAATCACCGATGGAGATATATTAAGAGAGCATAGAATACCGAGCAAAACATCAAAATCAACAGTATTAAAATCATTACTGAAATCTAGCAAAGCCATGACCGTCAGATTACTACTTTCCATGGTTGACCTTATATCGTCCGTAATATTGAGAAGCGCTGTAGTGGTGCTATGACCTGGACGGAAGCCGGACTGAAAGGGGTTGAGGAGATTATTTTTGGAAAGGAAAGTGCTTAATTGTTTGTGGATTAAACGTTCTAGGACTTTGGACAGGAATTGTAAAATTGAAATTGGACGATATTCAGAAAAGGACATGGGATTAGATTTTTTAGGGAGAGGAATAATTTGAGCATCTTTCCATGAACTTGGAAAGACACCGCTAGACGCAGAGAAGTTGAGGATGTGACAAATAACAGGGAGAATTATGTCAAGCACCGGCAGTAGCATTTTACGGCTGATACAGTCACTTCCCACCGCATTGGAAGTACCTAATCGCTAGTATGGTCTTCTTAACATCACATGCGGAGAATTGACCAAATACGAATGAAGAATAACTGGGAGTCGGAAGAGATGAAAGATAATCTAATGTATTCAGTTTTGTTGTCCTATCAAAATTGGACGAAGCTGTAGAATGACTATTCATCGCATCGATGTCTAAATCTTTAGGAAGCGACTCTTGTTGCGTTTTACCGACCCCCAATGATCTAAGAAAATTCCAAACTTTGGATGCGTCCCCATTTTGGACGGAGTTATGAATATGTTGGCGGTTAGCATTCCTACACACCTTATTACAGTGATTACGGATGGACACATATCTTTCTCTATTAGCGTCGCTAGGGTGACGCTTAAATTTAGACTTGGCTGTAACTTTTTTCTTCATTAATAATTTAATTTCATCCGTCAGCCACGGTGCCGGAAAATGTTTGACCTTGACTGCCCGAACAGGAGCGTGGTGATCGTAAAGCTCAATAAGTTTGGTGGTGAAAATATTAACTTGCTCATCGACTGATGTAGAGGCAAATAGAGTAGACCAATCTATTTTGCTAGCATCCTCGCAAAGACTGTCGACGTTCATGCCACCAAAATTGCGTTGCATGAGAATTTTGGCTTTAGCTTTAGGTGGACGAATCTTGTATGAGAGAAAAATCTGATCATGATAAGAAAAGGCATCAGCTGAGCATTGGCCATACTTAGCGACGCGATCAGGAGAAGAGACCATAATTAAGTGAAGGAGTACAATTAGGAGAATTTCCATTTTTTATTTTTTTTCATTGCGTACGAACGAACACATTAAAAAGAAAATATCTAATTTGGTGCAATCGTTCTGAAGCTATGCGTACATACATATCAGAGATTCATTTTTGTTTCGATAGATAGATGTGAAATCTCTAGGTACTTATATTGGGATGTTTGTAAATCAGTCCTGCCTGAATGCCTAAAAGGTTTTGTGTTTTTTAGAGTTCTGTACCTCAAAAGGAAAAAACGGAACCCTTATAAGATCACTTTGTTGTCCGTCTGTCTGTCTGTCTGTCTGTCAAGACTCTTTATCTCGGGAACGCGTGGAAGTATCGAGTTGAAATTAAAACCATATACTCAAGTTTACGGTCTCCTGAAGCTGTGAAAAATCAAGCTTCTAAGTTAACGAGAAAAAGATTCGAGCGTTTATATCGCAAAAAAACATATATTTCGACACTCGCAAAGGAATCAAAATTCATAGGGTACTTTCCGTTGACCTAGAATCCTGAAATTTGGTATGGAACAAGGATAGAAAAAATATAGGAAAAAATCTGAGAACTGTTTTGTAGTTACGTCACAAAAAAAACTTTTTCCTTTCGGAAAATCTTCGAAATTCGATTCCAGAATTGAACTATGTACATTTTTTTTTAATTATTGATAGGTTCGCGCTTGACCGCTATCTCACCTGATGGAAAACGACGACATAAGTTTGTACAAAACCCTCAGTGTGCGAGTCTCGCACATGCCCAGTTTTTTTTTTTTATTAGGTGTTTCACGGAGACGTACGACCCTAACGTGTTACCTAATATTTTTCTAACTTCCACAAGCGCAACCACAGGCAAAAGCTAGTGATTCATATGTTAAGGGGATTACATCGCCCAAATCCAAAAAAACACCTAGGTTGATTGAAGTTTATAGATTATTCCTTATGTACGATTACCATATAAAAAATGAAGGGGATACTTAAGGACATTACTAATAAATTGTATTGATTACGTTTCTCAAAAAAATACCCTAAGTCTAGAAAAAAAATCTGGTAAATAGGCCTTTTTTGAACATTAATTCCATATTTTCTCGAAAATGGCTCCATATTTATACATTGAATTTATACCAAAATATATGTTACGATAAATTGAATAACTTGTATTGATTTTTTTTCTTATTTCATTGAATATCGATAAGTAATCAAGAAAAAACTCGAATCAGTACTAACACCCCGCGCGCAGCACCCCCTGCAATGCCTGTGTAGAGGTCAATTCTTCCCTACTAGTGTAGAGGTAAATTCTTCAAGGTCATTGTAATACCCTTAATATCACAGGTAACAAAGTTTAATGACAAGTAAGCTCCTTTTCATTTAAGTTAGTAACGCGGAGCTTTAATATTTATTTAACTAGAATTTCTCCTGACATTGTGGATTTAAAGTCCCTACGTTCCGCTTGTTACAATGAACGTTGATGATAATCTATATGTAACTTAGATTGTTCTCAAGCCAAAACTTATTATAATAACTTTGTGTGACTTATCCTGAGTTGTCAATTAAGTAAAGGTCGATGACACTAATCCTACTTCGTTTGTGAAGGTTATCGACCCTTTCGCTCGGTACTTGTAATTTTGTATGTGTATACACCAAATACACAAGTTTTTTTTCTATAATTCCCAACAGATTTAGTACATTCCATTTAATTCCATTAAAAACATAACATGCATATGAAAATAGTAATAAATTAATTAATTTCAATAAATAAATTCAATTAATTTTCATCATTTTTATATTATGTTATTAAATATGTCTATAATATAATTATATATATGTTATACATTGAGTACACATTTAAGGGTTAAGGCCTCCTCCATCTTTCTCCATTTCTTTCTATCTTGTGCTAGTCTAGTCCAAGTGGGGCTTTTTTTGGTGGTGGGTAAAATCATCCGATGACTTCTCTCGCCCTTGGGCGGAGCGGGAGATAGTGTCAGACTCTTACTGACTAAAAACCCACCCCGTTACTTCGTTGCCTTAGATACCAGGGCCGAGCCTTCCTTTCTGAAGCAGACTCTTGGCCCCAGTAGGCTTCGACCCTGCCTGCCTGCAGCTAGCAGGCTGGGTCTCTACGGTTTGCTGACAACTCCTTGAGTAGTCCAAGTGGGGCTGACTGCCGCCACGATGTCGTCACACCACCGGCGCTTAAGTCGGCCTTGAGGGCGTGGTACATCGACACTATAGACTATTTGGAATATGAAAGAAGAGAAGAGAGGCCTTGGTACAAGAGTGGTATTGTAAGCTGACTAGGCAAAATATGTTAATGAGATGATGAACTTCAGATAAGTATGGAAATAAAGACCATGTTACGTGACCCCAAATCGCTCATTGTGACAAAGATGACATAATTCAATTTTGAATAGATTTATCCTCAATATCATTGTCTTTTGAGGATATATCCAAAAAATATGACGCAATATGTAACTTAATGAAATATTTTTTTCTAATTCGATAGTGTAAAATTATAATTAATATATTTTGAAATTATATTTTATGTCATCAGTATCTTTTTTTGAGCTATGCCAGTCTTTTTTGCTGATGAGCGAAATATAATGCCATAAAATTATGATAGATACAGTGTATAATTATTTTTTTATTTAATAATTCTATTTTTTGAGTCGAGTCATCCTTAACTTATATGAGCAAAATTGTATGATGCTAAATGTAAGAGAATGATGATGAGGTATCTAGATTTTGACTAAACAAAGCTGTACAACAGTATATTCTACAAACATTACACTTATATATTTTTGTAACAACAGTGGTATAATGAATGTTCGGAAATATAATACTTTGAATAAATGTTATTTCGGCTTAGGGTTACACTGGTGAAAAGTTTTTCGACCAAATGAACCGTCGGAGTAACAGAAAAAATCTAATTTATAATAAATAGGTCAACTGATACAGTGACAAAAGTGACTTCGATGAAATGAAAACAAAAAAAAACAAAACGATAATAGTTGAAAAGTTTTAGGAGAAATGAAATTCGTTCAAATATTTTAGAACTTACCACATGCTTTTCTTAAATGCTAATTGTGTATTAGGACCATTTCGAGACCAATTACAGTAGATTGAACATTTCGTACGTGATATCCTCTCGTTATCTTGTCTTGATAATCTCTTGTAAATCTCCTCTTAGCTTTGTAATTCTATTTAAACCGCATTCATGGTTAAGATTTCTCTGAATCATTCAGGATAACGATACATTCACGCGTTTCTTTCGTTAAATTGTGAAGGAGACATTTAATTAACCACACTCTATTTCGATTGCTTTTATTTGTTGATAATGGCAAAATAATTAAACTGCCTTTTACGCAATTTTCGTAATTGGAAATTAAAACACCTTTTCCTTGTAATGTTATTGAAACCTTGAGGAGAGATTAAACGCATGTGACTAAAAGAGTGTTTGATATAAATATGGATGGATGAAGGGAGAGAGGAAGCCCGAAAAAAACAGTAAAGTGAGTGATAAAAATCGTGATGATTACCAGGGGATGCGCACGTAAAAAAATGTTGGTCCTACCTAAGTTGGTACTTAAAATGGGTCTTGGGCTGGTACTGGGATAATGTTGGCTGATTTGCATGTGTTATTTATAGATTTATTTTAATTAAAAATAGCCATGATCACTGTTTTAGAGAGCGGTGGTGGCCGAGTGGTAACGGCCCCGACTTACGAGGTCGCAGGTTCAAACTCCGCTTTAAATACCGCCACAATGACAGACCCTATACGTCTCGCATCTATCGGATACCCGCAACCTTCACGAGGTCACCGGTTTACTTTGTAGGTTGATGGGAGGCTTACCATCCACACAACTACGCGCTACGTGTAGATAAATACAACTTACTAAAACCGCATAGCATAGCAGCATAGCATCAGCCTTATAATGTTCCTACTGCTGGGACTCAGGCCTCCTCTCTCTAGGAGAGGGAATGAGCCGTAATCCACCACGCGGGTTGGTGGATGTCACATGTCTTCGAATTTTTGGTTCTAGGACATGCCGGTTTCTTCACGATGTTTTTCCTTCACCGTTTTGAGAACAGTTGTGATGAAATAAATTATACAATGTAATGCGCCTGGCTGGGTTTGAACCTACCACTCGTAAGTCAGGGTCGTTACCACTCGACCACCACTGCTCAGAAAATATGTAATATTAACAAAACGACCAATTATTAGAATAGATAGACTATTATCAAAAGATCGAGTTCCTTCGACTGCCATTTATTAGGTATTTCGCGTCGTAAAAGGATCCTATTTCAACACAATCTGTGACAAATTGTACAAATAAATGTCTGTAATTATTAGGTAAGGGCACTTGTAACCAATAACTATAAGAATTGCGCAGCGATTAGTGGAATTCCCAGTCGGAGTCTGTGTTTCCTGATAGCTACAACCAAGGGGTCTTAAAGGCAAGAGTGAATAGGTTACTTCTAGTAAAGCGTGTCCCTTCGCCGATCATATTGTCGCTTACCGATAGTGGTACAACGAGAGCCTATTAATAAAAAAGTGAAATGGTAAAGCATTGATCTTAGTCTGAGAATACGTATGAGCGTAAGATATGAGCGGCGAGGAGTTGTTCCCAAAGGTCCACGACTCCATTGTTCTCAAAAAATGAAAGTTCGAATATTAGTTCCCAATGTGTCCATGATTTTTTTAAATATTAAACATTTTCTTTCCCTACGATTCCATAAGAATGTAGCTGTATGAATGATCAATGTTTATTATTTCTATTTCTAAGAAATAAAAGACAATGAATATTTTTATTTAATAAAAGCACTTAAATGAAACGGTAAAACTTACTAAAAAAAAGCGAATAGGTGCACGCAAAAAAAAATAAGTTTTACAACAATATAGTAAATAATTTAAATCTTTCCCTAAAATAGACTTAAAAATTATAGATCAAAGTTTCAGAACTATCAAAGTAAATCAAAATAATAATCGTAGTTAGTAACAATTTTTTTCCTAAGGCTTACAAACTGATTAAGACCAATATGAAATTGTTTTTACTGTCTGTAGTCGGGAAAAATCTCGTGGACCCGTTGGGAATTGGTTTACTTTTAAAACACGACATGGACTGTATGGGAAATTAAGAACAATAGAAACATAGACCTCTGGGAACAACAATAGCTCACCGTTCGTTAAAAACGAATCCCAGATCGATCGACAGCGCGTTGTGTTCCATGAGAGCCCTAAAGAGATGTCAGCAACACATGACAACGATGACAGTTAGGGCCGACGCCCGCCAGGTCCACGGAGTGCTCGGAAGAGTCAGCGTGGCTCTAGCAAAGAGCAATTGAAAAAACACTGGATTTTAGTCAGTAAAGTCTGACACTTCCCTCTCGCGCGGGTAAAGACAATTCATTATTGCCCATCCAGAAAATTATAGCATTGGACTGGGTTTAATCTTCTTATTTCAAATCGAAAAATATTTATATAAATCAAGCGATCAATTAATAAAAAATAGATTAATAATGAACCCAAGTTATTGTCATCGTAAATAGGTACTACATTACTAGCATACATAGCATCAGCCTTATAATGTTCCCACTGCTGGGACTCGGACCTCCTCTCTGGGAGAGGACTACATTACTAATTTATGTCAATTCTTTTAATGATTTTTTGGCCTTCAGAAAAGGTGAATTGTTACTCCCGTACGCTGCTTTACCCTAAGTCTTTTTTCTGTTCAGTAGGTACGCACTCTTTTAAGTAATACAGGAAAAATTTTTAACCACTGCGTAAATTTTTTTTGGTGGCTCAGTGTAAGCAATAGAACACATTTCCATTTTTAGTTTATGACTTTTTTTTTTCTCATTTTTCCACTTTGTCCCAATTTGAAATAAGCAAGACATGGATATAATTTAATAGTAATACTATGAATGAGCATGAATGAAAACGCGAAGGCCGCCGGCCGCTGGACCACGCCCAGCGCACGAGACGGGGGTGCGGGGGCATGCGGCGCCGGCGTTTGATAAACAAAACGCATGCACACGCAGTACGTCACTTGCGGAAGTGGAGGTCGGACGATCGCGCCCTTCGCCGTCCCTGCGCGTGTGCCGCGTACTAGATTATTAGCGTAGTGACAATGTCTCATTTTACTCACCGCGAGTGTTATGAAATGGTGCGAGTGTATTTGTTAAGCAATGAAAATTTACGAGCAGCACGAAGAAGATACGAAAGGGAGAGCGTACCTCGTATGCGAGCCCAAGGGATCCTCAATCCCACGGTCCCTAATGAGAGGACAATTTTAGCAGCTAACCAAAGGCTGCTTGATCACGGCCAGTTCAGAACACCGAGCCACGCACAAGGGTCTGGCAGACCTCGACTGGCAGTCGAAGCCGAAGACGTCAAATTTGATTTTTTTGAACGCAATCCAAGAGCCAGTACCTACGACGCAGAACGACGTTTTGGTGTTAGCCAAAGCGCAGTATGGAAGCTGCTAAATACAGCCGGACTCCATCCATACCACTTTCAGCCGGTACAACAACTCCATGACCCAGACCCAGCACCACGTCGAGCCTTTTAAATCACACCACATTTTTTTAAATACGCCAAAATGCAATTGTTTCAATCTAAATTGTATCATATCTAAATACCTATCATACCTAAATGATTTATTTTGAATGGATTAAAACGTATTACCTACTTTCTTTATTATGATTTATTTTCTGCATTTTAATGGTCCTAAGCCCATGAAAGTATGAAGGATAAATTGGAATTACGTTTACAAATAACTTTACACAGTCTTAACTTAAAAAATTGTAGCGCTAAACTGGGGTCAATAATCGCACCGCGTAAGTAGGTACCGTCGCATAGAGCGAGCGCGCGTGAGTACTTCTGATACCAGCTGGCGCGTCAGGCGAGCGGTCGACGCGCGGCGTGAATCGGGCGACCAGTCGACGGACTGGCAAGCGACGTCCATAAAATAAATTTCTGAGTAAACAAGTCTCGTAAGCGTTAACTTAATTTTTTACTATGGAAACATATCAAAATAAAAAATACGTGTTTATTAAAATATATTCAAGTTTATTATGTCAAAATTTGCGCACTGGTTAAAAACTTTTCCTGTATAAACAACACATCAAATTCAAAAAAGTTGTGCTCAAACAGAACTACTTCTTGATCGTCCGTTAACAGGTAATCAAAACAAGAATTAAACTTGGACACACTATTTTATAAATAGACAGATAGCACTTCAATATTTTCTCTTTGAATATACCGACTTTCATTTTGTTCGTAAAACTTAATTCTGTTAAAAAGGGCCGGCAACAAACTTAGTTTGAAATAGTTGATCGATAACTGATTGAATTACGAGAGTTGGGAGCACGAGAATTCAATATGTTTACTATCAAACTATGCAAAGAAATATACATCATCATCATCATCAGCCTTTTAATTTTCCCACTACTGGGACACAGGCCTCTTCTCTAAGAGAGAGAATGGGCCGTAATCCACCACGCGGGCCCAGTGCGGTTTGGTAAATGTCACATGTCTTCGAATTTTTGGTTCTAGGACATGCCGGTTTCCTCACGATGTTTTGAGAGCAGTGGTGATGAAATAAATTACACAAAGTAATGAGCCTGGCCAGATTTGAAACCGCGACCTACAACTCGTAAGTCGGGGCCGTTACCACTCGGCCACCACTGCTGTCTCAAGGAATATACAGTATTTTATTACACAATCTCCGTCTACCGTACTCTTCCGATGCACTACACTGGTAGTGCGTTTGTATTGATATCTATGTACAAACTGTGCCCTAAGTGGGTTAACCCAGGGACTTGACAAACCATTTTAATCAAATACTTATGTGCCAGATTGATAAAAAATATGGTACATCAGTAACACAAGTTAACTCATCATCATTATCATCATTTCAGCCAAAAGACATCCACTGTTGGAGATAGGCCTCCCCCAAGTGCCGCCACAATGAACGGTCCTATGCGTCTTGCATCCACCGGATTCCCGCAACCTTTACCAAGTCATCGGTCAACCTTGTAGGAGGCCTTCCAATGCTGCGTCTTCCGGTACGTGGTCGCCATTCCAGAACCTTCCGGCCCCAACGGCCATCCGTTCTGCGAGCAATGTGCCCTGCCCATTGTCACTTAAGTTTGGCAATTCTTCGTGCTATGTCGGTAACCTTGGTTCTACTGCGGATATCCTCATTCCTGATTGGATCACGCAAGGAAACACCGAGCATTGCCCTTTCCATTACCCTTTGAGTGACTTTAAGTCTTCTGATGAGGCCCATTGTAAGCGACCACGTTTCGGAGCCATATGTCATCACTGGCAACACGCACTGGTCAAGTTAACTGTCTACGGTTAATCGATAATTTCAGGATATAAACTGGAATATAAACACATACACCCCTATTTTTTACTGATCATATTTGTATAGTCAAAAGTACAAAAAACGAAATCCCAAAATTGTCCACGAAAATTTGTCATTATCGGTAAATTCATAATTGAATCATCATTCATAACAACTACTACTAGAAAATACTAAGCGCAGTGTTTTTCCATTTTTATTGTCATTTTTTCATTCATAAAAAATAACCTGTACAGTTTTTCCATAAATTGAGTGAGATTTTGGGATATAAACAAACGCTCATAACTTTGCTGTTTATGAATATTATGCATTGAGACTTTACTTAAATAATAACAAGACCTTTTCTAATAAGCCCTTTAAGTATTTGCCATAATTAAAAATAGTGGTGTATAAACACTTTTTTTTAGATAGGAAGCCATCTAATGACTTCTCCTGCTCTAGAGCGCGAGGTCGTGTCAGACTTTTACTGACTAAAACCCACTCCTTTGTGCTTTCATTGCCTTGCGTTCGAGGACCGTGGGTTTTCCTTTCAGAAACGAATCCATGGCCTCGATCCTGCTGCGCCCTTACGGTTTTGCTGATATCTCCATGAGGTGCGCGTGTAACACTACGCGCCGTCGACGACTTGGGCTCAGTCCGGCTGGTTATCAGACGGCCTGACGGCGAGCTACCCATTGTTCGCCGTCTGTTATCCGGCGCACATGAACTCTGCTGACGTAATTTAGATTTGTTAAGAATTTATTAAAATAGCGTTTAATAACGATTGTATCCCTGCTTACCATCAAGTCGGATTGTATAATTTAAAAAAAACTTTAAAACAAACTTACCAATTTATACTACCTTAGGTAAATTGCAAGTTTATTATCAGTAAAGTATTGTCACATTCTTCATTATCCAGTATCCGTTCGATTCGCAATCAACGATCACACAAACTTTAATTTATCAATGTTTTAATCAAGATATTTTCTGAAATTTAAAATATTATCAATATATTTTGTAGAAATAGAAAATGTCTGACGAAGTTGTTTGTTGGTTTTTAATTTTATGTGACAAGACTTGGTCTAAGGCCGTGTTTACGGAGACGCGGCGCGTTGGACGTTTCGTCGTACATTGCAGCGGCGGGCCGCGTCATCGCTCGCGCAAACACAAACATATGGCAATGTACGACGGACCGCCCGACGTGCCACGCAACGCACCGCGTCTCCGTAATCGAGCTCTCAAGTTTAGACCAAGTCTTGTCACATAAAATTCTCTATAACACAAACTTTTTATAACATTAGTTTAGACTCTAAATTAATGTTATAAAGAGTTTTCCGTCAGTACGGAAGCGGATATATATACCTCTCGCATTGACCTTTAGAACCTCTCCTACAACAACAGCAAAATATAAAGCAAACAGGGTAGGTGCCAACACACATCTTTGCTTTACTCCACAGGTGATAGGGAAGAATTCTGACTGTTCCCTCTTCACTGCAACACAGCAACGCAAATTGTCGGTGTAGGAGACGGATCGATCTGATGAACTTATCCGTACACCTAATCTTCTGCAATACCATCCAAAGTGCCTCGCGGGGCACGCATTCAAAGGCTTTTTATAAATCTACGAAACAGAGAACCAACAGTTGCGATTGTTCTTTGCACTATTTTTTAAAATTTATATAAACTAGTGCTAGTGCTTCTCTTAAAGTAGCTGTATAGGGAAGATAGAGCGTAGAGCTTCCGGAAGGAGGCGTCTTGACCCCCTAGGTTGGGCAGGAGCCGCTTGAATGTAGCCCCAGTCCGATTCAGTTTGAGAGCCAGACGTAAGTGCAGTTGCAAGCAAGCCGAATCCTATTTTTCAGTTTTGAAAACACGGTTAACACACTTAGAACTAGTTCAAAATAAGGAGATATGAGCTCTCAAGGTTATCTGGAAAAGGGTTTTACTAGGTCGTATGAAGTATCCAGTATTGGTTTATCTTATTATTTCAGTACATAAGAAACAATATTGGAATACTGATTCCAATGATGACAGATGTATAACCTATTTCGGGCATAAATATTTGTATTTGTTTAGAACAGTGGTTCCCAACCGTGTGGCCCGCGAACCACTGGTAGTTCCTAAGAGCTAAATAAAATGTGGTCCTCTAGCGGAATAAAAATTTCAAAGCTTTCAAACTGAAAAGTTTTAAGTTTTTGTCACAAATGTTGTGTTTTCTGTATTATTATAAATTGTTATTTCTAATTTAGAAAAAATTGCTGAGCTACAATCTTCGAATTGATGATAAAGATTTTTTTTTATAGGATAGTTAAGTTTTCGACTTCTGGTCTATGCTAACTGGTCTGGTCTATTGCTTAAGGAACCCACGCGTCCCACGTAAAGAAGCTTTGAAATAAAATGGATTGTGGCGCAAGAATTTTTCATTACTACCAACTCTGTGTATGATTTGACGTTTTTAGACTGAAAGACTACGATAGCTCAGTGGCTCTACACTATGTGACCTACCTGTGACCTTTTACGATGTGACCACGATGAAACTGGTCTAAAATAAGAAATATATGAGATTGATTACGTGATATTTCGGTAGCGTATATCCTTAGACTAGTTTTTGAGTAGGAATGCATCAAGTAACTTCTTCCACTCTGTGTAGAGCGGGAGGGAGCGTCAGATTTTTACAGACAAAAACCCACAGTGTTCTTCAGTTCGTACTAGCGAAGCCCAATCTAAATTCCCACTAGGACGTGTGACAAAAACAATAAGTACCTAACAAATTTCACGCTTTAATTAACTATTTTGGTTACATACATAATTTACGAGGTAAAGATACTCCGCAAACATTTCCATGATCTACACAGCGTAAATATAAAAACAAAACTCGTGATACAAAAGAATGTTTACACTGTTTACTCAATATTTTAAGGAAATAATTTTGTTCGGTGTGACCTTAAACTGTCCTGGTTTCTAGGATTAATGGTAGTTGTTTAATAACAAAACAAAACGGTTCACTTTACCCTCAACAGGCCTAAAGTAACAAGCAAAACATTGTCTAGGTGTTTAAAGTTTTTAAATTTCAAGGACAAGCTTAAATGGATATTAAAGTGCTAATATAATTTGGGAAAATATTGCGTTATCGTGGTCTGAAAAGTTTCCGACTTCAATGTAAAGATAGCGGCACTCGTCAATAAAAGATAGTGAATGTATTTGAGCATCTTTTGATAGTACCAAAGTTTCGGCCAGTTTGGTTGCGCAGTTATTATTTGACTGTCATTTGTTTGAGTAAGTTAATGTGAAGTGCAGAAAAAGAAAATTCCTTTTTCACCAAGACAACGCGCTGTCTCACACCTAAGCGGTTGCTACGCCGAAAATCTACGAATTACGTTTAGAAACTGCTTGATTATCCGCCTTTCTCACCAGATCTAGCCCCAAGCGACTTATTTTTGTTCAATTATCCAATAATTGCGCTCGAATATCATTCGATTTTCATCAAATGCGGAGGCAATCAAAGCTTAATGAATAATTATTTTGCAGAGAAAAACGCCGACTACTATTTGAAGGTGTTATAGAGATGGGGGCATCGTTGGGAGAAGTGTGTATAGTTACAAGGACACAATGTAAAAAAAGAAAAAAGAATAAGAAAAATGTCTTACATCTTTGTTAGGTCGGAAACTTCATATCTTTATTCTATCTGCGGGTCTAAAAAGTCACATTTAGCAATTCATTTCCTGAATTCCTGTCATACTTACGATCTTTTAGCAATTCTGCTAATATTCGTAAAATTTTACCAATGTGCTGTCATTTAGAACTGTCTGTCAAAAAACTGTCAAATAGATGAATTGCATTGCAGAATCATACCTAATATGAATATTGTTTACGTATAACAATATGAACTGCCAATTCGTGACCATTTTGCGATTTTTGACATGATTCATAATATTATCCGAATGCAGATCTGCTACAGTGGCCTTTTTATCCCCCCAGATCACCTGTTAGATGATAGTCAAATAATAACTGCGCATCTAAAATGGCCGCAACATTGGTGAGTAACTATCATAGATATAAGAAAAGGATTTTTATATTTCTATGGTAACTATCATAAGATGTACAACTACATTCAATAGCTGTTATTGACGAGTGCTGCTATCTTCACATTGGGGTCGGAAACTTTTCAGATCACCTGTGTGTTTGTAACGAGTTCGTTCCCGTAGAACTAAGATCCGCTAAAGAATTCGTGCATTTTGCATGATAAAACTTTTGGACACGTGTAGCTTATCTACACTTGAATTTTTCATAATTTAATCAGTATTTTCAAAGACTATATTTTAACAATTTTTCCTCGTGTTGATATTTATTTACTCATCAGTTACGTCCATTAAGGCCCTAGCTTCCGAACAGTGCCAAAAAAAGTGGTTTTCTGAAGCCTACTCCTCGGTAACGACTTGGTCAGTATGTTTGAAAAAAATTTTGTTTATTATCGATTCATATATAACACTAGCTTCTGCCAGCGACTTCGCCCGCGTGAAGGTCGGTTTACCCCCTTAGCTTTTTTTTTTTTTTTTAACGTAGGTAAAAACGTCCAATGACAAATCCCGCCCTTGGGTGGGGCGAGAAACAGTGTCAGACTTTTACTGACTAAAAACCTACCCTTCCATTCGTTGCCTTGGTCCCGGGGCCCGTGGTGACATTCTCACATAACCTTTGGCCCCAGTAGGCTTCAATCCTGCTGGACCCCTACAGTTTGCAGACAACTCCTTGAGGCGCGCGGGAACAGTGCGCGCCGTAGACGACTTGAGCTCGGACCGGTCTGTTACCGGACGGACGGACAGCGAGCTACCCATTGCCCACCGTCCGCGAGCCCGCGCCTACGGTAGCCGGAAATCGGGATCGGAATCTCGGCGGCGGCGGCGGCGTGTGCGCCTTTGCCTAAAGCGGTCGGCCTCCTCCTTTGCTAGCATTACTGCTTCGCAAAAGGAGGCGACCACCTGCCACTCCTCCTCGCTCCGGAGCATGGCTTGAACCAAGCCCCGGCGCGAGAGATCGCCGCACCCCCTTAGGGGTGGAATTGGACAAAGAATATATCTTCCAAGTTTCAGATCTTTACGATCAGCGGTTTAGGCTGAACGTTGATCGACAGTCATTCAGGACAAAGCATTTTATAAGTATAGATTATCAAAATATAATTATTTATATAATTATGAACATTTGCCAAAAAAATAAATAACAATATGATATTTTTTCGCTTGTTTTCCCTACTCCTTTCAAACTTTGATCTTTAGCAATGTTTACCAAAAACAAATCCGTCCATTAACTTTCAATATACTCGTACACTCCGGTACCATAGTATTTATTACATAGGAAAATTTGTAACACCATGCCGGTACATTGAAAGATAATTAATGGACGATCTAGTTTGTCTAAATATTGTATCAGATACGGTTGGTTTATTCAAAATAAAATGCTGATATTATGTTTAAGTAACTGTGACAAATATACAAATGGAAAAGGTAACGGTACTTTCTCAGGTACAAACGAATCTTAGTGAAGTTTTTGTCGAAAAATACGTGTTTTTTTATGCTAGAGGTGCAAAATATACTTAGATCTTCTACAGGTTTCAACTATTTTACCTACTTATATTATAAATAACTAACAGCTTATTAACAAAATATAATTATAAACAGTTTATTTATTTATTTAGTTAATACTTCTTGCACATTATGTACAGAGGTGGACTTAATGTCTTAGGCATTTTTTACCAGTCAACCTTTGGGTGATGCAGAGAAAATAGAAGCAGGTGCAATAAAAGAGAGAAAAGAAAAGAGAGATCAATGAATTATGAATAAAATGCAACAATATAATAAATACCCAAATACAATAATATAACACATACCCAATTTAATAAACTAAATACATCCATACACAACAGTGTCCAAATCGACAAACAGAGAAACACTAACGTTGTGATGATACTACGGCCAACTTCTTACGTCTGTCTCCTGGGGAAGCGCATTCCACAGAGAAATAGCCTGGATAAAGAAAGAACAGTGAACGAAGTCAGTGCGATGAGTAGGACATAGAAGAAGACGGTTATGAGATGAACGTAGATTTTGATTGTGGTTGGCGACTGATTAGCAGATTCTACAAAAAATTCTCTATAGAATCTGCCAATCAGTTACTTAAGACTCTTCTAAATGTATTAACGCTTACGTGGCATCCTACGTGAGTGATTCAAAGTGTTGTGATGCGGTTCACGCAATTATAACGCAATACGGCATTATTTTTTTTAATATGGGAAATCATCGTGTCAAACTTCAGTTGCCCTTTGCGGTCTAAGGCCCGTATTACAGAACCTTACTCAAGTACTACTTAAACTGCGTTCAGCCGATTACTGCTTGAGCTAAGAATCTCGACTTAATCCCTCAGTTTATTTTAGAACTATCCTCAAACTCAAATCAAACTAAACTACGCTTGAGTAGAGATTTTGATCTCTGATTACGTGAGTAAGCTATCATTGTGGTAACCCTGAATAATAGTTTATTTTCTAAATGGAGCTGAGAATTTTATTGGTATTGACTACCACAGCGAAGTTTGCGAGAAGGCTGACTCGTTACGTTTGCTGCTAAATACTGCAAAAAAATTAGAATGTGTTGAATGAAGAGTGCGGGTGATTCTAATGAAACTCAAAAAAGATAGAAATGAAAATAAGAAGGTCTCAGTTACAAAGTCAAAAAATAAACACGTAAACACACAAGAATTTGGCTATCGGATGCCCACGGTTATGTGGTTTTCTAAAATCGTGGTCAATCATCAGTAAAATTTAATGTTTTATGACATCTTTTGAAAACCTGTAGGTACTTCTTAAAATTTTCAAAATTATAAAAGTCCTGCGTATCTCGTAAATATCTCAGTGGAACATTTAAGCTAAACGTTTGATTTGTATTATCTACTTCTGCAAATATATATCCATTTTGATTAAGTAGGTACAAAAAAATTCATGAGAATCTATGCTCAAGAGTGGTCTCGACTACACTTGCGAAAACAAAGATCAAATCTCGCCTCAAGCAGTGATTCTGAGCTGATTGTAATTTTAAAATAAAGACACATTGAGTGGAGCTCAGTCAAGCCTCAAGCACTGTTCTATAATACGTATAAAATTACATTTTAAAGTGACATTGCTCAGGTGATTATTGATTTTAGTTTCTCTGCTCAAGTTAAGTTCTAAAATTAAAACTCTAACTGAGACTAGTTTTAAGTAACGCTTGAGTCTTGATTGTAGTTCTGTAATACGGGCCTAAGATCACGGGTTTTTTTTTTTAAAGAAAATCACCGCGGCTCTAACGGGCATCGGCCCTGCTGGGCCCCTACGGCTTACTGACATCTCTGTAAGGTGTGCTATTCTCTTAGGAAACAGCCTTGAGCGCAGCGCTGGCCCAGTGACGAAATCCAAATAGGTACATTGGTTTTGTACGTGATTTGAATGTATTCTTAGACTATAGCACCTCTCGAGCGCGTGAAAAACTACTCGCTACCGACGACTTGGGATCGGTCCGGTTTTTTTTTTCGGTTGAAAAATCATTCAGTGACATCTCCGCACCCTCAGGCGTGGCGAGAGATCATGTCAGACTTTTACAGACTAAAAACCCACTTCTGTTCCTTCGTTGTCTTCCATACCGGGGCCGAACCTTCCTTTTAGAAAACGATCCTCGGCTCCAGTAGGCTTCGACCCTGTTGGGCTTCTACGGTTTGCTGACAACTCCTTGAGGCGCGCGTGAAACGATTCGCACCGTCAACGGCTCGGTCCAGACGATTATCGGAAGGTCAGAAGGCGAGCTACCCTAACGCGACCGCTTCGCTTTGGTTATAGTGGCTCCGCTTCCACGTGCGGTTGGTTATGTAGACCATCCTGTATCAATTGTTCGTTATATTCGCGCCGCATCGCTTAACGATCGCGATCACCACGTTATGAGATTGATGACTATCATCCTGCTTTGGTCATCTTTGAACGATTAGTAGAAATAGAAAGATGATTTATTAAGCTTATTTTATTAAGCGATTCGTGGTTTTTTTTTTTTTTTTTTTTTTTGTGGTAGGTAAAATCATCCAATGACGAATCCCGCCCTTGGGTGGGGCGGGAAACAGTGTCAGACTTTTACTGACTAAAAACCTACCTTTCCATTCCTTGCCTTTATCCTGGGGCCTTTGGTGACAGTCTCACATAACCTTTGGCCCCAGTAGGCTTCGGCCCTGCTGGACCCCTACAGTTTGCTGACAACTCCTTGAGGCGCGCGGGAACGGTGCGCGCCGTAGACGACCTGAGCTCGGACCGGTCTGTTACCGGACGGACGGACAGCGAGCTACCCATTGCCCACCGTCCGCGAGCCCGCGCCTACGGTGGCCGGAAATTGGGATCGGAAACCCGGCGGCGGCGGCGGCGTGTCCGCCTTTGCCTAAGGCGGTCGGCCTCCTCCTTTACTAGCATTACTGCTTCGCAGAAGGAGGCGACCGCCTGCCACTCCTCCTCGCTCCGGAGCATGGCTTGAACCAAGCCCCGGCGCGAGAGATCGCCGCCGATCGCCCCCACGAGGACACGGCGCTGCTCTTCCCAAGCGGGGCACACCTCGACTGTGTGCTCCACCGTGTCCACCGGGCGGTCCGCACAGTGGCGACACCCGGGAAGCGATTCGTGGTGCAAAAGGCTTCGAAACTAAAACAGAAATGACGTTTATAAAAATTGTTCTGCTTGTCTAGAGACACGAGTAGCAAAAAATTAATCAGATTACAATTTATTTACAAGACTTAAATTAAATTACCCGTAACGTGTCAAACTTCTATTGAGAGTGCTTCGCCACGAAAATATTTTCAGCATTTTGTAGTAAAAGTTGTGGAAAATTGATTTTTGCGAAAATATTGTTAGCTTATTTTGTTACAATTCACCTCGGTTTGAGCACTATTGTATGTGTTGACACAAACAATTCAAGATTGATCATAAAACTTAACTCGGTCATAATTTTTTTTTTATTGAATATTTATAAGAAGTATTTTCATGACATTATTATTATATTATTAGAGATCAGTACCTCAGACCTCAGAACCCTGGGGCTTGGGACCTTTGGAAGGTGTAGGAGGAGCAGAAACCAACTCGCAGAAGTCTTATAGGCACTTTTAATGGATCGTGGTATCAACCGATGATTATCCCTGTACGCACTTTGCTATAGCACCCAAGGTCAACCCGTGGTTGGTGCCGTGTCCTCGTGGGGGCAATCGGCGGCAGCGATCTCTCTCGCCGGGCCTTGGTTCAGGCCATGTTCCGGATTGAGGAGGGATGGCAGGCGGTCGCCTCCTTCTGCGAAGCAGTAATGCTAGCAAAGGAGGAGGCCGACCGCATCAGGCAGAGGCAACGGGGCGCTCGCCCCAGCCGCCGCCGGGATTCCGATCCCAATTTCCGGACCGAGCCCAAGTCGTCGACGGCGCGTTCTGTTCCCGCGCGCCTCAAGGAGCTGTCAGCAAACCGTAGAGGCCGAGCCTGCTAGCTGCAGGCAGGCAGGGTCGAAGCCTGCTGGGGTTAAGGGCCGTTTTCTGAGAGGAAGGCTCAGCCCCGGCATGATAGGCAACGAAGGAACGGAGTAGTCAGTAAGAGTCTGACACTACTTCCCGCTCCACCCAAGGGCGGGACTTGTCATTGTATGATTTTACCTATCATAAAAAAAAACCCGTGGTTGGAAAAAAACTATTGCAACATATGGACACAAAGATACTATAAGTGTTTTGTGGAGTTTTAAGTGGACTGGTTACCAGAACTTATGTTAAGACTATTGCTATGGCCCTTGCCTGATATTATTTATTATGATAATGTCATGTTATTTGTATCAAAACAGAAAAAACTTGGCAATATAATATTTTTCCACCAGAGACTACCTATTCAAGGATGGTCCTAATATATTGAAACCTAAAAGATGTCGCTTATTCAAATGTATACTATAAAACAACAAAGTTACTATCAAAGGAAAGTTATTGCGAAGTTATATTTCAAACGAATTAAAATATTCGTTTCAAAAACATCTGTTCCCTTTTAGTATTCAGAAATTTATCATTTATTTGTTTATTCATCTTTGCTTTTTATCTGCCAAGTTCAGTACATTTATGTTCGCCTAACTAGTCAAAATGTACTGAATTTGGCTTTTTTCGCGATTACAGGTTTGATCCCATAGTAAGAGTTGTTTGTTATCGTGACTACAAACACGTGTTTTAGTATCGTTCACTAATTATCAGCAGTGATAGGAATAGGTAGTGCCTATTAGCCTAAACTTCGAAGAACAGAGACAAAAAACGGAGACTTCCTTAGGACTAAATTATTTCCGGGACATCTGTCTCGAAATTTCGAGACAACACTTAAATACATTTAAAAAAATGTGTTATTTGGAATAAGTAATTCATCTATATTTATCTAAAGTTTGCGATTAGACATAACATTTATAGTCTATAACTCCATAATAACAACTTATTCTATTTCAGCCTATCCTATATTAGTCTATATATCCATCTCCTAGAGAAGAGGCCTGAGTCCCAGCAGTGGGAAAATTATAAGGCTGATGCAATGCAATTCAAGGCTATATCAGCCTAGTGACACACACTGCGTGTGTTTGTATTCTTGTGATCAGAGAGGTCTGCTTAAAATGTGCATGATATAAATGACTTCCGTATTTTTTTCACGCCTTTATCCCGGAGGAGTAGGCAGAGACCACATGTTATATCTAATACCTATGCAATTACTAATATAATTAATGTGATAGTTTGTATGGATGTCCATTACTCAATTCCACTGAAAATGCTGAATTTGGTAGTGATATAGATTAAGGTGTGGATTAGCACATATGCTACTTCCTATTAAAAAAAAAGTATAGTTCCTATGGGATACAAATACAGTAGTACACGCGGGAAAAGCCGCGGGCATTAACTAGTTAAAAAAAAAAGTAAGGGTCCTTTCACACCACCGATATTGTCTGGCGATTCTTAGGAGATTTCTATGCAAAAAAAAACCTCATTAATATTAAGATTATACCACTTTGTATACCTACATTCTGGCAAATAAATGAATTATTTATTTATTTTAAGTACCTTTTTAATGATATATTCTTTCTACTATAGAGAATGCTAAAATGATAAAAAAAATCCGTTTTATTATTTGAAAGCCTTTTTTAAACTTAGAGTGAGCTAGAAAGAAGATATTTACTTCGGAACGTGTACGGCTTCTTATAAAAACATTGTGATTCATTGTGTATTACGATCAACAAGTCATTTACAAAATGTTCTCCAAAAATAAATTCAGAAAATTTTATGGTTGTAACGACTGTGTATGTTATTTATTATGATATATCTAGTCGCAAACTTTAGGCAAATATAGACGAATTACTTATTCCAAATAACAATTTTTCGAAATCGAAATTTCGGGATAGACTTCTCGGAAAAAATTTAGTCCTAAGGAAGTCTCCGTTTCTCGTCTCTGTTCTTCGAAGTTTAGGCAAATAGGCACTACCTATTCCTATCACTGATTATCAGTCACTCTATATAAGTATAATTTATCAGTGGTCTGAGATGGGACAGTAATAGTAGTATTGGGAAATTAGCGGAATAATCACAGTATTGATAACTAATCAGATTTGATTTATCAACTTAGATAGATAAACTTTGGTAGTTTTAGTAAAAAAAAAAAACAAATTCTTATAAAAAAAAAAACAAATTCTTAAGAGCAATAACAATATTCTTTTGATAATAACAATAACTTTAGGTATTATGACTATTAAGTGTTAAAATACTTAACTATAATTGAGCAAATAGCAAAATCTTATAACTACCTACTGGCTGGGCTGCAATGTAACTGTAAACAATTAAACTTTTATAGCAACATCGCGGTCGCGTAGAAAATTGGCATGGCAACGCTTGCCATGCCAATTTTCTACAAGTTGGGGCTTCCGTGCCGCAGTTTTTGTACCTACCGGGCCCGGTCGCCGGGCCCGGTATAAATGGCCGGGCCCGGTGGACGTCTAAAAGGGCACCGGGCCCGGCCGGGTCCGGCCCGGCCGGGCCCGGTTTGCAATCTATACCTGTAGTGTAGGCATTTTGTGTTCTTAGCGTTTGTTAATAGAAACGTTGTACCTAAATACAAACGTACGCATCGTCGAATCGCCGCTTTGAAAGTTTTAGTCCCCATAACCGTCGAAAGTAGCGCTGTATAACAAAAAACAGTGTCACAATCGACAACGGTATCACAAAAAAGTGAAATTAGTGAGTCCTACACATGGATATAAGAAAAAAAATACTTTTTTCTTCTTATATCAATGGTCCTACAAAACAGTAAATCACGGACACCAAATGTAGATCTATCCTTTTAGAAGTCTAATCAACAAGTACCTACACTGTAATTAATTAGATTAATTAGTCCAGAAGCGTGCTCGGTTTCTTAGGGCACCCAACACAGACAGATTAGGTTTGAAGGGGATTACGGTGGGTAGAGCGAGCTCTCGAAACCACCGTTACTAAGGATCCCATTCGTGTTAAATTACTTTAATTCTCGCTTATTTCTGCATAATTCATTGTCATCGTACACTAACAATGAGCCTGTTGAGCGACGTGCCTTGTGGGGTTCCGTTGTGGCCCGTTGCAACTTCTCGTCAACACCAAGAAAGGGGCTTTATTACATCAAAATTATAATGGAGAAATTGTGAGTGTGTGTTTATATAATATGTTTGTTACTTTTTCACAGTCGAAAGGCTGAAAGGATTTTTATGATAATTGGTGCATGGCTAAACTATGTCCTGGAATAATAGTGCACAGGATTGTACCTTTTATCCTTAGAGCATATTCCCTTGGGATTTTTTTTTATTGTCACGCTAGCAGCGTAGTCGCTAGCAGCAGCTAGTATGTTTATGACTTTGAACTCATTAATTAAGTTAACGGTTTAATGGCCAATAATGTTTTTTAACTGTCAAGCCCTAAGAGGACACCGATGTCCGCACACTTATTGTCTTTCTATTGTGTGTCTAATTACGGTATTCAAAAAGTTAAGAACGGGCCCAATAAGACTATAGTAGCTGAATGGAAGAAATTATATTATCTGATTTCAACTACAACTTGAAGTGGTGACTCCCACAAGGTGGATCGATGTCCTGAATTAGGGTCGCGGAAATCCGATGGATGCGAGACGCACGAGATTGGTAGTTGTGGTGACACTGGCCGTGCTTCGGCTGAAATGATGGCGGTGATGATACAAGGCAGTAAGCTAGTTGTAATAGCGTGTGTTCGGAGTGCAATGTGAAGATTATTGTCTCATTTATAGTACTCATCTCATTCAGTAGTATCAGTATGAGATCGTGGGTTGAAATATTTAATATTACACGTAGGTTTTAGGGATAATGAGATGTTTATTCTAACCTAATCGTGACATTATAATTATACATTATGATTTCGCTTTCCATAAATTTACGTAAATGAACGTTAAAGTTAAAAGAAATGCCAACATTACTGTATATTTTTATTATAAAAAGGGTGCGGGTGAAAGAAACCGGATCAAAGAGTAATTTGAATAAGCTACTCCACACTTGTATTCGAGTCATTTCAATTGTAAATGTTTGAGAGTCTCTGGCATTCTCTGCGGCAAGGTCATGACCCCGCAGCCATTCCTATTACTTGTTTGTTTAAGCGTATTACAGGGGTCTAGTAACAAACGAGGCAGAGTCCAGTTAAAATAATTTCAGGACATTTACAAAAAAAACGTTTGACATTTAAAAGATATTACATATATATTTAATGTTGTAATGTATTCCTAAATGTGTAATTGTAGTACCGTTTATCTTAAGCTATCTTTTAATGCTAAATCATGTTAGTTACATTAAAAAAAGTTAAATAATGTGATGGACTTTGCCGCGTTTGTTGGTAAACGAAGGATTTGTCCGTTTTTGTTGATTTGACACGGTTATCGGGTCCGGTCGCCCAGAGGATATAATGGAGTATTCTTTGGGGTATTTCCCCAGGCGGAGCGCTTGCTTAACCTCGTGGAGGCGATCGGTGACAATGATCAATCGCGTCTGGTCCTGGTTCAGGCCACAGTATGGAGCGAGCGAGTATTAAAGCAGTCACCGAATACATAACATAGCACTTAGAATCGTCAAACTTAAGTGGCAATAGGCAGGGCACATTGCACGCAAAAAAGATGGCTGTTGGGGGCGAAAGGTTTGGGAGTAGCGACCACGTACCGGTAGACACAGCGTTGGAAGACCTCCCACAAGGTGGACCGATGACCTGGTCAGGGTCGCTGGAGTCTGATGGATGCGAGACGCACAGGAGCGGTCATTGTGGCGACGCTTAGGGGAGGCCTATGTCCAACAGTGGACGTCTTTCGGTTGCAATGATGATGATGATGAATTGGCAGCGGCGACCAGTCGCGGTCCTGGTTCAGGCGCAAGAGAGCATGCAAGCAGTCACCTAATGCAAATGAAGGAGGTTGCGGAAAGTGTAAGGGGGAGACAATCCTCGCGCACCGGCTGTCGCAGGAGATGCGAAGCGAGAGAGAAGTTATTTGATGATTTGGAAATTTAAAAAGAAGGATACGAGCAAAATCACATTTTATTTAACATAACTATTACCATTAAGTTGGTTCCTAGTATCTAAAATGGATAAAGAAAAAGTCCCGCTCTTTAAAAAGCAGGGCAAGTGTGAGTCGGACTCGCACTCTGATGGTTCCGTACAAACTAACTTGTGTAAATAGATCAATTCCCGAATCGAGTCTAAGATTTTTCAGAATTGAAAAAAGTATTATTTTTTTGTGACGTAACTATAAATTTTTAGTTTTCAGATTTATTCCTACACTTGTGCGTGCTATAAGACCTTGCTTCATGCCAAATTTCATGGTTCTAGGTCAACGGGAAGTACCCTATGAATTTTGATTCCCTTGGGAGTGTCGAAATATATCGCCCGTATCATTTATTTTCGTTAACTAAGGGCCAAATTCACCAAGAAACTAATCGCGATTATATAAAACAAAACGCAGTTTGAGCGCCTAATCGAGATTATAGCTTCATTTTGCGTTTCACCGCTATGAATTAAACCTAGTTTACGCTAAACTCAGTTTCAATTCTTTTGTTGTCGCCCATGTTTACGACACGGTTCTTTAAACTAGATTACGCTGAGCTCAGTTTATTTGAACTGAGTTTTTATATTGAATGGTGAAATCAGCCCTTAGGGCCAAATTCACCAAAAAACTAATCGCGATTATATTAAAAAAAATGCAGTTTGAGCGCCTAATCGAGATTATAGCTTCATTTTGCGTTTCACCGAAAGAAAAGAAAAGAAAGAAAGAAAGAAAAACTTTTTATTTGCCGGATAAAGGCGCAAGTAATAGGTTTAACAATGATACATAAATATTGTGAGAAGTATGAATTGAACCTAGTTTACGCTAAACTCAGTTTCAATTCTTTTGTTGTCGCCCATGTTTACGACACGGGTCTTTAAACTAGCTTACGCTGAACTCAGTTTAGTTGAACTAAGTTTTTATATTGAATGATGAAATCAGCCCTTAGAAGTTGTATATTTTCACAGCTTTAAGGAACCGCAGACCTGAGAATATAGTTGTAATTACAACTCGATACGTTCGGCGTTCCCGAGTTAATAGTCATGACAGACAGACAGACGGACAACAAAGTGATCCTATAAGAGTTCCGTTTTTCTATTGAGGTACGGAACCCTAAACACATTCAATTGATAATCCTATCAACAGGTAGGCTCTCCGAAAACTTTGACCGATAGAAAATATAAAAGAAAAGTTAAAAATCCTTTTAAACTTTCTAGTTATAGAGGTCATTTTTTTGCGTTAACTTTGAGTAATTTATACAGAGGACTTTTGAAAAGGATAATATTGGAATAATAGATGATGGTGATGATGATGGATAGATGCTGATGATGCTGATGATGATGATGATGGATAGATGCTGATGATGCTGTTGATGATGATGATGATGATGGATAGATGCTGATGATGATGATGATGGATAGATGCTGATGATGCTGATGATGATGATGATGATGATGGATAGATGCTTCTAGGCCATAAAATATTATCTTTTTCTATATTCCTGAAAGGGAAATGTTGACGTACTTCACTACTTAGTATAAAACAAAGTCGATTCCCGCTGTCTGTCCCTATGTATGCTTAGATCTTTAAAACTGCGCAATGGATTTCGATGCGGGTTTTTTTAATAGATAGAGTTATGAAAGAGTATGGTTTATATTAATACTTACGTATTGACCACTAGATGGTTACTAATGGTTTTTGTTCCTTTAAGAGCCCTTTCACATTTCGGCATTACGCAAATTTAGGTATTTTATGCATCGAGCGGGCGGCGAACCACGTGAGCGATATTTTCATTCATGCTTCTAGCAGTCTCGCTCGCACTATGATATTGTGTATACGGCGGCTAAACGATCTTGATCTTTCGTAATTGAAGTATTCAGAAAGAGGTTAGAAGATGGATATTTTTTTTAAATGTCGTTTTAATTTAAATATGTTCAAACAAATATTTTTAATATTCTGCAGTATTCGATAAACAATCGATTGTAATATATACTATTCATAGCAAAAATAGATTTTTTAAGTTGTATATATTTATTTTTAATTCATATAAATTAGTGCTCGACTGTGATCCAACCTGATGGTAAGCAGTGATGCAATCGTTGATAACTAGTTTATTAAGTGTATTTTCAGTCTAGCCTTAATTTTATGGTAGTATGATTGAAATCTTATCGAATAAATGAAACAACAAAATGTATTATTTATTTTATTATTTGGTACAGTCAGACATCATATTTTTACATCAGAAAAATATTTCCCGCAAAGGCATTGATCGATCTTTTCTTGAGTCGATAGTAGCACAGTTCTTTCTGGCAGTACACATTTTTCATAAAAAGCTTTTAATTTGGGTAACATTTTTAACGACCAAAATTCGTCGTCTTTGGAGATTGTTATAGTTTTTACAGGAAAGTCTGGTCCAGTCCATATGGCAAGTATGCAGACATTTTTATTGGATATATAAAGCTGTCCTTGAATTTGGTAGAACCAGTCATGACTTTAACTAGTCTAACTTTAATAAGTTCACTATCTGGTATACTAGTAAAGTGTGAACTTTATACTAATTGAAATATTATTTCAATTAGTATAAAGTTCACACTTTATTATAACTTCAATATAACGGTATATTATACCGTTCGAAAATAAATATTTACAAAGATCAAAAACTGCGTTCGTAGTTCACACGCACACAATAGCAATGCGGCAGCGTCTACGCGACAGTCGGCGCACACGACGGTAGTCACGGTAGTATCGGAACGAAAGCGCGCGGGAAAGAAACTGACATAGGTCCGACCTCGACAAGCGCTCGCGCGATACTAATCGCAGATGACCGGCGCAGTGAAATATAAAGTGTTTTTATTTATTTTATTAAAAAATAATAGTAGCGATTTAAAAAATAAAAATAATACTATAGTTTAAGCAAATGTTGATGATTATTTTGGTATAAATTTGAAGTCTAAATAATGTAGAACTTTGGAGATATTGGGGCTTGTTTTGAAGCCTTTTCGGTAGATAATTGAATTACGTAGTTTTTTTTTTCTTTACATAAAAGGCATATAACGAAAATATTACCTGTTATGATTGAAGTATAGGATATTTGAGAGCTAATAATATTTTTGTTTTTGACTGATATTTAGTAGAATCTCAAAATTAGAGCTCAGAAATGATGTCTCCGTGAATTTTTGCCGAAACATGTATCGGGAGAAAGCTTATTACTAAATAATTAAATAATTAATCTAAAATCAGTTTTGAGGTAATTATAGTAGAGAAAACGAACTATATTAACCAAGAAATTGTTATTTCATACAACGAACATAAAACCTAAAATTTCAACGTAGAAAACTTGCAATTTCGTGTTTTTTTGTAATACGCCTCTTAAGGTGCTTCAAATTTGTAAATTTGATAGAACACGAATAACAGCTAAAGTTTCCTAGCGTGTGTGTGAGAGATACGAATAAATCATCATTGAATAAAAAATAGCTAGCTTAGCAGATTAAAAGCAACTGCAACTAACAAAAATAACTAGAGGTAATTGGTGGCAGTGACCTCTCGCGCCGGGCCCTGGTTCAGACTATGGTCGGAAGCTAAGAGGAATGGCAAGTGGTCGCCTCCTGCTGCTTACTGCTTCGCAGCAGGAGGAGAAGAACCGCCACCGCACGCGTGAGGAAACGCCCCAACCGCCGAAACCCCGACCACGATTGCCAGCCACGGTAGACGCGGGCCTGCGGACGTCGAGCAATGTGTGACGGCGTTGTGTGATAGTTGTGGAATATTATCATTTAAAAAAAAAAACTTTTTACTATTAATAGGGTCGCGCTTGACCGTTATCTCACCTGATGGAAAGCTAATACTATGTAGTCAATGATACACGCATGTTTAGAAGTATCCAGTTCACTTTTGACTTAGGCCGTGTTTTCGGAGATGCGGCGCGTAGCGCGGCGCGTTAGGCTTTCGTCGTACATTGCAGCAGCGGGCCGCGTAACACGCACAAACTTATGGCAATGTCCGACGGACCGCCCAACGCGTCGCGCAACGCGCCGCGTCTCCGTAATCGAGCACTAAAAGATTCCCGGGTTTTAGTTGAAAAAAAATAATTCATCTAGAACACACCTACTCAAAGTTTCTTTTAGCATTAGAAATTATTAAACAAACATAAAAGCTATTTGCAAAATCTTATATACTTAGTTAGCGTCTTACTTGTTATAAGAGAAATTACTTGAATGTCACGTATTTTGGTATTAGAAGATCAAAAGATGATACAAACGTTGAGCATCTTCAACTTATACTTAGAACAAGTTTTAATAGATAGATGAGTTCTTTTGGTTATGTACGTTAGCATAAATTATTACTTTTTTTGAGTCGACTACTTAGTTTTTTACAAGATATTTTCTCACATACATAAGTAGGTACAATTCTTTGATTTACATATCATAATACCCGATGTAAGAACGATGAATGAGGTCTTAATTTTTTTTTTTGTTGGGATTTCAATGGCACGCCCTTGAGCGGAACGCGAGATAGTGTCAGACTTTTACTGACTAAAAAGTCTCCTGTTCTTTCGTTGCCTTTCATATCAGGGCCAAATCTTCCTCTCAGAAGCAGACCCTTGGCTCCAGTAGGCTTTGACCTTGCTTCTGAACATAACCTAGAAATTGGAGTACTTTTACTAACTGAGCTTAAATTAACCATTTCCATGCGTCGCACGTCGGTGTCTGGATATGTAAATGATATGAAATGAAATGGAAAATATGTAATGGAACACATCCTCGATCTGACCTCGACAAGCATTGCTTAACTTTTAGATGGACACTATGGCTGTTAATACTTAGCCACGAGTGCCTCTTAAGAGCGCTCACTCCTCCTTACGCGTTATTTGCTCAAAAACTATGATTTTCAAACCCGTTTATTTCCATTAAAAATTTATTGTTCAATCCTGTTGTTTACTATTAACAATTAGAAATATTCTTGTCTGAATAGATAGACAGGATTTTATTTAGATTATTAGCACGTTTGTGAACTATATTCAGAAGTGTAAACAAAGTTTTTTTAATTTTACTTTCAGAGTCAATTTTTAGGCTGGAAAACTAACAGAATTAATAAACAAAACATACAAGCCAATGGCCTAAGATATTTAATAAAATAGTTATCGAAAAAGATTTTATTGTTTTGTTTTACTTAAAAAATAAACAAAAGCAGTATCCATTTTTTAAGAAATTATGGGTAAATAAAATGATCATTTGCACTGATTTTAAGTTTTTTTTTTTATCATTTTAATAATATAATAGCTTATACTATTAGAAGAACATTTCCTTTAATCGTGTTTTTGAATCTCGAGATTCGGAGATTTCAGCATTTTTCACTGCACAGCATTGTGTTTCTATAAATATTTTCTTCACTTTTTAAATTTATGAGTAAATTATGAAGAGCCAAATTTCACACAAAATAGAAGATTTTAAAAGGTCTTTACACTAATTCATGATTTGATTTCATAAGAAAGAGTGGGTTTCTAAAATATACGCATTTATAGAAAGAGGTTTATTACGTTATAATCACGTAAGAGCGGTTAAATGGAAAAGTATCTCAGTTTGGGCGCCCTTAATTAAAAACTTTTTTTTTTGGTTCAGGTACCGCATCGCCTTCCAAGAGACACTCCTCTGCAGAAAAATTCAAGGCCGTCGAGATTCCCGCATAATCAATCTGGACCACACAATCTGCAGGGATGTGACGACACTGCCCAGCGTCAACTCGACTAACTCGAAGCGAGAATCGAGAATATCATTCATTAGTAAAGTCGATTTTGTGAAGGACCCAACACCGTATTGCGTTGGTGACGCCGATGATAGGGATTGCGAAGAACCGGTCTTTAAAAGTTTCTCGAAAACCTGAACGCGTTTTTTACGTGTTTGAACGTGCCAAGGTTGATAGATAAATTATGTAGAAAGTAACTAATTAGTCTGTAAAGATATCTGTAGTTATCTATTTTCAAAGAAGCTCTAGACCTTAGACTTTAAAGCAAAGCAACATTAATTACCTAAAATTGTGGAAAGCCCGAATATATGAGATCAACGACATGCTCTTCTGAAATTTCAGGCGGTCAAAATATATGAGATTCACGACAAGATACTCGACCTAAATGTCAGGCGATCATAGTTGTTAACAGTTATCCTTGATAGAGTTTCGAGCTCAAAGTAAAGTAAACAAAATATTTCTAAAAACTAATTTTATTAATTTTTATTTTATTCTATGTCCTTCTCCTGGTTCTAAGCTACCTCCCCTACAATTTTCAGCTAAATCGGTTTAGGCGTTCTTGAGTTATAAATAGTGTAACTAACAAGACTTTCTTTGATATATATATAGATTATAGTCAATAAGTTTGCATGCTTTAATTTTAAGCAAAACATGTTAGATCTTTATAAGACCAAGAAAACCTTTTAAACCATGTTTTATGCAAATAAAATATCTTTATTTCTTGATAATTTTTTTCTATTTTCGTGTGAAAATCTTAATGCGGTTCACAGAGTATATCTACGAGTTCTTACCAAGTTTCAACAGTATAGTTCTTATAGTTTCAGAAAACACTTTTTTCCGAAACTATAAGAACTATACTCTTGCTGTGACATACGGACGGACAGACATACATAACAAATCCATAAGGGTACCGTTTTTTGCCATTTGGCTACGGAACCCTAAAAATTGAGCCACGTCACGTGGTTAAAGAGCGTTTAAAGTTTCTGCTCCATACTATTTGAGAACGTCAACAAAGTCGAAGCTGAATTTAAATTAAGTAAATATTTCTTCCAACTTCATTTATTTATTAACTTTTCAGTAAAATTTTGTTGATCGTAACTCTTATCTTTTTAGTATTCCGTTAAAAATATGCTAAAGATGAACGTTTTTTAGTGTAGCGGAATAAAGTGTAAAATCCCGCAAACTTCGATATGTTTCATGTCTGATTTCGGCCTGTTGTATGTGTACTATAAGTTCAATTCGCGGGTTTTGAATTTTAGTTACTAAAACATAATATTATATTAAGTCGTTTTGTCTTAGCACCATGAGTTATGTCAAAATGTAAAACATAAAACAGTTTTTTAAATTAGAATGTGAAGTGTCATTATAAATTCGTAAATTGTCGGACTTTTAACGAGATGTGCAAAATATCTATTTACATCGCCAATTTTATGGTTAAGCTTTATCATGATCATCATCATATCAGCCGAAAGACATCAACTGATGGACATAGGCCTCCCCAAGAGTCGCCACAATGAACGGTCCTGTGCATCTCGCATCCATCGGATTCACGCAACTCTTGCCAGGTCATCGGTCTACCTTGTAGGAGGTTCTGGAATGGCGACCGCGTACCGGAAAACGCAGTGTTGGTTAAGCTTATTTTAGGATAAATTATAAAAAAATAAAAAGATCAAAATATTTTCTCTAACCCTTGTTTAATTTGAAAACAAAATGATCATAGAAAAATCGTTCAGATGATACGTATGTTTAAACACGAATTAATGATTATAAATACATAACTCATATGTATGTATATATCTACCTCATATGTATCTCATATGTATGTATGTATATACATGCATATGAGATTGATTGATTGTAAATATGTAGTCTAGATTAGTTTAAGGAGAAACGCTAGCCGAGAAAAGTAATTAATACTTACGACACTTATGGATGAACAAATTATACGTTTATACTAGTTTATACTAGTGAATGGACCTTTACTTCACAAACTCTATAACTAGTATTTAAGTCAAATTTAGGAGATGTGTGTGTGAATTCTAGTTTTCAATAAACTATTTTTAAGACTTTATTGCAATATGTATCATCTATAAGCTTGTAAAAACTAATTATTTTCAAATCTAAGTTCTTATTTAATGACTTTCAAAATTGAGTATTTAGCGTATTTATTTAACCGTCTTTTTTTTATTTCCGCTACCCGTCCATCGGTCACCAGGCTGTCTCAACAACAGTTGGAAAAAAAAGAAGTAATTTTTTGATGTCTACTTACGACATGGAGGTTGTGATTCTCTTATATTTCTTTTATTTCTGTTTTCCAAAATGATTGATATTCACACAGTTTATGCTTGACTAGTTCAAAAGTTGTACCAAATTAGTATGGGGTTGTGTGTAAAGTTTATATAGTAGATGCTGAATGTTGTTAATGTAATGCGTAACTTCATAGACGCGTCATGACGCCACGGCGCGGCGGCGTTGCCGCTTTCACAGACAGCGTTTCAGTTTTGTATGTAAACTTCACGCAGGCGTATACCAAGCGTATAATGACGAACGCGTCTATGATACGCGTCCATGGACTATAAGCCTTAGTGTATTAAGTTTTAAGCGATTCGAATGATATTTATAAGGAAAATTATATTAATGATGATCACTTGAATTATTAGTATTAACCTACAATAAGTTACATAGGATTACTCTTACTCGTACTACATTTTTGTCATATTTTAAGATTCGATATAAGCTAACTAAGATACTAATTTTGATATAAATGTAAACTTGTCTATAAAATACATGATAAAATGTCTCCGATGTTTTATTTCTTAACCTTGAACTAGGCTAACACATAAAAGATGTGCCAAAACTTATGTCAGGTTCAAGAAACTTTAAAACTAAAGCAAAAGGAATTTCTGCTCAAAGTTTCTCATCTGTTATCCACACGTATATGGATGTTCAAATTATTTGCTATTGAATAAGAAATATATAATAAGAATTTAACCTTATAATAAGGTTGTTAACCTTCATAAAGTCTGGAAATTCAAAGACAAATAGACTCTGGTTTGAGATCAGTAATAGTAAAAATTGTTTTATGCCGAAAAGCCTTAAGCCTTAGTGCTCGTATTGTTTTGTACCTTTTACGGTTTGGTTTATTTATTCTTTTAACCTTAGGTATATATATATTTTTTTATGATCCTTGGCAGCCGATCAATGTCTCACCGTCAACGACGGCTGGTGCTGAAAATCAGCGCTGAGGCTCTTTGTTGAACACGAGCTCCAGTTTTTTGCTGAGCGCTGGCCGTTTTGCGCGGATGTGTCGCATATCTTATTCTCTATTTATTATGTATTTGTTTTTATTTGTTAAGGTGTGCGCCATGTCTGTCTTAAATAAACTCATTTATTTTTTCTCGTTTGCAAAGACGCAGGGCGTCGTGCGTCGCTTACAGTGTGGCGTCCCACAGCACGTCCCGCGTTTTTACTATTTACAGAAAAACGGCGCGTGCACCAGATTTCCTTCATCGTCGTACGTTCGTACTGGCGGGCGCGTGCAACGCTGTGGGCTGTTGCTACGTTTTACGGTAAACGGAAAATTGCAGGAATAGCTTGGCAAAACGCTGCGTGCCCTGCTGTCTCAACCGTCGCATGCAACGCGGCGTTGTTATTCGCGGGTACCACCTGTATTTCAAGCAAAAGCGTGTAAATTATCTTCTCTTTTACCACTCCCATACAACGCCATATGTTTGAACATAGTGCGGGCCGTGCAGTCTAACGCGAGGCACGACGCTACGCGTCTCCGTAAACGAGGCCTTAGTTCGAGGGAGCTAGGAACCACTGGCTGAAAATATTTGT
The DNA here is from genome assembly GCA_958295575.1 of Leucania comma. Taxonomy (NCBI): domain Eukaryota; kingdom Metazoa; phylum Arthropoda; class Insecta; order Lepidoptera; family Noctuidae; genus Leucania; species Leucania comma. The sequence goes on along the minus strand of OY282477.1, from coordinate 15,873,869 downwards.
GTTCATAACCTACAGTTACTTATTTATCTCATAATTAACATTTTCTGACTACATCATTAATTTATTATAAAGAACTTCACCTCAAAGCTATACTTTTGTTCAAGTGCCAGTAAAATGTAGGTATTCAAATATTCAACAAATTGTGTTAGTGTGAATTCTTCGTTTTTATCGGCCAAATGCAAAGGCATTTCCGGCGAAGAATTACCATTTCTTATTTCAACAAACATAATTGAATTCTTTAAGGGAAGATACTTTGTAACAATTCCTTTTGTATTTTTGGCTTGATGACAGTATGTGACCTTTTTCTTTATTCTATTTATTGTTAAAGACGGGTTTTGTGAAAAAAGAAAGTCTAAAGAAAATTAAATGTAAAAAAATATATACACCGTTAAATTTTGGTGGTTTTAATCCCGCGGGTCGAATGGGTACATGAAATACTATCGATTTGTAAAGAGAAAATTAAAAAATAAAGTACTTTTCATTTTAACTCGAATTAATTTACGCATGTACGAAATTAGTTTCTTTAAGTAAACGTCAGCTGATGAGCGAGGCCAATGAACTGTAGGTAGTTACAACGCAACGACCGACAACTACCTACAAGGTCATTGACTCGTTTATGCGAATATAAATACGAGTTTAAAAAATAAAACTTCATTTTTAATTTTTTCTTTACAAATCGACAGTATTTCATGTACCCATTCGACCCTCCGCGGGATTAAAACGACCACAATTTAATGGTGTAGAAGCTGGAATAACTGAATGCAACTGAGTATCAGTATTTATACATCTATGATCTCACACTTACACAGCCCCATATTTAGGCAACACGACCAGTCGACCATATTGACTTATGCATAACATTAGGTTATATTACTGTATTTTTATAAAAATCACTAGATCGCTGTCATGGCTCCAAAAGTTTTAATTTCATCTGCAGCATTTTACATCCGCAAATAGGTAGAGACGTCTTGGTCATGCTTTATCCTTCGAAAGTTTTTTTTACGTTAAAAATGCTCGTTGCCTTCACATGTCTATTCATTGGTGCATATTCACGTACGCACCAATGAATAGAAATGTGGAGTCAACAATTTTTATCGAAAGGAGATCGCATGAGTTGTTTTCTTAATAGCTAACGGACTGGCTTGATAAATATACTTTGAAGGATTTTGGGAGTCACTTTTGAGGGAATTAAATCTAAATCGACTTAATGTGGGACTAATACAGTCAATTTTGTCTCGACCAACTGCAGACGATGCCAAAAAATTTTGTAATTTAGTAACATCCCTTCAATTGTGACTTCCATCTTTATTATTGTAAATTGTATGTACATAACATATTAATTATTTTAGTTTAGATATATGTGATGACATTATTAATGATAAAAGGTACGATGGGGTTGGCATATCTGGTCAGATAAAAACCCCAAAATAAATATAGAAAAAAAAAAAAATTGTAGCATAGATTTGAAAATTTTATGGAAAAAATAGGTGTATTTTTATCTGCGTTGAATTGACCTTTGAAGTGAAATGAATTAAATAGAAGTTATATTTGCGAAGCCCTAGTTGTTTTTCTTCATACAAATAATCTCGAAACAAAAGCCTACCCGAGCTGAGCTACGACATTATTTATTTATTTATTATTTATATATACTTTATTGTACACCAAGATAAAAAGATTATACATTTTTGAGGCTTAAATAAAAACATACAATGGGCGGCCTCACCCATCATCATCACCCAGATCTCATTTACCTCATTTTAAAAAGTATTATTGCAGCCGATAGTAGATCTGCAGATTAAACATTTGAAGCAGGTACCTACTCATTGCGGTACAGTAGGAAATATGATTTTGTATGTGACATTTACTATTCTATTAAAAGTGAGTCCTTTTGTGTCAGTATCATTGTCTATTTGATCTATAAACTGCCAAAACTGTACCTGTAGAATAACTAACGGAACTTCATTATGTACTAAATCTCCGCCGCCAATCTGTCAAGATGAATAGATGGACAGCAGGATTCATGAGAGCGGATCATGAGATACAGCTCGCTGGCAGACGTCTGTCGGTTGTCAGTTGAAATTTTCACAGTCAGTGTAGGTACAGTAACAATTTGTTCTAAGTTTCCTGTTTGATGGTTAGGTAACTAAATACAAATGATCGTACACTATTTCTTAAGCCTACTGTTCACGGACGCCTTTTTATAGACACGTAACTGTCATTAAACGCTACACCAAGCGTACAATGACCATTATATGTACACCTGCTCACAGCTTATATATTTTTTTTTTATTAAACTCTGTCGATAAAGCTGCAACGATACGACGGTACAACGTTGCCGCTCTAACACCCGTATTTATAAACAAGTAAAACTAATTACTTGAGTAAAAGTAACTAAGATAATCATCCGTAGGCCTTACACAAATTACAACAAAAAATAATCATTGCAATTGACCCCCCGTCTGACTCACACTTGACCGGTTTTTAAGATCCTGTACCTCAAAAGAAAAAAGGAACCCTTATATACTCTTTAGTAGTATGCATTAGGATTAATTTCACAAATACACAATTATATACATTATATATAACACTTACTAATTAAAACTATATTTACCTATATACTAAAACCTACTCCTAACTAAAATATAGCGGAACCCTTATAGCATCACTTTGTTGTCCGTCTGTCTGTTATGACTCGTTATCTCGGGCACGCGCGGAGGTGTCTAGTTGAAATTAAAACCCTAAACTCAAGCCTACTGTCTCCTAAAGCTGTGAAAAAATCAAACTTCTAAGTTGATATCGCAAAAAACGTACTTATATCTCTCAAGGGAATCAAAATTTCTTAAGGTACTTCCCGTTGACCTGGAATCCTGAAATTTTGCGTAAAGCTAGGTCTTACAGCACGAGTAGGTATAGGAATAAATCTGAAAATTGTAAATTTTTAGTTACATCACAAAAAAAAACTTTGCGGTTCGGAAAAATCTTCGAAATCAATTCGGGTATCGAACTGCTTTCATAGGTAAGTGTACGGAACCCTCAGTGAGCGAGTCCGACTCGCACTTGCCCGTTTTTCTCTTATTCGTTTTTCTTTAATATAAAAACATTATTTGTAATATAATGGGTTATTTATCGTAAGTTCGAAAAATGTTTGACCGAATTTCATTTCACCTAAAACTTTTCAACTATTATCGTTTCGTTTTTTTTTATTTCATAGAAGTCACTGCCACTGTAACAGTTGACCTATTCTCAATTCGAATTTTTTCGTTACACCAAAGTTTAATTTGGTCGAAAAACTTTTAACCATTGTTACACTTAGCGGAACTATCATTTGTTCGAAGTATTATGTTTCCGAATATTCATTATACCACCATGGAAGGTTATCTGTCTCTGCTCCGGCGGGCTGTCCCACGCGAGCTTATCGTCGCAGATGGTTTCAACGCTTACCACCGCAGCTTCGGCTTGCCTCAGCCGCGGCGGCGGGCCTTCAAATGACCTGCTCCTCAGCTCGCAGGCCGCCCTACCCCACCGCGCCTTCGCGGGTTTAAATTACACTCTAGGGGTAGGGCAGACAAGACTGTGTGAAGTCGGATTCGCAGCGAGTCGTTTCTGTCACTAAATTTTGTAGCACAAAATATTGACTTTTATGACACAATTTTAATTTAATATTGAAAATGCTACCAATTATAGTACGCGGCAGATAAGTTGAACCATCCAACACGGCTACGCGCAGCTCCCTCCCTCGACTGAGACCAAAAATCGGTTATAATTCTTGTCACACAAGTTTAACCATCATGGCAGTCGACCTTGAATGCACAGTAACTGATTTTCAGGTCCCAATCAAAGTGGAGGATTGCGCGCAACCATAGGAAATGGTTCAAGTTATTTACCGCGTACTATAACCGTCTATATATTTGTGACCAAAATTCTTTAAACTGTTGTTTCGGTGTGATGAGAATATGGCAAATAAATCATATGGCAAATGAAAACAAGTTCAAGAAAGGCTTCGGCCAATAGCAATCCGGTAAAATGATACCTATGTCACATGATACTTCGATAATATAAAAATATGTCAAATAATGTATATAGCAAAAAAGACGTCGTCCAATAGTTTTCGGTTACATGAAATTCGAATAAAAATAATTCGGAAAAGTGATCGGTTCCCAATATAATGGCATGTTAGTAAAACCCTAAATAAATATTAAAAGGACGTGTGTATTTAGGCGACAACTTTCCTGTTCCCAATTGAATTCGAGTTGATTGTTACGGTGAGCTTCCGCTAGACTCGATAGATGGCGCTGTACCATTTGCATGAATTTTTGAATCACGCTTTTAAGTATCTTCGTGAATATAATAGCGAACATGAAGGTCTTGAACTCTTGACAAATATTTTTTTCTGTAGATAGGTACCTATTTTTTTTTTATGGTAGGTAAAATCATCCAATAGATACCTACTTGCTTGCATAGATAGGTAAATACTTGCTTTGTAAAAAAATTGTTTTATAAATACCAAGTTCCTCAGCCAGTAGTGACGAATACGGCAGCTTGGTGATAGGTTCGGTTCCTGCCTACATTCAAGTATGGGTAGCGTTAAATAGTACAAAAACGGGTTTCAAAATACTTACAAGTAGGTATAGTACGAGGCAAATAAATTGAACCAGTTGCCATGGTTATGCGCAGCCCCCCACCTCGATTGAGACCTGAAAAACGGTTACTGCGCGTTCAAAGTCGACATCTATGATCATTCAACTTGCGTATTAAGGACTATATTACCTGTGTTGACGTCACAATCTTGATAAGTAGACGTATGCGATTATTTACTGACGCCTTATGGTCTAACCCCACACATCCGTGCTGGGTCAGTGACGGGGCAGCACAGTGCCCGCGACGACATCAAGCTTCCGTGCCCCACCAGTGGTTTTCTGTTCACACGCGTCAGTGGCGTGGACGCGCCGACGCCTTTCCTTACTTCATTCTGTTTCCTTGTCCGAGTCTAAGTAACCTAAGTGTTATGTGGTGAAATAAATCACGAATTCAAAAAGTTTAAATAATAGTACATTGTGATACAAGTGTGTAATGTAGGAGGTTACCGTCGAGGCGGTATTAAGACCCGAGCCTTGGCGAGGGTCTTAAGAGAGCCAAGAACGGTAACGTTCATTACTCACGTGTATCATACGACGTTTTTCACTTGTGAAGAAAAATAATTAAGTTAACTAATATTACAACGGTAAAACTAGTAAAATTTTTACTAACATGGCGGTAAAAAAATTATATCTGTTGATCTATGAGCACGCGCTAGGCTATGGCTATATGGTCTTTTGATCATATTGCCTAGTCGTCGCTTGTTTTCTTGTGTGAAAAGTTTTTACGTTTATGTCATTCGTAGTGACAATAGAATATGGATGTAACATTTTAAAATGTAGTATTTGAATTTGTTTTATTAATACAGACCATGAATTTTACTCGAAAAAATTACGCCAAAAACCGCGCGCATCTTCAAATGACGACCATAGACCACAAACAATTTTTATTTTTTCGTATTCAAAATTTGTTTTGCGAACAAAGAGGTTGAACAAAAAGGTTATAGCTACATTACAGCACTAGTGCGTAATGGTAATCAAAATGTCACAGTTTGGTAACAGGTGCCATTATATACCTAAGTGTAGTGCAATAAAAGTCACTTTCTGAGCAAGTGTATTGAAAAAATTTTGACACACCTTCTTAGTTTAATTTTCGTCCGATCTCATTCCTTATTTGGTTTTTATACTTGCAACTCATATATTTCGGGTTAGACAAGTAGTACAATACGCTATATAAGCGTACAGTGTCTATTAATAACTCGTAATTCATTTTAACCATCAATATAGTCAACAAACTGCATGAAAAAATTATTAACACGGACACGGCACGGCGTGGAAGGCTCGGGAACGTTGCGGTGTCGGCACTGACACTGACGCCGCGTCACTGGCTCGGCACTGATGTGTTGGATTTTTCTACTTAGTTTGAGTTTTTAATTGTAATTCAACGATGTACTTCCGACCAATTTGGAAAATCAGTCGAAAATTTGTTGAAGTTTGTTTACCCAGTTTTTTCTTATTATAACACAACAAATTTCTATTTATAACTCCTTTTGAAAGTAATATCAATAAGAAAATTAAGTGGCCTCGTAGCTCCAAAGTTTCTTTTTCCGGTGTTTTTGTAAAAGCTTTTAAGGATCAAATAACTACCGTCTCGTATTTCCTAAAGAGGTTACTGTGTTGTGGAGATTAGGCACGCAGTCGCTACATGTAAAAACTAACTTCTGCCAGCGGCTTCGCTCGCGTGAAGGAAGTTTTCTTTATACAAACTATGGACCCCCATTTGAACCCCTTAAGGGATGAATTTTGGAAAACTATAGTGCTCGCCTACGTCATAAAAGGGTCTCTTGTGCAAAATTTCACGCTCTTGGTCCCAGTAGCTTCGACTGTGCGTTGATATGTCAGTCAGTTAGTTTCACCCTTTATAAATATACTTACTAACTTTTTCTTTTTTTTATGGTAGGTAAAATCATCCAATGACAAAGATCGCCCTTGGGCGGACCGGGAAATAGTGTCAGACTCTTACTGACTAAAACCCTACCCTGTTCATTTCTTGCCTTGGTTCCAGGGCCCTGGTATGCATTTTCATACCTCCCTAGAGCCCCAGACTAGGCCTCGACCCTACTGGGCCCCTACAGTTTGCTGACCACTCCTTCAGGCGCGTGGGAATAGTGTGCGCCGTAAACGGCTTGGGTTCGGTCTGGGTTGTTACCGGACAAACGGACAGCGAGCTACCCATTGCCCGCCGTCGGCAAGCTTGCGCCCACGGTGGCTTCTCGCTCCGGTGGCTTCTCTTCGCCACCGCCGATTGCCCCCACGAGGACACGGCGATGCTCTTCCCAAGCGGAGCACACCTTTACCATGTGCTCCACCGTGTCCTCTGGGCTAGGTTTTTTTTTTTCTGCTTGCGTCTTCACCCGTGTGAAAGTCGGTTTCTCGATACAAACTTCCGATCCCTATTTTACCCCCTTAGGGGTGAAGTTAAATGCATTCTTAGCTGATGTATACATCCTATAAGGAACCTACCTACTAAATTTTAAGCTTGTAGGTGTTATAGTTTCTGAGATTTCGTGATTAATCAATAAGTGGTATTTCGCTTTTATGAATATAGATTACCTATGTATTATATATCTTTTTTCTTCGGATTCGGCGGAGAGGCGAATGAAGAGGATAACTGGTAATCCAGATTTGAAAGACCAATTCACAAAGCCAGACGTAGGATACCCAGCTTTTCAGTTTTCTATGACATGCATTTTAGAGAGTGTGCGCGGGAATTATGTACATGACTTGACTCCGCCATCACACCTATAAACTGGAAAATTTGGCAGGTAGGTTCCTTTATAGGGTGTAGACGTCCGCTAAGAACGGATTTTACGAAAGTCCACCCTTAAGGGGGTTTTTTTTTTTTTTTTTTTTTTTTTTTTTTTTTTTTTTTTTTTTTTTACGGTAGGTAAAATCATCCAATGACAAATCCCGCCCTTGGGCGGAGCGGGAAATAGTGTCAGACTTTTACTGACTAAAATCCTACCCTGTTCCTTCCCTGCCTTGGTTCCAGGGCCCTGGTATGCATTTTCATACCTTCCCAGAGCCCCAGACTAGGCCTCGACCCTACTGGGCCCCTACGGTTTGCTGACAACTCCTTGAGGCGCACGGGAACAGTGCGCGCCGTAAACGAAGGGGGTAAACCGACTTTCACACAGGCGAAACCGCTGGCCGAAGCTAGTATGTTATAAAATACCACTTAAGTTTCAAGAGTAGCTTTTAAACACACAATGACTTTGTTTTCAACTTGAAGAACTTCGGAGTAAACAAGTCTAGTTTTGCGTTTTGAAGTAGTTTTACCACTGCCTTTTTATGTTCTCTGTTTGTATCGATAATGTTTTACGCATCGGGCAATAAGTCGGTAATCGCAAAACCTTGATTTTCGATTACCGAATTATTGTCTAAACAATAGAGCCGGAAATGAAAAAACATTTTTTTGCGATTACCGGCTTATTGCTCGGGGGCGTCGACACCTAAATATGACAGATTAAATATTAACTCTTCCAAAGTATAATATATCACAAAAAAGTATTTGTTTATTTATAAGAGGTAAAACCTAGGAGTACTGTTCCGATTGTAGCAGAAATAATTAAAAAAGTGCTTCATTTGTACAGGGCAAATGAAGGAACACAGTTGGTTCTTAGTCAGTAAAAATCTGACACGTGCTTATGTCCACTTAAAAAAAAAATGATTCGACTAAAATCAAATGTTTACAAAAATGTAACAAATGATCGGTAAATAAAAAATGGCCTTTGCTAAATTTTCATCCTGGAAAAAGCACAGTACCCATAATATAATAGAATCTGTGCCGGGAATGAAATTGCAGGAAAATGATAGTTGTTGTATGTTGTATCTTAGTTTACATATTTCTTTCCTAAGAAATCTTATTTGCTTCTAGCTGCTATATTTTTTTCTTAAAAAATATTAATAGCTAGCAATTTTTGTAGTGGCAGATGTGATTCGCCTCATGATTATTCGCCTGTTTCTTATAACGTTACTAGCTGTCCCCCGCGTCTTTGTTTATTGCTCCAGTCCTGTGGTGCTATTCTCTAAGAAAGCTGCGGCAACGACGAACACCCAAATATAATACATTGAATTAACAATCCAATTTATAGGTGAATTAGGTTGACAATCCAATGTATCCTATTTGGGTGTTCGTCGTTTAGGCAGCGCTGCGTTTTCTTATAGAATAGCACCACTGGTAGGCGTAGCGGGATGTTAAAGCCTATAAACCTTTCTTCAATGAATATGCTATCCAACACTATAAGAATTTTGAAGTTCGAACCAGTAGTTTCCGAGGTTAGCGTGTTCAACCAAACAAACAAATTCTACAGCTTTTTATTAATCACATAATAATTATAGATCGATATACACCATTAATATTGGTTAGGTTAGTAACAACATTCTTTAAGTTAATTTGTAAAAGTTAGTTTGGAAATATAAGGCTTTTTTATTTTTTGTTTTATTTATACACCATTAAATTTTGATCGTTTTAATCTCGTGGAGGGTCGATTTGGTACATCAAACACTATCGATTTGCAAAGATAAAATAAAAAAAATAAGTTTTTTTTTAAACTCAAATTAATTTACGCATGTACGAAATTAATTTCTTTAAGTATACGTCAGCTGGCGAGCTTAATGACCTGTAGGTATTTAGTACGCAACGACCGACCACTACCTATAAAGTAGACTCGTTTACTTTAAGAAATGAATTTCGTACATGTGTAATTCGAGTTTTAGAAAAAAAGTACTTTTTTTGTTTTATCTTTACAAATCGATAGTGTTTCGTGTACCGGATCGACCTTCCACGGGATTAAAACGATCAAAATTTAACGCTGTATAGGTATAATAGTAAGTACAGATTCGATTGCAAGCATTCAAACAATGTCAAAGTAATGTTTCAACGAAATAAAGTGAATATAGATGTAACACGTACAGTAGTGTCGGAGCTAAGTGGTCGTGTTGCCAATAATATGAAATCCAAACGAACAAGATAGCATAATTTGCTCAAACACCTTAATATTCTTCTGGAAAGTAATTTGCTATAAAAATTAGTAAAAGTAACTACATAAGTAACAATTTGTACCTATTCTTTATTTAAGAAAAAATTAAATTTCAATGAAAATGTCTAACCTCAAGTAATGGCTTAATCAGAAATTACTTACCAACAAGTAATTACTACTTTATAAAAACGGGTGTTAAACTTTTTTCACAGTACGAACAAAATTCCATAGCCTTCGAACGATACAAAAATACATATATTAGTTGCTTAAAAAGACCCATATATAATCTATCTCTTAACCCCTCGCACACAAGGGGATATTATTATTACGTAATAGCTCCTTTTTTAGAAAATCACGTAAATAAAAACAATTATAATTAAAAAAATATTTTTCTGTTTTTTTCCAGGAAAAATAAAGTTGTAGAAACCAACATTTTCGGCCGCATGAATTTCGTACACCCGTGTGAACAGTGTGACAATTAACGTTTTTCAAGGTCATTCAAGTTGTACAAACGTATGTACAATCGCCGTTCGAAGGGCCTCAATATTATTTACAATAACTTATAGAATACACTGCTAACCTCAAGCTCGTTCTATTTACATTCGTAACTAGTTAAACACGGGCATACATCAATCACGTAAGTAGGCCAACAATGCGAATGGCCGCTAGGTAAATATCATAACAATGCTACATCATTATCAATCAATCCTGTTTGATTTCTTCCATCTTCTACTTCCGACAGCTCGTAAAATGTGGGGCAAGAACTTAGGGTAAAACCCGAATAGTCGCCCCGGGGGTATAGTTGCCTTATTGCAATTAGTCTAGCTTCGCAAATGAAACACATGTTATTTTATTTGTCTATCGACAGACTCTGCAACTACAACTAAGTTGACCTACAAAGAATTGAGAATTGAATCAATTCTTTATTGCGTACCATAATGTATACATAGTTGGTATGAAAATAAAGTATAGTCATAATTATGGACCCTGTCGGGCACAGCATAGATAAATTTACGTAGAACAAATTAGGTAGATAGATAAGATTAGGTAGATGTATATAGATTTATCTGTAACATATGTTATTGTTAAGCATATATATGCTTAATACAGTATTACGGCTGATTTTAACTTTCATAGATAAAAATGGCACAGATCTGGTTCCGGCTAGGTTTATTTTGAGAATTTAACCAAAAAAATAACAAAAAAAAATGTTTATTGTAATGATTTATTTATTGGAGATCAATCTGTAAAGTTAGGAATAATTAAAAACTAATTTCAATATCCCGGGTATTTCTTAGTACATCGCGCTACCAGTGTACCAGTGTACTTGGCATGGCTCGGCATGGCTCGGCATGGCTCGGCATGGCTCGGCATGGCTCGGCATGGCTAGGCATGGCTCGGCATGGCCCGGCATGGCTCGGCATGGCTCGGCATGGCTCGGCATGGCTCGGCATGGCTCGGCATGGCTCGGCATGGCTCGGCATGGCTCGGCATGGCTCGGCATGGCTCGGCATGGCTCGGCATGGCTCGGCATGGCTCGGCATGGCTCGGCATGGCTCGGCATGGCTCGGCATGGCTCGGCATGGCTCGGCATGGCTCGGCATGGCTTGGCATAGCTTGGTTGACTTAGGCACGGAACCCTAAAAAACAAGCTAACATAAAAACGAAACGCTCTTGTTTTTTATTCTGGTCTCCCGAACAATATTCGATAACTATGATAATATGACCTTGGTTTTGGTGGAAAGTTTTCTCCGCCCCTAATGTAGAGACTTTTCCGAAATATATCAATTACGGTAGGTGGTAGATATTCGGAAAAGTCCTACAACATAATAGACTAAAATTCCAGAGCTGTCTGACATAACTTATTTATACATGAATGAAACCTTAGTTTCTCAGTAGCGTCTCATGTGCTTTGAATACCTGTGTACTTGTGGAGCTCCCCCTTGGGGGCCCTGGGCATGTGCACCGGGTTAGAGAAAATTATTAAGCCGAGAATATGAACGCGAGAGCACGCTTGAGTTCCTGAGCAAGTGAGACAATTTCATTCACTCTGATTATATTTTATTTTAAAAATCACCCATAAGATAATAGAGAATTATCCCCAGGAAACATACTCGCAGGATAAAAAATACTTTATGTGCTTTTCAAGGACATTATCTACCCGTGTAACAAACGTTTTAAAGCAAAACCGTTGAACTATCCGAGCTTGAAGAACTAATAAACATACAAATATATACTCACAATCTTTCTCTTTTTCAGTATTATATGATGTTTACACAGGAGGTAAGTATTGTTTGCCTAAATAATATATTATAAAATTATGAGCACAAAAGAACTGATTATTATTTGTATTGAAAATTCTTTATTAAGAAACACGAGAAAAATCAAGTTACTTTTTGCTTGGAGGCTTCCGTAGTATAACAAATATCTGTATTAAGAAAAACGTAATCAATGTTTGCTCAGACAACTTTGTCGTCGATTTTATGATGAAAATTGTGTTAAGCTATTTTCTTTTACGTAACACAGTGTCTCAAGACGGAAGTCTATGTGCGGGTTGCCAATGATGACATATGGCTCTGAAATGTGGTCGTTCTATCTTCTATCTATCTTCTGAGTATGGTTTCCGCACTCAGTCCTCTACGGACCATTGTACGTGGGCCATAGCGGCCATAATCTCAGGTGGGCTTATTCCAACCAGCCCACCTCTCTCCAAAAACTGATCAGGCCTCTCAGGTTCTTCAGGGCGTCAATAAGGGACATCGGAGATCCCAAGGTCCGTGTGCGTGTATCAGTGATCCCCGTGCAGGCCAGGAGCACATGCGAAACTGTCTCCTTCCCCTCCAAACACGCTCTGCACAGGGGGCTATCCGTGATGCCCATTGTGTGAAGGTGCTTATTCAGTGTACAGTGACCAGTGATGGTCCCCGCCACCAGGCGCAGGCTGCCTCTGTCTAGTCGTAAGAGTTTTTTGGTGAGGGCTTTATTAAGGTGTGGCATGGCCTCTTTGGCCTGCCTGCATCCTGATGCCGAGGACCACCAGTGCCCCGTGTGGTCGTTTACAATGGGCTTCATTAGAAAGCAGTTACCCAAAAGGCTAATAGAAAGAATTATACTCTGAGCTTATTTGCGTGATCGGATCAGCGATGAGGATATCCGCAGGACAACCAAGGTCACTGATATAGACTGAAGAATCGCCGAACTTATGTGCCTTGCCCATTCCTCGTCGAAAAGATGATTGACGGGGTTGAAAGGTTCTGGCGACTACGTATCGAAAGACGCAACTTTGGAAGGCCTGCCATAAGGTGGACCAATGACCTGGTGAGGATCACGGGAATCCGATGGATACAAGATGCACAGGATCGGTCATTGTGGCGACATTTAGAGGAGACCGATGTCCAAATTTGGACATGTTTCGGCTGAAATGATGAAGATTTTTTTTGTTACTTATTCACGTTTCTATTTTTTGCTTAATACTCGTATCTTAAATTGTATAAACAAAGTAATGAAATTATAAGAGTTAATTCTAAAACTAATAATATCCCACAACTTGAACACAACGCTATCTAGTCCCAAACTATGCAGAATATATATTTTTAAATACATCATTATATTACGAGTATAGATAAATTACACCCAGACACAGAACAAATGATTGTGCTCATCACAAAAACATTTGTCTTGGATAATCGAGCCCACGACCTCTGGCTTAGCAATCAAGGCCACTAACCACTCGATCAACAGGCCAGTCAAAATTATTTTGCTTCATTCTCGTGACGAAACTAGGGAGAATTAGAACGCGTTAATAAATGTCATGTTGCTTAAGTTATGGCGTTCAAAACATTTATTAAAATGTAAATAATTCATATTTACATTGTAAAACATAACGCACATTAATTAATTTAAGAACTTTATGTAAATACCTATGTTTTACAAATAAAATTTTGATTCTGATTCTGATTCTAACCTTATTTTGAGTCCTGAAGGGTTTTTTATCAACTCAACCACGTTGAAAATCGACAAGCAAAATACCAATACCTCCTAAATACAACTAATATACAAAACTGTAACAAAACTGGGGAACACCCTAGATGAAAATATATTCTACAAAGAAATAATATTTTGGAATTCTTGAAAGTTTCGTTTTAGTCTGAGCTCAGGCTTGAGTCACGACAGTTTTAAGACAGACTATTGCTTAGCAAAAAATATGAAGACGCGCAAATTTCAAATAAAGCATCTTTAAGACAAAATTATCTAGTACCTATAAGAACTGCACAACGAAAAGTCTGACTAACGATTGTCGGCTTCCCTTTTGTATAGGGTTCCAGTTTGCGTGTCTACATTTTTTTTTTGCAAAGCAAAAGTCTGTCTTAAAATTGTCGAGACTCAAGTCTGCGCTGAGCTTTAGAAGTAAACGGTCTTATTACAATGTGTCACATAAATTTTCTAATTTCGTTATCAAAAATATTCAAATTTTGGCATGACCTTGAACCAAATTCAAGTCTTAATCAAAAGTTTTGTCTTTCTTGTTATATAGAATTTTACATTTTGGTTACACAGTTTGTTCTTAAGATAAGGGTAACCTGTACAATTCAAATTTTCTTAAGTTTTTTGCCTTTTGCTGGTTAAAGTTAAGTTGTATGTTGATAAAAATAATGCCTACATTTTTATTTATTTACACAATTATAATCATGATTATCTACAACCTTCTCAGTTGGTCTAACCCTTTTGAATGACATTTACGTGAAGTATTGATTTTAATTATTTGGTTAGCAACTGAACCTTTGTAGCTCACACGACGCTATGCTACGCCGTAGCAGATAGTGTGCTACGTCGTAGGTCGTAGACAACGAGCACGCTACGCAATGCCTTTCGTAGCAACAACGCGTTTAGAAATTTCATGGAAAATTGTATTGTGTGTGCATTATAGTTATCCTATATAGGTACTGCATGAAAATTATGTTATTTCATACCCCTTATATACCTCTAGGATGTAGTCCTTAAAACTTCATCATGAGTCCTCTCGTCGACGGCGCACACTGTTCCCCAAGGAGTTATTAACAAATCGTAGAGAACCAGCAGGGCCGAAGCCTACCGGGGCTATGGACTAATTTCTGAAAAGATTGTCCGGCTCCGGTTAAAGGATTAGGAAGGAACGGGGTGGGTTTTTAGTCAGTAAAAGTCTGACACTATCTCCCGTTCCGCCCAAGGGCGGAAGATGTCATTGAATGATTTTACCCACCACAAAAAAATAAATCAGGAGTCCACACTTTCGTAATTTATCAGAAACTCTGGTTCAAAGTTTTATGCTTCTAGATTCGACTTAGGCTTTGCGTTGTGTAGATTTGTTTGTTAATGTCGTTAATCTTCGTATTCAGTCACGTTTTGTGCGAAAACTGTGAACAAATATTTAGTGATGAAACAGACATGTCTTAGAACCAGAAATTATAAGGCTTGTGACATCCACCAATACGCAGTCCCACGTGGTGCAATTCATTCCCTCTCCTAAAGAGGAGGCCTGAGTACCAGCAGTGGGAACATTATAAGGCTGATTATGCTATGCTTTTTTTAAATCATCCAATGACTTGAATGTCAAACTTTTACTGATTAACACCCACTCCTGTTCGTTCTTTGCCTTCATTCCAGGGCCCTGTGGTTCACTTTCATATAACCCATGGCCTCAGTAGGCTTCAGCCCTGCTGGCCCCTACGATTTGCTGACATCTCCTTGACGCGCGCGTGGAACACTTCGCGCCGTTGACGATTTAGGGCTGATTTCATCATCTATACTTATAATGGCAGGGGGTGTTACTAGACCGACACCGAACCCAAAAATGTGATTAAAAAAACGTTTGTCTGTCTGTCTGTCTGTTTGTTCAGGCGTCACGCAAAAACTACCGGTTCGATTACGATGAAACTTGGTATAATTATTCTTTAATATCCAGTACGTCTACCATGAGTTTTAAGCAAGTAAGTAAATATTTTGTATGGCAAATTTTGCAGCGCCTCTAGCGGTCACTTGCAATACCAAAATTTGCCATACAAAACATTTACGGCGTCGATATCGAGTAGCGACGAATACTATTGCTTAAAACTCATGGTAGAGGTACTGGGCACCACACTGGGTACTTTTTATCCCGGAAAAGTATATACAATAAAAAACAAACTTAATTTTGCGGTTCGATCCCTAAGCCCGATTACTGTACCAACCGCAAATAATAAGTTTGTCGCAGGTTACGTCACCCGTTTCTATTGTAATTAGCCACAAAAGGCCCGCGCCGAGACAGAAGTATTAATACCGGTAAGTATGCTCGATAGATAACGTTCTACACTAATAGCACTTTACACAAAAAACTTCATTGATAAGTTTAATCGTTCACGCGAACGAAGTTGCGGGCACAGCTAGTTCAATATAAAAACTTAGTTCAACTAAACTCAGCTTAACGTGATCTAGTTTAAAGACCCGTGTCGTAAACATGGGCGACAACAAAATGATTGAAACTGAGTTTAGCGTAAACTAGGTTCAATTCATCGCGGTGAAACGCAAAATGAAGCTATAATCTCGATTATTCGCTCAAACTGCGTTTTGTTTGAACGAATCGCGATTAGTTTATTGGTGAATTTGGTTCTTAGGCTCGGTCCGGACGGTTACCGGACAGCCGGACGGAGAAGTAACGGGGTAGGTTTTTAGTCAGTAAGCGTCTGACACTATCTCCAGCTCCGCTCAAAAGTGGGGGATGTCATTGGATGATTTTACCTACTTTAAAAAAAAAACAAACCTATTGCTCGCCATTGATTATGCTATGTTTGTAAACGACGTTAATCTCTATATTCAGTCACGTAACAGGTAAGCCATACTTTGCTGTCGTGTCTTAAATACACCCAAATTGAATTCACCTGTCTACCTGTTACTAACAGACAATGCTCATGTTTCCTATATTGTTATGACAGTTCTATTACGTCTTTCATCTTGAGACGTTGTCATTTCTTGCTTCATATTACTGTGATTACATCTGCCATGTCTGGCAGCTTTGAAATTGAAAGTACGAGGCCCTTTATGTTAGTAATTATCTGACATTGGATTTGAGCTAACATAGAGTTGATATTGGAATTTGAATGAAGACGCTGCAAAGCCACATGTTTAGAATTTTCGTCACAATTTTTTTAACAAAATTGTTGTTGTTGTCATAACTATTAATACGTGACATTTTAAAATATCCCTATCCGACTTATAAAAATACAAAAGAGGGAATCTTTTGTTTTTACTTAAAGAAATTAATTTCGTACATGCGTAAATTAATTCGTGTTTAAAAAGAAAGTACCTTATTTTTTTTTATTTTTTTTTTACAAATCGATAGTGTTTCATGTACCGAATCGACCCTCCACGGGATTCAAACGATCAAAATTTAACGGTGTATATCTTATTTCTCATGATAGTAATGTAAAAAAGTAGTGTAGTTAAAATAAGCTCAAGTAATGGTGGTCTAATAAGACCATGCGAGACGAAACCCCATTTCTAGCGAAGCGTGTCAAGGATACGCATCTATTTTTGTCCCGTATCCTTGGATCGCGCCAAAATTAATGGTTTTCCTTACTAGACAGTCACTCGCAGTTATGATATTGTATTCAACAGGTTTTTGTTCGTGTTTTGCTTTCTATATATAAATATTGAACGCCTTGTTATATAAGGAAAGGTGGACGGAACAAGGCCGCGTGGCAGATCACCGATGCGATGGACTGGCCAAATAAAGCAGCTGTTAGCGGCCCATTGAACGAGTGCGCCCGGATGACTTCCAGTAGCCAAAAGTGACGGGAAGTCGTGCGGCGACAACTACCTACAAGGTCATAGACTCGTTTACTTAAAGAACTTAATTTCGTTCATAATTATCGCACATAATTTCGTTTCATGTACCGGATCAACCCTCCACGGGATAAACGGTCAAAATTTAAAGGCGTGTAAGATCCTTTAGTACAACTTAATTAAAATATTATAAAACACTAACAGACTACGTACAGCAAAGATTCGGATTAAAAGTATGCATTAATTTAAGAAAAAGCTTGTAACGTTGAGGAATATGGGGTTCCGTATGGGATGAAAGTTTATCTTTTTCACCAATGTGATAACACATCGTGCTCACGGTTTGTAAAAAAAAAGGCGCACTAATCATATAAATTAGTCTTCAAAACGCAAAGGTAATAGAGAAAAATCTGGGCAAGAGCGAATCGGATTCGCACACAGAGGGTACCGTACAAACTAACTTAGTTCGATTACAAAATCGAGTCCCGGATGATTTTTCCGAATCGAAAAAGGTTTATTTTTTTGTGACGAAATTACAAATTTACAGTTTTCAGATTTATTCCTAATCTTGTACTTGTGTTGCGTCATGTAAAATTTCAGGCTTCTAGGTCAATGAGAAGTACACTATCTATTTCGATTCCTTTGAAAGTGTCGAAATATACGTTTTTTATGACATAAAGGGCTGTATATTTTTTTTTCGTTAACTTAAAAGTTTGATGTTTTGACAGCAGACTTCTGTATACATATGTTTTTAATTGCAACTCGATATCTCCAGGTGTTCCCGTGATAAAAGTTCTTGACAGATAGACAGACAGACGGACAACAAAGTGATCGTTTAAGGGTTCCGTTTTTTTGTTTTGAGGTACAGGACCCTAAAAAAAACGTCACAAAGTTAATTTTCTTTTCAATGTTGCGACGACATGAATCTACTAGTATATTAGAACCACAGATATAGATAGACATAGATAACGCAAGCATCACGATCTGTATGAAAATCAAGCGTGCCATTTTTGACTATCTATTATGACGTCACAAGCACCATTTAGTGAAGACGCCGCCGCGTACGGCGTCCCCCTCGCTCCACCCCCACACCAACGGCACAATTAACCATTTTTATATTTTTAACTGCACCCGACTAGCGCTGTACTCCGATGCAGACTGAGCGCGAAAGTGACCACTTACGATTTTTGTACGTAAGCTAGGCACGCGAAGTAGTTGCTCTTGCGTTATCTAGGTATATCTATATCTGTGATTAGAACCCTCTAATATATTTAGATTCGTATTGTCAAGAGTGTACATAAGTAAAGGGTATATTACAGACGGGTTTCTGTAACATACCCTTTACTTATGTACAATCCAGTACTTCATATAAAATTTACCTACAATAAATTATTTATATAAGTTGTAATATTTTAAAATCATGATGTAATTGAACCTAAGCCTTTCTTCATTTATTTAACGTAGACTTCATTCTAATTGCTACTATTTTTAGAAATAAATCTAATTATTTTATAATTTTAACGATGTGAGCTTAAATTCTCTAGAATTCATAATTACAGATTGTTTGAACTAGGTTTTCACATTAACTTGAAACTTAACAAACTCTTCTTTTCTTATTTCTACACACTATTATTGTCTGCATTTCTTCAAATTTTTCCTTTCGCAGGTTTGCTGGAAGAAATTTCTACTTTTGTACTAATATTATGATATTTATATATCTTCTTCTGTTTATACGTGTGCATATAAATTATCAAATAAATAAATAAGTCTTCCCACTCAAGCTGGAATGTGAGAAAGTTTAAGACTTTTACCAACTGAAACTCACCTGAGTTACTTCAGTTACGTTTTGAGTTCTGGGGCTTAAGTGACCAGTACATCTTAGCATCAGACTTACAATGTTCCCACTGCTGGGACTGAGACCTAAATAAGAGAGCAAACGTATCTTGTGCTGACTGTGAGCGAGCGTTTCGCAGTTTACTGTTTATCACACCGTATCGCTATACGCTATTACGTAGTGCGATGTCGCTGACTGTTGGTGGCCGATTATTGTACTAAGCGTAGCAAGCTTACTCTTTTTTTCCACACAAATAAAGCAGTATACGCTATAGCATACTGTTGGCTTGGTGAGAACGCATACTGCAGACTGAGCCCATGTTCACATTGCGGCTCACAGTGAGCATACTCACTCGGTGGCTAATACCTATAGCGTTCACGATGCCTTACAATTACATTAACCACGAGAACTCTTAGAAAGCCTACATGAATTAGAAAAAGCCTTAAAATACACAAATGTGGGAAGTTTTTAACTAGATCCAATCATGAACAAAGACAACAAAATTGCTCACTAAGCCCAAACCAATAGATATAAAGCTTCAGCTTCAAGATTTAATCAACTATTCGTGTATGACATATTTCATTAATGCCTGTTGGATAACCAAAAATACAGAAAAGTAATATTCTTTGTATTCCAGGCTGTTTCTTAATAAGACATGACCTTGGAGAAGGATATAGAATATTATACTTTTTATATCAGTCGTACAGTTTTTAATGAGAATTTCCGACATTCACGCGGGTGAAGTCGACGGCTGAAGCTAGAGGCTTTTAGCATAATAATTGAACTACATATTTTGTTTGTCTATGTAAAAATTATAATCATCAAAATCATCATCATCAGCCTTTTAATGTTCCCACTGCTGGGACACAGGCCTCCTCTCTAAGAGACAGAATGGGCCGCAATCCACCACGCGGGCCCAGTGCGGGTTGGTGAATGTCACATGTCTTCGAATTTTTTGTTCTAGGACATGCTGGTTTCCTCACGATGTTTTCCTTCACCATTTTGAGTTTTGAAAGCAGTGGTGATGAAATAAATGACATAAAGTAACGCGCCTGGCCGGGTTTGAACCCGCGACCTACAAGTTGCAAGTCGGGGCCGTTACCACTCGGCCACCACTGCTCCTACAAATTACAATAGACACAAACAACTTTGTGGATTTTAAGATTGGGCGCGAAAAAGTACGATGATGGGGAATTCTAAGAAATATTTTATTCTGTAGACTTTTATTTGGAAAAAGGTCTAAGTAAATTGACATACTCACATCCAAAGAGGTCAGCTGTATTCATATTATTTTATGTTATTATAACATTCAAAGAGAGGAACAAATCAGACAAATCAGACCCATATCAGAGTACACCATATCTAAAGGTATTATGCCTCATTTAAGATAAATTACTAAGTAAAGTTTACTAATTAGACCTTATGCTATTACAAAATCAACATAAACAAACTAAATCAAAAAAACGAAAACAAAATCTTAAAACTTTAACTGAGCAAAAAAGTATAAAATATTGATAACGAAAGATGCAAAACGTGCTCGAATATATTAGCATTTGTTTTTTTTTTTTGCAACACTTAAACTAAGAAAAATTTAAATAAGAAAATAATACTAAGGATCAAAGAGCGAGTATAGCGATCACCAATGGTTGAACAATGAACATAAATGCTTTTGAAAAAAAAAAACAGAGTTGAAAAATGTAATAATGCTAGTCTTAAAAAAAGTAGGCCAGATAGCTCTTTTCCAAGGTTACAGTTCTTTTAGCTTAAATTTCTCTTGCAAGAATCGAAACGAAATGGTCGAAATCTAATTGATCGTAGCAAGCAATATCCTGGTTAAATTTAAGCTAAAAGAACTGTGACCTTGGAAAAGAGCTATCTGGCCTACTTTTTTTAAGTTGACCACGACTCCAATTCCATTGTTTTGACGTCATCTCAACGCTTAGTCACGTGGTCAGAACAAAGGAATCGGAGCCGTTGCCGACTCAAGGCGATCGACGGAAGAGAATCGAAACGAAACCAACCGACTGAGTTTGATCTTGGTTTTGAGTGGTCTCTTCCCGTGCATTTGAAGTTTTCTCCTAGCGTTAACGATTGTAGATTATCAACTTGGCTAAGCCCTCTGGTATATACGCACAGCACTATCTAGTATCATCATCATCATCATTTCAGCCGAAAGACGTCCACAGTTGGACATAGGCCTCCCCCAAATGTAGCCACAGTGAACGGTCCTGTGCGTCAAGGTCATCAGTTCAAGTTGTAGGAGGCCTATCAATACTGCGTCTTCTGGTTCGCAGTCGCCACCCACCGTCGGCGTCATCATGTAGTACCAGTATTAGTTTTTTTGTATTTTCGTAGTGCCGTGTAGTGTTGTTCAAGATTTCGTCAATACCTACGCTAAATACAACATCACAGGATTCAAGGGACTAATTTAAATACATAGTGTATAAGAGTTTCAATTTTACCAACGTCTAGTTATTCTAGATTACAGTCAACGACAACACCGGTGGCGTTTTGTGCAATCGCATATAAATTAGTCCCAAGGGAAAGTTTCTTTCGTGAAGTTTTTTCATCTTTCAAACATGGTATGACAGTCTGGTGTAGATATCAGTAAAAATTGTGGCTGCTGTGCAAATTTTAAAATTCGTTTATAAAATTAAAAATTAAAAAAAAAAACCGGTAGATTATAATCAAATAAGCCCAAACTCGATGTGTATACTAGTAGGCGTTCCATCAGCCACCGCCCAGTTCTAGCATCAAGTCCACAAGGACTTGATGCTAGAACTGGGCGGTGGCTGATGGAACGTGGTGGTCATGAAGACAACTTCATGAGAACTTTATAGAACTGGTCTAGACGAATTTAACCTCAAGTAATGAGTTAATAAGAAATTGGTTTTTCAACAGTAACTACTTCTTTATAAATACGGGTGTTAATGCTTGTTTTTGTTACGAACTCGATTGCGTTGACGTACCTAAATCTAAAATGAGTAACTAAAACAAAAACAAATAAAAAAAATAAGAAATCATCTAACAAACTGAAAAGATTAAACAAATACTAAATTTAATAAAACATTATTGCCAAATAAATTAAAATCATTATATTCATTCAGAAAATCGAACTATTTACAGTGGTTTTTTGAGTTATATTCCATGGTTAATTTGTTTAATGAAACAATATTATTTTCATGAAAACATTTCTTAATTCCTTTAATGTTTTGCCTCAACAAATCGTTTTAATAATATCTTCTTAGTAATATCTTGAGCAAAATAAGATAAAATTACGCTAAAAGGTCTTAATTTTAGAAACATCAAGATCTTCTTCATCCTTCGTATACCAACATTTAGATTCAAAGAAATAAAATGTGGTTCTAATTACAGATATTAATTTCCTGTTTATGTTTTCTTCCATGCAAAACGTTCCATGAAAATTATAATCTGAGAGAGCGTTCAAGCGACGATTCCAATTTGAATGACAGTATTATTTATAGGGCTTACAAGAGCTTGCCAGCCGTCCATAATAAATAGCTTACCTTTTACAAAAGCGAATAAGTACAGACAGCTGCATCAATAGGGTGCTCCCACAAAATAGATAGATACAGGAGTCAATCTTATGCATGTACCTGCTTCACTTTTCATACCTACGCTCGGCGGTCGCGATAGGGTCACCGCCAGCACCGCTCTGTCCGAGCGTGCCCGAGCGCGGTGATAACACCTACCTAACGTAAATTATGAAAATATTACATGGCCACAAAGTCATGTTCGCTTTTTCATAGACCACCGGGGTACTTACTCTCCTACCAAACTGTTCTGCGTTACGTTAAAACCAATCATCAAAATTCTCCACTTACCTCTCTGAAAGCACTGGTAGCAAAAAAAAAAACGATAATTTACCATTTAATATTGAATTTAAACAACCGTCGATTGAACAGTAAAAATAAATTGTTTTTCGTTGCTCCATTATGGAACAAAAAAGTTCACAGACGCGGGTCTCAAACGGCACTAGCACTCGAGCTCGCACTGGTTTGAGCGCGCGTGAGATATCGTGTAGTGCTCGGAACGGCTCGGGTAAACTGTGCCTTAATCGCAATGAAAAACTTTCTCCACTCACATGAGAATGTGCTATTATTATTATGTGTTCCATAAAAAAGGGGAACTTTTTGCTGTTGTGAATGTTTCTGCAAAAACACCACGTTTCACAAAATGGGTAATAGAAAATTCGTGGCATTTAAGTGCAGCATAAAACCAATGTACGAGTAATATTCAGTTTAATTTGAAACTGTTTGATTAAGACAGTTCTCTAAATGGATTGTTTACTTTGTGAACTAGAATAAACTTTAATTCCGAGACAGGAGTTATGATAATTTTGCAGAAGATGTTGCTACATTTGAAATTTTTAAATAGGTTATTACAGGTTTTAGGATCAAAAATATTATTATATGTAGCTTTGGACAGGTTCAGGAGTTGTGTTTATGATAAGAAATAATTTAACAAACATTAGAAACGGTGCAGTAGATACTAAAATTCCGCCAGGAATTTTTCTGGTTCCATGGATTGACCCAGATCTCAACAGAGACAAATTGTTTGAATTAGCCATAAGGTACATTGTAGTTAACTCTGCAGTTTTAGTCAGTAAAAGTTGGACGCCACCCTAAAGTGAGAAAAGTAATTATATGAGATGATAATGAAGATTTCTTATCTCAAAAAATTCTGGTCGCGCGGTGTTCCTTAACCCGCGGGCCTAAATTTGCCCATCCTTATTCTATACCACGTAAAATGCATTATATCTTCCGAAGTTACAATCGTCAATGACTGGCGATGTGGGTCTGCTGCTTATTCAAACGAACTCGGAACCGGTGACCTCACAAAGACAATTTACTCCCCTTATTTACTATACTCTTTGATTTCCTCTCATGTAACAAACTTGTGTCGCCACTAAACTGTGTTACCCAGTAGTGCGAGGATTTATTTGAGGTGGCAACACTAACAAGCCAACTACACGATATGAGAAAAGTTACTGTTGTCTATGCTATGTTCATTAAATTCTAGTGGACTGTGGACTGTGGAGGCTTCTGTAGTTTTAGAGCTCAAACTGACCTTCATTAAATAATGTAAAATCCAACACGTTTTATAAGGTTAGTTTGGCAACGGGATGGTGAATGCCAAATCATTTTTTAACGAGTACAAGTAAAATTAAAAACTCGTTATTGTGACTAGGATTAAAGATTACAAAACGTATAAAAAAAATATTTATAAGCGCTTTTGATTTTCAAGAAGTCAGTCAGAAATATGGTGCTAATTGCACATTCCAAAGCGAGATCTATGTTATTAAGAAGAATGTACGAGTACAAGAAACTCCATCGACACTATTAAATAAGCTACTGGCTCTGAAGAGATGACAAGTCTCAATTGACAGCGTCCGGCACCCAAAACTGAAATGCTTTGCAATTTTTGACCTTTTTAAAATAATTAATTTTAAAAAGGTTAAAAATGGGTACGTTTTCAGATGACAGCAATGTGGAGGACTGCTTCGACGCCTGAGTGTATTTGGTGTTTTTTTACTATATTTGTAGATAGTTAAGTCTAGTATACATTCTTAGTTTAGTTTTTATGTACATTTTTTCTGCAATAAAGTTCCCATATCTGTTAAAAATTGCATAGCTTTCTAGTCATGTCAAGCTATCTTTTGACCACACTCGGTTTTTTGGTACGAAATAACAAAAAGCCATACTATAATCACTAATCAATACCATCTACATCGCAAGACACCTGTGTATGCCCGCACCTGCTTCCTTGAGCTCTCCAGAGCCTTCGATCTTGTCTCGTATGATGAGCTCTGGGAATCTTTTCCCAGAGCTCATCATACGGCAGGTACACTTCGGCTTGCCATCTTTGGCAAGCCGAAGTGTACCTGCGAAAATACGAGTAGGTGGACTATTTGAAGTATTGGTTCGGCAGTCAGACCAATCATGTTAAAAAGGGACGGGTCGCTCTCTAAGCCGTATAGGTTGGAGTGTGGGGTGAGACAAGTCAAAGTCTCCTAGGTTCTTCAACCTCTATGTGGACAACCTCATAGTGGGACTTAGCAGCATGCGTGTCGGATGCGGTGTTGGTGGCGTTCACAAAACAACATCATCTATGCGGACGATATGGTGCTGCTGGGTCCATCTGCGGGGGCTGAAAGGAAACTGCTTAAGACCTGTGAAGACTATGCTGCTGCACATGATTTAACTTATTAAGTCAATAAGTGTGTACATGGAGAAGAGGGACCCGAGTTACATACATTATGAACGGGTCTGTAATCAAAAGAGCCACCTTCACTTATGCACCTTAAAAACTTGGGTCATTGTCTGTCCAACGGCCTTAAAGACGATGTGGACATTGAAAGGGGGCGCAGGGCACTAGCCGTCCCGTCCGATGGTGCAACAATATGTTGGTCCGTAGATTTGCTTGGTGTACGCACCAAGTTTAAATTATTCTTTTAAGGCCTGCCGCCAGAGTCTGTACACGGGTAATCTGTGGGTCAATTACTGCTAAAGATTACTAGACGTCTTGTGCGTTCAATATAATAATGCCTTCAGGATGTTGTTGCCTCGCTACTGCAGTGCGCCAGAGATGTTACACTCGAAATAAAATTATTATTTTTGGTATCGTATAAATTGTGGAAGGTGCAGGTAGTTGTGCAGGACGACAATACAGGTGACGTATGTCCTATGAAGCGTCTCCACACTGGCACTTTTTTTTATGGTGATTAAATCATCCAATGACATCTCCCGCCCTTAGGCGGTGCTGATAGTGTCAGACTCTTACTGACTAAAAACCCATCCCGTTTCTTCATCGCCTTGGTTCCAGGGTCCTGGTATACATTTTTATACCACCCCAGAGCCCCAGAGCAGACCCAGAAACCAGAGTCCACAATCGATAAAATAAATGTGTAAATGGTATAATTAGTACCATATAATAGGAATACTGGTGTGGAGGCTGGAGTACATTGACACGTAAGTGTTTATTTCTATCTGTATGTACTTATAGATAGTATATACTTGTTGTTAGCTATTATTTATACTGTTTATGTACATAGGGTACAACCCGGATAGTCGCCCCGGGGGTATAGTTGCCTTGATTGCAATTACTCTAGTTTGGCAAATGAAACGCATGTTATTTTATTTGTCTATCGAAAGACTCTGAACTACAACTAAGTTAAGTTGTTGTTGTTGTTGCATGTCTCTGTGCGATTTCATGTGACGGCTAGGTGCGATCAAAGTTTTTGCGGGATAAATGTCCTCTTCGTCGACGGGGCATCTATCCTAAATGTAATTTACATGGATTAGGCAACTATCCCCATATGGGATAGATGTCCCAAAATTTAGAGGTCTGCAAAAATTGCCAATAGCTACTCTGGAAATATCAAAGATTATTTTTCCGACCCAAATATCGACCAATAGAATTGCACCATTCGACGTCACGTGGTACAACCTACATGGTATTATACTGATAATTTTTTGAAAATTTTTAGGTTGTACCACGTGACGTCGAATGGTGCAATTCTATTGGCCGACATTTGGGACGGAAAAATAATCCCCCGAATACCACACGAGCTTCAAAATTATCTGGCATTTCCCTCAAGGTTCCCTGCAAACAAATAAAGTCGTCAAGTTTTTCAGGAAAAATCACGAGCGCGAAGCGCGAGTGATTTTTTAACCTGAAAAACTTGACTCCTTCATTTGTTTGCAACGAACCTATCGGGAAATATCCGATAATTTTGAAGCTCTTGTGGTATTATAAGTGATAATGTTTATTCCTTTCATAAACATGAAGATAATAAACCAAAGTACCTACCCATTTTACAAATAACGAATCTTGCTTTTTCTACAAAGAGATAAAGTAATTTCAAAAAATGGGGCAACTATCTTTGTTTTACCCTAATTTTGATATTTCTTAATAAATAAGCTAGACAGGAAGAAAGGTTAAAATCCTTCTTTTGTTCTTAAAAGACGCTTTATGAACAAAGGAATTATATGTTGACTATTTAGTAAACTGAGAGTCATCAACCACACAATACAGAGATTTCTATTAACCTTTTGATTAATTACTTCTGACTAAGAACGTAGAATACCTAACATAAACAGATATTTTTGAGCGACCATTATATTATCCTGTTTGCAGAAATCATTTTATTTAGTATTTTTTATACATTAAGTCTAGCATTGCATAGCATCAGCCTTATAATGTTCCCACTGCTGGGACTCAGGCCTCTTCTCTAGGAGAGGGAATGGGCCGCAATCCACCACGCGGGCCCAGTGCCGGTTGGAACTGTACACTCTTTAGCCTTTAATAATAAATCAAATATGTAACAAGAATCACTAGACTGCGATCTTCAGGGTTAAACATTGTTTGCTGAAGTCGGTATTTAGACGGGTGACCCTTGTTAATCTAGTTAGGTACCTAGGTACATATCGAGACATCGGGACCCCTCCGAGTCTCGAAAAGCTAGGCCGATTTGCCTGCTGTGGTCTGTTCGTATTATAATTTAGACGTCTTCATATACAGCTTTAAATTTTGGTCGTTTTAATACTGCGGAGGGTCGATTCGATATATGAAACACTATCGATTTGTAAAGATAAAATTAAAAAATAAAGTAGTTTTTTTCTAAAACTCGAGTTAATATACGCATGTACGAAATTAATTTCTTTAGGTAAACGAGTCAATGACCTAGTAGGTAGTTGTCGGTCGTTGCGTACTAACTACCTACAGTTCATTGGCCTCGCTCAACTGACCCTAAAAATATCTTGGTGGATAGGCGCATCATGTGCAGACACAGTCTTCAGTAACCATTCTTTATACGGTTCCAGTGGCACGCGTTAAAATTCGCTCTTATCCCTATCGCTTTCAAGCACACAATGTATTGTTTTACGCACTAGTTCGAAAAAATGTACGTGCTCGCCTCCGCCAGAATTGAATTACATTAATCGTACCTATTAAGCTGGGCGTGTCAACCTACAACGTCATTTGATACATGAAGAAATTTATCACTGCAGCCCTCGGCTCCATAAAACCTTCGCCTACGGCTCGGGCGCAGAACGCCTCGGTCGCAATGACAGTTTCTCCAATTGTATCAAAACGTCCTATTTCATGTCAGGAAAATGCTCAAGGCTCGCCTCTTCCTGGGTTAACTCTTATTGTGTGGGATTCCAGACAGTACCCCAGTGACATATAAAATCTTCAGCTTCAGTGTGAGCTAGGTAAGTTTAAAAGCTTTTCAGCAATAGATGGCGTTATCACAAAATCACTATAACCACTACTAGGTAATAAATATCGGATTACGATTTTGCTCGCTATGTCCTGTCTATTGGTATACACCACTATTTTTTAATTATGGCAAATACTTGAAGGGCTTCTTAGAAAAGGTCTAATATAAGTACCTAAAGTCTCAATGCATAATATTCATAAACAGCAAAGTTATGAGCGTTTGTATAGATCCCAAAATCTCACTCAATTTCTGGAAACATTGTACAGGTTATTGTTTATGAATGAAAGAATGTCAATAAAAATGGAAAAACACTACGCTTAGTATTTTCTAGTAGTAATTGTTATGAATAATGATTCAATTATGAATTTACCAATAATAACAAATTTTCGTGGACAATTTTGGAATTTCATTTTTTGTAGGTACTTTTGACTACATAAATATGATCAGTAATGGATACTGATAGAGCCCCATTTTTTTGTGCACTAATTAAAAAATAGGGGTGTATTTAATGTCTTTGGTCTTTTTATACAGTTTATCCCCATTCGTGTAACATCTACCTATAACCTGTGTATAGATAATACTGTAAATCTAATAAACCGATTGAAACCTTTTCCATTTACGACAAAGATTTTCACTATCCCCATTTCTATTTTAGGCTGGATATGGGTCAAACGCTGACACAGGCGCAAATTACGTTGGCTCTTGTAAGCATTCACAAAATATTGTCGGAAAAAATATACGGCACAAGTTCTGTGGTCGCTGCAGGTCGCTGCGAATTATAATAAGTAGTTAACGTTGAGCTCCTAAGGGCTGATTTCATCATTCAATATAAAAACTTAGTTCAACTAAACTGAGCTCAGCGCAATCCAGTTTAAAGGCCCGTATCGTAAACATGGGTGACAACAAAAGAATTGAAACTGAGTTTAGCGTAAACTAGGTTCAATTCATAGCGGTGAAACGCAAAATTAAGCTATAATCTCGATTAGGCGCTCAAACTGCGTTTTGTTTTATATAATCGCGATTAGTTTATTGGTGAATTTGGCCCTTAGTTGTCCTGCGTTGAGCTTTGCGAATACTGACAAATGCTTGCACTGACTGAACAGGTCCACTCAAATCTGTATGGTTCTTTTTTCAAAAGACCATTTCAGACCTATCTGTATGGTTCTCATGTGATTTGACCAATACATATTTACTGTAAGGATTTTAAAAGAGACTTTGACCCCTGAGTTTGTTTCGGTGTTTCTTCTCAGGGTAGTTAGCTAGGAAACACCAAGAAACCATAATATAATCAATAATCAATACCATCTACATCGCAAGACACCTGTGTATGCCCGCACCTGCTTCCTTGATCTCTCCAGAGCCTTCGATCTTGCCTCGTATGATGTGCTCTGGGAAAAGATGGCAAGCCGAAGTGTACCTGCGGAAATACGACTAGGTGGGCTATTTGAAGTATTGGTTCGGCGGTCAGACCAATCATGTTAAAAAGGGACGGGTCGCTCTCTAAGCCGTATAGGTTGGAGTGTGGGGTGAGACAAGTTAAGGTCTCCTAGGTTCTTCAACCTCTATGTGGACAACCTCATAGTGGGACTTAGCAGCATGCGTATCGGATGCGGTGTTGGTGGCGTTCACAGAACAACATCAGCTATGCGGACGATATGGTGCTGCTGGGTCCATCTGCAGGGGCTGTAGGGAAACTGCCTAAGACCTGTGAAGACTATGCTGCTGCACATGATTTAACTTATTAAGTCAATAAGTGTGTGTACATTCTCGGTGAGACCGAGAAGAGGGACCCGAGTTACATACATTATGAACGGGTCTGTAATCAAAAGAGCCACCTTCACTTATCCACATTTAAAACTTGCGTCATTTTCGGTCCAACGACCTTAAAGACGATGTGGACATTGAAAGGGGGCGCAGGGCACTAGCCGTCCCGTCCGATGGTGCAACAATATGTTGGTCCGTAGATTTGCTTGGTGTACGCACCAAGTTTAAATTATTCTTTTAAGGCCTGCCGCCAGAGTCTGTACACGGGTAATCTGTGGGTTAATTACTGCTAAAGATTACTAGACGTCTTGTGCGTTCAATATAATAATGCCTTCAGGATGTTGTTGCCTCGCTACTGCAGTGCGCCAGAGATGTTACACTCGAAATAAAATTATTATTTTTGGTATCGTATAAATTGTGGAAGGTGCAGGTAGTTGTGCAGGACGACAATACAGGTGACGTATGTCCTATGAAGCGTCTCCACACTGGCACTTTTTTTTATGGTGATTAAATCATCCAATGACATCTCCCGCCCTTAGGCGGTGCTGATAGTGTCAGACTCTTACTGACTAAAAACCCATCCCGTTTCTTCATCGCCTTGGTTCCAGGGCCCTGGTATACATTTTTATACCACCCCAGAGCCCCAGAGCAGACCCAGAAACCAGAGTCCACAATCGATAAAATAAATGTGTAAATGGTATAATTAGTACCATATAATAGGAATACTGGTGTGGAGGCTGGAGTACATTGACACGTAAGTGTTTATTTCTATCTGTATGTACTTATAGATAGTATATACTTGTTGTTAGCTATTATTTATACTGTTTATGTACATAGGGTACAACCCGGATAGTCGCCCCGGGGGTATAGTTGCCTTGATTGCAATTACTCTAGTTTGGCAAATGAAACGCATGTTATTTTATTTGTCTATCGAGAGACTCTGCAACTACAACTAAGTTGAGTTGTTGTTGTTGTTGCATGTCTCTGTGCGATTTCATGTGACGGCTAGGTGCGATCAAAGTTTTTGCGGGATAAATGTCCTCTTCCTCGACGGGGCATCTATCCTAAATGTAATTTACATGGATTAGGCAACTATCCCCATATGGGATAGATGTCCCAAAATTTAGAGGTCTGCAAAAATTGCCAATAGCTACTCTGGAAATATCAAAGATAATGTTTATTCCTTTCATAAACATGAAGATAATAAACCAAAGTACCTACCCATTTTACAAATAACGAATCTTGCTTTTTCTACAAAGAGATATAAAGTAATTTCAAAAAGTGGGGCAACTATCCTGGTTTTACCCTAATTTTGATATTTCTTAATAAATAAGCTAGACAGGAAGAAAGGTTAAAATCCTTCTTTTGTTCTTAAAAGACGCTTTATGAACAAAGGAATTATACTGAGAGTCATCAACCACACAATACAGAGATTTCTATTAACCTTTTGATTAATTACTTCTGACTAAGAACGTAGAATACCTAACATAAACAGATATTTTTGAGCGACCATTACATTATCCTGTTTGCAGAAATCATTTTATTAGTATTTTTTATACATTAACTCTAGCATAGCATAGCATCAGCCTTGTAATGTTCCCACTGCTGGGACTCAGGCCTCTTCTCTAGGAGAGGGAATGGGCCTTAATCCACCACGCGGGCTCAGTGCTGGTTGGTGGATGTCACATGACTTCGAATTTTTGATTCTAGAATATGCCGGTTTGAAGACGACCTTTTCCTTCACCGTTTTGAGATTGAAGATAGTTTACGGCTTCAAAGATGCTATAGACAGGCACGACGCGACTCTCTTCTCTAATATTTATTATTTCTACTATCTACGGATATTTTTTTTGGAAAAAGCACTGTCAGGTTTGCCTCCGCCCAACCGACGCGACAGGAAACGCTCCGGGCGTCGGGATTCGCAGAGACCACCGTAAGCACAGTCTTGTGGATGGCGAGCAATAGATAGCTTGCCGTCCGACCATCCGGTAACCGCCCCGATCAAGTCCAAGTCGTCGACGGCACGTACTGTTTCACGCGCGCCTCAAGGAATTGTCAGCAAACCGCAGGAGCTCAGCATGGTCGAAGCCTATTGGGGCAAAGGGTCTGCTTCTGAAGGACGGATGGCCCTGGTATGAAAGCCAACGAAGGAACAGAAGTGAGATTTTAGTTAGTAAAAGTCTGACACACCCTCTAGCTTCGCCTAAAGGCGGGAGACGTCATTGGATGATTTTCCCACTTAAAAAAAAGATGTGCCAACGTAATGTTACGACGTGAGTAATTAAAATGCCGATTTACTAGAAGGAAACGTTAATAACCACAAACAATAACAAATTGTTCCGATCAACTTGGTCCAAAACACAATTGTCAACACTAGAGTTCCGTTTTCGTATCGTTTGGGTCATTTGATAGAATCACTAATCACTTCACTTAGGCACTCGCAGATCACACTCGAATCTACTCGTGATTTTATTGAAGATACGGTGTGTTAAGTTTTACGGCGTAACAGTATTTTTAGAAGACTACAAGACCTAATCGCGATTTTTATAATGCGCAAAAGTATATGATCCTCTATAGTAAACAGAATAAGAAAAATATATGTTAGGTATTTTACTATATATACTTTAGGATTAACATAACATAATACAGAAGAAAAATCACCAAAATGCCTCTAAAGATTACTTTTATTAATTAAAAATCGGACGTAAAAGCAATTATATTGATTGTTTGTCAGATTATTCTAAAAGCTACGTTTTACCTTTAAAATCAAATCTGTAGATATTTCACTAAAATGCTTTGTGTTTTGCAAGCAATGTATCTTCCACATATCTCTTTCTTTTGTATGCAACCCGACAGTGATCGCGCTTTAGGTTTTTTAGTCTTCTTAGAATGTCTTAAGGCCCTGATCAACGGGCGAGAAAAACGGTTTTATGGCCCATCGGTAAAGCTTGCCGGTATATCATTGCAATACGAACGACGAGCTGCGAGTAAAACCGACGTTCTTTAAAACTGTACGTCGCTCACCCATTTTAGAAAAACTGTCATCCTATGCCTCAGTGACGCCATCTAGCTTTGAATAGCTAACATCCGAATTAAATTTGTTAAAAGTTTTTATAGATTTAAGCATCGCTCGGTAGATGGTCAGGGGCCTCCCTACCATGATATGTTAAAATGTAAGTCATACGAGCGAAAAAGAATGATGGAGCTATAGACCCTATATAGCTCCACCCCTTTAATAGTTCGGTATAGGTCTTAAAATGGACCACGTTAATAGCTCGTGGTAGAGCTTCAGTGTGTGCTAGGTCAGGTTAAAAGCTTTTCAGCAATAGATGGCGTTATTACAAAATCACTATAACTACTACTAGGTACGATTACGATTTTGCTCGCTATGTCCTGTCTATTGGTATACTATTTTTTAATTATGGCAAATACTTGAAGGGCTTCTTAGAAAAGGTCTAATATAAGTAAAGTCTCAATGCATAAAATTCATAAACAGCAAAGTTATAAGCGTTTGTATAGATCCCAAAATCTCACTCAATTTCTGGAAACATTGTAAGTACAGGTTATTCTTTATTCTTTATTCTTTATTGTACATACATAGTTTCAACAAAACAATAAAAGGTTAGTGGATGTACAAAGGCGAGCTTAACCCATAATTGGGTTTTCTACCAGCAAACCGAATACATAAAAGAAAATGAGAAATAAACGTTACATTTGAGGATATACAATCATGCACAACAAAACTTAATTACATAAAAGATTACTCTATTTAACTTAAAACTAAAAGTATACTAAATAGATATGTGTACAGCATACTATACATAAACATAATATATAAAACATATATATAAATATATAAATAATAATAAAACATATACATACATATTTACGGGTCATGTTGATAGGAAATGTTCCTTAATTCTTCGCCTGAAAACCTCTAACGAAGGGCTAGCCCTCAATGTGTGAGGAAGAGAATTCCAGAGGCGCACTGCACGAACGGTAAAAGAGCCACTGTAGCGACTTGAAGTGTGGGCAGGAAAACGAAGGAGAAGAGAGGATGATGAGCGACAAGGCTTTCCTCTTGGGACAAGATACTCAAAGCGTTCCCGAAGATACAAGGGGGAGTTGGGATTATGAAGAACAGAGAATAGAAAAGAAAGAGTGTGACAATCCCGACGTTGCCGAATAGGCAGCCACTTCAATCGCCTTCGAAATTCCGACACATGGTCATACTTTCGAAGGCCAAAAATGAAACGGATACACAAATTCTGCAAACGCTCCAGTTTATCAAGAAGTTCCTCAGTCGCATCAAGGAAGCAGACATCAGCGTAGTCAAGAAGAGGTAAAAGAAGAGACTGAGCAAGAGTAACTTTAGTTGAGAAAGGCAGGAACTTCTGAAGACGTTTCAGTGACCGAAACGAGCAAAATACCCTCCTGCTTACTTCTGCAATGTGGACATTCCATGACAGGTTACCGTCTAGAAAAACACCTAAGTTTTTAACTTTTTTCGAATAGGCTATAGCGACAGCATCGTACAAAACAGGTGAGACAGACTGGTTATTCAGCAAGTTTATGAAATATCTGCCACCAATAATGATAGCTTGTGATTTTGTTGGATTCACTAAAAGTCCGAAACTTTTAGCGCATTGACAGATATTTTTAAGATCATTATTGATGGCATTGATAGCGTCATTGAGCTCCTCAAACTTAAAGTGGCGATAAAGCTGCAAGTCGTCTGCATAGAGATGAAAATGTGACGATAAGACGGTTATTGTTTATGAATGAAAGAATGTCAATAAAAATGGAAAAACATTGCGCTTAGTATTTTCTAGTAGTAATTGTTATGAATAATGATTCAATTATGAATTTACCAATAATAACAAATTTTCGTGGACAATTTTGGAATTTCATTTTTTGTAGGTACTTTTGACTACATAAATATGATCAGTAATGGATACTGATTGAGCCCCATTTTTTTGTGCACTAATTAAAAAATAGGGGTGTATTTAATGTCTTTGGTCTTTTTATACAGTTTATCCCCATTCGTGTAACATCTATCTATATCCTGTGTATAGATAATACTGTAAATCAAATAAACCGATTGAAACCTTTTCCATTTACGACAAAGATTTTCACTATCCCCATTTCTATTTTAGGCTGGATATGAGTCAAACGCTGACACAGGCGCAAATTACGTTGGCTCTTGTAAGCATTCACAAAATATTGTCGGAAAAAATATACGGCACAAGTTCTGTGCTCGCTGCAGGTCGCTGCGAATTATAATAAGTAAGTTAACGTTGAGCTCCTAAGGGCTGATTTCATCATTCAATATAAAAACTTAGTTCAACTAAACTGAGCTCAGCGCAATCTAGTTTAAAGGCCCGTATCGTAAACATGGGTGACAACAAAAGAATTGAAACTGAGTTTAGCGTAAACTAGGTTCAATTCATAGCGGTGAAACGCAAAATTAAGCTATAATCTCGATTAGGCGCTCAAACTGCGTTTTGTTTTATATAATCGCGATTAGTTTATTGGTGAATTTGGCCCTTAGTTGTCCTGCGTTGAGCTTTGCGAATACTGACAAATGCTTGCACTGACTGAACAGGTCCACTCAAATCTGTATGATTCATTTTTCAAAAGACCATTTCAGACCTATCTGTATGGTTCTCATGTGATTTGACCAATACATATTAGTGTAAGGATTTTAAAAGAGACTTTGACCCCTGAGTTTGTTTCGGTGTTTCTTCTTAGGGTAGTCAGCTAGGAAACACCGGCCTCATCTAGTTTAAAATGACAGAAAAATAAATTGACGTGTAAAAGTGTTTTTAAAACCTACTTGCAAAATAAATATAATTTATCAATGTGTTCAGAAAAACTAATTTCCAACAATATTTACGGTGTAACCGGTTCGTAAGATTTTTTTGATTGTTTGAAACATAAACATTGAAATCGCGTGCCCGATGTGATTTCTCGTCGAAAAAAAATACTTTTATAACTTCCATATAAACTTTCATTCCCTATATCCTGTAAACAGAATAGAAAATAATTTTGAAAATTCACCATCTTCCTGCCCTTGTTCCATTTTACTTGGGGATGGCGCAACACGTTTTTTTTTTCTTCTATTCTATCTTGTTAGCCGTCACATCTAAATTCTGTCTCAGAAATGATGAAACATGCTTTTTATCATTACTGAAACAGAAGTTAAACTTAGCATTATCATTAACTTGATTTGATAAAACTTAGTAAATTGATTTGATAAAACTGAATCGAAAATTTAAAAAAAGAATAAGAAAAGTTACAACTTAGCCCCCACCGACACTAAGTACAACACAGATCACGTCATAATGGACATTTAAAACCAATACACAGCTAGATCCGGGGGGCAAATTAACCCCTTTATCACCCGGAAGGCCCAGTAACCATGTATTTGTGCGGACACCCAGGTAACATAACAAGCTTATAACTTTTTCATTTTTCATGATACTGTTATGAAATTTTTTACATAGATTTTTTGCCATAAAAATACTAGACACGTATTTCGGGTTTCACATAGTATACTAAAATTAATATTGTATATCATGCTAATAGTACACCGCAGACTACCCCTCTTTTTAAAGTTCTTATAATCCATCCTAAGGTTGTCTGGTAGAAATCGCTGTCAGCGATAAGACCGCCATTGTACCCACAGATTTCAGTTCCTGTGAATTGTTATATTTTTCTAGTTTTGGTGTACAATAAAGTTTATTCTATTCTATTCTATTCATGGTGACTTAAGTAGACACTTAATAATTTCATCAACAATTTCCTCGCCTATTTGCAGAAATATCACAAAACGGTTTGCCATTACGTAAATAACAGAATTTCTTCAATTGTTTTCCTACGTTTCAATCTGAGAGTGATAAGTTTGTAAGTACCTTCAGATTTTCAAAGAATTATCTGTCGCTTTTAGGAAAACAATTGTGAAAGGAATCAAAGCGTGAAGTAGATCAAAATTGACGTCAAAAGTGTTTTTTAAAACCTGCTCGCAATATAAATACACCGTTAATTTTTAGTTGTTTTAATCCCGCGGAGGGTCGTTTCGGTACATGAAACACAATCGATTTGTAAAGAGAAAATTAAAAAATAAAGTACTATTTTTTAAACTCGAGTTAATTTACGTATGTAAGAAATTAATTTCTTTAAGTAAACTCCAGCTGAGCGAGGCTAATGAACTGTAGGTAGTTAGTACGCAACGACCGACAGCTACCTACAAGGTCATTGACTCAGAAATTAATTTCGTACGATCGTATATACTCGAGTTTTAGAAAAAAGTACTTTATTTTTTAAATTTATCTTTACAAATCGATAGTGTTTCATGTACCGAATTGACCCTCCGCAGAATTAAAATGACCAAAATTTAACGGTATATAGTTTATCACATAAGCTAAAAAAAAAATATTACCTTCTGCCAGCGTCTTCGCCTACGTGAAGGTAGAGTTCTCCATACCAACCTCCATCTTCTCCATCTTCTTAGGACCACCGTTTTATCCTCTTAGGTTAATTTTGAGAAATCCTCTCTTAATGGCCTACGTCATAAAAGAAACCTTGCGCAAAATTTTGCGCTCCTAGTGCAAGTAGTTTCGACTTTGTGTTGATATCTCAGACAGTGAGTTTTTTCTTTTATACATATAGATTATGGTTGTAAATTGATCTAAAAGCTACATTCATAATAAAAGATAAACGTTATTCAAAAGATAATCAAAATTCAGCGTTTATTACGCTGAATCGCTGCTATTTAAATTTAAAAATTAAAATTGACACGAGCCAATTGAAATTTATTAGGAAAATAATATTACATTTTCATAGAGAAAATTCACAGTTAGTTTTTTCCAGCTTTGTGGCGGTAAAAGTAAAATAATTTTCTTAATCGAATTAGTACTTTCAGATTTAAGCTCTAACAAACAATAAAATATAAAAACAATTTTACTAATTTTTCAAAAGTATTTTGTTTGTTTGTTTCTTCCCAATGTTAAGCTTAGAATGTTTTTCTTTTTGATACAGCTTATATAATAGTGACTTTGTTTTTTATTAAACACGCGGGTTCATTTCACATATCTTGTGTAGAAATCTAAAAGTTCACATATTCGATTTGTTTTTGTAAAAATGTATCGATTTAGCCTTCTCGGCAAGTTTAGCTGCTATAGTCAGTACTACGATAACTGCGCCTGTTTTAATAACTCTTTATAATATTGTCCAGTTATGCAAACACTTCAGATACAAAACTACACCAATATTATAAGCACAATATCTACTAGGAGCATTGATATATTATAAGGGAAAATACGTTCACGCTAACATCGCAATCAGATAACCTTGACTTGAAACTCACACATCTATGATCAGTGTCATCACAGTCTCAGACCTACAGTCAATGATAGACAAGGACAGAGATAAGAGCTGAATCTGTCGTGTGAACAAAATCGCATTAACCGCAATTAGGTGACGGTTATTTCAGCGGTTCACGCGCTAGAGGTGAATAACTTAACTGCCGCTGTTTTGATTTAAACTAAGACTACGAGTCAAATTACGAATAATTAAAACTGCTACTGAACTTCGCTCGAAAACATCCCGCCAAAAATTATTTTTTATGTAACGCTGAAAGTAACATCGATTTATTATTATTATTGACAATATTCTTGAGCTTTACCATATTAGTATTTATGTAGGGAACATATAAAGGCTGCAGAAAAAAATCGAAATACAATCAAACCCCGAGACATTCGTACATAAGCAGTAACACAGTAAACACCATAATTAAAGTTCTCCGATTAAAAGAATTTGTTTTACTGGTTGGAAAAATAATCCATGCAGAAGCGTTGTTGCATTTCGCTTGTTTGTAACTGTTCATATCAGTAAGAAACCCGTGTTACTGACCTGAACACTTACCTACAGTTCGTTACAATACCTAGCTCTTTGATTCATGGCACATCATATCAAAAGGCCGGAAATTAATCTTGAAAACTTTTCGGCTTCTAGGTCGTCTAATTTACTTTTTGATTTAACATTCAAAATGAATTAGGGTAAGTACAAAATATGAAATGTTTGTAGTTGAAAAATCTTCTAATAATAATTCATAGGTAATTTAGAGTAAATTTCAACTAGTTATCAGAGAGAGGTCGTATACTTTTACTAACTAAAACCCACCTTGGGTTGAGCAGGAAATAGTGTCAGACTGACTAAAAACTTACCCCGTTCCTTCGTTGCCTATCTTACCGGGGCTGAGCCTTCCTCTCAGAAAACGGCCCTTGACCCTAGCAGACCCTGCCTGCAGCTAGCAGGCTGGGCCTCTACGGTTTGCTGACAACTCCTTGAGGCGCGCGGGAACAGTACGCGCCGTCGACGTCTTGGGCTCGGTCCGATCGGTAACCGGACGATCGGGCAGCGTGCTACCCATTGCACGCCGTCCGTAAGCCCGCCCCTACGGTGGCCGGAATCCTGGCGGCGGCTGGGACGAGCGCCCCGTTGCCTTTGCCTGATGCGGTCGGCTTCCTCCTTTGCTAGCATTACTGCTTCGCAGAAGGAGGCGACAAAACCCACCTGCGAGCTTTAGTTGCCTTGTGCGATGAGACCACGATTTTTCTTCAGAAATTCTCCAGATTGCTAGTGGGCATCGGCCTTGCTTGTACCCTACGGTTTTGCAGACATCTCTTTGTGGCATGTGTAAATACAACACGCTATCAAAGAATTGGGCTCGGTCTTTACCGGAGGACCAGACAGCGAGCCATTACTCGTCGTATCTATGGTGGCCGGGAATCGTTTTGGGACTGATGAAGCCCGGGGCGACATCAGTTGTGGCAGCTAAGGTGTAAGGATATAAATTACAGGTACAAAAAATACGCGCTTTAGTCGTGAAGTTGCGAATACTAACCTGGAATAAAATACAATTCAATACTATACAAGTACGAAAGTGATTTCAGCTGCAAATTACTACGGTTGATTTTATAATGGCGCAAAAAAATACTTTTAATTACTCAAGCCTTAAGAGAACGCCGACGTTCGCACACCTTTTGTCTTTCTATTGTGTCTCTAATTATGATATTCAAAAGATTAAATTATATCTTTGCATGTTATCGTCCAAATTGAAGGCAATGGAATGAAATAGAACAAACTGCACACCAAAATAGTAATATATTTACACAAACTTAAAACAATTGGTAGGTACAGCAGGATCCAATCATTGAATTGTGGGTGCGTTGACAAACAGACATATAAATCATGTACAGTCAGGGGTCAAAAGTGCAGTTGCACTCTAACAATGCTAAACTGTCTACAATTTCTTTGTAGTAGAAGTCCAGTGTTCTACAACTAGTTTATTCAATATTTTAGTATATCAATAAGCTAATCGCGATTCGTTCAAACAAAACGCAGTTTGAGCGACTAATCGAGATTATAGCTTCATTTTGCGTTTCACCGCGATGAATTGAACCTAGTTGTGTTGAATCTTGTTTTGTTGTCGCCCATGTTTACGACACGGGTCTTTAAACTAGATTACGCTGAGCTCAGTTTAGTTGAACTAAGTTTTTATATTGAATGATGAAATCAGCCCTTAGTCAGTCAGAGATTGCTAACGCCCTTGCACTAACGCTCCTGTTTTAAACATTCCAGAGTCTATGTTCTTTGAAACACAAACTTTATGAAGGTTGTTTACCTTACACTTAATGTTTAATTTCTTCCCTAATCTAAAACACAGATTAGAAGCTTCGACGCACGTATGGATACTACCGAGAAAATTACAGTTGAAATTCCTTTAGACTTTGTTCTAAAGTTACTTGAACTTGAAATAAATTTTGGCGCATATCTTACGTATTAATCTTAGTTCAAAGTTAAGAAAAAAATTAAAGTTGTCAAGAAATGACTGAGAGCAGTGGTGGCCGAGTGGTTACGGGCCCAACTTACGATTAGTAGGTCGAGGGTTCAAGCTTGGCCAGGCGCATTACTTTGTGTAATTTATTTCATCACCACTGCTCTCAAAACGGTGAAGGATAACATCGTGAGGAAACTGGCATGTCCTAGAACTAAAAATTCGAAGACATGTGACATTCACCAACCCGCACTGGGCCCGCGTGATGGATTACGGCCCATTCCCTCTCTTAAAGAGGAGGCTTGTGTCCCAGCAATGGGAACACTAAAAGGCTGATGATGATGATGATGATGTCAAGAAATAAAAGGCAATTGTATTTTGACTACCTAGCGGTTTGTCCGGTGTAGTGGCCCCACAGT
Organism: Leucania comma; assembly: GCA_958295575.1. Classification (NCBI taxonomy): domain Eukaryota; kingdom Metazoa; phylum Arthropoda; class Insecta; order Lepidoptera; family Noctuidae; genus Leucania; species Leucania comma. The sequence continues at coordinate 15,832,358 of OY282477.1, read as the reverse complement.
AGGCTTCGACCCTGCTAGGCCTCTACAGCAGGGTCGAAGACTACTCTTGGGCCTTGGGAAAGTGTGAAAATGCATAAGAGCTCTGGAACCAAGGCAATGCAGGAACGGGGTGGATTTTTTAGTCAGTTAAAATCTGAAACAATCTCTGATGATGATTTGTCATCGGATGATTTTTACCCTCTGGAAAAAAACCTCTATACCGTAAGTATAGTATAGACATAAGAAAACCGCTTATTAGTTTTCCATCTACTGTTGAGACAAGTTTAAATTCGACTGAAAAAGATTGTAGGCACAATTTTAAGATGAATACGGAATATAGATAAAAGTAAATACGCTTTTTTTAAGGTGGAAAATTATGGCTCTAGGGAGGTGCGGAAAGGCGTGACAGACTTTTACTGACTAAAACCCACCCCTATGTTCCTTCATTGTCTTGTATTCCTGGGTCTGTGTTTTCCTTTCGGAAGCGAACTCGTGGTCCAGTAGGCTTTGACCCTGCTGGGACCCTACGGTTTTGCTGACATCTCCTTGAGGCGAACGTGACTCGCTTCGATGACTTGGGCTCAGTTCGGACTGTTACCGGAAGGCCGGGCAGTGAGGTATCCATTACTCGTCCGCCCACGCCTACCCTGATTCCGGTGGCTGCGGCGTGAGGGCCGTTCCCTCGCGCGTGCGGCCATGTCTTATTATTATTATTATATTATTCAAATAATTAAATAAACTAAATATAAACAATTATAACATTACAATCAATAATTTGCTAAGCGTATGTATCATTAGGACGACATTTCAGTTTTTTTTGGGAAGGTTTTATCGTAAATTAAACAAATAAAACAGAAACATGAAAACAATAAGCGGCATATAAGTTGAACCAAAATGACGGTTGACCTTCAATGCGCAGTAACAGATTTTCGGGTCTCGATGCAAGGGCTGCGATGACCATTTTAGTTCAACTTATTTGCCGCATACTATACCGCTATTAAAAAAATATTTGAACCTTAAAATTAGCGACACAAGTAGGTATTTGACAAATCTTGAATTTTTTTAAACTTCGCATTTTTATAGCAAAGAACCCATCACACTACACCTATAGTATTTATCACTTTCGCCTAAAGCACATTGAACTTTTACAACATCAAGTTATAATAAAAGTACAGGGCAAATTCTCAAACGTTTTTCTGAAGCATATTTTTATTTAAGTTCGGAAAAGTTACAGATAACAAGAAACACAAAAATATTATTAAGTATCTTCCTGAAAAGTTTATAAATACTTAACTGAAGTTGGGAGAAATATTGACTTAATTAAAATTCAACTTGTAACTTTGTTGTTTGTTCTTAATTAGTATGGGAGATGAGTTTTTTAATGCTCTTATAAAATAACTTCGCTTGATAAATAACATAACTTCAAATAGCTTGTTTCAACAATAAATTAAGTTTAATTCCTTAGAAATATTTTTCATTACTCATACTCTGAAAGTAGGTCTAAAGTTGCCTAAAGAGCGGGTTGAAAGTAATACTTTTCATCCCTAGGGAGAATCGCTTTCAACTGACAGCTGTCAAATAATTAAAAAACCTAGTTCTATTTTCAAATTTCTATTAAACCATGTCTATACTTCATTTAATTAAAGCCACTGAATTACAGCGCTATGTAAAATTGAATTAACATAAAGATAAGTATGAATTAAAGAATACATTTTTTGAATGTCTTATAAGGCTGGCAGCTAATGGCTGAATTAAAATAGATAAACACATGGCACAGATAAAAAAAAAATAGGCGGGATAACGGTCTAATATTAATTTCTTTTTTGAGTTGTAGAGTTTTGTTTAGACTTCCGTATAACAGAAAGTTGGTCCATAGAGCAGATATTTGTATTAACATCAAAAACTCCTGATTTCATAGGAGAAATGGCTAAAGCAGTAGTGGAAAAGCTTTTATCGCCTAAATCAGAAGAAATATACCTAAGATCATAGGACCACTCTGGTTTTTATTTTTCCTTGTATTCGTAATGAAAAGAACAGTGGAAAGTACACACCTCGGGTTAAAAACTCATGTAGTCCCTCGAACTAGCTATTGGCGACCTCACTACGTTCGGACGCCAAACTCCTTCCTCCGTTTGTGTGTTCCTTCCATCCTGATTCACGAACTCTAGTTGATTGAGCTGCCAGAGCTAGATCATCCGCGTACAAAAAGCGTTCAGAGTTCTCCGTAACAGGCTGATCGTTTGTGAAAAGTGTTGGTGCTAGCATACTGCCTTGAGGTAGACCGTTTTTTTGCTTACGCCATCTGCTCTTACTAGATTGGAAGCATGCCTGAAAGCGATGATTGTGCAATAATTCGCTTAAGATTTTGACAAATCAAGATCGTTTGTAAGGGCAACGACTTTAGCCAGCAGCATTTTGTTACTTATAGTATCATACGCGGCAGAAAGATCCAAGACATTATAAGGACTAAATATAGTGGATTCGAAGAAAATATTAATTTGTATTTTCGTCTGTACATTTTTAATATTACTCGTACAAACAGAATATTGCGTCTGTCTATTGAAGTTATTTTTAGTAAAAGTTGAATACGCTCACTATGGTTGTATCATCTTTTGATCTTTAAATGTCAAAATACGTGACATTCAAGCAATTTCTTTTATAACAAGATGCAGAGTAAGTATAAAAGATTTTGCTAGCGTCTTTTTTTTTTGTTTGTTTCATTAGATGGTTCTTTATGATCTTTTTGATCTAAGAAATATATATAGAACGGGTTTTTGAATTCAATACACCACACTATCAATAAATAAAATAAAGTTAAACCGGCCATATGCTAGTCGGATTCGCGCATGTAAGGTTCCGTACCATTTCTAGCAATAAACGGCAAAAAAACGGTAATTTAAAAAACTAAAAAACCCGACTGCTTTTCTTAGTATTCATGAAAAAGCCCTAAAACAAGAAAGTCGTTGTACCCGATTGCACTTAACTATATAATATTTTAAATACAAGATAAATTGCAGCAGTCGGGACACATTCTAGAAATGGAGGCTTAGTGAATTGAGAGCACATACCTGTATTACTCCAATCTACTGACTAGCCGGCTGACTTTCTAGAATGTTAGTAATTCGAGGGCCAGCCCATTTGATTTTACGCATAAGATCCTGCCGCTCCCGTACCGCTGCCGCTGCCTCCCCTCTACCCGCAAGATTCGAGGCAGAGGCCTTAAGGAAGCCAGTCTTATCCCAAAACAGACTGCCACAGGTCTGAATCTGATGGCCCGCCACTGGTAAGTGCACCTTCAATTTGCTTGAAAACACGAATCAGGCAATGTTGCTGTTTCGCTGAAACAACACGTCTGTGCCTATACACAGCCTCTCCTGGTCCAATTGTACGATGGTCCAATCAAGATGGATGCTTGCGAGTGTAGATGCATAGATTGAAGTATGGAGAATTGGAGATATTTTTTTACTTTATTTATTTTTGTTGTTAAAACCTCGTTTCGCCTCGTCGAATATACCGCGCACATCGAAGGACTGGAACGTCTTGCCTGCTGCGGTCTTCCCATACGATTATAATTTGGATGTTTTCAAGGTTAGAGTTAATATGCTCTTAAAAAACTAGTGTGCCTCACCATCAACGTTTGCATCACTAGTTACCATCAGATGAGATCGGAGTCTACGACTAGTTTATAAAAAAAATACCCGAGCCTGGAGAGGCGTGATTAAAGGGTAAAGTTAATAGTACAATGTGGAGCTAGAGACAGTGGCATTATTTTGCTGATAAGACAGCGCTGTTTTACACAAAGTTATCTATAGAAAATGCTACCAGTTAGCGCAAAGAAAACAGGGCCTTATCTAGATGATATGTGGAGAAAGTTTAAGCTTTTCTCTTAAAAACCAGTAAAAGTTGTAGGGAACTGAATTGAGCCTACCTCTTGATAATATTATCTATTTTTTTTTTACCAATGCTTTTTTTACAGATTTTCTTTGAACAAAGAATTTTAAATACTACTTAAAAATTGGTGTTACTCTTTGCAAATAAACAAAACATTGCCTTGTCCTGGTCCTCAGAGAGCTATCAGTTATTTACTCATACCCTGGACAGGCATATATTTGAGTAACCATATCTTTTTTTGAAGTGAGATTCAAGGAAAATTAAAGCAAATAAACGTTCTTTGACAGCGTATTTGAAATACGCCTCCGAAAGCAATGAGTATTAAACAAACAATTAATTACGTAACGAAATAGGGATGGTTGCGGTGTCAGGACCTTGTCGCAGGAATCCGAGGATGCCAGACAACTAAAAAATAAGAAAAAGAAAAAACGTTTATTCGTATCTACCTTACACATACAATAGAAATAAAATAAATAAAAGAGAAATAGCATTAAAATCTGTGCAAGGCCAAAAAGGCGCCTAACTCAGCAAATGCAAACTCGCAGGGACTCCCAAACTTTAACAAGTGAAGCGACTCAAATTCATGTCTCGTGTAGCTTTTCAAACTAATTTCTAATCCTGTTTTTGATTCCTTTTTATTTAACAGTATTTTAGTAGGAAAATCATAATTCAGTTGATTTTTTTAAGTATTTTTGACGATTTAATTTTGTTTAGAAGTATAATAATATTGTTTCAAGTAATAAGTTCCATTTTGGTGAAATTATGATGAACAATTTTAGAGAACTCTTCAATAAATAGTAGCCAATCTTCGGGCATTGCTGTAATAGCATGTCTGTTTATTGTTAACACCATTTCATATCACTCTATCATGTCAACCTTAATGAGGTTATCAATTCGGTTCTAGGCTAATTTTGTGATATTTTTGGTCTTTGTTTTAAGCATACATTTAAAATATTTACTAACACTATTCAATCCCACTTATCCCACACATTTGGTTGATCAAAAGGCTTTGGGATGTTTTTTTTTTTTTTTTTTTTATGGTAGGTAAAATCATCCAATGACAAATCCCGCCCTTGGGCTGAGCGGGAAGTAGTGTCAGACTCTTACTGACTAAAAACCTACCCCGTTCCTTCGTAGCCTATCGTGCTGGGGTCGAGCATTCCTTTCGGAACTAACCCATGACCCCAGTAGGCTTCGACCCTGCCTGCCTGCAGTTAGCAGGCTGGGCCTCTTCGGTGTGCTGACAGCTCCTTGAGGCGCGCGGGAACAGAACGCGCCGTCGACGACTTGGGCTCGGTCCGGTCGGTTACCGGACGATCGGACAGCGTGCTACCCATTGCACGCCGTCCGCAAGCCCGCGCCTACGGTGGAGGCTTTGGGATGTTGGACCCTTTATGCTAAGCAGCTTGTCAAACCCAATCCCGCTAATATTTCCCCAAATGAATCCACGATCACGTAAATCTTGATTTTTTATCTTCGTTAAATCTCGTCAGGCATCACAGAAATGTTAATTGTGTGCCTCCAAATTTCTAGGTTTTCATCTAAAACACTTTAAACATTAATTCAATTAACTAAGCTTGTCTCAGTCCAGTGACGACGATTCTGGTAATTTTATTTAAAAGATTTTAGATGGTCTGAAACAATGGTCCTATTTTAGAGTCTAAAATTTAAACCACTGACTAATGGTACCAAGAGAAAAACGTTTTTAGTACTAGTTTTTCTTTATAAGAAAAGACCTTTTTTCCCGCAGTGGGTCGGTTATAATAAATAATTTATAAAGTTAGTCAAAGATTTTCATTACCTCTCTACCATTATTATGGCTATGTAGGATTTTTTATAATTTAACTTGCATATTTTATTTATTTACTGACTGGCCTGTTGCTCTAGTGGTTAGTGCCCTTGACTGCTATGCCGGAGGTCGTGGGTTCGATTCCCACCCAGGACAAATGTTTGAGTGATGAGCACGATCATTTGTTCTGTGTCTGGAGAAATATATAAGTATGTTTATCAGTTGTATAGTAGGTACTCATAACACCAGCTCTGCTTAGCTTGGGACTAGACGGCGTTGTGTGATAGTTGTGGAATACAAACTGCTTACTGTTTCAGCATTAGACATCCCACCCATACACATAATTATAATATTTTGGGGACACATTCATAGTGCGTACAGCTAAGGAGTAGATTTTCCCGCCGGGATCTACTTACTGTCTTTAAGTCAAGAGTATGTTGCTTCTAGGCAAGCGTGCTTCAACCATCGACCACATACGCCAGGCTTACCATCAGGTGAGATAGTAGTCAAGGGTGAGCCTATCAGTACGGGATGTGGGATCGCATCCCGTAGTTGTACTAATATCAGAAACCAGTCACCATAGCGGTAATCAGCAAGCAATATATATTATTATGTATATATTTTACTACATATTCTAGCTCGCAACCTCGCCTAGGTCACGTAGATAAGTACTAGGTACATTTAAACTTAAGGCATACTGAGCCCTCGTATGTTACGTATTTTGATATCTAGACCCTTGAATTTGCTTGAAAACCGACTGCAAAATGTGGTACGCGTGTGATAGGATGGTATATATTATGATAAATATGTTTTAGGTCATCTGTTTCCAAGCAAAGTCAATAGTCAAGATGTTATAACGCGTAGCTCGTGAGCTCGCGTGAGTTTTTCTTTAGTGTAGAACTTGGTTTGTCCGAATAAAGCGTCCATTTCCAATTTGAACGGAATTCAGCTCTCTCAACTCAACTCACGGATTTAAATTTGGATCCGAAGTAATGTGACCACAGAACGTAGTGTGTTATTGCCAATAAACAGTGAGCGAACAGGGTGTTCAATATCTGCTGTGCCAATTCCCTAACAGAACATGTTGTTAAAACAAGTTATCCGTTCGTCTCGGCAAACATGTTGTTGTTTTTATGGTAGGTAAAATCATCTAATGACATACCCCGCCCTTGGGTGGAGCGGGAGATAGTGTCAGACTCTTACTGACTAAGAACCTACCCTTTTTCTTCATTGCCTTGATTCCAGGGCCCTAGTATGCATTTGCATACCTCCCCAGAGCCCCAAATCAGCCTTCGACCCTACTAGGCCCCTACAGTTTGCTGACAACTCCTTGAGGCGCGCAGGAACAGCTCTGCAAACATGTTAGCGTGCAAAACTGTTAGGTCACGCGTTAGGCCCTATTCGGTTAGCGAACAATGTTATTCTGGTAGCAAACACGAAAACACGGCGCAGCGGACCCAGTTTTACTCAATCTTTCTGTTTGTGATTATGTATGTAGGCACTTGCCGATTTTATGTAGAACTCATCATCATATAGGGTACATACAAAGACATACTGAAAGTTCTGTTGTCTATTGTAACCCTAAGGGAGAGAACTCACGAAGCGGTTTTTTCCCGCTGCCGCTACGGTAGCGGGCCCGCAGCTTCTGGAGAATGCAAATATATACGTAAAAAATTAAATCAGTTTTCACGACGCGTTTTATGGCCGCGGTGTGAGTGGTTGTTCGCGGCTCCCGCTGACCGGTGCCGCCGCCGCTGCCTCGGTGGATTACGCCCACACACTCTGCGGTCGGTAGGCGGCGACCGCGCCCTGTCGTCCAGCTGCTTGCGGTCGAAAATGGCAGCCGTCGTGGCGGCGGCAGCGAATCAACCGCCTCATGAGTTTTGAAATAAAATAGCCGTTTCCCCTGCCGTCGCAGCCGCGGAAAAAAACCGCTTCGTGAGTTCTCTCCCTTAATCTATCTCTTTTCACTCAGTCCATCCAAAGGTTGTCTGTAAGAAATTGCCCTGTGCGACAAGACCGCCCATTGTACCCTTATTTTTTAATAATGTTTGTCCTATATTTTTTGTTCATGCGGTGTACAATAAAGAATATAATAAATAATACTAAATACAAATAAAGCTGCAATCGCAAGCGGCGGCCACGCATAGCCTGCCGTTCTGTGATTGTATGTGTGAGGACGACTAACGCGCGTAAACGCTACATTTTGTGTTTAGACGTGTTTCAGGTTTCTGCTTAAATCAAAATGGAGACCGAAACATCAACTCCTTTGATCAAAATGTATAGATCTTTTAATGTGTTGTGTGATCCTCGACAAAATAATACCATAATAAATACAAATGTAAAGACTTGTGGGATGAAATAACCAATAATTTAGGACTTTCCAAGAAGGACTGAAAGTCTAATATGACATCTATTAAGTTCTTATAGACGGTAAAAGAAAATTCTGTAACCTTCACCGATAAAGTGGTTTAATCCAGCTTTTCCATAATACTCGTAAATAAGTTTTATCTTTGTAGGTACTTCTTCACAATTCTCGAATAATAAGCAGAGCTACGACACACGCAACCACTTTCATTTGAATTCTGATACCAACTTTACTGACGAGTGAGGCGTGTCTTGGATGTCCACGCAAACATGCATCGGTTTAGTCCTAACTAAAGCGCGGCAGAAATCTGTCCTGTAAATGCCACGTGTTGTGTGCCACGCTCTTGCGGTTTAATGTTTGACATAATACAGCAACTTTAGGCAACATAATTATGACGATCAGTCTCCTCTTTGAGGAGTGGCTGCAAAGTCCTCCCGGCGTCCTCACCTTCCGCATGACGCAGGTTCTACGCGAGCATGGTCAGATCGGGAAGTTCCTGCTATTCATGTAGAGTAACTCCCGGCTGTCACCACTGTGAGGACCGCTCGGAGCACACGGTAGAGCTGTGCCCCGCTTGGGTAGAGCACCGCCGTGTCCTTGTAGGGGCGTCGGGCTTTGTTACTGGCCATGATCCGAAGCGAGGAGGAGTGGCTAGCATTATTGCTGATCACCTTCTTCTGAACAGCAATAATGCTAGCAAAGGAGGTGGCCACACGCGTGAGGCAACGGACCTCACGCCCCAGCCACCGCAGGGATTCCAATACCGATTTCCGACCACCGTAGTCGCGGCCTTGCGGAAAGCGAGAAATGCGTAGCTCGCCGTCCGGTAATCGTCTGGACCGGGCCCAGGTTAATAAAGTTCTCCACTATCTCTAGGTCCAATGCGCCTGTGAGCTCCAATTTCCTAGACCTATCCACCACCACCATGACCTTGTTTTTGGACCTGTTTATAGAAAGTCCCATCTTCTCGCGAATCTGGTCCCATTATCTCCCAATCTCCATTTGGTCTAGGTATGGAACCATTTCCGCCTCATTTGCTGCAAGAAGAGTGGTGTCATCAGCGTAGCGCAAGTTGGTGAATTTTACTCCACCGACTGTGATGCCTCCCTGCCAGTTCTCACAGGTACGTCTCATAATATATTTTCTATAAAAAAAAAGAAATAAAATATATTCCTGGCGCACTTCTCGGCAAAATTGAAGGGGTTTTGAGGCTGATTTATCGACTTTTACGACTCCCTGGCTTGAGCCATTCAGAAATCAGAAGCAATTATTTCAAATAGACCTATTACAGGCACTTTTGAATTGTAAAAATGTCTGTTAGTTCAAAAAAAGTAAAGCTAAATTGCACATTTAGAGTGCGAACTAGGCAATGAGATGATTAGGTACTCCAAGTTCGTTTAGGATCTTCCACAAGCAATCCCAGATAACACAGTCGAAAGCCTTATAACTACTTGACACAAGTCACAATAAATCATTTGCTACAAATGAGACTGAAACAATCCGATCCAACTGCCTAAACTTAAAACTAAGTAGGTACATGCGTGTGGCCTGTCTACGACGCCTACTCAGCTAACAGACTTAGCACGAGTTAAGGCCGGTGTTCACCAACACTAAACCGACCGTTAAAATATTAAAACGGTTATTTAAGCAAGTTTTCGTGTTCACCACATCCTAAACATCGGTTATTGACGTTAACCGGATGATTATCTTAACCGGACTGCAAGAGGTTGTTTAAACGTTGGTTACAGTAATTTGGCAGAACTTTTGTAGGTTATATTGTTCGATTTACCAACGAAGTACCTATTTAACTGTGAAAAATAGTGGCTTTTAATTTTTTAATGAATGATGAATAAAATCTCGATGTGTCAGATTATTTGGATGAGTTAGAAAGGACGACAAAAAGACCCATCTTTCAAAATCATCGTAACTAATATGAAGAATTTTCGTCAATATACGTCTTGTACTTTATAACAAGCTATGCTAATAGCTTTCTCATGATTAGTAAATTTGTAATAAACTGTTTCTTTTCGACGGGTCCCAAGAAAAAATCTTCTGGAAAAATAAGACGAAAAGTATTTTATTACATAGGTATTCATTTTGTACAGACAAAACTATATGGCCCTATTATTTTTTATTTAATATCGTTTTACTTTTTGGAATAACCAATCGAACATTCCACCACTTCTCAATATCAATCTTATTATTTACACAGAACTTCAAAACATCATATGACACACATATATCGCATGTAATTCGATATTTTTTACATATAATACACTTTTGTTCTTGGAATCCGTCGTTTTGTTTTCAATATTACAAATTTAAAACAAAAATACCATAAAACTTCACTAGAGAATCAAAATGAACGACACTGACAGACAAGAGCGCGCTAATAAACCATCTAACGTAAAATGTGTTTCTCGTAAAGCCAAAGAAACAAAGAACAGCAACTTTCACATTTTATGGCATAACCTATTATCTGGCCATATTGAAAAGTTGTTAGGGTGAACGAGATTTCAAGATGTAACCTTACATTTTATTTGGTAGTATTGCATTGCTCACTCATTCATTCAAAAACGTTCCGTTATGTCCCGGTTAAGTAACCGAACACCGAAAAGTGATGGTGAACACGAAAAAACCGCTTCTTGTTTAACCATTGTTTAAATATTAACAGGCCGATTACGAAATCAATGTTTAAATTTGTTTCGGTGAACATGGCCCTAAGTCGGTTAGGGTACGTTACGTTTCTGTAATTAATCACTCTTCAAATCTCTAATCGATAAGGAACATAGATCTGAGGTCTATCTTTATACATCGTTAAATTTTGGTTCTTTTTATCCCGCGGAGGGTCCATTCGGTACATGAAATACTATCGACTTGTAAAAAGACAATTAAAAAATAAAGTACTTTTTTTAAACTCGAATTAATTTACGCATGTACGCAATTAATTTCTCTAAGTATACGTCAGCTGAGTGAGGCCAATGAACTGTAAGTAGTTAGTACGCAACGACCGACAACAACCTACAAGGTCATTGACCCGCTTACTTAAAGAAATTAATTTGCATATATTAATTCGAGTTTTTGAAAAATGTACTTTATTTTTTAATGTTTTCTGTACAAATCGATAGTATTTCATGTAACGAATCAACCCTCCGCGGGATTAAAACGACTAAAATTTAACGGTGTATAAATATTTGTGGTTAGCACAGAGCTTTCTTAGTTATGGTTAAACGCTATGAGGTAGACTAGACAGATTTCTGGTGTGTCCTCAAACGTAATTCTGTTCTGAAATGGTAAGTAAAGTATAAAACTTCACAGATCACGGGATTTTTGAAAATGAGAAAGTTTCTTTCTGAAAAGAACATCTTTATATCCACCGCTTAACTGATAAATGATAAATAATAAATGATAAATGATAAATGATAAATGATAAATAATAAATAATAAATGATAAATGATAAATGATAAATGATAAATGATAAATGATAAATGATAAATGATAAATGATAAATAATAAATGATAAATGATATTAATTTTGTAAGTAGGTTTTAAAAACACTTTTACACGTCAAAACTAGTTAATCACACCAATTTACTTTTTATCGAGTCAACTAATGTATATCATTTTTTCATTTTTGTTTGGTGCTTGGCAATAAAATATAGTCAATTTTAATAAAATAATTTTTCATGGTGTTCTCTTCTATATTTGTGTATTTCCAGAGGTTTAAAAAAGTTCAAAATGAGTAGAACCTGGCCTTAACGGATAATGTCTGGTATTGCACACATTACCTAATTAATGCGTATATTAATTAACCGTACTCTAACGGTAACATATATTTAATTCGTCTGTACGTGTGTTTGTCACCTAACTCCTCCTAAATGGCTTGACCAATTCGGATGAAACTTCGTGCGTATATTTGTATAGCTGGTTTGAAAAGACAATTGAACACAGTAGGTGGCGCTGCAATCGGGTTCTCAAATTAATTTTTTGACGAAAATCAGTTTTTCTTCACCACGTCTGTCTGGACCGCTAGTTGAAATATAAAAATATTTTATGATGAGAATCAAAGACAATAAGAAGAATAATATTAATATTAAAGAAGAATATTATACATATATATGTTTGAAACACCATTTTTTACAGTTGGTATATGTAATAAAACTTTATTATATTGTCAAAGTATCTAAAGTTATTCTAAATCATGACTAAGGTTGGCGCCAGATAAATTTTTATAAACCAGTTTTTAGGGTACCTACGCAGAGATATTAGGAAAAGGTCACTTGCACTGTAGGTCACGTTTTTTCTGGCACCTTGTATGTTAATTACTGCATTTAATTGTTTATAATTGTATCCACTGTTACTTTAAAACGTTTGTATTTTTCGTTAAGGGGATTACATCGCCCAAATCCAAAAAAACACCTAGTTTGTTTGAAGTTTCCTTATGTACGATTACCATATAAAAAATGAAGGGGATACTTAAGGACATTACTAATAAATTGTATTGATTACGTTTCTCAAGAAAATACCCTAACTCTAGAAAAAAAATCTGGTAAATAGGCCTTTTTTGAACATTAATTCCATATTTTCTCGAAAACGGCTCTATATTTATACATTGAATTTATACCAAAATATATGTTACGATAAATTGAATAACTTGTATTGATTTTTTTTCGAATTTTTTTGAATATCGATAAGTAATCAAGAAAAAACTCGAATCAGTACTAACACCCCGCGCGCAGCACCCCCTGCAATGCCTGTTTAGAGGTCAATTCTTCTCTACTAATGTAGAGGTAAATTCTTGAAGGTCATTGAGCGATGTAATACCCTTAAATATTGCTGCCATAGATCAGTTATAGGTACTCGTAAAGAATAAAAAATAGTAGACGTCATTACGTCTTGAAAATTGCACGCTAATCTAATTTTACTGAGTATAAAAACAGATCGCCCTGATGCCTCCGACCTTTATGTTTTTAAAAAGCTTTTAACAGCTTCTATAAAAAAAAAATGACATAAATATCAAGATTTCGTCAAAACACTAACCATATTTTCGCAAAAATTGAATTAAGCGTAATTTAGACGGTACGAGTTTCTCGAACGTTTTGTTCGAGAAAATCGTACGCAATAATCGTAAGCAATAATCGCCATGACATTATCGTATCAAAGTGTTTAGACACAGGTAAGAAATAAATTCGAGTCGAGAAACTCGAACCGTCTAGGTATGAATGTTTAGACGGAGATGCTTTTTTGTTCTTACGATTATCGTACGTTCGAGACGAGAAACTCGCACCACCTGGGTATGTGTTTAGACGATGACATTTTTTCTATGCTCTTACGATTCTCGTATGTTCGAGGCGAGAAACTCGTACCGTCTAAATTGCGCTTTATGCTACAAAATGCTAAAAACATGTTTGTGTCAAAGCACTCACTATAGATTTTAGTTTGCAGAATATTCTATTATTGAATTCAAATACCTTAAATGTTACCGATAATATAATTTGATTTAGGTCTTGTGAATCGAATCTTATTGAAAACGTTAGGTTTCTCATATCCCTAGGCAAGCAGAACGATTTTTATAAAAGTCATCTTTTTTAAATTTGAAAGTCGTATTTTTACTACAATTCGCTAAATGCATTTATATCGATAAATCATCGTTCCATTCTTACCAATCGTTTGAAGATGACAGAGGTAGAATTATTTTTTCAATCCCTTAAGTGCTAAATGCATTTTATAAGAGCCTTATATATATATAAATTTCGAATCTGTTTGGCAAACTAACTAGCGGAGACTTGAATTAATAATTCAAGTCTGATTCTATATTGCACATAAAATATATAGATACAAAATAAACATAGTTGATCCGCAAAAGTGAGCTTAACTCGGAATTAAGAATGTTTACTAATTATCCGACTACGGCAAAGCCGAAGGAGAGTTATAACTTTGAATGGCTATGTAGTGTGTATGTTCATCTGTTCCGTCATAACTACTTATCGGAACTCGACAAACCGTCTTAAACTCTGACCCTCTTATTCCAAAATGCGATGTAAGCGTAGTTCCGGGACTATTACTAGTTTTAATTGGCATTATACCTAATAATAGTCCCGGAAATACATTTAGATCGCTTTTGATTGGTATTAAATTTAGTAATAATCCCGAAAACTACATTTAGATAGCGTTTAATCCGGATTAAACCCAGTAATAGTCCCGGAACTATTTTAGATCGCGTTTTGGAATAAGGCGACTAAGCTCGAACAGGACACCGGTGTCCGCACACTTATTGTCTTTCTATTGTGTCTCTAATTACGGTATTCAAAAGTTAATCGTCCGCTGAACATGAGCTACGTGACGTGTCACAAAACTCAAACTGACGAAAAAAATTGTATTAAAAAAAACAAGATAAGTAAATACGCGTTGTCTGGTATCAATAGAAAGGGCTTCACATGTATATTTCCAAAATATTGCTCAAATTTGAAGTGACGCCATCTAGCGGACCAAAAGTCATGTGTTAAAAAAGTTAACATGTTTATTAAGTGTTTCATCTGTACCTATCAAAAATATCATCAAAATTCAATGTGGCATCCTCAAGCGGTCAAATTCGATGTCAAAAATCATAAACATTCGAGTAGGTACCGTGTTTGGTATCGTTTGAAAGGACTTGCATCCCTCAGCTACATAACACAGTCGCCTACGGCTCGTGCAAATTCCTCCTCGGTCGCAATGACAAACTTTCTGCAATTGTAACTGGTAAATGACAAAAATATCACCAAAATTAGCTTTTGCAAGTAAAAAGTATTAAAGCACAGTGGTTTATACAAAAATAGTTTAAATTATAAAAAGTAAAAAAAAACAACGCTGAAAAAGTTTGAAACAAGATTTTCAGGATGCTGAAATAAACAAGGTTACCTACTGAAAATATAAGAACAAAACAAAAAGATAAGACGAAGTCACACGTTATATACACTGTTAAATTTTAATTGTTTTAATCCCGTTGAGGGTCGATCCGGTACATGAATCACTATCGATTTGTAAAGATAAAATAAAAATAAAAAAAGTATTTTTTTCTAAAACTCGAATTAATATACGCATATACGAAATTAATTTCTTTACGTAAACAAGTCAATGACCTTGTAGGTAGTTGTCGGTCGTTGCGTACTAACTACCTACAGTTCATTGGCCTCGCCCAGCTAATTTACCTAAAAGAAATTAATTTCGTACATGCGTAAACTAATTCGAGTTTTTAATAAAAGTACTTTATTTTTTAATTTTATCTTTACAAATCGATAGTGTTTCATGTACCGGATCGACCATCCACGGGATTAAAAAGATCAAAATTTAACGGTGTATAAGTACCAACTGTGTGACTAGTTGACTACTGACTATTTTGCACCTCTAGCACAAACAAACTCATTGACCAGAAGCATAACTAAAGCATGGACCACACGGATTTAATCCAGCGTTCCTTCAGAGGTCATCCTGGTGGGAGCTGGGTTTGCCTCCATGGATTGTGTTGCGGCTGCACAGACCTAATCCACTTGCCAACACGTTCAAAAATCAATCACTGCGGTTGGAAAAACGTGCCTGTCATCAAAAAACATTGGGAGAGTCATATCAAAAGTTTTCATTATATCTGCTGTCCACACAGATTGCAAAAAGCAAGGTCACTCCTTTGGGATGCTAGCTTACATCCGTGTAGGACTTGATAAGCAATAGTACCGATCCCTCTTTGCATTTGTTTATTAGTCAAGGGTATATAAACATGTTTCTTTTGAGGTTGAATTAATCCAATGATTTCTGCCGCACTAAGGTAGAGCGAGGTGGCGTGTCAGACTATTACTGACTAAAACCTACCTGTGTCTGGTGGAGAAATATCGCCGCTGCCGATTGCCGATGCTCCATCTTCTTCATACTTCTTCTTTGTAAAATTTGTAACCCGGAAAGGTACTGGCAGGTACATTTTGAGGATGTAACTGACAAGTCAATAAAATATTATCAAATGGAAAAAAAAAATTCTAAGAAAATAATTTATTCTTCTTTTAAAAAACACATTTGCACGTCAATATTGTTTCTTATCTGACTACCCTGAGAAGAAACAGTTGTCAGGGTGACCCTTGAGTTTGTTTCGGTGTGTGAGAAAGCCTTTTGACAAACATTCACTTTAAAAAAGATTTGAATTCAACACTGATTCGATGACCAAATTTTTCTATATGCAGAATAGTCGTATGCCTAGAATTTTGTCGGAAGAATGCACCGTGCGTCCTGAGGCGTGTCTACCCCACGCGAGCTAAGTCATAAGAAATCATCATCATTATCATCAGTACAGCCGAAAGACGTCCACTGTTGGACATATACCTCCCCCAAATGTCGCCACCATGAGTGGTCCTGTGCGTTTCACATCCATCGCATTCCCGCAACTCTCATTAAGACAGCGGTCCACCTTCTTAGAAACCTTCCAACGCTGCATCTTCCAGAGCGCGGTCACCACACCAGAACCTTTGCCCCATCGGCCATTTTAACTATTATCCTGTCATGTAAATCTGCTACGCTGTACGCTCATAACTTGCTCGTCCACTATTTCTGCGAAGACACTGCCTCCTAAGATACAGGATCTTCCTAGTTTAGGAGTCAGGGTTCAAATTTTAAATTGACCATCTGTGTGACAGTTATATGTACTTTCATGTGTCAGATTTGTATTTTTGTTAATAAAAAATTATTATTATTATTTGTTCCACGAGCAATATGGCCTGCCCACTGCCACTTAAGTTTGGCGAAACAAAAAATAAATTGTTTAAAATATTTTTATGCTATGGACAAAAACGATAAACAGATTATTTTCCATATCCTTTTAAGATTATCCTTGAAATATAAAACTTGATGTAGGTACCAAGACAATGTATTGCAATGTAAATTTAGATTTGTCTAAGGGTAATGTAAACCGCTTTGCTTTGTTATTAAAACAACTACCATTAATCCTTGGGGTTGACATCGAACAAATTTATTCTCCTAAAAAACCGTCAGACTAAACACAGTAAACATTTTTTTTAATGAAGAGTCTCATGTTTATATTTACTCTGTGTAAATCATGGAAATGTTTACTGGATTTATTTTACTCGTAAATATTATTATCTTAGTCCACGAAATCAAACCTGAAATCGCGAAAACCAAACCTGAAATCGCGAAAAAAAATCTGCTGGTCAGTACATTTGTATTCGCCTAACTGGTCAAAATGTAGGTACTGAATTTGGCTGATTTTTTTCGCGATTTCAGATTTGGTCCCATAGTAAAAGTTGTTTGTTATCATGACAACAATCACGTGTTTAAGTATCGTTCACTAATTATTACCAGTCAATACTCATAACTCAATACTTTATTGCATTCCATATTATGTACATAGATCACCTTATATATTATGTAAAAAAGATAGTCGCGTCTACGGAACAGAACAAGTAAAAAGTTAAGATGCTCAAGCGCGAACGTTCATCAAAACGTGTAACAAGTGACTGGTGTGTGTGGTGTGTTAGTTGACTCCTCTCCCCGCAGCCTCCGCACCCCTCATTCACTCCGGCAGCGCACAACCAGGTAACACAACAAGCTTATAACTTTGTGTTTTTTCATGATACAGTTATGAGATTTTGTACATACATTCTTTACATAAAAATACTTGACACGTGTTTCGGGATTCGCTTAGACTAAAAATAAGGTTATATTTTTAGTACGCTAAGCTGTCGTAATTTTTAAGTTTTTAACGTCAAATCAAACACAGATCTGGTAGTACCCAATTGCGGGAACGTTACCGAACGCAAAGAACGCAAAGGGCAAATGAAGAAATATTGCGAGGGTACCGAACGATTTCCCGCGAGGCGGCGACCCTCCTTGCTGGCCTACCGCCATGGGATCTGGAGGCAACAGTCCTTGCACACATGCATGACAAGCGCATGGAGATGCAACGCCGGGGTGAAATTCCACTGCCACGACAAGTCGAGGCATGGCGGACAGAGCTCCGGCGGGATCTCATGGCGAAATGGCGTCAGCGACTATCGCAACCTCGTTTGGGGGTTTGGGGCGCTCCACAATCGAGGCGATAAGGCCCATCCTTGAGGCGTGGCTGGAAAGACCTCACGGCACTCTCAACTTCCGCACGACGCAGGTGCTTACCGAACACGGAAAGTTCGCTAAGTACCTGTTCCGGATTCGTGCGGAGGATTCGCCCGGGTGTCGCCACTGTGCGGAACACCCGGAGGACACGGTAGAGCATACTGTAGAGGTGTGCCCCGCCTGGGCGGAGCATCGTCGTGTCCTCGTGGGGACAATCGGCGGCTGCGATCTCTCTCGCCGGGCCTTGGTTCAGACCATGGTCCGGAGTGAGGAGGGATGGCAGGCGGTCGCCTCCTTCTGCGAAGCAGTAATGCTAGCAAAGGAGGAGGCTGACTGCATCAGGCAGAGGCAAAGGGGCGCTCGCCCCAGCCGCCGCCGGGATTCCGATCCCGATTTCTGGCCTCCGTAGGCGCGGGCTTGCGGATGGCGTGCAGTGGGTAGCACGCTGTCCGATCGTCCGGTAACCGACCGGACCGAGCCCAAGTCGTCGACGGTGCATTTTATTCCCGCGCGCCTCAAGGAGCTGTCAGCACACCGAAGAGGCCCAGCCTGCTAACTGCAGGCAGGCAGGGTCGAAGCCTACTGGGGCCATGGGTTAACTTCCGAAAGGCCGGCCCCGACACGATAGCCTACGAAGGAACGGGGTAGGTTTTTAGTCAGTAAGAGTCTGACACTACTTCCCGTTCCGCCCAAGGGCGGGATTTGTCATTGGATGATTTTACCTACCATAAAAAATAAAAAATGAAGAAATATAGGTGGATTTTTGAGTCAGTAAAAACATACGCCCTCTTGCTCAGAGGTAATTTGATGATATTCAAAACAAAGAGCTGGTAGTAAAATACGAACAGCGAATAAGAAAAATAGTTACTCTCCGCAATACGTAACACTTTTCTTGTAAAGAAATATAAATATCTATCCTCGAAACAGGCTTTACATCTGTCTTCACCGAAGATAGAATAAATAAACGCTGAAGGCTCTTTAGCGTATATTTACTAACTTCAATATTGTTTCTTATGTAAAGATATAATAAGAAAAGCCAATACTCGATACTTCGTACTACCCAGTAAATCCTTTTCCAGATAACCTTGAAAACTCTCCTTAACCTTGAAATATCTCTTTGTTTTGAACTAGCTGGTACCCGTGACTTTGTCCGTATTAGACCAGTATATAATTGCAAAACTTTTTTTTACGCAATAACCTAAGTTACTCCTTATAACATCAGCTATCCAACAGACAAAGTCTCTTCAAAATAGATGCAACCGTTTCGGGAATCGATCGGAATAAATAGACAGACAGATAAAATTAAAAATATTGCATTTTTGTTGTAGTTATCGAATATATATGTGTATATGGAAGCATATGCAATTATTGCAAAAAAATTGTGTTACCAACAGACATTTCAGTTTTATTGATAGATATTTCGGCTCGTCTAGGAAGTTTCGAGCTCTGATCATCTACCAGGTGAGCCTGCGTGGGTATCGTGCAATGAATAAAAACGGTTAAGAACTGAATTGGTTTACTTCTCTTATTGGTATAGTGGGGTGCATGAAAGGAGCCTCCCCGAGCGGCGTTAAAAACATCGTAATACGATTCTAAACGCCCGGCGCACCCTGGACAGCTAGCACTCGGTAACGCAGAGTCTAGCTGACTAATCCTTTCACCACGATGACTCAAACTCAAACTCGACCGCAAAGGCACTTATCAGCGCCAAGCTCAACGGCATCTCCTTCCGCTAACCCTGGTTTCCCTATTAACAAACCAGCTCTGAACGTAATCTCCGTTAATATAGAAGGTTTCTCTAGTAACAAGGCTGAACTTCTTGCAAACCTGTGCCATGACTTATGCTGTGATATATTGTGTGTTCAAGAGACCCACCATGGTAGCGAACAGCCCAGGCCACAAATACCTGGTATGAATCTCATTGCTGAAATCTCACATATAGGAAAACTGAGAATTTCAAAGATTTGTAACATCTGTGCGAAGACAGGGCGGTCGGCTAGTATTACCAAAATAAGTATCCAACTGACCCTATTCACAAATACCAAATCAAATCAGAATTGTACGTCCATGTCTTCGGGCTTATATTACAAACTTTATAAGACTAATAAATCTTGATCACACCACAAACTCACGTCATATACTGTGGACACATAGAATTGCGTAAATATTATATTCTAGAGGGTTTTTTTTATGGTAGGTAAAATCATCCAATGACAAATCTCGCCCTTTGGCGGAGCGGAAAGTAGTGTCTGACTCTTACTGTCTAAAAACCTACCCCGTTACTTCGTTGCCTATCGTGCCGAGGCCGGGTATTCCTTTCGGAAGCTGACCCATGATCCCAGCAGCTGACCCATAACCTCAGCAGGTATATTCTAGGGGTTATAATTTTATGTAAATGATCATAAATTTAACTGTTCATAAACAACAAACAGACATAAACCCAAAAAAGGCGATATGGTTAGCGAAAGTTTCAAGAAAAAAATATCACCACAGACTAACAAGTGTACTTTAAACAGGAAAATAACATACGATTACAATAATTATTGATCTAGCATACAATTTGCTATCAATTAAGTTACGAGGTTACACTGTAACTCAAGCACCATTACAAAACCCACTGTAGATGCCGCGTAGCCCGCTACGAGCATGTGCTACGAATATCGTAGCCGCCACACGTAGCTTGTGTAGCTTATGAAGCTACACAAAGGTTACTTTTTAGCAAAATAAAACAACATTTTATCTAAGAAGCTGAGCTCAAGCCGAGCCTTCTACTCACGGTATCAAGTATGGACGTACAACGAGCGTCCAACGATCGAACCCTTTGCAGTGTTCGTCAAAAAACTGACAATAGACGAAGCATAGTCGAGCACGAACCAAACGCTCGTTCGAGGCTTGTACTTCGGTTCACACTACACGAATTTGTGCACGACTCGTGCTCCACTCGTGCTCGGCTACTCTAGCGTAGACCCACCTTAATTATCTAATTTTTTTTTTTTTGTGAATTCGCCTTTGTGACGGTCGAGAATTAACCCAAGAGAATATATTACCGAGACAAATTCATACATTATCCGGGATAAAAGTAACCCTGGGCACTCGGGAGACAGATTTCTAGGGAGATAGGGAGATAGAAGGGAGATTTTTCGATCACTGAGTGAATTTTCGGCATTCGGATCCAAACTTCCAGAATATACAAATATTTGCCATAAACAAAAAAACTCTCTCTTAACCAGACCTTATCACATAAAATTAAGGACTTAAAAAACCATCAAACAGGTTCAATCAACTTCGTTAGATATTTTCTGTTCCTACGAAATATATCGAAAATATTTTTCATTTCAAAGAAAATATCTTGATTAGAGACAACTAGAACTTGGAAAACATTGATAAATTAAAGTTTGTGTGATCGTTGATTGCGAATCGAACGGATACTAAGTTATGAAGACGGCCACAATATTTTACTGATCATATACTTGTATTTTATAAGAGCAGTGGTGGCCGAGTGGCAACGGCCCCGACTTACGAGTTGTAGGTCGTGGGTTCAAACCCAGCCAGGTGCATTACTTTGTGTAATTTATTTCACATACACTGCTCTCAAAACAGTGAAGAAAAACGTAGTGAGGAAACCTATGTCCTAGAACCAAAAACTCGAAGACATGTGACATTCACCAACACGTATTGGGCCCGCGTGGTTGATTACGGCCCATTTCCCCTCTTTGAGAGGAGTCCTGAGTCCCAGCAGTGGTAACATTAAAAGGCTGATGATGATGATGAACTTGGATTTTACAACTATTCAATTAAAATAGTAGAAATTAGTGAGTTTGGTCATCATCATTTCTGCCGACAGACGTCCACCGTTGGACATGATTGTAGACTTCTTCCAAGCGTCGCCATAACGACCGGCTCTGTAGATCTCGCATCCATCGGATTCCCGTGACCCTCGTCAGGTCATTGTTACACGTTGTGGGAGGCCTTCCAACGTTAAGTCTTTCAACCTTTTGTCTCCATTGACCACTGTTCTACGAGCAATGTGCTCTGCCCATTGCCACTTAAGTTTGGCGATTCTTCGGCTATGTCGATAACTTTGGTTCACTTGGGGATGCCACATGCAAAGGTAGAACATTGAACATTTTGATACAAGTGCAGAAAATTTGTCACTGCGACTGATGTGGCATTCGCACAAGCCGTAGGCAAGTATGTTATGGAGCCGAGGGCTGCAGTGATAAATTTTCACGTGTGTCAAACTATGTTTTTCTATACACTTACGACTCGTGGGGGATGATCCGCGCCTCATGGGAGTCGATGCGCGCCCAGCCTGATACGATAAACAATTTTACTACAATAAAATTGTGGCTCGGGTGAGCACGCGCACTTTGCTGTACTAGTGCGGAAAACACTCTATTGCGTGCCTACCTACCGACGAAGATCGTTCATTCATTTGCACGGTTCGGTAGAAGATACTAGATTCTCGTGCTGTCCTACCGTAATCCACTTTACTATCGATCAGTAGTTTTAAACTAAGTTAGTTGCCGGCCCTTCTTTATAGAATTAAGTTTTACGAACAAGAAGAAATTCTGTATTTTCAAAGGGAAAGTGTTAAAGTCCTGTCGGTTCTATTTTTGAAGTTTCTTAGTGTGCCCAACTTTAAGTCCGGTTTTGATGAAGGTGCCTATGTTGAATTAAGAACATTTTTTTTATCACTACTTTTTTATGTTGCCTTAATATTTATCTAACTTAAACGACGCGTAGCTTCATAAACGCGTATTATCTCTTTTCTCCCCTTGAGCGCCGAAAATTTTGTACATACGTCTGTACAAGTACAGACGTTTTCAAAGTTGTTGAATGACCTTAAAAAATTCTTAATTGTCGTTTTTACACACGTTTTTACGAAATTTATTTGGCCCAAAAGTTTTGGTTTCTATATTTTAGTTTTTCCTAGAAAAAATGAGATTTTTTTTTGTGATTTATTTATTTATTTTAATAAAGGGGGTCAATGCGCCATCAGTGACCTCTGGCATCCCAGGTGTTAAAACTATGAAACTCTGTCGACGGACAATTTGTTATCGTCACAAAAAAAACATTTTTAAAGGGAAGTTATTTGTCTGTCAAGACCCTTTATCTCGGGAACGCGTGGAGGTATCGAGTGTTTAACCCATATACTCCAGTCTATAGACCCGACATTCTCAAGGGAATCAAAATTCATAATTGGTGGTCTACCCCACAAGGCAAATCTCTTACAGAAAACCTTATTAGGTAATGATACAGAGTTTTTTAGATTTATTTGTAACATCTGTTTATGTCTAGCAAAATAAATAATTTGATTTTTATTTCAAAACCTTTAAAAAAGAAGGTGACCTCCGAAGTTGTTCCACCGAAGTCATAAGAAACACTGACCTCATCATAATAAACTTTTATATAAAATAGAAATGCGATTATGTTTTTATCATAGGTCACCAATATAGTTAAACGGGTACAAGTGTCCTTACGTTATAGTTACAGACAGTTATTTGTACAATTTGTCGCAGATAGTGTTGAAATGGGATCCTTTTACGACGCGAAATAATAAATGGTATCCGATGAAACTCAATATTTTGATAGCAGTCTATCTATTCTAGTAATGGGCCATTGTGATAATATTACATAACATCTGTAGCAAATTGTAAAAGAAGTACATATTATGAATTTGCTGTTATATTTCTGTTGTTCTGTCTCACCAAGTGTGTGTAGGATCAAGTGCCTACTTTTTTTTAGAGTTCCGTAATTCAGTAAACAAAAACAGTACTCTTATAGGAGGACTTTGTTGTCAATCTGTCAGTCTGCCGAAATCCATTCAGCCTGTGATCCTCAATGTATAATTTTAAAAAGAAATATCATAATGATGGAAAGAACAAAGATTTTACTGGTTACTTTTTAGAAAGTGTGCTCAGTAATTACATGTCTTGATTTCGCCATCACCTTTCTACCATCGGACCACCCGACTTACGTGCCAGCGTACATCGGAGGAGTGGAATAATTTGCCTACAGGGGTTTTCCCTACTAGCCAAATAGCCCATAGGCGCCAGGTGGGCCGATGTCCACCAGCTAGGAATGCGGGGAATTACCGAAGGGAAAACCTAGAACGTACGTCCCAGAACGTAAAGGGCAACTGAAAAACATATACTTATGTGGTTTTAGTCATTAAAGTCTGACACGCCGTCCCGCTCCGCCCAAGGCCGGGAGATGTCATTGGATGATTTTCCACCTTAAAATAGGGGTCTTCCCGTCTGGTAATAATTTAGGCGTCTTCAATGCTGTGAATAAGCTTTTAATAAACTTGTTCGAATCACCACCAACGATTGCATCACTGCTTACCATTAGGTGGGATAGCAATCATGCACTAGTTTATATCATTAAAAAAAACAAAGCATTTACTAAAAATCTACAAACTCAAAAGCATTCGTTTCAAATAGACCATTTACAAGTACTTTTGATTACTCAAAATGTCTGGTAGTCAAAAAAAGTGAAACCAAATTGCATGTTCCAAAGCGTAGAAGAACGTGCCAGAAACTCCATAGACATTCTTTTAAACAATATTATGAGTAACATATAATCTTGCTTATATATTTCATGTTGCTTCTAATATGTGAGCACAATGTTGATTAGAAAAAAAAATAGAAATTGAAATGAGCCACTGGCAGCTAAGAGATAAACTCTTCTCAACTGACGGCACCCGTTCACGAGCATGACGCGTGTATGAGCCCCACTTAGCTCAACCACTTTGAAAGAAACAGAACCCAGTAACACGTGCCACCATCAGCGAGACATTTGAGTGAGCATGACAAACTCTCAACTGCCATGCTCGTTTATGTCAAACAAGTTGTAACCTAGTAAAAATAATCCAAGGTACTTCACATTCACACAAATTAGAAAAAAGTGCTTCTACATTATACAATGCTATTGTTTTCAAATAAAAAATTATTAAATTATCACAAGCTTCATTAAACTAATAAAATATAAAAACCATTTTAAAAACATTAATATAGATTTCATAATAGAATTAAAACACTATAGTGGTAAAACGTTGCTTATAAAATAATCTAACAAACAATCAAAATCATTGATTCCATGCATATTAGTCCGATTTTTTTATAGAAAAAAATATTTTTAGAGGCATCTACGTGACTTTTTCTATCCTTCTAAATTAGATGGTTTTTTTTTTTTTGTTTTGAACTCACTATTTATCTAGAATTTATCCAGAAGAATAACATATATTTTGCTGATTTTGCTTACAGCAGTGGATCATGTACTTTTGCGCATTATAAAACTCGCAATTAGCTACTGTAGTCCTCTTAAATCATTGTCGACTGTAAAGTAAAACGTACGAGCCAATAGCGCGGTATTATAGGACGTCGGTTTTACTCGCGGCTCGTCGGTGCAGATCGACTAGCGAGTAAAACAGTTTTGAACGAGCCGAGTTGAAAATGAAGCAAATACGACGAGCCGCGAGCCAGGCTCGTCGATACACCGGCGAGCTTTACCGCGGTTTTACTCTCTCGTTGATCGGCGTTTATGGATCGTTCTTGAAGTCGACGTCGCAATAAAGTCAGTTGAGAAAGTCAAGTCCTTATCCACAAAAAAAAAACTCTTTTAATTTTACTTCGACATAATATAGCTCAAATTTTTAAAACCCTAATGTGAAGGTTGAAGAAAACCCTTAACTAAGATGGATAGTGTGCCTGTTCAAAAAATATATATACTATTCACACTATCTGTAAAATCAGGACTAATGAAAGTTTTTAGAGAATCGGAAAAAAGTCTCCAGACTTACATTGTTAAACTCTACAGAAAAATATAAAATTTAAGTTTTTTTTTTTCATTGTATGTACTCGTATGTGCCTAACTATGGTTTTATTTTTTCTCTTTATTTACTGATGTAGGCGTGTTCCATAACATTTTATTCTGACCGAATGGTGACGATACGAAATTCGAATTCATAGCCCATGTCTTGAACTAGTAAACAAACTAGTGCTTGACTGCGAACCCACCTGATGGTAAGCAGTGATGCAATCGTTTATGGTGAGGCGCACTAGTTTATTAAGAGCCTATTCACTCTAGCCTTGAAGACACTTAAGTTATAATTGGACTGGAAGACCGCAGCCGGCAAACTGTTCCAGTCCTTCGATGTACACGGCAAAACGCTTAGTCCGGACCATAGAATTTTCAACAATGTAAGGGTGGATTCGCCGTACGTCGTCACCATAAGTACGTAAAATTGTTTATACAATGTAACTGTGTCATCATCATCTTCCTGCCCTTTTCCCATGTTATTTGGGGTCGGCGCAACACGTTTTCTTCTTCCATTCTGTTCATACAATGTTTGATCACTTACTTCCTTTTATGTCATATCAGTCTTCACACAATCCATCTATTTTTTTTTTACGATGTAACTATGTATGTTCGGGTGAAATCTTGCAACTAAACTTTGAAGCAGATCGATATCCTTAACCGATTGAGCTGAAATTTTGTATACGCTTTTAGTTTGAATAATAATGCATGTTTAACTATGTGATGTCATTTTTAGTCAACATGGTGAAAATCCTAAGATAGCCGACTAGTTATTTTTAATACATTCCTACAATATGGGTATTTTAGGGGAAATCGACGGACGCAAAAAAAAAGCTTCTTTGTTCTTTATCAATTTACATTGATGGAAGCTGAAATTATTAGAATATTTTACATAAACTTACGCCCTTACTTTTGCGACATTCCCAAGCAATCGTCTATCAAAATATGCTATTTAAACCATAATCCGCCAGTTTGCAAGAAACTGTCAAAACCCAAGAGGACACCGGTGTCCGCACACCTATTGTCTTTCTATTATGTCTCTAATTACGGTATTCAAAAGATTAAAGAGTAGGTATACGACCTCTTCAGATGTCACAGTATCAAATGACAGTAGGTTGCTGAGAATAACTTGCAAAATAAAGTGACGTTACTCTTTGTGTAATGATGTTATAAGATGACATCAAAAGTTTTAATGGAAAAGTTTATTTTATTACTTTTAGCACATTTTAATAAAAGCTTTGGAATATAAGCCAATATGAGATTATACACCGTGAAATTTTAGTGGTTGTTTTCCCGCGGCAGAATGACTTGCCACTTTGCTTTACTTTCGAAGCATACAGCAAAAAAAAGTATAACCGACTTCAATAAAAATACACCGTTAAATTTTAATCCCGCGGAGGGTCGATTCAGTACATGAAACACTATCGATTTGTAAAGGTAAAAATGAAAAATAAAGTAGGTAATTTTTTTCACGCATGTGCGAAACTAATTTCTTTAAGTAAACGTCAGCTGAGCGAGGCCAATGAACTCTAGGTAGTTAGTACGCAACGACCGACAGCTACATACAAGGTCATTGATTCGTTTACTTAAAGAAATTAATTTCGTACATGCTTATATTAATTCGAGCAAATCGATAGTGTTTCATGTACCGAATCGACCCTCCACGGGATTAAAACGACCAAAATTGAACGGTGTATACACTAAAAGGATAAAAAAATCTTTAATTTCGGAATACGGTGTTAAATAAGAAACAAACAATATCGAGAAACACCGACTTCCGAAATTTATAGTAACCTTCAATTAAAACGGATCTTGTCTTAGGGCTTTCACAACGTCGTTGGATAAGAAATAAATATTTACCGAGATTCAGGGAGAAATAGAGAGAGCCATGTTTATTTTTTTAGTTGGGAAAATCATCCAATGACATGTCCCGCCTTTGGGCGGAGCGGGAGATATTGTCAGAATTTTACTGATTAGAAACCCACTCCTGTTCCTTCTTTGCCTTCGTTCCATGTCCCCGGGGTACCCTTTCACATTACCCATGGCTCAGTAGTCTTCGACCCTACTGGGCCACTACGGTTGTTGACATCTCCTTGAGGCGCGCGGGGAACACGTCATCGTCGACGACTTAGGCCCGGTTCGGACGGTTACCGGACGGTCAGACGGTGAGCTACGCCTACGGTGGCCAGAGAGAGAGCTATGATTGGAGTTTCCTTGCATGATCGCATCAAGACTGAAGATATCCGCGGGAAAACTAAGATTCACACATAATATGGAGTGAAAACGCGGGAAACAGCTAGTATTATGTTTATAGAGCGCAACTATACAGCATAGGCACTAAGTAACTAGTAGTCGTCCGTAGCTAAAAGCTTTTACGCACTTCGTTTCATTAGGAGCGTCAGAAGTAACCACACCACCCGTTGATGAATTTCCTTGCTTACCGCAGCACTTTCTTCTTACTTAGCTTGTTGTCTACACTATTTTGGCTTAAGACATGCGTTGTTCTGTTTATTAAAAGATTCATCATCATTATTATAATTTCAGCCCAAAGATGTCCACTGTTGGACATGCAGGCCTCCCCCAAATGTCGCCACAATGAACGGTTACGTGCGTCTCGCATCCATCGGAATCCCGCAGCATTTACCAGGTAGTCGGTCCACCTTGTAAGAGGCCTTACAACGCCGCGTCTTCCGGTACGCAGCCGCCTCTCCAGAACCTTTCAGCCCCAACGGCCATCTGTTCTGCGAACAATGTGCCCTGCCCATTGCCACTTTAGTTTGGTGATTCGGCATGCTATGTTAGCAACCTTGGTTCTCTTGCGGATATCTTCATTCCTGATTCGATCACGCAAGGAAACTCCGAGCATAGCCCTTTCCATTGCCCTTTGGGTGACTCTAAGAGAGGGAATGGGCCATAATCCACCACGCGGGCGCATTGTGTTGGTGGATGTCACATGTCTTCGAATTTTCGGTTCTAAAACATACCGGTTTCCTCACGATGTTTTCCTTCACCGTTTTGAAAGCAGTGGTGATGAAATAAATTACACAAAGTAATGCGCCTGGCTGGGTTTGAACCCGAGACCTACAACTCGTAAGTCGGGACCGTTAACTCGGCCATCACTGCTCATTCAAAGAATTATAGTATATTTTTTTAAAGTGGGAGGAACATTGTTCTAGAGATTGTGATAAGCCTACCGGATTGATTGACGCTGGGTTTTGGTTTAGTAAGAGACAGGATGCCTTTCTTCGGACATGGATTTACGGTCGTCTAGACTTGTTTTTGTAGCTGAAGTGTTAAAACATTTAATTGGTATTTTCGGGAATTTAGTTAAACCCATTCCGTTTAATTAAATTCCCGAAAATGCACATAAAATGTTTTAACATCTATATCTGTATCTTTTTAATAAGGCATTTCTGCAAACATAACATGTTTTTTTAGGGTTCCTTAGCCAAAGGGTAAAAACGGGACCCTATTACTAAGACTTCATTGTCCGTCTGTCTGTCACCAGGCTGTATCTCAAGAACCGCGATAGCTAGACAGTTGAAATTTTCACATATTATGTATTTCTGTTGCCGCTTTATCAACAAATACTAAAAATAAAATAAATATTTAAAGCCCCCCATACATAAAAACGCAATTTTTTGCCTATTTTGTTGTTGTTCTATTGTTTACCTAGTCAATGGTACGCAACCCTTCGTGTGCGAGTCCGACTCACACTTGGCCGGTTTGTTTAATACGCTCCTCCTAACTCCTGTTTCGTGGGTGCGTGTACCAAACATGTTTTCGTCCTAAATTACGGATGAAATGGCTTCATACTTGTGCGTCTACCTTCCCCTTCATGGAATGTAGGCGTGATGGTATGTAATTACAGCATTCGTCTGTCACTCGCTTGTCATATTAATTAGTAAGTGATATAGATTGACCTTTTGTATGCTCTCAGACTAATATTATGATGAAGAATATTAGTGTGTGGGTGTGTTTATGTTTTTAGGATTCCGTAACCAAAGGCTAAAAACGGGACCCAATTACTATGAGTCTATGACAGCCCGGCCGGCGCGGGTAATCTGCGCAGGTAATACCGAGTTTCTACACCGTTAAATTTTGATCATTTTAATCCCGTGGAGGGTCGATTCGGTACATGAAACACTATCGATTTGTAAAAATAAAATTAAAAAATAAAGTACTTATTTTTAAACTCGAATTAATTTACGTATGTACAAAATTAATTTCTTTAAGTAAACGAGTCAATGACCTTGTAAGTAGTTGTCGTATTCGAGTCGTTCGAGTATTAATGTTTAATCGCACGCGCTACTTCCGGTTGAACGCCACCTTTCTGTTTCCGGAGTGATAGCGCGTGGTGGGGAAGCAGTGCGAGCGCGTGAGTTCAGTTGTTGTCGAACAGTTGACGTGTATAGACGTGTAAAGTGATTTTATGAGAACATACTAAAACATAATGTGTTGTAATTGTTTCAAGTTGTTTCACTTTACTTGACTTTTATTTATATCTACAAATGTACTTTTCTTTTTTTTCCATATCCCACACAAATCTATTAGCACACTACACCGTTCCGACGTCTTTGTGTCGATACCGCCACGGGCCCACACTGAAAACTAGCATTGGGTTCTCGTCGCATTATGCATGGGGCCACGGCTTTATGCTGAGCGTTCGACCGTTTTGCGCGGATGTAACGCATTATTTCCCTATATAATGATTATGATTGTAAGCTAATCATAAAATTGCGATATTTTCCATTCGACTCATCGTTTGACGAAACATTTGTCTACAAAGTGCGCGAGGTGAATAGCAATTGCGCTGTTTACACATGACACGTGTCCACCACTCGCGCAAATGTGTAAAATGTAGTTCTAGGCTCAGCGCAGAGTTAAAAATAAAAAACCGGCTAAATACGAGTTTAACTCGCGCGCGAACGGTTCCGTACCGCCAGAAGCATAAAAACGGCAAAAAAATCTCGTTTCTTGCCCACTTATATTTTTATTATGATATATTTTTACTATTTTTTCTTTAATTTTTTAAAAATAGTGATTGCAATCCCACCTGATGGTAAGCAGTGATGTAATCGTTGATGGTAGGGCGCACTAGTTTATTAAGAGCCTATATATATTCACTCTAGCCTTGTTAATAAAGTATTAACAGAAATACATCATCTGTCTAGCTATCATGGTTCATTAGAGCCTTGTGACAGACAGATGGACAGCGGATTGATAGAAATCCCCGTTCCGGGTCCCATTTTAAAAACGTACCCCGCAGGGTACGTTTTCGCTTCGTACCCAAAGGTATGAAGCACTAAAAAGTGCAACAGTATTTAAGCATTCGTTCAAGATTTATTCATTTTAAGATTTTAAGAGTGTTTTTAATATCATGCGGATTTCATCACGCATGCGGATTTGCTCCGCATGCGGAACATTTCAAAAGGCAAAAAACATCCCGCGTCCTATTGCACGCATTAAAATAAACACATGTATGAAAAGCATATTTGAGAAGGTTACGCATGCGGAGCAAATCCGCATGCGTGAAGAAATCCCCACAAAATTAAAAACACCCCGCTTTAATTTTAACGGTCATTAACTTTTCGTAAAACAACTATTACATACCTTAATGTTACTTTAGTGATGTTGCGAACTATTTCAAACAGAATCCATAATACTAGTATTATTTTAACTATTATTAATTTCGATAAAAGTTTTGACTGCTGATTAATATACGGGAACTAACTCGTAGAACGGTGTTGTTATTTTAATAGGAACAATTTAGTACAGTTATGATAATACATAATATTATTTCAGTTAGGTTATTTTATAATTTTGCTACCCCAAACTGTAATGCAGAGTAACTTTATTATTAGTCTTGTCCATGTCAAGTTTTATTTAAAGAAGGATTTGGAGCGCAAGGGCCTGTCTGACTTTTACTGAGTAAAACCACACTAGTGTCCTTCAGTTGCCCTTATGTTCTGGTATCGCGTGTTTCCTTTTCAGAAACTCCCCGCGAACCCAGCGGGCATCTGTCCTTTTGGGTCCCTACGGTTTTGCTGATATCTTTTTGAGGCACCCATCCACACACCCCGTCGGAAACTCGGTCACGGTCAAGATGGCGAGCTACTCATTGTATGTCGTCTGCAAGCCCAAGCCTACCGTAGGCGTGGGCTTCATCTTGAACACTTAGGCGCTGAACTCACGAAGCAGTTTTCTCCCACGGCCGCCGCGGCAGAGGAAACGGCTATTTTATTTTAAAACTCACGAGACGGTAGATTCGACCGCAAGCCGATAGGGCGCATTCGCCGCCAACCGACCGCAGAGCGTGCGGGCGCAAACCGCCGAGGCGACGGCTGGCGCCCGCCGCGCCTGTGAGCGGCAGCTGCGAACAGCCACGGCCGTAAACCGCGTCGCGAAATAGTACGTTTTGATACAAGTGGCTAAAGTTTGTCATTGCAGCCGAGGCAAAATTCACCCGAGCCGTACAGGTGAGGGTGTTATGGAGCCGAGTGCTGTCAATACACTTACGAAGAAATGCGATGAAAAATCCACCAATAAATCTATCTTCTATCGGAAAATTATGACACATTTTTGTTCATTATGTACTGAAGAGAATTTTCCAAAGTTACCTTGCAATTTAGTTTTGATTTGATGCCAGCAGGCTATCGCAAGTATTTCTTACCTCGATCAAATAATCTGGCGGCGTAGCATCTAAAGGATTCTCTTCAAATCTTCTTTTTTTACAAGTATCACAAATTAATAAGTTAGTTAATATTAGGTGTACTTTTTTCCCTCGTATAACCTTTGCAGGTTGAAGGAGAAGCAAAGGTATCAAACCGATTACATCCTAATATTAAAAAAATAAAAAATAATTTTTTTTTTAATTTAGAGCATAGATAATATTGTTAATTTGTTCGTATAACAAATTATTGCTTACGTAATCATGACTATTTATTATATCCCGCTCAAAAACACAATTCCAATTTTCATTAAATATTAAAACCTTAAAAATATCCGCCTCTTTGCTTTAAAACAAAATAATAAGTCACCCTTGACCGTAATGAAATACAATTTTTGGTTCTAGGATATGTCGGTTTCCTCACAATGTTTTCCTTCACCGTTTTAAGAGCAGTGGTTATGAAATAAATTACACAAAGTAATGCACCTGGCTGTGTTCAACTTGTAAGTCGGGGCCGTTACTACTCGGCCTACATGGACACTTATAACATGACAGAAGCTAGTACACCATGGAAAAGAACAGACAAGAACTCCATAGTTACTTTAAAAAAAAAAATTGTTTCTACAATAATTCCATACCACAATATCAATAGGTATATGAGAACAGTGTATACCAGTCATTGTTGTACTCAAACAAGTCGTCGATAGCGCGTAATATTTCACGAGCAACGAACTTTGAAGAGTTTGAAGCCACGAGTTCAAAACAATGTCAGCAAACCATGAGAGCCAATACCTGCTAGGGCCATGTGGATTTTCCGAAAAGGAAACTCAACGGCAGCTGAAAGACAAAGTTGTGCCAGTCATAAAAAGCTCCCGCCAGCTGACACGCCCGCACTCTTTACCCTAGAGCGGAAGATGTTTTTTTATGGTAGGTAAAATCATCAAACGACAAATCCCGCCCTTGGGTGGGGCAGGAGATAGTGTTAGACTCTTGGCTAACGACTCTGCTCCTTTATTGCCGTCGTTCCAGGGCCCCGGGGTTCACATTCGCCTAACCCTTGGCCCCAGTATGCTTCGGCCCTACTGGCCCCTACAGTTTGCTGACAACTCCTTGAGGCGCGCGGGAACAGTGCGCGCCGTAAACGCCTTGGGCTCGAACCGGTCTGTTACCGGACGGACAGCAAGCTACCCATTGCCCGCCGTCCGCAAGTCCACGCCTACGGTTTTTTTTTTTTTTTTTTTTGGTAGGTAAAATCATCCAATGACAAGTCCCGCCCTTGGGTGGAGCGGGAAGTAGTGTCAGACTCTTACTGACTAAAAACCTACCCCGTTCCTTCGTTGCCTATCATGCCGGGGCTGAGCCTTCCTCTCAGAAAACGGCCCTTAACCCCAGCAGGCTTCGACCCTGCCTGCCTGCAGCTAGCAGGCTGGGCCTCTACGATTTGCTGACAGTTCCTTGAGGTGCGCGGGAACAGAACGCGCCGTCGACGACTTGGGCTCGGTCCGGTCGGTTACCGGACGATCGGACAGCGTGCTACCCATTGCACGCCGTCCGCAAGCCCGCGCCTACGGTGGCCGGAAATCGGGATCGGAATCCCGGCGGCGGCTGGGGCGAGCGCCCCGTTGCTTCTGCCTGATGCGGTCGGCCTCCTCCTTTGCTAGCATTACTGCTTCGCAGAAGGAGGCGACCGCCTGCCATCCCTCCTCACTCCGGAAAGTCCACGCCTACGGTGGCTGAAAATCGGGATCGGAATCCCCGGGCGGCGGCGGCGTGTGCGCTGTTGCCTGATGCGGTCGGCCTCCTTTAAAGCGGAAGATGTAATTGCATGATTTTCCACCTCAAAATAATCATATTAGTGCGATGTAATTTCTTGACTCAGAATTCTCATTAACTTTGTTGAAAAGATTTTTTAAAAATGCCACTAAAAGTACTTCTTCTTATTTTCCTAGTTCAACAGTCGCAAAGGTCAAAAACCTCATCAGTTTTTTCAGAAGATTTTTTAACTTTAAGAGAACAGGAAATTACAAGGTGACTGACCTCCGAAAAACTTAACTTCACAGGTTTCAGGATATTAGCGAGTTATTACGCTTTAACGCAGCTAAAATTAATTACATTAATTAAAACTGCTTGAAAATTTGTTCCTAAATCCTCTGTAATCCAAACTTTTTGAAACAAGAGATTTGTTTGATATTTCAAATTATAAATGAAGTATGGTGTATTTTACGAAAGTTGTTTAAACAGAGTAAGTAATGATAGCAAGTCATTTTATGATCATCCAAACATTCATTACGCATTTTTAATATTACATTTGCGATATGTTATATTAAAAAAACTAGGCAAGTGCGAGTTGGACTCGCTCACTGAGGGTTCCGTACCTACCTATGTAAATAGTTCAATTCCCAAATTGAGTCTCGAAGATTTTTCCGAGTCGCAAAAAAAGTTTTTTTTTTTTGAGACGTAACAACAAATTAACTGTTTTCAGCTATAAGACCTTGCTTCATGCCAAATTTCTGGATTCTGGGTCAACGAGAAGTATCCTAGTTATTTTGATTCCTTGACAGTGTCGAAACATATGTTTTTTGACATACGTCAACGCCTCACATATTTTGTTTTCGTACTTTGATTTTTTTACAGCTTCAATGGACCACAGACTTGAATATATGGCTTTAATTTCAACTCAATACCTCCACATGTTCCGGAGATAAAGGGTTTTGATAGACAGATAGACGGACAACAAAGTGATGCTATAATGGTTTCCTTTTAAGGTACGGAATCCTAAAAATGCGCTAATGTTCATGTTTTAAAAGAATAACATACAAAACTAAACCAAACTGTGTTAAATACATAATTACATAAATATTAAATGTGTTAAATATTAATTAAGTTTTGTTTACACGATGTAGAAACCGGTTTCACTCGATTTATTTGAAAATGGCTAATTGACGAGAGTTTGACAACAGTTGTAGGTTTATTTATTTCTGTATAACAAATTTTATATTTAGGGTTCTAGTGAGTTTGGTCCCGGGACAATTTATAAATCACATATTTAATTTATTTCACCTTATGCTCCACCGTATCCTCCGGGCGTTCTATACAATGGTGACACCTAGGCGTTTCTTTCGCCTGAATCCGGAGCAGGAACTTACCATATCTGGTGATGACCTGTGTCATACAGAAAGTGAGGACGCTGTGTCGCTTCTGCAACCACTCCTTAAAGAGAGGACCTGAGAGGTAAGGACCTCTATGATTATGGCATGCCCAATGCCCAAATATTGTTACTATCGAAGTTTACCAATACATCAGAGTTCTCTTAGGTTAAAAGCTTGTCAAAAAACTTTTGCTATACGCTTTAAAGTTCGAATCAGTGCCGTATCAGGGAGGGGCTAGCAACGTGTCCGTGGCGAGACCGGGTATCCGTGTCCCGTCAGAGGTTCACACAGGTCAGTGACGTGACAATGCCGTGGATAGGCCGACGCCTTGCCTTACTTCATTCTGTTTCCTTGTCCGAGTATAGATAGCCTAAGTGTTTCATCCAATCTCATTTGATATTTAGTTTTTATACATAATCCATATATTTCGGGTTAGACAAGTCTTACAATACGCTTTATAAACGTACAGTCTCTATTAATAAGTCATCATTCATTTTTACCATCAATAAAGTAGACTAACTCATACATTCAAAGAGTATGTCGAATGTTCAACACAATGTGCCGGGATTTTGAGCTTGATTTATTCGCAAATAGGTAGTCTCTAGAAACTTAAAAACATGTTGAGTAACTTTTTCTTTGAAGCTTGACTTTGTTTTGTAATTTATCGTATTTTTGTTTCTTTTCTTCTCTTGTATTTCTATGTTTAACTTTCACGTTATGCCGTTTTGTTAATTTTATTTATAAATTTATACATCGTAAAATTTTAGTGGTTGTTTTACCGCGGCAAAACGACTCGCCATAAGAAGTGCTTTCGAAACACACAGTAAAAGTAAAAAAAAACCATTAACAAAAAAAACACGCTTCACTAAAAAAACACAAAAATTGATCAAATTTCGGAAGTCAAGTCAAGAAATTATGAAACAAACAATACCGAGAAACATGATCTGACCTGAGCTTTGTATAACATTAAAAGCTGTCCCGGTGTGAAGTACCGCCAGAACTTTGCAAGATCACCGAGTTTCTTAGCAGCTACCTTGGCTTTGGACCCAATGAATCGCCCAAAATTAAGGTCTGAGGAAATTTCAACTCCCAAAAGTGGAAGGTGGTCGATGCACTCCAGTGATATATTTTGAAAAGCAGGAGCCAAAATGAACGGTCTCCATTTGGCGTTGAACAGACACGCCAAATAAACACAATACCACATTACCATTTTTCTCAGTAATAGAATTTGGCAAACTAAGCTTTATATTTCCACTGAGCGATTTATGGGAGATACAGATGACAGAGATCAAGTGAACTATGTGTGAAAGCCATTTATCATATACTATTATGATATATTAGTGTCGGATAAGAGATGAAAGAGCGTATGACTGAGCTAGTAGAAGAGGGAAAACACTTTGCCGAGTAAATTAGTGTCTAATTGTGGATAATTGGGAACTTAATTGCTTCAATTATAAGATACTACAGAGTTCTTGGGCGTAAGTCTTGATGCTAAGCTTCAGTGGGACACATAGATAAGTTTTCAAAAAAAAAAAGAAATCTGCAGCATACGCTGTTAGACAAATTCGAAATCTAACTGATTTAGAGACAGCCCGTTTAGTTTACTTCAGTTATTTTCATAGCACGTTTCTATTGTGGGAAAATTCCGCCGATATCCAGACGATTTCTGTTTTGCAGAAAAGGGCTATTCGTTCCATTTTTAAATTAAGTCCCAGATGCTCCCTCAGAGATAAATTAAAAAATATTAATATTTTGACTGTGCCATCTCAGTATATCTTTGAAAATATTTTGAAGGTGCATACAAATAAAAACTTATTTAAAAAATACAACGATATTCATTATAGGTAATACTAGGAATAAAGACAAATAATTAGTGGTTCCCGCAAACAGGCTCAAAAAAATCGGAGGCTCATTTAGATGCCAATAACACTTTTATAATTAGTTTCCCAGTCCTATTCAGGAACTAATCCTTAATAAATTCAAATCATTTGTAAAAAAGAAACTTTGCCAGAAGATTTTTTATACTATAAAAGAGGATCTCGAGGACAAACTGGCTTGGGATTTATCTGCTTCAGTACTCACTATAATTGTTGTTATTTCATTTCTTATTTTTTAAATTGCCCTGTTGATTTTTTTTTTTTTTTTAATTGGCAATTATTGTTATTTCAACATTATAACATTGTTTATTTATTATATTTTTACAATTATGACATTGTTTATTTTTACAATTTGATATTGACAATAACTTTCATACATTTTATATATTTTTAATGTAAATTTTATTATTGTGAATTTCCTAGTTCCTTTTCTTTAATTTTAACGAAATGTCTGGCAGTTAAAGGTACTTTTTGCGGTCTACCCAAATGTCCTTTCTTTGGTATTGTTCGTCAAGTCTTTGAGCTTCTTAGTAGTCCTGAGCTGAGCTACACGAATACTGACAAATGCTTGCATTGACAGGACAGGTCCACTCAGAACTGTGTTTATAAAGACCATTTCAGACTCCAATCTGCATGGTTCTCATATGATTTGATTATATGTTTGTGTGTGGACTTTAAAACAGATTTTGACCCCTGAGTTTGTTTCGGTGTTTCTTCTCAGGGTAGTCAGCTAGGAAACACTGGCTTCATCTAGTTTATATTGACGAAAAAATTGATGTGTAAAAGTGTGTTTTTTTAAATTTATTTGCAATTTTTCTTTAAATAAATACCATTTATTAATAAGGCCTACTGTCCACGGACGCATAACTTCATAGACGCATATTCGACTTAATACGCTTGGTATACGTCTGCGTGAACCTTACATACAAAAGCATAATACTCTGTCGACGACACTGCAATGACACGAACGGCATGGCGCTGCTGCTTCGTCGACAGATTTCATAGTTTTGTATTGTAAGCTTCACAAAGACGAATATGCGTTTATGTAGCTACGCGTCTAAGAACAGAAGGCATAACTTACATTTTCAGTACATACAAAGGTTACCCATATTAGAACACCACGTGTGAAAAGGGCAATCAATGTACACTTCTATGAATATTTTTCCTGTGATTATTATAGCATGGCAGAGCATCAGCCTTATAATTTTCCCACCGCTGGGACTCAGGCCTCCTCTCTAGGAGGGCCGTAATCCACCACGCGGGCACAGTGCGGGTTGGTGGATGTCACATGTCTTTGAATTTTTGGTTCTAGGACATGCCGGTTTCCTCATATTTTGCTTTACCGTTTTGAAAGCAGTGGTGATGAAATAAATTACACAAAGTAATGAACTTGGCTGGGTTTGAACCCGCGACCTACAACTCGTACGAGTAAGTCGGGGCCGTCACACTCGGCCACCACTGCTCTCATTATTGATTATTATAATGTAATGTAAATATAGTACGTAAATAAAAAGGTGAGATATTTTGTAGCACTAATAATAAAACAATGATTCCCACAGGATCACGTTTATGTAGCTTTTAAACAAAAAACGGTAATTTAAAAAACTAAAAAACCCGACTGTTTTTCTGAGCATTCATGAAAAAGCCCTAAAGCAAGAAAGTCGTTGTACCCAATTGCACTTATCTATTTAATATTTTAAATACTGGCAGTCGGGACCCATTCTAAAATTGAGAGCACGTTCCTATATTACATTGCATATTACTCCAATCTATTGACTAGACGGCTGACTTTCTAGAATGGGTCCCGACTGCCAGTATTTAAAATATTATATAGATAAGTGCAATCGGGTACAACGACTTTCTTGTTTTAGGGCTTTTTCATAAATGCTCAGAAAAGCAGTCGGGTTTTTTAGTTCTTTAAATTAACTTTTTTTTATTTTTTTAGTTTTATTTTATTACAATATCACTTTCAAAGTAATTACGAATCTAAAGACACCTCTCAAACTAAAATCCATCGAGCCGTTCAGGTCGCAGAGCGTGCCAAACATTTGAATTTGGCGCTAAAAATCCGCCATTTTGTTTTTTTTTATTTTGATATACCCAGTGTCACTCTCACAGTAAATACGAATCTAACGACACCTCTCAAGCTAAAATCCATCGAGCCGTTCAGGCTGCAGAGCGTGCCAAACAATTATACATACATACATACATACATACTCTCGAAAAACATAACCCTCCTTCCGGCGCAGTCGGGTAAAAACTTACGTTTATGCAATTCTGTTCAATTCGTTTGTATGTTTAAAACATAAGAATCAAAGAAACAAAACGAATTCAAATGCACTCACCATTTCAATACTTTTAGCTTATCTTACCAATATGAACGTTTCATAAACAAATAATGTACTTGGTACCTACGCGATATCAAGAACGGGCGAAATCATTGGATCCCACCTTAAAAAAACCTACGCAATATCAGCAAGAGGAATATCCATTACATCAAAATGGTAAACGAATCGTTCATCGCAGCTTTGTGCAATGATCATTCAATCGAATATCTTTTATAAAGATAAATGTAACGATTTGTGTTTGATCTTTTACAATTTGATGCTATTTTAATTCCCTGTGGAACTTTCATTTGTTTACTTTGGGAAAATTTAACTGTTTGCATTTCATTAAGCCGCTCATAACCATAGTATGATTAATGTATAATACATGACATACTACTTATAAAATAAAGTTAATTAACTTGGCTGTTTGCGTGACCGCGTTTTCCTCCAAAACTCCGTAGATGGCGCGGTTTTCACTATAATTTAGACATTTTTTTTTTCGAAAGAATGGAACATAGGAAAGAAAATAATTAATTTTATTTTCGCATAGTTTATGAAGACACAAAATCAATAGTACGGAAGCCAGCTTGACAACAGAATGAAAGTGGTTTAAAATCATCCAATGACAAATCCCGCCCTTGGGTGGGGCGGCAAATAGTGTCAGACTTATACTGACTAAAAACCTACCCTTCCATTCATTGCCTTTGTCCCGGGGCCCGTGGTGACATTCTCACATAACCTTTGGCCCCAGTAGGCTTCGGCCCTGCTGGACCCCTACAGTTTGCTGACAACTCCTTGAGGCGCGCGGGAACAGTGCGCGCCTTAGACGACCTGAGCTCGGACCGGTCTGTTACCGGACGGACGGACAGCGAGCTACCCATTGCCCACTGTCCGCGAGCCCGCGCCTACGGTGGCCGGAAATCGGGATCGGAATCCCGGCGGCGGCGGCGGCGTGTGCGCCTTTGCCTAATGCGGTCGGCCTCCTCCTTTGCTAGCATTACTGCTTCGCAAAAGGAGGCGACCGCCTGCCACTCCTCCTCG
This sequence comes from Leucania comma, assembly GCA_958295575.1. Taxonomy (NCBI): domain Eukaryota; kingdom Metazoa; phylum Arthropoda; class Insecta; order Lepidoptera; family Noctuidae; genus Leucania; species Leucania comma. The sequence goes on along the minus strand of OY282477.1, from coordinate 15,791,356 downwards.
CTCCGGAGCATGGCTTGAACCAAGCCCCGGCGCTAGAGATCGCCGCCGATCGCCCCCACGAGGACACGGCGATAGAATGAAAGTGGTGTACTTGTTAATCAAAAATGTCTATCAACCGGTATGACGTCACACTGTGCATTCTATTCTATTCTAGACTAGGTACCATTTTCTACGTGGGCAGCAGCGTGGGCCACTCTGCTCTTGAAACTGTATCAAGGCTCATTGTGAATTGAATACCTAAAGCTTATCTTTATACACATACATAATATATATCATTCTTCTGTACGTATGTTTATCACCTAACTTCTGTTAAACGGTTTGACCAATTTGGATGAAATTTTGTTTGTGTGTTTGAGCGGGTCTCTGGATAGTTTGAAAGTACAATTGGACCCAGTAAGTGGCACTGCAGAAGGGTTACCATATTTTTATTGACTAAAAGTCAGCTTTCGGACCGACCAACGTCTGCCAGGACCGCTAGTATCATAACAAATCAGTGACGTAGTCTGGAATAGTTTGTTTCTTACTCGTTACCCACCAATGAGCCATGAAGCATGACGTTCTCTGGAGGAAATTCCCACTCCGATCAGCATCCTAAATCGATAAGTAGGTATAATTATGTAAATCCGTCCGGAGCAGGGGCAAGTAACTAGTTACGGAATACATTAGACCGTTACTGAGAGGAGTATTAAGGGGAATTAGGTCCGGACTCCCAAAAGCAACATTATGAGCTGATTTACGTATTACTCAATACATTGCTCAATGACCTTGAAGAGTTGACCTCTACACTAATATTTCTAACTTGGGCGCCATCTACCGATATACACAATTATTAAAGTAAAAGACACTAAAGATTATGGAAGTATAGAATGGTTTCGTAATGTAGTCATCGTTTTTGCCTAATTTATGCTTTCTCTCAGAGGGCCACATTTTAATACATTTTGTTCATGTAGGCATTGTGATTGTGTCATAATTCAGATTTAGGAAAACCTAGCATTCGATGTTTATCTTATTTAGCGCGGACGCTACTGAACGATACATCTTGAAGGTCTGATGATGACCAGGTCCGTTATAATCGGTTCTTAGTGTGGAGGACAGCTAGAAAGACCTAGTTTTTAACATTTATCTTATTTGGCACGGACGCTACTGCACGATACATCTTGAAGGTCTGATGATGACCAGGTTCATTATAATCGGTTCTCAGTGTGGAGGACAGCTAGAAAGACCTAGTTTTCAACATTTATCTTTTTTAGCAATGCTTTATAAAGCAATTTTCTTCCGTTGTTGTGATTTTGGAAGTACAATTTCCTCCAAATGATACAAAAATCGTTCATGCGTGCCTTCGGGTACCCTCGTTATTCCTTTGTAGGTAAAGACTAACCGTCCTGGACAAACAAACTGATAAAAATATTTGATAATGGTAATCAGCTTGACCTTTATGTAACTGGAAGTGAGAATTTAAATGTATTAAATTACCTAAAATATAAGGAAAATGAAAATGGATTTTTAGAGAAAAAACAGTGTTTTTCCTTCCTTCCAAATGATCCCTTGACACAATTATGGAAACATCTTTGTAAGAAAAACTAGGTTAGTAAGGAAAGACGTAACTTTTACATTCGAGACAAGATTTCGTGTCATGCTCCGCCGCAGCGCCACCATTTTAGAAGTCAGAAAGTGAAATAAATAAAACCGCTGTATAAAAATGATATTTTTCAACACGTAGGCAATAAACACTGTTCGTAAAACAGTTTTTATCAAAACACAGTAGCGTTTATCTTTCCTGAGTTTAAGTCCTTTGTGGCTCTGCTAGAGAGTATGCTCTGCAGCAGAGCCACAATCAATGTCAATTTTATCTGTCTATATTATCTTTACCTGTTGCACTTATAGTAATGACGGTATGCGTAGATTATGTAGTGTCTGTTAGGTCACACACGACATTGTTAAATTGATAAATATACACACGAAAATAGTACCCTCTGTCGAAGTTAGTCATTTGACAAGTGACTATACTCGTATTATATTATCTTCCCTTATAATACATCAGTGTTGCTTAGTCATAAAATAAGAAGTTTGATCACGTGGCCAATAAAGAAATGGGTGATTTGACTAATTTCTCATTTTTCAAAATTACCTATTTTAAAAATAGCTGAAATCGATTCAGCAGCCAATTTTGAACCTTAGGATATTTGTACATCCTTAGTTTTATTTTTTATTTTTACAGTTTAAAATAGAAATGTACCTTTAGTATACCACGACAAGTGTGTCATATTTTACGATAATTGATGAAATATCGATCAAAAATCCCTTCAAATCATAAAAAGTCGTAAAAAGAACTATTTATCAAGCCAAGTTTTTATAAAAAGCTGATTCTGACAGAATGACTAAAAAAATATAAAACATTTCACATTGTAAGGCATGATATACTACCCTCGCATTATTCCACGTAAAATCAGTTTATTTGGAGCTTTCTAACAATAAAAACGATACTATTCAGCCGAGGAGATATTCAGATAGGAGCCGAATACGTGTGAATGTTTGTACACGATTTCATTTTCTTTGGCGCTATATATGTGATATAATGATGTCTATATTTTACCAACAACAAAAGAGAAAGGATCCTGAATGTGTTTGGTTTATATTTTTTTATATTTATTTGGCAAATGGTGAGCGGCGTGGCCCAGACGAATCTTTTATGGAAAGTTACTCTTTCTGTAGTTCATTGAACTTCACACGTGGAAAATATTCAAAGCATTATAAACAATATGTAGAATCAGCTGACCCGGTGAACTTCGTATCGCCTAAGGCCGAGTTAAGGAGACGCGGCGCGTTGGGCGTTTCGTCGTACATTGTAGCAGCGGGCCGCGTCATCGCTCGCGCATACAGAAACATATGGTAGTGTATGAAACGACGGACCGCCTGACGCGCCGCGCAACGCGCCGCGTCTCTGTAATCGAGCACTAAGGGTGTTTTTAGTATCGTGCGGATTTCATCACGCATGCGGGATTGCTTCGCTCGCATAGCCCCCGCAAATGTCCTTTTCATAAAAATGTTTATTGTAATGCGTGGAATACGTACGCGGAATACGGGGCGTATCGCAGCAGCCCCGCATGTGGAGTAATTCCGCATGCGTAATGAAATCCGCATAATATCAAAAACACCCTTACAGTCAATGAATGTAGTGGTTAAATAAAAAAAAAATAAAGTACTTTTGCACTTTTTAGATAGTAGGTACGCAACGACCGACAACTACCGGTCATTGGACTCGCTCAGCTGTTGTTTACTTTAAGAAATTAATTTATATTATTTCGAGTTTTAGAAAATCAGTACTTTATTTTTTAATTTTATCTTTACAAATCGATAGTGTACCAGATGGACGCTCCACGTCATTGTAATGATCAAAATTTAACCGTGTTTATGGTAACAGCAAAATTGAAATAATACGTTTTGATACAAGCGGAGAAAGTTATTGCGATCGAGGCGAAATTCGCCCGAGCCACAGGCGAGGTTGTCATAGAGCCGAGTGCTGCAGTGACAAATTACCACGTGTATCAAACGGCGTTTTTCAATACGCTTCCGAAGGTATAAATTGACGGGGGTTGATCGCTTAGCGCCCAGACTGATACGATAAATACAATAAACTGCTTACTGAAAACCATTGATAATACTGCCGCACAATTTTTAAATGCAGTACATTACATGTGAAAGGTATTGTCTTTACTGCTTTTATAAATTGTGCGGCAGAATAAGGGAAGATAAGTTAAGCGCTAACATCGCAATCCGAAAACCTGGAGTCGAACTCACACATCTACACTACCTGTCCACTACCTAATAGACAAGGATAAGAGTCGGTGCTGTCGTGCGAGCGAAATAGCGTTAGCCGGCGAATATGTGTGATCGTCGCTACCAATGTGAGATCGTAACAATTGGCACAATATCAGCGGACCTCACGCTAAAGGCCTATCTTCCGCTTTTATTATTTAATCAAAGCAAAAACACAGTTAAAGCAAAGGGATAAGAGTTGTTTTTCGAGAAAGTGTATTGAAAAAAAAAATAAAGGTACCAAAAAATCATTTACAATGAATAAAGCAATGTAATAATATACTATCTGATCCAGTGGATATATTTTCTAAACTTCTAATTAAAGTAATATTTTGAAGAGAAAACCTTAATTGTTTTTAGGGTTCCGTACTTCAGTCGGCAAAAATGAAACCCTTAAATGATCACTTTGTTGTCCGTCTCATACAATAACATTAAATTATATACTACCAATAGACAGGACATAGCGAACAAAATCGTAATCCGAGACTTGTTACCTAGGTAGTAAGTCGCTCAGTATAGTGTGGGTGACTGGACCTAACTTCAGTTTATTTTCGTAAATATTTTTTTTATATTTACTCTGTAATTGATTAGAATTCAATAATTTTCGCAAATAGTTCTAGAAAAAATAGCGTAAAAACATATAAATTACAAATTTAATTCGCATGTTTACTACTGAAAGCTGGATGACAGTTTTTCTAAGACATTTCTTCTGATGTCCGCTCTATAGTATCTCTTTAAATCTCTTTGGTTTGATAAGACACTTTTTCTTAAGAACGCGTGAAGATATTAAGTTAAAACTAATATTAAATACTCAGGCCTGCTACCTCTTTGAGCAAAAAAAAAAAAAACATCTAAGTCAAGGCATCTAAAGATATGGTCGTTTATGCTCGCCTTAGGTGCATATTTTGACAATCGCAGGGAAATTAAAACTTTCAGGGTACTTCCCGTTGCTCTAGAAACAAGGACTTATAGCACAAGTACAGTAAAAAGTCTGTACTGTTTTGCGATTCGGATCTAGGAGAAATATTTGAGCCTCGATTCGGAAATCGAACTACTTATGTATTTATTTATTATTATTTAGTACAGCAAAATAGCCATTAATACTTAATTAAATTAAACCTTTCGCTCTGCCTTCTGACAGAACCGTAAACTTTCTAGTAATATCGCCTTCCATTCATCAGCAAACAAATCCAATCCAGGGTTGGTCTCCACGAGCGCGTTGAGCATCGTTAGCATACGTGGTATATGAGAGGTGGATCGAGCTACAAAGTGACAAAATGGGACATTAAATAATTTATGTTTTCTAGAGCGATTGTAATTATTCGGAACAAACAATTGACACAACTCCGCATGTAAGTCGGATGCGTCAGTGTGTGTAACCATTGATAATTTTATAGGCTGTTGTAATTTGATCAACAGCCAAACATGTAAGTTTGTAAGGAGCCCTTGGTGCGCGGGTTCGACTCGCAATTGACGAGCATTTTCATTATAAGATAAATAAAAATGTTTCATTGATAGAAAATTATTCACAATCTTATGCTTCTTTATATGCAGGCAAGAATCACATCTCTTGTGTGTTAGAACTCTGAACACTGGAGCTAAGTCCCGGCAAAAAGTTTATTTAAGAGAGGCCACCCGAGGTACATTTTCATACAACCGCTCTTACGTGATTATGAGGTTATTACACATCTTTCTGCAGATATTTTGGGTACACATCTTGTGGATATTATCTAGACTTCTACGGAAATCAAAACATAATTTGTGTAAAACTAATCCATTAAAGTCCTCTGCATATCTGCTATATTACATGAACTTTGGCCCTCTATAATGTACTCATGTATTAAAACTATTAAAAAAAAATACTTCTATAGAAGCCTCGAACATTTAATCGAGATTTATTATGATGACACTTTTTCTCAAAAACTTTTAAGGGTTTTAAAAATCACGTATTACCTAGAACAAGTTTTGTGATAATATTCGAGTAAATCACGGAATTACCGAATGCCAACAAAGTTTTCAGGCGTTATCTCTCTTTTTTCGCGTTGCTTCTTCATCAAATATCACGATGATGATGATTGCTAATTAGATGAAGCAATAAGCTGTTATACTAACCATGCTCAAGGTTGACGACAGGCAAGTGGAGAAGACCTTAGCATTATATTTTAGACAGGACTTGTAGCTATAGTGTTCTGTTACAAATGTAAAAGCTTATATAAAGAAGTCCTGAAGTATTACATTTGTACAGAGTAACGCAAAAACAAATAAATCAAAGTTCTCAAACAATGCCGCCACTATTTACGATATACCGTCAATTTTAAGAAAGGAAGAGCTTTTTCAGTAGATTAAACCCGCTCTTGTGTGGTCTCTGGCGGCACAACAAACACCGCGCGGTTTCTATTGACAATAGATGTGATTTACGAATAAAAGTTCACAGAATATATTCTCACTTCTGAGTTTGACTGTTGGAGGAATCGTTTATTGATAAAATTGTTTTTCGTGACTCATATTTCGTTTCAGCTTGTACGAGTATGTCTGGTCATTTAAATATAGGGGGCTTACTCTTGAGTTTAATTTCGATCGGTCGACATTGAAATTGTGTCGTTAGGTTCTCTTGAATTCGATGCTTCCGCCAAATTGGTTTAAATTGCGTGACCACACGCCAAGCCTAATCCCCGTTTTACTTAGTTACCCAAAAAGATCACGCAATTTGGCCTTAGCATCAAATTTAAGAGTACCTAAACCGAACGCCACATTCCAATGTCGACCGATCGGAATTAAACTCAAAAGCAAGCCCCCAGATATGTAGCTGGTCTTTTTTTTAAACTCGAATTAATTTACGCATACGAAATTAATTTCTTTCAATGACCTGTAGGTAGTTAGTACGCATCGACAGACAACCACCTACAAGGTCATTGACTCGTTTACTTAAAGAAATTAATTCCGTACATGCGTATATTAATTCGGGTTTAAAAAAAAAGTGCTTTATTTTTTAATTTTATCTTTACAAATCGATAGTGTTTCATGTACCGGATCGACCCTCCACGGGATTAAACGGTGTATAGTGGCTTCTTCAAAAAAGCCGACAGAATGAGAGGAACACCACGCTGCGCTTAAAGACGTGGATCATAGACGTGGAAAAAAAAGGCTGCCATGTTAAAGTGGGATTGGGTGGGTCACATCAACCGCATGCACGCTGACATTTGTGCAAGTCTTCACAAGATGGGTACCTGAAGATGGACGACGCTGCCGAGGTCGACCTGGGAGGAGGTGGCGAGATGACCTGGACGCTTACCGCAAGGGCTGGTTTGAGGTGACCCGAGAGAAAAATACCTGGAAGGAATTGGTGGAGGCCTTTGCCCAGCAGTGGGAAAGAATAGGTAAAAGAAAAAAAAATAGTGGCTTCTTAATGTCGTAGATAATGTCAATTATTCCACATAAGAAAGTGTTTTGGTGTTGTTTCCCGCGTTTGGCTCTCTGATTGGTCAAGAGCTTTAAGCGGATTGGTCCACTTAAGGAGCACCGAACGTCATAAACGTGTCGACCACGTTAAGGCTACACTAAAGGCCAGTGACCTTAAGCGAACAAAAGAGGAGCTAGCGTCGCTCCCAGCGTATCAAGATTTGTCGAATAATAATATGTCCTTCATTTATTAAACACAATATGTATAAGCTGTATATCAAAAGATTGGTAATTAAAGTATCTTTTAGTTTGTGAAAGTCTCATAAATATACACCTAATGGTTTTTGCCTGATGCCTTGCCTTTTTTTTCTGTGTTACACATAACTTTGAAAATAAATTACACGAAGTTCTATAAAAAAAATTGAAATATACTTATATCATTAGGTTATTAGTTTAGTTAACATATAATTTTTTGAGAGCAGTGGTGGCCGAGTGGTAACGGCCTCGACTTACGAATTGTAGGTCGCGGGTTCAAACCTAGCCAGGCGCATTACTTTGTGTAATTGATATCATCACCACTGCTCTCAAAACGGTGAAGGAAAACATCGTGAGTAAACCAGCATGTCCTAGAACCAAAAAATTCGAAAACTGGGCCCAAGTGGTAGATTACGGCCCATTCTCTCTCCTAGTGAGGAGGCCTAAGTTCCAACAGTGGGAAAATTAAAAGGCTGATGATTATCATCATGATGATGATGATATTTTTTTATACACAGACTAGCCGTTTAGACTTGATGTTGGATTTAAAATTATCAAAAGTCATACACATATCTTCTGCCCCTTAACGTTAAACAAATTTGCACTCAATTGCACTCTGACGGTTCAACTACCAAATCCATTTAGTAGTAGTAGATACTAGAGCTCTACATGAAAACCCACGTGAAGTGTTTTTTTTTTTTACGGTAGGTAAAATCATCCAATGACAAATCCCGCCCTTGGGCGGAGCGGGAAATAGTGTCAGACTTTTACTGACTAAAAACCTACCCTGTTCCTTCCCTGCCTTGGTTCCAGGGCCCTGGTATGCATTTTCATACCTTCCCAGAGCCCCAGACTAGGCCTCGACCCTACTGGGCCCCTACGGTTTGCTGACAACTCCTTGAGGCGCACGGGAACAGTGCGCGCCGTAAACGACTTGGGACGTGAAGTGTTGGACGACCACGATACCTTTCCACTGTTCCTCTGCCGCAAAATAGTATTACCGTGTTCCATTCTGAAATATACGATTGGCCGATGTACCGTATTACCAGGATTTTCAGTTTGTAGTGAAACTAGATCCCATCCATTAGAAGTACTCAAGGGCACTAGCTTTTATCAAAGTTGATCAATGTAAGCTTCTATTGTATTTATTTGGTAAATCCATTAAGTTCATATCGGATTACACGGGTAATGTGCTGATATACTTGAGTTTGACAGATTTCAATAGTAAAGGTATTAATTGGATTTAAGTGAAACATCAGACGCAGAACAATACGAATTTGACATCTGAGAGTAGGTTATTAACACCTTATTATTTTGATTAGAAGTATCTATCATTAAACATCATTATTAATTGTTAATTTAATCCTTCTTCAATTTGCAGTACACCGCAGACTACCCCCTTTTTATTATATTTTAAGTTCTTACAGTCCACTCCAAGGTTGTCTGGTAGATATCGCTGCTAGCGATTAGACCGCCATTGTAACCATAGATTTAAGTTTGTTTAAAAGATTTTGTTACTATTTTGATGTAAAATAAAGTATATTCTATTATTGGTAAGCTAAAACAAGGCAAAGTTCGTCCTTTAACTTTAAACTGAAAAATAAAGTATATGTTTTATTATGTTAAACAAAATTATAAATCCAGGCACATGTCTTTAAAACCAATATAATTAATAATATAAACAAAACTTGTTCCAGGATTTTTTTGCTTGAACCTTCCAAAAGTTTTCGGAAAAAAATTCGTCATTCAGAATCGCGATTTAATGTGCAAGGTTTATATATACCTAGATAGACTTTTTTATATTATTTATTTATGAGAACATGATGAAGGGCCAAATTTTATGCAAAATGGCAGATTAGTTTTACACAAATTAATGTTTTGATTTAATAGAAACCAACATAATATCCACAAGTTATTTGTGTTCCCAAAATATCTGGAGAAAAATGTGTAATAACGTTATAACTACGTAAGAGTACGTATGGAAATTATCTCGGGTTGACCACTTTTAAACCAAGCTAACGTCCTGACGTCGGCAAAAGCTATTTGCTGTCCCAGGTCCCTAATTGCCTACGAGCGTGCCAAATTAGTGAATTCAGAAACCAAACTAGTTAAATTAAAATTCATATCGCATCAACGAGTCAGCCATCTTTGAGCCTAAGTGGTTTTCTGGGCTTCAGGCTTAATACGAAACCTTTAGGCTCAGCCAAGTTGATAATCTACAATCGTTAACGCTAACAGAAAACTAATCAAATGTTTGGGAATGACATCATCTCAACGTTAAGTCATGTGGTTAGAACAAACGAATAGAAAATTCGTAGACAAATTCACATCGTTAAAAATGATAGGGTAAAATGAAATCGTTTCTACAATGTTCATCGCTATATCCTATAGTTTTACGATATAAATGATAGCCAAGTTACAATTATTGTAGAACGAGCGATCGACTCAACGGCTACCAACTTATCGTTTTCTAAAATCCCTTACACGCCGAAGTGTTACCTATTGTAGAAAGAGATTGCACACGAAACAGTCTTAAGTTGGCTAGGCCCTGGCTATTATTGTTTCAATGACCATTTTCTGCAGGACCTAGTGAAATATACATAATTTTAAATTATTTAATGAATTAATAATAGAGTGATTGGATTATCAATCGAAATTATTGAAACTATAGTTGTTGGCGCGTTTGTATACTATTGTGCGTTTAGCTTAGGCCTTCATCTGCACCCCTAACCTCGCTTGTGGATTGTAAGGCGATTCCCTTTGCTTAACGGTACATGAGCGTACAGCGCGTCAAACGCCATTTTTAATTTTTTTCCTCACTTCGCAACCACCAATAGTTATAAAGTAACAAAATCATAGCTTGGGATTCGCTTGTTTTGAATTTCCAATCTCTTTTTCTCTCTTTCTAGATTGAATAGGTATTTAAATTAAAAACTGATTACAAAATCGTTTTGGTAACAGAAATGTAGGAGAATTATATTTTTAACAAACTGTTTAGAGTTACTTTCTATTAGATATTTTGATCAATTTCTGTTCTGTCAGTCAATACATAATATTATCATCTCATCATCCTTTGTACGTGTGTGTTAATATAAAGATAAAGACAAACTACATAATTAGTCTTTATGTAGAAGTAAATAAGTAAATTAATAAAATTTGTACTTTATTTTTACGTTTGACATATTTAATGAGATTATGAGATCAAAATTAAGACAATTTCTTTTATCAATGGTAGTTTGGAATTTTACATGATTTTTTAAATTCTCAAATTTAGACTTACCCAACTGGAACGTCTGTCCCAGGTAAACGTAGTCGTCCACAACTTCGAGTGCAGTCTCCGATCTTGATAGGAGTGAGTGGGTATACTTGGTGGTCGTATAAAAAACCTAGTTCAATGTTCGCAACCTTCCCCTATAATCCCTCATATATTCGAGTGCCTACATTAAATTTTCTTTACGATACTACAGGGGAGTTGACACTTTCTTCAAAGTCTTGTGACATTGACAGCGGCAGAGAATTTCTAATTTGCATGAATAAATAATGTTCCTTGCTCACGCCTTATGCCAAGATAACTGTGCGTAGGCGGCTTTAATTTAGGACTCTGATGAAAGAAGTAAATTAAATTGTGTTAGGTATGTATGTACAGTAGACTGCATAGCTTAGAAATGATAATAATTTATAAGGCTACTAGCTTTTGCCCGCGACTTCGCTCCCACTCTACCCTACTATACCCTACTCTACCCTACTCTACCCTACTCTACCCTACTCTACCCAACTCTACCCTAATCTGCCCTACTCTGCCCTACTCTGCCCTACTCTGCCCTACTCTGCCCTACTCTGCCCTACTCTGCCCTACTCTGCCCTACTCTGCCCTACTCTGCCCTACTCTGCCCTACTCTGCCCTACTCTGCCCTACTCTGCCCTACTCTGCCCTACTCTACCCTACTCTACCCTACCCTACTCTACTCTACCCTACTCCCGACAATACATATATACAAACACAACAACAAAAAGAATCGGTCCAGCCGTTCTCGAGATTTGCGCTTAGCAACACATTCGGCGATTCATTTTTATGTTATAGATTTGTTTAGGTGTTCATCTTTTAGTATTTAAAAATCTTGATCTACAGTGATTGTAGTTGAACTCCGTAGAAACGGCTTGTCCGATTTTTATGATTTTTTGTCTTGTGTTTAAGAAAGTGTGGGACTTAAAATGAACATGGGCAAAATTAAAGTCATGGTAAATAACCCTGTAGCACCCACTAAACTCAAGATAGGAGGATATATACTCGAAGTTGTGGACGATAATGTTTACCTGGGACATAAAGCATGCACCATCGTCAGCTACATCATTGCTTACCATTAGGTGACGCAAATAGTGATAAAATGCGAGCCTATCAATATTTAAAAAGTACAGCTAATATTTGTATCTGCATAAATTAAAATAGTTGTTTTGCAGTTTCTTTAAAATCCTATAGAGGCAAGAAGTGGGAACAGGGTAATCAAATACAGAGTGAGAATTTCATTTTATGGTAGATTGTACCCGCAGTCTCTGTATCGGACAGTAATTGCTCAGACAATCGAACTGTCCATTCCAGCCATATTGCGTAAAAAGGAAATTAATAACCTTTCATTTACAACGTTTTTAGAGAATTCAACATCGGTAATTACGCTAGATATTTACTGAGTAATATACAAAATTTTTACCTCTTACTAGTACACTTTTACTAGTAAACAATAAAGTTCAGGAGGCGGAATCACTCTTAATAGCTCCACGTGTACTCGAGATTTAGGGTCTTGACAGACGGACAACAAAATGATCCTATAAGGGTTTTTTTTCCTATAAGGGTTTCTATTTTTCCCATGGGGGGTGGGGTAGGAGGGTAATAAATATCTTACGACCTATTCTTGGACTTACTAAATCATCATCATCATCATTTTAGCCAGATGACGTCCACTACTGGACACAAGCCTGCCCCAAGTATCGCCATGACGACCGATCCTGTGCGTCTCACATCGGATTCCCGCAACCCACACCAGAACACCGGTCCACCTCGTGGAAGACTGTTCAACGCTGTCACTCCAGAACCTTTCAACACTATCGACCATCTGTTTTGCGAGCACTGTGCACTGCCCAGTGCCACTTAAATTTGACGATTCTTCGGGCTATGTTGGTAACCATAGTTCTCTTGTGGATGTCTTCAGATCTGTGATCACGCAAGGAAACTTTGAGCAGCATTTATTCCATTCATAATTCCTATATGGAAAACCAGGAATAGATTACTACCTTTGCAAACATCAGCTGTGTGATTCAATGTGATTCAAACATGAATTTATACAATAAATTGGCAATTGTCAAAAGCTCGACAGAATTGTTTCAGTGTGTTTAAATAACACTACACATATTTGTTCACCAATTTAGATTTTCGATGAGTTGGTTTATCACAGAGTAGGAAGATAATTGGTAGGAGAACGACTTGTAGAAAAAAGAACAGCCTAAGTCAAAAAAGAGGGTATTTCAAAATAAGACAAAAAATTTGAATACGAGCTAAGAGCTCAAACGCTTCCAATGTTTAAAAAATTGGTGAAGGAACATTACCTTTCACTTTGATTTTTCTTCTCCTAACTCAATTATATATTTTTGATATTTATTATTATATTATTGGGTATTGTATGTATGTATTCGGATTATTATGTCATAATAGCATTATTTCTGATGTTTGTACACTGACAACCCTAAATCTTGATAGACAACATTTGGATGGACTGAGTGAAAGGTGATCCTTTCACTCAGTCCATCCAAATGTTGTCTGTAAGAAATTGCCCTGTGCGATAAGACCGCCCATTGTACCCTTATTTATAATAATGTTTGTCCTATATTTGTCGTTTATGCGGTGTATAATAAAGAATATATAAATAATAAATAAATAAAAGCATCGCGAAATCGACATAACAGATAAACGTTCATAAATATTATATCGAAGTACATATGCGGTAAATCACACACGTAGCATATGGTATGCTACACGTGCGATTTACCGCTCGCACTAGCTGTATCGGTGGCGACGACTGCGCAACATTTAAGCCTTCTTCTCGGTCTTCTTCGGTCGCTTTCGCATCGACGGCCACCATCATTTCACATCGACCGACGCCCCATAAACGGCCATGGACAGCATGATGCCCTCGTAGAGCTTCCGGCAGGAGGCATCTGAACCCCTTAGAATGGACTGACTAAAGAGCATCCATAGCTCGCTCCAGTTCGGAAGCCAATCGAAAGTGCTCCACGAAATTTCACCGGTTGTCGAAGACAAATCCTAGGTACTTCATCATCGACCAGACGCCGATGTGAACCCCTTTTACCGTTAGACTAGCACAGTCTGTATACAAAAAATGCGTCTAGACAAGTTTATGACACTTTTACAACGGCGTAAAGATCCGGCCTGACAGCTCAGTAGATCAAAACGACATTACCTACATGTAACAGGAACGTCGAAAAACAAAGCAAAGTTTTACAGATGACAAATTTTAGCCATATAAAAAAGAAATACGCGTACAGCCACCCGTTTTATTGCTGTGTCTCTGATACCTATTTTCGCTAACACTAAACCTGAATTATGCCTTTAAATTTCACTGTTCTGTACTGAAAAACAGTCTCCATTTATTCAAGTACTGGCAGCTTCATTTTTTTTTTATATGATATAAACTAGTGCTTGACTACGATCCTACCAGTGCTTTGATGCCATCGTTGATGGTGAATCACAATAGTTTATTGAGCCCAACTCTTGCCCTGAAAATGCCTAAATTATAATTGATCGCTGCAGGTAAACTACTCCAATATTATCTAGGTAAAAACTAATCAACTATTCAGTTCATGTTTGCTTGTGTAACTCGATATTTTTTACTTTTTTTTCTTAGAAATTTTCAGGCCTTACCTAAGGCCTTACATAGTTATAACAACATTAAAGGTTTCATCAGTCTGTTTACATGATCTTTTTCATTACTTACCATTTAGATGATTGATCTAGTCAATCATCCAAATAAGCTTAACAAATCATAATTATTCTGCAAAATACTAATGTTAACTTCAAAGACTTACTTATCATGAAAGATTTGTTCACAAATAAAATCGCAAAGAATGGATTCACCATCAAGATTCTAAATTCGCTCGAATGGCTAACAAAACATTCTTGTAGGTAATGACTTTCCTAGATTTCGACAGTCGTGTCTCTCCATTCAAATGTCCGTTCAGCAAGCCAATCTACGTTTTATCCCGAGAAGTGTCGAAGAATATGAACAAACTGGATAACGGTCACTCCCTCTTATAGCATAGCATAGCATCAGCCTTATGACTCTGGCCTCCTCTCTAGAAGAGGAAATGGGCCGTAATCCACCACGCGGGCCCGGTGCGGATTGGTCGATGTCACGATTTCTTCGATTTTTTGGTTCTAGGACATGCCGGTTTCCTCACGATGTTTTCCTTCACCGTTTTGAGAGCAGTGGTGATGAAATAAATTATACAAATTAATGCACCTGGCTGGGTTCAAACCCGCGACCTACAACTTGTAGGTCGGGGCCGTTACCACTTGGCCACCACTGCTCCCTCATATATCATCATCATTATTACAACCGAAAAACGTCCAATATAGGCCTCCCCTAAGTGCTGCCACAATGACGGGCCCTGTGCGTCTTGCATCCATCAAATTCCCACGACTCTCATTACACCGTTGCGTCGGTCCTTCGCATATACTCGTAGAAGTGATCTTTACCTCAGTACCCAACATTTGATTCAACAGGTTGATTCTCTCATTCATGAAATTATTGCCTATCCAGTGGAATGATTTTCTGTTCGCTACGATGTTTAGCGTTGCTCTACTAAGCTTTTCAAAGCTATTACTTTTTTTTATGGTAGGTAAAATCATCAAATGACAAATCCCACCCTTGGGTGGGGCGGGAGATAGTGTCAGACTCTTACTAACTAAAAACCTACCCTGCTCCTTTCATTGCCTTCGTTCCAGGGCCGGGTATTCCTTTCGGAAGCTGACCCATGACCCCAGCAGGCTTCGACTCTGCCTGCCTGCAGCTAGCAGGCTGGGCCTCTACGGTTTGCTGACAGCTCCTTGAGGCGCGCGGGAGCCGTACGCGCCGTCGACGACTTGCGCTCGGTCCGGTCAATTATCGGACGATCGGACAGCGTGCTACCCATTGCACGCCATCCGCAAGCCCGCGCCTACGGTGGCCGGAAATCGGGATCGAAATCCCGGCGAAGCTATTATTACCTTGTCTTCATTCCTTGATTATCAGTTTGTCAGCATCTAAATATGTGTCAAATTTTGCAAAATTCGGCTTTGAAATAGTTATCCCGAACTGATTGAGCTAGAAGGACTAACTTTGAGAACTTCTTCTAAACGTTTTCGGAACACATTCATTATGCTAACAGAGGAGTGGATTACCCTGCCGGATTGCGTTTCCTGATACTACCCCCTAGGAGACCCCTAGGTAAGTTGAAAGTGACTAGGTTACTTATAGGCGCCTGATAGTAAACGATGATACAGTCGCTGTATCATCGTTTACTATCTGATGTGTAAGTAGTTTTATAGCCTAGCATAGCATCAGCCTTATAATGCTCCCACTGCTGAGGCTCAGGCCTCCTCTCTACGAGAGGGAATGGGCCGTAATCAACCACGCAGGCGCAGTGCGGGTTGGTGGTAATGTCACATGTCTTCGAATTTTAGGTACTAAGACATGCCGGTTTCCTCACGACATTTTCCTTTACCATTTTGAGAGCAGTAGTGATGAAATAAACTACACAAAGTAATGCGCCTGACTAAGTTCGAACCCGCAACCTACTCGTAAGTAGTTTTATTAGCTCGAGTTATCAATAATAAAAAGAGGTCAGTCGCCGAATGCGGAAACTGCACGACATTTTCTCGTCCGACATAATACCACAGTTTCTCATACTGTCTCTTTCGTGTCTGTTCTCATCCTCTCGTCTCTGAAATGTTCAAAGCGCTCACTCCATCAGAAGGTTCAAAGTGACCTTTTTGCGCAATCGAATATTCATAAAAGAACCACGATTAAGGACATAGCTTGAAGAATCGTCAAACTTAAGTGGCTAATAAGTAAGTGAATAAAGTCTCTGTCCACTACAGAGCACATTGCTCGCAGGACCGATTGGCGAAACTTAGAAAAAGTCTATGT
The DNA here is from genome assembly GCA_958295575.1 of Leucania comma. NCBI lineage: Eukaryota > Metazoa > Arthropoda > Insecta > Lepidoptera > Noctuidae > Leucania > Leucania comma. Next base: position 15,774,689 of record OY282477.1, on the reverse strand, counting down.
CTAGCAGTAGACGTATTTCAACTGAAATGATTATGATAATGATGGTGTTTTATCTGAAATTTTGCATACACATTAAATCAAATGAACGGGATAAAATATCTAGATATTTAAAACCGCTCAATGAATAATCACGAAATCTCATAAATTATAACAGCTACTAACTTAAAATTTGGCAGTTAGGTTCCTTATGGGGTGTAGACATCTGCTAAGAACGAATTTTAGGATACTCCACCCCTAAGGGGGTAAAACGGGAGTTAGAATCTATTTTCACGTGGGCGAAGCCGTTGGCATAAGTAATAAACCTGATAAGCTGGCCATATCTGGAGGTGATTTAAAAAGCACATTACCTACCTACAATAGAGAGTAAAAAATATTTAAAAGTCAGGTTAGATATTTTGTTGTTACAAATAATACACATATTCAACCATAAGTATCGCCAGGAAGAGATAAAAAAATGTAACAAGAATATTAAACAAATCTGGGGCAAAATAAATTCATGGGTAGGGAGGGAAAAAATTAGCTTAGATAACATTATTATGAAGCACTTAGGTAGAATAGACAGCAGATTTGATATATGTAATAAATTTTCGACCACCTTCACACAAGAAATCTCAGATATAAAACATGTTTGTCAGCGTAAATTTATGGATAGATCTAGTTATGTGAACAATAGCCAAATGTCAATAAGATTTCAGAAAGCTTGTCCAGAAGATATTTATAAAATTATCAATTTGCTAAGTTGTGAAAAATCTGCAGGTGTTGATAGTATAAGGGTTAAGGAAATAAAGCATCTAAAGTTTCAATTAAGTCCTGTATTGGCTTTATTTATCAACTTATGTGTAGAAAAAGGTCAATACCCGGAACTATTAAAAACTGCACTGATAAGGCCAATTTTTAAGCAAGGTTCACACACAGATTACTCGAACTATAGGCCGATAGCTATACTTTCAGTAATAAATAAAATTGTGGAAAAGTTTATTGTAAGCCAAATAAGTAACTTTTTGGAGAAAAATAATATCTTAACCAATGCCCAACATGGTTTTAGACGTGGTAGGAGTACGGCTACGGCTCTGGCACAGTTCTCTAATGATATAAATGAGTACTTAGACCAGCGGAAGCAGGTGGTGGTGGTCTATATTGATTTCAAAAAAGCATTTGAGACCCTGGAGCACCACCAGCTGCTTCAAGCAATGGAGGAGTGTGGGGTCGCGGGGCCACTTAATACATGGCTTCGCGCGTACCTCGCAGGTCGGACGCTGAGAACTGTGGTCGATGGAGTGGTCGGGGACGCTAAACCCATCTCCTGTGGTGTGCCCACCGGATCGGTTTATGGTCCGGTTGGATTTATTATGCATGTTAACAGCATGTGCAATGTGGTACATAACTGTCATGTATATATGTATGCAGATGATACATGTCTGGTGTACGCTGATAATGATCTTAATGTAATAGATAATAAAATCCAAGCCGATTTCACGAATATTATAAGGTGGGCACATGATAACGGAATACTTATTAACATGAACAAAACAAAATGTATGCATATACGCTCACCTTATTATAAAAATATTGGGCGCTCGCCGCGCATTATAGGACACAGTTATGAATGTCTGCATAGTGAGTGCGACGGCAGTGTCTCACAGTGTGAGTGTGCGGCTATCGAGGTGGTGGAGGAATACAGGTACTTAGGCCTAATAATAGACACCAATTTCTCGTGGAAAACGCACATTATAAAACTTTGTGATAAATTACGGTCGGTCCTTGTAACATTCCACCATCTCAGTGTCGTACTGGATAGGGCTACTTTGTTCGTTGTATATTATGCGCTGGTGGACTCACTACTCTCTTACGGACTGGCATGTTATGGACGCACGTTTAAAACATACTTGGACAAGATTAAAGCCTTACAAATTAGATTTATAAAAAAATTAGCAGACAAGAAAACCAAACTACGATGCAAAAGAACTAATTATGACAAATTGTTTGTTGAGTGTAACATCCTGCCGGTACATGAGAGGGTGGCGCTATTAGTTGCATTAGATCATTACTGCCACCAAGAGTACAAAATCAGGACTGCACAATTAAGGCCTCGAAGTACAAAACAGTGTAAGACGTTCGAAGTGCCCACTTGCAATAATTATTATGGAAAAAGATGCGATAAAAGTTTAGTCCCAACAATATTCAATAGTCTACCTGCAGACATCGAAAGTGCTTCAATTTCCAAACGGGTGTTTAAATATAAAACAACAAAATATTTTCTAAGTGTACTCAATGAAAGCATGATAGATTCTTAAAGTATAAAATATAAAGTATAAATTATGTAATTAAATTTATTATTGTATATTTATGTGATGTAAATTAAATTTAAAGTAAATGAGACTGAATTGAATTAAATTATATTGAATTATGTTAAATTAAATTATATTGAATTATATTAAATTAAATTAAATGGAATTGAATTATATTAAATTATATAGATTTGAATAATATGTAATTAAATTATATTGAATTGAATTAATGTAATGACAATGTTTGCATTATGACTAATTAAACAACACGGGAGCTACGTCTGCCAACAAACTGCGATGCAGTTTGGCAGAAGTATTTATTATTGTAAAATTGTCTGAACTACGAATAAAGCATTTTATTATTATTATTATTATTATTATTATTCCCAAAATAAAAATACATTTTGTTCGATCAACAGAATTGACCTAAAAAAATACCAACTTAGGGAATTTCTTCCACAAAGTTATTTATAAATTGTACGAGTAACATAAGATGATTGATGTGTTCTAAGAAAACGGTTTTCTTGTTTGGTACTTAGATTCCACTAAAATCACACTAACATTAACAAAGCTTAAGTTTGTGATTATGTGTGAGTGTGTGTGTGTGTGTGTGTGAATGTTTCATGCATTGTATCTTGTTCATAACAGAATTATTGTTGATAAACATTGTTATGGTAAATGGAATCGTACAGGGCTCGCCGAGCGACATTTGAAAATGACAAAATGACAATACTAAGTTATGAATTGCTCTAAAACACTTGGGTTAGGCTAGTTTAGGTCGAAATAAAATATTTTATAAAACCTAAACTTTAAAGTATGTCAATCGTGGAATGGTATCATTCACATTTATTTCACAAATACATAATTATATACATTATATAAAACACTAAATAAAACTATATATACACTTAAACCTACTCTTAACTAAAAAATAGCGTCATAAAACTCGTCGCCATCGCTGTTGACTGAAAGTGTGCCCAAAATTCTGGCGGCATTGCCACGTTGTATGGCAATGCTTAATTTCTGACCGAGGTAAAAGCCAGCCCTTGGGTCACGCGAAGTGTCAACTAAACGTTTGGAGAGATCTTTGAAAAGCGCATGAGCACTCGGCCCAAGAGTTTCAACCCCAAACGACTCAAAAATATAACTGCCAACGAGGTTGTTATATTTCCGCCGCTTGAGGTTCTCCATCGTGCAGCACCAGCACAGCACGATGAGCTAGGAAGATGAGAGGGCGCAAGAGTGTCGACACAGGTAGTTGAAGTATGTCGCCATAAAGGTGCCATTCGAACCTCGGCTGCAGACAGCACATGTGGTGGTAGCATGTGCAGTCGCAGCCGCATTCGGAATGGTTTTCACATAAACCCATACTATCGCATAGAAAACCGGTCGTGCAGCTGCCACCGGCTTCGTGCTGCCGCCACATGTACTGCCTGCATCCGCAGCCTGCCGCCGAGGTTGGAATGGTAAATTTATAAAAAAATAAAATTACAAAAAAAAATTAACTGACTTCGAAAAACCAGGCAAGTGCGAGTCGGACTTGCGCACTGAGGGTTCCGTACAAACTTAACTATGATAACAGTTTAATTCCCGAATTAAGTTATGAAGATTATTCCGAATCTCAATTTATTTTTTGTGACTTAACAACAAATTTACAGTTTTCAAATTATCTCCTGTACTTATGCTATGAGACCTTTCCCTTGAGAGTGTCGAAATATATGTTTTTTGCGACATTAACGGCCGTATCGTTTTTCGTTAACTTAGAAATTTGATTATTTCACAGCTTGAAGGGATCGTAGATTTCAGTACGTGGTTTAAATTTCAACTCAATACCTCCACGCGTTCTCGAGATAAAGGGTCATGACAGACAGACGAACAGAGAGACGGACAACAAAGTGATTCCGATTCAGTACTATAAGTGTTTCGTTTATTCCTTTTGAGGTACGGGACCCTAAAACCAACAAAATGTTCAAAATAACTTTAATTTTTGAAGTCGGTGTTTCTATAATTGTTTGGTCTCTTCTTTATTTAACACCGACTTCCGAAATTAAAGTTATTTTGTATTTTATCGTGTTTTTTTGAAGTAGATTGTATTTTTTTGTAAAACAGTTTTTTAGTTCACATTTTTTAGTCGGAGAACCCCTCAGCCAAAATTAAATAGATACCTTCCGCCATTCGGTTCCATCATCAAAACATCATGACAATTCTAATAATACCAAACACAGATAAAAATAGGATACTCTGATTTATTACGGTATTCCGGTTCTTACCTACTTTCCGGCTCCATCATCAAAACAGTTCTATGCATCCCCCTCCCTACCTTCCTTCAGTCGGTCACCGACTACATGTAAAATAAAGCACTTTTCTTGTTACGACAGTTCTGCTAAGATTTTTTGAGGAATTCTGTTTTATATCTTCGAAGTTCATCATCAGATCTAAACAATATGCTTAAGAGACTAATTCGGGAGTATATATAATCTTTCAAACAAAATAAAAATGTTCAAAATCGGTCCACATTCGACTTTTCGAAGTCGGTTAAAAAAAAACTCTATTCAACTAGACGCATCAAATGACACCACTTCCAAATCTGCTTTCGCGCGTGATTTCAAGCCAATTCAGTTAAAAACCAAGCGAACGCTGGCGTCCGCGTAGATTATAAAAATATTACGCGTTCTATTTGTAGAATATTTACCTATCTGAGAACATAAAAAAGTAGGTTTTCATAAAATAGTTTTTATATATCGAAAACAAGGTCTTATAAGATAAAATAAGGTCTTAATAAGGCCTAAAAAGTGCTCTGGTTTAGGCCGCGTTTTTTTTTTATGGTACAAAACGTATTGCCATGTTTGTGTTTGCGCGAGCGATGACGCAGCCCGCTGCTGCAATGTACGACAAACACCCAACGCGCCACATCTCCGTAAACACGGCCTTACATGGGCCGCAATGCCCTTTGACATAAAGTACATTAACCTACTTAAATTAATTCTTCACTCTCGAATCGAACAGCTGCCAAGGAGCCAAGTAACTTGCGGGAAGACCGTGTCCTGGAATAGCACTTTGGATAGTTTTTTACCCCGAGATTACGTTCCCTTGGGACAATTTTCTACTTACAAGCGGGCAAAGCCACTGGAAGCAGCTAGTATTACAGATAAATGTGAAAGTCTGTTTTTACGGATGTTTTTTGTTGTTTGTGAATCAATCACGCCTCAGACTAAACGAATTTTTTGCTGAAATTATGCCAGCAGATCATGGCCTGTATAAGGACAGGATACGCGGGTAATTTATGATCCAGTACTACCTTCTTTTTGGAAACGATGATATTTTTCGACAATGAGCGATGAATCCTATTTTAATAAAAGTTTTATAAGAATACAATGTGGATAAATGGAAAGGGAGAGGACGGCCAAAGAAAATATGAATTAAAAAATTGGTAATTGAAAGAAAAAATGAAATAACAAATCGCATTGCTCTAATCTCATGTAACATGGTGGTCATAAACGTCCCTGGCTTTTATGTTTAGCAGATTTTACACTAAATTTGTTTGTGTTGTTATTAATTAGACATCGGTTTCACTAGTTCCTTTAAAATTCTGTTTAAATATTTCTTTGCCTTGACCCATGGGTTTTGTTTACTTACCATTATAAGGACAATTTATGAGGTACAATGACCTGGCGGACGGCGCCATTCGTGTTGTTTAAAGATAAATATAATATTTTGTCATTATTTTGAAATATGTGACAAACAGTCACAATAGGACTAGGGCAGGAAAAGTTGATGATGATTTTTCCGAACAATCACATAGCCAGAGATGGCAAACTTAAGGCACGCGTGCCGATATTGGCACGCAGGATAACAATTTGGACACGCCAGTGCACCATATTTATCATCTAAGTAATTAGAAATATTATTAATCACACTTTTCTTGTTTATTAATTTTTTAAAAAGAAACAACTAAACATTACGAGATATAGTACTCAGCAAATAAGTTGAACCATTTTCTATGGTTACGCGCAGCCCTCCACTTCGATTGAGGCCCAAAAATTGGTTACTGCGCATTCAAGGTAGACCGCCATAATAGTTCAACTTGTGTGACAAGGATGAAAACCGATTTTTAAGAAAGAAAGAAAAATAATTTATTTGACACAATATAGACACACACAATGCTTAATTGAAGTGGGAGGCTTCGATTAACCATAGCAAATGCCGCGTAAATGCGCAAATGCGTGCTTATTTGCCGGGTACTATTATAGTACCCGGCATTAAATTTGCAAATTCGTATAATACGAATTTGCAAATTTAAAATTTAGTAGTATCTAATTCCATTTTTTTTTATATTAAATCAAAAAGTCAAAATTCTTTGACGGCACATCATGACCACGTTATCTTTCAAAGGAGCGCTCGCCCCAGCCGCCGCCGGGGTACCGATCCCGATTTCCGGCCACCGTAGGCGCGGGCTTGCGGACGGCGTGCAATGGGTAGCACGCTGTCCGATCGTCTGGTAACCGACCGGACCGAGCCCAAGTCATCGACGGCGCGTACTGTTCCCGCGCGTCTCAAGGAGCTGTCAGCAAACCGTAGAGCCTGCTAAGCAGGGTCGAAGCCTGCTGGGGTCATGGGTCAGCTTCCGAAAGGAATACCCGGCCCCGGCAGGTTTTTAGTCAGTAAGAGTCTGACACTATTTTCCGCTCCGCCCAAGAGCGGGATTTGTCATTGGATGATTTTACCTACCATTAAAAAAAAATAATCTTTTTTTGTATATATATAATGGCATGTTCTCCAACAAAGGTTCGCCATCCCTGACGTAGGGGAAGCAGCTGGCAAAACTAGTGCAAAACAAAACGAACATGTAAGTAGGTTACATTTGTAAGCAGTTGAATAGTTTTCAATAACCAATAACGTTATTCAGTACGTTTCAAGCATGGTAAGCACGCACTGAATGCAAGACGATACCTAGTCGATAAACTTTGGAAACACGTTCACATTGCTTTCAAGTCTTGTATTTCCATGCTTCTTGGTACTTTTTAACCGACTTCAAAAAGAAGAAGGTTATTTGTTCGACTGTATTTTTTTTTTGTATGTTCATCGATTTCTTTGTCAAATTTGTGTGTGTGTGGCAGTGGGTACACATGAACCACGTACGCTGATGTGGGCACGTTGGGCTCCATACATTTTATATGGCAACGAGTCTTGTCCTTGATCCACGCAACGCAACGTCACGCGAAGCGACTCTACGTACAAATCGGACGTGGCACACAAATGCGTCAGTCTAAAATATATATTTTTAGGGTTCCGTACCTCAAAAGGAGAAAACGGAACCCTTATAGGATCACTTTGTTGTCCGTCTGCCTGTCTGTCTGTCAATCAAGACCTTTTATCTTGGCAACGCGTGGAGATACCAATTTGAAATTCAAAACATATACTCAAGTATGCACTTGTCCCTTGAAGCTGTGCAACAATCAAACTTACTTTTTTCTTTCTTCTTAACTTAGTCAACGACAAAAAAAGATACGGTCATTTATGTCGTAAAAAACATATATTTCTTCCAATGACTTCTTCTGCTCTAAGGTGTAGCGAGAAGGCATATCAGACTTTTGTGAAAGCCACCTGTGTGCTTCAGTTGCCATGCGTTCCAGAACCACTATCTTTCTACTAGGGCATCGGCCTGCTGGGTCCTACGGTTTTGCTGTGATATCTTTGAGGAGCAAGTAGAACATTACGCGACGTCGGTGACTCGGGCCTTACCAGATGGCGAGCTACCCTTTGTTTGTCGTCCGCAAATCTTCGCCTACGGTGAATGGTGATAGTTCTGCGTCTCCTGACCTCAAGGCATCTCCTGTGGTGGCGGCTGAGAGGTGAGGATATTGTATGTTCCGTCACAGTTGTGGCCATCATCGTATACAATCATAACTGTTTCGCAAGTCTTTTTTTTAGGTGGGAAATCATCAAATGACTTCTCCCGCCCTAGGTCAGAGCGGTAGCCCCGTGTCAGGCTTTTACTGACGAAAACCCTCTTCTATATTCCTTCATTGCCTTGCGTTTCAGGCAGGGTTTTCCTTTCAGAAGCAAATCCATGGCCCAAATAGGCTTTGAACCTGCTGGGCCCCTACGGTTTTGCTGACATCTCCTTGAGGCGCGCGTAGACTACTACGCGCCGTCGACGACTTGGGCTCGGTCCGAACGGTAACAGGACAGCCGGACGGTGAGCTACATATTGCATGCCGTCCGCAAGCCCGCGCCAACGGTGGCTGAAAATTGGGGTCCGGATCCTGGTGGTTGGGGCGTGAGGGCCGTTACCTCGCGCGTGCGAAGGAAGCAGCCCCTTCGCTGGAATTACTGCTTCGCAGAAATAACTACCTGCCATTCCTTCTCGCTCCGGACCGTGGCCTATACCAGGACAGACAGACGCGAGAGATCGTTGCCGCCGATCGCCCCCATGAAAACACAGTGGTGATATGCCTAAGCAGGGTACACCTCTACCGTATACCCCACCGTGTTCTCAGGGCGGTCCACACAATGGTGACCCCGGGCGTAATATTTTAACAAATCTTTTATGCAATGAACTGAATGTGAATAGATTTTGATCAGATTTATTTTATGTTATGAAATCTTATGTTCTTCAAGCACAACATACCTATCAGAACTAAATATAAATCTTCCAGAATTATCTGCACGAAAAACATGAACTAACTCCAAGTCCAATTCCCTCGTGACCACTTGTAATTTGTGATCAGTCGTCATTATTATTAACATTCCAGAATCACAGAGAAATATCGGAATTGGTGCTTCGTATATTTCCTTATAAATAAATGCTGAAGTCATAATAAGTCATATACGATTTGTAGATGATTCTCGCCCATGTAGCGACATCTATGACGCCACATAGGAACTAAAAATTCGAAATCCTGCATCGCGCAATTCGTTCTCCGCACGATTTAAACATAATACAACAGTCCGAAATCATTTAACGGGCAATTGCCCGGATCAGACATAATATCTGTCTGGTCGGAAGATCCACCCCTTTTAACGGATGTATGTGGGACATTTGGGGGAGGCCTATGTCCAACAGTGGACGTCTTTGGGCTGAAATGATGATGATGATGTGGGGCTTTACACTTTGTTCCGCATAGCTATAAACCCTTATAACACAACTACAATTATTACTACTCCGAAGCTACTCCGTTAAAGGGTGACCAGTTTGCAAAAAAAATACAATTTATCAGCGTTAAAGAAAACTTTTTTTTTTAATTGATTTAATCTAATGCTTGACAGCGATCCCACCTGATGGTAAGCAGTGATGCAATAGTTGATGGTGAGGTGCACTGCTTTATTAAGAGCCTATTCACATATTTTCATTCCTTGAAGACATCTAAATTATAATCGGACGGGAAGACCGCTGCAAGCAAACTGTTCCAGTCCTTCGATGTACGCGGTAAAAACGACTAGGCGAAACGCTTAGTCCGAACCGTAAAGGCTTCAACTTCGTAAGAGTAACTCTGATCGTGATAAGCTTCAACCAGAAAGGTAGATCATTATTTTTGAAGACTGCAGAATATTAGGATTACAGAAATATAAATACCTACGTAGCTGTTCAGGAATGAAATGGCACTTAGTTTTCCTTTCCACCTTTTTTTTAAGGCAGGAATTCATCCAATTCTTCTCCCACTCTTGTTTGGAGCGGGAGGGCGTTTCAGACTTTCCAAAGACTGACTAATACCACACCTGTATCCTTCAGTTATCCTTTACGTTCCACGACCACGCCTTCCCTTTCGACAATTCGCTGTCTGTTCTCTATGTATGCTTAGATCTTTAAAACTACGCAACGGATTTTGATGCGGTTTTATTAATAGATAGAGTGATTCAAGAGGATTGTTTATATGTATAATACATGCTAAATATATTTAATATCACCATTGCACCCCTGCGAAGCTGGGGCGGGTTGCTAGTAATATTTACATATATGTTACGAGTAATTTCTGTTGTGCATACGAGTTATCCTCATGTTTTAAATTTCTTAATATACACCGTTAAATTTTGGTCGTATTAATCCCGCGGAGAGTCGATTCGGTACATGAAATACTATCGATTTGTAAAGAGAAAAATAAAAAATTATGTACTTTTTTTTCAAAAACTCGAATTAATATAGGTACGCATGTACAAAATTAATTTCTTTAAGTAAACGAGTCAATGACCTTGTAGGTAGTTGTCGGTCGTTGCGTACTAACTACCTACAGTTCATTGGCCTCGTTCAGCTGACGTTTACTTAAAGAAATTAATTGCGTACATGCGTAAATTAATTCGAGTTAAAAAAAAGTACTTTATTTTTTTATATTCTCTTTACAAATCGATAGTATTTCATGTACTGAATCGACCCTCCACGGGATTAAAACGTCCAAAATTTAACGGTGTAAGTATATTTAATAGGTTTGCTGTGAGAAAACCCAATTATGGGTTAAGCTTGCCAAAACATCGCAATGCAGAACGAACACGCAAAACGTTACATCGCATTGTTCGCTTTTTTGATCAAAACACATGCAAACAATATCCAAATGAACTACAATTTAAGTCTATTGCAACAACTCGATAAACATCAAGCTTAAATTAATTGAATACTCGGTAACAATTCCCTAAAGCAAGATTAAAAGCTCATGAACTCTCAACGAACACGATATCTTGGTTGCAGAAAGTCCCAAGAGGATTGTGTTGTGATACCATTTGATTTAACATGACGCTCCAATTGAAAATAGACTAATCATAGTAGTAATTTGTTGTTAGTACTACCTACGCTTATAGACAATTAATTGTACACCCACAAGTATGTATAAGGCCACAGACACGAAGTCAGCGGGCAGCGGTGAGCGGCGCGGCAACGCTGACCCGGTCTCGAAGCCAAAGAAGCATATTGTTATGTGAAGAGAGATTGATGTCGCAAACAAAAAGTCTGAACAGCAGCGACCTCTTTGTGACACTTTGTTCGTAATGTTAGATTTAATATGGGCAAAAGATGTTAATCCTTACAACTGGGCAAGGAAATAAATAGGCGAGTTCGGAATTATGCAGAATAGTAAGTGTGCCCGATAAAGTCTAAGACTATACCAAAATGAGTATAGAGTATAAATAAATCTTTGCCCTTCCAAATCGGTGTCCTGTCCAACATCGTCGATATAATTTTCTCTATCACGTCCACTTGGATTCCGAAACATCGGTCGCTAAAAAGTGGAAAATAAAATGCACAGCACAGCACTACACCAATGCAAATGCACGGGCACCCTAGACTGGCAAACTCGAATGTCGCTCCCGCTCCGCTGCCAGTTGTTAGTTCCATATAAATCTATGCATTTGAACGATCCGTGTCCGCACCGCCGCCGTCGCCGCTCCGCTGCCCGCTGACTTCGTGACCGTGGCCTTATCGCTAGTTATGAACTCACTAGATTGATAAAATCGTTGTGAAATTAGTTACGAAAACTCATGTTTATAATATCTATAAAAAGTTTTATGTTTACAGACGCGCGGACTGATTGTTTAGACACAACCCGTATTTCGTTAAGTTAATTAAAAAAGCGTTTATTTCAAATAGACTTATTACAGGCACTTTTGAATTGTCAAAACGTCGGTCAGTCCAAAAAAAGTGTACACACCTATGCTTTCACTTGCCCTTTGCGTTCTCCCGCAATGATGCTAGGATTATTTTCCTTTATAGAAATTCCCCGTGGCCAAATTCAAAAGTACATCAATATTGAAGTGATGGCAGCATGACATGACAGTGTAATTCTCTGCATCTGTGTAGTTACTGAAGAAGTTTTCGAACTTCCAAAGTCGATATTGTAAAGCGATATTATTAAATCAAAATTTCTTAATTTACTTAGTTACAAAAGTAACTTTTAGGTCCAAGTAAATTTAAATTTTTATTTTCTGAAACAGCTTTGAAAATGTTCTACTATTAATTTAATTTGTGTATTTTAAAAAAATAAGACTTTGTTTATTTTAGAGCGAATACGAAAAAAAACTTATTTTTTATAACTCTTTGCTGTGGATAAAAATATTGTTTTAGAATGCAAATCAGGTAATTTCATGCATTAATGTTCAGTCAAGTAACAGACTGTGTTTCGCTCTGAACGGCTTGGATGTAAGTGGTTTTTATGCAAATTATATTCAATATCAGGGGCGTAGCTACCGCCGTATCCGCTGTATCAATTATACGGGGCACCCAAAACAGATATCTTCGGGTAGAGTATCTATTGATAATAAAAATCTAAAAATCTACGTTCATCTCATAACCGTCTTCTTCTATGTCCTACTCATCGCACTGACTTCGTTCACTGTTCCTTCTTTGTTCAGGCCATTTCTCTGTGGAATGCGCTCCCCCAGGAGATCAGGATAGTCACAAACCGTTTAAAATTCAAAATTGAGGTTCGCGAGCATATTCGTAAGAAGTTGGCATCATCACTACGTTAGTGTTTCTCTCTTTGTCGATTTGGACAATGTTGAGTATGTATGTATTTAGGTTATTAAATTGGATATATATTATATTATTGTATTTGGGCATCTATTATATTGTTGCATTTTATTTATAATTCATTGATCACTCTTTTCTTTTCTGTTTTTTATTGCACCTGCCTCTATTTTCTCTGCATCACCCAAAGGTTGACTGGTAGAAAATGCCTAAGGCATTAAGTCCGCCTCTGTACATAATGTGCGAGAAGTTTAAATAAATAAATAAATAAAATAAATAATAACACCAAATTAATAAGACAAAATTATACAGTAACAACCCACACACTTTCAAAGTACTCATTTTTAGAATCGTATACCTAAAAAAGAAAAAAACGGAACTATATAAGATCACTTTGTTATCCTCCTGTCTATCAAGACCCTAAGAGCCGAAATACATAACCTAAATACATAACCATAAATGCGTTGCCGCGCGACGACGCAACGCGTTTTTGAGCGTTGCGTAGTGGCACCGCGAAAAAGAGCGTACTGTAGGCTAACCAGTTCCTAGTTATTTATTTAGAGTGGATCTTCGATAAAACATGTACTAGATTACTGTTTAGAAAACGGCCCGACAAATTTCACAACAAATAATTGTAGGGTGATATTTGAAGTCAGTGTGGTCCAAAAGTAGCCAACATTAGCACGCGAAAATGGTGCACTACGCGTTCAAAACTTGTACAAATAACCAGCGCAATATTCAAACGGAAGGAATATTTTTGTTTGAAATATTTTACATTAAATTGTTGATGAAAAATTTTATATCTTGTGATAAAATAATAAGAGCAAACGTTGAATTTGATGGCCTAGAAAAAAACTGCATCATTGTCACCAAGTATGACGTCATAACGCTGGAATTTGCGTCGCGTTGCATCGGGCGGCACCACCGATTTTCTAGTTTCGGCCCTTTAACTCGGGAACGCGTGGAGATATCAAGTTGAAATTAAAAATATATACTAAGGTCTACAGTCCCTTTGAAACCGTGATAAAATCAAACTTCTAAGTTAACGAAAAAAATGATACAGCCATTTATGTAACAAAATATTTCGACACTGTCAAGGGAATCTAAATTCATCGGGTACTTCCCGTTGACCTAGAACCTTGAAATTTAGCGTGAAGCAAGGCCATATAGCACTAGTATAGTAAAAAATATGAAAACTGAAAATATGTAGATAGTTACGTCACAAAAACAAACTTTTTTGCATGTTAAGACATAAGTTGGTTGGTAATGTGGCAGTGTGCGAGTCCAACTCACACTTGCCTAGTGTTTTTATCTAAAGCAATGACATACAATCTAGGTTACTTTACTAAACGTATCGTGTGCCTCATAACAAAAGGAACACGTATCAACGAAATTCTCCACGTCTTCGCTTATTTAGACCAATATAATCCGATCACATCTTACATTAACCCAATATCAAATACCATTCTCTATTAGATCAGCAATCATCTGATTTACGACGTAAAGCTTTTTATTCGTATCTTCGCTCCACTTATTGGTCCAAATTTAGGCCCAAAAAAAACACCAGCGTACACAGATGGAACTTAAGTAGACCATTCGCAAATCTTGTTAGAACGCCCAGCTTTGACAAATATCAAATATAATAGTCGGGGAATTTGTTGTCCAACGAATGTTTACAAGACCGAAAACGCGACAAGCTCCCTTTGTGACACGTAATGGAAATCTGAAGCTTAAGTTCGGTTCACACGAACTTATTAAGATCAAAGCGCCAGGGTTTCCCGCGCACAAGAGGAAACGGACTTCCTCACGCCCCAGCCACCGAGACCGTGACCTCAATTTCTAGCCACCGTAGGCGAGGGTTTCTGGAAGACGAGCTATGGATAAATCGCTGCTCGACCGTCTGGTAACCGTCCAGACTGAGCCCGACTCATGGACGGCGCGAAGTATTTCACATGCGCCTAAAAAAGATATGAGCAAAACCGTAGGGGCTCAGCAGGGCCGAAGTCATCTCAACGCTCAGTCACTTAGACAGAACACTCAGAACAAAGGAATTGGGGGCGTGGCCAACTCCAAGCGTTCACGGTAAACGAAACGATTGTAACTTGGTGTTGTGTGTTGTAACTTGGTTTGTTATATTTGATACTAATATGTATTATAAAAAGGTAAAGTTTGTTTTTGGTTTGTAGAATATAACATCTGAAACTACTGCAGGCCTAGCCAAGTTACGACGGTTTTGTTTCGAATCTCTTTCATCGATTACCCTGAGTCGGCAACGCCTCCGATTCCTTTGTTCTGACCACGTGACTGAGCATTTAGATGACGTCAATCCCATACATTTGAAGTTTTCTACTAGAACGATTGTAGATTATCAACTTGGCTAAGCCTACTGGTCCGATTGCAAAAATGTTTTCACCGATAGAAAGCTACTTTATTCCCGAGTGAAATAGGCTGTGTTTTATGTACGCGGACAAAGCCGCGAGAAAGAGGTAGTGTTTGATAGATTTTTGGATCGTTTGAGACTGAAATCGTCATTTAATGCATAGTTTTATAGCTATTTTAATATTGCGATTGTCCTTATGACAAAGTTAAACTCCATCTGAAATAAAATTGCTGGCATATCTCGCAAATCGACTGATACGATTTGCTGTTGGAAATTCAATTACAAGAGAAACTGTGAGTATTGTGAACACAGAAACTGGGCCATATTTGAGGTTGGGAGTCAGAGAACGGGGCTTCTCCTGTGGTGGCGGCTGCAGAGTCAGGATTCTTCGCAAAAGGATTCGCACTGAACAGATGGCCGTTTAGGCCGGTTCTAGAGTGGTGACCGCATACCAGAAGACGCAGCGTTGCAAAGACTCCTACGGTGGGTCGATGACCTGGTAAGGGTTGCGGGAATTTGATGGATACGAGACGCACAGGACCATTAATTGTAGCGACACTTGGGGTAGGCCTATGTCCGACAGTGGACGTATTTCGCCAGAAACGATGATGATGATGAGAAGGATGTGACCGCATCCAATTCCCCAGCGCATTCGAATGGCCTGAACCAGGAGGATGGAGGTATGCCTCACTTGGGCGGAGCATCACATGTTCCCGTGGAGGTGATCGGGGGCTGTAACCTCTCGGGCCGGCTCCAGTTTTACCCCCGTGTCCTCCGGGCGGTCTGCACAATGGTGACATCTGAGTGTTTCTTCTGTCTGAATTCGAAACAGGAACCTCCTCAACTTATGTCCAGCGAGGACCTGAATCATTCCAAATATTAGAACGCCATAGGGCCGCAGCAGCTCTTTAAAGAAGAGAATTATCACTGCGATTGTGGCGTGCTAGGTGACGGGTTGCGACAGTCGCTCTCTACACAAGATCCCGCCGGAATTCTTTCAGCCATGCTGCGTTACGTCGCGACAGCAGAGTTTCACCCCGGTGTTGTCAGACCCTGGGTCTAAAAAAATGTTTCGTACCCCACATATTACATGAGAGCAGTGATGATCAAGTGGTAACAGCCCCAACTTACGATTTGTAGGTCGCCGGTTCAAATAAAGCCGGGCGCAATACTTTGTGTAATTTATTTCATCACCACTGCTCTCAAAAACGGTGAAGGAAAACATCGTGAGGAAACCGGCATGTTCTAGCTAGAACCAAAAATTCGACGACATGTGACATCCACCAATATGCACTGAGCGCTCGTGGTGGATTACGGCCCATTCCCTGTCCTACAGAGAAAGTCTGAGTCCCAGCAGTGGGAACATTAAAAGGCTGATGCAATGCAATGCAACCCCGCATATAGTAACGCATGCTATTATTGCATTTCAGTCATAATGTGAATAGAGAAACTTATTAATGATGACATACTAAACTTTATAACAATGTCAAATAATAGAGCCAGTATCCACGCGTACTCGAGTAAATCTAATGAGACTCAAGCTGCAGACTCATCGCGAGCGCCCTGGTAATCCGTTCACGTCATGTCATACATCAGACTTGCTAGAACATTGTAAACAGCTGTGTCATCAAACTATGTAATATTTACTTTGGTTATCTGTGTGTTCACGGGACGAAGGAAAATTAAATAATGTAGGCTTTTGGCTACTCACGTTTTGGAAGTTGACCGAGGGTCGTCGTTTCGCTCGCAAATGGTCTAGGGTCAGTTTCATCACTTGTATATATAAGATCCTGGCTCTTTCTCGCCTTTATCCCAGATTATTTAAACATCAGCGCTTAAATTCATACTGAAATCTTCCTCACGACATTCTTTATTTTACCTGTTTCATTGGCGCTATTTTAAATTTAATTTTCCTTGTGACTGCCTTTGTTTGTCTTTTATGAACGACTAGCCCAACTAACCCACGGCTTCGCCGGTGTACATGAAATATAGCCTATCACTCTAAGAATAAAGCAGCTTTCTAACGGTGAATAAATTTAGCAATTAGACCAGTACTTTCAGTAATTATATCCTATAAACAAAAAAACTTTACCTTTTTATAATATTAGTGTAGATATCCTATTTTAAGTTTCCACTTTAAGGAAATTCGTGAGAACTGCATCATTTTCACACCCAACGGGATTTTTGATTATCTGAGAAAACGAAATTCTTAAGGTTGATTACATTTCACATATTAGCTTTGTTGTTATAAAGGTTTGTATAATCACTACATAGTATAAAACAAAGTCGCTTCCCGCTGTCTATCCCTATGTATCCTTAGATCTTTAAAACTACGTAACGGATTTTGATGTGTTTTTTAATAGATAGAATGATTCAAGAGGATGGTTTATATGTCTATTATTGCACCCGTGCGAAGCTGGGGCGGGTCGCTAGTTGTTTAAATTTGTTTCAACTGCTGGGACTAAGGCCTCCTCTCTAGGAGATAGAGGAATGGACAAAAATCCACCACGCGAGCCCAGTGCAGATTGGTGGATGCCACATGTCTTTAAATTGTCACATGATTTTGTCGTCTCAAAACTCTGAAGGATAATATCGTGAGGAAACCGGCATATCCAAGAACAAAGCTATTACGGCTATTACCGAAATGAAATCTAGAACAGTCAGATTAAAAATATCAACCCAATTTACTTAAAATAATGTTTATGAAGCTCAAGATTAAATTTCTATGAATATAAACCGCTTTTTATGTGCGGAATATTTGTCTAGCAGTAGGTATTTTGCATACACAAGAGCACATCAGTACCTCTACCATGAGTTTTAAGCAACAGTATTCGTCGCTACTCGATATCGACGCCGTAAATATTTTGTACGGCAAATTTTGGTTCTGCAAGTGACCGCTAGAGGCGCTGCAAAATTTGCCATACAAAATATTTACGGCGTCGATACCGAGTAGCGACGAATACTATTGCTTACAACTCATGGTAGAGGTACTGAACGCTTGAGGCTAGTTTAATCCGACTTCCAACCAATTTGTATGGAGTAATTAAGTCTAATCGAGTTTATACAGACTCTGACTTGAGACTAATGTTTATATTTATATTGAATTAATTACATGGATTATAACAACTAAATCGGATTAGAAACTTCACGTGAAATCAAGGTCTTTGTCGGGAACTTGTTCTAAAAGGCTCTCTATCATGACTTAACCAAGAATCAAGGTTACCGACAAAAGCCGCATATGTAGTAATTTATGGCTGTAGAAAAACATTGCTCTGCCCTTTCTCGCAGTACAGACGGTCGATGGATCTGAAAGTTTCTGGAGTGGTGACCATGCACCGTAAGACGCAGCATTACAAATTGGACCGATTATCTGGTGAGGGAAGGACAGGACCGTTTTTTGTTGGAGGAGCTTGGGAGAGGACTATGTCCGGTAGATTTTTTTTTTTATTGAAATAAACTGTGCTTGACTGCGATCCCACCTGATGATAAGCAGTGATGCAAACGTTCATGGTGAGGCGCTCTAGTTTATTAAGAGCCTATTTACCCTAGCCTTGAAGACACCTAAATTATAATCGGACGGGAAGACCGCAGCAGACAAACTGTTCTACTAGTCCTTCGATGTACGCGGTATGAACGACGAGGAAAAATGCTTAGTCCGGACCGTAGAAGTTTCAACAACGTAAAGATGGCGTCGTGTTCCTCGTCAACGGCGCGCTGTGTTCCACGCGCGCCTCAAGAGATGTCAGCAAACCGTAGGGATTCAGCTGGGTTGAAGGCAACTGGGGCCAAGGGTTATGTCAAAATGAACACTGGGGCCGTGGAATGAAGGCAAGGGAGTGGATTTTAGTCAATAATAGCCTGACATGCCCAAGTACGCACCTGAAAAAAATAATCTTAAGTACATTTGAAATTGTTGTTGTTGTATTTGTTGTTATTGTTGTTTGTTTGTTTTTGGTTGGTTGTTGTTGTTATTGTTTTTGTTTGTTTTTTTATTGTTGTTTGTTTGTATTTGTGTTGTTTCTCTTTGTATTTGTTTGTTGTGTTGTGTTTGTATTGTTTGTTGTTTATTGTTTTTGTTAGTTTTTTTTTTCAAATTCTCAATAATTGACCACAACAAATTATTTTAAAATTCGGCTTTTAATGTCGACTGCACGTTTTCATGGAGATGACTGCCAATAGGCAAAAGTGGCAGGTAGTCGTGCGGCGTATCCTGACAGCTTCTGAAGAGCTATCTTCGTGATAACCACGACCACTCTGAAAAGAGTGAAACGACCAAGAAGAAGAAGCACGTTTATTAAAGTTTTTCGGACTGTTAGTCATAATAGTCAAAAACATAACGTTTGAACTTGTCCAACTCAATAACATTTAGTCATAATAGTCATAAACATAACTTTTGAACTTATCCAAATCAATAACAACATTGACTAATTTTCTTCATCAAATGAAGTCCCCATCTTCTGCTAAACAATCATAGTTCCTGTCTTGGAATTGAAGTCTAGTTTAAATCGCGTCACAAAGTAAATAATTCATCAATAGAACTGTCTAAATCGAACAATCTGTTTTAATTTGAAGTGAATAATATGTTGGTTCTATACTACTCTGAAATGCCGCGATTTTTCTGTTACTCGTATTGATTTTTCGCAGAAAGATAAAACACGATGATTTTGGTCCGATGTTTCTTGTAGAACTTTTTAATATTTAATATCGACCCCTTTTTAGGATGAGCATCGAAAGCTACAATTTGCGTTTTTGCCACGAACGGGTTTTTTCTACCCTAATTAAAAAATATGTGATTGACAATCCGAATGTTGCCAAGTTGTCGAAATATGGTCAAGGATCACTACCTCTCCTCTTGAACGTCATTAAGTACGCTATTTCTCTGCTTTCATATATAATTATCTATATCTAAATGTATATATATTATATTGCTTATATTATATGTATTTTATTAGTTATGTATTGTATATATGTAAATAGTACACCATAAACTACCTGAGTATCTTTTTCTCCTTCTCTTAGTAATCCATCCAAAGGTTGTCTGTAAGAGATCGCTTTTAGCGATAAGACCGCCTCACTATTTCATAAATAGTGAGGTTCAGCTACCGATATTAACGAAAAGATCGAAAAATATCCGTAAAAACCGTAAGAATTATCATATTAAATTTTTACGACTAATTATTACGACAATTTAACAATGGCAAATATCTAACTAATACTGCTATTAATAATGACCATTCGCAAAATACGCACTTTAGTCATGGAGTTGCGGACTCCAGCCCGAAATACAAGTAATGACTTCGGTAAGATAATTATAAAAACATAAGTTACTCTTCTTGTACTACTTGTATTTTCGCGCAGATCTTAAAAATTGCAGCGATGAAAAACGAATCGAGTGTCGATTTTTTGCAATGCAGATATTTGAATACACATCTTGACGACAAATGATGGTACCATCAATGTAGGTTTCACATTCGTACCTGTATATTGCATTTTTACTTCGAGTTGATAATTTTCTGTTTCCTGTTCAGTCTTTTATTGTAAGTTTTGTAAGGATTCGTCTTAGATTAAATCAAAACGGCGGATTCGTACAAGTTTTGTAAAATTTAAAGGTAAAAGTCAAATTGACATCTGGCTTGAAAGCTATAATACTGTAATTTCAATCAAAATCGTTGACTCTTGAGTGGTTTTCCGGATTTCAATTTTCATTTGACTTGTTGCGAGCAGGAAAATATTAATTGGAAATTAAACAATGTAATTATGAATAGCATTTATTTCTACTGAAGACAGTAAAGATCTTGAAGTGTCAGAAATTAAGACCCTTTCAGTGTAATTGAAACCTTTTTTTGGTCAAGATCATTTTAAAAAGGTTTGCTTTATTAAAGGAATTAAGAAATGTAATTCATGAAAATTAATAATTAGGGTTCTTAGCAAAGGCTTGAAGATTATTTCTAAAGTATAAACAATTTAACTATTAGAGCGCTTTAAACTTATCTTACTGAAATGTACATTAATATAATATTTACGTATTCACAAAAATTTCATTTTAGAATGAAATTCATTGGAATGAACACTATTATTTTTCACGTTTTGTTTTCCGAAATATCCGAACTTTGAGATGACTTAATCTAATCTAATTTAACTACAAAGCCACCACAAATTTTGTCATCGAATTTAGGTACTACGAATGTAAGTATCTCAGCGATTGACAATTATATGTTTTGGATACACAGTATATGTATAAGTTAACACAGAATAAATATATCTAATATAAATTTGGGGTTGAAACGCTAGAGCGATGGGGTCCGAGCACTCATCGAGTCGTTCGGGATATCAGAAAACGGTTGGTTGACTCTTCGCATGACCGGAGGGCTCAAATTTTCTTGCGGCAACAAATCAGCATTACCATCCAACGTGGCAATGCTGCCAGCGTTCTGGACACTTTTCCCTTTGACATCGATGCGGATGAATTTTTTGATGTCCTATGGGCTCTTTTTCTACCCGTTTGTACATATTATTTTTGGTTTGTGTATATACATGTTAAGTTGTAATATTTGTTAGATTAGATGCATTTATAGTTATTTATAATAAACCCAATTATGTCATAAAAACTAAAATCAAATCTAATTGACAGAACTCAAAATATAACAATTATAATATAAATATAATCTTACTAATTAATATAACAACAGATTTAACATATCTCCATTGGAATTATTAAAGGACCAGTCATTCACAGATCTCCCTTAATTAACAGAATATCGGTACCTATTATATTAATTTAGGGCGGATTACTATAGTTAAATCCAACCACCACCTGGCTCCATTGTTCAATATTGGATAACGTCTACTCTGAGATTGAATGGTTCAAACCCTTCCT
Source organism: Leucania comma (assembly GCA_958295575.1). NCBI lineage: Eukaryota > Metazoa > Arthropoda > Insecta > Lepidoptera > Noctuidae > Leucania > Leucania comma. The sequence continues at coordinate 15,752,694 of OY282477.1, read as the reverse complement.
GACTTAGACAATACTTCTGATGGAATTAATTATGAAAGGTAATCAATTGACTATACTTGCAATTAAAACGTGTGTCCAAAAATACCTGATAATAACAAAAATTGCGCAAATAAATTATTTTATTCTTTTTAAATATTTGTATATTTAAATTTTTTTCACAATTGCATTAAACTAAAATAAAATAAAATATTTTGGTTTGCATAATTGTGAAAAATGTTATTATACAATAGATGAATTTTCGAATGACAAATCCATATGATTATTTGTAAGCAATGATTTTCCTTTTTATTTTAATTTATCAATTTTTTTTCAGATTTTTTTGACTGTTATTTCACAAATTAATAACTAATTATTGACGTTGTATTGTTGATTAGTTGTCAACTTATTATTGACATTGTATTATTGACTAATTATTAACTTATTACTGACATTATTTACCACTGAATGAATTTATAAACTGAATGATTTATATTTTTATTGACTGTTTAATCTTTTGACATTAGTTAAATATTTGGTTGTTTTAAATTATTTCATAATTAATTTTACTATAAAAAAATTGCATGCCTCACGGTAGAATGTACTGGATCCTTCTTCTACTTAACACCATATTTCTGTACATACACTCATTGCAATTATTTCATTTCAAATCGTGCGTCACTTTAACAAAATTCACGCAATGCTTGGATCACTCGCGTAGACACGCAGACAGCTAGTTCACCAAACAGACGAACGACTACGACTAGGGGGGCCTTTGTAATGGATAAACGCTAACCCCCCTCCTCACAACCGTCTCACGCACATGGACCAGTCCTGTTTCGTATTTTTGCAACCTTCACATATCACTGGGCTATTTTGTGTGTGGAGGAGTAGTTTTCCGTTGCAGAATAGCTAGCCCTTTCGTCTTTTATCCGCGTTCCGCTCGTATCCGCATTCCGCTTATCAACGCTTTTCTGATGGTCACCACTGTTGATTCAAGCTACCAGGAGTTGCATTAAAAAGAAAATAGCATATCATAAGTTTATGAATTTGTAATCGCAGTACCTATTCGAGCATATACCTGGGCAGCGAGAACGTTTGAAAGATTTTCCTTGGCCCTGGAATTCAAAGGGCTATTAATAGATCCAGCAATGGTGGATTTAGTCAGTAAAAGTCCGACATGCCCTAACGCTCCACCGTGGAACAGCAAGAGTCATTTGATAACTTACCACCTAAAAAACAAAGTACTACGTGTATCTTCATTCTCACCGTCATTGGCCAACGTTAAAAACTAGCATTGTGGACTCATTGTCAATATTGTAATGTGGCCACAGCATTATGCTGAGCGTTGGGCCATTTTGCTCAAATGTATATTATTCTTATGAAATATTTTTAATTTGTAAGCTAAATATTTTTTCTTTCTTCTTTGATTCTATGACCTTGAAAGTTACGGCAGCGGGTACACTTATAATTTAACCAATCGATATGTGAATGCGTAAACGAGGGTTGAAGGTTAAAGGACTTTAGGGGAAGACGAAAGATCAGTATTGTAAATTATTTACCGTCCTATCAAGATTGCGAAGGATCAACCGCTCTTTATACACCGAATGTAAATGACGCAAGCTTTGACGAGGGTCCAATCTTATTGGAATGGTATTATGATTGCTCTTAAAGCCAAACCTGATTAAATAGGACTTGCCTGTTATTAACTAATATATATGACTAGCTTCTGCCAACTGCTTCGTCTGTGTGACAGTAAGTATCTTCTATAAATTTTGGGCCATCATTTCATCTCATATCATCGTCACCGGACGGATGGACAGCGAGCTACCTAATGCCCGCCATCCGCAAGCCTGCGCCTACGGTGGTCGGAATTGGGATCGGAATCCCGGCGGCGGCGGCGGTGTGTGCGCCGTTGCTTGATATGGTCGACCTCCTCCTTTGCTAGCATTACTGCTTTGCAGAAGGAGGCGACCGCCAGCCACTCCTCATCGTTCCGGAACATGACCTGTACCAAGGCCCGGATCTCTATAGTGGGTGAAAGTCCTTTTTTTTCTTTCTCTAAATCATATAAAAAAAATCGTATATTTTGTATCTTATTTAACACCGACTTCCAAAATTAAAATTATTTTGTTCGTTTTAGTTTTTTTTTTTCAGTAAGGCCGGTATTTTATTTTTTTGTGAAATGGTTTTTATTTCATACTTTTTAGTTGTAACATAATACTCTTAAGTTGATCGTTTTTGTGACAGCTTTTAGAGTTCGTTTACTGATACAATATATGCAACCTTCCTATATTAGATTATAGAGATTATTATTTTATTAATATTATTATTTGACTAGCTCCTCCCAGCGCGGCAGCGACTTCGCCCTGAAAACTTCATTTTCTTAAACTTCTTCATTCATCATCATCATCATCATCATCTATGTCACTATTTTACTTTAGAATATTGAAAATACTCAATAACATATTTTGTATCAACTCCATATCTACCCCGAAATAGAATAGAGTACTTCATATTTTCATTACTACTCAACTCGACAAACATAAATCACCTGTAACATTAATCAATTTATTAAACAATGAAATGAATGGAGTTTTTGTGATTTAGAGTAATACATATAAACTACTAGGTTTTACCCGCGGCTTCGCTTCCGCTCTATTCTACTCCACCCTAATCTACCCTACTCTACCTTACTCTACCTTATACCAATAAAGGAGCAGGCTTTGGATTTTTTTTTTATTTAACGGGATATAAAATATCCTATGTCGTTCTCTTGATTCTAAGCTACCTGCCCACCAATTTTCAACCAAATCGGTTCAGCTATTCTTCAGTTATAAAAAGTGTAACTAACACGACTTTCTTTTATATACATAGATGAGAAAACTTCGATATTGTATAAAATTTATGCGAGGTTTTCTTAACGATGTTCCCTAAAAGACAAAGTAACCAAATTGCAAAGTAGAATCGGAAATGTCGCCGCACAAAATACGAGTATCGATGAATACTAGTACGATGCCACAACATCGCAATGCATGTTACCGCGTTATTGAAGAAATGAATTTCATACATGCGTGAATCAATTCGAGTTCGCAAAAAAAGTACTTTATTTTTCATTTTTATGTTTACAAATCGATAGTGCTTTATCTACCGAATCGGCCCTCCGTGGGATTAAAACGCCAAAAATTTAACGGTGTATACACGTAATTAACAATGGGTTTATTTTAATTTCAGGTTCCATTTCATACGATCCGTATCATACTGCAATCCTTAGTGGTTAATGAATATATAATATAGTCGTTTGAAAAACACAGAGCTGAACAAATAGTGAGGTTAATAATGTATTATTTTTAAACGAAATATTTTTCACAAACTATTATTATGAATGCTCTATTTTAATGTCCAATTATTTTTGAAGACCAAAGCGTTTTTACAAACTATATATTTTTTTTTTTTTTGGTAGGTAAAATCATCCAATGACAAATCCCGCCCTTGGGTGGGGCGGGAAATAGTGTCAGACTCTTACTGACTAAAAACCTACCCTTCCATTCATTGCCTTTGTCCCGGGGCCCGTGGTGGCATTCTCACATAACCTTTGGCCCCAGTAGGCTTCGGCCCTGCTGGACCCCTACAGTTTGCTGACAACTCCTTGAGGCGCGCGGGAACAGTGCGCGCCGTAGACGAGTTGAGCTCGGACCGGTCTGTTACCGGACGGACGGACAGCGAGCTACCCATTGCCCACCATCCGCGAGCCCGCGCCTACGGTGGCCGGAAATCGGGATCGGAATCCCGGCGGCGGCGGCGTGTGCGCCTTTGCCTAATGCGGTCGGCCTCCTCCTTTGCTAGCATTACTGCTTCGCAAAAGGAGGCCACCGCCTGCCACTCCTCCTCGCTCCGGAGCATGGCTTGAACCAAGCCCCGGCGCGAGAGATCGCCGCCGATCGCCCCCACGAGGACACGGCGATGCTCTTCCCAAGCGGGGCACACCACGACTGTGTGCTCCACCGTGTCCTCAGGGCGGTCCGCACAGTGGCGACACCCGGGAAACTATATATGGATATTCAAATCTAATCTAGTCTATATTGTGAGGCGTTTTATATAGGTATGGAGAAATCTCAGGATATGTGCACTTATATTTTGCTCTCAAACTATTCTCTCGAATACTCAACGTATTCGAGATTTATAGTTCTGTTTGGCTTTTACGCATAATTAGAAGATAGATGAATATAATGTAATTTACAGATGAAGACAAGAAGTTGTGCAAGAACGTGAGGCGAGCATATCGGGCATCGTTCAGTAAGATGCGCGCCTGTCGACTGTTCTACGTAGACGTGTGTCTCCTGCTGCACCTGGCTGAACTTCTCACTAACTATATCATTGTATTGCTGCAGTTTGCATTTTTGTAACCTTCACACTATGTAAAAGTTTAGTTTGCAAGTGGTTTGCTATTCATATTAACCCTATATCTGCCATCCGGAAATAGAATAGAGTACTTCGTATTTTGATTACTGTATTAGTTGACTATTTTAGTATTGTGACATCTAAAAAGGTCGCTTATAGCTATAACTTGCAAACTGTCAAGATAGTTAAACTTTTAAAGGTTTATGGTTTAAAAATAGCATAAGTGTAAATAAGTAAAAATAGTAAGCGAATGAAATATTTAATAAATAATATAATAAACAGTGCTTCTAATAATATAAACCAATTAAATTGACTATGGAAAGCTTTTATTGCATCTCCACCCTCGACAGTATTATCGTATTACATAATATATATAACACAAAACACATATTAAACAACAAGAATAAAGTTAACAGAAAGACAGGAACAGCTTATCTATCCTAATCAACAATTTAATAATTATTATTATTATATATTCTTTATTGTACACCGCATCAACAACAAATATAGGACAAACATTATTATAAATAAGGGTACAATGTGTGGAAATTATGTTTCCTTCGAAAAGATAACTACGATGTCTGTGCTAGAATTAACTCTGTGACAGACATCAGCGCCTTCCTCCTACGGCTTTCAGAAAGTATCTCGTATTTTTTATCATTAATTGACAAACATAAATCACCTGTAACATAAATCAATTTATTAAACATTGAATAGAATATTTTTTAAGTAATAAATGAATAAGCAATATGAGAAAACTTCAATATTGTATAATCATTCGTAGTGAGAAAGTTTGCGTTGGCTTGTTGGTTTCCTTAACGATGTTCACCAGAAGACAAAATAACCAAATTATAAAACAAGTTTTCTTGAATAACATCGTTGATAAAGATGTGCAGTCCATGTTTTTACCTTTCACTCTATTGTATACTATTTTGTTAAATATAAACTATCGCATCAAGAACAATGTCATAACTCCAAATAAACTCTTCAGTAAAGTTTTGGTATTCAGTGGAACAGTCTTATGCACGACTATCTATTTGCTTCGTATTATTCATCTATTTAATGCTAAAATATATATAGAATCAAAAATTCAAACTTATTTTATGTTTTGCATTGTCTGCTATAATTTTTGTGGATATCTTCATTGTATTTTAATTAATCTGATTCAAACGAAGAGACATTTACAGTTCATTTTGACCATTCAAGAAGTTCATAGAATTATTAATACTGAAGTCAGTTCCAAGAAATTTGTCCGAAATAACTGGTTTAGTGTATCAACGATTATTTGCTTCTATATTATCTTTTGCGTTTTTAATATGATTTTGTACCCCGCTATATCATTAAATGAAACATTTTATAGAATCGCTTTATTGATATTTGAAGCTGACATAATTTATGCTATCAGATGTATAAAGTTACTTCAAAACAAAGTTGTGAATTGGAGTCATCAGGTTTTACACTTGTGCAATGACACTCAAAATGAAATGTGTCATAAGAAATTGCTTCAAGCTTATCTGCAAATATTAAGCAGTTACCAGATTTATAAAGATATGTTTCATCAAAAGGTCAGTTCGAAATTCCTATGGACACCGTTTCCCTTATCTTATTGACTTATACACCTTATCCACCATTTCTTTTTTTATATATATGTACATATTAACTATATTGGAAAAAAAATATACAATACGCGCTGCATAGGAGTACTGCTTCCTGGATCAAGCGCTTGATCCGATAACCCTACTACAGTCTACTCAGGAATCTGTCGAGACTCTTGGCCTATACCATTAGCAACAACTTTGCGAGGCAGAATTCCCTAAGGCAACAAACTTCGTGGTAGTGCAGGGTCTTAGTGTTTTAGAAGCCGCGACCCCCGCACTTCCACAGGATACATAGCCTCATCACCGATGACCATGACTAATGCCTTCAACTGGCAGTCAGCAGTGTGCGGGCCCTCCTATCCAAGGCGTCAAATATCTGTATCTCAATTCTTAAAAATTTAAATTTCAGGTACTTTTTTATACGACACGTATCATACTACATACTTTATTGTTTAATAAATTATTTATAGTAGTTTGTAAAACACAGAGTGGAACAAACAGTGAGCTTGATGTACGTATTATTTTTAAACGAAATATTTTTCACAAATTATTATTAGTATGCTCTATTTTGATGTCCAATTATTTTCGCAGAACAAAGCGTTTTCTCAATGGGCGCTGTTGTATTTTTGGATATTCAAAACCTTAGCGTTACAAACTGCACTGAGTCTGTATTGCGAGGTGTTTTATATAGCTGTGGAGAATTCTCAGGACTCGTGCGCTAATATTTTTCTGTCAAACTGCTCCGGTATGTGAGATATAAAGTTCTGTTTGGATTTACGCATAAGTACACAATAGATACTTATAAATATAACGTCATTTACAGATGAAGATAAGAAGTTGTACAAGAATGTGAGGCGAGCATATCGGGCTACGTTCAGTAAGATGCACGCTTGTCGACTGTTCTCCGTAGACGTCTGTCTCCTTCTGCAATTGGCTGCATTTCTCACTGATTATACCATTGTATTGCTGCAGTTTGCATTTTTGTAACCTGCACACCTTTCGAAAATTAAGTTTGCAATTGTTTTGTTATTATACGTACTTTTTTCTATTACTACATATATTGTTTTGTTTCCTATCAAACATCTACCACCTACTCGAATATCTATCTGATCTAGAAATGACAATACTAAGAGGCTATAGTTTGTTTGTTAGTTCTTCTTCTTAGTGGATAATCAAAGCAAAGAGTGAATTCGGTTGAGAAGCTACATTTCGTATTCAAGGTTAGCAAATTTTTTGATAACTAGTCAGAAGCTATTTGCAATTCGGATTCTGCATCACACTTATATTATAATGGCAAAAGTTTGTGATGTCTATATGTTTGTACTCGAACGGATGAAGATTTGATGCTGACATTTGATTAAATTTTGTACACGGGTAGACCATGTCCTGGAATAGCACATAAAATAAATCTTATCTCGAAATACGTTTACTATGACAGGCGAAGCTGCTGGCAGCAGCTAATAGACTATAAGATCTGAGTTTGGTATCCTGAGCCTTCAGAGCACGTTGACGTCAATTATAATAAAAGTGGGTCCAGGAACACTACCTTGTGTGACGCCATAGCTCACGTTTTCTTCGTTGTCTATATATTTTCCTATTTTCACATTCTGAGAACGAGCACTTTGATTCTTCCAAAGAAATTCTGTGATAATCGTCTAATGCCAATTTTTTTTTTTTTTTTCTCAGCAAGAATGTAGCACAAACAGTGTCAAAAGCTCTTGAAAGGTCTAGGAAAATAGCAGTTACTATTATTTGATGTTTAAGTATTTAACCACGGTATCTGCCAATACGAGTATGTACTGTATTTTACCCGATTCAAGTTGATTGTCTGCCAGAATATTTTTGAGTTAAGATAGTTGAAACCTGGAAAATGTTTTTTTCTAAAGTTTTAGAAAATTTATTAACATAGATATCGATCTATAATGGTTAACACTGCTTCAGTCCCCACTTTTTTGAATAGGGTACACAACAGCTCTTTTAAAAACCATAGGGAAACTCTTGCCGACAAAGAGAGATTAAATTTATGGCATATAGCTGGAATAAGGACGTATCTGGAAACCCTAATCAAGGCGACAGATATACCGTCTACTACCGTCGCACTATTTAGTTTAAGACCGAGTAATGTTCTCTTTAGCTCGTTTCTTTGAGTTTAACGATCATTACTATTTTATACCTACGAGTATGTTATGTTCTTCCTCCTTCCGGAAACTTCATTCCTTGAAATTACATGGGTTGTCACCCATGTAGTCAGTTTTCTAACACCCGTGAAGTTGTATCATAAAAAATAAATAAATGAAATAAATCGATTATACAACGCATATAAGTTCAGCATTTGTTTACAAGAGTAAATTGTTTACCAATATTACTAATAAAATCTTAGTTAATAATATATTCATACCAACTCTGTACATAATGTATCAGTCAGAAATAAAATAAAGTACATCACATTATCATTTTTACTTCACAAACATAAATCACTTATAACATAAATCAATTTAACGAATTGAATGAAGTCTGTCATGAAGTAATAAATATGAAGTGATATTTCAAGGAAAAAGCTTTAATACTGTAGTTAATTTGTACGAGAAAGTGTTTTCTTAACGATGTTCACCAAAAAAAGGAGAAACAAAATTTTAAATTTAATCGAACAAAATGAAGTATTGTTGAATAATATCGTTGATAAAGATGTGCAGTCTATATTTTTACCTTTCACTCTAATGTATACTGTTTTGTTGAGTCCGAACTATCGCATCAAGAACGATGTCATAACTCCAAATGATCTCTTTAACAAAGTGCTGCTACTCTGTGGAGCAGTCGTGTATATGAGTTTATATTGGATTCGATTTGTTCAAATAGATGTTCTTATAATATACATCGTATCAAATATTGAGGCCCTTTCTATGTATTCCGTAATCTTTTTTCATTTTTGTGGATTTCTCCAAAGCATTGTGATTAATCTGACTCAAACAAAAACTCATTTACAGTTCATTTTAACCATTCAGGAAGTTCATAGATTTATAAAGAATGAAGTTATTTTCAAAAAAAATATCTGGCGTAACTGGCTTAGTGCATCAACAATTGTTTTCTACTATATTGTCGTTATTTTTTTTAATATTATTTTCTTCCCCAATACGCCGTTTTATGAGACAGCTTACATAATATCTTTAATCATTTTTGACCTTAACATAGTTTATGCCATCAGATGCATAAAATTACTTCAGAATAAAGTTGTGATTTGGAGTCATCAGGTTTCACACTTAGTCAATGATACTCAAAACGAAATACATCGCAAGAAGTTGGTACAAACTTATCTGCAAATATTAAGGAGTTACCAGATTTATAAGAATATGTTTCATCATATGGTCAGTTAGCGAACTTTCTGTAGTCCCTTTTTTATTATGGATAGGCTCAGTTTTGACGACTATTTCACCTGATGGTAAGCGTGTGGCCGACGATGGAGTAGGCTTGCCTAGAAGCAATACTCACTCTCGACTTAAACACCCCTAGGTTATAGCTATCAGGAAACACAGATTCCGGCACGGTATTCCACTCCTTAACTGTACGCATAATTAATGTGTTTCCAAAACGCTTTGTATGTATCGGTGTGACTTTCAGCCATATTTAATTCACTTCTGCTCATTCTAATATTACAATGAGATCAATTAAAAAAAAACTGTGTTCAGATTTAACCATCGTTGCATAATTCAAAATACTTAAAATTAATTAAAAAAATGTTTATTTCAATTTCAGATCCTTTATTATACAGCACGTAACATACTACATACTTTAGTGTTTAATGAATTATTTATAATGGTTTATAAAACATTGAGCAACACAAACAGAGACCCAGTGGGTGAGCGTATTTATTTTTGTACGAATTTTTTTTTTAATACTTTAAATAATTCTCTGTTTTGTTTTTAAATTACTTTTCAGAACATAGTATCTACATCGACAGCGATTCTTTATTTTTGGATATTAAAAAACTTGACGTTACAAACTGTGCTGAGTCTGTACTGCGAGGCATTCTATATAGCTGTGGAAGATTCTCAGGACACGTGCGGTTACATTTTGCTATCAAATTGTTCTGGTATGTGAGACTTAAGGTTCTAGTTAAAAGAAAGAAAACATGTTTATTTGGCACACAGGTACACACAATGAAATAACAAATATATAGAAACTTAAATACTTAATCTTAAATACATGAACATTGTGAGTCTCATGGCTGCGCCAACAAATAGGACTAGTTCAGCATAATGCCAGGCCACTACGTAGCAGTTGCCTGACGCTGGTTTTCAACTGATTGGTGATAATTATTATGTGTATTTATCTTTCAACTATGGGTTGTCACCCATATAAAAATAATATATATAATAATAAGTTTCGCAGTCAGCCAGAAACTTTTCAACACATTACAGAGGTATGCACCACACTCACACAAACGGATTATACATAATATAATCAGGTTGCAACCGTCATCCATCAAAACCTTGCACTCAAATGTAAGCTCATACAGGATACAAACACTCCCTATCACAAATATGCACCACAGACACTTACAAACTGTACTATGACCGCGCCATATTGACTGATAGAACCATTCAATACAATAGACCAAATATAACTATACAAGACAAAATTAATATAGTCACTTATTTGATATCGCAGTCCCATACACGTAATTTGCAAAAAATTATAGGTGAGAAAATTAGTAAATATACTGAACTAAAAGAAGCGATCAGAATTTGGAAGCAAGAACGGTGCGTAGTGCCCAATGTTGTATCCACTACGGGCGTCATACCTTATCATCTCCACTACAGCCTCAAAGTATAAAACTGAAAGATTCAACTTACATTATACCCAAAAATCTGCAATTTGCAACAGAAAATTCATACAGATCCATTAAAATAAAGTTTCTCCATATAATACTCATTCTTCACCTTAAATTTACTCGTAACATGCTAAATTGACTTGGCTTGGTCCGCTAATGTTGCTTAAAATTTAGCCCAGAGCTATTATTTTTCCCAAAATAATAATAATCGTATAAAACTTTTTTTTTTCTTCTTACTAAGTTACTTACTTAGTAGTAAGTTTTCTTTACAAGTTACACACCGGGGTTAATTAAGTGAAAGACTAGTGCCTGAATCTGGTTTCCATAAGGACCTGTTACAGTGGTGCTATTCTTTAATAAAACGCAGCGCTGCCGCAACGACGAACATCCAAATAGGATATAATTATTGAATTACCAATCCAATGTCTAGACATTGGATTAACCCTGACCTTAGGACCTAATGTACCTATGTACATTAGATTGACAATCCAATGTATCCTATTTGGGTGTTCGTCGTTGAGGCAGCGCTGCGTTTTTTTAGAGAATAGCACCACAGGTCATCGGGTCCCTCCCGCGGCCAATAAACTGGGTGTAATCTACAAATAGTTTCACAGTAATGAAATTTACTATAATAAAAATCATAATAATGTAAAAAAAAAAAAATCAACAAAATAAAATTCATGATAGATGTAAAAATTAAAAATACAATAAAATTCATAATTAATGTAAGAAATAAAATAAAAAATACAATAACACAATTAGTTAATGTAAAAAAATATAAAAACAAATACATAAAAAGTTATCATAATTATAAAATTACAACCCATACTAATAAATGATTACTGAACAGATACTAGGATTAATAACGCCTAAATGGACTTGCCTGAACATGGCTGCACTTAATTTACAGATGAAGACAAGAAGTTGTGCAAGAACGTGAGGCGAGCATATCGGGCATCGTTCAGTAAGATGCGCGCCTGTCGACTGTTCTACGTAGACGTGTGTCTTCTCCTGCACCTGGCTGAACTTCTCACTAACTATACCATTGTATTGCTGCAGTTTGCATTTTTGTAACCCTCGTACCATTTGAAAGATTAATTTGCGAAGGTTTTGTGATTGATAAGTACTTGTTTTTTTATTAAAGTTGAATTGATTTAATATTGAAACGTCTATCACCAGCTTGAATAAATGTCTGGAATAACCGCATTAATATATTCAGTAAATGTCTGTGTGTATATGTCTTTTACTCTTTCTTTGTTATTTTGCTTAATCAACTAAACGGTTTTGAATGAAATTTAGCACAGAGGTTGAACATGTCCATGAGCACTTGAAACTATAGATCGCCTACTACATTTTGATTTCATACAAGATAAAACAAAATGCTTTGAGACCTTAAGCCTCTTAATAATAGTACTATCTTTCATGTCATTGTAAATTAGACGACATCTTAAAAATAAATATTGATCAAGACTTGATCCTAAATTCAAAACATATTGTAATAACAAAACGTGTTGCGCTGACCCCAAATAACATGGGAAATGGGCAAGAAGATGATGATGATGATGATAATAACATGTCATATTTGAGTAGTTTGATTATTTTTATTGTTTCAGTTATTGTATTTGCCTGGTAGCATTTTCGTTTGTCGTTTGTTTTAAGAATGTCCAAAAAATAAAAATGTAGTTTTTTTTTTTAACCTGAACCCTGCTACTTAAAGTAACCTATAGTTATCATTTAGCTTATTTAGCATAGCATAGCATCAGCATTTCAATGTTCCGCTGCTGGAACTGCGGTCTCCTCTCTAGGAGAGGGAATGGGCCGTAATCCACTACGCGCGCGCCCAGTATGGGTTGATGGATATCACATGTCTTCGAATTGTTGGCTTAAAAACATGTCGAAGTAATGCGCCTGGCCGGGTTTGAACCCGCAAACCTACAACTCGTAAATTGGGCCGTTACCACTCGGCCACCACTGCTCTATTTAAGTCATATTGCTATATTATGGCAAAAGAACACCTACATTGTTCTAACGTACTTCTCACAGTAGGTAACCGATTTGCTGCTATCACAGACTGACTCAGCAGTGCTATATCACCTGCGTGACTAGATGTTAGAGACGCAGACCTTCTGGTCTTATCAATCCAAACGTTCACATAAAGGTTGACGAGCATTGGTGATAAACGAGCTCAATACGACTTGTATAGACGAGACAACAACGCCACGGTGCAGCGTTGCCGGGGCATGGTTCAAGCTATGCTCCGGAGCGAGGAGGAGTGGCTGGCGGTCGCTTCCCTCTGCGAAGCAGTAATGCTAGCAAAGGAGGAGGCCGACCGCATCAGGCAACACGCCGCCGCCGCCGCCGGGATTCCGATCCGACTTCCGGCCACTAGGCGCGGGCTCGCGGACGGCGGGCAATGGGTAGCTCGCTGTCCATCCGTCCGGTAACAGACCGGTCCGAGCACAAGTCGTTTACGGCGCACACTATTTCCACGCGCTTCAAAGAGTTGTCAGCAAACTGTAGGAGCCCAGCAGGGCCGAAGCCTAATGGGGCCAAAGGTTATGTGAGAATGTCATCCGGGGCTCTGGTACGAAGGCAATGAATGGAACAGGGTAGGTTTTTAGTCAGTAAGAATCTGACACTATTTCCCGCCCCACCCAAGGGCGGGATTTGTCATTGGATGATTTTACCTTCCATAAAAAAAAACAGTGCAGCGTTATAAAGTTTTGGAATGGCATCCACAACACAGCCAATGTGCAGTGGATGCCATTTCAAAACTTTATAAAGTTTAAACCACAAACTTTCTAAAATTTTGGAAAAAAAAAAATATAAATACGTCGATTACCACGTATTTCAATCCAAAATTTTAGAAAGCCCGCATTAATTTACCCGCTTTAATTTATTTCATAACACATCTTAGAAAACCAAATCAAATGCCTGTGGCAGGTCCAGCCAACGAACATAAAAAGGAGTCCCGCTAAGTAGGTAAAAACTCCACAATAACAAATACATATTTCTTATTTATCTCATCGTTACATCTTTTACTTTTTGTAAAGTACCTCATTCGTGCTGTCATTTGTTAACCTTATAGTGATTGTAATATTTAATCAATTTGTTACGAAGCAAAGCATGAGGTTGTTTTATGTTATTAGTTAAATTAATGACGTTCTCATATTTATTTGTGCTTGAAAAGTGCTTTGGAGATGTCTAACAAAAGAAAGACAGACCAAATATTTGACCTTAGTCATCACACTAAAGATTCTTTAAATTACATTATTGATGAAGATGTGCAATCTATGTTTTTACCTTTCACCGTAATTCAGACCATTCTGTTAAGTCCAAAGTACCGCATCAAGAATGATACCATAACCCCAAATAATCTCTTTAATAAATGCCTCTTACTTTGTGGAACAGTCATATGCATGTCTTTGTATTTCCTTGGATTTTTAGTACATTATGATTTTGAATATTTTTATGATACAAAATTTTCTATTTTTAACGTACATTACGAGTTTCATTATCATTTTATTGGTTTTTTTATCAATTTTATTATTAATCTTGTGCAGACAAGAACGACCGTTGCGTTCGTTTTGAACGTTCAAGAAATCCATACATGTGTCAACGATAAGGATGTGTCCAAGAGATATATCAGGAATAGTTGGATTAGTGTTATTTTTCCTTTTTGTTTTTACTGTATTTCTTGCTTTATTTGTTATATTGTAAACCCAACTATCCCGATAGTTTACTCTATTAGTTATGCGGCTCTTATACATTTCGATTGTAACATCATTTATGCAATCAGATTCATAATAAATTACAAATAAAAAAACTTTTTTAAAAACAAGCTTTCAATTAAATGGGCTAAAAAGAAGAAAATAAACTTTTCCTTTATAACTTTTACTATCAATTTATAACGAAATTACAAAATTTATGTGATACAAAAGCTTGTCGCGAGATTTTGAAAATATTAAAATCAATAGATGAAGTTATTTAACTTATTTAATTAATGAAGTTATTTAGCTGTGTATTTACACAGTTAAATCTCGCGACAAGCTTTTATATCATATAAATTGTGTAATGTCGTTATAAATTGATAGTAAAAGTTATAAAGGAAAAGTTTATTTTCTTCTTTTTAGCCCATTTAATTGAAAGCTTGTTTTTAAAAAAGTTTTTTTATTTGTAATTTATTTTTTACTTTTTAGTTATACCTTATTTATATTTTTAGTTATATATTTTCAGCTAATCCTCACATTTGCTACCCATATCATAGGAAAGCATAAGAAACTTAGTCTGCTATCTTTAGAAGTCTGCCAGGTTTTTTTTTTATGTTGGATAAAATCATCCAATGACATCCCCCCCCCCCCTTCGGCTTGGTTCGGTCTGTTACCGGATGGACAGCGAGCTACCCATTGTCCGCCGTCCGCAAGCCCGCGCCTACGGTGGCAGGAAATCGGGATCGGAATTACGGCGGCGGCTGCGGCGTAAGCGCTATTGCCTGATGCGGTCGGCCTCCTCCTTGGCTAGCATTACTGCTACGCAAAAGGAAGCGACCACGTGAGAAGTCTACCAGGTTGGATTTATGAAACCAAAATGATGGTGGTGGATCGTAAGACTAACAATCAACCTAACTTACATGAAATAGCCAATTGCGAAGTTGTCCAGAGTTTATCTACCTGGGGTCCACAATCACAAATCCTAGGAAATGCGGAGAAGATTCAAGCACCGTAAAACGATTGACGCTTTTGAAATGTGACGTAGAAGGCGTTAACTGAGGATAAAACAGACTGCTCAAGGCACTAACGGTTCCATTTCCTAAAGAGCTTTGCATCAAAACAAAAACTTTCGTCGATTGTACAACAGCGAATTTTTAAGCTGTTTGGATATATCATACGCAATGAAAGCTCTTTGGAACGTTTAGTGGTACAGGAAAGAGTAGATGGCCTACGTTCTCGCGGCCAATCGCCTACCAGATGGACAGACCAAACTAAATAATCTTCAGAGTGTTCCCTCATTGAATGTACACGAAGCGCCATGAATAGAGAGGTATAGAGAAGTCTCGCAAATGCCGCAACCAACCTACCAGAAGACCATTACCACTCCAAGAGTATGACTGAGAAAAAGGAGAATATTGGATTTAGAGTTATGTCACTTTATTTTTCAAGTTACTCTCTGCAAGCCCTTTCAATTGGTATTTTGTAGGAGTGTATTAAAACTAACTAGCTATTTACTTATGTAAATTTGTACGAAACCCTCCGTGCGCGAGTCCAAGTCGCTTATTACCGGTTAGAACTTATTTTATTCGATACGAAACTCGATGGGATTGTGTCGTTTTATTACGGAACTCCTATGGCCACCTTCCAGCTCCATCATCAGATCCTGACTGCCATATTGATTAAAGTACTCGTCATTATAAATCTAACGAGACCAAAGACGAGAGAGCTGTGTCGTTTAATTGCGGAGTTCTTGTAGCCACCTTCCAGCTCCATCATCAGAACCTGGTTACCATATGGAATCCAAGCACTCGTCAATACAAATCAAACGAACTTAAATTCGATGGGGTTGAGTCGTTTAATTGCGGAGTTCCAATGACCACGATCCAACTCCATCATCATCCCGGGTGTCGCCACTGTGCGGAACACCCGGAGGACACAGTGGAGCACACTGTACAGGTGTGCCCCGCCTGGGCGGATCATCGCCGTGTCCTCGTGGGGGCGATCTTCGGCAGCAATTTCTCTCGCCGGGCCTTGGTTCAGGCCATGGTCCGTAGTGAGGAGGGATGGCAGGCGGTCGCCTCCTTTTGCGATGCAGTAATGCTAGCAAAGGAGGAGGCCGACCGCATCAGGCAGAGGCAACGGGGGCTCGCCCCAGCCGCCGCCGGGATTCCGATCCCGATTTCCGGCTACCGTAGGCGCGGGCTTGCGGACGGCGTGCAATGGATAGCACGCTGTCCGATCGTCCGGTAACCGACCGCACCAAGCCCAAGTTGTCGACGGCGCGTTCTGTTCCCGCGCGCCTCAAGGAGCTGTCAGCACACCGAAGAGACCCAGCCTGCTAACTGCAGGCAGGCAGGGTCGAAGCCTGCTGGGGTCAAGGGCCGTTTTCTGAGAGGAAGGCTCAGCCCCGGCACTATAGGCAACGAAGGAACGGGGTAGGTTTTTAGTCAGTAAGAGTCTGACACTACTTCTCGCTCCACCCAAGGGCGGGATTTGTTATTGGATGATATTACCTACCATAAAAAAAAAACTCCATCATCATACCCTGGTTATAATATAAGATTCAAGTACTCGTCATTAAAAATCAAACGACCCTAAAGTCGATGGGGTTATATCGTTTAATTGCGGAGTTCTTATGGAAACCTTCCAGCTCCATCATCAGACCCTGGTGACCATATAAGATCCAAGTACTCATCAATAAAAATCAAATGAGCCCAAACTCGATGGGATTGTGTCGATTAACTGTGGAGTTCCTATGACCACCTTCCGACTCCATCATTAGACTCTGGCTACCATACATGATCAAAGTACTCGTCATTACAAATCAAATGAGCCTAAAGTCGATGGAGTTATATCTTTTAATTGCGTAGTTCCTATGGCAACCTTCCAGCTCCATCATCAGACCCTGTTACCATATAGGATCCAAGTACTCGTCAATACGAATCAAAGGAGCCCAAATTCGATGGGGTTGTATCGTTTAACTGCGGAGTTCCTATGACCACCTTCCGACTCTATCATCAGACCCTGGCTACCATACATGATCAAACTACTCGTCAATACTAATCAAACGAGCTCAAACTCGATGGGGTCGTATCGTTTAACTGCGGAGTTCCTATGAACACCTTCCGGCTCCATCATCAGACCCTGGCTACCATACGACACCCGGGCGTCGTCTCCGCACGAATCTTGTACAGGTACTTTGCGAACTTGCCGTGTTCGGTTAGTAACTTAAGTTCCTATGGTAACCTTCCAGCTCCATCATCAGAACCTGGTTACCATATAGGATCCAAGCACTCGTCGATACAAATCAAACGAGCCCAAATTCGATGGGGTTGTGTCGTTTAACTGTGGAGTTCCTGTGACCACCTTCCACCTCCATCATCAGACCTTGGTTACCATATAGGATGAAAATACTCGTCAATACGAATCAAAGGAGCCCAAATTCGATGGGGTGGTATCGTTTAACTGCGGAGTTCCTATGACCACCTTCCGACTCCATCATCAGACCCTGGCTACCATTATACATGATCAAACTACTCGTCAATACTAATCAAACGAGCTCAAACTCGATGGGGTCGTATCGTTTAACTGCGGAGTTCCTGTGACCACCTTCCACCTCCATCATCAGACCTTGGTTACCATATAGGATGAAAGTACTCGTCAATACGAATCAAACGAGCCCAAATTCGATGGGGTTGTATCGTTTAACTGCGGAGTTCCTATGACCACCTTCCGGCTCCATCATCAGACCCTGGCTATCATACAAAATCAAAGTACTCGTCAATACTAATCAAGCGAGCCCAAACTAGATGGGGTTGTATTGTTTTATTGCTAAGTTCCTATGGCTACCTTCCAGCTCCATCATCAGATCAGCTCCATGTTATCATAATGTTGCATTGTCACCCGATTTACACATGAATGTAAAATTTCAGCTCAATCGGTTGAAGGTATCTGCTTCAAAATTGAGTTGCAAGATTTGAGCCGAACATACATAGTTACATACAGTGCAAGCTAATAGAAAGCTTGTAAAAATGCTTCAAATCAAAATAAGGCAATGGGATTGTATGGTTAAAAACTCTTTTAATGATAACGAAATTGAAAAGTGTCGCAAAAGATTGTTTCAAACTTATTTCCAAATATTACAAAGTTACCAGCTATATAAGGATATGTTTCATCAAATGGTAAGTTAGGAAAAATGATGATTCTAATTCTTCTTCATCTAGCAATATCTTTATTGTATTTTCAGGTTCTCTACTATGCAGTACAAGTTTTTTCACATTTCTTATTGGTTGATGAGATGTTCATAGACTTATACCAAACACCTGGCGGAACGATGAAGCAGGTACTTAGAGAACTTTCGTTTCATTTTTTTCTATTCTATTCTATTTTGTCTAGTATTTATATTTTATCAGTCGTAATTATAATCATTTTTATTTGCTGATATATAGGTATACCGATAAAAAGTTTATCCTGATACATTTTGCAAAATGTTTAAAAATTACAAAATATAATAAAGATGAGTAAAAGATAATATTTAAAAATAGTACTTATTCGAATGTCCTTGATAACTTAAATAACTCACTACAAAACAAATGTTATGATTTGCACTCCAACTTATATAGCACGAGAACTTATCTACAAATCTATACTTATAATAAATCTATAGAAGTAAAAATTCTGTAAAATGAAAATATCAAAAAAATAAATGGCAGGGGGTGTTACTAGACCGACACCGAACCCAAAAATGTGATTAAAAAAATTTTTGTCTGTCTGTCTGTCTGTTTGTCTGTTTGTTCAGGCATCACGCAAAAACTACCGGTTCGATTACGATGAAACTTGGTATAATTATTCTTTAATATCCTGGGCACCACACTGGGTACTTTTTATCCCGGAAAAGTATATACAATAAAAAACAAAGTTAATTTTGCGGTTCGATCCCTAGGCCCGATTACTGTACCAACCGCAAATAATAAGTTTGTCGTAGGTTACGTCACCCGTTTCTATTGTAATTAGCCACAAAGGGCTCGCGCCGGGACAGAATTATTAATACCGGTAAGTATGCTCGATAGATAACGTTCTACACAAATAGCACTTTACACAAAAATCTCATTGATAAGTTTCGTCGTTCAAGCGAAAGAAGTTGCGGGCACAGCTAGTATTAAATAAAACTATTTAATAATCTCCTGTATTTGAAAAGAAATAACAACAATTGTTGTTTGATATTTTTACCTACAATATGGTGACAATACTAACTCGGACGGAAAAACCTCTTTGACCAGAATGATTTATTCCAATATAATTTATTAGTCCAGTCAGATTAGACCAAAAAATTGGAGTAAGGTAACACTTTTGACTGGCCTGTTGGTCTAGTAGTTAGTGGCCCTGACTGCTATGCCGGAGGTAGTGGGTTCGACTCCCGCCCAGGACAAATGTTTGTGTGATGAGCACGATCATTTGTTATGTCTGGGTGTAATTGGACACGTGGGCAACGTATGCTGATCTAGGCGCGTCCGTCTCCATACATTTTATATGGAAAATAGACTTGTAGAACTACATTAAATCCACGTCAGGCGACGTGTCTGGGGCTTTAGGGAGGTATGAAAATGCATACTAGAGCCTTGGATCCAAGGCAGGGAAGGAACAGGGTAGGTTTTTAGTCAGAAAATAGTGTCAGACGACACTATTTCCCGCTCCGCCCAAGAGCGGTATTTGTCATTGGATTATTTTACCTACCATAAAAAAAAGTCAGGCGACGTTATTCTTATTAAAAATCAATCGTGGTCCACGTGTGCGTCGGTCTAATGTAGTTCTAGCTTTATTGTTGTAGCAGACTTGTTATTTTTTTTCTATTCATGTGATTGTGACTTTGGGTCACGTTGGCCGCATAAACAGTGACCGCTGGGTAGGTAAGTGTCACCACGTAGTGGGTTTCTGCAGAGGGTAAGCGTCGTCGAAGCCGGCCTAGTGAGACGATCTGGATGCGTACCATGAGGACTGGTTCGAGACGGCGAAGCGGAAGAATATCTGGAAGGACTTGGGGGAATAATTAGCCCAGCAGTGGGACAGTAATGCCTAGTAAAAAAACCCTCTTATAGCACGTATTTGACTTTTACTATCTTCGCCTACAAATATCTTATAATTTCACGAATATACAAAGTTATAAAATTTAATTTTCAGCATTTTGCATTGTCATCAACAGTGATAATTTTTATATGGATATTGAAGAACTTGTTGTTACAAACCATACTGTGCCTCAATTGCGAGGAATTCTATATAGCTGCGGAGGATTCCCAGGACACATGCACATATGTACTGCTGTCAAATTGTACCGGTATGTAACAATTAAAGTTAGGGTTTGGCAATTGCACGAGGTAAGAAAATAAACAAACATAATGTAAATTTACAGATGAAGACAAGAAGTTGTGCAAGAACGTGAGGCGAGCATATCGGGCATATTTCAGTAAGATGCGCGCCTGTCGACTGTTCTACGTAGACGTGTGTCTCCTGCTGCACCTGGCTGAACTTCTCACTAACTATACCATTGTATTGCTGCAGTTCGCTTTTTTGTAACCAGAATGTCTATGAGATTTCTTTGGTCAAGTAAATAAATGCGTATATCTACAATGATATTGTGTGAATAAATTTTAGATTTGAAAGCATTTGATTCCTAACTGATAAGATATAGTTTAACTATGTAACAAACCTAAAATCTTGAGAATCTTTAACATTTTCAAGATTTTTTGGCCTTTTCAGATTTTTCAGTTGCACTTTAGCCGCCTTTTTTAGGCAAACCAACAACAGTACTTACAGTATTTTTTTTTTTATATAGAGTCAGTGTGTGTAGCTGTTATTTTAAGATATGCACCATGTTTGTGCCAACTAAACTCTTTTTCTTTTCTTTCCTTTCTTCTTTCTTTTACTATGATAATATTACCGTGACAGTACATATGCTCACATGGTCCCATAAGCTCTAACATAGAAGTGGCCCAAGAGTTTGTAAATTATTTTACTGATATACCTCTTAGAACAACGGAAGCTCTAAATTCCTCCCCTGAAGCCTCAATTGCTTTATTGAAAGCAAACGTGCCAGGCTGTCCGGTTGAATTTCAATTCAAACATATAAACCCTATGACAGTCATAAAGGCTTTTAGGCAAATTAAAATCAAATTAACTGAAGACCTATGGGGAATGTCTGTTAAGGTATGTACATCCATAATTGAGACCATAGCACCATACTTGGCTTTAATATTTAATTTATGTGTGGACCAAGGAGTCTTTCCAGATATAATGAAATACAGTAAGGTTATACCACTTTTTAAATCCGGTGACCATAATGACATTAATAATTATAGACCTGTATCGGTATTGCCAGTTTTTAGTAAGGTGTTTGAAAAAGTTATGCTGAATCAAATGCTCTACCATTTTAACAGCAATAAAATCTTTCACGATCAGCAGTATGGCTTCACCAAAGGTCGTTGTACGACAGACGCTGGTGTCGCTTTATTAAAACATATATTTGCAGCGTGGGAGGAAGCCCAAGATGCGATAGGGATTTTTTGTGACCTCTCAAAGGCTTTCGATTGCGTTAATCACGAAACCTTGCTTTTAAAACTAAAACATTATGGGCTAGGTAAACTTGCACTCAGCTTGGTGAAATCTTATTTAAATGACAGGCAACAGCAAGTTCAAATAAATAGTATAAATTCTCAAGGTTTGAGAGTCAAAATGGGTGTCCCACAAGGCTCAATTTTGGGTCCTTTTCTCTTTTTAGTGTATATTAATGATCTACCGCATCTATTAAAAAAACAACCACACATTGTATTGTTTGCTGACGATACGTCGTTAATTTTTAAGGTCAGTAGACGTTCTACAAACCTTGATGACGTAAACAAAGCTCTACAGGAAGTCCACAAATGGTTCACTGTTAATAATTTGGTGTTAAATGGAAAAAAGACTAAGTGCATAAGATTTGCGTTACCGAATGTAAGAATTGGTGATTTCGATATAGTATTGAACAAGGAGAAACTCGAATTCGTCGAGGACACGGTTTTCCTGGGGATCACGCTTGACTCGAGGCTACAATGGGGTCCTCATTTAACATCTCTGGCAGGTCGGCTTAGTTCAGCAGCATATGCCGTTAGAAAAATCCGTCAATTTACAGATGTAGATACTGCGAGACTAGTGTATTTTAGTTACTTCCATAGCATAATGTCTTACGGTATATTACTATGGGGACGGGCTGCAGACATGGAGTCTATTTTTATTCTGCAGAAAAGAGCTATCAGAGCCATATATAATCTTCGCAGGCGCGATTCTCTTAGAGAACTATTTAAGGAAATAAATATCATGACGGTCCCTTGTCAATACATTTATGAAAACATTATGTATGTTCGGAAAAATATTCATCTTTTTACTAAGATAAGTGACAGGCACAATTTTAATACTAGGAATAGGAACCAATTAGATCAACCTCGATTCAGATTGGCTAAAGTACAAAGTTCTTTTATGGGGTACTGTGTAAAATTTTATAATAAAATACCACTTGAGATTCTCCATCTCAATGAGTCAAAATTTAAAACATGCATTAAACGCACGCTATGTAGACAAGCGTATTATAGATTGGATGATTACATCCTTGATAAAAATGCTTGGCTAAATGCCGGTCCTGCTCCACAGCCACAGCCACATTTGCCTACAAATTAGTTCTACATTTTATTTTATGTATTTTATTACTTTTTAATAATGGAGGAGATGCTGGGACCCTTTTTGTATCGTGGTTTTCAAAATGTTATGTCTTTCTTTTTCAATATAATATATATATATATATATTATAATTGATTAGTTTATTTTAATGGAGCTTGTGATCAATTATTACTTTTTGTAATTGGGAACAATAAAATTGTATAATGTAGAAGCACTTTTTTTTCTAATTTGTGAATGTGAAGTACCATGGAGCATTTTTATTTTATTAGATAACAACTTGTTTGACGTTATGAGCATGGCAGTTGAGAGTTTGTCATGCTCACTCAAATGTTTCGCTGATGGTGGCACGTGTTATTGGGTCATTCGGTTCCCTTCAAAATGGTTGAGCTGAGTGGGGCTGAGGCACGCGTCATGCTCGTGAACGGGCGCCGTCAGTTGGGACTGGTCATCTCTTAGCTGCCAATGGCTTAATTCAATTACTATTTTTTTATTAGTTTATTGTATTTTTTCATTATTTGTGGTTTCATTGCGTTTTAATTTTTTTTTTTTCTTCATTGTGCTCACATAATAGAAGCGACAATAAATTTGTAACCAAGATTATGTAACTCATAATATGATTTAAAAGAGTGTCCATGGAGTTTCTTGCACGTTCTTCTCCATAGAGATCTACGCTTTGGAACGTGCAATTTAGCTTCACTTTTTTTTTGGACTGACCGACATTTTGACAATTCAAAAGTGCCTGTAATTGGTCTATTTGAAATAAACTATTCTGATTCTGATTCTGATTCTGATTCATACCTACAAGTTTATTTATAAAAAACAGTATTAAATCTGGACATCGGGATGTCTTTTATACCTATTACAGCCGTGTAGGCTTATACTATATACAGTAAGATACAAATTATTACCACCAAATAAAATATATAAAATGAAAAAAGCTAAAAATTATAAAAAAGAGAAAAAAAACAGAAATGCAAACTTAATCAAAATTTCGAGAAGAAGGTTTTTAAAAAATCTACCAAAGTTCAATACATTTATGTTCGCCCTACTGTTCAAAATGTACTGAACTAGGCAGTTTTTTTTTGCGATTTCAGATTTGGTCCCATAGTAAAAGTTGTTTGTTATCATGAAAGAAAGACAATAGGTGTGTAGGTGCGATCACCGTCTTCAGTGAAGACAGTGATAGCCGCCAACCACAGCTCTAGTCCAAGCCATGTTCTCGTTCAGTGCTCTAGTTCAATCTCTAATCCAGGCCATGCTACGAAACGAGAAAAAACGGGAAGCAGTCACTTCTTTCTGCGAAGCAGTAATAGGTGATTGTTTGAAACCAAAGAGGGTGTCTCATTAGTCTGGGCTAGCTTTACACTTTGATATTTTTATTCGTATATTAGTTTTCCCTGATCACTAAATGTAACAAAGGCACTCGTTTACGCCCAGCTGATTACGACGTTCTCTCGGTGCGACAGAGGTAACGCGAAAGCTTGAAGTAGGATACTGATGCCTCAACCACCGCAGGAGACGCGCTTGGCATGAAGAATGTCTTTTTCTGCGTCATTTTACTACTTCTACCGAGTACCTATTTACCTATTCTATTATGGCAAGTCATGCATTCTAGTATTCATCTCACTGATTTATTCAGTAGTAACATGTCGTCCACGTGACTAATATATATGAACAAAGATATCCCGACTTCATCAATTAACTCGTTCACATAAAAATTGAAGAGCATAGGTGATGTCAACCACCTCTTCATTATAATCTATAGATGAGACTACTCCCCAGTCTATGGTACAGTTTTAATCAGTTTTTCATTCCAAAATAAAGCGTTTAATAAGTTTCATGGATAAATTAACTCATTCTAATTTACTAACAAACGCATCATTGTAAACCAAATCGAAAGCTTTTGACAGGTCCAGCAAGCGGACATAAATAGGAGCAGTGTGAAAACTGCACTATTAATGTAGCTGGTTGTAAGTAAATATATTAAATGTTGAAATTTTGGATGTTGAAATGTATATATTAACATACTATATATACATTTCATATTATCTATTCTTTTTTTGTCGTACACCACTGGTAGGTTCCCATGTACCTACATATCCGTGTTATTATTTATTGGCCTCAATTTGATTGAAATAGGTAATCAATCTTTTACGAAGCATAACAGGTAAGGTTGTTTTATGTTATTATTTTCTATTGAATATTTTTCATATTCATTTGTGCTTGAGTAGTATTTTGAAGATAATGTCTAGCAAAAGAAGAATGGAAGAAACTGTCGATCTTAGTGAACAAACAGAAGTTTTTGCCAATAACGTTGTTGATAAAGATGTGCAGTCTATATTTTTACCTTTCACCCTATTGCAGACCATTCTGTTAAGTCCAAAATATCGCATCAAGAATGATGTCATAATTCCGAATAATTTCTTTAATACATGCCTTTTACTTTGTGGAACAGTCATTTGCATGTCTTTGATTTTGTATGAACTTTTTGTAATAGATGACAAAGAATATGTCAATACCATGAAATTTTATTACATCAGCACGTATTATGACTTCTCCTTTCATCTTTGTGGATTTTTTCTTAGTTTCATTATTAATTTCGTGCACACCAGAACTATTGTGGCGTTCATTTTGACTTTCCAAGAAATCCATAGATTTTTCAACGATGAGCATAATTCCAAAAGATATATCAGAGACAGTTGGATCAGTATTTTTGTTACTATTTGCTTTTACTTTATCTCTTGTGTTAGTTATTATATTGTACACCCATTCATTCCAATTCATGAAATTGTCGCTTTTGCGGCTCTTATCCATTTCGATTGTAACATAATTTATGCTATCAGATTCATAAAGTTACTTCAGAACAAAATTAAGGAATGGAATTGTATGGTTAATTATTCATTTCATGAAAACCAAACTGAAACATGTCGTAACAGATTATTTCAAAGTTATTTCAAAATATTACAAAGTTACCAGCTATATAAAAATATGTTTCATCAAATGGTAAGTTGGAGAAATTGATGATTGTTTCTATATTTTTTGGCTATTTCTAACAATATCTTTATTTTACTTTCAGGTTCTATATTATGCAGTACAAAGTTTTTTACATTCATTGTTGATTGTTGAAACATTAATAGAAATGTATCAATTACCTCGCGGAACGACGAATCTGGTTCGTAGTGAACTTTTATTTTTATTTTAGGCTTTCGAATATTATTAAATTTTGTAGAAACTTCGGGTTTTTTAAGATTATTTAAGGCGAAGCGGGGGTTTGTGTCAGATTTATACAGACCAAGTAAAGAAAGGACTTAAAAGTTTGCTTCGTACTATTCTGTTTTTGTTTTTCAGTACTTTGAATTGTCGACAACAATAATAATATCTATTTGGATGTTCAATAACTTGACATTACAAACTATATTGAGTGTACACTGTGAGGCATTCTATATAGCTATGGAAGATTCTCAGGACACATGCGTTTACATTTTGCTGACTAATTGTACTGGTAGGTATGTGAGAATTAAAGTTGGATTTGATCGGTGCATGAGGTTGAAAGATAAACGAATATAATGTCATTTACAGTGGATGACAAGAAGTTGTGCAAGAACGTGAGACGTGCGTATCGAGCATCGTTCAGTAAGATGCATGCCTGTCGACTGTTCTACATAGACATGTGTTTCCTACTGCACTTGGCGGCACTTCTTAGTAACTACACAGTGGTATTGCTGCAAATCGCTTTTTTGTAATCAGGTTGCCATTATTTGAGACTTATATAGCCATGTCCTGATAAAGTCGTTAACAATGAAGAACAAAATATTTTGTAAATAAATTCAAGAGAACAGTTTAGACTGGATTTGGCTCCTAACCAAACCCAATAGTCGGGCAGAAACTCGAAGAGCCACCATATATTTCATATACATATATTGTCAATTTATTTGAACATGAGTGTTTGGAACAGCATTTTTTATTTTATTTCCCAATTGCACTGTAGCCTTCATAGTCGGTGCATTTACCTCAAGAGTATTTTTGTAAGCTAATATTACAAACAGATATGTTTGTTTGTACAAAATTATCTATGAAAGCACTGTTTTAATAGGATAGCTGACTCATTCTTTTAATTATTTGTGTCAAAAATAAACGGATGTTTTCTAAAATCTATAAAAAAAGAACTTTTAAACGACCTGCTTGATTATGTCCTTATATATGTCATACAATCTTCCCCGTAAAAATTCCCGTTGTTATGGTTACGCGCAGTACCCCCACTTAGATTACCCACAAATTTGTTACTGTGCATTCAAGATCACCACTTTGGTTCAACTTCTATGCTGCGTGTTGTATAGGCGTTCCTTATGCCTTCATCACACGTACCGCGTAAAAGGTTGAGACAGTAAAATGTTGGTCTGCGGAGACAGTGATGTAAGCGAGTTGTAAGTTCATACGTACCTACCGAGTATTCAGCCGAGAGCACTGTCTCGCCCGTTTGCTCGGTACGTGCATGTTGCATTCCGTGTTTGATTTTAAATTTGGAATGTCAAAACCATTTAAAACCTTACTATACTATGATTTTTTATTAGACGAAGTAAAGTGACAGCTATAACAATGGTTGTTTGACAGTTGGGCACTGTTATTTGACAGTTGGGCATTGTCCACTGCTGCCACTTTACTTCATGTATTAAAAAGTCATAGTATAGTTATAGGTCTCTACGTATATATCATCAACATTGCATACCGCTTGAGACACTTTGTTTCCACGATAAAACTCATTTGTATGAAATCTATGAAAACTCAACAAAAATATTTCATACAAAAATGGTTATGTACTGCGATATTACAGGAAATACAAAACACAAAGAAACCAATAAATACCTAATTTCGAAAAAATAATAACGTACCTTTATTATAAAGTTTATTTGAACTTATAATTCTAAGTCGATTCAAAGATATAAATTGTAATTTCATAGGTAAAGTCTATCTAAAAAGTTAAACGACTTGGGTATTTTTGAACGAAATAAAAATCTGTTGCTGGCAATACCAATTTTAGTTGTCACTCAAATGGCTATGGCCGGTAAGAAACAGTTTCATACTTTGAAACAGATTGCATCAAAATACTTTATTTTGCATACATACGCAGTATATTGGAATAATGCAGTAATGTCTGGAATCCTCACTACTTAGTTTATACCCAGCAAATTGAATCTATACAATCCAAATTCATCAAATATATTCATTATCGTACTGGTTTAAATTCTGAAGATTATCTGCTTGCTTGCAAACACCATAATATACTACCGTTGGAAAATAGGCCTATGATTCTGGACATGCTTTTTCCTTATAATATCTGTAATGTTAACATAGAGAGTATTGCTTTGAGTAATTTGTTTCTAAGACTGAGTGCTCCACCTCGGCGAACTAGGCACACACAGGTTTTCGATGTACCTTACAGTAGGACTAACTACGCTCAAAATTCTGTCATTGGTAGGATATTGAGAAACTTTAATAAGAAATTCTCTCATCTCGATTTATTTAATACCAAAAAACCATACGTTCAGGAGACTGTCTACGGCGCGCACTGTTCCCGCGCGCCTCAAGGAGTTGTCAGCAAACCCAGCAGGGCCGAAGCCTAAGGTTAATTAGGGGCCAAAGGTTACGGGGCCAGAGGTTATGTGAAAATGTCACCACGGGCCCTGGGCAAAGGCAATGAATGGAAGGGTAGGTTTTTAGTCAGTAAGAGTATGACACTATTTCCCGCCCCACCCAAGGGCGGGATTTGTCATAGGATGATTTTACCTGCCATAAAAAAAAAATACCTTCAGGAGACTGTTGGTAGTTTCCGTACGCGACGAATTAGTCAATAATACGATTGATAATAGTAGTTGGTAACAGTAATTCATACACCACTTCAACTCTTCACACTCACTCCACTACACCCACCCACACCACAGAATACTACTACGCTAAGATGGTACTAGCGTTTTTTTATTTCATTTTCTGTTTGTTTCTGAAGCATAGATGTTTGGATTATAAATTGTAAATCTACTAGCTGTTTATCTATTGGCTGTAACATTAATTAGCTTATCATTAAGTAAAATTTGTAAAAGAGCTGTGGATTTTGTGAATAAATAAATAAATAGATATAGTGAGCAGTTTAATTTGTTTTCACAACAAATTTTTTTGTTGTTAAAAAGTTCCCTAATAATATATTGTGGAATATACATATTATATTATATATATTAGAGACACAATAGAAAGACAATAGGTGTGCGGACACCGGTGTTCTGTCGGGGCTTGATAGTTTAAATCATTAGAAAAAAATACTTATATATGATATGTTTTATAAGGTTCTATCAGTAAACAATGATGTACCTACCTTTTTTTTATAATAATACAGACGGACTCTAAAGTCAAACGACTTGGGAAATTATTAGGGTACAATAAAAAAAAAAATACACGCAACAAAAGAGTTTATACGAAAATCAACCTATGCCTCAAGTCTGCTTTTACAATAGTGTCAGAATCGTCTATAGTTGATTTCATCATGGTTGATTAAGTTGATTTTTACAAGTTTGGTAAGCTACTAATACAATGGCGTCACTATGACTTACCAACAGTCAATCACTGATACACCATTGAAAGAAATGGTAATCTCGTACATAATGACAAATGAATTTCTAACTTATCGGGTAATCTGCTAAAATTTTGTCAGTTCCTTTGATTAATGACTTACCATTAGATTTGTCTGAATACGATAAAGTTATTCTACCACCAATAACCGACCAATGATCGACCATTATGATTTAGCAGATTAAGAACTTTTACCAAAATGACAGTGGGATTGTGTTGCAATGTCGAATTTACAAAAATTGCAGACTTGGACCCTGGCCACTAACAAAAAAAGAAATATAAATGTTTTCATTGCCACTGAAAAAAAAGTTTGAGCTGGAGCAAGCGGAAGCGATAAATTCTTACTATACCACTAATACAGTAACACCCGTATTTATAAACAACTAAAACTAAATTCTTGAATAAAAGTAACTACTTTTGTCACAATTTGTATTCTATAGTTAAGAAAAATTTAAATTTTGATTGAAGATTTCAAACTTCAAGTAATGACGTAATAAGATTTTTGCTTAGTAACAAGTAATTACTTCTTTATAAATATGGGTGTAAATGCTAAAGTGAATTCGTTTGTTTTGCTTTCACGCCCTAACTACTGAACCGATTGCCATGAAAAGTCCTGAATAAAAAATAAAATATATAATAGGATACTTTTTATCCCGAAGAATGAGGTGTTCACGAGCAATGACAAAATATAATTTAACACGAGCCGCAAATAACAATTAGTAATACTATATTCGACGAGTAAATACTTTGTTCCAGAACAATGTCTGTTTATAATCTCACAGAAGATGTAATTATAGTAGAGCATCAAACTCGGGGGATAATGCTGTCTTCGTCTTGGCCAGCTCAATTTCATCACTCTTGTCTGTATATTAAAGCCCGATGTCCACCAAAGCGGAGAGGAGAAGTGTAGCGAACAGGAGATGTGAGCTTTATCTAACAGAGATGTGAGCTGTGAGATAAGAGTCGCGGGGAGAAGGCAGCGGAGTGTGGAGTGCGCAAGTGCGTGTGCGCCGCTCGACCGCACAAAATTCTATAGAAAAATGAGACATCTCCTCTCCTCTCCGCTTTGGTGGACACCGGGCCTTAACTCCTTTGCACTGTTAGAAATTAGTGCCTAACAACCTTCGTTCCGTTCGGTCAATATGTTGCATGTGACTTCAAGACAAAGCAATGACTAGGGTATAAAACAATGGCTTCATCCTTTACATAGTCTACTATTATGGAAATCGTTCTTTAAGTTAAAAACTATTCAAATCCAAGTGCAGGCGAAACTGATAAATAACAGTAAAGGGATACACAAACTGACATACGACGCCTACATGAGAGGGTAAAGCATATAAAAGAAAGAGAGACATTTTCTCATCACATCTCTATCTCTCCCTATCTACCTATAATATAAATTAGGCTTCTAGACTTATTAGTACAAGCTGCATTAGTGTTAAGTGTATTCTGACCGAGAGAAGCCTTCTCCGACCCCCGTCTCAAAGAGTGAGAAGTAGTAGGCTGGACACATTGCTCACAGAACAGATGGCCGGTGGAACTGAAAAGTTCCGGAGTGGCAACCGTGTACCGGAAGACACAGCTTTGGAAAGCTGGAGAGAGCCGCGGGAATCTGATACATATAAGATGTACAGGACCCTTCGTTACACAATCAACGGCCAATGTCCAACATGATAAATAGTCCATGTTGGTTTGGGCGTGTGACGTCGCTAAAAGGATTTTTTTTTGTAGTAGAAGAGCAAGAAGACCAAAATTGTACTCGACCATCGATTCAAATGAATATTAATTCGAATCAACAAACAAACAAGAGTAGTAAACGATAATTACTTAAAGCCTATCCATAATTATTATTCGTTATTTCATCAATCTAAAAGGAACTGCCCACAGTAGAATTGCCAATAGTAAAAATACCAAAAGTGTCATCAAATAAAATGTTACTTGTTGATATCATTGGAGAAGACTTGCAATCAATATTGAGGCCATTGAATCTGATACAAAGCTTCTATAGATACGACTATTTTCAGTTTGGATGACAATGCAATTTAACTACATGGCGTCATTCTAAATCCAATATGGCGGACTGGTTATTTTTAATCGACTTTGAAAAGAAGGAGGTTCTATATTTATCTGATGAACTTCGAAGATATAGAACGGAACTCTTTAAAAAATCATAGCAGAACTGTCGTAACATAGAAAATTGCTTGGTTTATACATGTAGTTGGAAACTGACTCAAGAAAGAAGGGGAGGGGATACATATATCTAATCTGATGATACAGCCGCAAGGTAGGTAAGAAATTCGGAATTCTGTAATAAATCAGTGAATCCTAGCCGTGTTTGATATCGCCGTGGAAGATCGGGAGCAGAGAGCAGATCGTAGGGGCCCAGCAGGGTCGAAGCCTACTGGGGCCATGGGTTATGTGAAAGTGAAACCCCGGGGTTCCCTGGAACGAAGGCAAAGAGGGAAAAGGAGTAGGTTTTAGCCAGTAAAAATCTGACAAATCCTCCCGCTCCGCCCAGAACGGGAGAAGTCTTAGGATGACTCCCCATCTAAAAAAAATCATAATTATTAACTTCTATTTAAATTTCTGTAATTCTTTTTCATTTTATGGTATCTTTTTTGAATATGAGTCCCAATTCACGTTACAAATTCCTCGTTCGGTGATATTTATGACGAATTTTTATTTGAATTTTATTATTTGTGTATTGTATTTCTATAATTATGCCCTTATTATAGTAATTAATTTGGAATAATTAATTATTCTCTTCATAAACCTGAATAATTTAACAGCACTTTAACACCATCACTAATGTATCGACAAAAATTAATAGCTCACCACCTTTTACCCAATGTAAATTGGTTTATCCATTAATTTAGACATTTCCTGTTAAATTACGGTTAGTGTATGCTGTCAATAAGTGTCAGTAAGATGGACATTTGAATTCTGTAAATATAAAGCCTGTAAAACTAAAAATGACTCAAGATATATCCATTAAAATTTTACTCAATAATCTAATTGATGTAGATATCCAAAGAATAGTGTTTCCTTTTAACTTAGTACTTAATTTGTTCATGGCTTTAAAATATCATGTGCGAAACGATCATATTTATCCGTGTGGAAAAAAATACTATACGATTACGTTCATTTTAATGTTATTCATGAACATATTGTATCTCTATAGAGTGATTACTATAGTTACTAACGATACACATATAATTGAATCTAAACACTATGTCTTTTCAGCATTAGTTTCTTTCTATTTCATAGTAAGTTCCACTGGGTGCACGACAATGTTCATATTAGACTTTATACATAAGGACAATAACATCTTACTTATTTTGAAGATCCAAAGCATTCATAGGAACATCGATTTCAGTAAGAGTATCCTATATTACATTATTTGGAACTGGATCACAATTATAAATTGCATCTGCGTTGGTATTTTTGTACAAGCAATGTATTATTATAAATCACCTAATTATCCTCTAATCTACAATTATATAATTGACATTATTTGCGATACAACGTATTTAACTGTAGATATAAATATAGTAATAGCAATTCGAATAATAACATTGTTAAAAGAATATATCAAAGAGTGGATGGAAAAGATCCGCACTATGAACGATGAATACGAAAATTATGAGCATTGTCAACAATTGTTTGGGACATACCAAAATATTTTTAAAGCATATCATCTATTTAAAATAGTTTTCCAAGAATTAGTAAGTCCTACATTATTTTAGTCATACTTTTGAAAGTCGATGGTAAAGACAAAATCATTCAGATAAAAATAGATTTTTCATTAGATGTGTGCTTATAATGAATATGAACATTCTTTCACAATATTTTATATTTCACAGATCTTATATCACACAGCTATGTCATTCTACCGCATTGCTCTTAGTGTTGAGTTACTACTAGGCGCAGCATTTGAGTACAATGTAAGTCATAAATTTTCTGGTATTATTAACCCCTGATTTCTGATTTAAGCATTTGAAGTTGAGGATTACTCAAACTCTACTTTAGCCTGTAAACCTGTCAAAATTTGGCATTTAAGTAGGGTTTGAGACGCTCTTAACGCAAAATACTCAATTCAGAAACCCGCCCTACCTCTTCGCAACTCCAATCTGCCTTTGAAATTCGACCGCCAAAAATTGACTGTCGATGATATCGTTGTCAACTTAGAAAGTAATCAAACTTACAAGCTACCTTTCCTATACCCAAATGAGAGGCCTTGGCATCTGTAAAATTACTAATATTGATTTAACGCTCTTTATTTCCTCGGTTTATGTTACTGAAAAAAATATCACGACCATTTTAGCTTCTTCACTAATTGATTTTGATATGTCACGCTTCACTTGGGCCCAAATTCCAATCCACCAGACGACCTATAATGCCTAAGACGGTGGAATGAGCCGCTCTTGAAAGAATAATGTAATTTCACTTTGTCTGTTGCTGAATAGGTATGTGCGCTGTGGTCGGGTGAGAGTCTTGTCGATAGTATAGTCGATACTTATTTCCACCTCGCTACTACTCTACTTCTTGGCTCTCCCTGTTAATCTCCTCCTCGCCGTCTCTGTGGCGAAGCTTACAAGAATCTCAGCTGCCACCGTCTGTCGTGCTGCCAAAGCGTACCACTGTCTGTCGTGCATAGCAAGGCGAAAACATGATATCCTTGTTAGCAATTATATTTTCAAGCCGTTTGAGGTTAAAACACTCGTGATCGATCTGAGTGTTCAAAATTCAAATTGTACAAAGGGTCAACACTGCGTGTGACACAAGCGCTGGCTTTTACCTTAATCAAAAATAATAGCAGTACCCTCAATCTCTGGGCACATTATCAGAAGGAAGGAAGGAAGGATCTGGTGCGAAGGAGTTCGACTTAATTTTCGAGTTCATAGTATATTATAGAATTTTTTTAATAGATAAGTAATATTTTTATTTTTATAATATATTATTTAACATAATCTTTAATTTCAAATTTCAGGCTTTGTTTCAATGTGTTTCCCTAATTTTATGGTTAGCCAAAGATATGGGAGTAATGATTTTATACAGTATGAACTGTGAAACGTTCTATCTAACTATTGAGGAAGCTAAAACAACATGTATCTTGCATATAAAGAACAGGATCAGTTCAAGTAAGGATGTTATAATTTGTATGACGTTCGAAACGCAGACTCTATGCTTATCATCTCTATTCTCCTTTGAAGGTTTAATTTTTATTCTCATTTTTAATATCAATATTATAAATTATTAGTTTTAGTATATACGAAACCCGAAACACGTGTCTTAGTATTTTTATCTAAAGAATCTTTGTGCAAAATTTTATAACTGTATCGTGAAAAATCACAAAGTAATAAGCTTGTTATGTTACCTGGTTGACCGCACCAATACGTGGTCATCGGGCCATCCGGGCGACTCAGGGGTTGTTTTGTTCCCGCACCCAGCTAAGCGCTGGTTCCTAATGTCCGCTATGACCTGCCGTGACCTTTGTTGTACTTAGTGTCGGTGGTGTCCAACTTGTAACCTTTTTTAAATATTTTTGAGAAAAAATATAACATGGTGTAAAAAATACAGGAATCGATTCAGTTCCTGATTCTGAACAAGCTATCTGAACGAATACTAGTTAAATCAAATATCATCGCCTAACTATACTCAGGTTTCTCATATACTAAAATAACTCAATACTTTATTGCATGCCATATTATGTATATATATGGTATAAAACATTGCAAGATTAATATGGGCCCTGTTGGACACAGCAAAGTTAACGTTGTATAGTAGTCAAATAGCTATAAAAAAAACTATTAAATAAAAAGTTTAATCTTGTTATGTCATCATTATTCACAGAAAATCAAGAAAATCTTTGCAAGAAAGTGATCCAACTAAATGAATCGTTCAGTAAGATGACGGCGTGCGGCCTGTTCGACGTCGACGCAACGCTACCAATTCGATTTATAGGAGTCGTTACTCATTACGTTATTGTTCTCCTGCAATACAATTTGTTATAAAATCTATATTAATATCATGAGAAGGTAAAATTGCTTTTTTATATCATACAAACACCACCTAAAGCAAGTCATTCTGTCCCTAGGGATGTAAGGTAGTACAATACGCGACATATAATTTGAACCAAAATGGTAATCGACCTTAACAGTAACAGATTTTCTGGTCTCAATCTTAGCGGGGGCTGTACTATATGTACCGTTAAATTTTGGTCGTTTTAATCCCGCTTTTTTAATAATTAATCCTGATTAATTATTAAAAAGTAAGGATTATAAAAGTACGAAATTAATATCTTTAAATAAACGAGTCAATGACCCTGTAGGTAGTTGTCGGTCGTTGCGTACTAACTATCTGCAGTGCATTGGCCTCAGTCAGCTGACGTTTACTTAAAGAAATAAATTTCGTACATGCGTAAATTAATACGAGTTTAAAAAAAAAGTACTTTATTTTTTTAATTTTCTCTTTACAAATCGATACTATTTCATGTACCAAATCGAATCTCCGCGGGATTAAAACGACCAAAATCTAACGGTGAATAGCCTTTTTCTAGTATTGTATTTATTTGTATTTCGGACTGGTGTCCACAACTCAACGACTAAAGCGTGTATTTTGCGTTCTCTAGTATATAATGAGATTTGAATTTAGAACGTCAATTTACCTTGGAAAAAAAACACATTATCTGCATTAAAATGTAGTATATCAAACAAGTTTATTCAAAAATAAAACTGGCCACAAACAAAAAAAAATGTAACAATGTGGTTTTTGACGAGGCTCATGAAAAGTGAAGAAGAAAGAAAGAGCGGCAGTGTTATAGATATAATTAAAACTACAGTTCAATTTCAGTAGTAGTGAATTTTTTGTTTCAAATCTCAAAACATGTTGAGAAATAGTTAACATTAACTTGTAAATAATACTTATACTTCTCTAATATATAATTTGTTTTAGTAAATTGTCTTTTAATTATGGATAATCTGTCTTTGTCTTAGGCGGCTTGAATTTTTCACTTCACTTAGGTCCTTATACTTACTCCCGAGCACGTGAGGGAGTATATACATCCCTCACTGATGTTCTGGATTAAAACTTAGCAACCTTCGTTTCCTTCAGAATTCAACATGCCGCCCGCAACTTAAAGATACTGCTTTTTCCCTAGTCACATTATCTACTAATATTTATGTAAGTAAGAACCATGAAATGAAATCATTTAATGTTCAATAAGATTAGCCTTTAAGTATCAGCTGTATAATATAAAAGGCAAAGTCCTGACTCACTCACTGACTCATCGATGCACAGCCCAATGGACCTAGGAAGCTGCCTTGAAAAATCGCAGTCTCCGTATGATTGTGTACATCTTTATTTAAATATTATAAATTGTCGATACATTATGAAAAAATAGTTTGTATACTTACGATAAATCACATCCAAATTCATTGGTTACCAACAAACTAGAACATACTATTTTCGAAAAATATAGTTTACAATTTCTCGCGAAATTTTAAAATCATACGGCGTTTGCATTTTTTGGTGACAAATTCTTACACAATAAAAAAGGATTTTCCAAAAGGGGGGTTCAAAGTATGTAGGAATGAGCAGCCAGCTGGAAGGGGCCAGGTCCGTAGCTGAGTGAGGATCTCGTCGGGGTCACCAGGGTAATGATAAGACTGCGCCTTTTGAAGTATTCTTTTATTAATATAACTAATTAACCTTATAATAAACTGTTAAAATACATAGTCAGCAGATACACTCATGCTTACGATTAACGTAATATATAAGACAATAATAATATATCTGGGGAGGTCGTACGTCAAATGTAAAGGTGCTAACAATGGTAGCAATATCATAAAATAAAAAAAAAAACAGAAATATGAAAAAAAACGTTATTTTACATGCGGCCAAATAAGCCGCCACCTTTCTGATATATTTTTTTAAAAGTTTTATTTAATTATATTTTATAAAAAAGGAGCAACAAACAGTTACATTATAAAACCTTACAGCTAGTTAAATTTAGCACAGGTAAATTTTATTAAATATAACTAGTTGTATATATTCTTTAGAATTCTGTTAGCGCTCCCCCAAACAAATCATATGCATCAAAGATGCTACCTTTATACGCATTATGGCATAGCAGTCATTGACCCTTGCATTAGCAAACATCCTTGAAGCGCTGCAGAATCGTTGTAGCCCTACTAGAACGCTAAAGGCGTTGTTTTACTGGATGCAAAGAGCATTGTAGGCCCGTTGCGTGTAGTTGGTTCATAGAGCGCAGGTGTAAAAACTTTGAGAGTAGGCCCTGAATAGTGTCACTTTTATATCTGCTGTACAGCTTGCAAATCTATGAAACAGCATATTAGCATGCACCAACAACAACACCACCAACCCATTGAGCGATGGACTCAGTAACACCATGTCATCAGCAAACGCCTAACTGATGCTGTTCACGCCTACATCATCTATATGACACCCAACATGACTATATTACTACAGCACCTTAGGTGATCCCGTGGTGGCGGGTAAACCACCAACAATAGCATTCCCAAGGAGGGTTGGTGTCAGGCTGGTGGCCAACTTTAAAAACCACTAGCCAAATCCCTTTGCGACATGTTTATATTAGGGAAAGTTTGAGAGTGGCGCCAGTGACTGAAAAGTTGAAAGGAAATGTGAAGAGGGATGAAACGCATGTTACTAAAAGAGTTATGCGTTTACATGTGGATAGATGGAGAGGGAAAGGGAGGCCAAAAACAGATAGATGGATTGTGTGAGGAGTGATATGAAAAAAAGGGAGTTAGTGATAGCGTGACGAGTGACAGGACAGAATGGAAGAAAAAAACGTGTTGCGCCGACCCCAAATAAAACGGGATAAGGGCAGGAAGATGATGATGATGACTGTTACTAAGCCCTTCAATCAGCTGATGAACATAAAAGTTAAATAGTCTTGGAGACGAAACCTACCCTGCCTGACACCACATTTAAGTGCATACTCATCCGAAGACACATTCACCTATTTTACACATGTTTCTAATTGTTGTACAAGAAAGCAAAGTTATTAGTAAGTTCAGTGGGAGCCCCCACTTCTCCAAATTTGCTCTAAAGTCTATCATAGTCCATTAGGCCCAAGACCATGATAAGTCAAGGAAACAAGCATAAACAGGTGTTTTTCTATTAACATAATAGTTGATAATATGCTTCAAGATAGATTCTTACGAAAGCCAAACTGTGTAAAGCCGAATATGTTTGCTAAGGTATATCTACAGTATACCTACTTGGCGGTTATTGTAATGTATTTCCAGATATGATTTTACAGTAAGGACGCTTGCGGACGCCGTCAAGAAGCGCAACATCTTAAAACAGCAACCACGTTCTGGCAGCCTAATTTTACGCTCTATAAATAATAAATATTTTATTGATAATCTATATCTTTATAGCTTACTTTATGAAAAATACGAGCAATTGATATATATACATATATATGTCGCCGCGAAGATTATCTGGTTGATTATTATAAAACTCATTTTGTTACCTAACTGATTGAATTGATTTACTATAAAATAATTACCTAATTACTATCAACAAATATGTTTAAACAGTGCCAATATGTAGAACAGTTTTATGTCTCTAAGTAAATATCCTCAGATTCGGTTGGTAATAGTCTTGACATTGAATAATGTCAAGACTGTGACTAATTAGATCTAATAATTGCTGCTAAAAATTAAATTGTGATTAGCTTTAAATAATTTGAAATTTTGGAACATTGTTTTGTAAATACTTAGCTAAAAAACCTAGTATTTAAATTTAAACGTTATCTGATTTGTGAGTGACGTTCGCTTCGGGTGGGGCGATCGAGTTTATAAAAGGCGTAACTTGAGCGCGGAGCTCACTTTGCTGCCGATTTTTGGAGAAATAACATTGTAAGTAGAATCTATGTTTGTCTGATTAAAAAACTATTAATTTGAAATGTTTTACTTGTTTTCATTTGCTGAATTTCCTTAAGCTTGCCTGTAGTTTAAAATATATTCCACTATAGCTATAGCAG
This sequence comes from Leucania comma, assembly GCA_958295575.1. NCBI lineage: Eukaryota > Metazoa > Arthropoda > Insecta > Lepidoptera > Noctuidae > Leucania > Leucania comma. The sequence continues at coordinate 15,712,824 of OY282477.1, read as the reverse complement.
AACCGATGACCAGCATAAGGTCGGCGGTTCTGCACTTTTTTAAAAATAATTGCCCTGTCCTATTTTCGACATATATATATATAAAAGTCATGTTACACTATTGATAACTCAAGAACAGCTGAACAGATTAGGCTGAAAATTGGTGAAAAAGGTTACTTAGAACCAGAAGACGGACATAGGATTTTTATCCCGTTACATAAAAAAAACCAAAACCTGTTCATTTATAGTATAGGATAGAGTAGAGTAGGGTAGGATAGAGTAGAGTACGATAGGATAGAGCGGGAGCGAAGCCGCGGGCAAAAGCTAGTAATTTAATAAAAATTAATCAACGACATACTGCTGGCAAAATATACAAATCTGAAACCAGTGTGGGTCTAGCTTTTATAAATTATGGGAAAGCTCCATTCGATGACGCGATGGCTTAGGTTATGATAGCACTGATGATAATAATTATATTTATTAAATAAATATTTAGAAACAAAGGACTAAAATCCTACACAAAAAACATTAATCGACGTATCCGAAACTGCATTGCATTGCATCAGCCTTATAATGTTCCCACTGCTGGGACTCAGGCCTCCTTTCTAGGAGAGGGAATGGGCCGTAATCCACCACGCGGGCCCAGTGCGGGTTGGTGGATGTCACCTGTCTTTGAATTTTGTGGTACTAAATCAGTAAGAAACTTTTTGTCAAAAAATACAACCAACGCGTTACCTGATGGTGTCTCTATTTCTAATTCTTTGTTATTTAACACCGACTGCTGAAATTAAAGTTATTTTGCACTTTATAGTGTTTTTAGTATTGAAATCGTTTTTTTTTTTTTTTTTTGTTTATATATTTTTATTCATACTTTTTAGTTATGGTACCCCTCAGTGAAAGCATTTTTTTTTTAATGTTGATAAGTTCGCGCTTGACAGCTATCTCACCAGATGGAAAGCGACGATGCGGTCGACGATGGAGCGCGCTTACCTAGAAGTAACCTATTCACTCTTGACTTAAAGATTCCCTGATTATAGCCATCAGGAAACACAGACTCCGACATGGAATTCCACTCCTTAACTATACGTACAATGAATGTGTTCCCAAAACGTTTCGTGCTCGGTAATGCGCTACCGGTACATGGTGGACATTCAACCTAAATGTCCACCATGTACCGGTGGCGCATTACCATATGCCTGATAGTCCGATGATGGAACGGGCTAAACGGAATAAGGCTATGCAATTCCGATGCACACTCCGACAAGTCAAAACCGACCGCCTAGCAAGTCGGCGTTGATACTCAAGACTTTGAAGCCTCGACTCGACGAGTGCATCATTGCCAATGATCCTCTTGGCTCGCCTCTCAATTGTCTCAAGTACATCCAGCTGGTATCGGGCAGATCCGTCCCAAAGATGAGAGCAGTACTCCATACACGATCGAACTTTCGTTTGATAAAGTTTGAGCAGCTGTTCCGACATTAAGCACTGTCTGATTTTACGAGGATTCCCAGCGTTTTTGCAGGCAGTCAAGCCTTTGCTGGTGATAGATGGCCCAAAGATGAGAGTTGACGTCATCGTAACACCAAAAATATCAAAATGGTCGATTATCGGCACGGTTACACACATTGATATAATCAAAAGATCGGAGGATGGTCCGATTTCACTCGCACGACAATTCCGGCTCTTATCTCTGTCCTTGTCTAACAGTGAATGTATGTTTGCGACTGTGATGACATTGATCATAGATGTGTGAGTTTCGAGTCTAGGTTTTCTCATTGTGATGTTAGCGCGTAACTTATCTTTCCTTATAATATATCAGTTGTTACACCCCGAAAAGTTTTATCTGGGCTGAATTGGCAGCTTTTAGTGGAAAATAGACACGCCTGGATTTTCACTTCATTGAACCTGATCAAATTGATAAATGGCCTCACTCCAGATGTGGATGGCATACGCTAGATCAACAGAAATAGTGTGCAAGTGCTATACCTCCACTTATAACCAGAGTACCTACATCTCTGTGATGTAAGTACCTTCATAATATTATTATTTATTTATTTATTAGTGGGAAAACAAACAGTAACACATTACAATTTATAAAAAATAAAATACAAAACAATGTGGTTAAATGTGTAACCAACGACGTTTTCCACGGAATACACAAAAATAAAAATTTGCATAGATGCGTTTTAAAACTAAAACCACTACTACAACAATATTTCATAAATAAACATAATTAAACATTGTTTTAATTTAATTTTAAGCTGCTTTTATGGTCATGAATATAAAAAAGGTAAAGAAATATAATTATAATAATTTAATTTATGTTAAAATTACTACTTATTGGCTTAGAGTTTTCAACAGATTATATTTGAATTTATGAGAAGGAAGAGCAAACATATCAATATGAAGGAAATTCTTATTAAAGTTTGAGGTAAGTCGACGTAGAGGTGCCCGCTCACCCGCTTTAGTGCGACAAGAAGACACTGCAAACAGGGACTATGTTTAGTATATGTGGGTATGCCAACAAAATGTATGAAAATTAGTACAACCTCTAGTTAATCACAATAAACGTGTAACCGTGAACAGCTGTTTTATTCCCTGGCTCCGTTTTCCGACAGTCCCAAGTGTCTCAATCTCATGACAATTCATCTTGCTAGCACACAGCTAGAATACATTGTTTTATTACGGAGTTCTTGTGCTTGTGATCCAATTTAATCATCAGATCAGATTGATGGCACCTTATAGACAAAATACATCTCATGACAATTCTAAATAAACTCAAACACGGTTAAGATACATAAACACATATAAATAAACACTCATACAGATTCTCTTGAATTTCTTAACAAATTGTATTGCAGGAGAACAATAACGTAATGAGTAACAACTCCTGCAAATCGAATTGGTAGTGTGCGTCGACGTTGAACAGGCCGCACACGGTTATCTTACTGGACGATTGATTTGCCTGGATCACGCTCTTGTTAAGATATTTTCGATTCTCTCTAAAAAAAAAGATGACATAACTAGATTCATTTTTATTAAATCTATAATAAGATACGATACATTTATTTCTTAAATAAACTGACTGTAATATAACATCAGAAATCAGAAACGTTTATTTCAAATAGTAAACAAAATGCAACTAAATTGCACGTTCCAAAGCTTAGATCTATATTGAGAAGGACGTGTAATAAACTCCATGGACGCTCTTTTAAATCATATTATGAGTTCCATATAATTTTGGTTACATATTTCTTGTCACTTCTGTTATGTGAGCACAATTTAAATAAATAGTAAAAAAGTGTTAAAAAAATAGAATAACTAATTTTCAAAAGAAAATAAATATAAGAGAAATGTGATAATAATAAGCATAGAGTCTGCGTTTAGATTGCTATATAAAATATAACATTCTTACTTGAACAGGTCCTGTTCTTTGTGTGCAGAATACATGCTGTCTCAGCTTCCTCAACAGCTATGTAGAACGTTTTACAGTTCACACTGTATAAAATAATGACTCCTACATTCTTTGGCATCCATACAATTAGGGCATTGAAACAAAGGCTGAAAAAATAAATAAAAAGTGGTTAAAAATTATAATAAGAGAATTAAATCTAAATAAAATACCTTTACATTAAACACCAAGCAAATAAAATGAAAATCAAAATTAATAAATAAAGAAACAGTTACATAAGCGAAAATAATAAAAGGAAACTATTCTTACAACTCGAAATCTGGACTTGGAAAGATAAGGTTATTGACTTGGTTACTTCCTGAGGTAATAATAACATCATCAACATCCAAAAATGATTTAAAAGGTAGATAAGAGTTGCCAAAAAAGAGTTAATTCGAAAAACTTCGTTATGTCTTACTTCGTTTTCAAATGCTGCAAGTAACTCAACATTAAAAGTAATGCGGTAAAATGACAAAGCAGTGTCAAATAATATCTGTGAATAACAAAATGTTTTGAATGTTCATAACCATAAACATCGAATGAAAAAAAAAATATTATAGAAAATAAAAATATTATTATTTTATTTTGATTTTAGTTTTGATTTTTCAATAAAAGTCTAAGTTAAATAATACAGGACTTACAAATTTTTGGAAAAATTTCTTATATATTTTATTCTTATACGCTTCAAGCAAATTTTGGTATATCCCAAACAACTATATACTTAATTGTATGTTTCAGAATAATTAGTTAATCTATAATACAATGCATGAATAAAAATATCAATGCCTATAATATTTATAATTGTAAACAAGTTCCAAACAATGTAATCCCGGATATCCTTACTGAAATCGATGCTCCCATTAATATTTTAGATCTTTAAGACAAAATAAGTAAGACGTTATTGCTTTTATGCCCAAAATTTAGAACGCACATCGTCGTGAACCCAATTGAACTGATTATGACATAGGAAGAAATAAAGGTTGACAAGACATTGTGTTTAGATTCAATTATATGTGTATCGTTGATAACTATGGTGAATCCTCTATAGAGTTATAAATATAGTGATAGTGTGTGTGTGTGTGTGTGATATATTATGTTCAATAAATAACACTTTGATGAACGTAATTTTATAATATTTTTTGCCACAACAATAAATTTGGTTCTTTTGCACATGATATTTTAAAGGAAACACTATTCTCTGGACTTCTTTTTCAATCCGATCATTTAACAAATCTTCAATAGATGTATCTGGAGCAATTTTTGATTTTAGATTTATTAAATCAACTAAATTCAACTATACGTTATGTTTATAATTAATTTTGTGTGAATGGCGGCTAATTTTTTCACAGTTGTCTTGTGAATGATCAAATATTGAATTTTGTATTGTAATTTTTTAATTGTTTCTTTTTTGTTGTAGCCATTAGTTTCAAACAAGAAATTATTGTCTTCACACAACCTGAATAATTAAATAGCACTTAAACACTAGTAGGGCTAGTGCTTATCGATGTGAATTAATAGTCCTCCGCCTTTTACACAAGGTGTAAGTTGGTTTATCTACTAAATTAGATATTTTTCTAATCCTCATTACAATAAATTGCAGTTGCCATCAATAAATTTCAGTAAAATGGACATTTGAATATCGTTGATATAAATTCTCTAAAATAAAAATGGCTCCGGATAAATCTTTTAAAGTATTACTCAATAACCGAATTGAAAAAGAAGTCAAACAAATAGTGTTTCCTTTTAATTTAGCACTTAATTTGTTTTTGGCTTCAAAATATCATGTACAAAATAATCATATTTATCCTTGTGGAAAAAAATACTTTCTAATGGCGTTCATCTTAATGTTATTTATAAACATTTTGTGTCTATATAGAGTGTTCACCGTAGTTATCACCGATACACATATGAATGAATCTAAACGCAAAGTCTTGACAACCTTTGTTGCTTCCTATTTTATAGTCAGTTCAATCGGGTTCACGATGATGTTCATTTTGGATTTTATACATAAGGGCAGTAACGTCTTACTTATTTTGAAGATACAAAGTATTCATAAGAGTATCGATTTCAGTAAGAATATCAAGAATTATATTATTGGGAACTGGATCATAATCATAACTATGATCTGCATTGATATTATTGTACTCATAATGTATTATAAATCATCAGATTATTCTCCAGTCTATGACTATGTAATTGACATAATTTGTGAAATAACATTTTTCACTTTAGATATCAATTTAGTTATAGCCGTCCGAATAATTACATTGTTAAAAGAATATATCATCGAATGGATGAAAAAACTTCAGAATGATGAATACGAAAATGATGAGCGTTGTCTTCAATTGTTTGCGACATATCAACATATTTTTGATGCGTATAATGTATTTAAGATCATTTTCCAAGAATTAGTAAGTTCCCTATTATTTTAGTCATAATTTTATTGGAAGTCGATGCTAAAGTCAAAATGATATGCAAGAAAATGGATTTATCATTCGATGTGTGTACTTATAGTGAACATGAAAATTCAAAACATTTTGGTTACTTTTACAGGTCCTATTTCACACAGTTATGTCATTTTATCGAATTACTCTTAGTGTTGAGTTACTTTTAGCTGCAGTATTTGAAAAAGGGGTAAGTTATACATAAGTTTCTAGAATTACAAACTCTTTTTGGCACCTTCAATCAGCCTTTTAAATTTTTACTGTCGACGGGTTGTTACCTCAGGAAATAAATAGGCTAGTATTTTTATTTTTTTGTAAAATTTCGAACAGATATCGCTAAATTATTATGCATTTGGCCATTACCTTAATTCATATCTGCCTTTACTGCTCTAAACTAAGATATTTCCTTCAAGCATCCCATTTATGACGACAGGGCTCATCTTTTGATAAAATGGAGCAAAGTAGCCATACTTTTTGATCAATGTTAAATGTTTTCACTTAAAACATTTAACATTGATCTAAAAAAAGCTTTCACTTCAGCTACACTTTCCATATCCGTATGGGAAGCCTCAGCGTCCGCAAATTTATTTATTTTAGTTTACCGGCTTTTATAACCACAGTTCATAGCACTGAGAAATTAATCGGGAATATCCTAGCTTCCTAACTGATTGAGATTGATTTGGTTGTGCCGTGCTTTATTGTTGCTATAGACGCCTGGAGACTTGCTTCTCCGTATTCCAGGCTGTGGGTGAGTTACCGTCGGGTTTACGCATTACTCTTTCTTCAACGAACTTCTTCCGATTCACCGCTTCCTTGCGTCTTGACGGTGCTCTATATTGTTCCCCTCCTCGTTGCCATTGTGGCAAAGTTGTCAATAGCCTCGATCACCAAGGTCTGTTATACAACCAATGTGCGGAACGCATAGCTGTCATTTTAATATTACCGGCATCATCCCACGCACTCTGGTCACCGTCGTTTTTCTGGCTGCATTGAAAATACATTCACATACATTGCATGCGACGATAATAAGAGACCGGACGTTTTTATTTTCTAATTAAATTGTGATATTATTGTGATTTTAAAATTAAATTGATGAATTGTTGACATTTTAATTTCACTTTTAATACTTTAATTTCAATTTTGACATTTTAATTTTAGTTGCGATATGTAATTTTGACATTTTAACTTCAGTTTGTAACTTTTCTGTTTTTTTTTTTTCTTTCATTGTGATGATGCAACCAATTTTGTACGCCATAATTTATAGCAACACATGTAACCACCTCGTATTTTTTTATAAGACCTGTATTAACTGTACTTATGTTTTAAAAAATAAACGTATCTTGTATCATAGGAGTTGGGTTGGCCTTTATTGTGTCGATGCTCTCGCGCCATTACATCTTCCAAGCTCATCATGCTACACTGATACTGCCGTTATGGTTGTAAGGAACTTCAACTGACTAAAATATAATAACATGTTGGCAAATCATACCCATATTTTTTTGGCCGTTTGATTTTGAGAAGGCAAAGGCATAACAAAGGCATCTTCAAACGTCTTGTTGAAGCTACAGGCGATGGCCCAAGAGCTAGCCTTTAACTTGGACAAAGGAGAAGCATTGCCATTCAGAGATTACCCTCAATCTCTAGGTACATTACAAAACGACAACGATGTGGAGGAGTGCAATATTATATATTAGTCTATTTTGTTTAGTTAATGGTTTGTTTTTATTTTGTGTACTTAACATAGACTATAGTTAGGTAAATGTAACGTAAATTAATTTTTAATTTCTTATTCCTTTCAGTCTTTGTTTATTTCTATTTCCACAATTTCCTGGGTAGCAAAGGATATGGGAGTAATGATTTTATACAGTACGAACTGTGAAACATTCTACGTAACTCTCGAGGAAGCTGAGACGGCATGTATCCTGCACGTAAAGGACAAGATCGGTTTAAGTAAGAATTTTATAATTTAAATGGAGTCTGAAATGTTGACACTTACACATGCTTATCATCCCAGTTCTGCTACAAAGGTTTAATTTCTTTTTTCGGTAGGTAGATGTTTATTATAATTAGTAGTGATACAAGTATAAAAAATGAATCAAATAATCTCTCAAGTTACAGGGTAAAATGTATAAGTCCGTGATAAAACCTGTCATACTATATGGATAAGAATTTTGGCCTGTGAAAAAGACGGATGTACAAGATTACATTTATAAAACAGGGACGATAATGTTAAAATGGATATATGGAGTGACGAGAATGGATAAAGTGAGAAATTAGTATATTAGTGTAGTTTGAAACTGGTGCCATTGACTGAAAAGTTGAAAGAGAATCGTTTGTTTTGGCATGGTCACGTGAAGAGGAGCCATGAATCGTATGTTACTAAAAGAGTTATGAGTATATACTTGGTTGGAAGGAGAGGGAGAGAGAGGCCAAAGAAAATATGGAGCAAAGAGAGTTAGTGATAGCATGACGAATGACATGAAAGAATGGGAGAAAAAAACATGTTCTGCTAACCCCAAATAACACGATCAAGGGCCGGAAAAATATGATAATAATTAATTTTAAAATAAAATTTTGTTTTGTCATCTTTATTTACAGAGAATCGAGAACATCTTTGCAAAAATGTGATTCAGCCCAACCAATCGTTCAGTAAGATGACGGCGTGCGGCCTGTTCGACGTCGACGCAACGCTACCAATTCGATTTATAGGAGTTGTTACTCATTACGTTATTGTTCTCCTGCAATACAATTTGTTATAAAATCTATACTAATGTAAAATTGTTTATTTATATGTTTATAACCAAACTAATCTCTGGAAAAACCTCTCAATATTAAAAAAATAAACTTATTTTGTCTAATGTTATTAGATTCTTTATTCTTAAAACGTACGACAGTACGAAATCGAATGTACAAGCTATCAAGTTATAAATATTTCAACCTAAAGACAAATAAATCATTAATGTATCAACTGTTCGTTATTAAACTATTTTAAATCTAAAGGCATGTTTTATTTAATTTTCTCCAGATTGATAGAATTTGCTGCAGTTTTACATCTACTATACACCGTTAAATTTTGGTTTTTTTAATCCTGCGGAGGGTCGATTAGGTACATGAAACACTATCGATTTGTAAAGAAAAAAAAATAAAATAATTTTTTTAAACTCGAAATAATTTACGCATGTACGAAATTATATAAATATAATAGCAGTTAAGTCTAAAATTCCATGTCAAGGCCTAGCTTAATATTTTTTTTTTTTTTTTTGGGTAGGTAAAATCATCCAATGACGAATCCCGCCCTTGGGTGGGGCGGGAAACAGTGTCAGACTTTTACTGACTAAAAACCTACCTTTCCATTCCTCGCCTTTGTCCCGGGGCCCGTGGTGACACTCTCGCATGACCTTTGGCCCCAGTAGGCTTCGGCCCTGCTGGACCCCTACAGTTTGCTGACAACTCCTTGAGGCGCGCGGGAACGGTGCGCGCCGTAGACGACCTGAGCTCGGACCGGTCTGTTACCGGACGGACGGACAGCGAGCTACCCATTGCCCACCGTCCGCGAGCCCGCGCCTACGGTGGCCGGAAATTGGGATCGGAAACCCGGCGGCGGCGGCGGCGTGTCCGCCTTTGCCTAAGGCGGTCGGCCTCCTCCTTTACTAGCATTACTGCTTCGCAGAAGGAGGCGACCGCCTGCCACTCCTCCTCGCTCCGGAGCATGGCTTGAACCAAGCCCCGGCGCGAGAGATCGCCGCCGATCGCCCCCACGAGGACACGGCGCTGCTCTTCCCAAGCGGGGCACACCTCGACTGTGTGCTCCACCGTGTCCACCGGGCGGTCCGCACAGTGGCGACACCCGGGCGTCGTCTCCGCACGAATCTTGTACAGGTACGGACCGAACTTGCCGTGCTCGGTCAGCACCTGCGCCAAACGGAAGGTGACGACGCCGTGGGGCCTTTCCAGCCACGCCTCAAAGAGGGGCCTTACCGCCTCGATCGTGGCGTGCCCAGCACGAGGTTGCGACAATCGCTCTCGCCATTTCACCATGAGATCCCGCCGGAGCTCTGTCCGCCATGCCGCGACTTGTCGCGGCAGCGGAGTTTCGCCCCGACGTTGCATCTCCACGCGTAAGTCATGCATGTGTGCAAGGACTGTTGCCTCCAAATCCCATGGTGGTAGGCCAGCAAGGAGGCTCGCCGCTTCGCAGGACACCGTACGGTATCCGCGGATCATCCGGATGTCCATGACCCTCTGGCAGGCGGTTAGCCGGGCCGCCACTCGCTTCCGTAGCGATGGCGCCCACACCGGCGCACCGTAAAGGGCCATGGACCGAACGATGCCTGCGTAGAGCCTCCGGCAGGAGGCGTCTGGACCCCCTAGGTTCGGCAGGAGCCGCTTGAGCGCAGCCCCAGTCGCATTCAACCTGGGAGCCAGACGTCGGAAGTGCTCCTTGAAGTTCCAGGAATATTAAACTTAACTGCAAACAATGTGATAAAAAATCTAATTTGAAAACTGGTATTTTAGTCATAAAACAACAGATCGATATAGTTGATAATTTTCAGAATGTACAAAAAACTAAAAACTTTCCAGCATTATCCTCAAAATTACACAAAAACCATCTAGGCAACGATAGACAAAACATAGACGTTTCATTTTACTTTCACACTCAATTTATTAAAGGCCTTGAATAAGAAAGAACAAAATAATCAGATTTATCCAAACAGTAAAACGGGTAGTTCCCAAAGGTCCATACGTTGGGTATATATTGATGTATGAACATTTAATAAGGTTTTTTTTTCATGGACTCAATGGGATATGAAGAACAATAAAATCATGTACCTTTGGGAAAAACCCAGAAAAATATAACAAATATTTGTGTTCTTCTTTATGTCAGTACTAGCAAAGTAAGTAAAGTAGAAAGTACGTTTCTACATACAAACTTTGCCCCCATTTTTTAGAAATTAATAAAAAAAGGTTTTTAAAGATTTTTAGAAATTCTACCCCAACTGGGGTTTTTTTATGGTAGGTAAAATCATCCAATGACAAACCCCAAAAATCTCTTACTATAAACCTACCCCGTTCCTTCGTTGCCTATCATGCCGAGGCTGAGCCTTCCTCTCAGAAAACGGCCCTTGACCCCAGCATGCTTCGACCCTGCCTCCTTGCAGCTAGCAGGCTGGGTCTCTACGGTTTGCTGACAGCTCCTTGATTCGCGCGGGAACGGTACGCGCAGTCGACGACTTGGGCTCGGTCCGGTCGGTTACCGGACGATCGGACAGCGTGCTAGCCATTGCACGCCGTCCGTAAGCCCGCGTCTACGGTGGCCGGAAATCGGGATCGGAATCCCGGCGGCGGCTGGGGCGAGTGCCCCGTTGCCTCTGCCTGATGCGGTCGGCGTCCTCCTTTGCTAGCATTACTGCTTCGCAGAAGGAGGCGACCTGCCATCCCTCCTCACGCCCCCACGAGGACATGGCGATGCACATAAATAAATTTATGATACATGTAAATAAATTTATGACAGCAATTATTCGACTTCTTGTCTTTCTCTAATATCCTATACAACCTCACCCTTGTGATTAAGTTTACAATAATATTTATTTTAGATATTGTTCATAAGAACAACAAGATAACCCATTTTTTTTCAACCCAATTGTGGGTTAAGCTCGCCTGTATACATTAGCTGTCCTTATTTTTATTGTTATATAAAAGTTGTTTGTACAATAAAGAATACGATTAAGGTCTTACTTATTCTTTTTTTTTGGTCTTCTTTGTTTTGGTCTTTCTTTTTCTTATTTTTGTTTTGGTCTCTTTTTCGGTCTTAGTATCCACAGGCGCTTCGGTTTAAATGAAGGCTACTTAAGTCTTAATGTTTGGGATTGGATCTACATAATCATTTACAATAACATTAGCATCGATAATATTTATCGATGCTAATGTAATTGTGACTTGTACTATGTATCTTATAATTATCTCTGCGTCCTAGATCTCATCATTGACAGTTTTTGTGACATATTTATTATAGCATCGGACGTCCATTTAGTAATGGCCGCTCGAGTCGCTGGCAACAAATATCTTGATAAGTCGTTCAGAGATATTGTGATAACAAATGATAGACACTAATATGATGAACAATGTCTCAAACTGCTAGAAATATGCATATTTAAAAGTAAAAATGAAAGACTAAGTGTGTTGCTATGCGCAAAACTCGAGAATTATTTGGATGATTTTTTTTTTACTATTTATGGAAGTCTCAGAAAGTCTTCATGTAGATGTAGCGACATCTATGTCGTCACAAAATGAACTTATCCTGCATCGCACAAGTAACATTCTCCGCGCGATTTGAACATATAGAACAGTCCGAAATCATCTAACAGGCAGTAGCCCACCAGATATAACACCGTCTGGTCGGAGGATCCTCCCTTTTCAACGGAGGTATGTGGGACTTTACTCTCTGTTCCGTATACCTCCAAATAGAACAAATAGAAAAAATGTAAGGAAAACCGTAAAAAATAAATATTTATTTGTTACTTCTAAATTATTCGCTTTTAAAAGAGGTATAGTAGCTACAGAACGCAAAAGTAACTGTGGACTTTAGTTGAAGAGATTATTTGATAATTTCTCATGTAAAAAAGAAGTCAAATAAAATAGCTTTTATTATGATATTATTAAATTATTATTATCAGAATTGTATTCTTTTTCTCAGCTCATGCCTGATTTTGACTACATTTACGGGCCAAAACCAAAATGAATGTAGCATCAATCAGAGTAGTCGTGTATTGTCGTTCTATTATTAATATTAGTAATTAGTTTGTGATAATATGACCATCAAGCTGCTAACCTTATACCAATTTTGCAATAGGCACGTCATACATCTCTTTTTACAAGCTTTCTATTAGCTTGCACTGTATGTAACTATGTATGTTCGGCTCAAATCTTGCAACTCAATTTTGAAGCAGATACCTTCAACCGATTGAGCTGAAATTTTACATTCATGTGTAAATCGGGTGACAATGCAACATTATGATAACATGGAGCTGATCTGATGATGGAGCTGGAAGGTAGCCATAGGAACTTAGCAATAAAACAATACAACCCCATCTAGTTTGGGCTCGCTTGATTAGTATTGACGAGTACTTTGATTTTGTATGATAGCCAGGGTCTGATGATGGAGCCGGAAGGTGGTCATAGGAACTCCGCAGTTAAACGATACAACCCCATCGAATTTGGGCTCGTTTGATTCGTATTGACGAGTACTTTCATCCTATATGGTAACCAAGGTCTGATGATGGAGGTGGAAGGTGGTCACAGGAACTCCGCAGTTAAACGATACGACCCCATCGAGTTTGAGCTCGTTTGATTAGTATTGACGAGTAGTTTGATCATGTATAATGGTAGCCAGGGTCTGATGATGGAGTCGGAAGGTGGTCATAGGAACTCCGCAGTTAAACGATACCACCCCATCGAATTTGGGCTCCTTTGATTCGTATTGACGAGTATTTTCATCCTATATGGTAACCAAGGTCTGATGATGGAGGTGGAAGGTGGTCACAGGAACTCCACAGTTAAACGACACAACCCCATCGAATTTGGGCTCGTTTGATTTGTATCGACGAGTGCTTGGATCCTATATGGTAACCAGGTTCTGATGATGGAGCTGGAAGGTTACCATAGGAACTTAAGTTACTAACCGAACACGGCAAGTTCGCAAAGTACCTGTACAAGATTCGTGCGGAGACGACGCCCGGGTGTCGTATGGTAGCCAGGGTCTGATGATGGAGCCGGAAGGTGTTCATAGGAACTCCGCAGTTAAACGATACGACCCCATCGAGTTTGAGCTCGTTTGATTAGTATTGACGAGTAGTTTGATCATGTATGGTAGCCAGGGTCTGATGATAGAGTCGGAAGGTGGTCATAGGAACTCCGCAGTTAAACGATACAACCCCATCGAATTTGGGCTCCTTTGATTCGTATTGACGAGTACTTGGATCCTATATGGTAACAGGGTCTGATGATGGAGCTGGAAGGTTGCCATAGGAACTACGCAATTAAAAGATATAACTCCATCGACTTTAGGCTCATTTGATTTGTAATGACGAGTACTTTGATCATGTATGGTAGCCAGAGTCTAATGATGGAGTCGGAAGGTGGTCATAGGAACTCCACAGTTAATCGACACAATCCCATCGAGTTTGGGCTCATTTGATTTTTATTGATGAGTACTTGGATCTTATATGGTCACCAGGGTCTGATGATGGAGCTGGAAGGTTTCCATAAGAACTCCGCAATTAAACGATATAACCCCATCGACTTTAGGGTCGTTTGATTTTTAATGACGAGTACTTGAATCTTATATTATAACCAGGGTATGATGATGGAGTTTTTTTTTTATGGTAGGTAATATCATCCAATAACAAATCCCGCCCTTGGGTGGAGCGAGAAGTAGTGTCAGACTCTTACTGACTAAAAACCTACCCCGTTCCTTCGTTGCCTATAGTGCCGGGGCTGAGCCTTCCTCTCAGAAAACGGCCCTTGACCCCAGCAGGCTTCGACCCTGCCTGCCTGCAGTTAGCAGGCTGGGTCTCTTCGGTGTGCTGACAGCTCCTTGAGGCGCGCGGGAACAGAACGCGCCGTCGACAACTTGGGCTTGGTGCGGTCGGTTACCGGACGATCGGACAGCGTGCTATCCATTGCACGCCGTCCGCAAGCCCGCGCCTACGGTAGCCGGAAATCGGGATCGGAATCCCGGCGGCGGCTGGGGCGAGCCCCCGTTGCCTCTGCCTGATGCGGTCGGCCTCCTCCTTTGCTAGCATTACTGCATCGCAAAAGGAGGCGACCGCCTGCCATCCCTCCTCACTACGGACCATGGCCTGAACCAAGGCCCGGCGAGAGAAATTGCTGCCGAAGATCGCCCCCACGAGGACACGGCGATGATCCGCCCAGGCGGGGCACACCTGTACAGTGTGCTCCACTGTGTCCTCCGGGTGTTCCGCACAGTGGCGACACCCGGGATGATGATGGAGTTGGATCGTGGTCATTGGAACTCCGCAATTAAACGACTCAACCCCATCGAATTTAAGTTCGTTTGATTTGTATTGACGAGTGCTTGGATTCCATATGGTAACCAGGTTCTGATGATGGAGCTGGAAGGTGGCTACAAGAACTCCGCAATTAAACGACACAGCTCTCTCGTCTTTGGTCTCGTTAGATTTATAATGACGAGTACTTTAATCAATATGGCAGTCAGGATCTGATGATGGAGCTGGAAGGTGGCCATAGGAGTTCCGTAATAAAACGACACAATCCCATCGAGTTTCGTATCGAATAAAATAAGTTCTAACCGGTAATAAGCGACTTGGACTCGCGCACGGAGGGTTTCGTACAAATTTACATAAGTAAATAGCTAGTTAGTTTTAATACACTCCTACAAAATACCAATTGAAAGGGCTTGCAGAGAGTAACTTGAAAAATAAAGTGACATAACTCTAAATCCAATATTCTCCTTTTTCTCAGTCATACTCTTGGAGTGGTAATGGTCTTCTGGTAGGTTGGTTGCGGCATTTGCGAGACTTCTCTATACCTCTCTATTCATGGCGCTTCGTGTACATTCAATGAGGGAACACTCTGAAGATTATTTAGTTTGGTCTGTCCATCTGGTAGGCGATTGGCCGCGAGAACGTAGGCCATCTACTCTTTCCTGTACCACTAAACGTTCCAAAGAGCTTTCATTGCGTATGATATATCCAAACAGCTTAAAAATTCGCTGTTGTACAATCGACGAAAGTTTTTGTTTTGATGCAAAGCTCTTTAGGAAATGGAACCGTTAGTGCCTTGAGCAGTCTGTTTTATCCTCAGTTAACGCCTTCTACGTCACATTTCAAAAGCGTCAATCGTTTTACGGTGCTTGAATCTTCTCCGCATTTCCTAGGATTTGTGATTGTGGACCCCAGGTAGATAAACTCTGGACAACTTCGCAATTGGCTATTTCATGTAAGTTAGGTTGATTGTTAGTCTTACGATCCACCACCATCATTTTGGTTTCATAAATCCAACCTGGTAGACTTCTCACGTGGTCGCTTCCTTTTGCGTAGCAGTAATGCTAGCCAAGGAGGAGGCCGACCGCATCAGGCAATAGCGCTTACGCCGCAGCCGCCGCCGTAATTCCGATCCCGATTTCCTGCCACCGTAGGCGCGGGCTTGCGGACGGCGGACAATGGGTAGCTCGCTGTCCATCCGGTAACAGACCGAACCAAGCCGAAGGGGGGGGGGGGATGTCATTGGATGATTTTATCCAACATAAAAAAAAAACCTGGCAGACTTCTAAAGATAGCAGACTAAGTTTCTTATGCTTTCCTATGATATGGGTAGCAAATGTGAGGATTAGCTGAAAATATATAACTAAAAATATAAATAAGGTATAACTAAAAAGTAAAAAATAAATTACAAATAAAAAAACTTTTTTAAAAACAAGCTTTCAATTAAATGGGCTAAAAAGAAGAAAATAAACTTTTCCTTTATAACTTTTACTATCAATTTATAACGACATTACACAATTTATATGATATAAAAGCTTGTCGCGAGATTTAACTGTGTAAATACACAGCTAAATAACTTCATTAATTAAATAAGTTAAATAACTTCATCTATTGATTTTAATATTTTCAAAATCTCGCGACAAGCTTTTGTATCACATAAATTTTGTAATTTCGTTATAAATTGATAGTAAAAGTTATAAAGGAAAAGTTTATTTTCTTCTTTTTAGCCCATTTAATTGAAAGCTTGTTTTTAAAAAAGTTTTTTTATTTGTAATTTATTAACATTATCCTAATATTAGTAATTATAATGCTTTTTTATCGATGAACATTAATAACATTATTCAAGTAGGAGCCACAGTCTTAACAGTGTTCCTGGTAACCAGTTCACTTAAGCCTCCAAAAACCATTAAATCTAAGTCAAATCAAAATTATTTTTATTTCACATAGGCCAACATGGGCACTTATAAAACGTTAGAAGCTAGTGCATAGTCATTATCTAGTCATTGAATATCTTTGCTTTCCTTAGATCGCAATGGTTTCCCACCCAACAGCGGATCCTTGAGTGTAGTGCATAGCGCATAAAGGGATAATCACAGACATTTTAATAATAAGCCAACCTTACCTTACCTTATTATTCAGAATTCTGTGGGAATAATCGACGGCTGCTACTTCGTTATACGTATGTGGTAGCTATAACCTAGGGGTCTTATAGGCAAGCGTGCTCCATCGTCGGCCACATCACCGCTTATCATCAGGTGAAAATTATTATTATTAATTAATTAATTTATAACAATGTATTTAGATTAACTTAGATTATAAGATATTTAAATGATTAGTACTTATCTCCGCTTAATAATTATCCTACTTTTGCTGTGCCCGACAGGGTCCACAATTGTTTCTTTTGGCAAATGTTTACCACCTAAGCCTACATTGTGGAATGCAATAAAGAATTGAGTATTAATATAGTGGTAAAACGCGAGCCTATACATAATAAAAAAAAAATCCGACGAAAAGTATCATGGGGCCTCTGCGAGTTGGCTTTGGCCCCTCGTACGCCTATCCTTGGGGTCCAGGGTATTGAGATAAACAAAAACATATTACAAATAATAATTTATAATATTGTCATCTAATTTTCAGTTATATCAACTTCCATACACTTTATAGCGTCGTCCACAGATGCAGTTATCATCAGTCAACTGTCGTATTCATTTGTTTCGCAAACCTGATCACTTTCTTGCCCGATTAAAGGCTACCTTCTGGTTTTGACAAACAAATAATCGCAATAGTTAGGTACGTAGTCGCGCAACAATCGCTAAAAGGTGGAAGTTAAGGTAATATGATATTTATATGTGGAAGTGGGAAACCGTTATACAACGAGCACATTGCTACTTTAGACATAATTATATCTTAATCAGTTATAAGTATCCGAGTTGTAACATCACCATGTTCTGTGCATCCGGCTCGAAAGACAAATGTGTCTTTCTTAACTAATCTTTTTTTTTCTGATAAGGACTTACCAAGTTCTACCTATATTCAAAACAGAATTGCGTAAGATTTTTCTGGGACCACTTTCACCAGAATATTGAATAAATATCAGTTCTAACTAGATGAGACCGGAATTTACTAACTGACTACTCCGAGAAGAAATACCGAAACAAACTCAGAGAAAATGTTGCACATATATGTTTGACATATCTGAGGTACTACAGACCTTCATTAATCATAATATTGCCAAGTCACATTACATAATCTTTTTACCAAGGCCGAGAGACGTAAACATTGCTACCTTACAGTATATACAAATATTACACTTCTATCTATAAATATTATGTTCATACGTGTACCTATTTTTGGAACACGCATATTGATCATATTTTATTGGAAATGTTTTCCCAACGGATTTACGAAAACATATTTTATTTTGGAATCACGTAATTGCGGTGACAGAAAATAATTGAGACCTTTTACGAAACTAAGCAAAATAACTAAATTGAAAAACTAAACTCTATATAACAAAACTAAATTAAAAAATAGGTAACAAAACTAAATAACGAAATACTAAATAACTTAAATAAATACTAAATAGCTTAATTATAGTTTTAGAACTTTAGACCAAACCTAGTTTGTTGGTATTGAAATGGGTCGCCAACGCATTTTGGTTTAGTCACCGCTATCAGCAGTCAGCAGCTAGCAATAAGTATTTTGAGAGGACCACTGACTCCAAAATTGAAAATTCTTATGAAACCATTCTCAATACCTAGTATGCCCATAAATTCTAGTACAAATAAAAATAAATCTTAACGATATAAACACGAATGTAATACTCTTAGAATATTTTTTTTCATGTGAAAGAGAATCTAAACAAGAAATTAATACTAATTTATGTCTTCTCTAAGCTATTCGGACCCTGGCAGAATTCACTACCTATTAAGTCCTCACGACACGCCAGCCTGATATTTTATGATCGTCGACAGAAATTTTGGTGTATCTATTTATAGTACAATATCAAGTTTACGCTGTGTTTATAAAAAAAAAAAAAAACAGATTCCATTCCCACTTTATGCAGAGCAATCACACCAATTCTAATTTATTTAATACCCCGCCTTAATTTAAATTTAAATATAGTGGAAAAAAAACTACTCGGAAATAATTATGTTGTAAAACTTTCCAAATTCAAATTCAAATACGGAAAAAAGTGTAACAAAATTTGTGGCAAGACTAGGTATTTATTTTGATATATTAGATAACGTCATTAGTGTAAATTTTAATGTACTAAATGGCCCAGTTTCAAAATAACTTGGGTGGCCTTGCTTTGGACAGTTTTAGGTCAATTTCTTAAGTAATTTAAAGCAAGTTCGTAGAAAACTAAAAACTTTATTATAGCAGGTTGACAATATTGAAAACTGGGCTTAATATTTCCAAAATTAGATAAATGATAAATGATGTTTTGCAAATAGGTTTTTAAAAAACGCTTTTACACGTCAATTTTTTCGTCAATTTAAACTAGATGAGGCCGGTTTAGTTGGAATAGAATATAGTTGGATCTATGACAGTTTGTGTATTTTAAATAAGAAGACATATTATTTTTATCGTTATAATGGTCCTCGAAGATAAACCTAAGTTTAGCCGGCTAATCTGAAGTTTATGTTCACACCTATCTTTAGCCATAACATATACACTATACATATTTTCATATATACCCCTTTTTTTAATTAGTACACAAAAAAAATGGGGCTCAATCAGTACCCATTACTGATCATATTTATGTAGTCAAAAGTCCAAAAAACGAAATCCCAAAATTGTCCACGAAAATTTGTCATTTGGTAAATTCATAATTGAATCAATCATTCATAACAACTACTAGAAAATACTAAGCGCAGTGTTTTTCCATTTTTATTGACATTCTTTCATAAACAATAACCTGTACAATGTTTCCATAAATTTAGTGAGATTTTGGGATATAAACAAACGCTCATAACTTTGCTGTTTCTGAATATAATTTATTGATACTTAAATAATAACAAGACCTTTTCTAATAAGCCCTTTAAATATTTGTACTAATTAAAAAATAGTGGTATATAATTAAATCAGTTGTTTACTGATTTTTCTTTAAAAAACTTACTTTCCATACTTTTATGAGACCAGATAATATTTTCATCTAGCGTTATGTGCACGGCCCAGATTTCAAAGTTTAGGTACTGTTATGAATACAAATTTTTTCCAAAGCAAAACAGAAAAATTGATATCCTTTTCGCTGAATTTTATTTTATATACCTATGATAGTTTCCTGTTTCTACACGATTTTTTTTCTTTTAAAATTTTTATGTTTCAAGAATGTAATTTGAAAGAAAACCTAGGTTCACACACACCCTCCAAACAACTAAAATACTTTAGGGGCCATACAAGTACTACTAAAGCACTACAGGAGGTGGGGGTCTGTGCCGGGGCCGGGTATTCCTATCGTGCCGGGGCCGGGTATTCCTTTCGGAAGCTGACCCATGACCCCAACAGGCTTCGACCCTGCCTGCCAGCAGCTAGCAGGCTGGGCCTCTACGGTCTGCTTGACAACTCCTTGAGGCGTGCGGGAACATTACGCGCCATCGAGGACTTGGGCTTGGTCCGATCGGTTACCGGACGATCGGACAGCGTGCTACCCATTGCACGCCGTCCGCAAGCCAGCGCCTACGGTGGCCGAAGGGGGAAGGGTGGTTAATATTTGCTAAAAATCTGCTTACGTAATACTTGAACGACCCCCTATCGCCAAATATAATTAAATCGTTCCTAGTGGTCCCTAATCTTGTTCGAGGTATTTCGATGTTCTTACTAAATAAATTTTGAAATAATAACTATATTTTCTAGCCGTTTTGGGTTGAAACTTATGCCATTTTTTGGGATCCGAGTGCTCATACGCTTAACAAAACGCGTATTTATCAAGGGCTGGCTTTTACCTCAGTCAGACATTAAGCATTGCCATACAACGTGGCAATGTGTTGTTTTTTGGGTAGGTACACTTCCATTCGACAGCAATGCGGAGGAATTTTTTGAAGCCATATTTTATTTAGGAGTTATTTACCTAGTATCTTTAGTGTGCGAGTCTACATAGTTTTAATTAGTAAGGTGTTTTTATTTTTCTCTTTTAAGTAATACAAGTTGAACAAGACGTAAGTTGTATATATATGTAAGTCCTTGAAGTTTAATGAATTTGTGATGGATAGATATTTCCTATTGATAATATTATCATTTTGCGGGCTACAGACTCGAACGTGATCAGTTTTCTATAGTTGGCGTAACAATATAAATGCTGGAACTAAGAAGCAGTAAGTTTGGGTACTACCAAACTTACTAAAGTAATAACAAAATAAGAAATGGAGATATATTTATTCTTGGAGTTTCCTTGCGTGGTCGAATCAGAAATAAAGAAATTCACAGGGGAGCAAATAAACTTTACTGCGGGTATTTCTTATTCTTATATAAGATCTTATATTAGTAATACATTTTGATTGCTTTCTTTTTCATTTAACTCGCCATCGGCCAACCCGACGTACGGCGAGTATCCACCCTTACGTTGCTGAAACATCTACGGTCCGAACTAGGCGTTTCGCCTCGTCGTTCATACCGCGTACGTCGAGGGACTGGAACAATTTGCCTGCTGCGGTCTTCCCATCCGATTATAATTTGGTTGTCTTCAAAGCTAGAGTGAATAGGCTCTTAATAAACTAGTGCGACTCACCATTGATGGTGCGATTGCATCACTGCTTACCATCAGGTGGGATTGCAATCAAGCACTAGTTTATAACCAATAAAAAAAAACTCACGCTAGAAATAGATTTAAGTAAAAACGCTTTAAAAAGTGTTTTTTTTTAATTAAAAGTAAAGATAATGAAACATACCAAAAACCACTACATTTTTTCTAACATTTTTTACTTGTTGAACAGAGGCCCTACTACGAACTTAACGCGATCCAGTTTACGACCTAAACTGAACTATGAAAGGAGGATGGGTCCCTACAGTTTGCTGACAAATCCTCGAGGCGCGCGTGGAGCAATCCGCGCCGTCGACGACTTGGGCTCGGACCAGATGTTTAACGGACGGTCGGACGGCGTGCTTTCTAAGACTGTAAAATAATCAAATTTGCAGAAACGGAAGCAATTAATTACAGCAGGGGTTTTAAACGACCGCAACCCTAGAACGTAAAGGATAACTGAAGGGACACAGGTGGGTAAAGTCTGACACTCCCTCTTGGTCCTCCCAGTTGGAAAAGTTATTTGTTTATTTCTCACCAAAAAAAAAGTTTAGGTTAGGTTAGAAGCCATTGCTCGACTGCCAAACCAACATACGATAAAAGTATAACAAACAGAATCAGAATAGTTTATTTCAAATAGACCAATTACATGCACTTTTGCATTGACAAAATGTCGGTCAGTCCAAAAAAAAAGTGAAGATTATTATTTGTGATCGTTATTTGTAATAAGGCGGATGGTGTCGATGCTCTAATCGAAATATTTAGACAGGTATTGATCGACTGCCAAACTACTTACTAAAAAAGTAGATTATTACAATAAACACACGACATAAAGACCAAGAACGACAAGAACGGCCAAAATAAAAATTATTATTATATTACTAGCTGATCCGGCGAACTTCGTACCGCCTAAGGATACTTTTCCACCAGAGATGTGCTATGCTATATATTGGTGCACATAGTTAAAATATGTTTTTTGATATGGAAGGATGCGTGCTATGGATGGTTTTGTACTATGATTCCCTACTATCGAATTATTGATACATCGCCCTCGCGAAGCTACTTTGCGGCGGCACATCTTCATAGCACATCTTACACGCACCGCTACATATCTTAGTATAAGTGGAAACGGTCTCATAGTTTCATAGCTTAGCTATGACATCTTCGTAGCATAGCTGCATAGCACATCTCTAGTGGAAAAGCACCCTAAAGATACAGATGGAGCGAAAAGGAGTAGCAGGCGGTCGCCTAATACCGCGAAGCAGTAATGCTAGCAAAGGAGGAGGCCGACCGCATCAGGCATCCGGCACACGCCGCCGCCGCCGCCGGGATTCCGATCTCGATTTCCAGCCATAATAGACGCGGGCTCGCGGACGGCGGGCAATGGGTAGCTCGCTGTCTGTCCGTCCGGTAACAGACCGGTCCGAGCTCAAGTCGTCTACGGCGCGCACTGTTCCCGCGCGCCTCAAGGAGTTGTCAGCAAACTGTACAGCAACTACCCAGCAGGGCCGAAGCCTACTGGGGCCAAAGGTTATGTGAAAATGTCACCAAGGGCCCTGGGACAAAGGCAATGAATGGAACAGGGTAGGTTATTAGTCAGTAAGAGTCTGACACTATTTTCCGCCCCACCCAAGGGCGGGATTTGTCATTGGATGATTTTACCTACCATAAAAAAAACACTAACGATATAGATAGGTATGTTTTATTATTTTTTATTATATCTAGTCTGTTCTATCCCACTGTTGGACAAAGACTCCCTCCATTCCTTCCATTATTCCCGGCTTTGAGTCACTTCTTGCCAATTCCTAAGGAAGACATCTAAGTAGTCCCGCCATCTTGGTCTGCCGTCTCTGCCGCGACCCCGTCGTGTGAGTTCAGGGTACCAACTGCTTTTACTAGCTCACCGTCCGATCGGCATGCAACGGACATGTCGAACCCAGTCCCACTTAAGTTTACACTTATTATTTTTAGTATATGCGAAACCTGAACACAGTTTGTTCAGAATCAGTAACTAAATCGATTCCAATAATTTTTACACAATGTTATTTTCCCAAAAAGATTTATATAAAAGTTACAAGTTGGATTGGTGTCCAACACGACAAAAAATACAACATAGATCACGACAGGTCATAGCGGGCATTAGACGCCAGCGCGCAGCTAGGTGCAGCCGCAGAACAACCCCTCATGACCATGCCACAGCCACAGCCCGGATCACAAAGTATTTGTGTATAGTTGTATACACAAATACATTGTGATACAAGTAACACAACAAGCTTATAACTTTGTGATTTTTCATTATACAGTTATGAATTTTTGAAAAATACTAGACACGTTGTCGGGTTTCGCATATACTAAAATTAATATTGTATACTTAGGTATCTACTTCAGATACAGTAAAATTAGACTTTAACTTTTGTTACAAAAGAAGGAAATTGCCGCCCAATTTTCCACTTTACTTTTTGTAATATTTCGCGATCGGCTAACCCAGTATACCTGAATTCTATTTTTAATAAACATAATTCCCTTGTAATGAAATTAATCAATAAACTGTCAAATTTTGATGCTTCATCTTAATCACTTCGTCAAAACCCCTCAAGTTGAAAGAGGAAGTAATTAGGAACTTGAACCAATTATTTATGAACCGGTCGATCACACCCTTAATGATTGAGTTCTCTTTCTATGGTTTATTGATGAGTAAAAAGGATCTTTATAATAAAAGGTTTCCTTAATATTGTAGTCTCCTAATTTATTAGGAAGTATTAAAATGTTATTCATGGTTGAATGGTTTTGTGTATGTTTTGATTGGTGCTGTTTATGTTCAGTGATCAGGGTAGGTAAGCTTAATTAACTTAATGTGGGCAAAACGATATAACGTAGAGTAGTGAAAAGCATCAATATTGATTCTTTTTTAGGATCCCGTACCTCAAAAGGAAAAAACGGATATATAGGATAACCTTGTTACCCGTCTGTCTTTCTATCAAGACCCTGTATCTCGGGAACGAATAGAGGTATCAAGTTGAAAATAAAACCATAAACTAACGTTTGCAGTCCCTTAAAGCTGTGAAAAAAATCAATTTTCTAAGCTAACGAGAAAAAAAGATACGGGCGTTTATGTCGCAATAAACGTATATTTAAACACTCTCAAGGTAATCAAAGTTCATAGGGTACTTTCCGTTGACCTAGAATCCTGAAATTTGGCATGAAGCAAGGTCTTATAACAGAAGTATAGGGAAAAATCTGAATTTTTACTTAATTACGTCACAAAAAAACTATTTGCGTTATGGAAAAATCTTCGAGACTCGATTCGGGAAATGAACTGTTTTTCATGGGTTTTTTTTAGTATTGTACGGAACTGTCGGTGCGCGAGACCGACTCGCACTTGCCCGGATTCTTTAGGTATTAAAGGACAAACATTTATAAAAAATTAGTGTACAATAGGCGGTTTTATTGCACAGGGCAATTTCTACCAGACAACCTTTGGATGGACTGGAAGAAAGAAAAAGAGTTGGGGTTGTCAGTGTACACCAATAAAAATAATAGTTTTTTTTTTTATAACTTAATAAACATAAGATTACAGTTAACATCATTCAAAAAAAAAAAAAACCATAAATATTGGGATTTAAAAAAAAAATAACAGTATACCGTTGTAACCACATAGGAATTAAATTACGAAATCCTGAATCTCGCAATAAGAGCGTTTTGAACATATACGACAGCCCGAAATCATCTCCTGGACAATTGTCTAGATCAAACAAAACATTCGCCTGCTCGGGGGATCCTCCCTTTTCAACGAAGTTTTGCGGAATTTTACACTCTTTACCAAACTTTACCAAATACTTATTGTGAAATTAACTAAACATAATTATAACCCCGAGTTCCGTATTGTCTGGTCTTGTTATAGTTTAAATAAGGGTTTGTAATCTTGTATGAACCACTTTTTGTGGAAGGAAGGAGTCAGCGTCACACAAAAAGTCTGCTTAGCAACTAAAAAGTCCTTCACGTATTTCCCTCACACTCAAAGCACACGACACATCGATCATTCTGTCGGTAGAACTGTAGGGACGTCCACGCTATTTAAATGCAAAGATAGTTGAAACTGAGAAGAAGCAATATCAATATCTTTGATTAAAAATTGCTGTTTTTTTTTAAAACTTTATTATGATATCGAAATCTGATTATATCAGAAATAAGTATGTCCTCGTATCTGTAACAGTTTAAATAGGACCATCGAAATTAAAGAAAATATTCCCGGGAATTTCGTGATATCCATATCAATACTAACATTCAAGTTCGTTAACCCTAATAGCTTACCTACGCTGAACACTATTAATAATGTCGACATAAAACATTTTTTTCACAGTCGCAACATTTGGTCAATTTGGATCAGTACCTCTACCATGAGTTTTAAGCAATAGTATTCGTCGCTACTCGATATCGACGCCGTAAATATTTTGTATGGCAAAATTTGCAGCGCCTCTAGCGGTCACTTGCAGAACCAAAATTTTCCATACAAAATATTTACGGCGTCGATATCGAGTAGCGACGAATACTATTGCTTAAAACTCATGGTAGAGGTACTGTAATTCTCACCGAATGTTCCCAAGCCTAAAGCTTTTATTATCAGATGAAAGTCACACACGAAAAATAGCCTATTCTTGTGTAAAAAAACTACTTTCAAACTCAAATAATTAATCAGTTAACGACTTTTATTGTCTATGTAAATCATAAGTAATTATGGCGTTTAAAATTTAATTTCAATTTAGCGAGTATATTGATTTTCATTTTTCTGAACTTATAAATAATTTGATTGCCAGACAGGACTGCTTAGTCCAGCACTCTATGTGTGTATGCCTAGCCCGCAAAGGCTTTCAATATGATTAAAGTTATAAGAGTAGGTACCTTGATTTCACAATTTTGGGAGGTAGTTTGGTATCCATCTCGTTGTAACAGTTGGCATAAATCGAGGCATAAAATGTTCTTTAGAATTGTAATTACTTTGTTTTTTTAACTTTAACATTGAACTTAACTCCTTTTCCTATTTATTTACTTATAAACCTACTACTAAACTAGTTAAACGCGCTCAATCGTTGAGTGTTTTTAAAAGACTCCTTAGGGAACATTACCTGTCGCTGTGAATGTTGTTAGTCGTCATGTAAATTTCTGTATTGTTATCAATATGTATGTATTTATTATAAAATCTATGTATCTATTGTAATATAAATATGTATATCACTGTTATTGTCACACCAATGGCAGCCCCATTTCTTGTCCAGGCAATTACTGTCCATTCCAGGTTGCCTGGAAGAGACCGCAGAGTGCGATAAGGCCGCCCATTGTGTATGTGTGTTTTAGTTTTAGTTCCTTGTTTTTGTTTATGTAATGGTGTACAATAAAGCATATAATAAATAAATAAATAAAAGGCCCGTTTAGACATTACTTGGAACGAAACTGAAAGAAACAATAAAATAATAATTAATTACTATTTATATTTCTATTAATTTTAAATTATAAATTTGACTGGCCTGTTGGTCTAGTGGTTAGTGGCCCTGACTGCTATGCCGAAGGTCGTGGGTTCGATTCCCACCCAGGACAAATATTTGTGTGATGAGCACGATCATTTGTCCTGTGTCTGGGTGTTATTTATCTATAATATGTATGTATTTAGAAATATATAAGTGTGTTTATCAGCTGTCTGGTACCCATAACACAAGCTCTGCTTAGCTTGGGATTGGGACTAGACGGTGTGGTGTGATAGTTGTGGAAATATTATATTATATATTAATTATTGTTACGGGCAATTTATATAATCCGATACTCTATACAATACTTTGGCAATGTATAGAAATAAATACGGTTTAAATAAGGCTTAGTTTTATTTTCAAGTGGTGTTAAAAAAATTACCCTAATATTATACAAAAAATATAAATGTTAACGGATTCGTTCCAACAATCTTATATATTTCATTTCGGAGAATAATATATAAATAGGGAATTTATTAAATAAAAAAATACAGTTTATAACAGCGTTTTTTTTTTCAAGTGTTTATTTTTTATCATACACTTCAATAAGAAATTGATACAAACCACGCCATCTGTTGAAAATAAAATAAACTAATTTCTTCAAGATTTCACCACGTGACCATTCAAATAGCGACGATCCCAATAGTAGGTACTTGTTCCCGTGAACATAGCTTTGTAGTAGGACGACGCATATGAGTTCCGATTTCTTACTTAGTTCTATATCTACGTATGTAGATGTTTTAAGGAGCGTATCGGTTTAAGATCCTTGATACTGATTTTCGAAATACAAAGTTGGGTCAAGGTATAATAACTATACCAAGTCCAACTTATCAAAAATTGACCTAAAAAGCTTTTATTGCTGCTTAAATAAGAAATTAATCAGAGGTCCGACTTATATCTGAGTTGTGAACGAAACCATAGCGAGATCTAATTCGACGCCAACGCCATCTATCGAGGTAAACTTGAACAAATAGCACGCTCACTTTTTTATGTGGAAAATTATTATTAAATAAGTCCTCCCACTCTGGGTGGAGCGAGAGGGAGTGTCAGATTTTTTTTTCATCTGATTTCCTTCATTTGCCCGCGTTAACTCTTTTGAACAATCCCTCAAAGTAATGTTTTATTTTGAATTGATCATTGAAAATAATGCTACCTAATCAAATCAAAGCAATTTCAACTCTTAGGTAATTAATGGCATTTGTGGGAGAGACACCACAATTTTGCCAATAACACGTGCGAACTGTAGACCATCAAACGCTGGAGAGTATTTAGCGTGAATTGAAAACTAAAGCATTTATTTATTTAATAATTTATGTACACACATATAAATGAAAAAACTTTTTAATAAAAAAAAAAACTGTGTCCATACTTCTTAATAAACAATAAAAAAAATGAGTCGACTACTCAATTGTCACGTTACAAACTGATTAATCAGACTACTCAAACTATCGTTTCGAAATTTTCTTGTAACTGACAAGGACAGCATGATACCTACTTAAAACTGATTTGTGTTCGAGAATTTGGCCGTAGGGTAAATTACTTTCTAAGCAAATACTTTTGAAAGTTGTGCGGAAGCGAAAAGGAATAGCTGAAACGGTTCCATGTCTTCAACATAGTTGTTCATCACACGTTAAATACTTGGCGATTTGTTTTCTTTTAATACGCTTCGAAGGAATTCAATTACATTGCGTAGTCGAATGTACAACATTTACAGTAGAGTGAACAAAGCGTCTATTGATGTTTGAGACAAGCTTTCAAGATTCCCAAAATGCTGGCGATCCGCGAAGTCACTCGCGTTTTTATTTTTAACCGACTTCGAAAAGGAGGAGGTCCTATGTTCGGCTGTATGTATTTTTTTTTATGTATGTTCACCGGTATCTCGGTTAATTGTGGACCGATTTCTAAAACTTTTGTTTTGATTGAAAGATTATACTTCCGAATTGGTCCCATAAAAATATCTTTTTGATCTGATGATAAACTTCGAAGATATAGGACGAAACTCTTCAAAAAATCATAGCAGAACTGTCGTTTGTATATGTTTGTTCGTCGATATCTCAGTCAATAGTGAACCGATTTTGAAAATTTCACGGAACATCAGAGCGGTTTTAGTCAGTTATAGCCTGACACACTCCTCCTCCTAGCCTACACCAGGAAAAAACCAATATACCGAGAAGTATTTCGAGAACTCGCTTGCTTCAGCTCCCAAGATATTTTTAAATTAGGTAGATAGCTTTGTTATGGGGTGGTAAGCGAATGACGTGCCAGCTAGGCTTATTCGCAACAAAACTGTTATCTGTTATCGCTATAGGTACTTACTGGCAAGGGGAAGAAATACCTTACGTTTGATCCTGGGGTACTATTCTCTAAGAAAATAGCCTTGTGCGCAATGCTAGCCCAGCGAGGAAATACAAATAGGTACATGGGATTTGTATGTGATTTGAATATACCTACTTGGATTTCGTCGCTGGGCCAGCGATGCCCTCAAGGCTGTTTTCTTAATAGCACTGCTGCAAGTTGACTTATATAGATGAAGGTACTGGCGTGATAGTGGTCTAACCAGGGGCGTAACTACCGCCGTATCTACCGTATCAATTATACGGGACCCCCGCCTTACAGGGGCCCCGAAATAGGCAAAAATTGGCAACATGCTATCCACAACCGTCTTATAGCCAAGCATTTGTAAAATAACACCATTCGTTTTATACGGGGCCCCTGTGGGACTAGCTACGCCACTGGGTCTAACCAACATTTTCCTCTCGTCAGATTTTCGAGTCATTTGAAGGTTTTTTTTTTTGCCAACAACAAAAAAAAGGTGTTTTAACTTGCAGTATTGATCATGCATACGAGATTGCCCCGTAGATACGCGTAACCCCCGCAAATACCCTTTTCATACAAGTATTTATTGCAATGCGTGGAATACGCACGCGGGACGCGGGCCGTGATCCCAGGTAATATCCCGGCATGATGGGCAATCCCGCATGCGTGAATAAAATCGTGCGATATTAAAATCACCCTTAAGCTGTTTCTAAACAAGGGCAAGGCCATCGGCCTGATTTTAAGCCTGCTTTATAAGGCTTTCGCTGAGCCCTGTGCCAAATTTCATCCAAATCCATTCAGTCGTTTGAGCATAAAGAAGTAATAACATATACACACAAAACATTCAACATACATACTTACAAACTTTCGCTTTCTTATTATTAATGTGATAAAATAAAACTCAAGGCATAAATTAAACAGAAATTTATTTAAAAAAAAACCACACAGTTTTGTTTCATAAAATGATACAAGATACAGATACTCCATGGCACAAACTTAATTTTATATAAACTTAAAACAATGTAAGGTTTGGTTTCACTAACATAATTTTTTATTAATTCCTATTGGCTAAGGAGACTTTTTGTCTATAGAAAAATAAATTATACGATATAGTAGCCTAAAAGTAGTAGTTTATAAAATAAATTCAAAGGTGTTTTAAACATCCAAAACTTTGAATTTTGTGAGATGTAGGAGGATTATAAAATAATTTGGTTTGAATTACATTCATATCCAGTACTCACTAATTTATTGAAATAGTTTCCTAACATTAATTTTAAATTTTAAAACTAATTTTAATAATAAATGTTAACGACATTCACGATTAAATAATTCCAAAATGGCGAATATAGAAAAACGTGAAATATTTGTCTTGACATTACACGAACAATTGGATGAAAAATAAGAATTAAATCTATAGATACGAACAAAAAAATTATTTCCATCACACATAGGTAGGTACTTAAACAATATAAATATAAAATAAAACAAAAAAACTATACCTACGGACAATCCGAGTCAATCAGAAAAGTAAGAAACTCGTGAGCAGTGTCCTAATTAAATTAACTCTAATTTACTTCGGTAGTAATAGTGTATGTAAGTGCCCCCTCGGGGTATCCTGGATTGGTTACCTGCCGAATTTTTGACGTCTTGTAGTTAAGTAACAACCACACAGATAGCTCTGCGAGGTATAAGCTGCACTTGTCGCAGTCAGCTCTTGGACTAGTGAAATTTTCTTTATAAATACTGGCCTTAGTATTCATAAAGAAAATTTCTTTTGGTGTATTGTTAGTTGGTCTCGTCACGACTTGACGGCCATTCGAACTATGAAAATAAAAGGAGAAAGTACACTTGTGTTTGCACTTGTTCAATAATAAGTTGAAAGCTTCAGGCCCGAGAGTGATGCACGTTAGATGGCGCTAACCTCCACATTATAGCCGCGTTTTTACTAGGGGACATTATTTGTCCTACGACTCTGTTGCTCACGTGACTTGTGCGATGTCGCTTGACGTCGCTTGCGATATTTAGCAAGTGGTGATCTACGGGCGTGCGAAGACCATGACTTCCTTAGTGAGGACGAGTATCACTAGATGTTCGACAGTAGTGTGGTCCAACGAGAGACTCCTTGGGAGACATATTAAACACTAGAAGATATTAGTCAAGCGATATTGTACCAAAAAGTCGCAGAGACATACCACGTAAATGTCCGGTGTTATGTCTGTGCGCTTGTCTCTTAGTGAAAACGCGGCTTTTCAGTTCTTTTTGTTTTTATTTTAAAGGAGCATTATTAAGAGAACGAAATGGTGTTTGCTAAAATGCATGGTAACTATAATGCTTAATGTATTATAGTGCTTATTGGTATAAACTTGAGTACTACATCGTGCCCGAAACTTTCACCATAAAGAAGAAATGTTCTAAGCATTAAAAATTGCGTGAAAAGACATGACTGCAATTCCTTTTAAAGTTTCATGCGTAGTTATATGCTGTTTTAGTTAAAACTAACATTGAGAGGAGTTACTATTTTATTGTGTACACGAAATATTTATGACGTTAGTCTAGCAAGCTGTCTTTACCAAGATTTTTTTAAACAATTCATATATTTTTTATTATTTCGTATCCCGCTTTTGTTTATAAATGAAATTAAAATAAATGAATATATACCTATTTTATTTTACTTATTTACCAACTAACACCATAGAGCGTTCAATAATATAATTAATTGATTTATGCACATTTATATTTAATTCTAATAGTACAGGCTGTTGTTATTAACGGTATTATCCAAGTAAATAGTATATCATATACATTAATAAACATATATAAATTATCCAATATTATTCTAGACTTAACGCTACTGCATAATGTTTCATATGCTTCGCCTTAACTAAAGATCGATGCGCGTAATGTGGAATACTTGTCTTCGCAGTGAGACTGATCATCACGTGAACAGGCAAAAAAAAACTACCTACCTAAAGCGTAACTAACCAAAAATCTTAATTAACTAATTTCTTTGTAAAATGTGCAAAAGGTGACAAGATTTTAGTAGAGAATAAAATAAACTTTATTGTATACCAAAATAGTAACATCATTTTGAATAAACTTAAATCTATGGGTACAATTACGATATTACCGCTGACAGCGATACGGTAAGTAATGAATACTATACGGTATATAATGAAAGATATGAAATATGATCGCGTGATGTATGCAAGATTTATGATGTATGCATGTGTATGTATATAGGGGGTGACTGGTAATTAGTGACCGATACTTAAAAACGTGATTGTAATCATGATAACAAACAACTTTTACTATGGGACAAAACCTGAAATCGCGAAAAAAATCAGCCAAGTTTAGTATAGTTTTGACCAGTTAGGCGTACATAAATGTACTGACCAGCAGATTTTTTTTCGTGATTTCAGATTTGGATTCTATATTTCTATATAGAGACGGCTGCGTTTCGTTTCCGTCTCGTGAATATACGGGCCGAATAGAACCACGTCTTTTGTTTACTCTTCCCAACCAAATATATATACCCTAAAGTGGTGATCCCGACGTGAACTTAAGGCTTTATTTTTGTAAACCATATTTTATAGTAGATATCAACAAAAGTAGGTAAGAGTTAAAATGAATTTTATGGTAGGGACGATTAAAATTTATGGACATTTAGACCCACGTGAGGAATTACATCTAATTTTTAATCCAAATAACCAAAGGTCAAAAGTGCAAATTAAGCAAAGGTGTTTTTATATTTTACCATATTGTATAAATATCAGGCAATAGAGTCTGCCCTGTAATAAATCAAGTCTTTCCCTGAAGAGATAGGCAAAGAGACACTTAATTAAGGCGTTATATGGACTGTCTTTAGGTAAAATTACGGACTAATTTGACTATTAGGACTTTACCTATGAAATTGCCGGTTTTCATTAATAAGTTAACGCCCTTTTTTTTCTATAATTTTTATTTTTATTAATCAAAGTTGCAATCCCATGCAATCAATGTATTTTTGCTAACGTAATTATTAATGCCCTTTATCAAAAAGTCTGGACAGAAAGCAACAAATTCTTCAAAGGAATTTTGAACTGCCTCTTGGTAATTTTTCCCCCTCCAAAAAGTTATCCAAATTCTAGAAAAGAAGAAATCTGTAGTGGCAAGGTCTGGTGAGTACGGTGAATGACGGAGAACTTCCGTGTTCAGTTCTTACAATACACATCTGCATTAATGCTTATCCCGTTTAGTAAGATGCTGTGATGAATGCCACCGGCGCTCGACCACCAAACAGTGACCCTGTTTGGTGGTCGAGCGCCGGTGGCATCACTTTTTTAGGGGTCAGGTTTCGTTTGGGGCATTGTTTAGATGCTGAACCAGGACATAATCAATTTGATGAGCGCTTGCGATTGTCGAACAGAATCCATTTAACGCCACAAGTAACAATGCGGAGACCTATTTATTTGTGACTTTCGATTTTAATTCTGATTTCTTTGAAAATGTTGTCTTAAATGAGTACCTACCTAAAAGAACCTGTATTTAACAGTCGCACTCACAATTAAATCAATCATAGATTATTTTTCAGTTCTGGGAAATAA
This sequence comes from Leucania comma, assembly GCA_958295575.1. Taxonomy (NCBI): domain Eukaryota; kingdom Metazoa; phylum Arthropoda; class Insecta; order Lepidoptera; family Noctuidae; genus Leucania; species Leucania comma. Next base: position 15,678,767 of record OY282477.1, on the reverse strand, counting down.
AATAATAGATACACAATGCCGTCCAAAACTTTAGAAGCACCAGCAAACGTCTTTTCTTTCATTATTATTGAAATGGGTGTTGTTTGCGTATCATCCAGAGCTGCAGAGAGAATTATGTTTAAATATTTATTAGTTTATAAGTTAAGTAGTTGAAAAAATTACAATAAAAATTCACCCGTGAGTTGTTCTCCTCATGATTTTTTGTCAAACGAAAAAGAGGGAATTTAGGTAGCAAAAGATTTGCTTTTGCTAACTAAATTCCCTCTTTCACGTTTTACAGCGAGCGTGTGGTGGTTTTTAGCGAAATTTAAAAGGAATTCCGAGCGTTACTGCGATTTTACATTCACTGAATATTTCCGCACGTAGAGTACAATTTGCGCTTGGGGAAGCATGATAACAGCGGTGTGAACAATTGTATAATGAAAGTTGATAAAACTTAATTTGATTGCTACATTTTATCGCATATTATCAGCAATATTTTGTTTTACGTAACAGAAGCGCTTCGAAACTTTTAGACTGTAGTGTACCTAGATAGCTACATCGTTGACAGACAAATTTGAATTTGAAATTAATGAAAAAATTAAAAAAGTTCTTGTATTTTTATTCTTTTAACTTAGCTTTATTTTTTAACCGCTTTTATTTAGTCCATAGGTATTCCAGTTGCAGAATTGTTCGGAAAAATTATTGCGACCAAAAGTAGCCTGCAAAGGACAGTCTATATTCCTTTAGTCCGTAGACATAAACCTCTCGCTTCACCTAGAATGGGAAATTTATTTGATGACACCCCACTAAAAAGGTGAGCGTTACTATCTGTTAAAATTAAGCTCGCTAGAGGGCATTGGCGTCGCATTAGATCTTGCTATCATTTCATTCACGACGCGGATGTAAGTCAGAGATGTAATAAGCGCCTTTAATTTTAAATCGTAGCTGTAATACTCGTAGAAACTTTTAAGCCTATTCTTGGGCAAGTCGAAATTGGTTTTGTTAATACATATACTTTCAATCGATTGTTTAGTTCAAAGAACAGAATCAAAGCCTATGACCTCATCTACATAAAAATAAAATACAAAACTGAGGCCTTTTGATGTTGTTCGAACACAAAGCTATAATCGCAGGAACAAGTACGGGATCGTTGTTAGTTTTTAGTTATTCTTTAATTTATTTTAAAATTTTAAGTAATCCATTTGAATTTGAAACCACATTTATGACAAGGTTTGAGTAACCTTAGTATACTGCTTTAAAATGGTTGAAAACTGAGACAACATCATGATTTTTGTTAGTAGGTAGTAGTAGTAGCTATTATTACTTTTTTTTTTAATTTATAACGCGTTATTAATTGCACATTTTACAAAGACTTTTCTTTTTATTTCTATTTTATCCTAACTACCTACTTATAATATAATTGCGTTCTTTGACACGCTAAAACACATCAAATGTTTCTAATTTAATAATCGACTATAAGTGTCACTTAAAAACTAACTCAAGTTTCTCAAAGCAACTTAACTACTTATTTTATACTTGAAATTATCTATTAGTACTCTTAATTAGACTCATTTAATTAAATATATTCTTAATTAGTCTTATCCACTTAAATATACTAATCTTATCTACTTATAGGTAGTTATAATATTAATCATTTGAATACGTTCATATTTAGTTAGTCTCCGAAATTAAGTATAGTTACAACTACTTGGTTTCAAATCTGTTAACTGTTACTATACGGGACTGGATTTATATTTAAATTTACATCTTAAAATCTTCCATAGAAGTATTTTATATCAATGGAAAGCCTATGAGCTAGAAGCAAATAAATAACAATTCGTTAGTATTAGTATTGAAATAAACTATGATAAAATAAAGGATATAGCCCATCATATAGCCAATACGATTTTAACTTTTTTTAATTCGTTTCAATTAGTTGATACTCATTTTGGATACTGGTATGACTTTGTTGTTTTTTCTAATGAATACATATCTTTATCTTTATTTATTTATTAACACATTGTGCATCACAAAAGTAAAAAAGCAGAATTAGTCCGTTAGACATTGTCTACTAGTCAACCAGTCAACCGTGTGAGAGAAAAACATTGCAGGTGCATAACTTTTAAAAATTAATATTTTTTACTTTAGAAGACAACCGTAAAACAAAGTCATATGTTTTCTTATTTCGATAAAAGAGGCATACAATTTTTTTTAAACAGATATTTCAAGTATTATGAATAAATAAATGGTAAAGTCTATAAAATTCAAAAGTACGTTTAAAATATATTTACTTACAAAATAATTATATGTGTAAAGTTTGCCAATAATATATAATTTACATTTTGTTCAAATGCAGACATTTTACCTGTCATAATAATATATATTTTTTTTTATGTTAGACTTAACCTAAACTATAAATATTAATGCAGCTTGTTTCCATTCTAGGTATTATTATAGTATATATTTATAATGTTGAGTTTATGTAGCTTTTCTTAATCTAATTTAGAAATGTCAGCCCACTTATGTAGGTAGGTACATAATATGTTTAATAATATGTATTATATTAACACTTTAACAGCCAGGCATATTAATCCGCACTTCTGGTAATATTATCAACCTCTCAAAAAATAACGTATAATACAAATGGGCGTAGTTCTTTTTATTACTTGATATATCGAAATATTTTTATGAAAACAAATAAAAAAAAGGACTACACTATTTTAATTTAGGATATATTTTTAAAATTCATAGTTAAAGTATGATTTAAAAAAAACAGCTCTAATATTATCTTTTCCAATAAAACTGAATTTACTGTATTATCATAGTGTGGTATGTTTTGAAACAGGGGTTGTAACTATAGTTACAGAGAGGTATGTTACAATTGGACAGTAGCATATTGTTTCTTTGCGCCCCTATTTACCCGTTTATAGAAAGCAAACAGCACAACATTTTGCATACTTTTGTGACTGGCCATTTATTTCTCTATAAAGTGTGGTAGGGCTCTGGGCTCATAATCGGCTGTCAAAGTGTTAAAACATAAACTAAGGGGATATCAATATTTCCGCCAAGTAATTAGTGTACCGGAAATTCTTTTTTATTTTTTAACCATTACTGTTTGTAATAGCAAATCATTTTAACGCCTCAACTAAATATATCTGAATATTTTGTAGGAAACCTCTACAAGATCACTGTTTTTCTGTCACAGAAGTTTATTTTTAGAAATTTACAAGTATTTATAATATATTCAAATTCGATTATAATATATAAGGGTATTATTTAATTTTAAAAAAATAACCATGTGAATTTGAACATTGAATAAAAATAATTCAAAATTTTCTTAAAGAAATATTTAAAAAAAATACTTGTTTCAATCGATATATTTGAATGAATATCCGCTAATCAAAGTGAAATATTTATATAAAGGATGTGATTAAATACTTTTATAAATAAAATCATGGCTTCAAAGATTTCGACGCTATCCATTATAAATATAAATTATTTACTTCGCAAATTGATACAAGTACAAATAGAGTGCTTGTTATTTTATTATATTTTATTCATGATTTTATTATTAAATTTCTTCATGTTTTATTATTCAAATACATTCAGTTGGAAGGATATTTTTTTTTTTTTTGACTCGGCCTTTGTAAAGTGCTTCAGCGGAAATATAGATACCATTTAAATAAAGATTATCACAAAAATAGTTATAACTATTTAGTACAAAAACGGAGTAGAAACGTAAAAACCACAAATTAAAACTAAACGAAGGGTTTTGGAATTCACTGGATCTATTTTACACAGTTTTATTTAAAAAAAATTGCAAGAATATACCGAATTTTTGAATTCCTAATTCAAAAATTCACTTTATTCTTACAATTTATGATAATATTGTATGGCTGTTGCATTGTGATGAAGAACTACTTTGTACCTCCTTTTAATTCTAGGGCTTCAGGACCGTTTTAGTTATTAAAAGTTTAAGAACCTATGAGGTTCTCTCGCTGTACTCAGACAGGGAGAAGTTATTTGATGATTTCCCACCTCAAAAAAGACTCCTTGTATCTATTGACAACAGTTGGAAACACGCTATCAACAGACTAGTAAATTGGAGAGGTTCAATAGGAACGGGTTTTTATTTTCAATCTTTAGTTCAAACAAAACAACAGTAAATACTAGTATGCTAGTTGTCACCAGGCAGACTAGAAATAGAGGTAGTTGAAAAAAGACCACAAAGGGGCAGATGACGAATCCAAAATGCGGCGCGGATGCTCTAGTGTAGCATAGACTATATGAACCGATGGGCTGAAAAGGGGGCCAGGATAGACTCAACATAGAAGATTTGGGTGCACAATTGGGTGTTGTGGCAAAATTTAGAAGACACCTTTACCAACAAGAATTTGTGATGTGAATTTGATGGTCATACTAAACTACGAAGCCAGCAGGCCTGGCTAAGTTAAGAACGTTTTGTTTCGATTCTCTTTCGTCGATCGCGTCCCGACGCGTGACCCAGCGTTTATGATTATGTTGTAGATTATCAACTTGGCTAAGCCGACAGATATGGTTGGGATACGTTTTCTTTGACCTATGTATTTTTGACCATTATTCTATCTATTATCCAGTACCTATAGTACGCGACAAATAATTTGAACCCGTTGCTATGGTTATGCGCTGCCCTCCACTTCGATTTAGGCCCGAAAATCGGTTACTGCGCATTCAAGGTCGACCGCCATGATGATTCAACTTGTGTGTCGAAGATTTTAATTGAGTAGAAGAGGCAAGTTGGACGTTTAATTCCATAAATTTGATTTCGTCAAGAGCTAAAGATAAATATTTTTCTGAGTCTGAACCAATGATAAAAAATATCCTCAATCAATTGTCAGTGAGTAGGTATATTAGTCAAGAATAAGAAAGCCTTTGAGAGTTCCGGACATCATAAATATATCTTATGCTACTGTGACAGCATTGCCTTTCGTACAAGCAAAAGTCGCAGAGGTTTCTTACTCCAAATTAATATACGAGACTTACAAAAGTTCGTGTAATTTTCGAATAAGGTTATTGGCGATAATTGGTTCAAATTCAGAAAAAAATGAGGTAATTAGAGACACAATAGAAAGACAATAAGGTGTGCGAAGACCGACGTTCGTTTGGGTTTGATTATTTAATTGCATGCTCTATAATGACGCGCTTTTGCAGTGTTTGTAAGGGTAATTATTGCTTTTTTCATCAGAATGTGAGAAAAATACATATTGCGCCGACCCCAAATAACACGGAACAAAGGCAGAAAGATGTTAATGATGTTTGAAACTCTGGCTTCGTTTATGAAATTCAAAAGTACGTACCGCAACCATGTGTATCTACACGATATTGTGTTTTAAATATTTATCAACTCGTCAATTTACGGTGGCATTTAAAAGTCTTCTTGGCTCTTTTAATCAGTCATTTGCAGGACTTGTATTATCAGTTTTTGAGAAACTTAGCTCTGGATGGTTTCTAGGACGATCAAATATTTTTTTCTAAAATGATTACACGTGTTTTTCCCGAAGAAGTAGGCAGAGGAGGCCTGCGGGAATGTCCGAAAAGGTCACCTGCAAAGGCCAATCGAAGGAATATGGATAGGCTCAGTAAAAATCTGACTGAGATAAGCAAAACAGAGTGTAAAGGTCCGCAAACCTCCTTTAAAAAAGAAAACCAGACTGTTGTGGTTTCTGGTCCGGGAAACGTGCCTTGTAGTTGATTTCGGACTGTTGTATAAGTACCAATGTTGCAAAGTCTGATACAGCAACGTAAGGTTTTCAATGTTAGTTCCTATGTGGGAACATAGATGTCGCTACACTACCTCTCGCTCAATCCAAAACAGCAGAAGTTATTTGATAAGATCTCGACCGATCATTACTTTGTGTAATTTATTTCATCACCACTCCTCTCAAAACGGTGAAGGAAACATCGTGAGGAAACCAGCATATCCTAGAACCAAAAATTCGAAGACATGTGACATCCACTAACCCGCACAGAGACCGCGTGGTGGATTACGGCCCATTCCCTCTCCTAGAGAGGAGCCCTGAGTCCCAGCAGTGGAAATATTATAAGGCTATTGTTATGATATGCTATGCTAAGTGGCGATGCTTAGAAGGAAGCCAATGTTCAATAGTGGACGTCTTTCAAGTGAAAAAGTAATATAAAGTAATCCCCTAGGAATGCAAATGAAACCGTGAACAAAGAAATAGTTAAAAATAATTATAAATTGTTGGTTATTCCGTATCCAGACACGCTTCGTTTAGTTGTAGCTTTTACGTTACTATACTGTTTTCGAAGTAAGACTGTACATTTAAACCTTTTTCACTGTCTGTTTATCCCATTTTGACTTCTATTGCGTTGGTAACATGACAAATGGCAGGTGCTGTATAAAGTTTGTATTGTAACCACTTTTATTGCTTTGAATACCATCCTTATGACTACGGAATAAAAGTCAAAATTGTTCGAACGGACAGTGAAACAGGTTTGTTCCATTGTCTAATCATATTGCGAACGAAGTATATGTGAAGTTGTCTTTTAAAATATATCTGTAAGAATTGCATATTGCCAGTTTAACACAGTCTTATTCTAGTCCTTAACTTAAACTTAACTCCTAATAACTGCTCTTGCGAGACCTCCTTAACTATCACTGGGATTAGATGACTTCCATTTCGTAAAAGTATCCTAAAATCTATTTTAGTTTTAAATCTATAAAGCATGGGTCACACGGATTCAATCAAGCGGCCCGATAGTGGTGACCTTGCTTGTTACAATCCGTGTAGACTGCAGTTGAAATCCAAATTTTGATATGACCTTCAACGTCCTTGGATGGTTGGTAGAACGTTTTTCCAGCCGCAGTTTTGACTGCAGTGACAGATTTGCGAACTTGTTGAAGCGTGGATTAGATCCGTATAGCTGAAAAACAACCCATGATAGTAAACCAAGCTCACACAAAGGTAACCTCTGTGGGAACGCTGGATTGCATACCTGTGACCTATGCTTAACACGTTACGTCTAAACTAATCTATTTCTTTTCAACACCACAAGACGGGTATACCCAATTTTTTACATGTCTAGTACTTATTTCTCCATAGACCCTAACGCAAAAATGTAAGAAATTACAACTAAATTTAAGACAGATTTAGTAATGTTGGTACAAAAATCACTTATAATAATACGAATGTTGTGTTATGTTAACATGAGATACGAGAATGAATGTGTTTGATGGAAACGTGTTATGAAGTAGATATATGAACAATGTGTGTTATGAAGAATATAATTATGTTAAAAAGAACATATATTGGAAGAACATGATTGTGTTATGATGAACATGGTGTATTGATTTTTCATGATGGTTTTATTGTGGAGAAAATGTGTATGCGTATCTACAATCAGGACCTTTGTGGCCTCGTAGACGTACAGATGAGAAAAAAACTAGTCCTAAATCGATGACCGGCTTATAAAAATGCTTCGAATGCATGTTCTTTACTCTTTTAAACATGAGCTTAAAGGAATAAAAAGTTAGATGTATTCGAAATTATTTAAGATTTTCTCATCCTTAAGACTGTTTTCCAATTAACCAAAAAAAAAAAATACTTGATGAAATTATGCGGAAATAACTACTTAGTTTAATTAAATGCAGAGGTGTTTTCTAAAGTGATTCGATGATGCTCACTTGGCAGTCGAAATATTAAGGTACCATGATAATTAGATCGGCAATTAAATTCACAAACAAAATGACCCATTGGATGTCGCTTACTTAAATGTACTAAAGAGAACTAGTGTTATGAAATCATATAAAATTAATGACATGTTAGAAAATGATTATGAGGAACATACCTTACGTTATGAAGATGAAGAACATGAATTATGAACAATGTTATTGTCTAAACAATTCAATGAAGCAGTGAGATGCTGGTGAAGAAGTGTAGTTCAAATTATTATTACTACATTAAACGATGTTTTCTGCTACCGTATATATGCATAAATAAATGCAACTACAAATTAAACTTAGTTACTACATCTTTTTTTCATTCGTACACTCACAGAGAAGAAAATATTCCTAAAAATATTATACACTAATAAGACATATATGGGCACCGTACTAACCAACATTACAATCTTTGATTCTTAATACACATTTATTACTTATTTTATTTTTTAATGATATAGACCATTACACCAGATAATACGACCATTGCAAACAATTTTATTTATATATAATTATACTTATTTTAAAAATATCTTAACATTAATTATTTTCTTATTACATACGATTATATCAGCGCAAACAATCACATCATAGAGACAGAAATAAAATATAAAAAGGGTAGTTGAAAAAGAGTATAGCTCCTAAAGACAAAAATACTAATTTAAATTTAATAATTTTTATACTCGCAAAAAAGGCACGAAATGTCTTCATTTCCGAATGGTAAGATGTATTATAATTTAAGAGCATTAAGCAATTAAATACTTTAAATTACATTACCTGGATATATATCAACAATTTATATATTCCTAAAAATCCTGACCAATTGTAGTTATATTTCCGTTATATAGATATGAAAGAATATTATGTCATGTGCACCGACTCCAAATAAGTTTGAATAATAACCGCTAGATTTTATCATTATAAACAATTTTATATAGGTTCCAATTTATATTAGATATAAATATTCTTTTCTAAGCTAGATTTTATTTATATTCCCGTAGCATAGTTTCTGAATTTATGATGAAAAAAAACTATCTGTGTAGACATATGCAAGGTGTACGAAAATGAGAAGATCCTTCAACCATACCAGTGCTGTGTCTGGTCCGACTGGTCCGAGAAATTGCTCGACAGTTGATATCGGACTGTAGTGTATGTTCTAATCGAGTGTACGACTCTGCTACCGCGATGCAGGAATTCGAATTTTAGTTCCTATGTAGCGACATAAAACTCAACATAGTGATGTTAATAATGGTAAGTTAGACAATCAATAAAAAAAAATCGTATTTTTTTGGTAACAACATTTTACATAGAAACTTAAATATGCAGATTTGTTGGTACTGCAGTAGCAACCAAGAAAATGTATATTTGTAAATAGTAATCAATCCTGCATGTATAATTTTAATTTATCAGTAACCGGTTTATTTGAATTCGTTAGGAATTCCATTCTCAATTCTTTTCTACTTCAGCAAAACTTTATCATGAACTAGTTCATTTAATGAATTAATATTGAAAAAAAATATCTTATCATTAATCTTAGATACAATCTCACTTCCATAATGTCTATCCTAACCTAACAGAACACTTTTTAATACGCCTTCATTTTATATATGTACATCTACTATTTCTTACAATTATCACCACAGTATCATATGCGTACTACACATTGGGTTACAATTGACGACTCGCTTATCGTACTTACACGGACATATTCTTCCGTATCTACCTAATCTTAATATTAATGAAATGCATCACCTAAATCGATCGTTTATTGAATTGAAGCTGTTGACAGTAGAAGCACAATTTTATACAGAACCTTCCGACTCCTTAGATTCTCTGTTCGGGGAATGTACCCGCCCACTACCACTTAAGCTTACCAATTATTTGGGTTATATCGATAATCTTGATTCTCTAGCAGTTATCTTTATTCCTGGATCGAGCAATCAAGGAAATTTTAAGCATAATCGTCTCTGGTGACATATATGCGACTCTAGCCGCCTTATTCCAAAACGCGATCTAAAACATGTGGAAACGTAGTGGATTGTACATTTGTTTATAGTATATACTGTGTATTAAGAAGTTATATAATAATGTACGATTGTTTGTTTCCCAAATACAATAGTTCCGGGACTATTACTAGTTTCAATTGACATTAAACCTAATAATAGTCCCGGAAATACATTTAGATCGCTTTTAATTGGTATTAAATTTAGTTATAATCCTGAAAACTACATTTAGATAGCGTTTAATCTGGATTAAACCTAGTAATAGTCCTGGAACTATTTTAGATCGAGTTTTGGAATAAAGCGGTAAGCCTTCTGATATGGCCCAATTTGATAGTAAATAAATTCACTTTTTTTTAAATCAAACATGGTCTGTTCTATAATCCGACAACTTTGTTCATTTATTATTTAGTTTAACGTTTACAATGAATTTGATAGGCACTTGGGTTAAAATGACCTGGATTAGAACCAAGGATAGTTTCACCCTTTCCACCCCAGTAAGTCGGGGTACTTTCTCAGTAAGTCGGGGTACTGTCTCAGCTGGTCGGATGCCCTAGTGAGTCGGTTTAATGCCCTAGTGAGTCGAGCTAATGCTCTAATACGTCGGATTTATGCCCCAGTGAGTCGAGGTTCTGTCCGAGTTAGTCGGGATAATGCCCAAGTGAGTCAATATTCTGTCCGAGTTAGTCGGGTAAATGCCCCAGTGAGTCATGGCACACTTCTTGTCAGTCGTTACCATTAATATCCCAGTGGGTTAGGTACTTTCCCACACTTTGTTGAGTTCACGCCCGAGTGAGTTCAAGTTAGGTTAGTGGCCCATTGGGTGACGTTCCAGTGATTTAGGGAGGCGCAGCCTGGTCTAGTGGGTTGGAATGGTGAACTGTTGAGTGATGGCTGGCTACGTCACCTAAGAGAGAAGTGCGTCCCTATTAACTGACCATCAAACTGCAGTGAGCAATGCCAAAGATGCTGATGAGGCAGGTGATGGGATGGTCCCGATAACCAGAATGCTACTAAAGTGCAAATAAGTACGAGTATTAAAAGCATCCTTGTCATCAGGATACCCGTTGAAGGACTAGTGGAATGCACCATGATGAAGTCATACGTGATGATCTTTTTCTTACTGTGTCGATATTACTTTTTTGATTCATTTCATTCAAGATCTTTGAATCGCCTCTAAAGGACTCACCGAGCAAAATTTCTTTGTCACTTTACTGATGATCTCCATTCTTGATTCTAGCTTTCAGTAGCCGGTTTTGAAAGTGTGATAGATTTGTTCCAAAACCAAAATTAAACATTGAAACTAATATAGCGATATAGGATACTCAGAGTCAATATCACAAAAAATAATATTATTTTTCTTTTTTTTGCAGTCTTCAAGATGTAAATGTACAACCTGTCTTTACTTTTGGAAAAATCGTCCATTTGCTTGATTCACAAAATAATCATGTTAAATCTGTCCAATTTGTCCATCTTATGTCTTTGTGTCCATACATTAAACCACTAATTACTGCCAATGGCTTCGCCCGTGTGAAAATAGAAAACTGTTCCAAGGAAACATACGGCCGGGATAAAAAGTATCCTATGTGCTATTCTAGGACATGGTCCACCCGTGTGCCAAATTTCATCCAAATCAATCATGTCGTTCGAGAGTAAAGAAATAACAAACACACTCACAAACTTTCGCCTATATAATATTACTGTGATCAGGCAATAATAAACTATATTTTGAAACTGTATACTTAAAATAATTCAATAAAATATGTTAATATGCAGAATTAGATGTGTGCAATGAAATCTTATCACAGCTAAGCTATCTAATAAAACGTATTAAGTGACTTAATACGTTTTTACCCCAAAATTATACCAAAAATAATGAACGTGCAGAATTTGATGTATGCAATGAAATCTTATCGCAGCTAAACTATTAATAAGTATTAAGTCATACTGACTTAATACGTTTTTTCGTGTTAAGTCAGTATGACTTACACTAAATTTGTGCATGCCAAAAAAAAAAAGTAATGTTCAGAATTAGATGTGTGTAATGAAATCTTATCGCAGATAAGCTATTAATAAGTATTAAGTCAGTATGACTTAAATTTAGGGTAAATCTTTTCGCATCTAAGCTATCTAACAAAACGTATTAAGGGCCGGTTCTAGTCACTGTTTTTTTTGTATGAACTTCGCTCGGGATTATGTCGTCTTCGAACCCAAAACAGCGGTTTTATTTTTATATAAAAAAAAACAACAACTATTCAAGATTTTTGTTCTTGCGAAGCGCTTTTAAATAACAAGCTTTATTTATTTTTTTGTAACTTTCAAATAGTTCCGTAACGTAATCCCGCAGATAAATACGTTTGAAATCGTAAATTAGAGTCAGATTCGCGATTTTTTTTTATCGAGCCAACTAATTTATATCGTGTTTTCATTTTTGCCAAGCCCTTGGCCATATAGTCAATCAAATAAATTTTTATGGTGTTTTCTTTTATATTTGTGGATTTCCATAGGTTTAAAAAATGTCAAAATGAATAGAACTGGGCCTTAAGTCAGTATGACTGAATACGTTTAATTAAGTTATACTAACTTAATACGTTTTTGCCCTAAATTTATGCATGACAATGTTCGCCCATGCTACTTAATTACAACCATAAGGGACACTCTCCAGACACGCCTATTATTTTTATAAAACTAGTTTTATATTCTATGTACTTCTTTTAGTGCAATCGTTACAAGCCACAATGTTTTTAATGTACAACTTTATTCTAAATAACTTAAATGACGATCACTAAGAGATTTTTATTTTTTATACACAAATAATCGTATATTATTTGTGTTTATCGTAAAACTAGTTTTATATTCTATCGATTTCTTTATAGACACTTGTTACAAGCCATAATGTTTTTTTAAATGTACAACCTTATTCTAAATAACCTTAGATGACGATAACTAAGAGATGGTTATTTTTCATACACAAATAATCGTATATGTATTATTTGTGTTTGGAAAATTGATGAATTGGGTCTACTTTTTTGATGAGATCTACCTTTTCACAGATTCGGATGTGTATGATTGCTGCTTAGTTTACAATAATATCTTAGAACTACACTTTTAATAAACCTTATCACTAAATATGTAGTCCCATACACGAAAATATACATACTGCTGAAGGAACACTGGTGAGTTTCAGTAAAAGTCTATCACTCATTCTCGCTTCATTTAGATCGTGAAAAGTTATTTGATGATTTCCCCCTTTTTTGATGATTCTTATTTCTGAGGATTCATTATATTTTGATTTTCGAATAATTATGTGCCAGGATGTTTTATTTTGAACTCCGAATAAAATATAATTTAAAACAATGTCACACCAAAACCCTTTTTTATCATGACATTTCCTTTTTAAAGGTTACCATAAAATCAAAAACCAATTAAGTATGTATTTCGATAACAAAATGTACGAAAACAGAAAAAATAAAACAATATTTAAATCGATGTAAATATGACATATTTTTAATAAAAAATTAAAATAATTTTAAAATGAAATGGTATTTTATACACTTAATAATTAAAATGATGAAAATTCAGTGAAAAGATGGTGTTCATACATAGTTATGTTTTGACAAAATACAGTGATGTTTATGAAATATTCTTTTGATGATTAATATTAAATAAGTTTTTTTTTTTTTTAATTTAGTGGCTATTTTTTGTGTTTACTAATTTAAACTTAATACATGAACACGGTTTATACCGGTGGTAGTTCCTATTTTGCTTTTCTAAAATTATTTCGAATTCAAACAAAATTTTCAGGTCTGACTACTTAGGGGTTTCGCGACTACCTAAAATAACATTTTGTGAAACCGTGGTAACTTATTTCTTTTTTGATGACCGGGTTTTAATATTTTATGCATCTATTCTATACCTACACCTTTTTATCTCCTTTTCTACTTTTTTTTACTGTAAAATAAAATGCATGTAAAAATATTCGGCCGCCTGGTTTATACAAAAATTTTACGGTTTTTTTTTATCGTTTTGATTTTTTTTTTGTTATTAATTTTTGAGTTAAATTTTGACTATCGTGTATGGGAATACCAAACTTATAATTAAATAACCTAGTTGAGGTGGATTTCCTTTTGGTTGTATGAAGTATTTTCAATTTTTATTTAGCAAATCACACATTGTGAACCACTGCAACGATGTTATGAGTTGCAGAAAGATATCGAGACGGTTAAAGTTACAAAAGAAAAATTAAATATTGAAAAAAAAAAACTATTTAGAACATCCCTTAATTAAAAATGACATTACCTTACATTATACTTAAAAATCGTATAGACGAACTTGATGAATAAAAAAATCTGTTGCGTTTTCAATAGTTGTTGTAATTATGAAAATAATTTCTAATTTAAAACTTATTCGATAAGTAAAATATAGACGTAACGTAGCAATAATATTAAAATGAACGCAGATCACGAACGAAAATACCTAAAATAATTAATGAAAAACAAAACGATTAACCTAAGGCGGATTGCCGACATGTCAAAGTTGTCAACTAAATTATTTTGTTTAACAGGAATGAGTTCAATTGTGTAAAAGAAATTAAATATGACATAATAATATTTTTGATTATAGAATTAAACAAAAATTGTCATAAAAAAAACTTAAAAAAATATATATTATTATACTTTTTTATATATAATTACTTATTGTATGTTTATTTAAAAACAAATATTTTTTGTAATTATTACGACTCATTCCTGATAAAAATAAAGATTGTAAAGTAAAAGCGTTCTAGTATAAGACTATTCAGCCACGTCAAATAATAATTATCGAAAACTAAATCAAATTAAAACTAATAATTGAACGGTAAAGAGTGTTTTCTTTTTCAAATAAACAAACTTATATTAAATTGGTATTAAATACCTGATATAAAATTAAAAGAAGAATAATCTAAAAAGATTTGATTTTATTGCGTTTCAGCGTAATTTTTTTTGTTTAGCATTTCTTGACGGGGTAATTTGCATTTTTTTAATATATTTTTATCCTAAATATATGTAGTATTTGCAGCATGTTTCACTTTATTTTTAATTTATTGTTTTAATTATTTTATATATAGTATAGTACCCTCACCAATTTCACCAATTATAAATAAAATTACTCGAAGACTATGAATGAAAATTATTTGATAAAAATGCAAACTCAATCTAAAAACTATATAGCAACTATTTATAAATCTGTATTTATGTACACATCCGTTAGTACACGTAACAATACGACACCATTTTTAAAAATGGCGATTTAAAAGAAAAATTCTATGATTTTATCACTCTGTTGACGAGTAGTCGTTTACGACTTTAATGATAATGCTTAAATTAATAAAAAATATTTAAATGAATTATCAA
This sequence comes from Leucania comma, assembly GCA_958295575.1. Taxonomy (NCBI): domain Eukaryota; kingdom Metazoa; phylum Arthropoda; class Insecta; order Lepidoptera; family Noctuidae; genus Leucania; species Leucania comma. The sequence continues at coordinate 15,663,672 of OY282477.1, read as the reverse complement.
CTATTTTTAAAAAAACGGTTAAATTATTCGATGCTAAGTGCTAATTAAATATTTTACTTAAGTGTGCGCGTACTTTTATAGAAAAAAAAAAATATAGAGAAAAAGATAGAGCAATAAGTATTCGAACGAAACACAAAAGAAAATAACATGAAGAATTTGACCTCTAGAAAACCAAAATACGAATAAGAATACACGTTTCACAGAAAACTGACATTTTCTTTTTTACAATATCAAACAAAAATAAAAGAACGCGCACTGCTTTTAAACATCAATAAAACTTTTCATTAATTCATACACACACACAAACAAATTTCCATCAAAATTTCATTCATACTCTTACATTATTAGTGCTTACATTTCTACTGTTCTTACTCAACTATTTAGAATACCGTTTCATACACTCACCTACATATCTTCACTCAAAAGTGGCTTTTATTACAATATTACTTAGATTCTAATTAGACAGTTTTCGCGCACAAGGTTTCAATATATGTACATCTTATTTCAGTTTACTTACTTTTAAGTTATATTTAGTCAGTTTCATACGACCAATCCAAAATGTATATGTACACCACATAATTTGTTTTTATATTATACTTAAATCCTATGGCTTTATGCCAAATCACAATCATACTTAAAACAAAATAATGTGTATTTTGAAAATCAACGTTCCTTGCTTTTAAGATGTGAAACTTAAAACCTTTTACTATTTATTATTATTCAGTGTTTGACTGGTTGAATTAAATAACTACGATTTATGAAAGAAAGAAAAGAGCGGTATTAGACAGCTTGCATTTTTTCCACAGGTTTCCTTAAATGTACGATAATATTAAAATCATTTAACCAAAAACCATTTAAATCTTAATCTTAAAGCTTTTTAAACGTAAATAAAATGATTTTTAACTCCATAAACCCTTAAAACTACGAAATAAAATTGTACTCTATACTTGAACGAAGGTGTCATGATAAGAACAAAAAGAAATTAAAACGGAAACACGCATCTAACGACGATAAACAATTCCGACATTGCAAAGGATTAATATACACTCCTTAAAGGATCTCCCCTTAATGTTAATATTTAGGATACAGCCATATAAAAATAGTTACCTTAAAATATGTTTCGAAAAATAATTATAGATATTCAAAGTTACACACACTTAAAAAAAAGCTTTCTTCAACTCTACCCAAAAAAGAAATAACGATGTTGAAATAAAACTAACTAAATTGACATTGAATGCCTTATAAATTCGATATCGAACTTCACGCAATGAAAATCGCGGTTATTTACAAATGTTTTAAAAATCTAAAATAACCATAAACATAACCTGCTAATTCAAACTTTGGGAATTTTGAAAACGATGAACAAACCTTATAAAATATTTTGGCAGAAAACAAATTAATTCTGTTTCAGAATTTGGTAAAACCTAAAATACCAACATCCATTGATTCACACTATTGTCTTGTTCAACTTGGAAAAAATACTACATAACCCACGCCAAATTACATAACACCGATTGTATGAGTATACCAGTTTTTTCTAACCATTGTGTCGCGTGAATTGTAAATTATATCAATGGCGTTTTGCTTAATAATATAAAACGAGAGAACATTGAGATGGGAACAAGAAAAGACGTGAAGATATCATAAACGGTAGGAAACTGAGCCAAGTTGAGCTACAGCGTCAAAAAAGTACCTTTAGATGAGCGGCACAAAGAAAAGGTGAAACAGTGGCATACAGGCGATATTAAATTGTACTTGAAAATGTGAACTAGATTTCAACTTACTTTGTACCGCTTCAGACAGTAAGAAAAGTTGGAAATGACACTTTAATAGTTCAACGTGACTCAGTAAAAAGCGCTCCACAGTTTCATACAAAACTGTGCTATTCCCATGACGAGGATCCCTCATTTTGTTTAGATTTTAAACCAGTATTTAAAATCTTGTGGATATAACCGGTACTTAATAAGGTTAAATTCAAGACAGTATAATTTTTTAAACATTTTTGTTTAAGAGTAGTAAAAAATCAGGGTAATTGAAAAAAGAACAATGAAGTAAAAGTTCAGAGTCAAGTCAAGATCAGCGAAGTTAAGCTAAAACGTCTATCATAATTTGGATCTCACATGAGCGGTACAAAGAATACATACTTTTCAAGAAAAGTAAAACCGATCAGCTTGCTTGGTTTAACTGTGAACATTTCAGAGTAAAGTTGAGCTAGTGTGTCTATTCGTTGGGCCTTGTGTGAAGTGGTACAAAGAAGAGATGAAATAAGGTCATAATAGTTGTTATTTGTATATGATTCAGAAATTAAAGAACGTTATTTCAACGCATTTTGTACCGCTTCAAACATTTATAAAAGGTGGAAGTTACATTTTCATAACTCAACTTAACATCAAACGATAATAATCTATATATAATAGAAATTGTGTTCTTGTTCTCATGACGCTAATCCTTATTTTTTTAATCGTTTTAACAGTTATCATTTTAAAACTTTTTTTGAACAAATTACACATGTGAAAATGTTTTTATTATTTATTTAATTCTAATATGGCTTCCCTTCCTTTTCCTCTCCTAGAGAGCAGGCCTGAGTCCCAGCAGTGGGAACATTAAAAGGCTGATGATGATGATGATGAATATGGCTTAAAACAGGGACAAAAAAGGAAAATAAAGCAGGTTGTAGACTTGTAGTATTGGAACCAAGAGTGGAGTTGAGTTGAACTGAGCAAAGTTGAGCTAAAGCGTCAATAAATGAGACCTCACGTTGAGCGGTACAAAGAAGGGCTGAAACAGTGGACTCAGGTGTTATTTATACTTGATACAGAGATAAATGTACTTGATATCAACCCATTTTGTACCGCTTCGAACTGTTATTAAAGTTAGAAGTGACAGTGAGCTTAACTTAACTCAGTAAATAATTTTCCTCTGTATTGATGAAAATATGCAACTTGTCCCCGTAAAGCCATTTCAAAAACTTATTGAACCTTGAAATGTGGGCCTTAAAAATTTATAATTTGATTGTCTATATGATTTTTAGACAATTGAAATATTACATTATTCCGTTTGAGTTCTTTACTTGGAAGTGATGATGACCATGTTTGTATTTAGAATCCTTGCTTTTAGAATCTTTGTATTTAGAAAACTTGTTCAATATTTGTACGCCATCACGGCAAAACATAGCGCCCATTAATTAATTTAAGACCTTTATGTAAATACCTATGTTTTACAAATAAAATTCTGATTCTGATTAGATTTTTTGACATCTTGCAATTACAGTTTTTTCCTCCAAATGTTCTATTTCAGTAAGGTTATTGGTATATTTCATCCTTGTTTATTCATGATGCCGTGTTGAAAACGCCACAATAATGTGAATCTTCATTTCTCCATTCCTTACATATTAATTACAGCTACGTCGTTATTTAATAGAAAACACACAGAAAGGTTATGTTAAAAAGGATTTACTCTCCTCTTGCTTGACGATGCCCATCTCCTGAAGCACGGTTTCCAGACCTTCTGGCATCCTGCCCTGATCTAGCTCCAAGTTCCAGTTGTAATACTGAAAGAGAAGAGAGATTTTTGTAAACAAATTATATAATATGCTGCTAGTTGTTACGGACCAACTTTGGATGATTTTGATGCGTGATCAACAAGCACAATAACTTTATTTCTTTCTTTATTGCACACCTTAACTTATTACAGGACAAACACTTATAAAAAAATAAGTGTACAATAGGCGGTCTTATTGCACAGGGCAATTTCTAACAACCTTTGGATGAACCGGATGAAAAGAAAATATTTGGGATTGTCAGTGTACAACAACCTTCGATCAAACGTACATGTTTCATCGAAGACAACAACATAAATACATAATGGAAATATTTATATAAATAATACAATACAAAAATAATAAATTTCTTCGATTCTGCTTATGTAAAGCTAGTATTTAGTCTACCTCAAGGTATTTTTGTCACTTTCGGTGCCAAGAACATTGAGCAATTCTTTCGTGTACCCGCCGTCGGAGTCGTTACTACTCGTAAATCTAATTTTTCTTTAGCGACTTGTGTTCATGCCCAAGAACACTGTACTTACAATCGGACTCGCTAGTCAGATCTTGGATATAATAAATTAATAGTTATAAAAGAACCGATGTTTGTTATTGTATCTATTTTCCAAAAAAAAAAAGTAAAATTAAATAAAAATAAATCATTCTCTAAATTAAGCGAGAAAAGGTTATGACGCGATATTGGACCTTGTTCTTTTTTAACGACAATTACTTATCCTAGCCACAATAAAGTCAAACAAAACAGTAGAAAGGATTTGAAACTAAAAAAAATGAAAGGAGATCAAACAAAACAAAAACAAACAATATCGCATATTACAAACCTTATCCAGTTCCTTCCTCAGCGCCAGCACTGACCGCTCACGGTCCGCCACCAGCTCCTCCAGGTACTGGTACCGCAGCTTCTTGCGCGCGCGACACTCCCGCGCTGACTGCCTACTACGTTCTGCTTGAACACATGAAGGAGGACCGACATTAGGCTTGAGACCAAGGATTTAAAAGCTGTGAAACTAAACGGACGCTTATTTGTACTATGCGATTCAAAAAAGAATAGGATCGACTTAGCGCCATGTTCTGACGTCATAGCTGTCAAATCGAATCACTTGAGTAGGGTGAGCAAAAAAGTTATTTTTAAAATTGGATTTTATGCGAATAAGTAGTTCTTCGATCCCGCTCGTCTCTGCATCACTTTGTGAAGTGTTAGAGAGCGCAAATGGTAGAAGACGAATCTTGCCACATGAAGCAGGACCCACATTAGGCTTGACAACAAGGATTTAGGAGTTGTGAAACTAAAGGAACGCTGATTGTTATTATTATTTGTACAATGTGATTCAAATAAGAATAGAAACGTCAATGACCGCTATCTGTCAAATGTTAAAACGGAAAGCTTATTTGCGTATCAATAAAGTTTTTTTTTTTTTTGTTTAACCGAGTCTTAGTTAAATCTAAGTGAAAAAAAAGTAATTTAAATTAGCGAAATGTATTATTTTAGTCATAATAAGTAAAAAAACATAAATTTTTCTTCTCATCTTTGTTGGCTACTTAATAGAATTCGTTTTCAACTATTGTCACTACTCAGACAATTCACACAGTGATGCAGAGACGGGCGCAACATGGCGCTAAGTCGATCCTATTCTTACTTGAGTAACATTGTATATTTATACAAACAAGTTTTCGCCTTTATAATATTAGTGTTTTGCAATCTATCAGTACAAGTTCTCTGTAATTTACCTTAGAACAATTATGAGTAGGCAGATGTAATTTAAAAAATCCAATAGGCCCCAAACGAGAGTACAAAACTGGATTTGAAAATAAAATACTGGTTCACTGACGCAGTACAACATAACGTACGTAGGCGATTAATTTTATCCATAAAATATCTATGATAGGCCACGGATCATTGTAAACTGCTTGACTTCTGTGTAATCTATTGTAGACCCAAGATAATGAGACGTAGATATGATTTCCGATAACATTTGTTTTGTTTAGATATACAATATACATACATTATGATGTTAAAAAAAAAATCAAACAAGTACTAAACAAAACAAAACTATCAGATACTGTCAAAAATGAGAATTATGAGTTAGTAAACTAATACATATCACTCACACTCATGAAGTTGATACCATCACGAACACTACGCATATGGTGTTCCGATTCAAACAATGTGCATCATTAGATTGACCTTAAATCCTCCATTTCGAAACACTTACACGACATAATGGTGAAAGGCATGGTATACAAATCCCATAGACCACGGAACGGAACTACAGACATTAAAATTAGTGGGGATTGGTTTCAATTTGTTGTTTGATGTCATAAAGTTCGTTTCCGAGTAAAATTCCAAAATAATTTCTTAGAACTACATTGCGTGGGCCTACGCCGATCTGAGCGCATTGGTCCATACTTTTTATATGGCAACTAGACTTGCAGAGCTACATTAGAGATCCACGTCACGCGACGTCATTCTACGTACAAATCAGGCATAGTGCACGTGACTGTGCGCGTCGGCCTAATGTAGTTCTAGCTTTAATGACACCCAGATGTTCTTAGAAATATTTGTTTTCTTTTTGTTCCCGGGGTATCATTAAATGATCTCGATTTGGGTGGAGCACGAGGGAATGTCAGACTTTTGCTGAATAAACCCCAAAAATAATTACTGTAATTTGGTTAAAAATAACAATTTTATGTTTCAATTTGTTCTTAATTAGTTTAAGCTAGATGAAGTCGGTGTTCTAGTCGACTACTCTGTGAGAAAACAAACTCCTACAAAGGGATTTTGTATTACTCATTCACTGGGTTGTGGAGGAAATAAGCAGTCGCTCTATGTAAAATACCTATTGATAAACCATTTGTATCTTAGTGAACCATTATTTGGAGGTATGCGGGATAGAAAATGTCCTGCACACCTCCTTTGAAAGGGGAGAATCCTCCAAGCAGGTCCTCCGGCCCGCTAGATGTTTTTGGCTTATATTTGTTCAAATCGCGCGGAGAAATTTAATTGCGCGATGCAGGACTTCGTAGTTTAGTTCTTATGTTACACACAATTTCACATTTCCAAAAAAATTAGGAAGTTGACGACTCCTTAACTTCTATGCTGTTTCCAGATCCTTACCCAGCTTGGCCTTCATGTCCTGTTTGTCGAGCTGCGCCTTGCGGCCCGGCCTGCGCCCGCGCTTGCCTCCCTCACGCCTCTCCCCGCCCTCCGCTCCCGACGCCCCCACCGAGCCGTACACCCCGCCACCCAGCGACTCCTGGAAACAAAGAGATGAGCTGAGTGAATATTTGTTTAAACAAAGTAGGAGTATGCAAAGATGATAGCAGATGAGCATTATATACCTACATATACACACACAAAAGGCAAAGTACTGACTCATCAACGCCCAGCCCAAACCCTTTGACCTAGAACGCTAAAATTTTACACAAAGATTCTTTTGAAATGCGATAAATTGTGAGTAGTATGTTCCGGTTCACAATCATTCCATAGTTTATAATTTCACGAGATAGATTATAATCCAGCGGTTTACAATTTTTTTCAAAAATTCTCTCCCTTAGGGGATGAAATGAGGGATCAAAATTTATATAGAGAAACCTACATACACGCGGTCGCCACAAGCAGTAACTAGTAATATATGGTACAATAGATAGCCTAATGTAATGGGTGAAGTTCTCTAACCTTATTCGGAACCCTGTTCAGATTTAGCCACATGTTGAAGGGCTGGAAGTATCCCCTACACCTGCACTTTGGAAGGCTTAATGAATATCACCGATACTGCAGAAGTTTACCACTAACTAGAAAAAATAGACCTTTATCTTCCCAAAGAATTTTAAGCAATCCTTAGCAAAATAAAACGACGGATCAATTCATCAATCAATCAATTACAAACGAGTTCAATAAGATTTCATAATCATTGCTAAGAGATATATTGCGCACGTGGGCAATATGACTTGGCAGTCAGACAATGAGCTCACGACGAAACGTAATACAACGGCTAATTATGTCTCATTCATATGTTATTAATAGTCTTTGGTAAAATGTTCCCTCAATCCGTAAGTTGGGCCGTTTTAGCTGGCCCAGCAGGAACCTCTGTGAGAAGACATGTGATGGACATATGTCGCATTTTTATTTAGAAAATTTATTTAGCCACTGAAGACTTACTATTAGATTCTGGTCTTTGATAAAGTACAGTATTTGAAATTATATCAAAAAATGTTACATTTTCAAAATTCTAGGTCAACGGGAAGTACCCTATGAATTTAGATTCCATTGAAAGGATCGAAATATGCGTTTTTTGCGACAAAAACAACCGTAAGTGTCTTTATTCTCTTTAACTTAGAAGTTTGATTTTTCACAGCTTCAAGGGACCGCAGACCTAAGTATATGGTTTTAATTTCAACTCGATACCTCCACGAGTTCCCGAGATAAAGGGTCTTGATAGACAGACAAGAAAGTGATCCTATAAGGGTTCCTTTTTATTTCTTTTGAGGTACGGAACCCTAAAAATACCGAACGTTCTAGGTTATATTATTAGGTTAGGTTATTTAATTGTTTTAGCTATCCAACTAATCTGTCAAAATAGATAAAACTTAAAACTTGCTAAAAGCAGCATAGTTTTGATTTATCTACAGATCAATTAAATGATAAAGCCAGCTAATATTTCCTTACAGTGATAAACATGGCCAAAGGAAATTTGTTATCGTTGAAAATCTGCAGTTTATCATGTGTTTTGTTGACGTCCAAAACTAGTAATACAGAAGTAATAATTAGTGTGGCCGTGTGGGACAACGTCGTTTACTAAAAAAAAAAAATCGGTTTGTCCCTGCAAAAAGTATACGTAGTAAGGTTTTTGATATGTATTACAATTATTGTAATTAATGTTATGATTATTTAGGGTGTTTTTAATATCGTGTGGATTTCATCACGCATGCGGAATTGCTCCGCATGTGGAGCTGCTGACCGATATCACGCCCCGCATCCCGCGTGCGTATTCCACGCATTACAATAAATACTTGTATGAAAAAGACATTTGCGGGGGCTACGATAGAATCTACCAAAAAATAATGCGTTAAATTGTAAGCAATGTGTTTCGGTTCACATTCATTCGATAGTTTACAATTTCGGAATAGATTATAATCTAACGGGTATAATTTTACGGTGACATATATTTAAACCACACAAAGAACTCACGACACGATTGTTGGAAGTTACCTTTTAGTTTTAAATTATTTTGTCCCCCTGAAAAACACTGAATTTTACAACACAGTTCTTTTAGACCCCCACTTCACACGTGCGAGTATCTTACACTCTAAACATCCGATAGTGCGCACTGCAGGCTTTCGTAGTTTTTAGTTCATATGTGGCGCCATAGATGTCGCTACAGTTACCAAACTTTACATAACAATAACCTGCTCATATTTTCGGTGTGCAACGTACTCGTATGCATGTTCCACGAATGGCCTAACAACACCTGAACGGATGTTTGAATAATATTTTCACGGGTAAATTATACGATAATTTGCTTGGCAGGTCATTCAGGCTAATGGCGGTAAAATGACACAGCGCTTTGTTAGTAAACTTTTCTAAAGGGAGTGAAACAAGGCATAATAAGAACTAACAAAGCCGATGGTCCCCCAGTTTTAGTATTTGCATAGTCAGCTTTAAGTGAGTTCTCATTTGAGGAGACAACTTTAAGAGGGACACCTCTGGAGGTTAATCTCTTAGCTTCTCCCCTACTACGTTGAAGTCGGTTTTTTAACCGACTTCGAAAAGGAGGAAGTTCTATGTTCAGCTGTTTGTATTTTTTTTTTATATGTTCACCGATATCTCGGTCAATTGTGGACCGATTTCGATTTTTTTTATTTTGTTTGAAAGATTATTATACTTAAACCAGTCACTGACTAACACGATTGACGATAGTCCATTCCAAGACAGGAGTCAGTTTTTTGGCTTTAACTACCCGTAGCGACTGTTAGAGGGACATTTCTGAAGGTCGTCTCCTCAAATGACGACGTGATTGAACGTACTGTCTGAGTTTCATTCTTGACAACATAAAATGAAAAAGCGTCTGCAAATGTGCCAAAACAGACGAAGGACAATTAATTTATGAAACGTAATATTGGTATTTACGTAATCAGGTAAAATTGTTTATATGTTTGTGAAAGGTAATCTCTGAAAGTAGCGATTGCGAAAATTCTTTAACTGATTAAAAGCTGCACTATCACCTAGTGTAACTATTTAGGTATATCCTGGAATGATTCAGGGTTCTTGAGCACTATAGGCAGTGCCGGATTAGACTGTGTCTGATCCGGCACTGCAAGAGAAGCAAATTCTTCGGACCCCGTGCATTGGGGTGACCCCTCCCCTCCCTTGGGTCGTAAAAATTCATGTCAAGAGTTTACCTGTATCCTAAGAAATATAACCAATTCCAGATTTTCTAGAAAGTCCATGTATGCAACTGCCTACGGACTACATTAACTGTTATTTACAAACAGACCAACCAGTTTGTAAAGAAGTTCTAATTCATTCTTCTTAACCACATATTGTAAAACAAAATCCCTCACCGTGTCGGCCTGTCTGTCTGTTTGCGATATACTCAAAACTACGGAAAGGATTTACATGCGGTTTTCATCAATAGATAGAGTGATTCACGAGAAACATTTAGGTGTATAATACACACATATTAAGCTGTGCGCTGGCGTTTAATGCCCGTTAAGATCTGCCGTGACCTGTTTTGTACTTAGTGTCGGTGGTGGCCAACTATAACATGGTGTAAAAATTATTGGAATCGATTCAGTTACTGGTTCTGAACAAGTTTCGCATATATTAAAAATAAGTTTGTATATTCCGATCCTAGACGTAAATACCAGATAGCTCTTGGCTCAAGGAGCAAGGAAACGTAAACAAGGCCAGTGTTTCGATCATAAAATATCAAGAAGTCAAGATATTATTCCTTTAAATAAGCATATTGAACTCTTTAAACCACAAACCACGAGTTTTTGAAGTCTTGGTATACAGACAAAGTCATTTCGTATAACACGTATTACAACTTGGTGCGCCGGATTGAAAAACGCTATAATGTAATACACAATCCGGCTTAATGTGAGGTAGCCACCTCACGTTAAGCCGGATTGTGTTGGCGATACGTTTTACAAAGTGACATACAACGTTTAGCTGTATTGTCGGTGTAGGGTGGATATGAAGTTTGAAGTAGAGGCATATGAAGTATGAAGTACCGATCCAAGAAAAGCTTGGGTAGGATCAACGGAGGCCCCAGCGGGGTCTACCATTTCTGTCTGTAGGGTTTAAAGTAACCTAACACGAAGGGAATAACTCACTCTATCTACCATAAACACTTTCTAACCGTTCCTTTTTGGAGGTAGTGGAACAGAGAGTAAAGTCCCACGTACCTCCGTTGAAAAGGGAGGATCCTCCATCCAGACAGGTGTTATGTCTGGTGGGCTATTGCCCGATAGATGATTTCGGGTTTGTTCTATATGTTCCAATCGCGCCGCGAATCTTACTTGCGCGATGCAGGATTAGTTCATTTGTGACGACATAGATGTCGCTACACCTTCATTAAAAAAAAAAACTGTTTGCAAGATATTTTAATAAATGCGAGCAAAGCCGCGGGCGAAATTTAATATCTAATGAAGTTTATACTTCCATCACTAAATGGCTTTATAAATCTGAAAGCAGGCATATATCAAAGCCCAATTACCAAAGAATTTCATTACACCACAGTGAATATAAGACTGAACCAGTAACACGAATAAGCAACTCTGCAACTACAATTCAACATGGCAACTAACCACCCACGCAAACAAGAACCTTGATACAGCCCTTTATTTCTTTCTTATCGCCCACTTTTAATTCTCGGCCAAATAACTACCTCCAATACACGTGGAAATCCAAATAAAACGTAAACAATCCTAGATGTAACTGCGTAGTATTCACAATTTCGCATGACATTTGTACGCCACACAAAAAAACCAAGGCAAACGTCTATACAGTGTCGGTAGGTTCGTTGACACCAAAACCTCATTGGAAACACATACTTGAATGCACATTGAAGGTAGTACCTATCGTAATGGGATAAGGTTGAAAGTCGGATGGTTGATCAAACAATAACCCTACTGTTTAATACCGTGACAGTACTGAATGGAAGTAATGTTTCAAGAAGCATAATGTAAACACATAGCGTGCGAGAAGATTCGCTGACAAACGCAATTGACTTTAAGGGACGTGGTTATATAAGGATCGCCAAACTTAAGTGGCAATTTGCTGGACTGCTGGGCACATTGCTCTCAGAACAGATGGTCGATGGAGTCGAAAGGTTCTGGAGCGACGTACGAGAAGACGCAGCGTTGGAAGGCCTCCCATGAAGTGGGCCTGGTGAGGGTTGCTCGAATCCGATGTATGGGAGACACACAGGACCAGTCGTTGTGACAACACTAGAGGGAGGCCTTTGTTCAACAGTGAACGTCCTTCGGCTTCAGATCTATGACGACTTTCAAAGGAATATAATTTCTGTGATTTTTTTTTTACTAAATCACAAAACTTTCTTCGATTAAAATTTAATCGATTTAGAGAATTTGTGAATGTTTGAAACCACTAAGTTGCCCTTGCTTGAAGAATTTTTAATTAAGTTCAAATGTTTGTCAGTAAAAATCTTGCATGCACATATTTTAAGAAATAGTCAAAAACCTATTTAAATGTTTTTACAAGAAACGTTAATTGTATACCTTTAAGAAATGTCCTTTTAAACTGATTTTATAAAACGTGACCACAAAATAGATAGGTACAGAGGTCAATCTCATGTATTTACTTCACTTTTTAACCGACTTCGAAAAAAGGAGGAGGTTCTATGTTCGGCTGTATGTATTTTTTTTTTTTTTTTATGTATGTTCACCGATATCTCGGTCAATTGTGGACCGATTTCGAAAATTTTTATTTTGATTGAAAGATTATACTTCCGAATTGGTCCCATAAAAATATCTTTTTGATCTGATGATAAACTTCGAAGATATAGGACGAAACTCTTCAAAAAATCATAGCAGAATTGTCGTTTGTATATGTTTGTTCGCCGATATCTCGGTCAATTGTGGACTGATTTTGAAAATTTTTGTTTTGATTGAAAGATTATACTCTCGAGTTGGTCTTATAAAAATATTGTTTTGATCTGATGATGAACTACGAAGACATAGAACGGAATTCATCAAAAAACCTTAGCAGAACTGTCGTAACAAGTAAAATTGCTTTGTTTATAAATGTAGTTGGTGGCTGACTAAAGGAAAAAGGGGAGGGGTACATAGAACTGACCTGATGATGAAGACGGAAGGTAGGTAAGAGCCGGAACTTTGTAATAAATCAGTGTATCTTAGCCGTGTTTGGTATTATTAGAATTGTCATGATGATTTGATGATGGAACCGAATGGCGGAAGGTATCTATCTATTTAAGTTTGGCTGAGGGGTACTACTACTAAAAAGTGTGAAATAAAAAACTTTTTACAAAAAAAATACAACCGACTTCAAAAACCACCAAAAAATGCAAAATAACTTTCAATTTCGGAAGTCGGTGTTAAATAGCGAAGAGACCAAACTATTATAGAAACACCGACTTCCGAAATTGAAAGTTATTTTGCATTTTTTGGTGGTTTTTGAAGTCGGTTGTATTTTTTTTGTAAAAAGTTTTTATACGAATGCTCGGCGGTCGCTAGAAAAAGTACTCTGTGATCTAGCACTGGTTTAGCACGGTTTAGTCACGTACAAGATATCATGTCCGTGAGCGGTGTCTATGTGTGCGTTGCTCAAGCTCGCTTTGTTTGTAGATAGTCTTCTGTACTGTCTCTCTTCTGTGACGTTACATTGGTTGTTTGTTGGAAGTATACTCTCAAAGAATGGGGGTATTATAACAACTAAAAATCGTCATGAATCGTGTGTGAAAAAGGGATAGTGATAAATGGCCTGTATAGCTCTTTTTCTCACGTCGTAATTTTATAATAATAATTGATTCAGAGGCCGGTACTCCTGGACACGGCTCGTATTGTTAGGTTCCTTTCTCTGGAGCCATGACCGCCTGTACCTTGGATCCTGTTCCCGATACCGGTAGGATACTATTTTTAAATGTTATTTTTTGTGATTTTTTTTAATTTTAAAAATATAATTTTATATGTAAATTCAATGAATAAAGAAAATAATAATAATAATCTTTATTGATCGTTTATAAGTATTGCAGTACATGGGTATTTGATTTGTACATGTTAAAATTACACATTTGCTACAATTGGGTATTGGGTGCAGTTGTGATCTCCCAACTAGGTTACAATATGGTAACATAATGGTGGTGGTGGTGGTATGGTAATATGGTAGTATGGTATGGTATGGTAATATGGTATGGTGTGGTATAATTAAATTTTTATTCTAAATTCAATTGCGAAGATTCTTTCACTGACAGAGCTAGCTTACTAATATTGTCAGTATATTTTCGCACCAGGATACCCATCTCTGACATGTAGATTCATCCTTAATCAGGAAGTGTATGCAGTTTATGCATTTGACATTCTCAAAGGGGACTGGAGTGCGTAAGTGGAATCAGCCATGCGTTGAGTGGTGAAGGACAAAATCATATTCAATGAATAGGTTTGCGGACACGCTCGATGGTGCAATGTAATTCACTGAATATCTATAGCTAGGTTAAATGAATAATGATGATGAAAAATTACATTAAAAATATACTTACTGGAAAATTGGTTGATGTATTTTTTACACATTTTATAACCGATGTTTGGAGTTATTATTTGGCGTTCAATATTGAAACCAACAAAAGGCCAAATCAACCGTTATAGAAACTAATTAATGGAAACCGCCTAAGTCAGTTTCAATTCTCAAAAATAACATCAAACCCATATAATTAAAACCTACTGAACTGAAGTCTCCTTTATCCATACTTAATGTAATAAATGCTTTGATTATAATCTTCCTATAGCATACTGCTTACCATCAGGTGGGATCGCAGTCAAACACTACTTTATATCAATTAAAAAAAAAAACTTTTTTAAATATCTAAGTAACTATGTCCATCTGTTACACTTTTATGATGTTCAACTACTGAATCGATATCGATGGAATTTGGAACACAATAAGCTTGAACCCTAAGGAAGAACATAGGCTACTTTTTCTTTGGTTATGACTTCGACTTCGCATACACAGAAACATATATTATCATGAACGAAGCCACTGGCTGAAGCTAGTTTCTAAAAAAATAACTTGAATTTGATATTCTACTCATATTATACAACAAAAAAGTCAGCCAAAGCTAGAGTGAACAGGCTCTTAATAAACTACGCCTCACCATCAACGATAGCATCACTGCTTACCATCAAGTGGAATCGCAGTCAAGCACTATTTCATAACAAATTAAAAAAAAAGGTTTTGCGTCTGTGGACTCTGTAAAAGCCACGTTGTGCCTCTATACTGCGCAACAAATTTGGTCATCATGTAGAGAATTAATGCCGAATTATTTACGTACAATAAATACATTCATGTTGAACCTACGCAAAAAAATCTCGGTATTTATTCAAGTCATAAAATCGAGCGAAGCGGAGGCAACTCGTTAATCTTATGCAAAGAAGATTAATAAGGCACTTACATACTATAAACAAATATCACTTAACATCTAGGCCAGAGTAAAACGGCTCTCAATAAACTAGTGCGATTCACCATCAACAACTGCATCACTGCTTATGACTAAGAGGGGTCGCAGTCAAGCACTAGTTTACCTATATCATATTTAAAAAAAAAGCAGTCTGGCTTTATCCGGACTAATATTTAAACCCAAGTACTTCCAGACCACTTGAAAAGAGTAACAAATGTTGCTTGGCACAGCCAGATCAAGTATGAGTACTAAGGATTTACGAGGGTAACCATATTTCATGTTATTGACCTTAAAATATATGAATATAAGTGCTGCGTACCTAAGAAGCAATCGACTGTACCGTTTATTTTATTTGGATATCTACCTATAAGATTTTCCTACACAGATTCGAACCTGGGAAAAGAGCGACCAGTTTACCAATAGAAATCCTAGACCTGCAGGTAAAGCGACATAAAAGTCTTAAAAAATCAATTATTAGGTTTATCAAAAACACATAAACGGTTGGCGATGGCGATTTACTGCTCATAGCGCTCATTGTCAAGAAATTTAAAAAAAAACCTTTTAGATTTCACATAAGTACCTCCTACCACACCACCTACAATATGGGCGCTTTTAGAACGTCAGTAGCTAGTGCACTAAAGTGACAATGGCACTAGCTTTCAGCAATCGGAATTAATCCGTATCACAATAACATCCGAAAACCAATCAAAACGATAATCAAAAAGAACTTACCAGAAAACCACTTCCAAACTAAAAAAAAAAAAATTACAACTGCGCACACATCCTGCCAGCACCACACCTCGAATCAGACTAAATAATTTTAATGGGGCTACACGACTTTGTCATCTCTGCTTCCCGGGCGGAGGTAGTGACGTACACAACTGCCTAGCCCCCCGAAAACGACCCGTTACCGAGCGAGTCCTCGCCCGGACCATGCAACGATCAATACTGCATCCTGAAATGCTATTTTGGATCGAGAGGGGATGGGGCGAAGCTGCGGACTGCGTAGGCTATACGTCTGGCCCGGGCCCTCCTGGCGCAAAACCTGTTACCTATACGAGTTTCTACTTTGTACTTTTGTAGGTAGACTACAGCGGAGGTGGGGTTAGATCGGCAGATGGGGATTATTATTAAATATTTCTGATGTCTAGACAGGGGTGTTGTCGAGGGGAGATATATTATTATTTCGGTAACATTCTCAATTGGTAGAGACTAGATTTGTTTGATGTTCTTTGTTAGAGGATTTTCTGAGAAGCCGTTGAAACACCGTTCGTAGTCAAAAGTACTGTTGTTTTCAACTTTAAGAAAAATACTTATCATCTCACTAGTCTTCCCAACAAGCTTTGGGTCGTCTTCCACTCTAAGCGGCAGTGGTGGAATACCCGTGTACACCATGGAGTAACACGATACTCTTTCGATATAAAATAACCGCAGAAAATCTAACAATTCTAAAAGAATGCTACATAAAACAACAGAATCTAATTTTTCGACTGAATCGTTGTGACTTGGCAGAGGTCCTCGACCAGCAGAGAAATGTGATAGGCTTACAATTGATTGCATTGTTATCATCTGTTATCATACGACGTATGTTGCACCTTTGTTATGACAAGAGAGTTACGAGCTGTGATAACGTCGCTTGAAGTCGACAAATTATAGAAGCTGCACGTTCTAATTTCACAAGAAAATTTGCAGTTGCATACGTTTTTTTTTATTATTGATAGGCTCGCGCCTGACGTAAGCGATGATATGGTCGAAGTAACGTATTCAGTCTTGACTAAATGGCCTCTAGGTTGCTATAAAAACTGAGTCCGACAGAGAATTCCACTCTTTAGTTGAACGAACAATGAATGTGTTTCCAAAACATTATGTGCATATGGGTAGGATGTGCACCATGTACCTACCGGTGGCGTATCGCCGTATGTGTGGTAGTCCGATAATGAAACTGGCTTGGCGGAATTAAGATATGCAATTCCAACGCTTACAGCAGCTTTAAACCGACAGGCTAGCAACTCGGCGTCGGTCCTCAAGACTCTGCTTCTACTTGACGAGTGCATCACTATCAAGAAATCTTCTCATAGACATAAAGGTCTATGAACCGCCTGCACTAGTTGTGCAGATGACCTGGGGCCTTAACATGTCAAGTGTGAGAGCGAGAAAGACGAATGGAGGTGCACACCCTACTTTTATTTTTATTTTATTGAGGACAAAAAACAGTTGCATGTAAGAGAAAATACAATAAAATCCTTAAGGGCCGGTTCTAGTCACTGTTTTTTTTTTTTTTGTATGAACTTTGCTCGGGACTATGTCGACTTCGCGACCCCAAAACAGCGGTTTTATTTTTATATATAAAAAAAAAACTACTAAAGATTTTTGTTTTTGCGAAGCGCTATTTAATAATAAGCTTTTTTTGTAACTTTCAAGTATTTCCGTAACGTAATCTCGTTTGAAATCGTGAATTAGGGTCAGAATCGCGATTTTTTTTATCGAGGCAACTAATTTATATCATGTTTTCATTTCTGCCAAGCGCTTGGTCATATAGTCAATTTTAATAAAATAAATTTTCATGGTGTTCTCTTCTATATTTGTGGATCTCCAGAGGTTTAAAAAAGTATAAAATGAGTAGAACCTGGCCTTAAAACTAGATGCACGAACATGTAACTCGATCCAAAGTTCACAGAAGAGAAATGAAGAACTGTGGTAAGAGGTTACAGAATACAGTGCCATACGTGAAACTTTTTGCATAACAAAATAAAATAATTTATTTCGACAATCATAATTAATGTAATATAATTATAATATAATTTAATTCAATTATTCTTAATTCCATTTAATTTAAATATTTTTATTTCAATTAATTCAATGCAATTTATTTTATTCTAATTCAATTTTTAACAGCTCTGTTTAGATCGCGATCGCGAAACTATTATCAACTACGGTTTTTTTTTTTTTAACGTAGGTAAAATCATCCAATGACGAATCCCGCCCTTGGGTGGGGCGGGAAACAGTGTCAGACTTTTACTGACTAAAAACCTACCTTTCCATTCCTTGCCTTTATCCTGGGGCCCGTGGTGACAGTCTCACATAACCTTTGGGCCCCAGTAGGCTTCGGCCCTGCTGGACCCCTACAGTTTGCTGACATGGGTTGGCTTCAAGTCTAACCTGATGCAGCTCAATACCAGTATTATACTTATACGAGCAGCTCCCTATCTGGCCTCCACAACCCAAAAATCGGCAACCTTGACAAAGCTGGCGTCATAAGTAGGTAAAAATTGGGGTTTCCAGATCAAAGATCTGTATCTTTCCTGGCTTCTGACTATCGTTGACCACTGTCAAAGACCTACAAATGACAGCCGGCACTAACGGCTTAATATCCTTTTCGATGTACGGAGATATCTCAATTTATGTTAAGATGGTCACCTAACTACAGATCGACCTCGGCAAGCCTTTGAATACCGAACCTTTTGAATACCGTAATTAGAGACACAATAGAAAGACAATAGGTGGGCGGACACCGGTGTCCTCTTGATGCTTAACAGTTTAACTTTAGATAGGTATTGAGTGACTGTTATTACTTAGGTACAAGAACCTCTCAGTGCAAAAGAACTTAATTCAAATTCTGAAACAGAACCTTTATTCGTAAACATAGGTACAATACGCGACATGTAATTTGAGCCAAAATGGCGATCGACCTACAATTTGCAGTAACAGATTTTCGGTCTCAATCGAAGCGGGGGGCTGCGCGTAACCATAGCGACAACGGCCATTTTGGTTCAACTAATTTACCGCGTACTATAAAATGTATGTTCGGTTGTTTGTCTGTAAAAAAATGTGACTAAACAAATTAGAGATTTTTGTAAATAAGACTAAAAGTATTAAAAGTTATCTAGACAAAAAATCTATTTTAGTTATTTATTTCTATAAGTACTTAATTTCAATTCAAGTTACGTAGGTACTTACACTATTTTTCGAACAAAAACATCGCAAATATTATCAGTCGTAAATAGGAATTATCTATCTCGGCTCTAGCTATACCTACATTACTTTTTATACAAAAATTCTACGACCGACAAATGTCAGTGCTGCGTAAAATTCGATGACGTCATCCCAATTCAAAAAATTAAAACTGCGTAGTCGGCGCGGCGCGGTCCAAATCACGAGACACACTGACAAACCGTAAATGTATGATAGTTTCACACTTTGACTACCCATTGCTTTTAAAGTTCAGATTTTTTGCTCGACCACGTGCAAAAACACGCCATGGAAATCGAACTAAGCGATATATCACACTGAGTATGAATATCTTTGTTGATATGTCTACGTGCAGCGCTGCGTTGGGCTTTTAGATCGCAATTACGTTTATGCGCATTTTGTTATTGACGATGTCGGCGTCACCGCCATACTAGTTCGAAAATTCAAAATCAATACTATCATGGCTAGGGTTGCCGCCTGTACTATATTTTAATCAATTGTACTACTTATTATCAACAAATAATATAGTACGCAAAGTACTAATGTATTTTTATATTTAATTAAAATATTGAAAAGTAGTTTCCATACATACATAAAAATACGTAACAACATCGCAGTCTGAAGAGATACAAAATGAGTTCGTTGCACTCACTCAGCATCCTACAGCTTCATACATCTCAAACTTTCTTAAATGAGTCAACAACTTGACTCCTATTTCCGTATGAAAGTTTCGAAAATGTAACTGTTCTGAGGATAGAAGTTTTGAATAAAAATAAATGTGTCAAGTGCAATATTTTTTTTTTTTAAGTATTATTTATTGTTCGCAATGATTTGAGGAAAATACCTAACCAATTAATTTCTTTTTTGCTATGTAACCTCTAGAAACACAATACAAAGGCAAGCAAGCATCCCTGAAGAGACATATTAAAATTAAAATTTTCAGATACTCCTTTTTGTTTTGTTGATTAATAAATCTGTAAAAAATGTTTTTTCATTGGTGTTCCTCCAAAATTTTTCGGTTTTAAAAAAGTTTCCGGAAAACTGAGCTAGACTTTGCGTTACCGAGTTCTAGCCACTCAGGGACGGACCTTTAATGCAGTTCAACGAATTTACTATCGATTCGAAAAAAGGTGGCAACCCTAGTCATGGTTGCTATGCATCTTTTATGCGTTCGGCAATGCAGATAGACCTGCACCAGACTTGGCTAGACGAAGAAGGTATTATTAGCGTCTACTTTAATTATGTATGGGTTTTACTTAAAAACCCAAGTTGGTTGTTGTATCGATCGATACCAGGATTTTATTTTTAATCAGGGTCCCGTCCCGATTTCTCACAGTTGAAAATATATATTACTAGCTGCTGCCACTGGAAAATTATCGCAAGGGAACATACTCTATGGGTAAAAAAAAAACTGGGCAAGTGCGAGTCGTACACAGGGTTCCGTACACACTAACTTATGTAAATAGTTCAATTCCCGATTCGAATTTTGAAGATTTTTCCGAATATCGAATCGGAAAAAGTACTCGTACTTTTTTACAAGCTTTTATTTAGTTTCACCTGACCGATGTTTTTCTGTGTGTTAAATTTTGCAATTTAAATTTGATCCACTTCCCGGTTACGGATTGAGCTAAAATTTTGCATGCATGTATAAATCAGATGACAATACAAAATTATTATGACGTCGAGCTGATCTGATGGTTGAATCGGAATGTGCCCATAGGAACTCGGTGGTTAAACGATACAACCCCATCGAGTTTGGATACGTTAGATCCGTCTTGACGAGTACTTTGAAGCTAGATAGTAAGTGAGGCAACTAGGTCTGATGATGGAGCTGGCAGATGGCCATAGGAACTCGGTAATGAGCGTAATAAGATAACCTTATCGTGTATGAGCTTCTTAGTCTTGATTAGTATTAATTATAATAATTATATAGGTATAAGTACTCGTAATTATATCGTGCTAAACTTGTAACGTAACTTCAAATTTACAGTTTTTAGATTTATTCTGATACTTGTGCTTTATGACCTTGCTTCATGCCAAATTTCATGTTTCTAGGCCAACGGTAGGGTACTTCCCCCTATGAATTTTGATCCCCTTGAGAGTGTCGAAATATTTATACGTTTTTTGCGATATAAACGGCCGCATGTTTTTTTTTTTTCGTTAACTTGGATATTTTATTTTTTTGCAGATTCAAGGGACCACAGACCTGAGTATATGACCGCTGTGTCCTCGTGGGGACGATCGGCGGCAGCGATCTCTCGTGCCGGACCTTAGTACAGACCTTGGTACAGGCCATGGTCCGGAGCTAGGAGGATTAGCAGGAGGCCGCCTTCTTCTGCGAAGCAGTAATGCTAGCAAAGGAGGAGGCCGCACGCGTGAGGCAACGGTCCTCATGCCCCAGTCGCCGCAGGGATTCCGATCCCGATATCCGGCCACCGTAAGCACGGGCTTGCGGACGGCGAGCAATGGGTAGCTCGCCGTCCGACCGTCCGGTAATCGTCCGGACCGGACCCAAGTCGTCAACGGCGTATGTTGTTCCACGCGCGCCTCAAGATATCAGCAAACCGTAAGGGCCCAGCAGCATTTTATATTATTACAGCTGACCTGGCAACCATTCATCAAATGAGGGTTAGGGGTAAGAGGGTAAAAAAATAGCCCACGGCCTATTCTCAGACTTGCCAAATATACACAAAAAAAACCTAACAATTATAACCGTTTCGGAGGAAGTCGATAACAAAGACTGACACGAGATTGTTATGTATAGGATATTAGACAAATGAAAAAAAAAAGAATATGGACGTATGAGAGTTAACAGATAGCAAATTCACTAATATGCTTTGTGATAGAAAGGTCTTTCTGAGTCAGTGAATGCAACTTCAGACATTTATAATGCCAAGAACAGATGTGTAAGTATGTCTTCCCTTTTCTGCTTTATTTGTTAAACTTAAGGAAAGCATTCTACATTCGATGGAGGGAGACATACAGGACAAGTCGTTTTAGCGACACTTGGGGAAGCCTGTCAAACAGGGGACATTTTTCGGAAATAATGATGATGATGATTAGTTATTTATTTATTTAATTAATAACAAAAATTGTCTAACAACCAATTACTAAACAAATGATGAAGGTAAAAATTACATTCAAACCATTTATTACAACTACACCTGTACTTCAATAAACCAAGGATTCGTTTAGATATTCAGAAAGTTGGTATTAGCAAGCTCTATGACATTACTGGTTAAAACAGTTGGCAATTTTTTTTTTCTATTTACGTTGCTCCACACCAAAGTCATTAAATATAGACTACCAGTAGACAGGACATAGCGAACAAAATCGTGATCCGAGACTTGTTACTTAGGGGTAGTACTCGTAAGTCGCTCAGTGTCTCAGTCTAGTGTGGACTCTCAGTCTAACCTAACCTAACCTAACTTCAGTTTATTTTCGTAAATATTTACTCTGTAATTAATTAGAATTCAATAATTTTCACAAAATAGCGTAAAAACATATAAAATTACAAATTTAATTCGCATGTTTACTATTGAAAGCTAGATGACATAGGATGACAGTTTTTCTAAGACATTACTTCTAATGTCCGCTCTATAGTATCTCTTACACCTGTATCGTGGACGCGTTCAGAAACTTAAATTCACACACGCAATACACCTAGATCCAGAAAAATCTGTAAGTCATAAAAATACATTTGCTCCGTGCTTGAATCGAACACGCGACACGCAGCGCAGCAACCAATGGTCTCAACCAACGCGCCTACAGTTCCATCAGCTATTTATTGGAAATCTTGGAAGACATACAAATTATTAACTTTCCCTTCAGCTACATTTCTTTCATACCGTCTAACAAAAGCCTCGTGCCTGTACTTAATGAAGCCAAATAAATTATGCGCTTTTAAAAGAAAATTAATTTAGATTTCAACACTGGTCACATGGAAACACCAACCGTACTAATACAAAGTTACACTCGCCCCCTCGTGCCTCTAGGTAAAAACTCAAAAGTTTCTATAGAATTTTGTTTGGTATCCCTTACAAAAAGGTTCCCCTCGGGCATCAAATACAGGGTGAGGCAAGGGCGGTATCAGAAAACGTTACAAATAGGGCGATTCAAGGTCCTTTGAATTAATATCTGGATATGGGGGAACTTCAACCGTTTTCGCAATATTGCGCAGAATTAGTAATAATAATAACTATGTAATGGCCAAGCTTAAGTGGCAGTGGGCAAGGCACATTTGCTCGCAAAATAGATGGTCGATGGGGACGAAAGGTTCTGGAGTGGCCACGTACGAAGCCGCAGCGTTGGAAGATCCTTAAGTAGCTTCTAGAACTATGGGTTTCCTGAAATTTCCCACGGCTCTTGCGGGCGACCGCCTTGCTGGACCTCTGCGGTTTTGGCATCTTTTTCAGGGGCGCGTAGTTGTCAACCCGTTCGACAACCAGTCAGACGGTGAGCTACCCGTTGCCCGCCGTCGGCAAAAAAAAGAACAAGAAGAAATTTAAAAAAAAAAGACCCGACCAAACACTAAAATCAGAAAGAGAACATTAATGTTTTATCAGCCTAACGTAATTCAGGATTAGTTTGAAGAAGTCTCACAATATATCGAGGACCTATTGCCATAAAACAGGCAAAAATCCAGACTCCAAGCTGCTACTGAGAAATCCAGATGGAAAAGCCACAATGTGACCAGGGACAACTTTATTGAGGATGATGGTGATGGTTAAAACCGCATTGAAAAGCAACCTTCCATTGAATCCAAATAGATTGAAATAACCTCTTGAATCTTTGTATTGATGTGGTAAGTGCAAAAATGTTAAAGTTAATAAAATACAAACATGTGTAATGCATTTTAATTGAAAATTATGTGTCAATATTGTATTAAAATCATTAATAAATTACAATTCAATTGTGCATAAAATATATTTTATGTTGCAGTAAATACTGAAAAAGGTCAGTTCTAATTTAGTCCAATTTTGGGATGATTTCTTTTTTTCTTTAGTAATTATATTTTATTATTAATTATTATAATGCTATTTTTAATAACAGTGGATAGTATTCCATATAATTACTATAAAATATGTCTAACTTTTGAAAGAAAGAAAGAAAGAACAACAAGAAAATGTGACATTTTAGTGTCACAAATCAGACACGTAATCTGTATGGTTCTTATTTCATTACTTGTTTACTGTGTGATCTTTAAAAGAGAATTTAACCCCTGAGTTTGTCTCGATTTTGTTCTCAGGGTAGTCAGCTGAGGGCTGATTTCATCGTTCAATATAAAAACTTAGTTTAACTAAACTGAGCTCAGCGTAATCTAATTTAAAGACCCGTGTCATAAACATGGGCGACAACAAAAGAATTGAAACTGAGATTAGCGTAAACTAGGCTCAATTCATAGCGGTGAAACGCAAAATGAAGTTATAATCTCGCTTAGGCGCTCAAACTTCGTTTTGTTTTATATAATCGCGATTAGTTTATTGGTGAATTTGGCCCTAAGAAATACCGACCTCATCTAGTTTAAATTGACGTGTAAAAATGTGTTTTAGAAACGTATTTTCTAAATAAATATCATTTACTAGTACAGTCAAAATTATAATAACCAAACTTCAGTTCATATTAAAGCTCATAAACAACCAAATGGCCTGTTGGTTTAGTGGTCAGTGGCCCTGACTGCAATGCCGGAGGGTGTTCGATTCCCACCCAGGACAAATGTTTGTGTGATGAGCACGATCATTTGTTCTGTCCAGGTGTAATTTATCTATATTATGTATGTATTTATTTAGAGAAATATAAGTATGT
This sequence comes from Leucania comma, assembly GCA_958295575.1. Lineage (NCBI taxonomy): Eukaryota > Metazoa > Arthropoda > Insecta > Lepidoptera > Noctuidae > Leucania > Leucania comma. Next base: position 15,638,688 of record OY282477.1, on the reverse strand, counting down.
TTATCAGTTGTCTAGTACTCATAACACAAGCTCTGCTTAGCTTGGGACTAGACGGCGTTGTGTGATAGTTGTGGAATATTATATTGTATTATATTAAATGCACCCACATGAACTTATCGACACCAAGTTTAAATATAACATAACAACGCATAAACGGCAATAGATTACAAGTCTGCCAGCATAAACTGACGTGGCGACAAATTGTTGCTAAGGGCATATAACAATAATTATATGTTTCCCGGTGACCTCTTAACCATCTGTACATACAGCATCCCAGCCAGCTGATACAATCATAGCGTTCGCAGATGAGTATTTAAATGACAAAAGAACTCGCACCTTGAAATGATGTACACGTACAGTCATATGCATTCATACATTTGCGCAAAACTTAATGGCTTGTTAAATTCTAACCGATACTTTAAATGCGAAATCAGCTGTTTTTTTTTCATGTTTTCATCAAAAATTAAACGATTTAATGAATTCTATTATACACTGTTAAATTTTGGTCATTTTAATCCCGTGGAGGGTCGATGCGGGACATGAAACACTATCGATTTATAAAGATAAAATTAAAAAATAAAGTACTTTTTTTCTAAAACTCGAATTAATATACGAATGTACGAAATTAACTTCTTTGACACAATGAAAACTTATACTGAAATACTACAATACTGAATACTATAATGAAGTAATACTCATAATTATCAGCCTTTTTAATGTTCCCACTGCTGGGACACAGGCCTCCTCTCTAAGAGAGGGAATCCACCACGCATGCCCAGTGCGGGTTGGTGAATGTCACATGTCTTCAAATGTTTGGTTCTAGGACATGCCGGTTTCCTCACGATGTTTTCCTTCACCGTTTTGAGAGCAGCGGTGATGAAAATAAATTACACAAAATAATGCGTCTGGCTGGGTTTGAACCCGCGACCTCGTAAGTCGAGGCCTTTATTATTATTACCACTCGGCCACCACTGCTCGAAGTAATAATATGCACATTCGTAATATCATAAAATTTCAATGAACAGTTTGCAGGAAAATCTTTTGTGTTTTACGTTTTTGTCACATATTTATACTTATGACTGTATCTAGGCGCTTTTCATTGTGTAAATGATATATAATTATTGCGAGCTACTTAGCAATTGCCCATTGATGTGTAAAGTGTAATCTATACTAGTAATCTTAACTGCAAGTTTGCAGTTACTACCTATCAGCATATAGCATCTTAAAAATTATTATGCGTTTTAAAAAACTAGCGTTTTATAAATCAATAAGATCGTACGAGTAGCAACACATGTTTCAAAACTATGATTTTGGAACGATAGCCGAGAATTTAAGAAATAGTTTTTGTTAGACTTTTCATTTGGTTTTCAGTTATATTCTTTATTATACCTGTAACAATATCTTCTGTTAGGTATTGTTATTGAAATAGCTGAAACATCGCATTGTGATTCTTTACTTTTTGATGTTTTTTCTTTCACAAATAAATAAAGAATTCAACATTCGTTGTTTATTGTGTAACATGTACTTAAATGTTAAAACTAAAGTCATGTTTTAATTGCGAAATGGTTAGTCATTTTATTTAATATATCATCATTTTATATAACAACAGCTAAAAATAATAGTAATAAACAATTGCTATTTTTGACATATCTTTGAGTGGGGGCTACAGACCAAAAGTTGGTCAATGTTACTACTCCATTTGCTTTGTTATCTCATTTACAATGTTGATAAACAAATATAAATGATTGCATAAATATTTTACACATTAGTGTACCAAACATACCTATTATTTGGAATAGGCTGTGTCTAAAGACAAAAAAAAACATAAACTTTCTATTAGCACGCACTTAGGTAGACGCACTAGTTCATCATAGGACCATGACCTAACATTAGGTCTTTAAAAGTATTAGTTTCTTAGTAAATAACCATGTATAAAGTATTAGCAACTATGTTGATCATAATAAATAAAATACATATCACAATAAGAATATACGCAGTAAGTTTTGTTTCTCAGTTAGCAACAAACGACCGGCCGATACCAAGCGAACTGCGTCGTTCGTTCGCGTCAAACGATGTTCATTTTATGCGGCGTAGTAACTGACAGTTCCTAACCTAAAAAAATCCACATTCAACCACTCAAAACACTGCAAACACACAACTTAAACATACCGGCGTAAATAATAATCTAATTTACATATTTTTTCTCACAAGAATCAATAAAGAAATGAATCGCTACTCACGATTTGTAATGATTGTCGGAGTGTCGTGTCCGCCCTAGCGACTGCCTCAACGCACACTGGCTGCGCCGCGTCGCGTTGCGCAGTGGGAACGACCGCGCGCGTTCACTCTTCTTATTTTTAACAAACAACTTTTTAAATCGGCAATGGATCGCTATAGACAGACAAACTGCAGCGACTTGCACAAGCAGCGGACGAGACGTGTCGCAACGGCTTGTATTGTAGCCCTCCCCACCTTGGACAAACTGACCTTATCGTTTGGCTGCACTCGGTAACAGTGAGTGCAATATATAGACGTACTTACTTACTAAAGCGCTATGTCGCGAGACTAATAAAGATTAATGTTTCTTCCAGTAGTACTGAAAACTACTGAAGAGCTGGCGGCCTCAGAGCTGGCAGCTTAAAAGAACGGATATGTCCCTGTCTTAAATAGACAAAACTTTAGAGTTAAGACAAAACAACGGCAAGAAACTTACCGGTTTTTGCTTAAGCCGCTCTCCTTTGCACCGACTCATTCAGAAACTAGTATTTACTAACCGATAACTTGAAAATTTAGGAAAAAAACCAATAAGAATTTAGACAACATTTCGACACGTAGTTACACCGGTGGTCGAGGGGGAACTGGCCGGTCTGGCTGCATCGAGGTAGGACCCAACAACGCAGCGCACTAATTGGAGACCCATTTCTATCAGACATGCGCTTCAATATCGAACTACTCTATTCTGAATGCTGGAATGAATACGAAATATTTTATCTCTCGCACACAGATCGTTAAAATAATATACCTATAAAAAAAAGTGCATCTACACCGGCACCGCACGGCCGCGCCCTTCCATCAATATTTCTACCTAGTCCTATACATCCCGTGCTTAATCGTTAGCATTAACATAAATCTTCATTAACAATATCTTCTAACGTCTCAAACTTGACCTACATTTTATTTTGGGCTTTGTATGCTATGCGGAAAGTGAGAATAGGCAAACTATTTTTGCATCTAGACATTTCAGAGAAATCCCTAATTACCACTCTTACTGTAACACAGTCCTAGGAAGCTTATTGGTAGTTTGGTGCAAATACGATGCTGCGTAATATGTACTGCGTTTCTTGCAGAAAACTGCGCAGTAACTAACCTAGGTCAATTATGAAGGACAATATATAAAAATGCGTTTCGGTTCATAATGTTTTCAATACAAAAATATACTACAGAACGAATTAGTTTAATTCAGTGGCTTTTGTATAATTCCTTACATATTATAAAACAAAGTCGCTCATCGCGTCTGTCTGTCTGTTCACGATAACTCAAAAAGTACTGTACAGATTTTTATGTAGTTTTCATCAATAGACACAGTTATTCACGAGGAATCTATTGCAACATATGGAAAACAAAGACAATAGGGCTATGATTTTTGGAGTCTTAAGTGGACTGGTTACCATGAACTATGTTTAACTATGGCCCCTGCCTGTAAAATGCTATTAATACCCATCGATAAAAAGGCAGGGGATGACTTGCACACTCAATAAATGGGCCCCCAAAAACACACAAAAAAGAATGAGGCACTTGAGGGAGGCCTATATCCAACAGTGGATGTTGGACATAGGCCTCCTTCAAGTGTCGCCATAACGACCGGTCCTTTAAGTCTCATATCCATCCAAAGATATCAGGATTCCCGCGACCCTCACAAGGACGTCAGTCCACCTTGTAAGAGGATTACCAACGCTGCGTCTTCCGGTACGTGGTAGACACTCCAGAACTGTTTTCCCCCTCGACCGTCTGTTCTGCGAGCAATGCACCCTGCCACAAAGATAAAAATGAAAAATAAAGTACTTTCTTTTTAATTCGAATTAATTTACGCATTTACGAAGTTGATTTCTTTAAGTAAACGTCAGCTGATCGAGGCCAATGTACTGTAGGTAGTTAGTAAGTAACGACCGCTAACTCCCTACAAGGTCATTGACTCGTTTACATATAGAAATTAATTTCGTACATGCGTAAATTAATTCGACTTTTAAAAAAGTACTTTATTTTTTAATTTTCTCTTTACAAATCGATAGTGTTTCATGTACCGAATCGACCCTCCGCGGGATTAAAACGATTTTAATTTAGTTGCTATTGCAATTACTAAAAAAATATATGTTGCAACAATGCATTGAAGATTTCTCAAAAGGAAAAAATAGTTCTCCAAGCACGGAAAACATTTGATTAAATAACTGCGCAGTTTTTAAGTTACCTACAAGGTCAAATTCAAGTGCACTTGAGAATCTTCTCTTAATACCTATATGTATAAATCTAGCCTAGCTTTTTTTTTACATGGGAAATCATCAAATACCTTCTCCCGTCCTGGGGGGAACGAGCGGGAGGGAGTGTCAGACTTACTGACTAAAACCAACAAGTGTTTCTGTAGTTATCCTTTTTCGGTTTGAAGACATTTATTTATTTATTTAACCATTTATGTACACACGTAAAAGAAAATAAAAGAAAAGAAGAAGGAAACAGAAAAATAGGTACAAAGGTGATGCTTATTTCTAAAGAACTGTCGTCGGCCACCTCTTGTGCTCGCATTACTGCCGCCACCCATTCATTCACACTCCATACTGTCCCTGAACCAAGGTCGGACGTATGGGTTCGCCTCCAATCGCCTCCACGAGGACTCGGCGGTGCTCTGCCCAATCGGGACAGATCTTCACTGTATGCACTATATTGGGGTTTCCAGTCATACTGTATGCAGCTGGATACCAGTATTTAACATGGAACAACTGCCTATCTGACCTCCACAACCCAGCAATTGGGTAACACGATACCCCTTGGCAAAAGATGATGCCAGAGTTTCTATAAAGTCTGCCACCTTCCAATAGGCCCACCTTCCAATAGCTAAGTGTGTTAATCCTTGGATAGGTATTTTTGAGCTGAATAGAAGTCTAAAAATTATGGCACCAAGTCCCAAATCTTAGTCTATTCAGAGTTATTCTCGGTTTAACATGTTATCTTTGCCAATAACCAAGTATTAATAGTACACGGCAAATAAGTTGCACCAAAATGGCCGTCGTTACGCACAGCCCCCCGATCGCTATTTTCATCATTTTGGGATGGGAATGTTAAAATCAGTTAAGTAAGATGGTCACCTCTGAACACGTGTAGCTGTTATTATTCTAGCCACAAGCTCCCTAAAACAAAGAATCGAAGATTACACAATAGTTTTTTTAAGGTTGGAAATCGTCCAATGACTGCTCCCGCTCTAGGGCACAGTGGGAAGCCGTGTCAGACTTTTGCTGACTAAAACCACATCTATGTTCTTTTTTGCCCTTTCGGTTCCAGGACCACGAGTGCCCCTTTCGGAAGTAAACCCAAGGCCCCAGTAGGCTTCGGCCCTACTGGGCCCCTTCGGTTTTGCTGAAATCTCTTTGAGGCGTTGCTTTACTCCTACGGCAATCTGTAGTTCTTGTAAAAACCTTCTATACCCATATTACGGACGCAAGGAACCACAAAGTATGGCAGAAAAAAGAGGGTGGCCGGCAGATACCCAGCAGCGAAAGGTTCCTGACTGAAATCAAGACGAAGATGACCCAGATTCCAAAAGAAAGACAATAGGCATACGATATTTTAGAGCAAAGAGTACTGAGTAAGCAATGTACAATGATAAAGTGCGAAGCGCTTGCCTTATCTTATCTAGTGGGCCGTTGACGTTAAGTGGGGGATACACAGACAGACAAGAAAACCAGGTGTTGTCAGATAGGCAGTATGTTCAGCTACAAGGCTGTTTGGTTAGGTGCGTTGGCCCCTAGCTGGGGAAACCGCGTGTTGGGCAGCGAACCCCTCTAAGCAATACCTAGGGTTATCAACCGTACTCTAATATAGAGTATTAGCTGCCCGCCACAGTTCGCTCGGGCGCAATTTTTTTACCATTTCTTTTAATTTTCATTCACACAAACTTTGTTCTGACAATTACGAACAAAACAAAAAAAAATAAACAAATAGTTCCGTTCTGTATTGATGCATATTTACAAATACATGCTCGATTTCTATTAACAAAAGATATATTATCATCTTATAATTTTCATAGAAAATCGTGTTCAAACCTAGGCGGATATCGCTACCACTATTGGTAGCAAAATTTATATTTATTTCTGCTTGTTGTGCTCTATTTTGCGGATAATCTATAAATGTAGAGTAAATCAAATATTCAAAATATATTTAAAAAAAAAAAAACATTTTAATTTTGAATTAAACTTATCACCGAAAAATTTTATCTTTTCGGTGATAAGTTTAATTCAAAATCTCTATTTTTATGTAAAATAAATAGGACTGAAGTGTTAGTATTCATTATGTATAACTTTTTATCCCTCATAGTTATATCTTGCCAATTCAGTATTTTACTGTAACATTTTTGTCGTTTCGGTGATAAATTACAAAGTGGCGTTAGATAAAAGAAAACCCATGGCTTTATTGAAAGTGTTCGGTAGTAATTGGTATTAAAAACAACGAAATATTTATTACAAAAAAAGTAAAATAATAAAGAGAAGTACTTAACTACTTTTTTTTTCGAATAATTTATTCTTCATTTTCTTTTTCTAACATCAAATATACTTTATTGTTACCATAAAAAAGGTAGCAACCCTAGTGATACCTGGTTGGCTTGTTTCGGCTGCCGCAGAGACAGTGCCGACTGTGTCCCATAAACACCCGTGGTGATAATGTTATGGTAAATATGAAAGCAATAGGCACGGTGCAAATCGATCGATTGATCGTCGATCTGTCGACGACATCGAAATCATCATCTTCCTGTCCGTATTCCTATTAATTTCAGGGTTGGGGCAAGAATGTCCTGCTCTGCCCAGAAGACACGGCAAGGCATACCCTGGCCTAGTGTGTCATATGAGAAGAGCCGCGCTGTGCCCTCGGTTCGGAAGTCGGAAACGACTTGTCACTGCCAGCTATGGTTCAGACCATGGTCGGCAGTACAGAGCGCTGGGACGCGGTGATCTCCTTCTGCGAGAATGGTGATCTCGCAGCAGAAAGATGCAGAAAGGGAAAGGGAGACGAGTTCTCTCCCGCCCCATAACAGGCGCTCCGGGCGTCGTTGAAGGGCAGACAAAGCCCTCTTCCAAGCCCCTAAAAAGGTCCAGGGCCGATGGATTATTGGACTTCCGTCTGCCCAATCTTTTAGATCTAAGATGGTGGCGCGTAGTGTTAGACGCGCGCTTCTCTTAGGCATATAAGAGAGCGACTCTCCAATACAAGACGAGACCCTCGGGAATCGGGCCACCACTAGCAGCAGAAGTCAAACTGCACCTTCGATGTCAAACAAGTGTACGAGGGAATATCGCGGTGGTTTTAATCAGTAAGAGTCTGACAGACCCCTCTACCCACCTCAAGGTGGTGAACATCCATGAGGATTTACACGACGAAAAAGAAAATAGCATGTTCTGCCCTCCTATAGCAACAGACGCCTCTTTTCCAGCTTTATCGTCTCAAAATCATTTCTTTGGTCTTCCTGACCACTTAATATTTTCTTGTCGATATTTTCGTCTTTCTCCAGCATCACTGTCATATAGTTGAGTCCAATGTCTGCACCTTCCAATCTCGGTATCCTGCAATTCATGGGTGCCGAGATATCATTAGACCTTTCATACCGATCCTGTGCGTCTCGCATCCATCGGGTTCCTGCTATTCTCACCGGGTCATAGGCCCACCTTGTGGGTGGCCTTCCAACGCTACGTCTTCGGATACTTTTTTTTATGATTAGAAGTCATCCAATGATTTCTCCCGCTCTGGGCGGAAGGAAAGGACCGAGCGTGACAGACTTTTACTGACTAAAACCACACGTTTCCTTCAGTTGCCCTTTGCGTGCTAGGACTACGGCATTCCTTTTCAGAGTTGGCTGGACAGACTAGGCCCCTACGGTTTGCTGACATCTCCTTGAAGAGCGCGTCTTCCGGTACTTGGTCGCCACTCCTGAAACTTTCGTCCCCACAGCCAGTTCAGTTTGGCAATGGGCAGTAGGATTGATTGTTTCATACATTTTTTAACGAGCGATCTAAGTTGCTAGTACAACGAGGTATTCGAGACTGCTCAGTGCCCAACGCAACGATACAAGCTGTTGATTAAATTTCAATTCTACATCGTCAGATAAATGAAACTGCTAGCCCAACGGTATATAACGATAATCGCCTAATGTGGAAACGGCCATACTCATTCGCCAAAAGCTGCCACCTTCGGAACAAGAGACAAAGAGGTAAACACACCAGTAAAAGAATAATGGTGCTTTAAGTACTTAAAAAATAACGTACCTAATTACTAATTAGAACAAAATATTTGTAACGCATCAACTTCCTCATGAAAAACTGTAGGCCGTTGGCAAGGTAAGAGAAAATCTTTTTGTCATTACCTCATTACCTACTGATCAAGTAATCACTTGTCTGAAGGCCCCAGCTGGCATCACTTCCTGTTTAAAGTACGGTTCGTTAACTTCGATCATTAAAGACTGTATACTTTAGTTCGCCGGTTACCTCGACGATTCCGCTGCGTTGGACCGCACTCCCGTACCTCTACCATGAGTTTAAAGCAATAGTATTCGTCGCTACTCGATATCGACGCCGTAAATATTTTGTATGGCAAATTTTGCAGCGCCTCTAGCGGTCACTTGCAGAACCAAAATTTGCCATACAAAATATTTACGGCGTCGATATCGAGTAGCGACGAATACTATTGCTTTAAACTCATGGTAGAGGTACCGATCGCTTCTCGGTTTTACGCTTTCTCGCTCTGATAAATGACTGTTCTAAGTGAGAGAGAGAGAAGGATATAAGTATAAGAATTGATGATTCGGCGCTGACAGACGTAGTCATGTAGCTCAAAGCATCACCAAGTCATTAATATCGAAGACTCGTGTAAGGCATGTTACAGATAACATAGCATCAGCCTTATAATGTTCCTACTGCTGGGAGTCAGGCCTCCTCTCTAAGGAATGAGCCGTTATCCACCACGCAAGCCCAGTAGGGGTCACATGTCTTCGAATTTTTGGCTCTACGACATGCCAGTTTTAGTGGTGATGAAATAAATTACTTATACAAAGTAATGCGCCTGACTGGGTTTGAACCGATCTACAACTCTTAAGTCGGGGCCGTTATCACTCGGCCACCACTATTCTCATTTGTTTCTCATTTGTTTCTCATTTGTTTCTCATTTGTTGTTTTTGTTTCAGATAATGGCCAAAATATTGCCTGGCGCAGCCCCTTATAGCCACATTAGTAGTGAAGTTCAGCTATCCTAACATTCATACCTAACTAAACTTCACAACTGAAAATCAGTAAATAATGTGTTATTCAGGCTGTGTTACAAGTTTACAACAATAATAAGCAGAAATAATAAATTGATTTTCATTATCAAAACACACCGGATTTGACCGGATGTATGGACAATGATGATGGCTAAGCGAAGCCTGAAAAAATAGGTTCATGTGTTCATGTTTTGATAAAAACCGAATGTAAAATCCTTGAGGACACCATAAATTATAGCTTTATGCTTTGGTATTTTTTCTAAATTAGTGGTAAGTACCTACTTCGTTATTACACTGGCTTTGATGTAAAAGAAAAATCCTTTTATTGAATTCAGCGCCATCTACAAATTTTAAACCGAATTGCTTTACCGACACACCCGCTACTTAGTTTACTATACGATTACATCAGTGCACAATAGCTTCAGTAGATGGCGGTACCAGTTGTGAAATTGATCTAATATTGTTTTTTTTTGCAATCAGAAAAATTATGTAAAAATAAACCTTTTTCTAGTAGTTACTTATCATTTATTAATCAATAAACATATTTTAAATGACTACTAATTTTAGAATTTAAATATAGAAATCTAGAAATGTAACCTTTTCATCTTCATCCCTAAGTTTCATTCATCATTAGCACAGGTGTATATAAAAGGAACTATTTTTTAATATAACTATTAAATGAACAAATCATTGCAGATTAGTTGCATTTTTCTCTTAGTAGAGCTGAGAAATTTTGTTATTAATTAAATACAATGATAAATTACACTTATTATTTCAGTTTCTAATATAATCTATGTGTGTCAGATATTTGAGGTCAAATGCCAATAGAATGGAATGTTAATTTTGCTGATAACTATTTTTAAATATAAAGAAACTGATGCTGTGTGACAAGAAATACTTGTTTGATCACCACCTTTGTAATTAGACTTTCAGTATTCCATTTTTTTCTTTTTTACCTTTAAAAAGGTATAGTCAACTATTGTATAGGTACCTTATGTTATGCTATTTGAATATATACTAGTGACCTTGGCGGTTTGTTAAAAAGGCAATAATGCCAAATGTGTGGAGGACATGTTGCATGTCATAATAAAGCACTCCACATGTTCTTAGTAAACACAGCTGATAAGAGTCCTTATTAGTGTTTTCAATCACCATTTGTATGTTTTTCTCATCCCATTAAAACCAATAGTGGTACCAGCCATTAGCAATCATTATCCAGCATACACATTACGAAATTCCACATCTTGTTGTGCAATAGAATTTTACAGAAAATAGATATTATGAATCCATGTCTTGTCAAAATTTATCAATACGGAAGTTGGAGTTTTATCATAATTGACAATCCTAGTACGAAAGTAACTTTGGTGTAAGAAAAAACATGAGCAGAGGACATAAATAGAACTTAATCATGTAGTAAACAAGCGTAACAAAGGAAATTAGTAGTTACTCACGTTCTGTGATTCCTCCTCCAAAACAGCCATGGCTTCAAAATCGATGTTCATTTTCACAATTAAAGACACCCAATTTAGTAAAAACACGAATAAGTATTATGATACGACGATATGTAAAATAAACAACGAGGAAATTAGATAATTTGTATCAAAAGTTGCTCTTCAAGGTATTGTTTACAAACTGGCAAGGTCATTTGACATATTTTGGTAAATAATAATGGTTGCGTTCATTTTGATTATTGCTAAAATAGACGGTAACAATAGTAGACTAATCGACTATCTTGCAAACTTCACTATGACATAAACAAATAGTTTCTACTACTCTTTTACGAATGTTGCCACACATTAAAAATGAACGTCAAAGTTTTTCGACCTCGCTAGTTTTTCTTTCTCATTCTGTGATAAAAAATTGTAGCTTTTATGTTTTTTCATTGAACTTGTGATGTGGCCTTATAAACTATAAACCATTTTGTCTGCCTATTATTTTAGAATGTGTATAGAGTACGGTGTTACTGAAGTGGTTTCGTATTTTTATGTGCGGTTAATGCATTAGTGTCATTGTGAGATCACGATGCGTATCGGTTTCGTGTTATATTGGTGCGTATTTGCTTTTCATCTGTGTAAAGCGGAAGATGTGGAGAAGATAGAAACTAGAGACAGTGGGAGAAGGCAGCAGTGGGGTCCCGTGGTGCGGAGCGGGTCATTTATGAGCGACTCCGCGATCACAGCATCCAATGAACAGAGTAAGTTTCTCATGACCCTGAATTCGATAATTTTTTCTGACTTCTCATGACACCTGTTGACGTCCTTCATTCGAGTCATGTCTGAAACAATTCGTAATTACAAGAATACATGCCAATTATTCATTTTTATACATTTGTACATACAAAACATAGTAGGTAATTCATAATCTTGAAGAATTTCGCGGCACTTTGCGGGATTTTGTAATGAATTTCAGGTAGTGTCCGGTAATTAAGTCTTCATTACGTTAATATGTTTTAACCATGTATGAAAAGTGCTACTTATTAAAAACTGTTTATTTGCAGTGAGACAAAAAAAAATCGAAAAAATAAAAAGATAAAACAGATTTGGGTTAGACACTGGAACCAATTTAATAAATTTTAAATTTCAAAAGCCACCCACATGTTAGAATTTTCTTAGTTATATTATTCACAAAACCTGTTTCTTCAAATGCCAAACTAAAACCTGAATCCTTGATCTGAATAAAAAATGATCTAACTTTTTATTCAAAAATTGTAAACAGACATACATTATAATACCAATTCAATAAAATTACAAATAGATCCTGTAACACCCATCTTGCAACCATAAATTAATCAATTTAAAATCCTTGTCTTTTTGTTTATGTTACCAAAAACAAAACCCTACCGCTTCAATAAGCAATCAACACCTTATTCCCTTAAATTAAAGCACAATATCCTTTGTCCAATCCCTCAAAAACACCAGATGTTTTTCATAGACCACTGGTTTGGTACTTTTATATTATACTGCACACTTAATCTTACACTGTTGTCAGTTATAGTGGATGTAAGAGTTATGTTTGTCTGTCTGACCACATGTTTTGAATGGTTTCATACTTGCTGGTAAAATAAATTATAATTGTGTGTTGAGCCAGTTATATCTTGAGGAGAATGGGGCAACAAACTGTGTTGCACTTGCCTCTTACTTACTTTAAAAAAAAACTTTTCCCTGCATTCACAAATATGTAAACCCGCACACACAAGACACCCAGACCCGGAACAATTAGCTATAGGTCATACAAATATTTGTTTTATGCGAGGATTAAACCCATAATATGTAATGCTGCAGCTAATACCTCCACCACTGCGCCAATTGTGCTGTCAAGTAAGTTTAGATGGAATAAGCGAGAAATAATCAATGTAATAGAAGTGATAAGACAATTGACAATCTATTTTAATTTGTAAAGAGAGTGAAGGCCTTCCTTGAGAACAAATTAGCTAATAGTAATAATAATACATGTTGATTCAATATTTCTGTCTGTTTCAAGTGGTAACAAGTGACTTTATTTCTAGTATTTAGCTATGAAATTCTATGTTCAGGATCCACTCACCACCTAGTATTATTAAACCAAATGGTATCAAATTAACCCTTGTTTGATCACATACATTACCATATCTATAAGTATCTGCATTCAACATATAAATAAAGCTCCTACCAATCATGTTTCAAATAAAATTGCTAAAGTAATAGCTCACGATATATTGCAAAAATATAATTTGGCACAATTTCAAACATAGACTAAGTAACAAAAGGTGTATAATGAATTGTTTGCATTGCAAGAAAACCGACTATTTTAATGGAATCATTGTAATAGAAGTCATCTGAAATTGGTAACAAGTATTCAACAAGCATGCTGGTCAACACACATGCCTTTGCTTTCAATGCTACTGTTTTGTGGCACCATTTTCAACAGCATTTCAGATAAAAGACATCTAATCCTGGACCTATTTCCACATCACAACACTAATCTGTCCTGTGGTTTTCCTATCCCGCGTTTTCTCATGGCCTTCACCAGGTCATAATCAGACCAGTAGGATAATTGCAAGCTGATATTAATTAATAATGACCTTTTGGATAAGGAAAACCCATAACTCTTGATTAAGGCATGGGTTTTATTTATTTTTACATACAATAGGTGTTACATTTGTAATCCTAACATTCAGGCTAATGAATAAAGCTTAGTTTTAAATAGAATGTGATATGGTTATATTATATTTTATCCTATGTCCGTTGCTTGTTTTGTATTTAGAACCAAGTTTACAATAGATGTTGCAGGTAAAACTGTTGAAGAGAATATTTTTATCTTTAAATGGTCTATTTGTTCACTAACTCCTATTAAACTGTGTCATGGATTTTGGTGTAGTTTTCACAAATAGAAAGAGTAATTAATTTAATTTTTTTTTAAAGTGTGCTATCATCAAATAACTTCTCCCACTCAAGGAGTGAATGAGAGGATGTGACAGACTTTTACTAACCAAAACCGTTCTGGTTTGTGTGTTCAGTATAACTTTCATAATTTTTGTCACGTTTCTAACAGATATCGGCCCTCCTGGGTCCTTATGGTTTTTTTTTTTTTTTTTTTTTTTTTTTATGGTAGGTAAAATCATCCAATGACAAATCCCGCCCTTGGGTGGAGCGGGAAGTAGTGTCAGACTCTTACTGACTAAAAACCTACCCCGTTCCTTCGTTGCCTATAGTGCCGGGGCTGAGCCTTCCTCTCAGAAAACGGCCCTTGACCCCAGCAGGCTTCGACCCTGCCTGCTTGCAGTTAGCAGGCTGGGCCTCTTCGGTGTGCTGACAGCTCCTTGAGGCGCGCGGGAACAGAACGCGCCGTCGACGACTTGGGCTCGGTCCGGTCGGTTACCAGACAATCGGACAGCGTGCTACCCATTGCACGCCGTCCGCAAGCCCGAGCCTACGGTGGCCGGAAATCGGGATCGGAATCCCGGCGGCGGCTGGGGCGAGCGCCCCGTTGCCTCTGCCTGATGCGGTCGGCCTCCTCCTTTGCTAGCATTACTGCTTCGCAGAAGGAGGCGACCGCCTGCCATCCCTCCTCACTACGGACCATGACCTGAACCAAGGCCCGGCGAGAGAGATCGCTGCCGCCGATCACCTCCACGAGGACACGGCGATGCTCCGCCCAGGCGGGGCACACCTCTACAGTGTGCTCCACCGTGTCCTCCGGGTGTTCCGCACAATGGCGACACCCGGGCGAATCCTCCGCACGAATCCGGAACAGGTACTTAGCGAACTTTCCGTGTTCGGTAAGCACCTGCGTCGTGCGGAAGTTGAGAACGCCGTGAGGTCTTTCCAACCACGCCTCAAGGATGGGCCTTATCGCCCCAATTGTGGCGCGCCCCGAACGAGGTTGCGATAGTCGCTGACGCCATTTCGCCATGAGATCCCGCCGGAGCTCTGTCCGCCATGCCTCGACTTGTCGTGGCAGTGGAATTTCACCCCGGCGTTGCATCTCCATGCGCTTGTCGTGCATGTGTGCAAGGACTGTTGCCTCCAGATCCCATGGCGGTTGGCCAGCAAGGAGGGTCGCCGCCTCGCGGGAAATCGTTCGGTACCCTCGCACCATGCGTATTGCCATGACCCTCTGGCACGCATTCAGCTGGGCCCTCGGTTGCTGTGTCAACGTCGGTGCCCACACCGGGGCCCCGTAGAGGGCCATGGACCGAACGATTCCCGCGTAGAGCTTCCGGCAGGAGGCGTCTGGTCCCCTGAGGTTGGGCAGGAGCCGCCCGAGAGCAGCCCCAGTCCTATTCAGTTTGGGAGCCAGACGTCGAAAGTGCTCCCTGAAGTTCCACCAGCTGTCGAGGACGAGTCCCAGGTACTTCATCGTCGACCCGACGCTGATGTGAACTCCTCCTACCGTTAGCTGGGAACCCGGTGGTGGCGCGCCCCGAGGGCCGTGAAAGCACATGGCCTCGGACTTGTGCAATGCCACCTCGAGTCCCAACTGCTGGATCCTATCAACGACTATCGCAACCCCGCGTGTCGCTAGTTCGACCGCCGTCCGGTACGACTCTCCCCGCGCTAGGACCAACGTGTCGTCCGCGTAGCAGACCACGCTGACCCCGTCGGGGAAGTCGCCGCGCAACACGTAATCGTACCCGATGTTCCACAAGGGTGGTCCTAGTACCGATCCCTGCGGAACACCGCACGACATCTCTCGACGTTTCCACTCTCCCTGGGGGTCCTTATGGTTTACTGATATCTGATTAAAGCGTGCGTGGAACACTACGCACGTACCGTCAGCGAAGAAAGAAAGGCGAGCTAAATGAGGATTATCATCATTATCAGTGATAGGAATAGGTAGTGCCTATTTGCCTAAACTTCGAAGAACAGAGACAAAAAACGGAGACTTCCTTAGGACTAAATTTTTTCCAAGACATCTATCCCTAAATTTCGAGACAACACTTAAATACATTTAAAAAAATTGTTATTTGGAATAAGTAATTCGTCTATATTTACCTAAAGTTTGCGACTAGACATAAAATTTATCAATATATTTATAACATAGATATATCTTATTAAATAACATACACAGTCGTTACAACCATAAAATTTTCTGAATTTTTTTTTGTAGAACATTTTGTAAATTACTTGTTGATCGTAATACACAATTAATCACAATGTTTTTATAAGAAGCCGTACACGTTTCGAAGTAAATATCTTCTTTCTAGCTCACTCTCGGCTACGTTTAATGAGATTTCTAAAGTTCAAGTGTAAAAAAAGGCTTTCAAATAATAAAACGGTAATTTTTATCATTTTAGCATTCTCTATAGTAGAAAGAATTTATCATTAAAAAAAGGTACTTAAAATAAATAAATAATTCATTTATTTGCCAGAATGTAGGTATACAAAGTGGTATGATCTTAATATTAATGAGGTTTTTTTTTGCATGGAAATCTCCTAGGAATCGCCAGACAATATCGGTGGTGTGAAAGGACCCTTACTTTTTTTTTAACTAGTTAATGCCCCCGGCTTTTCCCTCGTGTACTACTGTTTTTGTATCCCATCGGAACTATACTTTTTTTAATAGGAAGTAGCCTATGTGCTAATCCACACCTTAATCTATATCACTACCAAATTCAGCATTTTCAGTGGAATTAAGTAATGGACATCCATACAAACTATCACATTTATAATATTAGTAATTGCATAGGTATTAGATATAACATAGTCTGTGATCTCTGCCTACTCCTCCGGGATAAAGGCGTGAAAAAAATACGGAAGTCATCTATATCATGCACATTTTAAGAAGACCTCTCTGATCGCAACAATACAAACACACGCAGTGTGTGTCACTAGGCTGATATAGCCTTGCATTGCATTGCATCAGCCTTATAATGTTCCCACTGCTGAGACTCAGGCCTCTTCTCTAGGAGAGGGATATATAGACTAATATAGGATAGGCTGATATAGGATAAGTTGTTATTATGGAGTTATAAATTATAAATTTTATGTCTAATCGCAAACTTTAGATAAATATAGACGAATTACTTACTCCAAATAACACATTTTTTTAAATGTATTTAAGTGTTGTCTCGAAATTTCGAGACAGATGTCCCGGAAATAATTTAGTCCTAAGGAAGTCTCCGCTTTTTGTCTCTGTTCTTCGAAGTTTAGGCTAATAGGCACTACCTATTCCTATCACTGATCATTATATAATTTGTTTAAAAATATTTAAGTATTTTTACAAATCGACGTCGACTGGCAGATTAGACTTTCCTGCTAAAAATTATATCGAATGAGATTGACTGTCCTGATCTCCTACATAAGCTACGCTTTAAAGTCCCCCAGAGATCGGTTAGACTTAATCCACCTATCTCCATTCCTTCTCTCTCTCTCTTCTAAATACACCTCTTCTAACTACAGGCGAAACTCTTACATGGTGCGAGCGAGTTAAGACATTAATGTTCTTTGTAAAGAGTTTTCATTTGACCCATTTACCACTAAAACCTATTCTACACGCACTCGGCTGAATGCGGACTTTTTCAAAAGTGCATAGTGCTGATTGTACTAAGTGTTATTTTATTATATTCTTTTTTTATCGTGCTTGCTAGTGATCCTAAGTTTTCTACTACTTTTTCGGTTTCTATCCGTGAGAACCCGTAATTGGCTCAATGTTTCATATAATATTATTATTCTTTTGTAATAGCTGTTGGTACTCTTTCAATTAAATAAATAAATAACTTGCACCCGTGCAAACCTGGGGCGGCTCATCTGAGTTCGATATATTTTGATAGACAAGTGTACATATTTTGAATAATTTCACCATTGTTTGTGCTCTGCTATCATGGCTAAAATGTTTACAGGATATGATTTTTTTTTCACAAATATTTTCTTGAAATCTTTCAAGTCTTAAGCAAACAGATTCCATCTAATTGAGTATTGTATTGTATTGTATTTCGGGCTGGTATCCGCAACTCCACGACTAAAGCGCGTATTTTGCGTACGGGTGGGACAAATGTGTCATTCGATCCACCCCCAGCTCCTCGAGGAAGGCCAGCAGCGCCCTGGTGTTACTGACCATTTCGCGGAGGTTACCTGGGTTTCCGAAGTACTTTGCCCTGTATCCAGCGACAACAGGGCAGCTCAGAAGCAGATGTGCTGCAGTCTCTTCCTCCTCCATGCAGGCTCTGCACAGTGGGCTGTCTGTAACTCCTATGACAGAGAGGTGCTTATTAAAGGTCCCGTGGCCGTGGTCTAATTGAGTATAAGAACACAAAACATCATTGCATCATGTCAATTTAAAATTTTAAGCAGTAGTCAAAATGCAAACCATAAGATAACAATGACTTATAATTTTGGCTTACAACTAGCTGACCTTGTTGATAATCAATTATTTCATTTTAGTAAAAACATGGAGTAGTTAAGTGCCAATTGATAGACCTAAAAAAAACTGATAATGATTATTTAAAATTCATGAAATAGAGGAATGTGCATGAGTTTTTTATATCTAATGTGCAAAAATAGAATATGAATTTTTAAACCAATACTCGCAAACTCGCCGTTTTCTGTGTCCCAGTGGTTTAGGCCTTTTATGCATGAGGTTGCGAGTTCCAAACGGGGCCAGTACTAATATTAATTTTTCATATCATATATGTATACATTTCCTAGTTTATCTAGGGCATTACTGACACCCCGTGTCTTGGAAAGCACGTAAACTCGTTGGTTCTGGTTGTCATTCTTAGTAGATCTTTGACAGTTGTTTCAAGGTTGTCAGACGCCAGAAAGTCTAAGCATAAAGGCCCATTTAGACGGTGCGGGTTTTTCGAACCAAACCATTCTCGTCAGAGTGGACGAGCGAGAGGTAAGTCATACCTCCCTCTCATCCACTCTGGCGAGAAAGGTATGTTCGAGACGAGAAACTCGCACCGTCTAGGTAAGAATGAATGTTTAGACGAACAAACTTTTTCTATATTCTTACGATTATTGTACGTTTGAGACGAGACTCCGAACTCGCACCGTCTAAATTGGCCTTTAGTCCATCCAAGAAGTATTGTGTTCCAGATTACTGGGTTGTGAGCTCTGTCGTTCCATGTAAAACATGGTTATTAAACTGCATATGGTTAGTCTGGAAGCCGGCCCCAAGTTAGATGGGAGAAGGCTAGGGAGATGATCTTTGAAGCTTCATAACTTTACTACCTAGTTGTTGGCAGCAGCATAGCTTAGGCAAGTTGTAAATTGGTCTACCTATGTGCCAAATTTCGTCCAATCTGATCAGCAGCAAACTTTCGCTATTATAATATTAAAGTGGCGTGGATGTGAGAGGACACCGGTGTCCTCTGAGCTAGGACAAATTAGTGTGATTTCTTGACTACGATATTGTAAACATTCTTCCATGTTGGTTTATTAGGTCTAATAATTATTTTATTTCGCAAATAAAAAATGTCATGTTTATTCTTTGTCGTAGAAATAGAAGTATCAAAAATATTCAAGTGACTTTTCATCAAATGTTATAGCTTCGATTCAAAACACTATTTTTGTTTCCCGCTGTCAGTTTTGTTTGTGGTATGTTTCAAATGTCACCAATGTGTGTTGGATGGCCCACATAGTGAGCTTTAGTAATTAGAATGACTGACAATTTTTTTTTTTTGTGTAGAATTGGTTCGTACCTGTAAACATTTCTGGGATTTTTTTGTATGTCAGTAATCAAACCTAATTAATAAAGATAGCATCAATTCGAAAAGAAGAAGAAGAATTGATTTTACTTATTCATTTGAATGAATTTCATATTCTTCTATTTATGGCATCGACTTCAACTTCGCGTATGCCATAACCGACCTTCACGTGAACCAAATCGCGCGCATAAGCTAGTCTGTTATCATAAATCTGATTGTACTATTCTATGCTAGCTGACTCGGCAAACTTTCTGCCACATAGTTTGATTTATCAAAGAAAAAATTTAGAAACCTGTACCTACCTATACCTACTACTTCACTATTCTCAGACTTACCAAACGTAGGAACTTACATAAAAAAAAATCATAAAAATCGGTCAAGTCGTTTATAGGAATTCGATAACCAATACACACACACACGAGATTTTTATATATTATTAGATAGTAATAGTCAACATATTTCAAAAAAATATATATGTATAATGTAATTTCCATGGTATGTAATGTGTGTGTAAGTTAATCATAATTTCAAGCACTCTACAAAAAAATATGAATTTTGTAGGTACCTGAAATAAATAATGATAAACTAGCACTCGTTAGTTGTAGTGTCACAACATCCGGTTCTCCCATAGACATATATATTACTCTAGCTCCGCATTCCGCATCAAGTCTGTCGCGGCCTTTTTAAGTTCGTCGGTCTGTGTAGAATTGAGGTATCCCATGTTAAGACTCCCTCAAACAGATGCAATACAAAATTGTTCATATTCCTAAATATTTCTGTCCATAAAACAATTTATATTTCGTCGATACGACGTCGCATTGTTGTCGAGACACACGGTCAGTCTGCAAAAGCCTTCAAGTTATTTTGCCAAAACAAAACATGGTTTTTACTTCTACACTTGTCTACAATATAATATTTTTTCTTCTTTCGGACTCCTCCCGCTCTGGGTAGAGCGCGAGGGAGTGTCCGACTTGTACTGACTAAAACCAAAGGGTTTTAGTCGGTACAAGTCTTACAAGGCCGAACTACAACTCAACAATCCCAATGCCAATGCTCTTTAGAGCTCTAAAATCCATTGGCCAATAGTTTTCTGGAAGTTTTTTGTTATTCGGTATACAAAAACTATACTGTTCCACTGCTGGGTAAAGCTTCCCTCAATTCTTTTCATTGTTCCCGGCTCTAAGCCACTTCTTGCCAATTCCTAAGGATGGCGTCTAAGTCGCCCCACCATTTTCTTCGTGGTCTGCCTTAATAAACCGTCGGGATGCGATTTCATGGCACCAATTTTATAAAGAGCCTACCACTCGATTGGCATGCGGCAGACATGTCTAGCAGCGTTTCACATAAAAGTTTTAAAAAATCCCCTTGTTGATAATATAATAATGATGTAGGATAAATTTAGCCGGAAAACATCTATATTTGCTTATCAGATTACATTCAAGTATCGTTGTTTGTTGCACTAAACGAACTAAGGCTCTATTCTACTACTCTACTCTATGCTACTACTCACTACTACTGGCGCAATGTCGAAGCGACGATGTCGCGTCGCGTTCTGTTTTTCAACTGCAATGCGACGACGCGCGTAGTCGCGCGACGACACTCGCACTAGCGCGCCTAGATCTTATTACATACTGGACTAGTCTTTTGATTGCGACGCGCAAAACCACTGGACTTCAACCACATGAGTAGATAAATCGTACTCATGTACTCCAACCAAGCGTCGCGCGTCGACGCGCGTTTTAATATTATTCATAACACTAGGCACCTTAAAATTGGTAAAGTAGAGATGAATATGCTATAGGCGAAAAACATAACGAGTCTCGAGTTCGCGACCTCAGCGCCAGTGTGAGTTGAGCCCAAGAGATATGGAAGAAAACATCGTTGATATGATAAGTTTCCTTATTGCGGTCAATTAAATTATTTTTAATTGTTACCACACAGGCTTGCTGCAAATAATTACTTGACTCATATTTCGGCGCAATATTTGCTGTGGTCGAATCTATTTAAATATCTTATTTGACTATCAAATCTACCTACGACTACCGAGATCATTGCTAATGCAAAATACACATTCTTCAAAATTTTATTTGGAATAATGACAGTAACTTTAATCAGAGCGGTCTTTTTTTCTCCTATTTATTCACACACAATACACACATTATTCTGTAATTAATTAAGACCAGTCAACTAAATACACAGGATACTATTAGGGCGCAAAAAAAATTACAATACTTAATAGCTTAATACTATGTATAGCCCTAATGCATATATCATAATTATTATGGTATGTTTACAAATATTTACCTAACTAAACTATATGCAATTAATTTCTACTATATTATTACATTCTCGTATAATTCGTTATATATTTTATTAAACATGTAAAACTTTGAATAATAACGATGTAAAAGTTTATATATAATTATTTTAACTTCTAAACTTATTAAAAAAAAAAAATACTGTAATAAATTTAAAATCGTTAGCGTTTAGTGCTGTAGATAAATTTATCTCCGATAAAATACCCACACAATTTAACAAACCTCCCACAACTCCAATTAACCACTAAATATCACATAAAAAACGACATCCTCTCATATCATTCCCTATTACTAATTTTTATTGAGCAAAAAACATAAATCTGTTCGAAAGACATTCGAAACTTGACTAGCTCACTGGCACGTGAGAATCGCGACACTGTTACTAGCAGACAGTGCATGACTCATCAAAATACATGATATCAATGGCAGACGGACGAGCGGCCGATGCGTGTTTTCATCTTATTTTAGAACTCAGCAACGTGTCGACGTGGCATCGATTGTAAGTACCTGACTTACGAAATGATACGTACTAGTCCCCAGGTGAAATTAATTCAGCTCGTCGATATGATGATTTACACTGTTCTTTGATTTATTTTCAAAAGACTGCACTCGGTATTCTTTTGATTTGGATACCTACTAAGTCTTAAGCCATGTCGTCCTAAGGAGTCGTGTTTCCATTAAAATGCGGATGTAACACATTGTTATATTTTTAAAGTATTTAAGAGTAAAATATCGAGTCAGCCTCCCCGGCAAACTGAGGTAGTCAATATATTAAAATTCTCAGCTCTATTTCACCGAGATCGCTGTTTTAATGATTCCAGATATTGTCTAGTTGTATAGACACTTAAAATACAAACTTCACAATATCCACTAAGAATGAATTTGCAAAAGTCATTCTCTATTGCTCGTGGCCGTGCCGATTCGAAAGAACAAGAAATAAAAGAATATAGGTACATGCATACTTAGCTACTAGTGTTTGATTTATGATTAGAAATGAAAACATACCAGAGGATAATGTTAGCTGAACTCATATGCAAATGCCTTGTACGGAACAAGAAGGCCAGAATGGGGCCCGTATCTAAACAATTTTTATACAACTATCGTTATAGCACTGATTTTTAGTACGTAAAGGATATATTATGTACGTTTATCGAACAATGCCCAATCAATCTAAATAAACTAGATGGACAGATAAAACTATGATATTAGGTGCTAATGAAAACAAATATCGACTAACCGATACTTCGCTAATCGGTCAAAATATTTCCGCCATCCTCTTGTATCATACCAATAAAATATCTAATCGCTTTTACAATTAATTTCCTATCGAAAATCAATAATTAAAATCGGTCAGTAGGTGTTGGAAATCCGTTCCATCATATCAGACGACTAGACGGCGCTGCGCCATAGATACATGTTAGACATCCCACCTATACGTACAAAGCATTATGGGAACATATTCATTTTGCGTACAGGTAAGGAGTGAAATTCCCTGCCGGAGTCTGTGTTTCCTGATAGCTTTAACCTAGGGGTCTTTAAATCAAGGGTGAATAGGTTACTTCCCAGCAAGCGTGCCCCATCTTCGCTTATCATCAGTTGATATAGTAGTCAAACGACCCGCTTTTGTATATGTATAAATATATATATATATATATATTTTGTTGTGTTGTGGAAATTGTTTTGTTTATCCTAAAAGGTACTTAATAGATGGCCGGATAACTGTTTGCTAAATCAAGCACCGGAAACTGTGGTTTACAATCAATAAAGTCAAAGAGGTCTGCAGTCTATCGTATTTGTATCCTTATTTCTACTATTGAGTCATTGAGCTATTTTTATCTTGCCCTGAACTAGGTAATAATGATAATGACTTAATCCTAGTGTGTTCTTTTTATAGAATTGATATCGTATCTCCAAATGGTTTTCTTTTACGAAGTTTAATATCACCTCTTTAATACCACCTATCGACGATGTACCCGTTTCAATTTGGGCTCAAGGTTACTAAGCCGCTTTGATGGCAGCCGCGTATAAATCCGAACTCAGTGTGGTCCCAGAACGAATCCTAGACTGAATTGTAATTCTGCATAGCTTTTAAACTAAAGCCACAGAATATTTTAGGTAGCGGGTTTTACGTGCTAGGCCATCGATCACTAATAAAGAACGTTCTTTATTAGTGATCGATATGCTAGGCAGTCGATTCTTGGATTTTGTCAGAAACCCTAATAGACGCTGAAAGCATATTATTCTAGAAGGATGCAGTCACAAATCTTCACTTCGAACTAGATTCCAGTAACGATTAGTAGGAAATCAGACAGCTTTAAATGAAGATTAATGATTGCAGATCTGAGCTAGACTCATTAATATCCACTCTGGTTCTGCATTCTTCGAGCAATGTCGATCAATCGTCGATCCTAGCTCCATTAATCAATACCAATCAGCGAAAATAATCGCAGATGGCTCTGTTTTAATCGTCCTACCTTCTGCTTGGAAAATCTTAAGTTTGGACAGCTCTTTTTCTGCACTCCCAAAGGTCGACGATATCATTTAGTCGCTTTCGCCAAAAGCATCTATGATAGTTAAGAGTTTAGATTTCTTTTTCTCTTTTATTTGCCCTCATGTGACGCACACATATTTCATATCTACTCCCAAATAGTCTTTTTCAAAAGGCCACATTCATTTGTTTCTCTGCCCAGCTCATTAGGAAGTACTAGCGAAAATTAATAATGTTTAAAGGGCGTCCACTAGTATGACATGAACGTAAACATCTGTTGGCACAAGTCGACCGATCGCTTGATTAATTCCATGGCTAAATCAGTAACGTACCGTCTACCTATTACAAGTTACGACTGTGATGATAATAGTACTCTTTCTGACGTGTTTTTCGCGTGCGAGGGTTTCTAGTACAGATTTGGCTTGGAGATAGTTTCTTGATCTTCTTGGGGACTTTCCACGGTTTCCTTGGAATGATGAATGTTCGAGCAATTGTCATTATAAGGAAAGAAGATCATCATCATCATCACTATTTCAGCTTTTTTTTGAGCTGAGCAATCGTCTAATGATTTGTCCCGCTCCACTCTAGAGGTGGAGCAAGGATAAGGGGGTTTCAGACTATTACTGACTAAAACCAGTCCGTTTTGTTCTAGGACTACTGGTTACCTTTACAGTAATCAGCCCATGGCCATGCTCCTCTGGCCCCTACGATTTAACTGACATCTGTTTGAGGCGCGTGTGGACTCGGGCTTGGTCCGAAAAGCCGGACATCACCATTTCAGTTTTCCGTCACGTCCACTGCTGGTCAAGGCCGCTTCCAAGTGCCGCCACATCCGCGAGTGTCTCGCAACCCGCTATAGAAAATAAGCAAATCTATTGTGCGAGAATAAAAATATTCGAAGTCCTGCTCCCAAAATAGTTCAAATATTTTCGAATCTTGCTAATCTTTATTTTGTGATTTATAAGTTTAATATTGTCACACGTTTAAAACCATGTTTACTTCCAGTTCCGTTCCGGATTAAAGATACCTATTGGGTATTAATAACTCGTGCAATATACGTACGACTCGACTGGTATAAATTACCATTAATTTCCATTTTAATTTTCTCAAAGTACAAATTGTATGCTTGTGAAACTAGATGCTTTTCTATGAAGAAAGGGAAAACAACACATGATACTGATTTGAAAGGAAGCGATCGTTTTTTTATGGTGGGCGATCATCATCAATAATTCCTACAGCTTACTTAAGCTCACCTGTGTTCTCGGGAACTCTTTCGTACAATCGAATTAAGTCCTAGTTGTTGTTGTTAGCCATTTATGTCTCACTGCTAGGCAAAAGGCCTCCATCTTCCTTTTCGATACACGTCTGTCCTAAACTATTGTGGGCCTGGGCCAGTCTCTTCGATAGTTTTCAAGCTCATCCCTCCAACTTCGTCTTGGTCTACCGCGATGTCGCCTTGCGTTTAATGGGACCCAATAAGCGGATCTTCTAGTCCGTAGCTCATCTGGCATGCGGCAGACATGTGCGGCCTAGTCTCATTTTAGTGGAGCAGCTTTTCGGTTAACATATTTTACCTTAGTTTAAGTCTGAGTTGCTATTGAGAAATTCTAGACGGAAAAACACGAAACGTCGTTTTCTAGCTTTCGGGAATTAAATGCGTATGTGGGTAATGTTATATTGTTTGTGTGATTGTGACGTGACATTTTAGGACAACGACCCCTACCAATTTTTTTTTTTTTCATCTTTATTCGTCTCGGTCTATCATTGACACGGACATGCTCGCTACACATATCAACAAGTTGCACTGTAGAGATAAATCGAAACCTCTTTGCTTTTTTTTTCCAGCTGCAGAGTACTGTAAGAAAAACACGAGCAATTATTTAATATAAACAAATCCAATACTAAACAGTAACAAACCGTTGATAAAACATTGATTCATTACTCTATAGTGAAGGCGGAAAGTTTTAAGTCTTCTAGGGTTGTTAACCGTACTCTAATAAGCGTTTAGAGTACTCTACTTTGCAGATGAGTACTTCAAACGCAATAGAGTACGCTAAAATACTCTTATTACTTTCACTCTGCTTTTGAATTCAACTGAATGAAATTCTGCCATTTCAGTATTTTACTGCGGTCATAATTTGTAAATTGCAGTAAAAGAAAACCATCGTTTACTTAATGAAACTGAACGGTAGTCGCACAATTATTTTAGCAGTGAAATGTTTCTTTTTTTTTAAGTAAAAATTAAATAAAGATACTGTTTTTCAAATAATGTAGCCTTAATTTCATCCTCAATTTTTATTTTTTTATTAATATAAACTAAAGCTTGACTGCAATCCCACCTGATGATAAGCAGTGATACAATCGTTGATGGTGCGGCGCACTAGTTTAATAATAGCCTATTCACTCTAGCCTTGAAGACACCTAAGAAATTATAATCGGACGGGAAGATCGCAGCAGGCAAACGGTTCCAGTCCTTCGATGTACGCGTTGTAAACGACGAGGCAAAATAAGATTATAATACTCTATTTCTTCTTTAAAAAATGTTGACAACCCTGCTTCTACATTTCAAACTAGACATTTACTGGGCTGATTTTGTTTATTTTTCCGTTCAGTCTAACCTTGGGTATCGTTGTTCGAAGACAACTGACGGATTGGCTATCTGAAATAGCTAGTACTTACAGATTAAATAGACATTCGTTTAGGTTTTTTGCTTTCCGCCAATTAATTTTTTATCCGTATTTTTATCTTGTATGAACATCGGTTATTAAATTTAATACCATTGTTCTCCGAAAGAATTAGCGTCTGAAGTTCAGTTCAGGTCGGTAAAACCGATTAGCATAAAAATATATAATAGTCATCGGCTATTCTTAGGCTCTCGTTTTTTTGTCAATTGTCTAGACTCTGATAGCATGGTTAAAGTCTGTTTTTGTCATTTTGTGTTTCGTTAAAACCAGCAGCGTCCCTATCTTATTAGTCATCTGCATAAAAATTATGTCCCAAAAGTCGGAATCAGCGACCGTTCACACTGACCCGACCTTGACCAGTTTCAATACGTAATCGTACCTGTTTATTGACGCAACATTCGTAATTAATATTGTGAATATTATTGAGTAAAACTTGATATGGTAGCATAATGATACATAATAATATATTATACCCATGTCGTGTGTAAATTAGTATTCAACTTTTCGTCTGTTGCTGCTCTCGTCATCTTATTTACTAGTGGTCTCCCTGCGGTTATTTCTTATAGCCTTTATCGATAAACGGGCTATTCAATAGTAAAAGATTTTTATATAACACTAAATGCTTGCGACAGCTTGTTGCCATACAAATCAAAACTAAAATGTTTGACACTTTGGAAAAAAAAACAGTAGAAAATGTACAAAAATTCGTCATCATTTCCACAGAAAGTATTTCTTCGTTAGTGTATTTAAACAAAGTCGTTTAATACACATGGAAATTTGTCACTACAGCACTCGACTCCATAACACCTTCGCCTGCGGCTCGGGCAAACACCTCTGTTAGATAGTTTCTCCACGTGTATCAAAATGTACTTATTTCATTTCGAACCAGTACCTCTCGATATTAGCGCGTTCAACTAACCAAACAAACTATCCAGCTTTACACTATCAGTATACTAACGACTCGCTCCGGCTTCGCACAGGTGTTACAAATCTTTGAAATCGGTTTATCTTTACCGTATTATGCATGTATTATACACCAAAATCTTCCTCTTGAATCATTCTGTCTATTAGTGAAAACTGCATGAAAATTACATACCTAGTTATTGAGTTTATCGCATTCATACAGAGAGACAGGCGCGTTGGGAGACTTAGTTTTATAATAAGTAACGATATAGAAAATGATACCGTTTCTCGTGCGTAAAGAAGTCTTTTGACTATTATTAGTGATAGAAACCTTGCAAATGTTAAATCTTTCCACCATAACATTCTATTCTGGGCAGTAGTGACCCAGTAGTAACGGCCCCAACTTATATGTCGTAGGTAGGTCGTGCCTGGGTACGTGCAAAAGCATCAAACCACTTCATTACCAAAAACGGTAACGAAAAACATTACCTAACAGGTGAACTATATTCTGACCCACTTTATCTCATATTAACTGTCCCCCGCCCCACGTCTTTGGTAACTGTTCCGTTCTTGTGGGTCGTAGCTTCATGTTACATAGCCTTTTTCGATAAATGAACTATCTAACACCAAAAAAATGTTTTAATTCAAACCAATAATAGTTCTTGAGATTAGCGCGTTCAACCAAAAACAGCACTTCAGCTTTTTTTTTTTAAAAAAAAAGCACAGTATAGATAGTGTTTGTAGTTAGTGATTATGATGGTTTGTGTTCGTACATGTATATCTTGTTCCATTACGAGAAAATGAAAGCTGTTTTTTTTCAATCCAAAGTTTGTATGAAGAGATTGTCCCTGTGCGATAGACCGCCTTTTGTATATAGCCTACACTTCACTACATAGTATAAAACAGACTTGCTTCCTACTGTCCGTTCCTATGTATGCTTAGATCTTTAATGGCGGGTTTCTGAATTGAGTATTTTGAGTTAAGAACGACTCAAACCATACTTAAATGCCAAATTTTGACAGATTTGCAGGCTAAAGTAGAGTTTGAGTAATTCTCAATTTCAAATGCTTGGGGCGATCGGCGGCAGCGATCTCTCTCGCCGGGCCTTGGTTCAGGCCATGGTCCGTAGTGAGGAGGGATGGCAGGCGGTCGCCTCCTTCTGCGAAGCAGTAATGCTAGCAAAGGAGGAGGCCGACCGCATCAGGCAGAGGCAACGGGGCGCTCGCCCCAGCCGCCGCCGGGATTCCGATCCCGATTTCCGGCCACCGTAGGCGCGGGCTTGCGGACGGCGTGCAATGGGTAGCACGCTGTCCGATCGTCCGGTAACCGACCGGACCGAGCCCAAGTCGTCGACGGCGCGTTCTGTTCCCGCGCGCCTCAAGGAGCTGTCAGCACACCGAAGAGGCCCAGCCTGCTAACTGCAGGCAGGCAGGGTCGAAGCCTACTGGGGTCATGGGTTAGTTCCGAAAGGAATGCTCGGCCCCGGCACGATAGGCTACGAAGGAACGGGGTAGGTTTTTAGTCAGTAAGAGTCTGACACTACTTCCCGCTCCGCCCAAGGGCGGGATTTGTCATTGGATGATTTTACCTACCATAAAAAAAAAAAAACTTCAAATGCTTAAATCAGAAATCGGGGGTTAGACTACGCAACGGATTTTGATGCGGGATTTTTAATAGAAGAGTGATTCAAGAGGAAGTTTTATATGTTTAATACAATGCATAATATATTTAATATCACCATTGTACCCGTGTTTAGCTTGGGCGGGTTGTTTGTCATGTGTTTATTTAAGGTACATATAAATAAAGTAATAATGATAATAACAAACTGGAAATCTTGAGATCGTGAGCAACAGATCCAGTATTACCAACTCCAAAATCTGTAAAAAAATCCGCTTATTATAATAACACACGTTGTTTGAATTACACAATTACACGTAATTGTTTTAACAATCACATCGCTAGTTTTGTGGACATGTTAATTGTTGCTTCATTAACTCTCAACTAGAAATGAAAAGCTCCCTTGTTGATTATTTTAGGCTGTTAAGTGGCATGTGTTTTATTTTTTGATGTTCCAATAATTAGATGTAATTGGATGCTGTCATGATATGAGTTGTTATAGTTTAGTTTCCTACACCACTAATGATTTTGTTATGACTTGTAGACAAAACGTGATACTTAGGAATATAAGGGCCAAATTCACCAATAAACTAAACGCGATTATTTAAAACAAAACACAGTTAGAGCGTCTAATCGAGATTATAGCTTCATTTTATGTTTCACCGCTATGAATTGAATCTAGTTTACGCTAAACTCAGTTGACAAGTGTCAAACTAGATTACGCTGAGCTTTTTATAGTGAATGATGAAATCAGCCCTCACAAACGCTCCATGGTTTACGAGGAACGACGTAATCCATGAATACCAGCACTGCAACAGAGGCCTTAGAAATAGAGCACTAATAACATACAGTGTCTTACCCGCTGCCGTCAATCCACTTGCTTCTGGAAACTACGATGTGTTATACGGCGCCGCATTGTGGGAACCTGCAATGCCATTTCGTGAGGCACAGCATCCGTCATCAGATGATCATACAATGTGCGATTCGAAACAATTCGCAAGTTCTTGCGATGAGTCGTTTTACCTGCCAGATTTATGCAATGCCACGTCGCTTCGCTGTTTTGAATTTGGGCTCATAATACTGCCAATGTGGTTGTAAGACTGAAGAGAAACCTTCTGCTTTAAGCAGAGTCTAGGGCGCTGGCTCTCGTTTCTGCGAATAATAAGGTTTAACACAACTCAAGTCTGGCGATGGACAGCAAATAAATGGAACAGAAAAGACTAATAGAAAAATCTGTTCTTCAAGGTTTTTCTCTGTCATTATTTATGATATTCTTTTAACATATTTCAACTGATTGTAAGCGACCATGGGCCACGGTGGCCTAGAAGTAACAACCTATTCACTCCTGCCTTAAAGACTTCAAAGTTATTGCTATCACGGAACTAAGCTGGGAATTCTACTCCTTAGTTGATAGGTCTTTTTCATTATTAAGATATGTAATGCTGAAATGGGCATCTTTGTAATCTTAAAATTACATTTGTGTATTTTTTGTAAGTGTGGAAATCATCTAATGACTTTTCCCACTCTGGGCAGAGTATAAGGGCGTGTCAGACTTTTACTGACTAAAACCACACTTGTGTCCGTCAGTTGCCGTTTGCGTTCTAGGACTACGGTTTCCTTTTCAGAAAATCGCCACGGTCCTAGCTAGCAGGTATCGGCCCTGCTGGGCCCCTACGTTTGCTGACATCTCTTTGAGGAGCGCGTGGATCACTACGCGCTGTTAACGACTGGGCTCGGTCCGGTTAACTACTGGACTGCCGGACGGCGAGCTGCCCATTGCTCGACGTCCGCAAGCCCGCTTCTACCGTGGCTGATAGTAGGGGTTGTTTTTTTGGAATTTCGATGGCTATTTGTTTAGTTTCGATAGATCTACGAGTATACCAGAGAAACCTTATTGCTAAGCGAGCTAGATTTATTTTATTGACTTTCTCCTCTGACTTCAATGAAAGCGCTTGTTTTAAGGAGAAAGCTAAGATCCAGTATGACTCAAACAGTAACAATACCTTTTTTTTCATCGAATGTCATTTTTGGCTCTAAATGGAGCGAGACTTCTTTATTTATTTATTTAGGTTAACCAACAACTGTTTACACTATAAATACATTTCGAATTTAATAGTTAGATTAACAATTACAAGTGCAACAATTAATTACAGGTTAACACCACATACACAAGAAACAGCTTTAAATAACATTAATATCTAACTGAATATTAGAAGTTAAACAAAAAAAAAATCTAGGTACAAAAAATTATATCATTCTGCTGTATACAACTTAAAAACTCTTTTGAACAATCCCACAACAATATAAGTACCATAATAAATAAACACCAATGTGCTATCGGATTTTAATACCCAGGGGTATTGGTTGCGCAAATAAGCTGTGGACTGTATGTTTAAAAAAGCGATCTAAGGTTTGTTAACAATATGCAGGTACTGTGCCTGGCATGGGATGGATGTATTAGGGAGGAACACTGACCTTTTGACCTCGAAGGTTCCACGTGGCGCCGGCCGGCGAACCTCGACTTCGCACATTTAACCACTGCCAGGTCCTGTATTGCACTACACTGCACTATTGTTGAGTCTTTGAATGGTTGGATCACGAAATAGTCAATTTTCTTGTAATTTCGAGCGGGCGATGTTAGCGGAGCGGTCACATTCACAATCGATGCACAAACGTCAATGTCATTCCAATTCTTGAGGTCGTGCGGGGAAGGGAAGCGGAAGGGATAGGATTGCTAGGCCAAAAAAATAAATTACAAAAAACAAAATCGCGGATCATAGCAAATTGGCGCAACCATTCCCCCCGGGTTTGAAGGGTTACCTTCAAAGAAAAGAAAAAAACAAAAGCGAAACTAAACCCTATTACTATATCTAAACTATCAATACTAGGTAGCGAAACAACTTATAACTAACTATGCCACTACTGCTGATTAGGCAGAGGGCAGAGGCGAATAACCGGACGCAGGTACGATCCAGTTGCGGTTTTAACCTTTACGACTCGCGTTATTCCGTTCGAACCCGGAAAAACTTCTTCCACTACACCAAGAGGCCAGTGCAGAGGAGGCGCACTCTCAGTCTTCAGTATCACCACAGTACCGACTGTGACTGGATCTGAAGGAGTGTTCCACTTTTGACGCGACTGCAGCGTATGCAGATAATCTGTCCTCCATCGCTTCCAAAAGGACTGAACTAAGCTATCTAGCAGAGCGTGACGCGGGTGAAGCTGCAGTTTGTCAGTCTCGACATCTAAAGCGGGCAAATATTTAAGAGGAGTCGTCGTCAAGAAGTGAGCCGGCGTCAACGCTAGTGGCTCCGATGGATCACTAGACAAAGTCCGACACAACGGACGCGTATTCATCAACGCCTCTACCTGAGCGAGTACGGTGCTCAACTCCTCGTACGAGAGAATCTGTTCGCCTATGACCCGAAACAGGTGCGACTTAAGGCTTTTAATATTCGCCTCCCAATTGCCACCAAAATGACTAGCCGCTGGCGTATTAAAACACCAATCAATGCGATTCTCAGCTAAGACATGGGCGAATTCACTTTGGTAGTACTTGGAGCGTAAGAATGTATGTAATTCCGAAATATTGCGTCGCGCTCCAACATAATTTGTGCCGTTGTCAGAGTATAAGCGCTTAACGGGACCACGGCGAGATAAAAATCGTTTAAATGCAGACATAAAACCCTGCGTACTCAAATCACTGGTTAACTCTATGTGAACTGCACGAGTTGTCATACAAACGAATAGGCAAATGTATGCCTTTGTGGAACGTATACCACGACCACGGGCAATAGTGACTTTAAACGGTCCAGCATAGTCCGTCCCAGTATGTATGAAAGGTTTCACCGTCTGTACAACACGACAAGAACGATGGTCGGCCATTTCCGGCGCGTTGAAACGCGGGCGGAGCTTAAAGCAGGGCACACATCTGTGCACTCTAGCGCGTATCAAATTGCGAGCGGAAAGTATCCAGTACTTCTGTCGAAGAATGGACATTAATAAATCGGGACCAGCGTGACAATTCACCTTATGGTGATAGTCCACCAACAAATCCAAAACGTGATCCTTGCGTGGTAGAACTACTGGATGCATTTGTTCAAACTCTAACTTAGCATTTCGCAGACGGCCACCGACACGAATGAGTCCGTCTTGCAAAAATGGTTTCAAATGTTGAAGTGCGTGACTACAAGGTTTATGTGATTCTAAACTACGAAATTCTATTGAAAAATAAAATTTCTGCAATTCTCGAAGTACAACTGATTCAGCTCTATCCAAATCAGCTGCGATTATAGAACAACGCGATGGTAATAATCTCAAAAATCTTAGGACGTAAACTACACAGCGTAATAGTCTCGACCAAGACGAGACTCGATTAGACAACAACAAAACAACTGACTCTTCACGCGGAACTGATACTACAAGCGTATGTTTCTTCTCCTCGGGTGGCTCTGAAACAGTAGTGGGGTTAAACGGAGCATTTGGCCACTCGTTAGGAGTGGTATGAAGCCAGGGAGGGCCACAAAACCAAAGCGGATGATTTAAAATTTTGCGCAGGAAGCAAACCACGTGAGAGACAATCAGCTGGGTTTTCTGTTCCAGCGACATGGAATATATTTTCCGGTGACAATTCAGCTTGAATCTTAGCCACCCTATTTGCGACAAACGTGCCCCATCGATGGGGTGAAGAGTGGGCCCAACATAGAGCAACGGTTGAGTCTGAAAACGCTACAATTCTCTCTATATTAATGCGAGGACGACAAGTTTTGACTATAGATGCAATCAATTGAACCAACATAAGAATAGCGCAGAGTTCGAGACGAGCAAGAGAGACAACCTTACGAGGAGATACCTTTGATTTTGCGCTAATGAGGAAAACTGAAATGTTATCGCCATTTTGGACCTGAAAGTAAACCACTCCCCCGTAAGCCCTCTCACTGGCGTCTGCGAAACCTACCACATTAACAACAGTGTCTGGTACTATACCAACATGGCGAGGAATCTGTATCTGATCGAGCATTGGAAGCTCTTTCCTATAGCGAGCCCACAACTTAGCAACACTGTCAGGAGCGGTGTCGTCCCAATCACAGTTGGAAAGCCAAAGCTCTTTTATAAGCAGCTTTGCATACAAAACGACAGGAGCTACAAAACCCATTATATCCCATATCCGAGCTACACATGCTAGGATAACGCGTTTGGTACAAGTTGGCGGAGTCGAGCTAATTTTAAGACTGAACATATCAGTTGCGGGTGACCAACTTAAACCAAGGATCTTATGCGAATCACTATCATCGAATTCCTTTACCGAAGTCAACCGGTGTGACGGTGGAATCGACTCTAATGTAGCTTGCGAGTTGCTTGTCCATTTCACCAGATCAAATTGACCAGACTTCATGAGGCTGATTACTTGAGCAGCGGTCTCTATAGCCTCTGCTTCACTAGGTACACTGTACACAAAATCGTCCATGTACAATCCGGTTTCAATAGTGGCCCTTGCTTTCGGGTATGTATCACCCTCGTCAGCGGCCAACTGCTTGATAGTGCGAAGAGCGTGAAAGGGACTAGACTTAAGCCCAAAACAAACACGATTGAATTCGTAAACCTTCAAAGGTTCCTGCGGAGAAAATCTATACAAGAAGCGTTGGAATCTATGGTCACATTCTCTGATTCCAATACTAAGAAACATTTGCCGAATATCAGCAGAGAGCGCAATAGCAAACAAGCGAAAATTTACTATTATTTCAAATAAGTTACCCTGGAGGCTCTGACCACAACACAAGATATCGTTAAGCGATATGCCAGTACTAGTTTTAGCGCTAGCATCCATAACCACACGCAGTTTAGTTGTAAGCTTGTCTTCTCTAACAACTCCATGGTGCGGGATGATGTAAAACGGGTAATCACGTGTCTCCTCAGTCTCGGCAGGCGCTGATGAGATATAACCTTTATCTAAATATTCGATCAGCACATCATCATAGGCTTGCTTCAACTTAGGAGACGCCTGCATCTTACGTTCCAAGCATAGAAAGCGTTTTTCTGCGGAGGCACGGGAGCCACCGAGCGAAAAAATATCACCCTTGAAAGGGAGCGCGACAACATAACGACCATCTTTATCACGAGTAGTCGTGCGGGTATAAATCTCCTCAGTGACCTGATCCTCAGGGCTGAGAATAGGCGGGACATTGACCTCTTCAATCTCCCAGAACTTGCGGATGGTAGACTCAAGCGGCGGCTCGACGGTGCAACAGTGCGACACAGTCGAGTAACTATCTAAACAAGCGGGTGCGGAACCAACTATAACAAACCCGAGAACTGTTTCCAGTGCGTGCGGAGCGGGGTACATCGGAAGACCTTGAATTTTACGTGATAACTGGAGATGCGGGAGAATCGAAGCACCGATCAATAGATCGATATCTCCAGGGAAAGCGTAATTTCCGTCGGCTAACTGCAAGTTCTTAAACTCCGTCAGCATGGACGTGTCAACCGGTACCGTGGGCAACCGTTCCGTAATCTTATCTGCGACTAGCGAATCCATTTCAAACGAAATATTACGATTAAAACGTGAACTAAATATTATTTTAATGGAACCGTGAATGGTTGCCTTTAAACCTCCAAAACCTTTCACTTCTGAGCGGGATGACCAATTATTAAAACTAAAACCAAGGCGTTGACAACAATCCCGAGTAATAAAATTACTCTGGGAAGCGCCATCTAGTAGCGCTTGAACGGTGTGCGGTTTGCCAAAGGCATCTACAATGACAACTTGCGCGGTCGCAAGTAAAACGGTAGTGATTTGAGTACCAGCGGCGGAAAGCGAACACAATGTTACGTCGTTTGCACTTGCAGCAGGCCGCGCGTCACAAGCGTCGCGCGTCTGCGCAGGCTGCGGCTGCGATGGCAGCTTACTACTCTCAAAATGTAAGAAGGTATGATGTCTAGCTAGACATTTACGACAGCTAACACCACTGTTACATGACGTAACCAGATGTTTGTCACTTAGACAATTAAAACACAAATTATTAGTGCGGACAAACTTGTAACGATCACTAGGCGATAATCTCTGAAATTCCGAACACTTGTACAGCTGTGTATGGCTACCCTTACACAGAGAACAGTCAGGTGTTGAGGCGGTATTAACTAGCGTATGTGCAGTCTTGAGTGACTTCGATGACGCGTCTATACGGCGATCGGAACCTGTCCTATTCGTGACTTCATGACGTGCCGACGTGCGCTGCAATACCTTAATATGGTCGCGAATAAAAGATTCTAAATCTTCGAACTTAGGTATTTCGTTACCGCGCCGAGTCGTTTCAAACAGACGAACAGTTTCCGGATCTAATTTCTTTAAACCGATATACAAAAACAAAAAGTCACAGAGGTCATTGACCTTTAGGTTCTTTACTGCACGAACAGATGATGCGAAAATATTTAAAAACTTCTCTAAATTATGATCGTTACAAACGGAAAAACTTTTCAAATCGAATAATTGATCTAAATATGCGGTGGCTACTAATCGCTTATCTTCGTATTTTGTTTTTAAAGTGTTCAAAACTAAAGTGTAATTTTCAGCGCTAAACGTAATTCCAGCACAGACAGCCTTTGCCTTACCGGTCAATTTTTCTACGAGATAATGCAATCTCTCGTGATCTGTCAGCGATGTGTTCCTATGTATTATATTTTCGAAACTATCTATAAATAAATTCCAATTTCGAATGTCACCATTAAATTCAGGTATTTGAATTGGCGGCAATCGTGGGCGTTCGCGAGGAGGGTTGGATAAACCACTCGCGGGGGGGGGAGTCTCTAAACTCCTAGCAATACGTTTGATACGACAATACAAGTCATCAAAGGACGACAATGCCTGATAACTCACACAGTAATCAGGATTTAACTCCAACTCTAAAATGTTTATATTCTTAATTGTAGATTTAAAATCCGCGCGCAAACTATCTAAAGTTTCCAACGAACACAAGAAAGCATCTCTAATCGTCAGATCCGAGATTTGCAAAGATTTATCACAAATTGATTGAACACGTGAAAACTGTGAGTCCCTTTCAGCGTATAAAAGCTTTAACTGAACCTTTAAATCAGTACTAACCTTGGTTCCCTTAAGAGACATCTTGTTTTGATATATTCACACTATACACTCAAACAAACACTTAACGAATTATTAAGTAAGCGATAATTATCAGATAACAATATGGTAATATTGTAAACAACAAAGTGAACGGCGAACGAACGGAATAACCTGAATCAATGAGTGAATATTACCCAATTTCTCGATTAAATCATTCACGTCGTTCATATGCGTATATAATCTATGGTTTATCCGTTTCCTACAAATATTCACTCAACAATGAACGGGTATTTTTGAAATGCGTCTACCTACATGCAATTTGAAGGACTTCCGAATGAATTTTGTCTAGAAAAAGAATGCGATCGATTTATATCTACGCTGATATTTACGTAGCTAACTATAATTATGCGGTGCGGTTGACGGCGTAGGTACCGTAATTATCAATGGCTCTTTAACTATACGAGCGAAATAACGTTTAGTTGCCTAAATGCCTAGATGCGGGTTTTCTACTATTATATCTAGGTAAACAGGCGCGTTGCGTTTATTCCCTATGGAACAAATACTATATTGCGAAATTACAAGAAAATGATTCACGATCCTGCTCGTAGGACCAAAAGTAATGGTTGCGCAAATAAGCTGTGGACTGTATGTTTAAAAAAGCGATCTAAGGTTTGTTAACAATATGCAGGTACTGTGCCTGGCATGGGATGGATGTATTAGGGAGGAACACTGACCTTTTGACCTCGAAGGTTCCACGTGGCGCCGGCCGGCGAACCTCGACTTCGCACATTTAACCACTGCCAGGTCCTGTATTGCACTACACTGCACTATTGTTGAGTCTTTGAATGGTTGGATCACGAAATAGTCAATTTTTTTGTAAATTCGAGCGGGCGATGTTAGCGGAGCGGTCACATTCACAATCGATGCACAAACGTCAATGTCATTCCAATTCTTGAGGTCGTGCGGGGAAGGGAAGCGGAAGGGATAGGATTGCTAGGCCAAAAAAATAAATTACAAAAAACAAAATCGCGGGTCATAGCAAATTGGCGCAACCAGGTATTAAAATCCGTATAAATAGTTCTAGAATTTTTCCTTGAGTGCGAAATCAGTATAAAAGCTTTCATCGAAATCTCTCTGTACCGTCTTGTTACTGCGACATTTTGTTACATCGAAAACCTATAGTGCGTGGCTTTGCACTCAAATAGGAATTTCCGTAATACTACCGTCTCTATATAATCTCAAAACTGCACTACCAGAGCAATAAATCAGTTTTACATTCGCACTCGAAGAAAGCCGTTGATCATTCGCGAAAATATCCCTATTTATAGAACGTAATCTTCCAGAGTACACGTTTACTGGGGCAGTTTGTTGAACTCCAAACGTGAGTTTGAAATACCTTGTTTATTTCATGAGCATCATCTAGAATCAGAGCCAAGTGATATGGATTAATTGTTTACAACGAAGATGTTTCCTGTTATCGTTTTGTGATGTAAATGCACCGATTAAATCTTTGCATGCGATTATTTACGGATATTTTGGCTATTTCTTGAAACTGTTTTTTTAAAAAACTCTTCGTTGTAGTAAGAATGCCTCATTCAAAAGGAAATCCTTAAAAATTTAATACTATTTCTTTTTTTACTCAGAATCGATTCGTGATTTGAGTTTTTTTTTTTTCTGATGTGGTTATTATCATTGGTTTCAGTGTTCAGCAGGATGCTACTGCTGATATAAAATCAGAGCCACTTAATCTAACTCCCACGAGAAGTTAAACCGACCTAAATGTAGCCACCAGCTTGGTTTACGACTGTATAACACATGTACTTTATTATAAATCAACAATGATCTAACAGTAAAGAAAGTAATATAGTAAATTCAAGCCGGCCAATGAAAAAGACTAAGAAACCAACA
Source organism: Leucania comma (assembly GCA_958295575.1). Classification (NCBI taxonomy): domain Eukaryota; kingdom Metazoa; phylum Arthropoda; class Insecta; order Lepidoptera; family Noctuidae; genus Leucania; species Leucania comma. Next base: position 15,599,053 of record OY282477.1, on the reverse strand, counting down.
GAGGAGTCAGAGTAAAGTCCTCACTTCAGTCCCAAAAGGCACACCCTACATTGGCTAATATCGAGTATCAGAAACTGTTGTCATGGAAATCGACTAGCAACTTCTTAAATACCTACTTAATCCTGTAAAGGAAAAGAGGCAACGTTAAAAAAAAACAATGGACGAGTGTAATCTCTGCTCATATAAGCAAATACTTATTGACACTCCAGCAGTTAATATCAATGTTAATATGCGATTGTTAGACTGTATTTATTTAGCAATACCAAGTATAACAGCGAATTGTCATGAACTTGAAAACACTATTGCACGGCGCTTGACTCACGGCTTGCAATGAATTCTTCGCCTATTCAAGAGTTAGGGTCATCAGAGCGAAGAAAAAACTTATTAGTTCATGTCAGCTGCCTATTGACATCACTAAAAATAGTTGGTGTTGAATGAATGCTGATGGATAAAGAAGAATGAATCATAAACAAGATCGGATAGATTGTAAATTTGTGATAAAGGGATAGAAAAAGATGTTAGGGACGTTATATATGGAGAACAGAAGATTAAAATAAAATATTTTGCGTAAACCCCATGTGACGTTGGAAAAAGGAAAGAAGAAAAAGACGTTAAAAATTAAAGAGTTTCGTACTAATTGTAAGCTCGTAGGTGAATGACATGAACTGTATTTTAGATTACCCTTTAGTTGACAATGACACTGCAAAAGACCTACACTAAGACCATACCGCAAGAAAATATGAATTTTAATTATGTGTATACAGCAGCTCAACTATGTTTTCAAGCAGATATAAGGCTGAAAGTCAGATAGAGAATACATAACACGTCAATAGGAGTGATCATAAATCATCGATAACCGACTTAAAACAAACAATCTATGAAAATAAGTAGCCATTACATTATTTATGTTTACAGAATTATGAGAGTGCTTGATAGAAATACCAACGAAGAAGTACAGATTTATGTGTGCAATAGACAAAGTAGTCAGCACTTTAATAAATTCTAGTTCTCTCTGTTGTTTGTTTATGCCGCGGAGAATGTAGATCATAGACAATCCGTTGTCTGCCTAATTTAGCCCGTCTTTCACCACCTACTTGAACACGTCACGATGTTGTGCTCTGAATAACGAATTAAATTATGTCATGATGTTGTTTTTCAGGCCAATCTTCTTTGCAAGCAGTAACTGCATATGAAAGCTATGTGTTGTTAACCTTTAAGATCGTCTTGCTTTTTCGACATCAATAAGGTCAAGGCATGGCATTGAAGATTGGTCGTTACTATAAGCTCAAGTCCTTTTTCACGATTGGCTTTATTTAATCTTTTGGATACCGTAAGTAAATACACAATAGAAAGACAATATGTTTGCGAACGCTGGCGTTCGCTTAGGGCTTGAGTAACTACACCTCTTCGTGGTTTAACATGACTACAGTTAATTTTTTGTTCCCGATGCATATATTCCTCAAACTTCCATATTCCAAATCATTACTCAAATTACGAGTGGCTTCTCGCATCCCGAACTGTGAAGCGGCTTTAGTTGAATGCCTTTTTAATATAGAAACAATAAAGCATCCATCATGAGCTTCTACGCTAAAAGAAGGAATACAATTTGCTTATTTGCTGGAAAAAAATGTTTTTTTTTTAAAGCATTGATCGTCAGTTTAGGGCACACCGGTTGGATGCTTTTTACACATATAAGCATAGAAACAATTTTTGTTGCCTGCTAGCCTTAATAACAACAGATGCAACCTAGATTCTCATTACGGTCGTATTGCAGTTACACGACACGCCTTCAATGTCTCAGTGAGTTTTTTTAAACGTTAAACCTTTCTTGGTATTGTTGGAGCTCCAACTGATACCATCAATTAACCTTTTCACCGTACGGACTTTCGAAATGCAACTGGCGCCAACGACGTTCAACAATACATGTTATTATCTCGAATAACAATCTGAGTGCTTTAACAATCTCTGAAGTTTCAGAGAATGTTTCGATTTGTTTAGTTTGGCTTCTGAAAATACAGCGAATGTTTCATGTGGTCATCAAATTTTATAACAGTTGAGAAGCGTCCTCAAGGTAGCATAACGATATGCACGGTTTACACACGTCGTGTTTTGTAAACCCAAGTCTATTAAATTGAATAGTCTTCGACAGTTCGTTTCTATTATAATCTTAATAGTTTACGTCAACTGACTGAGTTGTTACCGAGAATATTGTCACGAAACGCACAATTGAATATACTCGTATAATCTAAAACTAAATTATATAACTAAATAGATGTTTCTATTTGTTCATTGTCGTCATCTTCCTAGAACATTAAATAGAAAAAACGAATTCTAAGCATCGAATTTTCTAGAAGTGTAAATTATGTTAGAGCATTGGAATTTCCCTTACCGTGACTACATTTTAAATCCTATTGCTTACAATGAGTGTTTGTACTAGATGTGTTTGCGTCACAATACCAATTGATCTTAATAAAAGGGGAGTTAAATGGCTCTATGTGTTGCTTCGTTGGACGCGGTCAGTAGATTTGATTGTTTCATTCACTGTCCCTATTGTTATGACATCGTAATATAAATGACTATTGTATAAGAATAGGGGATACAAATTTGTTAACGGTAAAGATTTTCGCTCGCGATCTCATGATATTGACATCTTCCAAGTCTGTGTACAGAACGGTCAAAATCTGCTGACCATTTTGTGGTTCAAAAAATACACACTACGTATTTGCCATATGATTCTTAAAAAGAATTACTGCATAGCCAATTGTTCGATGTTCAGAGCGGTCAATATGTTATGGCCGTGTCTACTGTAAGTTTATTTTTTTTCTGTATTAAATCTCAATTTAGTACGCAACTTTTAATATCGGGATCTGTCGCAATGAACTGAATAGCGACTTGTAGCGTTCATTCCTTACGGTATTTCATACAAAATGGCTATTTTTGGAAATGGTAAAAAAATCATTATACTTAACTATCTCTATTTCAATTAACACTTTTTCGAAATGGTTCGGAACTAACTTTTTATACCTATACAGATATCTTGCTTAGGTACCAAGTATCATTAAAATTGGCACATTAATTTCTAAGAATAAAGACTTGTCAGTTCGCATGAAATAACTGTGAGAAGTAGACGCAAAAACCTTGGATTATCAAATAAAATGTTGTTTAATTTATAGAATGCCTTGAACCCATCCATACATGATACATACATACCCATGAATCCTGAGCTCCATGATTATTACAAAATCGATTTCCTATTTTGATCAGTTCACGTGCATTGGTACTTTTCAAACAATGATTCAACTTTGATAACGTGATAAAGTACTGAAGGTAATATTCACTAAACATGACTATTTTTTTGGCATTTTCCTGGTCTTCACCAACTTTTCGTGACTAGCATTTCAAACGTAAATTGGCCTTTATTATTTTTCCAAGGATTTGTGGGCGTTTTAGGGTCAACTTAGATCATTCCAAGGATTTGTCTAAACAGTTTGTATTGTCAGTGTAGTGTTTTTAGGGTTTCGTACCTCAAAAGGAAAACGCGGAACTCTTACATGATCACTTTGTTGTCCGTCCGTCTGTCTGTTAAGACTCTTTATCGCGGGAACGCGTGAAGATATCGAGTTGAAATGAAAACCATTTACTCAGGTCTGTGGTCCCTTCAAGCTGTGAAAAAATCAAACTCCTAAGTTAACGATACGGCCGTTTATGTCGCAAAAAACGTATATTTCGACACTAAAGGGAATCAAAATTCATAGGGTACTTCCCGGTCACCCAGATTCCTGGATTTTGGCACAGTCTTTTTTGCGAATCGGAAAAATCCTCGAGAATCCATTCGGGAATTGAACTATTGCGCATCATGTTGAGGCACATTTTGTCCCCTAATATATCTCAGGCTTAAATGATTCATCAAAAATCTACTCAGTAAAAGTATTGTTTGTTTTGCTAGAGCAAACAATTCAGCTATAACGTCTTAATTATCTCTTAACTGCTTTGTAGCAGCTACTGGATTGCCAACAATGCTAATATTAATGGTAGTTTTAACGGCTGGTCATGTACTAGAGTGTTCAAAGTGTTAGCTAAACGTGCATGACGTAATGGCCATAAAAATATGTACTTGCCTACTGACGATTTGTTTGCTTGGCGCCTTTTTTATTTGCATAACGTACTGCTTCAGCCGGATTTTTATATATATATACATATTTAATTGGTATGGTTTACTTTTTCGGGATTATTAGACAGAAGTACCGTGGCTTCGCCAACGTAAAACTGACTGATCCCTGCTTACCCACACAAGTAGGTTTAGTCAGGTAAAATTCTGACACATTCTCTTGCTCTAGGAGCGAATAAAGACATTAGATTATTTCTCGCCAAGCTTGGCTTCTTTTGACTGTCGAAGCTAATTAAAAAATATTAGAAAACAAATTTTTAATTCCAATCAAGCTTGTATCGTGCGATAAAAAAAAAACGATGGAAATGTGACGAATCAATAAATCTTCGTCAGCTGTAACCAAATTCAAACACAATGGAATCCCAATTTCCGGATGTTAAACTGTAATGAATAGAGTAGAAGTCGTATGTTTTTTCTACTGCCTCTGGTTTTTTGTGGTGCAGGAGGTTGAAAATTATAGTTTATCTTGCAGACTAAAATACTGACTAAATATAAATACTCATTTATATGGTATTCTAGCTTCTGCCAGCAGCTTAGCCCACATGACACTGGTAAATTATTCCAAGGGAACATAATTTCAGAAAGCTATTCTATGTCCTGTTCTATCCGGAATATGGTCTGCCCGTGTACGTTCATCCAAATCCGTTCAAGTAATAAACATAGATAATAAACAAACTTTGGCTTTATGATATTACTGTGAATCAGCCGCTTCTTTTAATTCGTCTTGATAGTGCTGTCATCATCTTGCCCTCGTCCCGTGTTAATCTGAGGTCAGCATAACACGTTTCTTTCTTCTATTCTGTCTTAACACTCGTCGCTATCACAACTCCCTTCCGTTTTTTAATGTCACTCCTCACAAAATCCTTTTCACATGATCATACCAAGATGAATGATTCCCTTTCAACTTTTCAGTCTTGTCTCATTTCTCACTCTCGTCACACCACACATACATCAATCATCATCAATGCAATCTTCTTTCATTTCATCCATCTTTTTCACAGCCCAACATTCTGATTCGATTCGATAGTAAGTACAGTACAGTAACGAATTTCGTAAAATAATAATATGCTTTACTAAATAATAATCTAAGATCCGAATAAGAACCTTCTTCACCTATCTTTTTATTGGATTAAAAATATTTTATATCAAATTTAATCCAAATATGAATAAGCAGATACGCAAAATACGCGCTTTAGTCGTGGAGTTGCGGATACCAGCCCGAAATACAATACAAATACAAAAGTATTTTATATCAAATTTAATCCAAATATGAATAAGCAGATAGATCAATTTAATGTATTAAATTATATCTTGGTTGGGTTGCCTAAAAAATCCTGGTATTTAATTAAGAATTGAAAATTGTCTTTTATTTTAATTTACGCATGTGTTAACGAATAAATTTAATACTAACCGAAAGTATGAAGCCCATAGAATATAAAAACGTTGGGTTGCCTACTGGTTTCCTGGCATAGCTCTGGGTTGCCTAGTATATACAGGTATGTCGATACTAGTTATTTTCACGATTTGTTTAATGAATCAATATTACTCGTATATCAAAATATTGTGTGCTGTTTCATTGCGAATATGATGATATAGGGTTGTTTGCAAATAAATCTGGCTTTAATAACGGTTGTTGAGTTTTGAAAAGTCTTTTGATGCGATTTTTGATCATTGTTGATTCCATCCAACGCAGAGTTTGATGAAAAGAAAACGCGAAACAAGAAAGATAACGCCTGTAAACGTTGGTATTTGTTAATTCCGTGTCATTTACTCGAATATTTAACACTACTGGTTCCAGGAAATAGGTACGTGTTTTGTTTAAACCTTAGATGGTTTCACAACCTACTGGCGTACTTCGCGTTAGCACCTCATAATCCCATTAATAAAGTCGTTACGACACACTTGGTAGGAAGCGGGGGGAAGTTATTCTTAGCGATAAACCACGTGGTCCCATCAAATGGCTGATTGATGGCGATAATCGTGATGATGACGTGAATCAAATGATGTAAATCGCCTCCTCCATTGATGTTGGCGGATACGTTTATTAAATTTTACATTTTATTTACGTCTCTTAAGTCGGTTAGTGTACCTATTGCTAATCGTAATGTTTGCGTTTTCTGCGGTCTAGAATTTAGATTGACTTAATTGATGGAACTGCGCGGAATTAAAATGACTTCATTGGTTCTTTCGTTTTTTTTTTGGGACCTCTGTCATCTTTACCTTCAGGGGCGGATTTAACCGTTACGAGCCCCTGGACGGCAGATTTTTGCGAGGCCCTTGTCCTTTTTGCAAAGTATGTGAATCAAGCGCTGGGTGTCTAACGCCCAGCAAAGGCTGAGGTGGTCACCCTTTCAGTACGTGCACGCTTGGCGTATTCCGTACTTTTCTTTTTTAAGTTTTGTTTGTAACTACTGTGGTGACTGTAAATAGACCACAGAAGTGGTTAACTGGTTAACGCCACGTATTAGTCCCAACCACCATCACACAGTTTCTTTTTTTTTTTTTTTTTTGGGTAGGTAAAATCATCCAATGACGAATCCCGCCCTTGGGTGGGGCGGGAAACAGTGTCAGACTTTTACTGACTAAAAACCTACCTTTCCATTCCTTGCCTTTATCCTGGGGCCTTTGGTGACAGTCTCACATAACCTTTGGCCCCAGTAGGCTTCGGCCCTGCTGGACCCCTACAGTTTGCTGACAACTCCTTGAGGCGCGCGGGAACGGTGCGCGCCGTAGACGACCTGAGCTCGGACCGGTCTGTTACCGGACGGACGGACAGCGAGCTACCCATTGCCCACCGTCCGCGAGCCCGCGCCTACGGTGGCCGGAAATTGGGATCGGAAACCCGGCGGCGGCGGCGGCGTGTCCGCCTTTGCCTAAGGCGGTCGGCCTCCTCCTTTACTAGCATTACTGCTTCGCAAAAGGAGGCGACCGCCTGCCACTCCTCCTCGCTCCGGAGCATGGCTTGAACCAAGCCCCGGACCATCACACAGTGGCAATCTCAATCAAAAAAATTATGAAGATAAATATATAAAGTCTCTCTGTCTCTACCTTACCAGCTAGCCTTATTCTGACATGTAATATTTCCTTGTAATACCTGTACTCATTTTATAACAACGAAACAATAATTCCTACACATTTTAGGAGAATATACGACATGTTTTCTTTAAAGTGTACCCAAAGGTTTCAGCCGCGTCTTTGGTTATTGCTCAGCTTTTGTGGGTCATAGCGTGAAACATCACGCTAGGCTAGTTATAAGCCGTATAACAATACAGCCTATAGTATTCGTCTTGATCCTATTTTTTTACAATCCAACCAGTATTAAACAAACAAAGAGACTTCCGCTTTATTATAATTAGTATAGATGAGGTCTTTCTCCTCATCTTCATCCACATCTCATTCATTACATGGTATCTCAGACACTACGTCATTTTAATTCCTAAACAAACAAAAGTCGAACTAACCAAAAATTCATCAGCCTGTTATATCATGTGTATATTAAATCTGTTTTGTAACTAGTGAATTATTCAATGTTCAATTTTGAAGTAAAACAAAGTGGGTTTTTATATTATTAGTCATGTAAATGCTATGTACGTCTGTTATTGACATAAACACTAGTTTAAAACCTCATAAAATGTAATAATAAAATTCCATGTAATTGTGTTTTTCATGTGCAATAAATAAAAAAATAAATTAATATAATAAGATTTATTTTTTAGGAATATAATAATAACAGGTGTTATACTTACTTGTTTCGATCATTTCAACATAAACATCGACCAAATAGTTCGTGTTTTATCGCTTTTATGTGTGGTGATGATGTAGCCATTTTGTATGTGACCCTGACAAGCTTTGGTCTAGATAATTGTATATGCGTAACCTCCGTTTTGACTGATAAACGACTGTATATAAATTTATTTAGTTTTATATCATTGGTTTTATTTTAGTCCTACCAACATATTTATAGGGAATATCATGCATATTCCCATTTGTTTAATTCTAAATGAAATCAGTTTTACTTCTAGTAAACAAATATGCTAGAATTTTTAAAATTCCTTATTAACAACAAAGAGAACTTTGAAACTGCGAATAAGAAAAAAAAGTCCAATATTATTTTTGACGTCAAATCCCATGATGCTCATACGGCTGCTATGGAAAATAAATGAAGAGGTAATAACAGGTATTATGTTTGTATAAAATTATAAGTTATGCCTCTGGGTATACCTCGTTCTTTTTTCTACCAACTTTGATATTGTTGTCATATTCAGTATTCTATTGTTCTATATTTATTGATAGACTAGTTAGATTACAAATATATATATATATCTTCCTGATACTTCCGTTACTGAAAACAATCTCCTGTTGATTAAATTCACTTGTATCTCGCCATCAGCATTGAAATTTTGCTTGATGAAGTGCGACATTAATTTCTCAAAATCATTTATCATAATCTTTCTCAGCACAAATCGACCCACGATTAGTTTTATGCCCCGTTTTTTTGTGAGTTTGCTGATCAGTGCCAACCGCATCTAGGTCTTTCTTCATTTCCCATTTTATCTTTTCTTCATTGTTTTCTATCTAGGCAGAAGCTCTATATCTATGTTTGTTTAGGTCAAATCTTTCAAATGATGTTTAAAGCAATTATCCCTAATCATTTGAGCTGAAATTTTGTAGACATGTTCAGTTTGTGTGTGAGTGAGTGAGTGCGTTGAGTTGTGTTGTGCCAAATAAATTCATATTCTTTCTTTCTTTCTCTACATGCCTATCTAAGTGACCTCATTATAAATTCAATATGGCATACACCTGACTGAGAAGTGACTCGGAGTGTTAATGATACTTATATTATGGATAGGTAATATGAGTATCATGTCGAAGGGTTTGCTCAATAAAATAAAACTAAAAAATCCAATATGGTGGACAATTTTCAATATTTTTTTAACATTTATTTCCAGTTCGGTAACCTTTTCGTCAGAGAGTCTACCCTATTGGTTCTGCCTACCGCTAAATCGGTTATAATGATACTTGTTCTGAATAGGTATACTTTAACTGGTTTTTTTGGTCTATCAATTCAGTATCTCAAAATAATTACCACGTAATTGTCAACGATTTCAGCTTAACGCGTTTTTAATGTCATGGCTTTGGACTGAGTCGCACGAGTGCTTCAAATTATTCACACCATGCTGATTTGTGTTGGTCTTATCGTCTTTACTTTGTTACCAAGCCGTAACGGTAAAGCTAATGCGTGTTTTAACGATACTCTCACACTTACATTAATGGTTTAACTGCGCGAGTAAAGTAAATTACTCTGTGGTTGCAGTGGAGTTAAAAGTCATCAAGAAATCTTGTAATGTTTTGGATCGATAATGGATCTATTTTTGTATGATATTGCATTTAATCTACTAGTAATATGATGCAGACTGGTACTGGTACTGGATAGTATATTATTAACACATTAGCTTCCGTCAGCGGCTTCATTTCCTCATACAAACTTTGAACCCCGTTTCATCGCTCGCCTACGTCATAAAAATAAACCTTTTGCAAAATTTTATGCTCCTAGACTCAGTAGTTTCGACTGTGCGTTGATATATCATATCAGTTCGTTAGCTTCACCTTTGATATATATATGTATACTAGATTGAATACAGAGCAGTGCCGGATTAGCCACGTAGCAAGAGTAGCAAATGCTACGGGCCCCGCGCTTCAGGGGCCCCCGGTCGGACGTACAAAAACAGGTCAGGCAGGATACCTCTTGTATTATACGATATTTAATCAATTCCGGAATATTCATAAAATAAAACACATTCATTGTGCGTACAGCTAAGGAGTGGAATTCCCTGTCGGAGTCTGTGTTTCCTGATAGCTACAACCCGGGAATCTTTAAGACAAAAGTGAATAGGTTACTTCTAGGTAAGCGCGCTCCATCGTCGACCACATCGTCGCTTTCCATCAGGTGAGATAGCGGTCAAGCGCAAACCTATCAACAATAAAGATAATGAAATACAAATACAATGGTAAGCAAATACAATGGGACTACCGTTACCTAAGGGCTCTGCGGCTTGTGAGTAAAATAAGTTGGGCCTTTGGTAGAATTTGCTACAGGTCCAGCGCTGGCTTAATCCGGCACTGATACAGAGTACGGATATATCCGTATGTCATGGTGTCAATGCAAGACGGTGGTAACTTACGGGTAGGTATATGGGCCGAAACATGTAACCGCGTTGCGGAGCCCAGCCGCTAAAATCGGCAGTGCCGCCTGCCGCTCTTTTTCGCGTCACCGCAATGCAACTTTCAGCGTTTATTGTCGTATCCTACAGGGATAACCAGTTTTACGACATTTTTTAGTGTGGATAGACGTTTCTCTGCCATGGATTGTAATAAACTTATGCAGTCTGAAGCAGAATAATACGTCTTTCGCGGTTCATATCGAAAACTGAGCAATGGTTGTTGTCTTGTGCCCGCGGTGCAACGCACTGCGTGTCGCAGCTCGCAGCACGACGCCATCTCGCAGTGGCGGCATCGTGCCGTTGCACGGTGGCGATGCCGTGCCGTAGACATATGTCCACGCCCCTAGGAGTAAGTACCTACCTCCTAATCCTAAATCACGTTGTGAGTTTATGACCATCGTTTCTATACTTTAATCTTTTAATTTACACCTATTTGACCTTTTGTTTGCACTTAAGCGTCTGGATGATAACCATAAGCTCACGTGCATACATGCATATCTTTTTCTTCGTTCCGGCTACTAGTATATTAATTTTACGAAATAGATTAGATAACAAAGTAGTTACGAAGGTAGAGTCTTTTGTTTTGTATGACAATAAATCATTTAATAGTCTAATAATAAATGGGCTTTCAAATTAACCTAGATTCTTAAATGACTTTTTTATGCTCAAATTAATTTGTTTGTATACAAAACGTTAAGATACCTTTATCTTTAAGTATCAGTCAGAAACAGGAACAGCTACTTCCAAACTGATCTAGAATACAGTTTATTAATGTAGGTACCTAATTCGTTATCATCACTGATGTTTTTTATATCATGATGTCCTTGTAATCGCCTGAAAGGCATCAATGCAGTTTTGTAGATAAAATAATTTACTAAAGATATCTAATATTTAACTGTTCCTCAACTTATTCTTGTTATATGCTACAAAATATGCCAACAAAAATACTAATTTTGCACTATTATATAATTTTTTTTATTTTCACTATTATCTACATTTCTTATAATTGCTCCTTTAGCAGGTCTGCTGGAAGAAATTTCTTTAGAAATAAGCAGTACCTTTGTACTATTATTTATTATGTGTTGTCTTTTGTTTTTGTTATATTGTGTGTACATAAATTGTGAAATAAATAAATAAATAAATAAAATAATTATTCTCTTCTGGGTTTAAAAAAATAATCATGAAGGATATAGCACCAATCATGTGCCAATACTGACCCTGTTATCCCCTTCTATCCTAATCTGTCCGAGTCGGGGTGTCACAAGTCCCATAATAATTGTAAAAAAGTTCATTACTATTTGGTGTACATTAGCATTTTTATTTTGATGAAGTATAAGATTTTTCATGCAAAGTTAAAAATATCCCATTTATTGATGCCTCGGATTCGTGAGCCTTTGGTCACGACTCACTTGTAGAACGTTGGTTACCAAGCACCAAGTGGAAAATCCTGTTATTTTGCTGTATCCTGTTAGCTAAAATCGTCTTTAGGATAGTTAAGAAAAGGAAGATTGTGTTGATTGGCGATCTTGTGTGAGAGGAGAAATGTTCCTCAACATGACGTGCAACTTTGTCAAATTGTCCAACAACACAAAACTGTTGGGGGCAAGTTGCGGGACACTGGGCAACGTTGCATCGTCACATTCGTCACATAGATTGAGCGTTGCCCATCATGTTATGAGACATTTTATCCCCTTCTGTATTTATTATAACGCGTTACACCTGATAAAATCGTTGCATACCAGTATTTTGTAAATTCCTTATTTTATCCGTTCTTTATTTACATTCCTTTGAGATTTGTGCAAGTGCTTACATAGTACCAGAATATTCGGCGATTGGCAAACGTTGAAATTCCTCTTGAACACATCGCTTGTAGTATTTGATAGTTGACTTGTCGGGGTCATTGGCCAGACAGAATGGTGAATGAACAAGAAATAAGATAGTGCAAATATTGAACTTTAGTATCTAAATATGGTATAAGATATCATCAACGACGCTAACTTCGTTTGTACCGATTAAAATTTAAACTTGAAAAAGACTGAAATCAACGTCAAATCAATTTAAAGGCCTTGACGTTGATTTCCGAGTATGCTTAACAAAACAAGATAAAATTGTTTGAAAAGTTAAAAATCCTCGAAAAGAAAATAAAAGATGAATGGAACGTGTGAGATGTGATATGAAACAAAAGGGACTTAGTGATGGCGTGGTGGGTGACAGGACATAATAGAAAAAAAAAACCGTGTTGCACCGACCCCAAATAAAATGGGACAAGGGCAGGAAGGTGATGATGACTCTAAGTGCAGAAGAGCGAGAGGAAGTGTCAGACTTTTACTGACTTAAACTTCCTTCAGTTGCCCTTTGCTTTTCCGGGCCGCGGTAATTAATCCAAACAATCCCTAACCTTGGGGACCCGTAAACTCTAAAAACCAATATATTGGCCAATTGATTTTATTTTGGCACTCACAAAATATTTTTTTATTGATAAGCTCGTTCCTAACCACTATCTCGCATGATTGTACCTAAGTGATGATGTGGTCGGTGCTTGCCCAGAAGTGACCTATTTACTCTTGACTTAAAAACCTCTAGGTTGTAGCTATCAGGAAACACAGACTTCAGCAGGGAATTCCACTCTTTAGCTGTATGCACAATGAATGTGTAAATGTTTTGCAACTAGCATCGCAACTGATTGTGTGTTGTTTTTCAGACGACTTTTTGTCTATGTTTGCCTGAGTTTTAGTTTAGGTGAACTCCCCAGCCTTTAAAAAGAAGATGACTAATCGCAAATATATTAAAAGATGGTGACTTCAATTTATCGCATTATGTAAATTACGTTTGTTTCCTTGAAGAATTTAGCTAGTATTCTCTTATTTAACCGAGTTCGGGTTTTTTATTATTGTGTAATAGAAGTTCCATCCTTGTAAAAATGTTATGTGATTTGCTCCTTTTTTGTGGTGTGGAAACATTATGACGATCCCATCTAGAACGAACTGAGAGTTATGTCAAAGTCTTACAACTGAAATCCGTCATTGTTCCTAGGAATCGCAGGCGTAGGGTATCCTTGCACGTTCATTCCATCCCTAGTTACGTCACTAGTTGGTTTCACAAAGTGGTTTTTGCTCTTAACACGTAGATCCAAAACTACCAATCTTGTTCATACAAAAATAGACTCTAAACATCGGAATTAAGGCCTATAGTGGCGTGGATGTGAGAGGACACCGGTGTCCTCTGAGCAGATTAAACTTGTTTCATGATCGGACCACTCGCTCGACGTAAATACGGCGTTGCGGTACCGGTAATAATATTAATAAAGCTTAAGCTTTTAAATGTTTTTATTTTTTATTTTAAAATATATAATTTATATATATCTAAATGAATATAAACGGAATAACAAAGCTTTATTAATTCCACACTATTATAAAATTTAAATTAAATTAAACTAAATTAAAACAAAAATTAAAAATATTAGTGTACATAAATAATTGACTAAAATATACAATTATTTCAATAATAAAAATTGTTGAATAGCATTAAAAATGATTTATAATAAAAACAGTTAATTAAAATTAATAAAAAAAATGCAGTGCCATTATCATCAATTATTAAAAAAGGAAAAAAATATTATAATATGGTAGTTACTACATATTTTGGTGTACAATAAAGTTTATTGTATTGTATTGTATTGTTACAATTTATCATCATTATTATTTATTTGAAGGGGATCCACACCCTTCGAGTAAAAGCCTTCTCCAAAGAATTCCATGCTTCTCTATCTAAAGCGGTAACAGCCTGGTCTTGACCAGCATTCTCTATTATCTCGTCTTGCCAACGAACGCACGGCCGACCTTATTGACCAGCGATCGTCAGTATACCTTGTAATGCTCTACCGGTACTTGGTGGATATCCCACCAATTCGTATAAAACGTTTTGGAAATAAACTTGGAGAAACATTTTGGGAGATAGTGTACCTACTTTTACTGATTAAAAACCCACCCCGTTCCTTCGTTGCCTTTCACACCAGGGCCAAGCCTTCCTTTCCGAAACAGATCCTTGGCCCAAGTAAATCATCGTTTACCATTAGTTTAGATATGGTCAAACGCGAGTGTATCAATGATAAAAAAACCTGTAGGCCTCATACAAAAAAGAAGGCTGTTCATTGTTTTTTGTTCATTTATTTTTTAGGGTTTCATACCTCAAAAGAAAAGAAATGGAACTCTTATAGGATCACCTCGTTATCCGTCTGTCTGTCAGACAAGACCTTTTATCTCGGGAACGCGTAGAGATATCAAGTTGAAATTAAAACCATATACTCAGGACTGCGGTTCCTTAAAGCTCTGAAAAAATCAAACTTCTAAGTTAACGGAAAAAAAGAGTACGTTTTTTGCGATATATTTCGACTCTCTCGAGGGGGTTAAAATACTTAGGGTAGGTACTTCCCGTTGACCTAGAATCCTGAAATTTGGCATGAAGCAAGGTCTCATAGCACAAGTATAGGAAAAAATCTGAAAACTGTAAATTTGTAGTTACGTCGATTCGGGAAAATCTTCGTAACTCAATTCGGGAATTGAAGGTTAGTTTGTTTGTACGGAACCCTCAGTGCGCGAGTTCGACTCGCACTTGCTCGGTTTTTTGTTATTAAGACCGCCATTGTACCTTTAGTTGCTAGGCAACGTCAGACTTATAAATGTGACTTCGCCTAGTGTTCTTCTTCATTCTATACCTAATTTAACTGTGGGCTAACACCACTGTCTTTTGTTTCCAGTACTGTTCGAGGCTTGTCACAATGAGCCCGCGTGCCTTCAGGACCGCGCTGGTCTGGAAGCCATCACGCAGCTGCATCGTCAGCTCGATGACGACGCCAACGGCAACGTCGATCTCAGTGAAAGTGATGACGTAAGTATTTTTTTATTATTGTAAAGCCCTAGTTAGTTAAAGGGTGGCCCAGACGGTGACCTTGGCTGGAGCTCGGTTTATGTGTACATGGCTACATGAATGTAAACCACGCGCCAATACGTTCGCAAATCAATCACTGTGATTGGGAACATGCGCCTCCCAACCAAGGGCGTTGAAGGTCATGGCTTAAAACCACCGCTTACACGGATTGAAACTACGAGTAGCAAGGTCACCTTGGTTGGGAAATTGCCGCGATGGTTTACAGCCATCTGGTCCACCGTTAAATCTAAACGTTAATGACCTCAACGAGAGCAATGCTGTACATGTTTTCAAATTCAACAAACAACAACAACAACCAAAAGCCACAATCATAAAAACAGCAATCTTCATAATTATATGTTTCTAACTTACCTGTTATTAGGGCATAAATGCGCGCAAAGACCTTCTCTGTTTGCCAAACACGACTGTTCTCTGCCATTGTGAACGAGTGTTTTTTTATGGTAGGTAAAATCATCCAATGACAAATCCCGCCCTTGGGTGGGGCGGGAAATAGTGTCAGACTTTTACTGACTAAAAACCTACCCTTCCATTCGTTGCCTTTGTCCCGGGGCCCGTGTTGACATTCTCACATTACGTTTGGCCCCAGTAGGCTTCGGCCCTGCTGGACCCCTACAGTTTGCTGACAACTCCTTGAGGCGCGCGGGAACAGTGCGCGCCGTAGACGACTTGAGCTCGGACCGGTCTGTTGCCGGACGGACGGACAGCGAGCTACCCATTGCCCACCGTCCGCGAGCCCACGCCTACGGTGGCCGGAAATCGGGATCGGAATCCCGGCGGTGGCGGCGGCGTGTGCGCCTTTGCCTAATGCGGTCGGCCTCCTCCTTTGCTAGCATTACTGCTTCGCAAAAGGAGGCGACCGCCTGCCACTCCTCCGGAGCATGGCTTGAACCAAAAAGTATCCTATGTAGTATTCCAGGGCATGGTCTACCTATGGTCTCCGAAATTACATACAAACACAGAATATATAATAGTACCTTACCGGTACAGAAGTTTCACTCCCGAGTTTAGGTATGATAAACGCAAGCGTCCGGTCACCGGACTAGTCTCAATAGGCTGGCACTCGCTCGACTTGTCGCACACGCAGCGCACGCATCCGCGAAACAAATTTTAAAGTAAACTGTTAATACCGTAAGGTACTAGGTATTGTATATTCTGTTGGAAATCTAATCAGTTCTGTGTCGTGAGTGATGGAGGCACATAAAACAAAAAAGACAAAAAGATATTGTATTGCAAATGGATGTTTGAACTCCACAATTAAAATACCCAGTTTGTCACTGTTTGCTCTTCCCAAGGACCCTGAAAGGTACTTCATTTATATAACAGGTCATATACTTACTTAAATAAACGCTATGATATAAACAAAATTATCGTGAATGAAAAAATAAACAATCCATCATAAATTGGTCTGCATTGGTTGTAATATGGCGGTGAGTGTCTGTTTATACTGAACGAACCTATCATATGTCAATGGCTAAGCGACTCGCGCGCTCGCCGGCGCCGCCCGGCCCGCGCCGCCGCTCGCTTGAATAATAGTCGAGGAGCCAGAACAACAGATTACTTCTTGAAGCTTTTTGTAAGATTACGCATTTATGCTACATTAAAATTTAACAATCGTTGCTTTAAATCAGGAAGAAAATCAATAAAACAGTATTTAAAAGTAAAACAACTATAAAATTAAAAAAATAAGAAAACGTATTGTCTGTTGTTATATATTTTAGTACCTACCTACTTAATTAAACATAATTACTGCATAATTTGGTCTTTGTTTATCATTATATCCCTATTTTTATTATTATTTTACAGGTAGGCATTTTATATTATTTAAGTACCAATCTCGGTTGTCTAGGTCCTAGACTATTGCCCGTTTGGAAATCGTATCAACATTACCTCTGACAGCCCTGGCAGATTGAAGCGAGACGGCACACAGTTATTGTACTATGAACGCTATATGCAATGCAAAAGGTTGAAATTAGGTTGTTTTCTAGAACAGTAGGTAAATATCTCGACGATTTTGCGCCGCTTGTATGGAAGTGAGACAGGCCTGATACAAATACGTTCACCCATTTGAGAATGAACGAATAACACACTAGGCATGGATGATAATGTTATTTTTCTGTAACAATATTTTATTTTGCTGTATTTGTGAGGTACGAATAACGTTTTTCTTTCTTTTTTTGGATGGCATTCCGTAGGGAAACAATCAGATCTCGATTTCAAGTATCTTAGGTCACAGAATCGATCCATTGTTTAAGATGCATATGAAAAATCGATTTTTTTGCTTAATCGATCTCAGGCAGGCGCCATCTCTATAATATTCGCGCGTGTGTTATTCCATCAAGGTTTTTATGTACATAATCTGGTAAGGTTTGTAGGCTCCTTTGTAATATTATTCATATCGTAGATCTGTGCACATCATTATGTGCCTTCAGAGGTAAATTGCATTTGAGGACAACTTTGCAAAGGGCAACGGTCTTTTAAGTAGCAAATCCAACCTTGTTGTTCATAAAATGTTAACATCACACAATCTAGTAACTAGTTGAAGACAATATATACTCTCAATTAACTTAGAATGTAAAATCTCTAAAAGATTATAGGGGCCGTTCAAGTATTACGTAAGCAGATTTTTGGCAAATATTAACTCCTCCCAGCAAAAGTAAGCAAAGCTCTCCCCCCCCCCCCCCACATGCTTAAGTTAACATTAGTACCTACATGCATTTTTCAATGTGTTCTGGTTTCGTTATCAGTTAATTTAATGAGCGAAAGTTACAAGTTCTGCTGACGTAATCACCATTTAGACCCCCATCCCACATGTCATCAAAAATAAGCAAAGCAAAGGCCACTCCACCCCCCTGTAATGCTTGCGTAATACGTGAGTGGCCCCATATGTATAAAGGCCAACACAGTTCTTTCCTTCTAAAAACAGTTAAAAACTTATCTAGTCTCAGTCCGTGACCTGCTACTTTAAAATTCAGAATATCACGTTCATACGCCATTAGAATTTCACTAGGATTTCGTCGGTATCCTATTTTCGTTTATAAATATTTAATCTCAAAATACAAACAGTCAGACCCGTTACAATAATTCTGTAGGTCATACTAATATTTGTTACTTGCGGGCATCGAACGCTCACCCACTATGCTAGCCGTGCCGCGTAAAATTCTCCACATAAAACAATACGTTGCCAACGAGATGGATATAACTTCCTTGACATCACTTCTCTCTAAAAACTCTGTTTCCGTATTAGGGATAGCGATTCTACTTAATATGATCGATTCCCATCGGATTCTAAGGGCTAATTTCATCATTCAATATAAAAACTTAATTCAACTAAACTGAGCTCAGCGTAATCTAGTTTAAAAACCCGTGTCGTAAACATGGGCGATAATAAAAGAATTGAAACTGAGTTTATCGTAAACTAGGTTCAAGTCATCGCGGTGAAACGCAAAATTTTATGAAGCTATAATCTCGATTAGGCGCTCAAACTGCGTTTTACTTGAACGAATCGCGATTAGTTTATTGGTGAATTTGGCCCTTAGAATCGATTTACTGATAAGGACTGATTTCATCATTCAATATAAAAACTTAGTTCAACTAAACTGAGCTCAGCGTAATCTAGTTTAAAGACCCGTGTCGTAAACATGGGCGACAACAAAAGAATTGAAACTGAGTTTAGCGTAAACTAGGTACATGTCATCGCGGTGAAACGCAAAATGAAGCTAAAATCTCGATTAGGCGCTCAAACTGCGTTTTTTCTTGTATAATCGCGATTAGTTTATTGGTGAATTTGGCCCTCAATCGAGTTTAAAAAGATCGATCCGTTGGTTGCCGTGCAGGTACTGAGTCCTAAAAAGCACGGTACTGATATCCATCCCACAAGTGGTGATGGCTGGTGGTGCGGTGAGTAGTCGGGTCTACATCATTCATATAAAAATGAACTTAAAAAAACAAGAGCTTTGGACGTTGTCAAATAACAATATGGTTACATTCCGCAGGAAAAACATTGAATCTCGATTGGAAGTTTCGTTGAGATCCATTTAAAAAATCGATTCTTCGATTAATCGATATCAGATCGCCAGTCCTATTCCGAATCTAAATTTGTTATTGAAATAACCACAGAACACAGAAAGACACTAGAATTAGCTTGAGAAAATGTTTGTACCAGAACCGGTGTCGCCAAACTCACACATTTACGATTTACTCTTACTGCAAACCGGAAGATACGATTGGCTAAAACAAAAATTGGGCGTAAACAAATTAAAAAAAAAATGTTATACGAAATGCAACTGTAATGTCAACGATCTATAAATCAAATTGACAAAAACAAGAAAGAAATACATCTTTGACTACCAAGTACCGCCACTCGTCGCTTGATGGCGTTGTTCAGTATGAACTGTAACTTATAAAAATAAGGGTGGTATTTGAATGGCGTATCACTGACACAAATGCAGATCGCTACTCAAATAGTGACGTACCCTAATTCGATTGCAATAATATCGATAGTATGAAAACAAACATAAAATATAATGCGAAAAAATATCGTATGCGAAAGTATTAAAATAATGAAATTAATATGTAGTAGGGTAATTTCTAAACGTAGTAAAAAGGGTATTTATTTGCATGTAAATCAAATACCTTTTTGTTTGTATTTGTTCATTTTATAGTGGGTAAATGAAAAAAAAAAAATGCTGAGAACTTCGCAATGTTTTATTATTACATTGCTATTTGAGTAAAAAGATTATTATATTTGTATAATAATCTTTTCACTGTTTTATATTGTTTGATTTTGATGAAAGAATTTAATTAAAATATTAACGGGCACTTTTAAATTGGCACTTTTAAGTTAGTTGCCCGTTCTAAGAAGTTGAACACTTTTAAAATTTAGGTTATGTTATTTATGTTGAATACTACGGACATATAGGTGTAACAATGTAACAAGTATTGCAATTTCACAAATAAGAACTTAGTATAAATACGTAGTGAAAAAGGCAATTTATTTTCATTGTGTGTTTAATATTGAAAATACAAAAAAAACCTCTATTACAAAAAAATACAACTGACTTCAAAAAAACTAAATAATGTAAAATAACTTTGATTGCGGAAGTCGGTGTTTACGGTTTGGTTTCTTCATTTTTTGACATTGACTTCCGAAATTAGAGTTACGAAAAGTGTGATCGGACGAAGCCGGCGACGACTAAACATAAGGTATAATTCAAACGCCCTAATTATGTTGTTCCAAGCTCTTTAGCTAGATTTATTTAAAATTGCATCACGAATATCATCCTACAATATTTATTTTATTAACTTTATTAATTTAATAATTATCTGTATTTTAATACTAATACTCTCAAGTATAAATAAGTTTATGTTAAAAAGGCAATGCAATACATGTCGATTGATTTTATCGATAAAGTCACGCACTATTTGGATAGCGTCAAAAGTATAGGTAGAGATGCGAATATTCCAGAAAGGCTAATAAGGGGCTAACCGGGAAAAGAAAATCAACTTTGTTTGCATGAAGTTAAGGACAATTTTTGTTTGTATATCTTGTGCAATGTTTGACGAAATTTTATTTTTTCATTTTATTAAAATAAATTCGAAAATAATACTTACCGGTGGTATGATACACCTCCATGAGTTAGATTTTTAGTCCGACTATGGTTTTTACAGTCCAGAATGGCACAATAAGGCATTTTATTATTATTTTATGTAAATTGTATGTTGATGTAGTCTAGTTTGCGAATGAGAGCGCTTGAACAGCAAGTGCGTATTGCAGTACTCACTAGCGGCGACAGTGCCACGCCTACTTACTATTTCCAGGTTCTTTCTGTGTTCCGTGGAAATAACACACAAAAATGAGGAAAACTAAAACTCAATTCGTTTGCTATGTTTATGCACCGTGGGCCAAGGTTTTGTCCTTGTTTATATCTAAATATCTAAACCTAAGGCGTCGTGACCTGCCTTTAACCGTTTCACGTGAAATAAATCTTTGAAACATGTGATTCATGGCATAAATTGGCCATCAGACTGTTTTCCTGTCTCTCATAGGCAAACAATTCATAATTTAGGTTATTAAAGTTCACTGCACTCGACTCGTGAAATACAGTTTCGTTTAACAAAACACTGTCAAACTTTCTTGACTGTATTTTGTTAAACAGACATAATGTTTGGCGCAGGTCATCGACCTATATTCTTGCGACAGGTATTAAACACAAGCACAGGGTGTTTAATTTTTTTTAAATGTTTGCGACTTACGGCCCATCTCCGGAATTGCGAAAGAGTTACGCGGCCTTGAAACGCAAAAGGGAACTGAAAGAACACCGGTGGATTTTAGTCAATAAATATCGGACCCTCTCGCTCCATCTAAAGTGGGAAAATTTTCCACTTAAAAAAATGGGTGATTGCATCACTATCTGGATTGAAAGATGAAAAAAATGAATTTGGACTTTCTAGAACACTTAATTGGGTCATTTTATCGTTTCGGATGTTACACTCGAACTCACTAAAATATGTTTTTTATTTTTTAATAGTATTAGCGACTAGACTATTAGAACTATTGAATCACCTACTATTTAGGTAATGTTTTCTTTTCCTAAAGTCACATTTCATAAATAAAGAGAAAATTACGCATAAGTAGCTGTTTCGGGTGTTACACGAATTTGCCTCTACCTTCTGACCATCTTAACATGCACAACACTTTTGCATAAGCCTTGATAACGTTGAATAAGGAATGTCCCTAATCCTTAAATTCAGACCTCATCAGAGTACTTCCTTTTGGTTAGAATTTTTTTTTATTATTATTTATAAGCTAGCGCTTGAACAAAATCGCACCTGATGGTAAGCGATGGGAGCACGCTTAACTTGGAGTAACCTATTCAGTCTTGGCTTAAAAACCCCCGGGTTATAGCTATTATAAAAAAAACACATCGCCAAAGAATTCCACGCTTTAGTTGCAAACCAATTTACAATGGCATTACCATCTATTATATACCGTGCTTGACAAGCGGTGCTTTACGTCAAAGACCCGACCCTTGCGACAGTTATGACTTAGTTAAGTACTCATACAATATATTTAAACCTATTTTCCCTGATTCCAGTTCCTTCGCGAAGAGTTGCAGTACGATAGCGGGTATGAGAAGCGGCAGCGCGCGTTCCACCACAACGATGACATGCACATCTCTGTTAAAGAGCTGTGGGAGGCGTGGCTGAGGTCTGAGGTTAGTATATAATAAATACAATAATGGGCTTGAATAGCTGCTAGCTTATTGATAGGTAAGTTCTTAATAAACTAGTTCGCCTCACCATCAACGATGGCATCACTGCTTACCACCAAGTGGTATCGCTGTCAAGCACTAGTTTATATCAATAAAAAAAAAAAAGATATTCTGAGTAGTGTCCGACCGAACTTTTGGATTCGGCTGCCATAACAACTGAATTTGAGAGGTATCGTGCTGCAATCGGGCATACTATGTTTTGATTTCGGTCGAAGTATCGTGCTGCGATCGGGCATACTATGTTTCGATTACGGCCGAAGTATCGTGCTGCGATCGGGCATACTATGTTTCGATGACGGCCAAAGTATCGTGATGCGGTCGGGCATACTATGTTTCGATTACGGCCGAAGTATCGTGCTGCGGTCGGGCATACTATGTTTCGATTACGGCCGAAGTATCGTGCTGCGGTCGGGCATACTATGTTTCGATTACGGCCGAAGTATCGTGCTGCGGTCGGGCATACTATGTTTCGATTACGGCCGAAGTATCGTGCTGCGGTCGGGCATACTATGTTTCGATTACGGCCCAAGTATCGTGCTACGATCGGACATACTATGTTTGGATTTCGGCCGAAGTATCGTGCTGTGATTGGGCATACTATGTTTGGATTACGGCCGAAGTATCGTGCTGTGATTGGGCATACTATGTTTGGATTACGGCCGAAGTATCGTGCTGTGATTGGGCATACTATGTTTCGATTACGGCCGAAGTATCGTGCTGCGATCGGGCACACTATGTTTCGATTTCGTCTGAAGTATCGTTAACATTCTATCTCCTACGAGTTTATTAGACAAGGTGGCTTCTGTTGATGGAAAGCTGTAATTTGAAAAAGTACATAGTAGTCCATGTTCTTTTCTTTTTGTGAAAGTCCTATAGAATGTGTTTCCATATAGCAAAGAGATTATAAAGTACTAGCTGCTGCCAGAGGATTCGCCCGCGTGATAGTAAAAAAATATTCCAAAGTAACATGATTCCGGGATAAAAAAAATATCCTATGTGCAACTCCAAGATATGTTCTACTCGTGTACCGAATTTCATCTAAATCCCTTCAGCAGTTTTAGTGTGAAGGAGTAACAAATGTACAGACATACAATAAAAAACTTTTGCCTTTATAATATTAGTGTGAAGTGTGACTACAAAAACTTTTTCAGTGTTACTCACATCATAAAACTTCAATTGCAGGTGCACAACTGGACGGTAGAGCAGACGGTAGAATGGCTGTCGCAGTCAGTGGACCTGCCTCAGTACAAGACCCTGTTCCTGCAGCACAAGGTCACTGGCGCCACCCTGCCCAGGTAATAATAATAATTGAGCTTACCTAACCTTTGCCAAGTATCAATTTATTGATAATAACGTCAACATTACAAACACCATGTAATTAATAAAGCATTACTTGTAAAAAAAAAAACATTAAGGAACAAAATTTTCCCCAACACGACACGCAACGCTCAATATACGTGACGCTGCAACGTTGCCCGGTGTCCCGCAACTTGCCCTCAATATTTTACTGTAGGACGTGGGGGTACATGTTGCTGGACAATTTGACAGCGTTGCGCGTCATGTTGTGTGACATTTTGTTTCCTAATGTATCTAATAATAATGGGGTTTAAAGCTTCAGATGCCCTAGAGAAAAAGACCTCACGGCGTTCTCAACTTTCGCACGACGCAGGTGCTTATCGAACACGGAAAGTTCGCTAAGTACCTGTTCCGGATTCGTGCGGAGGATTCGCCCGGGTGTCGCCACTGTGCGGAACACCCGGAGGACAAGGTGGAGCATACTGTAGAGGTGTGTCCCGCCTGGGCGGAGCATCGCCATGTCCTCGTGGGGGTAATCGGCGGCAGCGATCTCTCTCGCCAGGCCTTGGTTCAGGCCATGATCCGTAGTGAGGAGGGATGGCAGGCGGTCGCCTCCTTCTGCGAAGCAGTAATGCTAGCAAAGGAGGAGGCCGACCGCATCAGGCAGAGGCGAGAGCCCCTTTGGCTCTCGCCCCAGCCGCCGCCGGGATTCCGATCCCGATTTCCGGCCACCGTAGGCGCGAGCTTGCGGATGGCTTGCAATGGGTAGCAAACTGTCCGATCGTCCGGTAACCGACCGGTTCCGCGCGCCTCAAGGAGCTGTCAGCAAACTGTAGAGACCCAGCCTGCTAGCTGCAGGCAGGCAGGGCCGAATCCTGCTGGGGCCATGGGTCAGCTTCTGTAAGGAATACCAGGCCCCGGCACGATAGGCATTGAAGGAACGGGTTAGGTTTTTAGTCAGTAAGAGTCTGACACTACTTCCCGCTCCGCCCAAGGGCGGGATTTGTCATAGGATGATTTTACCTACCGTAAAAAAAAAACCACCTCCTATGAAAAACTGTTAAAGGTGTGGATCAGGTAACTTAGGGCACCGACCCTACGTATCTAAAGTACATAGAATGAAATCAATTTAGTTTTTGGGGGTATGGAACAGAGAGTAAAGTCTCACATACCTCCGTTGAAAAGGGAGGATCCTCCGACCAGACAGGTGTTATATCTGGTGGGCTACTGCCCGATAGATGAATTCGGGTTTGTTCTATATGTTCCAATCGCGCCGCGAATCTTACTTGCGCGATGCAGGATTAGTTCATTTGTGACGACATACATGTCGCTACAAGTTCAATTAAAATGCCAAGTTTTCTCTTACTACGTTAAGGTCGGCTTCCAATCTAAATTTTGATGGATGTAGCTAGATGTACGCCCGCCTAAAGAAGTTAGTTCGTTTTAGGTAAAATCCTTGTTCTAATCATGCCATTTCCCCTAGCATATTCTACTCATTGTTTTTCCTCGACTTCGATGATATCATTAGCCTATTATTTTGCCTTTGTTTCTTTATTCAAATCAGGTAACGAATACTACGAGTATGTTATCTATTACACTTAGTAATATCAATAAGGAATAAAGGCTTTCCCTCTCCCTTTTTCATACATATTTTTTTTACTAAAGTGGATTGGTACTATTAGTAGTTCCGCCATTTAGGCCTTCATGAAACCCACACTGATCCCACTTGGTTTATATAACTCACCATTGGGATCTCACTGAGGAGAGGTCTGTCTTCGAGCAATAGGAACATTGTAGGATGAATATTCTTTTCCTAACTATTACTATAAAAGCGAATTTGAGTTTGTTTATTTGTTGCGCTATCAAGCTTTAACGGCGAATGAATTTGAAACTCCTGTACAATACGTAGCTATGACGGCCATTATTTGCCGCGTACTATACACCGTTAAATTTTGGTCGTTTTAATCCCCTGGAGGGTCGATTCGCTACATGAAACACTATCGATTTGTAAAGATAAAATTAAGAAATAAAGAACTTTTTTTCTAAAATTCGCGTAAATATGCGCATGTAGGAAATTAATTTCTTTAAGTAAACAAGTCAATGACCTTGTAGGTAGTTATTGGTCGTTGCCTACTAACCACCTACAGATCATTGGACTCGCCCAGCTGACGTTTACTTGAAGAAATTAATTTCGTACATGCGTAAATTAATCAAAGTTTAAAAAAAAGTACTTTATTTTTTTTATTTTTTCTTTACAAAGCTAGTAGGCAA
The DNA here is from genome assembly GCA_958295575.1 of Leucania comma. NCBI lineage: Eukaryota > Metazoa > Arthropoda > Insecta > Lepidoptera > Noctuidae > Leucania > Leucania comma. The sequence goes on along the minus strand of OY282477.1, from coordinate 15,572,879 downwards.
TAAAATTCAAAATCTTGCATTGTGGTATAAGGACGCCTTCAAATTAGTCGTTTGTAGCGCGGCAGTCGCACGTATATATTTATATGGAATAACAAAGCCGAGCAGCGGCAGCGCTGGAACCGCACTGCCATCGAGCGGCACTTTGCGGCTTATTTGAAGGTTCCCTTAGAGTTCTCTGTGCGATTAGAACATAATACTATCTGGTAGTTTCCCGGGACTCGCAACATCTGTGTGGTCGGAGGGTCCTCCCGTTTCAATGGCTGTTTCATAAAACTGGTGGTGGTGGTTTCGGAAACTACTCCAAGAAAATTCATATCGGAACTGACTGATAAATAATATTCGCGCTTACTTTCATGCCGACAAAGAGCTGAAAACAAACAGAGCCTAATTAAATTTAATATTTAAACAAATACAGCTGAATAATATTATTTTAGCTGTGTAAATGGCACGTGCCATGTCAATCTAGCTAAGAAAGAATCCTGTCTTGACAGTTTACCGCTGCTATCATTTCACTGAGTTTATTCAGTATCACAAAAGGCGTCCAGCCGTTTTGGACGTAACTGGGTTATCTAGATATGCAAAAAGAACGAGGAACGTCGAGGTTTAGCTAATGCCGAAGATAATAATAATTTCTTTCTTTCATAAAAAGTACTTAATATGATTTAGAAATAAATGCTATGAACATTATGTACACAAAAGTTTCAGTATCAGAGGCTCACGAGCTCCTAGCGCGATCTATTTGACGACCTAAACTGAACTGTTAAAGAGATGAAGCTATATAGGATGTACGGTCAGGGGTCAAAAGTGCAGTTGCACTCTAACAATGCTTTACTGTCTATTCTTTGTAGTAGAAGTCCAGTGTTCAGCAACTAGTTTATTCAATATTTTAGATTCTATGCTACAAACTAAATGGGTAATGATCCAATGACCCTCTTTTAAAAAGAAATTTTACATACTTTAGTGTCGGTAAAGTGCAATTGCACTTTTGAGTCCTAACTGTACCTGTACAGCTCCTTCCCTCTTTCTTGCTGGCATCGTTGACTTTTTAACACGTCACAATAAGGCCCCTGAAGCAGGGAACTAGGGGGAACCTTTAGCACAGAACATGTATGCCTTTAGTTACATTTGATCTAGTTTAGTAACCATGCTTGCATTTTACAAAACCGTTGAATATGATTTACTCTAACATAGCTCAAGCTTTGTAATTGTGGTCGAATCCTTATAATTTATATGAAATAAATAAAAGATAAATGATATTTATTTTGCTAGTAGGTTTTAAAAACTCTTTTACATGTCAATTTTTTTTCCGTCAGTTTCAACTAGATGATGTTTAAACTGACCGGCCGGTGTTTCCTACCCGACTACCCTGAGAAGAAACACCGAAAGAAACTCAGGGGTCCCGACTGAATTTCGACCACGGTGGCCAATCGCAGAAATAAGCTGAATACACAGAAGATGTTATAGTGCACAAGAGTGTGCGCAAACACAATTTTCACTGTTCATTTACTCTCATAGTCCGATGTGACAGCAATCCGACACGACCGGAGAGAGATCAGGCGCAGGATTGGTCCTGCGCAATTAACGGTCCTGTGCACCTTGGATCTATCGGATTCCCGCAACCCTTGCCAGGTCATCGGCCCACCTTGTTAGAGGCCTTCCAACACTCGGTCTTCTGGTACGCGGTCGCCACTCCAAAACCTTTCAGCCCCATGGCTTTACGTGCTTTCCGAGGCACGGGGGTGACACACCACCAATTTTCAAACTCCAGGCTGCTACTTACTTATTAGAAAAACTCAATTGCACTTTTTGCCCAACCCCAGAATCGAACCTAGGACCCCACGCTGAGCAGTTGCAACTAATACTACTGAAAATAGACCTGGGGGCTTACTCTCAAGTTTAATTCCGATCGGTAGACATTGAAATCGTGACGTTAGGTACTCTTGAATTCGATTCTAGCGTCAAATTGGTTTAAAATTGCGTAACCACACGCCAAGCCCAATCCCATTTTACTTAATTTCCCAAAAAGATCACGCAATTTGGCCCTAGCATCGAATTCAAGAGTACCTAATGTCACAATTCCAATGTCTACTGATCGGAATTAAACTCGAGAGTAAGCCCCCTGCATGTGTGTATTAGTCTACAGACAACATAGTTCTGCGTTATCATTTGAACAAGCAAACTGTTAATTATCAGTAATCCGTTTCCTAAGCTGCTTATGATGGCAATAAGTACAACTGTGATCCCGTTATTTGCAGTGGCCTTATGTTTTTATGATAACATGAATTACTTATAAATCTTTTTTTTTTGGTGGGACATTGTCAAATAGCTTCTCCATCTCTGGTAGTATCACGCTTTCACTCGCATTCCTTCAGTTGCCCTTTGCGTTCTAGGACCGCGATTACACTTAATATAAATAGATTAATAATTATTTATTATAGAATCGTTTATTTCTGAGTACATGGTACCAACAAAGACACTTCCGTCTGACCACCATTAAGTCCATTTTTGCTTGCATTAGAAACGGAAATTTTAAAGGGTTTGGTATGGCACCGCGCCGCAGGATTCAAGCGAAAAAATTTTTGAGTGATCAGGCTGAAATGACCACGATAGTACATTAAGATCTTAATATTAGACGGAATCACATATACTCCCTTTGCAGGTATAGATATGTTAAACGGGTATCTAATTTACAAATTCACATAATTATAGTTGCTGCAATCTATAATATAAAAATGAATCGCAAAATGTGTTGGTAAGCGCATAACTCAACAACGCCTGGACCAATTTGGCCAAATCTTTTTTTTAAATGTTCGTTGAAGTTCAAGGATGGTTTTTACGGCGAGAAAAATAGAGTAGGGTAGAGTAGGGTAGAGTAGGGTAGAGTAGAGTAGAGTAGGGTAGAGTAGGGTAGAGTAGGGTAGAGTAGGGTAGGGTAGAGTAGGGTAGAGCGGGAGCGAAGCCGCGGGCAAAAGCTAGTCTATAATATAAAAATGAATCGCAAAATGTGTTGGTAAGCGCATAACTCAACAACGCCTGGACCAATTTGGCCAAATCTTTTTTTTAAATGTTCGTTGAAGTTCAAGGATGGTTTTTACGGCGAGAAAAATAGAGTAGGGTAGAGTAGGGTAGAGTAGGGTAGAGTAGAGTAGAGTAGGGTAGAGTAGGGTAGAGTAGGGTAGAGCGGGAGCGAAGCCGCGGGCAAAAGCTAGTCTATAATATAAAAATGAATCGCAAAATGTGTTGGTAAGCGCATAACTCAACAACGCCTGGACCAATTTGGCCAAATCTTTTTTTTAAATGTTCGTTGAAGTTCAAGGATGGTTTTTACGGCGAGAAAAATAGAGTAGGGTAGAGTAGGGTAGAGTAGGGTAGAGTAGAGTAGAGTAGGGTAGAGTAGGGTAGAGTAGGGTAGAGTAGGGTAGAGTAGGGTAGAGTGGGGTAGAGTAGGGTAGAGTAGGCAAAAGCTAGTATTAAATAAAATTAAATATCAAACAAACGATAACAAAAAAGATGGGAGATCTTCTTTTTAATCTTCTTTTTAAATGTTTGTGTGATGCCTTGGATGACATCACAGAAACATTTGTCCTGGGTGGGAATCGAACCCACGACCTCCGCAATAGCAGTCAGAGCCATTAACCACTAGACCAACAGGTCAGCCAATCATATTCTTGATGACATAACTGTCGCCTGTACTCTCTTTCTGAACACACGCTGTCGATCCGGGTTTAATACTTACCGGTCGGCCGTGTGGCGAGCTATCCATGGCTTACCGTCCGCAAGCCCTCGCTTAAGATAGCCGTAAATCCTCCTACGACGGCCGGGGCGTCTCCAGCTGAGGTCGTGATGCTTGTCTCCGCCTTTCACAGGAGTGGGCCGCCTCCAATACCTGTCACTTTGTGCTCATACTCCATAGTCTGAACGCAGTACACACGCGAGGGGTCCCCACCTCCAAACGCCTTCAAACTTGACTGACTGGACTAAGAACATTAGTATAGAACTGCACTTGAGCTGTAGGATTGTTAGAAAGAGTTACAGCTAGCCCTGGAACGCAAAGGCTATTCGGAGAGGACACGAGTGGGTTTTAGTTAGTGGAACTCAGACACTTCCTCTCTCTACTCACAGGGCGAGAGAAATTATTTGATGATGAAACCTAGCCCAACAAAAAAAAAAAACAACTTCGCATCAAAATCATCACTCTTTTAATAAAACCCTATTTATTATTCTCTTTATTCTCCAACAGATTGGCCGTAAACAACATGCAGTACCTGAGCAACGTGTTGGGCATCAAGGATCCCATACACAAGCAGAAACTCGCACTCAAAGCTATGGACGTCGTGCTTTTTGGACCTCCTAAAGGTAGCGTGCAATTCTTGAACATTTAACGTCGTCGAAAAGGAAAAAAAAGACAGTAATTTGGGTTTTTTTTTGTACAATAATTTTATTTATTCTAAACATTTTCTGAAAACTGAAGCTTCAAAACCACACACATTTACAAACTTCGCCTTTACAAGCAAACGCAAATGTGTGTTTGCTTATTCCCGAACGGGTCCCCGCCGTTATATAACAAAACTACGAGGGCTAAGGTGGGGACAGAGTGAAGCGTATGAGCCCACCTTAATCTTCTAACCTAACGTGTCTGTGTCGGGGTGCCCTTAAATTCAGAGCGAACTTCGTTAGCTCTTGGACTAATATCGCGGGTTTGGCTTGAGCGTAACTAGTTCAGCCTAAGATCGGGTTTGGCCGATACATAGATATATTTTATTTTGATTAATCTTTACTTCTCTCACTCTAGGCGTTGCAAGAGAGCATGAATAGAATAGAATATAACTTTATTGTACACCAAGAAAGTTACTTAATCAATACTAAACTTAAATCTATGGGTACAATGGCGGTCTTATCGCTGAAAGCGATTTCTACCAGACAACCTTAGGATGGATCGTAAGAACTAAAATAAATACAGGGGGTAGTCTGCGGTGTACTAATAAGAAAATAAATAAATAATTATAAAACGAATATATATATATATACATACATATTATAAAATGTTACACAATTTCATAAAAAAAAGAAAAGAAATAAGGTAAGTCAATTGTGGTCCTTGAGTTGCCCTTTGCGTTTCAGGGTCGCGGTCACTCTTTCGAACAATTCCGCAGCCCATTACTGCATTACATTTCATTACAATTGTCTCCTAAGTTATCAAAATCGTGACTCGAAGTCAAATTGTATAAACGAACCCCTACGTATATAATACAGCTCTAAAACGCAAATTACTAATTAAACAGCCCAGTTTAATAATCAAATCTTTAAGTTGATGTTATAACCGGTTCTAATTATTATCTAAGATGGACATGGCAACGACGCTATAGATCAAAGAAACCGGTTGCTCAAGTAGCCTCATCCGAGATAATATCATTTGTGCTAAAAACCGTAGAGCTAGGAATGCGTTGTGTTGTGGGGTTAAAATACTTTATTAATATTTATATAACCTAGCCCTACATAGGCAGATATATATGGCGGGGCAACGGGATTGGTTAAAAGAGATATATTGGTCCTGGAACGCAAAGGACTACTGAACTATGTCAGGGCCCTTGTGACCACCATTTTTTATTTTATTTGTAATATCATCCAAAAGCATCTCCCGCCCTTAGGCGGACCAGGAGATAGTGTCAGACTTTTACTGACTAAAAACTTACTCCTGTTCCTTTTTTGCCCTCGTTCCACGGCCCAGGGGTTTACATTCACATTACCCATGGCACCATTCGACCCTACTGAGTTACTGACCCCTACGGTTTGCTGAAATTTTCATTTACCTTTTGAGCCTGGCAGAACAAATGGTGGGCCTATCACGTCAGGCTCACGTCTTTTTCGTTTTGAACAGCAGCGTGTTACTCCGTATTCGATCTTTTCTTTTTACACCCAGAATACTCCTCTCAATAGCTCTCTGGCAAATCTCAAAGCGATAGTTTTGCAATTCGGTGAGTGACCAGCCTAGTTAAGTTACAATCGTTTCGTTTAGCCTGAACTCTTGGAGTTGGCCACGCCCCCAATTCCTTTGTTCTGACCACGTGACTGAGCTTTTACATGTACTTTACTAACTTTGTTTTTTTAGTCTGCCATGCAATACATAAAAACATCAAAAAGCCCAGGTAGTGCGCCCAGGCTGTAGTACAGTAACGTAAAATTCAAGTACTATAGTCAATTCTAATAACATCGAAGCAATAAAAACAAAATTAATATTTAATCAGTCAATCTATAAACAAGTTACTGTTTTGTCTCTTCAGGTTTATTTCAATTTTTCACTGACAATGACTCAGCGTAATGGCAATTTAATGACGAAATAACTGAAGGATACGGCCGTAGGTAATAGCTAGTTGGACAATATTACAAATTTCGTTTGGAAAAATTATACATTACTGCGTTATTTTTAGGGCTCCGTACCTAAAAAGGAAAATACAGAACCCTTATAGTAGGATCACTTTGTTGTCCGTTTATCTCGAAAAAACGTGGAAGTATCGAGTTGAAATTAAAACCATGAATATACTCAGGTCTGCGGGCCCTTGAAGTTGTGACAAAATCAAACTTCTAAGTTAACGGAAAAAAGATACGGCCGTTTATATCGAATGCACGTATTCAAAGATAAATGACAGTAATACCAACTTCCTAACATGAAAGCCGGAGTTTTTGGTGGGATTTTTTTGAGTGAAGTACAGTGGCTGTTTTTAATAATATTCCACAACTATCACACATCGCCGTCTAGTCCCAAGCTAAGCAGAGTTTGTGTTATGGATACTAGACAACTAATAAACATACTTATATATTTCTAAATGCATACATATTATAGATAAATTACACCCAGACACAGAACAAATGATCGTGTGTTCATCACACAAACATTTGTCCTGAGCGGGAGTCGAACCCACGACCTCCATCCACATAGGCACGTTCTAGAAAACCCAATAATTCACAATACGAACCAATAAAAGGCCCACATCAATACTGGCAACATAAAAATAAATTGGATAGCACCAACGCTAGCTTCGCTGAAGGTCAGTCATAGTGCAAAAAACGTTTCATTATGTGACCGATATAGATCTATGGCCATTGTTGTATGCTGACGAGGCTTTGTTCCGACGTGACGATTGGCTGGTGACATGCGACAGCTGTAGTTTGATTTGCCTCGCTAACTGTCAACTTTTTTCTTTTTTATAATATTAATTAATCGAGATTTTCAGTCACAAAAATTGATGAGTAAGTTTATATGTTGCCGACAATCTATATAATCCTTTATTATATACAATACCCAGGCAATGTATGGAATACGGTTTAAATAGGACTTTTATTTTCAGGTGGTGATAAAAAAATAACCCTAACCAAACCTGTCCGTGTCGGGGTGCCCTAAAATTACATCATCTCCTTCCCTGCTCTCGTCTTTTACACACATTACCGGTTGCGCTTTCGGTATTTTATAGAATATCTGAATTATAAGAATTGTACTCGTCCATTCGTTTAGGACCCACGATGCCAAGGACAGACACACACATACACGTCAAACTTATAACAGAGGGACCTTTTCCGTTGGGGGTTAAAAATATAAGGCATTTGAAATAACTTCTATAAGTGAAACAGACCGAAAATACGTCAGTTTTTACGTATTTTAGTGCGATTAATATTTGCACAGCGAAATACATAATGGTGCTGTCAATGTCATTTTTTAACCACTAATATGCGGCTCATTATACATTAAGTATCGTTTCAGCCACTAATGTGTGGCTTGACTCCACATTAATCTTCATAGTAACATTTAGATTGCAACTAATTATTAGTAATTTTTACACAGCCAAAGTCACAAATTCAGTTTTTAGGTAGGCTGAATTAGTTTCGGTTCGTGGCTATTGTTATTGGCTATTATTATTTTTATATGACAAAGCTTAATATATCGGAGTTGGCAGAAGTGGTCGAATAGCATACGACACTGACAACCCTGCCAAGGCTTTTTTTTTAGTTGTGAAATCATCCAATAACATCTCTCGCTCTAGGGCGGAGCAGGAGGGCGTGTTAGACTTTTACTGACTAAAACCCACTCGTATGTTCCTTCTTTGCCTTGCGTTCCAGGACCTTGGGGTTTATTTTCCCTTAACCCATGGCCTCGTAGGCTTCGACCCTGCTGAACCCTGCCTAGCCTGCAAGATTTTTCGAAAGAGCCACTACGACCCTTGAACGCAAAGGACCACTGAAGGAAGACAAACGGGTTTTAGTCAGTAAAAGTCTGACACTTTTTCTTGCATCAACCGATGTGGGCGAAGTTATTCGATAATTATCCACCCAAAAAAAAGTAAGCTGAATTTAGGTAACAATTTTTATATCTCATAAATCCAAGTGTCTCATAAAAACTTCAGCAATGATTTATCGTCCATTTGGTCACCATTGTTACTACAATAACGTCTTGTTCACGCGTGACGACTGTTCTATACGACTTTATTTGCATCAATGTTCCCCGTTTAAATATCGCATACGTAATGAAATCAGCTGCTCAATGTGTGTCCAAGTAGTAGGATTTAAATTATTCATTCATGCATCAGTAATTTACCAATGACCCTTTTGTATAGTAATAAAAGAGTCACTTGTTTATCTGAGAATATACTAACATCATCAAGTTGATTGGGTTGTAGAGCAGTGGTGGCCGAGTGGTAACGGCTCCGACTTACGCATTACTTTCTGTAATTTATTTTATCACTACTGCTCTCAAAAACGGTAAAGGAAAACATCGTGAGGAAATCGGCATGTCCTAGAACCAAAAATTCGAAGACATGTGACATCCACCAACCCGCACTGGGCCGGCGTGATGGATTATGGCCCATTCCCTCTCAGAGAGAAGGCCGGAGTCCCAGCAGTGAGAACATTATAAGGCTGATGCAATGCAATACATCAAGTTGGAAATTAAGACCTTCAGCGCCGTATAGGCTGGTTTTTAAAGCATATCTTCCATTTATGGAATAAATAATTTGAGAATAAATTTTGAACTTTTACACTGCTAACAGAAAGAAGTTAGTGTTAGCAGTAAAAGTATAAAATTTTCCCAAGGAACGTACTCCTGAGATGAAACAAGTATCCTATGTGCTATTCCAGAACATAGTCTACCTGTGTTCCAAGTTTCATTGAAATCCGTTCAGCATTTCGAGCGAGAAGAAGTAACATACAAACACATTCCTTTTCGGTTTTGTAACGCTAGTGTGATTAATTTCGATTGATATCGAAGCATGTACGGCCTAGTTTATAGTAAAAAAAAAAACAGGAATTACAAAGAAGGATTTACTGATGTAAACAGGAGCTTCAGTTCCATTTAGCTCCAAATTTCGCTCCATTTTCGTATCTAAGGTTATTATTCGTGAAGGGGGAGGGGGGGCGCCAGATCGCACAGGGTACAGCTAACTGGCCCCTCTTCATACGCCTATTCTACGCTCCATCTACACACAAAACTCTAAAATACATATGTATGTATTTCCAAAGAATCCGTCTGCAATTACTCGTTTAGCCACGGATCAGTGTTTGAAACGTTGTGTTATTGTGTGTGCCCGTTGAGTATTGTTCTCCAAACCCGTAGATACTATTGTGTGCTACTTTTTGCTGGTTTTTTTATAAAAAGAAAAATTTGCCAAAGAGTCAACGTCTTATCTCGTTGCTCAACGGAATATTTAAATTTTCTTAAGTTTTTAATGTGGAAATAAGTGTGGATTGTGCTTAGCATAGACTTGAAAGGCTTAGTGATATGATTTTTGTTATTTGTGAACAGTGCGTTGAGAAGATTTTCTGAGGTGGGAAATATTCAAGTAACTTCTGCTCCGAGAGGAGGGAGAGTTAGTGTCAAACTTTTGCAGACTAAAACCCAACTGTGTTCTTTCAGTTGGCCTTTGCGTACCAAGGCCATGGTAACTCTTTCAAACAATCCTTCAGCCCGTCGATAAGCAGATAGTGTACTTAAAAGAAAGGCTCGGCCTTTCTAGTGCTTACAATAGGACACTTATAAATAATCAGGAAAAATGATTTATAAAATATTGAACTTACGTCTGTTCTAAATTCCTAATTCTAAACTTGACAGTCGTCAAAAACAACGATAAACATCCGCACATACAATTCCTTATATACACCCCTATTTTTTAATTAGTGCACAAAAAAATGGGGCTGAATCAGTACCCGTTACTGATCATATTTGTGTAGTCAAAAGTAAAAAAAAACGAAATCCCAAAATTGTCCACGAAAATTTGTCATTATTGGTAAATTCATAATTGAATCATCATACATAACAACTACTACTAGAAAATACTAAGCGCAGTGTTTTTCCATTTTTATTGAAATTTTTTCATTCATAAACAGTAACCTGTACAATGTTTTCATAAATTGAGTGTGATTTTGGGTTATAAACAAACGCTCATAACTTTGCTGTTTATGAATATTATTTATTGAGACTTTACTTAAATAATAACAAGACCTTTTCTGATAAGCCCTTTAAGTTTTTGCACTAATTAAAAAATAGTGGTGTATACTTAGACAATAGTATCTTTTGCTAGCTGACCCATGTCCACTTCGCTGTGCATCAAAAGATAAATATAGCCTATGTCACTCAGGAATAGTGTAGTGAAGAAATTTTCAAACTTCGTTCAGTACTTCCAGAGATCCTACGAACAAGCTAACAAACTTTACCTCTTTATAATATAATTTAGGCAACTAGCTTCTGCCAGCGGCTTCACCTGCCTCACCATAAACTATCGGCTTTACAATATTAGTTGATACCCTTTCGTAAACATTTTAATGTTATGCCACCAAATAATCATAAATAAATAGAGATTTTAATAAAGTAGATAACGCTCAATCCTAGCCGTATTGTCTACCTATGTAGAAATAGCCGAGAGGTCATAGGTCTTGAAACTATTTTGATAATGCAACAACCAAGCACAAACAACGATATAATTTTTTGTCAGATGTACATAAATGCGGTCATCGGTTGATCATAATTAATGCATTATTCAATTTATTAAACGAGGTCTCCAGACTTATCGACTGTCCTGTCAAAGTCTAGGTAGTGACTCATTAGGTATTGACCAGACACTGTTTACTAAATAAACATTTCAACACTATAAGTATCACCGGCAGTCCTCTGTGCAGATCAGAGCATGTATGGAGTCAGAGGAAACTGAACTCTGGGAGCCCCGAATTCGCTTACAGACGCCCTGAATAAACTGAAAAGATGTGCCTTTGGAGAGGGGTAGGCTAGTTGGAATGACGGTCGCCATGGCACACGTACTTCGGTCTACTAAGGACTGAGTATGGAAACCCGACCACTAACATAGATAATGCCCCTCGAATGTAATCTCTGTCACTCAAAGGTTTGCTGGGAGAAATCTCATTATTGAGTAAAACTCGCCTTTTGTACATGAATTGATAATAATATTCCACAATTATCACACAACGCCGTCTTGCACAGCACAGCTTGTGGTATGACTCTGAGTAGTAGACAACTGATAAACATACTTTATATATACTTCTAAATACATACATATTATAAATTACACCCAGACACAGAACAAATGATCGCGCTCATCACAATAACATTTGTCCTGGCTAGGAATCGAGCTCACGACCTCCGGCATAGCAGTCAGGGTCACTAACCACTAGACCAAGAGGCAAATCACTGTGTACTATATAAGTTTTCTTTGTGTACATTATAGAATTAAGAATAGGTTCCGAAAATTAAGAACATGTTTTTTACAATGTCTAAAATGCCTAATAATGTTAACAAGTTCATTAACTAACAACTGAGATAAGGTAAAATTTATCTAATTTTTTCCATAATAAATCACAATTAATTTTTTGGTTACTTTAAGTTAATCATTACCACAAGAAACTGTTTTTTGTACGTGTGATATTTTTGTCAAATGTTCATGGTATGTTACATTCAATTAGTAGTAATAAATACACAAAACTTGTTTTATTTTGTCATTGACCAAAAGCAATCAGTTTTAATTTCATTAAACTTTATCCTGTGGTGTGTCCATGAATACTATGTAACCAGGAAACTAAAAAATAAAAAACTATAAATAAATATTTTGTCTGACTGTCCATCTTGTTGATATTATGACTGTAATTGCCAGTAGTCGTGTTCTTAGAGGTCAGGTTACACCAACACATGATAATGCACACACTTTTATAAAAAACAAGGAGGTTCTCAATTAATAGGATTCTCCTTTTTATTCATTTTTGTAGATCACTCGAAGACAATTTTTTTTTAATGGCTTTACTTCCCAGGCAACCCTCATGGTTATCAGACCAGAATCTGATGTTGGAATCCTGGAACTCTAGATTTTATAGGCATACATGTAATGGTTATATTATATAGGTACTTTAATATGAAACCTGCACACTATTTAGGTTTAGCTCAGAGGTACCACGATTAAAAAATGTAAGATAAAAATCTCATTCCCATCCTACAAATTAATATTTCGAAGAAACAAAATCCGGAAAACCGATTTTTTGGTGTATTGTTGTTGATTTAATTTTAGTAAAGTTTTTTTTTTAATATGCGTAGCTATAAAATATAGAACTTTCAGTCGAGACGTTTGTTGTGACCGAATTTCGAATTCTTTATTTGAAATACATATTTAATCATTTTTGGTGCAGTTCTTTATTATATAGAAAGTAAACAAATAAATTACTATATTGTATTGCTGTTTACAAAGTGCGCATTTACAATTTACAATTCATTTGATATAAATTGTGAAAAGGCTTAATAGTATACTTAAACATATTCTAAAATGTGCTTTATTGATGAATGGGTTATTAACGAACTAAATTGACACTTATAACTGGGTAATACAGCCCACAAAAGTTAACAACTTCAACTAACAATAAACGCTACACTTTTGTTACTCAATCCAACAATAAAACTAGATGAAGCGGTATCCTATGGTTTGTGTCGCTAGAATGTATGGAACTTAATGTCAGGCCACAAATTATTATTAGTACTTATAAACGTGTTATTATTAGGGTTACCACAATATAATTATTTTGTGAGACTGTCCCTACTTATCATCACCATTTATTTTTCGTTTGGAGTTATCTCGATTAGTTCGTGGTCAGCACATGATATCTTCTTTATAAAAATAGCCCTGGTAAAAGGCAACTGAAAAAACATGGTGAGATGTCGCTGGCTCCACCCAGAAAGATCGATATTATATGATGATATACCACTTTTCTATATGATCTATTACACAGTCCATCTATCATCCCACCTTTAGCTGTCTGTCCTACGAATAACGGCCTAAATTATCTTGAGCTTTGCCCTCCTTACATCCTTGATTGCCACCCACACGTCAATAATGAGTTGTGTTAAATCAACTAGATATTTGCGTGTTGTGTCTATTTTTACCTAGCGTTTGATTATAACGCGAATTGAAAAAAAAAAAATAACTTACCATCATGAATCGTAATTAATTCTTTGCAAACAAGTTTTGAAGTAAAAAATACAAATATTTCTCGCTACGGTGTTTTTTTTTTTTGATTCGTAAGTTTTTAAGTGGTTGAGTATAGATTATTTTTGATACATCGAAAGGTACAAATATTGTTTAATGTCTGCCTGAGGGCACTTTTACACAATTTCCTTAAAAATTAGTATTTAGTCCACAGATAAACATTAAAACTCTAAAAAGAAAATGTTCCTACTGAGTTTACAAAAGAAAATATTCTTGCTGAGCTTAAACAAATCACCACGTTTCATAAACTCAATAGTTGTTTGGACACATTTATATAACACAATTGTTTTAAAACCTAGACCGCGTGGGCAGTGTGAAAATTTAATATTTCATGCTATGACTTTATCGTATTCAGTCGCACAAGTTCCCATGATATCATCATGCTCGACAAACTATACGGCGACCGTGATAGGTTACGCAGAAATTAAAGTGTGTTTTTTCTTGCTTGTCATATTTGGTAAACAAATACGGCATCAATTGTACACTTTAAAGGCTCCGACGGACAGGCAACGTGACTATGCAATATCGATGTGACGACCATAACAATTTTTATGAAAAATAGTTGGCAACCTTAAGATGAGCGATGTACGGTCAAGGATTTAAAATCTTGATACACTGTATCTTATTTTCCACTTTTGCTAGGCATTTATGTAAAGGACTGAATACTCAAAAGGGAATCGTTAAGTCACGTGAAGATGAGGGTGAAAAACATTTTACTAATGATGAAGAGGTAGATGGCTCCCAAAGAAAAGATAGGAGGATTGTGTGAGGACTGATTTGAAAAAAAATGGGATTTGAGTATAGCATAACAGCGAAAACTAATCTTAAAGTGCATATATATAAGCATAATCAACCTTTTAATGTTCCCATTGCTGGGAAACAGGCTTCCTCTCTAAGAGAGGGAATGGGCCGTAATCCACCACGCGGGCCTAGTGCAGGTTGGTGAATGTCACAAATGTCTTCGAATTTTAGGCTCTAGGACATACCAAACTCAAACTCAAAATAGTTTATTTTACATAGGCCTACATGGTTCCAATTGGTCGTTTCCTATGGAGAAGAACCGGCAAAAAACTACTACTACTCTTTTATTAAAAAAGTGATTGTCTACAATATTTTCATACTACAATATTAATAGATATGAGAGGACAATGTAGACCAGTCAGGTTTGTACCCAAACCATTTTCTTCATGATGTTTTCCCTTTACCGTTTCGAGAGCAGTGGTGATGAAATAAATTACACAAAGTAATGCGCCTAGCTAGGTTTGAACCCCCACCTACAACTCTAAGTCGGGGCCGTTACCACGCGGCCACCACTGCTCTGTACATTTTAATTCCATGATTAAAAGACTGACTGAACTGCTTCGAAATGAAATTAACAAAATATCTAAAATATAAATCTAAGTTAGTAAGCCGTATTTATAAATAAGACAGGAAAAAAAAATCTATAGTTAATTTTTGTGATTGAAATTAGCAAGAAGGGCAAACCAGACCTGCTTTAAAATTTGTGTTCCAAGAGTACTAATACAGACAAGAGTAATACTTATACAATATTCGGGGTCAATGTAACAGGTCCACACTTATAATGTTTGTGTTTCAAGTGTACTTAAGTAACGAACTATTATTCGGTTTTTTGTAACAAGTAAGTCTATGTTAAACTAAAATGATGGTGTCACTAGCGTTACATCACAACACACGAGAACGAATCAGCTTCATTCAAACTTGACGATCGGTAGCTGTGACACTGAAACAGTATTGCAAATACGCGGAAAAATAACAGTTATTTTATCTAATCTGATATTTACCGACGTTAAACCAGTGAAAATTAGTGTTAATTGCAGTGGAAATAGTGCATATTTTCCTTTCATCAACAGTGATGACTCATTTTATATACAGCGTGAAGTGATTGCTACTAGTATGTGATAATAAATGTTTGAGACCTGGATTGCAG
Source organism: Leucania comma (assembly GCA_958295575.1). NCBI lineage: Eukaryota > Metazoa > Arthropoda > Insecta > Lepidoptera > Noctuidae > Leucania > Leucania comma. The sequence goes on along the minus strand of OY282477.1, from coordinate 15,557,408 downwards.
TGTGTGCTTCGTATGGTATATACCTGGCTTTTACTGGGCGTTATGTGGATTTAAATGATGATGGTAAAAACGTGCATGTATATCCTCTAGAACCAAGATCAGTCGTCCTTGTATGAGAATAGTTTAGTTAGGTCTTTCACTATAAGTGTAGGGGGTAGCTAGGCTGACTGCCCATGAACTCTGGCCTGCTACTGCCTGGCTGTGCCGAACAATATTTGCTCATCTTCTTTTTGTGAGGTGTGGAATCTACAAATAACTTCTTTCGCTCTAGGTTGGAGCGAGAAGGCTGTTAGACTTTTACTGACTAAAACCTCAACGGTCATTCAGAAGAGAAGCCAGAACAACCTAGCCAAATAAATTAAACCGCCCTATTCAACTTACGGCCTGAATCAGCCAATGCATCTAACACAACATTCAATGAGCTAGCCGGTTAATGTTATGCCATTCATGCAATACGGTGACCAAGCGATGAAAAACCACGGCCAGGTTAGGTTCGAATTAGATGACTGAGGCTAGAGTGAGCGAATGCAATCCCTTTCATGTTAGGTTCCTTTAATTAAACTACACACAGAAATAGAAGCCACGGGTGTGGTTCTCCTTCAGGTTCTCTTTCTTATGCCTCAGTGGTGCTATTCTCTTAGAAAACGCAGCGCTGCCGCAACGACGAACATCCAAATGGGATACATTGAATTAACAATCCAATGTATAGGTAAATTAGGTAGACAATCCAATGTAGGTATCTTATTTGGGTGTTCGTCGTTGAAGCAGCGCTGGATTTCTTAGAGAATAGCACGTTGAATGCGAATCAATATTATGAAGTAGAATCAGAATTGTTTATTTCAAATAGAACAATTACAGGCACTTTTGAATTGTCAAAATGTCGGTCAGTCCAAAAAAAAAGTTTAACACTAACCACGGCCTCCCCTAAATATTTGATCTAGGCTAAATTAAACGTTATCGATCCCTAGACCTAGTTGTTCGATTGAAAAGGATCAGCCTTTCAAGAGGTCGAGGTTAACAAACGGCGAACTACTAATTTTAGGCGGGAACCAGTCTTAAAGTTATTTAATTAAATAATCTTGATTTATATTTTAGGCGTCGTCGAACATGTTTCCATCAATAAACGTTCACATTAGTTACATTCCATCACAAATGTCATAAGTGATTTGTGTTTATTCCTACCATTACAAATATACAATTATACACGAGTAGAGAAGAGAATAAAGGCTATTAGCAATTGTCAATGTTTTTTCCGTCATTTGGCCTTTATTCTAAGCTATTAAGTTTATCTGTCGTTTTTTTTTTCATGGTAGGTAAAATCATCCAATGACAAATCCCGCCCTTGGGCGGAGCGGGAAATAGTGTCAGACTCTTACTGACTAAAAACCTACCCCGTTCCTTCGTAGCCTATCGTGCCGGGGCCGGGTATTCCTTTCGGAAGCTGACCCATGACCCCAGTAGGCTTCGACCCTGCCTGCCTGCAGCTAGCAGGCTGGGCCTCTTCAGTGTGCTGACAGCTACTTGAGGCGCGCGGGAACAGAACGCGACGTCGACGACTTGGGCTCGATCCGGTCGGTTACCGGACGATCGGACAGCGTGCTACCCATTGCACGCCGTCCGCAAGCCCGCGTATACGGTGGCCGGAAATCGGGATCGGAATCTACAAAATCTTCTATAATTGAATGTATGTTAGTAAACAATTTATTAGAGTTACTTAATTAACGTAATGACCTTTTATTTATCTTGTTTATACCTTAATTTCATAGATATTTTCCTGTAGTGCCCCTTGAATGTTTCAAAGAGTTATCATAGTGCTAGAATGCAAAGTGCAACGTAGGACACAGGACTGTTTTAGTCATTAAAAGTCGCTAAAAAGTCATTAAGAAACACTCTCTCGCTCCACCAGAGCGGGAGTAGTTATCCGATAATTCAAGACACAATCTCAAAAAAAAAATGGTTATTTTCTGGCGAGTTTTAAACTTGGAACATTATTTTGGAGTTTCATAAAAATAAAAACCCTCTAACCGCTTACGTGGGATTGGTCCTATTAGTCAATCTAGTTTTTGTGTCTTACGCCAAGGTCTTGTGGTACATCAACTCTTTTAGCTCTTCAATCCCCATAAGTGAGAAAGAGCTGACGAGAAGGAGTATTTGGTCGTGGATGTGCGACACACCCGCTCTCGGTGTAACAACAGGAAATTTCAGTCTTTTACTGACTAAAACCCACAGGTGTTCCTTTAGTTGCTGTCGAAAACTCCTGCAGTCATATAAAGGTTTTAATAGTCTTTTTGACGTAATTTTCAAGTTTTCCGGAGTTAGTCCAAGATCCTCAGTTCATTTCATGGGAAAAGTATATTCCATCTGAAATTTTTCAAGGTTACATTCGTCACTTGTACCGGATTAATGACAATAGGTTCGCCATCTTTTACATGAGAATTAAACAAAAAACTTAATTAACCAATTTAGTATATAACCCTTCGGAAAATATAAGCGATGTTTGACTGCGTAGCGGAAGGCCTCTCACAAGGTGAACCGATGACCTGGTGAGGGTCGCGGCAATCCGATTGATGCAAGACGCACAGGATCGGTCGTTATGACAACACTTGGGGGAGGCCTTTTTTCAACAATTTTGATGATTTTTATGTTTATACCATCTGCCTCCCGCGATTTCACTCGCGTCTATGGTTACTGCTCCGCTCCCGTGATGTTATATTTACATAACCTTATTTTTTATTCCATGCAAAACCCGACATCTGTCTAGTATTTTTATGTAAAGAATCTATGTACAAAATTTCATAAATGTATTATGAAAAGTCACTAAGTTATAAGCTTGCGTATTACCAGGTTATTCACACAAACACATGGTTACCGGACCATCCGGGTGTCTGAGGGCTTGTTTTACTCTAGCATCCTGCTGCGCGCTGGCGCCTAATGCCCGCAATGGCCTGCGGTGACTTGTTCTGTACTTAGTATCGGTGGTATCCAAATTGTGGCCTTTTTAAAATATTTTAGGGAAAATATATAACATGGTGTAAAATCTATTGGAATCGATTCAGTTACTGATTCTGAACAAACTTCTTTTTCAGGTTTCGCATATTATACTAAAAATAATATTGTATATTCATCTTTACTATTCGTCATATGTATATATGTATTCGTCGTATTTCGTCGTATGTAGGGACTAAAAATGGGTATATATGATGTAGTTTTGCTAATTACCTAGTTTTCATTCATAAAACATATAAAATATATTATTTTACGCGTACAAAAACGTAACCTTCACATCAAATGGGGATTCCTCGCGGAGTAACAAAGCATGAAGCATTTATGGCACTAATAATGTTTATAATGTCTTGTTATTTCACCTTTTTGAATAACCTCGGCCACTATTATCCACGTGCAATTTACCTTATTTTAATAATTTTCATAGTTTCATGTTTATGGCCAGTTCTCACCTTAAGATTAGCTGGTGACCTTTGAGCTCTAGTCTATGCTAGCATTGATAGCAAAGTATGCGTTAAAAGCACGGATATCTATCTATCGTTAAAAGTGTAATTAGTAGGATATCTGCACTAAATAAATCACAGATACTGAAAATCTATGTATTACTAGCTTTTGCGCGCGGCTTTGCTCCCGCTCTACCCTATTCTATCCTACTCTAGCCTACTCTACCCTATACCAATAAATGAGCATGTTTTTTTTATTTTATTTTTTTTTTTAATTAACAGGATAAAAATGTCTCACTGTCAAAATCAAAATTGTCCTATGTCTGTCTCCTGGTTCCAAGCTACCTTCCCACCAATTTTCAGCTAGATCGGTTCAGCCGTTCTTGAGTTTTAAATAGTGTAACTAACACGACTTGCTTTTACGTACGGAATGATAATAATCGTCTAGTTTAAAGTAAAGTTCCCGTCAAAATCGGTTCAACCGTTTCGGGCCGGAACAAGCAGAAGCAACATTTTTTTTAAGTTGCAGTTTGGCTATATGTATCGAATATACTTTCTTAATTATGCATTTAGTAAAAAAAAATATTTTTATATTACAAACAGACGCTTCAATTGCATTTATAGGTAGATTAAAAGTTATTACGGGCTATACAGAAAAGTTGTCTTTTAATAAAAAAAATTAAATCTGCCTCAACAAGGATCCCTGCCAAACTGGATTGTCAAGACCAATCTTAGACTAGACGTAGTAACATAGTCGCTTGTAGTTAACGCTAATTACTCATGATTTCTAGACAAGATAACGAGTGTTATAATGTCACATGTCATTACCAATCTCGTTGATTAATTTGTAGCGTGCCTCATCAACGCTTTTAGTAGGGTGGCACATCAAGTGATAATATGAGGACCACACAGGGTCAGTTCAGTTTTGAGGTCTTTTAAAACGAATTATACACCCGTGATTGAGGAACCCTATCCGCTCGTGATACAGTTCTACACTAGTACGAGGGGATAGAGCGAATCAGTCCAAAGACAACCAAAACAATTTAATATATTATGTCATTTCACATTCTATAATATAGTCAAAGACCTGCCTTAACTTTTATTGTGAAAACAACTTTTGTCTATTTTATATACCTACCTATATTATAAGTTTCTATAAGGTTGTCTCATACATATTTTGTCAATAAAGTTTATTATTATTATTATTGAATCACAGCTAGCTCTAATAAAATACTAGTTTCTAAAACCCCACGTGTGACCCCGATATAAAAACAGACAGAATTATTTCGAATGTATTAGTATGGATATTAAGTGGGGATTGTTATTGGTATGGGTAAAATTTAAATGATCAATAATAGCGAGTTTTATCAGATATCAGTTTTCGATAATATATTCCAGATTAAACTGACTTTTTTTTTTTTTTTGAGGGCTGGGAAGTCTCGCTCTAAGGTGGAGCGAGTTGGCGTGTCATACTTTTACTAAATAAAGCCCACATGTGTCTTTCACTGGCTCTTTGCGTTCAAGTGCCATGGTAATTCTTTCACAAGTCCCCGCAAGACTAAACTGCCAAGCCATCGACTTCCTGCTAATAAATGATTTATAACTGGTTTGCAGTCCTGGAGCCATATTATTATGAAAGTGTTATCGGGTATGGAGAGCTCGGTCTCAGTCTCACACAGTCATTCCACAACCTGTAAAACGTCATTGTTCTAGTGTGAGAGAGTTCGAGCCCAATAGTACTAACCTTATTGTATTACGAATGTATAAAGAATTAAGTACAATATAATATATAAGGTCCCTGATAGAAAGAAAAGGTATAAATATTAAATATCCGTTGAAAGGCAATGTGTCGTGTAAAAGCAGGCCTTTTCGGATTAATGTCGGTGCTAGTATCTATATATATAAAAAAAAAAGTCCAAACCATCATTCTCAAGTCTCCTCTAAACTTATAACAACCTTGAAGTATTTTGTAATTTTTATCATAAATTGTCCTCTCGACAACGGAAATTTGCTGCCATCGTCGAGTTTAATTTTTTTTTGACGTGACGGTAATCATCAAAAAATATCTATCGATCTGTTAGCAGTATTTTTCTACTATCAATAGATTACAAGATAAATAATGCCCTTGATTTATATGTAATTGAACGTCGCTTGTGGACAACAGGGGGCTTAGGAAGGGAGTAATATAGCCTATATGTATAGCACCGTCCTTTTAACAGTTCTTTTTATCTGCTCATGGTAGGGCCTCAGATTGGCGTATACTACCTACTAGTTATTCTAGACAACCAGACAATACTTGACGGATACGACTGAAGTTCTAGACAAATTAATGTAACTGATATCAAGTAACCTTATATTATTAGAACTGGTAATTGAATTAAATTGTTAAGTCCTTATCTAGTACGATCTAGGTTTACAACTGGCGCCAGTTGCAGTAAGTATCTACTTTTGAGTCTACAAACCGCTGTTTCAATCACTGTAGATAGGGAAGGCACAAAAATACAGCAGACCAATAATTTCCTATAACCCTATAGCCTTATGGCAATAGCTTTTGGTATCTTCCTGTCTTTATCACGTGTTATTCGTGGTCGGTGCAACATGTTTTATTCTTCCATTCTGTCCTGTTACCCGACATGGTTTCTCTAACTCCCTTTTCTTTCGTATCACTCTTCACACAATTCATCCATCTTTTCTTTGGGCTCCCTCCCCATCCATCCACATGTGTACTTCATAACTCTTTTAGTAACTATTTTTCCAACTATATTGGGGTCGCTTCCAGTCAAATCGAATGCAGCTTGATACCAGTGTTTTACATGGAACGACTGCCTATCTTACCACCACAACCCAGTGTATAGTTAACACGGTACCCCCTCAGCAAGACAGCTGTGAGATTTTCTGGCTTCTTACTATCCGTAATGACTCTCAACAAATGGCTGTCAGGACTAACGCCTTACATTTTGAGGTACGGAATCTCAGTATGTATCACATTACCACGCTTTGAGGGTGTTTTCAATATCGTGCGGATTTCATCACGCATCCTTTTCATGCAAGTAATTATTGTAATGCGGGGAATACGCACGCGGGACGCATAACACCCTTATTTAGCTATTCAGATTGACTGCTACTGAGAATAAACGAGTTACAACGGTACGGTTAACGTTGCTATTGCGCGTGCGCGTGCTATGTTCTATCCCTCCACCACGCTGTCGGCCTTAGTGTGGTGGCGAGATAGAACATATGTACATACTATATGTACAAAAAAGATAAAAAATGTGTAAAACATTAAGTGTGCCTTAGTACAAAGCCGCTATCACTGTAGCATTATTATTATAATATCTAAGCCGTATTATTCTATTACTTGGCAAAGGCCTCCCTCAATTCTTTCCAGCGATCATGGTTTCCCATTTCTCATTCCAATTCTTACGGAAGATATCCAGGTTGTCTCGCCATTTTGTTCAAGGTGTATCACCCCGCGTCGCTGTGTCCCGGCACCAATTCTGTGTTTCAAGGGCCCACAGCTCGTTACATATGCGGCATACATCTCCAGATCCATTTAAGTATAGCCTTTTCAGCCACCTCAACGATTTGTATTTTGGAGCGCAACGTAGTGTTTCGAACGTGGTCAGACGCTGACAAATCTTGAGTTTGGACTTTCGGATATCAGTCAAAGACAGAGTCTATGCATTAAAAATGAATGGGGAGAATAGACATGTCCATCAGCCTACTTAAGTATAAAGTTTTAATATATAAATCACCATATTCTAAACCCCTGCTCGCTCTTGCTTGTTTTCCAGAAGGCAGTAGATGGAAGGACTGGCTCCTCGCATCCTTACTGCTGGGCGCGGTGGTGGGCGGATGGGCGGCGCTGCGGGCGGGTCGCGCCAGCCGTCACCAGGTCCAGCGCATGCTCCGCGACATGGAGCAGCTGCGGAAGGCGGAGATGGCGCTGAACGATATGCAGAAGGAACTGGAGAAAGCGCGTTTGGAACAGGTTAGTTGGTTGCTGAAGTCCGTGTTTTTCTTTATTAATATTGATAGGTTTGCGCTTGACAGAGCATGCTTGCCTAGAAGTAACCTATTCACTCTTGACTTAAAGATCCTCAGGTAATAGAAATACTAGACAAGTGTCAATAATTCTAGGACGGTATAAGCATTCTTAATGCTAGCTTAGAGGTATCCAGAACGAAGTGTAAAGTACCGCACACCTCCTTTGAAAAGGGAGGATCCTCCGACCAGGTGGGTGTTGTGTCTGGTCCGGGCTACTGCCGGTAGTTGATTTCGGGTTGTTGTATGTATTTTAATCGCGCGGAGAACTCTGGTAGGTACCGCGATGCAGGATTTCAAATTTTAGTTCCTATGTGACGACATAAATATCGCTACACTAATATTTCCTGTCCCAAAACTCCTTAAGTGTCTGTGTTCGACTGACATTTCGAGCATTTTCTCCTATGAACCTTTTTTTTTATTGGTAGTAAAATCATCCAATGACATCTCCGCGTCCTTGGGCGAGAGATAGTCTGGGGCTCGGGAAATATCCTACGTTGCCTCTGATATCGGAGCCGAACCTTCTTTTCAGAAAACCATAGGTATCCATATCCGATATCGATATCCGTGCAGAAAACGATCCCATACGGTTTGCTGACAACTCCTTGAGGCACGCGTGGAATGATATGCGCCGTCGACGACTTGGGCTCAGTACGGACGGTCAAGGGACGGTCGGACAGCGAGCTACCCATTGCTCGCCATCCGCAAGCCTGCGCCTACGATGGCCGGAAATCGGGATCGGAATCCCGACAGCGGCTGCTTTGCTAGCATTACTGCCACTCTTCCTCGTTTCGGATCATATCCACGGCGATGCTCTGCCCAAGCAGGGCACACCTCTACCGTGTGCTCCACCGTTTCCTTCGGGCGGTCCGTACAGTGGATCACCACTGTAACAACCCGAGAGAGAGAAGAGCGTCACTTCTGCACGAACCCAGTGTGGGCACATGCCGAACTGACCGTGTTCGGTGAGGACCTGCGTCATGAGAAATTAGAGTTTGGCAAATCATTGGCGCTTTGTCACAGATACGTTAATTAACTGCCATTAACTAATGGTTTACCACGACTTTATTTGTGTCTCATCAATGTTGCTAATCAATGTAGAACTTCATTGCGACAATATGCGTCATTGGCAAATCATTTATGGCAACTTTGATGAGGGAATGAGTTTACATAAGATTCTTAGGGACACTGTCGAGAAATAGAATCGAACATTGAAAGAAATATTTGAATTACTAAAGGAACACAGGTGGGTTTTAGTTAGTGAAAGTCTGACACTCCCTCTCGTCATACCCGGATTGAATAAAGTTATTTGATTAATTCGTCAAAAACTGAAGTTCGGTGACCGGCGTGTTTGAAGCTAGAACTACATTAGACCGACACACAGGTGTAACAGGCCTAATTTTTTAATCAATTATAGCTCTACAATTCTAGTTTCAATATAAAATGTATGGAGACCGACGCAACCAAATCGACGTGTGTGGCACACGTGTACACAGTGTAGTTCTACATTAATGAGAGATAAAATATCATTTTTGAAAACTCAAAACAAATCGTCAGTTTTACGAATAAAACTAAAACTACATAAGACCGACGCACACGTGTAACACGTCTGATTTGTACCTAGAACGACGTCGCGTGATGTGAATCAAGTGTAGCTCTACAAGTCTAGTTTCCATATAAAATGTATGGAGACCGACGCAACCAAATCGACGTGTGTGGCACACGTGTACTCAGTGTAGTTCTACATTAATGAGAGATAAAATATCATTTTTGAAAACTCAAAACAAATCGTCAGTTTTACGAATAAAACTAAAACTACATTAGACCGACGCACACGTGTAACACGTCTGATTTGTACCTAGAACGACGTCGCGTGATGTGAATCAAGTGTAGCTCTACAAGTCTAGTTTCCATATAAAATGTATGGAGATCGACGCGCTCAGATCGGCGTTTGTGGCACACGAGTGCGCAGTGTAGTTCTTAACTTATGTAGGTAATTTGCGACTGTTGAAGTAATATTCTTACTTCAACAGTCGTAGTTGCGGTCTTAAATTATTTTTTTCTTTTGTAAACTTTTTCGGAAAAATTGCACTTACACTGAACACAACAGCTAACAGTTTTATTTAACTGAAATACATTCACTACCGAACAAACCCTTCCCCACCCCAAGATGCCGACAACAACCGTACCTGTGCTTGTATCAACATATGTTAGTACCTATAAGACATGTTATCTTCATATTTTCCATTTTTTTTTTTTAGGAAAACGTGACAACAGAAAAGAAGAATTTGGAGAAGAAACTAAGAGAAGCAGGTGACACACCGATGTTGAACTCTGCGTCGTCAGACCTTGAGGTGACGCAGCTGAAGGCGGAGATCGAGGTGGGTTCGCCATGTTTTCATTTCTTTTATTTTCTCTAGTAGAAAAAGCTATGGGCACCATAAGATTTACTCAAACTCTAGTAAAATATTAGCCAACCAGCAAGATGCAATCGAGTTTAATTGCCTAGGTGTCGATTGTGATATCCCTATTCGGAGTCGGTTTTAGATCAACCACAGAATTCCGAGAAAGTGATAGATATGAACCTTATAGTAGGGTAGTAGTAGGGATGTCGATCTGAGATCGATTAATCGAACAATCGATTTTATGGGTCAAGAAATTGACTTTTTAAATCGACCGTAAACAAAGGATCGATTTGATCCTTAGAAAATCGATAATTTAGAACGACCCGCTAGAGTCAATGTCGGCCAGGGCTACGGGCTTGCTCGAAAGACTTACCGTAGACCTGAAACGCAAAGGGAAACTGAATGAGCACAAGAGTTGGGTTGTAGTCAGTAAAAGTCTAATTCCCTCGTTTCACTCAGAGCGAGAGAAGTTATTTGTTGATTTCCTACCTCAAAATTTATTTAGCCTTTACTATCCCACTGCTGGGCAAAGGCCTCCCCTCCCCGACGGGGTCAGCGTGGTCTGCTACGCGGACGACACGTTGGTCCTAGCGCGGGGAGAGTCGTACCGGACGGCGGTCGAATTAGCGACACGCGGGGTTGCGATGGTCGTTGACAGGATCCAGCAGTTGGGACTCGAGGTGGCACTGCACAAGTCCGAAGCCATGTGTTTCTACGGCCCTCGGGGTGCGCCACCACCGGGTTCCCAGCTAACGGTAGGAGGGGTTCACATCAGCGTCGGGTCGACGATGAAGTACCTGGGACTCGTCCTCGACAGCTGGTGGAACTTCAAGGAGCACTTCCGACGTCTGGCTCCCAAACTGAATCGGACCGGGGCTGCTCTCGGGCGGCTCCTGCCCAACCTCAGGGGACCAGACGCCTCCTGCCGGAAGCTCTACGCGGGAATCGTTCGGTCCATGGCCCTCTACGGGGCTCCGGTGTGGGCACCGACGTTGACACAGCAACCGAGGGCCCAGCTGAATGCGTGCCAGAGGGTCATGGCAATACGCATGGTGCGAGGGTACCGAACGATCTCCCGCGAGGCGGCGACCCTCCTTGCTGGCCAACCGCCGTGGGATCTGGAGGCAACAGTCCTTGCACACATGCACGACAAGCGCATGGAGATGCAACGCCGGGGCGAAATTCCGCTGCCACGACAAGTCGAGGCATGGCGGACGGAGCTCCGGCGGGATCTCATGGCGAAATGGCGTCAGCGACTATCGCAACCTCGTTCGGGGCGCGCCACAATTGGGGCGATAAGGCCCATCCTTGGGGCGTGGTTGGAAAGACCTCACGGCGTTCTCAACTTCCGCACGACGCAGGTGCTTACCGAACACGGAAAGTTCGCTAAGTACCTGTTCCGGATTCGTGCGGAGGATTCGCCCGGGTGTCGCCACTGTGCGGAACACCCGGAGGACACGGTGGAGCACACTGTAGAGGTGTGCCCCGCCTGGGCGGAGCATCGCCGTGTCCTCGTGGGGGCGATCGGCGGCAGCGATCTCTCTCGCCGGGCTTTGGTTCAGGCTATGGTCCGTAGTGAGGAGGGATGGCAGGCGGTCGCTTCCTTCTGCGAAGCAGTAATGCTAGCAAAGGAGGAGGCCGACCGCATCAGGCAGAGGCAACGGGGCGCTCGCCCCAGCCGCCGCCGGGATTCCGATCCCGATTTCCGGCCACCGTAGGCGCGGGCTTGCGGACGGCGTGCAATGGGTAGCACGCTGTCCGATCGTCCGGTAACCGACCGGACCGAGCCCAAGTCGTCGACGGCGCGTTCTGTTCCCGCGCGCCTCAAGGAGCTGTCAGCACACCGAAGAGGCCCAGCCTGCTAACTGCAGGCAGGCAGGGTCGAAGCCTACTGGGGTCATGGGTTAGTTCCGAAAGGAATGCTCGACCCCGGCACGATAGGCTACGAAGGAACGGGGTAGGTTTTTAGTCAGTAAGAGTCTGACACTACTTCCCGCTCCGCCCAAGGGTGGGATTTGTCATTGGATGATTTTACCTACCATAAAAAAAAAAAAAAAAAAAAAAAAAAAAAAAAGGCCTCCCCAATTTTTGGACTGTTTTCTGGGTATTCTTCTCTGGGGCCACCTCGAACCAGGCTTTGCGGCAAGCGTAGGTGTTCCCTACATCAAAAACAAAATATAAAGTCAGTCTGTACACCGAGATGCGTCCGATGCATGATTTGTTTACCTAAGATTTTTATCAATAGTAACTCGTCATTTTATTCGACTCAAAGAACTGGAAGTGCAATTATTACAAGTAATTTTAGTACAAAACGGCGTGAAATAATGATGGGACCACCACCATAATTATACATCGCTTTATGGTAATGTGATGACTTGAAGAATTTATTTTGTGTCGCTGCTATTTTGTACGCAATCGTGAAGTTTAATGTCACTGCTAGTCAGGATTCTTTACTTTATTTTATGAAGTACTAGCTGCTGCCAGCGACTTTGTCCGCATAATTGTCCCAAGAAAACTTCTTTTCCACTCCCGGGAGAAAAAGTATCCTACGTCTTCTCTTAGGTTTATCGAATCCTTTCAAACGTTCGAGCGTAAAGAAGCAACTAACATACACACACAAGAATTTTCACTTTTATAATAATATTAGTGTGATAGTAGAAATTAACCACGTACAGCTTTCAAGAACCAAATGAATCTTAGTCAAACCTGAGCAGTGGTGGCCGAGTGGTAACGGCCCCGACTAACGAGTTGTGGGTCGCGAGTTCAAACCCAGCCAGCCTGCTCTCAAAATCGGTGAAGAAAAACATCGTGAGGAAACCGGCATGTCCTAGAACCAAAAATTCGAAGACATGTGACATCCACCAATTCGCACTGGGCCCGCGTGATGGATTACGGCCCATTCCCTCTCCTAGAGAGGCGGCCTGAGTCCCAGCAGTGGGAACATTTTAAGGCTGATGCTATGCTATGCTATGAAGAAACCGACTTCCACGCGGGCGAAGCCGCTTGCAATAGCTAGTAGTTATATAATTTAGATATGGATTTTAATTCTCAAATTTTCAAGTTCTATATGTTCCATCGTCTTGTTCCCAGATGCTACGCGCCGAGCTCCGTCGCGCAGAGGGCGAGTTAGAGGACAGGTGCTGGGCTCCCCCTCCCGGACTACAACAATGGCTGCAACTAACGCACGAGGTGGAGAACAGGGCGTATCTGCGGAAAAAGCAGCAGGCGGACATGCAGCTGCAGCAAGCTAGGGACGCTGTGAGTGTAACACGTTAACTTCCTATAACATAAAGCAAATAATAATATTCCACAACTTAAAAGTTTTATTAACTATGGTTTTTCGAGTATATTTTTAAAATTCTTTCATATTTGTTTATTAAAGTAAAAATTATATAATTTTTACTTTAAGAATAATAATGATTATGCTCCAGTAAAATAATGCTTTTAGGACATTATTGCGGCTGCCTCGTTTCTGCAGTGCGTCGCACAGACCAATTTTTATGCATAAAAAAACAGGTTTGATGCTAAAGAGACTGAGGGTCAGTGGAAATTGCATCCTAAAAACTGTATCAGAAACATTTAGCTTTCCGATTTTAAAGAAGTTTGTGAGAGCAATAAATACTAACAATATATGGTCAAATTGGTCCAAAATAAATTTATTCCCATCCCTATTTACATATGGATTTATATTTTTAATTATTTCAACATTTATTATCATTACTATGGTACCATCACGAAACCATACAATCGAACTAGAAATAATTTTAAATTACATTACATTACCCTTCAATCCTTTTAGTGCGAGAAATTACGCAAGAAGCGATCTAGTCTAGTGGGCGCGTTCGTGTCGACGCACGGCAAGTCCATTGACGACGTGGATCGCTCCATCGTGGAGGCTCGCACGGCGCTCAACGAAGTCACTCAAGAATTACAGGTAAAATTAAATCTATTTTTAACGTCGAAAAACATCTTTCTTTCTTTAATCACATATGAAATTTACCTATAATAATAATGCTATCTTCAAAATTTTAGGCCGTCTGTCTGTATGTTTCATCTAGTCTTTGAAACGGCTGCACCGACTTTTCATTTTCCCGCGGGAATGGGATTTCAAACTACGGAATACGTCCTCGAAACATGTACGGCGAATATCCACCCTTATGTTTTTGAAACTTCTACGGTACGGACTAAGCGTTTTGCCTCGTCGTTTATATCGCGTACATCGAGGGACTGGGACAGTTTGCCTGCTGCGGTCTTCCCATCCGATTATAATTTAGGTGTCTTCAAGGCTAGAGTGAATAGGCTCTTAATAAACTAGTGCGCCTCACCATCAACGATTGCATCACTGCTTAACATCAGATGGGATTGCAGTCAAGCACTAGTTTATATCAATTGAAAAAAATCACTGGGTTTTATAGCTAGTGTTATAATAAGTAACTTAAGTTACTTTTCATGTTCCGAACGGGACTTAATTCCGAGCGGGGGTTAATTCTGCGCTTAAAAAAACATTAACTAAAGCAGAAAGAAAATCGAAATGGGTCAACTTTGGAACGCCCGCGCTTCTAATGTCAAACTTCACGCGAACGGAGTCCCGGGTATGAGTTTGTATTAATTTAATCCTAATCATAATAATATGTATTCCAGGAGCGAATGCACAGGTGGAAACAGATCGAGCGTATGTGCGGGTTCAACATCATCAACAACAATGGACTGCAGTATCTCGAGACTGCGCTCTACAGGAACGCTAACGGACGACCTACAGGACGAGGTAACATTACTTTATTCCCTCTAGTACATCATATTAAAGCCTTAGATTCATTAGAGGACAAATAGACCTCCAAAATGACGCGCAACACTATATACGTGATGCTGCAACGTTGGCCAGTGTCCCACAACTTGCCTCCAACATTTCTTAATGTGACACGGGACATGTTTTTAGACAATTTGACAGTGTTGCGTGTCATGTTCGGGAACATTTTGTCCCCTATCTATCAGAGACTTACAAGTAAAAAGTAATAAATCATTCCTGAATAACGGCAATTCGTTCGTTAGTTAATTTAAGAACGAATTATTTCATCTTATTTCACATAAACAAAAAAGTTGTGTGTTTTCTTTGTTGAAATTTCGCTTGACGTTGCTCCATGGCACTGTTTTTACCTAGGGGTGACGTCACACTCAGCCATCATTCTTTTATAATTCGATTTGATAAACTAGAAAATACGTGACAATATCTTTTTACCCGACTGCGCCAGAAGGAGGGTTATGTTTTTCGAGAGTATGTATGTATGTATGTATGTATGTAAGTATGTATGTATGTATAATTGTTTGGCACGCTCTGCAGCCTGAACGGCTCGATGGATTTTAGCTTGAGAGGTGTCGTTAGATTCGTATTTACTGTGAGAGTGACACTGGGTATATCAAAATAAAAAAAAAAAACAAAATGGCGGATAAGTAGCGCCAAATTCAAATGTTTGGCACGCTCTGCGACCTGAACGGCTCGATGGATTTTAGTTTGAGAAGTGTCTTTAGATTCGTAATTACTTTGAAAGTGATATCGTAATAAAAAAAAAACTAAAAAAAAAATAAAAAAAAAACGGTAATTTAAAAAACTAAAAAACCCGACTGCTTTTCTGAGCATTCATGAAAAAGCCCTAAAACAAGAAAATCCGGCAGTCGGGACCCATTCTAGAAAGTCAGCCGTCTAGTCAATATATTGGAGTAATCTGCAATGTAATATAGGTATGTGCTCTCAATTCCAGAATGGGTCCCGACTGCCAGATTTTCTTGTTTTAGGGCTTTTTCATGAATGCTCAGAAAAGCAGTCGGGTTTTTTAGTTTTTTAAATTACCGTTTTTTTTTGACTATCTAACAGACGGATTTTTTTAATCCAAAAATATAAAAAATTACAATTACCGAATAATAAATTCATGGTTGTAAGACTGACAATCCTCAATGTACTAGCTGCATACAAGTTGACTATCTTCGAGATATTTCTTATTATGTATGTAACTTCTGAAAAATTGTGCCGTTGTTGCATAATTTTTCAGGAGGTAGGAATTTTAGATCCGAAATCATACAATAGCATTAGTTAATGTAGTTTTTCTCGATGCAGTAAGATACCTTTGTACTTGTAATATTATTTCTAGAAACGCTCAATTAAAAATCGCACTTTTAATCAAAAAGTCTATATGTTGTCTTAACTGTGCTGATTGTCTTAGTCTATAGTCTGTCATTGTACTTAATAATGAGACAATAAAAGGCTATTTGAAAAATGAACCTTATTTTTGGAACGCATTTTTTTAGATTCAAATACCATCTTTTTAAGTTAGACCTGTTTATGATTAAGTATACGATATGACCACATTGTTCCAAAAATTTTTCATTCCTATTCTAACACTTCTGTTCTGCTAACAGGTCGCATCAGTAGTTCTCAAGACGACCTAAGCATCGGCGACGACGCGTCCATTTGCGGCTCAGGTAAGAACTGCGACGAGATGTCCCTCTTCCACGAACACGTTGAGTAAGCGAGCTAACGGTGGAACAGGCGCATTTGTGGTGTTGTTGTGTCGTGGAAGGCAGCACTTACGGTACAGGGAATCTTAGTGTGAGGAGAAAAAACGTTAAACGATGACTTTGTCCATGTCATATATTTTAAAAGAAAGTGTATCTGTTCACGATAAACTTAAAGAGTACAGAACGGCAATTTTCACCAATAGACAAGAGTGATTTATGAAAATGGTTAAAGTGTATATATATATATATATTATAGTAGACCTGGCAGTGTCTTGCCAGCGGCTTCACTCGCCTGAAAGTAAGTCTCTCCATACAAACTTTGGATCCCCGTTTCACTCTTATACTATGATTTTTATTAGATGAAGTAAAGTGACAGCTATAACAATGGTTGTTTGACAGTTGGGCATTGTTATTTGACAGTTGGGCATTGTCCACTGCTGTCACTTTACTTCATCTAATAAAAAATCATAGTATAGAGCGCTTGTAGACGTCCGATTTTTGCAACATACAACAGACCGTCTATAAACGGATATCCTTGTATGCATACAATTTTAATACCGTCTGGAGTGCCGTCTATATGCACTTTTTTTTATTGAGCCCTCACATTTCGATAACTTGTATCGTTAGTAGCAAAGAAGATAATCAAAACAAGAATCGGGATTTTGTCTAACACACAACACTGAGCGCACCTGTTTTCAACCATTTGATTTTATTCAATCGTTCAACTTCCGAATTACAAAATTATCGACTTTTAAAACTCGATATCGAGTTTATTGACTTATCGAAATTAGTTATTTTTGTTTATCAAAAATAAACAAAAAATCTATCATCATTTGTCGGGTACTGTGATATTGAACGATTGCGTGAAATAAACTGTTTTAAGCCTAGAGTACACTTTTATATAAAAGTTGCCAAAAGACATAATTTCGTTAGACATTTTGTTTTGCATTTACTTTAGCAAACGTATTTTCGAAATCTTGCTATGGAGTGTTTTTAAAGAAAATTTTATACCATAATCACTGAGCTATATCTGACAATTGTTTTCAATTGAATCTCAAGACAGTTTCGACTATTTAAATCGATAAACACTTCATAATAAGTCTTCTTAGCGGTAGCAGTTTTTGAATGAAAATAGAGTTTTATAAATGAAATGCCTTTTTTACAAAGACCTAGACAAAATATTGCCTTTGCATCGGTTCTGAAGGCTTGTTTCATTTGAGCGATTTGATTGGCTTTTGGTACTGTCAACTGCCAGTCACAATAGCTTACTTCAGATGTGACTTAAGATTTATTATAGTCGTTGCGATATAGCATGGCGATTGCTGTCGACGTACTTTTATTGCCATTCTCAAGTTCAGGAACGGAAATAAAGCCGTTCTGAATCAGAATCTAATATGGTTGCGGAATCTATGATGATATATTTCTATTATTTTTAAGAAAACTGCTAATGTCATGCTAAAACGAAACAACTATACTTAGACTTATGAGCATTACAAAAGACGAGCGTTACTCACATAAAGGTTTTAAATATAATGAGTTTTGCTTTTTTTTTTAATTAAAAGTCTTATTCACAAAATACTGTTCTATAAGAACTTCTATAATAATTGAGGTTATTCAATGTCCACTTCAAATGCGGCTATTACTTTTAAGAATAATATTTGAAAGTATTAGAATAGTCATTAAAAATTTTAATAACATGCTTCTAAAGAAATATAAACTTTTTTTCCATGACCTTGAGTTCCGAAATTAAAATATACAAAATCATGTTTTAATGTAAAAAAAAAATCTGATAGATTTCGAGTTTTTTCAAACGAATTGTATAAACTTATTCCCGAAGCGATGTGATAATATTAATTAGTAGAAATACAAGTAACCAAGGAGTTTACTTGTAAAGTGATAACTTGAAAGTTACCTTTTTAACACTGAAGTAGCTACAACTGTTTAAACTGTGCTCAAATTATATCAAATAAGCAACATTTTTTAGTGTTTGTACTTAATTGAAACGATTAATTTATCGATATAGATACTTTAGTCGATTTAAAAATGTCATAAATAATCGTTTTGTAATTTTTACTTAAATTAATTGTATATTATAATAATATTATTAAAAAAGGTCTTATTGTGAACATCGATTTTCCCATCGAATTGTTTATAGACAGTTCGATAAGCTTACAATATATTTTACCATAACGATTCACTTAATAATCATAATATCTAGTTCATCTTCCATCGATATGTTTATACGATTTATCGATAGACAATCGAATTTTTTAGTCGAGTTCCTGACGTAGATTTTAAATGCTTCATAACGGTGACATTAATAATAAGTTTAAAAAACATTGTTATTTATTATTATAGTTTCTAAGTAACAGTTTTATGTATTGTATTTTGATTTCAATAAATCGTATTTTTGAAAAATTTGTTGTCACAATCGGTAGGAAGCTTTCAGGCTGATCTAAAGATAGACGATTTATAAAAAAAAAATTATACACTTTTTCCCAGATAAGTAAAGCATGTATGAAGTAATAAATGTAATCATTGTATATAAGGTCTCCTAGCGGTGTGGGTTTTCTTTCATTTTTCTTTCCCTATGCATGTTTGTTAACTAATGTCACATACAGAGTAGTCCCATTTAGTTTTAAGCTTAAATCTTCGCACGCAAGCAAAAATGTACTAAACTTTATTTTTTAATTAAAAAGAGCAATTATAATTGATTAGGCGTCAAAGAAAGCAATTAATAATATTTTCAATTGCTTATTTCTATCAAAATTATGATAATGATAATTGGCTTGAATTGATTAATGCTTGTAATGTACCCAGCTTGACGAATGTTAGTATATTATTGTAGTCGATTCTGAACAAATGACTTGAAACTCTATGCACGTTTGAAAGCTTTTGACGATTGTGATTTTGTTTTATTTTGCCGCCATACCCTTCCCGGCTTCCATCAGTGTTGCAAGGATTTTCCAGTACATAGATTATACTAGATGCTTTTATCAGTGTTTTATGGCAACATTTTTATTCTTTGGCACTTTACAGGTAAGAGATTGTCATGTATCAATATTTTATGCTTTTTATTGTAGAATGTATTACTTCGATATTATTTCATACATGCTTTCATCGGTAATTCAAGCTTTACCTTATAAAAAGATGGTGATGTCACCGGATTATTGTAAACAACGGATTATAATATGTCATGGTTAAATCTCGATATATTTGTGAGCAGATCATTTCGAATATAATGCATCCGTGTCTTATAGACCAAAAATATTTCACGCAATTTATTATAAAATCACAGTATTTACAATAAGCCGGTGACATCGAGAAGGTAAATCATGGTGAATGGGGGACTATTTGCTTGTTTTTAATAAGTTTTTTTTCTTGTTTTTACATGTGTTGTGGTCGTTGCAGTGGCTGATAACTTCTTGTGGCGCGAGGACTCGTCAGGCAGCGAAGCAGACGCCCCGCATTACCCGTTAGATCTGAGACTCGCAGAGGCTAGGTGAGTTATTTTATTAAACAGTAAACTCAAAAGTGGCTATTTCAAATGGGCCTACATGACACTTATAAAACGTCAGAAGCTAGCGCACGGTTCCAATTGATCGTTTCTTATGGAGAAGAACCGGCAAGAAACTCCATGGTTACTCTTTAAAAAAAAATATTCTTTGTACAATATTTACATATTACAATATTTATACATATGAGAGGACAATATAGACCGGTCAGCTTTATACCCAAAAGCACAATAAAAATTGTAATCCATGAATCCGCGGACACATAAACAAAAATAAAAATAAACTTTTCAATAAATTTGATGTAAACAATAATAATTAAAAAACATTTTGCAGAAAATAAAACATTATCATTATCATCATTATTCCCTCCGCGAGCTCTAATTACTGCTTCCTCCTGATAATGATGATGATGATGATGGAAAAGTTAAAATTGCCAATTTGTTTATTTGTGACCATTTAGGTTTATTATTGACTGGAGAGAGTAAATGAAAGGTCTGTTTAAGACCACATCAAAATTATCCATTTAGGCTCAACACACACTGGCGCAGAGGTCGCGAAGCATCCTATTTTTAGCCTATAACATTATTATCACTATCATCTCATAATTTAAGATACAATTTAGTGTTATGCAATTGTTGAATCGCGCGTCAACGCGCGAGTTGTAGTTGAAGACGCGGCGCTCCGACTCTGCGCCAGTGTAAGTGGAGCTTTATTTTTCTAAGACCTTGCTTCAGATTACAGCTCGAAGAGCGCTTAGCCCAAGAAGCTCGGGAGCGGCGTCAAGACGAGCGAATCGAGCGAAGAGCGGAAGACAAGAGAACGGCCTTAGAAGAGTACCGCGCACGAGCGTCGTACAATGACCTGCGCAAGAGTCCTACTGACGAGAGGAACAAGGATCCAGTGCAGTTCATTCTAGGGGGTGATAAGTAAGTTATCAATTTGCCCAACTTTTTCCTTCTGCCCCTCTGATCTCCACATTTCCACAACCTAAGAACTGGGAAATACGGTACCCCTTGGCAAGACTGGAGCCTTACCATGAAGAAACATTTTAATAGAATAGAATAAACTTTATTGTACACCAAGAGTGTAGCAATTTCACAGAAACTTAAATCTATGGGTACAATGGCGATCTTATCGCTGACAGCGATATCTACCGGACAACCTTCGGATGGACTCGGAACTTAAAATAGAAAAGGGGGTAGTCTGCGGTGTACTGTACTAAAAATATATGTATATATATAAATATAATGGTCTTACACAATTAAGTGGAAGTGAAAAAAGAAAAGAAAAAAATAAAAATTAGTGATGGAAGAAATGAATTTAGGTGGAACCAAAATGATATTAGAGAGTTGTCGGTTGATTTATAGACTTCTGTAACTACTGTTAAAGATCCCCAAAAGACAACGGGCTCTAACAATTTAATGTGCTTTCCGAGACAAGGAGGGGTCTCAGTATGTGGTTATGAGATCCATCAACCCGTGTGGTGGATTACGATCCATTCGCTCTCTTTGGGAAGAAGTGTAAGACCAAGAAAATTATAAAGCTAATAATACTATTACTAACTGCTACCAGCCGCATTGCCCGCGTGATAGTAGACTTATCACCTAGGGGTATGAAATATAGCCTATGATCTATTTTGAGACCTACCATTTAAACACAAAAAATAATTATTAAAAATCAGTTGAGCCTTTACAGAGGATTTCGATAACAAACACTGACACGAGATTTTTATATATTACATGTAATATACCCGTTTAAACCCAACCTCTTTTGTATACCATTACGAAAATATGATTTTCTTTTCTAGCGTAAATTGGTCAAACGAAGGCGAGCTATCGCGTGCGGTGGAGCTGTCTCGCGCAGTGACGTCACTGTCGCAGCCGCAGCTGCGCGCGTCTCTGCGCGGCGCGCCGCTGCCGCCGCCGCGCCGGCCGCTGGGCGCGCCCATCGTGCGCTCGCGCAGCACGGACGTGGTGGCGCTGGCATCTGATGACCCGAGGCCGCCGCCTAGAAACGCCTTTACGAAGCAGAAGCCCTTGACTGAAGGTTTCTACAACTCTTACTTTTTGGTTTTTCTCTTCTCTTAGGTTTCTTCTATTCGAGTTAAGAAAATAGTGACTCATCAGTGCAACTCCAAAATAAAGGCGTATTCATTTTGGGGAAAAACCTTGTTACATATTATTTATTGCCAAATATTTAAATAAGTAATTAATTTGACAATACTGGTAAAACTTTTATTTATTTTTTAAAATTTAATCATAATCATCAAAATTTTTATTTTTACGAATAGAAAAGGTAATTTATTTTTAAAGTAGACGAAATTTGTAATGTCTGAAGGGCTTACTTCAACAGGTCAATGCGAACACGACTTTCTAATTTACTATGGTCAATTGTATATGCTGAAAGATAACGATGAGTCACTGTTTTCTTAACGCGAATAGACTGTAGTAAAATCATTTTATATTTTTCGACGACTTTTCATAATCAAGTTATATTACTGAATAAAAGTTTAATTCCGACGAACACAAATGTTAAAAATTTCAGGTATTTTTTTCTTATAATATGCTTTGATCAGTTTCGTTTTTTTTCCCAGGAACCGATAACTTTTTCGAAATTTTTTTGTTCGAATTTCATTTAACCGAAAACTATTGCCCGAGATTTTTTTTTTCTATTTGCATTATTATTGAAGTATCATGTGTCATAGGTTATTATTTTACTGAACTATATTTCGCCTATTTACAAAATAACTTTTTGCTATTGGCTGAAGCCTCTTTTGAACTTTTTTCATTTGCCAAATGCTTTTTTCACCACACCTAAACAACATTTTACCGAATTTTGTTTACGAATGTATAGACAGCTTTTTGGTCGCACAAACCTACTTCACACAGTCTTGTCTGCTCTACCCCAAAAGTGTAATTCAAGCCCACGTAGGCGCAGTGGGGTAGGGCGGCCTGTGAGCTGACGAGCAGGAAGCTTGAAGGGTCGCGACTGAGGCGCAAGCCGAAGCTGCGGTGGTAAGCGTTAAAACTATCTGCGATGATAAGCTCGCATGGTGCTGCCCAAACTCCGCAGCGCTGGAGCCGTGACAATGCTTGCTGCATGTTGCATGCCTGCTTCCATGGTGCATAACTGCTTGCAGTGGTATAATGAATGTTCGGAAGCATAATACATCAGACAACTGTTATTAACTTTTACATCGGTGAAAAGAAGTTTTTTGACCAAATGAAACGTCGGAGTAACGAAAAAAATCGTATTGATAATTATTTATAAATCAGTAGGTCTATTGATACAGTGGCAGACGTGACTTCGATGAAATAAAAAAAAACGAAACGATAATAGTTGAAAAGTTAAATGAAATTCGGTCAAATATTTTTCGAACTTATAATAGGTAACCTTTTTTCCTCGTAGATGCAATATATTACCGCACGGGTACTGAACTATTTACTTGTAAATGATACACAACCAGTATTTTTTTTTCCATTGTTCTAGACGCTCCAACCCCCTCTAGCAACACACCTCCCGAGGAGGAATCAACAGATTCCTCACTAATGGACGATGAAGGAATCCCAAAACCGCGCAAGCGACGCATCCACCTGCCTTTCGGTAAGAAGACCAAGACTCCCGCGTGACACTGCAGCGGTAAACAAAGGTAGCATTCGCGAGACACGGCTGAGCGAAGCGTGTAATGTTTTTTGGTACAAAGTTGTAAGGTATGAGAAGGGATGTATACCTAGTGATTTTTGGTGATATGTTTTCACGTGATAATCTCTATGAGTGGCTTATACTCGCCATATTATTTACCATGGCACGAGATAACACTTTCAGTGCCAAGAGACTCGGCATTTTCGACGTACAATCATTGAAAAATCTAAGTATCCTAAACATACTTAGATTTGGACTCTCTAGTTGAGTATCGGGCATGAACATGTGCCAATAATAGCTACAGTACGGTCAAAATATATTAATCATTCTGAAGTTGGTGTTTCGAACCATTGCATATACTCGAAAAAATACGCATTCGCCATATGATTCTTAAAAAGAATTACTGCGCAGCCAATTGTTCGAAGTTCGGGATGGTGATAATATTTTGGCCGTACTCGGGAGGATTTATTGCATGTTCTGGGCACCGAAAGTGTTAATCTTATATAGGAGAAGAGATAATGCGGTTATTCTAGAACATAATGTTGTCTCTTACTTTAATTTGAATGAAAATCTGTATTTATAAAGTCGAAAGTGTTCGACTCAATGACACCAACGCGCAGCCCAAACCCTTGGACCTAGAACGCTGTAGTTTTGCACAGAGGTTCCTTGTATAATGTATTCAAAGAATATGAAAGGGTTTCTTAAAATTCATCCCCCTGAGGGGATGAAACGGGGTCCAAAGTTTGTATAAAGACCTACTTTCTCGCGAGCGAAGCCGCAGAGGCAAGTGGAATATAAATATAACTAATAAAATAAAAGCTCAAGTTACTATAATTAGACCATAAAATTTTTGGACAACTTTCAAATCGATTATTTAGTTCTGATTTTGTAAAGTATAATTATAATATAATTTGACTGCTTTAAAAACAGTAAAAGACAACAATATGTAATAGAAACTTTGCTCAATGACCTGCCAAGACTCAAGTGCCAATTACTAAAAATTTTACCTTCCCATTTTGTACTAATAAAAAAACAAATATAGCAAAATGTTAACTATTTTGGCAATAAGTAATATCATTTCTATATTTAAGTTGAGCTTCCTTAAATAAATTCTTTTAGAGTAATAGAAAATTAGTAAATTGTTCGGCCTATGAAGAAATGTTTTCGTTTCTCAGTATTTAAAATGTCAATTGTAAAAACCAAAAATATGGTAAAGACCAGCGAAGATAGCCGTTAGTTATTTAATTATTATAGTGTATTTTTCTTACTTGTCATAATTTAGTAAATAAAAACGGCATGAAAATCCTGAGTTGTAAGCACTAATCCCACATTTTGTAAGATATGATCACATGAAATCGGTTTAGTATGCCTTTCACTAAGAACTCGTTAATTTTCTCAAAATTGATATCTCAGTACGCCATTATTTGTTTACATAATAAATCAAGAAAACTAAAATGTACTTTACCTCATAATGTCAATTCCGGTGGCCATGGCGTCGGTCCGAGATCCTACTAGAACATCTCCAATATTGTGATTTTGATTATAACATTCGGTTACATGTCAAACAAACTTTTCAAATCACTATAATTATTCGTCCCAGCAAACATTATCCTACCCGAAAGCTGACAATTCGCCAGAAAAAAATTGAGAACCCAATTGCAGTGCCACCTAACGGATCCAATTCTATTTTCATGCCTTCCAGGAATGGATCCCTGGTCCTTAAACATACAAAATTTCATCAAAATCAGTCAATCCGTTTAGGAGTTAGAGGACAAACACACGTACAGAAGAAATATATTATATGGGGTGACTGGTAAGTAGTGAACGATACTTAAACACGTGATTGTAGTCATGATAACAAACAACTTTTACTATGGGACCAAACCTGAAATCGTGAAAAAAAAAACCTGCTGGTCAGTACATTTATATTCGCCTAACTGGTCAAAATGTATTGAACTTGGCTGATTTTTTTAGCGATTTCAGGTTTGGTCCCATTTTAAAAGTTGCGTGTTATCATGACTACAATCACGTGTTTAAGTATCGTTTACTAATTACCAGTCACCCTATATCACTACACAGGGTGTGTCTGACATCAGTGCACAAACGAATACCGTGGATCTAGTACATGATTCTAGACCCCCAGTGGTGGAAATTTTCGTTGGCTATTTATTAAAAAAAAAATCTTTACGTTTTTTAATTTAAACTGTATAAAACCGTTATTCTAATATTTTTATTAAAAAAAAAATGAATGAATAAAGTTTAAAATGTCATCGGGGTTGTGTAGAATAACGATTTTATACGGTTAAAGAAAAAGCCGACGAATAATTCCACCACTGGGGTGTCCATGGTATTCGTTCGAGCATCGATGTCAGACACACTGTATACTATAACTTCCTCCCTAAACTAATCATTATAAACCACTACAGCATTGAACAATATTTTAATTTAAATTAAAATGCTCATTTGGAAATGTTCCAGTAAGCTGGATCGACGATATTTAAGTTAAATATTAGTACAACAGCGCGCTTCGTTACAGCTGTGTTTAAAAACTCGGTTGTAATTTGACAGAGCGTCATTTTTAATTCTAGTTCGTTTTTTTTTTACCCTAAAATCATGATTTCTTGCACGTTTGTCACAGTTTGGCTACACATTTAGTAGTAGTTCTTATTCATGTATATATTTATTTATACTTACGTACTTAAAATACCTTTTTTCAATCCGTTTGATTGATATTTATTTTCTCAGTATGTTTTTGGCTATGTGAAATGACATGACTGTTCAAATCATGGCCTTAATCTGTCTTTTTAGATGGAAGATTATGACAGTGAATGGTTGTAAAGTATAATTATTTGTATTTCATATTATAATAATGTACAGACAGTTACCAACCTACAGATAAGCTTGATAAAATACAGGTCAAATCAACACTATTGATATAGTACGCTACAAATAAGTTGAACTCATTGGTATTGTTACACGCAGTCACCCACCTCGATTGAGACCCGAAAATCGGTTACTGCGCATTTAAGGTCAACCGCCATGATAATTCAACTTATGTGGTGTGGATTTTACTCATTCTACCAATCTATAGTCTATTGAAAATAATGATGGTTATTCCATTTGAAATAAGATTAGACGTATTAACAAACCTTTTTTACACATACTTTTTCTTACATGAATCTTGAGCGCTCGGTAAGAGTGGGGATAGCTTTGCGCATCGTACACATCAGCGAGCCAATCACTGTACAAGCGATTCACTGCATACCACTGAAGAGACTCGATATTTCACTTCTGCACAAGTGGAAGTCAGCGCTCAAGATCTGTGTCGGTATTTGTGCTGTTCATTCAACCAATTTTGACATTTGTTGCATTAGTGGCTTTTTTTATGGTAGGTAAAATCATCCAATGACCAATCCCGCCCTTGGGTGGAGCGGGAAGTAGCGTCAGACTCTTACTGACTAAAAACCTACCCCGTTCCTTCGTTGCCTATAATGCCGGGGCTGAGCCTTCCTCTCAGAAAACGGCCCTTGACCCCAGCAGGCTTCGACCCTGCCTGCCTGCAGTAGGCTTGACAAATGGCGGCTGCAGTAAATAGTTGATATTGTAACCACTTTTTTTGCTTTTAATGTCATCCTTATTCCTATGGAATAGAAGTCGAAATCGGTTGAACGGGCAGTAAAAAAAGGTTTGTTTAAATTTCAGTTGTTCCGAAGCGGTGTGCTCGGACCACATTGGTTTCTTTGTAGTTATCAAGGACCAGAAGTTTCGAAAGTTGTGCTACGTTTGCCTAGAAGTAAAATTTAAGGGTGTTTTTAACATCGAGCGGATTTCATCACGCATGCGGAGTTGCTCCTCCGCAAATGTCCTTTTCATACAAGTATTTATAGTAATGCGTGCAATTCGCACGTGGGGTGCGTTTTTTTACCTTTTGCAATTTTCTGCATGTGAAGCAAATCAATCAAGTGAGTAGTGGTGGCCGAGTAGTAACGGCCCCAACTTAGGAGTGTAGGTCGCAGGTTCAAACCCAGCCAGGCGCATCACTTTGTGTAATTTATTTCATCACCACTGCTCTCAAAACGATTAAAGAAAACGTTGCTAGAAAACCGGCATGTCCTAGAACCAAAGATTGAAGACATGTGACATTTGCCTACCCGCACTGGGCCCACGTGGTTACGGCCCATTTACTCTCCTAGCAAGGAGGACTGATTCCCAGCAGTGGGAACATTAAAAGGCGGATTATGCTTATAAATGGAGGAAATCCGCATGACATTTAAAACACCACTAACCTATTCAGATAGGTTAACAGGTTATTTCTAAGCAAACGTGCTGAATTGTCGACCACATCATTGCTTACCATGAGGTGAGATAGTGGTCAACCGCGAGCCTATATATAATAAAAAAATATATACTTTTACATTTACAATATTCATCATCATCATCATCATTTCAGCCAAAAGACGTCCACTATTGGACATAGGCCTCCCCCAAGCGTCGCCACAATGATACAATATGCGTAGGATTTAATTACGAATATATTTAATTTTTTACCGATCTGTAGTTTGTTAGCTGTTTGTAATAACCTAAATTATACAGGAGGATGAAAGACATTTATTTTGTATAAATTAAGATTATTATCGACTATGCATGTCTAGAAATTAGACCAAATGTTTTTTTTTTTCATTATTTATTTTTAAATATTTTTTGGTTGTGTAAAAACATTTTAGTGTTTTGTCCGTTTTTGGAATGTTGTCTTGTGCAAATCCAGTGTCCCTTTTGAAATATACGGTCTTGTTTTAGCATATTTTTTCAAGGTTGTAAAATAACGAATATTATTTTATTTTAGAAGGGCAGGCTGGGAACCCTTTTTTGTGCAAACGTATTTTAGTTACTTTTAAAATATCACTAATTAATTATGAGTCTTCACTTTATTTTTTTAATTCATATTAATTAAATTATTTATATTTTTTAATCGATGACTGCCTATTGCGTGTTTTCATTTGCTTTTTAATCCTGTGACTAGATTCAATTGTAAATTGAACTTTTTACTAAGAAGCTATTCTCGTATTAAAATGTTTATTCTATTCTTGACATTGGTTATGGATTTGTTTCGTGTGTACTATTATAAAGGTCTGATACGCGGTGTTCGTACACGTCCGGTAATCCTGTTCAAACCTAAGTGGATATCGCTACCACCATGGAAATATTACTTGCGAAACTATTTAAAGCGCCGCCATCGCGACGAAACCTGCTTCTCAAATTAAGCGAAAAGATACCACCTAACTGTGCGGTATAGTGATATTGGCTTTGCTCATTTCGCTCTAAAGCGTCTATTACACCACACGATATTCCGTACAAGTTACACAGACTGTCTTAAAGTTTGCTTCCTAGTAAGACACTACGCGACGTCGACAAAACCGGTCTAAATATCGAGTGATGTAATAGACCCTTAAACGTGGAACTCCATACAAAATACCTAGCGGAATACCGCGCTTAATCGATCAGTTTATCATTACCACTCTTAGTTCCGAATACCGCGTAGGTCACACGCCTTATTTTAATTGTATAATTTTGTTTTGTCTTCAAATTCAGTTGTACTGTCGACTAGAATGAGCGCTCAGTTATGTTGTGATTATTGTAGTATTTAAGGCGTTTCGGAAAATGTCCAGTGTTCTTCCATCATTGTGTATATATTTAAAGGGAACTTGCTTATGATTTATTTAATGGCAAGTATGAACATAACCGTTTACGTGTAGTTCTATTTTCATTAGGTCCGCTTATGTACATATTTAAATTAATCTGATCGTAGTTTTGTATGACACAGCGCCTCGAAATGTCAGCTGAACACCGTATGTTCATAAGCAGTAGATTCAAAATACCTTGTTTTTATTTTTGTGATCGAAATAAAAAAATAGGCGTTAATATAAATAGAACAAAAACAAAGTAAACGGCGGATATTTTCTGAAACGCTGCGTTTTAAATCATTTGCTAGTTTAATGAAACTAATCGCAGTATAAGTTACAATTAACACGAGTTTACCATATCGCATCATTCCCTTTTGTTTCGTAGTTATGATAGCGATATTATCGACCTTTTAGCTGTACGTGTAGAATTATTTGTAAGCAACATGGTGCTAAATGAACGTTCTCAGACTGAACACCGCGCATGGCTCAAATTTTTGTATGAATTTTAAATATTCTGTTCGTCACTATGTGGTTTTTATACTAAGGGCCGAAAATGCGTTAAGCGGGCGTCCCACGACGGGTGCCCTTCGCGGAAACCGGATTATCACCTGCGCAGTGTCGCTAATTCAACTTTAACGTTGTGTCGTGTCGATGGAAAACTTAATATTCATTACGTAGCAAAAGAGAGCGCGAGTCCGCGACGGATGCCCGCGCGGGTCTCCACAACGGAAAACTTTATATTGCGACCGCTTTACGCAGCTTCGGCCCTTAATTGTGACGTAATGTTGCGTTTAGCTCCTGCCATCTTAATAAATAAATCATTGGCGTTACTAAAATGATCTTTATTGAGCCTAATATAAGTTCCATCTTCTATTGTACTGTTATTTATTATCATTTCGAGTTTCACAGGCTCCCGTTTCGTTACGCCAATCAGTATCTTAGACAATAGCTATATTTAAGAAACGAAAGCAATACGTAAAATATTGTAGCGAGATGTCCCAGTTGTGTCTACCGTGAAATATTAAGAAATTCGTACTTAATGAAATTAATAGTGTAATGCAGATGTTTGAGTACAAAAAAAAATATTGAACAAGTGTAAGTAGATACGCCTACATGATACCTACAAATGAAGAACGTGGGGGTAAATAGAAAAGCCACGGTAATTTTTTAAAGAGATACCTTGACTCTGGATCACAAAGGACAACTGAAGGACTCAGGTGGATTTTAAGTCAGTAAAAGTCTCGCTTCACCCTAGACCAGGAAGTCATTTGATGATTTCCCACGACAAAAAAGGGGGTAAATGAAATTTGGTTGTTTTCACGTTGGTACCATTTTCTGTTTTCAGCAAAAATATTGCTGCTAACATTTATTAAATTAGTAAGGTCTCTTCTTCTTCTCGTGTGGGACTGACTCATATCTGGTCCGACCAATATTTAGCCACCTGGACAGCTCTGTCGTTGGCCTCGTACAAGTCGTTGAAGGTGCAGGTGATAGTGCACGCTGGGCAGGAGTAAGTAAGGTGAAATCGTCTACAAAGTTTTGTTTCAATTATGGTAGAACTACACTGCGCACGCGTGGGCTACGTACGCCGATCTGGGCGCGTCGGTCTTCATATATTTTATATGTAAATTACACTTATACACGCCATGCGACGTCGTTCTACATACGAATCAGGCGTGTTACCCGCGTGTGTCGGTCTAATGTAGTTCTAGCTTTATTCCTCCTTTTTAATGTGAGAAATTAACAAATGACCTCACTCCCTCTGGGTAAAGCGAGAGGAAGTGATTACTGGCTACAACCTACCCGTGTTAATTTAGTTGCCCTGTGATTTTCAGAACCGCGGTGACTATTTCGAACAATCCGCAGCTCTTCAGTTCACCCCTGTTCTATTTACCCCATTTGACGGTACACTTGTTGTCAAATAATTATTATTAACTTTTAACATGAATTTTAGACATATTTTAATTAGTTATTTTTTTAATTTGTTTTATGGCATCAAACTACTAAGCAAGTATTCGATAGCATTATATTATTTTTATTATAATGCTACTGTAAGATGAACTGTACGTACACAGGGCAGCTATAATCTCCCTTATGTAAACTTGCCTTATATAAAATTTGGTGCCATAAAATAGATCGTATTTTTTTCTAGACCCCAGATCTGATCGCGTTGTAAAGACAAAATCGTGATAAATAAATTGTTACAATCATTAAAAGTTAATAAATTGATATTACAAAACTGTGTTTTATTACGATATTACGAGCACAAATGATAGGTAACTGCTATGGCCGAGTTGAGTGCAAAGATAAGTAATAATACATTATGGTATAAGTGTGTAATGTAGGAGGTTACCGTCGAGGCGATATTAAGACCCCCGAGCCTTGGCGAGGGTCATAAGAGAGCCAAGAACGGTAACCATTCATTACTCACGTATATAATACAACGTTTTTCAATACACTTGTGGACAAAAATAATTTAGCTAACTAATATTACATTGGTAAAATTAGTAAAATTTTTTATAAAAAAATAAATCTGTTTTCACAGGCACATTTCTAGGCTATGGCTATATGGTCTTTTGATCATATTGCCTAGTCGTTTGTTTTCTTGTGTGAAATGTTTATATTTTAATGTCATTCGAAGTGATAATAGAATATGTATGTAACATTTTATAATGTTTTTGTTGTATTTGATTTTATTTAATTAATACAATCCATAAACTTAATCGAAAAAATCACATCTAAAACCGCGCGCATCTT
Source organism: Leucania comma (assembly GCA_958295575.1). Lineage (NCBI taxonomy): Eukaryota > Metazoa > Arthropoda > Insecta > Lepidoptera > Noctuidae > Leucania > Leucania comma. The sequence continues at coordinate 15,525,408 of OY282477.1, read as the reverse complement.
AAAATGACGGCCATGGACCACAAACAATTTTTATTTTTTCGTATTCAAAATTTGTTTTGCGAACAAAGAGGTTGAACAAAAAGGTTATAGCTACATTACAGCACTAGTGCGTAATGGTAATCAAAATGTCACAGTTTGGTAACAGATCCACTTTCTGAGCAAGTGTATTGAAATAGTACATTTTGATACAGGTGGGGAAAGTTTGTCATTGCAGCCGAGGTGAAATTCACCCGAGCCGTACAGGCGAGGGTGGTATGGAGCCGAGTGCTGCAGTGACAAATCTCCACGTGTATCAAACGACGTTTTTCAATACACTTACGAAGAAATACGATGAAAATTCCACCAATAATCTATCTTCTATCGGAAAATTACGACGCATTTTTGTTCATTTTGTACTGAAGAAAATTTTCCAAAGTTACCTAACAATTTAGTTTTGATTTGATGGCAGCAGGCTGTCGCAAGTATTTTTTACCTCAATCACATAATCTGGCGGCGTAGCATCTAAAGAATTCTCGTCAAATCTTCTTTTTCACAACTATCACAAATGAATAAGTAGTATAATAGTTAATAGAATAGTGTACTTTTTTTCCCGCGCATATCCTTTGCAGGTGTCGCCACTGTGCGGACCGCCCGGTGGACACGGTGGAGCACACAGTCGAGGTGTGCCCCGCTTGGGAAGAGCATCGCCGTGTCCTCGTAGGGGCGATTGGTGGCGATCTCTCGCGCCGCGGCTTGGTTCAAGCCATGCTCCGGAGCGAGGAGGAGTGGCAGGCGGTCGCCTACTTCTGCGAAGCAGTAATGCTAGCAGAGGAGGAGGCCGACCGCATCAGGCAACGGCGTACACGCCGCCGCCGCCGCCGGGATTCCGATCCCGATTTCCGGCCACCGTAGGCGCGGGCTCGCGGACGGCGGGCAATGGGTAGCTCGCTGTCCGTCCGTCCGGTAACAGACCGGTCCGAGCTCAAGTCGTTTACGGCGCGCACTGTTCCCGCGCGCCTCAAGGAGTTGTCAGCAAACTGTAGGGGCCCAACAGGGCCGAAGCCTACTGGGGTCAAAGGGTATGTGAAAATGGCACCCGGGGCCCTGGGACCAAGGCAAAGAATGGAACGGGGTAGGTTTTTAGTCAGTAAGAGTCTGACACTACTTCCCGCTCCACCCAAGGGCGGGATTTGTCATTGGATGATTTTACCTACCATAAAAAAGTGTCTTATTACTTAATTCATGCAATTTTAACTTGTTAAAACGATTTATTTTATTTTCGTTCGTTCGTTTAAATAAAAATTGTTTTTTCTTTGTGGTGGTCTATGGCCGCGATGCGCGCGGTTTTTGGTGTGATTTTTTTGAGTGAAGTGCTAAATTAAAGAAAATCAAATACTACAAAATATTATATCCGTATTCTATTGTCATTAAAAATGACGTTATCGTAGAAACTTTTCACGAAAGAAAACAAACGACTTTGATCAAAAGACTATATAGCCATAGCCTTAAGCTATGGGTAAATTTTAAAAAATTAGATGCACGTTTATGAAAACAGGCTTAATTTTTTACCGCTATATTATGAAAAGTGTTACAAATTTTTCTGTCGTAATAATAGTTAGCTAAATTATTTTTCTTCACAAGTGTATTGAAAAACGTCGTATGATACACGTGAGTAATTTATTTTTACCGTTTTTGGCTCTCTTAAGACCCTCGCCACGGCTTGGGTCTTAATACCGCCTCGACGGTAACCACTCACATTACCTACACACTTGTATCACAATGTACTATTAAGTGTTCATGGATAGTTCCGATCATACTCTCTAAATGGGAGGATGCGGAGACGAAATTGGATGTGGAGAAAAATAGTAAATTATTGTAGTCAAAAAATTAAATACGTGCATTCACAGTACACTTAAATAAACATATACACTAGTTTACAAAAAAGCATCACCTCCGCCTCCGTTACAACTAGGGTTGTACTAAAATAGAAGTAACATAATTATTCGATATTTGGTGATACCAGCATTCGGCGCATTTCTATAAAATATGTATCATTGATTTATATAAGTGTACTATGAATGCACATATTTAATTAGATACACAATACACGTATTATTAAAACAGAGATTTTTGGGTTCAATAAACTATAACTTACTAGTTTTCCCTTTTCCACATCCAATTTCACCTCCGCCTTCGTTAACCTCCGCATCCGCTTCCGTTGCAACCCTACTCTAAATAGTGTTGTACCGTGAACATGAACGTGAAGCTGAACGGCTGACAGCGCCAAAATGGCGAATATCAAATAGGCACAAAAATATGTCCAAGGGGAATGTATAGGTAGTCACCACCAAAATTCTTACCATAATTGTGATAGATCTAGCAGTGAGCGTAGTTCAAGCGTAAAAGTGTGGAATGTCTTAATTTCAGTTTACCAGATATTTAGTGTATGACGTCCTGTAAATGTGTATGGTAAGTTCAGATTTGTGCATCCAGCCATTCAGCAGATATTCAACAAAAACTGTTTCCGCCAGGACTACGTATTCTGAGCGTAACTTTTTTTTTTCTATGGACATACAAGAAAACAAATACATACAATAATTAGTGTGTAACGTGATGTAAATGTGTATGTATAAATGAAATTTGTGTGTCTTATAATTACGAAGATATCCGAGTTTCCGCTGCGGTGACGTTTGCCAATTTGATGAAAATCATATAAAACGGTTTAGTAGAAAGTTATAATTTTTTATGCACGTTACTTTGGATTTGTGTGTAATGTGTGTAAAAGCAGAATTTGAAAAAAACATACCGTTCAGAAGATATAAAAGTAAACGTAAAATAAGGTTATTAGGTCAAAGCTCTTAAAATAGGAACTCTAGAGTCTAACTTTTTACATGTATCTATAACTTGCAAGGCTCTACAATGTCCTGCAAAGTTTCATGTATGTGCGCTAAGTAATTAATGAGCAATCGCATATTTACTACGACTGGACCACTATATTTTATGACATCCGATTATAGGACTTTTTAATGGAAAAAGCAAAATAAAATATATCCCAATCATTAGTGTATTAATGCAACTAATCCTATTTGAAATTTCAGCTCATTACACTAAATAATTAAAGAGATATAATAAAAAGACCAGAACAACTACAAAACATGGATAAACCGACCAAGTTTGAATGGGTACGAAAAAGCGGCCGTGCAGTACTTAGACCTAACGTTCTAAAATTTCCAGTGTAATATAGTGTAATAGCTTCGTACAGATGCGTACACAATTCTTGACGAATTTGTGATAAAAAATAGTACCTACAAAGTAGTAGTGATTACGTAATTGTTTACTGACGACGTTTACTTACGAAATTATTACAATTTAATAAATGCATCTGTACCTATTAACAAATGTGCCTCGCTTGGGAAGAGCATCGCCTGTCCTTGTGGGGGCGATCGGCGGCAGCGATCTCTCGCGCCGGGGTTTGGTTCAAGCCATGCTCCGGAGCGAGGAGGAGTGGCAGGCGGTCGCCTCCTTCTGCGAAGCAGTAATGCTAGCAAAGGAGGAGGCTGACCGCATCAGGCTACGGCGTACACGCCGCCGCCGCCGCCGGGATTCCGATCCCGATTTTCGGCCACCGTAGGCGCGAGCTCGCGGACGGCGGGCAATGAGTAGCTCGCTGTCCGTCCGTCCAGTAACATACCGGTCCGAGCTCAAGTCGTTTACGGCGCGCACTGTTCCCGCGCGCCTCAAGGAGTTGTCAGCAAACTGTAGGGGCCCAATAGGGCCGAAGCCTACTGGGGTCAAAGGGTATGTGAAAATGGCACCCGGGGCCCTGGGACCAAGGCAAAGAATGGAACGGGGTAGGTTTTTAGTCAGTAAGAGTCTGACACTACTTCCCGCTCCACCCAAGGGCGGGATTTGTCATTGGATGATTTTACCTACCATAAAAAAAAAACCTATTAACAAATGCATTTATTTGGCAGACGTAATATTTACAAAAAATTGATATAGTAGGTACATATTTACTAACGCCGCGCCGCCAGTTTAAAAAATCATACCTCGTAAATAATACAAAATGTAGTTTGTAAAAATGCTAGAAAAGGCAATAAAGTATTTGTATAGCACATTGTGTTTATCTAAGTGCTCGATTACGGATACGCGGCGCGTCGGGCGGTCCATCGTACATTGCCATATGTCTGTGTTTGCGCGAGCGATGACGCGGCCCGCTGCTGCAATGTACGATGAAACGCCCAACGCGCCGAGTCTCCGTAAACAGGGCCTAAAAGTGCGTTAAAAACAAAACCAGCGCGGCGGTTTTAATTTCAATTAAGGCGCTAGTGGTCCTTGAAGGTAGAGTTACCAACTTTTTTTACTAGAAATAAAGTGTATTGAGGTTTAGAAGGAAAATGAACAGTATTTAAAAAAAGAAAGTATTCCATTTTTAAACGTTTCAAAAAATATTTTTTTGTGACCGCACGTACCTATGCACAATTAATGTTCCAAATTAAGTTTACTTTTTGTTTTTGTTTTCTATGTGGATGATGCGGATCTGGTATGGTTTCTTGCCCGTGTTACTACCAATGTTACTACCAGTAGTAATACTGTTAATTTGATTTCCTTTCTTACTACTGCAGTAGTAAGTTGTTAGAAGGGTGATTACAATTTGCCTTTGTTACTACCTCCACTTGAAAGTAAAACTTCTTTGTTAAATAGTGCACTTGATACTCAGATAAAACGAAAAGAAATAGGAAATATCTTAAATAAAAAGAATTCTTTATTTTAAATGGAAAATGTCACAAGGACTTAATAGATTCAAACTCAAAAATTTAACTTATAATAAAAAATAGGCGAGTATCTTCTTAATAAAACACTAAAACACAAATAGCTGGTTGCATTCCGAGAGTAGCATTTCGAGAAAAGCTGAAACTTTAATGGGGACATCAAGAAAGCGGGTAATCATATTTTTTCACTATATACTGTTTTACTACTTCACCTCTAAGATATTCTTGCCTGTGGAATTTTGAGGAGCACTTCCGACGTCTGGGCGTCAAAATTCCACCAAAATTCCCAGACTGAATAGGACTGGGGCTGCTCTCAAGCCGCTCCTGCCTAAGGGTTCTGACGCCTCCTGCCGGAGGCTCTATGCAGGCATCGTTCTTTCCATTGCCCTTTACAGCGGCCCAGCGGAACGCCTGCGGTCTACGCACGGAGCGAGGAGGAGTGGCAGGCGGTCGCCTCCTTCTGTGAAGCAGTAATGCTAGCGAAAGGAGCCCGACCGCATCAGACAACGGCGAAAACACACCGCCGTCGTCGAAGTGCTCCTCAAAATTCCACAGGCAAGCAATCAACTCAAATACAAAACTAGACAAAAACTGGGCAAGTGCGAGTCGGGCTCACACATTTACGTAAGTTTGTTTTGTGCGGAACCCTCAGTGTGCGAGTCCGACACGCACTTGCCCAGTTTTTTATGCTTAACATTTTCTAGACTTCATTGTAGACTTTACTACTTCTTATTTACGTTCTTGGATAAGTAGGTACCCTACAAATAGAACACTCAATATTTTATAATCTACGCGGATCCCGCAATTCTAGCATTCGCTTGGAGTTTGACAGACAGAATGGCGGGAATCCTGCGCAAACCGGCATGCGGCATTCGCTTCGACTTCATGTTTGAATAGTAGGCAAGTATCTTCTGAGCGCGCGCTTCCTGTTCCGTTTTGTTTAGTAACAGTCACAAATGTGCAGTCAAGGACAACGTGCGTATGCACTGTTTATTTTGCCATCAACGTAATATTATGTAGGTACTTACTGGATTCGGATATTGACGTAGCTAGTGTAAGTGACTGTGAACCATACTTATTGATACTTATTGAGCCAGTAGTGAGAATGATTGGAAGATAAACAAGGTAAGATCATAAATCACGTACTTAGATACTTACTGTTAGTTCCTATTTTATTATTTTTTATTAATGTCGTTTATTTGTTTTAGTTAAATCGTTACCTAATAAATACTTTTATTAATAGAAAGTTATTTTATTTCCTGCAAAACAATTGTGTACGCACCTGTACGAAATCATTCAACACAATAACAACATTATACTGGAAATTTTAGAACGTTAGGTCTAAGTACTGCACGGCCGCTTTTTCGTACCCATTCAAACTTGGTCGGTTTATCCATGTTTTGTAGTTGTTCTGGGGGGCTATTGCGTAACTCTGTTGACAGTTCAAATGAAGATCACTTGCTAACGGTGTACATAAACAACTGTCAAACAGCTAGTTTCGTATTGCCTATCTTTAGTGACCAACTGATATGACGTCATTAGCCACCGGTGTCTTTGATATCCACCGTAACACGTTTTGACAGATGTTATTGTATCGATACTTTTAAAATTGCGATTGTGTAAGCTTTTGAAGTTTCTAGTGTACATCAAATTGATATCCATTATACAACTTGTTAGACACTGCTCTTGGGTAGTGTTTTATAAGAATTCTTGTGATAGACACCGGTGCCTGAGTTTAGTTTGGCCCAATGTTGACTTATTTATGTGGTGGTATTTGTATTGTTGGTGAAGAATTTCACGCCTAACATTGTTTGCATCTGCTGAAGAACAGCGAATACAAAAGAATTTGCGAATTCAGAGACGACGGCTGGGACGCTAGTACTTCATAATTCTTTGTAGTTGCCAGACAGGGAACTCATTGCAAAATTTCCTTTATTTATGGATAGATTCCAACAGTTAAAGTAAGTACCCTTAGTCAAATCCTTCTTGTTTCGTTATAAAAATATAACAGTATTCAGTACCAACTTGTATGCCTGAGTATCTTACTTAATACTTATTTCATTGTCTGTTACAGATTCTGGCTGCTTTAAATTTCTTTGGGAATGGGTCATACCAACACAATGTAGAAGCTTCTTGTGTAATACATATGTGCCAGCTTACACTTATAAAGTATCTTTACAAGGTCACTCAATGTCTGGAAAGTGACCCTTAAGTACATAAAGTACCCTTCGTCTCTGCAAGGCAGGGAAAATACTATAAGAGAGTAAGTTTTGAATGTGTTTGATAAACCAATAGGTATTCTTAAAAAGTAAAATTTAATTTAAACTTTTTATGGCTGGAATAATTGGGCTACATAATCGAATATGATAAAGGATAATTTAATAGGAGCAGTTATGATTCCCTAAAAGTCATAAGTAGTAGAATGACATTGGCAAAATAGCTGACCAAAAGTAGTAGGATTTTTCAGTCTGTAAATAAAATTATACAAAAACCTAAAACAAAACTTTTGTTTCAGATTTGTGATGCCAATCTAAATAAAGTGCATACTGATGCTTCAAATGATTTCTATATATGGAATCAATGACACTTAAACACTCCAATGCCAGATTCGAGTGCTGATGTGGGCAATCGGACCAACAGAACCAAGTTTCAAGAGAGGTGGCAAGCAAGACCGATAACCAACAACTTTTTTACAATGTTTATTTTATATACAACTTTAGTATTAAATCATTTTATAAATCACACTGCTATCATAATAAAGCCAAAAGTTTGTATGTTGATTATTTCTACACAGTCATAATATATGACTGGACGGATTTTGATGAAACGTGGTACATGTATAGACCATGTCCTGGAATTGCACAACCAATACTTTTTATTTGAAGAGTAAAGAAAATAAATATATAGTATGTTCCCTTGGAATAATTTTCTACAATCACATGGGTGAAGCTGCTGGCAGAAACTAGTTATAATTAAAATATTTTCTAGAAATAGTTTTTGTTAAAGATATAATAAACTTAATATGATAAAGTATCCATGGTTTTTTTACTTGCTTTTTTATATTATGTACCTACTTTATAACTTGTGTTAGGTTATGAATAAATAATAAGTTAAAAGGTAGTTCTAGGGAAAAATGTTGTAGGAGAAAGAAAGAGTTAATTAGAAAGATCTTTGGCAGTGTAGGAGGCATCCAGCAAGTAATTCTTTAGCTCAGAAAAATTGTAAATAAACACATCATATAGACTATTTATCACATTTTTATTATATAAACATAAAATGAATCAGTGCTTCGGGATATAATAACAATCACAGTACTTGAAACACATCCTAAATTATATTTGAAAATCACAGCTTTAACGGTCAATAAAATTACAGTAATTAATCTTAAAACTATTACATGTCTAGTTTCACACTTATACAACAGATCAATAAAACAAGCTTTGAGAAACTTAGAACTTGAGGGGATAGAACATCACCAACACATCTTTTCTACAGAGAATTTAGGTATGATTTAGTTACATAAATCAATAAATGTAAACACGTCAGTCATCAAGCCATTCCACATTCATTATGGGATCTATAGACACGAATAAAGGAGCACAGGACTGAGGGACGAGTATTGATGTACTGGAGGATTGAGTGCTGCATTTTCAGAATAAACAGGGTATGCAACGTCATCTACTGATGATACCTGTAACATTAAAAAAGATCCTAAATACAACACCATCCACACACCAAAAATATTCTTTGTTAGATATACCTCTGAATGTGTGTAACATTTCTACTCATATTTTTTTTTTATTTTAATAATGATGAACAAGTATTGAACTAACATTATTTGGTAGGCGCACTCCAGGCAATTTCCTCCACCGCTACTCTGCTGCTCGATCTAATAATTGCCAGCACTTTGTTTTCCAACTCATTCAGTGGAGAGCTTGGTACACTCTCCATCAGTTAGGGCTGCGCTCCCCTGCGAGTCTACAGTTTTGTCTTTTGTTTCAGTCATAAACTCCCGTGTACTAGAAAGAAGAAAAAAAACATTTTTTTTGTAACTGAAAATATACTTTCATCCAACGGCTACTAAAGTGATGAATATTTGTAAGTGGTCGAAGTATTGAGACTTTATGTGGGGTAAAGTACCTGCTATGGCATTTTTTGTCACATTATGTGTCAAAAATCCTTGAAAAATCATGATTTGAATATAATACATTCATTCTAGTAAAGAATCGAATAATTTGAAGTTGATAGAAAGTAAGATGTGTAAACCCGACTTACCCTTCAACATTGGTCGGATATCTGAGGTTTTGGGTGTTCCTTCTGCAAATGAATTCAATTGGAATGCTACGGAGTTCCACGCTTTCCGATTCGAACGGCCTGTAGCATTACCGGAGGGCGTCCTATTGCTACTTTGGAATGGGAATCCACAAATGGGTCTCCACAAACTCTACTAGCAGTTTCAACTGCCTTCCGGGAACCCTTCTTCGGCCAGGCATCTTGAAATTAAATAAATTAGGTTAGGTACACGAAATTACATATTTTAAACTCATTCTTATATATCTATGTATTCTGTGGTGTCATTTACCCTTTATTTTGCACTAGATTTGCAGATATAAGCAAATTAGAAGATATTTTCCTATATTTTCATTTCGTTTTATTTACGTAAAATGTCAAAAGCAATTTATAAACCGTATAAAATCAAATTTTCTCTAAAGTGCAAGATTGTTACGCGCATGATGCGATATTCATCTTAGCTGTGTAATAGTCGATAAAATTTTAGAGTGGGCCCAAAGAGCACCGTGAATTTTGTTATCCACCGTAGTTTAATAGTCACTGGATGTGATACGTAATACCAAAGTTATGAAATGGTTAGTTGACAACGAAGTTTAGTTATCATCAAATGCCAATTGTCAACCGTCTTTGAAAAAGTTAGCCAATAGCCCTGCTGGGGGGCTATTGCGTAACTCTGTTGACAGTTCAAATGAAGATCACTTGCTAACGGTGTACATAAACAACTGTCAAACAGCTAGTTTCGTATTGCCTATCTTTAGTGACCAACTGATATGACGTCATTAGCCACCGGTGTCTTTGATATCCACCGTAACACGTTTTGACAGATGTTATTGTATCGATACTTTTAAAATTGCGATTGTGTAAGCTTTTGAAGTTTCTAGTGTACATCAAATTGATATCCATTATACAACTTGTTAGACACTGCTCTTGGGTAGTGTTTTATAAGAATTCTTGTGATAGACACCGGTGCCTGAGTTTAGTTTGGCCCAATGTTGACTTATTTATGTGGTGGTATTTGTATTGTTGGTGAAGAATTTCACGCCTAACATTGTTTGCATCTGCTGAAGAACAGCGAATACAAAAGAATTTGCGAATTCAGAGACGACGGCTGGGACGCTAGTACTTCATAATTCTTTGTAGTTGCCAGACAGGGAACTCATTGCAAAATTTCCTTTATTTATGGATAGATTCCAACAGTTAAAGTAAGTACCCTTAGTCAAATCCTTCTTGTTTCGTTATAAAAATATAACAGTATTCAGTACCAACTTGTATGCCTGAGTATCTTACTTAATACTTATTTCATTGTCTGTTACAGATTCTGGCTGCTTTAAATTTCTTTGGGAATGGGTCATACCAACACAATGTAGAAGCTTCTTGTGTAATACATATGTGCCAGCTTACACTTATAAAGTATCTTTACAAGGTCACTCAATGTCTGGAAAGTGACCCTTAAGTACATAAAGTACCCTTCGTCTCTGCAAGGCAGGGAAAATACTATAAGAGAGTAAGTTTTGAATGTGTTTGATAAACCAATAGGTATTCTTAAAAAGTAAAATTTAATTTAAACTTTTTATGGCTGGAATAATTGGGCTACATAATCGAATATGATAAAGGATAATTTAATAGGAGCAGTTATGATTCCCTAAAAGTCATAAGTAGTAGAATGACATTGGCAAAATAGCTGACCAAAAGTAGTAGGATTTTTCAGTCTGTAAATAAAATTATACAAAAACCTAAAACAAAACTTTTGTTTCAGATTTGTGATGCCAATCTAAATAAAGTGCATACTGATGCTTCAAATGATTTCTATATATGGAATCAATGACACTTAAACACTCCAATGCCAGATTCGAGTGCTGATGTGGGCAATCGGACCAACAGAACCAAGTTTCAAGAGAGGTGGCAAGCAAGACCGATAACCAACAACTTTTTTACAATGTTTATTTTATATACAACTTTAGTATTAAATCATTTTATAAATCACACTGCTATCATAATAAAGCCAAAAGTTTGTATGTTGATTATTTCTACACAGTCATAATATATGACTGGACGGATTTTGATGAAACGTGGTACATGTATAGACCATGTCCTGGAATTGCACAACCAATACTTTTTATTTGAAGAGTAAAGAAAATAAATATATAGTATGTTCCCTTGGAATAATTTTCTACAATCACATGGGTGAAGCTGCTGGCAGAAACTAGTTATAATTAAAATATTTTCTAGAAATAGTTTTTGTTAAAGATATAATAAACTTAATATGATAAAGTATCCATGGTTTTTTTACTTGCTTTTTTATATTATGTACCTACTTTATAACTTGTGTTAGGTTATGAATAAATAATAAGTTAAAAGGTAGTTCTAGGGAAAAATGTTGTAGGAGAAAGAAAGAGTTAATTAGAAAGATCTTTGGCAGTGTAGGAGGCATCCAGCAAGTAATTCTTTAGCTCAGAAAAATTGTAAATAAACACATCATATAGACTATTTATCACATTTTTATTATATAAACATAAAATGAATCAGTGCTTCGGGATATAATAACAATCACAGTACTTGAAACACATCCTAAATTATATTTGAAAATCACAGCTTTAACGGTCAATAAAATTACAGTAATTAATCTTAAAACTATTACATGTCTAGTTTCACACTTATACAACAGATCAATAAAACAAGCTTTGAGAAACTTAGAACTTGAGGGGATAGAACATCACCAACACATCTTTTCTACAGAGAATTTAGGTATGATTTAGTTACATAAATCAATAAATGTAAACACGTCAGTCATCAAGCCATTCCACATTCATTATGGGATCTATAGACACGAATAAAGGAGCACAGGACTGAGGGACGAGTATTGATGTACTGGAGGATTGAGTGCTGCATTTTCAGAATAAACAGGGTATGCAACGTCATCTACTGATGATACCTGTAACATTAAAAAAGATCCTAAATACAACACCATCCACACACCAAAAATATTCTTTGTTAGATATACCTCTGAATGTGTGTAACATTTCTACTCATATTTTTTTTTTATTTTAATAATGATGAACAAGTATTGAACTAACATTATTTGGTAGGCGCACTCCAGGCAATTTCCTCCACCGCTACTCTGCTGCTCGATCTAATAATTGCCAGCACTTTGTTTTCCAACTCATTCAGTGGAGAGCTTGGTACACTCTCCATCAGTTAGGGCTGCGCTCCCCTGCGAGTCTACAGTTTTGTCTTTTGTTTCAGTCATAAACTCCCGTGTACTAGAAAGAAGAAAAAAAACATTTTTTTTGTAACTGAAAATATACTTTCATCCAACGGCTACTAAAGTGATGAATATTTGTAAGTGGTCGAAGTATTGAGACTTTATGTGGGGTAAAGTACCTGCTATGGCATTTTTTGTCACATTATGTGTCAAAAATCCTTGAAAAATCATGATTTGAATATAATACATTCATTCTAGTAAAGAATCGAATAATTTGAAGTTGATAGAAAGTAAGATGTGTAAACCCGACTTACCCTTCAACATTGGTCGGATATCTGAGGTTTTGGGTGTTCCTTCTGCAAATGAATTCAATTGGAATGCTACGGAGTTCCACGCTTTCCGATTCGAACGGCCTGTAGCATTACCGGAGGGCGTCCTATTGCTACTTTGGAATGGGAATCCACAAATGGGTCTCCACAAACTCTACTAGCAGTTTCAACTGCCTTCCGGGAACCCTTCTTCGGCCAGGCATCTTGAAATTAAATAAATTAGGTTAGGTACACGAAATTACATATTTTAAACTCATTCTTATATATCTATGTATTCTGTGGTGTCATTTACCCTTTATTTTGCACTAGATTTGCAGATATAAGCAAATTAGAAGATATTTTCCTATATTTTCATTTCGTTTTATTTACGTAAAATGTCAAAAGCAATTTATAAACCGTATAAAATCAAATGTTCTCTAAAGTGCAAGATTGTTACGCGCATGATGCGATATTCATCTTAGCTGTGTAATAGTCGATAAAATTTTAGAGTGGGCCCAAAGAGCACCGTGAATTTTGTTATCCACCGTAGTTTAATAGTCACTGGATGTGATACGTAATACCAAAGTTATGAAATGGTTAGTTGACAACGAAGTTTAGTTATCATCAAATGCCAATTGTCAACCGTCTTTGAAAAAGTTAGCCAATAGCCCTGCTGGTCTTTTTATTATATCTCTTTAATTATTTAGTGTAATGAGCTGAAATTTCAAATAGGATTAGTTGCATTAATACACTAATGATTGGGATATATTTTATTTTGCTTTTTCCATTAAAAAGTCCTATAATCGGATGTCATAAAATATAGTGGTCCAGTCGTAGTAATTATGCGATTGCTCATTAATTACTTAGCGCACATACATGAAACTTTGCAGGACATTGTAGAGCCTTGCAAGTTATAGATACATGTAAAAAGTTAGACTCTAGAGTTCCTATTTTAAGAGCTTTGACCTAATAACCTTATTTTACGTTTACTTTTATATCTTCTGAACGGTATGTTTTTTTCAAATTCTGCTTTTACACACATTACACACAAATCCAAAGTAACGTGCATAAAAAATTATAACTTTCTACTAAACCGTTTTATATGATTTTCATCAAATTGGCAAACGTCACCGCAGCGGAAACTCGGATATCTTCGTAATTATAAGACACACAAATTTCATTTATACATACACATTTACATCTCGTTACACAATAAATAATTATTGTATGTATATTTTTTCTTGTATGTCCATAGAAAAAAAAAGTTACGCTCAGAATACGTAGTCCTGGCGGAAACAGTTTTTGTTGAATATCTGCTGAATGGCTGGATGCACAAATCTGAACTTACCATACACATTTACAGGACGTCATACACTAAATATCTGCTAAACTGAAATTAAGACATTCCACACTTTTACGCTTGAACTACGCTCACGATCTAGCACTGAAAGTGCAGAGTTCGCAACACCAAAAGCTCGTGGAGTCTTATTGCCTGCCCCACCTTCCTTTCTTAGTTCCGGCCAGTGAAAGGTCAATCTCACCAAAACCAAAGTGACCTCCGGCGCGTTTTTTAGTGTTTTGGGGTAAGAACATATAAATCAAATATCCCACTTATTTTGCTAAATATTTTAATACTAGCTACATTGTACGGCGGCACATCATTATGACGTGGCACGCAATGTGGATAGCATTATTAAAAAAAAATAAAGCTAATTGAGATATTTAATCTATACGTTATTACCCCAGCATCGCTCTTACCCCCTTCAGATATTCCTTTTAATTAATCTAGTTTATAAATGTCAAGTTTACTTTATTGTACACATGTGGCAGATTAGAGATAAAACAATCTCTATTCTCCGGGGGGGTATAGCACCCCTGCCCTCCCTTCGCGACGCCCTTGTTTTGTTGTGCATACCTTTGCTTTGTAAGCAGTTATCAACACTGTAAGATGGGGATATTAAAAGAAATAAATACAACAAACATTTCATTACGAAATTTATTTAAAAATGTTACGTGTACAAATACCTTATAGCTGTGGTGTACACGATGCGAGCATAAGTCTATACTGTTCATTATAAAAAAGAACCACTGGTCACAAATAGCACACCGAAGTATGTAACAACATAACCATTACGCCTATAACATAATAATTTGCATTGTGAAGACCTGGTGCCACCAAAAGATGCTTACTGTAGTGGCATCGCCGCATTACGACGCATTTTAAAATTACAAAATAACATTATTTTTTATAATTAATTACTGTCTCATAGACCGTTAATTCCAAGTTGTTAACAGGCAGTGTTAAACTAAATCACATCTCAAACTAGCCTAGCTATAGTGCCTCAAGCACCAACCGAGTTTAGATTAAAACAATGGACAAAAATAAACGACAGTAAACAACTGAAGGCGGATTCATAAAACTGGCTAAAGCTTCGAAGCAGCGGCGACAATGTGGAACTGACTAAATTTATTGAGCGCTGTAATACATTATACTAAGGCGCTTCAACATACAGTCTGGAAGATGTAAGCATATCGCACCTTCAGCAAAACAAGGGTACAATTGCAATTATAGCATTTGTACAGGAGAACAATTATTTATTATAAGATTAGAATGGTCCTTCTCTGTATGTCTATGTAGGGAGGAGGGGGAGAGGGCCGTGCCGCGGAGTTACAGTTTCAAAATTCTAGACACCAAAATACTGATATCTTCACACAAAACACTAAATTAATGCATACAATGCATTCCAAATAAGATTAGGATCGATTGCTATGTTGTGACATCACGTCATATTGTCAAATCTAAGAAATTGCGCAAAATTGAAGAACTGAGATGAGTAAAATTGTAGAACAGGATTCTGATTAAACTTGTTTCGTTCAAGATTCGTAAATAAATTAAATTTTATTTTTTTTCAACCTTTTGTCTCCAATTTGACAGTATGACTTGACGTCACGACATGGCAATCGATCCTATTCTTATTTGGAACACAGTACATTATTCTTGAAAAATGTTCTCTTGTTTTAACAAAGGTGCGATTATAACGAAGCTATCATCACAGTTTCAAAGACTGCCTTAATACATTCCTTTATTGTTGTTTCGACACGAAATTAGGAATGTGAAGGAAAAGACGGCATGCGAGGTTACTCAGTCACTCTTTTATGTTTTTTTTTCTTTACTAAAAAGCATCCTATACTAGAATCAGTCACTGCATTATAATTTAGTGCATTTGTATATGGCGAGGTCACTGGCGACTGTTTTTAATGTTCACGGCATTAATCTTTGGAGACAAAAGCAGTACAACATCAAAAATATATCGATATTAATTCATTTAATTAAACGAACAACTAGATGTTGCTTTGAGCGCAGTTGCCTCTTAACGAAGAATCGAACATGTATACGAAATTGATTATGAAGGTCTACAAATACAATGTTACCTTGTAAGAACTGATTAAGGATCATTGCCGCTCACTACAAAGGACCTGATTTGTTTTAAAACAATACTTATGTGGGTTAATATGTAGCCTAATTAAAATGTTGGATTGTTCTCGCGAGGAGCAAGTTACAGTGGTCGAATGTAGTGAAGGGTAAGTAGATATTCAGCACCAAACATACTCTTCGTATGCACAGACCTCGACAGTTAGATACGAGTAGCGCAGACGCGCGTTACTGTTGCTTGCACTCGGCGGGGTTGTCCTGCGGGCCGCCCTTGATCGGCTTCTTGCCTCGTCTCCGCGGCGCCGGCTCCTCGTCTTCACTCTCTTCCGTGGAACATTCCTCCTCCTCCTGACAACGCCAACACAACGTCAACAAATATTAACTAAACACCAACCTCTTCTTCGTTACCTCACACAACAGTGAACGTGAATTCTGCAACCATCTGCATTCTCGACAAACTCGCACAATTTCGCATGCAAATAATAAGGATAAAGATAAATAAAACACACTCCAGTAAAAAGCATACAATTTTAATGTCATCATTACGACATCATGCCAAAAACATAAAGCCATTACCGATATATAAAAACTACCTTTTGAGCTGCTATACATTGACATTATTATGCTAACTTCAATAGAAGGTTACATAAATAAAAAATATACATTTATTATTATCCGACCTAACTATTGTCAAATCTTTATTCATTATTAAAATACATATTATTATATCGGATAGATCACAGTTGGCGATGTTCAAGTGATGTTGTATAAAATGCATTTTGGCACTAAAAAGAGATTCAGCGAATTCAATTCCTGGGCAGACTGCCGTTACGCACGGTGCGAAGGATCTACTAGCGTCTCAATGGAATGACAGTACTTTAATTTTCATTCAATAGGAAACATTAAATATAGCCTTAGAGAATAGTAATATCACATGAAATTTCAAAGTACTCAAACGAATATGTAAAATTCGTAAACAAAAATACACACTATAATTACTGTATAATAAATAAAAACGAGTAATGTATAACTAAACTAGAAATGCAAAATAGTTGTCGTAACAGACATCTAACAAGTTAACATGCATTATACATCGATAATGAAGGCACCTCACTCTTCTCGCACAAGACTACGCGAGCTCCTCCGGAGCTCAGTACAAAATCTACTCTAAAACATATTTATCTGCCAAGGGGATAAACCATGCATAGAACGGACGAGTGGATGAGCGACAAGACAATTAATAAAATATTCTAGCGTAAAATACTACCGATTTTAGGACAATAACCCGACGCGTCGCAGGAGTATTGGTTATCACGTTTCGCTTGGCGAATCGATTTTTGGTACAATTTAAAAGAGATATGGGTTGATATGGTCGCGATAAAGACTAAAGCGCAGAGCTCGTGGTGCGAGCTGCTAGGAGCCCACGTCCGGGGACGTGGGCGCGTAGCGAGCTGCCGAGAGACGGATTATATAACGCTAGGGCGGTCGGACAACGTCTTGCATCAATCCTCCGCGTCGGACACTTCTTCCGTCCCAGAGTCTTCGTCAAAGTACGAATCCTCCTGAAACCAAATATACCGGTTTGTTTGTGCAGCCACCAGCCAACACCCACCAGACGTAGATACTGTATACTCAGTTACCCGTGGAAGATTTATGCAGACGCACTTATACTATGACATATGGGAGCGGGGTTTACAATACATACTGTACCTTCGTCTGATATGCGGGGAGTGGGGGAGGCAAAATCAATATTTAGTACGTCCGGCGCTACACTATCTAAAGCAAGCAATAAGAAAAATGTTCTACCATGCAAGTAGATTCTAACACCTCGTAGAAATGCTAGATGGCTGTAGAATTCACTGTTCTTGAAGTTATGCAGATAAGCGTAGATTTCAGACGAGTTTATTATTGTGAAGAAAGTTCAATCTGAAATAGCTTTAAATTCAGTATCTTATTGAGATAGTATGCACTTTAAAGCAATCATTAGTTTTTATTTCACTAGATTAGATATTTCTGTTAGTAGATTACTGCATACTTCTGATTGAACAATTTGATATAATCTACGGTTTAGGAAACAAAAACATATCAGCATTTATGAGATTCCTGTTACTACTATAAAGCTGCCTCCCTAATTTGAAGCATATATCATTGGACATCGAAGTACAATAAGGTCAATCATGGAAGCACTATGCTAGAAGATCTGAACACACTACCACATCACAACCCCCAAAAAATCAAGCATATGAAACTGAATACAACCTATGGATAGTAATTAGATTATTTTGAGATGGTCTGTAAATGCAAACTATTACAGAATGGTTGCATGTAAACGACGATAAAAGAAGATATTGGATAAACAATCGTGAACCTAAAACAAAAACAAAATTTGTTAAACTTTTACAAAGACCAATATTCACTGATATCTTTAAAGTTGAATAGATCTTTACAGGTTCATTAACCGACTTCAAAAAAGAGGTTCTCAAATTTTTCGGTCAATTATATAGACAGTATTTTTTTTGACAACAAATTAAATTCTCTTGTCCTGAGCACACACAAAACTACAGAACAAGAGCAAAAAAAAAATGGTAATGAACTTCAATGGTCAACTTACATTGTTTAATGAAGTTCCAGATATTTAAATGGAATATCCTTTTAGTCAGAGTCATATGTTAGCATCCTCACATTACAAATTGCTTCAATAATATTGACGAAATCCTGTGTTTCTAATATCCCCATTTTGTCTGCATGGTATTCTCTCAGCAATTTAGCATGGAACTTCCTTGACAGACCCATTAGCTTATATGACGTGTGCAAGCGTGGTGTACTGACCTCCTCCTCGTAATCATCATCATCGTCGTCGTCAAGACCCTCGCCGGTATACAGCAGTACGGCGCGGGAAACCACGCGTTCGCGGATGTAATGACCGATCTCGAAGTCAGCTGTGAGCAGCGCCTGAAAAGGATGTTTTTCTTACATTCAAAAGTGCATGTTCGTGGTATTTTCATAGAAGTGAATGGTTTCAATTAATATTAATAACGTATAGTTAATACATTAATAATAATTGAGTTTTGTGTAACACATTAGTAATAATTAAGAGAGTTCTTCACTCACAAATGAAGATTTAGAAAAAGAAATTGTATATCCTTTTATAAATGAAGTGTCTGTCTGTTACACTTTCACAGTTAAACTACTGAACCAGTTGTGATGAGATTTGTTATGTAGTAAGCTTAAACCTCAAGGAAGGACCATAGGCTACTTTTTATCTGGCTTGCATCCACAATAACCGACATTCAACCAGACCAAGTGGCTGGCAAAGCCAGTAGTTTCATATTTTGAAACTATAGAGTATTTCATAAATAATATTAGGCTGTAGCAACATTAAAATGTACGTCAGTCGTAACAGAAATGAAAACGTACGGAAATTAGCCTGTCATATTGTGGAAGCCAATTAATATTTATACATTCTCATATTCAAATCTTTGTAGGAAGACATCATACATCTAGTAATTACCTGGATGTCAGAGGCGAGGGTCGAGTTGGGGTCATCAGGCATGGTGGGCGGCGAGAAGAAGTTGAAGAAAGAATCGGCCTGCACCGACTTAGTGACGGTGCGCACCGAGCCGCGCGACTTGTGTTTCTGCTTCTTCTTTATCGTCTTCACTGTCACGTTCTTGCCTTTCTTCCAGTTGATCTCGCAGCCCTGTTAATGTGTCATACACATAAAATATGCAAGAACAATCAATAAAATATTGACATGAGTTCAATTTTTACCAATTGCACTGTTGACATTAACCCAAACCTGCCAAGAGTATAGGCAGGTTTAGGTTTACTTGTCTAACCTATATTGGTGTAATTCAATTCAACGTTGAGTGTCTGTGAAGTTGAAATTTCGCTACGCAGTACCTGCCCCTCACCCCTGCTGTCACATGATGAACTGCGCAGCAAGTAGCGGGGTAGTTAGAACCGCCATGAGCTTTGATTCTGCCTATATCTTTATACTTATATTTGTAGCTGTTTTTAGTAAACGACTTCGAATTCGATTTATGGCTATTAAAGATCTTTCAATATACATAATGAATATGAATAAATAAATAAATAAAACAAGAACCGTTCAGAATAGAGCGCCTTAGAGAGCAGTCAAATAATAAATTTGATATGTGCCAATTGTGTGCTAACTTAAGTTGCTGATTAAATAAACGACTATTACGAGCGTAAAATAGTGCCTATCGTGTGCATACCTGCATTTCGACGAGCATGCGGCGCCGGCGCTGTCGGTACTGATCCACCGCGAATTGTGAGCAGCGGGACAAAGCGGTTTCTATTTAGCTATTAAGCAGTACCCCTAGCACGAACAACGGCACCTATCTAACTTTATTTATACCTAGAGTTGTTACCTTGTATATCATATAACACACTCCCCATGAGAGAAAAGGGCCAAGTCCTAAATTATGGGAACACTAAAGGCTTATTACTATGATAAAAATGTTCGTGCTATCAAGTCCCATTACCATACATATTACATCTCATACTTGTTTAGACCACGAGGCATTCAAAATTTATCGACGGCGATAAGTCTTATTGTTATTAATTGCTAGAAGTTCGTGCTAGGGGTAAAGCAACATACTCAATTTCACTTAAAATGGTCCTGGGAATTTTCCTGAATATTGTTTTCGACTACAGGAAAGATTATAAAGACATGCTTTGCAGTCCAAGGTTCAAAAGTCGGGTATAGACTGCTGTAACGTAGCATGCAATGTAACACGTTATGAAAGAATTCGCTGTCTACTTTGTCGCAATGTATCATGCAATGTACTAGAATTTCCATAGTGTGGACGCTTTGCGCGCGCGAACAGAGCATTTCAATTCGTGCGCGCCAAGATTCGCTATTTATCGGTTTGTTCACCGAACACAAAGGGTTGGGTTCCTAGTGTGCGCGGAGTGCCAGTGTGGAGAGGTTGTGTCTGCATTGCGGAACGCGCGGAAACAATGGAGGAAGGCACAGCGTCGTCGTTCAATGATGATGACTAGCGATCCGCCCCAGCTTTGCACGGGTACAATGGTGTTATTCAATATATTATGCAAGTTTTATACTATGTAGTGATTCACTATTTAATAATGAAGCACCTACAATCATCGTAGCTAGTAATTGGCCGTCACAATCCACTCTCTTCGCGTGTTCTCAGCAGACTGATCTATTTTCGCGCATTCCGGAAACAGATGAGAGTAGGTCAGTGGCGTAGCTAGTCCCACAGGGGCCCCGTATCAAAAGTCTCACAGGGGCACCATATAAAAAATGGTCCTTTTTTACAAATACTTGGTTTACCCTACGAAACGGTTGTGGATAACATGTTACGAAGTTTTGCCTACCTGGGGGCCCCTGTACCGCGGGGGCCCCGTATAATTGATACGGCAGATACGGCGGTAGCTACGCCCCTGGAGTAGGTACATGCTTGGTTCGTGCGAGCACTGCGATCACACTTATTAAATGAATTTTCATGTTACTTTGCATGTTCGTTACTGCAGACTATACCCGGCTTTATTATGAAAATCTTAATGACAACTAAACCAGGACACATTCTAAGTGAAAGAAAGTACAATGATAAATGGGGTAAAAACGAGTTTCTTTTTTTAAATTTTAGACCTAATGTTAAATAAATACTTACAACAGTGCCCAAGAGTTAAAATGTTAATTACTAATCAAGCCTTTTACATGGTGTGTGATTTTTAGTAAAACTAAAACTTTTTGGTAGGAAACCGGCTTACCTTGCATGAGTAGATTTCTGGGCCTTCAAATTCAAGTGGGTTATCATCATCAGGCTTGCACTTCATTGAGTACTCCTTAGTCAGAATGGTGTTTGTGAAATAGTCGTTTGGCGCGAAATGGAATTCCAGGGTGAAGCCAATCGGGTCCTCGTGCATTTGCACTGAAAATGTCGACAATTGTTAAATGTCTGGTGCATCTAAAGTCTGTTGTTAGTGTTTTATGGAGTTCCTCAGTTGGTGATGCATGTTAAACAAATCAATCATGATTTCTTCAGTGATTGGGTGTTGAAGTGTCATCATAAAAATTGTAGCTTTATATGTAATATCAAATAGGACTTAGTTGTTCCACTATCTCTGGACTAGCTTCAAGATTTAATTTAGCTCTTTGACCAAATAAAAAAAAGAGGTTATGAAGCATATTTTTATTTATAGGGTTTTATACTCAAATGGGACCCTCTTGCGCTGTCCATCTGCCATCAGACTGTATCTCATGAATAGAACAGTTTTTTTTCACAGATGGTATATTTTGTTGCCGCAAATATTTTTTTTATCATTTTTAGCTACAGAATCAAATCCCTTCGTGCGCGAATCCTGACTCTTACTTGGCCGGTCTCTCAACCGCCTATCTGCAGTTGACGAGAGAAGACCTCAAGGAACACCTTTTGGGTTTATTATTTTCTATCTAGTCTTTCATAATTTGATTATCTTACCTTTAATGTCCTGCAAAGTCTTAAGGATAGGCTCATCATGTTCTTGCATCATCTCGCACAGCATTGAAACATTCTTGAATATAGTGTACCAGAAGTCTGGAATGCCCTTGACATTAGGGTCCATTGGTGGTCTGAAAATTTGTCTATAGTTAGAAAATTGTAAAGATATTGTTTATGAGAATTTATTTGACTTAAGCCTCAGTTGGTGATGCATGTTAAACAAATCTGATCATGATTGTTTCAGTTATTAGGTGTTGGAATGTCATCATTAAAAATTTGCATTATTGAGTTCCTCAAATTGTAAGTAAAAAAAAAACAGCTGCCAACAGACTTTTGCCGTCTTCATACTTTTTTTTATTAAAGCACAGCTCAAGCCATTTATTCTCATAGAGCTGGTTTCGAAATCAGCAACGCATTAAGCAATATACTCAACACACACAGGTATGTCTTAAAAACAGCCAAGAGAAGTAATATTTTCTCAAGTATGCTTACTTCGAACATGAAGGGAGTATCATTTTTTTTCTACTTTAGCCTGACAAACTATGGCATTAAATTGGGGTTTAACATATTCATACATTTAATTCTTAATGTTTCAGACTCGAATTTAATTTAAACACTTCTCCCGCACTACTAGGGTGGAGCGGGAGGGCCTATCAGACTTTTACTGCCTAAATCCCTTCCTATGATCCTTCTTTGCCTTGCGTTACAGGACCTTAGGTTTCCCTTTCGGAAGCAAACTCATGGCCGCAATAGGACTCGGCCCTGCTGGGCCCCTACAGTTTTGCTTGCCTCTTTGAGGCGCGCATGGAACACTACGCGCCGTTGACGACTCGGGCTCAGTCCGGTCGGTACTGGAAGGAGGAACGGCGAGCTAAAGGCTGGAGGGTAAACTCAAATAACAATACTAACTCGGCAGGTTTCTCCTCAGGCTTCTTCTCATCAGTGCCGTCAGTGATGGCAGCGCTCTGGACGGCACGGGCCAGTTCCTCCTCTTCATTCTCATCGCGCCACGGGTTCAGGCACTCTTCGTCATTGGGTTCGTACCCGCCGTTCACGACTAAGGCGCGCTGAGGGCAAAATATAAATCATAAAAATAGGTGTACCTTTTGCTCCTGATCCTGAGGTGTTACACACACCCTAATTTCGACAGTCAAGTAGAGATCAAGTAAGAGTAGAATAAAAGAGTAATCAGGACCCAATCGACTCTTTGTTGCTACTGAGAATTTCCTAATGCAAATACTGTAAAACCGATCTAGGAATATCACCACAGATCCTATGCACTTAGGTAACATTGATGAGATTCGAAAATAATTTTTGAATTCGTAAATAGTCTGAATTAAAACAAAAGAAGTTGTGATTGCAGCCGAAGCGTAATGCATAACCGAGCGGAACGCTCTAGGAACTAATAGTACCTCTACTAATAGTAGAGTCAGTGCCACAAACACATACAAAACACTCAAGAATAAAAAGTAAAACTTCGTATATTTTTGACTAAATGTGTTAAAATCGGCTCAAAAACTGCAAAGATTTGACTTTATCCACTTGCATGTACTAAATTTGTCACGTTTTATTTGCTTATTGCAAGAGTCAAATATCTGTTGATTTATTGATTTTAATTAGTGGGAATCCCATGAGAACTATATTTTTCATTAAGGCCTTATCAGTACTAATAAAAGCTTTACCGTTGATATTGCGTACTTAACATTCTAATATGAACTGTTTATCACATCCCTTGATTTTTAAAAGCCTGTTCAATTTAGACAACTACTAACATGTGCTTAAATAAACAATTTACTAACCAAACCCAAAGTCATCCTACAGGCGTATGCTGAGGCAGATATGATTTTGAGTCGTGATCGCAAATTGACAAGCGTAAGTACAGTACGTTCGTCGGTTCTTGGCGCGCCTGAAGTTAGGCTCAGCGAACTTTAGCGCTCAAAATAAGCGCGTCAAATAAATGATTTATAAAAATAAATGCCAATAACAGTTTTTAACAGCAATAACAACTGCTATTGGCATTTATTTTTTCAAACCATTTATTTTTTTACGAGTGCACAAGCGCTAAAGTTCGCAGAGCCTAACTTCAGGCGCGTCAAGAACCGTCGAACGAACTGTAGTATAGGACGACACCAGGGCACTTAGACCAGAGGTTAATCAAAGACCTAAAGGCCTGCTTTTAAAAATCCAGCATAGGACTACTAAAGTGTGATGAAAATGGCCAATGACGCTACTCGCTAGCAAAGTTATAATCGTAAGTTTGCATAAGTTTAACTCCAAAATCGTCTTACCTTTTCAAACAAAGGTTTGTACAGTTTCTCGTACTTGCACTCCAGTGCATGAACTTCGCTATAGAATTTGGCTTCGATGTCCACAAACTCCTTCTGAAGCGTGCGGAGAGCACGAATGCGCCTGCGCACGTTCGGTGGCAGGGACGCCATTGCTTCTACGTGCATGCGGTTGGTAATCGCTGCCAGCATCTCGTTACGGGTGATGCCACTGGTGATAAGAGAGAAAAAATTAAGTATTTGATTGAACTGATGTAGTTTAGTGAAAGTGAGGTGAATACTCAGTTGGTGATGCATGTTAAACAAATCTTATCATGTTTGCTCAGTTATCTGGTGTTGGTATGTCATCATGGAAAAGTAGAATTCGAAATACCCCCAGTTCCTTCTCAATATTTCAGCCATGCAAGTATCTCAAACAACGCTAAAATATCTTTATTATTTATAAGGTAGTCCTGATTTACTCACTGACTCATCAACGCTCAATTATATCCAGGGACCTAGAATGCTGAAATATTGCACGGAGGTTCGTTTTATGATATATGACGTGAACAGATCTTAGAATTGATCATTTCATGATATGTCCAACTAAAACTGGCTTTGATGATATGTCAATTCTCGTTTGGCCATATCATTGATGTAGGATTTCAATGATAACAAAATCATCAAACTTTAACGTCTAAAACGATTCGGCCAGTTTTACTTGACCATATCATGAAGTGATCATGGTCTATGATCTGGCCACGACATATAAAGAGTAAGGAGTAATAGGATTTTCTAAAATTCACTCCCAAAGGTGTCTAAAGTTTGCTTGTTTAAGGGTCACAGCTCATTAAAGCCACCCGGCTTCCACTCCGCACCGCCTCGTTGCACGGCATCCACTTGTCGACAAGTGGTCCACGGATGGATGCGTTATCACCAACAAACGTCGCGCGGTCAACCAGTGGACCTCGCGTCGTCAACCAGTGGACCACAAGCATGGTAAACAAGTGACAACGCTTGGTCCACGAATTTTCAAGTAGTTTGTTAACAATTGGCACTAGGTCTACACGTGTTTCGTAATGTAAAATTTTACAATTTCTCCAAGTCTTGTTCTCACGTGAATCATTCGGGCAGCGCTCGGGACCCACGCACGTTGGCATTGCGCCGTCAACACAAGGTAAGCATGCGAGTTGTCACCGAGTGGTCCACCCGCCGTCCGCGCGTAGAAGGCTTCCTACCGAGGCAAACCGGTGACGCTACGGAGTGAAGAATACTAACCACAGAAGGCGAGGCGGTGCGGAGTGAGTGCCGGGTGGCTCTAATGAGCTGTGACCGACCTTAAACCTACTTCACGAGGGTGACGCCACTGGCAAAAGCTAGTTTACAGTGAATATTATCACCCTTTACTGATTTAATTAGACTAAAGCCGAATGTAAAATATCACGTCTATACAACCTACTCCCACACATTTTGGTATTACCGTATAATTTACGGACTAGATACGGTTGCATGTTATTCTCAGAAGGTATAATAAAATTGATACAGTTAAATTGTGTACAGAACCGATTCCAATAAACATTATAAATCCTTGAGCTAGCTACGTTTCTATGAAACTGAACAGTGAATAGTCATGAAAGAATCGATTTAACTACGACGCTTTTTGCAAAGGCTCCGGAGAATCGTGTTGTATTAAACAAGCAACAATCGCAGAGAATTAAAATCCACCTTTTCGTCATGCGAGAAATTCTTAAAATACACGAGTTTCTTTTCACAAACCAGGCAACTGGCTTACGTATATAACAACCTAATTTACGTTTCACGACACAAAAACACCAGACTTTTTATCCCGATGCGCAGTAGATTTACAGTTGCGCCCGGATTCCCCTGAAATAGCCTTGTTGCGCCACAAAATAAACAATAAACTGCGCTAAACATCAGTAAACCTATCTGTGATGCAGACAGCTACGGTGTTACCTCTTCAAGGGTTATTAGTTTACACGAGAGAAGCGACCTTCGCTTGTTATTTCCAGCATAAGACAGACATAGATACTTGATACATTGCTATCCTTTTGTGAACATTTTCCAGCCATAACTACGGCAGTCTGTCGCCATGTCGTTAACTCGTGTTTAATTAGAAATAAGAAAAAAAAGACACATAATTGTTTCGCTCCACTAGTACCAATCTTCTGTACTGAACGTACAGAAATATATTGTTCTCAGATATTCCAAGAAGAAGCAATTAAACGAGCACCTACGTCATTTCATTGAATTGTTGGATCACGTTATTTGATCGGATTTTGCTCGATTCGGAATAAACTGAAGCTGTACAAGTGAAAAGTGCCGTGATTTAGTTGTATGGAAAGAACCGGTTGGGAACATCCAAGAAGGTCAATTAGCCACCGTATATAGACTTGTATTTTTAGTCGAGACATCGGAGTTCTTTTACTCAGTAAACTCTTGGCCAAAAAGATAGCGAATTGAGATAGACAAGCATCTTATCTCAAAGCAATAGTGCCGTCTTTGGAAATCATTAGTCCCGCTAATAGACTTGATTGAATTTCAGTTAATTCTACAAAAAAGGAGTACACCATAACGGCGGCTCAATACAAGTATAAACTACATACATTCCTCAATATAATTGCCTCGGAAACGAATACGTATTGCGGTGCTCTAGGCATCTACATAACTTTTTATTGAAGCTTTTCGATGCGTATACAGTTTCACTACGGTTAACATTATTTTGTATGCCAATGTTTTTTTACATAGCAAGCCATGATTAAACTTTTTGTCGATATAAAACATATTTGGCGTAACATTTGATTTTATCTAGCGAAGTTCGTGTACTGATTGCTTCTTCATGAGAGCGCAAAAATAAATTAATTAGACAAAGATTGGGGGATAAAATATCTCCTTTCTAACGCGAGTTATAATCGGTTTAATTGAATATTTGGCATGTAATAGCTTGTCTTTTAAACAGATGGGTGTATTGCACGATATATTGATGATCGTAAGATTGCGCCACAAAAATGCTACTAAAAAATAGATAATTAAAAAATGTAGAAGTTAGAAAAATCAGTTGCCGATGTTTATACGGAAGCGACCGAGAAGTTATTTCGAGTTTATAAATCTTTTTACTGTGTCGGGAGTGAAGGACCGGAGAGCAGGGAAGAACCGGATTTTTTACATATTCATATACTATACACGTAAGTCGCTTTCCTGCGTACATCGTTATTTCGACGTAAGATGCGTAATAATTCTCCATCGTCAGTTCAAAATCAACTCAAGGATACATTTCGCATAATCGAAAACCTTGCCAAGTTTAGTGTAGTTCATTGTTAATTCATTACGCGTTATAACTTTTTGAAATATTAGACTTGCAGATGCCACAGGTTAAAAAAAATTGGTTAAAATTATTTTAATTGCAGACCTTTTGGAAGTTGGGGACGAAATAAAAGAAAAAATACGTATCAGCTGCCCCACATCCTGAGTCGTAAGAAACGAAGAGGGAAATGGCTTATTAAGTCAGCATCACACAACATTATTGCAACATATTCCGCTCCCAACCTGACTCATCGCATCCATTAAAACGCCAGGCCGTGACTTAGGTACCTCCGTTACTAAGGTACCCCTTTTACCTTACAATTCGCCCTTGAGTAGGTAGGTCTTGTGTCTAAAGGCAGAGCTAACGCAAAAAGGGTGAGAAATTGGCAAGCTAATAACTTTACTAAGGCCAAGAAGTCTTTGTACGATACGGCTTTGAATTCACAGTACCTACCTACTTAACAATAGCTTTTTTTAATGTGCGGAGATATAAAAGGAAGTATAACTTCTTCGTACTTTTCAGGTATAAAGGTGCGCTGGCACGGATGGATGATTGAATTTTAAATAAAATTGTGCGATTTATATTGTATAGATACCAAGCTTGAAAAGATTTTAAAAAAATGTAATATTTATCTACTCGTATAGAATTTTTTGTAAAATTATCAGGGCATGAAATATTGTAACAAGTAGTATTATTAATAATTATAGTTACGTTAAAACATAGATCATAATAATCTCATAACGGGTTGTAACCGAAAGGCTTACTACAAATTGAATAATAGTAACTGAAATATATGCTACTGTACCTCTACCATGAGTTTTAAGCAATAGTATTCGTCGCTACTCGATATCGACACCGTAAATATTTTGTATGGCAAATTTTGCAGCGCCTCTAGCGGTCACTTGCAGAACCAAAATTTGCCATACAAAATATTTACGGCATCGATATCGAGTAGCGACGAATACTATTGCTTAAAACTCATGGTAGAGGTACTGTTATTAAGATTATTTCGACAAGGAATGAGTAATTCATTCCTCATTCAATCTTCAGTACAATATCAGAAAAAATTAAAATGCTTATGATTGAATTGGGAATTTTCTTTGTCCTTTGGAAGTCGGTTAAAAAGACAAAGAATTTAAGATTTTTTATATAAGTTCCTTGCGTGATCGCATCAGGAATGAAGTTATCCGGAGATTAGCAGGACCAAACCAAGGTTACCGACATAGTCGAAAGAATCGCCAAACTGTAATGGCAGCGGGCAGTGTATATTGCTCACAGAACAGATGACCGTTGGAGCGAAAATTTCTGGAGGGGCGACCGTATAACCGAAAACTCAGCGCTGGAAGGCATCCCACATGGTGGACCAATGATCTGATACTCAGCGACGCAAGAATGCTTGGGGGAGGCCTTTGTCCAACTGTGGACGTCTTTTGGCTGAAATGATGATGAAGTTATATAATTTCTTTGACTATTACTTCATCGGAGTTAGCCTCTTGGTCATTGACATGTTTTTTTTTTTAGTGGAATTGATTTCATGCTGTTTGCAATAAATCACCTTTACTGAAAACATTCAAACACTAATAATGTGAAATTTCGTGGCTATATTTTCCCACGATAGTTTACTGTGCCGCATTTAACGACATTATTGACATTTCTCGAGGCTGTTTTAACAAATTACTTTGTAAAGTGTCAATGCATAGTCAACCTGATCTAAAATTACTTTCGAGTTTAATTTAAACCCTTGAAAAACAAGTTGATTGATTGGTAGATTTCTCTATAATGTAGGTTTTTCGATGTTTTATCTTTGAGCAAAATGCATTTGCTTGCAGTTAGTGCATTTCAGTATTCACTTACAAAGATGGACTAAGATTTATGCTTGGTTAAACTTATCCGCGTCGTGCTTATAAATTCCGTCAGCTAGTCAGAACATTTATTGGTCAAGTAGAGCGTAAAATGACTCATTAGTTCAATGACCTGTAATCTTGCGCCTTTTTGTCCATGCTCTTATAACAAGTAGATCTGACTTTAAGTAATCATAATAGTGTCTGTGGCCAGTAGGAATTAGGTTTTATTCGTTTTCTAGACTATGCTATAAATTAGTTTTTGCATTTACTAAAAAAAATACAGGTATTAATTGTCTGTGTTCCTTTGAGAATGACAGTGGTAGCAAAAAACAATATGCTGAATCAGGTCTTAAAAGTTTTTAAATTTCCTCAAACATAATTCATAAGAAGTTTGCCCAGTGGTCTCTGGATACAGGGCAAAACATGTTGTGAACCTTGGTACCCTCCGCAAAATGTTCAGTAACACCTAGGCACTGCTGGCCTATCTGGAGGAGGGTGGATCAAATGATACATTTGCCCACCCATACGCAAAATAGGTACGCGTTTTAGATGTGGAGTTGAAGAAACCAACACAAAATACAAATCCAATAAAAGTTAGGTGCCTATTATGATTTTGTATTCTATTGATATTTAATTTTCAGATCCTTGATATAATTAAAAAATTCAGATTCTTTTATCAACTTTTATCTGGGATTATTATTTACCATTGAAAAAAAACGGACTATTGAAAAATTAGATTTGCAGTAACAGATATTATTATTAGATTATTTTATAGAGAAATTAAAAAAACTAAACTTCCAAGAATATTATAGGTGGACAATACTGGCTTAACTTTAAAATTGCTTGGAATCATGCCGATGAGCTGTTTCAAGATTTTATGAATGTGCTAACCAGGAAGCGTGATTCATCTTACATGAATTAAGGACTTAACATGTGATGTAATCATTTTTTATGGGAATTAAACTATTGTAGGACTAGAATGTTGGAGCTCAGCAAAAGAAAAGAGGAATAATGCTATTATTTGCAGATTAGTTTTAAGAATTATTTTGTTCAGTTTTAAAACATCTACAGATCTCTTCGGATATGTTTGAGTAGTTCTACATTTTAATGGCCCGTTTCAATAGGGTTAACCCTATTCTTTTATTATTAATATAGAATAGATTTAACCCTTTGAATACCATAATTAGAGCCAATACAAAGACTATATGAGTGTGGACACCGGTCTGCCTCTTGGGGCTTAGTAATTAATCTGAAACCGGTAGCTAAGGTGGTGCTGGCATTGCAGATCTGTCAGAAAAATTTAAAAAAAAAAAATATAAAACTGACAATAAGTTTAAATATTGCTAGCTGTCAAGTGACACTGACTGACAGCTCGCAGGTGAATAAAAGTAGAATAAAAGAAAATGCGCTTTCAAAAGCAATATAGATATCGTTTCCAATAGCAGTTCAATGTAAAAATTTCGAAATTTGTGAGGCTTTGGGATTTTTCTTTGAGAAAAAAGCGAGGAGTTTATATGTCAAGGCAACATGTGGCTGCTGACAATGACAAGTGGTGGTCAGGACACAGCTAACCTATACAAAGGCTGACTTACCTTTTCATGAGGTGTTGAGCCAGCTCACCGCCACCAACAATTTCCTCCTCCTCTCCAGATTCCACCTCGGAAGTGTGGTCATCACCAGCGCGCTCCACAGTACCCATGTTTATGATATCTAAAACAAGAACACCTCGTTATAACAACGGCGTTCGCGCCACGTTGGTTACTGTACCGGCTTCCGACAAATACTTCTACAATCAATATCCTAATACAACACTACCGCACCAATTAACTCAGTACTACTCAAATAACCTATCTAATCCGTATACTTCATGATTTTCCATGTAAAACATAATGCGTAGTACGATGAAAAACCATTTTGATCGACCACATGGCTGACTTTGTTCTTGCACAATTTGGAAAATGGTTACCTTTTAACGATTATACACGGACTTAAAGAGCAAATGAAGCAACGGTTGGACAATTTTTTGATCACAATTTTGGTTTATTTAGCGAATTATTCCTTTTCATTAACGTACCTTACTGCCGACAAAAGTTGTGAAAAAAGAAAGATGGCGACGGCGGAATACGGCGAACGAGTGCAGTGACTTGAAATGAAAAATGACGGCGAATGAATGAGTGAACGAAACACGGATACAGCATGAAACTGGCAAGTTTATGAAGTTTACCATAATTTCCGGATCTTTTTTTAAGGCGTCGAATTATGTTTTCGAAGACGCGGGAGAAAAATGATTGTGGCATCAAACTTTGTTCCTAGCTCCGTCGTAAACGAATAATTTGATTCTGAAAGATATAAAAATAGATGTGAAGACAAGTCGTCAAACAGGTTCGATTGGTATCTATTTAGAAGCTGTAGGTACTTGCAAACAAACACTCTATTCTACAGAAAGGACCAGATATTAAATAATATTCGTTTTTTTTATGATTAACTTAGTTACATACATAATTACAAAATCAAAATACACTTAAGAGTCCAGATAATCCTTTAAAATATATCTGTACATCGCTGTGATTTGGAATTCAAAAGACTGGCAGCATTGCATATTGACTGGTAATGCTAATTCAATGGGCAAAGAGAGAACCAGCCCTGAGGTCAAGCATAGTGACGCACGCACTAGCACAAATCCTATGAGCCAAGCGTGGCACCATACGGCAAAAAAATTCAGTTACTAAATAAGGTTACAATATTTTTTGCCGCTTGAGGATGTCAGCGGCAGCCTTGGCACAGCTCGTCGTTTTTGGAATATGAGGTGGCGCAAGACAAGGACACTGGTTGCGTCCCACACCAATCCACCTTCCACTGCACTAACGTCATGTCATCTGGATTTCTTTACAGCAGCAGGTATGTCAGCGGTGACAAAAGCTTAATTGGCAAGCAAATAATATCGTTAATGCCGTACCGTGGTAAGCGACCTGCACTTTTGCACCAGGACAGACTGTCGTGCTTGAGGCTGTCAACAGCTTCACCGCAGTAGTAATGATATAAAGCATCACAAGTGCACCTTGCACTAAAGCGTAGAGAGGTTGCAAACCAAAACGATGCGTCATCTATCATAGTCCCTACTTGTAGCGATATTAATGGCACCAGACATGAACTATGAAATCCTGCATCGCGCAATTACATTTCTCCGCGTGATTTAAGCATCTACAACAGCCCAAAATCATCTATCGAGCAGTTACTCACACCAGACATAACACCTGTCTGGTCGGAGGATCTTGCCTTTTTAATGGAGGTTTGCGGGACTCTACACCCTGTTCCGCATACCTTGGAACTGATGACCCTAGACAATGAATGTCAGTACAGCCTTCTATCGTGACGTTATCATCACTTCCTCAAGCTTTCGAGGAGCGAGCCATATAGCCAGCACCCACCCACGGTTTGAAAAAGTATCCTGACCACCATGCCTCCCTGCGGGGCTATTGGGTAACTCTGTTAAAAGCTCAAGTGAAGTTCACTTGCTAGAATGTATATCGTTTATCTGTCAAACAGCTAGTTTCGTATCGCCTATCTTTAGTGACCAACTGATATGACATCATAATCCACCGGTGCCTTTGATATCTACCGTAACACGTTTTGACAGATGTTATTGTATCGATACTTTTAAAATTGTGATTGTGTAAGCTTTAAGCTGAAGATGCGATATTCAACTTAGCTGTAAAATAGTCGATAACAACTAGAGCCGGGACCATATGGTCCACCGTTAATTTTTGTCAGCCACTTGATGTCATACGTAATATCAAAGTTATGAGATTTTTAGTTGACAACAAAGTTTAGTGTACATCAAATGCCAGTTGTCAACTGTTTTAAAAAAGTTAACCAATAGCCCTGCAAGTCATACCTGGGTTAATCACCCTCAGACTCATCAATGACATTGGCTGAGCACTCCGCACCTTCCGCCAGTCATGTGAAGAGCTATGAAGATCCTCTCCTGATAGAGGTCAGAGCAGTCAAGCCCTATATCGCACAGCACCGCACCGACTCACTGGAGCCAACAGCACTACTCCAACTCACCGAGAACTATGCGGCTTTCGATTCCCATCCACTGGAATCAACCCGCCACTAGCCTTGCATGCGTCATAAAGCATCAAGAACTAAATCGATTAATAATCTCTGGAGATACTTACAGAAACATTAGTACTTTGTGGATACACACCAGACGTAACGTAATACTCGTCTGGTCGGAGTATCCTCCCTTTTCAATGGAGGGTTGTGGGACTTTACACTCTGTTCTGCATACCTCCAAACATCTATGGTGGATGTCTGGATGACGAGTGTGTCAGAAGCTACATAGCCGACTCCAGCTACACGCTGAGCACTTGAGCAGTATTCGATGACGTGTTATACTAAATAGGTTTGATATAAAAAAATTATTTCTTCCTAATATTTATTTTGGACAGATAAGCGACAGAAGGCAAACAAATACCTATAAGAACTCGTAACGTGGCAAATAAGTTGAACCACGATTACGCGCAGTCCTCCACTTCGATTGAGACCCAAAAATCAGTTACTGCGCATTCAAGGTCAACCGCCATGATGGTTCAACTTGTGTGACGAGGATTATAACTGATTTTTTTCTACACACAACCATCGCAAATGGTTCAACTTGATTGCCGCATATAGTGCGCGGCAAATAAGTTGAGCAATTTGCTATTATATAATGTAATGTAATTCAATTTTATATTTTATATGAGTCCTTGAAGTACAACAAAAGCCCGGGAGAAGATGGCATCACAACAGTCAACTTTGATGACTTCAATGGATAGAGGATTAAGCAAATCCAAATCAGTTTAAGAGTGATTGAGCTCGTTTTGCTCGCGCTTCAATAGAGTTTTAGTATGTCTCACGCCACGCGCCTGTTGGATTATTTGCATAAATTTTTACACTTACTTTTTTTACTCACATCTCCGTGGACTGACCAAAATAGATAAGGTGACAAATGACCGACGAAACGTAACCGGTATTGCGACGACAGAAACGGTTATTGAAAACGGTCCTTGTCGCGACTGGTTAGAAGACGCAACTATCGTTGAGTAAAGTAGTTGCAAAAAACGTCATTAAACGTCGTCGCTGTTCGACGTCGTTATCGCAACTAGTTTGAGGACGGTTTAAGCGTGGAAATAAAATTTGTGCTGAATTTCATAGCTTTATAGTTCATTTTTCATTTCAATAACCGATTTTGAAACGACGTAGTTGATATACATAGACGATAGTTGAATCAATGCATTCTCAATCTTATTTTTTAACAATTCGCATAAAGTAATTTGAAGACTGGTTTGTGAAACGAAGACTGTTTGGTCGCAGGACAGAAAACGTTCGTTCGATTTCAGAACATAAAACGGTCTTTGAAAGCTGTTCGTTATTGAAACGCCCACCGCTATTAGCCATATTGGCAAAAGTTTAAAGAGAAATATGATGCGTGGGCAGTGATCTGGAGAAGTTAGCGATAGTGTGACAGCTGATAGGATAGATGAAAAAAAAATGTGTTGAGCCAACTTCAAGCTTACCTCAAGTAATATGGGGCAGAGGCAAGAAAATGATGATAACTTCACTTACTTCTGCTGCGCTCAGTTCAACTTAACAATCCTGACTCAGGCTCTCAGCATGTTTGGACTTATATTCAGGTACAGGGTCCACAGACTTGTATTTTTATATATGTCTGTGAGTGTCAGTGACAGGTCCTAAATGATTGCTGGATGACCACTTTAGAACTGGCTGGGCTTCTGGTAAACTGAATGACGAGAAAAAGAAGGTCACTTTATTTACCCAGCTAAGGGACTTATAACTAGCTGCGTGTAGGACAAGAGACTGTTCGACAAGACAGTTTAGAAAAGTTCATTCAACTGAACTGGATCAAATTGACGAATGAACTCTTCTATTTTCCAAATTGGTGTTGCTAGCACGAAATATTAAAAATACCATGTTGTCAAAATCAATCCATCAGTCAGTTGTCATAACGTGAAAATAAACTAGTCGTCGTGTTGTTTGGTTGTTTCAGGTTGTTTGTTGTAATTTCATTGAATTGGTATGGTGATTTTAATATTTTTGATAATTCAGTGTTTTTGAAATGTATAGCAATTAAGTAAATAATTAGGTCGTGAAAATGCCACCTACCGTTCAAACAAATGAGCCGGATAGAGACAAACGTCCTCAACGGACGGGCGAAAGGAGGTTAGTATGTATTCATAATTTTCAACTAAAAGAAGACGTACCTACACCGAATATATTGGATTAATTTCTAAAATTGTTTGTAGGTCGGAGCTTGTGACACGTGTGAAGTACTGCAATACGCTTCCAGACATACCGTTTGACTTAAAATTTATTACATATCCGTTTCCCTCGACGAGATTCATTCAGTACAATCCAACCTCCTTGGAAAAGAATTATCGGTATGAAGTGCTTACCGAGCATGATTTGGGAGTTCACATAGATCTTATAAATCGTGATATATATCAGGGCGATGGCAATGCGTTGCTAGACCCGGCTGACGAGAAGTTGCTTGAAGATGACATCCTTACTCCTCAAGACTCGAAAAGGTCGCGTCATCATGCCAAGAATGTATCTTGGTTGCGTCGCTCCGAATATATCTCGACTGAACAGACGAGGTTCCAGCCTCAGTCTATGGAGAAGGTTTGTTATCTTTTTATTCACAATATTCTGCACACAAAATAAATTTTATTTTATGTTATAGTCCTACAGTGTTTGATATGCAAGACCTATTTGAAATACACATTTGAGATAATTCTTTCTTAACTCCGTGTTGAATCAAATCATAAACTATGATCAGAAAACTAGATTGCAATCCAAATACAGGTCTAGGTTAATATCTTGAATCTAACAAAAAAAAAAAAAAACTATTTGTACATGAAATTCAAAGAAACTTAAATATAAGTATTTATACTAAACCTATGTACATAAAAACTAAACTAAGAATGTATACTAGACCTAACTATGTACAAATATAATACAAAAACACCAAATACACTCAGGCGTTCATTGCTGTCATCTGGAAACGTACCCAGAAGACTGGCAGCATTGCCACGTTGAATGGCAATGCTGATTCTTTGGGCAAAGAATGAGCCAGCTCTCGGGTCAATTCAAAGTAATCTTAATTCCTTGAACCTTCAACATGACTAAGTGCAAGAGCACTTGCCGTTTAAACAAAACCATGTGGCGAGGC
Organism: Leucania comma; assembly: GCA_958295575.1. Lineage (NCBI taxonomy): Eukaryota > Metazoa > Arthropoda > Insecta > Lepidoptera > Noctuidae > Leucania > Leucania comma. The sequence goes on along the minus strand of OY282477.1, from coordinate 15,488,287 downwards.
TAAGGCTTAGAAAATTGTATGTCACATATTTTCGTCTTGAAACTTTGTGGTATAAGGAAATGCTACATATGTGCTAAAAATGATAATAAATGTTTCAGGTTGAAGCAAAAGTTGGTTATAACGTTAAGAAGATCTTCAGCGAAGAAACACTTTACATGGACCGTGAGAGTCAAATTAAGGCTATTGAAAAGACATTTGAGGATAATAAGAAACCCATTGAGAAACACTACAGCAAACCCGGTGTTACTCCTGTTGAGGTTATGGAAGTCTTTCCTGATTTTGACATGTGGAAGTACCCATGTGCTCAGGTTATATTTGACTCGGATCCCGCACCAGTTGACAAGAATATTGCTGGACAGATTGAGGCCATGTCTCAAGCTATGATTCGGTGGGTATTTTGACTGATAGTAACTTTTTTCTTTTTTTATTTGTTATTTTCATCTGTATCATCAGAATTATATTATGAGAAGAACAGTTATACAAAAGAAGTAGTATCAATTATAACAAAACCGGTCAAGTGCTTGTTGAACTTGTGCACGAAGGGTTTCCTACGGTCTATAGCTAAAACTGCTAAAAAAATGTTTTTTTATTATTGGTTGTTATAGCGGCAACAGAAATATTTCATCTGTAAAAATTACAACAGTCTAGCTATCATGGTTCGTTAGATATATCCTGGTGATAGATATCAGACTGGCAGTAATAAGGCTAAGGTTAAGTTTTGTCCCAAATGTGTAAATTTATCAAATCATAAACAAATATACCAATTTCTTTTATGTTAGTCTGCTGGCCTAATGGTCAAAGGCCCTTAGGCACTTATTCTGATACTCAATTATTTTCTTACACCAATTATTTCTTCATTCTCAGAGGTGTGATGGATGAAAGCGGAGAACAGTTTGTGGCGTACTGTCTGCCAACTGAAGAAACAATACAGAAACGGCGCCGCGACATTGCTGAGAGCATTTTATACATGGACGGTGACACATATGAATATAAAATGGCAAGAGAGTACAACTGGAATGTCAAGAGTAAGGCTTCTAAAGGTTACGAGGAGAACTATTTCTTGGTAAGCATCTTCTCCCTGCCCTTGTCCTGTGTTATTTGGGATCAGCATAACACAAACATCATTCACAAACATTCTTGATAAGTGTGAAAGTAAAATTATTTTTGTTATAAAATAATGTTTATATTAGGAAGTACTGTACTAGCAGTTTCAGCTAAATTTTGTTTAGCTTTGTGGACATTTTACTGTATATTGGCTGTTGCGTATAACTTCACATTCAAGCGTGAATAGTAGTCATACAGCTGTTAAGTCTTGTGAATTGGATTTAGATTATTGCTGGTCACACTGTAGTGGTGATAGTTTCTCAAATTGCAGTTAATAATTTACTCTAAAATTTTCTCTAATTATTTATGTAGATATTTAAGTACTTATATTTTGTCTGTATCAGCGAAAGTACTGGTGCAAAATTTCCTCTATTTAGGTAATCGACTTAAGCTCTGTACTTCCTACCATTTTCTGCTACATTACTGTGTTTTCCATTTATATGTTGTTTTAAATTCTTTTATAATAATGATTATGTACCATCTCGGTAATTTCTGTCTGATAACTTAAAAAAAAAATTCGCTTGAATTGTACGCCAAACCAAACCTTTTGAAGTTTTCGTTTCGAGTGCAAGCAAAAATGAACTTAGCGGAGGTCAGGCGGAAGTGTCTGGTGGTACCTCATGTTACATTTTGTAAATTTTATGAAACAAGTTAGATTTTTAAATTGAATTGTACAGGTTTCGAATAACACATCATCTCTAAAATTTCCACCAGGCATAACCTAAAAATGCCTCCTGCTATGATTTTTACATACAGATATTGGCACGAATCTTTAGTGCTCGGCGAGAGACCGGGGATAGTGTTGCGCATCGTACACATCGGCGAGCCAATCACTGTATAAGGACTCCCCGCCCCGCGTCTCACTTCATACTTCTAAAGAGACCCGATATTTCACTTCTGCGCAAGTTGAAGTCAACGTTCAAGATCCGTGCCAGTAACTGTACTCCTTTAGCTTGGTATGAGTATATACATCTTATACCAAAAATATAATTCAACAAACTCTTTCACAGGTGGTCCGCAACCATTGCGTGTACTACAACGAGTTGGAGACTCGTGTGCGTCTGTCGAAGCGTCGTGCGCGCGCCGGAGTCGCGGCTCAAGCGTTGACGCGGCTGGTCGTCACGCACAGACCGCTGAGCGCGGCTGAGCACCGTATGTTACGGCTCAGGGAGAAACAGCTGGAGCCGCCACAGGTACGAAATTGTATATAGCAAATAGAATATTGAGTTATTTGTATTGTATGTTGGGCTGGTGTTCGCAACTCCACACTTAAAATCCGTATTTAGCGTACGGGTGTGACAAATATCTCATTCGATTCACCCCAGCTCCTCAAAGAGCAGCAGTACTGTAGTTAATATTTGTCTCTGATTTGTTAATAGATGGAGCAGTCATAAACGTGTCGATCGCGTTAGGATAAAGCAAACTCACACTAAGCTCTCTGAACTGCAAATTGCAAAAAACCTACGAAAATTAGAATTTTGCGGGCTAACCTAGCACGTATCTGTTTTTTGTCCCCAATAAATAAAATAAAAAGCACTTTCTAAATCCAGAGTTAGCACCAAAATACATAGCAGTACAAGGAAGCTTGCCCATATCCAGCAAAGTTTTAAAGCAATTAATGTTTTATTTAATCTGTTTCTCTCAGGAGGAAGATGAAGAAGAAGAGGAAGATGATGACGATGATGATGACGACGACAAACAGCAGAATGGAAATAAAGACAGGTATGTGCCGCGCTTTGATTAAAACCCGAAAATCTGTTACTGCGCATTGAAGGTCATGGTTCAACTTACGTGCCGCGAATTATTGATATTTTGTTTTGTTTTAAGGATTAACACTTCGATCCACAACTACCCAACTTGTTCATACAAAAGTAGACTCTAAACATCGGAATTAAGGCCTATAGTGGCGTGGATGTGAGAGGACACCGGTGTCCTCTGAGCTAGGACAGATTAATATATTATTACCAGTGGTCGGAATACGTTTAAAGTTCGGGGAAGTAAATAACATAAGAGATAATAATACTGATTGAATAATAATCTTATCCTGGGATTTAATCGTCATGCGTATGATTCCGGGATTTGAAGAGATATTATCAACTCTATTGCCTTGATCACACGTACCGAGTAAAAGAGCGAGGCAGTAAAATGTTGCTCGGCCGATGCAGTGATGTAAGCGAGTTGTAGAGATAAGCGCTCGGCCGAGCACTCGGCGCTTGTCATACTTACAGAGTATTCGGTCGAGAGCACTGTCTCGCCTGTTTGCTCGGTACGTGTGATCAAGGCAAATGTTAGTTACTTGTACTATCATATAATGAGTACTATGATTATCATCATAATTTTCCTGCCCTTGTCATGTCAGTTGGGGTTGACCTAAAATATTTTAGCCTTCAGTTTAGTCCTGTGAACTGTCTGACTAGTAGTCATGCCTTGATCACACTTACCGAGTAAAAGGCCGAGACAGTTAAATGTTGCTTTGATCACACTTACCGAGTAAAAGGCCGAGACAGTTAAATGTTGCTCGGCTGAGACAGTGATGTAAGTCAGTTGTAGAGATAAACGCTCGGCCGAGCACTCGGCGATTTGTTTATACGTACCGAGTATTCGGTCGAGAGCACTCTCTTAGTGATAGCCTTACATGACAGTTCTCAGGACTAAACTGAAGGCTAAAATATTTTAGGTCAACCCCAACTGACATGACAAGGGCAGGAAAATTATGATGATAATCATAGTATCCATTTTTAGGGACCATATGCTACTTATTTACCACACAGTATTGAATCAATAGCTTGAAATTTTTCCGCAAAATTTATAAACGCAGTAAAGAACATGTCGACGTCCCGGGAAATAAGTCGGTAATCGCAAAAAATTGTTTTTCGATTATCGACTTTATTACCGAACTAAAAGCCGGTAAATCAATAAATACTTTTTTGCGATTGTCGACTTATTTCTCGTGGACGTCAACATGTTCATAAAATTGTTTTTCGATTATCCACTTTATTACCGAGCAGTAAATCGGTAAATCAAAAACACTTTTTTGCGATTACCGACTTATTTCCCGTGGACGTCGACATGTTCTTACTGCGTTTATAAATTGTACGGCAGAATTACAGAATTTTATTTATAAAATAGTAGCTAATGCCAGCGGCTCCACATGCGTGAAACTATATGCCTATATCACTTAGTAATAAAGTAACGTTCTATGGGTATAATAGATTTTGAGTTAATTCGTCATAAACAAATATTCACTTAATATTTCTTATTTCAGATCGCGTTCCCGTTCAAAATCGGGATCGAAATCTCCCCAATCAGACCGGTCAAAGGGTTCCAAGTCCAGGTCAAGGTCTGGCTCGCGCTCCAGGTCCAGATCCAGGTCCAAGTCGAAATCTAAATCCAGAAGTAGGTCTCGCTCTGGATCCGGCTCCAGAAAATCCAGATCTCGTTCTGGATCCGCAAGGTCTGGGTCTGCGAGGTAAGTAGATGGCGTTGTTTTTTTTCATAATAACTGACAAAGCACTCTACAACTGGCAAAATAATTATGTGAGGTGTTATAAAATAGGTGTTACAGATGTCCAAAGATGGCGGTAACTTTTTTCTTTTTGATAATATTTTTGGCTTGGATACTAAGTCCTTCAAGCCGTCTTCGTATGAATAGTTCATTAGTTTACCTTTACTATATGAATGTCTACATCTACATAATTTGTAATGTTTTTGTAGCATTTTGCATCAAATGTATCAAGTCAACCTTCTCGGCAAACTTTATTAAGGTAGCCAAAACTATAATTAAATTCTTAGATCCATTTTTTCTTACACAGGCGCACACATATTGTAACACAATATCTACTAACCACCTGCCAAAAACTCAACAGTACCAATACTTTACTTTTGTCCACAGATCCGGTTCCGGTCGTTCCCGTTCCCGCTCTCGGTCGCGCTCTCGCTCCCGCTCCAAGTCTGGATCTCGTGCGTCATCGAGATCGAGAGCGTCTTCTCGCGCCAGTTCCAAGAGTGGAAAGGGTTCGCGCGCCAGCTCTAAGAGTGGACGGGGATCTCGGGCCAGTTCTAAGGGTAGCGGCAAGGTGGGTATAGTAAGGGATACATCATTCCTTGAGTATGTGCGACAGAGATGAAGCTATTTAAGACAAATAGCTCCGTCCTTTTTTTGTAGCAGCCGTACTGTGTTGTCTTTAAAAAAAAAAAAAACAAATTCACATCTCGTTGCAAAATAATGAAGAGAAGAATGTAATTTTGATGTTTATTTTATTATATTTCTTTAAAGAATACTACGGGACATGCGTCCTAATTTCACACAAATACTTTAGTAACCTGTAACAAGATTGGTACAATTGTTCATGCAAACCTTGTTAGAATTTGTAAGTGCCTAAACGAAAAGCGTTTTTACAACTAACTTTATATCTAGCTAAAATGCATCTTAAAATCAAATAGAAATTAAATTAAAGTATAAAATAGGCTATGGAATAAAAATTTGCAGGATCTAGGTTTTACTTTGGAGAGTATGCGCGGCAATTTTATGACTTGATTCCGCCATCTCCTTTCTGCCATCGGATAACCCGACGTACGGCGAATATCCACTCTTACGTTGTTGAAACTTCTACGGTCCGGACTAAGCGTTTTGCGTCGTCGTTTGTACCCCGTACATCGAAAGACTGGAACAATTTGCCTGTTGCAGTCTTCTCGTCCGATTATAATTTAGGTATCTTCAAGGCTAGAGTGAATAGGCTGTTAATAATTTAGTCACCATCTACGATTGCATCACTGCTTAACATCAGGTGGGATCGCAGTCAAGCACTAGTTTATATCAAAAACTTCCTTCTATAAAGATAGCGCGGTTCACTCTTAAGTGGCTATATTTGCCAAGCCATTTACTCAACTCAATCTTTCCCAGGGTTCAAGAGCAAGTTCCCGCGCAAGTTCTCGGGCCTCATCTCGAGGCAGCAAACGTTCCTCGAGAGCATCCTCTAGAGGCTCACGGGCCACCTCCAAGTCTAAAGGCTCAGGTTCCAAGGCATCGTCCAGAGCCAGTTCTAGAAGGAACTCCGGTTCGGGCAGCGGAAGTGACAGGTCTAGAAGTAGATCAGGAAGTGGGTCAAGGAAGGTCGGTAATATCGAAAGAATTTTTTTTTTAACTTAGTTTGGAGGATTTTATTATTATAATCTCAATTTATTAGAAGTTAAGGTTGAAATTGCATAACACTAAAAAAGAAACAAGGCCTACAGTCCATGGGCAATAGCCCATGCTTGCCGTCGCGACGACACGACGTTGCCGCTTTGTCAATAGTTCCATAGTTTTGTATGTAAGTAGACTTACATCAAGCATTTATAATGACGATTACGCGTCTATGAAGCTACGCGTTCGTGGACGGTAGGCCTAAGTCGTTTGCGTTGCGACGATCTCGAATAGGTGAAATGACAGGCGAGTCAGACTATAAATGTTCCGAATTAAAATCAAAGGCTTTACGTGCTCTCCGAGGCACGGGGCACACTACCAACTTCCAAATTCCCTCACTTTTCGTCAACCCGGGAATCGAAACCAGGACGCCACGCTCAGCAGTCGCATTTGCGACCACGAGATCAATAAGTCACGTTAAATATAGTATTAATAACATCATGAAATGTCTACGTCTACAATAGAGCCTATAATATATAACTGTTGAAATTCCAGATTCAAATTGTTATTTTTGCTGTCAATGTAGTTGAAATAAATTAACTGTTATTTTTATATTTCCAGGCCTCCAGAAGTCGCAGCGGATCGGCCTCCAGCGCGACCTCTCGCCACAGCGGCTCCGACTAAACGAACTACCACCTCACACTTTATGCTCAGCTCACTCATTAACCGACTCAAAAAAAGATTTCTTTTTTTGTTGAAAATCTTCGTTGCTTCAATTTGACCTGTAAAGTGTAACTCAATAAAGTGTTAATTGATAAATTCATGTTTTAATTCTTTTTGGCATACATATTTTTTGTTTTGGATACTAGTCCTTTGAGGCATCTTCGTATGAATAGTTGTATTTACCATTAGAATATGGATGTAAACATTCTAATGTTTTTGTAGTATTTAGCAGCTATAGTAGTCGCCTTCTCGGCAAACTTCGCTGAGGTAGTCAACACTACAATTTGGCATACAATGGACACTAATAAGAGACGAGAAGTACGGTGATGCACCACCGGTACATGGTGGACATTTCATCCATACGCACAAAACGGTTTTAGGACACATTTCTTGGGTGTACAGCTAAGGAGTGGCAGTGACAGACTTCCGCAAGTAATTTCTGCCGAAGTCTGTTTCCTGATAACTAAAACCTAAGGGTCTTTAAGTCAAGAGTGAATAGGTTACTTCTAGGTAAGCGTGCTCCATCGTCACTTTTCATCAGGTGAGATAGTGGACAAGCGCGAGCGGTGTCAGGGCGGAAACTGTCAACGGCAACCGTCGTGCGACAGCGCGTGTGTCGTGTGGTCGGGTCCCCGTCGTGGAAACAGGATTATTACCTGCGCAGTGTCGCTAGTTCAACATAACTGGTGTGCATGTAGTTGTGTCGATGGAGAATTTAATGTATTATTACGTAGCAAAACGGACGCGGGGCCCGTTGTGACGAAGCACTTTTGTATGGAACCGCGCGGGCGTCCGCTTTACACAGTTTCAGCCCTAAGAGTATAGTCCTCTGACAGCGGGTGCCAACCGTGACCCCATAGATTTGTCAATTTGACATATCTGTGGGCCCGTCATTGGGGTGCCAATGACTGGCATGGTAGCGCAGCGTGCCCCAGCGCCCATATGTTTACATGTATGTGTGGCGCGTCATGACGCTGTTGCACTCAGTGCCTTTGCTTCCTAATAGTGCTGAGCAGTGTTTTAAAGGAGCAGTCCTCGTTTGGAGTCGAGTCTGTCCTGCTGTCTGCGTCTCGATCTGCTGGAATTTATGGCGTTTACTGAAATCCAGTCTTTTAGCCATTCGAAAGACTTGTCCAGTTCAATTCAACCTACGCAAAGCAGAAGTCTGTAAGACGTATCAAAGGAGTATAAATGAAACCAAACCTTGTATTATTTATACTTTTATTAGTGCAACTTTCACTTGATTACATAAAATACACTTCGGAACGAAAAAACAAACTAATTTGTTCCCTTTTCTTTTTGACACACAACACACATCTTGGAATCGTTAGGTATATAAAAAATTGGATAATTACATAGTTTTTTGTACGTGTATAAAGTCTTATAAACAAGAATTTAAATGTTCATTGTCGAAATAAATGTTCAACTTATCAGTAAGTTTCAGGAAAATATACAAAAAATAATAATTATGTAGATAATTTTTATTCACATATTTTTATTCATCATAATCGTAATATAAAAAATGGATTGTCTATATCTTATATCAGTAACTCATTTTTGTTAAAACAATAAATTAAATAATAATTCCATCGATTCATGCATGACTCAGCAAGCTATTAGTGAATTCATTAAAAATAAATTAACCCAAAGCAAAAATCTCACTCGAGCGAAAAGCTGTGCATAGTCAAAAATGTAACATATACTTTTAAAAATAATGTTGATCTAACACAGCATGCAAACATACCACAATTATTACATTTTGATACTATAGAAATATAGTAGCTCTGTCTGTTACGCTCCACGGTTAAACTACTGAACTGATTTTGATGCAATTTGTTACGGAGGAAACTTGAAGCTTGACCTTTTTTTTTTTTTTTTGTTGTCGAGGGGAAACCTTCAAAAGGCGCCCGGACTTTGGGGATAAGTCCGGGGAGTGTGGGATTTTTACCTCACTAAAACCACCCCGGTGATCACCATCAGCACATAGAAGGGGCCCCGTTACCTCTTGAAGCTTGACCTAGCGTAATTTTTATCCGTCTTCGACTTGTGACTTTGTGTCGGTAATAACCAAAGGTCGGAGTAGGTAGATTGATTTTATATACTTGCGTCAAGATATTATAATATGGACATGCCATTTTATCCATAATGTGCGGGAAGTACCGGAAAAAGTTCCGGGATTGGAATTATGGACTAAAATAAAATAAAGCGTCATACTGTCAAGCGTCATTCCTAATTCAACAGTAAGGGACAAAATACGGTGTAACTATTCCAAGGTATTTTTGTATAAAATAAAATACTGATTTCTTTCACCATTAGCTAACACTGCCAGGTAGATTGATATTATTAATACGTTTTTCACCTTAAACAAAAAATTCGTGCTAATTACAAAATTCCGGAACAAATGTCACAATAAATATGAAGTTCCGGTATTTTGGAGGCATATCCATATTATCCACTACGTTTGACGTCAACGACCTTAAATCAATCTACCTACTCCAACCTCTGGTAATAACAAACATTCACGCGAACGAAACCGCTGGCAGAATTTATATAGGGTGACTGGTAATTAGTGAACGATACGTAAACACGTGATTGTAGTCATAATAACAAACAACTTTTACTATGGGACAAACCTGAAATCGCGAAAAATAATCTGCTAGTCAGTACATTTCTGTTCGCCTAACTGGTCAAAATAAAAAACAAGTAAAACTAATTACTTGATTAAAAGTAACTATTTAAGGTCTATCCTCACACATCCGTGCCGGATCAGTGACGGGGCAGCAACGTGTGTCGACAGAAGTCTACAAAAATATCGTTACATACATTTTCTATGAACTCGATCACACTTATCCGACGCCGAGCCGTCAACGAGGCGTCAGTATCAGCGCCGACACTGCAACGTGCCGATTTCTGATTCCACGCCGGCCGTGCTGTGCCTATATTAATAATTTTTCCTAGCAGTTTGTTGACTTTATTGATGGTAAAAATTAATTATGAGTTATTAATAGAGACTATACGCATATATAGCGTATTGTACCAATCCGAAATATATGGTTTGCAAGTGTAAAAACCAAATATAGAATGAGATCGGACGAAAATTAAACTGCGGCTTTTTTGTACGTAAAATCATCAAATGACATAAATCCAACCCTTGGGTGTGGCAGGAGATAGTGTCAGACTCTTACTGACTAAAAACCTACCCTGTTCCATTAATTATCTTTGATCCAGGGCCCCGGGTTCATTTTCACTTAACCCTTGGCCCCAGTAGGCTTCGGCCCTACTGGGCCCAACAGTTTGCTGACAACTCCTTGAGGCGCGCGGGAATAGTGCGCGCCGTAAACAACGGGCTCGGACCGGTCTGTTACCGGACGGAAGGACAGCGAGGTACCCATTACCCGCCGTCTGCAAGCCCGCGTCTACGGTGGCCGGACATCGGGATCGGAATCCCGACGGCGGCGGTGGCGTGTGCGCCGTTGCCTGATGCGGTCGGCCTCCTCCTTTGCTAGCATAGCGGAGGCGACCGCCTGCTACTCCTCCTCGCTCCGGACCATGGCCGGTACCAAGGCCAGACGCGAGAGATCGCCGCCGCCGATCGCCCCTACAAGGACACGGCGATGCTCTTCCCAAGCGGGGCACAACTCGACCGTGTGCTCCAGCGTGTCCTCTGGGCGGTCCGCAGTTTGCTTTTCTTTTTACCCCTGTATGAATACACTTTTACTTTGGAGTAGAGTGCAATGATTCTGTGGATGAATCACTATTTTCTTGACGTGAATAGGCTAAAGTAAAAACCGTAACAAAATCCGTAGCGTGATGTAGTAGGAGCTAGCAAATAAACAGACAAACACGGATAGCGGTTTTGTTGAATATTAATTAACGATGGGCAATTTCAGCATTAAATAATTAGGTCTAGCTGTTGTCACATTTGTTCTGCAATATGGCTCGAGTTCGTAGGTTGCGGTGACGTTATTTGACCGTTTTCCCCTTCCACCAGGTTTGCAAAGTTACTTTTTGATATATAAAAAGTTACTTCTTTTTCAGTAGGTAATATTACTATATCCATTACATGTTTTAAATCTTTAATTTATTTAGGCAAATATTAAGCACCGCTGCATTGACTAGGCTAATAATGAAATTTAAAAAACATTGTCATGTGATGAATCTGTCGTTAACATTCGTGTTTAAGGCGGAAATCAGACATGTATTATTTTTCTGAATTCAATATAGTTCTAATTTTAATTAAGTCAAAAAGTACAGTCTACTTTTAATCGTAAAAAAATCTAGGGAATGATTGATCGGATATTCATTACTGTAAGGGCCGATTCACACGGAAATGGCAGCGACCGGAAGCGACGTGAAGAGGTCGGTCATCGGTAGGACCGCTGAGAAGACGTGCGACATTGGACGTTTAGCGGTGTAGATAAAGTTTAATATTAATTTACTCTGAAAGTGCTCGCCGCGTCGCTGATATTTCGGTAAAAATCAGCCCTAAAGATGTGTACCTTCCTTTTGGGCCCAAAAGTGAAGGTAAGCAACAGATTACACTACATGTTCTGTTTCTCTTACTCATTTCACTATGTAAACTTGTAGTGTTTTTTTTATAATATAGTTATCAGTATATTTAATTCACGAATAAATCAAAAGATATTATGAAAAATATTATATTTTTTAAATGAAAACTTTTTTAGGCACTCTGAGTACTTTATTTTATCGGTACAGCCGTCACGCTCGGCTCTGTAATGCTATTTCTAGTTCGGATAAATTCGGCTCGAGTCAGCCGACCTTATCCGAACGATTACGATTTTGTATTATTAACGTCGGCTTGATAAAGTTTCCATTTCTGTTGCGTGGTCTTCACGCTCTACGTTCTTCTTTCTTTTTTAAACAACTTCAACTATATTGTGATCTATATAATAAATACTGTTAAAAAGTGTCTACAGTAATGTTATTCCGTACAAAATATTAGGAAGTACATTATTGTTTTAGTTAAAATGCATTATAGTTCATTATAAAGAGAGAAGAATGATTATAAACACTTGAATTCAGAATATTAGGCCAATTATAATTTATTGCCTTTCAACTCAAATGTTGTGTTCTTTTTTAATTATTATTGATAAGTTCGCGCTTGACCGCTATCTCACCTGATGGAAAGCGACGATGCGGTCGATGATAGCGACGATTTTAAGAGAACATTTGCAATAAAAATAAATTGAACTCTGTGTAGCAATATATAGAATTTATACTTTCAAAATTGACTTTTATCTAATTAATAGTGACCTAAGGTTCTGATTTCAAGTTTAATTGGTACACATTTTCATTTTTTTTTTTTTAACTTTTATGTAAATATAGTAAATGCTGATTTTTCCAATGCCAGATCTATTTTAATAAAAAATAGTTCAGAATTTTTAACAAACTCTCCAGCCAAATCTTCGACAAACGTCTTTTCTGTTAGTATTCACGCTTAACACTAAGTTCAAAATGTATGGTAACGACATTAACTGTCACGTAACTAGTCACGTGATTTGTCCGCAGGTAATGTCATTGGCATACGTTTGGTATTTAACTTTTTATCAACGTAATGTGATTGGCATACATTTCGTACTTATAGTGTGTGTAATGTCATTGGCATACATTTTGTAGTGAATGTGTGTGTAATGTTATTGGCATACATTTTGTACTGAATGTGTGTGTAATGTTATTGGCATCCATTTTGTACTTAGCTTTCCTGCCAAATGGCTGTAATTCTAACAAAAAAGAAAAGTTTAAAATTATCTATGCCTGCTTGATTGTGTTATAAAATGCCATGGTTTCAATCAGAGAGAGAGAGACTGTTTAGAGAGTATATATATAGCTCTGTCTCCCTGTCCGTCTGGCATTAAAATTACGTTGTTAATCTGACGTTGGAAAATCAACTCTAGTATTAAAGAAATACAGCTTAACTCCTACTCAGCTCTTCTCCCACAATATCCATGTAATGTGTCGTGAAAACTGCCTTATTGTGCATGACGTAACGGAGTAACGTTCCGGACACTGACGTTAACTCTCTGGACAAGGCTGATAAGCCGACGGGAATCTGCCGGGACCCGCCGCCGCATACTAGGATCGTTTTGAGGAATTCGAGGACTCGTTGGCCTGGGGAGAGTTTTATTTTTTTATTTTATTAACACATATAGTTGAGCTTCAACACTGGTTGAAAAAATTTAAACTATTTTAATCCATATAGGCCTAAACATATAAAACGTCGGAAGCTCGTGCACAGTTTCAAATGGTCGTGTCCTATGGAGAAAAACCGGCAAGAATCTCTACGGTTTCTCGTTAAAAAAAATATTGCTGCAAGTCCTACCAATTTGGCTTGAAAAGTCCTGAGGTACATAAGCAAAACCAAAATGTCTTAAAGGTATACTTACGAACAATCTCCCTAACCCTGTGTTCGGGGTCTCCAAGCGACAAGATCTGTGTTCTGATTATATCCTTAGTTTCACCAGTTAGGGGCGGTTGATTGAGGTTCTCCAGCAGTTGTTCTGTCACCAGGATTATCTCTTCAGCCAGTGATGGCAGGACGGCCTTCAGTTCGCTGCAACAAAAATAAAATTGATAACTGGCAAAGTTTGTTAAAAATAAGCGTTTTTTTTATAGTCTGATGCCCCAGTTGTTCCGGGTCTGGGTAAACGGTATAAGGCAGTTTACTGAGTTTGATGTTTGTAAAGGCACTGATGGACTTTGCCCCGCATTTGGTGTGGGTTAAAGTTCGTCAGTACAGTACTCCTGTTTCTTGGTGTGGGGGCAAAGTATTATTACAAAAAGAGCTGTGGATAAGAACGAGTACCTTCTCTTTTCGCTGCCACTTACATATCATTGCCTGCGCTGTCAATAAGGATGAGTATCTTCTCCTTTAAGGTCTGTTTATGCGCGGCGGCCGTGTTGGGGTCGCTGCCGCACGCTGGACTAGCTAACATTATGGAGGCGACGCATATGAGGCGGTACACTTGCGTGCCCAGTTCAGCGAAGCGCGGGGCGTCGAGGGTTACTGTCTGAAATAAACAACGTATTGTGAGTTTATATTATTGATTAGCTGACCTGGCTAACTTCGTACCACTTAATAAGGATAATTCCATCTGCGGGCATTACCAGAACATTTTAAAATTACATTTTAATTAGGGATGGCGTTGTATTCGGATTATGTTTTCGTGATTTTAAAATTCCCTGGTGGCCTCATATTCGTGATAGTACGAATATTTCAAGACTAAAATTAGCCAAATCGGTCCAGCCGTTCTTGAGTTTTAGCGAGACTAACGAACAGCTATTCATGTTTATATAAGAAGAAGTAGATGAAGATTAATGACCTACATTTTTGAAGGCTTGGACAAAAAACTCCATTGAATAGAGAAGAAGTGTAAAAACAAGACAGCATACGCAGTATTTTAATCTACATAAATAAAAACTATTTGCGGCATATATCGCTCACTTGCTAGGCCTGGCACACTCCTCATTTTAGGTATAAAACTGTGTCTACACCGCACGGCCTTTTTTGCAAGGTTAATTAGAGTGTCACACGCGAGAACGAAAATTATTGCCGAATTCAATATCAAATGTTCCATCGAGTTTTTATTTCTAGTATTTGCGAAATTTTTTACGGAAAAAGTCAATGACCTTAAAGATAATATATATATATAAGTAAATCTCCTAGTAGTAGTGACTACCTTACTAATGCAAGGTAAGGTATTTTAAAGTATGGATATAAGTACAAAATACCTAAAACAATTAAGTACCTATCTACCATACTATTTTAGAAAATCTGAATATATTTTAAGTTATAAAACGTAAGTACCTATTCCACATTTTTTGAAACACACAACTCCTAACCCTATAAAAAGAGCGGCTATGTGTTTATCGGGCGTATTAAAAGAGACTCTCGCTGTGTGGATTTAAGGTGCATTTTGATGCGTTACGAGCGCGGCTATCTCTGGTAGGTTAATAAAATCAAGGCCATGTCCGTGCCGTGCAATTTATTATGAACATTAGAAACGTTGTTAGTAGGTTGAATTTGTATGTTTAATTTCGCAGAGTTAAATTTCTGTACTAGTACTTGTATTACTTACTCTGTGCTCAAAAATTTTGATTTATGGCATGAAATATTATAGTATATAATTTGGCTGCATTGTATTATTAAATAAAATAATACAATGCAGCCAAATAACAAAACATAAAATTACAATGATATTATATTGAAAAAAATTGTCCAATCTATTTTTTGATTCTTTGATGAAACAATCTTGACCTTTTTAATAACATAAAAAAAATCATAGCATTAAACAATTTTTTGAAATATTGAATTAACTATTATTTTGATTTCATTTTTTTTTTAATTCAAATCAGAAAATCAGATTATTGTTCTTACCTCAGGATACTCTTTAGATCCGTCCCACTCCAGCAACTCAAGGTAGGCTTTAGCCAAAGTCTGTGCAGTAACATTCCTAATGATATTCTTGTCTGTGACCGGCAGAGTCAGCCCTTCCAAATCTATGTGCCGCTTCAGCCATTCTCGAGTGTGCTGAAGACCATCTGCAATAAAAAAAAATAGGAATAATGTGATCAGGTATTGCTTCTTAAAGGTCATTGTTCATTACACCCACCCGACTATAATTATAACGCGGTTATAGTCAGACGGGTCACTAGTTCATCATCATCATCATTTACAAAGCTGAAACACATCTGCTGCTGGACATAGGCCCCCCCAAGTGTCGCCACAATGAACGATCTTGTGTGTATCGCATCCATCGTAGTCCCGCGACTCTCACCAGGTCATCGGTTCACCTTGTGGGATGCCTTCCAACGCTGCGTCTTCCGGTGCGTGGTCGTCACTCCAGAACCTTTCGGCCCCATCGACTACGAGTATGTGCCCTGCCCAATGCCACCTATTTTTGACGATTCTTCGGGCTCACTAGACAATTATTATAAATTATTGTATTTTGTAGGTTTACCTTCAGAAACTTTAAGTATTTCATCGAACTTGGCCCGCTCGTACTGAACGCTCTCCTGTTGTACGTGAGGCCTGATCATTGCAATCAGAGTGTTCGCAAGGTCAAGCTTCAAGATCTCTAGCGTCTCTAATATTGCACGGAATACGTCTACCTGGAAAAAAAGAATTTCATTCATGTCGACTGAACTTTTTGATGGACAATGCAATGTTGCAGGACTTGGGTCTCTGAAGACTTTGTCTATAATAAAAGCCTAATTTTCTATTAGTAATTAGTGAACCGGATAATAAATGTTACACAGCTTTTTTTTATGGTGGGTAAAATCATCCAATGACATCCCCCGCCCTTGAGCGGAGCGGGAGATAGTGTTTGAATCTTACTGACTTCGACGTTTGCTGACATCTCCTTGAGGCGCGCGTGGGACCGGACGGTTACGGGACGGCGACCTACCCATTGCTCGCCGAATGCAAGCCCGCGCCTACGGTGGCTGGAAATCAGGATCTGGATCCTGAGGACGTGAGCACAGTTCCCACGTGCGTGTCCGCCTCCTTAGCTAGCATTACTGCTTTGCAGAAGGAGGCGTTTGCCGGCCATTCTGCCTCGCTCCGGACCATGGCCAAAGCCCAGCGCGAGAGATCATTGCCTCCGATCCCCCCACGAGGACACGGCAATGGTCTACCCACGCGAGGCACACCTCTACTGTGTGCTTTACCGTGTCCTCCAGGCGGTCAACGCAGAGATGACACTTGGGCGTTTATGCCACACGAATCCGGTGCAAGAACCTCCTGAACTTACCATGTCCGGTGAGGACCTGCGTCATGCGGAAGGTGAGGACGCCGTGAGGTCTTTCCAGCCACTCCTCAAAGATATAATTATGGCGTAGCATAGCATCAGCTTATAATGTTCCCACTGCTGAGACTCAGTCCTCTCTAGGAGAGGGAATGAGCCGTAATCCACCACGCGGGCCCAGTGTGGGTTGGTGGATGTCACATGTCTTCGAATGATTTTTTTGCGTGCCCAAAGTAAATACTACTTAAATGTCAAATGTGACATGACAGGTTTTCAAGTTTTTTATCAAACTAATTCAGTACTTACAGTATCAGTAAGCGTAGTAATATTTTGTATGATCTCGTCCCGCGCCGGCGCCGCTAACTTCGCCATCAAATCGATGACGAAACTGGCATACTTGTGGAAGTCCAAGCTATTGTTCTCAGCCTGCTGCTTGATGAACTCCGTGTCTAGCACTTCTTCTATCATCTCACGAATACGGGTATGACGGGGAAGAAGGATGGCGAAAAGACCCTGGAAAACAATTTTTACTGTTAATAGTTTATTATTAGGGTTCATTTTTGTATGTCTTTAATATGCGTCTGTGATGGGAGGGAAAACTGCGTACCTATAGGAAATTTGAACTTTATTTGTAAGACAGAAACGTTCGTTTTTGCGTGGACGTTCCACCTAGAATACTAGCTTTATATTATATAAATCCAGATTATTGTTTTCAGCCTGTCGTGTGATGAACTTCGACTCTAGAAAATTTAAGATAATCTGTTGAGTACGGGTTTGACAAGGGAATAGGATTTCGAGCAGGGCCAGCGAATTAGAAATTTATTTAAGGAGTGTAAGTTTTGTTTACATGAGCGCAATTCGTTTATCATTATGTCCTCTCGCTCTGGGTGAAGCCAGAGGGAGATAGATAGATAAGTAGGTGTATTCTTTATTGTACACACAGAATGTCAGACTTTTATTGGTTAAAACCCAGTCGTGTTGCCTTGGTTTGAGGAGGAGTGGAAAGAACATTTGGAGGGCGAGGTGGGCACATTTTGCTCTTTTGTACAAATGTAACCTAAAGTCGGTGACGTCACATTTTAGGTTCCTTATTTTTTTTGTTAGGTAATTGTCAAAAAACCTACTTTTTTTTTAAATTTTGCATACACTAAGTGTACAATTGGTGGTCTTATTGCAATTATTATTGAATAAAATAATAAATAATTAGTCAACTGCTCAATTGCTAGTATTATTTTTTTATTCCAAGAATCTGTTCGAGTTCATTTAAGTTCATTAATGTAATGAAGATAACAATTAAAAATAACTGTTATGCACTGGATGTGTGCCAACTATTACATGAAATGGACGCTGAATTTCAGAGCATGAAATAATTAAGAACAAGTGTAACAGTTATGTAATATTGTTGTGATGTAGAAATCTTAACATAAACTGTTACAGCTATCTGTGACTTTCTGTAGATATTATTCGAAATAGTTATCGTGTCCAAAGAACGCAAAGGGTAAAGCTAGAACTACACAAGGCCGACGCACACGTGTGACACGCCTGATTTGTACGTAGAACTACGTCGCGTGGCGTGGATCAAGTGTAGCTCTACAAGTCTGGTTGCCATATAAAATGTATGGAGACCGACGCGCCCAGATCGGCGTACGTAGCACACGTGTGCGCAGTGTAGTTCTAGCTTAATTGAACGAACAATGATGGAATTAGTTAATTTATATTAAACAATATCGTTTTTACTTCACCTAGATTTAACCAAGACTTAGTAATACAAAGCAAAAAATACCTTTTATTGATACGCAAATAAGTTTACTTTGCAAAATTTGACAGGTCGAGGTTATTGACTTTCCTATTCTTATTTATAACGCATTGTTTATTTACACTTTATTGTACACCAAGATAACAATATTTATTATTATATAAAGGAAACCTTATAAAAAAGAACATACAATCGGCGGCCTTATCGCACTCGGCGATTTCTTCCAGACAATCTAGTTTGGATAGAAATTGCCAGAACACAAAATGGGGTTGCACTTGGTGCAAATATAAAAGCAAAAAAAAAACTATATAGGTACTTAATACTAAAATAGATACATATATACTCGTACATACATACAAAAAATATACAGGTGGGAGAATAAGAGAGATACGTCGAAAGCAAGGTCACAGTGTCAAGTAATGCTCCTTCACAAGCCTTTTGAACACAGGCAGTGTTTGTGCACGTTTTATTGACACAAGCAATGCATTCCAAAGACGAGCGGCCTCGACAGTGAATGCCTTATCCAGGAAGGCACTTGAATGCATTGGCATTTTAAGTTTCAAATTATCTGATGTTCTAAGAGTCTTCATGTGGGAGTCGCAAAGAAATTGGAACCGTTTTTTGACCTAAAGAGGGGAAGAAGGGAAAAAGAGCACCTTATACAAAAGGAAAAGAATATGAGCATTACGGCGAAGGCGAATTGGCAACCACTAGAGTTTAACACGAAATTCAGAAACACGGTCATATTCGCGCAAACCGAATATGAACTTTATACAAAAGTTTTGAAGTCGCTCAAGTTTATCCAGTTGTACTTCAGTGAGGTCAAGATAGCTGGCATCAGCATAATCAAGGAGAAGAAGAGAAGGAGAGATTGTGCAAGCGTTATCTTGGTGGCAGTCGGCAAAAAATTACGTAGTCTTCTCAAAGATCCAGCAGATGCGAATAACTAGCGGCTGACTTCCTGTAGCTGGGCAGTCCAAGAAAAATTCGTGTCGATGAATACCCCCAAGTTCTTAACTTTCTCACTAAATAGAATTACTGAGTTGTTAAAAGACACTTGGGGAAGAGTCGTCCAGTCGATCCTCGAGACCATCCTAGAACTACCCACCACCATAACCTGCGCCTTTACAGGGTTCACCATAAGTCCGTAACTTTTGCTCCAGTCGCATATACGGGCCAGATCTAGGTTAATGATCAATATAGCCTCAGACAGCTTACCAAGAGGAGCTCGTGAATATATTTGAAGGTCATCTGCATAAAGGTGGTAGGAGGAAATTAATTCGTTGGAGATTGAGTTTTTAAATATTGCGAAAACTAAAGGAGATAAAACGCAACCCGGTGGCAAAAGTACTACACCAGGAAGACATGATCTCTCCGATGCAAATACGTTGCCGTCGACCAAACAGGTAACTACGAAACCAGTCAATCACCGATGGAGATATATTAAGAGAGCATAGAATACCAAGCAAAACATCAAAATCAACAGTATTAAAAGCATTACTGAAATCTAGCAATGCCATGACCGTCAGATTACTACTTTCCATGGCTGACCTTATATCGTCCGTAATATTGAACATTATGTCATGTTTTGTGTGTCATTATTGCATTGTACATTATGTAATCTAGACGGTGACATCATATTTCAATGTTTGTATCCTTTGTTTTACCGCGCCCTCACGGGTTGGGCGCGTGTGCATCCTTATTCCGTCACTTAACCACTAGATTTGAAAGGTTTCTTGGTTTACTTAATAGTGAAATTTTTTTTTTACGTTTGCGAGTTTAGATGTAGCGACATCTATGATGCCCATAGGAACTAAAATTCAAAATCCTACATCGCGGTATTACAATTCTCCGCGCGATTAGAACATATACAACAATTCGAAATATACTATCGGGCAGTTGCCCAGACCAGATATAACATCCGTCTAGTTCGAGGATCCTGTCTTTTCAGGGTATGTGCGACTTTACATCTAATACCACATAACTCTGAGCCCGAGCGCCCACTTGAGACAAAACAATCTTGATAGCATTAGACAGATGTTAAAAAAGGTTTTTTAGGGTTCACTTTGTAATAAAAGTACATTATATGTTTATTGTGCTTTATTACAGTTATGATTGATGCTGATCTTATTATAATCAACTTATATTCCAACAGTTATACTTAAATGAATTCATATGAACTACCAATCTTCTGTATTTATGAGGCTTTTAATTAAATAAATTAATCATTCTTATTTATACCACAAGTGTTCATGTTAGAAGCCTAAAAGAAGCAGGGGTTGTCAGTGCCTGGAACCTTTTTCATTATTCTATATAATATTAGTCTATACTAATATTATAAAGAGGTAAAATTTGTAAGTTTGTATGTAGGGGGGTAATCTCTGAAACTCATGATCCGATTCTAATAATTTTTACACTGGTAGAAAGCTACATTATTCCTGAGTGCTATAGGCTATAAATTATTTTTATAACATGTACATTAACCGAGCTATCACAATTTTTGTCTTGCAAGTCGGAAAAAAATACCTCATAAAACAGAATTATTTGCGTGCGCTGCCTAGAGAGTTGCTTAAAATTAAAAACAATGTATGGCAACCTGATTCGTCTTAATTATATTTACAAAAAAGTCCGCGATACCATATTTCTATCTTTTATATATTATCTTTTATACTTCTTTATTTGCATTAAAAAAGTATTTTTTCCGCATACTTACGTTTGGTTGATTATTTGAGCAACGAAATATTAATTCTTGTCACAATAAATTATTTCAGTATCACAAGGACATCATACAGATAAGATTTTCCATTTACAGTATGTCAATTGGTCATATAGTTTCGGAGATAATATAAAATTACTAAAACGCAAAATGCCACTAGCACAACTTTCATTCGTAGAGCTCTAGATCTATCATGCTTTGGGCGGACGTTTTATCCATTTGCCCATAGATGGCGTTCTGTAAATACGTCATTTTTCGGAATCGCGGTGTTAAGATTTTCCGTGGATTGATGACCCTCTCGAATTATTGAGCCCACGTTGTCGTTAGTTGGCAAAGACGATATAACTGTGGTTATATCTTATAATGATGGCTATCTCTTTGCCAACTAACGACAACGTTATATTCTCTTTGTTATTGTATTGTATTTCGGGCTGGTATCCGCAACTCCGAATCCGAATCCGAAGGCCAGCAGCGCCTTGGTGTTACTGACCATTTCACGGAGGTTACCTGGGTTACCGAAGTACTTTGCCCTGTATCCAGCGACAACAGGGCAGCTCAGGAGCAGATGTGCTGCAGTCTCTTCCTCCCCCATGCACGCTCTGCACAGTGGGCTGTCTGTAACTCCTATGACAGAGAGGTGCTTATTAAAGGTCCCGTGGCCAGTTGCAACAGCCGTCACTTTCCGCAACTGAGGTTTAGTCAGTTGTAGGGCCTTTTTCGTAAAGCGGCTATCAATAGAGGGAAGTGCCTCCTTGCCTGCCTGCACTCACTATGATCTACCCATAGTTTGTGGTGTAATTCTCTAGTTCGTTTCCTTACCAGATTGCGTAGGTGTCCAAAGGGGAGCGGCACGATGGGCTCAGGCCCTATCGCTGCCATACTCGATCCCCTTCGGGCGAGTTCGTCCGCCGCATCGTTGCCTCGGGAATCGCTGTGTCCTTTCTCTTTGTTAGTTGGTGTTCAAATTATTGCATGTCAGTCTGTTGCTTATTGGTTTTGGTTGTTTCGTTCGTTTGGTTGTTCGTTGATTCGTACTCCTAATCGTAATTTCGATTTATTTCGTTGTATGTTCGTACTTCGTTCTATCGTAATATTCGTAATTTCGTTGTACGAATTATAACGATATTACGATATTTACGATTGTTTTGTTATAAAGGTGGATCGGTGTCGAGTCCCTGATCCCTCTCCCTTTGTTCATAATTGTTTTTAAGTCTGTATAGTTTGTTCATTTGTTGACTAAGAGCATGCCTAAAAGGAAATCGCAACTGTCCCGGCAGACATCACAGACAAGAGCAGCTCGAGTACGCCGTACGGAAGAATCTACCCTTGAAAATGAGCAGCGCCTCTCGAGAAATAGAGAATATATTTCGCAAGCACGCGCTAGAGAATCTAGCTCCGAGTATTCACAGCGGCTCGCCAGCCAAAATATGAGAACGTCGCGGTCCCGTGCTCAAGAAACTAGCGCTGAACGTGCGCAGCGTCTATCTGACTTAAGGCAGCATGTTTCTGAAACAAGGGATAGGGAGACTAGCGCTGAGCGCTCGCAGCGGGTCGCTAACCAAAATGTCATAGCATCGCAGGCCCGTGCTACATTTAAAAGAAAACCTAATTGTGGCGACCATTCTCATCGGCCCAGGAGCTGGCCAGTTGGCGCACATCCCAAGAATTCCAATGATTCCGACGGACCTACCTATACCATTTAAACGACTCCAGTTTCCAATAAAAAACATCATTTGCCCTGACTATTAACAAGTCCCAGGGACAAACATTCTCTTTGGTTGGCATTGACCTACGAAAAGAATGTTTTTCCCATGGGCAGTTATATGTTGGTCTATCAAGAGTTAGATCATCCGAAAAGCAAATTATTTTGTTACCGGAAAATAAAACAACCTCAAACATTGTATAGAGAAGCTTTAAATTAAATAGGTACCTAACTTAAATTGTATAATAGTAATTGATGGTTTGTATTTTTATATAGTACCTATAGCATATAATTTTATTAGTATTTGTGTTATGATGGATTAAAAATATATTATGTCATCGTACCATTTCAACCCGAGGGTGCCGTAAAAGGCGACTAAGGGATAATTTACTAATGGGAAGGTACAGTAATGTCGAGTGTAAACTTATGTTAAAACAAGAAATTTTCCGCGGACGAAGTCGCGGGCAGAAGCTAGTTATTTATATTTTTATGATTGTTAAATGATTATCTTGTTGCCTTAAATTGTGTACAATGTTTTGTAAGGAGGAAACTTGTTGATAAGCCCAGGGGCGTAGCTACCGCCGTATCTGCCGTATCAATTATACGGGGCCCCCACTTTACAGGGGCCCCGAGGTAGACAAAAATTCGGAACATATTATCCACAACCGCCTCATAGGATCAACCAAGCATTTAAAAAAAACACCATTTGTTTTATAGGGGCCCCTGTGGAAATTTTGATACGGGGCCCCTGTGGGACTAGCTACGCCACTGGATAAGCCATTAAAAATGTTTGAAATAAAGTTATCTTTATTTATTTTTTAAAATTAGTACTCAATACTTAAATAAGTAAATGAAATGGATTTTATTAAATTTACTTATTTAAGTATTGAGTACTTACCTTACAATTATCGAATTTATCTAGTATATATATAAATATATGTAAATATATATATATATATATATATAGAATTTAGTTGAATTAAGTTTCTCATAAACTAAAATAATGTAAATTTTGTATAAAAGTTCGACGATTTTGTCTATGATACGTTTTGTCTCAATTGTGCGCGTCTTCATGTTTTGTAAAGCAATCGTCTGCTTAAGACTTTTTGTATCAAGTGGGCGCTCAGCCTAAATGGATCTTCGAGTTCCTTTTTGAAACCAATAAAAACACCGGCCAAGTGCAAGCCAGACTCGCGCACGAAAGGTTCCATACCAGTGACTAGAAAAAATCACTTCAGCTGTATGAGAGCCCCCTAAATATTTTTAAAATTTTAATTTCATAATTTAGTATTGAAGTAAATATACAATTAATTGATATTGAGCAAAAATAGGCAAAAAATTGCGTTTTTTGTATGGGGCCCCCCTAATATCTATTTTGTTTTAATTTTATTATTTATTATTAAAGTAAAAATACACCTTAGTACTTTGTGAATATTTCAAGTAACTACTTGTTGCCATTATTGATATCAAGCGAAAAAGGGCAAAAAAATTCGCGTTTGTTGTATGAAGCCCCCCATAAATATTTATTTTGTTTTGTTTTTAGGTAAAATGGGGTGAATAGAAACTCAGGGGTGAATTGAAACAAAACTTTAAAGGATATTTTCACGATATTTGAATTTTTTTTTCAGCATTTGACTGTATCAATTTATTAATAAGTTTTTATTCTAAAAAGCCGGTGCTTTGTTAGAAGCCGATAGTATGGTATCAAAGTAAAAAACCAAACCAAAGTTCTGTTTCTATTCACCCCTGTGTTTCTATTCACCCCGTTTTACGGTATTTGTTGTTATAGCGCCAACAGAAATACATAATTTGTGGAAATTCCAACTGTCTAGCTATGGCGGTTTCTGAGATACAGCCTGGTGACAGAAAGATGGACAGGCGGACAGACAGCAAAGTCTTAGTAATTGAGTCCCGTTTTTACCCTTTGGGTACGGGACCCTAAAAAATTGAGTCAATCCAATTGCGCGCCACCAGGCATCCTCAATTATTTTCTTTCATCCAGCAATAATCATCACTTTAACAGTCATAAAATTGTAATAAACTAACTTGTTTAACATCTTCCAATAGTACAAGAGCCTGCTTGTATTCTGGAGGGTCGGAGTTCAGCTGCTCTCTGAGTATATCAAAATAAGCCTTGTGCATTGTCTCCTTGACTAGTTTTTGATAGCTGAAATGAGACATAGGAAGTGAAAAGATAAAAAGGACATGAGGTTGAAGTTCTTAGCTTTCAAGGTATAGGTAACAAAGGAGATAACTAACTATAATTGTTACTTAATAATTAGCATGATGACCAATGGATGCCATCACTACAAAACCTGATCAATGGTTACATATGTCAACAGTATTCTTGACAAAGAAAACCGTCCATTTCCACCTCATACCTTGAAATTAAGAAAATCATCGGACATTTGTTAATGACGCCTTAATCTTAAAAACTCAGTTGAATTGAACAAGTCATTAATAAATATTAAAAATCATTCATTTCCATCTATTGGTTTACTTGAAAACTTCTAACATATCTGACGACACTGGTTACTTATGTATTTTGTTGACTGTACATGACATCCTTATAGATTTTTATTAGGAAGTAAACAACTGACAAGCATAATAAAGGAGGTTGAATTGTATTCATAGGTGTGTATGTTTGTAAAGAAAAATAGGTGCTCACATATGATTAACTACTAAAAAATCGTAAGAATAAATAATTTCTATATCTGAAAATTTTTCAGTTCAGATATCTAAAAATCTAATAATTAGTATAAATATAATATAAATATATATTATTATTATTATTATATTATTATATTATATTATTATAAATAGCTACTGTATTAAATGAAAAACTAAAACTGTCAAGATTAATTAACTTGAAACAATAACAAAGGCTTTCTTTATAAAAACCATAAAATAAATAGCAAGACTTGTAGGTTACATTTAAAGTTTCAAATTCCACATAAAATTATAGCTTACCTATTATCGGGTGGCTCAAAAGGTTCCAGCTTGAAGTCCTGGTCAACAGCTATCTCATGAGCTAAGGCCATGTTCTGCATACCATGGGCAGCCTTCATGATATCCTCTAGAGTCACAAACTTGGGAGGAGAAGCACCTGTGATGGTGGAACCTCTCACTCTGAACTGTATTGGTTCACTGGCATAGTAACTGTGGAAGAGGCATAGATATTCATAAACAAATGCATGTGGTTGTCATAGAGAAAAAGTATTGATTAAATACTAGTTTAGATTTTGAGATTATTTTTTAGGCAACAATGGCAGAGCCCAAAAGGAGGGTTGTATTTTTTTGTATTGACACTTTTTCAGTGTAAAAACTTACAATAATTATTTTGTGTGCCCACAACCCACCTACCGAGTCATTGTTATACATACTACTGTAGGCTTGTGTTTATGCCCAGTATCCAACAAGCAAGTCCAATTCTTAGTGTACTACATAGATTTATGGTTTATAATTGCATCATTGTATAAACAGGTATAGAAATTGGGGTCTGGAGGCAACAGTCCTTGCACACATGCACGACAAGAGCATGAAGATGCAACGCCGGGGCGAAATTCCGCTGCCACGACAAGTCGAGGCATGGCGGACAGAGCTCCGGCGGGATCTCAGGGCGAAATGGCGTCAGCGACTATCGCAACCTCGTTCGGGGCGCGCCACAATTGGGGCGATAAGGCCCATCCTTGAGGCGTGGCTGGAAAGACCTCACGGCGTTCTCTACTTCCGCACGACGCAGGTGCTTACCGAACACGGAAAGTTCGCTAAGTACCTGTTCCGGATTCGTGCGGAGGATTCACCCGGGTGTCGCCACTGTGCGGAACACCCGGAGGACACGGTGGAGCATACTGTAGAGGTATGCCCCGCCTGGGCGGAGCATCGCCGTGTCCTCGTGGGGGCAATCGGTTCAGGCCATGGTCCGGAGTGAGGAGGGATGGCAGGCGGTCGCCTCCTTCTGCGAAGCAGTAATGCTAGCAAAGGAGGAGGCCGACCGCATCAGGCAGAGGCAACGGGCGCTCGCCCCAGCCCGCCGGGATTCCGATCCCGATTTCCGGCCACCGTAGGCGCGGGCTTGCGGACGGCATGCAATGGGTAGCACGCT
Source organism: Leucania comma (assembly GCA_958295575.1). Taxonomy (NCBI): domain Eukaryota; kingdom Metazoa; phylum Arthropoda; class Insecta; order Lepidoptera; family Noctuidae; genus Leucania; species Leucania comma. The sequence continues at coordinate 15,461,292 of OY282477.1, read as the reverse complement.
GTCCGATCGTCCGGTAACCGACCGGACCGGGCCCAAGTCGTCGACGGCGCGTTCTGTTTCCGCGCGCCTCAAGGAGCTGTCAGCACACCGAAGAGGCCCAGCATGCTAAATGCAGGCAGGCAGGGTCGAAGCCTACTGGGGTCATGGGTTAACTTCCGAAAAGAATACCCGGCCCCGGCACGATAGGCTACGAAGGAACGGGGTAGGTTTTTAGTCAGTAAGAGTCTGACACTACTGCCCGCTCCGCCCAAGGGCGGGATTTGTCATTGGATGATTTTACCTACCATAAAAAAAAAACAGGTATAGAAATAAAAGCATTCTTTTTGGAAATGATTTGCACACTAATTTGGGGGTTTTTTTTATGGTAGGTAAAATGGTAAAATCATCCAATGACATATCCCGCCCTTGGGCGGAGCGGGAAGTACACTAATTTGGGGTTGAAATATGTAGTTTTACGTTATACTAGCTTTTGCCCGCGACTTCACTCCCACTTTACCCTACCCTACCTAAGAACCTTCTCCTGACAATAACAAACACAACAAAAAAAGAATTAGCAAAATAGGTCCAGCCTTTCTCAAGATTAGCTTAGCAACACATTCAGCTATTCATTTTTATATTATAGACGATGGATAATTAGTTTAGTTTTCTATTTTGGACTAACTGACATTTTGACAATTCAAAAGTTTTTTTTTCAAAAATTCAAAAGTATTTTTTTTTTTTTTTCAGAAATTCAATAGTGAATGTAATTGGTCTATTTGAAATAAACTATTCTGATTCAAATAATAATTTTGTATCCCTGTTCTAAACTGGTTATAATATGAACAGAATAATGAATATCAATAAATATAAATCATGATTATCAATAATCACAATATAAACAGATTCAAATTAGAATCTGACAGATTTAAAATTAATTCAAAGTTGTATCTAGTTTTTATTTGAGATATTATGGGCGGTGTTCTAGAACACAGTTTTCCTGTTTGCTTCACATTGAACAAACAAAGAAACTTAGTACAATGATATTTTTTCTTTGATATTACTGTTTTAGCATATTTCTTTTCAATTAATTATAAACCAGAGATACTGATCCCACTTTTATGACTTGCAAAACTATGTTTAACATGTAAACAAAACAATGTTAATATTGTTAACTTTTATTTGAGATTATGAAACAATATCTATTACGATTAAATAGTCATAGGTTTAATTAAATAATATTGCAGTTAGCAAAATAACTAAATTCATATTTAGATTAAAATTACTTCCATAGTATGAAACTATCACAATCTTAGACTTTTTCTATATTTTTTTTTATTGCAACAAACACTGTTTATTCACATTACATTTCTTAAATATAAAAAACCATTGCCCTAAACAAGATGCTAGTAAACAAAAATGTTATAATCTAGATATTAATGACACAAAACAAAGAAACCACAAACCTTGAAGCAGCAGCAGGCATGGGTTGAGATGGGGTCCGAGTATTCTTGTCCCCCTTACCAGATCCCTGCGACCCCGATGAACTAGCACCTTCGCGATCGCCCATTGCGAAAATTTAACACAAACTGACTGAGCTGAGGTAAAAACTGTAATCTCCGTAATCCATATAAGGCTGCCTACTCAACGGCACAGTATGAAAACGGTCAAATCATCGAACACAATCACCTTGACTCATAACAACACATAACCTAACTTTTACAATAAAGCAACGCTAAGTTTTTCGATTTTCCGCGCGAATACTGTAAACATAAACTGCGCATCAGGTTTTTATTGACGTTGTGATTATTTTGCACGAATTTTTGTGATGTTTTCGTTTATTTTTAACGAAATTCAACAGATGTTTTCATAAACTTGTCAATTTTGTTGGTTGTCAAAATCGTTGTTGACGTTTCGTTTCGTTACCTTCTCGCACAAAGCGTCTCGTTCTATACAGCTTAGAAAAATAACTTCTGCGGAAAATTTTGACAATTTAGGTTGGCAATATAAATTCATTAACTGTTATTGCGATTCTTATCTAGTTACTTATTTTATTGAGATTAATTATAGGCAATTTTCAGTTTTAAAACAAAGAGATGGTAAAAGACCCAGTGGCGGGAGTCCGATATGTTGTCAGACCAAAATAATGGTATCCAAACGACCGGCGTGACGACCAGAGGTGTAGCATACTCGTAGTTACTGTGGTCTCTATTGTACTGGGAACCATAGTATACAATGCCCTCCACATCGCCAAAGATAGGACAATATGACAAATTGACAAATAGTCCAAAAGAAAGTTATTCGTCGAGGTCACCCTCAGAATTGAGGATAAGCTATAAATAAGTACCTACCAAAATCAATTATTAAAAGTTTTCTATTTAAGTAAGAAAAAGATAACTGGCTCTCGCAAAGAGCAACTGAAGGATAACTGATAGTTTTAGTTAGTTAAAGGCTTTTTTTTTAGGGTAGGTAAAATCATCGAATGACAAAATATCTTTCGCCCTTGGGCGGAGCGGGAGATAGTGTCAGACTCTTACTGACTAAAAACCCCGTTCCTTCATTGCCTTGGTTCCAGGGCTCTGGTATGCATTTTCATACTTTCCCAAGGCCCCGGAGTAGGCTTCGACCCTGCTGGGCCCCTACAGTTTGTTGACAACTCCTTGAGGGGGGAGGGGGACAGTGCGCACCGTTGACGACTTGGGCTTGTTCCTGACTGTTACCGGACGGACGGACAGCGAGCTACCCATTGCTCGCCGTCCGCAAGCCGGCGCCTACGGTGGCCGGAAATCCGGATCGGAGTCCCGGCGGTGGCGGCGGCGGAGTGTGCGCCGTTGCCTGATGTGGTCGGCCTCCTCCTTTGCTAGCATTACTGCTTCGCAGAAGGAGGCACCCGCCTACCACTGCTTCTCGCTCCGGACAATGGCCTGTACCAAGGCCCGGGTGGCACTCCCTTTCGCTTCATTTAGAGCTGGAGAAGTAATTTTTGATGATTTATTGATTTCCCTCGTAAAAAAACAGATCTTAAGTCTCGCAGGTGGACAGCATAAAAAAAGGTGAGAGACAAAGGATTTGAGAAGTTTGAAGTTTGTATAGCAACATCAAGTTGCAGGATGCATACAGTACGCGGCACTCCACTTCGATTGAGATCCGAAAATCGGTTATACCTAATCCTTGTCTCACAACTTGAATAACCATGATCGACCTTAAATGTAACAATCGAAGTCGGGGGTAGTACGTAACCCATAGCAAAGGGTTCAACTTATTTTCCGCGTACTATACCTTCTCCTAAGTCTGTCATACAACAATGATTTAATGGCTCAGTCCTTTCTGCAAGAAAAAATATCCACCACCTCAAACAATGAACAAACAAAAACCCCGGATAGACTCTTCGTTTTCCGAGGCCGTTTGCCATAACACGCCTCGATTCTTTCTTTTATTAGGTACTATAAATCTAGTTCTATTCTACATACGTTACAATTTAAGACTATTAAGTGTTATAGGTACAGACGCCAGCACGTCAATCTACCGCAATCTGTAAAATTTTACCAATCGAACATTAACCTTCCATTATTGCGATAAAGTTGAAACTCTATTGAAGAAATTTGACAGATTGAGGTAGATTGATGTGCTGGCGTCTGTACTACTATAACACCTAATAAATAGTCCTGTGCAAAATGTTAAATGGACTGACTTGACCTCAAAGTACCGTTTCAGGAATTTTAGTCTTAAAATTAACTCTAATTTTCCGGTACCAAAAATGGTTGTGGCACTTACCTATTTTCTCTTTAGAAAGTTTTCAAATTAGTTACTGGTCGCAAAAGCTTTTGGTAGGTAAGAAAGTATTTGAGAAATCGATGTTGTTTATTATGGCTCCCGAAAACTTTTTTGTTTTACGTAAAGAAATTTATAATTTTTAAATTTTATAATTTTCGGCTAGGTAAATGCTCGATGAGATTGGAAAGAGATTACGATAAGCTTGTGTTTAAGGTTAACACAGCCAGTTGCTCCTGCCGGAGTTTACGGATTAATCTTATACGATCATACACGATTTGCACACATAGATTTAACGCCGGGGCGAAACTCCGCTGCCGCGTCAAATCGCGACGTGGCGGACAGAGTTCTGGCAGGATCTCATGTGGTATGAAGACTGACTGTCGCAAGTCGCAACCTAGCGCTAGGCACGCCAAAATCATTATGATAAGTCTTCTTTTTGTGAAGTGGCTGGAGAGACGCCACGGCGTCCTCACCTTCCACAAGTTCGGGAGTTTCCTGTTTTGGATTCAGGTGCAAGTACGTGGCGGGGTCCTAGAACTTAAAGAGAAATTGAAGGAACACAGGTGGATTTAATCAGTAAAAGCCTGAAACTCCTGCTCGCTTCATTTAGAGCGGGAAAAGTAAATTGATGATATCCTACGAAAAAAAACATACACTCACCAATTGCTGGCCCATGCGATGATTCAAAGATCTTAGTCAAAATAAGTCAATTTGCTAGTCTATACATCCAGAACGACCCAACACTGATTGCTCCTAGACATAGCAGAATCCTTCAGTCATTTACATCATGACATGGGAGTGATGACGATGATCTGGGAAAAAGCGTTTTCCATTTATTATTTTATTCCATTTATTCCATTCCCCAAAAACTAATAAAATCTATTAGGTATAGCTAAATTTAACTTTAAAAACGCCCGTATAGAAAGTTAAATTTACCTATCAGCTTTTCATTTAACACAAACTACAAAACAAAACAAGAGGCTAAACTAAATCAATCCTATTAAAACGTAGAAGATAAAGCAAAGAAAAGGAACGAAGGTAAATTTTCTCAAGTTTAAAATGAAATAGTTGTGAAAAAGCAATCCGCCCCGCTAAAGGCAAGGCTGTACGTTTGCCTAGGTAAATTAGTTGCTAGTTCTGTCTGTGAGGAAGTTAGATTGCCCCCTTGACTCTGCACGGCTCTTTAATTTTTCTCTGAAATATACTTAGTAGTTGCATTGCTGGCTTTTGCGTATTATGAAATTGCTTTTGGCTTAACGGATATTTAAAATGTATAGGAAGCATCTGTGATACATATACACCGTTAAATTTTGATCGTTTTAATCCCGTAGAGGGTCAATTCGGTACATGAAACACTATCGATTTGTAAAGATAAAATTAAAAAATAAAGAACACCTACCTAATAGGTACATAATTGACGTAAAACGTATTATCTAATAATGTGTTTTACGTTCAAATAAAATCCCTAATATTACCTACCTATATAGAAGTTTAAGAGCAGTGGTAGCCGAGTGGTAGCGGCCCCGACTTACGAGTTGTAGGTCGCGGGTTCAAACCCAGCCAGGAGTATTTACTTTGTGTAATTTATTTCATCACCACTGCTCTCAAAACGGTGAAGGAAAACATCGTGATGAAACCGGCATGTCTTAGAACCAAAAATGACATCCATCAAACCGCACTGGGCCCGTGTGCTGGATTACGGCCCATTCCCTTTACAGAGGAGGCCTGAGTCCCAGCCGTGGGAACATTATAAGACTGATGCTATGCTATGATATATAGAAGTATGGTGTTCGTGTCGCATTGCATTGCCTATCTCTCAACTTCTATTTAAATTTTAGTCTTGGGTTAGAGTTTTTCAGCCAGTATACCATATTCACATCAACGATTGCATCACTGCTTACCATCAGGTGGGATTGCAGTCAAGCACTAGTTTATAACAAATAAAAAAATAAAAATACTAAACTACACTTGCGATAAGTTTCCTCGTAGAAGATTAGGTAGTACTTTTAGTTTTACATTAGTATTTTAGAAGTTTTTTGAAGTTGCTGTCATGTCGTGAATCCTTTATGCACTCAGATGATTTATTGAGCCTATAGAATATAAAAAAACGTTGGGTTGCCTACTTGTTTCCTGGCATAGCTCTGGGTTGCCAGGTATAAACAGGTATGTCGGTATATACCAGGTATCTTCACCCATTTGTTTAATAAATCAAAATATGTGCTGTTTCATTGGAAATACGATGATATGTATGATATGAATGTTACTTTTTGAGAGGAAAGGAAGGAAGGAAGGTAAAAGGTGAGACATAATGTCTCCCACATTATGTCTCACTTTTGCTAGGACTTTGCTTGTCTCTTCTTACTGGTCTTATTAAAACCATATAGATCGTATTCTTATTTGCTTTTCAAATGAACGCTTACAATCAGTAGCATACAAATACGATGAGTTTATATTGTTAACCACAATATTTAACTAATGGAGTGTAGTACGGACTTATGATCGCCGCTCGTTCCAATCCGTTTCAGTTGAATTACCTCGGTTGAATTTACTTATAGTTGGAGTGTTGGCTTAACTAGAGTTTAGTGCATTTGTTGCCAAGTTAAACAGCTTTGGAATTGCATTCTGATAAGTACGATGGAACATAGATTTTGTGATGGCTAACCCCTCTGTCGACGGGGGTATTATTATACGTAACAGTTTTTTTTTTTAATGGTAGGTAAAATCATCCAATGACAAGTCCCGCCCTTGGGTGGAGCGGGAAGTAGTGTCAGACTCTTACTGACTAAAAACCTACCCCGTTCCTTCATGCCTATCATGCCGGGGCTGAGCCTTCCTTTCAGAAAACGGCCCTTAACCCCAGCAGGCTTCGACCCTGCCTGCCTGCAGCTAGCAGGCTGGGCCTCTACGGTTTGCTGACAGCTCCTTGAGGCGCGCGGGAACAGAACGCGCCGTCGACGACTTGGGCTCGATCCGGTATGTTACCGGACGATCGGACAGCGTGCTACCCATTGCACGCCGTCCGCAAGCCCGCGCCTACGGTGGCCGGAAATCGGGATCGGAATCCCGGCGGCGGCTGGGGCGAGCGCCCCGTTGCCTTTGCCTGATGCGGTCGGCCTCCTCCTTTGCTAGCACTACTGCTTCGCAGAAGGAGGCGACCGCCTGCCATCCCTCCTCACTCCGGACCATGGCCTGAACCAAGGCCCGGCGAGAGAGATCGCTGCCGCCGATTGCCCCCACGAGGACACGGCGATGCTCCGCCCAGGCGATTATACGTAACAGTGCGCTTTTTAGAAAATCAAATTTAAAAAATCTATATAAAAATGAAAGTCGTGTTGGTTACACTATTTATAACTCAAGAACGGCTGAACCGATTTGGCTGAAAATTGGTGGGAAGGTACCTTAGACCCAGGAGAAGGACATAGGATAATTTTTATCTCGTTAAATAAAAAAAAGTCCAAAACCTGCTAATTTATTGGTATAAGGTATCGCATCTAGAGCGGGAGCTAACGTACAGTCAATATTCAAAAGCAAACCAATGAGGCATACTCATTGGTTTCGAGCGAATGTCCTTGGTTCGACCCGAGCAGAATGTATGACAATGAAAATGATGTCACTCGATGAGTCTATTGACGTTTCTTTGTTTTCAGAGTCAAAGACTCGAGATAAAGAAACACGTCTCATGCACCTCTAGACGATATGTCATTAAATCGGACGTAAGTATCTATTATTCGCGGCACGTAAGTTGAACCACGACCTTCAATGCGCAGTAACAGATTCGGATCTCAATCGAAGTTCGCCACAGCGGAAGGCCATAGCAATGACGGCCATTTTAGTTTAACTTATTTGCCGCGTGCAACACCTTTTTACGTAAGAAAACATTAAATGACTTTTCCCGCTCTAGGTGGAGCGAGCGGGACGTCAGACTTTTACTGACTAAAACACACCTTTGTGTTTTCATTTGCCTTTTGCGGCGGCTAAGGTAACTGTTTCGTGTTTGGTAATCTTTAAAACTTGTCAAGGCGTAAGTAATTCAGAGTTTTAAACTGTTATGCACCAAGAGAACACCGGCCGCCAAGGGTACAAGATGTGTGCATTTAGTGCCGGCCAGCTGCGCACGTATAGAGCCCCACTGACTCTTCAATCCATTTTCTTTGCGAAATATTGATTACATTTACATTTGCTATGTACATTCAGAAGAATACATTACCAGCTGTTTTTTTGTGTATTTCTAAAGATCAAAACCCGCTTGCGAAAAAAGTTGCAAAAATTTTTTTTTTTTTTATTAGACAAATGTATTAATCCCACAAAAAAAAAAAAACATAATAAATTTTGATAATGTTGTACATGAATCTACTCGTATAATAAACATATTTTTTTTTCGAATTTTGACGAGTAGGTTTCAGAAAGTTACTGTTTTATGGCACTGTTCGGGCGCTAGGCCCTTAACCAATCAGAGAAACAGACGCGGTAAACGTTGTAATCGCGGTAACTTAAGAAGATCTTGAACTAAGACCTCTGGATTTGCTGCATAAACGTTACAAACTATACAGTAGGATTTCCTATAGCCTCTTGTATAGGATTGTAAGGTCGAGCAATAAGCTTAGTTCGAAGGCTTAGCCAAGTTGATAATAATCTACAATCGTTAACGGTAGTAGAAAACTAATCAAATGTTTGGGAATGACATCATCACAAATGAATAGAATAATATTCTTGATAAATGTTCATCGCTACATCTTGTAGTTTTATGGTATAAATGGTAGCCAAGTTACAATTTTTGTAGAACGAGCGATCGACTCACGCGCGTCAACATGGCTTCAAATTTGTCTGAAAAAAAAAATGCAGGTTTCAAAAAAATAACTCTAAGATATACAAGATCTTGTCTCCCACACTCACGCAATAGAATCACGACAAAGCCAAGCAAATATTACTTATCTACATCTTCCGACCGTCTTAACCACTGTAATATGCTCTATAGTAGAATTTATTAGCACTTTGGGCGTGCACAGTGATTAGAAATGTAGATTGTGAGGACAAAAACTACGCTTAGTAGACCGAGGAGCGCTTAGCATAGTAATTAAGTGTTTTGGATGTGCCGGAAATTAATAATGGGAGATATGGGGATGCGTTCGCTTTATTATCTGGCTGGGTGAGATTAGCCACGTAGGTACCGATTTGGGAAGTAGAAATCTCCTTCGTGATACTTATGTGACTTGTTCTGGTTGGGAAATCATCAAAGAACCCTTTCTTTCCGCTCTGGGTGGAGTGAAAGGAAGTGTCAGTCTTCTATTGATTAAAGATTGAGCTGATCTGGCCAGGTAGAATCGAATTGCACTTTCCTGTGTTGCTATCCTTTTCTATCACTTAGAACCATCATTTACTAGAGCAAGAAAGAAAGCGGTGCATGCAGTGGAATCGACGAGGCGTTCCGTAACACGCTCTTTTTCTCGCTATAGTAAATAACGTAAGAAGCGTAGAAAGGTGTGATTCAGATGTTGCTCAACCCTAAAACTCACGAAGTTGCCCTATACGTCCCAGGGCTGCAGCAACTCTTTCGAACAATCCTGCAGTCATTGACGCCAGTCCTTCTGGGGCCCCAGTCTGCTATTGTCATAATATCGTCATTTCAACACGATCCCATTGTCATTTTGCTACAAATTCGTATTTCATAATGGTCGATCATTGGTCGGTTAGTGGTCTCGTAATAGAATTGTCTTATGAGCTGTCTTGTAACGAATTAGAAGCAATGACAGCACAATGACGTTGTAATGATAGTGTACACCGCAAAAATCTGCGTTGCGGTGGGCCGCACTGCAGATTTTAGCGGCGCGGCGTTGCGATGCGGTTATGTGTTTCGGCCCTAAAGGAGATGGAGAGACCTATGTATGCCCCTGATAGCTTGATTGTGATCAGAAGAGAATGTTCAGTCAATTTTTATCAGGATCAACTTGGAATCTACTCCGCAGATTGCATTGATCGTAAAACATAGTACACATAAAGTCCTTGTCAGTCCCTTGAATCGTAAAAATGAACTGCGAAAAGGGTCTTTGATAGGCGATGAGTCCGCAACGGCTTAGCTATTGACGTTCGACTGCATTTTACAACTATCGTCATTTGCAGAGAGATATTATGCCAGGCAAAAAGTAACGGAACTAGTAATAACGGAATTGAATTGACAAGCGGAATTTTAAAATTGTTATTCGGAATCAAAATCGAAGGTAGACGCGTCAAATGAAATATTAATAAAACTGTGAATAAAATTAATCAAAAACTTGTCTAAGCGTGTTTTTAAAGTCATGCGGATTTCACGACGCATGTGGATTTGTTCCACATTTCAAAATTCAAATTTCGAAAGCATTTGCATTGCATGCATTACAATAAATACTTCTTGTATGAAAGGGAACACACACATTTTACGGAGGTTACGCATTTTGCACGATATGCGATATTAAAAACACCCTAGGTAGGTATAAATAAAACGCGAACTCAGAACATGCGAAATAAGAAAAGAAAATAACATGTGAAAGAGTAATCGACAGAAGGAACGGAGGAGAGACAAGTATAACTAAACCTGTTTTATCTCCGATGTAATTTCCGATTAAAATTTGTCGGAACCGAAATCGGAATCGAAAGGGCAAAATTAATCGGAAGTTCCGAATTTTCGGCATCGGAATCGTACTTTCGTAACATCTCCGATTCATACGAAGTGTTACCTCTGTTCTACAAAACGAAATAAATATAGCTCAATACTTCGATTTCGTTATTTACTTTAGTAAATAAGGACATTTCAAAATCCTTATTGTCTTTTCTTTTCCTAATAAAAGTTCAATTCACTCTACCCAAGATTTTTTAAATCACAGCAACAAAATACAGAAAGTACTTCAGAAGCGTTCAAGAAACAATTTCTTAGTGCCTAGGAGTTGGACGCGGGGTTCATTAAAAATGTGGTGGTATTCTGCCAGCGGCTTAGCTGAGGCGCCTCCACCAAACTAGCAACTTTCCTGACTTATAGACTTAATATAAAGTCTGTGGACGGCTTTGTTTTCCTGTTAGTTATTTACAGGTTTGTTCCTTACTAGTTGATGGTAGTTTATTGGGGAAATCGTTTTGTGGAGAGAGCATTTGATAGTGAAGTTTGTGGCGGTAGAAATCCTTTGAAATCTGTTATTGACAATTTATTAGTATCTATGGAGGTGTTGGAAAAATTATGAGTGCTGGTAACACACTGACACGACAAAAAACTGGTCAAGTACGAGTCGGTTACGTACAAAATTACCTGTGTAAATAGTTCAATTCCTGAATATAGTCTCGTAGATTTTTCCGAAACACAAAAATAATATTTGTAATGCAACAATCGACTACGCGAAGGCCTTCGATAGTGTTTGTTACAATGACATTTTTATTTCTCTTAATAACCAGGACCTTGAGAAACTATATATAGGCTTGCTTAAAATAATTTTATTACAATAGCTCCGCAAACATTAAATTTAATACCTCAGGACCATCTTTTAAAATTGAAAGAAGTGTCAAACAAGGTGACTCGCTCTCTCCCAAATTTTTTACAAGCACATTGAAGGAGGTATATAAGTCACTGGCAGCCTCATGGAATACCAAAGGCATTGACGTCGGTAACAAAAGGTTAACAAATCTCCGATTTTCCGACGATGTAGTCATTTTTACCCCCACAGCCCAGGAACTACAAACAATGCTCTAAGAATTGAGCAAGGTTACCCTCAAGGTTGGACTCGCAAGGAACCGATTTAAAACGAAAGTGATGATCAACAGCATCAAATGTAGGATCGAGACAGATGCGCAGGAAGTACATTATGTCGATGAGTTACTACTTGGGCCAGTTAGTATCTTTCAAAAACAGTCAGGAAAAGGAGATAGATCGACATATTCAGAACGCCTGGAGAAGCTACTCCCTGAAGCGTGAACTCATCGACATGTGTAATTGTGTACTCTGGTCATCCTAACCTACGGTGCTCAGACTTGGTCACTCACTGAACTACAAAAGTTCTGCCTTCGGGTTTGCCAGAGAGCTATGGAGCGCAGCATTCAGGGCGTAAAAATAACAGACCGAATACGAAATGACACTCTGCGCTCCATGACGTGCAAAATAGTCATGGGCAAAAAGGCTGCCAGGGATAAATGGGATTGGGCGGGTCACTTCAGTCGCATGCACAGAGACCGCTGGGCAAGCGTCGCCACACAGTGGGTTCCTGCAGGAAGAAAGCGCCGTCGAGGCCAGCCTAGAAAGAGGTGGTGGGATGATCTGGACGCGTACTGCGAGGACTGGTTTGAGATGGCGCGGGAGAGACAGCGGTTAGGACTTGGGGGAGGCCTTTGCCCAGCTGTGGGAAAGTAAGGGCTATTCAAAAAGTAATAACAAATTGACTGTTTTCAGATTATACTCGTAATCCTATACTTGTGCATATAAGACCTTGCTATAAACCTAATTTCAGGATTCTGGATTAACAAATCTATGTAATGAATACATAGATTTAAATTTATTTCGGGATAAAAACTGAGAAGATTTTCAGTTTTCAAAGTATAAAATTAATCCTGTATTATGCTACGCTGAACTTAATCCAGTTTACCATCGCAAAAACAAGATCCACATGAATCTCCCATTGTAAATCAGAATCACAATGCTCCAACAGTAAAATTAAACCGAAAAATCTGGGCTTATTGACAATTAAAATCAGACTGTTATTATCCTATTTTTTATTAAAGGCCTGACAATTATCACCAGTAATAACGGCTTCGAAGGCCGGTCGACCAAATTCACATACACAAACAAGGATTAAAGAGTTTAAATTATTTTAAGAGATTAAAACGCATGATAAAACAGTGTATCCGTTGTCGACACTCCGGCCCAATGTTAATTTAACTTTAAATCCTGTTTTTAAGCAGATTGCTCTGGCACCCATATTGTATTTATTGTTCTTAACACATTAAACAGGATCAGAGTTCTGTACGTAAATTATGTTTGGACATCTGTGTGTTTGTTTAGAGGATTAAGTAGTTTAGGGTTCTGTGATTGGGTTTTCATTTTATGCAAGAGCCAAAACTGTACTTATGTTTTTTGTTTTTAAGGGGTTATTTATCCATGGGTTGTGCGAAAGTGAACAGGCAGGCAGGGTCGAAGCCTGCTGGGGTCCTGGGTTTTTTTTATGGTAGGTAAAATCATCCAATGACAAATCCCGCCCTTGGGCGGAACGGGAAGTAGTGTCAGACTCTTACTGACTAAAACCTACTCCGTTCCTTCGAAGCCTATCGTGCCGGGGCCGGGTATTCCTTTCGGAAGTTAACCAATGACCCCAGCAGGCTTCGACCCTGCCTGCCTGCAGTTAGCAGGCTGGGCCTCTTCGGTGTGCTGACAGCTTCTTGAGGTGCGCGGGAACAGAACGCGCCGACGACGACTTGGGTTCGGTCCGGTCGGTTACCGGCCGATCGGGCAGCGTGCTACCCATTGCACGCCGTCCGCAAGCCCGCGCCTACGGTGGCCGGAAATCGGGATCAGAAACCCGGCGGCGGCTGGGGCGAGCGCCCCGTTGCCTCTGCCTGATGCGGTCGGTCTCCTCCTTTGCTAGCATTACTGCTTCGCAGAAGGAGGCGACCGCCTGCCATCCCTCCTCACTACGGACCATGGCCTGAAACAAGGTCCGGCGAGAGAGATTGCTGCCGCCGATTTGTTTTTAGGGGGTTATTTATCCATAGGTTGTGCGGAAGTGAACAGGCAGGCAGGGTCGAAGCCTGCTGGGGTCATGGGTTTTTTATGGTAGGTAAAATCATCCAGTGACAAATCCCGCCCTTGGGCGGAGCGGGAAGTAGTGTCAGACTCTTACTTACTGACTAAAAACCTACCTCGTTCCTTCGTTGCCTATCGTGCCGAGGCCGGGTATTCCTTTCGGAAGCTGACCCATGACCCCAGCAGGCTTCGACCCTGCCGGCCTGCAGCTAGCAGGCTGGGCCTACGTTTTGCTGATAACTCCTTGAGGCGCGCGGGAACAGTACGTGCCGTCGACGACTTGGGCTCGGTCCGGTCGATTATCGGACGATCGGACAGCGTGCTACCCATTGCACGCCGTCCGCAAGCCCGAGCTGGGGTCATGGGTCAGCTTCCGAAAGGAATACCCGGCCCCGGCACGATAGGTAAGGAAGGAACGGGGTAGGTTTTTTGTCAGTAAGAGTCTGACACTACTTCCCGTTCCGCCCAAGGGCGGGATTTGTCATTGGAGGATTTCCCATCTAAAAAAAGGGGTATATCATCAAATAACTGTTCCCGCTCAGGGTGGAACGTGAGGGACTTTCATTAGGATAGAAGAAACTAGAATAGAAAGAAGTTAGGATAGAAGCACCAATAAAAAGAGTACTTCCGTAATTTAAACAATGATCGTAATTCACAAATAAAATGATTTAATAACGCCAAAGATAATTCAATTCCATGATTTCATATATAGATTTTCTTCGATTCCTATAACTACCAATATTTAGTCAAGCCGCAGTACATCTCATAAAACGGATTCCACCATTCTCTGAACGTCTTGTAACTTGAGTTATGTTTCAACCAACTTTCATTGTTCAGGAATCGACATAACGTACATGCGTTTAAAATTTTTGACTCTTTCATGGCGTAGTGGTTCCGCCATCTGAAGAATTCGTAGTATTTCGTTTTATTCTGAATTGCTTCATACATCAATTTTGCTGTCAACTTTTCACCAAGTCTCGAGGCCTCTAAGTAAGAGTTTGGAGGTAGAAATCTGAAAACAAGTTAAAGATATTATTATGGAATTATGAGAGTATATCATTATGGTAATATGAGAGGTCTATGGATGAAGAACGGTTTGGTTTATAGAAAGAAACAATCTTGGGCCTGGTCCCGATCCCCTATTCCTTTCGCAATCTCTGCTTTCAATGCTCTTTTGGGTGCTAAACCTGATTGTGATGTGTTCGCGGATGAATGGAAGATGATCTTGTCTATATGTCTGGAGTATATTATAAGGTGAGTGTTTGACTGTCGTGTCTGTGATAAAACCTTGCCTGGGTGGGTATCATTAAAGAGTTATTAAATGGATTTTGAGTTATGATGGGGTCAAAAGTAGCTCCAAATGGTTCGTGTTACGTGTGTAACTCGCCAATTATGTCTTTGCTTGATACGATAACGCTTTGTTGTCTTTGTTTTATTTTTACCTTGAAATATTCGTAGGTTCCAGGATCAATGCAATTTATTTCTTGACCAGGAAATAGAAACATTTTGAAACGTTGTGAAATATAATTTTTTTATTGCTTGATCGCGATCCCACCAGATGGTAAGTAGTGATGATTGCATCACTTCTTCCACACTTCGTTGATGGTGAGGCGCACTAGTTTATTAAGAGTCTTTTAACTTTGCCCTGAAGACATAAATTATAATCGGACTGGCAGGCCGCAGTAGGCAAATTGTTCCAGTCCTTCGATGTAAGCGGAAATTTGTATGAATCATTTCATTTTATGAAAATAATGTAAAATAAAAAATAAACAGAGACATACTTGTTATAATGAGCTCCACCAAGCACTACGGGAACAGCATTGTTGTTATAAGCAAACAATACAGAACGGGTGATGAAGTCGTCCGCCAAAGAATCTTCAAATGCCAGATAAAAGTAGTAATTGGTTCTTATCCGATAGAAGCATGGCTTCAAAGACGTCCTGCCACATTTCCTGGTACCACAAGGCCCAAAGATATCAACAGTCAGATTGTATTCAGATAAGTGTCCTTGCAAATTGTGTATGAAGTATTCCCTTTTGCTAGAGGTTGTGCATTTGTCCAGTATTACAGCAGCGGCTAGAGTCTTCGAAGATAGGGAGCTCATGAATTGCGGGGTGATTGGCTTCATATCGTATTTCCAATGGAGGTCTGCACCCAGTTCCTCATTATTTGTGTTATATACGGTGATAAATCTGAAGGGTATTGAGGATTGCAGCCTGGAGAGAAAAGATTTTATACACCATTAAATTTTGATCGTTTTAATCCCATGGAGGGTCGATCCGGTACATGAAACACTAAAGAAGTCAATGACCTTGTAGGTATTTGTCGGTCGTTTCGTACTACCTACAGGTCAATGAACTTGCCCAGCTGATGTTTACTTAAAGCAATTAATTTCGTACAAGCGTAAATTAATTCCAGTTTAAAAAAAGTACTTTATTTTTTTTAATTTTATCTTTACAAATCGATAGTGTTTCATGTACAGAATCGACCCTCCACGGGATTAAAACTATCAAAATTTAACGGTGTAGAGGTTAAAAATAAAATAAAATTACTAAAGGGCTGAAATAATTGAAATGTCTGTAAAAGGTAATCTCTGGATATATTGATTCGATTAGGATAGCCTTCATCGGAATACTACCATAATATTGCTGAGTTCTGAAGGAAAATATGTATATAACTCAGAAAATGTATGGTTCCTCTAAGCTAGGTCAAAAGTCGTAGGAAAAAAATTTAACATGGGTCATAATATCATTTAGATACAAAGTCTTAAAGTAAAAAAGTAATAAGCTTACTTATACGTCCAGGTCCAGTTGAAAAAATCATCATACAGTGGATTGCAAACAGGGAAATTGCCGGCAGAATCATTGGAAGCAAAAATATATTTCTGGGTTGTACTCCTCACTTTCGGTAAGCCTTTTACCGAACGGCTGACGTCCTGAGCATTAAAAACTATAGCGTCGAAGTATCTGAGATCCGAAAAGAGACTTCTGTTCATAGTGAAATAGCAGTTCAGATGTTCGCAGCGATTCCTTATAAAATATTTCTGGCCTTCTTCATCTATCCCAGGAACTTTAGTCCACATTAAAATATGTTTCATATCTGGGACGTATCTTTCGATTTTCTTTACAATTTTCATCGGCTCTTGTCTCTTGATGAAGTAGCTGAGGAGCGTTAAAATGACTAAGTGAATGATGAGTTTTAAGCACTTGACTATCCGCGCCATAATGTATGTAGAGTGTAGTATCTCGACGATTTAACGCAGTCGGAGCAGAAATATTAATGACTGCTGGTCAAGTCGTACATTGTTCTGACGCAAGTAAGAATTGAAGTTGATACAAAGATTTCTAGTGAAAACTCTTCTTAGTTCATAATTGTTTACATTTTTAATTGTCTTGGTTTTCTCGTTTACGGCATCAAAATATTTTCCAGAAATTAGACTGGAAAATTCTGAAAGACGTGCATTGTTACGTTAGAACATTTTGTTTTGTAAGGTTATCTAACATTAACAATATTTTCACATTTTCTACCGCAGAAATATTTTGTACTTTTATACTGAATAATTATTTAAATGATGATAGGTTTCGTTATCTAAGAAATATTTAAATAAAATACAGGAGTTTTAGCCAAAGAAAAATTTCATTATAACACAGAATCCGAATAAAATAAATTCGTTTTTTTTATTTGTCACAAATTCACAATACGATTTGCCGCGCTTTTTTCCAAAATGGCGACAATGCTTCGCGCGCTTATTGTGCACATGATGTGGGTTCGGTCGGACAGCGTACAAAATTGTCCGTGTTTTTTGAATTGCTTGTCCGATTAATGTTGTTACAAGGAAATCATTTTGATGGACGCTTTAGAAAACATTTTTTGTGCTTCAAATGTGATGTATGAATGTTAGGGGAAAATAAAAAAGGAAAAAAATCTAACCGATGTATACAGGTTTACGATTGCCCGAATATTTCTCAAACGAATGGAAATAAGCACTCAATAAATAAATTGTCATGATTAACATAATAAAGAATTTCACTTGGAATTTCATTTAATACCAAATGCTATCCTGCATTCAGCACTGAAACCGAATTCAAAGAAATTCAGATTTAGCTGTATAAGCGTATTACATTAAACCATTTAATAAATGTATAGCTTCTATTTCGTGCACAGAAATACCACGCAATATTCAAACGGCATAGCGAATACAATTCCAGTCGATATGAACAGTATGTCAGTGGTTCTATATGAGATTTAATACAGAGATTCGCAGATATTGTCCCGGTTGTTCAGTATTCAGGGGGTGGGAGTGATTTTCCAATGAGCGGGCTGGTACGAATGCAAAGACGCAATGTCTTCAGTGTGCCGCGGACAACGAGGCCTTATTCTGGGTAGGGTAATTCGATTATTGGTGATAGTGTTTCTTATGGACTGTTCAAAAGAGTTATCGTGGCTAGGAACGCAAAGGACGACTGAAGGACATGTGGGGTTTAGGAAGAAAAATTTGACTGCTCCACTCAAATCGTGAGATGTTATTAAGATTAAAAACAGTATTTCTGAAGGGCAGATTTATTTTAGTCTTCACCTAAACAGCTTGTAGAGCTTGTGAATAATATTTTCTGAATCCAAGACTAATTAATAAAGAAATTCAAATATTATCTACACTTTAAGGAAGAGGTGCCAGGATAGCCTACGAAATTTGATACGAAGTTTTTTTTACATTTTGATGGTCACTGTCAGATGTCATTTGCGACCAAAGTAAAATTTAATTACATACATACACAGAGACACTGCCCTGCAAAATGTAAAAAAAACATTAACATTTTTTTTTTAATTTCGAGTGTTATCCTGGCACGTTCACATAAAGACGAAGATGAAGAAGAAAAAAAAAAGTTTACACAAGAAAAAACAAACTATGCAATCATTGCAAGAAAAAACAAAGATACGATATTCATAGCCGCATATCCAGAATAGTCCCGTGGCAAGGTAGCGTGGTCCCGTCTGCTAATGAGATTCTTTGGGTCGCGGTTTGCATTTCAGATCAGGCAGTCTCGACGCCGACTCTGTCTGCCTTGTTCTACTGAACTCATGCTCCAGTAATGCTGCTAGTACTGCAGTTTGGGAGTTTAGTTTGGAATTTTATGCAGGTTTTTTAATGTAGTAGGTATTTAAGGTAGAATTAGCTGAATTGATATCGAGAGAACTGACGGAATTTACTAAAATAAGACTTAAAAAGGATCCTAAAATGATCACTCCTTTTTAGGGTTCGAATATTGCTATTTTTGACGGTTTGTCTTTCACTACGAATAATATTGTACAGGCGAAAGTTTCGATTCTTCCCACGCATAAAGTCGTAACATATTTTTAAGTAATTTTTTTTTTTGCAGTGTTATAAAAACGTAAAATAAATATTATTATTGCTTATTACATGCAACGTCTGGTACTGTGATTTTGAACTAATTATTGATTACACAATGCAAAAATATTAGTTTAAAGTGTTTCATGAAATGCTTGGATCATTAACAATTACGAAGACGAAATATCCTGAAAATATGCACTTTTTGCATTACGACCTTATAATATAGAGAACGAAAATCAGTTTATTTACACGGAATGACGCAACTAAAAACTAGACAAACATAAAATTAAATAATAAAACAAAACAACAACAACAACATAAAATTAAATTAATAAATTATTTATTTTCAGGCATTTTGGTCTGTAGACATAGTGGCGCAAAACCACTAAATATTGCGACATCCTGTTGAATTTATATAAGGATATCATTTGATAACTTCCTTTCGTATTATTTTAAATATTACAACATCCTGTTCAATTTATCATGAATGAAATGAAACAGAATTAAATGATAACTTCCTTTCTTAAAAATATCAGAGACAATTTTCGTTGTATTTATTTATTTTAATATTTTTCTACCTTTATATTGAATTTTTATGTTTGTCACTTTCTGTGTATAAAAACCGATGTAACGTGATTAGAAGGGCACTCTTTTGCCGCCCATGGAATAAACACCTTGAACTGAAGAAAGGTATTTCTTTATTATCACTCTATAGAATATTTATGCCATTTTATATGGCTGTGGCAGTGTATTTGTGTGACGTCGACACCGATGGCTATCATACGCCGACAGATACATACTAACAATCATGGAATATATAAAGTAAATACTTTAATGTCAGTAAATAAGACTTATGACTAATGTTAGTACCATTTTCACTGCACTACATTGCACTACATTTTCTTACTTATAAATACGTAGGAGGTTTGTTAGTATATGTATATGTTTTGTACCCTCGAGTTCAATTACTCGCAATTTTTTTAATGTTATGCACCTACTTGGTACGTTTACTGGTCTACACTGTTCTCTGATACCTAATTGTACCATAAAGGGTGGACCAGATGGTTGTCAACCAACGTCCCAACCAAGGTGACTTTGCTAGTTTAAATCCATGTAGACAGTGGTTGTAAACCATGACCTTCAGCGCTCTTGGTCAGGAGGCGCGTTTTCCCACCGAACGTACTGGCGCATGGTTTAAGTACATCAATGTAGCCGCAACATAAACTAAACACACACACACAAACCAAGTTCCAACCAAGGTTTTTTTTATGGTAGGTAAAATCATCCAATGCCAAATCCCGCCCTTGAGCGGAGCGGGAAATAGTGTCAGACTCTTACTGACTAAAAACCTACCCCGTTCCTTCGTTGCCTATCATGCCGAGGCTGAGCCTTCCTCTCAGAAAACGGCCCTTGACCCCAGCAGGCTTCGACCCAGCCTGCCTGCAGCTAACAGGCTGGGCCTCTACGGTTCGCTGACAGCTCAGCGCAGCTCGGCGGTTTCCGGACGATCGGACAGCGTGCTACCGGATTGCGCGCCGTTCGCCAGCACGCGCCTACGGTGGCCGGAAATCGGGATCGGAATCCCGGCGGCGGCTGGGGCGAGCGCCCCGTTGCCTTTGCCTGATGCGGTCGGCCTCCTCCTTTGCTAGCATTACTGCTTCGCAGAAGGAGGCGACCGCCTGCCATCCCTCCTCACTCCGGACCATGGCCTAAATTAAGGCCCGGAGTTCTAACCAAGGTGACCTTAGTTGGAAGACTAGTTTACAACCGTACGGTCCACCCTTAAGGCTAAGCGCCCACTTGAAAGAAAATAGTCTTTACCTTTAGACAGTTTTGTCTCACATAGACAAGACTGTCTCAAAAAAAAGAAACTGTTTTGTCTGCGACACGTCGCACATCTAAAACTAAACTATTTTGTCTAGGGATGAAACGATACCATTGAGGGGGTTATTGTAAACTCGTCATAGTGTGATTTGCCACAAATTGCTAAATTTTTTAAATTCATTGTAAATTCGTCACAACCATAAAAATAGCAATTAATTCATAATAGGTAGATACAACTTTGTTGTAAACTCGTTACACATCGTTATTTGATGTTATTTTTTAAGAAAGTACCGTTAGCAAGCAAAGTTCTAGCTCTTACATAATTTTAACATGAAACGTTTTTCAAACCCAGATTAGATTAGATTATCAATATTTGGTTATCAATAATGTGAAAACATAATATATCAATAGTTTGTTAATAGTAGTCAATAGTAGTCAATGCAGCTTTAGTGGCGTTGCTGGTGACCTCATAGCCTCATTGTGATATTGCCTGTTGCAAACTTTTTTTGTTTGTGTTGTAATTTGTAATTTAGAATATTAGATATTCTAAATTACAATGTGTGTCAAGTGAATCTCTGAAAAATGGATCAAAATAATCCAGGTTCAAGCACGGGACAGCATGATATAAGTACTTTAATATTTAACGATTTTTAGCAAATAAATTGAAATTTTCTCCGCATTTGCCTGTAGTCCTCTATCTGCCTGTAGTCCTCTATCTGCCTGTAGTCCTCTATCTGCCTGTAGTCCTCTATCTGCCTGTAGTCCTCTATCTGTTGTTATAGTCAAATCTGAAAATCCGTTTTCTAATCTTTAAGACTTGATATTATTATTATTATTTCACTTATTTACACTCGTTACATTTTTAAATGGTTTAAAAACTATTACTACTACTTATACTACTTATACTTGCATATATACTTACTCAAAAAATATAAATATTATATAGGTATAAATATTTGTTTGTGTGGTGTATTTTATCGGTATTTTTCCAGCGTCACTAATCTAGTTAATGCAAGTGAAATCGTTAAAAAAATCTTCAGCCTGTTTTTAATTCACTTTCATTCGCCAGAAGATTGTACAATTTAAAGGTTGGATTAAATCTTATGTCTGCACAAAGGACTAGGTAGATTGAAAAAATAATGGATCGTCGTGCTTCGGTGAACTTTTGCTAAGCGTACGCAATTTTCTTATTAAAATCCTACAAGGCTGTTTACACAGACTTCAGCCAAGTTATAACGGCTTATCTTTTTATTTTAAGATGGGAGATAATCAAATGACTTCTCCCGTTCCAGGGCGGAGCGAGAGGGCGTATCAGACTTTTATTAACTAAAACCACATTTGCCCTTGCTTTCTGTATTTTGCACAGAGATTCCTTACCGGCAATCTATATAATCCGGTATTCTATACAATACCTAGGCAATGTATAGAATATGGTTTAAATTAAGGCTTTCATTTTCAGGTGGTGATAAAAAACCCTAATCTAACCTATCCGTGACGGTGTGCCCTAAAATTAAATCACCTCCTTCCCTGCTCTCGTCTTTTACACACATTATCGGCTGCACATTCGGTATTGTATAGAATACCTGAATTATACATATTGCCGGTAACATACACCGTTAAATTTTGATCGTCGTCGTCGTCGGAAAATCGAATTAATTTATGCATGTAGGAAATTAATTTCTTTAAGTAAACTTCAGCTGGGCAATGACCTGTAGGTAGTTAGTACGTACGTACTTAAATAAATTATAATATTTAATTCGACCCTCTACGGGATTAAAACGATTAAAATTTAACGGTGTATACAAGAAATAATAAATACGGTGTTTGGAAGTTTGTATGGAGAAACCTACATTCACGCGAGCGAAGCCGCTGGCAGAAGCTAGTATATTTATAATTAGTGACTCGACCCTTTTCCGCTTACGGATGCAGAATATATGTCTTTACAAACCTTCTTCTTTTATCGTTCGTTCTATTAGAGAAACCGTAACAAAGACCGTGGCGTGGCGAGCAGCGGTGGACAACAATTGTGTACTATTTAGAGACTAGCTTATGCTAGCGGCTTCGCCCGCGTAAAAGTAGGTTTCTCCATACAAACTATGGACCTCTGTACCTCTGTTCCATCCTCTTAGTAGGTGAGCTTTGGAAAATTGTCTCTTAGTGCTCATAGCATAGTATCAGCCTTATAATGTTCCCACTGCTGGGACCCGCCTCCTCTAGCCTCCTCTCTTGGAGAGGGAATGGGCCGTAAACCATCACTTGGACCCAGTGCGGGTCGGTGGATATAACATGTCTTCGAATTTTTGGTTCTAAGACATACCGGTTTCCTTACGATGTTTTCCTTCACCGTTTTGAGAGCAGTGGTGATGAAACAAATTACACAAAGTAATGCGCCTGGTTGAGTTTGAATCCGCGACCACTCTTCCACCCCTCTTCGCTCTCTACTTCTTCTCCACTTCTTAGTGCTTGCCTAGGTCATAAATGATAACCTTGTGCAATATTTCACGCTTCAAGTCGTAGTAGTTTCGGCTGTGCGTTGATATGCTACCAGAATGCCAGCGCTGCTTTATTTATTTATTTTTTGTTAAAATATCGCAGCATATGCTGAGATAGGAGTCTTTTTGGCCTCGCACAGGTCTTTTTAATTTAAATTCAAATAAAGTTTTTAGCTTTCTTTCTATATGTCAGTCAACCAGTATCTCCTTTTATATACACCGTTAAATTTTAGTCGTTTTAATCCCGTGGAGGGTCGATTCGGTTCATGAAACACTATCGATTTGTAAAAATAAATTACTTTTTTTTCTAAAAGTCAAGGTAATATATGCATGTACGATTTTTTTTTTTAAGTATACGAATGTCCTTGTAGGTAGTTGTCGGTCATTGCGTACTAGCTACCTACAGGTCATTGACCTCGATCAGCTGACGTTTACTTATATAAATCAATTTCGTACATGCGTAAATTTTAACGGTGTATAGATCTATAATATTAGATTTTCTTTAAACTACAACAATAATATTATTTTATCTAATGGAAAAGGGTTAGTTTTTCGAGCTTTGCATAGCTTTACGAGGGTTCGTAAGTCCATCCATAAAAGATCGCACAATGCTCAATTCATCGCATGAATATGTCATTTAAAATATGATTTGTGTAAAAAAGGAATAAATTTAGCGTAGAAATGTAACAATATCGTCGGGAGTGTATGAGGGGCATACAAAAAATCCTTTTATTGAAACTAGCTGGGGCCTGTTATCCATTATGTATTAGGTACTTGGCGACTCATCTCCGCTGTCGCGCGACATAAGTTCTTGTTTTTTTTCTATTGGTTTCGTTCGGTTAGCGCATTTAGCCAGTTTCAACTTTATAAAGTATTTCGGTTATGTTACCAATTTACATAATTAAAGAAAGAAAAAAAATATTCGATAAAATCAAAATCAAAATCAACTCTTTTATTTCAAATAAACCATTTACAGGCACTTTTGAATAGTCAAAATGTCGGTCAGTCAAAAAAGGGAAGCTAAATTGCACGTTCCAAAGCGTGGATCTCTATGGAGAAGAACGTGCAAGAAACTCCATGGACACTCTTTTAAAATCAGTTTTAAGTGTTACAATAATCTTGGTTACATATTTCTTGTCACTACAATTATGTGAGCACCATGTAGAAAAGTAGTGAGAAAAAAAAAACTAACTAAAAATAGAAATTGAATTAATAGAAAATACTCGCACAAGCTCGCATAGGACAAAAAATAAATACAACAATAATTATAAAATCCATAAACACTTCTCAAACATAAAAAAAAACAATAAATAAAAGAACACAAAAAAATGATTGAAAATAAAAGACCTGTGCGAGGTCAAAAAGGCCCCTCATCTCACCATATGCTCCGATAATAACTAAAAAAAGTTAAATAACGCAGCGCTGATAGGGCCGGTTCAGGTATTCTATACAATATCGAAAGCGCAGTCGGTAATGTGTGTAAAAGACGAGAGCAGGGAAGCAGGTGAAGTAATTTTAGGGCACCCCGACACGCACAGGTTAGGTTAGGGTTATTTTTTTGGTCACCACCTGAAAATAAAAGCTTTACTTTAAACCGTATTCTATACATTGCCTGGTATTGTATAGAAAACCTGATTATATAGATTGTCGGTAACATAATTATATAATGAAAATTCTCACTGAAATTCGCTTGCCAAAAATCCCGACATAAAATCCAAAGTTATCTTATTTTGTGTACCCATTGCTGAAAATGAGTGTGTGTGTGTGTGTATGTTTCTTACTTCTTCAAGCTCGAACGGTTAAACCGATTTCGACGAAACATGGAACACGGTGAGATGTCTTGAAATAACACTTAGTACACTTTTTATAGTAACAAATATGATATAAACAACCGACACACAACAACAACACTGGACACAACAACTGCCAACAACAACAACAAACACACAACAACAACAACAATTTGCCTGCTGCGGTTTTATAATTTAGGCGTCTTCAAGGCTAGAGTGAATAGGCTCTTAATAGACTAGTGCGCTTTACCATCGACGATTGCATCACTACTTACCATCAGGTAGGATTGCAGTCAAGTGCTAGTTTATAAAATATAAAAAAAAAAGAAAAAAAAATTTATACACCCCCAAATCCCGTACCGCCTCTTTCAGTGGTCACTCGCAACAATAATGCGAACATATCCGCAACATCCACTTTTTGCCTCTACCTTGTCTCCTGGGGGCCACTGTCTATGACATATGCGAAGGACTGCTTCTAAAATGGGCCCCCTGAATATATTTGCCCATCCGATATGAGATGCTGCCTTTTGTCACATATGTGTGACACGGATAGTTTTTCGCACATCATATTTGGTAGCCATTTTTTGTAACAATAGCGATGTGGAATTTATTGGAATATTTTATTTCTGTCTGTATTTAGAATTTCGTTTTGTTTTACGTGATATTTGATTCTGTTTTACGCATTGTACTGTGCATTTTTTATTTACTTTGGAATATTACGTTAGGTACTTTTTTTTATGGTAGGTGAAATCATCAAATGACAAATCCCGCCTTTGGGTGGAGCGGGATATAGTGTCAGAATCTTACTGACTTAAAACCTACCCTAACTACTGAAATAATACTCGTATTTCTCTTTGAAGATGGATTAGTGCTACATCACGAGAATTCAATGCGTCGCAATTCACGATAAGATTTTAGATTGGGCATCATAGCAAAGGCTGATTGTACTCGTCGGTCGTTCAAAAATAGGGCTACTACGAATAATATTGCGTTTCGCTTTTGGAAGAAGTAATGTTGTTGTATCATGCAGCAGAATTTCGACACATTGATTACGTTTAAGATAATAATGCATCGATACACACGGCTCAGGTTGCTATAGTGTGGTTTAGCTTGCATCGTGACATTCGTCTCATTCAATGGCCTATGCGGCCTGCTGATTCAAACCCTATTCGAAATTGGTGGGACTTAGGGCGAATTTCTGAATAGAACATCTCAAATCCAGATTAAACAGCAAATTTAGTAAGTAGCAAGTAGAGTTTGAGAAGCAGTCAATTTCAAAAGCATAAATCAGAAACTATTATACCTTTTTATTATACCTGTTTATTTTTAGGTGGGACGGGTATATGTATGTATATCTCTGCCTACCCCGTCAGAGGACAGGCGCGATGTTTTGTTATATACTTATCTATGTGCCTTAAAATAACTTTTTTGAAAGCTTACGTTTTCCCTTTACGATCGGTTTTGTTGATAATCCCACATCACTACGACCGCGAGAAGTTTTTGAAAGTTTATTTTACAGAAGGTTCGTTATTTTAGCTTCAATTAAAAGTTTTGATAAAATATTTAATAATTACATTGTTATATATTTTCTTACTTTTTTTTTAATACTAGAACAGTTCTTGAAAAAAGGTGCAAACATCCATTAAGAAACAGAAGATTGTGTCTGTCTGGGAAACTGCCCAATAGTTTAAAAAAAATATTCGTTTAGCTGTCAGAATGTTACATTATTAAAGTCTTCAATTAAATTAATGTTTTCGTCACATTCCGCCACGTTGGGCGTGCAAATATTACGTAGAAATCATTATTAAAACAAAAATATTAGGTTAGTAATAGTATTGGATCAGTATGAAAACAAAATTACAATTTGCGTGATGAGTTGCATGATTTCGGATTTTTGTATTATGTTCTAATCTCACAGAGAAATCTGCTACCGCTATACGGTATTTTGTATTTTAGTTCCCGTGTGGCGAGACAGATGTCGCTACAGAATCATTAACACTCTTTTTAGAACGGGGGAAGAAACAGATAAAAAAAATATATATGGGAAATTTATTTATTTCTTTAATCTTCCTGCAACCAAAGGTACAAAGGCGGACTTAATGCCTTAGGCATTCTCTACACTACTCTTCAACCTAGGGTGGTGGAGAGACAATATGGCAGGTGCATAAAAAAAAGGAGGGAAAATAATATTTTGAAAACAAATATTACAAAACTATATATAAAGCTAAAACTGAACATACATACATATACCTATACATACACAAATGGCCCAATCTAAAGACTAGCTTGCAAATTATAAAAATTCTACAATGTAAGCTGATCCCAACCCTGTTGGAAACTTGGGCTTGTTAACGGCAAGCAATGAGTAGCTCGCTGTCCAGTCGTCCGGTAAATAATCGTCCGAACCAAACCCGAGTCGTCGACGGCGCGTATTGTTCCACGCGCGCCTCAAGGAGGTGTCAGCAAAACCGTAGGGCCCCAGCGGGGTCGAAGCTAACTGGGCCCATGGGTTCGGAACTGGGTCCGAGGAAAACCGAGGCAAAGAAGGAATATAGAAGTGGATTTTAGTCAGTAAAAGTCTGACACGCTCTTCCGATCCACCCTTGAGTGGGAGAAGATATTGGATGATTACCCGCCTAAAAAAAACCTAGTTGGAGATTGAATGTAGGCCTTTCATAATCAGTTGTTATTATTGGTTACTTTATTATTGAATTTCTGGGTTCTCTAATGAGGCGTCAGTAATCAGTTGATTGATGTTGATGGTGAATCGATCACTGTTGAGATTTATAACAAACATTTCAAGATAAGAAAAAATAACGTGACTGCCCTTCTTTATATGTTTTTTTTTTATTTTTTTATGGTTGGTAAAATCATCCAATGACAAATCCCGCCCTTGGGCGGAGCGGGAAGTAGTGTCAGACTCTTACTGACTAAAAACCCACCCCGTTCCTTCTTTAGATGTTGTTTTTTTTGTGATTTTTTATATGTTTATGTATTATTTTACTCACGTAATATATATTATAACTTGCAGGGTTTTTTTAATGTCGTGCAGATTTCATCACGCATGCGGATTTGCTCCGTATTTTCCGATTGACTCTATCGAAACTTTAAATCGTTTACGTTAGAAGATTTAAACAATTTTTTCACGCTAATCTCTTCCAATGGGGACGCCCTAGTTAATTGTTGTTGTAGCAGCAATAAAAATACTCATTCTATGAAAGATTCAGCTTTTTACCTCTTACGGTTTATGAGATACACCCCGTTGACATACGAACGGAAGGACAGCGAAAGCTTAGTAATAGGCCCGGTTTCCACCAAAGCGTAGAGGAGAGGAGGTGAGAGGAGATGTGTTACGAAGTTGGCAGGTTATTTCCACCACAGCGGAGAGGAGACGTGAGCTTTGTGTAGCAGAGATGTGGCCTATGAGAGAAAAGGCCCAGGGAGAAGGCAGCGGGGTGCAGGGAGCGCGAGAGCGTGCGTCGCCTGGCCGCCCGACTAGACACTTTTCCGCTCTGCAAGGCACCTCTTGCTCGTTCGCCACACAAAATTCTATAGAAAATAAAACTTTTCCACTCTTTCCGCTTGATCCATTTCCACCAAAGCTAAGCGGAGAAGAGATGTGAAAATAACTAAATCGGATTGGTTTATTAAAACACTTCTCCTCTCTTCTCCTCTCCTCTCCGCTTTGGTGGATACCTGGCCATAGGGTTCATTAATCAAACTTTTGGATATGGAACATATTTATACATGCAACTATTGATTGATCAATCGTACTTACCATGAAACATTTTGTAAATACAACACATTCTATATGTTAGTATGCTATCACGGTCCAATGGTTATAACTCAGTTGAGTTAGACCCAAACTGTAAAATTAAATCACGCCTCAAAGACATCGTGATATGAATAATTCATTCGGTAACCAGATTATGTTGCAAATATGTGTAAATGATAATTTAATAGTACCCTGAAGAATTTTGATGAAGGATAATGTGGGCTGTAAAAGGAAATAATATACGTAGGACAGTGGCGTAGCTAATGGGCCCATCCACAGATATAGATAGACATAGATAACGCAAGCATCACGATCTGTATGAAAACCAAGCGTGCCATTTTTTGACTACCTATTATGACGTCACAAGCACTATTTAGTGAAGACGCCGCCGCGTACGGCGTCCCCCTCGCTCCACCCCACACCAACAGAACAATTAACCATTTTTATATTTTTAACTGCACCCGACTAGCGCTGTACTCCGATGCAGACTGAGCGCGAAAGTGACCACTTACGATTTTTGTACGTAAGCTAGGCACGCGAAGTAGTTGCTCTTGCGTTATCTAGGTATATCTATATCTGTGGGCCCATCAATGGCCCTGGGCAAAAAAAAAATGTAGCCCCTTTTTTGGTGTGGCAAATCATAAATAACTTCATTTCCTTTGAGTAGAGCGGAAGGAAGTGTTAGACTATTACTGACTAAACGAGTTGCCATAATAATAGTGTTGAAGATGGGATAATTTTTCAGTGGTTCAATAGGAGCAATCGTGTTTGGAGACCTCCGAGTTTGGGGGCCCCGGGGGACCTCGCCTAGCACTTCGGTAGCTACGCTAGGGGCATAGGTTGTCAGGGCGTATTTTGAGTCACCCGGAGAACCGGGTCTTATTGTTTGAAGATAAGGTCTACAACTCTACGTCCAGTTCAATAGTGTATTGATGACATTTCATAGAAACCAATCAACTCAGCCCGAGTTAATACCAATAATTGTGAACTACTACAGACCTTGACCTACATCTCCAGTACACACTATAAATTGTTGTCATTTTTTGATTTGTGTTTTTTTTTGGCACTTTGACATTAATGATTTTTAAAATTTTGTTTAACATTAGTCTAGAATAAGCTTGATGTGAAATAGTTTACTTTGTAAAGTATTTTCTTTTATTATTGTAAATTTTGATTGTTTTTTCTTTTCAGTATTTTTTTTTTCCACAACTATCACACAACACCGTCTAGTCCCAAGCTAAGCAGAGCTTGTGTTATGGGTACCAGACAGCTGATAAACATACTTATATATTTCTAAATACATACATATTTTAGATAAATAACACCCAGACACAGAACAAATGATCGTGCTCATCACACAAACATTTGTCCTTTTATTTGTCAATTTTAACGTATGTACTCGTAGGTATGTCTGACAATTTGAGAACTTTCTGCGGCCTATCCAAATGCCCATTATTTGTTATTGTTAGTCATGTCGCTGAGATCCTTAGTAGTCCCAAGTTATACGAATACAATCTTAGTCTAATGTGACAGTATTTCGACACGATTGATGAGACATCAGGCGCAGAACCAACGGCTTTACATGCTTTCTGAGGCATGAGGTGTCACACTACCAACTTTCGAATTTAAGGCAGCTACAGAGTGCTTCCCGATGGAAGGAAAAACCCAAAATAACTTTTGCCCGAGCTAGGAATAGAACCCAGAATTTTACGCTTAGTATTTGCGCTTAGAACTAAGTAGGAGACCAACGAGGCACACATGAAAAACTAAAAAGTAACTTCAATGAACGGAAGAAGTTCAAAACCGGTCCGTGTTACTGTACAATGTCTATAAGATGGACGTCTTTCAGCTGAAACAATGACATCAAATCCAATACTGATATTCATTTTCTATCTATTAGAACATAATATAAAAGATACAATAATATAATTGAAATCGAATCACTGATATGAAAATAATTTGTAATCGATAGAACAATTAACAATATTATCGAGAATCAAAGTATCGAGTACTAGGCTGGCATAAAACCGAAGATATCGATTATTGTAGAAACTAAGTGTTCGATTACCGAGACGCGGCGCGTTGAGCGGCGCGTTGAGCGGCGCGTCGGGCGGTCCGTCGTACATTGCCATAACATGTTTGAGTTTGCGCGAGATAAGTAGATGCGTACGATGAAACGCCCAACGCGTCACCCGACGCGCCGTGTATTCGTAAACACGGCCTAAGACTAACTACGCGGGGACAAGGTGACCACGAATATTGTTGCGATCTATCTTAATCTGAGCACTGAGTTGTATTTGTCCACAATACATGTAGCTCAGTATTTGTAGAATACAGTAATATTTGTGGAAAAAATAAACAATTCTACACAGGCCATGAGAGCAAAGACGCACGAAAAAGATTTACAGTGTATAAAAAATCTTAGATAAAGTAATTAGTGAAGATATTAATTAATACTGTTTATGTAACCATTATAACTGAGATGGAAATATGTGATTCGCAACAAATAAACAATATATGGAACACCGAATCAAAGTACCAGGCTAGCAGGAGAGCGAAGACATCGATCACTGTTGGAACTACAACTAACTGCGCGCGGACAGGGTGACCACGCGTCTCGTCGCGATCTATCTTCATCTGAGCACTGAGTTGTGTGGCAGCGTGTCCATTGTCTCTTCATCACACGCCATTTTGAATTTTTATCTTAAGGTAAGCCTTAAGATGAAAAGTGTCAGACTTTTACTATCTAAAACTGACCTGTTTTTCTTCAGTTTCTCTTTGCGTTTCAGGCCCACAGTGACTCTTTCGAATAATTCCACAGCCCGGGTATGGAATCCTGAAAATATAATAAGAAGTAGCATTTAAAGATATAAAAAAGCAAAATTCCTATACAATACACATATCTGTAGATATCAATTTTATAAAAACAAACCTTGAATCTAACTTACACGACTAGACAAAAAAAAAAATATATAATCCACCATTTTGTGGCTACGGCTATCTTGGATTTTTTTTACTTGATTTAAACAAGTGCTTGGCTGCGATCTCACCTGATAGTAAGTAGTAATGCAATCGTTGATGTTGAAGCGCATTAGTGTATTACGAGCCTATTTACTTTAGTCTTAAAGACACCTAAATTATAACCGGACAGGAAGACCGCAGCAGGCAAGTTGTTCCAGTCTCTTAATGTACGCGGTATAAACGACGAGGCGAAATGCTTGGTCCGGACCGTAGAGATTTCAACAACGTAACTTGCCGTTCGTTGGGTTGTCTGATGGCAGAAATGAGACGGTGGAATCAAGTCATGCAATTCCCGCGCACACTCTCCAAAATGCATCCTGTAATACACCGAAAGGCTGGCTACCCTACGCCTGTGCTCAAGGCTTTGTAGATTGAACTTAACCAGACCTGGATCACCAATTAGCCTCTTCGCACGCCTGTCCACTGAGTTCAAAGCTGCTTGGTGGTATTTTGCAGCATCAGCCCATATGTGGTTGCAGTACTCCACACCCGAACAGACCTGTGCTTTGTGCACATGCTGTGGACTTACAGTAATACTGTCACTAAGTATATTAAATTGTATTATCCATCGACTTACATTGTAAGTGATAGACAAGCTCGTTCATGGAAACTATTTGTCACAATACTGAAACGTTAAAACTAAAGTTCGCTGCAGCTCTAAATTGTCATTATGACGTCTAACAAAACTTTTAAAACTTACAGCGCTTATATACTGCAAAACTGCACTAATGTCATCAAGTCAAGTTGTACGGCATGCAGAACCTGTAAGTCAAGCAAAGTGATTGTACGGCATGCCTAATCTATTGCGTAGTACATATATATCGATGGTATTATCATCATCATCATTACTGTTTGACATATCTGTGCAATATCAGATCAATCCACAGATAGGTGGTGAAATAACAAACCGGAAAAAAAAAACAATAACAAACAGGACAAGCTAAATAAAACCGTTTAAAAATATCACCTCCACTCAATTTTCTCCCGAGTCCCGTGACGTATGACAACGGACACCCTTTCCAGAGTGACTGATAGTCCCATGTAATGGGGGCATTGAGTGATCACGCTCGAATCTGACAAGTTAGTTCTACTCTTTCGGCCTGATCGATGGACGAAACACATCGTTCAGTCGCGAAGATGGATACGTTATTGATTGACTTTTTTGAGTAACACAGATTGAGATAAATTGGCTGATTGAATGTTTTATTTTAAGTAAGTATTGGTGTCACGAAAAAAGAAAAATTGATTAAGTTTTTAATTTTTTAAGCTGGAACACATGTTTTCCAGCGCCAAGCTGTATAACGATATTACGATATGACTATAATTTAGCTCCTAACAAACAAAGGATTTATGTAACTCATAATATGATTTTAAAGAGTGTCCATGAAGTTTCTTGCACGTTCTTCTCCATAGAGATCTACGCTTGGAACGTGCAATTTAACTTCACTTTTTTTGACTGACCGACATTTTGACAATTCAAAGTGCCTGTAATTGGTCCATTGTAAATAAACGTTTCTGATTTCTCCTTTTCAAATTAAATTATGAAAATAAGGTTTTAGGCAATAGTAATAGTATGCACAAAACAAAACAAACCATTTTTTAAATGTATTTTTTTACACGACTGCCCCAAAAAAGGAGTGTTATTATAATATAGATGTGGCGTGGAAGCCACGAAAACGTTTGTCTTCTTTATAAGACCGTGGCGTTCAGTGTCGGTCAGTGCGTAAGGAGATAGGCCGTTAAGCAACTCGGTCTTTTGTAATTATCTGGTCAACATTTGACTCTCCCTTGCTGCGCTATGATGTCCTGTACTTCCCATTTTAAGGAGGATGCTCCAGGGTATTCTGCGAAATTCAAGTTTTTGCTGTTTGCAGTTCCTTATTGGATAACGAAGTAAAAATAATATATATTTGCAGTAATGACATGTATGTATTTACAAAATTATGTTTATTATAATCAATTACATAACTCCCTTACTCAGAGAAGAGCTAAAATGTGCAATTTAAAATAAACATTCAACGTTTTACCGTTTCTCCAAGTAACTGTAAATGGATGACACGACATCCCTTGGCAAGACTGGTGTCAGATTTCCTAGCTTCTCACTATCCTTAACGACTGTCATCTCTTTTATTTATCCTCGATTGGGCACACAGATAAATTTTTCGGGTCTGGGTGACTTGTCTTAGTGAGTTTACAGTAGGTAAATACCTAGTATGGGGCAATATTAAAAAAAAAAACAGTATAAAAGCTGATCTAAGAGCAAATTTATAATAACAACAATGGAAGCAAAAAAGCTAGCCCACAAATTCTTTGACCAAAAACTTTAGACTTGCCTTTACCAAAAGCTAATAAACGAGAAGCCAGTAAATATGTAGTATTATCTAACGCAGATATCAACGCACGTAGGTATTAGGCAATGTAGCGGGGAAATATGCAATATCGTCAGTACATTCCACGTTGCAATAAATATGCAGAAATACTACTCTGCTACTAAACTCCACAGACGGCAAAACATCTTACAGTACCAGAACGTTTTAAAACAGAATATTGATAGAAAAAAATGGCTTTATTTGACACAGCACAAGGCATCATTATCATCATCAGCCTTTTAATGTTCTCACTGCTGGGAATTAGGCCTCCTCTCTAGGAGAAGGAATAGGCCGTAATCCACCACGCGGGCCCAGTGCGGGTTGATGAATGTCACATGTCTTCGAATTTTTGGTTCTAGGACATGCCAGTTACCTCACGATGTTTTCCTTCACCGTTTTGAGAGCAGCGGTGATGAAATAAATTATACAAACTAATGCGCCTGGCTGGGTTTGACTCGTAAGTCGGGGGCGTTACCACTCGGCCACCACTGCTCACACACTGCACAAGGCATACTAACATTAAATACACAATCAATAAAACGAAGTATTCTCGGAGATAAATTCTTTAAGTAAAGATTATTTATTTATTAAAGCTTTATGCACTAGTGTACAAAGGCGGACTTAATGCCATGGGCATTTTCTACCATTCGACCTTAGGGTGGTGCAAGGAGAATAAAGACGAGGAGGGGATGTAAGGAGAATTTGGTTTTTGACGTAGCATGTAGAATCATCTTTAAGTGGCAGCAGGCAGTGCTCGCAGAACGGATGGTCAATGGGAGCGAAAGAATCTAGAGTTGCTACCATGTGCTGGAAGACGCCGCGTTGGAAGGCCTCCCACAAGGTGGACCAATGACCTGGTGAGGGTCTTGGGAATCCGATGGATGCGAGACATCCAGGACCGGTCGTTATGGCAATACTTGGTGGTGGCCTATGTCCAACAGTGGACGATTTTCAGCTGAAATGATGATGATGTGTTAACCTTCTGCCATAATCTTGATGTTTCCCCCTCTTCAGCGCTCGGCCGGGGTATCCTCGTTATTTCAGAGTTATATTCAGTTATTGCCCTGATATAATTTCCCCACATAGTTCCAGGCAATATTGTCAACTATTTAACATTGCTTTTCGTAATTGATTTACGTGGTGTAGGCGCTGGGGGAAGCTAAGTTTGTGTGGAAATAGTTATGTTTTTGCAGTGCTACTCATGGTTTCATAATATGTTACGAGTATGTTGATTAAAGTAATAATAAAACCAAGTCGCACCTGCGTACGTTTTTTTTTTTTTTTTTTGGTAGGTAAAATCATCCAATGACAAATCCCGCCCTTGGGCGGAGCGGGAAGTAGTGTCAGACTCTTACTGACTAAAAACCTACCCCGTTCCTTCGTTGCCTATAGTGCCGGGGCTGAGCCTTCCTCTCAGAAAACGGCCCTTGGCCCCAGCAGGCTTCGGCCCTGCCTGCCTGCAGCTAGCAGGCTGGGCCTCTACGGTTTGCTGACAGCTCCTTGAGGCGCGCGGGAACAGAACGCGCCGTCGACGACTTGGGCTCGGTCCGGTCGGTTACCGGACGATCGGACAGCGTGCTACCCATTGCACGCCGTCCGCAAGCCCGCGCCTACGGTGGCCGGAAATCGGGATCGGAATCCCGGCGGCGGCTGGGGCGAGCGCCCCGTTGCCTCTGCCTGATGCGGTCGGCCTCCTCCTTTGCTAGCATTACTGCTTCGCAGAAGGAGGCGACCGCCTGCCATCCCTCCTCGCTACGGACCATGGCCTGAACCAAGGCCCGGCGAGAGAGATCGCTGCCGCCGATCGCCCCCACGAGGACACGGCGATGCTCCGCCCAGGCAGGGCACACCTCAACAGTATGCTCCACCGTGTCCTCCGGGTGTTCCGCACAGTGACGACACCCGGGCGAATCCTCCGCACGAATCCGGAACAGGAACTTAGCGAACTTGCCGTGTTCGGTAAGAACCTGCGTCGTGCGGAAGTTTAGAACGCCGTGAGGTCTTTCCAGCCACTCCTCAAGGATGGGCCTTATCGCCTCGATTGTGGCGCGCCCCGAACGAGGTTGCGATAGTCGCTGACGCCATTTCGCCATGAGATCCCGCCGAAGCTCTGTCCGCCAAGCCTCGACACACCTGCGTACGTGAGACCGACTTGCACTGGGCCGGGCCATCTCAAAGATCAGTCACGTAGCTAGAACAAAGGAATCGGAGGCGTGGCCGACTCGAGGCGTTCGACGCAAGAGAATCGAAACGAAACGGTCGTAACTTGGCTAGGGGGGCAGGTGTTATTATAGTAGAGAAAGGCTAAGAATTACAAAGATTTGGAATACTCTTACGAAGCTGGGGCGGGTCGATAATTATTATTATAATGTGTAATTGAATACTCGTCGCAATTTTTATCTTCGACTGAATATTCATAAGTAGTTCTTGTATGTAGCAATAAAACTCATCAACTTGGGAAATTCTAGAAAATTTAATCAGAGTATTTTCTTCCAATAAATTCTTCTATAAATTCCCTACAGTGCGTGCATTATCTTCGCTGAATATTGTAAATATTTTATCAGACGTGCCTGCTTCTATTTAAGTATTCGGTCCCTATAAGGCTTTGGTTATACATAAAGCGAAAATGACGTATCTTTATTCTAATGCTAAGATGGCGCAGCGCAGTCTTGCTTCTCGTTTTCAGTTTATGGAGTCAACTTGTGTGTTCTGACTTTTTTTTGGTGTGGGCAAATCGATCGAAATGACCGTTTAAGAGTTTTACTGATAAAACCTATATGTGCTACTTCAGTTATCCTTTGCTTTCATCTGCTGCGTTACCAAATACATACAAACAAACTTACGTAACGTTAACCTTTGTATTACACATACAAACATTTTGTATGCGTAAAACACGTACAAATAAAGTTTGTATGCTTTTGTAACTAATGTTACAAAAGCGAAAGTTTGCATTATACGTACACACAGTAATCTGTGGTTTTTTGGCGGGATATTTCCGAGTGAACTTCAAAAAAGCGAAGCTAAAAGAATATATATATTTTATGTATTTAACTTTAAGCGTTGTAGTAGACACTAATCTACAATGAAATAACTATGTATGATGATGTAATGAACCATTTGCTAAGTTTATATATCGGCTCGCTATCCTCACTAGAACACGTCTTCACTCTGCGGCGGTGGGACGCAGACTGCCTCTCCCCACCCCGCACGCTGCGTGGAGTGTAGGAACGAGACGACAGATGTTTGACATTGTGTGTGTGTGGTTGTATAGTTGTGCGTGTGTCTGTTTGTATGTTTGTTATGATCGTGTATGCTACATCTCTCCCTTATTTTTTTTTATTTTTTTTTGTGTTATTTATACTCATTTATGTATTTGTAACTTTATTTATATATTTTCAAATCATTAGTATTTGTTTTAATTCCTGTATATAATATTAATTATTAGAATCGGTTTCACTACTGCTAGAATCGTCTCCGCCTATATCTACACTCTCGTTATCTACCTTCCACAGTCCTTCTACCCGTTCTACCTTCTACTCGTTTTAGTTGCAGAATGTTTCGTCTAACCACTTGGCCGCCGCCAACCAGCCAGCCAGTGCTCACCGGGGCCTCCACAAGTAAACTACTCTAACGCCACGGCACTCATTGCCGAACACCAATCACAATTGCTCTCTCACCTGTGCATCCACCACCGGCCAACGCCGTGGATCACATTGTGTATCACTCATTATGACTTCCATCAGAGCTAAACGCGCACGTACTAGCTACTAGAACCATCCTGTTGACCACGTCCACTACTCACAACGGTCACTACAGACCATGACTTCCGGCAGAGCTAAGCGTAGTTAAAAAATGTAGAGAAAATTCGTCTGACCCATATAAT
The DNA here is from genome assembly GCA_958295575.1 of Leucania comma. Classification (NCBI taxonomy): domain Eukaryota; kingdom Metazoa; phylum Arthropoda; class Insecta; order Lepidoptera; family Noctuidae; genus Leucania; species Leucania comma. Next base: position 15,423,287 of record OY282477.1, on the reverse strand, counting down.
AGGGAACGGGCCATTCCAGGCCAAACAAAGGCTGTCAGGTAATAAGGTCATATGTCATTGAGGATGTCAATGGAGTTAGGTATAAGAGAAACAGAATTCACCTAAGGCACAAATATTCTCCTATGTTATCCAACTCATCGCAGGGGAGAGAGAAAGGTGATAGTCAGGAGTCAGCCCCTTAAGAATACTCATCTCAATCCTTAGGTCAAAGGTCAATCCGTTTTTGTAGAATTGTAAAGCCAACTAGAAGGCTAATTGATGAAATTGATTGAATGTACTAAAGTGTATTAGTGTATTCAAGTCCGTGCACAGCCTATGTTATATTGCTTGTTAAAGGTTAATTTGAACTTAACAGGGGGGATGTTGTAATATCACCTCACTAGACAGTAATACTAATTGTCACAACCCTAGTGAGTTCTATGGTCATTTGTAGATATAGGTGTGACGGACTGAATATCGTCTTTATATTGTAATCTCATGTACTTGTTCTAAGTGTAATAAACCAAGCATTCTCAACATCAAGTCTTTCATTACAAACATTACAACTGGAACCGTCAACTTTACTGCGGCCGATAGATTACTTTACTCGCGTGCTCCATACAACTTAGGCGCTCGCTCATCACCACTGTGATCACTATCTACTTCGACTGGTACATGACTTTCTGACATCTTTCTTAACCAACGTGGTACCTTTACAATACACACAACCAATCGAACGGATCCAAAACCCTAATCATTTAGCTTTACGTGTGATTTCTGGCTACTCATAGCCCAGTAACCTCTAGTTACCCAACCATACTTGCGCATCCCTCCAGGATCGCCAAGTCACCGATTTAATCGCAGTACTGCGTACTCACAGACTAATGTGACCACTAGATATTGATTTCAGCTACGGCTATAAATCAAATCTCCTAAAGTCCAATCATCGTGTGAACTTAATTATCTCATAATCTCGACTTTTTAAATGAATCTAACTTAGTTTAATTGATCTCTTCGTTTCAAACCTAAACAAAGGTCCTTACTCGTCATTCGTCAGATCAAACATACCCTTTTAATAGGAAACTACACATTTTATATATTGCGTAACGCATAATCTCTCACGATATTTAAATCAACCTAGCGGTCTACATCATCTTTCGTCATCAACAGTAGAGAATACGCGACTAAAATCGATGAGAAATGATTTCGTGACAAGAGGTTCCATGTAGCACTATTACAGGGCTTCATCCGCTTGGATCCAGCCATATCCCATGGTCTCACCCGCCTTGGATCTAGTCTCCTTACTTGGCATCACCAGTTGAAAATCTAGTCACACACAGTGAAATCACACGCATAGGATCTAGCCACACCTGACGTCACCCGCCTAGGATCCAACCATGCCGAATGGCATCATCCGCCACGGATCAAGCCTCGCAACTTAAATTTCATTATCAAAACAAAGTTCCACTTTTTTAAAATGTAACGTTAATCCGGCTTTAGTCGACGTCCTCAAAACTACTTCAAGTCTCCCGACGCGATCGCGAATTCAAAAGTTTCCAACATAATCAAAATATCGACTGCTCAAACTATGTAGTAGGTATTTATCGATTAGCTTAGGACAATAAAATTTGTCCGTTAGAAAACTCAGATCGCATTTCTAAACTTCAAATGTTTGTACTGGCCGTCCGCCGTCATAAGCACTACTGAAAGCCTGATACGAAATCTAATTTTGTAAAATAAGGCGCACTATGTAAACGAGTTATTTTGTCTGAGATCATTGGTAATGAATACCGGTTATGCACGATTTTATTTAGTTTACAGCAATCTTTTCACCAGATATTATATCTGATCCGAGAACTAAACTAACAAACACCGATTTACTTAATCGAATAATCTTTGCACCCAATAATTCATCACCCGTTCAGGCATTAATTTTAATTTATCTAACCCCTCACGCATTCCTTCACACTAAACCGCGGTGGTCGTCTTTATACAGTCATAGATGAACCAATTAAACGAATAGGTTCACTTTTTGATACACGCTTTAACGCCTACCGGTTATAAAATAATCCAAATAACCGACGATTCAACACCGAAACAACCGCAGATTTATGTTCTACGACACGTAGAAGTCAATAACGTCACGGACTATCACGTTTGTTTTTAACCGAAAGAGCTGGACTAGCAAACACCACATTACATGGTCAAATAATTTATAATAATTACACACAAATAATTGGCCTACCCGCTCACTCATTTTTTTTTTTCACGAGCATGAGGGTGTCTTTGATTATATTGTTAACGTCGTGAACTAAGCAATTTTAAAATGTATCGCGGTCACACTTCTGGAACAAAACCCTTGCGACAATTTTTCACGGCCTAAGATATCATCTCGCAAATGGATGTTGGGCAAATCGCAATAAAACTCGATTAAGCTATTATCATTTTAACTACAAAATTAATTAATAGTACCGAGTACTTACACTAGACTGTCATACGTTATCTAAACCTGTCAATGTAGCCATCCTTTGTTTTACGTCTACCGATAAATTTATATGACAGAGGGTGTAAACTTTAACACTCAGCTACAGAATCAAAATGGAATGTGAATACCTGACCTTTTCCTGAATTCCTGATGAAGTATCGACGACCCAAAACCCCCAAACTGGTGACCCTCGACAAAGAACGTCAGCGCAGCCTTCGTGCAGCTACCACATCGTGACGTCATCATCACTTCCTCAAGCTTTCGAGCAGCGAGCCATACAGCCAGCACCCACGGCAATCTGGGTATCCTGACCACCAGCATGCCTACTTGACATCATACCTGGTCATCACCCTCAGCCTCATCAGCGACCTTGGCTAAACACCTGCACCTTCGGCCAGTCACATGAAGAGCCTTGAAGAACCTCTCCTGGTCGACGACAGCAGTCAAGCCCTACGTCGCACAGCACCGCTCCGACTCACTGGAGCCAGCCGCACTACTCCGACTCACTGGAGCCTGCAGCATCGTATCCCGACTCACTGGGATAGCACCACCCTGACTCACTGGGGCATCACCGCAGACAGTTCCGACTCACCGAGAACTATGCGGAATCCGGTTCCGACTCACTGGAACCAACCTCCATTGGCCTGGCACGCATCACGACGCCTCAAGAAGCATTAAGAACCATCGATCTCCGATCTCCGGAGGGGAGTGATGTAGCGACATCTATGTCGTCACAAATGAACTAATCCTGCATCACGCGAGTAAGATTCGCAGCGCGATTGGAACATATAGAACAAACCCGAATTCATCTATCGGGCAATAGCCCACCAGACATAACACCTGTCTGGTCGGAGGATCCTCCCTTTTCAACGGAGGTATGTGGGACTTTACTCTCTGTTCCATAACCCCCCAAACACCCGTTGCTCGCTGCGTAATGCCTTGGCGCCACTGTTACTAACGCGCCTCTTCCATCAGGGCTCCGGGTCTCCACCCAGACATCTCCATGTGACCTTTTCCACCAAGGCTAATCCTGGCCAATCTTGCTGCCTCGTTACTGGAGGTCTTGAAGCTTGAATATTCTTATTTTCAGCCTGCCTACGTCCAAATTTTCCATAGCGACCCCCGACCCGCTACCCGTCTCTCCAGATCGAATTCGGGCAGACTCACAATCTGGAAAGAACGCTGCAACTCGCTCTCTGGGGACACAGCGTCACTATGGTCCAACATATGTTGCTCAGGATTAGGGAAAAACCCCAGAAAAACCTAATCAGACCACTCAAGCCTATGCATGCCTCGATCCGGGCCTTCACTTATGAATCTTTGCACTTCGAATAATAACCGCCAACCCTCTTCACAGCGTCTCGCGACTGTTGCTCACACAGCTTGTCGAATCATTTGCACGATTTTATCCCAGTTCCGACGACGGCCCGTTCAGGATGGTTCGAGCTCTGATCATCTACCAGGCGGGCCCAAGCGGTCATCGTGCAATGAATAAAAACGGTTAGGAACCGAATCAGTTCACTTCTCAATACATTTCGGCACAGTGCACCACTATTAGGCAGGTACAAACAACAAAACGGACAGCCCCACAACGTCTTGACTCCGCGACGGCTGGATTACGCAATTTAATGCATTTCATAAATTCCCATGTTTATTACTAGCTCAATGGCCCGCAATTTAATGCTTAATTCCTTACATCGCAGTCGAATGCACAATTATTAATACTATTAACGCAATCAAATGCATAGTCTTATTATGTCATCGCAATTTAATGCCACAACACTATTATTCGCAATTTAATGCCATGATTCTTTTATTCGCAATTTAATGCCATAACTCTTTTATTCGCAATTTAATGCCATAACTCTTTTATTCGCAATTTAATGCCATAACTGTTTTATTCGCAATTTAATGCCATGTTACTAGGGTTACCCGATAGAACCCTATCAAATCCGGGACCACTCCATGACAACAGTGTCGGGCCGTGGCCATAGTATTTTTTTTTTTTTTTTATATTTATGTTTGTACTTAAAGAGGAAAGTAACATTTATTTTTAAATGCATACTTTTATTAAATAGTTATCTACATTCACTGTAGGTAATTCACGCTAATTATAATTTTAAGATGAAGCCCAGACCAAAACCTTAGTAGTAAATAATTTCGGAATCCGGGACAGCAAGGTCTAATTACTAGACACGGGATAAGAGGTGAAATTCCGGGGCAATCCCGGACCTCCCGGCCATCTGGCAAGCCTACATGTTACATACAAGTAGTCATAAATATCAAAATGCGGCTTTGTTTACGATATGTCGTAATCGTACTACTTCTTACTGTTAAAATACCTACGCGCGTAGCGTTATACGTTAAAACTTAATTTCTGTTTATGTTTTACCAATAAAATCATTAAATAACTAACAATAACAATCCCAACGCAAAAGTAGCAGCTGTGCGTTATTTGCCTGCCATAATATCTACCATCTTTTTGATTGACTAGGCAAGTTACATTGTAAGTTTATTTGTCATTAATACGCTCTGGTAATGCGCGGTTATCGAGGTACTTACATAACTAAAACATGAAGATAGGCAACCTTGCACATATCCCTTAGATCACTGGAACATTATGCAAATCAAAATATGTACCCGTGTCTAAAGTGCACAAGCAGTAGGTAAACAAAACAAAGATACATTGTTCATTTTCCACCATGGATAATTATTTCGTAAAATGATGGGTAAGTAGGTATGCAAAAATTATTTATTATATTCTTTATTGCAATTAAAAGTACATACAGTGGAACAAAGAAAAACAGTTTAAAACGGTTGTTTTTTTTTCTTTTTCTTTTTTTTTTTTTGAAGCTACGGTACAATAATAAAAGGTAGGTTCATGAAATTTTAACTACCTATCTGAGCATTTGTTTGATTATACTTTATTGGCGGTTGAAATAAATAAAAATTGCTACGGATCTAAAAAGGGTCTTACATTGAAAGAATAAATATGTTTGTTTAATTAAGAAACCAAACGAATTACTTTTCCCTTTTTATTTAAATAGGTCAAACAAATTACTTACAGTTTTCCTCGTCGCCAAAATGTAGTAGACACTAATCTACAATGAAATAACTATGTATGATGATGTAATGAACCATTTGCTAAGTTTATATATCGGCTCGGTATCCTCACTAGAACACGTCTTCACTCTGCGGCGGTGGGACGCAGACTGCCTCTCCCCACCCCGCACGCTGCGTGGAGTGTAGGAACGAGACGACAGATGTTTGACATTGTGTGTGTGTGGTTGTATAGTTGTGCGTGTGTCTGTTTGTATGTTTGTTATGATCGTGTATGCTACAAGCGTGATACGATTATCACAGTACAGTCAAAAGAAAAATCAATAACTAGTAGTAAACAAGGCATAGTACGCGACAAATAAGTTTGGTCAAGGTCACTCGCAGCACTAACACCCACTTTAATTGAAACTCGAAAAACGTTGATAATCCTCGTCATACAAGTTGAACCATAATGGCGGTCGACCTTGAATGCGCAGTAACCGATTTTCGGGTCTGAATCAAAGTGGGGGCTGCGCGTAACTATAGCAAATGGTTCAAATTATTTGCAGCGTACTATACTACTTACCGCCAAACGTCTTTTCTTCTACTTAGCTGAAGTCCCGCCCCATCTTCGCTTGCAGTCTAGCCAAGCTTTAATTAGATGCATCGTGCACGCGCCTCCGTTGAATATTTCACGAGTTCCAACTATTACTGGGTACGCACACATAGAATGAGTAATTTGTTTCTGTATTGTGCAAAGATTTGTGTGAATAAAGGATGGAGACATTATGTGCTAATGTTAGTCACAATAATGGTCTGTTATTTTATTAAATCACTAGATTTTTTCGCGGTTTTGCTTCTGTTGGTTGTCCTACAAGGACCATTCCTTTCGGGCGGCTAGTTGTTTTGCGCCGTTTTGTAAAAAGTCTAGGCTTTTAACCGAACGGTAAATTAAGCTGGCCCTTCCCCACTCGCCGGTCGACAACGTCGAGAATGGTTTAAAAAGCTTGTTGCTTCATCGAAAGCAACGCGATGTTTGGTGAAGAGGCAATGCGAAAAAAGAGAGGTAACGCCTGAAAACTTTCTTGGCGTTCGGCAACTTCGTTATTGACTCGAATAGTTCACAAAACTTGTTTCAGGAAGTACATGTTTTTTTAAAACCCTTAAAAGTTTTTGAGAAAAATTGTCATCATTTAAAATCTCGATTAATGTGTAAGGCTCATAGAAAAGTACTTTTTTATTATTTTTAATATATGAGTACATTATGGAGGGCCAAAGTTCACGTAAAATAGCAGATTTTGAGAGGTCTTTACTTGATTAGTTTTACACAAATTTATGTTTTGCTAGAGAAGCCTAGATAATATCTACAAGATAACTGTGTATCCAAAATATCTGAAGAAAGATGTGTAGTGACATCATAATCACGTAAGAGCGGTTGTATGAAAATGTATCTCGGCTTGGCCGCTTTTAGACTATTTTTTTTGGCTTCTTAGGTTTTGTGCGTTTAGCAAGTGTTAAAAGTATTCAGTTTTCAGCTACTTTCCGTAACGAGTTCTTTTAGGACGCGAATGCACATTCTAATGTTTTTGCAGTATGTATTTGCAACAAATGCATCGAGCCAGCCTTCTCGCCAATTTTGGCTGAGGTATTCAATATTATAGTAATTCACAGCTCCATTTTGCCGAAATCGCGCCTGTTTCAATGATTCTACATATTGTGCAGTTGCGCAGACATCTAAGATACAAAACTACACCCATTTTACAACACGATGTCCACTAGGAATTAATTTGCAAATAAATAAAACCGCAACAAAACTTCATTCGACAAAAACCCGCCAAAAAACTTAATTTGGCTTAGTGATGGGCGACTCGAGTTATCTAACTCGAGTAACTCGGGTCAGACCGTACGCGAGTCAGCCCGAGTCAAAATATCTGCAAACCGAGTTGACCCGGAGAGCGCGCGTGGCGGGCGGTGTAACCGTCTAGCCCACGAGTCGCGAGGCCCGAACGACTCCGAGCGAGCCCGAATCAGCCCGACGACCGAACGAACGTCCGAGCCGCGAGTAAAAGAGATAGTTCTTGTTGTTGGTTTCTTATCACACGGTTAGTCAGACAGATATTTTGAAATAAGACTTTTGCTTCAAAAAATATATATAGTATAAATTTAAAGGCTCTTATTATAAGAGCCTTTAAATTTATAGGTACACATAGTCTATTAAGTTTATTTCAAAGTTGATTAGTTTGTATTACAGTTATTTTTATAGTTACCTACAAGGTATTTTTTGAACTTAAGACTGGTAGTCAATCAGAAATAAGTGCCATTACTTAGATGTTAATTAGCTTCTTTTATAGATGTTAGTTCATGTGTTTAATTTAAGGAATAAAGATCCATCTAAATAGTAATAAACGTCTGATTTTTGAACAGGCTCAATTTCATTTGATTGACTACCATTTAATCGACGATCCGACGCCACGCAGCCCGCCGGACCCGACCCGGCGAACCGTGAACGTAGCAAACTAGCAACCCGTGGAACGTTGCACCGAGTTGAGCATTTACTGACTCGGACGGACGATGCGGCGACGCGACGGACCTTAAGGCAGCTGAGTCGGGTCAACTCGAGTTGCAACCCGGGTTGGTAAGCGAGTCAACTCGAGTTACCCGAGTTACCAAAAAGTCGACTCGGCCCATCGCTAATTTGGCTGCGATATAGCTCATTTTTTTTTCTCCACGTTTTTTTTAAAATAATATTTTTGGATTTGATACTAAGTCCTTTAAGCCATGTTTTTGTATAATGTAGTCACTTTGTTTTCCTTTGGCATAAGGATGTAACATATTCTATTGCTTTTGTAATAATGGTCAGCTAGCTTTAGCATAAGGATGTAACATATTTTATTACTTTTGTAATAATGGCAACCTAGTTGAGCAAAACCATCACAATATCTACCAGGAATCGATTTGCGAATAATTAAGGCAGTCACTAAACTTCACACAAAAAAATACCGCCTAAAACTCCCAAGTCATTTTTTTTTTGTTTATGTTTTTGGCTTGTATTTTAAGTCCTTTAGTAATGTCTTCGTATGAATAGTTAATTTGTTTACCATTAGAATATAATTCTAATGTTTTTGTAGTATTTGGCAGCAAATGTAATTGAATTAAGTTTAATTTTATACCACAGAAATAATTCTTTCATTCCTACTTTCTTCATGACCACTCTCTATAGACAGCTCGTGCACGTCCAAAGACAAACTTCTGAACAAAATACCACCTCATTTCTACCTGCCCTTATTTTTCACTTCTCCAACTAGTCTAGCATCCATCCGCACATATTCTAGACAAATACGATTGTATTTTTCAAAAGGCTGTATAGTGTAAAGGCCCCAGTTATTAGGTATGCCGTCGGCGGCCGCAAGGGTCCGCTATTTTTCCTCATAAAATATAAATTCCTCTTATAAGTTTGAGTGATCTTCCTGAGGTTATACGTAATTTTACGACGAAAGTTTTGCTAGGGTCGTGTTCTGACTTGGCTATTTGGTTTTGAGGTAGGTTTTTAGTGCTATGTTGGTTCTTATTGAGGAAATGGTGGCTTCTTTTTCATTGCTGTTTCAAAAATGTTTTAAATATACAGATAAGGTAGATAGTACTCTGTTAAAGACAGATAAATAATATTGCTATGCTACTACAAACTACAACGTCTTATAGATTAAGTTTATTGCGAATTTTAACGCTACTTGTAACATTCATATCTTTTTTTAGAAGGGAAACCGTGAATAGAAAAGAAAGAAAAAAAGAAAGAAAACGCACAAGTGGATTTTAGTCACTAGAAGCAGCCTTCAAAGCGTTTGAACACTCCCTCTTGCTATACCTAGAGTTGGAGGCCTTCATAGAGTAAAAGTTTTAGTTCTAAAATGCTACTAATATGTCCTACTAGTTACTGCCAAAGGTTTTGCCCATGTTATAATAGAAAATTATCCCAAGGAAACATATTCCTAGGATAAAAAAAATCTATTGTGCTATTCCAGAATATGGACCAAGTTTAATCGAAATCCGTTCAGTGATTCAAGCGTGAAGTGTTAACAAACATACACACAAACACTCAAAATGTCTTCTTCATAATGTTAGAGGGTTTTCTTCGCCCCTCACTCTGAACAGCCCCTAAGCTGCTACAGTACGCTAATATAGCATACTTACCAGAGTTGCTAGGGTACCGATGGGTTACTTCATAACTCGTGATTTGGTTCAGTTAATGGGCTTACTTCAATGTGTTCCGTGATGTACGCGCATCGCGCGTCAGGGAGACTGACGGTCTTGTTTAAGAGCGGCCAACCCAAGATACATTTCCATACAACTGCTCTTACGTGATTATGACTGTAGAAAATGACTAACACATTAAGTCCGCCTTTGTACAGTGTTTACTTGTGCATACAGTTTTAATAAATAAATAAATTATGATGTTATTATATTACATGTATATCTTTTTCTACATATTTTGGAAACAGATATTTTGTGGATATTATCTAGGTCTATATTGAAATCAAAACATAAATTGGTGTAAAAATAATCCAGTAAAGAGCTTTGAAAATCTGCTATTTTGAGTGAACTTTGGAAAAAAAATATTCATCTTATTGAAACCTTGTAGGTATATTTAGACGAAATTGTGTCGCGAAACATTCTGTTTACGCGTTGCCTCTTTATCAAACATAATGCTAGATTTTGTTGGATGATGCAACAAGCTTTTAAACCATGTTCACGTTAAAAATGGACGGCTCGGGAATGGCCCTCTTAATACCATACCATAGTGTATTTAAACTTGATGTTTAATGGGTGATTTGGTGGAATGTCTTGAGGGTACCGCTCCGTCTATACAACATGTAATTAGAATAATGCTCACCATTATACGCACTTATTAGAAAATTAAGTTACGTTTATGCTTAATTCAAGCACTGAAATTTTACTTAAACTGCATTGAGGTAGTGTTTATATATATTTGATAGCGCATCGGTATTAGTATCTACGCACGCACAAACAAACACTAGTGACGCAATCAAGATTTATCAAGAATTTATAAATCTTAAAACCTTTGATATATTCAATGGGAAGATACTCGTACGTTACGCGCTAACATCACAATCTGAAAACCTGGACTCGAAACTCACACATCAATGATCAGTGTTGTGTTGTCCCTTGGTGGTGGTATAGCCTTGTGTAAGAAGTAAGATTAAAAGTCACTGTCGAAAGTTACATGAGGATTTATTTGGTTCGGTTCACACTTCTGTTGTCCTAATATGGTACGAACGCTACTTGGTTATTAGACATGTTTGCACCACCACTGCGCGTAAGGGACTGGCGCTCGGGCACGCCACGGTCCCGCTTGGCGACTGTAAATTTTGTCGCGTTAGCATGTGTTGGGTGAGACCCTACAGTGTCATCACAGTCGCAAACTTACAGTCATTAATAGACAAGGACAGAGATAAGAGGAAATGAAAATGAATTTAAAAAAAACCGCCAATAGTGCAAAATAACTTTAATTTCGGAAGTGGGTGTATCTATATAGTCTCTTCGTTATTTAACATTGACTGTAGCACGGAACCATAAAACATGAAAAGTTAATTTTAAATTTTATTTTCTGCACATATTCTAAGCAATATTTTGTCACTAGTGTGCTGAATAATTTGATACTTATTCCAATTTCAAACATTCACTGCACGACGATCCTTCCAACAACAATAAATCATCAAAAGTCAAAACTAATTAAACACAACCTCCGAATTACTTTCGTAAATACGCGGATCGATAGCAAGCCGAGAACAACAGTCGGTTCATTGTAGACGCATCTCAATAAGCCGAAAGCCGATTATTCAGTAATTTGCATCGGGGCGGGCACAACCCTATTACCATGTCAAAACCCGCGAACTCAAAGACAGACTGTTTGGCGCTGTGTTAGGTTCTGGATAATGGCGGAAAATATTATCTATGGTGTTTTGACTAGTGAATCTGTGGTTTTTATTTTTTTGGGAAAGTAGCACAGATTACTTGACCTACTAGAAAGTTGACTTGATAAATTTTCTGCCAAGTGATAAAAAAAATATTAGGTTGTGTAAAACCATATTCTATGGTAAACAAATCAACAATTCATACAAAGACATAGTTTAAAATACTAGTATCCAAGCCATCAACAAAGTAATGGAAAACATATAGGGAATATGCACGTTACCCCAAATTGAATAAAATATTTTTATTCGTATTCTTTACTACTAAAAAAACATACCTACACAACTATTTTTCATTTTTTTCATAATTTAATAGTAAAATTTAATCATCAAAAAGTAACCTTTTTGTAATTCCCTCGCAAATTTACAAAACGCAACGCTATTGGCAGACAAAGTTGTGACGACATCTTACACTCTGACGTCGTCTGTCAACAAATTGTTTAGATGGTTTCTGGTGAATAATTATATTGTTTCATGGTTTTTGCATATTATTCTGAGTTAAAAGTATTAAATCTTTATGAAGAAAGGTTTAGCACAATGACTAAAGCCGGTTTTGTCAAAGCGCAATCAGATAATTTGCTTAAAATAGACGTGTTCAAGATGTCCACGTATTTTGCAACTAATTTAGATTTTACATCTGCTGAACTCAGAGTAGTAAAAGCTGCGAGGTAAATAAGTAACTATATCACTTAATACATGATTATTTTCATAGTTTTGTAAATATAACAAACATAACCTAAAATATGCAGCCATTTTTATTGTTTTTGTCAGATTCGAACGAGAATCATATCTCCATATGATTCTCGTTCGAATTCAGCCATTGGATACGTGCAAGTAAAACGTATGTTTTCGTCAAAGTTTGTAAACAAAACAAGTACACTAAGTAAAAATGATTCTTAGAGGTACCTATATCACTTTTTAATGTCTTTACTTACGTAAAAATGATCTTCACAACAGTATAAACAGCTCAAAGATAATACATTGTTTCTTCTCATTGCCCTACACCACTTTTTCCTCATATCTTCGTCTTTCGGCATAAAGAAATATAATTTTTGCAGGTGCCGTTTTGTTGTTATTTTCGCACATGGGTACGACACAATATTTATAGTAAGCTTTTCTTTGCTTTTCCATGGTAATCGATTGATTTAATCAGTCACTTTTTTAACTTTAAGAGCGAAACGCTTTGTTGTTGATAATAAACTCGTGTAATCTGACGTCACAGAATAAGCGCGCCAAAATGGCCACGTTTCAATCGCGCGAAAATGATAATGATTTTAATTTTTTTTTTCTAGCTCAATGGATTATATTTTAGATGTATTATATTTATTTTTGGTAATGTAATAACTAGTAGTAACGTTTAAAAAAATAAAAAAAATGCATGCATATTCCCTATTAATTCTGTATATATATAACTTTAATATAACTTTGTATGATCTCAAGTGTCTACATTTCTAGACTATATGCTTAATCATTGAAACTGGTGCGATCTCGTTAAAGGTCACAGCACACATATCAACTCAGGAGCAGATCGCCACCGCCTCGCCTTTCCCTTGGCGTCAAACAGGCGTCCACGTAACATAACCACATAACGTAAGTGGATCAGAAGCTCCGGCACGTCCACTCGATTCAGCTGGGCGTCGCCGCGCTTACGGCTCGCCGACCGCTAGTTGACGACTCTAGTTGAATCATTTTGAAGCTAAGGTAAGCTGGGGTACGGAGAGCCCTAAGCTAGAGTACGGACAGCCGTATGCTAGGGTACGGAGAACCATAAGTAGTATAGTAGTAAGCGCGGGAACTGCAAGTCGACCTCGCACTGCACCGCGGTTCGTGAGCTTGTCCCGAGGCGAGGCGATTACGCTAGATACGATTCCGATTAGTGTGCGTTACACACAGTAGGGAGTTTCATACAAATAATACTGAACGGCTTGAGTTGATACGGTGACGAGCTTTCCGAGTTGATACGTATGCTACAACCTTAAAATTGAACTGAGAATGTTTTTTGTAGTGTTGGCTATCTCAACGAAACTTACCAAAAAGACTGACTTTCCTGCAAAATACTGCACATTAGAATAGTATGTAATATTCCGGGTCAGGGCTATCCATGTCCGTGTACGGCATGTCCTAGAACAAAAAATTCGAAGACATGTGACATCCACCAATCCGCATTGGGCCCACGTGGTGGATTACGGTCCTTCTCCTAGAGAGAAAGCCTGAGTCCCAGCAGTGGGAACATTATAAGGCTGATGCAATGCAATGCTATCCGTGTTCCGAGTTGTTCGTTTCAATGTTCCCGTCAGGGACGTGCCATCCGTCATCCGTGTTCACACATATCAAGGAAATCGATATCAGTGTTCCTATATTATCCCATATATATTTTTTTTCTTAGAATTCAAATAATGTGGATTAAAAAGATGGTTAAGTATATTATTCTGTCGTACAAGTTCTATCAATTTTTCTGACAAAATTTTTATCAGTTGTTAATTACTTATAGCACAAGCTCTTCTTAGATTGGGACTCGATGGCGTTGTGTGATAGTTATGGAAAATGATTATTATTATATAGGCAAAAAAAGAAAATTATTTTATATGATGTTCTTTCTAAAAAGGCTCGATATGTATAAGCTATAGATATTTCTAAAAGTTATCTTTTAGAAATATCTATACCTGACAAAAATTCACTTTGTTCCCTTCCTTAAGTTCCTTGAACCCTTTGAACTCCAGGTTTTTTTTTTATTTAGAAAAGGAGTAATACTGACACTAATTACATTCTAACTTGTTTATACAAAATACAAGGTAACATTTATGTCACATAACACGTTGTACTAACCCAACCCTTTCTTGTATTTCAAGTGGCGAAGTCTAGACGCATAAATAAGAGAGCGTCATATGTAGAAAACTTTGCATCAAACATTTTGTGTTTTTTCTTCAATGCCCATGAATTTGTCGTAGTAAGTTTTTATACTATGGCAACCAGGTACCAGCGAGCACCAACAGATAAAAAAAACTGGGCAAATGCGAGACGGACTCGCACACTGAGGGTTCCGTAAAGTAAAAAAATCAGATGTGTATTCAAGTTCGACCGTCATAATGGTTCAACTTGTGTGACGAGGATTTTCGGGTCTCAATTGAAGTGGGGGCTGCGCGTATTGCAAATGGTTCAACTTATTTGCCCCGTACTATACTTGTCTGTCATTTATCCTCGGACTGTTGCTAACATTTACCCGATTTTCGGGTCTCAATTGAAGTGGGAGCTGCGCGTATTGCAAATGGTTCAACCTATTTGCCCCGTACTATACTTGTGTTTTTATAATAAAATACCACTTGAGATTCTCCATCTCAATGAGTCAAAATTTAAAACATGCATTAAACGCACGCTATGTAGACAAGCGTATTATAGATTGGATGATTACATCCTTGATAAAAATGCTTGGCTAAATGCCGGTCCTGCTCCACAGCCACAGCCACATTTGCCTACAAATTAGTTCTACATTTTATTTTATGTATTTTATTACTTTTTAATAATGGAGGAGATGCTGGGACCCTTTTTGTATCGTGGTTTTCAAAATGTTATGTCTTTCTTTTTCAATATAATGTATATATATTATAATTGATTAGTTTATTTTAATGGAGCTTGTGATCAATTATTACTTTTTGTAATTGGGAACAATAAAATTGTATAATGTAGAAGCACTTTTTTTTCTAATTTGTGAATGTGAAGTACCATGGAGCATTTTTATTTTATTAGATAACAACTTGTTTGACGTTATGAGCATGGCAGTTGAGAGTTTGTCATGCTCACTCAAATGTTTCGCTGATGGTGGCACGTGTTATTGGGTCATTCGGTTCCCTTCAAAATGGTTGAACTGAGAGGGGCTGAGGCACGCGTCATGCTCGTGAACGGGCGCCGTCAGTTGGGACTGGTCATCTCTTAGCTGCCAGTGGCTTAATTCAATTACTATTTTTTTTTATTAGTTTATTGTATTTTTTTCATTATTTGTGGTTTCATTGCGTTTTAATTTTTTTTTTCTTCATTGTGCTCACATAATAGAAGCGACAATAAATTTGTAACCAAGATTATGTAACTCATAATATGATTTAAAAGAGTGTCCATGGAGTTTCTTGCACGTTCTTCTCCATAGAGATCTACGCTTTGGAACGTGCAATTTAGCTTCACTTTTTTTTTGGACTGTCCGACATTTTGACAATTCAAAAGTGCCTGTAATTAGTCTATTTGAAATAAACTATTCTGATTCTGATTCTGATTCTGTCTGTCATTTATCCTCGGACTGTTGCTAACATTTACCCGATTTTCGGGTCTCAATTGAAGTGGGGGCTGCGCGTATCGCAAATGGTTCAACTTATTTGCTCCGTACTATACTTATCTGTCATTTCTCCTCGAACTGTTGCTAACATTTTGCTGCTGTTCATGCCAGTGGGTTCGCCAGTGTTGTAGTAAAAAATAATCCCAAGGGTAAAATATTTCCTGGATAAAATAGTAGATTATGTGGCTAGGGGAAATATCCTCTAGCCACATAATCTACTATTTTATCCAGGAACACCAGCACCACCACAACCAGCCACCACCACAGGACACCAGCCCGAAATACAATACAATACAATAGGGCTGGTGTCTGCAACTCCAAAGCGCGTATTTTGCGTACGGATAGGACAAATGTGTCATTCGATCCACCCCAGCTCCTCAAGGAAGGCCAGCAGCGCCTTGGTGTTACTGGCCATTTCGCGCAGGTTACCTGGGTTTCCGAAGTATTTTGCCCTGTATCCAGCGACAACAGGGCAGCTTAGAAGCAGATGTGCTGCAGTCTCGTCCTCCTCCATGCAGGCTCTGCACAGTGCGCTGTCTGGCTAGGGGATAAATTAGTGTCTTTAGTCGCGGGCGGCATGTTGAATTTCGAACGAATCGAAACTTGCTAAGTTTTAATCCTGAACGTCAGTGAGGGAAAATGTACAAACCTGAGTGAAGTGAAGGAGTTCATGCCACTAAAGACAAAGACAGCTTTATCCCAGTTTTAGATACTTACTTTATATTTTACACAATCCGTGAGATAATTAAAAGTCAAAAACTATATTTTAGAGAAATTTATGTAATATTTACAAACTAATGACATTCAATCAATTCATTACTATGAGATTCTATAGTTTTAATTTTCTATTACGCTCAAGCGGGAGCGTTCATTACTTTTTTTAGAAACTCGTCAGTTTTATTCATTTTTTTGTTTATGGCCAGTTCGATTTTTGAATAAACTTATTTGTTGCACGTACATTTTAATAATTCAATGTTAACAGGCCTCCTATAAGATGGATTAATGGCCTATTGAGAGTCGCGGAAATCCGATGGATGCGAGACGCACAGGAACAGTCGGTATGACAACGCTTTGGGAGGTTTATGTCCAACGGTGGACCTATTTCGGCTGAAATGATGATGATGATTCTGGGGACAGATGAATAGAATAGAATAAACTTAATTGTACACCAAAATCTCAGATTATAATAATCTGAGACCAAAATAGTAACAATACACAGAAACTTAAATCTATGGGTACAACGGCGGTCTTATCGTTGACAGCGATATCTACCAGACAACCTTAGGACCATGTGTGGGTTTTAGTCATCAGTCATTAGAATCAGCAGAATGAGCAGTGATGACCGAGTGGTAACGGCCCCGACTTATGAGTTGTAGGTCGTGGTTTCGAACCCAGCCAGGCGCATTACTTTGTGTAATTTATTTCATCACCACTGTTCTCAAAACGGTGAAGGAAAAAATCGTGAGGAAACCGGCATGTCCTAGAACCATCCACCAATCCGCATTGGGCCCGCGTGGTGGATTACGGCCCATTCCCTCTCCTAAAGAGGAGGCCTGAGTCCCAACAGTGGGAATATTAAAAAGGCTGATAATGCTGATAATGCATTAGAATCATCTTCCTTCAGTTGCCCCTTGCATTACACAGTAAATTTTTCATACAATCCTGGACGTGAAGACCTTCACGTAACGTTATCATTATCATTTATCCAAACAAGCTCTAAATCAAACATAATTGTTCTGTAAGGGTTATGGCCTCACAACAACGCAAGCCTATGTGTTTGCATCACACACGTCTTTCTAAATAACCAGTATGATAGCCACATAGCGGTTGAGCTAGATAACCGCATAGCCACCGAAACGCAGCCTTATTTAAGCCGTGTACAAACGAGTAATCATGTCAGAATACAGATAGGCGCATTAAAAACAGGTTTATAGTGACGCAAGCCGACACAGATATCCAGTGATGATTTCCGGAGCACTTGCAGTTTTAGTCTATGTTTTGACCTGGTTCTGAATTGTTGTTTTTTGGTGGTAGGTAAAAATCTACCACTAAAAATCAAGCAAGAACTGTTCCTCATTTTACTCCTGTTTTCTATTACAAAATAATATCATAAAATGGGACAATCATCAAATGATATTTCCCGCTCATTGTGAATACCTGTGTTATTAAAACAAA
Organism: Leucania comma; assembly: GCA_958295575.1. Taxonomy (NCBI): domain Eukaryota; kingdom Metazoa; phylum Arthropoda; class Insecta; order Lepidoptera; family Noctuidae; genus Leucania; species Leucania comma. Next base: position 15,405,301 of record OY282477.1, on the reverse strand, counting down.
TAACTAAAAATGTATAAATACCCTTAACTGGAATGCATAGAGTATCATTTTTAAAACATTATTATTTTTAATAAAAAAAAAAATGTGCACTCTTTCTTATGATGTTTTTTTTTTCGGCAAAATTTAAAAGCTTTATCAGACTTTTGCTGACTAAAACCCACCTTTAGTGGCCTTTTTGCGAAGGCCACAGTAACTTCAATCTCACCATCTTTTTGAGGTGTGTATGGGACACAAGGCGTCATAGATCTGCCCCCCTAGCCAAGTTACAATCGTTTCGTTTAGCGTGAACGCTCAGAGTTGGCCACGCCCCCTATTACTTTATTCGAACAACTCGCCAACTCGAAGCGTTCACGCAAAACGAAACGATTGTAATTTGGCTCGGGGGGCTGAGCTTATTTCTTTCCGGATGGCCGGATGGTAAACTACCCACTGCTTGCCGTTCGAAAACTAGACTACCCTGTTACTCCCGACGCCCTGGGCGTCTTCTGCAACAGAAAGCTGTTATTACTGCTTTTACGCTCTAACAGCCGAACTGATTTTTTTGGGTGGTGGGAAACCATCTAAAGAATTCTCTTGCCTTCGAGTTGAGTGAGAGGGCGTGTTAGATCTCTTTGTTTTCTAGGAAGAGTTTCCATTTTCGAAATTCCCCATGAACTTAGCGGGCATCGTCCCTGCCGGGCTCTTAGGATTTAGCTGATATCTGAGGTGCACGTGGGATAAGTACTACGCGCCGCCAACGATTGGGATCGGTCCTTAACGGACGGCCGGACAGCGAGATACTTATTGCTCGTCGTCGTCGAAATTGTGCTCACAGGTAGACTATTATTTATTTATTTAATCTTCATGCAACACAAAGTACAAAGGCGGACTTAATGCCTTAGGCATTCTCTACCACTGAACCTAGGGTGGTGAAGAGACAATATAGTAGGTGCATAAAAAGGAACATGTTTTTAGAAAACATGAGTACAAAGTATAGATACTTAAAGTTCAAATAAACATACATATACATAAATATAATTATAAATATAAAGTAACGAAAGAAGTTATTGAGACGATTCTGCTATTAGTGGAGAAAATAATTCCGCAACTTCCGCTTAAATGCATACCGATTTTCAGCCACCCTGATTTCGAAAGGAAGCGCATTCCACAGAAGAATGGACTGTATATAGAAAGAAGAATGGACAAAATCAGAAGTATGAGAAGGACAGAGCAGTAGGAGATTATTAGAGGAACGCAGATTCTTTGCGTGGACTATGACCAGGAACAGCACGAAAATGTATTTTATCCCCCGGGATAAAATACATTTTCCCGCCCGCGCGAAAGAAAACGGGTTTACTTATGTTCCTTATTTTTTCTTTCGCGCGGGCGGAACTGCTGACAGTAGCTAGTATGATTATAGATCTTAAAAGCATGTCACTGTGCCACTATTTGTCATGGGCTAAGTGATTTCCCGCGTAACATACAGATTTGTTGAATCATTGTGGCGATATATTATGTTTCCGACAACAGTTGCGGGTCGTGGGCTTTTTTGGGTTTGAAAGAAGAAACTTATTAGTTAATTCTAAAGGATAGTTCATAAATGTACCAGTGTAGTACTTTTTTATGGTAGGTAAAATCATTCAATGACAGATCCCGCCCTTGGGCGGAGCGGGAAATAGTGTGAGACTCTTACTGACTAAAAACCTGCCCTGTTCCTTCCCTGCCTTGGTTCCAGGGCCCTGGTATGCATTTTCATACCTCCCCAGAGATCCAACCAGTGTAGTACTTGACATGAGATATAGGTGACTTGATTAAAGTAGAATCAACTAAAAATGGTGCGTGGCCAAACAAAATCTTAGTAATTGTGGTAATAACACATTGTAAGATGATTTTAGGATGATTTTTTGTGTTTAATATTAAAATAACCTATTCCTTTGGTTTAAATAGATAATTTTTGTTACTTTGTTTGTAATGAATAAACTCAAAATTCCTGGACCGATTTTAATAATTCACTTATACGAGTATGTATAAAAGATTACCTACACTACATCAAAATATTAGTACTGGGTCGTCTCGGGTTTTTATTAAAAAGAAACCAAACAGTTTTTTTTTTAAATAACAGTTCTAAGAAATGGTAGAAAAACTAGTTTACGATACGCGGCATATAAGTTGAACCATAATGGTGATCATAGATTTTCGGGTCACAATTGAAGTGGGGGAACCTGCGCGTAACCATAGCAACGACGGTCATTTTGGTTCTACTTATTTGCAAACGAATATGCGCGCGCTTTTCTGATAGCTACAACCTTGGGATCTTTAAATCAAGATTGAATAGGTTTAGGCAAGCGTGCTCTATTGTTGACCACGTCGTCGCTTACCATCAGGTGAGAGAGTGGCCAAGCGCGAGCCTATAAACGAATAAAAATTAAAAAATTCGCGCGAGCGAAGCCCCTTGTAGAAGCTAGTGTTATATAAATTAATCAGATCAACAAGGCAATTCAATAACTTTACCACCTAACGTTAAAAGATTAGGCGGTTGTCAGACTATACTATGATTTTTTATTAGACGAAGTAAAGTGACAGCAGTGGACAATGCCCAACTGTCAAACAACCATTGTTATAGCTGTCACTTTACTTCGTCTATTAAAAAATCATAGTATAGCTAGATTTTTCCAAGAAATATACATTAAAACTAATTGATTCTGGTTATAACTAGTAAGTATTAGTCGCTAAAACATACCATTACATTAAAAGCATTCCATATTTGCACCTAACAGTTGCACGGTCAAATTAATATGCAATGACCGCCGGTTTACAATTTAAATCAATATTTGCATTTGCCGATATCTGGTAGATCTACAGCTTGTTTAGACCCAAGGTAAACCGAATAATTTACAGTTTAGAGCGATTTACAATTTTTAGATGCTGTATACATAGCCTGAAGAATCGATAACTAAATTGGCACACATAGACAGATAGCTGTTGGAGTCGAAGTTGGTTCTGGAGTGGCGACCGTGTACCGGAAGACGCAGCGTTGGAAGGCCTCCCACAATAGTTGCGTATAATATTTAAAGAATACCCTCGATTCTTCATGAAATCCGTCATCGAAACTGGATTTTAAAAACCATTTAACCAATTTGAAAGCAAATCAATAGGTTAAAAAATAATATTTGCAAATAGATTCATAAACGACGGAATCCTGAGGAGACAAACTTAAAAAAAAACAAATACATACAAAAGAATTGAGAACCTCCTCCTTTTTTGAAGTCGGTTGAAAAATACAAACGCACGAGATACGAACTTGGCTCGGACCTCTTTATCGCAAGTTTCCATTTATATTTTTTTTATGTTTTAGTTTTCAAAACTTTGGTTTCTGTTTCATTGTAAGCCAAATGCTTTCTTTTATGCCAACATGTTGTCTTTTTCATGTGTTCTCATGTGATTAAGGCTGGCGGTCCACCGGAGCGGAGAAATGGAGAAATATTAGCCAATAACATTGCACAAAATTTCCGCTCCTCTTCAGTGTACAGGGATTATGAACCTTTTTAAAAATTCATACAAAACTGGGAAGCGGTGCGGGGAAACGGAGTGGGTAAGTGAAGCGGGGACGCTGAAAGGGGAAGCGGAGCTGGGAAGTGGAGAGGAGAATCGAGTGCGGGCGCTATAACAAAATAAAAATAAAATAAAATAAAACAGATTGCAACTCCGCTCCGTAGCCTCGCTCCGCTCTGGTAGACACACACAGTCCGCAACACCGCCCCTACATTACTTTTTCACTCCGCTCTGCAGCCTCGCTCCGCTCTGGTAGATAGACACAGTCCGCCACTTCGCTTTGCATTACTCCTTAGCTCCGCTCCTCTACCTCGCTCTGCTCCGGTGGACAGGCAGCCTAAACCAGAAAATTCGAGTCCGGTGTTGCTAATATTGCTGTGGAGGTCAGGTAGGCAGTTGCTCCATGAAAAATATAAGTATTCAGCTGCAACCAGTTTGGCAGCGAGTTGAACCCAACATAATTGGGAAAAGGCATAAAGATATGTAGATCCTGCGGAGTTTTTTTAATTAAAACTATACAACCTACTTACTTTCCCACTTCAGGACCAAAGGCTTCTAGGTATTTTATCCCTCACTACAGAGAGGCTCCGGGCGTCGACAGTCGCAGAGCAATTCCTGGCCCTCATAAACACAGGCTTGCGGACGGCGAGCAATGTATAGCACGCAGTCCGGTACGGACCAAGCCCGGGTCGAAGGCGCATTGCACGCGCACTTTAAAGAGATACCAGCAAGATTAGCGGGCCACCACGCCAATTAGGACTGATGCCTGATAGGGTTGCGAGATTGTTTGAAAGGATTACCGTGACCCTCGTAAAGGGCAACTGAAGGAACACTGGTTTTTAGTCAGTAAAAATCTGACACAATCTCTCACTTTACGCAGACCTGGGAAAAATCATATGATAATTTCCTACGTAAAAATAGGTAAGTATTCTTTTCTTGAGTCACCTCGAGCCCGCCTCTGGAGTAAGCTTCTAGGTCGTCTCACCACCTCTTCTTAAGTCGCCCTCAGTGTCTTCAGCATCGTCTATTTAGCACAATCTTCTGAGCTTTTTAGCCACATCAGAATATATAGAAACTAGTCCGAAATAGTAAACTAGTCAGCTTCACTATCATCGATTGCATCACTGCTTACCATTAGATGCAATCGCAGTCAAGCACTAATTTATACCATTGAAAAAAATCTTCAAGGTTTAGCAGGCTGTTGTTTAACAATACTTTGCCATTTGTAATACCTATTCTCAAAAACAACCCTAATACTTAACTAATATCTACTAATACCCATTGTCACCCTTCACACCGAATAAAGCCGAAAGTTTAAACTTAGTATATATCTGTGTGTGTGTGTTTGCCACTCCTATACGCTCAAACGGCTGAACGAATTGATATGAAATTTGTCGCACGGATAGACCTGAAGTGCTATTTCATACTATAGGATACTTTTGCCCAGGAATATGTTCCCTTGGGATAGATTTCTACTTTTACGCCATCGATCACTAATAAAGAACTAGTGATCGATATTTTGCGCGGACAAAGTCGTTGGCAAAATCTAGCCGCCCATATAACTCCACTACCCATCACACAATGGCCAGTCCCAAACGGCCATGGTTCCACATTCGTCACACAGACAGACAACATTAACATAACCAGTATTAGCTAATGTACTCGCCGAGATAGGTCAGGCCCTGTCGTTTGAATTATTGTAATTGCTAGTATCGAGCATGCAAACACTGTTAGTCGAATAGTCATGATGACTAGTAGATCTGTTGGGCCGTTTATACTGTTTTAATTTGGATAATTGCTAACCTACATTCCGTAGGAGACACCCCGAGCGTTGGGAGTCGCAGAGCGATTCCCGATTCCTGGGTCACGCCGAACGGTGCGCAGTAGGTAGTTCGCCGCCCAGTAAGGATCAAGTGTCTAACAAACTACAGTGGATAAGTGGTGGCTAACAAAAATTAACGGTGCATATTGTTCCGACTCTGTTTTTATCGATTATTATACAGCTAAGTTGAATATCGCATCTTCAGCTTAAAGCTTACAGAAACACGATTTTAAAAGTATCGATACAATAACATCTGTCAAAACGTGTTACGGTGGATATCAAAGGCACTGGTGGATAATGACGTCGTATCAGTTGGTCACTAAAGATAGTCAATACGACTGTTTGACAGTTATACGATGTACATTCGAGCAAGTGATCTTCACTTGAGCTGTCAACAGAGTCCCGCAGGTCCGACTTAACATTATATCTACTTAGATAAGCAGTAGTGAGCCAATGGTAATTGTCTTGACTTACAAATAAAAACGAAACGGAACTAATTCTGAAAAAATTTGATCGGACCACATTTAAACTGCATGCGAAGCCAGCTCAAAAATAGCAGTTTCAATAATTCTTATAACTTTCAAAGCAAAACAGCTGCATAATTTGACGGCTCAACGTTGTCGTCGCAACTATCAGAACAAACTTGTTTACTTTATAAAAACCGAAACTAGAACGTGTGAACCGACCATTTCAAACGCCGCCAAGACTGTACAAACAAGCCAATAAATTGCTCAAAACAAACAACTCCATGTAAACTCTGTCGGTTCGTTTCACCATTAAAAAATGACAAGCTGGCAACACTGTCGCGCCAATATGGCGGAACAGGCAGAGATAGCAACTGTCAGGCTCACGATACTAAGCGCCGCCGACGAAAAAATACATGAAAACCGACGAGAAATACGGGAAAAATAAACAAAATGGTAGAAAAACTGACTGAATGTGTATTCGTAAAAGTATTGACGTTTGGTTTTAGCAGACTTCGTACGGGTGACGGGTTCTGTTGTCTGAATTTTAACTAAATAATTACACTGGTGGGCTGTGCACGTTGCTCGTAGAAAAGATAGTCATCATCATCTTTTCAGCTCAAAGACGTTTACTGTTGGACATAGGCCTCCCCCAAATGTCTCCACAAAGATCGGTCCTGTGCGACTCGCATCCATCGGATTCCCGCAGCCTTTACCAGGTGACCTTCCAACGCTGCATCTTCCGGTACTCAGCCGCCACTCCAGAACTCTTCGGCCCCAACGGCCATCTGTTCTGCGAGCAATGTGAACTCAGAGTGTGAACAGGTGGTGGATGGGATCAAAAGGGTCTGGAGAAGCGACGGCGTACCGGAAGGCCTTGGCCTTGGAAGGACTTTTATATGATTTTTTTTTTCGAGGCAAAATGCTTGGACTCCCACGAGATAGACACAAGACGTGGTGATGATCACGAGTCTCTGATAGATGTGAGACGCACAGGTCCAGTCGTTATGGCGACACCCACGGAAGGCCGAGGTGTCAACAATAATATTTATTTATTATAATTTTCTTAGTACTCCTTTTAATAGGAGGAAGGAGGCCACCAGGCCTATTATTAGGTGTAATTTATTTCATCATCACTGCTCTCAAAACGGTGCAGGAAAACATTGTGAGGTAACTGGCATGTCCAAGCACCAACAATTCAAAATACATTAGTAATGCATTTCTGCTTATATACATACTTTTTTATGGTGGTTAATCATCCAATGTCTTCTCCCACTCTTGGGCGGAGCGGAATGTCAGATTTTTACTTACTAAAACCTACTACAGTTCTTCCTTTGCCTTCGTACGACCCTACTGGGTCCTATTTATATACGTAAGCGTGATGGTGTGTTTCTAGGTATATGTAGTAAAACAAAAGTCGATCAAGCGATCGTCTAATATAGGACCCGCTGTGTAAAAGCCCTGATCGAGCGCCGAGTAAAACCGCGGTATTATGGCTCGCCGGTAAAGCTCGCCGGTGAATTATTGCAATACGAACGACGTGTCGACTCGCGGCTCGTCGTGTTTGCTTCATTTTCTACTCGGCTCGTCGTCCAAACTGTTTACTCGCTAGTCGATCAGCATCAACGAGCCGCGAGTAAAACCGACGTTCTTTAAAACCGCGGTATAGGCTCGTACGTCGATAATCCACTTAAAAATTTATAGCTTCAAAATTAAATTCGACAAGGGAAAGAGTAGCTTTGCATCTTCAAAGAAAAGTAAAATTAAAATTTCGACAACTTTAATTAACAGTAATGCCAAAATCATGAATTCTATATCGTCCGTCCATTCAAAATCAATAAACTGACATACACAAGACAGATCCGGAACAACTAAGTTTCTGATAATAACTAGTGAATAAAAATCTGATGCTGAACTTGCTAAAAAATCATTTTATTACAGTTAAAAATTATAAACGCATAGAAGAACGCTTTTGCCGCAGTTAGCAAAAGACATTATTATAAAATAATCTACAAAATAATATAGGGATAGTAAATAGCTTGCATTTTATAAAACAAAAAAATATTTACTAAGAATTGCTTGATCGCTGTTAATGATAAATCATATTTATTTTGTAAATAGGTTATAAAAAACACTTTTTTACAGATCAATATTTTTTTTTTGTCAGTTTAAACTAGATGAGGCCGGGGTTTCCTACCTGACTACCCTTAAAAGAAATACCGAAACAAACTCAGGGGTCACAGTCTCTTTTAAAGTTCATACAATTTTGTAATGGTCCAATCACATGAGAACTATGCAGATTTCAACTCAGGACTACTAAGGGCTGTATGTATATTACATTTATTCTCCAATAATAAATACGTTAAACCTATTTGTAGGCTATGCAAATATATGTATGTACAATGTTCCGTACAGGAATAGAACACGTGACAAGGAGCATAGCAGACGATCACTTAATACATAAAAAGGCCAAGCCTATAAATATTTAATAGTCCAAAAAGTATGCTATTGAATAAAGTGGAGTTTGCCAAACGTTCCCAAAGTTACCTCTGTAAGATCCTCTAGCTAAAGTTAGGCATCAACTTTGAATCCTCGACGCGAAACTTTGAGAATTTTTAAACATTTTTATTTTTTAAATCGCACCGTCGCAAACTTAATGTGACAGGGATTTGGCAGGCTTTCGGTTAGACTGTTAGACTTTTGGGGTGAGGAGAGGGGAAGAATCATCAAATAAGTTTACAAGGCTTTTTTTTGGGGGATAAAATCATCCAATGACATCTCCCGCCTTCAGGCGGAGCGGCACTATCGTGTCAGACTTTTATTGACTAAAGACCCACCTCGTTCCTTCGTTGCCTTAAATACCAGGGCCGAGCCTTCCTTTCAGAAACAGACCCATGGTCCCAGAAGGCTTTGACCATGCTGAGTCCCTACGGTTTGCTGACAATTCTTTAAGGTGCGTGGAACAGTACGCGCCGTCGACGACTTGAGCTTGGTCCGGACGGTTTTTTTTTTTTTTTTTTTTTAACGTAGGTATAATCATCCAATGACGAATCCCGCCCTTGGGTGGGGCGGGAAACAGTGTCAGACTTTTACTGACTAAAAACCTACCTTTCCATTCCTTGCCTTTATCCTGGGGCCTTTGGTGACAGTCTCACATAACCTTTGGCCCCAGTAGGCTTCGGCCCTGCTGGACCCCTACAGTTTGCTGACAACTCCTTGAGGCGCGCGGGAACGGTGCGCGCCGTAGACGACCTGAGCTCGGACCGGTCTGTTACCGGACGGACGGACAGCGAGCTACCCATTGCCCACCGTCCGCGAGCCCGCGCCTACGGTGGCCGGAAATTGGGATCGGAAACCCGGCGGCGGCGGCGGCGTGTCCGCCTTTGCCTAAGGCGGTCGGCCTCCTCCTTTACTAGCATTACTGCTTCGCAGAAGGAGGCGACCGCCTGCCACTCCTCCTCGCTCCGGAGCATGGCTTGAACCAAGCCCCGGCGCGAGAGATCGCCGCCGATCGCCCCCACGAGGACACGGCGCTGCTCTTCCCAAGCGGGGCACACCTCGACTGTGTGCTCCACCGTGTCCACCGGGCGGTCCGCACAGTGGCGACACCCGGGCGTCGTCTCCGCACGAATCTTGTACAGGTACGGACCGAACTTGCCGTGTTCGGTCAGCACCTGCGCCAAACGGAAGGTGACGACGCCGTGGGGCCTTAGGTCCGGACGGTTGGATAGCGAGCTACCCATTGCTCGCCGTTCGCAAGCCCGCGCTTAAGGTGGTTGGAAAACAGGATCCGAATTCCTGTACGGCTGGGGCTTTGTAGCACTTCGTAGCCAATGTTAATATTGCTTCTACGTTTTCTATGCGATACGGTACGCATAGCAATAGAAAACGACTATTCAATATCAGCAATTTTTGTAATAGGTAATTTTTATCCTATTTATTTTTTAATATTTAAACTAGTGCTTGACTGCGATCCCACCTGATAGTAAGCAGTGATGCAATCGTTGATGATGAAGTGCACAGGTAAGTATATTAAGAGCCTGTTCACTCTAGCTTTGAAGATGCCTACGCCGTACGTCGGGTGCTATAAAAAGAAATTATTCAAGAATTTAAAAATTCTTGATAAGTCTTGATTGCGTTATTAGCGTGTTTGTACGTGCGGTTATAGTCTTCGTCACACAAGTTGAACCTTCATGACATTCGACCTTGAATATCAAATATTTATTTGCAAGAAATACATTGTTTACAAGGAAAGATGCACAGTAACCGATTTTCTTTCGGAGGCTGCGCGTAACTGTAGCAAAAAGGGTTAACTTATTTGCCGCGTACTATAGATACCAATACCAATGCGGTACCGATGTAGCGCGTCGATGCTCATATTATTTGTAGGGCAAATTAGTCCATTTAAGTAAAATTTCTGCTTGAAAAAAAAAATCTATTTGGGGTGTTTATGTGGGTGCATTATCCCAGTTAAATGTCAAATAAGTCTTTACTAATGTTAGTAGTGAATAAAATAGAAGAATACCGCAGATTGTGTTCTTTGAAATATGTTTCTTTTAAACCAGTTGTTTTTATGACTTAAGAAATCTCAACTGAGCTACCTGGTAGCTAAAAACTTTTCCATCTCCTTGGATTAAACTGTAGGGGTCCAGCAGGGCCGAAGCCTACTGGGGCCAAAGGTTATGTGAGACTGTCATCACGGGCCCCAGGATAAAGGCAAGGAACGGAAAGGTAGGTTTTTAGTCAGTAAAAGTCTGACACTATTTCCCGCCCCACCCAAGGGCGGGATTTGTCATTGGATGATTTTAAATACGTTAAAAAAAAAAAATCTCCTTGGATTGCTCACTTTTCGTAAGTATTGCATTTGCAAACTCCATTCGTATTTATTCCATGTAGATCCAAATGAGATGCCTTTTTGAGTCATGATCATCTTTTCAGCCGAAAGATGAAAAAGCCACTGGTGGACGTAGGCTTTCTCCAAATGTCGCCACTACGAACGGTTCTGTGCGTCTCGCATCCATCGCATTCCCGCTACTCTCACCAGGTCATCGGTCCACTTTGTAGGAGGCCTCCCAACGCTGCGTCTTTCGGTGGTGGTCGCCACTCCAGAACCTTTCCTCCTCATTGACTATCTGTTCTACGAGCAATATGCCCTGCCCACTGCCACTTGGTGACCTTGGTTCTCTTGAGGATATTATTCCTGATGCCATCACGCAAGGAAACTCCGAGGATTGCCCTCTCCATTGCTCTTTGGGTGACAAGCCTTCTGATGAGGCCCATTGGCCCAAAATATCTAACTTATTATTTTCATTTGTCTGTATTTAACCAGAGTATAATAATTGACATTGATTAACGTGATAAAATAACAGATTTACTATTTGTATTGGACTGTATTTAACAAGGTACGGTATAATTGACATTAGGAACGCCGAATTTCAGAAACATTAGGTATGAATTATTATTATTATTAAATACCCATTTTTTTCTATATCTTTGTATAAAAAATAACTTCACATGCCATACGAAGGCTAAATAGAAAATAAGATCCAATAATGTAACATATGAAACCATCGAATGTAATTACTCTATTTAAATGTGAATAAATGAATTTGATTTGAATTTGATTTGATTTGATTGGGAGTCGACAATATTAGAAAAATAATAAGAATAAAGTGTTGTTTTCCATATGTCGCAATAGATTCACACACACCGGGGGTTGTCCTTGCGAGCACTAGCATAGCGCGTACAGGGATAATCGCCGGTTAGTACCATGTTTCATGAAAGTGTCTCAGGGGCTTCTGCGAGTTGGCTTTGGCCCTTGGTGCGACTTTGAAAGGTTCAGCACCAAGAATTTTGAGATAGATAAGTACAAAAAAAAAAAAATAATGTGTAATAAATATAAAACTAAAACACTTTCATTGTGCGTGGGTGTATGTTGAGGAGTGGAATTCCCTGCCGGAGTTTGCGTTTCCTCATAGCTGTGACCCCGGGATCTTGAAGTGAAGAGTATGTTACTTCTAGGCAAGCATGCTCCGCCGTCGACCGCATCGCCGCTTTCCTTCAGGTGAGAATGAGGTCAAGCGCGAGCCTTTCATCAATTAAAAAAAAGCTTTAATATCAACTCTCAAGAGTAGCGATACTGTGTAAATAGAGATGTAGAACTCTTACTTACAGTAGAGTAAAATAATAAAAAAATATACACCGTTAAATTTAGACCGTTTTTATTCAGTGGCGGGTCGATTTGGCATGAAGCACTATCGATTTGTAAAGAAAAAAAATAAAAATATTAAGTAATTAATTCCTTCAAGTAAACGATCTTGTAGGTAGTTGTCGGTCGTTCCGTACTAACTACCTACAGGTCATTGAACTTGCCCAGCTGACGTTTACTTAAAGAAATTAATTTCGTACATGTGTAAATTAAATCGAGTTTTAAAACAAGTACTTTAATATTATTTTTACAAATCGATAGTGTTTCATCTTGTTTCATTTACCGAATCGAACCCCACGGGAACAAAACGATCAAAATTTAACTGTGTATAGCAGCCTACTTTCAATAAAGTCGCTTAACAGGAATCCATCAATGATCCCCGCTATCGCTAGAATCAAACCTAAAACAAACGGCGAGACGGCCGGATCAGAGTGATCGATCGACTTAGCTCACACGACAAGGGAACCTCATTCATTCGCTCTGTGTTGGTAGTGCGTTGGGCCCACAGACCACGGAACCACACGGCCGCAACAAAAAGACATAGGCTACAGATGACAGACAGACATGTTTGAAAGAGTTACACTATTTTTAGGTTACTGTATCTCAAAAGGAAAATCGGAACCCTTCTACTATCTGCTGGGGTCAAGGGCCGTTTTCTGAGAGGAAGGGTCAGCCCCGGCATGATAAGCAACGAAGGAACGGGGTAGGTTTTTAGTCAGTAAGAGTCTGACACTTTATCCCGCTCCGCCCAAGGGCGGGATTTGTCATTGGATGATTTTACCTACCATAAAAAAAACCCTTATACTATAGATTACCACAGATTACTTTGTTGTCTGTCAAGACTCTATATCTCGAGAACGTGTGAAAATATCGAGTAGAAATTAAAATCATATACTCAGGTCTGTGATCCCTTGAATCTGTGAAAAAAATAAAACTTCTAAATAAAAATAATAATTTCAAATTCTACGCAAAAAGAAGATACGGCCATTTATGTCACTAAAAACGTATATTTCGACACTCTCATTGGTGTCAAAATTCATAGGGTACTTTCTATTGACCTAGAACTCTGAAATTTGGCATGAAGCTGAATTAAAGAACAAGTGTAGGAACAAATCTGAAAACTGTGAATTTGTAGTTAAGTCACAAAAAAAAATGTTTGATTCGGAACAATATCGATTCTGGAATTGATATATTTACATATGTTGGTTTGTACGGTGTGAGGGTTCCCCTCCTAGTTCGAGTTCATAATCCTGGAATAAAAATTACCCCCAGTCGTCGTTTATACCGTGAACATCGAAGGACTTGAACAATTTGGCTGCTGCAGTCTGCTCGTCCAATTATAATTTATGTGTCTTCAAGGCTAGACTGAACACGCTCTTAATAAACCAGTGAAACACACACACACACAGTGAACATTGTTCCCAGATGCCTCAAGGAGTCGTCAGCAAACTGTACCCCCAGCAGGGTCGAAGACTACTGGGGCCAATGGCTAATGTGAAAGTGCACACCAGGGCCCTGGAACCAAGGCAATGCAGGATCGGGGAAGATTTATAATCAGTAAAAGTCTGACACTATCTCCCGCTCCGCCCAAGGGTGGGAGTTGTCATTGAATGATATTTACCTATTGAAAAAAAAAAACCATCAGATGGGATCGCAGTCAAGCACTAGCTAATATAATTAAAAATGTGTTGCAGTGGTGGCCGAGTGGTAACGGCCCCGTCTTAAGAGTTGTAGGTAGCAGGTTTAAATCGAAGGGCTGGTTTGTGTAATTTATTTCATCACCACTGGTCTCAAAACGGTGAAGGACAACGTCGTGAAGAATCTGGCATGTCCTAGAACCAAACTTCGAAGATATGTGACATTCACCACCCCGCACCGGGCCTGCGAGGTGAATTACGGCCCATTCCCTATCCTAGAGAGGAGGCCTGAGTCCCAGCAGTGGGTAAATTATAGGGCTGATGCTATGCCATGACGGATCAACTTGTGTTCTGAGGATAATACACCGTTAAATTTTGATCGTTTTAATGCAGTGGAGGGTTGATTCGGTACATGAAACACTATCTATTTGTAAAGATAAAATTAAAGACAAAAGTACTTTTTTTAAATTCGAATTAAGTTACGCATGTACGAAATTTCTTTAAGTAAACGTCAGCTGGGCGAGTTCAATGACCTGTAGGTAGTTAGTCCGCAACGAGTGATAACTCATTGACACATTTACTTAAAGAAATTAACTTTAATTTACTAAATTAAATTAAATTTACTTAAGAAATTAATTTCGTACATGCATATATTAATTCGAGTTTTAGAAAAAAAAAACACTTTGTTGTTTTTATTTTATCTTTACAAATAGTGTTTCATTTACTGGATCGACCATCCACGGGATTAAAACGATCAAAATTTAACGGTGTATAACAAATTGTGACATAACGTACGAGTATAACGTAGGCATTGTGGTCTCCAGTAGTGGCCGCTGAGGCATCGCGTTAGTCTATGGTTGTTCTATTCCCTATCACATCCCTTCGTCACTCGAAAAGTGAATCTATGATGTGCACACATATTTTAGGATGCTTAGACAATAGACAAGTGTGAAACCTTGTTTAACAATTGCTACACACAACATTTTTGATAATTGGATCTACTTTTGCAAACAGGATCCAATCCACACAAATGCCAAAATCGAGATAAGGACCTTGTTTAATAAGGTATAGGTTAGTTCTAGGGTAAGCGCGCTCCTTCGTCGACCGTATCTTCGCTTTCCATCAGGTGAGATAGCGGTCAAGCGCGAACCAATAAAAAAAAAGTCAGGTCCTTATTTCGATTTTGGTAATCATGGCCTGTATAGTATCGTACTATATATTATTACGGCAAATGTTTATGAATGAGCCGTGGTGGCCGAGTGTTAACGGCTCTGACTTACGAGTTGTAGGTCGCGGGTTCAAACCCAGCCAGGTGCATAACTTTGTGTAATTTATTTCATCACCACTGCTCTCAAAACGGTGAAGGAAAACATCGTGGGGAAACAGGATGTCCTAGAACCAAAAATTCGAAGACATGTGACATCTAGACATCTCTCTCCTAGAGAGGAGCCCTGAGTTCTAGCAGTGGGAACATTATAAGGCTGATGCTATGCTATACTATGCTATTATAACGGCAAATGTTTATGAGTGTATATATTACTTCTTCACGTTCAAACGGCTGAACAGATTTTAGTGAAACTTGATATACGGGTAGACCATGTCTTGAAATAACCCATGGGACGCTCCTAGACTGTACAGGTATAACTGAATTACGCACACGTACTTTAGGGTCTCCGAACTCCTTTAGTCATTTAATCTTTATGCAACTAAAGGTATAAAGGCGGACTTAATGTCCGCACTTAGGTTATATGTACAAATATTTGTTCCGTGCGGGAATCGAACCCGCGAACCGCAGTGCAGCAGCCAATCGCTCAACCACTGCACTAACCGCACCATAAAAAAATTGGGGAAATATAAAACTGTTTTCAGAATAAATTTCCTTTTAGTATATGCGAAGCCTCAGTATAGTTTGTTTGATGGCCGATGGGCCGCGCATCGGAAAACGTAGTGTTGGAAGGCCTCCCACAAGGTGGGCCGTGTGGCGGCACTTGTGGGAGGCCTATGTAAAACAGTGGACGTCCTTCAGCTAAAATGACGACGATGATGAATATAGTTTGTCAGAATCAGTAACTGGATCGATTCCAATAATTTTTACACCATGTTATACTCGTATTTTTCGCAAAAATATTTAAAAAAGACACAAAATGGACATCAACGACACTAATTGGAGCCAGCGCACAGCTGGATGAGGGAGAAGAACAACCGCTCAGTTTCGCGGATTGCCCGGTGATCATGTATCTGTGCGGACAATCATAAAAAGTAATAACATAGTTTTTTTTTTTAATTTTTATAAACTAGTACTTGACTGCAGTCCTAACTGATGGTAAGCAGTGATGCAATTGTTGATGGTGAGGCGCACAAGTATATTAAGAGCCTATTCACTCTAGCCTTGAAGACACCTAAATTATAATCGGACGGGAAGACCGCAGCAGGCAAATTGTTCCATGATACAGTTATGCAATTTTCTACATAGATTGTTTACTTAAAAATACTAGACACATCAGTAAAGTAGTTTCGGTTCAGTTTCACAAGTTCAGGTTTCGCATATACTAAAACTAATGTTGTATAACTAGGTGCTGCCAGCGGCTCCGCCCGCGAAAATTTAGAAAATTGTCCCAAGGGAACATTTAGTCAAAGTCGTGGTCAACCCGTATGCCAAGTTAATTTAACTCCGTTCAACCGTTAAGCTGTGATCAAACATCAAACTTTACCACCCTCCATTCCTTAAGGGTTGAATTTTTCAAAGTGCTGTAATGTTTTGCACGTATACACCGTGAAATATTAGTGGTTGTTTTCCCGCGGCAGAACGACTTACCATATGGAGTACTTTCGTAGTATGCAGTAAAAGTAAACAAAAACAACTTTTTATAAAAAAAATAACCGATTTCACAAAAAAAAAAAAAGATACACTAATAGGATCTAAATAACTTTAATTTCGGAAGTCGGTGTTTCTCGGTATTTTTTGTTCCTTATTTAACACCAACTGTATTTTTTTGGTGATGTGGGTTATTTTTTATTTTTTAGTATTTGACAAACGTGCATTATGTGCATTATCTGCGACTTGAATTCCAACAAATTTTATGTAAGTACATACAAGAATTGGTCTCCTGGATTAACAGCAAACCTTAATTGACGCTCATTCGTCATTATACGCTTAGTGTAAACTTGCTCACAGCTTACTGTATACAAAACTATGAATGTCTGTCGACAAAGCGGCTGGGACAGGACAACGGTACAGCATTATCCGCTCCGTCGACAGTTTCCGGGTCATACTGCTAGAAAGAGACCTGTGTAGAGCCTCAAAATAGAATAAAATATTAATTTATTTGCTCAGAATGCAGGGGTTTACAAAAAGGTGGTGATAAAAATATTATTAAAGTTTCCACATACATTCTAACATTTTGGCATAAAAATATTGAAGCAAGTTCATCATAGAACATAAAATTTATTTATTATTTTATAATTTATGTACACACATATACAGCAGAAGATACAGCTTAAATACATAATTAAAATTTATAAGCTAGATAATCCAATATGGCGTAGTAGCATTTAAGTTTCTTGTTGAAAATGATTACTGGTTCGTCTTTTGTGGAATGAGGAATGTGGTTAAAAATAGCCGTGAGGTACATTTCAAAAACAAACAAAAGAGCGTCCATCCAATAACCTTCACTTAATCCGACCCCACATCCCGACAATCAAAGGAAAGTTTATCACAAAAGAAAGTAAACATCCCGAGTGCTCATTGGAAGTTAGCTAGTTAGCACCGAAACAGGGGGATCACCAACCAGCCAATATAACAAAGTTGGGCCAAACTTGTTATTTGTCTAATCCTTGGCGGTCGAGCTCTGTGGACAGCATTGTTGGCCGCTTTTACTGTAATGTGGGCCTGAAAGTGAGAGAGTTTGTTTTTGGAGTTCGTAATGCGAAATTGGTTTTTAAATCTATTTGGTTATCGTTGACCGCAACGCAGAAGATAGGGGTTTCAAATTAAAATCTTTGTAGCGAAAATTGCGGGCCGTGGCCTATATGAGTACCATGACAAGCAATGAGTAGCTCGATGTCTGGCCGTCTGATATGGCCCAAGCCCGAGTCATTGACCGTGTCTAGTGTTTCACGCGTGCCTCAAAGATGTGTTAGCAAACTGTACGGGCTCAGTAGGCCTGCTAGGGCTACGGGTAATATCTGAGAGGAAAACTGTGGTACCAGAATGCAAAGGGCAATTGAAAAATTAAGTGCCACGTGGCAGCAGGTTTCCGTTTTCTGATGCCACGCTAATTAGCCCAAAAAAAAAACTGAGCAGTATTTTTCTAATATAAATAAATTTCGAGATAAACAAATAGAAGTTAAGTTCCCTTGATTTTTATGTGACTAATTCAACTTTACTTATTTTCTGCATAACTCGAAAATGTGATTTTGTCAGATAAAGGCATTATAGATTTTAGACGGTAGGTCTGTGGATAGCTATATAAAACATACAGGAAGTAGACGACCACCCTCCGGACCCAATTGCCAGTTCATAAAGGGCAGTTTAAACACTAATTAGCACATTTTGTTTTGCCATTTGATGTGGCAAAGTTTTCCTGAAAAGGAAGAAAGGAAAACAAAGAGTTTTAGGTGCGTATCCCTACAAAGTTGCAACAGTTAACCAAAGTATTTTGTTGGTCGGTACTGGCAACACGAATGGCACGTGTAAAATCGTTTACTAAGAGTGTACCTACAATTATATTTTATAAAACTAAACTTTAGAGCTATCTGAGGATTCCTGCCGGCATTTGAAGTAGACTGAACTTGAAAGTAAATCGTTACTGAAGTAATTGAATTCTCGATTTTAACATTACCTATGGAGTAAGCAAGTAAAGTTATGGTACCCTAAAGATGGCGTCAGAAAACAGGATTGTCCAGTGAGAAGATGGGAAGACGACATCCCCCTGTCCTTTGATGTTGAGCAAGGGTAGCAGTGGACAGAGTTCAATGGAAGCAGTTGGAGGAGGCCTATACCAAAATGTATACTGAACTGAGAGACATACCCTAACCAGTAATTATTATCCAAAGAGAAAATGTGTCGCCCCAAAGTTAGGAAATAAATGGCTATTTTATGATAATAATCAATAAAAAAAAAAAAAAAAAAATAATTTTTACTGGAACAATATTTTAGCTGTAGCATTGTATACACCGTTAAATTTTGATCGTTTTAATCCCGTGGAGGATCGATCCGGTACATAAAACACTATCGATTTGTAAAGATAAAAGTTAGGTAATCGGTAGTTGTCGGTCGTTGCATACTAACTACCTACAGGTCATTGGACTCGCTCAGCTGACATTTACTTAAAGATATTGACTTCGTACATTCGTATATTAATTTGAGTTTTAGAAAAAAGTACTTTATTTTGTTAATTTTATTTTTACAAATCGATTGTGTACCGGATCGACCTCCTACGGGATTAAAACGATAATTTAACGGTGTATATTTATTAATATTTAAAAAAAGTCATAAAACAAAAGTTAAAAACCTAACAAAAAAAAAACAGTTTTATATCTTTTATAAAACAAACTGCGTTGTAAACTACTCGTACGTTTCAATATTTTCATTCGCTGAAATAAAATTCGAGTGTAAATTGGTATAAAGTAACAAGCTTGTCTGAAAATTAAGTTAGTAATAATATTTCATCATAATCCTCTCCCTTTATCCTCCATTATAATCATCATATAATATATCCTCCCTATATCATTTGTAACGGGTTTTACTAACTAATTTATTTTGTAGAAACTCAAATCCGGGTAACTCGCGGTCACATGTGATGATAAATCCTTTGGCCACTAGTAGCTCGTTTGGAAAGACTTTGCGATTACGGATTAATATTGCCAGGCCTTATTTCAAACTCAAACTCAAAATTATTTGTTTCACATAGGCCTACATGGGCACTGGCAACCGGCAAGAAACTGCATGGTTACCCTTTTAATAAAAATAAAAAAACTGGGCATGTATGAGGTTTCCGTACAAAAAAACTTACTTATTTAAAAAATAAATACTTAGTTCAATTCCCGAAATGAGTCTCAAAGACTTTTCGGAATCGAAAAAAAGGTTTTTTTTTTGTGACGTAACTACAAATTTACAGTTTTCTGATTTATTCCTGCATGTATGATATAAGACCCTGCTTCATGCCAAATTTTAAGGTTCTGGGTCAACGGGAAATAATGAATTTTGATTCCTTGGCAGTGTCGAAATATACGTTTTTTGCGACATAAACGGCCGAATCTTTTTTTTTTCGTCAACTTAGAAGTTTGATTTTTTCACAGCTTGAAGGCCTGTAGACCTGAGTACCTACATGGTTTTAAGTTGAACTCGATACCTCCACGCGTTCCCGATATAAAGGGTCTTGACAGACAGACAGACAGACAGGCAGACGGACAAAAAAGTGATCCTATAAAGGTTCCGATTTTTCCTTCCGAGGTACAGAACCTTAAAAATGCATGATGCTACAATATCTTCATATTACAATATTAATAGATATGAGAAGTGTTTGGGGTGAGATTAAGATAAGCCAAGATTAAAGATTACAGAGGACACGGTTTTTTTATGGTAGATAAATCAATTGACAAATTTCGTCCTTGGGTGGGGCGGGACTGCGGGAGATAGTGTCAAACTCTTACTGACTAAAAACCTACGCTGCACCTTTCATTGCCTTCGTCCCAGGGTTTCATTGTCATATAACCTTTGGCCCCAGTAGGCTTCGGCCCTGCTGGGCCCCTACAGTACAGAGGACACGGTGGAGCACACTGTAGAGGTGGGGGCGATCGGCGGCAGCGATCTCTCTCGCCGGGCCTTGGTACAGGCCATGGTCCGGAGTGAGGAGGGATGGCAGGCGGTCTCCTCCTTCTGCAGCTTCTGAAGCAGCATGCTAGCAAAGGAGGAGGCCGACCGCATCAGACAAAGGCAACGGGGCTCACGCCCCAGCTGCCACTGGGATTCCAATCCCGATTTCCGGCCACCGTAGGCGCGGGCTTGCGGACGGCGAGGAGTGGGTAGCTCGCTGTCCAAACTGCTGGGGCCAAGGGCCGCTTTCTGAAAATAAGGCTCGGCCCCGGTATGATAGGCAACGAAGGAACGGGGTAGATTTTTAGTCAGTAAGAGTCTGACACTAATCTTCCGCTCCGCCCAACGGCGGGATTTGTCATTGGATGATTTTACCTACCATAAAAAAAAACCTCTGCAACAGTAAGCCAGCCTGAAATTCCAAGAGTATTTCCATCAAATTTAATCATACCCAGACACAGTCATTTACAATATCCTTTTAAGATCAAAAAGCAAATTCTACGTAGATAAACACCGTGCAGTGTCCATTTTCCCTTAATGCTTCCTTTATTAACAGTATTAGTCGGTTTCAACCATTTCAAAGCAGTGTTGCCAACTGCACATTATTGTAGCTAGAGCTACAGCAAAAAGTTGCTAAATCGCCGAAATAATTTTAGTGAAATAAGTTGTTAGAATAAAAAAAATGTGTTTAAACATTCCTGTGGATTAAATATCTATACAAGTATACTAATTATATCATAAAGCTAAGAGTTTGTTTGGTTGAATGCGGTAGTCTCTGGAAATGTTGGCTCGAATTAAAATATTATTTTAACGTTGGACAATCTATTTATCGATGTAGGCGGGTGTCAGCTATAGCGAGAATAATTATGGTGGATTTGGTATGGATATAAAATGTAGATAAGGTCGATGGTTGTGCTTAGTTGGGTTTAAAAAAAACATGGCAACTTAATTGCTTTCAACTAATTGTTAATTATTGTCAACTAGCTAGATGAATTAGGTAAACACTAGTTTTACTTTTTTGAGTCACTGCGTTTGGGGACGCAAAAATGGCTAAATGTAGCTACTAACTAATTAAGTTGGTCACACTGCGAACTGGGGTGCTTTTAACTAATTAAAGTGTGTTCGAGAAAATAAGCTGCATCCCGTCATCAAACGAGAGCTTTCTGTCTGGTTGTCCGGTCCGGACGCTTTGATAAAAAATATATATGCTGTAAGAATGTCTTGTTCTATTTCCTTGGCTTGGCTTTTGATTAATGTGTTGGCACATTAGGTTGTTTATTTATTTAGTCTTAGTGGACATTTTATAAAGGGTGACTTGTAATTAGTGAACGATACTTAAACACGTGATTGTAGTCATGATAACAAACAACTTTTAATATGAGACTAAACCTGAAATCGCTCGAACGGCTGCACAGATTTAGTTGAAATTTGGCACACTTTTTATCAGGAGTTGTTCCCTTGACACAACTTTTCTACAATCACGCGGACGAAGCCGCTGGCATCATCTAGTCAAAATACAAGGTGTAAGGGACACTGCAAACTTTAAGGACTTGCTCAGTAGAAGAGACTGATCAACATTACACAAGATTTTTTTAGGAAACGAAAAAAACAAATCAGACTCTCCACACAAACTGTCCAATCAAATTTATACACCGTTAAATTTTGGTCGTTTTAATCCCGATTCGGTACATGAAACACTATCGATTTAAATAGATAAAATTAAAAAATAAAGTACTTTTTTTCTAAAACTCGAATTAATATATGCATGTACGAAATTAATTTCTTTAAGTAAACGAGTCAATGACCTTGTAGGTAGTTGTCGATCGTTGCGTACTAACTACCTCATTGCCCTCGCTCAGCTGACGTTTACTTACAGAAATTAATTTCGTACATGCGTAAATTAATTCGAGTTTAAAAAAAGTACTTTATTTTTTCATTTTCGCTTTACAAATCGAAAGTGTTTCATGTACCGAATCGATCCTCCGCGGGATTTAACGGTGTAGTTTCGTATGGAGAGGCCGATATCTTTTTTTCGTTTCCTGAAAAAAAATCTTGTGGAAGGTTGTTCAGCTTCGTCTACAGAGCAAACCCTTGAAGTTTGCGGAGACCTGTCCCTTACACCATGTATACAACAAAGTATTTTTTAAAACCTGCCTTTAACTTAAAACTTTTCCAACTTAATCCTGAAACCGAAACCATTCAACTAACCAAAGTCTCAATCCCACTAACTCAACTTTACGACCCGCTTATAAACATTTTGTAGCAAGTGCTCTCAATATTCTCATTTCGTACATTTCACTTGTAATATCGGATGGTACGTTATTGGGACTGCATTTGCAAGATGATTTCAGATTCAGATTCAGATTCAGATATTTTATTTGTAGAACATAGGTAGGTAAACAAAAAGTACAGATGTGATGTCAATATAAAATGAACACTATGTCTTACCGTCAACAGCGTACAAATATTTATATGTATAACAACTATGATGCAGCATTAGATAAATAAAAAAATAAATAAAATAAATTAAAAATAAAAACATTCAAAAAATTAATCATAACAAATCAAAAAATAATATTTTAAATTAAATACAAAAGCATCATTATTAAAAACAATTAAAAATTCAAATAACAAACAATTAATTAGATTATATAAAATAAATAAGATGGTTATGTCCTTACATTAATTTGTCTTCCAAGTATTCATTGACAGTATAGTAAGTTTTCTCGCACAATAGATTAAGAAGAGCCCTTTTAAAATGGTGTAGGCTGTCAAGATCTTTTAATGTATTTGGCAACTTATTATATAACTTGGGTGCCATTCCTAAAAAGCTCTTTGAGTATAATGAAGTCTTGTGTGGAATAGCACATATCTCTCTATAACGTCTTTTCGACCTCAGTGTTTGAAACAAATGCAAGTTTGATTTTGTGAATACTGCTGTCTCGTAAATGTACATACAAGGTAACGTAAGTAGTTTATATTTATTAAATAAGGGGCGACAACTATCAGTCTTTTTTAGTTTAAACACAGCACGTACACATCTTTTTTGAGCTTTGAACGCAATTCCTTTATCAGTGGAATTCCCCCAATACATTATTCCAAAACGTATGGTTGATGAGACAAATGCTTTGTATGCCGTCAAAACCACAGACTGATTAGAAATTTTCGCAAGATTATGTAGTGCATAAGAATATTGGTTTAATTTTTTACAAACATTTTCTACATGATCTTTCCAATTTAGCTGACTATCTAAGTAAAGTCCCAAAAATCTGGCACGGTTGGTTTCATGTATTTTTTGGTCTCCATATCTTATATTTAAATTTTGATTCTTTGTTCTTTGTTGGAACGTCATAATCTGCGTTTTTTCTAAATTTATTTTAAGTTTATTTTTATGTAACCAGTTTATAATGCAGCAGATAGCATTATTTATTTCGGTTTCATATGATTCTGAGTTCTCACACGGTATAATAATTGTGCTATCATCTGCAAACAGGACGGTCTGATAACCGGTACATTTCGGCAAATCATTTATAAAAATGAGAAAAAGCAATGGTCCAAGGACACTCCCTTGGGGTACACCGCAAGTTGTATACCTAATGGACGACTTGTGAGCGACTTCTCTCTTAGATTTGGGACAAATTCTGTTTATAACCGTGATTTGTTTTCGTCCATATAAATAAGATTTTATTAGATTCAATATATTTCCTCGGACACCATAACGTTCTAGTTTACCCAGTAACATTGTATGGTCCACGTGATCGAATGCCTTAGACATGTCCATTAGTACCGCAGCAATTGGATTTTTTTTGTCAACATTTTTTAAAATTTTTGCATATAACTCATACACTGCTTTGTTAATGTTTCTGTTTTTACGAAACCCATATTGTTCATTGGCGAGTATATTATTTGTTTCAAAGAACGAGCTAAGGGATGTGTAGATCACTTTCTCAAAAATCTTTGATAGTACCGGTATTAAGGCTATTGGACGATAATTTGACATGGTTGCTTTGTCGCCTTTTTTATAAAGTGGCTTAATTATAGTCGTTTTCAATAAGTTTGGAAAGTGGCCATGTTCTATGCATAGGTTAATTATAAAACTTAAGACGGGTGCAATTATATGTGACACAAACTTTAAAATTTTAGTAGAGATTTCATCGTGACCCGTGCTATTGGTATTTTTTAGTTCATTAATAATGTTAAAGATGTCCATAGCATCCGTCGGTCCCATAAAAAGGGTCTTTGGGAAGTGATTCACAAGAGATATAGCACTACTGTTTGCAACATGTTCTGCAGGATGTACCGAATCTACAAAATAATTATTGAAAGCCGTAGCTATGTCTTTAGGATCGTTAATTGTCTTATCATCGATAAGAATTTGCTTTACAGATTCCGGGGGAAAGTTAAATTTACACCTATTAATTACTTTCCAAGTAGCTTTGGTTTTATTTTCTGCATTATTGATAACATGATTATTTTGTGATTTTTGTGTCAAACGTATTACTCTTTTTAATCGTCTCGAATATTGTTTAAATAATTGTTTATTTTCTATATTTGGAGATCGCCTGTACAACCATAACATCTCTCTTTTCCGCTTACTACAGTTTCTGATACCTTTAGATATCCATCGTGGAGTTTTCCGAGTGGAAACCTTTTTTCTCACGGTAGGAAAGCACAAGTCGTAAAAAAGTTTAAACGTATCATAAAATGAATTAAAAGCTATTTCTGGATTTGTGCTATTGAATACTTCAGTAAAACTTAAGTTACTTATGGCTTCGACGAACTTTGATATATTTTCGGTGCTATAGTCACGACTTAATGTATACCAGTAATCAATTGAACATGATTTCCTTACAGGACATTTAAAAAGTTGTGCGGTGTGGTCTGATAGAGCCAGCTCTAAAACTTCACCAGTACCACCTCTGACATTGTGCATAACATTGTCGATACAGGATCCACTAGATATACGTGTGGGAGATCTTATACTCGGCTTAAGATTGTAGTTCAGTAGTAGATGTTGGAATTCAGCGGATATTCTTGTTTTTTGAAGAATATCGATATTAAAATCACCACAAAGCATAATCCGTTTTCCCAAGTTTCTTCCACAATAGTTCAAAATATCTTCAATTTTATTAAAGAAAATAGAAGTAGCATCTCTCGTGTATTTTGGAGGTCTATAAATGCAAATGATAATCAAGTTGTGAGCCACCAGTTCGATGGCACAACACTCTATAAAGCTGGGCATACTAAATTCTTTAATGTCTATTACGTTGAACTCATATCTGTGTCTAATAAGTATACATGTACCACCATTCCTGGTGTTTCTTGAAGAATGTGTCGCAAGTTTATATTCAGGTATAAACAAGTGCTTGGTGTCATCATCTTTCATGTTATGTTCCGTGATGCACATAACATCCACTGCTTTCCCATTGCACAAAAGTTCATTAATTTGAAGGCTTAGCAAATCTGATTTACCTATTAATCCATTTATATTCTGATGTAAGATATTTATTTGACTATAGACGAAAAAAATCGCGTTCTGCGTTGTTAGTAGTGCTTTCAGTTTGAGTTGACTGATCGTTACATAGCTTATTCTTATTGTTGACTGATTGGTTAAAGTTATCACTGACTGCAGTCCCATCAAAACAATCATGAGAATGACAAGGAACTGCAGTAATTTCTGTTTCTGAACCTAGATATTTAACAAATGCCAATAGATTCTTAAATATTATAGAAACTGCTTTATTGTTTACTCTCGCACTATGTTTTCGAAACATTTCATATGTGTATTCCACACAATAATTGGAATCAAAAAGATAAGCATATTCCCACAATTCGTCATCTAAATACATGATATGATTAAAATTTTCAATGCGTTTATTAAATATAGAAAAATTGTTACTTAACTTAAAATTAGGCGAGCAAATCACAATATTAGTATTCATCACATTACTAAGCTGCTTCTTTATGTAATCAATTAATAATCTGTAATTATTAGAGACTTCAAAATCTCTTTCACCTATATAAATGATGCAAAAATCATTATGAGTAAAGTTTTGAAGCTTTTTATCTAGATCTGCAAACAACTGCTTTATGCCTCCGTTTGGTATTACGTAATGACAGAACTTATATCCTACGAACGTACACTCCCCTATGTCTAACACTTTGTTCACATTATTACTCGAGATTATACAGATTTTCTTGCGATCCTTAATAGGGATTTCAGATGACGTTTTGAGGTGGATGTTAGTTGTCGTCAGTAGAGTTTGTTCTTCTTGAGTGACACTATTATATAGCTGTGTATCTTGTTGAGGGTCCTGTGCACACTCGTATTCGCGTAGAGTATTCTTGGATCCTATTTTTGTTGACGCAAGTGTCCTGGAGTTACTCACAGATTTTCTCAGGGAGGTTATATCCTGAACAGTCATTTGTTGTGTTAAATACTTTGACGGAGTTGATAACTTCTTCATCTTTGAAATAGGCGAGCCTACGTCGGTGGTTAACATCTTTGTTGTTTTTTTCAAGAGCTCACATTTATTAGTAATTTCATTCAGTGATGATTTTAAGCTGCTATTCTCAATGGATAGTATATTAATCTCTTCATGGGCCGATAACAGGTCCAATTTAAGTTTTTCTACTTGACATTTTAAGTCTTGTATTTCGTCGCTTTCATTTTTGGACAAGTTTGGTAAACTACTTGTGCTGCCATCTAGTGTCAAGTTATATATACTCGATTCATTGAATGTAGTCTCCGTTACTGACTGAGCTCTAGTTCTACGTAGCGTTATATTTTCGAAAAAATTCATAATGATAAGAACAAATTCGATTCTTTAAAAGTAGACGATTTGGTAAAAGTTCGTGGACAAGCTGGGATCGAACTTACGACCACAGGTTTCGTCTCCGTCGTGTTTCCGCTAGGCTAAGCGAACGTTTCTTATAGTGTTGAAATAGTAGACCCCACCTGGGTTTTGGTTATTTGATATGACGAATACAGTCCAAAGGTTGTTTCTTTGTTTCAAAAACGATTGAATTGACGGTTGACAACACAATAATTCCCCTTTGTTTCTTTGTTGAATTCACAATTTGACCAATTAATACTTTTGTTTATTCTCAAGCAGAAGTAACACTGTGATAGTTTATAGGTTTGTCACTTGCACTAGAAAAGAGTATTCAATACGAAGTACGTTTGTTGATTTACACCATTTTTGTCTATAAGTTTATTTTTAAAAGTTGATTTCACAAATTGTCACAATAATCACCGCATAACAATGTACCTTGTATATTGTAGTGTCTTTTCACCAATTAAGATGTTTTTCCACTGTGCTTAAGACTATATTATTTTAAAACAATTTTTAAATACGGAGCTTATGTTTACACGGGTGACAGCGCACCTCAATCGATCGATCGATTTTGCAGTATTTAAGCGCTGGCAACCTTCCAAGAGATAGCACGGTACACTTTCAAATATTTAGACAATATCTATAGTATTGTAAGTTTAGATGCTTATGCAATATCCGGGTGAGATGAGTTTTCGTTGGAATTGGAAATAAGCAAATGATCGAGGTTTAGCTGCAATGTGTTTGGGAGATAATATCAAAGCTGTTTGGTTTGAAGTCGTCTTGTGGCTATTGTATTAGAGCTCCCACATAACATTGCGATGCGATGCGATAAGACGCCGCATTGCTGAAACCTGCGATGCGATTTCGGGAGGCAAAGCATTGGTTCTGGTGCCTATATAATCATCATTTTGGTCATTCTCATCATTTGGAGACATGGGCCTCCTCAAGTGTCGCCATACTCATTATGGAGGTACGTGAAGGAGGCCTATGTCCTATTGTGGATGTCTTTCAGCTGAAATGATGATGATGATGTGCGAGGTCGCAGTGTTTGTGTTCATAGATCGAGACTGGATGCGAAAGGGGAAGAACCGGGTTTTTATGATACAGCCAAGAGGTCTATATTAGTGGACTGTGATATTCTGAGTTGATTGATTGACACGTGGGAACTGAAATCGGTGATTGAAAAGTGGTGTGTAAATTGGTTGCCATGGTATGGAGTTCTTTACGTGGGAAATTATCAAACGGCTTCTTCCACTCTAGGTAGAGTGAGAAAGAGTATCAAACTTGTACTGACTTTTTTAAGGTGGGAAATCATCAAATGACTTCGACCTTCCCGCTCTAGGGCGGAGAGAACGGCGGCGAAAAGTCTGACTTTTACTGACTAAACCACACCAATGTTTCTACAGTTGCTTCTTCTAGACCCACGGAAAACCTTGTCAGAAGTTGACCCATGGCTCTAGTAGGCTTCGGTCCTTCTGGGCTCCTACGGTATTGATAACATCTCTTTAGTGCGCGCGGTGCACATGACGTGCCGACGACGACTTGGGTTTCGTCCACACGGCGAGTTACTCATTGCTAGTCGTCCGCAAGCCCACGCTTACGGTGACTGGAAGTCGGGGTCGGAGTCCATGTTGCTTAAGTTGCTCTTTGTTTTCCAGGACTGTGATTAGTCTTTCGAACAACAGCACAGCCCACACACTATGTAGTGCTCATATATGGAAATCGATCCCAGAACCACACAATTCGCTTTCACAATACTGATCGTTTAGCAGATTCAATCGGTATATACGTAGCTGATAGCTCCAATAGTATAGAGTAAAGCTGTTAGAGATATTACTTGCCTTTGATATATACACACATCACTTAAAGTTTGCGATCACGTGAAATCTGTGGACTTAAAATTTTAGACTTTTATTTTCAAGAGTTTGTTTCTGTTCAAAAATATATGTCACTAGTTTCTGTTAGCGGCTCTGCGCGCGTGATTGTCGGTTTCTTATGGAAACCGACTTTCCTCTTAGGTGTGGAGTTTCCTGAAATCCGTTCTTAGCGGATGTCTACACCCTGTAAGGAACCTACTTGTATAGGTGTTATAGTTTCTGAGATTTCCTGATTAATCAATGAGTGGTTTTTCGCTTTTATATTTATACATTAAAATAAATAAAAATCGTATAGCTTCTTAATGAACTCAATAATAAAAAAATATGTATAATAGAAAAATTGGACCTTCCGTCTTCATCATCAGATCAGTTATATGTACCCCCTCCCCTTTTTCCTTTAGTCAGCCACTGACTACACGTATAAACAAAGCAGTTTTACTTATTACGACAGTTCTGCTATGGTTTTTTGAAGAGTTCCGTTCTATATCTTCGTAGTTCATCATCAGATCAAAACAATATTTCTATGGGACCAATTCGAGAGTATAATCTTTCAATCAAAATAAAAATTTTCAAAATCGGTCCACAATTGACCGAGATATCGGCGAACAAACATATACAAACGACAGTTCTGCTATGATATTTTGAAGAGTTTCGTCCTATATCTTCGAAGTTTATCATCAGATCAAAAAGATATATAGAACCTCCTCCTTTTCGAAGTCGGTTAAAAATAGTGCATATCTTACAGTTGCGCCAAAAAGGTAAGTTTCAGCAACGTTGTCAGACATTGCTATCTGCCGTTGGTTTTTTAATTAACCTAGAGTGACAAGTGGCAGAACATTTGTTCTTTGCTTTCAAATAATATAGTCCCCTCGCCCGCGGCGACTTTTTGTAGCGATGCGATCGCGCGTTCCGTAAGCGCGCGACAGCATCACTACTAACGCGCGTTAGTCACTTTTGCAACGCGCTGTAGAAGAAATGCCAACTCGCGACAACGCGCTACAGCATCGCGACGATATCGATGAGATCACGCTACAGCATCGCTACAAAAAGTCGTTGTGGGCCATAAGTAATAAAATAATATTATTTTATTTTATAGCTCAAAATGGTATGTACTCGTATTTAACAAGCTAACATTTAAAAAAAGGTTTTTAAATATATATTATCATAACCATTGAAAATTTTAATTATAAGTGAATGCAAACTTTTTAGGATGTGTGTACAATTCAACGTGTTTGAATGCAAGCTTGAATAACGTAAGGTGTAGTATTGTTAGATGTATATGTTTGTATATCTTGCAATTTCAAAATTAAATGATATTCTAAATCCACCTTGAGTTTGGAACAGAATTCAGATAATTGGTCTAAAGTCTAGAGATTCTGACTGAATTTATTCGGTACAAAACAGGGCATAACACAAAATATAGGTAATGCGAAATAGATAAAAAAAAATAATTAAAATGCAAAAAATATACAGTGGTATGCCCCACAGCTGCACTAAAATAGGTCCAGTTCAGCATGAATGCCAGACAACAAGTACCTGACGCTGGTTTTCAACTAGACCTGTGGTTTTGACGTAACGGACGTACTCGTAAAACAGTTTTGAAGTGTAATATATTTATAGCGGTGATGCGTACATAAATAATATAAACCATCGAAATAAGGTTTCAATAAATAGAGAAATATGTTTAGAATGATAAATAGGTGTAGGATAGTGCGAGTGTTTGTTTTAAATGTGTGGAAATAAATAATAGCCGAATGAAACAAAAACTGTACATTAAAAATACAAAATGTGGGTAGGTAAATCTAAATATTGACAAAACGCTATATGACACAAAGACCAAGCACAAAACATTACTCTAAACCCAGGCGGCACACGGTTACATTATAAATGATTGAGATATTTTGTGCCACCAGCTAACGTTTAACAGCTTTCGTTGAGCATCGATTAGATACTGTGGTAAGCATCTTCTCAACGAACCCATGGTGTTAGTAACTCTGATAGGTGGCGGGATGTTATTCCACACTTTGGAAGCCGCATAACGAAATAATGCATAGGTACCTACTACGAGAAATGGAACATGGATTGTTATGGTGAGCTGCTTGAAGAGTGGAGAGGTATACCACGACTATCAGGACAAACTCGGAAGTATGGTCAAGATCCCTACCAGTCCTTACTGGATTATACATTCTTCTCCCGAGCACGTTTGCTCTTGCGATTTTCCATTTAAACTAGCCAATAAAGAGGTGGGAGCTCTGTTCTTAGTCAGCGTTCAATAATCAGATAAGTACATATTATCTAAAAAAATAAATATTATGGAGGTTTGAAATATTCTATAGAAAAGCTGTCAAACCTTCATTTTCATTCCTGAGTTAAAAAATATCTTTCTTTTTTTTAATTGATATAACCTAGTGCTTGACTGCAATCCCATGCAATCGTTGATGGTGAGGCGCACTAGTTTATTAAGAGCCTACTCACTCGAGCCTTGAAGACACCTAAATTATAATCGGACGGGAAGACCGCAGCAGGCAAACTGTTCCAGTCCATGGATGAACACGGTATAAACGACGAGGCAAAACGCTTAATCCGTACCGTAGAAGTTTCAACAACATAAGGGTTGATATTCGCCGTATGTCGGGTTGTCCGACGGTAAAACTGAGATGGCGGAATCAAGTCATGTAATTCCTGCGCACACTCTGCAAAATGCATCCTGTAAAACACCGAAAGGCTGGCTACTCTACGCCTGTGCTCAAGGCTTTGTAGATTGGACTTAACCAAATCTGGATCACCAATTAGCCTTGGTGATCCAGATTCGGTTAAGTTCAATCTACAAATCTTGTGATTGAACAATTTTGTGATTTAAAAATCAGTTCTAACTACCTATATAGCTAACCAATAAAAAATTACACACAATATGCTGCGACATTAAGTATATCCTTTTAATGTCACAGCCCTAGCTACTCAAATAAGCTATAACAAATGTTGATAACTTCATAAATAAAGCCAGCACATATAACTACATTGTAAACAGAAATCGAACAACGTCGTTA
This sequence comes from Leucania comma, assembly GCA_958295575.1. Taxonomy (NCBI): domain Eukaryota; kingdom Metazoa; phylum Arthropoda; class Insecta; order Lepidoptera; family Noctuidae; genus Leucania; species Leucania comma. The sequence continues at coordinate 15,373,062 of OY282477.1, read as the reverse complement.
GCTTTCAGATTCCATTTAAGGCATGCACTTTCACGTACATTTTCTATCGCGCTGAGTACTTGACATCATAACCTTTGCTCCAGGACAGGGGTGTCACACCTTCAGTATTATCGTTTAGTCTGTGCGATAAATAGTAGTGCGTGTGTAATGAATAGTTGGTCTACCTACTGGAGGAAATTTCTTTACAACAATTCTTTTGAGTAATATTTGTAAAGTATTTATCTTTTACTGTTTCCTTGAGTGTACATAAATGTGTATGCGTATGACAACCATTGCGTTTTAAGTTGGACGAGTTGGTTAACTCTATCATTTAATGCATCCCACAAATAGACTGCAATTTAAATACCAATTTTCGGTCGTCCAGTGACCATCCGGACCGTGTCGCCGACGGCACCTAGTGTCCCACGCGTGCCATCAAGAAATGTCGGCAGAACCATAGAGGCCCAGCAGTGCCGATGCCCGCTGGGGCCTCAGAGAGTTTCTGAACAGGAATCCCGTGTCCTAGAATGCTAAAGGACACAGGGTTTTAGTCAGTAATAGTCGGACCCGCCCTCTTGCTCCACACTGGAGCGGGAGAAGTCATTGGATGGTTTAAAACCCGTTACCGAGAACATTTGCTTAAGCACCTTTTGGATTCAAATTCGGTTTTGAGATCAAAATGTTACTAATTATATCATAACAGGTTGCACCCAGTGTAATATGGATGTTTTTATGAAGGTGTGTTTGTTTTCATGTAAAATTAGTTATGATTCCAACTCCACGTATATCTATCTTGTTACTGAAATTACCAAAAAAAGAAACGACAAAGGTTACACCAGCTGTTGATTTCCTCTTCAACAAAATGAAATGTTATGTCAATTCTTGTAAGCGGCTGTCTTTTGGTGACAAATCACGCCAAAAGTCTTTATCATTACCACTTCACAACGAACTGCTATGGTTCCGGAAAATTAAAATGATATTAAAGCTGCAGATCCACTAATACGAAGACCACTTCTAGTAGATAATGTTAATGAAAATACTTAGGTATCAACCATATCAGGTCCCCAAGATACAGGTTCTACCTAGTTTGGGGACCACCATCCTAAAATATAATTATATATATTTTTAAAATAGTTACAGGTAATAATAAAGATTATATGTAATAGTTTTAAGGTATTATATTTTTATTATAACAAAGAAAAATAAACATAATTCTTATTCTGATATCAATTGTTTCACCAATCATCATCACCATCCTCCTCCCCTTGTCTCGTGTTATTTGGGATCAGCGCAATATTTTTTTTTCTTCCATTCTGCCCTGTCATTCGTCACGCTATCACTAACTCCCTTTTCTTTCATATCACTCCTCACACAATCCATTCATCTTTTCTTTGGCCTCTCTTTCCCTTTCCATTCATCCACATGTATACTCATAACTCTTTTAGTAATTTAGGTTTCATCCCTCCTCTTCACTTAGCCAAACGAAGACAGACGATTCCCCTTCAACTTTTCAGTCACTGGCGCCACTTTCGAACTTCAATTGATTTTCATTTCTCACTTTATACATCCTCGTCACACCACACATTCATTTCACTACAAAGATCCAATAATATATGGCGCTCGTCCCTATGTTTGCCACCCCTGTTCGATGTGATCGTGTAGCGAGATGTTAGCACTTGCTCCAAAATGGCGGCTAAGATAAGATAGGGAGTGTTAAGTGAAAATATTCGTTCACCACCGTGTACACTTTATGATATTTATTAGTGTTTTATAGTGTTTCTAACCGTATTGGAATAACTATAGTGTTTTTAATGAGTTAATCGATGAACTCAGGCTATTGCAGTTGTTGCTATGTTTAGGGTTCTGGGTACCGAAGGGTGCTAATGGGACTCTATTACGAAGCTTCCGCGGTCCGTGCGCCTCAAGGAGTTGTCACCAAACTGTAGAGGCCAAGCAGAGTCGAAGCCCACTGGGGCCAAGGATCGTTTTTTGAAAAGAAGGTTCGGTCCCGGTATGAAAGGCAAAGAAGGAACACGAGTTGGTTTTTAGTGAATAAAAGTTTGGCACTACCTCCCGCCCCGCCTAAGGGCGCTGAGATGTCATTGGATGATTTTTCTTCCGAAAAAAAAAGCCTCCGCTGTCCGTTCATCTTTCTGTCTGTCTGTCAGCGGGCTGTATCTTATAAACCATAAGAGGTTCAAGATTCATGGTCGACCGTCATGATGGTGAAATTTATGTGACGAGGATTATATCCGAGACTTCGGGTCTCAATCGAAGTGGGGGATTGCGCGTAACATAGCAAATGGTTCAACTTATTTGCTGCGTACCATAGGGAATTGAAATTTTCAGAGACATTTCTATTGCCGCTTCAAAAACAAATAATAAAATGAAAAATTATAGGAACTCTCTCATATAAGAAATGAATGTTTTTTTTGCTTGATTATACAAAGAGGATAAGATTAATTTTATTTCTAGATAATCATTTGGTACTTATTGTGGTTCTATGATCCATTTTTTTAACTACTATATTGTACTCGTGCGTATATCTACTATAAGTAATTATTATAATTATTGATTGGACTGCCTCTGTACTTAATTCGAAAATTTTATAACGTATTTGATTATGTATAGATCGACATAAATCGGAAATTCAATAGTGTTGGTTACGCTTACGAGGCTCCATAACATTTCTGGTAATCATGTTCATGAAATCCGCTGGACACGAGAGCCTCTGTAGGGTTTTTCATGTTTGATAATGATCTAGTATGTTGCGAGCCTTACCGAGACATAATCACAAACTAGTCTAAAAAAACATTTGATATAATAACTTTCACACAACGCCGTGTTTTCTCAAACTAAAGAGCTTGAGCTATGAGTACCTACTAGACAATTACTAAACATATTTATGTATTTCTGATTACATGAAATGAATGTCCTTAGTGGGAATCAAATCCACGACTTCCAGCATAGCAGTCAGGGCCACTGACCATTAGACCAACAGGCCAATCATATTATGTCATAAACATTAAACGGCTTGAGAGATTGGATGACCAGCTACGCTAAAAATTGTTAGTCTTCTTTTAATATTTCAAACAAAATGTTACATAAAATCTACATTAACTCAGTAGATACAATTAAAGATAATTTATGACGGTATATTATTTCGATAATTACACAAAATAATTATGCTACTAAAGGCCGTGTTTTGTATAATTACGATGTCTTAATTCTTGGGTTCTATCATGCTAAGCTGTTACATATAATTTACTCTTCAATCCAAGTTGTTTACGGCGCGCACTGTTCCCGAGCGCCTCAAGGAGTTTTCAGCAAACTGTAGGGGCCCAGCAGGGCCGAAGCCTACTGCGGCCAAGGGTTATGTGAAAATGAAGCCCGGGGCCCTGGGACCAAGGCAATGAAAGGAGCAGGGTGGGTTTTTAGTTAGAAAGAGTCTGACACTATTTCCCGCTCCACCCAAGGGCGGGATTTGTCTTTTAATAATAAAATGTAATAACCACTGGTAGATAGAGTCTGTAGCGTTGCTCCTTCGACACAGTTGCTCCTCCTCCTTCAAGTAGATCAGACGGTAAATTTGTAGTTCAGTAACATTGTAACGTATTTATATTTGTGCCGTAATATATATTGAGTGAAAGTTATTTCAGGGTTTCCTTTAATCTCCAAATTGAACTCCCTCTCTGAATAGACTACAGTGACACACGTGGCATACACACAACACACGAACTCTTGAGCCATCCACCTTAGTTAGAAAGACGCAACCTCTAAAGAGTCCTATTTCCGATATCGGTGGTTTGCAATTTTTTTTATAATGTATTCAACTGATATATTAAAAATGTTAATATATCAGTTGAATACATTAAATAATAAAAATATTGGTTTCTCTTTCTTTCTTTGGGAATTGCACTGAACAAAAACAATTATAAGTAAATTTATTATTATACATCGCACAAAAGAACAGTGGTGGCCGAGTGGTAACGGCCCCGACTTACGAGTTGTAGGTCGCGAGTTCAAACCCAGGTGCATTACTTTGTGTAATTTATTTCATCACCACTGCTCTCAAAACGGTGAAGGAAAACATAGTGCGGAAACCGGAATGTCCTAGAAACTAAAATTCGAAGACATGTGACATCCACCAACCCGCACTGGGCCCTCGTGGTGGATTACGGCCCATTCCCTCTCCTAACGTGGGAACGGCAGGCTGATTATGATATAATTGTGTATTTGTGAAATAAATAATCAATAATTTATAGCAAATAGATGAAAATTAAAAAAAAAATAAGGTTTCAAAATAGTTTTTATTAAAGTAAAACGAAGTTCTTTAGCTGTAACTGTAAGGAAAAATCATTTTAGTGCCCCTAATCTCATTAATTAGAAGATAACAGTGGCATCTTGACAATTTTAATACAATTCCGATATTTTTGTTGTCCTAAGATTTTTTACTCATTTCCAAAGGGACCATTGAAAGTGTTTCTTAAAAAGTTGAAGGTTCCACCTGCGAACTCCTTAGCTTTATCGAAGCCTTTGACAACGGCTTCATTGATTTTAGCACCAACAGCTGAAAAATAAACTACAGTTACTCCGTAAAAGTCATGATCTATAACAAAAAAGACTCCCAGGAAAAAACTTATTATTTATTAATGGACACTTAACAGTTAAGAGAAAAAGTAATAATTATAGTAACACCTCTACCTAGGAGGCTCGCGTTAAGCGACTGGATCAAGGGCTTGTACCTCTACCATGAGTTTTAAGCAATAGTATTCGTCGCTACTCGATATTGACGCCGTAAATATTTTGTATGGCAAATTTTGCAGCGCCTCTAGCGGTCACTTGCAGAACCAAAATTTTAATACTATTGCTTAAAACTCATGGTAGAGGTACTGATTCACAAAACGGTACTAGACACGGCTCGTATTGTTAGGTTCTTCTTTACTCTGGAGCCCTGACAATCGTTAGCTTGGACCCTGTTCCTGATACCGGTGGGAGACTATTTTTTATATTTTTAAATATCTTTTTTATTTTACATTGAAATATTTGAAATTATAATTTAATTATTTATATGTAATATAATTGTGATATTTAAAAATACTATTAATATTTATTAATTAGTAAACGAAATAATAATAATATATATAAGTGCTTTATTTTTGTTTTACATAATTTTACACTAAATTAATACTTTTTCTAAACTGTATAGCAGTTTGTTGGCAAACGTAGTTCCCGTATTATTAAAAATTATACATAGAAAGAAGAGCCTTCTATATTATTCCTTTATTTATTTCTTTCTTTCCCTATACATTACTCCAAGAGAAGGACTCGATGACCCAGAACCGAAATGTCCGGCAAATAATGACGAGGAGAGCCCACCCTAAACGAAATGGTAAAGAAAAAGTCATTATTGTCTCACTGCTGGCAAAAGCCTTCTCCAAGTTCTTCCAGACATTTTTCTCCAGCGCCGCTTCGAATTGTCTAGCCGAACGCATCTAAATAGATGATTTGACGCCACCTCTTTCTGGGCTGTCCGGTAAAAAACTGGACCGAGCCCAAGTCGTTTACGGCGCGCACTGTTCCCGCACGCCTCAAGGAGTCGTCAGCAAACTGTAGGTGCCCAGTAGGGTCGAAGCCTAATCTGGGGCTTTGGGGAGGTATGAAAATGTATACCAGGGCCCTGGAACCAAGGCAAAGGAGGACCGGAGTAGGTTTTTAGTCAGTAAGAGTCTGACACTATCTCCCGCTCCGCCCAAGGGCGGGGGATGTCGTTGGATGATTTTACCTACTTAAAAAAAAAACATCTTTCTGGGCTGGTTTTGACGATGGCGCTTTCCCTCTGCAGGAAACCACCCCGTGACGACTCTTTCTGGGCCGAATCACTCTTGAGCCTGGGATATTGCTGACGTCTATATACCCGTTTTGGTACATAGTGTGTTATGGAGTATTCCGTCTGTTTCTTTTTTCACCTAGAATGCTATGCTCTCTGCATAGTAACAAAACCCAAGGCAAAACTTTTGCAATTGAGTCCGTGACCAACATACCTATCTCAATAAAATATTTACTCGTAACAAAATTGCTTCAACGGTTCAGGCTTGAAAACGTAAAAAAGAGACAGAGTGACTTTTTTATTTGTAATAATAAAATATGGATCGAGAAAAGTCCATATACCACACAGGAATTTGGAATTAATGTTTGAGCAAATAATACCACTAAACATCACATAAGTTGCTTCTAATACCTAATATTATCAATGCTGGGACTGAGTCATCTCTCTTTTTGAGCTTAATAATAGGGTTAAATGGTAAAGTCATGTTTAATATATATTTTACTACCTAAATTCAAAATACCCGTCAGAATGGAGAAATATGTACTCACTTATTTTCTTTATATCTCAGCTATTTTTCTTTTTATCGCCATGAAAATATATAAACGCCTTTAAAGCTTATTACAGACAGCTTGCAATCAACCCTAAGTTGATGGAATAACTACCCTACAGGTCCTCTGCGAGGGCCTCCTATTTCTGTCTGTAAAATTGATGACTCTAAACTCGGATTCTTAAAAATAAGTCGGATCTTCATATTTTTCTGTTTGAATTTAGTCACAAATGAAGGCAAGAACTTACCATTAACAGGCCCAAGAAAAGCTTTAGGAACATCTAAAAGACTATTAGTCTGGTTCCCTGAATTTCCTTTTACTGCTGTTAATATGTTGGGTAAGAATTTTCTGGTACCACCATCGGTAATCTTTTCGATAGCGTCTTCTTCTTTTTCTTCACTAGGTTTATCATCTTTTGACAGAGACACGTCACTGGCTTTTACTACTTTTTTTTCTGTTTGTGTTGTTCCTTCACTTTTATCTTCAGTTTCTACTTTCGATGGAACTGTATCTTCCTTATTTTTTGAAACTCCTTCTGTTATGGTTTCATCTGCTGAAGAATGTAATATTCCGATTTGGAATATCTGAAATTATAATGTGTTTTACTTCGTCACTACATAGTATAAAACAAAGTCGCTATTCGCTGTCTGTCCCTATGTATGTTTAGATTTTAAAAACTACGCAACGGATTTTGATGCGGTTTTTTTTAATAGACACTAGTGATTCAAGAAGTAGGTTTATATGTATAATTCATGCATTATATTTAATATCACCATTGTACCCGTGCGAAGCTGGGGCGGGTCGTTAGTATAACTGATTTGGTTTGGTTTAATTGTTTCAATAATCATGGTGTTAGTCTCATTAGGTTACAAAGTTGATTTAGTGACCGAGGTGTGAAATCAATAGTATACATTTATAGGAAATAATGACTTGTTATTTCCTATAAGTGTTGTTGTTTCATGGGTAATACAAATGATTGGATTTCACGGATTAATAACCTGCGATTCCTGATATAATCATTGCTTTGATCTAGCTTAATTTAAAATACCTGTAGCATTATTTTCACTGTTGTTAATATTACCATATTCTTCCTGTTTTAGTTTATTTATTCTTTTTACTATCTCCTCTATTAGCGATCATGCTATTACCATTCTCGAGTTCTCGACTAATTCATTCTTATAATCTCTCAAAAAGCAATCATCTTTTTGTTGGTCCTTTTTTTCTGCACTCCATCAACATTGGTTGATCACGATTGTCATTGTATACAATCCTGTCATTCCAATGATATCTTCACCTACTTGTGCCCCAAAGAAGAAAAAGTAAAGTTGCTAGGTTGCTCAATTTTAATTAAGTATTAGATATTTCTAGACATTTAGATGTATTCTTGTAATGCAGGTGAGTTAACTAAAATGTAAACTCACATACTTACACAATTGTGTGAAAAATAGATTATGTACAATGGTAGTGAAAATTAACATTAGAGGTTATAATTGTTTTTAGGGTTCCGTGCCTCTAAAGGAAAAAAAACGGAACCGTTATAGGATCACTTTGTTGTCCATCTGCCTGTCTTTCTGGCAAGACCTTTTATCTCGTAAACGCGTGGAAGTATTGAGTTGAAATAAAAACCATATATTTGGGTCTGCGGTCCCTTGAAAATGTGAAAAAATCAAACTTCTAAGTTAACTAAAAAAGATACGGCCGTTTATGTCGTAAAAAACGTATATTTCAACACTCAATGAAAACAAAATTCATAGGTACTTTTCGTTGACGGTTCTAATCCTGAAATGTGCCATGAAGCAAGGACTTATAGCACAGATATAGGAATAAATCTGAAAACTGTAAATTTGTAATTACGTCACAAAAAAAGTACTTTTTTCGATTCGGAAAAATCTTCCAGATTTGATTCGGGAGTTGAATTATTTACGCGCTGGTTTGTACGGAACTAGGTGCTCGAATCAGACTCGCACTTGCCCAGTTTTTTATAGACGAACCGCAAAAAATATTTGTAGAGGAGATCTTAAAATATTCGGATCAGAGAAAGAATAGGATGAATTCTGCCCTAGTGGGAATAATTTCAAAATACGTACAAACATATTCATTTAGTTTAAGTCCGGACTAATTGTTTTGTATATATGTATTTTTTTAAATGATATAAACTAGTGCCTGACTGCAATCCCACCTGATAGTAAGCAGTAATGCAATCGTTGATGGTGAATCGCACTAGTGTAAAACTGTTTCCATCGCTATTTGTAAATATTTTGTAGTAGTGTCTAAATATACATATATTTTTAGCAAAGTCAGTACTAAGTGTCTAACACCTGAATTTACGCGTTTTTATAAAGAAGAAATTACTTGTTGCTAAGTAATTTCTTATTAAGTCATTACTTGAGGTTAAAAATCTACATTCAATTTTTTTTTTTAACTATAGTATACAAATTGTTACTTTTACTCAAATAATTAGTTTTATTTGTTTATGTGTAAATGCGGGTTTAAATATACGCGATATACAACATTAGTCGTAGTATATACGAAACCTGAAACACGTGTCTAGTATTTTTATGTAAAGAATCTGTGTACAAAATTTCATAACTGTATTATAAAAAATCACAAAGTTATCAGTGTTCCCTGGTTTTCCGCATAAATATGTGTTCACTGGGCCATTCGGGTGACTGGGGTGTTGTTTTGGTCCCGCAGCCAGCTGTGCGCGGGCACCTAATTCCCGTTATGATGTACCATGCTAAAAATGGTCCAACTTGGGACCATTTTTTAATAATTTACGGGGAAAAATATAACATGGTGTTAAAACTATTGGAATCGATTCAGCGACTAATTCTGAACATATTCAGGTTTCGTTTTAAAAATATTGTTGTATATCTTTCCTATTACAGCTTTAAATAAATATAAAATACTTACAGCAAGAAAAAATAAACACACTGTTACATGAGCCATTGTACAGTACGTTCTGAATGAAACTGCATTCGGTGCAAACTTGTTGTTCAAGATTGTTTCAAATCTAATACGGTGTTAACGTGCAATTGGTTACAGTTGTTTGAATTTAATAATGCGTTTGGATTTCATCTCTAATCGATACTTTGTATGTTAATGTTGGTTGATTATTTACATGAATAGGTACTATCAAATTTTAATGTTTGTTTTTATGGTTATACTAGCTTCTGCAAGCAGCTTCGCTCGCTTGAATGTAGGTCTCTTCATAAAAATTCATGAACTGAACTCATTTCAATAACATACGTAATCATCAATTCTATAAAAGAATGTTCATGCAAAATTTGGACCAAGGAATCACGTTGTCTTATACATAATTTGCCTTGGGTTTTTTTTATGGTAGGTAAAATCATCAAATGACAAATCCCGCCCTTGGGTGGGGCGGGAGATAGTGTCAGACTTTTACTAACTAAAAACCTACCCTGCTCCTTTCATTGCGTTCGTCCCTGGGCCCCAGGTTTCATTTTCACATAACCTTTGGCCCCAGTAGGCTTCGGCCCTGCTGGGCCTCTACAGTTTGCTGACAATTCCTTGAGGCGCGCGGGAACAGAGCGCGCCGTAAACGACTTGAGCACGGACCGGTCTGTTACCGGATGGATGGACAGCGAGCTACCCATTGCCCGCAGTCCGCGAGCCCGCGCCTACTGTGGCCGGAAATCGGTTGCCTGATGCGGTCGGCTTGCTCTAGCTCTCGCTCCATGTAAGACATGGTAATTCAGCCACTTCTCATGGCGAAATGGCGTCAACGACTATCGCAACCTCGTTCGGGGCGCGCCACAATTGGGGCGATAAGGCCCATCCTTGGGGCGTGGCTGGAAAGACCTCACGGCGTTCTCAACTTCCGCACGACGCAGGTGCTTACCGAACACGGAAAGTTCGCTAAGTACCTGTTCCGGATTCGTGCGGAGGATTCGCCCGGGTGTCGCCACTGTGCGGAACATCCGGAGGACACGGTGGAGCACACTGTAGAGGTGTGCCCCGCCTGGGCGGAGCATCGCCGTGTCCTCGTGGGGGCGATCGGCGGCAGCGATCTCTCTCGCCGAGCCTTGGTTCAGGCCATGGCCGTAGTGAGGAGGGATGGCAGGCGGTCGCCTCCTTCTGCGAAGCAGTAATGCTAGCAAAGGAGGAGGCCAGGACGCCGGGATTCCGATTCCGATTTCCGGCCACCGTAGGCGCGGGCTTGCGGACGGCGTGCAATGGGTAGCACGCTGTCCGATCGTCCGGTAACCGACCGGACCGAGCCCAAGTCGTCGACGGCGCGTTCTGTTCCCGCGCGCCTCAAGGAGCTGTCAGCACACCGAAGAGGCCCAGCCTGCTAACTGCAGGCAGGCAGGGTCGAAGCCTACTGGGGTCATGGGTTAGTTCCGAAAGGAATGCTCGACCCCGGCACGATAGGCTACGAAGGAACGGGGTAGGTTTTTAGTCAGTAAGAGTCTGACACTACTTCCCGCTCCGCCCAAGGGCGGGATTTGTCATTGGATGATTTTACCTACCATAAAAAAAAAAAAGCCACTTCTGGTTAGACTGGAAGCTTGGGGTCGGCTAGTTGGGAAAAAGCCAGGGAGATAAAAAAAGAGAAAAAGAGAAAAGATAAAAAAAGTTCACCATACACATTCCCAAAACCCTATTCCAAGTCAGAAATCACGCGCAAATAACCCAATTTGCAATTCCTGAACCTTCCACAGTAGGAACGAAAAAGACAAAGAAAATAGCTCAGAATAGCGCTATCAGTATAATAACACAATAGCTATACGTTAGTCCTTTGTGCGGTGGTGGCGAAAGGCGCGAATTGGGAGTCGAACCCATCGATTCCCAACTAATATTTTACACATTCATGTTGAAACAAAAACGTATAGAGCGCAGGATTCTGCTGTGCTGCGTGGGAACGCGGTACGTGAATTTCTGTTTTGTTATTTTTTTATTAGTACCTATATTTTTATTTATTTTATATTCTTTATTGTACACTGCATAAACAACAAATATAGGACAAGGAGACAACACACAAACACACAGGAAGGGGACAACAAATATAGGATGAGGATTTTTTTTAGTGTTACATAATAATATTGTTAACCCACTCAACTAAATGGCGTAAAAGTAATCTCTCGCACTGCAACTAATGCTTCCTTGGCAGTTATTTATTTATTAAAATTAATTCTTTGAAAATATAACCTCTTAATAAAGTTAATTGAATTAAAAATAGCAAGCGGAATTATTGACAGCACAAACATTTTACTGAGTATTTTCAGATAAATTAAGTTTTAGTGATCACAACATACTGTAGCAACCTCCACATTATACAATAACTAGATATATAAACAGTTAGAAGCCATTGCTCTACTTTGGTCTCGGTAACCAGTTCACTTTAGTTCCTAAAACCCTAGCCAATATACTCGTCGTCGTATAGGGATCATTATTCCTGTACGCGACAATTAGTTTATTTATTTATTTAATTAATTACAACGGCCTCACAACCAATTGCAGTAATCAGTATCATCGGTAATTGATATATTTTGGTTACAGCTTTTCTACTTGTTGGTTTTGGCTGCTTGTTTGTCCTTCGAAGGTCCCAGAGTTGCGAGAAATAACAAAGATGCAATAAAACATTCAATGTTTAAACGTTATAGAAGTTGATTAATTGAAGAAAAATAAAACAGTTTTCTCGACTGAGAGGTAACCTGCATATTCATAGTAGACATGAAGGCAGGCGACAACACACAGCATGTATTTTCTGTAGGCTAGTTTTTTGGCCACTGCACCAAACGCTACATACGAATGACTGACGGCAGATTATTTCTTTATTTAGGGGGAAGTACCGTCACTCAATACCCCTGCCATAATTTTGTCGCAAGCGCACATGATTTATTATTTATTTTTGCAGCCTGACATTCCGCGTGCGACCGGTTGTGTAAAATAAATCCCATTAATTTCAATCCATTGGTTGCAATACCGAAAATGTGTGTCTCCAGCAAATATCTATAAATATATATATAGATCTATGCACGCTGATGATAGTAAAATTATCAAAGACTCCTGAAAAGTGACAGGAGTGTTTCTTATTTTGATTTTATTTTTTACAATATAAGAATTGAGGTATTTTTACGATAAAAAGATAAACAATATGTATATGATTTTAAAGTTCCCATATCATGATACCATTTATGGTAAAGTTTTTGTCTATGGTAGGTAAAATCATCCAATGACAGATCCCGCCCTTGGGTGGAGCGGGAAATAGTGTCAGACTCTTACTTACTAAAAACTTACCCCGTTCCTTAGTGGCCAATCATGCCGGGGCCGGGCCTTCCTATCAGAAGCTGACCCATGACCCAAGCAGGCTTCGACCCTGCCTGCCTGCAGCCAGCAGGCTGGGTCTCTACGGTTTGCTGACAGCTCGGACAGCGTGCTACTCATTGCGCGCCGTCCGCAAGCCCGCGCCTATGGTGGCCGGAAATCGGGATCGCCATCCTGGCGCCGGCTGGGGCGAGCGCCCCGTTGCCTCTGCCTGATGCGGTTGGCCTCCTCCTTTGCTAGCATTACTGCTTCGCAGAAGGAGGCCACCGCCTGATTTATGGTAAGGTTGATATATCTCGATGATAATTATTCTATGTCTATTATTGATTAAAACCAGAAAAGAAGAATTCATTTAATTTTGTAATTCTTAATTTTGTTATTTTGTTGATTAATAATGTTATTTATGTCACTTGTGCAGAAAAATAGATTTTTGGGGACGGTTTAATTATTGAGTATAAATGAAAAAAAAAAATGTTTTTTATCTTGATTCATATACTCAAAAGACTTCTTTTGATTACGTGCTATATAATGTCATAAAATATTTATTCGTCGTCTATAACCAGACACGTAATGTTGCGAAATCACAGACCGCGCGACTACTTATGTTACGCGCAAGGGAGTTTCTGGAGGGTTAAAAAAATCTCGCTTATTTACAGATAGGAAACGTACAAATTGCAACCCGTACATTGAAAGAATGATAATAAAAAAGGTTACTAAATATCTTTTAAATGTCACAGCGCTTTCGTATTGAAGATATTTTTCAGAGATGGCGCTAGTTGTTTAAAGTGTCGATGGTGTGTTAAGTGACTGGCACACGACAAAAGCACTCAAATTTTTTCAAATGTGTTAAATGATAATGTATAAAATGTATTAAATGATATTATAATGAATGAACAAATACCAATAAATTCCATTTAAGTTGGCCTGTTACCACGTCCTGCTCGCTAGGAACGACTGCACAGCGCCGCAGCGGCCGCTCAAATGTAAATTAAATGATGAATAGATACGCGCACGAATGCGCTTTGCCGTATACCCGCAAAATAGTAAAAAAAAACAACAACCGACCATTAATTCGAGATGTGGCTGTTGTTTACTCGGTTTTTCAGAGTACGCTTACTTATATTTTACGTTTTTTGTTTGATATAGTTTTGTTTATTATTTATATTTCCCCATTTGCAGTCATGGAGTAAACAAACATGTGTTATTATGAGGAAAGCACAATGTTGATTTGTGTTAATTAGTCACACATTAATTTTGGGGAACAATGAATTATTTTAATAATTTTGTTCTGGTTTGGGGCTTTTTGTTCGTGAACTCATTAATGTTATACGTGGTGAGAACTGCATTAGGTTTTCAATTAAAATATAATGTGAATCAGAAGAAAGATGCAATTAAAGAGCTGGCTTTTACCGTGGACAGAGGATAAGCATTGCCATACAGCGCCGTGGCAATGCTGCCAGTTTTTTGGACACTTTACCTGTCTATATTGTAGTTTGTTTTTACTTAGTTTAGGTTTTTTTTGGGTTATTACTGTAGTTATAGTTAGTTATATTTTTTTAAATGTAAAATATAGGTAAACGAAATGCATTTTAGCAGTGCTTTATTCGGTACATCGTGAAGATATTGATATCAAAAATTCGACGCCAAGGTAAATAAGGGGAGCCCGTGAAATTCAAATTTCAGTACATTTTTTACAATTTGTAGTTCAGTATCAAATATTACAGTAATAATAATTATATTTGCGTTAATGGCATGTAGATAGTATTTGCATATTTATTTATACTTAATCAAATCATCAACATTGCTTCTGTTGGAACTTCAACATTTAAATATTAAAAATCTAATTTTTGTCAAATAATTGCAAGTGTCAAAATAATAAAAAGTTTTCCCAACGTGACGCTGGCAGATTAGTCGAAACCGGCTCAATTGCCATAATCCAAAAAAAAAACTTTTATAACTACATGCAGTTATTATGTTTCTAACATTCTATTTCCTTGTGTTAATGTTTTACACTCTTGCTGATCCACTTTACTTTTGACATTGGCAAAATAGTCCACATCGGCTCTACCATTAATAAAGAATAGAATAGAATAGAAAAACGTCCCAACGTGAATCTGGCAGAATAGTCAAAACCGGCTCAATTGCCATAATAAAACGTGCCTCCAGTATGTTTGCTTCTTCGAAAACTTCTTATTATTTTAACCTAAACCAACGTACGGCGAGTATCCAATCTGACGTAGTTGAAACCACTACGGTCCGGACTAGGCGTTTCGCCTTGTTTTTACCGCTTATATCGGAGGACTGGAACAATTTGCCTGCTGAGATCTTCCCATCCGATTATAATTTGGGTGTCTTCAAGGCTAGAGTGAATAGACTCTTAATAAACTAGTGCACCTCGCCATCAACGATTGCATCACTGCTTACCATCAGGTGCGATTGCAGTCAAGCACTAGTTTAAATCAAATAAAAAAAAAAACTCTGCTATGCCGTCAACCAGCGTCTACAACTGTACAATTCTTTAACTTGAAAAAAAGGTGAAATGTGTAATTTTAATCATAACCTATCATGGTTCCCAGTTCCTCTCAAAGAGGATAACTGTTATGATTATGACATTTTTTTTATTATGTATTAGCTCGCGTTTGACCACTATCTCACCAAATGGTAAGTTATGACATTGCCGACGATGGAGCACGCTTGCCTAGAAGTAACCTATTCACTCTTGACTTAAAGACCCCTAGGAATTCCACTCCTTAGCTGTACGCATAATTAATGTGTTCTCAAAACGGTTTGTACGTATGGGTGGAATGTTCACCATGAACCGGTGGCGCAACGTCTTACATCTAGTGGTCTGATGATGGAACGAACTTAGCTGAATTAAATGGTGCAATTCCATTCATTTGTGACTGGTCTATTGGTCTAGTGGTCAGTAGGACTGACTGCTATGCCGGAGGTAGTGGGTTCGATTCCTATCCAGGAGAAATGTTTGTGTGATGAGCATGATTATTTGTTCTGTGTTTGGGTGTAATTTATCTATAATATGTATGTATTTAGAAATATATAAGTATGTCTATCAGTTGTCTAGTACCTACTCATAACTCAAGCTCTGCTTAGCTTGGAACTAGACGGTGTTGTGTGATAGTTGTGGAATATATATTATTATATACTAGCGACCCGCCCCAGCTTCGCACGGGTGCAATGGTGATATCGAATATATTATGTATGTATTATACATATAAACTAGTGAATATAAACCTTCCTTATGAATCACTCTTATCTATTGAAAAAAAACCGCATCAAAATCCGTTGCGTAGTTTTAAAGATCTAAGCATACTTAACGACAGACAGCGGGAAGCGACTTGGTTTTATACTATGATTTGGAGTAAAAAACCTTTTTGGGGGTAGTGGAACAGAGAGTAAAGTCCCACATACCTCCATTGAAAAGGGAGGATCCTCCGACCAGACAGGTGTTATATCTGGTGGGCTACTGCCCGATAGATGAATTCGGGTTTGTTCTATATGTTTCAATCGCGCCGCGAATCTTACTTGCGCGATGCAGGATTAGTTCATTTGTGACGACATAGATGTCGCTACACCTTATTTAATAATAAAGACCCTAAACATAATTTCTCTATCCATTTTACAAAACCAGTCATATATTAGGTACATAAATATAGAACTACCCGTTTTATATGATATATTAGGTACGATTTTAATAACGTTGCTGACGGTAACGCACCCATATCAAACGATACGTCAGGGGCGCGTAATCCAAGGTTTACGTGTATTTATTGTGCACCTGGTTTCGTAGCAGTGGATTTTTTATGCTATCCTTACTATGCTTTTGGTTTGTTTGGATTCTGTTGACATGTTTATTTATTTATTATATACTTTACACGTACGCATCATCTGCACACACACGCACACGTACACAGCTAAGAGGACACAACTTTCAAATTTACTAACATATTCATATATAAACGTTTGTACTACTAACTTAGTTTCCTATAAAATGCTTAGAGTACAATTATTTTAATTTTTACTGTTGGCTACTCCAAAACGAGGGGATTTCGCGCTGATAACTGAAGTACAGGCTTTGCCTAGTTCAGTTAAAGATGCTTGATTCATTTGTTAGACTATAAATATATTGCCAAATGAAATGTAATACTGTACAAAGTTTTTTTGAGAATAAAAAAATATTACATTATTTTTATAAATTACTTTATTGTACATACATAATAAAAAAACAAAGGAAAACTATTTTAGTAAAGCACATACAATGGGCGGCCTTATCGCATTCCGCGATCTCTTACAGGTAAAAAGTAATTTTCGGGACATGATATGGGGCTATCACAATAAGCACCAACATTTATTACAAAATATACAATAATAGAAACACAGATACATACATATGCTATATAATAGATCCATAAATACATACATACAAAAAAGTACATATATATCGATGTACAAAAATATATACAATAAAAAGAAATGGGAACTTTCAATAATTACAGAGACAGGTAGTGATCTTTAACAAGTTTCTTGAATGTAGGCAACGATTGAGACAGACGAACAGCCTGGAGAGTAAAGGAGGAATGTTTTTTTTTTAATATTTTAAGAAATTATTAATTATTTTGTTTAATTTTTTTTGTGGCGGCATTGCCATACATACAGCGTGGCAATGCCGCCAGTTTTTTGGGCACATTGCCGGTCGACAGCGATGTGGAAGAGTTTTTTGACGCCATATTTTAGTTGGTCGTAGTTAGCGTAGGATTTTTATTATTTTACTGTAATATAGTTAAGTATTATTTAAGTCAATTGTAAGTATTTTGTATAAATAAATAAGCATTTGCTGCATTTATGTTTAAAATCAGGTTACATTGCAAATTGAATGAATGAGACGCATATTGGTTGCGCGAATTTGCTTGATGTTTTAATGGACTGTATGTTTGAAAAGCGATCTAAGGTTTGTTAACAATATGCAGGTACTGCGTCTAGCGTTTATTAATGGGATAAATGTATTGGGAAGGAACACTGACCTTTAGACTTCGTGAATGGTTACACGTGGCATCGGCCGATCCTCGTCTTCGCACATTTAAATCACTGCCAGGTCCTGTTTTGCACTACACTGCACCACTGTTGAGTTCTGAATGGTTGGAACACGAAATAGCCAATTTTCTTGTAATTTCGAGCGGGCGTGTTAGCGGTGCGGTCACATTCACAATGGATGCACAAAAACGTCAATGTCAAATCCTTTCTTGAGGTCGTGCGGGGAAATAAACGGAAGGGATAGGATTGCTAGGCCAAAAAAATAAATTACAAAAAACAAAATCGCGGAACATAGCAAATTGGCGCAACCATTCCCCCCGGGTTTGAAGGGTTACCTTCAAAGAAAAGAAAAAAAACAAAAGCGAAACTAAACCCTATTACTAATCTAAACTATCAATACTAGGTAGCGAAACAACTTATAACTAACTATGCCACTACTACTGATTAGGCAGAGGGCAGAGGCGAATAACCGGACGCAGGTACGATCCAGTTGCGGTTTTAACTTTTACGACTCGCGTTATTCCGTTCGAACCCGGAAAAACTTCTTCCACTACACCAAGAGGCCAGTGCAGAGGAGGCGCACTCTCAGTCTTCAGCATCACCACAGTACCGACTGTGACTGGATCTGAAGGAGTGTTCCACTTTTGACGCGACTGCAGCGTATGCAGATAATCTGTCCTCCATCGCTTCCAAAAGGACTGAACTAAGCTATCTAGCAGAGCGTGACGCGGGTGGAGCTGCAGTTTGTCAGTCTCGACATCTAAAGCGGGCAAATATTTAAGAGGAGTCGTCGTCAAGAAGTGAGCCGGCGTCAACGCTAGTGGCTCCGATGGATCACTAGACAAAGTCCGACACAACGGACGCGTATTCATCAACGCCTCTACCTGAGCGAGTACAGTGCTCAACTCCTCGTACGAGAGAATCTGTTCGCCTATGACCCGAAACAGGTGCGACTTAAGGCTTTTAATATTCGCCTCCCAATTGCCACCAAAATGACTAGCTGCTGGCGTATTAAAACACCAATCAATGCGATTCTCAGCTAAGACATGGGCGAATTCACTTTGGTAGTACTTGGAGCGTAAGAATGTATGTAATTCCGAAATATTGCGTCGCGCTCCAACATAATTTGTGCCGTTGTCAGAGTATAAGCGCTTAACGGGACCACGGCGAGATAAAAATCGTTTAAATGCAGACATAAAACCCTGCGTACTCAAATCACTGGTTAACTCTATGTGAACCGCACGAGTTGTCATACAAACGAATAGGCAAATGTATGCCTTTGTGGAACGTATACCACGACCACGGGCAATAGTGACTTTAAACGGTCCAGCATAGTCCGTCCCAGTATGTAT
The DNA here is from genome assembly GCA_958295575.1 of Leucania comma. Classification (NCBI taxonomy): domain Eukaryota; kingdom Metazoa; phylum Arthropoda; class Insecta; order Lepidoptera; family Noctuidae; genus Leucania; species Leucania comma. Next base: position 15,354,010 of record OY282477.1, on the reverse strand, counting down.
GAAAGGTTTCACCGTCTGTACAACACGACAAGAACGATGGTCGGCCATTTCCGGCGCGTTGAAACGCGGGCGGAGCTTAAAGCAGGGCACACATCTGTGCACTCTAGCGCGTATCAAATTGCGAGCGGAAAGTATCCAGTACTTCTGTCGAAGAATGGACATTAATAAATCGGGACCAGCGTGACAATTCACCTTATGGTGATAGTCCACCAACAAATCCAAAACGTGATCCCTGCGTGGTAGAACTACTGGATGCATTTGTTCAAACTCTAACTTAGCATTTCGCAGACGGCCACCGACACGAATGAGTCCGTCTTGCAAAAATGGTTTCAAATGTTGAAGTGCGGGACTACAAGGTTTATGTGATTCTAAACTACGAAATTCTTTTGAAAAATAAAATTTCTGCAACTCTCGAAGTACAACTGATTCAGCTCTATCCAAATCAGCTGCGATTATAGAACCACGCGATGGTAATAATCTCAAAAATCTTAGGACGTAAACTACACAGCGTAATAGTCTCGACCAAGACGAGACTCGATTAGACAACAACAAAACAACTGACTCTTCACGCGGAACTGATACTACAAGCGTATGTTTCTTCTCCTCGGGTGGTTCTGAAACAGTAGCGGGGTTAAACGGAGCATTTGGCCACTCGTTAGGAGTGGTATGCAGCCAGGGAGGGCCACAAAACCAAAGCGGATGATTTAAAATTTGCGCGGGAAGCAAACCACGTGAGAGACAGTCAGCTGGGTTTTCTGTTCCAGCGACATGGAACATATTTTCCGGTGACAATTCAGCTTGAATCTTAGCCACCCTATTTGCGACAAACGTGCCCCATCGATGGGGTGACGATTGAATTCGACGATTGAATTCGTAAACCTTCAAAGGTTCCTGCGGAGAAAATCTATACAAGAAGCGTTGGAATCTACGGTCACATTCTCTGATTCCAATACTAAGAAACATTTGCCGAATATCGGCAGAGAGCGCAATAGCAAACAAGCGTTTTTCTGCGGAGGCACGGGAGCCACCGAGCGAAAAAATATCACCCTTGAAAGGGAGCGCGACAACATAACGACCATCTTTATCACGAGTAGTCGTGCGGGTATAAATCTCCTCAGTGACCTGATCCTCAGGGCTGAGAATAGGCGGGACATTGACCTCTTCAATCTCCCAGAACTTGCGGATGGTAGACTCAAGCGGCGGCTCGACGGTGCAACAGTGCGACACAGTCGAGTAACTATTTAAATAAGCGGGTGCGGAACCAACTATAACAAACCCGAGAACTGTTTCCAGTGCGTGCGGAGCGGGGTACATCGGAAGACCTTGAATTTTACGTGATAACTGGAGATGCGGGAGAATCGAAGCACCGATCAATAGATCGATATCTCCAGGGAAAGCGTAATTTCCGTCGGCTAACTGCAAGTTCTTAAACTCCGTCAGCATGGACGTGTCAACCGGTACCGTGGGCAACCGTTCCGTAATCTTATCTGCGACTAGCGAATCCATTTCAAACGAAATATTACGATTAAAACGTGAACTAAATATTATTTTAATGGAACCGTGAATGGTTGCCTTTAAACCTCCAAAACCTTTCACTTCTGAGCGGGATGACCAATTATTAAAACTAAAACCAAGGCGTTGACAACAATCCCGAGTAATAAAATTACTCTGGGAAGCGCCATCTAGTAGCGCTCGAACGGTGTGCGGTTTGCCAAAGGCATCTACAATGACAACTTGCGCGGTCGCAAGTAAAACGGTAGTGATTTGAGTACCAGCGGCGGAAAGCGAACACAATGTTACGTCGTTTGCACTTGCAGCAGGCCGCGCGTCACAAGCGTCGCGCGTCTGCGCAGGCTGCTGCTGCGATGGCAGCTTACTACTCTCAAAATGTAAGAAGGTATGATGTCTAGCTAGACATTTACGACAGCTAACACCACTTTTACATGACGTAACCAGATGTTTGTCACTTAGACAATTAAAACACAAATTATTAGTGCGGACAAACTTGTAACGATCACTAGGCGATAATCTCTGAAATCCCGAACACTTGTACAGCTGTGTATGGCTACCCTTACATAGAGAACAGTCAGGTGTTGAGGCGGTATTAACTAGCGTATGTGCAGTCTTGACTGACTTCGATGACGCGTCTATACGGCGATCGGAACCTGTCCTATTCGTGACTTCATGACGTGCCGACGTGCGCTGCAACACCTTAATATGGTCGCGAATAAAAGATTCTAAATCTTCGAACTTAGGTATTTCTTTGCCGCGCTGAGTCGTTTCAAACAGACGAACAGTTTCAGGATCTAATTTATTTAAACCGATATACAAAAACAAAAAGTCACAGAGGTCATTGACCTTTAGGTTCTTTACTGCACGAACAGATGATGCGAAAATATTTAAAAACTTCTCTAAATTATGATCGTTACAAACGGAAAAACTTTTCAAATCGAATAATTGATCCAAATATGCGGTGGCTACTAATCGCTTATCTTCGTATTTTGTTTTTAAAGTGTTCAAAACTAAATTGTAATTTTCAGCGCTAAACGTAATTCCAGCACAGACAGCCTTTGCCTTACCGGTCAATTTTTCTACGAGATAATGCAATCTCTCGTGATCTGTCAGCGATGTGTTCCTATGTATTATATTTTCGAAACTATCTATAAATAAATTCCAATTTCGAATGTCACCATCAAATTCAGGTATTTGAATTGGCGGCAATCGTGGGCGTTCGCGAGGAGGGTTGGATAAACCATTCGCGGGGGGGGGGGGGGTCTCTAAACTCCTAGCAATACGTTTGATACGACAATACAAGTCATCAAAGGACGACAATGCCTGATAACTCACACAGTAATCAGGATTTAACTCCAACTCTAAAATGTTTATATTCTTAATTGTAGATTTAAAATCCTCGCGCAAACTATCTAAAGTTTCCAACGAACACAAGAAAGCATCTCTAATCATCAGATCCGAGATTTGCAAAGATTTATCACAAATTGATTGAACACGTGAAAACTGTGAGTCCCTTTCGGCGTATAAAAGCTTTAACTGAACCTTTACATCAGTACTAACCTTGGTTCCCTTAAGAGACATCTTGTTTTGATATATTCACACTACACACTCAAACAAACACTTAACGAATTATTAAGTAAGCGATAATTAACAGATAACAATATGGTAATATTGTAAACAACAAAGTGAACGGCGAACGAACGGAATAACATATGCGTATATAATCTATGGTTTATCCGTTTCCTACAAATATTCACTCAACAATGAACGGGTATTTTTGAAATGCGTCTACCTACATGCAATTTGTAGGATGGTCGAATGAATTTTGTCAAGAAAAAGAATGCGATCGATTTATATCTACGCTGATATTTACGTAGCTAACTATAATTATGCGGTGCGGTTGACGACGTAGGTACCGTAATTATCAATGACTCTTTAACTATACGAGCGAAATAACGTATAGTTGCCTAAATGCCTAGATGCGGGTTTTCTACTATTATATCTAGGTAAATAGGCGCGTTGCGTTTATTCCCTATGGAACAAATACTATATTGCGAAATTACAAGAAAATGATTCACGATCCTGCTCGTATGGACCAAAAAGTAATGGTTGCGCGAATTTGCTTGATGTTTTAATGGACTGTATGTTTGAAAAGCGATCTAAGGTTTGTTAACAATATGCAGGTACTGCGTCTAGCGTTTATTAATGGGATAAATGTATTGGGAAGGAACACTGACCTTTAGACTTCGTGAATGGTTACACGTGGCATCGGCCGATCCTCGTCTTCGCACATTTAAATCACTGCCAGGTCCTGTTTTGCACTACACTGCACCACTGTTGAGTTCTGAATGGTTGGAACACGAAATAGCCAATTTTCTTGTAATTTCGAGCGGGCGTGTTAGCGGTGCGGTCACATTCACAATGGATGCACAAAAACGTCAATGTCAAATCCTTTCTTGAGGTCGTGCGGGGAAATAAACGGAAGGGATAGGATTGCTAGGCCAAAAAAATAAATTACAAAAAACAAAATCGCGGAACATAGCAAATTGGCGCAACCACATATTTTTCCCTTAGAAGTAACTTTCCCTTGTTCAGGGTTCCGCACCCAATGGGTAAAACAGGAACCTATTACTAAGACTGCTGTTCGTCCGTCTGTCACCATGCTGTATCTCATGAACCGTAAAATTGTAAACACTTGGTTATTTTTCTTGCGACATTGTCTAACTATCGATATATTATGAACCGTACAATTTAACGCATTATTATCTGATACATTATAATCTTTCGAAGAAAAACTGTTACATCACAATTTATTGCGCGCTAAATTGTCAACTGTTAAAAAGGTGTCCCTGATTGGTAGATCTTACAGTAGGCCGTTCTGTGCTGGCTATGGTCGGTGACTAACACTAACTTAATTATCATTCAAACTGCACTCCTTTGATTAATCACACATTCAGTTTTACTTCAACAACAATTTCATATAGTTAATTCCAAAGCTCCGAGTTATTTTCATCGCGAAATCAATTTACAAAACACTGTTTACATTCGACAAAAAAAGAATTAACAAACAAATATGGCGGCGCGGGGCACATGGAGTTCAACCAATCACCGCTCCAGATGCGTTCTGTTCTATACTATTTCACAATATGTCAGTTTCGCTTCGATAATTATAATCCACCTAAAAAATAATGCGTTAAAATATAAGCAGTGTATTCCGGTTCACAATAATTCAACAGTTTACAATTTCGCAAGTTAGATTATAATCTAACGGTATTTAATTTTACAATTTTACGGTAATATCCACATCCTATATGGTGATAACCTCGCGGGTGAAGTCAAGATAAACTAAGTACTTAAACATCAATTGCCTCAGAATCAATTTCAATCAATCATATCAATCAATTTGGGTTCTCTTGCAGCCTGACATCAATTTTCTGTTCTCTTAGGTATATGTTTTTTAGACGTATCCAGTTTCCAAACAGTATGGTAATCATAATCAGCCTATATTGTTCCTACAGCTGGGACTAGGCCTCTTTTGGAGAAGGAATGGACCATAATCCACCACGCGGGCCCAGTGTGGGTTGGTGGATGTCACATGTCTTTGAATTTTTGGTTCTAGGACATGTCAGTTTTCTCACGATTTTTGGTTCACTGTTTTTCAGGTCAGCAGTGATGAAATAAGTTACATAAAGAAACACACCTGCCTGGGCTGGAACCCGCGACCTACTACTTGTAAGTTTGGCCTGTTATCACTGGGCCATCACTGCTCTACTGGTATGAGGTGTAGTATGACGACTCAAAAACGTTTGCGAAATTTTCTTTTTTAATTGATCTGCATTTTTAGAGCGCGCTGTCCCATACAACAGTGCTTCATCCGGGCTCACTGCGCGGGCTCCTACCACGGGCAGCCGCGCCCCTCACCCGTTTTCATCATCATCATCATTTCAGCCCGAAGACGTCTACTGTTGGACATGTCGACACATCCTCCAAATGTCGCCACAATGAACGGTCCTGTGCGTCTCGCATCCATCGGATTCCCGCGGCCTTTACCAGGCCATCGGTTCACCTTGTAGGAGGCCTTCCCACGCTGCGTCTTTCAGAACCTTTCGGCCCCAACGGCCATCTGTTCTGCGAGCAATGTGCCCTGCCCATTGCCATTTTAGTTTGGCGATTCTACGTGCTATGTTGGGAACCTTGGTTCTCCTGCGGATATCTTCATTCCTGATTCGATCACACAAGGAAACTCCGAGCATGGCCCTTTCCATTGAACTTTGGGTGACTTTAAGCCTTCTGATGAGACCCATGGTAAGCGACCACTTTTTGCTACGTAACAATACAAGTTCTCAATCGACACGACTACATGCACACTGTTGAAGTTAAACTAGCGACACTGTGCAGGTAACAATCCGGTTTCCGCGACTCAAAAGATCGACATTTTCACAGTCTATAGCCGCTATCAAAATAAATAATAAAAATTAAAGGGGGTTCCCGACTCCGACTAACACTTGCAAGTTTTTAAAATACATAAGAAAAATACACGGCTATTCGTATATCAATTTTCCTGCCAGAAAGTGTAACCCACAGCAAATAAATCCCACATAAGAAGCTACATTTAGTTTTTCCACAACGTACTCTCATCAACCGTATGGATTGGAAAAGAACACATTCCCCCGTATGCGACATGGAAGGGGCGTTACTTCGGAACCGATGAGTCAGTGAGTTCGAATCCGCACTGTCTAATAAAATAGATTCGCTTGGAAAGCACTTTAAACAAGAACGAACGAAGTGTATTGCTTTATGTCGCAGTGTTTTTCGTTTGGCAAAGTGGTTTCATGATCAAAGTGGCGTCATTAAATCTGTTTTTTTTTTCTTGAGGCGGGAATTCGTCCAATGACTTCTCCTGCTCTATGGTGAACCACACCTGTGTTCTTCAGTTGCCTTTTGCTTTTGAGTTTCCCTTTCAGAAAATCTCCGCAACCCAAGCGGCCATCGGCATTGCTGGGCCCCTAGAATTTGCTGACATCTCTTTGAAGAGTGCGTGGAACTCTACGTACTCTCGACAACTTGGGCTCGGTCCGGATGACTGCCGGATGGTCGGACGGTGAGCTGCCCATTGCTCGTCGTCCGCATCATTAAATCTGTAGCGACATCTATGTCGTCACAAATAAACTAATCCTGCATCGCGCAAGTAAGATTTGCGGCGCGATTGAAACATATAGAACAAACCCGAAATCATCTATTGGGCAGTAGCCTACCAGATATAACACCTGTCTGGTCGGAGGATCCTTCCTTTTCAATGGAGGTATGTGGGACTTTACTCTCTATTCTACTACCTCCAAACTGGTGACCCTCGACAAAGAACGTCAGCGCAGCCTTCGTGCAGCTACTACTTCGTGACGTCATCATCACTTCCTCAAGCTTTCGAGCAGCGAGCCATACAGCCAGCACCCACGGCTATATGGGTATCCTGACCACCAGCATGCCTACTTGGTCATACCTGGTCATCACCCTCAGCCTCATCAGCGACCTTGGCTAAGCACCTGCACCTTCGGCCAGTCACAAGAAGAGCCTTGAAGAACCTCTCCTGGTCGACGACAGCAGTCAAGCCCTACGTCGCACAGCACCGCTCCGACTCACTGGAGCCAGCCGCAATACTCCGACTTACTGGAGCCTGCAGCATCGTATCCCGACTCACTGGGATAGTATCACCCCGACTCACTGGGGCATCACCGCAGACAGTTCCGACTCACCGAGAACTATGCGGAATCCGGTTCCGACTCTCTGGAACCAACCTCCATTGGCCTGGCACGCATCACACGACGCATCAAGAAGCATCAAGAACCATCGATCTCCGATCTCCGGAGAGTGATGTAGCGACATCTATGTCGTCACAAATAAACTAATCCTGCATCGCGCAAGTAAGATTTGCGGCGCGATTGAAACATATAGAACACACCCGAAATCATCTATCGGGCAGTAGCCCACCAGATATAACACCTGTCTGGTCGGAGGATCCTCCCTTTTCAAAAGGAGGTATGTGGGACTTTACTCTCTGTTCCGCTACCCCCAAAAATCTTTTAACGTCATGAATGCTTTTTATAAATATAATATTACAGGATTGGGCGGGTCACATCACTCGCATGCACATTGACCTCTGGCCAAGAGTCTTCACAAGTGGGTGCTTGAGAATCAACGAGGCCGCAAAGGCCGACCTAGGAAGAGGTGGCGTGATGACGTCTACCGCAAGGGCTGATTCGAAGTGGTGTGAGAGAAGAATACCTGGAAGAAGTTTGGGGAGGCCTTTGCTACGCAAAAAGTATAGCCAAAATAAAGAAAATATTACGCATGTATTTTACTAAGGGTGTTTTTAATTTCGTGCGGAATTCATCACGCAAGCGGATTTGCTCCGTATGCGTAACCTCCGAAAATATCCTTTTCATACTAGTATTTATTGTAATGCGTGTAATACACATGCGGGACGCGTTTTTTTGCCTTTTGAAATTTTCTGCATGCGTAGCAAATCCGCGAGATGAAATCCGCATTATATTTAAAACGCCCGGGATAGTACCTAAAATAGACAATAGGCTCCCCAACTCAGATTCTGGACTAGGTTTTTCCAAACTCTCCTTACTATCAATAAATCACGCAGTTACAAAATGATATGAGAGTGCCTTTAGGAACCTAGAACTACAATGAGTTTCATTTTTCCATAATTTAATATTAATAGCTCATGCCAGCGGTTGCGCCCTCCTGAGTTCTGAAAGTGGAAAATTATACCAAGAGAATATTTGGAAGGAGTAGTAAATATTTCCGAGGCATGGTCTAGTCATGTGTCGTAACATATATAGGGTGACTGGTAATTAGTGAACGATACTTAAACACGTGATTGTGGTCATGATAACAAACAACTTTTACTATGGGACCAAACCTGAAATCATGAAAAAAATATCTGCTGGTCAGTACATTTTTGTTCGCCTTTGATCAAAATGACTGAACTTGACTGATTTTTTACTGCGATTTCAGGTTTAGTCCCATAGTAAAAGTTGTTTTTTATCATTACTACAATCACGTGTTTAAGTATCGTTCACTAATTACCAGTCATTCTATATATACAAAGGGCATTGCATCAAAGTGTCCCCGCCCACCAACAGCCTTGTAATAGGTGTCATTCGAAGCGTCTAGTTGAATAGAGTTTTATTTTATTATAGCGACATACCTGAAAAGTATGGAGTTTAGATTTTATAAGATAGAGAGAGATATTTTAACATAACCTAACTAACTAACTAACAATACTTTTCAGGTATGCCGCCATAACAAAAAAAAAACTCTATTCAACTAGACGCTTCAAATGAAACTTGTTTCAAATCTGTTAGTGAGTGGGGACAGTGGTCATACAAAATCCTTCATCCCCCTTTTCACCTTTGCAATATTCATCATCATTTTAACCGAAGGACTGTTGGACATAGGCATCCCCCAAGTGATGCTACAACGGACGGTCTTATGCGCCTCACTTCCATCGGATTCGCGCTACTCTCACCAGGTTACCGGTCCATCTTGCGGGAGGCCTTCTAACGCTGCATCTTCTGGTGCGCGGTCATCACTCCAGAACCTTTTCGCTGGCTTGCGGACGGCGTGCAATGGGTAGCACGCTGTCCGATCGTCCGGTAACCGACCGGACCGAGCCCAAGTCGTCGACGGCGCGTTCTGTTCCCGCGCGCCTCAAGGAGCTGTCTGCACACCGAAGAGACCCAGCCTGCTAACTGCAGGCAGGCAGGGTCGAAGCCTGCTGGGGTCAAGGACCGTTTTCGGAGAGGAAGGCTCAGCCCCGGCACTATAGGCAACGAAGGAACGGGATAGGTTTTTAGTCAGTAAAAGTCTGACACTACTTCCCGCTCCACCCAAGGGCGGGATTTGTCATTGGATGATTTTACCTACCATAAAAAAAATCTCCAGAACCTTTTGACCCCATCGACCATCTGTTTTTTGCCATTCGCCGGGCTATGTGGGCAACCTTGGTTCTCCTTCGGATATCTTCATTCCTGATGCGGGCAAGGATCTCTCAAGGGCTATGCTTGAGCCCTTTTCATTGCCCTTTGGGTGACTTTTATTCTTTAAAATATTCATCACATCATCATCATCACCAACATCAGCCTTTTAATGTTTCCACTGCTGGGACACAGGCCTGCTCCCTAAGAGAGGGAAAAAAAGAAGAAACGAGGAGTAAGAGGGTTAAAATATGAGCACGATTATAATATGAGTAGTTCTACTTCTTTCCACTTTTGTAGTTGCTATACGATAAGATAAACGCTTTACATTTCAGTTTTCCAAATGGGTTTATCAGATATATTTTGCAAATTGCATCTAAGCGTATACTACACCCAAGATTCACTTTGAAGTGTCTCCGATAGTGAATCCAGTGTGTATACGTAACCTGGCATATTAAACATCTAGTGTTGTGCCCTAGTTTGCACTGTTATATCGATATTAATGACAGTTTTTGTTGATTGAAAGACTGTGGGATCTACGTGCGTCTCAAAGAGATGTCAGCAGAAGGGACGAGACCCACTAGAGCTGATATCTGCAGGGTTTTCCGAAAGAGTTGACACTGGAACACATAAGACAACTATTGTACTTATATTTTAAACTCCATGTTTAAAGCGTGTATTTTGCGTACGACAAACGTGTCATTCGTGGGACAAATGTGTCATTCGATCCACCCCAGCTCCTCAAGGAAGGCCTGCAGCGCTTTGGTGTCAAAAAAGAAACTCGTGAACTCTCAATTCTTCACCGTTCGCTAATTTGCGCCTCTCTTTTTACTTCCTTACGTGATTTATGATCTGTTGCAGTGTAGGTAGTTAGTACGCAAAGACCGACAACTACCTACAAGGTCATTGAATTAATTCGAGTTTCGAGAAATAAAATTAAGTTTAGTTTTTTAATTTTATCTTTACAAATCGATAGTGTTTCATGTACCCAATCGACCCTCCACGGGATTAAAACGAACGAAATTTAACGGTGTATATCGATATGATATCTAGTTATTTAGATATCACAACACTAAATTCTACTCGTACAGAGAAACGTTTAGCATTAGATGAAGCTTATTTGACAAGCCTAGACACTTAGATTTAGCGCATAAAGCTTTGAAGCTTTGACAATAACGGGAATCTAGTAACTGGTAAGAACTAACAACTGATACTTACAGCTTTGTTACAATGCTGGCGAGCAAACTGTCTAGTTCGACAAATAGAATAGATAAAAGTACAAACCTAATAGACAATCTATTTTACACGTACAGTCAGGGGTAAAAAGTGCATTTGCACTCTACCAATAATAAAGTATCTAGAATTTTTTTATAGAAGAGGATCAATGGATCATCACTCAGTTCGTTTGTACCATATAACCTAAAAAATAAATCAGTTGTGACCTAGTGGCCCTCTTTTACAAAGAAATTTTATACACTTTAGCATTTGTAGAGTGCAACTGCACTTTTGACCCTTGACCGTACATAGGTTATATTATTCTGTGACGTAGGCTCGTAGGTTCCTTCAAGAGATTTGTTTTGAACTAAAGCTTCTTATGGATTACAAGTGACTGGCCCCGGCTTCGCATGAGTGTACATGGGTGGATGGGGTACTTACACGTAAAATTATTACATTTATGGTAATTTCTATAGGTAAGCGATATTCGCATCGAAATTCGTTGCATCGAGACGTCATGTTAGACTTTTACTGACCAAAACCCAAGGTACATTTCCTACAGTCGCTTTTACGTGATTATGATATTATTACACATCTTTTTCTAGGTATTATAAATAAACAGTTATCTTGTGGATATTATCTAGGCTTTTATAGAAATGAAAACTTAAATTTGTGTGAAACTAATTTGCCATTTGAAAATTTGTAATTTACGTGAACTTTGGCTCTCTATAATGTGCTAATATAATAAAAAAAAGAAGTTTAATCGAGATTCTGACTGATGACAATGTTTTCTCAAAAACTTTTAAGGGATTTAAAAAACCTCGTATTTCTTAGAACAAGTTTTGTGAAACATTCAAGTAAATCACGGAATAACCAAATGCCAACAGAGTTTTCAGGCGTTATGTCTCTTTTTTCGCGTTGCCTCTTCATCAAAAATCGCGTTGGATTGAATTAGATGAAACAATAAGCTATTAAACAATACTTGATGTTGACGACATGCGAGTAGAAAAAGGCCCTCTTAAGGAACATAATTGGGTTTTAGTCAGAAACGTTCACGAGTTGCCGTAACCCTGGAAAGCACTAAAGGCAGTGGTCCTTTGCTAACTCTTTTAAACATTCCCACAATCTACCATAGTACAGAACATAAAAGCAGTATCCACCCTCCATTAATCATGTGGCAACTACCCTCTGAAAGCTAACAAACATTTCGTTGTAGCTCTTCATTGGAACACGTTGAGCGATACATCAGCCTATCTTATCTCGTCATCGCAACTCATCGCCGACTCGTTTGGCTTTAGTTCGTGAGTGTACACAGTTAGGGACTAGCATGGATTAGTTTTTGGAGGAAATTCTATGTTATTATTTACATTTTTATGGATGGAAAATCATCAAATAAATTGTAATGAGAAGAAGTTTTAGACTTTTACTGCCTTTTTAAATGGAAAAATTACACTCTCACGGAATCAAAATTCATAATTCCCGTTGACCCAGATTTCTGAAATTTGGCATAAAGCAAGATCTTGTAGCACAGATGTAGGAATAAATCTGAAAACATTACGTCACGAAAAAAGATGGCTATGGTGTGATATAAAAATGAGACTCAATTTAGTAACTGAACTATTTAAGTAGGTCTTCCTGCTGGCATCCTGTACACTCATCATCTTCCTGGCCTTGTCCCGTGTTGGGGTCGGCGCAACACATTTTTTTCTTCCATTCTGCTCTTTCACCCGTCACGCTGTCACTATCTCCCTTTTCTTTCATATCACTCTTCACATAATCCATCCATCTTTTCTTTGGCCTCCCATACTATCTCCATCCATCCACATGTATACTCATAACTCTTTTAGTAAGTAATATGCGTTCATATCTCCTTACATGACCATACCATGACAAACGGTTCTTCTTAAACTTTTCAGTCCCTGGCGCCACTTTCAAACTTCCTCTAATATACTCATTTTATTTATTATCGTCACACCCATATCAATTGTATCCAGCCAACGGTCACGCTATCTATATTGTTTCTTTCATAACACCTTACACTAAAGAAATTAAATATATATTATACTACTAATACACAGGACATAGCGAATAAAATCGTAATCCGAGACTTGTTACCTAGGGGTAGTAAGTCGCTCAGTCTAGTGTGGACGACTGGACCTTCAGTTTATTTTCATAAATGTTTTTTTTCTTATTTACTCCGTAATTAATTAGAATACAATAATTTTCGTGCGAATGAAAATGAAAAAGCAGGGAGGTCACGACCCTCAGCATTGAGGAGTATGACGCAAGGATCTCCTCCTTTTTGCAAATAGTTCTAAAAAATAGCGTAAAAACATATAAATTACAAATTTAATTCGCATGTTTAGTATTGAAAGCTAGATGACATAGGATGACAGTTTTTCTAACATCCGTATTTATAAAGATGTAATTACTTGTTGCTAAGTAATTTGTTATTAAGTTATTACTTGAGGTCAGAAATCTTCATAAAAGAAATAATTCTATACTATAGAATACCAGTTGTTACTTAAGCAGTTACTTTTACTCAAGTAATTGGTTTTAATTGTTTATAAATACGGGTTTCAGACATTTCTTCTGATGTCCGCTCTATAAGAAGTATCTTTTTAAATTTTATTGCCTCACAATGCATTCATCATTTCTTTTTGGTTCAGAATAAATCTTCAAGAACGCCGTTCAAATCCAAACTCCTCTACCATTTTTTTTTTTCAATTTTATGCACAAAAAGGTGACGGCTATAAAAATACTCGTAATCCGTACTCACAGAAAGTAGTGGCGGTGGAACTAATTAACAAGTTCCAGCAGACATCGCTTGCCGGAGATTTCGTTAGGCGAACAGCTATTTTTGTACAAAACTTTGCTTTCCCCTCAGTTGGTTGTACTTACGCACTTTATTTTGTTAGTTAGAACCGCTAACGAATATTTGCGGTGAACGAGAAATCTATTTTGGGTAAATACGCAATATTGTTAGTCTTTGTAGATGGTAGACTCAATTTTTTTAACGCAAAACCTATTTGCTATAAGTAACTAACATATAAAACACAAACACATACTCATGGGCTTGAAGAGCAATGGGTAGCTCGCCGTCGGTCTTACCGTCCGGACCATGCCCAAGCTGTCGGTATCGTTTCACACGCGCCTCAAGGAGATGTCAGCAAACCATAGGTAATGTGATAGTATCCCCGGGGCGCTGGAACGAATGGAACGAACAAAGATGGAACAGGAGTGGGTTTTTAGTCAGTAAAAGTCTGACACCATCCCCTGCTCTTCTCAAGGGCGGGAGATGTCATTGGATGATTACCTCACCATAAGAAATACACATACTCACTTTTCGCATTTATTATATAAGTGTGATTATTTAATTATCTTTCTGTTCTTGTTTCATAGTACTCAGGATCGGTTCGATAATATATATTATATATATCTATTCTTGCCTGCCAGCCGTCTCTCTTTCACTTTTTTTTCGTCAAACTCTTGTACTTTACCTACATATTATAAGGATCACCTCGTTGTCCGTTTATCTTTTTTTTTCTGTTTTTTTTTCGGATTCCGTACCTCAAAAAAACAAAACGGATTCCTTATAGGATCACTTTGTTGTCTGTCTGTTTGTCTGTCTGTCAAAACCCTTTATCTTGGGAACGCGTAGAGGTATCGAGTTGAAATTAAAACCATATTACTCAGCTCTGAGGTCCTTTGAAGCTGTGAAAAACTTAAACTTTTAATATAAGTTAACGAAAAAGAAGATACGGCTTTATATTTCGACACTCAAGGGAATCAAAATTTATAGGGTTCTCCTTTCCCTCCATTTCCGTTGATCTAGAACCTTGAAATTTGGCATGAACCCTACCACAATTTATTGTATCAGGCTGGGCGCTAAGCAAACCCCACGAGCCACCAGTCAACCTTTGTTTATTTATTTTTCTGTAAGTATATTGAAAAACGTCGTTTGATATAATGTACTATTCCCTCTGTCTGTCTCTTAACACGTTCGTTGCATTATGAGATCTATCAGATCTCTTGCAGGACTTTTGTATTGTGCGTTGAACATAATCGTGTTGTTTCACTCCTTGCGGGAGGATCTAACATGTAAAGTTCTTTAGGTATGAGTAGGACAAATATACATATTTGCTTCTCACTTAAAGATGAATTCAAGGACATTAAAAAAGAAATTAGAGATGGATTAGGTCCCTAACGCACAGTACTGTAATTATTTTCATTCCTTGCGTTAGGAGATATGTCGGTACTCGTGGAATCGTACGCCTCGTAGACGCAAGAGAGGGAAGGTGGGCGGCGCGGGCGCTGCGTGACTCGTTTTAGTGTTGTCCTAGCATCGACGTGGGAGGTCGCGCGCACGTTTGCAAAATAACACTCGCGTATATTACGTATTACGTGTTGATTATCATTTTTGTTATACAATGAGTGCTTATAAAAGAAAAAAGTGTAAAAAATCTATTCATTTTGGTGAGATTACCAACAAAAAATCAACGCCGGATTATACTGCTACATCGCAAATAAAAATTTTGGAAAATGTTCAAATTTGCCCTCCATTGGCTAATAATGACAGTGATTCTGATTATGAAATATTTGACGCACCTAAAAAGAAAATGATGAACCTTTCTACGTTGGAGCACACGCAGCTAAGTAATGAAAATAATATATATATCAGCCCATGTACTGGAAAACGATTTAGTGTGCTTCAGAATACGATATCCAGTCCAAAAAGTAGTCATAATAATACCACATTATTGATGACGAATACTACAACGACTATACCTACTGATCCTATGACACCTACTCGTAGATTTTGTGGTACTGTTTCTCGTAACCATAGTGGTTTATCTACTCCTAGCTCGTGCACTCAAATGCTTACAGAAACATCCAACATAAATGCTAGAGCTTCTCCTATCTCATTGAATGCTTTATGTACATCAAGTAGGTGCTCGTCTTTAAATAATATTTCATGTTCGAACTTATTACCTTTAGAATTTAATGAAAGCAGTATGCAAAAATTGATTAAAACAACTATAAAGGAAAGAAGAACCACGGGTAATACAAACAATAGTCCATTTTCTTTTGAGTATACTTTTGAGGATGATGCGCTCACTTATGACGAAAAAGCAGAAAGAAAAACGACTAAATGCAACTTGAACAATAATTCACAAAAACATTTAGAAGAGAGAAACACTGAAAAGCAACAAGAAAATAATATAATAGGACAAGAAAAAGATCAGAATAAGCAAAATAGAAGTCTAGAAATACAGAATGAAAAAGTGGAAGAACTAGATCAGGACATAGAAAACGAAAAAACACAAGAAGACGCTCTGGAGACGCAGACTGATGAAGCAACCAATACTGAAATAGAAGAAATCGTTTCAAATGGAAGTGATGATGATACAAGTAAAAATCTCTCATCTGATATAATAAGTGAAGATGAAGATAATATGTCTGAAAATATATCAGAAAGTGAGGGTGGAGAGCTTGAGGGTGATAAAGATTGGATTGACATTCCCGACAATGACGTATTGAGCTTCGATGAGAGCATACTTGATAGCGTGACAAATGTACCTATTCGTAATAAATTGCCCGTCGATATTTATAGTTTGTTTCTCACTGACGATATTATTGATAAAATAGTAGAAGAAACTAATAAATACGCAGATAAATATTTATTAGAAAAAGAAATTACAGCAAAATCACGCTTTAAAGCTTGGAAACCTACAAATGCAAATGAAATGCGTCAGTTTTTCAGTGTCATACTCACGATGGGCTTAAATAAGGTTCCACATTTTCACGATTATTGGTCAAAGAAATCCATTTACAGAAATGAATATATATGCTCTCTCATGGGAAGAGATAGATTTATCTTGCTTCTAAAGTTTTGGCATTTCAGCGATGAAAGGAATGATACTGAAGATAGACTCTACAAAATTCGACAAATACTTAATATGTTAAATAATCGTTTTAAAGATATTTTAACTCCAGGAAAATTTATCGTGATAGACGAATCAATGATTCCCTGGCGCGGGAGACTTATTTTTCGCCAATATATCAAAAATAAATCGCATAAATATGGAGTTAAATTATATAAACTATGTACTCCTGAGGGGTACACTTTTAAAACCATAGTATATACAGGTAAAGAAGGAAATCGCAGAGAAGTGAACCATGGAAAAAATGTAGTTATGAAGCTCATAGAGGGTCTAGAAAATGAAGGACGAGTTTTAGTAGCCGATAACTTTTATTCTTCTCTTGATTTAGTAGAGGAACTCTTAGAAAAGAAAACATTTTACTGTGGCACGCTAAGATCAAACCGAAGAGGACTTCCCAAGCAATTTATGTCTAAAAAATTGAAGAAAGGCGAAGTTGAAGGGATAATGCTGCCTAGTGGTGTAAAAGTTATTAAATGGCACGATAAGCGCCAAGTTTCAATGATAACTTCCTGTAAAGCACATAAAGCGTCTCTAGTAGATACAGGTAAGATACATAAGAGAACTAATGAAATGATCAGAAAGCCACTGTGCATTTTAACTTATAATGATAATAAAAAAGGGATAGACTACTCAGATCAAATGTCGGCATACTATACTACTTTACGACGAGGTCTAAAGTGGTATCGGAAAGTGATGATGGAATTTTTATTTGGTACTGCACTCATAAACGCATGGATAATATACAATGCAAATACAGACAAGAAAATGTCAAAAAAAGAATTCACAGAATCAATAATCGAAACATTCGGAGGCCGAAAAATTTCTGGAACAGGTATGATTAACTTATTATTGCACAAAATATTATTTTTAATACAACTCGTGTGACAACAAGCGTGTATATAAAACCTGCAGGTTTCTTGTGACATGATATCTAATGTAAAGCAGATACACTAGGCCATCCCTCTTGCCTAAGAGCGCTCAAAATACTAGATACATACTTGTGTACTTACCTACTGCGTTTTTCTCACCATTTTTGCAGAGTAGATGTCATGTTGTAGTACATTTTTTTGAGGAAACACATCTTGATTTGTTCTAAACATAACCGTTTAGGTTCAAGGGTATGCTGATAAATCCGATGGCGAGCGTGGTGGTGTCAGAAGATTGCCGTGGTCAACATACCTAACAGTTCTTCGAAAACAAACTGTTCTTACTCATAAAGGTAGCTAAAATCTCTCCAGAAACTTAGGTAATGGTTCCAGACAACGCGTAAGCTTAGCATCGTCAACTAACTGCAGCACGCTTTGCATGAAACTGAGCATATTATGCACTTTAATCATTCGAGTTTACTGAACAAAAATCTTCTTGGATACAATTCAAATAACATAAATTAAAGAGGGGAGACTTTATTTCCAACTAACATCTGCCTGCCTTTTTTTCGATATTACGTGGTTTTTATTTTTTTGTGTTTGAAACGCGTTATGTACCTACTTCTTCTGTTGATTGCCTGAAAATTTTTGGTTGTTTTTGAGATTGTCTTAGCTTAGTAGCATTTCTGGTGGGCTTTGCTACTTATCTCTAATGCTAGAGTGTTTTAATTATGTAAGCATTATACTACACAGGGGGAAGGGGGGGGGTTCACATCACTCTCTGGTAAGTTTCTGGTAGCCTAAATTTCGGTTATTAAAACAAAAACGTTGTTATAGTAAACTTACAAGAGACCTGTGACATCCAGCTTTTATTTAATACCTTCGTATATTTTTTTAAAGCAACAACAGCCTAAGTACAAAAATATACATAAGACACTCGAATAACAAAACTAATAAAATTAGATTCCATCGCATTTACTTCACTGACATAGTTGCATGCTGTTTATTTATACAATGCACTTTATTACAGAATTACCCGAAGGAAGATGTACTGATCATGTTTTCCAACGTGGCGACAAAAAAAGACGTTGTGTGGGTTGTTATGAAAAATTACGACGCACATTAAACAGCACTGACGCTTCTAAAAAAACTAAACGAATTGTTACCATTTGCGCGCAATGCAAGCAATCAATGTGCTTACCATGTTTTAATGAAAAACACTTTCCATAATTAATAAAACTTTTTCAATCGACAACTGAGATATTATTTTATTCCCATCACTACTTACTACACATATTGAACTATCTTCCGTTGCGGTACGAGATACAATCGATATCATTTTTTTTTTTGTTATTTGTAGTTTATTCAAATGTCATAACTGCGTGCGAACTTAGCAAAATATTAAGCAATAGGCTATCTTTCACCCACAAAAACTTCAAAATATATTTGATTATTTTTTTGGAAGATATAAACTATTTTGTAAACTGTATCTTTAGGAGACCGATTAGGTCTCAAACGCACCAAATGGTAGGTTAGTTTGGAGACCTTTTAGGTCTCCTAAGCACCAGCTGAAAGTTTTTTGAAAGTGATGGCGCAGGGAACGTGTTAAGTTACAAAAATCATATAAACATCTGACGTCCGCTCAAAGCTCCCCCATCTCATTACAGTTAATGTCTAAGCAAATAAATTGTGCAGCAATATTTAAGATGAACTCACAAAGTTAGCGACAACTTGCAGTTCTGCTCAAACGAGTTGCCGCTGAAAGTGTGTTTAACTTATGATTGGGATCCGTACCTCTTTTAAGGTGCAATGGGAAAGAATGTTCTGGATAAGCTGAGAGATTTTTAACCAACTTCAAAAAAGGAGGTTCTCAGTTTGACCTGTATGTGCCTTTGTCCGCGATTATCTCGCGTTTGGCTTTTTGGCCGATTTTGACGCGGTTTTCAGAAGAATATTTGTAACATTTAGGAGAAGGTTTTGGTATTCTAACCGACTTCAAAAATTAAGTTCTCAGTTTTTAGAATTGTTATGATGATTTGATAATGGAACCGAATGGCGGAAGGTATTTATTTAGGTTTGACTGAGAGGTCCTACAACTAAAAAGTTTGAAATAATTAAAAAATAAAACTGACTTACAAAAAATGCAAAATAACTTTAATGTCGGGATTCGGTGTTTAATAACAAAGAGACCAAACTATTATAAAAAACACCGACTTCCGAAATTAAAGTTATTTGCATATTTTTGTGTTTATTTTTAAGTCGTTGTTTTTTTTGCTAATTTTAAAGATTGTGCGTATAGATCTATCGTTTTTATCGAGTCTGGTTTCCGCACTTAGTCCTTTGCAGACCAGTGTGCGTCAGCTATGACGACCTTTGGTTTTTTTTTTTTTTTTTGACGACCTTTGGTGGGTTTATTGCAAACAGCAGGGCCCATATCTCTCCAATAAACTGATTAGGCCTCCCAGGTTTTTGAGCGCCTGTAATGGAATTGAGGGTTCCTAGGGATCATAATTATGCGTAATTAGTGACACTTGTGCAGTCAAGGAGTACATGCGCAATTGTTTCTTCCTTCTCCAAGCATGCTCTGCACAATATACTGTCTGTGATGCATATTGTGAGGAGGTGTTTATTCGTGCGCAGTGTCAGGTAATGGTTTCCACCACCAGGCGCAGGTTTCTTCTGGATTGTATGCAGGGACGCCGACTCCGTGGATTACCCATAGAGTCGGCGGGGGCTTGAACACCCATGACAAACAGACAGTGGGTGCCAAGAACACATGAGAATAGACATCAAGAAACAGATCGGCAATCGCCTTTTGGAATGGGCGTTTGTTGGTCAACGACCCGTTTAGCGCAGTGGTTTAGAGCACCGGTTAAGACGCAAGTGTCGCGAGTTCGATTGCCACACCGATATAAATCTAATTATATTTTAATCAAACTCTTCTTCCTGCCTTTATTCCATATTACTTTGGGTCGGAGCAACACGTTTTCTTCTTACTTACTTTTCTTTTTACGGGATAGCCCGCGTTGGAGGTTTTCAGGGCAAGTTTTCAGGGGTTGTAGCTATTAGGAAACATAGATTCCGGCATGGAATTGTACGCATAATGAATGTGTCTCTAAAATATTTTGCAGGTATGGGTTTTTTTATTGTCGGTAAAATCATCCAATGATAAATCCCGCCCTTGGGTGGGGCGGGAAGTAGTGTCAGACTCTTACTGACTAAAAACCTACCCTTCTTCATTCCTTGCCTTTGTCCCAGGGCTCTTGGTAACATTTTCACATAACCTTTGGCCCCAGTAGGCTTCGGCCCTGCTGGGCTCCTACAGTTTGCTGACTACTCCTTGAGGCGCGCGGGAACAGAGCGCGCCGTAGACGACCTGAGCTCGGACCGGTCTGTTACCGGACGGACGGGCAGCGAGCTACCCATTGCCCGCCGTCCGCGAGCTACCCATTGCCCGCCGTCCGCGAGCCCGCGCCTACGGTTGCAGGTATGGGTGGGATATCAACCATGTAGCTATTGGTACCGCAACGGCGAAGGTACGTTTGGAGGTCCGGAGAAGGAAGTTGCTTGGCGGAATTAAATTGTGCAATTAAAATATTTCTGGAATGTCCACTCTAGCAAGTCAGTGCCACACCCATCTCAGTTGCATTCATTTTAGACTTGTCCAAACTTAAATAAACTTTAAACAAGATACATGTGTATGTCGCGTCGCATAGACTAATGATGTGTGACGTCATAACCCAAGTTACTACTTAAATTATAAACTCTCCCGCTACACTAACTTAAAATTAAGTTTAACTTTTAATGAAGTTTCCTACGATACGTTTTAAGTTCATGCTTAGTGCGAATACTTTTGGGTTACGTGTTAAGTAAGCTAAGTTGGGGTTAAGTTTAAGGAGTTCGTTTTTGGTGCTAATATTTAATTCATGATTTGGAATTGACGAAGTTTGAATAACAAAAACCAACTTATAGGTGTCCTGTAGCAAAGTAACTACATTTTATTCAACAGATTTTAAAATTGTATATGAATAAAATATGTATAGAGAGATATTTTATTTCACAAAGCAGGATTAATTTTGGATGTATGTTCAAATTGTATTTTATGCTCTATGTATCTAGTATTCATATGATTTTTGGTTGTATTTCAGTATGTAAAGGTTGACTGGTAGAAAATGCCTAAGGCATTAAGTCCGCCTCTGTACCTTTATGTGCATGAAGTGTAAAATAAATATTTCCATTCAAAAAAGTTATAATGAAAATTGAAAAGCAAGTCTTATTATAACTTCTACCCAAAGTTTTCTATGCGTCAAGTAATAAGGAAGTACCAAATAGTGCCATATCTAGATTTCAATCTCCATTTCACCACAAATTATTCAATTCCTCAATCAACGTACCTAACAGCCATCAAAATGCGCAGACGTAGAAAAAGCCTAAATTAAAAAGAAAAGGTTATTTTTCACCAAATTTTCCCACTGCTGGCTTCTAGTCATCAAAATGTAATAGCTTTAATCTTCGCAAGGTGTCAGCAGAAATTTTAATTATGTCGCACGAAAAAATGCCGATGGCGTTGATGACTGCAAAGTCAGAAAATTGAAAAACAGAAGTCCAACTTGACACAACTTTTGAAATATTTGTTTTAGACCAGCGGCTCCGTCCTTATGATAGCACTTATCCTACCCCCCACCTACCACCACTTGGAGCCCACACACTTGACACCCTGGGTCCTGGATACCTTTGTGTTTTTCTATCTGTATTTGTTATGTTCATTTTTAAATGTTTATTGGGACATAAATAAATAAAAAAAATCTTAAGGATTCGCTTGAATATATTCATATTTCCAGGAAAAAAGTATCATATGTGCTATTCTAGGACATAATTTACTCATGTACCAAGTTCAGCCGTTCGAGCGTGGAAAATTAACACACGTTTACTCACATACTTTTGCCTTTATAATGTTCGTCTTATTTAGTAGACTTAAAAATCATCATTTTGCTACTCTAAATTGATTGGAATACCATTCTGGCCCTCTTCTCATCTTTGCTAAAATACTGTTTCTTTTTTATATTAACTGGTTTTCTTTCTTATTTAATCTTATTTTCAGCATCGTATCTCTTAAAAATCTTTTTGTAATTTCACATCCTTTGATATTTTTTTTGTAATTGGTAATTCATCTAATGATTTCTCCGCTCTAAGGTGGAACGAGAGGGCTTACTTACTGACTTAGACTTTTACTAACTAAATCCCATCCGTGTTCCTTCAGATGCTCTTTGACGTGAAGTACATTTTTTTTTTAATTTATAAAATATCTTTCTAGCTTTAACTTCTGCCCTTCTCGCGCCAGTGACAGCCTAATTGGAATTATCTCGGCGAAAATTTGAGGCTTTGAATAATGAGTCCCTATAACGAGCGAACTAAGAGGATTGCCTTTCCGCCGTCCTTTAACTGTTTTTGTACAATTGTAAGCCGCATAGTTTGAAGTTGGATCGCAGTTTATTGTGATTTAGTCCTGGATAATGTTTTGATAAAGACAGCTATACACCGTTAAATTTTAATCGTTTTAATCCCGTGGAGGGTCGATTTGTAAAGATAAAATAAAAAAATAAAGTATTTTTTTTTCTATAACTCGAATTAATATACGCATGTACAATATTCATTTCTTTAAATAAACAAGTTAATGACCTTATAGGTAGTTGTCGGTCGCTGCGTACTAATTACCTACAGGTCAATGGACTCGCCCAGCTGACGTTTACTTAAAGCAATTAATTTTGCGAGTTTAAAAAAAATACTTTATTTTTTAATTTTATTTTTACAAATCGATAGTGTTTCATGTACCGAATTGACCCTCCACAGGATTAAAAGGACCAAAATTTAACGGTGTATATGACTATTTGGATAGCCTTTTTTTGAGGTGGGAAATTATTTAATGACTTTTTCAGCTCTAAAGCGTCAGAATTTTACTGTCTAGAACCCAACTGTGTCCTTCAGGTCGCGGTAGCTCTTTCAAACGTTCCCGCTGATTTCATTAGTCCGAAATTGACATAATTTTCGTCAACATGGACGTGAGTCTACGCTCACATACAACCGTCTTGGTTTGATAGAACAACTTTTAGTATATGTACAAATACATGTTATCGTAATTTTATCTATTTTAATAAATTTTCACAAACAGTTCAATGTTATGTCATCAGTGTTTTGGGCTCATAATTTGTCGCAAGCAATGCGGAGGATTTTTTTGATACCATATTTTAGATTGTTTTTGTGAGTTATTTTGTGTATTTTGTATATATTATAGTTAAGTGTTTCTTTTTAGTTAATGTAAAAATAGTATGTAAAAATCATTATGTTATTATAAAATATAGTCCCCCATCACGTCTGTCTGTCTGTATGAACACGATAAACTCAAAAACTAATGCATGTATTTAAATTCATGCAGTTTTCACCAATAGACATAATTATACGAGTATAGTGATACATGTAGACGATTTGGGTAATATAAGTAGTAATATAAGTTGACAATTTCAAAGATTTTTATTATTTTCACTATTATTTGTAAAAATCCTACATACAACATAGATATAAAAAAATAATCACTCCCTAATTTTTTTTTGTCAACGTTACATGTCACCCTGTATATTTTTCTCGATTTCCAACATTCCCTTGAAGGCATTGGCATTTTTGACCAGAAATCTGCCGCCTCCGTTAGTGCACAGCTTGGGATAGTCAGGGTTCCACCAGCTTCTGAAGTGTTTGTACCAGGACCGCTTGTCAGCATCTTCGTTTAGAATCTGACAGAGTCTACATACATCTGGGTCAGTCGGGTTCTTTACAAAGTCGTAGTAGTTATGCCATCTGAAAAGTAAAATTGACTGGGTGAATTTGACGGCATATGACTATTCTAAAAAAGCTAATAATCATTATTTGCTATTTCGGATAAAGTTCCTTTTGATACAAATAATTAAAAATTAGGGTATAATAGGTCAGCTACCCGATCAAAACGATTATATTCGCAATAATGTGATTGTACATATTTCATATTTTATTATATTCTTTTTTATCGTGCTTTTGTTTGCATTTATTCTTACAGATTTTATTATGCGTTTGAATAATTTCATAAATACACAATTAAATACATTACACAAAAACACTTACTAATTAATGTGTGTAGACTATGCTAGACTACGCCTAACAAGAATATGGCATCAAAAAACTCCTCCGCATCGCTGTCGACTGGAAGTGTGCCCAAAAGGCTGGCGGCATTGCCACGTTGTATGGCAATGCTTAATCTCTGACCGAGGAAAAAGCCAGCCCTATCGAGCTTGTTAATGATACTAAGTTTTCTACTACTTTTTTTGTTTCTACCCGTGAGAACGACTAATCGGCTCAATATCTCATATAATATTGTTATCCTTTTTTTACATCTGTTAGTTCTCCTTCGGTTAAATAAATAAATACTAGATACACGTGACTCCGTATTCAGCAGTGTTTATGAATATAACTACATAGTTTTATTTTGTATAAAAAACCATTATCCCATACGAGGAATTACTCTTGTATACTTTTATATACCAACCTAGACCTGCAACAGCTATCACTAGGCCATACAATATTTGTTCCATACGGGAATCGAACATAAGACATACAGGACAGCGGCTCAACGTGTAACCACTGCCCCACCCACCGTATTGTTCCACTGCTATAACCGTGACGTTTTAAAACTGTAACTACCTGAAGTAATTCTCGTAGACATTAGGGTTCCTGATTGCTTTCATCATCTCATCGACGACTTGTGATGCATTCAGCTCTAGAGCGTTGATGTAGGATCCAGGTGGAAGAAATCTAGAAGATAATTGTAAAAAAATGTCACACATATTCCTAAAATTCTATAAGATTAAATCAGATATACTAATTTTATAATGCTGAAGAGTTTGTTTGTTACGCGCATATCTCAAGAACTACTGATATTTGAATTAAGAAAATATTTTAATGTTGGTTAGCGTATTTATCGAGGACGGCTATACACCGGTACATTTTGATCGTTTTTATCCCGTAAAGGGTCGATTTGGTACATGAAACACTATCAATTTGTAAAAAAAGTACTTTTTTATAAACTCGAATTAATTTACCTACGCATGTCGGAAATTAATTTCTTTAAGTAAACGTCAGCTGGGTGAGTTCAGTGACCTGTAGGTAGTTAGTATGCGACGACCGACGACTACCTACAAGATCATTGACTCGTTTACTTAAAGAAATTAATTTCGTACATGCGTATATTCATTCGAGTTTATACTTATTTTTTTATTTTATCTTTACAAATCGATAGTATTTCATGTACCCGATCGACCCTCCACCGGACTAAAACGATCAAAATTTAACGGTGTAGGCTATGTAAAATCACACTATGACACTCGGGAGCGCCGCTGTAATAAAAGTCGGGTGTGAAACCGCTGAAAGCGCTGGTGACAGCTAGTAATAAATACAATGCACTGAAAACATATCAGTTTAATATGTTGATATATTATTTGGTTGTTGCACAAGGGATACATCTTGAACTATTGTTAAATAGAACTCTTATTTGTTTTTAAAAACTCTTGTAAAAAGATTAGGGTAGCTAGTCCATATTTATGTATTAGATATAAGCATCAATTGATCAACCATCACCACTGCTCTCAAAACGGTGAAGGAAAAATTGTGAGGATACCGTGTCCTAGAACCAAAAATTCGAAGACATGTGACATCCACCAACCCGCACCGGGCCCGCGTGGT
Source organism: Leucania comma (assembly GCA_958295575.1). Taxonomy (NCBI): domain Eukaryota; kingdom Metazoa; phylum Arthropoda; class Insecta; order Lepidoptera; family Noctuidae; genus Leucania; species Leucania comma. The sequence continues at coordinate 15,327,724 of OY282477.1, read as the reverse complement.
GGATTACGGACCGTTCCCTCTCCTAGAGAGGAGGCCTGAGTCAGAGCAGTGGGAACATTATAAGGCTGATGCTATGCTATGGTATGCTATCAATTGATCCAGAAAGCAGAAAACTCTGAAGAACTGAAATGGTCCACATCGCTAAAGAACTGGAGTTCCACAGATCTCTGAAATCCATTTCCGCAACTCTGTGTTGGATACCCAAATAAACTCTTTTAATGACCTTACATGGCTGGATCGAGGTGGCTCTGGAAAAAATACTGAGAAGAATTTGCGGGAATCCTTTGCCCAGCTGTAGGAAAGGAGAGGCAAAAAAAAAATTGCGTCATAGTGTTAATAGAAGCAGTGGCATACCAAATGATGCAGGAATAACTATGACCGTACACTTAAAAGCAATATGGCCACCATGTATGTAATTTAATCTGAAGTTTCTTCTGAGTTATGAAAAATGTGAACGCATTGCATGAACATAAATTTACTTTCATGCCTTTGAAAGTAATGGTGAATGTAAGAATAAATAATTATTTTAATAAAAATACCTTAATAAGTCTCACCTGGAATAATTTGCACCACCATACACTATTGGAACCGCAAAGTTGTTTAATGGATACAACACTTTCTCAGTCACATAGTCTGTACAAAGGGAATTCTCGAAAGAAAGGTAAAAATAATAATCATTTTTTAGCAAGAAGAAACATTCGTCGATCCTGTCTTTCGGGCATTTCTTCGTTCCACACCAGCCATAAATATCTACTGTCAAATTATATTTCTCCAATCCCTCTTGTATCTGTTTAGTAACATTATGCCTCCCCCCTCCAGCATTACAATTCGACACAAACCAAGCTGCTGCTTTAGTCTTCCCACCAAGTTCCTTCTTCACTTTAAGAGGAGTAGGCTCCATAGGATATATCCAAGTCATATTAATCTTTGGACCCACAAAATTACCTTTTTTATCATTAATGTTGAAGTAACCCCATTGTATATCGGAATCTAGTCTATACGTCCATGATAAATTGTAGAAATCATCATAGAAAGCATCGCATAGAGGAAACCTTGCTGCTGATTCAGACGCCATAAATATAAATCTTTGATAGGGCTCTCTCATTACAATAGGTCCATCCCAGCTGTTTTCCACGTCAAAAAGTATAGCATCAAAATCACGGAAATCGTTCAGTAAATTTCTTTGAGTCGTCAAATAGCAGTTGTAATATGTACAGTTACTATCAATGAAAGGTTTTTGACCGTTCCCATACAACGGTGACGCATAGTGCAGAAATGCATCCGTGTATTTCAGAACGAATTTCAGATCTGTCTTAAATCGGTCAGGTTTCTTGAATGATTGTAAATATGTAGTGAAGTTATGATACTTTTTTGACAGATACAATCTTCGATTTTTCGTGATGAATTGTGGTCGACTGTATAAATATTCTAGATCGATTTCTGTAGTCACTGGTTGTAAAGATATTCTTAAATATTGAAAAAGAAGGAAAGCGTAACTGCATATAAGTACAAACTTCACTGGTTTAGACATGATTATGGTGGAGTAAGTAAGAAACGAGCATACTTAAAGTGGTCAAAATGTTTACTGACGAACACCAAGCTTGTAAACTATGGAAAATACGTGGAAGAATTTTTTATTGACGTCGATTATGGGATGTATCACTGATGAATAAACAGTGTGATGCATTGTGAAAACATACAGTCAGCCTTAAAAATAGCTAAGTAACTCAATTAACACCCTCGCCTGCGTCTCGGGCGATTTCCACCTCATTTTCAATTACAAAGTTTCTCCACTTGTATCAAAATTGTATTCGAAAATTGAATGTTAATAAATAAGCAATCTGACTATAAATATTTCTTCAAAAGTTTTTTTTTGTGCATTTTTATGTAATAAAGATAATACAATAATTATCTGCTGTTGATTTTACTAAAAACGGCGGTCAGAATACGAAATATACGGGCAATTATACTAAATAGAAAATTAAATATGAAAATGTCTTTATTCGCGTTACCGCACAAGCGTGTGGTGTTCCCGACGTCCGGTATGCAAATGATGAAAATAGACGAGTGGCGCCCACTTGCGGCATCACGCTGAGATTTATTTTAGCTGAATTTTATGTGAAATGTGGTACGTACGACTTCGGCAAGAGAATAAAATTTAAAAAAATATTCTCGTTTCACGCAAAAGCGTTGTTAGACAAAACAGGAGTTAAACTTCTAGTTTATTATGAAAATGTTTGGAAGATTTTTATTTTGATGTCGTAAGATCATGCGTTTTGAATATTTCAAACAGACAGTTTTTTGTAGGAAATATGTTTGTTTGAATTTTACTTAGATAAATAAATACAAGACGAGTATTATATTTTATGGTGGGATATTATGACTTCACCCACCCTGGAGCGAGAGGGAGTATCAAAATTGTACTTACTAAGAGCGGGAAGATTTTCTACTTACTGATTTCCTAAAATAAAGTGGTTCTTAGAATTATTTTGTTCATTTAAGAAATGCTTTTTTATGTTTTTTTTTTTTTATGGTAGGTAAAATCATCCAATAACAAATCCCGCCCTGACTAAAAACCTACCCCGTTCCTTCGTTGCCTATCATGCCGGGGTTGAGCCTTCCTCTCAGAAAACGGCCCTTGACCCCAGCAGGCTTCGACCCTGCCTGCTTGCAGCTAGCAGGCTGGGCCTCTACGGTTTGCTGACACTGACAGCTCCTTGAGGGGTGCGGGAACAGTACGCGCCATCGACGACTTGAGCTCGGTCCGGTCGGTTACCAGACGATCGGACAACGTGCTACCCACTGCACGCCATCCGCAAGCCCGCGATGCTTTTTTATGTTTAATATTTAACTTTGCAAGAGTAGTTTCGGGTATTATGGCCTAGTCGGTCAATATGGTCTACAATATTTTGGTTTGTTGTGTGTTATATTTCCCGAAGTTAATCTATACACTGCAATGGGTAGCTCGCCGTCTGACCGTCTGGTAACGGTCCCGTCGACGGCTCGCACTGTTCCCGTGCGCCTCAATGAGTTGTCAGCAAACCGTAGAAGCCAGCAGGGCCGAAGCCTATTGGGGACATGGACTGATTTCTGAAAGGAATGTCCGGCCCCGGTATAAAGGGCTAAGAAGGAACGCGGTGGTTTTTTTCGTCAGTTAAAGTCTGACACTATCTCCCGCTCCGCCCAAAGGCGGGGGATGTCATTTGATGATTTTTAAACGTCGATAAAAAAAAACCCGTATTGGGGTAAACCGACTTTCACGCAGGCGAAACCGCTGGCAAAAGCAAGTGTACTCATAATTATGCCTTGCATGTTTAATCGAGATTCTGGATGACGACAATTTTTCTCGAAAACTTTTAAGGATTAAAAAAAAAAACACGTATTTCCTGAACAAGTTTTATAAAATATTCGAGTAAACCACGGAATTACTGAATTCCAACAGAGATTTCAGGCTTTATCTCTCTTTTTTCGCATTGCCTCTTCATCAAACATCGAGTTAGATTGCGATAGATGAAGTAAAACTTTTTTAAACCCTGCTCAACGTTGACGATGGGCGAGTGAGAGAGACCTTTCTTAAAATACCTACTTATACGTTCACCAATAAGTATCAATTCAAGTGATCTCAGATAGTTTGATGTCGACAACTCCAGCCGACCGTGATCCCGGTTCACGTGACGAGTTGTCCCGGGATTTGCATAACACTGTCCGATCCCGGACCTGCTTAACATTACAATATGCTCCTCCTTACTTGTTGTATTGTTTGAAGCCATTTGTTATTTGGTTTTTGCAAATTGAATTACATACAAAACTGTTTTTTTAGTAAAATAAAATCGATAGAAAACGCATATCTATCTCCCTTTGCTTTTTTCCAACTGCATTATGATCGGCTTAAAGTTAAGCAAGATGAAACTGATACATACGGACATGGAGCAATAATTTAATAATAAAATTAACCAGGGAACCTACCCCTTGGGACCAAGCTCGAGTCGTTGACGGCGAGTAATGTTTCACGCGCGCCTGAAAATGTCGGCCAAACTGTAGTGGCTCAGCAGGATCGAAGTCTACTGGGGACATGGGTCGTTCAAATGAGTACCCTGGGGCCCTGGAACGAAGGCAAAGAAGAAACAGGAGTGGGTTTTAGTCAGTAAAAGTCGGCCACGCGCGCTCCGCCTAAGGGCGGGAGATGTCATTAAATGATATCATACCTATGAAAAAACCCCTTGCGAGTGTTCAGGACTGAGGTCCTGAGATAGGTATATCAAGTCATAAAAAATAATAAACTTTTATTTCAGATTTCTTTGTCCACATGCTTACATATTATAAAACTTAGTCCTTCCACCACGTCTATCTGTCTGTATGAACGCAATAAACTCAAAATCTGGATAACGGATTTTCATGCAGTTTTCACCAAAAGACAGATGATTCATGAGAAACGGTAAGATGTGTATGCATAAGCATAGTCAGCTTTATAATGTTCCATAGGAGGCCGAAGTCTTAGCAGTGGACTTAGGCCCGTATTACAGAACTACAATCAAGACTCAAGCATTACTTAAAACTAAGTAGTCTCAGTTGGAGTTTTAATTTTAGAACTTAACTTGAGCAGAGAAACAACAATCAATAATCACCTGAGCAATGTCACTTTAAAATGAAATTTTTTACGTATTATAGAACAGTGCTTGAGGCTTGACTGAGCTCCACTCAATGTGTCCTTATTTTAAAATCACAATCAGCTCAGAATCACTGCTTGAGGCGATATTTGATCTTTGTTTCCACAAGTGTAGTCGAGACCACGCTTGAGCATAGATTCTCATGAATTTTTTTGTGGATTTGGAGTGAATCGAGTACCTACCTAATCAAAATGGATATATATATTTGCAATCAAAATGGATAATACAAATCAAACGTTTAACTTAAATGTTCCTCTGAGATATTTGCGAGATACGCAGGACCCTTATAATTTTGAAAATTTTAAGGAGAAGTACCTACAGGTTTTCAAAAGATGTCGTGAAACATTAAATTTTACTGATTATTGACCACGATTTGATTTGAGTTTGAGGATAGTTCTAAAATAAACTGAACGCTTAAGTCGAGATTCTTCGCTCAAGCAGTAATCGGTTGAACGCAATTTAAGTAGTACTTGAGTAAGGCTCTGTAATACGGGCCTTAGACGTCCTCTCTAGGAGAGGGAATGAGCCGTAATCCACCACGCGGACCCAGAGCGGACAGGTGGATGTAACATGGCTTAGAATTTTTGGTTCTTACACACACATGCCGGTTTCCTCTCAGAGCAGTGGTAATAAAATAAATTACGCAAAGCAATGCGCCTCGCTGGGTGTAACTGTAACTCGTAAGTCGGGACCGTTAGTACTGGGCCACCACTGCTTTTAGGTGTATAAAACATGCATATACTCGTACATAGAGAGAAAAGCCGAGAATTCCAAAGATTTCTAAAACACATGCAAAGATGGGATGGGTCACAAATATAACATACTGGCTTTTGCCAGCAGCTTCGCCCGCGTGACAGTCGGTTTACCCCTTTAAGGCCGTGTTTACGGAGACGCGGCGCGTTGCGCGGCGTATTTGGCGGTCCGTCGTACATTGCCATTTATGTATGTGTTTACAGGAACGATAATGTGGCCCGCTGCTGCAATTTACGACGAACGCGCAACGCACCGCGTCTTCTTAAACAAGTCCTAATCTACATACTTTAATCTGTGAGTCGTATTTCGCTTTTATATATATAGATATAGTTACAACACACAGTAAAAACCAATTTACAAAATACAAATAAATATATAAAAAAATCTCTGTATGATTTCTCCTGGCTCTTTGTAAGGCAGTTAATGTGTTCCAACAGTAGTAAAACAAATTAAAGGCTGGCTTATATTATATGCTGTAAAATAATTAAGTCTCGGTGTCGTGTTTAACCGCTGCGGACTATGATCCGGGATTGCGTGACATCTTGTCCCGGAATTTGCATAACAGAGTGCCCTCAGTCCCGGGACCCGGGACGATCTTCAACAACACAATATGCTGATTGTTTGAGGGTTAATTTTATTTAAGTTTTTCTTTGATAATTCAATGTTTTTCATACTTCAATTTTGTACATTTTCTGTTAAATTTTTGAGCGTTTTGTCATTTGTTATTACCAAATTCTTGAAATCTTTCAATATTCAATTATCCGTTCATGTGTTTGTTACCCAACTCCTTCTAAACGGCGAGACCGATTTGAATGAAATTTTGTGTGTATGTTTAAGTCAGTCCCTGGAAGGTTTCATAATAGAATTGGACCCGGTAGATGGCGCTGCAGTCGGGTTCTCTATTTTTTTTCTGACGATTTTGATAACGTTTATCGGGACCGCTAGGAGCATTATTGTTCTACTAACATAGGTTACTTCTGCGTGAGATAGTCAGTTAAGCGCTCCTGTAGGCCTAGCCAAGTTATGACCGTTTCATGTCGAATCGCTTTCAATTGAAACGCCTCAGCGTAAGTATCATTTAGGCCGTGTTTACGGAGACGCAACGGTGCGCGGCTCGTTGGGCGTACGTCGTATATTGCAGCAGCGGGCCGCGTTATCGCTCGCGCAAACACAAACATATGGCAATGTACGACGGATCACCCAACGCGCCGCGCAACGCGCCGCGTCTCCGTAAACAAGCCCTAATACTATAAAACTACAGGCTGTAACCTCATGTAGATCTCGGCTACGAATTTTGTTGAAATGATGTCATTCCCATAAATTTGATTACTTTTTAGTAGCGTTAACGATTGTAGATTATATCAATTTTTCTAAGCCTTTTTTTAGAACGAGGATCAAATCACCAGTTTTGTCCACTCCTAAGCAAAATATTTGCTAGGACGTGGAGATGCGGACCTGAAATATGTATAAACATGTACATTTTTTTTCCTAACCCATCCCCACCCTGTATAACTTTAACCACAAAACAGCACCGATCTTCACGAAAAAAAAAAAAATCGAAGTCCCAAAACTTTTGCCCTCAAAAGCCGAAAGCCGCTAGATATTAGCAAAAAGTCATTAAAAGTAAGAACGGTGTTCATCATACCGGCTTCAAAGTAAGTATTAAACGGTAAGTTGGGACCCTAAGTTAAAAAGTTCATTCATTTAACGGTTGTATGCGTTCGCGGGCCGCCCGCTGAATTTCAAATTTTAACACGTATAAATAAATGCTGTGGGCCTGTTTTTATGGGCTCCAAGTGTACGGTTCAGTTGTGTTTTCTTTACGGAGATAGTACAAGGCTTTTGACGGGAATTATTCGATTATAGTTCGGTATCAGTTTTAATACTTTGTAAATTGATTCCGAGTAGATATTGTAGTGTAAAATTGGCGTAGTTTTGTATCTCAAGTGTCTGCACAACTGTACCTCTACCATGAGTTTTAAGCAATAGTATTCGTCGCTACTCGATATCGACGCCGTAAATATTTTGTAGGGCAAATTTTGCAGCGCCTCTAGCGGTCACTTGCAGAACCAAAATTTGCCATACAAAATATTTACGGCGTCGATATCGAGTAGCGACGAATACTATTGCTTAAAACTCATGGTAGAGGTACTGGACAATATGAAAAATTATTGGAGTGGGCGCGGTTTTGGTTAAATGAAGCTGAGGAAGTTATTTTAATACGTAGGTATAAATAAATGCTGTGGGCCTGTGTTTATGTTGTTTGTGTTTTCTTTAAGGAGATAGTAAAAGACTTTTGGAGAGTTTTTGGCAGGATTTATTCGGATGAAATTCAGTGCCTGTTTAAATAATTCGCTAATTGATTCCTAGCAGATATTGTGATGTAAAATTGTCGTAGTTTTGTATCTTAAATAGGTGCACAACGGAACAATATGTGGATTCATAGAAATAGTTTCAATTATGGAAAAATGGATCTCAGAATGTTTTTTTAATCGTTGATAGGTTCGCACTATTATGTTATATTACTATGTCATTTTAATACGTATAAATATATACTATGGCCTGGTTTTATGGGCTCCAAGTGTACGCTTAGTTAGTAGATTTATAGTAGAGTTGTACTTGTAAAGTTGGCGTCAGTTATTGAAATGCGTGCGATAAATATTTCTTCATTAATCGTCCTGGTATTTTTTTTAAGAACCTTTGTTTAGCAATGTGTGGTGCTAATCATAGTTTTATACCTATTGTTATTGAAAGAATTTTGATTTTTTAATTTAATAGAATTAATAAATTGTTCTTCATTAGATGACTGAAAGCGAGTACTGGTAGGTTCTAATTACATCCAACGACCATTTTCAATAACAGCCGCACGGGTCGATCTTCAAGGTTAAGCAAAACTTACCGAGGTCGATCTATGGATGGGTGACCATATTAACATCCCTTTTTACCACGTAGAGCCGTCGGTTCCGGCGGTCATTAGTAGATCTATGACAGTTGTTATGGATAACCAGGACATCTTATACAAGTCCTGCTAAGGGGTCATCTTTTCAGCTGAAAGACGTCCATTGTTGGAGATAGGCCTCCCCCAAGTGTATATATAACGACCGGTCCTATGCGTTTCGCATCCATCGGCTTCCGACCCTCACTAGGTCATCGGTCCACCTTGTAGGAGGCCTTCCAACGCTGCGTCTTGCTTACGTCGATCGCCCCCACGAGGACAAGGCGGCGGTGCTTTACGCAAGCGGGGCACACCTCTACCGTGTGCTCCATCGTGTCCTCCGGGCGGTCCACATAGTGGTGACACCTGGGCATTGCTTACGCACAAATCTGGTGCAGGAATTTCCCGAACTTACCGTGTTCGGTGAGAACCTGCGTCAATTCATGCGGAAGGTGAGGACGCCATGAGGTTCCATCTGGTTAGATTGGAAGCAATCTTAATAAAGGAGGCAGGGCACACAAGGCTATGATTAAAATACTTAGAAAGATAAAGAATATAGAAAGAAATTCATTTCCTGCATTTCTTGCTCTGCCGTCCAGATTTATTTACTTATCGGCTTACGAATACCGATTTATATTTTTTATCAAAGCTGAAGCTGTATTTTATTTGACTGAGAGCGGTTGCTAACCGCTTTCAATTCAATAAATACTTCTACGGCACAGTTGGCGCAGTAGTTAAACGATTGGCTGCTGCGCTGTGGGTAGCGGGATTGATTCTCACACGGAACAAATATTTGTATGGCCTAAAGATAGTCTTCGGGTCTGGGTGTCTTGAGTATGTAAGTTCACTTGTTTGTGAACGCCCACAATATAATTTTAGTGTCCAAAATTAAAAAAAAAAAGTTTCCATTTTCTGTAACAGAAAATATTTATTTTTTATTCTTTATTATTAGTTCGGGGATTTTATCCACAAGGATGCGCCAACTCAATTGTACCTTGAACAATATAAATACATTAAATAATAATTTTAAACTATGAATTAAATATAAAATCAAGGATCCGAGATCAGACTTAAGGTATGATAATATCGTCTGAATTAAACCTATATCTAACCCATTTAAACCATACCAGAAAAAGTTACTAAAGCTAATAATAGTATTAAAATAATACAATTGAAAACGATCATCCCAAATTGACCGATAAAACTTAAAACAGGCAATCTTCAATCTTAAAAGTTACTTAAAAGCATACTATTACAATGGTTGAGTTTCTCAAAGACCCAAAACTCTTTAATCTGTCCTAGCTCAGAGGACACCGGTGTCCTCTCACATGCACGCCACTATAGGCCTTAATTCCGATGTTTAGAGTCTACTTTTGTATGAACAAGTTGGGTAGTTGTGGATCGAAGTGTTAAATTCATTCAACTCTAAACTTGGTTTCCGCGCCATCGGTTTGACCATAGAGCAGAGCACAGACACTGCCGAAACTTTCATACAAATCCAATTAATTAAAAAGAGTGTCCATGGAGTTTCTTGCACGTTCTTCTACATAGAGGTCTACGCTACATTGCACGTTCCAAAAACGTGCAATTTAGTTTCACTTTTTTTTGGACTGACCGAAATTTTGACAATTCAAAAATGCCTGTTATTGGTCTATTTGAAATAAACTATTCTGATTTCTGAATTGTCTGTGAATGTCACTGTTTACTCCAAGAAATTGACGGTTTATTTTTTTTTGCAATACCTTGTACTACATCAAAATAACACTTAGGTAATATAAATCTTTTTTCGGAAATAACGTCAAAATTGGTTATTAAATAAACCAGCAATTAGCATTTCAAATATTACTCATAGTATGCGGAAGATATTGCAGTGTAAATTACTAGCTGTCTCTTTTTTCACAAGCAATTTACAATGTACAATCGACGTGCGAGGGATTAAACAGCAGTGATGTCACATTTCACTATGTGAATCCTTATTCTTTTACTTGGCAATTCCTCCTCTTTTATATTTATTTAGTAGAGCAAAAATGATTTAATTTAGCAAATAATAAAAAACGGATGTATATTAGGAAGGCCTAGAATATGTATACGAGTATATGGGTATGGATGAATGGGGTCTCCAGTTGCAGCGATTCCTTGTTCTATGGTCTTATCCTATTACTGATTATTAAATCTAACTTTTGATTTGCATTCAGAGGTTTGAATTTCATTTTGACTAAACTTCGCTAATGTTTCGACCTCTGATGGTATTATTTCGACGTAATTAACATTTTAGTTGAGTTTTGCGGCGATTCTTGGATTAAGAAATACTTTTTGTTTGTTTTACAGTTTCTGGTATGAGCGTGATCTTTTCAAATGATGTCTAGAGTTGGAAATAGGTTATTTTTTCTTCTCAATATTTTTGCGGTTTTTGTTGAATACGATTAATATATTATTATTTCAGCGCGTTACTTTCAAATTTTCTCTAATATACTCATTTCTCTCGGTATCTATTCTTGTTACACCACTCATTCATCCCAACATTCTCATGTCTTACAGCCCATCATCATTAGCCGAAGGATGTCCACAGTTGGACCTCTCCCAAGTGTCACCGCAACGAACAGTCCTGTAGCGACATCTATGTCGTCACATAAGAGCTAATCCTGCATCGCGCAAGTAAGATTCTCCGCGCGATTGGAACATATAGAACAAACCCAAAATCATCTATCGGGCAGTAGCCCACCAGATATAACACCTGTCTGGTCGGAGGATCCTCCCTTTTCAACGGAGGTATGTGGGACTTTACTCTCTGTTGTAAAGTAAAGTCCCGTGAGTCAGACATTCTTTGCATTCCCAAGACTCTAATCAGATCATCGGTCCACCTTGTGGGAGGCTTTCCAACGCTGCGTCTTCCGGTCATGGTCACCATTCTTGAACCTTTACCTTTCTTTATTTAACACATCGACCATCCGTTCTACGAGCTATATGCTTAATTCACTGCTATTAAGTGTGGCGATTTTTCGGGCTATGTCGGTGACCTGGGTTGTCCTGCACCCATCTTCATTTCTGATTTGATCACGCAGGGAAACTCCGAGCATCGGTCTTTCCATTCATCTTTGGACTTTAAGCCTTCTGATGAGGCCCATTGTAAGCGACCACGTTTCAGAGCCATAAGTCATCACTGGCAATATGCACATCCCATCAACTACAACATAACAAACCAGATCACAAGTTTCATAAACAACTGGCAAATAATCGATGCAAATATAAACTCATTGTGGTGTCCGCTGCCCGCATATTCTTTGTTTGACAGCCATTGTTCTCTCGCTTAGTTTTCGATTCATTTACTGACAAAATATTCAACATATATAACAATTATGTTTCAGAAATATTGTATCAAAATGTACGATCATCATTGGATAGTATGTTTAACTACAAACCTTCTTTATTCTGATGAGTCTTTGAGTCTCGCCTGATGTATAGGCTGATCACGGGTGCCTAGACCAGTCACATTTTTATTAACAATAACGAAATTCGAAACTCCAAAATGTATGGAACAAACATAAGCTTTCGAAAAGTCAAGTGATCAAGCGTTTTCGATTCGCTCGACATCGCAAAGGCGAAATCAAACTTCGACACGGAGCTATTGCCACTGCTCTAAGCCCCCTTGTTAAGGTGAATGCTTCAGAGGCCCTACCAGGAGCTAACGCAATGCATTTAATGACCTAAGCTGAACTATTAAAGGATGGAGCTGTGTACGATGTACAGCTCCATCGTTTTTTCTCGCTCGTACATTAGACAATATGACACCTCATGATAAAGCCCCAGGGTGAAGTTAAAATTTCCATAAGTTTTTTTGCTACTTGCAGTGGCATTATCAATTCCCGCGCGATTTGAACATATGAGTATCTATTAGGCAAATACCCGAAGCAGACATAACACCCGTCTGGTCTGAGGATCCAGCATCCAATGGAAGTTTTCAGGATTTTACACTCTGTCCAGCCTCTAGAATACTATGTCATCATAATCATCATCAGCCTTTTAATGTTCCCACTGCTGGGACACAGGCCTCCTCTCTAAGAGAGAGAAGGGCCGTAATCCACCACGCGGACCCAATGCGGGTTGGTGGATGTCACATGTCTTCGAATTTTCGGTTCTAGGACATGCCGGTTTCCTGATGATGTCTTCCTTCACCGTTTTGAGAGCAGTGGTGATGAAATAAATTACACAAAGTAATGCGCCTAGCCGGGCTTGAACCCGCGACCTACTAATCGTAAGTCGGGCCCGTTACCACTCGGCCACGCAGTCATTCAGTTAGAGCAATTGACGTTAAAAATAAGCGTATAAAAATATACACTAAAAAGTCTCAAAAAAGCACTTAATTAAACAAAAAAGTCAACCAATTCACCCGTGAAATAATATTAGATAACTTCCTTAACTTATCTCGGGGACATTGTAACCATAATTTTGACTTGAAAGTCCGTCTGTCAGCACCCCTCAGATAAATCGTGAATATAAAATTATCACCTCGCGACCTGAGTCGGCGCGTTTGCTTCATTTTAATAAAAAAAAGAAAAAAGCGCGCGCAAATGCTGAGCGCCATTTTTTTTCGGCCGCCATTGCAAATCTTCGTAAACTCAATTGATTCTTGTTAATAAGTTTAAAGGTTGATTTTGAATAAATTTGATTGTTATTCAGCTGACTGTAGCTATTATTTTTTGGAAATTGATTTTGGGAAAAGCTGATTAAAAAAAAAAAGAATAGATTTTAACTGGTTTTGAATTTTTGAGGTAGATAATTTGGTTTGTTTTATTTGGTTGATTCAGGAATAAGAAAAAAGGGATTAATGGTTTAAAAATGATGTTAGGTACGTGTTGAAAGAGCTGTGGGATTTTTTGGAAGTCACTCTTTGAAAGAGTGGCCGCAGCTTGGAACACTGTTGTGTTTTGGTCAATAAAAGTCCGACTCTCCATTTCGGAATGAAGGACCCAGCGCGGTAGGAGATTTTTCACCTCAAAATTGGTATGCCTAGAATATGGGATGACCCTGTGAAAAGACTAATCTATCTATCACACTAAGGGTGTTTTCAATTTAAACGTTTCATTTCGAATCCACAGCCGGCCGGTAGCATTACGTTAGCAGTCCGCACTATTCAACATCGAATTGAACACGTGGTGCTTGTGACATTGCCGTCCTGTTGTCGACCGTTCGCGGTACCGACGCCGCACGGTTGCTGGACCGCGCGCTTTGTATGAAAAATATGATCGTCCGTAAGCAGTCTGACTAATGCGTGGTGCGTTCGGCACTGCAACAAGTCGTCAAAAAACGCATCATTTGAAAGCGCCCTAATATTATATAGGTGAAAGTCTGTAAGTGTGTATGTTTGTTACTCCTCGATACTGAAGAAATTTTGGACGAAAGGAACATAGGTAGACCATGTCCTGGAATAGTATATAATATATTTTTTATCCTGAGAGTATGTTCCTTTGATTCTATTATCACACGACGAGTGAAGCCGCTGGACGCAGTTAGTAAGAAATAATCGCAAAAAAAAAACTCTTGCTATGTGGTTCTTTCTGATTTTATTTGTCACGCAGTGTTTTATTTCGAAATCTAAAAACCAAACTTTACCTTTAGACTTTAGAATAGCCCTGCTTCTTACTTAGGCCCCTCGCCCACGGCGCCTTTTTTGGAGCGGTGCTGTAGGGCGTTGGCATAGATACAGTCGCGATGCTATAGCGTGTTAGTAGCGAGTTGGTATTTCTTCTATAGTGCGTTGCAAATGCGACTAACGCGCGTTAGTAGCGATGCTGTCGCGGGCTTACAAAATGCGTGGGCGAGGGGCCTTAGACTCAGATAAATCGATATCGAACAACCTACGATAACACTACCCCATAAATGTTTAATTAAACCATAACTAACTACACAAAATTAATTACATCCACAACTGTTACCATCTTAAGTTAACACTAAAACTTATCTGCGCTAAGAAATGGCCTCTACCGTTAACATTTGGCGTTAATCCAAAAAATTAATTGGAGACAAGCGTTCGCTCAACAGCGCTTGAAGCGGTTTAAAGTGCTAAAGCGCTCACGGCTCAAGTGCAAGCGTGTCGAGAGTAATTAGTGCAATCAGTGGGAATCACGTTTTAGTCAAGTGGGCTGTTGTTCCGAGTAGTAATGTCCTTACTATAGGCGCATGCTTGTTGTTTGGGCGAATTTGGTGCGAGTATGCGGTAAGGTTACCCACATAGCCTTTAAGTGGCAGTGGGCAGGGCACTCCTATCAAGATCGGAGACTACGCTCGAAGTTGTAGACAACTACGTTTACCTGGGACAGATGGTCTAGTTGGGTAGGTCTAACTTTGAGAAAGAGGTCAATCGTCGAATCTGACTCGGCTGGACGGCATTCGGGATACTGCGCGGTATCTTCTCGTCCAATATACCACAGTGTCTTAATGAATGTCTATAATCAGTGCGTGATGTCAGTGATGACATATGGCTGGCGAAACGTGGTAAATGATAAATGATATTTATTTTGCAAGTAGGTTTTAAAAACACTTTTACACGACAATTTTTTTCCGTCATTTTAAACTAGATGAGGCCGGTGTTTTCTAACTGACTACCCTGAGAAGAAACACCGAAACAAACTCAGGAGTCAAAGTCTCTTTTAAAGTCCATACAGTAAATATGTATTGGTCAAATCACGTCAGGACCATGCAGATTTGTCTGTAATGGTCTTTTGAAGAAAGAACCATACAGATTTGAACATAAATATAATAGCCCAATAACATATAAATTCATCTAACGGGACGCTTCCCGAATCAGACGTAAAACCCGTCTGGTAAGAGGATCCTCCCTTTTGAACAGAGATATGTGGGCACACACACACTTTTTTTGAGTTGAAATCATCAAATAACTTCTCCACAGCTTTGGTTTTTTTATGGTAGGTAAAATCATCAAAGGGCGGGATATAGTGTCAGACTTTTACTGATTAAAAACCTACCCTGTTCCTTCTTTGCCTTGGTTCCAGGGCATGCATCATCATTCTTTGCATTGGTCTGGTATGCATTTTCAACCCCAGATTACGCTTCGACCCTATTGGGCCCATACAGTTTTCTGACAACTCCTTGAAGCGCGCGGGAACAGTGTGCACCGTAAACGACTTGGGCTCGGACCGGTCTGTTACCGGATGGACGGACAGCGAGCTACCCATTGCCTGCCGTCCGCAAGCCTGCGCCTACGGTGTGGCCAGAAATTGGGATCGGAATTACGGTGGCGGCTGCAGCGTGAGCGCCGTTGCCTGATGCGGTCGGCTTCCTCCTTTGCTAGCATTACTGCTTCGCAGAAGGAGACGACCGCTTGCCACTCCTCCTCGCTCCGGACCATGGCCTGTACCAAGGCTCGGCGCGAGAGATCGCCGCTACCGATCGCACCCACAAGGACACGGCGATGCTCTTCTCAAGCGGAGTACACCCCTACCGTGTGCTCCACCGTGCCCTCCGGGCGGTCCGCTCAGTGTCGACACCCGAGCGTCACCTCCGCACGAATCTTGTACAGTTACTTCCCAAAATTGCCATGTTCGGTTAGTACCTACGCCATGCGGAAGGTGATGATGCCGTGAGGTCTTTCCAGCCATGCCTCAAAGAGAGGACTTATTGCCTCAATCGTGGCGAGTCCACCACCGCTTTGGGTGGAGTGAGAAAAAATGTCAGACTTTTACTAACTAAAACACATCTGTGTTCATTTAGTTGCTGCGGTAACTACCGCAGTACGAAAAATATCGCTACACAACACATGGACCCCTGGTAGCAGACCCTCGACATTTCACAAATTTCATTTATTGGAGAGGCTGTTACTGCGCA
This sequence comes from Leucania comma, assembly GCA_958295575.1. Taxonomy (NCBI): domain Eukaryota; kingdom Metazoa; phylum Arthropoda; class Insecta; order Lepidoptera; family Noctuidae; genus Leucania; species Leucania comma. The sequence continues at coordinate 15,311,527 of OY282477.1, read as the reverse complement.
TTTTACTAGCACTCTAGTAACACCACTTAAATACTTATTACTAACCACACGAGAATTGTTAACTTTGAAGTTGAGTCTTACAGCTTCATTATGAGGCACTACGAGTAACTTTGCATTGTTTAATAGACTAGCTTTTTCTCGCTGCTTTGCTTCCATGGCCTTTTTTGTGGCGGGAAATCATCGAATGACTTCTCACGCTTCAAGAAGGCGTGTCATTTTTACTGACTAAAACTGAAATGTATCTTTCAGTTGGCTGAAAAAGAGAGGCAGAAAATTTTTCTTTAAAAAAAATTCATTGCCGCGCACTAGGAATAATTCTCGAATCCTGTGTGCGATTACAATCATGTAGGTATACTCACATATAGAAGGCGAGTCTGGGTAAACACGAGCTGCAAGTCTTACTAATATTTGTTTCTTACGGGAATCGATCCCACGATATGCAGCCGCCAATCGTGCACCACTGTGCTGACCGTGCCATCGTTGGTTTTATAATGGGATAAGCGATAAAGTGAAGGAAGACGCAGTGTTGCCTCCTACAAGGTGGACCGATGACCTGGCAACAGTTGCGCGAATCCGATGGATGCGAGATGCACAAGAACGTTCATTTTGGCGACACTTGGAGGAGGTCTATGTCCAACAGTGGACATATTTCGGCTGATATGATAATGATGATGATAATGTGGTATGTTTACCTAAAAGAAATCTAGTCACTTTTGACTTAAAGACCGCTAAGTTGTAGCTATGGGGAAATTCCACTCTTTAGTGGTACGCACAATAAATGTGTTGCTGTTTTGTGCGTATGCGTGGGATGCCCATCAAGTACGGTGGCGTCATCATACGTCTGGTAGTCTGACGATGGAGTGGGATAGGGGAGGAAGTTAAAAAAGAAAACCACCAAAAGATTTTGAGCATTTTATTCAACCGTATAATGATGATAACATTAAAATAATAATAATAATATACAAACAAACAAAACTGATATTACCGGAAAGTATGAGACATGAGACGTCTAAACGTATCAAACACCGATTTGAAGGTCCTGACTCTTGCAGCAGGAAAGAGAAGATCCAACAGTCCTCTTTGATAATCTTCCTTCTTTATAGGTATCACTTCCACGTTGATCTCATCTGGTTCTTCTGTTGTTGTGGTAGTGGTTGTCGTCGTAGTGTTCTCCGGTTCTGTCTTGACGTATGACGCGTTCAATGGGTACATTGGACTCGGAATCGTAATAGGTGGGACCGTTAACGTCTTTGGGTGGAATTCTACGAACTGTGTGTTGATCGTCTTCAAGTGAAACGCTGGATCGTCTTTCAAGGTTGTCAAAAATTCTTCATCTTTTGACGTTGTGATCGCTGGGTCTTCAGCCAGTAAAGCCAGGCTGTTGCTGTAGATGTCGTGGAAGTTCACAGTCGAAGGGATGTTATAGTATGTGTTGTAGGTGTATCCTTGCTGTTCTTCGGTAGATTCTCCATTTGTCAGTGGCTGTGGACAAATTGAAAATATTGCTTTAAGCAGTCATGAAAAAATATGGAAATTGTTCTTTTTTTCTTTAAGTTTTATAAGTTTTATGCCACGTATTTGGACTGGCCTTTTGTGTGTGGATTTCTAGATGCATATGCGTTTTGTATACTGTGTATTTTAGTTTGAGATTGCTTAGTATTGGCCGCAGAAGTATTTCTGTAAACACAGAAATAATAGTGGCATCTACATTTCATCCTCATGAGTTTAAACTTCCATATTAAGGGACATGATCAAGACAGCTTGAATTATTTCTCTGAATGATAGAAATAGCACTAAACATACATATAGAAGTTTATCCCAAAGATTAACATAGGACGTGTCACCAACATTGTAGGTTATTGAATCATCGTTCACTCGTCGTGGAAAGACATGAACTTCGCCTGGTGGACTAGCAGGAGCCTCGGTTACTGGTAATTTGGTCGCTTCAGGTGTTTCAGTCCCATCACATGGACTGCTGACCTGCAAAAGGTAAAGTCGGGTTACTGATAGTTCTTATGGAGCTTACTCCTTATATACCAAGTCATATCCTTCTACTCGAGTTAACCTCGCATCATTTATTGATAGCTTTCTCTTTAGCGCTTTTGATCAAAAGATTTGCTGATCCAGAATGGATTAGAATTGCAAGAAATAGAGAAAGGTATCTTTGGAGGAGGCCTTTGTCGAAGGACAAGCTGTGTCTGAAAACCGATCGTCAGCAACAAATAAAATATTATAAAATATATAAAACTGTAATAAAGGCATATATTGTAATTATTATATTATCTATAGCTTTTAGTCAGTAAAAGTCTGACACTATTTCCCGCCCCACCCAAGGGCGGGATTTGTCATTGGATGATTTTACCTACGTTAAAAAAAAAAAAATATTATTATAGATAATATTTTGCTTGTTATTTATTGACATGAATCGAGGGGTTTTCCGATAGTGGCGTCTGATTTGGTACATGTGTCTTAAGAACTTGGAAGAATTAGATTTCATCTGCAATTACAATTATCACTAGTATTTTTTCTTAGGTTAAGCTCGTGGCTTTTAAGTAGCATATGTTAATTGGACGAATCCACACGAAAAAAATATTTGTATGGTCTATGTATTTTTTTTTTGGTAGGGTGTGACCAAGTTTTTTTTTTAATGTCACTGTATCTAGTCATAGTTTGGCCCCTCTGACCGAATTTCAGTCATGGCGATTATTCTTGATGGAAATCCCTATAAAATTGCAAATTGCCGTGTTTTGAAACGAGTTGCTTTGAAATGACTTAGAATTATAAGTTGAAATAAACTTTATATTAAAGATAAGTTTAGTCTTTTTTAGGAATTGGGTATTTATTGATTTCTTGGTATATTTTTTTTGTAATATCGTAGTACTTAAAACCTTTTTTGTAAGAAATCTAAGAAAACTCGCATTACTTTGTAATATTGTAATAAGTCTACTGTGGAAACAATGTGTCTCAAGCGATATGCAATATTGATGATGTATACGGACTTAAAGCTGCTAATAAATAGAAAAAACTCATTTTAAAAAACGGCAATTTCTAGGTACTCTTCACTCATTCACACAAGCTGATGATGTCTAGTAATCATAGCACAAGCTCTGTTTAGTTTGAGACTAGAAGGCGTTGTGTGAAAATTGTATAAATATTATTACATTGCAACGGGTTCAATTTATTTGCCGCTTACTATACCGCACTATAGTTAACCTTATTGAATGACTTTCATGAAATAATCTTTTAATTGGGTTAAACAAGCTGAAAGGGTAGTATTGATGATTACCTACAGTTATATTATAATTCTGTAAATTAATACGTTTTACGGTCGTAAATCATATTATAATGAACATAGAAACTAGCACTGATCTGCAAAATGGAAAAAAATCCTTAGAAAATTTAAAGAAAGCTCAATTTAAAAACATCAACACCCTATATTATTTTGGACACTTATATCAACTAACACATAATTACGTTCCAACTGATCAAAAATTAGGATAAGGTCCTAATCCTAATTCGACACAACACGACACACACAGACGAACAGACGCACTTAAATTTTAAACAACAGTTGATGAACTGTTTTGCACAAGGCACACTTATAGTAATAAAAAGAAACACTCACCAATGTTAGGATAGCTGCAGCAGTTACACTAATTAGCCACATGTTGTATCTTTGATTGTACAGCTTCTACTAAACCACTATGCTGTTGTACAACCCTTGACGCATTTCCACGAGAAGTCAATCTAATTGTCTTAAGACATACAATGAAAGTGTTTATCATATTGTAAATCAAATAGTAATCAATGTCATTGTGTTGATTAGTTTCGGGTCGTGGCTATTGTTATTGGGAACTGTTGTTTTTATATTGCATATCTTAAGAATTGGAGATGGCTGATGCGGTCGGATGTCGGATGAGATTGATAACCCAGCCAGGGCTGTTGAATTGTACGAAAGTATAACCACGATCCTGGAATGCAAAAGACAACTATGGGAACAAGGGTGGATGGTCAATAATAATCTGGCACTCACTGTAGTTTCTCATAGAACGAAAGAAATTATTTGATGATTTCTTATACAAGAAAAACCAGCACCTGACGATCGGCTACCGTCTGCTGTCCGACCGTCCAGTAACCGACCGGACCGAGCCCAAGTTGTCGACGGCGCGTACTGTTCCCACGCGCCTCAAGGACCCGTCAGCATACCGTAGAGGCCCAGCCAGGGCCCTGCCTGCTAGCTGCAGGCAGGGTCGAAGCCTACTAGGGCCAAGGGTCGGCTTCTGAAAGGAAAGCTCGGCCCCTGTATGATAGGTAAAGAAGGAACGGGGTAAGTTTTTAGTCAGTAAGAGTCTGACACTATCTTCCGCTCCACCTAAGGGCGGGGGATGTCATTGGATGATTTTACCTACCATAAAAAAAAAAAACTGTAATAACGTTGGCATGGCAACTACGAATTTGTAATATAGATCATTATGGCTTAGACCAAGAGGGATTCTATTACCGTTATATTGTGGGTGTATTCCTTCTATTATTTTCAACGGTGCTGTCATTCCCATAAGTTTTAACGAAAAGATCTCAGGTTCTTGGACTTCTTAATCCGATGCTTGGCTGCAAAAGTCAGGTTCCTAGTCTCAGTCAAAGAGTCAACGGAAATTCTCAGTATCTATATCGTCCAAAAGTGTGTTTGTGCTGACTAATTTTCTGGTTAATGGTGACTTGTGCTACGTTGACGTGAATGAAACTTGAGCAAATGCGACCGATGTGTCAAACTTCCCATCTGCATGAGCTTGAATGGATGCTTATTGACTAGAGAAGAAGTTCGCGCTCTTTGACTACACTATTCGGTCTGCTCAATTATCCTCTTCCTTCTTATCTTGTCTTACTTTATTCTCATACTCGGACTCTGCGTTTTTTAAACAATCTCCTACTGCTTTGTCCTTCTCATATTTCAGATTTTGTTCAAACAGTCCATCCTTCTGTGGAATCTACTCCCTCTTGATATCATGACGGCCAACAGTCAGTACTCATGCATTGAAGTTGTTATATGAAGTATCAAGAAATTAATACAACTCTCTTTGACAATTTGCAGGTATATTGGTATTTCTCCGGATTATTGTCTAATCTATTCAAAGAGAATGCTTGTATAGTAATTGAATCTAGTACACTTAGGAGATCAAAAACTCTTAATAATATATATTTTAAATAGAAGATCTATCCAAAACAATTACAAGTGCCATTTATAGATAGTTTAATATATTAGTATGTAATCGAGAAAAACAAATATAATCACACGATATATATCCTTATAAAATATTTTGTCCTGAATGACTGACTGATGGATCAAAGCACAGCCTAAACTGCTGATCGTAAAGACCAGAAACTTGGAAGGTATATTCTTTGTATGACGTAGGCATCCGATACGAAAGGAATATTTTGAAATTCTACCCATAAGGGATTTTTTTTCATTGGGATAATTATATCAATGACATCTCCGCGCATTTGTCGCGCTCGTGTCGAACTTTTACTGACTAAAACCCACTCCTGTTCCTTCTTTGCCTTTCATACCGGGGCCGAGCCTTCCTTTCAGAAACCGGTCCATGGCGCCAGTAGGCTTCGACCCTGCCGGACCTCTACGGCTTGCTGACAACTTCTTGAGACGCGCTTGGAACCGACCCGTAAGAAAGCGAAAAAAGGTAGGCAAAGTTTGTAAAACCTACTTTTGCCTGAGCAAAGCCACTGGTAGAAGCTAGTCTTTATAAACCTATGGTGTTTACAACGACCCGGTGACACTTACAATAAGTTATTATAATTTTTATTTTTAGTTATGGCGCTATTATTGATTTTGGTCACTCTCATTCATGCAGAGCTGAATACAGTTCGGTGCGTACTACGAATTTCGATTTGGAAGTTGATATTGTCCAGCAGATTTCAATAGAAGGCTCTGCATGTGAATATTCAGTTTCGGAAGCATTTAGTAATGGATATGTTTTGCCTGTTACAGGTAATTTTGTCTTGTAGTCGATGTAATAATAAATTAAATGAAAATTGATGTTTGTTAATGTTTTTTAGATACAGGATTGATTTCCAGTTGGAGGATAGTAGTCTGATTTATATAAAATAGCCACTATAATATTGGGAGTTTTAACACTAATTTTTGTGTGCAAACTTACTTCATCATTGATGATGATGAAGGTTTTTCTCTACCATCATCATTTCAGTCGAAAGACGTTCACTGTTGGACATAGGCCTCCCCCAAGTGTCACCATAATGACCGGTCCTGTGCGTATCGCGTCCATCAGATACGCACTACCCTCACCAGCACTGGTCATTGGTCCACCTTGAGGCCTTCTAGATACAAATCTAATTGATATTAATATGTGTAATAATGATGTATCTAATTAGAATTGTACCTACACGGGTATTGTATCTGAACAGGTATTGTATCTGCACGGGTATTGTATTTGCACGGGTATTGTATATGCACGGGTATTGTATCTGTACGGGTATTGTAGCTGCACAGGTATCAATCCGGTCTGCCCAATCTCTTCTTATTTAATAAATTGGGTGAGGATGACCCTATTTGATAACAAAACTGATAGGCAAAACAGTCAATACCCTAACTAATCAAATAAGCCTTGCGGTCCCTCCCCGTGGATAAGGTCTGTCTCGATCATATTGGTAATCCACTTTCGGTGGCGAGGCAGCTAGGCATAGTGAAAGAGGCCTTTCACTAATAAGTTGGCACTTATGCACTTAAATATATTCAGCGCACATAACTGCTTCCGAATAATGGTTTACGATCGAGGAGCCAAGGAACGCGGTCGCTGTGGCCGAAATCGGCTAGATGGCATCATCATCACTAATTTCTCACTGTATCTATTCACGTCACACTACACATCCATCTCAACATTCTCATCTTCGCTACATGCAATCTTTTTACATCGGTCTCTCTCAGCCGAGCATTCTGATCTACACAGTATTACAAGTCTTATCATGGACTTGTAGATTTACCCTTCAACTTGAGAGACATTTGTGGGTTGCAAGCGGTACCAGTGACCTGTCACCATTTTATTCATCTTAAATTGTTCTGGTGTATTCATTATCGGTCTATGGACCTTGTCATCTCTTTGGACAAGCGAGTCGAGGTATCATAAGTCACAGCAGATCGCTATGGGTAGTCCAGTGAGAGCTAAATATACTGGACTGGTGAGAACGCCGAATTCGCAGAACAAGTATTCTGATTTTTGTTCTATGGTAGAGAAATTGATTGCTCTGAAAAAAAAAAAATGTTTTGGGTTTAAAAATAACTCACCTTTCCAAACCAACTTTGAAATCTGAGCTTAACGAAATACAGATTTTAATTACAACATCAAAACGCTAATCTCAACATTTTAATGACGTCAAACATCAAAAACTTGGCATAATATTCATAACAGTGCAAGTAGTGGGGAGGCGAGCGAGATAAAATCGCATTTGGCTGCAAATAAAAGGAAGCCAGCACGTACGACCCCGGTGCGCGCACGCCGCAAAGGTGCGGTTCCAATGATTTAGACGATACGTTAAGAAAGTAAGCTACGGAAGGTGAATTTCACCAATTAGAAAAGAGCGCAACATATCTCAACGGTTTCTTAGAGCTGTCAGTTTCTACAACGATGGTGACTTTGATAAATAATTATTAGACACCAGTCATGCCAATAGAGTAAAAGCCCGTGGTGTTTTGGCCACATTCTCTATTATCTACATTCTTTTTGTACTCTATATACTCTATGGACTCACAGTATTGCAAAGATAGGACGATACTATGAAAGTTTCAGTTATGGTGGCGTTGGCAGATAACAAAGGTGTGTGTGTAAATGAGATACTTAAAAAGTTCATTTTTTCATATATTCTTCGGGATGGTGTACTAATAGCATAGCATAGCGGCTTATGCTATAATATTTCCACTGCCTCTCTAGGAAAGGGAATGGGCCGTAATCCACCACGCGGGCCCAGTGCGGGTTGATGGATGTCACATGTCATTCCTCACGACGTTTTCCTTCACCGTTTTGAGAGCACACACGGTATTGCAGGTATACTAATACCATGTTGCATTTTCATCTTGTCATGTCATCTCTTGAAACTTGCTATGAATGTTGACCTAAGTAAATAATAAGGTAAATCTGTTGTTATCTGTACAAATAAAAGAAGTAACTGACTGACTGACATTATTGCACAGCCGAAACCACAGGGCTTTGGAGCGTGAAAGTTTGTATAAGGTTTCCTTTTATGACGTAGGCGAGCACTGAGAGAGGAATTTCCAAAATTTACCCCTTAAGAGTAAAAAATAGGGGTTCAAAGTATGTAAAGAGAAACCGACTTTCACAAGGACAAAGCCGTTAGCAGAAACTCTTCTATTTCTTATTTAAAATATCACTGTTATTATCCTCATAACTGTTTCATAATTTAAATATCACAATAAAAAAGAACATGCTCAGCAAAAGCAGCCTTCTTTCCCGTACCGTAACTAACAGTGGACCGTCACTCCGCCTCAGTGCGCTCGTAAGGATGCTTATGATGCGGTGTTGCAGTTTATTTAATTTCCTCAAAGGTATTACCTGGAAAAAGCATGTTTTCAAGTGCCACCCTAGTTTGAGCTCTTAGTGTGCTCGGCTCCTTTTTGTGGAGCCCTTTCATGGTCGGAATATATTTTGACAGGGAGCTTCTTTTGATGGGAAGTTGTATGAAGTTGAGGAAGATGGGAGATGTGTGTGGTTTATAAATTATGATAAATTACTTTATATTGTCGTTTTGGTTTAAAACTTTTAAATTTTTATGCTTTGCCTTTTTGTGAATTTAGCTCAATTTACTGATCAGTCGTTTAATCATTATGGCACTAATTTCTTCATCTTTTTCCATTTTGTATCTTTTACAAAATGGAAAAAGATGTCATTGAAGAAGTGGTGATGATTTGTATGTGTGTTAGCTTAGCTCGATTAACTAAGCAGTCGATTAATTCTTCTTAATATTTTATCACATTTAATGATACATCAAATTTTTGTGTTACATGCATTATCCTCACACTTTACACTATACAACATTAGTTCAGTATATGCGAAACCTGAAACATGTGTCTAGTATTTTTATGTAAAGAACACGAAAAATTCAAAAAGTTATAAGCTTGTTATGTTACCTGTACCTCTACCATGAGTTCTAAGCAATAGTATTCGTCGCTACTCGATATCGACGCCGTAAATATTTTGTATGGCAAATTTTGCAACGCCTCTAGCGGTCACTTGCAGAACCAAAATTTGCCATACAAAATATTTACGGCGTCGATATCGAGTAGCGACGAATACTATTGCTTAAAACTCATGGTAGAGGTACTGGTTATCCGCACAAATACCAATCCTTCGATGTACACGGTATAAACGACGAAGTGAAATATTTAGTGCGGACCGTGAGAGGTGTCAACAATATAAGGGTACTTGACATACGGCGAGTGTTCGCCGTATGTCGGGTTGTAATTGTTTATAATGAAGTAAATTGTGAAACACTAATAACCGAGTATGTAATCAATACAGTTTAAGATCACGGTTGGGTGTAGGTAATAAGAAATTATTATATTTATTAAATTTTTATAAAATTTTATAAAAAATATGTTACGACTTCATACGTAGGATGCAACGATATTAGTAGATTGTGAATAAAAGAATCTACTCATATCGTTGCATTGATAACCAACATGTGTAAACACAATATTTATTTCCAAACTAACTGTTTTACTCCGAGGAAATTCTAGACAGTAAAGCTAGTATATCCTCTAAGAACAACTCTATAAACGTGACAGCGCTTTCACTTGGGCTTTTCATAGTGACAAGAATTTGTCTGTACCAAGAAGCGGTGAAATGAGGTAGCTGTGTTGTGGTATATAGGATTTGTCGTCCTGGTATGGTCTAATTGGGTATATCATAAAATATACACCGTTAGATTTCGCTTGTTTTAATCCCGTGGAGGGTCAATTCGGTACATGAAACACTATCGATTTGTAAGGATAAAATTAAAAAATAAAGTACTTTTTTTCTAAAACTCGTATTAATATACGCATGTATAAAATTAAATTTCTTTAAGTAAACGAGTCAATGACCTCGTAGGTAGCTGTCGGTCGTTGCGTACTAACTACCTACAGTTCATTGGCCTCGCTCAGCTGCTAGGCCTCGTTTACTTGAAAAAAATTAATTTCGTACATGCGTGAATTAATTCGAGTTTGAAAAAAAAAGTACTTTAATTTTTCATTTTTATCTTTACAAATCGATAGTGTTTCATGTACCGAATCGACCCTCCGCCGGATTAAAACGACTAAAATTTGATGGTGTATCTATAGGCAACAAATTACTCGGTACATAATTATTGATATGTCCTTTTGATTTATGGATTGAGAACCTGTAGAAAATAGTTACGACGTTTAAAAGATACTAATCCAGATGAGGTTTGCTTGCGACGGATTATCGATGATGGTTCTGATTGGGAATCAATTATTTTTAGTATTCTCGGTACAGATAATACTGTTCATTCTTATTCGCTAATAATGTTCTAAAGACTGCTTGATGCGTCGCTCGTCGACCGGATTATTCTTACTTAAAGGGTAGTAGTTTTCGAGTTCTTAACCTCTGTTTTTTTGAAGGCAATTAATCCATACTTTTAATTTTATAAAATGTAAAAGTAACTCTGTCTGTCTGTTACGCTTTCACGGTTAAACTATTGAAACGATTTTGATGTTTTTACGGAGTAAGCTTGAGCCTCAAGGAAGGACGTAGACTACTTTTTTATTCTAGCTTTGACTTTGGGTCCATAAAAACTGACATTCACGCGGACGAACCGTTGGGGGACCATAGTATTGTGGTGGATGGAGACATAAAACAATCAGCTGCTTATTAAACGTTTATATTGTTATTAGAAGTTCGCTCAAATAAACAAATATTAAATTCAATTCTTATTTTTCATTCATTGACAGTCTATATCACAACTTTCTGTCAATCCTACGAGTAACTTCTTTTTTAACTTTTTTGCGTGTGAACTCCTTTCAGTCATCATAATATCTTAAAATGCCACATCTACCTTTTCCTAGATCTCAGCCCCCACCGTAGGGATTCGTTCTACGGCTGCGTTACTTGAATTTATTCCAGAACCTTTTGTGAAGGATTACATTGACAAATTGTGTAAGCGAGTGTGATTTGTCTGTCTCACGGTCCCCTTATGGGCACAGATTTTGATGCTAATACGATGTTGATACTCTTTGAGAAGTAGTTGAAAGTGGAACGGGGTTCGGAAGGGTCCTTAGGGGCTGATGAAGATGTTTTGCTTGAGATATATTCAATTTACTTTGTGATTTAGAAGGTGATATGAGAATATACTTAGTTGGCTAGATTGATATCATCATTATATGACTAGGCTGTTGGTCTAGTGGTAAGTGGCCCTGACTGCTATGCCGGAGGTCGTGGGTATGAGGGTGGCAATGAGTAGGTATACATACTAAGGCTACATTGTAACGTTTAAAAATAGGAAGACAAGACAAGGAAGTCGAAAGACGAATCCAATTTACTTGGAAGACCTTCTGGGCCTTGAAAGATCACATGAAAGGTAGCCTTCCATACTTAGAAGAAAACTTATTGACATGTATATCCTGCCTGTCCTAACCTACGGTGCTCAAAGTTGGTCACTTACTAAACAACAAAAGTTCAAACTCAAGATTTGTCAGAGGGCAATGGAGCGTAGCATAATAGGTGTTAAGCGGTTACATTGCGATAGAAACATCACGCTCCGCTCCATAACCCAAATAGCCGATGTTGGGGAAAAAACAGCTAGGCTGAAGTGGGAGTGGGTTGGCCACGTTGCACGAATGGACCCGGACAGATGGGCGCCATCGAGGTAGACCGCGGCGAAGGTGGTATAACAACTTAATCATGTTTGCGGGGAAAATTTGGCCAGAGATCACCCTGGCCAAAGAAGTTTGGAAGGAGCAAGGGGAAGCTTTTGCCCAGCTGTGGGACACACAAATCGCTGAAATTACGAAGTTGGAAAAAAATCTGATAAGATAATTTTATGCCCCGGATGACAAATCCTGATGATGATACGGCTAAGATTTTAACATTAAGGCTGTTTATCCATGGCACCATACATTGTATCACTTACCATTACAATTTGAGTCACAGTGAGTAAGCCGACTAATCCTAGCTTAATTATCTTGACGTCGATCTTCGACCACAACCTGCGTACACTGTCACCTTCACCTTCACGTAATTGAAACTACGTAACCCCGATCTGGTTGAATCTTCCTAGCCTCTTTCCTAAGTATGTTATTTTTTTTTATTTTTTTTTTAACGTAGGTAAAATCATCCAATGACAAATCCCGCCCTTGGGTGGGGCGGGAAATAGTGTCAGACTTTTACTGACTAAAAACCTACCTTTCCGTTCCTTGCCTTTATCCCGGGGCCCGTGGTGACAGTCTCACATAACCTTTGGCCCCAGTAGGCTTCGGCCCTGCTGGACCCCTACAGTTTGCTGACAACTCCTTGAGGCGCGCGGGAACGGTGCGCGCCGTAGACGACCTGAGCTCGGACCGGTCTGTTACCGGACGGACGGACAGCGAGCTACCCATTGCCCACCGTCCGCGAGCCCGCGCCTACGGTGGCCGGAAATCGGGATCGGAAACCCGGCGGCGGCGGCGGCGTGTGCGCCTTTGCCTAATGCGGTCGGCCTCCTCCTTTGCTAGCATTACTGCTTCGCAAAAGGAGGCGACCGCCTGCCACTCCTCCTCGCTCCGGAGCATGGCCTGAACCAAGCCCCGGCGCGAGAGATCGCCGCCGATCGCCCCCACGAGGACACGGCGATGCTCTTCCCAAGCGGGGCACACCTCGACTGTGTGCTCCAAAGTATGTTATATTGCCGCCGGGATTCCAATCCCGATCTCCGGCCACCGTGGGCGCGGGCTCGTGAACGGCCAGCAATGGGTAGCTCGCCGTCCGACCGTCCGGTAACCGTCCGGACCGAGCCCAAGTCGTCAACGGCGCTTGTTGTTCCACACGCGTCTCAAGGAGTTTTCAGCCAACCGTAGGGAGACAGCAGGGTCGAAGTCTACTGGGGCCATGGACCGATTTCTGAAAGGAATATTCGGCCCCGATATGAAAGGCAACAAAGGAACAGGAGTGGAGGAGGACAGGAGGTTTTTAGCCAGTAAAAGTCTGACACTATCTCCTGCTCCGTCCAAGGGCGGGGGATGTCATTAGATGATTTTCTCAGCAAAAAAAGACTATGTTAGGTTCAGCTTCTAATCTAACCAGATGTAGCCGAAAAGCAGTTCCTAGTTTTACAAAGCGAACAATGACTGCTATTGCCATGTAAAAAATAACCGACTTTAAGTATGTATATGTGTAGGGATTTGTGGTCACCTAGTGTACACCTAGCACACTGTCAGATACGATACAATACGAAATTAATTTGTAATGGATGGTGGACCCACAAAAGAGCGCTAACCACATAGAACCGCAAAAATAAAAAAATAAAAAACAAATAAAGCAAAGAATTCCAAATGTTAAAACTTAAAAACTTTATTTATGTTTATGATTTGTAGTTCTTAGGTGCACACTGTCAGATACGATAAAAATAAAAAAACGGTAATTTAAAAAACTAAAAAACCCGACTGCTTTTCAGAGCATTCATGAAAAAGCCCTAAAACAAGAAAGTCGTTGTACCCGATTGAACTTATCTGTATAATATTTTAAATACTGGTAGTCGGGACCCATTCTAGAATTGAGAGCACATACCTATATTACATTGCAGATTACTCCAATCTATTGACTAGACGGCTGACTTTCTAGAATGGGTCCCGACTGCCAGTATTTAAAATATTATATAGATAAGTGCAATCGGGTACAACGACTTTCTTGTTTTAGGGCTTTTTCATGAATGCTCAGAAAAGCAGTCGGGTTTTTTAGTTTTTTAAATTACCGTTTTTTATTTTTTTAGTTTTATTTTATTACGAAATCACTTTCAAAGTAATTACGAATCTAAAGACACCTCTAGCTAAAATCCATCGAGCCGTTCAGGTCGCAGAGCGTGCCAAACATTTGAATTTGGCGCTAAAAATCCGCCATTCTGTTTTTTTATTTTTATTTTGATGTACCCAGTGTCACTCTTACAGTAAATACGAATCTAACGACACCTCTCAAGTTAAAATCCATCGAGCCGTTCAGGCTGCAGAGCGTGCCAAACAATTATACATACATACATACATACATACACACATACATAGTCTCGAAAAACATAACCCTCCTTCTGGCGCAGTCGGGTAAAAATACGAAATCACATGATTATAATGGACTGTGGACAATGTGGACATACAAAAGAATTGCTAACTACATAGAACTGCAAAAATATAATTATAATTCCTGAACTATTTTTTGAATAAACCAAATAATTCCACAAAAAAATATTCCTAACCCATAATCCTTTTAAAGGTCTGTGTAGATTGTACCAACTCACACCTCTATACTCTATGAATGTCACGCTTTCACGGCGTGTCTATGGACTCCCGCACGTTCGCGGGTACACGTCTTTGAATCGAGTCTACATCGGGGACTCCATTCGTGTTACTTGGATTTTATTTTGTAGCCTTTTGTGAGATTGCTTTGATAAATTATATAAGCTATGAATTGTGAGTTGCGAGAAAATTTTGTTGATATTATTTTGGTAGGATTAGAAATATTTTTCGTCGAGTTGTTGTGAAGAAAGTTTCTTTACTTTGTAAGTTGAAACAAGAACTAAAAAAAACATTTTTTTTTTGTAATTTCAGAAAATATGATAAATAGATTAGTCGAAATTTTTTCAGTGGAAAATCATCAAATACCTCCTGCTGTGGGTGGAGCCTATTTTTACTGCCTAAAACTTACCAATCACCAGTGTTCTTCAGTTGTAGTTTGTGTTCTAAGGTCCCGGCATTTTTTAATTGATATAAACTAGTGCATGACTGCTATCCCACCTGAAGGTAAGCAGAGATGCAATCGTTGATGGTGAGCCGCACTAGTTTATTAAGAGCCTATTCACTTTAGCTTTGAAGACATCTAAATTATAATCGGACGGGAAGACCGCAGCAGGCAAACTGTTTCAGTCCTTTGATGTACGTGGAATAAACGACGAGGCAAAATGCTTAGTCCGAACCGTAGAAGTTTCAAAAATGTAAGGGTTGTTTTTTATGGTAGGTAAAATCATCCAATGACATCTCCCGCCCTTGGGCGGAGCGGGAGATAGTGTCAGACTCTTACTGACTTAAAAACTACCTCGTTCCTTCTTTGCTTTGGTTCCAGGTATGCATTTTCATACTAGGGTATTGCTACCTGGTATGCATTTTCATACTAGGGTATTGCTACCTGGTGTGTATTTTCATATAGGGTATACTATTGGTATTGTTACAATAGAACCACTCACCTCATACAATTCTAAAGTCATAAATTCCAGTGACAGCAGCATACCTAATATATAAGTACATAATGTACATCTAATATGTAGACCCATCCGAGTCAGCCGTTGAGCTCCTTAACACTTGAATAATGAACTTGTCAATAGCCAGATTGATATGCTCACTACAAACCCCCTCTCTGAGGCGCTCCCCCTTTTTACTAGAACATACGGTGAGGGGGTTTAGTGAGCATTTTGGTGAACTACAATTACTATAGGATGGTGCGGGTGACAGCTATTGGATTCATACTACTTATTGTTTTCTCTCATCTTATAGATGCATATTGTCGTCCTGCTGTGATCCTGCCAATGCTATGTAAAAAAGAACTTATGCCTTGTTCACACGTACCGAGCAAACGGGCGAGAAAGTGCTCTCAACCGAATACTCGGTACGTATAAACATAGCGCCGAGTGCTCGGCCGAGCTCGAACTTACATGACTGTCTCGGCAATCAAGAGTAATATTTTACTGTCTCTGTCTCGCCCTTTTACTCGGTACGTGTGATCAAGGCATTAGTCGAAAGTATAAAAAAGCACACGTTTTAGGCATCATGCCTAGATAGAAATACGCTCCTACATCTGTAGGAGCGTATGTATGTATGGACTCAGTTAGTTATTCCGGGTCTGGGTAACGTGTATGTGAGTTTTTTTTTTTACCAGCTTCCTCCAATATAATTTATTTATTAATTTAATCTTCATGTACAATAGTGCTACATAGGCAGACTTAATGCAACAAGGCATTCTATATAATATATATATACAGAAATTTCAAATATAATATAGTATCATTAAAACTAATTAATAATAATAAATTAATTTGAGGTTATACTACCCTTTCATGCCAGTTCTCGAGTTTTACATGTTTGTGAACGCACCCTCAATAGGAGTTAGTTTTTTAGTTTCACAAAACTTTCTGAGTGTCCCACGACAAAGAAAAAAAAAAAAAGAAAAGAGGAAAAGAAAAAAAAGAAAAGAAGTTGAAGATGACTAAAGATGACTAGAGTTCAAGGGTTATGTGGGTATTGGTATATTACCAACACGTTAACCTAAGAATAACTCCGTATGTCCCAAGACGGACGGCCATAGACAATCGCGGTAGGTTCTACTGCGTATAATCTATGCCAGTAAGACACCTTTGTTCCATGCACTGCCATGCCGATTCTCGAGCAATACAATGGCTGCAATGCATCAACCTGATAGCTTGTGGCCTAATCCTTGCTCTGCGATATATTACATATGCTATTGGAATACGGATGTTGTGCAGTGTGGGGGGTAGTGGCAGAAGGACCATAGGCTGACCATAGACTGGCTACAAGATATGATGATGTAGGTCATTATTGGAATTTAAACCAATCTCAAAATTACACTCGTTGGACGGTATTCATCGCTTTCCATCAGGTAAGATCAAGATCTAAAAAGCCTTGTTACCATTTGGATAAGAGTACTAATTTCTAAATTATTATATTATTTAAGGCTATGCGAAAGCGAATCCTGGGGCCCTGAAACAAAGGCAATGAAGGAACAGGATAGGTTTTATTAGTCAGTAAGATTCTGACACTATCTTGCGCCCCGCAAGCTAGTATTTTTTGGTGCCGCAAATCAAGTAACACGTTATAAATGAGTACTATTTTAGAACAGAGAGTAAAGTCTCATATACATCCGAAGGATACTTCGATCAGACGGGTGTTTCATTTGGTCTGGTTCAAATCACGTCGGGGTCACCAGTTTGGAAGGATGCAGAGAGAGTGTAAAGTCCCAAAATATCAATTAGTCCTACCAATTTGTCCAATCCTCAGATCCATATTGTTTAAAGTGAAAGCTGAGTGCTAATTTATTAAGAGCCTATTCACTCTAGCCTTGAAGATACTTAAATTAATCGGACGGGAAGACCGCAGCAGGCAAACCGTTCCAGTCCTTCGATATACGCGGTATAAACGACGAGGCAAACGCTCAGTCCGGACCGTAGAAGTTTCAACAGTTGTTCGATGGTAGAATGGATATGACGGATTCAAGTCAAGCAATTCCCACGCACACTCTCCTGTAGGCATCTTAAAGCTAAATATTTTAATTGCGCTGCAGTGGAAAAAAGAAATGTTTTCAAAATAGCTTCCTGATCATACATTTAAAATGTCAATCAGACTGAAACTTCTGTCACCTTTCCTCGGTGCACCCGTCGGTATGGTTCGACGTAATCAATCAGGTCGAACGTGGTACCACTGTCTCAAAGGATTGAAGCAAAACACCATACAATATATGCTTGACTAGTACCCGTAGCTCTATCTTCCCTACGCGGGGGGTACACTCCCCCCCGTCTATGGCTCCGCCAACACCGGCAGTACCTGACGTGGACCACGACGACGACGACGATGTTCCAGAGGTGACCGAGGTAGAGATGAGAGTGGTGGTACAAAGGCTGAGTGCCAAAAATACCGCCCCAGGACCCGACGGCTTGCCTGGAAAAGCCTGGGTCCTGGCTATGGAGGCTCTCGGGCCTCGATTGAGGGGGCTCTTTAGCGCATGCTTGGAGAGGGGCCAGTTCCCGCTTCGCTGGAAGACGGGAAAACTGGTCCTCATAGCGAAGCCGGGGCGCCCTGCGGACTCTCCGTCCGCGTACCGGCCCATTGTGCTGCTCGACGAGGTGGGCAAGCTCTTTGAAAGAGTCATTGCAAACCGCCTCGTCGCGCGCCTAGCACGGGTAGGGCCGGACCTTTCGGACGGCCAGTTCGGCTTTCGCAGGATGCGCTCCACGGTGGACGCCATCATGCGCGTGCGAGCCCTCACGACGGGGGATGCGGTGTCCCAGGGCAGGTGTGTCGTGGCAGTGTCCTTGGACATTGCCAACGCCTTCAACTCCCTGCCCTGGAGTAGCATTGGAGTGGCACTCCGGTACCACCGGGTGCCCGACTACCTCTGTCGTGTGATCGAGGCCTATCTTTCAGAGAGGTATATCATCTACCCCGGTCACCAGGGAGAGTGGAAACGTCGAGAGATGT
Source organism: Leucania comma (assembly GCA_958295575.1). NCBI lineage: Eukaryota > Metazoa > Arthropoda > Insecta > Lepidoptera > Noctuidae > Leucania > Leucania comma. Next base: position 15,293,046 of record OY282477.1, on the reverse strand, counting down.
CGTGCGGTGTTCCGCAGGGATCGGTACTAGGACCACCCTTGTGGAACATCGGGTACGACTACGTGCTGCGCGGCGACTTCCCCGACGGGGTCAGCGTGGTCTGCTACGCGGACGACACGTTGGTCCTAGCGCGGGGAGAGTCGTACCGGACGGCGGTCGAACTAGCGACACGCGGGGTTGCGATAGTCGTTGAAAGGATACAGCAGTTGGGACTCGAGGTGGCACTGCACAAGTCCGAGGCCATGTGCTTTCACGGCCCTCGGGGTGCGCCACCACCGGGATCCCAGCTAACGGTAGGAGGGGTTCACATCAGCGTCGGGTCGACGATGAAGTACCTGGGACTCGTCCTCGACAGCTGGTGGAACTTCAAGGAGCACTTCCGACGTCTGGCTCCCAAACTGAATCGGACTGGGGCTGCTCTCGGGCGGCTCCTGCCCAACCTCAGGGGACCAGACGCCTCCTGCCGGAAGCTCTACGCGGGAATCGTTCGGTCCATGGCCCTCTACGGGGCTCCGGTGTGGGCACCGACGTTGCAACAGCAACCGAGGGCACAGCTGAATGCGTGCCAGAGGGTCATGGCAATACGCATGGTGCGAGGGTACCGAACGATTTCCCGCGAGGCGGCGACCCTCCTTGCTGGCCAACCGCCATGGGATCTGGAGGCAACAGTCCTTGCACACATGCACGATAAGCGCATGGAGATGCAACGCCGGGGCGAAATTCCGCTGCCGCGACAAGTCGAGGCATGGCGGACAGAGCTCCGGCGGGATCTCATGGCGAAATGGCGTCAGCGACTATCGCAACCTCGTTCGGGGCGCGCCACAATAGGGGCGATAAGGCCCATCCTTGAGGCGTGGCTGGAAAGACCTCACGGCGCTCTCAACTTCCGCACGACGCAGGTGCTTACCGAACACGGAAAGTTCGCTAAGTACCTGTTCCGGATTCGTGCGGAGGATTCGCCCGGGTGTCGCCACTGTGCGGAACACCCGGAGGACACGGTGGAGCACACTGTAGAGGTGTGCCCCGCCTGGGCGGAGCATCGCCGTGTCCTCGTGGGGGCGATCGGCGGCAGCGATCTCTCTCGCCGGGCCTTGGTTCAGGCCATGGTCCGTAGTGAGGAGGGATGGCAGGCGGTCGCCTCCTTCTGCGAAGCAGTAATGCTAGCAAAGGAGGAGGCCGACCGCATCAGGCAGAGGCAACGGGGCGCTCGCCCCAGCCGCCGCCGGGATTCCGATCCCGATTTCCGGCCACCGTAGGCGCGGGCTTGTGAACGGCGTGCAATGGGTAGCACGCTGTCCGATCGTCCGGTAACAGACCGGACCGAGCCCAAGTCGTCGACGGCGCGTTCTGTTCCCGCGCGCCTCAAGGAGTTGTCAGCAAACCGTAGAGGCCCAGCCTACTAACTGCAGGCAGGCAGGGTCGAAGCCTGCTGGGGTCAAGGGCCGTTTTCTGAGAGGAAGGCTCAGCCCCGGCACTATAGGCAACGAAGGAACGGGGTAGGTTTTTAGTCAGTAAGAGTCTGACACTACTTCCCGCTCCGCCCAAGGGCGGGATTTGTCATTGGATGATTTTACCTACCATAAAAAAAAAAAAAAAAAAACCCGTAGCTCTATCAGGTAGATATTATATTGTCTGTAAAGATAAAAGTATGTGTAGTGGTGGCCAAGTGTTAACGGCTCCGACTTACGAGTTTTAGGTTGCGGGTTACTTAGTTAGGCACATTACTTTGTGTAATTTATTTCATCACCACTGCTCTCGAAACGGTGAAGGAAAACATCGTGTGGAAACCGGCATGTCCTAAAACTAGAAAAAAAAATCGAAGACATGTGACATCCACCAACAGTGGCAACATTATAAGGCTGATGATATGCTATGTTATGCTAAAGATATAAGTCAGATCTATGTCCCGATTTTTTTAAGCAGTAGTAGAGGTTTATTAAGTACACAAACACATTTTGATGCTTTTGACGGCAAGCAATATAAGTAAGACGTGATAGTGTTTTTTTACCTATTCCCTAGAAACACCTAAGTGCTCGATTACAGAGACGCGGCGCGTTGCGCGGCGCGTCGGGCGGTCCGTCGTATATTGCCTTAGGTTTGTGTTTGCGCGAGCGATGACGCGGCCCGCTGCTGCAATGTACGACGAAACGCCCAACGTGCCGCACAATGCGCCGCGTCTCCGTAAACACGGCCTAAAAACGAGGGATTGCAGAAAGTTGCTCATTTATTTACGAGTATTAGCATCATGCCACAGACTTTGGAATATTATAGGAAAAATATTTTAAAACATTTTCAAGTAGGTACTGCTACTTTTACAGACACAATATTACAACACCAAAGTCCATAAAACACACGAGATTAAGGGCCGGTTCTAGTCACTTATTACTCACTTACTTTTTTTTGTATGAACTTCGCTCGGGATTATGTCGTCTTCGCGACCCCAAAACAGCGGTTTTATTTTTATGTAAAAAAACAACAACTATTCAAGATTTTTGTTTTAACTTTCAAATAGTTCCGTAACGTAATCTCGTAGATAAATACGTTTGAAATCGTAAATTATGGTCAGATTCGCGATTTTTTTTTATCAAGCCAACTAATTTATATCGTGTTTTCATTTTTGCCAAGCCCTTGGCCATATAGTCAATTTTAATAAAATAAATTTTCATGGTCTTCTCTTTTATATTTTTGGATTTCCATAGGTTTAAAAAAGTTCAAAATGAGTAGAACCGGGCCTTTATTGAATTGCATGGAAACAAATTGACAAAAAATTACAGAAAAAAAAATGGCCCCATCGCATTATTTCTACGTTGACTTTATGATGGAGCTTGCGCGCTCCAAAAAACCATAGGTCTGTATCGTTGAGGTAACGGCCCTAAAGCCCCAGCCACTGCACGGATTCCGATTCCGATTTCCGGCCACCACCATAGGCGCAGGCTTGCAAACAGCAAGCAATGGGTAGCCCGCCGTATGACCATCCAGATCGGACCCAAGTCGTTAACGGCGCGTAACGTTGCATACGCGTCTGAAGGAGATGTCAGCAAACCAGGCCTCTACAGCAGTACAGCAGGGTCGAAGCCTACTGGGGCCATAGGTACTGAGAAAGTGTACCCCGGGTATTTCTTTACAAAATCGATGACCCCGGGGCCCTGGAACGAAGGCAAATTAGGAACAGGAATGCGGTTTTTTAGTCAGTAAAAGTCTGACACACCCTCTTGCTCCGCTCAAGAGGACGAAAAGTGATTGGATGATATCCCACCTAAAAAGACCCCTTTCTATCTATCTAACATTAGTTTTAGTATATGCAAAACCCGAAACACGTGTCTAGTATTTTAAATCCGCCCCCAAGGTGACCTATTGACCTTTTTATGTGAAAAATCTATGTATAAAATTTTCATAATGTATCATGAAAAATCACAAAGTTATATGCTTTATAATTATGTTACCTGGTTGTCCGCACAAATACATGGTCACTGAACTATCCGGGTGGCTGAGGGATTGTATTGCTCCCGCATCCGGTTGGTGCGCTGGCGCCAAATGACAAATGTTATATCAATGCACAGCCGGACCTACTGGGACAAAGAGTGGTTTCCTTTTGAGCACTAAGATGGGATTTTGGGGGGAAACGGTGCCGGTGCAAAGTTTGTATGACGAAATCTACTTTCACACGGAGTTGAGAGAACTTTAAAAAGTAGTTTCGAGTTTATTTTATTATCCTTCCAAGAAAAGATAACATCCAAGTTAAAAGCTAAGCTGCATACCTACATATGTATCATCTATTTTTCAGAGATCTTTAAATCATATTAATTACTGCAAAAGTAATTAACGCTTTCATAGCATTCGTTAAAAACTAGTCTTGCCGCCAACCCAACAGTTAGAATGGTTTCATGCAATAGCAACCAGTAATATTATTTAACTTTTAATTGAGATAAAGAGAGTGTGAATTTAGAATGAATGAGATCTCCAGGTAAATGAAATTCCTGTGAATTATGAAAGCGTTATTTGATTAATTTAATAATATTAACATTATTTTGAGAGAAAAAAAAGAAAGATGTAGTTTTGCCTACATTTGAAGTCGAAAATAAAGTTTTGATTCGAGCTGAAAATTGCTACAAAGATTTTGATCATTAAGAAAGTAAGATTTAATTTAATTCCTCTTCGTAGTATAAGATAGGTACCAGATATATTTATCAAATAACTCCTCCCGCTCTGGGTGAACCAAGAAGGAGTGTCAGAGTTTTATTTACTGAAACCTGGGTCTTAGAAACAATACAACCTTATAACCTTCAATATTAAAGAAGAATTTCCCACTTTTAGTACCAGTAGTTTCGGCTATATGTTGATCTGTTAGTCAGTCAGTTTCTCTTTTTATATTTATAAGACTAGATTTATGAATTGAGTATTTTGAATTTAGAACGTTTCAAACCTACTTTTAGGACAAATTTTGACAGGTTGTCGGCTTAAAGTAGAGTTTGAGATATATTCAATGACATATTGGGTATAATACATTTTAATTCCCTCACGTCTACTAGTTCCGTCTCACATAGCGCCATCCCGCGAGTGTTGCGAGGCGCCATCTTGTACTAATTGGTGCGCGACGCGAAGATGTTCTGACGATTTATGGCGCACCTACCGCGTCGTGCATTTAATACTTTACACGCAATTTTTATATTAAAATCGTGTGTTACTGTATTGTTTTTAATTTCAGCATGGAGTTCAGTGGCTCAGTGGAAACGGGCGTGAAACGTCGTAGTTTCAAACGTTGCCGGATTTACGTACTTGCCGACGCATGGGCACATTTTTTAAATTTTTATGTGAATTTGAAAAACGAAAGCACATGAAACCGTTGGTCACGTTTGTCATATAGGTTTTTGACAGTCGTTACAGGTAGTACTGAAAGCCAGAAAGTCTAACCATCAGGTTAGTCTATTCAAGGACGACCGTGTTACCTAGTTACCGAGTTGTGGAGGTCTGATAGACAGTCGCTTCATGTAAAATACAGGTTTTCAGCCGCACCCGGTTAGACTGGAAGCCAACCAAAAGCTAGTTAGAAAAAGGCTAGAGCAACAGTGAGATGAGTTTTGACCTTCGACCCTAGTCACACAGGCAGACATTTTCACCATAATTTGTTCTAATGCTTCTATTGTGTTGAACTTCAACCCCTTTTTTTGAGGTGTAGATCGTCACTTCTACCACTCTGGGTGAGATATCAGATTTTTAACTACTAAAATCCTGTGTTCTTTCAGTTGCACGGTTGGCGCAATGATGGCTTAACGATTGACTGCTGTGCTGCGGGTCGCGGGTTTTTTTTATTGTGTGGAAAATCATCCAGTAACATCTTCCACCCTTGGGCGGAGCGGGAGCTAGTGTCAGATTTTTACTGACGAAAAAATCCACCCTGTTCCTTCGTTACCTTTCATATCAGGACCGAGCCTTTCTTTTAGAAGCAGACCCTTGGCCCCAGTAGGCTTCGATCCTGCTGGGTGCCTCCGATTTCCTGATAACTCCTTGAGGCGCGCGGGAACAGAACGCGCCATCGACGACTTGGGCTCGGTCCGGTCGGTTACCGGACGGTCTTGACCACTTTAGAAGAGCCCACAAGGTTTACGGTTAGGCTCAATAAGTGTTCAAATATTTTCTATCGACACACAAAAAAAAATTGACAACACACATCAATAAACATTAAAAATAAACTCCACTAGCTTCTACTAGTGGTTTGGTTTACGTAAATATTGAAAATATACAGCCTATATCACTCAGTGATACAGTAACTTTCTAATCATGAAAGAATTTTTAAAACTTATTTAGTATTTTTTGAGTTTATTCATTACTAGCGACCCGCCCCAGCATCGCACGGTTGCAATGGGGATATTAAATAGTTTAAGCATATATTATACATATAAACCTTCCTTTTGAATCACTCTATCAATTAAAAAAACCGCATCTAAATCCGTTGCGTCGCAAAGATCTAAGCATACATAGGGACAGACAGCGGGAAGCGACTTTGTTTTATACAATGTAATGACAAATAAAAATAAAAATCTATTTATAATATTAACTACCTGATCCGGCAAACAATATTCTGCCACATAAATGTATTAGATATCAAAGATAAAAATAGGGATTCGAGGTAAAAGGGTAAAAAATAGCCTATTGTCAGACGTACCAAAAATACACAAAAAAAAAAACATAAAAATTGGTCAAGCCATTTCGGAGGAGTTCAAAGACTGACATGATATTTCTATTTAATAAACTAGCTTTATCTATCTATCTACTTTATGGCTTGGCTTTTTGCCAACGTCAAAGTCGGTTTCTCTATACAAACTTCCAGCTCCCCCGTTTTGCCGCCGGGATTCCGTCCCGATTTCCGGCCACCGTAAGCGCGGGCTCGCGGACGGCGGGCAATGGGTAGCTCGCTGTCCGTCCGTCCGGTAACAGACCGGTCCGAGCTCAAGTCGTTTACGGCGCGCACTGTTCCCGCGCGCCTCAAGGAGTTGTCAGCAAACTGTAGGGGCCCAACAGGGCCGAAGCCTACTGGGGTCAAAGGGTATGTGAAAATGGCACCCGGGGCCGTGGGACCAAGGCGAAGAATGGAACGGGGTAGGTTTTTAGTCAGTAAGAGTCTGAGACTACTTCCCGCTCCACCCAAGGGTGGGATTTGTCATTGGATGATTTTACCTACCATAAAAAAAAAGCTCCCCCGTTTTACCCCCTTAGGAGTGGAGATTCGTAAAATCCTTTCTTAACTGATGTCTACACCCTATAAGGAACCTACGTAACAAATTTTAAGTTTGCAGGTGGTATAGTTTCTGAGATTTCGTGATTAATTAGTGAGTGGTATTTCGCTTTTATATATATACCTAATTACCTAAATATAATTATGGAGGGCTAAGGTCCACTTGAAATAGCAGATTTTCAGAGGTATGTGTTATAGTTTCTGAAACTTGATTAATCAGTGGGTTACATTATTTATATTGATTAGGTATAAATTCAGTACCAGGAAAATTTAAATCAGTATACATATAATTCTTATTTTTAAAGTCTATTTTTTATTAGCCTCCTCAATAGAGCACGTCACGGCAAAAGAAAAAGTTAATATTATAAAATATTAGATGCAATTCTACGGTACATTTTCTTTTTCTTTGAAAGTTATGATTGGGAGAAAATCTCACTAGTAAGATCGCCAACTTTGCCTTATTATAGCATAGCCTGATGTTGCGAGCTACCTTGAAGCGAGGTTAGCATGGATATGTCTTAAAATTTATTTATTAGTCGTTAGCAACCCGTCCCAACTTCACACTAGTGTTAGAACTATTTGAAATTCTCTCACCTAGATCTTTGTCACTAGAATCACTCTATCTAGTAGTGAAAGCTGTATTGTATTTGTAATGTTTGACTTTATCGCTAACAGACAGGCAGACAAACACTGGGAGAATTTGTTTTATAAGAAGTAATAAAATGTAAAGAGGTGATCTTGTATTTAATTACTGGAAGACCAATATTTGTTCTACCAGGAGGCCTCTCTGTTATTGCCTTACCTGTCGTTATCACACCTTGCTATGTGTCCTGGTGTCTCGTCCAACAAAATTTGAGTTTTATATCTCGTTTTTCGATATCGAAGACGCCTTGGTGATGCGTTCATACCTTTTTATACATATTTATTATTATAACTGAAATCAAGGATTTAGGGATTAGCTAACTTTACTCTTTTACTCCTTATCTTAGTATTAATTTCTTTCCTACCCATATAATCGATATTTTTTCTACCTCTTTTCTTAAAGACGTTAACATCACATTAACATTATTCCTGTTCTGATACTCTTTATTCCTACACTAGCTTCTGTCAGCGGCGTCGCCCGCATAAAAGCAGATTTCTCCATACAAACTTTTGACCACCGTTTCATCTCCATGGGAGATAAATTTTAAAAAATCATCTCTTATTGCTGGCCTACCTGATAAAAGGAAACCGTGTGTAAAACTTCACGCTTTTAGGCCCAGTAGTTTTGACTGTGAGTTGATAATTATGTCAGTCAGTCAGTTTCTTCTTGCTAGCTACATCGGCAAACTTGGCACCGTCCAATCCTTTTTTCTCACATTTTAAACCTTCCCTGGACAATTACGAATATTTCAAGACCAAAATGAACCAAATCGATCCAGCCGTTCTCGAGTTTTAGCGAGACTAACGAACAGCTATTCATTTTTATATTTAAGAAGATTGAAGACAGATAAAGCGAGTCTAAGACAAACAATTTATATATAATCATGTCAAAATTTTATTATTGAAACATTTAGGTATATCCACACTATTCTTTCTGCCGTCGGCACCGTAGCCTCCTGTACTCCAGTCGCGTATGAAGGAAAATTAGACTTTTTAAACTTGCCTCCAGAACTTCGATTTTACCTCATTCCTGCGAGTTTGGAATAACTCCCCTGAGGTAGGCTGCATGCTTATTATCCAGTTTTTTAAGTCTTCTTCGTCATTCACTGGGTAAATCTTTGGCTTATTTAAACGTTGTTTTAACTTGGAATATTGCGTTTTTAAACAGCGATTGTTAGAATTTTTGCACAGGTACTAGCGGTCCTCACTGACGTAATCTTATCCGAAAGCTGACTTTTCGTCAGTAAAATTTGAGGGCCTGATTGCACCGCCACTTACCAGGTTCAATTGTATTTTCAAATTACACATGGATCCACTAAAACATACACGCAAAAAATCATTCAGATCGGTCAAGCCGTTTAGAAGGAGCTACGTGACAAACACACGAACATAAAATTTATATTTATGACGTGGCCAGATCATAGAAATTGATTTTGTCATGATATGTAGAAGCGTAAAACTGGCCAGATCGTTTTAAACGTTAAAGTTTGATGTGAAATATCATCATCAGCCTCGTTTGGCCTACTTTTTTTCCAATGATTATCATTAATGATAATGAAAGGTCCAAAAAAGTAGGGCAAACGAGGATTAAAGTATCATCAAACTTTAACTTTAAAACGATCTGGCGAGTTTTACTTGGACATATCATGAATTGATCAATTTCTATGATCTGGCCATGACATGTGTTTAAATATGTTTTATTTAAAAGCATGTAGATGTGATTAGCTGCCCCTAGTGCGAGTAGTTTTTACGTTAATGCGATGGAATCGTTCGCCGCGTTTGGATCTCTGATTGGTTAAGAGCTTGGAGCGGACCAATCGGAGCGCCGGACGTCATTAACGTGTAGATCACGTTATACAAACTTGCACTACATACTCTGTTATATACACCACTATTTTTTAATTATGGCAAATACTTAAAGGGCTTATTAGAAAAGGTCTTGTTATTATTTAAGTAAAGTCTCAATGCATAATATTCATAAACAGCAAAGTTATGAGCGTTTGTATAGATCCCAAAATCTCACTCAATTTCTGGAAACATTGTACAGGTTCTTGTTTATGAATGAAAGAATGTCAATAAAAATGGAAAAACACCGCGCTTAGTATTTTCTAGTAGTAATTGTTATGAATAATGATTAAATTATGAATTTACCAATAATGACAATAGTTCGTGGACAATTTTAGAATTTCGTTTTTTGTACTTTTGACTACACAAATATGATCAGTAACGGGTACTGATAGAGCCCCATTTTTTTGTGCACTAATTAAAAAATAGGGGTGTATACCGTGAAATTTTTGTGGTTGTTTTCCCACGGCAGAACGACTTGCCATAAGGAGTACTTTCGAAGCATTCAGTGAAAGTAAAAAAAAAAACTTTTTACAAAAAAAAAAAATAACCGACTTCACTACTCCTTATGGCAAGTCATTCTGCCGCGGGAAAACAATCACTACAATTTCACCGTGTATATCGAAGATCAACTTCTTCCCACAGTTTCATCTGTGAGTTTTGTTAGTAAAATTTATTCTATGACATTTTTCAGGACCTAAGCTATATTTATGCGTGTAAACATCTCGCATTTATTTATATAAGACTAATATGAAATTCAGAACATCCATTCATTTAATTTTAGTGTTTTCTATACTAGGTAGGCGTGAAAATAAGTCCAATACGATCATCATAAAAATAACCAATTGCAATAACACCTGCAAACCGCAAAGGAAACGGCAAAACCGATACTCGTAAATCTCTCAAAAAAATATCCGCCGGATAGCAACCCGTTGATAAACCAATTCACAATTTATTTGGGAACAGAATAAAAAGCAAAGGGCTGTGCGAGCATCCGAAACGTCATTTATAACACATCCTATCGGTTGTTTCCGAAACAATGTTCGCGAATGACAAACGATATGGCCACAGAGCTTGGAAGCGTCTCGACGGCTGTTGGTAAATAGCGGCACATTCAATATTTTCAATAAATAAAATAAAGAAGATTTATCAAGGCTTCCTTTTGTGTATTGAGTGGAATGAGAGGGCTTGTCAGACTTTTAGTGACTAAAACTAAACCTGTGTCCTTAGTTTATCAGTTGCGGTCTTGAGCCATGACTTTCTTTTTTCATTAATTCCCTGTGGTTCAAGCCGTTACATACATTTAAAATCAGTTTGAATGACTTTGACGCAAATTGTCATGACAAAGAAAAATACCCTCGATGTCAATAAAAATCAAGCTAGAACTGTCAATTTGATGATTGATGTGAGACCGAGTTGGAGGACATGACTATGAATGGGCCAAAGCCGACTTTGACAAACAGGTGCAACTGAATACGTGGCAGTTCTAAAATTCACCTGTTCACTCTGTTGTAATATCACATCACTAGTTAGTAAAACTAATGGTCACAACCCTAGTGAGTCATATTCTTCATTGTCGGTATAGGCGTGGCGGCCTAAGCAGTGTCTGATTAATCTTAATATTATGTACTTGTTCTAAGTCTAATAAATCTAGTATTCACTATATCAAGTGTTTCAATATAAACATTACATGGTGTCAGAAGTTAAGGAATCCAAGAAACACGAAGAAAGTCGCGAAAATGCAACATTCAAAGTCAGCGTCGACGGCCGGCAGCCATGATTTTGAACGTGTCGATAGTCTGAACAATGCAATTAAAGCCTTGCAAATCACCTCAGATTCCACAAACAACAATGCGGAAGCATGGAAACGCTGGTGGCAGCAATTTGAGCTGTATTTGTTAGCCACAGGTCTGGACAGGGCAGGTGAAAAACGCAAGATCGCCATTTTACTCCATCTCATTGGTGAGAAAAATTTTTCTTTGACATCCACTAGGATGTCAAAGAAAAATTCGACCATTTTTTTGAGCCAAGGAGAAACTTGACCATGTGCCGTTATAGTTTCTTCACAAGGAGACAACAGAAATCCGAGTCCATCGAGGGATTCCTGGCAGATTTAGAAAACAAAAGTCAAGAATGCGAATTTGGAACGCTCAGGGAATCACTCATCAGGGATATTTTTATCGCAAATCTAACTTTAGATTTAGCACATGTCCGTCAGAGATTGCTGCAGGAACCTGATCTGACATACCAGAGGATGCGAGATCTAGCAAGGACACTCATCGTTGCTCAGCAGGATGCAGAAAAGATGCTCAATGGTTCTACAAATGAAAATACGGAAAATGTCATGCATCTACGTCGGAGGAGCCGTAGTCGAGGGGAACGTCGACAGCGAGCTTCACCAGTCGGTCAGCAGGGATCTGGCGCAGGGAAGTCACCCAACAAGGGAAAGCAGTCTCCCAACCCTGAAAAGCGCTCGAGGACGTGTAGCCGCTGTGGGCAGTCTCACCGCTACAAGTGCCCAGCGCAAGGAGTAAAATGCAGGTCATGTAAATCTTTTGGTCATTTTGCTAAGTATTGTTTTACAAATAAAAAAGTCAGTTGCTTAGTGTCATTTAGTCATAATAATAGTCAAGATAATTTTGTTGGAATTATAAGTCATAAGTCAAGTCAATCCAACAGTCATTTAAAGTCACATAAACATGTCAAGTCAATAGGCACACCGTCACACACTATGCACCTACACCGACAATCACAGTCAGGATGGTCATATAATGGCCAGTCACAGTCTAGGAATGATTCCGATGATGAGATTGGTGTCATATCTGAGAGATCTCATGTAGACTCACATTGTCATAAAAAATATTATAAGTCATGTCTCAATGATGAAAGTGGTGAAAATGTAATATCTGAGAGGTCTAGAAATAGCCTCGGTGATGAAAGCAATCACCAGTCTGAGAGATTCAGTGTCAAGTCAAAGAAGTCAAATAAATATAGTCTAAGTCAAAGTTCATATCTCGATGATGAACACAGACACATGTCTGAGGAATCACTCACTATCACAACAAAACCATTTCATCAAAAGTCATTTGTTACACTTAAAACAAGTACGTCAATTACATCACCACAAAGTCAACAAGTCAACACAGTAGATACAACACAAAACAAATACTATTCTAATCAGTCATGGAACATAAACATTTTAGTAGGTCATACACAAATTAGTTGTATCATTGATTCAGGAGCTGATCTTAACATAATGTCAAAACAAACTTTTCTTTGTTTAAAACGTCATTCTCAAATGACACTTGTCAAATGTCAGATAAATGTCACTGGATTTGGTGGCAAGTCAATACCCATAATTGGTAAAGTCAATGTCAGATGCAGCTTAACCTTGAATAACAGTACTATTATAGAAAATATAGTATTTATAGTCGCAGATTTAGTTTGTCCAAATGTCCTAGGTCTTCCCACTTGTGAGAAATTAGGTATAATTAAAAGAGTTTTTTCAGTGTCAAAACAAGATTTTTGTCAACAAATTCTTACACAATACAATGATGTATTCCAGGGTCTTGGATGTCTGCCTCCTGTCTGTCACCTGAAACTCAAACCTGATGCAGTGCCATGTGTGGATCCTCCCAGGAGAGTACCATTTGCGTTGCTCGATAAACTTCGAGGAGTTGGATCGCATGGAAAGAATGCAAGTGATTGAGAAAGTCACTAAGCCTACAGAATGGGTCAATAGCATAGTAATTACTGTCAAGAGTTCAGGTCAGTTGAGAATTTGTTTAGATCCTAGCAATTTAAATAAGAATATTATAAGGGAAATCTATCCACTTAAGTCAATTGATGAGATAAGATCTCAGTTAGTTGGAGCAGAATGTTTCTCTCATTTAGATGCTTTTTCAGGATTCTGGATGTTAAGATTAGATGAATATAGTTCTGATTTATGTGTCTTTCAAACACCTTTTGGTAGATATAAATATTTAAGATTGCCTTTTGGTATAAATGCATCATCAGAAATATTTCAGAGAGTTATGATGAATTTGTTTGGTGATTTAGAAGGAGTCTTAATATTCATCGGTGACATTCTTGTCTATGGACCGAATGAGGCCATACATAATGAGAGATTACATAAAGTCATGCAAAGAGCACGTCAAGTCAATTTAAAGTTCAATAAGTCAAAATGTAAATTTCTAGTTTCTGAAGTCTGTTTTTTAGGTTATGTTTTTAGTAATCATGGTGTTAAGGTCGATCAAGAAAAAGTAAAAGCAATTGTCAATATGCCTACACCACAAAATGTCAAAGAATTGCAAAGAATTTTAGGTATGATCAACTATTTAGGTCCCTTTATTAGCAATTTGTCAGAAAAAACTCAAATTTTAAGAAATCTTTTGAAAAAAGATTCAGTCTGGACTTGGGATGAAAATCACAGTAAATGTCTTAAGAGTTTAATAGATGAAATCACAAAGTCACCAGTCTTAGCTCATTATAACCCCAATATTCCATTAGTCAGCATTGGGAGCAGTCATTTCACAAAACAATAAACCCATTGCTTATAGTTCAAAAACACTAACAGAAACTCAGTCTAGGTATGCTCAAATTGAGAAAGAATTGTTAGCAATACAATTTGGTTGTGAAAAGTTTCACCAGTATGTATATGGTCATAGGGTAACTGTCCATACTGATCATAAACCCTTAGTCTACTTATTTGATAAACCATTACATGATGTACCAGCTAGATTACAGCGAATGATGTTAACTTTACAAAAATATGATTTGAAAGTTATACATGTCCCAGGAAAGCAGATGTATATATCAGATACATTGTCCAGAGCAGCCTTAAAAGATCATTATATACCAGAGAATGAATCAGAAATGTCTTGTCATGTCAATTTAATGTATTCAAATTTAGCTGTCACAAAGGAATACAGTACAAAACTGCTGCAACACACAAATAAAGATGAAACTTTGCAATTGTTAAAGAAATATTATTATGAAGGTTGGCCAAAAAATAAAAATAAAGTCAGTCCATTGGCAAACCATTTTGGAGTACACAAGCTGAAATTCATGTAGTCAAAGATTTGTTGTTTAAAGGTTCAAAATTAATAGTACCTCAGTCTATGTATAAAGAAATGTTGGCTAAAATCCACGAAGGTCACCAAGGTATAAATAAATGTTTAAAAGTAGCAAGAGATTCTTTGTATTGGCCAAGCATGTCAGCAGATATTAAAAATGTGGTAGAACAGTGTCTCATATGTGCAAAATATAAACCTTGTAATCAAAAGGAACCACTACAAAATTTTGAAATAAATAAGTATCCATGGCAACAAGTTGGTATTGATTTAATGTATTTCGATAACCTTACATATTTAATTGTCACAGATTATTATTCTAAATACATAGAAATAGCTTTGTTAAATAAAAACAGTACAGCCAAAAATGTAATTACACATTTAAAGTCTATTTTTGCCCGTCATGGAATACCTTTGTCATTAGTGTCAGATGGTGGACCTCCTTTTCAGTCATCAGAATTTAAAAATTTCCTACATGAATGGGACATAGAACATAATATAACTAGCCCATATCATTCACAGTCAAATGGACAAGCAGAAAGTTCAGTCAAAATAGTCAAAAATATGTTAAAAAAATGTAGAGAAAATTCGTCTGACCCATATATAGCCTTATTACAATATAGAAATACACCTAAGAATAACCTACCATCTCCAGCACAATTGTTAATATCTAGGAATTTAAGAGATAACATTCCAATGTCATACAAAAAATTAAAACCAAAAGTTGTAACAATTAAAAATTATAAAGAGTGTGTCAATAAGAATAATGAAAATAAGTCAAAGTATTATAACAAGAATACTAAGTCATTGTCAATATTATATCCCAATGATCATGTCTACTTCAAAAGAAAACCAAATTATAATTGGGAACAGGCCATTGTCAAACAAAGGTTGTCAGGTAATAGGTCATATATCATTGAGGATGTTGTCGTCACCTCACACCACTTTAAGTATCTCGGGGGATGAATGATATAATCGGTGTAGGTACAACAAACATGGATGTTAGAATGCATCACATACCTGCCGATCTGAACTGCCAATCTTCGTAATAGATTTCTTTCTCTTATATATCATCTGCTTCGCTTATGACTGAACTTCTACCATCTGTAAAGTTTAAAGCTCCCTGAACATGATATATATCAACGCAATTAACCCTAAACTTATTGTGTAAACAATACACCAACAATAACATCTGAAGAACATCATTTCAACAGTGTATAATCAATAGCTGTACCAGGATGAATATGACATAATAACAGCTTCATCACAAATCATTAAACATGAGGTTAAATAAATATTAGAGCCCGAACTCCCTCGGGACTCCTCCCCCAGGATCAGGTCCTGGGAGCATCAGGTTAGGTTAAAAGAGGAGCCCGATCGCCGTCGGAGCTCCCTCCCCCAGGATCAGGTCCCGGGGGGACCAGCTGGCTCAAATTGGTGTATAACACACCCATGTAACATCGGAACCCGGAGGAAACCACCTCTCCAGGACTCGGCTCACACCCCTATCATACTAGAGGCAGCCTACCCGTTAAAACGTACATGCCGGAATCCTGGAGACTAACTCGCCAGGCCTCAGCTACTTCCGCCCTCTCCGCCCGGAAGCAACCTACTCCGCTAACCTTCCGCATCGGGATCCTGGAGATTAACTCTCCAGGCCTCATCATACTGACGCCTCTCGCCCCATCAGTATATTACCCCGAGCGAGTCTACTAAACCTCATACAGTTAGGCATTCACCTTTAACATTAACATTTATAGGAATCAATTGCGCTGAGACACCAAATAACCACACAGAGCTTGACTAAGATATTAACATAAGTAATACTTAGCTTTCATGCCTTCGACGTCTGGATACATGTCCCTCTTCCAGACACGGCACGAAAGGTCTTTAATTAACATAATTCACGCTCGGTACACAAGTTATCACAGTATACTTGCATCTTAGCAACCTTTAGAAATGGCGGTATAGAGTTACTGTTCGCGCCAACTAATATTTGTAAAGTCTATTATCTATGCTTACCATAGTTAGTCAAGATAGCCCTCGGGATGTTGCTAGTGTTGAATTTATATATTTGGTCTATGGATTCGCGTTAGTCGCGACAGATGTCAATGGAGTTAGGTATAGGAGAAACAGAATTCACCTAAGGCATAAATATTCTCCTATGTTATCCAACTCGTCGCAGGGGAGAGAGGAAGTTGATAGTCAGGAGTCAGCACCTCAAGAATCCTCATCTCAATCCATAGGTCAAAAGTCAACCCGTTATGGTAGAATTGTAAAGCCAACTAGAAGGCTAATTGATGAAATCAATTAAATGTACTAAAGTGTATTTTAGATTAAGTCATATTTAAGCCAAGATGTTTTGTATTGTAAAACTAAATAAGTACTTGTCAGATACTTTGTATTGTCAATTGAATTTAAGTCAAGTCCGTCCACAGCCTATGTTACATTGTTTGTTAAAGGTTAATTTGAACTTAACAAGGGGGATGTTGTAATATCACATCACTAGTTAGTAAAACTAATGGTCACAACCCTAGTGAGTCATATTCTTCATTGTCGGTATAGGCGTGGCGGCCTAAGCAGTGTCTGATTAATCTTAATATTATGTACTTGTTCTAAGTCTAATAAATCTAGTATTCACTATATCAAGTGTTTCAATATAAACATTACACACTCATCTATGATCGTCATATTTAATAATAATAATTTAACTTTTATTTCAGACAAAGTCTATAATGTTAGTAGTACAAATCACTTAGTATCTAATGTTAGTAGGTACATAATTATAAATAAAATATTTGATGAAACTTAGTAAAATAAATCTGAATGAAATTGGATTGAATTAAGTTGAATAAAATCCAAATCAAAATATACGCTATCGACAGCCATCTTGTTTTTTTTTTTTTTACAAAATTGCATGACAGTTTCTCAAACAACGCCTCCCTGTCACTATCCTTCAAGTCAAATTAAACTGTTGTAGACCTTTGAGTAGAGCTTAACGTAGTCAGCGAAACTTGTTTTGCTGCCGTCTTTACACGCTGCCAGATAGCGGCGCAATCTTACTCTATGGATGCGACGGACTCGAATACATCGTAGGTACATTTTATTGTCAGACGGTTGAATGTTGAAGTTTATCTGTTTTATAGTTTCAAGTGAACAATAAATATGCAATAATTATAAAAAAAAAAAGACAGCAATCAGGAAGTTTTGAAGATAACTTCTAAAATTTTTGTATTTAGCTTGTTTGAAACATCGATCATTAATTCAAATTGTTGTATTTATAGGTATATCAGTGTTTGAAACATGTAAAATATATTGGCAAACTTTTTCTGTAATAACAAATCTGAACATACGTAAAATGTAAAAGAATTGTCCTTTGTAAACTATTAAATAATTTTAACGTGTGACGTGACGTGTAATTTGATCTATGATATTTAGTGATTTTTCTTGGTTAAAAACTCTTAAACTCTCGCTCAAAAATATTATAACCTTTAAATGTAAGAACTGAACAAATATAATTTTCAAAGATCAATATCAGTTTAACATGTATTTATTTCTTATTGTAATTATGCCCTTATAACAATGCTCGATAAATCACATGATTATTTTAATTAGAACAAGCTACGACTACAAATTAGCTTAAACTGACTCAGCTTTAAATAACTTCAAACCAATAAAATCAATAACAGTTCAAAATACTCCGTTCCACAAAAAGAACAGTTCCACAAAATATTCGCCCAGCGAATCGTCTTCAAAGGCGCACGGGGACGTTATTTGTCCTATTTCTTTATGCCAAACATAAAATGTTCCGTTGAGACCTCTCAAAGAGATCCGTCTGTCTGTCTGTTCGCAGCCAAAAAGCTCTCGAGAAAATTTTTCTATCAGCCGATGTCGCCCTCTATTTGCTAAGACCTGTTTCGTTAGAGACAGTGTATGTTTCCATTGAGTTTAAGATTTGTCGATATTCCTTGTAATTGAATTGTCATTTTATTAATTGACATTGCTTGGTTTCGATCTACCATACCAGAGTACTCTACATTAAGAAATGAACAACGCTGCCCACATCGATATAAGTCTTATATCTATGGCTGCCCTATCCAACAATGTTGATCCAACAGTCAATTTTTCCGATTTATTTTGTTTCTCAAATAAATTAGTTTTAGTTTTTTTGTTATCTTTTATCGATTTAATATAAATATGGTTTTTACGGAGAATCTCTTGACTCCTAAGTCAAAGTACCAGCAGATATATTTGTGACCTTGTAATAAGATTTACATGTCCATACTTTTTTTTTATTGTTTCATGATTTTATGTTTGAATGTGATTACTTGTTTTAGTAAAATAAAGAATTAATTAATTTATTTTATATATAATTATTTATTTTATCCGAATGGTTCAATCGTGAAAACAACAGTCTATTATAATATCTAACCTAAAACCCTTGTCAGTTGAGGCATCGCTATGAATGTTGTGTATTCAATAGAAAGAATTGTTATTTTTTTTGTAAGCAATAAGAATCGGAACCACCTAAAGATATTCGTATCTTTATTTATTTTTTTAATATTTCTTGATTAGAATCTTCCTCTGACCTTGCCACCTACACAATTCTCGCGCCGCATCAAACATTGGAAACAAGCAAGTCTCTTTGCATGTAGGACGTCGAGTCTTCGGCAAATATGGACACCGCGTATGAAGTCAAACAAAATTACGTATTCCATAAAAATATACCCCTTTTGCGCACGTGACAAGCGAAGACGTGTCAATATGAAGCCATAACTGTAGTTAGTTTCGTACGAGTATGTTCAAAATTCAATTCGAGATGCCTGATATTCATTGTATGGCTACATATGTATTTACTTTTAAAACAAGTAAGTCTTAAACCTCCGTTCGCTAGTCCTATAAGGATCGAGTACGAGTCATCGACGGCGCGTACCATTCCACGCCCGCCTCAAAGAGATGTCAACAAACCGTAGGGGCCCAGTAAAGGTGATGCCTGCTAGGGCCATAGGGAAAAGTTTGACACGCCTCTCGTGCCACCCTAGAGCGGGAGAAGTCATTAGATCATTGCCCACGTTAAAAAAGACTCTTCATCTTTATGTTTTGGAGAAGTCCGCAACACCATTGCTTAGCATGGCAGTCCCTGAAAACCAGATTCAACAGTGGCGATGAAAAGGAAAGTTCTGAGACAATGCAGTTAGAGGAGGACTGTTAAAAGGAGTCTGTCTTGGATCCTGCTACGTACTAATCACAAAAAAAAAAAACAGCAATGACGTAAGATAGAAAAATAGAAGCAGAAGATACGACTTAATAAACTAGTGCGCCTCGTGATCAACGATTGCATTGCTGCTTACCATCATGTGGGATCGCAATCAAACACTAGTTTATATCAATTAAAAAAAACCATTAATGTAATATGGGTTAATTGATTTACTGTCGACAATAACACTAGCTAAGTACCTGATAGTTTTTTTTATGGTTGGTAAAATCATCCAATGACAAATCCCGCCCTTAGGCGGAGCGGGAATAGTGTCAGACTCTTACTGACTAAAAACCTTCCCTGTTCCTTCCCTGCCTTGGTTCCAGGGCCCTGGTAGACATTTTCATACCTCCACAGAGCTCCAGACTAGGCCTCGATCCTACCGGGCCCCTACAGTTTGCTGACAATTTCTTGAGGCGCGCGGGAACAGTACGCGCCGTAAACGACCGGACAGCGATACGGATATCGACATGGATATCTATGGACAGCGAACTACCCATTACCCGCAGTCCGCAAGCCCGCGCCTATGATGGTGGTTTTCGGATTTTCTATGATGTTTTTAAGGTTCCGTACCTCAGCTGGCAAACACGTCGCCCATGTAGGACCACTTTGTTGTTCTTCTTTTGGGCAGAGCGAGAGGGTGTGTCAAAATTTTATTAACTCAAAACTCACTCCTGTTCCTTCTTTGCCTTCGTTCCAGGGCCCCGGGGTTCACTTTCGTACAACCTGTGGTTCCAGTAGGCTTCGACCCTGCTGGGCCCCTACGGTATGTTGACATCTTCGAGGCGCGCGTGGAACACCGCGCCGTCGACGACTTGGACTTGGTCCAGACGGTTACCGTCAGCAAGCGTGCGTCGCCGTCCGCAAGCTCGCGCTTCGTCTGTCTGTCTTCAATACCTTTTTCTCATCAATCTGAAATAAATATCAAATTCTCAGGTCAGCTACGCCTTGGAGCAGTGAAAATATTAAACTTCAAAGTCAGCACTATCTCAAGCTGTATGTTCGGTGTATGATACAATTTTGAGACTTGAACGGAAATCAAAACATTTTTGGCACTTCCCGTTGACCCAACGTCCTGAATAAGGAAAAAATTATTTATATAAATTATTTTTTTTTGATTTATAATAACGTCACAAAATAAGTACTTTTTTGCGATTCGGAAAAATCTTTGAGAATCGATTTGGGAATCGAAATTTATAAAAAGTAAGTTTTTACGAAGCCGCGAGTTTGGCTTGCATTTGACCGTTTGTTTTTACTATTACCTATCGAAAATTATACTCTATTAGCAGCATCTCTTTTCTCGCCATCTTATTTATTGTGAAGTTCTGAAAAAAAAATTACGTACAAGATCCTCGCGCGTGGATTAAATATACATCTGATCCTGTCTAACTTGTATTGCATTGAAAAACCGGCCAAATGCATGTCAGACTCGCGCATGAAGGGTGACTAGGTAAACAACAGAACAACAACAAAATAGGCAAAAATTGCGTTTTCTGTTTGAGCCCTTAAATATTTAGTTTGAATTACTTTTATTATATATAATAAAATATAAAATTGACAATTCACTAGTGTTTCATGTACCGATTCGACCATCCGCGGAATCAAAACGACCAAATTTTAACGGTTATAGTAAAAAAAAAAAACGTAATAATATGCAACTCTTGACTTTGTCTAAAGGCAACCTGTACTTTTATTTTTACTATTCACTATCGACAAGAAAAATAAATAACAAATGCACAAAATAATCGATCTCGTATTTCTCAGGCCATTTTACATTTCATAATTAACCATCTTTGCGGGCACAAAATACCTTCCCACTAATTAATTGACACGTAGCTAAGATGAATATTTGAAGACAGTAGCCGCAAGGATTCTGAACAGACGGCATCTATGGAATTCGACGGAGAATGTTTGCATTCCATTGGTTGACGGTGAACGTAACCTCATTGGTGAAGCTAGCTGTAATAATGCA
This sequence comes from Leucania comma, assembly GCA_958295575.1. Classification (NCBI taxonomy): domain Eukaryota; kingdom Metazoa; phylum Arthropoda; class Insecta; order Lepidoptera; family Noctuidae; genus Leucania; species Leucania comma. The sequence continues at coordinate 15,271,525 of OY282477.1, read as the reverse complement.
GTTAGATAGTGTTTTGTTTACTATGGTAAATTGGGTACTTGACACCTTTTTTTAGAGTTTCGTACATAGAGGGTAAAATGGAATCCTATTATTAAGACTCCACCGTCCGTCCGTCTGTCTGTTCGTCTGTCACCAGGCTATGTCTCATGAACCGTAATAGTTCGTTGAAGTTTTCAAAGGTTTTTTTTTTTACGTTAAGTAAAATCATCAAATGACAAATCCCGCCCTTGGGCGGAGTGGGAAATAGTGTCAAATTCTTACTGACTAAAAACCTACCCTGTTCCTTCGTTGCCTATCGTGCCGGGGCTGGACCTTTCTTTCAGAAACTGGCTCATGAACCCAGCAGGCTTCGACCCTGCCTGCCGATAGTATTTCATGTACCGAATTGACCCTCCGCGGGATTAAAACGACAAAAATTTAACAGTGTATACTTACTACGAGTAACATATTTTAAATGCGAATGTAACGTCTTTGTTTATTATACTTTCACGCTTTATCGGTTGTATGAATTCGAATGAAACAGGTAGACCATGTTTTAGAAGGACGTAAGATGGTATTCCCAGAGTATGTCCTATGTTCTCTTGAGATAATTTTCGAACATAACGCTAATGGTAGAAATATATTTACGCATAGCCTAATACCTATGAAAAAGCCTATGAAAGTTGGTAACACTGTTCCTTCTTCAATGAAATTTCAACAGAAAGTACTAGAAGCTACTTGAAATGTTTACTCGACTAAGAACAATTCAAAATGCCTAAAGAATCTGCTCACCGAAGCAGGTACTACAGTACACGGCACTGACTCGCTTTGTTTATTTGCTATCAAAAGAATTTTTTGTTTACCACCGTCATCTAATGAGACAGCGGATGCATTCATCTTTATTTATCGAGATGAAGCCGTCGTTTCTTTCCATTGTTCACGAGACGCGCCGCGAACCAACCGACAAAATATGTATTTAGTCTCCCGAACTGAAACTTTCGCGAAATTATTTTTTATAGTCAGCTTTACTGGGCTTTTTATGTACGTAGCACTGGCTTTTTATTCATTCCATACTGCGTATACCAATGTATCTCAATCGGGAAAGTTTCAAGAACAGTTTCATAACCTCCAAACTATGATACTGAACGATACTGAAGACAGATTCGACAAAGATCTCAAGTATATACTAGTGTGGGTGAAACAGAACATAATAAAAAACGAGAAATGGTTGCCGTATGAAGGACAAGCTGCATTCATTGAGAATAACTGTCCAGAAATCAATTGCTACATAACAACAAACCAGACTATACTCAACGATGATTACTCGAATTTCGACGCTATTGTTTTCAATATGAGTCTAATGGCAAAATTTAAAGGTTACGATGAACTCCCCAAAAAGAGGACAAAACGCCAAAAATACGTATTTTTCGGAATGCAGGCGGCCGACGACCATCCCATATGCAACATTCATGTAGACAACTTTTTCAACTGGACGTGGACTTACAAATTTTATTCAGATATATTCAGTCCTTATATTGAAGTGAAGAATCTGAATGGAAAAGTTGTAGCACCGAGTAGAAAGGTGCAATGGACGACCCATTTAAACCCGATTACGAAAAGTGATGTTAAAAAAGTGACTACAAAAACGAAGGCTATAGCCTGGATTATAGATAATTGCGCATTTGTAATGAGGAGACTGGTGCTCCTTCCTAAATTAACCAGAGCTCTGAAAGAATTCAATTTGTCTCTTGATGTGTATGGTTGTGATTATAAGCGGTGTCCTAAAGGAGGATGTTTGAAGGCAATTGAAAAGGAATATTACTTCTACTTGGCGTTTGAAGACGGAGTATCAGAAGACTATGTGACGGCAGAAGTCTTGAAAGGGTATCATCATGACGCAGTGCCAGTGGTGGTTGGAGGCGCTGATTATACAAAGTAAGACCTGTTCAATTTTATTATGCTTTACATTCGAATGAGATCTTAAATCAAAATCACCACCACTTGAATGCCTTTAAAATTATGAACATTTCGTCGATTTTTTTATGTTTTGTAGAATTTTAAATAATACTAGAAGATATTATTTTCTTTTTTCAAAATGCACTGCAATTACATAAAATTCATAGAAAATAATGGTTTATAGGGTAAAACATATAAATAATATATTTATTAGTAGCTTCTATAGCAGCGGTTACGCCCACGTGAAAAAAGGGTTTTCAATACAAACTTTGAACTTCCACTTCATCCCTTTAGAAGCCGAACCTTAAAAAACCTTTCTTAATGCCCATCTACTTTAAAAAAGGAAACTTTGTGTAAAATTTCACGTTAGTAGTCCCAGTAGTTTCGGATTTGCATTGATGTCAGTCAATTAGGTTCTCCTTGTATATTTATAGACATAACTCAGACCAGATCAGCAATCCTAATGCTAAGTTTACATGTGGGCCCAGCCTCGGCCAATCGTCGTTGTGTTAATGGGGTTTCCCCGTTTATACAATGGCTACACAATAGCGATTGGCCGAGGCTGGGCGAACACGTAAACGTAGCATTAGACATTATTTATTAGAGTATTTGTTTTTTTTTTAAACTTTCCCTTGTGTCTTGATACTTAAAGTTGGCGTAACATGACTGTCTTCCATTCTGTCCAGTCAACGGTCACGCTATCACCGACTCCTTTTCTTTACTTTCTTCAGCAGTTCTATGCATTATCAAGTTATATCATAGTTTTTTTAGCTGGCCTGTATGTATAGTGGTTAATGGCGCTGACTGCTATGCCAGAGGTTGTTGCTTCGATTTCCACCTAAGACAAATGTTTGTGTGATGAGCACGATCATTTGTTCTGTATATGAGTGTAACATTCTATAATGTAATTTATATATATATATATAACTATTTTTATCGGTTGTCTAGTACTGTTAGCACAAGGTCTGCTTAGTTTGGGACTAAATGGCGTTATATGAAAGTTGTCGAATATTATTATTATTATTTTTAAAGTCTAGATTTTAACAGCTCTTTTTTTCTCCTCAGGTTCCTCCCAGACAACTCATATATAAACTTCCAGTTCTATACAGAGGAAAAACTGGCAGCCCTCTTAGACTACACGATACGGAACCCATCGGTCTATCTTCAGTACTTCAACTGGAAGAATTACTACACAATAGAAAAGGTAGATGAATTCAAAGGATACTGCGAACTCTGCAAGATGCTCAATGACAAGAAGAAATTCCGAACGTTAAGTTCATATGCTAACTTCAGGTCTTGGTGGTACTATGGTCCATTAAGGGAGAAATGCCTTCCAAAAGGGGCAGAAAGACTGTCGGAAATTGACGAGTACCTTAAAGAACCTCTGATGATACGACAGTTTGCTAAGCATCGATTGGCAAACAGTTTGGCAAACCGTTTGGCAAAGTCAACAACGGTTGAAAGGACAGTGAAAAAAGTTGTTTGAATTTTTAATTTTATTTCAAATGGAGTATAGTGATGTATTACGTGTAAAAAAACAATTCGTTTTAATGATGTCGCCGGAATTGGCCAAGTTCACAAAGGATTCGTAAAATATAATGTTTGTATCGATTACAACAAACATACCTCTTAATTTAATTTTTAAAAATTAACCCAATATTATAAAAAAAAACTTGTGTTTAACCCCCGACGGAAAAGAGGGGTGTTATTACTAATGTAAATGGATAAACATTGATTTCCTAGGGAAAAATAAGATGCAGAAAAAGATATGATCTATGGTTTTTTTTTTTTTTGTGGTAGGTAAAATCATCCAATGACGAATCCCGCCCTTGGGTGGGGCGGGAAACAGTGTCAGACTTTTACTGACTAAAAACCTACCTTTCCATTCCTCGCCTTTGTCCCGGGGCCCGTGGTGACACTCTCGCATGACCTTTGGCCCCAGTAGGCTTCGGCCCTGCTGGACCCCTACAGTTTGCTGACAACTCCTTGAGGCGCGCGGGAACGGTGCGCGCCGTAGACGACCTGAGCTCGGACCGGTCTGTTACCGGACGGACGGACAGCGAGCTACCCATTGCCCACCGTCCGCGAGCCCGCGCCTACGGTGGCCGGAAATTGGGATCGGAAACCCGGCGGCGGCGGCGGCGTGTCCGCCTTTGCCTAAGGCGGTCGGCCTCCTCCTTTACTAGCATTACTGCTTCGCAGAAGGAGGCGACCGCCTGCCATTCCTCCTCGCTCCGGAGCATGGCTTGAACCAAGCCCCGGCGCGAGAGATCGCCGCCGATCGCCCCCACGAGGACACGGCGCTGCTCTTCCCAAGCGGGGCACACCTCGACTGTGTGCTCCACCGTGTCCACCGGGCGGTCCGCACAGTGGCGACACCCGGGCGTCGTCTCCGCACGAATCTTGTACAGGTACGGACCGAACTTGCCGTGTTCGGTCAGCACCTGCGCCAAACGGAAGGTGACGACGCCGTGGGGCCTTTCCAGCCACGCCTCAAAGAGGGGCCTTACCGCCTCGATCGTGGCGTGCCCAGCACGAGGTTGCGACAATCGCTCTCGCCATTTCACCATGAGATCCCGCCGGAGCTCTGTCCGCCATGCCGCGACTTGTCGCGGCAGCGGAGTTTCGCCCCGACGTTGCATCTCCACGCGTAAGTCGTGCATGTGTGCAAGGACTGTTGCCTCCAAATCCCACGGTGGTAGGCCAGCAAGGAGGCTCGCCGCTTCGCAGGACACCGTACGGTATCCGCGGATCATCCGGATGGCCATGACCCTCTGACAGGCGGTTAGCCGGGCCGCCACTCGCTTCCGTAGCGATGGCGCCCACACCGGCGCACCGTAAAGGGCTATGGACCGAACGATGCCTGCGTAGAGCCTCCGGCAGGAGGCGTCTGGACCCCCTAGGTTCGGCAGGAGCCGCTTGAGCGCAGCCCCAGTCGCATTCAACCTGGGAGCCAGACGTCGGAAGTGCTCCTTGAAGTTCCACCGGCTGTCGAGGACGAGTCCCAGGTACTTCATCGTCGACCCGACGCCGATGTGAACTCCTCCTACCGTTAATTGGGAGCCCGGAGGTGGCGCGCTCCGAGGGCCGTGAAAACACATGGCCTCGGACTTGTGCAATGCCACCTCGAGTCCCAACTGCTGTATCCTCTCCACGACTGTCGCAACCCCGCGCGTCGCTAGTTCGACCGCCGCCTGGTACGACCGTCCCCGCGCCAGGACCAGCGTGTCGTCTGCGTAACAGACCACGCTGACCCCGTCGGGGAGGTCGGCGCGCAGCACGTAGTCGTACCCGATGTTCCACAAGGGCGGTCCTAGTACCGATCCCTGCGGAACACCGCACGACATCTCTCGCCGTTTCAACTCCCCCTGATGACCGGGGTAGATGATGAACCTGTCCGACAGGTAGGCCTCGATCACCCGACAGAGGTAGTCGGGCACCCGGTGGTACCGGAGTGCCCTACCAATGCAACTCCAGGGCAGGGAGTTGAAGGCGTTGGCGATGTCCAGAGAAACCGCCAAGACACACCTGCCCCGGGACACCGCATCCCCCGTCGTGAGGGCTCGCACGCGCATGATGGCGTCCACAGTGGAGCGCCTCCTGCGAAATCCGAACTGGCCGTCCGCAAGATCCGGCCCCTTCCGTGCCAGATGCACGACGAGGCGGTCTGCAATTACTCTTTCAAAGAGCTTGCCCACCTCGTCGAGCAGCACAATGGGCCGATACGCGGACGGAGAGTCCGCGGGGCGCCCCGGCTTCGCGATAAGGACCAGTTTCCCCGTCTTCCAGCGAAGCGGGAACTGGCCCCTCTCCATGCATGCGCTGAAGAGCCCTCTCAATCGAGACCCGAGTTCCTCCATGACCAGGACCCAGGCTTTTCCAGGCAAGCCATCGGGTCCTGGGGCGGTGTTCTTGGCACTCAGCCTTCGCACCGCCACTCTCATCTCCACCTCGGTCACCTCTGGAGCATTGTTGCCGCCGTTGCCGTCGTGGTCCGCATCGGACACCGCTGCTGGTGGCGGAGCCATAGGCGGGGGAGTATGCTCCCCTCGCGTAGGGAACAGAGCGCTCACCACACCCTCCACGAGCTGGGGCCGGAGACTCTGAGTCAGCGGGGGAGCCCATGGGCGGAGCTTCTCCATCACCATTTTGTATGGGCGTCCCCACGGATCGACGTTCGGAGACTCCAGCCACACGTTGCGGGCCTCGAGTTTGGCCCGCTTTATCTCCGCTCGGAGGGTGCGCTTTGCAGCTCTGTATCCCTCATACAGCTCCGCCTCTATGGCCTCCGCACCCGGTGGACGGGTGCGGCGCCTGCGGTGTCTAGTATACCGGCGTCGCGCAGCATTGCACGCATCGCGCAGTGCCGCAATCTCTGGCGACCACCAGTGTACTTGGCGCCGGGCACGTCCTGGCCGGACTCGGGGCATGGCCGCGTCGCATATTTGCGACATGGCCACCTGGAACCAGTCCGCCTCGACGTCGATGTCGACAGGCCTGTCCGGTGCTTGCACCCAGGCCTGGACTATCGCGGCTTCCTGGAGCAGGTCCCTGTCCAGCTGCCTCAGCGCCCAACGCGGACCACACGGGGTCTGTCGGACCGGCACGGTCGAGGTCTGGGCGGAGACGTCAAACCGGATGTACCGGTGGTCGGAGAACGTCTCCACCTCCTCTATGACGCGCCAGTCGACGACGCGCGGTGCCAGTGCAGGGCTGGCGAACGTAATGTCCACCACCGACTCGCCCTGCATCCGCACACACGTGGGGACAGAACCCCGGTTTTGTACGACTAGGCCCTGCCCTAGGGCCCATTCCTCCACCCTTCGACCTCGCTGGTTCGTGAACCGGGAACCCCAAGCCTCGTTCCAGGCGTTGAAGTCCCCGCAAACGACCACGGGGAGGCTGGAGTCAAACCCAGCAACGACGGCATCCAGCTCCAAAAGGGAGCTATCCAATTCGGCGAGAGATCTGTTCGGGGACAGGTAGACGCCTACCACCACTATGTCCCCGAACCGTGCTGCCACGCAACCCCGACCTTTCTTGACGGCCTCGAGCGCCGGGGTACCGGCGGCGGCCGACGAAATAAGTGTCACCGAGCCGGTCAGGTCCTGAACCCAGTCGGCTCTGGGCAGGACAAAGTGCGGCTCGGTGACAACGGCGATGTTGATCGACCACTGCGCCCTGCTCTGGAGCAACAGATCCTGAGCGGGGGCGCAGTGGTTGATATTCGCCTGGAGGAGACGTAATGGAGCCGTTATTGGCAGTCCATTACAGTCTCCTCCCGGGCCCTCCGTGAGGGTCCTGCCGCGGTGTTAGCGGCGGCGGCGTTTGCGGAGGCGATGGCGGCGGCAGCCAACGGGGCAGCCGCGGCGGTGAGCACCTTCGCGGGGATGGGCCTTGGGACCTTGCCCTTGGCCTTGGCGGGGGGATCGCAGGTCCTGCTCCCAGCCCGGTGGTCGGCCGACTTGCCTGCCGCCGCACATGCGTAGCAGTGCGGCGCTGCACTGCAGGTATCGGCCTTGTGGCCGGGCTGACCGCACTGGAAGCAGCGGTCGCTGCGATCTTCCTCCGCTGCGCAACAGACCCCCACGTGGTGGCCCACGTGGCAGCGATAGCAGCGCAGCGGTCTGGGCTCCAGCAGCTTGACTCGCGCGGAGACCCAGCCCACCAGGAGTCGCTTACCCTCCCCGGTGATGCTCCTGGCCGCTGACAGGGGGCAGTTCACTGTAACCGCCCCCATGCCAGTGCCGTCAACACGGATGGTGCCTGCCCGGACCTGATCGGCAGGGCACCCACCCGTCCTGGCGACAGCGGCCACGACCTCCTCGACCTCGACGGAATCGTCCAGGCCCATAATGCGCATGTCGACGCATCTTGTGGGCCTGGACACCCGGGCCTCCTCCGTGTCCAAGATCGCCCTGATCTTTTCAGCCAGGGCGTCTGCGGTGGGGCCGCTGTTGGCTCCGGGGACCTCCAACATCAGGGCACCAGTTGCGGTATGCCGCATCTGGAAGCCCCCGGTGATCCCGAGGTCGGTGAGGTTCACCGCCTGCTTCGCCTTTCGGAGGACCTCGCCGTAGGTCGCACCCTTTTTCGCTGCCTCCGGCTGCAGTGTGATTACTACAGCCGTAGAGCGCGGGTTACGAATCCTGGCCGCGAGGGCCGTCCGCTTCCTAAGCTTCTGCCGCTCACGCCTCCTGGCAGCGCGAGCCGCCTTGCCAGCCCGCTTTTTGGCTCCGGCCACTTGCCATCCGGCTTCGGCCGGAGGATCTGCAGGTTGGGGAGGCGGCCTAGGCCGCCTGCTTGCCGCCACAGCAGGGGCTCCCGCCGCCTTAGTGGCCGGTGCCGCCTTGCCCTTCTTAGGGGCAGCAGCAGGGGGGGTTGGCCTCACCTGCTGCTGTTTTTTGGCCTGTGGGGCCGCTCCGGCGGGGTTCGCAGCCGTGGCCACGCGCCTGGTCTGCCCTGACGGGCCCGCCATGGGCGCAGCCGCCGAGGCCGCGGCGGCAGCGTAGGACGCCACCCTTCGCTGGCCGGAGGCCGCTAGTGGGGGGCGCAATACGATGCCCTCCAGCAGGGACAGCTGCTGCTGGATCCGCAGCTGGAACTGCTGCTGCTGTTCCTGCAGCTGCTTCTGCAGCTGCTGCTGGAAAGCAGCCAGCTCCCGCTGCACCAGTGTCAGCAGCTGGCTTCCTGACTCGGCCTGGGGCTGGGGCTGGGGCCGAGGCTGGGGCTGAGGCTGGGGCTGGGGCCGACTCTGCCCCTGCCCTTGCTTGCACCCCCCTTCCACGGGCTTCTGGCTGCTGGCTCCATGGACCGCAGCGAGCTCGGCCTGAAGCTCGGCCCGGAGCCCGGCTCGGAGCTCGGTCTGGAGCTTGGCCACGCTCTTCCTGAGAGCGACGTCAAAGGCCTCCTGCATGGAGGCGGCATGGCGGAGGACCGTCCTCTCCTTTGACGTCCTCTCTCGCTTGCGGCCCATATCGCGCAGCGCGGCGACGACGAGCTCGCCGAAGGACCGACGCGACTCCTCGGCGGAGTCTTCCTTCTCGCTGCCAGATGGCCCCGAGGGGTCCATCGCAGCGGGGTGGCGCCCTTCCGCGGCGAGCCTCTCGGCTCGCTCAGCCACCTCCTGGGAGGTGACTCCTCTTCCTCTTCCCGATGCTCGGCCCGCTCCCCGCCCACTGGTGGGGATTTTTCGGGCCGAGCCCTTTTCGGCATCATCGGAGGACGGTCTGTCCCTCGATAGGGAGCGTTTCCGGAAGAAACTCGCGTTTCTTCCGGTGTCGCCTCCCGACTCCACCTCTTCTTCTACCTCCGAGCCTGAGCTCCTTCCGGATGCCGCGTCGGACTCCGACCGCGCATCACTCTCCAGTGGGTGTTTAAAAAATTTATTATTTTTGCAATCCATATTAGTTCCCACGAGTATAAACTTTGGGTACTTGCTCAAAATCCGTGGTCCGCACTAGAGACTAATTTAGCTACCCATTAGTCAAGCTAACAACCTCCCTCACGGTGCGCCGCCGCTTGGAGGTTTGGGGTAATTTTTTATAGAGGTTGTCTTCCTCGCGGCCCGGGCGGTTAAGCCAAGACCCTCGACCCCCATCAAAAGTCAGAAACATGACCTTGGACAATCTCTGGGGCTACGAGAACAACGGTGGCAGAAGGAGGGGGAAGCCTTCCTCCTGCCTGCCCGGTGGCAGGGTGAGTGCACGCCGAGCCCGCTCTTGCTTCGCCACTGTGCCCTCTGCTAGAGCAGAGGGACACGCGTTGAAGCGTACTCCCGACAGAACATTCGCAGACGGCCATCGAGGCCCCTTAGGCAGGAGTGCCCAAGGGGGTGGTTGGCCGCCTCCCAGGGTGCACCGTCCCGCAGACTAGCCTTCGCTCCGGACGTATCCGCAAGGGAACTATAGCCTGCGGGCACTCGTGGAGGTTTTCTGTCATGGCACCCCATATGATCTATGGTAGGATCGCAATCAAGCACTAGTTTATATAAATAAAAAAAAAAAAAAATATCATCTATATTGTGATAAATATCGATAAATCTCCAAGTTTTGTATTAGAACTTTATTACGTAAAAAAAATTGTGAATGACACTAAGGTAGTGTGGTTCAGTGGTATTTTTGACAACAGGCGGAATCGTGGAAATCGTCCATTGCTGGACACAGGCCTCGCCCAAGTATCGCTACAACGACCGGTCCTGTGCAACTCGCAACCGTCGGATTTTCACGACTCTCACCAAGTCACCGGTCCACCTTGTGGCTTTCCTACTCTGCGTCATCCAGTACGTGGTTGCCAGACTACCTTTTGGTCTTATCGACCATCTGTTCAGCGGACAACGTGCCCTGTTCACTGCCATTTATATTTCATAAGGTTAAATTGAGAACTACTCATTTATGTAGTTCTTAAAGTTGCTCTCTCTTTATTGTTTTTATTGTAAGAAAGAGAAAGACATACTTTTAATATAGTTTTGTTTAGTCGGTTCCTTATAGAATTGATTAATACACAACTAGCAGTGATATTATGTTGTTAATATTTATATTAGTACTGACCATAAAGATAGAAACAAAATATAGGTATTTTCGTCATTTCTAGGGTACATCATGCCTTGTTTACTAGTTGGCCCAGCGTCGGCCAATCGCCATAGTGTAGCCATTGTGTAAGCGGGGAAACCCTGTTTTATACAATGGCGGTTGGCCGAGGTTGGGCCCACGTGTAAACGTAGCATTATGAATGGACCCTTCTGTCCCTCCCTAATCTTCTCAATCTTTATTTTAATTCTGTAACAATCTATTATTCTACGTGCATTAATAAATAATTTAATTAGGTTTATTTTAAAATATAAATTTATAAAATATAAAATAATTAATAATGTGAGTTTTTATTTTATTTTAATGCTGTTTCAAAAATGTTGTCTCCATATACATATAATTTACTCAAATAGTCTTCAGTATATAAAAGGAAAAGTCTTGACACACTCACTAATTCATCAACGCCTAGCACTATTATTATAATTTATTATTCTCTTGAACGCTGACATTTTGCAAAAAGGTTCATGTTCTGATTTATACAAAGATTAAAAAAGAATTTTCTGATTTTCACCCCCTAAGCTGATGAAACGACGGTCCATATCTTATATTTAAAAACCTAATTTCACGCGAGCAAAGCCACTGGTGGAGTTAGTTTCAAATCATTCAAATCAATTTACGCACCAATTGACAGAAGTTTTGATCCATAGAAAGTACACTTAAGATACTACTTTTGAAAACATTTTGCAAAACATTATAAAAATCAGCCATAAAAATTTAAGTTCAATATCTATTATTTTATTTAGTTCCCTTTCTCACCTGGTACCTACCCAGGGCCCCCAAGGGGGGGCTCCACAAGCACACACAGGTATTTAAAGCACATGAGACTCTACTGAGAACCTAAGGTTTCATCCATGTGACAATAAGTTATGTCAGATCGTTTTTTTTCTTGTTGAGAACATCATTCAATGACATATTCGCGCCCTTGGGCGGGGCGGGAGATAGTGTCAGACTTTTACGTTAGTAAAAGAAGGAAGAGAAGTGGGTTTTTATAGTCATATAAAAACCCACTTCTCTTCCTTCTTTGTCTTCGTTCCAGGGGGCTCTGGGTTACAGTTTCACATTTTCCATTGCCCCTGTAGGCTTCGACCCAGCTTAGGCTCCTACAGTTTGCTGACATCTCCTTGAGGCGAGCATGGAACGATACTCGCCGTCGACGACTTAGGGTCGTTTCGGACGGTTACCGGACCGTCGGACGTCGACCTACCCATTGCTCGCCGTCCGCAAGCCCACGCCTACGGTGGCCGGAAATTGGGATCGGAATCCCTGCGGCGGCTGAGGCGTGAGGGCCGTTGTATGTCAGACTGCTCTGGGATCTTAGTATAAATTCGGAGTTTGTATGAAGCAACTTGTGGGGTACAAAATCACGACTTATGACCACCACAGGATTACGTGGTAGGTATTACGTGTTTCAAGTTCAAACAAACTCCTACATCGGCTAGGGCCGCGGGGAATTTCTGGAAAGGAAACCCGCCGTCTATAATGCAGTAAAAGTCTAACTCACCCTCCCTCTCCGACCAAGAGCGTGGAAGACTGTTTACGACCTCAAAAAAAAAATTAAACTCCTACAATTTTTATGGGTAAAACGGGATCCGGACAGACGGACAGCGGAGTCTTAGCAATACTAAGACTCCGCTGTCCGTCTGTCTGTCTGTCACCAGGCTGTATCTCATGAACCGTGATAGCTAGACAGTTGACATTTTCACAGATGATGTATTTTTGTGGCCGCTATAACAACAAATACATAATATAGTCATATAATATAATATTAATAACTAAAAACAGAATAAAATAAATATTTTAGTCTCATAAAACAAACGTGGTTTTTTTTTCGGTTTTTGTTATGGACAGTACGGGACCCTTTGTCCGCAAGTCCGACTTGCATTAAAAAAATATATATATAAACACCTGCGTGACTGCAATCCCACTTGATGGTAAGCAGTGATGCAAAGGATGATGGTAAATCGGACTAGTTTATTAAAAGCCTATTCACTCTAGCCTTGAAGATACCTAAATTATATACGGACGGGAAGATCGCTGTAGGCAAATTGTTCTAGTCCTTCGATGTACATGGCATAAACGAAGAGGCAAAACGCTTAGTCCGGACCGTAGAGGTGTCAAGAACGTTTCGGTGGACACTTGCCGCACTTCGGGTTATCCGATGGTAAAAAGGAATAATGGAGGAATCAAGTCATGTAATTCTTACGTATGCTTTCTAAAATCGATTTTGTAAAGTAGGTACTGGCTGGCAACTTTACTATGCTCCAGGCTTTGTAGATTGGTTTTTAATACTTATCATTGTTTTTCAATCAATGAAGCGTACAAAATGCTCTAGAAATATTTTAACGCCTGGCTGGTTCAATATTTACGAAGACAAAGGTTTTTCTTTTCTTTTCGACGCTCTTTATTTATTAAAGGTCACCCTTTTGTCACCTACTGAGTCTTTGTTTAAAGAAATTGAACAGTCATATATTACTTGGTTGAAGAAATAGTCCTACTGATGGATAAGTATAACATATCTTGTAAATGTACGGAAGCTTAAGAACGAATGAATGTACGAGCGAAGTGACAGATGTCACTTTGACAGAATCCGGCCTGACGTTTGCACGAACCGAACAGATAAAAGTTCCGACCGTAGAGGAGCGTGACGTGCCTACATTATACACACACATACAATAAACATATGGGTGCAACGCTGCCCCAACCAGCCATGCCATAATATGACTACATTATGATGAGTCCATGTTCATAGACCACGGTTGGACTCCGCGGCCAGAGGGCCGCTGAAGCCGCTTGCCACGCCCCCTGACGAGGACGTAGCGAAAGTCACAGAGATTGGGGTCATATGTCTGTCGGCTACTGTGTTAACAACATCTTGTCCAGGGACTGTTACCGAAGAATACCTAAAGCTTGCATCATAATAAATTAGATATGTGAACTGGAATAGTTGGTTTATTGCTCGTCACCCAGTCGTCGCCCACAAAATAGGATCCCAAAGAAAGGATTTCCACTGTGATCGGCCTCCTCATCCGAAATATACATCATGTGTAACCGATATCCATAGAGTTTGTAGCGTTACTTAAGCCGCTAGTTCCTATAACTAAAAATTCGGAATCTTGTATCGTGCAATTAGAGCATTCCGGTAAACTGGTGAACCTCGACAATGAACGTGAGCGCAGCCTTCGTGCGGATAACATCATCACTTCCTCAAGCTTTCTAGCAGCGAGCCATACAGCCAGCACCTACGGCTTTAAAAGGCTATCCTGACTACCAGCATGCCTACCTGGCAATTTTTGGAAGACCTACGGTTTGATATGTGCAATTAGCATAATTTTTCTGACTGATTGACTTCTTGCCAATTTAGAAGTGCTTGCAAATAGTTTATTTGAAGTAAATGCTTTGATTATGATTTGATTTGATCACTAAGATCAATATTACAGGCGAAAGACGTGCGCTACTGGACATAAAACCTTCACTGGACATGACAAGTTCGGGAGGTTTCTGGTTCGGATTCAGGAGGAAGAAACATCCGGGTGTCACCATTGTTCGAACCGTCCGGATGACACGATGGGGCATACGGTAGAGGTGTGCACCGCTTGAGCTTAGGACACGGTTCCTTGTAGAGATACAATCGGCGGAAAAAAGAAATCCGAGCTATTGTGTCAGCTTATTCACGAGTCACTTAATCATCAAGTCTTGGATGCTCGATGCCTCTACCAATCCCTGTACATACCCCAGTAAATGTATTCTTCTTCTTATATATGAAAATGAATACCTGTTCGTTAGTCTCGCTAAAACTCGAGTACGGGCCGATTTGGCCAATTTTGGTCTTGAAATTTTGGTTATACTTCAGGGAAGGTTTAAATGGAGAGAAAATATGTAAAAATTCACTAAAAAAAACAAATCCGACTATTAAACGATACGAAGTTTGCCGGGTCAGCTAGTAAATAAACATAAAATCTTTTAAAACTGAATCAAAAACAAACGGTGACGTCATTCATTACCATACCGTAGTACGTAAGTAGGGTCAGCAACTCAGCAACAAAGAGCTGTTGAATATTCGAGCAGGCGATCTCTACGATATGCTAACCAGGCGAGTACTTGACTTGCCGACGGTACTGACGAAATGTATGAATTTTTCAGTATTTACTACTTGAGCAAAGATACCTTTGTTTCATCAGCTTTAAGTGTCGACTTGATTGTTTTGTTTTAGGTAGTTCTGTGTTTGTGGATTTTTAAGAGAAGTAAGGTCTGGGTTGTATAGGCGTTACCTTGGCACGGAAAGAATACTGGTTTTTTTTTATGGTAAGTAAAATCATCCAATGACAAATCCCGCCCTTGGGCGGAGCGGGAAGTAGTGTCAGACTCTTACTGACTAAAAACCTACCCCGTTCCTTCGTGGCCTATCGTGCCGGGGCCGAGCACTCCTTTCGGAAATAATCCCATGACCCCAGTAAGCTTCGACCCTGCCTGCCTGCAGTTAGCCGCACGAATCCGGAACAGGTACTTAGCGAAAGAATACTGGTGGCTTTTAGTCAGTAAAAGTCTGTCAAGAAGTTCACCTATAATTTTGTGATTTATGAACGAATTTTTTTGTCTGAGAACCAAATTGAGATCAACATTGAATTGAGAGTCCGAGAATTGATTACTGTTCTTTCGGTAAGAATTAGTATGTCTTGATTCTTCTGATCTTTGACTTTTTAGGGGTATCCGGAACAGAGTACAAAGTCCGACCTTCCTTGAAATGGAGGTGCCTCGGACTAGATGTTTGTCTGGTCCGTGAACCGCTCGATAGTTGATTTTGGTCAATTATATTATGTTCTAATCACGTAGAGAACTCGGATATTTAGGGTAGCTTTGCGATCCACAACAGTTTATGTGTGGTGGCAGAGACGTCGTTACAAAAGCTCTAAAGTAATTTTTTTTAGTGGTCTGTACCTTAACGACAATAGAGGTACTGGCGTTTATGTTGCAAACGTTTATGTCAAAACAAATAAAGTACCTTTTTTAAACTCGAAGAAATATAGGCATGTACAAAATTAATTTCTTTAAATAAGCGAGTCAATGACCTTGTAGGTTTTTTTTTTTTTTTTTTTTTTTTTTTTTAGGGGTCTTTTATGACCTTGTAGGTAGTTTTCGGTCGTTGCGTACTAAATACTTACAGATCATTGGACTCGTCCAGCTGACGTTTACTTAAAGAACTCGAGTTAAAAAAAGGACTTTATTTTTTAATTTTACCTTTACAAATCGATAGTGAAAATGAAAACATGAAAATGTATCAAATCGACCCTCCACGGGATTAAAACGATCAAAACTTAACGGTGTATATAATCCGGTATTCTATACAATACCTAAGCAAGGTATAGAATACGGTTTAAAGTAAGGCTTTTTAGGTGATCATAAAAAAAACCCTAACCGAACCTGTCCGTGTCGGGGTGCCCTAAAATTACATCACCTCCTTCCCTGCTTTTGTCTTTCATACATATTACCGGCTGCGCATTCCGTATTGTATAGCTGAATTTTACAGATTGCCGGTAATATATATATTCACACACTTATACCGCGATGCAGCATTTTAGATTTTAGTTCCTATGTGGCGCTTCACTGTCAATGGTGAGTGTCCACCTTCACGGTCCAGACTAAGCTTTTCGCCTCGTCGTTTATACCGTGTACATCGGAGGACTGGAACAACTTTCCTGTTGCGGTCTTTCCGTCCGATCATAATTTAGGTGGTTTCAAGGCTAGAGTGAATATGCTTTTAATAAACTAGTGCGTTTCACGAACAACGACTGGATCACTGCTTACCATCAGGTGAGATTGCAGTCAAGCACTGGTTTGTATCATTAAAAAAAAGTCTATTCTACGATATGGCAACGACACATACATAATATGTCATAGAACTTACAGACCAAATTTCGAACCTTCCAAGTCGTTAAACACATAACAAAGATACTTATGAAGTAATCAAGTCAGCCTGATGAATATTCGAGAAGGCTCGACGACACTCGCCGAGAGAGGGCGCCACTATGCTAGCGATTTGAATTATGCCTGGTCAGGTCCTTGAGTAGCTGGCGTGGTGATAATTAAAATATAGGGTTGCAGGATTGAGGAAAGATGGATAGGTTTCGGTTCAAGTGGTATTGGGGTTAGTTTTTTGAATTGAGATTTTTTGAATTTGGAAATAAGAAATTACGGCATGTACGAGATTACCATCCTATGCCATTTCTTTCAATGGAGTGTCAGTGGTTGATCATTGGAAAGTCATAATGACGCTATTATATTAGTAGATTACCAAATTTGTCAAAATCAACAATTATGAATTCATTGATAGTCCACTGACACTAATGTAATAGCAGACTTGAGGCCCTGGTCTGGTACATCTTGTGGGAGGCCTACCAACGCTGCGTCTTGCGGTACGCGTTCACCACTTCAAAACCTTTTCGCCCAAGGACCATTTGTTCTGCGAGCACTGCGACTGCTATGCCGGAGGTCGTGGGTTTGTTACATATGTTTATGTGATGAGTACGATCATTTGTTCTATGTCTGGGTGTAACTCATTTACGATATGTATGTATTTAGAAATATATAAGTATGTTTATCAGTTGTCTAGTACCCATAACACAAGCTCAGCTTAGCTTAGGACTAGACGGCGTTGTTTGATAGTTGTGGAATATTATATTATTACGAGTATATTAATGTGAGCTGCTTATTGCCATTTAAGTGGTGATTCTTAAGACTAAATAAAAAATTTAAGTTTTCTTGCAGACATCTTCATTATATGTACCTACCTACATACTGACTGCTACACGGATACCTAGACTGCTAATATCATACTTTCCAGCTTTTCTATTGTCAACGTGAGCATGGTTTAAAAGCTTTTAGGTTCAACCAACGCGATCCAACGCTTGATAATTAGGCAACGCGAAAAAAGAGAGATAACACTTGAATGCTTTCTTGGTATACGGTATTCCGTCATATATGTAGGTACAAGAATATGTCCCAAAATTTGTTTCAAGAAATACGTGCTTTTCTTAAAACTTTAAAAGGAAAAGGAAAGTGGAAAATAAAATCAAAATTTGGATTAAATGTGTCAGGCTTTTGTAAGTATATTTTTTTGACATTTTAATTTATGAGTGTACATTATGAGGGGCCAAAGTTCACGCAAACAGCAGAGGTCTTTATTGGATTAATTTTAATCAAATATATGTTTTGATTTCAATGGAAACCTAGATAATATTCGCAAGATATCTGTGTTTCCAAAATATCTAGAGAAAGATATGTAATAACGTCATAATTAAGTAAGAGCGGTGGTCTGAAAATGTATCTCGGGTTTACCGCTCTATCTGAAAAAAAAAAAACTAAACGATATGCCAACGTCCCAGATTATAGTGTCCATTTTGAAACTGGTAAGCAATAAACAACTAAGCACATTGTGTAATTGAATCGCAATGCGATAGCGATGAGATTTGGCGATATATCGACGATATATCGTCGAATAGGTGTTAACTAACTAACACGCACCTGGGCCTGATGCAGCCATACCACTACTAATAGTTCTCGAAAGTGATTGAACTCGATTTTCGTTCCGTGGTCCTCCCTTGGCTTATTCCAGAAGAACCAAGATTTTTTCAGAGTAGCAGAAGTATAAAGATTCTGTAGTCCACACTTAAACTCCAGTAGCGATAAATGTATGACGCCATATAAGATCTAAAAAATCAAAATCCTGCATTGCGGTAACCGAGTTCTCGGCGGTATTAGACTGTTGTATAGGTATGCGGCTTCCACGTTGTTGCGGCCATGTCCATGTTATTGCGGCTCCCACGATTTTGTAGGGCATCTGGTATATCCAAAAGGATATTAGCGGAGATTACGCATGCGGAGCAAATCAGCATGCGTCATTAAATCCGCACGATGTTAAATAATACATAATTAATTTTAGCTCATCCATTTTGGTTTGATTGATTTAATAAAAAATAAACCATAAACATACATAAACTTATGCTTTTCCTTTGGCTTAGGCAGAAATGCGCATTAAAGGTTGACTGCCATTTTGTTTCAACTTATATGCCGCGTATTGTACCTAACCCATTTACTGTAAAATAAAATTAGCATAAACATTTCCTGGCCAGCAATTGGGCCAATAGTAGTGCTGGCACATTTAGCTAGTTCTATTAGGCGTGCGTTGTTCGCATACGAATAAACACCTGCGCCCATCGAGTAGCTTCGAATAAACTTCTAGCATCACTGCGACTATTTAACTTTGTTTTAAAAGCAATTGAGAAGGTGCAGAGAGAATTGTTAAACTAGATTGTGGTTAAATATATTAAGCAGGAGAGCAGTGGTGGCCGAGTGGTAACGGCCCCGACTTACGAGTTGTAAGTCGCGGATTCAAACCCAGCTAGGTGCATTACTTTGTGTAATTTATCTCATCACCAATGCTCTCAAAACGGTGAAGGAAAACATTGCGAGGAAACTTGCATGTTCTAGAGCCTTAAATTCGAAGATTCACCAACCCGCACTTGGCTCGCGTGGTGGATCAAGGCCCATTCCTTCTCCTAGAGAGGAGTCCAAAGTCGCAGCAGTGGAAACATTATAAAGCTGATGCAATGCAATGCAAATTAAGCGATTGGAGTTTTCTAATGTTTTTTTTTTGATGAGGAAAGTCATTTAATAACTTCTCTCGCTCTAGACCCCCGCTCCTAATTTTACTGGCTAAAACCACACCTATGTTCCTTTTTCCTTTTTGCGTTCCAGGACCAAGGGTTTCCTTTTCAGAAGTGAACCTCATTGCCTCAACAGGCTTCGGCCTTGCTGCATCCCTATGGTTTCGCTGACATCTATTTGAGGCACCCGTGAAACTATATAACGACTAGTTTTTGTTTTGTGGGATGGCCATTGAGAGTTTTCAGGAAAAATCACATCGCCAGTTTGCGCTACTTAGCCGAGAGGTGTTTTAATTTTGAAAACCAATCAATTTTCAATTTATCAGTTGATTTAACTAGTCATTAACATAAGCATTTTGACAGGTGCCTAAACCTGACGCCTCAATGCTGCCATCTGGTGAAAGTCATTTTCAACTTATATATACGTCCCACCATTTCCTACGTGGTCTGCTGACACCCTGTCTCGTGATTTCACGACTTCAATTTTATATTTTACGGAACTATCGCTCAATCGACATTTTTTTAAGAGTTTGCAAGTGAAGGACACAATTGCGGGGGGAGGGAGTACTAAAAGTAGTAGTAGAGGGAGTAGTACTTTTAGTACTACTTTGACTCCGTCCCGAGTGCGAAGGCTTCTTTGAAGACTTCCCTTTAAAAAAACCTAGTCCTGAAAATTTTTGTTCATTTCTCATTAAATTTTCACAACCCAAAGAAGCTAATAAGCAGTAAAACAAATACATCAAGGAAGTAATCTTTGACAGCAATGACAAAAGCCTCCCTTAGCGTCAACCCTCACCCCTCGTCCCGCGGAGTGTGGGCTGAAACTGTGGATAGCGTTAAATAACTGATTGCATCCCCAGCGACCGATTGGGTACAAAGTTGCTGCTCCTGATATTATCCCGTGAGGGTGACGGTGATTTAACGATGGTTGGGGACATAATATTGATGGATTATAAAATATTCTTACCTACATACATCTGAGCCAGTACCTGTAGGTAGATAGCATTCCGGTTTCGTTAGCCAAGCCGTGATTTTTTAAAAGTATAAATGATATTTATTTTGCAAATAATATTAAAACACTTTTGTACGTCACTTTTTTTTCGTCAATTTTAATTAGATGAGGACGGTGTTTCCTAGCTGACTATCCTTAGAAGAAACACCGAAACAAACTCAGGGATCAAAGTATGACTCTTTTAAAGTCCATACAGCGAACATGTAATGGTCAGAACATTTATGAGAACGATGCAGATTGGAGTCTGAGATGGTCTTTTGAAGAAAGAACCACACAGTTCTGAGTGGACCTGTCCATCTCTTGAACCTCCAATAGGTGTTTCCTAAAGCTAAACATTATTTGCTAAATTCTGTCAAGTTTAATGAAAGTAAGTAAATTGGTAACTACTCGTAACATCCAACGTTGGTTTTATTGCACTGACACCATTATAACTCTTATTATGTTTTTACTACTAGGATTCAGTCCTACTCTCAAGGAGAGGGAATGGGACGTTATCCACCACGCAGGCTCAGTGCGGGTTCTGCAGGATTTTTTAGGAGAGTTACCACGGCACTGTAGACTCCGCGAATTCAAGGATTATAATTTTTATTATGCTTTTGGGTACAAAGTTGACCGGTCTACATTGTCCTCTCATATCTATAAATATTTTAATGTGGAAATATTGGAGAAACAACCACTTTTTAAAAGAGTAACCATGGAGTTTCTTGCCGGTTCTTCTCTATAGGAAACGACCAATTTGGAACCGCTAGCTTCTTACGTTTTATAAGTATCCATGTAAGCCTATGTGAAATAAATGATTTTGAGTTTGAATTTAACTGGAACGCACATTGCAAATGAAAGAACACACTGTAGGATATCATCTAATGGCTTGTCCCACTCCACCCTAGAGCGGCTCACCTCAGGGCGTGTAAGACTTCTACTGACTAAAATCCACTTATTTATTTATTTAAAACTTCTTGCACAAGTAAAAAAAACTGTACAAAGGCGGACTTAATGCTATAGGCATTTTCTACCAGTCGACCTTAGGGTGGTGCAGAAACATAATATAGGAGGTGAAACTTAATGTTAACGAAAACAAATAGAAAACTAACACAGCAATAAATACATACATAAATACATATAAATAACGAAAATTACTTTGAGAAACAAATCCAATTAATCAACGCTGTGATGATTCTACCAACTTCTTGCGAATGTGTTCACGTGCCATTACCTTAAAGGAGAACCGACTTATGTCCTTTAGTTACCCTTTGCGTTCCAGAGCCATAGTATCCAGAAATTCCTCGTGGCCCTCGTGCCTCTGTCATCTCTTTGAGGCGCGCATGAAACACTACGTGCCGTCGACAACTCGAGCTTCTCTTCGATCCTTACGGTTACGGGACGGCAAGGTCACAGTTGGGTTTTAGTCAGTACACTTCTAACACTCCTTCTCGCTCTCCCAATTAAACAACAACTTTTTCTCTGGTATGGCAACTCACCTCCTGTGATGCTTATATACATATATTGCAAATATTCACGGTCGTCGGTAACTACTTACTATCAGGCGGTTCCCATGGGTGCCATAAAGTTCCATGAGCATCTTTCCCGAAAATAAAGTCCGTCCGATGGGCTCAGGGCAGTGGACCTGCTAGAAAGTAGTATCTTGCAGATTGTAATGTGAGAGCATTGTAATCTACTCGTATATTATTTTGTAATAAGATCTACGTTAATGTTTTAGACTTAGGGAATTGATGTTTTTTGGCTGATCTACAGCGTATACTCTGTCCTCTGTTATTTATTAATTCATATATTACAGATACATATTACAAAAATGAACTATTTTTTATTAGAAGAACCGAGATGTAACACCACGGTTACTCTGTGGGTTATCAAGATATAAAATCAATGATTATTTTTAATATTTCTTGGCTGATCTACACCGTCTACATAATAGGAATCGACTGGAAATCTACGGACACTACGTGGAATATTAGAGAAATATAATAAAAAAGTTATTTAAAAACTGGGCAAGTGCAAGTCGGACTCGCACACCGATGGTTCCGTACAAACTAACTTACTCCTAGTTCAGTTCCCGAAACAAGTCTCGAAGATTTTCCTGAATAGAAAAAGTATTTTTTTTAGACGTACTTAACTACAAATTTACAGATTGAATTTATTCCTATACTTGTGCTATAAGACCTTGTTACGTGCCAAATGTCAGAGTTCTAGGACAACGGGAAGTTCCCCTAAAATTTTGATTTCCTTGATAGTGTCGAAATGAACGTTTTCTGGGACAAAAACGGCCGTATTCTTTTTTTTGATGTTAACTTAGGAGTTTGATTTTTCAGAGTTTCAAGGGACCACAGATGTGAGGATATGCTTTTAATTTTAACTCGATATCTTCATGTGTTTCCGAGTTAAAGGGTCTTGACAAACAGACAGACGGATAACAAAGTGATCCTATAAGGGTTCCGGGTTTTCCTTTTGTGGTAAGGAATCCTAAAAAAGAAAGAAGCGAGAAGGAACTCCGCGGTCATCCCAGCGGAGTTTGTTCTTGGTCATTCTCCATATATGTATAATGATCAGTTGAAATCATAGGTACTTTAGCTTCTGAAGTTTTATAAGACACTTTTGAATAATCCCTCAGGCCTGGCATTCATGTTCATCATTAACAGATAATTCATCAGGGCAATCCGGTTCATTACAGATGATATGGTTTCCCTGTAATGTGGTATTTATTTGCGGCCGTAATGGATGACTCGCTTGCTTGCAATTTATTATATAGGCAATGTTAAAATTAAGATTAAATAATATTTGTGCCAGCAATTGTGTACATTGTAATCTTTTATGGAGGGGTACTTTTATATGTACATTTTAATATATTACAATCAGTTTTTTCTACTAATCAATATTCATTTTTGCACCATCGTCTAAAAATCATGATCATTACTCGTATGTATGAAAAATGTCAAAACGAAAGAAAATTCTGCATTTTTTTTATTGTTGATTCGTTCGCGCTAGACCGCTATCTCACCTGATGGAAAGCGATGATGCCGTCGACGCTGAAGCGCGCTTACCTAGAAGTAACCTATTCACTCACTCTTGACTCTTAGGTTGTGGCCATCAGAAAACACGGACTCCGGCAGGGAATTCCTTTCCTCAGCTGTACGCACAATGAACGTGTTCCGGTGGGACGTCTACCATGTACCGGTGACGCATCGTCATTAATAAAATACATGCTGTTTGCATATAACTAAAAAATGTATTATGATAGACTCGCGTTTGACCACTATGTTACCTGATGGTAAGCGATGATGTGGTCCATGATTTATCTAGAAATAACCTTTTCACGACTTGACCCCTAGGTTGTAGGTATCAGAAAACACAAGACTCCGAACACAGACTGGTTATGTCCAAAACTAAAACAAAGAGGAATTTGCCCAGCAGCTGTCCCACAACTGAGCAAAAACCTCTAAGCCCGGTAGGCAAAGAAATAAAAGTAGAGCAAACAATATGTAGCTAAACGTATTATTGTGTAAAAAGTTTTCAAATCAAAACAAAATCAATTTAAATAATAATTATAAAATTTAAAATTAAAAAAAAAACCCCGACAGTCCTTGCCATCAATATGAAATGTATTGAATTGGTCAAGACGAATCTAATGAGCCCAAACTTGATGGGTTTACTAGTAGGCATTCCAAAGTTCCTTCAGTCAGCTCCCAGTTCTAGCATTTGTCATCATAAGAAATATATAGCACTAGTTAAGGCGAATCTAATGAAACTCGACAGGTTTACTATGTTATTGAGCAATCCAGGGTTCTTACCTGCGAGCTCCATCATCAGACCAGCTCAATGACACCAGATTGTACATGACGATTTCAAATATTAGGTCACACAATGTTTAAAATAAAGTAAGCACCTATTAAGTGTTTAAAAAACCCTACCGCAGTTCACAAACAAGCTGATGACCTTGAACACCTGCACAGATCTTCATAAATTGTAGCTAAGAACCATCTCGATTAAGTCAGTTCATTCGTTTGGGCGCTACGATGCCACGGATAGACACACAGACAGACAGACAGGTCAAACTTATAATACCCCTCTTTTCCGTCGGGGGTTAAATAAACAAATAAGGTTTCAAAATATTTGAATGACGATCTTCGTTCAAAACTACAACCTCAATACGGAAACGCTGAACACTGAACTTCTATTTCAAATACAAAACCATATTTTCTCAATAAACGCGATCCTCCTAAAGCCTTCGTTTACCATAACAATACAATAAACTCAGAATAAGACGTACAGAACATTGAAATGTAAAGAAGATAGATGGATGCCGCATTCTATAAGAAAGCTAAAAAGTATTCAATAATAAATCTCTGTTGGGAAGTGTCGATCACAGATGTGTCCTCAAGGACTGATATCGGCCCCTCCTTTTAATGCAAAATTGAAAGGAAATCCGTGAAAAATGTATTTGTTGGAGAAAGAATTGGCAATGGAATTTTTTGTATTCGATGTGAAGCATGAATATTTTTACTACACGAAGCTAGTCTGATACTGCCAGAAAAGCGACGTTGGAAGGCGTCCCACAAGGTGGTTTGGTGACCTGCAGGCCTAGCCAAATTCCGAATGTTTCGTTTCGATTCTCTTGCGTCGAACGCCTCGAGTTGGCCACGCCTTCAATTCCTTTTGTTCTGACGTCATCTCAACGCTCAGTTACGTGGTCAGAATAAAAGAATCGGAGACATGGCCGACTCCGGTCGTAATTTGGTTAGGGGGGCTGATAAGCGTCACAAGAATCCAATGGATGCGAGACATACAGTACCGGTTGATATGGCGACACTTGGGAGAGGCCTATGTTCAGCAGTGGATGGTTTTGGCAGAAGTAGTGATGATAATGATAATGGTGATGAAGCATCAATGTTAAGTAGAATCCGATTTTCTTTTTGTCTAAACTTGGTGAAAAATATTTTTTTTATTATTCATAGGCTCCATTTGACCACTATCTCACCTGATGGTAAGCGATGACGTGGCCGACGATGGAGCACGCTGGCCTAGAAATAACCTATTCACTCTTGAAAAATATGAAAGTGCTGTTTTGATTTGAAACCCTCACCTTTTGATATCTATGGTAAATAATTTAAGATGTTATAACATTTTATTTTTACCCTGAATGGTTACTAAAATAAGATCGAAAAAAACAATAAAGTATTCAATAAATCTTTATATTTACTATTAATACTAAAAATACAGTATAAATATCTAGATCAGCTAAAAAAATAATAAAATTAAATCTACATCTATGGGTCATTACCACGATAGGCATTAATAAACTCATTTTATATCTCATGCACGTCTTAAGGCAGTGGTCTAGGATACAATATATTTGCACAATTTCTAAGCGCTTGGAGTCATAGAAAATAGCTCATCATGTAGGTAAGCTATTTAAAAAAAAAAACAATTCACGTGTATCTTACGCTATCTACCCACAACTAAGCTCCCTATAACTACGTTGTGGAAATGTTTGGGCGCTGAGGTACATATGACCTCAGCGCCCAAACATTTGCGAAAGAGTACACAGCGAAAGAGTTTACGGTGACGCTGCAACTCAACAAGAAATTGAAGGGGTGGGTTTTAGTCAGTACAAGTCTGTACCGCTCTTACCTTCCACCAGAGTGGGAGAAGACATTTGACGATTTTCCATCTCGAAAAAAAAACCCTCCTCATTTAGGGTTTAGCATGTAGATTCATGTGAACATGTGAATCTATACATACAGCTCAGATCAACCCACTTTTACCAATCTACCTATACTATTCTTACCATAGAGCATCACATACTCCTGAGTCCACTGCAAGTGACGGCGCTGTCAAAATATTGCATAAGTACAAAGAAAGTGTGTCACACTGTTTTCTCTTAATAAATTACGGCTAGTGACAATGATACTTAACCAATGGCCAAAAATTATACACAACGCAATCGGGTATTTTTATTATGTTTATTTTTATACCTTCAATATTTAATACTAAACAACAAATAATATTAAAATTCTAGTAGGAATAATTAGAAATGTTTCTAATTTATTTCTGTCAAGTAACAGAGTATGACTGCACATATTGAAATGTGACGTCACCACAATTAGGTTTTATGTGTACAAAAAAGATAGCGTCCTCATGCCAATATTGAAATGCAAATTGCTGCAACATTATAATGCAGATTTCAGAAAAATATTAAATTTTAATATTATTTGTTGTTTAGTATTAAATATTAAGAAACATTTCAATTCTAGTAGGAGGGGCCTACTAGAATTGAAATGTTTCTAATTTATTTAATAACGAACGGATAAAAAAAATCTTTTATATTTGTGATTTTGGATAAAGCTACTTAGTTAAAGTTACTTATAATAATTAAAAAAAAAATAGTCAACTACCCAATTGCGTAGTTAAGTTACTGCTGTGTCGGTTGACAATATTTGATTGCATAATCGCGTTCAACTAGCAACCGGCATCTCAAGTTATAACAGCATGGCGTTATTTTCTTATTTGGTTTATTAAAATTCGTTCTTCTTTTAAAAACAAAAACTTATTGAGTTAGCAACTTCAAACTTAATTTACAAGATTTTCAGGGTTCGGTGTTAAACAGCTTATATAACCGTTTTCTCTGACATATATCTCTATAGTCCGGATCCCACCATTTTCTGAATTCGGTCTTCACAATAGTAGTGCCGTTGTATTGGTTAAGTTTAGTGCACAGGTCGCAAACCTGAGACCTGGAGCGTACTTGGTAGTAGTAGTACTTCATCCAATCGAAGAAGAATTCGTACATATCTGGGTTTTTGATGAGGTAGTCAAAGAGAGCTCCGAGTTTCTTCATGTCGAAAGCTTGGGCGTTGATGTAGGAGCCAGGAGGTAGAAAACTGAAAGACAGAATGTAAATATCAGCATCGTCAATAATATATTTGAATCAAATGTATAAGATCAAAGCTGATCTGATCAATCATTACTGTCATATATTTCATTCAAAGGCCCACTTTAAAACCAAAATAGACGATCATGTGCGAATAGCGAAATGCACATTACTGTTTGAGTGATTTTTCATTAGCTAATCGTATTACTTGATATACAATATTTTGACTGGTAAGCTCGGAGCAGCTTAAAACAAATAACTTAATAAGTAATCGGCTATTGTAATCATTACTTGTAGGCGAGCGTGATCCATTAGATAAGTCAGTGGTTAAATACGTGCCTATCGACTGTAAAAAAACCTTCACAGCTTTGAAAATTAAAAAAGTAAAGGAAACTTACTTTGAATAGTCAGCTGGTCCAAGAACAATAGGAATAGCTAAGTGCGACATTGCAGTAACCATGACCTCAGTAACGTAATCTTTTGACAAATATTCTTCTAACACTACCTGAAAGAAATATTCCTTCTCTACCATCTTGTAACATTTTATCGCACTACCTCCAGGGCATTTCTTCTGAGAACATGGGCCATAGATGTCTAAAGTGTAATTGTATCCTTTCAACTCATTCCTTAATTCCTTGATAAAATCTGCGTGCTTTGATTTAAGTTTGCATTTAGTCAGAATCCAAGCAACTGCCTTGTTCTTCTGTTTGATTTTATTGCTAAACTTTTTACTCTTTCTCATTCTCTGTACCCAACTCATATTAGTCTTTGGTCCAACGAGTGTCTTATTTGAGCTATAGATTTCCAGAAATGGTTGCGGTATATCAGAGTCTAATCTGTACGTCCAAGTCATATTGAAGAAATATTCCAAATCATGATCGCATAACACATGTTTCTCTGGTGTTTCAGATGATCGAAATATGTACAGCTGTTCTGGAGACCTCGTCAAGTTGAGAAAGTTGACATCCATTTTGAGAACATTGTCAATATCAAATATTACTGCATCAAAATCTTCATCATTGACTAAAGTTTCTTTGTCATAAGTTATGTAGCAGTTAATATGCGGACATTTTTGATTGATAAACGTTCGCTGTCCAGGCAAGAACTCTGGGGGTTTATGATGTGCTAGACGTGATCTTTGCGTTTTAGTTTTCCCCCAAAAGAGTATGTATTTTAAATCTGTGGCATACCTGACGTGCCGACGATGATGGATTCGTGAGTTTGTCAGTACATGCGGGAGAATTATTATCACTAAAGCGGTGATTCCGAACGTAAAACATATCACCAGCTTTAGATAATTCTTCTTCAATATCATTTCTTTCATATGATATGAAATAGTGTACATTTTGTGTGGTTTGATCTTCATGAGCTTATTGGCTGAGCTTTTTTGAAGCTAGTTCTTGTCACTTCACTGTATGTTCACAGACTGGCTCGTGATTTTAGTAGATGTAGGTATATTTTTTCCCTGTTTACAATTTAGCTGACAATGCTCGAATTTTTCCTCGAAAGAATGTTTTGTTTGGATTGTGTTTGCAGTTCGCTTACGTAAATGACATAGTAAAGAATCCGTTACTGTTTAGGAAATTGTAAACATTTTTTTTTTTGTATTGATATATAAACTAGCTATATTTAAAACTAGCGCTTGATTGCGATCCCACCTGATGGTAAGCAGTGATGCAATTATTGATGGTGAGGCATACTAGTTTATTAGGAGAGAGGATTATCATTGCAGTTACCTTTATCTAGGTTAATTTACATAAGTTTTTAAATTTGTGTTTGTTCGACCTCGGCCCAGTGCGGTTTGGTGGATGTCACATAAATATTTTCGCATGTTTTAGTTCTAAGATATACTGGTATCCTCACAATGTTTTCCTTCACTGTTTTGAGAGTAATGGCGATTGGTTTAAACCCGCGACTCTTAAATCAGGGCCGGTACCATTAAGCTACAACTGCTCTCATGTTAATTCTTAGTTATACAATTTTCCCTCTCTATGTCACACTTACTCCATAGTTTGAAATAAAAATAACAACAATGACACTAGTCGCGTTCCCAAACTCCTACAAAGTGATTAAGGCAAACACACCAAATTGAATATATGTACCTCAAGTTGTACTGTTCGTAATTTATGTGTTTAATTTCGCGATGTACTAGCGAAACTGGCATATGAAAAACTCGCTTACATTCGTTTAATTTATGGGTAAAAAATATTTTACGGGGAGCTTAATATTGTCGCTTACCACACTGGGTTCGGCACTGCTTTAGTCGAGCGCATGATTTATTTGACTCCGGAGTAATATATATCGAATTAGAGGACTCCAGTTTTTTGTTTTGAAAGCACTTAAATTTGGATGGGTTTTGTGTGTTGAATGTTTTAGTTTATTAATTAATGTAAGTTGAGTTTTTTGTGCTTCTGTTAGTTGTTTAGTGTTGAAAAGCTATTGGTGATTTATTTTGTTTATCATTTCTTGTTTTTCAGAGCTTGTGGTGGACAAACGTACAGGTCGATCTTCAAGGTAGACCGATGACCTGGTGAGAGTCAAGGGAATCCGATAGATGCGAGACGCACAGAACTGATGGTGAGACTTAGGGAAGGCTTATGCCCAATAGTGAATGATGAGTTGGTCGATTTTCAAGGTTAAGCAACACTAGCCGAGTTCTGCCAGTGGATGGGTGACCATCTTAATAGATCGAGATTCCTTAATGACTCGTAAAGCATGTTAAGCCGTCGGTTCTGGTTGCCATTTGTAGATCTTTGACAGTCATTAGGGTAGTTGGAAGCTAGTAAATCTGACAACAGTCTTGCCAAGGGCTATATACCGTTAAATTTTGATCGTTTTAATGCCGTGGAGGATTCGGTCCATGAAACACTATCGATTTGTAAAGATAAAATTAAAAAATTAGGTACTTTTTTAAACTCGAATTAATTTACGCAAGTACGAAATTAATTTCTTTAAGTAAACTTCAGCTGGGCGAGTTCAATGACCTGTTGGTACGCAACGACCAATAACTACTTACAAGGTTATTGACTCGTTTATTTGAAGAAATTAATTTAGTACATGCGTATATTAATTCGAGTTTTAGAAAAAAAGTACTTTATTTTTTTTATTTCATCTTTACAAATCGATAGTGTTTCATGTACCGGATCGAACCTCCACATGATTAAAACGATCAAAATTTAACGGTGTTTTGTGTGAAAGTGGGAATTCCTGAAAGAAGTGCCTTGGTCCTGAAACGCAAAGGGCAACTGAAGAACACAGATGGGTTTTGCTAGTAAAAGTGTGACATGCCGTAGAACGAGAAAAGTCACAGGATGATTTCCCACCTCAAAATAAAAGTCGATCAAAACAATAATACCAACAGACAACCAAACAAAACAAATGCTTCAAAACGATTCATATCATTAACAAAACTCACAAATTATTCAAAATGCCCAAATTAAAAGGGTATTGTGTATAATGACTCGATAAACACCGTTCATTACATGGAGTCTCTGGGTAAACCGCGGATTAAGTTCAACGTGGCTCAAGTCTTGCTTATTTTCTGTTGTTACGCTTCAAATTGTCGACACTTGAGTACAGATTAGCTTCGTTACCCCGCGGCGGAGCGTACCTGCTGTAGGGATGGGGAGAAAAATTTAGTATCGATAAAATTTTATCGATGTATTTTATTTTTATTTTGCGTTACTGTGGGCATGTAAAAGATTTTTTTGTGAATTGAATCTATCTAGCTTTGAGAAATGTAATAAATAAAGATGATTGCAATTTACAAGTCACTTGATTTGAAGTGACACAGTGAGGCTCAACGGTAACTTGACATACCGATAGTTGTTACCGTCAAGAGCCTAACCATTATTCGAAGAGGCTGTTGGCTCTCGTTAGGCTGTTGCCTCTTGTTAGGCTGTTGGTTTGGTTAGTTAATTGAAGTAGGTACTCTCGGACAAGTATCGTCTAGCAAGCATGTTTCTCGAAGTATTGCTTGATCTAAAACGATTATTACACCTGGGTAAATGATAAAAAAATATTAATAGTACTTTTTTTGTTGATGGGTAAAAATCATCCAATAACATCACTGCAAACGCATCAAGCGGTTTAGGAATAGCTGAAAACGCAAAACCGCTTGTCACTTCGTAAAATCAGTCACTGAAAAAATTGCTAATGCGTGCGCTTGTTTAGAAAGCCAGGTGTTAAATTTTTTTTGCGGTTTCAGACCTGCGGGAAAACGCGAGCGTTTAATCGCAGTGCGTGCTAAGCTTTACAATTAGAGAATATCGACACCATCCCAACTCTACGTTTCCAAGTGGTCGCGTAGGAAGAGCGCGGAATAATGATTTCTTTGAGTCCCCACTGTTTGAAGTGCACGCCATTACTGGCTCTGATACGTTTGTGTTCTGCACTTAATAGCGGATCTCAATGCCGGCCATAATTGTTTTCCCTTACCTTTGTACGGTAAAAATCATGTTTACGACACTTTTTCAAGATGTTCCCCGTAGATTTTATCTGAAATTATTGTTCCGAGATGCTGATAAAAATTTGAATGAGCAGGAATAATGGATGGGTTTGAATTATAATACCTTTCTGTCTAAGTTGGAAGAGAATATTTTACATTGTGGAAGTAAGAGTGGGAGTATTTTTTTTTTGTATTTGAATAAATAATGAAGTGTTGCTGATAGCTACAACCTGGGGTTCTATTAGTCATGAGTAAGTAGGTTACTTCTAGGCAAACGTGCTCCATCGTCGACCACCTCGTTGCTTTTCATCAGGGGAGATAGAAGTCAAGTGCGAGCGTATTAAAAAAAAACTGTGTGAGTCCGACTCGCACACCGAGGGTTCCGTACGAACTAACTTATGTAAAAAGTTCAATTCCTGAATCGAGTTTCGAAGATTTTTCCGTACTTATCGAAAAAAGTATTTTTTTTGGTGACGTAATTACAAATTTACAGTTTTCAGATTTATTCCTATACTTGTGCTATAACATCTTTCTTCATGCTAATTTTTAGGGTTCTAGGGCAATGGGAAGTACCCTGTGAATTTTGATTCCGTCGAAATTTTAATGTCAACGTTTTTTGCGACATAAACGGCCGTACGTTTTTTTGTCGTTAACTTAGAAGTTTGATTTTTCTGGAGCTTTAAAGAACCACAGACTTCAGTATATGATTTAAATTTCAACTCGATACCTCCGCGCGTTCTTGAGATAAAAGGTCTTGACACATAAAGTGATCCTATAAGGATTTTTTTTATGGTAGGTAAAATCATCCAATGACGAATCCCGCCCTTGGGTGGAGCGGGAAGTAGTGTCAGACTCTTACTGACTAAAAACCTACCCCGTTCCTTCGTTGCCTATAGTGCTGGGGCTGAGCCTTCCTCTCACAGGTTTTTCCTTTTGAGGTACGGAACCATAAAGAGATGAAGTTGGAGAGTAGTCTCTGTCAATGTCTCGAATAATTAATGTCGCATTACCTATATCTACAGCCTAGTATCTGTCCAAGCAGGCAATTCACGAATTATTAATTAACTTCAAAAAAGGAGGAGGATCACTTGAAGACGCCTCGTTTGTTTTAGGATATTCTTTTTTATTGGAAGGGTATACTTCCCAGGTGGTCCCATGGTCATCAGGTCAGGATTTGAAGATGGGATTCAGGAGAAACCGATCTCTTCAAATCTTATAGGCACACTTGTAATTTTTACTTTTATTCTGTATGACAATACAACTTGCATACTATTTCGATTTAGCTAAAACTTTTTAACAGGCACTTTTGAATTGTACATTTTGGAACGTGCAATCAGCATCATTTTTCTGTGTAGATTTATTATCAACTAGTTACTGCCAGTGGCTTTGCCCTTGTGAAAATCGGTTTCTCCATACAAAATTCCAATCCCCGTTTTAACCACTTAGGGGTGAAGTTTCGTTAAATCCGTTCTTAGCTGATGTTTACTCTCTTTAAGGAACTTACCTGCCAAATTTTAAGTTTGTAGGTGTTATAGTTTCAGAGATTTCGTGATTAATCAGTGAGTGGTATTTCGCTTTTGTATATATATACACCGTTACATTTTGGCCGTTTTAATCCCGCGGACGGCCGATTCGGTACATGAAATACTATCGATTTATAAAGAGAAAATTAAAAAAATAAAGTGCTTGTTTTTGAAACTCGAATTAATTTACGCATGTACGAAATTTATTTCTTTAAGTCTCTAATTTAACGGTGTATAGAAGACTAGCTTTTGCCAGCGGTTTTACCCTTTTAAAAGCCGGTTTGTCCATACAAACTACCAAACCCCGTTTTAGCCCCTTAGGGGTTTTTTAGTTTCGTAAAATCCGTTCTTATTCCGCAATTTCACCCTTGTCATCTATACGTAGACACTATATATTTTTCTTTTTGTTATTTTTTTTTCTTGCATTATATCAAATAAATGTATTTCCTTTTTTTCTTAATGTTGCCATGTCAGTGAATTAATATTCGACTTCGGATCATTACTTCCTAAATTTAAAATGACCGCTTATGACTTCAGTTTATATTAAATTCTAAACTTAAACTTGAGTCAATAACCAAGCAAATACGTGGTCTCATCTTTCGTTCTTAGAATACCAACTACCTACTGGACAGTACTGGCTAAATTATCTAGTCCCCAGTTAATAAGGGTTCTTTTCCATCAATGATGCGTAGGGTAGCGAAGCGCAGCGCAAAATCCATTAATCATCATCATCAGCCTTTTAATGTGCACACTGCTGGGACACAGGCCTCCTCTCTAAGAGAGGGAATGGGCCGTAATCAACCACGCGGGCCCAGTGCGGGTTGGTGGATGTCATATGTCTTCGAATTTTTGGTTCTAGGACATGCCGGTTTCCTCACGATGTTTTCCTTAACCGTTTTGAGAGCAGTGGTGATGAAATAAATTACACAAAGTAATGCGCCTGGGCGGGCTTGAACCCGCCACCTACTAATCGTAAGTCGGGGCCGTTACCACTCGGCCACCACTGCTCAAATCCATTAATAGGATCATTTTATTTTCCTTACCTGGCTTAGCGCGGCTAAGTTTATCTAGGACATTACCGACACCAGGGACTCAGAAAGCACGTAAAGCCGTTGGTCCCGTTTGTCTTTCAAAGATCTTTAACAGTCGTTACAGGTAGAAGTCAGACACCAGAAAGTCTTACCATCAGTCTATCCGAGGAGTATCGATTTGCTTAGTTATTGGGTTATGGTGGTCTGATAGGCAGACGCTCCATGTAAAACACATTACGGTTAGACAGAACCGACTCCAAGCTAGTTGGCTAGGGATCTTCTTAGCCTTTTCTTAACCAGCTTAGCGCTTTTTTGCTAGACTCTGGAGGAAACACGAAAAAGTGAGAAATGTAAAGGGTATTTTTTTTGTAGGTGAGAAAACCATCCTATGACATCTCCCGCCCTTGGGTGGAGCGGGATATAGTTTCAGAATTTTACTGACTGTCGAATTTTCTTTTCAAAAGCAGACCCTTGGCTCTAGGCTTCGACTCTGCAGGGCCCCGGTTTGCTGACAACTCTTTGAGGCCTGCGTGGCAATACGCGCCGTCAACTACTTGAGCTTAATTAAGACGGTTACCGAACGGTCGGACTGCGAGCTACCTAGCCAAGCTCGCGCCTACAGTGATAATCCCGGAAATCGGGATCGGAATCCCGGTAGCGCCTGGGGCGTGAGCAAAGTTGCCACACGCGTGTGGTTTCCTCTTTTGCTAGCATTACTGCTTCGCAGAAGGAGGCATCCGCCTGGCGCAAAAGATCGCCCCTCGAAGACACGCCGTGCTCTGCCCAAGCAGGGCACACCACTACCGTGTGCTTCACCGTGTTCTCTGGGCATGTGTAAGGGATGCGGGCGAGGAATGCGTACTGTTAGTTAAAAAGAAAGTGGTATTTTAGCTGTGTAAAATAAATACACTTTATTTAGCTTTTAAAGGAATTGTCGCGAGTGCAGCTCACGAGTTCACGGGATGAAGTATGTAAGACTGGTAGGATGAGTAGGATAGATAAGAGTGATTTTATTTTATTTTTTATTTTATTGTATTTGGGAAACAAACAATCGTACATTATTACATAACTTCTTAATACACAGTATACTATAAACAAATGTACAATCCACTACGTTTCCACATGTTACTAATTAATAATAATAGATACAGTTTGGCAATTTCACCATAAAATCAATATAAAAAAAAACAAAATTAAAAAAGCTTTTTTGTGATGTGTTAGCACTCTGACGAGAATCCAACATTAAGCTGCTAGGTAAGCCAGAACGTACCCCACATCTGAAAACATTTCGCTGCTCATCCTGGCATCTCTCATCATCGTTTCACATTAAAAACTCACATTAAAAAAAAAAAACATTTTTTCTGGTTGTTTCCAGGAAAAACGAAGATATAGAAACCAAAAATTTCGGCCGAAGGAATTGCATAAACCCGTGTGTACATTACGACAATTAGCGTTTTTCAAGGTCATTCAAGTTGTACAAACGTCTATGTTCAATCGGCGCAGTCGGGAGCCATTCTAGAAATGGAGGCTTAGTGATATGAGAGCACATACCTTCGTGTATTTTTACTAAGACTCCATTTCTAGAATGACTCCCGACTGCTACAATTTATCTTGTATTTAAAATATTATATAGTTAACGACTTCCTTCCTCCCTCCTTCGTTTCTCCTTCTTTCCTTCTTCTTTTTTCCTTTTCGACTTTCTTGTTTTAGGGCTTTTTTCATGAATGCTCAGAAAAGCAGTCGGGTTTTTTAGTTTTTTAAATTACTGTTTTTTATTTTTATTTTTTTAGTTTTATTTTATTACTATATCACTTTCACAGTAATTACAAAACTAACGACACCTCGCAAACTAAAATCCATCGAGCCGTTCGGGCCGCAGAGCGTGCTAAACATTTGAATTTGGTGCCAAAAATCCGCCATTTTTTATTTTTTTTATTTTGATATACCCAGTATCACTCTCACAGTAAATACGAATCTAACGACACCTCTCAAGCTAAAATCCATCGAGCCGTTCAGGCTGTAGAGCGTGCCAAACAATTATACATACATACATAAATACATACATACTCTCGAAAAACATAACCCTCCTTCTGGCGCAGTCGGGTAAAAATACAATAACTTACTAAAATATTACATTTCATAACATGGAAATACTTTTACCACATGTTAAAAGTTCAAGAATTAAGGCGATATCTGTAAAAAGATGTGTGCAATATTTTTAGTAAATAATTGCAGATAACTTTTTTTTTCTTTATTTACACTCGTCAATACTATTTATAGTACCTATTTTCACAGCGCTTCCACACCTTAACAAGTCCTCGTATCGCCTACCTCGCTCATTCTTGGTGGAAAAGCACCCTAAAACTAGGGGTTGAGCAAATAAACAAATTCTTGGGTTACTGCAAACATAGACGGGACATTGATCGGTCCGGTGCGTAACTATGGGTTTTGTTGTCTGGCTTTTATGTAAGACAAAAGACTTTTCTCGAACAAATACTAGATAGTTTTAGTTATTTAAGGCCAGGATCTACTCATTTTGAACTTTTTTGAACCTCTGGAAATCCACAAATATTAGAAGGGAACATCATGAAAATTTATTTTAATAAAATTGACTATATGACCAAGCGTTTGGCAAAGTCAAAGTCAAAGTCAAAATGTTTTTATTTCTTATAGGCCTACATGGGCACTTATAAAACGTCAGAAGCTAGTGCAAAAATGAAAACATGATATAAATTAGTTGGCTTGATAAAAAAAAATTGCGAATCTTACCCTAATTTACGATTTCAAACGTATTTATTTACGAGATTACGTTACGGAAATATTTGAAAGTTACAAAAAAAAAAAAAACTTATTATTTAAAAGCGCTTTGCAAGAACAAAAATCTTGAATAGTTATTGTTTATTTTTATATTTAAAAATAAAACCGCTGTTTTTGGGGCCGGGAAGTCGACATAGTCCCGAGCGAAGGTCATACAAAAAAAACAGTGACTAGAACAGGCCCTTAATACCCAGCCAGTTCATTTGAAACTTCACAGTTTATAGTTCAATCGGTTGGAAACTTGGCATATTACCACGGTATTTTTTTTTTGGTAGAAATTAATGACTTCATTCGTTTTATGGTGGAGTGAGTGAGTTTTGCGCTACCTCCGATCCGAACCCGTGAAAGTATGGTAACGGACCATACTTTCGTAGCTGTGGAACTATTTCATTAGAATAAATTGTGGCGGGGGCGAGCACACGCACTTTTCTGCACTAGTGCGGAAAAATTTCATATGCGTGCTTATAAGTGGTGGGATATGTAGCGGGAAAAAGCTCTTAGACTTTTACTGACTAGATCTCCACCTGGGTCCTTCTCCCTTTGCATTTATTGACGACAGGTTTTTCTTTTCACAAATTGTCGTGGTCTCAGCTGCTGGCCTTTACTGACACCTCTTTGAAGCACGCGTGAAACACTACGCGCCGTCACCAACTCGGGCTCGGCCGTTACGGGACTGCCGGACGGTGCACTACCCATTGCTCGTCGTCCACAAGTCCATCGTGACTGCGTTGGAATGTGAAGCAGATACCTACACGGTGCCTAGGGCGGCTGGTTCAGTGAATAGGTTACTTCTAGGCAAACGTGTTCCATCACTGACCACACATTATCGTTTCATCAAGTGAGTGGTCAAGTGCGAGCCGATCTATAATTTTTTTTTTAATATTTTGTGAGAATGTGGATGAGAACTAAGTATAATATCATAATCAGCCTTTTAATGTTCTCACTGCTGGGATTCAGGCCTCTTTAAGAGAGGGAGTGGGCCATAATGTGGGCCCAGTGCTGGTTGGTGAATGTCACATGTCTTCGAATTTTCGGTTCTAGGACATGCCGGTTTCCTCACGATGTTTTCCTTCACAGTTATTAGAGCAGTGGGGATGAATAAATTACACAAAGTAATGCGCCTGGCTGAGTTTGAACCCGCAACTTCCAACTCGTAAATCAGTTTATAATATAAGTATGATAGGCTTGCTTGCCTGATGGTAAGCAATGATGGCGCCAATGCAGCACGCTTGCATAGTGCTTAGTTACGCCAATCATAATAAAATAACCAAGTTCTGCCAAAAAAGAACCACCAAGCTAGCATAGAGCCACACAAAGCCATTGTCTCCTATCGATCCTCACTGCTAAGCTAGATTCGTTTGATTCCCTCTGAATGTCGGCACAAAGTGAGGCGGACTCAATCAAATCTAGGTGCCGTAAAGAAAAAGTGGGGAAGTGCAAACTGGATTGTCACAGTTTCAATTCCATTTGGGCGAGGCGACCGCGACCGCCGGGAGATGGGACCGTGTTGTTAGGGTGCAGGTTTGGGTGAGGAGTGGTAGCGTTTTTTGGTTTTTGATGTCAAAAATCCTATATTGAATTTTGTTACTCATAGGCACTAATCTCAACAGAGATTAGCCAACGTAGGAGATTTATTGTAGTGCACAAGTGTTTGAGCATACACAGGTGCACTCTCTTTTCCGTTTCTGTCATAGTTTTATGAGACAGTAACCTGACATGACCGGAGAGATGCTTTCGCTTTTCAAAGCATGTCGGTCATACCATTAACTTCTAAACTCCAAGCTGCTACAGAGTGGTGTTTATTATAAGACTTTTTTTCACGACCGCGGGAGGAACTCGGGACCCCACGCTCAAAAGTCGCAATGAGATTTAGAATACCTTTCGAAGTTGTAGAAGATTTTGTTGGCAGTATTGGTAATCAACTGGCCTGGTGAAATAAAAAGCCCAGTACCTAAGCTGTAGCCACATAAACAACTATCTAAAACTAATTAAAAAAAGCACTAAACATTTTATTGGGAATTTAGAATTGATTGGCATCCAGGAGAGTGGAGAACTGATCTGACATTTTTAGATCTGACATTTTCTGATCGTTTATAAAAAACATGAGTTGTGTAGCCAGCGCCGTGGTTTTGTCTCGCACACGATTCTCAGCATAATGCTGAACTGGCTGTGGTGGCTATGACGACACTGGGGGAAGCCTATAGTATAGAATAAACATATTTGTGCATCAAAAAAGTAACACAACTGTAATGTCTGCTAACTCTCATATTTTTGTTTTATTTTTTTAACATACCAATAAATTTACAGTTTTCAGATTTTTTCCTATACTTGTGCTATATAACTTTACTTCATGCCGAATTTCAGGATTCTAGGCCAACGGGAAGTACCCTATCAATTTTGAGTCCTTTGAGAGGGCGAAATATAAGTTTTTTGTGACATAAACGGCCGTATCTTTTTTTTTCATTAACTTTGAAGTTTGATTTTTTCACAGCTTCAAGGGAGCGTAGACTTAAGTATATGGTTTCAATTTCAACTCGGTACCTCCACGCGTTCCCAAGATAAAGGGTCTTGATAGACAGACAGACGGACAACAAAGTGTCCTATAAGGTTTTTTTTACGGTGAGTGAAAATTATCTAATGGCAGCCCCTGCACTTGGGTGGTGCGGGAGATAGTGTCAGACTTTTACTGATTAAAAACCCATCCTGTTCCTTCGTTGCCTTTCATACCGGGGCCGAGCCTTCCTTTCAGAAACTGACCCATGATCCCAGCAGGCTTTGACCCTGTCTGCCTGCAGCTAGCAGGCTGGGCCTCTACGGTTTGCTGACAGTTCCTTGAGGCGTGCGGAAACAGTACGCGCCGTCGACAACTTAGGCTTGGTTCGGTCGGTTACCGGATGGTCTGGCAGCGAGCTACCCATTGCTCAAGAGTGGCAGGCGGTCGCCTCCTTCTGCGAAGCAGTAATGCTAGCAAAAGAGGAGGCCGACCGCATCAGGCAACGGCGTACACGCCGCCGAGATTCCGATCCCGATTTCCAGCCACCGTAGGCGCGGGCTCGCGGACGGCGGGCAATGGGTAGCTCGCTGTCCGTCCGTCCGGTAACATACCGGTCCGAGCTCAAGTCGTTTACGGCGCGCACTGTTCCCGCGCGCCTCAAGGAGTTGTCAGCAAACTGTAGGGGCCCAACAGGGCCGAAGCCTACTGGGGTCAAAGAGTATGTGAAAATGGCACCCGGGGCACTGGGACCAAGGCAAAGAATGGAACGGGGCAGGTTTTTAGTCAGTAAGAGTCTGACACTACTTCCCGCTCCACCCAAGGGCGGGATTTGTCATTGGATGATTTTACCTACCATAAAAAAAACCCCATTGCTCACCGTCCGCAAGTCCAATCAAGGGCTCCGTTTCTTCTTTTGAGGTACGGAATCTTAAAAAATAGATTTAATTTCAGTTTTATCGCTTCCGTTCAACAATATAAACCTACCTTAATCCATGTTAGAGTATTCACAAGTGTAAATCACAGTAAACAGTGAGGTCCACATTTTCAGGTTGGCATTCAGTCGTTTTCAGTGATTTAACACCTAATTAGTGGTTTGTGGGTTCATGAGAGGTGTGAGTGTTTCTTATTTATTGAGGAGTTAACTTTATAGATTCACTGTAGGTCTGTGGTGTCCTTTGTGTGTTTTAGAGTATTGAGGATGTGTTTAAGAGTATTTCTGCTGCCCGTACTTGTGATATATGGATATTAAATGTCACATGAGCTGATGGTCAGGTTAAGCAACTCTTTCCGAGGTCAGTCCGTGGATGGGTGACCATGCGTTTCTTAAAGAATTTTTCGAGTTTCGGAAAGTAAGAACGTTGAGCGGTCCTGGTTGTTATTTACTTATCTTCAACAACTGTTAAGAGTAGTCAGAATCCAAGACCTTGATTCTGGCTTAACGGCTGTTGACTGGTCCCGATCCCAAAATACATAGTTGTTCAGTATCAGTAACTGAAGCGATTGTAATAATTTTTTCACCATGTTTTATTTTTCCCAAAAATATTTAAAAAAGGTCACAAGTTGGCCATCACCGACAATAAATACAACATAGGTCACGGCGGGCCATAGCAGGCATTGGATACCAGCGCACAATTGGGTTTTTTTATGGTAGGTAAAATCATCGAATGACATACCCCGCCCTTGGGCGGAGCGGGAGGTAGTGTCAGACTCTTACTGACTAAAAATCTACCCTGTTCCTTCTCTGCCTTGGTTCCAGGGCCCTGGTATGTACTTTCATACCTCCCCTAAGCCCCAGAGTAGGCTTCGACCCTACTGGACCCTTACAGCTTGCTGACAACTCCTTGAGGCGCGCGGGAACAGTGTGCGTCGTCGACGACTTGGGCTCGATAGCGAGCAATCCATTGCCCGCCGTCCACAAGCTCGCGCCTACGGAGACCGGAAATCGGGATCCAAATCACGCGGCTGCGGCGTGAGCGCCGTTGCCTGATGTTCTCCTCCTTTGCTAGCATTACTGCTTCGCAGAAGGAGGCGACCGCCTGCCACTCCTTCTTGCTCCGGACCATGGCCTGTACCAAGGTTCAGCGCGAGAGGCTTGGATGGCCCGGTGACCATGTGTTTGTATGGACAACCAGGTGATATAACAAGCTTATAACTTTATGATTTTTTATGATACACTTGTGAAATTTTGTACACATCTTC
The DNA here is from genome assembly GCA_958295575.1 of Leucania comma. Taxonomy (NCBI): domain Eukaryota; kingdom Metazoa; phylum Arthropoda; class Insecta; order Lepidoptera; family Noctuidae; genus Leucania; species Leucania comma. The sequence goes on along the minus strand of OY282477.1, from coordinate 15,229,936 downwards.
TTTACATAAAAACACTAGACACGTGTTTCAGGTTTCACATACTAAAACTAATGTTGTATATAACACGAACTCGCTTGTCTAGAAGCTACATAGCTAGCTAAGTGGGTTGAGTGGGTTGTTTCAGCAATAAACGGTGTACGCAGTGCATTACGTTGTCAATGAACGGTAACTCACTTGTGACGCGATGGGAAGCCACCGCGTAGCGTCGGCAGAAAAATGAAGCATAGGTATCAATCTTAGATTCAATCAAAACAGCAATAGATAGGTGACTCAGACTAAATCAAAATTTTGCCAATTGGCATGATTTCACATCGCTCGCAACGATTACACACATTCGGAGGCTAAAATTTATCTCTGTCCTTGTCTATCAGTGACTAAAGATAGTGTAGATGCGTGAGTTTCGAGTCCAGGTTTTCTGATTGCGATATTAGCGCGTAACGTAAGATACTTTACCCTTATAATATATCAATGATATCAATTCATTAAAAAGCGCTTACCTATGTAGGCGCTTACTAAGAATTTTTGCACTGGCCAGTAGTTACTGTTACCCACTTACGAATCTTAAAGATTTGAAATTGATTTTCGTGGACAACACTACTGTTAGTTATTCAATGAGAGCAAATCGAGTTATTGTCAGAAGAGTGAACATTGAAGAAAAAAAATCAGTAAAAGGAGTAGGGTGAGGCCAAATGAGCGTAATTTTGTGAGTCGTGAGTCGCAGAATTTCGGTCGCAGAAATTTTGCCCGGCAGAAATTCTGTTGAGATGCCAGACAAGCGCATTTTATTCAGTTACTATCCAACGCCTTCTCCAATAAGTTCCATAGACATGGATGTTGTTCAATTTCAACTCCATATAATTTTTTCTGTGTCCAGCATTTTGTGAGTAAAAATACGTGTCGACTCCCATCCAATCTGTACCTGACTGACGCTTTGCTCGGCCCACGTCAGCCCGCTCCCCGCAAACTCAATTCAGTCCGAATAATAATTCATACAATAATTCAGCGTGTAAGTCGGCAGACAACTCATTTTGCGACGCCGCTTGAATCAAATAAGACTTTTCTATGAAACCGAATGCGGCAGAATTTCTGCAACTCACGACTCACAAAATTACACTCTTAGTGGTAGGCCACTACCACTAAGAGTGCTTAGCTGCTGTTGTGCTGTTGTGTTGTTGTGTGTTGTGTATTGTGTGTTGTGCTGTGTTGTTGTGTTGTGTGTGCTGTTGTGCTGTTGTGTTTTTTTTTTATTATTGATAGGCTCGATCAATGGTTTAATGTGGAGCGCGGTGATGCACAAAACTCAAGATCGTTCGAGATTGAGGACTACTATGAACGCCGAGTGAAAAGGCTCTTAATAAACTAGTGCGCCTCACCATCAACGATTGCATCACAGCTTACCACCAGGTGAGATTGCAGTCAAGCACTAGTTTACATCAATAAAAAAAGTAAAATAAACAAAAACAGACAGACAAATCTATTGCAGGCTTGCATGTTGCAAGGCTCTTTTGAACATGCAACCTTCACATATTACTGTACTTACAGATACTACAAAAAACCCGGCAAAGAGTGAGTAGGAGTCACGTACCGTCATCTATATTATACAACATAATATCGAGCTTAAAAATCACAAAAAATCACCTTTGAGAGTTCCACTTAATAGTTTTTGCCATTTGGCTACGGAACCCTTACAATTCATTCTGTAGTTGTGGGTGAACTGCGCTGCATTGATCCATTTAAAAGTATGTACCTCATATTTAATAAAAAATGTGTTTCTTTTCCTTATTTTGCCAACACTACCACTCGCGAGCCATTTTGCTCCGTCGCCAAGACACAATGAAATTACCTAAACGGCTTTTTACCGGGTGCACGATATAATTCATAAGTTGTCGTATGACCGCTTGTTCTGCTATCGTTACTAGTTTGCGTCGTGTACCGAAGTTAGAGCTGCTTTTAACTTCATCCCTTTGTTTTGTGAGTGAGGTTGATGCAGTTATTGTGCCGTATTGTATTAAAATTGGGACCAGTTGATAGCAGGTAAAAACGTTTGAGAGAGGTTTGAAGGTGATTTTTGGTCTTAAAGTTTATCGATAGGTACTTGTATTCTAGGGGCGTTTCGGTCTACAAAAGATGCCCGGAGTCGACACACAGCACGTCTTTTGTAGACGCACACCCTAGGAATCACCCTGTGTCTACTGACTGTTCGCAGGGTAATTCCCGGCCCCTGTATACGCGGGATTGTAGACGGTAAATAATGGATAGCGGGTCACTAGTTTAAGTTCTACTTCTTCGCTCTTTGACAGCTGTCCTACGACCAGCCTCAATCAATAGAGCCCGCGCAGTACCGTAACTGGAGATGACAATAAATATTATATATAGCCAATATTTATTATAAAATTTTTAGCACATATATACACCGTTAAATTTTGATCGTTTTAATCCCGTGGAGGGTCGATTCGGTACATAAAATGCTATCGATATGTGAAGAGAAAATTAAAAAGAAATTAATTTCGTATAGAAGAATATTAACTAGAGTTTTTGAAAAAAAGGGCTTAATTTTTTTTTATTTTTTCTTTACAAATCGATAGTGTTTCATGTACCCGACTGACCCTACACGGGATTAAAACGATCAAAATTTAACGGTGATATAATATGTCGGTGAAGTCAATATTAAGGAAGCTTGAGAACGAATGAATGTACGAATAAAGTGACACATGTCACCTTGACAGAATCCGGGCTGACGTTTGTACGAGCCGAGCACTAAAAATTCTTTCCTCTGCCCGCCACAGTCACTGTGTGAACAACATCTAGTCCGGGGACTGTTTCACGGCTCGTTGTGAAGGGAATAAGTGAACCTTACATCGTAATATATCAGTTGTGTTATCTGGAACAGTTACTTCAACTCTGAAACACCTATGAGTTCCATAGTTGCATTGGGCAACTGAAAGAACACAAGTGGGGTAAAACAATAAAAATCTGACACTCTAAAATATAAGGTATGCTACCTTGCGGCAAAGGAGACTGCCATTTTTGGGCTCACCTTCCAATACCTGTATACGCTATATCGTTGGGTAGGTATTTTTAATCTGAATAAACGTTCAAATCTTAGTCCTTTCAGAGTTATTTTTCGTTTAAGTTAATTTTGCCAATAACTAAGTATTATTAGTACGCGGCAAATAAGTTGAATTAAAATGACGGTCGACCTTCACTGCGCAGATACAGATTTAAAATCTACTTATTCAATGATATAGCACACGTAGCTATTGGAAGGTGGGCCCAGACTTTACTCTGGCATCATCCTTTTTCCCAAATCTAATCAGATGTTTATAGAGTAGACTAAGCGTCTTACACCCGTATTTATAAACAAGTACTTAAAACTAAACATTTGAGTAAAAGTAAATACTTAAGTAATAATTTCTATTCTATAGTTAAGAAAAATTTAAATTTTGAATGAAGATTTCAAACGTCAAGTAATGACTTAATAAGATTTTACTTAGTAACAAGTAATTACTTTTTTATATATACGGGTGTTACAGTTAGAAACCATGTTTGACTTTGTGAGAACATGGGATTAACGTAAAATGTTTTAGGTGGGATATCTTCCAATGATTTCGCTCTGGGCGGAGCGTGTCAGACTTACTGACTAAAACCTACTCTTGAACCTTCTTTGCTACATTCCAGGGTCCCGGGGAGTCTGGATTGGATGGAGCTTTAGCGTAACTCGGTTAATTTGTGATTTCGGTGCGATTATGCCATCTTTTTTGAGGCGGAAAATCATCAAATAACTGCTCCCGCTCTAGGATGGAGCGAGTGAGGTTGTCAGACTTTTATTGACTAAAACCTACCTGTGTCCTTTAGTTCTTTAGTCTTTTACGTTCCAGGAACACCGTATTTCTTACGAAAATTCCCGTGGCCATAACGGTGAAAAACACAATTTAAGTAGTTATTAACAGAGCAATAAATTCATTAAAAAAATCAAGTAACTAGTTAATTAATTAAAAAAACATTATAATATTTAATATCGATTTTGGTTAAAATAAACAAAGCTAAGTATAATAAAAAAAAAATATATCATGATGAGAAATCAAGCTGAAATAAATATATGAAACGGCACAAAAATAACAATTATTTATTCATACAAAAAAAGCAGCAAAACAGACAAATGTAGAAAGCGATTTTGATTTATACTATGCTAAAGAAAATAAAGATAAAGATAAGCCCATTCCATAATACTTAGCTACAGTTTTTGCCCCTTACCAAGCTAACTGCATCACATATTCAAACGCTGAACATCAAAGAACTTTAAAAACATGTTAAAGTGCTGTAATGCAACCAACTTGCTGGAGACAAGTGGCGACGGCCGCCGGAAGTTCACCCGCAAACAATATGGCCGCCGTCCACTTCCGGCCGCGGAGTTTCCGCCTTCAGGCCGCAAACGACATTAATAACTTTTCAAAATGCGTAATGTTGTTTAAAAATGAAGTCTGTTGTCATTTAGCTGCGAGTAACTTTTGAATGCTGGTTGTTTCCAAGTTGAATAAGTTAGTTAAGGTAGATCAAGTTATTGTTTGGGCGGGAATGGTTTATCGGAATTATTTTAAGTTTTTTTTTATATGGGAAATCATCATCAATCAGGTGCTTCTCCTACTCTAGTGTGAAGTGCGAGGGCGTGTCAGACTTCTACCGCCTTATTCCAAAACGCGATCTAAAATAATTCCGGGACTATTACTAGGTTTAATCCCGATTAAACGCTATCTAAATGTAGTTTTCTGGACTATTACTAAATTTAATACCAATTAAAAGCGATCTAAATGTATTTCCGGGACTAATTTTAGATCGCGTTTTGGAATTAGGCGGCTACTGACTAAAACCCACTCCTGCTCCTTCTTCGTCGACATTCCAGGGCCCCGGGTTTCCCTTTCGAAAGTACGTACCCATGGCTCAGTAGGCTTCGACCCTGCTGGGCCTCTACGGTTTTGCTGACATTGCCTTGATGCGCAAGTAAAACACTACGCTGTTTGAACGTCTCGGACTCGTCTGGCCAAATAATAGGCGGGGGCGAACTGACGCACTTTTCCGCATTAGTGCGGAAAACCGCAAATTGCAAAAATATGTATGTGTTGCGTGCCTAAAAGCGGTAGGGATATGAGCGGTCTTTGATTAAAAGTGTATTGAAAAATTATTCCTGTATGGGACAGTCAGATTCACGAAGTATCGTCTATAACATTACGCGAAACCTATAAAAGCGGTTTAGTAATAAATAATACCTAGGTAAGTTGGTAGGTCCTAGGTAAGTACGGTAGGTTATACCAACCCGCACTGGGCCCGCACGGTGGATTACGGCCCATTCCCTCTCCTGAAGTGAGGATTGAGTCCCAGCAGTGGGAACAATATAACGCTGATGCTATGCTATGCTAGGTTGTACCTATCAGGGACGACCACGGTTTTCTATTTCAACGACCGTTTTCTCATCATTTCAGGCCATACATAGGCCTCCCTCAAGTATCGCTACATTGACCGGTCCTGTGCGTCTCGCATCCATTGGATTTCTGCGACCCTCACCAGGTCATTGGTCCACCTTGAGGGAGATCTTCTAACACTGCGTCTTCCAGTACGTGATCGCCTCTGTAGAACCCTCGTACGCAAACTTAACCTATCAATAAACCTAGATCTAATATGTAGGTATATATAGGGAATAACGAAACATTTTACTTTTACTTTATTTTACATTTTTCTACTTTAGGAAGAACTTCTTATTTAAGTTCTTGGATAAATACCCTATTAAAAAAAAAAAAACGCTCAATATTTTATAATCTTTGCGAACGCCGGCGTTCGGTCAGTGTTTAATCGAATTGGGCGAACGCCCGCCGGCGTTCGCTCAGTGTTTAACCGAATTGCGCGAACGCCCGCCGGCGTTCGGTTCGGCGTTGAGTAGTAGTTGCTGTGGGCAGGGCTCATTACTCGTAGAACAGATGAGCGATTTCTATAAGCATATACCTAATTCCTTTCTAAAGTTACATACATTACATTACATACATACAAAGAACGAAATCAAATTACTACATGGAAGCCTTTGAAAATTGCAAGAAAAAGCCTTTGAAAATTGCAAGAAAAAGCCTTTGAAAATGTGGGGACTGATAAACAGCCTGTCCTGTAATAAATTCACTGAAAAATCCGCCCCCCGGAAACTTCAATCACAAAATGGTACGGTTACTAACTTAGAAGAAATCTGTGAATGTTTCAATAATTTCTTTGCAAATGTTGGTTCGATACTGGCAAATCAAATTCCTGCTAAATATCATCCGTCAGGTATTGCCTTGACGAATTTATCTGGATCCAGCTCACTCTCACTTGATAATCTAGAACCAGCCACAACAGATGAAATCTTGAAAATAATTAATAATTTGAACAACAACACTAGCTCAGGCCTAGACGGCATTACCCCAAATTCATTAAAATGCGTTGCAAACTTAATTCTTGACGAACTCACAAATTGCATAAACAATTGTATTAAATCAGGAATATTTCCAAACAGTCTTAAGGTTGCCAAAGTTACGCCAATTTATAAATCTGGAGTAAAATCAGAACCGGGTAACTATCGTCCCATTTCAGTTCTCCCCGTGATGTCAAAAATTTTCGAGAGGGTCTTATATAATCGCCTCGAAAAACATCTCTCTGAACTTCATATATGAGAAACAGTACGGTTTTAGACCAAAATCTAATACACTCTCAGCCACAATGGACCTTGTGACAACCATAAAACTGAATATTGATAAAAAGCAAATCGCTCTGGGTGTCTTTATCGATCTAAAGAAGGCATTTGACACAGTCAGTCACGAATTGTTGTTAAAAAAATTATTTGAAATCGGGATAGTAGGACCTGCCCTCGAAATTTTTAAATCTTACCTGTCAAACCGATACCAAGTGGTTAAGATTGGTGATATTCAAAGTGAACCCAAAATTATTACGTACGGTGTGCCCCAAGGCTCAATTTTGGCTCCTCTGTTATTTCTCCTATACATTAATAGTGTTCACAAAATTGGTCTAAAAGGGGACTTAACTTTATACGCAGACGATACATGTCTTTTCTACTTCGGCCATTCAATCGATGCTATTGTTAAGCAAGCGCAGAATGACTTGGACTTACTCAACCTGTGGTTTCAACAAAATCTTCTCACCATTAATACAACTAAAACAAATTATATGATATTTGCAGCAAAAAATAAAAAAATTGGCAATTATACAGCATTAAAAATCAATGATGAAATCATAAAAAAAGTAGAAAAAGAAAAATATTTAGGGCTTATTTTAGACAGTAAATTGACGTGGCTTCCACATATTCAAAAAGTAAAATCAAAACTACAAGCACTTACGGGAATCCTACGAGGTATCGTTCGCTGCTTGCCACGACAAGTTCGTTATCTAATCTACTTTTCACTTGTCAAACCACACATTGACTACTTAGTTGAAGTATGGGGTACCGCCGCTAAAACACATATTAACCTACTACAAACGGCTCAAAATAAATTACTAAAAACCTTATTTAAATATGATTTTCTAACTCCAACCGAAACTCTTTACAAGGAAATTAAAGTAATGAACATTAAACAAACATACATTTACAACTCATGCATACTAATTCATAAAATTCTTAATAAGAAAATACACACAAACATAACCTTCACAAAAAATATAAAAAAACACAAAATGATACTTCGACGTGAACAAAACTTTCTAAAGCTACATCCAACTCGAACAAACTACGGAAAAAAAACAATTTTATATGAAGGATCCAAATTATTTAATAAATTACCAAAAGACCTCAAAGAATCTAAATCTAAAAACCATTTTAAAAAGTTACTCAAACAATTTGTATTGAAACACTCACTGTCCCTAACACAGTAATGAGCCACATCCAGCTACGCTTATATCCGTTTATCTTTGTTTAAACTTTGACTTGTGAACCGGTATATCGAACAAACTTTTTGCATTTCTATTTTTTTTTTATGCTACCCTCAAAACATGTTACAATCGATGTCTAGTTTTGTAATACGTCCAACTAAATCGATTTATTTTTTTAGTTTTTAATTCTCATGTAAGTGAATTTATGTAATTCTTTATGGGAATAAACAATCTCAAACCAGAAGTTCCATTAAAAAGTAACAAGGAACACGTTACAATATAATAAATAATAACTACAGCAACATTACAGTATCACAGACGATAAACGCAATGCCTCGTCGTAGCGAGCTCAGTTCCGGAGGAAAGACGGGGTCGCCGACAGGCGGACACATCCGTCCTACGGACATATGTATGTATCGGTAGCGCTTCCTCCCTGAATGTTTCATGGCTAATCTACTGTCTGAGGAAGACGGGGAATGTTGTCTTGTGTATTCATAGGTTTGTACATTATATATAGTGATGGTTTGTGGGTTAGTATGGGAGTGCTTTTTTCAAAAATAGTAGATTATGCTACTAGCATAAAGCAGTGTTTTAAATCGCGGGCGGCATAAAATATATACATCGTGTTAATTTTCAATTTTTAATTAATGATAGTTTGGTTAGGTTTTTTTTAAACAACCTAACCACAATATCTTATTTAATACTTTAAAATTAAAATAAAATATTTTTCATTCAATAAACAGTTAAGTGAAGGTCGTTATTATTCGGATCCAAGACTTTAATGGCTTAAGGAATTTTGATTGTACTAAGTACGTTATAAACTAAGTGATCACAATGGTATTTTGCAAAATAAAAAACATAGGATTTCTTTGACTTAAAAAAAAAATTTGAACCTATTCACTAATATATTTAAAACTACAGCCTTTAAAATACTGTCCCTCAGACTAGTCCTCACAAACCGTCCTCACAAGCCAAATCTCAGAAAGTATCCGAATAATTAAAGTATTTTGACTACGGACATTTAGTAAAGAATTTGTTAATACACCCCTATTTTTCAATTAGTGCACAAAAAAATGGGATTGAGCCCCATTTTTTCAGTACCCGTTACTGATCATATTTGTGTAGTCAAAAGTACAAAAAACGAAATCCCAAAATTGTCTACGAAAATTTGTCATTATTGGTAAATTCATAATTGAATCATCATTCATAACAACTACTACTACTAGAAAATACTAAGCGCAGTGCTTTTCCATTTTTCTTGTCATTCTTTCATTCTTAAACAATAACCTGTACAATGTTTCCATAAATTGAGTGAGATTTTGGAATATAAACAAACGCTCATAACTTTGCTGTCTATAAGATCTTTTCTAATAAGCCCTTTAAGTATTTGCCATAATTAAAAAATAGTGGTGTATATATTTGTAATTTGTTATTATATATATTGTATTCAGTATTTTACATTTATAAATTCTTTACTACATAAAAGCATCGATGATAAAAAATATCTATAGTTCAAGCGCTCATCGATTTAAGGGTTCCGTACTCAAAGGGTAAAAACGGGATCCTATTTCTAAGTCTTCGCTGTCTGTCCGTCTGTCACCAGGCTGTATCTCAGGAACCGCGATAGTTAGTTTTTTTTTTTTAGTTAGATATTTGAAATTTTCACAAATTATGTATTTCTTTTGCCGCTATTATAACAAATACTAAAAACAAAATAATGTAAATTTTTAAGGGGCTTCCATACAAAAAACGCCATTTTTTGCTTATTTTGTGTTTGTTCTGTTGTTTACCTAATCAATGGTACCAAACCCTTCGTGCGCAAGTCCGATTCACACTTGGCCGGTTTTTTAATGACATGCCACTATTGGCATGATCAAGCCTATTAATTTGATCAAGCCACTGTACTAAATTGCAAGATGGTGAGTACCATAAGACAGTACAGTTTATAATTGTTATTCGGTGTATAAAATCTTATCTTTTTGTTACAGAAGTCAAGAGTATTTCAGGGTACAGTTGGCGCAACGTAGGCGCGGGCTTGCAGACGGCGAGCTATGGGCAGTTTGCTGTCCAACCGACGACCCAGGTCGTCAACGGCGCGCACTGTTCCCGCGCGCCTCAAGGAGTTGTCAGCAAACCGTAGAGACCCAGCCTGCTAGCTGCACGCAGGCAGGGTCGAAGCCTACTGGGGCCAAGGGTTTGCTTCCGAAAGCCGGCCCTGGTATCTAAGGCCACGAAGGAACGGGGTGGGTTTTTAGTCAGTAAGAGACTGACAATATCTCCCACTCCGCCCAAGGGCGGAAGATGTCATTGGATGATTTCACACACCACCAAAAAAAAAAAAGGTACGGTTGGTGCAATGGTTGAGCGATTGACTGCTTCGCTGCGTGTCACGGGTTCGATTCCCGCACGGGACAGATATATCCATCCAGGCTCTGAACACTTTTCTGCAGGCCATACAGAAAATGTGTAAGTGAATTTACATGTTTGTGAATGCACCCACAATACAGGAGTTATTCCCAGAGCAGGCCATTTAAAAAAAAAATCTTTTTTACTTCTTGTCGTATCATTGTATGGATAACTGTTTTTTTTTTTCTGATGGGAAAAATTAAACAATCAATTCTGATAAACATTTTATTATTTAACTCAAAAAGACAACACAGGCATCTAAACTACAACATTTAATTCCATAGGTACATTACAGTTACTTAGAATAATCGTATATTATTTATATATATATATTTTTTACCAACAGTTAACAAAACACATTTATTTTTAACCTATTTTTATTTTAGCTTTTTTATTTACCGGAGTTTTGATATAAACAGTATTTTATTTTATTATTATATAATTTTCCAATTTCTATGTCTACTTTCTAATTATACATATACATGTATACCAATTTAGTCATAAGCCTTTTTTTTGTAATTGTATAGTATGTTACATTTAAAGCACAATAAAAGTAATTATATAATATATTTCAAAAGGAATATAGCTATTTTTAGGCTACAATTTTCATTTACGATTACAAAATCGGCGCTGAAATACAAAGTTTTTCTAACATAAATTACAAAGGGATACTTAGTAGTTTCATTTTATTTTATATGCGGCATAACCCTACGTATATTATAAGCCTTACAGTCGTATATTTTTGCAATAAATACACTTAACAGTGTGGACGAATTATGATACTTCATTTTAAATGTAAATGGAAAACCAAAAGATTTGTATATACATTCCTATATACATTTGTATTTCTACACATAACCTCTATGTATATATTTATAATACAATTTAATAGGCAAGGTACATTAGGATTTCAAAGCTTTGTTAATTTGTATATTGCTTAATATTTAAAGAGTAGGTATTCTGGGAAATATTGTCTACACAATTGACGATTTATAATAACTATTTTTTAAGACTAATTATATTTTTGGTTATTTTTATTTATTCATCTTCACTCGCGTTTGAAATTTATTTATTTTATTATCCAGAATAGTTTTGTTAATAAAAGTGTTTGTACACGAACTCCTATGTCCATTTGACTGTATAGATAGCAAGAATAAAAATGTTCTATTTTGTTTTTTAACGATATACATAGCTAATGCTCGTAAATGTTTCATTTCATAAATGTTTAAGTAGAGTACAGGGTTCGCTTGATTAGTAAAGTTAATTTACTTGATCTAACATTTAAGCAACCGAGGCAACCAATGCCACTTCATGTGTATGCCTTGTTGGCAGAGGAGCCAAACGTGAGGCATATGATGTAAGTTAGTGGTGAGCAGTGGTGGCCGAGTGGTAACGGCCCTGACTTACGAGTTGTAGGCCGCGGGTTCACACCCAGCAGGCATATTACTTTGTGTAATTTATTTCATCACCACTGCTCTCAAAACGGTGAAGGAAAACATCGTGAGGAAACCGGCATGTCCTAGAACCAAAAATTCGAAGACATGTGACGTTCACCAATCCGCACTGGGCCCGCGTGGTGGATTACGGCCCACTTCCTCTCCTAGAGAGGAGGCCTGAGTCCCAACAGTGGGAACATTAAAAGGCTGATAATGCTAAATGCTAATGCTAATGATGTAAGTTTGCTCTTTTGTAACTTTGCTATTAATAATAAATGATATAAAAAAACCTGTGCTTTATATTTGCAGTGCGGTAGGTATTATTTATTTACATATTATGAGCAATATATATTTAATCAATTCGAATTGTGAGGGCTTGATATACAGTATGTATGCTAAGCTAGTATATAATGGTTACCTTTGGAATTTTGATCTCTAAGCTATATATTTTTATGTCTAACAATCTATGAGCTATGGTTAGGGTTATACATTTTATATTTACAAACTAATTAAAACATTCATTATATATTTTTTACCGAGTTTAACGGTATACATTTTAATATTTTTGTATTTACTTAAAACGGCGTGCCCAAAAAAAAAACATTTGCGGAAAAAAATAATATTTAAAATAACTTTACGAATTTCCATTTAAAACAATTTTTTTTAAACAAAAGCCAGCTGTCCTCGATTTCAATAAAAAAAAAATGGCGTAGAAAAGAGGCGCATAAATTGGCGTTGTGTTTGTTTATTTCAGTTTTGCGCAAGAGAGAGGTCGTCAACGCTTCTGTACCGCAGACTGTGCTCCTTTGGCCATTGGGTTGCTGTGAAAATAAAAAAACAAACTTGAAAATCATTAAAAAAAAAAAAACTGTTGTTGTGAAATAAATAATTGTAAAGTTATTATTTTCACAATTTACGAGAAATCACAAACACATACCTAATTTATAAAAAAAAAAAACATTATATTTATTATATTCTGATATTATTGTCTGCTATATCGCTACAACTTTTTATTTGAGTCAGTATAGTAATAATAATGAACATAATGTTGATATATACACTATCAACCGTCACATAGACGTGCGATGCTGTCAAATTGTCCAACAACAATGTCCCGCGTCAAGTGAATGCATTGTAAAATGTAAAGGCGCAAGTTACGGGACACTGGGCAACGTTGCGGACTCAAGTTGGGGGACATTTTGTCCCCTAAATTACCTAAAGTTTCATACTGAAGGAAATCATTGATGTTTCATAAAACAAATAAAATTACCTTGTTTCAGTAGTCGAACCGGTATCGTTTATAGAAATTGTTGTAGGAAGTAAGCCAGTAGTGGTCGTTGTTTTTATTTTCTTGTTCGGAGCAGAAATGTCAATTGTCACTAGGTCATCTGACCCTTCTATAGCTAAAATAAATCATAAAAAAAACGAAAATAAATAAAAAAAGATACCACAAAAGATACATCATGCACAACAAGGCAACATAACATAACAATACCTAACTTCATCATATTAAATACAATACATTGCAGCAAAAATAAAATAAAAACACTGTTCAATATAATACATATGGTTAAAATATACCTGCGATATTTATTATCAAGTACCTAAGCCTTTCGTTTTTTTTTTCATGCCATAGTTAGATAAATTGTAGATCGTATTGTATACACCGTTAAATTTTGATAGTTTTAATCCCGTGGAGGGTCGACCCGGTACATGAAACACTATCGATTTGTACCTAAATATAAAATAAAAAAATAAAGTAGTATAGTAGTTTTTTCCTAAAACTCGATTTAATATACGAATGTACTAAATTAAATTCTTAAAGTAAACGTGTCAATGACCTTGTAGGTAGTTGTCGGTTGTGGCGTACTAACTACCTACAGGTCATTGAACTCGCCCAGCTGACGTTTACTAAAAGAAGTTAATTTCGTACATGCGTAAATTAATTCAAGTTTAAAGAAAAAAGTGCTTTATTTTATAATTTTATCTTCAGAAATCGATGATGTTTCATGTATCGAATCGACCCTCCACGGGCTTAAAACTATCAAAATTTAACGGTGTATATGTTAACTGTGGTGTGCTTACTTGTTACTTATTCTTTTATTGTACTTCATCACTCAAGGTTCATTGGAAGACAAACGTCTAACAGCTTTCCAGCTTTCTCTGGCATCAATATATCAATAAAGCCGTGAGGCTCATTCAGTGAAATATTTTTTAGTAATTTTCACTTTTTATTTTATTTCTCTTCTAAATTGTGAACCGGTGACAGTTGCCAAACAAATGTTTTTCTTTTTTTATTATTGTTTCAACCAAACATTATTTTGTAAAGAACACAAAACCCAATTAAGAATATTGTACTCAAATGAATAAAGAACAGGGTTCTCTTAATTAAGAATATTGTACTCTAATGAATAAAGAACAGGGTTCTCTTAAAATGAGTTTACATCATTTTGTCAATTTTGTGTCAGATGGGTTTCTTAAATCCGGTTTTATCCAAAATATTTCATTTTAACAATTTTTTAAATTTGCCACATAACTCACAATCTCTTATATCTTTAGGTAGGTCAATTTGTGCACCTTCAAACAAAAAGATTCTATTACTAGAAGTTCTTGTTCTGGGTTTCTTTAGTTAATGTTGTATTGCAAATATGAAAAAGTCCTCTACCACATCACCAATAGACAGAGTAATTCATGAAGAAAATGTAAGTGTAGAATTCATGCAAATTAAAGTAGAGAAAAGCGGAGAATTCCCAATATTTCTTACAGCATGCAAAGTTAATACAATAAATAAATATCAAAATACTGTTACTAGACTATCTACCAAATGTCAAACTATACCTATTCCTGTGACATTTCTTTGGTCTATCGTGCCTTTTGCATGCAACACTTTTTTTGAAACGACGATTGCGGTGGTAACGTGCTGAAATATTATTAAAAAAGTGATTGAAAAGTGAAGATGAACAGTTTCAAGCACTATTTGCTTGCGAATAAAGTTTAATATTTCGTATCAAGTTTAGGAGAATTCAGTGAATTCTTATATAAATAAGGAGAATTTGTACCTTTAGGCCAGCGTGCTCTATCATCAATTACTTCATAGCTTACCAAAAGTTGAGTTAGTAAGAGTGAACCCCTCAATAACTAATAATAATATAACGGCAAAACTTTGTGAGGGTTTTTATTTTTGTTACTCTCTCGCATTGAAACTACAGAGGGGCCATTCAAGTATTACGTGAGCATTACAGGGGGTGGGGGGTGTTTGCTTTACTTATTTTTGATGGCATGGGGGATGAGGGGGTCTGGATTAATGGAAGATTACGTCGGCAGTTTTTTTTAAGAGATCAGTCTCGATGTTCCAAAATTACATGAAAGTGAGTAGACACACACCACTGAGCAATGTTTACGTAAGCATGGGGGGGGAGGAGTGAAATCTTTGCTTACTTTAGCTGACAAGGAGGAGGGGGTATTAATATTTGCAAAAAACTGCTTACGTAATACTTGAACAGCCCCTGAAGGGATTTGGATGTAAATTGACACACAGGTAGAACGTATCTTGTAATAGCACCCAGGATACTTTTTATCCCTGGACTATGTCCCTTTGGGACAATTTTCTACTTTCGTGTGGGTGAAACCACAGGCATTAACCTGTGGGGGCGGTGACGTAGCATTTTTTTTTTTCACAAAAAGCCATAAAAAGTGTCAAAACGAGGTTTGGGATTTATTTCATCAATATGAATTAGATACGGATTAAGTTAGAATAGAGAGAGAACAGAGAGAGAGAGGCAGGGGGGGGGGAGAGGCATTTTTCTACCAGATCTAAAGCATCATTTAAGTCTGGACCATTTTCTCTTGATACGAAACATTAAATTCAAGACTTAGTGTTTAAAATAAAAATATTATTTGACAGTACATGCTCCATTCTTGACTAAAGATGCATTTGTGTTGAGAAAGTGCAATTAATCGATTGATATATTATTGAATTTTTTAAAATACCTGTATAGTGCATATTCCGGTACATATCTGGACAGTTGTTTGAACCCTGAAACAAAAATAACCGAATTAATATACTGCGTACATTTTTTTTGAGTTGTGAAATAGTCATGTGTCTTAGTCATATGACTTATTTCACGCTCTAGGGTGGAGCGCAAAATTGATAATTAACGAATATTTGTCACGTTGACCTTTTTTTACCCGACTGCGCCAGAAGGAGGGTTATGTTTTTCGAGAGTATGTATGTATGTATGTATGTATGTATGTATGTTTGTATGTATGTATGTATGTATGTATAATTGTTTGGCACGCTCTGCAGCCTGAACGGCTCGATGGATTTTAGCTTGAGAGGTGTCGTTAGTTTCGTATTTACTGTGAGAGTGACACTGGGTACATCAAAATAAAAAAAAAACAAAATGGCGAATTTTTGGCGCCAAATTCAAATATTTGTCACGCTCTGTGGCCTGAACGGCTCGATGGATTTTAGTTTGCGAGGTGTCGTTAGATTTGTAATTACTGTGAAAGTGATATCGTAAAAAAATAAAACTAAAAAAGTAAAAAATAAAAAAATGGTAATTTAAAAAACTAAAAAACCCGACTGCTTTTCTGAGTATTCATGAAAAAGCCCTAAAACAAGAAAGTCGTTGTAGCAGTCGGGACCCATTCTAGAAAGTCAGCCGTCTAGTCAGTAGATCTATGTTGTAATGGGTCCCGACTGCTACAACGACTTTCTTGTTTTAGGGCTTTTTCATGAATACTCAGAAAAGCAGTCGGGTTTTTTAGTTTTTTAAATTACCATTTTTTTATTGACAGTATAATATTTTACAAATTTTACACAAGGCCATCTAGTCTCATATACTTATATATTAGTAAAAAATATATAAACATACTTATATATTTTTAAATAAATACATATATACATAGACTGGTTTCAGCCCGTGTGAAAGTCGGTTTACCTCCCTAGGGGTGGAGTTTCGTAAAATCCGTTCTTAGCGGACGTCTACACCCTATAAGGAACCTACCTGTCAATTTTTAAGTTTGTAGGCGTTATAGTTTCTGATACTTCGTGATTAATCAGTGAGTGGAGTTTAGCTTTTATATATATAGATTACACCCAGACACAGGACAAATATTCGTGCTCGTCACACAAACATTTGTCTTAGGTGGGAGTCTATTCAAGACCTCCAGCATAGCAGTCAGGGTCAGTAACCACTAGACCAACAGGCCAGTCAATGAGTGTCAGACCTTTACTAACTATTACCAAGCCATATTCCCTCAATTGTTTTTTGCAAGGGCCATGGTACCTCTCGCACTCTCCTCCCGCAGCCCTAGAAATGTTTAGACCCTCTTGCCAAAATTCCTAATAGCTACAACCAGAAAATCTTTAACACTTCGATCCACAACTACCCAACTTGTTCATACAAAAGTAGACTCTAAACATCGGAATTAAGGCCTATAGTGGCGTGGATGTGAGAGGACACCGGTGTCCTCTGAGCTAGGACAGATTAAGTCAAGAGTGAATAGGTTACTTCTAGGCAAGCTGCTCCAGATTCGACCATATCGTCACTTTTATCAGGTGAAATAGCGGTCAAGCGCGAGCCTATTAGTAAAAATAATAAGTGGTAACAATCTTAGTTATTTAGGGTTTCGTACCTCAAAAGGAAAAAACGGAACCCTTATAGGCTCACTTTGTTGTCTGTCTGTCTGTCAAGACCCTTTATCACGGGAACGCGTAGAGGTACCGAGTTAAAATTTAAGCCATATACCTACTCAAGTTTGCGGTCCCTTGAAGCTGTGAAGACATCAAACTACTAACTTAACAAAAAAAAAGATACGGCCGTTTATGTCGCAAAAAACGTATATTTCGACCCCTCAAGGGAATCGAAATTCATTGGGTACTTCCTGTTGACCTAGAATTCTGAAATTTGGCATGAAGCTAGGTCCTATAGCACAAGTATAGGAAAAAATCTGAAAACCGTAAATTTGTAGTTACGTCACAAAAAAAGCTTTTGCGATTCGGAAAAATCATCGAAACTCGATTAGGGAATTGAACAGTTTTCATAGATAAGTTCAGTTGAAAACCAGCGTCAGGCACTAGTTGTCTGGCATTCATGCTGAAAGGGACAATTTTTGGTACAGCCATGAGGCACACAGCTATATTTCTTTTTTTTGTTTTGTATTATTTTGTTTCTATTTTTATTTTATTTACTTTTTTTTCCAGTTGCAAAATTATTGTTTTTGCCTTGTACTGTAACGAATAAATTCTTTTTCTTCCTTTCTTTGTACGGAACCGTCAGTGCGCGAGTCCGACGCACACTTGCCCGGTTTTTTCTTCTTGTTCGTCTTGTCTCAAGCTGTAGCGACTTGATTAAACATGTCGTGTCCAGACGTGAATTATTTTACTCCGCGGAGTCGGACAAGTCCTCTTAGACCGGGATTTGTTCAAGATTTATTACTGGCCATGCAATTTGGTTGTGTTTAAGTCTATTGCAAGTGGTTACCCTATAAATAAACGGTTAGCTGTATTGTATTACTCGTTGAAATGGTTTATTTAGTGAATATTAGATATATTGAGATTTTAACCAGTCGATAGTTAGGTTTTATCTCGTTTGTTACAGAATAAATTTTTTAATCTAATATACTAGCGATCCGCCCCATTTTCGCACAGGTACTATGGTGATATTAAATATATTATGCATGTATTATATATATAATATTCCGCGTTTTACAAGCAACAAGCAGCTCACAACGTGGACACGAAGTCGATGCCTAGTCTTGTACTATTATTTATTCTGTGGTCAAGTGAAAAGCCTGAGTCCTATGGGAACAAAACTTACTTTGTAAAAAGTTAAATCAAAATGGTTTAGTAGTTAAACCGTGAAAGCGCAACAGACAGAGTTACTAAATTAAAAAGACAAAAAAAGCATTACTAATAATGCAAAAAAAAGAGTAATTTTCCATCTCAAAATCTATCGGCCAATTACTAAATATCGTGGGCGTGAAAATTAAATTACCATTATCCTAAAATCTGCCACAATGGACCTAGTAATGTCCCAAAAATAATGGCTAGCTCCGAACTACGAGTCCCGGTATTCGCATCACTAAACACTGGGACATAACTCACTGAGCCACGAAGTCTTATCTCCAAACTAAGTATAACATACCTTAGAGTATGAATATTTTAAGGTGATGAGAGCTAAGATATTTAGTTGTGATTTCTTGTATAAAATGGTGATAGATGATACTCAGCATAGGCATAGATAGCATAGCATCAGCCTTATAATGTTCCCACTGCCGGGACTCAGACCTCCTGTCTAGGAGAGACAATGGGCCCAGTGCGGGTTGGTGAATGTCACGTGTCTTCGAATTTTTCATCACGATGTTTTCCTTCACCGTTTTGAGAGTAGTGGTGATGAAATAAATTAAGCAAAGTAATGCGCCTGGCTAGATTTAAACCCACGACCTACAAACTCGTAAGTCGGGGCCGTCACCACTCGACCACCACTGCTCTCGTTACTCAAGTATGTGAGACTCAATTCTGTTGAATGTCTAGCATTCAAATATCATCATTAGAATCATCACTTCAGCCGAAAGTCGTCCGCTGTTGGACATAGGCTTCCCCCAAGTGTTACCATAACGACCAGTCCTTTGCGCCTCGCATCCAGATTCCCACGGTCCTCACCAGGTCATTGGTCCAACTTATGGGAGGCTATCCAACACTGCATCTTCGAATACGCGGTCACCACTGAAGAATCTTTTGACCTATCGATTATCTGTCCTGCGAACAATGTGCCCTGCCCACTTTAAATTTGGCAATTCTTCGGACCATGTCAGTAACGTCGGTTCCATAGAGGTAGCTTGTCTCAATTATACACCAAGGTGCAAAGGATGTGATACAATGAACAAGTTCAAACTCTGTTTATATCATGGTTATTTGCTAACTTTGTGATAACTCGCTTTTTATTGTGCTCTCCTTTTGTGAAACAGAGAAATTTTGCAGAAATATTTGTATGTGGTATCCTTCTTACAAGGTAATGAAAAACTGACTTAATTTGGAAGGAGATTATTTAGATCTGATGGATGCGAGATGCTCAGGACCGTTAATTGTGGCGACACTTGGGGAAGGCCTATGTTCAAAAGTGGACGTCTTTCGGCTGATATGATGATGATGATTATCTGGATCAGTGTAAAAGAGTTTATATCTATACTAGTATATATTATGTGACGAAAATTCAAAGTCCTGCATCGCAGTACTAAACGGGAACTACATTAGACCGACGCATACGTGGGCCACGCTTGATTTGTACAGAGAATTGCGTCGTGTGGTATCACGTGGTGGGTAAGGCTAACGCTACGTCCTAGGTAGGCGGTTCAAAGCGAACGCGATTATGAAGCGGTGACACGCGAATTCAATGCGATGCGGTGCGATGCGGCGGCTATGTCCTACGTGCACGCGAATCGTCTCACATAGCCGCCACCGACGCCGCCGTTCGCGAGAAAATATCAAGCCAACTTTGTTCGCTTCATTTCGCACCGCTCCGCACCGCACCCCATGTGCGTTTGGTCACGTAGGCCACTTCAATAGGTTTCGACAGTTTGTTGTGTACATGCCACATCGCGCCGCTTCGCGTTCGCGTCTAGTTCGCTCACACAGGATGTCGCGTAATGCAGCTAGTCCAAGTTCAAGCT
The DNA here is from genome assembly GCA_958295575.1 of Leucania comma. Taxonomy (NCBI): domain Eukaryota; kingdom Metazoa; phylum Arthropoda; class Insecta; order Lepidoptera; family Noctuidae; genus Leucania; species Leucania comma. Next base: position 15,209,519 of record OY282477.1, on the reverse strand, counting down.
AGTAAGTCTAGTTTCCACATAAAATGTACGGAAACCGACGCGCCCAGATCGGCATGCGTGGCTCGAGTGGTCCCTCTCAGTCCACCTACTCTGAATGTAGGGTGATAAAATTCTTTATTAATTCTTACCTGAAGTCCTTGCTTGTTGAAGTTGATGTTGGTCCTCACAGTGCGATGGTGTAAGGGCTGGACAGGCCTCGCGTTGTTGCCTAGAGGCGCCTTGGGAGTCAGTTGCGAGCCTTGCATCAGCTGACGAAGGGCGTACATCTGAGAAAATATAAAAGTTGAAAAAAAAAATCTGGAAAAAGGACTGCAAATTTTTAGCATGCTAGTACGTGTACTGTTAGACTTTCACTTTGTTTATTGCTGAACAAAAGTTTTTAATGCATTGTTTTAATAGGTACCTAATTAGCTAGCCTAAAATCATCTTCGCATTATTGCCTCGGTTTGGGGGACATTGGTTGGATGGTTGAAAACTCAAAAACGGACATAGGTAGAAACATTTTTGTGTTTTATACAACGTGTTTAGCTGCAAAAACGTGTAATATGAACCTATAACATGATTCAGGACCCCCACTGAAAGGTCCAGATAAAAAATAGTTAATTCGGTTCGAGTAGATAGCTCCTTTGAGTTTTATTTACATTATGTTTTTTTTGGACATACAAATCTTTTTACAAATAAAATACAACCGACTTCAATGAAAAAAAAAACACAAAAAAATGCAAAATAACTTTAATTTCGGAATTTGGTGTTTCTATAATAGTTGAGTCTCTTCGTTATTAAACACCGAAATTCGAAATTTCGAAATCGGTCCACAATTGACCGAGATGTCGGTGAAAATACATAAAAAAAAATACATACAGCCAAACATAGAACCTCCTTCGAAGTCGGTTAAAAACAATAGTATTTAATTAAAAAGAAATTCGTATCAATTAGGGTAGGTAACGATTTTATACAGATTTAAATAAAAAAGTATAAAAAATAAATATTTTCAAAATTTGAAAATATTTATTTATTTATTGTACACTTTATTGTACTTCATTGTCATATATTTTTTTAGTAATTATTTTTTTTATTTTGTCTTAAAATATCGTTTATTTTTAATAGTAAAAACTTTTCAACGTCTTAGTTATTTAACGTGATTTAAATTGTTTATTATTTTGCGCGTTTATTATTAAAATGATTGAATTATATTTTATGTCGAGATTATGAAGTATAAAATGTGGATTGCCAGGGGCCTTACCATGACGTATTATCATGTCAAGCGTGTGAGCGATAAAAAGGGATGGAACTATCCTATCCTATAAAGATCCATTCCTTTAACAATCCAGTTTAGGTCAACAAATTTATCGTGCTAATAGCTCGTGGTAGGGCTTCAGGTATTCTTTTTAAACCAGTTATTTTATGTTAGTAAGGACATAATGCTCGAAATGTGAGGTACCTCTTGCTTAGAAATATAAATAGGTTTGTTGAAGATGATCCAGACAGCCGTCTCCCAGCAGCCAGGGTGCGTGGTGGACCCCTCGTACGTGAGGTACTGCTGCGTCTTCGGGAGCAGAGAGCTTAACGGGAGGTGCTTGATGGGGAACGATGAACCTGAAACATAATGTTGGCGAGAATAAACGTGAAAAAATATATAGGGTGACTGGTATAATCACGTGTTTAAGTATCGTTCACTAATGTGAACGATACTTAAACACGTGATTGTAGTCATGATAACAAACAACTTTTACTATGGGACCAAACCTAAAATAAAAAAAAAATGTGATGGTCAGTACATTAATTTGTGTTCGCCTAACTGGTCAAAATTTACTGAACTTGGCAGATTTTTTTCGCAATTTCAGGTTTGGGTCCATAGTAAAAGTTGTTTGTTATCATGACTACAATCACGTGTTTAAGTATCGTTCACTAATTACCAGTCACCCTATATATAGGATACAGAGAAAATATTTTCTTTTGTGGCAATTGGGTCGGTAATACTGTAAATATTTTTTTTTGGAAATGTAAAATAGATGTAAAAAATTACCCATCGTTTCCTAAATATTTAGGGTATGAGCCTTGAGCACAGTCGTAGGGTAGCCAGCCATTCGTTTCGAGTGCAAGCAAAAATGAACTTAGTGGTTGTCAGGTGGAGGAGTCTTTGATAGTACATGCATTTGAGCAACATTTTTCACAAAAAACACTGTAGTTAATCGATCACTTAGGAAACGGGAATGAGGATATCGAAATTACTACCACTCGTATTTATAAACAAGTAAGACTTATTACTTGATTAAAAGTATCTACTTAAGTCAATTCGTATTCATGCCTTATGCTGTACCAAATAAATTCTTTTTCTTTCTTTCTATTCTATATTAAAGAAAAATTCAAATTTTGAATGATAATTTCGAACATCAAGTAATGACTTAATAAGTAATTACTTAGCAACGAGTGATTACTTCTTTATAAATACGGGTGTTAGTGTTCTACTCACCTCTGTAAGTAACTTTGTTGAAAGCGTTAGTGATCAGCCTAAAATCCGTGTTCTCTGGATCCCCAACCTGTTAACAAATAGTATAATACACGTATTAGGTGCTTATAAAAAACATGAACAATGAGCCAAGTGTGAGTCGGACTTGCCGCGACTCAGTACCACAAAATCGAGCATAAAACGACGGCAAAATAACTTTTTTGTTTAATTTATTTATTTATTTGATAAAAACTAGTGCTTGACTGCGATCCCATCTGATGGTAAGCAAGATGGTAATGCAATCGTTGATGGTGAAGCGCACTAGCTTATTAAGTGCTTATTCACTCTAGCCGTGAAGACACCCCAGACACGTCTCTTTTTCATACAAGAAAAGTGTGCGGTGCTGTTCAAAACATGACCCACATGTTGGAATGTCCCAGGTGCCCTTACACCTGCACTTTGGATGACTTAATAGGTGCCACCGATGCTGCAGTTAACGTGGCAACTTACTGGGCCCAAATAATTTAACGAGTTTACCATCGATTCGAAAAGAAGAAGAAAATACAAGAAAAGTTATTTTGTCGCCGTTTTTGTCCCTTTAAACCCTTTTTAATTTTAAAAATATTGTAAATGTAACTAAATCTATTTCTGTCAAACTACTGAACCAAGTTTTGATGTTATTTGGTATAAGGTAAGCTTGAACCCCAAGGCAGAGTTTACAATTCAGAGCGCCTTCAAATTAGCGGCATCGTGCCGCTAGACGGCAGCACTGACGCCGCGCTGCTTTGTTATTCCATATAAATAAAAACGTGCGTCTACCGCGCTACAACCGCGCTGCAGCCGCGCGTCATTTATTTATATGAAAAAATAGCGTGGCAGTAGCGCTGCGGCCACGCTGCTATCGCGCGGCCCTTTGCGGCTAATTTGAAGGCGCCCTTAGTCTACTTTTTATCTTGGTTTAGACTTTGACTTCGCATTTTTGCAAAACCGCAATTCACGAGAACAAAGTCGCGGGTAAAACTAGTTAGAAATATTTTTTTTTTTTGTTATAAATAATAAAAAGGCACATTTTGATACAAGTGGAGAAAGTTAGTCATAGCGACTCAATGCGGCATTCTACGGCATTTGTTATAGACCCGACCGAGGACTGCATTGATAAATTTTTATGCTTGCTTGCCCTGACTGGACAGGCCCACTCGAATATCTATGGGTCTTTCTTCAAAAGACTGTCCCAGATAAATCTGCATGGTTCTTATGTGATTTGACCAAAACATATCTGTATGGACTTTAAAAGAGACTTTGACCCCTGAGTTTGTTTCGGTGTTTCTTCGCAGGGTAGTTAGCTAGGAAAGACCGGCCTCATCTAGTTTATTAAATTGACGAAAAAAAAAAATATTGACGTGTAAAAGTGTTTTTTAAAACCTATTTGCAAAAGAAATGTAATTTATCATGTGTATTAAACGCCGTTTTTTAATACATTTACAAAGACACAAAGAAACGGAGATTGACGCGCGGCTCATGAGGGTCGCTTAGCGGCCCACGCGCACTTTTCCGTTCTAGTGCGAAAAACCGTAAATAACTTAAAAGCAAAGTAAGTGTATTGTAAAAATAATACAATATAATTTCAGATCACACTTAGTACCTGCACCATAAGTGAAATGCCGACGATTCCTTGCGATTTATGCTGAGCTTCCGACATGTTGTGGTACAGCTCCTTGTTGAAGCCGTACAGTTGGATCTGAGAACAAAATATATATTATACTAAGATTAAACTTTATAATAACTTACTGACTAAAAACGAATGTCAGTTTGTATAAGTCAATGTAAAATTGTAAAAACCGTTACATATATTTTTAATACTTCGATAGATTATAATCTACCGGAAAATAATGCGTTACATTTTTTTTTAAACAAAGCCCCGAACTTGGAATGACTCCTGTATCGTGGGTGCGTTTACAAACATGTAAACTCACATACACAAGACACCCAGACCCGAAACATCTATCTGTAAGCCATACAAAGATTTGTTCCGTGCGGGAATCGAACCCGCGACCCGCAGCGCAGCAGCCAATCGCTCAACTAATGCGCCAACCTAATCAAACATTGTAACCTTTATGTTACGATTCACAATCTTCCGACAGTTTACAATCTCGCGAGTTAGATTATAATCTAACGGTATTTACAATTTTACGTTCACATATACAAAGTTTTGGCATTTACCAATTAACCATTGATTTAAATGAAACAGTATTCGACGAAGTACCACTAACGAGTACCCATTAACAAACTCTATACCACAATAAAGTTAAAACAGTGATAGAGGCTAAATCAAAAAGTCATTAAGATTCGACCGCAAACCGCACTCCGCAAAGTTGGAAATAATCGACTGACGCTAAAATTATCGCCACTCGCTCGGTCCAAACATTTCCATTGATTAAATTGGTTTTAATTAATTTGGTAGCCGGAATATCCAAAACAAGAAATCATTGAAAGCAAAAACAATGGGATCAGGAATTTGAGCTCCGTTTACAATTATCTGAATGTTACATAACCAATGTGAAATATTAATTGTAATGATTATACATGTGCAACATTATTTTTGCGAAACCTGAAAACTAATTTGTTCAGAATCATTGACTAGCCTGTTGGTCTAGTAGTTAGTGGCCCTGACTGCTATGTCGGAGGTTATAGGTTTGATTCCCACCCAAGACAAATGTTTGTGTGATGAGCACGATCATTTGTTCTGTGTCTGGGTGTAATTTATCTATAATATGTATGTATTTAGAAATATATACGTATGTTCATCAGTTGTCTAGTACCCATAACACAAGCTCTGCAGTGCTATTCTCTAAGAAAAACAGCCGTGAAAACAACGCTGTGGAACGTTGCCTCAACGACGAAATCCAAATAGGTATTCACTAAGGTGTAAATAGCTACACTAGCGCTCAAGGCTGTGACGGTTGTGAGTTGGAACTACTCACCGGCGAGCAATTTGACAGTTCTTCATACATATTGGTATTCCCTAAGAAAAAATAGCGTCGAGGACGTTAACAGCCTCGACCTCGGGCTCGATTCTATCTTTCAAATCTAAAAGCTACAATTTAGACGCGGATTTCATAGTTAACTTCTTAGATTTAACACGCAATTAAAAAAATGTTAGTATCCACCGTATCTTTTTAAAATTTAATAAACTAATAAATTGATTGAAATGGCAGTGGAGTTAATGATCAAGATTTATCTGCTAAAAGAAGCTGAGAAAAGTGACGATATAAGGAAAGCTCGACGGGCGAAGCAGTTAAGAAAGTTTAAGTCAATATCCCGTGATGTTGACTTCATCCACATTTACAGGCTTTCTGAAGATTTAATCGATATGTTAGAAAGTAATTTATCACCCTATATGCGCTTGGGAGTTCGTTCCAGTGGTTTAACCAAGAGACTAAATGTTTGTTTTATTTAAAGCTTGACTTCCAGGGGGGCAATCGCGCTAATTTTTTTCAACGAAATCGCAATCAAATCGCTACCAAATCACAACTTTTTGCCCGTTTCGTATCGCGCTATAAATTAGACAGCAAGTTGAGTCGCAAGTCGCAACGCGATCGGTGCTGGAACGTTACCTAACCACTGTCAAACGTAAAAGTTGATACAATGTTATGTCTTTGTTGTGAAGTGATTTTGAGTGAAAATCTTGCAAAAATACAACATTACCGTGTACTCCTACATAGACTTATTGGAGAAATCTTATGAATACGATGTAGTCGAGCCGAAACCAAAAGGAAAAACTTAAAAGCTAGACTTAGATGTGATTCATACATTGATCGACAGTTTATGAAGATATATAAACTTACGAAACCCGTGAATTAATTTCCAAGCTGACTCCTCATATGCCGTCCTACGTTGTGATGCTTTGGATGTTGAAAACAAGGTTTTTTGTTCTATAAACATAACCACAAATTAGACAACTAATAAAGTTCAATGTGTGTGCAATTTGTTTTAGATTTTGGTTGCATTGGCCCGGCCATTGATGCTTCTGGGTCCTATCAGACCATAGTTGGAGAAAGCAGGAACCATTTTATTTCCCAGGCCAGTGTTTCAAAAGCTATTATATCCAGCAAGTAACAACAGCCTTGAACAATCCAGCAATATTGAATAAATATATAGCTTTTCCATTCAAACCATGTCAGAGGAAACATCAACAACAACCATCCATTGAATGTTTATATAGACAGACTCCACATAAATAATGGAGAAGATTTGCGTCTTTTGGGTATGTTTAATTTGAGTATAATTTACATTGCAATCTTCTGACTTGATACATTGTGTACTTATTTTTTTAAGATGCTTTAATTCATTTTTAGTTATTGCAGGAGATTCAGAATACCCTTTGAGACTAACAATGATGACACCCATCTCAGAACCAAGGCCAGATACTCCGGAACAATATTACCAAGACTTACACTTGACGGCCAGAAATGTTGTTGAACGCTGTATAGGTGTTTTAAAAGCTTGCTTTAGGTATGATTTGGATATCATACCATTATTATAATAGTTGACATAATTATGAATCATTTGTGTGCCAAATTAAAAAATACCTATGTAGCCTATGTCCATCTGAAATTTTCATCTTTTTTTAATTGTTTTTTTTTCCTAATTAATTCTACTTTTCATACTATCCTAATTTTATCCATGTATTCATTAAAAAGGTGCATTGTAAAAATGTTATATCAACATGGTTGTAAAAGTTGTGTTAAGATGACACAGAAAAGTTATGTTTAAGTTACGGCTTGTTATTTCATTGAAATTGTTTTTTATTAGTTCTTAAGTGTTTTATATAAGTATTATTAGCAAATATTAACACAAATAATTTAGCTCTTAAGACACCTGAAGTACAGGTTTATCTTAGGATCTATTTATTATTGAATTCCATTATTGTTCTAGTTTATGACTAAATAAGTGCATTATTGTGTAAACTTGCATGTTATTCCTCTTAATACATATTCTATACTATTTGTTTATACTTTTTGTGAATAAAGGCTATTTGTATTTTAATGCATTATAATATTTTAATGTTTTAATTAAATAATTATGGTCAAACATAAACATCACCAAACATAGTTTTATTCAGATGCAAGTAATGGAGAAAAGACTAAGGGGTCTAATGCTAAATTTTAAATTCAGGAGAACCAAACAAAATTAATTTAGGTATACCTAATATAATTCTATTTATTATAGTCAAGAATATAATATTAATACACTATGTGGTTCACAACTACGATTTGCGGAATGGGGCCAGACCCAAGTTATTTAACTCGTGGACTGAAACATGGAAGACATCCTCTAAAACCAAGGGCATCTACTATGCAGCTATTCAGCCCGAAATCCAACGTTGCCCTTGGTTCTTTAAATGCCCTAAATTGTCGAAGAGGACTGTTTCGACACTCTGTAGACTGAGACTTGGTCATTGTTGTAGCCCAGTGTTCCTGAACAAGATCCATGTCCGAGATAGTTCCCTGTGCGAGTGTGGTCTTGCGGAGGGTACTTTAGACCATATCTTCTTTTCCTGCTCCTTAAACAATAAATCTTTCGATCTGTATTCAAAAATTTCAAAATGCAATGTTCCCCTCCCAACCAATTTTCATTCCCTTCTCTCCCACTTCTCCCCTAAATTAATTAATATTTTGGCCTCTTTCTTAAATAAAAATAATTTAAAATTTTAATTGGTGTGTAACGTCTGTATAATTATCCCGTATCTTATAGTTTATGTGTTGTATATACCTATATATCCAATTTGTAGATAAGTTTGTAAATTAGATTATGTGTCTTTTACTAACTCCTGTGTTTGTCCTTTCAGCCTACTAACACCTACCACGAAGGTAAAAGTTCGACGGTGGTCCTCACCGAGTCACCGTCTCTACGTGACACTGGCAGAATAGTCGCAACCGGCTCAATTGCCATTTCAAAAAAAAAAAAAAAAAAAAAATAATATTAATAACCAAGTGATCACTCATTACACAAGTATGCTGCAACTTGATGAGCCTCTTTAGATCTAACTCGTCCAAGAGAAAGGTCTTGATGCTGTTCCAGAAACTGCACCATCAGCTCCATTTGTAGGACCGTCGTGCATTCTGTGACGCTCTTCTATTTCCATGAAACAATCACGACTTGCGATATTACAACTTTCAATGAAAGTGGCTGTCCAAGTTTATAAGTGGTTCTCTGAATGTTTATTTACGTAAAATCTCGCTTCTTCAAAGTTTAAGTACATACCGCGCTTTCAGCTGTCAAAACTAGAGCTGCAAGCGTCAAAATTTATTACTAAAGGCTCGTATATTCACAAACTAAAAGGGCATGGAGCCGTAAGATAGTCACCGGAACTCCGTAATGAATCAATGTATCCTAGCCGTGTTTGGGCTTGTTAGAATTTTCATGAGATGCACTTTGGCTATAAGGTACTATCAAACTGATCTGATGATGGAGCCGGAAGGTGGAAGGTAGACACGAGAACTTTATAATAAAACAATGTATCCTATTTTTCAAGTAATTTTGAAAAATCCTTTCTTATCGGATGCCTACGTTATACAAAGAACATATCCTCCAAGTTTCAGATTTTTACGATCAGCGGTTTAGGCTGTGCGTTGATCAGTCAGTCATTCAAGACAAAGGATTTTATATGTATAGATTTTGTTGTAGTTATACTTTTTTTCTTTAAAATAATAATTATAAACCTCTATTACATATTTTAAACCTACAAAACTCTAAGTCGAGATTGATCGATTATGATTTAAGAAAATTGTGTCAAGTCCCTATTCGACTACGGATTTAGTGACGAGACGCTACAGCCTAGAATTCGTCGACGATCTTAATCGTGCTAGTGAATACCGTTTAAATCAAGGCTGCACACTTGGTCGATCTAAAGGCTGTCTCGACCTCGACCTCGTCACAGGGTACAGCCATGAAAATGACTTTTAGAGAATAGCACTGCTGCTTAGCTTGGGAATAGACAGCGTTGTGTGAGATAGTTGTGGAATATTATTTTTATTTATTTAATCAGTATTATTCAAGTACTGATTCGATTCCAATATTTTTTATTGAATCAGTACTTGAATAGTTTTTAACCAAAAATATTTAAAAAAGGTTACAAGTTGAACACTACTGACCGTAGGTACAACACAGGTCATAACAGGTTATAACGGGCATTAAGCGCCAGCCCAGAGCTGGGTGCGGCAGCAAAAACACCGTAGTCACTCGGTTGACCCGGTGACCATGTATTTTTGCGGACAACCAGGTAACAAAGCAAGTATTTTTTTTAGGTGGGAAAATCATCCAATGACATCTCTCATCCTTGGGCGGAGTGAGAAGCCGTTTCAGACTTTCAATGACTAAAAAACCACTCCTGTTCCTTCATTGCCTTTCATATTATACCAGGGCCTAGTTTTCCTTTCAGAAGCAAACTTTTGGCCCCAGTAGGCTTCGACTCTGCTGGGCCCCTACGGTTTGCTGAAATCTAAGGAGTTGCCAGCAAACAGTAGGGGCCCAGCAGGATCGAAGCCTACTGGGGCCACACGTAGTGCGAAAGTGAAACCTGAAACGAAGGCAAAGAAGGAACAGGGGTGGGTTTTAGTCAGTAAAATTTTGATACACCCTTGCGCTCCGCTCAAGAGAGGGAGATGTCATTGGAATATTTTCATATCTAAAAAAAAGTGTTCAACATTTTTATTCCAGTAGTATATGTATGCTTGGTTTCATTAATATACAAGATAGTTGGTTTATATTAAGCTTATAATTAAAATGATTTCCAAGAAAATTTGAGATACTAACATGTTGAAGTCTATTCCGCATTAATCCCTGCACCACGCTTTAATTAATAATATTATTATAATGTTTTTACATGTAAATATACACTACTAATATTCTTAACGCGAAAGTTTGTATTTATGTATGTATTGTGTTTGTTAGTCTTTCACGCAAAAACTACTCAATGGATTTCATCGAAATCAATTAAATAGTTTAAAGGGGTAAACCATGTCTGCTTGACGCCTGAAGATGTCGCTTTAGTGCACACGCTACTTGTCAATGGTATATTCCAACCCTACTGCGTGCACCGGCCGGCGTCAATGATGGGACGCGTGACGCCATTCCGCGAACAAAATTTAAAAAAAAACACATCTCTTTCCAAACACGAAATTACGAACAAACACAACCTTGTCAAGTTGTTGAAATATAATGACAGATAGATATCATGTCCTGGAAAATCACACAAGATACTTTTTATTCCTATCTTTTTATCCTGGGAGTATATTTCCTTTGGAGTAATTTTCTAGTATCAGGCAGGCAAAGCCGCTAGCAACAGCTAGTATTAAATAATGATACGAGTTTTCAAATAAACACTGTCAATGCTTCCATATCGAGTCTCTATTATTGTCCTCTAGGGTCGTACAACTCTGAACCCTTTAAACTTAGTTCTGTTTATAGTCGTCATTGATTTCTTGATACTTGAATGTAAGTAAATCACTACGTTTGTACATTATTGTCATATTATTTTATTTCATTGTTAACTATTTTGTGTGTACTAATTTGCTTTTACCTGTTACACACGGTATTTCAACCTCGCTCGACTTACAAATTGTTGGTCGCGGGTTCAAACCCAGCCAGGCGTATTACTTTGTGTAATTTATTTCATCACTATTGCTCTCAAAAATGGTGAAGGAAAACACCGTGAGGAAACCGACATGTCCTAGAACAAAAAAATCGAACACATATGCCATCCACCAATCCACACTGGGCCGCGTAGTGGATTACGGCCCATTCCCTCTCCTAGAGAGGAGGCCTGAGTCCCAGCAGTGGGAATATTATAAGGCTGATGCAATGCAATGCACATGGTGTTTACATCTCCATTTTTCTAACTCTCCTTTCGTAGGTATGCTGGAAGGGATTTCTTTAGGAAACAGAATTCTTTATTATTCTGTTACCTTCTTCTTTTATTTTATTTTTATGTGTGTAAATTAATTAAAAAAATAATTAATAGTCTTATGAAAATCACATCTTTTTGTGAAGTAAGAAAAAGAAAAAGATAACAGATCAGATTTTCTTGTTCAAATGATGTACTGAGTACATAAAAGGCAGTTTTCAAATGGCCCCGATAGTTGATAAAGTCAAAGAGAAAGAAAGAAAAAGAAGAGAAGAGTTTAAGCTGGTAAGGTCATGTACGAAGACACTCAGACGACCATAGTGGCGAAGCTTGCTTTTAAACTGCTTACAGCGAAGCGTACGCGTGGAAGTCCCTCCACTTGCTTGACGATGGTCCAAAAAAGCTCATCTCAACAAAGACATGGCACAAAATACTGTTCAATGGGATAAAGCTTACCCAGAAGAAACATTCTTTTACCCAGATCCCAATTTTTTTTCCACATTTCCTCTATTCAGCGACATTTCAGTAACAACTCCCTGCCTCGGACAGTATTTTTTTCAAAAACTACATTCATCGTTCTTTTTTCGATTTTGAATTTTAAGGTGGTTTGAAACACTCTATAATGAATTCAAAAATGTTGACATTCCCAACTGAAACCTGAATTTCCTGTTAGCTACAATCTATGGTAAGTCAAGAGTGATTGGGTTACTTCTAAGCAAGCGTGCTTTATTGTCGACCTTATGATCGGTTACCATTACGTGAGTTGGAGGTCAACTACAAATCTATCATTAATATTTACAACAAAAAAAAATCAGAAGATTAATCTCAAAAAACCATTATACACCGTTAAATTATGATCGTTTCGAATCCCGAGCAGGGTCGGTTCGGTACATGAAACGCTATCGATTTGTGACGATAAAATTATAAAGTAAAATATATTTTTTAAAACTCGAATTAATTTACGCAGGTACAAAATTAATTTCTTTCAGTAAACTTCAGCTTGGTGAGTTCAATGACCTGTAGGTAATTAGTACGCAACGACCGACAACTACCTACAAGGTCATTGACTCGTTTACTTAAAGAAATTAATGCAACAATAAACATGCGTAGTAAAAATAGTACTTTTTTTTTATTTATCTTTACAAATCGATAGCGTTTCATGTACCGGATCGACCCACCACGTGATTAAAATTATCAAAATTTAACGGCATAACAAAAAAAAAAAAAACGGTGTGTTCAGCTAAGTTATCAATATTTTTTTTATACTGAAAAAGAAAAGTACTTATTGTATCATTTCAGACATTTTTCTTGCCTCAACGAAAATATCTTACTCCAAACCCAACATTTAAAGCCCCTAAAATGATACACATAAATCTTTCAAAATATTTCGACATAATAGCTTTAAAACGATCGCATTCGATGTTAAAGAGCGAACTTCGGTCGTTGGGACCCTCGCAGCTAATAACGAGTCTTCGATAACCGTAGTGTTTTAGTGTTGACTTGAGAAATTATAATCATTTGGAATTTGTGGACGGAGTTGGTCTGATACGGTTGGGGAGTTTGTTTCATTTGTTTTTTTTTTTTGTTTATAACAATAATATAATAATATCACACATACTATCACACAAAGTTGTCTAGTCCCAAGCTTAGCAGAGCTTGTGTTATGGGTACTAGACAACTGATAAACGTACTTATATATTTCTAAATACATACATATTATAGATAAATTACACCCAGACACAGAACAAATGATCGTGCTCATCACAAAAACATTTGTCCTGGGTGGGAATCGAACCCACGACCTCCGGCATAGCAGTCAGGGCTACTAACCACTAGACCAACAGGCCAGTCAAACAATGTTGGCCGTAATTAGATTTTGTGCAGGACAATTTGATTAGGTACTTTTCAGTTTTTAAATTCGCATCTTACAGCATGATGTCTTTGAATGTTTATTCTAGTTATTGAAAATGTTGTATCTGGAATTGAAGATTAACATATTATTATTAGTAAGAAGTGGGGAGCTTTTTTTATGGTAGGTAAAATCATCCAATGACAAATCCCGCCCTTGGGCGGAGCGGGAGATAGTGTCAGACTCTTACGGAGCTTGTGTGGGGCACACACAAGCTTAGTTTGGGTCAAACTGTCCTCTCACACTATATTAATATGGAAATATTGTAGGAATGAATGACTTTATAAAAGAGTTCCCATGGAGTATCTATATCTTACCGGTTCTTCTTCAACAGTCATGTCTAATTGAAACCATGTCCATTCAACCAAATGAGTCAATGACCTTGTAGGTAGTTGTCAGTCGTTGCTTAATAACTACCTAAAGTTAATTGGCCTCGCTCAGCTGACGTTTACTTAAAGAAATTAATTTCGTACATGCGTAAATTTATTCGAGTTTAAAAAAAGGTACTTTATTTTTTAATTTTCACTTTATAAATCGATAGTGTTACAGGAATCGACACTCCGCGGGATTAAAACGACCAAAATTTACCGGTGTATACACTTTTTTTTTTTTTTTTTTTTTTATTATTGATAGGTTCGCGCTTGACCGCTATCTCACCTGATGGAAAGTGACGATACGGTCGACGATGGATCGCGCTTACCTAGAAGAAACCTATTCACTCTTGACTTAAAGATTCCCGGGTTGTAGCCATCAGGAAACACAGACTCCGGCAGGGAATTCCACTCCTTAGCTGTACGCATAATAAAAGTGTTCCCAAAACGCTTTGTGCGTATAGGTGGGATGTCCACCATGTACCGGTGGCGCAACGCCGTACGTCTGGTAGTCCGATGATGGAACGGGCTAGGCGGAATTAGGCTATGCAATTCCGACGCACACTCCCCGAAATGTAACCGGTAGAAAACCGACAGGCTAGCAACTCGGCGTCGATGCTCAAGACTTTGAAGCCTCGACTCGACGAGTGCATCATTGCCAATGATCCTCTTGGCTCGCCTCTCAATAGTCTCAAGCGCATCAAGCTGGTATCGGGCAGATCCGTCCCAAAGATGAGAGCAGTACTCCATACACGATCGCACTTGCGCTTGATAAAGTTTAAGCAGCTGATCCGGCGTGAAGTACCGTCTGACCTTTGCGAGGATTCCAAGCTTTTTTGCAGCCAGTTGAGCCTTTGCTTCGATGTATGGCCCAAAGTTGAGAGTAGATGTCAACGTTACACCAAGAAGATCAAGATGGTCGGATATCGGCACGGTTACACCCCGGAAAGTTGGAGCAGGGCTGAATTGACTCCTTTTAGCGGAAAATAGATACGCCTGGGTTTTAGCAGCGTTGAACCTGACCAAATTGGCATCGCCCCATTCCGAGACAGCCTCCAAGGACAAGCTCAACCGCTCAACCATAGCCTCTCGAAGAGACCGGATCTGGGACCCACTAGCTCGTGCACTGGATATGTAACTCTCAGCAACAGTGCTATCGTCTGCATACCCAAAAGTACCGGGTTTAAGCAGATCGTTTATATGCAGCAAGAACAAAGTTGCCGAGAGCACTGACCCCTGAGGGACCCCGGCATTAATGGTCATTTGACCAGACGAGCAACCATCGATGACCACTCGGATGGACCGATCCCTCAGGAAGTCTGCGATCCAAGCACACAATCCAGCAGGTATACCGAAAGAAGGAAGCTTACTAATCAGGCTTTCGTGCCAGACCCTATCGAAAGCCTTCGAGATGTCGAGGGAGACGGCAAGCGCTTCCCCGTGCCTCTCGATGGCCTCACTCCAGGTGTGGATGGCATACGCTAGAAGATCACCAGTTGACCGATTTCGGCGAAATCCGTATTGTCGGTCACTTAGGATATCATTGGCTTCTAGGTATGCCAGGAGCTTACTGTTGAGTACACGTTCCATTGTCTTGCAGAGAATGGACGTTACTGAGATTGGCCTATAGTTAGCTGGGTCAGCACGACTACCCTTTTTGGGCACGGGCTGTACATTAGCTTTCTTCCATGCAGTCGGCACTTTTCCGGTCTCAAATGAGATCCTAAATAGGCGTGTCAGGATTGGAGTCAGTTCAGGCGCACACGTTTTCAACACAACCGCCGGTATCCCGTCAGGACCACTAGCCTTGTTCACGTCAAGATTACGTAGCACCCTACGGACTTCCTTCTGATGGATGCGAATATCGGACATACTCGTCTCGCAACTATCAGGATAAGCAGGGGGCCGCGCGTCACCAGGATCTAGACGCGAAGATTCCGCGAAGAGAGAGGCAAACAAATTCGCTTTCTCCTCAGCAGTGTGGGCCAGTGACCCGTCGGGTTTCAGCAGTGGTGGTAGTGAGGGACGGCAGAAGTTCGATTCAACCGACTTAGCCAGGGACCAAAACGCTTTACTACCAGCAGGGTATGAAGCGAGTTTGTTCCCAATGCGGCTAATGTGGTCGAACCGAGACCTCCGCATCACCTTCTTGCAAGACTTGGCAGCCCTGTTGAAGGCTCTCTTCTTCTGACTCACGTCACTCGCCTTGTGCATACGAGCGTCGGCCCAAGCCTGGTATGCCGCGTGTTTAACACTTACCTACAACCAACATTATTTCTACATTTCTACCTATTTTCAATATAGACTTTGAAACCATACAAACCATGTGCTCAAAACGTTTCAGTAGAAATATCATAATGCGAAGATAGCATGCATTAAATTATTTTCCTACAAATAAAATGTGTTTCTTTTTTATTTATTTATTTATACAAACTTTATGCACAAAACACTGTACAAAAGTGGACTTAATCCCTTAGGCATTTTCTACCAGTCGACCTTAGGGTAGTGCAAACTTAACATGGTAGGTGCAACTAATAAATAGACAAACGAAAAAGGAAAAAATGCAATAAATAAGCAATTTTATTGTGAAAACAAATCAACCAATCAGTGCTGTGATTATTCTGCCAACTTCCAATGTGCCAATGTGGTAATTACGCCTTGTATCCGCTCTTCCATACACGTGTACAAAATTCCCAATATCACGTAACTAACTCAAGATACATAATACACATCAGCAAAACCACTTTTCAATAGAACCCTCGGGCTATAGGTATAATAAATACCTTAACCCGTAACTGCTTAATAAAACCGGAATTAATTTGAAATCGAAGACGGTGCCTCGAAGTTAGTCAGCTATCGGAATGTGGGTGCATAGTTGCCAGTTTGCGGTCAGACGGGTGCATAGTTAGACTACCTGGCTATGGGTAAAGAGGGATTTATATGGGTCTAGATACGGAATTAGTACGCAGAGCGAAAGAGTTTTAGCGCTAAATTTATGACGACTAACTATTAGAACAGTTTAAACATTCGTTTGATCCTGATATCCTAAAACATAGGTTTTATTAACCTAACCTTATTAACTACTTCTACTTTAAAACTTGAGTTATGCATAATTAGCGACTTGTCCGATCGCTAATTATGCATAATTCAAGTTTTAAAGTGTATAAAGCTAGAACTACATTAGGCCGACGCACACGTGTAACACGCCTGATTTGTATGTTGAACGACGTCGCGTCAACTCGTCGTGGCGTGGATCAAGTGTAGCCCTACAAGTCTAGTTTCCATATAAAATGTATGGAGACCGACGCGCTTAGATCGGCGAGTATGACACACGTGTGCGTAGTGTAGTTCTAGCATTAATACAAATATATACATCTAAACTAATAAATAATATACAAACTAAAAATAATAATATCTACAAATGGTAGGTGCACTCCTACGGCATCAAAAAATTCATTCGCATCGATGTCAATGGGAAAAGTGCCCTGAAAGCTGGGAACATTGCCACGTTGGATAGCAGAGCTGATTCGGTGACTGAAGAAAAGCTCAGCCCTCTGGGCACTGGGAGTCGACCAGCTGTTTGCTGATATCACGAACAACTCAATGAGCGGTCGGACCCCGTGGCCCTAGTGTATCAACTCCAAACGGCTCAAATATATAACTTCCGGTAAGGTTATTTTTATATTTACGCCCTTTAAGGTTAATTTTCCTTAAGGTCTCCCCAAAAGAGGCTAAACGAAAATAAGAATAAAACTTTCAGTAAATGAGAGGTTTAAAACTTTTTTTTGTTATTTATTTATTATACAATAAATTAAAAGGGATTTGGTTACAACCACGGAAAACAGAGGCTTTAGAAAGGAGGGTGCAAATCCTGGGCCCACCTTCCAATAGCTATGTGTGATACGTCATTGAATAGGTATTTTCGAGCTGAATAAAAGATACTAGGGCACCAAGTTTCAAATCTTCTCCTCCTCCTTTAGACCTTTAGAGAAAGTTGCATAAAGTCACATCAATCTTTCGTTTTTTTTTTTTAATTTCAATATAAAGTTATTTTAGGAAGTTCTTACATGACATTATTTTTAGTTTATGCGAAACCTGAATATAGTTTGTTCAGAATCAGTAACAGAATCGATTCCAATAATTTTAACACCATGTTTTAATTTTTTCCAAAAATATTTAAAAATGTCAAGTTGGATACTACTGAGCCTAAGTGCAATAGAGATCACGGTGCGGGAGCAAATAACCCCTCGTTGGCCTGTATGGCCTGGTGATCATGTGTCAATGTCGACAACCAGGTAACATAACAAGCTTATAACTTTTTGAATTTTCATGATACAGTTATGAAAAGATTCTTTGCATATAAATAATAGACCCGTGTTTCAGGTTTCGCATATACTAAAAATAAGGTTGTATTTTTTTATGCTGATTTTACGTGCCAAACAAACTGACCCCACTCTGGGCGGAGTGGAAAGGAGTGTCAGACTATTACTGACTAAAACCCACAGTGTTACTTGAGTTGCCCTTTATTGTGAGTGCTGCATTGACTGCTTCCAACAATCCACTTGCTGAAATCTCTTAGAGGCGGACAAAACGGTGAAGGAAAACATCGTGACGAAACCAAAAAATTCGAAGACAAGTGACATTCACCAAGCCGCACAGAGCCCGTGAGGTGGATTAACGGCCCATTCCCTCTCCTAGAGAGGAGACTTAAGTCCCAGCAGTGGGAACATTAAAAAGGCTGATTATTCTGCGCTTAGAGTCGCGCACGGAATACTAAGCACCGTCAACCAGACCAGACGGCAAGCTACTCATGTCTCGCCGTCCAAAACCCCGATCTCCGGCAGAGGTTATTCATGACACTTAGAATAAAAGTCTAAAATGTGTTTTGGTACTAAACCTAGCACCATTTTAAACTCCTCTTAGTTATTTTCTGACGTACTATATTCTCGCATATTTCCCCCTACGCTCTGGTATCGGGTTATTACAGAGTTATACCCGAACATTGTTGTGAATTTGTGTAGTGTTATTATTATAGGATATATCCTCTATCTGCTCGTTATGGTAACATGCTATCCGACTTCCAATTATCCTTTCTAAAAGTCTGTATGTTAGGAAGAAGTGGTGCTATTGCCTGAAAAGTTGAGGTACTGTCATGTGAAGAGTATTTTACTAAAAGGCTTACATACATGTTGATGGACGGAGAAAGCAGTCTTTCAGTTAGTTGCCTTTAGCATTCCAAGACCACGGTATCCCTTTCATCCCCTAGCTAGCTAAAGTAAGTAAACCTCTCAGCCCACCCTCCCATGTTTACGTAAACATTGGTATGTGCATTTGTCAATGTGTTAGTTTGGTTATTAATTTATAAGTAATAGTAAAAAAAGAATACGTGAAATTAAAAAAAAAACGTCGAAATCTTTCAATAAAAAAACTAAAAAAAATATGCACAGCTGACGTAATCACCACCTAGACCCCATTCCTCATGTCATCAAAAATAAGCAAAGCAAAGACCATCACCCTCCTGTAGTGCTTACGTAATACTTGAATGGCCCCCAAGTAAAACTGGACGGATCGTTTTAAACGTTAAAGTTAATGATATTTTAATCCCCGTTTGGCCTACTTTTTTTAAACCTTTTTACCACAGAAATCCTACATCAATGATATGGCCAAAAGAGGATTGACATATCATCAAATGTTAACGTTTATACGATCACGATACACGAAGTGTATAATGACGAAAACGCGTCGTGAAACTACGCGTCCACGGAAAGTAGACCTACCACCCCTTGGTGAAACTGGCGTCAGACTATTTGTAAAGGAACCAATAGCTTAACGAGCTTCGTAAAGCTGAGATGCCCCCGTGCCTATCAACAGACCAACTTCGGTTAACTTTGGTTAACCTTGGTAATCAGCCTGTGCGGTTGTTGCGGTTCACTTTAGGAGATGTCAGCAAAATCGTAGCTCTCGTCAGTTGAAGCCTCTGGGGCCATTTTTGGCAACAAGGGAACTAATTAGATCAAATTAGATGATTTCCCACATATAAAGAGGTTCACTTTAATAGTTTATTGTAAGTGTAATACAAATCTACTCACCTCCCCAGGAAAAGTATGATGGTCAATCTGATGCTCCGACCCCCGATTGTCTTCCATGCCATAGTGGAAGTAGATCTCCTCGAACTGGTAGCGGTAAGATAGCGGGCCCCCGCTGATGTTCACCTGGTGTTTCGAGTCCTTCTCCACGCGGAAGACCAGGGATTGACCCGTGTTTTGGAGGATGCCGCTGACCTGGTGAAAAAAAAACATTTTGAGAAGGGTTTTAGGTCTTTTCTTGTTATTGCTAATAAATATTTTATTTATTTCTGTAAATAAAAAAATTAATTTCGTAAATGCGTATATTATGTCACGAGACATTTTATCCCCTACATGTATTTGAAACTTGAATCTACATAATATTTGAAATAAGCCTGTAATATCTGTAAAAAAATTAAATGAAGAGCATTTATTACCTAATGTATAAATTATATGTACGAGTTATATTTGTAATGTAGAAGTATTCCTGTGTCGGCGCCAATTTTTTCCGCACCAAAAGTTTCGGCAACCAAGCTATTCCTCTTTCCGCACCAATAGGTATATATATATTTTTTTATGGTAGGTAAAATCATCCAATGACAAATCCCGCCCTTGGGTGGAGCGGGAAGTAGTGTCAGTCTCTTACTGACCAAAAACCTACCCCGTTCCATTCTTTGCCTTGGTCCCAGGGCCCCGGGTGCCATTTTCAGATACCCTCTGACCCCAGTAGGCTTCGGCCCTGCTGGGCCCCTACAGTTTGCTGACAACTCCTTGAGGCGCGCGGGAACAGTGCGCGCCGTAAACGACTTGAGCTCGGACCGGTCTGTTACTGGACGGACGGACAGCGAGCTACCCATTGCTCGCCGTCCGCGAGCCCGCGCCTACGGTGGCCGGAAATCGGGATCGGAATCCCGGCGGCGGCGGCGGCGTGTACGCCGTTGCCTGATGCGGTCGGCCTCCTCCTTTGCTAGCATTACTGCTTCGCAGAAGGAGGCGACCGCCTGCCACTCCTCCTCGCTCCGGAGCATGGCTTGAACCAAACCCCGGCGCGAGAGATCGCTGCCGCCGATCGCCCCCACGAGGACACGGCGATGCTCTTCCCAAGCGGGGCACACCTCGACTGTGTGCTACACCGTGTCCTGCGGACGCTCCGCACAGTGGCGACATCCGGGCGTCGTCTCCGCACGAATCTTGTACAGGTACGGCCCGAACTTGCCGTGTTCGGTAAGCACCTGCGCCAAGCGGAAGGTGATGACGCCGTGGGGCCTTTCCAGCCACGCCTGAAAGAGGGGCACCAATAGGTATATTAGCTTGGTGCCGAATCTGGAAACAATATAAAAAAAAAAAAACCTATTGATGCCGAAAGAGGAATAGCTTGGGTGCCGAAACTTTTGGTGCGGAAATAATTGGCGCCGAAACAGGAATACTTCTACATTACAAATATAACTCGTACATATAATTTATACATTAGGTAATAAATGTTCTTCATTTAATTTTTTTACAGATATTACAGGCATATTTCAAATATTATGTAGATTCATGTTTCAAATACATGTAGGGGATAAAATGTCTCGTGACATAATATACGCATTTACGAAATTAATTTCTTAAGTAAACGAGTCAATGACCTTGTAGATAGTTGTCGGTCTTTGCGTACTAACTACCTACAGTTCATTGGCGTCGCTCAGCTGACGTGTAGATTGGAAAATATGAAAATATATTTGTTTATACACTAAAATTATGCAAAAAAAAACGGGTCTAAAATACAGTTACAATAGAAAATGGTGGCATTCAAACACCACTACCAAATAATAATCAACACGAATTGGTATGAATCACACTGTCGGCTCCCCATGGGGCGTCCATGGGGTGTCCTATCAATCAATGGGTCGCACCTTGATTAGAACCTGGCAACTTATGCGCTTTGAGTGGAGATGATGTATGGCTTGTTGACACGCGAGGGACAAGGTTATAAAGGTGGTGGAAGTGGCTCGTAATTTGTTGTTTATGGCATTTTATTTTGCTTTTGTTACAGTTTTTCGGGACTTCGAAAATGCTACTGACGCCACTTGATGGTGAGCAGTGATGTAGTCGTTGGAGTGAAGCCTATTCACTGTAAACTAATAATAGAACGGCAAGAACGCAGTAGGCAAATAGTTCCAGTCCTTCGGTGTACGCGGTATAAACGACGAGCAATGTAAAGAACACTCGCCATAAGTCGGATTGTCCGACTGTAGAAAGGTGATGGCGGAATCAAATACCTAATGTAATTCCGTTATCATTTAATTGTCTCTTAATATACAGGTCTCCTAGTTTAAGGGGTATAGTCCCTTGAAAATCTGGCCGGAGTTAAATGCACACATACTCGCAATGCGGCAGAACGTGATGTGTGCATTCAATTCCGACCAGCTGCGCACGAATAGCCTCACTGACCTTTAAATTCATTTTCTTTGCGAAATATGGACTGATTTACATATATGTTATGTACATTCTGAAGAACACTTAACGGTTTTTTTTTGTAAACATACTCGTATTTCTAAAGATCCAAGCAGTTTCGAAGCAGTAGGGAAAAGTTGTGAAATTGTAAAATAGTTTTTTAGACAAAAGTAATAATCGCACGAAAAAATCATATGTTAATAATGTTGTACATGAATCTATGAGAAACATATTTTTTTCAAATCTAATAACCTAGCCGTTACCGAGGAGTGCACTTCAGAAAGTCACTGTTTTATGGTGCTTTTCTGTCACTAGACCCTTAACAGACGCGTTATCTTTTAAACTAAAATATCTGTTCACAAAACTGTGCCTCTTGTATTTCTGCCATCTTGTTTTGAATTGTGTCTGTGTGTATTGTTTGGATAACTATTTCATTATTATTATTTCTGACGATATTTCCATTAGCTAGAGTTTAGGGCCACGGATGATCTCAGGAGGACTTTTTCGAGACGGGTTTTTTAGGATCACGATCCTAGAACGTAAAGGAAATTTGAAGGACACATGTTTTAGTAAGTAAAAACTGTCTTTCAAATGCCCTTTCCTCAAAGTAAATTTTTCATAACTCAATTCGGGAATAGAACTGTTTTCATAGGTATTGCTTAGGGTTCAAACTTTGTACGGAACCCTCAGTGCACGAGTACGACTCGTACTTGCCCGGTTTTTTTTTATCTACGTAGTGGATTTTCATTTATTTGTTCGACGTTATACATCGTTCAGTAAAAAAACTTTCACTGTACTAACCAATGCGCTTTCAAGTTTCAAAAGCCCATTCTATTCATTTTAATTCCTTGTTATTTCGTTGAGGGAGTGACTTGCCTTGTAGATAATGTTATGTAAGAGATAGCTACGAACATTTTCGTTTAATAGATTACTTTAAAATAGAGGAGTTCGTGGCTAGAATAAAAACAGCCACAAGGGTCGATCACCAAGGTTAAGCAACAATTATCGAGGTCGGTTTTTGGATGGGTGACCATCGGGAACATATTCCCAGGATACAAGCCCAACGTGCTCCTTCGTATTTATAAACTTCTAAAATGATCTATCTAATTTTACTTTACTTCCATATAAATCTAGAAATTCAAAGGCCAAAGTTAAGGCTCAATCTAAAAGCTAGGTTATAAATAAATATCTTTGATGTCCTGCGTCTGGTCAAAGTTACCTTTCTCGTTGATGGATTTTAAAGCAATCTTATCATACATATAAGTATTACATTAAGCAAACTGTATGATTACATTTAGAGGTTGGTCGGTCGTATTTTAAAGCCAAAATTCTGAAGATATGTTAGAAACGAGACAAGAAATTTCAATATTAATGATTGATGACTTTAAATATGTTATAAGAAATTATTCTAGTTTGAATAAAGTATCTAATTTTATAGGGCATTATCATATTAAACGATAAATGCTTTGAAAAAGCCTTTGTACGATGAAAAGTGGGGACAGACAGGTCATTGGTCCTTTTGTTAATAAAAATGTCTTAAGGGCCGGTTGTATTCACGGCGTATTTTGTATGAATTTCGCCCAGGCCTATGTCGACTTCGCGGTCCCAGGGTTACAGGGAAACCGCTGTCACAGGGCCGCGAAGTAACAAAAATCGCAAAAACGAGTCATAAATAGTTTTTTTTTTGAAAAATAAAACCGCTTCTGATTATAAAAAAAAAAACATAATAACTATTTAAGACTTTTGTTTTTTAATGTTGTAATTTTTCACCGGTTTTTTCTTATATAAAAAAGCTTTACGTTTTTTTTTAATTTAAACGGTAATAAATGGTTATTTTAATATTTTTAGTGAAAAAAAGGAATGAATTACTTCTAAAATTAAAAATGCTATCGGGGTTGATTAGAATAACGATTTGATCAACACCTATAACTTTTTAATTAATTAATTTTCAATAAAAATAAATCTTGTTTTTTACTGAAAATATCATCGAGGTTGGTTGGAATACGAACGGTTTTAAACAATTTAATAAAAAAAAAAAACTTTTTTAATTTAAAAAAAAAACGACGAGAAATCCCACCACTGGGGGTTCCCAGAATCATGTACTAGATCCATGGTATTCGTTTGTGGTACGCTGTCAAATACAGCCTGTATACATAGCTGATCTAATTTCCATTCTCCATACTATAGCCTCATTTAAAGTCAACTACATATTACTCGTACGTCCTCTAAAACGGACAGAGTATATTGCAATGTGTTTAATACAAAAACGCGGCCGATGGCCTTGTAGTCTTATTTATAACAGCCTTTTTATAAACATTATATTAATACTAATAACTAGGTCTAAGGCGATAACAAAAGCAAAGGCAAAGAACGTACTATCAAGGCTTCTTTTTTACCTTTTGGTTGACACACAGCCCTGAACAGAATTTAAAGCTAGGTCATATAAAATAAAAACTTCATTACTTAAGTAACTCTACAGTTGTTTTTAAATACTATACAGCCTGTTTAATTTCTTTACCACGTACTATTACATAATAATATATCATAACTAAAAGGCTACTAGTTATGCTACTAGTTACACGTCCCTCCCCTAAAACGGACCCAGTACATCACACTATTTTTATGTGTTGCAAAAACGCAGCCGACAGACCAATAAGCGACTAATAAAATAAGTGCCTTACTTATTTATGAATCGGTTATTTAAAATTTTAAATCGATAGCATAAGCTAATATGACATAATTATAATCACTGTGACAGACAAAGCCGCACGATAAAGTATCCTTTTTTAGGGTTCTGGACTCAAAGAGTGCATGAACCTATTACTAGCCTTGATTGTCCGCCCGTATATCTGTCTCTCCCTCTGTCTGTCCGCGGGATGTATCTCATAAACCGTAATAGGAGAGAGTTAACATTTTCAGAGAATGTGCATATCTATTGTTGCTGCGACAAAAAAAATCAAAGGGGTTTCCATACGAGAGACATCTTTTTTGTATTATTTTTGTTCGATTTTAATATTCTAGTACGGAACTTTTCGTGGGCGAGTCCGACTCACACTTGGACAGGTTTTATTATTATTTAGAAGTAAATTTGTAAAGCTTCAAAGCTACTAATAGTGTAGTACTACATTCTTTAAGTATAAAGTCTGTTTTATTTCCGTTCCACATACTATATTTCTATAACATAATAATTTATCGCAAAGGCTACTATTACACATTACACGTCCCTCCCCTAAAACGGACCCAGCATAACGCAGTATGTATGTTGCAAAAACGCGGCCGATAGTCCGATAGGCTATCGCAGGCCGCATACATTAGCATCGCATTGAGCGAGCTTGTAACTCACTATAAATGAATAATTCTGCACGAAATTGTAATTCATTAGATGTGCCGGTGGAATTAGCCCTTTTGTATACAATTGAGAGTCAAGAGTGGGATGTTTGGTGATTTCGGTCAAGTTACGGATTGCCCGCGGTATTCAAGACAATTGCCATCAGGTAGGATTGCAGTCAAGTACCTACTAGTTTATAAAAATTAAAAAAAAAAGAATGAAAGAGAAGTACGGAGAACTGTAGAGAAAGAAGGGGTATTAAGTACGTGATCTGTGACATTTACATTTTTAATATTAAAATAATATATAGTTCGTAAAAGCAATATTCAACCACCCATATCAGGGCTCGCGGACGACGGGTAATGGGTAGCTCGCTGTCCGTCCGTCCGGTAACAGACCGGTTCGAGCTCAAGTCGTTTACGGCGCGCACTGTTCCCGCGCGCCTCAAAACGTTATCAGCAAACTGTAGGGGCCTAGCAGGGCCGAAGCTTACTGGGGTCAAAGGTTATGTGAAAATGTCACCCGGGGCCCTAAGACGAAGGCAATGATTGGAACAGGGTAGGTTTTTAGTCAGTAGGTAAGAGTCTGACACTATTTTCCGCCCCACCCAAGGGCGGGATTTGTCATTGGATGATTTTACCTACCATAAAAAAAACCATATCAAAAATCATAATAAAAAATAATTATTATTTGACTCCTTCTCCACTCCACTTTCCTCGTTTGTTGAAGCCCTAATCAGACGTAGCACTATGTTAGCGCACAGTGGCGTTTTTATCAGTTCTAATGGATATTACATGTAGCAATTACATGAGTAGATATCAATTAGTTTTTAAAACTACGTCGTAGGTAGCGTTCTAAATTAGATATTATGGCTAAAATTAAGTTTTAAATGTAGTTTAGGTTTTATTTTGTTTTTGGCATTTCATCGACTAACGGTCTTGGGTTAAGTTCCCAAAACGGTCAAAGATTTGATGGGGTTTTTCTATTTAGACTTTCTCATTTGGTAGTAGCACGCCGCAAGGAAGATAAAGGAATAAAAGAAGAAATGTTTATTCGTGTCTCATATAATGTTAAAAATTGGTGGTGTTATTCCTCCGTGCGTCAAAATGATTACGTCACAGCAAGAGACTATGTTGAAGACAAACGAGTTTTTACGTAATGACAGAGATGTTAGTCATTTAGTAACTGAAAAACGAATTGACAGAGACAGAAGGCAAAATGCGTGACAAGTGTATACTTGTTAGTACTTCCGTCTACCAGAAGTTGTGATTAAAATTTATTGGAACAGAAATCGGAATAGAAGATTCAAAACTAATTCCGAATGTCAATCGTACGAGGGAGAAAGAAAGAAGACGCTATACACCCTATGTAGCTTCATCCGTTTAACAGTCCCCTGTAAATCGTAAAATGGATCGCGTTAAGAGCTTGTGGTAGGGTGTCTGATGCCAAACTATGTATACACTACATTTGTATACATGTATACATACTCTACATGTATACATGCTATACATGTATACATAATATACATGTATAAGTACATAAAAAAAATCTTTCTTATTTTCAACTAATTGCAATTTCTGAGTTAGACTACTTTCGTTCTGTTATAAGGTGGTTTCTTAACACGGCTTTTCTACAATTTACGCCATATTTCAAGGAAATTTTAACCATATCAAATCGCTTTATTCGCTACGCTTTCAAATAGTGTTCGTGGAAACCGGCTAGTTATTTATTCACCAATAATGCTAAACTGTAATCACGTTATTATAGGTTCTTTGAAATAGTACGTCTGTGGCATTTAAACAACAATGAAACTAAAGGAACATAGATGTTTAGTAAGTAAAAGTCTGAAGCGTTCTACCGCTCCGACCTAGAGCGCGAAAAGTCATTAGATGATTTACCACAGCAAAAAAAAAAAGAAAATGTAATAGTTAACCTGTATAATATTAATATACAACATGTGTCAACGAATAATTATTATAGTCAACTTGTATGTTTTGATATGTTAAGGATATTATTGGCTTGGTACCTGAATCGCAAACTTTTAAGAAAACCCGTTCAGTGAACTAGATATTTTTATTAGAAAAAAGAAGTCAAAAAGTTACTCGTATGTCATTCTCTGGACCAAATAATTTTGTTTTTTCAGTGGGAAAATCATCCAACAACATCTCCGCGCCCTTGGGTGGGGCGGGAGAGTGTCAGACTTTTACTAACTAAAAACCCACTCCTGTTCCTTTCTTGCCTTTCATACCGGGGCCGAACCTTCCTTTCAGAAAACGATCATTGACCCCAGTAGGCTTCAACCCTACTGGGCCATCAATAAGGCGCGCGTGGAACATACGCGCCGTCGACGACTTGGGCTCGGTCCGGACGGTCCGCAAGCCCGCGCCTACTGTGGCCGGAAATCGGGATCGGAATCCCGGCCTGAACTAATGACTCGGAGAAAACTTCAGAAATATGCTGAGTGTGAGATACACTGAACTGATCGTTGTGGCCTATCTCCAACAGTGGATGTATTTCGGCTGAAATGATGATGATGATGATAATGATCGTTGTGGTGATGATTGGGAATAGTCTATGTCCGGCTGTGGACATCGTTTGGCTGGTAATGATAATGAAAACTTCTTTTCTTGGTGATTAGAATTATTATTATTACGATGGCGATTACATTTTCAGCATCGTTACCAATAAAACTGGATTTTATCTTGAGGCCACTATTGCTTACACGCACATCGTGTATTTAAAAAATAAACTGAAAAAAAAAAAAAAAAAAGCTGTAATATTTTCAGTACCTAGTTTATCTTGTAGGCTTATGGTAATGTTACTGAAAACCATGTAAAGTTGTAGTATCGCGGCTGGCTTACCATGTTTTAGCATAGGATTACCGTGGACGCCCACGTTATACTGTTAATGTTTAAAGGGGGTCCAGACTAGTGGGCGTTATCGCTTGCAATGCTTCTTAATTCTTTATTGTATACAAAAACATAACAAAATGTATGGAGATACAGACAGTTCATGTACAAAGGCGAGCTTAACTCAGCAATGAGTTTTCTACCAGCAAACCTTTGAGTTGTGCTCTTTTGAGAGGTTGCTTGGATTTAGTGGTTATTGGTCTAGCGTTTCTTTAGTACCTAAGTATGTCTTTTAAGTACTAGGTCTTGTTTTGATCAAGTGCTTATCATCCTATGAAGGTGAAAGTTTGTATTACGTGTGTGTACGTTTGTTAGTCCTTCAAGCTGATAAGGCTCAACGGATTTGGATGAAAGTTCGTACACGGGTAGACCATGATCTGGAAGTATAATCTCTTGGAATGATTTTTTACGTTCACGTGAGTGAGGCTGCTGACAGAAGCTTTCTTTAAAAGAGCAACCTTGACATTCTTTTTTATTTTCTTTAGTCGTTGTTACTATAAAATTACCCGGGTTTCATAGACCCATATTTTTTAATTATTTTGAATGTTTTCTTTCATCATTATTAATAACATTGGCAAAAAAATATTTTAAACTTATTTATGACGTGTTTACAATTTTAATCATTTGAGCAGACACGTCCAATTAATTTATTATTAAACTAAAAGATTAATTTACAATAAACTCAAGACTACTAGTAGTTTAAAATGTTACCGCATAGTGAAAAAAAAAAACAGATTGATTTATAATAAAACTGATGATTTTTTTGAATCATGCACTTGATTCGCCGCTAGGTGCAGTCTGAAGAGAGCTTTATTCACGGTCGTGATGTTGAATTTGCAGCGACCGTTGTACTTTTTCACACTGGTTTGCGTATGAATATTTTTAAAGCATTTTTTCTTATGCGTCAGGAAACTGGGTGAAATATTATATTACGTAGCGCTTATGATACATGGATAGAAAGTTGAAATTAATATTAAAGGTTATTGTCACAAAACGTACATATAAATAAAATACAGCTTGTGCTTCTGCCAGCTTACATACAGAAATACAACAATTTCCTCCTTTTTTTCCTCCTTTAACACAATTCTTATATTTCTGCATTGAGAAAAATAATTGTCCACCATTGTACCCATAGCTTTAAGTTAATATATAAGTTGTGTTACTTTTGATGTACAGTAATGTTTATTCTATTCTATTCTATCACTTACCTTATGTTTGTCAAACTGAATGTCTCTCAGCCAGGGGTCGAACAATAGCTTGTCTGGTTCTATGTTGACGGGACTCTGTCGCCGGCCTTTGTTGCACATGCTCCATTGCGGATTGATCAGTCCCCAGAAGCCAGGACCTGGAGGTGAAACAGAATGTTAATAGTTAGTTGGAAATGTGGACAGTATTATGATAATAATAATAATGACTTGGTTCGCGAGGTGGTCGACATGTGGGAAGTGGATTCGGGTATCATTGTACCGGTAATCGTTTCAGCCAACGGCTTAGTAGCCAAGAGCCTCGACCAACACCTTAGGAGGCTCTCGTTAGATGGCTGGATCAAGGGCTTGATTCAGAAAGCGGTACTCCTCGACACAGCTCGTATTGTTAGGAAGTTCCTTTCTCTGGAGCCCTGACCGCCGGTAGCTTGGACCCTGTTCCCGTTACCGGTAGGTCACTATTTTTTATATTATTAAATGTTTTTTTTTTATTGTGTTTTTTTTTTAATATTTAAAATGTAATTTATATGTATATTCAATCAATAAAGAAAATAATAATAATATTCCTCAACTACCACACAACGTCGTCTAGTCCCAAGCTAAGCAAAGCTTGTGTGGTGGGTACTAGAAAACTGATAAATATACTATATTTCTAAATACATATATATTATAGATATATTACACCCAGACAGAACAAACGATCGTGCTCATCACACAAACATTTGTCCTGGGTGGGAATCGAACCTACGACATCCGGCATAGCAGTCAGGGTCACTAACCACTAGACCAACAGGCCAGTCATAACGGTCTTTAACCGGCTGAAACACTCGTCTGTGGTCGTCTTGGGTGTGTGGTCTTACAATTGGTTTTTATTTGAATGCAGACCACCCTTGCAGAGTTTTTGTTTTTAAGTTCATGTTTTGTCTCACAATATGTAACCTTATAAAATCACAAAGTTATAAGCTTGTTATGTAACCTGGCTGTTCACACAAACACATGGTCACCGGGCCATCCGGGCGACTGAAGGGTTTGTTCCCGGACCCAGCTGTGCGCTGGCGTGTAATGCCCGCATTGACCTGCTTTGACCTGTGTTTTATTTAGTGTCGATGTTGTCCAAATTGTGACCTTCTTTAAATATTTTTGAGAAAAAATATAACAAAATTATTGAAATCGATTCAGTTACTGATTCTGAACAAACTATATTCAGGTTTCGCATAATATTAAAAATAATGTTTTAAATAGCTTTAATATAATATATTATTATACATTGATAGTTATAATCCGGGGTTTCACAAGCGTCTTTATCTACTGCATCGCTCCTATTGTTCGTAGCGTGAAGTTATATAGCCTACAGTTATCCTTGATAAATGGGGTATCTAACACTAAAAGTTTTTTTTTGAATTTTTATCTAACACTAAAAGAATTGATGGGCCTGTTGGTCTAGTGGTTAGTGGCCCTAACCGCTATACCGGAGGTCGTGGGTTCAATGCCCACCCAGGACAAATGTTTGTGTGATGAGCATGATTATTTGTTCTGTGTCTGGGTGTAATTTACCTATAATATGTATGGATTAAAAACATATATGAGTATGTTTATCAGTTGTCCAGTACTCATAAGACAAGCTCTGCTTAGCTTGGGACTTGACGGCATTGTAACGGACGGCAAACGTAAAATTGACAAGTACCGAAATATAAAATAGGTAAAACAAATTTACGGGATTGACCCCAACTTTTGATTTATTGTAGGTATCTCTGTTTAACAAAATAAATAAAAATAACAGAGCTAAAGTCATTGAGATCGAACGCGTCATTTTTTATGACCTTTATTTTATTCATCGGCAATCCTGAAGGTACAGTCGTAAACGGAATGTTCACTATTTTATTCAGTTTACGAATTTTATTGACTTTAAATTAAAGTAAGCTTTAAATTTTTTACGGTTTGAATATTTTTAAGTTGCAATTCTGTAAAAATATTTTAATAACCGCTAATAAACTGTATTTAGTAGTTAATATTTTAAGTAAATAAATTTTATTTTTTAAAGGAACATAAAGATCGATGCCGGAAAATAATAGAAAAAGGAGCAAAAAAATTAGTTTGGTTATGCCTAATACGACGCTTAAAATAAAAAGCGCAAACTAAAAAGTACCTAAAACTACAAGCGGCCCTTAAGCCATTTGTAATCACTGGGTATTTTGTATGATTTCCGCTCGAGACTATGTCGACTTTGCGGCCCCAAAACAGCGGTTTTATTTTTAATAAAAAAAACCATAACTGTTCAAGATTTTTGTTTTTGCGAGGCATTTTTAAATAACAGGTCTTTTTTTTTGTAACTTTTAAATATTTCCGTAACGTAATCTCGTAGATAAAAACATGTTTGAAATCGTAAAATAGG
Organism: Leucania comma; assembly: GCA_958295575.1. Taxonomy (NCBI): domain Eukaryota; kingdom Metazoa; phylum Arthropoda; class Insecta; order Lepidoptera; family Noctuidae; genus Leucania; species Leucania comma. Next base: position 15,177,550 of record OY282477.1, on the reverse strand, counting down.
GATAGATTCGCGATTTTTTTTTATCAAGCCAACTAATTTATATCATGTTTTCATTTTTGGCAAGCGCTTGGTCATATAGTCAATTTTAATAAATTAAATTTTCATGGTGTTCTCTTCTATATTTGTGGATTTCCAGAGTTGTGAGTAGAATCTGGCCTTAAGAACCTGTCGCACTCGACTATCATCAATGTGAGTATAGTTTAAAAGCCTGTTGTTTCATCTAGCGCAATTTGGCTGAGTGACATTTCAGACACGATATGTTCGGATACAGTTTCCGAATTGGGACATTTAAAACTTTTAAATATCGGTGAGTTGCTGGCGATTCGGATACAACATATTCGGACACCACCAAATTTAGAAAAAAAAGTTTTTTCTCTCTATTGGCACATAGAGAGGCAACGTGAAAAAAGAGACATAATGCCTGAATGCTTTGTTAGCATTCGGTAATTCCGTCATTTATTTGAATATTACACAAAACGTGATTCCGAAAATACTTTTTTTAATATACTAGGTCTCTATAAATATACTTTATTTTTTATGTCCTAGATAAGGACGAAATAAAGCCATTTTATTTCTTTTTTAAGGTTCCGTACCCAAAGAGTAAAAACGGGACCCTTTTACTAAGACTTCGCCTTATGTCCGTCTGTCTGATACCAGGCTGTATCTCGTGAACCGCGATAGTTGAAATTTTCACAGATGACATATTTCTGTTGCCGCTATAATGACAAATACTAAAAACAGAAAAAAAAAATAAGTGGGGTTACAACAAACGTGATTTTTTGCCGTGTTTTTCTACGGACGGTACGGAGCCCTTCGTGCGCGAGTCCGACTCGCACTTGGCCGGTTTTTTATAATTACATAATCAAACAATGAATTTATCGCCAGACTATGTCTAAGAAGAATAACCAACTCGAGTACCCTTAAAAGTTAAAATCAAAGGAGACAGATACGCTTTCATACAATCTTGGGCCTGGGTAGTAAAGAAATGAAAGTGATGAAGTGAAAACTTATTTTTTAGACATCTCATTTTCCTGGGTGGAACTAGGGCTAGATTTTTTCTATTTTGTAATAGAATTAAAAAACGAAATTTTGAAAGCGTATCTCAATCACTTACATTTTTGGCCCAGAAGTCCCCGTCTCCTTCTAAATCATTATTCTAGAATTGCTACTGCAATCGATCCGATCATTAAGATACTCTCCCGATAAGTTCACTTGTCATCGTATTCTCGTATTCATGACACTCCTACGTAATTATTATAACTACAGATTTTAATGGTACTTTTTGATGTAGCGATAAATATTTTATTTGAAATAATTGAGGGTAATAATGAAAAAAACCTATATATTTTAATGTCGTTCATTAATAATAATAGTCTTTTACTAATAGTCTAGTTTTTTATGTCACATATTTTACTATTATTAACATATCAGTATGCCTAGTCCGCTGCTCGTCGTACCTTCTCAGGCACATCCTTATTTTTTTTTTTTAGGTAGAAATCATCTCATAACTTTTCCCGCTCTGGGTAGACCAAGAGGGAGTACCAGAGTTTTATTGCTTAATACCCACCGTATTCGTTCAGTTGCACTTTGTGTTCTAGGGCCACGATAACTCTTTCGAACAACCCCGCATTCTTGGTAAGCCGGTCTATCCCCACACATCCGTGCCGGGTCAGTGACAGGGCAGCAACATGACCGTGCCGACACCGAGCTTCCGTGCCCCGTCAATGATTTTCTGTTCACACACGTCAGTGACGTGACAGTGGCGTGGACGGGCCGACTCCTTCCCATACTTCATTCTGTTTCCTTGTTCGAGTCTAAGTAGCCTAAGTGTTGTGTGGTGAAATATATTACGTATTTAAAAAGTTTAGATAAAAAAAATTGACACGCCTTCTTAAGCACCGATATTTTTTTAGACTACTGACGACACACGTTGCTGCCCCGTCACTAACCCGGCACAGATGTATGGGGATAGACCTTTAGCGGGCATCATCAATTTTGCTGACCCGCGGCGTCATGGGCGTGAGTATGTCTTCTCCCTTACGCTGTCTCCCACTTCTTTCGTTAGGTTAGGTTAGGTTAGGTTAGGTTCCCCACCGAAGGTGTCTCCACGTTGTCGTCGTGGTGGGGCTTGTGCGTCTCAATGATCTTGGGGCTTCGCCGGTAGAGTTACTCATGCCGGAAAGGTCCAAGTGAGAGATCAGACTAAGAGGGACACACGCGAAGGGCACACTGTTAGAAGACTTGAACCGTTTTAACGGACGGTGTGCGGGGTTTACTTTTCGACCTTTTGGAAAGTAAACGTGAAAGGAGGTTTTCGTGACTGCTCTCTGGTGCTCATCTGCTCATCGGATGTGACTGTGAGGGTAGTAAATGAGCAGGGAGGAAGAGCCTACTTACCTAAAGTAGGAAAAAAAAAAAAAAAAAAAAAAAAAAAAGAGTTAGGTGAGAAGTTAGGGACCACACCCTCCAAAGGAAAACAATATGGAACAGACAGACGCAAATATATTACCCCAGGGTGGTACCAGCTGCTCCGCAGTTGGAGAATCCACCACGCTTCCTTTGGGAGCGTCAAGCCCCTCGTATTCTGGGGGGGGCAACGACTGTCTTCCGCTTGCCGATGGCAACAAGAGCCGAGGAGGCTCCCAATCTCAGTCTTTTGAAGACATGATAGATTTTAGAACGCCTAACGCTCCTCATAAATTTTGGAGGAAGCGTTCGCATGTTGAGAAGTCGGACCTGACGTTATCAGTAAGCTTGTCCTCAAGCGAGGAGAATCTTCCAGCCGCGAAGGTGCCGACAGGGACGAGAGGTAGGAGGGGGCGCGCGACGCTTTCAGGAGCAGCCATTCCTTCACGTGTCACTCGGGGACGCTTTTTGAAGCGCCTTGATACGCCGGCCGTTTGCGAAGTGAGCGACTCTGATGGCACTGTACAAGTGACGCGGAGTGATACCGAGCACTCCGTTTCACTGATAAACACCAGGGCGGAGCTTAATGCTGCGAGAAGAGAAGGCCGTAAAATCATAGCGGCTGAGGAGGTCGAGGAAATGTCCCGATTGGCCAGAGAAAGGCGGTCTGAGGTCGCCACTGCCACGGAAGGACTGACGGCGGCTGCTTTAAACCGCCAAGTAATGGATGGTGTGGACGTGGTCATGAAGGTGGCCACCAAATCAGGCAACCTAAAAGGTACTTTCACGCGTGCTCTGAAGGAGGCAGCGGAAGGTATCAAAGAGGCAGTACAAGTGCTCCTCGATCGTACGACTTCAGAGGAGACAAAGAAGCTGCAGGAGGAAAACAGGCATCTTAAATCCAGGATGGAGGAACTCCAAAAAGAGGTCGCTGCTCTAAGGGTGGATTTCAGTCGGCAGCAAGAGGTTTCGGATAAAATTCTCCGGCCGCCGCTCGCAGCAGATAGTCGGAAATCCAAGGAGGCAAGGACGTGGCCCACCATAGAGGCCAATAATCCTTCGGGTGGGCGCAAGACGGCAACTGCGGGGGCAAAAATCTCTGCAGAGGAGGCCAAAAAGTCCACGCAAAGACCAAAGAAGCCAGTAGATGGAGCCAAAAAACCAACAGACAGGGCCAAGCAGCCAGTGGATTTGAGCCGTGAAACTCCCCGCACTGACTTGCAAACTGATGCAACTGCATTCGGTACCAACGTCAATGCCTGGACGATGGCCGTCAGCCGAAAAAAGAAACAAAAGAGGGGTCGTAAGGGTAAGATGGAATCGAATGGGCGGACTCAGAATGACCTGAAGTTGCCTAAAATTCGTGTTCCTCGCTCCGCGGCTGTGGTGGTGACACTGCAGCCTGAGGCTGAAAAAAGGGGAGTCACATATAAGATGATTTTAGGAGCAGCAAAGGACAAGCTCCAGTTTGCGGATTTTGGCACCCCAGCTGGCTTCCGATTCAAAACGGCAGCTACGGGAGCCAAAATGTACGAGCTGTCCGGCGCTACCTGTGACGAGCGGGCGGATGCTCTGGCTGCCAAGCTTCGGGACGTTCTCAATCCAGAGGAAGTTCGGGTATACCGGCCAATAAAAACGGCTGAGGTGCGCGTAGATGGGCTGGACGACTCAGTCACCCGAGAGGAGGTAGTGGCAGCCATTGCCCGTAGTGGTGGATGTCTACCGGAAAACGTCAAGGCTGGTGATATAAGATTCAGCGCCAGCGGGCTTGGTACGATCTGGCTGCGATGCCCAGTAGCGGCGGCAAAGCAGGTCACGGATGGCAGACGACTGCTGGTTGGATGGGTGTCAGCGAGAGTGAGGCTCCTGCCACCTAGGGCTGTGCAGTGCTACCGTTGCTTGGAAAAGGGACATGTCCGTGCACAGTGCACAGCTGAAGTTGACCGTAGCGATCTTTGCTATCGCTGCAGTCAACCAGGCCACAAGGCAGCCCAGTGCTCCGAGGACCCAAATTGCAGTCTTTGTGCAGCTGTAGGAAAAGCTGCGGCGCACAGACTCGGCGGGAATTCCTGCGATGCTCCCAGGAAGAGGAGCAAACGGTGGACCAAGACTTCCGGGGGATCCGCACTCCCCCTGCAGCCTAGTAACCCTTCGGTAGCCTCACAGCCCGGGGAAGGAGGAGATACCAAAGAAATGGAGTGTCAGTGATGGCACATTTTCATTTTCTCCAGGCAAATATCAACCACTGCACCAGAGCTCAGGATCTCTTGCTCCAGAGCATGGTGGAGTGGTCGATTCACGTGGCAGTGGTCGCTGAGCCATATTTCATCCCCGCTAGAGATAATTGGGTGGGGGACCTTGACGGTTTAGTGGCCATCATAGGCGGGACTCTTGTCGACGTGTCCCGAGGTCACGGGTGGGTTGCCGCTCTCGTTAATGGCATAGTCACCGTCGGGGCTTACTTCTCACCCAACAAGAGTCTTGCTGACTTTGAGAGCTTCCTTGTTCAGTTAGGAGCCGCCATGGGCCGGTACCAACCTCGACCTATGCTTTTACTTGGAGATCTTAATGCCAAATCTGCAGCCTGGGGATCCCCTGTCACAGATCCTAGAGGCGAGATGTTAGAAGATTGGGTCTTCACGACGGGTTTAGCCGTCTTAAATCAGGGCTCCGTCTATACGTGCGTGAGGCAGCGGGGTGGGTCAATAGTGGACGTCTCGTTCGCTGACCCCACTATTGCGCAACGCGTTCGTAGTTGGCATGTTGTTATGGATGTGGAGACGCTATCGGATCATCGATACATACGCTTCGACGTGTCCACACAGGCCGAGACCGCGGGCAACCCTAGCAGATCAGCCACGCAAAGAAAAGGTCCACGTTGGGCGCTTAAACGGCTTGATAGGGAAGCTCTCGAGGAGGCTGCTATTGTGCAGGCCTGGATCCGGGAGTCGGCGGCAGTCAGACCCATTGACGTTGAAGACGAGGCACAGTGGTTCAGCGATGCGATGGCACAAATCTGCGATGCGTCCATGCCTCGCGTCCGTGCACAGTTTGCAAGGCGTGGAGTGTACTGGTGGTCTGCAGAAATTGCAGAGCTGCGCTCAACATGCGTGCGTGCTAGACGCCCGTACACGCGTTACCGGAGAAGACGTACACGGGATCCAGAAGTGGAGGTTGCGCTGTATGAGGTGTACCGCGAAGCGCAGAAGGCACTGTGGCTGGCCATTAGTGAGTCGAAAACGCGGTCTAGGGAAGAACTGCTAGCGACCCTCGACGGCAATCCGTGGGGGCGCGCATATCGCATGGTCCGAGGTAAGCTGCGGCCATGGGCCCCCCCATTAACGGAGAGTCTGGAACCGCAGCTGCTAGAAGACGTTATCTCAGTTCTCTTCCCTATGAGAGCTGAGCATGAGCCACCACTGATGGCTCCACCCACAACTGCAGAGTCAGAAAGAGAGGAGAGTGTAAGCGTCCCAGAGGTGACACAGCCAGAGATGAGGGCGGCCGTGATGAGGCTCAGAGCTAAAAACACTGCTCCAGGTCCTGATGGCGTTCCTGGCCGTGCTCTTGTTCTTGCCCTAAAGGAACTAGAGCCCCCATTGAGAGAACTGTTCTCGGCGTGCCTTGAGCAGGGCGAGTTTCCCACACGATGGAAAGCAGGTCGACTGGTTTTGCTAAGGAAAGCAGGGCGCACAGCTGACTCACCATCTGCTTATCGGCCCATAGTGTTGCTAGATGAAGTGGGAAAGCTGTTCGAGCGCATTATCGCAGACCGTCTCATCGGCCACTTGTGCAGAGAAGGACCGAACCTGGACGACAATCAGTTCGGGTTTCGGCATGGGCGCTCTACTGTTGATGCTATAATGAAAGTAAGAGTCCTGGCAGAGGAAGCAGTGTCCCGGGGTGAGGTGATGCTGGCGGTGTCTTTGGACATTTCCAATGCATTTAACGCCTTGCCCTGGAGTAGCATTAGGGAAGCTTTACGTTATCATCGGGTACCTTCCTACCTCTGCCACATTATTGGAGCCTATCTGGCGGGTAGGAGTGTCACCTACACGGGATGCAATGGCAGAGGACGGCGCGAGATATCGTGTGGTGTTCCACAGGGTTCCGTTTTGGGTCCACCCCTGTGGAACATCGGATACGATTGGGTATTGAGGGGTGAACTCCTACCGGGAGTGAACCTTACATGTTATGCGGATGACACGCTGGTCACGGCTCGGGGGAATTCGTATAGGGAGGCAGCGTTGCTGGCTACGGCTGCGGTCTCACAGGTTGTGAGTCGCATTCAGCGCTTGGGTCTAGAAGTGGCTCTCGACAAGTCGGAAGCTATCGCATTTTATGGTCCCCGAAGAGCGCCGCCGCCAGGACTACATATTGTGGTCGGGGAGACTACAATCGTTGTCCAGTCAACCATGAAATACCTCGGTTTAGTGCTCGACAGCCGATGGGATTTTGGTCCCCATTTCCAACGGCTAGTGCCCAAGTTGATGAGTGCAGCGGGAGCATTATCAACGCTGCTTCCCAATTTAGGGGGCCCGAATACCGCCTGTAGGCGGCTATATGTGGGGATTATACGTTCGATGGCCATGTATGGAGCCCCGGTGTGGGCCACTGATCTGAAGGCCCGTCACATCGCAACACTGCGTAAACCGCAGCGAGCGATAGCCATCAGAGTCATTAGGGGGTATCGCACGATTTCTTACGAGGCGGCTTGCGTGCTGGCCGGATCCCCGCCCTGGGACCTGGAGGCAAAACTACTCGCGACACTTCACCGGTGGCGTGAGGATGTGGTGGCACGGGGCGAGATACTGGAGCAGCGACAGATCACTCTGTACCGGTCAGAGCTCCGTCAGATCTTGGTGGCGGAATGGCAGGGGAGGCTCCTGCATCCTAGGGCTGGTCTCGCAACAATTTCAGCGGTTCGGCCGGTGCTCGACCACTGGCTCAGAAGGAAGTTCGGCTCTATGACGTTTCGGGCGACACAGGTGCTTTCGGAGCATGGCTGCTTCGGGAAGTACTTGTGTCGCATAAACAGGGAGCCGGATGCCAGGTGCCATCATTGCGCCCACTGCCCTGAGGATACGGCGTGGCATACGCTGGCTGAGTGTATCGCATGGGAAGATCAACGTCGTGCTCTCGTTTCGAAAGTTGGTAGCGACCTGTCGCTGCCGGCCGTGGTTCGGTCCATGCTCGGCAGTGCAGAGTCTTGGGACGCGATGATCACCTTCTGCGAAAATGTCATCTTGCAGAAGGAGGCTGCGGAAAGGGAAAGAGAGAAGAGTTCTCTCCCGCCCCTTACCAGGCACACCGGGCATCGAAGAAGGGCAGACAACGCTCTCTTTCAACCCCCTTAAAAAGGTCCAGGGTCGACGGATTAGGGGCATCCATCGGCCCAAAAATCTGGACCCGAGATGGTGGCGCGTAGTGTTCCACGCGCGCCTCTCTTGATGTATAGGAGAGCTCTCTCCAAGACGGGAGGAGACCCACGTGGATCGGGTCACCACTAGTCCGGGGCAGCGGAAGTCAAACTGCACCCGCAGCTCCCGACACAGGTGTACGAGGGAACACCGGGGTGTTTTTAGTCAGTAAGAGTCTGACAGACCCCTCCACCTACCCCAGGGCGGAGGACATCCATGAGGATTTCCACCCCGTTAAAAAAAAAAAAAAAAAAAAAAAAAAAAAAAAAAAAAAAAAAAAAAAAAAAAAAAAAAAAAAGGTTAGGTTAGGTTAGGCTCCAAGGAGTTTCTGAACAATATTCAGAAACTCCTTGGAGCATGGATTTTTGCGTGATGAGGGTGAATGGTATCACCTCATGTAACATGGGCTTAAAAATAACTGGCAAAATATATTCTGCTCAACTCTTCAGGAAATGTACACCTTTAAATCGATTTCGAAGCAATAAATATTAAAGGAAGTACATACTTAAATATGTACCAATATCACACTAATATAAGAAAGACGTAAGTTTGTGTGATTTCGATGTTACTTGGTACACGGGTAAACCATGTCCAGGAATAGCATATAGCATTTTTCTTTCATCTCGGGAGTATTATTCTCTTGAGACATTTTTCTACTTTCACACTGATAGCAGCTAGTTGTTCATAATCATCATTTCAGTCAAAAGACGTCCACTCTTGGACATAGGTCTCCCCAAGTGTCACCACAATAAACGGTCCTGTACGTCTCGCATCCATCGGAAGAACGCAACCTTTACCAGGTCATCGGTCCACCTTGTAGGAGGCCTTCCAATGTTACCTACGTCTTTCGGTACGCGGTTGCTACGCCAGAAACTTTCGGCCTAAACGGCCATCAGTTCTGCGAGTAATTTGCCCTGCCCTTTACCATTTAAGTTTGGTGATTCTTCGTGCTATGTCGGTAATCTTGGTTCTCCTGCGGATATCTTCATTCTTGATTCGATCACGCAAGGAAACTCCGAGCCTTTCCTTTACCCTTTGGGTGACTTTAAGCCTTCTGATGAAACCCATTGTAAGCGACCACGTTTCAGAGCCATATGTCTTATTGTAAGAGACTATGGTATGTTGGATTAGGAGATACCATGCAGCTTCCCGAACGCTGTCCAGCTGAGTCAGATTTGACGGTTAACCTCTTTCTCAAAATTAGATCTACCCATCTGGACTGTCTCTCCGATATAGACGTTATCATCCACAACTTCGAGTTAAGAGAGTTGTTTATATTTTTTACTAAAAAAATCCTTTACTTTGCAAGTGACCACCCGAACAAACAGCTACCTACCAATACAAATTACACCCAAATCACATTATTCCATACAATTCTAAAGAAATTAGTTTTAAACGATGACGAAACCAAAATTGCGTGAAGCGTTATTCAAATGGAAAACTCATTCAACCCTATAATATACCGTGATATCATTCAATAGGGATTGGGGACCGCAAAATTTGGTCACCATAGTGTATTCAATCGTAGGTAATGCGTAGTGGGTGCAGAACCTACTGTTGGGCACAAAAGTGGCTTACGGTTTCAGTAGTTGGGCGGTGTGATTGTTATACGTGTTGATCATCACCATCATTTCAGGCTAAAGACGTCCACGGCTGGACATGTGTAGGCCTCTCCAAGTGTCACCACAACGAATGGTCCTGCGTCTTGCATTTGTCGGATTCCAGCGACCTTCACCAGGTTATCGTTCACCACTTCAAAACCTTCACCGTAGGCGCGGGCTTGCGGACGGCGTGCAATGGGTAGCACGCTGTCCGATCGTCCGGTAACCGACCGGACCGAGCTCAAGTCGTCGACGGCGCATTCTGTTCCCGCGCGCCTCAAGGAGCTGTCAGCACACCGAAGAGGCCCAGCCTGCTAACTGCAGGCAGGCAGGGTCGAAGCCTACTGGGGTCATGGGTTAGTTCCGAAAGGAATGCTTGGCCCCGGCACGATAGGCTACGAAGGAACGGGATAGGTTTTTAGTCAGTAAGAGTCTGACACTACTTCCCGCTCCGCCCAAGGGCGGGATTTGTCATTGGATGATTTTACCTACCATAAAAAAAAAAAACCACTCCAAAACCTTCCGACCCCATCCACCATCTTATCTGCGAGCAATGTGCCCTGCCCACTGCCACTTAAGTTTAGCGATTCTTCTTGCTATACCGACAACCTTAGTGTTCCTGTAGATACTGTCATTTCAGATGCATACACACAAGAAAACTCCCATATCATTGCCCTTGAGGTAACTTTGAGCCTTCTGATGAGGCCCATTGTCCAAGCGATCACGTTTCAGAGCCATATGTCACCACTGGCAACACGCAATGGCTGGACTTTTATCTTAAAACACTGTGGTATATTGTCTACCACTTTGGCACCAGCCGGAATGGGAGAAGTTATTTGATACCAATCCTCAAAAAAATCCATTTCAGAAAATCTGCGAAATGTGGGAAAAAATTGGCCTAAAAGTCGCCGCTGTAGACAGCGTAGGGTCACATTTAGAGTACTTTAGAGTAGATCATCGTACATATCTGCCATAGAAATGGTGGTACGAAGATGCTTGTAGCGGTGCTGTGAAAATATGTGATTTCATCCAAAGCTGTGCGAGAAGTCTGCATGGCGTGGAAGCTATGATATGGTGTGTAGCTGAGTGGTACTAGGACGTATTTTGAACAGAGATCTCGCTTTTTTGTATGAACAAATGCCTAACTCTGTTAGCCCTTTTGAACTAAGCTGTGTGAAGCCAAACTAGGAAAATAAAACGGCCTAATTTGTAGATTTTGTTTTCGTACATGTGGAGAATCAGCCTTTAACCCCAGAAACCATTATAGATATTTTTTTTAGGAAGAAATTTATCGTGTGTATAGCTAAGTAATGGAATTCCCTGCCGGTGTACTATTTGTTTTCTAATAGCTACAACCTGAGGATCTTTAAGTCAAGGGTGAATAGGTTACTTCTAGGCAAGCGTATTCCATCGTTTTTCCCATCGTCGCATTCCATTATGTCCAAGTGCTTATCAACAATAAAAATATACCTCGATTGACTATCAAAAATGATGCACATTAAATCAATATTTTACGCATTTTTTAAAATGAACTGATACTAAAGTCATTATCGACTTCTCATATCATCTTATCCATCATCTTCTTCATCCGTCTCTAGAGGAGGCCTGATTCCAAGTAGTGGGAACATGTTTATGCAAATGCTATGTAACTTATGATGCCGACTGTACCCGCGGTAGTTAGTATCGCTCGTCATTACCATAGTGGACAAATCATTACCCTAATGCCAGCTGGTTTTCACTATTTTAGAAACGAGGCTTAACTTTGCTTATAGAAAAGTATGTGTTAATGTAATGATGATGTTGGAAAGATATTTTAGAGGTATATTGAATGGCGTATATGCCCCTTAAGGGCTGCGGGTTTGTTGGAAAGAATTACCGTGGTCCTGGAACGCAAAAAGCAATCTGAGGAACGTGGGTGGCTTGTAGTCATTGATATCTTCCATACACTCGTATGGAAGAGAAAAACATACACCCAAACTGGATTTTTGTTGTATGCCTATGTGTTTATTTCAGACACGGTTATTTTGTACGAATTTAATGAAGTTAGATACTAAATATTATTAATGTACTGTAAATTCGAACGCCGATTGTACGTATACGTTTGTACAACTTGTATAACCTCGAAAAACGTTAATTGTCGTACTGTACGGGTGTACGTAATTCATTCGGCCGAAAAAAGCCCACAAAAGTTTTTTTTAAGTGATTTTCTAAAAAGCGCGCAATTACGTAATAATAATACTAACACCTGAGCCGAGAAGTTCCATCGAGTAGAAATAGATTCATATTATTTATTTCCTATCTGAATTATAGATGCATGAACTGACAAACACAGATTAACCTGAATCTGTAGAAAATACTATTATAATTAGTTCATACATTTATTATTAATTATCATAATTGAACCCATTAATGATTGAGTTACATGAATTAGGCTTAATTATGTAGGTTTATATTCTACCCACGAATGTGTTCTCTCTGTCACTCACAGGTTTGCTGGAAGAAAACTCACTATTGAATTAAAGACCCAAACACAAATTCAATTACAATTTGTATGAAATTTGGCACATACATAGACCATCCTGGAATATCATTATAAACTTTAAACAAAAACTGTTTATTTGATACCAAAAAATAATGATCATTTACAATATTGTAAATCCAGGACAAAAATAGGCAAAGTGATCGCAGAAGTTGCAGATACAGCCCCCTAGCCAAGTTACAATCGTTTCGTTTTACGTTATCGCTTGGAGTTGGCCATACCCCCAACTCCTTTGTTCGAACCAACGAATTTGGGGCGTGGCCAACTCCAAGCGTTAACGCGAAACGAAACGATTGTAACTTGGCTAGGGGGGGCTGGTTCGCAAACTAAGCTGACGCTTGTATTTTGGGAATATGCTTACTTGGGATAATTCTCTACTATCACGCGAGTACATAACATGAAAATCCCAACGATATTTTTCTTAAAGTACATCCCTATTAAATAAAAAAATATAGTTATCGATAAAAAAAAAAAAAAACAGTCGCTTGCCTTTAGGACCATTTAACGATTGTGTACTAAAAAAAGATAATTCAGACGATTTTCCAATACATCGCTCCTACACTGGCTGCCAACGAAAACTAACCTACCAAAAACCATAAAAAGAAATCTTCAAATTCCGTTGAAAATAGATAACTACGTCCAAATTTCGGGTCGGTCGAACAGCGACTATCCAATATAATGACACGGTTGAGCGCGCATTATCATTAAGATGTTATCTCTGATCATTACCGCTCCTCCATTATATGGATATGTTACTATGACCCCAATATTCATGCCATCCAGAACATGTGGCTTTGATTTCACCTGCCTGACGTAATAGGCTGACCGTTTCGTCCTTGAGTCAATAGAGGTCATGTCTGGCTAGATTAGTGGACACTTCAAAAGGTTTTAATTTGAAGATTAGTACCTATTTAATGTTACTCGTACCACGCCCAAGAATGACGTACATTGCGTCACTGACCTTTCAGGTGATAATCTTCAGAAAGTTTAGATGTGTTGTACAGACAGCTGCGTGGGTGGTCTGAAAAATTTCCGACCTCAATGTGAAGATGCATTCTTCAATAAAAGCTAGTGAATATAGTTGCGCATTGTTTTTAACCCTTTTTAATCCTCGTCGGAAAAGAGGGGTGTTATAAGTTTGACCTGTCTGTCTATGTGTCTGTCCGTGGCATCGTAGCACCCAAACGAATGGACCCATTTTGATGCGGTTTTTTTTTGAAAGCTGGCTTCATCAAGATGGTTCTTAGCTACAATTTATGAAGATCTGTCCAGGTGTATAAGGTCACCAGCTCGTTTATTAACTGCGGTAGGGTTTTTAAACATTTAATGGGTATTTACTTTATTTGAAACATATGTGTGACCTAATATTTGAAATACTCGTATACAATCTGGTGCCATTGAGCTGGTCTGATGATGGAGCTCGAAGGTAAGAACCCTGAATTGCTTACTGACATAATAAACCCATCAAGTTTGGGCTCATTAGATTCGTCTTGACCTGTTCCATATATTTCTCATGATGATAAGGACCTGATGCTTGAACTGGGAGGTGACTGATGTAACTTTGGAATGCCTACTAGTAAGCAAACCTATCGAGTGTGAGCTTATTAGATTCGTCTTGACCAGTTTTATACATTTCATATTGATGAAAAGGACTGTCGGGGGATTTTTAAATTTTTATTTTTAGATTATATAGTTACCTACTTACCAAAGTTTTAGCAATTTTGGACGTGTATTTGTTATTTTACAGGCATTTGAGTGAGTCAATGTGAGATGCAGAAAAAGATACTTTTTCACCAAGACAACGCGCCGCCTCACACCTCAGCAGTTGCCACGGCAAAAATTTGCAAATTATGGTTTGAACTGCTTGATCATCCGCCTTGCTCACTAGATCTAGCCCCAAGTGACTTCTTTTTGTTCACACACAAAAAATTCGACCCCTATTTGGACGGTTTAGAGAGATGAGGCATCGCTGGGAGAAGCCTCTAGAGACAATGTAAAAAGAAAAATCAATTGTAAGAAAAACTTGCGTCTTTGTTAGGTCGGAAACTTTTCAGAAGGGCACACCTCCACCGTGTGCTCCACCATGTCAGTTGATGACCCTGTACGTACCTATTTGCAACCGGCAAGCGTGTACGAATTGAGGTTCGAGACAGGCCATCATTACATTCTGTCAGAGATAATTTCTAACGTCATCTCAACAAAGGAATTGGGGGCGTGGCCAACTCCAAGCGTTCACGCTAAGCGATACGATTGTAACTTGGCTAGGGGGGCAGGTCAAATTTTGGCCTGAGGGATTGATAAAAAGAGAAATGCAAAAGGCAACTGAAGGAAAATAGGCTGAGGCAGGGGGGAGGCTTTAGTCAGTGAAAGTCTGGCATTCTCGCTCCATCCAGACTGGCAGAAGTAATTTCACCATCATTCAAGTCATCATGACGAAATGTCATGATATTTTCAACGTTTAGCAGTTTTATTGTCGATCTACTCGCGACTTTTAACAAGAAGTTGAACTAAACAACTAAAGTATCTTCAGTTTTAAATGTGATATTAAGTTCATCATCGTCATTTCAGCCAAAAGACGTCCACTGTTGGACATAGGCCTCCCCCAAGCGTCGCCACAATGGCCGGTCCTGTGCGTCTCGCATCCATCGGACTCCAGCGACCCTGACCAGGTCATCGGTCCACCTTGTGGGAGGCCTTCCAACGCTGCGTCTTCCGGTACGCGGCCGCCACTCCAGAACCTTTCGGCCCTAACGGCCATCTGTTCTGCGTGCAATGTGCCCAGTCCATTGCCACTTTGGCAATTCTACGTGCTATGTCGGCAACCCTGGTTCTCTTGCGGATATCTTCATTTCTGATTCGATCACGCAAGGAAACTCCGAGCATAGCCCTTTCCATTGCCCTGATATTAAGTTAATTAAAAAATAATACGAATACATCAGATATTTTTAAAGTGTTGAGTAGTGTAATTAATTAGGTAGGTTGATGATGGTAGAAGGTAACATGAGATAAAAATCCTATAATTTAACAATTTCATCATTAAAATGAAACTCACAGGTGACGCTCTTCTCAATAATTAATCACTATTAATAATTCCATACTTTCATTATTATATTTTATACAAATTCATTTATGTCACATCGGTTATTGCCCTCAACTTTGTGGGCAAACAAATTCTGTCCGTTGATCAGATTGATGTGAGCTTCGAATATAGTTTTAAAAAACATAACCCTCCTTTTGGCGCAGTCGGGTAAAAAATGGTTGTTTGTTACCTGACATAAAATTTTCGTTCTTTTGTAGTTTTTGAGATTGGAAAATCATCTAATAACTCTTCCTCCAGCTTTGCGTAGAATGAGAGGGAGTGTCAGATTTACTGACTGAAACTCACCTGTGTATCTTCTATCCCCGTGTCCTCGTGGGGGCCACGGCGGCGGCGATTTCTCGCACCAGGGCTTGGTTCAAGCCATGCTCCGGAGCGAGGAGGAGTGACAGGCGGTCGCCTCCTTTTGCGAAGCAGTAATGCTAGCAAAGGAGGAGGCCGACCGCATTAGGCAAAGGCGCACACGCCGCCGCCGCCGCCGGGATTCCGATCCCGATTTCCGGCCACCGTAGGCGCGGGCTCGCGGACGGTGGGCAATGGGTAGCTCCGAGCTCAACCCGTCTACGGCGCTGTTCCCGCGCGCCTCAAGGAGTTGTCAGCAAACTGTAGGGGTCCAGCAGGGCCGAAGTCTACTGGGGCCAAAGGTTATGTGAGAATGTCACTACGGGCCCCGGGACAAAGGCAATGAATGGAAGGGTAGGTTTTTAGTCAGTAAAAGTCTGACACTATTTCCCGCCCCACCCAAGGGCGGGATTTGTCATTGGATGATTTTACCTACGATAAAAAAAATAAAAACCTGTGTATCTTCAGTTGCCATTTGTCTTACTACTTTATGGTGGACTTTTGTAGAATTTGCCAGGACATGGTACGTACTTCCATTCTGGAAGTTTCACACAGCAATGCGTTTTAGTTATTCGATGCTACTCTTGACTTTATCGAAGATAAGTGTTCAAGTTTCACGGCGTAATATTATAGATGCCTAGTATCTATTGTGATAGTGATGCCATCTAGCCGATTTCGGCCACAGCGACCGCAATCTTTGGCTACTCATGGTTGTTGTGAGCTCAGATGTGTGTGTGTGTGTGCTCAGTATCTATTAGCGAATAATCAAAACAGCCTGTGAACGGCTGAATTATCACACTTTTAAATAAAATTAAAGGCACTCGAGGGTGCCAGTAAACAAGCTATTTAAGCTTAATTCACTGGAATATAGAATTATCATGGTTGGTTACATTGGATTATAATTAGCTATTGAACAGAAATATGTCAAATTAGTAGTAATGATAAGAGAATAATATCGGTTTGTTTCATATCAGATTGCGCTTTGTGCGTTTAATTTCAAATTCTATACGCATTATGCACTGTTAATTATGTGTTTAGGCTAGCATTATGCACTGTTAATTATGTGTTTAGGCTAGCATTATGCACTGTTAATTATGTGTTTAGGCTAGCATTATGCACTGTTAATTATGTGTTTAGGCTAGTAGTCGCAAATAAAGAGATAATAAACCAGTCAAAATAAATTGTTTTTGAATTTTTATACACCGTTAAATTTTGATTGTTTTAATCCCGTATTGGGGCCGATCCGGTACATGAAACACTATCGATTTGTAAAAATAAAATTAAAAAATAAAGTACTTTTTTTCTAAAAGCCGAATTAATATACGCAACTACGAAAATAATTTCTTTAAGTAAACGTGAGCTGAGCGAGTCCAATGACCTGTAGGTAGTTCGCAACTACCGAAAACTACCTACAGGTCACTGAACTCGCACATCATACAGTTGATCTTTACTTATAGAAATTAACAGTGACGATTCGTAAATTATAATCGAACGGGAGGACCGCAACAGGCAAATAATAAGGCGGAAGAGTTTTCTGTTTATCTAAATGCTCTAACCTATGACACTACTAGCCGAATCGAAAACGATCTTTGCAAATAAGATTGAATTATGAGAAATAGTAAAACAGCGGAGCTGTAACCAAAAATGCAGATGAAACCGCGTGGGACAGATAGTCTATACAACCATTTCTATGAAAAAGGGTTGTCACGTCTCACCTCTCTGACTCAATGGAAGAGGATCAGATATAAGTATATCAGGAGATAAAATACTAACCTGATATCCCATCGTAGGTCCACCACTCTTCCCAGCTTCCTGAGATGTCTGAAAAAAAAAATAGAAATATTAATATTTTTAGTAAGTAAATAAATTTATGCAAGATACGAGAATAGCGCAGACTACATATCTTGACGCCAAGGAATACGCAGTGTTTGAACGATTGACTACTGCACTGTTTGTCGCCAGTTCCATTCCTGCTTGGAACAAATTGGAACAAAAACCAATATTTGTATGACTTGCAGGTAATTGTTACGTGTCTAGGTGTCTTATGTATGTGACTCACATACATAATATTTATGAACGGGAGTAATTCCTTGTTTCAGGCAATGTTTTTTTTTACTATTATAAAAAAAAAAACTTTTAATTTACTATTTGATGAGTTTTATGACGCTATTTTTTAGTTCGGAGTAGGTTTAAGTGTATATATAGTTTTAATTAATATTTTATATAATGTATATAATTATGTATTTGTAAAATAAATATTTACTATTTTATAATGTAAATACTTTTTGTATACAACGTGTAACATTAAATGCGCAAAACCCCAGACACCCCAAATGATTTTTAATTCAGTTGACCTAATTCTGAGAAAAAAATGACAAAATAAAAAAATAAAGTTTTTATGTGCTGTTTTAGTTTTACTGGCAATTCTGATCATTTCTTGCGTCTGCGACGACTGATTGATTTGTTTACTTCAAATTGCCTTATTCATGGTACTTGATGCAAGATTAGTATGCGCATTGAAATAAGAACTATTTATTACCCCGCGTATGAGTAAATTTAAATTGGACGACAACCTTTTGAGTTCGTTTACCTATTTTGGCAGGTTTGCGCACGTGATAGCTTGACTTATTAATAAATAGACACGGCAATATTTTTAATAAAGAATTTTGGAAAAATGTGACCTGTAAAAAGTGGTTCAATCGCTTTTGCTCGTTATCCTGAGCAAAGTATTTTCAGGTTTTTCGCATTTAACGTTACACGTTGTATATTTAATTTATACATATACTTAATTTTTGTTACCTTTGACGGAGACGCATAGCAAGGTCAGTATGAAGAGCGAACATTGCTTCATCGTGTTGAAGCGGCGGTCACCACGGACCACTCATCTGGCTCACACTGCTTCTGAAACAAAAAATAACGTCGTTTCATCATCATCATCATTTCAACCGGAGGACGTCCACTGTTGGACATAGGCCTCCCTCAAGTTCCGCCAAACGGTCCTGTGTGTCTCGCATTCACCGCATTTCCGCGACTCTCACCAGCTCGAAGAATAGCCAAACTAAAGTGGTAGTGGGCAGGCAGCACATTGCTCGTATCGTCGTTCTAGAGTGGCGACCGCGCACCGGAAAACGTAGCGTTGGAAGGCCTCCCACAAGGTGGAATGATGACCTGGTTTTTTCTTTTTTTTTATGGCAGGTAAAATCATCCAATGACAAACCCCGCCCTTGGGTGGAGCGGAAAATGGTTTCAGACTCTTATTGATTAAAAATCTACCCTGTTCCTTCCCTGCCTTGGTTCCAGGGCCCTGGTATGCGTCATTTTCATACGTCCCCAGAGACCCAGACTAGGCCTCGATCCTACTGGGCCCCTACAGTTTGCTGACAACTCCTTGAGGCGCGCGGGAACAAAGCGTGCCGTAAACGACACAGGCTCGATCCGGTCTGTTACCGGACGGACAGACAGCAAGCTATCCATTGTCCGCCGTTCGCAAGCCGGCGCCTACGAGTACGGTGGCCGGAAATAGGGATCGGAAATACGGCGGCGGTTGCGGCGTGAGCGCCGTTGCCTGATGCGGTCGGCCTCCTCATGGGCTAGCATTACTGCTTCGCAAAAGGAGGCGACCGCCTGCCACTGAGGACCTGGTGAATGTCGTTTAATAATATTGTATTTATTTTTTGTTTTTTCATAGCATGTCATAGTGAGTTGATTATAGAACTTGTGTTGTGTGTACGACATATCGGAATGACATACCTACTTGAACATTTATGGGCGAGCAACAGCACAGGACCGTTCATTTAGGCGACACTTGGGGGAGGTTTATGACTATTATTGGACGTTTTTCGGCTGAAATGATGATGATGATTATGACTATTTATTATTGGACGTTTTTCGGCTGAAATGATGAATCAAATGCTAAACAGCGTCGAGGTTTTGGTAAATAAAACCCAATTGTTCCAGTTGCGCTTAAAAATCCGTACCCAAACAAAAACGGTATTTAAATTTGACCAGGGTAATTGTGCTTTCATGTTCACAGTCCATTAACACGTTACCTCATATTTGTCTTCTGTAATAGTTACGGTTAATTACAACAACTAATTAATTTCGGCTTAGCAAGTTTTTGTGGCTTACGTTTTATTCCAAATTAAAAGGTTTTTTTTGTTCAAATCGTTAAAATTAAGTTTTAGCTGAGATAGAGCTATATAGCATTCTAGGGCGTATTATGCTATTGTCAAATAAATGGTGAGCACCAGCACGAATAAACCTCTTTCTTCTTTGTTTTTCTTTCTTTCTTTTCTTCTATCTTATCTTTCGGGGATGAATTAAAAAATAACTTTCCGCTGATACATACTCAGTGACTGATTTTGACAATGTTATAAAGTGTATTGCAGTATAAAAGAGCGAGTTTTTCTTAGTTTTTCCATGCTCTTATATGGAAAACGTTGTTAATTTCATAACACAGTAGGTATGTCGATTTGTTTCAGTAATACCAAATTGAAACATTGTTGGATCGATTCACTAATACATTCATTCGGCATTGTCCTTTCATTCTATATTTAAATGATTCATTTAAAGTGAAGAATGCCAAATGAAAGATGAAAACTAACACAATATGAATCGTTTGATTACGCTTAAACATTGTTAGATCAATACAATAACGAATTCATTCGGCAAGTTTCTTTCATTCCATTTTTAATTGCTTAATTTCGATTGAAACGAAAAATGAATCATTTAAATAAACGGGAATTAAATGAAAGTTCTTTTTGATTTATTTAATTTACTCAACAATATAAGGATTACATCCCATAACAATCACTCCTCATTGTCTTAATCAAAAATCCACCAGATCCCCAATTTACCAACAGATCCCTAATTCACCAGCAAATCCCTTCAGGATCCAGTCCTTATCTAAAGTCCTGAAGCAAAAAGACACAACATTATATGAAGGAAATTACCCTTTTTTATCTATAACTCGCCATCTTGAAGATAAGGGAGTAATGGAGGGCGATCTCGCTCTCCTTAGCTAATTACCATCGAACAAAATACTACTTAGGTATTATCTTTGTGTTGTCCTTTACTTGGCAACGTTAGTACTTATGGCTTATGCTATCTTGGTACTTTGTAGAGTTTTTAATGGTAAAATATTTGGTTGTGAGATAACGACTCCTAGCTCACACTGTTTTATTTTATTTATATGGGAAATAAACAAGTAACATCACTATCAAAAAAGAAAAAGAACATATTATTAATTCTTCTGTAAGTGTGTTTGACACCTATATCCTCCTAAACGGTTTAATCGATTTTGATGTAATTTTGTGTTTCTTTTTTCGGTGGGTAAAAATCATCTAATTACAACTCCCGCCCTTCGATGACTTTCCCGGCGGAGCGGGAGATAGTGTTAGACTTTTACTGACAAAAAACCTTCGACCCTGCTGAGCCCCTACAGTTTGCAGACGACTCCATGAGATGTAATTTTGAGAAGATGTTTTGAAGTGAAAAGTGAGCATGACACCCTCCCTTAACCCGAGCGCCCGCGGGGTGGTGTAATTATTACGTAATTGCGTGCTTTAAAAAAAATCACATTAAAAATAAAAGAAATAAAAAAAAACTTTTCTAAGAAAAATAAAGATACATAAACCAAAATTTTCGACCGAATGAATTTCGTACACCCGTGTGAACAGTACGACAATTAGCGTTTTTTCAAGGTCATTCAAGTTAACTTATGTACAATCGGCGTTCAAAGTGTTAACACAATGATAAAACTTATCAAAAGGTTAAGGTTATACAAACAAATTCAATTGCAAGAGTTAAACGAATAGTTAACTACAAACCTTTAGTTAACAGTAAAATGAGTAATAATAAAACATTATAAATTTGAGAAACAAAACGCTACTTAAAGTTTTTTCGAAAAGAAACTCTAAAATTTGCTTTTTTAAGTACGTATATGAATTGTCAAATCACTATTTGTAGGTTAGAGGTACAAATATTTATTCCTTGCGCGAATCGAACTTGCTACACGCAGTGTTGCAACCAATTGCTCAACCAATGCGCCACCGTTACGTCAAGCTTTGTGTAACTCTATGATTCCTTACTTTTCCTTAAATTTTTGTAAATTCTATACAACAAAATCTTATCAATTCATCCATCAAACCTCCCTTAATCAAAACCAAAAACGCAAACCGAATATCAATCCCACCATCAGTAAAACAACTACAAAATGTTGATCACCCATTTAAAGTGAACCCTGCAAATCTTCACGGTGTTGAACCAAGGGTGCAATCTCGAGTCGTTACCGCACCCACATCCGGTGTTGCCCGATAGGATCTACTTCCGATGCTCAAGATTCACCCTTTAACGAGCCACACTATCATTTTGAGTCCATTTGTGTACTACAATGAGGGGGTACGTTGGTAAATAATAGCAGACGCATGGGTAAGTTTCAGGGTTAAGGAATAGTTGGCGAGGTCGGTTTTAAGATGGATGACCTTCCGTTACATACCGGTCTCCTCTGTGCTTCAAAAAGTTTTTTTAATAATAATAGTAATATTGCTGTCGACATGTTGAATGTGGACTCGGTTATCATTGTGCCGATTGTGGTGACCACCAATGCACACTTATAGCCAAAAGCTTCGACGAGCCTCTGTCGAAGCTGTCGTTGCGCGATTGTGCCTGATATAGAAGGCAGTACTTCTCTATACGGCTTGCATTGTGAGGAGGTTCCTGTCTCTGGAGCCCTAACCGCTGGCAGCTTAGGCCCTGCTCTCGACACCGGTGGACTACTGTTTTTTTTTTTTATATTTTAAATGTTTTTTTTTTATTGTGTTTTAGGTAAATAAATAAAGGAAATAATAATATAAATTAATTACATAATTTAATTTAAAGAAATATCATTTAGTATTATTACTACTTTAACAAGTTTATAACAATATCTGACATAATTTACCTATACTTATACACGGACATACATATTTATACACTTAATTAAATACGTCTATTATATCTACAATCGTATTGAATTGATACTTCGTCCTCTTCCTCGCTCCTAATTTTGTTGTGTCTGACAGTCCGGGTTCTCATTGATCTTTGACTATTTGTTATACCATATATGTATATAATATGGAATGTAATAAACTATTGAGTTTTGAGATTTTTTTCTTTCTTTTGTCTTCGCACTGTTTTTGCATTCAGCCAGTGTCAATTTTAGATTATTTATACGTTAAACAGACAAACATATTATTATTATTATTTTATTGGAGAAAAATTACGTTTATAATAATTTAAATGCAGTCAGTTTTAGGCATTAAAATGCGGACGTGACGTAGATGAATGTTTTACAGTATTTGACAGCAAAAAGATCGAGTCCGATTTCTCGGCGAGCTTCGATAAGATCGTCTCTTCGATAAAATGTTCTATGTGATACCAGGATTTTGTCTACCTGTGTACCACATTTCATCCAAATTCATTCAACTGTTTCAGCGTGTAAGAGTAACAAATATTATTGGGATTCAGCTGCATGAGCGGTCAACCTGAGGTACATTTTCATACAACCGATCATAAAGTGTATAAATAATATGATGTGACACATGATTTTTCAGGTATTTCGGTAAGACAGATACCTTGTAGATAATAACAATATTTAAATTTGTGTAAAACTAATCCAGTTAAGACCTTTGAAAATCAGCTATTTAATGTGAAATTTGGCCCTCCATAATTTACATAAATATTAAAAATATAAAAAAGTACCTCTATAGAAGCCTTCCATTTAATCGAGATTCTGAATGACGAAAATTATTCTCAAAAACTTTTTGTGATATATTCAAGTAAATCACCGAATAACCGATTGCAAACTAAGCTTTCAGGCGTTGTCTCTCTTTTTTCGCGTTGCCTGTTCATCAAGATGCATCGGACTACGTTAGATGAAGCAACAAGCTAATCGTCAAACCATGCTCGACGTTGGCTTGTTGGTGGGTGGGGAAGAGCCATATTGGCGCTAAGGCTACAATCCTTATAATCTCTACTTCTATCATCATCATCATCATCATCATTTCATCCGCAAGACGTCCACTACTGGACATAGGCCTCCCCCATGCGTCGCTACAACGGAAAGTCCTGTGCGTATTGTGTCCATCGGATTACCATGACCCTCAGCAGGTCGTCAGTCCACCTTGTGACAGGCCTGCCAATGCTCAGTCTTGCGATATGCGGTCGTCACTCCAGAACCTTTCGTCTCCATCGACAATCTGTTCTGCGAGCAATGTGCCCTGTGCACTGCCAGTTATTAGTTTGGCGATTCCTCGAGCTATATCAATAACCTTGTCTCTCGACTGCGCAAGAAAACTCCGAGCATAGCCCTTCCCATTGGCCTTTGGGTGACTTCCTTTGTGAGCCTTCTGATGAGGTTTGTGTACCAAAATTCAATGTTTTAACAAAATTTAATGATGAACTAAATGTGTACAACGAATTAACATTGGCTTTGTGATTATTCTAGGTACTACCATTTTGTGTTGGAGGAAATTGAATATTGGTTAAATCATTAGTGCAGCATTGGGTTACAGTAAAATACTCTGAATACAATTTTCATTGCAAATATTAAAGTCCATAATAATTATTTTTGAGAGAGCTTATTCATGGAAATTATATTATTTTACCGGTTTATAAATAAATAATAGGTCTTTACCTATGAAATTGTCGTTTTATAAAACGAGTTGCTTAGAAATGTTATTATATCTTTGGATCGAATTGGAATTATAAGTTCAAACTTTATATTAAAGGTACGTTATTCTTTTTTCGAAATTGGGTATTTTTTTTTTTGCTTTGTATTTTTTGTTATATGCCTGTATTTATAACCGTTTTTTATATATAATCAAAGAATACTCGAATTATATTTTAACATGAGGTCCACCGTGGACACAATTTGTCTCAATGTATGTAATATAGATGATGTATACGGACTTAAAACTGCCAATGAATTGGATGTCTATTTTGGTTTGGTTTGAATTTCAAGTCAAACTCAAGATATCTAATAATATAACTTCAAAGCAACCGGTTTAAAAAAGGCAATTGCATAGATAAAGACCTACTATACGAAAATAGAATATTAACAGTAAAAACAATATCAGAATTGGTAGTTTTCTACCAATTCGACAAACGAGATAGACAATTTTGAATAAAAACGCCGTTTTCTATGGCCGTAATGAACTTTGACGTCAAAGATCACACTCACACTATCGCACTTGTCACAGTTGTTACAAATCGATAGTGTTTCATGTACCGGATCTATCCTCTACGGGATAAAAACAATCAAAATGAACGGTAGAAATTGCCCTGTGCGATAAGACCGCCTATTGTACACTTTTTTTCCTATAATAAGTTAAGGTGTGCAAAAAAGAAAGAAAGAAATAAATATATTTAAGGGTATACAGTATATTTGTATTTTTTTTTTTGCAGGCGTCAATTAAATACATAGTATATACTTATACTCGTACAGTGGTCCCCAAACTACACGGCGCAGCACCAGTATCTTGGGGACCAGAATTGAAAAAATAAAACTGCATTTGAAACGCAAAATTCTCAATCGCTTCAACAATCTATCAAAACTATCGAACAGTACTTTACAAATAAACTGAAAACTCAAGACATGAAAATATTATTGCCAAGTGTTCGCTTGCCAGACGGGAGTGTTATAAATGGTGGCAGACGAATTCTGGTGCCAGGCTGTCTGGCGACATGGCGGGAGCGAAGTTGCTGAGTCGGTTGGCATTTGGCACATTTTTGTTTGCAATAAGATGAATTGGTGCTTTTGAGGAGATGTGCTTTTGTCTTGAATCGAGGGATTCTTTGTGACGTCATACTTGTGACGCATATTTTTTGGTGGACTGCATATTTGTTTTAGTGTCTACTAATTGTGCTTTTAAAATGAAAGAGAAATTAATGTGAATGTTATGTTATTTTTAGGGTACCGCACCTAAAAATGGAACCTTTATGCTGCTACTTTCCACTTTGTTATCCGTCTGTCTGTCTTTCTGCCAAGACCCTTTATCTCAGGAACGCGTTTAGGTATTGAGTTGAAATTGAAACCATATACGCAGGTCTACGGTCCCTTAAAGTTATGAACAATTTAAACTTCTAAGGTAACGAAAAAAAAAAGATACGGCCGTTTATGTCACAAAAAACGTATTATTTTATAATATTTCAACTCTTTCAAGGGAAACAGAATTCATAGGGCACTTCCCGTTAACCCAGAATCCTAAAATTTGGCATGAAGCAAAGTCTTATAGCACAGGTATAGGAATAAATTTAAAAACAGTAAATTTTTGTTACATGTATCACAAAAAAAACCTTTTATACGATTCTGAAAAATATTCGAGGTTCAAGTCGGGAATTGAATTATTCATGGTATGAACGGAACCCTCCGTTTTGCGAGTCCTACTCGCACTTGGCCAGTTTTTTTTTTATTGAGTTGTTGTTCTTGAGTTATTTTTTTTTATTGTGGATAAGTTCACGTTTAACCAGTATCACCTGATGGTAAGCGACGTTTTTTTATTTTTTTTTTATTTTTTATTTTGGGGTTTTTATCTGACCAGATATGCCAACCCCATCGTACCTTTAGGTTGCGGCCGACGATAGAGCGCGCTTGCCTAGAAATAACCTAATCACTTTTGACTTAAAGACCCCTAGGTTATAGCTATCAGGAAACACAGACTTGGCTGGGAATTCCACTCCTTAGCTGTACGCATAATGAATACGTGTTTAACATAACCCAGATAAAATTGGATGTGCTTATTTGTTGTGATTCTATTGGAAGCAGATATTATTAAAATTGTAGTCATTTGACAATGATCTAACTTAAAAAATAACCGCATTCTTCTGCGCCCGCCTCAAAGAAATGTCAGTATGAATGACGCGGCCCGCCAGGGTCGATGTCTGCTAGGGCTGCAGGATTCATCGGACGAGTTACCGTAGTCCAGAAACGAAGAGGGCAACACGGGTGTATTTTAATTAGTAAAAGTCTGACACTCCATCTTCTCCACCTAGAATCAGAGAAGTTATTTGATGATTTCCACGTGGAAAACATACTTTAGCATAACAAAATTATCAGCCTTGGCGATCGACTCCAGCACAATCATCAGCCCTGACGATCGACTTCAGCACAATTATCAGCCTTGCCGATCGACTTCAGCACAATTATTATTATTATCATCAATCTTGGCGATCGACTTCAGCACAATCATCAGCCTTGGGGATCAATCTTGGTTTTAGTCTATGTTTAAGTACAAGAAAATAAAGTAGTTTTAACAATGGCTAGGTAATTAAATAAAAAATAAAATTGTAGAAAACCACGCACGAACCTTTACATACAAGTTAATACATAACAAAATAAGAAATGGCTCATTAAACATTTTTCTCTGTAAAGAAACGGTACGCTGAAAAAATACATTTGCAGAAATCATAAATCTACACTAACTTCCTTTTTTATTCCATTTTGAACCTTACTTCTTGAGAAACAAGTCTGAGAATTGTTTTCGAGTAACGTTAAGTCGTTAAAAGCGCTCACAGTTGTTACTTGGGGCCACGAAAAATGGCGTATGGAGGTTAATTGAATAAGATAATAAAGATTTTTATAAGATCTAGCTTCTGCCAGCAATTTGGCCCGCCTGTAAGTAAGTTTCTTTAGACATTTTGGGCCCTCGTTTCATCCCCTTAGGGGGTGAATTTTGGTGGTTAGTAGCTGCCACTTTACCTCACCAAGTCACTTCCTAACTACCTTAGGAAGTGACTTGGTGAGGTAAAGCGGCAGCTCCGCCCTGTTTCACTCCCGTCATAGCGGAACCTAAAGTGTCCGTGTCCAGGTGCCCTAAAATTTATATTAATTTTTCGTGTGTAATATGTCATCAAACTTTAAATTATGATTAGTACTTAGCTTAAATAATAGCAATGAATTCGAATGTTTTATTCAAGCAAAGGCCGAAAAAATTTAAAGTGTTGTCTTTTTTAAACTAAAGTGTGAGTGCTAGAGAATGTCATGTTACATTTAGTCTGCCTATGTACCACTAACGGCTTATTCGTGAGGAAACCGGCATGTCCTAGAACCAAAAATTCGAAGACACGTGACATCCTCCAACCCGCATAGGGCCCGCGTGGTGGATTACGGCCCATTCCCTTTCCTAGAGAGAGGAGGCTTAAGTTCCAGCAGTGAGAACATTATAAGGCTGTTGCTATGCTATACTATTGAGCATTGAGTATTGAGTATGTTCCAGTAGTGTACATGAAGTTTAAATAAATAAATTATAAATTATAGGTACTCCATTTCAAGCCCTACTTTCACAAACGCTAACTCCGCAACCCAACCCGAACCGGAAGTTAACATCGGTTGGTAGACAAAGCTCGTTGTTCACAGGATGTGGGTGTATCTGGAACTTGCTGTTGACGTAACTAACATTTACTGTAGGCTTTTTCCATGAATACGTTGTACCTAGGTGTAGGCAATGACGAAGTGCAAATAGGGCTTTTTTTAGTTGATTTTGCAAGAAAAAACGTTGCGGAGTTTAGCGTGTGATTTAAATGTAGACAAGATTTTTAACTTTAAAAGACATTTTGAATCAATATAAAAGGAATATTAAAAATTTTTTGATACTTACTTCCGTCAGAAACGTAATTTATTCCCCTTTTATAATTTCAGAAATTGCCGAAAGTAGGATGCATATATAAGTAAATGCTAAACTGTTTTTTTTTTTTTTGTAAATAATTTGTGCGTCTGTTTTGAGCAGAATAAACGTATTTTCTTTTCTTTTTTTTCTTTTTCTTTTTAAATCAAGTCAATCGTATGGTAGGTAATAAGCAAATTAGTACAAAAATAAACCACAATACGAAAAGTCGTTTAAGTATAATAATAATAATACACATAATTACACCTCTTTATTAAACATATTTTATATACACAACACAATTCAGCAACCAGTCTGTATTTCTAGATAGGCAGTGGAAAGGTAAAATCGCTTAACCGCCGCTGGTCGAAAATAAGTTATAATATTTTTAAATTACGTGAATCAGCAATTTTGCCTGGCTCGATCTATTTAGGTATAGTGTAAATCAAAGAATTCTGTGACGCATAAGTGGACCAAATTGTTTACTTTTTTCATCGTATTCATATCGCTGAACTGACGCTAATTTCCCAGGTTTTTTGAAATAACGTCAATTAGGTCTCTGAATTTAAAGTCAAATTCTCTATCAACTATTTAATAGACTTCATATTAATGCGATGACGTCAGTGACTCTCCAACAGAATTTTATCAGCAATCCAAATAATGCACAACAGATCTAACACTGCTTACTGTACATCTACCCTCATAATCCATAAATCACAAATCCCCTGAATCATAATATCTCCAGGGGAACCGTACCCCATAACATTATTACTGCAAGTAGTAAGATACTCACACATATACTTGCGTCTATACAGGGTGGATATCTCTATCAATTTTTAAAGAGAAGTAAGGGGTCAACAAAATGGCACATTTTGATGCAAGTAGTGACCTACTTGGTCATTGCAGTCGAGTTGGAGTCAAGAACCTTGTATACCTTACGAATAAAAAAATTTTTGGGTTGAATATACACACGAACCGAAGGCGAGGATGTTATGGAGTTAGATAGTTAAGATACTTCGAGTACACGTATCTTACTTATTTACTACAAAAAATAACAATAAAACCTCAAAACCTAAATATTTAGTAAAAAATTAAATAATGTGAAGGTGGTTCACAGATTTGTTTTGTACTCCGTAATACACTTAATTCATTGCATGTCTAAAGCAGTGAGTTAGGAGCCAGATAAAAACAAAATTTTTTTTTTTTACTGAATATGGGATAATTTCCGTAGGGTAGAAAACAGCGTTTCTTATGTAGAAATTTACACAGAGTAGGTAGACCAGGATAAGATTTTTTAAGTACACAAGAAATTTTACTGGTGTTTTGATGACAATACTGGTGTTTTGATGACAATAGTGGTGTTTTGATGACAATACTGGTGTTTTGATGACAATAGTGGTGTTTTGATGACAATACTGGTGTTTTGATGACAATACTGGTGTTTTGATGACAACTGTTCTTGGTCAACAAACAGACAAACCGAGGAACGGCTCCTAGTTGAGTTTTTTTGCAACAAGTACGAATCTAACATAACAAACTATTTCAATAATTTTCTACCCTTAAAACATAGGGCCCTGGCAAAGACATGTTCCGAAGCGAGGAGGGATGGCAGGCGGTCGCCTTCTTCTGCGAAGCAGTAATGTAAAAAAGTAGCAAAGGAGGAGGCCGCACGCGAGTGGTAACGGCCCGCACGCCACGGTTTCCGCGGGGATTCTAATTCTGATCCTGATTTCCAGCCAACGTAACCCCGGGCTTGCGGACGGCGAGCTATGGGTAGCTCGCTGTCCGACCGTCCGGTAACCATCCGGATCAAGCCCAGGTCGTCGACGGCGCGCACTGTTCCCGCGCGCCTCAAGGAGTTGTCAGCAAACCGTAGAAGCCCAGCCTGCTAGCTGCAGGCAGCAGGGTCGAGGCCTACTGGGGCCAAGGGTCTGCTTCTGAAAGGAAGGCTCGGCCCAGGTATGAAAGGCAACGAAAGAACGGAGTGGGTATTTAGTCAGTAAGAGTCTGGACACTATCTTCCGCTCCGCCCAAGGGCGGGAGATGTCATTGGATGATTTTACCCACCCCAAAAAAAAAAACCCCTAAAACAAAAAAATAATCACTATCCGATGCGGTTTTAATAGTTTTTTATTTTAGTTTGATTAATTTAAAATATCTAGGTAGTTTTTTTTTCTTCAAGAGAGTAATTTTAATAAAAGACTAAAAATATTAGACAGTAAAAACAAATCTAATGATATGAAAAGTTATCTTTGGTCCCATTATCTCACTATTCATAGAGAAACCATCCTGTATAGCAGACAGATACAGTTTCCTTAGGGGTGAGCAGGAGACACGAAGTCTCGACAATTGGGCGCCAACAGTGCGTCGAACTCGAGATGTGGGAGTAGAATTTATACCATAAAATTATCGCTAATTTAGAAGAAAAAGAGAAAATAGATTTGTTTTCTGTATTTTAATGTATTAATGGGCCTCATCAGAAGGCTTACAGTCACCCGAAGGAAAGGAATGGAAAGGGCTATGCTCGGAGTTTTCTAGCGTGATCGCATCAGGAATGAGGATATCTGCCAGAGAACCAAGGTCGCCGACATAGCCTGAAGAATCGCCAAACTAAAGTGGCAGTGGGCAGGCACATTGCTCGTAGAACAAATGTCGATGGGGCCGAAAGGTTCTAGAGTGACGACCGCGAAAAACGCAGTGTTGGAAGGCCTCCCACAAGGTGGACCAATGACCTGGTGAGAGTCGCGGAAATGCGATGGATGCGAGACGCACAGGATCGTTCGTTGTGGCGACACTTGGGGGTGGCCTATGTTGGATATAGGCAACACGTAAACTCACACACACAAGACACCCAGACGCGTAAAACTTATCTGTAGGCCTTACAAATTTTTATCCCGTGCGGGAATCGAACCCGTGACATGAAAAACGGAAGTGTGCCCAAAAGGCTGGCGGCATTGCCACTGGCAATGCTTAAACTCTGACCGAGGTAAAAGCCAGCCCTTGGGTCAAACAAAGTATCAACTAAATAAACTCTTTCGTTAAGAATCTCAGGTCACACTTTTCCTCCTGAAAATAGATTTCTACGTCTCAATTCGTCGTTTCTTTCACCATACATCACCAGTCTAAATTATCGATTACTTCCACAAAAGATATTAATCCAACTTACATCTCATATACCAATGCAAACAACACATTTATCCTTAATCCATCTACTCGACAAATTAATTCCATATTTCCTCCTTAAAACCGAACAATCCACATTTCTCGTTATGGAATCAAAACGGTCTTCGCTCATGAAATAGAAAATACCATTAAAACGATCACAAAGGATTTGGCCAACAATTTTTCCGAGCAATCCAATACATTCGGTTGTTCGCGAGGCGCGTATCGGATTCCCCTATACGAAATACAAATAAATGTGGATGCCACTCACACCGAACCGAGCAGTTGGAAAGTGACTTTAAATGAATTATATTCTGGTGAGAACTGAGATGTACGAGTAAGTAGATATTCGATACGTAATAAAGTGCAGGATAGAGTATGTCAAATTGAAGCTGCTATAAAAATGTATTGCAATACCTATAATATTTAAAAAAAAACTAAATGAATTAGAGTGACAAAAACTCTAAGATACATTTTGACTGATTGAGTATTGAGATCTGCAATCGGGTACTTAATTTCATCAGACAATCTGATTTTGATAACTGCTGTGAAAGTTTTTTTTTGATGGATTATTTTGTGTGCCACTGTTGGGCAAAGGCCTTTCGTTTCTGCTTCCTACCTGAAACCTCTCTGTGTAGAGCGATCTTTAGCCAAGTTTTGCCCACGAACATGATCAGATCATACTATTTTCGCCGTGGTTGACCTCAACAACTACATGCAAAACTTGTATATCTTTTAAAGTAAAAACGTATTAATTTAACCGGAAATCTTGACAAACTGTAATATGAAAGTAACTAGTTTGACAAATTCTTTAATTCAAAATCATCTGCAGATGAATTGATTACACATGTCACTAGAACTATCCCATGGGTAACTTTTATCCATATTTTTCGTTTTACAAGACTTTGATGTGCATTTATGCGTACGCGCTTGCGAGTCACCAAAAAGCCGCTAAAATTTGATTTTTGATTGCTCTGGATATTTGATATTTGCAAGTGATGTGGCGCATAAGTTTAACCAAGGAATTTACTATGGCTGCTTGGACGTAGTGCAAATAATGACATTTTTTCATTACACTTGATAAGACGTTGTCTTAACAAAACTTTGTGTTAAAACCGTTGTAAGTTTGACTTAAAATAAAAAGTATAATGCTCACTTTTGCTCGGCTGTCGACGTTAATCCTGTTCGATCCTCCCGCCTCGCGAATGTTACACGACCTTGCAACGTACATTCTAATGCAGCAACAAGGTCCCACCGCTGAGTTAATTTAGTTGAGTGGATTCGGTCGTGCATTGTCGTTTGTTTATCGGCACACGGCGGCGACGACTTAATGGTATTAAACTTTAGATATAAATGTTCTTTGAACGACGGAATTTTTCGCCCTAGTGTGTGGTAATAGTTGAGAAAATAATGGTGGTTGGGTGTTGACAGATATACGTTTGTGTAGTTCCTTGTAAGAAAGGCGATGATAGCGATTTCTTTGACGCAAAAAATACTATTGTAATATGGATTTGAAACGGTTTAAATATTCGAACTAACGGTTTTATTATTATTCAGTTTCTTTTCTTTGCATTGTTTTCTCTCTTTTATTGCATCTGCTACTATTTTTTTTTCCAAATCATCCAAAGGTAAACTTTTTAGATTGATATGAAAAATACTTTTAGCTTTCCAATTTAAAATTGATGTCCGACTAAAAGCAATTGCAGTCATAGGCATGAAGTAATCGGGTTTTTCAGAGGAGTTATCGAAGACCTCGTAATAAAGGGCAATTGAAGGAACATCGTGGGTCAATAAAAGTCTGTCACTCCCTCTCTCTCTGGAGAGCGGGAGAAGTTATTTGATGATTTCCCGCGTAATCAACCTTGACTATTCGAAGAAATTGAACCCAACCCTGAGATAAGTCGATAAACGTTTTTCTTTATTTATATAAACTAGTGCTTAACTGCGATCCCACCTGATGGTAAGTCGATCGATAAATCGTTGATGGTGAGGCACACTAGTATATTAATAATAGCCTATTCACTCTAGCCTTGAAGACACCTAAATTATATTCGAACAGGAAGACCGCAGCAGGCAAACTGTTCCAGTCCCTCGACGTGCGCGGTATAAACGACGAGGTAAAACGCTTAGTCCGGACCGTAGAAGTAATCATTCAAACAGTCCTCTCACTCTGGGTGGACTTGAAGTGTCAGAATTTTACTGGTTACTCTTTCGAACCTCGTAGCCTAGACCTAGTCGACTGTTTTTTTTTTTTTTTTTAGTAGAAACAGGTGTTTTGTGATTTGTCTAGTAATATTTTTTTTGTTTTTTTTTTTATAATAATATATTTATCTCTCATCACAAATGTTCAATGAATAAATACTTAATATCTAATACAATGAATGCAGACATTTGTGACAGACTGATGCCCGAAATAGGCATAGAAAACGAGTATGTCCTATCGTCCGGTAACCGACCGGACCGAGCCAAGTCGTCGACGGCGCGTTCTGTTCCCGCGCGCCTCAAGGAGCTGTCAGCACACCGAAGAGGCCCAGCCTGCTAACTGCAGGAAGGCAGGGTCGAAGCCTGCTGGGGTCAAGGGCCGTTTTCTGATAGGAAGGCTCAGCCCCGGCACTATAGGCAACGAAGGAACGGGGTAGGTTTTTAGTCAGTAAGAGTCTGAAACTACTTCCCGCTCCACCCAAGGGCGGGATTTGACATTGGATGATTTTACCTACCATAAAAAAAGTACCTGTGTTACGGGACATCAGGCCCCCAAGACTTAGAGGTAGACATTAATTAGCGAGCAAAAATGTACCTTCCCTGGTCGAAAAAAGCTTTGTTGCAAAACCTTCGAAAACAATCAAAAATAACCTGCTTTTGTCGACAAGAAAGTCAAGGAAAATCAACTTATAGTTTCAGGTAATGGATACTCCATTTAACAACTATTGAACGTCTATAGCATATTATAAAGGTGTATTAAGGAAATTATGTGGTGAAAACAGGAAGCCTGGTTATAATGTTTAACAACAATCGTCCTTCATAGTTTGTTGGTACTTAACTAAATTAGAAATTACATGGTTTTTACTTTTTTTTAAACTATAAAGAAATAAATATTTTATATTTTAAAAAGTTTATGGAAACGCTTCGCTCATGAAATGATGGTAAATGATAAATAAATGATAAGTGTTATTTATTTTGCAAATAGGTTTTAAAAAAACACTTTTACAGGTCAATTTTTTTTTTGTTTGCATTATCGTAACAAAGTATGAAGAGTAAGTATGTATGTAGGTTAGGTACGTTCTATTGCGCTGTTTCAGAGCGTGCATTGTCTTATCATTGGCTGCTATTATCCTAATTTATGTGCAAATATTCTTATTGAAGCAAATTATAGATAAACACGCGAATTAAGTGCGAGATTAAGAAATAAATTATGATTAAAAAATATAATTTGACTAATGGAAGAGCACTGAAAACTAGCGGTAATCATAAAAGTAATTTTGTTATCTTTGTTTATATGCTGAGTTATTAGGCGCCTTTTTGGCAACCGTACAGATCATAAATTTTCATTTTCTTTTTTTTTATGCAAGTTTAGTTTTTTTTTACCAATATCTGAGGCACGAATAAACATTTTTGACTTTCTTTCTTGTACTTAACTATTTTCTGATATTTTGAACTTCTATGTATCTATAGCATTTACCAAATCTTTGATTTCTTTTTCGTTTTTACGACCTCAAAATGAAAAACATCATTTTGTTGTCCGTCTGTCTGTCAAGACCTCATATCTCGGGAACGTTTGGAGGTATCGTGTTGAAATTAAAACCATGTACAGACGCCAGCACGTCAATCTACCCCAATCTGTCAAATTTTACCAATCGAAAATTCATCTTAATGTATTGTGATAAGGTTGAAAATCTATCAAAGAAATTTGACAGATTCAGATAGGTTGATGTGCTGGCGTCTGTACAGTATGCGGTCCATTGAATCTGTGAAAAATATAACTTAGTTAACGGAAAAAAGATATGGCCGTTTATGTCACAAAAAATCTTAGGGTACTTCCCATTGACCTAGAACCCTGATATTTGGCATAAAGCAAGATCATAGAGCACAAGTATAGGAATAAATCTAAATACTGTAAATTAGTAGTTACATCGCAAAAAAGTCTTTTGGATTCGGAAAAATCGTCGAGATTGGATTCGGGAATTGAACTATTTACATAAGTAATTTGTACGGAACCCTCAGTACGTGAGTCCGACTCGCACTTGCCCAGTTTTTTAATGGTTTATAGGCTCGTGCTTGACCACTTGATAGAAATCATCGATATGGTCGACGACGGAGCACATCGTGTGCGTTTGTTATTTATTAGTATTATAAGTAGGATTCTAACTTACAAAGATCCTCTTGGGAAGAGCATCGCTGTGTCCTCGTGGGGGCGATCGGCGGCGACCTCTCGCGCCGGGGCTTGGTTCAAGCCTTGCTCCGGAGCGAGGAGGAGTGGCAGGCGGTCGCCTCCTTTTGCGAAGCAGCATGCTAGCAAAGGAGGAGGCCGACCGCATCAGGCAACGGCGCACACACCGCCGCCGCCGCCGGGATTCCGATCCCGATTTCCGGCCACCGTAGGCGCGGGCTCGCGGGCGGCGGGCAATGGGTAGCTCGCTGTCCGTCCGTCCAGTAACAGAACGGTCCGAGCTCAAGTCGTCTACGGCGCCCACTATTCCCGCGCGCCTCAAGGAGTTGTCAGCAAACTGTAGGGGCCCAGTAGGGCCGAAGCCTACTGGGGCCAAAGGTTATGTGAAAATGTTACCCGGGGCCCTGGGACAAAGGCAATAAATGGAACAGGGCAGGTTTTTAGTCAGTAAGAGTCTGACACTATTTCCCGCCCCACCCCAGGGCGGGATTTGTCATTGGATGATTTTACCTACCATAAAAAAAAAAACTTACAAAGATCCTGTTGTAATTAACAATGCATCAAGTAACAAAGCTTTTAATCTCTCTCGACAAAAAGTTCATCTCCTAATTAATATTACCGTGAATCAGTAATCAGAGGGGAGCGGTAAGACAATTTTGCGAAATTAACACCTGAAGGCGACGGGGCGGCGGTATTCCAGATTTTATAGAACTACGGAACTTGCTGATCTTACCACGGAGTAAAAAGGTAATGGAATACTAAAACTGAAGTGAATTCAAGCGTAAATCTTATTTAAAATTGAAATTGTATTTTTTTTCTTGTTGTTTTAAAACCATTAATAAAAATAGTATTTTTTTTATTCCTATCAATATGTTGCCCATACAATAAAAAATAAAATAGCTGAGTGCTCGGCCGTTTTGCGCGGACGTGACGCATACTTCTCACAATATTAATTTTTCCTTGTAAACCGGTAACTTGCGCCTTTATCCGGCAAATAAAAAGTTTTTCTTTCTTTCTTTCTATGTTACTTCCTATTTTGTGTAACTTTATATTATAACCTATATTAGGTACGTATACACTGGTACAGACAATGTTATTTTAATAAGATGCCTCATTAAAGGTCCTCATCAAATCTTATTCTTCCTTTCTGCTTTATTGGTTTAATAAAAAACACCAGAACTTTGGTTCATTGCTCGAGGGTTTTCCATTGTAAGTTTTGAACGTGGATTTGTGTAGGGTTTATAAGACTTGCCCCTTATTATAAAGTTAATGTGTATCCGCTATAAATACATTATTTCTGCCAAAATCTTTAGGAAATACACGCAGGATGTGTCATATGTAAGTCGAATTGTACTCAAAATACTCTAATATTTTGAACGCAGTTTGACTATGCTTGTAGTAATGTAGTTTACTTCAACTATTAAAATGCAAATATTTTGTTACTTTTCAGAACGGATTTCTATTAAATTATAGCACACGAATAAACCATGTCCTGGAACAGCACAGATACTTTTTATCCATGGAATATATTCCTTTAGGATACTTTTCTACTATCACGCAGCTGTAGTTAGTAGGTTTGGTAGCAGTTCAAAATCATTGAGATTGATAGCATCAACTTTTTTTACAAGCCTGCTGGAATTTTCTTGCATATCGATGTAATTTTATATAGGTACTTTATATAGGTATTAGGTTTACCTACTATATCGTGATAATGTAATAACGTACCCCATTGTATTTACATATAACTAATTATTTACGTACGTGTTTGACATCACGCTGGCTTGAAAATCTCCCGCTCATTGACACTCCATGTACTCCTTACTCCATGTCTTTGAAAATTTCCGCCGCGCGGTCGACTTTGAAGTAGAACAGGTGTGAATTACTTTTAAAATATGGTAATCCTGGCTGAACGGAGTCCCGACTTCGTGGAGATACTTGGTGACGAATTTCTTTGGACTTCCAAGTTCGAGATTATTATGCAGAGGTGCGGTGGGAAGTGGTATGGCGTTTATTATACCGCTTGTTATTAAAATTAGGTGAAAAATATATGTAGCTTGATTTATGAATAGTTTTCTTTGTAGGGAGGGTAGATTGGAAATAGGTAGAGTCTGCGAGGTTTCTGTTACGGAGACAAGGCGAGAAAGAGTGAGTAGTGTTCGTGGGATCTTTGGTTTGGTAGTTGTTCGAATTTCAAGCCTAATACAGGTTCGTTTACAATACATGATAAAATTTTGATTTTAAGCCTTTATTCACCGTTTTGTGAGCCATCTCTTTCGTGGCTTGCTGCGGCTTCGTTTGATGTGTCCGGGCGGTCACATCAACCGAGATTGCATTCCCTAAATGCAATCCCGACTTGAGATCGTAAATTCGAGATCCCGCGGGATCCCAAAATTTTCGGAATCTCGTCTGGTTTAAAAAAAATCACATGACTGAATACGATGAAAACTGCTTCTTTGTGATAGTGAGGTTAATTAAAACAAAATATTATTTGTAAGAAAATTTTGTTTTATTACAAATAATATTTTGTTTTAATTTGCCTTTATCCTTTAATATTACTAACTAAATAATTAACAGATTGACTAACATGAACATAATCAAAACAAAAGTAGGTATAGCTCAAGGAGATTAAAAAGTAGTTACGGGTGATTTTGAAAGTGACTTCCTTATAAACAAAGTGTATCAAGAGTGTTGTCTGCTAACCGGCATCTAATTTCGTTATAATGTACCCAGCTGCTGAGAATGCCCTCTCCGCCTCAACACTGGTAGGCAACAGCGTGACTAAGCAATTATATGCAGACTGCTAAAATCTCCCCCTTGTTCCTCCACACTCAAAGAAATCCATATCTTTTTTTATTACTGACTTTAATTTATATAAGCAGCGCACCGCATATGCCCTGAGCGGATAGTATCGCTGTCCATTGCTGCCCAATCCCGTTAATCTCGAACGGGATCTCGTCATATTATGCTTTGAGATTGATCCCGAAAAATTACACAGATATCGCGAGATCGGGATCCCGCGAGATCAGGATTGCATTCCCTAGTCCGGGCACTAATACTGTGTATGACGGACCCACAGCTCGTTAGGCATACGGCAGATATGTCTTTTCCCGTCCTATTTTTATTTTTCCAATTACGTGGAAAATCATTTAATGACTTCTCTCGCACTGGGTGGAGCGTGAGGAAGAGTCAGACTTTTACCGACTAAAACCCACCTGTATTCTTTCAAATGCCCTTGGATTCCAGGGGGCCTAAACAATTGGTACTACTGGACTATTTATATATTTCTTTTTTTATATTATACTATTTTTTTTCTGTACTGGTGTTTTTTTTTTAATATTCTAAAATCCTTTTTTTAATCTTGACAATCAATTGATTAACAGATTTTCTATGACAAAGATTACATAATACATAAAGTGTGATGTGATATTTTGATTTTAGGTACGTTTCTATAAACTGTAGACAGAACAGTCCATAAATAAAGTTGTCAGAAAAAAGAATTTCAACTTATAACTAATGTTAGTAATTAAAAAGTAACTAAACACACCATCTATGTCTGCACAACCTTGCGTTCAAATTTGAGGTTAGAGTTAACTCTAATGACATCATCGGGCAGGTACTCTACACTCGCGAACGTAGATTACAACTGTCAATGTCATTTTTGACCGCTAACACCAACCTACCCTGCTCGAAGTTAGTTAGTTTGCGTAACTCAAGCGTAGTTACTCCAGTTTTAAAAGAACGACCCTGGGTTGCAACTCTAGCCTACTCTGGTTATTTTTGAACGCAGGGCAGTACAGCATGGACTAGAGGGTTGCAGTCCAGCGTCCTTTGGTAGCTTGGTTTGTGTAGCGGCTACACGGATTTAATCCACGCGCTAACATGTTCGCAACAGTCACTCTGGTTGAGAAAACGCGGCCCCCAACCAAGGGCGTTAAGGTCATGGCTTACAACTGCTGTCTACACGGATTGGAACTAGCAAAGTCACCCGTGTTGGGACGCTGGTTTGCATCCTTTGATGCTGGTTTCCCTCTGGTCCATGCTTAAGCTCACTGGTATAGAGGTCAAAGTTAGTGAAACTTCGGAGTAAAACAGTATCAGTATATTAGTTATATGTTATTTGCGTATTTGTTTAACGGTGGATGCATGCGATTATTGTAGCTAAATCACAACATCAAAAAACTGAACAACCAAATAATTGTGATTATGCATTTAAAGAAATAATTTATGAAAATTGTGGTTAATCTCTTAAGGCAATATCCTATAGATTTTTCATGTATGTATGTCATGTGTATTATGAATTATATTAATTATAAAAAAGTATATAAAATTCACGGCTCGAGATTTCGGCAGCTTGTCAATTCAATTTTTTTAGATGAGATATCATGAAATTCTGCTGCCCCTTTCATTTCTGGGCGGTACGGTAACACAATTTGAGTCAGTGTCGAACCCATGCATTTAGAAAAGAATGATGAGAAGTTTGAAAATGGCGTCAGTGACCTGAAAAGTTAAAAGGCAATCATTCAAAGCATATAAAACGCATGTTGTTAAAAGAGTTATGAGTATACAAAAGTGGATGTATGGAGCGTGAGATGAGGGAGGTCAAAGAAAAGATGGATGAATGGATGGAAGAAAAAAACGTGTTGCATTGACCTCTAGTAAAATGAGACTAAAGCAGGAAGATGATGATGACAGACATATATGAACTAGTGCTTGTTCCAATTGGTTCTTTCATATGGAGAGGAACCGGTATGAGAAATTCCATGGTTACTCTTTTAAAAAACTTATTTTACAAATTTTTCTTAAGCCTACATAAGGAAAATTTGAGAGGAAAGTATAGACCAGTGAACATTGTACCTAATAATGCAATATATGTAAGAACATTGCAATTTAAATAAGAGGATTGAATTAGAAAAAAAAAACCATGTTCCTACAATGTCAAATTTACTTTCATCATCGTCATCATCATCATATCAGCCGAAAGACGTCCACTGTTGGACATAGGCCTCTCCAAGTGTCGCCACAATGAACGGTCCTGTGCATCTCGAATCCATCGGATTCCCGAAACTCTTGCCACTGCCACACACGCTGGCGGTACACTGTCGCCACTCCAGAACCTTGCGGCCCCAACGGCCATCTGTTCTGCGAGCAATATGCCAATTGCCACTTAAGTTTAGCGATTATTTGTGCTATGTCGGCAACCTTGGTTCTCCTGCGGATATCTTCATTTCTGATTAGATCACGCAAGGAAACTCAGAGCATAGCCCTTTCCATTGCTAAATTTACATTCATCATCATCATCAGCCTTTTAATGTTCCCACTGCTAGGACAAAGGCCTCCTCTCTAAGAGAGTGAAAAGGGGCGTAATCCATCACGCGGGCCCAGTGCGGGTTGGTGAACGTCACATGTCTTCGAATATTTGGTTCTAGGACATGCCGGTTTCCTCACGATGTTTTCCTTCACCTTCCTTCAATTTACATTATTAAAAAAGAAATTATAATTAAATAAAGAAAGAACACCTACCAACTGAGTATATTCTTACAGACAGCTTTAATTTATGGCACAACTTGCCCTTAAACTGGCAATATATCAATAATCACTCACGTAGATTTCATTAAGTAATTTGACTAGTTAAACAATCGCATGATATCCTTTAAATATTTCACGCAAACGTTCAGAAGGCTATAAAATGATTTACAGTGTGATATATCCGTTCATTTTAGTTTAAAAATGAAGTATTACTTGTGTTTACTTTTGATCAACGTTTGTTCCTGCGTTGACAGTGAACAATCTAGTAACTATTGGAGAGGAGTTGCCTATGATGACGGAAATCATGGTAAGAAACGAGGTTCTGAACAAAGAGACTTTCAAATTTAATTTATTTCAATACACATATCGTTTATCTTTGTCTTTAGCTATCTAACATAATATGAATCAAAATTACTATTATATTTATTCATCCGCATCGATGTCAATGGGAAAAGTGCCAGCATTGCTACGTTGGATGGCAATGCTGATTCGTTGATCGAAGAAAATCCCAGCCCTCTGGTCACGCGAAGAGTTGACCAACCTTTTGCTGATGATATCCCGAACGACTCGATGAGCCCCATGGCCCTAGCGTTTCGACCTCAAACGGCTAAAACAAATATATACATATTATATTTAATATATTTCTACCTATATCTAATTGGTCGTTCCTTAGGGAGAAAAACCGGCAAAAAAAATTTAATTGATCGAAAAAGTTGCAGCGCCCTGGCTGCCCCTACAAATTTTTAGGGCTGCTGTATCAAAAAACGACAAAAACAGTATCTCCCTTATTTGTAATATATTTACGGGATTTATTATATATCACAAATCTATATATATAAACATTATACATATATGTATAAACATTACACCACATTATTTTTAGTATAATGTATAACTTGATTAAAATTAGTTCAAAATACTTAAACTGAATCGATTCCAATAATTTTTACAACATGTTATATTTTTTCTTATTTTTTTTTAAAGTCACACGTTGGACACTACCATCACTAAAAACAACACAGGTCACGACAGGACATAGCGGGCATTAGGACCATGTATATGGGTGGCCAACCATGTATCATAACAAGCTTATATCTTTGTGATTTTTCATGATACATTTATGAAATTCTGTACATAGATTCTTTGCGTGAAAATACTAGACACGTGTTTCGGGTTTTGCATATACCTACTAAAAATAAGGTTGTATTGTAGATTAGATATTGCAAAGTACTATTATGTCATTTTTTACTATATTCAATCATTCACTTCTATTTCTATAACAGGTCTCACATAATTAAAACAATTCAATATTACTATAATTTCTTCTTTTTGTATATTGTCTTTAAATCTATTTGACTGACCTGTTGGTCTAGTAGTTAGTGGCCCTGACTGCTATGCCGGAGGTCGTAGGTTCGATTTCCACCCAGGACAAATGTTTGTGTGATGAGCACGATCATTTGTTCTGTCTCGGGGTGTAATTTATCTATAATCTGTATGTATTAAGAGATATATAAGTATGTTTACCAGTTGTCTAGTACCCATAACACAAGCTCTGCTTAGCTTGGGACTAGATGGCCTTGTGTGATAGTGTGTATGATATTATATTATAATCACTTCAATTTTTAAATCATGTCACACACAATTAAAACAATTCAATATTACTTTATTCTTTCTTTGTATATTGTCTTTAAACCATTATCTACAATTCCCAGGTCATCAGCGGCATGAATTAACACAGCGTCCATGTTCTCTTTATGATGTGAACTGCATCAAACATTACTTTGCCCAGAACTCTCAATGCTCTCCTGTCCATGGCCCGGGTCCAGACGCCCAGTGGATTAAGAGCATACCGATGTATATACCTCATGTCAATGTAACCTTCACTTTGAATGATGTTGAGGTGAAAGGTTACAATAATTTCAGGATTAAGGAGTTTTAGTAAGTATTTTGTTTATTTCTTTCGGCCCTAATCTGTAGTATTTTTAAACGACTATGCTAATTTAATATGGCGATAGATAGTCAAAAGCCTCGTAGGTCGATTCCAGAAATATAACTCATAAATTAAAAAAAAAAAACATGGCCGCAAATAAAAAAGGGAAGTTGTTTCCTTACAAACTTACCTATGTAAATAGTTCAATTGACTGGTCTGTTGGTTTAGTATTTAGTGGCCCTGACTGCTAAGCCGGAGGTTGTGGGTTTGATTACCACCCAGGACAAATGTTTGTGTGATGAGCACGATCATTTGTTCTGTGTCTGGGTGTAATTTATCAATAATATGTATGTATTTAAAAATATATAAGTATCAGTTATCTAGTACACATAACACAAGCTCTGCTTAGCTTG
The DNA here is from genome assembly GCA_958295575.1 of Leucania comma. Lineage (NCBI taxonomy): Eukaryota > Metazoa > Arthropoda > Insecta > Lepidoptera > Noctuidae > Leucania > Leucania comma. The sequence continues at coordinate 15,134,086 of OY282477.1, read as the reverse complement.
AGACTAGACGATGTTGTGTGATAGTTAAAAAAAAAGCCCAAATTGAGGCTCGAAGATTTTTCCGAGTGATTTTTGTGACCTAAATACCTAAACGTGCCAACAGTTTCATCGTGAGATATTATGTTTCCAAACCTATCCTTAATTTCGAGAAAAATCAATATATAATCATTGAAAAGGTCGATTCAGCTGTTTTTGAGAGATATGAACAATATCTCGCGGTGAAACTGTATTTTTAGAAATTTTGAAAACTGTGAGAGGTGTTTCCCTTTTGAGAAAAAAAGGGTTGTTCTGGGTCAACCTGGGCTGGTAGGTCTTTTCTGGTGATCCATTGAACTCTTTAAGTTAATGAAGAGTCCTGTAAAAATAGTTCAAACAATTATACTTTACCAAATCCAATATTTTTTCTAGGTTTGGGGAATATGCATGAAAACATATTTTTTGTTATTTAATCATCAAAATACACACAAATAGAATATTAGAATAGCATAGAATAGTATCAGCCTTATAATGTTCCCACAGTTGGGACTCAGGCCTCCTCTCTAGGTGAGGGCGTGGGTCGTAATCTATCACGCGGGTCCGGTGCGGGTTGGTGGATGTCACATATCTTCGAATTTTTGGTTCTAGGACATGCCGGTTTCCTCACGATGTTTTCCTTCACCGTTTAGAGAGCACTGGTGTTGAAATAAATTATACAAAGTAATGCGCCTGGCTGGATTTGAACCCGCGACCTATAATTAAAAAAAAAGAAACCCGCGACCTACAACTCCTGAGTGAGGTCACGTTAACACTCGGCCACCACTGCTCTCAGAATATTAACAGAGAAAACAAAATAAAAATTGGTAGAGGAATAAACGAGATTTAATAATTTTTAAATAAATATGTCTCGTCAAAACGCCGTTTTCTATGGCGGCCGAATGGGCGTGATAAACTTAGACGTCAAAGACCACGTTGGATTTTTCTACCTGTTTGACCTCTTTCAGGCTAAAACTTACTAGCAAATTAAAAAAATGCATGCAAATTCCCAATAAATCTTTTAAACACCGTAATTAGAGACACAATAGAAATACAATAGGTGTGCGAACGCCGGCGTTGGCTTGGGGTTTGAGTAATTAATATAAGTTGAAATTACTATAACCTTATTTCTATGTTTTAGCATAAACAAACAAACTGGCAGACTAGTATTTGAAGTAGAGTTCCGTGACCTTTGGGTGTATTCACCATTCACTGTCATCGAATTTCACCGCAGAGGGAAGGATTCCTTAGAGTTGGCGGACTACGCGGTCATTGATTACAGTTAGTAAATAATATTACTATTTTTACAAGCATTTCTTCCGTGTCTAGGAAAGCACTTTAAGCTGTTGATTTTGAATGTCATTTAAACTTATTTCACAGTCGTTATGTACAGTTAGAAGCCAGAAAATCTTACACCAGTTTTGCCATAAGGATCGGGAAGTATGACCTGGCTGTGAAGTAGTCAGTTAGGCAGTCGCTCCATATAAAATACTGCTATACACCGTTAAAATTTTGGTCGTTTTAATCACGCAGAGGGTCGATTCGGTACATGAAATACTATCGATTTGAAAAGAGAAAACTTAAAAATAAAATATATATTTTTAAACTCGATTTTGCAAAGCATCTGCAAGGGGTCTTTACATTTGACGGAAATTCGCACCTTATGAAGAATCTAGGTAAGCAAAAATAGGAAGCTGAGAAAGATCTATCTAGATGGTTTATAAAACTAGTCGATGATAGAAGTAAGTCCAAATCTTTCAGTACAGTTCATGTAAAAAAACTTATTCCGCCTACTATTCTTTTCTAGAAGACCTATCGATGACTCTGGTCGCTCCTCAAGACAAAGGCATCAATCTATCCGAGGCTCACGTCTTCACATATCTATCTGATGCCAGGCCTAAACAAGCACTTGGTCCTAACTTTACAGAGAGCAAAGGTAACATCTTCTCTCTTCTGGATTATATTCTTTTAAATTTATAGTTTGGTGACCACTCTCTTCTGATGGTAAGTGATGATACAGTTCACAATGGGGTACCTGCCCACTGAGCTCTTAAATACGTACTCCAAGTGTCAGAAATTGGTAAACGGCATTCAGCATGTTGCTCTGAACACAATTAATTTGCTGTTAATATAGTTTGTGCGTATTTTTCTTCACTGTCATCCCACCTGAAAGTAAGCAATGATACAATCGTTTGATGGTGAAGTGCACTAATTTAGTAAGACCCTATATGCACTCTAGCTTTGAAGACATCTATATAAATTGAGCGTTATCATCCTTGCTACCTATAAAGAAACGACAAAACCAAGTTCAGACTTTATACTCTTTCAACAATGACGTTATGAAATATGTTTTTTTGTTTTTCAGATCCTCATGTGCAATTAGTTATAAGGCTTTTGATTGAAAACATCGGGTTGAGTCTACAAGAAGCCTTCGTGACCAAGGGACCTAAATTGCTGTCTGCCTTCCTGCAAAACTCTATTTGCAGCTACTGAAAACTGCAAAATAACGGTGGTTTTTAAATGTAATGAAATGAACAATAACAATTTTTGATAAGTACACACATATAAAATTTTGTACATAGATTCTTTGCATAAAAGTATTAGGCATGTGTTTCGGGTTTCGCTTATACTAGAATTATTGTTGTATAATAAATAGCCAGACGATGTGATTAATGTAAAAAGCACAAATATTTAAAAAGATATTTAAAGCTTAGCTGTCTGAAATTTAATAACTAAACCTCTTACTTATCTAAATTCTTTAGAACACTATAATATATAAATTTGTTTTATTTCTTTTATACAATCAACTCACGGAGTCATGATGTACTTAGTATAACCGCATGATCTATTTGTAATAGTCTCATATTTGAGTGAACTATTTGTGTTCTTTATGAGAATAAATATCTTTAAACCGATATAAATACCATGTTATTTGACTAATTTAAGTGATTTATGTTTTTCTCTAAAAACCATGCGATTTGCGATTTATCTATATACTTAACGCTAACTTCAAACAGACAATTTTGACAGGCAGTTTAATATTTTTTTTTAAACTAAAGTTAAAAAACAGAGCTACAGTTAAATATGTGCTAGATGTAGTATGTCTATTTTAATATTTGCAGATCCTGATTTCATTAAGGCGGTTGCAATGTGGCTTGGTAAACTTGACTATGCGAGAGATCTGGCAGAATCAAGGCCCTGCATTCTTTTCTGTCTTCCAGTAAAGCACTATCTGCGATTTTAGATACTATTAGCTAACAATATTTCATATACTAAGGCGAAAATATTATCTGTGTATATCAATATACTATATTATATATTCTTGACTGGCCTGTTGGTCTTAGTGACCCTGACTGCTATGCCGGAGGGCGTGGGTTCGATTCCCGCCCAGGACAAATGTTTGTGTGATGAGCACAATCATTTGTTCTGTGTCTGGGTGTAATTTATCTATAATATGTATTTATTTAGAAATATATAAGTATGTTTATCAGTTGTCTAGAACCCATAACACAAGCTCTGCTTAGATTGGGACTAGACGGCGTTGTGTGATATATATACAGGGTGTCCAGTAAATAGCACGACATACTGCAGGGGGTGATAGCTTGGGTCACTACCTATCAATACAACACAATATATGTTCAGCAAAATCTTAAGGATTTACAGTTTTACAAAATTTTCCGAAATATCGAAAAATCTCTACCTTGAAACAGATTTTTAAGCATCTCGTAATGAAAAAATCCTTTTCTAGAACTTTTTTTACATCAAATTATTCGTGAATAGGTTACTCTACTCATTATAAGTTTTTTTTGATCAAAAACAAGAAAGTTTTGAAGAAATAGTTTTTTTAGTTAAAATTTTCACAAAACGATTTTCTTTTCGCATAACTTTAACCTACAGTGGTGAAAAAAAAAATGTATGTGGCAGTTTTGTACAACAAACTTAAAAGATAGCCTGTTTAATGGTGATTTAGGAAAGATACAATACTAGTGCATTTTCATTAAAAAAATACAAAAAAATGCTATTTTAGTTCCAGAGAAGCTGATTTTGTTGAAAATGTAATTAACGTAATTTTGACAAAAACCACTATGAGAATAAGTAATAGGTGCTCATTTACGCGAATTATTATAAAACTAGTTGTGACACGTAAAATGCGACATGCACGCGTAATGACTAAAGGTTTTTACCTGCTTGCCGACCGACCCGACCCGACCGGTTACTGTCTAACAAAAGAAGCGCATGTGCTATTCCGCTCTTTCTTGCATTGTGATTTTGTGTCTCACTCTCAACCTTATTTGCGACACTTGTCAGTACGCTACCTTAAACCGTGCGCAACGCATCTCTGTGTTCACAAATTATTGTTTCGTACTAACGACTGTTTTGTGCCTTGGACCCCGGACTTTGTTTGCCTTACGATTTGGATTTTTTATTGTGATCACTACGACGACTTGGCGACCACCTGGACTTTTGTGTTTTATAACATGGCCAACCGCCGCGTTTTTCCTGGTTATACGCAGCGAGAGTATGCTGAGATGCACCTTATTTACGGAGAAGCTGGCCAAAGTTCCCGAGCTGCTGCCACCCTCTACAGGGAAAGGTTTCCCGATAGGAGACATCCACACCATGAAATGTTGACCAGAGTGCATAACTCCTACATGGAAGGCAGACTCCCTGGTCAACGTGGCGGTGGACGGCCTCAAGTTGTTGACGAAGACATAGTGCTTCAGGAACGAGAACAAGACCCGACAACTTCGGTTAGGACGATACAACGGCGCACAGGGATACCGAAGTCCACTGTTCACCTTATCCTTCAAGATGTCATTTACAGACCGGCCGGCCGGTCGGCTGTAGATTAATTATTATGTAATTCGAACCGTAGTACGACCTTACAATGATTCGAATTCAAAGTCACATTACTTGCAGTTAAAATAAAATGCTCTTATTAACTAAAATAGCTTATTTTTCGTATTTTTTAAAATGAAAATGTACTAGTATTGTATCTTTCCAAAATCACCATTAAACAAGCTATTTTTTAAGTTTGTTGTACTAAACAGCCATATACTTTTTTTTTCACCACTGTAGTTTAAACTTAAGTGATAAGAAAATAGTTCTGTGCAAATTTAAACAAAAAATAGTATTTCTTGAAAACATTCTTATCTTTGATAGAAAAAAGACTTATCAACGAGTAAAGTAACTATTCACGAATAATTTGATGTAAAAAAAAGTACTAGAAAAGGATTTTTTCATTACGAGATGCTTAAAAATCTGTTTCAAGGTAGAGATTTTTCGGTATTTCGGAAAATTTTGTAAAACTGTAAATCCGTAAGATTTTGCTGAACATATATTGTGTTTATTGATAGGTAGTGACCCTAGCTATCACCCCCTGCAGTATGTCGTGTTATTTACTGGACACCCTGTATATACAATATGTCAACCGATTTCGCAAAGTCAGGCGATACAGCGGCCATGGGTTATTTTACATGAACATTGTTTTACTAGGAGAAAACTCATAGCTGAATTAAGCTCGCCTATATGTACATGAATTACCTTTATCACCATGTATGTGTTTTTATTTCTATTAAATTGATTTAACCTACACGCTTGTAATTTTGCATACATTTACATATACTCTTGTTTATGAATTTAACTTTATTATTCTTGTTACCTGTTTACTTAATTTTGTGTTTATTTTATACCAAAATATATTTAAAACATTGGGTATTATAAAACTATTTTTATCCATCTTTACCACAAAAATAAAAGATTACTTTACCTGTATGTTGGTTTGAATTTTGCGCAAGTTAATTAAAGAAAATGAGAAGGAAGCAGGAAAGGAACATGTATAATTTACTTAAAGTAGAAACGATTGACACGTGAAGTACACGCATAACATGGTTTAGGTAATTAAAAAGAATTGTAGTTAGTCTCCGGTTACATAAATCTTTACTTAAAGGCTTGATTAACGTCACTCAAGTAGCATTGGAGAAAGCTATGATCTGTGTGTGTGTGTTTCCTTGTGTAATCGTATCAGGCATAAGATAATTTCAGAGTGAAGGTTACCGATGTACCGAAGAATCGTACTTACTGTGAGCAATGTCTAAAGGGAAGACGCAGTGATAGAAGGCCTCCTTCAAGAAGCACTCGTGACCTGGTTGAATTCTTGAAAGTCGATGGATGCGATACAAACTGGAGTGGTTTAGTGAGGTACACGTAAACTAATGGAAGTGACGTTACATTTTAGTTTCTGCATCCTTATTCTGTTACTTAAAATTTTCCCCTTTCACCAGATTTGAAAAGGTTTTTAATTTATTTCATTTTCAAGGAAAAAAATCTTTTTATTTGCGTTTTTGAATAAAGACATTATCTTGATACAAATAATAGTAAAAATTGAGTCGGGTCCCCATTTCCCAACTATTGGTGATCAAAAATTGACAAAAACTTTAATAACATATCGACTACTAGAAAATACAGCGTCTCTTAAATATCAAATCGACGAAAAATCTAGGAATCTCGTAAGTTCTTCAGTTAATTGATCAATCGTGTTCAGTTTCATTGTAAGCTAATTGGTTATGATTTTCGTAGTTATCATGATTTAATAGGAATAATTGTTTGTTTGCCTATCATGTTATTTGTTTTTGATAAAGATTTTTGGCTAACTTAAGTAATTTATGTTTTCCGTTAAAAATCATGCGCTCTGTGATTTATTAATGTATTTAAAATTAACCCATTATTCGTCAATTATCTCGGTCTCTGTCATAGTTGGCTGGTTGTAACTGAAATGTAAAAAATATTGATTGATTTTTATTTCTTTTTGGTTGCTTCTATTTTTGTCACTGTGATGCAAAAAATAGTTACGATGGTTTTATATGTTGTGCTGAAATAAGTAAATGAAGGCTCTGACCTAAATGATGACGTCCGAATACGTACCATTAGATTTTATCATAAAGGTGTCTTATGTGTGTGTGTATGTAGGTGATCCTACGTTGAAAATGGAGGAACCTCTGACATGGTTGTTTGGTCTAGGCATTTGCCCAGTAGTTGTTTTCGGCATGCTGTATATAAGTATGTTCAAATTGCATATAGGACTTTGATAGCTCGATGTAAGATTTGTGACGTCAGGTTTTTAGTTTGTATGTGGTGACCTAGATACTACAGAGATACCCATAGTCAAAAACTTTATAATAAAGGGATTGATATGCGTTACTAATAGGTGAACAACCTCAAATATTTTGCCAATCTAAGTTTCTGATGTAACGCTAATTTTGAATAGACCTTCTTGACCAATTCTGAAAGGGTATTGTTGAACAGAACATTTTTGCAATGTAATAAAAGAGACAAACGATTGTGGTGTTTATCTGTCTCTCTCACAGTCATGTGAGAGAGACAGATAAACACCACAACTCACTCACTCACTTTGTGCTGCATACTGTAATGGACGTTGCTTTTGTAAGATTGCTCCCTATGAAATAAAAGTTATCTCAACAAATCCAGTCTATATTTCATTACAAAACAATCAGGTATAGGTACCGTGGTCCTGGAACGCCAAAAGGACACAGGTAGTTTAAGTTATTACAAGGCCGACACGTCTTCTCACTCCACCCTCACTAAAAATATGTAAGGAACTTATTGAAGTGCCAAACTTCCCTTTCATTGTAATAAGAAAAGTTGATTTAGAGCTGATTTCATCATTCAATACAAAAACTTAGATCAACTAAACTGAGGTCAGCGTAATCTAGTTTAAAGACCCATGTCGTAAACATGGGCGACAACAAAAGAATTGAAACTGAGTTTAGAGTAAACTAGGTTCAATTCATCGCGGTGAAACGCAAAATGAAGCTATAATCTCGATTAGTCGCTCAAACTGCGTTTTGTTCGAACGAATCGCGATTAGTTTATTGGTGAATTTGGCCCTAAATTAAGTAAGTTTGAAATCTTAGTTACTTTAGAGCCCGCAATAACAAAAAATAACGCATAAGCTGAATTTTCATCAATCCGATAAATGCTGATTGCTCAACTCGAGAAAAACTTTCTTGAGGTTTGCTTTTGAATTTTTGGAGGTTGGGGAGGGCCTTAATAACTAATAATGATTCTGCTTTAAAAAAGATTTCAAACAAAAAACAACAAATACAATATGTATCTACAAAGATGGACGGATAAATATCCAATCGTGTGTTATTATAGCGAAACTGATTTGTTGCGTTAACTAAACGTTCTGGCAAAAAAAGAGCAATATTATAGCAAATAGACCTCTTTAATCAATCAAATGAAAATTATCATAATATTTGATATCCTCTCCAAATCACGCAATCCACTAACATGATACTTTTCAAATTAAATCTATTGAATCACCTAAATGGACATAAGCTTCTAACGTGTATCACAATGAAGATATTTTTTTGTTTTATTCTTTTTTTTAATATTTGCACCTGTATTAAAAATAGTGATGGGCGTGTGGATGCATCTGAGAATTACTGGGAGCCTATACATTCTGGAATATACCGGGGTAATGTGTTAAAACATGATGGTGAGTGATTTTTAGATAGACCATAACTATGATCAAAAAACGGCCGTATAATGATATATTTTTTAACAATTTCGGATTGAAAATGTAAACTTAAAAGCTGTATTATCAAAAATATGAACAATGTAAAATACTAGAAAACTACCTTGATGGTCTTTTATTTGACAACCGGTTTTAGCAACGCAGCTTTCGACAATATTGTCTACATGACGGCGAGCAATGGATAGCTCGCTGTCCGATCGTCTGGTAACCGATCGGACTGAGCCCAAGTCGTCGACGGCGCGTACTGTTCCCGCGCGCCTCAAGGAGCTGTCAGCAAACCGTAGAGGCCCAACCTGCTAGCAGGCAGGGTCGAAGCCTACTGGGGCCAAGGGTCGGCTTCTGAAAAGAAAGCTTGGTCCCAGTATGATAGGCAACGAAGGAACGGTGTAGGTTTTTAATTAGTAAGAGTCTGACACTATTTCCCGCTCTTTGTCCTTGGATGATTTTACCAAACATAAAAAAAAAATTGATTACATTACTTTCTTCCAACACTACATCTTCTTCATATTATCCTTACAGACCATCAAACCAACGGAGACTACCACAACCACATCATTAAACCATGCTCCCTTAACAATCTGAACTGCATTCGTCGTTTCTTCGCCCATAACTCTAAATGCAAGCCTGTAGAAGGACCAGCCCCCGATCCTTATATGCTGCAACGACTGGACCTGCCTATACCCCAAGCTAATCTTACGTTTTCACTGATAAACGCTCAAGTAAAAGGTCTTAATGAATGGAAGATCAATAATTTCTTGTATGTATTGCTTAAATTGTAATTTTTGTTCAACAGTTCATTCGTAGTATATCATAACAGAGATTTACCTTTCTCCCAATATTTTACTAGTATGGCGGCACAAAATATTTCTGCTTATTTTTTTATAAAAAACTCTAATAAGTCTAGTAGATCTAATTGTCTAACAATTGATTTGTTTTACAATTGTTGTCTGTTTCAGCATAAACAAGGCTACAGACAAATTAGTGCTAGAAGTGGTATTTGATAGAATCGTGGTTGCATCTCCAGGAGCCAAAACAACTAGCTATCGTAAAGGAAAGGAGTCTATCGAAGTAATAGATTATTCCATTATTGAATACTGTGAGTAACCATTTTGAGTAACGTAGCAAAAATATGATAAAATAACTCAAGTCGACTGCTTTAGCCTTAAGTTGATATTTCTAGAGACGAGTTCTTGGATAGAGACCATGGGTAAACAAAGTCAGTATAGAAATAGCGAAAGATTGACTGAGGATGGAACTTGATAACTTAAAATAAGAGGGAGTAGGACCCGTAGTTGAAATCCAATACAAATTCGATAAATAGGAATGGATCGGATTAAAAAAGATGTGAACAAGGTCAAGCAAAGGATCAGTTTCCATTTACAAGAACCTCTACCAGCAACCTCTAAAGTGGTATATAACAACAGTGGGTAGATTTAGACACTATAATCAAAGAATCAAAAACAATGCACAGATCTAAGAATCACCTGAAGAAACAATCATATCTTTTGCAGATGGCCTATCATTCACTCTGACAATCCCTCATATCAAGGATTTACAGCTATCTAACGGCTATATTTTTACGTACGTAGCAGATGCCAATCCTCTGTATACACTTGGATCAGCTGTAGCACGTAACACAGGTAAAGATTTTGTAACTAACTAACAAGAAAACAGAATTTGGATTAACAAATTTTGGAAAGTCAAGCTCAAAAAAATCTTTATAAGCACCTTTTTTTTTGTCAAGGAGTTCTTCAACTAATTAAGACGTTAGAACTATTTGTAAACTATAATAATATGTCATCGTTTGACGTAATGTGTTCCATAAGACTATGAGAATATAATACACCACTATTTTTTAATTATGGCAAATATTTAAAGGACTTATTAGAAAAGGTCTTGTTATTATTTAAGTAAAGTCTCAATGCATAATATTCATAAACAGCAAAGTTATGAGCTTTTGTATATATCCCAAAATATCACTCAATTTATGGAAACATTGTACAGGTTATTGTTTATGAATGAAAGAATGTCAAGAAAAATGGAAAAACACTGCGCTTAGTATTTTCTAGTAGTAGTTGTTATGAATGATTATTCAATTATGAATTTACCAATAATGACAAATTTTCGGATTTCGTTTTTTGTACTTATGACAACACAAATATGATCAGTAACGGGTACTGATTGAGCCTCATTTTTTTGTGCACTAATTAAAAAATAGTGGTGTATATCTTTTTTTATTTTATTATTACTGATGGACAATATTGAGTATTATTCTTCTGTTTTTAATTGCATTCAAATATTTACATAAGTAAAGCTTCTTCAATCTCATCTTTTCTATCACTTCATAATGCGTACAGTTAATAATATACTTAATTTTTTGCAGATCCTGATTTCATTAAGTCGGTGGCATCTTGGCTCAATAAACTTGACTTAACTATGCGAGAGGTCTGGCAGACTCAGGGCTCTGAATTCTTTTCTATATTCCTGCAAAGTACTATCTGTGATTTTAGACATCACTAGCTAACAATATGGTCATATACTAAGGCAACAATATGATCTAGATGCACAGCAATATAAATATATTGATATATTTCACAACTATAACACAACGCCATCTTTTCTCATACTAAGCAGAGCTTGTGTTAAGAGTACTAGACAGCTGTTGCTGTAAGTGCACAAAGCAAAAAGGCGATGCACCGGCCGTGGGTTGTTTGACATGAACCATTTTGGATCATTTTCTACCCGGCCGTGATTATACTATTAAATAATTCAATAAATAAATACATTGGGAATTACAAAATTATTTTTTATCCACCTGTACTACAAAAATAAAAGGTTGCATAAGCTGTATGTTTTTTTTTTTATTCTGGGCATGTTAATCATCAAAACCAAATAAGCAGGTAAGGTGGGAATTTCGTTCCACAGGAAGTCAGAGTGAGGACTCTGCTCGTCCATGGAGTGATTCCAGGAAATATGGTGCCACATGACAGTAATCTCGTGCTGTCATGTAAAGCGAGATTCAGGGGTGACCCAAGTATTGACTCTTAAGGAATGTGTCATAACAGACATTGTACATTGAGGGCTCCGGAGTGGTCTGATCACTCTGATCACAAGAGTGGTTTTAGTGAGTTAAAAATCCCACACACACCGGAATACAAAGCGACCTTCGCTTCGGAACCTTGTGAAAATTTCCTCTTGAAAACAAAAGAAAGGCAAGAAAACTGTATAACTTTCTTGAAATAGCAATACGTGAAATACACGCATTGCAAGGTTTAATTAAAAAAGAGTTGACCTTAATTTCTGGTTACATAATTTTTTACTTAAAGGCTTAGTTAACGTCACTGAAATGGCAATAGAGAGGGATATGTTCAGTGTTTCCTTACGTAATCAAATTAGGAATTAACATACTCGCAGAACCAAGGTTAGGGATATAGCATGAAGAATTGCCAAACTTAATTGGCAGGTCACATTGCTCGCATAATGGACAGGTCGATGGGGCCAAAAGATTCTGGAGTGGTGATCGTGTACCGGAAGGCACAGCATTGGAAGGCCTGGAGAGGGTCACAGGAATCCAATGTTTAGAGACGTTGAGGACGGGTTGTTGTGGCGATACTTAGGAGGCCTATGTCCAATAGCGGCCGTCTTTCGGATGAAATGATTGTGATGAAAATCAGTTTCATGGGGAACATTACTATTTGGATACAGGCCTCTTCACAAAGAAGATCTATGACCAGTTAAAGTTATCGAAAACCGTTGGATATGAGCCGTTCAGGACTAGTAATGACGACACTTGGGTAAGGCCTTATACGTCCATCAATCATTCTGCTAAAATAATAGCATAGCATCAGCCTTATAATATTCCCACTGCTGCGAATCAGATGTAGAAGTACCACATTCCGAATCAAGCTAGGCGGCTGGGAAAGACGAGAGCCTCAAGATATAATTATTGTTATGTTACAATGATGATTTACTTACAGTTTGAAACTTTGATAATAATAATATGCCACGATACACTGAGTTACAATATCATGTAAATACGTCTTTCACCATCAGCATTATTTTAGCAACATTTGGAGCCGAGTGAGAGGAGTGGTGGCCGAGTGGTAACGGCCCCGACTTACGTGTTGTAGGTCACGGGTTCAAACCCAGCCAGGCGCATTACTTTGTGTAATTTATTTCATCACTCAAAACGGTGAAGGAAACATCGTGAGGAAACCGGCATATCCTAGAACCAAAAATTCAAAGACATGTGACATCCACCAACCCACACTGGGCCCGCGTGGTGGATTACGGCCCATTCCCTCTCCTAGAGAGGAGGCCTGAGTCTCAGCAGTGGGAACATTATATTATAATAAATAAACACCAAGACAGAAAAAATTATCGTGCTCATCACACAAACATTTGTTTTGGGTGGGAATTGAAACTACGACCTTAGGCATTGCAGTCAGGGTCACTAACCACTAGATTAACAGGCCAGTCAATATAACCAACTTTTATTATTTGGTTATACCTTTATAATACAAATCTGCTTATTCCTTTTCGAGAAGTTTACCGTGATTTATTGCATTCATTTTTTTTGCGCTTTGGGAAATCAGGTATTACAATAATTGCTATCAAAACTGCAAGCGATTGTTTCCGGTTTTTCACTTGCTAATGAATAGCTTCCCTAATCAATTATACAACTAAATTTATGCGCTCATCATCATATATAATAATTTGTATAGCTATGTGAACATCATTTTGTCTGCAAGGTTTTATAATGAAGTTGCTTGTATGTTTAATATTTTTCTTTGGTGTGTGTTATAGTTCGCAAAGACGGTATTTCGATCAACATCGTGAAAAATATGGCGATAGGATCAATAGTGAGTAGTATTTCTTAATATTAATAGTCACTTGTTAAAATACGAGTAACTAGTCGTCTAGAAACATCTTTAAGTAATGCAGATTTTATAAAATTTATGATGAAATGAACCCCTTTCGCGACGGCGCGTACTGTTCCCGTGCCTCAAGGAGTTGTCAATGAACCATAGAGGCCCCGCTTGCTAGCACGCAGAAATGTATGGAAGTGGAAGAAATGAAAGGAGTGGTTGATCTTACACAAGTCTCATTATAATAAATAAGAGCATAATAATGTGTATACACAGTTAAATTTTTAAAAACGTCAGCTGAGCGAGGCTAACGAAAAATGTAGGTAGTTAGTACGCAACGAACGACACCTACCTATAAGGTCTATTGACTCGTTTACTCAAAGAAATTAATTTCGTACATGTGTGAATTCATTAGAGTTTGAAAAAAAAGGTACTTTATTTTTTATTTTATCTTTACAAATCGATAGTGTTTCATGTACTGTATCGACCCTCTCCGGGATTAAAAAAATCAAAATTTAACGATGTATATATCAATTATCAGCACAGTGACTCAGATAGCATCAATTAATTTATAATAAAAAAATAACATAGTTAAATTTACCAATCTAGCTTTACTTTAATTCCCGCATATATGCTACAATGAAATAAAGCTGAAAAGAAACAACTGCAACAATTTCAGAGATGAACTCCATTAAAACGAAACAGAACACAATCTTTAATACCAGCATGTTTCGTATAACGAAAACTTGATATCTCCTCTACCAAATTCACTTCGAAAACTACGAGAATAATTCTCATTCACTATCCATTGCAGGCTACAAACTCGATAGAGTTTACCGTCCCTGTGAGTTTGACGACTTGGATTGCATCCGTCGAGTCTTCGCTAAGAATTCTGACTGCAAACCAGTAAAGGGGCCTGTAGACGATCCTTACATACTGGATTGGCTCCCCATACATTTGGCTCATGCTAATGTGACTTTTATACTGAAAAATGCTCAAGTTGGAGGTTTGAATAACTGGAAGATTAAAGAATTTTAGTAAGTACCAGGCTTCACTGTATGGTAGTTGATTTTGATTTAGAACACTATTAAGTAAAGATTCTGTTATCATTTTGTTTTAGAAAACCTATTAAATAACGATTTAGTTAACAAACATATGCCGATTGAGTAACATAACGAAACATAATCAGCCTTAAAATGTTTCCACTACTAGAACTCAGGCCTCTTCTCTAGGAGAGGGAATAGGCTGTCAACCACGCAGGCTTAGTGCGGGTTGGTGGATGTCACATGTTTTCGAATTTTTGGTTCTAGGATATGCCGGTTTCCTTATGATGTTTTCCTGCACCGATTGTTTATTCTAGTTTTAATTTGCCATATAGATCAGGTTTTGTAACAACCCCAACCGAGTTTCATCCTAACCGGATAACCGGACGGCAAATTACCCATTGTTCGTCGTCCACAAGCCCGCAGGAACACCTTAACCTACCTCTTTGAGAATATAGGAATTAGAATGATAAATTCGGTAGGTCATAAATTTTTAAAGTCATTTTCTATAATATTTCAGTCTCAACAAAGTTACAGACAAGTTAGTTCTGGAGGTGATCTTCAAGGCGATCACCGTGTACTGCCCTGCCACATTGGTGAGGTACCATCGGAAGGGGAAGGAGTCTGTGGAGCTGTCCGATTACTCCACTGTTATTTATAGTAAGAAAAACATTTTTCTATACAACATGTAGTTTAAGAAACACATTTTGAAAGTGTTACGTTCAGAATCAGATAGTGAATGAATTTCAGATATTTTTTCTTTTTTTATCTTAAAATAATTAAAATAGTTATTTATTTAACACTATAGACACAAACATTGGTGATACTTTGGCTTTTTGTATCACAGGAACCAGACCTCTCAAACTTTTGTGTATACACCACTATTTTTTAATTATGGCAAATACTTAAAGGGCTTATTAGAAAAGGTCTTGTTATTATTTAAGTAAAGTCTCAATGCATAATATTCATAAACAGCAAAGTTATGAGCGTTTGTTTATATCCCAAAATCTCACTCAATTTCTGGTAACATTGTTCAGGTTATTGTTTATGAATGAAAGAATGTCAATGAAAATGGAAAAACACTGCGCTTAGTATTTTCTAGTAGAAATTGGTATGAATAATGATTCAATTATGAATTTACCAATAATGACAAATTTTCGTGGACAATTTTGGAATTTCGTTTTTTGAACTTTTGACTACACAAATATGATCAGTAACGGGTACTGATTGAGCCCCATTTTTTTTTGTGCACTAATTAAAAAATGGAGGTGTATAATTAGTAAAAAGAAGCATGATAGACCAGTGAAATCAGAAGCGTTAGAGTACATGAGTACTCTTTCTATTTCTATCCGGATTTATATGATGTATTTCTTAACAAGACTACACAATATTTAGTTGAAATTAACGTTCTTACGAATAGCTTCGTGCTAATGAATCCTGATCATTACAATATAAATTACAGAAGATAGTTTTAACACTTTATATTTTCTGCAGAGGATATATCACTGACACTGACGGTGCCAAACATCAAAAATCTTCAGTTATCCGATGCCCATGTTTACGCGTACATACCTGATGCTAATCCACCTTACAGCGTTGGTTCTGCTATGACTGATAACTCGGGTAAAATAGCTTTATTTTTAATTTCACTTATTTACTATTGGGACTTATTAAATTTTTCTTTCTCCTAATAAATGAACCGATGCTGACCTGTTAAGCCGATGATGCTTGTGTGATGATAATAGGAGGCTTATGTCCAGTAGCGGACGGCATTCGGCTGAAATGATGATGATGAAATACATTGGAAAATAAACAATCAAAATACCATCCCACCGGTAACAGTAACAAGGTCCAAGCTACCAGCATCAGGACTCCTAAGAAATGAACGTACTAACTATACGAGCCGTGTCTAGGAGTACCACTTTCTGAATCAAGTTCTTGATCCAGCCGCCTAACGAAAACCTCCTAAGATGTTGGTCGAAGCTCGTTTATTTATTTATATTAATATTATCTTGCCTGCACTGCTTGACTGCTGGGTAAAATTCACTCTGAATTCCTTCCATTGTTTCTTACTTGTATCTAATAATATAATAAATATATGGCGAAGATCCTGGCACAGCCAGATTTGCTTGTTTTCCTTTATTTTTATCTTTTAACCCTAGATTGCACAAGCAAAGTTTGACGAGAAAATAACTGCCTCAATTAATAATAAACATCTGTAAAGTTTAGGCATGGAGGCTATGAATCGGTTTTTTCTTTCGATTCTTGAAAATCGATTTCGAAAATAACTATATAGGTCGACATTTCTGCGGAACTATTGTTTTAAATTGCGCTAAAATTTAATGTAATTTTTCTCTAATAAAATAGAAGGCAACTTTTTATGCACCAGATTATTTTAACACAACTTCCTATCCTAGCTCGAGAGGACGCCGGTGTCCTCTCACATGCACGCCACTATAGGCCTTAATTCTGATGTTTAGAGTCTACTTTTGTATGAACGAGTTTGGTAGTTGCGGATCTACATGTTAACTGGTTTTATAATATTTTTTTCTGTTACTTTTTTAGATCCATATATTGCAGCAGTTTTCAAAGAGATGCAGTCGAACATTGCAGTTGGTTTAAAAGAAGTGTTCATCTCCAAAGGTCCAGCCTTCATGATTGCGTTCTTAGAAGGTGCTATATGTGATTTTTATAAAGACAATACATCGACTTAGCAAAACTTTTATTTTTATTTTTGTTATTCGTTCGTGTTGGATTTGAGTTAAGAATATACAGGATAAATGGAGACAGAGAGAGATGCCAAAGAAAACATAAATTAATTGTGTGAGGAGGGCCAAAAAAGAAAAGGGAGTTAGTGATAAGATGATGGGTAACAGGAGAGAATGGACGAAAAAATATGTTGTGCCGACCCCAAATAACACGAGACAAGATCAGGAAAATGATAATGCTAATAACTGATATTCTTGAGATATATCCTTGATCCAACTGCCCAAGACGAGCCCCTTCAGGTGATGGTCGAGGCTTTTAGCAATTGATCCATTGGGCATCACAACTATGGTCACAATGACTGCCTTATCCACTTCCCACATGTCAAAAACCTCGCGAGTCAAAATCTTCATTATTATTTTTAATTTCTTTTTTTTTTTGTTTATATAAATTCTAATTTCAATAAGTTATTATAAATATGTTATATATATAAATACGTTTTCCTTTATGTGGTGTCAACCTTTAATTAAATTTTTGCAAATACAAATTTTACCCTAGTCATTAAGTCAGCATTGTATATTGTGTAAAAAATTGTTGATTAACCTAAATAAAAAAAACTTTTACTCTTTTGTTTTCTTTTGGTTATCTTTCTCAGCTTTCACGAAGTTCTCGACGTGATGCACCGCTATATCAACATTATTAATATCTCTTTATTTCACTTACAAACTTATTCATTACATTTTTAAATATTACTTAAAAAAAAAAACAACTATAAAAAAAACATTTACTTTTATAGCACTCCCAAAAAGTTAATCTTCCGAATTCCCCTAGCACAACAATCAGACTGACTCTACACTCTTCACAAATTAACACAACTTTTCAAAAATCTTCATCAGTATTCCCGTCTGGTCCCCGACCGTTCCAAAATACCACATTTTAGTAAATAACATACCGGATACTTGCATTGTTAGTGCACCTCTACGGTAGAGTGGTGCGATGATATTACGTGGCTACCCTGGGGGCAAAACGACCTATTTATTATTTACTGAGGAACCTGAGTTACACGGATAGCAACCTAGATTGTATCTTTGTTTATTTAACAAATTGTTTTTAGACGTTACTTGCGAGATTAGAGTGGGTCTTTCTCTGGCGTG
The DNA here is from genome assembly GCA_958295575.1 of Leucania comma. Classification (NCBI taxonomy): domain Eukaryota; kingdom Metazoa; phylum Arthropoda; class Insecta; order Lepidoptera; family Noctuidae; genus Leucania; species Leucania comma. The sequence continues at coordinate 15,115,743 of OY282477.1, read as the reverse complement.
CTTCGCTGGATATAAGTTTGATTTTTGGAGAGTGAAAAATAAAGATGAAAATAGGAATGACGTTGGTTGGTAGACCACTAGAAGGAGGATGGTCTGGCAAAAACGAACATGTAATAGTCATCATTCATCTCAACTTTAGTTTGGTCTTCGCCACACTTAAATAATTATTAAATTTTAAGTTCTCTTAATATTATGTTTATTATTTAGATGCATAAAAAATAATAAAATTATATTGATATACTCGTATACTCATTAATAGTGTAAAGCATTAGTATTTTATTTTAAAAGATTATTCTACCTAAAACCATTTAAGTAGAATAATCTTTAACTCTGAAAATAACTATCACGAAAACCTGTAAAAAAATAACTTTACAATATTTCAACCTTTATTATTATAATTTATATGAGATTCTCTTTCCTTGGATCCTATAATATTGTAACAGTTGCATGATCCTTATTCAAAGCACCATTGCAATTATTTGACGAAAACTTGCGTAAAAGTTCCAGAAAGTTTTACAGTATTTTTGATGACAGTGCAGCCACTGTCATCAAAACTACTTTTGTGATGATGCTAACATGACCACGCTATGCTAATCCAAAATCCACCATTTAAAAAAATCTATTTATTATAAAAAAATGTGACAGCAAAAAACTGGTGAAATTTATTTTAGTTCAATCATAGATTTGTTGTAAAGTGACTGGTTCTAAATGTTTTTTGTGGTAAAGTTATTTGACACTCAATCAGTCAATTTTTTTATGTCCTATATTATAAGGAGCAACATTTTTGAAATCGTTTCATTAAGCCATTCATTTTGATACTTTACATGATTCAAAAGTCAGGATTTTTTTTTAAACATTATAGGCGCCTTGAAATTGCCGCGCGACGGCAGCGCGGCTGCAGCGCTGCCTTGTAATTTCATATAAATAAATCACGTGAGGCCACAGCGCGGTCGTAGCGCGGCAGTCGCACGTTATATTTATATGGAATAAAAAAGCAGACCTGCAACCGCGCTGCCGTCGGGGGGCATTTTGCGGCTAATTTGAAGACACCCATAATCCATTTTAATTTTTTTTATGTACCACTTTCACAATGAACACATCTCTACACCAGTCAAGCTAGAATACAACAAAAAAAAATACAACGAGCCACTGAAGCTCTAGGGTTTGTCAAAGAAATATACATACATACATAAATACACTCGAAAAACCCTCATAACCCTCATTCTGGTCTTTGTTTTTACTATTGACAGGCTTGCCCTTGACAGCTATGCCACCTGATGAAAATTGGCGATAGGGCAAAGACGTCATCGAATTAAAAAGTAGCATAGTTCCCAACTCTAACCACCCCTCCCCCACTACATGTACCATACATCTTACAGCGAATCTCATCCTAATAATCTCCACTTAGCTTACGTTACAAGACGTACACAGGTGCACCGTGTATCCAGTGTGCTAATCCCGTATAATTAAGATGTACAATATTAACGGGAGTTGGTGCTACACTGTGTCTATTATTCAATGGATACGTGGATCCAAGGAGTCGGGGATTACAAGCTGAGATTGCCAATGTATTATGAAGATTGGGAGAAGTTTTCGGTCGTGTGTATGTGTTTAGAAGATGAAAGAAATTTCTTAAAAACATTGGATATTTTTTTTAATAACTAAAGCCCCAAGCGAACGCACACTTAGGCCGTGTTTACGGAGACGCTGCACGTTGCGTGGTGCGTTGGGCGTTTCGTCGTACATTGCAGCTGCGGGCCGCGTCATCGCTCGCGCGAATAAAAACATATGGCAATGTACGACGGATCGCCTGACGCGACGCGCAACGCGCCGCATCTCCGTAATCGAGCACTTTTTTTTTTTTTTTTTTATATTTTATAAACTAGCACTTGACTGCAATCCTACCTGATGGTAAGCAGTGATGCAATCGTCGATGGTAAACTTATTGTCTTTCTATTGTGTCTCTAATTACGGTATTCAAATGATCAATTATAGATAGGCTTGCGTCTGACCACTATCTCACTTGATGGTAAGCGATGATGTGGTCGACGATGGAGAACGTTTGCTTAGAAGTAATTTATTCACTCTTGTCTTAGAAGATGTAATAAATTGATCGTTTTAGAGTTCCATACCTCAAAAGGATAAAACGGAACCACTATAGGATCACTTCGTTGTCCGTCTATCTGTCTGTCTGTCAAGACCCTTAATCTGGGGAATTCGTGGAGGTATCGAGTTGAAATTAAAACCAAATACTCAGGTCTGTGGTCCCCTTGAAGCTTTGAAAAAACCCAACTTCTGAGTTAATGAAAAAAAAAGATACGCCGTTTATAACACAAAAAAAAATGTTTATTTCGACACTCTGACCGGAATCAAAAGTCGTACTTTTGTATACGGGAAGTACCCTATGTACGGAATCATTTATCTATGAAAATAGTTCAATTCTCGAATCGAGTCCACGCGTTCCCAAGATAAAGGGTCTTTCTTTACAGACAGATAGACAGACGGACAACAAAGTGATCGTGCAAGGGTTTCCTTTTTTCCTTTTGAGGTGACTTACTTGACTTAAATTCCTGTATCCCCTAGATGGGGCAGAGGGCGTCCACAATGCGCCGCCATCCCGTTCGGTCTTGAGCTTCGCGTTTTATTTCGCTCCAGGTCTTCTCTATGTTCTTCGCCTCTGCGATGACCGTTCGTCGCCATTTCTGCTTATGGTGGCCACGTTTTCGCTTTCCTTGGGGATTCCAGTCTAGGGCTTGCCTTGGTATATGCTCAGGATACCTTCGGAGCGTGTGGCCGATCCAATTCCATTTGCGGCGTTTGATTTGTTGGTCGATCGAAGTTTCACCGCAACGTCTCCACAGATCTATATTGGAGATTTTCTCGGGCCAGTAAATACCGAGAATACGGCGAAGACAGCGGTTGATAACGACCTGGAGTCTATGCGAGATGTCTTTTGTGACCTTCCACATCTCACACCCATACAGCAATACGGTTTTGACATTGGACCGGAATATTTTGAGCTTTTGAGGTACAGAAGCCTAAAAATGTAACATACACCTTTTTAAGCATCGTCTATCTATCATAATAAAATTCTTGCTATTGTTTTTCCAGTAATTAAAATTTATACGGCAACACTGACGTTGCATATTCCAAATACCTTTTGTAACGAAAACAGATACAAAGTCATTAATAAACCGTGCTAATTAATACTAATTATGTTATAGAAGTTAATGTAGCGTGACTCGCTTGTTTTACGTAATGTTAATGTATTCGCTGGCTATGAAAACATGTTTTTAATAATATATATATACTATATTTTAACAGTGACATCGGGTCGTACTTCGACACCCAATTTTAGTCTTTTAAAGTCTGTCTATTGGGTTCTGTATAGAACAAAAAATATATTAATAACTTTTTTTTTTCAAACATGGTTAAAGTTTTACACTAGGAAGGATTAGAATTTGCAACTCGCAGTGCAGCAGACCATTCGGTAGATAAACGTAAAACATAGTTTGTTGGAGAAGGACAAATAAACAGAAATTGTATCGCCATTTCCAATACATATACCTATGCAGTATGTATATTTTTATTAGTTATGATACAAAACAATCCTTGATTAATAACAAAATACAATACCCACGTTTTCAAAAAAAGAACGTCTTTCGGCTAAGTAGTAGTACGTGGTATGAAATTTCCTGAAAACTCCCATTGATATTTTTTTTATAATTGATAGTTTCGCGCTTGCCTGCTATCTCACCTAATGGGAAGCGACGATGCGGTCGAAGATGGAGCGCGCTTACCTAGAAGTAACCTATTCACTCTTGACTTAAAGATTTCCGGGTAAATTTTGACTAAAAAGCCGTAAACACTGAACCCTATTTTTACCTAAACCTCTATTAATAAAACATCAAAAACCGAACAACAAAAGAATCATTCAAAAATCCATTCGTAAAATTGCCAGCCGTAAAAAACAATGACTAAAATAATAAAGACACAAAAGATTTCTACCTCCGGCGAAAACATGTGACATTAGAGTTAATTGCATTGCCTGCCGTACCTAATCAGGGATATGAGGTCCACAAAGGACTTCCGTTGACACCATATACACACAATACGGTGTATTGTCAATACTATGCATGTACATAAACACGTAGACTGTTTTTCAGCGTGTAATGTGTGGAAAGGAATTCTTTTTGTTGGTTTTTCTTTTAACATTTTTTCAATCATTCTTGATTGGTTTGAGAAAATGGAGGTGGGAGTCAGAATGTCGCTTTTCTTTTATTATTATTGATAAGCACTCGTTTGTTTTTATCATACCTGTCCCCCTAGCCAAGTTACGACCGTTTCGTTTCGATTCTCTTGCGTCGAACGCCTCGAGTCGGCCACGCCTCCGATTCCTTTGTTCTGAACACGTGACTATGAGCGTGGAGATGACGTCATCAGCACAAAGGAATTGGAAGCGTGGCCAACTCGAGGCCTTCGGATCAAGAGAATCGAAGTTGAGGACGCCGGGGTCATCTTTCCAGCTACTCCTCAAATTTACTGCCATAGTTATGACATGCCCAAAGCTTTACGCTTAAACTACTTAACCGATTGTGTTGAAATTTAGAAAGAAGTAAGGTTAAAGCCCATTGTAGATCATAGGTTACTTTTTATCTGACATTCACCCAAACGAAGTCACGGGCAAAAGCTAGTAGATCAAAATAATGCGATCCAACTTCCAATATTACTCCCGACAAAACTCCAAACGAATTCAATAAAACCCACGTACGTATATTTGTCAGAAAATTTCACACAAACACTGGAAGTGTCAAAGAATAAGGAAATTTAATCCATAAGCCATAACTTTTGTTAAAAAGAACACTTTTACAAAGGATCCTCTCTGTGCCGTGACTGCGTCAAAAAGTTGATCCTATCTGCCGTGGAGCAAGGACGGAATCACAATGAATGTGGTATTTTTTTAAGGATTTTTTTTATTTGAATATTTAAAAAAAAACTGGGCAGGTGCGGATCGGACTCGCGCACAGGTAACGTACAAACTAAATTTTCAATTTCTGATTCGAGTTTTTTCTCGAAAATTTTTCTAAATCGATTTTTTTTTGGTCGTATCTAAAAATTTTCAGATTTCTGATTTAGACCTTCCTTCAAACTAAATTTCAAGGATCTAGGTCAACAGTAAGTACTCCACGAATTTTGATTCCTGTGAGAGTGTCGAAATACACTTTTTTTGCGACATAAACGGCCATATCTTTTTTCGGTAACTAATTTTTTAACAGCTTCAAGGGACCGCAAACTTGAGTATATGGTATTAATTTCAACTCGATACCTCCACGCGTCCCCAAAATATAGTCTTCTTATCTTATCTTATCTTCTGAGTATGGTTTCCGCCCTTAGTCCTATGCGGACCATTGTACGTGGGCCATGGCGGCCATAATCTTAGGCTGGTTGGAATATGCCCATTCCAACCAGCCCACCTCTCTCCAAAAACTGATTAGGATTCTGAGGTTTTTCAGGGCGTCAATAAGGGAGTTCGGGATCCTAAGGTCAGTGTGCGTGTATCAGTGATCCCTGTGCAGTTCAGGAGCACATGCGCAACTGTCTCCTCCTCCTCCAAACATGCTCTGCACAGGGTACTATACAGGTAATATAGTCTTGATAGACAGACAGACAGACAAATAGCTTCCATATTATGTAAGAAGTGAAGAAGCATGTCCTTTTTGCCAATATCACGGTGTCTATTTCACCTTAGCGATGCCACATCCAAACACTTCTACGATCTTTGCAGAAGGCGTTTATAAGTTTTTTCATGAAATTGAGTGCGGCGTCCCGGTTTAATATAACGGCTCCTCTATTCACCTCCGTAACAATATGACAAACTTTCACACGTACAGGGATCACAGTTTTCAACGAATTTCGGGTCTAAAAACTCAGTCTTGGGGATTAGTTTGATACAATTTTTTAGAACCGACATTATTTGTATAGTAGTTGTGGTAATGTGAGTAATAATAATAATAGTAGGTTGTAGATCTTTTATGATTTTTTAGCTTTTAGAGGTATGCGGACAAAGCTACGGCCTCGTAGTCCGGAGAGCCTTGCAGTCCGGAGGACTTCGCTCACGACTTGAAAGTGCATTACTTAAAAGCCTAGTTTCTATTCACTCTCTTACAGCTTGAGTACCTACCTATTCTAGATTCTTAATCATTTTTGCGTGAGACAACAAATTTAGGAACTGTTATTACTAAGGATATTTTTAATATCATGGATTTGCTCGGCGTGCAGAAAATTCAAAAGATAAAAAAGCGCGTCCCGCGTGCATACTGCACGCATTACTATAAATACTTGTATGAAAAGGACATTTGTGGAGGTTACGCATGCGGGGCAAATCCGCATGCGTGACATGCATACATATTAAAAACACCCTTAGTGTATGAATAGTAGTTAAAAATAAATCAACCTCTCCAGTATTAGGTGCAAGTTATAATTTTTCAAGCTCATGTCAGACTTGCAGTCTTGCGCTGATATATTTGAAACAAATCCGTCTTCTCACGTCGCCAGATAGCCTTGTAGTACGTACCTTGCCCACATCAATTTTAGATCTTGCCTCGCCACTGATTATACCTACCGTAATACGCGGGATAGTCCAAAAGTCTGGACTGGCCTTTGACTGGCCTGGCGGTTACGGGCCCAGTCAGGGCCATGCCAACCACTCAGGACAAATGTTTATTATTATTATATCCTTTATTTCTTGTATTACATATTTTTTTACATTTTTAAATATTTTTAACATATATATATAAAAAAAAAACATTTAAAAATATAAAAAATATGTAATACAAGAAATAAAGGATATAATAATAATAAACATATTATTATTATTATTTTATATATTTCAATCATCACTGGATCATATCATTACATTAAATTAATAAACATAAATAAATAAAATAAAATCATCGAATGGTATTTGAATTAAAAAAAAAAATATTGAAATTAAAATAACATTTTAAAACCAGTGAGTACGTGAACCATGCAACAGTGGTTCAGGTACTGACAGTCAACACGTTCGGCAAAGGAGTTCAGGATACTATTGCGGCTGGCCCGCACCCTGTTTATGTGATAAGCACGATCATTTATTCTGTGTCTGGGTGTAATTTATCTATATACATTTTGATAATAGACATGACTACAAGTCATCCGTGATGTAGTGCATTATATACATTACCACATCAAAAGGCATTGCGTTGATTGATAATCCATTACCTGTCGAGCTAAGACGTACAGCATTATACGGTTTGACTAGTTAAACAAGGGACTTGTACAATTATACGATAGTTAATATTCACACAACATGTAACTAGAGTCTGTCTAACGAAAGCGCGACTTAGAGTTTTTTTTTTTAAATTAAATTGGCAACATAATGTTTCCGTCAAAAGCACGTCAAAGATTGTCAGTATTTTGTAACAAAGATTGATTTTAAAAATATAATTACTTATCATGGATAAAACAATAAAAAGTTATGTAGGAAAGCTGTGAAATACTATGATCAGTAAGTTTAAAGAAAAACAAGAAGAGAAAGTAGTTGTTTTTGATCTCGGGTTTTTAAGTTAGTATGACATTATTATCTTGATCATTGTTGACTGACTATTAGATATATTTTACGATATGATAATAATTTTCCTTATGTTTATAGATAATCTTGAAGATATTCAAGGACTGCGCGAAATAAATAAAAAAAAACATTGAATCGTTAAGGAATTTGGGAGAAAAAACCTTTACACTTAAAACTAAGCTTTAAGAAGAAATATCTTCACTACCGCACTTTATACGTTCAAAAGCGGTCGAATTGATGTGATGAAATAGCATACTTTGAGGATGATAAAATTCAACATTTTGTGTTATTAACCTTTCCCGTGACTTTCTTGATATACGAGTAATAGTAATATACCAATAAATAAATCTTTACTCGTTTTTGTATTGTATTGGTTATTATAGCTATCCAGTATTGTTCTACTGCTGTGCAAAAGCCATCCACTCTTTCTAATGGTCTCAGTCCCTTACTCACAAGACATCCAGGTCGGTTGGCAAACCTTGAGTTTAGACTTTTGGATGTTAGTCAAAGACCAAGTCTGTATACACCATAGGTCAAATGAGGAGATTACACATGTCCATAAGCTTAAGCTTTAGTGATATCACTAAAGCGTGCCCATATGGGCAAAGTGCCCTTAAATAGTTCCTTGATGGACCAGTAACTTTTTCAGGTATTTTCTGTTCGACACGTTATTTCTTTGTCTTATCTGGCCCAGAAAGACACTACTTGGCCCAAGTAGACAATAATATATTTTAAGACGTATTGTATATTCTGTCCACCTACGTGTACGTTCCTTTGGAGCTGCTGGTTATGATTTTGGTCTTCAACATTTTTATATGTAGAGCAACCAGCATTTGCTCTAGTCCTGTGGCTGTAGGAGAGAACAGGACAATATCATCAGAGAAACGCAAATTACTTAACTTAGCTTCGCTGATGACAATGCCCTTCTCTTCCCATTCGGCTGCGAATGTCTGAAAGAAGTGGAGAATATCTTTGGGGACAACGGGACGCCCTGTTTGACTCATTCTGTTTGAAACATAGGATCTAATCTCTCTAACTTGCTGGAAGAAGTATGTGTGGATTCTATTTCTTGTTTTGTAAGGGAATTGAATATTTCTAAGTGTGTGATGCTGTTAAAAGCGTATTGAGTATATTTATTTCTAAACATTTTGTGTTCCTCATATTAGGAATATAGTTCGTCAAAAAGAACTATAAGATTGTCGCAAATACAAAAAAATACTCAAGTATCAAAATTTTTTTCTCCTAGTATGACAGTAATACCATATTCAATATTTTTTGATTTGACCTCATTTTCTCAGGTCGCGCTTTCGTTAGACAGACTCTAGAATAATTATTAAAATCTTGTTAGAGTCTGTACGGAAAGAGAAGAGTTTACAATTTGAAGGGCTGTTGTGTAAAAATAACATTTTTGTTATTGTTAAATTGAGAACTGTTACATCACTATAGTGCGACTGTAACATCTTGATATTTTGAAACTGTGTTAGACTAGCTTTTATAATAAAAATAATTATTTTTATTCAGGTTAAATATCATCATCATCATTTCAGCCGAAAGACGTCCACTCTTGGACATAGGCCTCCTCCAAGTGTCACCACAATAAACGGTCCTGTGCATCTCGCATCCACCTTGTAGGAGACCTTCCAACACTGCATCTTCTGGTACACGGTCACCACTCCAGAACTTTTCAGCCCCAACAGCCATCTGTTCTGCGAGCAATGTGCCCAGCCCATTGCCACTTAAGTTTGGCGATTCTTCGTGCTATGTCGGCAACCTTCGTTCTCCTGCGGATATCTTCAGGTCAACGTCAAATATACCCATTACAATTAGCACACTTGTGGGTTCGATTCACGTGCCAAACAAGCATTAGTATGGTTTACAAATACATGCTCCGTCTGGGTGTCTTGTGAATTTGAGTTTACATGTTTCCGAAAACAGCCACGACACGACACAGGAATTCTTCGTGGTGCAACATTTTTTTCATTACGCTGTCCATAGTTTCACTAGTTAACATTGATATGTACGAGTATAATTACGCAGGTGTGAAAGCATCATTGAATGGATCCATTGACTCGCTGCATTGCCTGTAATTAGCGTTGAGTATTAGCTCTGAATCTGTTGTATTTACATGAACACTCTAAAACTTTGACAGTGACACTTGTATTATTTTCATTCCTGCAGTACGGGGCGTTTAAGACCTCGTTCGAATACTATCATGATGGAGTTAACGGGACTTAATATTTGCTAAACTATTTTTTTTTTTTGCTGAATTTGAATAAATATAGTTCATGTATGTTAAAATTTTATTTTATTTCTTCAGTGCGGTACGAGGTCAAAATTACCCCGAAGTAGAAGACCATTGCATTATGTTTTAATAAGGCATCTTAGATAATATATTAAGCGAGAACTACATAAGACCGACGCGAACGTAGGCTACGCCTGATTTGTGCGTAGATCAACGTCGCGTGGCATCGCGTGACGTGGACCTAATGTAGCTCTACAAGTCTAGTTGCCGTATAAAATGTATGGAGAGCTTCTGCCAGCGGCTTCGCCCACATGATAATAGAAAATATATGCCTATGTTAATCAGTAAAGATGTAGCTTTCTACTGGCGAAAGATTTTTTGAAATCGGTCAAGTAGTTTTTGAGATAAATCGTAACATACAAACAATCAAATCTTTCTTCTTAATAATAATAGTTTAGAAAAGCCGAGAGTTTCAGTTATATGTAAAACCCGCGCGAAACCGGGGAGCGTCGCTGGTCTCAAATAAAATACCTCTCGATTGTTTCGTTGACAAAGATTGTCAAGCTTCTAACTAAGCCTAAAAGCAATATCCTTTGTAGAATATTCCTGAGAACTGTTCTATATAGTTCTATCTACTGCAACGGAATTCCTAACATGTTCTGGCCCCCTAGCCAAGTTAAAATCGTTTCGTTTTGCGTTAACGCTTGGAGTTGGCCACGCCCCCCATTAGTTTGTTCGAACAAAGGACTAATATATTTACTTAAGGCCAGGTTCATCTCATTTTGAACCTTTATAAACCTCTGGAAATCCACAAATATAGAAAACATAAAAAAAAAAATATTTTATAAAAATTGACTATATGACCAAGGGCGGGCAAAAATCAAAACATGATATAAATTAGTTGGCTCGAAAAAAAAAATTGCGAGTTTGACCCTAATTTACGATTTCAAACGTGTTTATCTACGAGATTACGTTATGGAAATATTTGAAAGATACAAAAAAAAAAAATAGAGCTTATTATTTAAAAACGCCTTCCAGAAACAAAAGTCAAAAATCTCTTTTTTTTAATAGAATTGCTGTTTTGGGGCCGCGAAGTCGACATAGTCCCGGGCGGAGTTCATATAAAATACTCAGTGACTACAACACTGTTCCGTTTAAGGAGTGGAATTCAATGCCGGAGTCTGTTTCCTGGTAGCTACAACCTAGAAGATATCTGTGTATCCAAAATATCTGAAGAAAGATGTGTAATAACATCATAATCACGTAAGAGTTGTTGTATGAAAATGTACCTCGGGGTCGGCACGGGCCTTAAGAGCACCGAACCCGAGGTACATTTTTGTTAATTATAAGAACTGTGATTTTTTTCTACATAAATACTAACAGTAGTAATTAACCTTTATTTAATAAATTTATCAGTTGAAAATAATTTTTTGTTTATGTAATAAATAACTAGGTTGCGTATAAAATATGGTCTTACCTTCTCATAATAGTTTCTAGATCCTCGTTTTTCTGTTTTGTACCATCACTTGCCAACTAAACGTGAGAAGTGGTATATACATATTACGTTTGCATATTACAAAAAAACAGTAAAACAGTTTTAGCTCTTAGTTAAATTAGCAGATAATAATCAAAACGAAAACATCGCTCCAAAACAGCCAGATAAGAATAATATATAAGAGTAATATATAATCACATAACGCCGTCTAGTTCTAAGCTAAATAAAGCTTGTATTATAAGTACTAGACAACTGATAAACATACTTATATATTTCTAAATACACACATATTATAGATAAATAACACCCAGATACAGAACAAATGATCGTGCTCACAGAATCATTTGATCTGGGTTGGAATCGAACCCACGAACTCCGGCATAACAGTCACGGCCATTAACCACTAGATAAACAGGCCAGTCAACTTTAAAATCAAAAGTCCAAGTTAAAAGACGAACTCAGTTCATTTTACTCCAAAGACTAATTTGAACTGAGAGTAAACCGAGTTGTCTTTCCGCGCACTATAATTCTTTTTCGTTTTGTTAGTTAGAACTATTTCAAACAAGAGCTCAAAAGTAAAACCAGTGAAAAATGCTGGCTGAAAAGCGGAACTTGGCAAAACTCCAGATTTTACCAAAAAGAACGGCTAAAATAAATCCAATCCACGGTTGAATAAAAACTCCATTTCTGTATATATTTAACCAGCACGGAGGACTTTCGCTTTCATGATTTCTATTTGAGTTTTTAATAGTCTTAGAAAAATAGGAAAGAAATACCTACTACCGACTTTAATGTAAAAAAAATAACACAAAAATAATGTAAAATAACTTTAATTTCGGAAGTGAGTGTTGCTATAATAGTTTGGTAAATAATAATAAATTAATTTATCTTGGAAACCAGTCCATGTGCATAGATCATGAAATTGACAGTATAATACTAAATTACAAAAAAAAAAACTGGTCAAGACTGCCGGCGGTCTGGCTTATAAGTGAATGTTTAAAAAACATTACAAAAAACCGGCCAAGTGTAAGTCGGACTTACGCACGAAGACTTCGTACTATTATACATATATAATACGTGAAAGAAGGCTTGTTTAGCTTCAAATAAATAATAAACAGACAGGATATAAATTGGGATGAACTAAGCATTGCTCACTATAACTCACACACCACACAACCTCACTAGTCACACTCACATCCACACTCACTCAGGTTGCACATACCACATCTACACGCGCGATCTGGGCTTTGTTTGTATAATTTTTATCCGACTTCAAAAAGAAGGAGGCTTTAAGGTTAACTTGTTTCTTTTTATTATTATTTTTTTCAATTGGTCTAGACACAACATGCAGAACAACATGCAGTTTACACTGTGTCTAGACCAATTGCATAAAAATTACAAGTGGTGGAAGTTTGGCGTCACAAACAAATCTTTACTTAAAAGGTATCAAAATGCCTCTTGTAATTGAAATAGACATTTTTTTTTTTAATTCAACATCAGAATGGAAAAAGTTATTATATGATTGATACTTCAAAAAAAAAAAGTAATTGGACTTACTTTAATTATTGCAAGAATGAAGATTGCCAAAATAAAATGAAATTTGTTGGATCAATATGCGTCATTAAATTGTTGAGTAGTCAATTCTCCAATATTTTGACTATTTCAATAGAAAACATTCTAAGGAAAACAAACAACAATAAAAAATTAAAGCATGTGAAATCACCTGCCCGCTTTTTGATCGCGTGGGGATTACGGCCCATTCTCTCTTCTAGAAAGGGGAAGGTCCCAGATGTGTCAATATTTTTGGCTATCAAAATCAAATCAATCAGTCATATCTAGACTCCAAGATCGTTCACTAGGGTAAACCATGCATACATTCCCCATTCGGTGCTCCACTTGCAAAACTCAGGCAAGCGTTTAAAATTACATAAACTATACACTTAGTGTACACTATGTGTACTGTCACTGTATAATACGAGTATTATGTCTCAAAGTTTGAAGAAAGTTTCGATGGTGAAGTTCCAAAATTGACTCAAAGCAGCAATTCCAAATTTGAAAGGTTGAAGGTCGTCTCAGTATGTTAGATAGAATGGCACGTGGAACGACAGGGTCACCATGTAGTGTGGTCGATCCCCCCTAGCCAAGTTACGACCGTTTCGTTTCGATTCTCTAGCGTCGAACGCCTCGAGTTGGCCAGGCCTCCAATTCCTTAGTTCTGACTTCATCTAGTTAGAACAAAGGAATCGGAGGCGTGGCTATCTCGTGGGGTTTGACGCAAGAGAATTGAAACGAAAGGATCGTAACTTGGCTAGGCCTGCTGATCATGTTAGGTTAGAAGTAGAAATAATACGACTGTTTGGTTTTAAGGTTCAGTGTCACAAGATATAATTAATTATAAAACAGTATTGCTGACGAAGCACTATAATAAGGCTGTCTATATACAAAAATGGTTATACACTACACCAAGTTAAACCTGCATTGTATAGTTTACATCGCCGTCATACTTATAAAATAACCAGATCGGCTCAAATAAGCATCAAATTTTAAATGCGTGTCTAAGTTCAGCAAGTGGAAACGTTACTGACTGGGCCATGTAAGCTAGGTTCACCATATATCCTTCAAGCCACCTAGTACATCTAATCATTTATACCACACCTCGTTGTGACGTTGCATAATCAAATTACGCGTAAACCATTTTCTGAGCTGGCATTTTGTCCACAACTGGAGTATAAACCGCTTGTTTCACCCAAAAATATTTACAAAAGGTGCTTTTATTCGGTGTTAGAAACCAAACCTTGTTACAGTTTCTTTAGAAAGCGAGTAAAACCGCAGAAACTGTAAAGGCGCTTTCAATTTATGCACTTTTGACGGCCTGCTGCGGTGCGTTAGTCGTAGGATCGTTTTTTTTTTTACAGAGCACTCGGTGCGGCTACCGCGCGGCGAACGGTCGACAACAGAACGGCAACGTCGCAAGCACCACGTGTTCAACGCGGTGTTCAATAGCAGCATCACTGTCATACAAACGGACGGCAGCCAGATACGTTTTCAATTTAGACGCATGTTGTCGGACTGCTAACGTACTGCTACCGTCCGGTTGCGGCAAGGGAAACGTGCGGCCACGGTCCGACATGAAACGTCTAAATTGAAAGCGCCCTAAGACTAGAAAATAATATTTTAACCTCTGTTAGCTACGCGCTCAAGATTTTCTAATATTATGACGTCAGGGCGGTTACCCGGTTACTGTTTCATAAATAGTTTAACTTTCACGTCTTCACTAAGAATACTTGCTATAGTTTATTAAAAATATGAGAGGAATAGCTTATAGTGTGTCTTAATATATTTACTTTATAACGTACATAATAGATAGATATATAAGTAGAAGAATCATTCACTCATAACGGTAAAGGAACACATTTTTTTTTTTTATAAGAATAATTTTTATTTTATACATTTAACACACACAGTAACAGTATAGAATGACATGAGATACATATATTAGTTGTACAAACACAGACCAATAGAAATAAAATGGACATTTGAGTCCTAAACTATGTAAGTAAAATAAATACTAGTATCTCATATAATATGAAAAAGTTTAAAGGAGAACACTCGTTTCTTCCCGTGGTTTAGACTCATTGACCTAGCCAAGTCTATTTCTATGGCCATCAGAGAATTTAAAACTTAAAATGTCAATGTATTCCACAAATTTCTTGGATAAATAATTTAATGTCCTGGCTTCTCGTAGCATAGCATCAGCCTTACAATGTTCCCACTGCCTTAGTCCCAAGGCCTCGTCTCTAAGAGAGGGAGTGGGCCACGGATATCTATGGAGTGGGCCATAATCCACCATGCTGGCCCAGTGCGGGTTGGTAGATATCACATGTCTTCGAATTTCTGGTTCTAGGACATGCCGGTTTCCTCACGATGTTTTCCTTCACCGTTTTGAGAGCAGTGGTAATGAAATAAATTACACAAAGTAATGGGCAAGGTTTGAACTCGCGAACTCGTAAATCGGAGCCGTTACCACTCGCCCACCCCTGCTCTCAATCCAGACTTCTCATCTATTGAAATAATGCGCTCAATCATTGCCTATATTTAAAAAAATCTTGTGATCCCATATTACCTGTCGCTGTGATTTATCGGTAGTAATCATTATATATTTTTGAACATAGCAAAAAGAAAGAAAGAAATATATTTTATTTAGCACACAAACCTACACAAATACAGAGTGAATACACAGTGTGAAGAAAAGACATAAAAAAACAAAAGATTAAAAAAAAGTTAAAATAGTAGAAGGAGGTAGCAGTTTCAGTATGTACATATGTATTTATTATATTGCATAATTATATATTTGGATTACGGGACTTTACTCACCTCTAAACACATAATTATAAGTTTTTTTTTAAATAAATGGATGGAATTCCAGACTTTTTGAAAAGTATGGGTAATATCAGTTATGTCAGTAAAAAAAAAACAGTAATAGTGACTTTTTTTAGGTGAGAAAATCATTCAATGGCATCTCACTCTTGGGCGGAGCACGAGGGTATGTCAGACTTTTACTGACTAAAAACCCACTACTGTTCCTTCGTTGATCCACACAGTGGTGACACCCGGGCGCCATTTCCACACGAATCCGGTAAAAAACGAAAAAACAAGTGGTTAACATTGCTTTTAAGTAAAAACGAATATAAATGATGGTCCGCTGGTTATCTGATTACCGCGAATTCATTTCCCGTGTCGGTTACCACGAATTCATTTTGCAGATAAAAATGGTGCTTTAATATCTATGATTATTTCATTAAAATAAAGCAATCATAAAATAGTACATTTTGATAAAGGTGTAGAAAGTTTGTGTTGCAAGTGTGATATGGGGCCGAGGGCTGCAGTGTCAAATTTTCACGTGTATCAAACGACGTTTTTCTATACACTTACGAGGAAATACTGTCTCTAAATATTATGACGCATTTTTGTTCATTTTGTACTGAAGAAAAATTTCTAAAGTTGCCGTACATTTTAGTTTTGATTTAGATGGCAGCATGCTATCGCAAGTATTTTTTCCTTAATCACAATATCTGGTGGCGTAGGCGTAGCTTCTCAAAAATTCTCTTCAAATCTTAAATTCAATTTTTTTTTTACGAATAAATAAGATATATATTATTTTATAATAATATAATAGTATTTTAATAGACTTTTTCCCTCCGCTTAACCTTTGCAGTTTGAAGGAAAAGCTATTTAATATTAAAAATAGAAATTCAAATATTTTTGAAATTAGAACACAGATAATTGTTAATTTGTTGATAATAATAAATTATTGTGTAACTAAATATTTTGTTTATAGTTATTCTGTTTATTCTTCTTCTTTTCGAATCGATGGTAAACTCGTTAAATTATCATAAACACAATTTAAATTGTCATTAAATATGGAAACCTTAAAAATCTGCGCCTCTTTGGTATAAAAAAAATAAAAATAGTCACCCTTGACCGTGACGAATTGGGAAAGAAAAAAGCCTTTGTTATGATAAATAAAAAAAAAACACGAGAATTACATAAATGGCATATTGAACCTAATTGTAGTGCGATATAAGTCAGTTTTCGATGCAGTGTATTGAAAAATAAATGAATATCTCTTGTCTATACTTAAATATGTATTTAAAAACAGTCCAGTAGTTTTTGCGTTTATTAATTACAAAAAGAAACAATACAAATCTTTCCTCTTTATAATATTAATGTGGAACGTTATACGGAAGAAACAGTCCTCAAATCATAGTTTTTTTTTTCTTAAAAAACAACATTCTTGAGTGGTCACCGACAAACCCGGTACAACTCCAGCCACGACACCAAAATTATTAATTCTCTAGCGTAGCCAAGCTAAACTTGTACATTTACAGCTTAAGCTGTATAACTTTGTCTTAGTTCCCAAATTGTTTTAGATAAGTTCAGATATCCTGGCGACTTCAGCAGTCACTTCATTAGTTGAATTTAGTATCCCATGGTCGATGGGGCCGAAAGATTTTGTAGTGGTGAGACACAGCGTTTTTTTAAATGGTAAGCAGTGATGCAATCTTTGATTGTGAATCCGCACTAGTTTATTAAGAGCCTATTCACTCTAGCCTTGAAGACACCTAAATTATAATCAGACGGGAAGACCGCTGCAGGTTAATTGTTCCAATCCAGACCAGGCTAAATAGACATAGATGGCTTAGTCCGGTCCGTAGAGGTATTATATATAAGTACAATGTAAGTGTGAACACAAGCGCGTGGAAAGGCTAGCATCGTATTAGCATTCATCGATATTTTGTGCGTCAAAAATCGGTTCCGTATTCTACTCGATTATAATATTTTAGTGTGATATTCCGAGTTGCTCGGAATGTTAGCAAACAGCTAGTCAACAGTTCATGTGACCAAAAGGCTGGGTTTTTTTTGGCCAACAAATCAGCATTGCTATTTAACGTGGCAATACTGCCAGCCTTTACTTTCTGACACATGTTTGTATATATTATTATTAGTTTTTATTTATATTAGTTTAGTTCAAGTAAGTATATATAAAGATATAAAGAACTTATATTCTATGATAAACAAATAAATAAAAGATAAACATTGTAAATAAAATATTAATTAAATATAAAAGTCGCAAACATAATTTGATAAGTTATAAAAAATAATTCGTGATTGATTATATTTTCGAATTATGTTCCACTTTTCATTCTAAGTAAACCTAATTTTCAAGGCATTTGCTTTCAAGTAGGTACCGAAATTTAAATATCAGAAAATAATATTAAACTATTCTTTTATTTTCAGAGCAGCTGACCATTTGTTCGGAGTTCTACTCCAAGATGTGAGGCTAATGATTCAAGAACTGTTCGTGGTTCGTGGGTCCAGTTTCATGGACTATTGTACTAATGGTTCATGGACTATTTGAGAGACAAAAACCTTTGTCAACCTTATGGGTTTTTGAGCACGTCAAGTCCAGTGTTTGTCTGATGATAATAGGAGGAGGAGGGACACATTTAAAACTAATTGAAAGCTATCATACTAACTATTATAATGGAAGAAAAATAAGTCTTCCTTTCCGGAAATTAGTTTTTTTTTTAATTTTATCATCTATTTATATTCCAGAAAACTGTAAATTTGTAAAACGTAACTCAAAGCTTTATTAAAAAATACGTGACCCACCTCGCCGATATGCAACAGTTCAAACGTCTACAAAATATTTAAAATAAGAATTTTATGTAACTATTGCTACAAATATTCCTAAACATTTATATATAGATATATCGTTATAGAGTGAAAACCCGAAAAGACTTTCGTAATTTTATTTTATAATAATTGGTACTTAGTTTGAATATGCATGCCCCTAATACAGGTAAGAACGATTTCCTAATATGAAGTAGCAGTTATGGTGGCTTTGGCAGCTAATGGGTAATAAAAGTGTGTAATTTAGCAGTCTAAATTCTGTAAAATACCGCCCAGAAAAACATATTTTTTTTTTAATACTTTATTAAATTTAGACTGCCAAATTACACACCTTTGTTACCCATTGCCTGCCAAAGTCACTGTAACTTAAACATTATAACAGGGCATTGTTCTTACCTACATATGTTGAGGGCATGCACTAACAAACTACCAGCTTTTACAAAATGACGAAAGCTGGCAGCCACGGGCTCTTAGGCCATCAATTGGATATCGGTAAGTTGTATTTCAAAAAAAATGCAATAGTGCCAAAACTAGGCAGTGCCTGTATCTTGGAAAATTAAAAAAAAAAATACCGAAGGACGTCAAAACCGATGAAAGTGACGGAATATTATTAAATTGTCGACGAATACAGATGAATTCTTTAATTATGACTTTGTACCTATTTTGTACTCAGGAACAGAAAATCTTTTTATTTTTAAAATTATTTTTATTTATAGACTTTATTTATAAATGTAGTTTAACATTACTTATTTTATTATAGAAATTTTTATTTCTATTGATTTGTGTTTTTAATTTATTTGGCAGTTTTAATTGTTTTTTTTTTAAATTTTTTTTTGTAATATTCATTAATTGATCTCTTACATCGCTATGCTAACTTGATGACAATTCTAATGTTATTTTTTGTCTATTTTTTTTTATTATTATTTTATTTCTACTGTATGTGTGAGGTACGAATAAACGTGTTTTCTTTCTTCTTTTTTTATTTTTTTTTTAAGACGTTGTGAAACATATTAATATATTATTATGAGATTGGAAAAAAGATTTTATTAAATTGAATAAAATCAGGTGTGAACATCTGACATTTTATTTCAACGATTTTTTTTTTGCGTTGTTGCAAATGGTAGTAATATGTTCTTTTAGTAGCTTCTTGTTGTACTGAATTTTTTGGTTACTTATTTATTTTTTTAATTTAGTTATTAACTCTTCTTTAAAATTACTCTTCGAATTGGATTACTGTTCTAAGAAAGTAATTTAATTTTCCTTTTACTTCCATATAGAGGAAGTAACTTTTTTAATTAGGTACATAATTTTAATGATAGTCGTTATTATATAACTAATAGATAGCTTATCTGTAAGATGATGCAGAAAGTTAAGTAAACACCCATGTAAAATATAACTGGTAGATAAAAATAAGTAGAACTCGTATAATCCAATAGATAACTATTGCGTCGAATTCATTTTTTTTTTTAATGAAATCGTGTCTTAAATATATTTTTTTTAATGTACTGTACTATCCATAACATCATTAAAATATTAGTTCCATAATAACTTAAAAATAGTTATCATAATTTTTGATTTATTTTTAGCAATTTAGCACTAATTCAAATAAATAAATTATTACGTAGAAAAACGTCGTACAAATATCTTTTCGGATCAAAACTGCATTACTTAAACACAAAACACTTACCTTAAACAAAATCTTCACCAATCACTCATAACACACTGGAAAATAAAATAAAAAATGCTCACACACAATACAGTAATCACTAACTAAACGACGTAAAGTTTTCCGCGTCGTCTGACGAGCGACAAAATCTCGCCCCCATACGTCTTACCTCGCGAAAGCTCGCGGTCAACTGACTGTATTTCTCGACTGCTAGTCTCCACTTTCATGAAATGAACTGAAACTCTCATTACCATCACACAATGACGTATACAGCCTTATCACTCACGCTAAATTGAGTTTTCAGGGGTACGAGTAAGGTATGAAGTTGTGTAGCAAAAAAATTGTTTTCGAAGTCCTCGGCTGTTTGTTTGGGAGGGTCGCAAGGCGGGAATGAGTGTGTCGAAAAAAAATAAGCCAACCACGTCTCAGTGAGTTAAGGCTTCAGGGGCGGGTTTCCACTGAATATCTTTAATTAAAAGTCCAAGTTTCCTTGGTTCGACGTTGTAATGAATTGAAGTTTGTAGGATAAAAATTCTGAGTGACAGTAGGATGTGACTATGCAGCTTTATAGGAAAAGCCTGCGGTAATTTTGAGGGAAAATGAAGAGAGGAAAACTAATTAACAGAGAGTGTAGATTTTGCGATGCAACGCTTTGAAATGCAGCCAGTGTTTGTACGTGAAATTTTGTTGAATATCATGGATATTTAAACAGAGTTTACGCTGTATAAAATTTGAACGGTAAATATAAAGGTACGTGGTCAAATTATGTGTGATTTCAGAGGCTCTTCATCTGAATTTACGCTTCGGTGGCGTTGTTTACATACATTGAAATACAGGTGATTAATATTGATTAAATATGTGGAAAATAAATTACATATGTAATTTATGTTTATTTAGAGAGCAGCTTTACGTTTATTTCTAGCATTATTTCGTGAAATCGGAATTAATTAAAGCATAAAATGAAGTGTTTGTTTCCTGATAGCTTCAACCTTCTTTAACTTAAGAGTGGATGGGTTCCTTCTAGATAAGTTTCGTCGTCGACTATATCATCTCTTACCATCAGATGAGATAGTAGTCTTCATTGTGTGTGTCTGTGTGCTAAAATAAACGTGTTTTCTTTCTTTCTTTCTAACGTGAGCCTCTCAATAATATAAATAAAAAAAAAAAACATTTCCTAACAAGCAATTTGTAGAAATACACACATCTATATGTTATTTAATTTTTAGTTAGATATGATATTAATGTTTTATTAAAAATATTTTTAGTATGTAAGTTTCCTTGTATAACGCCTTGGATATCCTCTGCAACGTTGGAAAAGTGCTTGAAAATAAATAAATAAATCTATATATACCTTGTGAATATACAGCGCAGTATTACTTGTATAAATGATAAAGAGATATTTATTTTGTAAGTAGGTGTTTAAAAAAAAACACGCGTCAATTTTAACTAGATGAGGCCGACCTCATTACTTGTAATTAAAATTGAAGCATGTGTGTTTTTTTAAAACCTGTTTGACTACCCGGAAACCTAAAACACTGATTTTTTAGGTTTCTTAGGGTAGTCAGTTGAAATGAAGGCCCTGAGAAGAAATACTGAAACAAACTCAGGGGTGAATCTAGATCCCTTTGAAGTGTTAAGGGGAAAATACATATCAACAGCATATATATATACACAAGGGTAGGTAACTGTCTTTTATGGATAGCATCACTACATAGTTTAAAACCAAGTCGCTTCCCGCTGTCTGTACCTATGTATGTTTAGATCTTTAAAAGTACGCAACGGATATTGATGCGGTTTTTTTAATAAATAGAGTGATTCAAGAGGAAGGTTTATATGTATAATACGTGCATAATATATTTAATATCACCATTGATCCCGTACGAAGCTGGGGCGGGTCGCTAGTTGTTTATATCACGAATATTTTATTAAAATAAATAACTAATTAAGTAATGATTACTAAATACCATAATGAATTGCAGCCTTCAAAGTGAAAAAAAATAATGTTTGTGGAAAGTAATGACTGAATTAGTATCGAAATATGCAAGTCACCTTAAAACTTCAGCAAAGAAAAAAAAGAAACACCGACAAGATAGCTTTTATTTTGATTACCATCGACTTTATCTGAAATCAATCTTCTCAAATCAGATTTTGATGGGTTCAAAGGCTGAAACAAGATTGGAATACCGTCTCTTTCTTTTAAAGGCGTGGTCTAATTCCCGCGCATGCCCAGATGCCTCAATCTTAAGAATAAGATTCTTGATTTTTTGCCTCTAGTGCGATAATACATTAGATATATACAATGGGTATACATAAAAGTGGTATATACTTTGTATGTTTCTCGTGTGCCTTGAAGAATGTGTAAGTTTGTGCCTTTCCAGACATATTCTTCGAGGGTTTCTTATTGCTTGACTTTGAGTTATATTTCTTCAAGCATTACGCAACTAACCACGCTAAATTATATAAGACTAGATTTTGCCCGCGACTCCGTCCCGATGAATGTTGGTTATTGTAGACTCAAAGTTGAAGCTGAATAAAAAGTTACCTATATCTTTCTCTGGGCTTCAAGTTTACTCCGATCCAAATTTCATCAAATACAGTTCAATTACCCGGCCCCGGCACGATAGGCTAAGAAGGAACGGGGTAGGTTTTTAGTCAGTAAGAGTCTGACACTACTTCCCGCTCCGCCCAAGAGCGGGATTTGTCATTGGATGATTTTACCTACAAAAAAAAAAACGAAAAAAAAATACATAAAATACATATAAATACAGATCAATAGTTTAGGCGTTAAATCTTAACAGACAGTCATTTTCACATTTAAATATTAGTATGGATATAACCCAAAAAATCGCCAAGCTTAAGTGGTAGAAGGCAGGATATATTGCTCGTAAATTAGATGATTGATTGTGCTGAAAAGTTTTGACATGGCGACGACGTAGCGGAACAGCTGGCAATGGGTAGTACGCTGTCCGTCCGTCCAGTAACAGACCGGTCCGAACACAAGTCGTCTACGGCGCGCACTGTTCCCGCGCGCCTCAAGGAGTTGTCAGCAAACTGTAGGGGCCCAGCAGAGCCGAAGCCTACTGGGTCCAAGAGTTAGGTGAAAATGAACCCATAGCCCTGGATCGAAGGCAATGAATGGAACAGGGAAGGTTTTTAGTCAGTAAGAGTCTGAAACTATCTCCCGTCCCACCCAATGGCGGGATTGGTTATTTGATGATTTACCTACCATAAAAAAAAAAAAACGTAGCGGAAGGCGCAGCGTTGGAAAACCTTGTACAACGTAGATCGACGACCTGGTGAGGATCGTGGGAATGGATGCGAGACGCACAGGACCGGTCCCTGTGGCGACACCTGAGGGAAGCTTATGTGCAGCAGTGGATGTGTTTTGGCTGAAATGATGATGGATTCAATAGGGATTGATCGTACCGTATGCAAATAAACTTATAAAATTTCTGCCTTACCAAAGAGCATCGACCCTGTGCCTGGTAGAGATCAGATAGGCGATCGTTCCATGCTGAATACCAGTATTTTACTGATATTCAGCTGTATTGTTAGATTGAAAACCATCATAAGGTAGCTAGGATACTGCTAGAGGATGAAAGTCAAGCTGAATTTTCGTCTCAAAAAAGACTGATTACTTGTAATACCCAGTACAGTAAAATGTGACGGAGGCATATGTCGTACAGACTATCACGCATATTTAAAAAAGATAAGTATAATATTAGTATCCAATTTAAACACCTACGCGGCAAATAAAATGAACCCGTTGCTTTGGTTACGCGCAGCCTTGTACTTCGATTTAGACCTGAAAATGGGATTAAAATGGGTTACTGCGCATTAAAGGTCAATCGCCATGATGGTTCAACTTGTGGGTCGAGGGTTATACGTCTTTTACTAATAACTTAAATTAAAAAGTAACTTTGAAAATGTTCAGTGCAAATACGATATTTAGGAAAGTACATATTTTTCGAGAAAATAAAAAAAGAAAAAAAATACGTCCCACCTTCTATTTTCGGCGGTAGATATAATATCTTCAAATGACTGCTCCCGCTCTAGGGTGAAACAGGAGGGCGTATCAGAATTCGACTGACTAAAATCCACCTGTTTCCTTCGGTTGCCCTTTGCGTTCTAGGGTCACGGCTGTTTTTTCAAACGTTACTGCAGCTCAAAAACCTGCCACGTACTATCATGATGCTGATGTCAGAAAACATCACAAAACAAATATACACGAATATGTTAAAAACAGTACAGTTTATCAATCGGTTAACTATCTATATTATAATTAGTCTTATCGCGTAAAAGGTCAAGGGGTTGTCATAATATACTCGCACTTAATTATAATATATGTCCATGTGTACCTAATCAAACATAAACATCTTTGAAATAGACTCTAGACAGACAAACGTATATCTGAACTAGCATCTCTTCATCTACATAAATGATACATATTTTGCAAAAACGTTTTTCAAAAACACTTTTACACGTCAATTTTTTTTATCAGTTTAAACTAGATGAGGCCGGTGTTTCCTAGCTGACTACCCTGAGAAGCAACACCGAAACAAACTCAGGGGTCAAAGTCTCTTTTAAAGTCCATACAGCAAATATGTAATGGTCAAATCGTATGAGAACCATGCAGATTAGTGTCTGAGATGGTCTTTTGAGGAAAGAACCATACAGATTTGTGTGGACCTGTGCAGTCAGTGTAAGCATTTGTCAGTATTCGTATAGCTCAACTTAGGACTACTCAGGAGCTCAACGAGTTGACGAACAATACCAATGAAAGGACATTTGGGTAGGCCGCAGAAATACTCAAATTGCCAGACATACGTCAAAATAATAATAAAAAAAAAAAAACAATGATCGACATAGTCCTCATATTCACAATTTTAAACGGAAATATATAAAATAAAATGTTAAAAATGTAATATTTACGAAAGTAAATATTTGTGTCAAGGATGAATATAAAAAAAAAACAAATAAATTCATATCGTAAAATAAAAACTAATGAGTTTATGATTTGCATCATCTGTAATTTAACGACTTGTATTAATTCTGAAACAAATAAATAAATAAAAAATAATAAATAAATAACAAGTTTTCAATGAAAATATTTTTTTCATAACAAGCTTTTACAGCGCGGATGGAAATTATATACGAGTAACTACTCGTATATAATTTCACTCATCAATCTAGACCATTCCAAAAATTAATTTCTTTAAGTAAAAAATTCGAGTTTAAAAAAAGGTACTTTATTTTTCATATTTATCTTTAAAAATTGATAGAGATTCATGTACCGAATCGACGGGATTAAAACGACCAAAATATAACGGTGTATAGTGGTAGTCTTTCAAGGGCAAGCCTTTGCAAATATCTCTACCACTACTTACAGTATTCAAAAATTAGCTAAACTTCATGAATTTCAGCTTTCAGAGCTTCAAAAGAACCTAATTAAATGTCGGTGATTTTTTAAGCTTTGGCCATCATTAATATTTACTCCTATATCGTAGATACGTTCACAAATATGTAAACTCGAGATCGCAGTCAAGCACTAGTTAATACCAATAAAAAAAAAATACACAAGACAATCAGACCCGGATTAACTATTTGCAATCTATGCAAATATTTGTTCCTTGTGGGATTCGAACTCGCGAGATGCAGCGCTGCTGCCAAACATACATTCACATACATATATTTTCATATAATATCCAAAACCGACAGTTTAGGGCCGTTTCCACTGAACGAAAACGAGAGGTAAATTAAACTTCTGTAGAAAGTTTAACAATGTAATAATGAGCTTGCCTATTTTTATACACATTTTGTATCTTTAGGTTATTTCAAGAATATTGGATTTTTCTTCAGTGTCTTTTTTGGGTGGATAATCATTATGTGACCTTTTAAAATTATTGGTCTGACGGAAATTTTGGTGAAAAATCACTGACTATTCTTAGTGATCCTGTTTAGTCAGTAGGATTCTGAGCAGAAAAGTATATTTGAAGTGCGACAAATAATTATCCCACACCGATCTATTACCAAAAAAAAAAGACGTCCACTGTTGGACATAGGCCTCCCCCAAGCGTCGCCACAATGGCCGGTCCTGTGCGTCTCGCATCCATCGGACTCCAGCGACCCTGACCACATCGGTCCACCTTGTGGGAGGCCTTCCAACGCTGCGTCTTCCGGTTCGCGGCCGCCACTCCAGAACCTTTCGGCCCCAACGGCCATCTGTTCTGCGTGCAATGTGCCCAGCCCATTGCCACTTAAGTTTGGCAATTCTACGTGCTATGTCGGCAACCCTGGTTCTCTTGCGCATATCTTCATTTCTGATTCGATCACGCAAGGAAACTCCGAGCATAGGCCTTTCCATTGCCGTTTGGGTGACTTTGAGTCTTCTTATGAGGCCCATTGTAAGCGACCACGTTTCAGAGCCATATGTCATCACTGGCAACACGCACTGGTCATAGACTTTCGTCTTGAGACACTGTGGTATGTATTATTAACTATACATAACATTTTCAAAACAACTAAAATCAGGCAGCTAAAGTGTGGATTTTTCTTACAGCAAATTTATATCACATTAAATATAAATTTCGCACAAGCGGACAACTATAAAACACACAACAAAATTTAAAGTAACATTAATTAAATTCTACTTAAAATTAAAAATAAATAAAATAATTATATGTACGAAATACAATACATAAGCATACTCGCACTTTAGATATTTACAATAAATAAAAACCTAGACATACATACATTCCTCCTTCTCATGGCAATATAGTTATTAAAATCTTATACTATACTTACCGCAATGGTCAGAGTAGAGCTTAACTGGAGGTAATGAAACCGGCCTTCGTTCAAAATAAAAACTCGTAGCTGTCTACGGCGTAGCACTTGTGACGGACGCGTAGCACTCAAAGGCCTACGCGCCGCGTCGCCTTCGTAATTTTCATATTCGTTGTGACATTCATGAATGCATGTGCTGACAGCATCTATAACATAAACAAATTTAAATCCCGACAGATTCGTGCAATTATTTTTAATTAAATAACTTAAATATTACTTATTTTATTTTTATTTTAAAAGTGGCGCCAGTGACTGAAAAGTTGAAAGGAAATCGTTTGTCTTGGTGAAGAGAAGGGATGAAATGCAAGTTACTAAAAGAGTTATGAGTTTACACATAGATGAATGGAGAGGAAGAGGGAGGCCAAAGAAGAGATGGAGGGATTGTGTGAGGAGTGATATGAAAGAAAAGGAACTTAGTGACAGTGTGAAAAAAACGTGTTGCGCCAACTCCAAATAATATGGGATAAGGGCAGGAAGAAGAAGAAATAACCTAAATGTTAGCTAATTACAAATGTTTGCAACCTAACTACGCACACATTGTATGTACACAATCAAATGCCTCTGGCATTTCCATGCGATTACAATTTAGGTGTCTTCAAGGCAAGAGTGAATAGGCTCTTAATAAACTAGAGATGCACCATCAACGCCTGCATCACTGTTTACCATAGTGGGATCGATGTCAAGCAATGGTCTATGATTAAAAAAAAAGTACACTAGACGTCGAAGTACTCCTTCACATCGCTAGCATCTGGTCACGGTGAAATTATGCCCAGAAAATTGACAGCATTGCCACGTTGCATGTCAATATTAATTCTTGAGATAAGTAACACGCCAGTTCTTCGGTTGCGCAGAGCGTCGATCAGTCGCTGAGAAATATGTTAGAAAAGATGACGTGTAATTAGTGCCATGACTTTGTTATTCCATTTAAATAAAAACGTGCGACTTCTGCGCTACAGCCGCGCGTCATTTATTATTATACTAGCTTCTGCTACCAGCTTCGCCCGTGTAACAACCCCCGTTTTACCCCTTTAGGAGGAGAGGTTCGTAAAATCTTTTCTCAGTTGATGTCTACACCCTATAAGGAACCTACAAGCCAAATTTTTAGTTTGTATGTGTTATAGTTTCTGAGATTTATCAGTGAGTGGTACCTATGTCGCTATAGATGACGCGCGGCTGCAACGCGGTTGTAGCGCGGCAGACGCACGCTTTTATTTATAAAGAATAACAAAGCAGCGCGGTGGCAGCGCTGCAAAAACGCTGCCATTTCGCGGCACTTTATAGCTAATTTGAAGGCCCTAATACAAAATAAAATGAACAAAGAGAACTCCGGGGGCCTTACCATGACGTGTTAAAATGTCAAGCGTATACAGCTATACACCTTTTATAGCTCCATCCCTTTAACAGTTCAGTTTAGGTCGTCAAATGGATCGTTGAGTCCTCTGCACGCTTGACGTCGACTCCGCCAAATCGCTGTCACCCAGAAACATCCCTAGAAGACTAGTTGCATTAGGTACCAAGTTGAATGGCCAAGCTTATTCTTTCTCCATAGAACGGACCAGCATTCTGGTCACGCTAAGGCGGTGTTTATGAAGACGCGGCGCGTTGTGCGGCGCGTTGGGCGGTCCGTCTTACATTGCCATGTTTGTGGTCACGCGTGCGATGGCGCGGCCCGCTGCTTGCTGCAATGTACGACGAACGCCCAATGCGCCGCATCTCTGCAAATACGGCTTGAGAGTCGATCAGTCGACGATACAAAACTGTAACATGTACATTTTACAACTTAATATGATATAGCATTCACTGTGTATGCACAGTAAATATATACAGTAAATTCAGTCAATAATTTTGGATAATTAAACAGTTCTAACTGCAAAATGAATGGTCATTAGCAGAATTACTAAGCGATGATTAAAACTCCGCCGGCTGGTATTTTATGGGTTTTGGCAGTACATAGTGGATAATTATAGCATAGCATAGCATCAACCTTATAATGTTCCCACTGCTGAGATACAGGGCTCCTCTCTAAGAGAAGGAATGGGCCATAATCTACCACGCGGGCCCAGTGCGGGTTGGTGAATGTCACATGTCTTCGAATTTTTGGTTCTAGGACATGCCAGTTTCCTCACGATTTTTTTCTTCACCGTTTTGAGAGCAGTGGTAATGAAATAAATTACACAAAGTATTATACCTGGCCGGGTTTGAATCCGCGATCTACAACCCGTAAGTCGGGGCCGCTACCACTCGGCCACCACTGCCCCCGTGGATAATTATAGTCTATCAGTGTTTCAAAGTAGAACAAAGAAGTCTTCACTTAGCACATAAAACTTCTGTCAAAACCATCTAAGCGTCCAAATGTCACCGCAAGGTTCCAGCAGAATATCAGCGTCACGTATATTTGACTGAGCATTAGTGCTAATTATTTGTAATACAGTTTATTTGTGCTTTGGTGTGTATTTGGTGTAATGGTAAATATATATAGGGTGATTGGTAATTAGTGAACAAAAACTTAAACACGTGACTGTAGTCATGATAACAAACAACTTTTACTATGGGACCAAACCTGAAATTGCGAAAAATATCAGCCAAGTTCAGTACATTTTGACCAGTTAGGCGAACACAAATGTACTGACCAGCAGATTTTAATTTGCGATTTCAGGTTTGATCCCATAATAAAAGTTGTTTGTTATCATGACTACAATCACGTGTTTAAGTATCGTTCACTAATTACTAGTCACCCTATATATATATATATTTAATTATTGATAGGCTCGTATCTGACGTCATCTCAACTCTCAGTCACGTAGTCAGCACAAAGGAATCGGAGGCGTGGCCGACACGAAGCGTTCGACACCAGAAAATCGAAACGAAACGGTCGTAACTTAGCTAGGGGGGCTGTGGCCGATGATGTAGCACGCTTACCTAGAAGTAACCTATTAACTCTTGAATCTAGGTTGTAACTATCAGGAAACACAGACTCTTGCAGGGAATTACACTTCTTAGCTGTAGCTAAGAAGTGTAATTCCCTGCAAGAGTCTATAATGAATATATCTATACACCGTGAAATGTCAGTCGTTGTTTTTCCGCGGCACAACGACTTGCCATAAAGAGTACTTTCGAAGCATACAGTAAAATTAAAAAAAAACAGTTTTTACAAAAATAAAAAAATATAATCGTCTTCACTAAAAAAAAAAAATACACTAAAAGCATAAAAATAACTTTAATTTCGGATGTTTTACTCACAAAAAATCTGAAATCAAAGTTATTTTGATCATTTTAGTATCTCAATATACACGGTGTATATTTACCTTTTTGTTCAGAATTTTCAGTTATAGTATCTATCGACATCTCTCTAGCCTTTCTCCAAACAAGCTTGGCGTCGACTTTCAGTCTAACTGAATGCCTATCAGACCTTTACAACCCAGTTACAGGGTAACATGATACTCCTTAGATAGAATGATAGTACAACTTTCTAGCATCTATCTACCTAACATGACTGTCAAGATCTACGAACAACAATAGAGAGAACAGCTTTACGTGCTATCCGAGGCATGGGGTGCAAGTTATATCTTAGATAAACTTGAAAAAAAATTACATACGACTTGAAAAAAAAATCATTGGTAATTAATATAATATAATATAATATCACACACACTATCACACAACGTCGTCTAGTCCCAAGCTAAGCAGAGCTTGTGTTATGAGTACTAGACAACTGATAAACATACTTATATATTTCTAAATACATACATATTATAGATAAATTACACCCAAACACAGAACAAATGATGGTGCTCATCACACGACCATTTGTCCTGGGTGGGAATCGAACCCACGACCTCCGGCATAGCAGTCAGGGCCACTAACCACTAGACCAAGAGGCCAGTCACTACTCCAGCCTCTAATTACTCAGTTTGTAACCGCTACCTCAAGCTAGGCGGGTGCCTTAACCATTGGGCAAGGTAATATACACCGTTAAATTTTGATCGTTTTAATCCCGTGAAGGGGCGTTTCGGCACATGAAACACTATCGATTTGTAAAAATAAAATTAAAAATAAATTACTTTTTTTTAAACTCGAAACAATTTACGCATGTACGAAATTAATTATTTAAGTAAACATCAGCTGGGCGAGTTCAATGACCTGTAGGTAGTTAGGACACAACGACCGAAAACTACCAACACCTACTAATTCTAGAACATGACAATTTTTCAAACAAAAGAAGCTTACAAAATTCCTTTAACTCACAATAAATATATCCTGTATTGGTGAGAGACACAAGAACTTTGTTACGAATCCAAAAGAATTCTCAGTGTATTTCGTTAGACGTAAACGCGACACGTCCGCTCATCGTGGAGTTCGGTCACGGAGTGGCGCGTTCCTGCACAATTCCACCGCGAGACGCTAGGTGGCGCTGTCAATTTGTGCTGCCGAGACGTTTTGGCGCCCAACATGGGACTGGAAGTTTTATTGTGTATATTATGCAAATGTATCTTGAATACGTTTGACGGTCACGTCTAGTGCAACTGAATGTGTAAGGTGTATTTTATTAAAATATATTGACGCTTACTTATTCGATTCAAACCTAGATTTATCATATGACTACAGCATGTTTTCGAAGAGAAATGGGTCCCTCAATAACTATGGTTTGAGGAACATCTTTGAAAATTTAAGTCAATTTATTCACTTAAACGTTAGCTTTTATAATAAAATAAGCACGGATGATAACCCTAAAACAAGTCCCGGCACTAACGCCTCTGAGCGAAATGAGTTGTTTTTTCTCGAATAAATATGTTAATATATTGCATCAGAATATAGCAGGTTTAATAAACAAATCTAATGATCTTTCTGTATGTTTAGAAGAACTAGATGATAAAAAAATTAATGTTGATGTAGTGTGCATTACTGAGCACTTCATTATGGAGGGCTACGAGAACCAGTTGTATGTACCGAATTATTGTTTAGCAGCGTATTATTGTAGAACAGGGAAAAAAAGGGGTGGATCTTGTATTCTTATTAAAAATGGACTCAAATGGAAAGAACTGCCTAAAATAGCGAAACTATCGTCTCCAGGTGTATTTGAGTGTTGTGCCATTGAGCTTATCAGCTATAAGATAGTTGTCGTCTGTATTTATAGAGTACCAAACGTAAATAATTTAAATGAATGCCTGAATAAGCTTGAGGTACTTCTACAAGAGATATCAAAATCTACCTGTAAGAATATTGTAATCGCTGGAGATTTTAACATTGATGTTCTTAAGTCGAATAGGATTTCTGCTGCGCTTGAATGTCTACTACTGAGCTTTAATTTAAAACTTCAATTTAAACAACCGACACGAATGGCCAGCCAGACATGTATAGACAATTTTGCGCACAATTATAATAAGTCATGTAAAGGCAACGTAATAGAGTTTGCTTTATCAGACCACACAGCGCAGTTGCTTCAATGTCCCGTAAAAAAAGTGTGTTCTATCAACCACTGGTACACATCCAGAAGAGACTATAGTGCAGAGAACATAGCTAAGTTCAAAGCCTGTCTAAAAAATATTTCTTTTTCGGAGATTTACGAGACAAATGATCCCAATATAGCCTACAATGCATTCATTGACACTTTTAAGTTGTTTTATGACTTGTGTTTCCCGCTTACCCGCGTCAAAGTTAATATTACAAAAAAACCTAAATGGTTGTCCAAAGGTGTTAAACAATGCAGCAAAAGGAAACGACACCTTCTGTGGCAATTGAGGCTTAACCCTACTCAGGTCAATAAAACCAAGTTTAAAAACTATTGTAAGTTGTATAAAAAAATTATAAACCAGACTCAAAAGGCACAAAACAATTATAAAATAACGGTAGCCAAAAATATGGCAAAAACTACCTGGCAAATCATAAACCAAAAAAAAAGTAATATTCCCAGCCAGCGTATTGATCAAATTAAATCTAAATCTAATAATAAAATTATAACAAATCCAAAGGACATTTCTAATGAATTTAATAATTATTTTGTTGATAAAATACAGCCTAAATTAATGGACAGCAGTCAATCTAAAGCAAGTAGGAAAATAGACATAAAAATGAAATCAATGTTCATGGCACCTAGCGTACCAGTTGATATACATAGAATAATAATGTCATTAAAAAACACAAATAGCGTAGGATACGATGGCCTCTCTACAAAGATTCTTAAATCTGTAGCTAAGGAAAATAGAGAGTTAATAGAAAATTACAGACCAATCTCGCTGATTCCGATTATTTCAAAAATTTTTGAGAAGTTCATTTACAAGGAATTATACAAATACTTGGAAAAAAACAATATTTTGTGTGAACAACAAAAAGGATTTAGACCGAGCAGAACTATAAATATGGCGATTTTTGATTTTTTACAAAATGTCATTAATAATGTAGATAAACGTAACCCAGTCTGCGCTATTTTTTGTGACATGACGCAGGCATTCGATTATGTCGATCATCCGACACTTCTAAAGAAGCTCGAAGCTTATGGCATAAGGGGTAATGTTCTTCATTTGTTTCAGTCTTATCTACATAATAGACGACAAGTAACTGAAATTAGTAGAATTAATTTAGCTAATAAACAAGACGAAACATACAGATCACAAGAGCGAATAGTTAGATACGGAGTACCACAGGGAAGTGTCTTGGGCCCTTTGCTATTTATATTATATATCAATGACTTACCGGAATACATAAAACATCCATTGACTCTATTTGCAGATGACAGTACTGTGACAATACCTTCAAAAAGTGTAGATACCTACGAAAGTGACATTAATATTTCTTTAAAATCTATAATAGAATGGTTAGACGAAAATAATTTAAGAATAAATATAAACAAAACCAAGGTAATGCATTTTAATCAACGCATGCCAGATAAGAGCAATCTGCATGTGCAATATAATAATGATAAAATTAACGAGGTAGTAAGTACTAAATTTCTAGGGCTAGAAATAGACAAAAAGCTTAGTTGGAAGCAACATATAGACACGCTCTGCAAGAAACTAAGCACGTCTGCTTACGCTTTGCACACATTGTCATCGGTTGTAAATCTAAATGCACTTCTAACAGCTTACCACGGTTTAGTCGAATGCCACCTACGATATGGTGTTATCTTTTGGGGCAACTCCACTGAAAGAGATGCGGCATTCAAAGCACAGAAAAGATGCATACGGTCCTTTTTAAAACTGCAAACTATAGATAGTTGCGTGCCATATTTTAAACAGCATAAGATTTTAACTTTACCATGTATATATATTTTAGAAATGGCAGTGTTTGTAAAGTTGAACCCAGATCGTTTTCAGCGTATAGCAAACGTATTTCCACGCAATAGGCGTGATAATAGTAGGCTATGTCTCCCTAGTGCGAGAACGACTTTAATGCGCAAAAGTGTCTGCTACATGGCGCCGGTCATTTATAATAAATTACCAAAGAGTTGGAAAGAGTTAAATTTGACTGTATTTAAAAAAACACTCCGAAACTTTTTAGTGGACAAAGCGTATTATAGTGTGACAGAATTTTTGTTGGAGAAAGGAATTTCTTGATTACTTTTTCTAATTACAAGAATTTAGAAATAAGTACATTTAATTTCTGTGATTCTTATTTGTTTTGTAATTTAATTTTATTATCTATGACATTAGACAATTTTTATTTTTTTAATAAAAACACATAAACTCTAAATTTAATTTTTGTTACATTTTAAATTTTATTTCATTTTGTTTTTTTTATGACATGTTTTATGTAAATTTTTAATTTAATTCTTATGACATTTTTATTATTATTTTAATTTTTATGACATTTTAATATTTAATTTTTTGCTTTATGTAATTTTTATGATATCTTTAATTTTTTGTTTCGTTAAAATTTTATTTAATTCCTCACATGTACCAGACACTCAGAATATTCAGTGTAGTTTTGTACTTTTGCATGCCTTCTGGCTAAATATGGCTGATGCTTATTGTATTTTTTATGTCACTGTTTTTGTACCCATATTTGCAAAATAAACATCTATTCTATTCTATTCTATTCTATTCTATTCTATTCTATTCTATTGAATGTAAAAATTTGTACAATTTTTAATCCCTTTGCAGCCGTCATATGCGTAGGACTTTTATAGTCAATATGAGTAAAAAGCCTGAAAGTCTAACAGTCTGCCAAGGGATTATCGTGTTGTTCCGCTATTGCGTTGTAGAGGCCAGATAAATAGCCGCTACATGAAAAATACTGGTAATTAATCGACTTAATTATGTAATAAAGGCTAGGCAGATTGTTTTATATGGATATACTATCTGATACTGACATATAAATTATACGGGTAGGAGGGTTAAACATAAACCCAATTTGCAGTCAAACCAATTTGGAGTAGTTCGATAATAAACTCTGTATCATGATTTTTTTATATATTAGATTGTAATTTTGGAACATTGAGGTAAATTGCTAACAATTAGATTAGATAGTTTTTACTAAGGCATGCTAGGTAACGCTGTCCATTAGTGCTGCCATGAAATTCATATTGGCGCCCAACGTGGGACCTATTTGGAAATATTTTATTTTAATTCAATTTCTCTAATATGGATAAATGTGTAACTATGTAGTAGTCCTGAACTTTAACAGACTATGATGATTTCAATTAAAAGTGAAAGTTAAATCTCGACAAAATCCGTTCTTTAATTGGATAACACTGTTTATCATATCAAATGTATATTTTCGACAGTTAATGTATTTTTTTAAACACTAACCTAACTAACACCAATCAATAAACCCTAAAAACCGCATCAAAGTCACAAAGGTATAAAACTACGAACGATCGAGCATTTAGCATCAAAGGTCTACCCTGGGGAACCGCGGTTAGCTGGCGATTAAAGCCGAAAGCCGAAAGCCTGCAACCATTTGATGTATTCATCCCCCTGAAGCTGCGAACTGAGATAAAAGTACGGGGTTAATACACCCCCGGGATCGACGAGTAAGTGATTCGCCGTTCGATTTTAAAATTTATTTACGAAAGTGTTTCAATTTTGAAAGTGTGGGTAGTTTTATTTCGATTAGTTTTCCGTTTCAGGTGTTGTTGGCCGGTTTCGCTGAATATGTTCTGGACAATTTTGTAATGTAATAATATTGAACGTAAGGATACATATTTGGCTAAACGGAGACAAAAAAAAAAGAGAAAACAATAAATGTTGCACGAATTGATCTTCAAAGTTAAGCAACGCTTGGCGAGGTTGATCTATGGATGGATACCGAGTATGTGTGTGCGTGAGTGTGTGGTGCGGTGGTTCTTTTGTGCTTCGGAATGCACGTTAACCCCATGCTGTCATTTTTAATTCTCTTCATAGTTCATCATCAGCCTTTTAATGTTCCCACTGCTGGGACAAGCCTCCTCTCTAAGATAGGGAACAGGCCGTTATCCACCACGCGGGCCCAGTGCGGGTTGGTGGATGTCACGTCTTCGAATTTTTGGTTCTAGAACATGCCGGTTTCCTCACGATGTTTTCCTTCACCGTTTTAAGAGCAGTGGTGATGAAATAAATTGCACAAAGTAATGCGCCTGGCCGGGTTTGAACCCGCGACCTACTACTCGTAAGTCGGGGCCATTACCACTCGGCCACCACTACTCTATATAATTGGAAATTAAGAAATCTAACAAAAGACCAAAGAGTATAGTTTTCCTAATTCCTGAGTTGTGGAAATGAGCTTGGAAAATATTGATATACAGCACCATCTGTTTAGACTGGAAACCGACCACAACACAGTTGGGAAGCGCGGGCTTGTAGACGGCGAGCAATGGGTAACTTGCCGTCCTCTTTTTTATATATGGATGATAGCTGGTAGAGTAGACTGTTCACTGCTATAATTTACGTGCTGTAATTTTATTTACTGGGTTAGTATGTATGTAGTATGTGTGTTGAATGTATAATATACGTAATATAGATATATTTGTGTTTTTATACTGAATACTAATACTAACACTTAGTTTAAGATTATTGTTACTAACATTACATGCATTTTGCTCGTTTTTTTTTTATTATTATTATATATTAATTTGAGAATTTTTAAGAGTGGATAGGTTATTTCTAGGTATTTTCTCTTTTTCTTCTAGGCATTCATCTTTTAGGCCCTTTTCTATCAGATGAGGTGGTCCTCATAAAAAGAGCAATTGAAGAAACACTGGATTACTGTCAGTACGTCCGAAAATTTCTTTCACTCGAATTCCGCCTCGGTCGCAATGACAAACTTTCTCCACTTGTATCAAAATGTACTATTTTCAAACACGGGTTGCTAATTTCCAGGCATAAGTGAATGCTAATTAGACTAATATCAAATGTCAACAGCCAATTATATCAATCGAACAGCGAATAATTTGTGACGAAACAATAGTAATCTCTTTCAAGAAATCAAGCAATAATGTGTCAACAAAAACATCTATCCTAACGAAAAAAATAATCTGCAGCCACCTCTATAAGCGTATGCCAGACATTACCACTAAAACAGCTTATCAAACAAAATGCTGTAATTTGCCCCAGCTAAAACTTTCAACTAATTGAATTGGAAGTCAACTTCTAGTTAAGGTGAAAGCGACGTTGCCATGTCGCCCGCGGCATTCGCGTCTTGCCGCCGTGTCGCCTGGAAACTTTGAAAAATTCCCGACTAGTTTGTTTCACTGTAACTTAATAAAAACTACGTCGGGCTCACTAAAGTTAAGAATTAAGTTTGAGTAACATTGCCTTGTGGAGGCGGGCGTATTTTGTCATATTTTTATTAAGACGGTCTGGCTCAGAATAAATATGATGGGTCAGTTTTGTGGGTGGAGTTTTCTTTGATTTTGTGATTATATCTGTACTTGGGTGCAATGAAAAGTATTCTTATATGTATTTACTCTGTTTATGAGTGAGTAAAGGCGGGTTTCTGAATTGAGTATTTTGGGTTAAGAACGTCTCAAACTACTACTTAGATGCCAAATTTCAACAGGTCTACAGGCTAAAGTAGAGTATGAGTAATTCTCAACTATTTGAAGTTGCTTAAATCAGAAATCAGGGGTCTGCCTTTTGTCTGAGGATTTTTCTCAGAATTTCGCTACTGAGAGCGGTTCGCCCTACGTCCGATCCGAATCCAATCCGACAAAAACCCGCTCTAATCCCACCACTTTTAGGCACGCAATTGACAGTTTTCCGCACTAGTGCAGAAAAGTGAGCTTGTTCGCCCCCGCTCCAATTTTATTGTAATGAAATAGATCTACGGGTACGAAAGTATGGTCCGTAATTGTACTTTCACGGGTTCGGATCGGATTCGGATCAGACGTAGTGCCAAGTCGCTCTTACTCATGATATGGTTTTATTAGATTATAGTGTCGATTAGTACGAATATCTGTAAATTTAAAAGCTAGGTTTGAGAGTCACGGCGAGCAATGGGTGGCTCGCCGTCCGACAGTCCGGAAACCGTCCGGACCGGGCCCAAGTCGTCGCCAGCATGTATTGTTTCCCGCGCGCCTAAAGGAGATGCCAGCAAACCGTAGGGGCCCAACGAGTGATCCCTGGAAGGGAAAGAAGGAACAGGTGTGGGTTTTTAGACTGTAAAAATCTGACACACCCATAAGGGAGGAAGATGTTTTTGGATGACTTTCCCACCTAAAAAAAAGGATTGAGGGTTTGTTTGAAAGATTTATCATGGCCTTGGACCGCAAAGTATAACTGAAGGGACATAGTGGGTTTTAACCAGATCAGGAGAACTTAATTGATAAATTGAGACATAAAATAAAAAAAGATAATTAATAACTAATAAAATGGCAACTTTAAGTAAGCATTAATCAAAATGTAATCCAAAGGCCTCAACCCTTAAGCAATTACATTACATTAGGTACCCTCCAAATAACACTAATCAAGATTACAAACGAATCTGGGAAGCCAAACAGTCCCCGAAATTCGTCTCAAATGTAAATTATGCAAACAGTCCCCCGCAATATTCTCGTTTTCGACAATATATTTAGCATTTGAAATAGAGTTGTAACGGAATAAATGGTTGTCGCAGCACGTCCATCCGCTTCGCACTCAACTCACGAACTGATTTGAATTTGGAATTTCCTTCGCTCGGTTGGCGCCGCCGTCGATGTTTAGCTTTTTTCGTATTAAAAATTGTTTTATTCATTTTTATCGTTTTGGTTATTGGCTTTTTTGCTACACTGTGCACTTTTAAGTGAAAATCGTGAAATAAACTTCTGTTTTGGAGAGCGCGTTTAGAAAGGGTTTTTGGTTGTGTGAGCATTTTTGCTGGTTGCAATGAGTCACCTTCGCAATCAATAATGTTATATTAATGACTTAGCATCAGATAAAGATGGACCACTGACCTGATAAGGGTTGCGGGAATCCGATGAATGCGAGACGCATAGGACCGGTTGTGACGGCGACACGTGGGGGAGGCATATGTCCAAAATTGGACGTCTTTCGGCTGACAGGTGATCAGAAAAAAATTGTCTCAAATTGCTAAATTAAATGTCAATCTAAATATGTATGTATAAGTTTATTCCGTTGACACAATTGAAACAATTGTTTTGGAATATGGGCCAAGAATCAGTTTTTCGTCCATCAAAAAGACATTTCCCAACACTTTTAAAACTATACATTTAAAACTTAATCCGAAAAAGAAATCGCACTAATCTTGGCAGTCTTGTATACTTACTTAGAAACGCTAAGCAGCTTTCCCCTGGAATGCTAATGTTAACCGCATTCGTACTAAATTAAAGGAAAAAAGGACCTACAGTTTCTTAGCCAACGGTTATCAAATTTCGACCTTGCCTGCTGAGAGATAAAGTTCATTTTATGTTTTGTTTTTTAATGTAAACTGTCTGATGAAGTCAAGAGTAATGGAGTGTTTCAGCGTTTTGTTTTTCCGCTTGGTGTTTGACTGTAAGAGATTTGTGATCAAGTTTTATCCGATTTCAAAATTTACACTTTTTATTCTTGTTTTTGTTTGTTTTTGTGATGTTGGAGTATTATTCGAAATGTTTGCTGCAAATGTTTGTAGCAATGCAACGCCAACACTGTTTTTGCGTGATTACTAAACTAAGGGCCGATTGTAGTCACTATTTTTTTTTTTGTATGAACTCTGCTCGGGACTATGTCGACTTCGCGGCCTCAAAACAGCGGTTTTATTTTTATAAAAAAAAACAGTAACTATGCAAAATTTCTGTTTTTACGAAGCGGATATAAATAACAAGCTTTATTGCTTTTGTAACTTTCGTTAACGTTTTGTTTCCTAACGTAATCTCGTAGATAAACACGTTTGAAATCGTAAATTAGGGTCAGATTTGCGATTTTTTTATATCAAGCCATATGGTTTATATCATGTTTTCATTATTGCCAAGAGCTTGGTCATATAGTCAATTTTAATATAATAAATTCGAGAATGGATGACCGATGGCGCCGAAATGTTCTCGAGTGACGACCGCGCACCGAAAAACGTAGTGTTGTAAGGCCTCCTACAAGGTAAACCAATGTGCTTGTAAGGATTGCGGGAATCCGATAGATGATTGATGATGATTTCTTTTCTGTTTATCTTCTGTTACGTTGTACCTGCTTTGTTGTTTCTGCACCACCCTAAGGTTGACGGGTCTGGGGCCATGGTTTTAAAAACCCGTGGTTCTGGAACGCAATGGGCAAAGAAGGAACATTGGTGTGGTTCCCCCGTCCTCCCGCTCTGCCATAGAGCGAGAGAACTCTTTGGATGATATGGTATAAATAAAAATGCCTATGTCATCAAGTGCTCCTTTGGACAATGTTTAGTATAAGGTTTTAATAAATTTAAATAAAATATTATTATGCAAAAATAACGAAAAACTGCTTTCTATTCTCGTAGTAATAATTCAAAACATCTTACTCGCTCGTTAGCTAGCAAATACATGCAAAAATACATAATTTGCTTTCAAGATGGTGTACAACAATTCTTAGCAGAAAATCCAACGCCACAAGACCTCCCCTGCCTCCTGCTGTTGTATAGAAAATGACAGGAAAAGAGGAGATCTTGAGATAGGTCAGGGTGCAAGTTAAAATGGTTACATTATAAATAATGACGGTTCTGTATGGCCCTTGCCATCCGTCATGCGCTATAAACGATTCGCTCATTATGTATACTTTGTACATCATAAGATTAAGTTTTCTTACTTTTTTTCTTGCTGGAGGGATTCGTAAAAAAGGAGGTTGCGGAGAATGTAATTATTGGAGTAATTACCAGACGCTTTGACTATATTTGTTTCTGTATAGAAAGAAAGAAAAAGAATTTATTCGGTACAGCACAAGGCACAAACACAATATGCAACTGCTCAATATGCAATGCACAATTATGCAACTGGAAACAAAAAAAAAAAAAAAAAAAAACAAATGGTAACAACATAATATAAAACAAAAAAAAAGAAATATAGTTGTGTGCCTCACAGCTGCACCAGAAAAGTATCTTGTTGTAATTTATTTTATCTATCTAAGTATATCTGAGTTTAAATCCAAACAACAGAAGATAGGTGAACCGCATGTAGCGCGTGGATCAAATCAGGCCTTGATGGCCTGATTTCACTCAGTCGCAATCGGCGAGTGACATAAACGAGGGCGTTACGCAAAAATTTTACAATTTTCGATTTCGCTTGCACGACAGCGCCGGCTCTTATCTTTGTCCTTGTCTATCAGTGACTGTAGGTTTGAGACTGTGATGACACTGATCATAGATGTGTAAGTTTCGAGTCCAGGTTTTCTCATTGACATGTTAGCGCGTAATCTCTCTTTAAAATACAATAACAATGATCTATGTAGATACAAGGAAAAACTGACTGACTGGACATATCAAGGCACAGCCGAAACCACTGAGCCTAGGAATTTTAAATTTTGCGCTAGTTTTCCTTTTATGGTGTAGGCAATCACTAAGAAGGGGTTTTTGAGGGGAATTTTAAGGGGATGAAAAGGAGAAAATTTTATGCGTACAAAATGTTATTCCTTGAGCCAATATGCTTGAAAATTGTCACAAATAGTAACCTAAGTAAATAAAAAAGGTTTTCATTATTCATTATTCAAAACTACTCCTACAAAACGATCTATGGGGTTTTAAAGTTTGTATGGGAAATTCTTATGAATTGGGTTAATAAACTTGAAACTTGACCTTAATTCTAATCAAAACGGATAATTTTTATTTATTTATTTATTTATTTATTTAGTCTTCATGTACAATAGTGGTACATAGGCGGACTTAATGCAACAAGGCATTCTCTACCAGTCAACCTTTGGGTTAAAAAGACAAAACTGTGGTAGGTGTGCACAATAAATAAATAACAGTAATTTTAAATATAATATAGTATCAATAAAATTAGTTACTTATAATAATAAAATACGTATATATGCTAATATTATAAACTAATAAATACTATGATATATATCAAATCAAAATATGTCAATTCTGACAAAGACCGAACTAAAGTTGAGAGCACTTCAAGTAGTAGTTCCGAATTTTACGCTTAAAGGAAAATTTACTTTCAGCTTTTTTGATGTCAAGGGGAAGCATATTCCAGAGTTTTGTAGAAGAAACAGTGAATGAGTTAGCCATAAACCCAGTCCGGTGAGAAGGAATATGAAGAAGCATGTTTTTGGAAGCTCGAAGGTTGAGATTATGAGAACTGCCCAATACTTTAAAACATTTTTTTAAATAATCAGGAGCACAAGGATCGTTTAATATAGTGAAGAGAGTGCAGAGAGATCTGAGGGATCTCCTGTGACGGATAGGCAGCCATTTAAGCTGAGAACGGTAGGAAGAAATGTGATCAAATTTACGGAGGCCAAAAATAAAACGAATGCAGTTATTGAGAAGTCGATCCAATTTGTT
Source organism: Leucania comma (assembly GCA_958295575.1). Lineage (NCBI taxonomy): Eukaryota > Metazoa > Arthropoda > Insecta > Lepidoptera > Noctuidae > Leucania > Leucania comma. The sequence continues at coordinate 15,072,839 of OY282477.1, read as the reverse complement.
AAGAAGTTCTTGGGATAGATCAGAGTAACAAACATCACCATAGTCAATTAAAGGTAAAACAAGCGATTGGATCAAAGTTGTTTTAGTGCTTGAAGGAAGGAAATTTTTGAATCTATAGAGGGACCGCAGCGTAAAGGTGACTTTCTGGCTAACCTGAGCAACATGCTTATTCCAGCTTAACCTATTGTCAATATATAAGCCTAGGTCTTTAACGTGCGTCGAGAAAGGAATAACTGTATTGCCGAAAAGAAGTGGCAGTAGTCGGCTAGTGTCCAAGCTTCGTAAAAAGTATGAACTACCAATAAGGATAGCTTGGCATTTACTGACATTGACAGTAACCCCAAATCTGCTTGACCAATCACCAATCGCCTGAAGATCAGCATTAATTAAGGAGATGCAGTCATCGAGGTGGTCAAGGTCGGTTTGCGCGTAGAGCTGTAGGTCATCAGCATACAGATGGTAAGAGCATTTGAGGATAGCTGTGATAGAATTAATAAACAAAGAAAATAAGAGTGGAGAGAGTATACCGCCTTGTGGAACGCCGGTTTGCAGGTCGCACCAGTCAGAAAATTTCTGATCGACACGTACCGCTTGCTGACGTCCACGAAGATATGATGAGAACCAATCCCGTGCCAACGAAGAAACCCCAATTTGAGACAAGATAGCCAGAAGGATGTCGTGATCAACGGTATTAAAAGCATTGGAGAAATCTATTAAAACTAACACCGTTAACCTCGAGTTCTCCAGGCCATCCCTGACGTCTTCAGTAACTTTAAGCAAGGCTGTGGCTGTACTGTGGCCAGGGCGAAAACCTGATTGGAAAGGGGATAGCAGTTTATTCCCAAACACAAAAGATGAAAATTGTTTAAGAGCAACTGCTTCCAAGATTTTCGACAGAAAAGGGAGAATGGATATTGGTCTAAAGTGATTTGACAAAGTGGGGGTGAAAATTTTAGGAAGAGGGATAATGAAAGCTTTACGCCAGCTTGTAGGGAAAACCCCAGTCTGAAGGGAGGAATTGATGATGTGTGTGATAGTAGGGAGTATATTTTCCAACATAAGGGATAACATGGTTCTGCTGACTCCATCACAGCCGACAGCCTTGGACTTAATCGCAGTGAAAATTTTGAGGATCTCCGGTTCGGTCACTAGGGAAAAAGAAAAAGAATCATGTGGTAAAATTGGCTGGGAAGTTATATCAAGAATAGTATCATTTTTGACAGAAGTCGAGAGCATAGCCGACGACGAAAAGTGTTCATTCAAATCATTTAAAGATATACTAGAGGGAAAAGAAAGAGAGGAGGACTTTGTTATGCCGAGTGATTTGAGAAACTTCCAAATATCAGCCGGTGAAGAGTTGAGAACATTTTCGCAAATGTATCGGCGTTTAGAAGCCCTTACCATCTGGTTGCAGCGGTTTCTAGCCGATTTGTACAGGTTCCAGTTCTCCACACTGCGATCCCTTCTATATTTTCGAAAAGCCCTGTCACGCCGTCTCATCGCCATTCGAACTTCAGGGGTGATCCATGGAGCTGGGGGGCGCTTGACTCGGACGGCCCTCAGTGGCGCATGCGCATCAATAAGTTTAAGAACCGTCTTACCCAGAATCTCCACCTTCTCATCCACAGTCGCAGCTTGTGCAACATCGGCCCAATCAACAGCTCTTGCATCACTGCTGAGTCTGTCCCCATCTAACCTTGCAAAATTCCTGAAGAACACTACGGCAGGCCGCTGTTTCGGTGGCTTAATTCTATATGACAAGTAAACTAAGTCGTGCCTCGATAATCCAGGGACCGCAATCTGGCCATGGTTGGCAATCAAATCCTTAGACGACACGAGCATGAGATCAAGCCAGGAGTCGTCTGTGTCAAGATTGTGATGAGTTGGATTCAGTGAGAGGAGTAATAGACTCGACGACTCCAGGATTGCTCTCAGCCTGCGCGATCTGGAGTTGTCTTTCAAAAGATCGGTGTTAAAATCACCCATGACTATGAGATGTTTGTACTCTGAGGAAACAGAATCTAACAGAGAATCAAGACTGGAGAAATAATCGATGGCAGGTGGGCAGTATACTACTCCAAGAATAGCTTTTACCCCCTTGACATCAATTTCAAGCAGTAAATACTCGGGGTTGCCGTTTGCAACTGCCGGCGAAGAGAAAAGGATCTTGTAAGGGATGTCGCTGCGTAAGTAAATGGCAACACCCCCGGCTCTTTTTCCCATGCGATCATTGCGAATTAGGACAAAGCCAGGTAGGCTGTAAAACGTAGATGGAAGTTCGGGCTTGAGCCAACTTTCGGAAACTAGGATAGCGTGTAAAGGAACGTCACAAAATAAATCCAACATCTCTGAGTGATGCTGAGGGATACTCTGCGCGTTCACATGACACACATTAAAACAATTGTTTAATCCCTGGAACTCACTACTCAAGAAAGAATTGATAGAGAGAGAATCGTCAAAAGATGAAAATGATGTTGAAGAGCTTTGGCATGAATAGAAAGAGTCAACGTCAGACATATTATTATTGCAAAGTAAAATAAATAAATATAAAAGATATGATAAATATGATAAAAACTAATACTAGTATGTGAAATAAGTTCACTAAATTCCAAAATTGCATAACCTGCCGGCAGACCGTTCACAAACCAAAATAATATGACTAGTGCGTGTTTCCGAACGCAAACGTAATTCACTTTGTTCTTTGACAAGTGACACTTTTGAGTGACACTAAAATGTCAGAAAAACATAAAAATAAATAAATAATAACAGTCGGTATATCGAACAAAAACACAGTGAAGCTATATATATCTATTACAAGTTTCAAAAACAAACAAATGCAAGAAATAAAAAGTGACTATACTGATAGGAAACACTACGGAAACACGCACAAAACAAAAGAAAACAATACAAAACAAAATATCGCTATGAACGCAGACGCACGCTTACTTCTTTTTTATGATCCGTCTGGATCGAGTCGAAGTTTGCGCCGACGCGCTGTTTGATTTGGTGTTGGATAACAGAGGAGCCTCCCGATCCAGCAGTCTGCCATGCTCCGCTCCCAGCGCGACGACCTCCTCAAGAGTGAAAACACGGCGTCGCTTCCCATCTGGAAGTTTGATATTGATGTTGCCATCCATAGTCCACACGTTTGTCACGCCAAACAGCTTGCGAGCCGTTGAAAACGTAGACTGCCGCTGTCGAGTAAGAAATTCCGAGACCACATACGAGGACCCCTTCAGTTTGGTCTTGGTTCTCCATATCAGATCTCTGGTCGTACTGTCAGCACACTGAAGCAGAATAGGTCTAGTGTGTCCCTCCGTAGCAGTACCCAATCTGTGGCATACAATCAGTGAAGATGGTGTCAGGTCAGATAAGCCAAGCTTCGTCTGAAAAACAGTTGCCACAGCCTCAGTTACCTTTTCATCCGGATTTTCAGGAACACCACCAAGTAACAGAAATTTTCTCCTGTGACGCATCTCTATAACATCAACACTCCTGCTCAGTTCTGTAATCTGCAGCTGCAAGGCGCTGAGGACACTCCAAACATGCTCCTTGAATGCAGAGAAATCTTTGTGGAGGCCGCTCAAGTCTGCTCCAGGTGGTGATGCTTTTAAGTGTGCCTCAAAATCAGCCATCCGCTGGCTTAATGACATCACAGCAATGCGCTGGGTCTCTGCTATGTCGGCCAAGGTGGTCATAATGCTGACTCTGTGCTCCAATGACTGTGCTATTCCCAAGTGACAGCTCACACCGGCAAGTAAATGCAATTTAGCCTTAGGGCATAAGGACTTTACTGCCCACACAATATGTGCTTAGTGGTAAGCTGAATGTGTATAAACGGTAAGAGTTTTATTTATAACAATTTTTTATATTAATAAAACGATAAAAACATTCAGAGTGTATGTGTCTACTTTTTATGCGCCTACCCCCAAAAAAAAAAAGAAATAATAAACACTTAAAGTTTTTATAAAGATAATTTTATTTGTTAAAACATGGGTATACATGCAGTTTTAGCATTTTTTGTCGTTCCCGCGAACATGGACTTTTTTTTTAAAACTCGAATTAATATACGCATGTACGAAATTAATTTCTTTAAGTAAACGAGTCAATGACCTTGTAGATAGTTGCCGGTCGTTGTGTACTAACTACCTACAGGTCATTGAACTCGCCCAGCTGACGTTTACTTAAAGAAATTAATTTCGTACATGCATAAATTAATTCGAGTTTAAAAAAAAAAAAAAATTATCTTTACAAATCGATAGTGTTTCATGTACCGAATCGATCCTCCACGGGATTAAAACGATCAAAATTGAACGGTGTAAATAAAAGCGAAACACCACTCACTGATTAATCACGAAATCTCAGAAACTATAACATCTACAAACTTAAAATTTACCAGGTAAGGTCCTTAAAGAGTGTAGACATCCGCTAAGAACTGATTTTACGAAACATCATCCCCAAGGTGATAAAACGGGGGTTGGAACTTTGTATGGAGAAACCAATGTTCGTATTAATAAGTATTTAATAAAATAAGTATTTAAAATTACACTAGCTTCTGCCAGCGGCTTTGCCCGCACAAAAATTGGTTTGAAAAGTGGTTTGAAACTTTTGCGAGAGGGGCATGTTATCAACAGGGGTACGTATGCAAGTTTACCATATACACCCCTATTTTTTAATTAGTGCACAAAAAAATAGTGATCAATCAGTACCCGTTACCGATCATATCTGTATAGTCAAAAGTACAAAAAACGAAATCCCAAAATTGTCCACGAAAATTTGTCATTATTGGTAAATACATAATTAAATCATCATTCATAACAATTACTACTAGAAAATACAAGGCGCAATGTTTTTCAATTTTTATTGACATTTTTTCATTCATAAACAATAAACCTGCACAATATTTCCATAAATTGAGTGAGATTTTGGGATATAAACAAACGCTTATTTATAACTTTATTGTTTATGAATATTATGCATTGAGACTTTACTTAAATAATAACAAGACCTTTTCTAATAAGCCCTTTAAGTATTTGCCATAATTAAAAAATAGTGGTGTATGACTTGATAACGTATTTTTTCTTTTATCATTTTATTAAGTAAATTATAACAGAGCGATTTCCAATCAAAACTTCGGGTTACCGAGCAAAATCCAAGGCTGTTCCAATCACGAAACAGAAAGCAATATGACAGAAATATGTAGGTAAGTGCTGCACTATGTAACCTAAGTTTAGATCCGAACTCATCGGTACTGCATCCAACAGAGACATGTCCCGACCGACTGGATGTTACACAACTGCTTCTGTGTACTAGATGTGGCATGAGAAATCATTTTAAAATATGGACACCACATTTGTCTCCCCTGATTTTTTTAACATCGTTATTTCAGCCACAAAACGTTTACTGTTGAAAATAGGCCTCGCCCAAGCGTCGCAATCATCAAGTACCCTACACACTATTAAATTTTGGTCGTTTTAATCCCGTGGAGGGTCGATCCGGTACATGAAACACTATCGATTTGTAAAAATAAAATAAAGTACTATTTTTCTAAACCACTTTAGAACCCTGCCTTTTAGACATTTTGAAGGTCTAAGGAATGCAAAAACTCTCATGTGTATAGGATGAATGATGAATTAATCGTCGTCATCCTATACATATGAGAGTTTTTGCTTAAAAGCTCTAATTGTTTTGGGAGTAAAAAAGTGGTGTCGCCAATAGTGACACATAAGAGGTTTTAAAGTCGCAACGACGATATACGAAATTAATTTCTTTAAGTATACGAGTCAATGACCTTGTAGGTAGTTGTCGGTCATTGCGTAATAACTACCTACAGCTTATTGAACACGCCCAGCTGACGTTTACTTGGATAAAAAATATTTCAGGACATGGTCTATCCGTGTAGTTAGTTTCTTTGAGCTGTTGAAGAAGTAACAAACGTACACTCACACATAAATTTTCATAGTCAAAATTACTGCTATAGTGTGACAAATTTTGCCCTTTCCAGTATCTCTAACCCCTAGAGAAACCGCGCTTGAACCTAGTTCAATAGGAATCGCCTAAACTCACGAGACATGTGACTGAAGTTTCAGGAGTTCTGGACGCTCCGCCTGGATGCCGACGAGTTGGTTCCGAAGCGGATACAAATTGGATGCCCATCCTTAACTTTGTGTATCGGAATATTCGATTCTGACGTCGATTGAGACGGAACTTAGGTGATTGTGATTTTGAGAGGTGAAGTTGACTGCTACGTTAGGTTACCGTAATGTTTTATAATATCAAGCGTGCGAGCGAGTAAGAGGGATGGATAGCTCCATCCCACCCTACAAAGCAGCATCCTTTTAATAGGTCAGTTTACCTAAATTGTGGTTACTCTCGCACTGCAAACAAAAGAAAGAGATGCACAAAGATGCAATACTTGCAAAAATGATGAGTTTAAGCAACTTACTAAAAATCTACAGATCAAATCTATTGTAATATTAAAATACTATAACAGTAAAGTGTTAAATACTACCAAACAATCAGAATTATTGCAGGTATATTAATCCGGTTTTATTAGATAATGTAATTTTTCTCTTTTAATGTATTTTTTTTTCTTCGTGATTTTTCTATCGTACTAAATTAGCTGTATTATGAGATGCACAGGACTGTTTTCCTTGGACTGAAATGATGATTTTCGCTTCTTAGAAGGATAAAGGCCAAAAATAATCTATAAGTCCATCCACATTTCAGTTTGCCCATTTGAAAACTATTCATGTGTTTTTTCTTAGATAAACAAAAAAAAATGAACAATTCTACACCCGCTGTCAAGAAAACAGTCAAAGGGAATAATAACATGCCAAAATTGAAAGAGTCAGTTCTCTGTTTAGGCAACTTTGCTTGTTTGTCTGTCAATCTGTCTATCACAGCTGTTTATTTCAGGGACTATTTATAACGCTTTGGTGTCTTAAATAATTACACAATAAAGATGAAAGTTTGTATAGTAGGTTTTTCAATATCTTACTCAAATCTATTAGTACACAGGGGCCGTTCAAGTATTACATTAGCATTATAAAAAAAAATCACCGACTTCCAAAATTGGAGCTGTTTTGTACTTTCTTTACTGAATTTCTTTTTTTTTTTTAATTCAGTTGTTTTTTTTTGTAATAAGTTTTTTATTTCACACTTTAAATTTCTCTATGGGTCTATTTAGCAGTAAGTATTAAACTTTAGCTAAGGGATAAGTTACCCCTTAGCTAAAGTTTAATAGTGTGCAAGTGATATGGTAAAGTACCCAATACAAAATTATTACTTATGTGCGACTAAAACAAAATTGCGTTCCCTCACTTTCTTTAGAATCCCGTCATCGGATCGGGATTGACTACCAAGTGAAAGTATCTATTCAATCAAATCGGGCCAGGTGTCTTCACGTAATCGGGAAACATATATAAAAATAAAAACCGGCCAAATGCCAATAGAATTAAAATATTTTTGTAAAATTATGATACTATTTATTCAAATTTTGGTAGAAGGTTGAAGAACAGGGGTGGCTGAGTGTTAATGGCCCCGACTGATGAGTTGTAGCTCGCGGGTTCAAACGCAGCCAGGCCCATTACTTTGTGTAATTTATTTCATCACCACTGCTCTCAAAAACAGTAAAAGAAAACATCGTGAGGAAACTGGCATGTCCTTGAACCAAAAATTCGAAGACATGTGACATCCTTCAAACCGCACTGGGCCAGCGTGGTGGATTACGGCCCATTCCCTTTCCTAGAGAGGAGACCTGAGTCCCAGCATTGGGAACATTATAAGGCTGATGCAATGCCATGCAATGCATATTTTTGTATACAATACAGTTAATTCCATTCTAGTTAGCTATATACTTATGTACCACCACCCCTCTTTGTACTTTTCCGGTCACCGCAGGCGCGGGCTTGCGGACGGCGGGCAATGGGTAGCTCTGTGGGTAGCTCGCTGTCCGTCCATCCGGTAACAGACCGGTCCGAGCCCAAGTCGTTTACGGCGCGCAGTGTACCCGCGCGCCTCAAGGAGTTGTCTGCAAACTGTAGGGGCCCAGTAGGGCCAAGGGAAAATAAACCCCGGGGATCGAAGGCAATGAATGGATCAGGGTGGAATTTTAGTCAGTAAGAGTCTGACACTATCACCCGCTCCACCCATGATTTGTCATTTGATGATTTTATTTATTTATTTATTAGAACTTTATGCAACACAAGGGTACACAGGCGGACTTAATGCCTTAGGCATTCTCTACCAGTCAACCAAGGGTGGTGAAGAGAAATCATGGCAGGTGCATAAAAAAAAACAAAAGATTATTAAGAAAACAAGGGTTTTTTTTATGGTAGGTAAAATCATCCAATGACAGATCCCGCCCTTGGGCGGAGCGGGAAATAGTGTCAGACTCTTACTGACTAAAAACCTACCCCGTTCCTTCGTTGCCTATAGTGCCGGGGCTGAGCCTTCCTCTCAGAAAACGGCCCTTGACCCCAGCAGGCTTCGACCCTGCCTGCCTGCAGTTAGCAGGCTGGGCCTCTACGGTTTGCTGACAGCTCCTTGAGGCGCGCGGGAACAGAACGCGCCGTCGACGACTTGGGCTCGGTCCGGCCGGTTACCGGACGAAAACAAGAAAACAAGGGTTCAAATATCTATCTGAATATATCTAAACCACCATAAAAAAAAAACCCTTTTTGTACTTTTTACAAACGAATGAAATCCGTACTTCGATACTAAACTATGAAGCACTAGTTGTCACTTGATGTTGAGGTAACACGATTATATTATTTGTTATCAACAATAGCGAGACAGGTATCGCTATGACAGAGTTTCAGATGGATAATTATATTAGACAGACGAAACTCCTTTGAGACAAGGAGACATTGCACTGTTCCACAGAGGAATTTCATTTTAGTATTGTGTGGAATCTGTTATAATGTTACAGTGTGGGGTAATAGTTTTGATGTGAGTGCGTATTGCAGTGTGGTTAATTTGATTTATGTAATAATAATTAGACGTATCCGACGTACTTAATTTACCTTACCTTAGATTAAATCATAAGAAAAAAGAAATGTAAGAAATTGTCCTGTGCAATAAGACCGCCCATTGTACCCTTATTTATAATAATGTTTGTCCTGTATTTGTTATTTATGCGGTGTACAATAAAGAATATATAATAATAATAAATCAAAACAGCGGAAGATAGGTGACTCGCTTCTTCTCGCTTCTCTCTGAGGCACGATTTCACATCGGTCACGACGATCATATTTGTCGGTTAACGCTATTTCGCTCGCACGATAGCGCCGGCTGTTTTCTCTGTCCTTGTCTATCAGTGACTATAGGTTTGCGATGTGCGAGTTTCGAGTACAGGTTTTCTTATTGCGATGTTAGTGCTTAACGTATCTTCCCTTATAATATATCAATGATAACAAACGAGAAATTATAAATCGAGCCACACATTTATTTGTTGGCCACGTGATCGATGATAAACACGTCTTTACGTCTCTTAGAAAATAAGCTGAGTCATCTTCTATACAAACGCAACTAAATATATTTAGTCAAGAATTGTAGAAGTTAAGGCTAAGGTGGGAGAGGAGCGGAGTGTAGCTGCTGATCTCCCGCGTTAGACTTTGTAATTATTCTTTTATATCTACCCCGAAAGCGGCTTACATAGAAGATTACTAGTAGCTAAGATAGTATCATACAGAAACTCGCTAATTGTGGCTGACATAATAAAGAAGGCAATATAGATTTTTACAGGTAAATAATGCTATTTAAACCAGTCTGTTCGATTAACACCCTTAACAAACAAGATAGAAGAGATGAAAAAGGATAGAAAGAAAAACATCTTTATAAGTTCGAAGACTAAACTAACAGATGAGCTTGTGATAGACAACTAAAGTGAAGCTGGACGGGTCACATACTGCGAAGCACTCAAGAAAAGTGCTGTCATTCTGTGATAATCATTATTACAGAATGGTAACCTAAAGATGGTCAAAGAAATAGAGGAAGACCAGCGAAGAGATGGGAGGACGTAGTAAAACGACCCAACTGGAGGAGGATTGCTAGAAATAGAAGATAATGGAAGGCCTGTGCCAAGAAGAAAAGTTAACTAAAAGACATCCTGTAAATGGTAGAACATAGAGAACTATTCAAATGAGGTTACATCTCAAGGAACACCATACAATATAAACATATTATGATAAATAAACAAATTCTAAATATTATACAACCTAAATTTTAGTATATGCGAAACCCAAATCTATGTATAAAATTTCATAACTGTAGCATGAAAAATCAGGAAAAAATATAACATGGTGTTATTTTTATGGTTGGTAAAATCATCCAATGACAAATCCTGTCCTTGGGCGGAGCGAGAAATAGTGTCAGACTCTTACTGACTAAAAATCTACCCGGTTCCTTCGTTGCCTATCATACCGGGGCTGAGCCTAAAATTATTGGAATCGATTCATTATATTATAGTTTTGAAGGAAACTTCCTCTATTTTACATTGTCTTACGTTGGTATAACATATATACATTTATCTAGGAACTAACCTAACTTACTCAGTAACTTTCTGCGACTGAACCAAGCTTGCTTGACACCCAGGCGTTAATTCCGCTTGAACCTGAAAAAAGAACCTTCCGAACTGATCTGTTTTTAGGTACTTAAGGGCCTATTTTTCAATAATCAGATAATGTATTGCTATTAAACATATCTTCTAGCAATAACAGTTTTTAAGTTATTGAAAAATCAAACCTTTACAAAACACGAACGATGCAAAACCGCAACACATTTACAACCCCCAAATTACTCTAGGTACACAAAAAAATAATCCAAGGTAGGGAATAAAAAATTCATGAATGACAAATTGTAGCGGCAAAGCGAGAAGTGGCTAGAATCCATCTTCGCGAGAGGAATTTGTAAGAACGCCGTATGAAAGTCAAGGGACGGAGGTTTAACTGTACCTCATACTTTCTCGTTTTGAGCGCGTTTATCAAAATGGCGGCCATTTTTTTGTTTGTACGGCCTTATGAATTACTGTCTTGTGGGTACTTTTGTTTGTTTTTTGTGCTTACTTGACTTTTGAAAGGATTTCTGTTGGTGTATGATTTCTTAGGGTTGTTTTCTGAAAGGAATGTTCGGAGTTAATAACGTATTTTGTTGTAACGACGGTTTGATAGTCTCTGAGGCTTAAATAGCAATTGAAAATTGGGTTGATTAACGTGGTTTACTCGAAATTGAAAAATTCTTTGTATTCTCAATTTTGGATAAAGTAACTTTTTTTCTAGAACAAAAAACAATTAGTCATGATCCCAAATATTTTAAGTAACATTCTACTAAAACAACAAATAATCGATGATGACTAAAGGTTCTGAAGTGGCGACCAAGTCCTACTGGAAGACGCAGCGTCGGAAGGCCTCACACAAGGTGGACCAATGACCTGGTGAGAGTCTCAGGAATCCGATGGATGCGAGATGCACAGGATCAGTCTATGACGATACTAGGGGGAGCCTATGTCCAACAGCGAACGTCTTTCGGCTGAAATGATGTTAATGGCCATGGATATTCTTAGGGTGTTGTTAATATCGTGCGGATTTCATCACGCATGCGGAATTACTCAGCATACGTAGCCCCCACAAATGTTTTTTTTTCATACAAGTAATTATTGTAATGCGTGAAATACGTATGCGGGATGCGGAGCGTGATATCGGCCAGCAGCCCCGCATGCGTGATGAAATCCGCACTATATTAAAACTACCATTAGTGAAAAAACTAACCACAAACAAGAACCCTCAGTTTATGTTTTTGTTTAGTTTTTTTTTTTTAATAATAAAGAGAATAAAAGCCAGAATATACTGAAACTACAAAGCAGTTCTATGGAACTAGCTTATTCAATTTTAAATAACACTCAAACAAAAAAAAAATGCATAAACAATGCAATCTTTTCAATCTACACCGTTAAATTTTAGTCGTTTTAATCCCGTGGAGGATCGATTCAGTACATGAAACACTATCAATTTATAAAGATAAAATTAAAAAATAAAGTACTTTTTTTCTAAAACTTGAATTAATATACGCATGTACGAAATTAATTTCTTTAAGTAAACGAGTCAATGACCTTGTAGGGAGTTGTCGGTCGTTGCGTACTAACAACTACCTACAGTTCATTGGCCTCGCTCAGCTGACATTTACTTAAAGAAATTAATTTCGTACATGCGTAAATTAATTCGAGTTTAAAATTCTTTACTTTTTAGTTTTCTCTTTACAAATCGATAGTATTTCATGTACCGAATCGACCCTCCGTGGGATTAAAACGACCAAAATTTGGTGTATAACAAGGAATTATTTGCATATCTTTTCACTATAAACCCAGGAATACACACGCGTCATAAAAGCTTCAATTATCGAGGTAAAACATTTAAATTTCGAACGTCACAATTTAAGCCGTGCGATGTACGAAGCAATGAAAAAGCCAGACCAATCGTCGACGGCTTTACACTCGACGACAGGACGGATCATATCGGTTTGTGTTGCCAGACCCTCATGAAAACGGCAGATGTGTTACATCACTACATAGTATAAAACAAAGTCGCTTCCCGCTGTCTGGCCCTATCTTTAAAACTACGCAACGAATTTTGATGCGTTTTTTTTAACAGATATTGTGATTCAAAAGGAAGGTTTATATGTATAATACATGCATAATATATTTAATATCACCATTGCACTCGTGTGAAACTGGGGCAGGTCGCTAGTGGTTTTATAAAAGAATAATTATACTTATTTAAGAGTATAGAATTTTTTTGTGAGATGTTTAGAAATGTTTTAAGATTCTTCTTATTCATAAGAGAAGACGATATCAAGAAAATAGCTGGACCGCAACGGAAACAGATAGCCCTAGATCATGAGAGATGGAAATCCTTGGAAGAGGCTTTCACCTGAGAGGGGTTCCTAAAGATCAATTTATAAGTAATCAATTATTAAAAAAAAAACACAACTTATATATATTTATAGTAAATGAAACGTGAGCAACCTTGTGAATTAATTTTATTTTTACTTGTCTCATTTTAGAAACATATTACTTATAAGATTTTTTCCCTAAAAGTTAATTGGTAAGCCTACAATGGACTAATGGTTAGTCAAAAACTATCACCACGTTTACCATGTATTTATTCCAAGCCATTAAAAAACGCGGTCCTTTGCCTGCATTCAGGTGTTGCAACAAATTAAATCACCTGTGACAAAAACGCGATAGTTTGGCAACACTGAACGTGGCACAAAAGGATGCTGCGGAATGAATGAAGTCGATGCTGTAAGCCTGCACTTCGGTTTATAATTAAATCGAAACTGAACGAGTACCACGTTTTATTGATATTTTTTTTCAGTCATCATTTTCAGTTCAAATATTTCTTTGGTTACTTATTTGGCTGTACATATGTATTTTTACTCATGCATAACTTTCACCTTTTAACATTTTTTTTTACATTTTACATCTTTGCCCCAGCCTTCGCTCAGAAACCACAATCATGGTTTTTTTTTTTTGGTAGGTAAAATCATCCAATGACAAGTCCCGCCCTTGGGTGGAGCGGGAAGTAGTGTCAGACTCTTACTGACTAAAAACCTACCCCGTTCCTTCGTTGCCTATCATGCCGGGGCTGAGCCTTCCTCTCAGAAAACGGCCCTTAACCCCAGCAGGCTTCGACCCTACCTGCCTGCAGCTAGCAGGCTGGGCCTCTACGGTTTGCTGACAGTTCCTTGAGGCGCGCGGGAACAGAACGCGCCGTCGACGACTTGGGCTCGGTCCGGTCGGTTACCGGACGATCGGACAGCGTGCTACCCATTGCACGCCGTCCGCAAGCCCGCGCCTACGGTGGCCGGAAATCGGGATCGGAATCCCGGCGGCGGCTGGGGCGAGCGCCCCGTTGCTTCTGCCTGATGCGGTCGGCCTCCTCCTTTGCTAGCATTACTGCTTCGCAGAAGGAGGCGACCGCCTGCCATCCCTCCTCACTCCGGACCATGGCCTGAACCAAGGCCCGGCGAGAGAGATCGCTGCCGCCGATTGCCCCCACGAGGACATGGCGATGCTCCGCCCAGGCGGGGCACACCTCTACAGTATGCTCCACCGTGTCCTCCGGGTGTTCCGCACAGTGGCGACACCCGGGCGAATCCTCCGCACGAATCCGGAACAGGAACTTGGCAAACTTTCCGTGTTCCGTTAGGACCTGCGTCGTGCGGAAGTTAAGAGTGCCGTGAGGTCTTTCCAACCACGCCTCAAGGATGGATCTTATCGCCTCGATTGTGGCGCGCCCCGAACGAGGTTGCGATAGTCGCTGACGCCATTTCGCCATGAGATCCCGCCGGAGCTCTGTCCGCCATGCCTCGACTTGTCGTGGCAGTGGAATTTCGCCCCGGCGTTGCATCTCCATGCGCTTGTCGTTCATGTGTGCAAGGACTGTTGCCTCCAGATACCATGGCGGTTGGCCAGCAAGGAGGGTCGCCGCCTCGCGGGACATCGTTCGGTACCCTCGCACCATGCGTATTGCCATGACCCTCTGGCACGCATTCAGCTGGGCCCTCGGCTGCTGTTGCAGCGACGGTGCCTATACTGGAGCCCCGTAGAGGGTCATGGATCGAACGATTCCCGCGTACAGCTTCCGGCAGGAGGCGTCTGGTCCCCTGAGGTTGGGCAGGAGCCGCCCGAGAGCAGCCCCAGTCCGGTTCAGTTTGGGAGCCAGACGTCGGAAGTGCTCCTTGAAGTTCCACCAGCTGTCGAGGACGAGTCCCAGGTACTTCATCGTCGACCCGACGCTGATGTGAACTCCTCCTACCGTTAGCTGGGAACCCGGTGGTGGCGCACCCCGAGGGCCATGAAAGCACATGGCCTCGGATTTGTGCAATGCCACCTCGAGTCCCTACTGCTGGATCCTATCAACGACTATCGCAACCCCGCGTGTCGCTAGTTCGACCGCCGTCCGGTACGACTCTCCCCGTGCTAGGACCAACGTGTCGTCCGCGTAGCAGACCACGCTGACCCCGTCAGGGAAGTCGCCGCGCAGCACGTAGTCGTACACCATTGTGGTGTACGACTACGCTGGTTGCAAATATACAGTTTAGAAATATCACAATCGACAAAACATATTAACATTATTGTATTATGCCTACATTAATTCCTTTACTAAAATATTTCTTAACAAAATTGTTACTAAAACATTTTAAAATATAAAAAACAACTATTAGTCAACCAGTGCTGCAGTTTAGAGAGTAAAATCCTATCCAACGATAAGGCTCCTGATATAGGAACCTCCTCACAATACGACCCGTACCGAGGAGTAGTGTCTTTTGTACCAAGCTCTTGATCCAACCACGCAACAACAGCTCCAAGGGAATTAAAAACTAAAGGGGACTTCCTGTTGACCTAGAAATGACAATAGAAATCTAAACAGAGTTTAAACCTAAATTTATTTTTTAATTGCTCGAAGGAGTAGTAGAACTCAGTACCTATTTGACTATACTTTCAGCTTCAAACCTCCACGCATTCCTGAGAAAAAATGTCTTGAAAGACAGATAACCAAGTGATCCTAGGGTTCCATTTTTGCTAACTGCGGTGCGGAACCTTAAAATTATGCTAGTAAACAAAAACCGACCAAGTCTGAGTCGGACGCGCACCCAGAGGGTTTCGTACCATTATCTATACGACTTTTTAACCGACTTCGAAAAAAGGAGGAGGTTCTATGTTCGGCTGTATGCTTTTTTTTTATGTATGTTCACTGATATCTCGGTCAATTGTGGACCGATTTCAAACTATACTTCCGCATTGGTCCCATAAAAATATGTTTTTGATCTGATGATGAACTTTGAAGATATAGGATGAAACTCTTCAAAAAATCATAGCAGAATTTTCGTTTGTATGTTTGTTCGCCGATATCTCGGTCAATTGTGGACTGATTTTGAAAATTTTTGTTTTGATTGAAAGATTATACTCCCGAATTGGTCCCATAGAAATATTGTTTTGATCTGATGATGAACTTCGAAGATAAAGAACGGAACTCTTCCAAAAATCATAGCAGAACTGTCGTAACAAGTAAATTTGCTTTGTTTATACATGTAGTCTGTGACACTGAAAGAAAAAGGGGAGGAGATATATAGAACTGATCTGATGATGAAGCTGGAAGGTAGGTACCGGAATTCTGTAATAAATCACAGTATTCTAGCCGTGCTTGGTATTATTAGAATAGTCATGGTGATTAGATGATGTAACCGAATGGCGTAAGGTATCTATTTAAGTTTATCTAACGAAGAGACCAAACTATTGTAGAAACACCGACTTCCAAAATTAAAGTTATTTCGCACTTTTTTGTGTTTTTGAAGTCGGTTGCATTTTTTTGTAAAAAGTTTTTATTTACACAATTTATCAGCGGCAATAGAAAAACAAATCTATGCAAATTTCAACTGTCTAGCTATCGCGGTTCAAGAGATACAGCCTGGTGACAGACAGACGGACAGTGGAGTTTACTAATTGGGTCTCGTTTTAAAAAAACCCTTTGGGTACGGAACTCAAAAAAAAAATCCGTATAGTACCTGAATAGGTAGATATTTTATCACTCACTAATTCCCGCGCAATATGCACAAAGATACTATCAAGACATCACCACCAACTCTGCACGTTACAATAGTCTTCGGATAGACACGCAATGGTAACGAGGTGTTGCTTCTAAGGATCAATCTCACGCGATCTACACATCTGTATCCACTTGATTAGCCTGTCTTGTAATGGTAGAATGTTTTAAAATAACTGTGCAGACGGCTTTGTACATGTATCCTCATACAGTGGTGTAGCTAGGCCAAAAAGGGCCCTGAATAACAAAAAGTCGGTGGTTGCCGGTGGTGGTGGCCTTTTTTAATGGGAGTGGCAAAGTTGAAAATGGATATTGTTCTTAAAACTGATAGAGATTCCAGAAAGCAATGTGATAATCTGGAAAAGTAGATGGGAAAAGACCCAGAGGAATCCAATACGTTGTTCAGAACAAATCCGTGCTACACTGGAGACTCCAGTCTGTAACGCCATGCGTTCTCGCCGAAGATAGGACAATAAGGCTAAATATTATAGTCTACAAAAAGTTATTCGTCAAGGTAGAGCAAGGAAGAGGAAGGAAGCCCAATTACCACCGAATTGTCACCACTGGCCTCTGGTCATCAGGGAGAGTGGAAACGTCGAGAGATGTCGTGCGGTGTTCCGCAAGGATCGGTACTAGGACCACCCTTGTGGAACATCGGGTATGATTACGTGTTGCGCGGCGACTTCCCCGACGGGGTCAGCGTGGTCTGCTACGCGGACGACACGTTGGTCCTAGCGCGGGGAGAATCGTACCGGACGGCGGTCGAACTAGCGACACGCGGGGTTGCGATAGTCGTTGATAGGATCCAGCAGTTGGGACTCGAGGTGGCATTGCACAAGTCCGAGGCCATGTGCTTTCACGGCCCTCGGGGAGCGCCACCACCGGGTTCCCAGCTAACGGTAGGAGGAGTTCACATCAGCGTCGGGTCGACGATGAAGTACCTGAGACTCGTCCTCGAAAGCTGGTGGAACTTCAAAGAGCACTTTCGACGTCTGGCTCCCAAACTGAATAGGACTGGGGCTGCTCTCGGGCGGCTCCTGCCCAACCTCAGGGGACCAGACGCCTCCTGCCGGAAGCTCTACGCGGGAATCGTTCGGTCCATGGCCCTCTACGGGGCCCCGGTGTGGGCACCGACGTTGACAAAGCAACCGAGGGCCCAGCTGAATGCGTGCCAGAGGGTCATGGCAATACGCATGGTGCGAGGGTACCGGACGATATCCCGCGAGGCGGCGACCCTCCTTGCTGGCCAACCGCCATGGGATCTGGAGGCAATAGTCCTTGCACACATACACGACAAGCACTATAGGCAACGAAGGAACGGGGTAGGTTTTTAGTCAGTAAGAGTCTGACACTACTTCCCGCTCCACCCAAGGGCGGGATTTGTCATTGGATGATTTTACCTACCATAAAAAAAAAAACCACTGGCCTCTTATAAATAAGAATTTGAGTTTATGAACAGCGTTTTACAATCGTATGCTTCCTTAAGCTGAGGTCCTTGAAACCTGAAGAACCAGAATCGTTGTAGAGGCTGATACGGAGGTTGGAAGTGCTGCAATGGCCTAGTCAAAACAAATCAAGGATTCGATTTCCGAGTCTTTTAAGTCTATACAGCATCCTTACCTTTCGCATTTTCACCGAGCCTGGTCAATTTGGGAAGTTCCTGCACCGGCTTCGTGCGGAAGCGACGCCCGGGTATCACCACTATGTGGACCGCCCGGAGGACACGATGGAGCACACGGTAGAAGTGCGACCCGTTTGGGCAGAGCACCGCCGTGCCCTCGTCGATCAAATGGCGATCGGCGGCTACGATCTCTCGCGCTGAATTTTGGTACAGGCCATGGTCTGAAGCGAGGAGGAGTAGCAGGCAGTCGTCTCCTTCTACACAGCAGTAACGCTAGGAAAGGAGGAGTCCTTGCACACATGCATGACTTACGCGTGGAGATGCAACGTCGGGGCGAAACTCCGCTGCCGCGACAAGTCGCGGCATGGCGGACAGAGCTCCGGCGGGATCTCATGGTGAAATGGCGAGAGCGACTGTCGCAACCTCGTGCTGGGCACGCCACGATCGAGGCGGTAAGGCCCCTCTTTGAGGCGTGGCTGGAAAGGCCCCACGGCGTCGTCACCTTCCGTTTGGCGCAGGTGCTGACCGAACACGGCAAGTTCGGTCCGTACCTGTACAAGATTCGTGCGGAGACGACGCCCGGGTGTCGCCACTGTGCGGACCGCCCGGTGGACACGGTGGAGCACACAGTCGAGGTGTGCCCCGCTTGGGAAGAGCAGCGCCGTGTCCTCGTGTGGGCGATCGGCGGCGATCTCTCGCGCCGGGGCTTGGTTCAAGCCATGCTCCGGAGCGAGGAGGAGTGGCAGGCGGTCGCCTCCTTCTGCGAAGCAGTAATGCTAGTAAAGGAGGAGGCCGACCGCCTTAGGCAAAGGCGGACACGCCGCCGCCGCTGCCGGGTTTCCGATCCCAATTTCCGGCCACCATAGGCGCGGGCTCGCGGACGGTGGGCAATGGGTAGCTCGCTGTCCGTCCGTCCGGTAACAGACCGGTCCGAGCTCAGGTCGTCTACGGCGCGCACCGTTCCCGCGCGCCTCAAGGAGTTGTCAGCAAACTGTAGGGGTCCAGCAGGGCCGAAGCCTACTGGGGCCAAAGGTTATGTGAGACTGTCACCAAAGGCCCCAGGATAAAGGCAAGGAATGGAAAGGTAGGTTTTTAGTCAGTAAAAGTCTGACACTGTTTCCCGCCCCACCCAAGGGCGGGATTCGTCATTGGATGATTTTACCTACGTTAAAAAAAAAAAAAAGGAAAGGAGGAGGCCGCACGCGTGAGACGCCGCAGGGATTACGATCCCGATAACCGGCTACCGTAGGCGCAGGCTTGCGGATGGCGAGTAATGGATAGCTCGCCGTCCAGCCGTCCGGTAATCACCCGGACAGGGCCCAAGCATAACTTTGTGCATAACTAATTTCACTGTCTTTACGCTTGTGCAGAAATTGTTAACACTCACCTTGACTTGCCTAGCACAATATACACATTGACCCTTCTATTTTTACAGTTCTTTCCACTTCCCTAAACATGTCCATCATAAAATCCACCGTACCAATAAACAAAACTAAAATCATAAAGCAATAACATATTTTTTTTCAACGTACCAAAAATTCACTACAAGAATAATTGTTTAAATATTTTATCTGGCTGGGCTGCAGTTTCACAATTTAGCTAGAGTGTATATATGTATAAACATTATATATTTGTATTGTTTTTGTTTATTTCGCATAAAACGCGGATGTTGTCCGGGAGTTCAGCGATGCAAAAGTGACGCCTGTCGCGACCACTGTCCTATTGATTTTTAATGCTAAACTTTTTGGACCGTGACTGTGTCTAAACTAGAAAAATGGTAATAGTTTTTGTTAATTGAAAACAATCAATCTGTTCAGGCTGAGAGATGTTTTTTTTTCATCAATAAAATATTTTGAATATAAATGTAAAACAATTTTATGTTTTTAATACACCGTTAAATTTTGGTTGTTTTAATCCCGCGGAGGGTCGATTCGGTACATAAAATACTATCGATTTGTAAAGAGAAAATTAAAAATTAAGTATTTTTTTTTAAACTCTAATTAATTTACGCATATACGAAATTAATTTCGTACATGCGTAAATTATGCGTCTTCAAGGCTAGAGTGAATAGGCTCTTAATAAACTAGTGCGCTTTACCATCGACGATTGCATTACTGCTTACCATCAGGTAGGATTGCAGTCAAGTGCTAGTTTATAAAATATAAAAAAAGTAAAAATAAAAAATTCGGATGTACTGTAGTACTACCCTCGTCTGTGTGTCATTTCTAGGTGCCAACTTAAAATCAGCACAGGGTGTCTGATACCCAATGCTGGGCAGAGGACCTTTTTAGTGCGGGCACGATCAGCGCATTCTGTAATTTTATTATTTTTAGAGTTCCGACCTAAAGGGTAAAAACAAGACCGTATTGCTAAGACTTCGCCGTCTGTCTGTGTCACTAGGATGTAATTAGGTGTCAGACACCCAGTGCTGGTTTTCAGTTGGCATTTTGAAATGACACACCTATTATATTATTTAAGTAGGCGCCACTACAACAAACGACACTTTTTTGCTCGATATACATCAGCACCATAGACGTTTTGGGAAGAGCAGCGCCGTGTCCTCGTGGGGGCGATCGGCGGCGATCTCTCGCGCCGGGGCTTGGTTCAAGCCATGCTCCGGAGCGAGGAGGAGTGGCAGGCGGTCGCCTCCTTCTGCGAAGCAGTAATGCTAGTAAAGGAGGAGGCCGACCGCCTTAGGCAAAGGCGGACACGCCGCCGCCGCCGCCGGGTTTCCGATCCCAATTTCCGGCCACCGTAGGCGCGGGCTCGCGGACGGTGGGCAATGGGTAGCTCGCTGTCCGTCCGTCCGGTAACAGACCGGTCCGAGCTCAGGTCGTCTACGGCGCGCACCGTTCCCGCGCGCCTCAAGGAGTTGTCAGCAAACTGTAGGGGTCCAGCAGGGCCGAAGCCTACTGGGGCCAAAGGTCATGCGAGAGTGTCACCACGGGCCCCGGGACAAAGGCGAGGAATGGAAAGGTAGGTTTTTAGTCAGTAAAAGTCTGACACTGTTTCCCGCCCCACCCAAGGGCGGGATTCGTCATTGGATGATTTTACCTACCACAAAAAAAAAAAAAAAAAAAAACCATAGACGTTTGAAATATTCATAGAATATTTAGTTGTGTATTCACTTTAAAAATAAATAAACAAATCAAATAAATAATTAAGGAGAGCTGGCATACAACAAGCTTGTTTTTTTTTTAATTTGTGTTTGTAACAGTTTAACCTGGTTGCGCGAATTTGCTTGATGTTTTAATGGACTGTATGTTTGAAAAGCGATCTTAGGTTTGTTAACAATATGCAGATACTGCGCCTGGCATGGAATAAATGTATTGGGAAGGAGCACTGACCTTTAGACTTCGTTGGTTGCACGTGGCACTTCGAAGATTGCACGTGGCACCGGCCGATCCTCGTCTTCGCACATTTAAATCACTGCCAGGTCCTGTATTGCACTAACACTGCACTATTGTGGAGTCTCTGAATGATTGGATCACGAAAATAGTCAATTTTCTTGTAATTTCGAGCGGGCGCGGTTAGCGATGCGGTCACATTCACTCGATGCACAAAACGTCAATGTCAAATCCTTTCTTGAGGTCGTGCGGGGAAATAAACGGAAGGGATAGGATTGCTAGGCCAAAAAAATAAATTACAAAAAACAAAATCGCGGAACATAGCAAATTGGCGCAACCATTCCCCCCGGGTTTGAAGGGTTACCTTCAAAGAAAAGAAAAAAAAACAAAAGCGAAACTAAACCCTATTACTAATCTAAACTATCAATACTAGGTAGCGAAACAACTTATAACTAACTATGCCACTACTACTGATTAGGCAGAGGGCAGAGGCGAATAACCGGACGCAGGTACGATCCAGTTGCGGTTTTAACTTTTACGACTCGCGTTATTCCGTTCGAACCCGGAAAAACTTCTTCCACTACACCAAGAGGCCAGTGCAGAGGAGGCGCACTCTCAGTCTTCAGTATCACCACAGTACCGACTGTGACTGGATCTGAAGGAGTGTTCCACTTTTGACGCGACTGCAGCGTATGCAGATAATCTGTCCTCCATCGCTTCCAAAAGGACTGAACTAAGCTATCTAGCAGAGCGTGACGCGGGTGGAGCTGCAGTTTGTCAGTCTCGACATCTAAAGCGGGCAAATATTTAAGAGGAGTCGTCGTCAAGAAGTGAGCCGGCGTCAACGCTAGTGGCTCCGATGGATCACTAGACAAAGTCCGACACAACGGACGCGTATTCATCAACGCCTCTACCTGAGCGAGTACAGTGCTCAACTCCTCGTA
The DNA here is from genome assembly GCA_958295575.1 of Leucania comma. Taxonomy (NCBI): domain Eukaryota; kingdom Metazoa; phylum Arthropoda; class Insecta; order Lepidoptera; family Noctuidae; genus Leucania; species Leucania comma. The sequence goes on along the minus strand of OY282477.1, from coordinate 15,050,323 downwards.
CGAGAGAATCTGTTCGCCTATGACCCGAAACAGGTGCGACTTAAGGCTTTTAATATTCGCCTCCCAATTGCCACCAAAATGACTAGCCGCTGGCGTATTGAAACACCAATCAATGCGATTCTCAGCTAAGACATGGGCGAATTCACTTTGGTAGTACTTGGAGCGTAAGAATGTGTGTAATTCCGAAATATTGCGTCGCGCTCCAACATAATTTGTGCCGTTGTCAGAGTATAAGCGCTTAACGGGACCACGGCGAGATAAAAATCGTTTAAATGCAGACATAAAACCCTGCGTACTCAAATCACTGGTTAACTCTATGTGAACCGCACGAGTTGTCATACAAACGAATAGGCAAATGTATGCCTTTGTGGAACGTATACCACGACCACGGGCAATAGTGACTTTAAACGGTCCAGCATAGTCCGTCCCAGTATGTATGAAAGGTTTCACCGTCTGTACAACACGACAAGAACGATGGTCGGCCATTTCCGGCGCGTTGAAACGCGGGCGGAGCTTAAAGCAGGGCACACATCTGTGCACTCTAGCGCGTATCAAATTGCGAGCGGAAAGTATCCAGTACTTCTGTCGAAGAATGGACATTAATAAATCGGGACCAGCGTGACAATTCACCTTATGGTGATAGTCCACCAACAAATCCAAAACGTGATCCCTGCGTGGTAGAACTACTGGATGCATTTGTTCAAACTCTAACTTAGCATTTCGCAGACGGCCACCGACACGAATGAGTCCGTCTTGCAAAAATGGTTTCAAATGCTGAAGTGCGCGACTACAAGGTTTTTGTGATTCTAAACTACGAAATTCTATTGAAAAATAAAATTTCTGCAACTCTCGAAGTACAACTGATTCAGCTCTATCCAAATCAGCTGCGATTATAGAACCACGCGATGGTAATAATCTCAAAAATCTTAGGACGTAAACTACACAGCGTAATAGTCTCGACCAAGACGAGACTCGATTAGACAACAACAAAACAACTGACTCTTCACGCGGAACTGATACTACAAGCGTATGTTTCTTCTCCTCGGGTGGTTCTGAAACAGTAGCGGGGTTAAACGGAGCATTTGGCCACTCGTTAGGAGTGGTATGCAGCCAGGGAGGGCCACAAAACCAAAGCGGATGATTTAAAATTTGCGCGGGAAGCAAACCACGTGAGAGACAATCAGCTGGGTTTTCTGTTCCAGCGACATGGAATATATTTTCCGGTGACAATTCAGCTTGAATCCTAGCCACCCTATTTGCGACAAACGTGCCCCATCGATGGGGTGAAGAGTGGGCCCAACATAGAGCAACGGTTGAGTCTGAAAACGCTACAATTCTCTCTATATTAATGCGAGGACGACAAGGTTTGACTATAGATGTAATCAATTGAACCAACATAAGAATAGCGCAGAGTTCGAGACGAGCAAGAGAGACAACCTTACGAGGAGATACCTTTGATTTTGCGCTAATGAGGAAAACTGAAATGTTATCGCCATTTTGGACCTGAAAGTAAACCACTCCCCCGTAAGCCCTCTCACTGGCGTCTGCGAAACCTACCACATTAACAACAGTGTCTGGTACTATACCAACATGGCGAGGAATCTGTATCTGATCGAGCATTGGAAGCTCTTTCCTATAGCGAGCCCACAACTTGGCAACACTGTCAGGAGCGGTGTCGTCCCAATCACAGTTGGAAAGCCAAAGCTCTTTTATAAGCAGCTTTGCATATAAAACGACAGGAGCTACAAAACCCATTATATCCCATATCCGAGCTACACATGCTAGGATAACGCGTTTGGTACAAGTTGGCGGAGTCGAGCTAATTTTAAGACTGAACATATCAGTTGCGGGTGACCAACTTAAACCGAGGATCTTATGCGAATCACTATCATCGAATTCCTTTACCGAAGTCAACCGGTGTGACGGTGGAATCGACTCTAATGTAGCTTGCGAGTTGCTTGTCCATTTCACCAGATCAAATTGACCGGACTTCATGAGGCTGATTACTTGAGCAGCGGTCTCTATAGCCTCTGCTTCACTAGGTACACTGTACACAAAATCGTCCATGTACAATCCGGTTTCAATAGTGGCCCTTGCTTTCGGGTATGTATCACCCTCGTCAGCGGCCAACTGCTTGATAGTGCGAAGAGCGTGAAAGGGACTAGACTTAAGCCCAAAACAAACACGATTGAATTCGTAAACCTTCAAAGGTTCCTGCGGAGAAAATCTATACAAGAAGCGTTGGAATCTACGGTCACATTCTCTGATTCCAATACTAAGAAACATTTGCCGAATATCGGCAGAGAGCGCAATAGCAAACAAGCGAAAATTTACTATTATTTCAAATAAGTTACCCTGGAGGTTCTGACCACAATACAAGATATCGTTAAGCGATATGCCAGTACTAGTCTTAGCGCTACCATCCATAACCACACGCAGTTTAGTTGTAAGTTTGTCTTCTCTAACAACTCCATGGTGCGGGATGATGTAAAACGGGTAATCACGTGTCTCCTCAGTCTCGGCAGGCGCTGATGAGATATAACCTTTATCTAAATATTCGATCAGCACATCATCATAGGCTTGCTTCAACTTAGGAGACGCCTGCATCTTACGTTCCAAGCATAGAAAGCGTTTTTCTGCGGAGGCACGGGAGCCACCGAGCGAAAAAATATCACCCTTGAAAGGGAGCGCGACAACATAACGACCATCTTTATCACGAGTAGTCGTGCGGGTATAAATCTCCTCAGTGACCTGATCCTCAGGGCTGAGAATAGGCGGGACATTGACCTCTTCAATCTCCCAGAACTTGCGGATGGTAGACTCAAGCGGCGGCTCGACGGTGCAACAGTGCGACACAGTCGAGTAACTATTTAAATAAGCGGGTGCGGAACCAACTATAACAAACCCGAGAACTGTTTCCAGTGCGTGCGGAGCGGGGTACATCGGAAGACCCTGAATTTTACGTGATAACTGGAGATGCGGGAGAATCGAAGCACCGATCAATAGATCGATATCTCCAGGGAAAGCGTAATTTCCGTCGGCTAACTGCAAGTTCTTAAACTCCGTCAGCATGGACGTGTCAACCGGTACCGTGGGCAACCGTTCCGTAATCTTATCTGCGACTAGCGAATCCATTTCAAACGAAATATTACGATTAAAACGTGAACTAAATATTATTTTAATGGAACCGTGAATGGTTGCCTTTAAACCTCCAAAACCTTTCACTTCTGAGCGGGATGACCAATTATTAAAACTAAAACCAAGGCGTTGACAACAATCCCGAGTAATAAAATTACTCTGGGAAGCGCCATCTAGTAGCGCTCGAACGGTGTGCGGTTTGCCAAAGGCATCTACAATGACAACTTGCGCGGTCGCAAGTAAAACGGTAGTGATTTGAGTACCAGCGGCGGAAAGCGAACACAATGTTACGTCGTTTGCACTTGCAGCAGGCCGCGCGTCACAAGCGTCGCGCGTCCGCGCAGGCCGCGGCCGCGATGGCAGCTTACTACTCTCAAAATGTAAGAAGGTATGATGTCTAGCTAGACATTTACGACAGCTAACACCACTGTTACATGACGTAACCAGATGTTTGTCACTTAGACAATTAAAACACAAATTATTAGTGCGGACAAACTTGTAACGATCACTAGGCGATAATCTCTGAAATCCCGAACACTTGTACAGCTGTGTATGGCTACCCTTACACAGAGAACAGTCAGGTGTTGAGACGGTATTAACTAGCGTATGTGCAGTCTTGACTGACTTCGATGACGCGTCTATACGGCGATCGGAACCTGTCCTATTCGTGACTTCATGACGTGCCGACGTGCGCTGCAACACCTTAATATGGTCGCGAATAAAAGATTCTAAATCTTCGAACTTAGGTATTTCTTTGCCGCGCTGAGTCGTTTCAAACAGACGAACAGTTTCAGGATCTAATTTATTTAAACCGATATACAAAAACAAAAAGTCACAGAGGTCATTGACCTTTAGGTTCTTTACTGCACGAACAGATGATGCGAAAATATTTAAAAACTTCTCTAAATTATGATCGTTACAAACGGAAAAACTTTTCAAATCGAATAATTGATCTAAATATGCGGTGGCTACTAATCGCTTATCTTCGTATTTTGTTTTTAAAGTGTTCAAAACTAAATTGTAATTTTCAGCGCTAAACGTAATTCCAGCACAGACAGCCTTTGCCTTACCGGTCAATTTTTCTACGAGATAATGCAATCTCTCGTGATCTGTCAGCGATGTGTTCCTATGTATTATATTTTCGAAACTATCTATAAATAAATTCCAATTTCGAATGTCACCATCAAATTCAGGTATTTGAATTGGCGGCAATCGTGGGCGTTCGCGAGGAGGGTTAGATAAACCACTCGCGGGGGGGGGAGTCTCTAAACTCCTAGCAATACGTTTGATACGACAATACAAGTCATCAAAGGACGACAATGCCTGATAACTCACACAGTAATCAGGATTTAACTCCAACTCTAAAATGTTTATATTCTTAATTGTAGATTTAAAATCCTCGCGCAAACTATCTAAAGTTTCCAACGAACACAAGAAAGCATCTCTAATCGCCAGATCCGAGGTTTGCAAAGATTTATCACAAATTGATTGAACACGTGAAAACTGTGAGTCCCTTTCAGCGTATAAAAGCTTTAACTGAACCTTTAAATCAGTACTAACCTTGGTTCCCTTAAGAGACATCTTGTCTTGATATATTCACACTATACACTCAAACAAACACTTAACGAATTATTAAGTAAGCGATAATTATCAGATAACAATATGGTAATATTGTAAACAACAAAGCGAACGGCGAACGAACGGAATAACCTGTCTATATAATCTATGGTTTATCCGTTTCCTACAAATATTCACTCAACAATGAACGGGTATTTTTGAAATGCGTCTACCTACATGCAATTTGTAGGATGGTCGAATGAATTTTGACAAGAAAAGGAATGCGATCGATTTATATCTACGCTGATATTTACGTAGCTAACTATAATTATGCGGTGCGGTTGACGGCGTAGGTACCGTAATTATCAATGACACTTTAACTATACGAGCGAAATAACGTATAGTTGCCTAAATGCCTAGATGCGGGTTTTCTACTATTATATCTAGGTAAACAGGCGCGTTGCGTTTATTCCCTATGGAACAAATACTATATTGCGAAATTACAAGAAAATGATTCACAATCCGGCTCGAAGGACCAAAAAGTAATGGTTGCGCGAATTTGCTTGATGTTTTAATGGACTGTATGTTTGAAAAGCGATCTTAGGTTTGTTAACAATATGCAGATACTGCGCCTGGCATGGAATAAATGTATTGGGAAGGAGCACTGACCTTTAGACTTCGTTGGTTGCACGTGGCACTTCGAAGATTGCACGTGGCACCGGCCGATCCTCGTCTTCGCACATTTAAATCACTGCCAGGTCCTGTATTGCACTAACACTGCACTATTGTGGAGTCTCTGAATGATTGGATCACGAAAATAGTCAATTTTCTTGTAATTTCGAGCGGGCGCGGTTAGCGATGCGGTCACATTCACTCGATGCACAAAACGTCAATGTCAAATCCTTTCTTGAGGTCGTGCGGGGAAATAAACGGAAGGGATAGGATTGCTAGGCCAAAAAAATAAATTACAAAAAACAAAATCGCGGAACATAGCAAATTGGCGCAACCATAACCGGTAAAAGTTTTTCTATTCTTTCGCTTCTGTTTTAATAAAAAAAAGACATCGTTAAAGTAGTGAATATACGATTTCTACTGCCTCAGTTCACAAAGGTACGCTCACCTCCTAAGTACAAGTGACAACCATTAAACTTGGCGAGTACCCGAGCCGGCCGGCGGGAAGTCGGACAGACGGGCCGGAAGTGACGTCACGATGCACTCCCCGCCGGAACACCGCTAAAAGCCTTCGCCTGCATTTGTCTAAGTTTCGTATGCGCCAGATCAATATGGCATGGTGTTTCAATTAGTAGGAGAACTGACAAAACGGAATTATGTACACTACACCGCTATAATAGCTCACTTTTATCCTCTTCTTAAAGCCAGGTTCTACTCATTTTGAACTTTTTTAAACCTCTGGAAATCCACAAATATAAAAGAGAACATCTTGAAAATAATATTTTTTTAAATTTCCTATATTATGACCAATCGCCGGGCAAAAATCAAAACATGTTATAAATTAGTTGACCCTGACTTACGATTTCGAACTTGTATTTCTACAAGATTACGTCACGGCAAAATTTGAAAGTTACAAAAAATAATAAAGCTTGTTTTTAAAAAGGCAAGAACAAATCTTGAATAGTTGTTATTTTTTTTTTTTTTAATAAAACCGCTGTTACTGGGCCGCGAAGTCAATATGATCCCGGGCGGAGTTCATACAAAATACTCAGGGAGAACCACCGGCTCTTACGGTATACAGATAAGTAGTGTAGTGTAAACGTTTTACCATCAGTATCAAACCTATATAATAAAGGCGAAAGTTTATATATATGTGTGTATGTCTGTTGCTCCTTCAAACCCAAACGGCTGAAAGAATGTAGATGAAATTTGACACATGGGTTAATAATGACGCGGCAAATAATGTTGAAACGTTTGCTTATGTTATGCGCAGCGTATATTTGTATTTTTTACTTTTGGTTTTTCGTCATAAGTAGTTAAAAGAATGTCAAGTCAAATACCTTCCTTTTCTAAATTAAATATGTTTAAACAAAAAATACAAACGACTTCAAAAACAAACTAAAAAGTATAAAATAATTCTAATTTCAAAAGTCGATGTAAAAAAAATAATAATCAGAAACAAGATTCGCAACAAATAAAAAAGAAACATTCAGATGAATTAAAAAAAAAAGTTTGTTATAAACTTGTTGAATTGTACTTTGAATTGAAAACGCGGCAAGCTGAAAAACCAGATTATACTTTAAACCTTACTACATAAACAAGTAAATTTAGAAGACCTTGCCTAAATAATCATCAGCAGGTACGGGTTGGTTCGTAGAAAAATTCTAAGTTATCACGCAGACAAAACCAAAGAGTTCGCCTAGTTAGTAACTCAGTACAATAAATAAATACCGTTACGTACATAATCAATCAGCGAGTACTTTTATAAACGTTTTTAAGTACAGTAAAAGAGCCTTCACCGATTGATTGGGTTTAAAGGAGTCGAGTGAAGCGCTCTTTCTAAGCCACACCACAGAGCAATATTGTTTAAAGAAGGTAGAAGCGACAAATCCTAAATGGTTAAGATATTTTCTTTTTTAGTCGGATAATAATGTATACCGTCAATTTTTTATCGTTTTAATCCCGTGGAGGATCGATCCGGTACATGAAAAACTATCGATTTGTAAAGATAAAATAAAAATTTAGAGCACTTTTTTTCTAAAACTCGAAATAATATACGCATGTACGAAATTAATTTCTTAAAGTAAATGAGCCAGTGTAGGTAATTGTCGGCCGTTGCGTACTAACTACGTACAGGTCATTGAACTCGCCCAGTCGACACTTAAAGAAATTAATTTCGTACATGCGTACATTAATTTAAGTTTAAAAAAAGTACGTTATTTTTTTTTTATTTTCTTTACAAATCGATAGTATTTCATGTACCGAATCGACCCTCCACGGGATTAAAACGATAAAAATTTAACGGTGTATATTTCTATTCTTTTGTTTGTAAGTAGTTTTTAGGTATGTTTTAATTTGTTTTAGTTTAGCAGTAAACTAGTTTCTGCGTAAGAATAGGTTTCTTTATTCAAATAATTATAAATGTAAAGGCTAAATTAACTATGAAAAATACTTTCATAGTGTTCGCCTACGTTACAAAAGGAAGCTTTGTGCAAAATTTAACGCTCCTAGTCCCATTAATTTTGGCAGTTCGTTAGTATGTCAGTCAGTTTCTCTAGATACTGTTAATTTATTTATGGTCATAAACTATTTTTGAATTAATAAATCGTAATTTCGAACTTCAAATTACGATTGTTTTCTTGGTTTTAATTTCACTCTAAAATGGCAATCATTTACTATTTTTGCCAATATAAAAAGATTTTTTACCGTTACATTTTACTAGATCTGGTGGTTAGTTAAACACCAGCCTTACAATTTGGGGCTTTTCTACCTACCGTGATACTGTCGCATCTACTTTTATAAATCCTCTTTTCTACGCCATCTCCGCCCAAGGCGCAGCAATTACACAGCGAAGGAACCCTAAACCGGCGCGCTTAGATGTTTTTCGCTTATTTTTAGTCTCGCTTGTTCTACGGAACTGGAGACGGCTCACTTACTAATTGGTACGAGCTTTTGAACCGATATTTTGTTCAAATTCTATACCAAAAGGATTGCTATGAGTAAATAATTGTTCTGTTGTTAATTGTGATGTGTTTTTGTTTTTAAAGCTGTTCGTTCGGCTTTGTGGGTTTTGAAGTCGTTTGCAATGTAACTAAATGTCGTGTAACTAAAAATTTGTCACTAAGCTATCAATGGTTATAGCGATGAGAAGGAGTTTTTTAACCATATTTTAGATTGCTTTCAGCTATTTTTATTTTTTAGTTCGATATTTTTTTATTCTTAGTGCTATCGGCCGCTGTTTCTGCTCCACTCCTATTAGACATAGCGTGATGGCGTTCCTAGACAAATATGCTGTCCAACCATTTTTCAATTCGAACAGTTTTAGTATATATGAGCGAAATCGATATTCCACTTTAATGAATTTAATCAAATAATTGCTTCCAAATCCAATTAATTCTGACTGTACATGTCTCTAGCTATCAAGTCTTAAATAAAAATTGATCCTAGTTTATTCCAATCAAATTTAATTTGATCTAATTTCATTCATTTTTATTGTAAATAATTTTTATCAATATTATTTATTTTATAACGAATTATTAATGTTATTACTTGCATTCTGTAATGCATGCTGTCTTTTTTGCAAGTGATGGCGCGTTTAGACGTAGTTATGTACGCATAGAGCGGCTAGCCCAAGGTAAATTTTAATTTTTTTTTCCACATCTTTCATCAGATATTTTGGATACAGTAATTTCTATAGAAATCAAAACATTAATTTGTGTAAAATTAATCCAGTAAAGATCTCTGAAAATCTGCTATTTTACGTGGACTTTGACCCCTCCATTATACTCATATATTAAAAATAATAAAAAAGTGCTTCTATTGCACATAAGTTGAATAATTTGCTATGCTTAGGCGCAGCCCCCCACTTCAAATGAAATCCGAAAATCGATTATAATCCTCGTCACGCAAGTTGAACCATCATGTTTGTCGCCCTTGAATGCGTAATAATCGATTTTCGGGTTTCAATCGAAGTGGGGGAAATTATTCAACTTATTTGCCGCGTACTATCCCTATTCTTACTTAAAACGCATAGTTCTTACTTAATGATTAGAACAGAGGTAAAAAATCCTTATTGAACTAAAATGAAGAGAGGTTCAATTCCCTGAAACTCAAAACGGAATAGATTCTATATACTCACTCATATGTATAGTGAGAACCCCGTTCGTTTTTGCCCCCAGCTAAGGTTCCTACCATCCAGTTACCGTTCATTACAGTGTCGTATTCCTCAGGAAAACGTACCCCTCAGTATGCGGTTAAATCACTGAGAAAATTGCTCTTAATTCTATGTCGGAAAATGTGGGTAATTGTATTTCTATTCTCCAGTACTTTTTTTGCTAAATCAGTTGTAGTGACGGCAAGGTTGGTGTAGTAAAGCGAGCTATGTGTGAAGGTTTTTTTATGGTAGGTAAATTCATCCAATGACAGATTCCGCCCTTGGGCGGAGCGAGAAATAGTGTCAATCTCTTGCCGGACGGTCCGGACGATAGGACAGCGAGCTACCGATGACTCGCCGTCCGCAATGTGTGAGGGCTGGATTCTTGCATGGAGCAAATATTTGTGTGGTCTATTCATTGATATAATCAAAACAGCGGAAGATACGTGACTCACCTCTAGCACGTGGATCGCTGAAATCAGGATCGTTTGTCATACTTTCACTTAGTCGCAATAAATATGGCGTTAAAGAAGACATTATAACCCATTGATATATTTTATGGGAAGACACGTTACGTGCTAAAATTGCAATCAGAATATCTGGACTCAAAACTCACACATCTTTATTCAGTGTCTTCACAGTCGCAAACGTACATTCACTAATAGACAAGGACAGAGATAAGAGCCGGCACTGTCGTGCGAGTGAAATCGTGTTAGCCGCCGAATGTTTACGATTTGAAGACGTGAGCGTGATATGGCGACCAAAACTATAATCGAAATTAGAAATATTATAAAAAAAAGTTTTCATGTACTTATGAGTGAAATATAATTCCATGTGATTGTTTTTTTATTTGGATAATTTATTTCTTTCATAGTCACCTACAATTCAGATAAAATTACATCTTTAAACGATATTACAGTAACCATGCAAAAAACAGGTATGCATTTTGACATAATGACATTTGTATAGGTAATGCATAAAGCACACGAAGGCATTTGATAACCTTTAATCCCACTAAAAACAAAAAAATAATATTTTTGCGTAACACCCTCGTTATGTCACTCGCCGATTGCAACTGAGTGAAACTATGACAAACGATCCTGATTTCAGCGGTCCACACGCTAGAAGCGAGTCACGTATTCTACTGTTTTGATTATACTATTATTATATTATTATTATTATATCAATGTTTTACCCACTAATTACTTATACGATGTACAGTACGGCCGACGGATCTTGGCGAGTCTGAAGTTAGGCTGTGCGAACTTTAGAAAAAAAAAAAAATGTCAATAATTACAGTTCGCACTCTTAAAACAAAAGTGACACCAAGATGATTTATCAGCAATCATAAAGTTTTCAATGCACTTATTTACTCGATAGGATGTCGCGAATCAATTACTGAAGAACATCAACTATTAGAACCTAAGATTTTGACAATCAGATCACAAACGGGTTGTTAAGTTAAGGGTTTACTTAAAAATGGCAATTAAAAACACAAGTTTAGTATAGTGCTATTTATGTTTTAAAGGTGCGTGTTGTTATTGCTGTTAACAACGGTTATTGGAATTTATTTTTTTACGACTACACACTTCAGACTCGCCAAGATCCGTCGGCCGCATTATACCAATTTAGAATCTAGAGCACCTTTTTCCTAAACGTAGTGCCAGTCTGATACATAAACCATGTACCTGAGAATACATTTGGAACTAAATTCAAGTTACGAATAACATATTGTTACAAAATATGGCGGCTAAGTTTGCAGGTAAAGTTTAGATTGGGTTCCGCTGCATTGTTTACGGGCACCTTGCTAGGTGGTCTCGTTTCCTAAATGGGAAAACGGACCGTTAGAATTACGTATGGTAAGGAAGAAAATAGTATGGTGTTGAAAATTCGTCAAGTTAAAGGGAATTTTAGTTTTACTTTCTTTGCGAAGGTCAAAATGTGTTCTATAAACAGAGCATAAACGGCTTTATCTTTAGATTGCTTTGACTTAGGGTGCTTTTATTATCATGCAGATTTCATACCTGATGCAGGATTCGCGCCGGGGCTTGGTTCAAGCCATGCTCCGGAGCGAGGAAGTAATGCTAGTAAGCAGTACTGTAATAGTACTGCGAAGCAGTAATGCTAGTAAAGGAGGAGGCCGACCGCATTAGGCAAAGGCGCACACGCCGCCGCCGCCGGGTTTCCGATCCCAATTTCCGGCCACCGTAGGCGCGGGCTCGCGGACGGTGGGCAATGGGTAGCTCGCTGTCCGTCCGTCCGGTAACAGACCGGTCCGAGCTCAGGTCGTCTACGGCGCGCACCGTTCCCGCGCGCCTCAAGGAGTTGTCAGCAAACTGTAGGGGTCCAGCAGGGCCGAAGCCTACTGGGGCCAAAGGTTATGTGAGACTGTCACCAAAGGCCCCAGGATAAAGGCAAGGAACGGAAAGGTAGGTTTTTAGTCAGTAAAAGTCTGACACTATTTCCCGCCCCACCCAAGGGCGGGATTTGTCATTGGATGATTTTACCTACCCAAAAAAAAAAAAAAATACCTGATGCAGGATTGCCTCATCCCACATGCGTCCTGCGTGCGTATTCCCCTCGTATACAATAAATACTGTCTTGTATGAAAAAGAAATATGCATGCGGAGCAAATCCGCATGCGTGATGAAGTCCACATGATAATAAAAACACCCTAAGAAGTTTAATTTTTTTCACTGCACCAAGGAGTAGCAGATTTGATATTAATTTCAGCTTCATACCTCTACACGTTTTGGGAAAAAGGGTTTTGACAGACGAACAGATGGTCAACAAAGTGATTCTTAAAGAGTTTCGTTTTTACCAACTGAAGAACGGAACCCTAAAAAAAGATGTCTAAGGTATTTAAATGTAATTTGTTTGACATGCGTGCATTTTAATTTTAATTTGGTCATTTTTTTTTGTTATAATTTTAAACAATATTAAAACAAAAAAAAAAATGTTTCTCCTATACCTGCACCCATGTTCATTCATTCATGCATAAGCTGTGGTTGCCTATAATTGAGTGTGCATTATAGGTCTAGGTTACATGTACCAATTTTAATGTTTCAGTTTTTATTTTATAACACTCGTTGGTGATCCTTAAATAAATAAATTAAATCGCCATTCAACACACATCACTACATAGTATAAAACAAAGTCGCTTCCCGTTCACGTTTTCATCCCGTGGAGGGTTGATTCGGTACATGAAATACGATTGAAAATCGATTTGTAAAGATAAAATTAAATAAATTACAAATAAAAAATCTTTTTAAAAACAAGCTTTCAATTAAATGGGCTAAAAAGAAGAAAATAAACTTTTCCTTTATAACTTTTACTATCAATTTATAACGGCATTACACAATTTATATGATATAAAAGCTTGTCGCGAGATTTTGAAAATATTAAAATCAATAGATGAAGTTATTTAACTTATTTAATTAATGAAGTTATTTAGCTGTGTATTTACACAGTTAAATCTCGCGACAAGCTTTTATATCATATAAATTGTGTAATGCCGTTATAAATTGATAGTAAAAGTTATAAAGGAAAAGTTTATTTTCTTCTTTTTAGCCCATTTAATTGAAAGCTTGTTTTTAAAAAGATTTTTTATTTGTAATTTATTTTTTACTTTTTAGTTATACCTTATTTAAATCACATTTGTAATCTCAGCAAATCCTTTCATTTCTTACCCATATTATAGGAAAGCATAAGAAACTTAGTCTGCTATCTTTAGAAGTCTGCCAGGATTTTTTTTATTTAATTTTTTTATGGTAGTTAAAATCATCCAATGACATCCCCCGCCCTTGGGCTTGGTTCGGTCTGTTACCGGACGGACAGCCAGCTACCCATTGCCCGCCGTCCGCAAGCCCACGCCTACGGTGGCAGGAAATCAGGATCGGAATTACGGCGGTAGCTGCGGCGCGAGCGCCGTTGCCTGATGCGGTCGGCCTCCTCCTTTGCTAGCATTACTGCTTCGCAAAAGGAGGCGACCACCTGAGAAGTCTACCAGGTTGAACTTATGAAACCAAAATGATGGTTGTGAAGGTGAACCAGGTTGATCGTAAGACTAACAATCAACCTAACTTACATGAAATAGCCAATTGCGAAGTTGTCCAGGTTTTATATAACTGGGATCTACAATCACAAATACTGGGAAATGCGGAGAAGACTCAAGAATCGTAAGAAAATTGACGCTCTTGAAATGTGACGCTGGAGGCGTCTACTGAAGATAAACACAGACTGCTCCACGCACTAACGTTTCCATTCATAAAGACATCAAAACAAAAACTTACGTCGATTATGCAACAGCGAATTAAAAAAAAAATATCCAAACATCTTTTAAGATGTTTGGATATTTTTTTTTTTTAATTCATACGCAATGAAAGCTCTTTGGAACGTTTAGTGGTGGGGTGGTGGGAAGAGTAGAGGGCCTACGTTTTCGCGGCCAATCGCCTACCAGATGGACAGACCTCACTAAATCATCATCATCATTTCATCTTCGATGTGTTTCCTCATTTAATGTACACGAAGTGCCATGAATAGAGAGAGATGGAGAAGTCTCCCAAAAGCCGCAACCAACCAACCAGACGATCCATGACCACTACCACTCCACCAAGAGTATAACTGAGAAAAAAGAGAATATTGGATTTAGAGTAATGTCACTTTATTTTTCAAGTTACTTTCTGCAAGCCCTTTCAATTGGTACCTAATTTATAGGAGTGTATTAAAACTAACTAGCTATTCACTCATGTGTACGGAACCCTCCGTGCGCGAGTCCAAGTCGCTTATGACCGGTAAGAACTTATTTTATTCGATCCGAAACGCGATGGGATTGTGTCGTTTTATTGCGGAACTCCTATGGCCACCTTCCAGCTCCATCATCAGATCCCGACTACCATATTGATCAAAGTACAAATCAAAGTACTCGTCATTACAAATCTAACGAGAACAAAGACGAGAGGGTTGTGTCGTTTAATTGCGGAGTTCTTGTAGCCACCTTCCAGCTCCGTCATCAGACCCTGGTTACGATATAGGATCCAAGTACTCATCAATACAAATCAAATGAGCCCGAATTCGATGGGATTGTGTCGATTTCTTACGAAGTTCCTACCTTCCAGCTCCATCATCAGAACCTGGTTACCATATAGGATCCAAGCACTTGTCAATACAAATCAAATGAGCCCAAATTTGATGGGGTTGTGTCTTTTAACTGCGGAGTTCCAATGACCAGGATCCAGCTACACCATCATACCCTGGCTACCATATAGGATCTAAGTACTCGTCATTACAAATCAAATGAGCCTAAAGTAGATGGGGTTATATCGTTTAATTGCGGAGTTCCTATGGCAACCTTCCAACTCCATCATCAGACCCTGGCTACTATATAGAATGAAAGTTCTCGTCAATACAAACTAAACGAGCCCAAATTCGATGGGGTTGTGTCGTTTAACTGCGGAGTTCCAATGACCACGATCCAGCTACATTATCATACCCTGCTTACCATATAAGATCCAAGTACTCGTCATTAAAAATCAAATGAGCCTAAAGTCGATGGAGTTATATCGTTTAATTGCGGAGTTCCTTTGGTAACCTTCCAGCTCCATCATCAGAACCTGGTTACCATATAGGATTCAAGCAGTCGTCAATACAAATCAAACGAGCCCAAATTTAATGGGTTTGTGTCGTTTAACTGCGGAGTTCCTATAAACACGTCCCAGCTCCATCATCAGACCCTGGCTACCTTAAATGATCAAAGTACTTGTCAATACTAATCAAACGAGCTCAAACTCGATGGGGTCCTGTCGTTTAACTTCGGAGTTCCTATGACCACCTTTCGGCTCCATCATCAGACCCTGGCTACTACATAGGATGAAAGTACTCGTCAATACGAATCAAACGAGCCCAAATTCGATGGGGTTGTGTCGTTTAACTGCGGAGTTCCTATGACCACCTTCCGATTCCATTATCAGACCCTGGCTACCATACATGATCAAAGTGCTCGTCAATATTAATCAAACGAGCTCAAAGTCGATGGGGTCTGTTCGTTTAACTTCGGAGTTCCTATGACCACCTTTCGGCTCCATCATCAGACCCTGGCTACTATATAGAATGAAAGTACTCGTCAATACAAACTAAACGAGCCCAAATTCGATTAGGTTGTATCGTTTAACTGCGGAGTTCCTATGATCACCTTTCGGCTCCATCATCAGACCCTGGCTACTATATAGGATGAAAGTACTCGTCAATACTAATCAAGCGAGCCCAAACTCGATGGGGTTGTATAGTTTTATCGCTGAGTTCCTATGGCTAACTTCCAGCTCCATCATCAGATCAGCTCCATGTCATCATAATGTTGCATTGTCACCCGATTTACACATGTATGTAAAATTTCAGCTCAATCGGTTGAAGATATCTGCTTCAAAATTGAGTTGCAAGATTTGAGCCGAACATACATAGTTACATACAGTGCAAGCTAATAGAAAGCTTGTAAAAATAGAGTACTTTTTTTTAAACTCAAATTAATTCTCATATGTACGAAATATTTTTTTTTTGTAAAAGTCACCTGAGCGAGGCCAATGAACTGTAGGTAGTTAGTACGCAACGACCGACAACTACCTACAAGATCATTGACTCGTTTACTTAAATAAATTAATTTCGTACATGCGTATATTATTTCGAGTTTTTGAAAAAAGCACTTTATTTTTCAATTTTTTCTTTATAAATTGATAGTGTTTCATCTACCGGATCGACCCTCCGCGGGATTAAAACGACGATTCAGTTGTACCTCATTTGAATTTAAGCCTGTAATGAATCCACTAGACAATGAACATTTCCCTGTAACAGAACCGATGTGATCTGATGCTCGACGTTGGACATGATTCATTGATAATAATGGCACTGGAATTTCATTGGTAACTGACAAAGGTAACTGTTCTATGTAACGGTGCATATAAGAGAGCTTGCTGGGGAATGTACAATTGACGATTTCATGTTTTGACCAAAGTACTGAATGTTTCATTGAGATGATCTGAAAATAAAGCCTGGCTTTTGTGTTAATCGTTGAATAAATATGTCTAAACTAGTTAAAAAAATTCGTTTTCGACACTCTCAAGGAATCAAAATTCAGAGGACACTTCCCGTCGACCCAGAATCCTGAAATTTGGCATAAAGCAAGGTCTTATAGCACAGTTATAGGAATAAATCTGAAAACAGTAAGTTTGTTGTTACGTCACAAAAAAAAACCACTTTTTTGTAACTCGGAATCTTCGAGACTCAACCCTCACAGGGACCCTGAGTTCGACTCGCACTTGCCCATTTTTTTTATATTGATGTCGGTTGTTTTTTTTTTTTTTTGCAGTAAGTTTTTTATTAAGTACAATGTTGCTTGATGATACTTCAATAAAATAATATACCTATAGGTACATATTTATTATGTACGTATAGATTATTTGTCATATAAGGAGATACTGAATAACTGCCATATCAACGTACAGTCGAAAGTTAAGACACTTAAAAAACTTAATTTTTAGGTGGGAAAATTATCGAATGTCATCTCCCGCCCTTGGGCGGAGCAGAAAATAGTGTCAGGCTTTTACTGACTAAAAACCCACTCCTGTTCTTTCTTTGTCTTCGTGGAACGAAGGCTCCGAGGTTCACTTTCACATAACCCATGGCCCCAGTAGGCTTCGACCCTGCTGGGCCCCTACGATTTGCTGACAACTCCTTGAGGCGCGCGTGGTACACTACGCGCCATCGACGACTTGGGCTCGGTCCGGATAGTTACCGAATGGTTGGATAAATAATAAATGTCATTTATTAATTGTTTTTAGAACTACCCCCAATATAAAAGTATAGGGATTTTAAAGATAGCATGAAAAATTCTTATAAACTTTAAAGTTAATGCAAATAAACACAATGAATAATAAAGACTATCATTACTAGCTTTTCAAAACTACCCATAAAGTGCGGTTCTAAGGGTGTTGTTTATGAAAACTTTCTCGTTATAGTTACATGAAATAGTAATTTAATAAAATGTGTTATCACATATCATCCGGTTTAAGTTAATGTAATATAAATTATAATACCTGATAGGATTACTCCTTTTCCACTGACGCCTCTTTTAGTACCTACATATCATATAGGCAAGAAGATAAATCACCACGCTTACAAGAATAATTTCCTGATGCCAACTGGCTCTGAAGCTATAGTAAATGCATTCAAAATACCTCCACCTCCGATCTCTGCAAAGGTAACGTTACCTTTTTAAAAAATTCTGCAGCAGTAATAAGCATCAAGTACTAGAGGTACTATCAAAGACACTTCGGCCTGACCACCGCTAAGTTCATTTTTGCTTGCACTCGAAACGAAGTCCTCAAAAAGTTTGGTTTGGCGCCACGCAGCAGGATTCAAGCAAATTTTTTTTTAAGTGATCAGGCAGAAATAGCCGTGATGGTACATGAAGTCAAGTCAAAACTTTATGTATCCAATAATTAACTGAATTATGGCCTTAATTACTTCTGTTATCTTTGAATTGCACGTTTATTTTAATAGTATTAAACTATCAAAGTACGGTCGTACACAACGGTGAAACATTCTCGATGGGGCGACATGAAGGTCTATTTTGATATTATTGCACAATCATTGGATGAGAGTTTTTTCTGAAACGCAATATATTTTTTTTGACGTAACTACAAATTTGCAGTTTTCAGATTTTTCCCTATACTAGTACCTACTTCTGCTATGTGACCTTGCTTCATGCCAAATTTCAGGATTCTAGGTCATCGGGTAGTATCGTATGAATTTTGATTCCCTTGAGTGTCAAAGTATACGTTATTTGCGATATACTTAAACGGCCGTATCTTTTTTCCAAAATTGAAATTTTGACAGCTTCATGGAATCGCAGGCCTGAGTATATGGTTTTAATTTCAACTCGATACCTCCACGCGTTCTCAAGATAAACGGTCTTCACAGACAGACGGACAACAAAGTGATCCTATTAGAGTTCCGTTTTTTCCTTTTAAGTACGAAATTGCGTTTATTGGTTTTATAAAAAAACGGAAATACTTTAAACTTAATTAAAAAGTAGGTAATTACATTGAACTTTATAATATTTCTATAAAACTATAAAGAGGAAAGATTTTTTGTTTGTTTGTATGTTACGATTTAACACAAAAACTACTTGATCGATTTTAAAAATTCTTTCACCATTAGAAAGATGCATCTTGACTGAGTAACATAGGCTATAATATATTTTTTATACTTTTACGCGGGCGAAACCGCTGACAACAGCTAGTTTAGGCTTAAAAATTAACAGACTCATTTTAATTGCATTATTAATCACTTTTGTTGCCACCAGTACACAATAATCAGATAGCTGTACGCATCAATTATATTTGGACTCTGTTGCCGGAATTAAAACCAATACGAACATTTTCCGAAATTAATTTGAAATATTTAGCGATAATTCGTCGATTGTAATTAAACACGCATTTAACTATCAAATAATTTATGAGTAATAGCAATATTAATGTACCATTACGAGACAATAAAAGGGCGTATTGGATTGGTTTATTACTATTTTAGTGCGTAAAGACTTTATTAGCAATTATTTTAGTCATTAACCAAAATCATATGTCATACCACTAAAGACTAAACTGTTACTTTTACAAAAAACATTTTGGAAACACATGCATAGCAGTCTATCGCCTCCCTATGCGCAGCAGTAATGTTAGCGAAGGAAACAGCCGTACGTGTGAGGGAACGGACATCGCCATGACTACCAGCTGCTCCAGGCGTGGGCTTGCGGACGACGAACTATAAGTAGCTCACCATCCGGCTGTCCGGTAATCGTCTGGACCGATCGCATGTCGTCGACAGCGTGTAGCTTCTATGTGCTCTTCAAAGAGATATCAGCAAACCGTATTGGCCCTGGTCTGATGAACGCTAACGCCGCGGGCATTTTTTTACTCGTGATCCTGGAATGCAAAGGGCAACTGAAGGACACAGGCTTGGTTTTAGTCAGTAAGTCTGACAACTCTAAAGTCTAACACCCATATTTATAAAGAAGTAATTACTTGTTGCTAAGTAATTTCTTATTAAATCATTACTTGAGGCTATAAAACTTCATTCAAAATTTAAATTTTTCTTAACTATAGAATAGAAATTGTTACTTAAGTAGTTACTTTTACTCAAGTTATTAGTTTTACTTGTTTATAAATACGGATGTAAGTCCCGTCTAAAGTCTAAGTCCCGCTCAATCCTAAAGTGGGAGAAGACATTTTATGATTACCCACACTAGAAAAAAACCTACACAATACAGGAGTAATTCCTAGTGTGTCTTCTTCTTCTTCTTGCCCTTATCCTGTGTGACAATGGTAAAAAAGACAAAAAAAAACAGCAATAAAAAAACGGTAATTTAAAAAACTAAAAAACCCGACTGCTTTTCTGAGTATACATGAAAAAGCCCTAAAACAAGTAAATTGTTGTACCCGATTTCATTTAACTATATAATATTTTAAATATAAGATAAATTGTAGCAGTCGGGACCCATTCTAGAAATGGAGGCTTAGTGAATTGAGAGCACATACCTACATTACATTGCAGATTACTCCAATCTACTGACTAGACGACTGACTTTCTAGAGTGGGTCCCGACTGCTACAATTTATCTTATATTTAAAATATTATATAGTTAAATGCAATCGGGTACAACGACTTACTTGTTTTAGGGCTTTTTCATGTATACTCAGAAAAGCAGTCGGGTTTTTTAGTTTTTTAAATTACCGTTTTTTATTTTTTTTTGTTTTATTTTATTACGATATCACTTTCACAGTAATTACAAATCTAACGACACCTCGCAAACTAAAATCTATCGAGCCGTTCAGGCCGCGGAGCGTGCCAAACATTTGAATTTGGCGCCAAAAATCCGCCATTTTGTTTTTTTTTATTTTGATATACCCAGTGTCACTCTCACAGTAAATACGAATCTAACGACACCTCTCAAGCTAAAATCCATCGAGCCGTTCAGGCTGCAGAGAGTGCCAAACAATTATACATACATACATACTCTCGAAAAACATAACCCTCCTTCTGGCGCATTCGGGTAAAAACAACAAAAAACATAGAATTGATTGAAAAGACGTTCCTCAAAAATTTCAAACAATTCTCTATCAAAATGTCCACTTATCTTGCTTACTTATAATCTTTTGAGAAAACCATCCAATCACACACACACATACACAGCTAAAACAGCTTAAGGGTGAGTAACACATAACTACATTAAGGTGCACTTACGCGCCCGGCCCGACGTCCATCGCAGTTAGCAAGATCGTCGCCTTAATGAGTCCAACTAATGATGTTACTCGACGGATTTTACGAGAAAAGTTTCGATAATTAGACGGAATTACAAGGGATTTAGAGATTGCATTGTTTGGTCGGAATTAATTATTTAGATAAGAAGCTCATTAAGCATTTTTCCGAGGCAAAGTAAACTAGTTTTTCCCTTTACAGGCTGGAACGGGAATGGGTGGTCAAATATTAGCGTATCTCTTCTTCTTAAAAAGGATTCTTTTTCGATATCGATACGTAATCGATAGGTCTATCGAAACGTTTTAGAAAGAACATAAGCGATATTTTGCGTTTTTTGCAGGAGTAGGTTTTCTGTTCCAAAATTAAAAATTATTTGTGATAATATGCCAATAGCAGCCATTAATGAATAGATTAGTAGTAGATATTATGAATAACAAGTCCAATGTAAAAGCGGTAGCGATATCCGCTTAGATTTGAACAGGCCTTATGGGCTTATGATATACACCGTGAAATTTTGATCGTTTTAATCCCGTGGAGGGTCGATTTAGTACATGAAACACTATCGATTTGTAAAGTTAAAATTAAAAAATAAAGTACTTTTTTTTAACTCGTATTACGATTTTAATTTCTTTAAGTAAACGTCAGCTGGTTGAGTTCAATGACCTGTAGGTAGTTAGTGCGCAACGACCGACAACTGCCTACAAAGTCATTGACTCGTTTTCTTCAAAAAAATTATTTCGTACATGTGTATATTATTCGAGTTTCAGAAAAAAAGTACTTTATTTTTTTTATCTTAACAATTCGATAGTGTTTCATGTACCGGATCGATCCTCCACGGGATTAATACGATCAAAATTTAACGGTGTTTATCTATATAAATAAAAATTAATTATAGGCAACAAAAAAAAAATATGATGACTATTAAAATTCGTATCTTATAGAGAACAATGCAGGCATTTTATTTGTTAAGGAAACACAACAGACAGGTAGTGCACTGTGCATGACGTACAAAACGTTGAAGATAAGCATCGCTCTCGCATAATGCTCCTCTGTAGATGGAACGTGGACAAAAACGTGTGCGCATGACATGAGGGCTTTACAAGCTGTAGTTGTATTGAGAAACTTGTGTAAAGTGGGGTTTTGTTTACAGTTGTAAATGTCAAAGCCAGCGACGCGACAGTAGGGTACTAAATTCCGCAACTAGCTTTTTAAGTTCGTCTGTATGTATTTTTTGTATGTTCACCAATTGATAAAAACCGGCCAAGTGCGAGTCGGACACGCGCACGAACGGTTTCCGTACCGTCCGTAGCAAAAAACGGCAAAAAAATCACGTTTGTTGTAGGGGTTTTTGTATTTGTTGTTATATCGGCAACAGAAATACATTATCTGTGAAAATTTCAACTAGGCTAGCTATCGCGGTTCTTGAGATACAACCTGGTGACAGATATCCAGCGAAGTCTTAGTAATAGGGTCCTGTTTTTACCCTTTGAGTATGGAATCCTAAAAAGGAACATGATCACAATTTTTTTTCTATATGATAAATAAAAAAATAAAAAAAACTTTCGTGATCGCTGGAGTTGCATGTCTGTTCATTATCAACACCATTGCCCTGAATGCGGCGTGAGCCTGCACTGTGAATAGTAAAAAAAATAAAAATCTAGGCGTCTTCAAGGCTAGAGTGAATAGGCTCTTAATAAACTAGTGCGCTTTACCATCAACGATTGCATCACTGCTTACCATCAGGTAGGATTGCAGTCAAGTGCTAGTTTAAAAAAAAAAAAAAAAACTTTCGTGATCGCTGGAGTTGCATGTCTGTTCATTATCAACACCATTGCCCTGAATGCGGCGTGAGCCTGCACTGTGAATAGTAAAAAAAATAAAAATCATAAACTAAAAGCTTGTATCGAAAAGAAAAAAAAAGTAAACATCGACTTCCTAAATTATATTTATTTTTATAATTTTATTTGGAAGTAGATTGTACTTATAATTTTCTAAAAAAATTTGGTTCTTTGCAATCGTTTCTTCATGTCATAAAACCGAAAAATAAAACTAAAATACCGACACTATCACACACATTCTCACTTCGTATTCTATAAAACCGAAAAACGTATTTTAAAGCAAGAAGCGCCCGCATAAAATATATGCAATATCCATTTCGTTGGCGTGGCTAAGCGTCCAAATTTATAGACTACATGAAGGGCAATTTTTAACCAATCCCACTGGCTTGTTACTGTTGAAATATGCCTTGATACTAGAGAAAATTGAGTGGTGAATGAGGGTAGATTTAAAACCGGTACTAAGCTTTTAATACAGGGAAAAAGTTACCTCCGGTAAATTGGTAGCCGGTATGAAAATATGTTTTTTAATCTACTGGTTCAGTCAGCTTTTAATAGGCGGGATGGTAGAAAATATTTCTCAAAGAGCGGAATTGACTGCGCAAGTCTGGAACTGCAGAGTTTTGATGAAGGCAGTGTTAGTTTTGTGCGTTTTCTTTGCCGTGTTTTTCGGTACGTTAGGTGGTAAGTTAATTGATTTTTTTAAGGTATTAATGACTTACAAATGTAGGGTGGAACATTCGGAGGGTGAAACACCCAACTTTGTTTTACTTCCAATTTGATTTGAAGCAAAATTTTGCAGTTTTTTGATATCCAGTTTCAGTTAACGAATCAGCATTGCCATCCAACGTGGCAATGCTGCCAGCGTTCTGGGCACTTTTCCCATTGATATTGATGTGGATGAATTTTTTGATGCCCAATAAGTTCTTTTTCTACCCGTTTGACATATTATTAATTTTTTATTTGTATATATCTATTAAGTTTTATATAGAACTAGATTTTAATTATAAAATAATAAATATCACAGTTTCAATTAAAAACGCGGCTGTATTGTTTGGATAGATTAAAAAAACAAGTAATCGCATTTGACACGGTTTTACTACGCACGATCTACGTTTACGAGCCCTTAAACACATTACAGTATTCCCTCCAAAATTCATACGTTTAACAAAAATTTCACAGACATTACTGGAACACAATTCAAACCGACTCGCCAGCTATCACCTAAAACGAGCTAATCCATCGAAACGTTCACGTAATCATATTAAACTCATCCCATTGGCTGTTCAGATACGGTACTCATTTCCTGTCTACCACACAACGGATATTATTGAAATGCATACCGGTATGTTTGCGGTACAATACCTGTATTATTTTTTGGGTAAATGACTCGTTAATTTTGATTTGAAAAGCATATTTTTAGAAATGTATTTTTATTATTGACGTTGTTAATTAAGAATACATGATGTAGATATAATTGCATAAGTCTTTTTTCAAAAATGACGCTCTGCGATCGGGAGGGTTTCGGATTATTTCTGTCCAAAATCCACGATATGCCTTCAGTTGCCCTTTTTGCGATGGTTATGATAACTCCGTAAAAAACTGGGCTAATGCAAGTCGGACTCGCACACTGAGGGTTCCGAATCAAACTAACTTATGTAAATAGTCCCGAATCAAATCTCGAAGATTTTTCCGAATAAAAAATGTTTTTTTTTTTGTGACGTAACCACCAATTTTCAGTTTTCAGATTTATTGCTATACTTGTGCTATAAGATCTTGCTTCATGCCAAATTTCAGGGTTCAGCTTCAAGAGACCGCAGACATGAGCATATGGTATTAATTTCAATTCGATACCTCAACGCATACTCGAGATAAAGGGTCTTGACAGACAGACAGACGGACAACAAAGTGATCTTATAAGACCGAAAAAGACCTCCGCAGAAGATTGATGCTCTTGAGATGTGCTCATCGCACTTAAGTTTCCATTCCGAAAGAGCTCCACAACAAACAAAGACTTTCGTCGGTTGGCTAACAGCGAATCTTTGAGATATTTGGACATATCATACGCAATGAAAGCTTTTTTGAACGAGCTTTTTGGTACAGGAAAAGTATAGAGCCTATCAGATGGACAGACCTCATTAAATCATCTTCGAGGTGTTCCCTCATTGAGTGTACACGAAGTTCCATAAATAAAGAGAGATGGAGACATCTCGCAAAAGCCGCAACCAACCTATCAACCTACCAAACGATCCACGACTACGACCACTTCGCCAAGAGTAAACGACTGAGGAGAAGAATGATAACTCCTTCGAAAAATACGCAGACAAACAAACTATATAAATAGAAACTGAACTCACCAAAACCTGTCCACACGATAGACACCATGAAAAATCCAACCTCCATTATTGTTATTTATATACCTTATAATAATATTTTACAAAAGGCAGCGCGGAGCAGTGAATCCGATTTCATTTCCTGTGGGTTCCGTGACGTCCAAGGCTCGCCTCCCGATGGCGCTGGGGTGCGTCCAACGCATTATCGAAAATCGACACAGATAAATATTTTGCGCCAGCCACTCCATAAATAACACATAATGGATTCTCATTCCGAAACGGCTTAGGGTGGAATACTTGGAGGCGAAAAAGAGGATACGGTTTGAAAGTTTCGATCTCGACACATCTATTGATGCAATGGTGAAATAGAGAACTAACATGAAATTCATATTCCTGCTCTTGTCCCGTTTTATTTGGGGTCGGCGCAACACGTTTTTTTTTTTAACTAACATGAAATTATGTAAGAAATATACTAGACACTCTGAAGGGCTAACATTGGACTTTAACGCCATAGTAACTTTACTATATAACACATATACCTGGCTATTGGAACGTGGGACCAGATTTCATAGAAACCATCATCATCTTTTTGAAATACTTCAATAAATAGTCACGACATTAATGATTTAAGTTTACGTAGTCTCTCACTGAAGATTGTCATTTAGAAAAAAACGGAACCCTTATAGGATCACTTTGTTGTCCGTCTGTCTGTCTGTCTGTCAAAACTCATCTTGGGAACACGTGGAGGTATCGAATTGAAATTAAAACCTTATAGTTCTCCGGTCCCTTGAAGCTGTAAAAAAATCAAACTACTAAGTTGATGGAAAACAAGATACCGCCGTTTATATCGCAAAAGTCGTAATTCATAGGGTACTGCCCTTTGACCTAGAACCCTGAAATTTGACAAGCAAGGTCTTATAGCACAATTATATTAATAAATCTGAAAACTAGCAGTTGCGTCATTAACCTGTCAATCAGGTTTATGAAATGTCAAAAAGTCGTGTTGGCACTACGCGCCATAAACAAAATGGCGGCGGAAATAATACTTAAAAAAAAAGCCTGTATTATAAAACTATATTTCATTATTCTGTAAACGAGATTGTACTAATTAATATATTTTTTATCTACCAGGTATCAAAATCAAGTGATCATCGATACAGAATACTTGCTGTACAAGTTCAAAATTTAAAAAAAATCCTTTTTTGATTCGGAAAAATCTTCGTATCAATTCGGGAAATAAACTGTTTTCATAAGTAAGTTTGTAAGTAACCCTCAGTATGCGGGTCTGACGCACACATGCACAGTTTTTTTTTATTTTATTTTGACAATGTTTTTCTATTCTTCCTATTTGACCTAAATGATATCGTTCCAGTATCACTTAAATGTATAAGAGTCTCTAAGTCACTCGTAAGTTTTCGCGCTGTTTACAGTTATTTTACGTACAACTGACTTTTTTTTTATTTATTGTTAGTCTTTTTTATTTCAATAGCTGCGTTTAACGTCACATACTCAAGGGCAATATATTTCAAAATTATTTTTGTAAGCGTAAAGTTTTTAACTTTTTTTTGTATGGTTTTATAATCAATTTATTAAAAACTATGTAAACTTCTGCAATCCTGAGCGTATTTTGTTTTTTCTAACAAAAAAAGATCGTTTCTCGTTTGAAGTTATATTTAAAGCAAGGCTTGCATAAAAAATCGAAATTCTTCAAAAATTCAGCGCCATATTTTCAAATCAAATCTACCCACATCCTTTCTTATTGAATAACGGTCTCTCATGTCAACTGTCCATTCCAATCTTACATTATCCGCATCCAGAATCGTATGAAACTGATATTCGCGGGTTTGCCTTCAGTCCGATCCCAGATTGTTATTTAAATGTGATATATTATTGAGTTGTATGTTTTTTGTAATGTCGATATTTCAAGGTTTTTTTTTTAATGATATAAACTAGCGCTTGACTGCGATCCCACCTGATGGCAGGCAGTGATGCAATCGATGATGGTAAATGGCAGTTTATTAAGAGCGTTATTTTGTGATGAGACCATTAATATTTAAGACCATATTATGTACCACATTCTGACGAAATAAATGAATTGAATTGAATTGTACTCACTCTAGCCTTGAAGACACTTAAATTATAATCGGACGGGAAGATCCCTGTAAATAAATAGCTCTAGTCCTTCGATGTACGCACTACGCAATATAAAAGCGAAACGCTTAGTCTCCCTGGACCGTAGAGGTGGCAACAACTTAAGGGTTGATATTCGTCGTACATCGGGTTGTCCGATGGTGGAAAAATTATGACAGAACATGTCATGTGGTTCCTGCGCTCTCTCTTAGATGTATCTTGTAAAATACCGAAAGGCTGGCTATCCTACGCCTGTACTTTATGCTTTATTGAGTGGTTTTAACAAAATCTAAATTACCGATCATCCTCTTAGCTGCAGCTACCGGCCATCTTTTAAAATGCAAAAAGATTATAAGATATAATACTTATCTAGTTTCTCAAACATGAAATTTCTCAAAATAAATAAAAGGAGCAAACTGTCAAGTGAATAGTACAAATTGTTAGTTGTTAGGATTGTTAGAACTAAACAGTTTATATACACTGTAAAATTTTGGTCGTTTTAATCCCATGGAGGATCGATTCGGTACATGAAACACTATCGATTTATAAAGATAAAATTAAAAAATAAAGTACTTTTTTTCTAAAACTCGAATCAATATACGCATGTACGAAATTGATTTCTTTAAGTTAACGGGTCAATGACATTATAGGGAGTTGTCAGTCGTTGCGACTAACTACCTACAGTTCATTGGCCTCGATCAGCTGACGTCTACTTAAAGAAATCACACTCTAGTTAGAGTGAGAGAGAGAGAGTAGAGTAGATAAACTTTTACAGACTAAAACCCATCTGTGTTTCTTTAGTCTTTAGCGTCCCGAGACCGGCAACTCTATCGAACAATCCTGCCACTGAGGCTAGCTGTATTTTACTAATTGCAAAACCAGAAACCACAGCCAACATTACCCACAAAATTCAAACTACAGTCCCTTATAACCGACAATCAAGATGCTCACAAACCTGTACCCAGCCCGAAGGCGTAACGAAACGAAATAGTGTGAAAAAGTACAAAAAAAAAAGCGTAAAAAATGAGCCCGGGCTAGAATCCCGAGTGAATCCGACGAGAAACGGAATGAAAATTGGATTTGCCTCTGATTGGATTTTTATTTACTTAAGACAAGAAAAATTCTCCTCGTCGCTAAGGCTACGGCGTTCTTATAAATGATTTAGAGATCCTCCAGTCTCGACTGACTGATTAACTAGCGGGTTCTGTACGTTTCGCTGCTGGATCATTCGTTTGGGAGAGAGATTTGTGGACTTTTCGCCTTGCTGTGATACATGAGAATTAGTTTTCTGGTCTATTACGTTTTCAGGCGGAATGTGTGGATTTTGTCTGTACTATGTCTTTTAGGGGTTCGGGCCTTAAATGATTACGCTTTTTAGCCAATTTAAAAAAAGGAAGTTCTCCTTTGTCGTTCGTTTTATTTCTTTATATTCGCTGGTTACATGAAAACGCCTGGATTGATTTAGAAAATTATTTTATTGTTTGAAAGGGTATACTTGACGCAGCGTTGGATAGCCTTATACAAGTTGGACCGATGACCTAGTGAGGGTCTCAGGATTCCGATGGATGCGAGACGCACAGGATTGATCATTATGGCGACACTTGGGGTAAGCTTATGTCCAACAGTAGACTTCTTTCGGTTATAATTATAATGATACTATCATTTATTTGTGTAATAATGTAGTGGGTTTGACACAAAAAAAGCTGAAAGTGAATTTTCCTTTAAGCGTAAAATTCGGAACTACTACTTGAAGTGCTCTTAACTTTAGTTTGGTCTTCGTCAGAATTGTCATATTTTGATTTTATATATATCATAGTATTTATTATAATATTAGCATATATACGTATTATTATTATAAGTAACTAATTTTATTGATACTATATTATATTTGAAATATCTGTTATTTAGCACACCTACCACAGTTTTGTCTTTTTAACCCAAAGGTTGACTGGTAGAGAATGCCTTGTTGCATTAAGTCCGCCTATGTACCACTATTGTACGAGTACATGAAGATTAAATAAATAAATAAATACAAAGATGTTATTATGAGAGAGTAGGTACAAGACACATTCCGCCATTTAGTGATGGCATGCAAATATTTAGGCGATAGTGTTTTAGTGACATACAATAACTTACCACTATCTAGAGTTTTATAAATTAAACAAATAAAATTATAAAAAGATCTATACCTAAATTGTTGACATTAAATATTAATAACACATTAACGTAACCAATGTTGGTTGAAAAAAAGACACAAAATCCACTAGGAAACCGTTTGGGACTAATTAAAACAGCCACTGGAATACAGCATAAATCCCGCCAAAAATTCACTTTTTTTATTGTTGGATAAATACACACACACACATATACATATTAATATTATTATATGCCACTGCTGTGCAATGACCTTGCAATTATACCATTTTGTAAAAAAAAAAACTTTTTGCATAATATTTTATACTTCAATGCTAAGAAAAAATCCTATTAACATCCAAAACCAACTTTACACTTTCAAAATCGACTCAACTTAGAATTTCTGATCGAATTCAAAGCATATACTCACACGTCAGAATGTAATACAAAGTCTCGGAGGACGAAAGTTGCTCGCAAATTTCAATTGAACTCTACTCGAGGAAGTGCATCGAAGTGTTGGCCCAGGGGAGCCCACGGTACTTGCAGCTATGGCCGACAAATTTAATCATTCACGTTGAAACATGTTTTAGAATTTTGCGCTGTTAATGGAAAGTAATTTAGGTGTGACGATCGTTAACATGAAAAGCGAACCAAAACAATATACACCGTTAAATTTTGATCGCTTTAATCCCATGGAGGGTCGATTTGGTACATAAAACACTATTGATTTGTAAAGATAAAAAAATAAAGTACTTTTTTTTAACTCGAATTAATTTACGCATGTAAGAATTTTTTTTTTTTAAATAAACGAGTCTAAGGCCCTCTAGGTAGTTGTTGGTCGTTGCATACTAACTACCTACAGACCATTGAACTCGCCCAGCTGACGTTTACTTAAAGAAATTAATTTCGTACTTTTAGAAAAAAAGTACTTTTTTTAAAATGTTATCTTTACAAATCGATAGTGTTTCATGTACCGAATCGACCCTCTACAGGATTAAAACAATCAAAATTTAACCGTGTATAGGAACACTGTGTTTATCTTTTTTGTAAATATTATTTTTTCTTGCTTTGCCCCACACTATGAATAACTCCGTATCGTGGGCGCGTTCACAAACATGTAAACTCACAATACACAAGACACCCAGACTCGAAACACTTATCTGTAGGTTATACAAATATTTGTCCCGTACGAGAATCGAACCCGCGACACGCGGCGCGGCAGCCAATCACTCGACCACTACGCCACCATAACGTCCATAACTGTATCTTGAGTTTTAGATAAAGTTATAAACCTATTCTGTTATCGATTAGCATATACTCGCGGTTTTGCTCTAATAAAACCGCTTTTCAACCCCTTATGAGTTGAATTTCTAAAAAATTCGTTCTTATTGTTCATAGACAACGTCTTGCCACCCAAGCGGACTGGTAATTAATGACGATACTTAAACACGTGATTGTAATCATGTTAACAAACAACTTTTATTACGGGACCAAACCTGAAATCGCGAAAAAATCTGCCTAGCTACGTAAAAAGTCTGCTAGTACATTTTGACCAGTTAGGCAAACATAAAAGTACTGACCAGAAGAATTTTTTTGCAATTTCGGGTTTTCTTACTTAGTTTTATAGTACCTATATCATTTCTTCTGTAAAATTCATCGACGAATATTGCTTTAAGCAAAAATATTAACTGTGTTAAACGCTAATACCTCATAATATTTGTTCGAAACTGTGGAACTTTAACACAAATACTCTTTTAAGAAAAATAACAGAAAAATTCAAGAAGACAAAAGTTGAACTCCTGATTGGAACAGTAACAGTGTGTTCTTCAATTTTCTATTCAATTTGCTTTTCAGAATTAATTCAGTTTCTCCTTTCGACCGTGCGGCATTAACCAAATATATTCATGAGGTTCACGCCAACATTATCTATCTAAAAGGAAGGTTGTAAATTAAAAATATGAATGATGGTTGTTTACGTAGTTTTTTTTTATTACATGGGAATTCATCAACTGACTTTGCCTGCTACAGTCTTCCCGTCCGATTATAATTTAGATTTGAAGACACTAGAATGAATAGACTCATAGTAAACTCACTAGTTTACTATGAGGCCATTTTAATATGATCCCACTTGATTGTAAGGGGCCGTTCAAGTATTACGTAAGTTGATTTTTGGCAAATATTAAACCCCCTCCCCCTCTTCAGCAAAAGTAAGCTTGGCTCTCACATGGGGGGGGGGGGCATGCTTACGTAAAAATTTGTACCTACATGTATTTTTCAATGTACTCTGGTTTCGTTATTAGTTAATTTAATGCGCAAAAGTTATAGGTCTAAAAATAAGTAATAGGCTAAGAAAAGAGAATAATCATAGCAAAGGTCCCCCTACAGTGCTTACGTGATACTTTAATGGCCCCTAAGTAGTATTGTATTACTACTTATACCTAGATGATAGTGAAACGCACTAGTTAATTGAGAATCTATTCACTCTAGCCTTGAAGACACCTAAATTATAATACGACGGGAAGACCTGGAAAATTGTTCCAGTCTTTCGATGTATGCGATATAAATGACGAGGCGAAACGCTTCGACCGTAGACAGTACTAGACAGTAAATGAAATAAAAACTAAAAACACCTTATCTAAACTAGTCATATAAATAAGGTATGCTTGTAAAACGCATAGTCTGGAAGTGAACTGTTTATAAAAAAATCTGATTATAAAAAATAGGTACACTATAATATTATCATATGCCACGAAAGTAAAGGATGCAGAAAAAAACTCAGTGTCTAATTATTTCCCACTTTTCCCTTTAAATATCTGCATAATTAGCATATCCATAAAAAAAAAAACTAAAAAAAATAAACAGCCTGAGTCGGATCTGTAATGAAGTTCTTATCGAGCCGTCTGCCTTCGAAATGAAAATAATATTTTTCCCGCCATTGCATTAATGCGAAAACTGTGTATTGTGGCTTTCTGTGATGGATCGCCGCTGCCTGTCAATTTATAATATGATGAAGAGATTCGAAATGATGCATCGATTATGTGAACCTAGTTTGAATATCGAATGATTACGGTGGCGGTATCGAATAATAACAGTGATTTATCGGAACTAGTATTATAATGGCTTTTTTTTTGAAGATGACTAGCCAGTATTTTGATCATATATCACACTAAATTATATTATATTTTCCCATTAATATTATATGGACGTAGCACATTTATTTTTGCTTCGTAGGTGAATTGAAATAGTTGTTTGATACACGTGGAAAATCAGTGCAGTACTTTACTCCATAACACCCTTACTTAACGGGTCGGGTGAATTCCGAATCGGTCGCAATGGCTATTTTTTTCCACTTGCATCAAAATGTACTATTATCACTCCTTCACGTTGAAACTGATGAAGGGATTTAGATGATTGGGCTTTTGGAACTGTTTTCTATAATAATGCGGGTGAAGCCGCTGTCTGCAGCTGGTCTTCTAATCTTATTCTAGGTTTATATGTGGGCCCAGCCTCGGCCAATCGCCATTGTGTTGACGGGGTTTATCCGTTTGTACAATGGCTACACAATCGCGATTGGCCGAGGCTGGGCCCACATGTAAACGTAGCATAAAAAGCAACCGTTGCTCACCGACTGATCGGTGGACATACACCTCAAACCGAAGTAGGTAATGTAGCGAAATAAATAAAAATAATTGTTTTTTTCACCACGTACACGTATAATTTTCGTTGGATATTAAAAGAAAAATACGAAGGTAATTGTAACAAAAGGAATGGTAAAAAAATACCTATTGGCCGAATATGAATGCCAAAAATTGTGGATCTACGCTAGTGGTACCGCTAATTTTGAATTTTGAGAATGTAAATTAGTGCTACCACTAGTGTAGATCTTATATTACATCGTTAAATTTTGATCGTTTTAATCCCGTGGAGGGTCGATTCGGTATATGAAACACTATCGATTTGTAAAGATAAAATTAAAAAATAAAGTACTTCTTTTCTAAAACTCGAATTAATATACGCATGTACGAAATTAATTTCTTTAAATAAACGTCAGCTGGGCGAGTTCAATGACCTGTAAATAGTTAGTAAAGAATGACCGACAACTATCTACAAGGTCATTGACTCGTTTACTTAAAGAAATTAGTTTAGTTATTCGAGTTTTAGAAAAGAAGTACTTAATTTTTTAATTTTTCTTTGCAAATCGATAGTGTTTCATGTACCGGATCGACCCTCCACGGGATTAAAACGATCAAAATTTAACGGTTTATATCGATTTTGCTAAGATAAAACATTACCTAAGAATAAAAAAAAAGTAATAAATTAATTTACGGTTTCCGCCGGTGCTAAGTTAAGTCGTACAAGTTATACTGCCTGGACTGCCGATTGTTTGAAAGAGTTGCCGTGACAGTGAAAGCATACGACATTAAGCACGGCATTACGGCATTAAGTCCGCCTTTGTACACTAGTGCATAAAGATTTTTAAATAAATAAATAATAACACTGTGGGTTTTAGTCAGTAAAAGTCTGACACTCCTTCTCGCTCCACCCAGAGCGGGAGAAGTTATTTGATATATTTTCACATAAAAAATGAATACTTTTATTGACATCGAAAACAGACCGAATAAAACTGCAAACAGAACAAAAAAAAAACATTTTATCAAAAAGAAAATAAATTCAAAAGCCATGATTAACAGGGCCTTCGCACACTTTTATTCATTCTTTATTCCCAACAACGTTTACTCAATGTATTCATGGAGAGCCCACACCGACGCCATGACAGTTGCTAATTTTTTTTTTTCCAACATTTACCCGCCGGTTTCCATGTTTTTTTCCGCTCTTTTGACGGATACCGACGCACGGCTAATCTGTTGATATTGATACAGAGTCCTTTGGACGTGTAAAGAGGTTTTTTCGTGTCACCTTTTCGGCTATTTTTACTCATCTGTGAAAGGAGAGTAATGTATTAGATTTTTATCTTTTATAAGTCATCGTGGAAAAAAATTCGAGGGAGGAGCTTGTTGCTAAGTTACATCAGTTTCTCAGTTCGATCTCCAAGGTTAAGCTACACTTGTCGAGGTCGATTGGTGGATGGGTGACCATCTTAACAAATCAAGATACTTTCTTTCATTGTATTCATATATCATTATTATTATTGAGAAAATGACAAATTAAAACAGCATCGTCGCTACGCAAAGAGTATTTATTCTTATTCTGAAAAGTCCAAGCAAATAATACGTTTTGATACAAGTGCACAAAGTTTGTCATTGCGAGTTTGCGACTGAGGCGGAACAATGGGTTACTAATAAGTAACCCATTGTTGGGCATATCAATCAAGTTGTCATACCTTTCAAGAAAGCTTAACAGGGTGATTTTATGTTATGGTCAACCCAATACTTGTGTACCACTCGATGGTACCACTATATTGTGGTGGATGCGGTTGAAAACTGAACAAGTCACACTCGACTTTTTCGGTTTTCAACCGCACCCGCCACGATAGAGGAAACAGCTGTTTTATTTAGAAATAAAACAGCACTCACAAGACCGGAGTTTTGTACGGTTACGCAAAAGTCACAGTTGCGATTATTGCTCACAAATTTGGTGGGTAGCAATCGCAAGACAGGTGGTTAAATCAATTACAAAAATGTAATTGTACAGAATAAATATTGCAATTAATAGTAAAAAAACAGTAATTTAAAAAACTAAAAAACCCGATTGCTTTTCTGAGTTTTCAAGAAAAAGCCCTAAAACAAGAAAGTCGTTGTACCCGATTGCACTTAACTATATAATATTTTAAATAAAAGATAAATTGTAGCAGTCGGGACCCATTCTAGAAATGGAAGCTTAGTGAATTGAGAGCATATTACATTGCAGACTGACTAAACTGTTGACTTTCTAAAATGGGTCCCGACTGCTACAAATTTATCTTGTATTTAAAATATTATATAGTTAAGTGCAATCGGGTACAACGAATTTCTTGTTTTAGGGCTTTTTCTTGGATACTTAGAAAAGCAGTCGGGTTTTTTAGTTTTTTAAATTACCGTTTTTTATTTTTTTTACTTTTTAGTTTTATTTTATTACGATATCACTTTTATAGTAATAATAAATCTAACGACACCATGCATACTAAAATCCATCGTGCTGTTCAGGCCGCAGAGCGTATCAAACATTTTAATTTGGCGCCAAAAATCCGCCATCTTGTTTTTTTTTTATTTTGATATACCCAGTGTCACTCTCACAGTAAATACGTATGTAATGACACCTCTCAAGCTAAAATCCACCGAGCCGTTCAGGCTGCAGAGCGTGACAAACAATTATACATACATACATACTCTCGTAAAACATAACCCTCCTTCTGGCGCAGTCGGGTAAAAAAAGGAATATATAAAAGTAATTGCCAATGTCAAATTATAAAAATAAGCAATTTAATAATTTTAAAAATTCATACAAGATCCTTCATAGGAGGAGACATTGAAGGTTTAACAAAAAAAAAAACTGTCGTCAACGTAAAATCTCCATCTTTACCCAAAAACTGCAAGTGTTTTGTAAAACAAGAGGTTTAAATAATTCGGTTAAGTAGACCTTCTTTTATTTCGACGGTAGATTGCAATTTTACGCGGGCTGCGCACGGATATTAAAAATTAAAGTTAATAAGCATAGCAGCGCTTTGTGCGCTGCAAAGTGATATAGTTTGCGCTTTTGTTTCATGTTAGCTCTTAATGATAACATTTCTCGTGTTTCGGATTTAGTATAAAAAGTGAAAATGAAAAGCAAGTTTGATAAACTTTTACACACAGTGAGCGCTTTTCATACAAACATACATATATTTTGTTATTTCATACATGTGTGTTGTGTATTATTGTTAATTATTACTTTTATGTTATGTGATTTAATTATTATTGACTTGGTTTTTTAATTTATTTATTAATTGACAGAGGTGTATGTAGGTATAAAATGGGATTATAATGATCTGTCAAATAAATTGTATTATTATAAAAAATTACGCTCAAGTAAAAGCAAAAAGCTTTTACTTTTGCTTTATTATACACAGAGGTCGGAGTAGGTAGATTGATTTTATATACTTGCGTCAAGATATTATAATAAGGACATGCCATTTTATCCATAATGTGCGGGAAGTACCGAAAAAGTTCCGGGATTGGAATTATGGACTAAAATAAAATAAAGCGTCATACTGTCAAGCGTCATTTCTAATTCAACAGTAAGGGACAAAATACGGTGTAACTATTCCAAGGTATTTTTGTATAAAATAAAATACTGATTTCTTACACCATTAGCTAACACTGGCAGCGTAGATTGATATTATTAATACGTTTTTCACCTTAAACACAAATTCGTGCTAATTTCAAAATTCCGGAACAAATATCACAATAAATATGAAGTTCCGGTATTTTGGAGGCATATCCATATTATCCTCTACGTTTGACGTCAACGAGCTTAAAACAATCTACCTACTCCGACCTCTGATTATACATATAGGTTTATTTTTCTCTCTATCTACATCTATGTTTTAAAGTATCAATTATGATGTGGTAATGATGGACCCTCCTAGAGTACGAGTACCAACAGTAGAAAAATTATAAGGCTGATGCTATGCTATGCTATGCCAATGAGGGTACGGTTGGCGCAGTGATTGAGCAATTTGCTGCTGGGCTGCATGTCGCGGGTTAGATTCCCGCACAGAGCAAAATATTTTTAGAGTACAATGTACAGATAACTGATACAGGTATAGGTTTATTTTTTGCACTATGTCTATTTAAGTGCGTCCCCCACGGGGAACGTCTCCTCGTCATCTATGTATATGTTGTCGTTTCGTTTGAGTCGTTCGTCGTTCGTAAGCTATACTGCTAATATATTCGAGTGTTTCTATATGGTCATGTGTATGTGAGTTTATTTTTTTAATGAACGCACCCACGAAACAGGAGTTTTTTTTACCGTGGGGTAATAACATACTCTTTCTACATAATGACGCGCGTTACCGTCACGTAGTCGAAATGGCTAACTAATGAAAAAAATTTTGTTGTATTGATAATTTTAATGATTATAATTTCGAAAATCCCGTAAGCCACTTCCTTCGCTAGCATTACTGCTTTGCAGAAAGAAGCGACCTCCTGCCATTCCTCCTCGTTCCAGACCATCGCCTGTACCAAGACCCGGTGTGAGAAGTCGTTGCCACAGATTACCACCACAAGGACATAGTAGTACTCTGCGCAAACGAGGCACACCTCTACCGTATGCTCCATCGTGTCTTCCGGGCGGTCCACACAATAGTGACACCCAGGTCAGGCTTCCCTTAAAAACCCTCACTAATATAATATTAAATGAAATAAGCGTCTGAAAATAACAGCTTAAAAACATTTCCTTTTTCCAAGACAAGTACAGTTGCGCGCTCAAGTGCCGAGTGGCTATATATTTTCATTTTCGAGTGGCGACACCCGCGCCGCCTGTGGGTGACTGCCGGAATTATTGCACTTCAACAAGAGTGGACCAATGTGTCTATATATCGTTTTTATTGCTGTTAGAAAAAAGGAATCGTGTAGAGCTTGCGAATGACGTAAAGTGTGGCGTTATTAAAGTTTTATGTGCAGTTCGGTTTGGAATTGTTTGTTTTTAGAATTTTGGGAATTATTTTGTAAGTTGAACTAAATTGAATGGGCTTTTTACGAGCGTTTTTATTTGAATATAATATTTACCGTAAGCTATTTGATTCCATAAAAAAAAACATCAAACCTGGATCAAGACTTAAGTATATTAACCATTAGTTCAGGTTTGATCGCCTACTCGCCTGTTTGTTTAAGAAAGAAAGAAAAACATTATGGTTTGTGACGCTCACAATCATGATAAACAATACAAAAAAAAGTAACTATGTACTGATCTATAAATACTTGGCTTATAATAAAAAATAAAAGGAAAATGGTAACGTTAACAATATTAATAAAAGGTTTAAAAATAAGATGGGGAGCCCTTTCGTCAATATTATGCATGTCCCATTGAATAGAAGGTGATTGGAACTAATCTATATTAGATCTGCAACTTTACTATTTCTGATGTCATCCACAGAAGATTACGTTAAAAAATCCACTGACGATGTAATAGCCTTGCTTATGCAATCTATCTTTGTCTTATACGCAAAAATCATGTCTGATGATGAAATGATGACAATGAACAATCATTATGTCATGTTTTTAATTATTACTTTAGTCAATATTGACTGCGAGAAAACTTAAAAGTGAAGCTAAGTATTTCTTAAACTCTAGCCTGAAAATCTATCAAAATTATACGTTCTTAACTCAAAATACTAAATTCGGAAATAAATTCAAGAGACTTACAGAAAATCTCACTTTCTACAGTTACAGTCACAAGCAAAAGCAATACAGAAATGTATATAAAAAGCAATATTCCGCCGTCGCTCCGAAGAAAACCCAGTGAGCCCTTTAACAGTGAGAAATATAAATAAATGACGACAAAAGTGTCTGGTCACCGCAGCTCAGACGAAGTACAGTCGTCGTCAATATCAATATTACGGCGACGCGACGCTCTGTATCGGACTGCCTTATTCCGTCCAATTGAATTAATAGTACAGGCGATGAGAGAAGCGTTTGTGTTTTTGTTCCTTTTCTGGTCTGATTTCTGATTTAAAATCGAACTTTTCACGGAAACTTTATAGAATTGCATTAAGTATGATAGAAATAATTGTACCAATTATCTTGTCATGTAGATTTTGAAATTATCTATTTAATCCGATCCCCTGAGCAATTAGACCGCCCGTTGCCTATTTGTTTGTATGATGTGGCGTGCAATAAAATGACTAAGAAGCAAAGTATTTAACTTTATTTTCTAAGTAGATTTTTTTTCCTAAACAAAAAAATATACACAACCTACAGTTACAAGGAACACCACCATTTAAAAAAAATAGGTGCAAATTCCATTTCTTTTTCTAACTTTCAAGTCCTGTCACTACAATAACAAACCGTAATAAATATCATGAGACACTTTTCTCGATAATTACACCGCTCTCTAGGGCGGTGACTGCTACAATAAAAAAAGTCATCTGTGATTTTTCATTTCGTTCCGTGGCCCGCCTATGTTAGGCGCACTTTTGTACGGTACACTCCGATCGGGATGATTTGATACTTTTCAATATTATTTTTTTCTAAGTACAAAATTTTATGATATAATTTAAACGCGATATTTGGAGCAGTATTACCGGTCCTTAGCAAAAACTGGCATGGATATCAGTGGAAAACAAAGACAAAATATTAAAAAAACTTCTTAACAGAAATCCAACCAATCATATTTTGCATCTGCTCAATTGAATCATATGGCTGTACATAGTCAGCACATTAATATAAAGAGTAATTCGCACAAAATGTATACATTTAAGGTTTTTTTGTGTTACATACTGTTTTTTATTAGATTTGTTTTTTACTAAACAAAACTTTTTTAATCCCTAGAAAGATGATATTTATCTTCATCATGATCATCTTAGCTGAAAGACGTCCACTGTTGGACATAGGCCTCCCCTAAGTAGTGTAGTGTGTTTCACATCCATCCGATTCCTGCGACCCTCACCAGCTCATCGGTCCTCCTTGTGGGAGGTCTTCCAACGCTGTGTCTTCCAACGTTTAGTCGCCACTTCAGAATTTTTCGACCCCATCGCCTATCTGTTCTGCGAATAAAGACAAACATATTTTAAGAGTAGGTATTTAAAAAATTACTAATGAAATGACGAACTAAAAGGGGGAAAAAAACCTTTACAAACTGTTCTTTAAAAAATATTTCATCATGATTAATTACAATTTGTACTACTAGCTACACTGTTCAATAGCTAAACAAAGAAAATTAATTATTTACAGAAAAACCTTTAGGTTTTTTAGTTTAAGAACTACTATACTAGGTGTACTATAGCTTATTATAGTACACCTAGTATAGTAGTTCTTAATAAACTATTGCGCTTCATCATCAACCATTGCGTCATTGCTTACCATCAGGCGAGATCGCAGTCAAGCATTAGTTTATATTAATTTAAAAAAAAAAATGAACACAACAACAATTTTATTTAACTTACTAAAAAGCAATTTATCTTTCTCATTAATCCAATATCGTAATAGTTTTTCTCATTGAACTGATTAAGTGTACATTAGAGGTTTTGGGTCTAATTCCCTATTTTAGCAGTATTCCTAACCATGTGCATGCAGGTATCAAAACTAAACAATCAGTGCAAATCTAACGCTATAAGCGCAGTCTTCCCGTAAATTATTCCTTCGGCCATTAAACAAATATATCGCTATACGGCCGGCCCACAGCAAACCGCTGAAAAATGCGGAATCGACACTTCAGCAGCGTCGTTTTGTTAAAATGATTCATACATTTTGGTGAAATTAAATGAAAAAGAAGTAATGTATTTTGTTATCCGGCTCGAAGGACTATTTGAAAGTGATCTATAGATCATATTGACATACAAAACAAATTATTTTGTATGTCATATGATTATTATTAATAATTTGGTAAATGATTTATATTATATAAAAAAAAAATAACCGAGTTGTATTAAATAGATAAATATTTATTACAATTCATTATTTGCAATGTTATTTTAGTTAATGCATGACGTTATAGAATTAATGTTAAATAATTAATGAATTTGAAAGGAGTTTACTTATTGTTAGATGTGGTAGTAGAATAAAAGGCTTTTTTATTTTATTTTATTTATAAATCATATTAAAAAATGAAAATGATAAAACTATCAAAATGGATAATGTACAGAGTTAAACCTTTTGTTTGTTTAGTGAAGGAATGTCTGAAAGTATATTTACGATTAAGAAAATTCAACTATTAATAGAAAGCTTGTTTGAAAGTGTCACCGCAGCCGAGAAACGCAAAGGGCACCTGTAAGAATACGGGTTGGTTTTAGCCAGCAACAAATTAATAATCCTTTACAGAGTGAGAAAAAATACTTTATAATTTCTTAACCTCAATAAAAAAAGCTCTTCTATGAGAAGAGCTATGCTGGCTGCTAAAGGCATTGTTTTTTCGAAAAACCTTGCGAAAACTGCACTAAGCTGTAACCGTACGCGAGCAGAACGCGCGCAATTCGCAAACGGCTCGCGAGCGGTGCATTCACCAGGTCTGGGCGCTCCTTTACCATTTAGCCGTAACCATATATGTCCTATGGGATAGACCACGGGAACCTATTTAAAAAATAATTAAAACATTGATTTCAAGGAGCTGTCAGCAAAACGTAGAGGCCCAGCCTGCTAGCTCCAGGCAGGCAGGGTCGAAGCCTGCTGGGGTCAAGGGCCGTTTTCTGAGAGGAAGGCTCAGCCCCGGCATGATAGGCAACGAAGAAACGGGGTAGGTTTTTAGTCCGGAAGAAGCTGACACTACTTCCTGCTCCACCCAAGGGCGGGATTTGTCAACGGTTGATTTTACCTACCATAAAAAAAAACAATGATTTTATTGATACAAGTTATGTCTTATATCCTATCACATTTCCAATTCTCTGCCTTTAAACACCATAACACCGATATATCCGATCAATACGCGCTGTGTTCAGGAGTACTGCCTTCTCAATCAATTCCTTGATTCAATTGCCTAACGAAAGGGTCCTCAAATGTTGGTCCAGGTTTTTGACTATTAAGCCATTAGCCGTCACGACTATGGTCATAATGACTTTTATGTCCACTTCCCACATGATGATAACCTCGCAAGTCAAGTCAAGTTTGTTTATCCTTCTCGGCTTTCACGATGTTCTCGTTATTTTATAATTAGTATTTTTAATTAAGAAAGCTAATTAATTTTATTTATTCAAGCTAACCTACACGGTGTAAAAAAACAAAACTTCAAAATCTAACATACCATACTAAAACACTTACAAATATAGTGGGATTTGTCATTGGATGATTTTACCTACCGTAAAAAAAACACTGATTTTATTGATACAACTTATGTACGATAGTACAACCCTATTACGTTTCCAATTCTCTGCCTTTAAACACCATAACATGCTCCTAGAAATGTAAAATAAAACAAGGAATAAATAAAAATCCTTCAAGCACAAAGATCTCTCTTGTCTATAGAATATCCCGTTGCAAAAGGCGTGCTCTGATCGTATCGGTTACCTGCTTGTTAGGGAAACTAGACAAACTTATTGCAAAGGAAGTGATATATATTTTTCTTCAGGAAGCTGCCATGCGATATCCTTTTTTTATCACGACTCTTTTTTTAGTACGCGGAAAATAAGTTGAAACCGTTGCTATGGTTACCCACCTCGATTGAAACCCGAAAATCAATTACTGCGCATTTAAGGTCGATGCATGATGGTTCAACGTGTGCGTTGTTATACCAAATGTACTTTACTAGTATTTTCTTATCTAAGGCCACGAAGGAACGGGGTGGGTTTTTAATCAGTAAGAGTTTGACACTATCTCCCGCTCCGCCCAAGGGCAGGAGATGTCACTGGATGATTTTACCCACCACCA
Organism: Leucania comma; assembly: GCA_958295575.1. NCBI lineage: Eukaryota > Metazoa > Arthropoda > Insecta > Lepidoptera > Noctuidae > Leucania > Leucania comma. The sequence continues at coordinate 15,007,573 of OY282477.1, read as the reverse complement.
AAAAAAAACTAGTATTTTCTCAGAACTTCGTTCTCTTGAATGTCGGTTGTTGTGACATCATCTGGGGTTCAAATTTCCTCCATACCCAATTTCATTAAAATCGGTTCAGTAGTTTAACCGTGAAAGCGCAATAGACAGACAAAGTTAATTTCACATTTATAATATTACTAGCTGACCCGGCAAACTTGCCTCAAGGAGTTGTCAGCAGCCTCAAGGAGTTGTCAGCAAACCATAGAGACAAAGCCTGCTAACTGCAGGCAGGCAGGGTCGAAGCCTACTGGGGCCAAGGGTTTGCTTCCGAAAGGAAAGCCCGGCCCTGGTATCTAAGGCCACGAAGGAATGGGGTGGGTTTTTAATCAGTAAGAGTCTGACACTTTCTGCCGCTCCGCCCAAGGGCGGGAGATGTCATTCGATGATTTTACCCACCACCAAAAAAAAAAACTATTATTTTCTCAGAATTTCGTTCTCTTGAATGTCGGTTGTTGTGGACATCATCTGGGGTTCAAATTTCCTCCATACCCAATTTCATTAAAATCGGTTCAGTAGTTTAACCGTGAAAGCGCAATAGACAGACAAAGTTAATTTCACATTTTTAATATTACTAGCTGACCCGGCAAACTTGCCTCAAGTTGTTGTCAGCAGCCTCAAGGAGTTGTCAGCAAACCGTAGAGACCCAGCCTGCTAACTGCAGGCAGGCAGGGTCGAAGCCTACTGGGGCCAAGGGTTTGCTTCCGAAAGGAAAGCCCGGCCCTATTATCTAAGGCCACGAAGGAACGGGGTGGGTTTTTAGTCAGTAAGAGTCTGACACTATCTCCCGCTCCGCCCAAGGGCGGGAAATGTCATTGGATGATTTTACCCACCACCAAAAAAAAAAACCGGCAAACTTCGTACCGCCTGATAGTAGATTTTTTTTCATAGAATTTTCCATATTTTCTCACCGTTTTAACCTTCCTTGGAGTACCAAGAAAATTTCAAGACCAAAATTAAACCTTTCCTGTAGTATCATGAAACTTTCAAGACCAAAATTGGCCAAATCCGTCTAGCCGCTCTCAAGTTTTAGCGAGACAGAAACAGCTATTCATTTTTATATATAAGTTATTAGTAGGGATAGTACGTCCTTGAAAACTACCATTGAAACTTCAAAAACAATCAATCATTTTAGAATCTTTTTATTTTTCCATTTATTTATTCTTATATAGGTACATATTCTATTGAAAAATATTTCTTAAAAAAAAACCATTAAAAAAATAGTAGCCCACCGGCATCGGGACAGGGTCCAAGCTACCGGTAGTCAGGGCTCCTGAGAGAGGAATATCCGAACAATACGCGCCGTGTCCAGGAGTACTGCCTTCTCAATCAAACCCTTGATCCAATTACCTAAAGAGATCGTTCTCAGATGTTGGTCCAGGTTTTTGGCTATTAAGCCATTGTCCGTCACGACTATCGGCACAATGACTGCGTGTTCACTTCCCACATGATGATAACCTCGCGAGCCAAGTCAAGATCAAGTCAAGTTTGCAAAATAAATGATCTTATCTTATCTTATTAAGTATCCTTCTCGGCTTTCACAAGGTTCTCATTATTTTATAATTAGTGTTTTTCATTAAGAAAGCTAATTAATTTTTTTATTCAAGCTAACCTACACGATGTAGAAAAACAAAGCTTCAAAATTCAACATACCTTACTAAAACACTCTTGCAAATATTGCGACTTTATCTTATTCATAACGACTTCTATTTCCAATGACCTGCTCATGTTTTACTGAAAGCAACTTATTCAGGTCCATAAACTCTAAGATATAAATATAAAATGGTTCATGAAATAAGTACCAGATCAAAAGGAATACTTCAATACAGTGTTAGAACTCCACCACACAGTCTTGCCTGTATAATCTCCCACAAATTGTTCCCCGATCTAAATAAAGCAGCAACATCAACTTTTGTTGTTGTTTATTCACTTAAAAATCCATTACGCACAAAAAGACCAACTAATAAATATGAAGAACGAACCGTTTTCTTGTTAAAATCCTCCTGAAAACCTCCATTTGAAACCCAACTTTATCGTTTTCATGATATAGTCGATTTTCTAATGCATGCTGTAGCCGAGACATTTTAGCGTGTTCTAAAGTGTAAGAGGAGCATGTCAGAATCAATTCTAGCAGCCATTTCTCAATAAACTTCGCGAAGGAAGTGAACACATGCATTCAGGCTTTTAAACTTTGACGTATATAGTACACGGCTGCGGCTAAGTTCTTCGAAATAAACAATATACTGTCTATTCGGAGTGACGGGTTCACTTACTGGCTAACTGTTTTAAGGAATTTTACATTCGGCAGTTTTGGCATTAGCCATATTGACTCTATTTTTCCAAAGAATTGATAAAACTGAATTGAGAGAAGTCGATGTTATAAGAAATATTCCCCTTGAAGAGCTCAAGCAGAATAACGTATTTAACTTTGCATTGTTTTAATGGACTCTGGCATAGCAGCAATTATTGTCTGTACGGGTTTCTTACCGATGAACAATTATCACTGTACAGTAAACAGATGTTTTAGGGTACCGTACCTCAAAAGTATAAAACGGAACCCTTATAGGTTCACTTTGTTGTCCGTCTGTCTGTCTGTCTGTCAAGACCCTTTATTTCGGAAACGCGTGGAGGTATCGAGTTGAAATTAAAACCGTATACCTAGGTCTGGCAGTCCCTTAAAGCCGTGAAAAAATCAAACTTTTAAGTTAATGGAAAAAAGATACGGCCGTTTATATCGCAAAAAAAAAGTATATTTCGACCTATTTCAACACTCAAGGAATCAGAATTCATAAGGTACTGCTCTATGCTGCACAACAAGTAAAGAAAAAAATCTGAAAAATTTCTAGTTACGTCACATAAAAAAAAGTTTTGCTGACATCTCTAGGCACTCGTAGAACACTACGCGACGTCGATGTCACGAGCTCAGTCTTTATCAAAGTGGTTATTAATCTGAAAAAGTCTGACACTCCTGGCTTTAACCAGAACGGAATGTCTCAATTGATGATTTCCTCACAATAGCTCAACCACCGGCTAAGGGCTGATTTCATCATTCAATATAAAAACTTATTTCAACTAAACTGAGCTCAGCGTAATCTAGTTTAAAAACCCGTGTCGTAAACATGGGCGACAACCAAAGAATTAAAACTGAGTTTAGCATAAACTAGGTTCAATTCATAGCGGTGAAACGCAAAATGAAGCTATAATCTCGATTAGGCGCTCAAACTGTGTTTTGTCTTGTATAATCGCGATTAGTTTATTGGTGAATTTGGCCATAAGACTGCCATTTATACCGATCATTCTAATGTATACGCTATTCGCGATAGCATTAGACAGAAGTTAAAAAAGGTTGTTTTTAAGGTAAACTTTGGAATAAAAGTACAATATGTTTATATTGTGCTTAATTATAGTTAAGATTGATGCCGAATTTGTTATACGTTATACTTAAATATATATCAACTGTTATACTTAAATGAATTAATTTGAACTATCCTATCTTCTGAATTTAAGAGGCTTTTAATTAAATAAGTTATTTAATAAGTTATTTAGTTCTTACTTATACTACTAGTGTCCATGCTAAAAACCTAAAAGAAGCAGGGGTTGTCAGTACCTGAAACGTTTTTCATTATACTATATAATATTAGTTATTTCTATTTGTATGAATGATAAATAATTATCTTGTTGCCTTGTATTGTGTACAATTCATATATTTTGTAAAGAGGAAACTTATTGAAACGCCATTAAAAAAAAATGTAGAATTGTTTGAAATAAAGTTATGCTTATTTAAAAAAATCCATTTTATTTACCTATCTAAGTGTTTTCTTACCTTACAATAATCAAATTTATTTAATTAGGTAATATTAAAATTTTGTATTGAAACCATTAATTCATCATCATCATCAGCCTTTTGATGTTCCCACTGCTGGGACACAGGCCTCCTCTCTAAGGGAGAAACCATTAATTATTAAAATAAATTTTGTGCTTCTATAAATCTCTTTGGTCTAATGCAGAAGTGAATAGAGTATAAGTTTCTCTTATCCTATCAGTGTACAACAAAGAATACCTATATATCTAAACTCACCATAAACACAGTCATTACGTCACTTCCGGGCTATAAATCAGCTGACTACGATATCCTGGGAGTCATCACGGATGTACCCAGCTATGGGCGTTCCAGGACCGCCCTGTACAAAGAAAATTACGATTGTATACTTGGATTTATAGTTTTGATACTTGTATATACATAATTAAAAAAAACTTGTACATTATGTAAAGCTAATATTGTTTGTTAATTATATCATCATCATCATTAGCTTTTTTTAATATTCCCACTGCTGGGACACAGGCCTCCTCTCTAGGAGAGGGAATGGGCCGTAATCCACCACGCGGGCCCAGTAGGGTTTTTTTTATGGTAGGTAAAATCATCCAATGACAAATCCCGCCCTTGGGCGGAGCGGGAAGTAGTGTCAGACTCTTACTGACTAAAAACCTACCCCGTTCCTTCGTAGCCTAGGTTGGTGGATGTCACATGTAATCGAATTTTTAGTTCTAGGACATGCCGGTTTCCTCACGATGTTTTCCTTCACCGTTTTGAGAGTAGTAGTGATGAAATAAATTACACAAAGTAATGCGCCTGGCTGCGTTTGAACCCGCGACCTACAACTGGTAAGTCAGGGCTGTTACCACTGGGCCACCACTGCTCAATTTAAATTATACGAAGTCACAAATATTAACGCAAGTGAGGATAGTTTTTTTAGGTTTTCAACCTGTTATCATTGTGAGGATGGATGGGTGAAAATTTGTTACTCTTTCACTTAAGAATTGCAGAGTTAACAGAACGGGTTTGATGATAGAGTAACATCGTTTATTATTTAATACCTACACAGAATAACCGACTTATATTTTATCAAGATACTAGCTGGCCCGGTAAAAGTTATTATTCAATACTCAATACTTCTGTCATATTAATTATCAAAGAAAAGTATTGGGGGTGGGGGTAAGAGAGTTAAAAACTAGCTTATAACCTATTCTCAAACCTACCAAAAATACATAAAAAAATTGTTAAAATCGGTCGAGTCGTTTTGGAGTTAGTTTATAAACACTGTGGACGAAATTCTATAGACATATTAGGAGTTGGAACCGTTCGGCCAAAATAATAGCACTCATTGAGGGAAGTATCTACTAATTCATACAAACGGAGCCAACAGTTAGTCTACCTATACACCGTTAAATTTTGGTCGTTTTAATCCCGCGGAGGGTCGATTCGGTACATGAAATACTATCGATTTGTAAAGAGAAAATTAAAAAATAAAGTACTTCGACTCGATCGTCCGCGGGATTAAAACGACTAAAATTGAACGGTGTATAATATTGCAAAGGGGTATAATAAGTATATATTTAAGAAGTAATCTCTGAAACTACTGAACCGATTCTGAAACTTATTTCCCTAGTAGAATACTAATAATAATAACCCCATCGCCATATCTCTACGTTGACGTCATGGTGGGGCTTGCGTGTTCCAATAAACCCTAGGCCTGTATAGGTAGCGCTTGCTTAGCCGTAGCATGCCTAGGCTGAGTCCGTGAGGGGCCAGACTAAAATGGATACAATCCGCAAGACAGTTTTGTGGCGAACTGTTGGGCATTAGCGACCCTACGGACCCGATCTCCCGGCAGAATTCTTGTTCTTCATCTCCGGCTTGCCTTTATTGTCCGGCCGTAGTGAACACTGATGTGGAACAGAGCTCCCACCTCTCTCTTGCCTCTAATGGCTGGCTTGAGTAGAAAACTCCGCAAGAGCAAACGTGCTCGGGAGAAGAATGTATAATCCAGTAAGGTGCTGGTAGGGATCTTGACCGTACTTCCGGGATTGTCCTGATAGCCGTGATATACCTCTCCACTCTGAATATGTTGCCCTCTTGTTCGTGCTAGCGGCCGTTTTTGGGGACCTATTTATGAAGTTTGCAAGGCACCGCGCACCGGGTATCACCTTGATTCTCCTGTGGATATCATTATTCCTGACGCGATTTAATGCAAGGAAACTTCGAGCATAGCCTTTTAGGTAGCTTTAAACCTTCTAATAAGTCACAATGTAGGTAAGCGCCCACGTTTCAGCGTCATATGCACAGAAATCTTAAAAACATAGAAGCGGCATGGGGGCGTGACCGAGTCCGCGGCACAAGCACTACATGGGCACATACCGGCAAACGGCCTGTCATTTATAAACTTGCGAGATCGCGAACGTTTTCGTAAATAAATTTAGAATGCCGTGTTGTGCAGTGGTTTCGTGCAAGAATCGAAGCGATAAAAAAAGCCTGGGTCAACAAGGAATCTCTTACCATGTGTAAGTACAAGTTTAATAGTATATTTATCTTTAAAATCAGGAAAAACAACAAATCTTGTAATATCCCTTACTTTTACTACGTTATTTTTATTTTCAAAGATCAAAGCGACTTTATTATTGTTACAGTAAATACATTGCTTTTTAACCACTACCGAATTTTGACGCTCAATAACTGGACCAGCAATGTAAAAATAACATAACGATACTTTATCAGTGCGGTATATTTCATAATACGGCCGCTGTTTGACGCGGTGAGCTAGTGCTGTCCGTAATGTAGGTAAAAATGTAGACTATCGATAACACTATCGATTGTTTGGATATCCAAAGTGAAATAATGTATTTTTATTTATTATTATTTTACAGAGTAGTTGAGAAATACGTAAGCAACTGTCGTAAAGTAAGTTGTTTAAATTATAAGTTAATAGTCCGTGGTCTATTTTTTGGTTTCGGATGTAGTATGTTATGCGTTATCTTGGTGTTATTTCCTTACTTTTTCAGATTTTGATATTTTTTCTTCCTTCTGTCTTTAAAAGCTTCGAATGCGCTATAATAATGGGCTATAAATATGACTCAGAATATATTACCGACTTTTGCTTAAAATAAGACAACATTTTCAAGCTCTTTATTTGTTGTGCATGGGTGTGTGTTGTATTTTATATACTAAACAAGCTCTGTACTATTTTTTTTGTCTAACAAAAGCCTTTTACGTGGTGAGGTTTAGCAGTAGCTTAGGTTTTTTTTTTTTTTTTTTTTTAACGTATGTAAAATCATCCAATGACAAATCCCGCCCTTGGGTGGGGCGGGAAATAGTGTCAGACTTTTACTGACTAAAAACCTACCTTTCCATTCCTTGCCTTTATCCTGGGGCCTTTGGTGACAGTCTCACATAACCTTTGGCCCCAGTAGGCTTCGGCCCTGCTGGACTCCTACAGTTTGCTGACAACTCCTTGAGGCGCGCGGGAACGGTGCGCGCCGTAGACGACCTGAGCTCGGACCGGTCTGTTACCGGACGGACGGACAGCGAGCTACCCATTGCCGACCGTCCGCGAGCCCTCGCCTACGGTGGCCAGAAATTGGGATCGGAAACCCGGCGGCGGCGGCGGCGTGTGCTCCTTTGCCTAATGCGGTCGGCCTCCTCCTTTACTAGCATCACTGCTTCGCAAAAGGAGGCGACCGCCTGCCACTCCTCCTCGCTCCGGAGCATGGCTTGAACCAAGCCCCGGCGCGAGAGATCGCCGCCGATCGCCCCCACGAGGACACGGCGATGCTCTTCCCAAGCGGGGCACACCTCGACTGTGTGCTCCACCGTGTCCACCGGGCGGTCCGCACAGTGGCGACACCCGGGCGTCGTCTCCGCACGAATCTTGTACAGGTACGGACCGAACTTGCCGTGTTCGGTCAGCACCTGCGCCAAACGGAAGGTGACGACGCCGTGGGGCCTTTCCAGCCACGCCTCAAAGAGGGGCCTTACCGCCTCGATCGTGGCGTGCAGCAGTAGCTTAGGTAAAAATTAAAACTAAAATGTTATTTTATGTTTACAGTTTCCCGAAAGACGCAATTTTAAAAACGCAATGGATTGATGCCACTGGAAAACCAACTAATTGGTTCCCTACAAAAAACAGTACCATATGCTCAATTCACTTTCAACTAGAAATGTTTCAGCCTCTAAAGAAAAGACGCAGACTTTTTGAATGGGCAATCCCTAAATTAAGACTAGAACTTATTTTTGCAGAAGTGAGTTAAAGTTTTTTTTTTAATAACTGAAAGCTTTTCCATGTAATAATTCTTAATAATATTAGTTATTAAACTTTTCAGGATTTTATAGAACCAGGACCAGCCCCACCATCCGTATCACCAAGACCTTCTGATCTAAAGTGTTACGTAAGTAAACATGCATCTTTTATTTGATAGGTCAAATAAGTTAACTTATATCTGACTCTAACTTCCCCCTTGTTTAATTTGAAATTACAAAAATTGTTACATTGTATTTTTTTACGATTGTTAAATATCATGTGTTCTTTTAGCAACAATTAAAACCGTCAAACGAGGAATCTGAAAAACCGCCTATAAAACGTATATGCCTTAGCAGTCGTCAAAAGGAAGAAGAAAGTCAAGAAACCCAAAATCAAGATTTGGTATAAAGTTTTTAAAATTATAATTACACTATAAAATTAAATATTTAGATGTAACACTGTTTTTTTTTTTTTCAGAAACCAGTAGACGCTTCTGATAACATACAAATATTAGAAACACCTCGAAAACGTAGACTGCGCATCAAAATTACTCAGCAAGAAAACCTAATAAAAAAGCAAAGATTAAGGAAGAAATGTTAAGGAAGAAATTTCAATGCCTGTTTTGACTTTTAGTTCTACACATTGTATAATGGTAGCCAGTCTATCGGTATTTTACAAGATGCATTTTGAAATTGCATGACTTGATTTCGCCATCACCTTTTTCTGACGTTCGGCGAGTTTCAACAACACAAGGGTTAAGTTGGTAAAATCTCTACGGTCCAAACTAAGCGTTTCGCATCGTCGTTTATACCGCTTATATCGAAGGACTAGAACAATTTACCTGCTACGGTCTTCCCGTCTGATTATAGTTTAGGTGTCTTCAAGATTAAAGTGAATAATAGGCTCAGTGCGTTTCACCATTAACGATTGCATTTCTGCTTACCATCAGTTGAGATCGCAGTCAAACACTAGTTAAGTTATATTATTTAAAAAAAAGCACAATAAACGAGCTATGAGCTTGAAATTTGGTTATAATGTTTTTTCGTCAGTTTAAATAGATGAGACCGGTATTACGTATGTTTTTTCCTGAGAAATTAGTAAACCTGTTTTTTTTTTAATTTTTATTGTTTTATTATTAATATATAATTTTTTGAACATACCGGTTTTTATTTCATTTGTTTTTGGAACCCCAAAAAAAAATTGCATAAAAAGAAATGAAAATGTCGATAACTTTTCTATTTAGTCAAAAACTAGCGTAAATGTAAAATAAATTGCTTTTGCACAGCCATTGATGTTTATATGTGTGCGTAAGATATACGGTGCATGGAAAATACACGATGTGCTAAGGACGATAAGGTTTATAATTGACTGTGTAATATGGTCTGATTTATAATTTGCGGGAGTGTGCGCGACTGTGTAATTATTGTGGCATATGTAGTGGTGTCGGTGATGGTAGGGACAACTGGAGACATCGTGTTCCAATACATTTTTCATTACGTAACGTATCTCTCCTTTCCGAAATCTGTGGTCATATGTCATCATGGCTGGCTAAACGTACTGGTCACAAACTTTTGGCTTGACCGGGGTATGCTAAATTACAGGGTTCTAGGCCAACGGGAATTGCCCTGAATTTTGATTCTCTTGAGAGTGTTGAAATATATGTTTTTTGCGATATAAACGGCCGTATCTTTTTATTTCGGTAGCTTGATTTTTTCACAGCTTCAAGGGATCGAAAACTTGAACGTAGGTATGATTTTAATTTAAACTCGATATCTCCACGCGTTGCCGAGGTAAAGGGTCTTGACAGACAGACAGATGGACAACAAAGTGATCCTATAAGGGTTCCGTTTTTTCCTTTTGAGGTACGGAACCCTAAACAAAAATGTGAAACAAAATTTTGCCATAATAGTGTGATATTTTTACTAAGTTATTGCAAATACCAGAAAAACGCAAAACTGCGGACAACTTTCACTTTCCATACGTCAAAATGGTAGCAACAAAAACACGATTTAAAAAAATGTCTGCCTTCAAAATTATGCAAACTTTTTTTACCCCTTATCAACCCTAAAAAACTAGACTTGACAACCATAACAAAAGGGCTACCGAACTTATCACGCCATTTTCACCCAATCCCAGCTTATCTAATCTACGAATACATAGTATCCTACTTGTCATTTCGGGGCGCATATTTTTTTATCTCCCCCCAACGATCCACTGGCAACATTGCCATTTTTCGGGTTATTTCGTACTAGGGAGGGCATTACAGGGAGTTAAAATTGCATAACATTTTTTTATGCTGGCAACTCCTTTGGGAAACAAGTCGTGTTATGGAAATGGATAATTGAATTTTAGGTGTTGTGTAAAAAAGGAATATTTTTAGAGAATGGATACAATAAGATTGAGTGAAAATTTTTGTGACAATGCAATTAGTTTAAAATACGAGTATATTATTTGCCAGTGTTTTATTATGTAGCTAACTACTGCTTGTTCCAGACTTGGTAATAGGTGTCTTCAAGGCTAGAGTGAATAGTTTCTACTAACCTAGTGTGTTTCACTATAAATGATTGCATCACTGCTTACTATGAGGGGGGTCGCAGTCAAGCACTAGTTTATGTAATAAAAAAAATAAACAAGTCATAAAAGTATGTATGGTGATTATAAATATAAAAAAAAAACATTGTGCAAACATTCATTGCGCGTTTCATCGATCACATTGTCGCATTCCATCAGGTCAGATAGTGGTCAAGCGTGAGTCTACCAACAGTAAAAAAAATACTATACATTAGCTTGTAACTTTTTTAGCTGACAGAAGGTACACTTTAGTTTCTGCCAGCGGCTTTATCTGCTTGAAAGTAGAAAACTATATGCCTAAGTCACTCTGTAGAACTCACTGCTAAAACTGAATGTTAGAACTCACTGAACTCGGACACGGTACCACGGAAGGTCATGAAAGCCCGGAAAATCTTAGCAGCGACTTACAGAAAGATGACGTCATTGCACAACGCCGTCTACCAAACCAATTAAGAACTAAATAAATAAACGCCATCTATATGAAAATATGTAAACTACATTAACATCAATTTGTATAATTATGGTGTTAGAACTAATGTGAATACACTCAGTGATACAGTATTATAAGAAAACTTTGTGAAAGGAAAATAAATAAAAATAATTATTATTATTATGTATCAGTATATCTCAGAAGCCTGCGGTCTTGGACCTTTAGAAGGCGTACTAGGAGCCGAAACCAACTCGCAGAGGCCCTTTTGATATTTTAATGGAACGTGATGCCAACCGACGATTAACCCTGTACGCGCAATGCTATTGCATTCAAGGACAACCCCTGGTTGGTGAAAACTATTGTGACATATGGAACACAAAGACAATATAGCTATGGGTTTTGGAGTCTAGTGGACTGGTTACTAGGAATTATGTTAAAACTATGGCATTTTCGAACTGAAATGACGATGATGATAAATACCTACTTACCTCTCTGAAACAACTGGCAACTTAAAAATAGATAATTAATTCACTATTTAATGTTGAATTTTTTTTGTTGCTCCGTTATTGCACTAAAAAGTTCACAGATATGTGTCTCAAGCGGGTGGCACTCGAGCTCGCACTGGTCCCAACCGATCCGAGATATCGTGTCCGCGAGCGGTATCTACGTGTGCGTTGCTCGAATGTATTTTGTATGTATGACTTCTGGACTTATCTCTGTTTTGTATTGCCAGCCCTTATCGACATAAAACTTCACACCCGTTGCACAGTAATTGCAACTCAAAGCAACACTTTCTCAGAACCCGCAAATCATTTCAACGTTCCCTACCTAACTCATAACGTTACTTTGAAACCGCTCCAACAGGAAGTGACGTAAAGTCCAGTTACCGGAACTATACACCTTTTATTTTATGAAGTCAATAAACCGTCCGTGTCCATTCCCCATGTGCAACGGGGATTTAGTCATGGGGTAACATATTTTTTTCAAGTTCTCTCTAAGTTGGAAAAATATCGAAGGGTTTACTTACGATTTAATTTTCCTATGCAGGTAGATCCTATGAGAAACTTGTGGCTAGAATAATAACGGCAAGGTTGATCTCCAAGGTTAAGCAACCCTTGTCGAGGTCATTCAGTGGATGGGTGAACTTCCTAAAAAACCGAGATTGCTCCGTAACTCAGAAAGCACGTTAAACCGTTGGTCCCAACTCTCATTTCTAGATCTTCAACACTCGATAAGGATAGACAAAGGCTAGGTAATCTGCTCGGTCCTTAGCCCCCGTAGGCTTTGACCTTGCTGGGACCCTACGGTAGATTTGAACCAAGGATCTACAACTCGTAAATCGGGACCGTTACGGGGACTGTTCATCCGAGAGTCATATGCTTACCACAGTATTTTTCATCGTCATCATCATCATTTCAGCCGAAGGACGTTCACTGTTGGGCTTAGGCCTCCTTTAAGTATCGCCACAACGAACGGTCCTATGCGTCTCGCATCCATTTCATTCCCGCTACTCTCACCAGATCATCAGTCCACCTTATACATAGTGTCAATAGTATACAGTACTTTATTATAGCTTATCCCAGCTACTTTCTAATTCGGCTGAATTTTACAATTTTCTTGTCGTCTCAATACTAACATTACAAAAAATACAATCTAAAAATTAGCTCCAGAAGCCATTTACCACGCTTAGAGGGCTAGAGTGCCGGCTCACGCACTTTGACACGAAATAAACTGGCAATCAGAGGAGTGCGGTGTCGGAGGGAATCCTCATAAATCCGGAGTCGACTTCACTCTGGCCTTATTCAATCTCCGGGGGAATGGGAGGCACAGATGTTGGGAGACTAGATACGGCACATTTTTTTTCTAATTAATCTTTTACGGAATCGGTTGGTTCTTTCAAAACACAAGCTCCCAAAGATTTGGTTGCACTTTTATTTCACAATTAAATCTATTCGTGCCTATACATGTTATCGAGGGGAAAATCGTGACAGAAAAAAAAAACAGTAAGAATATAACACACCAGGAAGTTAACCACCCCGAACCAGCGCGGTTGCAACTATGAACTAGAAAAAAATCAGGTGGCTAATTTTGTAAAACTAGTCGCACTAAATCAGTTACATTTGCATGCTTAAATCGCTACGTATATAAAGTTGTTTGAGAAAAATGCTTTTGTGATAAATAAAATATGTGTCTATGAGTGTGTTTGCGTATGTTTGTTTCACTGTTCCAGTATTTTTCTTTTAAAATATTATTATTTTATTTCTTTTTATTTTATTATTATTATTTTTTTTTTTTTTTTCTTTTGCTTACTTGTTTATCCCTGTGCAAAATTTCATTCAAATCAGTTAATTCGTTTGGGCATGAAGAAATAACAAATAGATACAGACACGTATAGATATAATCTTTCATCTTCATAATATTGTGTGTATTATTACCTCTAGAAATCAATGCAGTAGATTGATAGAGAAAATAACCTGAGTATAATTATTATCACTCTCTATCAAGTGTTTTTTCAGTAGCTAAATGTGTTTCACTACATTAATTGAGCTAATTTGCGAGTAGTATTTTGAATAATAAACATATATCTAAAGCTCGGTTTTTATTCAAGATTAAGTAGCAATGTTTCGTATCCCTTCTAGCGTAGTAAGTTCTGTGTAGTATACTTTACGGAGAGAGCTCGTGTTTCGCGGGGCGCCGATATAAAAGTCCACTTTATAAAGGCTGACCGCAGACGATCACTCCTGTACGTTTGTCTTGTACAGCCTTACAAACTTTTAATGTTTTGCTTTGAATTGGAATTTTGAAGAGACGGGTGATTTTCAGTTTTTATTTTTCTTTACTTTTTCGTAACTCTTAATTAGTCACAATTAGTTTGAACGAGCTCCAGGCAAAACTCTTTTAAGTCACAACGCATTTTAAAAAAAACTACACTAGGAATGACTCCTGTATCGTGAAGGTGTGTTCACAAACATGTCAACTCACATACACAAGACACCTAGACTCGGAACACTTATCTATAGATCAAACAAATATTTGTTCCGTGCGGATATCGAACCCACGACACGCAATGCAACAGTCAATCGCTTAACCACTGCACCGCACCCTGATTCTGATGTGTTCGCGGATGAATGTAAGACGATCATGTCAGTATGCCTGGAGTTCTGTGAGATGAGTGTGTGTGTTTTGTGTTAATATCTTTAATTAATTTAATTGGCGGATAGCCGTTTCTTTGTTAAGTAAATAAATAATTAAAGCACCAACATAAAAAAACAACTTGTTCTATAATTTTCAAAAATCGATTGCATCACTGCTTACCATCAGGTGGGATCGTAGTCAAATACTAGTTTTTAAAACTGAAGCTCAGTTCTAGCTTATAAATTTAAAAAAAAAAACTTTACATTTTGACAAATTGTAGCTTTTTCGTTTGTGATATGAATTGCAACATTTTCAAGTACGAGAATCGGTCTTAAAGGAATATAAACAAACGATTTTAAGACTAATAAAAATATTAGAATTTGACTCCATCCCCTGCCGAGCGGGTGTTGCCGACGCATTTTATTGTCTCTATAAATGCCGACATAAAACGATACCGAGTTTGCACCAATAGAGAATATACATACATGAAAAAAATATTTTATTATCTCACGAATTAAACTAACAAAATATCCGAATTGGTCGAACAGTAAACTAGATATTATATAACTATGTTTAACAAATATGTCTCTCTTGTGTGGCAAATAAAATATTTTTCATTTTTCTTCTTTATTTTCTTGCAAAAAATGACGTCATTTTTGGAGGAGTAAACCAAAGTCTAAAGCAAAAGAAAAGTCTATCATAGAGAAGATACTGTACCCAGTAGACTGTAGGGGCCCAGTAGGGTCGAAGCCTAATCTGGGGCTCTGGTATGAAAATGCATACCAGGGCCCTGGAACCAAGGCGAAGGAGAAATGGGTTTTTTTATGGTAAGTAGGTAAAATCATCCAATGACAAATCCCGCCCTTGGGTGGGACGGAAAATAGTGTCAGACTCTTACTGACTAAAAACCTACCCTGCTCCATTCTTTGCCTTTGTCCCAGGGCCCCGGGTAACATTTTCACATAACCTTTGGCTTTGCTTGACAACTCCTTGAGGCGCGCGGGGAGAACAGTGCGCGCCGTAAACGACTTGAGCTCGGGCCGGTCTGTTACCGGACGGACGGACAGCGAGCTACCCATTGCCCGCCGTCCGCGAGCCCGCGCCTACGGTGGCCGGAAATAGGGTACGGAATCCCGACGGCGGCAGCTGCGTGTGCGCCGTTGCTGATGTGGTCCACCTCCTCCTTTGCTAGCATTACTGCTTCGCAGAAGGAGGCGACCGCCTGCCACTCCTAGGAGAAATGGGGTAGATTTTTAGTCAGTAAGAGTCTGACACTATCTCCCGCTCCGCCCAAGGGCGGGCTATGTCACTGGATGATTTTACCTACTTTAAAAAAAATCACAGACTCCATGATGAACTTTTCTTTTTAACTATCGGTTTTGAAGCTTTTGTATGCTTCATTGACAGGACATAGAAAAACAATAAACGATTAGAATTTTAATTTAAAAAGTTTTATAACTTAGTCGTCGTAAGATATTTTTTGGAATCTATCATCTATATATATAAAAGAAAGTCGTGTTAGTTACACTATTTATAACTCAAGAACGGCTGAACCGTTTTGGCTGAAAATTGGTGGGAAGGTAGCTTAGAACCAGGAAATATGATACTTTTATCCCGTTAAATAATTTCTATGTAAATATTTAAATTCTCTGTATCTGTAATTTTTTTGTGACGTAACATAAAATTTACTGTTTTCAAATTTATTACTATATCTGTGCTATAAGACCTAACTACAGCGTTAGAATCTGAAAATGTCATCGAGTAATAGCAGAATCCAATAGTTTATAAAAAATCTCATAAAATTCGTCTTATTTCTGGGATTGAAGGACACTTAGTAACAAATTGAAGTGTATTAACAAAGTAAAGTGAATTTAATACATTGCAAGATGTATTATATTATCTTGCAGAATTTACAATTATTATCTATCCTGTGATATAGGTACATAAAGCGAAAGTGGACCCTAAACTATGATAAACCGCTTTAGTTTTTTTTTTTTGTTAGAGCTTTTACGGTTTAATTTTTAATCGCATTTAAAAGGGTAAAAACAAATCACATGAAAGGGTAAAACACCAAACTTGAAAGATGAAAACCTCATGCTAAATGATCACCAAACTTAGTAAAATCCGTACTATCATGAAGTTTTCAGAAACATAATCTTCCTCACCACATTTTAACACTAACCCGTTTACTAACTTTTCGCCCGTAACTTAGAATAACCGTAAAACATACCGACAAACGACTAAGTCGTTTAAATTTAACTCATTTTCAGCTTAGCTACCGTAAAAGATCTGGTTTAACGCCATCTAAGGCGACGAGGGATTTGCCGGGGTGTTGCCAATCTCCGCCGCTAGATGGCTGTGTGCGACACGGTCGTAAATGTTTTATATCATTCGTGCAATGACAAGCAAGTGGTGCGCATGTCGATCGGATATTGAAGCGGCGATGTTATCGTGACGAAGTCAAGCAAATAATATCTAGATATCTTGCCAGATTAGAGTTTTTTTAGGTGGGAAATCATCTAATGGCATCTCCCGCCCTTATCGTGTCAGACTTTTAGTGACTAAAACCCACGTCTAGTTCCTTCGTTGCCTTTCATACAAGGGCCGGGTTTTCCTTATAGAAGCGAACCCATGGCCCCAGTAGGCTTCGACCCTGCTAGGCCTCTGCGGTTTGCTGACATCTCCTTGAGGCGCGAGTGGAACAATACGCGCCGTCGGTGACTTGAGCTTGGTCCAGACGATTACTGGACGGTCGGACAGCATCATGTGGACTTCATCACGCATGCGGGATTGCTTCCCGCATGCGTGATAAAGTCCACATGATATTAAAAACACCCTTTAGTATTCTAACAATCACTTTCTTTTTTAAAATGTCATATAGTGAAGGCCTTCTTCATGTTATGTACTGATTACCGGTCCGGTCAGATGAGAACGATCGACTGAACTGACCAACGGACCTTAATTCCGCATATCTCATACCATCATCGTACCACCAGACTTTAACATTTGGGGAACACGTTCATTGTGCGTAAGGAGTGGAATTCCCTTCCGGTGTCTATGTTCCCTTAAAGCTGAATTTCATAAAAACTAAACTAGAAATAACCTATTCACTCTTAAAATAATAACCCCTAGGTTAAGACGGGTTCTGCTAAGAGAAAAAGATTGAAAAAATACAGAACTAAAATAATTTTGCCACACTTGGTCACACTAAAGTAATCTTTTTTCAAAAGATGCCAAGGTAAAAATACAAATAGAAATACAAAACTAAAATAAATTCACTAATTTTGACACACTTGGTCACCCTAAAGCAACCTTGTTATCAAAGGTTGTATATTCCTATATATGTGCTAAGACCTTGCTTCATGCCAATTTTTTTTTTGTAGTTTTTTTTTTCAGGGTTCTTCTAGGTCAACGGGAAGTACCCTATGAATTATGATTTCCTTGAGAGTATCAAAATGTACGTTTTTTGCGACATAAACGGCCTTTTTATTCGTTAACTTAGAAATTTGATTTTTTCATAGCTTCAAGAGGCCGCAGACCTGAGTATATGGTTTTAATTTCAACTCGATTCCTTCATGCGTTTCTGAGATAAAGAGTCTTAACAGACAGACAGTCAAACAGACAGACACTAACGTGATCCTATAAGGGTTCCCTTTTTTCCTTTTGAGGTACGGAACCCTAAAAATAAACCTTTCTGACCAACAGACCATGCATTATACCGTCACCCAAAGCCTCCATGTAAGGCTCCATACACAAAGGCGGCAACAATTACTCCAACAAGCGTATCTAATAAAGTTTGATGCTGCATCCGCCGTGCCCTCTTTACGATCTAACCCCGGAGGAAATTGAATGTTGAATGCGGATAGAATGCATACAACGTCAATAGATTTCAGAGATGCAGTTTGAGATACTTTGTTCCATATTTTAAAGAAGGTATAAAGATACTCTTCTAGAAGGACAATGGACATATCACAAGCCTCCATAACTTGGATTGCAGGTTATTTTTTTCAATGTTAAAAACTAGGGCTTAACAGCGATCCCACCTAATGGTAAGCAGTGATGAAATCGATGGCGAACCGCACTGTTTTATTAACAATATATTCACTCTAGCCTTGAAGACACCTAAATTATAATCGGACGGAAGGATTACAATAGGCAAATTATTACGTCCTTCGATGTACGTGGTATAAACGGCGAGGTAAAACGTTTAGTCCGAACTGTAGAGGTGTTAACCACAGATATAGATAGACATAGATAACGCAAGCATCACGATCTGTATGAAAACCAAGCGTGCCATTTTTTGACTACCTATTATGACGTCACAAGCACTATTTAGTGAAGACGCCGCCGCGTACGGCGTCCCCCTCGCTCCACCCCCACACCAACAGCAGAATTAACCATTTTTATATTTTTAACTGCACCCGACTAGCGCTGTAATCCGATGCAGACTGAGCGCGAAAGTGACCACTTACGATTTTTGTACGTAAGCTAGGCACGCGAAGTAGTTGCTCTTGCGTTATCTAGGTATATCTATATCTGTGGTGTTAACAATGTAAGACACTGCCGTACGTAGCTTTGTCCGATTATTATAATAATAATATTCCACAACTACCACACAACGCCGTCTAGTCCCAAGCTAAGCAGAGCTTGTGTTATGGGTACTAGACAACTGATAAACATACATATATATTTCTAAATATATACATATTATAGATAGATTACACCCAGACACAGAACAAATGATCGTGCTCATCACATAAACATATGTCCTGGGTGGGAATCGAACCCGATGGAAGAACGGTGATGGCGGAATCAAATCAAATTTAAGATAGGATTATTTTAAAGAGTTACCGCGGTCCTGGAATTCAAAGGACAACTACAGAAATACAGGTGAGTATCAGTCAGAAAAATCTGAAACTCCCTCTGGCTCTACCCTGACCTGGAGGAGTTACTTGGTAATTTTGTTTCGAGTGCAAGCAAAAAACGAAGCGGCCAAGTGAGAGTCGCCCATGAAGGGTTCCGTAGCAGCAAGTAAAATAATATAAAAATCCTTGTAATTCGTTGTGACTTTGATAGAAAAAACTACTTACTAGATCTCGTTCAAACCAATTTTCGGTGGAAGTACATCATATATTTTTTTTAGTTTTATCATTCTCTTATTTTGGAAGTAACGGGGGAGGGGGGACACATTTTACCACTTTGGAAATGTCTCTCGTGCAAAATATTCAGTTTAGAAAAAAATTATATCAGAAACCTCAGTATCATTTTACCTACCATAAAAAAAAGTATCATTTTTGAAGACCTATCCATAGATTCCCCACACGTATGGGTTTAATGAAAAAAAATATTGAGTTTCAGTTCTAAGTATGGGGAACCTCCAAAATTTATTGTTTACTTTTTCTATTTTTGTGTGAAAATCTTAATGCGGTTCACAGAATACATCTACTTACCAAGTTTCAATAGTTCTTGAAACTATAAGAAGCTATTCTTATAGTTTTGGAAAAAAGTGGCTGTGACATACGGACGGACAGTCAGACAGACATGACGAATCCATAAGGGTTCCGTTTTTTGCCATTTGGCTACGAAATCTTAAAAATGACCTTAGCGGTAGTCAGGTGGAAGTTTTTGATGGTACCTATCGTATACAAATATTTTTGGTCAATCTTTAGAATACAGACTACAAATACATTGGCATACCATATCTAGCCACAAGTTCTTCGTAAGTTTTTTAAGATATAACCCACCGTACAGTAATTTCTAACGATTCGATTTCTAACGAAAGGTATATAAACACACACAGCAGTTACACTACAGCCAACGGATCTTAAAAAAATGAATGGTTTGAAAAAATAAATGCCAATACCAGTTGTTATTTCTGTTAACAACTATTACTGGCATTTATTTTTATAAATCATTTATTTGGCGCGCTTATTTTGAGCGTTAAAGTTCGCAAAGCCTAACTTCAGACACGCCAAGATCCGTCGGCCGTACTATACTAATGGTTTAATGATTATTCCATGTTGTGGTGCACCGTATGTTTTGTCATATATTCGTATTATTGAAGTACATGGTAAACTTTTGTTTGACACATATATATGTGACAATAGCGTCCGAAAGGTGCATCATAGGATCATGACAGTTGTAAGGTTAAAAAGGTTGTCAAAAAGAAAATCCAAGACGAATATTTTTTACCTGCACCACTATAAATCCGAACACCCACCAAGTCCAATTGTCATATTCGAGTCGTCCATAAAAAATATAAAGGGAAACGGTATACTGTCTCTTTTATGTGACATTATAAGGCCGAGGCTTGGCCGTCCGGCTTTACGATGGGTGATACGACGCGTTTTATTTCTGTTTTATTGACAGCCTACGGATCACTATGGCCAGAAACTTGGATCCGTAGAACTTAGTATGACGATCACGAGAATAGTGGGGAAAAAGAGGATTTTTTAGGCAGTTTTGTTTGTGTTGGAACCTTCAGTATACGAAAGCTAACGATA
The DNA here is from genome assembly GCA_958295575.1 of Leucania comma. Taxonomy (NCBI): domain Eukaryota; kingdom Metazoa; phylum Arthropoda; class Insecta; order Lepidoptera; family Noctuidae; genus Leucania; species Leucania comma. The sequence continues at coordinate 14,986,835 of OY282477.1, read as the reverse complement.
ACTTCTGCCAGCGATTTCGGCAGCGTGAAAAACACACTTTCGGGATAAAAAGTCTCTTGTGTCCTGTTCCTGGACATATTTTTTAGGCATAATAGTTTCCATCCCCAATCCATCCAAGTTTTTCGGCGTGAAGAAGTAACAAATATGCACACACATACATGCATATTTAGGGAGACTGATAATTAGTGACCGATACTTAAACACGTGATTGTAGTCATGATAACAAACAACTTTTACCATGGGACCAAACCTGAAATCCCGAAAAAAATCTATACATTTATGTTCACCTAACTGGTCAAAATGTAGTGAACTTGATAATTTTATTTTTAGTTGTTGGTTATAATTACTACAATCACGTGTTTATCGGTCACTAATTACCAGTCACCCTATATACAAAATTTCGGTTTTATAATATTAGTGTAGGTACTTTACAAACCAATGTGTTGCGTCTGTCAGACGGTTGAGACGGTTCTTACCGCCTTATTTTCCAAGTAGGATCAACCTTCTCCTAATCGCTCTCCTCCGCAATCGCCTTTTATCTGACAGAAGTCGGCAATGTCCCTCCAGTATTCTGTATTCACCAGTACAGCCCTCAATACCGCTTATAAAGTCAAATCTTCCCGTTGAATCCATGACCTAAAACTCGTTAATTCTAAGAGCTTACACACCGCTTTTAGGCATGCAATTGACAGTTTTCCGCACTACTAGAGAAAAGTGCATGTGATCGCCCCCGCTACAATTTTATCTTAATGAAATATTTCTACGGCTATTACGGACCATACTTTCACTGGTTTGGATCGGACGTAATGCAAAACCACTAAAACAGAAATTATAACAGTTTAAAAAACCGGTGAACTTATCCACAGTGAGTAGTGGATAGCTAGCTGGACGAGAGAGGATGCATGCGTGGACCGCTACTCGTAAGTGCACGGCAAACATTGGCAGACAACCGGACAAACATACTTCTGCGCCTACGGGTACCCACCAAGCCGGACATAAGAGAAATAATATTGGTAAAGTCACTATTTCGCGAAATCAAAAGTTACCATTGATATTGTCTAAAGTTGAGATAAGTTTCTACTATAAATAGTCAGTACAAATGCGTTTCAAATAAGAATAGTAACGTCAATGACCCCTATCTGTCGAATGTTTTTTTATTTACAACTATCACACAACGCCATCTAGTCTCAAATTAAGCAGAGCTTTTGCTATGAGTAAGCTGCGCTACATACATACATAATTATTAGGTATAGATAAATTACACCCAGACACAGAACAAATGATCGTGCTCATCACACAAACATTTGTCCTGAGTGGGAATCGAACCCACGACCTCCGGTTAACCAGTCAGAGCCACTAACCACTAAACCAACAGGCCAGTCTAAAATGTTAAAAGTATGGTTTGCAAAACAAAACTTATTTGCGTGTAACGGCAATTTTTTACCTTGTTAACCCTGTCTTAGTTAAATTTAAGTGAAGAAAAATATTGCTTAATTTAAATTAGCTAAATATATAGTTAAAAAGCCTGTTGTCTTTATATTTTCATTATTGGAAACAATTAGCCTCCTTCTTCCATTCGGACTCAGACACTTCACACAATGTCAAAGAGATGAGCAGAATTGACGAACTAAATTCTAGTTAAACTATTGCGTACATGATTCCAATACAAACTTAATTTAAAAATAACTTGATTTGCTCACCCTACCTGATTCGGTTTAACAGCTATGACGTCACGCTGAGTCGATCCTGTTCTTTTAATATAGTATATATTAATTTTTTGTCATAGTTTTGGATAGAAAACGTAAAAAGCAAGCGTAAAATTGGGAACTACTACAAGTAAAGTCCTCTCAACATTAGTATTCGTCATAATTGTTATATGTTAAGATAGCTTAATTATAATGATTTGATATTTTTCATAGTATTTATTAGTTTAGAATATTAGCATATATTTACTTTATTATTATATGAGACTTAATGTAATGACACTTCATTCTATTTGAAATATCTGTTACATACGAGTATACTGCGCACATGTTGACAATGTTGTCTTTTTTAATCCAAAGGTTGACTGGTAGAGAATGCCTTGTTGCATTAATTCATTGAAGTTCCAGTATTCCGACAACCATTTACCAGCAGCGATCTTCCCGTCCGATTTTAATTTAGTTGTCTTCAAGGCTAGAGTGAATAGGAGTTAATCTAGAGATAGATTCACGATCAACGATTACATCACCTCTTACCATCACGTGGGATCGCAATCAAGCACATTAATTTCATTAAAAAATGAAATTTGTTAAGGAATAAGCTTGAACCAAGATATGTCAAAGGTTTCTTTTTGTCTGACATCTGACTTATACACCCCTATTTTTTAATTAGTGCACAAAAAAATGGGGCTCAATCAGTACCCGTTACTAATCATATTTGTGTCGTCAAAAATAAAAAAAACGAAATCACAGAATTGTCCACGAAAATTTGTCATTTTTGGTAAATTCATAATTCAAGACCCAAAGTTTATTTATTTCAATATTTCATACATGGATTTCTAGTTCGATATAAAAAACCGTTTCTACCCGTTTGTACATATTATTAATTTTTAATTTGTATATATATCTATTAAGTTTTATATCGAACTAGAAATTATAATATGTATTTATACATATATATATATATTCGTTTTATAATTATTTATTTATTTTCTTATTAGTACACCGCAGACTACCCCCTGTATTTATTTTAGTTCTTACGATCCATCCTAAGGTTGTCTGGTAGAAATCGCTTTCAGCGATAAGACCGCCATTGTACCCATAGATTTAAGTTTAGTATTAATTAAGTAACTTTCTTTGGTGTACAATAAAGTTATATTCTATTCTATTCTATTCTATTTTTTCATTCATAAACAATAACCTGTACAATGTTTTCTTAAATTGAGTGTGATTTTGGGATATAAACAAACGCTCATAACTTTGCTGTTTATGAATATTATGCATTGAGACTTTACTTAAATAATAACAAGACCTTTTCTAATAAGCCCTTTAAGTATTTGCACTAATTAAAAAATAGGGGTGTATAGACGGGTTCGCAGTCAAGCACTAGTTTATATCATTACAAATATAATATTTATGAAAATTAAAATGCATAGAATAATAAATAATACGTATGTGTATATAGGCTAAAATTATATACTAATAAATACTACGATAAATATCAAATCATTATTAAGAGAACTTGAAATATAAAAATTATGACGAAGACTGAAAGGTGAAAATCGTCTCGGAGTTCAATTCAACTTACATCAGGCTTATGAATCGTGAATAGTAAATCAATATTGAAGGTATAACTATACATATATTTTAGCACATAATATTGAGGGGAGAGCGCCAATAGATCTACAGCCTCGGGCGAGGACATGTTAATATCAAGAGCATTTTATTGCTTCACGCAGACCGTGCTATCTATATGAACTTATAACTGTTTTATTTGATCCATCTTCTTCGTTTTTGGCAATGAATTCTGTGTAACTTATGAAGCACTACTTCTGCCAGTGGCTTTGCCCGCGTGCTGGTAAAACAATTATACCAAGAGAACATATTCCCGAGATACAACCTAATCGCATTTCGGTGACTCGTTGAAACCGAGAGAATATCTCATTCATCTGGTCTAGTTTTCGTACCTATCAATTTTGTGTCGTAAGCCACCGGGCAGAAACGAGTGCCTTTCTGCCTTTGATAAATTTAGTGATCGGGGAAAAATATAAATATCAAATCGTAAAGAAAAGACTAGGCCAGATGAATCAGATATTCTCTCGGTTTCAAAGAATCACCCATTTGATATTCCAGGGCATCGTTGCCTTCAAATTAGCCGCAAAGTGCTGCGCGACGGCAGTGCGGTTGCAGCGCTGCCGCCGCGCTGCTTTGTTATTCCATATACATAAATAGCGCGCGACCGCAGAGCGGATGTAGCGCGGCAGTTTTTTATTTTTTTCACGTTTTACACATACGTACAAAATTTCACCCTTATCTATACTCTATACACATAAATATAATTGAAGTAGCTTTTGGTTGTAATAACTTTTTAATTTTATTTGTCTGTCCGTCTTTGTCTGTTTGTTCCGGTTAATTTCCAAAACGGCTAGACCAATTTTGACGAGATTTCCACTGGGAGATGCTGAAGCTGATGTTATAAGCACGATTATAAGGAGGCTACTTTCATTTTAGAAAACGAATTAGGGATCCGCGCAAAAAAAATATTGAACTTGTAACCAAATGGAACTGTGCAGTTTTACAAAAGAGACGCGTATGAAGTCGCGTGCACGAGCAAGCTCAATAAAAGGCAGCGTTTTCCTATGTTTTTTTTTTCTTTCTTTAATGACCGACTAATCTATCAACACAGCTGAAATTACTGAACGGACCGCGCTGAAATTAGACGCGCAGCTAGTTATTATGCAGTGTATCATAGAAGTGGACGGACTTTCACCTCCTAGGCGATACTGTAGGTGCCCAGTAGGGCCGAAGCCTACTGTGCCAAGGGTTAGGTGAAAATGAACCCCGGGGCCCTGGATCGAAGGCAATGAATGGAACAGGGTAGGTTTTTAGTCAGTAAGAGTCTGACACTAACTCCCGCCCCACCCAAGGGCCGGATTTTTCATTTGATGATTTTACCTACCATAAAAAAAGAAACCGCCTAGGCGATTGCAAAGCCACTACCAAAAGCTAGTTTAAATATAACGATATTAATTTGTGTATTGTCACCATTTTTATTTTGTGAATAAACATTATTTACAAAACTATTGAATTCCATGAAAAAGCTTTACCCTCTTTCTTTCTCCTAATTTTTGCTGTGCCCGACAGGGTCCATATTGGTCTGTGACAATTTTCAACACCATCTATGTACACTTATAGAATTGCAATAAAACATTGAGTAAGTATGCAGTATTATTATTTTTTTGACAATTCATTTCGTTATTCCAAAGCAACTAAAGACACCATAATAAATAAGAAATCACAAAAGCTCCTTCGTCCATTCACTTTATGTTTATTTACAAGATTGGGGTGTTCTTTGGTGCAGCTATTCCCCAAGCCTGCAACGCGTATGGATTTATTTATGAAGTATACCGGCCACCATAAATATCTGATCTTGTGTTTGTATTGCGACTCTCTCCCAAATGTAAGATGGAAAGTTATTGAAGATCGAGAAAATATTGCTGGGGCAATCAGGTTTAGCATTTTAGTACTCTATTTTCAAAGGAATGTGAAACTGATGTGAACTGGCTTTTCTTTGGTCAACAAATTAGCATCATTATTCAACGTTACGATACTGTCCGGATCGGTTTGGGCACTTTTCTCATTAACGGGGAGATTATATGATTTTTATGATTCGCGTATATCCCCAAGCGAACGCCGGTTCGCGCGTGGATTTCGCGCAATTCTGGCAAATAGCAAGCGGACGCACAAGCAAGCGTTCGGCATAAATTATAAAATATTGAGTGTTTTATTTGTAGGGTATTTATCCAAGAACGTAAATAATCAAACTTTTTCAAGCATATATCGAAAATTAGGTCGAGAGAAAGTGGGAGAAAGCGCACACACCGCAAAATAGGTATAGGTATATAGACAGATTTACTCCAACATCACGTCTAAACCGCTTGTCCTACTACTATATTAGATTATTTGCCTAATAATTTGACATACAAATATTAACTTTTTTTTTTACAGAACTTGGTGTGATTTATTTTCAAATTTATGTCTAACATAAACAAAAAATAACAAAGATCAGGCAAAAACAAATGGGTATATTTTATATGAAACTTTGATGAATTACAAATCTTTTGATATACCTAAGGTTTTTATTCATATTGTGTTTAATAAATGAAGGACATATTATTATTCGAATAATCTTGTTGCGTGGGGAAGGACGCTAGCTCCTTTTTGTTGGCTCAAGGTCGCTGGCTTTAAGTGTCGCCTTAACAAATATGTGAGTGAATTTTTTGATGCCCAATGAATCCTTTATGATAACATCACCATTTCAGGTGAAGGACATCCGCTGCAGGACGTAGGCCTCGAACAGTCTTCTGCATCCCCGTGACCCCCAACAGGTCATCAGTCCGCCTTATAGGAGACCTTCCAACACTGCGTTTCGGTACGCGGTCTCCACTTCAGAACCTGCAAGCAATGTGCACTTAAATTTATCAGTTTGTACATATTAAGTACATTTTACTTGTATATAAAAAAAAGTTCAGTCTGAAAGCAAACAGTTCAATTAAACCATATAGAAGTATTGTTTAACCGACTTCCAAAAAAGGAGGAGGTTGTCAAGTCGTCTGAATATGTATTTTATGAAAGTATGACTGTGACAAAAACAAGTTACTGGGCAACTATGTTACTCTATGACATCCTCTCTTAAAATCAATAACTTCAATTGTAAAACACATGTGTACGTGACAACGATGAACGTGTCCGAAGAAAGTCATGCACGTTAAAAATCAATTAAGTGTGAGTCGGACTCGCGTACCGAAGGTTCCGCACAAAAATTACTATTTTTATCTTCCACGATTCCTCCAAAAGATTCCAAAAAAATAAATGGAGAAAGTCTGAAAACTAGGTTTCCAAAAAAAAAATTAAAATCCGATTGTGATTTGATCCGACAGTGCTACCTACTGGGTCCAATTGTATTTTCAAACCATCCAAGGAACCACTCAAATATACATAAACCGTCTAGTCCTTTTGGAGGAGTTAGGTAACAAACACACTTACAAAAGTATTATAATTTTAATAATATAGTGAGTTAATGAGAATAATATATTAATTTAATAATATTTAGAAAACAGTGGTGGCCAAGTGGTAACGGCCTCGACTTACGAGTTTTATGTCACGGGTTCAAAACAAGCCAGGCGCATTACTTTGTGTAATTTACGTCATCACCACTGCTCTTAAAACGGTGCAGGAAAACATCGTGAGGAAACCGGCATGTCTTAGAACCAAACATTCGAAGACATGTGACATCCACCACCCCGCACTTTGCCCGCGTGGTTGATTACGGCCCATTCCCTCTCCTAGAGAGGAGGCCTGAGTCCCTGCAGTGGGAACATTATAAGCCTATTTTTTTTTTTGTCGCTGAATATATGATCACGTTATCGCTAGAAGCGTTGACTAAAGGTATAACCAGATTGGGCACACGTGAGCCACGAACGCCAACCTGGGCGCGTCGGTCCCCATACATTTTATATGGCAACTATATATATACACTAGATCCAGGCCACGAAACACCATGCGACGCGACTCTACATACAAATCAGGCATGGCCACGTGTGCGTCTGTCTAATGTAGTTCCTCCTTAATACTCACTGCTCAAAACTATTCATAAAGTACTGAATTCTCTCAACGTTAACCAGATTATAAGGACCATTCTCCATCGCGGTGTCCTCGTAGGGGCGATCGGTAGCGATGATCTGTCGCGCCGGGCCTTGGTTCAGGTCATGTTCCGGAGCGAAGAGGAGTGGCAGGCGGTCGCCTCCTTCTGCGAAGCAGTAATGCTAGCAAAGCAGGAGGCTGACCGCATCAGGCAACGGCGCTCACGCCGCAACCGCCGCCGTAATTCCGATCCCGATTTCCGGCTACCGTAGGCGCGGGCTTGCGGATGGCGGGCAATGGGTAGCTCGCTGTCTTTCCGTCCGGTAACAGACCGGACCGAGCCCAAGTCGTTTACGGCGCGCACTGTTCCCGCGCGCCTCAAGGAGTCGTCAGCAAACTGTAGGGGCCCAGTAGGGTCGAAGACTATCTGAGGCTTTGGGGAGGTATGAAAATGCATACCAGGGCCCTGGAACCACGGCAAAGGTGGAACGGAGCAGTTTTTTAGTCAGTAACTTGAGTCTGACACTATCTCCCGCTCCACCCAAGGGCGGGGGACGTCATTGGATGATTTTACCTACTTTAAAAAAAATGGTCTCCATATGATCGTGCTTCATATATTCTTTGTCCGTGCCAACGATTCACAGTGCTCCTATACGTACATTGGCCCAACATAATCACTAAAGAAATACAGAAGAAAAGTTAAAAAGTTCGCGCATACGTGCGTTGGGTTCAAACACTTTTCCCTCACTGGTAAAGTGGAGTGAACTATCTCACTTTCAACGGCCTTACCTTTAGAAATAAAGTAGCTAAGTTAGAGTCGAGAGTTTGGTAAGGATGGAGGAGACTTTTGTTTAAACCTTTAACATGTTACGTAATAAACGCACACCCTGAAAGTAGTGTGGTACAATGATCTTACCATGATATGTTCAAATCTATACAGGGTGTAAGGATCAGGTCTCCGCAACCTTTAAGGGCTTGGCTCAGTAGAAAAAACTGAACAACCTTGCACAAGATTTTTTTTCCAGATACGAAAAAAAAAATTGGCCTTTTCATACAAAATTATAAACTTGATTGGACAGTTTGTCTGGAGAGGCCGATTTTCGAAAGGTTGTTAAATTTCGTCTAAGCAAGCAAGCCCGCCAAATGTATCGCGTTAAAAGCTCCTCCTGGTAGGGTCTCTGAATCGGCTACCGAACCATCATTTCTGCTGAAGGACGTCCACTGTTGGACATAGGCCTCCCCCAAGTATAAAAAAAATATTTACTGTCTCAATTTACAAACGTAGATTAAGTCCTAGACCCCACACTAGGATTCCCTGTATTGTGAATGTCGCCACAATGAACGGCCCTATGCGTCTCGCATCCACCACATTCCTGCGACTCTCACCAGGTTGTCGATTCACCTTGTGAGAGGCCTTCGAACGCAGTGTCTTCCGATGCGCGTTCGCCACTTCTAGAACCTTTCAGCCCCATCGACCATCCGTTCTATGAGCAATATAAAAAAAAAAAAAAAAAAAAAAAAAAAAAAAAAAAAATATGCCCTGCCCACTGTCACTTAAATTGGGCGATTCTTCGGGCTATGTCACCGACCTTGGTTCTCCTGCAGATATCTTCATTCCTGATGCGATCACGCAAGGAAACTCCGAGCACAGCCCTTTCCATTGCCCTTTGGGTGACTGTAAGCCTTCTGATAAGACCTATTGTAAGTGACCACGTTTCAGTGCCATATGTCATCACTAGCAACAGGCACTAGTCTTAGGCTTTCGTCTGAGACACTGTGGTATGTTGAATGAGAAGATGCCGCTCAGCTTCCTCTCATTTCCTCTCGCTCCGGAACATGACCTGAACCAAAGCCTGGCGTGAGAGGTCAGCGCCGCCGGTCGTTTCCACGAGGACACAGCTCCACCGTATGCTCAACCGTGTCATCGTCTCGACTACTCAGAAAGACTAAATTGCTGTACATAAATTTTATCATCATCACGAGTCTGCAGCAGTCTGCTTCTGGACTTAGGCCTCTCCAATCACAAACCATTTATCTCGATTCACGGCAACCCTCATTCAGTTGCGGCCAGGTACCTTACAAAGATCATTACTCCTCATCGTCACCATCATTTCAGCCAGAAGAAATCTCTCTGGACTGCTGGACATAGGCCACCCCTAAGTGTCACTGCAACGACCGGTTCTTTATGTCTCGCATCCATAGAATTTTTGAGTTTCTCACTAGGTCGTCGATCCACCTTGTCCTTCCTTTACCAGGGCCCTGGAACCAAGGCAGGGAAGGAACAGGGTAGGTTTTTAGTCAGTAAAAGTCTGACACTATTTCCCGCTCCGCCCAAGGGCGGGATTTGTCATTGGATGATTTTACCTACCGTAAAAAAAAAAGAAAAAAAAAAAAAGAAAAAAAAAAAAAAACCTTGTCCTTCCTTCGTTTGGCCTTCCAACGTTGCACTCCAGAAACTTTCGGCTCCATCGGCCATCTGTTCTGCGAGCAATATATCCTGCACTAACACTTAAGTTTCGCGATTCTTCGGCCTCACAAATTCGCAGTCTCCACGCACCTACATAAAATTTTCACGAATACCTCCTCCACACATTCTTAGCTTCAGCCAAAAGGATGCATCAGTATGCTCCCCATGGCTTCTAAATGCCGGACCGACTTGCAATACTTATAGCAGTTTAGTGTTGGCCCCGGTATTGTATTACACGGGTATTATGTGCATAGCAGTAACCCTCCACTGCTCACTGCTTACGTGACCAGCCGCACTTTGAATATTTTTCAATTACATTGTATTGTTTTTCTTTATAAAGTTGTTAAGAGAGTATTATTCCGTGATGTCGAGTAAATTCAAAATATTAATAGAACTAGAAGTGTTTGTTTTTGTTGTCAATAAGCTTGATTTCAAACAGGTTTTATAGTTTTGTATGATTGATTATTCTGATCTGTTTATATAAAAGGGTAAGTTCTGACTCATTCATTGACTGGCCTGTTGGTCTAGTTGTTAGTAGCCCTGACTGCTATGCTGGAGGTCGTGATTCGATTCCAACCCAAGACAAATGTTTGTGTGATGAGTATTATCATTTAAATTTGTTCTGTGTCTGGGTGTAGATTATCTTTGTAGAGAGGTAAAACTGTTTTTGTGTTTACATGTCTGTAAAGGTATCATTATCTTTTCAGCCGAAAGATGTCTACTGCTGTAAATAGGCCTCTCTCAAATGAGGCCACATCGTTTCTGTGCGTCTTGCATCCAGCGGATTCCTTACACATCAGCTGCCTAGACTCCCACTCCGATTTCCAGCCACCGTAGTCGTGGACTTACGGACTATGAGCAATGTGTAATTCCGTGGGTAACCGTTCGGTCGTCTGGTAGCTGTCCGGACCAAGCCCGAGTCCTAGGTGTTCCATACATACTTTAAAGAGAAGTAAGCAAAACCGTAGAAGCCCGGCAGAGCTGAAGCATACCGGGATCATGAGTAGGTCGAAAGGGAACCCTGGGGTCCAGGCAAAGAAAGATCATAGGTGTAGCTTCAGTCAGTAAAAATCTGACACGCCCTCAAAATGTCTTGTCATTGAATGATTTCCCACCTTAAAAAGGAGCCACTTAAGCTTCCAACCTTTCGCCCCATCGTGAAAAAAAAATATAAATCGGAATTTAAAAATTCATAAAGCAGACATCTATCTATAAGATACTTCATATTTTCTAGTAATCTACATTAGTATTATAAAGAGGTAAAGTTTTTTTTTTTTTTAAGTAGCTATCTCAGTAAGTACTAGTCCGATTGCTAAAAAATTTACACACCGATAGAAAGCTGCTTTATTGCTGAGTGTGACTATATTTTATGTTCGCGAAAACCACAGGAACAAGTCAGTTTCTAAATATAAAAATGTGTGGGCGATGAGAACTATTCTTCTTTTCAGTATTTTTTTTTCTCAATGTACTTATCATATCTTCGTTTCCTGGTTCCATTATTAAAACTATAAAAAAGTACTTCTATAGAAGCCTTGCACATTTAATTAAAATTCTAAATGATGTTTTTCTCAAAAACTCTTAAGGGTTTAAAAAAGACACGTATTTCCTGGAATAAGTTTTGTGAAATATTCGAGAACATTGCATGCAATTACCGAATGGCAACAGAGTTTTTAGGCGTTATCTCTCTTTTTTCGCGTTGCCTCTCCATCAAACATCGCGTTGGTTTGTGTTAGATGAAGCAACAAGCTTTTAAACCATGCTCGATGCTGACGATAGGAGAGTGGAGAAGGGTCATCTTAAATTCTGTTGTCTGGAAAGAAAAAAAAACATTAATTATATAACAAAATAGAAGGGATTGTCATCTGTTTACATTGATGGTGTATATATAGACAATACCATTAAAACCGACCGGTCAGGCTGCTTTGGGAGTCAAACAAGTTACCAAAGATCTATATACTTCCTGTCTTCCTAACTAGCTAACCGCGAACACATTAACAAGTCGCACGGAGTAAATAGCAAATGAAGTGCTTACTCGCTCAGTTTGCAATTAAAGTTAAAATATGATAGGTATTAGTGGAACTTAATTTACTAACCTGCTAATTCCTATTTACTTGATACACTCGTCTCGACTTATTGTAACCTAGATCTATATGTAGGTATATATAGGGAATAACGAAAAAAATTCAATATACACAGACTACTTTAGGAAGAACTTCTTATTTACGTTATTGGATAAATACCCTATAAAAAATGCTTAATATTTTATAATCTATGCAAACGTTCGCTTGGTTTTTAACCGAATGCTCTAATGGCGTGAAATCACGCACGATCGCTTGGAGGTTGCTTGATTTCAAACAATAACCTACCTTGTTTTTAAGGTGGGTTTTTTTTTTGATATCTTCCGCTCTGGGGTGTAGTGAGACAGGGTGACAGACTTTTACTGACCGTAATCACATTTACGTCCTTTCTTTGGGTTTCCTTTTCAGAAATTCCCCGTGGCTCTAGTGGGAGATAGTAGGTATAACTATAATCTATCTTACGGTATAGGAATAACGATCGTATCAATTTAATAAGGTTATAAATGCTACGTCTAAAAACTTGCTTTTAGATCAATAATAAATCTACGTATCGAAAAACTATATAATCCTTTATTAATCAACTATTGCTTGTTTGCTAAAATTAAATTATGCCTTTCAGTTTTTTTTTCCTCCTGTAGACTTTGCAGAAAGGACATTCATATTCTCGAATATCCAGGACAGCAAATTGTTCATAAGTGTTACTGCGGCCGTGAATCGTGAAAGGCAACTAAAGAAACCACTGGCGAGTTTTATTCAGTAAAAGTCTAGTGCATCACTCCAACCAGAGCAGGCAACAGGCAGCAGCAACAGGGAGTAGTTATTTGATAATTTAGCATAACAAAAATAAAATGGTAAAAAATTACACCGGTGAAACTTAAAACATTTCTAACGGCGTCTATCACTATCACCAACAATTAGTGTAGCGTCGATGGACCCAGCATGTGAGTTGGACACTCTCATTACTCTCTCATCTGTGTCCTACTGCCAATGTGTAGAGAAGCCACCAAACTTTTCTAATTAAGTTCCCTTCGAAGTTTTTTCGTTATACGAAGTTCTGGCACTTTTGTTATACTTCTCACGTTATCTTTCGGCAGCCAAATACTTGTTATCCTGTGCTTCTTCTATGAGAATAGTCGTTTTTCGCCAAGCAAAGAATTACAATAACAGATAAAACATGTAATGGGATTAATGCACACCTTTATGCCCCCTAATTACAAAATACAATCATAATTGACTTTCATTTTCAAGCTTATTTCCCTTGTCGCCACAGGCAGTCGCGAGCAGGAGGCTTACCATGGACGAGTTCTCCGGGACTCTGGAATGAAGGCCAAAAAGGAACAGTGGTAGGTTTTTAGTCAGTAAAAGTCTGATACTATCTACCGCTCCGCCCGAGGGCGGGAGATGTCAGTGAATGAAAATGCATACCAGGGCCCTGGAACCAAGGCAAAGAAGGAACAGGGTAGGTTAGCACTACAATATCTTTTACTTGTTCTCATATCCAGTTCTTTTCGGATTGGATCACAAGATCCACGAAAACCATACACACGTATCGATACATCGTCGTCCTTTTGATAAAAATCTTCAAGAATAAGAGGGTGAGTGCCTATCAGTAGGTGATGTCATAATGTAGCCCCCCGGGCGTTTGGCAGAAACCTAAGATGTGTGAAACGGGTTTTGGAGGAGAAATTTCTCCTGCAGCCTGGCTTTTCTCTTTTTCTTTCTGCCTGTTATGTTTTAGATGAAACTGGAAACTAGGGTTCTTTTTACTTCTCTGCTGGATTACTGTTGTAGGTTTAAAATATCCGATTTATGGCTTCGGAAATCGTCGAGCTTTTATTGTCTTATTTATTTATTTATATATACTTTATTGTACACCAATTAGATACACAGTTTGAGCTTAAAACTTAAAATATACAATGGGTGACCCTATCGCTTTCTGCGATCTCTTTCAGGCAACCTGGAATGGAAAGAGATTGTCTGGACATAAAATGGGGTAAACAAAAACAAAATATACAAATATTAAGACTAAAATAGATACATATATACATACATACTAAAAATAGAGGTAAGAAAACAAGTGATGACTATAATTAAAACAGCTTGTTAGTTTTCTGACGATCACCATGACGTACATTTTAGGTCCTATGACACAGTGCCTTCAACTTTATGAACTCTCAATTACACGGACATTTTAAAGCGTAGATCTCTATGGAGAACAATATGCCAGAAATTCCATTTACAAACTCTGAAAAAAAATTGCGTATACTTTTTACCCGACTGCGCCAGAAGGAGGGTTATGTTTTTCGAGAGTATGTATGTATAATTGTTTGGCACGCTCTGCAGCCTGAACGGCTGGATGGATTTTAGCTTGAGAGGTGTCCTTAGTTTTGTATTTACTGTGAGAGTGATACTGGGTATCATCATCATCATCATCATCAGCCTTTAAATGTTCCCACTGCTGGGACACAGGCCTCCTCTCTAAGAGAGGGAAAGGGCCGTAATCCACCACGCGGGCCCAGTGCGGGTTGGTGGATGTCACATGTCTTCGAATTTTTGGTTCTAGGACATGCCGGTTTCTGACTGCTACAATTTATCTTGTATTTAAAATATTATATAGTTAAGTGCAATCGAGTAGAACGACTTTCTTATTTAGGGCTTTTTCTACTCAGAAAAGCAGTCGGGTTTTTTAGTTTTTAAAATTACCGTTTTTTATTACAAATATATCTTCAAGTAAAAAAAAAAATAACAATTTCAAATCCATTAATACGCCATAGTGATAGAAGAGCTGGACCAACATTGAGCCGACCATTTTTATCTTGAATATAAACCTTCAACTTAAAATATGCTTGCCTGCATGGTGTGTGATTAACACAAGATTTTAATTTCATTTCATTGCGTTTTGATATGTGGGGAGGTTTTTTATTCGCTTCAGTTTAGCCAGACCTTTATCCATCTGTCCTGACTCTGACCTGTCTCCACAATCTAGTTCACTGAAGTAACCTTGACCCAATTCGAAGAGTTATTCAGTTAAGTCCACTAGCCAGGTGACAACTGAAAGCTTTCAATGCCAAGATCGCAATCAAGTTGTTCTTATCTCGGGAGTTAAGCGAGAAAAGTAGGTCATTGGTGCTCACTATCTTGTGGATACACTAGTGACATTTATATTGAGGATGATCAGAGTAATAGTTAATGAGACGAGGAAAGGGAGCAGGCAGCTGATAGGATAACTAATAGAGAGATGCAAGAATTTTAGAGCCTAAAATCTTGTCTATGGGCCTTACCATGTCAGCGTCTGGCGTGCGAGCAAAAAAAGAGATGGAGCTATACACCGTTAATTTTGGTCGTTTTAATCTCGCGGAGGATCGATTTGGTATATGAAACACTATCGATTTGTAAAAAGACAATTAAAAAATATAGCATTTTTTTATGTACGAAATTAATTTCTTTAAAAAAACGTCAGCTGAACGACGCCAATAAACTGTAGGTAGTTAGTACGCAACGACCGACAAGTACCTACAAGGTCATTGACTCGTTTACTTATAGAAATTAATTTCGTACATGCGTATATTAATAAAAAATAATTTATTTTTTTTACTAAATCGATAGTGTTTCATGAACCGAATCGACCCTCCGCGGGATTAAAACGACCAAAATATAACGGTGTACATCTTACACAGCTATGCATCCTTTATCAGTTCAGTTTAGGTTGTATTATAGGTCGCATTAAGAGTTCGAGAGCGTCTAGGCATTGAAATTCTTAGTTGGATAACCTGAAAATCTATCAATTTGGCAACTATAGGTACTTTTTCAAGGCTGATAGGAAGGCGGTTGAAATATGATCGAGACAATTAATGCTCTGACACGTTTATTTAGTATAGAAAATTTACAAAAATATTTTTTTTTCTAGGTACTTCCCCCCACTAGTTACGCATCTGGTCCACCTTTCCGGAAGTGTTTTGATACCGGTATCGAAGAATTCCTTGGGCAGCTCGCCCAAGGAACACGCATGGATTCCTCTACCTCGTCGTCAGTGTTGAATCATTGACCTCCGAGGAAATCTTTCAATGGTCCAAACATATGGTAGTCACGGGGTGATAAATCCGGACTGTAGGAGGGGAGATGTTCCAGTGTCTCCCACCCCAATTTCGATATTGTCAGCGTGAGAAACCGCATTAATTTTTTTTCGAAGTCTGGGAGACCATCGCGCTGTTATTACCCGACTGCGCCAGAAGGAGGGTTATGTTTTTCGAGAGTATGTATGTATGTATGTAAGTATGTATGTATGTATGTATGTATAATTGTTTGGCACGCTCTGCAGCCTGAACGGCTCGATGGATTTTAGCTTGAGAGGTGTCGTTAGATTCGTATTTACTGTGAGAGTGACACTGGGTATATCAAAATTAAAAAAAAAACAAAATGGCGGATTTTTAGCGCCAAATTCTAATGTTTGGCACGCTCTGCGACCTGAACGGCTCGATGGATTTTAGTTTGAGAGGTGTCTTTAGATTCGTAATTACTTTGAAAGTGATTTCGTAATAAAATAAAACTAAAAAAATAAAAAATAAAAAACGGTAATTTAAAAAACTAAAAAACCCGACTGCTTTTCTGAGCATTCATGAAAAAGCCCTAAAACAAGAAAATCTGGCAGTCGGGACCCATTCTAGAAAGTCAGCCGTCTAGTCAATAGATTGGAGTAATCTGCAATGTAATATAGGTATGTGCTCTCAATTCTAGAATGGGTCCCGACTGCCAGATTTTCTTGTTTTAGGGCTTTTTCATGAATGCTCAGAAAAGCAGTCGGGTTTTTTAGTTTTTTAAATTACCGTTTTTTTTGCGATTTTGAAGGTGTTCGTGAATGATACACGACGAATGACTCTACACTACCAGTACTGATGCTGAGTTCAGCCGAAATGTCTCGGACATTCATCCTACGGAACTTCAAAATGATTTGTTCTACGCGTCGAATGTTGTCTGGTGTGATGCTGGTTAGCAGCAATCCTTGAATGCTTCGGCCCATTTACACACAGCAGTCATACTCAGACACTCACTACCAAACTGATTTAGAATACGCAGAAAAATTTCAGTGTTTGCATGCATTGAAAAATTAATGACAATACGTTGCGCAATGGCGGTCGGCACTTGACATTCACGGTCACAGCATGCGCGTGAAACGTGCGCTCAATATATTCGAACCGCCTTCGTAAATCATCAAATAACCTCTATATGGAACTAAGAGTATCAGACTTCTACTTACTAAAATTCACCTGCGTTACCATTTTTGCGTGGGCTACGGCAGCTCCGATGAACAATCCGCAGCCCTGGCAGGCGTCGGTTATAATTGGCCCCGTCACGAAGTCACGAGGATGAATCAATATCGTTTTTTTTTTAAGTTGAAAATCATTAAATTACTTCTTGCGCTCTAGGTGAAGCGAGAGCTAGAGCCAGACTTTTGCAGACCAAAAAACCACCCATATTCCTTCAGTTGCCCTTTGTGTTCCAGCGCCACGACAACTCTATCAGACAATTCAGCAATAGATACGCCTGAGAATGCCTTTAAACACCTATTCTGCCAAGATACACCTCTAAAACATCATCCAAAGTCTTCGTAGCTCACGGACCCCGCCATAGTCAATATAAAGAGGTAGTAAGTAGATTTGCGGGGCCCCTACAAGCGCCGCCCCGCGGCTCCGTCCGCTTTTATTCAATTACTGCATTTTCTACGCATTCGATAAAATACAGCTCTTTGTGAAGAAGCTCTTTGGAAGTACTTCTATGATAAATGATATTTATTTTGCAAATATGTTTTAAGAAACTCTTTTACAAGACAATTTTTTCGTCACTTTAAACTATGTTTCTTAGCTGCCAATGTTTCTAAACCTACTTTGACACCAAAAGCTCAGGAATCAAAGCCTTTTTTAAAGTCCACACAGCAAATATACACCGTTAAATTTTGGTCGTTTTATTTCCGTGGAGGATCGATTCGGTACATGAAACACTATCGTAATACCACAAAAGTGGCGACCACGGACTGAAAGACGCAACATTGGAAAGCCTCTCACAAGGGGGTCCGTTGACCTGGTGAGGGTTGCGGGTATCCGATGGATGCGGAACGCACAAGAGCGACACTTGGGGGAGGCCTATGTCCAACAGTAGATGTCTTTTGATGGAAATGATGATGATGATAAGACGGTAGACTAAATTACAGATTTACAGCATCAAAATAAATCCGAGTCCACAACAATTACAAACAGTACCTCTACCATGAGTTTTAAGCAATAGTATTCGTCGCTACTCGATATCGACGCCGTAAATATAGTGTATGGCAAATTTTGCAGCGCCTCTAGCGGTCACTTGCAGAACCAAAATTTGCCATACAAAATATTTACGGCGTCGATATCGAGTAGCGACGAATACTATTGCTTAAAACTCATGGTAGAGGTACTGCATCACATTCAAGCGAAATCGCCGACAAATCTACTCTCCGAAGATTAACCAAGGCAGTTCCACTAAGTCCAATCTACCGTGAACATTTTTATGTTCGTGCTAATTGAGCGCCTTCTACCACAGTATGCGATAAAAGTTATTAATTGGCGACCAACCCCTGGTCGGAAGTTGTAAATACAAGGCTACTATTTCCGTTCAATCGACACGCATCGCGCACACGCCTTTTTACCGGAAACTTTGGAAGATATATGGGTACACTTTTCGGAGGTCCGTTTTTGAAATGGCGAGAAGAGATCCTTTCATAAATTGTGTGTTGAGTTCTTGGCGATTTCTTTGAATAAAATTTAGTAGTTGTTGTAATTATTCACGAATTGATACCTGTGGATATTGTAATGTACAGTCTGGGCTCAAAAGTGCAGTTGCACTCTACCGACACTAAAGTATGTAAAATTTCTTTGTAAAAGAGGGTCAATGGATCATTACCCATTTAGTTTGTAGCATAGAATCTAAAATATTGAATAAACTAGTTGCAGAACACTAGAATTCTACTACAGAGAAATTTTAGACAGTTTAGCATTGTTAGAGTGCAACTGCACTTTTGACCCCGGACCGTACAATTGACGTAGTCTTAAATAAATCTCAAGTGTCTGCGTAGCTGGATTCGGACGGTTTGGGTGAAATAGAGCTGAGAAATATTGCAGTGTTGACTACCACAGCAAAGATTACCGAAAAGGCTGACATATTCTTTAGCTGCCAAATACTGCAAAAATATAACAATGTATTACATCTGCGTTTTAATGGAACTCAAAGTAACTTACTGACTGAAAACTTAATACTTTCTAAACATGACACTGGCTAAATGTAAAACCATGCGAAGCCAAAAAAAAAAGTGTGTTGTTGTTGGTTTCTTGAGACGAGTTTGACTTTGTTCGTGGAGGAGAGGGGAAGGGGTTGATGAAATGTGTGTGACAAGCTGTGGGGGACATACCTAATATAGATATCTAAGGTTCGCAACATCACATTTTAAAATCAAAATATAGAGTCGCAAAATTTTAGCTCCTCCCTATTAAATGCTCGTGAAATCTGAATTGTTTTAAGTTTTTTTGCATTTTGCAGGTCAGTGTGAAGTCATATGTTGAAAGAAAAGAAATAAGACAAAAGAGTTTATTTCAACAAAACATGGCGCATACCATAAAAAAGAGTAACCATGCAGTTTCTTGCCGGTTCTTCTCCATAGGAAAATACCAATTGGAACCGTGCGCTAGCTTCTGACGTTTTATAAATGCCAATGTAGTATAAAATAAACATTTTTGAGTTTGCGTTTTGAAATAACAATAAAAACAACTATAATTACATTGTTGACTAAAATATGGCGTAATAATCGTACGTATTTATTTATGGAATTATAAATTGTAGTATTATACACTCGCGCATAAGTAGTCAAATTACTCCATAGACATAATATCAACTAATATGGGGGACTAGTAATTAGTAAACGATACTTAAACACGTGATTGTAGTCTTCTCCTGCAATAGGGCGGAGCGGAAGGGACTTCAGAGGAAGGAATCAGACTTTTACTGACTCAAATACACTCTTATGTTCTTTCTTTCTTTCTTTTCAGGGCCCCGGGGTTCCTTTCGCACAACCCATGGCCCCAGTAGGCTTCACCCTTGCTGGGTCCCTGCGGATTTGCTGACATCTCTTTGAGGAGCGCGTGGAACACTATGCGCCGTCGACAACTCTGGCTCTGACGCAACGGTTACTGGTTGGCCGGACGGCGAACTACTCATTGCTCGCCGTACAATCCGAATGCTGGATTAAAAAATACCGATGTTTTATTCACACACATTAAATGTAATTATACAAATATATAGGGTGACTGGTAATTAGTGAACGATACTTAAACACATGATTGTAGTCATGATAACAAACAACTTTTACTATGGGATCAAACCTGAAATCGCGAAAAAAATCTGCCAAGTTCAGTTCATTTTGACCAGTTAGGCGAACATTACAGATTTTTTTCGCGCTTTCAGGTTTGGTCCCATAATAAAAGTTGTTTGTTATCATGACTACAAACACGTGTTTAAGTATCGTTCACTAATTACCAGTCACCCTATATACATCTAATCTAACAAATATTACAGCTAAATAATAATATGTACAAATGGGTAGAAAAAGAACTCAAAGAATCAAAAAATTTATCCGCATCGATGTCAATGGGAAAAGTGCCCAGAACGCTGGCAACATTGCCACGTTGGATAACAATGCTGATTCGTTGAGCGAAGAAAATCCCAGCCCTCTGGTCACGCGAAGAGTCGATATCTCGAACAACTCGATGAGCGCTCGGACCGAATACTTAAATGTAATTTAGTTTCCATATACCTAGATGTACCTAAAGACGATATACACAAATTAATAACAGAGTCAATTGTAAATAAAAACTATTTTTGCCCAGTATACGAAGTAATTATTTAGATTCTGAATTTAGAAAACCATGAAACGCTCTTAGTTCGACTCTATTTGGGTGAAATAAGTGAATTCCTATGTTTATTAGAGTAATTACTTTTAACCTCTTATAACGCTGCGGTTCCTTTGATGTGAAGCTGAGCGGAGTGGACCGGAGAAGAGCTATGAAAAATAGCAAATAATAATAATACGTAAATCATTTGTTTGGACCAAAAGCTGTTATAAATTTCGACTTACGTTATATTCGGACACAGGGTCCGAATAGACACATTTTATTTTAATAATTGTTTCACTGACTTTTCGGATAAACAATATTTACTTAGTACAGTTAGATAAAAAGTATTAAAATATAATTTATGAGGATAAAAAGCATTACCAGAACTATTTTAGGCTGGATACAATGCGGCAGTTTCGGGTAACATTACTTTTTAATATTATATTTTATAACTTTTTTGTTTGGTTGTACTAAACAGCTTCATTATGTTTGGTGGTATTTTTTTTTTCGGAATCGCCGGTGAAAAAATTCCGAATCGTCAGCAACTCTAAAGTTGAGTTGAGTGGCCCTCTGCTTCGTACTCTCCGTTTACACCACAGCTTGCTCGACTCCGTTCTGTCCGACTCGGGGCTACGTGTTCATTTGTTTTGAAAGACCGCTCAGCTCCACTTCGGTCCACGACTTCGGTTTCTAGGATATTTTAATCACTATGATTAGCCAATTCATAGTCCATTCAGCTCTACTTCGCCCTGCTACGCGTCAGTGTAAACGCACCTTAAGGCTGTGGTGGAGGATATCCTCTAATAATAGTAATTATTTTGGTATCGACCATGACTGCCATTTGGTATCGACGGTAAGGCATTATTTTAGGAGCGGCAACAGTGAAAATAATAATTTGTAAAAGGGCTCTATTAATGTCCCAGGTAAAGGGACAAAATATAAATTGACTTGACTCATTCTTTTTTAATTGCTTGTATCAAAAACTAACTTTATCCAAAATCGTAAAACGAAAAACTTAAATTTAAAAATTCTTTCAATATTAATCAAGTTAGAAACCTTTCAAATCTTGTGGAGGGGGAAACTGTCAAATAAAAGTATAAGGAAGCACATACTGAAATATGACGTCACCGCTGTTTGGTTACGCGTGCTTAAAAGTGATAGCGAATGATTCCCACTACGCCCCCACTCCTCCTCAAACCAATATTTACAATGATAATTGTTGTTTTATTAACCAAGTTCAATGGTGTTTTCAGAAAAAGATTTCTTTTCAGTATTATATATTATATAGCATAAAATATTGAAAAAAGAAAAAGCATTTACCAGTGCTTTTATTCAATTATTGTCACATTTTTGTGATAGGTTTTTAGAAGATGTGCACGGCCTCCCAACACCACGTGCTTTTTTTTCTTCTCGACCATTTGGTAAGAAAACTCGTGTATTTGGATTCAAAATGATAGAATGGCACTCATTTCTGAAGAAAAAGAAAGAAACAAATAATGAAAAATAAAGAAAAGGGCAGGACCGATAACCAAACACTTTCTAGTGTTTTAAACTAAGTATATAGATAAAGTATAATTTGAAATAAAATTTAGATTCAGGCGTATCTCTCTAGAATACTGGAAGGGCAACCATAAAATTTATACAGACGATTTAACTAATATCCAGATGAGTAACAGCTAGAACAACATCTACTTGCCTACCCAAAGTAAGTTGGGGTCATCGTCAAAGAATGTCTGTCAAAAATCTACACATTAAGGCTTAACATGGTTTTTGAGACACGGAGAAATCTCAATACTTTATGATTTTCAAAGAACCAACCATGTGGTCCTTCACCTTAATGATCGAGTGGATTGTTTGACCACGGGCTCCTCCTTGAATGCCAACGTGAAGTTACATTCTGAAAATACACAAAAAAAAAAAACAAAGAAAGAAATAGTACATTTTGATACAAGTGCAAAAAGCTTTTCATTGCCACCAAGGCGTAAACCGCATGAGCCGTAGGCGAGTGTTATGGAGCCGAGGGCTGCAATAACAAATTTGTACGTATATCAAACGACGTTTTTGTAGTGAAAAAATATTCCCAAAGTTGCCATACGTTTTAGTTTTGATTTAGATGGCAGCAAGTATTTTTTACATTAGTCACAATATCTGGCGGCGGCAGCGTAGCGTCTAAAGGACTCTCTTAAATTCAATTTTTTTATTAACAAGTAACACAAATAAATAAGTTAGTATTTTTTTTAATAGACATTTTTCCCGCACTTAAGGTATCAAAAGGTATCAAACCGTTGTACATCCTACTTAATCATACTTAATATTAATAGTAGAAATTCAAATGTTTTTGAATTTAGAATAGAGACAATTGTTTATTGTTGATATTAACAAATTATTGTGTAAATAATCATATTTATTTATGATATTCTGTTCATAAACACCATTAAAATTTTCATTAAATATTAAAACCTTAAAAATCGGCGCCTCTTTGTTTAAAAACAAATCACTGTTGACCGTGACGAAATGGGAAAGAAAACGCCCTTGTTGTGATCAAATAAAAAAAACACGAGAGTGATATAGATGGCATATTGAACCTAATTATAGTGCAATAAGAGTCAGTTTTCGAGGAAGTGTATTGAAAAACATTTATTTGTGACTCACACAAGGCAAATAACAATACAACAAAAAAAAGTTGACTAATCTATAAATAACATAAAATAAAAAAAACCTTAAAAAGAAAATCACCTGTGCGAGGCCAAAACGGCATATATCTAATCTAAGCAAAATTAAGCTGAGATATTTAACACTAATATACGGTACACAACAATAAAATAGAACATACTTTCCCGGCTAAAATATCGTTATCCACCTGGCTTTTAGAGGCTCAGGAGTCAAGAGGAATACTTTCTTTGATCTGGTCGTAAGAGGGAGCTGTGTCAGCCACTGAAGTCGGAAATCACTGTAATGGATGGGGATAGCGTAGGGCTGCCTCACAACTGTTTGAAGACAGCGATCAAATTGAATGCCGTTTTTTCTAAATACAATACTGGTGTTGCCTGTAAGGCTTCAAACTCACACACACAACACACGTAGATGGAAACTGCTGCGTTACTCACGAGACCGCAGTTTTGTGCGGTAACGCAGCCGTTGCGGTTGCGATTTTCGCCTGCAAACGTGGCATATGATTATCGAAAGACATGTAGTTGCAAGACGGCCCGCCAGTGTAACAGGAGCAACCGCGCACACCGTGGGCGTAATTCGCGTCGTGAAATGTGCTTTAATTTTTTACATGTATATATTATATCTGCATTCTACAGAAACTGCGGGCCCGCAACCGCGGTGGCCGCGGGTGAAAGCCTCTTCGTGAGTTGTTAGCCTAAAAGAAAAAGAAAATGAAAAATACTTTTCATTTTTATTATAAGCAGCCAGCCCTATGCCTTTCTGCGCCTGTGGCTAATAGATAACCATTACTGGCCACTTGTCCCAGAAGATCACGCAACTCCAGATAAACGGCGATATCTTACACATTTTGCCAAACGCGCACTCACGATATGGGCCTTTGTCGCCATATACATGAGTATGCACATTATCTCGCAGATACGTAAACCTCCATTGAAAAAAAAAGGATTCGACCAGACGGGTTATGTCTGTTGGGCAACTGCCCTAGAGATGATTTTTGGGCTGTTTACTGTTCAAATCGTGAGAATAGAAAATTCTGATTTCAACCTTTACAATCCTTTTTAACCGACTTCAAAAAGAAGGAGGTTCTATGTTCCGCTGTATGTATTTTTTTTTATGTATGTTCACCGATTTCTCGGTCAATTGTGGACCGATTTTGATTTATAGGTTAAGGTCCAAGTTGGTCCCATACAAATATTGTTATGATCTGATGATCAACTTTGAAGGTATGGAACAGAACTCCTCATAGGATCACAGCAGAACTATCGTAACATGTAAAATTGCTTTGTTTAATTATTAAAGTTTATAGGTAAGTACCTTACTATAGAACTTGCACACTATCTAAGTTTGGCTGAGGGTGAAAACAACGACAACTAAAAAGTGTAAAATAAAAAAAAAAATATTACAAAAAGAAAATACAACCGACTTCAATGTAAAATAAAAACACAAATAAAAACAAGTGCAAATAATTTCGGATGTCGGTGTTGAATAACGAAGACACAACTATTATAGCAACAACGGTTTCCGAAATTAAAGTTATTTTGCACCTTTTGTTTTTTTTTTTTACATTGAAGTCGGTTGTATTTTTTTGTAAAAAGATTTTTTTACTGTTCTCGATTTTCGTTTCTAAATATATCTACGTGCTGCAGCGAGATTCACTTAGGGCCAAATTCACCAGTAAACTAGTCGCGACTATACAAGACAAAACGCAGTTTGAGTGCCTAATCGAGATTATAGCTTCATTTTGCTTTTCACCGCTATGAATTGAACCTAGCTTACGCTAAACTCAGTTTCAATTCCTATGTTTACGACACGGGTCTTTAAACTAGATTACGCTGAGCTCAGTTTAGTTGAACTAAGTTTTTATAGTGAATGATGAAATCAGCCCTTAGTGAATTAAGCCACGATTAAACAAGGATAAAGTTAAACGAAATCCTAAGCACCAGTTATGTAAGTACCAGTAAACCAGGCAAGCACCGGTTATCAGCGTGCTCACTCTGATTACGGAAATGAGATTTTTGTCTACCCTCCGCCATGGAACGAACGTATTTAACATACCCTAACGATCTATTATTACACAGACTGAACATTTTAATTTGTAGGCATCATACGTTACCCGTGTGGATAGGGGTCCAAATTGTGTGTCAATCACCAGAAACGGTGACTGAGAGACTTTTCTTTCTCTATCTACTCTTTTCGGGTCTTGTCCTAAACAAACGTGCACATACACAGATGTAAACGTTGTCCGCCTTATTCATAAACGCGATCTAAAATAGTTCCGGGACTATTACTAGTTTTAATTGGCATTAAACCTAATAATAGTCCCGGTAATACATTTAGATCGCTTTTAATTGGTATTAAATTTAGTAATGATCCCGAAAACTACATTTAGATAGCGTTTAATCGGTATTAAACCTAGTAATAGTCCCGGAACTATTTTAGATCGCGTTTTGGAATAAGGCGGTGTAAGTGTATCTTACGTTACGCGCTAACATTACAATCAGAAAACCTGGACTCGAAACTCACAAATCTATGATCAGTGTTATCACAGTCGCAAAGCTACAGTCACTGATAGACAAGGACAGAGATAAGCCGGCGCTGTCGTGCGAGCAAAATCGCGTTAGCCGCAATTAGGCGACGGGCATGATTTCAGTGATCGACGCGCTAGAGGCGAATCACTTATCTTCCACTGCTTTGATTTGATTTAATCTAAGTGTAAGTTGAATAAAAACTTGTAAAAAAATAACACTATACGATTATACTCGTATACTTAGGTACGATTTATTTGTTGATCCGGGGTTTCCACCAGGAACCACCAGGAGCTGAGAGTCTGTACTGTGTATATCAGGCTTCTTCTTTTCGTATCGCTGGACTCTAATTTTTCTTAGACCAGTATTTGGCAAACTCAACAAAAACAAAAAAAAAATTCATTTATTTCAGGTTAGTACATAACCCATATCATAAACATATCATTCACGTTTAGAATAAAATAAATAAATAAAATAATAAATAATTAAAAAAAAATTACACAAAAACCATCCTTACAAACACTTTGATAAAATGAAATTCCAAACATACATTAAAAGTTAAATGTCAAACATCAAATTAATAAAAATAAAAAACAGTGATATGTCAAACATCAAATCAAAAATAAATAATGTCAAATTAAAAATAAATTAAAACAGCTCTATTATTGGCCTCGTATATAAATCCTGAAAAGTGCAGAATATGGTTGTGCCGTATAGGTTACTATAGCAGGAGACTCATGTCCTGTGACGCGGCTCCTGACTGGTTCTGTGTAAGAGATGGGTCGAGAAAGCGTCATTTGGCCACAAGGTTTGTGCGGTGGCCAAACTGGGTCCGCATTCGTTTAAGAGTAAAATAGACAATTAGATATCCTTACTAACAATACTAACAAACTATTTAATAGAATTAGCTTATTGTCCATGTCAGGTTTGTTTTTTTTAACTTCACTGACAAAGTTACAACAACAAAAAATAATAATTAAAAACAATATCACCATAAAAGCAGCATAACTATCAATATAACTTTACAATAACATTGGGGGATGGTGTCAGAGGGGTGGAGCAGGGTGGCGGAAGGGGTGCGACGCTCATTTCTCAGGTTCGACTCCAGTATTGATATTGCACCGTATTACGCGCCAAAAGCTTCTGGCATCCACAGATCTGATAATGTATAGACAGGCCTTGAACATTAATTGAAATCATTTTTATTTAAGGTGGCCCGTCCACACTCGCATTTCGTCAACGTCGAGCATGGTTTAAATGCTTGTTGTTTCGTCTAAAGCAATCCAACGCAATGTTTGACGGAGAGGTAACGCGACAAAAGAGAGATAACGCCTGAAAACTCTGTTGGCATTTGGTAATTCCGTGACTTACTCGAATATTTCACAAAACTTATACCAGTATATAATAATATGTGTTATTTTAAACGCTTAAAAGTTTTTGAGAAAAATTTTCATCATTTAGAATCTTGATTTTTTTTAATGTGCAAGTTTTCTATAGGAGTACATTTTTAATATATGAGTACATTATGGAGGGTCAAAATTCATATAAAATAGCAATATTTCAGAGGTCTTTACCTAATTAGTTTTAAACAAATTTATGTTTTGATTTCGACAGAAGGCTAGATAATATCCTCAAGATATCTGTGTATCCAAAATATGTCAAAAAAGATACGCGTAATAACTTCATAATCACGTAAGAGCGGTTATATGAAATTTACCTCGGGTTTGGCGCTCTTAAGAGTGGCTCTACTCTTTATTGCAGAATTTTTTCTGTCATAATTTTATTTTGCATAATAACTGATAGTATAAACTTCATTTCGCAGAAAATCGATTCGCATACACTCATTTATCATACATTCGAAACTCATAATTTTGTTAGTCAGAATCGTCATAAGATAATAAACTTCATGTCCATACTAATTAAAAAGCAGAACCATCATATCGAAGAGAATTTTTGACTGGCCTGTTGGTCTAGTGGTTAGTGGCCCTGACTGCTATGCCGGAGGTCGTGGGTTCGATTCCCACCCAGGACAAATTTTTGTGTGATGAGCACGATCATTTGTGCTGTGTCTGGGTGTAATTTATATATAATATGTGTGTATTTAGAAATATATAAGTATCAGTTGTCTAGTACCCATAACACAAGCTTTGCTTAGCTTGGAACTAGACGACGTTGTGTGAAAGTGTAAAAAAAAAAAATTCGTTAGCAGATTCTTCTTTTGGCATATATTTCATATCTATAGCCATTAAAAGGCAGAACTGTCATATCTTAGAGAGTTTACAGTAGTTTCATCTACACTATTTTTTAACACTATACTTTTTTATCGCTACGCACAAACGACGATAATGTTAATTGTAATTGTTATGTTAATCGATAATGTTAAGGAAAACAGCATGTAAACAGGCATGCAACATCCAGTAGGCATCCAGCATAGAGAACACATCAGTAAAAATGTGATACGCCCTCTCGCTCCAACCTAGAAAGAGAGAAGTCATTTGATGATTCCCACCCCACAAAAAAAAATGTGTAGAAACGATCTGGGCGCGTCGGTCTTCATACATTTTATAATGGCAAATAGACTTGTAGAGCTATATTAGATCCACGCCACACGACGCAGCTCTACATACAAATCAATCGTAGGGGCCCAGTAGGGTCGAGGCCTAGTCTGGGGCTCTGGGAAGGTATAAAAATGCATACCAGGGCCCTGGAACCAAGGCAGGGAAGGAACAGAGTAGGTTTTTAGTCAGTAAGAGTCTGACACTATTTCCCGCTCCGCCTAAGGGCGGGATTTGTCATTGGATGATTTTACCTAGATACCATAAAAAATAAAAAAAACATACAAATCAGGCGTGGCCCACGTGTGAGTCGGTCTAATGTAGTTCCCGCTTAAAATTGTTCCATAGTCTTTGGCAGCTGTAATATCTTCTTGGGTCGTGTTGATCGGCGGGTAATATTTGTTTAATCTGCAGATAGCGGCGACATCCAGCCTCCGAGTCTTGCCGCATAATCTAAGTGCTATATTTAACATCTAGACCGGCATTGACTTCGGTTCTAGCACAAATATTAATCGGGAACTGTTGCCAGATTTATACTGAACTAGCTTTTGCCGGTGACTTCGTCCACGTGACAGTTGAAACATAATATATGAGCCTAAGTCATAAAGTATAGTACTCGGCAAATAAGTTGAACCATTTGCATTGCATCAGCCTCATAATGTTCCCACTGCTGGAACTCAGGCCTCCTCTCTAGAAAAGGAAGTGGGCCGTAATCCACCACGTGGGCCCAGTGCGGATTGGTGGATGTCACATATCTTCGAATTTATGGTTCTAAGATATGCCGGTTTCCCAACGATGTTTTCCTTCACCGTTTTTTAGAGCAGTGGTGATGAAATAAATTACACAAAGTAATGGGCCTAGCTGGGTTTGAACCCACGACCTACAACTCGTAAGTCGGGGCCGTTACCACTCGGCCACCACTGCTCTCAATGTGATTGATTCAACTTGTATGACGAGGATTATAGCATTCTACTGGTGTAATAATTTTTGACTTTGGTCCAGTAGTTTTGAGTTTATTCATTACAAACAAAAAAAAAACAAATACTTTTTCTTAGTAATATTAGTAAGTAAGTATAGATTTTAGTTCTGTTGATTCATTTGGTTGGTTATTTCACAAAGTGCATTAGATAAGTAGAGTTTTTTTCATAGTTTTTTTTTTTTTTTTTTTTTTTTTTTTTTTACGGTAGGTAAAATCATCCAATGACAAATCCCGCCCTTGGGCGGAGCGGGAAATAGTGTCAGACTTTTACTGACTAAAATCCTACCCTGTTCCTTCCCTGCCTTGGTTCCAGGGCCCTGGTATGCATTTTCATACCTTCCCAGAGCCCCAGACTAGGCCTCGACCCTACTGGGCCCCTACGGTTTGCTGACAACTCCTTGAGGCGCACGGGAACAGTGCGCGCCGTAAACGACTTGGGCTCGGTCCGGTCTGTTACCGGACAAACGGACAGCGAGCTACCCATTGCCCGCCGTCCGCAAGCCCGCGTCTACGGTGGCCGGAAATTTGGATCGGAGTTACGGCGGCGGCTGCGGCGTGAGCGCCGTTGCCTGATACGGTCAGCCTCCTCCTTTGCTAGCATTACTGCTTCGCAGAAGGAGGCGACCGCCTGCCACTCCTCCTCGCTCCGGAGCATGGCTTGAACCAAGCCCCGGCGCGAGAGATCGCCTCCGATTGCCCCCACGAGGACACGGCGATGCTCTTCCCAAGCGGGGCACACCTCTACCGTGTGCTCCACCGTGTCCACCGGGCGTTCCGCACAGTGACGACACCCGGGCGTCACCTCCGCACGGATCTTGTACAGTTACCGCCCGAACTTGCCATGTTCGGTTAGTACCTGCGCCATGCGGAAGGTTATGACGCCGTGAGGCCTTTCCAGCCACGCCTCAAAGAGGGGCCTTACCGCCTCAATCGTGGCGTGCCCAGCACAGGGTTGCGACAGTCGTTCTCGCCATTTCACCATGAGATCTCGCCGGAACTCTGTCCGCCAAGCCGCGACTTGTCGCGGCAGCGGGGATTCGCCCCGGCGTTGCATCTCCACGCGCAGATCGTGCATGCGTGCAAGGACTGTTGCCTCCAGATCCCATGGTGGCAGGCCAGCAAGGAGGCTCGCCGCTTCGCGGGATACCGTGCGGTATCCCCGGATCATCCGTATGGCCATGACCCTCTGGCAGGCGTTCAGCAGGGCCGCCGGTCGCCTTCGCAGCGTCGGCGCCCACACAGGCGCCCCGTAAAGGGCCATGGACCGAACGATGCCAGCGTAGAGCCTCCGGCAGGAGGCGTCTGGACCCCCCAGGTTCGGCAGGAGCCGCTTGAGTGCAGCCGAAGTCCGATTAAGTTGGGGAGCCAAACGTCGGAAGTGCGCCTCGAAGTTCCACCGGCTGTCGAGGACGAGTCCCAGGTACTTCATCGTCGACCCGACGCCGATGTGAACTCCTCCTACCGTTAATTGGGAACCCGGTGGTGGCGCGTACCGAGGGCCGTGAAAGCACATGGCCTCGGACTTGTGCAATGCCACCTCGAGTCCCAACTGCTGGATCCTCTCCACGACTGTCGCAACCCCGCGCGTCGCTAGTTCGACCGCCGCCTGGTACGACCGTCCCCGCGCCAGGACCAGCGTGTCGTCC
Source organism: Leucania comma (assembly GCA_958295575.1). Taxonomy (NCBI): domain Eukaryota; kingdom Metazoa; phylum Arthropoda; class Insecta; order Lepidoptera; family Noctuidae; genus Leucania; species Leucania comma. The sequence goes on along the minus strand of OY282477.1, from coordinate 14,955,660 downwards.
GCGTAGCAGACCACGCTGACCCCGTCGGGGAGGTCGGCGCGCAGCACGTAGTCGTACCCGATGTTCCACAAGGGCGGCCCTAGTACCGATCCCTGTGGGACACCGCACGACATCTCTCGCCGATTCAATTCTCCCTGATGACCGGGGTAGATAATGTACCTGCTCGACAGGTAGGCCTCGATCACACGACAGAGGTAGTCGGGCACCCGGTGGTACCGGAGTGCGCTCCTAATGCTACTCCAGGGCAGGGAGTTGAAGGCGTTGGCGATATCCAAAGACACCGCCAAGACACACCTGCCCCGGGACACTGCGTTCCCCGTCGTGAGGGCTCGCACGCGCATGATGGCGTCCACCGTTGAGCGCATCCTGCGGAAGCCGAACTGGTCATCCGACAGGTTCGGCCCGACCCGTGCTAGGTGCGCGACGAGGCGGTTTGCAACTACTCTTTCAAAGAGCTTGCCCACCTCGTCGAGCAGCACAATGGGCCGATACGCGGACGGAGAGTCCGCAGGTCGCCCTGGCTTCGCGATTAGGACCAGTTTCCCCGTCTTCCAACGAAGCGGGAACTGGCCCCTCTCCATACATGCGCTGAGGAGCCCTCTGAGTCGAGGCCCGAGAGCCTCCATGGCCAGGACCCAGGCTTTTCCAGGCAAGCCGTCGGGTCCCGGGGCGGTATTTTTGGCATTCAGCCTTTGTACCGCCACTCTCATCTCTACCTCGGTCACCTCTGGAGCAATATGGTCACCGTCGTCGCCATTGTGGTCCGCGTCGGACACCGCAGGTGGCGGAGCCATGGGCGGGGGGGTGTGTTCCCCCCGCGCAGGGAACAGAGAGTTCACTACACCCTCCACAAGCTGGGGCCGGAGACTCTGCGTCAGCGGGGGAGCCCAGGGGCGGAGTTTATCCCGCACCGCCTTGTACGGGCGACCCCACGGGTCCACGTTGAGAGTCCCCAGCCACACGTTGCGGGCCTCGAGTTTGGCCCGCTTTATCTCCGCTCGGAGGGTGCGCTTTGCTGCTCTGTATCCCTCATACAGCTCCGCCTCTATGGCCTCTGCATCCGGTGGACGGATGCGGCGTCTGCGGTGTCTGGAGTACCGGCGTCGCGCGGCAGTGCATGCGTCACGCAGTGCCGCAATCTCCGGCGACCACCAGTGCACCTGGCGCTGGGCACGTCCTGGTCAGAGTTTTTTTCATAGTTGGGATATCATCTAAAGACTGCTCCCGCTTTAAGATGGAATGAGAGAGCGTGCCAAACTTTTACTGAGGAAACACCACGCTTATGTTCTTTCAGTTACCTTTTGCGTTCTAGGACTACGAGTATCCCTTTCATACTTTTACCCATGGCTCTGGCAGGCATCGGCCCCGCTGGGCCCCTACGATTGGTGACAAATAGGTAAATAGGGTAAAACCTGGATAGTTACCCCGAGTTCATAGATCCCTCGTTTGTAACACTACTCTACCCATTCCCACGTTTTGCTGAGTGATGCTACAACCGAGCCGATCATTATCATTTCAGCCGAAAGACGTCTCCTCTTGACCATAGGCCTCTCCCAAGTGTCGCCAAAATAGTCGGTCTTTTGCGTCTTGCATCCATCAGATTCCCGTGAACCAAGTCATCAGTCCTCCTTTCATCAGTTTTCCGGCACGTGGTCGCTATTTTGCTAAGTCCTTAATAAGAGTTTATTATTTCTTATTATGAATATAAATCAAATTTATAAATGAAAGTTTTTCAGTTTTCAGAAAAAGCGTTTGAAAAAATCACGTTTGTTTTAGTAATTCCTAATTATAGAATGGATATGATTAAGTACCAAACAAACCATCTGTAAAAATGCAAAACGAAAATAAAAATTTAAAAGACAAAAATTTTGCACACGTAAAAAAAATATTAGACGGGAATGCAACAGTCCCAAGGGAAATTAGTGCAACCAGTTAGTCAGGTCACTCGAAGATCTACCGTAACAAGCACAGGTAGGTTATATACAGTCAGAAAAAAAACTTAAAAAACTTAAAACATTTTGGGAAATGCTGCGGTTTTATTTTTAAGTTGGCTGGCGGTATATAAGGTGTTAAAAAATTAACTGCAAGAATTTTGTCCACTTACTCGCCATCGAAAAACGAACACATCAAAAAAAAAAAAATTTTTTTTGAGCGTTTTTATATTTTCACATAAATAAAATAATTCCGTATAATATTTTTTTGTCCGCTGTACCCAGGGCTGCGCTTGAGGCTTGGGCCGCCATCGTACCGCGCGCGAGCGGCTTGCAAGCGGTTCCCCCGCCGCCCGCTACTCTTCCCGCAGCTCTCTCTACCCCTCCCGACCCTTAGTTGTCCGGAATCCGTCGCGCGGTAAGGGTGTTTTCTTGTGTCATTACGGCGAATACGTGTGTTCGTGCAGTTTCGTGCTTTTAATAATGCCGTTTACGTATTCCAATCGAGAGTACTTAGATATGGTAGTGTCCTACATTACGACTGGTCAAAGTTTAGCTGCGGCACGTAACCGTTACCGTGAACTGTATGGTGAGCAACGACGAGTGCCTGCTGTCCAAACAATCCTAGGAGTCTACCAGTGTTTTTAATAGTCCTATAGGTATAATAAAATATGCTATTTGTAAGTAAGCTCGATAATTTGCCAGTCCAAAGTCTGAGAAATGTGTTGAAAAAATTACAATCAGCTGTTTACGAATTTGCGCCGTCGCGTGTCGTGTCACAGGGGTGAACGACTCACGCGTACCTACGGCGGGGCGATCGCGCCGGCGCACGTGCGGTGTACAGTGCGCATATTCAATAATTTTGTGTGAAGTGAAAATATTGCATATCTCCGAAACGGGTTGTTATTTAAAAATAATTTTTTCGCCAATTTTTTTTATTTGTAATTCTAAACCAGTTCTTACTTTTCTTGCAGTTAATTTTTTAACACCTTATATATTAAGCAGTGACGAATGATGTGCATTTCGAAGAGAAAACGTCAGCTGGGCGATTTCAATGAGAAAAAGGAAATTTACTTTTTAATTTTATCTTGAAAAATCGATAGTGTTTCATGTACCAGATCGACTCTCCACGGGATTAAAACGATAAAAATTTAACGGTGTATAATAATAATATGAAGAATAACACCAGGACCCCGCCTTTACACAGTACCTAATTATCTGGATACATTAACAATATAAAAATAAAGAAAGTAGGAGCAGAAGAAAATTACTATTGTAACCAACACCGCAAATTAAATACCGTTATCTCGATACTTCATTTTTTATTATTATTATGCAATGGCTCGCGTTTGACCACTATCTCACCTGATGGTAAGTGATGATGTGGCCGACGATGGAGCACGCTTGCATAGAAGTATCCTATTCACTCTTGACTTTAAAGACCCCTAGGTTACAGTTATCGGGAAATCCAGACTCCGGTAGGGAATTCCACTCCTCCTCCTAGCTGTACGCACAATGAATATGTTCCCAAAACGCTTTGTCTTTATGCGTGGGATACCCACTATGTACTGATGGCGCAACGCTGTAGGTACGTCTAGTGCTCCGATGATGGAACGGACTTGGTGGAATTAAATTGTGCAATTCCAATGCCCTCTCTCCAAAATGTAAGCGATAGAAAACCGACAGAATAGCAACTCTGCGTCGATGCTCAAGATCCTGGAGCATACGAGCATACGATCCTGGAACATTCCTCGAAATGTAAATGATAATTAACCGACAGACTAGCAACTCGGCGTCGATACTTACTCAAAACTTTAGAGCACATAGCTTCATATCCCATATTAAATTCAATTTCTAAAGAAAATCAGCAAATTACGTCGCGTTTCACTCAGAAATAACGCAAACATTACTCTTTCCCCTCGCGTATATGGACCAACAATATAATGTTATTAGAGAAAAATCTGAACCGACTCGGAGCATGTAACAGGGCTTAGGGTGGTTTTCTATCAGAAATGTACGAGGTTGCTAAGCGGTGCGAGGATGTGTAGCAGCGCTGTGTTTTTTTAATAAATTTGGTCTCACACTAGGAATCAAATGAAATCAAAGCATTAATTTCAAATAAAATAATAATTTACAGGAAGTCAGTCAGCTAGAACAATGATGCTAATTGATCAAAGCTTAAAACTCTATAGTGATTCTCCATAGAGTTTATGCTCCATTGGAGAAGAATGTACACGAAGCTCCATGTATACTATTTTAATATAAATAATTTTATATATTACAAATGCTTCGGTTACATATTTTTCTAAAGTAAAAAAAAAGTAATTGATCATTCGACTGATCGACACTTGGCGTGACGAGAGAGCTGGCTCGTTCTTCGCCCAAAGAATTAGTATTGCCACTCAACATGGCAATGCTGCCAGTCTTCTGGGTACATTTCCGGATGACAGTGATGTGAAAGAGTACTTCGACGCCTGAGTGTATCTACTGTGTTTTTTTATTAAAAGTACATAGGTTTTAGTATAAGTAGTTTTATTAGTTACTCCTTTATATCGCTGCTGCGTTCACAAACATGTAAACTTACATACACAAGATACCCCGACCCGAAACAACTATCTGTAGGTTATACAAATATTTGTCCCGTGCGAGAATTGAACCCGCAACACGCAACGCAGCAGCCGACCCACTCCGCTAACCACGCTATCAAAACTGTGGTTTATTTCACAAAAGATTATCGAAGCTGTGAAACAAAGGGTGGGTTAACGATGCGACGATGCAGGAGGCAGGAGGCGGTAGGCTCGGTGTGTAATTCCTCACTTGTAACCCTCGCAGAAATTCGTCGAACACATTCCTTGTTCACATCCCTCGCACATACATATCGCTTACTGTTTTGGAAGTACAAATATACTAATACATCTTTAGCCTTTGTTCTCATAACTGCGTCAAGCCTCGCTAAGAAAATGAGTGATTCTATTGGTGTATTTTTCCTCGCGGACTGCTTATAGCTACCTCGCAGAACTTTAATGTAATAGCACCCTTACAAGACGGTGTTATTAAATTGGCAAGGACGTGTAGATACTCGCAGTAGCAACTCTATTCAGATTCCGTAGAATAATATCTTGGAATTACACATTCATGATTTTGTTAGATTTTTATGTTTTATTTTTCAGGTCTTTATTTTTTTGTTTTTTTTTTTATTATTATGCTTAGGCTCGCGTTTGACAACTATCTCACCTGATGGTAAGCGACAATGTGGCCGACGTTGGAGCACGCTTGCCTAGAAGTAATCTGTTTGCTGTAGTGTAAACGGATTGAGGTACCTAAGTTAAGTTCTATACATACCCTCTATTCTACATCTGTTTTTTAAATACAAAAGTATTTGATTTCCTTCATCGTGCGGAAGATAACCACGGGAGAAAAATCAAATTAAATCTTATTGACTTCCTCATTTGTGTGTGCTTAAAATTCGTTCTTAAGTGTATTGAAAAACGTCGTTTGATACACGTGGATAGTCACTGCAGCACTCGGATCCATAACGCTAAACCATAATAATAGAAAAAACTTTTTACAAAAAAAAAAAACACTAAAAGGACTTTAATTTCGGAAGTCGGTGTTTCTCGGTATTGTTTGTTTCTAATTTAACACCGACTTCCGAAATTAAATTTTCGAGAGATTCCGAGATTAAAAAATGGGACCACTCTGGAAGTATACCCTTTAAGGGGATAAAAATTGCAATTTGGGCCATAAACGACCGAGTTATCCGCGAACAAACATAAAAAAAAATCATATATACGGTCGAATTGAGAAACCTCCTTTTTTGAAGTCGGTTAAAAACTTGTGAAAACTGTGTATCTATGCGCCAAAATGGTTGCATTACAAGCAACACAAAAAATAATTTAGTGACTTCGGTATCGCGGAACCAACCCTCCGCCTTCGACGGAGATATCTTCAGGCCATTTAATAAATTTATGTATTACCAAGTTCAGTTTCGTTTTATATCGCAGTTTAGTCATTCAACTCCCCGGTTACACATTTGTTTATCACTTTATCCGTCTGTTTGTTGATGTCGTAAAAATTCAATCTGGAAATTGCTCGGGTAAGGCTGAGCTCAGATTGGAGGTGACGTGTTTAAGTTTTAGAGGAAAACAAGAAAAATATGCTGTATGGGACGATTTTTTGATTTGACTAGGCTGTTGATCTAGTGGTTAATGGACCTGACTGCTATGTCGTAGGTCGTGGGTTCGATTCCTACCCAAGACAAATGTTTGTCATCATATTTTGTTCTGTATCATAGCATCAGCCTTATAATGTTTCCACTGCTGGAACTCAGGCCTCCCCTCTTGAAGAGGTATTGGGCTGTAATCCACCACGCGGGCTCAGTGGTTGGTGGATGTCACATATCTTCGAATTTTGGCTCATGATGTTTTCCTTCACCGTTTTGAGAACATGAAATAAATAACACAAAGTAATGCGCCTAGCTGAGTTTGTACACGGGACCTACAACTTGTAAGTCGGGGCCGTAAGCACTCAGCCACCGCTTCTCTTTTTTCTTATTACTTTGTTCTGTGTCTAGGTGTAATTTATCTATAACTAGAGATCCTGTCAAAGGTCTTGCCTGAAAGATGGCTTTTTGGCACACAAAAATTGAGAACCCAATTGCAGAACCATCTACCGGGTTCATATGTATTTCCAAACCATACAGAGACTAAAATATACACACAAAGTTTCATCCATATCGGTCAAGCCGTTTGGGAGGAGATAGGTGACAAACACACGTACGTATATTAAGATATAGATATACACCGTTAAATTTTGGTCATTTTAATCTCGTGGAGGGTCGCTTCGGTACATGAAACACTATCGATTTATAAAGATAAAATTTAAAAAAAGTACTTTTTTTCTAAAACTGGAATTAATACGAGTATACGTATCTACGAAATTAATTTCTTTAAGTAAACGAGTCAATAACCTTGTAGGGAGTTGTCGGTCGTTACGTAATAACTACCTACAGTTCATTGACCTCGATCAGCTGACGTTTACTTAAAGAAATTAATTTCGTACATGCGTAATTCGATTTAAAAAAAGTACTTTATTTTTCATTTTTATCTTTACAAATCGATAGGGTTTCATGTACCGAATCGACCCTCCGCGGAATTAAAACGACCAAAATTTAATGGTGTATATAATTATGTTCATCAGTACCCATAGCACAAGCTCTGCTTGGTTTGGGACTAGATGGCGTTGTGTGAAAGTTGCGCATTTCACTGTTTATTTTTTTTCTCATAGGTATTTTCTGGTTTCGCTTGTGAACACAGCCTTACACAGTAAAAGCATCGCAACGATCTCCGCGCAGTGACTGTAAGTTGTAAATGAAAAATGTATCAACACAATATTGTTTTATTAATTTTGGGCTTACAGCGGCCATTGTTGCTGCAATTTCAGATTACCTACATACATAACATAACATAATCAGCCTTCTTTTGTTCCCACTGCTAGGAATCAGGCCTACTCTGTAGGAGAGAAAATGGACAAGTAACACATAATTCACCACGTGGGCCCAGTGCGATTTGATGAATGCCACATGTCTTCAAATTGTTTGGTTCTTAGACGTGCCAGTTTCCTCACGATGTTTTCCTTCACCGTTTGGAGAGCTTCGGTGATGAAATAAATTACACAAAGTAATGGCCTGGCTGGGTTAACCCGCGACCTACAACTCGTAAGTCGGGGCCGTTACCACTCGGCCACCATTGCTCCAAACCACGATAAACCACTATCTCACCTGAATTCCCTAGAACCTCTCCTTTCCTATTCACTCTGGACTTAAAGACCCTCCTTATAACTATGAGGAAACAGATTCCAGGTTGAAATTCCACATCACACCAGCCCAGTCTCCAAATCTAATTGGTGAAGCCTCAGAATCGCGCTGTCGATGACTTTGGCTAAATTCCGACAGTTACCGGACAACTGGACGGCGAGCTATCCCTTGCTTGTCGTCCACAAGCCCTTGCATACCGTAGCTGGTAGCCGGTATAACATTTTGTTTTTATTCGACAATTGAATATGTGTTTACTGGTAGGGAAATTTTTCTGGGCTATAAAAGTGATCTTTATCAGTTCACGATTATTTTTTTGTGGTAGGCAATCATGGAAAAATTCGTCCCGCTTTGGGTTATCAAATTTTAAACTAAACCCACCTGATATTTCAGTTACCCTTTGCGTTCCAGGGTCAAGGTAAATCTTTCGTAGATTCTTGCAGTGTAACACCACTAATGACGGGGAACTTCTGAAAATGATACCGTGGGCGTAGAATGCAACAGGCAATTGAAGGACACTGATGGGTTTTAGCCAGTAAAAGTCTGATACGCCCTCTTGCTCTATCACAGAGCGAGAGAAGTCATTGGATGATTTTCCTCCAAAAAAAAATGCCACCCGTAAACACTATTCAAAATCTATTTTCACCTGCGAAAATAAGATCAATACACACGAAACGCAAATAAAAGTCTTGAAGGAAGAAAAACGCTCCGTGTATTGTGTTGTTTTCAATCAAAGGCATTGGGTTTCGGTGTAGGGTTCCTTATGGTTTCGGCTCACTTCGGTACCCCAATAAACTGTGACAAAGGGTTATGAGGCACGAAACCCAACTCGATGGGTGAACATTTTTCGTGCCGAGAGCAAGAGCACGACGTCCCGAAGTATTTATCGTTTGTGAAAAGAGATCCGCTTTTTATAGGTAAAGCGTTTTGTTTTTGTTGTGATGTTTCTTTTTTAAGTTTTGTTTTTGTTGTGATTTAAAAAAAAGTTTTATATTTAGTATTAAAGTACAAAGTTTTGTTTATCTGATATTATATTCTAAGTACACAACAACTGCCTGCTGCGGTCTTCCCGTCTGATTATAATTTAGAGGTCTTCAAGGCTATTTGGTGTTATAGCGGCAACAGAAATACATCTTAGCCTAATGCCATCCACCAACCCGCACTGGGCCCGCGTGGTGGTTTTCGGCCCATTCCCTCTCCTAGAGAGTGGATTCCCTCTCCTGAAGAGAGGAAATGGGCCATTATCTACCATATGCTTACCATACCATATGTTTTTCACCAACCCGCACTGGGCCCGCCAGTGCGGGTTGGTGAAAAACACATGTCTTCGAATTTTTGGTTCTAAGACACGCCGGTTTCCTCTAATTTTTTTTTTATTTATTTATTTCTTTAACAGTTTTTTTTTGTTTTTCTACAATGTTTCCTCGCCAAACTTTACAGTTTGATGGCGAATGTATTTCTTCTTCAACGTTTCGTGGATATTTTTTTTCTCCTTACAGCCATGTGCGAGTCTGACTCGCGTACGAAGAGTTCCATACGATTATCTATAATATCTAGCAAAAAGGAGCAAAAAACAAAATACGTTTGTTTATGTGAGCCCCCTTAAATATTTATTTTATTCTATTTCTTAATACCCATTTGGCCCGAGGTGGAGATGAGAGTGGCGGTGCGAAGGCTGAGTGCCAAGAACACCGCCCCAGGACCCGATGGCTTGCCTGGAAAAGCCTGGGTCCTGGCCATGGAGGAACTCGGGTCTCGACTGAGAGGGCTCTTCAGCGCATGCATGGAGAGGGGCCAGTTCCCACTTCGCTGGAAGACGGGGAAACTGGTCCTTATCGCGAAGCCGGGGCGCCCCGCGGACTCTCCGTCCGCGTATCGGCCCATTGTACTGCTCGACGAGGTGGGCAAGCTCTTTGAAAGAGTAATTGCAGACCGCCTCGTCGTGCATCTGGCACGGAAGGGGCCGGATCTTGCGGACGGCCAGTTCGGATTTCGCAGGAGGCGCTCCACTGTGGACGCCATCATGCGCGTGCGAGCCCTCACGACGGGGGATGCGGTGTCCCGGGGCAGGTGTGTCTTGGCGGTGTCTCTGGACATCGCCAACGCCTTCAACTCCCTGCCCTGGAGTTGCATTGGTAGGGCACTCCGGTACCACCGGGTGCCCGACTACCTCTGTCGGGTGATCGAGGCTTACCTGTCGGACAGGTTCATCATCTACCCCGGTCATCAGGGGGAGTTGAAACGGCGAGAGATGTCGTGCGGTGTTCCGCAGGGATCGGTACTAGGGCCGCCCTTGTGGAACATCGGGTACGACTACGTGCTGCGCGCCGACCTCCCCGACGGGGTCAGCGTGGTCTGTTACGCAGACGACACGCTGGTCCTGGCGCGGGGACGGTCGTACCAGGCGGCGGTCGAACTAGCGACGCGCGGGGTTGCGACAGTCGTGGAGAGGATACAGCAGTTGGGACTCGAGGTGGCATTGCACAAGTCCGAGGCCATGTGTTTTCACGGCCCTCGGAGCGCGCCACCTCCGGGCTCCCAATTAACGGTAGGAGGAGTTCACATCGGCGTCGGGTCGACGATGAAGTACCTGGGACTCGTCCTCGACAGCCGGTGGAACTTCAAGGAGCATTTCCGACGTCTGGCTCCCAGATTGAATGCGACTGGGGCTGCGCTCAAGCGGCTCCTGCCGAACCTGGGGGGTCCAGACGCCTCCTGCCGGAGGCTCTACGCAGGCATCGTTCGGTCCATGGCCCTTTACGGTGCGCCGGTGTGGGCGCCATCGCTACGTAAGCGAGTGGCGGCCCGGCTAACCGCCTGCCAGAGGGTCATGGCCATCCGGATGATCCGCGGATACCGTACGGTGTCCTGCGAAGCGGCGAGCCTCCTTGCTGGCCTACCACCGTGGGATTTGGAGGCAACAGTCCTTGCACACATGCATGACCTACGCGTGGAGATGCAACGTCGGGGCGAAACTCCGCTGCCGCGACAAGTCGCGGCATGGCGGTCAGAGCTCCGGCGGGATCTCATGGTGAAATGGCGAGAACGATTGTCGCAACCTCGTGCTGGGCACGCCACGATCGAGGCGGTAAGGCCCCTCTTTGAGGCGTGGCTATAAAGGCCCCACGGCGTCGTCACCTTCCGTTTGGCGCAGGTGCTGACCGAACATGGCAAGTTCGGTCCGTACCTGTACAAGATTCGTGCGGAGACGACGCCCGGGTGTCGCCACTGTGCGGACCGCCCGGTGGACACGGTGGAGCACACAGTCGAGGTGTGCCCCGCTTGGGAAGAGCAGCGCCGTGTCCTCGTGGGGGCGATCGGCGGCGATCTCTCGCGCCGGGGCTTGGTTCAAGCCATGCTTTTTAAAATTGCATTGCTAAAAATTTCACTAAAAACCTACCTGTATCGTGTTTTTCCACAACACCATAAAAACAAGCGAGAAAAAACCCCCAAACACTTTTCAACCGTTGACTGCTATAGCAAGTTTCTCAGGCACTTATCTGGTCCCCCGATGGCACAGTGTCTCATTGATAACTGCCCACATTTGCTCCGGTCTTATCTTACCAGTATCGGCGATCGCGGGTTCTGTAATAAAACCAAACGGTTCAACCGACCCTCCACTATGATTATTTTTATCTTTTAGAGTTTTCTGTTGAGTTTCTTTTTTCAAGTTTTTTCAAATAAGAAAATTCTAAAACTCTTTTGAGATTTAAGGGGTGCTAACCTTAATATTGGAATAGGAGTTTTGATTGTGGCAATGCCGCCTGTCTTTTAGGCACACTTTCAATCGACAGCGATGAGGAGGAATATTTTGACACCATATTTTAGTTAGGAGTTTGAAATAATAACTTGTTTTTATTTTGCTTGTTTTAGTGTTAATTTTGGTTACAAAATATATCAGTGAACACATCTATCCATACTTATATAGTGGTCAGTGGCCCTGACTGCTATGGCGGAGGTCTTAGGTTCGATTCCCAACCAGGACAAATGTTTGTGTGATGAGCACGCTCATTTGTTCTGTGTCTGGGTGTCATTTATCTATAATATGTATGTATTTAGAAATATATAAGTATGTTTATCAGCTATCTGATACCCATAACACAAGCTCTGTTTAGCTTGGGACTAGATGGTGTTGTATGATAGTTGTGGAATATTATCGAGCCTGTTAAGGAAGAACATCGTAAGCGACACACATACAATTTTACAGGAGAGATATTTTACTGTTTATTTTTTACTGGTTAATGAGACATGTCCGGTTTTAGTATTATGTTCAAAACACGTTAGGATCTACGTATAATCAATTAAATCATTGCAGAAAGAGTTAAATAATGAGTACTTTTGTCGCTTAAGATAAAATTGAAGGTCGTAATTTCATCTTGTTTTTAAAAAATCGTCATTTACGCTATCGCTTTTCGTTATAATATCAGGTAAATCAATATCAAGATTTTTTCACATTAAAACGAAAACATAATATTAATAATTGGTACTTAAAAAATTTTCATTAACATCAATAAATCATACAATCAATCATTCGTCGTCACTTTCTTCCGGTAGTAAGTCTCTTGTAATGTCATCATAAGGCAAGGCAAGGTATTCCTGCGCATATTGTGCAGGAATTATACCCTCGTCACACATTTTTTTCAGATTCATGTACTTTGGTTTAGCAATAGGTATTTTTGCCGAGTATGCCGCCGTGGGTGACTGGAGACGTTGTTGAATTTGGCGAGATCTAATTAAAAAGCTCAGATCCACGCATTGGTTTTCGCAATCAGTACTAAATCCGTAATTAAGTTCAATTATTTTTGGCTTCGCTCGTTTAACGCAAGCTGATCTTAGCTTTGTAACTGGAATTTTAATTGATTTTGGTAAATATAGATCTGCAAATTTTTTCCAATGCAAGACGTTGGCATTTTCTAGCATTTTAATTTCATAATTCTTTGGATTTGTCCTGGCATTAGAAATTAACGTGGGCCATTGGGATGGTGCCCAAACTGTCCTTCCTTTTATGAAGGTTTCGATAGTTGCATGTACCGAATCTACCGGCATCATTGTATGCCCAGGAATCAAAAAGTTTATAGTTATGTTCTCAATGAACATTGCAACATTACTTATGAAGTACGACAACATCGAAAGCATCGCTCTATTTTTATTTTGTCCGCAACAACTATCACAGTACAAAGCTAAAGATGATGCTCGCCCTTCTCATCAATCATTTTGAGATACTTAAAAACCACAGTACAAACTTCACGCGGGGTTGCGATAGTCGTTGAGAGGATCCAGCAGTTGGGACTCAAGGTGGCACTGCACAAGTCCGAGGCCATGTGTTTTCACGGCCCTCGGGGTGCGCCACCACCGGGTTCCCAGCTAACGGTAGGAGGGGTTCACATCAGCGTCGGGTCGACGATGAAGTACCTGGGACTCGTCCTCGACAGCTGGTGGAACTTCAAGGAGCACTTTCGACGTCTGGCTCCCAAACTGAATCGGACTGGGGCTGCTCTCGGGCGGCTCCTGCCCAACCTCAGGGGACCACCAGACGCCTCCTGCCGGAAGCTCTACGCGGGAATCGTTCGGTCCGTGCTCTCTACGGGGCCCCGGTGTGGGCACTGACGTTGACACAGCAACCGAGGGCCCAGCTGAATGCGTGCCAGAGGGTCATGTTAATACGCATGGTGCGAGGGTACCGAACGATTTCCCGCGAGGCGGCGACCCTCCTTGCTTGCCAACCGCCATGGGATCTGGAGGCAACAGTCCTTGCACACATGCACGACAAGCGCATGGAGATGCAACGCCGGGACGAAATTCCGCTGCCACGACAAGTCGAGGCATGGCGGACAGAGCTCCGGCGAGATCTCATGGCGAAATGGCGTCAGCGACTATCGCAACCTCGTTCGGGGCGCGCCACAATTGGGGCCATAAGGCCCATGCTTGAGGCGTGGTTGGAAAGACCTCAGGGCGTTCTCAACTTCCGCACGACGCAGGTGCTTACCGAGCACGGAAAGTTCGCTAAGTACCTGTTCCGGATTCGTGCGGAGGATTCGCCCGGGTGTCACCACTGTGCGGAACATCCGGAGGACACGGTGGAGCACACTGTAGAGGTGTGCCCCGCCTGGGCGGAGCATCGCCGTGTCCTCGTGGGGGCGATCGGCGGCAGCGATCTCTCTCGCCGGGCCTTGGTTCAGCCCATGGTCCGTAGTGAGGAGGGATGGCAGGCGGTCGCCTCCTTCTGCGAAGCAGTAATGCTAGCAAAGGAGGAGGCCGACCGCATCAGGCAGAGGCAACGGGGCGTTCGCCCCAGCCGCCGCCGGGATTCCGATCCCGATTTCCGGCCACCGTAGGCGCGGGCTTGCGGACGGCGTGCAATGGGTAGCACGCTGTCCGATCGTCCGGTAACCGACCGGACCGAGCCCAAGTCGTCGACGGCGCGTTCTCTTCCCGCGCGCCTCAAGGAGCTGTCAGCACACCGAAGAGACCCAGCCTGCTAACTGCAGGCAGGCAGGGTCGAAGCCTGCTGGGGTCAAGGGCCGTTTTCTGAGAGGAAGGCTCAGCCCCGGCAGTATAGGCAACGAAGGAACGGGGTAGGTTTTTAGTCAGTAAGAGTCTGACACTACTTCACGCTCCACCCAAGGGCGGGATTTGTCATTGGATGATTTTACCTACCATAAAAAAAAGACCGTACAAACTTCATTACAGTCTCTTTTGGCTTCAGACTCATGCCATAAGTAACAATATTCATTCTTGGTTCCATTCTCGTAAATAGTTTCATTAAAATAGGCCAATTTTCTTGAGTAATATAAATTTATACTGTCTCCGTGCGGGCTAGTTAGGACTTTTTCAAGATCAAAACTCGCACACAAAAAATCACTTGAGTTTTTGCTGCGAGCCTGATCATCCAAAAATACAGATTTTGGGCAGATCATTTAATTTTTTTATTTATGTTTTATCGTAAGTGACAAGCGTTACTTACGATAAGTTGGTTACGATAATTCTGATTGTTCTACTATTTGAAACTTTAACTTTTGTTGTTTGCGATACTATTTATTTCCTGTTATAATTTTGACGTTTATGCAAATATAAGTTTAGGGGTCTTTGCGTTAGAGTCTAAATAATTTTAACTTGACGTTAGGATAAAAAAGTGAAATACCTATATTTTGTCGTTTACGATGTTTTTCCATAACAGGCTCGTTATATTATTATTATAACTTGCCTGCTGCGGTCTTCCTGTCCGATTATAATTTAGAGGTCTTCAAGGCTAGAGTGAAAGGCTCCTAATAAACTAGTGCGCCTCACCATCAACGATTGTATCACTACTTACCATCAGGTGGGATCGCAGTCAAGCACTAGTTTATATCAATAAAAAAAAGTTTGATTAGCTAATGAAAAAACCTGTCAATAGGTTAGTAAATAACCTGTAAATAGCCTAGGTGCATTCAAGTAGTATCGAGCAAAAACGAGCAAAAAGAAAAGTTTATTATAATATGTAAGTCCCCCTATTGTTGTGTATTTAGAAATATATAAGTATGTTTATCAGTTGTCTAGTACTCATAACACAAGCTCTACTTAGCTTGGGACTAGACGGCGATGTGTGATAGTTGTGGAATATATTATTATTATTATATATTCGATTTCGCACCACCGACATTCACGCGAACGATGTTATGAAAAACAAATGTCTTTTTCGGGATATTGGTTGGAAAAAAAAGTCTAAATCTATGTTTGTAAAAAAACTGTTTTTATAAAAACCAAATATAACATTAACTGCTAACAACCTAAGATTTTTTTAAATAGTACCCATATCCATATATTCTGTTTTGTTACTTCATGAACGAATTTTGACAAAATTTAGATCTTGAGGAGACGAAATCCTGGAATATGACAAAGGATACTTTTCATTCCGGGAGCTCGTTTCTTGGGGATAATTTCCGACCTTCTCTTAAACGAAACTGCTGGCAGAAGGTAGTCCAGCATAAATATTGTATGATATCAATCGCCAAACAAAACACGTAAAGCAACCCCTCATAATGAGATAAAGATTCCATCTGGAAGCACTCCATATCTATCTACAATACCTAAGAGAATTTATTGATATACAGGCTGTGTTTTGTTTCCAACTACGTCGGATTGGGTACAGCGACATCTATGATAGCACATAGGAACTAGGTATATAAGCTATGAACCAACGCATCGCGTAATTAGAGTTCTCCGGCGATTTGGACGTATGCAACTGTCCGAAATCATCTTTTGGACAGTTGTCCAAATCAGACAAAACTCACGTCCGGTCGAAGGGTTTTTTTTGGGGATTTTTCAACGAGGGTTCCGCATAGCTCTAAAAGTCTAACCGGACGCAAATGAACATAGATTTTGCATACAGTGCTGTATGTACTAGGTAACACGTCAGAAAGAAACACAGTCAGATTTCCTGGATTCTCAGCCAAGATTTACAAATAATAGCCATGACTAACGGTTCAAAATGCTCTTCAGGGTTCCATATCGTGTTCCGTATAATGGGTGCAAGGATTCCGATCCCGATTTCCGGCCACCGTAGGCGCGGGCTTACGGACGGCGAGCAATAAGTAGCTCGCCGTCCAACCGTCCGGTAACCATCCAGATCGGGCTCAAGACGTCGACGGCGCGTATTATATTAACAGGGTCGAAGCCTACTGGCGCCAAGGTTCTCCTTCAAAAAGGAAGATTCGGCCCTGGTATGAAAGGCAACGAAGGAACAGTCAAGTAGGAAAAGTCAAGACTGACACTATCTCCCGCTCCGCCCAAGGGCGAAAGATGTCATTGGATGATTTTCCCTCCTAAAAAAATACCCAATGGTTAAAAATAGAACTTATTGCTAAAACACCTCTGACCGTCTGTTACCAGGTTGATTTCATGAAACTTTATAGACTGTTGAAATTTTCACAGAAAAAAATAGTTTCAATGAGGCCCTCATAGAACAAACTTAATTTTTTGCCGGTTTTTGCTACCGATGATATGGAACCCTTCGTGCGCAAGTATTATGACATGTGTACTGCATGCAATATTTTGTATGTGTGTTTGTTCAGGGGATATCTTGCAAATAGGTTGACTTCTGAAAGGAAAACCCCGGGTCCTGGAACACAAGGCAAAGGAGAAACTTATGTGTGATTTTAGTCAGCTTTGTCGCTCTGCCCTAGAGCGCAAGAAGTCATTAGTTGATTTTCCCACTTTAAAAAAAAAACCGATGAAATGTTTTCTTTGAAAACTTATTTTTAGAGATTTGTTTAGAACTCACCCTGTATACAAACATATAAAATAGATTTCGTTAACCGTTGTTTGTCGTGCTAAACGAACCGGACAACGAACAAACTACATAACAACGTTACGTTAGCGAAGGGTTAATATAAATATACTCGTATGTAGTATTTTTGTAAGAAATGATTATATTCTAGTAGAAGGAAGTAACATTACAATAGGAAGGATAGCTCTGCGGTGTGTGGGTTTGTCAGACTTTTACTGACTAAACCCCACTTATGTTCCTTCAATTGGCCTTTGCGTTCCAAGGTCAATAACCCCATCGCCGTATCTCCATGTTGACGTCGTGATGCAGCTTGTGCGCTCCAACAAACCCTAAGGCCCGTATTACAGAACTACAATCAAGGCTCAAGCATTAATTAAAACTAGTCTCAGTTGGAGTTTTAATTTTAGAACTTAACTTGAGCAAAGAAACTATAATCAATAATCACCTGAGCAATGTCACTTTAAAATGACATTTTTTACGTATTATAGAACAGTGCTTGAGGCTTGACTGAACTCCACTCAATGTGTCGTGTTTTCGCAAGTGTAGTCGAGACCACGCTTGAGCATAGATTCCCATGAAATTTTTTGTGGATTTGGAGTGAATCCGGTTTTGATCCAGTTTAATCGTGCGAAAAAAAAAAGATTTGCAGTAGAAAACAAACTATTATTCAGGGTTACCACAATGATAGCTTACTCACGTAATCAGAGATCAAAATCTCTACTCAAGCGTAGTTTAGTTTGATTTGAGTTTGAGGATAGTTCTAAAATAAACTGTACGCTTAAGTCGAGATTCTTCGCTCAAGCAGTAATCGGTTGAACACAGTTTAAGTAGTACTTGAGTAAGGTTCTGTAATACGGGCCTTAGTCTGTTACGATAACGTTTGCTTCGCCGTAACATGCCTAGGGTGAGGGGCCAGACTAAGAGAGATAAAATCCACTTTAGAGACCCCACGGACCCGATCTCCCGGAAGAAATTTTGTTCCTCATCTCCGGCTTGCCTTTATTGGCCGGTCACCTCTCTCTTGCCTTCGTTGGCTGGCTTGAGTGGAGATTCGCAAGAGCAAACCTGCTCGGGAGATGGATGTATAATCCAGTAAGGTGCTGATAGGCATCTTGACCGTACTTCCGGGATTGTCCTGATAGCCGTGGTATACCTCTCCACTCCTCAAACACCTCAGGATATGTTGCCCTCTTGTTGCTACTTCAAGTCGTAGCGACGTAGCAACAAGACTTTTTTGGGGGTACATTTATTGAATGTGCAAATTACCCAATGCCTTTTTCATCGATAATAAAGGACACTTGCATATTTAGATAGATAAATCAATTCTTTATTGTACATCAAAAATTACAATTACAATAGTAACATAAAATTAATAGGGTGTCACAATGGGTGGTCTTATAGCTAAGGGCAAATTTTTTCAGACAACTTTTGAATGGATTTAACAGAGAAGGAGGTAGTTCATGATGTACCTACTATTTACATATATATACAGCACAAAACTAATAAAATACTTAAAATACAAACAATATACAATATATATTGGTGTAAATATGTATATATATATACAAGGTGACTGGTAATTACCTAATTGGTATACGTGGCTGTAGTCATGATAACAAACAACTTTTACTATGGAACCAAACGTGAAATCGCGAAAAAAATTTGCCAAGTTCAGTACATTAATCAAATCTTCTCCTAACTGGCCATAATGTACTGAACTTGGCAGATTTTTTTTTAGAAAAACGGAAGGGTGTAAACAACAAAACTAACATGACTTCCAGATATTTTAATAACTCTCATTCTTTAATTCACTCACAAGTCCAACATGATCCGCGGAGTAGCTACACGTGACTTGATTCCCAAACAGGATCGTTAACGAATGCTCTCAAAAGAGATCGTATAGATTACCTAATCCTGTTTTCCATTGTGAGTCTGTATTTGGGATACGATGCACGTTTCTTTACGTACCTATGAGCAGCGGGACCTTTCGATAAAGTTGGTAATGATGTTACTTTGACACCCTTTTCAATACAAGAGATTATCCGTGGACTGTAAGGAAAATAGGTATAGGTAAGGTTTAAAAAATAGGTATGTCAATAATATCATATCCACATAACCATGCGTTTAACGGTAGGAGGAGTTCACATCGGCGTCGGGTCGACGATGAAGTACCTGGGACTCGTCCTCGACAGCCGGTGGAACTTCGAGGCGCACTTCCGACGTTTGGCTCCCCAACTTAATCGGACTTCGGCTGCACTCAAGCGGCTCCTGCCGAACCTGGGGGGTCCAGACGCCTCCTGCCGGAGGCTCTACGCTGGCATCGTTCGGTCTATGGCCCTTTACGGGGCGCCGGTGTGGGCGCCGACGTTGCGAAGGCGACCGGCGGCCCTGCTGAACACCTGCCAGAGGGTCATGGCCATACGGATGATTCGGGGATACCGCACGGTATCCCGCGAAGCGGCGAGCCTCCTTGCTGGCCTGCCACCATGGGATCTGGAGGCAACAGTCCTTGCACGCATGCACGATCTGCGCGTGGAGATGCAACGCCGGGGCGAATCCCCGCTGCCGCGACAAGTTGCGGCTTGGCGGACAGAGTTCCGGCGAGATCTCATGGTGAAATGGCGAGAACGACTGTCGCAACCCAGTGCTGGGCACGCCACGATTGAGGCGGTAAGGCCCCTCTTTGAGGCGTGGCTGGAAAGGCCTCACGGCGTCGTAACCTTCCGCATGGCGCAGGTACTAACCGAACATGGCAAGTTCGGACCGCACCTGTACAAGATCCGTGCGGAGGTGACGCCCGGGTGTCGTCACTGTGCGGAACGCCCGGTGGACACGGTGGAGCACACGGTAGAGGTGTGCCCCGCTTGGGAAGAGCATCGCCGTGTCCTCGTGGGGGCGATCGGCGGCGATCTCTCGCGCCGGGGCTTGGTTCAAGCCATGCTCCGGAGCGAGGAGGAGTGGCAGGCGGTCGCCTCCTTCTGCGAAGCAGTAATGCTAGCAAAGGAGGAGGCTGACCGTATCAGGCAACGGCGCTCACGCCGCAGCCGCCGCCGTAATTCCGATCCAAATTTCCGGCCACCGTAGGCGCGGGCTTGCGGACGGCGGGCAATGGGTAGCTCGCTGTCCGTTTGTCCGGTAACAGACCGGACCGAGCCCAAGTCGTTTACGGCGAGGCCTAGTCTGGGGCTCTGGGAAGGTATGAAAATGCATACCAGGGCCCTGGAACCAAGGCAGGGAAGGAACAGGGTAGGTTTTTAGTCAGTAAGAGTCTGACACTACTTCCCACTCCGCCCAAGGGCGGGATTTGTCATTGGATGATTTTACCTACCATAAAAAAAAAAAACCACTATCTTAGCAGATGGTAAGCGATGATGAAGTCGACGACGGAGCACGCTTGCCTAGAAGTAACCTATTCAATCTTGACTTAAAGATCCCTAGGTTGTAGCTATCAGGAAACAAAGAATCCAGCGGAAAAATTAACTCCTTAGTTGTATGCATAATGAGTTTGTTCCCAAAACCACTTTGTACGCACTTTGCACCTGCGTCGTGCGGAAGTTGAGAACGCCGTGAGGTCTTTCCAGCCACGCCTCAAGGATGGGCCTTATCGCCCCAATTGTGGCGCGCCCCGAACGAGGTTGCGATAGTCGTTGACGCCATTTCGCCATGAGATCCCGCCGGAGCTCTGTCCGCCATGCCTCGACTTGTCGTGGCAGCGGAATTTCGCCCCGGCGTTGCATCTTCATGCGCTTGTCGTGCATGTGTGCAAGGACTGTTGCCTCCAGATCCCACGGCGGTTGGCCAGCAAGGAGGGTCGCCGCCTCGCGGGAGATCGTTCGGTACCCTCGCACCATGCGTATTGCCATGACCCTCTGGCACGCATTCAGCTGGGCCCTCGGTTGCTGTTGCAACGTCGGTGCCCACACCGGAGCCCCGTAGAGAGCCATGGACCGAACGATTCCCGCGTAGAGCTTCCGGCAGGAGGCGTCTGGTCCCCTGAGGTTGGGCAGGAGCCGCCTGAGAGCAGCCCCAGTCCGATTCAGTTTGGGAGCCAGACGTCGGAAGTGCTCCTTGAAGTTCCACCAGCTGTCGAGGACGAGTCCCAGGTACTTCATCGTCGACCCGACGCCGATGTGAACCCCTCCTACCGTTAGCTGGGAACGCGGTGGTGGCGCACCCCGAGGGCCGTGGAAGCACATGGCCTCGGGCTAAGATAGTGGTCAAAAACGAGCCTATCTATCAATAATAATAAAAAATGCTGTACCTTTGTACTCTTCTATCTGTATTTGTTTTTTTTTATTATTTTTTAAATATATGACAGTTTTTTTCAAATATATGACAGTTTTTTTCAAATAAATAAATGTATTCTGTGAACAATATTTTACAAAATCTTTATATAAAACACTTACTAATTAAAACTATAAATATATACACCTACTCCTAACTAAAAATGGCGTCATAAAACTCCTCCGCATCGCTGTCGACTGGAAGTGTGCCCAAAAGGCTGGCGGCATTGCCACGTTGTATGGCAATGTTTAATCTCTGACCAAGATTAAGTTTTCCTTGTGTGTACATAAATAAATAAAAAACCGGGCAAGTGCGAGTGGGACTTGCGCACTGAGGGCACATGGGGCTCTGTACAAACTTACCTAAAACTGAATCGAGTTTCGAAGATTTTTCTATTTTTTTTTCTCTAACGTAACTACAAATTTACAGTTTTCAGATTTTTCCTATATTTGTGCTATGAAATCTTGTTTCATGCTAAATTTCAGGATTCTAGGTCAATGGATAGTACCTTGTGAATTTGGATTCCCATGAAGTGTCGAAATAAACGTTTTTTGAAACATAAACAGCCGTATCTTTTTTTTCCGGTAACTTAGAAGCTTTATTTATTCACAGCTTCAAGAGACCGCAGACTTCAGTATATGGTTTAAATTTCAACTCAATACCTTCCCGCGTTCTCGAGATAAAGGGGCTTGACAGACAGACAAACAGACGCACAACAAAGTGATCCTATCAGGTTCCGTTTTTTTCTTTTGAGGTACGGAACTAAGAGAGAAAAAAGCTACGAGCTTCGAGCATGGCTATGTTTTCTCTAGATGGCGCTGCACAACAACATTTATTTATTAGTATAATGGGAGCATCATTACGTCATACAAACAATACATCCTCCGGAACAAGCGGAATTCCGAAAAGGCTGCAGCACAGTTAGACCTCATACATAATCTTTATTATTATTATTTTTTTATGCACCTGCCATGTTTTCTCTTCACCACCCTAGGTTGACTGGTAGAGAATGCCTAAGGCATTAAGTCCGCCTGTGTACCTTTGTGTTGCATGAAGTTTTTATAAATATAAATAAATAAATACATCGCTGCGGTAGGTTATATAAAAAACCGAGCGATACTTAGCGTTTAGGGACCACAAGAAAGATTTTTGATTCGATCTAGATATTTAGATCCAGATTGTATATCGATTCATCGAACTGCCCAAGTGGATGTTTACACGAGAACGCCACAATGTCAGTCCGGCTTCAGAACCAGACCTCGAAACCTATCCTTCTGCTGCGGGGTGTGAAGGAGAAACCGTTTACTGCCGCAATGGAGGATGTCTTCAAGGTTCTGGAATGAAAAGGGCATTAATGTGAATGGGTACATCTTTTTTTTTTAATTTTTATAAACCAGTGCTTGACTGCAATCCCACCTGATGGTAAGCAGTGATGCAGTCGTTGATGGTAAACATCACTCACAATCAATCACATCACTCACCTTCGGTTTGCCGACGACCTAGAAGTTATAGCTGAGGCTATAGAGGAACTTATTACAATGCTCGATAACCTTAATAGAGCTTCCGAAAGAGTGGATCTTAAAATGAAAATAGAAAAAACCAAAGAAACCAAAAACGACATGGTTATTTGCCATGCTGCAAATAATCCACTCCGATTATGATCGAGGACTCTACACTCAAATCCGTGGACGTCTGTCCCAGGTAAACATAATTTACCTGGGACAGACAATCCAGATGGGTAAGTCTAACTTCAAAAAAGAGGTCGATCATCGTATCCGACTCTGCTGGGCAGCGTTCAGAAAGCTGCGTGGTATCTTCTCATCCAACATAACACAGTATCTCAAGACAAGGCTATGCTATTACAATGGGCCTCGTCAGAAGGCTTAAAGTTAGCCAAAGGGCAATGGAAAGGGCTATACTCGAGTTCCCTAGCTTAATCGCATTAGAAATCAAGATATCCGCCGGAAAACTAAGGTCGCCGACATAATCCGAAGAATCGCCAAACTTAAGTGGCAGTGGACAGGACACATCGCTCAAAGAACAGCTGGTCGATGGAGCTGAAAATTTCTGGAGTGGAGACAGTGCATCGGAAGACGCAGTGTTGAAAGACCTCCCACAAGGCGTACCGGTGACCTGATTCAGGACGCACAGGACCATTCGTTGTGGCAACACTTGGGGGATGGTATTGGCCAAAATCGAACTTTATTGAATTTAGTCAAATTATTTACTCGAAATCCCTCTCGCTTCAGACCATGACCTGATCTAGTGCCCGGCGCGACAGGTCTCCACCGCCGATTGCCTTCACGACTACTACACTACAGCACTATAGTATATGTATAATCATTCACAGTCAGAATTAGTTGTCCGAAACAACATTGTCTTTAGTAGTGTATATAAACTAGAATGTTAGTAATATCTAATAAATTATTTAATTTTTGTGGAGTGGGCTATGTTGTCTGAAAAATAATATTTTTATTATTATCTTCGCAGAACTCCATAAAACGTAATGTAGTTTTGACATATTTCAGTACATATATCGTCTAAGATTGACAGTGAATTAAAAGTTTATTTTGCATATTAATGACAATTCCATTTAGATTTTACTTAAACCTATAAAGCATTTCTTTTGTTTTCCTAATTCTTAATTGTCTGAGCTCCCGTTAATCCAATAGACTCCAGAAACATTAGAAAATCCTACACGCGTAAAGTTTGTATGTATGGATGTTTGTTACTCTATCACGCAAAAACTTCTGAATGGATTTCGATTAAACTTGGTACACGTATAGACTATGTCTTGGAATAGCACAAAGGGTACTTTTTATGCCGGGGAGTATGTTCCCTTGGGATAATTTTCTACTATTACGTGGGCTAAGTCGCCGGCAGCAGCTATCTCTAAATAAATCCTACACAAAATACCGTACTTCATTCTCCAACATTCTCGATGAAAAATTGCATTTATTCTCTAACAAAATATCTCATAATACTGGTAAACAGAGGAGAGGAATGTGTGCCTCTGGCGGTTGTTCCGGCAAATATTTGATTACTATAGCCCTCCAGGCTCTCCGCAGTTGATCCCCAACTAAACAATATTATCTAATACATACGTTCCTATATTTCATCTCATAAAATTGGCCAAGTAAATAAACCTGCAGAAATGGATTTTTCTTTCGTGTGCTTTTTTTTAAGGTTGAAAATCATCCAATGACTTTGCCGTAAGAAAACCCAATTGTGGGTTAAGCTCGCCTTTGTACATCATCTGTCCTATTTTTTTGTAAACTTAAAATCTGTGTACAATAAAGAAAATAAGGATGACTTCTCTTGCTCTAGGTAGAGCGGAGCGAGAGGAGTTGTCAGACTTTTACTAGCTATAAGTACACCAGGACCACGAACGACTTTCGGAAGTCAACCCATGGTATTGCTGACGTCTCCTTCAGGCGCGTGTGGAGGACTACGCGACGTCGACGACTAGCGCTCGATCCGGACGGTTTCCGTACAGAATGTAGGCAGGGTAAAATACAAAAAAAAACACAAAAATAATGAATACAACAATATGATTTATTTAATCTTATGGTATTTTTACACTGATTCGACAATTAATTAAGTAAGGCTTTACTTAAGCAAAGTACGTTAAGATTACATTATTTCTGTGATTAAATAAAAAGGTTCAGCAGGCAAATGAGTTTTCTGTTAGCTTTCCCGCCAAACGCTAAGTACAAAATGTATATGACATTACCTAAAACGCCACTTGTCACGAGAACTGCTAAGACTGCAAAGCAGTTTTGGAAGTACAATCAAGGAAGCGGTTAGCTGATGTACACACTTCGTAAAGATTGACAAAGAATTTTATTTGTTTCGCATTCGCCCGGCTTTTTCAGTAAATGTAGATAAGAATACTTATTACAAATTTAAAATAACTCAAATAATTTGTTACGAATGCGAAACAATGAAATTAGCGACCGTGCCTACTACAATTTGCTTTATGACTCACTTCCCTGATTGTAAGACTTTCTGTGTATTAGATTGGTACTACTTTCACACACTAGTATACAGAAAATTATATTTATTACCTTATTTTAACGAGGTCAAATCATTACCTTTAACCGCTTCCGTCAGATTGGTCCAACAAGTGTTTTCGAGTCCTATTCGCCAGGTTTGTGACTGGTTACTCCATCTGGTTTAGCTCTTCAATCCCCATAGGTTTTTTTATGGTAGGTAAAATCATCCAATGACAAATCCCGCCCTTGGGCGGAGCGGGAAGTAGTGTCAGACTCTTACTGACTAAAAACCTACCCCGTTTCTTCGTAGCCTATCGTGCCGGGGCCGGGTATTCCTTTCGGAAGTTAACCCATAACCCCAGTAGGCTTCGACCCTGCCTGCCTGCAGTTAGCTGGCTGGGCCTCTTCGGTGTGTTGACAGCTCCTTGAGGCGCGCGGGAACAGATCGCGCCGTCGACGACTTGGGCTCGGTCCGGTCGGTTACCGGACGATCGGACAGCGTGCTACCCATTGCACGCCGTCCGCAAGCCCGCGCCTACGGTGGCCGGAAATCGGGATCGGAATCCCGGCGGCGGCTGGGGTGAGCGCCCCTGCCTGACAAAAGAGCTAACAAGATGGAGTATTTGGTCGTGGATGTGCGACCCTGACAGAATAAACGCGATAATGTTAATCGTCGGCGGTTAAAAGCGTGAATGTATCGGTGGGTCTTTCAAAACGACAAAAAATCTTATTCTAAAATCTGGCTGGAAAATTATTATGAGCACTTGTTTTTCTAATTATAATCAAAGTCGATAAAATAATATTTTTAGATGTTTTTTTTTTTCTTTTAATTAGCACACCACACAATCTATTGTATTAATATCTCATTTACAATTTAATAATAACTCTTAAATTATACAAATTTTATGATTGGAATCTCCAATCCGCTGTAACATCAGCGTTATTATTTATTGCTTAATATTATTTTTTTTACAAACTACCATACACTAAATTCAAAAGTATATAGGTACTAAATGGAAGTAACTTACATTTTTTTAATTGGAAATGTATTAGTACCTACCTAACAACACCGATTTTTTATACAAGTGTAACATTGTAAATAAGTGTTTTAAATAAACTTTTTTTACAATTTAATGCATATTGGCCTCAGCGTCTATTTATTAAACACAATGGTTACCAACTTCATACTTATGCAGTATAAAAATTCTCCCGATCGAATATCAATCATGGTGATCAATCTCAATAGAAATTAGACAAGTACCGACGCAGGAGATATTTTAGCGCACAAGCACATGAGTAGACAAACGGTACAGAGACAAAGCTTCATACAACCGCGCAAATCGGTTCACCACTATAAGCACGCGGGGAATGTGTGCGAGACCACTGGCCGCTTGTTGCTTATGCGGTGAAACTGGAAAGAACCGGTTGCCGCGGGCACAGTCAGTGGAAGATTTCAGGGTCTATGCACACGTTGTTTGTTTTGTTAGTTACAATACCTACAAGTTTAAATATTTTATTGTAAAAACATAGTATTTTATTATTAATAATGGTAGTTAATTGTACTATTTTATAAACAATACTAGATAAATAAAAATATATCATACTTCAATTATCCCAAAAAATACAATACATAAATGATTATTTAATTATTACTTTTTCTAATACCTTTTTATTATGAAGAGCGTACGTACGTGTTTTTGCCTTGTTATTGTTATTACAATCTTTTAATAAACATTTGTAGGTATGTGAATAGGTTAGTATGTACGTAGCAGAAGGTGTGTGTTGAATGTAAAATATACATAATATAGATATATATAATTTTGGATTTTTTAATGAATACTAAAACTATTTAACAAATGTTTTATTTGATTTGTTTTCACCTATTGTGACAACCCTATCAAAAGAGGTAGCAATATTGCACGTTCCTAAGAAGCTTTATCTCTGTACGGTTTATCTACTCATGTGACACAAGTGTGTTTTAAACAGCTGTGTTTACGCACACACTGCCTAGGTATAATCTCTCTCTCTGTTCCTTAACTCTCATAGTCATGACTCTACCAGAAAGAGATCTGTGGTGCTATTCTCTAAGAAAACGAAACGCTGCCGCAACGACGAACATTAAATAGGATACATTGAATTAACAATCCAATGTTTAGGTACATTAGGTTGACAATCCAATGTATCCTATTCGGGTGTTCGTCGTTGAGGCAGCGCTGCATTTTCTTAGAGAATAGCACCACAGGTGCAGAACCAACGGCTTTGATGTCCTTTCCGAAGCCTGGGGACTCATACCACCAAGTTCCAAACTTTGGTCTGCTATAGTATATTTTTTATTAGAAAAACCCAACAGCACTTTTACCTCAACCGAGGAATCGAACCAGCACCATACGATTGAGTTCCTAATAAAACCCATATCGTATGTTTCTTCTTACTGAATATCATTGAGCGTAAAAAATATGAAATATAAGAAATTGGAAGTACGCAACATTACAATAATGTATTAATGAAGAAATAATGAATTTCAGTTTTAATAAACTTTTTTAAAAGAAATCGTTAAAAAAATATATGGTAAATGCTAACTTCAAAGATTTTTTTTTCTGTTAAGGCTGTCCTTGTGATGGCATTTAGAAATGAAAACCTGATTTCAGAAAAAAAATACTAAAAACCTTATAAAATATTAAAATTATTATAAAAATTTATATAAATAAATTAATCTGATTTTTATTTCTTTTCATGATTACCATTATTTTAAACATTTTAATAGCATAAGGTAAAAACCTAATATAATATTAAAATTATTATAAAAATGTAAACAGAGTAATCTGATTTTTATGGATTGTATATTGTACACATTTACTGGCATAAATAAAATTTCATTAAGAGTGTCTTCCTTATAATTAAATTTTGATTTCTATTACAATACATATTTGAAGATAGAGTCTGTCTAACGAAAGCGCGACCTGGAGTTTTTTTTTTTAAATTAAATTGGCAACATAATGTTGCCGTCAAAAGCACGTCAAAGTCTATGATTGCAATTGTCAGTATTTTGTAACAAAGATTGATTTTAAAAATGTAATTCCTTATCATGGGTAAAATAATAAAAAGTTATGTAGGAAAGCTGTGAAATACTATGATCAGTAAGTTTAAAGAAAAACAAGAAGAGAAAGTAGTTGTTTTTGATCTCGGGTTTTTAAGTTTGTATGACATTATAATCTTGATCATTGTTGACTGACTATTAGATATATTTTACGATATGATAATAATTTTTCTTATGTTTATAGATAATCTTGAAGATATAAATAAATCTTTACTCGTTTTTGTATTGTATTGGTTATTATAACTATCCAGTATTGTTCTACTGCTGTGCAAAAGCCATCCACTCTTTCTAATGGTCTCAGTCCCTTACCTACTCACATTCCATTTCTTAAGAAAGACATCCAGGTCGGTTGGCAAACCTTGAGTTTAGACTTTTGGATGTTAGTCAAAGACCAAGTCTGTATACACCATAGGTCAAATGAGGAGATTACACATGTCCATAAGCTTACGCTTTAGTGATATGGGCAAAGTGCCCTTAAATAGAGTCCTTGATGGACCAGTAACTTTTTCAGGTATTTTCTGTTCGACACATTATTTCTTTGTCTTACCTGGCCCAGAAAGAGACTACTTGGCCCAAGTAGACAATCATATATTTTAAGACGTATTTTATATTCTGTCCGCCTACGTGTACGTTCTTTTTGGAGCTGCTGGTTATGATTTTGGTCTTCAACATTTTTATATGTAGACCAACCAGCATTTGCTCTAGTCCTGTGGCTGAACAGGACAATACTATCAGAGAAATGCAAATTACTTAACTTAGCTTCGCTGATGACAATGCCCTTCTCTTCCCATTCGACTGCTAATGTCTGAAAGAAGTGGTGAATAACTTTGGAGACAACGGGACGCCCTGTTTGACTCATTTCTTTTTGAAACATAGGATCTAATCTCTCTAACTTGCTGGAAGAAGTATGTGAGGATTCTATTTTTTGTTTTGTAAGGGAATTGAATATTTCTGAGTGTGTGATGCTGTTAAAAGCGTATTGGTTGAGTATATTTATTTCTAAACATTTTGTGTTCCTCATTTTAGGAATATAGTTCGTCAAAAAGAAAATTATACGATTGTCGCAAATACAAAAAAAAATGCTCAAGTATCAAAAAAAAATTCTCCTAGTATGACCATATTCAATATTTTTTGATTTGACCTCATTTTCTCAGGTCGCGCTTTCATTAGACAGACTAATTATTTCCGTGTCGGATACACCAACGCTTTTGATTGTAATTAAAACTAAATTCAACTTGATATTAAAATTTTACTTATTATAATTACTTAAATTATAATTAACACGTGCATATTTCGACATTTTCTTTTTAATTGTAAATGTTATAATGAAAATATACCTTTTATTCCTTCTTATATTAAAAAACATTCTTTGGAAGATTCTAAAGATTCAAACTGAGCATTGTTCTTATGATTGTTTAACACTTGAACAAAGGTAACAAAATCGGAAATCAAATTTTAAAATGTATTAATATTATATATACTTAATTGTACACCTCATATTGTGGACAGGATAAACAATTACAAAAACTAAGTGCTTGTTTACGGAGAAGCGGCGCGTTGCGCGGCGCGCTAGGCGTTACTCGTACATTGCAGCAGCGGGCCGCGTCATCATTCGCGCAAACACAAACATGGTAATGTACGACGACCGCCCAACGCACCGCGTCTCTGTAAACAAGCCCTAAGTGTAAAATGGGTGGTCTTATTGTACAGGGCAATCTCTTACAGACAACCTTAGTTCTAGTTAGTTCCTAATTAAATTGCCACCCCAAATCTAGATAGGTTTAATTCGTTGACAAAACTTTACAGAATAATTATGGGATCAATATCAATACCAGTGATTGGATTAAGAAGAGTACATTTACAACATGACGCGCAACGTTCAAGCGATAACTACACTAGGCCGACGAATACGTGGGCCACGCCTGATTTGTACGTAGAACGACGTCGCGTGGCGTGGATCCAATGTAGCTCTACAAGTCTAGTTTGCATATAAAATGTATGAAGACCGACGCACCCAGATCGACGTACGTCGCCCACATGTGCGCAGTGTAGTTCTACTACCAGCATAAGCGTATAATCTATGAGTTCTACATTCAATCTACGTGACGCTGCAACATTGCCCAGTGTCCCGCAACTTGCTCCCCACCATTTACAATGCATTCACGTGACGCAGGACGCCATCTTGTTGGACAATTTGACAGCGTCGTGCCATGTTGGAGGACATTTTAATGTATCAGAGGTTTTAAAGAAACATACGGTTTCATTTTTATAATTTTCATAAAATAAGACAAAAACGAATTGAATGCATGTGAGTGCACAAGCGCCCTCATAAATCTCAAAAAGAAGTTCGTAATTTCTCGAGCGTTCAAAAACTTTCTGAGGACTCGGGTGTTAATAGGACTACCTATTCGTTATATTAACATGCAGTTATATTATAAAGTACCTACGATAACACACATAACTACTTAAGTAACGGAAGCCATTACATTAAATAAGGTTTACAGACGTATCTTTCAATTCAAAACCATTCATTCCTTGAGATCAGGAAAATTAATCGTTGACACTATTAACGAAAAGTTCTGTACAAAAACTTCACTAAGTTAAAACTATGGACTATCAAATAGGGCTGATTTAGTAATTAAGAAGAATTTAGATTTAAGAACGTTTCATTATCTCTGCTTTGAAGTTAAAGATTTCACAGATTTTCAGGCTACATTAAAAGTAATTTAATAAATCGCAAGCTTAATCATTTTTGGAATCCCAACACTAAAATTAGTCGATTATGCGCACATCACTGTGTTGTATTTCGCGCTCTACTGCCATTCTTAGCTTGTACGTTCTACACGGGCCACAGTGACAAAGGGATCAACAAACACGCATAATTAGTTTAAATTAGTCATTAACAGTTTTGTCATGCTGTGTCCATAAATAAAGTATCTATTTAACGCAAATAAAACAAGCAGTTTGGCTTCTCAACCCTCATCTCCACAAATCATAAAGAGACTTAATCCAAAAAGAGGGTACTTGAATTGTCAAAACATTCGGTCTCAATAATAAGGTTCGATTTACAAATTTCTCTTTTTTTGTTTTAGGTCTCTTTGTGAGTAAACATGCGAAATATTTAACAAATTTTTCATAATACAGAAATAGGGGGATAGACTAAGATATTTCGTCGTTTAATATCATGCAAGTAACATCAGTCTCAAAGTGACGAACTATTATTTTCCTCGACTGTACATTTAAGTACAATTTGAGCAATATAAAAGTTCATTCTATTGTATAAATGTTACTCGCTTAATACTCTATTTTCATTTGATGGTTATATTTATACTTTGTAAGTATTAGAGCCACCAATAAAATCACTTAAAATATTTTTAGTCACCCTATTAAACATGTCAAAAAAGTAACGTTCACTTAGAAAACCTGAGATAATGTTATGCTAAATATTTATTTAAGTTAAATCATCTTTTTCCTTATTATGGCTGTTTTGTAAGGTTAGCTTCATTTTGAATACAAAAGAATATGAATTTATTTTATTGCTTAAACATTTTTTACTTATTTTTAAAAAAAAATAGTAGGTATCGTATATTAAAAAAAAACCTTTTTTATATCTCCTCATTAAGCAATTTGATATCAATATTAACATTTCTTCTCCAAATAAATATAGAAATTTTTGGCTAACAGGTTTATTGCGATTCAAAATGAATAGGAATTTCAACTATAGTTTGAAAAAAATACTTTTTTGCGTTTCTATAACGATTTTTTATATATATATATATAATCGAGTCTTGTATAAATCTAGTACCTAAAGCAAAAACGTTACTTTTTCAACCTTAATTGGATTACGGTTTAAATAGTGTACTTAACACTATTTAAGTCATAATATTATAAAAAAAAAAATGTTTTTCTTATTTTTACTGTAGGCCACAATTCGCCTTCTTTTATTCGCCACAACTAAAATATTTCACATATTGATGCAGAGATGAGCAATATTGAAAAACTAGATTCTGATTAAAATCTTTTCGTTCATGATTCGTAAATAAATTCAATTGAAAAATATCTTGTTTTGCTTACCCTACCTAATTTGATTTGACAGCTATGACGTCACAATATGGCGCCAAATCGAACCTATTCTTATTTGAAATGCATAGTACCTGCTGTATATAAATCAATTTTAAAATATTTTTTATTACCAGAATATTTCGATAAAAGTCATTGTTATAAATCAAGATATCGCTCCATTATGTTCTTCATAATTTTTCATTAGTTAGACCTCGTTTTTATGTGTAATGTACAGTCAAAGAAACTGTCTGTTGAACCGATTAACATTTTAAAATTTCTTGTACGGACTGCGTCATCAACTGGTCACCCACCTTTTTAAGGAATTTAATGTAAGAGCGGTGCTCAATTGCTATAGCTGTTTCTATAATAAATGGTCATTTTTCTATTAATTAAAAATTGTACCGTTATAAAACAGTTTCATAATACTATTTTTGAACATTATAGAACATTGAAACCACAAATGGGCAATCATTAAAAGGAATCATTGTACTCATCAATCGAACAATTTTTAATAACTGACCAACCCCGAAAACATACAAATATCCGGAGTAGCAGATTTTTTTATTCATGATTTCAGGGTTGGTCACAAAGGTCCTTTTTAAGGAGAGCCTATTTTTCATTTCGACGTTCTATTTTACAAAATCGCTTTGTATCACTAACAAAAAGTAATTAAGCGAATGAGACTAGACTATTTACTTAAAACTAGGATCTACAAAACGTCGAGAAGAGCTTCAGCAAACACTATGTTCCAAATTAAACATTCCATTTACGCCAATGAATAATGACATACCATCGCATAAGTTCTATGACCGCAGAGTGCAGAGGTCAATTTTTTATCAAAATATATGTCGACTCGTAAGTCATTCGGGAATCGCAAGACGCATTGTTTGACGAATCAAATACAAGAGTTTGAACCAATGGCGAGCCGTTATTCAAAAAAGGAAAACGCCGCGTATGTCAGTAGGCATGGGCTAAGTATATCCGATAAAAGATTGGATATGTAGTATATCATTCCAAGGAAAGATATAGATCCAGTTGATATATCCATAGTCTGCTTAATATATCCGGGAGTGAAGTAACTCCATAAGGAGCGGAGGAGCGAGGATATATTTGGGTCTGGGATAGATAGATAATTCCGACATATAAATAGATCCACGGAAAGAGGCATTCTAAATAATCCCAATGTAACTCAAAACTAATAATTTTATTTTCGAATGACTTTACTTTTTATTGTTAAAAGCTACTCCATCGCTTTAAAGTCGTCTATTACGATTATTTTCCTACAGCGCTTTCTTGCTTCATAAACACACGGTTTGGCGCTGTCATTCAATTCGACTTTGGAGGAGTTACTCGGATATAGGATATATTAATTTTTATGAAAGGGAAGGAGTGGATATGTGTCCGCTTGGGGATATATATCCGAAGATATAGATTTGTCCGGAGTTACCCATGCCTATATGTCAGTGATGTACGGAAAGCCACAGCTACAGCGCGTAACTCGGTTGTACCTACTCCTAAAATAATGCGTATTCAATTTTTTTCTCAATACTGACACGTGTTATTTATACAGTTTATTTATTCTCCTGATAAGTTCCTGATTATGACTTATGCGGTGTTAGAACTGAAGCGATGACAAATCCTTATGGAATTAACTCAAAAAGAATCATAAGGCGTACTTTGGATGCAACCTTCGCTTTAAGCAAGGTAGGCTTGAATTTCGCAATATTTAAACAATACTTATATAAATATCAATTCGAATCGTACAATTTCTTAGGGTTCTGTATCCAAAGGGCGCCAACAGGACCCTACTTATTACTAAGCCTCTGAAATCTGTCCGTCCGTCTATCAGCGGATTGTATATCATAAGACGTAAAAGGTCGAAGAGTTGAAATTTTCACAGAATTTGTATTTCTAGTAGCACTAAAACAAAAAATAATAAAATTAAAATAAAGACGGGAGTTCCCTTACAAAAAATGTTACTTTATCGGAGATTTTTGCTCGATTTTAATATTGTAGTACGGAACGCGTCGTAGCAAATCTGACTCGCACTTGTCCAGTTTTTTATAAATTATGTTTTGGACATACCGTTTTATAATTCGGATTCCACCAGCGTCTAAAATGGTCATAAGTTGTTTTTTTTTCTCGCATTTTTTTGTCATGAAGGGCCTGACATACTGAACAGACGTTTAAAGCGATCACAGGGTTGTCGTAGTCGTAATAACGTTTCCATCTGAAGTACTTTTTGTATTCCTTTGGGGAGTGAATCAATTTGTTCATCATGGCCGCTAATTGTTTGACGTGTTGCTTTCGAGCGTCTATGTAGGACCCGGGTGGCAGAAATCTGAAAAAGAAACGGTTATATTAATTAGATAAATTTCACAATGGCTATAGTAATAACTGTTTTTTTATTTAATATACACTGTTAAATTTTGGTCGTTTTAATCCCGTGGAGGGTCGATTTGGTACATGAAACACTATCGATTTGTAAACATGGAAATGAAAAATTAAGTGCTTTTTTTTAAACTCGAATTTATTTACGCATGTACAAAATTGATTTCTTTAAGTAAACGCGGAATTAAAACGACCAAAATTTAACGGTGTATGTAAACTAGTGTTTGACTGTGATCCCACATGATTGGACTCTATCAATGGTTAGTTGTCATGGTTTTTTTGCTTGGTTTCGTTTGTTTATGGGGACATGAAACCCTATCAAGTTGTTATGTTTTTTTTTTAAACTCGAATTAATTTACATATGTACGAAATCGATTTCTTTAAGTAAACGTCAGCTGATCGAGGCTAAAGAACTGTAGGTAGTTAATACGCAACGACCGACAACTCCCTGCAAGGTCATTTACTCGTTTATCTAAAGAAATTAATTTCGTACGTATGCGTATATTACTTAAGAAAAAATGTACTTTATTTTTTAATTTTATCTTTCTAAATTGATAGTGTTTCATGTACCGAATCGGTACTCCACGGGATTAAAACGACGAAAATTTAACGGTGTATATTATAGTACGGTTGGCAACCCTAGTCCGACTCAAACTTGCCCAAATTTTTGGTGTACCTACAATAAATTTTATTCTTTTCTATTTGAAAATGTTACTGACGTCTAGGGTGAATCGAATCATCATTTTACCCGAAAAACATCACAAGCAATCAAGTTAAGCGGTGCGCTGTCAATAAAATTTGCGAAGGACATAAAACACTTCTACTATGTCTCTATGGCAACAGCTCGCCAAACTTGTAAATAATGAAGGTATAACGCGGTAACCACTACATCAAGAACTGTCAGGCTGTTTGCCATTGCATAACGCAGTATTAAAAGCCACTCTTTAATGTAACTTAGTCGCCTGAAAGGCAGAGGGCCTTCAAAATTAATCAATTTTAAAAAAAACCGGGGAAGTGTGAGTCGGACTGAGCACTGATGGTTTCGTAGAGTCGGTGCCCTAAGCTACCTGACCAACCCCTACAATAGTTTTTCAAAGGAGGTGGGTTAGATAACTTAACACCGACTGTACAAATCTACTTAAATAATTCAAATCGAGTTTCGAAGATTTTTCCGAATCGCAAAAAGAGTTTTTTTTTACGTGACGTACCAACAAATTCACAGTTTTCAGATTTTTATTTCTATATTTGTGCTAAGAAACCTTGCTTTGTGTCTTTCAGGGTTCTAGGTCAACGGGAAGTACCCTATGAATTTTGATTCCCTTGAGAGCGTCGAAATATATACTTTTTTGCGGCATAAACGGCCGTATCTTTTCTTTTCGTTAACTCAGAAGTTTTATGGAACCGCAGACCTGAATACCAGGGCAGCTGATAAGTTCGCATCCTAAAGTACAGTCAGGGCTCAAAAGTGCAGTTGCACTCTACCGACACTAAAGTATGTAAAATTTCTTTGTAAAAGAGGATCAATGGATCATGAGCGATTTAGTTTGTAGCATATAATCTAAAATATTGAATAAACTGGTTGCCGTTGTTGTTGTTGTTGTTTTTGGTCTGCAAAACAGCGCCTACGGTAGCCGGAAATGGGACCGGAATCTCGGCGGTGGCTGGGACGTGAGCGCCGTTGCCTCACTTATGCGGCCTCTCCCTTTGCTAGGATTACTGCTAAGGCGACAACCTTTCTTTCTCGCTTCGGACCATGGCCTGCACCAAGGCCCGGCGCGAGAGATCGCTGCCCCCAATCGTTCCTACGAGGGCACGGCGTTGCTCTGCCCAAGCGGGGCACAATTATACCGTGAGCTCCACTGTGTCCTCCGGGCGGTCCACACAGTGGTGACACCCAGGCGTCGCTT
This sequence comes from Leucania comma, assembly GCA_958295575.1. NCBI lineage: Eukaryota > Metazoa > Arthropoda > Insecta > Lepidoptera > Noctuidae > Leucania > Leucania comma. The sequence continues at coordinate 14,918,916 of OY282477.1, read as the reverse complement.
CCACACAAATGCGGTCCAAGAACTTCCCGAACTGACCGTGTTCGGTGGGAACCTGCATCATATGGAAGGTGAGGAAGCCGTAAGTAAGGTCTTTCCAACCATTTCGCAAAGAGGGGACTTAGTAAGTTCCGCCATAAAGTCGGCTTTGACTTGCGAATCAATTCGAATTGAAGGAAAAAGCAACTCGAATTTATTGTTTGTTGTTTGATTCGAACTCGATTAATATAAGTCGACTCGCCCATCGCTATTGCAAAACGGTGCATTTTGCCTTTTGTGAAGTGATTTTATTCTGGTGTTTTATATAAAAGTGTACAAGAATTGTTTTTACGTAAGTATTAGAGTAATAGCTGTTCACCCGCGGCTTTAGTTACTGCCCCGCTCCCGTGGGTTATTGTGTAATGTTATGTAGTATAAAGCCTTTGATCGACAATGGCTTTATACTACATAACATTACACAAAAAATTGGGCTATAGCACACACTTTTGAGTTTTCATTTAAGTTTTTTGGTTTATTCTAGACTTCCTAATTTGTATAAGAATTTTATAATTGTTTTAAATTTTATTGAATAAGTAAATAATTATTGTGCTAGGTTTACTTAAGCGTAATTTAGACGGTACGAGTTTCTCGAACGTTTTGTTCGAGAAAATCGTACGCAATAATCGTAAGCAATAATCGCCATGACATTATCGTATCAAAGTGTTTAGACACAGGTAAGAAATAAATTCTCACCTACGATTATGTCATACGAGACTCGTAAGCAATAATCACTAGGCGATAATGTCCTGCGTCTGTTTAGACAGCAAAAATATAATGAGAAGATTCTTGCTTTCGAGAATCTCGACTTGTCTATACCTACCAAAGATCTTATATATTTTGGGGACAATCTGGATTTTACGGAACAATATTACACACTCTAAAGTGTACTATATTTTCATGTGTATTAGGTTCATATGTTTCATTGACAAGTAAAAGAAGAAAAAACGTTCCAAGCAAGACAACGAGAAAGAGGTTTTTTTTTAGGTATAAAGAGAGTTTTAGTAATCTTACTTGAGACGCGCCAGTTTAGAACAATTTCGTCCAATTATCATCATCATTTCAGTCCAAACACGTCCACGGTTGGACACAGGCCTTTCCCAAATGTCGCCACAATGAGCGGTTCTAAGCGTTTCGCATCCATCGGATTTCCGCAACCTTTACCAGGTCATCGGTCCACCTTGTAGGCCTTCCGCGTTTCACACTGTCACCACTCCAAAACCTTTCGGCCCCAACGGCCATTTGGTCTGCGAGCAATGTGCCCAATTGGGACAATTCTATTCTAAAGAAGTTCAAGATGTTGTTATAGTACGTTGCAAATAAGCTCTAAACATATCAATACAATTAATAAATACCTACATGTGTTTTTTTTTTGTTTTTAACCTCATATTAATTTTGCTCCGGAATCAATCCAGTTTGTCCCTAGGATATTATATGATCCTTGTTCTCGCCAGAGTGGACGAGCGAGAGGTAAGTCATAGTACCTCTCGCTCGTCCACTCTAGCGAGAATCGTATGTTCGAGTCGAGAAACTCGAACCGTCTAGGTATGAATGTTTAGACGGAGATGCTTTTTTGTTCTTACGATTATCGTACGTTCGAGACGAGAAACTCGCACCACCTAGGTATGTGTTTAGACGATGACATTTTTTCTATGCTCTTTCGATTCTCGTATGTTCGAGGCGAGAAACTCGTACCGTCTAAATTGCGCTTTATGTACATAAAAATATAGTTCCTGAAGCCTTAAAAGCTGATATTTTAATTGTTTTTTTTTTTAATAAAATTTTCGAATAATATTAGAATAGCACTGAAAAAATATTCGAAAATCAAAACTATCGAATATTTGCAACCTCTACAAAGGAGTCAGGGCCACTGACAACTAGAACAACAGGCCAGTAAAAATCTATATCCTTTTTCTTTCTCTTTATTGCACGTCCCACTATTTTTCTCTGCATCATCAAAAGGTTGACTGGTAGAAAATACCTAAGGTATTTAGTCTACCTCTGTATCTTTATGTGCATAAAGTATTTTATTTAATAGAAGTATTTTTTTATAAATAAATAAATCAGCGAGAAACTATATGATTATTATCTATTCTTCATTTGAGATTGCTTAATTGATACCCCCCTATTTAGGACTGATTTCATCGTTCAATTTAAAAACTTAGTTCAACTAAACTAAGCTCAGCGTAATCTAGTTTAAAGACCCGTGTCGTAAACATGGGCGACAACAAAAGAATTGAAACTGAGTTTAGCGTAAACTAGGTTCAATTCATCGCGGTGAAACGCAAAATGAAGCTATAATCTCGATTAGTCGCTCAAACTGCGTTTTGTTTGAACGAATCGCGATTAGTTTATTGGTGAATTTGGCTCTATGACTATCCTTAAGTGGAACCAGTTTAGTAATTGGACAATACATCCCATTAAACGAGACCAACAATATTTTGATAGGGTTTTTTATTATGAAAAGGGCCGCGTTTGACAATCATCTGTAGGCAAGCGATGATGTGGCCGACGATGGAGCACGCTTGCTTAGAACCTATTCACTCTTGACTTAAAGGCGCCTAGGTTGTATCTATAGGTCCATTTAGTAATGACAGATAGTCATCGCATTATTAAAATAATATAAAGGCGAAAGCTTGTATGTGCGTTTGTTACTTCTTCAGACTCAAACGGCTGAAAGGATTCAGACGAAATTTTGCACACGGGTAGACCATATCCTGGAATAGTTGGTATGTTCACTTGGGATTATTTCCAACTTTCATGCAGGCATTTCTAATATAAATCTACCTTCTGACATAGGTTTTTATCAGAAGCTATATAGATTTATATATTTATGTATATTTAAAAAAAATATAAGACAAATTAGATGATAAAGGTAGGCTCAAAAAGCATAGAGACCGCTGTGGAAGTGTCCCCACGCAGTGGGCTCATGAAAAGCGCTATCGAGGCCGATCCAGAAAGAAGTGACGATATAATCTTGACACGCACCATACAGACTGGTTCGAGACGGCGTGGAAGAAGAATGTGTAAAGGACAAGAAAGGGAGAAAAAGGGAAGGGGAAGTTTGTTTTTTTTTACAGTTTCACGAGAAGCGTTCCACGTGTTCCCGAAATAAAGGGTCTGGACAAACAGACAACCAAATAGACAGACAGAAAGGTGGAGAGACAAACAACAAGGTAATCCTTTAGGGGCTTCGTTTTTTTCTTTTTGAGGTACGCAACACAAAAAATGGTATCTATCACGTGAAATATAGGGCACTAGCTGATATAAAACTTTGCTGTCTTAACACACATAAAATCACAGAAAGTGAAAGAATATAGAACACGGCGCAAAGCACCCTCTAACAAAACAAATTGTAGGGCAGGTCAAGGTGACATTTGAACGCAGACAAGCTACACACACCTGTAATTTATAGGAAAACGCGTTTGAATTCAGTTCATGGAACATTGACATGATGAACAGTCGTGGCCCAACTTAAAACTCTAGCTGTAGGTAAAGGATCTATTACACCACTCCATATTCTGACCGGTTTTATCGACGTCGCGTAGATAAGGGCCAGACTGTCTCACTCGAAAGTAAGCTGTGTAAGACAGTCTGTGTAACTTGTGTAAGTAAGACAGTCTGTGTAACTTGTGCAGAATATCGAGTGGTGTAATAGATGCTTAAGGGTATGAACCCAGCCAGGCGTATTACTTTGTGTAATTTATTTCATTACCACTGGCCACTGCTCTCAACGTTCTGAAGAAAACATAATTATGATATCAAAAAAACGGTAATTAACTCGCGTCGTGAATTAGCCCATTCCCTCTCCTAGAGAGAAGGTTTATTTGTTTTCACTTCTGGTAATTCAACCAGCAGTGAAAACAAATAAAATAAATACAGTTTTTTGTTAACTATACTTTAGTGCCTTATTCTTTGTGGTCCCGAAATACTACCAAAAACAATATAGGTGAAAGTCGGGACCACGGTCCCGGTCCAAAGAGCCCTACGACCCGTGATGATGCAAAGGTAATTAAAGGACTCAGTGGTTTTTAGTCAGTAAAAGTTTGGCACGCTTTTTTGTTCCACCCTAGAGCGAGGTAAGTCATCCAATGACTTCCTACTTTAACAAAAATATGGCCACGGTAACTCCCACGGGCCACCAGGGCTGGTAAGCATCAGCTGGCGCCAGAACTGCTGGATTGTCCGCAAAATTCATTATGGGGCACATCATTACTTACCATTTTACCACCTATTTTTTTTAGAACTTTCACACAACGCCATCTAATCCCGAACTAAGCAGAGCTTGTGGTATGAGTACTGATAAACATACATATATATATTTCTTAATCAATCAATCCATTAATCAAATATTTTATTCGCATAATATGTGTAGTTACAGGTGGTAAATATATTTAATCTGTTCAAATACAGGCAACAATGAAGGTAACATAGGAATTATAGGTATAGCGTACAGGTTTTATCATTTTTTATCGTCCAAAGTAAACTTTTAAATGTAAGACGATGCCATTTTCCGGAATGAACGAATATTAATATTATGAAAAATTAAAAGTAATATGTATAAAACCTTACATAAAAGTTCTGTAACGTACCTTGAATAGTCAGCCCCACCATATACAATCGGAACCACACCATTTTGTAGCGCCGTCAACAGCTTCTCCGTCACGTAGTCCTCATCAAAAGAGTTCTCCATCGATAAATAAAAATAGTAGTGTTTATTTAATAAATAACTGCAATTTGATTTTGAACCCCTACGAGAACACTTTAAGCTACCACACCTCCCATACACATCTATCGTAAAGCCATACGGTTTTAACGCATTCGCTAACGCTCTTGCGAAACCTCGTCTCCCACTTTTCGTATTACAGTTGGACACGATCCAAGCCGCTGCCTTGGTTTTGGTCTGTATTCTAAGTCTATCAACAATATCATCCTTCACTGTTCCCCCAATGTGTTTTTTCCATTGCATTTTTTGCTTTGGACCCACGATTCTGCCTTTCTTATCCCGGACCAGAATGTAAGTAAATGGTATATCTGAATTGAGTCTATAAGTGGCTGTCCAATTGAAGAATCCGTCAGATCGCCTATCACACACGGGGTAGTTGTCCGCTGATTCCATGTTGAAGAATATGTACTTTTGATGGTGAGACCGAATGCTCGGCGTGGAAGACCACTTCATAGTTCGTCCGTTAAATGCTATAGCATCGAACATGGTTAGGTCATCTCCGAAGAAAGATCGATTCGTGGTGACGTAGCATTTAGTCACCGAACAGTTATTCTGGAGGAACTGTCTCTGTCCGTTGCCGAAGTAGTAAAAAGGAGCGTAATCGCTCTGCGTCCACAGTAAAATGTATTTAAAGTCTTTGGGGAGCGATTTCGGCTTTCTATAGACATCCCTGTACCTGTAGTCACGACCGACATTTTCTAGTGCCTCATGGACTAGGCTTTTAGTGACTGCACGGTCATTTGGGCTAGTAGTAAGTTGTACCCAGAAGAGGGAGAAGGCAAAACTCGCACAGGTGACTAGAAAGAAGAGCTTGACAGATTTCATTTGTCTTACGAACGGGAGGTTGTAGCAGTGGCAGGAAGCCTGGGTATGTGGACACATGTCTTCAGTGGCTTCATATTCGGACACAGAAACCTCACTATATGTGCGGCTTCTGCCTGCATTTGTGAGTTTATTAAGTGCCAATCTCCAAATCTCCGATACCTGTAACGAAAAATTATACATTTTAATGAATTGTTCTAAAGTCAAGACACATTCTGGGTGTATAGATGATTTCAAGTTCATGATTGCTAATCAGCGGTTTTTTGGGCGTGAAATCCGAATGTCAAACCTCGGGAATGTGTTGGGATGAAAAGGGCTTTGAATCAAAGACAACGTACTTACGGACAAATAAGCTAGACTGTTTTTTAAGTTATACGAATAAACAAAAAAATTTGCATAGTATAGCATAATCAACCTTATTTATTTTATATTTATTTATTTGGATCTCCAAATATTAACATGAGAAAAGGAAGGAAGATGATAATTTGGATCTCCAACAAAGGACACACAGATACAACAGAGGTCAAAATTACACATAATGATCCCTTAAGCTGTCTACACATCTAAGGGCTCGTATACACGATGCCGCCAACGCACCGTCACCGCGCCGCGCACCGCGTCACCGCGCTTGATTTTACCATACCACTATAAATTTGTTAGTAATACATTGCTAGCTGCGAAGAGCACACACAGTAGCGGTGCGGCGGCACGGTGAAGGCGCGGCGGCGGCATCGTGTACACGAGCCCTAAGCCCGCCCGCCGGCATGACACCCGGACGGCGCAGCGGCCGCCTGATTTTAATGACCTTGCCTCACCGTACTTAACCCAGCTAGGTTTGTGCCAGCGACTTAGCTATGTAGACAGCTTTAACGTGTTCTCAGCAGGCCTTCTGATTCGGTACATGAAACACTGTACAATAAATTAGAAAACTGTACAATAAATTAAAAAATATATATATTTTAAACTCGAATTAATTTACGCATGTACGAAATTAATTTCTTTAAGTAAACGTCAGCTGGGCGAGTTCAATTACCTGTAGGTAGTTAGTACGCAACGACCGATAACTACCTACAAGGTCATTGACTCGTTTATTTAAAGATTAATTTTCTACATAATTTTGGAAAAAAGTACTATTTTCTTATTTTATCTTTATAAATCGATAGTGTTTCATGTACCGGACCGACCCTCCACGGGATTAAAACGATCAAAATTTAACGGTGTATAGGTTATAAATTCATATAACAATTGTACGCAATATGTAGGTACTGAATTAATATATACTTAAAAAATAAGTACTTTAACAGGTTAAGAAGAACAAGGATAAGTGGGTCGTCTAGAGACGGATTTAGGGGCAATAGAATTATGGGTAACTAATAAATAATAAAATTGTTACCATGTTAAAGTCTGCAGTCACAACGACAATGTGTTGTTTTATTGATGACCGATTTCTTAGTTTTTTTTTTTTCTGTTATAGTTTTATTAATTCTCCTCGTATAATAAAAGAGACACAGTACCGCAAATTTTTACACGCTTTAGTGAACTAACCCGAAAATTAGTTAAAGTAATGTGTTTGTTAAAATGATAACAAATTCTCGTATCCTTTAGAAACCGGACGTGATGATATGAAGCCAGGTCCGACATCCTGTAAATTTTTGATAGCAACTGTTGCTCACGTCTCAGTAGTATTAGATACCATGTGTAAAAAAAAACGGTAATTTAAAAAACTAAAAAACCCGACTGCTTTTCTAAGCATTCATGAAAAAGCCCTAAAACAAGAAAGTCGTTGTACCCGATTGCACTTATCTATATAATATTTAAATACTGGCAGTCGGGACCCATTCTAGAATTGAGAGCACATACCTGTATTACATTGCAGATTACTCCAATCTATTGACTAGACGGCTGACTTTCTAGAAAGGGTCCCGACTGCCAGTATTTAAAATATAATATGGATAAGGGCAATCGGGTACAACGACTTTCTTGTTTTAGGGCTTTTTCATGAATGCTCAGAAAAGCAGTCGGGTTTTTTAGTTTCTCTCTGCCGCAGCTGCTGACGACATTCCAATAAGGGCCGAAGCACATAACTGCGTTAAGGCACGGCACCGCTAAATTCGGCAGTGACGTTCGCCTCTACGTAGAATTTTGCGGTGTGCACTGCGCGATTGCCATAGCCTTATTAAATGTATTTAATGAAGATGGCAGCCGACGTGTGTGTCAGTTGTCACTATACACTACGGCTGCAGTTACCTCTGCCGTTGGCAACATACATACTTCACGTGGGTATGAGCCATAGATTACACTTATACTGGTATAAATGCACCATTTCGAGTTCAAAAATAGTATGTTAAATATCCTCCGCCAATAGATGGCGCGGATTTACAATTTCATTTTCGTAGATATCCAGCAGAGGGCACTCATATGTGTTAACTTCAAAAAATAGTTTGTTAACACAATTCACGGTACACCAGGATAAAAAAAAACAATTTCACATACTTGTAATTTTTATTAAAATATGGGTATATAGGTGCAGACATGGTTCTTAATAATATTAAGTGTAGAGACACATTTCATCATTATTACTAAATAAAATGTCACCCTCAGCCACCTGACGTTTTTGCACAGCATTAGCCTTATAATGTTCCCACTGCTGGGACTCAGACCTCCTCTAGGAGATGGAATGGACCATAATCCACCACGCGGGCGCAGATTGGTATACAGACGGATTGGTTTTACAGTTTGATCCTGAAATCCGCTTACGCTTTTCTATGTTAAATAATCATAAAAACCAAATTATTGCAATAAATAAATTTATATAATAATAAATAAATTCATGTCATGTATTTAGGTTATATTTACAATATAACAAAAGACACAAAATGCACATTTTTTACTGCTGTTAAGCATTGAGTGTGCAAATAGCATGCAACAATCACAAGTCTAAGTTTGACTAATTATTCTGAATTTTGGTTGCAGAAATACTGAATATTTGATAGACTTTGAAGCTGGCGATTGACATAAGCATTGGCTTTATATGAATATAACGTAGGATTGAGTAATAAATATTCGGTGTGAGGCTCGCCAATGAGCTAGGGCTACTTGTACTTACATGCTGGATATTCGCCTTGTAACGTGCTCAAATCGAGCGAATATTCATGTCAATCGCCAGCTTTAGGGTTGTTTACAAACAAAATTGCCTTTCTCCAAGACCTACGTCAAGTGGTTATGGGTTAAAATTATATCATAAGCTTCTATGATACTAAATCATAAGCCTGTTTCTTTATATGGTCATTCCTATCAAAACCTGAGATTTTGCCATTTAACAATCTATTTACCCCCAGACACTATGTACAATCATTTTAATAGATAAATTGAAAATAAAATCAACCAAATCAACTCTATGTTTTTCACAAGTTACACGCAGAATCAATAAAAAAATTAATTTGATTTTTTATACATTTTGATGTTGGATTATCCCTAAGGCATGCAACAATCACGTAATGTACATAATTATTCATTAAATTTATAAATCCATTACTTGGATGAAATATAGTTTTTTAGTGTAATCAATTTCATAATTAAATGAATCAAAATCAATACCAGATCTACATAAATTAACAAGACAATTTGAACATTTTTTAAAGATTTTTGATTTAGATTTCTTAATCACATAACCTGTTACATATTTTTTCGATTCAGCATGCAGTATTGAATCATTATTTTTAATTTCTGTCATAACATTCAGCAAGGAATCAATATTACATGCAAAATCAACAGTGTGAGAATCATCTTGATTGTTTATGATCAGATGGAACAGTGATTGCATAACTGTATTAAAGTCTTCTTCACACTTGGCTCCAACAGAATGAGGTGAATTATAATTATTAACAATCAACGTTTTAAAAGCAATTATAAATTGATTACAATTAGGATTATTGTTTCTAACACCATTACTTCTAATAGCACCGAAAAAGTTCGTCAATGGGTCCTGATTAAAATTTCTAACTACTATGTTAGTAATTTTATGAGTTATTGATAAATAAACACACATTTTAATAAACGTTTTTATATTTGCAATCCAATTTTTTATTGAAGAAATCGACTTATATTTTACTTGATTAACACCGTTTCTTTTTTTATTGATTTAAATTTGATTGATTCTAAAATTTGAAGCAAATTATTTCACACTTGGAAGTGAGAGGATTTTTATTTTGATGTAGCTTTTATATATTTTGGAATCATCTTTATAGGAATGACCATTAAACGATTCAAACAACCTATCAAAAATGAGGAGAAAATCAGCTGTCCCCTCACATTCTGCTGGTAGTATTCCATGTCCTGAAAAAGAAAACACATATTAATAACTCTATTATCCTACTATTATTATAAATGTGAAAGTTTGTGAAGATGTTTGAATGTTTATTAATCAATGAACAAGAGCTACTGAACGGTTTTTGGAACTTTTACAGTACCTGATATAGCTTTTGCACCAGAATGACATATTCAGAAGAATATGGTGGTAGTCATGGTGTAATGTTATGTAGAAACATAACATCACGTACCCAGAGGAACAGATCGTAGGTGAAACCGCGGGCATAACAAGTAATGTATAAATCAACACGAGTGAACTGGACTTAAGACTATTAAAATTAGAGCGAAAATAGAGGGTACAACGTAAATTGAAGCCCCTATTATAACTGTGTAGATTGCCTCAAAAATTAAAGTAATATAATTTACATTTACTTGCAAAATCGAATGGCAGACGATACTCGTTGCCTGAATACTTGTGCAGCTAGCTTCACTCTCATTTTTTTTTATCTTATCGTCAACTATGTGATTTTCTGTTAATTTATTTACCAATCTCATTTCATCGTCTTCAATATCAATTTCCAGAAACATTTTCAGGTGTTCCCATTTTGCCCATTTCTCTTGTCCATTCTGGAAGAACTTTGCGTTTGAACTTGGTTAATAAGTTATTTCTAACTCCTTTGAGCAAATTGGGCGTATCGAACGATGGGAACACTTTCTTACCATTTACCTCAAAGAAGATTCCATCATTAGCATATCTTTTTGCGTTTCTTCTTTTAATTCTATAATAACCGCAACATTTGTTGGACACTGGTCACAAACCGTGGCAACTACAGTTAGCCATGTGTTATTCATTTCTTTAATTAAGGCTTTCATTTTTTCTTTTTTCGTCCCATTTTTTATAAATATAAAACAAATGGGTTGTTTAGTTTTGCTTTTTATGCTCTTTATCATAAAAACAAGGGCAAAATCGGCAATATTGCTTATTATCTGCGTGCCATCGTCTTCAAAACCCATAATTTCATTGGAAAATGCATTAATTATGTCATACCAGGAGCTAACGACACTTCGTCATATAATAAATTTACAAACTTTTTTTCTTCTGGCATACATAAAACATGTTTTTTTTTTAATTTTCTAATATGTCTTTGTTAATGCCTGGTCTAAATGTGAATGTACTCAACAGCTTTTGTAAACTATGTTTTGAAGGTAAAGCAAACATTTTCTCTAAGTTTGTATGTTTAAGGGCTATGTTTTAATATTGACAAAGCCATAATTTTTCCTTCCATTGTATACTGTCTTCTTCTTGGTGTCTTTGTCCATTTTCGTTATAATTTCATAAAAGTTTGGGCTGCTGCAGGTAATTCTTCAACAGACCTTAAAAATGACTTGGACATTGCACACTTAATTGCTGCTTTTATGTTATTTGACTGCGTTCTACATTTTTGACGCAATTTGTTTAATTTTATTGTCAATCTATTGACAACATTAGATGAAGACTTTTGCTTCAAACAGCGTTTCTTTGGGGCTGCTGAAAGAACATAATCTATTTAATAAAATGCTTTATATTAATTGGCAGACAATGCCCAGCCTCAACTATTTATACAGTGGTAAGCAAGATAATAAAATATATAAGAAATATACAGAATAATATCAATACCTTCATAGGTATAATATGGAAAAAATCATTAAGAAAACTAGGAAGAGGTAAGTAATGCCCCGTTTCGTTATGTTAACGGCTGTGGTAGGCACCGTCACAGATGCCTGACGCGCCAGACGGTGGTTGACCAACATAGTAATTAGGACCGACTGCTTGGTGGCTTAAAATAATCCTCAGTGTCAATGGCAAATACAAATTGAATTATATACTGATTTATATAGTGACTGATAATTAGTGAACGATACTTAAACACGTGATTGTAGTCATGATAACAAACAACTTTTACATATTAAATAAGTTTGTTTGGCTGGATGATCAGTGTTATACATCCAACAAAACAACTATCGACAATTAGACAGCATAAACAACAGCTTTTATAAGTAACTGTTATAACATCTGCTGGATGTGTGAAAATAAAAAAAAAAGTTTTTAGGCAAGAATAAAATATTATATTGATTACTTAGATTAATAAGCAATTATATTGATTAATATATAATAAATATTAGATTAATAGTTATTTGTGGTGATTATTTTTCCGACCCAAATATCGACCAATAGAATTGCACCATTCGACGTCACGTGGTACAACCTACATGGTATTATACTGATAATTTTTTGAAAATTTTCTCGTTGTACCACGTGACGTCTCATGGTGCAATTCTATTGGCCGACATTTGGGACGGAAAAATAATCCCCCGAATACCACACGAGCTTCAAAATTATCTGGCATTTCCGATAATTTTGAAGCTCTTGTGGTATTATAAGTGATAATTTTTTTAAATATTTGATTACTCCGATAATGAGTGCATTTTCTATTTTTTTTTTATTGAAACACTTTTAAGAAAACTGAAAACCTGAACCTGAACCTGAAAAACTGAAAAATTATAAATCTAATCAATAATAGATAGTATTCTCATCAAAATACTAACCATTTCCACCTTGAAAAAATCATCAGATGTTTGTTGATAGAACCATAGCTTTGGGCTTGTTATTATAGATTTTACAAACACTTCATCGATTGGGTATCCTTTGATCCAATGATTTGCTTATGTAATGTCCTTGGCTGATGACCCTAGCATATCGAAACAATAGTGCCTGCCTAATGAAGTTGAGGCTAAGCTGAGCTATTGTTAAAATTTCAGTTCATTGAAGTCTAGTATTTAATGATGAGGCAGTTAATGAGATACATTTTATTATAATAAACTGATATAATTGTTAAAGTAATTGGGTGCAAAATGTTAACTTTAACTAGATCTCAGTTGATACTTTTGATTTCCCTTTATGTACCTACCTACTTACCTACATTCATAAGTTAATAATTAATATTTAAAGTAATAAATACACTTACCATCAATGGCACATCCAAAAAAGCATTTTAATTGTGTTGTTTTCGGCATTTTCAAAACGAAGTCCGCAAAGATAAAAACGAAGCTGTGTACTAAGCGCAAAGTTATCAGTTAAGCAATCGGTCCGGGGTCCAAGTAACAAGCCAGGTGATGTCGTAATACGTAGAAGATCAGAAAATCCATAATTAAGCCAAGTCGTAGTAAATAACACAATAAACGCACATTATACTCTAAGCAACACAAAACCTCAAAACGACTTCATTCAAATAAACGACTTCATTCAAATATTAACGAACTAGCTCCTAGTTCCGAATTACGTCAAAAGCGATTTTACCGCGAATCCGACCAAATTTAATAGTCACAAAATATAAGGGCTATTAAGTACTAATTGTGACGTTGCGCGTTGGTTGGATTCGCGTTAAAATCGCTTTTGACGCAATTCGGAACGAGGGGTAAGTTCCCTTAAACATATCACTGGGTTGCCGTGGTAAAAAAAATATACTCATAATAATATTTCATAAAATAACTTGTTCTAACCGGTATAATTTATTTTTATTTTCTAATTATGTTTTCAGTGTTTTAAAACATATTTTCAGTACTTTAAAACATATTTTTACTAACATTATTTTTATGCAATAGTTTCCCTATTGTAGTTGCTGCCCTCTTTTATCGTTTTTTGTCAACTCAATGAGTAACTCGGATCGTCCGCCACCCGATGGCGTTAGTTTGTATGATATTTTTGTGCTGCGATAACGTAGGGAAGTTTCATCAGCTTGGTATGAGCTGTTAGCGTTGAACAATTTTACAGTATTTGATTTCCATACTGAAAGCCACTTAAAACCAAATTTATTACTAATAGGCTGCAGTATTGTTCGAACAGAGTTACTGTGGAATGCATAGGGTTCTTTCACAGGGTTGTAGTCAGTAAAGGTTTGACACGCCCATCCAGCCAATGGCCGTTGCTTCAGCCAGACAAAAACCTGGCAACGTGCATTAATAGGTTTGCAGGATGATAGCCACGCTTCCTTTCCCTTGAGGAGTCCAATCCAACGCCTGTTTAGGTATCAGAATCCCTCCCATGCGTGTTACCAATCCATCTGCACTTACGACACTTACTCTGGCGGTCGATCGGGCTTTAGTGGCAATTGTCTAGCAGTTTTACAGCCCTGAGGATGCGACGGGAACATCGATTGACGAAATCTTGGATTTAGCGTTTTTTCCTGGATTTAGGATTTTTCCTGACTTAAACCACATCTATATTCCTTCTTTGCCTTGCGTTCCAGGACCCCGGGGTCCCATTTCGTTAGTCAACCCATGGCTCCAGTAGTTTTCAGCCCGTCTAGGAGGTACAATTTTGCTGACAGGTATAAGATATCCTTTGTTACCTTCCACGTTTTACACCCATAAAGTGGCACAGTGTTTCTTAACAGTTCTGGTTAAGCAGAAACATAAAGTCATACGAGTATGTGTACTACGTAGAAGTAATGAGTGATTGATACACAATAACTCGCATATTTGATAACAACATCCGGGAGCCACAAATAACAGCACCTATGTTGTTGCTTTTGTTTTTGGATTGTAGTTATGTTATATCCTTTTGTTATTAAATAATTTCATTATATCCGTTAAAACCTGAAGGGCAATTCTTCCGAAAAACGTCCACGGCTGGACATAGGCCTCCCTCAAGTGTCACCATAGCGACTGGTCCTGTGCGTCTGGCCCTGGCTCACCATCTCATCGGTTCACTTTGTGGGAAGCCTTCCATCGCCGCGTCGTCCGGTACGTGGTTGTCACTCCAGAACCTTTCGTCCGCATCGACCATCCGTTCTGCGAGTAATGTACTCTGCCCACTGCCACTTAAGTTTGCTGATTCTTCCAAACCACTTAAGTTTGCTGATTCTTCCAAACCAAAGCTAGAATATCAGTAATATCAATAACTGCTCACATGGGCATCGCCAAGTGGGGGCAGAGGGGCTACGCCCCCCCCCCCTTGAGGCTTGCTTTGCAACTTCAGAGCCTAGTTTAGGCACCAGTGTCTCCCACAATATAATGCCCATCCTACATGTTACCATAGATATAAGGCTAGCAAATAGGAGTTATATTGTGGAGAAAATAAACTTATACGACGCCCTTGACTGCTCATAAGTGCCCAGTTTGAATCATCGGGCCATTCATTTGCCTACAGTACTCAACGACAGTGTATTTTGCTTTAACACGTTAAGTGCGAAGCGAGGCCTAAATCACCCCTGATGCAACTTCCCTGTGGTGCGGCAAGCAAAAAAGTGAATTTCTCTGTCGTGCGAATGGCATAGCTTTGGTTTGGTCCAGTGTAGGAAAGAGATAAATATATATTTGAGATCACTAATGGTTCCGGACTCGGTGGTGTACCTACCTTGGTACCGGATGTCTTAGGCCTCGTGCCGCACTGAATTAATATAATTTTAATGCAGTGCGGAACGAGGCTAAAACGTCCCATATCCCCCCTGACCTCGTACCGCACTCAACGCGAGCTTCCCGCGACCAGTGTTGTGCATCACGTCGATTGGAGAGCATGTCCTTTTACAGCGCCGAACATGTCTAAACGATGTCGGAAGAAGTTAATTTTAAAAAAACCAAGAACAGAGCCAAAACAGGTAAGTTTTTAATGAAAAAATCTTCAGTAAGTACCTATTATTCTGAATTTAAGCTACCTTACCTACCTACTCTTTCAACATTTTAAGTATAAAACAAACACATTCATTTGATGCAGTTATACCTACATTATCATTGTTATTCTGATCTACGATCTAACCTAAGTAACAATGTCAGTTTTATTACGTTATCTTTACATTTTTGTTATTTTTCAGCACCTGAAAGCGCACGCCATTGCCTCGAAAAGGGTGAAAAAAGGAGAAGATGTGTTGGTTGTTACCAAAAACTACGCACATTTTTACCATCTCGTGAAGCTGATAAAAAATCCAAAAAGATTTTGACTCAGTGCACTCAGTGCAAAAAATCTTATTGTCTACCCTGTTTCAATGAAAAACACTCATAAATAAGTACAACATATATATTGAGATTTTTATAAAAAAAAGTATATTGATACTGATTTTTTAATGTTAATTCAAGTTCTAATAATTGTATTTTTAAAGCCCGAGGCAGAATAAATAGGACAGTTTCTTTTCTACTTCTGGTTGCCTTTTTTTTCTATTCTGTGAACCGCATTAAGATTTTCATATACAAATAGAAAGATAAACCTTATGCATAAACCGTAATCCATTATTTTCCAATAATAAGTCTGTAATAGGTGCCTCTTAATGGTATAGAATGGAACGCTTCGTGCGCGAGTCCGACTCGCACTTGGCCGGTTTTTTTTTCTTTATGGCGCCTTCAAGCACAATTTAGATTATTTAAAAAAAAATGTATCCTTTGATAGCTTTGTGTTGTTTTGCCAGGTTTTGCCCTTAAAACGATCTAATGAGATATAATTGATCAAAATCGGTCAAGTCGTTGCGTAGTTAAGACAGTTTAAAAACGTCGATATTATTTTTCCCATCACTAATCGCAGCGAAAATTTGCCCTATTTCAGTGCGTTACGAGGTGTATAAGATCCCATATTTTGTTTTGCTAAAAATTCCTAAACTAGCCATCAGATCCCGGGGCGACGGTGGATTAGGGTTCATCAATTCACTGTCTATATCAATAAGGACCAAAATTCTCATTTATCTTTGATTTCGCGCCAGAAAATGGATTTTAGTCTGTAAAAGGAGGTGGGGTCTAATAGACCGCGTGTCGCCCTAACGTCTGGTCACGGTACGGGCCGATTATACCTCGTGCCGCAGGAACGGAAAGTATGCAAAAATTGGTGCCGCAGCTAACGTGTTAATGGCCTACAACTTACAAGTATCTCACAGGATCTGAGTACTTACTGGGACAAAGAAGAATAGCATATAGCACTCTACGGCTGTATAGTTTGCTCCAGTGAATGAATGTTGTTACACTAGAATTGCTATAGGATGGTACGGGTGACAGCTGTCGGATTCATAAAATGTAGCTACCTATCCTTTTCTCTCCTCTTGTGCGTACAGCTAAAGAGTGGAATTCTCTGCCGGAATCTGTGTTTCCTGATAGCTACAACTTAGGGCTCTTTAAGTCAAGAGTGAATAGGAGATGCCTATTTTTGTCCTGCTGTCAGCTACGCAAAAAAGACCCTAAGTAGATGAGTATGTAATATGTATGTACTTGTTAACGACACATACTTGCGACGACACAACACAACGTTTGCAACACAGAAATCTTAATAATAAGGCCTTATTATGAAAGAAGAAGAAAGAAAAACAGTTTATTTACACGGAATGACGCAACTAAAAACTAGAAAAACAATCATTTTAAAGGAAAGATATGCTTCACATCTGTGCAAAACGGCCGAACGCTCAGCATAAAGCTGTGCCCTCATGCACTATGCGATGAACACAGCGCTGGTTTGTGGCATTTTTTTAAGGTGGGTAATCACCTAATAACTTCTCCCGCTCTAGGGGTATGTAGTGTCAGACTTTTACTGACTAAAACCACACACACCTATATTCCTTACAGCGCGTAGTGTACCACGCGAGCCTCAAGATCACAGCAAACCGTAGGGTCGAAGCCTACTGGGGCCATGGGATCGCTTCTGAAAGGAAAACCCGGCTCCGGAATGAGAGGTAACAAAGGAACTAGGAATAGTTTTTAGTCAGTATTTAAAAGTCTGACACGCTATCCCGCTCCGCCCAAGGGCGGGAGATGTCAACGGATGATTTCCCATCTAAAAAAAAACCTATATTCCTTCAGTTTCCCTTTGCGTTCCAGGATTACGGGTCACCATTTCAGAATTTAACCAATGGCCCCAGTAGGCTTCAGCCCTGCTGGGACCCCACGGTTTGCTGACATACCTAATTATTTTTGTGGCACACATGGACTACCCATTAAATACCTCTTTACAAGAATAGTTTAGATAACTTATCTAATCAACTTAACTACGGTGCATACCCTTCACATTGCCAGAGACAGAAAGAGATGGAGGAATCGTAAGAGAGAAAGTGATGAAGAAGATGACGATCACTCATGGCCACTAAACATTGAGGAATAAAAAAAAATCCTTAAAAAAAAACAACAATAAAACAAAATGAAATCGAATGCGACACTTGCTTTCGAAATTCAAATTATCTTACGTATTTTGCGATTAACGGCAACCGAAACCAATTTTTAGATAAGTATACAGACCTACTTAATGAAAATCAACAAAAAGAAAAGTATTATGACGTTTTTAACACGGTACATAAATATTTATTACGGTAGCAAACAAATTGTTCTATTTATTTAAGTATGACCTACCTACTTCAATTATGTTTTTACATAAAATACTTATGAAAAAATTATCTATGTCTAAAAATAAAATCGCAAATGAGTTTTAATCTTGTACTGGGGTTTTGACTGACCTATTCTCACGTGATTTATTTATCGATTGCTTTATCATATAGTTATACAAGTAGGTAGGTACTCAAACGAAGATTAATAACATCTACATCATTAATGAAATGCTACTGTATTTGTAGGAAAGTAAAAAACCTCCGTTTTTCAAGTCGGTTAAAAATAAAATTTAAATAGATAAGTACACCTCATTGTTTACATAGAAATAAAATTAGATCTTCTGTATTTTAAAAAAGTATTTTTACAGAAAAAAAAAATACTTACCACCCATATTTAAAACCAATGCAATTCTAAAATTCACTTTTTTTTCCACTAAAAATATTCAAATCCAAAAGCGGACTGACACAGTATTCTAAATTCAAATTTAAAATTCACGCACTAAATAAGGAACAAGGGCAGAAACGCGGAGTTTAACTTTTTAATTAATCAATTTAGAGTGTTCGCACGTCATGACGATACACACGGTCAAGCGTATCGTGCGCCGACTAGTGATGCACCACATACATTGCGGTGCTGTAGATACGACGACTATGATTTGTGCGACAGTTTTTAATGCCTAACTTCATTAGGCCCGGTGCACAATGACGAATTGAGATATCGATTATATATAGGGTGACTGGTAATTAGTAAACGATACTTAAACACGTGATTGTAGTCATGATAACAGACAACTTTTACTATGGGACCAAACTTGAAATCGCGAAAAAAAATCTGCTGGTTCACATTTGTGTTCGCCTAACTGGTCAAAATGTACTGAACTTGGCTGATTTTTTTCACGATTTCAGATTTGGTCCCATAGTAAAAGTTGTTTGTTATCTTGACTACAATCACAAGTTTAAGTATCGTTCACTAATTACCAGTCACCCTATATACGAGTATTACAGTAGTCGGAAGCGTGATTACCATAGAAATATAGTGACTACAATGCATTAGGGAAGAATTTTGCCACCGGCGACTGTTTTCCTTTACTTGTTTTACGTTTTTTACATTTATTAGTATGCAGATTATTTAGAGAAATATTATTGGTACTTATTTAACACATGATTCAAATCATTTAGGCATATAATATGTTACCGGAAATCTGTATAATCGGCATATATCTATTTAAGTATTAAAATGATTTTACTCATTTTTTTTTTTTATATATATATAAACTAGTGCTTGACTGCGATCCCAACTGATGGTAAGTAGAAGCAATCGTTGATGGTGAGGCGCACTAGTTTATTAAGAGCCTATACACTCTAGCCTTGAAGACACCTAAATTATAATCGGACGGGAAGACCGCCGCAGGCAAACAGTTCCAGTCCGTCGATGTACGCGGTATAAACGAGGAAGCAAAACGCATAGTCCGGACCGTAGAAATTTCAACAACGTAAGGGTTGATATTCGCCGTACGTCATACATTGCCCGTGGACCAGCAGGTACTCTACCTATACAACCCCTAGGAATTGTATACATTACCCAGTTAAAGTTTGTAATGCACAACAATATTCATAATATTTCATACATTACTTACCTAGGTATTGCATAGAATACCTGAATTATAAATACAGATTGCCGGTAACACACATTTTAATGCGCTTACGCAGTCCCAACACTACTAAACAATTGATTTAAAAACACACGGTAAAACATAAATCACTATGAATTAATTTAAAACTGCGTCTAATTTGAATTCGTTCTTTAACTACTAGTGTTAAAGGCGATTTTTGCTTAACTTAAATTACAGTGAAATTGCATACTTCTGAAACAAAAGTCGCCTATTTTCTAGTCACATGACCTTGTTAAAGTTACACCGTTAAATTTTGATCGTTTTAATCCCGTGGAGGGTCGATCTGGTACATGAAATACTATCGATTTGTAAAGATAAAATTAAAAAATAAAGTACTTTTTGTTCTAAAACTCTAATTAATATACGCATGTACGAAATTAATTTCTTTAAATAAACGAGACTGCCGCATGTCTAACGAGCTGTAGGCATTAAAACACGTACTTATTATAATAAACATTACGGTTTTTTTCCGAATTTAGATAATTTCAAAGTTTGTTTATAGAAATTAAAATATATATTTTTTTTGTGATTTTTAAGTGTTACCGTGGCCCTGAAATGCAAAGGGCAACTAAAAGCAATGGGTAGCACGCTGTCCGATCGTTCGATAACCGACCGGACCGAGCCCAAGTCGTCGACGGCGCGTTCTGTTCCCGCGCGCCTCAAGGAGCTGTCAGCACCGTGGAAGAGGCCCAGTCTGCTAACTGCAGGCAGGCAGGGCCGAAGCCTACTGGGGTCATGGGTTAACTTCCGAAAGGAATACCCGACCCCAGCACGAAGGAACGGGGTAGGTTTTTAGCCAGTAAGAGTCTGACACTACTTCCCGCTCCGCCCAAGGGCGGGATTTTCCATTGGATGATTTTACCTACCACAAAAAAAAAAACTAAAAGAATACATATGGGTTTTAGTCTGTAAAAGTCTGACACGCCGTCTCACTCCACTTTGAGCTTAAGACGATTTTGATGATTTCACACATGATAAAGGTGACTTAATGACTTTATCCTCGTAAGGCCCAAAGACCTAATTTAATGACAAACCAAACCGACCCAAGATACTTTTTAACTTCTCAGGCACCAGTGTACTAATGATAGTAAACCTCTTACCAGCTAATTTAAACCTTATGGTGTACAAATAAGATTTAAGTTAGCTTGTACCGAGGTATACCGAATTCGGTACACTTGTGCCTGAGAGGTGAAAATCATAAAATTACAGCCCAATGACCTAAAATTATGACATGATATTTAAAAGTATTTTTTAATTTAAAAATTCACAAATAAATATTTACCATGAACATATTATTTAATTGTTTTTTTGCTTGAAAAAGCTAACTTTAGGTATAAGGAAATATCGTTTAAAAGAATTTAGCCAAAATCCATTTGAATACTTTTTTACTAAAGTTCTGGCGCTGCTTCCTCGAGGGGCTGGGGTGGATTAAACGACACATTTGTTCCATCCGAACGCAAAATACGCGCTTTAGAAGTGAAGTTGCGGACACCAGCCCGAAATACAAATACAAAATACAACACTGAAGTTCTGTGTCACAACTACTTCCACCTATTTTTAGTACATTTGGTCGTGACTTAAATTTAGGTTGGGCCTTAAGAGGTTAAATAACAAACAATTATATAACAGTGAAACGTATACCAACTGATAAGGCTGATTTAATCAACACTGGCACACCTTTGCGGATTTGTTAACACGCCTTGTTGCGATTTTCTGACTTATAAGTTATTATAAGTCAGAAAGACAAGATTATCGCACTCTCCGAAATGCTAATCGTTTATTATCAGGCATCTTGGCAAATAGATACATACCTTACAGACTAACATATCTAAAGCAAATACAATGTGAAACACTAACTCTTAAAAGTAGCACAAAAATAACCTCATTTTCAAAGAAACAATATTTTTATCTACTCACTTCACTAGTTTAACGTGACAAAATGAAGGTGAGAAAACTATACAGAATGGTTATGTAAATAAAATATCTCAAGCGCTGTTAATGAATGACTCGATACACACTTGTGTAATGTTTTGGTTCTTACGAGTTATTTTCCTTCCACCAGTCATATAGGTAGTAAGTTATTTTTTTTTTATTATGTATAGAGTCGCGTTTGAATACCATCTCACCTGATGGTTCCAATGCAGTGTGCATTGGAATTGAAACCAAAATGTAAACGATGGAAAACTTTTTTGGTTATTAAGTATATGTAAAGGCTCACGGTTTAATTTTCGAGGTCAAGCAAGATCTTGTCAAGGTCGATCCGTGGATGGGTAACATACTAAGATTTCTCCGGGCCTCGGAAAGCACGTTAAGCCTTTAGTCCCGGCTACTATCATTTGTATCAACAAATGATGGCAGCTGAGACCAAAGGAACCCTGTAAAGACTGTCAAAAATTTCTTTGGCGGTCTTTAAAAATATTTATTATAATATGTCGGTGAAGTCAATAACACGGAAACTTGAAGAACGTTTCTGGAGAACGAATGGAACGCCCAAAGTGATGCTGACGTTATACGTCACTTTGATGCTACGTTTACATGTGGGCCCAGCCTCGGCCAATCGCTATTGTGTAGCCATTGTACAAAAGGGGAAATCCCGTCAACACAATGACGATTGGCCGTGGCTGGGCAGCAGTAGCATGATAGAAACCGGACTGACGTTTGCACGAACCGAACAGATATAAGTTCCGACGACAGATACGCGGGGTACTTTTCTGTCGGCAGCCATGTGAACAATATCTAGTCTGAAGACTGTTTCACTCTATAGTGAATACCTAAAACTTGGATCATAATAAATCAGTTGTGATCTGGAATAATTTGTTTATTGCTCGTTACAGTCAATCCACAAAAGAGACCTATGTTTGCTGAGTCACACACGCGCCGACATGCAAGCCAAGCTGGACGACCTACGACGAGAGGCAAAAGCGACGGGACTAAAAGTCAACATCAGGAAGACCCAGGAAGTGAGATGCGGAGCGACAAGCTCTTTGCCGTTGCTCATCGGCACAGAGGCTGTGGAGAGGGTCCACAAAGCGATTAAGTACCATTCTACTGGTGAAAAAACCATTTTTGAACTCGATCCTGATGTTTTTTCAGTACAAAACAAAAAGGCAAATATACAAATCTATCCTGTATATAATCATCATCAAAACATGATTTCAAATTTTTTGGTTCTAGGACATGCCGGTTTCCTCACGATGTTTTCCTTCACCGTTTTAAGAGCAGTGGTGACGATATAAATTACACAAAGTAATGCGCCTGGCTGGGTTTGAATCCGCGACCTACAATTCGTATTTATAATATTATTTTTAATACATATATATTTATACCAAGAAGAATAGATTTGCAAAATCATAATTTTTATTTGAAAGGATTTAGGCACAAAATAGATTAGTACAGAGGTCAATCTCATGTAGGTATCTGGTATGTACTTCACTTTTTATACGAATGCTCGGCGGTCGCTAGAAAAAGTACTCTGTGATCTAGCACTGGTTTAGCACGGTTTAACCACGTACAAGATATCGTGTCCGTGAGCGGTGTCTATGTGTGCGTTGCTCGAGCGCACTTTGTATGTAGATTTAGGTGCATACCTACTTCCAGTTATGTCACATATAGAAATCCAATTCTGATGTTGGGATCTTTGAAGAAATGAGGGAACGCCTTAAATACTACGAGCATATGTTTTTATTATTATTATTGATAGGTTCGCGCTTGACCGCTATCTCACCTGATGGAAAGCGACGATACGGTCCACAATGGAGCGCGCTTACCTAGAAGAAACCTATTCACTCTTGACTTAAAGATTCCCGGGTTGTAGCCATCAGGAAACACAGACTATATAATATATATAAGTTGGTACAAAGCGAGTTTGGTATTTTCATAAAGAAGAACACCGCAGTCAAAAAAGCATCACAACACATGGATATCTGGCAATAGTGTAGTAAGTGACTATGACGAAACAAATTGTGCTGATTAAAATGGTACCACACAGGACAATAAACTTTCAGCGGTCACAATTGCTACAGGATGTGAGATGTAATTGAACTAATCTGATAATAACGCCAGAAGGCCAATATGGGAACTTCATAACAAAACAATGTATCCTAACATTCCTAACATTCCTAACCATGTTTAATGTTATTGGAATAATTGTGAAGTGAAGCGTTCCGAGTGCTTAATGCAAGATTGTTTTATGCTATGTTTACATGTGGGCCCAGCCTCGGCCAATCGCCATTGTGTTAACGGGGTTTCTCCGTTTATGGGCACACCTCTACCATGTGCTCCACCATGTCCTTCAAGCGGTCCACACAGTGGTGACACCCGGGCGTCACTTCCGCACGAATCACAGGAACTTCCCATACTGACCATGCTCGGTGAAAACCTACGTCATGCGGAAGGTGAGGACGCCGTGAGGTCTTTTCAGCCACTCCTCAAAGTCCCCTCTTTGAGGAGTGGCTGAAAAGACCTCAAGGCGTCCTCATCGCCATAATTATGGCGTGCCCAGCACCGGGTTGCTACAGTCGCTGTCGCCACATCGACATGAGATCCCGCCGGCTTAGTGTGAGTTACGAGGACGTTAACGCGGTCGACACGAATATGACGACCGAGACGCTCCGATTGGCTCGGTCCAAGCTCTTTACCAATTAGAGCCAAACGCGGTTAACGATAATCGCGTTAACGTAATACAAGTCGCCATCGAACTACATATTTCAGTTTATTGGATTTGTGATGGGAGGCACTCGGGCTATAAATGGTTTTAATGGTCATATTCTGTAGTTATCTGACTGTAGAACTTCTTTTTGAGGTGGTAAATCATCCAATAACTTCTCTTTTTCTAGGGTATAGCAATAGGGCCAATGGTGTAGCTAGTCCCACAGGGGCCCCGTACCAAAATTCCCACAGGGGCCCCATATAAAAAAAATGTGTTCTTTTACAAATGCTTGGTTTACGACTTGCGTTTGGATAACGTGTTGCGATTTTTTTCTATTTCGGGGCCCTTGTAGGGTGGGGGCCCCGTATAATTGATAAGGCAGGTACGGTGGTAACTACGCCCCTGGATAACAAACCCAAAAGTGTAAAAAAAATACAACCCAAATAACTTTTACAAATAATAAAAAGTAAAAAAACGACTAAAACCCAACTACGACAAAAAAACCCGCTGAAAAAGTATGAAACCAGATTTTCAGGATGCTGAAATAGACAAGGTTACTGGAGAAACAAGAACAGAACAGAAAAGCCGTAGTCACACGTATATATATTTTGTTTCGTACGGGAATCGACCCGCGACACGTGACGTAGCAGGCAAACGCTGAACTACTGCGCCAAACGTGACGTCAATACTATTGCAATATATTAAACATATTCAAGACATTTTAAAACTCACAAGCACTTACCAATTTTGTGAAATCAGTAGTTAACGCCTTTATCGAATTTTTTAATTATTTTCCCCAGCAAAACGAATCGAACATCATAAATTACAATTTTGTAATGATTCATTGCAATAGTTTAAAGATTCAGCGTCGATAAAAAAGAAATTAAAAATTCAATTACCGTTTTTGCCGCACCGATGTTATACGTACTTAACCCTTTTTATCGCTAGCGTCGGATTTCTCCGACGAGTGCTCCTAGTCGCCAGGGTCGTGTGTTTACGTGTGCACACGACCATCTCGTTTAGTTCTTCAATCCTTGTAGGTAACAGAAGAGCTGACGAGATGGAGTATTTGTTCGTGCAATTCTGGCGGAATAAACGTGAGTGTTTGTCGGAAATACCGGACATAAGTGGTTTTAAACTTTTAATCGAAAATAAATTATGAAAAAAAGTTGCTAGAGCTATTTTTTTAAAGCTCAATCAACATTTTGTTTCATAACGATTAACATGTATAATTTTTTTCACCAATCTGCATGGTTCTCATATGTTTTGACCATTACATGTTTGCTGTATGGACTTTAAAAGAGAGTTTGACCCTTGACATTTGTTTCGGTGTTTCTTCTCAGGGTAGTCAGATAGGAAACACCGGCCTCATCTAGTTAAAAATTGACGAGAAAAAAAATTGACGTTTAAAAGTGTTTATAAGAACCTATTTGCAAATATCATTATCATTTTGAGATTAAATTTTTAGGTTAATTTTGTTCACGATGACCAATATCAACGGAAATTGGCCATAGGCCAAATTTAAAATGATATTCTATTTAGAGATTTCGTAGTATCTCTAAATAAAACCTCATCGGAATACTTCGCTTATGTGAGCCCTTCCCAACTCGCATGTCGTAACGCGAAAAAGAGAGGTAACGCCTGGCAACTCTGTTGCATTAGGTCATTCAAATACAGAAAGTATATCCAAGGAGTTCATTCATAACTTGGTTGTGGAGGTCTCATAATAATCAGTGGCTCCATGTAAACACAGGTACAGAGCCATATACGCTTAGACTGAAACCCGATCCTAAGATAGTTGGGAAAAGGCTTAAGAAATGATTGTGCTATATTTACATTTTAATTTGGTAAACAAAAAACCGGCTAAGTGCGAATCAGATCGCGCACGAAGGGTTCCGTACCATTAGGTAAACAACAGAACAACAACAAAATAGTCAAAAAATGGCATTTTTTGTATGGCAGCCCTCGTTTAATGTTTATTTATTATTAATTTTATTATTGAAGTAAAAATACAACTGAGTATTTTACTTTGTAAATATTTGAAGTGCCTACCTGTTGCCATTATTGATATCGAGCAAAAAAGGGCAAAAAAGTCGCATTTGTTGTATGAGAGCCCCATACAACAAAAGCGATGGGAGAATATTATTTTTATTTTATTTTGTTTTTTCGTATTTGTTGTTAAAGCGGCCACAGAAACACATAATTTGTGAAAATTTCAACTGTCTAGCTATCGCTGTTCTTGAGATACAGCCTGGTGACAGACAGATGGGCAGACAGCGAAGTCTTAGTAATAGGGTCCCGTTTTTACCCTTTGGGTACAGAACCCTTAAAAAATGGTAACTTAACGGCAATTTTTTAAAAATCTCATCCGTAGACAGTATTTACAAGAAAATCATAACCCTCTATTGGCTTAGCCATAGTCGGGTAGAAAGAGAAGCTGACTGACTGACATATCAATGCACAGCCGAAACTACTGGGACTGGGCAAGCATTAAAAGAGGATTTTTCCAAAATTCACTCCCTAAGTGCTTGTTTACGGAGACGCAGCGCGTTGCGCGTTTCGTCGTACATTGCAGCAGCGGGCCGCGTCATCGCTCGTGCAAACACAAACATATGGCAATATACCGCACAACGCGCGCGTCTCCGTAATCGAACACTACGGTGCAACACTGCGCTCGTAGCGTGACCTTGCGCGTGTGTCGTGTGTGGCGGTCCCCGTAGCAAAAACCGGACTATTACCTGTGCAATGTCGCTAGATTAACTATAGCGGTGTGCATGTAGTCGTGTCGATGGAGAAGTTTAATGTATTATTACGTAGCAACACCCGCCCGCCCGTTCGATGGCGTAGAGCCGCGACGGAGCATTTTCTTATGGGGCCGCGCGGGCGCCCTCTTATTGCAGCGTTGGCTGTAAAAGGATGAAGCGGGGTCCAAAGTTTGTATGGAGAAACCCACTCTAATGCGGGTGGGGCCGCTGCACACTGTGTAATTTTGGCTTATTTGTGGCCAGGTTCAGTTTATGTGTTTATTTGATAGCTTTTACTATTTTGGAGGCTTATCAAAGACAATGACATTTTTTTTGAGTAGTTTTGGCTACATAGCAATTATCGAGAAAACCCCATAGAAACCATAGAAATGCAATATCTTTGTTCAAGTACATCAGTAACGAATAAATTAAGTATCTTCTCATTAAGAAAATACAAAACTATAATATTGCCAAAAACTAGATTCGAAACGCGGATAATTAAGACGTCATTCAATGTTTTTAGCAAAAACATAAATATTTTTTGCCGGTTTTTTTTTTTAAATTACCGCATTTTCTTTTTAATGAAAAATACGACATAATAATACATTTGAATAAAAAATAATAGGTCAAAAGAATAAAGGAGTGATGAGATAAAATTAAAAAAAAAATTGTTTAGGGTTGTCACTAACCTTGAAATGGTTAACCATTTGATTAATTTATTCTGGTCATTAATAAAATCGTCATTTGATTGATTTAAATTATACTAGATTATTTAAATGAATATATCACGCGCACAAAAGCCTTAGCATTTTGAACCAATTTCGAAAAAGAAGGATGTTTCAATTCAATAGAATATTTTTTTCTATTTTATTTATATTATATGACCTTTATTATAACCTATAAAGTTATACTTTCCTAAGTTTTATATCATGCGGCTTAGAAATAGAATCTAAGAAGTTTCAGGAGTTTTGCAATGATGTCGCAACAAAATAAGTTCAAAAATACAGGTCTGTCACCATGCAACAAAATTTAATGCATGGTGCACAAATTATTGATTCTATTCCTATATCTATAGGAATGCTCTCAGAACAAGCCGGTGAATGACGCAACAAATTTTAGCGCTACGATCGTGAGCATCACACTCGTAAGTTCAGCCGTAACGCAACCATCTTTGACTTGATTCACCGAGCTTTAGAGTCTTCTGACCAGTTTTTGGCAAAAAAACAATAAACGGTCTAAAACTTTTAAAGCCGACTCAGGATAACGTACTCATACACGGCGACCAGTTGTTGCAACAAACTGTCGATGTATTTGAATGTGATTCCAACGATATCAACATCGTGTTATCGTCAGACGAAGTATTTATCGATTGCGATAATGACGACATCGACCAAATATAACTTTTTTATTTGTTTTTATTTATCGTTTGGACAACCCTATTTCCACAGAAATTTCTAAAATATTTAGAAACGCTTTTTCTCACCACCCCTTTGAGTCACGTATGTATTTTTTTAGGACGTGATAAACTACAGTTTTGTACATATTTATAGCAAAGAAAAAAAAATGCGGTAATGATAGGGGTATAAAAAAAATCAATAAAAAGTGAAATTCAAAAATTCAAAGCTACAGCTCCTTAATTTTTTATATGGATAAATATTCTGATATTACGTCGTTTGTGATATTGGAAAAAACGATAACATTCATAGTTTTGGAGAAAAAAAAACAATAACTTTTCTTTGAGGTCGTTGAACTTTTACAAAAAAAAATTTTTCTCTGAAAATGTTGACAATTTTACCGTGGGATTTTTTACCAATTATTAAGTATCACAAGTTCTTTCGAATTAATACATAAAATATATCTGGCCACATCTAAGTCAAAATTACAGACTGCGCTGGTAGAAGCTGTTAATCTATAAATAAGTAGTTGAAATATGTTGCAATGCACAGTGGCAACAAAAACTGAAAATCGGCCAAATTCGGATACGAGCATTCTAGTTCAATGATGGCAGCATAATTATGTTAGTAGATAATTATGTGAGTAGACAGGATTTAAGACTTATTAATCTTATCATGAAAGGTAAACAAAATTTTCTTTTTAAAATAGGAATGTCTCATACTGTGCGAGTCAAACTAAACCATGACTTTAATAAAACGAAGATTGAATTTTAATTGCACCTAATTAAATCTAAGTAGTTAATAAATACCAAAAACTTTGATATATTCGAATGAAAAGAAACAATTACACAGGTAACAGGTATGTGACCTCGTAGGTTACGCTTGCTCCTACTAATTTCTTTTACGTGAAACGCTAATTACTTTTCATAATCGTTATTTTTTTTATTGCATTTTTTCCTAACTAAAGACATAGTTACGTAAGCACGCCGTTTTTCATGGCGGGTAATCATCAATTAAATATTTTTTCAAGGCGGGTAATCATCAGTTAATTTTTTTTCGGGGTGGGTAATCATCAATTAACTTTTTCCGCTCCGGGTGGAGCGAGATCCCTGTTATGATTTCACACAATTAAACTTATTAAAACCATCATTATAACCAACTTGACCGTTTTTGGTAAGTAGGTACATTCAGTACCAAAATAGTAAAATTTGGGCTGAGCAATAAGTGTTAATTTTAATTATTTCCCATTTATTATTTTTAATTATTTTAATTAGGAATAATTTTAGTATAACTCTGCATTTATTTTAATATTTTTAGTACTGACGATATACTCGTTTGATCAGTTTTTAAAACGGTCACGCTCATTATAACTCTGATTGTGTAAATGCATACAGGGCATTACCGCAAACGTAATTTTTATTAACATAATGTCAGGTACAGTAATTACGTGGCATATAAGTTGAACCAAAATAGCGATCGACCGCTATCGAAGCCTATACATCGAAGTAACAGATTTTCAGTTCTCAATAGAAGTGCGGCATAGCGGCCATTTCAGTTCAACTTATTTGCCGCTTACTATATTGAGCTGTAAATTGCAAAACACGTACGTAAATTTGAATGTTGCTGGCTACCTGGTACATTCACTTTAAAAAGATATAGTCGTGTTTATGACACACGAACTGGAGTAGCACTGAAGGGGATATTTATAAGCCGGTATTTACTGTTAATATTTGACCGCCAAAACTACGGTAAAGCGAGCTAAACTTTGAGAAAGAATGACAGTCCTATCTCTCTTCTTCCAAGTTGACATTTAACTGAATAAATAGAAAGGCAGAATGACAGTGTTGACGTAATATGTCTATAAAATAGCAAAACTAGCGCAAAAAAGAAAATGCGTAATGCAAACGATCATTTTTCTCTGTCAACTATTACGAGTATTATGCTCGGGCCACACCTGCGTCTATCGTGACGCAGTTTGGTCAGTGATGCGCATAGTTCGGTCTGCGTAACACTTGACGCACGATAGACGGAACATCTAAGGGTTATATTCACCAATAAACATCTAAAGGTACAATTCCGAGATGGGCTGCAGACCGCAAAACGCAAACGCAAACTGCAAGCGATACTACTTGTTTCTATTGAACCCCTTGAAAATGATTCCGAGCACGACAGCACTGCGACCTGCAGCCGTGGCACGAAACGACCGCAAACTGCAGCACCAGTGGTGTCGTGAACCGCAGAGTTCACACATACAAAAATGACGACTTTTTCGGAAGGTAGTGAAGAGAAGTTGAACTTTGTTGCTGATCATCCATACAAGTCGTCATCTTCCTCTTCTAACAAAAGTAAAGTATCGATAGCGTTGTTGAATAATCTGTCTCGTACAAAGGTACTGGCTGAAGTAGCTGAAACATCGTTCTATGCATTGTGCAACCGTGACGTGCCCCGTGCTTGGAATAGAAGCAACTGCGACCGCAGGCAGCACTACGGTCAACCGAACCCGCTAGCTGCAGTGTCACCTGCGGTTGCAGTCTGGAGCCCGTTTCGGAATTGTACCTTAACAATATTATCAGTTGTTCCTGAACTGCGTAGAAGCTCTGTCGAAATAATAAAGTGAGCAAAGGGTCATGATCATCACTATATTGTTTTGATCACGCTTCACGCAACTCATTGCCTCATATCGTTAAGTATAATGAAGTGGGGATTAATGAATACCTATATATATTAATTAAGATAAGATTCAATTTGGTATTGATTTCTGATTCGATATTTTTTGTTCAGTACTTTCTTTATATATGTAATCCAGCATGATCTTATCATCATTATATTCATTTCACGCAAAAAATGGGCATTGCTGGACATAGTCTACTCCAAGCGTCGTCACGGCGGCCGGTCCTGTGCGTCTCGCATTCAACGGATCCCCCTTCCCACCTTCAACAGGTCATCAGTCTACAAAATATTGCACAGTAATTCGATACAATTATGACGTTGCTAATGAGCACAGAATTAGCACAATAATTTTTCAGCAAGCAAAACTTATGAAGCTGCGGCACGCATTGCGGTCACGATAGACACAGGTGTGGCCCAAGCATTACAATCATTACATAACAAGCATTACAAATCTCATATACAGTTGCAAAGTATATGAGAGATAGGCAGCAATATGTGGAGTATGCAGGACACCGGACGCGGCCATATTATACCAGATCTGGCGTAAGCCAGGGAAGCAATTTAGGCCCATTGGAATTCGTTTTGATGGTAAATGACCTGCCGGATGTCATACAAGAGGCTAAATGTCTGTTGTTCGCGGACGACCTCAAGTTATCTCTCGCTGTGAGAAACACGGAAGATTGTGAAACACTGCAGAGAGATATAGACAGAGTCGTTAGCTGGAGCAAGCAGAATGGGTTGCAGTTCAATGTGTCGAAGTGCGCGACTATCTCATTTTCACGGGCGCGCGCACCTATTCAGTATAAGTACACGGTGGATGGAGTTGAGTTGACCAGGGTAACGGCTGTGAGGGATTTGGGTGTTCATTTTATTACTGAGCTTACGTTTCGTGATCATATACTCAAAATTTGTAAAAAAGCATACAGGAACTTGGGGTTGGTTCTTCGGATGGCTAGAGGCTTTACAAATATAAAAGCTATTATAGCTTTGTATAATTCTTTAGTTAGGAGCCAACTAGAATGTAACGCAGTTATCTGGGCCCCACATGAGACTAAATATAGCCTCATGTTGGAGCGGGTGCAAAATAAATTTATTTACATGAAGCTGTACGGGGTTTATCCTTTTTATCCGCTAATGTATCCTACTCTGTTTATCCTAGGTATGGTCGGATATAATGAACTAAGGGTCAGGAGGGAACTCACACTCGCAACCTATATCTTTACGGTAGTTAGGGGAAGGATACACAATGCGGATATTTTGGCTAGGGTAGGTTTGTGTGTGCCGGACGGGTACGCGACGCGTCGGCGGCGACCGCGCATGCTGGCGGTGCCGCGCGCGCGCACTAAGTTGCTGAGCGAGGCGCCTCTGACGCGCGCGCTGCGCACGCTCAACCTCATAGCTGAAGACGTGGATATATTTTATTGTACTCTGAGTGAATTTACTAAGATAGCACTTTTTAAAATTTGTTACGGTTAAGATAATTTAATAAATCTAGTTTATAATTTAGTAATAAGAAACCTCAATATCGATTTGGATTAGTCTGTAAGGATATTGCTGGGAATAAATAAATAAATAAAAAAAAATAAATAAATAAATAATAAACCCCGAATTGACAGTGGAGGACCGCGAGATTTAATAACAAATATATATTTATATAGGGTGACTGGTAATTAGTGAACGATACTTAAACACATGATTGTAGTCATGATAACAAACAACTTTTACTATGGGACTAAGTCTGAAATCACGAAAAAACTCAGCCAAGTTCAGTACATTTTGACCAGTTAAGCGATCACAAATGTACTGACCAATAGATTTTTTTCGCGATTTCAGGTTTGGTCCCATAGTAAAAGTTGTTCGTTATCATTACTACAATCACGTGTTTGAGTATCAGGAGAAGCAAATGAAACTAAACGAAAAAAATATTAAAAATACAGATTCAAATATTTTTTAATTTAGAACACAGATAATTAATTGTTAATTTGTTGGTAATAACAAATTATTGTGCACAAAATCATATTTATTTGTGATATTCTGATCATAAAACAATTAAAATTTTCAATAAATATTTAAACCTTAAAAATATCCACCACTTTGCTTCAAAAAAAAGTAATCACCGTTTGCCGTTACAAAACAGGAAGGAAAAAAACGTCTGTTACGATAAATTAAAAAAAAAACACGAGGCTGATATACATGGCAAATTTATTATATGGACCTAATCGTAGTGCGATAAGAGTTAGTTTTCGAGGAAGTGTATTAAAAAACTTTTGCTGTTTGGTATTCGGTAATTAAGCAATAATGATAAGCACGTAATTAGGTATTGACTGTTTTGATAAGGCAAAACACCATTAAATCAGATAATATGTCGTTGGTGTGTAGGCTTAAGCGCCACATTTACATTACGTCGAGACGAAGATTTGGAGTGGGTGGGTTTTTTTTATGGTACGTAAAATCATCCAATGACAAATCCCGCCCTTGGGCGAAGCGGGAAGTAGTGTCAGACTCTTACTGACTAAAAACCTACCCCGTTCCTTCGTTGTCTATCGTGCCTGGGCCGGGTATTCCTTTCGGAAGCTGACCCATGACCCCAGCAGTGACCCCATGACCCCAGCAGTTTGCCACTATGTCTAATTTTTTCTTACGAGGGGGTGAGAAGAGCCTTCGTAGGTCTTACGTAAGATCACGAAATATGCGCAAAGTAAAGATTTAAGTATCGTGTTTGTGCGTGTGCGGTGACGCGCGACCTGATGAGTAATCTTATGGTAAGCGGTTGCCATGGCAACAGTCAGTGATGTTCGCAAATAATCAGGGCCTCAAGTCTACTATTACAATATTGTCAGAATAATCTATCATTGATTTCATAATTGTTGATTTTGATGCTACGTTTACATGAGGGCCCTGCCTCGGCCAATCGTTATTGTGTAGCCATTGTATAAACGGGGAAACCCCGTTAACACAATGACGATTGGCCGAGTCTGGGCCCACATGTAAACGTAGCATGACAAGTTTGGTACTCTACTAATATAATGGGTTAATTATTCCAATGATCGACCACTGACACTCCATTGAAAGACATGGCTTAAAATAGTAATCTCAAAAATTATGATAGTTCCTTTGATCAGTGGCCTACCATTAGAACGTCATTGTGCCGTTATTGCTTTTAATTTGTTACAAGACTGCGCGTAACATAATTATATTTTTAACTTTATTGATATTTTCACAGCTTCAAGGGACTACAGACCTAAATATAATTATGGTTTTAATTTCAACTCGATACCTCTACAGGAAAAGTTTTTAACCAGTGCGCAAATTTTGACATAATAAACTTGAATATATTTTAATAAACACGTATTTTTTATTTTGATATGTTTCAATAGTAAAAAATTAAGTTAACGCTTACGAGACTTGTTTACTCAGAAATTTATTTTATGGACGTCGCTTGCCAGTCCGTCGACTGGTCGCCCGATTCACGCCGCGCGTCGACCGCTCGCCTGACGCGCCAGCTGGTATCAGAAGTACTCACGCGCGCTCGCTCTATGCGACGGTACCTACTAACGCGGTGCGATTATTGACCCCAGTTTAGCGATACAATTTTTTAAGTTTAGACTGTGTAAAGTTATTTGTAAACGTAATTCCAATTTATCCTTCATACTTTCATGGGCTTAGGACCATCAAAATGCAGAAAATAAATCATAATAAATAAGTAAGAAAGTAGGTAATACGTTTTAATCCATTCAAAATAAAACATTTAGGTATGATAGGTATTTAGACATGGTACAATTTAGATTGAAACAATTGCATTTTGGCGTATTTAAAAAATTGTGGTGTGATTTAAAAGGCTCGACGTGGTGCTGGGTCTGGGTCATGGAGTTGTTGTACCGGCTGAAAGTGGTATGGATGGAGTCCGGCTGTATTTAGCAGCTTCCATACTGCGCTTTGGCTAACACCAAAACGTCGTTCTGCGTCGTAGGTACTGGCTCTTGGATTGCGTTCAAAAAAATCGGCTTCGACTGCCAGTCGAGGTCTGCCAGACCCTTGTGCGTGGCTCGGTGTTCTGAACTGGCCGTGATCAAGCAGCCTTTGGTTAGCTGCTAAAATTGTCCTCTCATTAGGGACCGTAGGATTGAGGATCCCTTGGGCTCGCATACGAGGTACGCTCTCCCTTTCGTTTCTTCTTCGTGCTGCTCGTAAATAATCATTGCTTAACAAATACACTCGCACCATTTCATAATACTCGCGGTGAGTAAAATGAGAAATTGTCACTACGCTAGTCTAGTACGCGGCACACGCGCAGGGACGGCGAAGGGCGCAAACGTCCGACCTCGGCTTCCGTAAGTGACGTACTGCATGTGCATGCGTTTTGTTTATCAAACGCCGGCGCCGCATGCCCCCGCACCCCCGTCTCGTGCGCTGGGCGTGGTCCAGCGGCCGGCGGCCTTCGCGTTTTCATTCATGCTCATTCATAGTATTACTATTAAATTATATCCATGTCTTGCTTATTTCAAATTGGGACAAAGTGGAAAAATGAGAAAAAAAAAAGTCATAAACTAAAAATGGAAATGTGTTCTACTGCTTACACTGAGCCACCAAAAAAAATTTACGCAGTGGTTAAAAAATTTTCCTGTATATACGTTCTCGAGATAAAGGGTCTTGACAGACAGACGGACAACAAAGTGACCCTATAAGGGATTTTAGGTTTGGTCCCATAGTAAAAGTTGTTTGTTGTCATGACTACAATCACGTGTTTAAGTATCGTTCACTAATTACCAGTCACCCTTTATAATTATGTTTTTTTTATGTCTGTTCGCGGATAACTCCGTCCTTTATGGACCGATTTGCAATTAGTTTTTTTCTTTCCACTTGAAAGGTATGCTTTCAAAGTCAGCAGTCTAGTCAGTAGATTGGAGTAATCTGCAATGTAATACAGGTATGTGCACTCAATTCACTAAGCCTCCATTTCTAGAATGGGTCCCGACTGCTACAATTTATCTTGTATTTAAAATATTATATAGTTAAGTGCAATCGGGTACAATGACTTTTTTGTTTTAGGGCTTTTTCATAAATACTCAGAAAAGCAGTCGGGTTTTTTAGTTTTTTAAATTACCATTTTTATTTTTATTTTTTTAGTTTTATTTTAATACGATATCACTTTCACAGTAATTACGAATCTAACGACACCTCGCAAACTAAAATCCATCGAGCCGTTCAGGCCGCAGAGCGTGCCAAACAATTATACATACATACATACAAACATACATACATACAAAGTTACAAACATACATACTCTCGAAAAACATAACCCTCCTTCTGGCGCAGTCGGGTAAAAAGGATGAATCACTGCTGAGAGACCGCTATCAAACGACATAGTTTTCTGGCCGCCTCCGATTTCGGTTTTGATAGAATACTTTGGATTAGATCTACATCGAATCTATTTAATTTCAGTTTGCTCAGCAGTGAGTTGCGTTCATCTTTATTTCGGACACTTCCATCATCAAACTACATAATTCATAATAAAACAATGTATCCCAGCAGTGTTTGGGTTTACTGGAATTATAATGAGAAATAGGCACTCTGGTTCAGGGACTGCATACCGAAAAAATATCGATTATAAGGTTTAACGGTATGACGTCATACCTTTTTATTTCAATACCTCAAAATAACGGTACCTAAACCTCTAACATTAAGGAATCCTTTGAAACCTCTACTCCCGCGCTTTTTCGTCGTGCCAATCGCAATACACTTGTCGCGATAGCTGGCAACGTCGCATTTATCGTAGGTACTCGCACGAGAAATAATTTCGGTTGAGGTTGATAAACCGGAATTATTTCGGTTGAGTAAAGGTTAAATAAAGGTATAGCAGTACCTAAAAAAAAAAGCGCTATCGTTATTTTATACCGGGAGCATAACCGCAAATCTTAACCGGTTTCGGTCTACCTTTAAAATAAAGCGGTACCGTATTTTAATACCGGTAGCGTAACCGTATAGGTACCTTAACCGAAAACGGTCCCTGCTCTGGTTATAAGTGCATCGCAACTGCAAAGTGTGAAATAAACTGACTTCACTAGAAAAAAAAACCACTAAAATGATACCACAAAATAACTTTAATTAAAACAAACAATACCGAGCAACACCATTTAAAAAAACTAGGTAGGTACCAAATAATGCAATGTTGCAAATTAACCTAAAATTTCGTACTATTTTATGTGTTCATCACATAAAATAGTACTAAATTTTAGGTTAATTTATCAAAGTTTGATATTTTTTATTGCAGTAAGTACATAACTTTTTCCTAAATTTGAAATTTCGTGAGATTGTTGAAGATAATAAGCAGTGATAGGAATAGGTAGTGCCTTTGATTATATACCTGTCTAGATGCCACATCGACCGTACAAAACGGCCACAATAAAGTCTACCATATTTGGTAGACTCGCTTCTCCCTTACGTCAGTGTCATTCTAAAGACCTAAGGATAACGTGCTCGCGAGAAATAATTAATTATGCCGGTTTGTGCTGTCAGACTGTGTCGCAATTATGTGGGAAACCTGTATAATAACAGCAAGATCAGTTTTCATCGGTAAGTATTATTATTTTACCACTATTATTCTTAAAATCGCGATTTTTTAATTCGTTATTTTGAAGTTTAATCTGATTAGCCAGTGTTGTCAGTTTATTACTAGGGAGATTTGCCGAAATTATGGGAGACAAAATACAAATATCATTACATCATCTTTCGATCAAGAGAACATTATTATTTTAAAAATAACATTATTTGGTTGGTCAGTAAATGATAACTTATCTATACCTACAAAATAAATGAAACCCATGAAGCCCTAAATAGTATTTTTGTTAATTACTTTCTAATATTGTGTGTTTCAGTTTTCCTACGGATCCAATACTTGCAAATCGCTGGAAATATATAATACTGCGGACTCGAAATGATGACCCGTGGAAACCTCACAAGACTTCAGTCGTGTGTTCGGAACATTTTTCTGATGATGATTTATACGTTACAAAAAAGGGTTTACGACGGCTAAAGAATGAGTTCTTGCCGGTTCTTCTCCATAGGAAACGACCAATTGGAACCATGTGTTAGCTTCTGACGTTTTATAATTGCCCATGTGAAATAAATGCTTTTAAGTTTGATTTCCTTAAATGATTGCATCAGCAAGGAGGATATCCGCAGGAGAACCAAGGTCGCCAACATAGCCCGAAGAATCCCCGAACTAAAGTGGCAGTGGGCAGACCAAATTTCGATGGGGCCGAACAGACAGAGGCGCCCGCGAACAGGAAAACGCAGTGTTGGAAGGCCTCCCACAAAGTGAATCAATGGCCTGGTGAGTGTCGCGGGAATGCGGTGGATGCGAGATGCACAGGACCACTCATCGTGGTGACACTTGGGGGAGGCCTATGTTCTACAGTGAATGTCCTGCGGCTGAAATGATGATGATAAAAATAAATAGTACACTAATCTCAGGCACTAGTTTTCTGGCGTTTTCGGTGCAGCCGTGAAGCCCTTATTCCTGCTATATTTTCACAACGGAAACATTTTTTTTTTGTTTTGTGTAATTACTTATGTAACTGGAGTATTGTGTATATTTAAGTCTGTGCTACATAAATATATTTTATTTTCTTCTTTAATCTAAAAAATAAGTATTTCATTAAACCGAAGGAAAAAGGAAAGTTAATAATTTGGAGTAGGCATCCCTAAACACGCACACCTTGACAGTTTGACGACAATAAGTACACGAGCGGTACTCACACATATCACGCAATTGGAGACATTTTCAGCGCGTCGTTTGTTCAGAATGCTCTATCTAGACAGGTATATAATCAAAGGGTAGTGCCTATTAGCCTAAACTTCGAAGAACAGAGACAAAAAACGGAGACTTCCTTAGGACTAAATTATTTCCGGGACATCTGTCTCGAAATTTCGAGACAACACTTAAATACATTTAAAAAAATGTGTTATTTGGAATAAGTAATTCGTCTATATTTATCTAAAGTTGGGATTAGACATCACATTTATAATTTATAACTCCATAATAACAACTTATCCTATATCAGCCTATCCTATATTAGTCTATACAATCCCTCTCCTAGAGAAGAGGCCTGAGTCCCAGCAGTGGGAACATTATATTGATGCAATGCAATGCAAGGCTATATCAGCCTAGTGACACACACTGCGTGTGTTTGTATTGTTGTGATCAAAGAGGTCTTCTTAAAATGTGCATGATATAGATGACTTCCATATTTTTTTCACGCCTTTATCCCGGAGGAGTAGGCTGAGACCACAGACTATGTTATATCTAATACCTATGCAATAACTTATATTATAAATGTGATAGTTTGTATGGATGTCCATTACTTAATTCCACTGAAATGCTGAATTTGGTAGTGATATAGATTAAGGTGTGGATTAGCACATAGGCTACTTCCTATTAAAAAAAAAAGTATAGTTCCCATGGGACACAAAAACAGTAGTACACGCGGGAAAAGCCGCGGGCATTAACTATTTAAAAAAACGTAAGGGTCCTTTCACACCACCGATATTGTCTGGCAATTCTTAGGAGATTTCCATGCAAAAAAAAACCCTCATTAATATTAAGATCATACCACTTTGTATACCTACATTCTGGCAAATAAATGAATTATTTATTTATTTTAAGTACCTTTTTTTAATGATAAAT
This sequence comes from Leucania comma, assembly GCA_958295575.1. Classification (NCBI taxonomy): domain Eukaryota; kingdom Metazoa; phylum Arthropoda; class Insecta; order Lepidoptera; family Noctuidae; genus Leucania; species Leucania comma. Next base: position 14,878,885 of record OY282477.1, on the reverse strand, counting down.
TGTTTTTACTATAGAGAATGCTAAAATGATAAAAAAAAAACCATTTTATTATTTGAAAGATTTTTTTTACACTTAAACTTTAGAAATCTCATTAAACTTAGCCGAGAGTGAACTAGAAAGAAGATACTTACTTCGAAACGTGTACAGCTTCTTATAAAAACATTGTGATTCATTGTGTATTACGATCAACAAGTCATTTACAAAATGTTCTCCAAAAAAAAATTCAGAAAATTTTATAGTTGTAACGACTGTGTATGTTATTTAATAAGATATCTAGTCGCAAACTTTAGGTAAATATAGACGAATTACTTATTCCAAATAACAATTTTTTTAAATGTATTTAAGTGTTGTCTTGAAATTTCGGGATAGATGTCTTGGAAAAAATTTAGTTCTAAGGAAGTCTCCGTTTCTTGTCTCTGTTCCTCGAAGTTTAGGCAAATAGGCACTACCTATTCCTATCACTGATAATAAGTACTTTGCTGAAAACAAACCAAAAATTTACCTAGGTACCTACTTATTCATTTGTTTCTTTAGATTCTTACGTAAAAAATATTACCTACACATGGATGAAAAAGTGCAAAAACTCGTCTTACGTATAATATTATTATTTTTCTTGCATAACCTCGTAGCTTCCTCGGATAATATTGTTTCCAGTTAAATTATTAAAACGATAACAGAATCCGACAGAAGTATCTGTTTAGTATTTTAAGATCTACAAATCAACAAGAAAAAACAAAATGTCCTTGAAATAACTGGTCTTATGACCTAGTAAAACAAAAAACTAACAAAAATGTCTGTATCTTCGCAAAGGTAAAACGTTACATCAGTATGAATATAACGCATTCATTCACTACTATACAAAATCATACGTCAAACTAGTGTTAAGCAAAATTGGTCCTTATTTTTAACGTTACACACCTGTTGTTCGGTCGGCACACACGTTGCTATACTCCGACCAGATATAAACGATGATAGAACTGCACTTCACTATCAACTTGACTGCCATCTCAAATCGGCCGGGTTACGCGCACATGCGCATTGGAGAGACAAGCCATTATGAATTTGAGCTGAGCATCACCTAGCGCACGGTACGAAACGTGGTGAATCGAAAGTTGCTGTATTGCACGAGTAAATGTGATTAATAATTTGGTTCTTTATAGTTTCACTGTGGTTCGGTGGTAGTGTTGTTTCGTTATGGGGTCGGCTGTCCCTTACAGAATGAGGGAACGCGGGGGCCGGGCGGGTAGCGAGCTTAGCGCACGCTCCGCAGCCCACGACTGACACAGACAAGGTCACCGGAATATGGACGTTACGGGGTGACTCACCTTTTACAAAAAAATATTCTTTTATACACTACAAGACAGACACATAAGTTCGATTTTCCATAAAACGGTCCGACACGCGCGAGTCCGGATGGCGTACTGAGTGTAACAAACATATGTTCCGCGCACCGTGCGTTTACAAGTTTTTGTTTAAAAACAAGTTTAGAGGACTACCCTTATTATATTAGTACTAGTGACCCGTTTATCACGCGTCGCGCGTCGTATTAATTCGCTAGCCATTCACCCCTTTGTAGCCTATCTATTGTTATTTCTCCGGCCCCAAGTTACAGATACTGCGCAGTTTGGGGACCATTGTAATATTTGTTTTTTTTTTATGTTTGTGCTAGGTTCAGCACAATTTTTAATTCTAATTTTTGTTTTGCCTTAAATATAACATAAGTAGTAGGTAGATAGTATTTATTATGACACTTTGATCTACTTTTTTACCGTTTTGTTACATTAACAACAGTGGCAGAAACTAATTTTAGGTACATCAACTCCTGTCGAATTGAAACTCTCTAATATTAAAGGCCAAATTCACCAATAAACTAATCGCGATTATGTAAAACAAAACACAGTTTGAGCGCCTAATCGAGATTGTAGCTTCATTTTGCGTTTCACCGCGATGAATTGAACCTAGTTTACGCTAAACTCAGTTTCAATTATTTTCTTGTCGCCCATGTTTACGACACGGGTCTTTAAACTAGATTACACTGAGCTCAGTTTAATTGAACTAAGTTTTTATATTGGATGATGAACCAATGACCAACATTAAGTTACGATTATTGTAATTTAAGACAACAATTTTCTAATAATGGTTCAACATTTTTTTTTAATTATTTTTTTTGTTAAAAAAATCACAACTTGTTACCGATATCCATTTAATGTTATACTACGCGTATAACAAAAAACTTTTAAAGTACGCCGCACATAAGTTGAACCATTTTCTGTGGTTGCGCGCTGCCCCTCACTTTGATTGAGACCCAAAAATCGGTTACTGCGCACTCAAAGTCGCATTCGAAGTGAGGGGCCTCGCGAAACCATATCAAATGGTCAACTTATTTGCCGCGTACATATCGATAACTATGTTATATTTGTGTACTTATAATCTATATATATAAAAGAAAGTCGAGTTAGTTACACCATTTATAGCTCAATATCGGCTGAATCGATTAGGCTGAAAATTGGCGGGAAGGTAGCTTAGCACCAGGAGGACATAGGATAATTTTTATACCGTTCAGTAAAAAAAAAAACCAAATCCTGCTCATTTATAGGGTAGTGTAGAGTAGAGTAGGGTAGAGTAGGGTAGAGTAGGGTAGAGTAGGGTAGAGTAGGGTAGAGTAGGGTAGAGTAGGGTAGAGTAGGGTAGAGTAGGATAGTGTAGGATAGTGTAGGGCGTAAGAGCGGGAGCGAAGCCGCGGGCAAAAGAAATGGTTAAGGGTCTTTTTAAATCGTGTATTCGTGTAGCCCCGTATCCCGCGTCCGTATTTCACACATTACAACCAATACTTGTAGGAGAAGGATACATTTGCGGAGGTTAAGCGTGGGGAGCCATCCCGCATGCGTGATAAAATCCGCACGATATTAAATAAACCTTAACAATAAAAAGAAAATGATGAGGAAAGTGCCAGGGTAGGTTAGATACGCGAAATACCTAAATTTTTTTTTAGCTTATCTTATTTCATGAAAAAGTCATTCAATAGGCTTAGCTAAAAAAAAGAAATGTAAAGATAATAATGATATGATTTTAATGATTACATAAATCTGTAAATACGGTGTTATGTGACCTTAAATCATATTTTAATTTTATCATAAATATTATATTCATATTTTTTTAAACTGTCAAGCTCGGTGTCTGCATACCTATTGTCTTTCTATTGTGTCTCTAATTACGGTATTTAAAAAGAAAGGAAGAAATGACTAGGTAACCATGGAGTTTATTGCCGGTTTTTTTCCATAGGAAACGACCAATTGGAACCATGCTGTAATGATACGACTGCGTGTTCTAAAGTACTCTTTATTAATATAAATAACTAATCTTCTAAACTATTAAAATACACTAGTCAGCAGGCACACACACGCTCATAATTAACATAATAAATAACACAATAATAAAATATCTAGGGCGGTCGTACGTCAGATGTAAAGATGCTAACACATGCACTAGCTTTTGACGATTTGTAAATGCCCTAAACAAAAATGTAGGCCCATGTGCAATAAAAATATTTTGAATTAAGAATTAATCAGCATACAAGATGACACTGACCTGCAAAGTGCAAAAAAAAAAAGAAAATTTGCATATCGCGTGCTACCCTGGAATATTCCCCTTAAATTGGACTTGCGGATGACGAGCAATGAGTAGTTTGGCCGTCCGATAATTTTCAGGACTTAGCCCGAATAGTCGTGCATGTCGCGTATGATGGCCATCGGTGTCGACGTCACACAAAATTCACACTCACAGTAATATAGAATGACGGGAAATGTTATAGCGATAATAACAAAATACCTTACTTCAGTTCAAAGTGTTTATTCCATGGGCGGCGAAAGAGTGCTTTTCTAATATGTGATTAGAAAAGCACTCTTTACATCGGTTTTTATACACAGAAATTAACAAGCATAAAAATTCACTATGAAGGTAGAAAAATATTTAAAATAAATAAATAGAACGGAAATCGTCACGGTAAATTCATATTTAAATATGACCGTATGCTCTGATATTTTAAAGAAATAAAAAGGAACTGGTCAAGTTAAATCCTCACAAGTTTAACCGGATACTGTAATATTTTTATTAAATTAGAAAGGAAGTCGTCATTTAATTCGTTATAAATTGAACAGGATGTTGTAATATTTAAAATAATTCGAAAGGAAGTTATCAAATTAAATCCTTATACAAATTCAACAGGATATCGCAATATTTTAAATAATTCGAAGGAAAGTTATCAAATTAAATCCTTGTATAATTTCAACAGGATATTGAAATATTTTAAAAGAAATAAGCAGGAAGTGACCAATTAAATCCATATCAAAATGATCAAATAATGGTTTTGCGCCCATATGTCACACAGATGTCAAAAAATCCCGTAAGAGCAGCAGGGCCGAAGCCTACTGGGACCATGGATTAACTTCCAAAAGGGAAACCCAGGGTCCTGGAACGCAAGGCTAACAAGGAACATAGGTGTGGATTTTAGCCAGTAAAAGTCTGACACGACCTTCCGCTCTATCCTAGAGCAGGGAAAATTAAAATTGACTATATGACCAACCGCTAGGCAAAAATGAAAACATGATATAGTAATGATATAGTACATGATATTAGTTGGCTCTATAAAAAAAAATCGAAATCTGACTCTAGCTTACGATTTCAAACGAGTAGGTATATCTACGAGGTTACGTCACGGAAATATTTGAAAGTTACATAAAATAATAATAATTGTTTTTTAAAAGGATCTGGCAAAAACAAAAATCTTAAATAGTTATTAGGTTTTCTTTTTTACCCGACTACGGCAAAGGAGGGTTATGATTTTGACAGGCTATATATGTATGTATGTATGTATGTGAATATGTTCATCTGTTCCCTCATAGCTCCTAATCTATCTATCTTGTCCGCTAAACATAGGCTACGTGACGTATCACAAAACTCGTTATGGCGCCCTCTAGCGGACAAAAAGTCATGTTTAAAAAATAAAAATGAGATCAATACGCCGTGTTTGGTATAATTAAGTGGGAGTTCTGTTCCTCGTCAGTGTTCACTAGGGCCGACTAATAGAGGCAAGCCGGAGATGAAGAACAAGAATTCTTTAAAGGGATTCACTTGCACATTTCCAAAATATTGTTCAAATGTAAAGTTACGCCCTCTAGCGGACAAAAAGTAATGTGTTAAAAAAAGTGATTTAACACCAAAATTGTTTAAATAAAAAAAAAAGTAGAAAAACTAAAACCCGACAAAAAACCGACTACGACAAAAAACTAAGGACGACGCTGAAAAAGTATAAAACCTTGTTTATTTCAGCATCCTGAAAATCTTGTTTCATACTTTTTCAGCGTCGTTTATTTTTTGTCGTAGTCGGGTTTTAGTTTTTTTACTAATAAAAAAACCGCTGTTACGGGGCCGCGAAGTCGACATAAACCCGGGCGGAGTTCACACAAAATACGCTGTGACTACACCGGCCCCTAAATAAATAAGTTTATTCCTATTTTTATTTAGGCCATCGATTTATAATGTATTAAGCTAGATCTACATTAGACCGACGCACACGTGTAACACGCCTGATTTGTAAGTAGAACGATGAGTCGACGTCGCGTGTATCAAGTGTAGCTCTACAAGTCTATTTTCCATGTAAAATGTATGTAAACCGACGCGCCCAGATCGGAGTGTATGGCACACGTGTGCGCAGTGTAGTTCTATCTTTATCTACTTACTGTATAAGGAAACTTCGGGACGTCTGTTTTCTGTTCGGTCATGATTTTTGCAGTTCCTGGCATTAGTAAACTGTAACACAAAATAAAACATTGGTACTGTTATTTAGGTACTAGGTACTTGTGTTTAATAACACCAACAAATTATTGCTAGAAGTATCTCTAGCAGGTTGTCAATTCTAATTTTTAAGAAACTTGGGACTTGTCAATCTTGTGCACAAAGCGTTCCACATCATTATGTACTGACGCCAGCATGCCAAGGTTAATGTTCGATTGGTAAAATTTGACAGATTGGGGTAGCATGCCAATCTACCCCAATCTGTCAAATTTTACCAATCGAACATTAACCTTCTCATATTGTAATAAGGTTGAAAATTCATTAACGAAATTTGACAGATTGAGGTAGGTTGATGTGCTGGCTTCACACAACTTTTTTTTTTTTAATATTTTAGTCTCGTCATTAGTTTATAGTACGCGGCAAATAAGTGGAACCATTTGCTATGGTTCTGCGTTCTTTTACAAATCGGTTACTGCGCATTCAAGATCGACCACCATGATGGTTCAACTTGTGTGACGAGCATTAAAATCGATTTTCTGGTCTCAATCGAAGTGGGGGGCTAGACATAAGCATAGAAAATGGTTTAACTTATTCACCGCTATGTATGTTACTTCTTCACGCTGCACAGTATAAACCGTTAAATTTTAGTCGTTTTAATCCCGCGGAAGGTCGATTCGGTACATGAAATATTATCGATTTGTAAAGAAACAATTAAAAAATATAGTACTTTTAAAGTAAACGAGTCAATGACCTTGTAGGTAGTTGTCGGTCGTTGCGTACTAACTACCTACAGTTCATTGGCCTCGCTCAGCTGCCGTTTACTTAAAGAAATTAATTTCGTACATGCGTAAATTAATTCGAGTTTAAAAAAAGCACTTTATTTTTTAATTTTCTCTTTACAAATCGATAGTATTTCATATCAATCGATAGTTTTTTTGTTATCTTATTTCATGTACCGAATCGACCCTCCGCGGGATTAAAACGACAAAAATTTAACGGTGTATTTTTTTCCCAAAAAATCGGACATGCCTTTTTTGTTATCTTATTTCTTAGGCCTTGGGATTATAAATTCGAGACGAGAACTCCCGATTGCCTATTTGATATACAGGGTGTCCAGTAAATAGCACGACATACTGCAGGGGGTGATAGCTTGGGTACTACCTATACCTATCAATACAACACAATATATGTTCAGCAAAATCTTACGGATTTACAGTTTTACAAAATTTTCCGAAATATCGAAAAATCTCTACCTTGAAACAGATTTTTAAGCATCTCGTAATGAAAAAATCCTTTTCTAGAACTTTTTTTACATCAAATTATTCGTGAATAGGTTACTCTACTCATTATAAGTTTTTTTTTTGATCAAAAACAAGAAAGTTTTGAAGAAATAGTTTTTTTTGTTAAAATTTTCACAGAACGATTTTCTTTTCGCATAACTTTAACCTACAGTGGTGAAAAAAAAATGTATGTGGCAGTTTTGAACAACAAACTTAAAAGATAGCCTGTTTAATGGTGATTTAGGAAAGATACAATACTAGTGCATTTTCATTAAAAAAATTCAAAAAAATGCTATTCCTTGAGTGTCTTGAAAACTCTCCGATAACCAAAAACATCCAGTCATCAATTGTTCAAGATGACAGAGTTATGGCTAATTTTGCAAATTTATGTTTTCTTTTTATACTGCCATAACGTATTTGGATTTGTAACGAGGACTGAAATGTTCTTTTTATTTACGCTTATGATTCTACAAACCAACAGATCCCAACTAAGCAGGATCTCGGAATTATTCTAATTCAAATTTTTTGGATAGGGTTGTCACCACATACATGTAATATTTAAATTTAACGTATTTCATAATAGTATCTGAATAAACGATCTTATTTGCTTATTGAAACATAACAACAAACATTTTAAAAAAGAATTAGAGTCCTGTATGTATTTATTCTAAAAATCTTTTGTTTTTAAATGTGCAAATCAAAATCTAATGAAGTTTATTTAAGTAATAAATGGAGCAGGGAAGGAGTCCTCATTATCAAAGAGCCATGGCGCCACTTTGCCTCGACAGGACTTGACCTGGCCTGTTGAGGGATGTCTGCCCGGGCTCTGACCTTCTGACTTAATGCAAGGTGGGAATGAGGGTACCAATCCTCATATTGGTCCTCGAATAGCAGTTGATGAAGCTGTGCATAATTACACAGTTGGTACTCATCATCCTCCGGGAGTATTCGCAAATACGCAAGGAGATTATTTACATCTCCGCTCGTGGCAGGCTCGATGTAGATAAAATATTAATCGAAAATTCAAAATGAATGGAATCAACAATTCGCCCTACTGACTTGTCTTTAAAAGATAGATCAGAACGTATCTTGAATATTTTAGGATTTAACATAACTAAACTTCTTGATGAGAAAGTATTCAAAGAGGCAATAGCTAGATTCACGTCTAAATGTGAAATGTTTACAAAAAAAATGTAAATAAATAATCTAATCTTTTTTGATAAGAAGAACAACACGTGGCTTAAAGAATCACTAAAAAAATATTCAAATAAATTTACCGTTAGACAAGAATCATTTTCGACTCTGTTATTTTTTCTGACTCTGAATCTAAATGTAGTATTTTGAGCCAATCTCCTGACAGACATGAATTTGTACCTCATCATGAGCAACTAACAGATTCCAATACGAACGCATCTCCTAATGTTCAAGATTTACCTATATTCATCGAAGAAAAAACTTTGAATATTACTGTATTACCAACTCGCCACAATCGACACCATTGCCTCGACTTCTTCATGTTTGGTCTTTTTTTGTTTTTTTTTGTTTGGTCTATGACTCATTTAGTGACAGACAAAAACGAAGGGTGTGCAAAGAACCCCAATATTCCTTAGGAAGTGAACAACCTACAAAAGTGTTATTAAAGCTGTTCCGAGTGCATTAGAAGCAAAACGGACCAAAACTAAAAACCGATGCGTCAAAATGTTATTAATTCTTGTCTTGAAAGTCCAATATAACCGACTAAAATATCCACTAGACTTCACGAAGACCCTCGTCCTTATTCTCCAGATGAAGCTTTAGCAATATATACAGATGGGTTGGTATATCTGGTAAGATAAAAACCCCAAATCAATAAAGGAAAAAAATATATAAATAATAAATTACAAGTTTTTGCAAACAGATTAAAAATCAAGAGGTTTTTCCACATATAAAAAAGTGTTCAACGCAAAACAAAAATGTCATCCGGATAGCTTAATTCCATTAGCTAAAGTTTACTGTCACACACTCTTCAAAGATTAATAAACTCATGTGCCAAAATTATATCAGCATATTGAGAACAAAAATATTAGATTTCTCACATTCGCGAATGCGAATATTGATTACGAGCAAAACATCATACTGGTTTGACATTTCGGGTTGGCTAAGTTTAAAACATACTTAGCACAGCCGTTACAAACTGATTGAACAAAGCTACATTAAGTTTACTCAAAAAGATTTGTTATGATTTTTAGGGTTAGTTACTATTATTGTATTTGTTAAATTTAAGTGATATAAATACATGAGTTTGACTACAAACTTCTTTAATATGTTCTTTCGTTTCAATTTGTGACACTGAAAATGTGAAATACAAGTTGTGTGGTAATAAATATAATTTTAAAATCACATCAGTTATATTGTAATTCTACATCCATTTATTCAATATATTATTTCCTTTTTGTTTGTCAAAATAATTCGCCAAATATTAGCATGTTTCTTGCGAATACGAATATTCGTTACATCACTACTTGATACTATTTTCGAAGGAAGTTGGGGGTTGATGTTAGTTCAAGTCAATCATTTTATAAACAGAATTTTTGGATAATCAAGAGTTTGAAAACAGTTTATTTGCCACTACATTTATTCCATTATCGATAAAAACATAAAAAGACTTGTATTCTTTGTTTAAACCCAACTCCAAAATCATACAGGTTTTGCAAATCCAATAACAAAAAGAGACAAAAGATTTTATACTAAATGAACAGAAGTAGATAGAAGACCAAAATATGGATTTGACTACATTAGAAGCAAGAAGAAGTAAATAAGGGTAAAAACTTAACTTTATTTAACATGAATAGATGGCAAGGTACTAAATATAATAACAGAGAGCTCTTTTCAACTTAATTGTCCATTTTACAAAGCAACCTTAACGCAACTCAACAAATTAGACATAATTTACTCTCGGCAAATTGATGTATCGGTTTTCAAATACGGAATAAATCCCTTGCATGCACAAATTCACGTGTTAATGCAAGAGTTCTTACTTCATTTGGACTTCAAGCTTCCTGTGGAGAAATGGGGGAAAAGCAAAGATTCATTGGAAATTTGCTATCGAATTTCGATTGAATCGAAAAGTGTTGAGGAAACAAAAAACGCGTGCAAGAGAGAGTGCAAAAAGGTTTGAAAGTGCTAGTTAATGTTGTGAGACCCAATGCTGGATGCTGGATGCTTCTAGTTATAAGGTAACTAGAATCGTGTACAAAATCGTTGCATTTAAATACGTGACAGAACATATAGGGTATCTAATGACAGTAACTATATGTAAAATTTTCATTCACGGGCAAAATATTAATAGGTAATAGCTCAGTTTTTTCTGTTGGCTTCTTATCAGAGCAAGTCGGTGAAGCGCGAAATAAGTTCTGCCCCCCTAGCCAAGTTACAATCTTCTCGTTTTGCGTTAACGCTTGGATTTGGCCACGCCCCCAATTCCTTTGTTCTAACAAACGAATTGGGGGCGTGGCCAACGCAAAACGAAATGATTGTAACTTGGCTGGTGTTACGATAGAAAACAAGAAAGTCAAAAATCCTACCATGAAAAAAAAATATAGGACTAGTTTCACAGAGCACTGGAATCGTCAGACCCAGAAATTTCCTTCATTAGTCTACAGAACAGGTTGAAAAAACTAAAATTCTTACCTATAATATCCAACGTAGTGAAGTTATTGAAACCGTATGAAATCTTTGCAGAAGACGATTTCGTAGCAACAGAGTACGTCGTAAATTTTCAAATGATTGAAGTATATAACGATAACGACAATGTAACAGAAATTCTTTCGTCCGATCAGTCCGAAGAATAATAATAGTAGCTAGGTATGTATATCAGAAAACAACTATGTAAATTTGTATAAGTATTATCTATTGTATAAGTATCATATATTACTACTTATTAGTATTATCAAATTTTATTTAAAAGGTTATAACTGACTACGTTTCCACCCGCGGCTTCGTCCACGTTGAATTCAGTCATATCGCGCTAAACGTATTTTTTTCAGGATAAAAAAGCTTATGACATTCAGGAATACTGTAAACTACTAACTAATGAATATTTTCTATTTTCAGAACAGGTTCACTAGTTCCAGAGATCACTTTCTACAAACTTTACCTCTTTATATTATTAGTATATGTAGATATATGTAGATTATGTCCAACGAATTCCAAATTAGTATGGCAGAATTCACAAGTCAAATGAAAATGATAATTTGATTACCTAATTACGTATGAGAAAATTGTATCAAATAACTGGCTCGATCCAAAAATTAAATAAAAAAATAATGTGTTTTTTTGTTTTTTTTTTTTTGGCTCTTAAAAATGTTTAATTGAATCAAAAAATATTTTTCTATTTAAAGTGCCGTAAATAATACTCTAATCTTCAGTTAAAGTATTATTCACGAATAAAAAGTTATGAGTATGTACAATAAATTCTGTATAGAAATATTGACAACCCTAAAGACATAATTACCATAGAAAACTTTAGAAGCCTCTAAGTTCGAGATCCTTCAGTATTTGAATCTATTTTTTTCCCCTTTTTATTGATAATTCTGTAGAAAAATAAAATGAAATCCTAAAAATTAAAAATACAACCCTGAAAAATAAAATAAAAATAAAAATTGACTTTTTGGCCTCGCACAGGTCTTTTTTTATATTTCCTCTAAAATAAGTTTCGTTTTTCTTGAATGTATTTTTTTTTTAATTTCATGTTAAGATTAAGTAGTGTTTGTGTTGTGCGAGTCATAAATAAATGATTTTTCTTTAAATTAATTAATTAAATAAATGACTTTTAAACTAAGTGCGCGCGAAATGTCATACAGGTCTGCCATTTGGTGTTATCCAAGTTTAAAATTAACATTAGAGCCGTTACAGACTGAACGAAGCTCATCAAATTAAGTTTATTAGAAAATATTTGTTATGATTTGAGGTTAACATGTTGTTTAACAATTTATGACACTGCAAATGTAAGTTGTATGATAGAAAAATATTAAAATAAATATAAAATTGTAAAATTATATCAATTGTACTGCCATTCTTTATCCATTCAATCAATATATCATTTCCTTTTTGCTTGTCAGAAACATTCGCATGTTTTTTACGAATACGAATGCTAATGTCAAAAAATGTGCGAATATTCGCGAATACGAATGCGAATACAAATATTCGTTACATCACTATCACTGGTCAGTAAGTCGAACACAAGACACTATGTAAAAACAAAGTATTTGGCATCACCCTTACCTTACCTCCGAAAACACCGAATTAAAATGTTTGAGTAAAAAAATTTAAAAAAAGTGTTGAAGGATAATAACACACGAACAACAACACGATAACACTAACCACAAACGACACATGCCATCTTTATGTATACTAGAAATAAACTACATTAATATGATTCACTCACGACAGGTTACTTGCAGTATTTTCCTCAACATTTACCTATCTAAAAATAGTATTATGCTATGAACTTATACGACGTCTATTTGTATTTAAAACAAATATCACCATATTGCGTAATTGACTCTCAATCACTTCGTAATCGAATCACAAGCCCTGTACTATTTCTTATTCTGTGTCACAAGCACTTTTATTTTGAAGCAGTTTCATAAACACAATTTAAAAAAAAAACCGGCGAAGTTTGAGTCCGACTTGCACACGAAGGGTTTACAAGGGCACGAAAATTTCAAAAATATTTATATTTCACATAGGCCTATATGGGCATTTTCTTTAAGTAAACAAGTCAATGACCTTGTAGGTAGTTATCAGTCGTTGCATACTAACTACCTACAGGTCATTGAACTCGCCCAGCTGACGTTTACTTAAAGAAATTAATTTCGAACAAGCGTAAATTAATTCGAGTTAAAAAAAGTACTTTATTTTATCTTTACAAATCGATAGTGTTTCATGTACTGTATCGAATCTCCCCGGGATTAAAACGATCAAAATTTAACGGTGTATAGCAGGGTCCTACTAACCGGTCGATCTTGACAAGTAGTAATGTATTTACTTCTAAGCTAAGAGGACAAATACCGCAGGGCAACACATATCTAATAGGTACCTTATCACCTCGTAACTATTTGTTTGTCAAAAGAAAATTGAAGCTCAAATTTTTGGACTCGCTTCGCTTTTTCTTTCTTTGTTTACCCGATTTTTTTAGCGTAATTCGACAGTTTTTTTACCATTCATAATAGAGGTTTATCATATTGAACCTCTTTGAACTTTATCCTGGTATAGCCTCTGATTTTATTTCGATATTTCAAGTTTAATCCTAACAATTGTACATTTAAGGCGTCTTACGACAGCTTTAACATAATTCGTGCTAAGGGGTAAGCAATCAAAATGTTTGTCTTGTCAATTTGTTTTAGAAATCGTTCTTAGTGTTACGCTTTATTTCGTAGTACAGACGCCAGCGCATCAATCTACCCCAATCTGTCAAATTTTACCAATCGAACTTCAAATATTGTAATAAGGTTGAAAATCTATTAAAAAAAATTGACAGATTGAGGTAGGTTGATGTGCTGGGGTCTGTACCAAGAACGATTTTTGCGCGATATTTTGAATAGTTACCGAGTTCTTACCGGTCATGTAATCGTGTTGACTCTTCACTTTGGAGGAAAATGTTCTACTATGTCTAAATTTTGGTCGTTTTAATCCCGCGGAGGGTCGATTCGGTACATGAAACCCTATCGATTTTTAAATCAAAAAACTAAAAATAAAATACTTGTTTTTTAATTAACGCATGCACGAAATTAATTTCTTTAAGAAACGTCAGTTGCTTGAGGCCAATGAACCGTAGGTAGTTGGCGCGCAACGACCGACAATTCCCTACAAGGTCATTGACTCGTTTACTTAAAGAAATTAGTTTCGTACATGCGTACATTAATTCGAGTTTAAAAAAGAAGTACTTTATTTTTTTAATTTTATCTTTATGAAACGATACTGTTTCATGTACCGAATCGACCCTCCACGGGATTAAAAGGACCAAAATTTAACGGTGTATATAGGTATGTCATCAAATTAGAAGATTATATTAAAAATATACTATTTAAAAAACGTATGTGATCCAAATACCTTGTTTTGCCATAAATATTATTACGGACGGTGTTAAATAAGAAACAAACAATTCCGAGATCCCGTCGTGAATATTTACTCCTTAAACCATAATTTGAGGGTACTTTTGAGTCGGTGTTTCTATAATAATTAGTCTCTTCGTTATTAAATACCGACTTCCGAAATGTTTGCACTATTTTGTGTTTTTTTTTTTAATTTAGTCGGTTGTACTTTTTTTGAAAAAAGTTTTTATACCCCTCAGCCAAACTTAAATAGCCCCCCTCCCCTTTTTTCTTCAGTCAGTCATCGACTACATGTATACAAAGCAATTTTACTTGTTACGACAGTTCTGCTATGATTTTTTGAAGAGTTCCGTCTATAATAAATACATCTCCAAAGTTCATCATCAAATCAAAACAATATTTCTATGGGACCAACTCGGGAGGATAATCAAAATCTTGTAACTAACAAAACAAACATCATGCGTCGCGTAAACCCTAAAGATCTTCCACTGACTGTGCCCGCGTCATATTACCACGACTTTTAGAAAAAAAAATACTTTATTTTTTAATTTTCTCTTTACAAATCGATAGTGTTTCAAGTACCCAATCGACCCTCCGCGGGATTAAAACGACCAGAATTTAACGGTGTATATAAATTATTATTTATTAGACTTCCTAATAGTCAAAACAGGCTGTTTTGACTTATAGGAAGTCGATGTTCAAAGTTAAGCAATGCTAACCGAGGATACTCCGTGGATTGGTTTTCATTCATTACATATTGAGACTGCTTGCGATAGGACCGCCCACTATACCTACACTTGTTTTTTTTAATTTTTATCCTGTTGACATTTTGATGGTCACAACAAAATATATAATATAATCTCTATATACAAATATTATAATGAGGAAAAATATTTGTTTTTGTGAGTAATGAATTAATTCAAAATCTACTGAATCGATTAACAAAATTCATTCACTAGTCAAATATTAAATATATATACTAAATCATTGAAGCTTATCGGTTTCACCGCAGAAGTTGGTGTATTTTTTTTTTTGGTTTATAATATATGTATAGGTTTTTTTTTTGGTAGGGGATATCATTCAACGACATCCCCGCCCTTGGGCGGAGCGTGCGACAGTGTCAGATTTTTACTGACTAAAAACCCACCCCGTTCCTTTGTTGCCTTTCATACCAGGACCGAGCCGTCTTTTCAGAAGCAGACCCTTGGCCCCAGTAGGCTTCGACCCTGCTATGATCCTATGGTTTGCCGACAACTCCTAGAGGCGCGCGTGGAACAGTACTCGCCGTCGACGACTTGGGCTTGGTCCGGACAGTTACCGGATGGTAGGACAGCGAGCTGCCCGTTGCTCGCTATCCGCAAGGCCGGAAATCGGGATCGGAATCCCGGCGGCGCGGCGGCTGGGGCGTGAGCGGCGTTGCCTCACGCGTGATTATACATAGTTAGGTTCACGTTTTACCACTATCTGATCTTGCTCATGATAAACCACGATGTAGTCGACGATCAAAGTTAGCAAGATTAAAATAAATTGTTTTAAAACAGATGTTTCAAACTTCCACCGTCTTATTCCAAAACGCGATCTAAAATCGGGATTGCCACGTTGGGTGGCAATGCTGATTGACCGACGTAAAGCCCAGCCCTCTGGTCACGCTAAGAGTCGACCAGCTGATTACTAATATGACACACAACTCGATGAGCGCTCGGACCCCATGGCCCTAGTGTTTCAACCCCAAACGGCTCAAACATATAACTTCCGATAAAGTTATTATATTTACGCCGTTTGAGGTTTTCTGCACTTGCAGCAGCCGCCCCAGCACAACCTGTCTACTCAGAAGGTGACATGACGCAAAGGTGTCGACACAAGTTGCATCCCACACCAAAGGCCTACCCAGCTTCCAGGGCATTATGGTCATCCCGTCTGGCCTCTTCTCTTCGTCACGTGCCAAGCCATTGGGTTCTAAAACTGCTGACACGATAACGACAGGTGATAAGAGCTCAACGGATGATGTCATTAATGCTGGCCGACCAGCTCTTCTGCTGCAGGATAGGCCATGGTGTCCGAAGCGGTCGATTGCTTCACCGCATTGACACCGATGTGGAGCTCCGCTAGGAGCACCCAGTCGAAGGTATGTCGCGATTCGGAAGGTGGTATCACTGAGCATAGTACCTATGTTGGGCGACGGTAGTGTCTGTAGCCAGAGGCCCGTTTCCCATTCACCTACAGCCAGTAGGCGGGCACGCTCAGCAGTGTTGGTGGACGTGTTAATAAGGTTATTCCGTACCAACCTGCAGAGCGGCTCATCCCACTGTCTCTGGGAAGATGGATTCTCGGGCAACGCTTTGTCCGGGCAAGCCATTTTCCAAATTTTCACGGCATCGGCCAAGCACGGCACCTCACAGCTAACCAGAGATGGAGTCAAAATTCTATAAGTCAACTGTGAGTACTGTGGACCGAAGACAAAAACGCCGGTAGGATTACACTAGAAATTTTGCGGATACCGAGCCCACCAAAACGAATGGGTAACGTCATAACGTGGCTTGTAGCCATGCTCGATCATCCAGAGTCCCATTTAAGAAGGAAGTTAGAGTATACCGAATGGTCTGATCAATTTTGTCCAAGAGATGTGGCTGCTTCCATAAAAGGGAAGGGCGGAGAAAATACATGAAATTTGGTGCAAAACAACAATACCGTATGAGGGTGAAAGCCAAATGTGGGTTAATTTTGGAAAGTCTTTCCGAAATGTTGTTAAAACGTTCAATTTTGTCGCCAATGAATAAAGAGAAACTGTCTTCCAAAATTGGAGAACCTAGGAGGTGCAGTGAACTTTTATCTAAAATTTTGATATCTTAATTTTGAGTCTGTACTGTCAGAAATAAAAATTTCACATTTTGAATAGTTTAGGTCAAGGCCAATGGATTTGAATTGCTCTTTAAGAAATTTGAAATCTTCTAAGACGGTTTCTTCGTCACCTCCTAGTATTCCATCATCTAAATACCACACGTTAAATTTCGAATTTAGTTGTTGGATGATTGGATGAATAGCCAAGCTGAAAATAACTGGCCCGAGACTGGCACCTTGTTGGCACCAACTACAGATTCCAAAACATTGTCTTTGTATAATAATTTTTAACGTCAACCTTGAAGATGACCTCGCCCTTATTAGAATTTAGAAAGGTTTTTTTTTTTTTTGGTAGGTAAAATCATCAAATGACAAATCCCGCCCTGGGGTGGGGCGGGAGACAGTGTCTCAGACTCTTACTGACTAAAAACCTACCCTGCTCCTTTCATAACCTTCAGAACTGTCGTAACAAGTAAAATTGCTTTGTTTACACATGCAGTCGGTGACTGATTGAAGGAAGAAGGGGAGGGGATACATGAACTGATCTGATGATGAAGCCTGAAGGTAGGTAAGAACCGGAATTCTGTAATAAATCAGTGTATCCTAGCCGTGTTTAGCAATATTAGAATTGTCGTGATGATTTGATGACGGAACCGAATGGCGAAAGGTATCTATTTAAGTTTTAACTTTAATTTCGGTAGTCGGTGTTTCTATAATAATTTAGTCTGTTCGTTATTAAACACCGACTTCCGAAATTAAAGTTATTTTGCACTTTTTTGCAAGTTTTTTTTGGACATTCCTTTAAGGGAAGGCAAGTAGTTCCTCCCAAGCACTTTGAGTGATCTCCTGGGGTGCAGGACGGACGCACTGCGCTAAACTTAGCGCAACAGACCGTCTAGCAACCTCGGGGTACTCTCTTTAACACCGGTGTTCAATTTTTTAATTTTCATGTGATTTTCCAGAGTGATTCCAAATGTGTAGATGTTTGAGATGTGGCTGAGGGGCATGAGGGTACACTATGTGGCTTGTGAACTTTCCCATAGTGGATCTTTAGCCCCCGTTCGCCTTTAAAATAACGTGCCTGGGTACAATGGGGGCATCTTACTAACTGGGAGTCAAGTGATGTGGCAGGTTGACTGCTACAATTTCCGATATCGCTACAGCCATCATTTAACATTAAAATATTGATTTCACTTACCAATATACTATAAACTATATAAAATAAAAATTAAAACAAACACAATAAAATAACAGCATAACAAATGTCAAATTGATTGACGGCTTGAGGTGACGGCCGTGGCGCAGGCGCGCTACGGACCTAGGGCGCTCGTTCGGTTTTATCAATAGACTAGTTCCTGCCCGCGGCTTCGTCCGCGTAAAAATAGGTTTCTTCATACAAGCTTTGAAATCCTGTTTCATTTCTTTAGTGGGAGAACTTTGGAAAAACTTCTTTTAGTACTCGCTTACGTCATAAAAAGAAATCATGCAAAATTTCACGCAAATTAAAACTCCAATTTCTGATATATTGGACGGAAAAAATATTTTTTATACATTATATCATTTGAGAAATCACACTGCCATTTATCAAATCGTTCTTTTTCGGCTGAGGTTTTCTTTTCAAGAGGAAATTGAAAGTTTTTCTCTATTTATTGAATTTTTTATTTCAGAGCTCTTTAGAAATTGTAAAATAAGTAGTTTTTCGGGACGATTTTGCCTGCATTTAAACGCTAATAAGTAATTACAATAATTATGTATTTATATCGAGAGTCTTAGCCGACTTCTTCTAGCTTATAGATTCTACCGATACTGGGTTTTTTATGGTAGGTAAAATCATCCAATGACAAATCTAGCCCTTGGGCGGAGCGGGAAGTAGTGTCAGACTCTTACTGACTAAAAACCTACCCCGTTCCTTCGTGGCCTATCGCGCCGGGGCCGGGTATTCCTTTCGGAAGCTGATCTATGACCACAGCAGTCTGACCCATGACCCCTTACCGGTGTGATTTTATTCAATGGGGTTTCGTTTAATTTGGTTCAATGTGATTTTTTTTATTTTTGTGGTTAGGTTTCGATTCGATTCGATTTGATTTTCAATCAATATAATTAAATTTTACATATTTATAATTTAATATTTTTAAATGTAATTATTAGTTTTAATCTTTTATACGAGTTGACAATAGTAAATGTGAGAGCAGTGGTGGCCGAGTGGTAATGGCCCCGACTTACGAGTAGTAGGTCGCGGGTTCAAACCCGGCCAGGCGCAATACTTTGTGTAATTTATTGCATCACCACTGCTTTAAAAACGGTGAGGAAACCGACATGTCCTAGAACCAAAAATTCGGAGACATGTGACATCCGCCAACCCGCACTGGGCCCGCGTGGTGGATTATGGCCCATTCCCTCTCTTAGAGAGGAGGCCTGAGTCCTAGCAGTGGGAACATTAAAAAAAGGCTGATGATGATGAATAGTAAAAAAACGGTTATTAATTTTATTGCTAAGTTACATAAATAGAGATTTTTCAATCTCTGCAATCATGTCTACTGTACAATATAGACAGCAGACTTACTTCGGCGACATAAAGGCGAGCCGTCTGCATGAACTTGAAGGCTCATCATGACTAATTGACCTGAAATAACCGTATTTCGGCGAGGAATGGCGTCATCGGTGAATATAGACACATAATGGCGGTGTTGACTTGCCCCCGCACCTTTTAATAGGCTAAATTAAATTTTGTATGGCTTAATAACTAATTTAATTATTTCAGCAAACCTGCCTTTTCCCGGCTCTTTTGCTTCTATTCGTGTATTTAATCTGTCCTAGCTCAGAGGACACCGGTGTCCTCTCACATCCACGCCACTATAGGCCTTAATTCCGATGTTTAGAGTCTACTTTTGTATGAACAAGTTTGGTAGTTGTGGATCTACGTGGTAATTTATTTAATTTGTTTTGTTTTTTTTTTTAAGACTAGCTGTGCCCGCAACTTGGTTCGCGTGAACGACGAAACTTATCAATGAGTTTTTTTGTGTAAAGTGCTATTTGTTTAGAACGTTATCTATCGAGCATACTTACCGGTATTAATACTTCTGTCCCGGCGCGGGCCCTTTGTAACTAATTACAATAGAAACGGGTGGCGTAACCTACGACAAACTTATTATTTGCGGTTGGTACAGTAATCGGGTCTAGGGATCGAACCGCAAAATTAAGTTTGTTTTTTTGTATGTATGTACTTTTCCGGAATAAAAAGTACCCAGTGTGGTGCCCAGGATATTAAAGAATAACTATACCAAGTTTCATCGTAATCGAACCGGTAGTTTTAGCGTGATGCCTGAACAAACAGACAGACAGACAAACATTTTTTTAATCACATTTTTGGGTTCGGTTTCGGTCTAGTAACACCCCCTGCCATTTATTTTTTTAATATTTTCAGTGTACAGAATTTTTACTTCTATAGATTTATTATAAGTATAGATTCTATCTTATCTATATTCTTATATCAGTTGCCTTTGCGTTCTATGAGAACGAGAAACCTTTTCAGAAGTCGACCCATGACCCCATTTCCCTCCATGTCTTCGGTCACGCTGGTTTTGCTGAGAGCTCTTTGAGGCGCGCGCGAAACTTTACGTGCCGTCATCGGTGACTCGTACCGTAAAACACATACATACGCTACGGCAGGTCATATAGAAGAATGAGGAGTATAATCTGCCTCTCTGCCTAGCGTTTGTGGACTACGAGAAAACCTTTGATTCCTTCGAGACTTGGGCTGTGCTGCAGTCTCTCAGGGCTTGCGGATGGCGTGCAATGGGTAGCACGCTGTCCGATCGTCCGGTGACCGACCGGACCGGGGCCAAGTCGTCGACGGCGCGTAATGTTCCGGCGCGCCTCGAGGAGCTGTCAGCAAAACGTAGAGGCCCAGCCTGCTAGCTGCAGGCATTCAGGGTCGAAGCCTGCTTGGGTCATGGGTCAGCTTCCGAAAGGAAGGCCGTGGCGTTGAAGGCGTTAAGTGGCAGTGGGCAGGGCACATTGCTCGCAGAACAGATGGCCGTTGGGGCCGAAAGGTTCTGGAGAGGCGACCGTAAGACGCAGTGTTGGAAGGCCTCCTACAAGGTGGACCGATGACCTGGCTAGAGTTGCGGGAATCCGATGGATGCGAGATGCACAGGACCGTTCATTGTGGCGACACTTGGAGGAGGTCTATGTCCAACAGCGGACGTCTTTCGGCTGATAAGTATGCTATATTTCTAGTTTACTAAAAATACGTAATCAAACCTTCATACATAAAAAATCTTCATTTTCATACATAGAAATATACTCCTGAAAAAACCGAATAAGCCTTTGAAAGCCGATATAGACTCACAATATAAAACAAATTTACCCATGTTTGATAATATAGACTTTTAAACGTGTTTGAAACCGTCCATCCGATTGACCCACTGACTATAGGTAAAGCCTCTATCTTTGAATTGACCACAAACCGATTTCAAAGAAAATAACGCTAAGATAGTTTTAGTTATTAAAACAATGCTTTAAAAAAAAAAAACTGTTAACCTTATTTTCCAACAAATAAAATGTACTGTTCTACTTAGAACTCATACACACGCCTTACAATAAAATTATTTCTGCATACAGAAATATTCCGTCGACACGTCGCATCGACGGCAGCCGTCAACCTATAGTGACGCTTGACACACACGACGGCTGATCTTCAATTGTTAGAACGTCGACGGCCTGCGTCGGGCGTCAACAGCTGCCGTCGATTCGTCGACGGCTGCAGTCGACCCGTATCAACGGCTCCAGTTAGATCTGCCATTGGCAAATTGCACCTCGTGGGTTCGAGCTCTTATTTATTTATTTTATAATTTATGTATACACATGTAAATGTAGAGGAGATAAAGTATTATAAAAAAATACAAAGTTACTGCTTATTTTTAAAAGAAATTTCATCTAGCAGACCTGCGAAAGGAGAGATGAGAAGAAAATGAAGGCAATAGTGTGTAGAAGTGAGAAGAGTTAGTGAAATCTTAAATTAAAGCAATAAATACTTATATATATAAGCTTTAAATACCTTATACTAAAAATAAATACATAATATACAAATATATACGCTAACTTAATTTCCGCAAGTTATTAATATGATGTATTGTGTGATTCCAACTACACAACCTTATTTTTAGTTTATGCGAAATCCGAAAGCCCGAAATACGGGTCACGGGTATTTTTATGCAAAGAATCTATGTACAAAATTTTATAACTGTATCACGAAAAATCACAAAGTTACAGGCTTGTTATGTTACCTGGTTGCCCACACAAATACATGGTCACCGGGCCATCCGGGCGACTGCGGGATGGTTTTGCTCCAGCACCCAGCTCTACGCTGGCCCGCTATGACCTGTGTTGCACTTAGTGTCAGTGGTGTCCAACTTGTGACTGTTTTTTTTTTAAATATTTTTGGGAAAACATTAAACCATGATGCAAAAATTATTGGAGTTGATTCAGTTACTGATTCTGAACAAACTATATTCAGGTTTCACATAAAATACTTAATAATGTTGTATATTTTACATACCTACGAATCGACGAGATAACCTCCTTTTCATAAGTCACTGCAATTCGATTTGATTAAATTCAGGTTATGCTGAAAACAAATTTACTAAAACCACAAGTTAAATTACTTCTACAACACAATATACTATTTATTCCACTGAATTATCAGCCACAATAATAAACCCAAGTGCCATAATACAATATTTAGAAATCACTACGGCATGATAATAACCATGGTATCAAACTAAAATCGGTCACGATTTCAGTCATGAAAACACTGTCTCATTCAATATTCATTTATTTTTTCGTTATCCTGTATATATCACACAATGCTAATACACGCTCAGTGTGTTTAAGCTGAGCGTAAACTAAGCAACTTTTCTTGGCAGCTTGTTGCCGAATAATGAAGTACCGTCATCTATGCTTTCATACATTGATATATTATAAGGAAGACTCGTTCCGCGCTAAGATCGCAATCAGAAAACCTGGACTCGAAACTAACACTTCTATAATTCAGTGTCATTACAGTCTCAAACCTAAAGTCACTGATAGACAAGGACAGAGTTAAAATCCGGCGCTGTAGTGCAAGTGAAATAGCGCGATCGATGTGAAATAGTGCCTTAAAGCACAATTTCAGAGGTTCACGCGCTACACGTGTGCGAGTCACGTATTTTCCGCTGTTTTGATTTAATCTTAGCTTATACAACATGTCACAAAAACCCCATATACATATCAAGTGCACGGCTTCTTGATTAGATAACAAACGATAAACGTGACACGTTTGTTATGATTTGTATTCAAGAATCCGGCGATACCAAGAATTTGGTATCAATTCTTTGAGTAATTTATTTTGAGATGAAACTTTGTGTAGAGTTTCTATACAACCTGTAATATTCAACGCTTCTCGATATATATACCCTTTTGGTTACACGCTGTATATTATAAATGAGAATGTGCAATTGGCAATTAGTGTGTCTGTTACGTTTAAACCGCTAAACTGATTTTGATAAAATGCACATTGGCGGACTAGTCCACGGAATCAATCGCAATTCTGACAATTGATCAGTTTTAATGCGGGTGTATTATTTAGCACCCTTAATTAATATCCATTATTTAAGGGTGCTATATTAATAATAGTAATAGGCTTCTTTGTTTTCTATATTTATTATTATGTCTTAATAATTTTCCACCAACCAAGGGGTTGTCCTTGGGTGCATGCCCATAGACTGCATGCATAATAATTGCATTGGTATACCAAATATTTACTCAATCAGTTAGGGATAACTGTTCGAAGATGCGTTTGCAAGATTCCACCTAAACTAACATACATACATACAAACATTTAAAGTAAAAAAGTCTCAAGTACGTGTTATTGAGTTGCGCCACAGTTGTCAACTTGGCTATTAAATTGTTGCTTGGTGTACAACAGGCTTTATCGAAGGTATTACCTTTTTTACGGCTCTTCGATTCTAAATGACTACCCATCGATTGATCGTCAAGGTCTTTCTAGGGTAAGCCTATACACCACCACTGTGTGTACTACTGTATTACTTTCACCATAGGCCAGATGAACTAGACTTTTGCTCCAATGCCTTTTTTTTATCAGTGGAAAATTATCAATGACTCCTCCCGCAAGACGGAAACGAGAGTATCTCCTCTCGCTCGAGCTGGAACGAGAGGGAGTATCAGACTTTCACTCAGGGCCACGGTAACTCTTTCAAACAATCCTGCAATCCTGATAAGATCTGATCCAGTACTGGAAGTCTCACCCATACTTACAAAGCGTTTTGGGAGTACATTGATTGTAAATACAGCTAAGGAGTAAAATTCTCTGCCGATGTCTGTGTTTTCTGATAGCGTTATAACCTAAGAAATCTTTAATATACGCATGTACGAAATTAATTTCTTTAAGTAAACGAGTCAATGATCTTGTAGGGAGTTGTCGGTCGTTGCGTACTTTCATTGGCCTCGATCAGCTAACGTTTACTTAATCAGTAATCAATTTCGTACATGCGTAAATTAATTCGAGTTCAAAAAAAAAGTACTCGTTGTATGTACCGAATCGACCTTCCGCGAGATTAAAACGACCAAAATTTAAGGGTGTATAATATAAAAAAGTTTTTTTCCCAAATAACATAAAATAAATTAGATACACAATAGAAAGACAATAGGTGTGTGGACACCGATGTCCGCTTGGGGCTTGAGTAAATAAGTGAAAAGGGAATAGGTTACTTCTTGGCACGCGTGCACCATCGTCGGCCACAGCATCGCTTACCATTAGGTGAGATAGCGGTCAAACGCGAGCATATCCATAATTAAAAAAATAAATGATTAAAAAGTTTAAATTCGTTCGTAGATTGTTTTTTCTTGAAGGCCGGTTCTAGTCACTGTTTTTTTTTTGTATGAACTTCGCTCGGGACTATGTCGACTTCGCGGCCCCAAGCGGTTTTATTTTTATATAAAAAAAAAAACAATAACTATTCAAGATTTTTGTTTTTGCGAAGCGCTTTTTAATAACCAACTTTATTTTTTTTGTAACTTTCAAATATTTCCGTAACGTAATCTCGTAGATAAATACGTTTGAAATCGTAAAATAGGGTCATATTCACGAATTTTTTTTTTATCGAGCCAACTAATTTATATCATGTTTTCATTTTTGCCAAGCGCTTGGTCATTTTTTTTCTCTTCTATAATTGTGGATTTCCAGAAGTTTATAAAAGATCAAAATGTGAAGAACCTGGCCTTCTTAAGGCCAGGTTCTTGACTCGAATTAAGAAAGAAGCTGGATATATTACGAAACTAACTTCTAAGGTAGGTTTTTTTTATGGTAGGTAAAATCATCGAATGACAAATCCCGCCCTTGGGCGGAGCGGGAAGTAGTGTCAGACTCTTACTGACTAAAAACCTACCCCGTTCCTTCGTTGCCTATAGTGCCGGGGCTGAGCCTTCCTCTCAGAAAACGGCCCTTGACCCCAGCAGGCTTCGACCCTGCCTGCCTGCAGTTAGCAGGCTGGGCCTCTACGGTTTGCTGACTGCTCCTTGAGGCGCGCGGGAACAGAACGCGCCGTCGACGACTTGGGCTCAGTCCGGCCGGTTACCGGACGATCGGACAGCATGCTAGCCATTGCACGCCATCCGCAAGCCCGCGCCTACGGTGGCCGGAAATCGGGATCGGAATCCCGGCGGCGGCTGGGGCGAGCACCCCGTTGCCTCTGCCTGATGCGGTCAGTCACCTCCTTTGCTAGCATTACTGCTTCGCAGAAGGAGGCGACCGCCTGCCATCCCTCCTCACTACGGACCATGGCCTGAACCAAGGAACTTCTAAGGTAGGTGCTATTTTGATGTACTATATGATATTTGGTTTTTGTAAACACTAAAATAATAGTATTCATTGTTAAGAAATAATTAACATTAGAGATTTTTGATAATTTTGAATTTGTTTTATTTTTTAATGTATGGTTTTAAATTCAATCATTTGAATCATTGAATTTAAATTGAATTCTGTAATTTATAATTTTTCTCTTTTTAAATTGAATTTAAAAAAAGAAAAATAATAAATTACATTCCATTTGAAGTCATATACACTATTCTATATTTTTGCAAAATTTTAGAACATAATATTCAGAAATAAAAAAGTTATTGATTTTTAATCAGAAACAGACCTTTATTTTCCATAGTGCGGCGCCGCAACGGATCGTGTGTTCCGGCCCTTAGACTCCGCTGTCCGTGCGTCTGTCCCGTTTTATCCTTTTGGTACAGAGTCCTAAACACGATACAAAAAAAAACTTTTTACAAAAAAAATACAACCGACTTCAAAAACAATATTTTCCTACGCCCCTGTAATTTCCATTCAATTGTTACCCACACAAATGACTCTGATTTAGGTCTACGGTCTAACCGTCGCATAATAAATTATTCTTACAGTGTATCCTTGAGTCGTCGCGAGTCCAAGGTTTTGTAGGCACACTGGGTGAATGTTTACCTTCATAAGTGGTAGATATAACATGACGATAAAACCCACATATTTCTAGTATTTAGGGCTTGGACTTTTCAAAAATAACATAATATAATAGTACATTTTGATACAGCTGCATAAAGTTTGTCATGGTAACCTAAGCGGAATTCACACGAGCCGTAGGCGAGTGTGTTATGTAGCTGAGGGCTGCACGCTGCTGTGGGGTTTGACGCAGGCCCAGGCTGATACGATAAAATTGAGGTGGAGCCAGCACGCGCGCTTTTCTGTGTACTAGTGCGGAAAACCGTCAAAATTGCGTGCCTACGAGTATAAGCGGCGGGATATTAGCGAGTGTACCTGCAGCAGTGATGCAGTACGTGACGAGTAAAGAACTAAAAGTATGAAGGTAAACAGGAAGTCATCAGACTTACTTTTCTACAGTGTTTTTATTTACGCACTTGTAATAAACAATTAACTTTATGTGTTTCTTTTTAAATTTTCTTGGTTTTGAGTGTAGAGGGTAATTGCAAACACTATATTTTTTGTTATAGTCTGTTATAGAACAGAACAGAACAGAACAAACAGAACAGAATAAAATAGAACGGAACAGAATAGAATAATCCCTTTTTTTATACCTACCAAAACAGTAACAATTTTACAGAAACCACCACCATTGTGAAATCGATATCTACCAGACAACCTGTGGACTACAAGAACTATTACAGTTATAAACTATATACTACTGAGGCCCCGTTTATGGTGATGTAGAGGTACATAAATAAAATTGTACTAGTTTTATCCGCACCATAGCGCGATCTTATTCGTTGTCGAACGCTGAGACAATTCGTAACGATTAATAAAAAAATGTTGGGCGTTCCATGGTTTCGATCTGATCTTAACAGAAATTAAAATCAAATTCCGATGCAAATAAATGAGTGTTCAGCCCATTTATTTGTGTATGCGAGGGGTCCTGTGTGGGCTCCATAACACACTCACCTTCGGCTCGGGCGAATTCCTCGGTCGCAATGCCAAACTTATTGCACTTGTATCAAAATGAACTATTTTTAAATAACGCAGCATATGCTGAGATAGGAGCGTTTTAGGCCTCGCATAATTCATTTTTTCTTTATAAATGTCGCTGTTATTTTTTTTTAGGGTTCAGTATCCAAAAGGGTAAAACAGTACCCTATTACTAAGACTCAGCTGTCCGTCTGTCTGTCACCAGGCTGTATCTCATGTATTTCTGTTGCCGCTCTAAAACCAATACAAAAAAATAAAAATAAATGTTTAAGGGGGCTCCCATACAGCAAACGTGTTTTTTCGCCCTTTTTTGTTACGGACGGTACAAAACCCTCCGTCCTTTCGTGCGCGAATTGGACTCGCATTTGAAGGTTCCGTAGGTTTTCCTTCGGTTACAAACCCTAAAAATAGACAGAAACCACTTGAAAATACAACGGTGTCGATACAGACATTACACACAAACCACAGTTGTTTGCAAACACGTGCCGCCAACATTGTTCTAAACAACATTTTATAAAACAACCACAGTGAACAACTTAAAATATTTTGCTAGGGATATCACGTGACTAGTTATCGATAAAAATATAAAAAGTAATCTAATGAATACCCGGCGTGTGTTAAAGAAAAGAAAAACTTCTTGTTTATCATTTGAAAAATAAAAAACATTTTTTCAACTTTTAATGTGTTGTTTTAATGGTCAATAGTAAAGGCACTGCAACAACTTGTGACCCATGGATGCACCCGAAGTTGATGGATAAAAATTACAAGTCCGTAATAAGACCTATCATACTGCATGGATCAGAATGTGGAGCTGTGAAAAAAGAGGATTAAAAAAAAATAGCATGTGGTGGAGATGAAATGGATGCGCGGTTTCAGGTCTGAGGAGAACAGATAAAGTGAGAAATGAGTATAGTAGAGGAAGTTTGAAAGTGGCGCTAGTAACTAAAAAGCTCAAGGGGTACCATTTGTCTTGGTAAGGTCATGAAAAAGGGGAGATGAAACGCATGATACTAAAAGAGTTATGAGTATATATGTGGATGGGTGGAGAGGAAGGCGAAAGAAAAGATAGATTGTGGTGAAGAGTGGTACGAAAGACGAAGAAGTTAGTGATAGTATGAAAGGTGACAGGACAGAATGGATGAAAAAACGTGTTGCGCCGACCTCAAATAACACGGGACAAGAGCAGGCAGATGATGATGTCTTGCAGGGATGGCAAACCTTTATTGGAGAACATACCATTAAAAACACATGTATAAAAAAATATCATAACGTTACGCCAAAAAATCTTGACTTAGTGATATAATATACAAAAAAATGCTAGAAATTCTTAATTTCGAACCAGAAGTTTATATATCATGCTTAGGGCCTCTTTCACCACCGTCAAGTAAAGTGACGAGTAGGCTAATCGTCAGTTAAAGTCACCCGTAACTTCACGTTCGAGTTTCACGATGTCCGAGTAGCACTAATCATAAGATTAACTGACCAGTAACTTACTTGCCACATGCTCTGCCAATTAGGATACTTACTTGGCAGTTAACGGTGATTTTTTACTGAATATTGTATTGTGTATTTTTTACTGTAGTGTCTGTAGCCTTTCTGTTGTCATTTGCGCATATCATCAAAGAAAGTTTTTAAAATATGGTATTGATTTCTTTGATTATGATTTGGATGAATTAGAATATTCCACGGCGCTGCATATACCGAGGATTCGAGTCTTTAAATTCCATGTTGATTATTTTCCGAATCTAGATGTAACTGATTTGCTAGATTCCGTTTATCAGTGAAGTAAGTGCATAATTATAAAACATTAAATTATACCTAAATCGCAAAGGTGAGTGGTGGTTTTTTCTAAGTGATTTTACTAATAACGTAGCATACAATACGCGGCATATAAGTTGAACTAAAATGGCGGGTGATTTGAGCAAGAGATACCAAAATATCCCTCTCATTTGTAGAAAAGTTTGCAATTCTGTCTCTTTTATAAGTTCACACGCATTATTCTACAACACAACATTCAAGACGCAACCGAAACCGACGTTACAGATCTAAAAAATATACACAAAAAACAACTAACAATGACATCTGGCGAGTACCTGATGTATTATTGAACGAATGTTTCGAATGATTTGGTATGTCATTCACTTAACCCGTAAGTAGTTACTCGAAGCTTTATTTTCGCTTGTGAAATTGATAGAGGATACTCATAACTTTTACTTGCCAATTAACTTTAATCGGAAAGTAACTAATCAACGCTTTACTTGGAGATGGTGAACGAGGCCCTTACAGTTTTTTGTTTCAATAAAAGAGAAACGTACTGTTATTAATGCTGGTTAAAACTAGATGAAAGAAAGATTTTACATTACAGATGTGCCTGAATTATCTTGTCGCGTGTAAATCACCACTGGCACGCGTGCCGTAGGTTTGCCATCCTTGATGTATTGTTTTAATGGTATTATAAATCCGTTTCCTTTCCTTTACACTATTGCATTGATGGTTTATAAATAAACGAATTTGAAAAACACATATTGAATAATTATTTTTTAGCAAAAACTCGTGTCCTTGATTGATACTCAATGCTTGGAAAGTGACAGATATTACAAAAATAAAGACAAAATAGTCGATAAAAAATTGATGCATTGATGTCCCAACCCTAACCGCCGGAAGTTACGTTGAATTTCCCGCCAGCTGTCTGAAAACACAGCCATTGTGACGGACAATAAAATAAAAGAAATAATCATAAAAAATAATGCGTCCCTTTGTCAGTGGTCGCAGAGAAGTGGAAAGTAGAAAATTCAAATTCGATTGTGTATCACAATGGGCTCACAAAAATTGTCTTTTACGAAACCAGACCTCTTTTTACCCGACTGCGCCAGAAGGAGGGTTATGTTTTTCGAGAGTATGTATGTATGTATGTATGTATGTATGTATGTATGTATGTATAATTGTTTGGCACGCTCTGCAGCCTGAACGGCTCGATGGATTTTAGCTTGAGAGGTATCCTTAGATTCGTATTTACTGTGAGAGTGACACTGGGTATATCAAAATAAAAAAAACAAAATGGCGGGTTTTTGGCGCCAAATTCAAATGTTTGGCACGCTCTGCGGCCTGAACGGCTCGATGGATTTTAGTTTGCGAGGTGTCGTTAGATTCGTAATTACTGTGAAAGTGATATCGTAATAAAATAAAACTAAAAAAATAAAAAATAAAAAACGGTAATTTAAAAAACTAAAAAACCCGACTGCTTTTCTGAGTATTCATGAAAAAGCCCTAAAACAAGAAAGTCGTTGTAGCAGTCGGGACCCATTACATCATAGATTTACTGACTAGACGGCTGACTTTCTAGAATGGGTCCCGACTGCTACAACGACTTTCTTGTTTTAGGGCTTTTTCATGAATACTCAGAAAAGCAGTCGGGTTTTTTAGTTTTTTAAATTACCGTTTTTTTTTTTTCTTTGAATTATTTTTTCGGTCGCTTAAATTTGAGAAGAAATGGTGTCAAGTAAAGTTGTATTTTGGTAATTTTAATGACGGACAGAAAGTGCTTGTGGAGGTCAATAGAACTAGCTTTGGTCATCAGTTTCGTTCTTTCTCTCTTCTTCTATCTTTTTATTTATTTATTTATTAAACTGTAACTGTAATTGCACAAGTAAAAACTGTACAAAAGCGACTTAATGCCATAGGCATTTTCTACTTATTAGGGTTTTTTTTTGTAGTTAAAATCATCCAATGACCAATCCCGCCCTTGGGTAGGGCGGGAAATAGTGTCAGACTTTTACTGACTAAAAACCTACCCTTCCATTCGTTGCCTTTGTCCCGGGGCCCGTGGTGACATTCTCACATAATCCTTGGCCCCAGTAGGCTTCGGCCCTGCTGGACCCCTACAGTTTGCTGACAACTCCTTGAGGCGCGCGGGAACAGTGCGCGCCATAGACGACTTGAGCTCGGACCGGTCTGTTACCGGACAGACGGACAGCGAGCTACCCATTGCCCACCGTCCGCGAGCCCGCGCCTACGGTGGCCAGCCCGCGCCTAATAAGTGGTGCAGAAACATAATATAGTAGGTGCAACCCGGGTGCAACTTAATGTTAAACAAATAGAAAACTAATACAGTAATAAATACATACATACATACATCATCATCATCCGCCTTTTACTGTTCCCACCGCTGGGACTCAGGCCTCCTCTCTAGGAGAGGGAATGGGCCGTAATCCACCACGCGTGCCCAGTGCGGATTGGTCATACATACATAAATACATATAAATAACGAAAATT
This sequence comes from Leucania comma, assembly GCA_958295575.1. Taxonomy (NCBI): domain Eukaryota; kingdom Metazoa; phylum Arthropoda; class Insecta; order Lepidoptera; family Noctuidae; genus Leucania; species Leucania comma. The sequence continues at coordinate 14,847,095 of OY282477.1, read as the reverse complement.
ACTCTGAGAAACAAATACAATTAATCAACGGTGGATGATTCTACCAATTTCTTGCGAATGTGTTCACGTGCCATTACCTTAAAGGAGAACCGACTGGATGCCATCCTAATGTTCAACGGGAGCGCATTCCAAAGAGAGATGGCCTGGACAAAGAAGGAGGAATGGGTTAACCCAGAGCGATGTGAGGGACACCGAAGTAAACGATTTTTATGATTGTTATTTAAACTCTCTAAAATAAAACAGTGATAATAATGTGTAATGATGGTATTCTGCTCCTGCTGCGATCAGATCCTATATGCGATTTTAATATCGTTGCTGTAACTTTTTCTCAAAATGTTTGATAGGCCTCCGAATACAAAACATCAAAAAATCGTTTATTTGATTTAAATAAATCATACTGAAAAAAAAATGTAAATTTCATCCGAAATGTGTATTTGCAAAGCGAGTATTGAATGAATTGATTGCAAAGTACATAATTATGTAGAAACTTTGGTAGCTAACAAAAAATTTGTCAATGGAGTTTTGGTAAAACGTTAGTGAACAACTAAATACCTACCCTTTTGAACTACCAAAAAGTGGGATAGACAGACAAGAAATTAATTGTACGATGAGAAACGGAACTAAGCATTCTTCAATAACACACTGCAATCCCTGTTAAGAAAATTGGTAACTTTCAGTTCCACAAGAATAGTTTAGTTTAACTACAAGTAGAATAGAGCTTCACTGGAATAGTCCTATTTAACTGAAATAGTTCTGTTTAACTAGAATACTTCTGTTTCCCTAGAATAGAACTGTTTCACTAGAATAGAATCCGTTTCACTAGAATAGTTCTGTTTCACTTGAATAGTTCTGTTTCACTTGAATAGTTCTGTTTCACTAGAATAGTTCTGTTTCACTAGAATAGAACTGTTTCACCAGAATAGTTCTTTATTTCACTTACCATTCTAGACGAAACTTTTAAAGGAGAGTTATCCCCGCCCTTGAAACCCTGTACTATAATTTCCTAAAGAAAACTGAGTTAGCAAAACAAGTTTGTCCTCCATTCTACCTTCTCACCGTATTTTACAACGCGCTATGTAACACACTCGTTCCCAATAAAACCCCACATAAAAATAGTAATATTGAATGTGCAATATAAAGGTTTACGTCAATCAATAGCTCGCGTTAATATCGGAGCCAGGATGTGACGAATGGCGACAGTTATGGCCGCCGGATGTGGCCAGCGCTGCGTGTCCACTTCCGGCGCGCCCTGTCACTACACCGGAACTCACGAAATGCATATATCGACGGTATTTTGGCAATTGTGAAAAATGACCGCCATTTTATTTATGTACCTGGATTGGCCGTGAATTGTGTTTTTACGCACTTGTGGTCACACGGTAGTCGAAATTAGACCTAAATTCATTCTATTGCTGAAAATAGACACAAACTAAAACAAACAAGAAAACCAAATTCCAAACTCAGATGTGCGCTCAGTGTGCTTAAAAATGACCAACCTCCTGACACAGACGAATAAAAAGCAGCACCTACTATACACCACTATGTTTTAATTATGGCAAATACTTAAAGGGCTTATTAGAAAAGGTCTTGTTATTATTTAAGTAAAGTCTCAATGCATAATATTCATAAACAATAAAGTTATGAGCGTTTGTTCATATCCCAAAATCTCACTCGATTTATGGAAACATTGTACAGGTTATTGTTTATGAATGAAAGAATGTCAATAAAAATGGAAAAACACTGCGCTTATTATTTTCTATTAGTAATTGTTATGTATGATGATTCAATTATGAATTTACCAATAATGACAAATTTTCGTGGACAATTTTGGGATTTCGTTTTTTGTACTTTTGACTACTCAAATATGATCAGTAACGGGTACTGATTGAGCCCCATTTTTTTGTGCACTTATTAAAAAATAGAGGTGTATATCAATATTTCTAGATTTCATTTGTCTAGAAAAATCCTTCACAACCCATCTTATCCCTCCTATCTACGCGACCGCTTTTCTTACTCTCAACCTAGCGACCGTAGATCACACCTAAGATCTCTTCTTAAATCCCCTCCTCATAAATCCAGCTACTACTCCTACTCTTTCTCTATCCACGCAGTAAAGTTGTGGAACTCTCTTCCGCCTAGCATTCGGCTTAAGTAAAAGTGTACAGTCTTTCCTCTCTAGTGTGATACATCTATATGTTTATTATATATTTGTATTCCTTTTTAGTATAAGATATAAGTAGGTATTTATTCATTTGATTTAAAATTTCACAAAGTCTTCTTCTCTTATTTCTACATTTCTTCCAATTTCTCATTTCGCCGGTCTGCTGGAAGAAATTTCTTTTTGAAATAAGCTGTACCTTTTTTTATTTTATATAAACTAGTGCTTGACTGCGATCCTTCCTGGTGGTAAGCAGTGATGCCATCGTTGATGGTGAAGCGCAATAGTTTATTAAGAGCCTATTCACTGTAGCCTTGAAGACACCCAAATTATAATCGGACGGGAAGACCGCAGCAGGCAAACTGTTTCAGTCCTTCGCTGTACGCGGTACCTTTAACCTAATCTAACCTTTATTAATATAATAATGCAATAAATAATACTATTTTATAATGTATCTTTCGTATCGGTATTTGTATGTACATAAATTGAAAAAATAAATAAATTTTTTAACGACATCTATGAGGCCACATAGGAACTTAAACTCGTGATCGCTGTATGCGTGCCACGCAGAATTGCTCCGCGTGCGTGGCCTGTGTACCTGTTATCACGCCCCGCATCCCGCATGCGTATTCTATGCATGCATTACAATAAATATTTGTATGAAAATCAAATTTGCGGGGGCTACGCGTGGGGAGCACTGCCGCATTCGTGATGAAATCCGCACGATATTAATAATACCCATAGAGTTCTCTGCATGATTAGAACATAAATACAACAACCCGAAATTAACTATCGGGCAGACCAGACATAACATCCGTATAGTCGAAGAATCCCCTTTTCAAAGGAGGTAAATGGGCCTTTACAATCTGTTGCGGATACTTTTAAAATCACAAATATGCCTCACACTTTAAAAAAAAATATTTTTTTTAAAAAGAATCGAATTATTTTGAAGTTTGACGCAACCCACAGAAAACTCAACATCTAAAACGTTCTAAAATTGGTTTCGCAAAGCCTAGCTTACTGTAAGCAGCGAAAGCACCTCAATGGATACATCATATCATACCCTAGCACACAAAGCCTTTCCTAGTCAGCCCGAATCGGGATTATCCCGGTGGAGATTTATTGTGTTGTCCGCGCAACGTCAGCGATCCAGACCACTTTTGTGAAGATTATGGTCATCCCATCGTTTTACGAATAAGAGTAATCCTTAGGAGTCGATTGGGGTCACCCCTATTGTAATAACGGTTCGGAAAGTGGTATTTTTGCAAGTTACAACATTTTTTTTACAGCCAAATGTATGTGATGATTCTGTTTTTATGGCTACGCCTCATTTCTTTTTTTTTTCATGACAAAATTATCAGCAGACTGGGAATATGAAAATCGGAAACGTAAGTATTAAGAAAATAATCTGTTTACAAGTACGTAACTCATTTTGTAAAAAAAAGTTGTGTCCAGAAGGCTTTTTATACTGTAAAAAAGTATCTCGAAGACAAAACGGCTTGGGATTGACCTGCTCCAGTACTCCTATAATATAATTGTTTTCATTTCATTTTTTTATTTTTTAACTTGCTCTTTTCATTATTATTTCTATTTTTTATTTTTTAAATTGTCGATTATTGTTATTTTACAATTATGATATTTTTTATTTTTACAATTTAACATTGACAATTACTTTTGTATATTTTTTTTTTTTTTACTATTTGCAATATTTACTCTGTAAAGTTACATTTTTGTAAATTTTGTGAATAATAATAAAAAAATAATAATAATAATATTTATTTTCCAAATAAGAAATGGTGACAAAAAAAAACAAGTACATATTATTCTTGGTACATAAATGAGGACAATAGTAAAAAACTACTGGCTCCCAAACTAGGTTTATAGCCTGTGACTTGGGAGTCAGTGAAACTTAAATTAAGATTAGGTAGGTACTCAACAATATTTTTTGTGTATTCACCAACAAGTTTTTTTTTTTTTTTTTTTTTTCTTTTTTACGCATTAGTGACAAAACATGGAAATTAAATATAAAATAATAATAATAGAAAGAGGTTTGTAATAAGCTAAAGAAAAGGGATTGTGAGTGGTGTGGTTATGTACGTGAGTGTGATGGTATGTGTGTGTGTGTGATGAGTGTGTGTGTGATAGTGAGTATGTAATGTGTTGGGTGATATATACTTTAAGTTTTTGATAGAAGTAATTTTTCTATTTCATCATACGTTTGTTTCAAAAGCCACTTTCTTAAAGTGCTTTTACAATGATGAGAATTTAATTTATGTATCTGGAGTAATTTATTAACCTTATTGAACAAAATATAGCTAAGATACGTAAATTGGCGTTTTGCAAACGCTGTACTATGTCTTACCGGAGGAAAGACAATATCACCTCGACGTTTGGAACCTAGATGGGGTGGTACCTGTCAATGTTTTCTCAAAACGCAATGTAGTACGTACAGACCTCTAACCGATAGTACCTTGCAATCCCTATAAAGTTCCACAGTGGGATACCTGAAAGGCTTGCAAAACATAACCTTGAGAACGGCTCTCTGAGCACGCTCTAATTTCATTAGGTGAGTTTTACAAGCTCTCCCCCAGACCGGCAAGCAATATAGGAAAAGGGACTGGCAAAGTGAGAAATACACTAACATAAGTGTATCTTGGTCAGCAGAGTCGCGGAGTTTTTTGAAGATGTAAATTAATTTTCGTGTACGGACTATTAGGCTATCTATGTGATTATACCAACTTAAATGGTTGTCAATCAGCACGCCTAAGTACTTTATGCTAGGTGTAAGAGAAATAAGAGGACAGGAACATGAGGAACTGGAAAATCCAGGACAAGTATGAGCTCGGACAGCAGGAGCGGCAATGGGCTGTGATATATTGGTTAAGGAGAAAGAGACGACTTTAGTTTTTTCCGAGTTCAATGTAAGTTGGTTTAATGACAGCCAAACCATAACAGCATCCATTGCCATTTGAGCAAACCTTTCCGAATCACCCCAGTCCTTACCATTGATAAGCAAAGCTGTATCATCGGCATATGTAAATATTGAACAGTTAGTTAGAGGGAGCTTACATAGATCGTTAATGTAGATGAGAAACAAAGTAGGACCCAAAATGCTTCCTTGTGGAACGCCATATTCGATCCCAGCTCTATCACTCACCACATCATCAATCTTAACATGCTGGTAACGATTCCGTAAATAACTCGCAAAAATATCCCACGCAATACCACGAATCCCTATGCGTTCCAGTTTTGATAAAAGTAGGGGCGCTGAGACAGTGTCAAAAGCTTTCGAAATATCTAGAAAAACACCGAGACATTTACGTTTGCTGTCCATAAGCTTGGTCAATTTTTCTGAAAACGCAATAACAGCATCCTCTGTTGCGATTCCAGCTCTGAAGCCGTATTGGTTATCAGAAAGAATCTTATTTGCTTGAAGGTAAACGAGCAAACGGTTGTTCAGTATCTTCTCCAGAACCTTCGAAATGCTTGGCAGGATAGATATAGGTCTATAGTTGCCAACACTGCCTCTGTCCCCACCCTTATAAATAGGAAGAACTAAGGCAGTCTTAAAGGCATCTGGGAAAACGCCGGTCGATATAGCGAGATTGCAAATGTAGGTGATATAAGGGACTAAGACTTTGCGAGCCATTCTCAAAATATTAGCAGAAATACCGTCAATTCCCGCAGTAGTACCAGATTTCATATTAGTTATGATCCGCTCCACTTCAGAACTGTCGGTTTCTAAAATACTAATAGAATTACATGGAGCTTCTAGACCAATGACAGATACGGGAATTGATGTTTTTAAATTTTGCTGTTGAATGTTTGTAGCTAGGGTTTTCCCCAGATTTACAAAATAATTATTAACCCTGTTTGCTGATTGATGTTCGTCTGTATCAATGCGAAGAAGTTCTTTCGAGGAAGATGGCACTGATTTAGCATATGTTATAGTTTTTATTAGGTCCCAAGTAGCCTTAGAATTGTTTTTACGTTTCAGGAATTCAGTTTTTTCATAATGTATTTTCAATTTCCGCAGTAGAGAATTACAAAAATTACGATACCGAGTGTAGGTAACTTTTAAGATGGCATTGTCAGATTGTGTTCTTAGAGCTAGATGCATTATGTCCCTGTTCCGGATGCAACGTAGTAGACCAGGAGTGATCCATGGCTTCAAGTTGCGGTTCTTTCTTTTAATTTTGGTGATACGTGTGTGTTTATGCACTATTTTAGATAGTATAGACGTAAGGATGTTAGCTGCCTCGTTTGCATCACTTGTAAGGAGAATTGAGGAAAAATCTGTATTTTCAATGTCTGTCTGGATGCTTGTGATGTCAACAAATTTTGAAGTGTACATAGGCTTGAGCCGGGGTCCGTCCATGTTGATGCTCAGAAACACAGGTAGATGGTCAGTTATAGGTGAGTCAATCACAATGGTTGTGCCCGGCAGTTTTGTTTTTAAAAGGACATGATCCAGACAGTTATTTACTCTTGTAGGATATAAGTGAGCTGGTAAAAGGCCGTGAGAGGCCGCAAACATGAGATATTCGTTTGAGTGTCTGTCTTTACTGGTAGGCTTAATATCAATGTTGATATCTCCAACTAAGGCAACATGATGTAAGCTGGATAAAGGTAGTAACAAGTTTTCCAAACTGGTTAGGAAGTTATCGATATAAGCATAGGAGGGAGATCTATATAGGGCTACTATAGCAACATTATCGCCAACTCTGCACAGCAAGCAGTTTGAGTCCATAAACTCTGGTTCCGTAACAGTACAATGCAGTGAAGACTTTGTGAACATAACAATACCGTCATTCTGGTTTTGTATGTTTTTAGTGAAATGTACATTATAGCCAAGCATACTAGGAATTATGGCAGTTTTAAGCCAACATTCCGTCAGAATTATTATATCACAATCTGTTTTGAGTTGGTGTAAAAAAGCAATAAAGTTATCATAATTTTTATTCACACTACGAATGTTAAGGTGCAATATTGATAAATGACTTTTTGTTATAGGTATTTTACTTGAGCAATCACCCACCGGAATTCTGTATGATTTTGAAACCTGATAAGCATCTAGTTCCTGTTCAAGTGTATTTAAGTGATTAGCCATTTAAATTAGAAATAATTCTAACATAAAATAATGCGACTATGTTTATAAAACATGATTGATTGGTATGCGACTGTGGTTTTAAATGTTTATGTGTTATTAATAAGCGTGAACGAGTATCTATGGTTAATAGGTAGTATGATTGTATTAAAGCTATAATGGGTGTAGGTGAGAAAAAAGTGTGAGTGATGGGTGTAGGTGTATAAATTAGTATATGTGAACGTGAGTAGTAGCTTGTATTCAGAGAGTTAAAGAATAAATGTAAATAATGGGTATTTGTATTAGGTATAAAATAAAAAGTACAATGTGTTAAATCACAGAAGTAAACAACAAAGTAACTAATGATTATCTTTAAAATGCTAAGTAGAAAATCGGTATAGTAATAATATAAAGTAAGTTGCAATGCAAGATGCGTAACATTAGTAATAATCACTAATAGTCATTGATTCACTTGTACATTGTCCTTATTCACTTGCACGGCGGCTTGATTCATTTGCGTAAGTTCTCTCAAAGTCTGCTCTGATTTGACAAAAATGCGTTTGGCTCCCTCTTGTTCACGCAAGAGAATGTTTCCATTATTCGTCCAACAGAACTTGTATTTCATTTGCTTTGCAAATTCTCTAGCTTCAAAAAAGAGTTTTCTTGAGCTGGCGGGGAGGTACTCTCCTACATAAATTGGCCGACGATCGCCATGTATGCCGATGTTTAGGGTACTGAGGCGGGTTTCTTTTTGTTGCTTATTATTGAAGCTGCGCACCGAGGTTAGTAACGCATTTTTGGCCTTCACTGTGGTAAATTCTGCCACAACAGGCCGTGCCACACCAGGTTTGCCTGGGAGGCGGTAGACGTCTCGAATATTGTTGCAATCAAGGGGCTCACCAACAATCTCACCAATCCTAATGACAACTGCAGCCAAATCCATCGCAGATTCCTTGTCTTTGACGGGCACGTTACGAATCTCGACGCAAGAAGGGCGCGAGAATTGCTGCAGGTCCTCGATTTTTGTCTCCAAGGTATGTAAATAGTTTCTATAAACCATGTTTTCCTTTTTTAAGGAGCCGACTTGTATAATCAGGTCGTCATACTGATTGGTGATGAATGATATGGTTTTTTCAATGTCTTGGTTGGATTTTTGAATTGCCTTATTTTGAGCTTTTAATTCGGCCACCTCTGTGACCAATTTTGCGAGGCATGAACATTGTTCCTGTGAAAATTTAGAGAAATGAGCTTGTTGTTCAGCTTTCCATGTATTGAGCATATCAAGGATTTCCTGCTTGAAGTCTTGCAATTCGCTGCCTGGTGAAAAAGCTTGGCACGTACGTCTGTATCGATCTGTTATATTCACATTTTCATAGGGGCTGCTTGATATTGTTTGCGGAATATCCGAATCGGACATCGTTTGTATAATATTATTACTCGGTTTTGGAGTGGCAGGAGGCGTCCGCCTTAAACGAGACATTATCAGGCAAAGTCGCAGCACACGAAAGGTAAATTCTTTGCAACCCGTAGTTTTATCCACAGTGTACTACCAATGTAGGGACTATGTGATTACTTTTTCATTTTCTTCAGTTATGAGTACTTTTTCACGGCCTACCCAAATTGTATTGTTCGTCAAGTCATTGAGCTCCTTAGTAGTCCTGAATTGAGCTACACGAATACTGACAAATGCTTGCACTGACTGGACAGGTCCACTCAAAACGTTGTGATTTGATTCTTTCTTCAAAAGACTATCTCAGATGGAGTCTGGATCTACAAGTTTCTTATATGATTTGTCCATTACATGTTTGCTGTATGTACTTTAAAAAAGACTATGTGGTTCTCAGGGTAGTCAGCTAGGAAACACCGGCCTCATAAAAAAATTACGTGTAAAAAGCGTTTTAAAAAACCTATTTGCAAAATAAATATCATTTACATTTGTGTTCTCTTGAAGCTATGAAAAAATCAAACTTCTAAGTTATCGAAAAAACGAAAAACCGATACTTACGGCCATTTATGTCGCAAAAAACGTATATTATTTCGACACTCTCAAAGGAATCAATATTCATAGGGTACTTCCCGTTGACCCAGAAACGTGAAATTAAGCATAAAGCAAGTTCTTATAGCACAGGTATAATAAATATGAACGTCACAAAAAACTTTTTTTGCGATAGATATGGAAAAATCTTTGAAATTCCATTCGGGAATTCAACTATTTACATAAGTAAGTTTGTAGAAAACCCTCAGTGCGCGGTTAGGGTTCAACTAAATTTAAAAATAGAACCCTTACAGAATCACTAGTATCACTGGTATGTCTGTATATCTGTCAGTCATATGCAGTTTGCTCCGAATCTACTACTACGGTTCAGTTCAGTTGAAAAGAAAGGGTGCAATTTCTAAACTGTTATAAAATAAAGACCCAATCAACCATAAGTTTTATTTGAAATTCTTCTACGGTCCGGACTAAGCGTTTTGCCTCGTCTTTTATACCGCGTACATCGAAGGGCTGGAACAGTTTGCCTGCTACGGTCTTCCCGTCCGATTATAATTTAGGTGTCTTCAAGGCTAGAGTGAATAGGCTCTTAATAAAATAGTGCACCTCACCATCAACGATTGCATCACTGCTTACCATCAGGTAGGATCACAGTCAAGCACTAGTTTATGTAAATTAAAAAAAAATGCGTAACCTTTAGTCTGTTTTAGCTATTCAAAATAGTTTATAAGTACCTACAGCAGTGTACGGTGAATCTGGGTACATTCTGCCAGTCCTGAAGCTACTGCAACAACAGAATACTTCAGCTATACCCTAATCCGCTAATCTATGCAGCAGGGGTGAGGAGGTGAGTTTTGGTAGGGGAGAGGGGGTTACTGGAGGGGTACCTATATAAAAAGGCCTCATTACCGTACTCGAGATAGAGACGGGCCTGGGGAGGCAATTACCCTTATCATAAGGTGAACACAGATTGTTAGACGAAGTAAATTAGATGTATGTAAACGCATAAGTGGAAGCAAAAGAACTCCTTTTTTATGGTAGGTAAAATCATCCAATGACAAATTCCACCCTTGGGCGGAGCGGGAAATAGTGTCAGACTCTTACTGACTAAAAACCTACCCCGTTCCTTCGTTACCTATCGTGCCGGGGCCGGGCCTTCCTTTTAGAAATTGACCCATGACCCAAGCAGGCTTCGACCCTGCCTGCCTACAGCTAGCAGGCTGGGCGTCTCCGCTCCTTGAGCTCCTTGAGGCGCGCGGGAACAGTACGCGCCGTCGATGACTTGGGCTCGCTCCGGTCGGGTACCGGACGATGGGACAGCGTGCTACCCATTGCACGCCGTCCGCAATCTCGGTCAGAGAAGGACAGTACCCGGTAACTGTCTGAGAAAGTACCGGTCAGTACTGCTTCAATTTTGTTTTCACTGACCCAGTAGCTGTCCAACAGTAACTGTCCTTCACTGACCGCCAGCTACTGGGCCTCAGGTTTTAGAGCTGTTAAGTATACACCGTAAAATTTTGGTCATTTTAATCCCGCGGAGGGTCGATTCGGTAAATAAAACCTCATCGATTTGTAAAGAAAAAATAAAAAATAAAGTACTTTTTTTAAACTCGATTTAATTTACGCATGTAAGAAATTAATTTCTTTAAGGCCCCAGAGTAGGCTTCGACCCTGCCCTGCCCCTACAGTTTGCTGACAACTCCTTGAGGCGAGCGGTAACAGTAGGTACGCGCCGTCGACGACTTGGGCTATGTCCGGCCTGTTACCGGACGGTCGGACAGTGAGCTACCGATTGCTCGCGAGACTCTGAATAGACAAAAACCGGCTCTTAACATCGCGATCCAGCAAAAGTACAACGCCATCTATCGAACTATAGCGGTAGGTCGCGCTCGAACACCTTTTTTTTTTTTTTTTTTTTTTTGTTTTCGAGGGGAAACCTTCAAAAGGCGCCCGGACTTTGGGGATAAGTCCGGGGAGTGTGGGATTTTTACCTCACTAAAACCACCCCGGTGATCACCATCAGCACATTGAAGGGGCGCCGTTACCTCTTAAAAGACCATTCCGGAACCCCCTCTGTGCAACGCCTGTTAAGGCACATCCCTGAGGAGACTATATAACGGTATCCTCTGAGCCTCTTTGTATACGGCAGCACGCGATCACTGTGCCACCGTCTTCCTTGGAATCACTCGATGGGCGGGCAGAGTCCCCACTCTGAGCGCCCGTGGTTCCAAAGTCCCACCTGCATTAAATAATACAAGCGGGGTTTCAGCGTGTTAGGTATCGGGGCGGTTGCCTCCCCGACGCCTTCTTCTTCGAGTGGGATCAGCCCTCTCACGTTCCCGCTCAGCCACCTCCTTCTGGACCATTACGGTCTCACAGAAGGAGGCAACTTCCTTCCAGTTTTCTGGCTTCGCCAGCATAGCCCTCACTACTGCTGGTAGAGACAGATCCTGCCCGATTCTGGCGACCAAAACTTGTCGCTCAGTTGTCCACGCTGGACAGTCTTCCAGCGTGTGCTGTGCAGAATCCATGACACTTCCGCAATGGTGGCAATTTGTCCTGCAGCGACGAACACCTGACAGTCTATTTGACCATACAGGTGCCCCATAAAGGACCATCGATCGCACGACACCCGCGTAGAGGCGGCGAACTTCTTCTCGAGGGCCCCCGAGATTGGGCAGCAGCCTATGCAAAGCACCCACCGCTCTCCCAACGCGGGGGACTAGGCGCTCGAAGTGCTCTTCGAAGCCCCACCTACCGTCCAGAGTTAGGCCAAGATATTTTATGACCCACTTGGACTTGCGCACCTCCAACTGTCACTGATGAGCTGGGTGGCTCTCTGGTTCTTGGCAGTTTGTGAAACCAGAGCGCCTCAGTTTTATGGGGCGCTATCTCCAAACCCAGCTCGCGGATCGAAGCTACGACTCTTGCCACACCACGCTCAGAAAGCTGGATGGTCTCATCGAATGTGTCCCCACCGGCCAACACCAAGGTATCATCTGCATAGCAAATGATATTTACGCCTATAGGGAGGTCGACACGCAGGACTACATCGTATGCAAGGTCCCACAAGAGAGGGCCTAACACCGACCCTTGCGGAACCCCACACGTTATCTCCCTTCGATGAATGCTACCGTCCCGAGTCACATAACGAATGTGCCTATCACGTAGATAATCCCAGATGATACGCTGCAGGTAAGGTGGCACTCTGTGATACACTAGTGCCGCCCTAATCGCATGCCAGGGCAAGGAGTTAAAGGCATTGACGATATCTAAACTTACCGCCAGCGCCACCCCACCCTGGGATACTACCTGCTCTGACAGTGAGCGTACATGTTGGATTGCATCGACAGTAGAGCGCTGCCGTCGGAAACCATACTGGCTATCTGCAAGGTCAGGACCAACACGTGACAGGTGCTCAACGAGCCTTTCGGCAATTATTCTTTCGAATAACTTAGAGATCTCGTCGAGCAAGCAAATGGGACGGTACGCAGACGGAGACTCTGAATCCCTGCCTTCTTTTCTCAACAAGACCAATCCAGCTTCCTTCCAGTCAGTAGGGAATACGCCCGAGCAGAAACAGCTGTTAAACAGCTTCCTTAGGCGATCCCCTATAGCATCCATAGCCAAAACCCACGCCCGTCCAGGAATACCATCCGGGCCTGGTGCGGTATTACGAGCCCCCATGCGTCTTACAGCTCGGTCCAGTTCACTTTCAGTAACCCCCAACTCGTCGGACCAGTCAGAGGGTGGCAGGAGTAATGAAGGAATGTCCCTTACTACTGGAAAAAGCGTTGCTATAACTCTCTCCAGCAGCTCCGGATCCATGGTTTCTGTAATGGGGGGGACCCAGGGACGTAATTTGGCCATGACCAATTTGTATGGTCTACCCCATGGGTCCCTGTTCAGTCCTTCGAGAAGCTCTTTCCAAGATCTTGACTTAGCATCCGCAATTGCGTGTTGGAGCTCCATTGTCGCTTCCCGGTACGCTCTATAGGCTGTGGCTATTTGTTCATCCGAAGCTCTTGGTTCCCTTCTGCGTCGAATGCGCTGAAACTGGCGTCGCGACCTCAGACAGCAAAGCCGCAACTGCGCGATGTCTTCCGACCACCAGTAAGTCGCGCCAGGACGCTGGGCGCATCTGACCCGGGGCATGGAAGCGTCACAAATCGAAGTCATCCTGTCCCGGAACCAAGCCGCCTCTTCCTCTGGATCGGGTGAGATCCCCAGGGAACGTACATCTTCTGGCCACGCTGCGACGTTAGCAGCTGCAACGAGCATGTCTCGATTGAGCCGCTTAAGGGCCCAACGTCGAGCCGATGGGTTAGAACCTAGACGGCTCGGGCTGTCGGTGAGAGGTAATGTTACTTCAAAAACGATGTGGCGATGGTCGGACAGTGTGACTATATCCTCCGCTACTCTCCATTCCGACACCATGCGACCAGCAGAAGGAGTCCCCCATGATAGGTCCACAATCGAATCCCCCTGCCACCTAACGCATGTGGATACTGACCCCCGATTTAAAAGTCGGAGATCAAGCATCGCCGCCCAGTTTTGAATCGCGCGTCCCCTCGGCGTATCCCGAGTATTCCCCCAAGCTCTGGAGTGAGCGTTGAAATCACCCAGGACGAGCACCGGACGGGATGAGCATTTGTATCGAATACAGTTCGCAACCCCGTCCAGATATCTTTCGAATTCAGTAAGGGAGATATTGGGAGATACGTAGCAACCCACAATGGCAAGAGATCCCCATTCTACAGCAACGAATCCTTGCCCCTTGTCTAGTAGGGAGCAGTGAAGCCGTCCGCTTCCAACAGCCCAATAAATGGCAACAGAGTCCACGGTGTCTCGAAACCAGCGGGGATGATCTCGAAGGCCGTAAGGTTCCGCTACTACCGCCAAGGCAACCGAACACTCCGCAACAGTCTGCAGAAATAAGTCCTGCGCGTTACGACAGTGGTTCAGGTTGCACTGGAGGATTTTTAGGGCTGGGAAGGCGAGGTATCCATGTCCTCCGCAGGGCCTGCACTCAGTGGTGCCGGCGCCGATTCTCGTGACGTAGTAGGGGCATGCAAGGTCCGCTTCTTGCGCGGAGCGCATTTCTTGCCTCCCAGGCGATGACCCGCTGGAAGACCATGGTCCGCACACAGCGGACACCGCATGGTCGGCGCCGTACAATCTCTAGCTTTATGAGCTCCCCCGCAGGCGTAACACTGCATGCTCCGATCAACAGCACTAGTGCACTGGCTGCGAACGTGCCCGGGCTCGAGGCAACGGAAGCACATCATCCGACGAGCACTCAAGACCTGGACCCTTACTGACGTCCATCCTAAGCGCATGCACTTGTCAGAAGCCAGCTTCTTTATCGTCGCCAGTGGAGCACGGACCCAGACGTGCCCAAGAGAAGCAGGTGGCCGGCGAATCTCACCAACTTTCACGTCCTCATTAGAACAGCCGCCCACCTTAGCAATAGCAGCTGCTACTTCATCAGGTGTGACGGCATCATCGAGATCTAGGATCCTCGCCTCAGCTCTTTTAGTTGGGCGCGAAATCTTCACGTCGGAGTCAGAAAAAACTTCTCGCATACGGCTGGCTAGAGTATCAGCCTTATAAGAGGATTCGGCGCCAGCGACAGTAAGAATAATTCCGCCGTCAGCAGCCCTTCTTTGGCCGACAGTGTCGATTCCAAGATCTGCCAGACAAATTCGCTGCCTCAGCGCAAACATGACTTCGCCGAGTTTGGCAGATGATCCGTCTCTTACCGAAACAGTAATAGCTGCCGTGGTGGGAACCCTAGGTAGTTTCACTGTCTGGATTTTCTTCTGGGCACTTGTCTGCGTGATTGGTTGGACAGTCTTTGCATTCTTTGCTTTCCTACCCACCACAGTGGACCAGGTCTCTTTTCCAGTCCTCGCTGCATCCAGTATAGCCTCTGAAGTCTGAGTCGGTACTGCAGATACGGCAGGCAAATCCACCACCGGGACCACGACTTTGCGCTTACCCTTTTTCTTCCGCTTCTTCTTTGTTGAGTTAGGGGCTAGGAAAGGTTCGTCAGTTGTCTGCGCTTGAGCAGTCGATGACGAAGTTTTCTTTGAATCGGCAGCCAGTGGGGGACGCAAGGGCTTCTCAGGTGGCAACCTTCTCTCCAAAGCCGCTATTTTGGCATCTACCATGCCTCCAATCTCGAGAGCTATGGAACGTCGAAACTGAGCCTCTGATTCATTCACTAGGCTAAAACCTCCTGCCACTGCAGTGTTCTGATTATCCCTCATTGCAGGGACTGCCATCGTCGAGCTCACCATCACTTCTCCCTTACGACCAAGAATGCTAACTTGCGCTGTTAGCTTTTCGACCTGTGCCTGGAGAGTGGTAAGCCGAGCCTTTAAATCGGCGTTTTCAGTTTCTAGCCTCTCCACGTTGACCTCAACGGCCGATCGCGTAGCTAGCTCAGCAACTGCAGCTTGCACTGTTACTGCTGCTAACTTGAGGCTGTAAGCAAAGCTACTTCTAAGGTTGCGGGAGCTATTTGCAACCTCCTCTATGGTCCTAAGACTATCTTTGATACAAGTACTTAGTTCCGTCGTTGGTTGCGTCTGCATCTTCTTAGCCAGCATATCCGGTTCAGGCAAGTTCTGGTTTGCTGACGATTTAGTCTTTGGCTGCTTAGCTGGCGGGCTCGCTAACTCAGAGTCCGTGCCTTTCTCTGCCCCATCAGTTAAGGGCTTGCTAAGACTAAGCAGTTTACCAACTTTTTTTTTCATCGGCTCATCAGTTCTCAGTGTCTGAACACGCTTGCGCGTGCGTCCTCGAGATGATTTCGATGCTTCCGAGGCAAATGACATTTGCGAGAGTGAAGCCTCGCTGGTGTCACTCGACATCTCGTCAGCAATTGGGGTATGCGGGCGCACAAAATGTGCACGGGTTAATGCCCCCTTTGGCACTTCCTGAGCCTTAGGTTCCAGTGCTGCGGATATGTTGGGGTTAGAACCCAACAACTCCTCATTACCGGTACGTGAGCCACCCTGGCTCAATGCGTCCTTGAAGGACGGGTAAAAATCTGATTGGGATTTCAAGCGTTCATTGTCCCCCCCAGAATACGTGGGACTGACCGAACTCTGTTCGGTGAGGGATTCTCCTACTGCAGAGCAGCAGGTACCCTCCTGGGGTAGTTTATTTTTATGACTCGCTTCCATTGTTAAATGCTGAACACAGCTTTGCCTTTTTTTATGGGGTGAGGTCCCCAGTAATTTCGTACTCGTTCACTTTCACTGTCATGTCTTATGAGCAGACTTGTACTAGAAGTGAACCTCCTTCTTACTCGCCAAATGGCGAAGAGTGATTCGCACACCGTCTGAGAACACCAACAACTGCTGAAGTTCTCAGACGGTGCGCCCCCGCGGAAGTCCGATGTTATACTCCGCCCCGTGTCCCTCTTAGTCTGGTCTCTCACTTGAGGTCTTCCGGCGTGAGTGGCTCTGCCGGCAAAGCCCTCAAGGTCATCGAGACACGCAAGCCCCACCACGACGACAACGTGGAGACACACTCGGTGGGGAGCGCTCGAACACCTAGTACGGAGAAAAGTTTAAAAAACAATTGCCACGAGCTCCTCGAGCATAGTAAATCTACCTTATTTTTAAGCTGGGAAAACAATTGAATCCTCACACACACACACACACACATACACACGATCACGCGCAAAACACAGAAGTCAGCTGAATCCTTATCCCGAACAGACTGTTACAAGCAGTATATTCGCAACTTCGTACATTGCTACAACATGTCGCCAACAGGACAACGAGCTTATTGCGGGACTTTTCAATAATTTATATCATAACGTATGGAGTGAGTCCCTCCCTGCTCCCTCTGAGGGAGCCCTACGTATCGAAAGTGTTCCCGTCTTTTACGAGCGAACGTGTGTTAACAATGTGTTAGGTTATGAATTTGGATATGGAACTGATATTGCGGTATATAGGTAGGTAGTTCAGTTATTATTTAACTAGATCATTCAGTTCCCTTCAAAATGGTTGAGCTGAGTGGTACAGATACATGCGTCATGTTCGTGAACGGAAGCCGTCAAGTAAGACTGGTCATCTCTCAACTGCTAGTGGTGTATTTCTAAATTTTGAAGTGTTTATTTTTAATTATTTCTTTACATTGCTCTTACATAAATAATAAGAAGGGAGAAAATTATACGTGATAAATAAGTTGAACCCGTTGCTTTTGTTACGCGCAGCCCCCATCTCGATTGCTACCCAAAAATCTGCTAATGTGCATCAAGGTCGACCGCCATGATAGTTCAACTTTTGTGCCAAGGATCAAAACGAGACTTATTTTGTAATATGTAAATAATATAATGTCGTGGCCAGAGTATCCTACATCAATGATATGGCAAAACGAGGATTGATATAACATCATATGTTCAAGTTTAAATTATCTGGCCAGTTTTAGTTGACCATATCATGATTGAAATCCTACATCAATGTTATGGCCCAACGAGGATTGATATAACATCAAATGTTAAAGTTTAAACGATCTGGCCAGTTTTAGTTGGCCATGGCTGGCCACTGCGATGAAACATGGCTGGCTACGACAAATAGGTAGGTACATGAAATAATTTAAAAGATTGTCTATGAAGTTTTTTACACAGATCTCTAAGGAAATGAATTCTAAGAAGATTTGGAATGTGCAAAGTACCGTGTAGTACCGTGTTTAAGTAGTAAAGTGTGTAAGTGTGGAATGAGTAAGTACAAGTAACTGGGTTCTAGAAGCCAGACAGGTTATTATTATTATTACTACTAGTCCGCATTGTCCCACTGCTGGGCAAAGGCTTCCATTCATGCTTTCCAACTCTTTTTTTCAATTTCATTACTTATCTACATTGTGCTCACAGAAGCTCACACAGTAGAAGCGACAAGAAAAATTTAACCAAGATTTATGTAACTCATAATATGATTTTAAAAGAGTGACCATGGAGTTTCTTGCACGTTTTTCTCCATAGAGATCTACGCTTTGGAACGTGCAATTTAGCTTCACTTTTTTTATGGACTGACCGACATTTTGACAATTCAAAAGTGCCTGTAATTGGTCTATTTGAAATAAACTATTCTGATTCTGATTCCAACGATCATGATTCCTCACGTCCATTCTAAAGAGAGAGTCGTTCCGCCATTTTCGTAGTCCGCCGTGGTCCCGTATTGCTGTGCTAAACTAATAATAGAAACACCGACTTCCGAAATTAAAGTTATTTTGCTCTTTTTTGTGTTTTTGTCATTGAAGTCGGTTGTATTTTTTTTATATGTTTAAAATTCCGTAATAAAACATAGCTTAAATTACTATAACTTACAAAATAATTGTAGCTTATATAATAAATGTAAAATAAAACGTCACAATTCCAATGTCGACCGATCGGAATTAAACTCGAGAGTAAGCCCCCTGAAATTAATTCACTCAGGTCACTACAAATCCCAAAACCTCAATCAAAAAATTTAACACAAAATCCCAGGTCCTGTTTTTAAAGTCCGTCTATGGCCAGTTTTATGCAGGTAGGTAATTAACTCATAAATCGATAAACCTAGTTACGAAATATAAAAAAAAAATATTAAGACTGTACCACCTCAATAAACCTAGTAAATGTACCGCATTTAAAGCAAAAGGGTGAATCCAAAGCGCCTACCAGAAACTTAAAAGCAATAATACGCCCACAGAACAATTATAGCTCTAAAGTCTCTCAATTCACATTGCGAAGCGAGCAGCTCACTCTAGACGGGCTATGTTCGACTATAGAGTACATTACAGACACAACATAGATCGGGTACAGAAGTGTAACTTCATACAACCGGCGAAGACAGACACACGCACACATACAGATGTCCTTATCTAACAATCGCGTTTACCAACCAACCTCCTCCACTCTATAAAAGCAAAAAAATACAACCGAATTGAGAAAAAAACTGACCAAAATTGACTGTCCCTAGGTAAACTCTCGAATCTGCAAATTAGCATTTTTTAATATATTTATTTATTTAAAACTTTATGCACTAACAAAGGCGGACTTAATGCCTTAGGCATTTTCTACCAGTCGACCTTAGGGTGGTGCAGAGACATATCATGGCAGGTGCAACTTAAAAGAAGACAGACAGAAAGGACAAAAGAACAATAATAAATATATACTTAGATACATACATACAAATAAAGAATAACATTGGGAAGCAACGAATACAACAAATCAAGAGTGTGATGATTCTACCAATTTCTTGCGAATGTTATTTTAATTTCTGTTTCAAGATTGATAAAAACTAACTAGCTTAATAATAAAAAAATGTCTAATGATTCTTAAACCCAACGTTATATGTAACCAGATTTATATACAAATAATAGTCAGTAATGAAAAAAGTTAATAAAATAAAAAATAAACTTCTTATCGCTCTCGTGTAAAGTAAGCTTTTTCATATTCGATAGTCCTAGGGACAGTTGAAATATGGGGTAAATATAAAAACAAAATATTCAAAAAGCCTTATTAACATAATGAGAACATAATATATTATTATCCTCTTCTAAGCGAGACATATTTTTGACTTCGCTTTGCGTGCTCTTACATCCTCAGTATTCTTTATTTCTCAAGCTTTTAAGTATATGGTAAGTATATATTATGTCAATAAAGTAATTTTATTTATGGATGAATGGGTAAACAAGAAAACCTATCCGATTAAAGTGCAACTATGAAGATAGAAGATTGAAACAACTGTACCTCTACCATGAGTTTTAAGCAATAGTATTCGTCGCTACTAATTTTGCAGCGCCTCTAGCGGTCACTTGCAGAACAAAAATTTGCCATACAAAATATTTACGGCGTCGATATCGAGTAGCGACGAATACTATTGCTTAAAACTCATGGTAGAGGTACTGTTCGTTCCAAAGTTAATTTTCAATTTATACCTACATATAGGTACTGCTAACTTAAAATACTTAGCTACTATAATCTTACTTTTATTGCAAAACGTGACATATTATTGCACCAACGAACGTCTTTATGGAGATTAGCAAGGCATGTCTTTACACTATTCAAGGCGGACTTGAAGTTGCACCCCCCAAAAATAGTCCTTCTGATGCCCACGGTGAAGCATGTCTCTGTGCGCCCGTTTTCGGTAGTTCTGCTTAGTTAACCTTCTGTGCTTATACATTAGGTATGTGCTTTAGACTTCCAATTTCTACTTTTCGTCCATTCTAACGTTCTCGAGGCTTCGCAGGCCGCTTAAGCCGAAACCACACAAATACAAACGTATTTCAGATCGGTCGCGTAGAGATGCAGAGCTGAATTTTGATAAATTGGCTTATTACTGTGTTGTGTATGACCAAAGGCGTCGCCAAGGGGGGGCAGGGAGGGGCTACGAAGAGGATAGAGATTGCGTATTTGCGTATATTAGTTCGAGTTTTTGAAAAAGTTCTTTATTTTTTAATTATTTTTTTTACAAATCGATAGTATTTCATGTACCGAATCGACCCTCCGCGGGATTAAAACGACTTAAATTTAACGGTGTATATAAACACTCTTCCCCTTAATATTTCAAGTAATTAAGAACAGATGCTAAAGAGTTAATCACGTGATAAGCTGTAACGTGCTACGTCAGTCATGTTCGTGAGAGCTCCTGAGTGCCAGGGATTACGATGTGAACGCGTTCGATGCTGTAATCCAGACGAAGATATTATTATCCTAACATATTGACATAACATCACGACTGTATTTCCCAAGGGGTTAAGCAGAGGTGGAGTACTTATCACCTACACGACTAGTACTTATCAGCGCTGTAAAAAAAAAACGCAGCATAATATGGTGAGTTAGGCACCCTGATTATACTTAATTTCCTTTTTTCTTTGTGTATTTTTAGGGTATACGATTGTGTAAGGCGTGAATAAACTTTTTATTCTTTCTTTTTTTCTTTTCTTTATTGTCTTTCTTCACAGTTCGCTAGTTTTCCAGGGTAGACTAGATTTTCTTTTGTTTTTCTTTAAAAATCGTTGCCGTTCACTAGGAATTACTCATAAACTCACTAATGTAAAAACAAACTTATTTATGTAAATAGTTCAAATCCCAAATCGAATCTCGAAGTTTTTTTGTGACATATCAACTTTACAGTTTTCGATTTATTCCTATATTTGTGCTATAAGTCCTTGCTTTGTGTCAAATTTCAGGGTTCTAGGTCACCAGGAAGTCCCTACCTTATGAAGTTTGATTCCCTTGAGAGTGTCGAACTATATACGATACGGTCGAAGAATACTGTCGTTTAATAAACGACCGTATCCTTTTTTTTCGTTAACTTAGAAATTTGAATTTTTCACAGCTGCTTCAAGGGACTGCGGACCTGAATATATGGTTTTAATTTCAATTCGATACTTCCACGAGTTCCCGAGATAAAGGGTCTTGACAGACAGAGTATCCACCCTTACGTTGTTGAAACTTCAACGGTCTGGACTAAGCGATTTGCCTCGTCGTTTATACCGCGTACATCGAAGGACTGGAACAATTTGCTATCAAGGCTACAGTGAATAGGCTCTTAATAAACTAGTGCGCTTTACCATCAACGATTGCATCACTGCTTACCATCAGGTAGGATTGCAGTCAAGTGCTAGTTTATAAAAATTAAAAAAAAGACAGACGGACAACCACGAAGTGATCCTACAAGGGTTCCGCTTTTTGAGGTACAGAACCTTAAAAAAGCAACACAAACAGTTTACCGAGGGACTTATATCCACACTATACTTACAGTTTCTATAACCACCCAATATTTCCAAACCTAATAAACTTTATACCTTTTCAATAAAACAAGGTGTTGCAGGTGACGTCACTGGTCCCCTATAAGGGGAGATTATCGGGGACCGGGGTATAGGGTTGTCAACCGTACTATAATATATAGTATTGTACTATATTTCGAGTCTGTGTACTATATACTGTTGAAGAAATATATAGTACGCAAAAATACTATATTTTCAACATTTTTGACTGATGCGGTAGAGCGAGTACCCGAACGTATTGTCTTACTGCGTTTGATCTTATTTTTTAATGTCAAACCAATGTTTGAGTATTAGTCTGCTGTTTCCGTTCTTTGATTTTGTTAAATATTTTCAATTGGATATTGCTCTTTCCTTTAAGTTAAAGTCTATAAAAGTTCGAAACTGACAGTGTGTCGTTACCACCGATAAAAAAAGAAAACTACAAAAATAAAACTTTAAAAAATGTAATCTTTAAAAAAAATGCAAGAAGTGCAGACAAATATAGTTTTTATAAAAATAAATAAGTAAGTAGATACCAATTTTTTGCATTTTCTGTAAAATACTATATTTTATTGAAGTGTACTATAATTTTTTATAGCTTAGTTTGAAAAATACTATATTTCGTTGAAGAAATGTTGACAACCCTACCGGGGTAGCACATAAAAGGCACCGGTCACCTCGCATTTCAAACAAAACTATCCGCTTGTCGATACTCCAGTAATAGTTTCTAAGGTTCAATTCTCACCGCCGCGGAATTTGTTGGTATACACCGTTAAGTTTTGGTCGTTTTAATCCCGTGGAGGGTCGATCTGGTACATGAAACACTATCGATTTGTAAAGATAAAATTAAAAAATAAAGTACTTTTCCAAAATTAGAATTAAAATACACATGTATGAAATTAATTTCTTTAAGTAAACGAGTCAATGACCTTGTAGGTAGTTGTCGGTCGTTGCGTACTAACTGCCTACAGTTCATTAGCTTCGCTCAGCTGACGTTTACTTAAAGAAATTAATTTCATACATGCGTAAATTAATTCGAGTTAAAAGAAGTACTTTATTTTTTAATTTTCTCTTTACAAATCGATAGTGTTTCATGTACCGAATCGTGTATGATTTTGTGTGCACATTGTATAATGAACGTTATGTTTGTACGTTTAACGTACAATACTCGGTGTATACCGTTCGGCGGATCGATGGAAATTCGTATGAAGAGGGCCGCTCAATTTTATACATTTGTAGATTCGTTTTTGAACAGCGCTCAGGATTTGTATGGCACGTCAATTTAAAAAAAAAATGGCATTACACAGAATTCTTATCATCACTGTTAATCATATCTGGAGCAGTCAACTTCCACATCTCCAAGAAATTAGCAGATACTTTAGGGTTCTATCTGTACTCCAAAGTGAAAAACGAACACTACAATCTGTAGGATAACTTCCCTGTCAGTCTTTCTACTTGTCAAGGCCCTGTTCCTCAAGAACGTGTGGAGGTATCCAGTTGTTAGAAACTAATTCTTAGGCCTACAATCCCTTGAAGTAAAAATCAAACTTCTAAGTCAACGCACCCTCCTCCTCGATTCGTATTCCTCATTACTGAGGGTCATGAAGTTCCCGCTGGATTAGCTTCCTATTGATGGTGTCTCGCCATCTGTGACGGTTCATGGCGTCATGAAGTGCGACGTGTAATTGGGTGTCCAGTGTAGAGCGGACCTGATCTGCCCATCTTTTTGGGCTACGGCCCCTTGGTCGTTTGCCTGTCGAACAACGCACCCTAAAGATACCTCAGTTTATATCGCAGGATTTGAAACTCATTTTAGGGTATGATTATAGATTTGATAGAGTGAAGTTCAGGATTTGAACTTCACTCTATCAAATCTTTCAGAAAATCGTTTTTTATTCCAGTTCCAGTCCAGCTCACACTTTACCGGTTTTATCTTACAATTTCAAACTGCTCCGCTGTTTTTTACGATTCTATTCGTTCCAGGATCCAACAAAGACAGTTTTTCCCGATTTCCGGCCACTGTAGGCATGGGCTTGCGGACGACGGGCAATGGGTAGCTCGCTATCTGTCCGTCCGGTAACAGACCAGACCGAGCCCAAGTTTTTTACGGCGCGCGCTGTTTCCGCACGCCTCAAGGAGTTATCAGCAAACCGTAGGGGTCCAGTAGGGTCGAAGCCTATCTGGGGCTCTGGGGAGGTATGAAAATGCATACCAGGGCCCTGGAACCATGGCAAAGAAGGAACGGGGTAGGTTTTTAGTCCGTAAGAGTCTGACACTATCTCCCGTTCCGCCCAAAGGCATGCCATTGGATGATTTTACCTGAAAAAAAAACACACAGACAGTTTACTTCGGCTTTGTTTCGAAAAATTATCTCGTCGCATTCCTGGAGATCGCATATACTGAAAGTAGCTTTCAAGAGTAGACTTGAGTATTTGATATTAATTTCAGTTTGATACCTCTACGCGTTCGTACGAAAAAGGATCTTGACAGAAGAACAACAAAATGATCCTACTTATAAGATTTTTGCCGACTGACAGACAAAACCTTTAAAAGTGCAGTTGATAAGTACCAGACGGGACAACGTGATATACCTAATACTGTTAAAAACGGAATAAGTACGTTCAATACATCTGAGTGCCTAGTGTGAGTTTGTTTTACGTAAACGCGATCGACACGTTTATGACGTTCGGCGCACTGATTGGCCTACTTGAAGCTCTTAGCCAATCAGAGAGCCAAACGCGGTAAACGTTTCGATCGCGTTAACGTAAAAACAACTCGCACTCAGCACACAGAAACCGTAAAAGAAATCCACTTAGAGTAAGTACTCTCGTAACAGCATCGATGTGTACTGATTGATAAATATTCGATTTGCTTGCACCTTCGATAGTGCATTCAGTTGCGAAATACTTCTGTATGGCGGCCATTTTGTTATTTCAAGCACGTCCGCAATCGAATAAGAGGGCGTCCTAGCACTACGGAGAATTTAGGAACTCTTTAGCTCAGAAATGGTTCTAAAAACATTCCTGATAAGAGTTTCCTGATCACATACCATCACTGATGTAGAGCCTGATTGATGACAAAAAGCTCCCTTTTAGGTACAGTCCGGAAAATGGATAATAACCACCAAAAATTCTTTCACCTGTTGAAAGGATACCATGGCTCTATTATACTATATCATGGCGAACCTTTATTGATGACGATACCATTGCCTGAAACCAAAGCATGCGTATGCATGATTTATTGATAAAAAAAACGAAACTACACACACATTAAGGCTAGGCTCTACTCATTTTGAACTTTTTTGAACCTTTGGAAACCCACAATTATATAAGCATTTGATCAACCGCTGGGCAAAAATCAAAACATGATATAAATTAGTTGACTCGATAAAATAAAATTGTGAATCTAACCCTAACTTACAATTTCAAACGTGACCTATATCTACGGGATTTCTTCACGGCAATATTTGAAAGTTAGGTACATGAAATGTTAAAACTTGTTTTTTAAAAGGGCCTGGAAAAAACAAAGTTTTAAATACTTATTGTTTTTTTTTTTTTATAAAAATAAAACCGTTGTTATGGGGCCCCGAAGTCGACATAAACCCAGGCGGAAAACATACAAAATACTCTGTGACTAACACCGGCTCTTAACTATTTCTTTAACGTTTTGTGCATCCTAAGATTCGTTGGGCAGTCGTTATATTAACAGAGCTATGTATTTTTTATATACATAAGGGAAATTCAGTGTGATTTCTGTTGTTGCAAATTAACTGGATGCTAAGTAATTTTGTATTGTCCCCGAATCTTGTGCCACGTGCCACCACTGGTACGCGTGCCATAGGTTCGCCATTCCCAGACTATACCATACAAGTTCTCTCTGACAGTGGTATCCCCCGCATAAAAGCAAAAAAATATTCCAAGAGACCATCCTCCCGGGATAAGTATCTAGGTATTGCAAAACTTATGTGCTAAGACATAGTCTACCTGTGTACCAAATTTCGTCCAACTCCGTCCAACCTTTTAAGCGTGAAGAAGTAATAAACAAACACGCACGCATACGTACCAACTCGGTACGCGGCAAATAAGTTGAACCATTTGCTATGGGTTATTCGCAGCACGCCACTTTGATTGAAACCCGAAACCCGCTTAGTATCCTCGTCACACAAATTGAACCTACTTGGTGGTCGACATTGAATAAGCAGTAACCGATTTTTTTAGGACCCGCCCTAGTCTTTGTGGCAGTAAAGCTGTTTGGCCGCAGAGAGCAGTGGTGGCCGAATGGCAACGGCCCCAAATACGAGTTATAGATCGCGGGTTCAAAACCAGCCAGGCGCATTACTTTGTATAATTCATTTCATCACCACTGCTCTCAAAACAGTGCAGGAAAACATCGTGAGGAAACCGGCATGCCCTAGAACCAAAAATTCGAAGACATGTGACATCCACCAATCCGCACTGAGCCCGCGTGGTGGATTACGGCCCATTCCCTCTCCTAGAGAAGAGACCTGAGTCCCAACGGTAGATACATTATAAGGCTGATGCTAAGGCTGGTAACCTCGAGGCCCTGAAACGAAGGCAAAAAAGGAACAAGAGTGGGTTTTAGTCAGTAAAAGCCCGCCCGCTCACTCGTCTCGCTCCACCCGAAGGCGGAAGATGTCATTGGATGATTTCCCACTTAAAAAAAGCCCTAGTAGGCATGACCCTACTGATGCGCCGCCTACTTGGACTTAATCCTCACTAGACAGCCCGACGGCGAGCTAACCGTTGCTCATCGTCCGCAAATTCACGCCTATGGTGGCCGTAACTCGTTTTGCGACTTCCGACACCGGAATGTCTCCTTCAGCAAAAATCGTCGTGTCGTTGTTGTTTTTTTTTTAGTAGAATTCAAGTCTCTCGCTCAAGGTGTAGCGAGGAGTGCGTCCAATTGACCTAAAACCTGAGTTTCTAGTCGTCCTCTGCGTTCCAGGGCAACGGTGATTTTTAGGGTTCCGTACATCAAAAGGCAAAAACGGAACCCTTACAGGATCACTTTGATGTCTGTCTGTCTGTTAAGACCCTTTATTTCGGAAACGCGTGGAGGTATCGAGTCGAAACTAGGCTGGGTTTAGGGCTGCGGTCCCTTGAAGCTTTGAAAAAATCAAACATCTAAGTTAATGAAAAAAAAGATACGGTCTTTTATGTCACAAAAAACGTATGTTTTGATACTCTCAAGGGAATCAAAATTCATAGGGTACTTCCCGTTGACCTAGAGTCCTGAAATTTGGTATGAAGCAAAGTCTCATAGCACAAATATAGGGATCAATCTGAAAACTGTTATTTGTAGTTATGTCACCAAAAAAAAAACTTTTTTTGCAATTCTTAAAAATCTTCGAAGAAGACTCGATTTGGGATTGAATTATTTTCATAGGTAGGTTTGTACGAAACCCTCAGTACGCGAGTCCGGCTCGCACCTGCCCGGATTTATTCCCACTAATTCCGTTGTCCTGGCAGGAAAAATGGTTTCAACCTTCTAACAAATTAGATCCATCGTTCCCTATTTGCATCGGATAATATTTCCACGTGGATATCATGCAAAGCTCTTTACTTTTCCGAAATGGGATGAGCTTAGCCCAATCTCATTAAGTTGAGCCCGTCAGGCAGATATTATTCAATTTAACGCATAAAACCGACGTTTTCTCTCATTATTGCCAGCGTTAAGAATGCTGTATTACATAATTATACTTTTACAAAAATAATGACTTTGAAAGCCGCTGGATTATTCCCGGGATTTCTCTCTTTGAATATTTATTCAGATGGTTGTACTTTTTATGAAATGTGTCACCATCATTATCTTTTCAGATGAGAGACGTCAACTGCTGAATATAGGTCTCCACCAAGTGTCGCCATAACAACCTCAGAAAATTCAAAAAGACTCTTGTTTATAACAAATAAAAAAAAAACTTAAAAGTAAAAGATTCAGTCCACCGTATCTTATCATGACTGTGCTAGGAACGGATCAAGCACGAAACGAAACGCGACACACTATTATACTCACTGAACAATTCTCGGGTTGGGATACAAGGGATAAATAATACCCGTAGTCACGACATTAGACGTATAATGACTGGTACAATCTTGTGGTAGACTGACTACCTATAACTCTTAATATAAATTACAAATATCAATGTACCCACAATTCGGTACATACGCTACACACACTAGAAAATGTCAACAGCGTGTCGTGCCCGTGTCATAGTGATCATCCGCGTGTCATAACCGTACGGTTCCCGTTCTCTCGGTTGCAGTAGTTCACACTATTGATTTGTAAACATAAAAAAAAATGTGTGCTAAAACTCGAATTATTATACGGATATTACGCATGTACGAAATTAATTCTTCCGCAGAGAGGTTATATGGTTTTAATTTCAACTCGATACCTCCACGCATAGCCGAGATAAAGGGTCTTGACAGACAGATAGACTGACAGACGGCCAACATAGTGAGGGTTTTTTTTTTATGGTAGGTAAAATCATCCAATGACAAATCCTGCCCTTGGGCGGAGCGGAAAGTAGTGTCAGACTCTTACTTACTAAAAACCTACCAGTTCCTTCGTTGCCTATCGTGCCGGAGCCGGGTATTCCTTTCAGAAGCTGACCCATAACCCCAGCAGGCTTCGACCCTGCCTGCCTGCAGCTAGCAGGCTGGGCCTCTACGGTTTGCTGACAGCTCCTTGAGGCGCGCGTGAACAGAATGCGCCGTCAACGACTTGGGCTCCGTCCGGTCGGTTACCGTACGATCGGACAGCGTGCTACCTATTGCACGCCGTCCGCAAGCCCGCAACATAGTGAGGGTTCCGTTTTTTTCCTTTTGATGCACGGTACCCTAAAAAAAATACAGAAATACCACGGATATCGATGTGGTGTAACCGATTTTCGGGTCTCCATCGGAGTTGGAGGCTGCGCGTAACCATAGCGAATGTTTAACTTATTTGCCGCGTATTATATATGAAACATAAAGTCCCTTAAATGTTACTACTAATTATGCCATGCCCAATCAATGTCGGTTACCTAACTCTGTTGCATTGTTTGATCCGTTACCGCAACCTTCAGGGCAACCTGATTGGCTGTATTCAGTCTTGATAATGTACAGACGGTGAACACCTTAATGATTGATTAACTGTTTACTATGGAATTGTTTGTGGTTTGTGGCAGCTGTGTAATTTCTAAGTAGATTGTAGGCACGATGGACCAATGACCTGGAGCCCAAGTCTGTTATTTTTATAAATTCGTTATTCCAACACGATTCCATTGTCATTTTGCTAAAAGTTCGTAATCTGCAAAATTCATAATGACCGATCATTGGTCGGTCAGTGGTCTTTTAGCTGTCAAAGTCAAAGTGACATTACTGCTTATTATTTTTATTTAGAGCGGCCGCCGGCTGGCGTTTTCAGTGTATTGTTTTTGTTATAGTATCAGTGTTGTGTTTTTGTTATATTTTTGTTATGATATAAGGCAGACATTCATTTTGGATTATGTAGGTAAGTACGAGATTACTATTCTGTGCCATTTCTTTCAATGGAGTGTATTGTGTGGTTGTTCAGTGGAAAGTCATAATGACGCCATTATATTAGTAGATTACGAAACTTGTCAAAATCAACAACTATGAAATCAATGATAGACCAGTCTGACACTATTATAATAGCAGACTTGAGGCTCTGGTGAGGGCTGCGGGATTCCGTCTAATGTGAGACGCACAAGATCGGTCGTTATAGCGACACTTGAGGAGGCCTATGTCCAATTGGGGACGTCTTTCGGCTGAAATTAAGACTGTAAGGACTTAGTTCAAGGTTACCACTGTCTCTTAGAAAAATAATGTTAATAAGGTTAGCCTGGACGCCTAAGAGAGGTCGATATCGCGCCGTCGAGGTAGACCACAGATCACCCCACATAGAAATGTTTGGAAGAAGAAAGGGGAGGCCTTTGCCTAGCAATGAAACATAATTCGGAAGCTTTCACTACACACACTTTTTTTTAGGTGGGATATCATCCAATGACTTCTCTCGCTCATGGCTGGAGCGGGAGGGCGTGTCAGATTTTTACTGACTAAAACCCACTCGTATGTTCCTTATTTGCCTTGCGTTCCAGGGCCCTAGAGTTCATTTTCACTTAACCCATGGCCCCAGTAGGGTTCGACCCTGCTGGGTCCCTACGATTTGCTGACATCTCCAGAACACTACGCGCCGTCGACGACTTGGGCTCAGTTCGGATGATCGGACGGCGTCCTACCCATTGCTCGCCTTCCAAACATTTGTAGCGCAAGCTTTTTTATGTGACAAACATGCACTAGTTAACCCCAAAGTTCGCGCCATCACAGGCCGTGGTCGTGAAGTCATGATAGTCGTAAAATGGCTCGTTTACATGACAAAGTCTCGTCGAGTGCTGTTAGGACATGATTATCTGAACCCCGGATGCATTACTACGGGTTTGTTTCTCATCTCACATGAAAAAGAAAGGCAATATGCTGTAACTCATGTAAGTTTTGGAATCGAAAGAAATGCAGATAAGGTTAGGGTTTTGGAAGGTGTATATACAATACGCGGCATATAAGTTGAACCAAAATGATGATAGACCTTCAAAGCGCAGTAACAGATCTTCGGGTCTCTATCAAAGTACGGCACGTCGGGTAGCTGCGCATAAACATGGCAACGTTGTTTTAATTCAACTTGTTTGCCGCTTACTACACCGTTAAATTTTGATCGTTTTAATCCCGTGGAGGGTCGATCCGGCACATGAAACACTATCGATTTATAAACATACAATTAAAAAATAAAGTACTTTTTTCTAAAACTCGAATATACGCATGTACGAAATTATTTTTTTAAATTAAACAAGTCAAAGCCCTTGTAGGTAGTTGTCTGACGTTCCGTACTAACTACCTACAGGTCATTAAAAACGTTCAGCTGACGTTTACTTAAAGAAATTATTTTACATTAGAAAAAAGTACTTTATTTTTGAGTGACTTCATAAGTGAAAACCGGTCGAGTTTGAGGGAACAATAGTTGTATTACAAA
This sequence comes from Leucania comma, assembly GCA_958295575.1. Lineage (NCBI taxonomy): Eukaryota > Metazoa > Arthropoda > Insecta > Lepidoptera > Noctuidae > Leucania > Leucania comma. The sequence continues at coordinate 14,816,045 of OY282477.1, read as the reverse complement.
ACGGGGGTAATGATGCGATGAAGTTTATGTTGAACTGCGCTTAATGTGCCGGCTATAGCTCGCGTTTGATGGTCGACCCCTTCGGAATCACTCTTTTCCTTAGGGTAGACAGATACCGTACCTCCTGTGGGCTAAACGCTTGCTTGTACTTGAACTCACGCCTTCATCTCGTAAAACTACAGGATGCCACCTTCCGGGAGCTTCTTTTTAAGGGGGAAAATCATTCAACGATTTCTCCTGCTCTAGGGTGAAGCGAGAGGATGTGTATCTTTTACTGGCGAAATCACACTTGTGTCTTTCGATTGCCCTTTGCATTCTGGGACTACTGGTTTCCTTATCAAGAAATCCCCGTGGACTTAGCGGGTGGCCCCCTTTCATTTGCTGATCTCTTTTTTTGTTTTTTAATTGATATAAACTAGTGCATGACAGCGATCCCACCTGATGGTAAGCAAAACAAGTAAAAAAAAAATCCTGATGGTAAGCAGTGATGCAATCATTGATAATGAGGCGCACTAATTTATTACGAGCCTAATCACGCTAGCCTTGAAGACACGCGTGGATTTCTACGCGCCGTCGACGACTCCAGCTAGGGACGGAAAGACGAAGGCCACTAACAAGGTCCGATGCCTGACGAGGCTGCGGGAATGCTCGGAAGACTTTCCATGGCCCCAGAACGCAAAAGGCAATTAATACTAATATTCCACAACTTTCACACAACGCCATCTAGTCCCAAGCTAAGCAGAGTTTGTGCTCAGTTAAATTTTAACACACCCTCTCGTTCCAATCAGAACGGAAGAAATTATTTGATAATATCCCACTTAAAAAGGTCACCAAAACTAAACGTCTTTGTCTACGGGTAAGAACTAATGAACCGGTTTTCATCCGCGCCTGCTGCGGTTGCCGGCCCGCAGTTTCTGTAGAATGCAGATTGTTGCGTTTACGCTGTTTGCACGGTTCTTTGCAGCTCCCGCTACACTGGCCAGTGGCTGGCAACTAGTTGAAGCGTACGAGCCGCGGTTACCCGTAGCCTCGGCGGGTTGCACGCTCTGTAGTTGGTTGGTGTAGCGCTCATAGTAGCCAACGGGGGTTCCGAAATCCAAACGCGAAAACAGATAATTATAGTGGAGGCATCCAGAAATTTCTAAGCCTTCTTTTTTTAATTTCTTTGTAAAGTAAGTATAACGCAACAGCTCGTTTCTGGTGTGTACCTATCCAGGGCGATCTGGGGCTCAACTGATAATTAACAGCCAGTCTTGTGATTACTACCCGCCAAGTTTGCGAGCGATAGTCAGTTGCGTAACCGCACACACACCGCAAAGTCCGGTTTAGTGAATTTAAAAATTAAAAAAATTAAAAAAACCGCAGCTTCTGTAGAATGCCGATATATATTGCATATGTAAAAAATTATAGCACAATTTACGACGCTTTTTACCACCAGCGGACGAGTAGGAGAATCGTTCGGGCCTTTGTCACTTTCGGTGAGTTGCGCCCGTAAGCTTTGCGGTGGGTTGGTTCCCGCAGTTTTCAAGCGATAATCGCAACCGCGGCAAAACGGCGGATTTCCAACCGCGGCGGCCGTGGTTGAAAACTGCTTCGTGAGTTCTAGTCCATGTACACTCTTAGGTATACTTTGACCAAAGATAAGAGGCCTTACACAACCCGTAAATTCAGTCCCATCAAGTAATATCAGAGTTTTACAGAAAAAGTTTGGTAACAACACTAAATTGTCAATCGGACGTATTCAATTGCAGTTAAGATAATACAAAAGCCAATAACCCACTAATATAACGTCCAAACGGTCGTATTCAATTGTAATTAAGATAATAAATAAACCGATAACCTAAATATATATTACTAACTACTGAAATTCAAGATAAATTGAAAAAAATCTAGAACTCGTTACATAAATTAAAGGCATTGTTAGCACGGGTGCTACCTTGAACTGTATTCGATAATCGTAGGTGAACCACAATATATGTAGATTGTGAACGAAATTTTACTGAAACAAGTTTTCAATGAAAATATGTATTTTTTTCATAACAAGCTTTTAAAGCGCGGTAAATACATATATAATTAATACTCATCAAGACAATTCCAAAAAGTTCAAATACGATAGGGTTTTTTTTATGATAGGTAAAATCATCCAATGACAAATCCCATCCTTGGGCGGAGTGGGAAGTAGTGTCAGACTCTTACTGACTAAAAACCTACCCCGTTCCTTCGTTGCCTATAATGCCGGGGCCGTGTATTCCTTTCAGAAGCTGACCCATGACCCCAGCAGGCTTCGACCCTGCCTGCTTGCAGCTAGCAGGCTGGGCCTCTACGGTTTGCTGACAGCTCCTTGAGGCGCGCGGGAACAGAACGCGCCGTCGACGACTTTGGCTCGGTCCGGTTGGATACCGGACGATCGGACAGCGTGCTACCCATTGCACGCACACCGTCCGCAAGCGGGCTTGCGGACGGCGTGCCTACGGTGGCCGGAAATCGGGATCGATCCATCACCAGATCAGCTCCATATCATAATAATTTTTCATTGTCATCTGATTTACACATGCATGAAAAATGTCAGCTCAATCGGTAACTGGGAAGTGGATCAAATATAATTTGCAAGATTTGATTACAGTCAAACATCGGCCAGGTGAAACTAAATAAAAGCTTGTAAAATAAATAAAAAAAACCTTTTTTAGAAACAAGCTTTAAATTAAATGCGTTAAAAAGAAGAAAATAAACTTTTCCTTTAAAACTTTTACTATCAACCTAAAACGTCATTATACAATTTATATGATATAAAAGCTTGTCACGAGATTTTAAAAATAATAAAATCAATACCTAGATGAAATAATTAATTGTGCACAGCAAAATCTTTTTTTTATGTATGTTCACCGATATTTCGGTCAATTGTGGACCGATTTTGATTTTTTTTATTTTGATTGAAAGATTTTACTCTCGAATCGGTCTCATAGAAAAATTGTTTTGATCTGATGATGAACTTCCAAGATATATGATGAAACTCTCCAAAAAATCTTAGCAGAACTGTACCTCTACCATGAGTTTTAAGCAATAGTATTCGTCGCTACTCGATATCAACGCCGTAAATATTTTGTATGGCAAATTTTGCAGCGCCTCTACCGGTCACTTGCAGAACCAAAATTTGCCATACAAAATATTTACGGCGTCGATATCGAGTAGCGACGAATAGTCGAATACTATTGCTTAAAACTCATGGTAGAGGTACTGTCGGTTTTACATGTATGTTCACCGATATCTCGGTAAATTGTGAACCGATTTTTTTTTTTTTGTTTTGTTTGAAAGATTATACTCCTGAGTTGGTACCATAGAAATATTGTTTTGATCTGATGATGAACTTCGAAGATAATTATAGAACGGAACTCTTAAAAAAATCATAGCAGAACTGTCGTAACATGTAGAATTGCTTTGTTTGTACAAATTGTAGGTGACTGACTGAAAGAAGAAGGAGATACATAGAATTGATCTGATGATGAAGTCGGAAGGTAGGTAAAGAATTCTGTAATAAATCATAATAGATATTAGTAAGCCGTGTTTAATAAGTATTATTAAAATTGTCGTGATGGTTTGATGATGGTACCGAATGGTGGAAGGTACGAGTATCTATTTAAGTTTGGCTGAGGGGTACTACTACTAAAAAGTGGGAAATATAAAACTTTTTACAAAAAAATACAACTGACTTCAAAAAAACTCTAAAAAGTGCAAAATAACTTTAATTTCGGAAGTCGGTGTTTAATAAAAAAGAGACCAAACTAATATAGAAACACCGACTTCCGAAATTAAAGTTATTTTGCACTTTTTAGAGTTTTTTTTAATTCGGTTGTATTTTGTACGATGTGAACTTGGGTACGATTTTTTTTTTTGACCACGTGACTTAACGTTGAGATGATGTCATTCCCGAACAATAGTTTTCTACTAACTTTAACGATTGTAGATTAACAACATGGCCAAACCTGCAGAATCATAATCATTATTCCTAAATATAGGGGATAATTAAGATCTCAGAAATTAGCTAATACGCTATTTTTTACCAATTGACATATTATAATCATCTAATAACTTCTCTCGCTGCAGGGTGTAGGGGTGTGTCAGACTTTTACTGAATAAAACCACATCATTTCTCTTCAGTTGCTCTTTGCGTTTACGCACACGGGTCACGGGCGGGGATGAGGGGTTGTCCTTTCAGAAGTTAACCCATGAGCCCCAGTAGGATTCGGCCCCTTAATAATAATATTATATTGCGTTTACCCGTGTGCGTAAACGCAATGAGCGACTGAAGAGACATGATGTGGTTTTATTCAGTAAAAATCTGACACACCCCACACCCTGGAGCGAGAGAAGTTATTAGATGATTTCTAACCTTAAAAAAAAACCCAAGATACAGGATTCAAAGAAAAGAAAAAAAAGTTTATTTTGCAACGTTTCTATAAAAAAAAAATTGTATGCGACAAATAAGATCCGAAAATCGTTTATTATCCTCGTGACACAAGTTGAACAATCATGGCGATCGACCTTGAATGCGCGGTAATCGATTTTCGGGTTTCAATCGAAGTGCTGTGCGTAACCATAGCAAGTTCAACTTATTTTCCGTTTATGTTTTTTTAGAGGTATACCTCCGCTTAGTTTTAAAGAATATCCTAAAATCTGTTAAAATATGGTCATTTAATTCGTATTACGTTACAGTAAGCTTATATACATACAGCATAAAATGTAACAGTCAGTCGTATTTACTACATATTGAAGCGGTTAATGTGCATTATTTGTGTTCATCTTGGAGACATGTTGACTGCGTGATCCAATTGTTCGAGTTTTTAGACATTTCACTGGTGTGCTTTAAGACGACATAAAAATTTCTGAACTAACTAAAAATTCTAAGGTTCCAGTGTATTGTGCATAAGTTAATATCACATGGACCAGAAGGAATGACTGTCTCGATCGACCTTTTTAAGTGATGCTCGCAAATTTTGTTGAAGAAATCTCCAACATCATGCAATTTTGGAGGTCTTTATCAGTGGTCGAATTGTTCCTGCGTGCCTTGACCGTGTCACAGGCATTTCTGCAGGATGGATGGCCTGATAACTACCAGCTAACAGGTAGACACACAATTATTGCAAATAAGGCCTTACCACGAGCTCCTAAGGCGTATAGTCCCTTGAACATCTGACTGTACTCGTATTGCCGCCTTATAGAGCCCTGCTGACCGTTTTCTTAGCGAATTATTGACTAATTTACCTAAGCTATATACATTTTGAAGAACACTAAACCAGCATTTTTTTATGTAAAAATATTTCTAAAGAAAGGAGTTGGGAAAAAATAACACGTTCTTAATTATTTTTTTTCTAATGTCATACGAAAAATCATACGTTGCGTACACATTACGTACGCCGCCGTAGGCGAGGGGCCCTAGATACAATATCATCATCAGCCTTTTTAACGTTCCCACTGCTGGGACACATGCCTCCTCTCTAGGAGAGGGAATGGGCCATAATCCACCATGCGGGCCCAGTGCGGGTTGGTAGATGTCACATGTCATCGAATTTTTTGGTTCTAAGACATGCCGGTTTCCTTCAACGTTTTGAGAGCTGTGATGATGAAATAAATTACACAAAGTAATGCGCCTGACTGGGTTTGAATTTGAACCCAAGACCTCGTAACAGAACACTCGTAATTTGGGATCGTTACACAAGATACAATAACTACCCACAAACAAAATATGGTTTATACTAATATTACAAAGAGATTTTGTTTATATTTTTGGATTTTTAGTTGTAATATAACTCAAAAACTGCTGAATCGATTTTATAAATTCTGTCACCATTACTTATAGTGATATTTTTTAAGGTAGCAAATCATCTGTTGACTTCTTTTGCTCTAGGGCGGAGCGCGAGGGCGTGTAAGACTTTTACTGAATAAAACCACGCCTAGGCTCCTTAGCAAAGAGAACATATTAATATTTTCGCCTATGGCCCTGCTGGGCCGCTATGGTTTGCTGATATCTCATTGAGGCGCTCGTGGAACACTAGGCGCCGTCGACGACTCAGGTTCGTTCCTTACAAGATAAGGGGACGGCGATCTACCCATTGCTTGTCGTCCAAAAGCCCGCGGCTACAGTAATCATTGAGCTAGGCTCACGCAGGCGAAGGCGCAGGAACTAGTTATTCATATTTCCGTATTATTGCTACAGATGGTGAAAAGTTCGACTTCATAGTGGTTGGCAGTGGATCGGCAGGCTCGGTGTTAGCCGCCCGGCTGTCTGAGGTGGCACACTTCAACGTACTCCTCATCGAGACCGGGGGAGACCCGCCAATCACCAGCGTGGTAAGTTGGGTGCCTGTTCAGCATTAACAGTTCCAAGCCTTGCACTTAATTGTGACATTGCCTAAAGACCATTATTGCACAAAACGGTGAACAAAAACGTCTCGAGAAAATATCAGCACAACATAGGATAAAATAATCCACATGTAGATGTTGTATTGTCTAGACTGCACCCAACAGAAGAACATTTTTTAAACCTACTAGCTGATTTTTTTTAAAATTATTGATAGACTCGCGTTTGACCCCTATCTCACCTGATGGTAAATGATGATGCGGCTGACAATGGAGCACGCTTGCCTAGTAACCTATTCGCTCTTGATCTAAAGACCCCTTGGTTGTAGCTATCATAAAACACAGACTCCGGCAGGGAGTTCTACTCCTTAGCTCTACGCTTATTGAATGTGTTCCCAAATCGCTTTGTACGTCTACTGGGGTCATGGGTTAACTTCCGAAAGGAATGCCCGGCCCCGGCACGATAGGCTACGAAGGAACGGGGTAGGTTTTTAGTCAATAAGAGTCTGACACTACTTCCCGCTCCGCCCAAGGGCGGGATTTGTCATTGGATGATTTTACTTACCATAAAAAAAAAAAATGAGTGAGATGTCAACCATGACTCGGAAAAGTTATCAAAGAAAAAAAGTGGAGTTCCCACACCCCTTATTTTTCTTTGATAGTTAAAAAATAGCCTAATACATATTTTAACATAAAATTTTTGTATAATAACAAAAAAATTCATAACAATCATTCAAGCCGTTTTGGAAGTGTTCGATAACAAACATTGTAACACAGGATTTTTAAATATTAGTAAAAAATAATTTCCATATTTAACTAATGAAGTATTCAGGTTCCAGGTACGTTTCCATTGATACAAGGCCCCAAATATAACTGGAATTATCAAGCTCAGTTTGATGATGGTATTGGCAAGGCACATCCAGATGGAACCCTGTTTTACCCTCGAGGGAAAATGCTCGGAGGCTGTTCATCCACCAACTTTCTGATATACGCTCGAGGAAAACCCCAAGATTACGAAGAGTGGAATCGAATAGCACCTGGCTGGGACTGGGATTCAGTGCTTTACTATTTTAAGAAGTTAGAAAATATGACAGATGATAGAGTCATGGAGAACCCACGAAATGCCTATCTTCATTCGACAGACGGTCCAGTTAAAGTATCCAGACCAGTAACAATGGCTTCAACCGCTGCCATTGATGATATCAGATTAGAATGTTACGAAGAAATGGGTATTGAACGCGTTTTAGAAAACAATGGACCCGAAATTTGTGGCGCTGCTCGACCACATTTCACTATATACGGCGGTAGAAGATCTAGCACAGCCGAGGCGTACTTGAGACCAGCTAAAGATAGGCCTAATCTTAAAGTAGCTAAATTCTCTACAGTCACTAAGATATTAATAGATCCTCAAACATTGCGTGCATATGGCGTTCGTGTCTCTACTTCTAATAACAAAGTAATTGATGTTCATGCTGCCAAGGAGGTTTTAATATCCGCTGGTACAATGAACAGCCCTAAAATTCTTTTACTATCGGGAATAGGTCCAAAGGAAGAATTGTCAAAATTAGGTATAAAAACTTTAGTAGATCTTCCGGTTGGCAAAAATTTTCATGACCACCAAATAACACCGTTAATTTATAAAGGTAAAATTGGAATATTTTCGGCAGCGCAAAATATTTTAGCTGCTCCACAACTGGATACTCTGCCTGTTCCAGTGCAAAGTGGACTCTTCAGGGTCAACTCTAGCTTTTCTGAATATTACCCGTCAAAATTACAACCTCATTTCCAATTTTTCAACACATATATCGGAACTGGAGGTTCCCCTGTCTTAATAGCTTTTTGTAAAGCAATCGGTTACGATGATGATCTTTGTATATCACAAGGGATAACGAACATTTTTAACGAAGTAGACTATGTAATGCTTGTCCAGTTACATCCTTTGTCAAGAGGACAAGTCAAATTGAGAAGTGCAGATCCGCTCGATGATCCTATAATCAATTTGGGGTATTATAGAAATCCTTACGATTTAAAGGTGGCTGCAGAAGGAGTGAAATATATGAATACTTTGATAAACACTACATATTTCAGGGAGGTTCAGGGTGAAATTCCGAGATTGAGTGTGACTGAATGTGAAGACATATTGTGGGGTTCGGATGAGTACTGGGAATGTTACGCGAAGAACACTGTGGCGTCTTTGTTACATGCTGTAGGAACTTGCAGTATGGGGCCTAATGGTGTGGTGGACGAAAGGTTGAGAGTGCATCATGTAGCTGGACTGAGAGTGGTGGATGCGTCAATTATTCCGTTGATTCCCAGCGGCAATACCAATGCTCCTGTCATGATGATTGGAGAAAAAGCTGCGGATATGATAAAGGAAGATCACCTGGAAGATACGTCCAAATATAATGGAAGGGCTTTTAATGCGTTCGCTTCTACTGACGCTTTCTAGTGGCATGTTGAGAAGAAAACAACAAAAGTTGTGATTTATATAGTGTTTTAGAAACTGCATTTCAAAGTAATCGCATAGTTATTAGGCCTTTAGTTCAACCTAAAACTATTAAACTATTGTTTTTTTTTATATAACTATGGCATGACTCAGTTAAGATACTTCTATAAAATTATGTATACAGGATAGTTTTTTTATATATTTTTTATCGTAACGTAAGAATACTTTACTAAGTTTTGATTGTCAACGGACCTCATCTAGCATTTCTTTTTTGTGAATCAAGTGCCATTAAAATTAATGTTTAAAAATCTGAAGTATCTACTTTATTTCTGATGTTTATTAATTATTTTTTGTACACACAAATATTTAAAAGCGAATATGACATATACAGATAAAAGAACACAAAGATACTGCTTAATCTTATCTCCTCAGAAAAGAGCTTTCCGCTGTACCCTACCCATCACCTCTGCGAAGCGATACGCCTCACGTTCCGAGTCACCACTACACCAGGCACGATTCATCACAGACTTGATGAACCGTGCCAACTATACAGGGTGTAACACAAGATTCCGTAAACTTTAAGGAATTGCTTAGTAGACGAAACTGAAAAACCTTCCACAAGACTTTTTTTCAGGAAACAAAAAATAAAAAGGCTCTTCACACAACATTATAAACTCAAAAGCGTTTATTTGACATAGGCCTATATGGGTACTTATAAGACGTCAGAAGCTAGCGCATGGTTCATATTGGTCGTTTCCTATGGAGAAGAACCGCCAAGAAACTCCATGGTTACTCTTTGAAAAAAGTGATTGTTTCTACAATATTTCCATATTACAATATTTATAGATATGAGAGGACAATGTAGACCGGCCAGTTTTATACCCAAAAGCACAATAAAAATTGTAATTCATGAATCAGCGGAGACTACGGTGTTCTCACTTTCACATTATAAAAAGAAGCTATACAATAATAAAAATAAATCTGTCAATAAATTATAGATGTGTACAATAATAAATTACTACTGAAATTGAGGCGGTTGTTTTAAATAATTTAAAAAATATTGCAAAAACAATGTCACAGGAGAGGAAGAAAAAAGTATCAGTATACATTATGAAATTAACACAATGATGGAGCAGTTAATAGACAAGTATACAATAATGCAATTAATGAGCTGCCAGGCAATCAAAATGTGCAGAAGTAGTCATTGCCAAACAAGTGTGTCTTCAACGTAGTCTTTACCCTTGAAATACGTCTTCTTGGCAAGGACGCTTAATAAGAGTTTGAACTTTCCCTCGCTAAGTTCGGTAACCAACTTAGGCACCTTGTTATAGAAACGTATGCTACCAATAAGAAATGACTTGCTTGTCTTACCTAACCTCCATTTGTGTACTACAATTTCATGTTTATTACGCGTATTAATATTAGGTTAATCGCTTCTAATTTTAAAAAGTCTTACTAAGTTTCAACGAACATACAAATTATACTTTTTTGGATATAAAGTGAAGACAGAGTCAGTAAATCGATTTCTTTGAATATGTTTCTAAGAAACTTGCGAGGAACCATTTTGTAAATAGCCCGGATCGCTCTCTTTTGCAAGATGAAAATTGATTCTACATCAGCAGCAGATCTCCACAACAAAATGCCATAAGACACAATACTGTGGAAATAAGCATAATAAACTAACCTAGCTGTGGCTACATCTGTCGATTGCCTTATTTTTCTTACTGCATATGTAGCTGAGCTTACCTACCTGAGAGAGTTCTAATGTGAGGCCCCATTGTAATTTTAAATCTATAGTTACACCTAAAAATACAGTTTCCGCAACAATATCATTTTTTTTGCCATCAAAGATTTGATTGAGGCCATCTTGAGGGACATTCGGTAACGAAAACTTTAAACTTTTATTTTGTCCCCATATATATTTCACTTCGGCATATGCAGAAATCAGCCATGAAGCAAAAAGTCAGCGCTCAAGATCCGTGCCGGTAACTGAAATTGTTATTAGTTGCGAGCCATTTCGAGAACAGCCAGACTTTCGTTAACCTGCAAGACATCCGTATCTCTTCTGTCTATTTTAAAAATAAGGGAAGAGTCATCAGCGAATAGACTTATATCAGATAAATTAGCCATCATGTAAGGAAGGTCATTAATATAAACCAGAAAATACAATTGAGCCTTGAGGCACGCCCATTTTTACTAAAGACACGGAAGACGTCGCCCCATTCACGATTACTTTTTGCTGCCTGTAAGATAGGTAAGATAAAACAAGATCAGCAACTTGTCCACGAATTTACAGATGAGAGTATTATGATCAATACAGTCAAAGACTTTTGAGAGGTCACAGAATATGCCAATTGCATCCTGGGATTTCTCCCAGGATTCCAAAATATGATTGATGAGTTTCACTCTTGCATCCGTCGTTGACCTTTTTTTAGAGAGATAGCATCTGGTTGAGCATAATTTTTTCAAAGATTTACTCAATATGAACTTGAAGAAGCCCGATTTTTTTTTCCGCTGTGACTGATTCGCGAACGTGTTGGCGCGTGGTATACATCCATGTAGCCACAACTCATAACAAACACACAAACCAAGCTATAACCAACGTGACCTTGTTTGGAACGCTAGTTGGCAACCGTCTAGTCAACCCATAGCTGGGTTTCTAGAATTAAAGAACAACTTGAAAATTACGTAATAATACATACTTCAATCGAAAGACAAATGGTAATGATTTCAGACAGTATTGTAATTACTAGGAGGGCTCATTACCATTACAGTGGGGCTCGATGTGCTGGGCTAAGGGGCTGAGCGCGATTATCATCACAAAGCCAGATTTATGGTAATGTCAAGAGGGGCCATCAATATACCTACCAACATTAATTTTAACGACTTTACTGTTCTTGTGATTGTATTTTAATTTTCTTTATGTAGAATACAACTGGCCGCTGGTCATTTACACCAAAATCAGCAAAATCTTTTTTTAAACTCAATCTCAAAATAAGTTTATTTCACGTAAATTTTTATGGGCATTATAAAATGTCATAAGCCTAGTGTGCAGTTCCAATTAGCCATTTTCTATGGAGAAGAACTGGCAGAAACTCCACATGAACAAGAAACAAAACATGGTAACTCTTTTTTTAATGCTTTTTTTTAATATTTCCTTACTACAATATTGGTAGGGATGAGAGGACAGTGTAGACCGGTCAACATATACTGTACCCAAAAACAAAATAAAAAAAATCCGCGGAGTCTACAGTGTTCTCACCACAGATATAGATAAGTATACCTGTCTATCTATATCTGTTGTTCTCACATTCACATTATAAAAAGAGGCTCTACAAACATAAAAATGGACCTATCATCAATAAATAAGATGTTTACAGTAATAAATTACTAATGAAGTTAAGGTAGCTGTGGTTTTTATGATATAGCTGAGGGGTTCAAATGTAAAACAAGGTTTCAATAAAAATATTTTTTTCATAGCAAGCTTTTATAGCGCAGTATATATATAGTTATTACTCATCAAGACCACTCCAAAAAGTTCAAACACGATAGCGTTATCTTATTGCGCTTTTTACTGAGTTTCCATGACTGTCTTCCAGTTCCATCATCAGCCCCGGTTACCATCTAGCATCAAAATACTCGTCGATGAGATTGTCTCGTCCAATTAATAATTACTTATATAATAAAAATATTCCACAACTATCACACAACGCCGTCTAGTCGCAAGCTAAGCAGGCCTTATGTGTGTTATTACATTCCCATGGTAAGACAAATACCTTCTTTCCCTCTCACCACGCTTCGGTCTTCTGTGGGTTTGGGTCGTACCTTTGAGGAAACCATTTAATTTCGCCATCTCTTGCTGGGCCTGTCACTTTGATGTTAGCTAGCTTTGGGATCCATTGTGTGGTATTATTGTGGGTGATTTGCCCATTTCTCCTCTAGTACCTATACTATACTGCAGAAGTAACCAGCCCATTTCTACTTTGCCAACGACAAAAAAGATTTGAAAAAAAAAATGCATTTACAAAACTTTTTTCTTTTCACAAAATGATAGCGCTTAACCTGAATTAAATCACATATTAATTGATACGTTTATTTGGTACAAACACAAAGGCGTACGACCAGTTTTAAAGGAAAAAGGAACGAAATAAATGTAAAATAGTGAAAAAAATACACTAATAGTCTACTAGCGCTATCTACCGGCAGTTCTCAATATCAATTGTGTTTTTTTTTTGTGGTAGAGTCTGTAACTCCAACTTGCTGTGGTTCGTATTAGGCGGTATAGATGTCGCTATGCGATATACCCACTCGCCCAAGAGTCCAGGACAAGGATGTTATAGATAATAATTATGTTCGGGTTTACGGAAATATCCGTATCCTAATGTATTATACCGATTAATAATAGGAACAATATTCTACCGATTTCGGATACTAAATTACCTATTTCGAATTATCCTCAAGTTTTGGATAATTTCGAATACGGAATTTTAAATTACGTTAATTAATTAATTTTTCGAATACGAATAATTAGAATTTTAAATTTATAAAAGTATAATACAAACAGCAAGATTATTTTGACTTTCATCCGTAACATAAAACGGAATTGGTATATATTATTTTTATTTTGGATATCCGTTAGTTTGAGGTACGGCTATAGAGTTATATAACATCTCTGGTCCACGGCATTTAACAATTTAAGGTTCTCGATACCGTATGTCTCAACAACGTGATCGGTCGGTTGATGAGTGAACTGACCATCATAATCCACCGAGGGTCCTCCGAGCTGTACGTTGGCGCCGGCCGGCTGTCATTTTTAGATGTTAGACAGTCTTGAAAAGGGCTTACCGTGATACCTAGTTTTAGTACGCGGCAAATAAATTGAACCATTTGTTATGGTTACGCGCAACCACCCACTTCGATTGAAACCCGAAAATGAGTTACCTATTCCGCATTCAACGTCAACCGTCATGATGGTTCAACTTGTCTAACGAGGATTAAAACCGATTTTTGCGGGTAACCATAGCAAATGGTCCCACTTAAGTATTAGTAGGCTTCGACCCTACTGGGCCCCTAAAGTTTGCTGACGACTCCTTGAGGCGTGCGAGAACAGTGCGCACCGTAAACGACTTGGGCTCAGTCTGGTCTGTTACCGGACGGACGGACAGCGAGCTAGCCATTGCCCGCCGTCCGCGAGCCCGCGCCTACAGTGGCCGGAAATCGGGATCGGAAGCCTCAGTCGCCCGGATGGCCCGCTAACTATGTATTTGTGCGGACAACCCTAACATAACAAACTTATAATATTGTATTTTTTTATTTATTTAAATAAACAAGTGCTTGACTGCGATCCCACCTGATGTTGAGCAGTAATAAAAAAATATATATAGAAAAACGGTTTTGAAATTTTGTACATAAAACTCATGTTTCAGGTTTAGCATGCTAAAAATAAGGTTGTAAGATTGAGAAAATGCAAAATTAATTTTAATTTTTAATTTGATGTAAGTAGTTTTTGATTTGATGTGTAGTAGGTACACCGCAAATACACTAAGTGATCGATTACGGAGACGCGGCGCGTTGGGCGGTCCGTCGTACATTGCCATATGTTTGTGTTTGAGCGAGCGATGACGCGGCACGCTGCTGCAATGTACGCCCAACGCGCCGCCCAACGTGCCGCGACTCCGTAAACGCGGCGCGTGACTTTACGACGTTAACGTTCAATTGTTAATTGATAACATAATGAACTCTTGTTAATATCATTCAAAATATTTTGAAATCAACTTGTAAATTCCTACTTTATTTTAATATTACATACCAAAACAAAAAAAAAATGTTAAAAAATCCCGAAAATTTCGCGAGATCTAAGCGGAATTGCCGAATTAAATCTCGGGATTGCGATTTTGATACGGGATTTGCTTCCCTATTTCGGACATCCCGCGCAGCCCGGGACATGCTGCCTTGGCAGTCAATGACCAACGCAACCTTAGGCAACGGTGTGTAAATGCAGTACAAAAACTGTACTGTCGTATTCACAGTGCAATGCTCGCACTTACCTACTTATTAGGTCACGAAGTACACATACCTGCTAGTATTGTACATACATACATAAGTAGGTAGATACTGCAATTACGTTAGTATGAAATCAATGTTGTACTTGGTTGGTATGTAACACCTGATTTTAATTGGGCTAAATCAATCAATCAAATCAATAGACCGGGCATTACAGGCACTTTCGAATAGTCAAAATGTCGGTCAGTCAAAAAAAAGTAAAGCTAAATTGCACGATCCAAAGTGTAGATATTTAGGGAGAAAATCTGCAAAAAAAACTCCATGGACACTCTTTTAAATCATATTTGATTTACATATTTCTTGTTACTTCTAATGAGAACAATGATTAGGGATTAGGGAGGTAATTTCACGCGCTGTGAAAGACTCCTTTCTGTTAGGGTTAGTGTATTTGCGGTGTACCTTACACATCCAATCTAAAACTACATCAAGTTTCAGATAAACATACACACATATTTCTAAAAATATGTACATACATAATTATATTATAGATAAATTCGAAAAATTATACCCAAAGTTCAAACACAGAACAAACGATCGTCCTCATCCACAGATAAAATTTCTGTGTCCTCATCACACATTTGTCCTGGGTGGAATTGAACCCACGCCCTCTGGGCTAGCAGTCAGGGCCACTAACCACTAGCTAGACCAACAGGCCAGTCAATTGAGATCAAGTTAGATTTTTAATAAAGAATTCAAACTTAACCGTTATTGTTATGTTACCAACGTAATCACCGGTGGAGCAGACGGTACTGGTGTGCCCCGCTTGGGAAGAGCATCGCCGTGTCCTCGTGGGGGCGATCGGTAGCGATGACCTCTCGCGCCGGGCCTTGGTTCAGGCCATGGTCCGGAACGAGGAGGAGTGGCAGGCGATCGCCTCCTTCTGCGAAGCAGTAATGCTAGCAAAGGAGGAGGCCGACCGCATCAGGCAACTGCGCTCACGCCGCTGCCGGCGAAGTAATTCCGATCCCAATTTCCGGCCACCGTAGGCGCGGGCTTGCGGACGGCGGGCAATGACTAGCTCGCTGTCCGTCCGTCCGGTACTAGACCGGACCGAGCCCAAGTCGTTTACGGCGCGCACTGTTCCCGCGCACCTCAAGGAGTTGTCAGCAAACTGTAGGGGCCCAGTAGGGTCGAAGCCTAATCTGGGGCTCTAGGAAAGTATGAAAATGCATACCAGGGCCCTGGAACCAAGGCAAAGGGGGAACGGGGTATGTTTTTAGTCAGTAAGAGCACTATATCCCGCTCCGCCCAAGGGCGGAGGATGTTATTGGATGATTTTACCTACTTAGAAAAAACCCAACGTAACCACAAGCCCTGATAAAATGAGGCAACTAAAATTTCAAATCAGTATTCGTTTACGTAATATAAGTAACGAGAGAATTACAACCTGTATAGTCAGACATAGATGAATTTTATTAAAATATAGATTAGTACTACTTTTCAAAGTTATTGAGAAGTTGCTGCGCAATATAGAAAAACTGGGTAAGTGTGAGTCGGAATTGCATACTGATGGTTCCGTACAAATCTACCTATGAACATAATTTAATTCCCGAATTGAGTCTCGAAGACTTTTGGAAACAAAATAAAGGTTTTTTGTGACGTAACCACAAAATTATTTTTCAGATTTTTTCCCTATATTTGGGCTATGAGACCTTGCTTCGAATGCAATATTTCAGGATTCAAGGTCAATGGGAAGAGCCCTATGAATTTTATTCCCTTGAGAGTGTCGAAATATACGTTTTTTGCGAAATAAACGTCCGTATCTTTTGTTTTCGTTAATTTAGAAGTACACAGCTTCAAGCGACCGCAGACTTGAGTGAATTTAATTTCAACTCGATATCTCCATGCATCATCGAGATAAAAGGTCGTGACAGACAGACGGTCAATAAAGTAATCTTATAAGGGTTCCGTTTTTTTTTCTTTTTGAGGTACGGAACCCCAAAAATGTAACATCGAGCGAGGATATAAGGGGAGTAGTGCGGTACACTGTACAGCTCAACGGAAACTGAGCTTCAAAGGCACAAATAAATGACTTCAACAATTTTTAAAAACATTTTTAATGGCACTTGTTTGTTTCGATTCACAAAATTTCTAGACATATATTATTATTATTTTATTAGGCATAACATTTCTTTGGCAATAACAATACCGTTCGAGTCGAAATCAAAAGAAGTATACAAAAGTGCAGTTTTCTACGTTGATGTAAGTACAAATCCGTACAAAATATACAAAACTATTACACAAATATTTGGTATTGCCTAGACTTTGTCTAGTATCACTATCGTTAAATATTCACTATAAAGACAATATCATTAAAATGCAATGCAGTTTCTAAAACATTGGTCTATATCACTACTTTTATTGACTTCTCCTCAACATGTCACCAGAACTGATCTGTATAAGCGAACGAGTTAAAAGCCCTTCCATTATATTCTACGATATTTTCCAAATAATCTGCCTTTATCATATCCGCAGCTTTTTCTCCAATCATCATGACAGGAGCGTTGATATTGCCGCTGGGAATCAACGGAATAATTGACGCATCCACCACTCTCAGTCCAGCTACATGATGCACCCTCAACCTTTCGTCCACCACACCATTAGGCCCCATACTGCAAGTCCCCACAGCATGTGAGAATGACGCCACAGTGTTCCTCGCGTAACATTCCCAGTACTCATCCGTATCCCACGCTATATCCTCACATCCGGTCACACTTAATCTCGGAATTTCACCCTTAACCTTTTTGAAATATGTAGTGTTTATTAAAGTATTCATATATTTCACCCCTTCTGCAGCCATCTTTAAATCGTAAAGGTTTCTATAATAACCCAAATCAATTATAGGATCATCGAGAGGATCTCTGCTTCTTAATTTGACTTGTCCTCTTGACAAAGGATGCAAAAGAATGACCTGAACATAATCTATTTCGTTAAAAATATTAGTCGTCCCATGAGATAAACAAAAATTATTGTCGAAATTCGCCATTCTTTTACAAGCAATTATTAAGGCAGGAAAACCTCCAGCTCCGAAGTATGTGTCGAAAAATTGGAATTGTGGTTGTGATTTTGATGGGTAATAGTCAGAAAAGCTAGAGTTAACCCTAAAAAAACCAGTTTGCACTGGAACAGGCAGAGTGTGAAGTTGTGGAGCAGCTAAAATATTTTGCGCCGCCGAGAGTATTCCACGTTTACCTTTATAAGTCAACGGTATGCCTTGGTGATCATGAAAATTTTTACCAACCGGAAGATCGACTAAAGTTTCTATACCTAATTTTGATAATTCTTCTACAGGTCCTACTCCTGACTGTAAGAGAATTTTGGGGCTGTTCATTGTGCCCGCGGATAATAAAACCTCCTTGGCAGCGTAAACATCAATTACTTTCTTATTAGAAGTAGAGACACGAACGCCATATGCAAGCAATGTATAAGGATCTATTAATATCTTAGTGACTGTAGAGAATTTAGCTACTTTAAGATTAGACCTATCTTTCGCTGGTCTCAAGTACGCCTCTGCTGTGCTAGATCTTCTACCGCCGTATATAGTGAAATGTGGCCGAGCAGCGCCACAAATTTCGGGTCCATTGATTTCCAGAACGCGTTCAATACCCATTTCTTCGAAAGAATCTAATCTGATATCGTCGATGGCAGCAGTTTTGGCCAATGTTACAGGTCTGGATACTTTAACTGGACCATCTGTTGAATGAAGATAGGCATTTCGTGGGTTCACCATCACTGTTTCATCTGTCATATTTTCCATCTTCCTAAAATAGTAAAGCACTGTATCCCAGCCCCACCCAGGTGCTATTCGGTTCCACTCTTCGTAATCTTCGGGTACTCCTCGGGAGTATACCAGAAAGTTGGTAGAAGAAGAACCACCAAGCACTTTCCCTCGAGGGTAGAATAGGATCCCGCCTGGATGTGCCTTGCCAACCCCTTCATCGAACTGAGCTTGATAATTCCAGTCATATTTGGAGCCTTGTAGTATTGGAAAAAGACCTGGAACCTGAATTATTGTACTTGTTATTTAAACTGATTGAAATTGCAAGTAGTAAAATTGCAGGCAGTAGTTAAAGATAACATTGTTTCGGTATCTATACGCATATACTCGTATATCTTAGAAAAATTGCAAACGCCGTAAAATTATAAAATATTGCGAGAAATCGTAAACTATTTTTTTCGAAATAAGAGTACACGGTTATGCTGGGAACTAATGAATTTGGATGTAATTTATCGTATATAAAACGATTTTTTCACAATATACGGAGTCTGCAATTTTCCGATGACATATATTTTTACATAAATATACCAAAGTATAAAAGGCAACCGTTATGATATGACTGACTGATCTATCAGCACACAGAATAAACTACTGAACAGATAATGCTGAACTTAGGCACGCAGATAGTTATTATGACGAAGGCACGCGTGAAGATTTTTTCCCAAAATTATATTTAAATTTTCAATTAAATTATTTTTTTCAAAACGTGGGTCCAAAGTGAGTCTAACAATGCGGCAAATAAGTTGAAATATTTGCTATGGTTGCGCACAGCCCCCACTTCGATTGCAACTCGAAAATCAGTTACAGCGCATTTAAAATCGACCGTCATGATGGTTCAACTTGTGTGCCGAGTATTCTAATTTGTTTTCGGGGGTGAGGGGCTGCGCGTAGATGTGGCAGATGGTTCAACTTATTTGCTGTGTACATTCTATATAATTTAACCTTCTGTAACAGAAGATGAACACCATAACCACGATCCACGTTCTAACCCAGTAGAGCTCACTGCTCACAATGGTCAACTTCTGAGAAGAAGTAGGCTGTACTTAATTCCTCAATCTGTTTTGTCTGATGTAAGAACTTACCACGCTGCTAATTGGCGGGTCTCCCCCGGTCTCGATTAGGAGTACGTTGAAGTGTGCCACCTCAGACAACCGGGCGGCTAACACCGAGCCTGCCGATCCACTGCCGACCACTATGAAGTCGAACTTCTCACCATCTGTAGCAAAATAACGAAACTAGATCTTTTTTATATTAAATAAAATCTTTTTTTTTCGACCCTCCGCGGGATTAAAACGACCAAATTACCAGTGTATTATCACCACTGCTCTCAAAACGGTGAAGGAAAACATCATGAGGTAACCGCCATGTCCTAGAACCAAAAATTCGAAGTTATGTGATCCAATCAATCAATCCGCACTGGGCCCGCGTGGTGGATTACGGCCTATTCCCTCTCCTAGAGAGGAGGCCTGAGTCCCAGCAGTGGGAACATTATTTATTTATTATTATTTATTTAAGGCTGATGCTATGCTATGTTATGCACCACATTAAGATAAACACACAGAATCAAGCCACTCAGAAACGAGACAAATACATGTTCTGCACAGCAGGTCTAGCCAAATTGATAAGCAACAATCATTAAAACTAAGAAAACTAATCAAATGTCCCATACATTTTAATAACATCATTTAAAAAAAATTCGTAGCCAAGTTCACATCGTTCAAAATTATAGAATGAAATGTAATCGTTTCTACAATGTTCATCGCCACATCCTGTATTTTTATGGTATAAATGTTACTTACGCTGAGGCGTTATCGTTTGTAGAAAGAGATTCGACACAAAACGGTCGTAACTTGTCTGAGTCTGCTGAAATCGAACCTGATACGCAGTGTAGCAGACAATTGTTCAACCACTGCGCTAAACGTACTGTCAATAAAAGTAATTTATGTAGTAGTTTTTACTAGACAAGTGGATATTTGTCATATTTTTCTAGTAAATTCAATACAATTTATTGCAAATCACATGTGTTTTAAGCTCTTCAATTAAGTATGTATACAAGTTCATATGGACCCTGTCGGTCACAGCAATTTAATACAAATAGGGCAAAAATCACATAATTTTTTTTTAAAAGAATTTAAAAAAAAAAACACTTTCTGGCTTTTCTAGGTAAAACGAAAATTTCGTACACCCGTGTGTACAATACCACAATTAGCGTTTTGTCTAGGTCATTCAAGTTGTATAAACATATGTACAATCAATGTTCGAGGGATTAACTCAATTAACTGTACCAGCTGAGAATAGTACTGGTAAACCTTACTCTAAGTTCGATCCCTGGGTAGGTCATTATCAACCCGGGGATTGAACCTAGGACCTTCTAGCTCAGCCGCTATATGGCAGTGACAGCAATGAAGGCATGGTTGCAATCAAGCGGGTTCGGTTCCCGCAAGGAACAAATATTTGTATGGCGTACAGGTCTAGGTGTCTCGTGTATATGAGTTCAAAAGATTGTGAACGCACCATAGAAATAGAAATCTTATATCTATGGAACGCACCCACGATACAGGAGTTATTCCTAGTGCACGTTCTTTTTTTTTAAGAAAAAGTGTTACCATTTACAGCAATTGAGTTTCTACCTGTCAGCTGGTAGTTGTCAGGCCATCCCTCCTGCAGAAATGCTTGTGACAAGGGCAAGAAACACAAGAACAACTGAACCAATGATGAACACCTCCAAAGTGGCATGATGTAGGAGAATTAGAAGTTAATGATATTGATAGGCATCATTTAAGAAGAATGTCCGTTGCAGTAATTTCTTCTTGTCCAAGTGATCATAATATGCACTATACGCAAAATCAGGAACCATTGAAAATGGAAAATAATCTTTTTTTTTTCACACAATGTCTTTGTCGTGAACACACTACCCGCTTATACAACAAACACGATTGACTGCCACATTCTTATGTTAACTAAAATGGCTTGCTTGCTGTAATTTAGTACGAATCTTGTGACCACACTTTTTGAATTAGGGGATATTTTTTAATTATATATTTATTTATTTATATAATAAATAAATAACATACATTTATTTATGATATTATTCACTTTTGCAGACAATTAGGTTTACTAACAATTCAACATTATAAACTTACGTTGTTTTAATTTTTGGTTTAATGGTTATTCGACATAGAAGTTTTTGACCATCGCTAACTAAGCACCAGTTTTATTCATTATTTGTGTTTCTGACAGATAGACAGGTGTCTTTGACAAGTATAGTAAACGGCAAATAAGGTGAACCCTGTGTTGTTTCTTTTAGTTTCGTTCCAAGTTACATTCTCGGGTCTTTCTCAAATGTCAAAACGGGCCTTTTATTTTTAATGAGTTTATGCTAAATTAAATTATGCGGTATTTTAACTATGGAAAAGGTCTTCCCAAATAAAAATAAAAACAGCCATCTCTTAAAATACTATTCTTTGTAGTATTACCTATAATAATTGCTTTGTTTAGTTTTGTGGTCAGGGTCGCAATAAGTGCAAAACGCGCACTATACCGTATACTATAGTAGTCTTTGATACCAGTCGTTATGTCGACTCTTGAGGGAGGTACATTTCCAACAGCGGACGTCTTTCGGCTGAAATGACAATGATGTTTACTTGGCTCGGGAACCTTTTTGCTGTTTGCTGTGTTCGAATTTCGAGCGGATCTACCACTTTTCCGCACACGTGCGAATGTATAAAAAAAACGCTCTCCTCGTGAAATAAACTGGATACAATAACTGGAGCCAGTTTTCGAGTGATTTTTTTTTATCTGCTCTTAATAGAAGTTCTTTCGTCCATGAATTTTGTGGTTCACCTACAATCCTCGAACGCATTTCAATGTAACACCTGGGGTTAGCGATGCCTGTAATTTATATAACGAATTCCAACTTTTTACCAATCTTGATTTGGTTTAATAATAATATAATTCTAATAAAAATATGTAAAAAAATCCGATAACTATAAGTTATCGGATTTTTTAATATTGAATACGTGCAATCAACTTTTTTCTATGTAAACCTTCGATTTTATCACATGGTGCTAAAATGCATTTGGAAGTTCTCTGAACATTAAATAAATTGTAGCAGAGAGTGTACCTACGTACAAGATGTTTTTTGGGACTAATTAAGAAAGATTTTTAAAGGGTATTTTTATTAAAAACAGTATATTTTTGCAATTTTGACACAATCAAAAAAGTTTCGTTACCGCTATTATGGTCTCAATGCGGTAGTGTCCTTTACAAGCAGTGTTCATTTTTTTCAATTCCGCACTCGTGCGGAGAAGAGCGCCGTGCAATAGGTATAGGTCATAGATATCGATATCCGTAGTACCTATAGGTACAGTCTACAAAAACATAACACTCCGTTTTTGGGGCAGTCGTGTAAAAAATCGGGCACGGCGCATAATGTTCTCACAATCATTTGTTGCTAAATATTATTCATGAAACATTTCTTAACGTTTCTCAATAACTATCATGCCCAAGGGCGTCGCCTGCCGATGATTAAGGGGGGGGGGGGGCTATTGGAAGTATAGAGAATGGCAAGTGTGAACTGTAGTTACAGTCGAGAGCATAGACTAATATATTATAAGATGAGAGCTTTTAAAGCTGTAAAGCAATGTAAAGTGAAAACTTCAACATTTTAGTGCTAAAGTTGGTGGAATACCCACTAAAATGTCCACGGGGACTGTAGTTACAATGGCCACGCAGGACTGACGTCAGTTGAGAAAGTTTTTGGCGGGATTTCTTTAAGTGAAGTTCAGTGGCTGTTTTAATTATTCGCGAATTGATTCCTAGTGGATATTGTGATGTAAAATTGGTGTAGTTTTGTATCTCAAGTATCTGCGCAACTGGACAATATGTGGAATCATTGAAACAGGCGCGATCTCGGTAAAATGGAGCTGAGAATTTTATTGTAGTGTTGATTACCTACCTCAGCGAAGTTTGCCGAGAAGGTTGACTTGATACATTTGCTGCCAAACACTACAAAACAAAAAACATTAGAATGTGTACATCCATATTCTAATGGTAAACAAAAGTTTTTACACGAAGAAATGGCTTAAAGGATTTAGTATCTAACCCAAAAATATTAACAAAAAAAAAGACGTCAGTTGACAACTTGAGTTGACAGTTGACGTCGGTATTGTTGGTTTATCTTTTTTCTATGCCTGTTTCAGTTTGCCAAAAAACACAGCCAAAAGTAAGAAAAGTACCACGCGGATTTGTGTTTTGGAGTTGTTTTCAATGATAAGAAGAAATGGACATTTCAGAAATGACCGCAAACATGTCGTTACAAGAGTAAGTATGATTTAATATTGTTAAATATACATAAGTATTTACACAGAGGTTAGAAATAGCACAACAACAACAGCAACAATTTAAAACAACATTTACGACAAACCGCAAATGTTCCGAACTACATTATGCGACATAAAAGTTGAACCAAAATGAAGATCGACCTTCAATGCGCAGTAGGTAACAGATTTACGGGTCTCAATCGAAGCGGGGGCTGCAAATTATTTGCCGCGTACTATACAAATAATGTTAATAACCAAAACCTTTCAAATAGGTGTAACAAATTTGATAGATGATATTTGAAAGATTTTGGTATTTAATTATGAGAGATTTACACATATTTTGCAGAATTAAATCATTAATGATTTATAGAACAGCAAGTTTTCTAATAAAAAGGTTTTAATGAAAACATTTTTTTGTCATAATATTGATGAAACTGTTTAATTGTGATTTCAGTGAGACTAAACTAAAAAAACGAGAAGATTACATTGACTGGCAAGAATATTTTATGGCAACTGCGTTTTTGGCTGCAAAACGGAGTAAAGATCCAAGTTACCAAGTAGGGGCTTGTATTGTAAACAAGGACAACAAAATAGTTGGAGTTGGGTAAGTATCTATTACCTTTAGCATAAAAGTTGAACCATCATACCACAAAATACTACAAAAGTTGAACCTTGAATAAAGTAAAAAAAGTAACCGATTTTCGGATCTCAACTGAAGTGGGGACTGCTCGTAACCATACGAACATTCAACTTATTTGGTGCAAACCACTATATAATCCATCACTGTATTTATTTAAAAAGACAAAAAAAAATATTATAGTTGATAATTATCCCATAGTAACATTGTATACTGACAATACAGACTAGAGGTCATATACAACTAATAATGCATGTAAAAGTCGATACTTGGAAAATGGGTACACTCGAGTGTAACATGGCTAGTCGACTAGCTATATTTAGACTTGAGTGTCTCAGTTTTCACAAGAGTCCGTTATATCAACAAACATTGTACAATGCTCTAGTCAATTACCACCACTATGTTAGGCTTATTAGCAACAGTAGACTTGACAGTGATGATAGATCAATCCTAATACAATGTGATGCTGCCATTCTCAAAAACTAGGTTGGGCACATATATATTGAATAATGAAAAATATATATTGAATAAGAATAATAACAGCATATTGCTCTTAAATACAATCTTGTGAAGTCAGAAGTACCCACATGTGCCCAACCCCGTTTTTGAGAATGGCAGCATCACATCATATTAGGATCAATCTATCATCATTGACAAGCCTATTGTTGCCAATAAGCCCAACATAGTGGTGGTAGATGACTGGAGCATTGCACAATGCATGTTAATATAGTGGTCCCTTATGACCAGACTCTTGTGAAAGCTGAGAAGGATACAAACTAGTGTATCTTACTTCGGCTCACATGGTTGTTGACATGTGGGAAGTGGATACAGCAGTAATTGTGCTGATAGTTGTAGCGGTCAATATCTTAATTATTAAGAGCTTCAACCAACATCTGTGGAGACTCCCACTGAGTATTTGGATCAAGGTCTTGATTCAGAAAGCAGTACTTCTGGACATGGCTCATATTGTTAGAAGATTCCTCTCTCAGGAGTTCTGACCACTGGTAGCTTGGACCCTATTCCTGATGCCTAGCCTAGATACGATTTATAATACATAAAAAAAAAAAATGACTTAATAGTAGTAGTTCTTTATCAATTCTATTATTATTTAATTAGTATTATTTTTATTAATAAAATTCACTAAATCGAAACAGGAAAACTGCATTGATTATTGTCTTGCAAAATCATTCTTGATTTTATCTGACCTCAGAGTGACATTGTGTTTATCACTGAACTTTAAATAGGTACTGATAAAAATGCATTGTTCTTGTGACACTCAAGTGTTATTGAAAATTAATCAATGTTATGATTCATTTATATATCATTAATTGCTTAACTACTATGTTGACTGTGTTCAAAGATGTCACTTGGCTTGAATAATATTTAGCCGATACATCTAGTAAACAATTTATTGAACCGCCCAATTAACGCTTAGAATATTCATATAATAGAATTTAAAAAGTTAAAGAAAAAAAGGTAGGGTATAAAGCATAGTGTGATAATGACTTAGGACACGCCGGCGTTGGCAGGCTACATTCCTTTAAACCCTAGACTTACAAATGTCAACAGTAAATTGCCAGCTGATCACAAATCTAAATTATATTTACGTTTTACCACAGCCTCTCCCAAATGTCTGAGCAGGTAATTAAAAATTATCGATTATTATTTTTTGAGCTGATATTACCCTAGCCCATAGGTGCAGTGGTTGAGCGATTGACTGCTGCGCTGCGGGTCGTGGGTAATACTTGTATGGCCTACACATATGAGTTTGAGTAGTACCTAGTTTAAGAGGCAGGGCTCACAATATCTGTATACAAACTTCAGCAGCGTAGTTACCATTTTGTTAACAAGTGTACAATAATCTATGTTTTCTTTGATAAACTTATTATTATTTTTTTATTTATTTTTTGTACATATTTTTAATATTTTTAAATATTTTCTAAAACAAATATGAAAAACATTTAAAAATATATAAAAACAGTAGTCCGCCGGTGTCGGGAGCAGGGTCAGAGCTACCGGTGGTTAGGGCTCCAGAGACAGGAACCTCCTCACAATGCGAGCCGTATCGAGGAGCCTTCTGTACCAGGCCCTTGATCCAACCGCTCAACGACTTTTATTTTGTGATCTATTTCTAATCGTGATAGTTTTCATCTGTAGAAGCTTGTGTATGTGTATTTCAAAGGTTTTAATAAATTAATGAAAATTTGCAATGGATCTGGTTATTTTTAAATTGCTGTAATATTTCCACATGTTTACATGTTTATTTATTTATTTAATCTTCATGTACAATAGTGGTATATAGGCGGACTTAATGCAACGAGGCATTCTCTACCAGTCAACCTTTACATGTTCTGAAATGAAATGAAAGTTATTTTCCTAGAATATAGGTACTTACATAATAACATGGTGAATTATAATTTTATTCAAGATATAATATAATAATATTAATACCAATCAAATTGCAGATACAATGGAATGCCAATTGGATGTAGTGACGATGAATTTCCGTGGGCAAAGAAAACTCCTTCACCATTAGATAGCAAATTTTTGTACGGTGAGCTTTTTATTATATTTTACTGTCTTACAGTCAAACTTTATAAGATTCCATAACTTCCACACAACGCCATCCAGTCTCAAACTGACTGATAAACATATCTACAACTTCGAAGCTTTATCGCTTTTTAAAGTGCGTGCAGCGTCATATTGCATCGTGTCTCTGTACGTACATAGGGATTTTTTTGGTGTCTCAATCATGTCTGTGTCTGTCGGTCAATTACCGGACGGTCGGACAGCGAGTTACCCATTGCTCGCCGTTCGCAAGCCCGCGCCTACGGTGGCCAGAAATTCGGATCGGAATTACGGCGGCGGCTGCGGCGTGAGGTCTTTCCAGCCACGCCTCAAAGAGGGGCCTTACCGCCTCAGTCGTGGCGTGCCCAGCACAGAGTTACGACAGTCGCTCTCCATTTCACCATGAGATCCCGCCGGAACTCTGTCCGCCATGCTGCGACTTGTCGCGGCAGCGGGGATTCGCCCCGGCGTTGCATCTCCACGCGCAGATCTTGCATGCGTGCAAGGACTGTTGCCTCCAGATCCCATGGTGGCAGGCCAGCAAGGAGGCTCGCCGCTTCGCGGGACACCGTGTGGTTTCCCCGAATCATCCGTATGGCCATGACCCTCTGGTAGGCGTTCAGCAGGGCGGCCAGTCGCCTTCGCAGTGACGGCGACCACACCCAGCACGAGGCGTCTGGATCCCCCAGGTTCGGCAGGAGCCGCTTGAGAGCAGCCCCAGTCCGATTAAGTTGGGGAGCCAGACGTCGGAAGTGCGCCTCGAAGTTCCACCGGCTGTCGTATACGAGTTGCAGGTACTTCATCGCCGACCCGACGCCGATGTGAACTCCTACCGTTAATTGGGAACCCGGTGGTGGCGCGATCCGAAGGCCGTGAAAGCACATGGCACTTGTGCAGTGCCACCTCGAGTTCCAACTGCTCGATCCTCTCCACGAATGTCGCAACCCCGCGCGTCGCTAGTTCGACCGCCGCCTGGTATGACTCCCTGCGCCAGGACTAGAGTGTCGTCTGCATTATAGACCACGCTGACCCCGTCGGGAAGGTCGGCGCGCAGTACGTAGTCGTAGCCGATGTTCTACAAGGGATTTTTTCATTTATTTATTAGATAATGTACCTGTTCGACAGATATGCCTCAATCACACTACAGAGGTAGGCGGGCAAGCGGTGATATCGGAGTGCCCTCCCAATGCTACTCCAGGGCAGGGAATTAAAGGCGTTGGCGATGTCCAGAGACACCGCCAAGACACACCTGCCCCGGGACACCGCATCCCCAGTCGTGAGGGCTCGCACGCCCGTGGAATACATCCTGCGAAAACCCAACTGACCAAAAGGTTCGGCACTACACATAGGGTTGCCAACCGTACTTTAAAATAGAGTTTGTATTCTACGCCATATGTACTCTATAATATATAAAACTAAAAGAAAACGCTAAAATACTCTTTTTTACACAGCAATTTTTGTGAATGTGAAGTCCCATGGAGCATTTTTACTAGGTTACAATTTGTTGACTTAAATGAGCATGGCAGTTGAGAGTTTGTCATTCTCATTCAAATGTCTTGCTGATGGTGGCGCGTGTTATTGAGTCATTCTGTTCCCTTCATAATGGTTGAGCAGAGTGGGGTTTAGGCACGCGTCATGCTCGAGAACGGGCGCCGTCAGTTGAGACTGGTCATCTTTTTGCTGCCAGTGGCTTAATTCAATTTCTATTTTAAGTTAGTTTAGGGAGTTTAGTGGTGGGAAGAGGGGAACAGGGCTACATTTAAATTGGTTAAAAATGAGCTTTATTGTTATGTGCAAAAAGTGTCAAAAAATACCTTTTTAAAAACTGTAAATAAATGATACTCTTTTTTATAGTTAGTACTATTTATTTACCTCCTTTGAAATGAGATAAACTCTATTTCTTCCAATATAAGTTGGCAACCCTAAGTACACATCACACCTAAATGTTTTGCACAACTGGGTAAGCCACGATAGCGGTGAAAAGTACCCTCTTTAAGGAATAGTTAGCGAGTCGCCACAGTGGCCTCACTTTCCGCCATATGTAGGACCTCACCGGACACGGTTTTTTTTATTATTGTTATTCGTAGGCTCGCGTTTGACCACTATCTCACCTGATGATAAGCGATAATGTGGCCGACGATGAAACACGCTTGCCTAGAAGTAACCTATTCACTCTTGACTTAAAGACCCCTAAGTTGTAGCTATCATGAAACACACTCCGGCGAATTCCCTCCACTCTTTAGACGTACGCACAATAAATGTGTTCCCAAAACGCTTTGTATGTTTGGATGGGATGTCCACCATGTACCGCTGACGCATCGCGGATTATTTCGGGAAATTGAGATTACTACCATTTTTTGGACACCCCGGAAGACACGATGGAGGTCTGCCCCGTTTGAGCCGAGCACCACCGTGTACTCGAGGAGGCGATCGGCGGCAGCGACCTCTTCAAATCATCAAATAATCCCTGCCGCTCTAGATGAAGCGAGAGTGAGTGTTAGACTTTTACTGACTAAAACCCACCTATGTTCTTTTTGGGCACGCCTTAATTATGGCAGTAAGTCCCCTCTTTGAGGCGTGGCTGGAAAGCCCTCACGGCGTCCACACCTTCCGCATGACGCAGGTTCGCACCGGACATGGCAAGTTCGGGAAGTACCTGTACCGGATTGGCGCAGAAGTGACGCCCAGATGTCGCCACTGTGTGGACCACCCGGAGGACACGGTGGAGCACACGGTAGAGTTGTGCCCCGCTTGGGCAGAGCATCGCCGTGTCCTTGTGGGCGTGGTCGGCGGCGGTGATCTCCGAAGCGATGAGGAGTGGTAGGCGGTCGCCTCCTTCTGCGAAGTAGTAATTCTAGCAAAGGAGAAGGCCGACCGCATCAGGCAACGGTGCTCACGCCGCAGCCGCCGCCGGGATTCCAAACTCGATTTCCGGTCACCGTAGGCGCAGGCTTGCGGACGGCGAGCAATGGGTAGCTTGCTGTCTGGCTGTCTGGTAAGTGTCCGGACCGAGCCCAAGTCGTCGACGGCGCGTCATGTTACCGCGCGCCTCAAGGAGTTATCAGCAAACTGAATATCAATCAGGATTGAAGCTCTGGGGCCTTGAGTAAATGTGAAAGTGTACACCAGGGCCCTGGTACGAAGGCAAATAAAACGTGTTACAATACGCGGCATAAAAATTGAACCAAAATTTTCGGGACTCAATCGAAGTGGCGCTGGTGGGCTGTGCGTAACCATAGAAACGATGGCCATTTTGGTTCTACTTATTTGCCGCGTACTATGTCCTCATATACTTAAAATAATATTTTTTTCAGTGTGCCATGCAGAAATGAACGCAATTATGAACAAGAATTCGGCCGATGTGAAGGACTGCACCATGTACGTTGGTTTGTTTCCATGTAATGAGTGTGCGAAGATGATCATCCAGGCAGGAATTACCAAGATATATTATTTGTCCGACGAAAAAGGAGACCGGCCGATATATGTAGCCTCGAAAAGGATGTTTGATGCAGCAGGAGTCGAATATAAGTAAGTAAATATATATATGTTACCGCAATCTCTATAATCTGGTATCCTACTATACAATATCTAGGCAATGTATAGAATACATAAAATGTAGGTAATGTATGAAACATAATTTTTTTCGCTACCGGTAATGTGCGTAAAAGGTGAGAGCAGGGGAAGAGGCGACGTAATTTTAGGGCACCCCGACACGGACTGGCTATGTTAAAAGGCTAAGGCGGGAGCGGAGGACCTGAGTAATTGTGAGCAAATTATGTTATGTTACTTTTAGCCAGCAGAATTTTTAATTTTACGTTAATTTGATTATGTATAAGTATTCAGGTGTTATTTCTGTCCGCGGAGTTTAAAGAAAGGTTCCTATTTCCGGTTGCTTATAAAAAAAAAAACCATCTAACCTGTCCGTTTCTGGGTGCCCTTAATTTACGTCAATTTCTTCCTTGCTCTCTTTTACTATGCGTTCCAAATAAGAATAGGAAAGTCAATAAACTCGATCTGTCAAATATTACCTAAGTGAAAAGTACGGTTTGCAAAAAAGCTTATTTGCGTATCAATAAAGGGCTTTTTTGCTTTGTATTACTAAGTCTTAACTAAAGCTAAGTGAAGTAAAACGTTATTGTTTAATATAAATAGCCAAATAATATTGTTTTAAGTCATAATTAGTAAAAAAAAGACTATTCTTTTTCTTATTTTCATTGTTAGGAACCACGGAATAAAGAACTGTTCTGTGTTAGGAACAATTCGCCTTCTCCTTCCATTTGCCAATTTGACAGTTCGACGTGACGTCACAACATGGCAATCGATCCTATTCTCATTTGGACCGCATTGTATACACATTGATTTATCATCAATGTTAACCGACCTACCTATAAAATGACAAGTTATTGAAACATTTCCTATTACTTAAAATCAATATGTGCAAAAGAAGAGAAATCTTATCGTCATTTAGGGTATACTGATGTGTGTGGTGGTAGTGTGCGTAATAAGCATGCGTTTGACCAAACACGTGAACTTGAACATTTGAACTGAATAGGAATTGCTTTGCGATGGCTTTATGCGATGTGAATAGCATAAAGCCAACGAGAAATTCCAACACTGAGGGGGTAGGCAGAATCATGTCCTGAATTAATTGTAATAGTTTACGCTTCCATGTGTCTTACACCCTGTATAACATTTCTTTTTTGTTTTGTTTTTTCAGGCAATACGTACCAAAGCGAAGTAAAATAGAAATAAATTTTAAAGTCGACTGGGACACTATGAGCCCTTCCAAATAATAATACTTACATATCATTTGTATGGTCCTATAAATATTAATTATTAATTTTTATATTACATGTGATATTATGATGTAATACATATATTTAAGCTTGACAAATCTACCGCAAGTTTGTAAATTAATCAAAAATGTAAATAAATTTTGCAAAATATTATGTTATTTAGTTTATTTGTTCTATCCACCTCCTCTTTCCAATAATACTATTTCCTGAACGTCCGAAAAATGACGAGTGTTATATGTAGACTATGGCTAAGTTACGTAGCTTTACGAGTATGTATCGTATACCTGACGTGCTAAATGTTCAGAATTGTTACCAAAAACATTGGGTCGTTGTGAAATTGGAAATAGTCTCCCGAAGAAATAAATAACTTAAATACAAACCACGTCGGTACGGTTGGCGCAGCGGTTGAGAGATCGCGACACGTATATTTGCGGGATAATGTAGCACAGCATTTATATTTCAGAGCTGAGGGGCCAATTTAACAGTCTATTCCTTGACTTTTACTAATTCTGATTTAAACTTCCACAATCCCTGGGAATTTTCACTAAATCTTAATCATATTTCCAGAGTTTTAGCAAACGATCCCTCACACTACACACGCACACCCTTTTTTCGGAAATGAGTGATAGTTAATAGACGCTGACGTCGGACATCCAAGAAGAGGCTCCCTGGTGAATCTGTTTGCCGATGACATTGTCCTAGTTGCCAAGAGTGGTCTAGAAGTTCAGAGCAGATTGGAAGTGTGTTAGCCTTAAAATGAGCAGAACGAAAACCGAATACTTTTTCTGACATCGTTTTCTCAGATTTCGGCGGTCTCTCCATTCCTGTGCCCTTGACTCTCGCTGGAACATCTATACCGATCTTCTTCGACTTTCGGTACCTTGAATGGCTTTTCCAAGGAGATGGCTGGGTAGGCCGAAACGTAACACATTGGATCAATACAGGATGAATGAAATAGCGGCAGGTCATTGGAGCCACAAGTCCGTTATAAGACCTGTCATACTGTATGGATCAGAATGTTGGGCTGTAAAAACACCGATGTGAAAAAAGATTGCATGTAGCGGAGATGAGAATTTTGACATGGATGTGAGGTGTAACGAGAATAGAAAAAGTGAGAAATGGGTAGGTAAAGGTACATTGGAGGAAATTTGAAAGTGGCGCCAGTGATTGAAAAATTGAAGGGGAATCGTTGGTTTTGGTATGGTCATTTAAAGGAGAGGGGTGAAACATGTATTATTATAATTTGAATCCACATGACTAAGAAACTTTTCACATACTTGGCCGATTTAGGAGTATCCTGCAGTGTAAGTCTGCATGGAACTCTATTTCGAGAGCTCATTTGATTAGCTTTTTTCTATCCTATATATAATTATATTACTATAAACGTAATTACCTATAAATTTCATTTCTATAGTCATGGAAGTGATTAACACTTCCATCACTATAGAAATGAAATAGCCAGTTTTTTAAAGAAAACCTTACATGACTATAGATGTAAAACAACCGATTTAAAACGTTTTAAACAAAATGTTGTCGGTTTTAAACCCCAAATAAATCGTTTTAAACGGTTGGAAACTAGTCTTCATGAAATGTGCATGTGTGTGTGTGTACGTTGCGTCGTGTACTCGTGTCACTTCAGTAGTGTGGCGACGTCAACGCATGTGCGCCCGCCTACGCGGGCTTAAATTACACTCTAAGGTCAGACAAGACTGCGTGAAGTCGCTTTTGCAGCGATTCGTTTATTTTCCTTTGTAGCACAACATGTTGACTTTTACTTTATTCGAAGTATTGAAAATCGGAATGTCGTTTTTCGGACCGGGAACCCTTCAAGCATTTGGTTCTTCGAACATATTTTACGACTTTCGGTAAAATAAATTTCGTGATTTTTATAAAGATAAGGTATTATGACATTCGGACTTTTGAAAATCGGAACATCGAAATTCCGAATAAATTTCGGAGTATTTGGGTGTTCCGATATAATTATCATAGAGGAAAGATTTTTTTTTTTTGAACATTTATTTTAGTTTTGAAGAGCGAAATAGTTTTTAAGTCTCGAATGCTAGGTGGAAGAAAGTTCTGCAACCTTACTGCATGGACAGAGAAAAAGTAGGAGTAGTAGCTGGATTTATGAGGAGGGTATTTGAGAAGGGATCTTAGGTGTGATCTGCACGGGGCGTCGCAGGGGCGGGCGTAAAAAAATCTGTTGCGCAGGTAAGATAGATAAGACGGGTTGTGTAGGATATTAAAAAAGGAGACTGCTGCTGACGATCAGGAGCCACTTGAGTTTCTTGCGAAGATGAGAGACATGATCAGACTTAGGTAGACCAAAAACAAACCGAATGTATAAATTTTGCTTAGGATTGTCTATTAAGAGGCGTATTACAAAAAAACACGAAATTGCAAGTTTTCTACGTTGAAATTTTAGGTTTTATGTTCGTTGTATGAAATAACAATTTCTTGGTTAATATAGTTCGTTTTCTCTACTACAATTACCTCAAAACTGATTTTAGATTAATTATTTAATTATTTAGTAATAAGCTTTCTCCCGATACATGTTTCGGCAAAAATTCACGGAGACATCATTTCTGAGCTCTAATTTTGAGATTCTACTAAATATCAGTCAAAAACAAAAATATTATTAGCTCTCAAATATCCTATACTTCAATCATAACAGGTAATATTTTCGTTATATGCCTTTTATGTAAAGAAAAAAAAAACTACGTAATTCAATTATCTACCGAAAAGGCTTCAAAACAAGCCCCAATATCTCCAAAGTTCTACATTATTTAGACTTCAAATTTATACCAAAATAATCATCAACATTTGCTTAAACTATAGTATTATTTTTATTTTTTAAATCGCTACTATTATTTTGTAATAAAATAAATAAAAACACTTTATATTTCACTGCGCCGGTCATCTGCGATTAGTATAGCGCGAGCGCTTGTCGAGGTCGGACCTATGTCAGTTTCTTTCCCGCGCGCTTTCGTTCCGATACTACCGTGACTACCGTCGTGTGCGCCGACTGTCGCGTAGACGCTGCCGCATTGCTATTGTGTGCGTGTGAACTTCGAACGCAGTTTTTGATCTTTGTAAATATTTATTTTCGAACGGTATAATATACCGTTATATTGAAGTTATAATAAAGTGTGAACTTTATACTAATTGAAATAATATTTCAATTAGTATAAAGTTCACACTTTACTAGTATACCAGATAGTGAACTTATTAAAGTTAGACTAGTTAAAGTCATGACTGGTTCTACCAAATTCAAGGACAGCTTTATATATCCAATAAAAATGTCTGCATACTTGCCATATGGACTGGACCAGACTTTCCTGTAAAAACTATAACAATCTACAAAGACGACGAATTTTGGTCGTTAAAAATGTTACCCAAATTAAAAGCTGTTTTATGAAAAATGTGTACTGCCAGAAGTTATCGACTCAAGAAAAGCTCGATCAATGCCTTTGCGGGAAATATTTTTCTGATGTAAAAATATGATGTCTGACTGTACCAAATAATAAAATAAATAATACATTTTGTTGTTTCATTTATTCGATAAGATTTCAACCATACTACCATAAAATTAAGGCTAGACTGAATATACATTTAATAAACTAGTTATCAACGATTGCATCACTGCTTACCATCAGGTTGGATCACAGTCGCGCACTAATTATATAATTATATAATAATTTTCAAATAAAGATATATTATATTATTATTATTATTAATTTATATGAATTAAAAATAAATATATACAACTTTAAAAATCTATTTTTGCTATGAATAGTATATATTACAATCGATTGTTTATCGAATACAGCAGAATATTAAAAATATTTGTTTGAACATATTTAAATTAAAACGACATTAAAAAAAAATATCCATCTTCTAACCTCTTTCTGAATACTTCAATTACGAAAGATCAAGATCGTTTAGCCGCCGTATACACAATATCATAGTGCGAGCGAGACTGCTAGAAGCATGAATGAAAATATCGCTCACGTAGTTCGCCGCCCGCTCGATGCATAAAATACCTAAATTTGCGTAATGCCGAAATGTGAAAGGGCTCTTAAGTCAATTCTTATTACAGACTAGCTTTTGCCCGCGGCTTCGCTCCCGCTCTACCCTACTCTACCCAAATCTACCCTACTCTACTCTACCCTACTCTACCCTACTCTACGCTACTCTACCCTACTCTACCCTACTCTACCCTACTCTACCCTACTCTACCCTACTCTACCCTACTCTACCCTACTCTACCCTACTCTACCCTGCTCTACCCTGCTCTACCCTGCTCTACCCTACTCTACCCTACTCTACCCTACTCTACCCTACTCTACCCTACTCTACCCTACTCTACCCTACTCTACCCTACTCTACCCTACTCTACCCTACTCTATTTTTCTCGCCGTAAAAACCATCCTTGAACTTCAACGAACATTTTAAAAAAAGATTTGGCCAAATTGGTCCAGGCGTTGTTGAGTTATGCGCTTACCAACACATTTTGCGATTCATTTTTATATTATAGATATCGATGTATCTCCCGCGTTTACCCCAAACATTTCAGATTTTCAAGATCTTCACACGAGCACCGACATTAAATTGCCGGAAAAAACATCTTTTTAAATATCCAGTATTGTACTAATTGTACATTTAATTTTAATGAATTAAACTAATATTGTACTAGATTATTTTACTTTCTCGCAATCGTAGTGAAAGGTAGTGTTACACGACGCTAAAACCCATAGATATTATAATGGTAAAAATTGATGCTAAAACCCATTATAATTCAGCTTTTGTTAGTTTTTAGGGTTCCGTACCTCGGAACAAAATGACGAATCTAGAAAATTCTATGAAAGTAAATAAAACAGACATGTAAATAAATTTGTAAAATAAAATTTTATTAGTTTATGTACAAGATGACACGGGTACAGATACTCCGATCACACAACTCGAATACAATAAAATCAACATAGTGATTTATTAGTAACTTAATTGAACATATTTTGTGTAAAACAAACCATTTGACTACGTCCACTGAATCAAACAATATGGAGAAATAAATAAATGTATGTTGAAAAAGTTAATTATTCTAATCTTCTTACATGCTGCATAGGAGCGATCAAGTCAGCTCACACTTGGAACTGAAGGTTCTCTTATATAACATACTATAGAAATATTTATTTAATTCAGTGAATGCTATCTTAGAAATCAAATGTTCCATGTGTGTTTTATAACACAACAAAAATGTATGCAATTGTTACAATTTGGAGTATTTAATTATATAATTATTGTCCAAATTTTACACATATCTACAGAAAGAAAAAAAAAACGAAATCCAACAAAAGTGTTAACATTTGAGTCTATGTTTACCATTCGTACATATTAACCTTAGCGCCGCATGCAGTCAATCAGTTTCAAGTCGACAAGACCTCAGAACTAACGATATTGTACAGTACAAACTTAAAAGTAAGAATTATTTACAAGCCTGCCCCCCGCCGAGGCCATTGCTCAGTTTGCCACACAACATTATATTTTACACGTGAAAAACCAGTCGTTAGTTGAAATGTTATCCTAATAGCTATTCTGTTACGTGAATATTGTTGAACACTTGAGGCCACAGGATGCTACTCCGTAATCGGGTGTCGAGCCTCTAGACACCTAAACTTAGATTCATGCCTGCCGATGATTGACAGAACAAGATTAAATTTAGTTACTAAAGTATAGAATTAACGCATCTTTGTCGCAACTAGATCTGACGTAACATATTGTGTAGTCAGAGTTGTGAAAGAAATCCATCGCTCGATTTTTCGTCTTGAGGCTGAATAGAATGTTTGTTTGTGTCAAATTGTTTCAATAAATAATATTTCATTGTACAAATTGCTATGGCGTGTCGTTACAAACGTGGCAGTAAGAGGATCATAGGACTAGACATAACTGATGACATTTGTTCGTCATAAGACACTACATGAAGAAACATTTATTACGTTCATTGACGTAATCCATAACAACTAAATGGCAATAAAAATTTGAGATAAGATTACAAAGAATTTTGACATAAATGATTTAATTTAGAACAAATTAGATGCTGGATTGATATGTAAACAGAAATATATTCTCCTCAAATGCGAACACTTCATTAAAGGTGCGTGTGAGATTGATGAAAGCAGTTTTGTTACGGGGCTACAGGGACATAAGAAACAATGTCTTACAAACTAAAAATATAAAGGAACATGTTTTCACATTTTTCATTGCAAATCGAGACTCTGAGTCATAATTAAACAAACTACCCTACGTCTTTATGATACAACTGTCGTTAGACATTAAGATTCCTTCAGTTACCATTTTTCTACAACCTAGAAGTCAGATAAGTTATTAAGTATGATCAATCGCCGCTAATCTATTTTGCTATAAAATGCTACGTGAATTCCAAAAGGAACCGGAAATGTCTATAAAAACTTTTTTTTGTGCAAGCTGAGTTTTATTAATTTTTAAAACATGAAACTGCCGCAGAAACTTCTCGGAAACGAACACAATGTGAATTTACGTAAAAATTTTAAGGATGTCATATTAATGTACTTACTCAATGAAACTCGTAACTATTCATCGTAGAATAAGCACCTAACATATTCCACTGCTGACGATTACCGAAAAGCGAGTAAATTAGGCTAAGTTACTGGAAACGAACTGAGGCGTAGCGTGAACTAGTTTACACGTGGGCGAAGGCGCATCAGCGAGCCCTTTTTCTTTCATAAATTCGAAAATGAGACAGCCACCGTCGCAGCCCAGCGTTCGAATACATCGCCGCTTACCATCAGGTGAAAAAGTTGTGAAAAGAGAGCCTATCTATTATTTGGGTGCGAGACCGTGGGCGAGTGCCCACTTCACCTACGCCTAGCTACGCCACTGGAAACTAACGAACAAGCTGCGAGTGTACTTCTTTCAAAGCGAGTTTTGCTTTGATAGTTCTCGCCGGCTGATCTGAACTTTATCCTAATCAATAATTATTTTAGGGTCAAAAGTTATCGATTTTGATAAATCTTGATTACTACACTAGCTTGTCTGTGTGTGCGTAGATACTAATACCGATGTGGTGCGTCGAACACAGTTTTATTGACCTACAATTACGGTAAATAATTTCTTTAAAAAGAAATACGATCTAAGTACATTTCAAGTAAAATTTCGATCCATTATGAAGTAATCTGCTAATTGCAGTGTGTAGGAGGTGCATGATCTCAGATCATGCTCTTTTACTGACGCGTAATCTACATCTATGTACGTTTCTTGAGTTATTTCTAGTCGATAGCTTGTCGATTCTTCGTCGGCAGTGGAACAGGTGCCTAAAAAGCGAGCGATTTGCAGCAATACTGAAGTTAATGAATCCTAAAAAAAATAATGCTATATTTTAAAAACTGTTTTTAGTCCTAACATTAAAAAATGTTTCATGCTTGAGTTATGTCAGTGCATATACAATTTCATAATAACCAAAATGGAAAACAGTGTTATGAAGCAGAAGAAAACCGAACATAATTCGGACGAATTCTTTGTGACATTAATTTAGTTGGAACGATACACTCCGAACAGAAACCAACTTCGAGGCACCTAACGTAACTTGCTAATGTATAATAACACTCTGTCATAAATAATTTTCAGTGAAACTAGTGTTGAATGGTAAACCAACCACCCAAGGAATTCGAATACAATCAATTTTGTTTTTCTATAAGCGTTTATTATATAAAAACAAGTTTCTAAACCTATACTAAACCAAAGTTTAATGCTAATGAATACATCTGGAGGTTTAATAAACAAGAACAAAATTGATTTCGTTAAAATGATCCTTACAAACCGTTCTGATATTCCGAATAGTTCGCCTCATACTAATTTTTATGATAATTTTATAAATTTAGTTCTCAAGTACTTACAAAACTGTATGTTTAAAAGTACATAGAGACTATAAATTCCGACTTCAGCGACATTGGTCAATTAAAATGGTCTATAAAATTCGTAACGAGTAAAACGAATATTCATCTAAATATTAAGTGTCTTCAACATTCCGCTGAGAATGGTCAGCACTAATTATTCAGTTATATTATTATTGCTTAACAATCTCTTCACCTTTAATATATAGAATTTCATAAGCATTTAAAAGTGTGTGGGCTTAAATCCTATTTTGTGGATAAGACCTATAAATTAGGCTTCACTCAAAAATATTCGCAGTTTGGGTTGTAACTTGTAAATGAGTATAATGCTGCGTAGAGTTCATTTTTAAACCTATCATTAAATAATAATTACACACGAGTTTTTTTATTCATTTTCAGCGGAACAGCGGGGTTGTCAGCTTAGACTTTGGTCTATAGAGTGTTTCACCTCGCCATTAGTTTCGGGATAGAAACTATCGAATGCGTAGAGAGTAGGTGTATAATTTTAGACCGTTTTCGTGGCGGGAGTGTGTCGCGTGTTGTTCAGTTGTTGACGGCGATCTCTTTGGGCTGCAGCGGCGCGTCGTCGGCGCGCTCGGCCGCCTCGGCCGCCTCGGCCAGCTCCGACGCCGGCTTGAACGCGATGGCGTACGGGAACTTGCTGCGGCACGCTGCGATGTATTGCTCTATCTCCTTTTCGCACGGCCCGAAGTCGCCTTCCCGCAGACTGTCTAACACGTCCACGCAACCCTGCAACGAACACAATCATTAAAACCATTACTTTCAAACCCATTCCTAGGGTTTATACCCGAAGGTTAACCAAGAGAAGCCTATTATTAAGCCCTTAATGTAGTCTGTCAGCGAGCTCACTGACAGCTATCTTTAAGGAGGGTTGATAAGAGGCAATTTCGCTCATCAAACACTAAAAAAAAAGTTTGAGAAACGAGCCAAGAGGATCATCGGCAAATATGATGCTTGTCGAGTCAAAACTCCAAAGTCTTGAGCATCGACGCCGAGTTGCTAGCCTGTCAGTTTTCTATCGTTTGCATTTCGGGGAGTGTGCATTGGAATTGCACAATTTTATTCCGCCTAGTCCCTTCCATTATAGGACCACAAGACGTACGGCATTACGCCACCGGTACATGGTGGAGATCCCACCCATACGTACAAAGTGTTTTTGGAACGCATTCATTATGCAATTTTGTTTTCAACAATTTTTAGATGCATTTGTATAGTTAAAGACAGACACTGTTAAATTTTGGTCGTTTTAATCCCATGGAGGGTCGATTCGGTACATAAAACACTCGATTTATAAAGATAAAATTAAAAAATAAACTACTTTATTTCTAAAACTCAAATTAATATACGCATGTACGATTTTTTTTTTAAGTAAACGAGACAATGACCTTGTAGGGAGTTGTCGGTCGTTGCGTACTAACTACCTACAGTTCATTGACCTCGATCAGCTGACGTTTACTCAAAGAAATGAATTTCGTACATTCGTATATTAATTCGAGTTTTACAAAAAAAGTACTTTATTTATTATATTTATAAATCGATAGTATTTCATGTACCGAATCGATCCTCCACGGGATTAAAACGACCAAAATTTAACGGTGTATATAAATAAATAAAATAAAAAAGCCTTTATTCTACTACTTACATTTAATTCTACACTTTACACTTATTTACCTAATTTATAATAATATAAATCTATTTATATTTTTAACAGAGTATATATATATATTTAGTGACATTTACGTGATAAATAATAAAGTAATTTAACGCTTTTATTGCTCAAACAGAGAGTGTTTCACCTTTTTTGTGCATTTTTTGTCGTTTTCTTTTTTTTTTCAATATCTAAGTATCATGTCTGAAACAAGCGCTCCATGAACTCATTAATGTTGCGTCTCAATGATATTCTTAATAAACCTTTATGGGAGTACTAATTTATTTTGGTTCACTGTGCGCAGCTATCGCAGATGCAGGAAGTCACATTTTGGAATCCTGGGAGACATCCCAGGGTAGATTTGGCATATTCTGTGACCTCTAAAAAGCATTTGACTGCGTTGACCATAATACTCAGATCTGTAAATTATATCATTACGGAATTCATGGACAAGCTGCAGATCTTGTTTTTTCTTACCTATGTTACAGGCAGCAATGAGTAACTGTGAATGGTGCGACGTCTTTGGGGTCTGAAGTTATGATGGGCGTCCCTCAGGGTTAAATTCTTGGTCCTTTTCTTTTTCTGGTTTATATTAATGACCTTCCTTACATGATGACTGTTAGATACGAGAGTACTCGTGCGGAGGGAAGGGGGTACGCGTCAATCAAACTAGTTAGCTCGTTGCACACTGTCTATTTTATTGCATCAATTTAAGGAAGGGGTGCGCGGGCGCGGGGCGCGGGCGCAGGGCGCGGGCTCGCGGGGCAAGGGGGGTCGCAGCCCGCCCGCCAGCTTATACATTATATATAACATTCCTTCCCCTTTAAGCTAGGCAATATAATATTTTACACATACTAATCTACTCTAAACTAAACGAACTTAAAACTAACTTATTCTACGTTCGTTTCTGTTGACTCGTCACCGATATTTTCATCGTCATCGCTGACGTACTGACCCGCCGTTGGCGTCGCGAACATCGGACTAATTGCCTGTCGCCTACGAACTATCCGTGCGGCTGCGACGGGCGTTTGGTCTCGTTCTTGGTCCGTCACCTGCCCTCCTCCCCCTTCTGGCTGTCTGATAGGTTCTGGTCGACTATCTATTAGTGACGCTAAGTCGGGAACCACGTCTGGATCCCAGTCCTGGTCATCGATCGGTGACGAGTGTAGTCTTCTCCTTATTTGGTCTATGTGCCTGGTGACGTCACATCCTAGATGTGGCACGTATACCACATACATAATATTTCCGATTTTCTTTTTTATTATTCCTTGAATCCAGTTGTATTTTTTGTTATTTGTATTTTTGGTTATCCATACGTTTTCGTTTTCTTTGAAGTCCGTTCTTTGTTTGCCACGATAGTACTTAGCCTGTGTGGACTGATTACGTGCGACGGTTTGAGTAAGATCTGTCGACGATGGTGACGGCGCGATCGGGTTCAACAAATCTAGTCGCGAGCGCATGGCTCGTCCAAATATTATCTCCGCGGGTGATCTATTCGTGGTACAATTTTTTGAGTTCCTGTAGTCGAACAAGAACTTAGCTATTTTCTCATGTATTTTTTTTTTTTGACTACATCCCTCCAGTATTATTGCCTTTAGCCCCTTTTTTACGATTTTCACAAAGCTCTCAGCTTGGCCATTGCTGGATGGGTGGTAAACGGGGGATAAGACATGTTGGATTCCGTTTAGTCTACAGAAATCCTTAAATTCTAACGAAGTAAACGATGTACCGTTGTCACTCACCAACGTGTGTGGAACTCCAAACCGCGACATGAAATCATATAATTTACTTATCACTGCCTTTGAATTATATGTTGAGGACGTATCGTAGCATTCTACCCATTTACTATACGCGTCTACTACAATTAAAAACATGTAATTGTGGAATGGGCCTAGGAAATCTATGTGAATTCGGTAAAAAGCGTGCGGCGGCAATGGCCAAGGCGCGAGTGGGGCGTGTGCGGGCGCGGGGCGCAAGGCACAGCACACGTCGCAAGCGCCAGCTACTCGCTCGAGTGCCGCATCTATACCACAGTCGCTTGCGAGCCTCCGCCTTCATCTTCACCACACCGAAATGCGAACTATGTAATTCCCTGCATACTCTTTCTTGCAAAGATAACGGAATAACGACTTTATGTCCACGCATCAAGATATCCTTTTCGTA
Source organism: Leucania comma (assembly GCA_958295575.1). NCBI lineage: Eukaryota > Metazoa > Arthropoda > Insecta > Lepidoptera > Noctuidae > Leucania > Leucania comma. The sequence continues at coordinate 14,772,322 of OY282477.1, read as the reverse complement.
AGCTAACTGTGTCCGACAATTAAAAAACGGTTTTAAACCTGCGTCATTAACTTTCCTGGGCCAGCCTTTTAAAATATAACCCTTGACTGTGGTGAGATGAGTATCGCGAGCCGTCTCGCGACGCATGTCGCTTAGTGTCACCGGTAGGTCCCCCTCCGTTACAAAGTTGATGTAAGTCGCGCGATCCTCGCAGTCCGCGAGTTCGTCCGGCGCTTCCGTCTCATTTTGGTCCCCGCATGCCCGTGACAAATAGTCCGCGCTGTTTTGCTTACTACTAATGTACTCAATTGTATAGTTGTACGCTGATAAAAATATAGCATATCTCTGCAGGCGGTTGGCGGACACTTCGGGAATGCCTTTGTGGGGCCCAAATATAGCTAACAGAGGTTTATGGTCCGTTCGTAGCACGAAGGGTTCTGCCCGACCATATAGGTATTGATGATACCGCCTTACTCCGAAAATTATCGCGGTAGCTTCCTTTTGAATTTGTGCGTAATTTTTTTCAGCTGACGACAGCGTCCGGGAGGCGTATGATATTGGTCTTTCTAATCCTTCTCTGTCTATTTGCGATAATACGGCTCCTAACCCTGCTGGCGACGCGTCTACAGTTAATATTATTTTAGCTTTTTGATCATAGTGAGCTAATGTTTTATCGGAGGCTAAAATTTCTTTTATTCGAGCGAATGCATCTTCGTGTTGGCGAGTCCATTCCCATTTTGTATTTTTGTTTAATAAATTATATAATGGACTTAATACGGATGACGCGTCCGGCACGAAGTTCCTATAGTAATTAGTTAGACCAAGAAACGACTGTAACTGTTGCACATTTGTTGGCTTTGGTGCTTGTAATATTGCTTTGACCTTATCTGGCGATTTCCTTACTCCATGCTTATCTATAACGTGACCTAGATACGTAATTTCGTCTTTAAAGAATTCACATTTACTCATTTGAACCGTCAGTTGCGCATCATTTAAGCGCTGCAAGACCGTGATGAGCCTTTGCCTATGCTGTTCTCGATTTGCCCCAGTTATTAGGATATCATCTAGCAAAAATACTATTCCGTCAATACCCGATAGCAAGCATTCCATTGCGCGTTGGAAAATGGCGGGGGCGCAAGCCAGTCCAAATACTAATCGCGTGAACTGGAAAAGACCGCGGTGCGTGTTAATGCAAGTTAACCTTTGTGATTCCTCATTTAATATAAATTGGTTGTATGCCATTGACAGATCAATTTTGCTAAACTGTATGCCTCCATGTAATTTCGCTAACAAATCGTTTACCGTCGGTAAGGGATATTGGTCGATAATTAATTGTTTGTTTATTGTTACTGAGTAATCTGCACATAATCTTATAGTGCCGTTCTTTTTCAAAACCGGAACAATAGGCGACGCGTATTCGGAATGTTCAACGGGTTTCAAAATGCCTAGTGACAACAATCGGTCGAGCTCCTTATCTATCATTTCTTTTAGCGCGTAGGGTACCGGTCTTGCTTTAAAAAATATCGGTTTTGCGTCAGGTTTTAAATGCAAATGAATTTTATATTTATTAAACGATCCTAAATTGCCAGTGAAAACTTTTGGGAACATATTAGTGAGTTGCGTATCTAAATCGTCGTGGTTGGTAGACTTGCACCTAGGTTGCGCGTGATCCAACACGGCGTGCACGCGTGCCGCGGCCGGCACCGCTGCCGCCGGCGCCAACTCCAGGTCAAACGCACGAATGAAATCGCGACCAAGCAGCGGCGGGCCACCCGCGCACACTACGAACATGTTTAAAGTATGCGTACGCCCCAGATATGAAACAGGCAATAAAACTACCCCGCTAGTTTTTATTTTTTCCCCTGTATAACTAAATAACCTTTTGTTGGTGTGTGACAATGGCAACCGCTTAAAATTCGAATTGTAAGTTTCCTCTGAGATTACGCTTACTGCTGAACCACTATCGATTTCGAACTCTAAAGCTAGACCACTGATCGTTACCCGCTCTGTCATTGGTTTCCCTTTCTCGCATCGAATGTTGTAGAAAGGCTTACCGTCGTCGCCTCCGTCGTCCACAGATCCTTCCTCCACGAACTTAACTTTAGCCTCACTTGGGCACATTTTACGCAAATGGCCCTTTTTCCCGCACCGTTTGCACTTATAGTTTTTATACCGGCACTGATCGTTTTTATGGTTGGTGAACCCACACACACTGCACTTTTCCCTTTTGGATATGTTGAACACGCCGTCCAGGGCCGCTGCACTAGTGCCGACGATGTCCGACGCTGCTCGCGACGAGGCATCGCGCGCGCAGCGCATGCTCTCTGCCAAGTCTATGGCCTTTGCGAGGGTTAGCTCCCGCTGATCCTGCACAAAGAGTTTGTCCCGCTCGTGTCCAGCTGCCATGCCCATTATGAACTTATCTAGCAAGGCCTCCTCCAAATTTTTGAAGCCACAGTGTGATGATAAGCCTCTTATCCTGGCCGCCCATTGAGTGTGCGTTTCCCCTGGCCGCTGTGTCGCCGAATAGAATTTGGACTTCTCGGCGAACCCATATCTTTTTGGTGTGAAGTGCTCATCGAGGAGTTTTACTATTTCCTCGTAACGAAGTTCTTCCACCTTGTAGGGTAATGCCAGGTCTGTAGCTAGTTTGAATGTTGCTTCACTTAACGATGTTAACAATATCGCCCTCCGTTTGATCGTCGCTTTGTCCGCTTCCGAGGTTATGTCGTTGGCGATAAACCACTGATTTAATCGCGCTTTAAAACTGTTCCACTCTTGCGACAGGTGGTCAAAAGTGGAAAGAACACCGTATATTGCTCCCGTAGACGTCGCCACGTGTTAGATACGAGAGTACTCGTGCGGAGGGAAGGGGGTACGCGTCAATCAAACTAGTTAGCTCGTTGCACACTGTCTATTTTATTGCATCAATTTAAGGAAGGGGTGCGCGGGCGCGGGGCGCGGGCGCAGGGCGCGGGCTCGCGGGGCAAGGGGGGTCGCAGCCCGCCCGCCAGCTTATACATTATATATAACAATGACTAATTTATCTGATATAATTCTATTCGCTGATGACACTTCTCTTATTTTTATAATAGATAGAACTGATAAGGAGGTCTTGCAAGTTAACGAAAGTCTGGCTGTTCTTTCAAAATGTTTCGCCGCCAATAATCTCTTACGCGAAGCGATTAAATTGTAATACCCAAATGGAAGTCAGCTAAGACAAGCAAGTAATTTCAAATTGGCCGCCAACATTTCTATAACAAGTTGCCCAAGTCGGTTACCGAACTTAACGAGGGAAAATTCAAACCCCATACCAAGCGTGTCCTTGCCAAGAATAAATATTACAAGGTTAAAGACTACATTGAAGATTCGTTTGTTTGGCAATGACTACTTCTACACATGTGGCTTCCCTGGCATCATCTTTATAGTATAGTTAGCTATTAATTGCTCCGTCACGGTTTTAACTTCATTATTTACACTGATACTTTTTTTTACTGATGATTTTTTATCCTATACGGAAAATGTACACAGCACAGCGCACGCGCGCCCCACAGCGCGTTGGCTTGCGTCTTCGGTGCCGACCTGATGAACTCCTCCGCCAGCTGGCCCGCGCAGCACCTACACACTGTACCTGTATGGAGGTGTCGGGGTAGTCCAGCGCGGTGGCCTGCGCGAGCGCGTGCGGCGTCCGCGCGGGCAGCAGGCGGCACAGCGCGCGCGCGCCCCACAGCGCGTTGGCTTGCGTCTTCGGTGCCGACCTGATGAACTCCTCCGCCATCTGGCCCGCGCAGCACCTACACACTGTACCTGTATGGAGGTGTCGGGGTAGTCCAGCGCGGTGGCCTGCGCGAGCGCGTGCGGCGTCCGCGCGGGCAGCAGGCGGCACAGCGCGCGCGCGCCCCACAGCGCGTTGGCTTGCGTCTTCGGTGCCGACCTGATGAACTCCTCCGCCAGCTGGCCCGCGCAGCACCTACACACTGTACCTGTATGGAGGTGTCGGGGTATTCCAGCGCGGTGGCCTGCGCGAGCGCGTGCGGCGTCCGCGCGGGCAGCAGGCGGCACAGCGCGCGCGCGCCCCACAGCGCGTTGGCTTGCGTCTTCGGTGCCGACCTGATGAACTCCTCCGCCATCTGGCCCGCGCAGCACCTACACACTGTACCTGTATGGAGGTGTCGGGGTAGTCCAGCGCGGTGGCCTGCGCGAGCGCGTGCGGCGTCCGCGCGGGCAGCAGGCGGCACAGCGCGCGCGCGCCCCACAGCGCGTTGGCTTGCGTCTTCGGTGCCGACCTGATGAACTCCTCCGCCAGCTGGCCCGCGCAGCACCTACACACTGTACCTGTATGGAGGTGTCGGGGTAGTCCAGCGCGGTGGCCTGCGCGAGCGCGTGCGGCGTCCGCGCGGGCAGCAGGCGGCACAGCGCGCGCGCGCCCCACAGCGCGTTGGCTTGCGTCTTCGGTGCCGACCTGATGAACTCCTCCGCCATCTGGCCCGCGCAGCACCTACACACTGTACCTGTATGGAGGTGTCGGGGTAGTCCAGCGCGGTGGCCTGCGCGAGCGCGTGCGGCGTCCGCGCGGGCAGCAGGCGGCACAGCGCGCGCGCGCCCCACAGCGCGTTGGCTTGCGTCTTCGGTGCCGACCTGATGAACTCCTCCGCCATCTGGCCCGCGCAGCACCTACACACTGTACCTGTATGGAGGTGTCGGGGTAGTCCAGCGCGGTGGCCTGCGCGAGCGCGTGCGGCGTCCGCGCGGGCAGCAGGCGGCACAGCGCGCGCGCGCCCCACAGCGCGTTGGCTTGCGTCTTCGGTGCCGACCTGATGAACTCCTCCGCCATCTGGCCCGCGCAGCACCTACACACTGTACCTGTATGGAGGTGTCGGGGTAGTCCAGCGCGGTGGCCTGCGCGAGCGCGTGCGGCGTCCGCGCGGGCAGCAGGCGGCACAGCGCGCGCGCGCCCCACAGCGCGTTGGCTTGCGTCTTCGGTGCCGACCTGATGAACTCCTCCGCCATCTGGCCCGCGCAGCACCTACACACTGTACCTGTATGGAGGTGTCGGGGTAGTCCAGCGCGGTGGCCTGCGCGAGCGCGTGCGGCGTCCGCGCGGGCAGCAGGCGGCACAGCGCGCGCGCGCCCCACAGCGCGTTGGCTTGCGTCTTCGGTGCCGACCTGATGAACTCCTCCGCCATCTGGCCCGCGCAGCACCTACACACTGTACCTGTATGGAGGTGTCGGGGTAGTCCAGCGCGGTGGCCTGCGCGAGCGCGTGCGGCGTCCGCGCGGGCAGCAGGCGGCACAGCGCGCGCGCGCCCCACAGCGCGTTGGCTTGCGTCTTCGGTGCCGACCTGATGAACTCCTCCGCCATCTGGCCCGCGCAGCACCTACACACTGTACCTGTATGGAGGTGTCGGGGTAGTCCAGCGCGGTGGCCTGCGCGAGCGCGTGCGGCGTCCGCGCGGGCAGCAGGCGGCACAGCGCGCGCGCGCCCCACAGCGCGTTGGCTTGCGTCTTCGGTGCCGACCTGATGAACTCCTCCGCCATCTGGATCGCGCTGCGACCGCGCACCATCTAGAATAACAACGTTTATTTCTATTAAAGATAGACCGACTACTGACTAGTTGGAAAAGCAGACTATCCTCTCAGTTTCCGGCCACTACTCGGCCATTCGTGCGTCGGTAAGTAGTTAACATTAAATTCAGAATTCCAAGTAGGTAATTAACAAATTATGGAACAATAAATTATAATAATTTATTTTAATTATAATAATTTATTGTTGTCGTTTGATTTTGAAGACCGTCCACGAGTTCTTTCAGGATGATAACATGTTTTGAGAGGTTATTTTTTGTTGAATTATAAGAATGAACAGTCAACATCAGTGATAACTAGCATGACATGATTAAAATTGTATTTCCATAATAATTTCGATTAGTATTTCTGGCAGACATTCATTTTAGCTATTCTTATTTTTTAAACCATCTCATAAAGCTTCTTCTCTTTAAATTGATACCTTACGTGACTATGTGATACGACAATACGAATTGACTATCTTCCTACCTACACAATTTTTAGGTTGCTTTTGAAACACCAATTAATTGATATGCAACTCAATATGGTACGTATACTTTTTTCTCTCAACCGCCATTTTTTTATGTTGGCGGTAAAATAAAACCAACGTTAGATGACGTTACTAATTTACTTACTTTAATCAGCACTTGACCGATTTTTAGCAAGTTTAACACTTTAGGGAAGACTTATACATGGTTCCAGGGATGGACTGCGGCGTTATCCTATCCCTTAACCTCCCAGCTAGGCTGTTCCTAGCTGGGAGGTTTCGGACAACGCAGTGGTAACTGCAGGACTATCATCTACTGTGCCGTATAAGTAGCGAGTGCCTAATTATTATAACTTTTTGTGTTGCTTCTCGCAGATCGACCTATGGGCTTGTTCTCTGCTAAACCCGACTGGCCTATGGCGACCTTAATTTAATTACAGCCAGAGCTAAAAAAATTAAAAGCTAAAGGCACCCCTTGTGGGATACGGACCACGTCCTAGACCGTCGCTGGGGGAGAATAGCAAGGGTCGGGTCAATAAGAATTATAATTATTTTAGGAAATTATGACTACAGGCACAGCGGAGCGCTGGCTCGAGCAGGGAACGGAGCAATGACGGAAGGAAGTTGGTCTGTGTTTGTGTTTTCTAAGGTTGCTGGTTTCCTAACAGTACTCTTGGAGCAAGGTAATGATGTCAACAGGAGTGACGAACGTATGCCTGGCACGGTGCCAAATTCCTTCGTGGTGCGGGTTTATATAGACGACTTGACCGATAGCCGTTTGTTTTCACTTGCTCGTTCTTCTGTATGTCGGTGACCCTCGCTAATGTCACTGATACTTCACACGTCCTATAGTAGATGTCGCTTAGTAGTACTGTTTTAGTGTTATCGATGATTGGTGTTGCGATCTGCTCGGGCGGCGTACTATTGTGCACATATTCCGGTAGATGGCGTAAAGAGTTGTGTTATAAACCTTTTTTATAATCATCTCACGTTTAGATAGAAACTTAAACTTAAGAAAGTTTGTCATTGCGACCGAGGCGGAATAAAAGTGTAGCAATGATAAATTTGCACGTGTATCAAACGACGTTTTTCAATACACTTACCGGGGTTGACCCACGCCTCATGGGGGTCGACGCGAGCCCGTTACGATAAATGTAATAAAATTGTGGCGTGGGCGAGCAGGCGCACTTTTCTACACTAGTGCGGAAAGCAGTCAATTGCGTGTCTAAAAGCGGTGAAATAAGAATGGGTTTTCGAGTAAGTGTATTGAAAATTTTAAAAAATGGAAAGGCGGTTCAAAAGTAACAAAGACTTACCGGTTCGATCTCTTTGGTGATGACAGCTGCTACGGAGGGGTTGTAGCTGGCTAAGTTGTCGTCCAGCCACCGCTGGAACCGCAGGAGGCAATCGTGGAGGTGCGGGTGCGCGCTGTCCAATCTGAACGCACGCTTTATGCTCTGTAGCATCAACAGGGGTTTGTCTGGAAAAATGGAGTTAAATATATTAGGTGTACAGATGCCTTTTTCTCCTTTTCGATGGCATGTACCATTAAATTTTATTGAACTACATGGTCATAACGGAACATCATGTTTGAGAAAACTATTTTAGGTTTGCGTTAACATTAAATTAAAACACATATTTGCTAACGGGGTTACATCTGTGTGTATAAAAGGCAAAATCCTGACTCGCCCCTTGTACCTAGAACACTGAAATTTTGCAGAGGTTCCTGTTATGATGTATATGTCGTGGCCAGATCTTAGTATTGAACACTTCATGATATTGCCAACTAAAACTGGCCAGATCGTTTAAACGTTAACACAATCCTCGTTTGCCATAACATTGATGTATGTTTTCTTTAATAATAAAAGGTCTAATGAAATTAGGCCAAAAGAGGATTAAAATAACATCAAACTTTACCGTTTAAAACGATCTGGCCAGTTTTATTCGGCCACATCATGAAGTGGTCAATTTCTAAAATCTGGCCATGACATATATATACAAAGAATAGAAAGGATTTTTGAAAATTCATCTCCTTACGAATGAAACAGGAGTTCAAAATTTGTATGGAGAAATCTAAACTCGCGCGGGCGAAACCGCTCGCAGAAGCAGGTGGATCACTAGTTTCGTTTCCAGATCAATCATTATGTTAACAGTATAATTATACTGGACCTGCATTAGTTTTTATTCTCTCTCTACTCATACAGTTAAGTGTTCACGCTAAAATTAAATACTTTTTTATAAATCTTACCTTTTCTATAGTATATTTCGAAGGCCATTAAATGTGTGTCTATCCTATCCGCGGCTAATGTTCTTAGTGGTAGTAGGAATTTGATAGCTTGCTCTAGAGGGTCTTCGGCCTGGAAATGATAAGATACACACATTAGTATTAGAAGATCATTAAGGATCAGCATCATTTCAGCCGAAAGACATCCACTGTTGGACATAGGCCTCCCCCAAGTGTCTGTTTTACACAAATGTATGTTTTGATTTTTATAGAAGCCTGGATAATATTTACGTGAACTTTGGACCTCCATAATGTACTCATATATTAAAGAATATAAAAAAGTACATCTATAAAAGCCTTGCACATTTTATTTTATTCTGAATGGCGACAGTTTTTCTCAAATAGGTACGTAATAATGGTTTAAAAAAAATACGTATTTCCTGGAACAAGTTTTGTGAAATATTCGAGTAAGTCGCGGAATTATCGAATGCCAACAAAGTTTTCATGCGTTATCTCTCTTTTTTCGCGTTGTCTTTTCATCAACGATCTCGTTGGTTGACGTTAGATGAAGCAAAAAGCTTTTAAATCATGCTCGACGTTGACGATAAGCGAATGGGGAAAGGCCCTCTTAATTCCTATTTAGCGCCATTGATGCCGCAACATAGAAAAATAAAAACATAATTAATTTCTTATGAGTTTATTCGCGGTCACGCGGAAAATTTTTCAATCCCGTCTCGTATCATAAGACACGTCTCAGACCTCACGACTTATACAAGTAACACGTCAATTTTATAACAATAGGACACTTCTCATTGTCAAACAACTAGTTGAACAGGTAGTGTGTAAAGTATTTTTAGCTTCGGTACTGTTATAAGAAAATTAATTGTGGCATTTTAATCAAACAGTTTAATATTTACTTCCCCAGGAAGTGAGTTTAGGATGTCGAAACAAACAATAAGCTACGTTGTCGTGAATGTTTCACAAATTGACTTGACTGTAATTTACAAGATAAAAATCAATAACAGTCAGTCAGTCAAGGGCGTTTACTAATTTATGTGACACAATATTTATTTAATGAGTCAAGATAATATAAAATACACGTATCAAAGTGTAATTTAGTTCAGAATGACAGACGTTTTATAGTCCATCGTGTGGTCGTTAGTAAATTTGTAAGTCCGCCTGAGGCTAAAAACTGACGAAGCGGTTTTCACTCACGCCCGCCGCGGTAGAGGAAACAACTACAGATTTTATTTAAAAACTCATGAGACAGCAGATTTACGCGGTTACGCAGCCGTCGCGGTTACGATTTTCGAGCACAAGCTTGGCTGTCGATTATCGCCAGCCACTTTTTTTTTTTCAATATTCTGTTATTAAGTGTATTTAAAAAAAAAAAATACTAGATGTCGTTCAAACCAATTTTCGGTGAAAGTTTGCATGGTTATGTACATCATATATTTTCTTTAGTTTTATCATTCTCTTATTTTAGAAGTTACGGGGGGGACCCATTTTACCACTTTGGAAGTGTCTCTCGTGCAAACTCTTCAGTTTAGAAACCTCAATATCATTTTTGAAGACCTATCCATAGATATCCCACACGTATGGGTATATGAAAAAAAAAATTTCGAGTTTCAGTTATATATGGGGACCCACAAAATATTTTTTTTTTTCTATTTTTGTGTGAAAATCTTAATAAATATTCTGCTTACCAAGTTTCAACAGTATAGTTCTTATAGTTTCGGAAAAAAGTGGCTGTGACATACGGACGGACAGACAGACAGACACGACGAATCCATAAGGGTTCCGTTTTTTGCCATTTGGCTACGGAACCCCAAAAATCAACAGTGTTGAGTCATAAAGCTCGATTAATCCCTGAGAAACGATTCAACTGCTTGGGATCTCACAACGAAATCCGGAAATAAATGTTCCTTCATTTCAAGGAGACAGAATACAGCTAATTCAACTATTAGTTTACCTATAACCAAAAGGACGAATATGACTAATGTAAACCCAATTGCCATCAACCACGGATTAATTTAGGGAGTTCACCCTCGGCGACTAATTGCATCAATTCATCTATTTGATCTTCGTAAAAGAAGCCATGATTTTGCATGACTAACAAACGCGCGACTGCATCGATGCAGTTAGATATCTATTATGTAGAAGAGAACTAATGGAACGAGCAAAGTGATGCTGACGTTCCGACGGTAGATACGCGGGGCTCATCGGCAGCCGTGTGAACAGCGTCTAGTCTGGAGACTGTCTCACGGCTCGTTGTGAATTCCTAGAGCTTATAATATAATAAATCAGTTGCGTGGTCCGGAATAGTTTGTTTATTGCTCATTACGCACTCATCGCTAGCAAAATAGGGTCTCTGGAATGAACTTCCATTCTGATCGGGCTCTTCAGCCCTCTGTATTGGTGCTTTACAAATGCGCCAAACAGCCCTAAGTAGCGATGCAGCGATGCAATGTGCTACTAAATCGTTGCAGAGAGTCGTTCTGAGCTATCTTCCGTACACGACGGGAATTGGATGTCATATTTACCCTGGCCAGTTTGTCAGGTACGAGTTCGTCTAGCTGCGGCGCTTCGGGGTCGCCCTGCTCCTGCTGCTGCCGCGCCTTGTGGTGTTGTTCACGTTTCACCTGCAGGAAAAGCCTCATAATACACACCTTTTATTTTCACTTATCAAACTTACGCGAAGAAACCAAAAGGATCTGCACGTTAGACGGCAAACGATCTGCAGCGGTGGATTGACAGTTTCGATGCAGCTACACGTGATAGCTGCATAAAATCTGCACACAAACTAATTTGTGTCGTTGGCTTTCAATTCCAATGGAGTCTGTCTAGAGCCTTTACTGAAGAAAGTGAAAACAACCCGCTATAATGATTGAAAACATCCAAATTTCTCCACATTAATGGCTATGTATTAAAAAACATGTCGGTACAGACTTCTACACATGTCATAACAACCCAAACAACAGTGCTTCTTTCCAATTAAGAGAACATACTGCGATCCTTAACCTGACATCTATATGAACTTACACCCGTATTTATAAACTAATAAAACTAAATATTTGAGTAAAAGTAACTACTTAAATAATAATTTCTATTCTATAGTTAAGAAAAATTTTAAATTTTGAATGAAGATTTCAAATGTCAAGTAATGACGTAATAAGATTTTACTTAGTAACAAGTAATTACTTCCTTATAAATACGGGTGTTGGACTTTACTGAAACTAGTCGTATTCATAATATAGGTACATACGAAAATAATTATTAGGGGGCCATTCAAGTATTACGTAAGCACTACGGGGGGGGTGGGCGGTCTTTTGGTTTTCTTATTTTTGATGACATGGGGGTAGGAGATCTAGATGGTGATTACTTCAGCAGTGCATATCTTTTTCAGGTTTTTTAAGAGAACGATGTCGATGTTTCAAAATCACAAGAAAGTGAGCAGACACATCATTAATAATGTTATTGAAGACTTAAGAGTCATGGATTCGTGTGTCATAGACTGAAAACTGTTAATTTGAAATGTGAACTTTTTAAATTAACTTAGTTTTTGTCATTTATTTCAAGTATTCTTTTTTCTAGACTTACAATTACTGCTCATGAATTAATAACTAAACTAACACATTGATAAATGCACGTACTAACTTATGTTTACGCAAGCACCCCTCCGGTGAAGGCTTTGCTTACTTTTACTGACAAGGAAAGGGGGTGGGCTTGATATTTGCAAAATATCTGCTAACGTAATACTTGAACGGCCCCTTATTTATATGACATTAATGCGCATATTCCTACTAGCATTTGTGATGAAGCATACCCTACGAATTTGTACCTTAGTTTAAGATAACCTAAGGACATTTTTGTAAGTTTAAGTAAAGTCATAGTTCGTTCTTCAGATTTCAGCCTGTTTCGGATTAAACAGGCTCAATTAGTTAATTGAACCTACCTGTACCTGAGCCTGTAATGCGCTTTCCTGTTCAGCTTTGCGCTTCGCTTTCCTCTGTTTATTTCTAAGCTTCTTCAACTCTGACGGCGCCAAATTTTCTGTTGACAATGTAAAAGAAAACATTTTAGACATTGCTTAATAAGTTCGGGTTTAAAGGCATATGGATTCATAGTGTACAGTCTCGCAAACCGAGGCGGGTGTTGTGTCTGGACCGGGGAACTATCCGATATTTGATTTCGGGCTGTTGTATAGATTTATGTTCTATTCGCGTTTACAACTATTACAGCGATGCCAAATTATTAATTTTAGTTCCTTCGTGGCGTCATAGACGTCTTAAGTGGGTCTTTTACACGAGACGCCCCAAGGAAGGACACTAAGGGGGTTCCGAAGTTCCGCTGGAAGTAAAAGCGATGTGTTTTGTAAATTTTGTCTGGTCTCGCAACCGTTGCATCGTATTCCTACGACCCTCACCTGGTCGTCGGTCCACCTGGTCCAGTACGCGGTCACCACTCCAGAACCTATCGGTCCCAACGACCACCTGATCTATGTACATACTCTGCCCACTGCCACGCAAGGAAACTCCGAGCATAGCCCTTTCCATTGCCCTTTAAGTGACTTTAAGCCTTCTGTGTATGTCCAAGGACAAAACATGGTCAAGATAGTAAACACAATAGCTAGCGTAATAACGTGTTAAGAAATGCAAAAGATGTTATCGATTAAATTGTTCACTGCTTAACATACAGTAATGATCACATTCTACATACAAAGGGCAAAATCAGTGTCCAGAGCATTCTGAAAGAGCGAGCTGTCGAATAAGATCGACTGATAAGAGATAAGAGGTCGGTGTGGCTGCTGCGCGTGAGTGAACGCAAGGGTCGCGGTCGTGCGCTCGCGCACACTACATGTCATGTCACACTTTAATAATAGCTAATTATGTCGAATAGAAGCATTCTAATTGGAATTTGAAAATCCTAGGATAGGTGCATCCGGTATCTGGTTTGAGAATATGAAGTTACGCTGTATGATGCTAAAGTTAGACAGGATTTAGTGTGAGAGTTTGACACGTGCGTAACCTCAAACTCCCAAATCAGAAACCGAGTGTTAAACGATGAGTTGAAAAATAATATGTTACAACAAAAATTAAGGAAAAATCGAATTATTACATCCTTACTGTAAGTTAAGATACAGTTGAAAATAAAAGCAAACATTTTAGTTCCCAACCTAAATTGAGACCAAACCAAAAAAAGTAAGTTTATTGTAGTATCTCTCTGTAGTACACTAGAATAAACTTTTTTATAACAATTTTATAGAAACTTAAATCTATGGTATAGCTGTCTTAGATACCGCTATTCTATAGCGGTCTTTATAGTTACAAACCTACTAATACCTACATATTTTGCAAATGTTACGAGCGGGAGTTATAATGCAAATGTCACACTATCCACAGTTTTCGGTGGAAGGGCGGATATTGTGAAGCCAACACAATGGTCTCGTACAACCGCTGACCATAGAGTCTTTATTGAGACAGTTTCGCAAGCATTGCCACATGCGCCTGCACACGCCGTATCAACGAGCGCCCACGCCACTATTACAGGGTTGCCTGACGTTATTTTGAACTAGCGTTTGATGGCGACTTCGCTTGCATTCTACTACGAGTAAACTCAAACTATCTCTTTACAAAATTCATCAAATTCCCACTGTGGTTTAGGTCAATTTAGGTGTGAAAACATAACAGGCAGCCAAAATTAATTTGCTAGGTATTCTCAGATAACTCGAGGTATTCCCAGCAAAACGAAATACGGACCGACCTACTTATCACCATTCATCGCTACCAACTCAAATCGACTTTAGCCGTGTCTATTAACAAAAATTACTCGTATATTACGGGTTTTGAACTTTGTCATTGTACTTATAGTAGTAGTAGTTTGTGTTCATTTACCAGCGTCTTTAGAACTAACATCCGTGCCGCTAAAAGATGGTATTTCTTGAAGAAAAAGATCAATGCATTTTGTCTATTTATGGGTGTGTATAGTCTATTTTAGGTTTCCTGTTTTATGTATACACCCTGTGTCTCTCACACAACTCTCCTGTGACATAGGTCTTTTGGAATAATTTCTTTTGCAATAAGCAGCACCTTTGTGTTCTTAAATCTGAGTCCTTTTTAATTTAGTGTTTATGTTTACGTGAATTAATTGATTCGAAGAATGGATTCAAATATAAGTATGAACCCAAAATACTGTTATAGCAAATTGTGATTTTATGGATACCTTTCCCCAGATATGGGATAAGACCGGCGTATGATCTTCCAAGCTTTTTCCTATATGGTGGTCGGTTTCCAGTGTTACCGGATGCAGTGGAGCACCAGTACGTAACAAAGTTTACTCCTACAATGCTACTTGGTATAGTCAGATTTTTAGGCAGAAATTTTAAACTTGATGGAGCACATAGGAGCTTAAGCTCGGCTTAGTTTCGGACTAGATGGCATTGTGTGGAAGTAGTGGAATAATCATATAATATAATGAAAACAGTTTGATGATTTCAACGTCACGATTTATCTCATCATCTAATGTTAAAAAGGACTAAAGATAGACCGCTTCTCGGCTGTATTATAATATTTCAATGTAACAACATTACAAATCAAAGGTTGCGCTCAGCCCTACAACGCATAGCCAGCCAAGCCATGGCGATTACGTATCGATTGGTCGGCTCAACAATACTGGCTCGTGGCGACCAACCAACATTGCTACATAAAGCTCACGCCTATATTATGTCAAAACAATCCACGATAATAAGATCATTTAATTATTTACGAAGTTTAAAAAAAATGTATATCCTTATTTATAAAAACTCGCTTACTAAATGCATAGTTCGAGTACCACGGTATATATTACAAGAAATCTCGTACATTAGTTTTTGCCAGTGTTTTTCGTTTCCGTCCTCTGTAGAAAACAGTCGCGGTTACTAACGGTTGTGTTGCATTCGTCTGATATCCGGCGCACCTTGTCGCATTCCCGAGCATTGCGGTTCGGACAGGCAAAACGAGGTCCAACAGCGGAGCTTGACGTGACATGCTCGAAAGTACTATGAAATAGATCAAATTATAGTGCTACAACGAGGGCATGGAGTAGGAATATGGCAATAATACCGCACTTAATTCTGTTTACTGCGAAAATTACATGCTAGATCTACGTTTGTCATACAACTCTTATATTTAATCTACTTTTAGGGACGACTAGGTACTCGTACTATCCCATTTTATACAGAGCACTTAGTAACTGTTTAATAAGCAATATCTCTATTAGTTATTTCAGTATTTACTGTCTTTTCAGGGCTGTGGCATTATTCGAAAGAGTTACTATGACCCTCGCAAAGGGCAACTAAAAAAAATACGGCAGGGATTTTGCCAGTAAAAGTCTGATACTTCCTCTTGCTCAGCCAGAGCGAGAGAAGTCATTTGATAATTTTCCAATATTCTTGGGAAAATAATTTTTAGGTACCTTCTTTCCATCCCTAACCAACTTTCACACAATCTAACTTTTCTTTTCTTCAATTACTCATAAAACTGGCACACGGCCCACATGATTTGTACAAAATTTGAGGAAGTAAGTCGATCCTCTTTGGACACAAGTTAACGGGAAATAAAACGTGACGGGTTATCCAACTGTACATTTGCAGGCTATCCACCATATAGGTTGCTACGTGGAAGAAGGCTACGATATTTGATTAAAAAAATATAAATCACTTTTCTACCGAATTTAATTGAATTAGAATTTAGATAAAATACTTATCTACCAAATTTAATTGAATTAGAATTTAGATAAAATACTTATCTACCGGATTTAATTTAATTAGAATTTAGATAGAATACTTATTTAAATTCTAATTCAATTAAATTCGGTTCGATAATTATTTGAAGTAAAATATCATAGTACTTTAGTATTTATATATTTTTTAATAGCTGAAACCTGGGAGTCTTTAAATCAAGAGTGAATAGGATGCTTTTGAAAGCGTGCTCCATCGCCGTCCATCACTTACCATCAGGTGAGACCGAAGACTTACGCCTATGAAAAATCATACTTATGTGTGTGTAAAATATTATAAAAACACAAGTTCTGATAGGAAACTAATAGTAGGAGATGAATTCTGTCTATACACAGAGAAACAGATATTAGAACAGTCGTTTTAACTATTTCTGTGTAAGGGTATTGCTCAGTCCTTTCTCTGTCTATGATTTATCTAAAGTTCGTGATAAAACGATATACTTATCAATTTCAATCAACGAGAGCAGTATATGCTAGGATAATTTTGAATTGGCTGATAAACGTGAAGTCACTGAAGTCTACGTAAAAACCTTCAAGGCAAAATACAACTGACTTCAGTGAAAAAAAAACACAAATAATTGCTAAATAACTTTAATTTCGGAAGTCGGTGTTTCTATAATAGTTCCTCGTTATTTAACACCGACTTCAAAAAAAAATATACATACAGCCGAACATAGAACCTCCTCCTTTTCGAAGTCGATTAAAAATTAGACATATCCTCTAATTATTTCCCTAAAATCCAGTTTATGCGAGCTACTCTAAAATTTGATGGTGTATAGACGTATCGATATTACCCATTAACAGTAACTTATTCAGATGTAGAGTTCTCTTTCAGAACAAGACAAGACAGATAAGCCGATCATCCCACGTAAAGAACGCGACACTGCCGACGACAGTGTACATTCATGTGGTGTATTTACGTAAGTATATTGTTAGTACGTCTAGGACACGTCGCAAACTTAAATTACTGCTCTAATTCACTAGAGGTTTCGTAAAGTAATGAAACAGTGGCCGTGGGGGCCGAACGACGAGGTCGGGGAGGTCATTTTTATAATTAAAAGCTAACATTTTGTAGACATTTGTTAGTTGTAGCATAGTAAGGTAAGTTTTGGCTCCATGATTAGAATGTTGTGCGTTCGATATGGTATGTGGTACGGGACACAATCGTATAACACACGTCAAGAGTGCTATTATATTCGCAGTATGCGTCAGCGGTGAGGGAGAGCATGTGTCCGTCATCAAGCTTATGGCGGTTAAGTTAAAACCGAAGCCTTAAAAGTATATACAGACCATTTTTGTTATTGAAAGGTTAGAAAGTACAAACATTTTTGACCTTTACCAGGACTTGTATCTTGAAATTAGGTAACATGAGTATGTAGGTTCTATACAAACTTTGAGCCCCGTTTCATACTTTTAATAGGTGAATATTAGAAAATTTTCTCTTAGTACTCGCCTGCGTCATAAAGGAAACTTTATGTAATTTTTTTTAGTTTTGGCTGTGTGTTGATAAGTCAGTCAGTCAATTTCTCCTCTTATAAAGAAAGAAAGGGAATAAAGAAAAATATTTTGACACATTTAGACACACACAATGCAAATACAACATGTAGACACTAAAGATAAAAAAAAGGTTTAAACTAAAATTGTATGTCTCACGGTTGCGCCAAAAAGGTCCAGTTCAGCAAAAATGCCAGACAGCTACGTGGTAGTTGCCTGACGCTGGTAGTGGTTATAAGTATAGCTTAGTGTGGGGGACACGGATATCGAGGTGATGATGGGTTGAAGGCGGAGGGACGAGTTTCACGCCAGAAGGGTTTGGTTCATATTAGTTCGGTATTTCTTTTTAAACGTGGCTCCTTGTGTGATACCTTCTGGGAATCTCTCCTGTATCGTGGGTGTGTTCTCAAATATACAAACTGATATACACAAAGGCCCAAGACCTGAAACTACTGTCTGCAGGCTCAGCCATTGCATTATCCGTGTCGCCGGAATCAAGTTGAGTGATAAGGGAAGCCTTTGTTTGACGTTTTCTTTGTTATGTATTTACAAGTATGGCCAAATTTTTAATAACGAGCTTTTCCCCGCGAGTTCGCTTCCGTGGCCGCTCTCACAAAACCACGTATTTCGTATTTTTTCGGAGAGTAGAAGCAGTCTGTAACTCCATGCCAGTGTAACTTTACATCAGTGAAATTACCTAGTACAATGTATACTAATAAGCGATATTTTTTTTTTTTTTTTTTTTTTTAAGTGTGCATCAAACATTTCCGACGTCTGGCCCCCAAACTGAATCGGACCGGGGCTGCCCTCAAGCGGCTCCTGCCGAATCTGGGGGGTCCAGACGCCTCCTGCCGGAGGCTCTACGCAGGCATCGTTCGGTCCATGGCCCTTTATGGAGCACCGGTATGGGCGCCCACGCTGAAGAAAAGGCCAAAGAACCAGCTGAACGCGTGCCAGAGGGTCATGGCCATACGCATGGTGCGGGGATACCGCACGGTGTCCTGCGAAGCGGCAAGCCTCCTTGCTGGCCTGCCACCATGGGATCTGGAGGCAACAGTCCTTGCACACATGCACGATAAGCGCGTGGAGATGCAACGCCGGGGCGAAAGTCCCCTGCCACGACAAGTCGAGGTATGGCGGAAAGAGTTTCGGCGGGATCTCATGGTGAAATGGCGACTGCGACTGTCGCAACCCAGTGCTGGGCACGCCTTAATTATGGCGGTAAGGCCCCTCTTTGAGGCGTGGCTGGAAAGACCTCACGGCGTCCTAACCTTCCGCATGACCCAGGTTCTCACCGGACACGGTAAGTTCGGGAGGTTCCTGTTCCGGATTCGTGCGGAACCGACGCCCGGGTGCCACCACTGCGTGGACTGCCCGGAGGACACGGTGGAGCACACGGTCGAAGTGTGCCCCGCTTGGGCAGAGCATCGCCGTGTTCTCGTGAGTGCGATCGGCAGCGGCGATCTCTCGCGCCAGGCCCTGGTACGGGCCATGGTCCGAAGCGAGGAGGGATGGCAGGCGGTCGCCTCCTTCTGCGAAGCAGTAATGCTAGCAAAGGAGGAGGCCGCACGCGAGAGGCAACGGCCCACAAGGCCCAGCCGCCGCGGGGATTCCGATTCCGATCCTGATTTCCAGCCAACGTAGACGCGGGCTTGCGGACGGCGAGCTATGGGTAGCTCGCTGTCCGACCGTCCGGTAAACATCCGGACCAAGCCCAGGTCGTCAACGGCGCGCACTGTTCCCGCGCGCCTCAAGGAGTTGTCAGCAAACCGTAGAGACCCAGCCTGCTAGCTGCAGGCAGGCAGGGTCGAAGCCTACTGGGGCCAAGGGTTTGCTTCCGAAAGGAAAGCCCGGCCCTGGTATCTAAGGCCACGAAGGAACGGGGTGGGTTTTTAGTCAGTAAGAGTCTGACACTATCTCCCGCTCCGCCCAAGGGTGGGAGATGTCATTGGATGATTTTACCCACCACCAAAAAAAAAAAAAAAAAAAAAAAAAAAAAAAAAAAAAAAAAAAAAAAAAAAAAAGTGTGCATCAAAAATCTTTTTTTAACCACTTTATTTTAGTGCCCTTTTTATTGATGATAGGTTCGCGCTTGACCGCAATCGCGCTATTAGTATTTTTGGTAGAATGAGGACATATTTTGTAGTAGAAAACAGATATAAATTGAGGAACAGTTAAATACTTCCACATTATAAATGCGAAATTCACTTTATCTTTGTTACGTTTTCACGCCTAAACCACGAGAGAGGGACTTGACATAATTTTTATCCTGTAAGTACGTTCCCTTGGTATATATTCAAACTTTCCGTGCCGCTGAAATTACTTAGTTACTACAATATGTGACGTTCAAATGATTAAATATGTAACTAAGTACTAAATTGGTATTAGAGCTAACAATATCGCAATAGCAACAAATTATCTCAGCAGCCCTGACGCAGGGTCCATGTCGCAACAACCCAACGACCGGACTTGTTCGTGCGACGGGCGTGTGGCAGCGCAGCCGGTCGACTTCACAAACTGGAGCACCATTTATAACACCGAACTCGGGCGTTTTAAATTATTTTAATGTTT
Organism: Leucania comma; assembly: GCA_958295575.1. Classification (NCBI taxonomy): domain Eukaryota; kingdom Metazoa; phylum Arthropoda; class Insecta; order Lepidoptera; family Noctuidae; genus Leucania; species Leucania comma. The sequence goes on along the minus strand of OY282477.1, from coordinate 14,752,229 downwards.
TAATTCTCACGAGCAACGACGCATTTTTATCTGATGCCCTTATACTAGTGTTATTGCCCAGAGATACGTTTTTATGTGTTGAATAAGAGACGACGGTTGTAGCTCAGGAAAGTAGCGATAAATTGTATTTTGTAAGCGAATGTTAGCAAACCTCATTATTATTGAAACACACAAAAAAAATAAACATTTTTTCTTTCCGTTCCTTATAATATACCTACTAACTTTTACCCATGACTTTGTTCACGTGAATGTCAGTTGTCGCGAACGCAAAATCGAAGCCAAATAAAAAGTAGCCTACAAAAGACATAGGCTTGGAGTTCATGTTTTCTCCGTACCCATTAAAATTGGTTTTGTATTTTAACCATGAAAGCATAACAGACAAGCAGAGACAATTTCACATTTATAATAATAATAGTATAGATTAGTACATTATATTAATTGTAACTAACATAAAAAACATGATTTTGTCACTGGTTTTCTTGATCTGGATTTCAACTAGGTAGTCGTACCTATTTACCCTAATCTATGCCAATTTATTAAGAAATTACGTTCCAAAGAGAAAAAACTCCGACTAAAGTCACAATGCTAGAAGAAAAAAAAAGAAAATTTAAAAAAACTGCTTTGTAGGCGCTTACGCCCTAAATTATTACCCAACTGTCCCACCACATTTACATAACCAAAAAGTGACGGATATGACGTCACACATCACACATACATCGATATATAAGAAACAAAATAAATGGTTATGCGTTTAATAGTTGAAATAAGTAGTGTTACTGAACCGAGTTTAGTGAATGACCATCAGTCATCCGTTTAACACCTGTCGTAACCCACCTGCTCGATTTTGAACATGGTTATCATTAGTCATCCTCAATTAATGTGTGTGGTAATTGTGAAATATATCTATACTTGTAAAACTCTTTGTCCTTGAATGACTGACTGAGGATCAACTCACAAGCTAACATTCTTCTGGGCCTCAAAACTACTATTACAATAGTGTCAAAAAGGTCTATCATTGACTTCATAATTGTTGATTATGACAAGTTTGGTAATCTACTAATAAATGGCGACTCCCTCCCACCGACACTCCATAGAGAAATGGCATAGAATGGTAATCTCGTACTTACCCCTACATAATGACAAATGAATGTCTGCCTTATATCATAACGAAAACATAACAAAAACCAAACACTGATACAATAACAACAACAAAACACTGAAAACGCTAAATAAACAGTAAGCAGTAATGTCACTTTGACTTTGACAGCTAAAAGACCACAGACCGACCAATGATCAATTTTGCAGATTACGGACTTTTAGCAAAATGACAATGGAATCGTGTTGGAATAACGAATTTATAAAAATAGCTGACTTGGGCCCGTTCTTTGGGCTATACCACTGATCGTAAAAACTTGAAACTTGGAGGATATGTTTTTTGTACCTATGACGTAGGCATCCGATAAGAAAGAATTTTTCGAAATTTTACCCCCGGGGGTAAAAAAGGGACGGCAAAGTTTGTCTGAGACAACGTGATTCCTTGATTCAATCTATTTCAAATGCATGCATACATTCTTTAACAGAATTGATAAAAGACGTACGTATTTATTATTGAAATTCATCCCCTAACGGGGTGGAATAGGGTTAGAAAGTTATTTTGGGGATGATTTGCTTCGTAGTTGATTTTGATACTCTTAAGTGATTACAAAATAAATAATTAAAAAAAAAAACAATTAAAAATCCTATTAGAACCAATCGTATTCTACGCGGGCGAACTCATGGGGAAAAGTTAGTATTTAAAACCTTATTTTTAGTATATGCTAAACCTCACACACGTGGCTAGTATATTTATGTAAAGAATCTACGTACAAAATTTCAAAATCTTATCATGAAAAATCACAAAGTTATAAGCTTGTTATGTGTTATGCCTAGTTGTCCGCACAAATATATAGTCATCGGGACATCTAGGCGACTGAGGGGTATTTTTGCTCTCGCTACTAGCTATGCGCTGGCTCCTCATGCCCGCTATAACTTGCCACGACTTGTGTTGTACTTAGTGTTGGTGGAGTCCAACTTGTGACCTTTTTTAAATATTTTTGGCGAAAAATATAACATGGTGTAAAAATGATCGGAATCGATTCAGTTACTGATTCTGAACAAACTATATTATTATTCAGGTTTCGCGAAATGAATGAAAAATTTTAGGAAAAATAGTTCTGTTGATAGTGAATCAGATAATGTGACCACAGCAACATTGGTTGAAAAGCCTACTCCTGAAGATTCGGTAATTAAGCTGTGAAAGATATCTCTCCACATCAGGTCTTCATATCATTGTGTGTGCATGTTAATGATAAATCTTCTTATAACTTGGGATTTATGTCAATAGTAAAGTAGCGTTGCATTTTTAAAATATGTACCTATATAAATATTTTTCGAACATATTGATAATGCCTAAACAATTTAAGGGCCCCAGTTTGTTTTTGCCGCAGGGCCCTTGGTCACCTAGCTACGCCACTGGCCTTACTCTTAACAAAACTGATGTCAGACTGTCTTCTGACCATTTTCAACTTCAAGGATCTACAAATAATAGCTGACAGAAAAAAAAACATGAAGCATAATTAATAACTCTTAAAATTTAATTCAATCAGATGTTAATAATACAAAGGATATACAAAAAACACCACGTAATATAAAAAGCTTTCAAATAATAAGAATCGTTTAACATTTTTTTCTCGGTATTATCAATCAAGCTCACGAAATTCGATTAGATGTTCCAGTTGAAGTCATTAAAAACGCAAAGATTGATGGCATTTAGCCGCACGCGCTTGCTTAGATTGTGAAAGCGACCACCTGCTTTTAAACAAAGCCTGATCGAGCTCAATTGAACTTTTATGCCCTTACAAGTCTTTTTGAGTAATAAAAACCGGACAATTGCGAGTCGGACTTGCACATGAAGGATTCCGTACCGTCCGTAGCATGTAGGGACCCAGCAGGGTCGAAACCTACTGGGGCCGTGAACACCAGGGCCCTGGCACTATCTCCCGCTCCGCCCAAGGGCGAGAGATGTCGTTAGATGATTGTTACCTACCGAAAAAAAAAACAAAAACCGTCCGTAGCAAAAAACGGCGAAAAAATCACATTTGCTGTACGAGAGCTTCTCTTAAATATTTATCTTATTCTGTATTTAGTATTTGTTGTGGTAGCGGCAACAGAAATACATCATCCGTAAAAATTTCAACTGTCTAGCTATCCCGGTTCATGAGATACAGCCTAGTGACAGACAGACGGATATCGGAGTAATAGCAGTATGGTTTTTACCATTTAGGTACGGAACCTTTAGGGTTATTAATCACGGTATATAAAGGACACCTAAACAATGCAAAAGAAATATGGAGAAAAAATTATCGACTTAAGGACGCGTTTACAAAACTGACCAAATTAAGCAGTTTTTCGGTACATTTTGCAGCAGAATTAAACTGAACTAAATGTAAATAATAATTTCCACAGATAGATTACTCCTTCATCATGAAATGACATTATTTTTTTATTTGAAAAATTTGGTTTATAACACTGTAATAAATCATTTCCCGTACCTCTTCACACAAAATTGAAGATTTCGTATTGAGTTCAGGAACATTTTTCTTCCGTTTGATAAAAGATTTTGTTTATTTAAAAATATATTATGTAAGGAGACATAATCAACTAAAAAAAACGTTAAAAAAAAACTACCAAAATGTTCTAATTAGTCTCAGAAAAAAATCAAATCAATTTTAGTTTTTCAACAAATTTAGCTCTATCGCGCGAATCTTATTGCATTGAACATAAGGGTTATTTTGCTAGTCACTGTCTTGAATTATTGCATAAGAATTGAAATAAAAATTTTAGTCTGCGCTCGGCCGCCGTCGTGAGTGGACGCTGTGTCGCATGTAAGCAGAAATTCGTGTGGAATAAGATCGCTGTACGAATACAAAATATTTGATAAACCTAATTTGATACTTCACGTGTTTTGTGCTGACTAAAGACTATCAATAAGATTTATTTAGTTTCTTTTATTTTTCTTGAATAAAACATTTCATTTCGAACTTGATGGAGCGACCTGAAGGTATACCTCCAAGATTGCTGATGGAACTAATAAACGAGTAGAGCTAGGTGTACCGAGTTTGGGCTCGTTGTGTTAGTTATGACGAGACCTTACCTTAGGACTTGATGGAGCGACCTGAAGGTATACCTCCAAGACTGCTACTGGAACTAATAAACGAGTAGAGCTAGGTGTACCGAGTTTGGGATCATTGTATTAGTTATGATGAGACCTTACCTTAGGACTTGATGCAGCGACCTGGAGGTATACCTCCAAGATTGCTACTGGAACTAATAAACGAGTAGAGCAAGGTTTACCGAGTTTGGGCTCGTTGTGTTAGTTATGATGAGACTTTACGTTAGGACTTGATGGAGCGACCTGAAGGTATACCTCCAAGACTGCTACTGGAACTAATAAACGAATAGAGCTAAGAGTACCGAGTTTGGGCTCGTTGTTATAGTTATGATGAGACTTTACCTTAGGACTTGATGGAGCAACCTGAAGGTATACCTCCAAGACTGCTACTGGAACTAATAAACGAGTAGAGCTAAGAGTACCGAGTTTGGGCTCGTTGTTATAGTTATGATGAGACTTTACCTTAGGACTTGATGGAGCGACCTGAAGGTATACCTCCAAGACTTCTACTGGAACTAATAAACGAGTAGAGCTAAGAGTACCGAGTTTGGGCTCGTTGTTATAGTTATGATGAGACTTTACCTTAGGACTTGATGGAGCAACCTGAAGGTATACCTCCAAGACTTCTACTGGAACTAATAAACGAGTAGAGCTAAGAGTACCGAGTTTGGGCTCGTTGTTATAGTTATGATGAGACTTTACCTTAGGACTTGATGGAGCAACCTGAAGGTATACCTCCAAGACTGCTACTGGAACTAATAAACGAGTAGAGCTAAGAGTACCGAGTTTGGGCTCGTTGTGTTAGTTATGATGAGACTTTACCTTAGGACTTGATGGAGCGACCTGAAGGTATACCTCCAAGACTTCTACTGGAACTAATAAACGAGTAGAGCTAAGAGTACCGAGTTTGGGCTCGTTGTTATAGTTATGATGAGACTTTACCTTAGGACTTGATGGAGCAACCTGAAGGTATACCTCCAAGACTGCTACTGGAACTAATAAACGAGTAGAGCTAAGAGTACCGAGTTTGGGCTCGTTGTTATAGTTATGATGAGACTTTACCTTAGGACTTGATGGAGCAACCTGAAGGTATACCTCCAAGACTGCTACTGGAACTAATAAACGAGTAGAGCTAAGAGTACCGAGTTTGGGCTCGTTGTTATAGTTATGATGAGACTTTACCTTAGGACTTGATGGAGCAACCTGAAGGTATACCTCCAAGACTGCTACTGGAACTAATAAACGAGTAGAGCTAAGAGTACCGAGTTTGGGCTCGTTGTTATAGTTATGATGAGACTTTACCTTAGGACTTGATGGAGCAACCTGAAGGTATACCTCCAAGACTGCTACTGGAACTAATAAACGAGTAGAGCTAAGAGTACCGAGTTTGGGCTCGTTGTGTTAGTTATGATGAGACCTTACCTTAGGACTTGAAGCGACCTGAAGGTATACCTCCAAGACTGCTACTGGAACTAATAAAAGAGTAGAGCTAAGAGTACCGAGTTTGGGCTCGTTGTGTTAGTTATGATGAGACCTTACCTTAGGACTTGATGGAGCGACCTGAAGGTATACCTCCAAGACTTCTACTGGTACTAATAAACGAGTAGAGCTAAGAGTACCGAGTTTGGGCTCGTTGTTATAGTTATGATGAGACTTTACCTTAGGACTTGATGGAGCAACCTGAAGGTATACCTCCAAGACTGCTACTGGAACTAATAAACGAGTAGAGCTAAGAGTACCGAGTTTGGGCTCGTTGTGTTAGTTATGATGAGACCTTACCTTAGGACTTGAAGCGACCTGAAGGTATACCTCCACGACTGCTACTGGAACTAATAAAAGAGTAGAGCTAAGAGTACCGAGTTTGGGCTCGTTGTGTTAGTTATGATGAGACCTTACCTTAGGACTTGATGGAGCGACCTGAAGGTATACCTCCAAGACTTCTACTAAGAATTGATTAAGATTTTTTTATTTATTAAATAGGGTTAGTTCTGCTTACCTGCTTCTTATTTTTGTTAGTGTTTATTCATTGCATCATTATCTTGCTTTGTACAGCATCCTAATTGCGTAGTGATATACTAGGAATGTTGTCAATCGATTCCAGCTGGACAGTTCAACAACATCTATAGAGTTGACAATGTATAAAACATTTTATCATCATCATTTCCACCCAAAGAGTGTTGAACATAGGCCTCCTCCAAATGTCGCCATAATGAACGGTCCTGTGCGACTCGCACTCTAATTTCTCTTCTTCTAATTACGCTTATTGTTTTGATCGCCATTTTGCGAAGCGAGATAGATAGAGCTCACGTCATTTATAATCGTAAACATTCGGCGGCTAACGCGATTTCACTCGCTCGACAGTGCCGGCTCTTAGTCCTTGTCTATCAGTGAATATACGTTTACGACTGTGTCGACACTGATCATAGATGTGTGAGTTTCGAGTCCAGGTTTTCTGATTGCGATGTTAGTGCGTAACGTATCTTCTCTTATATTATATCAATGGGATAAACAAATAAATAAATACATGGTACACACGGCGACATGGTACACAGGTACATTACCAGTATAACATTCCCTCGCTTTGTAAGTAATTCCCGTACAGTGAGAGATCCGCTTAGATTGCTTACCAACCAATCACTGTTCAATGGTAACTACTGTTTTTTACTATTTCACAATAAAAAAACATGAATACAAATCACCGTAGGTAAGTTTAAAAAAAATACATTTCTAAAATATAAATAATAGTAGGCTCAAGGATCAAGCCGTGTCAGTTCACTCATAATTTCGCCGCTTCGCGCTAGTCGCTGTGTGTGTGAGCCGTGCACGTGTAGTAGTAAGTCGAAATACCTAGAATTGAAGCGCGCAAATTCGTAAATACGTCCTTAATAACTATAAACAAGAGATAGACGGAATTAATTAAAAACTAAGTCTGCAGGATGGTCCAGGGTTTCATGATAGTAACCATGGCCCTGGGCCGCGAAGGGCAACTGAAGGAACACAGGTGAGGTGGGTTTTAATCAGGAAAAGTCTGACCCTCTCCCTCTTTCAACCAGAGCGGGAGAATTCCTTTGATGATTTCTCAAGGAAAAAAGGACAAAAGACAGACTTGATATTCATAGTCATTTCATCATCGTATTGTGAAAAATAATACCATATTACAAGTACATACGGTGCTTAGCTATAAGCTAAGTATAAAAACAACTTAACGGCTCCTAAATTAGCCGCTACTAATCGTGAAGTAAACTGAAAAGCTATAAAATATCACAGCGAGCCTAATTTTACTTAAGACATGCAATAAATCTGTTATTTATGAACCAGACTTCCACGTTGGCGCCAGACTGCCATATTTGGGTGACCACAAACGACCAGCAGCTTTTAGATGGCAGTTTTAAACTATTGTTAATTCGAAATTAATGTTAAAACTTCCTTAGAAATGGGTATGAAGACAAGTTGGTATTTATACAAAAGTCATAAATTCAAATTAAGTCAAACAGTCGGTTTTATTGTTTTCTAACAACGCGTTTTATTATGGACAAGCAAATCGAAGTCTATGCTAATAAACCTACTATTGGTTTTGGCGACCTTTTGTTTTTACCGATTAAATAGCATTTGCCCGCGGTTCCGCTCTCACTCTACCGTATTCCACCTTACTCTACCCTACTCTTCCCTATTCTACAATACTCTACCCTAATCTACCCTACCCTACATAAGAACCATGTCCTGACAATATAAAACACAAAAAAAAAGAATTAGCGAAATCGGTCCAGCCCACAGATAACAGGGTCCAACCGTTCTCGAGATTTGAGCTTAGCAACATATTCGGCGATTCATTTTTATATTATAGAAGATCAGGCTTCAAGGTTCCGATTTTATGCTAAATATAATATTAGAATTTGATAGGAAGTTATTAATTTTGACACAAGCAATGAAAACTGATTTTTGATTCTTGACGACATGAATTTACTGCAGCGCTGCTTGTCGTGGGGTTCGATTCCCGCAAGAAACAAATATTCATATGGCCTACAGATCCGGGTATTGGTGTAAATCCCGCCGACAAACTGTTACGCAGTTTGGTGGGTTTATGAAATGTACAACATTGTTGGTCCAAATAAACGATTAATTTATTTATTTTTGTGTGTATGAGTTTACATATTTATGAACACACCCACGATACAGTAGCTATCTATTCTTAGTGTGGAGCGAGGTTTATTGAAAAGAAAAAAGGTTTCGAAACAGCAACTTTTTAATGACGTTTAAATTAAAGCAATTAGCAATTATTGCTATAGAATTTAGGTACAGCCAGTAGGGTGCCACATCAGAATATTTGTACTTACAACACTACCACGATACTTAGCGTACTTGATCACATATCTCGCTAATTCGAGTGTGGCGGCAAAAATAAATAGTCTAGAGCGCGCCGTGCAATAAGCCAAGTAATTTTCTCACCAGCAAGACTTTTAAACATACAAATTATTATTATAAATAAACACACTTGGTGAGATAGGTAGAACTAAATGCAGCTGTCACTATAGTAGGATTTCTGTTTAAGAGCGGCCAACACGAGGTAAATTTTCATACAACCGCTCTTACGTAATTATGATGTTATTACACGTCTTTCTCCAGATATTTTGGATACACAGATACCTTGTGAGTATTAACTAGGCTTCTATAGAAATAAAACATAAAATTGAGTAAATCTAATACAGTAAAGACCTCTGAAAATCTGCTATTTTACGTTAAATTTAGTCCCCATAATCTAATCATATATTAAAAATACATATATGTATAAAAAAGTACTTCTATAGAAGCCTAGCACATTTAATCGAGATTTTGAATGACGGCAATTTTCCTCAGAAACGTTTAGGGGTTGGAACAAGTTTTCGTGAAATATTCGAGTAAATCACGGAATTTCCGAATGCCAACAGAGTTTTCAGACGTCATCTCTCTTTTATCGCGTTGCTTTTTCATCAAACATCGCGTTGGATTGCGTTAGATCAAGCAACTACTTTTAACTCTTTAACCGCTTGTATCGGTTTGATCCGACGAGTGTTTTCATGTCCTATTCGCCAGCGTCGTGTGTTCGCGACTGGATCTTAAAATCTCGTTTAGCTCTTCAAACCCCATAGGCGACAGAAGAGCTAACGAGATGGAGTACTTGTTCGTAAATGTGCGGCCCAGGCGGAATATATGCTGGTCGGATATATCCGACGTAGACGGTTAAAAGGTTAAACCATATTCGACGTTGACAATAGACGAGTGGGGCAGGCCCACCTTAAGAATAAAACAGTAGTTGGTTACAACACTGGTGGTCAATAAAACAGCCCTCATGGATTTCAGCTAAAGAGCTAAAATGGCAAACCCATTAATCAATTGGGTACAGAACTGGAGTTTAAAGCCTATGGAATGGTTCCCTACTGCTAAACCTTCTTGGGCCATGTATAATGTGTATAAGGAGTTGACATATGTATATGCGTACGTGCAAACAGGTAAACCTATTACAATTTTAAAAAGATCGTCTCTTAGTGAGAACACATAGGGCTTAAATCTGGAATTCTCATTAATTTTTCATTCTTTATCAAATTTGATTCATGCTTAACCTGCCTTTACAAAATTTCAGACCCCTACTTTTATTTTACGATAGTTTATATCAACACACCATGTATCTACTACTTTACTACTCTTTGGCTAAAAGCAGCGTTGGCTAGGTTTAAACCTGCCTTAAAGATTACGCATAATCACAGCTGCAGCCACATGGGTCTGGCATTGAGAGGCATATGAAAACCTCGTGACAAATTCACCTGTAATTGCAACCAGCAGTACATACGCTGTGAGTTCCGAGGTGAGCCAGTCATGCATCCGTATCCGTTATCTATCATACATAATATTTATGTAAACGCTAATTGAAGGATTTCCATGGTCTCCGAGTTTATTAAATACTTGTAACAAACAAACAACAATGACAATTATATTCATAAATAACTAACTTGGTGCGTACAGTACGGCCGACGTAACTTGGCGAGTATTAAGTTAGGCTCTGCGAACTTAAGCGCTTGTGCACACGTAAAAAAATAAATGGTTTTAAAAAGTGCCAATAACAGTTGTTAACAGTAATAACAACTGTTATTGTTTATTTTTTTACGAGTGTATCTACACTCATAAAAAAATATACAAACCTAAAGTTCGCAGAGCTTATGTTCAAACTCGCCAAGTTACGTCGGCCGTACTGTAAATTGGTTTCGATTGGTTGCCAACTTGCCAGTATTTGGTGAATTTTGTAAAGTTTAGTGAATTTATGATTTGAAGAGATCTGCAGCAAATAATGGCACTTCACTGCATCTGGTTTGGCTGGAAGTCCACCCCAACACAGTTGGAGTAAGTATTCAAAGAAAAAGTTGATTCCATTTTTTACGCATTTGGTGTCTCAGTTGCCATAGCCCATCAATTAAGAACTCTATGGTCCCGGATGTCGACATATATTACTTTCATTTGGAAAGCAGTCCAAGTCTAATTAAAACCTTATCGGACCAAAATCGAAGATATTTTAAATTGAATTCCAAGGAAAGGAAACATAAGAGGACAACACATTTTGGCTTGTCTAGTTTACTTTCAAACTTACCGACAAATAACGCAACAGGCGGATATTTGTAACTTGTAAGATACAAAACCATTGACAACAGTCTTTAAAAGCTTGTGTCAAATCAGAAATTGGAAGCGTTTATTTCAAATTGACTTTTGAACTGTCAAAATATCGGTTAGACAAAAAAAAAGTGAAGCTAAATTGCACGTTCCATAGCATAGATCTCTATGGAGAAGAACGTGCAAGAAACTCCATGGAAAAAACGGTCGGTATGGGATATGATGCAAAAGGAGAAACTTCTCATAAGGAAAATTTTGAGTACGATCATATGTACAATAAAGTTTCAATAAAGTTTTATTCTATTCTATATGGATACAGATAGGAAGAACCAAGAAACCAAAATCGACTATGTGAGAGGTAAAAATGCGGCTAAGTGAAAAGGTGACCTGGCTTGCTGAGTAGACATTGAAATAAGCACATTCATCATCATCATACCAGCCTTGGAATATAGGCTTGTGTATGATGAATATGAATGTGCCAATTTTTTATTTCTTATCTTAAAGGAAACCCTCAAAATAACAACACAACACAAGAAATAATTCAGAATTTTGTCATGCAGGCAGCATGCTAGTTCCACCTTCACAGAGAGCAAATACTTATTCCTTATTTTAAACAAAGCCGCGTGATGACAGATAACACAATACCTACAAGGATGACGAACAATCAAAATACATTATTATGTTCACATTTTTAGCATTGTATAGTAAAAAATAATTAAGTAAATATCAGTTTATCGGTGCCACCGCAGTAAGATGTGGAATGCGTGATGTAATTATTTATTGTTACTCATAGTAAACAACACATTTAGCGGGCATTGTATTCAAATACATCGCTATTCGTGTCATATGACGCCCTAGATTGTGGTGCTTGTAATCAGCAGTAAATTCTTTTGATTAATTAAGAAGATACCATATTTTATTACTCACTACTCACTAGACTTGCCTGTTGGCCAAGTAGTTAGTGGCCCTGACTGCTAAGCCGGAGGCCGTGGGTTCGATTCCCATCCAGGTCAAATATTTATGTGATGAGCACGATCATTTGTTCTGTGTCTGGGTGTAATTTATCTATAATATGTATGTATTTAGAAATATATAAGTATGTTTATCAGTTTTCTAGTACCCATAACACAAGCTCTGCTTAGCTTGGGACTAGACGACGTTGTGTGATAGTTGTGGAATATTACTATTATATTATTATTACTAGCTTCAGTCAGCGGCTTCGCTCGCGTGAAAGTTGGTTTACCGGTTTCTTTTTTCTGGGTGGGTAAAAAAAAGAGGGTGGAGTTTCGTGAAATCTGTTCTTAGCGGACGCCTACACCCTATAAGGAAACTACCTGACAAATTTTAAGTTTGCAGGTTTTTTTTTAATAGGTTATAAACTAGTGCTTGATTTATATATGTTAGGTATTATAGTTTCTGTGATTTCGTGATTAATCCGCGAGTGGTATTTCGCCTTATATACACAGTTAAATTATGGTCGTTTTAATCCCACGGAGGTTCGATTCGGTACATGAAACACTACCGATTGTTAAAAATATAAAAATGAAAAATAAAGTACTTTTTTTAAACTCGAATTAATTTATGCATGTACGAAATTAATATCTTTAAGTAAACGTCGAGGCCAGTAGTTAGTACGCAACGACCGACAGCTACCTACAAGGTCATTGACTCGTTTACTTAAAGAACTTAATTTCGGAAATGCGTATATTAGTACGAGTTTTAGAAAAAATGTACTTTATTTTTAAATTTTATCTTTACCAATCGATAGTGTTTCATGTACCGAATCGACCCTCCATGTGATTAAAACGACCAAAATTTAACGGTGTATTGTATAGATTCATTACTAGCTGCTGTCAGTTGCTGCGCTTGAAAGTAGCAAATTATAACAAAGGATCATACTCCCGAAAAAATTCTATCCGTGAAATCGCCTCCGTCTCAAATAAATTGCATCATGCTGAGGGATTTAGAAAGAGTTATCGAGTACCTGGGACGCAAAGAGCAACTGAAAAAACACCGCTAAGGTTTTAGTTAGTAAAAATCTGGCAATCCCTCTCGCTGTACCCAGAACGGGAGTAAGTTATTTGATGATTTAACACCTCAAAAAAAATGGATTAGCAATATAATAAATTGTTCTAAAAAAGACATTATAATTCCTATACGTTAGACTTTAGTTTTCCTGTTGGCAAAACTCCAATATTGAAAAGGATACTAAATTGAAAGACTAGATTCTAAGAACGGCTATTGAATTGCCTCCATTAATCGCTCTCAATTGAAACCAGTGGTTATCCACTCAAAGGAGTTGAGGATAATTTCTTTTCTAATGGCATAATGGCATTTACAGCGAATAAAACGTTGAACTAGAAGTTTAAAATTAAACTTTATTGTTTACACATGTGTCCGCAGTTTCACAAGTATCTTTGATTACTATTCCACTTCCGTGGGTCATAGCGTGATGTTTTAACCTATAGGTATTATTAATCTTGAATCTGGCTATCCGATATTTTTTTCTTCAATCCGACAGGTAGTTCCAGAGATTATCGCGTTTCAAACAAAAAGCTCATCAATTTTATAAGTATAGATAAATAATAAACCTGGTAAATTTTGACCAATGTTACCCCACTATACGGTACTATAATTATCTAAGGATTTTTTTGTTTGCTTACATGGCAGAGTGAACTAAATACGCCTCCGCTACTAAATATTTTGTATAGTACGCTGCAAATAAGTTAAATCCTTTGCTATGGTTACACGCCACTTCGATTGAAACCCGAAAATCGGTTACTGTGCATACAAGGCGCTGAGTATTTTACATTTGCTTCATCTTTCACACCGTCTTTGAATTTATAATATTGAGCTATAATTTTGTATCATCGTCAGTTAAAACAAACTGCGCGTGGCTGAGCTAATGCTGCGAATAAGTAAGGTATCCATAATTTCCGGCTTCTGTGAGAAAAGATATTACAGCATCATTATATAAGTTCAATAGCTAAAAATTCACATTATTAATTGGGTAAACAAAACTGCTTCAGTAGATATAGTATCAGTAGAATCCTTCTCCCAAATTAATCAAGTAAAATACAAACAATTAAATTACGATACTTAAAGTTACTTTATTATCTACAAATAAAGAAATTAAAGACTCCATACTTATTTATATATATATAAAAAAGTCGTGTCAGAAGATTCATCATCATCATCAGCCTTTTAATGTTCCCACTGCTGGGACACAGGCCTCCTCTCTAGGAGAGGGAATTATATAAAAGAAAGTCGTGTTAGTTACAATATTTATAACTTAACAAAGGTTGAACCGATTTGGCTGAAAATTGGTGGAAAGGTAGCTTAAAACCAGGAGACGGAGGATTTTATCCTGATTTTTATCCCGTTAAGTAAAAAAAAAACCCAAAACCTGCTCATTTATTGGTATAGGGTAGATTAAGGTAAAGTAGGATAGAGTAGGGTAGAGCGGGAGCGAAGCCGCTTGCAAAAGCTAGTAATATTATAAATGTAAAAACAACTGTCTATCTGTTAAGCTTTCACAGTTTAAACTGCTGAACGGAATTTGATGAAATTTGGTAAGATGTAAGTTTGAATCCTATAGGAAGGACAGAGCTACTTGTTTTGCATTTGAATTTCGCTACAACCGACATTCATGCGAACGAAGTCGCGGGAAAAGCTAGTCTGATTACTGTACATGATCACAATTAGACAGCATTTCCAAACGACATCTGAATACAACGCTCCGATAACTTAGGTATAACTTAGATAGAAGCAGTCTATATTCTCATTAATTTCTATACAGCTGTGGGAATTTACACCTGCAAATGTTAACCCATAACGGGTATTATCGAAACTGGAGTTGCAAGTGGTCCAGTTTTCGGTGCAAGCGACTATTTGAGCTATAAAACGGCATCGCTGCTGTTCCGCGTTCACAACGGCCTACTAAACGATATTCAAATCAGATAAAGCTTGAATTGCACTTGCGCTAACGCAAACAGCTGTTGTTGCTCACAGATCAAAATGTTTAAATCTGTATAATTTTTTCTTATTTGTCTCAAGTCAAGTGCTGTCACGATAAAAAGTATCCTTCCAGGGCATTTTTTGAAGGTGGGAAATCATTTTTCCCGCTCTAGGGCGGGGCGGAAAGGCATGTCAGTCTTTTACTGACTAGAGTCACAATAGGTGTGACTCTAGTCAGTAAAAGACTGACATGCTCCTTCATTTACACTTTGCGTTCTTCAATTGCCCTTTGCAATCCTACCAGGGCTACAGGATTGGTCTGCTACGCGGACGACACGTTGGTCCTAGCGCGGGGAGAGTCGTACCGGACGGCGGTCGAATTAGCGACACGCGGGGTTGCGATGGTCGTTGACAGGATCCAGCAGTTGGGACTCGAGGTGGCACTGCACAAGTCCGAGGCCATGTGCTTCCACGGCCCTCGGGGTGCGCCACCACCGCGTTCCCAGCTAACGGTAGGAGGGGTTCACATCAGCGTCGGGTCGACGATGAAGTACCTGGGACTCGTCCTCGACAGCTGGTGGAACTTCAAGGAGCACTTCCGACGTCTGGCTCCCAAACTGAATCGGACTGGGGCTGCTCTCGGGCGGCTCCTGCCCAACCTCAGGGGACCAGACGCCTCCTGCCGGAAGCTCTACGCGGGAATCGTTCGGTCCATGGCTCTCTACGGGGCTCCGGTGTGGGCACCGACGTTGCAACAGCAACCGGGGGCCCAGCTGAATGCGTGCCAGAGGGTCATGGCAATACGCATGGTGCGAGGGTACCGAACGATCTCCCGCGAGGCGGCGACCCTCCTTGCTGGCCAACCGCCGTGGGATCTGGAGGCAACAGTCCTTGCACACATGCACGACAAGCGCATGGAGATGCAACGCCGGGGCGAAATTCCGCTGCCACGACAAGTCGAGGCATGGCGGACAGAGCTCCGGCGGGATCTCATGGCGAAATGGCGTCAACGACTATCGCAACCTCGTTCGGGGCGCGCCACAATTGGGGCGATAAGGCCCATCCTTGAGGCGTGGCTGGAAAGACCTCACGGCGTTCTCAACTTCCGCACGACGCAGGTGCTTACCGAACACGGAAAGTTCGCTAAGTACCTGTTCCGGATTCGTGCGGAGGATTCGCCCGGGTGTCGCCACTGTGCGGAACATCCGGAGGACACGGTGGAGCACACTGTAGAGGTGTGCCCCGCCTGGGCAGAGCATCGCCGTGTCCTCGTGGGGGCGATCGGCGGCAGCGATATCTCTCGCCGGGCCTTGGTTCAGGCCATGGTCCGTAGTGAGGAGGGATGGCAGGCGGTCGCCTCCTTCTGCGAAGCAGTAATGCTAGCAAAGGAGGAGGCCGACCGCATCAGGCAGAGGCAACGGGGCGCTCGCCCCAGCCGCCGCCGGGATTCCGATCCCGATTTCCGGCCACCGTAGGCGCGGGCTTGCGGACGGCGTGCAATGGGTAGCACGCTGTCCGATCGTCCGGTAACCGACCGGACCGAGCCCAAGTCGTCGACGGCGCGTTCTGTTCCCGCGCGCCTCAAGGAGCTGTCAGCACACCGAAGAGGCCCAGCCTGCTAACTGCAGGCAGGCAGGGTCGAAGCCTACTGGGGTCATGGGTTAGTTCCGAAAGGAATGCTCGACCCCGGCACGATAGGCTACGAAGGAACGGGGTAGGTTTTTAGTCAGTAAGAGTCTGACACTACTTCCCGCTCCGCCCAAGGGCGGGATTTGTCATTGGATGATTTTACCTACCATAAAAAAAAAAAAAACCAGGGCTACAGGATTCTTCGAAAGGATTAACTGTGGAACTCGCCAATGGGCAACTGAAGGAACACGCTCTACCCAGAGCGATTTAGTTTCTAGTAAATCCGTTCAGACAAAGCGTGATCGATTAAACGTGATCATCCAAACATATTATTATGTATAGTCATATTGTATTAAGTACCTGAAACTTTATGTAGGTACAATTGCGGTTCATAGGCGGATTTAATGCAATAAGATATTATCTACTTACTAGTCAACCTTTGGATACAGACTTGCACTTTTATTTATAATACAATCCAAAATCTAGATGAGTGTGATCTTGTTTTTTTTTAAACGGACCAGTACTTATTAATAGCTCAAATAAAAACCTATTCCGAATAGAACCAACAAGTGCTGCCAAATATCTAAGTACGGTTTTTATAAAAAAGTCAATATACTGTTTAAATTAGGTACAACGTCACATACTAAATCCATTCATTTAAGTTTGCCGCTATAATCAAATAGTGCCAAAGCGTAGTTCTTAGCGAAATAGGTAGGTAGGTAATAAGACTACAAATTCATTTAAATTAAAGTGGGTAATCGCTGTAAATACTATCGACTTGCTAAGTATAGTTCTTGCCAGTATTTATCGTATAAAATTATAACATTCCAACGCTAAAAAACAGATTTCGTTGAGTCCAAGGTTGTAAAAAATGTTAATGTAATGTCAACTTCCTTATGCACCCAAACACTTTACATGACCCGCCTAGACGTGATGACTCACGCATTTATAGAAAAATATAAATATTTGTCAATCGCTTACTTCGCTTAAGTGATCATACATATTCGTCAGATCAATTATCAAATAAAAATATTGATCGAAGTATGCGAAATCCGAACAAGAACTATAAATCCGCAACAATTCAAAAAAAGAACTACAGATCCAAAGCAATTCGAAAAAGAACTGGTCATGTGCAAACAAACAGAAGTGGGCAGGTCATTATGGAAGAAGTGATAGTCGTTAAAGCAGACGAGTTCCCCAAAATCTTCAAGACCCAAATGGAACAAAGGTCGACTAGAAATTTACATCTGGATACAAGGAAAACAGATAGCCCTACGCCTATTAATGGACGCTATATGCTAAGTTGGCTGCCATTGTGACTTCGTGAGCTAATATTAAGAGGCGTATTACAAAAAAACACGAAATTGCAAGTTTTCTACGTTGAAATTTTAGGTTTTATGTTCGTTGTATGAAATAACAATTTCTTGTTTAATATAGTTCGTTTTCTCTACTACAATTACCTCAAAACTGATTTTAGATTAATTATTTAATTATTTAGTAATAAGCTTTCTCCCGATACATGTTTCGGCAAAAATTCACGGAGACATCATTTCTGAGCTCTAATTTTGAGATTCTACTAAATATCAGTCAAAAACAAAAATATTATTAGCTCTCAAATATCCTATACTTCAATCATAACAGGTAATATTTTCGTTATATGCCTTTTATGTAAAGAAAAAAAAAAACTACGTAATTCAATTATTTACCGAAAAGGCTTCAAAACAAGCCCCAATATCTCCAAAGTTCTACATTATTTAGACTTCAAATTTATACCAAAATAATTATCAACATTTGCTTAAACTATAGTATTATTTTTATTTTTTAAATCGCTACTATTATTTTTTAATAAAATAAATAAAAACACTTTATATTTCACTGCGCCGGTCATCTGCGATTAGTATCGCGCGAGCGCTTGTCGAGGTCGGATCTATGTCAGTTTCTTTCCCGCGCGCTTTCGTTCCGATACTACCGTGACTACCGTCGTGTGCGCCGACTGTCGCGTAAACGCTGCCGCATTGCTATTGTGTGCGTGTGAACTACGAACGCAGTTTTTGATCTTTGTAAATATTTATTTTCGAACGGTATAATATACCGTTATATTGAAGTTATAATAAAGTGTGAACTTTATACTAATTGAAATAATATTTCAATTAGTATAAAGTTCACACTTTACTAGTATACCAGATAGTGAACTTATTAAAGTTAGACTAGTTAAAGTCATCATGACTGGTTCTACCAAATTCAAGGACAGCTTTATATATCCAATAAAAATGTCTGCATACTTGCCATATGGACTGTACCAGACTTTCCTGTAAAAACTATAACAATCTACAAAGACGACGAATTTTGGTCGTTAAAAATGTTACCCAAATTAAAAGCTTTTTATGAAAAATGTGTACTGCCAGAAGTTATCGACTCAAGAAAAGATCGATCAATGCCTTTGCGGGAAATATTTTTCTGATGTAAAAATATGATGTCTGACTGTACCAAATAATAAAATAAATAATACATTTTGTTTTTTCATTTATTCGATAAGATTTCAACCATACTACCATAAAATTAAGGCTAGACTGAAAATACACTTAATAAACTAGTTATCAACGATTGCATCACTGCTTACCATCAGGTTGGATCACAGTCGAGCACTAATTTATATGAATTAAAAATAAATATATACAACTTTAAAAATCTATTTTTGCTATGAATAGTATACATTACAATCGATTGTTTATTGAATACTGCAGAATATTAAAAATATTTGTTTGAACATATTTAAATTAAAACGACATTTAAAAAAAATATCCATCTTCTAACCTCTTTCTGAATACTTCAATTACGAAAGATCAAGATCGTTTAGCCGCCGTATACACAATATCATAGTGCGAGCGAGACTGCTAGAAGCATGAATGAAAATATCACTCACGTAGTTCGCCGCCCGCTCGATGCATAAAATACCTAAATTTGCGTAATACCGAAATGTGAAAGGGCTCTTAAAACGAATCAATAGAGTGCAATAAAATCTGTTTCACAGTTCCTGTGAGGTTAGCTACGTGATCCCAAGCATCCCAAAGCTAATATCTTATATTACAATATCAAAAAACCCTGATCTTGACCGGGAATCGAACCACATAGCATTCTTCATGATTTGTGTCAAAAACTTTTGATCTGTATCGTGACACCACGAAGGACGACCGGCTCTTACTAAAACTTACCTCAATTACGCACCTGGCGGCACCGCCCTGTGAACTTATTGGTAACTACATAAATTCTACTCTAGACTTATCTGGTACAATAAATCTAATAATACGTTGTCGACCGTGCAATCAAAGGTCATTATTCGATATTATTCAGGATCAAAAGCTTGATTTCGATTCAATCTAATAAGATTACCATAATAATGAAACGGAAATGTAATCAAAACCAGTACTAGATTTTAGCTTCAAAATTCAGAATTTTTGATTATTTTTGAATGTAAATCTGACTTTATTTTCATCTAAATATAAATTCAACGTTTCGTAAAAGGAGCACGTCCCAAAAAAACCACGGTGTACCATGATTAGACGTCACGTATTCGTCAAACATCACGATTAGCAGCTACCTAATCCGTACACATCCGTTACGCATCAAATTTACAACCGAGGATCGTAGTCCTACTACGTAAACATTACTGAGAAAAACCCACTCGATTCCTGGGCGTGACGGTCAGAGCGTGGCGCACTTGAAATGACCGAATACGTGAAGCAAGTGCCTAATGTAGGCACGTTCATTTATGCGTAGGAGCACGCACGTGCTGTGCATCAGGACGAGTCATAGCAAATCGTCAATAGCTTAACGTAGGCGTGACGTAGACACCGGGAAACGTTAACCTTTGTGTCTAAACCGCACATCACTGTGTATATGCCAAACAGCTATGATGTCAAGGCAAAGCATCAATCAAACTGTGCAGTCAAGACATCAACAGCTACGTAATTAAAAGGAACATCCCACAAAACTTGCTAAATAAACAAACACAATGCTGCATGATGCCACCTAAATACTTAAGCTTGACGTAATTTGGATTAATGACGAAACAAAAGTAATTATAGCACGACAACTCATTGCCAAGCGCACAGACCGCAATGACATCATTCCCAAGCTCTAAAGCTGTCACAGAAACGTCAGCATACCTGAATGATTAGCGACACTCTAACCAAACATACATGGATGGATGATGGATGGATACTTTATATTGTACACCAAAAAACAATACGATAAACTTAAAATTAATAGAATGTAAAGATCTAAGTAATACAGTAAATTTTGTCTCGGCCAGCTGCGGATGATGCCAGGAAATTATGTCATTTGGTAGCAGCCTTGTACGATACGTAAGGTACGATGGGGTTGGCATATCTGGTCAGATAAAAACCCCAAAATAAATAAAGAATAAAAAGGTGTCTTTAGCTAGCGCTTAAAGCGAGAAACAGGCAACCTTTTTTATTTTGACAGAGAAGGAGAAAAGACACATGGACACGATGAATTTTTGGTCACTAAAATTTATCTGACTGCTGAAATACAATGATTTTAATTGTTACCTAAAGAGCCTATTATTAAAAAATCAGACGTGTAAAATAAGTAAAGTTCATTTATTTTTTGAGGAGCTTTAAATAGTCTGACACTTATGATATTACTTTCGAATAATATTCTACAAAACATGTATAAAAATCAGCCATAAAAAATCTAAGTTACACTTATTTTTAGTTCCCTGGTACCTGCACCTGCCCAGGGCCCAAAATGGGAGAGCTCCACAAACACAGGTATTCAAAACACGCTACTGAGAACCTAAGGTTTACTCCAAGTGAAAATAAGTTATGTCAAACAGCTCTAAGACCTTAGTCTAAAATATTTATATTTAACGATAGGAGAGAGGCAGTGATTCTTGACTATAACATCGCGCACAATCACACTGACCCATAGCGATTAATACTATTCCATAAACCAAGGAATATTCTTAGGCTGTGGTCGCAGATGACTAAACTAAATAGACGCAGATAGTCTCAGTATTATGTCGACTACAGATATAATCCAGCAACATTTAGCTCGTGACGAAGGGACGGCGACCCCGGACGCTAATTTGTGAATGGAAGAGTTATTTTAATCCGGTTGTACAATTCGCAGAATAATACTAACACTACAAAAACACTGTGCTGTGATTTATCTTAATACTAAGAACAGAAGCACTATAATACGATTAAACTGATCAATAAGCACCATAAATATATCGTTTGTATCTGCATTTAGATTGGATCTAAACAAATTAGCATCAATTGTCATACTTGATCACCTTATATGGTCCAGGACACAAATTTTTTCGTCATCTAATTACTTCTTGTGAATGTTGATGAAGCTGTAGTACTATATGACAGAGCAAGGATGACAAATTGTGTTGACCATAAAAGCCGAGCACGTGTTATTAGCAAAGAATTACTTAATCAAGACATTGATCGAAGTGATGAAACTATAAGAGTAAACGATAAAGTGCAAAATTGTATGCAAGTTACATGTCAATAATACATGATTGGACGTCAATATTGTCAACCCGGAATCTCCAATGCATCTCATCAATATTAAAATTGTTGGACGACTTAATATCGTTTCAAGGAATCAGATAATTGTATGTGTAAAGAATAACACATTAGTACTAGCGACTGTTATTACATGGAGTTCTAGCTACAGAGATCTGTGGGAACTAATATATCTCCGGTGACAAGGCCGAAGCTAAGTTTATTGTTAAAAACATTGAAATGATAATGGTTTTTCCGATGTAATCACTCATTTGCATGAAGTACGATTTTATTATCCGAAGAAAACGTAAAAAGTTGGAAAAACCCA
Source organism: Leucania comma (assembly GCA_958295575.1). NCBI lineage: Eukaryota > Metazoa > Arthropoda > Insecta > Lepidoptera > Noctuidae > Leucania > Leucania comma. The sequence continues at coordinate 14,729,929 of OY282477.1, read as the reverse complement.
GTTGTTAGCTGATGTATTGTGTGCCGCTTGGAACATTGTATTTCTCGAGTGCGTCGAGCCTCTCGACGTTTTTATTAATATTTTTTTTCTTTTGCGTAAAATGATGCTGTAAGTAGTTCTTTGAATAATTTACTATAAAATTCGTTAATTTATAAAGTCTAATAAAAGCTCAATTAAATAATATTTACAAGAAGAAGGGAGTTTAAAATAGCATTGGAGTGCGTAGTTATCCAGAAGTTTTCCTGTTCAATTTTGTATGTAATCCTAACTCACGATTCTCAGCACGTGATTCTTATTGAAAAGTCAACGACTTAGCTATCCATGAATCACGCTACATTATCCACATTGGGTGCTGACCACATCTTAGCTGCGCCTGCGACTGATTCAGGCGGCAATTTGTAAATTCGCCATGGCAGTTGTAAAGTTATGATCTAAGGTTGAACTCCGAAACGTAAAGAAGTTAGGTTGTACTGTTTACTCATTGCTATACTTTACTGTGCCTTTTTTGGTAATACCCCTAAGTTGTGTCGTCAGAAACCTGACTATTGAATACGTAAGCAGTATATTTTGCCTACCTTCTTTTGAGATTCTGAACTTTATGATTAAGCTCGTGACGACATCAAGACCGTCATAGAAAAATGAATTCATCCATAATGACGTTGCCCCAGTGCATGTTGGACGAAATAAAATACTGGTAAATGAAAAAGCCCGTGCCTACGGTGGCCGGGAATCGCCATGACTCCCGACCCTGGGGCGTTTCCTGCGGTAGTTATCGTTAGCTTGCGAGTCATGTTTCAACTTCGGATCGTAAACAAATTAGGTGGTAATGCCTTACAAACTCATTGTTGCACTTTGCTCTGCCTATTGACGGTAAACACCCGTGGTGTCGTCAGAACCCTGAGTATTGATTATGAAGGCAGAATGACCTGCCTCCCTTTTTTGAGCCTCCATGACTATGCCCGTGATGAACACGATATCCAGAACGTCATAGGAAAATGGATTATCCATCTAGACGATACGTTTGGATAATTTGACGTCATCTTTGATAGCTTTCTGGTTTTGAAGTGTGTACTAGTGTATGAAGACAAAGTTCTTATCAAGTAGATGGATGAGGTAATAAATTCGGTAATGAATGAGGATGTTACGATTCGTGTGCATTACCCGTTATAGGCAGTTACTACTATTGTTATCCAATGAAAGTTTCATTTACTATGATAATCCTAATATCAATCCATGTTCCATTGATTATATACTCACGTCTTGGAAAGGCTTTCTTAAATAAAGTAGGGTAAGCCAATTTGAATGAAATAGACTTTCCAATGTTTTACTTTCCTATTAATTTCTATTATTATTGCGAATAAATGCATAGTGCAAAGCTTTCATTTACCTTGATTGCTTGAGTACGCGTTTTACACTTACCACCTGAGTATTGGACCTGGTTGTTATGCTCGATTGTAAGTTCTTTAACGTAGTCGATAGCGTTAAAATTCAATGTCAAGGTGGCAACGTAGCCTAACTTTAGTTGTATGAGCATTATTGTCTACTCTTCAGATATCCCCAGAGGAAAAAGTCCGGAGGTGAGGTCTGTAGGGGAATTAAGGAAAACTTTAGACAAGAAATTAACAACAGCCCTATTCTCTTCTAATTTACTTCTGAGACGCTTTTTCATGAATGTTTGAGAGCGCTTTGAAGAGTGCCAGAGGCCAGAGTCATGAAGGAAAACATTTGAATACTGTTATTTCAAAAAGTAGTTTTCCCATGTTTTTCTGTATCTTATTTTCTAAATTAACGCGTATATATAAATTAATATGTTAACTTTTTTATGCATCTACAAAAGAGACTTTCTTTTTAGACACCCTGTATAACTGTTTGATATACAGGCTGTTTCAAAATGTGGAATTGAGACTTATGATAATTAAGTTACTGTCATAATCTTTCTCTCTTCGAAGTCAAATCGCTTAAATAGTCCTGTCATGAATAAGTACCTATTCGCAAAACAAACAAGTTCATTGTTTGAAACACTCAATGCATTCTAGTTACATTGTTTCGGTTTCTCAGATTTCCAAAGGGCAAGATCAATAGCGATATAAATATTCAGTGTACGGTGTACGCGTTTGCCGGGTGACAATGAGTCGATGACCAGTGAAAAATGGCGACTTCGATAAGTGATGGATTGCATTGACGCATTATAATGTTGGTTATGGAAGATGCATTTAAATCATGTTATTTAGATTAAAACTTCTCTTTGTCTTTGAAGAAGCTATGGATAATTATATTTAATTGAATTCGTTATATTTTCGGTGTCAATAAAAGTATTTTCTTTTCTTTCAGGCAGTTTTTTTTTTTTAATTGATATAAACTAGTGCTTGATTGAGATTCCACCTGAAGGGAGTTAGTGATGCAATCGTTGATGGTGAGGCGCTCTAGTTTATTTCTTAATAAACTAGTGCGCCTTATTCACTCTAGCTTTGAATTCTTAATTATGATCGGAAAGACTACAGCAGGCCAATTGTTCCAGTCCTTCGATGAACGCGGTAATATTGCATTGCGGCATTCATTACGCAGTCAATCAACTTAAACGTTTAAGATAACAAAAGTCAAGAGTCAATGAATCTACACAAAAACTTGGAGAATATCGAAACAAATAAAACTTTTAGTAGATATAAAACACAATAGTAAAGCTTACAATAAAACACATTTCAAGGGCGATAAACCACATTTCAAAGACGACGTTTGTTTTAAATCCTACAGCTAATACCGCAGCTGCCATATACCATAGGTATGTAATTAATACCCTGGACCACATAATTATCACGTGTGGCTAAATGATTGATGGCGATGCTTCGACACAAGTAATAATGGTTTATACATATACGACAAGAGAATTCACTGTTCACATGTATTTACTACCTACACGGATGTCCATATGAACACGGATAGGATAAAGTATCTAAACTTAAAGTATCCCACTTAAGGGAAAACAACACATTTTTTTAGAAAAACCAGTTTATATAGAGCAATTTACCGTGGATAAAGATTTGTGAAAAAAATACTGGGCCGATCCCAAATATATTGAGATTAGGGTTAGAGGTCCATAAACAGTCTGCGAAGCAGTAATACAAGCGGATGATGTGACTGAAACCGTGACTGAGCTGGGCTCTCAGGATACGCCCCGGTTATCGGGAGTCATAGGGCGCGGGCTTGTGGACGACAAGCAATGTGTAGCTCACTATCCAGCCGTCTGGTCCTGACCCAGCCTGAGTTGACGGCGCGTTGTATTGTGGGTTTAAATTAGTAAAAGTCTGAAAAGCCATCTCGCTACAAACAGATTTTATAGTTAAATAGCTTTTGCACGCAGCTTCGCTCCCGCTCTACCCTACTCAACCCTAATCTACCCTACCCTACCCTACTCTAATCTACTCTATATAAGTACCTTCTGACAATAACAAACACACCAAAAAAAAGAATTAGCGAAATCGGTCCAGCCCTTCTCGAGATTTGCGCTTAGCAACACATTCAGCGATTCATTCTTATATTATAGATATAAAGTTATATAATGATTTCCCAAATAAAATACAAAGGGATGGAGGATTATGATAATGAGTTTACTAGAGCATTTAGAGGAACAGTAGTAGTGTGAGATTACTGAAAATTTGCCGTGAAAACGCAGCATTGCAGTAATTTCTGTCAACATATGGTATCTTTTACGAATATTTGTATCAAACATTTCTGTTGCAGTAAAACTTTTATAGGATTTATAATTTAATAGGACACTTTTTTAGCACTAAAAAATCAACGACCTCTCCACATTCCACGGGCTTATTTAATATTTGGCACTTTTCATATTCCTTATTTGGTTTCGCGTGATGGGTGGCGATCTCCAGCGAAGAATCAGACAATTGACGTCTTTACTTAAGAAATACCACGAAATTTGGATAAGGCAAAGATATTGTATACTGCTAAAAGTAAATTCGAGTCTTAGGTATTTTATTTATCAGTGTAGAAAGGTTTATTTTGTTTATAACATTCGGTTTTAATGCTAGCTTGAATGTGAATAAGCGATTGCAATACACATGTGCTGCCCATAATGATGCTAGAAGGGTATCAATTTTATTAATACATAGGTTTTTTTATCATTTTATTGCGGTTTTTCTCACACATTTTTTTTTTTTTTTTGACAATTGCAGAGCATAATAATTAGCCTTATAATGTTACCACTGCTGAGACTCAAGCTTCCTCTCTAGGAAACAGAATAAGTCCAGATTGGTGGATGTCACATATCTTCGAATTTTCGGCTCTAGGACATGCTGCTTTCTTCAGGATATTTTCCTTCACCGGTTTGAGAGCAGTGGTGATGAAACAAATTACACAAAGTAATGCGCCTAGCTGGGTTTGAATCCGCGACGTCCTAAGTCGAGGCCGCTATCACTTAGGGCATCACAATTCTAGTCAAAGCCATAAAACTTTTAACAATATTAATAAATATTTTGATGATAGTAATATCCTTAATCGGATCATTACTCCTTCCATAGATTATTTTATCAAAATGTAAACCAATAAACAGGGAATTTTTATTGTATGTTTGGATTGTAGTAGTCATGCTTAATGTTTTACAACGATAACATTTTAGGAACTTAATATCATCCCACGTAAAAAGCGTCATAAACAACACTAAAATAATAATAATAACACACGCATTTACTTCCTACGTCGATACAAAGCTTTTTAAATGGTAGGTAACGTGTCAAAAACAAAATGATTGCACGGTTAAAGTGTTTAAATTGTTATGTTATGTGCCGACCTTGTATATAGCGTGAGTTGTATTGTAATCGCTCCCACATCCTTTATTACTCGTATTATAGATATTTGTGAGACTTTTAAGTTCAACGTGCCTTTTATACTAAAGGATGATAGTTTTTTTTTTTGAGGTAAGAAATCATCACATAGCTGCTCACAGACTCTCGCTTTGATTGGAGCGAAAGTGCGTGTGTTTTACTGGCTAAAACCCACCTGTGTTCTTTAAGGTGGCCGTTCCCCGCTCGCCTATAATCAACGAACATGGTTTAAAATCTTATTGCTTCATCTAAAGCAATTCAACGCGATGTTTGATGAGAGGCAACGCGAAAAAATAGAGATAACGCATGAAAACTCTGTTGGCATTTTGTAATTCCGTGATTTACTCGAATATTTCACAAAACTTGTTCCAGGAAATACGTGTATTTTTTAAACCCTTAAACAAGTTTTTGAGAAAAATTGTGATCATTTAGAATATCGATTAAATGTGCAAGGCTTATAAAGAAAATTAATATATGAGTACGTTATGGAGGTCAAAAGTTTAGGTAAAATAGCAGATTTTCAGAAGTCTTTACTAGGTTAGTTTTACACAAATGTATATTTTGATTTCTATAGAAGCCTAGATAATATCCACAAGATATCTGTATATCCAAAATATCTGAAGAAAGATGTTTATACTATGCATAGCTATTGATTGATTTAATCATTTCAAGTATTAATGTTCTGAAAAAGTTTGTAATCTTGCCTGTTACCACCATTGGTATGCACCATTTTTGTTTAACTTACAGGTTTGCATTTATTTTTGATGGTTTCTCGCCTGAAATCGAGATCTGCCTTCCACTGGTCTTCAAAGGTATAGATATTTTGCATAATTAAGCGAATAACAGAGCACAGAAAAGCCTCAAAATTCACTACTAGAGATATTGTCTAAACTTTCATAAAAATCAAGTAAGTGGCATCGTTTGCTCATACAAACTGACGGCCCTTATCAATTCAGGTAGTTTTGTTTATTTTTGTAAATATTCTATACGAAACAACAAATAACACAAACAAAAGTCAGTTACTTATGAAAACCGCATCAAAATTGGTAATTAAAGAAGCAGCAATTAACATTTCAACTATTATTGATATGAGGAAGAAGGTGTAAACGTCAGAATTTAGAATGTGCATCCTTTTTCTATTATTTGACAGTTCCCTCTTCTGACATTAGTTAAATTGAACTCAAGGTCATGTTGAATACATTTTTAAAGTAGACGACCTATTGCCAACGTGGCATCAACCGCCGACTTGATTTTTTCTAATAATTCTCATTTCGCGTACCACTCATTCGTATTTTGTCAAAGAGAGGCAGTAATTGTTTTTTTTAGGTATTGAGACATTTGAAGTGCCTCTTGTTTGTCCTACTCAACACTACACCACAAATAGTTTACTCGTTTTACTCTAGGTGCATGCTCTGTGATACCGATAAAAATAATTATTATAATAATGTCATTCAACCGCTCGTAAATTAAATCTACTCCGTAAAGCTTATCATTCGGGTAATCTTATGTTCATTTGATTGGATACTCGTATTATTCCATTTAATTTTGTTAATTCAGTGGTAATTAAATGGACTAATACTGAGTTATAATGGCCCATTCGTATTATACGATTTGAAGGTTCAATCATCGATAATGTGCTATTAATGTTGTTTTAAATTAACGGATATTTAATCTTGTTATGCTTAATTAATTCAATTATTCTTGAAGCTGAATGTTCTGTTCCACAACAGGTTCAAACGAATTTCAAGAAATCTTCCTCTCATGCCATTTTAAAATCACGTGGTTGATATGAATTTCAAGAATTTGTAAACGACCTTTATAGATACTCGTATATTAATATAGCCACCAACCTAAAATCGGGTTTATATTTATAATTTGTGTACAACCTTAACTTATCGACACTTACGTTTTAGTTTTTTTTTTAATTAGTATCTATATTTTTTTTTACAAATTCGAATTGATTATGTATAATTAGGCCTACAGTTCCTTGGGTCCGACAATTTTCTCAATTGGAATGTCTTGCGAGTGTGCTTCAACTTAGCGTAATGGGAAAATTACTACAAAATTATGTAATTTACTGTTTTTTCGTGTAAAGTTATTTACATATTTATCGGCTGCTTACTATTGAATAGATTAAATTGTTCCGTATAATTTCTTAAATTCAAGGCTGTTGGCAAACCCAACTAGAGAACATTTTTAAGCATAAATTGAATATAGCTAGAGTAATATTTAAAGTGGGGGCAGTTGCTGTATTCAGAAAATAGGGCTTAAATTATTGCTCATTTGCTTAACTGATCATCAAAATTCAAACAGAGAGTAAGCACACAAATGCTCATGTTTCCTTACTTAATTGATTATAAAGCAAAATGTTTCTTCCAATTAAATCACATATCTCAGCAAATAGTAATTGCATAAATATATGCTTAAAATATCCAATATTATTCACAACCAGAAACATTACCAGCAAACAAAGATAGATTTAATACATAACATCTAGTTATTTTTCGAACAGGATATACTGCGATGAATACATAATTTTATATACCGGTATATATAAAATTGTTCGTAATAATAACGCATGAGTTGGAAATCGTGCATGTCTTTATAGCAGTGATCTACATAAGAAGGAAAGTGAGTGACTTCAATTCGTTAGTATTCTGGATGCTCTTCAAAAAGTTCGTGGTTGCATTTTAAAGTTGTTACATTTATTTCAGTTAGTTAATTTGCTCTTAGCTTACCAACTCAGTATTAAGTATATTACAAAATTACGAATTGAAAACTGAATGTAAAACTGTACGAAAAATATGGTTTAGTTTAATCAAAACGAACTTGTTATTATTAGTTAAAAAAACATGCATTTTTTTTTTTCAAAATCATCAATGATTTAGGCATTAGAGAAAATTTTAAAGGGGATGAAGAATGGCGAGCTGTATAATGGTAAAATACTACAATAGTGTATGAGGACACGCGACAACTGAATTATACGTTGATGATGAAAACAGATTTGAGACCTTAGGCCGTGTTTACGGAGACACGGCGCATTGGGCGTTTTGTCGTAAATTGCAGCAGCGGGCCGCATCATCGCTCGCACAAACACAAACGTATGGCAATGTACGATGGACCGCCCGACGCGCCGCGCAACGCGCCGCGTCTCCATAATCGAACACTTAACATGACGTGTTAAAACGTTAAGTGTGCGAGCGAGAAAGTGTGACTAGGCCATGCCCCCTGTATAGCTCCATCCTTTTAAAAACGTGCGACTGCCGCGCCACAACCGCGCTGCGACCGCGCGTCTTATAATTATATGAAAAAGCAAAGCAGGCAGGCGGCAACGCTGCGGCCGTGCTGTAGGCAGGCACTTTGCAGCTAATTTGAAGGCAGTCAACAGCAGAAGGTAACAGTTCAGTCGTCAGTTAGGTGGTCAAAAGGATAGCGTTAAGAGATCGTGATAGGGCTTCTGTTTCTTAGGACTTCCGTTATATTGTAGGTAGGTACAATTCGATGGATGAAGCCGGAATTCGTTTTCTTCAGTGTGATATCATTAAATATCTTCCCCCGCTCTGGATTGAGCGAGAGGGACTGAAGGGATTATCATCTCCTTAGATAATCACATAACTATGAGATTATACTTTTATACATTAAGATAAAATCCTGAAGAAGTATAAATTCCTGAAGAAGTATAAATCCCTTAGCCCTGACATGCCGGACATAAGAAAGCAGCACATTATTTTCCTCATATCGCTAACATATTCAATCGCGGAATCAGTTGGCACATCCAACACCTCAGTACATCCGGCTAACACTCTGATGCCATTATTTACAACTACCTGCATCGCTGCAGGACATATCAATGCATTGTAAACAATAATCATTTTATTGCTGTTTTACATTTTACTAACTCTTTTTATACCATTGATTTGCATGAACTAACTAATCTTGTTTTCTTATGGTCGTAAATTATATCAGTAGGACGAAAATGGCATCATCATCATCTTCAGCCTTTTAATGTTCCCACTGCTGGGACCCAGGCCTCCTCTCTAGGCGAGGGAATGGGCCGTAATCCACCACGCGGGCCCAGTGCGGATTGGTGGATGTCACATGTCTTCGAATTTTTTGGTTCTAGGACATGCCGGTTTCCTCACGATGTTTTCCTTCACCGTTTTGAGAGCAGTGGTGATGATATAAATTACACAAAGTAATGCGCCTGGCTGGGTTTGAACCCGCGACCTACAATTAAAGTAAGTCGGGGCCGTTACCACACAACCACGACTGCTCTCTGACTTTTTATGGTTTATTGGTTGTTTTAAGTTATTCGATATTAAATTGAGGTTGATTTACGCGACACTAATGCTCACCCCGGCTTCGCACGGTTCAAACATCATATACATTAAACTACCTCATTTATTGCTCTTTTTATTCGTCAAAACCACATCAAAGTCCATTGCGTCGTTTAAGAGTATTGTAAGGAAGAAATCTTGATTCAGTGTAATGTGATCGAGTCAACGTAAAAGTAACCTTTTCTAACAATAGGTATTCTTGCTTCGCGGACTCAGTCAGAACACATTTTTTTTTTTACAACTATCACACAACGCTGTCTAGTCTCAAGCTAAGCAGAGCTTGTGTTATGAGTACTAGACAACTGATAAACATACTCATATATTTCAATACATACATATTATAGATAAATTACACCCAGACACAGACCAAATGATCGTGCTCATCACACAAATATTTGTCCTGGGTGGGAACCGAACCCACGACCTCCGGCATAGCAGTCAGGTCCACTAAGAGGCCACTACACCAACACGCCAGTCAAAATTAAATTAATACATAAGTAAGTATATCAGGTAGATCCGCTGGATTGCACAACTTGATTAACCCTAATTATCGAGTTAATAAAAAGCAACGATGCTTGCCGTCTTTCTGACGTCAATTAAACAGTTCAAATCTATACTAGTTCAAAAGTTCCCTAGATACTGTATCTAGATAACGATTAGTCACCCAAATCTAATATATTAAAATCGGTGTCACAGTGTTTGTCATCGAACTCCTCTGAAACGGCTTGACCGGGTGATTTGAATACGGGTAGGTTGTAGGCTGTTTTTATCCTCGTACCCCCATTCCCATCTTTTTATTTGATATATATGGCAGAACAACGTTTTCCGAATCAGCTAGTTATATTATAAATATGAAATTCTGTATATTTGGATGTTTTAAGATTGAGTAACAAACATCAATCTACATAATTGCCTGAAAGTATTTACCTATATACAGATTGGTAAACCATTGTCTAGATTACGACAAAATAACCATGTACCCGTAGTACGTTACGAAGGGATAAATTTTGACTTTCACGCGGAATACGCAGAAGCTAGTGAAGAGGGCATTGACCCAGTAGCGCAGTCTTTACACAATATGTAATTATTTCGTTACGTAAAGATAAATACTGCATTCAAAGTGAGCCTCAATGATTCTGGGATTATACGACGTATAAATAATGGGAAATATGCACGTATTTTTTCTTATTTTTTGATTATTCACATCGTTAAGTAATAGAAAAAAAACTACAACGTCTATAAATTAAATCTAAAAAAAACCGACACAAACAGTTTAAACGCCCAAAGTTTCGGCGCGCTTGGTGTGATATCAAAGTCTATGACAACAAGCTATCAACTTGTGAAGAGATCAACCCTTTGAATACCGTAATTAGAAAGACGATAGAAGGACAATAGGTGTGCGGACACCGGTGTCCGCTTGAGGCTTGAGTAAACTATCCGTTGAAACTAAACTTTCACGTTATATTTGCTCTAACTAATGGCGCCGCAGTTCAATTAATTGAATTTGCCGCAGTTATTTTGCATTTATTAAAAATTCATATCTTGGTCAAAACAAAATTTTTATCTAATATATTGACGGGGTAAATTGTGAAGAAATAAAATAAATTACAAAAATATTAAAAAAAAAATGATCCATATTTGAATCACATGCATATTACGTAATTCATCGAAATAAGTTTCTGATTTCATTTACTACAAGTTTTATTGTGTACCTAGCTTTCAGAGTTTGTCGTGGAACACGCTTTGCATTCTAAAGTTTCAAGGTTTCTAATGTAAGGACTAATGCACTTTGTTTTGACTCTTTTGTAACATGATTCTGATTGAAAGCTGCAGTTGCTCAATCTTCGAGGTGGCGTTTACTTACCTAACTTTTTTTATTTTTACATGACTACGGCAGAAAAGAAAGTTTTGTGTCAAGTATTATTTATTATATTTGCTACTTTTTCTGTCCCACTGTAGGGTGGGCATAAGGCTCACTTAATCAATTCCAATCTTTTGTACTTTCCGCTAGTGTAGAGCAAATGTGCATGTTGCAGTAGCAAAATTTATCAAATGACGTCTCGAATATATAACATTATCGGTGTCTTTAAAAAATTGTTCTAGGCAAGTAAAATTGTATGGTTCTGTGTATCAAATATTCCTAAGAATCTGTAGGATAAATTTTAATGATTTGACTCACCACAGACATGTCGTAATAGAATAACTCAGCTGCCTTTATATTTGATATCATAAACTTTCCTCATCACCGTCTTACCTGTAACAAATAAAAAATGGATTAAAACGGGATTTTAGCAAGGTTGGTGGAATCATAGGTTGTGCAGAAAAAATATAATTGTGCAAGTATTGCAACATAAATATAATAAAAATGACTAAGATTGGTAGCATATTTCTTGCAAGGTGCAAAGTAAGTATTACTCATTTATTCCAATTGAAATGGCCGTGTTTTTCCGAATCCGAATCCTGTTTTTCCGAAGTGGTCAAAACAAAAATAATTTTTATTACGAATAACAACAGTTGTGGTTCTAAAAACCCAATTAAGGACCAAAAAAGAAAACAATTTCAATCATAAACACAACCTGCACATAATTGATGAAAAGGAAAGAAAAGATTTTACATTTCATCTCGCAAATGGCAGTATAAGTGCATCATCTTACTCAGTTCGTTTCTGGCGCATCATATTTATTGTTTTTCCAATGTCTGGTTCAGGGAGAAAAATCTTTTAGTAAACTGATGTGTATAATCCATCAGATGTTTTTGTTACTCCTATTGTAAACTTAATCGGATATAAACTAGCATTCAACTTGGAGAACCATGTTTTGAAACTTTCCAGCAATAGTGTCATCCGTAAATAACTAGGTATTAAGATGAGTCACCAGTGCGGAACATCTACAAATATTTGATATCAAACACAAATGTATCGTGAAACGCCAATTTGGTGTTCCTCTTTTTAGGATTCCGTACCTCAAAAGGAAAATACGGAACCCTTATAGGATCACTTTGCTGTCCGTCTGTCTGTCTGTCAAGACCCTTTATCTCGTGAACGCGTTGAAATATCGAGTTGAAATTAAAGCCATTTACGTAGGTCTGCGGTCTCCTGAAGCTGTGAAAAAATCAAACTTCTATGTTAACGCAAAATAAAGACTCGGCAGTTTATTTTGCAAAAAACGAAACGAAGGTTTGTATAGTTTCGATACTATCAGGGGAATCAAAATTCATAGGGTATCGTTGACATAGAACCCTGAATTCGGCGTGAGGCAAGGTCTTATAGTACAAGTACAGGAATAAATCTGAACAATGTAAATTTGTAGATGCGTCACAAATTTTTTTTTTTTTTCGGTTCTGAAAAATCTTTGAGACCGATTGGGAATTTAACTATTTACGTAACTTATTTTGTACAGAACCCTCAGTGTGCGAGTCCAATTCGCACTTGCCCTGGTTTTTTTTATAGTAGTCGTTAAGCACGACTAATATAAAAAAAAAAAAAAACAGGGCAAATGTCATCATTATGAATGTTTGAGATAAATTACTTTCAGCCCTTAGGGCACAAACCTATGTACGGTCTGGGGTCAAAAGAATGAAATAAACCAGTTCTGGCCCAGTTAGTAGAGTACTAATGCAAAAGTGTATAAAATTTCTTATAGTAGAGTACTAATGCTAAAGTGTATAATATTTCTTTGTAAAAGAGGGCCACTGGCCCAGAACTGGTTTATTTAATTCTTTAGGTTCTATGGTACAAACGAACTGAGTGATGATCCATTGATCCTGTTCTGTAAAAAAATTCTAGACACTTTATTATCGGTATCGGTCATCATCTTCCTGCCCTTGTCCCGCTCACTTCTCACACAATTCATCCATCTTTTCTTTGGTCTCCCTCTCGCTCTCCATCCATCCTCATGTATATTCATAACTGTTTTAGTAACATGCGTTTCATCCTTCCTCTTTACATAGCCATACCAAGACGAACATAGCTCTATTGACAGATTATAAATTCTTAACAATCGAAATCTTCTGCATAAGCTTTTTATCCATTTCTGTTTCATTTAAGTTTAAATAAGTTTAAGTTTTTTTTTTATCCATTTCTGGTATATTTCTTAGAGTCTCAACTAATCTCATCGACTACCGATACTTTTGAAGACTTCCAGCATATCCAAGTCTTCACGATTTCCCAGTATTTGCTTTTATAATGACTGGTTTCAATTGACCACATAGTAAAGTGCTAACAAACGTAAGTATCTAGAGCCGATAGCCTGTTAATGAGCCATAACAACGCCGTCAGACGACTATCGAGGAATTCTATATAAATTGTCTGTAAGGCGGCGCGCGCCCCGGTCACGATCCCGTCTGCCATGATAATGATATGTATACTATTTGCAATCTTATTTGCATTGTACTGGAAGAAAAATAAACATTTTTTTGTATCGTATGCCTTAGGGTATCCCTTTGCAATCTGTTTAAGGCTTTCGATTGCATTAAACATGATAAAGCTTTCAGGGTATGAGGCATCACGTTAACAGTAACAGAGGTACTTTAATGCCGATTTAATTAAATTGACTGCCTGTAACATATGGTTACCTCTCAGCAAATCACTACCGAATCAAAATACTTAAGAATTCAAAAGGTCATTCTCAAGATGCACCTGTAAATGGAACACTACCATATAGAAGTACAATTATTTGTGTCAATGCATGAGCTGATGACGGTACATTTGCAAGTAATTAATCAGCCATTCTCGTCGCAACACGCTCCGGTATGCACGATGTTGAAGCAAATTAAAAATACGCTAAATACCTACGTGCACAGAGACAGACAGGCAGATGGACAAAACATATGCGACTGCATCTGTATTATATATGTAAATAAAAAACTGCCTGATCGCAACTTATCAAGTGCTTGATTAATGCCAAAACGTGAGCGTAGAATATTCATCAGTATATTGTTATAGTACATAACAATCGTTTGCTTATGTAGGTATCTGATAAATATTTGCATGTGATCTTAGTTGAAAGTCACCTTTGTTATTTATTATAGATTTCGCTTGACTACTAACTGACCTGATGTTAAACATTTCATCGCTTAACATTGGTTATCGATGATGCCCATTAGTATATTTTAAAAGATCATTTATGAAATAAATTTTGGCACATGTTATTATAATTTAGTAGAAGACTTGCCAAAGATAGAGTATAGTCTTTCCACCATATAAGTTACAGGAGAAATATGTGCAAAAGCTTATTATAAAGTCATGGCATGGCATCAAACCTTGGATCCACGAATAAGTCTAAGGTGACAATAAATAATAATGTCTAACTAACTCTGTTCTCTTTACAAAATAATTATTACATGTGGATAATCTTATTTGTGACGACAGTAAACAATTTTATTCTCATTAAAAAAAATTGCAATAACAAAACCCGTATTAATTGCTGTAGATCAACACTATCATCAAGCATTGAGAAATAGTTATGCAAAAACAATTTTCCATAAAAACCAGATAGCAAAACGTTTTGTATTGAGATGCGTTGCATGAATCCATTGTTTTATTTAATTAATAGCTAATAACATCACGCTATTAGGTATGTAATTCAGATCACAAATGGCATACGAAGTGGTATGGCGGCCTCTTATGCTTTTATGCATAATTCCATGTTCTAATTAATATTACCAACGTGATAGAACTAAGTTTTTATAACCAATAATTAACAGAGGTAGGTACCTCAACACACATACATTAAGTTTCTTATGGTATCAAGATTTGCATACATGGTGATATATTTCCAAGATTTGTATAATATTAGTTTGGTACATCTAAACGTGTTGCGCCGACCCCAAATAAAACGGGATAAGGGCAGGAAGATGATGATGATTGCATCTAATGCGCATGAATCTTTTTTTCAGGGTAGATAATATATGAGGGATGATTGATCAAAAAAAAATATGCCTTATTGTCAATAATAATAATAATGAACGATATGGATGAAATGGGAGTGAATAAGTAATATGATAAATGAGAACGGACAATAGAAAACCGTAGAGAAACCCAAGGTACCTACTTACATGAACAGGCGGTAGAAGTAATAGAGTATGATCTCCAATTACTCGTATAATTCACTCCCAATGGCAAGAAAATTAAATTATTTTGTATTAAGAGGATGAATAACATCGAGCTGTCGCCAATTACGCCTCCAAAACCGGAGTTATTATAGTAATAACTACATTCTATGACTGCCCACGCGCGTTTATATCGTTTTATTCTTAAAAACGTTAACAAATAAGACTTTAGGATCTGTCTGAAACATCATAACAGCAACTTGTGGCATTCGGCCCACCTCAACATAAACATACGTACATATAAAACTAAAGTAAATATTGAAAAGGCAATTTATTACTTTTGTAATTATATAATTTACGCGTTTACGAAATTAATTTCTGTGAGTTGGGCGAGTTCAATGACTTGTAGGTAGTTAGTACGCAACGACTGATAACTATCGACAAGGTCATTGACACGTTTACTTAAAGAAATTAATTTCGTACATGCGTATATTAATTGTAGTGTTAGAAAAAAGTACTTTATTTTTTTATTTCATCTTTACAAATCGATGTTTCATGTACCGGATCGAACCTCCGCGGGACTAAAACGATCAAAATTTAACGATATATAGAAGATTATAAAAATAAATCAGGGTTATTGCTGGATGTCACAGGAAAGTGTTTGTAAATAATAACTTTCAAGATATCTCTGTGCTGAAAGTGAAAGGTAAACAGGGTAATAACGAACTGAAAGTTTGTCAGCATCCTGTATAATATCGTAGATGTCACGACCAAGTCGGCCTAACATTTCGATCGAAGTTCGAAGTTATCTGATTGCAGTTTCTAAGATGTCAGTGGTGATAAATGTGTCTGTGAAAATGCCAATCAACGTCTTGAGGCCAACAGAAGTGATAACTAAATGAAGTTAAAAGCTGCACGCCTTTAAGAGAGTAAATCTTGACAGTTACGGATAGTGAGGTGGAAGGAGAGTACAGAATCTTTTGCCTACAAAGAAAAAAGTTAAGAAATGAAAAGATTAAAGTTCATAACCGATGTTAATTAGTTTCTTGATGATTTGGACCCAGTAGATGCACACGGTAAGGGAAGCGTTAGAGACGGAGGTGCACTAAGCACTCCATTTAGAAAAAGACACACATGGTCATGCACAATACGGGTCTATAATACCACATCGATAAACTCTTATAGGCATTGTTAAGCAATTATGTCCCTGCTTTCAAGAGACGTGAAATTTGAAATGGTCTGTAATTCAGTAATGGAAAATAAAGGTGCAATCAATTCGAATTCCCACGATGCTCTTAAGTACTGTAACAATAGTACCCTACGTCAGTATTTCACTACTAACGACTGTTTGATTAATAAAATTAGCTGAACTTAATAACTGTAAGAATGGCAGTGACAATAATACAAGAGGACAATGAAATCAAAAATAATGGATCTTGTAAGTACGTTGTTTCCGCAGTTTCACTTGTATTTTACTGTTGTTGAGGATGATAGCTTTAATAAGTATACATACAAATATAGATTAAATGGCTAGAAAAAAAGAGAATATGTATAGCATGATATATGAATAAAGAAGATGCCTTACACAAACAAGACTGCATTTCTTGCTTTCTAGGTTTTCCTCGTTTATATTAAAAAAAGCTCATGGTAATACAAAAAGTAGAGGTGAAATTATCTTTTACAATGATAGCGACCCCAAGTAATGAAGACACAAAAAGATACCTTAGGATCAGGTATGCAAAGAATAAGAAACAGATCTCAAAATCCGTCTCAACATTTGCATATCTAACGTAAATGAAGTAACTGAAACGATACACTATTACATTGCTATTGCGTAATGTTCAATTAAAACTATACATCGTAACAGCACGCAATGTTACCGTTACATCAAAAACATGTCGACTAGATAAGAAGACAAGACATGAATAACAGCTCTATAAGAATATGCATAATAGTGTATTCACACGGGTCGAAATCATGAGGCGAATAGTGACAATGTAAATTACAAATCGACTGGATAGCAGTGAATGGAATCGGAAATCCTAACGTTGGCTAAGTCTCGACCTTATCGCACAGATTGACTACTGGTCGTCTTTTAAAAGTTATAAAAAGAAGTAAAATTGTTTGATGAACAATTCGAGTAAAGTCAAGTGCTTGAAATCAGGTAGTTATGCGGTTACTGTAAGGCAATTTGGTAATGGAATACCCGTAAAGCAAAAATCGACCCGTGTAGATTCCTCATAACGAAACACGTTGCGTCTGCCTGTGAAGTGTGTCTCACCTCTATTGTTGTGAAGATTCGGCAATTAATTTCGAATTAAATACTCTATGTATGCGGATAAAGTGCTAATACGCAATTAGACGTGGTTTGTTGTGGTAATATCGCTAATAGCCTCTTTGTGAACTGTAAAAATGAAATGGCTACGAGTTTGAGAAAACATCGCTATTATATATGCAAACATGTTCAGTGTAAAACTGTTTGAGTAATTATAGTCAGTTCTCATAATTTGCTAATTACAAAGGTGTCAAGACGTAAAGTTGAAGAGAAAATACTTTCTTACGGCGAAAATAGCCGTGAAAGCTGAAGTATGGTCGCTTTCAACTTATTAAACAAATATATTATTTCGTTGCGACTTCGCGAGGAAAATGCACAAAATCACCAGTAAACAGTTACAACGGCTACATTGCTTTCTCCACCAAGGGGTCTCTTTGCATTCACAACCACACCACAAAGGCTTCGAAACAATAAGAAAGTTAAAGCCAATGCAGACATGGAAGATTTCACCTAAAACTCACAAATGACAATAATTCAATCACAATGGACGTGTAATTTACATGGAACGATATAAAGAAATTAAACTCCCACTATTGAATACAAAGTGAACAATTATTAGCCAGCCTTGGGGATTATTAGTTTCACTTTAAAGGATAGAATCGAATGAACTTGAAATGACAAAAGACATAATAATAAGCTATACAAAAATATTAGAACAGGGTGAGTCTGACAAATAAATGAGTGCATGTAAAAAAAAATATAGGCCAGTGTCTGTTGAAGTCATGTGCCCATCCTTCTAAAGAAGCATTCAGATAGACGATGTAGGTTTATTTCTGAAGGAAGAATTGTAGCGACACCTATGACGCCACATAGGAAATATTTTAGGGACACACGCTGAACATAGTGTGAAGTCCCACATACCTCCATTTAAAAAGAAAGATCCCGCGACCAGGGGGCTTACTCTCGAGTTTAATTCCAATCGGTCGCATTGGAATTGTGACTTTAGGTACTCTTGAATTCGATTTTAGGGCCAAATTGCGTGACCTTTTTGGGAATCTAAGTAAAATGGGGATAGGTCTTGGCCTGTGGTCACGATTTGGCGCTACCATCAAATTCAAGAGTACCTAAAGTCACAATTCCAATGCGACCGATTGGAATTAAACTCGAGAGTAAGCCCCCTGGCCGGGTGTTGTGTTTGGTCTGTGCTACTACATTTATAGTTGATTCCGGTCTGTTATATATGTTCCAATCGCGCAGAGATCTCTAATACCGGGATACAGAAATTTTAAATTTTAGTTCCTATAAGTCGCTACAGGGTGACATTCAATTTTGTACTCTTATATAGATCACATATGGGCTGTTTCTATACGATGTTTATTCTTCTTCTGCTTGCTATTGTCTCATATAACTTTAGGATAGGGCGAAATAGGTTGGTCTATTCTCTCACACTTTATTTACTTCCTTTTCTCACAATCTAATCCATTTTTGCTTTAGTTTCTGCCTCTTTTTTTCAACATTGTTATTTATTTCTCACTTTCATACTAGTTGTGTGTCTCTTCCCTTCACATAATATACATTCATTTACGCAAGCATTTAAAATTTCTAAAATGCCACATAAAATACGCCACTTTATCACAGGTGTATATCTGCTAAGAACCAGCTTTTTTCTCAAGAAGAGATCTCTCTTGACAATGACTTCACTTTGCGAAAGTTTTACTTAGAACCATGGTAAAAGAATTCTATAAAAATGGATTATATGCGTCATGAAACTGAATAAATATGGATGGTTAAAAAAACCTAATACACAAGATTCTAGATAAACAATCACATAATTGAGTTAACATACTTATCTATTGTTTTTCTCTAGTTACACAATTTACCGTGATACCTAAACAACAAAAGTGATCAATTATTGATAAAATCGTGAGACAACCGATTATGTACCTACGTTAGTATATAAAATTGCGTCAATCAAATACCTAGAACGACATAGGTTGAGAACCGAGACCTATCCCAACATACGCTGTGTATTGTACACTACAATACAAGTATATAATCAAACAACAATTTTTTTCTTATCGACCGTTTACTAATGCTAATAAGGGGTATCGTGCGAACATTTTCCGCCATCTGGATGTTTCTACGCAGACTTCACCATTGTACGCGGCATTTAGTCCCAATCATGTTAAATTGTTGATTGTCGACTGCAATGGGCATGTTACGTAGGTACGTAAATGCATCTGCGATTATCATTTACATGACGTACAAAAAGTCAATTTACATTTTTTATAAAGACGACTAGAGGTTTTTAAATGATGACAACGGCAGATATATGTATCTGTAATGGAATTCTCAGGTAAGAATTTACAATACAATTGTGAATTTGAAATTAACTTTTTTAATAACTATGTTTGATAAAGATGTGACAAACAAAGTAATAATAATAACTTTCCACAACTTTCACACATTGCCATCTAGTCTCAAACTGAGCAGAGCTTTGGTATGAGTACTAGACAACTGATAAACATACTTATATATTTTTTTTATTACACCCAAGATCAAATGATCGTGCTCATCACTCAACAGGTCAGTCAAATTAATAATAAGTATGTATGGTCACGAGATAAGATGTAGTTCTACATTTCCAGCAGGTATGTAGATGTACCAATTAGTACCAAAGAACAACAATGAACTTGCCAGCTGGAGAGCATTTAAACTATATTAAATCAGAGAACACGTTCATCATGTTTCAAACTTCACAGATGCAATATTTGCAATCAGATTAGTCTGAACAATGTCATATATGTCACATAAAATACTACATGTCAGTCACAGGACACATTACTTTTGTTACGTAACTGTCAATAATTATACCAGTACAAGATTACAGACTGGTTTTCTTTAATCTCATTACAATATATGACTTGGTATTTACGATCTAGTTCATTCGATGATTATACGTTGTGATGATAGCAATCATTATGGATTGTATTGAAAAGTCTGTTAATTGGCAACGTGTAATTAATTTTCTTTTTCCTTGTTACATCATTCTTGTCTTCGTCTTGTTGGTTATTATTTACACTTTCGATTTGTTCTTTCTAAGATGCGGTCGACGATGGAGCGCGCTTACCTAGAAGTAACCTATTCACTCTTGACTTAAAAATTCCCGGGTTGTAGGCATCAGGAAACACAGACTCCAGCAGGGAATTTCACTCCTTAGCAGTACGCACAATGAATGTGTAACACTTTCTTGACTTTAATGTCCCCCTTTAACCCTATTTAACAGGTTATTTATATATGCACTTTTTCCTGTTCCATTAAAATGACTGGCGGCCTAGTAATGAATCAATGTTAAAGGATTCTGTATCAATAAAGATTTCATTACTTTTGATTCTTTGAAGTCTTTTAACTTCTGTAAACTAACAATCTATACAGGGTGTATAGATTCTTAGTTTAACTGATTTTGCTCATTAGAAATTAACAACTTGCCTAAAAGTGTAAGTGTGAGCTGTGTGAAATGTGGGTTCTGTATTATGTATGTGTATTGCTTCAAAATGTGTGTGCACTGTTTGTATAAGTTGTGTGTGTATTTATTATTGAAATTGTGCCTATGATCCTTGTTGGTTGAATTAAATTATATTATTATTATTAAAGGAAGTAAAAACTGTTCCATTATAAATACTATATACTGTTCTCTTTGACCAAACATCTTTATTAGTAAACGACATTCAAGTTATTAAAAAAAAATGTTTGATATTTAGGTATGACAAGACATAATCAATTTAGAAGTATAAATACACATGGTTAGCTATGAAGATCAAATTAATTTTTCAACGTACGTTTCAGACTTCGTAGTCTTTTGTTAGCAGTCATAGATAAATACACGTTTGCCTGATATTGGAATGCTGTGTCATAATTCATTTTACATTGTCCAAATTTGCCTTTTACCAAATATGGAAAGATGTAGCAATTAATTCGACTACAACTCATTCGGTTTCAAAATAAATGGCTTACATGGCAAGCTTCATTATTGTGGTTAGATTATACCGTGTTTTCTATATCAAGATGTAGATTAGTATACCTACAAGGATTGTCAGTAGTTATTCGTATTTCAGAGCTGTTTTGCTATTTGATATTCCAAAAAAAAATGTTGAACGTAGAAATCTCAGAACTAAGAAAACAATGAAATTCCGCTTTTTCGGATTAAAATTAAAATCTCAGACCGACTATTACCTAGTGTATTATTGGTATTTCAAAATAATTTAACAAACACGTTAACTTATTCGGATCAAAACCGCAGAATATTCTCCGATACTATACGAAAGGTGTTGTTATTTTTCCATGAAGATTACGGAAATAGAAATATCAGTAATTTGCGTAGCTTAGCATCAGGATGTAACAATGGTACGCAAACGCGGACATGCGGATGCTGCGTAGAACAGGAAGACCGGTGGATTATCTGTTGGAATCGCACCAGTAATGGATACGTAAATAACTGTTACACTGTACCATAGACATGGAGAATGGACTGAGCAATACTCTCAAAAACTTGACCACTCCGTAGGTAAAAGGAGTCAGTAGTCTCTTTTTTAGTGTGCCGTAAAGAGTGACACTGCAATCTATATCGTAAAAACGACAACTACCGGCCGCTCTATAACTTCAGTGTCTCTCACATTTTTCTACCAGTATGCAATTTAATTTATAGACAGTTCAGAATTGTCAAGAAGTCAGTCAGCCAGAAAAATGATGCTAATTCCACATTCCAAACCAAAGGTCTTTATGGAGAAGGGCAAGAAAGTCCACGGATACTCTTTCACATTCATACCTGAATAGGGAAAGCTCAGTCCATTTAGTATGTCTATGCATATAGCTCAGTACATACGTAACCATACGGTAATGATTCGTATTAAGCAATCGCTTCTGTAAACTTAGGACATACTGAGAAGAGCGATGGCAAAGACGACTTTTCTTACATTTGTGCCACGGATGCTAATTATACACACAAACCTTCCATTTATTGCTCTTTTTATTAGTGAAAACCGCATAAATATCCGTTCCATTTAAGAAAAAGTAAGCGAAATCAGACAGACGCAGAAAGTGAGTTTAAAATATACTATGTATAAATAGATTATGGAAAGGTATTCATTATTGAACACTGAGAGAACGAAAAACAGAGCATGATATTAAAATTTCATAATAACTATTAAATGGAAACTTGCAGCTTTGAAAAGAAGAGTCAAAGTTCGCTATCTTTCCAATTCATCAGAGTTGCTTAGAAGTCTTTTTATTTTTTATTATTATTATTTTCAAACGTTGCCCCACACTAGGAATGCATTGTACTATGTATTATTATTTAGTATAATATTTATGTAATACCTCTTTACATTGTATGCTATATTAAGCTTTATTTAAAATGATAACTATTTTTTGTCCTTTTTTCCAACCTTAGGTACTTTCGCAGGTATGTTAGAAAAGTTTTTTTAAGAAATAAGCATCAGCTTTACTTATGTTTATTTTTATGTTTCCTTCTTCTCGCCTTATACACCGTTAAATTTTAGTCGTTTTAATCCCGCGGAGGATCGATTGGGTACATGAAATACTATCGATTTGTAACGAAAAAATTAAAAAATAAAGTACTTTTTTTTTAAACTCGAATTATTATACGTATTATATACGAAATTATTTTTTTAAGTAAACGAGTCAATGACTTTGTAGGTAGTAGTCGGTCGTTGCGTACTAACTACCTACAGTTAATTGGCCTCGCTCAGCTGACGTTTACATAAATAAATTAATTTCGTACATGCGTAAATTAATTCCAAATTAGAAAAGTACTTTATTTCCCATTTTTATCTTTACAAATCGATAGTATTTCATGTACCGAATCGACCCTCCGCGGGATTAAAACGACCAAAATTTAACGGTGTTTACGTGTTCATGAATTGTTAAGTAAATAAAGATTAGTAAGGAAGGAACAACTTCAGCGCTTTCAATAGACCAAACATACTATCTTCTATCTATTTATTAACCTCTGTTATCAGATAAAACATAACGAATACAAAAATGACACAAAAGTGGAGTGTTACTTGTATTCAAAGCTACAAATTACGTGTCAATGTGGTTTTCCTCAATATTGAAATGAATGAGCATGAAAGAATTCTGTGTCCTATATTTTTGCGAAAACATCATTGTAACACGTAGTATTTGGATAAAAGAACTGCCAATATACTTTTTGGTTTCTTTTATTTAACCAAAAATTGAGACGGGTAGAAAAAAATGACAGTGTGAAAAAACCCGACCCTGCCAAAGAAATATACATACATACATACACTCAAAAAACATAATCCTATTTCTGGCGCAGTCGGTTAAAAGATTGTGACCACTGTTGTATGTAATATGTAGAAAGAATGATTATCGTGAATGAAAAATAAGATATAGTTCTAAGACCCAATTAATACTTTGTATTTCAAAGAAAGCGAAATTATTATACACCGTTATATTTTAGTCGTTTTAATCCCGCGGAGGGTCAATTCGGTACATGAAACACTGTCGATTTGTAAAGAGAAAATTAAAAAATAAAGTACTTTTTTTTAAACTCGAATTAATTTACGCAAGTCAGTACGAAACAAACGACAACTACCTACAAGGTCATTGACTCGTTTACTTAAAGAAATTAATTTCGTACATGCGTATATTAACTCGAGTTTTAGAAAAAAAGTACTTTATTTTTTTTAATTTTATCTTTATAAAACGATAGTGTTTCATGTACCGAATCGACCCTCCGCGGGATTGAAATGACCAAAATTTAACAGTGTATTTGTGACCGTCATTTTCCGTCTAGTTCCTACAATTTTTCCAGGTGTGTGAATATTTATAGTTGGGTAATGCGATGCATCACGCGCGACCTTGCAAGGTCGCCAGCTTGTGCGCAGCGGAGCAGTGCAAACGTTACAAATTGGACTACTCCAACGAAGATGTACGCTTCGGTGCATTTGAAGACGCTGTTTTATTTGCAGTGTGGGCAATAACATTAAGAAAAGTGATTTTGGCATCGTCTAAATTGCACATCTCAAGTTTACCTTACTCTCGAAACTATTTGTTTATGACTACCGGATAAAATATAAAGCATTTTCGGTTAATGTCGGTATATACGAAGGACCAGGTCGTACTTAACTGTATATTTTCTTGAGGTTCTCGAAATAAAAGAATCTTCGTTTCCTCCTAGTTTCTTTCTTTGCATTCAGCCTCCAGTTTTCTAATAAGAAAACACTCTATAATTAGATAAACTAGGAAGTGAAGAATCCTCTTCTTTTTCAACAACCTCAAGATAATATACAGCCTGCCTACTGTCATGAACCGCCGTTACCTGAGCATAAACTATGATACGACTATTCCAACTATGTGTAGACCTTCATATTTGAAAACAAATGGAGCCGCACACGACTAAGTCGTGAACATACATTCGCCAGAGAAACATATTTATCACAAAGAACAAAGCCGAAATCGTGTTCGGTGTGCAAGGCGGTGTGCCCCGCCCTAAATCAATGCATGTGCAATGTGAGCAAAATAATTCAAGTCTAAAGAACAAAGAAAGGGCAAGTGAATTGTATATACGGAATTCATTTATATATTTCCAATAATATGGTTCGAGAATAGAACGATTCGCTAACGTAGAAAATCATTGATGACAGAAACGATTGCAATATAATAATCCTGCAGACGATGAACTGTTGAATTGAACTATAAATCATAACCCACCTTTGGCTTTGCCGTAGTCGGGTAAAAAAGTACATAAACTATGATGATTATGGGATGCGCTGGACGATGCATTATATAAGTACAACCATCCACGAAGGCTATGTTAATAAATATGCTTAAAGATAAACTAAAGCTGTCAATAACCCACAGTAAAAGAAGTATCAATAATTCAATAACAGTACCTAAGCTAACAACACACCATAAAAGAATCGCAAGTATGCACGTCGCCGGTGGCGCAGGCGCACACTAGACAAAGGCCACGCTTTCATAACCTTGTACACTGCTACCTACCCACCTACCACGGCCTGACTGTGATTCATGATTGTCTCGGGCAACTTGCTAATTAGAAAACATGAGAGCTTTTGAACTAGAATAAAGTTTAATAGAAAAATATTAGGGTTCGAAAAGTTTCAAGAAAACACAAAGTGAAAATATAAAGGTACGTGGTCTCTTTTACATTATAACGGCTAAATAAATTTGGGGTTAAACACACGGGTACACCATGTATGTAAAAATAAGAATATGATACTTGCATCCCGTGTCCCAAGGGATGCAAATATTTTGTTTTCTACTTTGACAAGTGCGAAATCGCTAGCAGAAACTAGTGAGACACAACATCAAATCTCCAGAAGTGAAATTAATACAAAAGTTCATATTAACGATATTCAATTCAAATGAAAAATAAAGTATACGCTGAAAATGATTCAGGCAAAACGTTTGTATTCATGGTTCCACATATTTCAGCTTTGCAAACATTTAAACGAATTTCCTTGAAAATCGATACAATAATATGTAGCGTCCTCTATTCTTACGAACAATATAAAATAAACGATATTACCGATACCTGGAAATAAGAACAGCTGTGACAACGTAATTACAAATTTATGTAAAACACGTCCTTCTCGTACAATAACAGTTAACAAAGTAAAATGTACAATAGATAAAATAACAAAAAAATATTTTCAAATCAAAAAACAAAAATTGAGAGATCAATGAATTATTTATATAAGGATATAAATAAAGATCACGGAATTCACGTGTTTTATAAAGTTTATAGTTACTTGGTAAGTCAATGGATATAATGTGAGTAAGACTGAGCACAGTAATGCCACTATATTTTATTATTATCTTAGCAAACAATTTTCTCAGAAGCAATTGTGATAAATTTATACACAGCAGAACAGCAGGTCGTTGAATCGTAGGCGATAGTAAGCATACTGTTGTGGGATAGAAAATTTACATTAAAATATCAATAAAACATATCCTTCCATAAATGTTTGAACTATGATTAATCTCCGTAGGTTGCAAAATTATGTATGTCGAATTTAACAACCTCAAAGGAAATTAATAACACTATCGATGTAGCATGTGACGTTGATACCGAACCACTGAATTAATGGAGCCATGCAAGTAATCCATCAAATTCACAGCGAATAATATAACAAGTAAAAATAAATAGCCTTTCGAACCTTGGGTCTTAGTTAAATTGAGTAATCCGATACGATTGGCATAGATCAGATTATCTTAAAAGGTCCATTTATAGTCAACGCACATGCTGTACGAAATAATTACGCGACTGAACGAAATACCGTAACATTGCGACCTGCGCATGTCACGATTTTTAAAATCGCCTTTATTTTGTGGGTCAACGACAACCGAGGTTTCAAGTGGAAGAAGTATTGCATCGTCACGTATGCATTTGTGGCCTATTTCACATGACTTTTTTACATCATTCCGTTTCATCCTTATAAGGTTCGTAGTGACCTTAGCTGGAAGTGGCAAGTTGAGATATAGTCCGCTACCTGTACTGTCATAGCTATTCACAATCTCCATTTAGTAATAACATTCTTCGCATTCATTTGTCTAAGTACAAATCAACGATGAACGAATCGAAAAAACCCAATTTTTCGATTCGTTCATCGTTGATTTGTTTTCTCAACTTCAAGATTCTCGGTACGATTTTTAACGTCATTGTATTCATTTTTGCCATCACGTCATTTATTACTTTTATCTTTGCAGAGACGTCATAGATGCACATTGTGCATTTAAACAATGTTCGAAATATTCTTTGTAGCATTATTAAACTGTCCGTGTATACGACATCGGCATTTATAACCGCAAGACTACGTAAGCCAGTCCTATCAATGGCATTAATCAAAAGCACAAAACGCCTACGATGTTACTTCGTCACAGTATCTTTAACTTTTCATACTTGCGTAGGGTTTCCACCTCTTACATCTCATTGTTGAACGTTGCTATCTTCATCGTCTTGTTAAGATGTAATGGATTGTGCAGTCGATCCTATCGCATAGATTTATCATACACACGTCACGATAAAACCTCTGCAAATTCAAGACTGATGATGCAATATTTGTTATAGCTTAGAATTATTAATTGTTATATCGTTAAATGATTGGTCTTAGACTGTTCCCACTGCTGAGACACAGGTCTTTTCTGTAGGAGAGGCATTAGTATGGGCCGTAATCCACCACATGATCCCAATGCAGATTGGAGGATGTCACATGTCTTCGAATCTATTTGTTCTAGGATATGCCGGTTTTCTCACGATGTTTTTCTTCCCTGAGCAGTGGTGTTAAAATAAATTTCACAAAGTAATGACTCCAGATGAATTCGAACGTGCGACCTGCAACTCGTAAGTCTTTACCGCGCAATGGGCCACCCTGGCACACCCAATTGTTAATATTGAATTCCATCGATTGTTTTTCCAACCCTGTTATTTCACGTTAAAGATCATCATTTAACATTAATCTTAATTAATATTAACGAGAATGCATCCCTATCTTCACCTCCATAATTCAATTAGTCCATCACGTGTGGTCCAGCCAATTTGTTCGCTTGTCACTGAAGACAGCTGCCACTTGTCATGTCTTACAGTAAATTGCGCCAACAGTAAATACTTACAACAACATTTACTTTTCCCATCAACTACGTCAGGTTGACAGTATACAAATTGCAGATTATACTCGATTTAAAGGAGAATGTATTTTGAGAAGTGAAGTATTTTTTGCCAGTTCACACAGCATCCTGGAATCCTTCAATGAAATCACTAATGATATAAATACAAATCTGCAAATATACGTACAAGCGACGTGCACAAAGTAATGAGTCAATTTTATACGGGCAGTTGGGCATAGACAGCAAGCAGCCAGAAACTAGAACACTCGGAAGTGAAATAGTTTGGCAAATACAAGAAAACTGTATAAACATGTTAACAAATAAGTATGAACATATATATAATCAATTTGTTTACAGTCAAGAAAGCGACCCAGTTGCGGCGCAATTTAAACAGACTAATTTTGGATAGCAAGATCATAAATATTATGGTAATAGTCAGTAAAGTAAACGTGATTCAATTGCAAAAGATCGTTTGGTGACAGATTCTAAAGTCAGTAGAAGACCCTAAACTCACATCAAGAACACCAAGGTTTTGATATACACAGACGTGGTTATACGACATCCTGTTTACGCACACACTGATTCGCTCTTCAAATAAAATAAGGAGTCAAATATTACATAACAAGCGTAATAATACATAACATAATAATAAAAAAACAGAGATCAAGACCATTAGACGGACGCTGAGCGGTCAAATGATGCTATCTATTTCAAAATCATAGTATACGAAGCATGTTTAGAGAAGGCTGACCGGCGCGGGCGCATCCGTCGAAACGGTCAAGTTCACGGAGAACACGCACGACCAACTGGAACTCTTGCGCATCGCACTCGACCACATCAAACGAATTAGAAAAGATTTCTTATAGCTGTTTGTATCTAGTAGTTATACTTATCAGCAAGAGGAAATGTCGCAGGAAATAAAGCAGAAGAGATTGCTAAGCTGCAAGCAGACTTGGCCGATCATAAAATATGTGCTGCAATAACACATTTAAGAGTAGATAATTATGTTATTTCCTGAGTTGCTACTGCTTTCGTTTTATAAAGCGTCAATTTACATCAATATAAGCGTCGAAAGTTTTAAAAGATTCATTAAGTTTCAATTTATGTTTCCGTTAAAGTAATACAGGGTCACACTCACAAGACTTATAACACCTGACTAACACGTCTCACTTTTTTTCTAGCAGCAATTAATTAAAAACATAGTAGATTAGATACTACCAATTATAAAATAAAAGCAATCGATCAAAAAATTCAAATCAAAAAGATAGAGCCAGTCATAATCGCGTTTCGAAAGATTACAAGAAATAATATTTACGAGCACTTTATGCTATAATTTCGTCTTCACGTTGAATATTAGAAACTTTTGAAGGTCGGCTGATTGAGGGTCAAGTTCGAGAGGCCGGGGCATCCGTGCCACATTCACGGCACGCTTCGCTGGCCCCAGCATCCATTGACCCGGTGGCATGTCCGACATATCTAGAACCGAAGGCGATTGAAGATGTCGAAGTTGGTGTATTATTGACATGACTTTTGGATGTTTGATTTGTTTTAAGAACATTTTATGGCTATTATATACGTACCAGTAACGTAGATAGTTCAGTATCATCCACGTGACAACGTACTTTGTTTAATTGATTCTTAATGACCTATCTATTATTTTATGAACATATAATTATAATAATGAATCTCTATTTCTCTTAATCGCGCCATAATTTGAGAATGAATTTATCGACATCATTAATTTTTTTTTTTAGGTTTCTTATTTTCTAGAAGGTCATTATGGAAAGAAAAAGGAATTTGCACCTAAAATTGAAAAACAATTAAAAAAACCTAGGGTCCATTTGCACGCGGGCGACGCCACTGCCAGAAAGTATTTGGATATAAAAAAATACTATTAGAGCTGTTATATAAACTTTAACAGTTAAAGAAGTTATGGATCTGGGAGAAAGTACTTCTAACACTGTAGAATATGGATAAGTCTCTTATTATAAGCATTATGATTGTTGTTTTGTGGTTTTGTCAATACCAATTCCTATCCAACCATAACTACATCCATCATTTGTTTACTTTCGTTAGAAAGTTTTGGTTTTTTCGTAACAAATTTCTAAAATGTAACAGTACCAATATTCTTAACCTGGTGAAAAATATTTCTGTACAGAATACTCGAGAAAACACGGTCAAACCAAAACATGTTATAAATTAACCCATTCTTTGTGTAGTATCTATTACTATCTTGAACAACACAA
Source organism: Leucania comma (assembly GCA_958295575.1). Lineage (NCBI taxonomy): Eukaryota > Metazoa > Arthropoda > Insecta > Lepidoptera > Noctuidae > Leucania > Leucania comma. The sequence continues at coordinate 14,699,517 of OY282477.1, read as the reverse complement.
ATGATGATTAATCATTGAATGACTTCTAATCATCAATAAGCCCGTCAATTTCTTTAAATTCTCTTTTGTATCAGATCAAATCATATTTAATGTAATTTCATCCTACAATCATTCAATTGAAGGTTTTGTTCCGTCTATGAATGGGTTGGGTCAAGGTTTCAAACGTCTTATAAATTGCATTTCCATAGCTTGAGGATATAATAATTTTCCTCAAAGGCATTAACTATTCATAAGTTATAAGTACTTAGATAATCTTAACATATTATAAAACAAAGTAACATCTGACTGTCTGTTCGCGATAAACAAGAAAAGTATTGAACGGATTTTCATGCAATTTTCACCAATAGACGAGTGATTCATAAGTAAGGTTTAGATGTATAATGTGAAATTCTCGACTTTTCTCTATTATAATATGCACGTCAAATGATAGTCGAGCAAAGCTAAGAATCGACAAAGTTTTGTAACACCCGTGCGAAGCTGATGCGAGTCGCTAGTATTTTAATAGTCAGAAGTCTGTCAACTAGTTATATCGTAATACCCAGTTATTGGGTTGTAGATAGATAGATAGATGTATTCTTTATTGTACACCAAAAATAAAATTACATTGGGTTGTAGTAGCCAGTTAGGCAGTTAGTTGTTCTATATAAAATACTACATTTTTCGGCTTCATTTACTTCAGTGGTTCCCAACCCAGAGTCAGTGCTACCTACAGAAATTAATTTCGTACATGCGTAAATTAATTCGTTTTAAAAAAAGTACTTTATTTTTTAATTTTCTCTTTACAAATCGATAGTATTTCATGTACCGAATCGACCCTCCGCGGGATTAAACCGACCAAAATTTTACGGTGTATAATAAATGCATATTATAAGTTGAGAAAAAAACCGAAAATTCCAAAGATTTTTAAAAGCCGTTCGAAGCTGGGGTAGATCACTAGTACATAGTAACTGGTTTTTAAATAGGGCTTATCTTTCTACGGATTATATAATAGTGACGTAAAGATTCTTCGGTCAGTTATGGGAAACGTGATAGATAAAGTGATTAACAAATATGGTGATGATAGAATCAAGATGACCGCTTTTATGGTGTCCTATAAGCGTGTTTATCGTCACGCTCTCGTTCTTATTTCCTTGCCGTTTGTGGCATACGATGCGATGACACGGTTACACATTGCAAGAATGGACATAATAGGTTGTAAACAGGTCACGCGTGGAAAAAGGTTACGTTTAGATGAAATATTTGCTGCAGTCACACAATATCAGTGAATAATTTGAAATTGAAGTGAATTTACTTTCACTTTACTTTTCACATATTCACTTTTTTTTCTTTTATAATAAAACGACTACCCCACACTAGAAATTAGTCTTGTATTGTGGGTGCGTTCACAAACATGTAAACTCGAATACACAAAACACCCAGACCCGCAACACCTATCTATAGGTCATATAAATTTTGTTGTGCGAGAATAGAATCTGCGACACGCAACGCAGCAGGCAATCGCTCAACCACTGCGCCGACCTTTCCGTCAAATGAAATGAAAACCATAAGATTTGAGGCAGTTAGTCGATGCAGTTCCAATTTCTTGAAAAACTAGCTTTAGCCCGCGGCTACGCTCCCGCTCTACCCTATACCAATAAATCAGCAGGTTTCGGATTTTTTTAAATTAAAGGGATAAAAATTATCCTATATCCGTCTCCTCGTTCTAAGCTACCTTCCCATCATTTTTTAGCCAAATCGGTTCAGGCGTTCTAGGGTTATAAATAGTTTAAATAACACAACTTTATTTTATATATATAGATAGATTGTACATCGTTAGATTATTATTAGGATTTTTTTAATGGAACATCTTCCTAATACACCTGATAATATCACATGAAGGGCATTTATGTAAAAAAAAAAAAACTGTTAACACATCATCCCTTGCTTCTTTCCAACAAGCGTAGGGTCGGCTTCCAGTCTAACCAAAAGCGGCTGAATACCTGTGTTTTGTATGGAGCGACTGCCTATCAGACCTCCACACCCAGTTACTGGGCGACACGATATTCGTCGGATAGATTGATAGTCAGACCTTCTGACGTCTGACTACCTGTAACGACTGTTGACACATCATAACCAAAATTAAATTTATTATACTTCTTCCAAACAATGTCATTCATATAAATGTTACAGGTTGTTATGAAAGTATTGTTATAAACACATCAATGGGCATTGACAACACATATTTTTCGAACAATAGTTACACTCACATCATAACATCAAATGTCTTTGTGACCGTGACATATTTCCCCATGTTTCACTGTAACAAAAGGATCGAGGACCTAACGCGTGCCATTGTTTGGAGTCAATCAATGTTCAGTGACAATGGCCTCATATGTCAATCTAGACGTTAGATCACAGGCACCAGAATAGATCAGTAGATCAATATCGCGATTTTGAATGGTTTCGTTAATGTAATTTTAATTTAATCATTGTTTGATTAGGTTTAATGTTGTCGTGTGTTTGAATATGCTGTGGTTTAAGATTAGAATTAGATAAATTTACAACAAGGGAGTCCCACCCATTATGAATGAACCATGACGACTGAAAGATAAAGTATGAAGAATAAAAGTTCGAGAGGAATAATTGCATGAACTGGTATATCTCCAATGACGTTGAAGGAAGCTGGTATTACCTAAAAAAAATTGCTGTGGTTAAAAAAACTTATGCTACACCATATTTATTCTGAATTTCTTCTACCTTTCCTTTTTAACCTATGGTATGTTATTACTTTAAATAACAGAAAGGAGTTTGTAACAGGCGACCAATTAACAGACATCTTGCTTTGATCCTTACGTACTTCAACTTCATTAAAGTTCATGTTATCTGACATGATAAACCTTCATGAATGCCGTTATACATTTCCTTGCAATGTATAAAACTTACCTCTACCGCCTATTCTACAATAGCCATTGACCTTTACCGATTATTGTCTAAGACTACATGTTAACATGTGCTATTTTTATACAGCCGTATGATCGTGCTGACACCGCCTTTATTCCGCATTGATTAGGTACAAGTTTTTTTCATAATCGTGAAGTTGCAAGTCTGAATGTAAGAAGGAAGCAATGATCAATTAGTTAATAACGATTTGTCTGTTGAATGATTAATTTATTGATGAAAACATCATGAAAAACTTCTTAAGCTTTCAACTAGACTGCGTGTTCGATTCGATAAAAAATCAAAGTAGAATTTAATGAGATTATTAATTATTCATTTGCATGCTAAAGTGTAGATGATAATGATGTGATGGTGTTCATTTTCCTGCATCATGATGTCACCTCCAAAGTACAATTGCATGCTAGAAAGAACAAGTACCAACTAATAGACAACCCAAGACGTTTACGGCGCGCACTGTTCCCGCGCGCCTCAATGAGTTGTCAGTAAACTGTAGGGGCCTAGTAGGGTCGAGGCCTAGTCTGGGGCTCTGGGGAGGTATAAAAATGCATACCATGGCCCTGGAACCAAGGCAGGGAAGGAACAGGGTATGTTTTTAGTCAGTAAGAGTCTGAAACTATTTCCCGCTCCGCCCAAGTGCGGGATCTGTCATTGGATGATTTTACCAAACAAAAAAATAATAATAATAGACATACAGAGGACCAGCTAATACAACAAACCACATTGATTTGGTCATCCAGTCAAGATGAACGCCATTTCATCTAAAATAATAACCCACAACTCTTCTCCAATCATTATGAGTAAATCATCTTGTATTCATGTCCATGTACAAATTGACAAGTCACGTTTGCAAACCATATAATTTGTAGTAAGCAAAAAATATAACTACATCTTAGGTATAAATGCAAATGATCACCGAGGTGTTAGAAGAACAAAAACAGTAAATAAATCTATCTTCATACATAAGACTCTCAATGTATGTCAAAACATAATTTATTAAAATTAATAAGGGTAATAAAACAAATCTTTTACATAATGTCAATAATTTGTACCTATTGTTTATTTTGTAAACAAATATATTATCATAATTAATATTGTCGCTAATATTCTATAATGTTTTACCAATAGCTTTAACTAGTGACTCGCCCCAGCTTGGCACGTGTGTTACAAACCTTTGCAATTCTCAGCTTTTTCAAACTCAAAATCGTTTATTTTACATAGGCCTACATGGGCACTTATAAAATATCAGAAGCTAGCGCTCGGTTCCAATTGGTCGTTTCCTATGGAGTAGAACCACACATTTCACACCTTAACCCTTCTCATGGATCACATGAAAATCCGTTTATTAGTAATAATTCTTCTTAAGCCACATACAGTTTCTAACATTATAAAGATATATCACAATAACTTAAATTAAAATAATACTCTACATTTAATAGAATCTACAAGAATGGGATTTTTGACATACGGACAGTTCTCGATAAACTTGCTACATGTTCGACTAAATCGTTTTGTTAGCGGGTCCGAACTATACCACCTATATTGTGCTAAGTTACCCCTGTAGCTTCAGAAACGCATGACGGGCCGCAGATTGAGTGCAGCTGGTTTAGTAGTTTTGGAGTTTATTGCGAACAGAAAGGTCAAAAGACGGCGGTGCAGCGGTGGGAGAATTTAATGAATAAGAATTTGTACGATTGTTAAAAAAACTTAGTATAATCTATAAGTAATCATTTCAACATTTAGAAATTACTGATTAGCGAACTAGGCTCTACATTACGTACCCTCAAAATATTAGAGGCGTCATGGCGTCCTCACCTTTCGCATGACGCAAGTCCTCACCGGACATGGCAAGTTCTGGAGGTTCCTGCATCGGACTCAGGCGGAAGAAACGCTAGAGTGTCACCATTGTGTGAACCGTCCGGAGGACACGGTGGAGCTTACGGTGGACGCGTGCTTCGCTTGTGCGGAGCACCGCCGCGTGCTCGTGGAAGCAATTGGTGGGCGGTGACCTCTCATGCCGTCTCTGGCCCTGGTTCAGGCCATGGTCCGGAACGAGGAGGAATGGCAATTAAAAGTCTGACACACCCTCCCGCTCCACACTAGAGTGCGAGATGTCATTGGATGATTTCACACATTAAAAAACCCGGAAGGGACGCATCCAGTGACTTCTGCGTTGGCACCGTGGCGAGACGTCGCCGTGGAAGTAGCTAAGTTTTGGTCCAACAAAACTTAAATCACAGACTGCGAGATAAAGTATCCGGGAAAAAAATTATATAAGTACTGAAAGTTGTTTTAATATATATGCATTCTTTACCTCCGAGGTCTGAGGAGGTTTAGATCCGCCTTTCAACTTTATAAGAATAGCTAATGCAGTGATCTAAGTATTGGATAATTAAGTCAGCAAGGTTGTAGCAGAAGCGGGCTAAGTGTGGTACCCAGGGTGCACCGAACACTAATTTAACATTTTCTCAATATTTTTTATTACGCGGACAGATTAGCGAGTGGTATTTCTTGCCGGAGCCTGTGTTTCCTGGTTGCTTTACCCTTATATTTAAAACAAAGCGAAAAGGTGCAGTGAAAAACCGGTCAAAGGCGAGTCTAATAAATAACACTAAATTGTTTTGTATACAATCATAAGCACAAATAAATATGTACAAATATACATAATTTTCCTATACTACTCTACATGGTCAGTAAAAAATAACACAAATATCTTAAAACGTTGTTATGAATTCAATCATAAGCATAGTTAGCAATTTACAAATATACTCTATTTCCCAATACTGCTCTACATGGCCAATGCCAAGGTCGAACAAAAAATAAGAACGCTCATTAGCAAGTAAATAATTATACCTACGTATGTCTGTAAGGCACATAATATTTTATATAACACATACCTACAATACTTCGTCTTATTTACGAGAATTTTAATTTAATTGGCATATAAAATACTTGTAGTTTAGAGGTGACACGTGGTATGAGAAAAACTGCAAGCAGGTTTTTCCATCGGATGTAAGTTTTTATGATGGTATGGTGTCTACAGATAATCATTCTTTATGTCAAATATAATATACAGGTTTAATAACATACTTTAGATTTAATCACCGTCAAAACAGTAAATTTAAATGGTTAATCGACTGCCTTGATTGTTACATGGCAAACGAGTTGTTATTTTTTTAATTCAATCATTGCAAACAGTAGAAGTTTCGCCATGGTGAAATATCACATTCTTAATTCTGTAACTTCCCTTAACGAATACAAAGAGTAACATTCTTTGCACACATCTGCACAGACCTTTAATCGTTCACGAACGTGATCAGCCGCACATTCTACATTTCAATAACAGAACGATCGTCTAACAAAGCCATAAACAGACGGTTTACCAACTAAAATATCAAGTTAGTTGCACAAAAGCAACCGGTACAAGAAAACCCGTGTAAATTACACAGCATTAGCACATAGCGTAGTATTACCGGTAAATAGTAACAACGAACAGGGGAAATGCACGCTTACTGTACCTATTAGATGACGAAATGTTTGTAACAACACCAACACCTGCTCCAATAACTGGTTTGTATAGGGAAAACATGTTATTCCTGGTTTAATGGAGTTATGGATAAGTGGAAAATCGTAAAGTGGAAAGTGGTGCGTGCGACCCTCGAACGACCAACACGTAACAAGTCGGCATCGGTAAGAAGTGATGGACATAACATAAGTACTATCATCTGTTACGTTGTGCGGCAGATAGCCGAAGTTCGAAGAAACCTATCAGTGTGCAATTATTAGCCAGTTCATTTCCATGTTTCTGGGAACTGTTTGAATGCATAGAATGTGGCTGCTGCGGTTAATTATATCAGGAGTTTACACGACACTTATTTATTTATATCAGATGCTATGAAACTTCTTACGTTGCTAATCTATTGTAACCATGACGTTTGATTTCGTTACGCATTCCACCCATTAAAAAATTCTACTCATCTAACGGAAAACATGTTGTTTACTTCGAACATAAGACTCGAATAGTTAAAATACAAAAAACCGCAAAAAAACGTGACTTGTATAGCAAATTAGCTACTGAATAACATAGAAATTGTTTTCGATCTATTTTTAAATGGAAAATAACTCACATTAATATGTCACAAATTATCCAAAAACGTGCTAGACGGCGCCATATTAACATATTTCTTTAACTTAAAAAGGTCCCAGTGTCAATTTAATTCGGACTACTAATATTTCACTACTTTATGCTTATTAATATCACACATGATAATAAATTATAGCAAACTGTCAACATATCGCTACCAAATACAAAATGAGATACTAATGACTGGACAACAACAAAGTTCAATAAGCACAGTGAATTGTGCCAGGTAAAATAAATTAGTACCAATTATTCTAGACTAACTTCTGCAATCGGTTTCGCCCGCGTGAAGACAGGTGTCTCCATACAAACTTTAGACGTCAGTTTCATCCTCTTAGGAGGTGAATTTTGTAAAATTGTCATAGTGCTCGCATACGTCATAAGAGGAAACCTTGTGTAAAATTTCATGCTCCTAGTTTCAGTAGTTTCAGCTGTGCGTTAATATTTATTTATTATTTATTTATTTACTTAAAATTTCAGTAACAACACCTTAACAGCTAACGCCAATGCGATGCTATTACGCTTACACAAAATTAGTATAAATGAATACAAATAAACATCAATTAAAAAATATGTCCGTCAGTCAGTTGTCCTTTTATAAGTATATAGATTAAACAATATGTAGGTGACTAAATTAAAATTTATAACGAGAAATCATTAAAAACTGGTAGTCGGCGCCAGTCTGAAAATAAAATTCGAAAACATTTTTCCTTTTAAGAAACAATGTTTACAATATCAATCTAAGCATTGATTATTCCAAGTATTAGACTCATTTGTCTTGTTCTGTTTTTTTTTTTGGTATTATTTGACAAGCTTTAATAAGAAATGGACAGCTTACCTATTCTTTAAAGTTTAGTTTTTAATGCGAATATCGAATTTGAGTTTATTGTTAGGCACAAAATTACTTTAGTAAAAGTTTTCGTGCATCGTCAACACACGTAGCTCTTATGCCCAGTGCCGTAACTAGGGCGGTGCCAGCGTTGCCCAGGCACAGGACGCAGTCCCTGGAGGGGTACAAAAATGTTATATCTAGTCCTTTCTGTGTGTACTTTTTTTAGGGGTGCAATTATAGAAGCTCGCACCGGGCGTAGAAAGGTTAGTTATTTATTTATTTTACACTTTATTGTTACGGCACTGCCTATGCCAGCCTGCACTGCATATTCAGATTCTGCTTAGTTCAGAAACTAATTATTCCTCACACGTAGCTTGTACATGTAGTAGAGATGGTTGCGTAGCCTTTGATTGCGTGTGTTAAGAGGAAATGGGTCTCATGAAAGCTTGAAAGCATAAGACTCGTGCTCACCTAAAGCCACTTAATGACAATACACCGGATAAGCACAGCTTACATTTAATTGGCCATAAACTCCAAAACCTGTCTCCGCTGAACATTTTAATAAGGAAACCAAGTTCTACAACCTAGATCGTACTTTAATGATACGAAATAAAATTGTGGAAACTGCCAGCCACACATTTCTTATTTTCTAAGCATTTATATCTCAAAACAACTTTAGCTTGAAATCCAATTATAATCTATATCTAGATTTGTGTTTTTTATTTGTTTCCCAAACATGTTTTAGACATTTTATTTTAAGATAAGACGATGATACAATGGCTCTATAATTTCCTTAAATTAAATTCTAATTATCCAATCAAAATATCTTACAGCGGATAAATAAATCGATTACGATTCCATACTCATACATACCTATTACGCTAGACGATTTTGAGAACGTCTGCAATATGAAAAAATACAGCAAATTGAATAAAAACTATATTTTAAGAGCTAGTAGGTAAGTATGTACAAACGACAAGTTTTTACATAGATTTCCGCGGAATTAAATGTTGGCGAGCATGTATTGCGTTGTTCGCGCGCTTTTCATGCAGCGGCCATATTGTGGGAATGCGCGGGAAAGTGGAAAGTGCTGGGGTTATCATCTTATTGTCAGTGTCTAGGCCGCCTCATTGTCTCTGGGCGCGATATTCTCTTCCCGTGTGAAAGCTAAGATGTAAGTATAATGGAAGAAGCCTTTTTATTCAATTATACACTTGCGTAATAAATTTGAAGTTTATTACATAAGGTTGATGCTGTTTTATAATCCAGTGCAAATTAGGTCACTCAACAAAACGTTTATTGTTATACAAAATAAAAACATGTTACCAACCAAAATTAAACCTAACAAAATAAAACATTTTCCTTATAAAACAAAACAAACATTGATTCTATGAATATTTACATGGTGAAAAAAGCTAGTATCTTTTGACAGCAAAACCAAAACCTGGTCCTGGGCAAAACCATACAGAGCAAACCATAAATACCATTGATAGACTACACATACATTTACAAAAGTTCTTCTAGCTTACCTATATCTGCAAAAGCCGGGCATTTCACTGGCAAGTTCTCATTAATTCAAAGAGATTGGTGATTAGAGCAGAGCAAAACTCTATAATTTTCATTAAGCACACAATGGCTATCGAAAGTGAACTCCCGCGCTTCTATGATCTATGATCTACATGTTCTAGATCATAGAGAATTACTTGTTTCACACAAGGTGACGTTGGAAAACGTCCTTGACACCTTGATTATCTACCATCATGTTAATTAGAAACCATGTACAAGAAACAGCCGGAGCTTACAATGACTATCATATTTACATCTTCACAGAATTACTCATCATTATTTTCATATTAACAGAACTCGAGAATACTGAAGATGATCGTAGTTTTATGTATTTATATATTTACGAAGATATTTTAATCGAATGACGAGGTGGCAGCTGTTTAATTGCCGGGAAATCGTATGTTTGTTTTAATTTTTAGGTCGGTCATAACTTATACGTGGAATAGTCGAATGCCAAAAGTTGTCATAGTGAGTAATGTCCCATTGCTGAAATCTGTTTACTCAGTTTCTAATTCACGCTAACAGTGAGTAAACAATTGTAACACACCATTATCCTCTTACTCTTATCCATATTTATTTGGTATCGGCGCAACAAGGCCTTTTCTTTGGCTGCAGGGTTGTTCGGAAGAGTAACTGAAGGAACAAGGAAGGAAGTAGGTGTATTTTCAGTCAGTAAAAGTTTGACACTCCCTCTTGCTCCACCCAGAGAGGAGGAAGTTATGAGCTGGTTTCCCGTCTAAACAAGTTTTTAATGAAAATCATTTTCAAGCAAGCTTATATAACGCTGTAATACTCATCAAAATCATTCTTAAAAGCTCAAACACGATAGGGTTATCTTATTACCGAGTTTCTATGGCCTTCTTCCAGCTCCATCATCAGACCCTGGTTACCATCTAGCACTAAAGTACTCGTTAACACGGATCAAACGCATCTAAACTGGATGGGGTTGTATCGTTTAACTACAGAGTTCCTATGGGCACCTTCTGATTCCATCATCATATCAGTTCCACGAAATAATAATTTTGTTTTTTATTGTAATCTGATTTCACAGGCATGCAGAATTTCAGCTCAATCGGTAACCGGGAAGTGGATCAAATTTAATTTGCAAGATTTGATCATAGACAAACATCGAGACAGGTATAACTAAATAAAAGCTTGTAACAGGTTTTCAATGAAAATATTTTTTTCATATCAAGCTTTTATAGCGCGGTATCGAGTTCCTATGGTTATCTTTCAGTTCCATCATCAGACCATGGTTACCATCTAGTACCAAAGTACTCGTCGAGACGAACATACATGCCTAAACTCGTTGGAGATGTGTCGTTTGACTACCGAGTTCCTACGGCCACTTTCCAGCTCCATCATCAGATCAGCTCCATGTCATCATAATATTGCATTGTCAAGCGATTTACATATGCATGAAAAATTTCAGCTCAATCGGTAAACGGAAAGTGGATCAAATTTAATTTGCAAGATTTGATCACAGACAAACATCGGACAGATTAAACTAAATAAAGGTTTGTAAAAATAATGGTAAGTGAAAGCTTTTGCAACATGCAGCGTGAAATATGGAGAATATTTCTCATCGTGGAATACATATTTAGCATTTGACGATTGCCCATCCCAAAAAGGCATTTTTTCCTTCATACATCTTTTGTCATCTTTTCAGTTCAATCAGACTTTCTGGTCATATTTTCTTTTACTACAATCCATTGTAGCACCGCACAAGTTTCAATATTTTGATGACTGAATCGCATCGCACCCAAAAAAACTCTTGATCATTCAAAGGTTATGGATCCGATTTTATCTGCTATTTTTTATCGGACCCCACATGGCAATCCATGTAGGTGTTTGTTTATCCTTCGGATCAGTATTTTATAGTCATTGGAATTTTTACGGACATGAACGTATTTTTTTTTTCTAAAAACTCGTTAATTATTCCTTCAAAAACAATGAACGCCGAAGTAAACAGCCATTAAAATGTTGGACTTTTGCCGTCGCCATAGCCGTTCCTAATGGTGATTTTGCTCGGTTATGCTAATTCAGGAGTCGCGTCAAGCAGAGCCATAACTAGAAGTATAATGACTTGTTTATAATCTTTGGACATTAATCTCGTTCACGGTCATACATATTCGTAACAGCCGAGATTCCATTTGTTGGCGCCAGCTATCAAATCGTTGTAAAAATGCCTTTTGGTAAAGTTAAGAATGGCATATATGGTCAGCATCGCTTAGCGACAGTGTTTGTGATGTGTCACCTTCATAGTAAGAGAGATGACGCCGTTTTTGGTAGCATCAACAAACCCACGATCTGCACACACTGTTGCCGTATAAAGTTTCGTGGTTGATACGATGATTGTGGGCTTAATGGTTTTCAGTTGGTAATATGATCATTTCGCAGAAGCTGCATTTTTCTGTTTCGTATCTGATAACTTAAGTTTTTATCATACAACAGTGAACGAGTTCACTTAGCAAGAATCGCTGCACTATTACAATAATTTGCGTTATTTTATGATCTCGAAAGATCCGCGATAAGGTGGCTATCTCCCTGTCTATATAGTGTAAGTTTATTTTTCTTGTATCAAGTCGAGTTTGATGGGAATTCCGTTGTGGGTCGTATGCGCATGTCGGTCGGAATGCGGAGATGACCGCTTGCGCGCGTCGGCTGTTCGTCGACTCGTCGATTCACCTTTCTTATTAGCATAAAAAAAAATCGTATATTAGATTGACGCTCGACCTTTTGATTTACACAAACGATCAATGTCAATGTCATTGGATATTAACATAATGAAAATAATAACAAGACGCTTGATTATTGAGACGTTCGTTAATGAGTGTTAAGCCCCCGACTGAGATGTTGTCGTGTTAAATTTGTTTTCAAAATTGACCTTTTAAAATGAAGCAAATGACGTAGAGATTCATGATTGCGTGGTATGCTAGCCTGTCGGTTTTCTACAGGTTACATTTCGGGGAGTGTGCGTCGGAATTGAATAGCCTAGGTAATTCCGCCTAGCCCGTTCCATCATCGGACTACCAGACGTACGGCGTTGCGCCACCGGTACATGGTGGACATCCCACCTATACGCACAAAGCGTTTTGGGAACACTTTTATTATGCGTACAGCTAAGGAGTGGAATTCCCTGCCGGAGTCTGTGTTTCCTGATGGCTACAACCCGGGAATCTTTAAGTCAAGAGTGAATAGGTTTCTTTTAGGTAAACGCGATCCATCGTCGACCGTATCGTCGCTTTCCATCAATGCGGTCAAGCGCGAACCTATCAATAATAAAAAAATAAAAAAAATACCGTAACAGTTAATTTGTAGGTGGCAAGAGCGCTTCAACGTTGACGCCATTATCGCTCTAAGTTAGATGGTGGTCAAACACGACCCATCAATCAATAAGATTGTATGACAATGTCAATGCTGAATGATCTGTACGGACATAAATGTAACTTTAGTCACTCACGTCTAGTATTTTCCGAGTATCTATAAATATGTAGTTTATTAGTAAGCCTCCTCACGTGACCGTAAACTTGAGGTGAGGTCGGCGGGTCGGCAGATCACTCTTAGCACGTTTCCATACATTATGTTTTAACGTGACTCGAGCTTACGTAAACCGATACGGGTATAGTAAAGTGGTTACTCGTTAGTTAGGCTTGTATTCATTAACGTTAAATTTAATCTACCGTTTAAATCAGAAATAGCTAATTGAACACATTGGTAAACGCGGGTTTCATTTCGGTATCAGTTACAACGAACAGCAATAATAAAAGCTGCTAAGAAATAATTGAAAGACCAACAATATGATATTTATTTTGACGTCCACATTTTTAAAAGTATTTACTCAGGGTGTTCCTTTTTTAAACGAAATAACGGTTTTTAATAATGCTATTATGAAGTAATTTTGCAGATAATATTTGAGCAGTGATTATCCGATGGTCAAAGTTTATTGTAGTCATTATTTTTTTGTCAGAACCGTCAAGTGTTTATACCGCCCACAGCGCACTTATAATTTTGTTGTCTCAAGTTAAAAGCACATGCTGGTAGGTATGATTCCGTTAGTATAAGTCACGATTAAGTAAATAGCAACCTTTGTTTGTTTCCTTGATTCCTTTATGATAATTACATTTAAGTAAGATATTTTGCTCACACTTGGCTCTTTCCGTTGGGAAAACATTTTGCTTGCTGATCTCTTTTTTACCTTACGAACATGTATTTATTGAATTCACTTTACAGTGTTGCCCTGTTTTTTTATTAGGGCATAATAATAATAATCTTGACATTTATTTCAGACAAAAGTCCATTTAATTTAAAACGTTAGCACCCAGTACACGGTTTTTGATTATTCATTGCTTATGGAAAAGAACCGGCAAGAAACTCCATGGTTACATAATATTAAAAAAAAAAAAAAAAAAACAATATTACAATACTGACCATCTGTTTTTCTGACTTAATTATCTCTTATGCTGAAATAATTAATTTAAAAGATCAAGTAAAACATTACAAAGCTAGAACGGAAAATCGAATTAATCTAAACGAAGAAAACAGGTAGTATAAAATGCTCCATATTTAGACGCCGTTACATGTCGCCAATTAAAATAGCTGAGTGAGTCAACAATTAAGACGTAGGCAGCGGATGCTTTGAACTACTTATGAGAGTAAAAATTGATTCCTTTCCCTTTAGAGCGACATGCAGGGAGTCATTTTCCACGACCATACCACTTTCTACGTAAGAGTTACGTCCGCGGGAACCTGGCCCGTCCCGCATCCGTTGCGTAACGCTCTCTATTCACTGCCACCTATAAAAACTCTTTTGTTATTGCCCTCTTGTTTATATTTCCGTAATATTTGTTTAGCTTCAGTTACGCAATGATGAGATATTTAATATTTTGTAAGTGTGAAACTGTCTCACACAGTCTGTGTTTCAAATACCATTATATTTTGGAGAGTGTGCGCGGCAATTACATGACTTCATTCTATCATCATCTTTCCATCTTCGGACAATCCGATTTACGGCGAGAATCCACCGTTACATTGAACTCCTATACGTTTATAAAGCGTACAACGACGGACTGGAACAATTTACCTGCTGCAGTCGTCCAGTCCGATTTTAATTTAGGTATCTTTCAAGGCTAGAATGAATAAGCTCTCAATAAACTAGTGCGCTACATACACCATCAGGTGGGATCGCAGTCAAGCACTAGTTTAAATCGTTTAAAAATAATAACAAAACGTCATCTCAGCTTTTAACCTCAAAGCTGTTATGTACATATAACAATGATCTTATAAGTCCTTAGCAACAGCCGAAATTCTCTCAGGAATCCATGCTTTATCTCCAACAGCGTAATAAGGAATAAAATGTAATAAAAATTTTATAATACTTCCAAATACGCGTAATACTGGCAGCTTATGGCGGCCGCCGACGCCATAAATTAATGTTCGACGAAAAAAAGTTAAAAAAAATGGAGAAAAACGGCGCCAGTGTCGCGGATCCGCGTGAAACCCAGTCGTTTGCATTCTATACGGTAAGTATATACCGCTGGCCGGGCGTCCAAATCCGCAATCTCGGCAGTGCGACGACCTTGGTCTTTTATGAGCCGTTATATTATGAATAATACGCAAGGGCAGACTCTGTAAAAGGAGAAGGACAGTGGGATTCATATACTTTATTAATCTTTGTAACATTTTGAAGACTTGTGGTGACGTGCTCTGGAAAAGCGCAGAACAAATCTTTAAGTCAAGAGGGAATAGGTTACTTCTGGGCACGCGTGTATCCATCATCGACCACTACATCGCTTACCATGAGGTGAGATAAGGGTCCAACGCCAACTTGACAATGTCAAAAAAACAAAAACAGAACATCCACACTGCTGCTCAAGAATTTTATAGAAGTTAAGTTGTTACATTTCGCGAACGCGTGTCAATCGTTGCAATTTACATATAAAACAATGACTGAGTCACACTGCGTATGAATTGAGTATATTTGCCTCATGTTTCTTTTATCAAAAATTAACTTTACCAAAAACCGAACACTAAGAATTTTTCAAATCAGTACAAAATTAAATAAATTTAGAACGTTTTAATTCTGTTGAAAGAGAAACTGTCAATTAATACAAAAAGGAAGCACAAACTGAAATGCGACGTCATCACTATTAGGCTACGTGCGAGCAAAAAAGACAGCGAAATATTTTCACCTCTTGTATTGAAATGCTTACTGCTACTTCATTTTAATAACAAAGTTTGATTCTGTTTTTAGAAAAATAAGTATTTTTGGCGTTAAAATTACTAGGTATAAAAAAAGAACAAAAATAAAAACAATAATAAACAATAGCAAGAAGGGCTAACACCAACAAGTATTCGTAAAATATAGCGCCAATTTTAATCCTGCAATTTTCGCAATATAGGTTAATGACTTCCGATTTTGCCAGCCGAACAATTCACAATGCAATAAATAGTTAAGCATAAAAGTCGAACGATAAAAAAATGTTTGAAGTGCATATTGCAATATTTAATCATTATAGGGCGCTTCAAACCGACATACGTATCGTATTTCCTACCAATGTTATAATTGACGAAATCTGTACTTTTTGATGTTTGATCACACCTTAAAGGCTGAATTTGGATGAAATAGACAATGTCCTGGATAAGACATATTACCCTAGAAGTACCTAGGTACCTACACTTCCATGAGTTAACCCGACCATAGTGCGTACAAAACCGCGAAGCGGACAATAGCTAGCTATTACACATATTTGGTAAGAACCTATGGCCCTGTGTGTATTGTATGTTTTAGATTTTTACAATGGTATTCACTATAATCAGTGATTTAAATGTCGGATCTAAACCAGTCCGATGCATTTCATCAAACATACAAAAATCATGGGTAGTAAAATATTCTTCTAGAATAAAATAGACCGACTGAATAAAGCTTCTAATGAATTGAAGTCTACTATTTTTTTTGTTTTTGCAGACCATTCTTATCGTTTAAAGATCTTGTTTTTCAAATGTTTTTATTAGAAAATATGTTATTTAAAAGCAATTAAATCGATATGAATAACAAACAGCTGAGTTTATATTGCACACAAATGGAAAATGATAAGAAACAAGATCTTAATTGGATTATCGAATAGTACTTAAGCCTAGGTTAGCTGATTAGATCAGTAAAAATCAATAATTTCAATTTAAGTCGCCTTTTACGGACTTTGAGCGATGTTTTTTTGTGCTTAAACAAATAAACTGTTACTAAAACTGTAATGCAAGTACCCTTATAAGTTTTTATGATAAGAATGTGGTAGAAAATAAAAAATGCTATATTTAGAAGGTGCTCATTTTAAGATGGTCAAATGTCAACTTGGCAGCTGTTACGTAACACGGACATCTGTCGCGAAGAAATGTTAATATCAATAAACTTTACCTACTTGGTTACAGATTTAGCACAAACGAAAATTTCGTGGGATAACTTGATAAGAAAGAACTCGAATTCGATATTTATTTGGCAGCGAATGGAAACTGCCATGTCACGGATTCGATTCCCGTATGAAACAAATATTTTTACGGCCTGCAAATAGTTGTTCTGGGTCTGGGTGTTTTGTGTATTTGAGTTTAGATGTCTAATCAACGCACTCTCGATGCTGGAGTAATTCATAGTGTGGGGAATCGTCTAAAACAAATAAGACAAGCGGTAATCGAAACGCTGAAACTTCAATTAAGACGACATTGTACATACAAATATGGCTTTATAATAGACATCATTTCTCAAAACATTTATGACAAATTGATAAAACTAAAAGATATAGCAATCAAGATTGACCATTTATCAATAAATAGAAAAATATGAAACGTCCGTTATATTAGATGAACATTGGCATTTTGTCAAAGCAGAAATCAATCAAAACGGTATCTAGACAGGTGTATTAATCTGTCCTAGCTCAGAGGACACCGGTGTCCTCTCACATCCACGCCACTATAGGCCTTAATTCCGATGTTTAGAGTCTACTTTTGTATGAACAAGTTGGGTAGTTGTGGATCGAAGTGTTAAAGCAATCGCCTAGAAAAATCTAAGTAGCACAACGACCTATGACCATAAAAATATAGGTGGCAGCTAGCAAATTAATATTATTATATTTTATTCCGAGTGAAGCAAGCAACCAACCAAGCATTCTAGACTTGCAACATTAGTCGTTGTGTTGACTGGAAAAAATGCATTTCAAAACAGCTGTAAATATTTTAATGAGAATGTTATTTTTCATGTCCTAGTATGTACTATCTAATTAGGCAATCACACCATAGTATAAAGCCTAGCTTTTTAATACTTCGGTTCTGTATAAAGTAGAAACGACTGTTTTAAAAAAGTTGCTTAATTGGTGACAACCTTCAAGAACGGAAGACCACACCTAGCCGGCAGGCAGCAATTATCACATCATTATAATTTTCATCAAATTTTAAATCACATGGCGCTCGATAGAATTATCATACTAATAAGGATATCATAAGTGCCATTTTATAACACCAATTATACATATTTTTTTCCAAAACTCAAAGTATATTGCTCCTAAAAATGGCATTTTAGGAGCAATATACTTCATGTTGTATCATTTGCCATCAAAAATACTATTAGAATGTCTAAAAACCATAAAAATCCCTTTAAATTTTAAAAAGCTTCTTCCAATTTTGGTGAGAAAATTATTACGTGCTTATTAAGGGACCATTTAAAACATCCAAGGTGTAAATTGAACTTGCATAATACAACCGCGAGTTGCATCGGGTGCTAACAGATCGAAACGTGCTAAAATATCAGAGGAAACTAATTGGAACAAGGTTTTTTATTGCGAAACTCCATGAGAATATGTATGAAAACTGAACAATTGAATTAAATGATTCTACTCCAAGCATCGACTTCGAGAGGGTTCAATGTTAAGTTTATATATAATTGGTTGATTGATAATAATTAACACGCCGCATTCCACCAGAAGATGAGATAGGGAGATAATTGAAGCATTTAATGGATCGTAAATGGTCACCAATTATTTCGATAAACTCATTCAAAATAAATACTTACCGGAAAATATTTATTTTATTTCTCATAGACAAAAACGTATATGTTTCATCATCCATATTGTACTTCGTTTAATCAAGTTTTGAGCTTTTTTATGATTATATTATAAATAACTTGGAAATTATTTACTGTCTTGTTGTTGTTTAATCATCGCAAGTCACATTTACATGGGTATTTCTCAAATTGTAGAATCCGTGAAAACACATTATTTACGTCAAGATACAAGAATTCCAAATATTTGATATAACATCCATATAAGTCTACAAAAAATAACTAAATATTTATGTGCTCGCTAAAAAATAACAAGTTCAAATAAAATTAATGGATCAGCCGTGTGATAGACGTCACGGAATAATTTTATAGTTTTGCGGAATATTTAATATGTCCAAACAGAAGTTTTGATTTGATAAACAATAACACGATCGAACATTATAAACATTATTAAAATGAGATACCTTTGTGAAGAATTTAAATACATTTACATATCTATAAAATATATCCGCTTATCCCTAGAGCAAAACAAGTGAACATATACACAAAAAGTTTTAAAAAATGTACGAAATTTGTAAATAACACCAAAAATAAAATCGATGTCAACCAATTTCTCAGTCCTTAATAGACGTACAAAAAATCCGATTAAAGTACTTATATCTGGGACGTTGAACAACGCCAAAAATAGAAACAAGTTCCGCCAAATAAATTGGAAGATTGTTATCTAAAATATTTATCAACTTTTAATAGCACCGAAACGAAACAACGGAAAAAATATTATGTAAGGAAGGAGCCTATAACAAGGTGCTACGGGTATAAGCGCGAAATCGATTCTGATATCGATCAAACTGCCAATTGATGGATTTCAATCAAACTATATATCGAACATATTGATGTGTCTGTTATTCACAACCACCTGCACGTATATGATAAATCATTATAACAGTAGAAGTAGCGTAACTTTCGTTGGTTGAATATCTTCCGGCGAATCACAATTTATCATCTCGGCAATGAAAACTTGCATTACATAAACAGAACAGCCTGATACAGGAGCAGTTGCTAGCCGAAAGCCCAACACAAAAAGTTGGACAGCAATTCCTAGAATCAAGACTCCCAAAATTTCCTCAAACCTCTGCCAATTTGTAAAACGAAACTACACTAATAAATCGTATTTAAACACCAAACAATAAGAAAAACCGCAAACGGGACCGTGAAACAAGTCTAGTTGTGATATAAAAAGCAATGCAGCCACAAAAGGCATCATGAATATTCGATTACATAATTTAAGCGGAGACATGGAGCCGAATTTTGGCGGGCGCGGGATCGCCGGCGCCTCGGCTGATGTTCTTATCTTACTATGGTAACACGAATTTGCGAGGGAAGATGTCCTTTGACTCCTTGACGGACTATAATCACGTATAGAAGCTTACATAGAGAGTTGTACAACTAAGATTTAGTGTCAGTATTTTTACCTGCGGCCGCATATGGCCCGTCAAGCACTTCAGAATGGCCCTCGACCTTGTAGCCTATCACAATATTGGTCAATCTACATTTATTCAATGTCACGGTAGCAGTTTTATAGTACAGAACTCTTCTTACTAGTTAACTCCTTGACAATGTGTGGCCCATGCATGCATGACCATGCACAGCATGTAGGTGGCTGGCCATTTGTCTAAAATCGTATTCATGTAGGTTATTACGGACCATCATGATAATAGTAGAACGAGAAGATAATGATTTGATTATGGCTGGTCCAGCCAGAGCATCATCACAAGTAGCCCATAGCATCATGTCTCAGATTAAGGTATTTCAAGTATTTCATACTACGTTATTCTTCCGAAAACAGCTTAATTTTGTTTTCATTTGAACTAGATATAAATATTAAACCATACCAAAATTTTGTCAGCAGATCCGGGTCACGAAATGTATTTGCATCCTGGTTCTTGAGAATCTAGTTTGAATTATGGGAACTATATCAGTGGACGACAAAAACAAATATTATTTACCTGAAGGTCGAATACTTAATTTTGGCGATTATTCACGTCTATCGGACCAAATCGCTGAAATGATTAAATTCGCTACAAAAGTCATCTTCTAAATGAAGCGAAGAATGTCTTGACTTATGACAGCATAATAATTTAAGTCAACGAAATGGGAGACTGTGACTAATTTCTGAATAAACGCAATTGGCGCCTGTTCAGAAATATTGTCAAATATCAAATGAATGTCTTCTTCAAAGTCATAAACCAACAGCTGTTTGAACAAATACAGTAAACCTCAGGAAAATTGAATCACGGAAATTATTAATCGAACGTGACTAGCGTACAACGTGGAGTGTTGGTATAGTCCAAAATAAGCGTGACTTAATTTCGATTCCGAAGTTTCCGAACCAATGGTAAGGTCCGCAAAGTTATGAAGTGGTCAAACGGTCAGAGCCAGCAAGCGCCGCGGTGTCGCGGAATGTGGTACGGACGCGTCGCGACACCACCTAAACACGATTCTGAGAAAAAAAACATAATGAAAATAACAAACGACCATCGCGAATTGCTCCCAAGTGGCGGCGCTCGTGAATTGTTCGCCTCGATAGAATTCCACGAGTAAACTCATATTGACCACCGTGTAACTACCACCTGAATATATTATCACCTATTTTATACTAGTTCAAAGTGAGTATACACTAGTGATAAGTACACTAGAGTATAGGGTCAATAAAATTTAGATGTTCCACCAACACGAAGAAAAAGACCGAATGGAAAATTAAATTATTTGTGTGATTGTTCCGTTAGTTGCGCAAACGCATTAAGTCAGTACCTAGTGACATTATTAATGACATACCTATTTGGCAATGGTTTCCTGTATTTATTGAAAACACACGTAAGTATCCCATTTATTTATAATATTTACAAATTGCCAAGAAAATATTAATTTGGTTCGGTGTCAGAGGTTATCCACAATTGAATGATTAAATGAAATAATTAATCATAAAATATTTTTATTGATGATATATATTTGTATTGGGGCGCCATATTTTATAAAAAAGAAAAAAAAAACAATATTAAATTACAGTTAATAAAAGTGTGTTAACAGTACGGTGACCTCATACATCAAAATGTATATTGAGACCTCTATGAAGTGAACTCGATAAGACAGAACTAATCAGAATTATCGAAACTAGACAGATAAATTCCTTATAAAATTCTAACCGTGAAAACTTAGGTATAGCATCGGCATTGGGATCACAACTCACTTTCCCTAAGTTTTCCCGAAGGCATTTAAAAAGAAAGAACAGACATTTTAAATGGTTCCACAACGAAACATAAACCGTAAAATGCGAATTTTCTACCCTTACACTTTTTTTTTTTACGGTAGGTAAAATCATCCAATGACAAATCCCGCCCTTGGGCGGAGCGGGAAATAGTGTCAGACTCTTACTGACTAAAAACCTACCCTGTTCCTTCCCTGCCTTGGTTCCAGGACCCTGGTATGCATACCCCTTACACTGGAAAAACCAATTCCCCAGTCAGGTAAAAAAAAAGCGAACCAACGACCTTTTTAAAAGCTAGATCCGGCACGCACACTAACGCATAAACATGCTGATACACAACATTGATAAGAAGATTTGGTGAATATAATATTATGGTAATGTGGTCGGTCCCGTACGGGGTCCGTCCGCATCTCCGCGACCTTCCGAGGACGCGCCGGTGTCGATGACTCGTGCGCTTGCGCAACCGACCGCCGCCGCCGGCTCGCAGATGATCGGACTAAAATGCGAATCTCTACGTTGAACATTCGGACTTGACATAGAGCTGCAGTTTGACCGTGTCTAGATTAAAGCGTAAAGAGCCAAGGGTCAAGGTCACGAGTCTTTTGTCAACAAAAACAGATATTGTTTTGTTTACCGCCAAACACAGAGGTGTGGGACGCCTTAGATGCCTTCATAAAATGAAATGGATAGATGTCTTTGCCCAGCAATGGTACAGAATAGACTACCTATAATTATTTACAAAAAAGAGGAGTTTAAAAATTCTTATTTGGCCGAAGATTTTGGCAGACAGGAAGTGCAGTAACTTTCTGGTCAGAGGTTAAAAGATGAGGAAGTAGACAAAGTTATATGACAACACATCCTTCAAGCCAAGAAAGGGCATAGCCTCCTTACATTAATAGCTGGCAAGAATACGATTCATGCTGCGTTGGATTCCAAGAAAAATTTATTTATCATAAATCCGAGTCCCTGACGAGTTGATGACATAGTACCTCAAGTATGACGCTTGGACCCTTTGACACTTAGCCTATGTGATGTCACATGGAATTAGAACTTAGTCATAGAACATCGTCACGTGTTCACCAGTCAAATAAGGCTGTCCGAAGTCTATAAATAGTCGGGATTACTTAACATGGATAAGAATTTATTTGAAGAATGTCTTCTTGTTTTTTTGTTTGGTTAGAGATATTCTTCTGTGAATCCGCAGGGGATAGATGTGTTCGATTAATCTTACAATCATCCTAAAATCCTGGGTTTACCCAATGTTTCAACATTCTAAGGAAATGACACTTTATCGAGACATTCTATAATTTTGTCACATTATTCGGAAACGGAATACAGTATACTTTTGATGTCATAACATATATTTATAAAAAAAAAAAGATGGATAGATTGTGTGAGGAGTGCTATGAAAGATAAAAAGGGAGTCACCACGTCACCGGAGTCAGACAGCATAACGGTTACAGGATAGAATGAAAGAAAATGCGTGTTGCGCCCAATTCTGTATTATGGTACAAAACTAGGAGAGTAAGATAATGATACATACTCGTATATTTACATATATTTAGTGCTAGACGCTTCTTTTATCTGTTATGTCATTGCTAATAGTCGTGTTCGACTTTTTATAATGTCTTGTTGCATAATGTTCTAGATTATGCTAGGAATTTAAACTTGACCTCATCTTTGTATGCTAATCAGTGTATTTATAGAAATATAATATATAATAATATAATATAATATATTCCACAACTATCACACAACACCGTCTAGTCCCAAGCTAAGCAAAGCTTGTGTTATGGGTACCAGACAGCTAATATACATACTTATATATTTCTAAATACATACATATTATAGATAAATAACACGCAGACACAGAACAAATGATTGTGTTCATCACACAAACATTTGGCCTGGGTGGGAATTGAACCCACGACCTCCGGCATAGCAGTCAGGGCCACTAACCAGAAGACCAACAGGCCAGTCATATCAAGAGTAAATATATTCATGTTTTTTTTTAATGTGATTAAATGCATTCACATCAATAAATTCTGAATTTGTGCTGATGGCAGATTAATTCAAACCTAAATTACTTATGAATTGCTCATAATGTAGTAAAAACGAGCAATTCAATGAAGATTAAATTACGTATTTTCAGTACTTATGTCAGCATCATAAATTATTCAAATTATTTATCCATATCATAAATCTGTCACGTCAATCAGCCGGCTCTTCGTGTTCGAGTTTTTACATATAATTGATCAGTCATCGTTCACAATAATCGGGTCATTAGGATGCATCAAAAAACTTAGTACCTGTAAACCTCTCTATAGCATTGAGAATTACTGTTCACTGCAAAGAACTTAATTCTGGATAAAGCTCGCATTTGTTTTCGAATTTGTGTGTACAATAAAAAAACAAGAAAACAATATTACATCATTATTAGAGGCAGGTGTGTACGTGGTTTGTATACATCCGCATGTACACGAGGGTGTTAGGGTTCTCCCATCATTTTGATGTCAATAGTCGTCATTAGAGGTAGCTCGTCACTGTGTCGCTACAGCGCGACACGGCGCAGTGTGTGTCAGCGCGCGGCGGTGTGCGTAGGCGGCGCGCACGCGCTACGGCGCCGTATTTACACCGGCGCCCCCTACCACCGCCGCCACTCATGCGCCGCGCGACCTGCCGAACACACGTGCACCCCACCACTACCCGGCGCGGTGACCCTCGGGACACAACACTATCGACATTCCACCGCTAAGCGACAAACGTGACACTACACCCCCAGTATGTGCAGTGACTTAGAACATCAACAGTGAATAGAACAAGAGTGAAGTGACTTTACAGCGCATCGTGTGATGTGCGATTGAAGACGAACAACAAGTGTACACAGCCGCAGCCTCAACCTAACAGAAAACGTAAGATTGTGTTTGTTTACAATCTTTATAGTAATAAAGATGATAAGTTAGACGTTTGATAGTAAGCTAGTGAGCGTATGACAATCGCATGCATCCAGTCAGGTCCCCGACCCAGATCTCACGGGCTAGACGGTGCGCCGGCGCACCAACAATAAGCGCGACTCCAGAAACAATGCAGCCGGTATCACGACACAAATATTAAAGTCAAAGTTTCACAGCGACCAGCCTTCGACATAAAACCCAATGACGCCACTACAAACACCTGTGAGAACATTTAAACAAAGTGTTTCAACGTTTTGTGTGAGTAGTGTTGCCTAACAGCCTTAAAATGTGGTCCTGACGTGACCAAATTCAATATACGCTTCTAGTTCGCCTACTTGTCTGTAATTACTAAGCCGGTTATTATTGTGTAGAATATAATGCCGTCCTAACACCCACGATATCAAAACATGACACACGCCATTAATCGTAAACAGTTTCAGAAAATCATGAATGAAAATATTTCAGTGTAAATTCGTTGAAAGTTCTCAAAATAGATAATACGTGAAAATTAAGATGCAATAATGGTTTCTTCCGAGCTTAATGGCTACGATGCACAAGAAACACAATCATCTTTGCTTAATTGAATTGCATCAACGCGAGCTTAAGACCGCGTTAGTCATAGTCGAAGCAAAGGCGTTATAATGAGCGAAGAATATTCGGTATTTGGGTAATTCCGTCGATGCAAAGTACAACATAACAAAATGGTTAGCCGTGTTTACGTGATCGATCAATGGCGATTCTGATGTCAACAGTATGAAGGTAGTTAACGGAACTCCCAGCCGGACCTACATTCGTACACTCGTACGCGTGCAAAATGTATAATCAATGATTCGTCAACGTCATTACGTGACTATTTTATATACCTACCATTGAATAAACCTCTAAAACGGTCGATGTTGTCGTGTTACGTTATATCACGTACCGATCGGATCCTAATTGGATTTCAAAGAAAAAAATCAGCGCGATAAAAAAAAACAGGATTTGTAATATGTGAGAAAATGTATTCAAATGCAATCTTACATCTTCGATTTAATACATTAGAATCTGTTTAAAAAATTAGCAATAATATTTTGCAAATATTCCTAATAGATCTTAGTTTTATTTGTTACCATCTGTATTAAAATTGAACTGCTACAATTCAATTTAGCTAACATAGTAATGTAGCATATGTAAAATCAAGTGTTCGTGTTATTGTACCGTTATATCACAACAGACAGACAAATAGCTGTCTTCCGATCGTAAGAAGATGTTTGTACTGTAAAAGCGAACGAAAGCGGCGCGAGGCTACGCAAGTCGAACGTGGACTTAATATGACATAACAAAATCGTAGCAAACTGTAATGTTAGGAAGCTTCGCATACAGATAAACACTATTTGTCGGTAACTCGTAAGACAGCCGGGCTACAAGCTATTAAACATGCTAATAAACTTAAAACTGCGGAAATTACGACAGTCGTCTCGAAGCAGACGGACTTGTATATAATCGATGCAAACAACTTAAATCAAAATAAATGGACGAATAACTACCCATCCGGATAAACCGTGTGAACAAGTAACAAACGCCAATTAAAACCCGGACGTAAACACTAATATCCATGTGTTTGTACAGTAATCACATTTAGATTAGAATCTTATTGGGTCAAAATATTAACATTTCCGGCGAAATACAAGTTACTCGAACTTTTCTAGGTGAGAAAAAGTGTGTTAAAAAACTTGCTAGATCTAGCACTAACACTATTAGAAAGTAAATGTTACCAATACGTTGATATTGTACTTGCCTGACATGGGTGTACGTCAATATACGAGGGTCATTCAATAAATACTTAGCCTACAAAAAGTAAACGAAAATTTTGGAAAAGTGGCAATTTATTTTTCAACATAGTCTCCTTTTAGTTCGATACACTTAGCCCAGCGATGCTCCAACTTTTTTAACCCGTCCGAAAAATAGTTTTTGTCAAACTCTGCAAAATAGGCCTCCGTGGCGGCGATGACCTCCTCATTTGATCCATATCTATTCCCGGCGAGTGATTTTTTCAGATTAGGAAACAGAAAGAAGTCACAAGGGGCCAAATCTGGAGAATACGGTGGATGGGGCAGCAATTCGTAGCGTAATTCGACCAATTTGGCCATGGCAACGGCAGACGTGTGAACCGGTGCGTTGTCGTGGTGAAACAGCACTTTTTTCTTCGCCAGATGGGGTCGTTTTTTCTTTAATTCGGCGTCGAATCGGCCCAATAAATCGGCATAGTAAAGCCCTGTAATTGTTTTACCCTTCTCGAGGTAATCGATGTAGATCACACCTTGTGAATCCCAGAAAACGGTGGCCATAACTTTTCCGGCAGATTTTACAGTTTTCGCCTTCTTTGGAGCACGTTCCCCGGTCTGGATCCATTGTTTTGATTGCTCCTTGGTCTCTGGTGTGTACCAGTGGATCCAAGTTTCATCGACGGTCACAAAACGACGCAAAAACTCCGCTGGATTCCGCTTAAACAGAGCCAAACACGTCTCCGATGTGGTCTCACGGTTGCGCTTGTTTTCCGGTGTGAGTAAACGCGGCACCCATCGCGCCGACAGCTTTCTCATGCCGAGTTCCTCGTGAAGAATATGATGCACTGTTCCTTCTGAAATGCCTACAGTCTCAGCTAGCTCCCGAACCTTCAATCGGCGATCTGCCAATACGAGATCATGGATTTTTTTAATGTTTTCCTCCGTAGCAGCTGTTTTCGGTGCACCTGGACGTGGTTCATCAAAAACCGACGTACGGCCACGTGCAAACTCGTTGAACCAATTCTTGACGGTGGCCATCGATGGAGAAGAGTCACCGTACACAGCATCCAAGCGCTCTTTGATTTCGATGCGCGTTTTCCCTTCCAAAAATAGAAATCGAATTACCGAACGATATTGCTCTTTTTCCATTTTTGTAAAACCGATCGACACGTTCGCTTCCTTAAGTTGTCAAATTAAAACAAATGAAGGGATTGGAATGAAAATTTGAAAAAAGAATTAAAAAAGAATGTGCTACACTGTGGTAAAACTCTTTTGAAACTACAGCGCCCTCTGGCGATGAGGCTAGGTACTTATTGAATGCCCCTCGTATGCTAATAAACTGGTTCATTCAAAGTAGCATCATTTGTATAACATGTTCAATCAAATCAACATTGTTACACGGATTACGCGATTTATCAATTAAAATGGTATTTGTGTGGAATGCAGACGCAGATATGATCATAACTTTAGAAATATTCAGCCGAGTTGAACATGATACAGGTTTATTGGCTAGTCAGTTATTATCTTATGTTTAAACCAAGTTGTAAGCGAACGGAAATAATAAAGAAGTTTGCGAAGGAGAAGTCAAGGGTCAAATAACATACATTCAGCCTATGTGAAGGCGTTAGTGCAGTTTATAGTACGTAAAGGTCCTATTGCATTACGATGACACATCGGCACGAAGCCAGTTTACCTTCTTCGATCCCGGAATGCCATACCCAGTAATCTGCCTTGAGTTTATTTCTGTCTATCAGTAACTTAAAATTTTGCACAATAATCCATGAATACAATTCAAACTAAGTGTAAAGCGTCTAATTATATTACATAGCGTAAAGTTACATTCTAAATATCAAAGAGATGTAATATTGATTCAACATCATACTGTAAGTCATTGCGAATTTCTAAGCTAAAGTTATAGAGAAAATTATTCGAAAGCGAAAAATAATACCCCGCGTCATATACCTTCAAACATTATTCTCCATCCTTCATAAAATTTCTATTAAAAAGCATGTTATGTTGTTTGGTAATGGCCTCGCTCCAATTGAGTTGTCAACATTGAACATTTCACCAAAGCAAAATAAATATTTCTATTACGGAATCGAATGCAGTGTCAACGCACCGTCAGGTGTTGACAGAACTTGTGAAAACACTCAAGCAAAAATCTCCCTGAGATTGAAATTGTTTTCAATGACGGTAATATAAACATTAGATTACGTCATGTGCTCTTATGGCGATCAACAAAAAATTCGCATCCGGCTTCAAATGATGAAAAGTCCACGATAATACTGCAGCAAAAAAGAGGGTAAAACTTGTAAGAAACCGGTCGACAAGTATCTCGATGTGAGCAAGGTCTACGAAAACTTAGAGAGTCGAGAACAATGACAATTTGTTTTGCATGTAGCAACTCTGAATATGTCTGGTGTGACATGTTAAACAATAGACGCGCTCTCAGCAATTAGTTGCGCCCGCATCGTCAGCATCATCAGCACCAGCATCGCTAATAGCCGTGACGAATATAAGCCGTCATTAGAGACCCTTTGTCACGTAACGCGAAAACCAAGCGGAGAATCATCGCCGAGGTAATCACCGACACCGATAATCCGATAGATACGGACGGGTTAAGCGATCGCCGCCATTGCAAAAAGTATTACGAAATACACTATTAAAATATGCAGCTTTTCCTCGCACGGCACCAAGCGAAGGACTCGGGCGCAATCTAAGGTTGCCTATTATCCGCCACGCTCCGAAAACCACCAAAAGGTAACAAGAACAGCGGAAAAATTTTGAAACTTATTGCACAAGAGACGCCCCATATTAAACAATAAAGGAGTAACTAATAACGTCGATTATCTATCTGAAATCAGTTAATTGATGTTTACTGCACCGGTAGTAGGAGCGCAATAGAAGAACCGCCCACAATAGCCGATCCGATCTTACTATACAATGTTACTTACCGAAACCGCGCAAGCGTTGTTGAGATATGAATTCTTACCTGTAACAAGAAATAAAAGGCATCGTTAGAGATATAAAAACATAGATAAGCAAGTTCAAAATGTTAACAAGGCCCACGTAGTTGTTAAGTCATTATATTAAAAAAAAACAAAGCCGTGGAAAGTGCACAAAAGCAATGGAGATGCGGTAATAGCAATTACTGATGACATGTAAACGAATTACGAGCATTACGTTGAAGATTACATACGAACAGTCATCGAGTAGGACTGCCCGCCAATTACGAAACAATGAACAAGAAAGTTTTTAAAACAAAGAATGGAAAGCGCTTGTGAATACAAAATCTTATCACGTAGCGACTGAAAACCGCAATGGAAAATTAAAATTAAAAAAAAAAATTAAATACCAATTCGAAATATTTCAATAAGCAGTAATAATATAGTTCACGTTTTCGCTAGATCGACTTCCTTCATCTCAAGGACTGTTTGAGATAGCCACGTTTGGATAATACATAGACGTAATGCGACATCTTTGACCATATGGACCGAACGAACTTACTTGGCCAGGCTATGCGGAAGCTTCGGACATAAAATCGATGTGAAGGTTATTTTTATTCTCAAGGGTGGGATTAACATTGTATGAATAAACTGTATTTTATCTGGAAAACATGTAGAGGACATCGAATCATCATAAAGGTTTACCATTAAATAAGGTATGTTGTTAATCCAGAGCTTACAAGTATCTTTGGATTATACAGTTGAAGATCAACTTCAATCAAGCGTGAAGATTCTAGATTATTGTACGTTTCCATCTGAGATCATTGCTATATTTGTCGTATTGCTTTTCTAATTTACAATACTGTGATTTTTGGAGTCGATAAAATTATTTGGTTTGACCTTATTGTGTACTAAGTAACATATGTCATGTTAGCCATAACTGACACAATATAGAGCAAAGCAATGAACCTTGAAAGCGAGCTATGGGTATAAATCATAAATCCGCCAACAATGGTCTATATGACAGTACGCTTAGTAGAAATAGTTTCGAATATTTCACTGTATGGCCCCGAGACGGCGCGTGCGGTCTCCACGAGCGCAACCGGTCACGATCGAGAAGAATCGATTTTTCATAAAATTGTGACCTTAAATTTCAATGATAGAGGCAAATATTTGCGAGCAAATCCAGATGCGGATGATGAAGACATTGGTTTTGAAATGTAGTTTTACACTTAAAACGATATGTACAGAGTACTATAAGAATAAACAATCAATGATCAAACAATAGGTCACTATAATTACTGAGTAGACAGTTAACATCGAGTAGTTTGAACCCACGCAACTAGGATCACAGAAATTGAGCAACACTCGCGGAGATATTTTGCACAAAGTAAACATTTTATTACGCAATCAGTTTCTAAATAAAGATAATCTAAATTAGAACTAACAAGTAGAGGAATGCATAAAAGAATTCCCACATTAAAATGCAAGGTCTTTTAATTGGGAGGCTTTGATTATAATAAGGCATGTCTAAGAATAGTAATACACCAAAATTCGTGAGACATTAGACTAGTACCTAATAATTAATTCAAAAATCAGCTAGATAATTGACACAAATAAAACATGAAACCTTATAATGACGTAAATCCAGTCGGTCGTTATGATATGGTTCTGATATTTGGCCATTTTTTATGTATTTGAGACAAGGCTATTTTGAATTTTAACGTTACTACTCATAAGTTGCTTATTATTGAACGCTTCCGTCAATTCTATATTTGCTTGATCTTTTCAATTTCGAAATTGGATATCTCAAATTGACAAGGCATTGGATTTTAAATATTGAAACGGTAGACCACAGTGATAGAGTCCTCTCTAGGCTTCTAGAAACGGAATCCATAGATAAACAAAACAAACACTACAAATACGGCATTCAGATGACATAACACAATTCAAGATGGTGCATTTGATAAAAACAGGTTGTAAGATGGCACCACCTTGACCAAGCCACTTGTCCACTATACACTTAATTGCTATAAATTCTCGCCCTGACACTATTAACATTTCTCGTGGATCGTGGCTTGCATACCTGAACGTAACTTCTGACATTAAAGGAATAGAACTTAATAGTCTTAATGCTATGGATTGATATGCTGAATTCCTTTGTGCTTGCGATAATGTTTTATAGGTCGTATTGAATTGGAATTGGCTTGTTGTATATTGTATTTTACAAGAACTGGAATACAGTTTTCTTGATTATTATTCTAGTTAGTCACATTGAGAAAATTAAACATAATTGAAACATTAATAATGCGATTAAAACTGTTCAGTTTTAAAATCATTAATATCTCTAATGAACTGTATTTCATTTGTATGATTTGCGCAAGAGTTTTATGTTTTATATCTGAACAATGGTCCGGATAGTTAATTTTAATTGGAACAAAAGGCAGACAGTTTAAGAGCTTAAGTAGTTTTAAAATAAAAGGAAGCGTAATGAGCCGGTTGATCAATCAAACGGCACGCGCTAGGCTGCGCTTACGCATCAAATTAAGGTTGCCATGCGCGGTTTAAAAATATTTCAATGCTTAATGTTCTTTCGCAATATTCGTACAGTAGGTAGTCAAATTAAACAGTTTACTTAAACATCATTGTGCAATGCCGAGTTTCATTAAAATAATTCAACATGCTTTTAAGAAAATCTACTGTACAGACTCGAATTAAAATCAACAGAAAATCATATAGCCACAAACTTAATAACGAACGCATTAGTCTTGATCTGTAACCTTTACCGTTTTAAATCTTACGATTAATCGCAAATACATTATCATTACGCGCACGCGACGTTCCGATGATAAACCACTTACTTTCGTCTTGATAAACATGTCTTGAGGACAAGTAACGTTATAATTTGCAATGCTGGCTTCAGCGAAGACTACGATTCGATACAGTTTCATAATCTCGCGACAAACCAGACGTATGTAAGACCCGTTTTATTGATTGTCGATCGCAATCATTATTATTATACATTACGCAATTTTCTGGACACACGCGTGCCGGACATTAAGGAGTGGTCAACAAACAGTTATGTCGCAAATAGGCGGTTATAGTTTGTAATAAATAAACGACCAGCTTTCCGTCGTTCCGCAAACTCAAGGAGATCAATGCATGCAATTACCTACCACTACAAACGTATATACTTTAATTTGTTGGGGACTTATCTCGGTAATTACGTAAATAAGCAGCCTTCGTACGCACTTTGAGAGTTAGTTGAGAATAAATCTAACGATCGCGTAACAAGAACATAAGAAGGCAAAATAGTTGTTACAGTTATTTATTTATGTTATTGGAAAGTGTGGAGGATACAGTTAAACGTGGCAATCGGCGTGTCCTGGCGGTTAAACTCGAGTCAACACAAACAAAGGCCGATGGAAAGTTAGCGCGAGTGCACAAGCCGAGCTCTGAATACAAATCGTCAACAATACATCAGCCGAGAGAATTTCCCAACGCTCTGTTACTATGAAACTAGAACGTGAAGAAAGCTTTTTTTATTCACATACGAAAAAGTCTATAAACAATTGTCGTGCTACGATCATTCCGCGGGGCACGTCGGCAAGGTTGGCGGCATTGTTGAAAGCACCGGCCACCGTGACACTCCCAGCCCAGTCGTTGGTTAATCACTTCACGTTTTGTACTGACCGCAAAAAAAATCGGGCACCTTGCGGAGCAAGGCCATGCGCTTGTCTTAGTTTCCATCGCTCATTCGAAATAATTACGGCAACAATGCACACGGTCTCGTTAGAGCGCAAAGCTTAAACAATCGCGACACTATTTTTACGAAGGCAAACTGGGTATCGCAAACGAAAGGATGCAACCGCGATGAGCCTTAGCATCGCGGCCAAATGTCAAGTCGGTGTATTCGCTGTGAACTTTACGGCTCACCTGTCTGTTGCTACGTGCATTCAATCGGCGGTTTGTTATGTTACAACTTATAGATTTCTGAAAGGAAAGAACCGGTGACTGTTACGGCAAGTATTGCTCAACCAGACTTCGCGCGACACCGGTTAAACGTACCCAATGATCATAAACCGAATCAAGGTTATTCTTTATGAATCACGTGACTAATAAGCGTTAGCATTTCCCTATTTCACGAGGATAATCTTGTCCAGCGTACACTGGTAGCTAAACCGAATTAGACTTTAAGAAAATATGTGACCTATTTAAGTCATAGTCGGACTGCGGTACAATCGAAACTAATTAAAGATTCGATGGAGCGCAGCGTTGCAATTGCAAGGCTTTAGCGCACGGCACAGTGCCGCCCTCACCGTTCTATGATCTAGTACAGGTTCGGTGCATAGCTTAACACAATTACAAAGCGGGTTAGGCTCGTGTTTTATCGAAGGCGAAATCGAGTTGGGTGACCGTGCCTTTCACGGAGCCCGGCCACGCCCACCGGACACCACGGGCGACTTGCCTTCACTGCCCTAATACTACCATATCTAGTTCGGCCATTATTCAGTTCGGTATAGTTCAACCCGACGTTATCATTACAATTAAGCTAGACCTATTTTGTAACTACTAGGTACCAATTTCTCACCCACAAGTACCGCATTAGCTGATATCTTCGTTCTTTTCAATAAACGGCGTTACAAATAATAAAGATAGTACGAATATAATTTCGTGACTGCGGCAAGAAGATTACGTTACAGTGCTCGTGCAGATTGAAATTGAAAAAAATATCCGATCATTGTTTCAAAACTCTCGAAGATTTCTACGTAGTTAGTGGTTGCAAACTAGGCTAATGAACATTTCTCCTTGAGGTTACACAGCCGCTGTTGAACAATGAAGCACCGGTGTGATATATACTAAACAATACGTAAATAGAGTCAAATTAAGCACGACACTTGTATTTTTTCGTATTTAGGCCTCGCGGCCTTCCTGTCTCGCGGCGGGCGTTAATTCGCCATTCAATTTCCAATTAAACGCTTGATTCTCAATGCCAGCTGGGTCGGAGGTGGTCGCTCTACAAAACTTAATAAAAGGCGGGTGGTGGTGCGCGGCTCGCCAGTGCCCGAAACACCGCCACTGGCCGACGCCTTTGTCTCCTTCGGTCCTTTCACTTTGCGCGCTCATGAACGACTACGTAGCGTACTACACAATTAACAAAGAAAGCCCGACTTAGATAAGTTTATGGATTAACTAACGTGATGTGTTTAAGTGTCTATATATGTGCAATATAACTAAGAAGTGATGTTTTCCAAACTTTCAGATGGTGAGAGGGGCGGCCCTAGCGCTTGTGCTGGCGCTGACATGGGTGTGCTCTCGCGCCAGCGTGCTCGTGCCCACGTACGTGCTGCCGCCTGACTCGTTCGTGCGCGATCAGCGCAGCCTCGGTGGCCCGGCGCCTGACAGCGATCACGCCGAGTCACAAAGAACTATCAAACGTCTCGTCGGCGGACATCTCAAGATAAAACCCGAAAAATACGGAACCGCGAAAAACTCTTTAAATTACAACGAGAAGAGCGCGAGCGGTAAATTCGCAGGTGTGATCGCGCCGGACCAGTCAGGTGGCAACGTGGGATGGAATCAAGGGATATGGGATGATGGCATGCTCATGTCCAGCGCCGGCGAAGGAAAAGACGCTCCGAAAACTAAGGAGGTCGATGAAGACAAAAAGACGCTGGCAGATCAGGTGGCCGAAGGCAAATATGGTCTAATTCAGAATGAAATTTTCGCTAAAGCTCCTAAACGACCTGGAATTGTTAGCTACGAGCCAAACGCAGAGACCAGATCAAAAGATAACCTTCAAAGTCTCGGTGGACTCAAAAAAGATGAAATCTGGCTGGCAGAGGATCATCTGTTAGTTTTAAAAGGGGGATCATTCCCCGAGCGAACACAAGAGGCTGAAGGTAGACCATGGCCACCGATCGACAGCTATGAAGCGCCTAACAGGCAAGTAAAGCTACCACAGAAACCCAAAGTGCCACCGCCCTTTCCGGTACGACTTTCCGACAACGGACCGCTCGTTTTCCTCACGCCAAACGGCAGTGTCCCTGCGTCCCTTTTCCCGTCCTTCTTTACAGGAGAGGGCGAAGGCCCTCTACCTCCTCCGCCATTCCTCTTTCCATCGGGAGCGCCCTACCCCTCGAGTGATAATCAGGGAAACACTACTTCCGGGGGAGCGCCGCAGTCAGGTTCTCCGTTCCCATTCCTACCCGGGAATGCGAGCGAGGGAGCATTCCCCTTCCCCCCATCCATGAACGGCTCTTTTCCAGAAGGCTTTCCACCGGGCGCAGTGTTTCTACCACCACCGAGCAACCAGTCAGACCTATACGACGAAGACGACCCTTCGATCTACTATCCGCCGCCCTACAATTTTTCTTACCGCGCTGACTACAACAATAGAGTGCCTGCGGGCCCACTAGTACCTGGAATAGTACTGCCTCCTCCACCAGACTTTTTTGCTCCATTGGAGGAGAGCACGACGGAGGCTGTGAAGACTACCACCGCTAGACCGTCTACCACGTACAAAAGGATAAAGACGACCACGAGACCGACGCCTACGTATACAGTGCAACGTACCAAGTACAAGACGCGACCTACCACAACTGAGGCGCCAAGCACTACTGAAATACCGACCACGATCACGACACCACCAGTCGAGATCGTGACTACTTTGAAAACGAGGAAGCCGCAACGTATACCGTCGAGACATCCTGTAAGAGTTCATAACCTGCCAGATGAAAATACAACAAGGACGAAGACAGAGAAACCTGTTTACAAAACACGAACGAAGGTTACATCGAAGCCTCTCTCCGTGTCTGTTATTTACGATTATCCAGAAGCTGTATACGACAACAAAGTACCGACGACATCGGAGAAACCATATATACTGTATGACGTGCCATTGAGGCCTACAGTGACCTCAAACGATATCTCATCAACGCAAGTACCGCTGAGAGCACATTATTCTAATGTACAGAACGACGTGCCTACTACAAAACTGCAACCTGTCTACAACAACCGGAAACCAACCAATGACAATGCGTTTACGTCGTACTACTTCTATGATGAGCAACCAAAGACCTCGCCGTCCCCAGCCACATTTTTCGATGGCAGGAATTACTACAAGACAGTCCCAGTCAACCAGACGCCTTACCCACAACAGCAGAATGTCAACACTCAGACAGGCTTTAACCCAGCAGTGGATATTTCGTATGGAGCTATTGACCAAGCCGATGCATTGTTCCTTTGGCCACAAAAGCAGGGGCCGAGAACTCTTACACAAGAATACTTCAGTATACAGAAACCTAGAACACAACCTGTCTATGTGCAACAACAGAAACAGAGGCCAGAAGCTTTCTATCAACAAATCGCTGATATACAACAGACTATTGATTTCTTCACAACAAAGAGACCTAAATCGCACTCTCACAGACCACATACGCACAAACCAAAAGCTATTACTGGCCGACCAGTCTATCAGTTTACTTACCAAACTCAGCCGAGGCCAGAACAATTGCCTTTCCGTGCACCTAAATTGGACCCTGAACCTTTCAGGCCTATGGTGAGTTACAGCAAGCCTTTCAATGTGGCAAATGACTTCAATGCTATAACACCATCAGTTTCACCTGGTTACAATCATCAATACCTTGTCGAAAATGTTCCTGTGACGACAGAGTCGCCAACTTCCAGCAGGTACTATCCTACGACGAAAACATACGAAGAAGACTATGACGACGCTCAGTTCCCGAAGGATGTTCGGAATAAGAAAAACAGACACCAGATACAGAGTGACCAACCAGCGCCTGTACATCATGTATCTAGATATCCAAACACAACGCCAAACCCGATTAGCCAAGGGTATTATACGAAACAGGACGAGACATACTTCGATGACATAACAAAGAACTCGTTTGACGTGTTCGGTAAGAAGTTAGAGGACAACACTCACGATGTCAACGGATTAGCTGTGACAGCTCCACTCGACACGGTCAGGACGCCGATAAACAATAATATTAACTTGCAATACGCCTACGATATCGTCGAGAACCACAGCCCGAACCCACCGTCTTTGGATAGAGATACTCTTGTTAACTTCCATCTACCAAGGCCTACAGTTAACCCAGAAAGTGAATCAGTGCCACAAGTGAACGCTGAGCTGGTACAACAAAAGCCACCCTCTTTAGAACACGATACATTAGTCAATGATCGTTTTCCACGACCAACGATAAATCCTGACAGCGAGTTCATCCCTATAGCGAACCCTGGCTACAGGACATCACAGCAGTACAGAGCGCCGACGCAAGTGCAAAGGCCTCAGTTTACAGGCGAGCAGTATGACCTGAACAGGCCTTCATTAGTGGAAGACACGGCTGTTAACTACAAGAGGCCGCTGCCACCGGTGAACCCTGACGCGGAGTGGATAGGGCCGGTGAACACGGCGGGCGAAGGAAGGCCCGGTTCGTTCGTCTCCTACAGGCTACCTGGAGAGGGAGCACACGTGTACTTCCTGACACCGCAAGCCGCGGCGCAGGCGGCCCGCGAGAGGTACCGATCGCCGGGCTACGGCCGGTGAAACCAAAGCTCTAGTCTGAACTGATAGCGTCGCCCGCATGCGACGCGCCGTGTAAATAAAAGCGCAAATGTGATGTTAAAGTGTCCTAAGTAGTGTAAGAGACTAGCGGGATGGCCCGCGTTGCCATAATATTTAAACAGCTAGTTTTAGCTTTACGTGAGAACAAGTTCTCAAGCGATGTTGTGAAAAACGAACGCTCTACTTTTGATACGTTATTTATTAAATTATTTTCTAAGAGTCTGTGGTGCATGCATAATGATAGTTAATTTATTTATGTCAGTATTCAACGAACTATAAGGAATGTTGTGATATGAGTGCCGATGATTGTGGCATTGTTATTGAATGTAATGATGACAGCAATTGTTAATTGTATAAAATTGTTATTTAAAAAATTGATGACGAATCAATGTGATTTTGTATTGTACTTTTAAAACAAAAAGAATTTGAAATAAAATAATACAAAACGTTATGATAAAATTTGTGTTTTTGTTTCATCCTCCCCGTAACGATTAATGCATAATAAGGCCCGAAGAACCAAAGGCTGTAAAAACTGTTAACTGAAACAAGTAATTGATCGAATGCCAGATGTAATGATGTTACTCAACGAATGATAACTAAATCAAGTTGATGACGCAAAAATAGTTCAGGACAGTTTTTGCCAGCCGTTGTTCAAGCATTGAATGGTCGGCAGTAAACTAAGCCAGGGACAAAAACTGCTACCTTAGAACAATTACTCGGTAATGTGTATCATAAAAAACGTTTGCAACTTGACCTAACAGGACAGAAGGTCATTTGGTCACTTTCTCTAAGCTATTGCGGTCCTGGTAACTATTACTTGTTATGAAAGTAAATGGCAGTTAATTTACTGTTATATTAGTCTGACCGATAAAATGCAGTATTTATAGGTGGTTATTTAGTTCAACGACCGCGTACTGTATGATAGAGAGCAATAAATAAAATAAATAATTTACGAACTCATTTACTACAGATGTTTCTAAGTTTGTAAATAAAAGACAGAAATGCGAATAATAATAATCTAGGGCTGTTGGATTCCTCGAAAGAGTTACTACGGCCATGGAAAGCAATGGGCAACTTAAGGTACAGGAGTGTGTTTTAGACAGTAAAAATATGACATTCCGTCTCGCTGCACCCAGAGCAGAAGTTATTTGATACTTTCCCACTAAAAGAAAAACTAGGTCACATTTTGGTAAACCTAAGTACCGCCGTGGACGTTTTGCTGCTGAAATTAATTAAAAAAAAGGTCGTGCTTCTATTGCAAAATTGAGCACAAAATGCTAAATATTCTAACGTAAAGCGAAATTTGATGAATGAGAACTCTGGTGAATAGAAAGACCTGGTAAAAAACTGAAAATCTGACAATTGTTAATATTTAAGTTAGTATTACCACTAAATATGTAATGGAGAGGTCAGAAACAAAGTTGCTTCGAGTAAAATACTAATTCCTCGCATCTAGTCTGAAAGATGACACAACTGTGCGAGGTTCTACGATGACGAATCTTAACTATATTCCAATTCTTTAACTTTATCCTAGAAACTAACCTTGTTTTAACAATATTATTTAGCCATTCGTTCCAAATATATTCATAACAAAAACATGTGGGATTTCTGACACTACACGTTGTATACAAAATTAATTCTGTTCAGTCGCGCGTATTAGAGGTAACATAGAACTTATGAATATGAATGAATGATATTCATGAGTAATCTGAACTTGACTTGCATTGTACAGCTTTAAATTCAACAATACATAATGTAGTTTTATAACTTGATGCAAGGAATAGTTATAAATGATAATATATTTTTTTGCGAAACTGACAAATACCCCCAAGCTAAAATCAATCTATCAATAGCCTTTCTTTTTCCTATCTCTGTCGAGGTCGGCCTTCAGTCTAATTAGACGCAGCATTTTTTTAAGGTCGCTTTTGGGTGGAGCGAGAGGGCGTGTCATACTTTTTGACTACAACCAAACAGCTATGTTCCTTCAGTTGCCCTTTGCGTTCTAGGATCATGAGTTACCTTTTCAGAAATCATCCCATGACCCTAGCATGCAATGGCTCTGCTGGATTGCTACGTTTTGTTGACATCTCTTTGAAGCGCGCGTGTAATATTACGCGCCGTAGTCGACTCAGGTTCGGTCCAGGTGGTTGCTGGGCAAGCGGACGGCGAGCTAAATCGGATGCAACTGAGTAACAGTTTTTTTTTTTATAATAATAATAAGACTGGCAAGGAATTCCACACCATAGCTGTATACACAATGAATGTTTAGCCAAAACATTTTGTGCGTATGCGTGGGATATTCACCAGATACCAGTGCACCAGATCACTGCAGTGGCCTGGTGGAAAATGCTTTCGGATTGGGGATTTTGGACAGATTAGATTCATTGGCAAAATTTCACAGATGTGACGAATATCAATGAGGGTTTTCGAAAATGACATTCACCAGGTAGCAGCACTGAGCCATCAGGTCCAGGCACCTGTCAAAACGCTTATGTTAATGTAAGTGGCCTTTCGGCTAAGTGGCGCCAACTGGTGTTGGGAATTTTCCTAGAAACCCTCATTAGAAAACCTCATCACACCACCTCAGATTCACATCAGGTTAATAGCATCAGCTTATAACACTGTTCGACCACAGGCTTACTTTTTGTGAAAGTTACACCCGAACCCAGTAAGGATTGGTGTTGGATGTCTTCCAATTTTCTGTTCAAGGACACGCTAGCTTGGACACGATATTTCTCAGCACCGTTTTATAACAGCACTTAAGAAATACATAACTACCATTTTATAAACTACCATAGGTAAATCGGTATAAGACAATGCAGCCCCAGGTAAAACCAGCAGCTTCAAATGTACATGCAATTTACAACTAAAGATTACAATTGGCGTAAGTCTTACACAGTCGCCAATAACAGGTCAGCCAGCATTCACAAAATAAGCAATGTTAATATAACGCAAAAGTAACTACTTTTATTTTATTTTATATAATAACTATTATATAAAATAAAATTGCAATGGATTAATGAATCAAATTTTTTGCTTCACATTTTATAAAGTAGACTTAGCGAACAATTATGACGAAATAAGGTTAGTGAGTGCCGGGAGGAGACCCCCTTTAAAATATACAGAGTTATCGCGTGGACCGCTTAATACAGGATAGTTTGTCCTAAGTTCATCAGTCGCAATCGGCGAGTGACATAAACGAGGGTGTTACGCAAAAATATTATTTTTTGTTTTAAGTGGGATAAAGGTTATCAAAATTCCTTTGTGTGCTTTTATGCGTAGTACAAATTATTCAAATAAAAAAAAAAAACAAATCACATGGAATCACATTTCACTCGTTATTGGTGATCTTCACAAAGGCAAGATGCGTTATATTCAAGCGTGTATGTATGAACGTAAACAAAGCAATGGGAGTATGGAATCTTTTATACACCGTTAAATTTTGGTCGTTTTAATCCCGCGGAGGGTCGATTCGGTACATGAAACACTATCGATTTGTAAAGATAAAATTAAAAAATAAAGTACTTTTTTTGTAAAACTCGAGTTAATATACGCATATACGAAATCAATTTCTTTAAGTAAACGAGTCAATGACCTTGTAGGTAGTTGCCGGTCGTTGCGTACTAACTACCTACAGTTCAGTGGCCTCGTTTAGCTGAAGTTTACATGAAGAAATTAAACTGTGAAGCCCCTAGAGGACACCGGTGTCCGCACACGTCTTTCTATTGTCTCTAATTACGGTATTCAAAAGGTAAAAAAAGTACTTTATTTTTTAATTTTCTCTTTATAAATCGATAGTGTTTCATGTACAGAATTGTTCATCCACGGGATTAAAACGACTAAAATTTAACGGTGTATATTTATAAAAGGAGAAACTGGCTGAATGACATCAAACCACTGGGACTAGGAGCGAGGAATTTACAAAATCCATAAAAGTATGAAAAACTAAAAAACAAAAAAAGTACGCGGGCAAAATTACTGAGAGACTTAGAATTTAGTGTAAAATAACGGAAGGATCTTAGCTGGTGGTTTTTATTAATTTTTGCTTCGATCCTTGGGTATGGGCATTGACTTTTATGTATGTTTAAAGGTATGCAGAACATGATGGAAAGTATTATTTAGCGAATCCTTGCAACTTGGAAGATTTTTGTATTTTAATTCCTAGGTATCAATTCGACGTAGTCGTGTAGCACATAATGTTACTATCTTATATTAAAGTTTCTTTATAGTGTGCTGAATAATGAAGTTATTATTTCTCTATATGTATGTGTATGCTAATGATAAAGTAGCAAGTGGAGTGACCTGTGTCTGGCTCCTGCGTCTGCGGCGCGTCCTGCAGCGGCGCGGTGTAGAGGCGCAGGTACACGTCCACGGCGACGCGCGCGCAGCGGAAGTAGAAGGGGTGCGCGCGCAGCACGTCCTCCAGCCGCAGCAGCCCCACGTACGAGCGCAGCGTCATCTTGCGCATGCAGTACGAGTGGAAGTCGAACTGGTCCTCCATTATTTCCGAGAAATGCTGTCAATTAAATTATTGGGCTTACATTATTCTACTAATATTATAAACTTCAAAGTTTGTGTGTATGGATTTTTGCAATTCTTTCACGAAAAAACTACTGTATGGATTTTAATGAAACTTTACGATGTAATCTGTATAATTACAGCTTAAATCAGAATAACACATACGCTATAATTTATAAAGATCTAGCTCGTGCCCGCGACTGCGCATAATTGGTACTTTGAGTAGGATTGTACATAAATTATAGGATTGTTTCTAGTTTCATTTTGTACAGCTGTTTTTATCGTAAAAAGAGGCGGGAAGGAAATATTGCCCAAACAACTGCTTTTAGGCGCCATTTTTCCAATATGGTGGCGCGAACGGCAAAAATACGAGGTAGCAAAGTTGAAACTCGGAAAGTCCACATCAAAATCTATAAAATTAACAAAACCTTTCCAGGCAAAACTACCAAATGACTGTACTATAATTCCATAAGATACTATCGAATGACGTAACAATACAACGTGTCTCTTTTTCAAAATCAATAGGTTCAATATCTGGCTAGAAATATTGATTTTTCTAGTAAAATTCACTCTGTATACCACTACTACGAATAAAACTAAATAAAATAAAATAAATTAAATAAGTAACATACCCTATCAACTTCATGTGCCTTTTTGAGGGCCTCGCCCCATTGCTGTAGCCGCTTATATGACGCTGCGGCCTCCGTCTGGAACCACATACACTGCATCTCGTTCAGGTTCTCTGTCGCCGGTACACCTGCAATGATGGATAACATAGTTATTTTTTTTTAATAGGGATAAAACATTAAGAGTATTCTGTAACTACGCCCATTATCTACTTGGTGGCAATAGTAGAAGTCTTGGGAGTATTAAGTCGACGGCGCGTAGTGTTTCACGCGCGCCTCGAAATGAACTAGAATACGGAGCGCAACTGAAGGACATAGGTGGTTCTAACACGCTCTCTCATTCCACACAGAGTGGGAGGAATAGTTTGATGATTTTCCAGTAGAGGAGGATGTGGAGGGAATTT
The DNA here is from genome assembly GCA_958295575.1 of Leucania comma. Classification (NCBI taxonomy): domain Eukaryota; kingdom Metazoa; phylum Arthropoda; class Insecta; order Lepidoptera; family Noctuidae; genus Leucania; species Leucania comma. The sequence goes on along the minus strand of OY282477.1, from coordinate 14,655,933 downwards.
TAGACTTACTGTCTGACACGCTCTCTCACTTCAAGAACGGAAGGAATAATAAGATAATTTAAAAAAAAACATAGTCAGTACCCTCCTGTTTTAGAACTGTGGGGTTCTGCAAGGAACTCTAACAAAGATTCTCCAGAGATTCCAAAACATCGCCTTGAGAACGATCTCAAGCGCGCACTGGTTTGTAAGATATACTGGGATACATGAATACCTGGAGATACCTACTTTTAAATAAGCAGTCAGCAATATCAGCAAGAGATAAAAAGAAAAACATAGCAAACACACAAATGAACTGGCCAAGAATTTACTGCAGTCACAGAAAATATCAAACGACCTGGACCAAAGAACTTGACAAACTACAGAATATTTCATATAGTGCCAATTCATTGGAATGTCGTCTACAAAGCTAAGATTAGTGGAACACATCTGGTTATAGTAGCTAGCCGACTGCAGATTGGAAAAAAAAGTACCTTCTCTAGTGAACTTGGCGCACATTTCCTCAGCGCGTTTGACGTGTCCCGCACGTAACATATAGCGCGCACATTTGCTGTTCACGTAGCGGTCGGCTGTGTCCATCGCTTGTGCTTCTTCTAGCCATTGGTAAGCCGATACTGGGTCGCCGGCATGCTGCAATGTAATATGGAGTTGGTTTACTTTATGTTACGTTTAGTCGGCCTGTGAAAATGTTGAACGCTTTTAGAACCTTGTCATATTATGTGAAAACAAAGTGTGGCGTGATTTCGATGATATTATAATCTGTTCATTATCTATGAATTCTACCAACACGTGCAGAGCGGAATGTAATATATCACGTCTTTGAATTTTTGATTCTAGGACCTGCGCGTTTCTTCATGATGATTTTTTACCAGTTTAAGAGCAGTAATAAAGAAATAAGTGACAAAATGCATATTTACAACTAGAAAATCACGGCCAGTCGGGAAATAAGCAAATGTCTTACAAAATTTGGCAAATAAAGAGCTAATATAACAAAGTTCAAAAGCGGTCAAGATTTTCGTTAGGAGACAGTATTGTTTAAGGTTGTGATGCGTCTTTCTACATTCCATACGTGCCCAGTTTGCTTCTCTCATGGTAGTAGTTAGTTGGGTGAGTTGGATGAGTGTGCTGCAAATACCTTTTTAAAGAATAAATAATGTCAGTGTATGAGAATATATCACAAATCCCTAACTAATATCAAGACACGGCTATTTAGCAACTTTGTAATGTAATGACACGTATTTAATGTTTCAGGCAAGATCAATACTTCTTAGTATTGCGAGTGACTTGAATGAATATCGAAATAAAAGCACGCAGTTATATTTTCAACTTTCGGCCAAGCGTTGAAAATACAAAAGCGCGCTTGGAAATGGGCAAAGGCGCGCATGGAAATGGACAAAAGCACTTCTGACGACGTCGTTGAATTGATTGACCCGTGATTGTATTGTAAATACGTCACGTTATCGCTGCTGTAACGTCACGTTCCATCACGTTTCCCCGGGGCCTGCCAGGCACCCTAAAACGTCGTTATATAAAGGGATGATCAAGTGAATACCTAAACATTTGCTTTGCATTTTGGAGAGTGTGCGCGGGAATTACATGACTTGATTCCGCCATCGTCTTTCTACTATCGGACAACCCGACCTACGGCGAATGTCCGCCTTTCCATTGTTAAAACTTCTGCGGCCCGGACTATGCTGTCGAAGGACTGGAATAATTTGCCTGTTGCGGTCTTCACGTCCAGATATAATTTAGTTAACTTCAAGGCTAGAGTGAATAGGCTCTTAATAAACTAGTGCGCTTCACCAACAACGATTGTATCACGGCTTACCATCAGGTGGGGTCGCAATTAAGCACTAGTGAATATCAATAAAAAAAACGCTTCGTCGCGGCGACTGACGACGGCAGATCCCGCGTTAGTATTCCACGTAGGCGAAACAACGAGAACGAAAAGTGAAGCAGCGCGAATAGAATAAACAAATGATACTCTACTTAAACTGTTGCGGTGGCGTACGTGACTTAAACTACGAAATGCGCGGTATGATGAGGAGGTGGAAGCCAAGTGGAAGCAATAATTTAGTTTCATATTTAGGCGTGACGACTTGCGGTGCGATGGCTTGTTATAAATAAATTGTGGCTGAAGCACAGAGCACTGTAGGAGTACCTGCCGCCGTATGGCGTTGAATTCACGTGATCCGCACCCACGTAAGACGACGTGTAATACAAAACTGTACCAACCTTAAAAATTCTTCCTTTAACAATAAACAATTCTATAAGCGTGGGTGTATGTTCAATAGCCGCGTCAATATAGTGTAGCGCTCGATCAGTCTCCTGCTTATAGTCAAAGTGTTGTGCGGCGTAATAATACGCCCATAACAACGCGCTGGCAGGCTGTTTGGTTTCACTGGCGTCAGGACCAAATGTGCCGTTTTTGGTTAGGTTCTCCAAATATTGAAGGATTAATTTCTCTATTGACTCTGCTTTGCTCTTGTCCTGGTATAACGATCTGGAATTGATTAAAGAAATATTTAAGTGAAGTCTATTTAATTTCTTATGAACCAGAAATATTTGATATCATGCCTTCTTATAGTACGCGGCAAATCTGTTGAAACAAAATGGCCGTCGTTGCTTTACGCTGCTGGTTCCGCGCAGCCCCTCGCTTCGATTGAGACCCAAAAATCTGTTATTGCGCATTGAAGGTCGATTATATTTTGGTTCAGCTTATATGCCGCGTATCAGATGAAAATCAACTTCATAGGTACCTGAGATCAACAAATAGGGGAGGTATTCCTTTATGTAGTCCATGTCTGAGGTATTCGTCGACTAGCTTCTCGAAGACAGGCTGCGCAAGCGCCTCCGTCAACTGTAGACGACGCGGCGCTATCGCTCTGGGGAATTCTTTCCTGAAAAACACATAATATAGGATTAATATAAGACATCGTATTACCAAGCCATGTAAAACAATAGGGTGTAACAATAGGTGATCTTATCGCTCTTGTACAGACCACCTTTGCATGGATTTGGCAGAGAAGAAGAAAAGATACGCAGATAATTCCCGAGCATGATATAAAAAAAAAAAAACAGATTGACTGGCAGAGAATGCCATGTTCCATTAAGTCCATCCATGTACACTACTCACTGATTAATCACGAAATCTCAGAAACTATAACACCTACAAATTTAAAATTTGGCAGGTAGGTTCCTAATAGGGCGTAGACATCCGCTAAGAACAGATTTTACGAAACTCCGCCCCTAAGGGGTAAAACGGGGGTTGGAAGTTTGTATGGAGACACCGACTTTCACTAGGGTGAAGAGTCGCTGGCAGGATCTAGTAAATAAATATAACAGACCAGTAGAGGCCCAGTGGTAAAGGCCCGATTTAGAGTTGTACGTCGTAGGTTCAAACCTAGACAGCCAAATTTAAATTTATTTCATCAATACTGCTTTCAAAACGGTGAATAAAAACTTGGTGACGAAACCAGTATTTTTTAGAACCTTTCGAAGAAAAGACGTGACTCCCACCAACCCGGCCTGGGCCTGGTATTATTGGAAACTGGCAGAAAAATTTCTTTTAGGATTTACTTCTTTTACATGCAGGCAGGATGTTGACAGTTTTAATAATATCTTTCAAATATCAGATAAATAGACATGTGGATTGAGTATGTCGTTCATCTGACTTTAAAAATAGTACCTTATGCATCATTCTATAGAAAAATTCACTAAACTTGGTCCTTATCTTTTTAGTCAGTATTAAATTCTTTAGTTTCTATGTATGGAGGTACGGAGATATAATGTAGTAAGTATAATACGTCTAAAGATATAATGTAGAAAGAAATTCGAAGAAAAAATGATCTCAAGACCCTCTAGGAATGAGTTGGCAGGCAAAGTCACTACAAAAACCTACTTGATAAAAACAAAAACTATAAGATATCAAAGACCGTCCTTGTGCCACATTTAACAACCAAAACACACAAACAAAGCACTTGTATTACATAGATCTATTAACACAATCATTATCGATCAGTCGCGTATTATGTAACTAGGCCGCTAGTAACGTTATGTATTACTCAAGATACTGCATTTGACGCCTACATAATATCGACGGCGAAGTACCATGTATAAGTAAACATTTACAGTCCCTAAAACGTTAGGAGGTAATACCTACTATAAATTGACACATTGGTTTAGTTAAGAGGTGTTTCCACAATTTAATTTTATGCAGTTGCTACTAAATATCCGCTGATAATTCACTAAAACATGCGGAAAACTACATTTAAATTATAAGTGCTAAAAAATAATCTTCTCGAAATATCTCAGTTAGTATATCTTAGTTAGTCTCTCGACAGTGAAGTGACCTTCATCGTCGATATAGCGGTCGTAGGCATAGAAATAGATCTAGGAATAAAAGAATGAGTCCGAAAGAGTTGCGGTGGCCCTAGCACGCCTTTTCACCTTGTGTTGAGAAACACAGGAAATTTTTAGTCAGTAAAAGTCTGCCACTCTCTTGCTCCACTAAGAGCGGGTTAGTTTATGATTTTCCCAATACAAAAAAAAAAAAGAAATTGAAATAAATATCATCGGTATTTAATTTACATTTTTATGTTTGTATACATTTTTATTTTGGTGATTGTGAGGGCAGTGATGATCCAGTGGTAACTACCTCAAATTAAGAGTTATAAGTAGTGAGTTCAAAGCACCTTTATGAAATTGATTTCATCAACACAGCTCAGAAAACCGTGAAGGAAAACATGGGAGCATATATGCATATCCAAGCATATCCAATAATAAGCAAAATCGCAGCCGTGACATCCACAAATCCACACTGGACCCGCGTGTGGATTCGAGTGCTAGCAAAAATATACTTAGCGGTGGTCAGGCGGAAGTGTCTTTGATGGTAAATTATAAGGTTGATTACGAGTATGCTACGCTTAGGTTTATGCTATGATTGTGATAGCATAAGTAAATAGTTACACACGCAGGAGCACTAAGAAGGGGTTTTAAGAAACTCAAGGTGTAAGAGGGTGAAAAGGAGAATTTCGTTTGTATGCAAAATCTTATTCCTTGGGTCAATTTATTTTAAACTTGGCACGAATAGTAGCTTAATAAGTAATATAGATTCTCATTATTTATTTTCAAAACTACCCCCATAAGACAATTTAGGGCGTGTTAAATATTGTATGGCGGATTCTTATTTTTGGGGATTATCAACTTGAAACATAGCAAAAACGTTAACTGAAAACTAAAAAATGAGTATTACAGTTTTTATGAAAACATTCTTGCGAACGAAGTCGGGAGTAAAGTACTAATGACCTATATTTCCAAAGGATTAATCTACGAAGTAATAAAGTACCGCTTATCAATTATGATTATTTGCTGCAAACGTTTACTGCGAGTTATTTTAAGAAATGGATTGTTATCTAAATATCAGCAATAAACTTTCGGTTGCATTGAGTAACAACTATAGGCCTCTACACACCAAACGCGCCACTACTCACGCCACCGGCGCCGGCGGTTTTACCCGTGACTAGCATGCCGGTAATAGCCTGCCGGATGAAGGCTTTGATGTGTAGAGGCCTTATAGCAATCGGGTAGCAATGTCTAAAATACTACTACTACAACCAATTCGTAACTAATAACACGTGGAATTTTAACTTTTTATAAAAATTAAAACACATTTGAGCAGACTTTTACACGTAATTTTTTTTGTCAATTTGTACTAGATGAGGCTGGTCTTTCCTAGCCGACTAGTCCATGGAGAAATACCGAAACCAACTCAGTTTCAAATCATATGAGAACAATGCAGGTTAGTGTCTGAGATGATTTTTTGAGGAAAAACCTACACGGATTTGAGTGGACCTGTCCCGTCAGAGCAAATATTTGACTGTATTCGTGTGGCACAACAACACATAATATACAATGTTAAACTTCAATATTATATCTTTACACAGTATATAAAACTGTGCACTGATTGTGAGTTTATTTTAAATTAACGCGATCGAAATGTTTACCGTGCTTCGCTCTGATTGGTCCAGAGCTTGGTGCGAGCGAATCAGAACGCCGAACGTCATAAACGTGTCGATCGCGTTGACGTAAAAATCTCACACTAGGCACTCTGTACGTGTTTATCATGTAACTCCATCTAAACCACGCATCGAATTTGTTAACGGATTTCACCAATAGAAAGAGTGATAAACAAAGATGGTGTATATAATTTGGTTCCGAGTGAAGCCAGGGTGGATCGCTAGTATCCTATAAAAAACATATAAAACTCACTTATATACATCAAAGAAGGCCACTTTTTCATCGGGATTAGTAAGTTGTTTAGCTTGTATAAGTTTTTCATAATACATCACATTCTCAGGGTTCCTCTTCAACAAGTCTTCGTATACCGCTTCTGCTTCCTTAAACCTGAAAATTATTTAAAGGAAATATTCTTAATTTAACAGGTAACACTTGTTAATAACATGTGTAGCAACCATAACTACTGACTTTAATGGACCTTTTTTTTTTTTTTTTTTTTTTGGTAGGTAAAATCAATGACTTGACGACTTTAATGGACCTACCACAAGCACACATCACCATGCGTGTGATTAGTAAAACTCATACACTTTTACATGGTGGTGTTCTGTATACAAACTGGCCTGCACAGGCAGAACTGTGGCGTAACTTGTGCGTGTGATAGGCCTTTCATAGAGTAAAAAGATAATTGTCTTGTTGGTCTAAAAAAAATCTTTAAGCTAGAACTACATTAGACCGACGCACACGTGTAACACGCCTGATTTGTACGTAGAAGGACGTCGCGGGCGTGGATCAAGTCTAGCTCTACTAGTCTACAAGTCAAATCGGCGTGTGTGGCACATGTATGCACAGTGTAGTTTTAGCTTTATGGTCTATTGTAATAAACATACGTATTATTTCTGTCATTGGAATACTTAGATATATGAGATATTGATTGAAAAGACAATGTTAAACTTTCCTAACAAGTATAGGACAATTTTTAAAAGACACAAAATAGTGAAAGTAATTTTGTGGCCTGAAAACGACAGACGACGACGCCGTCACTTCGTGTGCAATATATATCAATATAGATCAGTTATCACGGTTTTTATACTTTATTATTGTGAGAGATCAATTGCGTATTTTGATTAGGTACTGATAATTAAGAATTTAAAAAATTAAATTAGACAGTGGTCTACCTAAAACTAATGTCAATTTAGGTACTACAAACCTTTTCAATTTCAAATAATATTCGCCTGAGGTTTCCTTAATGGATAACTTATCAAGTATTTGGGCTGAGAACTTGTGTAAGTGCTGCAATGCCCTCTCATATTGTCCGGACTCTGCCAGCACCATATTCTGGTAGAGAAGCAGTTCTGAGTGCTCATAGTCATAAGGCCCCTTCATCTGGTTGGTGCGGAAAGCGTCTAAGATGCTGTTTGCCATCTCATAGTCACCGAGAAGATGGTAACTCATGGCGAATCCGATCCACGAAGCTCTCTGTGTCGGTCTGAGCATGAACAGCTGGTAACGTGTATCCTGGAAATAAGTTGTGTGGTTGTGAGTAAAACCATTTACATAAAATGTAATGGCTTATGTCTTTGATTATCTATATATTTATATAAAGGAAGAAACTGATAGATTGATATAACAACGCACAGCGGAAACCACTAGGACTAGGAGTGTGAAATATTGCACCAGGCTTTCTTTTAATGACATAGGCAAACACTAAGAGAGGATTTCCAAATTTACCCCCATATGGGGTCCTAATTCTGTATGAAGAAACCTGCTTTCACATGGGTAAAACCACTGGCAGAAGCTAGAAGTCTATAAAAAAAAAATCCACATGGGTTGCAATTATACTACCTATATAACTTTACACAGCACAATAATAATGAAAAGTTTTGAACACACCCTTACTCATTATGCATGTGACTTTGGCATGCTCAAAGGGTGGACAAGACACTTGCAAACTAAACTAACATTCCGACCAATGAAAAAAAGAACCCCATCCTTGGTAATAAAAAAAAACCTTGGTTGGAGATTGGTTTGTGTTTTTGGTTTGTATTTCGTCTACATGGATATAAACCACGCGCCAACATGTTCCCAAACCAGTGTCACTGTGGTTGAGGAAACGTGCCTCCCAACTAAGGTTGTTGAAGGTCATGGTTTACAACTGCTATCTACAAGGTTTGAAACTAGCACAGTCACCTCCGTTGGGAAGTTGGTTTGCAACCATCCAGTCCACGCTTTATTGTAACCTTTATTGTTTCCAATTGAATATCCAACAAATCAATAGATATGTTAGATATTACATAGTACTGCATGCTTATTAATTATTGAATTGGTTTGAAACCTCCCTATTATATTAGAAAATGATAAAAGCATACATACATGGAATATGCAAATATTGCTTGGTTCTTTTAAAGGACATCACCCACGGTCCATACATTTTTGGTCCAAATTTAAAAGTGCCGGCCAAAGAAAAAGAATACAATATTCTGTTAGAACTTGTTCTTACGAACATTTTTTATTATGGCAAGAATGCTGTGGGAGCATTAGCCTCGGTATTATTTAAGTTCAAAAATGATTGGTTTTCAAAGAAAATTGCTCTCAAAAAATGAAATATCCTATATATAACAATACTTTAAAAAAAAATGCAACAGCAAAAAACAGCCAGTAGCTGTGTCTTTACTGCATTACTTAAAAAAAAAAAAAAAATTGTATTTGTTGAGATTTTCGAAATATAAAAACCGCGGATTTTTAGGGATCGCTTTTGAAGTATTTGCCTTATATGGAGATGGCGGGGCTTTGCATGTGCAAAGACGGAGTAAGCGTATTAAAAATGCGACCATACCTACGGATTGGTAGAATTTAGTGGAGCCTGCTTTGTGCGCAAGCGGCACACATACGTACAAGTTTGCTTTATGTACTCAGCTAAGGTCAAATGCTGATCTAGGATCACACCGAGCGTGCTTCTCCCGAGGGATCGGATTGGTATAGGTATGTGGTGATCAGAGGGAGACCCTTGAAGAACTCCTGCTCGTATGGGAGGTGAGGAGATCTCCCCACTATCGCATAGAGGGAGCGCTACCATCTGGTAGTCAATAGTGGAAGGTCCTCCTCCTTTTTCGCTCACTCTTCACAGAGTGGTCGTGGTTGACGATGTTGCATTTTCGTTGGCAAGTGAGGCTCCCGCGATGTGTCTCCACTTATCCCGGCTAACGGCGTCTCGGGAACACTGGACTATGGAAGTGTGTGTTGCAGCTCTGATGTGGTCTGTCCAACGCGTAGGTGAGCGCCCGCGTGACTGCTTCCCTTCCACTTGTCCCTGGACAACGAGTCGCTCCATGGAATCTTCGTTGCGAACAATGTGACCAAAATGTTTAAGGATTCGTACTTGCACAGTCGACAATAATCTCTGTTTGATTTTTAACTCCAGGATCGAGATGTTAGTCCTCCGCGCTGTCCAAGGGATCCGCAGCAGTCGCCGCTAACACCACATCTCGAGTGCATCGATTTTGCGTTGGTCTTTGAGGCGAACCGTCCACGTTTCTGCGCCATAAAGAAATATTGGGAAGACCAAGCTTCTCATGAGGCGGACTTTCGTGGCTTTAGTGATGTTACGGTTGCACCAGATCCTTTTCAGCCTGTCAACAGCAGGTCGTGTGATAGCACATCTCCTTCGAATCTCATCTTCACATCATCCAGTGTTCGTGACGGTGGAACCAAGATATACTTACGATTGAACAACTTCACAGTTGGCAATCACAGTGATATCAGGATGATTCAGTTCAGCTCGATCCACTATCATCATCTTGGTTTTGTCTCTGTTGAGCGTAAGACCGAAGGAGAGGCTTGTTGTCTCTAAAAGTGTCAGCAGGTGTTCCATATCGTCCTTCGATTGTGCTAGAAGGGTAGTTTCATCGGCATATCTCAAGTTAGACACCTTTCTACCTCCCACTGAGATCCCTTTGTCCCACTGTTCCAACACGATTCTCATTATATACTCTGTATAAATGTTGAACAGGAGTGGAGACAATATACAACCCTGTCGAACGCCAGCGTGGGTGTAAAAGCTTTTTGAGTCAACGTCGTCTATACGAACAGTCGCAGTTCCGTCCTCATAAAGTCGGCGTATGAGACTAACTAGGTGGAGCGGTACTCCCATTTGAATTAGCACGTCCCATAGAATATGTCACGGTATCGAAGGCCTTGCGGAAGTCGACGAAGCAGATATAGAGTGGGATGTTAAACTCTCTAGACTTTTCGATTATTTGTCGAAGAATTAGTATCTACTCTCTTGTTCCTCTACCCTTGACAAATCCCGCTTGCTCAATAGCTATAGTGGAAGGTACGATTCAATAAAAAGTTCCGCAAGATGAGTACTAGACAATCTGGCACACCGAATTGATATAGCTTAAATGATAAACCATTATGTTACACTTTGCCAAAAGCTTTCGTTGAGTCAAAAAACTAGACGTCCATCATCGCGTTCTGATGGAAACCAGCGCATTGGTGTTCAACGAATCGCTGGACTTGTTCGATTCGTAAACCAAACTACCGTTGGGAATAACACTCTTAACTTCAGCATAATCTCTGCGCTGCTTGTAAATAAGCCTCTCGTAGATTTTATCGAGGACATTGAATGGACTGATGAAAAGATAGCTGGAAGGGCAAACTTGACTTGGACTTGCATAGTTTAGGAATACCGATATTAGTGACCTTTTTCCACGCTTGGGGTAACATGTTATTCCTTAATGCACCATTGAAGACGACGCTCATTAGTATTATGAGTTGGGATGGGAAGAGTTTAAACACCTTGTTGATGACACCGTCAGAGCCGAGGTCTTTCCGGGGCTAAAGCTTTTTTGATGATATTCCCCACCTCCTCTGAGATAAAGAGGGACAAAGGGTCATTAGGATCTTCGATGAGTGCTAGGGTAGCTCTACGTTCAACTTTAACGTCTCTCATATCAAGGTGAGTTTTGTCTATTGGTTGAGCGTTTTGTCATTGTCGCGGCACGCTGCTCTGTTGCTTGAGTTTTGTTTACTTCGCCGGGAGCTGCATTCTTTTCGGTTTTCAGACCACATACATCGCCCAGGAGTTTCAAGCGATGGTCATCAGTCACTGTGATCGCCCCTGAAAAATCATTCAGGACGAATCGTTCGTGGTCCATATGTGAATCGAACGCTGCTGTCGTGTCAACGACTGAGACTCAACAATTCGGGGATAGAAGGGATAGACTGATTCGATATGATAGATCCATGATCAATTGGGACGGGAGTTATACAATATCATACGCGTTGCTTCAGGTACCTATATACTAAAGTAACAGATAAGATATTAGAGTTGGGGCGAGCGTACAATGGCTAGGGGAGGGGAAGTCACCACATTGTGTGATGGTAAATGGCAGCTACCTGGAACTTTCTATTCAAGCTCTAACTCTTTGTTTTTACAATTCATGTTACCAAAAATGTACGGAAAATGATTTTTTAAAACTTAAATAAAACCCAGGGCAATGGTCCTACAGTTTTGGTGCGATAATAAAAAATGCTCAAGGGGTCAAGCTCTAACAGATTACCATATTTATTTTTCTTGGCCGGCACTTTGGATTTTGGACCAAAATAAATGATCTCCTTTGGTCTTGCCTAAATATACAACTAATAGCCACCTTTTTTTGAGATGGGAAATCATCCAATGACTTCTCACACTCTAAGGTGGAGCAGGAGGATGAAAAATATCTTAATAATCTAGGAGCACAGTTTCCCTTTCAGTAATTCCCAAAAAAATAATAACCACCAAGAATGTATTATAACATTCATGCTGGCATCCTCCTTCAGACATTTAATGCAAGTATCAAGTTTATAATATGTTTTAAACATTACAAGTCTCCACAAAATTGTTTAAATAATTAGCAATGGTGAGATGCAAAAATTGTTAGAAAAGGCCAACTTTTATCACACTGACGAACTTGATGTGAGAAACAAAAGACAAAAACTGCTTGTGTATGAATAGCATCTTACAGTGTTTACAATGTCACTACATACAAAACAGTAAAATCAAATGACTCTCGACTCTGTTATAAGTGTAGAGCTACCACTTGTAGAAGGCATGTTTAGTAAACAATTGATGTCAAATAAAAAGTTTGTTTTTAAAATAACAACAAGTAGATGACATAACAATGATTGCAATTGTGACATCAGAATTCAAAGCAATTTATGGTCCATCAGAATGAATGTCTACCCATCAGTCCATCCGTTTCTTTTATGAAATAGAGTTTAGAATACCAAAACATTAAAAATTTAGGATGATCATGATCCATAGATAACAGTATTTTTGACAAAGTACGGCCCATTTCCACCTTGGCAAAATCATTGGATGTTTGTTGATGGAGCCATACACTTAAAAATTGAATTGAATTAGGACATCTAACTACTATTACTATAAGAAAGTGACAAATAAATAATAATTGTATGTTTGTACAGGATAATCTTTGAAAGTATTGTTGAAAATTCTTCAACAAATAGAAACTTACATTATCTCTGAATGCAAAGCAAAAAATTGTGTGATTTTTGGAGCAAAAATGGAATAAAAAGCTAAGTAGGTAAACATAAATTAATAAAGAAATCAGACTGTTGAAACATTGTAAAAATAATCAGGATTAAGTTCAAATAGGAATTCCATGAATAATATTTTAAATTAAAAAAAAATCGCCAGTATGTCAAAGAAAAAAGATAACTCCAAATAATACACCCCTGACAGACATTATGTTGTCAGTTCTCGTCCAGTAAAAACAATCCAATGATAAAGAAAGTAAACACACACAGCTTTAATAACTCACTTTGTAACCTTCCAAGTCACGCATCTGAATTTGTAGCAATGACAAATCCCGCAGAATCTGAATATTTTCCTTCTCCCACTTAAGGGCATTACGGTAACATTTGATGGCCTCATCATACTTCTTGTCTGAACGCTGGAGTAGACCATACACATGCCAACACACTGGAGACTTTAGATCATTACGCAGCCCTCGGCGTACATATTCATAAGCTTCATCTTTGCGACCCAGACAATTTAGAGTCAATCCTTTCATAGCCAATGTTTCTGAAAATATATAAAATTTATTCATACATATTTATTATAGATTTCATAAAAAAAAAATAAAAGAAACTTAGATTTGAATCAATGTAAATAAAAAATAATGAGAATTAATGCATTCTCCCAAGGAATATTTTGTAACTATTTCAAAAAGAGTAAACACTGACAGACTCATGTTTTGAAAACAATTTCGCAACTTCATAACTTCAGTTAAGAGAATATAGGTGATATTTACCAAAGGTAATGCTACTTTACTGCAATGAGAATTGTAAATAAATGCACCACTAATCAAACTACATAACTAAGGATAATATCATTTTTTTATGAATATATTTTGTATTTATTCATTCAATGTTTGTCTCGTATTTTGATATTTTATATGGCATCAAAACTTACCTCCATGCTCTTGAAATTTAGGGTTGGAGAGTATCTGCTTGGCAAATTTCAACCCATTTTTATATTGTTTATGTTCGTAACAGCGCTGAAAAATAATAATGCACTTATCATCGAGTGTTTAACCTCTATTATTAGATGCAACCAAAAGAGTGCTAGCCAAGTACATTTTGTAGTAAAGTATATTGATGCTAATATGAATCACCACCTTTTAATACCACTGTAAATATTTTCAGACAAGGTTCGGCATCATGGAATAACTATAAAATGTTCTGGTGGTGATTTGCATTATTTTATAAATTGAAGATAATCGCCAAGAATGACAAGCAGCACCAAACCGAATTGTATGTTTACAATCTTACTTACCAAAATTCTTTTGAAAAGCGCATTTTCTTTAGGTGGCAAAGGATTACTGGGTGGCATTTTTTTCGAATAAATTGAAGTATCTTTTTATTATTTCACTAATAAATTGAAATATTTCTAAAAACCTCGTGGCTATAAACCAAAGAAGTCGATGAAGGATTACTCTGTCTATGGTCAACAAGAGCTAGTCACGTGACCAAATTGCCAGTACACAGATAACAATAAAATACTTTTTGAGAAATAATTCAAATTATACAATCAATAATTCTTAATTTATAACGTTCAAGTTTTCTTTTATTCTGGATATTTTACAATACCAATATTCAAATATAGAACGAATTCAGTTCAACTACTGCACGCGTTTGCGAAATACACTATTTATAAAATAATCGTTTTGTAAATGTATGTGTGGAACTAATTAAGTATTGTTTGGATATTTTTACCACTATCAGCAGGGCTATTGGCTAACTTTTTTAAAACAGTTGACAACTGGCATTTGATGTATACTAAACTTTGTTGTCAACTAACAATTTCATAACTTTGGTATTACGTATGACATCAAGTGGCTAACAAACTGCGGTGGAAAAGTGGTGGCAAAAAAAAAAAATTGGTGTTTATTGTCCCTGTTCTGGTTTTTATCGACTATTATACAGCTAAGTTTAATATCGCATCTTCAGCTTAAAGATAACCATCACAATTTTAAAGATATACATAGATACAATAACATCTGTCAAAACCGGTCACGGTAGATATCAAAGGCACCGGTGGATCTCATATCAGTTGATCACTAAAGATAGGTAATACGATAGCTGTTTGACAGTTATACGATGTATATTCTAGCAAGTGATCTTCACTTGAGCTGTCAACAGAGTTACGCAATAGCCCCGCAAGTTTAATAAAGTCATTAGAACAACTAACCGCCCTAATTTTTTCCAAACGAGTTTTATGAACGAAAAGTGTAATCTGTGGAGTGAACGTTCAAAATACTTCAAAACTGTCAAAAGCACAGAGTACATTTTAATATTGGTCAAAAGTCAACAAGACAACCAAAGAGAAGACAGACAACTTGTTTGTCAAAAGTCAACGAGCGAAAAGGGCTGTCAAAATTATTTTTATTTTGTGGAGGAAAAGATTGAAAATTGTTAAATTAACCGTAAACCTTATTTAATTTACTTTGGTTCACTTTAACTCCAATTTATACAGTAGTAACATGGGCATCGAAAACATGCGTCGTTGGCCAATGTATATTGTATTTGCCGTGTGCATTTTATTGTTACTTTCACTGATCAATAGTTGGAGTGCGGAAACTGAATTGCGAAATAGAGTTTCGGGAATAAGTACACAGCTGCAGGAATGCTCAAAACAACAGACATCATGCATGGAAGAATCTCTAACTTTACTTGAACAGCGTGATGGATATGTAATCAAGGTGAATGAATTAGATAAACAAAAATCAAAATTAGTTGACGATGTCGATGACTACAAGAGTAAACTTTTAAAAGCTGAAGGGCAAGTGAACCACACGAAAGTAGACGTAGACTTGTGCAGGACAGAGTTACAGTCACTGAAGAATTTGCAAGTGAGTAAGACTGCTATAGTCGAAACATTGAGGTTGGAAAAAGATACTTTGACAACTCAACTGGCTGAGAGGAAGCAAAAGATAGAAGAGTTAGAAAAGGAGATTGAGAAGCTGAAGTTGGCATTGACAACTAAAACATCAAACCCATCAGCAGTACCTAAAGTTACTCCAGCAGCTCAGCCACTTAAGATGAGTCCAGCCCTAAGTGCCCACAACCCTATAAATGAACCAGTATTAGAGAATAATGATGCTAAAGAAGAGATAGAGGACACAAATGCCTTGAATGATGGTAATGATTTTGATCCTCAATTACAATAAGTATAAGATGTAGCTCATAATTTGGTGGCCTAATGGAGTGGTAATTATTACCATGTAGAGGACAAAGTATGAGGCTGATAGTAGAAAGGCTGTAAGCTAAATAGTGTACATAAGAACTTGATTAACTTTACAAATATTGTAAAACTATTTTATGAATTCAGCCTTAATTTTTCAAATATATCTTATTTCTCAACAAAATATAGTTAAATCGAATTTTTGATTGAAGATAACATCACAGAATTTTGTAATGATAAAACATGAACTTGGGAGCCTATATTTGTGTTGTTATTATGTTAAATAATTATTTGATAACAAAAAACATTGTGTTCTGAATTGCTCTGATATGATAATGTTATCATTTAGTGGTAATTCTCTGTACTATTATTTTTATCTGTTCTCTAATAAAATAGGCTTTTGCAGCCTAATTTAGCCATACACACTATTCCAGAAAATGGTAATTGTAAATCTCCATTTTTACATAACATTGTTAAATATGTGATGCCATTTACTATTATTTAGGATTGTACATTCCTAAAGGTGTAAAGATTGAAATTGTTATAATTGTAAAGTGGTAAAGAATTCTTTACTATTTTTGCTTGTATATCCTATGTGAGGAGATAAAGTCTTTTGAAAGTTTAAATAATTGTGGTAATAGTAGTTTTTGATCTTTTAGAAGTTATCACAGGGTCATACCCATAAGTGCATTTACTTATACTACTAGTGTTCTTCTTTTGTGCCAATTCATCAATGAAACTGAATGTAATCAGCATATTTAAACTCTCAATTCCCAAGAGGACACCGGTGTCTTCACCTATTGTCTTTCTATTGTGTCTCTAATACGGTATTCAAAGGGTTAAATTTTAAACTATGTTCAAAAGCTGTCAGTGTCATCATTGGATTAGATCAATATATTAAAAATTTCAGACTTTTACAGGCTAAATCCCACCAGTGTGCCTACAGTTTCCCTTTTCATTCCAGAGTTGCAGTGATTCTTTAATCATGCAACCCTGGTCCTGTAGTAACACTATACATCATTCAATTGTATCAATCATAGAATTTCCTTCTGTAAAATTTTTAATCCTACACACACTTGTTTTTCCAATTTTCTTTAGCTATGGGCTGAATAATTGACATTAGCTTCGCTTGTCATATCAAAATATGAAAAAGAATAGGTGTGCTGATAATTTTCTGTTTCATTGGTGAAATTCGATCGTTGCATGTTCATTTGATGGCAAGTTGGTCCAGAATTAACCTATGAGTTTGACACTATTGCCCATGTAATGTATGCTTAGTGGGTCCATCAAACCCCTCATGGGTAACCGCTAAGCCAGTTTAAGTTGACAATCACTTCAATGTAAAGTTCCAATGCTTCTGTCCTTACCTTCAAATAATCTAAAGTGGCATTAAGTGTGACTTTGAGTGGATCTTCTTGTTTTGATACTTAGTAATCAGCCAAAAATTGTCTATTGATCTATCAAAGTAGTAGTTTTCTTATATGAATAGAATCCAATATAAATAAATTACATTTAAGTTCCCAATTTTTCTATGTAATTCAGTGCTACTTTTCTTGCACAACTCCATGTCTTAAGCGCATATTTTGTGAACAGATAGCATAAATGTGTTTAGATCCACTCAGCTCCTCAAGAAAGATAAGCAGTGCTTTGGTGTTGTTGACAATTTCGCAGATGAGCTGCCGTCTCATCCTCCATGCTTGCTCTACAGAGTGGGCTGTCATTACAGACCATGAACAAGTGATATTGAGCACACATTAACACTTCGATCCACAACTACCCAACTTGTTCATACAAAAGTAGACTCTAAACATCGGAATTAAGGCCTATAGTGGCGTGGATGTGAGAGGACACCGGTGTCCTCTGAGCTAGGACAGATTAAGATACTGTATGCCTTTCTACTGTCAAAGTTCCATCAGTGCATTTTTTATTTTATTTTAAAAGTAATTTTAATCTCTATGAATTAAGAATTTTTAAACTTCATAAGTTATGTGCAATTTCATGTAAAGCCATTAGCCATAGTTTATACTCTAAATAATTTTAGATAATATTTCATAAATCACAAGTATTGTTAGTATGGAATGGATATTGGTATTAGCCTATTAGCTAATATTTAGTAAAAGCCATGATGGTGCCAGAAAATTCAGATCTGACAAAATGTACATCTTTCATTTATTTTGCTCAATTTTTTAATTGAAATCCCATTTTTTTGACATTTAAGAATAATGTAACATTCTAAATATTTGAAGTTGAACCTTTTATGCATTCTTAGAAAAAATACATTTTCTCTTAGGTAGTTGAAAATGTTGAAATAACAAAATATTATTATAAAATATTTTCCGTCGTCCTGTTAAGTACCTATGTATGAATATTTGAATTATTATGAGTAAAGTTGATAATTATTGTCTTTTATAGTTGAGGAATAAATTGTATAGATTTTTCCTTTTTTAATATTTCTCTTTTATTGCATCTATATCATTATAATTAAGTATAACTTGACAACCTCACGTAATGCATATTGAAGTTATTAACGGTCATAATCATAAGTCGTAAAGATAAGAAAAATTATATTCATATCGCCTTCACGTTCCTTTTAAAATGTACCTTATTGCGTACTATTACGGTTCATATTTCTAATCTTTATTTTCTATTATTGCATGAGCCAGCTTTCGCTACTGCCGGCACTGTGACCACAGCCTTATTATAAATTATAATGTAATAATAATAACCCCATTGCCGTATTTCTACGTTGACGTCGTGGTGGTGCTTGTGCGCTCCAATAAACCCTAGGTCTGTTACGGTAACGTTTGCTTCGCTGTAACATGCCTAGAGTGAGGGGCCAGACTAAGAGAGATACAATCCGCAGGGCAATTTTTTGGCGAACTGTTGGGCATTAGCGACCCCACGGACCCGACCTCCCGGGAGAAGGATGGATAATCCAATAAGGTGCTAGTAGGGATCTTGACCGTACTTCCGGGATTGTCCTGATAGCCGTGGTAACCTCTCCACGATAATTATGTTGCTCTCTTGTTGCTACGTCACTTCGTGCAGCCGGCTGTTTTTAGGGGCCCATTTATTGAGTGTGCAAGTCACCCCTTTGCGTTTTTACCGATGGATGTTAATGACATTGTTATCCACCAAAGCGGAGAGGAGAGGAGACGAGAGAACCAATCCGATTTAATTATACTATCGATTTGGTTTATTTTTCTATAGAATTATGTACGGCGAGCGAGCAAGCGGTGTTTCAGAGCGGAGAAGTGTTTAGTCGGACGGGGCGGGCCGCGGCGCATCAACTTGCGCACCTCGCACCCCGCTGCCTTCTACCCGCGCCTTTTCTCTCACAGCGCATATCTATGCTATACAAAGCTCACATCTCCTCTCCGCTACACCTCATCGTTTTGGTGGAAATAACCTGCCAGCTTCGCAGCACATCTCCTCTCGTCACCTCTCCTCTCCGCTTTGGTTTTTTTGGATACCGGGCCTTATAACATAGTTCCTAGTAATCATCAGTCCACTTAAGACTCCAAAAGCCATAGCTCTTTTGTCTTTGTTTTCCATATGTCACAATAATGTTCTCCAACAGGGGTTTATCCTTGGATGAACTAGCATTGCGCGTACAGAGATAATCATCGGGTGGCATCACGTTCCATTAAAAGTATCTAAAGGGACTCTGTGACTTGGTTTCGGCTTCTCGTACGCCTTCTAAAGGCCCAGGACCTCAGGGTTCTGAGATACTACTGATACATAATAATAATAATCTTTATTGCAAGGTTACAAAGTTCAGAATGAGACTTATAATTAGACATAAATGTAACACTTTTTATAGGTACTGGTACTTCTCGTTCTCCCAAGCTAATCAAACGCTTCTATTTTAGGTAGCAGTGTTCAGTCGTTTAGTGTGGTTTTATGATAAGTTGATAACTATTTACAATTTTGGTGCAAGCAAGTGAACGTTGTCTGGGTACTTGATAAAAATGGTATTATACATTTAGTTCTTACGTAGGGGATCAATGACCAATGTGTTGTGGGGTGGGTATGTTTAAAAGTTGAGTGAGTGTATGTGTGGGTGTTTGTGTAATTTGGTAGATATGTGAGTATGTTATTATTGTGCCTTGTGCTATCTTAGATTCTTAGGTAGGAGTATTGTAGGTTTATGTGTGTAGGTTACGCGATGTATGTCAGTAATTCTTCAGTTTTTAAATAGTCCTTATTTTGAAGAAAAAATATCCTTTTTTTTAACTGACTGGTTAGACAAGATTTAAGTTTGTGGCTGTTTAATCCTGCTAATTAAATTGTTTTCTGGCAAAGGAGGTCTTGTATTTGTATTTCGGGCCCGCAATTCCACGACTAAAGCACGTATTTTGCGCATAAAAGTCTTACAGGGAATGCATGTGCATCGGCTTGTATCAGGGGCGCGGGACACTTCGGCGTCTTCTCATGGTGGACTTGAGCACAAAGAACTGTCGTACTGTTAATACTTTGCAGTCTGCGTATAGTTTTTCAGTTGAGTTTGAGTATTATAAGGCTTTTTGGTCATTACTTTGAGTACAGCTCTTTGTGCTCTTTCCCGACTTAGAAGAAGAGTCTTGCCGGTGTCACCCCAAATTGATATGCAATATTGAATAATGGACTGACATAGGGCTAAGTAGATGAGTCTTAGTTTCTCGGGTCACAGTCTCTAAGTGATTTAAATATGTGTATTAGTCTCCTCACTCTAGAGGTTACTGTGTCTATCTGCTTGTCCCACCTCAGTCCACTATCAATATATACACCCAGGTACTAAACGTGCTCAGCTCAGTCGACATGTTGGATGTGCATATGTCCCGAGAAGTGCAATTATGGGCTGTGAATGCTGTAATAGAGAAGTTTTATGATGGAGAATTATTTTTCCTTATCGAGAAGGCAACATAGTATGTTTTGGAATTGTTTACCATCAGTAGGTTGCTCGTAAGCCAGTTCATAATTTTTGACGAAGAAGAAGAAGAATGAGACTCATTCTTCGAAAACTCGGCTGTTTCCTTTACAGTGTCCCAGTCTGGTTCCCCGACCAAGATTGCCATATCATCTGCATACGTAAAGATGTTAGTGTTACGGAGAGAAATTTGGCAGAACTCATTTATATGAAAAATAGTTAGACTTAAAATGCTCCCAGGTGGTCCTGAAGTATTTTATATGCATTACCACGTATGCCTAGCTTCTCCAATTTAACAACAAGAATGGAAACAAAGACCTTGTCAAACGCTTTTGAGACATCCAAAAATATACATAATATACCTATGCGTTTATTTTTACTGTTTAAGTTTTTCACTATTGCTGTTGTGAAGTCTAGTATGGTATCTTCGGTAGAGTAGCTAACCAGAGCGAAAACCATATTGGTTATCACTATCAGCTAAGATCTTAAATTTCTCTAAAAATATCTTATGATACCGTCCGCGTCCCAGCCTGTGGCACAATCTGAGCGGAGTTGCAGCGGCGCAAGCATATTATACATTCAATGTCGGATGCAGACGAGTCAGCAAGGCTATTTGGAGAGGCCAGATTGTACTAACATTTGGTCTTTGATTGTATGTGGAGGCAAGTAGTTTGTTGGTCAGACTTTGTCCTATACTAGCGAAGAAATCGCAGATACGGGTCAGACGTTTTGAGGTCACTGTGTATTAGAAGAAGTTCTGTGGGACTAACTTTTTAAGTGTTTGTTATGGTTTTTGTCAGGCTTTTTTCATAGGCTGTTTTTAATTGGTATAAGAGGCGGTTGCAGTCATTTCTGTAACGCGTGTAGATTGTATAATTTAACGGTCGCGCGTGTTATCTGGCGCTTTTTTAGCTTTGTTAAGCAGTTTATCTCGATGCTTCATACAACGGAGTAAACCTGGAGTAATCCATGGCTTAAGTATTATGTAT
Source organism: Leucania comma (assembly GCA_958295575.1). Taxonomy (NCBI): domain Eukaryota; kingdom Metazoa; phylum Arthropoda; class Insecta; order Lepidoptera; family Noctuidae; genus Leucania; species Leucania comma. The sequence continues at coordinate 14,634,275 of OY282477.1, read as the reverse complement.
TTCCTAGTTACTGGTTTTTGTATTATTCTGTATTACATTAGAGACTATAGATATAATTAGTATATTGGTAGCTCTATAGGCTCGCGTCATCAATTGCTAACATGCTTGTGAAATCGGTTCTTTCTAAATCTATTTTTATTTTGTCATTATTATCAAAATTTTAATTATACAGGCTTGAGAATGCACGGCATTACTCGAAACATGTTATTGCCAAGAACAACAGATTTATCATTGTGTGTGACGGCCGGAACTAACGGATGATTGTACAAGTGCTAACATTGGGGGATAAGGCATTTTATTTCCAATCTAAAGTTAAGTAGTTTTTTATTTGTTCTTCTATATAGGGTGACTGGTAATTAGTGAACGATACTTAAACACGTGATTGTAGTCATGATAACAAATAACTTTTAGTATGGGACCAAACCTTGAAATCGCGAAAAAATCTGTTGGTCAGTAAAAGTAGTAGTTAGTCAAAATGTACTGAACTTGGCTAATTTTTTTTCGCGATTTCATGTTTGGTCCCATAGTAAAAGTTATTTGTTATCATGACTACAATCACGTGTTTAGGCATTGTTCACTAATTACCAGTCACCCTATATAAGTTTATTTGAACTTATAATGCCAAGTCGATCTGAAGATACGCAGTTTCACAAAACAACAATTGTATCTATGTATTTGTAAAGAGCTCTTATACATACGGTACACGGATATGCAATTAAATGAAAGTGTTTAGAATAAGTCAAAGAATACAGTAATTGAAGGAACAAGCATACTAATGCAATACCACAATAACCAACTAAAGAAACTTAGCTAAGTACAGTTTGAATAAATTATTCTGGCTTCGTCCGTACTTATCCCAGTCCTAAACACGCCCGTTCCATATAATGATATCTAACAATCTGTATTATAGCTAGAAGGAGCAAAAGTAGGTACTAAAAGTGCTCGTATGGTTTTTTTAAACACTTTTTTCACCATCTGAAAAAAGTACCTATAGGAAAAGATCAAGATCAAAATTTATAAGTGACAAGTATTTTTATTTTAGCAGCTAAAATACATAAAAAGAGGGTGAATTAGGACTGGGGATGAGGACGGAATAAGCCATTATTCTTATTTGAAGTTATTTTACATAGTCCACTGGACAAGCTCATACAGCTTGTAAGGTACCTACCTAGTTTATAACATCAGTGTGCTGAGTGCGAGTTGTTTTTACGTTAACGCGATCGAAACGTTTACCGCGTTTGGCTCTCTGATTGGCTAAGAGCTTCGAGTAGACCAATCGATGCGCCGAACGTCATAAACGTGTCGATCGCGGTTACGTAAAACAAACTTACACTAGGCACTCAGCTTGCATTCCTAGAAGTGGTAGGTGGAAATGACAGAACTCCGCCGAAGAAACCCTAACATTTTCGACCACACAGACGGCGAGCAATGGGTAGCTCTCCGCCATGAGTGTGCGTTGTGTTCTTCGTGCGCCTCAAAGAATGTCAGCAAAATTGACGAGGCCAGTCTGCCAGGGCTGTTAAGTGTTCGAAAGAGTGGCCCTCCCAAATGGCAACTGAAGGAACGATGTGGGTTTTAGTCAGTAAAAGTGACAATACCTCTCGCTCCACCCAGAACGGGAAAAGATATATGTGATGATTACCAAAATCCTCACGTAAATAACAGATACAAGCGGTACCGTGTTTTACCTACTGCTCAATGCTCCAGATAACCATTTAAACCATGTAGACTAAGATCCGTTTAAGAACGACCTTCACCTAGCTAATATTTTATATCAATTTTAATGTATTAAAAAACTTTTTTCAAAAAAATACAACAGACTTCAAAAACCACCATTAAGTGCAAAATAACTTTCAATTTCGGAAGTCGGTGTTTCTATAATAGTTTTGGTCTCTTCGTTATATATTAACACTGACTTCCGAAATTGAAAGTTATTTTACATTTTTTGGTGGTTTTTGAAGTCGGTTGTATTTTTTTTGTAAAAAGTTTTTTATTTCACACTTTTTAGTAGTAGTACCCCTCAGCCAAACTTAAATAGATAAGTACCTTCCGCCATTCGGTTCCATCATCAAATCATCATGACAATTCTAATAATACCAAACACGGCTAGGATACACTGATTTATTAAAAAGTTCCGGCTCTTACCTACCTTCCGTCTTCATCATCAGGTCAGTTTTATGTACCCCTCCCCTTTTTCCTTTAGTCAGCCACCAACTACATGTATAAACAAAGCAATTTTACTTGTTACGACAGTTCTGCTAAGGTTTTTTGAAGAATTCCGTTCTATGTCTTCGTAGTTCATCATCAGATCAAAAAGATATTTTTATGGGACCAATTCGGAAGTATAATCTTTCAATTAAAACAAAAATTTTCGAAATCGGTCCACAATTGACCGAGATATCGGTGATCATACGTATTAAAACAACAGTTCTGCTATGAGTTTTCGAAGAGTTTCGTGGTATATCTTCGAAGTTCATCATCAGATCAAAAAGATATTTTTATGGGACCAATTCAGAAGTATAATATTAAAAAAAAAATTACAAAAAAAATACAACCGACTTCAAAAACCACCAAAAAATGTAAAATAACTTTCAATTTCGGAAGTCGGTGTTAAATAGCGAAGAGACCAAACTATTATAGAAACACCGACTTCCGAAATTGAAAGTTATTTTGCATTTTTTGGTGGTTTTTGAAGTCGGTTGTATTTTTTTTTTGTAAAAAGTTTTTTTTTATATAAAATTGATTTATTAAACAAATGGGTAAAGAATGTGAAGATAACTATTATCAACATACCTGTTTATACCTGACAACCCAGAGCTATGCCAGGAACAATGTAGGCAACCCGTTAGTCACGTTTTTATATTCTCACTTTTATATTGTACTCGCTCCATACTTTCGGTTAATATTAAAATGGGTGCATTTCTCAAAAAAAAAATTTTATTATTGATATTTTGGCCAGGATTTTTTTAGGCAAACCAATCACCAATTATATTATTTAATACATTAAAATTAGAATTAAATACTTTTCATTAAATAAACAGTTAGGTGAAAGTCGTTCGTATCCCCTACTATTAGAATGACGATACATTAGTTTAATGTCTTATGTATAAAGTTAAGGTAAATTTTCTCAAACCTCAAATGTTGTTTCAACATTTGGATTATAATTGTATAACATAACATCGGAGTGGTTAATTAGGTTTACATTCTTGTAAAATACTACAGCAAGTTCTTTGTTCACTGCTAATTGATGGGAAAAATATCTTCGTGCATGCGACCCCAATTTAAATATTTTAATTGTTCAGTTGATAAACAAAGAAACGCTTATTGAATGTAGCATTTTTAAAGTACATCTGTGTCTGTAAACAAGCCTTATCAAGTGTAAGTTTCATTATATTATGTATTTGGCGTATTAATAACTCAACTTAGTTCAATAAAGTAAAATATTCCCTTTTCGCGGATACTATTTCTTTGACTTGGTAATGCTGCAATTACACAAAAAACTTTAACAACAGCGCCATCTAGAGAGAAAATGTTACGAACAGTTCGATCTTTGAACTTATGTGTAACCCACAGTAAAATAGTATAGTGCGATTTTAGATACTAATGTAATTTAGTTTTGTTACACGTGTCTTATAATACTCGTCACATAAGTTGAACCCGTCATGATCACGCATGACGGCCGACCTTGAAGAGTTCCGGCGAATGGTCCAACTTGTTTGCCGCGTACGATACTTTTAGGACACACTAATGACAATTGTCACGTCATTTTCATTGCTACGCAGCGCTACTTGCGGGCCTTGCGGCGATTATTGGAACTAAAACTTTCAAAGCGGCATATTGACATGGCGCCAGTTTGTACGTGCGCTGCACGTTACTTTGTTGCGCTATGACCGAACACGAAGTGCGCATTCAATGCGGCGTAGGTACTTTGTTTCAGCAGTTCCGACTGAATGCGGCTACCTCACCGCATTACATAAAGGCGACGTTATTCAATCCGGCGCGCCAATATGAGCAGAATATCCTGTTATACGACATGACTGACTGCAACATCTATACCACATCCACTTTTCGCTAGTTAAAGGCACTTATCCGAACCGAACGCGCCGAAAGAATCAAAATAATTTTTCTTTACGCGTCCGAATCTAGGACTCCAGGTCCTTCTAGATTCGGACGATTCGCCGCGGTTAGATGTGCGGGGTTTCATTTAAAGAATTCTATTATTTTTTTTTCTTTCAACGCGTTCTGCTCTCAGATAAGTGTGTGTCCACCTCAACAGCGTCATTCCTAGTAGAATTGACGTCGCGTCGGCAACACAATCGATCTTTGAAAGTAGTCCTTACTGTTGTGCAGTATAAATTGATAAAAAAGTCGATGATATTTCTAAACAAGTTTTATTTACCTTATACATCTCTAGCATAATCAAAACAAAAATATTCCCACCGCCATTACTTCACAAGTAATGAGTTAACAACATAAAACTTAAAGTAGTTATAACTAACAATGCACTATTGGCAATCTCATTTACAATCCATTTGCAGTTCCTTAGGTCAAAATCATCAAAGTTAAATAGACTGTCTACAGTTTGCAGCTTATTGATGGCTATCACAACAAAAATAACATCAACTTGACTCAACTACCATTGAAATATAAACTTTATTATGTGTTAAATAAAGTAAAATTTCTAATGGCCTGAAGTGTACAACGACCGGTCGCCGATGCGTCGCTAAGGCCCATTTAGACAGTGCGAGTTTCTGGAACGGTTTGGTTCGAGAAAATCGTACGCAAATAATACTAGCCAGAGTGAACGAGCGAGAGGTAAGTCATACCTCTCGCTCGTCCACTGTGGCCAGAATTATTGCGTACGGTTTTCTTCGAAAATCATTATGTTCGAGACAAAAAACTCACACAATCTACGTATGAATGTTTAGACAAAAACTTTTTCTTGCGGTTATCGTCGTTCGAGACGAGAAACTCGTCTAAATTGGCCGATACTATAATTTTAGAAATCTTACTTTGTGTACCACCAATGTATAGCTCAAATTTCAATGGTGTCACATGAGTGTCTGGTATCAAATAGTTAAGATGCGTAACGACTATAAAGGACATTATGGGTGTTTTTATTATCACGCGGATTTGCTCCGCATGCGTATGTCCTTTTCGTACAAGTATTTATGGTAATGCGGGAAATAGGCTTGATAAAAACACCCTTCCGCTAGTAATTAAATTACCATGATTACTGTATCTAATTAGATCATAAAAGAGATTATTTCTAGCTACTACTGTCCCTATACACTTTCTGTATGTATTTGTGCAAATATCTGTTATTTCATGAATACAAAATAAATTAATAATTCAATCGGGGTTAATTTTGTATTGCCAAAATTAAGTATACATATTTGGACACATACACAAAGTGGAGAGTCAGTGTACAATCAATTTACCAACGCTATTTCGATATCGCGATGCCATTAAAATCGCTCACATTTCACGTAGAACCAAACCTTTCCAAAAATACGAGGCCAAGAATCCAAGATAAAATAGTTTATGACTTTCATAACATGAACAAGATTGAGTCATAATTTTATTTTAAGTTCTAGTAGGTACTAAGCTAACATTCGTAAAACTAACACTATACCTAATGAATACACGCTACAAGTCGGTGGTACAGCGAATAGTGGAATTGACAGAGATCGCATTGAAGGCTATTAAAACGTCAATTAGGATTGATAAAGTTGATTAAGACCATTTTTGTAATGTGATTACCAAAAACCTTGGTGGACATACTCCATAACACGCGAAATCGGTATACTATAATAGCATCTTAGTTATTTGTGACAAGAACAAAATGGTGTCAATCAAATCTACCATCTGATGATGATCGTTATTTACGTGAATCAGACATAGTACAAAAAAAAGAATCGAAACTGACGGTTTCTAACACAGAGACAAAAATAAAAATAATTTTCAGAAATTTATATTATGTAACTTTGCCAAAATAACTAATTTGTGGTTTTAAGTTCTTAAAACCAAGCAGATTTAATTATTGAATGAAGTTACATAATGAAACCAATTAATTGTCCATAACTTCGAAGGCTTCATTTTGCAGGTAGAAAATTACAGGATTCTTAGGACTGTATGAATTAAGAAATAAAAAGTCAATGTAATACAGTAGGATTATCTTTTTGGCTATATTATGTCAAGAAGTAAAGCACTACTAAATGCATTGACTTTCCTTACAAAGAAACTTAAACTGGGTTAAAACTTTGGTCAAGTCTAAAGTGTAAGTACAGTAATAAAATATTTTTTTTTACAAAATTACTACTATTATACAAATTCATAATGTCAAGAGGTACAGTTGGTCACATTGTAAACAATCAGTATCATAAACATACAAAAAAATAAATGCTTTAACATAGAAAAATACAATATCTTCATATCACATGGTTATCAAATTGTATAAAATTGCTTTCATTCAATGGGTTTTTCTTTAATATTACTATCAAATTCATTTTCAGGGCATTAGCTAAAAACAAGAAGTAATTTCTTGCAACTAAAATGTAGAACATGCGTAATTACTATTTGGTATGCTTAAATTATAGCATATCATTATTTCATAGAAATACTACTTCCTAAAAAAGTACCGTTTTGTGTTCTAGCTTAACATAAAATGGTAAGAATACTTTATGATAATTTTCAAATTGGCAACACTGTGCAACAACCAAATCAATTTGACAGTAAAATTAATAATAATTTAGTTGCTAAACTTTTTTAAGTTCCTCTTCCTTAGCAACTTCCTCAAAAGCAGCCAACAGATTTCTCCTGCACTTACTCTCATCTGTGTATCGTAACACCCAAATAATATACTCGCCAATATTCAAAGGATCTTCTGAATAACTAATTTGTACTTTACACTTTCTTTCCCATTTCATAGCATCAGTACTTCGACTATTCCGAGTTCTAGTAAATACTATGTAACCATTACATTCTACAGCTAATTTTGGCAACTGAGCATTTAATGCATCATGTGATCTGTCCGAATCTGTACCACTGGTAGAAGGGAGACAATCGCCTTGTCCCAATTCAGGGTTTGGAGGTGTGACCAGCACACATTTCCTCTTTACTTTGCGTAAGCCATCACCTTGGCTAGTTATCTCTGAATCCTCATCTGGGAATGACCTTTTCAATGTATTGTGATCTGTTTCAATACTATTATCTTCAACAGGACCAGTGTTGTCAGTCTTTTGTTTTTTGTCTATCCTAATTTCTTCTTCAGGATGGCAACCCTCAGCCCACTCGGGACTATTGCAGTTAGACCTGAGCCGTCTCCTTTTGTGACATCTGTCCTTTGTTTTAATAATTTCTGGGGAATGGAGTGGACTAGCCAGAACTGAATCATCTTTTCTGAAAATAATAAATCAAAGATGAGAAGTGTTCTCATAAGCTAATAAGTATTTTTGCAGAAAAAGGGGCAGGAAAGATTTAACTTTTATTTTTTATTGCAATTTACATCTGACTGTAATAACGCCATTTTTAGAATTCTAATTAGATTACAATTCACAGGTAAGAAAAAAGAAATACAGATAAGACTATTTTAGAGTGTCTAGAGAAAGTTTTAAGTAAGCAGTCAGTGTCTGTATAGGATGTTGACAGGTAAAAGCAAGGAAAAGAAAAAAAAACTAATATAAAAAATGCAACTATTTTAATAAACACTAAATTAATACGAACCTCTGCAATTGTTCATGCCTGGTCTGAATTTTATCTATACTTTCGACCGTAGTAAAATCATGACGCGAACATTGCATATCAAATTTTAGGAAAGCCGTAACTTTTTTTCTAGTTTTTACTGTACGACCAAACCATTCCAGAATTGCATCATCAGATAAGTACAGCGCTAAGTTGGACCGCTCATGGTCTATCATGCGTTTGTACCAAGCAATGAAAGTTCTCGCTTGTTGGCGGTCAGAGAATTTAGTGCTTGTATTATTATTGCTTTCTTGTGACCTTTTGAATTTTGACTGGGCATTATGTTTACGAGGTGTTGTTGGTGAGGACATTTTCTGAAAATAAAGGAGTTGAAAATGTTATAAATGGTTTTTTTTAAATGAAGCTCAATTTTGTATTTGGATAAATTTCCAATCTTATGCTGTTTTGGCTATTTAAGCTTACCAATTTGCAAAAGTTTGAAACAGGCTTAAATAAAGGTCCCAACACCACACGAGAATTTTGTAAGCAAGGGAATAGAAGGTATTTTTGTTGATACCTACATCATTTAAACAAATAAACCTTTATTATTATGGTAGATCAGTACTAACATTTATCAGACAGTATTTCAACAACTTTCTGAGAACTCTTGGCGTCGTGTGCCAAGTCCAAGCGAAGCCTTGCAAGTCGCTTCTTGCTCTCTTCAACGTAGGCAGTTATTGATAAGTTTATTTCTAATAGTTCCTTGTGTACTTTGGCTATGTTGTGGCTGTTCGAAGATATATTTTCTGGAACACACGCAAAATATAACTATTTGTCATCTAAAAAACAATTGAAACATGACAAATTTCGATTTTTAAAACATAACCTACTTAAACACTTAACAGCTTCAAATGTTAAATGTTCACGAGTTATATCATCAGATACCGTCGAATAATTCATCTTACGTGATACGACCGCGTCTGTTACGATTAATTCTTGCAGGCTTATTCACAAAACTAGCTTTGTCAATCTTTATTCACAAATTCTCATTCAGGGACAAAAGCATCGTTGTCCAAAAAGTATGTAATTGTTGTAGTTGTAGCCAAACAAAATGGCAACCATAAACTCTTCTAATTTCAGTTTGACATGTTCATCACCACAAGATCTTATACATTAATAAATACTGGTTTCTCATATTTTCGCTGGAGTGTCGCTGAGAGTAAAAAAGATAGCCAAATCATAATTTTGTACATCTTAAAAAGTCGAAATCTGGAACACATAATTCAAAACAGAATTTAATGCATAGACAAAACGTTTTTAACGAATTTAATTTTTTCCGATTGTGTTCAAAATTAAACTTCAAAATTGCAATAAGGTTTGTTTTTAATAAAGAGAGCTTTGTATTGGCCACATGGAACCATAATTTTATAGTAAAAAAAATATCGTTTCATATAATTCTCGCCTGCATGGCAAAGTTCTGTGTTGTTGTATGCGTATACGGCAGAATCGCAACTTTGCCATGCATGTGTATACTGCCTTATTATGGTTTAAAATGACTTAAGTATTTTATAAAAATAGATAGATTAGTAAAGCATTTATTCAAGTAGGTAAATCAATTACAGGCACTTTTGAACTGTCAAGAAGTCGGTCAATCAGAATATTAAGCTAATAATTGCTGACCACAAAAGTGGATTTTGGACCTTCTTAAAGAGTGGTTCGAAAAGAGCCAATAAGTCTCACTGTAATCATCCTTATATCTAGCCTTCGGCTCGCTTACACCAAAACAGATTTGGCGGCCGATGGCGGACAAACTACTCGGACGAGTAACTCGGATGTGTACTTGCTTGCACTGCAATAGGGTTACGGCTCGTGTACATCTTGATTCGTCATTGGTCGAAGTTTGCTCGGCCGACGACGGCCGAACTTAGACAATTAAACATTTGTACACACACCAACACGACCAATGACACATGATGACGCGTGGCAACTGCCGATCAACCGACGAATCCGAACTATTTAGGATTTCTCGCCAGTCTCCAGTGCAAATTGAGGGTATTTATCGTAAAGTCGAAGGGCAAGGCAGAGCAGGGCAGGGTAGGGCAGGGCAGGGCAAGGCAGTAACAATACCGGCAACGCCCAATGTCGGCACAAGCGGTAACAGTTTGGACTGTCTATCTGTGTCCAGCAGATAGGCGAGAAATCCCAACAACTCGTCGGTTATCAGCGGTTGCCGGGCGTCATAGGACGATGACGGTCGTATTTTGTGTACGCGCTTACTTTGTTTTACAACGGTTTGATTCAAACGTCCGCGTTCGGCTGTCGTCGGCCGAGCAGACTTAGGCCGATGATGGATTATGTGCAAGCGAGCCGTTACCAAGTTTTTACCGTTATCTGCGTTATGAAAGTCAAAAGGCAAAAGTCGCCTAAGAATTATTATTATATTAATAATTATATTATTATTGGTATATCATCCTGACCATCAGTGTTGGGCGCAGTTAACTACTATTCTGTAATCAGATTACTAATTACTATTGAAAGTAGTTAACTCAAGTAGTTTGATTACATGTAGTTATGATTACATGTAACTTAACTACAGTAATCAAACTACACGAAGTAGTTGTTAACTTGATTGCTGTAATCTAGTAGTCATGATTACTGATTATTTGAGTATTCTAAGAACTTATATTTTGATATTAAATAAACAGTGATGAAATTATTGATTTGTTACAACTGATTCTAACTCTAAAATGTATAAAAAAAAACTGAATCTGAATATATAATAAAAATTCATGTATGTTTACTTTCACTCATAATTGAATATAGGACTTGTCGTAGATGAATAATTATGTCCTTATTATATTACATAATATTATATTATTGTTTTTATTGACAAGTAATCAAAAAATCGACCTTTAAATGTGTAGTTATAAAAAGTAGTCTCGTAATCGTGATTGCAACAACAATTTGTAGTATAGTAATCAAAATGTTTAACTACTTCTTACGATTATTTAAAGTAGTTTGTAGTTTTGATTACCAACTACAAAATGTAGTTGTAGTTATTAATCAGTAGTTAGATTACATATTGCCCAACACTGCTGGCCATCTCGTTAAATTAAACGTGCTGTGTGCACTTTTAGGAAAAGGTAAAGCGGGTACATCGAGCTTCTTCAGCCAGAAGTATCTATCGGCAGAATTTAGCCCTATATCACCCAGTAGTTTTTTTTTTTTTTTTTTTTTTTTTTTTTACCCAGTAGTTGGTTTTACCTTTCAGTATCGAAATTCACATCTGTCTCCTAACAAGTCTAATAAACTTACAGCCTAACTACGAATATATTCTAGTACTGTTTCTAGTAAATCTTCATACAAAAAAAACCTCATTACACACAAATATGTTTTTTTTGGTTTACCTTTACCGAGATAGGCTAATTTCGACCATAGACAATGCATTAATTACGTGAACGATTGGATAGCTGAGGGAGCGCGCTTCTTTGGGAGTGGTAATGCGCCGAACCAATCTACTGCGTTCTTGCGATCATTGACTTCGACCATTGGTCTATCTTTTGTCAACCAATCATCGAAAAACCAGTGAGGACCCAATGTAAGTGTACAATTTATTTTCGCCAAATATTCTCTCGGGATGGCTGTACCGGTAAATGTTTGGGAATACATGAAAACTACGGGATTTCAAGAAAACGTTTCAACAATGTCTGACGAAATTACGTGAAAAGTAGCAGCCATTTTGATTGAGTACGTTGCATTCCTTGGCCTCGTAGTAGTGACGTGTAATTTTACCTGTGATTTTGTGAGTTTGACTTCGAAAGTTGTTCTGCCTTTTATCTTTACAAAAAAAGAAGATAGGTCAGTAAGTTCAGCACTACAACGTAAAACAGATCAATAGACAGCTGCGATTCGGCAAGATGAACCTTCCTGGAGCGCTATCGTATCTACAACCTTCACGCTATCTCTAAGACGAGAGTACAAACTAAGTGCGACACAGAATATTATTGAATTCCCATGATATTCCAATTCATTTTCATGTCATTGTTGGGAATAACAACACATTATACAAAATAATGAGTTCATTTTCAATAAATATTAGCTAATCTCAAACCAAATTATGCACAAAGAATTACAAATTTTCTAACTAGGTTTGACTGTACAATTATTTTACCCTCTCTTTTTACAGAGTGTCTCACAATGGAGCACGCACAGATCCAGAGCTCAGATGGGGCTCAGGTGATGACGATTAATGGGCAGCAATTGCAAGTCTTACAGATGAATAACTCTCCGCATATGATACAAGGGCCAAATGGGCAACAGATTGTAGTGCACGCTGTTCCTTCCAGTGCACAGGCTATACAGGTTAATTTTTATTTATTTTTAGGGTCTTCTAACAAAAAGCATGCACTATAATTCATCCTTCACTCATCATTAATAATTTTGGTGTTTATCGCTGTAAGATATTTATTCAGTTTTTGTGGAACTGAACAGAAATCTTTGTATAAACATTTTAGCTAGCTAATATGCAACATAATTAAACAAAGGATTATTTTTAATTTGTTTGTTGCTGTTTTCAATTATATCTCTTAGTGGACAGAAAAATATAATGTACCGGAACATGGTTCCATAGTTATAGCCTTATTCTATTTAACATCATGAATCTGGCTATCCCTTATATAATGGTTTTTCCAGTACAACTGGTAATCTCAAAGATTAGATTGTTTAAAGTAACAAAAAACTGCTCTGCTTTGATAAGTTAGTTTAGATAGCTATAATTCAGGATAGCCTTTGGTACTACTGAACGAAAAAATCTAAAAAAAAAATGTTTTGCTTATTATCTCTTAAAAATGTATGAGCTTTTCTGTCATTAAAATTTTAACATATCTTTGACTGTACATGCAACCAGATTGGGACCCCACAAATCCAGGTAGTGGTATCATCATAATTTCTCGTAGTTAGAAAGCATGATTCATCATACCCATTTCATATTCTATTCTTCTAATCTGTAATAATAGTTTATTAGAAGTAGGTTTTGACAAAGAGTTTTTAATAAATTTTTGTTCCATTATACTTTTCAGGTAGCCACTCCGGGTGGGCAGCAGCTACAACAGCTGCAGGTTGTGCCAATATCTAGCATTCAAGGTAAATCTATTTTCACTAAAAAATTTTCCTATTTAAACTAGTGCTTGACTGCAATTCAACCATTAATAAATAATGCAATTGTTGATGGTGAGGCGCACTATTTTATGAATAGCCACACCACGAAAACATCTAAATTATAATTGGATGGGAAGACTTATTTACTTACCTTCTACCAGAATAAAGCTACACTGAAAATGCCATTGGGCAGCTATTACAGGAATTGTATTGATTGATTATTTAGACTGAGTACTCAGCTAACAAATACTAAGCAAACTCTATTTCAAATTGATTATTTAAAATACCCTCAGTGGCAATAAATGTGAACAAAGCACCCCCTCCCTAAACATGCATATCAGTCTTGTGCTTGGCATGCTCCTTCTTCTTTGGTCCTTCCAGTGATCTCTGTGTTCTTCAAATTTATTTTTCTACCTTTTTTCTGTGTGCTTGCAAATATTACTGCCTGATTCCATTTGTATATTTTTTTCTTTTTCACAGCAGGTGGAAACATACAGCCGATGCAGCTGGTTCAGACTCCAGATGGACAGACATTTATTTATCAGCCTGTAGCCACAAGTGCTCAGCCTACTATTGATCAACACCAGATCATTCATCAACCTACCAGTAAGTTATTTAATTAAATTTTACTTTTTGCATGGAGATAGCTGCTTTTTTTCAGTGGGAAATCATCAAATGACTGCCGGCTCTGGTTGTAGCAAGAGGGATTCTCAGACATTTACTGACTCAAACCCACCTGTGTTCCAGAGCCCTGGTAACTCTTTTCAAACTATCCTGCAGTTTATGGCTGAATCTTTGTCAATTACTATGGAAATTCAGAATGTCTTGCTCTGTGAAAACCCAGATTTTTTTATTTTCATGATGCAATAAACAGGACAAGAGATAAAACAGTATGTGGTTCCACTGAATAACCACATCTGTCTAATAGTACTTAGTATTAGTTTTGAACTTACCCACACCATGAGTTAACCAAGTATTGTGATTATTCAAATCTTTTGTTTATTTAATTATTTTATTCAATCAACTAAAGTGTGCCAGATTAAGCGTCGTAAGTGAAGATGGATTGTTCACAAGATTTGTGGGGATTCCGATTACATATTTAAATCGGCATTTGATTGGAATATTCCAGGGAAGAGTTCATCCTCAGCTAATATGACGACGCACTGTATTCAAAAGCGACGCTTTCGCCATCAGGTAACCTCCTGATAGCGAAAGCGTCGCTTTTGACTGGATGGAGCGAGGTGAAGCGTGAAGCTTAAGACCGGTCACTATGGGTGACTTCTGTGGCCAGCTAGGATCATAGATAGGATCTTAAATCAAACAAATATTTTTTGATAAATACTAAACTGTGTTTGTTGTTTAATTTTAGTGATCAATCTGAACGGCAATCTGGTGCAAGTGGCGGGCGTCGGCAATGCAGTGCAGGCACAGCAGATTGTCAACCAACCTAACATTGTTATGGTGAGTCACCACTCAGACTACAGGGACCAATCTAGCTATTTTTAGGATGCAACTTTTTCTAAAATAAACTTCAGTTTATAAAGGTTGGAGTGAATAAGGATGTTTTTTGCACGACTTCGCTTGAAAGTAAACACAATTTTTCCTAACACACAATTTTATCTACTAAAAATACGGAAGATTGTATGCATGTGTTTGTCTGTGTATATATACTTGTTACCCCTTTACACTGAAATTACTGAACGGATTTGGATGACATTTGCACATGGATAGACCATGTCCTAGAGTAGCACTTCTTATTCTGGGAGTATTTTCTCTTGCGATAACTTGCTGTTATCTAGTTCAAACTTTATCGGCTGTCTTAGATAGCGCAAGTGCTGTGTCGCTCTCTGAATGGCGAACGCGTATAAACAAACTTTCGGACGATCATGTTTATATAAATCTGTCAGATGGTGAACAACAACAATAACAACAACGCGAGCACCAGTACTACAATGTCGGAAGGTGCCAGTTCTTCAGCGGCCGGCTCTGATGAGGAACCGCTTCTCTACGTGAACGCGAGGCAGTACAAGCGCATCCTCAAGCGACGCGCCGCGAGAGCCAAGCTGCATGAACAGGGGAAGATACCTAAAGAGAGACCTGTAAGTGGAATTTTGGGATACGAACTTTTGTGTAAAAAATCTTTGGCAAATTCGTTCCAAAACTACGTTGTTTGCTTACCGCATGGTGTCTATGGCGCACAGTAGGGTCGAGGCCTAGTGTGGGGCTCTGGGGAGGTATGAAAATGCATATCAGGGCCCTGGCTCCAAGGCAGGGAAGGAACAGGGTAGGATTTTAGTCAGTAAGAGTCTGACACTATTTCCCGCTCTGCCCGAAGGCGGGATTTGTCATTGGATGATATTACCTACGATAAAAAAAAAATGGTGTCTATGGCCGTGTGATAATTGACTTGCGTACGATACTCCTTAGTGGTCCATTTTCGCAAATCATATCGAAATCCATCAATACTCTTAAGTTTTAAGAGTATGTAAACTAATACAGTCTCTCTTTGTGCAATTGAAGCGTTCATAACATCTTCCTTCAACAAATATCAATAGTGTTAATGCAAGGCGTGTGAATGTTTCCATAAGTTACATCATCCACAGTAAGTGCGGGCTTGCTAACAGTAAGCTATGGATAAACTCACTGTTTGAAAAGTACCAGGTCCAGGTTTAGGATGTGTTGTGTTCCACATCCCACAGATGACAGCAAGATTGATGAGGCCCTGTTAAGACTAGAGCTGCAGGATTGTTCGAAAGAGTTTCCGCAGCCCTGGACCACATAGGGCGACTGAAAAACACACGTGGGCTATAGTTAGTCTGATATGTCGCTTTTAAGATATTTGATGACTACCCTCCAAATATAAAATAATAAGTCGCACTTTAGTCAGTCACATTTTACCACATCACATTTTATCACTTTTTCTGGCTTCCTATGTGTAATCATTTATTTTCTCTTTTCAGAAATATCTACATGAATCCCGACACAGACACGCAATGAACAGAATACGCGGTGAAGGTGGAAGATTCCATTCAGGCAGCAGAAAGTAAGTTAATAATGCCTTATACCTTCTGTATTCCATATTGAATATTTTGTAAGTAGACAGTGGCCATAAGAACTTTATATTCATTTGTTTGGAATGTGCTGACATTACAGGAATATGGAGAATATGGATCAAGCCAGCGAGGACCAGAAACTTTTGGAAGACATCAAACCTGATACTGTGTCCATAACAATTATACAGGTAATAATTTTGTATTTTTCTAGACTTGCTATTGGTTGAAGGTATACTACCATTAACATCAACGCGGTCTTTGTGCGATTCAATAGCAACAGAATTGGTGTAAAAACTCGCAATAGGCGACCGTCCTCCTTTCAAGAAATATTTCCGAAAAAAATACTTACAAGCATTTCTTTACAGGATGATGATGGCCAAGAACAGCAGCCAACTCAGTGGAGGCGGCTAGCGCCACAAACTCTGCAGTCCACGTAGCATTCGTCTGACGATGATGAAAACTAGATAGACTCTCAGTAATCTAGTGGCCTATTGACAAACTATTCGTGTGTCTGGCTAGACTCGAAATGTCTCTCTCTGAACACACGAAACTGAAGTGATTGTGTTGTGTCAATGAGTTTTTTTATTTGTAATGTAGGAATGTGATCGTAAAACTATGGACTGCAAAGCATTATAGATGACGATAATGGCTGGTCAATATTAGACGAAAAGTGAAGTGTCTTCCGATTTTATGCCAACTTTTAATTGTCACTTTGACCTGCCCCAGTGATTGTGGTAATCGTGTAATGTCATCAGAAAATCAATTATTCTAAAAGGACTTTTAAAGGCTGATGTGGATAAAGTTGGAATACTAGAGGCTAAGGTATAAATATTATGTTGATAAAACTAGTTACTGGATTAGTGTAGTGTCGTAATTTCAAGGAATTTGTTAACTGTTTTGATTCCAAAATTATAGCATTTTCTGTTTATTTGTTAACTTTTATAAATGTTAAATTTGTGGAAATCACTCTTCAGTTCTCTGTAATCATTAACTACAAATTTTTTATTTTTCTTCATTCATTATTTTAATGCAGATTTTAGTTCATTTTAATACTAGATAGCCAAAGAATTCCAAGAATGCCAATTCTGGCATTTTTGGTGAACTGGAACTATTTGGCGCTACCGTGAGACACACACAATGTTAGTTTTTTAAATCTTAAGTGTCTACATGTTATTTCTGCATTGTGTGTGTCTATACGTGTCAAATAAAATATTTTTCTTCTTTTCAAAGAGGAGTTACAATTTGTTTTACAGTTTATTTATAAAACGACTTCTTGTATGTATGTAAATATTTATGTTAGTGATAATTACTATTTTAGACAAACTAAGAAATTTTTATAACGCAATTTAAGTACAAAATAAATATGCACTTATAAAAAAAACCGTCTTTTATTGAGGTAGAATTAATTTACAAAATACAACATGAGTTCAAAAGTTTTATTAAAAAAGAGATTCATAAACAAGATCCGAAAGGTCAGGTAGATTAGTTGATTATGTAAACTATAGTAATTGGCATCAAACATTATTTTGTACCTATAATTAGCCTTATGTACCTATGTACTCTTACTAAAGTGAATTTCTTAGGGCCGAAACTGCGTAATGCAGACGTCTGCGCGGTCCCATACAAGTGCTCCGGCTCCCACATAATACATTAAAATTTAAATTTCTCCGTCAACACGACTACATGCACATAGTTTAAAGTTGAACTAGCGACATTGAGCAGGCAATAATCGGGTTTCCGCGTCGCGCGCGAGCACGGGATACGCGCTTTGTTACGCGACGGCTGCCCCTCTCTCGGGCGTCCGCTTTACGCAGTTTTCGCCCTAAGGCCGCTATCCCACAAGCGTTTTACGAGCGTTAGCGCTTCTCTAATGTGAAACACATATCCTGAGAATTTTTCGATGCTAATGTCGTGTCTGCGCAACGTTAGCGCTGCGCAGACGTTTGAGAAGCGCCAACGCTCGTAAAACGCCTTATGTGCCGTGGGATAGCGGCCTTAGATATGTATAATTTTTCTAATACTGATATTAAGATGTGTAACAAAAACCATCTGTACAATAAATAATTAATAATGTAAAAATAGTAACTTGATTTTAAATAACTGCCAATAACACAAATACAATAACAACTGCAAAATTATAAATTTACAACAGTGATAAAATCAATAAGTAATAAACGTTTAAAAACAAATACGTTATAACAATTTCGAAAATATTATATAAGTTCAAAGAACAGAGATTCATGAAATAATATTATTTTTTTGTAAAATTTTTGATAATCATCTCGCTTTGCAGCTTTTGAGCTATTGAACACAAATCAAACTTACAAACTAAGATTCTTATCTTACATATTAAGTACCTTATGCGACACCAAACTCATCTTTATCTCTTTGGAAATGCACAACGCTGCGGTATGCAGTGCTGGATTCATAATCCTCCTCACCCCTGACCATCCTAGACGTTTTTCATACGATTATGTCCGGCGTGACGGCGGACGGTAAACTGAACGTTGCTCGTCGTCCTCAAGCCCGCACCTATAGTGGCCAATGCCCGAGACCGATACCGCAGTGTTGTGCGTTCTGATCAAGAAACCAAAGCCTTACGTTTTCTCCGACGACTCCGACATGTTCTATCCTACAAACTAAAAATTCATCAATTTGGCTAGGTGTTGGGTTTGGTAGCTGTTTCCTTGATGCGCTGTATTTCTGTTTTAATGGCGGATATGAGGGGTATGGCTGGGTCTTCAGGCGCCAACCTGCCTTCCGTGGTGATCAGCGCTGGGTTGACGGTCGGCCGAGCACCTAGGGACTACCAGCGTTAAATTATCATGGAGTTGGCGTCCCATTGCTGTTAAAGGAAGTGTCTGGTGATTCAGGAGTTGGTTTTTTAAAGCCTGTGATATAGACTCACATGATTGGTTAACATCCCAACACCAGCTGTTGTGAGAAACTTGTTGGATTAGTTACAAAAAAATTAAAATTGTCCTAAGATTGAATCGTAGGATTCAATTTTAGGACAATTTTTTTTTTTAAGTTGTCTTCAAAATTATTTGCCATTTACAAAATTATCAAAATATCCTTTTCGTCTGGCCTGCCACACGAAATGTTGATGTTATGAATGATGATAATACAATAATACATCAGCGCAACGTACACCAAGCCACAAGTTCAGTTCTTCCTAAGTTTTTAAGGATATTATGAATTATCTCAATTTCTAATAATTTAATTTATTTAATTTTATTCATATGTAAAAGTATGTTATGGAACTATTATTGTTTATCTGTGGTTTATTTCGTATTGGTGTCGCTGACGTACAGGGTAAATTTTCGTTTGTCACATATACGTGACAAAGGCGTCTAAGAGGTTAGAAATGCTTTCTATTCAAATATGATGGTGTGAAGTTATGGATATGGTCGTTATGGCGACATTTTGGGGTTGCCTACGTCTAATAGTGGACGTCTTTTAGCTGAAATGATTATGATGAAGAAACGGATTAAAAACTGAAGTATTTGTCGTCTTTAGATGAAACTATGAAAACCAGAACCAAATAACAAAATATTTAGACGTATTTATAAATACCGAGTAGTAGAACAGCGAGTACTGTTTTACATACCAATGTAAAACAGTACTCGCTGTTCTGTCACTGAAGTTTATAAGTTACCTGTGGTGGAGTATGTCCCCAAGCTCTCGCAGGCGGAGGAACTCTTCTCTCAGCTGCTGTCCTGGTGAAGGACGTGCGAGGACGAGCGCCTTCCCCCGGCTGCACCGGCGTCGATGTGCTAGCTCCAGCTCGACTGTAACAGGACAAAGGTCTCTAGTCAAAACAGAAGGACAACAAAGAGATACTCTAGGGCCGAGAGTCCAATATTTGGCGATTGCGTCACGAATATGCCGCTTGCGACTCGCAGGCGAGCTGTTCGTGCACTGTACGCGTGCAGTTGGCAGTTTATCTACTGCAATTGAGATGTCTATGAATTCTTCCAACAGGAAATTGAAGCCCACCCCTTGCTGATCTCGATTTTGCTTTAGCAGAATCGTTACCCGCTTTACCGCTAGCCATTAAACGTATGACCACTACAGACATTGAAAAACCAACCAAAATTGTTTGGTGTGCCTCGGTATAAACAGTGCTTGACTGCGATCTCATCTTGGTTTCTCTTTAGCGCAACTCAGAATATGTAATAGTAAGTACCTACTCAGGTAAGGTTTGCACAGTGGGCGCGAAGCGTTGCACGATCTGCGCGCAGTTCCGTTTGCTTTTATACGCAGCTTCGCTCCAGCTCTACCCTACTCTACTCTACCTTCTCCTGACAAAAACAAATGCAACAAAAAAAGAATTAGCGAAATCGGTCCAGCCGTTCTCGAGATTTGCGCTTAGAAACACATTCAGCGATTAATTTTTATATTATAGTTATGAGCGGGTCGTGTCAGTCTGCTTGTTCGCGATAAACTCAAAACCATACCGAACATATTTTAATACGGTTTTCATCAACAAAGTGATTCAAGAGGAAGGTTTTGGTATCAGATGATATCCAATCATCACCACCCATGCGAAGTTGGGTCGGGCGGTAGTAGTTATGAGAGGGAGTTGTTTTTACGATTGGCTCTCTGATTGGTGTTGCTTGGAGTTGACCAATCGGAACGTCGAACAACTTATGGGTCTGCGGTAAATCATGAGTGATTAGGTTGCATTTACGTGAGATACGTACTGGTCAAACGCTTTTATCAATAATACAATAAATAGGTAACAAAGTCGCACTAGGCACTGTAGGCACTATGGTCTGTCTCAGGTAGCCGAATAGGATTATAATTCTGTCCGGTCACCAGGCAACAGTAAAAATCTCTCTGCTGTACCTCTACCATGAGTTTTAAGCAATAGTATTCGTCGCTACTCGATATCGACACCGTAAATATTTTGTATGGCAAATTTTTGTTCTGCAAGTGACCGCTAGAGGCGCTGCAAAATTTGCCATACAAAATATTTACGGCGAATTCAAATGCTTGCTGAAATGTAGAGTAAAATGACTGAATATGTTACCCAGGGCCTGCTGATCTGCCCCTCAGTGTATCCATGGCGGTGTACGGCGAGCCGGGCAGACGCACGTTGTCGTTACGAGCCTGCGCCAACCCGGCTTGCTCTGTTGAATCTGAAACAAAGATTAATTAATTTTTACTGAAGGTAAATCCTGGAGGGGTAGGCAGTGGTGTGCCGCCCAGATATACCTAAGGGCTAACGCTGCGTTAAGTGGGAGCCCGCGCAGCACCCGTCGCGTGAGTGTCGTTTGCGGCGGTCCCCGTAGCGGAAACTGGATTATTACCTGCACAGTGTCGCTGGTTCAACTTTAACAGTGTGTATGTAGTCGTGTCGATGGAAGATTTTAATGAATTGAAAGGGGCGCACTGGGTCTTTTGTACATAAATTTTTGCCTAGTGTGTATAGTATAATAAATATAATGGAAACTTAAAATAAGCGAATTAATAATAAAATGAAATAGACAACAGCCCCTTCTCAAGAGATCGAGTGAATCTCTCCGCCTCTCCAGGTAAGACGATGACGCAAAAACCAGCCGAATATGATCTCTCGATCGAAGCAGTATCAACATCCGAAATATAAAAATGGATGTCAACCATTGAGCTGCATCTAAATGAAATTTGTTCTATAGCCTCGGATAGCAAACTCAAATCGCAGCAGAAAATGAAAATTTCAACCTTGTACCGTAAAATAGGATCCGGTACCTCACAGATGGCAGTCTTTTATCAATCGCTAAAGCAGAAAGCACTTCAAAAGCGCACTCTCAATGAAGATCTAATGAAAAATTGCAACTTGACGGATCACATCTTGGACTTCACGAAAACGACATGTTTAGTTGATCAGCAGAAATGTCTAATGTAAAAATAACTCCCGTATAGACGCAACCTGGACTTTAACCCAATTATTGATTCTGCTGACTCAAAATCATGAGTGTAACTATAGAGTATTAGGAGCAAGAAACAGTTTTAAAATGCGTATAATAGTGCTAGGTATAAATATACAGTAAATAATCTAATTTTAGACTATGTTAAATATTGTTTTCAATTTTATGGTCCTACATAAACCATAGTGTAGGAGCATCTACCGCCTGTGATACAGGCATAGATGTAAGAATTTCTATGGATACAGGTTTATCCTAGTACAGGCACATAAGCATCTCGCATCCATCAGATTCCCGCGACCATCACCAGGTTGGTCCACGCTGCGTCTTCCGGCTGCGTCAGGTTATATCGGTAACCTTGGTTCTTCTGGGGACATCTTCAGTCCTGATGCGATTGCGACCACGCAAGGAAACTCAGAGCATGGCCCTTTCTATTCCCCTTTGGATGACTTTGAGCCTTCTTATAAGACCCACTGTGAGCAACGACCTCCTTGTTACCTATTGTAAAGAAAATTAGCTGCAATCGTCGGCACTAGTTACATCAGTAATATTAAAGATCTGATCATCTACTTGCAAATCCTAATTCCTACCTTGTTTCTTATCCTTCACATCCTTCTCCTTAGAGTCTTGTTTCTCCACAGTGTACGTATCGTGTGAGTTGGGGCTGGAGTTGACGCTGCCGAAGAGCGTGAAGGCATCATCCATCAGCTCGTTGAACCGCTGCCGCATGCGCGAGGGTCCTGGGTCCTTGCGGGCGGACGCTGTTGAACAAGCTGGACTGGGAGGTTTTGAAGCTAGAAGGAAGATGATATAGCGTACTTTTTATATGGATTCCGTATTAAATATGGCTGCGAATGAGGTAATTAAATTGGGGCTTCAAAAAATGGTTAGTCTGTAGGTAAGTAGATTTGTGATTTCTAAGCTCATCTATACATATATGTATAAAATGTTTTGTCCTGAATGACTGACGGATCAACGCACAGCCTAAACCGCTGATCGTATAGATCTGAAACTTGTAGGGTTCTTTGTTTGACGTAGGCATCCGAAAAGAAAGGATTTTTTCAAAATTCCACCACAAAAGGGGGGCAAAGTTTGTATGGCACAATCTGATTCCTTCGTCCAATCTATATCAAATTTTGCATTAACATTCTTTAGCAGAATTGATGGAAGATAAGTTATGTATTTAATTAAAATCCACCCCCTAACGGGGTTAAAAAGGAAAGTTATTTAAGGAGGTTATTTGCTTCGAAGTTGATATCAATACTCTTTAGTGCTTTTCCGTGGCCCTGAAACGAAGGCAAAGAAGGAGCAGGAGTGGGTTTTTAGTCAGTAAAAGTCTGTATTGGATGATTTACCAACCTAAAAAAAAGTATCCAGATAGAAAATAAAGACTACCAGTGGAAGTGTCAAAGGTTAGGTTAGAAATAATAGCGTTGACGAAATCAATAACATAATACTGGGTAATCTTCCTGGAGTTGGCGTCAACTACATTTCCACTGATAGATTCGAGTGGCCTTCTAAAAACTGTATAACTGGTATACAATTATTTTACCACCATGTAACGGAACCAGACTCTAATAACGGTGCCACAGTTTTGTCTGGTCCAGCATATTTATTGGTCCAGTAGTAGGGAAAAAGGCGCTAATACCT
The DNA here is from genome assembly GCA_958295575.1 of Leucania comma. NCBI lineage: Eukaryota > Metazoa > Arthropoda > Insecta > Lepidoptera > Noctuidae > Leucania > Leucania comma. The sequence goes on along the minus strand of OY282477.1, from coordinate 14,610,823 downwards.
TGCATGCTATGGATTTGATTTTTAATTTTAAAAGATCCAATTCTCAGTGATGGTATCTGCGGTAACAGTTAATAATTGACTTTGACTTTACCAATATTTTCAAATCGACACACTAAACTTACCGTCCTTAATCCTCTGACAATGTAGATCCCAGACCAAAGGCCCTATCACACCAGGGTCTTTGTCAATACTCCCGAGCCTGACCAGTTGGGACGCCATCTGTCTCCGAGGCACCACATCTTTGGCTTTAGGGTCGGTCTTGCTTTTCTTGGGGGTTGATGGTGGAGAGTCGATATCTAGGTGGCGAACTGATACCGGCTCCAAGATACGGGAGAGGGGTTCAACAACGTTGCCTCTGTAAAATGATGAAGGTCATTAATTACTTTTTCAGCCTGATGAAGGTCATAAAGGTCACCTTTGTCGTGAAAAGAAAATGATTAAAAAAAAGGGGGGTCAACTATCGAAACTTTACTTGTTCAGTTGAGGTCCTACCACGAGCTCATAACGCGATTCATTTTACGACCTAAACTGAACTGTTGGGAAAAAAGGCTGAAAGGGATGGAGCTATATAGGTTATATAGCTACCTTTCTCGCTCGCATGACTGACATTTTAACACGTCATGGCAAGGCCCCAGGTAGCGTTTAAGAAGACTTTCTCAAACGGTTATACTAGGACGGAGTGACAGAATGCCAGTAATGACCAAACATTCAAGAAGGTCACGACATGTGGTGTTATTAGCACTGGAGATTCTTCGTACACAGGTATGGCAACTACAAAGTGCTAGCAAGGCTCCCTGCTTCTATTAATGGGTAATTAGGAGATCTGGTGATAGGTTTGTGGATCACCACATTCATTTTCTTCTTTATTTCAGTTGAATCTACATAGCTAGGTAACGAAAAAGAAATCCCGTATTTCTGTTCAGTTCTATTAATAGAACGTACCTTGGGAAAGCGTTCACTGAAGGCATGGAGAGATAGGACGTGGGTGTGGGTGGCGCCGAGGGTTGTCCACTGTCAGAACTGTCGAGCCCAGCGGCTTCTAGCAAGCTGTCAGTAGTACCCACTGTGAAAGACATGAAACGTGGTTATAGGTAGATCTAGATCTAAACTTCAGCTTAGACCTCATATAAAAAACTTCGTGTTTTTTCAGCCAGTTATTGCGCAGGAACAAATTATGTTAGTCATATCGGAAATGGTTGAGGTACTGTACAGAGAAAAGCGTACTTCACGGTTGTACGTACAATACGTATAATTTCCGTGACTTTTTTATGCTATTTAATTTCCCAATGGGCCAGCTAAGAATAGCAGCACTTATCCTGACTCTTACAGTACTATAATGTTCACTACACATGGATATTAACTATAGATTCACATTTACATATTTTTGTTAGATAGAAATCAATTAGTTATTGTTACAGTTCAAATTGTGTGTACAGTTCCTGTGTCGCTCCTAACAGACAATATTGAACTTTTAGAAAGGAATACTAACCTCTCTTCTTCTGTGGCATTCTGAGTGCATGAGGTTTCTTCTGCCGGCGACGAAACGCTGTGGCCACCTCGGATACTCCAGAAGATGTTGTGGACGAACTAAAACAGTAGTGGTCTAAGCATCTCACCGTCATCTCAAAACTTAGGCTAAGTAAATTGTACTAGAACACATCACAGAAAATTTCAATACATAGGTACAATGTATATAATCAAAGGTACAATTTAACTATAACAAAACAATTGTTTCTGAAACACATATTTTAGAGCATTCATTTTTCCAGATAGATTCATCTTTGTTTAGATAGCGAATCCAAATGGACCATTCGTAGACACCTAAATATTTAATTTCTAATTCTTATCCAAGCACAGGATAACAGAGTGGGTAGACTATCTGAACGACTGTGAAATATTTTCTGACCTGTAGACTTGTGTTAAATCCACATTTTCCATTTTGCTCAGGTCTTGGCATAAATTTTAATGTTTCAAAGTTAATTTTACCGGTTAGGTAGACATATTTCTTAGACGGTGAATTAGATCTACAACTAACATTTCACTAGGTAGACATCGAACGAGCTCTTTCCAAATCATTTTCTTTACGTCATACTTATAACCTAATACCAATTGTTTTGTGATTAGCTTGTATATTCTACAAATCTCTATCAGCCATCTTTGTGTTCACTTCCTTCCTCGCTATACCATCTAGCGCCTTAATTAAATATCTTTTCATGGATCAGTCTCTTATTAGCTATCCTTTCTAAAACAAGCACCAAAGATTTGTATTGCAAATCTTTGGTGCTCACATTTTGTATACAAGTATCATATAGCTCGTTATGATCGTATCGTTGGCCTTGAATCGTGAATTTCGAAGAAAGTACCCCTAATGGTGCTGGACTCTTTGTATGCGAGTCCAGGTTGCATTGAACAAGTTTTCATTAAATTATCAGATGTCTACGTACCTACTGGCAGCACTTGCTGCTCTGTATATCGGTAGAAGAGTACTGCTGGGTCTCGTTCTACTTGGAGACACTACACTGATTAGCTGTAACAAGATGATAGTTATGAAATCAAGTGGGATCTGAAAGACAGATCAATTTAGAACTTAGTTTCCTACTGGTATTGTCTTATTATCATCATCATACCACAGGCCCCGGGACAAAGGCAAGGAACGGAAAGGTAGGTTTTTAGTCAGTAAAAGTCTGACACTATTTCCCGCCCCACCCAAGGGCGGGATTTGTCATTGGATGATTTTACCTACCAAAAAAAAAAAATCATCATCATTTCAGCCGAAAGATATCAACTGTTGGACATAGGCCTCTCTCAAGTGTCGCCGGAACGATCGGTCCTATGCGTCTCGCATCCATCGGATTCCCACGAACCTCACCCTGTCTTCAGTTCATCATGTGCAAGGCCTTCCTACGCTGCGCCTTCTGGTATGTGGTCGCTCCTCCAGAACCTTGCGTCCCCATCGACTACCCATTCTGCGAGTAATATGCCCAATGCTACTCAAGTGTGGCAATTCTGCGGGCTATGTCGGTAGCCTTGGTTCTCCTGCGGATATCTTCATTATTCAAACTTTCACTATATATTTGTTATGCTTACCCTTCCATCTTTTTCTTCATGAACTTGCTTCAGCTGGTTTCTCTCCGCCTCTCTCAGCAGCTCGTTTCTGTACGCACGAATGGATGCTGCAGATTTTTGTGCCTTTTTCCTGAAAAAAAAAAAAATGACCAAATGCATTGTTTTATTTACCATCGTCGTGTAGAAAAAGGTGTAAACGTTTAATTTTGAACTTCTTTGCGTTAATGGTAGATAATCCCATAATTTGAGTGGGAACAATAGACATTACAGTAGATCATATCTAGGCTGTTGCTTCCTTCTTTTTTTCAAAGTAGTTCTCGAGGATGCGAGTTAACATGAATCGAAAGTAGATGAATCATACTAATGTATACATTTAAATATCTGGGTCGATGTCAGTCAATAACACCTAAAAAGCTGAATCGATTTTGTTGCGATTTTGAACACAGGTAGACCATGGCCTGGATACTTATTTTATCGCAGTAGTAAGTTTGTATGATATTTATAATTGTGATATTTTGGATAATTTTGGACATTGACTCGAGTGATGCCAGTGGCGAAAGTTAGTTTTTAACTCTTTACGCAAAAAGAGGAATACTGTTATAAATATAATAATAATAACCTAAATTCTCACCTGTGAGCGATACACAACAATGCTAATAATACGAGCAACAGAAGAATAGCCACAGTGGCTCCTACGGCCAGTGCCCATAACTCTGTGCCGTGTACCCCACCGCCTGCTTCGCCTTCCAAACCTTCCGCTGTCTTCAGGTACGCTGCTGAAGAAAACGGATTTCTACTTGGTGACTTTCAAATATACTTCTGTTTGTTAGAAACTATTATAAAAGGGTTTCAGAAAATCGGAGTCCCTTATGCTGATTTGCTGAATGAGGTCCAGAGTGATTTTAATTTTAATTTTTTTTAAACCTTTACTAACACTAGAATAAGTTATTTGTAATACTAACAAAATATGGATCATTGTTGTCCGAAATAAATGAATTTTAATTAATTTAGTAAGAATCTTGCACTCTCTGTTCTTTTCAGTCGTTTTTGAGGTTATAATCAAAAAATATTTTAGTGTTCAAATAACCCATTTATCGAGGAATAGGTAAGGATAAAATAGATTAGGGTCTGTATTCTATTTATTTGTGACTTGCTGTCCCGCGCGGTTTCACCCGCCTCTTATGTTTCTGCTTCGCTCTCGTGGGTCGTCACGTGATGTCATATAGCCTATAGCCTTCGTCTATAAATGGGCTATCCATATAGTTAATTAAAAAAGTTAGTTACGTAGAAAAGTGTTAGTGTATCTTACAAGTAACTGTGACCAAGTTATGTGACTTTATATAGTTATTCACTTTATTAGTATGGCTTTCTTGTTAAGATCGTGATAAATCAAATAAGTTGAGTGTTCAACTTCAACTGATAATGAATACCATGGATCTCTACTTAACATTAGTACTCGTTGTATATTATCATACTCATGCTCAGCTTTAGTAGTGACAATAGCTCCAAATTCTCTTGCAACCTCAGCGTTCCTTACAAGCCTCATGTCCCTAGCAGCGACTGCAGCAGGAACTACCCTTCCACGATCTAGCCCATGTAAACTATCTGAAAGCTACCAGTTTCTGTCCATTGTTTTCTATTATACTCACGCTCAGCTTTAGTAGTTACAACAGCTCCTAATTCTCTTGCAACCTCAGCATCCCTTACAAGCCTCATGTCCCTGGCAGCCACGGCAGCAGGAACTGCCCTTCCACCGACCAGCACCACGTATACTATTTGTATGCTACCAGTTTCTGGGGACTAATAGTATTAATAATTAAGAAATTGGTGGATACGGACACGGGTTACCATCATATATATGAAGCAACATTTAGTTTTTGTTTAAAACTGACTATTTTAATATAAATATTTAAAATGATATTTTAATTGAAAAACGAATAATCTCTTTTGTATATATTGAACGATTTTCAGATTCATGGTTAATTTCTGATGTTGGAAATATTGCATAATTATGTAGACGATATGATGATCACAGCAATTGGAAAGTTTCGAGTATCAATCCAAGTAAACGTTGTTTTTTATTTAGAAAATAGGTAAATCATTTACCTCTGTTATGTTTTGGATATGAACTTGCACAGGTGGCTGCTGATCTGGTTTCAATATTTCACGCTTGAACAACATTGTTTCATTGCTTTCTGATTCTAAAGGTATATCTATCGAATCTTCTCTTATTTCTTCAAATTGTTCTCGATCAGTGACTTCTCTTTTACGAATAATAACAGTCGGTGTGGCAAGTATCCACGATTCTACTTCATTCAACTTTGTTGCTTTTATCTTAGCGTTAAGTGAGACAGTATTTTTGTCTACTGAGAACATTTCAATATTTGCGGGATAAACGAAATCACTAGAAGAATCTAAATCATTCTTAGTTGAATTTTCGGCTTTATTATCTAAAGTAGTAGGATTGGTTTCAACATTAAATACCATAGAACTGGCAATATCAACGTATTTGAAAGGAGTGTTAGTATTTTGTGGGCCTACTGGACTATTGTTATTGTCTTTGTTAACTACAAAAGAGTGAACGTCATGTTTCTTGCGAGCAGGAGGCGCGTCGAGAGATTTGATGATGCCCAGATGACGCTCTTGTTGCCTGGATAACATAGGAATAATATCTTACAAACTTAATATTGAATGCTAGTGTATCAATCGAGCCAAATAAGCATGCTTCTAACTGCTATATTGCAGAATGAATATTGTCAAAATGGTATCTATTAAAATAATTGAAAACAATAATGAGTTTGATGAAGAAAACCTACGGCCTAGTAGAGCGAAGGAAGCTAAATAAAAAACTAGGAATATACAAATTTGAAGGGGAACATTGGTTACCTCAAGAAAGCTTTCTGGTACAACCTAGCAAGTCTCATTTGCAGGCTATCTGGAGTGGAGCCCTGAATGACAGTGAGGAGCCAGTACCTTCGATCATCGGGGATCTCTGGTTCCAAGCTACCTGGCACCCCGGGTTCTCCACAATTAAGCATGCACTCTCCTGTGGACTTGTCTGTCACCGCCTGCGATGAACTTAAAAACATTAGCAAATAACGAGGAAAAATTTTAAAGACAGTTCAAAACAAAATTGCATGTTGGAAAAGTATTAGCATGTAAACAAGACAAAAATCCAACTACACAAAGGGCAAACCCACCCTTAATCGAAAATTAATGACTCTATTATGACCAGTATCCCCCAGAAGTTAGGGGAAATTAGAGACTTGTGGAATTGAATGCTCGAGTAGTTAAACGTTTGTACTTCTATAATGAATTTTAAACTCGGTTAAATATTGTTAAAACTCCCTAAGTTTGATCAACGAACTTATGCAGATAAAGTCAAGTTATCAGTAATGTAATCAGACAACTATTTTCCCCGATTACTTTCCTGTGGTATATACCGCAAAATCGTTCATTTTTTCGTGATGAAAACTATGCTATTGCCCTCAGCGGAGCGCTTGAAGTGAAATGTCTATCATTCTGACTACAGCTGCTAGGGAATGACATCTCCGCTGAGTGCAAGTTATTTTTACATTAACGTGATCTAAAAGTTTATTGCGTTTGTCTATTTGATTGGCAAGATATATAAATATGATCCTTGGTGATTGGTTAAGAGCTTGGAGCAAGCCAGTCGGAACGCACCGTAGGTCATAAATAATGTCGATCATGTTAACATAAAAAAAAAACTCACATACTGACAGACTGAACCTAAGTTTTCAAGGTGAGATGTTAAGAAAACCTTATAAAAATACTCTCGAAAAACATACATAACCCTCCTGGCGCAGTTGGGTAACAAACGATTCTATGTTTCTAAAATAATTCTATCAAGCCGACTTTAATGAAAGATAGTTCAGATTAAAATCCCACGACAGAACTTACTTGTGGTGGATAAGAATCCAGATACACTGTAGCAAGGACAGTGGTAGTCCGTACCACTGGCGTGGAGGGCTGGACCGGTGCTGGTAGGGGCGCATCTGGTGGTGGGGGAGGCCCATCTCCTGACCCCGTCCAGAAGAAGTCTTCAAGACGAGGAGTGCGCTGATGCTGGTCTTGCGATACCAACATGTATACTGGAGACAAAGTAAGGAGATATCCAGTACAGTCGATACCTAATTTTTAACTATGGTTTTTTTTTAAGTGAGAAATTATCCAATGACTTCTCCCACTCTAGGGCGAAGTGGGAGGGCGTTTTACACTTTTACTGACTAAAACCAAACCTATCTATAGGAGTTTAGTTTCCGCACTCAGTCCATGATGGCCCATTGTGCGTGGATCATGACGGCCATCACGCTTGGCCATTATTATAGAGCAGCCAGTCCATCTCTCTGCAGTAACAGATTAGGCCTTCTGACTTTCATGGATCCCAGTTAGACTAGAGTAGATATTGCTTATGTATTTTGGTTACACCCGAGCACTACATGAGCATGCATGCTCTGCACAGACACTGTCCTTGATACCAAATGTGCCTATGTTTTTTTAGTGAGCAGTCCCGCTGATGGTCATCGCCACCAGGCGCAGCGAGCCTCTACCCGCCGTCACAAAAGGCATCTAGTTAGGGTCTTGTTTAGATACGGCTTGGCCTGCTTGCATGCTGGTGTCGAGGACCACTAACTTTCTGCTCTAACTATGGCTGTTTTAATATCAAACTTAAATGATAGACTGAGTTCACTTCTGATTTTTTACGTCAAAGCTGAAGGCAATTGAATAAGCTAGGTTGAAAGCCAGCAAGCGAAATTATGTCACGAATTTTAGCATTACCATTAGTAACCTACCGTCTATCAATAAACTAAGTACGAAAGGGTTATTACGCCAATTTACGATAAAAGCAACAAAAACAGGGACTGAAAAAAAAAATCAGTCATCAAATAATAAATGCTTCGTCATGGTTTTATTGTTGGCTTTGCAAGGTTTCCACTTTCGGCCTTGCAACCGGTAGTTAATAAAGTTAATTGTTTATTACGGATAGGAATATTTCAATTTGTAAAGAGCTGCATTTAAATAGGTACAACTTATAGTAATGGCTTCCAAAGTGTGGTCCACGTCTGCAAGATTTAGTATTCTATGTGCCGCAAGAGTTAAAATATTGTCCGCGAAAGCAACTAATACGAGTAAGTAACATTGATATTTCTATCAGGAATATTGTTTTCTTGACAATGTTAGCTATTAGAATACATGCGTGCTACAAGTTTTGATTATATTATCTATATTTTTTTATGAAGTTATTTTTTTTTTAGATTAACTAACTTGAATTTTCTTCTGGAGTCTGGCCCCTACTAACAACAATAGATTATAAGTGGTCCCTGAAGCTATAGACTAGATTTTATGAACTAAGTAGCGGTCCCGACAGAGGTCCTGTCCGAAAGCTGGCTTTTAGACAAAAAAAAAAATCCAATTGTAGCCCCACCTACCGGTTTAAATTGTATTTTTAAACCGTCCGGGGACCTATTCAAATATACAAAATATCCAAATCAATTAAACCATTTAGGAGCTCATCTCATCTAACTGATGACAAACACAGATACAGAAGAATCTTCTTCTTCTTCTTCCTGCCCTTGTCCCATATTACTTGGGGTCGGCGCAACATGTTTTTTTCTTCCACTCTATCCTGTCAGCCGTCACACTATCACTAACTTCCTTTTCTAAATACAGAAGAATAAAGATATTTATTTAATATACAAAGATTACTTTTTGTTTAGCTTAGTTGCATAGTTAACCATGTCATTTTCGCTCATTCACCCGGACAGCACTCAAAGAGAATCAACATGAATTAAAAACCAATATTAGCTGGCGAGGTTTAATTGCAAACTGAATTTTAATGGTAGGGAAAACATTTGCATAATAACGACGATAGCTTAGCTTAAAATATTTTGATGTAAAAACTATGCAAATAAAATTTTCTATAATAATAATTTATTGGTGGCCCAACGAATTACGAGAGTACTTCATGACAAGATTTACAATTTGTGTGCTAAGATGGATTACGCGTGGTGGATTACGGCCCATTCCCACTCCTAAAGGGGAGGCCTGAGCAGAGGAAACATTACAAGGCTGATTAGGCTATGCCAGTTACACTTAAAAATTGTAATATTTTTAGTTATTATTTATAATATTGTTACAGTAGGTAGCTGTTAAAATTAACATAGTCATTTGTACAGTGGTCCCCAATAGGTAGTACCTCTTAAATTTTTCGAAGACATGTTTGCAGTTAGTTTAAAATCAAGAATTTCTGCTCAAAATGGCGAAGAAAGCGATGGTAAATAAGTTGATGTAAACATGCCTGAGTTTAGTAACATCGCGTGATGTTCCGAATAAATGAGGTTTACAGTTTATTGGCCCTCCCTGTAACTTTCAGTTGCTGGGAGTTTTTTTTCGTCTGGTGTAAGTTATAGGAGCGAGCGATAAACACTGTACTAACAGATGGTAAAAAACGACAACTTATGAGCATTAACGATCCCAAATTCATATTAGTATGTGTACCAATATTGTTTTCTAATTTCGCTAGTAATTCGAGACCACTATGACTATTTGTGTCCGAACAAAAATGCAGCCTCTAAAAGCCGAATACGAAAAGGAGTCACAAATTTTATAAAGAACCCGTTTTTAGGTGAGAAATAATCAAATAACTTCTCCCGTTGTAATTGGAACGAGATCTCAATGTCAGACACTCACCAGCCAAACTTCACCTGTGTCCCTACATTGCGTTCCAGGACCACCATAAATCTTTTGAATAATACCGAAGCTCACAAGTAATATTGTGGCTCATGACAACCTTTGGTGCTTCTAATCTAAATCGCTGTTCGCTTATGGTTTGTAGAACGGCACGTCACCAGGATTAGCGCCAAGCCGTACCATGCTCCAGAGTTATACGATACGGAACGCATTTCCTCAATATTATATCAATGCATTATAAGTTTATAGTGTATGGATGTTTATCTTTCGTTCATAGTCGCAGTTGGTATGAAGGTATGGTAATCATTTACTGCGTTCGGCTTACCTACCATAATGTAACTGACTTTTTTTTTTAATTATAATTTTGTGTACACATTTATAAATGCAAATTATATTGCATCCATTAGAAACAGTAGATTTGTTTGACTGTGCAAAATTTTTTTTGTTCGGGTTGTCGGAAATATCTCTTTTGGCTCTGGGTAAAGTGAGAGGTAATGTCAGACTTTTACTTTTCAAAGCCCACTGAGTTTTTTTTTTGCCCTTTACGTTCTACAGGACCGCGGTGATTCTTTCGATAACTTGTGTTGCGGATTTAATATTATTCCTCATAAAGTACCAAAAATAAAACTAACATTCAATCTGCCTGGTCTTTTTCTCACAATTTTGATAAATACTTCCTTTCTAACCGGATGCAGCAGAATACCAGTAATTTTTTAAGACTTCTACAGCCCAGTACAATTTTTTTATCTGCTAAATTAAAATATGAAATATTTTTTTTTTAATAAGTAACTTCATCAATAACGAAGTTAAAAAGCTTCAAAGCTGCTAATAAAAAAGAGACGTCCAATAAGGAATTTGACGTTTAAGTTCATAGATATATTTGTTTAAAATTATTATAAAGATATGTTACCGGCAATCTATATAATTCAGGTATTCTATACAATACCGAAAGCGCAGCCGGTAATATGCGTAAATAAAAGACGAGAGCAGGGAAGGAGGCATAGATATCCGATATCGATATCCGTGGAAGGAGGTGATGTAATTTTAGAGCACCCCGACACGGACAGGTTAAGTTAGGTTTATTTTTTTTATCACTACCTGAAAAGTAAGGCTTTTAGCCTTACTTTAAACCGTATTCTATATATTGCCTAGCTATTGTATAGAATACCGGATTATATAGATTATATTGCCGGTAACATAATATATCTCGTTTGCTTTTCTACTGATTGTCACAGTTAGTTCTATTCTATTTTCGTATATTTATTGAAAAACTGGGTAACAAATCTTTTTTTCATGAATATTTCATATTGGGTAACATGACAGATACCCCATGATAAGGCTGGTATCAGGTATTCTGGCTTCTGATTGCATTGTGAACGTAACTAACGTATTTTTCTCGGACCATCTTCGGCAAGAGCTATTATAATTTAGTTAATACGAGTAGCTTGTTCCACCAAAAATCTAGAATTATAACCCAATTACAGCAAGCAGTTTCCAACACTTATAAAACTTCCAACCAACGTTGTTGATACCTCTTTTTTTATGGTAGGTAAAATCATACAATGACAAGTCCCACCCTTGGGTGGGGCGGGAAATAGTGTCAGAATCTTACTGACTAAAACCTACCCTGTTCCATTCATAGCCTTCGTCCCAGGGCCCCGGGTGACATTTTCACATAACCTTTGGCTCCAGTAGGCTTCGGGCCTGCTGGACCCCTACAGTTTGCTGACAACTCCTTGAGGCGCGCGGGAACAGTGCGCGCCGTAGACGATACCTCTACGATCCGGACTAAGCGTTTCGCCTCTACGTTTATAACGCTTACATCGAAGAATTAGAAAGATTTGCCTTCTTCGGTCTTCCCATCTGATTATAATTTAGGTATATTCAAGGCCAGGGTAAATAGGCTCTTAAAAAACTAATGCGCCTCACCATCAACGATTGCATCACCGCAGTTTACAAAAAAAAAAAAACTATGTACAAATACCCCTACCCCCAAAGCCTGTTCAAAATATCGTAAAACGTTTGAAAAATTTGCACAAACAATGACAAATGGGTGAAGTATTAGGGCAATGGTGGAAAACGCGAAAAAGGTTCACTGCACCGAATGGCACCGGAATTATCGAAGCGGTCACGACACGGAAACTGAACAGGGCCAAACAAGTTTTATAAGCCGAGTTATATTCTATACTAATTTCCATTGGGTTTAGTAAACTGGTCGGGGCAACGGGCTGGCCTGGGACATAGACCAAGCCACTCAGTATCATGAAGTAGAACTACACTGCGCACACGCGGGCCACATACGCCGATCGGGGCGTATGTGGTCTCCATACATTTTATATGACAACTAGATTTGTAGGTCGTAGCTACATTAGATCCACGCCACGCGCCCGTCGTTTTACGGTGACTTGGTAAATTCGCCAGGTTCCTGCACCGGATTCGTTCCCAGCAGGGTCGAAGCCTACTGACGACATGGGTTCGCTTCTGAAATGAAAACCTGGGGTTCTGGAATGCAAAGCAACGAAGGAACATAGGAGTGGGTGTTAGTCAGTAAAAGTCTGACACGCCCTCCCGCTCCGCTCTCGAGCGGGAGAAGCCATTGAATGATTTTCAACCTATAAAAAAGGCCAACGTAGCCGAAGCTTAACTTAGCTTGCTGTAATAAAGGCTATTTAGTTGCCAGCACTCATAGAGCGAATCGTCATTCATACCTAGTTCGACAATGCGCAACTTGGCTGACATTTGACCATCTACAACCATTCAGGCCGATGCTGAAGTAAACTAAGTACTTCATTCACCTCCCACATTGAGTCATGTAGGTCTGTAGAATTTGAGAGCACGCATCCTGTCAGTAACCAGAATTCGTTTCCAACAAAAATCTAACAAAAAGGCATATAATAGCATCGTAATGGCGGTGGTTACGCGGGCACTGCGCGCACGCACCTTTTGTGTTCATGTGACGGCGGAAACGTGGGACGCGGTCGGCTGACTGTGTGACGTTACCTGTGCCTTGATTGATTATATTATTATTATAATTGTCTATGTCATTGTGCATATACCTACAAGCGTTATGGAAGCCATGGGTCGTACTCTGAATCGCAATTATGACCAAATACTAGGTACTCTAGGTAGGTTAGGTATGACATCGTAGTATGTATGTTACATGAAACTCAAGATTATGATCTCAATGATTATGATGACAGACAGGATAATGAGAATAAATGAGCTTTGTAATAAAACGATCGCATTCAAGAATCGAATAATAGATTAACTACGTCTATGGTTCTCCTACAACGGCCAGCGATGTGGAATTAGGATCACAGAATATTACTAAGGCGGAAGACTCAGTGGCGGATTAAGCCAATGCGGGGCCTATAGCAATTCGATAAGGGGCCTCCTAGGTAGACCTTTTTTTATTAAGATAGATTAAATAAAATATTTTATGTGTAATCAGCTGTATTTAGATTTCATGTAGTGTAGACACATTAACTAATTTTTGTAACGATCAAGTGGCGCAGGGCCCCGAAGGCGCGGTGCCGCGAAGGCGAGGGGCCCCCGAATGTGCGGGTCCCGTAGCATTTGCTACTTTTGCTTTAAAGCTAATCCGCTACTGGGAAGACTATATACTGTAATCGACAGGGATTGTTGAAGCCTTGGTCACAGGAATCAGGATGTAGGTATCTGGGTATGAGTATGAAGAATAGGGAACACTACTGTTCCCAACTCACGTGGACCGCTTCTTATTATAAGTAACTGACGAAAATTCAATTCAGTTCAACATATATCATTTAACATAGGCCTCATAAAACGTCCGAAACTAGTGCACGTCACCAACATATCCTGACTTTGATATAATTGGCAACTGACTTTTAGATCTTAGAAGTTTTGATTTGCAGAGCTGGAATTACCCACTAGGGTCGATGCCTGTTAGGGCTGCAGGATTATTCGAAAGAGTTACCACGGCCCTGAACACAATGGTAACTGAAAGAACATAGGTGAGTTATAGTCCGTAAAAGTCTGTCATTCCCTCTCGCTCCACTGATGATTTCCCTCCTCAAAAATAAATGCTCCTTAATCATTGCAATGATTGAGGAGTGTAACGAATAACTAGACAGATTTTCTAACTATATTCATAACTAGTAATTATCAATAATTAAATACTAGAAGATCATGACGACCTGAAATTTATTACGAAGATCATTATTATTGCTTAGTGCAGCAATCGAATGTGCCGAACTAGGGTCAGTTTAAGCTTCGCGGTTTATAAACCCAAGTACCCTATTATGTACATTTTTATTTGTCCTTAAATAAATAATTCGTATAATTAAGTACCTAATAAATACTCGTAAGTAAGTACTTAATTAAGCAAGTCTTTAATTGAATATTAGTAATTTTATTAAGCTAACAAGGTCTAGAAAGGATCTACAACTTGCAACATTTCAACACATTTTTGTAGAATTCAAAAAGTTGCGCCTTTAGTATGAATAACATTTTTAAATAAATAATATGCCGATTATATTCTTTGCATGATTTTATAGGACAAGTGCATTATGACAAAGTTTAATTTTCACCTTTTGATTATAGAAAAACAACTAAAAAAGTGACTGTCATTATAATAATTAATTTATTTATTTATACTTACGTTTATCGTCACTTTCATAATCTTCAGCGAACGCAAAAACTATATAGTTGAAGAACAAAAACTGAATATTAATTTTAACCATACTGCTCGAAAGATATATCTTCCTGAACCACATTAATTTATTAACAAATGCATTATATTAACACCACAACCACAATATTAATGTCCGAAAGATATTTAAAGATATTAGAATCATTTTTTGTAATATTTTTTTAAATAAGAATGAATAGGATTAAGTACTTCCACACCTATGCCCCGAAATTATTTATAATTCATCAGGACATGAACCCACTACGAAAATCGGCCAAATACAACCTGTGCTTTAGGATTATTATCGCGTTGCTTAGCAACTAAATTGAATAACGCGCGTATGACCATAGACAATTTATTTAAAAGGTTCTTTATATGTCAAATAGTTTTTTTTCCGCATATCGTAAAATCAAAATGGTTGATTTAAAAGTCTGATATGATATGAACCAGTTTTACATTTTGTGAATACGAAAACAATGTCAATATAAAAAAATAAAGCGGTTTCGAGAATTATCTCACACTAGATGACATTTAAACTACTCACTATGTGTCTATGCTTAAAAGTAATACCCAGAAATAAATTGTCTGACTTTGCAGTAGAAATTCTAACTTGAATTATTTTCCATGATAGTAAACGCCCAATTGAAACTCTCCCTACTGTACTCTTTGGTGTGCAATAGCGTCTGACATTTTAAGTGCCTATGTACGCCGATGTGTAATAATAATATTTAGATTGCATTGAGTGGAGCGTATGGTTCCTTCCTACCAATAAAGACTGAGTGAAATTTTAATAAAAGCACTCTTCAATCAATGTATAATAAAAATATACCAATTACAAAAGTACTATGTTTTCTTCTATTAGAACAACAGCTGTAATATTTCCAATAAGATGCAACTTTCCTATCGATGGGTCGTCCGTTTACATTGGTGCGGTGAGTAAAATTATAGGAGCTGCGCCAGTAGCCAACAACATGATCAATTTCTTGAGTTCTACTAATAGATAGGAAGTTTGTTTATCAGGTAGGCAGGATAAACCACATTTTGTTAATATTATTTATTCCTTTTTTTTTAATTTATGACTATAAAGATTAAAAGAGGAAAAATATAGCTTATATTTTAAGAGGATTCCGCATTGTACAATGTGGAATCCTCTTATAATATAAGCTAATATATAAGCTTAATATTTTAATCAAATTCTACTTGCGTAATTATGTTAAAAGAAATTAAAATACATATTTTAACCCAATGGTTGACAACATGACTGGTAGAGAATGCCTTGTTGCATTAAGTCCGCCTGTGTACCATTACTGTACATAAACTTTAAATAAATTATTTTAAGTGCAGAAAGACAATTACCAAAAAATATTCACCACCCGTCATTTATGTCATAATATTCGTAACCCTCTTAGAGTTTTAAATTAACTTTCTTATTGGATTAATGAAGTTTTGGTAGTTTTTTGTTATTTAGTCTGGCAACTACAACGATTGCCGTGGCACGCAATTCGCAGCTCCATTCGTGTGAGTTCGTCGCTTTCGTCCGTCAGGGACTTTGTGCGACGTAAACGGGTGTGTGCGAAAGTATGAAGTGAAATCGTACATAAAAGTGTGTGAGATGTTAAGTGTTAGTTTTTATTGTGCGTAAAAAACAAAAATGAGTGCGAACGGATAAGCCTGTTTTCTTTTTGATCTTCAAAACATTGAACGCATCGGTACACGTAACATTTCTTATGAACGGTTTCAAAATGGCTGTGTTTTGAAGGACCCTTTGTCCGCTTTCGTGTCCTTCTTTCAGCATGATAGTGGGATCGTACTGTCAGAAAATTATCTTAGAGAGGTGAGGAAAGCTATTATTAAGTTTTAGTGGTAATTGTGTAGAAACGCGGAGTGGAAAATTACTGGTTCCCGCCGCTGAGCGGTGTCGGTTGATTGCTTTCTATGCGAGCGGTACCCCCGAAACGATCGCTAGCAACGTGTGAGTTTCTAATAACCTTTTTATTTTTTCGTTGGTGTGCTGATAAAGCTTGTAGGTTTGCGGGCTGGCTTCAACGCAAGTTTATAATTAGTTTGGTGTTGGTTTTCGTGCCGTGAAACTCGAGGTTTGTCGGTACGAAGTAAACATATGACACGACTAAAAATAAACTATCCATTATGTAGACTTCTCTTATTGGAATACTTTTTGTGGCTGTCACGTGTTGTTGATGGATGAGGAGCTTATCATGTTCAACATAATACCATCATGTGTCTGATTACAGGTTGAAAAAGGCTTTAGATACAGACAGCATCAAAGTTTGTGTACATAGTAGTTACCAATATGCAGGTGGTTCTTCTGGTTTAATACAATTTATAAAAATATGTTTCTAGCTATATAAATCCCGTCAAGTGGTCCTACTTTGCTTCAAAGTTGAAAATTAATTGAATTACAAGGAAATATTTTTTTTAATAAAATTAATTCATACCTTAATTTTTACCCGACTGCGCCAGACAGAGGGTTATTTTTTTGTTGTATATTTAAACTTCCAATAACAAACACATATAAATGTGTGTTTGTTGGACCATCAATTTACCTTCTCTGCGTTCAAAAATGACCAGAGTAAGGTAGAGTTGCTACTCCATTCTAAAATGCTTTCAGTTGCAACCCAGTGTCGTTCTTTATAACTCGAGTAGCTACCCTGGAGTTATCCCAACTAACTCTAACTCCGAGCAGGGTAGGACGGCCTAAGAGGCCATATTAAAATTTGAAACGTCAAACATTTTTATGTGGCCTAAATTTTTATTGATTAATATCATTAAACTTTTTATAATAAATTGCATAATGACCAAAATTTAACAGTGTATATGGGATCATACAATATTTGCAAAGGTTAAGTTGGTAGTGTTAAGGTTATATATTTTTGCAGTAGTGTTAAAATAATTAATTCAGCTAATTGAAGAACCAAATAGAAAAAAGATAACTAACCTGCATCAAATGAACACATATTTGACTGGCTTTAATTTTCTTAAAATAAGAACCTTTGTTTTATTTGGGAAGAGATAACACATAATCCTATGTATAGGAAATTGGATAAATCTTGACACAACAAGGCACTTAGGTAAAATGTTACAATGTTATACCAACTAGAGTAAATACCATAACAATTAAGAAATAGTTCTATAATAATAAGGCTTTAATGAAGCTTTCACATTACAAAGGTCGATTATAAAACCTTGCAAAACAACTTGAGCTGGCAGTCGAAGTGTTCTCCAGATATCGCTGATCGAGACCCGCTCATAGGCAAAGCTGATGTTTACCTCAAGCTGTGTTGGAAAAATTTATTACCAATTAAAAAAAAAGTGTATTATTGAAATTCTCAGGATCATTATATATTGCTTCTCTTAGCTGCCGTAAGAACTTAAGCAACAGGATGTAGAGATATAAATAGCATTAAGCGGTAAACTATAATTTCCTGTTTCCTTTTAATCAAGTAACGCTGCTACCTCTGTACTTAATATTATACTGTAATTATGTATTACCAGCTATTTTCAGTCAGTCACTGCCACTGTTACAGGTACTCTGTAATCTTTTACCTTGTTTATATTAATTGTAGGATTTTTATAAACATTCAGTGCAGTTGTAGCAAATTCATTTCCGTCATCAAAACACTAGTCTCTAGGTTTTTACCTGCCGGGACTTCCCTATAGGGGTACCTATATAGAGAATCCCAAATTCCCATTTGTTAATCAAATAAGGACAAATAAAAATAGATTTGCTATATATGTAGATAGATTTGATTTGCGAAGGTCTGTTGCTCCTAGGCAATCATGTTCCATCGTCAACCAAAAGTGGTCAAACCAATAATAATAAATTAAAGAATCTTAAAATACCCGCGTTATTTGCTTCGCTGAAATAACAGCTCGGTTAAAAAAAAAAGACAGTTCTAATTACCTGCGTTTGCAGAGCGTTTTTGTTGCGTTACAACTGCGTCGACGACGCTTAGACAATTACAAATTATTAACTGTTTAGTAACATGTAAGAGACGCATACAGTTTGTAACCAAAGGTCACGCCGCTCAAATCGTCGGCGGGTATCGTGAAATGTCGCAACACCGTTACATACTCGACTATTGTCGGCGGAAAACCGAAACGCATAACGGCAACCGCTCATTGTTTGTGCCGCGCACGCACTCACCGAGGCTGACGATGAAAACTAGATGCTTTTTCATTCTACATAAATAATATATATATTATATGCACTAATAAATATGGGACTCGTGGCGATGCAAGAAAATCTTTCGGCCGCAACTAGACTTCGAAATCGGTTGACTATAAGCTACCATATCATGGGTTGCAGGATTGTTTGAATGAGTTAGAGCGGCCAGGAACGAAGAGGGCAACTGAACGATGTGTTAAAAACGAGAGGGTAACCAAATAAATGAAAACACAACATAAAGGTCCACCTAAACAGGCGCGAAGCGACAATGATTTTCAGACCCAAAGAATGGCATTTTCTACCGGTGTCTGTATTTTCAGATAGCTACAACCTAGGGTCTTAAAGTCAGGGGTGAACTGGTTACTTTTAGGCATGCGTGCTGCATAGTCGACCACATCATCGCTTATCGTCAGATGAGATAGCGGTCAATCACGAGCCTATTCAAAATAAAAGAATAAAAAATTTCTACGGGTTATTAATATCCATGCAACAATTTTCATGAATAACGGTCGAAGCTTTGTCGTATCGCGCGTCTCAGGAATATATTTCGACATCTCTCAAGAGGATAGTTTCTTTGATTACTGTATGAAGACATCTTGGAGATATATTGAGATTACGTTTTTATCTACAAAACACGTTATCAAGAATTTAGTTTTCCTGTTTTACAACTCTAACCTATTAAATTCAAAGCAGTTTTTCTTGATCTATTTGAAGGTTCCAAAAAATACAGCCGAATTGAGAACTACCTCCTTTTTTTTTAATTCGGATGAAAATAAGTTAATAATCAAAAATATCCTTCAACTAATAACAGATTTTTTATGGAGCATTATTATATTATGCGTATCGATTTTAAACTAGTTTTAAATAGAGACTACTACACTATACTATTTTATAATTCGTGAAATATTTGACCTTTGTAGTTATTTGAGAAACTGAAAATCTTATGACGTAACCAGCAATACCTATATTATAATATTATTCTTATCAGTACGATCATCAGACTAAGATCAATTTCTTTACAGACTTCATCATAATAAATTGAGCAACCTTGAAGATAAAATCGATCTCTGGGCTTTATTCAAAGCCTCAAGCTATTTATTCATTTTTACCACGTTTGCACGTTGCAAAGAATGAAAATAACTTCAGGTGCATAGGCTATCTACATATTTTTTTTTGGTTCCTTAGTTCAGTCGGCAAATATCCTTATAGGATTACTTTGTTGTCCGTCGGTGCCTGGCAAGACCCTTTTTGGACCCAAGTCTGTTACCCCTTAGGAGCAATTTAAAAAAATCAACTTCTATGTCAACGATATCTGATAGGGGTGTTAAAGCAAATTTTAACAGTCGCAAGTAAAAAGAAACCCACCTATAGGATACTTCTCGCTGAATAAGAATTTATCAAGAAACAAGGTTTCTCATGGCCTCAGAACACAAGTTCTGAAGAAAGAGCAGGAAAACCGTATATTTGTAATTACATCACAAAACAACGCAATTATGCGATTCGCAACACTAGTCGAGTTTCGGAAATCGAACTACTTACATAAGTAGGTACTTACGACTCGCATTTGGCCTTTTTTTTTGTTGTTTAATAAATTGTAAAATATGATTGAACACACCTATTATTGACTCCATGAGAGGCAATCATTCGGCTTTCAGTGCAATTACGAATGCAGCAAAATACTACTGTTGTACATGGTCCTATTGCTTATCTGACACCTTCGTGTAAACGTGACGAACGAATAATACTTGGTAGCTTGAGTTACTATACTCTCGAATGACTGAAACATACCGAAACTCTACCTCGTAATGGCTCTGAAGATATATATTGAAAATATTGCTCTAATTGGATAGATATAGACCAGTTTCTAAGGTCCTCAGATATAATTTAGACAGTTTGTATTACTCTCAAAAGTCCAGTTATATTCCCTCGGATACCTTAATTAAAATTATTTAGGTAACGAATATTTTTTTCGTGCTGCACATTACCTCTTGCCAATGCATATCGCAGACAGCGAGTCTACCAGTTAACCTTTGAAATAAAATTGGCCATCAAATACCTTCAGCTAATTCAAGTTTCATTTCACAAAACTGAAACCAGAATCCGCTAATTCATAACTCAAAGACAAAACAATCTTTTCTTGCGAGTGTGTTGAACTGGTGTCATATATGAGGTGAATGCCTGGCAAAGTGGCTGCTTGCATATCAAATTGCAGCAATAGTTCATGTTCCAAGCGATACATTACGTTTCTTAGGGCTTGTGCACTTAGGCTGTGGGGCTGTTCGAGAGAGTTTACTGTTGCCCTGGAACGTAAAGTGCAACTGAAGGAACACAAGTGGGTTTTAGACAGTAAAAGTGTGAAACTCTTTCTCGCTCCACCCAGAATGGGAGGAATCGTTTTATGATGAAGAAAAGGGCTTGTGCACTTGGTAACTACTGTGGGTCCAATCCTAACCAAGTTTAGTTGCTGTCTTTTCGCTTTATGGTGTCAATCCAACAATTTAAAGTCTAGAGTTTAGAATTCCAGAAGAAAAGGTTCAGAGTGCCTAGTGAAAGTTTGTTTGACATAAACGAGATCGACTCGTTAATGACGTTCGGCGCTCCTATTGGTCCGCTCCAAGCTCTTAACCAATCAGAGAGGCATGCGTTAAACGTTTCGATCGCGTTCACGTTTATACAACACGCACTAGGTTCTCTGAAGGTTGAGTATGAGTTGTTTTTACGTTAACGGGATCGAAAAGTTTGCCGCGTTTGGCTCTCTGATTGGTTAAGAGCTTGGTGCGGGCCAATCGGAGGCTCGAACGTCATAAACGTGTCGATCACGTTAGCGTAAAACAAACGCACACTAGGCACTCTGATCTTTTCTTTCTTGTTTATCTTTATAAGGACTACTAGTTTACTGGCTATAGAATAGAATTATTAGTATCTTGATTTAGATTACCAAATATTATAGGAGTTTTGATAAAACCTATGAGTATTTTCTCCTTACCTTGACAGAACTGTTGGCTCGTCTGCATACAACTTTATCTTTCAGTAATATCACCTTATCTATACTGCCTTTCATAAAATTCGTTTCGTGTTATAGCAATTCAGTTGTTTTTGCCAACATTGAAAACATGTACTGCGTAACCTACTGTTGTCGTAAACGTACATGTTATTTGGCAGTTCTTAGCAAATAAATTCAGGTGTTCTTCATCCACTTCGAAATTTACGTAATTATTAAAACATTGGTACCTTGTGATACTAAAATAACATCTATTCACATTTTAAAATTAGTTTACAGACTAGTCTAAAACAATGCCATAATAAATTTTATATTATAATTTTATTTTATAGGTGAGATAGCGGTCAAGCGCGAACCTATCAATAATAAAAATAAAAAAAAAAAAAAAAAAAATCATTGCCTATTTAAAAGTTGGTACAAAATTAAAAATACGACACTTGTTTAAACGCAAATTTTAACAACTTTATAATATTTAAGTTTACAAAGTGCGTAAATCGTGTTAGATATTACGCACGTGCAAAGATAAACTAAGAATATAATGTAACATGTAATACAAACTTATTATGAGCTAATATATGGGCTTTTGTTTATTGTTATAAGTACTGTCAGATAATATAATCAAAGAAAAACAGAGCATAGTTAGCTAACAGAACTAAGTACAAACATATCCCAATTACCTTCTTATTTTTGCGTCGACACGATAGCATCATTATTTCGTCTCAGGAATAAGAAATCTCTGCATTATCACGTTCTACGCGTACAAAGATCGTGAAAGTCCGAGAACTAACAAGCAATTATTCAAGTCAATAATAATCCCTTTATTATTCTTTATGTCGTATATGCCATTTGAACATCACGTTTTCGACATAAAAATTGTGATTGTGCTATTGACGTTACTCCCGTGTTGGTATGATAATAATTACAGAAATCTGTTATTAATTTGAGTGAGTTTAGTTTTAGACGTCGGTAGATTATGAGTCTAAAACGTATTATGGTAGGTAGAGGTACACTGTCTTTTCTAAACATCGTCGAATGGGTGTAGGAAAAATATGTTTTAATGTATAGGTCCGAGGGCATAAATTGTCCACGTATCTTCACATAACAATAGACCATTAAGGTGTAATAATGATGGATAAAATCAAATGTAAAAACGTATTGTACTTTCCATGCATTAGCGTTTGATATGTTCAAAAAGCGTTCTAAGATTATAATACTCATCATTCAGGACACGTCAGAATAAACATGTTCAACAGCTTGTTCTATTAGTCTGGCTTTCCGTTTACTGCAGCTAATCGCGAACTTATGGGATCATTATCTAAAAGCCAGCTACGTGGACATACGTACAAACGTAGTAACGACTTGTTCATTCCTATTTAAGAGCCCAATTTACCATTTGTAACATGTCCGGCCGTTTCACCCACGCGTGCCTTTAGAAAGTCGATGGGAGCCGCGATAAATACTTAGGTTTCGGCGCCGGCGGTTCTCGCATTGTTCTCCGACCACAATAGGATTATAGGATACAACCATAAAGCTATTTTCACTTCCGCACGACGAGGATTTGGTGTGGCGATTATAGATATGCAGCTATACCGTTTATATCCACCAAAATATAGCCGGTTTAACTCCTGAAACGTATTGTCCATTGTGATGTTGCATTTTGCCATCCAATTTTATAGAGAAACGGCATTTTTGTAAACTTAAAGCGTTACTGATTGTTTCAATGCGATGCAGAGAAAATTAGACTAAATTGAGTCGGCGCTGGGAAATTGGAAAAAGTTCACAACAGGTTCCGCTACTGGATTTTGTACTCTATTTCTGTAGCTAAAGTTAGTTTCTCGCTTGATATTGAATTGTGAAAGGATGCCCTTAGAATCGAGGACGACAGAAACCCTCTGCTATGGATGTAGCTAGTAATTAGTATGGAAATTTCGACCCGCCTAGTGATACACAACTGACAACTTTAGATTTGGAAGTTTTAAGTTTAGTCTGTCACGCTACTAATGCTTCGGGCCACTAGCACAATCTTGTTTTTGTAACAGACATAACTAAGCCTGTTAACACCTTTATTGTCAAAAAGTAAATCAAGATTTTCTGGGCTGATATGTATTGAAAAGATATTTCCATTTCTTTAAAATAATGAGATTTTTCTTTTTGCTGAAAGTGTTTCTGCTTCGGAAAGGAAGATTTTTTGCAAAGAAATCGGTTCAAATCAGTGCCATCAATCGTAATTCTAATTACTAATAAGTTGTAAACATATCTAGTCTAAAAGATAAATTTTATCTATCAGCAATATCAAACTTTAAACGCTGTCGTAACAAGATTCTTACTAACAAATTAACAAACGCTAAATCTGTTTTGCCACGCGTTGGCTAGCTGGTGTCCGCTTTTAGCTCGACCAGCTAGCCAAAACTCGTGTGAACCTAAAACCCGGCCAGCATTATGCATCTCCGAGATTCATTTGAATATAATACAAATTTTACCGAAACCAACTAAATTTTAACTCACGAGTTCAATGCCCCAAACTTTTCGCATGTCTTTCAACTATTAATAGTGTTCAGAAAGAACTCGGAGACACCTCGTTGTATACTAAAAGATAATACCAGACATAGATGGATACTTGGGGAAACCTTTTAGTCCGAGATTTTATTATAATAAGCGGATTTCACGTTCATTCTCGGCGGCTCAACTCTGTCATGACTGTTCAAGGAGAATCGGGTTTCATTGTAAATCTAGATTGTTTTGCTCCACTCGTATTTCTTTCGCCTTTCCGTTAGCGCAAATTAATATCATAATAGAAGTTATAGTCAAGTAGGTTAATGGCCATCCAAGGAGCGATGTTATCATCGTTACATTTAATGTCGCCATCCTAAGTATCATGTTTAGGAAAGACTCCTCAATTTGTTAATGAATGTGCCTTCTTTGGTGTAAGCGTCGTCGGTTTCTGAGCCGAGGCCTTTACGGGTCGCCTTCATGGAACGGAGACATGCTTCACGGTAATGGTGGCTCTTAGCAAATGAAAACTCGATTTTTACGACGCTTTCTGCGAAATTACTTGGCTGTAAAAGCCCAAAAATATTAAAATTGCGCCGTCGCCGGTGTCTCGCGCGTCTTCTTTAGTTTCTGCTCGCTTGACTTTCAATATTGAGGTTTCATTATCACAAATTAATAATGCTTTTTGGGGCGAAGCCTTGATACGTCGTGACTATAATAATTGTGTCAATAAACTTTTATTTATAACATATTGTTTTCTGTGTTCTGTTCGTCTTCCTGTGTATAACGTAAAAATTATCATTGTTGGTAGGGAATGCATGTCATGTACCCGGAGCCGGCGTCGCAATACCACAGCAGTCAGCCCCAGTGCCAGCCCGAGTACCGCCCGGCAGCATCGCCGGCTTTCCAGCAGCCAGCCAAGAAGCGCCGCGTACTGAGCCCCACGCAAACGCAACAACATAACGGAATACCACACGCACAGCTTGACAACAGCGGCTACAAGGTGAGAACTGATACGCGCCAGAGACAATAAATTAACTGTTTCTTTATGAGTCGGATACAAGACTGGTTATGGGCGTCATATTCAGACTACTTTGTATTTAATTGTGCTGAAATTACTCCTAGGCTGGTATGCCAGCCTCATTCGTAAACCCTATTCATTGTTTCTGCCTCGTTATAAGTTTGACATGAGTTCGTCTTGTGGCATCGTGGCTTCTAAACATATGAATCGATTTTTTTTTTTTTTTTTTTTGTTGAAAGGCGACAGGGTTCTTTGTTATAATTCAATAACAATCTAAATACGTTTAAAGATCATTTTTCAACATTTAATGAAGCGATATGCGTTCTGTCCACAAGTCTGATAGATTCGACATTGGGTATTCTATTAATTCAATAATATTGCATAAAAATATGGTAGCCTTGAAGTGATGCTGCAATATGATCTGGGTTCTGCAGGATACTCAACTCTACACTTACCTTAGTACTGATTAAGTAACTTTCTTGGTGTACAATAAAGTTTTATTCTATTCTATTCTACAGCAAAGTTATCGTGTTTGGGTTGGGCTCATTGAAATGCTGAATGTTGATGAAGAAGCAAAATTGAATGAATAAGATAAGATTAATTTATATTTTCCGTAAATAAGACCTGGGAAGTAAGGCAAATCGTTAAAACACATCACTTGTGAGGTGACTAACTAATCTTGATAATAATCTTGTTTTCATTTCGTACTTCATAATTAACTTTCCTTTTTCCTTAGCGCCGGTGTTCTTCGTCACATTTGCAATTATAACATTCAGGAGTCGTTGTCATTTTTGTCCTTAATTGAACAAACAACAGAAAAGAACAAATTAATTCCAATCCATCAACTGGTAGATCAGATAATATATTTATTTATCATAATTTACTAGGGGATGGGGAAAACTACTTTTCCTGCTCTAGGGTGGAGCGGTAGGGCGTATCAGACTTTTACTGACTAAAACCATTCTTATATATTTTGCCTTGCGTCAAAGAACACCGGGATTCCATTTCGGAAACGCAAAAGGCAACTGAAGGAACACAGGTGGGTTTTAATTAGTAAAAGTCTGACACCCTCGCACACACACACAAGGGGAATTAAGCAGCTCAAATAAAAAAATAAGTAGTCGTGTGTGGAGTAGTAAAATATTGTTGTTGTATTTCTTTAAATCGGTCATCATTCATAACTCAACTATGCATTTTTCGTCGCACACAATATATCTCTTCAGAAGTTTCTTTTGTCTCGGGAAAAATGTGAGAACATAACGTGACGGGAAAGCAAAGAATTAACACTTTCTATCTATACCACTTACTACGGCAATTTTGTTCACGGAAAATTCCACATTTATATTATGTAGCCAAATTGCGTAGAAAAGTTTACTTGGAGTGTATCAGCATTTAATATCCATGTAACAACATCAAACCGGTGCTCATAGTCCTCTGCCAGTTGATAAACAACTAGTTTTATCGACAGAGGAAAACATTGCTTTGCTAAATGTTTTGCATTTTATATTTAAAACGTGCTCATGATTATTATAATAGACTGGTTTTGCTTGACTCAGAACAAGCTATTCTGAATTAAACGAGAGAGTTAATTTGGAGAAAGAACAGATGATATAAAAAACCATAGTTATTAATAAAACCAAAGTATTACCGCGACCCTCACCAGGGCCCCAAATCTGCTATTTTTTGTCAATTCAACATTCCAATACAATCCCATTGTTATTTTGGTAAAAGTTCTCTGCTAAATCATAATGGCCGATCATTGGTCGGTAATTGGTCTCGTAAACGAGAGGTGGTAGAATGACTTTGTCGTATTCAGACAAATCTAATGATAAGTCACTAATCAAAGGAACTGACTAAATTTTAGCAGCATTACTATTTTTTTTCAATGGTGTGTCAGTGATTGACTACTGGAAAGACATAGTGACGCCATTATATTAGTAGATTATCAAACTTGTCTAAATCAACCATGATGAAATCTATGAAAGACGAGTCTGACACTATTGTAATAGCAGACTTGAGGCCCAAGTCATCAATTTGTTTCATCGTCATAAGTTGGCAATGCGCAGTAACAGATTTTCGGGTCTCAATGGAAGTGCGACACCTTGGGGGGTTGCGCGTAACCATAGCAACGTTGGCCATTGTAGTTCAACTTATTTGCCGCGTTTTATATGTATTTGATGACCAAACGAAAAAAACAAAACAACGAAGAAAAAAAATCAAATCCATGCAAAGAACAACGAATGTATAAAAATATCGCTAGAATTTCTTGTAGGAAAAATCCTTTCTGCCCTAATATTCAGATTTCATTATTGTTCCACTTAACGAAGCGACGTTTCGGCCTCATCGATTGAGTCCGTAGCACGAATACATTAATGTTAGATAGCGTATCTTATATTCTACTTGCCTTTGTCGAATTTGATATCAAAATTGATACAAGACGGTAAAGCGAATGTCACATCAAGGAGTCATGTAAAGTTAATTCCGCGTGTCGCCGAGACCGACCATCTGATGAATATGTAATCGCGTCAACGCTTGCTTCACAAAGGAGGGTGTGGAGCTGAACCATACGTATTTTCATGTAAATTGATGACTACGATCGTATACTGGAATCACTGCGTTATTTACTTAAGTATCGTTTATTTTAAAGACTGTCTTTGGTAAGGAAAATGTTTTACAGAGAAATTCTCCATGAGTTTTTAATGGACGAAATCCATTCAGTAAAACTGAATTCAAGTGTTTTCGTCTTCTATACTCCATTCGCAATGAGATTAGACATTTAAACAAACCTTTTTACTGTCCGTTCAACCGATTTTGATTTCAATTCCGTGGACTTAAGGATGACATTAAAAGCAAAAAAGTTGTTACAATACAAACTATTTACTTTGGTAGCATGACAAATGCAGGCTGCAGTAAATAGTTTATATGTCTAATCTCATTGCGAATGGAGCAGGTATAGCTGTTACAGAACTTTTGGTATTTTTCGTTCTGTGCAGTAATAGTTCATAAGTCCTGTAACTCAAATAATTTCCCAAGAGACATTCGCCAAATTTGTTCTAACTACTAGCTGGACTTTATATAATGTACGAAAGAAACCTTATTCGTCTTACACACGCAAGTTTTGGTCGACAAGTGACCTTCATTAATATAGGTTTTATTCTTGAATAAAACCCAATTCTATGATGATATGACTGATCGAAGGTTGAGAGTTTCGTCATAATTATGCCGTTCGCAGGGGACTTTAATGACTCGTGCTTCGTGAAAATAATTCTAGTGTATTGACGGTTTTCCCAAACAGCCGGCTGTTATTTTAAAACATCCCTCTTTGCGAATTACAATATGCAGTAGCGCATCTGTCGCGAGATGGTCTTTTTACCGTTAATCAACATCTGGGGCACTTTTGAAAGTATAGCCCCGGCGCGCGGCTCGCTACACAACGCAACCGAAATTGGTTTGCAGTCCTTTATTGTTTATTTAAAACTTTATTTACATATTGGCACGTAGGTGTGGTCCTGAGGAGTACGACTGCCTCAAAAGTTTTTATTTCAATATGTAACTTCACATAATAATTTATAGTTTTATTTAATTTTGTGCAAATAAATAGTACCTACAAGAATAAAAGCAATCATATTTTATTATTTAAGGAATTTATAGGGTAAAGCCTCCTCCAAGTAATTACAGTAATTTTTATTGCTGGCTTTGTTTAGCCTGCTTTGACCTGCCAACTATACTATCTCGTCTACCTATCTTGGCCTGCCTCTACTTCTAGTGCGGCCCAGACCATTTTGCTGCTTTTAATTTCTCATATCATATTCTAAATAACCCTCTAAAGACACGTGAAAGTTTAAAGAATATATGTATTACGAACACTCGCGTACATAAAATCGCGCAGATTTACGAAACTCGGTGCAAATTACTGTTCCCAATTTGCTGCAAAGCCAAATAGCTTTTGTTTAACAAATGCATCTTTGTTTGCGACCTAAATCTCATTTTGTCATGTAATCAAGGCTGCCGTGTTGCTTAACAATGACTAACCAATACTTATTTGTAACCAAAGTTCACAGTAAATACTCGAATGACAACAAATAAACCGACCAAGCGATCTTCACCAAATGCAGTTATTACTAATTTAACGAGCTAATCGATCAATTAATACATTTCACAATTCACGCGAGTTTTATGACGATTCAATTGTGTACTGAAATAATTGAAGCGGTATTTCGAGGTGAAAAATAATAGAAATGTTTGTGTAAGCGGCAGGCACGTGGACGGGAGGCGAGCCTCGTGATTATCCAACGTGAGCCCCGGCGAGCGTTACCAGGCGTTCAGATAAAGCAGGACACAGCCAGGTTTTTAGCTTGCTTATGAATTTAATTGGAAATGGTTCTTACTTCTTTACAAAAATATTATAAAACAAAATCTTCCGCATCTTTTGTCCGTCAGTATGTCTGTATGGACGCGATAAACTCAAAGACGACTAAACGAGTTTTCATGCAGTTTTCACCAATAGGCAGAGTGATTCATGAGGAAGATTTAGGTGTATAATTCGTGCTTATAATGGAGAAAAAGCACGAGAATTTCAAAGATTTGTAACACGCGTGCGAAGCTGGGTCGGGTCGCTAGTAATATAAAGCTGAAGAATTTGTTTATTTGTTTGAACTCGCTTATTATAAATTATCATGAATTGTTGTTTCGAAATGAAAAATTCTTTTAGTGTTGGATAGCCCAGTTATCGAGAAAGCGATATAACATCACGCTAAGATCCACGGGAGGGGGGTGATATCCATAACCAAAGACCTGAGTGAAATCGCGGGAGACAGCTAGTGAATGATAAAAATACTTGTACCTACTTGCCATAATAATTAAATGTTTATTTTACAAGGGGTCAGTACTCTTAATTCAATGGCGCAGTACTCTATTACTACTTCTGTGAAAAGAAGCTCAACTCTTGTTTCGTCAAAACACTTAGCACGAAGTGAAATCCAGTTTTCAAATTATTATACATATCAAAAATTTCGTGAACAAACATTTAATCAGAACAACACTTACCTTTTCATCCGATTAAGGACCTTAGGTAGTCAGTGTTTAGGTGTAATTTCGTGTGTATCAAACTATCAACGAGTGACGCAATAGTGTTTGTTTACGTGGAGCAAAATGGCTACGTGCATTTAGCGAGCGGTTTGTACGACGTTGCCAAGTCGTGCTTGTACCAAATTTGGCATCGCGATGATGGTTGCCTGCCGAGGCCCGCAACGGCATGACCACTTTTTCTCAACTATTAAGGCACAGCACCAATCTTGTTTTTGATGTGTCAACAGTGTCAACTCCACTGAACAGTCTCCTGGAGAGATTGCCAAGATAAACTCACATTACTGTTGTTGAAAATTATTTGACTCTGCCCAATTGTTTTTAGTGATGGTACGATTTTATGCTATAAATGCCTAAGATCGTACCTCTTCTATGCTGTTTTAGGTTTTACCAGTCCAAGTACATATTTTCTTTTGCAATGCTCTCAGCGGTCGTCAACATGAATAAATAAATGGCTCCGACAATTGAATGTCACGATTATCTTATTGTCGGAGCGACGTTGCCACTTCGCAGACCTCTAGTGGCGATTTTGCGGATGGCTGCGTTTTAAAAAATGCTTCGTGTCTTCGCATCTCTTGCTCTTGCGCATTGGTTTTCACGAAGGGGGAAAACGACGGAGTAAAGCAGGTCCCGGATGTTGTGACAGACTCCGACAATCTTGTATTATTCTGTTTGAGTTTCCTGTTTTAATTGGAAACATCAAGGTTTTTTAAGCAGAAATAAATTTATTGTAGTATTTTATTAATTGAACTGAAAATGTACTTACATACCAGGTTCGTTTTATTATGGTCTTAATGAATGTTCTTGATTTTTACGAATTCTAAAATAACAGAAGTATTCTCGATTATTTATTGATAGTTGAAGACGTTCTGATAGTACTGTTTTCCACAAAAACTCTTATCAATGAATGTGTGAGCAGTTGCTTGCATATGAGCATACGCCTTGACGTCATTTGTTAATCCAGCGCAAAGGATCGCTCGTTTTTGTTCACAATTCGACGTTGCATCGTGTTTGTGCAACGAAGATTTCGTGATGTGATGTGATGGGCGAATTGGCACCGACGGACCATACAGGTCAGTTACCCGCGGTGCCCCCTCCCCCGCCTCCCTCACCTTACGTAACACCCGCGCTGTTGCCACACCGACGACGACATTGCCAAAGTCGATAGCTCCATGCCGATCATTCGCGCCTGGTATTCTTGTCTTATCAAAACTCACTCTGCCCGTTTTGGTCGTCCGGACCGGTTTATCTACAAAATTACTTCATATGAAAGAAACTGTTTCGATATTAAACAGTACTGGTACTCTGCAAAGTTTTTGCGATTTACCATGCTATGAATCCACAAAAACGGCCGGGCTCTATGTCACATCGATTAGTCAGTGTCACAAACTTTCACCTCATGCACTGTAGGATATTGTATCTCCGGGTCAGAAACGCTAACTTTCACGGTCGTTACTGATATAGCTTTTGTGCTTGTTCGTGCGACCCCATCAAATGAAAACCATCAATTTGCGTGGTGCACTATAACAGAGCTAATGTTCGCATGTTAGGGCCCATTCCCAAGGTGGATGGATCGACACCAAAACCGACCTGGCTCCGTTTCCATCGATGTCAATCGATACATTCTCGACTGGCTTCGAAGTGTGTCGTTAGCTTGCGAATGGCCTACCTATCGACTAATATGACTGAGTCGTCGCACACCGTGTGCCCGCGATTGGTACTCGTGTGGCATTGATTTATAGTCTCACTTAACATCGCCATATACATAGAAAAGTAGATCCAAGCTATATGGGGATACCAGTCATATCGCACAGGCGTGGTATGTTAGCAAACATTTGCCTGCTTGTATTTAACCAAACCATGTAGATATATGCCCTGTTTAAAATTGTATTTGTTGAACAAAACTACTCAATTTTAACGATAAAAGAAACTAAAGTAACGATATAATTAATATACAATTTATAAGGCAAGTATTCCTCGAACTTGAGCGACCTTCACCACCAATTGTAGCTAGTTAGTAAAACATTCAAGCCTCCATTATCACAAATAAAATGCCTTAATTATAATGAAAATTCAAGTAACTTACCACAAGTCTCAAGTCTAATTAAAAATGGCGTATGAAATTATCTTTCATTATGATCTCATTGCGTTTGTTCTCATGAAAACATAATAACGTTATTGCGCAGTTTTCAGAGTCGAATGCGCATAGTTGCGGTTGGAAAACTACAGAGCAAATCTCATAAATTGTAAAGAGATTAAGTTGACACAACGAAAATAGCATCGAGACGTACAAATGAATGTCACCAACTATTACAAAAAACGTAAGGGTCGGGTCGGAGACTAAACTGCAGTGCTGAAGGACGCGATATTTTATCTAAATACAATATTAGTAAAAATGGAGATGTCGTTGTTCTATTCAAGCCAGTGATCATTTTAAAATTTCCGACTAAGTACTAACTTTAAGATATTTGTATGTTACCTATAATGTAAATAACAAATGAGATAAAATAATAATGACTTGGCTTCGCCACATCCGTCACTAATAAAGTAGGTTCTCTCATAATGTCAAGGTTTTAGAAAACGTTGCAGTTTTCTAAATGGGTACACTTTTACGATCCATTACGATGGTTAAGTGCAGTATTGATTCAGTAACGTATTAGCATTTGAATACAGCACTCAAATGAACTCCTCTCATTCAAAACTGATAACTAAGACGCGATAAAATTTTAAATAGATAAAGTACTTGGATGTCTCATTCTGGTTTGTTCATCAGAGAGACAGCTTGGCACAGACATGAATATATTATATGGTTAAGTGACGCTTTTCATTAATTCCACTTCATCGGATAGTCATCTATCTGACATATTGTTTACTCTTTCATCTTGTTTATTATTGAGATCAACGGTTCTTAGTATTTCATTGAATTTACCACTTTAATTTTGAGTGAAACGGCAACCATTTTGGTTTACGGTATGTCTCCCAGACCAAGTGTGTTTGTAAATGGCTTTAATAAGAAACGAAGTACTTGCAACACTTTTATGTGCACAACGTCCGATGTTTGTTTAGAGTTTAGGCGATAACCACAGTTTCGAGCTGCTTCTATTCTTAACACATTCCAGCCATTTCGAGGTGACCAGAGGTTTTTACGATCGTCTTAGGTTTAGTTTGCAGTAGAAAAGTAAACTCAAATCACTTGAATCCGACTTGTATTTACTGAATTTATAACATTTATAACATTTTAGCGTATTTAAAGTAGGTATGTATAACAACTACTAATGTCTTGCACTTCCTTTTTTCTATAGATTGATATATTATACAACTAAAGTTCCCCACCGCGTGTCTGTTTACGAACTAGAAAAGCTACTGAAAACATTTTGAAACAGTTTCCACCAATACACATAGTGATTCATAAGGAACGTTTAGATGGATAATACATGAATATTACAGTAGAAAAACACCCAAAATTTCAAAGATTTCTAACACCCGTGGTAAACTGAGGCGGATCGTTAGTACTAAATACGGCCAGCACATGCCCCTTTGCCTCGGGTAGTAAGTACTTCCCATCAAGAACGGGGCATACTTTCACATGGTTGATACAACACAAGTACAACTTCTGATCACCGTTACGGGATGTTTTGACGACCATTCACTTGAGCGTCGTGAGATAATGTATAAACATCCAGCCAGCGACGATGTTATCCTGTTATGTTATTAATTAATTGTTGCCTTTATTGTTTATCAAGCATCAAATAATTTTGTATCAGAAACCACTGTGATCTTAAAATTGTGACGATGTTTAATAGTTGGAATATCCTGCTGATAGGCTTATTATTTTTTTATCGGTGTCAAACGCATTTTTTCCAAAGATATGAAATATTTCTTAGAACCTACCGAATTGAAAGCAGGGCAAGCTAATGAGGAGAACAAATTTACGTCTATTAAGTTACGTTGCAATAAAATTCTAGCAATAACGGTACAATTTCCAAAGGTAGCCAACATAAAGGATTACTATTAAAGGTTTAGAGCGTATTTGTTCGAAGCATTTTCCGGTATATTTCCATTCATTTTAGGTGCTGAAATCAGAATCAACATTATAAAACGTCAATCATGCCTGTTTCTAACAATTTGTTATTAAATACTCACATAATAGAAAATAGCAGTATTGAAATAATTAAGCATGTATGTTACTTATTACCACAGTTGTGTTGTTACAGTCAACTGCGGTTGCGGTTTCAGAAACTTCATTTTGGTTGCGTTGTGCACCGTTTTCACCTGGAATAAT
This sequence comes from Leucania comma, assembly GCA_958295575.1. Lineage (NCBI taxonomy): Eukaryota > Metazoa > Arthropoda > Insecta > Lepidoptera > Noctuidae > Leucania > Leucania comma. Next base: position 14,576,312 of record OY282477.1, on the reverse strand, counting down.
CAACTTAGCGGTCACTGCTTTGCTTTTAACTATTTAAAATTTCTTGAATTTCACAGCATCAGTGTTCACCGCAACTTGTGGTACACAGAAAACTGCTTTGTGATCATTGACATAAGAAAATCCTAGACGAACAGTCCCGAACAAAAGTAACGCTCGAATCTGTCGTCAAACACTCAACAATTCGACATAAGTAGTTATGTCATATTATAAAAAAAATTGTTCTCTATACTTCTGCAAATTCAACCTTATTCGGATTAGTTAAAGTTGTCATTACAAAGCAGTATGCAAAAAACAATAAAATTTTACTGTCAAAGTTAGCCAGCTGAACAAGACATGGAGTGGAGACGAATATTTATATAGTTTTTATTTTTATACGATATTAAATTAGTTTTATTAAGTTTATTAAATTGTGTTCTAAACACAATTCTACCATTATATTAGGATGGGCACGCCACGATCGAGGCGGTAAGGCCCCTCTTTGAGGCGTGGCTGGAAAGGCCTCACGGCGTCGTAACCTTCCGCATGGCGCAGGTACTAACCGAACATGGCAAGTTCGGGCCGTACCTGTACAAGATCCGTGCGGAGGTGACGCCCGGGTGTCGTCACTGTGCGGAACGCCCGGTGGACACGGTGGAGCACACGGTAGAGGTGTGCCCCGCTTGGGAAGAGCATCGCCGTGTCCTCGTGGGGGCAATCGGCGGCGATCTCTCGCGCCGGGGCTTGGTTCAAGCCATGCTCCGGAGCGAGGAGGAGTGGCAGAAGCGGTCGCTTCCTTCTGCGAAGCAGTAATGCTAGCAAAGGAGGAGGCTGACCGCATCAGGCAACGGCGCTCACGCCGCAGCCGCCGCCGTAATTCCGATCCAAATTTCCGGCCACCGTAGGCGCGGGCTTGCAGACGGCGGGCAATGGGTAGCTCGCTGTCCGTTTGTCCGGTAACAGACCGGACCGAGCCCAAGTCGTTTACGGCGCGCACTGTTCCCGTGCGCCTCAAGGAGTTGTCAGCAAACCGTAGAGGCCCAGTAGGGTCGAGGCCTAGTCTGGGGCTCTGGGAAGGTATGAAAATGCATACCAGGGCCCTGGAACCAAGGCAGGGAAGGAACAGGGTAGGTTTTTAGTCAGTAAGAGTCTGACACTATTTCCCGCTCCGCCCAAGGGCGGGATTTGTCATTAGATGATTTTACCTACCGTAAAAAAAAAAAACCATTAAATTAGGAACAGCCGTTTTAAGAAGACGTTTCAGGCCTTTTGCAGTGATATATATATCGTTGTCCAAGAAATGCTCTGAACAAACGACACTTGACTTATTCGGCTTAAAAAAATCTTCACGTCTTTGTCGGCTGACGATTGACGTCCATTCTCCGCATCGTATTGGGTCACGAGGAAAACTAAAATATAAAATATGTACCTAAATAAAACAACTGGTCTTGTACAATATTCGCCCTCAATTTACTCAAGATAAGTTAATTATCTACAAAAATCTAAAAAAACGTTATCCCATATTTAAAAAAAAACGTTTCATTAAAGAACACATGACTTGTCGCTTCACCTTTTGAATACAGTAATTAGAGACACAATAGAACACTATCATACTACGTCATCTAGTCCCAAGCTAAGCAGAGCTTGTGTTATGCAGTCAAGGCCACTAACCACTAGACCAACAGGACCTTATTAACCGACTTCAAGAAGGAGGAGCTTAGACTCAAAACTGTGTGGTTCTTTCTAAATAAAATCATCTCAGACTCCAATCTGCATGGTTCTCATATGATTTGACCATTACATGTTTGTGTATGGACTTTAAAAGAGACTTTGACCCCTGAGTTTGTTTGGAGATTTCTTCTCAGGGTAGTCAGCTAGGAAACACCGGCCTCATCTAAACTAGATCAACATCGAAATTGACGAGAAATAAAATTGACGTGTAAAAAAGTGTTTTTAAAGACCTACTTACAAAATAAATATCATTTATCATTTATATGTTCGGCTGTATGTATTTTTTTATGTCTGGTTACCGATATCTTGGTCAAAAAAATCTTAAATTATAGAACCACTGATTTCCAAAGTAAAGTTACTTTGCATTTTTTACATTGAAGTCGGTTGTATTTTTTCTACATATAGGATTCCATTGAAAACTATAAATATTTGTTAAAAACTTTACGAATAAGTTCAAACTTATTACTTAATAAAAAAAATTTAAACACAATAAAAAAAATCGATTCCATTGACTAGAACAGGATCATTTGTATTATGCGACTAAAATAAAAGTAGGCTGTTATGCATGGTTCTTACACTGACAATGAGGCCATTGAAATTTGCCGTGTTATACATGGACCGTTGAGAGAAATTTTGTGACAAATTAAATCAAAATCACATATTGCACTGTATATTAGATCATAAAAACAACAAAAACAAATCAATAAACACTTTTACTTACCGAAAATACGATATCCCATCCTTTTTTAACGTTTTTGACGTAATATTTTTACAATTTCGCAACGAACACTTCGGCATTTTTAGTGACCTGACAGTGACACGGGCCACGCGAGACTACTTGACAGGTGCGCACTTTTTCTAATGATGCGCTCTTTTTTTGCGGACGTTTTTGAGACGCTGAGGTTGAATCTTGGGTTGAAATATATATATGAGATCAATGTTTGTGATATACCTTTTCAACTATGGAGTCAAAATAACTGAATGGCGTGCTGAATTTAATCGAATGTGGAGTTTTGAAAGCCGCAGACACTAAACAAAGCCATAACAACACACAGCGAACAGAATAGAACATAAATTATGCTGGTTATCATCTTTATGCGTTTCCTTAGGGTGTTGATAGGAGAAATTGCAGGCAGCCAGTTACACAGCCGTTGGTAATAAATTGACGATGTGCGCTCTTTCGAATGATGGCTTTGTATTCGTTTGTCACATAGCCACAATGACGCTATTGCTTATGTACTTTGTAACTAGGGCTGGCAATAACTTTGAGTTAACAGCAGGTAAGGAAGTAAAGATAGTGAAATGAGTGCTTTGATAATTCCACTAGTATTCCTTGCTGAAACGTCTTCCTCATCCGAAATACGTAGAACGTCCGTCCATTTACTGTTATAGGGATGTTTAAATATATAGACCCCAAAAAAGACGTTAAATCTAAAATTAAGCATTTTGTCGCCATAACACTTGACAAAAAATTGGCACTTGTTTTTAGTTACACATAATCTAGCTTTATCCCCTGCAAAGGTGTTGTTGTCATTTTTAGCTTGGCAGCCCTGCTTTACCATTGCATTGTGTCTATGTATGTGGGCCGTCACATCTGTATGGGACCGTTTGTCGTTCATTTGAATGCTGTTGGTAGACAACGCTGTGTTATCTATTGGACCGTAATGTCAATAACAATATACGGGAAGGTTCCTTGTGTGCGTGGACCACAGTCGTGTGAAGAAAGTTTGTGTTAAGTATTTTTGACACAGTTGTAGCACTTTTTCTTAAGGAAATATCGTTTAGAAGTGCAATTTCTTTGAAACTTTGTAGTGCATGATTATAGTGTCTTGGTAACTTACACTCACCTTCAAAGTATTCCAGTACGCAGTAGCAATGTGATATGATATTTCGACGATGTATTCTCCTGCTAAGCTTTATTATGACAACATCTACCAACCGTTTGCTTACGACTTAGAAACAAGATTCCATGAACAGACGACGGACTATGGCAGTCTTGGATCGACGGCGCGTTGTGTTTCACGCCCGTCTGAAGGAGCTCAGTAGAATTGACGGGGTCCACTAGAGCCGATGCTTGCCAGGGCTGCGGGATTGTTACAAAGAGTTACCGTAGCCCTGGAATGCAAAGGGCAACTGTACTAACACGGGTTTTAGTTAGAAAAAGTTCACTTGAAGTTCAACCGCAAAAAAAAAAGTTTTAGTTCGATTATGTGATAACCAGTCTTGGCAGGAAGTATTATGTTTTCCGGTTAATGGGTGATGCTTCTCGTAAAATACTGGTATCCATCTGCACCTCAACTTGGTTGGAAAACGGTTAAACATTAACTGGACCAAACCTGTTACATAAATGTCACTGTGGTTGTACCTCCGTACAGTTTCGGCCCCCCATTGTCTCATTACGCCGCTTTATTTGACATTTATTGTTAGCCCTCATAAAACCTTAATTAATTTCGATGGCTCTTTAGTTTTAGTGCTCGTAAAATGCGATTTCTCTAGGCTGCTACATTGAGTCATTTTCGTTCATAAACTGTACGAAATTTCTTTTAAATGCGTCGTTTCTCTCTTTTAGTAATTGGTTTTGTATTGTTTCTTTATAGCTTCTGTATCAATAAGTTATTTTTGTTTCAAATTTTCTAAGATTTATTAAAAGATGAATTAGATTAGCGATCAGGGCTCCATAGAAATGAACCGCCTAAGAATGCGAGCCAGTATTATTATTATTGCCACCCTTTTTATACCACTACTGGGCAAAGCCCTCACTCCATTCCATTCAACGGTCGCGATTACTCGCTTCCTCTTTTCAATTTTTAAGGAACACATCCAGGGCCTCAAGTCTGCTATTACAATAGTGTCAGAATCTTCTATCGTTGATTTCATCATGTTTGATTTTGACAAGTTTGGTAATCTACTAATATAATGACTTTCCAACAGTCAATCACTGACACACCATTGAAAGAAATTGTAATCTCGTACATAATGACAAATTAATTTCTGACTTATGGGGTAATCTGCTAAAATTTTGTCAGTTGCTTTGATTAGTGACTTACCATTAGATTTGTCTGAATACGACAAAGTCATTCTACCACCATTCATTTACGAGACCAATAACCGACCAATGATCGACCATTATGATTTAGCTGATTAAGTACTTTTACCAAAATGACAATGGGATTGTGTTGGAATGTCGAATTTACAAAAATAGTAGACTTAGGCCCTATATTGTCCAGCAATCTCCTTCGTGTTCTGCCGCTATCTATTATCAGTTTTCCAAATTATAACAAAAAAAATATGTATTTACATGGGCATAAAATCTGAAAGGTTAATTTTAACAATTGTCGTCAATAATAATATACCCGTGTAATGTAAGTCTGCAATTTGCTATTTTAATATAAGCCATGATTATTATAAAGTCGCATCATTTATTTAAATTGCCGCATTAATATTCATGACAACATTTTGTAAACAACATGAAATCAAAGTGAGATTTACATCTCAATAGATCCCGGCCTTAGCCCATCACTAGTATCGCAGAACACTTCGATATCAAACGATATATGTATGTGCTTATTGAAGGCAATCATTTTTAAAGAATTTTAGAAATGGCTTCATCAACAACAAATTTAGAGTTTCAAAGATGCTAATAAGAAAAAGAAGTCCGATTGAACTTTGTCGTCAAATTAAATCACACCCGTACAGTCGCCTTAGAAAAATGTGTTTTGACGAGAGAGACAAATATATTTATTTCAAATTGTTATTATCGAATTTTATGTTTCCACTGTTAGTATTAAATTTTTGTAATTAATAAACTGGCCGGATAACATTTTTTTTTTTTTTTTCATTCATATTTCCTATTTCTATCTGTCTTGTGATGCTGATGGTAGTTAGTAATTAGATGACGCATGTCGGCGGTGCGAGTGCAACGACGGAGTGCATTGCACTCTAGTCTGCGAGTGTTTGCCTATTTGCACATTGGACACTCCTAAGATAACAATTGACGTTGGCGTCAACCATTGTTCCTCAAATACATGTTTGTTGCCACTAAATTTAACTAAAATTACACAACACCATTGTTCCGTAGCTCTAGCTTACTTTCACCAAACACATTTGCTCTAAAAACCTTTTTGCCAATGCGTCGATTAAATCGTGTAGAACATAGTTTAATGTTAAACGCTACGCTACTTTTAACAACAGCTAATTAAATAACGCTTCTACTCTATTTACAATAAAGTTGAAATTCGTTTGTTATTTACTATTTAACAGTAAAAGTCAGTGATCGATGTTTCCTACACTGTCACATAGTAGGAGCGATAACATCGATACTTACCAGATCAAATCTCGCTCGCAACTAGCCCATTGTAACCAGTTGCTCGGGCGCAGAATTAAAATCTCCACATTGGCATTAATATCTGCGTTTTCCTTACATTACTAGGCCAGAACATAACCAAAAATCCTTGCATTCATTCTACTGTTTCATTGAGATCGGATGGCTTGAATACAACATTTGACGACTTTTCCCCAACTTTGTGGAATGATTAATAATTCAAGACCCATTCGAAGCCTCAGCTGTTATTGCGACCTTAGCATTTTCCTTCAGGCATTAAATGTTAATGCCGAGATAGAAAGCGATCAGAAACAAAGTGCTCTTTTATTGTTTCTTGACGAATATGTTGTGGATATATAATAGGAAAAAGTGTTGCTTAAAGTCGTTGCACTAAGGGTCGCTATTTACAGTTATCTGAGGTCAGATGACTGTGTGGTTGGCGTTTTCATTACAAAGTAATGGGCTTTGGAAGTTTCTTTTTTTTTTTACAAGAATTTGGTAAGAGTAGGTACCATCGTAGAGTTGCAGGTAGGTTTGTATCTATCTTCTATTTAAATAAAAGCAAAATACCACTCTGATTAATCACAAAATCTCAGAAACTTTAACACCTACAAATTTAAAATATGGCAGATAGGTTCCTTAAAGGGTGTAGACATCCGCTAAGAACGGATTTAACGAAACTCAACCCCCAAAAAAAAACGAGGAAGTTTGTATGGAGAAACCGGCTTTCACGCGGTGAAAATTTTACGCGATTTTTTATAAACTAACGTAATTCTAGTAGTTCCTGAGGTTAGCGCGTTCAAACAATCAGTCTTCAGCTTTATAATATGTATAAGCAATATAAGTATAGATTACAATTTTACGCGATTATTTATAAACTAACGTTGTAATTCTTCGGTATCACATGCAAGAAGTCGGTACTTTCGCATTATCGTCCAAAGTAATGTTATTATTATTGGACGAATTTCGTACGCTACCAATGTTGCCAAATACTAGCCGAAATAATTAACAGTAGTATTAGCATACCAAGTAGATTGAGTTAGGCTGTAAAGGCAAAGTATATTATTTTAATTTAGTGATAACAAAACCGAAATAAATTTAACCTTCTGTTCGCAAGGTCGACTTGTATTTTCATGAGGTTGACGGTCGACCTTGGAGGGAAATTTCTTTTTACTATTATTTCGTATAACCTATTAAGTACTTCAGTAACTCTTTTCTAAATCATGAATATTGATAACAGAAATTGCCATTTTGGTAACCAACCAAAAATCTTGTGTTATCATTATCGAGTATGAATTGTTTAATCAGCATACATTTTGATTTTCGTTTAGTTGAGTTACTTGTGTTTACCGTTCACCACGAACACGGCCAATTGCTTGTACAAGCACATCTACGATTCCAATGCTACAGCCACTTTGTAATCGACTTGCGTTCGAGTTACAATAGTGATGGCCGGTGACCGTTCCTATGTTCCGAGTTCGTCGGCCGATTCAAGGCTTTCAAATGTATTATTTCATAGCAAGAATTCACATGCTATGCTTTGAACGGACCATTGGGAAAATGTTGGCTTCATTCCATACAAAACATACTAAAACGATCTTGTAATAATTAGCATGGTCAACGGATTGATGGATTAACAAATACGTTAAATGCCAGTAAAAATAAAAAGACAGAGCTCACCCATCTGGTTGTCTAGAATAGAGAGAGACCTCAAGCTTGTCCATTTGCCAGTGCCGTCAACTCAGGGTAGAATATCTTGGCGCCGATTTGTGAAGAGACCCGACCCCAAATAATGGAAACAGGAGAGGACAAAGAAGAAGTAGAAGAGTACAATTACGTTTTTTTTTATGAATTTACAAAAACCATTTTTTTTCCTTTTTGGTGGGAAATCATCCAATGACTTCAAGGGAAGAGTGGGAGAGCGTGTCAGACTTTTACTGACTAAAACCCACTCGTATGTTCTTTCTTCGCGTTTCAGAACCCAGGGTTTTCCTTTCAGAAGCGAACCCAAGGTCCCAGTAGGCTTCGACCTTGCTGGACCCCTATGGTTTTGCTGTCATGTCCTTGAGGCGCGCGTGGAACATTACGTGCCGTCGAACACAAAACCATATTATTGTCATTATGATTAGGTATCTCCTGAATATGTTATTCCGTGATTCAATACATACATATTAATGTGTTTTTGAGAATATTTTTTTATAAAACTCATTATAATCAAATTATCATAGTTTTTTATGGTTTTGGCTTCGGAATTAGTTATTTAGTTTATATACTTACGTAACATGCAAGTCGAAGTTAAAGACAATTTAATGCTGAGTACCGAAATTGATTGTTTCGCGTGTTGGCAAAGATAATCATTGCCAAGCCAAGCAAAACTGACCTTTAGGGACAATGTGATATGACTAAGCAAAGGAAAATTGCCAAGGAACCCACGGTTAAATAAAGAGATGATAGATCTCTAATCGTAGCCGGAACATCTCTTAGAGACTTCAGTAATAGTCACTTTGTCCCCTGTCTCTTTCTGTCGAAGAGGCTTTGAGTAGTTTACCTTTAAACGTGAGTGCCAAATGCTTTATTAGCTGTAATGCTGCCTTATATGCCGATAACAGTGGATAATTTAGAAATGCTACTTACAAATGTGTGAACCTGAAAATATTGTCCTCTCACCTGCTTAGTTTCAAAATTGATTGTATTGTTATCGTGTCTGAAACCCAACTCGACCCAAATTAAATTGTAAATGAAGTCTTGAAAATCTTTACTTACCGCATTTTAATGTTGTAAAACTTCAAGGCAGACAATAAAACTAACAAGTATTTTCTTGTCAATAAAATAAAGCGAATCAAGATTCACTTAGAAACTTAGCTTTTACATTGAGTAAGAACAGCATAAGTTAGTAAAATTTTGAGGATTCAGAAACGACTCCTGCTGAAGAAGTTTCGTGTTATTTATATTTATTTAACCATTTTTACTGTCCGTTTAACCGATTTTGAATTCTATGTCGTAGAAATAAGAATGGCATTAAAAGCAAAAAAGCGGTTACAATACCAACTATTTAGTGCAGCCGCCATTCTCATGCCACCAACGCAATAAAACTCAAAATCGGTTGAACACACAGTAAAAAAGATTTGTTTAATTAATGTCTAATCTTATTGCGAATGGAGTATAAGTGGGCCTAGATTGTAAACATCGTTAGTAAGCCATTAATGGCTAACGATGAAGGACAAACCAAACTGTGTGTGTTCTTTAAGTGAATCATTGAGCTAGTTAGGGCTTATTGGCTTTGAAGCACTTATCACATGCCATGTATGTTGACTGTCGTAGGATTAGGATCGAGTGATAATAATTAGTATTTGGCATAAGAATTAGTAACATTCAAAATATCATAGCCATCATTTAATTAAAATTAGGATAATCAATATATTTTGCGGGATTGTTCGAAAGGGTTAAAGACCTGGAATGCAAAGGGCAACCAAAAGAACACAGGAGGTTTTTAGTCAGTATAAGTCTGATAGTCCCTCTCGCTCCATTCGAGCAGGAGGAGTTTGATGATTTCCGACTTCATTTATTATTTTTAAACGTATCGTCTTTAATGTTCTTGAACGTACAAGTGTTGCAAGCCTATTCAGTGCAAGGACGTGACGAAAAGAAATTGCAATTTGCAGCAAAAGTTTTTTTTTTTCTTTTTATTATGCAAATTACTATCCAATCAAATGTACCATAAGACAGAATCGTTAGAAAGTTTAACATTTGCTTTCTTAGCTCCAGTTTCTCATATACCATTCGCTCTAGAAATGAACATTATGTTCTTATGTTGGATAAAAAGTGACACCCCGGCCGTCGGGATAGTCGCAGAGCTATCCTCTGCCACCGTAGGCGCGGGCTTGCGGACGGCGAGTAATGGGCAGCTCGCCATCTGGCAATCCGGTAAGAACCAAGCCCAAGTCATCCACGGCCCGTAGTGTTTCGCGCGCGCCTCTAAGAGTTGTCAGCAAAACTGTAATGGCCCAGCATTGCCATGGGGGATTTCGGGATATTTTGAAAGAGAAACTGGTTCTAGAACATAAAGAGCAACTGTAGAACATATGTTTGTTTTAGTTTAGTTAGTAAGTCTGACGCCCTCTCGCTCTACCCTAGAGCACGATAGGTCGTTGGATGACTTCTCAACTGACAACAAAAAACTTAATTTTATTATTAACTAGCTTTTGCCCGCGGCTTCGCTTCCGCTCTACCCCATACTTCCAACAAATAAGCAGGTTTTTTTTTTTAATTAACAAGATAAAAATCCTATGTCCGTCTCTTGGTTCTAAACTACCTTCCCACCAATTATAAGCCAAATCGGCTCAGCCGTTCTTGAGTTATAAATAGTGTAACTAACACGACTTTCTTAAATTATACTAGCTTTTGCCCGTGGCTCCCGCTCTACCCTACTCAACCCTATTCTACCCTAATCTACCCTACCCTACTCTACAATATACCAATAAATGAGCAGGTTTTGGATTTTTATATTTTTTTTAATATATTTAATGGGATCTCCTATATCCTTCTCTGATTCTAAGCTTACCTTCCCACCAATTTTCAGCCAAATCAGTTTAGCCGTTCTCGAGTTATAAATAGTGTAACCAACACGACTATCTTTTATATATATAGATTAGATATATAGATTTTCTGACTCTGTTGTTTACTGCTAGACTTACTTAATGCTTAATGTGTCACACCTCTTGTCATTTCTATAAGAAAGGGTTTATATCACCATTATTTATTCACGTCTAAATCGACTTGTTTGTTTCTGTTACAGGTAAACAAAGCAGCATTTACAAATTCTTATACTTTGAATAAGGTTAGTAAATAGTACCTAAATATTCTGTTTTTAACTTAATTAAACTGGTTTATGCGTATATGTTAATTGTTATTACTAAGACCTTGCCACTCTGTCTATGTAACGCGAGGTCACAACTCTGCTTAGTTCCTTTTGGATAGTTAGCAAGCATATTTGGTTTCTTTGTTAACAAAAGCTAGCTAAGTCTAGAAAGGAATATAGCTGGTCGGTAACAAATTTATAATTAGACCAAATAATAATAATAAATTATTTATTGCCCAAACAAAAAGAAAATACATGTTACATATCAAGTGTAAGGGTTCTTTTTACATTTAATTTATGAATAATGTCCCCTATAGGTACTAGGCAAGTCTATAGGAGACATCCATTCGTCCGTAATTACAATTTACAAGAACAATAACTTATGTACGTGTGAGCGCAAGTGTGTGAGTAGTATGTGTAGTGTAGTGCGTGTGTGTGAATTTGAAAGAAATAGTGTGATGGTGTTTGTGTGTAAGTGATGATAAGTGTGTGAGTGTGTTTGGTGCCTGTCTATATTTTGGATGGTGATTATATAAAAGATTTATATGCATGAGGGTTTTCCCAGTGCTTCTGTCTCGTTATAATTTAGGGTAAGTAGAAACGTTTTAACAATTTAAAAAAAATATATGTATAAAACTGGTTAATTGCGAGTTTATGAAATTCGGAGAAGTCATTTCTTACTATGTTTATAATTCTTTTTGTCCGAGCAGCAATAGAAATGTTTACTCAGTGATCTCAACTAACTTATAACGCTTTATGAGATACAGCCCACTTACTGACAGACAGACTTTACCACTTTACTTACCACTTTTAGACAGGTTTAGTAATAGAGCTCCGTTAGTTACTCTTCGAATACGGAACCATAATAACATCCCACTGACAGAATTTAAGGCGAGATTTTATTGGCATATTAATTTATTGTCAATAAATTTATTAGCAACATTATGGCTTCACGACCCAATCTTTAAATAACAAGATTCTATTCTCAGCATTGTTTTCGTCTTCCTAATAAAATTAATAGTATGGTTTTACATGAAAACCACTTTTTGGATGTTCTTTTAAGCACAGCCAAGCAAACAATGTGAATCCCGATTACTGGCAGGTCTAAATTTACCAGTGGTGCTATTCTCTAAGAAAACGCAGCGCTGCCTCAACGACGAACACCCAAATATGAAACATTGGATTGTCAACCTAATAAACCTATACATTGGATTGTTAATTCAATGTATCTTATTTAGCTGTTCGTCGTTGCGGTAGCGCTGCGTTTTCTTAGAGAATAACACATCTGAGGCTCTATTACGAGCTCTTAACGCGTTCCATTTCACGGCCTAAACTGAACTGTTAAAGGGATGGAGTTATATAGGGTGTCTCGCTCGCACGCTAACAATGTACGCGTAATACTGATAATATTCTAAATGACTTTCACTACGCATTCGTTAGTATCACAATTTCTCTTTTCAAACTAATTATATTATCAAACTCATACAGAAAACGTTTGTCTTTATTAGTTGTAGTATTTACCTGTTCTCTATTTGTATTCCTTTTCTTTTTACCCGACTGCGCCAGAAGGAGGGTTATTTATTTAGCCTTCTACACTGTTCATATTATCTCCACTTATCTAGACGTAATGTCTACGTCGGTTCTTGGGTTTTTAAACCATGCCGTCGGTTTCTCAACGGAGTCTTTGTGAGCCGTGGGAGAATACGCCATGTGCTACAAATGCTTTTTCGTTTTTTTAAAAAGCAAACATGAACCAGTAGCACCGAGATAAGACGCGAATGCTGATTCAGTGGGAACTCTCGCTAATCTATTAATTATTGCTTAAGATTTAAGAATATTATAGCTTAGAAAGATTGATTCTCAAAGTAATTTTTTTGTCTACATTTTGACGATTATTATTGTTAAGGCGCGCGCTTGACAACTGTCTCACCTGTTAATAACTGATGATGTGGTCGATGGTGGAACATAATATAATATAATATTCCACAACTATCACACAACGCCGTCTAGTCCAAAGCTAAGCAGAGCTTGTGTTATGTGTACTAAACAACTGATAAACATAGTAGTTTTCAGTTTGTCCAGTTTATTTAGATCTTAAAAGTTGTTGATCTTCAAACATTTAATTTTGTATCCGACCAATCTCAAAATCTCATTACTATGCACGAATTTTGTATTTTATACTTTTCTACAATCCTGGCACTCAGTCTGCATTGACGTCAAAAATAAATCGCTGTACTGATCTCTATCCACCATTCAATATGCAGAGTAATGCATTTTTGATATAAAACTATGCTTTCCACGTCAGTCTGTTTATCCGCTAAATCCTTCTGAACCACGCAACGAATTCTGATGCTGTTTTCAATAATAGAAAGACCTATAGACAAGGACGGATTTTTGTATAAGCGGGTTATTAGTTAACTGTAAAAAAAACCTTTTTTTTTTCTTTGACTTGTTAAACTGCATAATAACGTGGACCACCTTGATTTTGTTGCCAATGTTCCGCATTCTATCACTTTGTACTAAACCTACACAATTTAGATCCTTGACTTAGTTGGTTCTGTCTTTATAGAAACTATATTCGGACGTTGACTCCCAAATGGCTGGGAGACGAAGCAAGTTTTACTTTGTATTTTGTACCAGCTCTATACAGTCATTACCCTTTCTGTTTTTCGAGACTCCAGATATCTATTTTACAGCTCGACTGTCGGCTGCCCACGCCTTAAATACACAAACGATCGATGTTTTATTGGTAGACTTTCAAAAACATCTCAATTTTTTTACGGTGTGGGTACTCGTTTTATGTTTGTTATTCAGTTAATATCTAATTATATTACAACCGGCCCCTCTAAATGTCTGTAAATCATGATTACATACATTATTGCTGTCCTAAATTGCTTCTCGTTAACTCGTAAACATATATGCCCACCATTACAATTATCTATCAAAAAGCTATACATTACAAGCAAGATAAACAAACCGAACGCCACACCAATTACGAAGTTAGTCAAAATTATCCATACCAGAGAAAATATACTCCTCGACAACATGTTTTACCGTCATCATTTCACTGAAAATTGCGTTCATTCCCAAGTCTTGGGTGTGTGGATGTGGAGGGTAGGGTGGGGTGTGACGTCAGTCCTCCCGCCAGGGCCACCCCTGGTCCCTAAAAATAGACGCCTGAGCCCGGGAGCCGTTCAATGAAGGCTCGGGGGAGGTTTTCACGCCCTCAACAACCGTAGAATGAGCACCACACATAGATACCGCTCCATTATTTTAAACACGTAATATACGCCTCCTTAATATGAAACTTGAAATTTCTGTTAACAACACCGTTTACTTTTTATTATTTCTGAAAACTTTCACCATTCAATATGGCAGCGAAAACACTAGAGGTTCTCAGACACATTCGAACAAAGCATTTCGGGCGCTTTCCTATTTTATTCATAGTTCTGAGATGTGCTCTGAGTTCTGCAAGCGAACTTGGGAATAAGATAAACGATGAAATGAGCTCACAATGAAAAATTTATGACACGATTTTCAGTGAGATGAATACCTTCTACATATATTCATAATTTATCTGAAATGGTCTATCTATACGTCAAAAACTCTGAGGGAGAGTAACTTAAGCTGTGAACTATTATTGTGATTCGCCTTATTATTTCTGTTGCTGCAAATAGATTTCATGTTAATGGAATAATTTTATTCATATCACGAAATGCCCCCGTCACGGAGCTAAATAAAAATAGATCTTCAGGGGTGTGGCTCAAAGGGCAGGATTCCAATAGCATCGCTGTAATAGTTGTTACTGGTTGGAAACATTAGAAATATCTCGATGCCTTTGTGGTTTTTCTACTTTTTGTTGCCAGGATAATATAAATTTTCATTAACTAGATGTAACTGATCAGGTTTTCCCCATTTATTCAAGGTCAATACTTACGAGTAGGTGTACTCGGAAATATTATCTAAATGATAAATATTGATTGAGTCAAACTCTATAAGTGTTGACTATTTTAAAGTAAGGTGGTTTAAAGCATACCTATAGTTTCAAACAAACACTTTTAGCTGAAACAAATAAATAAAACCACATTTTCATCAGGCGGGCTCTCAGCATAACTGAGAGAGGGATTATTGTATTACGGGGGACTGCACGGGTTTACATCAGCATATTTTGGAGCCCCAGGCTCCGGGGAGAAACCCCAGCGACTCATTATAGCTGCTATTTTCTAGGAACAATGAAAAAGTCCGGGCGACTTGCATATACCCACCCGTGGAATATTACAGTTGCTTTGCATTTGAAAATATTTCCAGAAATTAAGCTGGAGAATGAACGAAAATATGAACAATAGTTTCGGGTTTTCTTAAAACGAGACCTACGTTCAAAGAATGGGATTTTTCGTTATTTCTATTTATGCATAAAAGCTTTGGAGAAAACGTAACGAGCGCGAATGTAGATGCTTAGTTATCGAGTTCTTGCAACTAATTTTATTAAAAAGATTTACTAGCGGCTTCTAGTAGAAAAATATCCCGAACATACTCCTAGGATAAAATACCCTATCCTAATGTCCTATTTATGGAAATAAACGACCCAGGTGCAAAATTCAGGTCCTTTCAACTGATTATGTACGAATGTGTAACAAGCACACACATGTACACAAACTTTCGCTTTTGTAATATTTGCGTGATTATAGAATAGCTTCATAATTCTTTCACAGCAGAAAATATTGCGATGCCGATGCTCTATTCGTCCCTAGACAGTACCGACGCCGGTACATAGTCATAAATCAAAGAATTTCCATATGTCATGCTCACTAGCAGTCCGTACACCTGTCCTCATCTTGTTTTATGTCCTTTTTCAAACCGTGCATTCTGTATGAGCATACTGTCTCATCATGAATGTATCGGAAAGTTTCGTCTCGATTTTGCAATTGCAGATATTGTATCCAGTGTACATTTTGTAAAGTTAAGGCATTGAGGCAAAGGTGAAACCTGATTGTACGGCCTCGTCTAGATGTTTATTGGG
Organism: Leucania comma; assembly: GCA_958295575.1. Taxonomy (NCBI): domain Eukaryota; kingdom Metazoa; phylum Arthropoda; class Insecta; order Lepidoptera; family Noctuidae; genus Leucania; species Leucania comma. The sequence goes on along the minus strand of OY282477.1, from coordinate 14,560,406 downwards.
TAACATTTCGTGCTTCCGTTTCCAATGAAACGTCGCCTACTTCTCTGTTGAAGGACGCTAGTGGCTTGTCTTGCTACAGTTCAATAAATATACGTTACTCGGAGACTTAAAACCTTCCTTTCTATAAAACTTTGTATTCCAACATTATCTCATGCAAATCCAGAAGCATATTGTTTATGTAAATCGTTACGTTTTCGTTTTTTGTCCTGGCTCGCGTCCAAACAAATTTTGATTAAATTCGCAAATAAGAGGAGTAATTTTAATGTCATACCCATGTTTTGGCTTGTTCATTTTGCTGATCCATTTCGGTTCGACACCTACCATAACTACCTTGGTTGTTCAGATTGAAGCACTGTAATGTATCATTAACATATTCAAATTAATTAAGTACGCTATTGAACGCATGTATTCAAATATTTTCTCATTATTATGTATGCTTGCAAATGTATTCGTACACCACACATAATAAATAAACAGTCTTATCATTTAGGTATCTGTGGTCCGATACGCCTGACTGATAATATAGTTGATAACATTATCTTACCGCAGCTATAGTGTGTGAGTTATTAAACACCCTCAGTATTATGTTGTATGTATAAACTATGGTATTTTCCAGTTCAATGGAGGCTTGAAACTAAATATAGAGTTGCTCCATCGATCACCGAGGCGAGATTACAGGGCTGTTTGTCTTTTAAACCGTAAAGGTTGGACGAGTCGAGTCGATGTTGCTACCTAAGCACGTGTAAATTTCTTTATGTACAAGATGTTTGTGTGAGTGCTCAATGAGCGGCGGGATATCGACGCAGCCGCTCGTTAGTGGGGTGAGCAGGCTTGCCGCCAGGCTCGGGAGGGTGAGAGTTCGGCGCGACTGACCTTGGCCGTGACTCTCCCGGTCCCGGGTCACCCCGGGGACAGCCCGCACCAGCACAAATTGATTTTCGAAATTGCCTGGTATTCTCCTTTGAAGTGTTCTGTTATAAATACGAGCTACTTCGATGCTTTTATCAATACCTTTGAGATTCGCATGACGACCGAAACCATTGGTTACATACAAACTAAGAGCCTTCACCATCATGCGTGGGTGTGAACTTTGGTAAGGTAGATAAATATTAATCTATGAAACTGTGACTAAGCCGGTTTGTTTTGTTCTGCTGTATTTTCCTTCATTCTGTGACTTTTGATATTTAAGACAATTGGGTATTTTCCTATGTTTATTTTTGTTAAATATTTTATAAGGAATAAAAAACACTACTCGTAACAAGGAATGTTTTTTTGTTTTTATTAAATGAAGCAGCAATTAGCATTTCGAATATTGGTACAGGAGGAAGAGTGGAAGCGTGGTGGGAAAATCTCGCTGTCTCTTTTAAGCGCGTAGTGTAATAGCGGTGATGTCACATTTCAGTTTGTGCATCCTTTTTATTATTTGACAGATTCTTCTTAACTCATACTTAATTTAGAAACAGGTTTGAAGAATTAAAAAGATGGGAAATATTATTTAGAAATGCGTTATGTGTAAGTATTGTAAGTAATATAATTATAATATTGATTTTAAATACGAAGTATGAGTGTCTAGAGACTCAGCGATTCCACAATCAAACCATTGCAGTATGTTCATCAGCTGTCTGGTACCCATAACACAAGCTCTGCTTAGCTTGGGACGGTGTTGTGTGATAGTTGTGAAAATATTATATTATATATTATTGCAACGGTTTTGCGGGGATTAGTTTATAATTATACTTACCCGGTTCAACAATTATCCATTAGTAATCCCACCAAAAAACTCCAGGCCTCACCCCCAAATGTTGCCTTAAAGGTAAACGGTAAAAACGAATTGGAAGATATTCATTCTGAAGTACCTATAACCTTACTGGTTAAATTTCAGCGTTATTTTAGTAGCCGAGAAACCCTAGCCATGACATGTAGTATCTAATTCATTTGTAATATTAAAATGTCTGCTGACCCAGATTTTTGTAATTGAATTGTTAATGTCGTAATTATATTACATATAAAGCCGGTTTGGAAATGAATACACTGTAGTATCGTCGGCTCATTTATAAATATATCACGTATAGAATTCGATCATGTCCTAATCTGATATACATTGAAATACCTAGATTCTCTGGAAGTTTTAAGTTTGGTAGGATACAATTATCAAGCGCGTCTAGTTTCTCACAATATCAGCCCGTCATATTATTGATTTTATAGTAGTTGATTTTATAAGACGAAATGAATTCGTGGCACAAAAGAGTTGATTGCAGAATTCAAGCCAGGATGATAGATTGTGAAATTATGAAGATAACGAATTTCAGATAAATCATTACCTACTTCTTTTTGTGGAGATGGGGATTCTTTTACATAATCCTTCCGCTTTGGGTGGAGCGAGAGTGTTTCAGACTTTTAGTGACTTAAATTCAACTTCCTTGTTCCACGTTCCGTCAGTTACCCTTGTTGCTAAAAGTGATCTAAAGGTGAATGTTGCTAAAGGTGATAAAACTCCCTAAGAGAATGATGAACGAGAGATATCACATCTGTCGTTCATCATTCTCTTAGGGAGTTATAAAGTTTAATAATGTAACTAGCATCATCATTTTTAGGGTTCCATACCCAAAGGGTGAAAACGGGACCCTTAGTAATAGGATCCCGTGACTTCGCTGTCTGTCACCAGGCTGTATCTCAAAAACCGCGATCGCTAGTCAGTTGAAATGTTCACAAATTATGTATTTCTGTTGCCGTTATAACAACAAATACTAAAAACAAAATAAAATAAATATTTAAGGGGGCTCCCATACAACAAACGCGATTTTGTGTGCCAATTTTTGCTCGATATCAATAATGGCAATAGATGGGCACATGAAATATTCACAAAATACTCAGTTGTAATATCACTTATAAATAATAAAATTAAAATAAATAAATATTTAAGGGAGACTCGCATACAAAAACTCATTTTTTGCCCATTTCCTTTTTGTTCGGTTGTTTACCTGGTCAACTATACGGAACCCTTCGTGCGCGAGTCCGACTCGCACTTGGCCAGTTTTTTTTTTATCTTAAAAGTTTGACTTTTTCACATCTTCGAGGGACCGCTGACCTGAGTTGTATATCATCATAATTTGTTTTTGTCATAGCATATCCTTTTAGCTGGTAAGGACCGAAATGATTGACATTCGTTTAAATATCTCAATTTGTTGTCAATCATAATGATGGATGTGCGACACTTTATTTGTTTAGCGTCCTATTATTTTTAGATCCAATTAAAATTCTTTGGCTATACTTATGAATCTCTTCACACCAGTGGCTCCCAACGTTTTTGTGATTAGGAATTACTCTCATCATAATATATTTTTTGTTAATAGGGGCAAATAAAAATAATCATGAATTCAAAACGTGCAGCATATGCATAATCAACCTTTAAATGCAAAATAACCTATAATGTTTCCACTGGTAAGGCTTGGGCCTCCTCTATAGGAGAGGGAATGGACCGTAATCCACCACGCGGGCCCAGTGCGGGTCGATACTTATAATATAATATATAGAACACAACATTTCTGATAGAAACCTAAAATCTCAGTTTGCCTCAATGTTAGACCATGCGGACAGATTATGTTAGGTTAGGTTAGGCTAAGACAGACAAAAAAAAAAAACAAAATATATGGAAATATGTTTCCCGATGCCTGTGTTGTTAATTTACCACAAATTTATTAAGACACAGGTCGACTAACATTTTACATTCACCATAAACTACCTGAGTATCTTTTTCTCCTTCTCTATTTAATCCATCCAAAGGTTGTCTGTAAGAGATCGCTTTTAGCGATAAGACCGCCCATTGTGATTTTATTTTTGGTGTAAAATAAAGAATACATCTATCTATCTATCTCTCTATACTGTTATCTATCTATATTAATCTGCATACATAAATAAAGTCATACTAGCGTCTATTTCTCCTCGATTCCCCTTCATGGCTACGATTTTCTAAGGACGATGGAGTCACGCCATAATCTTAACTTCCCGACCCCAGTAAAACATTACATATGGCAGCTACCACGGCAGCCAAGTCATTTGTCAACGATTCTGCATGGTAGCGTCTTCCTTGTTTAGGCAATTTATATGTTACTGCTAAAGTTCACTTGCTTCGTGATCTAACGAAGGTACGATAATTATCGTTCCTTTTTAACAAATTGCATTTTGACTCACCATCTTCATGCCAATTAAGGCAATTACGTGACAATCGGTGTTCTCGTTTTTGATTTGGGAAAACATCTAATTTCTTAACCCGTTGTAGCGTGTAGAGAGAGTTGTTTCAGACTTTTACTACCTCTGTTCCTTCATTTGCCCTTTAAATTCTGGTGCCACGGTAACTGCTTCAACCCCAAGGTCCCATAAACATATTAGGTGTGACAGAAAAAAAAGAATAGTCTAATTAACTAAAACAAGATACAACCATACTGATTGAAATATTGAACAAACTTACACCATCCATAATTTTACCGTTTGCATCATCGTCCATATTCATACATTTCAATTACCTAATTGTCTCCATATCTAAAGCACAATATTTGTATAAACATACGCGTGCTCGTAAACTTTTTCACTGATCCCCTTTACATTATCTAAATTGCTTGTGTTTCGTATCACGCGTCGTAGTCAAAACTAAAATAGATAGAGCCGTGTCTTAGTTGGAGGCCGACGAGAATAAATTCTGGTACTATTATTAGTTGAATTGCGTCTTCTGGCTAGTGGCTCTTCTCTCCTACTTGGTGCTGGAGCACACTTATCATGTGCCACCATCTATGCCGTCTGGGAAGTTTTAAATTTAGGACTCTTCGTTACGGCCTCTGATTTGAACTTCCAAGTTTGGCACGTTTGTAGCGGTTCTAACTTGAATTCGATTTGATTTTTACAACATTCGATTTTACTTGCAATGTTTGTATGTACTTAATGTATTTATGCATAAGGTGAATCTTACAAATGGATTTTGAAACATTGAGCTCTTGTTTTGTGTACCTTTGTAACTCGGACGACAATACATTACTAAGGAACCGTAGGTAAATGCTGGCCGCTGGTCTAATAATGAGAGATTTAACCATCGAGTTTCTTGCCGGTTCTTCTCCATAGGAAACGACCAATTGGAATATTGCGGTAGCTTCAGACGTTTTATAGGTCCCTATGTTGGCCTAGCCATAGCCACAACCAGCCTTATAATGTGCCCATTACTGGAACTCGGAACTCTTCTATCTTCGAATTTTTGGTTCTAGAACATGGCCGGTTTCCTTACGACATTTTCCTTCACCAACAGTTTGAGTTTGGATAGTGGGCATAGGAGTTACTGAGCTCAACAAGATAACCTGGACTCTTTGGGATGGTCTTGATCAGTACTACACCACGCAATACTCGTAAAAGTTTGTTATGACAAAATATTTTTCATTAAAAAGGGTACAGAATGTCTGCTGTAATTTTTACGATGTTGACTCGTAACAACATTATCATTCAGAAATGTGGGAGTCATGTTTATGTTACGATACAGAAAAATATCGGCGAATTATATCATGCTGTTCTTGTTACATAAATACGTTTAAGTTATCGTTGAAATAAATAATTTTATTAACACTCACGACTTCGTATACGGTCAACTGATATTGTTTCGCCATATAACACAAGTGCTATTGTTTTTTTTTTTACAGTAGTTAGGCTCGCACTTGACGACTGTCTCACTAATGGAAAGCAAGAATGTGGTTGGCGATGGAGCGCGCTTACCTAGAAGAAACCTATTCACTCTTGACTTAAAGATTGTATTCCACTCCTTAGCTGTACGCACAATGAATGTGTTCTCAAAACGTTTTGTGCGTATAGGTGGGATGCCCACCATGTACCGGTGGTGCATCTCGTATTTCATTGATGTCGTGTTGGAGATAATTCTTCGTAAACAACTCGACATAAATACTTTGTTGCAAGTAATGAGTTGCATCCTCGAGGATAAAAATGTGAGTGTCTTTCCATAAAGCCATCGAAAATAGTAAAGTGGACATAAGCAAAATAACAAACAACTTATTTTCACGATTAGTCTTGATCGAATTAATAACAGCTCCTTATAATTTCCTTATGAATATGGAATACGATAAAAAAAAAATAGATAGCGACAATATTCAAAAGGGTATGATCACGCACGTCCACAAAGTACTCGTACCTATACGTCTATATAGACACTTCCACGAATTCAATTTACTTAGTGAAGCCGATGCGTGACCTGTAAGTGTTTCATACAAAGTTACCTACACGCGTCTACGATATGATATATCTATGACAAACACGTTTCACATTCAAGTATCTCTAGTACGACAATTTCTAACCGATGAATACGGAAAACAACCTACTTGCACACAACTTTGACCAATCATTAATTAATTTATTCAGCTTTGATCGTTCCATTGACATCAAACTAATGGAACAGACTCGTTTACACCGTCAGTAAATTAAATATTGACTTTCTAAGCGGCAAAAAACAGTTGCGCTGTTAAGCTTCTGTTGGCTTCAACATACAGTGTACTTACACTACTTTTGTATCTAGATACAAAATGTTATTATCACGCATTTATCGCTGCGATGTTCGGTCAGACCAACTTGAAACCGGTTGCACCGAGGTTGATCGACACAACACTAGTGTAAGCTGGTCCGCTTTGCCTTCTTCATCGATATATTCGACCGGGCAAACAGAAGAAAGGTGGCGTAGCTGACGGGCCTTTGTAAAGTAGTCATTTCTTCACATGACGGCCCGCCAGCTAACACGCACATGCGTGCATGCGGGCGACTCAGACCGCTTGAGGAACAAAACTCCAGTCTTTTTGATTTTTAACGATCGATTTTTTTAAATATGTGTGAAGGTTCTAAATGTTGTCGGTTTTTCAAAGCAGAATCCAATAATTTTTCACAATCGACGCTCAAAATATGTTAGGCAACGGTGTTATTGTCTTCTTTTTACGCTTTCTCAGTTTTAATTGTTATTTCAGCATCTAGATTAAAATTCCATACTTATGTACACAAGAATACTCAACAATATTTGGTATTTCTTCATAACCTCGCAAAACTTTTAAAAACATTCGATGCAGATCAGTAAGGACAAGTGAATTCGACGATGTAACTGAATAGCGTCGGCGTGAGGGTAATATTTATTGTTGGCCTTACGCTTAATTTGACTCAAAAATTAGTTATAACCTTGAATCAAAGATATCAATAAAATTTAGTCTGACATATCGCTCATTAGGAACTGTCAAGTTAAACAAAAGGCAGGTAAAAAAGAAATATTTAACGATTTTATTTCTGGTATACTTCGGTCATTAGTCAACCAACGCTACGTCCGGAATCGTGATCCTGATTAATTATGCGTTTCTGCAGATCTTGATTGTTTAAAACTGCTTAAAACTTTCTCAACCATGGAAACAGGAATTAAAAATATTTTTATTCCACTGACCTTTAGAATGTTTATCAAATTGTAAATCATTCGGACATTCACTTCCATTTCCCGTCTCATTAAGAGTTTTAAAGTTATTGTTTTTCTTCATGATCTACTTCATATTGCATAGCCTTTAAATGCTCAAAGAATTTGTTGTGCACTGAACTGTAACCGATACTTCAACAGCAACCTTCGCTGCCTATCATGGTCTGACCGCCGATGACGCAGACAGGCGTTATGCCAAGATTTCACCGAAGAATGACGAGTTACCTCGTTAACATTTTGACAAGCATCGTCTAGCCGAGTATACCCAGATCCAGATTGAGCCATCAGTGCAATTGTAGAGAATTGCAGCCAATCATCGTAATCTGTGTCAATTGGTGGCACTGATACTTGAATTTATTGTTGCAGTAGTCTTTCAATCTTCATTGGGGTTATGTAACGTTGCGGATGGTTAACAATCTGGTTCTTTTCCTCTCTTTATTCGCAAGTGCTAAATAAAGTCTCTAGATGTTCATCATCATCTTCCTTACTTTTATCCCACTCAGCTCATTTGAAGCCGACATCTTATCTTCTTCAGTCTTCCATACATCTGCCGGCTTTACTATGATGTGATGAAACCTACATGATTCAATTGACGGAGCTATCGATCGTGTTCAGCTCTTATCTACTTCTTGCATTGGGATTATGATGACTTTAAGACGTCAGCGTTACAACCTCTGTTTTGTTATACATCTTCCATACACATAATACGTGCAATAGGGTTTTATCCTTGTCAGCCTGCTCTCGATCGGTATGCAGACTACCACCGGGTCTAATATGAGATCATGCAATATGACACGTGCGTATAGGTATTCGCGTCTGCATTCTAGCACTCAGTTATAGTCGCTTATTTGGCTTCCCGGTCTATTTTCGATAGGTCGGCTCCCTGACGCTCTGCACGTATCCACCGAAATGCTGATGGAATTATTGTTACTGCTGGATATCAAAATTACGGTCGTGGTTGAAGAAACTTATAAATCTGTGAGTCATTCACTACGCGACTTTAACACAACTTTCTGAATGAAGATAACGATATCATAATTTGACAAGGATGAATTTACATTAATTGTATGTTAATGTCTGCACAGATCTTTATAAAATATTCGCTAAATTTATGCATCTATTCAAAGTATTGTGATTTTGTAACGCGAAATTAATTCGTAAGCAAGCAACATTGACCAATATGTATGTGAGCTATAAACATAAAATGGCTGCATGCACTATGCGTGCAAACATATGTATGTAATGTACATAGTCTTAAGTAGATCCAACTGGTTTCACTAGATTGTTGTGATTCCACGTTGTTATGTATGTGTCTATGATGTATTGCGTAATACTTCATAATTCAGGTCGAGAAATGTACCTAGGACATAATAACAGTATTTTTTATGACATTTGACAACACTGAAAAGGCGTGGCTCAAACATAATAATCTCTTAAAACTGACAATCACCTATTTAACGTTTCATACGTATGGGACACTCTAATAGTTTGAATAACATGCCGTCAATACCTAACCTCGCTTCAGCCCTCGGTCCGCAGTAAACACAGTATCTCTTCACTAAAAATAACGCGGCGATCTTGCGAGGACAAGTGTCGTAAGTGGCTGGTGCGGATACGAAACGGCGAGGAGGTACGGAAAACGTGGTCACATGTGATTCAGTTGACTGGGGTGACCTGAGCTAATGTCCTTGTGACTTATGAAAGTACTTGTGCCTCTAACTGCGTACTACTTACTAAAGGATTATGGAAATATTAAAATGAAATATTTTTTTAGTACTAAATAGTAACTTAGTACTAAAATACAACGCATTACACGTCAGTTTTTAAATTCTTGCACACTTTTCTTAACAAAATTCGCCTTAAAATAGGTACAAAAATGATTGATGCTATATTCATGAACGTACGCTAAAACTTATAAAATAGTTATAGCCTCCTGTAAACAGTACGAAAAGTGTTTACGACTCAATTTGTGGCGGTTTATATTTGGACTTTGGTCTGACTGACCTCCCAATGTCGATTATTTAGTTCTTCGTAGAATATTTAGGCGCAGTCCAATTTATTTACTTCGTACTGGCTACTTAAAATTTATAATCAAGCAGTGAGCAGAAAGTATTAAGTACATTTATTGTGAAATGAAATGTGACGAAGTTTTCTTGAAATTATCTTGACTGTTCAGAATACCTTTGAAAATGTAGCTCCAGCTCTTCGCAACTAGAAAATAGAGTGTTCGACATCGTAAGTTGTTTTGTCTGCGAAAGTTTCTGTCCATAAAAGTTAAGACTACTATAAGTCTTCATTTTTGAATAGTCAACAAATATAAAGAATTTAATATTTTGATCAAAAGACAATAACATTTTTATTTAATCATTTGAATTCCAAATTCGCTTGGGGACTTGAGTAATTAACGCGGCCGAAGCGTGTATTTTGCTTTCGGATTATTTGTTTCACATTGTTAAAAAAGCTGGCTTGTTTGTAGATTCAAAAGTTTCGAGTCTCATGGACGTATTTGCGTCATACCACCATCGAAAAGTGGTACGCCATGTGACGTTTGATTTGATCGATAGACTCCGCTGTGGCGTAGTAGCCTTGGGCGACTCCATTAATACATATGATATGATAAGTTCAAGGTTCAACCAGTGACGGACACATTTTTAGTAAGGCCCTTGTTTAGGCTTTGTTAGTAAGGGCAAGTCACGTTTTCTGGTAAATTGTGAACGATAGTTTTCAGGCACGAACTGGTACCGTTACGGAGAATTGGTTCTATAAAATGACTATTGACAGGTCCTGAACCTTGGAAGTCATTCTCCACTTCAGCATTTTGTACGCAGTCATAATTTATTCGCGTCATTTTGGATCTAAAGTACCGTCTGAAGGCGACACCATTTATTCTTCGAGGCCTCGCACCCCAGACGTATAAATTCTAATCTCAGTAGTAGTAACTTAAGCTATATTTGTCTGAACCCTTTGCACAAATAACAAAGGCAAATTACTAGTACAAATAATGTCGCAACGCTCGCGTGCCGCCCTGATACTAAACTCAGCCATCATTTGGCACTCCTTCCGGAGGCGTAGTGCCAACAAAATCATAAATGGACTGTGTTTCCAATGCTTTGCCTTAAATTTTACATATCACGACATGGTATTACGTTAGGTGGACTGTATTGACTGACCCCGTCGTGTGTTAACGTGGAAATATGTACTGATTACTGACCAATGTTTACAATGACAGTTTGTTTTGTTTAACTTTTTGTAGCTGAATTTTCAGGTTACTTCCATCCAAAGGTTGTCTGTAAGAAATTGCCCTATGCGATAGGACGGTTCATTGTACCCATATTTTTAATAATGACTTTCCTAATTTTTTTTTGTTTATGCGTTGTAGAATATAAAAAATAATGAAGAAAGGTATAGGTTTTCATAGCCCTTTATAAATATACAACATAACATCATGTCTATATTTCTCGCCGAAAACCGGATTTTTGGCCAAAAACGCCGAACACCCTTATTGTCTTCGATAACTTTCCATCTGCAAAAAATATCAGGCAGAAATGTGACTTTGACACTGGAAATACACATTTTATTTTGTCCACATTGCATTACACTGTAATTTAATCGTTAAACTATCTAAACATCGTAATAAATCCTAAATGATAGTCTGAGGATCCATTAACTATCAATTATAAGTTTATTACCTACGTAGGAATTACACCATGTTGCAAATTAATAGCCAAGCCAACTGTGTTTTTTTAACAAAGTAAATTAATTTGATAGGATCACGAAATGTTTTGATAAAATGTCATGATTGTTTATCCAGGACAACTGCCGTGCATTGAAATTAGACAGCGAGGCTGGACTTGACAATAAATGCAATTATTTCTGTAATAATTGCATTTGACAATTGAAACCAATTTTGGATTGAACCTGTATTTAATTTTGCATATTTTGTAGGTAGTTCGCAAACAAGATTTGTGTTTTCAATTGGTTTAGTGGTTTTAAATCGATCCAGTAGTTCCTGAGATTAGTTCGCTCAAAAAAATTAACTTTGAAGTGTTTGAGTTTTTGTATCGAAAAAAACAGTAAAATTTTTAAAGAGTAAAAAGCTTCGCATCTCTGACATTTATATGACATATTACATAATAACCAAACCCGAGGCTGAATTTAATAAAAAAAAAAAACACTTATACCTAATAATATTTAGACACACTGAAAATCAATTACTAAATCAAATGTGTTGTACTTATTTATTTGACAACCGTTACGTAAACACCGTTGATAATTTCTTGATTAGTGTTTATGAAATATGTTCAATTGACATTACTTTATTACTTGCTCCTGCTTAATGACTTCGCCCGCGTAAAAATAGTTAATATCTCAAGTGTTCAGATTCCCGGCATAAAAGTGATCTACCTTTGTGCCATACTTCATCCAAATCCGTTCAGTTTCAACGTAGAAGAATTGATAAACATACACACTTAAACATATATACCTAAAAAAGAAAGAAAGAAAAACGTTTATTCGTACCTCACACATACAGTAAAAATAAAAGAAATGTGTAAACAAAAATAACATTAAAACTGTGCAAGGCCAAAAAGGCGCCTAACTCAGTATATGCTGCGATATTTCTAAACGATAAATAATGCAGCGCTGGTATTCTGTTAGGGCCTACAGACTTTCACCATTATAATATTAATGCAATTATGTCATTTATTGAAAGTTATAAAATAATGACAAACAGTGAATCAATTACGAATAAGTACATATTATTTGCACTGTAAGTTGTCCTTATATAATTATGACTATTAATGACTAGGTAGGAAAACTGAGAGAATGTGTCTAATTCACGTTTTAGAAACATACAGTTTGTTATTTAACATAGTGCGTGCATTCTCCAAAAGTTAAAGCAAAGATGTATTTTAAAACTACATCAACGCTTAGCCTAATGCTCCGTGTAACTTGGGCAGAGGGGGGGCCTATTGACTTTATCCCTCGAGCGGGTTTATCTCCTTATCACCAATCACAAAAAAAGAACAAAGTATTTTAAAGTTGCTGTTTATTGCTTGCTTCTTATGAACCTACGATGATTGGCTGATATATTTAACGCGTTTTTTCTTATGAACCTAAGCTGTGTTTGTGCTAATTAACATAAATATTAGGGGCAAATCCATCAGTAGTTAGAGAAAATTACAGATAAAAAAACTCAATAATACTTTACCCGACTCGGGAATCAGATATAGGACTTCAAGCTCATAATTATGTAGCGTTAGCGACCGCTAAACCAAGGAGGCAACTCAGTATTTGTATATTAACACTAGCTTCTGCCAGCGGCTTCGCCCGCGTAAGACTAGAAAATCATCCCAGGATAAAAAGTATTCTTGTCTACCTCTGTGCCAAATTCCTAATCCGTTCAGCCGATTAGGGGTGAACATTCAGACACACACACAGACACAATAGAAAATATACATACAATTTTTCGTTTCTATATTATAATATCTGTGTGATGTTATTTAGTACATTCTTCAATATATTGCACACAAAAAAATCGTATTTGAATGTGACATACAAAAAATATAATACAAAAATAAACGCCTTACAAAACATGCACTTTGCATCAACAAAGGTCGTAAGCAAATGTCAAATCTTAAAATGGTAGACTAAGTAACTATGTAATATAAAGGCCATTTTTAATCTGTATATTAAAATCATGGAGGTATGACGTAATTCCATTTTATCATAGTGGTCAGTAATAAGGCAAAGTAGTCTTGTCAGGATACGGTCGTAGAGGGTGCAGTTATTTTAAATGTTAAGCACTGCCCATTAGATTAATAGGAATTACGAGTATGACCCGCATACAGGTTATTATTGCCAATATCAATCTACGGTTGAAATTATTATCATTTGATAGTCTTTTATCGTTATGTGCAGGGCATTAATATGATCAATGCGCTTCTAACCAGTAAATCTTGTAGATCAATTGATTTATACAATTAGATGGAACTAAAAGCAAAACTGTTTAGTAAAATTCCTTAAACAGATTGCGTTATGACAAGGTTCCTTTGTACAATAACATTGTACAAAGAGACTCACAGGAAGTATTAACATTAGTAAGTACATCAATTCACAGTTGCGCAAAGAATACAATTACGTTCCTTACAATAATACTTAGTTAACGATTTATTGTTTTCAAAATATATTTTAATTTTCTCATAATAGAAAACCTATAGTTTCTACTACTCCCCTTTTTACTCGCCTAGGTAATTTTCCGTCCCATTATGATCATTATCAATGAAAACTATCCCAAGAGGGTTTTTACCCGAAAGTTTAGCCCGTTTTAGCTTTGTTTTGAACGTGAGTACCTACAGTAAAAAGTCTTTATTACTGGTTGGGTCCTAATTGTTTCCAACGACAACTTTAGGGACAGAAAATCTGGATACTATTCTTAGTCTATTTTACTGAAAGTCACGTTGAAATTCAGCCAGAAAATTATAAAAAAGTTCTGAAATTCTTCTTTATTTGGCAGCCTTGTCCTTGTCTCTGACCCCTGTCTGAAAGGCAAATATTTCAGATACAACATCGTATAGAAAATTTATTCAAAAGGAATTTCGTTTTTTCCAGGTAATGAAGACTCTTCAACGTGTATTTTGAAAAGAAACTGGGAATTTTATGAGAGGTAAATTATTGAAAAATAAATATACTAGTAATAGCGATGCTAACTATTGTTTTAAGCTTAAAATCACGCTAGTATTTAACGCAGTCATACACCACACAATTAACAAAATCACGTGTACGATATATATAATCCATAATATGGGCTACCTTTCTAAGTTCCTAATTTCGCACTTTCTACTTGATGATTATTTGTTGTATATAAAATTAATCTGATTTCATTCCTAACAACACTATTATTTTAGAATAAAACCTTTTCGTTTAGTTTTCAAATTCTTGAAAGATATCAAATTCAAAACTTTCCTTTTTAGAAACTGTTTCACTACTAAGTAAACCAGATATAGTTGTTTTCCTACCAGGTTTTACTTCCGCACCTACAAAGTTACGACTTCGTGCAAAAGTATGTTCAATTGATACAATTTTACTGCATCAATCGTGTTAACTTTATTATTTCCTGGCGCCAAACTTCATTGTTAATAGACAGCTGTTTGGCAATAGTGACGAAATTCTACCTAGAAATTGTATCTCGCCCATGTTGAGTCACTTACTTTATTGCTATTTTAATTAAAGCCGCGTTTCCTTTTTTAGTCATCATCGTTCCACTCTCTGTTACGTTGAATTTGCTTCCATTGTCTTCGTCTGGGTACTGTTTCAGTTTCATTACGATCTATCTTGGCGTCTTCTCATTTGTCTACATCTTTATTCCCTGTTACTAAGTCCTAAAGTCCATGAAACAGTTCATCGACTTTGTGACATTCATCTGTTTTCTGATCAACGAAGGTTTTCATTTACTGTACATTGATTGTTTCATCTTAATCAATACGTTGTTCTGAAATTGCATATGTGACAGTGTTCGATTCTGTAGTTGATTTGTGCAATAAATTCTCATAAACAATTCCATTTGGTTTCCCAAGTGTTGTCTTTGTCGCGTTCACTTGGCTCTTGTTCTTGTTTGTTTCGCAAACACAGTCTCTGTTGCTTTTCTTTCTCACATCCTTAAAGCCATTATATGCTTTTTTCTAATTAACTACCCATTGGGACGTTAACAATAGTATGTTTTCTAGCATCCTTGCCACGTTCTTAATTACTTTGCCTAATGAATTCTTACCGTTATTCATTACAATTAGTTAGTTTTGAATTATTGACGAAAATTTCCAACGAAATTCATTGGCATAGATTCTTATTTCTTTTTACTATTATGTTTATTTCTCAGAGTTTATTACTTGGAAAGGAGGGACGCAGGAGGAGACAGGTTTGTGGTTTCCACGCGTGGAGTGTTTTGTATAAGTATAATAATTTTCAGAAACCTTGATTATACTCGTATAACAAAAACCTAAAATTGACCGATATTTGCCGTTCCCTCCAGTACCTTTAACTGTGTGGCTGCGTATGTACACGAGTGTAATTTTATAATTTGCGTACATATTATTTTTCTTATCCTTCCATAATGCTTGAGTTTATGTATATGTATGTTTGCGCATACATATACCCATGTATATGTATGTGGTCTATCCACGAAAGGGAATCTAATTTATTATTTTGTTTCTGTTCCTTCATTATATTTTAATGACCAATATGTGATGTGATATCGTATATTCGTGCTGTCTCACGATATTATACATTGTTATTTTCCACATCGGTACATATTGATAACGTCACACAATGTACCTCTGAATTATTAACTGAATACCACTTGTTATGATTCTTATGCAGTAGCAATAAGGTCGGCATTCCTATAAATATTTCATGCGAATGGTGTAACACTGTCCATTGGCATTCGTTCAAAGAGTTGTGAAAACAATGCTTGCCGCTATTCAGGTGGTCATTATAAGTTTATCGGTCTCATTTTGCCCGGGACGATAATGTAGTTCTTTATATACCATTGTCCTTCCAATTGTTACAGTCCAGTTGCTGATAAATATTGAAAAGATGATAGATTTATCAATCGGTACGGAAATTGTGTAACATTTTGCAAAGAGCTTACAGAAATCAATTTGTAGACCACAAAAGTGTTGTAATCAATCATATCTTAAGAAAAATATGTTAGTCTTTTTAAACAAAACATGAAATGCTCGAAACAGAAATACATAAAAATTGAGATTAATTACAGATCTTTCTTGGCAAGTAAAAACAGCAGAACAGTATTCGCGCAAAGGGCTTATCCGCCCGTAGAACTAACGTTGATAAATCGATAGACGCCTCCGCGGTAATGAATGGTAGGCGATTAAATTCACAAGCAAACTCTCAACACAGCAGAGATGCTGATTAATTACACAGCACCAGTAACAAATTGCTGGACACTTTATAATTACTCCTTTGTTTTCTTACTCGAGCTAATCCGCTAACAGTCCACAAGCCCAACCTACGATGATTGATTCGCATCAGAATCTTATTTAACTTCTCCGGCAATTTTCGTATTTTTTCAAGCGCACTGCGTAACATCAACTTTCTATTTCTGTTTATCTACAGAGATAACTTCTATTTATCTGACAACTTTTAAAATGTTGCCGATTTGTTTTCCTAGAAATACTTAACTTTTGAAATAAACGGTTTCCATCTTGATTACATTTTCTGACTGTACTTTATCGGATAAAGCCTTGGTCTTTTTCCTTTTATAAACAGTACGCTTAAGAAATATGGTTCGCTTCGTTTATAGACGTATTACTCGTAGATTATATTAGCCGCTTCCTTATATGAAATACAAGAATATTAGTATCATATTCTTGCATCCGTTTATGTAGCTTTAATTTATTTTACTGTTATTACAAAATTACTCGATGATTGAATTAAGTTCTAGTGATCTGTGTCATAATTCTGGTTATTTAGACTTCTCTGAGTGTTACAGGAATTTCGACCTTCGAGACCACTGGCCTAATACTTAATGAGATCGATAAAATACCCAAGGCTTTCACCTAGAAAATAAAACTTTCAAGGCATAGATTAGTAAGTTGAATAACTTGCATAGCTACTCGTAAATAAACTTTAACCGCCCTATTCCAAAACGCGATCTAAAATAGCTGCGGGACTATTACTAGGTTTCCCGATTAAACGCTATCTGAATGTAGTTTTCGCGACTATTATTAGGTTTAACCTTTTGAATACCCTAATTAGAGACACAATAGAAAGACAATAGGTGTACGGACACCGGTATCCTCTCGGTTCTTAACAGTTTAATGCAAATTAAAACTAGTATCAGTCCCGGAACTATTTTAGATCGATTTTTGGAATAAGGCGGTAAATGTTAAACCGTGTTCTTAATATGACTGTACTTAGAAGGCCTCATTTTAATTATTCAATAGGTATTTTTATTTCATAAGTTCATATGTAAGTTGTGTATATTCTCAATACCCTACGTTCGTTAGGTGAGGTATTTTTGAACACTGTATGAAGCAAGAGCAAGAAAAGTGAACGTAAGTGCCTTAAGTCAGCGGCTCACCCAAAAACATATTGGAGGCCGATAATTAATCAAAATAGATGGACTCTTTGACACCCGTAGGCGTAATAAACACACGTGTTGGTAACTCGAAATTACTTCTGCTGTACGTTCAATGACACAAAATCGTTAGTTGGTAGGTACTGCCAGAATAATAGACCCACAGTTGGACCAATCGATTCCGAAAGTTCAAGGGAACGTTATCATAACTACGTATTTGCGTGATTGATGAAGGCCTGAATTCTTAAGTATAGGTACCTACAAGTTTTTTTTTACCCTCGAAAAAAGGTTCAGCCGTTGATCCCTGTTGTCATTTGAAGATTTTTGACAGTTCTTATGGATATCCATCATCATCTTCTTGCTTTTGTCCCATGTTACTTTTTTTTGGTGGGGAAAATCATCCAATGACATCTCCCGCCTCTTCCTGCCCTTCATACCAGGGCTGAGCCTTCCTTTCAGAAACAGACCCTTGGCCGAAGTAGGCTTCGACCCTGCTGGGCCCCTACGGTTTGCTGACAACTTCTCGAGGCACGCGTGGAACAGTACCCGCTGTCGACGACTTGGGCTGGGTCCGGACGGTCGGAAAGCAAGCTACCCTTTACCCGCTGTCCGTTAGTCCGCGCCTACGGTGGCCGGAAATTGGGATCGGGATCGAAATCCCGGCGGCGGCTGAGGCGTGAGCGCCGTTGTCTCACGCATGCGGCTTCTTCCTTTGGTAGCATTGTTGCTTCATAGAAGAAGGCGACCGCCAGCCGCTCTTCCTCGCTTCGGACCATGGTCCTGTGATAAAAGAACTCTTAGGAGTCTGTAACCCCATCAAATCTGAAATTAACATTCACAGTCAAAGTTCATATATTTAAAGATGATATTCTTCCAACTAATAAGAGTCGTCTGACGTGTACTTCCCGAAGCAAATGCTTGGAAATTCCTACTGTTACTCTCGCCTACGAGAATAAATATAAGTACAGTTCTATCTTTCTTGTTTTACTCTTAGAATTCTTTAACATTTATTGAAGCGGGCTAGTTTTACGTTAATTCCCTTGTAACATTTTCTTTGTGCTTTGGTTAGGTTAGCCTATACGAACATTGCTGTATCGTCTGTTCATGTTACTTCATCAATGAAAATTACTTCTCCAGGTTTGCTTTTGTGCCACCATTTCGATACTATGCACTGCAAATAACATTTTGCTGAAGACGTCATTGATATAGCACACTGCTTTTTGAAGCTTAATGCTCCATTTGGTCCCATTTTAGCATGTTACTCGTCCTTTAAACTAGCACCATCAACATGAAACTCAATATCCATAAAGCCAAAATCATCATCAACGATTCCTTCCGTTAAATCAAGTGGAACATTACCCGGTCATCATAACTACATTTTAGAAGCCCCTCCGGCCATGTTGCCTTTACTGGCCATATCTCCCAAACTAGCAGCTGCCCCGAGCGATAGCAGTGCCCTCTATTACCCTCTCACAGATAACATGAAGCACTTACTATGTATTATGTGGGTAATGTATGTGGCTCTGGTATTTTAGGACCCTCCAGATCAACACAAATTGGTTTCGGAAACTGAGGCCGGTTAGTAATAATGCAAGTTGGGAATGGAATCTAAAGTTACTGTCAAGAATTTATTCAGATTTATGGACAGTGGAATTAAATTAATATTTGAGCTTAGAGTTTGGTTAGTTAAACTATCTAGCTAGTTGTTTCCGCGATTATGTTGGACAAGATGACGAAGCATTTCTTAGCTAAATTTATTTTTCCTTTCATGGTTCCTAGGAATCCATGCGGTGTTAAGTATTTAGTAGACTTGGCTACCAATAAACATGTGTGCATATTGTTATTCTAGAGATCAGTTCTTGGACTGAGGCTCAGAGCGCTGGAAAAAACATCTCTTATACAAAAACAATGCATTCTTTTGCAGTGAGATGTGTAACAGCACAGCGAAAACAGTTTCAGATATTCAGACATCGAGAAAGATTGATAGAATCGATTACGTTCAGCGTAAGTATTGCTCGTTCGTAATTCATTTCATAATAGGACTTCTCTTTTGCTGAGTGTATTTATGAATGAATGATACAAAAATGATTTATCTTATACGGTTTCTTTTTTCGGCTACTTTGCCTTCCCTTAACTATGAAAGCTACTATACTTATGTTTGGTTAAAGTTGAGGGCATTCATATTTCTTTATTATATTCATAAGTGCCATTCAAGAACTTTTTATCCATAAAAGTTGGGAAATTGTGTATTTTATTATTATATTCTATGACAGTTAGGACGTTAGTTTATTAATATTGAATTCGAAGTTGTTATTTAATTAATATTATGTTCAATTTGGAATTTCCTGTTTGATAAATTGAACGCGGTCGCCGCATGTTTTTGGAATCGGAATAAAGTTAAACTTTTACTGCTGTGCATATAAATTAAATTAATTATGTGCAGGATTATATTATAAATTTATTGGTTTTCGTTAGCATATGCATAATAAATGTGGGTGAGATTAATTTATAGATATTTGGCCCCAAAGGCGTTGTTGCTACTATTAAATGTCGTATTGTTTTCGTACATGTGAGGAATTTTCCTTGTTTATATTACTGGGGTACGGCCACGTGATTTCATTAGCCACCTTGTATATGAATATGACTTTCCTGGACAACACATCAATGATGCAACTGCGATGAATCAAATAAAACATGCAATCTATTTGCCTGCTACGATCTTCCCATCAGATTATAATTTCTGCCGCACTAATTAAAAACGCAGTAAGGAAGGATTTTTTGGAAAATTGAGTTATTCATATATTCGGATTCTTCGTAATGAGCTGTATATAGTTTTATAACCCTAAAAAAAATACTAACAACCTCCTTACTGCACTTTTAATTAGCGCTGTAGATGTAGGTGTCTTCAAAGCTCTTAATAAACCAGTGCGATTCACCATCAACGATTACATCACTGCTTACCATTAGGCCGTGTTTACGGAGACGCGGTGCGTTGGGCGTTTCGTCGTACATTGTAGCAGCGGACCGCGTCATCGCTCGCTCAAACACAAACATATGGCAATGTACGACGGACCGCTCGACGCGCCGCACAACGCGCCGCTTCTCCGCAATCGAGCACTTAGATGGGATCGCATTCAAGCACTGGATTATATCAATTTAAAAAAATAGATTCAATGGTCCATTTTAAGTCTCATAGATACCGGTTATCTTATCTGCCTAACTATCTTCACTTCATTAGGATAAACCAATAATTATTGTACTTACTGAAAAGAAAATTTTAAAAGTGGTAGTGTAGCTATAGCACAGCATGCACAGGCATACATACAAACTTACTATTTTTTCAATTTAAACGACTTTTTTTAACGAAAGGGCAAAGTTTCAATTTTGTTGAGTAAGTACCTAGATGAAAAACCCTCAAAGATCAAATAAATTGTAACTTATAATGCGAATTAAACAGGAAAAATTACATTTTAGAAAAGTTTCCTTTTATCTTTGTTTTATTTCGTCATTTTAAATGTTATCGCTGAGTTTTTGCGTTCATTTCGTAAAAATGCTAAGTTTATTTTAATAAGAAATTCTACATTTTACGGCTCCGAAACGATCTTATTTTGTTAGCGTCTGGCTTACCTCGATCCACTTGTAGTCACTAGCGTTTAATAGCTATAACTCACGACTACTATATTTGTATCTCAAGTGTATTTTACGTAAACTTTTCCTAACTATGTAGTTGAGGAATCTTAGGTTCTCGCAAGTGCCCATTAATGTTTACATTCGGGAAACTTAGTTACATTCACGGCATAATTCCACGGAATCTAAAGTGTAACTTACATATTATTTACAGTATTCAAACCTTTAATACATAGTGCACTACACACGGCTGACACTGGATTAAATGTATATGTTGCCGGCAATCTATATGTATAATCCGGTATTCTATACAATACCTAGGCAATGTATAGAATACGGTTTAAAGTAAGGCTTTTATTTTTAGGTGGTGATTAAAAAAATAACCCTAACCTAACCTGTCCGTGTCGGGGTGGCCTAAAATTATATCACCTCCTTCCCTGCTCTCGTCTTTACACACATTACCGGCTGCGCATTCGGTATTGTATAGAATACCTGAACTTTACAGATTGCTAGTAAAATATGCAAGCAGTGGGCATGCCAGTCATTATCATCAACATCGTTTCAGCCGAAAGACATCCACTGTTGTACATAGGCCTCCCTACGCATTCAACGGATGCCCATGTGACAATACATTTCCGATTGATTAATGTGTATGTCACTATGGCATTCGAGCTACTTGCATATTTTACTGCAAGTTACAAGCATTTGTATTTACTTAGGTCATTACAATTTGTTATGTATTATTCTACTACGAAAATACAATTGACGTAAAACCCTAGTAACTATGACTCAGTCAGGTAAAACCAAACACGCACAATGTACATGACGTGCATAACCAATGCAGCAACATAAAACAGCAGGAATACCTCTCATCTACTGCTTTTGCTACTCCACCAACTCGGGTTATTATCATATCATCATATACTGCGCGCAGTAAAGAAAAGCGTGCCTATTCCCCACCTCAATGACCCTACAAACAGAGATGGCTCATTAAACAAATGGAAATTTTACTTGATACAAGGTTTCTCTGCTTGTTTAAAGAGTTTTGTTCAAAACCAATACATTTATGGAATAAAAACCTTTATGCTGATGCCCTTCATGTCTCCTTAAGTTCATATACTCGTACGGACAGAAATGAAATAGTTTCTTCAAGTAAATCGCTCGACTCGTACTATTAATATACCTAGTGCAAATGTCTACTAGACCATCAGACTCGAGAGTAAGTTTGGTTGCTGTGTACATGGAAAAAGAACTCCTTTTAACGCAAAAAATCCGCAGAGAATTACTGTAGGTCCGTTAGGAAGGGGTTCTATAAGTCTTTCAATGTAGTTATTTCGAGTCTTGTTCGTAAAAACGTCCAGGGACTTTACCAATTAGCGAGAAAAAGGGATGGAACTATACACCTCATGCAGCTCCATTTCCTTAACAATTCAGTTTAGGTCGTCAAATGGATCGCATTAAGAACTCGTGGTAGGTCCTCAGTTTCTTCTAATGAACCTTCAAGTTCTGACATCATTAGCCACTTCCTGAAAGAAAGAAAGGAACAAAATTAATTATTTAAATACCATTAATTTTAACATCAAAGAAGTTCCTAGTACTGCTATTTGCAAATCCCCCATGTGTAGTGGCGAATCTAATTTTGTATGTACCACTTTCATCTCAAAAGTTAAACGAAGAGGTACTCGTACGTCCGACATTAATCATCATCAACTTTGCCTCGCAGTCGGATCTGGCGTTAATGTTACAGCGGTTTGCTCGAAATTATATTAAAACTATTTGAGATATTTAATTTTATTGTGTGTGGGTTTAGATCGTCGGGTGGTCGTTTCATAGTTTCTTTACAACTCCAGTGGTTTTTTAATTAAATATTTTTAGAGACCTGTCCCATATTCGTCCCGTGTTAGAAATCTTTGAAATTTTCGGCTTTCATCTACTATAATATTTATCTATGTATTAATTATTCAAGCCTCAAGCGAAATCCGGCGTTCGCACATCTTTTGTCTTTCTATTGCTTCTCTAATTACGGTATTCAAAAGAATAAACCTTCATACCATCACTATGTCTATTGATGAAAACCGCATGAAAATCGATATAGTATTTTTTGAGTTTATCATGGACAGTGTGGTGGCGGAGTTCGTTTTATAGAATGTACTAGGGATACTGAACCAGCTTAATATCCTTGTGGCTTGGCTGCCTTGCCTACCCTACAGAAACTGGGAACTGATAGAAAATGTCTTATGACATTGTGTGAGTATTCAATCAGTGAAATAATTTCAATAACCGCGTTTGCCTGTCTGTGCGCAATAAATTCAAAAACTTCCGGACGAATTATCATACAGTTTTAACCAATAGACAGTGAGAGTTTAGGTGTATAGTACATACATACCTATTATAGTAGATAAAAGCCGAGAATTTTAAAGATTTGAAAACCTCGTGCGGAGCTGAGACGAGTCGCTAGTTTTTTTTTTCTAAGATCACATAAAGTTTTCCGACAGCAATTGAAAATATATTACAAATGATTTCTGTTTTGAATTATACACGATGGGGTTTTTGATTGATATGTATGATAATTGCACTACTAATAAGTTCTCATATTACTTGACATATTGCAATCATAATATTGTTTTTAATCACGATTGTGATTTGACGATCGTATTGATAAATTAACGTTACGTGTGCAGGTAACGTAGCTAACCTAAAAATGTAACAGGAAACTTTGTATAAATGACTAGATAATACTAAATACCTAGTCATTTACACCTTCGTCACTTTTAATTATTTCCTTTATAAAAATATTCTGCTCAATCACGCCGTCCGAGTCTGTTCGTTTTTTAATTATAATTTTTAATCTGCCATTTGTCAACGTTTACGTCGCGTCTACGCAATGCCAAAACGCCAACGCTCGTAAAACGCTAGTGTGGTAGCGGCCTTAAGGCCCGGTTCTACTCATTTTGACCTTTTTTAAACTTATGGAAATCCACAAATATAAAAGAGAACACCATGAAAATTTATTTGATTAAAATTGACTATATGGCAAAGGGCTTGGCAAAAATGATAACACGGTATAAATTAGTTGGCTCGATAAAAAAAAAATCGCGAATCTGACCCTAATTTACGATTTCAAACGTATTTATCTACGAAATTACGTTACGGAACTATTTGAAAGTTACAAAAATAAATAAAGCTTGTTATTTAAAAGCGCTTCGCAAGAACAAAAATCTTGAACAGTAATTGTTGTTTTTTTTTATATAAAAATAAAACCGCTGTTTTGGGGCCGCGAAGACGACGTAATCGCGAGCGAAGTTCATACAAAAAAAAACAGTGACTAGAAACGGCCCTTAAACTAAAACCTTTTTAGAACTGGCTGATTTATATCAAACCAAATGCAAGTGTCATATTTTTAATTACATAGCAACTGATCATCACACTGTATACATGTTGACTTGTTGACGATACTGAGTTGGGAAAGCAGTAAAGCAGATTCTAACTGAACCGGACCAAACGGAAACAAACTTTAATGTGAAGAGACTATTCTTACCTGAATACGGCGGGGCTGAAAGGTGTGTAATGTTTTTTTTTACTGTGCTTAAATAAAATCAAAACAGCGGAAAATAGTGACTCGCCTCTTGCGCATGGACCGGTGAAGTTGTGCCTCTGAGGCACGATCTCACATCGGTCGCGACGATTACACACATTTGGCGGCTAACGCTATTTCGCTCGCACGACAACGCTGGCTCTTATCTCTGTCCTTGTCTATCAGTGATTATAGGTTTACGATGTTTGAGTTTCGAGTCCTGTTTTTCTTCTGATTGAGATGTTAGCGCATAACGTATATTTCCTTAAAATAGACAGAGCTAAGGAGGGACCTCTAAGGGCAACATCGGGTGTAGATTACATGAAAAGATGGCCTTAAACCAACTGCAATGTTTGATTTTCGATTTAAAAAAAATGTAATTGAAGTATGATGATTTGCAGGATATTTCTGTTGTACTATAAATGAGTAGACCGTTCTAACGTACTAATAAATCTTACACTACTACTACTAACTAACCTACTGACTTTAAATATTTTTTTTTATTTGATTGTTATGGTTGTTTTATGTGTTAAATAGTTTTTAAGGATGTATGTATAATAATATTGTTAAGATAATAAGTAGGTACTTTATTAATCTGTTGTTTAGTGGAGTACCTATTTTAGGTTGAAGATAATTTGTTGTAAATGTTGTTTTAGGTAATTTAACTTAGGTTCAGTCTAAGGACAGACTGATATAACGCAGGACGGCCGAGTTGTAGGACTCTTTTCTAGTTAAAAAAAATTTAAATAAGTGGGCTTTAGAACTGACGTTGAATGAAAAAAAAAAGATGATGGAGTGAAAAATCGAATGAAGAAATATAAGATAGAAGATGTATTGTTATAAGTTGAAAATTTAATAAAAAGCAGATTTTTTTAAGTGAATTCAGGTATATTATTCAGCCCTATTTCCTACAAAATCACGTAAAAGTGTTCACTTCATCAGTAATAATGTGACTGAACCTAACCTATCGCGGAATAACAGGCGCACAAGCGTGTCAATACAATACCTACTTAAGTCTCTATTTATAGAGACGTAGGGAAGGAACACGGGTGGGTTTTACTCAGTAAAAGTGACACTCCCTCTCGCTCCACTCAGAGCGGTAAAACTTATTTGAAAATTTTCCATTTTAAAAAAGGTACCTACACTAAGTACTGACAGACGTGTAACAAATTGGCAATTGTGGTAATAATTAACAAGTCATGTACTATCTGGTTACGCGGAGTTAATCAAGCTTTTTGTGGTAATTACGGTCGGGTTGGTTATGTGGCGGACTGGCGTCGTTTGGGCTGACACAAATAAACATGTTTGCTCGTCCCCATTGCGTCCGTAACGCAAACTCTATACCGACTCCACAGGGCTGCCAGCTACGGCTTTGTAAGCGTCATGGCTTGCAACAAAGTGTGTAAAATACCATCGCCAAGCTAAAAAGAAAAATGTACAGTTTTTAAGCGGGAACTACATTAGACCGACGTACACCCGGGCCACGCCTGATTTGTACGTAGAACTGCGTCGCGTGACGTGGATCTAATGTAGCTCTACGAGTCTAGTTGCCATATACAATATAATGGCGATCGACGCGCCTAGATCGACGCACGTGGCGTACGTGTGCCTAATGTAGTTCTACCTTTAGTGCTCGATTACGGAGACCCGGTGCGTTGCGCGGCGCGTCGTGCGGACCGTCGTACATTGCCATATGTTTGTGTTTGCCCGAGCGATGACGCGGCCCGCTGCTGCAATGTACGACGAAACGCCCAACGCGCCGCGTATCCGTAAACACGGCCTTAGCCTTCTGCAAACAGCCGCGACATCATTCCACAAACAATATATCCATCCGTAAAACAATTTCAATATATACATTATACTCGTATTATAATGTGGTCGTTGCATCGTCCCGCCTACTTTGCCAAGTCCGGGTTGATTCTAGAGTGATTTGAAATACCTATAAGATAGTGATTTATAATAGGCTCACATTTATTTATCTATAAGTACTAATACAATATAGCGGAAGAGTTTTTGTTTGTTTATACGCGCTATCTCTAAAACTATCAGTCGGATTTAACAAAAATCTTTCCGTATGTGATAGCCAGAGCTCAGATTCTAACGAATAGCTATATAACATCACGCTAGGACCCACAGAAGCGGAGCAGTAATCAAAGACGCAGGCGATACCGCGGGGGATACATAGTACCAAATACATGAGATATGAGAAAATATAATTGCCGATATGAGGATGTGCTATTGATGCACCTTTACCCCAACCTTTGGTAGATATAGGCGTGAGTATTCTATCATGTTAGCGAAGCTTAGGTTTACTACATGAATTTTTCAGTAGAAGTAAAAAAAAATATGGAGAAGCGTTTATTTTATTACTATGGCAACATCGTTTACACCAAAAACACTTCTGCTAAACTGTGATGCAGTTTGTTGGAAAATCTAATGTAAACATAAAAAAGTAAAAGTAATGGATGTCTGAACTTTTTTTTTTGAGTTGGCAAATCATTAAATTATTCCTCCCACTTTGGGTGGATCGGGAGGGAGTGCTAGTCTTTTACTGGCTAAAACTCACCTGTGTTCCTTCAGTTACCGTTTTCAGTCCAGATTCACGGGAACTCTTTCGAACAATCCCGCAAGTGGTGCCACCCCTAAGCTTAATAACATAAACATCAGTATATTATATGTATCAGTGTTTTAATGGATAAACAGACTCCCACTGACAACTGATTACCGCTGCATTATGTTGTTATCAAACTACTGAGAGGTTAACGCATGTAGGTTACGAGTAACTTGTCCTATAATTAACTTTAACTTTTGTAAATAATTCTGATACCCTATTTTATTATTATTTTTTTGTACCTACAATAAAGAGGATATCTATCTATCTAACTGCTTTGAAATTAACACTTGCATTGCTATCAGTAGCTAGCATAAGCGTTATCAGCCTTATAATGTTCCCACTACTGGGTCTCGGGCCTCCTCTCTAGGACAAGAAATGGGCCGTTGGGCCAGTGCGGATTCTTGCGGTGTCTTCGAATTTTTGATTCCAAAACATTCGTAAACTTAGTCCCTCATGAGACTTTCCTTCACCGTTTTTGAGACCATTAAACTTATCAGTATTCTTCTTATATATAAAAATGAATAGCTATTCCTTAGTCTCGCTAAAATTCGAAAACTGCTGGACCGATTTGCCTAATTTTGGTCTTGAAATATTTGTGACGATCCAGGGAAGGTTTAAAAGATAGAAAAAAGTATTCATTGACTATGGCGGTACGAAGTTTGCCGGATCGGCTAGTTTATTCAATAAATACTTATTATCGATCCAACAGACACACAGTTTATTGCTAACATTTAATATGCACAGGCTCAAGAATTATTTGTTCACAGGTAATACAAGTACTACACGTTTATATATGTCTATACACCATTGTAATTTCCGGCGGTACCTCCCGACGCATCTCTATACACAAACATCCACACATATTAATCTATATACAGTTATGCCATGACACTTTAAGATACAGACTTTGGATGCCATTCGTTAGTCTTAATAGACCTTTAGAATTTGTGATCGCTTTGATCATAGCGCCTCTTGAAATGGCTTCAGTAATTTAAAAAGATCCTGTTGAAGTTTTGTTTATCTTTAATTACAGTAATTAAGGATGATATTATTAAATTATGTCAAAAGATTGAAAAACTTAATTAATCAAAGATAGAAGAACTTGAAACGCGCAGTTTTAGAGTGAAAGAGTGTAGGCGAATTCTGTGTGAGTTTTTTAAGGGATTTTTATGCTCGTGGGCTTTAGTGACCATTTTCAAGGAGAACTTCAAATTACCAATACTTTCTTTAGCTATATTTATTATTATCCAGTTCGCTATTACAACCGTAGACTAGTCTCACGTGATTCTTGTTTGCTTCGAACTCCGTATCTTTATTTTTGCCAGACGCTCGCTATTTAGATAAGATTTATGTAGTGTTGTATTTATGAGGCTCAATGTTTAATGTATCGGTTTTTAAATATATTGGAAGTAGTTGCTAACTTCTGCTTATTTAGATTCAGGAAAATTTCAGAATTACTGCTCAAGCAACTGCTTGAACATTGTCTTAAAACCGCATCTAGGTAAAAAAAACTTTTCTAAAAAGACTATAATGAATAAAAATATACTAATCAGCAGTAGTGACTTATTACCGGCAGATACTAAATTATTTTATTGTACGCCTCATAATAAACACAGAACAAACATAGAAGAACATGTGTACAATGACAGGTCCTATCACTAAGGGCAATATCATTCAAACGATATCTGAACGTATTTAAAGAAGAAAGTTATAGATTTGGGGCTGTCAGTATAAAAATATTGTCATTATTAATTCACAACTGTACGCATTTCATAAGAATATTAAGAATCCATTTAGTTACCTACATGGATTCTTATGAAATGCTTACAGGCAACATAAAAGTAATATATGTATGAGTTAGAGATAATTATCTAATTTTATAAAAAAATCTCTAGTCATACAAGATAAATCCCACTGAAACCTTTTGTTTGTTTCTTATACTTTACTCTCTACTGTTAAGGCCTTTTAATACAAAGGTACGCTTAAGAGGGCACATACTAAAGTCGATATTCAACTTTCTGGTTATGAATTAAAAATTCAATTTTTGTCTTAGTACTACAGTAACCTTTTCTCCTTTATGAACTACATAATTTATCCACACCTCCCAACCAAACACGAATTGATGCAAACCCATCAGGACTTTGGTATCGATTCTCGTCCAAGCCCGGCCGGCACATAACTCAATTGGCAGGCAATCTGGTGGAGGCGCCGTTCCCCCTCTAATTACATCGCATCAACTGTACGGCGAGATAAAAATGCGTTTTTAGCAGCTGCGTGATGAGGGAGTTGAGTTATTGAAACTGATGTATACTGGTTTGTTTGAAGGTCTTGTATTGTGCTGATAGGGACGGTGTATTTATTTATTTGAAGTTCTGTTACTGGTTTTTAGGGCGAGTTTCCTAGCATACACGCTATAGTTCGAACATTACAATTCACTACTCACTAGAATGTTCTGGGCTTTTTTTTCTTGTTGAGGGGAAATCATCCACTGACTTCTCCTTCGCTCTGGGTTGCAGCTAGAAGGCGTGTCAGGCTTTCACAGACTAATAAAACCCACATGTGTCCTTCAGTTGCCCTTTGCGTTCTAGGACCACGGTTTTCCTTTCTTAAATTTCTCGTGTTTCAAGCGGAGTGTGTTTTCGGCCTGAACAGTCTTCAGTGTTTCAGCTGAATCGTGTTAAGGTCATATTCAAAAATTTTCAATCACGACAAGAATTAATTTAATTGATTTAAAATGCACAAGTCAATTTAATAAATTATACTAAGTTCACGGAAATTTTTAATCGGAAATGATCAAGATTAACAGCTTTATATCAGATAAATCCATACGTTATTGATTTGGTTTGATTGATTTAGATTCATTTTGGCAATGATTCATTACCTATAAATATATTTTACGTACCATTTATCGGACTCTGATCTCTATGGAAACTCAGATTTTCAGTCTCCTTGTATATTTCGAACCTTGAAACAAATTTTAAGATGCACCTTCATGGTTTTTGTTGTAAGTGATTAAAGCTACACTGTACGAAGTCCGTTGTTGTTCTCAAACACAATAACAACAACGTCACGCGATGATAATATAATTGTTCATTGTGTTACAAAGTCAATTTAGTTTTCTCTAACTGCCATAAAACAATAGTTAAAAACTTAAAAGCAATCCATCTTGTTATCTCAACATGAGATAACCTAACACGCGAACTAAACAGCGAAATAGGATAAGAATTTTCTTACGTCTAAAAGTGTCTGAAACAAGCCACAGCTGATGCAAATCAAATCTTTCTACTTAATATTAATGTATTCAATTTACTTCAGCATTTACATAATTGCGTGGACACAGATACATACAAACAGATTGAACATGTACCAAACCAAATTGGAATTATACGGTTCACACATCCAACTGCTGGTAAATATTGTTAGCTCGAAATCCCACATCCCGCTGTAATGTTCCATTAATTCTGTTGCCTGGAGTTTCGATTCATTAAGCTTCAATATTTATCGCTTAGGATTCGAATAGCAAGGCGAGTCTCTTTATATCGATTGGTAAGAAATTGCCAGTGCATGCAACCATCTGTGCGTTGAGTGTGAGTTGTCGATCGAAAAGTATGCCGCGTTTGGCTCTCTGATTGGTTAAGAGCTTGGAGCGGGCCAATCGGAGGTTCGAACGTCATAAACGTGTCGATCGCGTTAGCGTAAAACAAGCTCACACTAGGCACTCTGAACTTGTCTATCTTTTTGGATTCTGTGTCTCGTTGCTGTATGGTGCAGTTTTTCTGGACGCTTTTACTATTATAACAACTCGAACACAAGTGACCGAATAATTCTAAACACCGTTAGTTTATGATATATCCCGTAAAATTGTACACGCTTCAGTATATAAAAATAATACTCGAAAATATTTTAGGTTAATCATCAAATATGGAAACAATTCATATTGTATTTAAATTTATATGTTCATGATAATGTCGATTTTATACTCTCGTAAAATTTGTTACATTATTACGGTGTTTGCAGTTATCTGGTGACATATACACCTAGAAGCCTCCAGCCAATTCCTGTTCAGTTATTTGGCTATACATAATATACATACTTCATTTCTGTCTTGATTTCTGCTTCCTATCTTTACGTCTCTATATCTATAGCCCAGTCTTCTTCATTTAGCCTAATTGAATCAACAGATTATTTGGCCCAATAGATATCCCGAACCAAAAATAAACTTGTAATAATTCCAACACGTACGTTCTGTACTGCCCGTACTCTGCATGAGTCAACCATTCGCTAGACGGGTTTAACTTTGTACCAGCTATGTGGGCCGTTTCGAAAGTCGCTGGCGCCTGCCAAACTTTGATATGCGTTGCCAACATCGTAATGCAGACGCACCGCCCGACCACTTTCACAACATGCTCCGTTTTAGTTTATCATAGCTAGTTCTAGAACTAGCACAATCACGAACTAATTACTGAGAGAGGATCCAGAGGAGTTGCTAGAAAATATCTCTAGAGTCTTAAATGCCAAGCAAATAACTGTGCTAACTTTGCAATGAGGTTCCACTGCTGAACTGGTTTGCTGTGCGAGTTTGCGTCACATCGTACAAAGTTTTGATTACAGAGTGTGATCAGTGCTGACATTTGACACGGTTTCTCTGGTCTAATTTAATCAACCTAACTAGTTTTTTCAGTAATTATGAATTTCTCTTATTTCGTGTGAATACAATAATAATTGTGTTGAATTATAGTGACCTTTCTTTTGACTTTTTCAGCAGATGGTTTTAAAATATAGTGTCGCTTCAGTTAATACTCTAGGGCTGCGGTCACAGCCACGTCGAAGCGGTCACGTTTCGCTTCAAACCGATCACGACAGATCAAAGACGACCTCTATCAAGCCAACCGTTGCCTTGATAGCGTTCTTTCACTTCGATAGATCCCTAAACACCTATTAATATCTATTAGCGACATTTTTTTTTTGTTGAAAATTCTAATAGAAACCTTTATCGGTAACTTGTTAGAAATAACGAAATGTTTTGTAAACCAGCCTATGTTTACGCTGACTAAGTTAACTTACCGAATCAAGGACAAAACGTTGATAATACTGTACAAATATTTTTGAATTCTTAAAACTAAAGCCGTGACTAACAGTGGCGATATTGCTCGAATAGTAAAAGGTACGTAATACTGAGGGTAGGCTCTGTATGACAGTGTGACACATATGGGCGAGGTAAACAAGACGCTTTACGATACTGTTGAAACATTCATATACTACCCTGTGACAAAAGGCTTGGCGTTCGAGACCACTGCAAATGTTTCGTCTGCCCTTGTAAGCTTAAGGACGAAACTCAGCGTATGTAACCTTCATATCATGTACAAAAAAATTACCATAATTCTTGCCTAGCTAGGTTTTATGAACGGAAAATTCCGTTACGCTATTCTTAACAGTTGTTTGGTAAATAAAGACCATTTTTGCGTTTTTTGCTAGGATTGTCGGAGTCTTCAAAACCGATGATAAGACATGAAACATTACATAAATGAGTATGTTTTATCAGAAGCAGTCGCATGAATGACTGATAGGCCGCGATAAATGTTTTGTTTATAGACCTGACCACAATACGAGTTGGACGGACGAATTTATCAATTATTGTGACACTAGTACTTGCCTGTGGTTTAGAATGGTCATTTCGGTTGAACCGTTGATTGTCATGTCGCCAGCAGGCATAATAATGAGCTGTTTATTTGGTTCGGAAACCTAGAATGAATCTAAATGTTCTTACAAACAAGACTGTGCGTCATTCGATGACTACCATAACAAACCATCGCACACTAACTTCATCAAACTACATAAATTATGGACCTATTAAAGTCTTCAAAAAAGATGACAATGACACAATTATTTTAGTTATATTGAAGATTCCTATCAAAATGCGAAAACTTATTCAGCGTATCAGAATCAAATAAACAAGACAAAGTATCAATTCAATAATTCGTAGCCTCAAACAGAACAATATGAAAGAATCTCTTAATTAAAAGAAAAATAGCGCAAGTGGTATCTAGATGGTGATTAAACTCCTTATAACAATAGAATCGAGTGCACCGACAACTGGAACGGTAGAAACTCGGCCGATGTCGATGTCGATGCCGAAGTACTGCCGAGGTCGGTCGGCCCCGCGGCGCAGACGACGATAATAAACGCCTTTCTCACAGAGAAAAAAACTTGTTAGTGGTTGCAGTGAATGTCGCAAGGGAACAGCCGCTATTGGAATTGGAAAACAAACTGACAATAACGGCAATCACAAGAATTGTGATTCTTGCTTTACAAGGAATTTTAACGGTCTTGAAACACTCGATTGGTTTGCCGTGTCTCGAAAAAGTTTTTTCGTGCATTGAATTTATGCTTACTTAACTGCATGAACAGTTTCAAGTTGTTACCTCTTTTGAAATTTATACTTTTCGTTAACCAATTGCCAATCAAATGTTTTCCTCTTTTTGGCCCCTATGTTACAAAACTGCGCCATATGTCTAAGTAATACCCGCATCATACCATTATTGAACACACTCGTCTACCCTCAGCGTAATATCAAAGTAATTTGCTTAAACGATCGCAAGGCCAAACGGTTGCTATCGTAAATACAACTCTTGAGCCCTGTCTAGCTAGCGTCAACATTACTTCAATTGTCTTCATTACAAACTAGAATATATCCGATAACAAAGTTACCAAGAATATTTAAATCATCATCACTCATAGAATCTAATAAAGCCACAGTTTCAAAGATAAAATTAGTTTTAGGATTCATAGAAACAGTATTTTTGTAAACCCATTCACCATATGCCGAGACGACACTTAGCATATAAAAGAGAATATGCGTGACTCAAAGAGACTCTCTAATTTGAACTCCAGCCAGCTTTCTGTACCAAAAGATTGAATTTCTAAATTCGCTTTATAAAGATTTTCCTTCGCACGAAGATAGTTTGGTGTCTAGAAAATGTTTCCAAAGGTAATCTCCTTCAAATATAGGACATACTTGCGTAAGGGTACGTATAGATGAATAAATTGGATGTTAAAATAGTTGCTTATTGTCTCCATTTAGTTTGAGTGCGTCATATGGTTCTATAGACGTGCTGGCGTCGCTCAGCTCACATTCTAGTAACGGTGTTAGCAACAAGGACGGGGACAAATAAAGCAATATAGACAGCTGTATTTGGAGATTCAAGTATCTCGCCTGCGAATTATATGAGCGACTCGGGCGACCCATAAACCTACCGCCATAACGAGCAAACTGCTCCGAGGATGTCTGTTCGCATCGCACAGTTTGGGCCTTTGATTTATAGTTGTAACTGGCCAATTTCCAGAAAATAGTAAACCTCATTATTCTCTTATTTGCTCTCACGCACAATGTATATGATTCTGTTAATGATTTAATGACTATCTTCAACAAAGCATTTGTTAAAGATTTTTTTTTTTTTGGACATTCATCCAATGATTTCCCGCTTTAGAATTAAGTATCCGCTTTTTACTGACTAAAACCACAACTGTATCCTTCTGTTACAGTCCTTTGTGTTCTAGAATCATGAGTTTCTTTTTCAGAAGTTCCATTAGAGCTAACCGAAAAAAAACATGCCAAAACGACAAAATCAAAGCCATGAATCATTGTTTTCTGTAAACGTCATTGCGAATTTCCGCATAGCGCCCGTGGATCTGCGACAAACACCCCATTTGAAGCCCGTCAGGCATGAAGTCTACACAACGGCTTTGTCACGTTGTCGTCTACCCACAAATGCTGTCTAAAATTCAATTAGCGTCATGGTAATTAAACTCGGTATCGGTCTAATCTCGCGGCGAGCGTACATTCGATAGGTATTCGTCGTGAAGCGAATGCTTTGTGGAAATTCGCGATACTTCGCAAGTGTCCCGACTGATGTATTTACGATGTTTTTGTTCCCTGTAACAGTAGAAACGAGCAAATATTAATTTATTAAGATTCAAGAACCACAAAAAATGTGTCCAAGACTTATTCATGTGGGTTAGAAAAGAAAGGAAGAAATACAAGGAAAAGATTATTAAATAAGGCCTTCCTACACAAGTTTGCCACCAATTTGGCAATAAGTGTAGGAGTCAGGTAGGTGGTAGCTGGTAGACTTATTAAACCTAACTTAGGTTGCTGCCATTCAAGTTCTGTTTGAGTTACTGGACGTTTACTCCTGAATAACTAACTATTCATGAGACTGATATACATAGATAACATGAAAACTATGAATAGCGCACTACGGTTACCAAATCTGTTTGATATTCCGACACAACTTCTGTGATCCATCTTGAAGATAGCTACGATTAGAAATATTAGTATATATTTTTATTATTATCTTTTCTTTACTTATCAGTCTATAACTCTTCCTATTTAAACTTTATCGCATAGTTGTAGCTAGTTGATAACATAGAGACAATATTTAAGAAGTTTCCTTAGGGCGTGTACATCACATACAGATAATAATAATGTAAATTATATAATACATTAAATTTGATCCATTTCCCGGTTACCGATTGAGCTGAAATTTTGCATGCATGTGTAAATCAGATGACAGTACAAATTTATTATGACGTGGAGCTGATGTGATGAAGGAATCGGAAGGTGTTCTTAGGAACTTGGTAGTTAACGACACGACCCAATCGAATCTGGATTTGTTTGATCCGTCTTGACGAATACTTTGATTTTAGATGGTAACCAGGGTCTGATGATGGAGCTGGAAGATGGCCATAGGAACTCGGTAATAAGCGTAATAAAATAACCCTATCGTTTTTGAGCTATTTAGAATGTTCTTGATGAGTATTAATTATATAGGTACACATACATACGTTAAGTATCTGTATTAAATCAAGCTAGGCTATAGCTATTGAGTAAAAAATTAAACATTAACTTGTTGCGTCATATTAACTAATAGTTCTACCGATGACATTGACTTGAAATAAATGTTTCGCAATGTTTACATTATAATTACAAAAGTCAAATTCGGAACTACTACTTAAAGTCCTTTTAACCTTACTTTGGTCTTCGTCATAATTGTTATTATCATAGTATTTATTTGTTGCATTACAACGTTGTCGTTGAATTGCAATATAACGTGGCGGTGCCGCCAACCTTTTGGGCACACTTGTAGTCGACAGCGATGCGGAGGAGTTTTATGACGCCATATTTTAGTTAGGACTCTTTAGTGTCTAGTCTTTAGAGCCTTTAGTGTATATATAGTTTTAATTAGTTAAGTATTTTTATGTAATGTATTTATTAAAAATATTACAAAGAAAAAATAATAATAATGAAAAGATGTTTATAATTTTATCATATGCATATAGCATTGATATGTATGTGTATTTTATTATTATAAACAACTTAATCTATTGCTGTTTTAAATATCTATTATTTTTTTTATTTATTGTTATCACCTACCACAGTGTTGTTCTTTTTTAACCCAAAGATTGACTGGTAGACAATGCCTTGTTGCATTAGGCCGCCTGTGTACCACTACTGTACTTGTACATGAAGTTTTAAATAATTAAATAAAACTGTTCGGAACAATCTCTAAAGGAAGGCTGTAAACCATCATCAAAAAAAAAACTACGTCTACACGCATCGACTGTCGAAGGCAACTCGCAGTTCCGCACAGGAAGTAATTTTCATACTGATAAACTAGATTTCCTATAAAAACGGCACTTCGATTCGAAAAAACAACTCGAGACAAGGAAATTGGCTGCGACGAACACGGCCTCCTTCAGAAATTCTTTCGTCCAGACGGATATAAGAATCAAACGGATGGGGTGAACCAATCAACGGTTGACGTGAAAATCGACGTCAGTAAAAAAATAACACGTTGCTTTTTCGCACGCGATGTTTTGACAGCTGGTATGTCTCAGCGTAATTATTTTATACTAGCTGTGGCCCACGATTTCGATCGCGCGGATTTTAATAATATTACTCTTCTTTAATGGGACAATCGTGTGAAAAAGTTATCCATTTCAGACATGTCCTCACTCAGAACTAGCTATTTAGGAAAAGTAGCTTAAGTTACTCATTAGAACATTTCTATTATATATATTCTAGTAAAGGACCATCAAATTTTGTTCAATCGTTTCGAAGACATATCCCGTAGTTTGAAATCCCGTCCCACGGGAAAATAATAATAATAATATTCCACAACTATCACACACAACGCCGTCTAGTTCAAAGCTAACCAGACAGAGAGCTAAATAAAGGACAAGCCTAAGTTATTCCTTGTTACATCGCTATTCGTCAATGAAAGTCCCGTCAAAATCGGTCCCACCGTTTCGGAGATTAGTCGATATCAATTAAGAGAAACAAATTTAAAAAATTGCATTTTTGTTATACGTATCAGACATGTTTTTTTTTTTATAAATATTACAAACAGACACTTCAATTTTATTTATGTGTCGATGTATAGATTTCTAACTTAAGCTGCAAAGCTTCACAGCGCTATAATGGCTGTTAGCCGTGATGACGTCAGCGCACTGTGGGCTTTCCTCGCGTAGTGATTCATAAAGGGGGGCGTCTGTCGCGGTGCGTTGGCACTTCTATGACGTCGCATGTCTTGATATTACGATATTAATATCTATTTTTAAGACATATTGTCATGAAAGACGTGAAGCTCTTTCTCTAGTCATAACAGTTTCTCTGAAAACAAGACAATAAAATAATTCTAATTATAACCATCACGCAGTGAACAGACAAGTAAATAATCATGATGTCTATTACCGTGCTCTACAATCACGTGTATATATTGACGTCAGACAAACATATTAACTTCCTATAGTTTCAAGGAGTGTCATTTCAGATAATGGTGTGATATACTTCTGATTTTTTTGCCGAAGTAATTGAAATTGAAGCTTTTATATTTATTAGGGTTCCCCGTACCCAAAGGGTAAAACTGAACCCTATTACTAAGAAATAAACTGTCTGTTCGTCTTACACCAGGCTGTATCTTAAGCACCATGATCGTTAGACAGTTGAAATTTTCACAGATGATGTATTTCTGTTGCCGCTATAATAACAAATATCAAAAAACGGAATAAAATAAATATTTAGTTGGGCTTCTATATAACAAACGTGATATTTTTTGCCGTTGTTTTGCTACGAACGGTGCGGAACCCTTCGACTTCATGCGCCAATCCGACTCGTACTTGGCCGGTTTTTTTTATATCTGTCAGGAATAAATTGATTCCAAGGTTCGTGGTTTTTCATCCTCCCTTGCCTTGTGTTTCTCAAACGGTTCTAATTTGCAAACGACGCACAATAAACTTATTGATATTGAAAATTATTGTATCAAGGTTTTATTTATGAGTGACTAACAAATCATTTCGGCCTTGTTCAACAGCGGCGTCTCGTTATGAGTTCTATCCACCCACAGGTCTTGACAAAGTGCATCAGCCTAGGCTGCCTAGCGGCTGCCTACATAGAATCATTTGTATCACGTTACAGTCAATATTGACGCAATAAACTGACAAGAACACTTTAGTATCCAAAGTGAGTCAGAACCACCACGAATGGTACAAACTGATTCCTGGTTTAAATATAAACTGTTCGTTTGGGACCGGAGCAGGCGCCCTTACACGCGTGACTAAGACATGGTATACGATACTCCGAAAGTAGCCTTTTAGGAACATGGTAAATTTAGTCCGTTGGGTAATTGAGAACGTAATGTATTCTTAAGTACTCGCGCTGGGAAAGGTGAGTGCCGTCGGGAATTCGAAAGGAATTTGGTATAAATACAGTTTATGTTGAAGCGTAAGCTGGATTTGTTTTGACAGATTTATTACCTTCAGGCCTCGTCTTAACCGCATCTTTTATTTAATCGTCGCATTTAAAATGGATAACAGTTATATTGGTCTACATGCTTCTGTGTTACTAAACTATTGAGTAACATGAAGTGGTATCGAGAGACCAAAGTCCATAAATAAAATAATTGAAAAGAAACGTCAAATAAAAACTCAATTGCAACCGCAAATGAAACCAAACACCGTTCTTTGTGCTATTCAATTTCAGAAACTAATCAATTGATCACAAGGATTTCAACTTTTCTCACAGCCCGTAGTATTGTATCGCCAGAGTCCACGATTTGTAAATGATATAAAAATATAATAGCATATACGCTGCAATATGCCCTTGACATGCGATTTTAATGCTGATGATAAAATTGTTCTTCAAAACTTTAATCTAATAAACACACTTTTCGATTTGATACCTTAACTTTCATTGTTTAAAGTTCACTATTATTAGAACTGACATGGTTTTATGACCAGTGATAGGAATAGGTAGTGCCTATTTGCCTAAACTTCGAAGAACAGAGACAAGAAACGGAGACTTCCTTAGGACTAAATTTTTTCTGAGACATCTATCCCGAAATTTCAAGACAACACTTAAATACATTTAAAAAAATTGTTATTTGGAATAAGTAATTCGTCTATATTTACCTAAAGTTTGCGACTAGATATATCATAATAAATAAAATACACAGTCGTTACAACCATAAAATTTTCTGAATTTTTTTTTGGAGAACATTTTGTAAATGACTTGTTGATCGTAATACACAATTAATCACAATGTTTTTATAAGAAGCCGTACACGTTTCGAAGTAAATATCTTCTTTATAGCTCACTCTCGGCTACGTTTAATTAGATTTCTAAAGTTCAAGTGTAAAAAAAGGCTTTCAAATAATAAAACGGTAATTTTTTAACATTTTAGCATTCTCTATAGTAGAAAGAATTTATCATTAAAAAAAGGTACTTAAAGTAAATAAATAATTCATTTATTTGCCAGAATGTAGGTTTTTTTTTTTTTTTATGGTAGGTAAAATCATCCAATGACAAATCCCGCCCTTGGGCGGAGCGGGAAGTAGTGTCAGACTCTTACTGACTAAAAACCTACCCCGTTCCTTCGTAGCCTATCGTGCCGGGGTCGAGCATTCCTTTCGGAACTAACCCATGACCCCAGTAGGCTTCGACCCTGCCTGCCTGCAGTTAGCAGGCTGGGCCTCTTCGGTGTGCTGACAGCTCCTTGAGGCGCGCGGGAACAGAACGCGCCGTCGACGACTTGGGCTCGGTCCGGTCGGTTACCGGACGATCGGACAGCGTGCTACCCATTGCACGCCGTCCGCAAGCCCGCGCCTACGGTGGCCGGAAATCGGGATCGGAATCCCGGCGGCGGCTGGGGCGAGCGCCCCGTTGCCTCTGCCTGATGCGGTCGGCCTCCTCCTTTGCTAGCATTACTGCTTCGCAGAAGGAGGCGACCGCCTGCCATCCCTCCTCACTACGGACCATGGCCTGAACCAAGGCCCGGCGAGAGAGATCGCTGCCGCCGATCGCCCCCACGAGGACACGGCGATGCTCCGCCCAGGCGGGGCACACCTCTACAGTGTGCTCCACCGTGTCCTCCGGATGTTCCGCACAGTGGCGACACCTGGGCGAATCCTCCGCACGAATCCGGAACAGGTACTTAGCGAACTTTCCGTGTTCGGTAAGCACCTGCGTCGTGCGGAAGTTGAGAACGCCGTGAGGTCTTTCAAGCCACGCCTCAAGGATGGGCCTTATCGCCCCAATTGTGGCGCGCCCCGAACGAGGTTGCGATAGTCGTTGACGCCATTTCGCCATGAGATCCCGCCGGAGCTCTGTCCGCCATGCCTCGACTTGTCGTGGCAGCGGATGCCAGAATGTAGGTATACAAAGTGGTATGATCTTAATATTAATGAGGTTTTTTTTTAATGGAAATCTCATAGGAATCGCCAGACAATATCGGTGGTGTGAAAGGACCCTTACGTTTTTTTTTTAACTAGTTAATGCCCGCGGCTTTTCCCGCGTGTACTACTGTTTTTGTATCCCATGGGAACTATACTTTTTTTTAATAGGAAGTAGCCTATGTGCTAATCCACACCTTAATCTATATCACTACCAAATTC
This sequence comes from Leucania comma, assembly GCA_958295575.1. Taxonomy (NCBI): domain Eukaryota; kingdom Metazoa; phylum Arthropoda; class Insecta; order Lepidoptera; family Noctuidae; genus Leucania; species Leucania comma. The sequence continues at coordinate 14,519,060 of OY282477.1, read as the reverse complement.
AGCATTTTCAGTGAAATTGAGTAATGGACATCCATACAAACTATCACATTTATAATATTAGTAATTACATAGGTATTAGATATAACATAGTCTGTGGTCTCTGTCTACTACTCCGGGATAAAGGCGTGAAAAAAATACGGAAGTCATCTATATCATGCACATTTTAAGAAGACCTCTCTGATCACAACAATACAAACACACGCAGTGTGTGTCACTAGGCTGATATAGCCTTGCATTGCATTGCATCAGCCTTATAATGTTCCCACTGCTGGGACTCAGGCCTCATCTCTAGGAGAGGGATATATAGACTAATATAGGATAGGCTGATATAGGATAAGTTGTTATTATGGAGTTATAAATTATAAATGTTATGGCTAATCGCAAACTTTAGATAAATATAGACGAATTACTTATTCCAAATAACACATTTTTTAAAATGTATTTAAGTGTTGTCTCGAAATTTCGAGACAGATGTCCCGGAAATAATGTAGTCCTAAGGAAGTCTCCGTTTATTGTCTCTGTTCTTCGAAGTTTAGGCTAATAGGCACTACCTATTCCTATCACTGTTTATGACCTTTATTTTTACTATTTAATTTTTACTCTGAAATCAACTTAGTTTACTTCTTTTTAAAGTTGATACTAGCATAAATTGTATTTCTATGATCGTAGCGGCGTTTGCGCAGACTGCTATTTCAAGGTTCTATGTCTGTCAACCGTCGTCTGTTTTGATATGGTTTTATATGTGTATAAGTATGAACTTGCCACTTTATAGCGTCTAGCATATTGTACTAATAATATAGGATAATAAGCGCTTTGTTAGACTCCGTACCCAGAACTGTATTTAGGTTGACACAGAAGAACCAGGTCTATGAAAACTTACTTTTACCCATAAATTGGCCTTCGTCGTAAAATTAAACCGCTACGTTCAGAAGGCCCGTTTCTACCCCATTCGACCATTAACTATATGAGCATTGTTTTAGTTAATTGTGCACATTTGGTACTAACCTCTCCTTCATCCACTCTGTCGATGCACTTAAATATTTAAAATATTTTTTGATTAATTATCATTTTAATTAACGAATCTTTATTCTTGTTTCTAGGTAAGCAGACCTTCGAATTTAAACCATATCTGAGTAAGTCATTATTTTTTTTTTTTTATGAATGGCATTGAACTATCACGACCACATCACACCAATGTTATTGTAACAGTGTCATCTTTAAGGAATGTCATTACGAAACATACAGAATGATTTCTTCAAGTAGGCGTGGATCGAGTTGTTTAAAGGATTTCGTTTGCCATATGTTATTACTTCCCAGAATTATGCATGCAGCATGTGTTTTCTTTTTCAATTTATAAGAATAATAATTTCAATTACGCAGTTTTAGTCTACATCAGAATCGAGCCCCAGGGCTCCTTTGAGTTTTTTTTTGCTATTCCTCATTATTTTCCTCACACCCACTCGAATACATTAAAGTTTAAAAAAAAAAAACTTTTCACTTTTTTTTCAATACTTATTTATTATCATCATCTCAGTAGCCACCACCTTTCAAGACAAATGAACTGTCACAGTGGACTAAGTGACAGTTAGAGGTGGTCAGACTATGAGCCAGACCATTAAATTGAAATTAGATTCAAAGAAGTTAGGATCACTTCTTTGAATCTAGTTTCAATGTAATTATTAATAAAATATGATAATAAATTTTATATAAATGAAGACTGAATACCTAGTACAACAACATTAGCAATAACGTGTTACTGGACCTCAATCACTGTCACAGAAATGGGTCGTGTCCCAAGTCCCAACAATGGCGCAGAAGCCTGTGCCGAGAACTGTCCCGTGCCGGGCCGTGTCTGTGGCACCGTGACAGCCACAGGACCTGTTTTATTCCTTTATTGTTTTTGTTAAATAACAGTATAACAAAAAAATACTTATTTAGTGCAAAGTATTTTCTTGTAAATGTAGGGTTTTGTAAGCATAGCGAACCATCGCACTCGCATGCTAGGCTTGCATATAATTTTCTTTATCACAAAGGTCGCAAAATTAGAGTAAAAACTCTGTTATTCAAAAGAAGGGATTTAGCTGTCTTTGTCTCTAGCATTAATCAACTACAACTGTGAGGTGACCCATGAGGACGTGAAAGATCACATACAAATATTTCAATTAAATATAGGTACTTCGAATTTAATTCATTTTCATCAGTCACACTCGTGGGCGTTGGCTCCAGCCGGGCTTAACTTTGATCGATTCAATAACAAACAAATTCATTGGACGAATAATATCTGTCAATACACTCATATTTACTCACAGTTATTTCGAGTTTCTGACTTTGTCCGTTTAGTCACTTTCGAGTAGGACGGCCAACCTTACTGAATGAGTTTGAATTTAAATTACTTTTCTTATACATATATAGTAGGGGCCAATGTACCGGCTTTTGCAGTAGCCGTCGCGCTCCCCTTAGTAGATTTAGAAGTTACTATTCTACACTTTTTCTCTATAATACATTTTCGTATATATCGTCTTCCATTCGTATTATCTGAATTAGCCGAAATCTTAGTAGTCACCCCTGTTATAGCCATATCTTCTACTGCATAGACAAATACTCCATTCAATAGTTGTTTTTGACATAACTTCTATCTATACTTGGCAACTCCTCTCCTACTGATATTTATTAAACGTGTATAAATTTTGATATTACTCATGTATACGTGGCATATCGTTGACGTAAGTGTCCACATTATGACAAACAACGAGCTGAATTTAAATATTTATGTTCATATTAACATTTCAGTTGAGCGGTGTCTATCCACTCCACCTAACGTCTGATACCGATTCTACGCGGTATACTAATATCATGTTGGAATTACCTCACTATTTCAATATTTTCTGCTTCGGGTCTATGGGAAATTGCTACAAAAACGAGCAATATTTAGTGGAAACCGATCCTATTTCAAAGTAGTAAGGTACAAACTCGCGTGGGTGAATATGCTTTAGCAAAAGCAGTTGTTCAATACAGTGAGGGTTCTTATTTCCGTCAGTCGGGTTGCTATTGCGTTATCTGCAAGGATTTGTCGTCGCCGGTACCTCCGCATCCGGCCCTCGGCGCGCAGAAAATGAGAGAAATAAACAAAACGTTGTGTACGTAGACACTGCCTCTTGATCTCGACTCCTATAAAGTAAATAGATAACGTTGTGGAGAAATATTTGCTGAAATGTTCAAGTGGTTGAACTTATACGAGCCTTATGTGATAGCTGTAGATGTTCATAACGTATATTATAGCATTAAATTCAGTAGGGTTTTTGGGGAAAATCAAATAGAACTTAATCGTCATAACTGCTTTGTCGTTTAGTCATAAAACAAAATTACTTCTTAGTAACAGTAAATTGTGTAAAATTTACCTCTGATAAACACAAAATATTTTTCCGCTATTTATCATACTGAATAGCTATTTGCTTATCGCTCAGCATAATTTTGTGTTACGTTAGTGATAGCGTAGCTTAGTAACATTTGACTGAACATGCATTTTTATCAACTCCTTTCTTCGATACTGTTAGTTACGAACAAGCTAAAGCACTAGAGTGCCTAGTGTGAGTTTGTTTTACGTAAACGCGATCGACACGTTTATGACGTTCAGCGCACTGATTGGCCAACTCGAAGCTCTTAGCCAATCAGAGAGCCAAACGTGGTAAACGTTTCGATCGCGTTAACGTAAAAACATCTCGCACTCAGCACATAGATATAAGCCTTAACGTGGCAATGCCGTACCTACGTACAGAAGCCAAAAATACCGCCCCAGGACCCGACGGCTTGCCTGGAAAAGCCTGGGTCCTGGCCATGGAGGCTCTCGGGCCTCGATTGAGGGGGCTCTTTAGCGCATGCTTGGAGAGGGGCCAGTTCCCACTTCGCTGGAAGACGGGAAAACTGGTCCTCATAGCGAAGCCAGGGCGCCCTGCGGACTCTCCGTCCGCGTACCGGCCCATTGTGCTGCTCGACGAGGTGGGCAAGCTCTTTGAAAGAGTCATTGCAAACCGCCTCGTCGCGCGCCTTGCACGGGTGGGGCCGGACCTTTCGGACGGACAGTTCGGCTTTCGCAGGATGCGCTCCACGGTGGACGCCATCATGCGCGTGCGAGCCCTCACGACGGGGGATGCGGTGTCCCAGGGCAGGTGTGTCGTGGCAGTGTCCTTGGACATTGCTAATGCCTTTAATTCCCTGCCCTGGAGTAGCATTGGAACGGCACTCCGGTACCACCGGGTGCCCGACTACCTCTGTCGTGTGATCGAGGCCTACCTTTCGGAGAGGTATATTATCTACCCCGGTCACCAGGGAGAGTGGAAACGTCGAGAGATGTCGTGCGGTGTTCCGCAGGGATCGGTACTAGGGCCACCCTTGTGGAACATCGGGTACGACTACGTGCTGCGCGGCGACTTCCCCGACGGGGTCAGCGTGGTCTGCTACGCGGACGACACGTTGGTCCTAGCGCGGGGAGAGTCGTACCGGACGGCGGTCGAACTAGCGACACGCGGGGTTGCGATAGTCGTTGAAAGGATCCAGCAGTTGGGACTCGAGGTGGCACTGCACAAGTCCGAGGCCATGTGCTTTCACGGCCCTCGGGGTGCGCCACCACCGGGATCCCAGCTAACGGTAGGAGGGGTTCACATCAGCGTCGGGTCGACGATGAAGTACCTGGGACTCGTCCTCGACAGCTGGTGGAACTTCAAGGAGCACTTCCGACGTCTGGCTCCCAAACTGAATCGGACTGGGGCTGCTCTCTCGGGCGGCTCCTGCCCAACCTCAGGGGACCAGACGCCTCCTGCCGGAAGCTCTACGCGGGAATCGTTCGGTCCATGGCCCTCTACGGGGCTCCGGTGTGGGCACCGACGTTGCAACAGCAACCGAGGGCCCAGCTGAATGCGTGCCAGAGGGTCATGGCAATACGCATGGTGCGAGGGTACCGAACGATTTCCCGCGAGGCGGCGACCCTCCTTGCTGGCCAACCGCCATGGGATCTGGAGGCAACAGTCCTTGCACACATGCACGATAAGCGCATGGAGATGCAACGCCGGGGCGAAATTCCGCTGCCGCGACAAGTCGAGGCATGGCGGACAGAGCTCCGGCGGGATCTAATGGCGAAATGGCGTCAGCGACTATCGCAACCACGTTCGGGGCGCGCCACAATTGGGGCGATAAGGCCCATCCTTGAGGCGTGGCTGGAAAGACCTCACGGCGCTCTCAACTTCCGCACGACGCAGGTGCTTACCGAACACGGAAAGTTCGCTAAGTACCTGTTCCGGATTCGTGCGGAGGATTCGCCCGGGTGTCGCCACTGTGCGGAACACCCGGAGGACACGGTGGAGCATACAGTAGAGGTGTGCCCCGCCTGGGCGGAGCATCGCCGTGTCCTCGTGGGGGCGATCGGCGGCAGCGATCTCTCTCGCCGGGCCTTGGTTCAGGCCATGGTCCGTAGTGAGGAGGGATGGCAGGCGGTCGCCTCCTTCTGCGAAGCAGTAATGCTAGCAAAGGAGGAGGCCGACCGCATCAGGCAGAGGCAACGGGGCGCTCGCCCCAGCCGCCGCCGGGATTCCGATCCCGATTTCCGGCCACCGTAGGCGCGGGCTTGCGGACGGCGTGCAATGGGTAGCACGCTGTCCGATCGTCCGGTAACCGACCGGACCGAGCCCAAGTCGTCGACGGCGCGTTCTGTTCCCGCGCGCCTCAAGGAGCTGTCAGCACACCGAAGAGACCCAGCCTGCTAACTGCAGGCAGGCAGGGTCGAAGCCTGCTGGGGTCAAGGGCCGTTTTCTGAGAGGAAGGCTCAGCCCCGGCACTATAGGCAACGAAGGAACGGGGTAGGTTTTTAGTCAGTAAGAGTCTGACACTACTTCCCGCTCCACCCAAGGGCGGGATTTGTCATTGGATGATTTTACCTACCATAAAAAAAAAAAAAAAAAAAAACCTACGTACAGAAACCGTCCTGGTTTTAGGTATATTGCTACAGAAAATATCTCCATATATGCTGCTATATATGGCAGCTTCGTCGTAGAAAACTTAGATGGCGTCGCATCTTAAGCAGTTATGAGGTCAGGTGCCGGAGTCAAGTCTTTCTAAACACGGATTGTAGAGGTGGATGCACTGCAGCGTGCAGGGATCCTTGACACGATTCGCCATAGTCTTCTGTTAGTCACACTATATAGAAGCACCGGGTGAAATTACTTTTATAAAGTAGAACTAGCGATTAGAGTGCCGGACAATCTTATAGAAGCAAAAGAATGATGTGTCTTAGTAATATTAAACAAGTTAACTTTTCTTACAAAGATGGAGAACCATTTTACTTCTATGTCGTTTTAGTGAATATAAAACCTTGACTTGTTTTTCTCATTTTAGTTAAGATTTTTTTATTCATTTAAATTGAGAGCAGAATTCTCGCACTGCAAAAACGTGAATGCCGAATAAAACAGTAAGTTGCACAAAATGGTTCCAAATTTAGTCATTGTGATAAAAATATAAATCTTGGGCAACTAGTGTAAGAAATTTGAAAAGAGTTTGGAAAGATTAAGATCTAATTCGTAACCCAATTAATCACTCTGAAGATGTAGCGTGAAATTAAGATGTCTGCAAACCGTTAGATTTACAAATGCCTGAAGATCCAAAGCCGTAATTTTAGCAAGAGTGCTGAAAATACGGTTTTGAATTTTCGTCACTTCATTTCTATTGAAATAGTTCAGTTTGTTAAAGCTTGATGATTGATTGCATTAGATTCGGCATCGATTCATTATGGAATCACTGTCGGTCGTTAGCGACTCTTTATTGGATCACTTCAAACCTCATTATACTTGGCTAATGATATAACTGCTTTACAATTTACATCATAGTGACAATCGAAGTTTAATCTAGTCCGAATGATTTCACCAATTGCAAATAAATCGGCTTTTTGTTGGTTTTACCTAATACTGTGGTGTAAAGTGTTCCAATTTAACAATCTGCTTAGGTGCCTAGATTTGTCAAATGCTTTATCTAAAACTGTTTATTCTATATGTAACTGAATTGCAATTAGTCTCTCGTTTTTTGTCGGCGTTTCGCAAACAAAAAAAGACAATCGAATCTAAAACTCTACCTATAAAAACATATTGGTTTCGTCCCCAAATAAGGGAGAGGTGATCAATACTTAGTAAAATATACACTTGTATCCATCACGTATACACCCACACCACAGCCTCAATCCTTTATAGCTAGCTAATGAATTTTCATATTCATCGAAAAACCGGTTTCCGAGTAGACGTACCCAATTATCATCCCGCTCTATTCATAATATGTGCCGGGGCTGTGGGCGACACTCGAGACCATCCGACGGATCTGGCCCACGTACTTAGACTTAGTGCACCCATCCGTCCGGATTCCCAACGGATGTGTCCCAGATTTCGAACGAGATGAAGGACGTGCAAAATTTTCTAAGCTCGAAGACTTAGCCATTGATGAAACTTTGAATGGTTCACGTTCTTTTTGAAAGATTGGAAAGTTTGAGTGATAAAAGATTCTGCTCAAGTCCTTTATCTTTTCTATTTTCTAATTCGTAGTTACAAATGTACGAGTAATTTATCATAACTACTTGACTTGATCTTTTGGCTGTACGATTGTCAGCATTCCTGTCACCTAAATAATCTTGCAACTGCTGAACATTACTTTTCTCGTAACCAGCTTACTGTAAGACCACGTTTAGCGTCATCATATTTCACGTTTTGATTACACATTTCATATGTTGCACTATAAAAGTATGTTAGAAAGTTTCGAATCAACATGATGTAATTTTTTTTCTTGTTGCGTCTAGTTTGCAATATCACGTATTGTCCTAACTAGGTACCATGTTCTTCTCTTATCTAACGTTACATGTCTAGAAGTTCTTAGTTACACTCACTTACATCAGTCCTATCGCAATTCATTGTTCGACTCGATAAAACGGGTTCGTCTTGTAACGTGCAGCTCTAGTTAGATTTCTAAGATGGTATCGGTTGCTATCGCATTGATATGTTCTAATAATCTCTAATTAGGTGTTGCAATGTCGGGTATTGATGCGATACCAGCACTAGTGGCTTTATCTGATTGCAACGTTTTTGACTAACATCTTGGAATGTGTAGCTTCATGACTTGTAGTAGTTTTAAAACAGTACGCCATTGTTAAAGCGATACTTCAAGTTTTAGCATATGTTCGGTTTTGTCGAGCGCCATCTCTGTCACTATACCTTTGTGACGATCTCCTTCTAAATCTTGATGTGTCACATATTAACACTCACTACTGTAAAAAGTGCTTTGTGTGTAGTATTATTTTTGTTTGACTTTGGAATGCTTTTGACCCTCTGTATATTTTTAGCTTGGCTTTGTATACAGTTTGCGTCAATACTAGCTGTTGCAGTGTCCATCACTGTGTTCAGATTCCAAAGGCGCTACAGTAAAACTGAAAGTCATTGTCGTGCATCAGTGCGTACTGTATGCATTCATGATTTTCAGGATAAGCGTAGTTGCATGCTCATTACTATACTACAGTACTTTTTTGCTTTGAGCACGTTTCGAAGAAAGTGTGATGTATGTGTAATTAATTAGTATTGATTTTTATCAGCTGTGTAGTGTACATGCTTTGGTACTAATCGACATAGCTGTAGTGTTTTTACGTACTAATAATATAGAAGTAGTTATAGTAATTTGGGCTAATGATTCATTTTTTTCCCTCTGAATTAGCATGGCATGTGCATTCAGCCTGTGTACAGTGTTTTATTAGTACTTACAAGTTTTAATAAATAAAATAAGACGAAATGTGAGTGTGTATATTAATAGGTTTGTTACTTCTTTTTTACTTCGATTTTGAGACATCGTACACGGGCAAATCGTGTCATGAAACAGTACTTAATTCCTTGGGATATTTTTTTACATCACGCGGACGAAGCCACTGGCAACGGCTAGTAAAGTAAAACGGGTAGTAAAGGAAATATTTGATAAGAAAACACAGTCGGTGAACATTCCAACAAAATATCACATTGACATGACTAAGTAATGTCTAAAACGGCAAGAAATAATTACATATTCTGCCTCATCGAAACACCTTCCACAGTTATGTTAGTAATCAACCAATGAAACTTTAATGAATCCATGTCGAGCTTGCCTCCATCGATTGAAGACCAGGTGGTCGCAGCCAGAAGTAACAGTAACCGTAACACGCAGTTGGATTACTAGGAATCCACTACGTTCTTACAACTGCTCGCCATATGCCAATAGTTCAGGTAAACAGCAATGAACTAGGTACAAACTACAAAAGACAGTTTTCTTGTCTACACAGTCTAGTTTGCGTGCTTCGTCGCCCGATCTATTATTCAAATGCAATCCTTTCGTTCATTGTTGAACTGTTAGGTGGAACGGTCTAACATGAAATTCTTTGAATTTTCTTTACCGTTTGCTGGAAAATGTTCTCTCTTGCTTGTAAAATGCACCTGTCTGATAATATTGTCACGTTTTCTTTTATCGTCTTTCAATAAATACTCGTACGTTATTAGATAAACCTTTTTCTGCTCAGTTATAGGTAGGTACTGTCCCCCGTTTTGTCAAGGTTTTTGCCATAGTTTAAATTTTTTTCTCTCTGGCACTGATTCAGAACAACTTTCAAATCTACAAGCCATCATTTCTAATATCTTTGGCGATGACCTCTCGCGCCGGACCCTGGTTCTGGCCATGGTTCGGAGCGATAGGGAATGGATTGCGGTCGCTTTCTTCCGCCGCCACGGGACGCCCTGGGCGTAGCAGCGCACGAGCGGGAGAAGGCATTGGATTGATTACACACCTAAAAAAAGTTTCTAATTTCTATCTCGATGACGGCTCTCCGTCTAAAGGCATCCCCTTAATGAGTCTGGCTCATCGTAATACATATATATCTTTAAGTGTATCCCACCAATTCCTATTCTAGCCTAGCATCATATCGCCGACTTATCGCCAACATCAGCGATAAATTCAAATTACTATGCCTAAAATGAACCCTTGTAGCAGCTTCCAAGTCCCAAACACCATCCCATTTCACACTATATGCCTGTACCACACAGATAGCGAAGCCAGGCTCCGTCAAGGGCAATGGCGTGAAAATATGATTGATTCACTTCCAGATGTTGGGCAACCCTCATACATCATAGTGCTCGCTCGTAGGCGAAACAGTTTTGAGATAGGTATTGGGTAGCTAGATTGTGTTATACTTGACTAGGTTTAAGTGCCTTGCTCGAGAGAAATATTGTGTAGTTTATCTTGGCGAACAGTGATGTAGAAATAGGCGAAACTAACGGTAAAGCAGCTGTTTGTTCATTTGATGTCACAAAGGATGTTGAAAGTTCTCAACTTATTGGGAAGAGGTTAATATTATCATTCTAACACTCATCGTCAATACTTTAGTAGGTATAGATGAAGCTAACCGTACAGAAGATGAATTTATTAGGGGGTTATAAACGAGTTACCGTGGTGTTTCTTTGTCGATTGTTTGAAACGACCAATTCGAACAATGCACTAATGTTGAACGAATATGTCTATTAATTTTAAGGTGACCAAGAAGGTCCTTGAAAAATAAAACTATTTAAATGGAATGCTCACTCGTCATCATGCACATCATTGGTGACACTTTCACTAGAATACCACCCTAAGTTGACATAAAAGCGCTGTGAACGTAAAATTTTATAAAAATATTTAAAATAAAGCATATTTACACTATTGAATTGCAAATTGCAGATTGCAAAGCGTTTTATGGAGAAGAATGTGCAAAAAACTGCATTGACACTCTTTTATTACAATATCCTTGTAATAATTTTCCTTTTCGTTTTTATTATGTGAGATACAATCTAAATAATTAAAATACAATTCAAAATAAATAAACTAAAATAAAATAAGCCAGTGGTAGTTTAAGAGTTGACCAATCTCAACTGACAGCAAGCATCCTTTCATCAACATGACGCATATATCAATACCACTCAGCTCAACCATTTTGAAGGGAGCCGAATGATTTAACACACGCGCCAGCAACAATGAGACATTTGTCATAACAAATATAGTTCTTGATTAAAATCTAAAGTCGTTTCGTCTACTTGAAATTCAGTTCAATCCAACAGGAAAATCGATCATATAACCAACAAACCGATACATATGTAAATAGGCCCAAACAAAGACAGCTAAACAACTGTCAATATTATTCACTCCACCACGAAAACATATATTTCATTACTATGTTTAGTACAATTACCATAACATTATGGTAATTCCTGGCTTGTCTCGCCATTCGCCATGAACTCGGTTCCCACGTGTAAGCCTGTTTATTTCGCGTATGACGTCAATTGCTCCTGTCACTGTCTGGGTTTTTACAATATGCAATGTGGCCGTGGCTGAAGAATCGTGGCTATAGTTTGGTATTTAGAAATCGTAATCGGTCGATAATATTGGGTCTTGAAAACTGGCTTGTCTATGAAATAGGACAGCTTGTTTGTTGAAACTCTTGCATTCATTTGTATCTCAAACAGTACAGTCATTTAATCTAATTGTGTTACTCTTGAAATTAATGTAATGAAAGCCATTCATGTTTTTGGCGGGATTATTTTGAGAAGACCAGTGGCTAGTTTACCTATTCGCACATTGATTCCTAATGGATATTGTGACGTAAAATTAGGTTAGTTTGTATCTCAACAACTGGACGATATGTGGAATAATTGAAAAAAAGCACGATCTCGGTATAATCGAGCTGAGTATTTTATTGTAGTATCGATTACTTCAGCGAAGCTTGCCAGAAGGCTGACTCGACACATTTGCTGCCTAATACTCCAAAAGCATTAGAATGTGTTTGTTACATCTTATTATAATGGAAAAGAGACTGTATTCTCTATCAAAAACTAAATAAATATAGAAAATCTTTAGTTTTTGAACTTGACACGGCATTTAGTTTGCGCAAACCATTCAAAGTTTAAAAAAGATATATGCATCTATGTAATATAACCTCGTGAAACTGATTAATATTGTAACCTCCTCGATAAATTTAACTTGTATTTAAATGTTAAGTACATAATGAAAGATACTTTGATTTTAATACTATTGCAGCTAATTTACATTTTAGTCCATGTCTTAAGACATGGACGAAAAGGTAAATCAGGAATGTTAGATAAACTGAAAGCCCACAAAATAACATCATTCCAAGATTACTTTATTGCGTAAACAGCGGTGACAGGTAGCACGTCTGCAATCATCATCGCATTCAGTTGACACTTACATAACCATAACAAGGAAAATAAGACGACTCTTACAAACAACTTCCTTGTCCAAAGGAATTTTAACCCAAGAAAACGTGTAACTTCTCTCATTTTTGTCTCAATGGTCTTTTCTAACAAAGAGACTGTTGTCTTGGTTGTGAGTATTGGAAGTGCGTATTTGTAAGTTGATTGGTGTGTCTACGCAACCCTCATTAGCATAGGTCGGTCGTTTACGCCCAGTGGTCATTTCGTCATAGTTTTACATTATACGTCCATTCACTGTATCGTGGGTAGTAGCTACGCATCAGGTGTGTTATCTGTGAATGAATGTTTAGCGTCTCTTGTTTCAAAAATTTTATTTTTAATGTAATGAAGATATATCCAACCGTCAATATCTTTCTCCAGGTTCATGAATATCTCCTTCCTGCCTTTGTCTGATGTTACTTTTGGTCGGTACAACATGTTTTCTACTTTCATTATGCATACATCACAAAATCGATCCACCTTTTTTGCCTCTCTCCTATCTACTTCCCCCTTCATAACGTCTCTGTCTATCGTACTTATCTTCAAATTAATTGGACTTGTTACTATACCAACCTTACAGGAAACTCGATCAATAAGCTACATTCTCCATTGTTTATGTATTATTTTTCCTGACTAAAAAGCTTTTCAGAATTAGTGATGTCCTTTAAAAGTAATGAGAAACGGATACATAATTATGGTCTAATTTTTAACAAAATAGATAATAAAATATTTTTTAGGGAAAAAAATAAACGACATAGACAACTACACAATCGAATGCTTTACTTCGCTACAGATTATATTTATCTACCATTCTTAGACAAAATCCGTAATTAAATTAGGTTGTTTTCAATAGTTTATAATCACTAGATATATGTATTACTAAAAGACCGCGTTCATTGTGCGAAAAAAATATCTATCATGTACGATAGTACTCTCTCTTCTTTTGACAATACGAAAATCTGAACCAATCTAAAGCTATGATTCTTAACTTCAAAGGAGTTTTGCATTGACTAATTGTCCAGTTTTTATGCGCCTTTGCCCATTCTAGTTAATTTATCTTTTGTTAGCAGTAACACATTCCCTTACCACCCTTTTTATTACTTACTGTTGATATTGAAATGAGTTTTGTTCGCATATCATTCAGAGCGCATCGATTCCGTTTAGTGCAGGACTGCAGGCTCAGATGTAGTGATCCTATTGAACGAAATAGTACCTGACGGATTAAGTCATAAAACACGTGTTTTGTAAAAAGCAAAGAATATAGTAAATCCTTTTTGTTTTTGTGTAAACATTAGTGAAAGTTTGTAAAATTATTACTAGTTTTACTATGATTTGTAGGTAGCTATCGCATAATATATTGTCGGCCATGTTTTATTTGGTCTAAAAACATGTGTTTCAAAATGTAAAATTTTGTACGGTAGTGTACCTACCTGTTACATGTCTAGCTTAATTCTTCATTCAGGTACCAGCCTAGCCTTATAACTAACCGTTCCACTAGCGGCTTGAATGTGTGTTTTAACTAATCTCTGTAATGGCTTGACCGATGGAACTTTCATTGGATCGATAATGTTTTAAAGAGTAACTTAGGCTATTTATTTTTTAAAGAATTAAGTTTGTGTTCAGTAGGTAAAATTAAAACCATGAAATTGCGAGCAGACACGGACGAAGTTGCGGGCAGTAGCTAGTTTACTCGTACATATAAAGTGAAAGTTGTAATTAATTTGAATCCCAAAGGGATCCTCGTCATTCGCCTTTCTGACGCTTGTTGTGGTTATGTTTGCAACTTTAAATTGGTACGGAGCTCATAATTAGTTTGTTTTTGACTAATTATGTTATTTATTAACTGTATACCTTTCTTCTTTGCCACACCGACACAGGTCGTGGTAGAAAAACAAGCTAATGTTAAAGCAAGCTTTCAAAAATGTATTTGTTGTGATGTATTTCTTCTTTTTTCGTATTTTTTTTCAATAATGCTTTTTAATTTATAGCCATATCACGGGGGTACATAAAAAATATCCAGTCAGCCATATTGGATTTAGAATTACGTACGTCACTTAGTTATGCATGCATTGTTACACAAACGGAACTTATCTGCAAAATTTCTGCTCAATCGGTTAGGGGTAACTGTTTCTAACTTATATGCAAGATTTGATATGAACAATCATACAAAATGGTCAAATCCTCAAACGAATTTCTTTTCCACGTTCCTCTGTCTACAAAATCAAGGTCTTCAGAAGAAATTTTTAATCACAATTTCTTTCCTTAGCTGAATTAGCTTCTGCCTCTGTGAAAGTAGAACAATATTCCAAAGGAGGAATAGGTCAGCATATAAGTAAGTAATTACTTATTGCGCAAAAAGATTAGCCTATAAGTAACATCAGTGATGAAACATAATGAGAATGGCTCACTGAGTGTCTTCCAAACTAGGAAACCATCCTGTATCTTGAAGAACAGTACACTTTCAAATGCATAGTTTCATAGACTATAAGTGAAAGGAGTCAAGTAATAATATGTCATCCCATACAGCTGCGATATTGGGAAAAACGTATACTATTCCTCTTCCGAAGGTGTTGATCACAGCGAAATATTTCCTAACAGTCTTGCTTGATAGCCTGCATAAAACAGTTCCATAGAAACATAGAACATACAACAATTGACAGTACTTGGAAGAACTGTCCTTCACGGGTCGTTTACACCCAGTAATGCTGTATTTAGTGCTTTGTGTGTATGATCGTGTTCTGACGTGTTTGATAACAACTGCACACACACAAACGCTAGTGACAAACAAAACACGGCTGTTTACTTTGTTTTTAAATAAACTAGAGATATGACGGAAAAATGTCTTCTACAAAAGCCCTCGTTATTTCTAAAGGCGATAAGTCTATTGCTGGAACTTCTCCATTGGGTTGGATCAGAACATATTTTTCTTTCTTTATAAGGGAAATCATCAAACCAATTCTCTCGTTCTGCGTAGAGCTAGAGGAAGTGTCAGACTTACTAAATCCCATCTGTATTATTTCAGTTGCCCTTTTCGTTCTAGGACCACGGTTTCCCATTCAGAAATTCGCCATGACCCTGGCGGGTATCGACTCTGCTGAGCCCCTACACGTTTGCTGATATCTCTTTGAGGCGCGTGAAACAATACCCACCATTAGCGAAACGGACTCGGTCCACCTATTACCACGGCAAATCTTTCGAACTATCACACAGCCCTGGCAGAAACCATATTATGTGTTATCCTGCTGTACATTTCAAATGTAACAATCAACAAGTGAGCTATCCAATTTACTTTCCAATTGCTAGGCGTGCTGCGCAGTTTTCTTTAGCTAGTACTGTTTTGACGCACGAAGAAAGAAGTCTTCTGTCAAGATTTCCCCACACAACTGCAAACCAAGCTAGAATGTTAGATGTAACCCCGTGGTAATCGTATCCGCCTCTCATTTATTAAAACGTGACTCGTTTGCGTGCGCAAGAGTCACCCAACTGCTATTGATTGACGGTGACTGCGTCCCAACAATTACTGAAGAATTTATCGCTAGTTACAATGTATCGTATGTTCAGGAGGATTGTGTGACGGTCACTGGAATCACATAAATGTGGTCATTAATGGCCATTATTTATACGTTTATTTTAAATTATGTCCTTTAATATTACAAGAAGTTCCATACGAACAATTAGACCCTAGAAATTATGGACTACAAACTTTCTGTGAACAGTATAATTAATAATGATTGCATGTTTATTGAAATTGAGACTTATAAACTTACGCCAATGCGCCATAAATGTGATCGTAACTATTTTATTACTACCATTTCAGATATTGATTAAGAATTTTAGATAATATCATACTTAATTGTTTAATTTTATTATTATACTTTAGTCTTATACAATAGCGGTGAATTTCTAAACGACTATCTAAAACGTCGTCGCGTGCGCATATTTCATTAGACTCGGCTGTCTTTGGCTCCAGTCGTTCATCTTCGACAGAAATCACACGATGATCCGATACTTCCTTACAAAGTGTCTTACATTTGACCATTCAATGTTTATAGTAGTTCTTTAACCCTGAAACAGAGGCTCGTCGTTATCTCTTACATATCGTGTCCTTTCAGTGCCCGAGAAAGCATGTTAGACCGTTGATTCCGGCCGAACACGACCGACAACTACCTACAAGGTCATTGACTCGTTTACTTAAAGAAATTAATTTTTTACAATAAATTAAATAGAGTTAAAAAAAAGTACTTTATTTTTTCATTTTATACATATCGATAGTGTTTCATGTACCGGATCGACCTTCCACTGGATTAAAACGACCAAAATTTAACGGTAAATAATCTAGCCACTCTACTAGTTTGAGTAGGTTTATAACATTGCTATACATACTTATCCAGAAGTGCTTGGGGGAGGAGTAGAAATGATATCATTAACTTATCTTTCCACGTAGTCACAAGAACAATAGTAAGCCGTGTCTTGAAGGTTATCGACCTGTCACTATTATTGCATTGTTCTAAACAATCCTGTGCCTTCGAAAAGTACACACCTACCTACTTTTGTCTTCGCCAACTTTACCTTCAAAAGGCTAATGGGTGATTCTGTCCATAACAAGTCTGTCTAGGTGCTGGGTAATGCGCTAATTATGCTAGCTACCGATATTAATCAGTGACTTGCATAGTACATTCATTTGTATGTATACTGTGTTGTTTTAAACGGCTTGATTAGCAGTTTGATAGGAGAAAGTTTGGAATAATTCAATTAGTGACGAATTAATTGAGGAAATTGTAAGTATTTTGACGTAAATATGTTAGAAACTGATTTAATGTTTATGATTTTTTTCATATTTTCTACTAACAATCACGTGGTTCCTTCGAAAAAATTTAAATAGCGTCAAACGTTTAAAAAAAATTGCAGCATTTACCCTACTAGTCCTCCAATGTTATATGTATTGAAAACATGAATGCTTTATTGAAACTGTATAAATATGGTACCAAAGTGAAAATATTAATCAAAGTTCTGTTTCTATTTATCTCTGCGCTTCTAATTACCCCGTTTTAAGTTTCTTAATCCTCTTCTATTTTAATGTTATTAATAAAGTATATATATTAATATAATACTTTACTTCTTCGACACATTGTCTACTGAATCAGTAATCACATTCAATCAGATTGAATGTGGATATAAGAAATTAATGTCAGACGTCCACAAGGTAGCTTGTGGAATATTGTACTTCAAGGCGACGATTTTTAACTTTTAGATAAAGCCTGTTAAATTAGACACAGCTGTACGATTTGTAAACCTCTATTGTACGGTAGTAATTTTTTACTGATATAAACTAGCGCTTGACTTCGGTCTCAGAATTTAGCTTAAAAATTTAATTTTCTTGAATTCAGCTTAAATTCCCCGAAGAGTTCATACAAATCGTTGAGGTTATTTTCCAGTAAGGTAGTAAGTACTATAATTTAAGACTAGTTTCGTGGTACGTTTAAGTTCGTTCGTTCGTTTCGTATATATCTTATATACAAACTCAAGTTACCGGGTTGACCTTACAATCCTGTATTCAAATGACCTTTCATCAAACTTTTGCAAGTAAACTTAGTGTTAAACCTCTTTAAACTTTTGAATAACGTAATAAGAGACCCAATAGAAAGACAATAGGTGTGCGGACACCGGTGTCCTCTCGGTTCTTAACAGTTTAAGAGCGGTTTCGTGCTACGTCCGATCCGAACCCGTAAAAGTATGGTCCGTAGTAGCCGTAGAACTATTTCATTACAATAAAATTGTGGCGGAAGCGAGCACGCGCACTTTTCTGCATAATTACGAAAAACTGTCAATTGCGTGCCTAAAAGCGGTGGGGTAAGAGCGGATTTTTGTCGGAACGGACGTAGTGCGAAACCGCTCCATCTCCAAATAATCGTCGGTTTTAACGACGGTTTTAATTCGTAAAACCCCAGGTTTTGATCACTACACGAAGTAATAACTAAACAGGTGCTAGTTTAGCACAATATCAAGTAGAATATGTTAGTCGTCAGTCAGATAAGGTCAGCTATCTAGCCCGACGTCGCACTGGTTTCAAACCGGACCGCACTTGCTTGCATTATTGCAAGGTTCACTAGATCTTACAAGATAAAATTATTATGATACACGTAAATTGTCACTGTTTTGAAGCTATAGACAGTAAAGCTAGAACTAAATTAAGGCCCTGATCGACGGGCGAGTAAAACCGCGGTCTTATGGCTCGCCGGTGTATCATTGCAATACGAACGACGAGCCTGGCTCGCGGCTCCACATGTTTGCTGCATTTTTACAGGGCGAAACGTGACGCCGCGCCGTGACAGGCTTGCTGACTAAAACCCTTCTGTGTCCTACAGTTGCCCTTTGCGTTCTAGGTCCACAGACCCTTTTTTTACAGCTCTAATAGGGCTATATTTTTTTTTTATTGATAGAAATTAATGTTTGACTGCGATCCCACCTTGATGGTAAGCATGCAATTGATGATGGCAAGGCGCGCTACTTTATTAAGAGCAATTCACTCACTACATAACATTTTAAAAACAATCTTAATTGCTAAAGGATTGATGTACATGATAATTAAGGCAGTACATAGCGCTCATTAAAATAATATTGCTGCCTTGGAATACTAATACTAAAGTGTAATGATTTTGTTGTTGGTTTAAATGCGATGCTGCTTCGAACGTTAATGAGGTTATCAGTTTTTGAAATATTAATTACCTATATAATGATTTGACACAACCACAGATTTTATTTGTTGACTTAGGTGTTCGTAAAATAAATAAACAGACAGGCATAGCAAGAGCTAACTTGAGCCCACGAGGACCAATGCCTTTTAGAGCTGGGGCAATCCCTCCTTCGAAAGACTGTACCGTGGCCCTAAAACGCAAATGGTAAATGAAGTACATAGTTGGGTTTAAATATTTTTTCCTAATTTTCCGCAATAAAAATAGCCTACTACGACCACATGACAGAATTTTCAACATACTTAGTAGTATATATAATAGCTGATGTGGCACCAAAATCTTCAATGATACTGGGCAGGTCATGTCTCGCGCATGTCCGACAAATAGTTGGCCACAATAGCACAGAACTGGTGCCCTGACAGTGAGATGTAATCACGGCAGATCACGAATGAGATAACGGACATATTGCACAGGTTTCACCAGAACTGAATGAATGAAGCGTGGGCTCATGATTGATGGAAGGAGTGGAGGGGCAGCCTTTGTCCTGGAGTGGCTAGAAAAAAAGCCTTCACGTTTTAACTTTGGTTTAGATCAAGATTTGATTAGCTGAAGATAAGCCCTAATGTTATACAACTGTCCTTTGAAGAAGTAATCTGCACAGAAGTACCTCACCTATAATTATAATAATTTATGCTCTGCTAACACTAGAAAGTAATTAGCGATACCCAACAAAATCTGATATTTAACTTCGTAACGCGAATTTATGCTATAGATTTATAATGTTACGCAAGTCGCAACGTTTTCCTTTATTCCCAGATTAGGTGCGAGTAAACACGTGCCCTAATTATTCCAGGATTTATAATAAAACACATGCGTGAAAGCATTTCACAAGTTTCCACTGTTTACGTAAGCTTGGTAAGCTGCCCTCAGAAACTCTAAATCGGTCAACATTTTCGGAAATTCTGTTTTTTACATTAGCAGCTTGAGACTTCTGCATCTAGAAAACCTTTTAACCTTAATGATAAATAAAAACCTAAGTACTTATTTTATAAATTCGAAAGTTACTCTGTTACTATGTTTAGAAAGTACGCCTTAGCGGCAAAATCGATCTTAGCATTGGGTCTAGCTAGAGAAACACTTTTTATCAACATTCCACAAGCGATGCTGTGAGTATTAAAATAAATAATACTAATTCATCAACTCGTCCTACATGCCTACGGCCCGTTTAGGACGTCTTGTACATATTTTCATTCTGAAATTCGTCCTACGTTATTATCTAAGTGACAAAAGGTACAATCAGTAGCGAAAGTGTTAGTGTGGAAATAATAATAAGTGTCCATACAATATTATTAATTACATTTTCATTTATCAGTCTTACGCTGGCTTAAAATATTAATAATCCACGATACATTTTTTAATACATTTCTTTGGTTCTTTGTTTTCCAATATATTTAATAACTTTCAAGATTACTTTCAAATTTTATTAACAGTAGACAATTTTCTACCATGTTGGTGGCACGATGTTTCTAACTACGAACACCAACGGACCCGTCGAACAAAGCAATTTCAGTCTAAATTCAAATCCAAAATGCACAGTCAGTCACAGATAGGTAGTTTTATTGCTGTATTGATTTTGAAACAAAAGATTTTCTAACTCCATTCTATTTCAACTACATTTGCTTCAAAAGTAACGAGCATAACCATTGTTTACTTACTGATAGTAACCGTATAGACATCACGGTCTACACAAAAGATCTTTATCTTTCTTATTATCCTTATCTATATTGCTTTCATAGGTCTGTTCTATTTCAATAGTGACCACCGTGACCGTTGTATCTACTTACGTGGAAATAACCGAAAGCCTTAAATATCTACCATTCGTATTATAAAGTAAGAACTACATTGGACCGACGCACACGTGGGCCACCCTGATTTATACGTAGTGGTGCGTCGCTTGGCGTGGATCTAATATAGTAATGTAGTAGTTGGGAATACGTGGGCCACGTACGCCGATCTGGACGCGTCGGTCGCCGTCCATTTTATATGGCTGCTAGACTTGTAGAACTACATTAGATCCACGCCACGCGACATGACTCTACGTACATATCAGGCGCTGCGTGGCTCACGTGTGCGTCGGTCCAATGTATTTCCCACTATACTAATATGTATTAATCTATCTATCTACCTTTAATTTCGGATAAGTTTGAAGAACTTGTAAAATTAAAAAATAATTTATTATCCTAGAAAAAAAAAAACATTTAATAGGTGTTGACTTTTTGAATATTAAAATAATCTATGGAAAAAGAGAGCAAAATATTCAAAAAATGGTTATATTTTGTTACTAACAGTATCATTGATACAATTTGGAACAGAAACGTGGGTCGAGTTTCAGAATGAAAATATGATTTGTTTAGTCGTCGTAGATATGTAGGACGAGTCGATAAACTCATTTACTGCTGTTTTGGCTCCCAGGACAGTATAGGAATAGATAATCCCTAGGCTCATTAAACCTAAACTAAATAACAATGGTGGCCAGAAAGTAAGGATAATACAGAAACGCCCAATTTCTGGAAAGGCATTATCGATGAGTAATGCTATTATCTGTTCAAAAATAATTCAATCTTTCTCAGCAGCTAAAATCTGTCTGCATTCCTAGCATTAATACCGGAATGTAAAAAAGCAGGTATTAAGATAACAATATCATAAAAGCGAACAATATTTCACAGAAAGTGAATTATGGGAATGGAGTTAAACAATACTAATAGCTGGCTGGGAGCCATTGTCTGATAACTTAGACTTGAAAAATAAATCTCTATTCACTGCTCTGCGTAGCAAATATACGAAAACCACCCAAATATTATAAAGGCGAAAGTTTGCGAGTCGTGTGTGTATGTACGTATGTTTTTTACTTCTTCAAGCTCGAACGACTGGTGATGAACGGTACATGAATATACTATGTCCTGGTATAACACAAAGGATAATTTTTATGCCGGGAGTATGTTCTCTTGGAATAATTTTCTATTATCAGGCGGGCGAAGCCGCTGGCAGCAGCTAATACATAAATGAACGAAAATTCTTACACATTTTCTACTATAAATCCTAAGTTTTCCTAGTACCCCAACTGAAAGGCGTGTAATTTCAGTTTAATATATTCAAAATTGATGAAATACCTATTTATTATAAGTCACGTTTTACACACTTTGCTGAACATGATTTATATTGAAGCATTAATTTGACGTTCATGTTTGAATATTAACACCGACTAACATAATTATAGGCGTCGTTTAATACACGAGCTTAAGCGATTCACTAATTTGCACTTAAGTAATTAAGAAGTGAAACCATTAGTTAAATTCTGAGACCTTAATGACAATAATTTAGTCTGGCAGATTAAGACTTTTTCTTTTGTACCTACTCATTTAGTAAATTAGAATTTTGCCAAGCTTAAACTGGTAATATTAGTTAATTCGTGCATTTAACTACACGCATCTTTATTAAAGTAGACAGAGGTAGTAATTACATTGGTCATTAATTAATTAATGTTCAAAATAACACTAACCTCCTTAGTTAATGACTGGTATAAGCAAATTACTCGTTGCCATTTGTTATCTGATTGAGTAGACTGAACCTTTATAGATTTTATTTTGTTTCTTTATTATTATTATTTAGCCAGTATCAAGATCAGAAATTGTTTAGTTTTTACAGTAATTTTGAATTCTATTAGAATGTGTATGTACCACATTCTAATGTTTTTACAACATTTGGCAGCCAATGTTACATCAACCTTCTCCGCCAGCTTCTCTAAGGTAGTCTGTATGTATGACATTTTCAAAGTTAGATATACAGTTTCTTCGCGGAATGACTGGTTTATCCTAGGCTAGGTTAGTTTATAAAAGTCAGACCTGAGGATTGACTAGTCAAACCTAGGAGCACCGTAGCTTCGAGGATTGACTATAACATATATAAAAGGCAAAATTCTGACTCACTTCCTGACTCATCGACACCCAGCCCAAACCCTTGGTGCTAGAATGCTGAAATTATTAGAAGCACAGTCAAATGTTTTAGATGTTATGTAAGAATTGTTTGGTTATTTTTAACATGCAGGTACCTACTGACGTGGCCGCACTTTTGTTTCTTGGGCAGCTCTCTAACTTTAAGGGTCAGTCGATTGTTACCTGGCTAACTGGCTGGACTGTGAAGGAAGCGATTAGTGTGGACGAAATTACGTTGCCTCTTAACACTTGCTAGATAGTAGTAGCTAGCTCGTCATTGTAAAACAGGCGGGTAAATTACGCTGACTGGTGATAGTTTTATCCAGCATGTGTGACTTGATAATAAAGTCGAACTGCCGGAAGCAATGGAAGAAATGGACCAAGGCTTTTGCAGAGGTGACGTACAATACGGATCGGTATAATATGCTATGGCGTATTGAAAGAACAAGATCTAGATGAATATGTATGATTTACATCTAAAAAATCGTATCAAACCTGGATGAGAATTGCACATCCCAGGGAAGCTGGATACATTAGGGCTTAGACTCAGCAGTGGGTGTAACAAAACGTGTAATGATGATAATGATGAACGAAATATACCGTTCTTAGACGATTCTTATATCCTGGTTTTATTCAAATAAATAAAGCAGCTTGTTTCCCTTACAGAACAAGTGGTGGTCAGGCGTCGGGCCGGGCTGCTGCACCGCGCCCGCCGTGCCGAGTCGCGCCTGCGATGCGGAGCGGTCCCCGCCGCCCGCGCCTCCTCCTGCTCCGCCTGTGCTTTGCGCCAGACCCTGCTGTCGCGACGCCACGTTAGTATTCTTTATTAGCTTTTTTCTAGACTTATGAAAGTATACGGTGCAAGAGGATGATGTATGTAAGGAACGTAGAAGTTGGTGTACTGTAGTTTTTGCTTATAATCTATCAGAAAAAAGTCTGAATTTATTTACTTCTAAGAACCATATTCCGGTCCGCTTATGCTTTGGGTCAGACCCTACTGTCAAACGTTATAACGTAGAGGTGTTACGTAGTGGCAAATTATCAAATCTGAAATTAGAAACCTATTTGAATCTGAATTAGAACCTACCGCTTCATCTGTAATTTGCGTTACGTTAGTATTCTTTTTATGTATTGTATCCCTTTGTTTTTCTATACTTAGTACTAATAACTAGCGATCTGCCTTAGCTTCACACGGGTGTCATAAATCTTTGATATTCTCGACTTTACTACAATAGGCACGTATTTATAACATTTAAACTTTCTCATGAATCTGTCTATTATTGAAAACCGAATGAAAATCCGTTTAGAATTTTTTGAGTATATCGCCCACAGACACATAGACAGACAATGTTAGGGACTTTGTTTTATAATATGCAGATTTAAAGATAAGTACAATTTACACCTTTTAGTAATCATTTCGGAAGAAAAATTGAAAGTTTATTGAAAAATTTAGAAAAACTTCTCGCTTGGGTTTTTTTTCTATTTCTTCTTATCTTTTTCCAAGTTAATACCGAAATCATTGCAAATACTTGCTAGCTAGTAGTTGTATTAGATCTGAACTTAATAGTCTGTACTCATTACGCTTAAAATTGAAGTGTCTGTTTTATAATATAAAAATAACATTATTTAACATAATATTATTATATTTATCTCGGAATCGACTGAACCGATTCTGACGGGACTTCTGCTAGATAGCTGATGGTATAAGTAGTAACTTAGGCTACCTTTATTTTGTAAAAAGATTTAAGTACCGAACAAAAAAAACTTCTTGTAATTGTGAACAAATAAATTGCATTGTGCTGTTTTACGAATTGGACGCGGACGAAGTCACGTACGCCAAAAAGTTTTTAACAAATCTGAGAACATCGCCATTATCCCATCCTTCATTGGCAAACGCCAATCAAGGATCACAATAGCTCCGACGCCATTTTTATTAGAGCAAATAACTGATAGTGTTACTCAAGCCCCAAGCGGACACCGGTGTCCGCACACCTATTGGCTTTCTACTGTCTCTAATTACGGTATTCAAAGGGTTAAATGAACAATAGACAATTTAAAAATTTATAAGATGGCCATAATGTTAATGATTTACTTACGTACACTTTACAAAGCTAAGATAAAAAGACACATAATACAATGTTACTTTGAAATACAATAGCTACCCCAATAAAATATTGTTTTACAAATAACCTAGGAATTCAAAGCCTGTGAGATTATTATATTGCAAAAAATAAAGGAAAGGACACCCAACTCGACACCGTTATTATATTCGTACTTTAATGGCTATTTAAAACAATGACGATGGAACTCTATATTCGGTAATTTTGAATGCACCCCTATGTGCGGCGTTCTTTTTTAAAATTCGGCTTTAACTTTAGCTACGATTAGCCAAATGGGTAAGGCTAGCCCGCTAGGAAAAAAAAAGACCGCTAGGAAATCATTTGTCACGAAGCAAACCAGGGAGAACTTTCCTAGGATTTATTTTTTTTGCGAAATAAAACTGCCAGAACTCTAACATAATTTTGAGAGGAACTGCAGCTGCAATAAATAACCAGTTGAATTGGTACGTCCAGTGAATTTTACTCGTAATTTTTCAACTCGCGTTTTGGAATGTTGTACTACATAGAGGTCTGTTTTGGTTCACTCACAACGATAGTTTACTTTCAATAGACTAGAAGTACGACACTGTCGTTAGAAAACAACTGAACTATTCATAGCATCAACATCTAATTTAAAAACAAGTAAACATTTTCATACTATTGTGCCGTTGGAACCGAGCTCGTACGCTGCTCGGGCGCAGGTTGCCGGTACTTATTGAATGGGACTTACAATACGGGGAATTCGGGTATTCAGACCCCTCACTACCTGAACCCCCCGCCCCCCTCGGCTACCCTCGGCTACCTTGGCTACCCTCGTTAGTTTCGCGTCATTCGGGCCCTCAACCCCTACGATGCGCACACGCTTCCTTCCGCGACTCGATTTAACAGAAGTTTTAATAAAACTATCGTTTTTACTGGACTGGTTATGATATTAGTGATTTTGTGTACAGTGTACTGTGTAATATAGTGAATAAAGTGATTGTGTAGATATTAGTGTAGTTACAATGGATCTGTCTTTACCTAGAATCAAATTTGAGTCTGACGACGAATATGAATACGACGATTTTGATCATGAAGAGATGTAAGTTGATGATTTGATTATAAACTTTAGTACTGCTGAAATTTAATTAAAACCTAGCTGTCTTTCTGTGTTAAATCAAATGCACTGTCCCATGAAGTACCAACCCTTCCGAAGTTCCGATGCGTGCATTATTACTTTTTCATAAAATCTGTTGGTAAATATCAGTATTAATTAAAAGATCGAGTACCTATGTTAATTACGTCCCCGTTTCACTTAACATAATTGCAAATTATGTACTTGATAATTGCGATATGCAAAATCGAATATTGGACACGCAGGTTTCTAGTAAAACATTTTAAACTTTAAAAATTGTATGAAGCTTAGTACCACATTCTGTAATTTAGAGTTTCATAAATTTTAATCCCGTTAGATGTTAGTTGTTTTTAAGCAGATCGAAAGGCTTTCTTTCTTTCAACTATTACTCATTATTATTTAAAAATCACATTCCTCTTTATCTGTAAATTGTACTTTCGCTTTCGCAAAAAGTGTTTCACTTGCATCTGTGTTCGTAAATAATAATAATTAAACACGTCCCTTACTTTCATCGTTATTTCCAATACTATTGAAATACATTTTGTTATTTTAAAACTTATTTTCCACAAGATAGAGTTCAAAATCCTTTAAAGCCGTATTTGATTTATCAGAAGTGGCCCAAGTTAGGCCCGATTGCAGACATGAGTGTACGCCGTTTGGGGATTTTTTCGAACGGGAATTGGTGTGTGGGTTCCTTTTAATTTTTTGTGGATAAATTATTTTAGGGTTTAGCAAAAACCTGTGAGCTCAGAGCAAAGTGTAATGTACATAGGTGCATTTAGAGACGAACAGATAGTTCAGAAATGTTTGAGTATCACTTGTGGAGGATGTTTGAAGGCTTCCTAACTTTTTTGTTACTTCTGATTGTGTAGTAGGTACATCATGAACACTGTTAATTATTAATTACCCTTCCAATAACTAAACTATTCAGTTTCTGTAACTGGTCCCCTGGGTCTTTTTAACCAGAGCTGCAATTGAAAGTTTCCGTACATCGTAGTCGTCATAGTAGTAGTGGTCATGGCTGTCCATGACAGCTTTGTCAAGAGTATACCCAATGCGAAGAAGAGATGGTTCTTTGTTGGTTCTTCAGCTGAAGTATGGAGTTTGCTTTCATTGATTTATGGTATACTGAAAAGTTGGTAATCAGGCAGTCTAATCTCTTCATCAGATGAAGAGAATAGACGGGTTGTTCTCAAAGATCCATGATTCTATTGTGCTTAATTTCCCACCGAGTCCATGAAAAAAAAGCAAATATCGCGTATTGAAATGTTCCTATAGCAATTCCCAACGGGTCCACGAGATGTGTCCAAAGTACAGTCAGTAAAAACAATTTCTTGTTTATCTTAATCAGTTTTTAAGCCTTGGGAAAAAGAAATAATTACTAACTACGATTATTTTGATTTACTTTGATAATTCGGAAATTATGATTTATAATTTTCAAGTCTAGTGTAAAATAAAAATAATTTACTTAATTTGTTATAAAACTGGTTTTTTTTTTCATGTTTATGACTATTCACCTTTTTGGAGACATACATGCACCAGCACGTCAATCTACCCCAATCTGTCAAATTTTACCAATCGAACATTAACCTTCCACTATTCTGATAAGGTTGAAAATCTGTTAAAGAAATTTGACAGATTCAGATAGGTTGATGTGCTGGCGTCTGTACATAAATACTGCGTATATGAAATAAAAATAATCATTGTCTTTTATTTCTAAGAAATAAAAATAATAAACATTTATCTTATATCAAAGCTTTTACTTTACTGCTGACTGCACCAAACATTGTTATGGACACTTAGGGAATGAAAATAATTAATATTTGAATACTGTAATTAGAGACACAATAGAAAGACAATAGGTGTGCGGACGCCGGCGTCCTCTTGGGAAATAATGAATTAAAATGATATGGACTTATTGGGAACTAATGTTCGAACTTACATTTTTCGAGAACAATGAACTCGTGGACCTTTGGGAACGACCTGATCGACCTGATACTTTTCAGTACACCATAATTGCTGATATGGAATGTCTATGGGATTTTTTCTTCTGTGTGTAAGGTACCCTTTGCGCTCCAGGGCCACGGTAACTTTTTCGAACAATCCCGCAGCCCTGGTAGGAATTAAATTACTGATATGGGATATCTAGGGCTAGAAAAATCATCTAGCTTATCAACGACCAATACCTACCAAGGCACTGTTCTCCTTTGGGCTGACTTTTCAATAGCCAGATAACGTTTAACTTAGAAAAATCAGACCTGGGCCAATAAGAAACTTCGAAATAGTCACATTTTTAACCACTTCTCTTCTGTGAACAGTGTCGGAGATAGCATCGAACAACGTCACGTCGCTGAAGAAGTCGGCGTCGGCAGCGGGGGAGGCGCGGGCGCGGGCGGCGCGCGGCACAAGACGGCTCCACAGGCCGCAACGACGACGGCGCACAGCAAGCAGCTGGCGGCGGGCGGGGCCAACCACCCGCCCCAGCCGCAAGGTAACCACAAACGTAATGTCTTTGTTGTTATACCTACTCTTACATACACACACACACACTAACGCACGTTAAACCTTCTCGAAACAAACCCATAGGAATCATCGCCTATGTTCGAGATGTTAAGTCGCAACGTAAAAGCGTTCTTTGTAATTTCTCATTTGCTTCGGAACTATTATTATAGTACGCGGCAAATAAGTTGAACCATTTGCGATTACAAGCAGCCCCCCCCCCACTTCGATTGAGACCCGAAGCTGAGCTTTATAGGGTGTATAGCTCCATTTATAGGGTGTGACCCCTGAGTTTGTTTCGGTGTTTCTTCTCAGGGTAGTCCGCTAGGAAATACCG
The DNA here is from genome assembly GCA_958295575.1 of Leucania comma. Taxonomy (NCBI): domain Eukaryota; kingdom Metazoa; phylum Arthropoda; class Insecta; order Lepidoptera; family Noctuidae; genus Leucania; species Leucania comma. Next base: position 14,490,052 of record OY282477.1, on the reverse strand, counting down.
GCCTCATCTAGCTTTAACTGACGAAAAAATTGACGTGCAAATTTTTTTTAAAAAACCTATTTTCAAAATAAATATCATTTATCATCCCTCTCTAACTAGCACACCGGACATTTGAACACATCACAGTAAGGCCCCTGGTCGGATTGGCCAATAGTTGGTGCTGCTTAACTTATGGATTTGATAGTCACTTTGACATGTGTTGTCTTTATTGTTAAACCTCCTTATAATTTGCTATTAAGACCTTAAGGTGGGCCTTCTGCACTCGCATATCGACAACATCGAGCATGGTTTAAAAGCTTGTTGCTTGATCTAAAGCAATCCAACGCAATGTTTGATGAAAAGGCAACGCGAAAAAAGCGAGATAACGCCTGAAAACTCTGTTGGCATTCGGTAATTCCGTGATTTATTCAAATATTTCACAAAACTTGTTCCGAAAATACGTGTTTTTTAAAACTCTTAAAAGTTTTTGGGAAAAATTGTGGTCTTCGGACGTACTTTTTTTATTTTTAATATATGATTACATTATGGAAGGCCAAAATCCACGTAAAATGACAGATTTTCAAAGATCTTTCCTGGATTAGTTTTACACAAATTTATATTTTAATTTCTATATAAGCCTAGATAATGTTCACAAGATATCTGTGTATTCAAAATATCTAGGGGAAAAATGCGTCATAAAACCAATGTATTCGTACTCACACATGCGCACTAACTTATAAAGAATTTTGGATAGTTCGAGTTTTGTCTGGTCAAAGTAGGATCGGATTAGAAAGTAATTACTGTACAAATGTAGATCTGACCCATTTTGGTGACCAAATATATGCATATATTTTTGTTCAAGGCATAAGATTGAACTCAAGCCCCTACAAAATTGATAATTCAATGTCGAGAACTTATAATTAAATCGTCAGAATTTGCAAACTCAGAATCATATCTTCACTATATCTAAATCAATCAAATCTTCTCAACTTCACTTGAATTCGAAATCTCAAATTCGTTGAATGCAAACAGATCAATAACGCGCTACAGCGAATTCTAAGACTTGATTTTAAAAACCTAGAGTTCCCTAAAATCTGTAATGAATTTTGTTTAATTGCCTGACTAAGAATACGATTCATCGGGATTCATTCATTTTGAAACCTAATGGGCGCGTTACGAAAATAATTGTACTGATTTTTAGTAATGTTTCTCATTAATCGAAGGCAGTATTTGTCTTAATTAATTTCAAATGAAAACTGGAGAATTTGCTATTGTGTTGGTTTTTTTCTTAAATTATATTCTAATTGTCTAAATGGTTTACTTAATCCAGCTGGGTTAGCTCTGTACTATCACATTTACCGATACTAGAGTAAAACTAGAACTGTTATTATGACAAGGGAAAAAATATAGAGAACTAGCTTTTGCCAGCGGCTTCATCTGCTTGAATGTTGGCTATTGCAGACGTGAAGTCGAATTCGAAGTAGCCTATGTCCGTCCGTCCTTGGAGTTCAAGCTTACTCCATACCAAATTTCATCTAAATCGGTTCAGTAGTTTAATCATGAAAGCATAACAGACAGACAGAATTACTTTCAAATGTATTAATAAGTACCGAATTATCAAGTATGTAATTAAAATAAATATCTTATAAATTAATTTAATTATTATTGTTGAGTTGTTTTCTTGAGACTGGACATCATCCAATGAGAATGCGCTTGACATTTTAAATGTCGCAATCAGAATATCCAACTTACAAAAATTTTATTACTTGCACTTTTGCCCAACCTTGGCATTACAACTTCTAGTAAAAATAATATCAAAGTTTTATCTAAAATACTATTGTATTGTTATTATATCAACACTATTTTTCCATCGTTAGTTTTACTTTCTTGCGACCAATCCCTCAGAAAGAACACACTTTACAAAAACGAAACAATTTTTCTGCTAATTAACTTCATTATCATGTCTTAGATAAACCTAGTCTTCAGATGGTTGTATAAAAAATAAGCCAGCTTAACAGGAGGTAACCAAACCGAAGTTCTCGTGGGAACCAATCTGTAGTTTATTTGAACTTTCATGGACTATCCTTTGACAACTCCACTCAGAATAAGTGTTTACATTGACACAGCAAACAGTACCTTTGTACACATCGAGTAGGCTCAAGCTGAGAATATCATCTATTCTCTAACTTAACGTTAACATAGATTGATTAACAGTTTTGTTAACACGATTAACGATTGCTTGAGCGCATTCTAATGTGTACCATTTAACTACACTTCATTTGTGTTTTGTCTTTCTTCACCTATTTTTACTAGAGCCCGTCATCTCATGTCTTTTAGAATTCTCCTCACTTCTTTGGACTTCTAAAAGGTTTTCAATTCTAACACTGTATAATGAAATACTAAAACTTCACAGCAAAATGTGATGACTGCAATTAATGTGTGTATTTCTAAGTGTTAATAGATCCGCAATATATTAGACAGTAAATGTTGTAATCATAGTCGTAATGTCCACTTATATTAAACAACAGTTGTCTGCAAGTGTCCGGATCCTATACATTTTAATAAGTCTATTTCTATCGCCACTTCACCACCGAAGGCCATTTTGAATAAATCATAATTATAAAGCCTTTCAAACAGCTTAATAAGCTGTTGCTTGTTAATTTGAATACAAAATTTCACAATTTCGCAGCGCTTTTGAAGTGACTCGTTCATAGTAAGTAGTGTCGAGTCGCAAGCTTGTCGCTAATAACTTCTAAATCTAAAATAACCCCATTTTTCTCAGTTGAAATGCACAACTGGGAGAAATGACATTCAATTGACAAAACCCTGTCTTTTTTTCTTCCCCAGATCAACAAGGCAACAAAAAAAATGATAATTCTAGAAGACCTACAGCTCGAACAAAACGTGAGATCTATACACACATATTTTATACTATAACCTTTTAGAAGTCCAAACAAACTTATCTTATGTATCATTACTATATCATTAAGTCACGAAACTATGGAGACATTTACCAAAACTGTTCTGTTTATTCATTCATTAACTTTTCAATGGTTGATCGAGCAGTTTCGACTAATATCTTCACAGTTCTCTGGCATCCGAGTGTACTTAGTGGTCTAGACGCATGAAGCTAATATGTCGCTCTCCTATATCTGTACATGCGGATGCGGCTGGTCCTGCGACTGCGACACGACGCGACACGACTGCTACACAACTGTTGTGACTACAGGCTCCGGCTGCGGTGGCGATGGCGACTACCAGCTGGTGCAGCATGAGGTGCTCTACTCCTCGTCCAATCGGTGAGTAACAACAACTTAATATTTAAATATGCCACCTGGTAAAGTTAAAAAAGTTCTTAATGTCACGTGGATATCCCCGAAAATAAATGAATTGCAATTTTTGTTTTTATATTTCATTAATGACTGTGTATAAGACAAGGATCGGGCGCTCTACCTTGTGGAAAGTGGTAACAGAACAGCACAGTTACTCTTTTAGAATATCAGGGCGTCTAAGAATTTCTCCTTTTCAATATTTTCGTCAGGCTGCGAAATATGCCGCACAGTTTTAAACTGAAGTAAAAGAGAAGAAAGCAAAAACATACTCGTATAGCCGCGAGGAGGCTTTCTATCTATTTAGCAGTTACATGCTAGTTTAATTCCCACAGTGAAGACCCATCCCTACATAAGTAATGCATCTTAAATATATGGACCCAAGCTAAGTACATCGCGTCGTGAGATCGTCGCTATAATTGGTCGTAGGTACCGATACGATCTCACCACGAACAAGGCGGGACTGTTGATTATACAGATTGATCTTGATTAACCAGAAGTACTGCAACCTTCCTCGCAATGGAATATTATGAATACGTTACAATATGCCTGCGTTTTGCAGTGTAAATGTTATTGTAGGACGTTGGCTAATGTTGTTATATTCCGACATTAGTTTTGCAATAGGTTCTTTGTTACATGTAACTAGACAGGCATGTTAGATTTAACCAGACTCCTCTTTTCTTTATTGTAAAATAGACTATTTCTGAGTTTGTATGTAGCGGACATGACAATGTTGAGGCGGATTGTGACGAGAATGAATAAAATGAGAAAATTAGTACATTAGAAGAAGTTTGAAATCGTGAAATGCATCAGAATCTGAAAAGTTAAAAAGGAACCGTTTAGATAAAAGGGTTCTCTGGGTATGATCACGAGAAGAGGATGGACAAAACGCTCCTTACTAAAAGAATTAAAAGTTTACATGTGGACGATAGAGAGGGAGGCCAAAGAGAAGATGAAAGATTGTGTGAGGAGTAACGTGTCAATGAAAAGGGAATCGGTGCTAGGACAGAATGGAAGAAGAAAAAAAAAGTGTTTTACCGATACTAAATAATGGGACAAGGGCAGGAAGGTGATGAGGCTATTTGTACCGTGTACCGTGAAACTGATAATTTCTTACTCATCTAGCCTTTTTCAAGTACATTGCGATTGGTTATCACTGAGCGAAGCTAAATAGCAGTACTTCACATGGAACCAATCCTTATCCTCCACACGATATCTCTTTGAGACTATGTCTTTACTCATCACATCTCGTATACTAATTCTACAACGTACACTTCAATGATGGTTACTAAGAATATTTTTCCTCATTCTGAAGACAGCATCACCATTAAGCAGGGCTATAGATGATGGATAATTTTTATGCACATTTCCTCCTCCTTGCGTAGTTTGCCCTCAATACTGAGGGTCGGGACCTAGACGAATAACTTTCTTGTGGACAATATTCTGCCATGTTGTTGCTTCGGCGTTGCAAACGGATTCGGACGAAGTCCTGTGTCTAGGTCTTTCCCCGTTATCAATACCTTTTCAGATTATCACCTTTCATTCTAGCAATGCGACCAAACTATTCAAAGCTTCTCTGTTGGCATATAGACGTCTAGGTACTCTAAAATATCGAAATCATTCCTAGCTGAAGTACGCTCTAATCTTTATCTACTTTATTGAAGTCATTTTACGAAATATTTTTTTATTCAGTCTTTTTTTATGCGTCAACAATCATTGCATTTACGCTCTCAGTTCTGAGTAGAAATCCTTGCGCTCGTTTCATTTATCAACGCGTCCTTGCATTCGTTCTAGTCTTCCAAATGCATTATTCATATTCCCTACTACACACTTTTAAGTTTCATTTTAAATACACTTTTTATTTACGACTCATTGGCACTGATTCAGACCGGTAATTGGGTTTTACTAAAAACTAATGTTCGGAATTTTACATCTATAAATTTTGAATCTTCATTTCCTTAATACTTCGAGATTTATCTGCTAGTCATATAGATAAGCAAATTTTTTTTTTTTTTTTTTTTTTTTTTTTTTTTTTTTTTTTTTTTTTTTTTTTTTTTGAAAAAGGGCGGGAAACTTCGATTTGAGCGGGCTTGTTTCTTCGTTTCAAAATTAAAATTTAATTTTTTGTACAAAGGATTGACGTAAAGTAGTTGTGATTGTATATATTTATTACTCTAATATTATATTTCTTTAGGATTAGTGTGTATATTATCCTGTAAATATTGGGTAAGTTTTAATACATTCTTTAAAAATGGGTGATCCACCCGAAGACCCCGGGGGGACAGCAGTGCCTTCAGTGGCTAGCTATGTTAATATTTTAAGTTGTAGTAGTAGTAATAATAATGAATTAAATGCACAAAACCCGATTGATATGCTTATTGCTGCCGTAGAATCTTCTATGGACACAGATTGTTCGGGATCAGATATGAATAATAAACTCAAACGAAAACGCATTACATCTCGGGTTCTGTGTACAACCTGTAATAAAAAAAAAAGGAGACAAGGATCTAAGATTGAAAAGCCGAATGACTGTAAATGTTTATTGAAAGCGCAGCAGGAAACAATAAGCACTGAAACTGTTTTACAATCTCAAGGACAATTGCAAAGCCAAGAAGAGTCCCCTCGTTTACCTATTGGTCGCAAATTATATCAGGCGTCTGATGTAGCACCTTTCGTTATACATGTACAGAAAGAAATATACTCCAGTAATGATGGGGTGACTCTCCATCCTGTTACTTTTGGCCGATTCCTGAAAAGAAATAACATTAAAGGCATAGTTAATGGTAGTATTAAACGCATAGGACGGAACCGTATAAGTTTAGGATTCATTAATCACGCAGAAGCCAATCTATTCTTGTCAAACAATAAATTAAAATCCGAAAACTATAAAGTTTTTATTCCCACTTTCAACATAACAAGAATTGGAGTAATTAGAGGGGTACCATTGGACTGGAGCGATGATGAAGTAAAATCTAATATTTCAGTACCAATTGGGTGTGGTCCCGTAATGAAAATAAGGAGGCTGAGAAGAAAAATTACGGTTAATAATATTAGACAATTCGAAAACACAGGCACTGTAGTCATCACCTTTGATGGCCAAGTGCTGCCAACGCGTGTTTTCATGTGTTACACAGCACTACCAGTTTCGTTATACATTTACCCAACTGTGCAATGTTTCAACTGCTGCAGGTATGGGCACATGAAAAGCCAGTGTAGGTCAACCGCGAGGTGCTATAAATGTGGTCAAGGCCACTGTGGTGACAATTGTAATGTCGAGGAAGATTTTTATTACTGCTGTCAATGTAATGGAGCTCACCAAGCTACTAGCAGAAAATGCTTGGAGTATCAAAGACAAAAAGCTATAAAAGAGACTATGAGTAAAAGCTGTGTCTCTTACATGGAAGCAACAAAACAACACCCTCCATCATCAAAAATTACATATGCTGATGCATTACTGTCTTCTCCTCCTCCTCCACCAAGTCCAACCCGAGTGTTCAATAATCCTCCACACACTGCTCCTTTACATGTTTCTCAATCATACAAAAAGACCGTATTTCTGAAACCAAAACCACTCCCAAAAGTTTCTAAGGGATATGATCATCTAGCCCATTCTGAAATAATAAGACAACCAACATTATCTTCTACACCTATTTTTAATCATGAAAGCTCAAATAATATAGATAATGTAAATATTTCTGAAACTATAAAACTACTGATCCAATTGCTGTCTCAGTCAAACATTGTTTTACCGGCCAACGTTGCAACAGTAATTAATACTTTATATCAAATTTATAATAAACCTAATAATGGATCACAAGGCCAAAGTAATTCAGTGGAATTGTCGAAGCTTAATTAATAAGAAACCTGCTCTAATAGATATAATTAACATATATGCTCCTTCCATTATATGCCTGCAAGAGACCTGGCTTAAAAAACAGTCCATTTTTAAGATTCCAGGTTTCACTTGCATAAGATCTGACAGGGATGATGGGTATGGTGGAGTAGCCATACTTGTTAATAATCTCCTTTCCTACACTCCCCTTTCACTTCCCTCATTGAGTAGTGGTATTTCAGTAGTTGCTGCTATTGTAAATAAAATCTGTTATGTTTCTATATATTTCTCTCGACCTAGTTTAAGTATTTTTGATGAAATTAATCAGCTTTTTAATTTTCTTCCAAAACCATTTATATGTTTGGGGGATTACAATTCCCACCATACTGTCTGGGGTTGCTCTTCCAATAGTTTCTATGGAGAGCAATTACTAGAATTAATTGATTCCCATGGTTTATGTATACTAAACACAGGTTTACCAACTCGTCTCACAAGTCCTACAGAGAGTATAAGTGCTCCAGACTTATCCATCTGTACATCTGACTTAGCTTCAGCATTATTATGGCACCCTCTTGAGTCCACACATGGTAGTGATCACTTCCCGTTAATAATCTCTCTCCCCTTCAACAAACCTGTAAAACAGATAAAACAACCCCGAATAAAACATAAATTAGAAAATGCAGATTGGAATTTATACAAAACAAGGGTAGAGAGTAAAATATCACAATTGCCTGAAATATTTTACTCAAATGTGTCTGCCTCTTCTGAATTTTTAGCTAAAACATTGATTGAAGTAGCAGATGAAACTTTTCCAATTAAAAGCATGGGTTGTGATAAGATACCATCGCCCCCATGGTGGGATCAAGAATGCACTCATGCAGTGAAATTAAGAAAGGATGCAGAGAGGCAATATTGTACAGTAATGTCTGATGAAAACTTTCAGATATATTCACAGGTCTCTAAGGAAACACAGGAACTTCTTAAAAAGAAAAAATTTGAAGCCTGGCGTAGATTCTGTGAAACTTTGAGCCCCAATGTAAAGTCTACCATTGTGTGGCAAAATATTAGAAGATTTAGATCTGCCTTTAATAGTAACCAACAAAATAAGATTCCTCCAAAACTTGCTGAACAAATCATGGACCGTCTTGCACCCCCGTTTGTACCTGAAGAACTAAGTGTGGTTTCACCCTTACCTTCAATTCCTGCAATAGCCGATAACCATAACATAGATCTTAATTCTCCTTTCACAATGAGTGAATTGAAAGGAGTACTTTCATCTCTGAAGGATTCAGCTCCTGGGGAAGATAGTATTCCATATTCCTTTATAGTAAATTTGGACGATAATAGTCTGAAATTTTACCTTTCCGTAATAAATACAGCTATGATGACAGGAAGTATACCACAGGCGTGGAAAACTCAGTCACTAGTTTTATTATTAAAGCCGGACAAACCCAGAACAGATCCTTCGTCTTATCGTCCTATTGCTTTAGCATCCGTTTTAGCAAAGATAGCAGAGCATCTGATTAAAATTAGACTTGAATGGTATCTCGAACACCACAAATTGTTGACAAAGAGTCAATTCGGTTTCAGAAAGGGAAAGAGTACAATTGACAGCTTAAGTCTGTTCACTACAGATATACGATTAGCTTTCTCTGGAAAAGACTCTGTGGTAGCTGCTTTTTTGGACATAACTGCGGCTTATGATAATGTTAATATTTTAATTCTAAAGAAGAAATTGTATGCATTAAATATCCCATGTAATTTAGCTAACTTTATTATAAATTTATTATCAGAACGGTTCATAAAATACTCTTCTACATTTGATCAAAGCACTAATATTATTCGAACAGTTTGGAAAGGATTGCCGCAGGGGTCAGTCTTAAGCCCAATATTATATAATATATATACTTCTGATTTGGATTCTGCCTTTAAGAGTAATACTAATGTCCTGCAATACGCTGATGATTTGGTCCTTTATGTTTCTGGTAGTTTGGTAGAAGATATTTGTAAAACGTTATCCAATTCATTAAAGGATTTAAAGGTTTGGCTAGATGATAATGGTTTGGAACTATCACCGACTAAAAGTGTAGTTGTCCTTTTCACAAGGAAAAAATCACCCCCTGTAGTTAATGTGTTCTATGATGGATCTCTTTTGCCTGTGAAAAATCAAGCAAAATTTTTAGGAGTAACTCTGGATGCTAAACTTACAGGAGTTCCCCATTCTGATAACGTTTTGATGAGATGTGAAAAAAATTTAAATATTCTAAGATGTCTTAGTGGTGTCTGGTGGGGAGCTCACCCTTTTACTATGAAAATTTTGTATAATGCGCTTATTAGAAGTGTGTTAGATTACGGCACGTTTTTGCTGCATCCAGGAAATATCGCGGCTTTCAAAAAATTGGATAACATACAGGCAAAGGCGTTAAGAATTATCATGGGTGTGATGAAATCGAGTCCTATTAATTGTTTACAGGTAGAATGTTGCGAGCCTCCTTTATCAATAAGAAGGCAATATTTGTCTGATAGGTTTTACATCCGTAACTTGCAATTAAATAATCATCAATTGTTTCCTAAAGTGCGTATTCTTGCAGAACAAGTAGAGTCCTCCGACTACTGGCGTCATAAAGATGTGCCATGTTTAATAAAAAGCTTCCAAAAATGTCGTGATCTTGAAGCTCCGATACAGCAAAGCCAACGTCTTCCTTTATATGAATACAGCTATAGTGCCTTAATTTTAAATCCACAGATTAATTACAACATAGGAATAAGTAGAAACGATATTAATCCAAACGCTGAATTTAATCGAATAATTAATAGTGATTGGGCTACATGGCATTGCTTATTTACTGATGCTTCCAAGCATTCGGAAAATGACTGCGTTGGAGTTGGAGTTTACCATTCCCAGTATAAAGTTATCCAACAGATTAAATTGCCGCCTCAGTCTACCGTCTTTACTGGAGAATGTTTTGCGATTTTCAAAGCAGTTGAATACGTGATCCTTGCAAGACTATCAAAGGCAGTCATTTTCAGCGACTCTTTAAGTGCGTTGCAGGCCTTATCGCGTTTTCCTTTTAAAAGTAATAAACAATATCCGATTATCTTTGCTATTAGAAATTTGTTATTAACGTGTTTATGCATGGGTTACAGTATTGTCGTTGCATGGATTCCTAGTCACGTTGGCATATATGGAAATGAAAGAGCTGACAGATTGGCTAATGAGGCGATTCGAGTGGGTGATATTGTCCCTTACCATAATTATTCGCATGACTTAATTTGTTTAGCAAAAACATATTTAACAGAAGCGTGGAATAGATTTTGGGTCGATAGTGCTCCCAAGGGGAAGTATTACCGATGTGTACAGAAATCTATTCCAAATAGACCGTGGTTTTTTGAGCTTAAATTAAATAAAAGAACTACTTCTATTCTCTGTAGAATGCGTTTAGGTCATGTTTGTACACCATCTCAATTGTTTAAGTTTAAAATTGTTTCTAGTGCTAAGTGCTCCTGTGGCGAATACGGGGATATAAATCATATTTTCTTCAACTGTCCACAATATGATCGGTCCAACTTTATTTCTCAACTCCTTTCGATCCGTGTTCCTTTTCCCACCTCTATTATTTGTTTACTATTCAATAATAATTATGATATATATAAAATATTAGCTCAATACATAGAAAGTAATAATATTCAAATATAATATATTTACCTATGTATCTGTCTATCACAACTCCTTACTAATCCTTTCTGATTTTCCTTTCATTATTTTTATGTTTCCCTAACTTTTTAATTGGCTAATGCTTTTGCGAAGCCAGGAAAAAAAAAAAAAAAAAAAAAAAAAAAAAAAAAGCAAATTTTTACTATGGTGACTATATAATAATAACACCTACTACAGTCACAATGTTTTGTCAAATTAAGGCTTATACTGTCTAATCTGTCCTAGCTCAGAGGACACCGGTGTCCTCTCACATCCACGCCACTATAGGCCTTAATTCCGATGTTTAGAGTCTACTTTTGTATGAACAAGTTTGGTAGTTGTGGATCTACGTGCTAAGGTGCGAGCAGACGTACACCAAGCGTATAATGGCGAATACGCGTCTATGAAGCTACGCGTCCATGGACAGTAGGCGTAAAGACTTATGCTATTGTAATTTTTGGGTTAAATCACATTATTCCTATCGTTCAAGAAATCATTCCCACATTTTATCCTTTTACGTTCCTGCTACTGGAACTCTGACCTCCTTTCTAGTGTTAGAGAGAGATGAAATCATTAAATAATCTACAAGTAATAACGGTTCTTAGGAAGGTGACCGAAGATCGAGGTAGCTAGCCAATAGTGAACTGCTGTAGAATAATGATGATGAAATGTTCTACAAAACATCTACAACACGGCCTCATAAAGAACAGAGGAAACAGAGAAATTACAAAAACCAACAATCAAGTTAGTTACAGTAGGAAAAATCTGTTCGGCTTAACAGACCCTAACTTAAACCCTTAGGCCATGCTTACGGAGATGCGGCGCGTTGGGCGTTTCGTCGTACATTGCAGCAGCGGACCGCGTCATCGCTCGCGCAAACAAAAACATATGGCAATGTACGACGGACCGCCTGACCCACCGCGCAGCGCGCCGCGTCTCTGTAATCGAGCACTTAAAAAACTGACCATGCAAAACCGATTCTTAAGTTATAAAATTATGCTACTTATTAATCGGTATGAACTTCATAATAATATAGTATTGGAGCAGCCTAGCAATACAAATAAAAAAGAAGAGCATTCTATAATTAGTTAAAATTATTATAACTCCGCAAGTTGATACATGATCTAGGTGACCTAAGTTGTTGACCTTTAAATGCTTCACTTCTTTTATGGATTGCTAATAATAAAACCAGATTTCTGTTATCCTAATGCAGTGCAAACGCCTTTTCTCACTTATGTACTAATCATCAGTAAACTTAAACTTTCCTAACTTATATTTTCACACTGCTGGAAAAAGGTCTACCAAGTTTCTAAATTGCCTTCTGCGTTCGATATCAAATGACCGCCTATAAGTTTCCGTTTCCTATGCCTCCTTAGCAGAGTTACCTTGGTTATAAATATATGTAACGTTATATTTTTGTATTACAGGTACGAGGTGTTGGAGTTCCTCGGGCGAGGTACCTTCGGGCAGGTGGTGAAGTGCTGGAAGAAGGGCACCAACGAGATAGTCGCCATCAAGATCCTCAAGAACCACCCAAGCTATGCTCGCCAAGGACAGATTGAGGTAGGATACTATTTTGTTTATTTCACTTTTAATAAGCTAAAAGAGGATTTCGACCATTTATATAAGATGAAAAAAAAAAACCTACACCCATCAGGATTGGTTGTTGTGGCGTCAATTCGGAGAGGCCTCTGTCCAACAAACAACTGTTTTTCGGTCAAAATGATGATGTTGAAGATGATGATGACCCGTCAGAGACAGATTTAGTGGAAAAGGCCTGAAGAAAGTTTTGTATAGCGATGTTTGGCTATAAGAGTAGGGTTCCCTCTCCTAGAGAGGAGGCCTGATTCCCGGCAGTGGGAACATTATAAGGCTGATGCAATGCAAGAGTAGGGAAAGGTCAAGACGATGATGATTTAGCTTTTGCATTCGTGTTATAAAGAGTTATAGCAGTCGTTGGCGTGTGGAAATGGTTGCTATTCGTTGTTTACCTATCTTTTTCTTGTGCTTAAATAAGGGGTCACCTGTGATTGGTTGTCCTTATTTTGGCGAACCAATCAAATGATTGTAACATTTTGGCAATAGATTTGCATAACAGAGATTTCATTAGGCATTCAGAATTCGAAGTATGAAAACATTTTTAAATGATTAGAAATATAATCATAGATCTCGCATTGAGTGGATCTTTACAATCATAAAAACTTGTTGCATTTATCAGACAATGGAAATTTTACCGTTTCGTATATGTATAACCGTGACTGGCTAGTTATACCAGTCATAACCAACCCGTAACTAACCGTAGACAAATAGAATGTTTGCTGCCACCACTACATAGTTGTTAAGGAAAGTTAAAAATATATTTTGAATCGTTTCCAATTTCCACTGGTCGCCAGCTAGTCTGTAATAAACATAGTAATAAGTCATGTCGTACTATACGTCCATTGTTATAACAGGTGCGGTAAATAAATATACAAGTAATTATACTTTAACGCTTAACTAAGTACAGTCAACCACATTCATTGGTAGCAGATTGCCTTTGAAGGCGTCTTTATCATGTAACAAAAATAGAACATTGCCGTTTTCTCAATTCAAGCTTTACGTGTAGTTGACTGTACAAAATTTTCTAATTTTTGACATAAATACTACAAAATGCAATTTTTGAATAGTTGCCAAGTTTGTTATAAATAACATTTTGTGTATTCGAAAACCCTTTATGTAGGTCAAACTATATTATAGAATACTTTTTGTTTGAAAGTATGCAGTATGATAAACAGAAGACAAAGAAACCTAATTAATTTGGTTGTCTTCCAAGTTTAATAAGACAAAAGGGTTTGAGTCATCTAGGAATTGAAAACAAAACTTTTCATGTACGTTTTATCTTTAAAAGGGTATTTTGAGTCACTAGGACCTCGTAAAACATCGCTGATACCGCAGACGTAAAAAAAATTATACGCCTGTCAAAAAAAAAAGAAAAAACAAAATGGCCGCCGCCAGTAACATTATTTATGTTTGATAGAAAGCTAGCAAGTCTCGATCCATTATAGTGAGTTTGGCCGAGCTCCAGCGGTTGTTTGTGTTTACCCGCCGGAGTGGTTTCTACCTTCTATACAGGGTGAAGTTTTTGAGCAAATTTGAAACTAGAGTGGAACGAAGTGTTAGGGTTAGTCCTGGAAAAACATTAAAACTACTATTTTAGGATAATTGTTGAATATATCTATCAACCCATATCTTTTGAAATTAAAATCACCCTGCTGTATAATTTTACAGTATGGAATAATGCTACGGGTATTGTATAAATATTGCAAAATGAAGTCGAGTCGATCGGAGTTGCATTTCAAAGAATCAACCTGTATAAAATGTTTGATGTGTAGAGTCGTAACGTGTCAGTTTGGCGACCTCGGTTTTCATGTTATGACACGTGAGAAGTACAGAACATACTCGGTCCAATATTTCTTAGGAATACACTAGGCTTCTGGGCCATGATTGACTTCTGAAAGGGAAACCCGGGGTCCTGGAACGCTAGGCAACGAAGGAACAAAGGTGTGGTTTTAGTCAGTAAAGGGCTGACGCCCTCCCACTCCGCTCTATAGCGCGAGTAGTCATTGGCTGATTTCACACCTTAAAAAAAATCAATTGGTAATTCGCAGTTCGAACAACCACTCAAGAACACGTATATCCCATCGATTCAGTTTCCTAGTAATTTCTAATCTAAACTAAACCATCTGTCCATTCCAGGTTTCAATCCTCTCTCGCCTCTCGCAAGAGTCGGCGGACGAGTTCAACTTCGTGCGAGCGTACGAGTGCTTCCAGCACCGCTCGCACACCTGCCTGGTGTTCGAGATGCTGGAGCAGAACCTGTACGACTTCCTCAAGCAGAACAAGTTCTCGCCGCTGCCACTCAAGTACATCAGACCCATACTGCAGCAGGTGCTTACGGCGCTGCTCAAGCTTAAAGTAAGTGGTTTTGTTTGAAGAATACTGGGGATTGTCCTACTTATCCAGGAGTGAAGACCCTTCTCAGCAACAGCACATGACTAATAGACACTAATAAAAAAAATTGTAAGTGTGTTTGTTAACTCTTCGCGCTCATACGCCTAAACAGATTTAAAAAAAAAAACTTGGCACACGGGCAGACCATGTGGAATAGCACACAGGATACTTTTTATCGCAGGAGTATTTTCCCTTAAGATAATTTTCTACCTTGACACGGGCGAAGCCGCTGGCAGCAGTTAGTGAGTAATAAATGAACTACGGTGACATTATCTCTAACCTTGACCTTTCTATTTTCCCCAGCAACTGGGTCTAATCCACGCGGATCTGAAGCCGGAGAACATAATGCTGGTAGAGCCGGCGCGCCAGCCGTACCGCGTCAAAGTGATCGACTTCGGCAGCGCCTCGCACGTCAGCAAGGCCGTCTGCAACACGTACCTGCAGAGCAGATACTACAGGTAACATTACAACTAAACAGAGTCAACAGACCAGAGGGGTAAAGACAACTTTCTGAAAGCTATACTCCATTCGAAATATGATTAGACGATTAAACAAATATTTGTTACTGCCCGTCCAGCCAATTTTGGTTGTAGGATGGCATTAAAAGCAAAAAGAGTGGTTTCAATTCGTTGTATTTACTGCAGCCGCCATTTATCATGCTACCAACGTAATAAAAGTTAAAATCAATTGTACCGTCAGTAAAAATGGTTCCTTTAAATGTCTTATCTTAATGGGAATGGAGTATAGAGTTCTAAGATCTTTTAAACTTTATAAGCATTCATAACAAGCGTGAAAGTAGAATATATAATTGTAGGCTATGTCAATCGATGATAAAGTAGCATTCTACTGGTGAAAGCATTTTTAAAACTGCTCCGGTATTTTTTTAAAATCTTATAATTGAGCACTCCATGATGTGGCCAACTAAAACAGTCCTCGTTTGGCCATATTATTGATGTACGATTTTTATAATAAAAGGTCTAAAGAAAGTAGGCGAAACGGGGATTGAAATAACATCAAACGTTAATATTTAAAGTAATCTGGCCAGTTTTACTTAGCCACATCTTGAGGTGATCTTTTTCTAAGATCTGACCATGACCCAATCAAGAATATAAATACAAACACTTTCCTCTTTATAATATTAGCAAACATATCGATAAATAACAACTGCGCTATAGGTACTTCAGGATGACAATGTTATTCATTCGACTTTCAGTCCAAAGATAAGCAGATTCACTGCGAGATATCCTTTATCAAATTTCATGGATCGCTAACACGTCATTTACATAATGAAAATGTTATTCAAGGTCAAGGTCAAGTTGTCGCAAGAGAGAATATGGAACCTTCGGTCACCATATTTGGCTAAGTCTTATTCGGTAATAAGGCAAAAGGCTAACCCGTAGTGTGGAAATACTATAATCTCCACCATTTGGGAGATTTCAGACATTATATAATATAAAAGGAGAAACTGACTGACATATCAAAGTACAGCCGAAACTACTGGACTAGGAGCGTGTAATTTTGCTGAAAGCTTCCTTTTAAGATGTAGGCGAGTGCTAAGATAGAGTACCAAAATTCACCTCTTATGGGGATAAAACAGGGGTCAAAGTTTGTATGGGGATACGTACTATTTCTCGGGCGAAGACGCTGGCAGAAGGTAGTTTAAAATCTTGTGCAAATCTGTATACTCATATGAATTCCCACAGAGCACCAGAAATAATCCTGGGCCTAGCTTTCTGCGAGGCCATCGACATGTGGTCGCTAGGCTGCGTGGTCGCCGAGCTGTTCCTGGGCTGGCCGCTGTACCCCGGCTCCTCGGAGTACGACCAGATCCGGTACATCTCGCAGACGCAGGGCCTGCCGACTGAACACATGCTTAACAGGTTAGTCATATTCAATCCCCTGTATTTTGGTGATGGAAGCTTTTATCAACGGAATATGCAAGGAAAAATAGGTTTTTATAAAAGAGTATTATTATATTCGGATGAAATTTCATACAACCTAAGGAATTATCAGGCGCTGAACCAATTGCCAACAAGTGATGGAGAAGTCTGCTCTTTCGCTCTTTCTTGGCTTGCTTTTTTTACTGTCAAGGTTTACCCTTGATGGTCGACTATAGGCTAGAGTTTATGTAATGACGATCTAAACGTGATCACCATCACCACTAAAATCAAGGTATTCTCAACTCTTTTGTTCAAGAATTTAAGTTCAAAAGAAGTAAAAATCACCTTTTTGCAACATATATACATATTTTTTTGACTTTCTGTAGCACATTTTAACTCAATAATCCCTTCCTACAGCGCAAGTAAGACAGCGAAGTTCTTCTACCGCGACGTGGACAGCACATACCCATTCTGGCGGCTGAAGACCCCCGAGGAACACGAGCTGGAGACCGGCATCAAGAGCAAAGAGGCCAGGAAGTACATATTCAACTGCCTCGACGACATTGGACAGGTAACCTGTTGTATGAACTCTGTATAGTACGCAGCAAATAAGTTGAACTAAAATGGCCGTCGTTGCCATGGTCATGCGCAGCCCCCTGTTGTGCCGCACTTGGATTGAGCCCCGTAAATCTGTAACTGCTCATTGAAGGTCGATCGCCATTTTTGTTCAACTTATATGCCGCGCATTGTACGTATCGTTGATTTTTAGTTTGGAGTGTATACTGAAAGCCTGGCTAGAAATAGCTGCGGTATGTTCACTTCTCTTTGTAGCAGATCTTCTTGATAACAGACCCCATTCAATCTCCCTAGCATTTTCTCAACCATATTAAGATCGAATTCAAGTTTATTAGATTGCCTGCGGTGTCGTTCGAAAGAGTTATCAATTCGCAATCAAGCACTAGTTTATATCAATTAAGAAAAAATAAAAAAGCTGAAAACTACTGATTTTACCTCCCAAAGCCCAGTAATTAGATAACACGATACACGTTTTTCAAGGTGGGAAATTAATCATTTCCCACCAAAACCACACCTATGTTCCTTCAGTTGTCCTTTGCCTCCCAGGACCGCAGATAACACTTTTAGAAGTCGGCCCATGGCCCAAGTAGACTTCGGCCCGGTTGGGCTCCTACAAGCACGATACCCCTTGGCCAAGAGTCTGGTTGCTAGTGTCGTGTAATGAGTACACTACTATACTATTTCCTCAATAAGGCTATATTATTAACTGTGCACAGTTCTCTGTTCAACAGTCCTCTAAATAATTTAACCACATTGCCACAGTCTTTGAACAAATTGGCTTATTCAGTGTTTGTCCCAAAATGTCACAAATTATTTTATAAGACTATTTGTTTGAACAGGTCAACGTACCTACGGATCTTGAAGGCGGCCAACTGTTGGCCGAAAAAGCAGACAGAAGGGAGTTCATCGATCTACTCAAGAGGATGCTCACTATGGATCAGGTTAGTTATACAAATGATATTATTTACTATATTATATTATGATCTATTCATGTTCAAAAGTTTTTCAGAGGATTCGTCTTGGATCTAAACTACATAACAAAGTTCATTGTACTTTCCCTTATCTCCTATAAAAACATGGTCTAAATTGTCCCCATCATTGAAATAGTCTTTTTTGCCGTCATCCATATCCTTTTGTCGTATTTTTTACGAGTATCATATACATGTCATAATTGTTTTCTAATGCATGGGTGGCATGGAGGTAATACAGCATCCAAAATGAGGTTACCTTGGTTTTAAATTCTATTTCTTTTTTAATGCATTTAGTAATTTCTACCCAGCCACTTCCACAATTGGTAACGACAACGCCATATGAATATGAGTCTAAAATGATTTTTGTTACAGGAAAGACGAATAACGCCAGGAGAGGCGTTGAACCACGCGTTCGTAACGCTCGCTCATCTCGTCGACTACGCGCATTGTAACAACGTCAAGGCCTCCGTGCAGATGATGGAGGTAAATATTGGCTATATGCTCAAAATTACATGAGAAATAGGATCTATTCAGATGGGTATTTCTTCAGCAGTGTGTTTTGTAGTAGTATTTAATTGACATAATGTACATTTCATTTTTGTTCGCTTGGTACAGTAGTTCAATCTACGATTTTGAACTCGCAGCTTATTTATTTTTGTGTGTCAGCTATTTTAATATATAAACATTACTGCGGAAGTACATGTGTAGATAAGAAATAAATGCAATAAGCGAGGCCGTTATAAACTGCTGATTTTTACAAGTCAATTGTCTGTCTGTGTCTCTGAATAAGAACCCAAAGTTCGCGATTTAATGCAAAAATCACGGTCGAATTTTCCTAAGGTTCTTAGATCTATTTATTTATCTATTAAGAAAAAATATCAGACTTTAAAAACTGTTAGCAACTGTACTATGAATGACCAAATAAATCATGACTAAATAAATGTTCTCCTTTCCCAGGTTTGCCGTCGTTCAGGCAGTGGCGTCGGCGGCGTGGGCGGCGTGGGTGGCGTGGGAGGCGTGGGCGGCGTGGGCAGCGCGGCCGACTACGGCGTGTCCGGCGTCGTGGCCGGCGCGGCGCCCGCGCACCACCTGGCGCTCACCATCAACCAGCAGCGCCTGCGGGCGGCGCCTTATGATAACTTGGTACGTGCCACAATAACACCTTGCTCTATGCTTGCCACTCCATTTCACACCTATCCTTCTGGCTCATCAGCAACCCAATAAAAATCACTGGATAAAGATCGCGCTTCACTATGCTTCTATCACTTCGAACAATAATTTACTTGAGCGAGAAGTAAGGCGTGTTGCCGACCGTCTCATCGTTACCCCCATTCTCTTTAACAGATGTAGTTCAATCCTGACTAGTATATCCGCATCCGCATTAAGAGCCCTTTCACATTTCGGCATTACGCAAATTTAGGTATTTTATGCATCGAGCGGGCGGCGAACTACGTGAGCGATATTTTCATTCATGCTTCTAGCAGTCTCGCTCGCACTATGATATTGTGTATACGGCGGCTAAACGATCTTGATCTTTCGTAATTGAAGTATTTAGAAAGAGGTTAGAAGATGGATATTTTTTTTAAATGTCGTTTTAATTTAAATATGTTCAAACAAATATTTTAAATATTCTGCAGTATTCGATAAACAATCGATTGTAATATATACTATTCATAGCAAAAAATAGTTTTTTAAAGTTGTATATATATTTATTTTTAATTCATATAAATTAGTGCTTGACTGCGATCCAACCTGATGGTAAGCAGTGATGCAATCGTTGATAACTAGTTTATTAAGTGTATATTCACTCTAGCCTTAATTTTATGGTAGTATGGTTGAAATCTTATCGAATAAATGAAACAACAAAATGTATTATTTATTTTATTATTTGGTATAGTCAGACATCATATTTTTACATCAGAAAAATATTTCCCGCAAAGGCATTGATCGAGCTTTTCTTGAGGCGATAACTTCTGGCAGTACACATTTTTCATTTTTTTTTTTTTTTTTTTTTTTTTATTTATTTAATGGGCTTTGTCGCTTAGCGACCACATCGCCCAGTAAAGAAAACACAAAACTTACATCTACCTTAAGACTAACTCAAACAATTGTTTAGCTTTATCGGACATTGGAGAAGCGAGGATAGTATTGCAAATGCCAATATCATATTTTTTACATCGTCCAAAAACATTGATCCTCGTATTTACATTTTTCATAAAAAGCTTTTAATTTGGGTAACATTTTTAACGACCAAAATTCGTCGTCTTTGTAGATTGTTATAGTTTTTACAGGAAAGTCTGGTCCAGTCCATATGGCAAGTATGCAGACATTTTTATTGGATATATAAAGCTGTCCTTGAATTTGGTAGAACCAGTCATGACTTTAACTAGTCTAACTTTAATAAGTTCACTATCTGGTATACTAGTAAAGTATAAAGTTCACACTTTATTATAACTTCAATATAACGGTATATTATACCGTTCGAAAATAAATATTTACAAAGATCAAAAACTGCGTTCGTAGTTCACACGCACACAATAGCAATGCGGCAGCGTCTACGCGACAGTCGGCGCACACGACGGTAGTCACGGTAGTATCGGAACGAAAGCGCGCGGGAAAGAAACTGACATAGGTCCGACCTCGACAAGCGCTCGCGCGATACTAATCGCAGATGACCGGCGCAGTGAAATATAAAGTGTTTTTATTTATTTTATTAAAAAATAATAGTAGCGATTTAAAAAATAAAAATAATACTATAGTTTAAGCAAATGTTGATGATTATTTTGGTATAAATTTGAAGTCTAAATAATGTAGAACTTTGGAGATATTGGGGCTTGTTTTGAAGCCTTTTCGGTAGATAATTGAATTACGTAGTTTTTTTTTTCTTTACATAAAAGGCATATAACGAAAATATAACCTGTTATGATTGAAGTATAGGATATTTGAGAGCTAATAATATTTTTGTTTTTGACTGATATTTAGTAGAATCTCAAAATTAGAGCTCAGAAATGATGTCTCCGTGAATTTTTGCCGAAACATGTATCGGGAGAAAGCTTATTACTAAATAATTAAATAATTAATCTAAAATCAGTTCTGAGGTACTTGTAGTAGAGAAAACGAACTATATTAACCAAGAAATTGTTATTTCATACAACGAACATAAAACCTAAAATTTCAACGTAGAAAACTTGCAATTTCGTGTTTTTTTGTAATACGCCTCTTAATAAAATTAATATATTGACGACTTATTAATGTGCCAGCGGTAAAAGGCATTTCATGAGAATTGTTCATGTACTGTGAAAACAGAGTCAATATAATATGTTTTACCCACAGTACCAGCTATACCAAGGCGGGCGCGTGGCCGTGGGCGGCGCGCGGCAGTACGCCACGCGGGCGGCCGAGCCCTTCCCGCACCAGTTCGTGTCCTCCATACTGTGCCAGCCCGCTTATCAGGTAAATGTCTAAGACATCGTTATTGTGTATTTATTCTGGGTGGAAATTAAGTGTTTTTAATTTATATATTACTAGCTTCTGCCCGCGACTTCTTCCGCGGATTTTTTTTTTGTTTTAACATAAGTTTACACTCGACATTACTGTACCTTCCCATTAGTAAAATATTTTTTGGAATCGGATCAGTAATTTCGAAGATTACCGAAGTTCTCTTGTCTGCTCAAGGTAAATTATCCCTTAGTCGCCTTTTACGGCACCCTCGGGTTGAAATGTTACGATGACATAGTATATTTTTAATCGATCATAACACAAATACTAATAAAATTATATGCTATAGGTACTATATAAAAATACAAACCATCAACGTCCGCACAAAGCATGATAGATCTAGAGCTCTACGAATGAAAGTTGTGCTAGTGGCATTTTGCGTTTTAGTAATTTTATATTTTCTCCAAAACTATATGACCAATTGACATACTGTAAATGGCAAATCTTATCTGTATGATGTCCTTGTGATACTGAAATAATTTATTGTGACAAGAATTAATATTTCGTTGCTCAAATAATCAACCAAACGTAAGTATGCCGAAAAAATACTTTTTTTAATGCAAATAATGAAGTATAAAAGATAACATATAAATGATAGAAATATGGTATCGCGGACTTTTTTGTAGATATAATTAAGACGAATCAGGTTGCCATACATTGTTTTTAATTTTAAGCAACTCCCTAGGCAGCGCACGCAAATAATTCTGTTTTATGAGGTATTTTTTTTTCCGACTTAAAAGACAAAAATTGTGATAGCTCGGTTAATGTACATGTTATAAAAATAATTTATAGCCTATAGCACTCAGGAATAATGTAGCTTTCTACCAGTGTAAAAATAGAATTGGATCATGAGTTCCAGAGATTACCCCCTACATACAAACTTACAAATTTTACCTCTTTATAATATTAGTATAGATATTAGTATAGATTCGAGACACTGACACGTTGCTTCGTGAATTCTCTAACAAAGATGTTCTTTAAAGTTTTTTAATTTACAATAACTACATAGTCCCGTAATTTACTTGTCACAGGGGTCGAAATTGGAAATAATGTAGGGAAAAATAATAAAATCAGCCAATGTTTAATACCAACTGTACACTGACTATAAGCGGAGTCCTTTGATTCCCTACACAAAAACTGAACTTAGCAGTTGTCGTGTGGTTCGAATTCGACCCGTTGTTAGCAACTATATTATTGATAATATTAATTCGCGTTTTAGATGGCTCTAGTTCTGATCAATATGTAGTTTTAAATATAAGATGAACCCTTATTTCAATTCATTCATTTTTTCATTTTATTTCTTTTTTTTTTCTTATTTCTTATCAATTGCATATTAAGGGAAGAATTTGAACTGCCAGTGACCATATGTCTCACACCAGCACGAGATGAGCTGTTTCCGTAGTACATGTGACTTTCACCACTGATGTTACTTTCACCCAGTATAAACGTATCCCGCTCGCGTGCACAGCCACAAAGTCGACTCTAATAACTTGCAATAAAGTATGACATCCACCAGGTGCAGCAGCTGGCCGCCGCAGCCGCCGCGGCCGCGGCCGCGCACCACCAGCACGCCGGCATGGCGGGCGTGGGCGGCGTGGGTGGCGTGGGCGACGTGGGCGGCGTGGGCGACTGGCGCGCGCCGCTCATCGTGGAGCCGGCGCCGCTGGAGCCCGACGTGTGGGACGCGCACCACCACCAGCACCACCAGCACCACCACCCGCATAAGAGGTATTTCATATATATTATATAGCTGAGCGAGTAAAATGACCTGTAGGTAATTAGTACGCAACGACCGACAACTAACTACAGGTCATTGACTCGCTCAGCTGACATTTACTTAAAGAAATTAATTTCGTACATGCGTAAGTTAATTCGGAGTTTTTTAAAAAAGTACTGCATTTTTAATTTTATCTTACAAATCGAGAGTATTTCTGGTATTTCATGTACCGAATCCGGACCCTCTAAGGGATTAAAACGATCGAAAATTAGCCGTGTATAATGTTTATTATATATAAGTAGAAAATGACTGACTGACATCAACGCACAACCGAAACGACTGGGAGCGTGAAATTTTGCACAAGGTTTCCTTTTATGACGTAAGCGAGCACTGAAAGAAAGAGAGTTTTCCGCAATTCATAAGGAGATCAATTCATAAATCTAATTAAGAAGATACAAAAACATTTAAGTTAGAATAGCTTTAAGACATAATATATAAGAAGCGTGTGTAGTACTAAAAGGCGAGGTTGTCAACAGATCAACAAAGCAGCAGACGACGGTGCCGCACTATCAGCCGCACCACCAAACGCATCAATACAGGTGCCTATCATTCCTAGTATAGCTGTGGAATTGTAGATGTCCCTCACTACTTTATAATTACACGTAGATGTAGATACTTCGCTAATCTTCCAAGTATTCTAAGTACAAATGTCCCTTTTATCTTACAAATATCTCACACTCTCCTAAAAAAGTTCCATCTTCAATTTATCCTTCCCCATGTACTGGAAATCCACTCCTATAAACTCAAATTATGGTATTTTCAGTCCAATAAAACTACTAGGTATATACGAAATGGACAGAAAATCTTGATTTTTACTTTGTTTGTTTTTATTATATATATATTTAAAAGACTAACCCCAATTTCTGAAGCCTTTGAAATTGAGTAAACTCTATTTTAGCCTGAAAATCTGCCAAAACTTGACATCAAAGAAGGATCATTTTTAACTGAAAATATTCAGAAATTCACCCTAAGAAATTATCAAGGTTCAGTGTCAATATTTTACGATACTTGTATGCAGAGTCAATATTTTACGATACTTGTTTGGCTCGTTTAACGCTAATGGCATCTATATGTTTTAATCATAAACATATCTTTAGCTAACATTATGTATAATAAGCGCAATAAATCTTACTTAAAATTTGGTACTGGCCGATCTACACTATTTCAATTCATACACATAGTAGAGGAGTTATGAGGTCATGATTCAGAGTGTTGACAGAGGTGAAAAGCCAGCTATAATTTTTTGTTTGAACATTTACAAATTGAATTGTTCATTTTGATTACGATTTGGATGGGATCAATAACAGTTCAGTATACAAAGCTAAGAAAAAAAAAGCAAAAACAAAGAAAATAGTAAAGCAAACAAAGAGTAAAGCTATGATCAATGTTCATCTTTTATATTTTGTAGATTGTTGGCTTTTTAGTGCATACTGTAATTATACATATAGTAAGCAATTGATTAATAAATAAATAATAATAAAAACACTGGCATAAACAAGTAAATCAACAAAATCGACAGGTAGTTTGTGTAGGTACGTAATATTTGTTCATAGAGCCCTTTTATTGAACATATTTTATGTGATAAACAGTATGGCAAGCAGCGGCGGTAAGAAGGAGCCCACTCAGCTGTCGCCGGTGAAGAAGCGCGTCAAGGAAGGCACGCCGCCCTCCCGCCATCGGCACCACCACCATGACCACACGTTAGTATACAACGTCACACTGTATTGTTGTTTGTTGCAAACAAGTAAAAGTTAATTAACGTATCCATACGTATTTTTTTTTTGTTATGGCTTCGAGAGTCAAATTTAGAAAGTAGCTATGTAGTTTTAATACGGTCGCTTGGTTATTTGAAAGCAAGAGTAGGTCTTTCTGCTAGCTTCGTCGAGGTAGTCAATACTTCAATAGCATTTTCAGCTTTATTTTACCGAGATCGCACATGTTTCGCGCAGGAGATACAAAACTACGTCAATTTTATATCACAATATCCACTTACATATTGAAAAAAAAAACTTCTGCATAGTTTTTCTGAATAATAAATACGAGTTTTTGACAAAATATATCAGAAAAGCTGCGTAACATTATTAAAAACAGTTTTTCAGTCCAGTTAGGTACATAATTTTATTACAATAGAGAGTAGTTTATTGGTAAGGGATTCTCACATTATAGTCGACAAATTATTGGAAATAATGATTAATTCTGACACTAACTTTTATGTACACAAGTAGAGAGTTTATCACGTTCTCCCCTCTCACTAAGACGTGTAACAACGCATGAAGCAACAGCATGATCAAGTTGTGCTCAAACTGTGTTGTCCCCCACAGCGGGCGCGGCGGCGCGTGGGAGGGCGCGGGCGCGCACACCATCACCATCCGCGACACGCCGTCGCCCGCCGTGTCCGTCATCACCATCTCCGACTCCGACGACGACGCCGAGCAGCCGCGGCGCGCGCGCCACCCCCACCCGCACCACGCCACTCAGCCGCATAACAATCAAGGTAACTACATTACACCGACGCACACCACCGCCACGCGTGGATGTATTGTAACTCTACGAGTCTAGTTGCCATATAAATTTGTGTGGAGGGAGACGGACGCAGCCAGATCGGCGTGCATGGTTCACGTGTGCGCAATGTAGTTCTATTTTTATACATAAGTGATTCATGTCGGTTTATTTTTTATTATTGATAGGCTTGTGTTTGACCACTATCACCTCATGGTAAGTGATGATGTGGCCGACAATAAAGCACGCTTGTTTAGAAGTAACAAAAGTAAATATTCACTCTTGACTTAAAAACCCCTAAGTTGTAGCTACCTATGAGAATGTGTTTCCTGATAGATACAGAAGCAGAAGAAACACAAACTCCAGCAGGGAATTGTACTCCATAATACCTTATCTATATCTACCATCAACCCATCAGTAAGGCAAGAATGTACAGGCATCTAGATTCACTCGTTCCATCATGACGTGAGCGAAATCATAAACGAGATTGTCATCGCCTAAGACTAACTATTTACCACAATAGATTTTAAAGCGTGGTATTCAGGTTGGAAAGTTAAAAACTACTTTAAAATTACG
Source organism: Leucania comma (assembly GCA_958295575.1). NCBI lineage: Eukaryota > Metazoa > Arthropoda > Insecta > Lepidoptera > Noctuidae > Leucania > Leucania comma. The sequence goes on along the minus strand of OY282477.1, from coordinate 14,463,451 downwards.
TAGAACAGAGTGTAAAGTCTCGCGTGCAGGTTTATTGAAAAGGGAGGAGTTTTCCGACTAGGTAGGTGTTGTGTCTGATCCGGGCAGCGATAGTAGATTTGGGGGTGTTGGTTCAAACAGCGTAAAGAAGTCTACCGTGATGAAGGGATTGGAATTTAGAATGTGACGTCCGCAGGCGGCAGTGGCGAGTGCGTGGGCGCGGGTGCGGGCGGCAGTGCGGGCGGCGGTGCGGGCGCAGCGGGCGGCGTCATCTGCAGCGCGCGCTCGCCGCGAGATGACAAGCACGTCAAGCACGAGCCGCACCAGAACTGCCATCACCACCACCAGGTACACACTTAACATCATTTTACTTAGAAACATACTTCATTCATTTTAAATTAAGCTTGATCGATTTCAGAAATGAATATATAAGTTTGTAGCATGTATCCCTTCTAGTTTGTTAGACAATATTGCAACCCACCGTTATCATTCCACAGCAGCAACAACAACAACAGCAGCAGCAGCAGCAGCAGCAGCAGCAGCAGCAACAACAACAACAACAACCGCAGCAGCAGGCCGGGCCGCAGCAGGCGGTGCCTCAGCAAGGCGTGCGGGGCGCGGCGGGCGCGGCGGCGACGCCACAGAGCCAGAAGAAGCGCCTGCTGGCGCTGGCGCAGCAGGAGGCGCAGGCCAAGCGCGACCACGAACACGCGCACCAGCACCTTCCTCCTGTTAGTATTGTCTTACACATCAAAGAAATTTATTTAACAGTTCTCTCGTAAGTAATTAACAAACATTTCAAAACGAAACCATCATCTACATAATGCTGCATCATGTTGCACTTGTCAAACCATTTGGAAAACAGCCATCTATACATTTTATATCGTCCTAGAAGCCTTATAAGACATTTTCATGTCTAATCCTAATAATAATTAATCGTTCCAATGCCAAAGCTTTTCATGTGAACTTACAGCACACAAACTACATTTGTCTATAATTTCAAAAGGCACCCCATCTATCCAAATGCAGCTACCACCATTTGTTTTTTCCATTGCGGACCAGCATTCAGCCATTTTATTCATATCAGTATTTAATTTTTGTCAATTGACAACCACAACCCAATAAAATTTACTGAGTAACAGACATTCGGGCTTCTGACTATCCGAAACAACCATCAAATATGTACACAGCTTCCATTCCGCTGATTGACCGCAGCAAACGTTGCTTAACCTTTGTGATCTTTTACTACAAGCCCTTATCTATGCTAATATACTATTATAAAAAGATTTGTATTTTATATTTGTAATTAATAAATTCAAAAACTACTGGACCAGTTTTAAAAATTCTTTCGCTAGTGGAATGCTATTTTGTCACTGAGCAAAATAGACATACATTTTGAGCTTTGACATGGGTGAGGCCACTGATAAATTCCATCGTACTGTCATATTCCTAAAGCGTGTATTATTTTGTATTGCAGAGTGGGTCGACAGTACGCCAGACGAACGACTATCAATGCAATCAGTACGTTCCGGCGCAACATAATAAGAGGGATAGTGTGAGTATTTATACAAGTTTCATTGTAATAGCTGTGATCACTAACAATGGGGCCTTCTACGCTTGCCAGAGTTGAGGGATTATCCAATAGTTACCATTGCCCTGGAGGCAGCCAAAGGAGCACTGTGGGTTTTAGACAGTAAATCTGATACTTCTTCGCGTTCCTCTCAGAGCGGGAGAAGTAATTTGACAACTTACTACACAAAAATAGTCAAGCTCTTTCTATAGTTAAGTTTTGAACAAAAAACTTGGGCTGTTTCACAAAATTCTGAAAAAACCGAAAGCGTCTTTCCTCAGTTTAACATACGAAGCTAATATAAAATTGGCCATTACAGAGCGGAGGTTGTCGCGAGTACCTGACGAACGGCGGAGGCGTGGGCGCTGTAGGAGGCGTGGGTGGCGTGGGCGGCGTGGCGGGCGTGAGCGGCGTGAGCGTGAGCGTGAGCGGGCCGCCGGCCGCGCACAAGCACGCCGCGCCGCACGCGTGGCACCACCACCCTCACCCGCATTACAAGTAAGCACACATTTGACACGGCATTGTATTAAATTTATTTATCAAATAACCTTTAATTTATATTAACTATAATAACATTTGGCTTGGCTTTATTCAGTTAAAAAGGTAATTGCTCTAACGCGATTCCGTTTACTTTATTGATTAGGAAAACTAACACACTTGTAAATGGTTAACATAAGATATTATTATAACCACAAGAAACGATATAAAAATTGACTAAACGGAAAAGAGTTCAGTCCTATTGTTTATCTAGCTAGCAAGAATAAAATAATTTATTTTACAAATAATAAATCAGGAGAACAGCCATATTTTGCCAATTATGGCATGCAAAAGTAAAGTTTACCCCTACACTATGCTTATGTAATGTGTATTTATGTAAAACAAACACATAATGTAAGTCTTAATTTATAAAATCCATTATAGACGTTTTAAAAACCGACTGGCTTATTTACAAGTAGCTCCAAAACTGATAAATTCTAAATTATTTGTAAAATCTATTGTATTTCAATAAAATCATTTGATTTGATCACATTATGCTTTTGGTGATAAAATACTGCCACTTTCCGCGATTAAACGTAAAAAACCTTTACAAATATTAGTTTTCCTTTTCAATAAAATGGACACTCACTGTATTTGTAGCATCAATTTACTTATTACAACCTACATAAGGTTCAAAATGCAACAACTATATCATTCCACGTTCTACACAGACCGCCCGAAGTTGCACACAATTCATCCCTGGACGGTATTCAGACTATTATGATGGAACAATTGATTGCCAATAGACCCATGAACGGAGACAGGACGAACATCGCGGATTACAGGAACCATGCATTGTAAGGATTATACTGTCGAAAACATCTTGACTCAATTTTTTTATTAATAATTTAGTTACGTTCGACTTGCATGTGTATTTGTTTAGCATTGAATGTCTTGTGTGCTATATAAATAAGAAATTTTAATTAATGATATTTGCGAGTTTGATGTTGGGGTATATTTTTTAGGATCATCTGGGTACAAATGTTATTATTTTTCCTCTTTTGCATTTTGGAGCATAAATATATACATATATATTTTATTATTTAGCTGACCCAGCAAAACGTTGTTTGGCGGGCTGGGGGTAGGAGAATAAAAAAATAGCCTACAACCTATTCTGAGAGCTACACAAAAAATTTCATTAAAATCGGTCAAGCCGTTTCGGAGGATTTCGATAACACTGTGACATGAGATTCTGATATAGTTTAGATGTAATTTCTCTCGGCAAGACACAGATCGATAATAAACATAAATGTAGTTTATGTAAATGAAGTTCACGATTTTTCGACTTTACTTTCGGACTCGATAAATATCGAGTGATCGATCACAATATACCCATTTCTTTAAAAAAGATAGCCTAAACAATATTGCACTGTCGGTACTTCAACAGTACGCTTATCGCCTAGTGTTCATGAAATGTGGCTTTAGTCGTCATGTTCATTGTCGTAGCTTATTTATTTGAAGGCACGATGAGCACGCTATTATGAGGTACAGTGAGAATGGTATGTCTAACGTATGTGTGTTTGTTCCAGGACCGGTAGTGGCGGAGTGTTGTCCCCGGGCGGAGGAGTGTCCCCAGGGTACTTGCCGCCACCGCTCTACGTGCCCACCTATCATTATCACACGTGAGTTGAACCTATCCTTATTCTTGCTTTTTAATAGACCTCTGTCTCTCCTTGGTAATTAGACATGCTCAATAATTTGTTGAGTTTAAGAAAAAGGCGTCGAAAAGAAAATTCTGTAGTGGTGTTTTATACGCAAATACCGAAACGCCACGCGATTTTGCTGAACACAGGCACAGGACCAGTCGTTTTCGCTATACTTGGAGGAATGTTTCAATTTTAGCAATGGACATTGTTCGGTTGAATGATGTTGATGTTGAAACTTGGCATTTCATCTTATACTGTCGTCATCACTTTAGCTGACGTTCATATACTGTTTGTGAAACAATATAACAGTATTTTAAAAAGCACGTTTATAATTCCAGCGGCGGCGTAAGTGGCGTAACGGGTGTAGGAGGCCCTCCCCCCGCCCACCACGCCAGCGGCGCGCGCCTGCCGGGCTACCTGCAGCCCTACTCGCCCACCTACCTGGTGCCGCAGCACCACCAGCAGCACCTGTGGTACACCGACTGAGCGTGCCCGGCACTACACCGCTGTCACGTCACGGAGACATCCACGAGTTCAGTGAGCGCGGCAGTGCTTGCCGCTTATAAAAGACATTAAGTTATCCATAGACAGAGGAATGGACTAAGCGTTCTCTAGCTTTAAAAGCGATAAGAAAGTGTAAATTAGAGAGTGACGAGTATTGAGAGTTGAGTCTCATCGCTTAGTGTGTTTCGTGTGGGGTGTCGCTCAGTCCATCCCTGCATGTGTATGAGCGCTCGCTCCGCGTGCCTCCGGACGGCGAGCGCGTGGCCGGCCGCAAGCACGCACGAGCGACCAAGGAACTACCCTCGACTATCACACTGCAATTTTTAAATAAATCCATGACTAGTGTGAACCTAACATGTTCCTTAAACAACGTTCAACGCTATACGATAGTTGAATCGATTAACTTTCTTGTACAAATTGTGATTTTTATTTCTTATTATTATGATTATAAAGATGGGTTTTATATTTTTCAGCGATCTACAACTCACAGTAGTCGCTCTATTCGAGTTATACTTAATCGAGTATAAAGTGTTTAATCATTATTGGTTTAGATATGTGTAATTTATTACATAATAGCGTCATGTAAGCGCTTATAAATGTATGTATAATAGGTTAGTGCATTATTTTGTATCATTTGATGTCTTTACGGTCACGTATGTAGACCTGGTCTATTTACATGTATTATATGGATTGTAAATTTCGCGTTATATTTTGCTGGTGAAGCGAGTAGGTTGCATTTACTAATATTTTATCATAGTTTAGTGTTTGTACCAAATCATTTTAATGGGGATTTATAGAGTATATTGTACGAGTTTGCGTTTGTTTAGCGGAAGCGCCTTCGCGTACTTGACTAGCGACGCGGGCGCATCCATTATATTACGTCACATTTCTGTCAATTATAAACTTTGAGTTTTATTTGTATGTAGGAGTAAAAGCTTATTTAGCTTATATTGAGATTCGTTCATACGTCTGTTACGTTCCATATCAACACACAACTGTAACACCTCAAACATTAATTGCTGTGTTTACGATCGTATATTCAAAATTAAAGGGTTTTATATTACGTAGAGATAATTAAATGTGTAGGGCGCGGTGATGGACTACTTGTATAGATGTAGATTCGAGTATATTAAACGAAATAAAAAAAACTATCTAAGATATTTTATAAACATTTAGTACACACTAATGATTAACTAAGATTGTAATAATGCATGTATAATCACTTTAGATAGAACGAAATTGATTAAAAAATATATAATGTCCTTTATAGAAGATGAAAAAAAAAAATGTTATGCAATTATTTTTACGACTGCAATTGATTTTTAGTTTAATATTTTGATAAGTGTTTAGTGACACTAGAGCTAATATTATTTGCTGACTTGATACGCGTCGATATACGACTGGGTATTTCAGTTGTGCAGTGTTTTGAGCATATTGTAACATGTTATCTTCCAGTGTGACAGGCCCGAGTATATCCCACGTTCGCCTCGTCCCTCCCGTGCGCGCGCACGTACCGCACGTATCGCACGTACCGCACGTACGCGGCCACGTGTGCGCGTGGCCAGGCAGCGCTACATACGCCCCCCGCGTTGTACATAAGTATTAAATAAATAAGTCATATCGTACAACTTTCGTAGTCATATAAAGAATAGATTGATAGATACCGGTTCTGTTTCGCGGGAGGCGTATCGTGCGCGTCTCTACTTAGTATACGCTACGGTATACGACAGAATACGCATCCGTTGCAAAATATATTCCTTAATCGTATTATAAGATGCATCACTTTTAACATATAGCAGTAAATTTATTCCAGCAATCTTTATTAGACGTTAATGTTACGCTATTTTGGACAATCGACGAAGTCTCTTTAGAAATGCTTAGTTGTGTGATCTTAATAATATAACTTTCAAGTAGCATGTTTTTATAGAGCTTTTGGTGTCATGCAACGCAAATATCGAAGGATGTGCTTATGTGTCTATATTATACTATTAATTATTATGAAATTGTCTCATTCAAGACTTAAACTGTAAACGATTCTAGAAATCTTACGTACTATATCGCTGTCCCGTATGCTTCCCGTAGCGTATACTAAGGGTTTTTTTTTATTTCAATTTCAAATATTATATTTGGTTTATTATCATTTAGTATTAAGTGTCTAATTTATAAATATCCACCATTTAATCGCAAGATTCGATAAACCACTGCATTATTTTACTAATTCATATTAAAAATGTTTTATATGACAAGACTACTATGTAATATTATTAGTTTTTATCATAAACTTAGTACATTATAATTTTGCTGCCCGACAATAATTATTATGTTTAGTTTTTTTTTTATTTGTAACGGTTGTAGTTATAACTATATGTATGGTTACTTTATTTTGTTTTATTCTCAACTGCTTAGTTAAATTCGGGCGTCGTAATGAATACGTCAATATAAAAAATTCACAATTTTCTAAATTGTCGAATCATAGTTTTTAATTTTACTAAGATTACCTAACTAAACTAAAATCTTTCAATTCTAAGTCATTGATTAAAAATTTATAAAAAATTAAATAAATCTTACAGAATGTTTTCACAATAGACGAGGAAATTGTGTCTTTTTCATGTCCTTTGTATTTGGACATTCTGTACCTGAATACTTAATCATTACGACGTTCGATATAACGCGGGTTACGACTAGCCGGGCCTTTGACTACAAACTCTTTTATTATATCTACAGTGCGGAATTTATTATACTTGTAGGTATGCATGTGTGTGATTATCTAAGTTTACGATCAGTTTTTTTCTTTTTTACTTTGAAAATCAGTTCGAATTAAGTATATCAATAGTCAATTCTTTCACTGCTTGCAATAGCAATTGAATGTGATCATGGAATATGATTGTAATGTTTGCAAAAGTGTTTGGTTCAGTTAGTTTTAAAGTACCGATTATAAAAAATGAATTATAACAGTACCTGACCATTTAAATAGCTTATGGAGTTTTAGGAAATTATCGACTTTGTAAGACGTCATTTCGGTCACTCTTATGCGTGTGACAGTCTCAAGAACTCGATATGTCATAAAAACGCCAAGGCTGTCAGTCACCCAAAGGCCCGCCCAGTGGCTGCGCCCGCGCAGTAGAATGCGAGATTGCCCCTCACGCGAGGCTTTAGTCAATGATCTCTGTTGAACGTGCACATATTGTAACTATACCCCTACGTATCGATGTAGCACGGCGTTAGATCGTCTCAATCTTTTGTTTTAGTGATTTATTAATTTCTAAGCTTTTATTGGAGTTTTGGGGTTTATTTTTAAGAGTATTAACATAATGGAATGTTAACAAATTTTCTATAATAATTTTGTCCTAGTTCATTATACGTCTGCTTACGGTATCGTTTGAAATTGCCTTATTATGTTTTAGTGTGTATATGGGGCATGTTGTCGCGGCTCATTCGACCCATAACATCGCATACAATATGTTTGTATGGGCTCTCGACGGACTCCACTGTGAACAGTGACCGTCGATCCGTCGACACGTCTATACACGAAAATATCTGAATGTTTGACGACGTGATTCTGTGATTATTACTCATTATAATATTAGTTCGGAAAAACTGTAAATGTTGGGTTGTTGCAATAAGTAAATTCTTTTGTGTGTATAAAATTGCATTTTGCGAAGCAGCTGTATGAAATGCCCCGTGTATATGTATATTTAGTTTAGTTGTGTATGGTTTCACCAAAACACGATACCGATTATATTTATAGAGGAATTATACGAAAAAAAAAGTCGCGATTAGCTAACTCGAGTGTCGACAATAATTTATTGTTCTTTATGGTAACAATTAAATGTACAAATACTCCTTATAAGATGGTCATAACTGCACCGGCTACCGCTACTGATGTCTTATGTTGTTTCGTTATAAGTTCGGACATATTATATTCCACTGTGTTATTATGTTATTTCAGTGAACTGTATCGGTGAAACTGTTAGTAGGCTTACGTTTGATTTAATTCATGTAACTTGTAACTACGTACCTGTCGGTACCAGCTGATAACTAACTCTACAATAATGGGTATTTTTATGTTTTAATTTAGCTCATAGGGGCTTGTGTAAGCAAGTTGATACTATTAACATGTTTTAAATTCGATATGTGGGTGATCAGGGGATATAGCACTGATGTTGCTTAAGTTTCTCTTCAATAATAATGAAATAGTTTATTATTAGATGAAAAATTGTAAATAAACATCCAAATATCCCTTTTTATTTTATTTTTATTTTTTTCCCTTTACCATTTTTTCCTTTGGTTTTGTTTTTTTTGGCGTATCTGTGGGCCTGTCTTCGTGCATCGCAACTAGTATACTCGCGCGCCACCGTCGCCTCATGCGTCGGCACTTTGTAACGTTTATAACATAATTTTAATCATAATATTCTATTAGAGCAAGCAAGCATTGCTATACATTATCGTCATGTAGTAGTAGCGCTGTGCGCGTGAGGCGAGGAGGCGCGCTCTATAGTCAATAGCGTGGCGGAAGACGCCAGAGCTGCTGTCTCGACAATAACCCAGTGTCAGACAATAATCATTCTTATTATTTGCCAATTTGTAGACATTTTTGTTTGGCCCCTTATTAGTGACCATAGTATCTACGTGTGTACGATTAAATAGACCTAGAGTGTAGCGTGTGACATGTTTTAGCACAATTTGCGTCAACCGATAGTGAATATATTTCACAGTATGAAGTCTTTTCCATAGCATATCTTATAAATAATTACGTGTATTTGATGTGCATTAGAAATCCATTTTAATATTGTATTAAGGCGTGAGTGTCACTTGTCGACACACTAGTAGCATTTTGTCGCAGGTTTTATAAAGAGAAGAGTTAAAAATTAAAAGCATAGAATACTCTTTTTATATGAAGTGATCTTGTCATCCATTTTCTACAGCTAGCACTTATCTAAATAATTTTAATTATTAAATGAGATTCAGCATTGTCTTTGAAGAATGTATTCCTTATTGATATTATCTAAATTTTAATATATATTCCTTATAAGGCCCAATGAGGCGAGTATAAAATTTTTCAAGAATGTTTTGAGTTCAATTTGACTACCAATATTTAAAAAAAAAATAAGATAACACGATTTTAGAGTGTATTATTACAAACTTTCTTGTTCATAATATTCATAATAATTTTTCAAATGATTCGTTATAAATTTTTACACATAAATGTAATTGTATAAATAATAGATTTTCCAAATCGACTGACTGTTAACCATTTAGATTATAATGAATCGTTATTCGTGCTTAGTCCGCAACTTGTATCCGACGGTAGTAGTGCACAAGCTACGTTCGTAAGTAACTTCAATGGAGTCATACTGTTATTACGATTTAAATGTTTCGATGTTGAGCACCGCGTTATTTAAGAATATTTGTATTCTAGCTAGCAAGTTTGGCGACGATCGGCCGCCGCGGCGCCTGCGCACGCGCCGCGGCAATCCTCATAGGGTGGAAAGGGATCAAGTCGCTATTTGTATTTGGCATAACATAAGATTATAAACTCTAATTTTACAAGTCTGACGTCACAAGTTCGTTGTTACTAGATATAGTGAACGCTGCTGGTTAGGCTCTACTCTATAGTATTAACTTTTGTATATTCCTTCTATATCTACCTAATAGGTAAACTATATGTGTGATAATAACAATAAGCTTTTCAACTAGATGGAGTACAATGAATTCTAATGACTAACTCATAGGCCAATGTTTATAAACATTATTTTTACACTGTCTATTAAAAATGAATGTGATTTTGTCTGTAGTGAGTAAAGTTTTAGATATTGCAGTCCAGCGTCATGTCGCTTCGTAACAGAACTCCTTCAGAAGAGCCGAGCGTTCGGAGATTAACTTTATCTTATGCTTAGGTGTGTCGTGTTAAGTCAATTGTACAAGATATTATTATGATCAGCTTCAGAAACAGTAGTTGGTCAGGTAGTGCACCGTTCACCAAAATGTTTTGCCGTCCAGTGATAACAGTACCTTCGCGAGTACATCATGGCAGCTGGACTGTTCTTCGATGTATTTCGTTAACTATAATCGCATATTTCGACACCAAACCGACTTATATTATAGATGTCTAAAATATTTTCTATTTATCTAGAGCTTATAGAGTGTTTAGGGCTGTAGTCGTATTAAGTGGCAGTGGGCTGCGCGTCGCGTGATGTCTGTTTTTCATTAGATGACATGCGCGTGGGCAGGCCACTGCCCACAAAAGAATATCAGGGATGTATAGCGGTAGAGACAGCTTTTTAACTTAGAAAAACTTTATCAAAGATTTATACAAGCTATGGGTGTAGTATCTGCGTAGGTTAGGGATATAATGTCTGCATTTTATCTGTGATTGACTCGATGACAACGAAGGCTGACCAAAAAAGATTTTAAGTGTTTTACCGAAGCAAACAAACTAATTATAGGAATTACCTCGGCTAAATGTACCTGAATGTAACGCAATTTTATTGTAGTTATTAAACATTCATAATCTGCAGTCGTTGACAACTTGAGAGTGAATCACGCACCTTGCATCTTGATTGATGGTAGGTTGAAAAATTGCACAAATAACGCATCATTTCATAGGACTAGCCTGTTCTTTAAAGGTAAATTTACGATTCTTTTATCACGTCACCATGTCGCCATGACTATTATATAATTGTTAGGATTCCCTCACAGTATATTTATTAGAATAATTACAAGACAGACAAACCCAAGTCGGAATCCGTTGTCGTCGAGCTGACACAATTTGGTAACTTAGATGAGCGCCATTTTCTAGAATTAAAGTTATTGTTTCGATGTCCAAATTTATTCGAGATTTACTGTCTTCTTATACTACATTTCATTACGATTAAATGTTTAATGTATGTCCAGCAAATACATGTTGAGTGTGTCGGTGTTGCGCGTTAGAGCGTCTTATTGTTACGACCTAACACCTATTTTATGCTAGAATAGAGTTTCAGTAACGTAGGATTACGACCAAATTAGAAACGTAACTTTAATATATCCTAAAACACAAATATAGGTACCTTATATAATATAACAAATAATGCTACTGATTATCCCGTGGCGGGGGGACAAATAAAGTACAAATTTATCACTAAACCCCCGACCGTCGCGATGGCTTTAACTCTTTCCTTGTATAGTTAGCGTTCTACGAGAGAAAGATGTTGCATTTATTGTTTAAAAATTAATACTTCAAAAATTAAATGAATGTTGTCGTAGTTTACTCGTATTCTCAATTATTTAATTTTTTAATTATACTAAAATCCTTGTACGTTTTTTTCTTATGATAATCTAAATCCGACGTAATTTATAATCACATTACGTGTCTAGTTTGTGGTAGTTTAGCTAAATATCGACGACAGGATCACATTTTTCGAATTAACAAAAAGTTGTATTTTATAACAATTGATGTGCCTAAGTGTAATACTCGATTATTGTAATTGTATATATTAATGGATAATTATCGTACTACAAGTCTCAGGAATGCAACGCAAGGCGCGCGGCGCCGCCGTGCCGCTCTGTTGAAAATTAACAACCATTGTATTTCGTGTTTATGGAAACGCTACATAACTCCAAAAATTCGCAAATATTGAGACAATAATTCTTTTGCATGAAAGTCATTTTGAAGCACTTTATTCAATTCAAAGTAAATCGATGTGAAATTTAAACTTTACATTTAATTATTCGCTTGAATTTAAATTGTAATTCCACTTTTGTGAGAATCTCCGTATCTGTATTTGTCACAAATCAAAATAGTGTTGTACTGACTAGCGAGTAATTTTCTATTTGTAGATCTTTTCTTTTCTTGTCACTAACAAAATAATTGTGAACACTTTAGTATCAACTGTCGTGGTACACTAGAACATAGTCGTAAAAGATTTTATAGCACGCCAAAACGACCTTTTTGCATTTAATCCAGGTTAATCACTGTTTCATTGGGTATTACAAAATTGTATAATAGATTTATAACGTTTTATGGTAGCGACGTCGGCGTTGTATCGGCGTATGAATGTACTAATTGGTAACGTGTATCTTTGTGTAAATCATCCATACTCGCCGTGTACACGAATATGATGGGTAATTAATTGGGTAGTGTTGTAGACTTGATTGTGATATCAATAAACATTTTCATACGAGCATCAAACTTGTTGTTTTATTTCAGCGACTGTCATTGCCTCTGTTTACATTTAAACGAGACTTTCGGTTATCTGCACGATGTACCTATTGAAAACAATCACTTACCAACCCCTTATCTGTTGACTGTACTTTTATTTTATGGAGTCAACAATATATTTCTTATTTTTATCGAGTGATATTATTTTTAAAGTAGAAGACAAATATAACCTAGTCGTTGGCACACTTTTCTTAATTATAATTTAAGTAATTACAAAACAAGTAACACTTACTTGAACTCATACTCTGGGTTAAAGTGCCTGTTACACTTTGTGAGAATCGAATCCGCGGCACAGCACTGCAGCCATATCTATCTAGTGGTCAACCACTGCGGCCCTGCAGGTAATGCTACATATTATGCTCTCACTATGAATAGGAGATTATAAGCATATTATAAGTATATTACAGCAATAGAGTAATTAGAAAATTTTACAATGTTTATTGTTGAGTATTATCGCTGACACTGGCTTGGCCGCCATCACGGATTTTAAATAAAATAACCACATGATAACACAAAAATTTTGTTGCTAATTAGTCGAGTCCTCAAATAATATCAGAACTTGTCGGTCACTGGCAAGGATTTTACATATCCTACGGACAAACTGGTCCCCGGCTTGCCTACAAAACTCAGGCACCTAGCACACTTCAGTCTTAACTGTGATTGAAATCTGATGCCATTCATTTGATATCTTTATCTATACCTATAACAAATTCGCTATCCGCGTGTTTGTTTATTTGCTAGATCCTATAGGTACGAAGCGGATTGTAAGCCGTTTTCACTAATATCTACAATAACTGATAGCTACAACTCAGTCTCCCATTACTGATCCCTCAAACAAGTTAAAACGTCATGCTCCTAGAACCCAAAAGGTAAATTGAAGGAACACAAACGTGGTTTTACTCATTAAAAGTCTGACCTGTCAATCCACCAAGGCACGCGTGATCTATCGCTGACCAACTGACCACACATCACTTACCAGCACCAGGTATGATAATGGTTAAGCGCGGGAAAAAAATCTGTCCAATCTCTTTAAATAGTACATTGTTACCCTAGGGGTGAAAGTAACTTATATAGTCCCGAGAAGTTTGGCGTCCGAGCGTAGCGAGGTCGCCAATATTCGAGGGACCAAATAAGTCTTTAACCATTCTTTAACCCGAGGTAAACACTGCTTTCCATTACGAATAAAAGGAAAATAAAAATAAAACCTGAGTCGTTGTCAAAGGTTGTCGTATGATTTTAGGCATGTTTCTTTTCATTTAGGCCGTAAAAGGTTTCCGACTACTACTTAAGCCTCTGCGTTGAATCCATAACTGAATCTGTTAAACTTATGTATTGTGTACAGTTCGTTCGACGGTTCTTGGCACCCCCGAACTTTGCGCAGAAGGCTGCGCACAAACGTTTTTTAGGAACAAAATGGTAGCATGAGGCGACGTGCGCGGGGTGGAGATGTTGGATAGAGATTGACACTATGAAAAAACAATCGACCGTTTATCGAATCAAATATCGTAATCGATTTTTTCGATTTGGAATTTATTGATTTTTGTTTTTAGGAGATATTGAACGAAATAGACATACTAACATAGTGAATTATCTTGTTAGTAAATAAAATTGTAACTTTATTAATAAAAAAAAACCAATGCAATTTTATTTTCTTAGTTATACTTAATACATTATTTAGTTAAATATCAGTTACCTATACACGGCTACTAAAAAAACCACTTTTTGGTAATATTTTAAACCTTAGAATATTTAATATAAAAATATTTTTATAACTTAATTTCAATCGATTTGAACAAAAATCGATTAAACAATACCCTCAGTTTTTTTTTTCTGTGTTCAACCGGCTATTCAGTCGTAATTTTTTTTTTTTAATTTATCAGTGAAAAATGTAAATATTTTTCTGAAAACTACGAGTATGTTACTTTTAAAGAAATTATTGAAAGTAAACTATAATTACACAGATCGGACTAACTTACCTAGTGAAGTCCGATCCTCAATTATGTCAAGTAATCGATTCCTTATTATGTACTATATGTAGTCTGTACTCTGCACCTACACGCTGTATCACAATTTTATAGAAGAAAGCATTCTTCAAAATATTTAGTAATCTGTGGTTTATCTGTAGGTACCTGCACAGTGTGGGTTTTAAAGTCTACATCACATAAATTATTTACACAACTATCAATTGGGGCAAGGTGATGTACCTAAGAATCTGGGAAGGGTTGGGATGATTTGAATAGATACAACCGCCCGAAATCATATATCCGGGCAATAGCCCACCACACATAACACCCGTCTGGTCTGAAGATCCTCCCTTTTCAAGGGAGGCTTGCGAGACCTAAATCTCCATTCCGCATTCCTCTAAAATTTGTTATAGGTAAAGTAACTAAAGATTTCATCATCATAATTAATTAATGTTGGTTAATTTATTCATTAATCATTTTAATTGTTACTTATTTAGATAGCGACGTAACACGTAAATAATAAATACTTATAAGTGTAGAATTATCAGCTTGAATGCACGCATTGGGATCACTTACAATTTGGTCGGTGACAAAGACGCGTCCAACCATTCTTTAGTGCCAATTAATGGCAATAAATTTAGACAGTAAATAAAGGTGTATGCCAAACTCTATTTATCAACTTTCACTCAAGTCAACTTTAAACCCTCATTATATTTGTAGGATTTGAAGGTGGAAACACTAAGTACCTAAATGTAGAAGATGCTTGTGTCTAGTCTACAGTAACAGTAAACTGGACACAATTCTCCCTCTAGTAAAAATATATGGCTCCGAGAAAGGACGGTGCTTGCTAACCTGATAATGTGTGCTGAGTACTTAGCAGTTTTTATTTTAGATTCTGCTTAGGCCATTATCATTCAGAACTTGCTTTATTATGAAGATGGATCCTTCTTAGAAAACGCAGTGAAGGCATAATTTTTTGGGCTTTAACTCTAAGAAATCTAAGTTACTACAATCCTGTGTAATAATTTGGCATTATTGAAATAGCAAAGTTTATTAAGTAGTTATTAATAGTACATTGTTACCCTAGGGGTGAAAGTAACTTATTTAGTCCCAAGAAGAAGTTTGGTGTCCGAGCGTAGCGAGGTCGCTAACCCGAGGTAAACACTGTGCTTTTCATTACGAATAAAGGGAAAATAAAAATAAAAACCTGAGTCGTCGTCAAAGGTCGTCGCATAATTTTAAGTATGTTTTTTTTTGATTTAGGCCGTAAAAAGTTTCCGACTACTGCTTTAAAGTCTTCTCTTAAGAATCAGGCGTTGAATCCTTAACTGAATCTGATTATTGTATAATTACAAAATCTCTTACAGCAGAGATTTAGTAAAGTATAAACAAAATTCTACAACAATTTTCCCGCCTATTTGTTTTTTTTTCTGTGGTCAATCGGCTATTCAGCCATCATTTTTCATTTTTATCAGTGAAAAATGGTAAATATTTCTCGTATCCATGTTAGTTTTAAAGAATTCATTGAAAGTAAATTATAAATAATTATGTAATAAAAAAAAAAAAAAATAGATACTTATCTCTTAATTTCAATTTTACATCGCGCTGTTATTGACTGGCTGTATAGAAAGTTAAGACATAGATCAATACAAATCCGAAGATAGAACTAGTTTTTTTTTTATAATTTGACAGCTGTCAGTTGAAAGTGATTCTCCCTAGGGATGAAAAGTATTATTTTCAACCCGCTCCTCAGGCAACTTCAGACCTATTTTCAGACTATGAGTAATGAAAAATATATAAGTAAGTTGAGATTTTTTTAGAGCAGTGATGATG
Source organism: Leucania comma (assembly GCA_958295575.1). NCBI lineage: Eukaryota > Metazoa > Arthropoda > Insecta > Lepidoptera > Noctuidae > Leucania > Leucania comma. The sequence goes on along the minus strand of OY282477.1, from coordinate 14,447,218 downwards.
AAATAAATTGCACAAAGTCTAGCCTTACACGACCGCCCCCGACTTACGAGTTGTAGGTCAGTACCTCTACCATGAGTTTTAAGCAATAGTATTCGTCGCTACTCGATATCGACGCCGTAAATATTTTGTATGGCAAATTTTGCAGCGCCTCTAGCGGTCACTTGCAGAACAAAAATTTGCCATACAAAATATTTACGGCGTCGATATCGAGTAGCGACGAATACTATTGCTTAAAACTCATGGTAGAGGTACTGGGCTGTTGCCACTCGGCTATTACTGCTCCCTATAATGCCTCTCTATCTCGATCTCTATTTGATACAATCAAAATGCATGAGTTAGCAAATCTGTCTTCGGTAAACCTCTCGTGAAAGCTCTATACGATGCAGTCAAAATACATAAATTAGCAAAACTGTTTTCATCTTAGCTCCCGTGAAGGCTCATAAGATGCGGCAGAAACTTAATGAAAAGTAATTAACATACGCATTTCAATGTAGGTATATACAAAGTATATTTTAATTACTTATATATTTTTGTGTCACTGTACGTCTTACAGACTTACCTCACGTGATAGCTCGTTATTGATATCGTTCTATTCAAAAATCATATCTCACAAAGAAATCCTACACATATTTGATCGATCATTCAATGATTTCTAAGAATTTTGTAAAAGTGGGTAGATGTGTGCATACTTTTTTTTATAGACTAATGCTCGACTGCAATTCCTCCTCCACTTGATGGTGAGGAGTGATGCAATCTTTTATGGTGAAACGCACTAGTCCATTATGAGTCTATTCAATCTAGCCTTGAAGACACCTAAATTATAAACGGGAAGATCGCAGCAGGCAAATTGTTCCAATTCATCGACGTACGCGGTATAACCGACGAGGTGAAACGCTTAGTCCTGACCGTAGAGGTGTCAACAACGTAAAGGTATTATTAAGTATTTTCTTATCAAAAAAATAAAGCTTTATTTTTTTCTTTCTGACTTAGGGTCCCGTCCCTAATAAAATTATTTGACCTTACAACAAATAATATATTTGATCGTTTCATGAGTTCTAGGAATTTGCCAAGAGTATCTATATTCATAAAAAACTTACCAACATAACAGCATGGTTATTACAATTTTGTTTCTTTAATCGCTTTTCCAGTTACCACAAACACTCACTTGACTCGATCATAGCTTCGTCTCGATTTTTAAGCTTATTTGGTTCTATTTTGTTGATGACAATTAATTTTAACACGTTAAAATTCGAAAGTATGTGCACAGCGCGCGGCACAAAAATGTACAATGACATTGATACCTACAGTGTGCAAGTACCCACAGATTACTAAATATTTTGAGGAATGCTTTCTTCTTTAAAATTGTGATACAGCGTGTAGGTGCAGAGTGCAAACTACATAATAATATAGTACATAATGAGGACGAGATTACGATTGTAATTAAATCATTTTAAAAAATATGTATTTATCTCTATGTTTCTGTTATCGCACTGTAATTGAGTGGCTCTAAAGAAAGTTAGACATGTTGCATAGAAATTTGGAAAAAGAGCTTTTTTTTTTATTCTTTAATAATTTGACAGCTGTCAGTTGAAAGTGATTCTCCCTTTGGATGAAAAGTATTTCTTTCAAGCCACTTCTCAGGCAACCTTCTTTCTGAGCACGCGCCCGGAAATTTTCCGTGGCTAGGTTACCCTAATCCGACCAGGCGCGTCGCGTCAAACCTCCCGTGAGTGTGTGACCATCATTCCAAGGGCGTCCATATCTCTGCAGTCTGTGGTTCGCTCGCAGCGCCCGCGGTGATGAGTGTTTGTTAGTTTATAGAGCCGGAGTGACGCCAGTGAAAGTAGACATAGAGTTGTCCTAAAACCATTTGTAGTAACGCCACAGTTTTACGTCTAGATTGACGCGAAAAACCGGCCGTGAATGTCCAGCTTAAGGCCGTGTTTACGGAGACGCGGCGCGTTAGGCGTTTTGTCGTACATTGCAGCAGCAGGCCGCGTCATCGCTCGCGCAAATATATGGCAATTTACGACGGACCGCCCGACGCGCCGCGTCTCCGTAATCGAGCACTAAGTGCTCACGTACATCCTTCAGAAGTGGGTCTCCTGAAGGATGTACGCGAGTCCTTGGTTCAAATTCCTGCATTTCTCTCATGCAGTGTAGGTACCCTATTCATAGCAACTATTCAGGAGTGGGCTTGTCTGTATGACCATGAAGTTTTATCGTGCCGTGACCTAGTAACGATTGTCAAACATCTTTGGATAGAGATTTTCGAAAGCTTTTTCATACTTACGACTAGTAGGATATCCACATCTCCGTTTCGGTAAAACTGTTCACAGCATTCAGTCATATTAAAGTAATTTTCATCAATATACCAGGAATGGGTTAATGAAAGAAAAACACAAGATGTCGAGCGAAAGAAGCTTTTTTTCAACTAAATTTACAATACACAATGTCTAAGAGTTCACATAGTATAAAAATTATCAATGTTTTTTTTCCTTTTCATATTTACATTTGTTTCAAGAAATGCTTGCATTGTGTCGTGATCAACAATGTGTCATTGAGAACGACAAATAAATTTATATTTGCATCAACAATCTGCGTGTTGGAGAATATTGTTCTTATGTTTGCACTTTTCTAAAAAGGTTAGCTGAACTTTGAATAGTATCAAGCAAATAACAAGTTCGGTTGGTGCTACCCAAAGCTACAGCAATTTTTGGTGTCTGTGTAATAACGGCAAATCGCTATTTTACATAAACTTATTTATCGCCAACCACTTAACACGTCCGAGCTCACAAACCAAACAACACTATACAAAGTGGAATATTTGGCACATAATTAATAATTTGCCTCTCAACTTTCCAATAAAATAATTAATCGTAGTAATATATTACGTTAAATATTTGTAGTATCCCTATATTTTCCTTTAAACCTACGAATACGTTCCGCTGTTAATAAATACATACTAAAGTGCACTCTATTTACAGTGCAGCAAGAACGTAGCACATTTTTACATGAACTATCTCTCTCCGACCCATACATAATAATATTATGTCACTCTATCGTTAATCAGCTGATGTATTAAATTATCTCTCAATCCGAACTCTCCAGGGATACAGGCTGTCCATTACACCTCAGACACCGGAACTAAGTCTATTAAAATTATTAAATATGAAGGTAGTAAAATTATGTTTCGAGATCATATTTAATACATCACAGGTGTTAAAGAGAAAAAAAAATATTAAAATTATTATGCAAGTGTCCTCTGAATGCTTCGTTTACGTTATTACATAAGGTGCAGTTACTGTTTAGTAGCTTGCATTGCATTTAGTTAATAATAGTATAATTGTTGTGTAAACAATTGCTGTCAATGCCAATAAGAATTGCATCGTACTAATAAAAGATGAAGGTTGGTATGCAAGTTTATTACATCTTCACGCTTGAACTGCTGAAAGGATTTGAATGAAACTTGGCACATGGGTCTATCCTGGAGTACCAATTAAGATATTTACTACTCCAGGAATATGACCCTTAGGGATAATTTTCAACTTTCTTGGTAGAAACAAGTTTATTGATATAAGTATTTACGCAGAGACTGCATATGAAATTTAAGAGTTTATTTTCCTTGGATTTGTTCGTCGCGCTGGTCGTGGTCACAGAAACATGGAGAGGACACTTAACTTCTATATATTGCAGACAGGCGTGGCCCAGCATGGCCGACAATCTCGTCCGAATCGAACAACATAATTATACGATATCTGATGTGGTCTCACAAACTGAAGGCTCTTTGACGAATTGGGCAATTTTGAGAAGTTTTGTTTTTGTTTGGTGTTCTAGTGTTCTTATGGTAAAATTGCGAGTAGTTTGTCTATTGCAGGATATGCTGAAAACAGTAATACGGTATGTAAACTTAAAATTTTCAAAGGTTCATCGGTTCTAGAGACCACAAGCAAACAAAAAAATTCATAAATTACGAACGTCAATTTTAAACAGGCAATAAACTACATCTGTAGTCATAATATACCTTTACAACAATATAAAATTATTCATTATTTCTCTGTCAAGTCATAAAAGTTCATTTACTTAATTTCATTTATGTGAATCGTCTCGATAATGTACACCGGGCTTTGGTTAGCTTAAAAAATGCTCTACAACTTTCGTTGTATAGAAAAAATAAACATACACGATGTATGGTATATCCGAAACTTATCGTAAATGTTAAAAAATTAAACATAGGATGAGTAATGATAAATGATACAATGGTATGTCTTTTTGATGCGACCGTGAACCCTCACCTAAACCTGATGAGAAAATTTGTACTTCAACGAAGGGCCACGGTAAGATAAATCCAATCGACTGTTAGTAACTGTGAACAAAATTTAGAATACCAATTTTACGAAAAAAAAAAAAACAATCTTCAATATAATTATATTATAAACCATTAAATTACAACAACAAAACAAATATCCTAGCAATAGGAGTAGTTATTACTGGAACACAAATACTCAAACTCATCGGTATTGAACTACTTAAACGTTAAAATTGCAAAAACTGTTCCAGTGAAGGTAACAATGTCTTTTATTATTGAGTATTTGTGTTGTATTATACTATAACATCTATTTGTTTGCGATGACTTTCGCAAATTCCGCGCGATGGGCGATGGAATATTAGAAAGTGATCTTTGGAAGAAGAATGCGTCAAAAATGCTCCGACGCTCTGCGACGAAAATTTTATTTCCACCGCAGCATCTTAGCATTGACGAGGCATTGTATTGTGACTGCGTAATCTTAGCATTTCGACATAAAATGTAAATATTCTTATAATTAAACCGAAGCTATATCTAAAAATAACTTAATTCAAAGAGATCATAATTCATATAATATAATCATAACTTATTTTAAATTGTCACGGTTCGTTCAAGTTTTGTGAATGTATATTGTAATTATAATGGTGGTAGTAGCGTGGTTGGTCGTTAAATCGTTACAGGTGTGTACGATTTCAATAACTTGAAGACTATTGTTATAGCCATTTAGTGTCCTATAAATAATCATAAAGTTTCCCGATTCTGCTATGAAACAAAGCAAGGAAATTGTGTAAATTCTTGGATGCTGAAAGCTTGAAGTATTTCATGGATTTTATGCCTGCCATTTTAGGAGGGTATTTGGAACGGAAAACTAGTCTACGTGAGGTAAAATACTGACACAAATGTGATGTAAGAGGAGCATTATGAGAACTGCGTATTGCGGAAGCATTGAGCAAAACTTGGGCTGTGATGTTCGGTGACATATTGTATGATATATTAATTGTTGAACCAAAGATATTCCTTAAGCTAACTTACTCATTACTTAACATTATTAGTAATTTGGAAACGGTATTACAATAAATTAATAAAACAAAAATATGCACAATATGACAACGAGTGTGGCAAAATTGAACAGTTAAGAAGACGGTTCGGTAGGCGTATATAGGTCAGTCCTTGGTATCAGTTAAACACTTGGGAACTCATCAAATTCAAAGTTATCTTGAATTCTTGTTAGTGGCGATTCTGTCCCGTAGAATCTGTTGTAGCTGCCGAAGCTTTGTGTTCAATTTTGTGTTGTCACTAGTGGGGGCAGGGCCTAGCTCGTGCGCTTGAGATGCGCAGGCGCAAGTCGCGCCACTTTCGGCGGGCGGATATGCGCGCCGTGACCGCACTCGTGCTTGTGTGCATGCGCGGGGGACTTCTTGCCACTCGTCGATAACCGCTTGCGCGGCTTCAGGAAATCTGGAAAAACAGAAAAATGGATATTAGGCTTTATTTCTTAAATGGCGTTCTTCTTAGCGTGTCGATGGCGAAATTAATTAAATTCCATGCTTGGTTCAGTATTCGGCCACGGCAATGCCGTCCACTGATGCTGTCATTAAATGGCGTTTCATATGGAGTAATGGTTCTTTCAAATCTCAGCTTATAACAATGGCATTGCAGAGAAAAAAAAACTTTCCAGACGGTCTCGAATTCAACAATAAAATTCAATTCAAATTAATTTAGTTTCTGTTGTGTTCATACATCGGTTATTGACTTGCAGTGACGACGGCGTCGTGATAAAACGCAAGGTGAAAGCGGTTTACGACTCTTGTTAACATTTCTCCGAGAAGGGTGACGTACACAGTCGCTACGATGCATAAAATCAGTCGTAAAACATTATTATGGAGGGCGTGGCCAGCACCATTGTGAATTGGGAAAAATTTAACGACTCTCAAACTCTGAAAGGTTCGTTAAGACGCCCGGAGCCCCGGATGCAGGCCTGCGTCCTACGGGACCTCACCATATTTTACGACTTCATCCATAAGGATCGGATTGTAAAAAAGTAGTTTTAGAGTACTTAAAGCGACGGAATCCTTTTTTCTAAACAAATCCTTGGGCGGCGACGTCCTTTGTAACCATTTCTAATTTTGAAAAAATATGGCCTTAATAACTATAAAATTTTACGATCTTTTTACTACTGTTTAATCTGCGTTATAATAGTTGCTGTGAGTTACTGGTGCGAAGGTTGCCTGGAGCCCGTAGACTTTTTTATAATCACACCTTAACTCTCGTTGAATACAAAATTATTGCTCATGAACAAGATGTTAGGGATTTAGAGCGTAAAGATGATGAAAAGGATAGGCTCTATGATGCAAATACTGTTGAATCTGAAGATATTATTAAAAGATAAGGTAAGTATCCGTTGCATTTTAATAACCAAATTGTAGTTTGGGCAGCTAACATGAAAATAGTTGAGCATCGTTAACACAAATCTTAGCGTTGAAACACACAGGAGAAAAAACAATAGGTAGTTATAAATGATTAATCCAATATATCGACAAAGAATACTCCCGAGCAACACGGTCGTGATTTCCATGAACGAAAAAAAAAACTGATAATGTTAGCAAACTTGATGCTAGAGAAGAAAAAAATAAAACAAAGATTGGATTCCAAGAGAATACGGGAGCAAACAGTAGTCGGGAACAATCGTATACTATGATCATCTAAATTATCGGAACGGACAAAAAATGGCGTCGTAACCGTCGGCACCAAGGTCAAACTAAACTTGATCCAATGAGCCGCGTTTATCCTGAGCTAGAATCAGCCATTGGTTATTAAAACTCTTGAGACCTAGAACTTAAATATCTGCAATTTTATTTAAAGTTGCAGTAACTGATATAATTGTTTCTTACGTGTTTCATGAACTTCTTATTCGGGTAAGCAAATATAAGGTCATCTTTAGCTGCATCATGATTCATTGTCTAAGGAATTTCAAGAGTTTTATCGATTTCCTGGCTTACAGGTGTTTTACGGTGTTCTAGTTTTAACTCTATATCGATCTCGCCCAAAATTTGTGTGTGTTGTAAAATATTATTTTGACAAAAATTACCTTAGCACCATCTGCCTTAACTCTTTTAATTTGAGTACGGTCTCGAGGACTGAAACTAGTACTCGGAGACCTTAAAAAATTATAAACAACCAAAATGTCATAGGTTATCGTTGCAAACTTCGAGGCAAATGTAGACATAAAAATACATTGGTATTATCGCGACTTTTAATAAAATTAAAAAGTTTACTGCGTAAAAATCGCGTTTATTATCGTCAGAAAGTAAAGAAATTAGATTTATAATGTAACGTGTTCGATAATTTTATGTAAAGTCGATTCTTATGCAGCATATTAATAAAAATCAAGGTTAAATGTCAAGGTGAGACGTAGATAGCTTAGCAACAAGTAAAGACGACGCTGTTAAAACGTTCGACGTGAGTCTTGTAATAATAAAATTGTCTGAATCATGGTAAAAAACAAGGCGAGGTGTGCAGGCGGGAACTATGTCAGTGACGTCAGGGAGCCAAGGTCGACTGGTGCCCGCTGGAGCTTCCCGCCAAATTCGTCAACACGTGGATTTATTATAGGTTATGTTCATCATAACAACATAACCTATAAAAATCATGCGTAACGCCTGCTTATCAGACGTTAGAAGTCGTTTGTTATATATGGGTTTTGTCCATTTTTATTACGATATAGAAGACTGATACACGTGGGTAACAACAATAAATTTTTACAATAAATCTTCCAAGTTCTAGGTGGCTATAAATTACAATATATTAAAAATAGCTTATTAATACAAATACATAAAAACGCGTTACATTAGATGCAAGCGCGAGAAAATACTTTCACGTGGTTACGCAACGGTTTCCCGCCAAACACTCAATGGAGCGTTTCGCGCCATTTTCATCTGGATATAACCTGACTAATTCGCGAAGTGATTTGTATAGTATTAGTGTGTTTACTAGTGTGTGGCCTATGTATGTCGGCCATGTTATTGGGCACGCGTAAACATTCGGGTGTACGGGTATGCGTAAACAAAATGGCCTTGGGGGCGTGCGCACAGGCTCGGCACAAACAACTCACACACGGCTATCGTGAACTTTATCAATCTTTTATCGTATATTATAGTATACTAGCTAACTGTGTACCGAGTTTATTTTTGATAATTCATTAAAATACTGCGTGTAGAGTCATAATCCATGAAGTTATGTTTAACCTTGAATTGATAAGGCGGCCATTGTTGCTGATAATGCATTGTGCATGATTCTAATACTCTTTACTTCCCCGAAAAGAAACACTTCATGAAGATTTGTTTTATAATCAAATGCAACACAGCTTTAACGTTTGAGCAACAATTTTAACTGGCGTCGGAGTGCTGAGGTTATTTTCGTCGACCTAAATATCGGCGCGGGCACACGGACTCTACCTCTTTTGATGCGGCTATAATTCACGTGTTTACCGCGCAAATACTAATCATAACACGAAACCAGTATACAAGAATAATTTGACGCAATTCCAAGTAACTGGCAACACTGATTGGTATTAAGTATTCTGAGTGTTAGTAAATTAGTCATTTGCATATTTTGAAAGCCGTTAAAGGTCGCTTGAACGTTTTGAATCTTGTATAGGTTGCTGAAATTGATATTGTCGTTGCTAAGGAGATGAATATATCTGTATGCTATATGTATATTCTAATATTGTAATTGTGCCAAGTTTGCTCTGGCTAACAACAACGCTGTAATGCAATCCACGTGCATCGAAGGCCGCGGTCGGGCCTGCATCCGTCTGAACGCAACACCACCAGAATCTGTGATCGCATGGGAATAAAAAACAAAGGAACAGAGTTGGAAATGAGAGAAAAAATGTGATCCCTCCTGAGACGTCAAATTAGCTTTTTACCACGTCGGAGGGACCACGTCAGGGGTTTTCATCGCCCTTTGATGCTGCCGCTTACGCAGGAGTGCAGGAAACACGTCCCGCGACGAGAATAAGTAATAGAGAACCATTGCTTGCTTTGTGATGAACATAATTTAAAAAATTTATTCAATTTGTGTACTTCGCAATTACCGAAATCTCCAAAAATTCCATCTGGTGCAATGCAAATTGCCTGTTATTAAGTTTATTGTTGGCGAGCGTGCCACAAAGGACTGTATCTCTGCTTCACAAATGCTGTCCAAATGTTACTCGTTCGTGGGAATGACGCAAAGCAGCCGGTCACGATCCTGCCATCGAGAAACGTTTCAGTCATTACAGTCGAAGAAAGGGACTCGAGAACGAACCTCCTTTTGTCCGCGTCCTCGTAATTATAGAGCTCACGTGGCTTGTTCTGACTTCCTCTCGTCTTTTTGTGGTGTAAACATTACAGTGAACGTAATATTACGAGATCTAGAGATTCAGACGCAACGATAGACAGTGCCTACGCATCTCTACGACATATAAAACATCCTGAAATAGCTTTTGAGAAATTCAGCGGAAAAGTGATTGCAGTTTTTGTTGTAGACGTTTCATATAAATAATATTATAAGCGCTGAAAAATTTTCACGGCTTACAATTTTGTTTCCGCGTGGATACTTGAAGAGTTAGGCGGATTCAGTGTTGTTTTTGTCGAGGTTAAAATTGGAATTCCGGAAACACCCACAGATGAATCGAAACTGTCTGGTCAATTTCGCAGAAATCGGATGTTTGATTTTCCTCTTGGTAACGTAGTCTTCTGGGGACTCTGGTAGTCGGGGAACAAGTCCGGACTTGATCGGACATGTTCATGCCGCAATCGTGTGTGCTGCGCGCGCCGATTTGTCAGGCGTGGGCGCGCGTCCCGCGGAACAGGTTGCCGGGCACGCTCCCGCCATCTTATTTTATTCATTTACACCTTAGGGTTGGTATTTCTTTCTTGGTTTGTTATGTTGGTAAATATTTTTATTTTAGTAGTTAGTAGATAAATTGACGTTGTTAGAAAAGGCTGTTTTTTAATGCCCGAAGAAGTAATCTATGGTTCACGCATTAATCATTATCCGAACCTGTTTTGAACCTTCAGATTTTTAGTTAGAGCAACATAACATTAAGTATTTTCAAAACAAAAACTAATATACAGGGCTGTTCAACCCAAAAACTGGAATCTTTTTGTTAGATTTTTCACAGCTGCGCAGGAAATATATTGTTACAGCAATTGCAAGTCGTTTGTTGGGCGCCGGCGAGTTTGCATTGTGATTACGAACCAGTTCCCAAATATCTAGGCCAAGTGAAAGGCGATTCGATGTCAAAATGGCGTGCCTCGTTGCGCATACGACGCGTTTTTGTAATTATACAAATGTGAGATATACCTGCATAAAATAAAAGTTCCTAAGTTTTTTCTTGCCAAACTATGTTTGTTGTTTTTCTAATTCGAGATTGAGAAGATACAGAAGTAACGTATTGATACAAAAACCTATAAAATTTTTATGAGTTAGTACAAAAAAAGAAGATTTACGAATCTCGAAAAAATAAACAAGATAACTTTAGAAACCCAAAAAAAATATTTTTTGTTCATATCGATAATAAAAGATAAGATATAAATCTATCGCACAGCCCTAGGCAAAGTTCTATTACAACTGGACGTAGCATATATAAAAAAGGCAACAAAAACTTGCCCTCTGAGAGTATATATCTGTATACGTTAGGCCGCTACTGGTTTTGACTCGACTCCTAAACAAATAAGTGACACTACCAGGTAGCATTGTGCCCTCTTCTTAACATTTGTACTTCTATTATCTGATATATATACTAATATTGCTTTTTTTCTCCCCTTATCGACTTAAGTGGAGTTGAAAAATTGGCTGCAGTTTATATTATAAAGGTTCATTATTTAACAAGACTTTTAAAGTGGGACGTCATATTATTTGATAATTTTACACGATAGGTGGCGTGAATAACTACGTTATATATTTACAGTTAAACCTATATCCTTTTAAATTAATAAGATATCAATATGAACTTGAAAGTACCTATCGTGTATTTAATTATACGTTCAATTATAAAGCAGTTACTTTCAAAGCACTTATGAAGTAATTTCTGAATAAAGAACTAAGGACCTAAGTATTGAATATAAATTAATTATCGTAATAATTTAATCACTGAAGAATTTATTGAACTCTTTAATGGGGGATTCAATTAGTTTTATTTACATTTATTAGACTAAATATTTAATTATTCTGCGGCTGATACTTTAAAACTTAAAAGAATCGAGATATTTCACATTCTAATAAGGCTAGAGTGTACATACTACAAATGGCACAAGAGTAATTAAAAATGGGCATCAAAAATGTTACGCACATATACATGTTATGAACTTATGAGTGTATTTGCAATGTGGAGCCGCCATGTCTAAACAGGAAACAACTTTGTCGGTTACTCAGTTCTATTAGTCATACCTACAGGTTAATTGGTTACCCCACTTTTTTAAATGGCGGCTGAAAAAGATGGCCAAGTCTTGGGCCTTTTAAGGGGTTAAGTAGTTAAATGGTTGATGGTTTGGTTTTAAGAGAGTCTGATTATTTTTAGCCCCGTGTAAGTAAAATGTTGCAACTTTTGTTTTTAGCGATTTTAAAACTATCCAAAAAAATAAGAAAAAGCACCAATGAGTTCGAATTTAATCAAGTTTCTGTTATGTTGTCTTCTAAGGTACAACATATCACGAGTTCAAAATTGATGTTTTGTAACTTGGCACTGTAAATTTTTAATGATCTGCTGGCTACCCAATTTAAGTGGGACTGGACTGGACGTGTCTACCGCCGTGTGTCCATCGAGCGATGGATCAGTAAAACACAAAGAAGGTGCCTTGAATCCGTACGACGGGGTCGTGGCAGACCAAGAAGGAGATATCAGGTCGATTGAGATAATTATCTTCCTTGGAAATTGGGGAGGAGTGGGTCAAAGCCGAGGACACTGGAAGGAATGGTTGAAGACCTTTTCCCAGTAGTCTAATAGTAAAATTTTTAAACAGGTATCAAAATAATTGGTATTATTCCAATATTTCCAATGCTACTATGTACATTTCATTACAACAATTATGATTCCAGCTCAAACTGTCTCTTAGGTAGACTAGTCGGGATTGGTTCTCAGTTTCTCAATAATTATTTGCAATTATTTAGATTCGATCTAACGAAGCAGGATGCCGTAAATACATGGTCAGATTACAAACAAAATTGGAAGATTTTTTTGTCTGTTTGCATGTGAAAATGAACAATTTTTAAAACAATCGGACCAATTTGCCAGGGACATTGGCTCAAAGGTAATTGCTGACCAATTTTATAGGACCAATTGAAGTCATTAGAAAATAGAGCCGACATGGGATGTACTGCTAGTGCTAGCGATGAAGGCTCTCGAGAACGGATCAACGGACCTCCTCACGCCACAGCCCGGAGGATTCCGACCCCGATTTACAGCCATCGTGGGCGTGATCTTATGGACGACGAGCAATGGGTTGCTTGCAGTCCCGTAGCCGTCTGGACCGAGCTTGAGTCGTCAACTTCGCGTAGTGTTCCTCGTGCGTCTCAAAGAGATGTCAGCAAACCTGTAGGGGGCTGTAGGAAGCCTACTGGCTCACTTCCGAAAGGGAAACCCGGGGTTCTGGAACGCAAGGCAAAGAAGGAATAGGAGTGGGTTTTAGTCAGTAAAAGTCTGACACGCGCTCCAGTTCCGTCCTATAGTGGGAGAAGTCATTGGATGATTTCCCACCCAATAAAAATATGGGATATAAAGTGTGTATCTTTTCAAACTAATGTTTCATAAACAACTTAATAGTGGAGCTGTTGTTTTGAAAATATACAGCCATTGCCAACATCAACATGCACGCTTAAATATTGTGTTAACAGAAGTGTTTTTAGCACTCTCCAGCGAAGTTATTTCATAACATCTATTACTTATAACTTAAAGATCATGATTCTACTAGTAATGTATTCCTTAATTGGTTGTCGTGTGAAACTTAGCAGAGAAATGACAACACGGCAACGCGTTTACATAGAAAATAGCGGTGTTGGCGTATAAATGTAAGAGCTAGGAAATGATTGATGGAGGTAATGATAACGTTAGATTGATAATCTGATGTCAAGTGAATGACTCATGAAGTTGTTTAATATATTAATAGGGTGCTAGTATTGTTTATTGATAAAATCGAACTTCGGTTAACGATATTGATGATATGTCAATATTTTATAGGTTTTTTAAAGTGAAAGATAATGAAACCGGTTACTTAAAAAAAAAATCTGCTGCTGCATGAGACTCAAATACCAGGGAAGCATAAGGCGGAATGGATGATGATGAGTACGATACAGGCTTGAGGGATTGTTCGGAAGAGTTATCGTGACCCTGGACAGTAAAGATCAACTGATAGACTCTCGCTCCACCCAGAGCGGGAAAAATTTGGTGATTTCCCACAAAAGTGTAATGATGAATTTTAAAATTCAATAGGGCTCTAATCTGTAATTATGTATAAAACGCAAAGTTCTGACTCACTCACTGACTCATAAAAGCCTAGTTCAAAACGATCGCCTTGGTTCTAAAACAAATCTGAAATTTTGCACAGATTTCTTGTATGATGTTTACAAAGTACGAGAATGCGTTTCCCAAAACTCACCCTCTAAGGGGATAAAACGAGGTCCAAAGTTTGTATCAATTAATGGTGCAGTTAAAAATGAAATAGTAGCCTCTTTTAAAACTTACAAAATGTTCCATGCACGACCAAATGAGCTACTTAATTATCTGCCACCGGCAGAAGCTAGTTTTACAGAAGTCTTTTCACAAAAAACTTAAATGTGAAAGTATTACGCTACAAAGTCTAAAAGCCCATTCGCACAGGACATGTCCGTCCGAGTAACATTAGAAAACGCCAGTGCAGTGGGCGCGCTACGCGTGTTTGTGAAAGTAAGAGAACTAGCAAAATGCCATTGTTGCGTGACCAATCTACCAGAGATAATGGCACGGGCAGATCTATTCACAGGGAAAATTGCACGTGTTGCGTCAGTTTTGCCATAAACATAGGTTTTACACATGAATTATTTATACAGAGAAGTGTATATTTGAAGAAAAGATACTAGGAATTACTGGAGGTGGTAATGCAATGGGTGGAACCAAACTCAGATTGTATATTTCCTTCAAACGATTCTAATAAACACAAATTAAGTTACATCATGTATTCAAAACACAACTTTCACGCCTTTTGTAGTCTTTTTATACAAAAAACCTCAAAGAATTCTTGATTAAAATTAACAGACAATAAAGAATTATTTGTACGTCCGTTTATTTATTTTTCAAACAATCGTGTATGAATACGGAATGACGGACCGCCCTCAAACACGACTGTTGACGCAGTTTTGACGGGTTGTTTGTCAAACTTGTTTGATAGTGTGCCGCGTTCCCAGTTCCCAGTGAAATTGACAAAATTGTTTGATTGTTTATTTAGGTGTTATGTCGGATTATGATTGTTTAATATTTAAGATAAATGATAGGACAGCATAGCTGTAGGTGTCAGTTGATAGTTGGTTGTGTGACTTGCATCTGTCATTAAGGTCAAGCGCATTTATTACCTATCAAGAATTGCAATAAAAAATATGGTCATTAAAAATCTTAACGACCACACTGGGTATACAATTACTTTAGACGAGAATTCGCAGTGCTCTCCAACCGTAAAATGATGAGATAAATCATGACAAAAATTGCAAACACTTGCGGCATTGCGGTGCACGGGCGAAGGTCATCGCTCGGCCATTTTAAATTTATTCATACGACCCCCACTTTGATGCATTGTGCAAAAGTGCCAATGCCCTGTAATTCAGGCATTGTTTGAGATTTTTTAACAAAAAAGTCACTATACCTGTCTGTATAAACCGTATTCTAATTAGAAATAGAAACACGGAACAAAACAACCGATAGTTCGTAAACTAATAGCTAGACTCGGTAGTTTGCTACCGATGAGGCATTCCGGTAGCTAAGCCATAATTATTTATGATGCATTCTATAATTAACAACCACTTCAAATTACGGCCTGTCAACGTACCATGTACGCTTATACCGGTGAACAAAACTATAAAAAGGTGCAATTTCACATGGCTTTCTTCTAAACAAGATTATCTTAGAAACATGTTAAATTAAAATGTAAAATCGTTAACATATATTTGTTTATACATAATGCTACCACTTTCTAAATATTTTTTACTGCACTTGCAATTCTGAGATTTCAAAAAAAGAACAGAAATAAAAATCGATTCATTGACGTTTCCCTTGGCGGCCATTACAGTTTTTGCAACATATTCTATCGGGAGCGGGTGGATAACCCGGGTGCAATGACTTATGCCCAGGCGTGCCCAGCCTGTGTCCAGTGCCCAGGTGTCGGACGGACGAGTAAATTGCAGGGAGCCGCGACTTACCGAAGATATTGCCTCACTATTGTGTCATTATGTCGAGTTTTATTTTTCTATTACTGGTATTGATTATTGAGATATAGGATAGGATTATAGTGAGTTTTATGATTGATGGGATGGGATAGGATGCACTTAGGCTACTTAAAGTGCATCTGGGAACTTGGGTAGTTAGGATTGGAGATTCCATTGAGGTGTTGAGTAAAGCTGGGAAGTAATCAAGCAAAAAACGGCGGCGCTTAGTTTTTTTTTAATCAGACAATAATTATATCAGTTGATGCGTTATTATTTTCGCTATGTTCGCATGACTGATATAGAGTGCAATGAAAAAGTAAACAAATAAAGTTGCATCATTTTATTATCAAGGATAAATGATATCTTAGTGCAATTTGCAACTGAATAAACAAAGTTTATCACAATGTTTTATTGACAATTTTATAAATGCGTAGGTAAATTGATAGAGCAGCATTAAAGATTGTTGAATAATCTTTCAAGTCAATGACCGACCCACCCCATTTAAAAGACTACAGGTCCTATTCAAGATTTTTTTTTAATGCAATAAGAATCGTCTCACAAAACTAAATAAAGGGGATCTTAATCAAAAAATCTTTACCGCATGACTGGGAACTGGGCGACTGGGAACATTTTTTATAAATTTATTTATTTGTCGATTCTAAAGATGTAACTTCATCCCGACTACTGTGCAGGTATGAGCTAAACGATGGGTCCTAATGAATGTTTAATAAAGCGCGCCCCGCGAGGGCGGCGAGTTCAAAGGATGCGCGGGCGCACGTCGGTGATCAAAGCCGCTGTTATCGACTGCTCCGCTCGAGCTATCGACATATACCGCTCATTTACAGAACATCGCTACTGGGGTACGCTTCTCGATTATCTCAGGATTATCTTTGCGTGGCACCGTTTTGAAAGCATGAAATGCATTTACTGTTTTGTCAAAGAACTTTGCGGTACTAAAGCACTTTAAGTGTTATTTTAATGGGACGGAGCAAAAAGCGTAAAATTTTTTCTCTGTCCGATATATTAAGTTATATTTCAAAACAAGCAACGATATTTTTTTTTATTTTATTTTATTTATTTGGGACAAAAAACAGTTATACATTACAGAATTAAATTACAGTAATTTTATCATAGAAGTAAAAACGTATAACCCACACCATTGTCCACGAAATTACACTTGAAATATGATAACGGACGCGTGTCAAACAAATATAATATTTAAATAAATAAATAAATGCTCTTACAATTATTCTAAGGGAATAAGATTCCCAGATTTAAGGGCAGTGAGCCAGCAATTGACAAGCCATTTTTCTAAATTTGGATTGAGAAAGGGCGATAATGTCTAAATCTATAAAATGTGAGTTATAGGTTGCCACTAGTTGACGGAGAGGCGCCCGCACCCCAGCATTCGTCCTACAACGTGCAGTATAGAACAGGCGAGGTACGCGCACCTCCCGCTGGACAATAGTTCTAGGTACTACGTAACATAGCGCGTTGGAGAGTTCAATACAGTTGAACTTGTTGTTGCATATACCATATAGCATCATAACCATGATCAATGAACGTCTAGAATCCAAGCTCAATACCTTATAATGTTTCAACAAATCTGTATAGGATATCTTGTTACGGAAACACTTGTAGTGGGTGACGCGAAGAAACCTTTTCTGTACCATTTCTATGGCATTTTTATATTTCTCATAAAAGGGACACCATATGGGTACCGCGTATTCTAACTGGGAACGGATAAGAGTTTTGTATAGGAAGAGAAAAGTGGAAGGTTTCTTGAATTCCTTGCATGAACGCATGACAAAACCATACATCTGTAAGGCTTTGTTAATTCTGTTGTCGACATGGGCATCCAGATGTAATTTGCAGTCCAGTAATACGCCAAGATCACGTGTGCACTCAGTTTTATTTAATTTTGTGCCATTCAGAGTATACTGGAAATTTATAGTTTTTTTGTTTTTGGTAAAAGATATAAAATAACATTTAGGAAGACTTAGATGAAGTTTATTAACAATACAATACTGAGAAAGTCTGCATAAGTCCTCTTGAAGTAGCAAGCAATCTTGAAAATTCATACAGGCCTTATAGATTTTAATATCATCGGCGTACATTAGGAATTTAGAGTGGACTATGCAGGATTTTATGTCGTTAATAAATAATATAAAAAGTAATGGGCCCAAGACCGATCCCTGAGGCACACCTGACTCAACAACTACATAGTCAGACTCAAACCCATTGATGACCACCTTTTGCGTCCTACGAAAAATGTACGATGCAAACCATCTAAGTAAATTACCTCTTATGCCATTGAAGGCAATTTTATCGAGGAGTAATTTGTGGTCCACCTTGTCAAAAGCCTTCCGAAAATCAGTGTACACAGCATCAACTTGCGTGCGCATGTCCATGTTTTCAAACAAAAATTGGGTAAAGATCATTAAATTGGTGACAGTCGACCTGGATTTCACGAAGCCATGCTGTTCAGGTATTATAAGGTGACTCATCTGTGGAAATAAATGACTGTGCACTAAACCCTCAAAAAGCTTAGACAAGGTGGACAAGATAGAAATAGGTCGATAGTTTTCGACATTACTTTTGTCTCCACTTTTGTGAATGGGGGTGATGAACGCCCTTTTCCAAACATGTGGGAAAACCCCTTCCCTGAGACATTTATTAAATAAAATGTGTAACGGGATACAAATGTTTTGTGCCGTGTTCACAAAGAAAGAAGGAGGCAGTCCATCCGGTCCAGCTCCTTTAGCTAAATCTAATGTGGAAAGAGCCTTCAGTATGACACTCTTTTCGAGATAAATATCCGGAATACATACCGAATTGTCATGCGTATCTGGGGGTATCCACGAGTCGGGGTCAAACGTTGAGGGTTCGTACACTGAGTTAAAGAAAGTAGAAAACAGTGAGCATATCTCACTGGGGCAGCTGGATGATACATTTTTGTACTGCATGTTTGCTGGGAGTCCAGAACATTTCTTACGGTTAGAGATGTATGACCAAAAGTGCTTGACATTAAGAGGAATGCTATCTTCTACTGAGTTCATATATTTACTATAACACTGTTTACAGACTAGTTTGAAGTGCTTTCGAAGACTAGAGAACTTTTCATAATCAGATAAGTTGCGCAGTTTTTTCCACCTTACCCACGCGCGTTCTTTATTTTTGAATATTTTAATTAGCGCAGCACTAAACCAAACAGGAAAACCAGTCGTTTTTTGACGTGAAAGTGGAACATGTAGACGGATAATGCCGTATAAATAATCATAAAAAGTATCTACGGCCTGTTCACTGGAAAGATTAAGAAACAGCTTATCCCAGGTCATGATGTTTAATTCTGCATTTATTTCGTTGTAATTTGCTTTAAAATAATTAAATTTTATTGTATTTTGTCGTTTCAAGGGTGTGTATTGCGTTTCCAGTGAAGTTAGAACAGAAAATGGGGGATGGTGACTATCAGGCTGGAGCAGGGAAAAGTCGGACTGTATTTGACATTCTGCGTTGCTAATAAATAAGTCCAAAATACGACCTAAACTGTTTTTAATTGTGTTATATTGCGAAGCATTTGTGATGGCAATCAAATCAAATAAAGAGCGACACACACTGCTATGGGGTAAATTAGATACATGACTATCACTGCCTGACCAATCAATTCCTGGCAAATTATAATCACCGGCTATATAAAATGATTCGACGTGTGGCATAGTGAGAATATTTTCTAGTGTAGATAAGTGTGACAAGTATACATCGTCTAGTGTGCGAGGTGGTATATAGGCAGCGCTAATAATATGATGAGTGTTGGAACGCGACGCAGGCACTTGGAGCATAACATGCTCGATGCCAGTGCGAGAGGGACGCGTTAATATCCTCGCTGGCCGAAGCCCGCGCAGCACGGCTATGAGAACACCCCCACCCTCGCGCTTGTTCGTAGCGATGCGGTCGCGATCGTCTCTAAAAACTAAGTAGCGGTCATCAATGAATTCTCTGTCCATTATATTAGGTGTTAGCCATGTCTCAGATAGTATGATTACGTCATACGACATGGAAAGAATGTTGGCATAAAGTGTGTGCAATTTAGTACGGATCCCTCTACAGTTTTGATAGTAAACAGATAATATATTGTTCCTAAGCATGGTGTCTAATTAAATAATAAAAAAGGAGTGAATATGGTAAAGTTAATATTTTTATTTCAGGTATATTTATAAACTTGGATTTAGATCGTAGTAGGTAGTGGTATAAAGTTGAGTTACATATATGGCTATGATAGACAACAACAGATAATGAGCGAGTTTTGAATAACGAATTTTGTAAACCAATTATTGATAAGTATGGCATAATGATATAATGTAAAGTAAAAACTGCAACGTAAAATTTAATGGTAATACTAAAATAGCAACAAAGGCGAGAAACATTACAATACAATGAAATAAAACAGATTTTCGTACACTTAAACTGTGCAATCATTTGTTCTAAGTCGAAACATATGTAAACATGAAAAATAAGGCTATTCACGCTGTTGGTTACACTGTGCAATCTTGTCGATATCATTATGACAACGAACAGCGAATGTTTTGGAGGTATCCGTAGCTTTAACAAGCACAGTAGCATTTCGAATCCAAACATACTTAACATTGTGCTTCCTAGCCATTTCACGGCACGCTCGAAATAAGTTTTTGTTATAAAGAGTAAGATGCTCATTAATATACATTTTATGTGGAGTACCAGACATACCAATTAGGTCCGACGTAACATTTTTGGACAAACGATAGGCACTTAACACGTTATCGCGAAGGGCGCGCGAAGCTAATTTCACAATTATGTTCTTAGGTTTGCTACTTTCCTGCGTACGTGCGTGGGGAACACGGTGAACAGCCAATACATCTTGACGGTGAATTGAGCAATTGATAACAGCACCGATCTTTTCCACAAGTCCAAGAAGGTCCTCCTCACGTTTCTCGGGCAGGTTGCAGATCTCAATGTTATTGAGTCGGGCTTGCTGTTCCAGCGACTCAATTTTTAGTTCCAATTCGGATAATTTGCCATTCATGTCGGTAACTGATGAACGAGACGACAGTTGAAGTTGTACAATTTTGCTCTCGAGATTGGTTATGCAATTTTTGTAGGCATGGTTTTCCTTCTTTAAATTGTCCATCTGCTGCCTCATTTCCTCAAACTTGCCGTTCATGAAGTTCACTGAATCCCGAATCTCCTGGTTGATGGTTTGTGTAGAAGAATTCTGTGTTTTCAGGACCGCTATCTCAGCAACAAGTCTGTCCAATGTCGAAGTTTGCCGCTCAACCAGTTTCCGTATTTGCTCATCTTGTTCCTGCCTCCAGGCTGTAAGCATGTTTCTTAGCTCCAGATTATCTTGCGTAGGCTCCTTGTTGGGCGAGAAGTCTGGACAATGTCGTTTGTTATTACGTGACTGGATGTTCAAGTCGTCGCTGCGCGCAGCTTTAGGTATATCCGAATCGGACACTGATAATGCACTCGTCAAGCCATCGATCCTTGCTCCCGATGCTGGAGGTGTACGTTGCATTACGATGCTGAAGAGTGCCTAGCACTTGTTACAAAGTTGAAGGTGAGTATATTGACAGGAACACTCGGAAGCGCGCATATATTATGCGCCCTCGCAGGTGTATCGGTGGGATGACAAAAAAAAAAAAACGATAAGTCACGATACACAGATAGGAGCAGGACAGCAATTATGATACCCCGTACTGTTTACGCGGAGGTGAAGGCGGGCTCGCGGTCACTCGCGCGCGCACTTGGTGAATTTGCGAGGCACGATCCAGTGTAAAGAGAAATTATGTAAATACTACAGTAATGACTGATCATAAGAATTATAGTTCCGTGTACAATATTCGATTTAAAATGATAAAAATTAGAAAATTTAACACACGTCCGCTCTCAAACAGGGCACGATGCCGAAAAAAACGATAAGTTCCAGTTGCAATAATATTACAAACATTTTGAAAGTAACATTTGCAGGAGTATTTTTCCTATAGCTTTTGGAATGGATGCACAGAGCCCTTCTCAGATTTTATGCGAACATAAACGTAAATCATTCTGTGTCGATCTTCTCCCGGGAGCTGCTACCGAAACCGCGTCGTAAGACAAAAGCTCTGAATAAATATGGGGTTTATTCTGCAATGCAGTTTGACTTCCTGAATAAACTGAAATTAATAAAGGTGACCGCTTTTACGCTGGTTCTAAACTTGATGTAAATTTTGAAATTGGGATCTGACAGTTATTGTCCACAGAAAGAGTTCCCATGAACGTTAATATTCAAATATTCACATAACAGGAGCCGCTCTATAAATCGGCAACACAATGAGATCGATAATACCTCCAATAAAGACATGTAACGGCCTAAAACGGTAGCTAAGTATCGTAAAAGAACAATGACGCCATTGTCCGACCTCATTGTCCCGAGATGAGTCCCATTGTGGACAACAATTCGAGACAAGTACACGATTCCACGAGCAGCCTAAACATCGGTCGCACAAAGGTAAACATGAAGCTTCGTATTGTCAGCTATGACCTAAGGTCGCACTAAGATGCGTGACCTCTGGACCAACCTCGGCATCTCACATTGTGTGGGACAATGCAATAGAAAGGATGAGATTACGAGGGGTGATGCTGCTATATGCTGCTAAGTATTACAACAACAATGGACACAAAGACTGGTGTGTGTTTACCCATGAATATGTGGAGTATAATGCACAATAGCCTCTACCATAATAAGATGCATACAACAGGTTAACAGCATATTTTCTCAAGATAAGCATACATGTATAACGAATTCGCGTTACATGTTAAATCGTGCATATTTGGGGACCGGCCGGTGTAATCCCGTTTTTTAAACGCACTATTTAGATGTTTCTGCTAACTGTAATAGCTGTATTGTTAAGTAAATTAATGTAATTAACATTTTCGTCGTGATTCAGAAAGTTTATCGCGTACACGTTACGGTCGTTCGGTCAGACACAATAAACAAAAGGTAATTCGTTGCCTAATTAATAAAACAAAGGTTTTGTGACTTCATTGGAGTAGGTATTCGAATATTTTTGGTTTCTGTATAGATTTTTGGGAACAAAAACTTCTTTCTCAGGTGCCTGGTTGGCAATTTGTAGCGTCATTTGGCAAATGAGGGACTATTTGGGCAGTCATAATCGGTGTAATGGCTTAGAAGTCCGGGGCAGTCTGGCGAGCGGCGAGCATCTGGCCTGGATTAGTGCTGCTGTGGCTCTCACTCGACCTATTGGGTTGCGGTCTCGCGTTACGCACTCGAATTACTAGTTTCCTTGAACTGCTAGAGTTTCTAACTAGTATGGAAAGTCGTACCTTTCCGTTGCAACGGTCGGTTGATGTGGCTTTTAGTTTAGTAAGAGCTTGATCAATATTCGCTTTTTGATTGTGAACAGCTAATGCATGGGGAGGTGAAGGGTTTAATGTTTCTATTAGAATTTGGTCACGTTGCAGGCGGGACGTAACAAAAAATTAATGTGAGTTGATACAATCGTGTGTCGGGGCACAACGGACCACCCAAGCCGACTCGATGATCTATTTCACTAAAGTGAATCCAAAAAACTGACTAATCAAATCAAATACCGAGTTTTTTAAACGTCACGAAGTTCTAATTACCGTGAGTCATTAATGCGAACGATTTGTTACGCTTTTAACGATACTATTATGAGAGCGCGTAAGTAGAGAATGGGGCTCATAAATTACTTTTTAAGTCGTCGATAAAAATTAAAATGGATGAAACTAAAAGCACTACCACGAAATATATATATTTCATAAATATTATTTTTACGACATTATTATACGAAGGTTGGGTGCGTAAATATACTTTTTTTTTAACGAGCTTTTACGAGCTGACCGGTCGTTTAAAATCGTCAAATTCCAAGTTTTTAAAACGTGTGAAAGTAAAACATTGAAGGGTGGCTTGACATCGGCTATAAAGGTATAATAATGGCCGTCCGGGTCATGTCGTAAAAACGATTGGTCAAGCATTGACGGATCAAACGTAATAATTATGTACTAAGAAATCTTTGAATATGGGTCAGTGGCGGTCTTGGGAAAGGAAATGCAAACTATAGGCAAAGCCGGTTGAATTTTATAGGTTTTTACTGTAATGCAATTTGATGCCTTGAAAACACATTAAACGATGACAAAGTATTTCTGATACTGAGTAATAAAATAGATGTTAAACTCTTGAAGCACACAATGAGTTTGGTTTTTGTTGTGTACAAATTGAGCAAATCGTGATTACTTAGTCACGAACAGTTAACAGTAGGCCAATAAGCAATAAGAACGTGGGTTGCACAGTAATCCGTAACGGTGCAGGCGATTGACACAATATGCTATGCAATGCATTGTAATAAGTTTCATACCAAAATATTACTTGTGATACTGAAATGACCGGTAGGAAGTTAGCAGATACTCAGGAAAATACACAACTAAAAGATGCAATTTAAATTTGGAACAGATTAAAAAAAAAAAAAACAAGTTTCACAATAATTTGCCACAGAGTAAAAAAAAAGAAACAATATAAAAAGGCTTCGCCATATTCATATTCAACCTTTTATAATATGGCCAGTTCGAAATTTTTGTTTTCCCTTAATAAATGCAAGTACCCGATATAATTGACGTGCTGATATTAAAAATATAATGTATATTCTCCGTGGGAATGGGCAATGGGCAGTGCATGTGAACCGAACTTACCAGTTTATCGACCAACATCTATGCAAATTTTTGTGAATTCGTATTGCACTGCACCGATAAAACTGGATTTGTAATAAATTATTCTATAGTCTGTGGTGTAGTGATATTTTTTATCTGTAGTTTGATGGATGTTGGGGGCTAAGTTTGTTTACTTTAGTTGAAAACAGATGTTATGCAATTTCTTTGTTTACAATTTTCTTTACGTTAGATATATTGATAGTGTTTGTAAATATACATATTGTAAAGCGAATAATATTCAAATTACAGTGACTTATGATTTCCATTATCTATAAGTTATTAGATTACAGCTATTTTTGACCGATAAAATTACGCATTTCGTTTTTTTTTATAAGCCTATAAACCTATGTTTATTTATAAATTTCTCTATACTTTTTTTATTCTCTTACATACTTCAAACATTTAGGAACAAAAAGCATTCCCACAAGTAACCACATGCAGTTTAAAATAACGGGTGTTTCGTTTAGATTTGCATACATTAACGTGCATTCATATAAACAACAAGGTGCACTTGTAACAATCAAAACAATGTACACCGAATAAAGACGAAAGGAATCATTAACGCCTCGCTAGATGTCAAAAATTCAAGATAATTAAGGGGTAACGTTCTTTTGTTTTTCAAAATTTACATAAGATACGTTTTTTAACGATTTTCGACCCCTTAGTTGAGACAAAAGAGTCAATTTAAACAGAAGATTAGTTTAAACGACAGATTAAAAAAGTAATAATATCGAATCTGGGTCAATAAAAAACAAAATTCAGCAGTAAAATGGTCAGTAATTTTCTCGTTATCAAGTAAAATAGTCACCGAAACTAAGTCACTTTGTAACAATAACATAACAATATTAACAATGTAATAACTATTACAATGCGTGGAAACTCAAGGCTGTGCTTATCGCCACTGCGCTGCGTGTAGAACAATATTAATCATGTTATCGCTTTTAGATAACTTTATGAACATTTAAAGTGGGCACATAATTGTTGAATAATTCATGGGATACTAAACAACATCCAATTTAATAATGCAAGACTGTAATTAGCACTTTTTGATCTGGTAATTATTTTTCGAAGAACAGTTTTTCGTTGCATTTATAATTCATATCAAGAAACTAATTTCGTAAAAGTGGTAACCTATGAGTATGTATGTTGCACTCTGAACAATATGGCAGTTCCATTTTGATACGCTCCAGCAAAATAAAACAATACATACATAATCAAACAAAGACAGAATCAAGAGTTACCGGTGCGTAACTTGTACTGGTTCACACGAAACAAAATCACCGAAAAAATCTCTCAACCCCGAATTGGGGGGAGGAACGTTTAATTAGAATAGGCAAACGAATTCAAATGTGTATGGGAAACGAATTTACTCTCGATGACAGTGTTTATTCAAATTGCCGGTTACGTAAACCGATCGTTAAGTTTTGTGGGAGTAGGGCCTTGAATTTTGTGAATTGTGTGAAAATTCATGAGATTTTTTCTCACAATATCATTTGTCCGTCATCAATTCACTAAGACTTTTTACAAAAACATTCATGCCGAAAGTAATATACAATTTTCTGAACTCAACAACATGTGCGAAAAACATGCGAATCTCCTAAATTACAATATTTAGTAAAACACAAAGTTTATTTATTATTTTAACATGAGACTTATATAAATGCTCACTGAGACTATCACTACAATTTTCCCTTGAGGGAAACGCATGGTTTTCTAGTCTAGACAAAGAGACAAACAAACCGCTATTAGCATAAATGTTCGCATGCTCATGAGCGTACGCACATGACATGATCCGTGTAAATCAGGGCTGCCATTCAGAATTATCTTTTGTGACGGTTCTCACGTTTTTTGTTGAAATTATGTTTAGAAATTGATACTATGGAAAACTATGAAACTGTGTTGACTTTGCATAGGGTTTGGTTACGTTCTTCAATAATCTGATTTCTTATAAGATTAGGTTCAAAACTATTTGTAGGAGTTGATGTCTGAAATTATTCATGTAACTAAGTGGTGACATCCAATAAAAGAACTTATCTAGATGATTTCACGGAATCGCTGAGTCTTTGATACTTTAAATCCCGGAAAAAGTTCTCGGTTCTTACGAAATAAGATACGACAGAAAAGCCGCAAAATTATAATAAGTGTAGATACTATTGTAAATTTTTACAGTTTAATTTACATTAGAAATTTATTTTTCGAATGTAGAACACCGCTTCTTATATAGCTACGTCCGCCACTAGTAACTCAAGTACGGCCCAGTTCCACAAAAATTGCATATTAATCAGTTGATAAACGAGTGCTCAGCCCTACTCTTTAAACTGAGTTTACACAGCACAACAACGCTACTTTGTGCAACTCAAACGTTCCGTTAACAGATAAGTGATGCATATTTACATACAAGTTAACTAAAGTGAACGAAAGACTATTAGATTCGGTGCATCTGTACCAATATTGGTGGTGTTAAATCGTTTATCTTTGTTGACTTTCAAACGAAGTTGTTATTGAAATATTTTTAAAACCGTTGTGTCCCAGTTTCTATTTTTAAATTCAAAGCTAGATTCCGCAATATTTTTTAAAAGATCGGATGTTTTTGCACGTAAATTTTTGCATCAACAATGCATTTTAAAATTTTTAATGAATGAAAAAAATTAAATGAAACTCTTATTTAAATCGGTATTTGAACAAAGCGATCGCAGTCTCTATACCCGAAGATTAGGGCCAAGTTTCTTTTGTATATTTTCAAGTCGAATTACAATACAAGACATGGTCTTTGTACATTGTTCGAGGGTCTTTACAAAGGGTTGGTCTTTGACCCCTTGGCCCAATTACAAGTTGCACAACTTGATAGTATACTATCAGTTGACAGCGTAGTAAATAATGCGTAAGGACCAGACTATATGTCTGCAAGTATTTAGGTAGATTTCGCAAATTATCTACGAATGTTTGTGTGATTATGTAGTTGGTAAATTTTGTTAAGAGAATTGGGTCTTCTGAACTTGATAATTAGCTGAATTAGGCCAAGTCATGGGCGTAAACAATAATCCCCAAAGAAAATTGTAAAATCCCATTTTATTGATATTATGAGATATTATTTGAATGTAGGTTTTGCTAATCGTAAATATATTTTGTTATACATTAAATTCCACTATCTTCAAAACTCGATAGTTGACTAGCAGTATGATCGATAACACGGAACATAGTTTCTAATTTTAGTTTTTTTTTTTTACTATCTATGCAAATACCACCAGGAGATGCGGAGTTTCCAAGGTTCGGAGGAAGATTTCGATATTACAGGGTCACCCATCTACAGACTGACCTTGACAAACGTAGCTTAATAATAATTGAACGATGATACAAATATCGGTACATAAAATAGTAGTAATAGATAAAAGGTCGTTTTCCACATGGCCGTGACGAACCTTGGTCAGACAAAAGATGCGCGTTATTAGACACATCTTTGTCGGTACATCGTTAAAAAGCACGTGTTGTTTACTGTATCCTGTATACTCATAATTCCGACCTACCGCAAGGCATAGAGAATATTTAGAGAAACTTTTTGGTTCATTTGCTGTCTGATAGCCAGGATAGTGAATCATTGTTTTTCGTTTGTCAACTTATTATCGTGGCTGTAAAATTTTACGTGTTTGCTTGGTTTGATAGTGTTTTTTTTTTTGCCTTTGTTTATTAAAACAATTAAGCAGAATGGAATAATTGATACAGGCGCGATCTCGGTAAGATAGAGCTGTTTTCATTGCAGTGTGACTGTATTCTGTTTAAAAAATGAAATACTTATTTTCTAAACATCACAAACCATGAAACACCAAAAAAAATATAAGCAGAAGTATGGTTTATTAATTATCTGCGCAGCATTTGTGTTAGATAAAACTAGTAAGGGCACGTAAGATGGCCGAATTCTTGATAGAAGTCACTCTATAATCAATTCTAGAGCCAATTATATTCAGATTAACCTTTTCTGTTGATCAAAAAACATGTTAGAGAGAAGCTCAGTCATTGTAATTTTCGCGCCTTATTCCCAACCCTAATCTAGCCCAAAGCAATCCATCATTCTGCCTATTATAAACTCAATTAAATCTCATTTGCATAACCTTAGCCGGACTAGAGGCGCCCTATTCTCTCGTCTTAGAGATGTCACCACCTTTGTTCGGCGGTAACCTACTCCTATTCAGACGGGACAACTTAGGGACAAAGAAACGTTTGACCCTCAAAGGATGAGAAAGGCATTATTTGTGTATTTTAAGCAATAAACAGTGCATTTTATGCGATTGTGAGCTTTTTTTTATTTAAATTAGAATGGCTGAATGCACATTGTCCGTTGCGTGAGCTCGTGGACTGCAGTGCGCAGGTACCGTTGATGCATAATCATTAGAAATTATCGAGCTGAGCGAGAGTAAGTCAGCTTTGCTCTCGACTATTGCATGGGAATTACGCGCAGATCACGCTTGGCGGGAAAAGTGACGTTTGCAAGTGACAGGTGACGGATAACAATGATAGTTGCAACTTTTTAATTTATTATATCAATGAATTAATTCAATGTGCCTCTTGTTATTTTTGGCGAATAAAAATAGCGTCGTATTTTTTAAACGCATTAATTTTCTTTTATAGTTTTTGACAAATAAAAAGGTTGATCCATTTTTTAAGAGTCACAATGACGAACGTGTCGCGACGTTGGGAATCAGAATAAAAGAGCGAGGGTAATCCTCGAGTGATGCCTAATCCTTTTTAGGAACGTCTGAGTGCATTGTGCGGCGTTTGTATAGACGTGAGGCAAAAACGACGACATAAAATTCGTTTAGAACTTTTGTTGAAAGTCGACGAATAGACGCGCATGTATGTATGTATAGCACACTTGTTATGGATCTAACATGTCAAAGAAAAATAAACTCCTTTTTGATATTCCATGTGCATCACTTCAAAGCATGTAGCGTATACTAAACTAAACAACAACAAAACGTATCAAGATTCAGGGATTAGATGCACACACCCACACGCATACACACAAAAAAAGGATAACAAACAGTAATACAATAATTTTCATTCCTTTTCTGTGCGTACGCGCATCCTATCTGTTGCACTCGCGCATGTGATGCCATCCCGCTCGCTCACCCCGGGCGTTGACCTCACATCTCCGACGAGATTGCATCTAGTGGCCATACAGCTTCCCCCAGATAGACGCAGCACAATTTCTGGCCAATTAAAAGATAATTTTTAATACGGCAGCTATATTGGGCCAGATTTACTAACATTTTTATTGTTTAACAATGTTTTACTTCTAAAGCCGCTTGTGAAACATTAGATTAAGTTTGACCTAGTTTGACGTACTGTATTTCAGATAAGAAAAAAATTCTACGCAATTTTTCCGGCGTCGCACGCGCACCGATATTGGTATCCTGGAACCGGCGAAGCGTGGCCACGTTGACCGTTGGCTCAAGCCAAACAAAATTTGAATCCCGAGACCAAATAAAAACTACAAGCCGTGTAGTAGTTTATTTATGACATAGTACAAAATCTCCAACAAGACGAGCGTAGTTTTTTGTATCCCACTAAACCCGTGATGAAAAAACCAAAACAATTTTTTGTCGAAACCAAAATCGTTTTACGAGCGCCCTCGAATAGTAAGTGAGCGGGACGGAGATACAGTCCATCTCTTTCTTTCTCTGGAGTGGAAAGAAACTGACACTTTGGTTAATAAGTCTTTTGTATGGTTTCTTAGAACACGTTGCGTTGGCGTGATCGCTCTCCATCTAATAAGACACCTCGATAAAGACAGTCGTAATTGCGGTTCGTAGAAGCAAGACAAAGTAAGTGCAGTGGATTCTTGATCGTTAATTGCTTGTGGACGAACTAACGAAAAGGAAAAGACAATAAATAGAACGAGCTACATTACTTAATTGCATCACTGATCAATGCTCATCGCTTAACTGAGAGAGCAATGGAGTCTGAATCAACGGTGCATTCATGCGCGCAGTGTTTCAGATGGTAATGGGTTTATCATCATCGCAAATTAAATAATGGAACGTCCATTAGATTGTATACAATGACTCCAAACGACATGCCGTAATAGAAAACGATATTGCAAGAGCCATCGCCATACGACCGATTGCATGTAATGATTGTTATTTGACATTATTCTTGATTCATTCAATTTTAAATGGATTAATGCGGCTACGGAAAACAAAGCAAACGAACAAACGCAGCCACTTAATAAAACATTAATCTCAGAAGTTGATCCATTTGCTTTCACTTGCTCATATTTGAATCTTGCTCAAGTTTTTATAAAAAGCTGTTTTATGGAAGCAACCATGTTGAGGAAGGTCGGACTCTGGACCAAATATTTTTTTAACTTGAATTCTCTTGTTCTTTTGTTTCAAAGAACAGAAAATAACGCCTCGAGGCAGTCATTTGGATTCATTAGAACATTTTTTCCTGCTCCTGGGCATAATGTCCAAAAGATTACATAATGGCTGTACCACAAGGAGAAATTCTTATCATGTCATGGGAGTTTTAAATGAGGTTAGTGGAACAAAAAATAATCATAAATGCCCTTCATAGTAATGGTAACCCACTTGTCTGGGAATGCGATAGCCCTTGAACTTATTTATCAGACTACTTTGGACCGAAATAGAACTGAGATGTGGGAAAAAAATCCTTAAGTGTCACTATCGACTTGAGATTGGCACTTGGAATTGTGAAGGGTCTAAATAGTTTGTAGTACAAACTTTTTTGGGCTACGTGTTGCATCTAAGAAGCCCGAAAGTAATCGAATTTAATATATTAAGCTCACTTGACCTAAGAAATGTTATTTTCAAAGCAGCTCTTCACGACTTTTGCTTTCACACACTTTTGTGTTTAGACAACCGAAAGAAACAAAAACCTACTAAGTAGACAGGTAAAAAAAAAACAAGCATTCATAATGTGGATATTAAACATAGGTAACGTGTTAAATTGGTAATACAAACTGAAGAATACTTAGTAGCTGTTCAGAAAAAGAAAGATGTTGATCTACAAACAACAAAAAGTGCTCTAAATGATCCATTTTTGACGCCTTTTTGGTAATGCCGCCTAACCGTGTATTGTAAAATGCGTCAGTCCTGATCATAGCCTTAGAATTTTCCCACTGCAGGGACTTAACCTCCTTTCTAGGAGAGGGAATGACTACTGCCCACCACACGGCTCTGAATTCTGATCATACGGAAGATAAATCCTACAATTTGTATTGCTCAATAAAATTGAAATGTTTGGGTCTGTATTAACTTTCCAAACAAATTACAAGATTTCTACGTCCTGAAGTGAAATTATAATGATAGCTACGATTATTCTATTGCCCGTCATTTATTCAAATTGATCAAATTACGTTGGAATCTACGTTCAATAGAAATTGTAGTGGTTTGAGATCAATTTAAAGAAATTATAGAGGGGTTGGGGATAGGATTAGAATTATTATGGTCTATGTGGCTTTGATTTTCGTTATGGAAATATTGGTTGGAATGTAGGAATATTTTTTGCACTAATAGTTTTAAATGATCTAATTTGAGATTACCCCCCACCTCCAATTTCATCCATTATTAGGACAAACGCAGGTTTTCGGCCCTCCCGCAATGTCTCCCGCCATAACTATTTTAATAGCATCCCTCTCATAATAACTAATATACATACCAATCTGGAATAGTATCATTACCATAAATTTGAAATGCTTACCTGAAAACAAAAATAACATTTATTAAAAACTTATAAAATGTGACCATACCATAAATTGTAACGATCGTAAAGGCAATTATTTTCTATGCTTTTATTTGAAACCTTGCCTTTTGAGCAATTATCCTTAGGACAGAATGACCGCTTATTAAAATAATAGTCGTTGTGGTTGTAGGACGAACTGGACGCAATCAAGACTAGCCTGATTTCTAATCCAGTTTAAGTGGGCGTCTGGTGGGGACAGAATAGTTAAATGGCGTAAGGTTTGCTGACTTGGACCATTCATTTTCACTATTTTATAGGCGAATAGAATTTGTTGCCTACTAAATAAATAATTTTGTTTCCGTCTTAGATTTATGAAACGGGTGGTGTTTGCAGAATGCAGATTTAAGATGTTATATAAATTCTTGAGACCTCAAAAAACAAATGCATTGCAAATTCTAGTGAACAAAGGATACCTCTGAATAAAAAGAAGATTTAATCGTTTTAGATATACAGAAAAAATCGTTCTAGACGATGCAATTCACAGTGGAAGTCAATACGCTTTTATTACTCTGCACTTAGTCATACACTGGAGAACTCTCAGATCAATTTGTAGGGCAAAACAAAAGAGATTTTATGATGCTTCGCTAGTCGACTAGTAAGGACGCCGTAATAATTTACATTGACGTTTTTACAGTTTCGGCACGGGTTGTTTATTACAGCAAAAAGGCTGTTAAGACAATGTCAGGACGGGGCTTAAGATTAAGAAAAACATAATCTTGTCTTTGGTTTTTATTGTGCGTCCTCATCT
The DNA here is from genome assembly GCA_958295575.1 of Leucania comma. NCBI lineage: Eukaryota > Metazoa > Arthropoda > Insecta > Lepidoptera > Noctuidae > Leucania > Leucania comma. The sequence goes on along the minus strand of OY282477.1, from coordinate 14,414,213 downwards.
ATCAAACGTCGAGTGTTTAATGACTGGTTTTTAAATAAGGTTTAAAGATATTCTGCGTTTTTCTGATGTGTTAAATATAACAAAATCTGGATTGTAGATTTTATCGGATTTGAACTTATTATTTTTTTGGTTTTTGTGTAATAGTCTTGCAAGTGCATTCGATATTAAAAGGCATGACATAAAAAAAAAAAAAAAAAACAGTAAAAGCAATTCATTGTACCGATGAAAATCTAATTGACGTAAACTTGTGTAATTATCCTATCGCGAGATTAGTGACAGAGCTAGAAATAAAACACACGTTACGAATTATTTTCAGGAAGGCAGCATGAAATTTATACATATATTAATACCTGTCTAATTATTTCAGTACACGAAATGAAATCTGATGATTAATTTATTATATTCGTAGATATTTTTATAAATACTTTTAGTATTTTTCTGGGGTTGTTAATTGTACCAGTGTGCGGTAATTAGTTCGAATTCCGAATATTCAATTAATTGGGCATGGCAACATGAGTCATGCCATCTGTCATTTTATTTCGCGTCTAATGCTTCCGTAGTTTATGCTTTTATTGGCTCTGGTAGCACCTAGTAACCAAAATATAAAAAAATAATTTTACGTTCTGTATTAGTTAATAAGAATTCTTTGTAGATAATATCGTTTCGTTTTACTTCATTACCATTGCTTACTAAACACCTGAAAAACAGCAAACTTAATATTAAGATAAATTAACTTAGTGGATGCATAAGTGATAATAAATTGCTAGTTGAATTCTAGGAACGGAATTTATTAACAAGTGAACGGTATTCTGTTAGTCATACTATCATTAACCTAGCTGACTTTAACAATTACTTATTCTTGATAGTTTATAAATAAAAGACTATAAGCACACTGATAGTTACACGTAAATGCGTAATGTTGTCGAGTAAATAATCATTTTTTTGGGTAATCATTACGTTGGCACGTTGCCGTATTGGCTTCAATACAAACCCATTGACGCGAGCCAAAATAATGCTTGAAAAAATCTCAGTGCCAACCAAAAAAACAAAACAATTTTTACAGGTTACAACACCAATAAATTCTTTTAACACCTCGTTTTGTTATCGTTTTAAATAGATGTGTGTTATTTTTAGGCGCTTTACGAAAAAGAAAATATTTATTACTTACTATCTCGAATTCTCGACGCGTTGACCACTGGGTTTATTTTGGTAAGTATACGGCAATTTTGCGCGAAATTATCTAAGAAAATTGCAGTGCCGTATTTTTTCACGGCGAATTCACGGAGGTTGAATAACCTTTTCTGGCCGCGTCCTCAAAAGCTTGGTTTTATTTCTATCTCCTTCACACTTACTACGCTGGAGTGCGACGAACTCTGTTTGTTTGTAAACTCATCTATTGTACACATTTCCATAAAGTTTAGTATGGTTTAGCGTTACGAAGATCAGTTCGAGAAACTGGCAGGTTTCTATTTTTGAATCGCTAAAATATTCCTTGTAAGTTTTTGGATAAATAAAAATATTTTTATTACCACTGCAATATCTTTAATTAAAATCATTAAATTAGATATATGACACTACGAAATATGTATCCAATTACTTAGCATTCATTTGATACCGTTTTAATTTTATTTTAAGTCGTAAAAATTCGTGTGAGTTTGTTGAATTAAAACGATCATTGTGATTACATACTTTATATTAATATTTACAACATATTACACACTCGATTGCATCTATATCGAAAAGTAGCACTTTTTGATATCGTTATCGGGAACAAATAGCACGTGTATATGAGAGGTATGTTCCCAGCAGAATAAATTACATTGAAAATGCCATACTAGATACTAGAGTAATTACTTGCGAGCCAAATTAAATGATAATTATTGTGAACTGTTGCAATACGCGCGTATACCTATGAAAAACTTAGTTCGTTGAACTTACGCCTACAGTTTTGGGGTGTAACTAGCGTTCCAAATTGTTTTCTGAGGTTCCGGTCTTGTAGAGTTGCGCTTTAGACTAGCGCTTAATAGATAATGTAATATAAGAGCATCGGTTTTTGCTTTTTATTTGAATACCTAAGTAATGGCTGTCGACATCAAGCAATAAATAAAAGATAATTTAGCATGTAAATAAATCGTTTGTTTACCATTATATACCGCAAAAAAATACATTCAAAAGAATAATGTGCGTCTGATTTTTTGTGCAGCACAAGTACTGTAATTTATTTAAAACGACACAAGACAATTGAACAAGTGACAAATAAAATCGTAACAAATTGTTGATCAAAACACTTTTGTTTGTTGTTAGTTGCGTACGTGTACCACTATTCGAATTTAGAATGAGGCTTCGCCAAAGGAGTTGCTGTCACAGTACCGTTAATTTTGAGCTACCGCGGTCGTGAGCTTTAGGCAGTGGACAGACTATGCGTGTTTACGCAATCCGTAGAAATGTCGTCATGTTGGTAGTACCTACTCGAGTTTCATAATGTTTACAGACATAATTGTTTTGGTCGTGATGGTGGTGCGACATCTATTGTTACTATCAATGCTTTGTTTGTTAACTTTCTCTCTATTGTTTATTCATTAGACGAAAATGTATGTACGAATTATAAATTCCATTATTACTATTCAATTTTTTTTTTATCTTTATAAACTATGCAAGATTAACAATGATATATTTTTTAAATCTATATTTTAATTGAATTATTATTGTTAAGTTTTTTCGGTCAAAATAAATTGACACAGATATTTTTTTTGCAATTTAAATTGGAATCGTCTAGTGCAACCAAGTCTTTGTCTTAGCTAAGTTCAGTAGTCACTTAATATCTATTCAACACACCGAAATGTGTCCGTACGTACAAGTTGTGTATGTGTGCGTGTTGTTATGGTACGTTCAATAACACCGTGGCGTCGGGTCAACGACCTCGTTGCGCCGGCGCCGCCTCAGACACCGGGATGCGGAAAGTTGGTGTTCGCGAATCTAACGCCGCCTTTGTTATTTCCATTATTCATAAAAAAATGTATGCTTAATTACAATTGCCTGTCAATGCCCCTAATTTAGGTTCCAGTAGTTAGCTCTATTTTGGTTAATTTTTATTTGCCTTTTTGCCGAGGTAGCGTTTGATGACATTGTATGAAAATATCTACAATGTCTGATAGATATTTATTCATTTGTTTTGTTTGTTCATTTATGTGCCTCTTTATTTTTTGATAATAAGATTATGGAAACGAGTTTGCCAAAGCTTTTGTCATTAATATAAACGTAATTATTTATGACGACAGGCTGATAACGCAAAATCTATATTTTTTTAACGACAACTCGACAAATCAACGACAGGCAACACCCTTGGCCCTAAGAAAACCAAAAGATGACCACGAAGATTTCTGAACCATTATTTCGCCACTAGTGCGATAGTAACGTTTGAAAGCACTAGTGTTACAATAGCTGCTTCGTTTGTCATGGTCAATGGTAGCACCGTTATTAATGTTGTAAGGTCGAACCGAGAACCCTTTATGGCCCCTAACGGCACCTTGCTTCGACTCGTAATCTAGTTTGTAAGTAGATATGTACTTAGTTTGTAAACTGCGTCTTTTTATCGCGTAGTATGTTAGGAACTTGTTTTTTCTAAGGTGTGTTAGGAATAGTGTCGAAGAACTCTTTGTTTAGATTCGTGTGCAAATAGAATATTTTTTTAAAGGTTACCGAATCGATATTTTTATTTTACAGTGAATTTGATGCGCTTGGAACCGCGTACCGGAAAACGCAGCGTTGGAAAGCCTCCTAAAGGTGGACCGATGACCTGTTGAGGGTAGCGGGAATCAGATGAATGCGACACGCACAGGACCGTTCATTGTGGCGATGGCGACACTTGAGGAAGCCTATGTCCAACAGTGGTTGTCTTGAAATGACGAGCCCTTCCCCACACGACTATTGTCAACGTCAAGGGTGTTTTAAAAGCTTGGTGCTTCATCTAACACAATCCAACGCGATGTTTGATGAAGAGGCAACGCGGAAAAAGAGAGATAACGCCTGAAAACTGTGTGGCATTCGGTAATTCTGAGATTTATTCGAATATTTTACAAAACTTGTTCCAGGAAATACGTGTTATTTTTGCAAAATCTCGATTAAATGTGCAGGGCTTCTAATGATGTACTTTTTTATATTTTTAAAAGAGTATGAACGAGTACATTGTGAAGGATCAAAGTTCACGTAAAATAGCAGATTTTCAAAGGTCTTTACTGGATTAGTTTTACACAAATTTATGTTTTGGTTTCTATAGAAGCCTAGATAATATCCACAAGATATCTGTGTATCCAAAATATCTGTGTAATAATATCATAGTTACATAAAAGCGGTTGCGCACTGGCAAGAGGAAGCGCAGGCCCGCGAGAGGTGGAAAGCGTGGCCGCGTGGAGGGAGGCCTTAACACTTCGATCCACAACTACCCAACTTGTTCATACAAAAGTAGACTCTAAACATCGGAATTAAGGCCTATAGTGGCGTGGATGTGAGAGGACACCGGTGTCCTCTGAGCTAGGACAGATTAAGAGCGGTTGTATGAAATATATCTCGGGTTGACCGATCTTAAACAAGCTTAAAATAAATTACCTGGTTGTCAACGCATTAGTAGATAATTATTTCATTACTATCATTGGAATAACTTAACTTTTTAATTCACTCTCTGCCAGTACTAGCTCAGTACTTCTAATCGTGACAGTAGGTGAAACAATGAATGTCGTGATGAATCTAAACGAGGCTTAATAATTGCTTATCTTACTTGCGATTATGTTAATATCATATTTGCAATGTAAATTAATCAATTCAAGTTCTTACTGTAATCAGGCAATGTGATTAATTAATATTTTTACTGACAACTTCGTAGTAATACTTAAATCTACATCATAAATAAATGAGAGCAGTGGTGGCCAAGTGGTAACGGCATTACTTTGTGTAATTTATTTCATCACCACTGCTTTCAAAACGGTGAAGGAAAACATCGTGAGGAAACCGGCATGTCCTTAAAAATTTGATGATATGTGACATTCACCAAGCCGCACGGGGCCCGCGTGGTGGATTACGGCCCATTCCCTGTCCTAAAAAGGCCTTTGTAACAGCAGTGGGAACATTAAAAGGTTGAGGATGATGACATCATAAATAATATGGTGTAAATTTGTGACCTTACTATAAAAAAAGATGCGAGAAAGATGTATGGTACTATACATCCTATATAGCTTTAACTATTACTTTAACAATTTAGTTTAGGTCGTCAAATGGATCGCTTCAAGAGCTCGTAGTAGCCTCTTATTCATTACATATTTAAAAATTAGAATTCATCAAATAAATTCTTCCGCTCTGGGTGGAGTGAGAGTCAGAACTAGAGTCAGACTTTTATTGACTAAAACTCACCTGAATTTCGAGAATTGCCCATTGCCTTTCCGAGCTACGGTAAATTTTTCTAACAAATATTTCAACTCAGATTTGATTATGCTGAGTAAAGTTTAGGATTCGTTTCGAAATTATAGCAGACATTACTTATAAATTTCATATTCATAGAAATTAATACTTAACAATAGAACTTCTCAACTTCATTTCGAGCTGTCATCACGGTTTCAACGGTCAACGTAAAGCCACATTGTACGTCAATCATACTTCCTTTATGCAGTCCAATCATATTGCCTAATTATCATAAATATTCATTTTTATTACAAAATACGGTTCACACACAATTAGCTACATTATTCTATTCAATTCACGCTCGCCATGAAAATACAAACAAATCTAAAATTCAAATTGTAATTCTAGATCAGTAATATTCTTCGTGTCTATGACAATAGCGTGAAATATGTTTTTTTTTTAATTTTCAACAATAAAATATATTTTACTGGCGTCGTTGAGATGGAAGATTTTAAAAATAGATTCTTTCGTATTTCGAACGTCTTAAGAAACGGTCGTTATCAATCAAAAGTCAGGGTACTATTATAAAATTGTGTCACGGACAGATGGACAGCTCAAAGAGTTATGTGACCTATTGTAAGAAATTCCAAGGCCGTGTTTACATTACTATATATTATGTATGTTTAAGTATACATACATTTTTACATAACAATAGACATCACGCGGAAATAATTATAGTATTGTTTTCGAAATTTAACTGTTTTCCGTCTTATAATGAATTCATTTGTGTGACCTATTTGTAACCAATATTGTTTTGCCAACACTTATTTTCAAATGGATATCGAATACTTGAGAGAACTGACCTCGATCTAAAAAAGTACTCACAAAAGGTGTGAACACTCGAAAACCATTACTATTTATTCAGATGTACTCTCGAAGAAATAATTATGACGAATTAACATTTCAATTTAAAATTAACATAGATTCTTTTCATGCACCATCCATCACTTGAGAGGAATCAGATGGATGTCCTTCTTAAGGGACATTTGTGACACTTGAATTGTTGAATAGAATAAAGTCTGGAATTTTGAATAGAATTAATGGAATCAGATTGTGTACAGAGTTGAAAGTTCACACGTGTTTCTTTGCTCATGGTGTCAACAGAGGGGTTACGACCCAAGTTCGTTTTTGACCCGACTTTGGGACCAATATGAAAAGATTTACCCTCCTACGCTCAGTAAAATCGTTTCCTATTCATAGACACGTCTCCTTAAGTTCTTATACAAATAGGAATGGGCAAACATTTTGAAAATTCAAGGGCTTGTCGATATTGAAGAGCAGTTTGTTTGATTTGTCCAGAATTAGTCGTGTGGGCTCGGTTTAAGGATGGCAGTGCATCTCATTTGCTTATGTTTGCTATAGACAAATATGCTGGAGAAATTGTCTACATACTCATTTTAAGGTCGACAACCTTGATGACTAATGTTTATTTGTTTAGACATTACAGGTACACTTTTTTTAATGTCAATTTGCATTATTTAAATTTGTTAGATATTCCGTTGGAATTTATTACGTGTCAATGTGACCCCAATACTTCAAATCTTCATTATTAAAAAGATCACGCCTCACAACAATACTTCCCCTTCAATAAACATTAAAATGTAAGACGAATGGAGCCGTCTAATCCAACCACGGTTCGAGTGCCCTTTATAAGAAGGTGAAAATAAATGTGTTTATGTCCGTTGATTTATTTCCCCTGGGTCATTGTCATCAAGGCGTGATTCCCGTGTCTATGATGATCGACCATATTGATTTGCATAATGATTTGTACCACCTGGAATTTGTTTTGATTAAGATCTGAACAAGGTTCATGTGAACTGACGATTCTATTTTTGAATTAAATTTTTTTTTTTTTTTTTTTGAGTTCCAGTGCAGTACATCTAATTTTTGACTACCATAGAGTTTGATTGTCAAATTTTTTCGTCAAGTGAGAATTCGGCGTTTCTGCCGTTTAAATTACCTTCTGCAAGTGTTAAGTCATTGTTCGAATAAAATAGGACGTTATCCAATAATCTACGTTCACATTCCATGATTTCAAGGCAAAGTTCCCATAGAGTTTCCCACATAAACAAAGTTATGATGCCGGCACGTCTAGCCGTGAGTGTGAATGTTATCGAATTGGTCCAAGGCCACATCCACTGCTTATCTGGCCACTTGTACCGTAATGTTTCCTGATTTGATGCTTGATAACATACTAATTTCATAATGTAGAACGGGAATTTGTAACGAGGAATGCGGTGCAAAGAGATTAATATCGCTACCTAGTGCAATTGGTTTGATTTTGACATGAAAGTTGAAGTGAATAAATCAAATTATTAATAAAATAAGCTGCAGTAAAAATATTAATAGAAGCGAAAAATAATTAAACTGGTACCTACTAAAAACTTCTTTCTTGTTTATTTTTAACATTTAGTAACTCTCAAATGCTACTCACACCATTTTTTATCTTACTCCAAATAACTTGCCATCATTCATCTGTTACTACATCCCCCCATTCATAAAGAACATTAAAAAAAAACTAACCAAAAACAAAAGAAAGTGACACTTTGTTTATGGGAGAATAGTTCTGGCGATGTCATTAGGAGTATGACATCCCTTAATGTGTTCTACTCATGTTTTCGACCTTGGGTAGTTGCTTTCCCACGGAACGGTCGTTTACTATACTTCCGTAAGTTGCATGTTCCCGCAAGTGTCCTTTGGTTGACACAACGTGTTACTTAACCGACTACAAGTATTTGTACAGTCAATAGTAAGAAATGCTCAGTTGAGGTTACGCTATACGAGCAAAGATAAAACCGTTTTTAAATTACATTATCTTAATTGTATATGTCTGTAACGTTTTCTTAATTAGTTTACTATTGAACCGTAACATATGGGAACAAAAGCCGTTACATTTAATCAAAATATGTGTCGTGGCAACCCTGCAGCTGTTATCTGCGGGCGCACTGCCCGGAACATTACTGTTTTTATTTAAATTCAGGCAGAAAACAACGACCTTTTAGAGAGTGACCAAAACAAAAGAAGAGTGTAAAATAAAATAAAACACAAAAGAGTTTACATTCGAAATACGAATATGTTCGTGTTTGATTTTTTTTTAAGTCACGAGTATTTTTAATCGCATTGCATTTATTCTCCCGAGACAGCTGTCAGACGAGAAAAAAAATCGAACATTCCTAAATTGAAATTGACGCGTTCCATTTAAAACAATAATGAAACGCGGCACCAAATTGAAAATAATGAAATCAATTGAGAAACTTTGTTCGATAGTAACATTGCAATTCGTTACACTTCTTTTTATGGAATTGAGATAATTTTAAAAAAGATTGAAGGATTAATTATGTATTAATGTGGACAGGATAAAACCTGGGCTAAATAATCATTAGGCCCTATAACCAGCTAATTCCAGAAAAAAAAAAGAAAAAAAAAAAGCTCATCCTACACGCTAAGGTTATATTCACACGGGGTTAAAAAGGCGTAATTATTTATTGATCCGGTGCAAATTAGAAACTCGTGTGATGAAAAAAATCCCCCTCCATTTGTTTCAACGGATACCTATCCTGTGCATCTGTGAGGGGTAGTCCGTTCACATGCATTGCTTGAAATTAATAAAGACCAATGACAGAAATAATAATAAAAAAAGAAAGTAATGTCAGAAGTATTGAAGTCTGTCAGAAACAGAAACACGTAGTAATAAGAGTAGTGTTTCACCTTGATAATCGAAAGGTAAATTAAAAAGATAATGGATATACACGTTAAAGAATATAACGTTCATGATTCACACAATAATAAATGTTGTATTAAAAGTCTAGAAATTCACAGCGCGATGTTTAATTATAGAAAGGAAAGGACGATTGTTTGAATCTTAGTCACTATTTAACAATTAGAAATAACAATGAGAACTTGCTTCTGAAATAATTCAAATATTCCATTATAAAATGGAATATTTTACATAAGTCACGCATCTATGGTCAATCGTAAACTGCCAGTTAGCGTAACGGTGGCCGGATCGATTTATTTTTCCCATACTTAACGTTATGGGAAAGCATTTAACAAGGGTGATATATCGATAGTATCAATTATCTGCCCTGCAGTATTGGTGCCCTTCCTGATAGTGACTAAAATGCCCATGGGAACCAAGGTTGACTGACCGTTACAGCTTAAAGAGCTCCTTATCAAGTCTGTTTTCACTTCAGCTTAATTGACTCTGTCTTAGTATATGACTATAGACCAACGACGACACTGCACACCGCAGACTACCCTTTGACTAGTTTAAGTTCTTGTACCTAGTCCATCCTATGGTTGTCTGGTAGATTCTGTGGAATTGTTACTATTATGGTGTACGAAAAAGTTTATCCTACTCTATACTGGGCTGTAAGGTCGTTGCTATAGACAAAGTCCTCAACTACATCAATATGCCTGTTTCTTTGAACGCGATAAGTTCAAAAACGACAGAAAGAAATTTTATGGACTTTCTACAATAGACAGGGTGATTCATGAGGAAGGCTTAGGTGTATAACACATGCGTGTTATAGTACAGAAGGGACGAAAATTCAAAGATTTCTAACACCCAACTGAAGTTAGAATGGATCGCAAGTTGGCAATATTCTTGAAATAGATTACGTGACATGTCAACAATCATTCTGGCTGATAGAATGTCATCTATATAATAATTATACTTGTTATGAATGATCATCAATCGTATAACAGTTGTAAAGTTCAAACAAAACCTTATCTAAAAAGTAAAATATTGCATCACAATAGAAAATCACAGTCACATTGTATAACCAACTGCATTCTTGCAAGTGGTTGCAAGATATTACTAAGAATACTAACTTAAAGACAGTGGTTTCACACGTTCAACAAAACCTAGGGTTTATGTATTCTACGCCATGCACTCGCATATAAGAAGGTATATTTCATCAAGATTGTTAAAATGTGAAAGTTTAGATGTTTTGTAATCAACTAAGATCAGAATAGGTGGGCCATATTCGTGGAAGTAACAGAGTTGATAGCACGGCTGCTCTACGGAAAAACAAAGTAATTACAGTTAAGTAAATTTTACAGGAGAAGGAAAAAACGAAAAAAATCTTCACTTAAAACGTAGGAATCATCGTTCCATCGTTTTTTAAATTAAATAATGCGTGAAATAGTTTACTCTATCTTCAAAGATCTAAATTACATATCGGAAATTTTCATCACTTTCTTATTTAAATATCTTTTTATCTTCTTCCAGAATTTTTCATACCATCCATCGATACTTTGGCCTTCCCTCAATCTTATCCAGATTCTATATTTTTTTAATCTTTATATTATACGCTAATACAATAAACTCCTTTTCTTTCTTTCTTATTTTTTTTATTCAGGTCACAATAAAATAGACTTCCCTAGGTAATGTGAAACCGCGACACCTCTTTCACACCATTCTTCTCATTATTTTCTGTAGAAAGGAAAAGTGTAATTCCACTTTCACTTTTAGGGAACAGGAATGATTCTTACATTTTACGGTCAAGCGAGATTCCCATGGAGGAATCCTCGAAGCTCGTCGAGCGGAACGGGGCAGATTTATCAGCTGACTTTATGTTGCAGCCATTTTTTAATCACGTAATTGCCAGGGGGCGATAATGACTAACGTGAGAAGGCGATTTTCGTCAAAGGAAATGACATCGTTTGGTTACGGATTTTTTTCGTTGGCAACTCTGGCAAGTTGTTATACTCAAAAATGTAATTATTAAAATCATGGTATCAATATTGAGCACTTATAATAGGAAAAAAACTGTGTGCAACACGCTATTTATAAACTTTAGGAAATAAATGGAGGATACATAAGTTTAAACCTTTGATTTACGGAAAATTATCGCAATAATTATATGCGGTTTTAAAATGACGTTATTGGAATACAATAAACGATGTTGTCAACAGTATGTTGTAAATTATTGTTTTCCTTCATATGTGTCAGTTCGATGGTAAATGGTAATTACCTAAAGCTTTTATGAAGTTACAACATGAAATATTAAGCTAATTTGTTCAAGATTAAAAACCGTCTTTAAAAAAAACCTAACACGCGTATTTTTTGCTCATGCAACAAATCTTACCATAATGAGATGACTCAACAACACAAGTGTTGCCATGTGTAAAAATTTTACGTTTTGGCCTTAAACAAAAAACAAAGATGGCGGTTAGCTGGCGAATTGTGATGCTATCATGCCTCACTGCAATTAGAAAGTATGCCGCGAAGTTATTTCGTTTAACTGTACTTTTTTTCGCTTGAAGACCTTTCACAGTCACTTGAATAGACGATAGAATATTTTTATGTCGAATTTTATAACTGTTTTTAATCGAAAATCGCTACAGAAGAAATAGACAGAATTAGCAAGATTGACAGGGTTGAGAGATTGTTTGAATGAGTTACTGAAGCAACTAGGCACAGGTGGGTTTTAGTCAGTAAAAGTCTGATAGACGAAACTACAGATGAGTACATTTCTTAAAAGAATATGTAGAGAGAGTGTGGAATACGAGGGCCTGTAAACAGATGGTTCAGGCAATATCTAGAAAATAGATATCTAAAAGTTATGGTTAAAGGAGTAGAAAGTGAACTTGGGAAAGTCAAGTACGGAGTGCCGACCGGGTCGGTTTATGGACCGATAGGGTATATCATGCACGTCAACAGTATGGTGAACGTCATTAAAAACTGTAAAACTTACATGTATGCAGACGATACGTGCTTGGTATACAGCGGTCGGGACTGTGAACTGATTAGGTCGGCAATGCAAGATGATTTGGATAATGTAGTTAAATGGGCGCACGATAATGGTATTCTTATTAATATAAATAAAACCAAATGTATGCTAATATCGTCTCCGTATAACAAGTTAGCCAAAAATGTCTGTATCTCGCTAAAGGGCCACTCGTATGAATGCCTTCATAATAACAAATTAAACTGTCGGTGTGAGTGCATTGAGCGTGTAACGAAATATAAATATCTAGGATTAACAATCGATGAACGGTTTACGTGGGACGCTCACATAGACACCGTATGCAATAGACTGCGATCCGTATTAGGGAAACTTAATAATTTAAAGTATGTAGTTAGTAAGCGAGTACTATATATTCTTTACCATGCACTTGTAGAAACAACAATAAATTACGGTTTGGGTGGTTATGGACTGACGTTTTCAGTACATTTAAACAGAATAAAAAAATTACAAATTCGGTTTTTAAAATTATTATCAAATAAGGCAACCAAACACAACATTAATAAGGAATACGAAAAATTATTCAAAATTTGTAAAATATTACCCATAGAGGACAAATTGAAATTAACTATTATATTAGAACAGTACAATAAAAACGAGTACAAAATAAAGAAAGTGCATAACCGTCCAACCCGGAAAGTGACACAAAAGAACAAATATTCGGTATCTAAAGTACATAATTATTTTGGTCAAAGGACGCGGAAATGGCTTATTCCAACGTTATTAAATAAATTACCGACGCGAATCACAACTGAAGCCGTTTCCAGAAATTCCTTAAAAAGTGTCCTGTATAAACATTATCTAAGTCTGTGTCCTTAACGTCAGTTATGTAATATACGAGGCGCTTGCCGGCCGGGCTAGTACCTATGCGCGTGCGGCGTGCTGTCGTCGATCGGACGGCCGCCGCCGTGTCCCGCTCGCGCTGGGTTGCCTGTCTCCTTCAAGCGCGGGTGGGGTGCGGCGGCGGCGGCGGCGGTCAGACGATTAAATTGTACACAAATGCTGCTTGTGCTGGCCTGGCGGGCGAGTGCCCATAAGAAATATTAAAATACAATTTTATGTTTAATGTGATCTTTGTCAATTAGTTACTAAAGATGATTCCACGAGAACTCTGCCGACAAACTGTGCTGCAGTTTGGCAGAAGATTATGTCTACATTATTTATGTAAATTGTCTTGAATAAATCAATAAAAAAAAAAAAAAAAAAAAAAGAGGCAGTGTAAATTAGGTCAAAATTAACAACTTTAAATTTTGTGCAGCACTAGTCTGATCTCTACAGAATAAATTCAGTTAAAAAAAACAAGAAGAATAATCAAAATTAAAACAGTAGTTAATTAGAATTTTGGCTTAAAAAAAAACGGCAATAATTTCAAGTACCAAATCGCTACATTCAGTTAAGAAAATGTATTTAATGACCAGTAGGCGTAAAACTGCCATAATAACGGAACCAAGCCAAATTGCGGCAGACACAAAAAACTTCATACCACTAAAAATAGCATCGAAGCTAATTTAAATTACAACAGTAAATAGAAAACTACACAGCTACAAGTAGATGTCGCAATACTGCGACCATAGTGTTTTCTGTCCTTGATCCAAATTCTTTATATGCTTAATTAACCATGTGCGTACAGGAGCGTCTTATGAAATGGAGGGCCAGATATGTTGTTTCAATGAGGTCAAACAAATAAAAAAAGCTAGATTTAATTGATGGAGATAGATACTAATTATAATTTAATATGGCAAGATTGTAAAGCCAGTTAACCCAGGGTGGACACACAAAAAAAATCTGAGGTCGTGACCGTTGGCTCTAGGGTTTCTGGATGGCTGACACCAACAGTCGAAAAGTCGTTTTTTATCTCCCGTGCAGAACAGTCGTTACGCGCATTGAACCATATCTTACATGGCGTTTCCTTAGGGTCGGTGCGCACTCGCAACGTGAGAACTATAACGTACTCCTGCGCATTAGTCTCGTGTCGCTGACTTGACCAATTACATTTCTGCATTAACAAGTGCAAGGAATGGGCGCGACTCACTCGTATGGTCAAGTGTACAAGTTATTTAATTGCAGGCCAGAGGTGATTAACTGTGTTGCCACGTTGTTAAGACATGAACTGATCAGCCTTCGTTGTTCACTTCTTATAGGTTTTATTAAAGCAAATGGTATTTAATCTGTAGTTATCATGCAACACCGGGGATCAGCGTTTTATCGCGTGATCAAATACTGCATGTCCTCAATTAAACGACTGCTCCCAATAGATGTAATAACGATCTCCCTAACATATGTTAATTGGTAACGATGCTACTCAATTTACAAAAACAAAATTGCATGCAGTAACGTTATCCCATAATGATCTGTTTCACCAGGACCAGATGATGCCTCCGGTCATTTGCCGGGGGATATGCGCTGATGCAGGGGTGTGAACGCGGGGGTAGCGCGCAGATGCCGTGAACTATCCGCGACCGTTATTCCCCCTATCTGTTGAAATTTCAAAATTCGAACACGTGTGTTGACAACTTTTTTTTATCACCCGCATGGCACGGTTTTCGCAAGCGCTTTTAATCCGAAATTTCGTTTTTAACTTAAGTGGCGCAATTTAGATAAAGCAATAATGTTATAGTATGGCAATGTGTTTATACGTAGTAAATAGTTACGATTACTAAAACCATTTATTAATAATTTTTTATGAAATTTTCGACCACGAGCAGGCGCTCAAACACCACGAATGAATCAATATTCCTTCACCGAATTGTTATTAGTCCGTATTAATACTAATAACATCAAACACCGAGGGAAAGTGTCAGTTAAAAAATCAATATAACCGTTACGGAGTCAGTGTCCGCGAGGGTGCGACACAAAGGGCGGTGCGCTGCGCACGCGCCGACGTTATTGCTCTGCCATTATGACAATCACAATACAATGCAGATTTATTCTGTGCCGTTTGCAGGGGTGACACTGCGATTTGTTAAAACTCATTAATTGAATTTTCAGTGCAGTTTATCAATGATTGTTTGGTACGAAGAAATTAATCGTGGTGCATTGGCTTGTTTTCATTTCATTGTGTATGATTTCATTTAAACGTATTGCCTACTCAAGAATGGTTAATAATTTCCATGAATGCATCCGGTAATAATAATTGAATAACCAAAAAGAACTAAGATCCTACTTAATTAGCGGAAAAGCATGTTACAGTAAAACATTTATTTTATAAATCTAAATAATACAAATTATTTTTGTGTTTAAAAAAGCAGTTGTAAAAAGGGTTAAAAAATAACGGAAAAAAATATTTCTTATAATAAAAGAACGTCTTGACCGGATGCAGCATTTGAAGAAACCCTATACAGTTGCAACCATTTCTAACATTGCATGGTGAAGCATACAATTATTATGGGATCCCTGGAGCTACGTCCACTTACTTCCCTATAAACCAAAACATATCAGAGTTCAACGACACAACCGGGTTGTAATTACGAAAGGGAAGTAAGAAATTGGGTGACCGGGTCCCCTAGGCCCCCTACGAGGTATGTACGGTTGGTCAGTTTCAGACAATAAAAATTCATAACGTTTGAACGTTAGAGAACTCTTAGATGTACATCTGGTGAAATCTAATAGTGTACTTACTAAAAAATTCGGTCATTAATGTTTGCATAAGTTGTCAAATATACGATGCGGGGAATCGGGACACGTTGAGATTCAAAACATTCTAGGTAATATGAAAAATACGCATGACATGTTTTTTTTTTTAGAACAGGGTCCAAAAGATGTCTAAATTTTTTCAATTTATAGACGGAATATCAAAAATTTTTGCGGCCATTATACTAAGGGATAAGAATAAAAGTTTTTATGTTACACAGTTTGAGTGAGCTACCGATTACCGAGTTAACAGGTACATTGTTAAGTTGTACGGCTACCAGACGAACAAAAAATGGATAGAGATTGTCTATTCAGGTTCTATTGTGTTGAGTTTTAAGTTTGTATTGTTGTCTAAGAAAAATCAGTACAAGATTCGAATCAAATAATGAATGGGTCATAGGTACGAAATAGATACCTACGCTTAAAACAATTTTTTTTTTTAACAATATGATGAACCAAAAATAAAATTGTCCCACGATCGGATTGAACCAAACGTATGAAAAGGATTTAATTTTATTTCGGCCACCTCGGAGTCTTATTTTGTAATTCCCGCCGATTATGAGAAAATAAATACACAGAATGACTTAACTTTGAACACAGTCTCATTATAAGACAGTAAAAAATAAATTAACACTTGAGAATATCACAGGATAAATGAAGCAGTATTTAAATTAAGTGATCTGATGACAAAATAAGATGTTCATTTCGATCGAATATAAAGGCCGCCATTTTGCAATCAGTGAGTGAGCGTGTGTGCGCATGCGTGGATGGATAGTGAGGTGACGCGCTGCGCGAGCGCGTCACCGCGTGTGGGTGCGACAAGGATACCGTTTACTATACTTACAAACGTAAGCTGTAGATTATGTGTGTTGCATGTCGCTACGCTCGCTCGCTCGGTATGAACGAGAAAATCTTGAACGTCAGTTCAGGAAACTTTCCCTTCATAGATGGTGAAAGAAACTAGATAAGATTGTAATTGTACGGATTCCTGCTTTCACGGCAACATTTTCAATTGGTTAGCACAAAGTTTGTGGAATAATTTAAAGTATTTTGTGTTATGATAATAAAAGTAGTAGCGTTGTTTTAAAAGTACTTAGCATTATCTATCGTCATAGATTACCTATGTATTTATGTGACCTAAATTGATAATTTAATTATGTAAGTAGCTACGAGTATGTGAGGTCTCTTGACAAAACATAGTTTATGCATTAGTGATTGGTGTGTTTGTATGTTAAGAAAATATACGAACACTCAAATTTTCTGTGTAGACATTTGTGATGTCAATAAACGAAATTATTAAGGCATGTAGATAACATATTTTGAGGACTTTCACTGAACATTACAAGCTATTTATTACCATCACTGAATGTGGTGACGTGAGTTACTGTAAATATTGACATGCCATCAAAAGCGATTTGCCTCATAATAAAATTGTTTTGTAGGTAGAATGCCACAAAATAAAATGAGATTACGGTGATGCGGTCAATAGAACAAATTGACAGTTTTATTAAAAATACCTGTCAGAGATGCACAACAGAGATTGTGGTTTTAATTTTTTTATCAGTTATTGGCAAATAAATTATCATGATGACACACGTAGAGTTTTTCTCTCAATAAAGCGTCAAGATAAAACAGTATTTTTGATTGTAGCTTCAAACTATTGTTTACAATTTGTAGCCACACATGTGTAATCTAAAATAGGACAAGTGTGGGAGGCTCGCCATTCTACGTATTAACACTGAGCTCTGTATCAAAACAAACGAATCTAGGTCAGTATTCGTGCTAGCCCGATAATTTCAACTGCCGCTATAAATTTGTTTTTTCCTTTTCATCTGTTATCCGAAACCAAACCGTGGTCTCGTATGACAGACGAAAAACAACATAATAAGTAGTCAAACAGATTTTTTATCGAACGTCCCCTTCAATTAGTAAAAAAAGTCCATTTGAAATTCACTAAGGCATCCTAATTTTTAATTATGAGGCTGCAAATTATTTAATGAAAGTTTAGTCAGACCCTTTATTAAGTTTTTCGCACCTTCAGCGGATAAGTTTTTGCACGTCTCTTTAGAATTCTTTTGACGTCCAATTATAAGGGTGCCAGCACAAAAGGGTTTCTGGTATATCGTATTAAGATTGAGCAAGACGTAAATGTTAATTTTAGTTTTATTGTAACGTTAGTGGGTTACACGTTTTATTCGTCTCCCGCTTAGACGTCGTAAAATTTCGGCGAAGTAACTGACATCACCACGGTACCTACTACGACAAGTTGTATATTATGTCACGGGATAATGGTAAGCACCGTTTATTTATGATAAATCACGTAAAATTGTGAACATTTTTTTCAGTAAGTAAATTTGCTGTCAGTTACTCGCCTGTGCTACCCTGATTAAAATTCTACATAATTATTTGAAAGGTTTGAGCACAAATGAATAAGTGAGTTTACACTCTCGCAATATTTATTACAATCTTACGATGTTTGTAACAAAACCTGAAGACAGAATATAGTAAAAAAATTAAAGGATCTAAAACATACGAGTACATTAATAATATCTGGGAGTCAAAAGTCGTTATCCTGGCATCATTAGTCTTATCAATAAAATAATAATGCTTTAATAGCAAAGCACTGAGTAGGTGGCATTAAACTGGACTTTTTACTTGAGTAAAACGATACACGTATTTTGTTCCAGGTGTTATGAGCGCTCAATTAGTGTCCTATTGCAAATTGTGATCCATATACAGTTACAAAACGAACACGACGACGCCATACAGTGACATTATTATTCAGCAGTTCTTATTATGGTATAATATAAACTAGACATTATTAAAACTTTAGTCGTAAGGACATGGCAACTGGAACTTAGCAAGTGTATTTTTGCTGACAGAATTTGCGAAGGCGTTTTTCTTATGGAAATTGTGCTTTCAATAAATTTTAAAAGCAAAATGTTACTGGTCTATGCTTATTTTTTTATTATATTACAATAAAAAAATAAAAACATGGAACTTGATAAAGACGTTACCAAGTTCCATATTTTTATTTTTTTAAAATAAGTAGCATTGATATTTTTTCTTTAAAACTACGAGCAATTAAATTTTTCCTACTGGTCTTATTGGAAGCGTGAATGGCAATGAGTTTATTTGAATATTAAGTGGCTAGGTAAGTATGTTTTATAACAATGTTGCCCTACAGCTTATTGTGACATTAAATATTAAAGTTTTTGGGTTACATTACAGTAGAACAGTAATCGTAATAAGGTCTTTGTTACAAATAGTTTGTGGTTATTATAATAGTACAATAGGCATCTGCTTCTTCAATCTGTGAAGTGTTTTTAAAATATTAATTTTTGAGTTCAATACATGTTTGTAAAAAAATACTGCAAATGTCTGCCTACTACCTATTTGATTGTACTACTTAGTAGGTGTCAACCTATTATGTAAGTATAGTTAGGTTGAAAATGCAATTTGCTAATGAAGTTTACATAATAGAAGACGTGTTATAACTAATTTATTTTTAACTATCGTCAGGTAGATTATATAATAATTTAAAGTAGGTTGCCGTTATGGACAAATAAGATACGTACAATACTACATTACGTACGTTTTTCACTTTTAGGATGAATTTTATTTTACTATTACAAATAAAATAACTTGCTAAAAATGCAATTAATTACTTCATATTCATTACGTAGAAGCATCTTCTGAAAAAAGATACTACTGATAGGACCTACCTAATTACCTTCCTTCTAGTTTTTTTCACAAACGTCACAAACCAAACAAATGCCCGCAACATAACAAACATTTGGAACTGTAGTAGGTACCTACTCATGGAAACAAGCGAACGTGCCACCTAAATTAAAATAACACTTGTGTCAAATCAAAGTGACCTAGGTTTGTTATCTCTGCGTCACCAGATAAAACATTAGGTACCTACACGAAAATTCTCCCCGGACCGCATCCAGTTGCAATTGCAATGATAATAGCTTGTCGATTGTGTAATTACTTGCTAACAAACGATTAATTGCACAGTTCACAAGAAAAAAAAAACATTTTGATAAAGGTAAATAAATGGCATTTCATTTTTTAAATCCAGGTAAGTAGTCAATCTACCTACTATCTAGTTTACTATGCATTTGTAATTCGAATAGTCTATGAATGTGCGCGTGACTTAGGGTTGCCAACTTTTTTTACAAGAAATAAAGTATTTTTTTTATCTGAAAAGAATTTAAACAGTATTTTAGAAAAAAATACAGTATTTAATTTATTTTACACTTTATTGTAGGTACTAAAACATGCAAAAATCTGGCTCTGTTGCTATTCTCACTCCGCTATGCATTCATTACTGAAAAAATTCTTTCAGTGTAAATGCTAGGGTGGCGGGAACAGAAAGTTGATATGAGACAATTTTAGAAATATTTTTAAATTTTTAGTCAGTAGGTACTCATTTCAAGAAAACACACATTAAATTTGTTTGGACTGATTCGATTTGAAACTCTATCACTATGATTTGAAAAAAAAAGTGAGTGTTTAAGTCTAACATTTATAGTGTAAGCATTTTGACGCTGAAACCAGTATTTTGTATACTTAATTTATTTTTGTTCAACAGTAAAAAGTATAATTTAGTGAAAAACAGTATAATACTGTTTTTAACAGTATAGTTGGTAACCCTAGCGTGACTACTCTTGAATGAGCAGGCCAGTTCAACCATTCGCGTTTCATAGATTAAAAACACTAAATGTTGACATTTGCAGCATCAATATTACGCACTGTTTACGCTACTTTACGCAACTTGCAATTGAACGCAACTTTAAAATCCGTCAAATGTCAACACAAAAGATATTTTGCTTCTAATTATTGTACTAAACTTACCTGTTATTCTTTTCTGTGTCTTGCTGTTCTCAGGACTGGAAACTTTAGCCTCCTGCTTCGGTGTGTTCGCTGCAGGAGTTGTGATTGTGATCGGTGACCTTCTCAGAGCCGCGGGAATCGTAGACGCGGGAACAAGTTGCCAAGCGAATCGCTGCGAAGTAGGCAGTGGTTTCTCGTTGGCAAAATCGAAACCCCATCTCTGGCTGTCCAATTCCAATTGGCGAGCCAACTCTCTCTCAACAAATCTTCTATTTTCCTCTCGGTCTGTACAACCAAACAAGTTTCTTCTGACGCCTTCGAGCGTGGTGACGCCTCGTACGCGCAGTGACCTCGTGTCCAGCACCGTGGTGGCCTGCAGGCCTGGGGCCCTTACACTCAACGTCGACATCTCTTCAACAGAGTCCGAACAGCGAAACACAGCGCACTTCACAGATAGCATCCGCGCCGTATCCACCTAGCGAAAACAAGGTCAGTATTCAGTAATAGCACGCGATAGAATTGTATTGATTTAACAAGCGTATAAGTGTTTGGTTCATCACGCACCAATAAGAATTTGTATTGTTAGTTTACTGTGTGTAAACAAGTCGTGAATGACGCGACGGGAGACGTGACGTAATACGTCCGCACGACAAAAGTACGTACGCCGACTGAGGGCGCGCGCGGCGGCAAGAGGAGGCGACGGTGCGGCGGCGTGGCGCAACGCGGCGGCGAGAACGAGAAACCAAAGCGCAAGCGACTCGTTTTAGTTCGTCTTTTCACCACCGCGTGGCGTTGGCGTCGCGTTCGGTCAAGTGATGTGATTATGCCGTGCGTGCGCGTCTCCCATTTCGTTTACCCTTATTAAAAATAAATGTTCCCGCGACAACATCTTCGTTTTAAATTAATATTGTTTTTTTGTTGTTTTAGAAACAAAACATAAGATGAAAAAAATATATAAAGTCAACTTTAACATTTGCGGTTTCTCATACTTCACTATTACGGTGGACAAAATGAAAAATAACAAAAGTGACAGATGTACTACAAAAAATAAGGGAAACTTAAATGGAACTGGACTGGTCATATAATGAGGACGAACAGTGGAAAAAAATGGTCGAAGGACGTAATGGAATGGTATCCTAGAAGTGGGAAAAGACAGAAAGGACGTCAAATCAAAAGATGGGAGGATGATTTGCCGAAAGGTTGGAGGAGGATAGCTCGTGACAGGGATAGCTGGTAGGAAACGGGAGAGGCCTATGTCAAAAGACAACCTGACGAAATGGTTGTAAGAATTATGTTCATTTAATAAAGTTAGTTTAAGAATTTTGTTTTTAAATAGGTAGCATAAATCAGAACTATAATATGGTTTGTGAATAAAGGTTTTTATTATTATTTTCTTTATTCATTGTTTATACAAATGTATAAATTACATTTTCAAATATAAAAAAAAAACACAAAAATCATTTAAATATATAAAAAATAGTGTCCCACCGGTATCGGGAACAGGGTCCAAGCTATCGGCGGTACCGCTTTCCCTTGATTCAGCCGCCTAACGAGAGCCTTCTAAGGTGTTTGTCGAGGGTCTTGGCTAAAACAATTGGCTGGTTTGATTTTTTATTATTATTATCATAAAATAAAAAAATGGGGAAGGAAGGAATTGGGGAAGGCCTTTGCCCAGCAGTACTATACTAGTTCAGTCAAATTAAAACAAACTATTTATTCATTTGCTTATTTATATTTTTATCCATAGAAATAATAATTATCATACCTATTCCAATAAGCAAATGCTAATTTAGAGAAGTATAGTTGCGGTTCTGAGAAAATTTATTAAAAACTTTGCTTGTGTTTTACAAAATTCTAGTTAGGATGATCTTGAAAGGCTATTTATATTAAGTTTGTTTTTTTTTTTATCAGGAATCCGCAAATAATAATAATCTGTAAATAATAATCTGGTATTTTCTCGGTTCTTTCTGTTGTGAAATTGCACACGTGAACAGATTTCCCTGAATTATGGGTACAAAAAAATTGTGGTGGCAACACCGCAAACTGACTTGTTTACGAAGAACGAAGACGTGTCTAGTTACCTACGTGTGCAGCATAAATTCATACTGCTTATCAAAAGTATAGCCGTCTCGGTCGCACGCGCATTAGTGCGGCCCATCATAAAAAGGACAGAAAATGTATTAATAGCACAGACCATCGCCGCCATTTTGCCGAAACACGACTGACTAGATTTTTGTGTTGGACTGTTGGTACGATTTATCTAGATAATACTAAAACAAGGTTACTAATATATTAGTAATAAAAAACTATTAAATTTTAAATAAACATTATTAATGTTATATAATGACAATGAATCGAAATGTTGATGAATAGTAATATTCGCTTTCACAACTTAATAATGGCAATAAATTGCGAAATATTTTGACGTATCGTTAAAAACTAAGTGACATAACGAATAATTTTGAAAAATTCACACGTGTGAATCAAAATTATGATAAAGTACTCACCTATGAGTATTTATTTATTGTTTCACGGAAAATTCTTCGATTTGCGGACGGGATTCATTCACTGCACTGCCGCCGTACTAATTTTCGAGATAATATATGACAATGACGCGATGGCGAGAGCGCGGGCTCGACGCTGATTGGTTGAAAATGGCGGCCATTAGTTTCATTGGCTTGGAAGATTTTAGGCGCCAAATTTCGGTTGGTCGAGACGCCGGATGGCGGGAAATAAATGAAGCACTTTCCGGTGCGCCTGAGTTTTGTTACGGAAAATTGTGTTTGCCGCGTTTTGCTTCCGTCCGTACCATGCAAACAATTAAAAGAGCGACGGATTTTCTCCGAATTGGTTGTTTGCTTAAGTAAATGTTACTTTATTTTGATACAATAATGTAGTAAGAAAACTTTTACTGCATTTTCAAAGCATTTACTTTTAGAAATATGTATTTAGATAGTTTAGAGGATTGTAAGTTTTTTAATGTTTATATTTTTTTCATATGTTGACATAGTTATAGGGTTACTAGTGGGACGTATTGCCGACAAGTGCGACTATTTGCAAAAATTGAAAAATAAATATTTAGGAATGGTTTTCATTTAGTTTAGTTTTTTATAACTAATGATTATTTTATTACCTACTATATTTTTATTCGTTATTGTGCAATGTTTAAATATCTTTTAAAATAACATATAATTTGCTTTATTTTAGATTAGGTACGTATTTTGTTTTATAATAACGCAAAATTAGCGGAAACCCTCACCTATGTAAAGTACGCGACATAGAAGTTGAACCGAAATGCCAATCAACCTTTAACCTTTTGAATACCATAATTAGAGACACAATAGTAAGATAATAGGTGTGCGGACACCGGTGTTCCCTTAGGTATTCACAGTTTAATGCGCAGTACATATCAGATTTTCGGGCCTCAATCGAAGCGGGGTGTTGCGCATAATCAACTTATTTGCGTACTATACCATTTGTAGTACCTATACCTAATTACCTAATAAATAATATATCTAAATCTGAACTATGTCAATGGTAGTAGGTCAATTAATATGTATAAATTAAGGGGTAATAGCTTTGACTTTGCAAATTTGTTAGAAACTTCTTAAAATTCAAGGTAGTACGGTATATTTTTTACGAATTTTACAAAAACTTTTTCTCCCTAGTAACGTTAGTGACTTATTGACCTATTTATAACGGAAATCAGTGGCGTTCGTTTGCGGTGAACACAAAAAGTGTTTCCGTTCGAAACAGATGTTCTGTTAATGTTTTTCTAATAAACACAAAATGTCTACTTTCCCTGCAGGTGCATTTAAAAATAGAATACAAGGGGACGTTTAAAATCTTTTAGAAACCGTTATAATGGGCTTGTCGAATTTAATTATATTTTAACTTACATTTAGTCATCTTATTGGAACTGAGATTTATTATTTATTGAAATGGAGGTATTTGTTATTGTTTACTAAAGCAAGATATGGAAAACAAAGATATCATTGGGCTATGGTTTTGGTAGGTAGGTATATCGATAAAAGACGCAGAGATGCAGGCAAACTTGCAGACTCCATAAATGGATCCCCAAACTTTAGTGACGCTGATGTATTGCTAAGGGGACATTCTGGTGGATGTCCCTTTAGCAATACATGAGGACTATCCTGAGATGCTTGGAGAGTGAAGCGGTTCACTCGCACGTTTGCCCTTCTGAATCCCAGCCAGAAAATAAAGGCAAGAGGAGAGGGGGAGCTCTGTTTCCCGTGAGTGTTTACTCCAGCCAGTGATGCAGCAAGCCGGAGATGAGGGACAAGACTCCTCCCAGGATCAGGTCCCTGGGGTCCCAATGCCCAAAATTAGCCACAGTGCGTCGCTTACCCTACACATGTTCGGGAAAGCATAATCTACCGGCATGGCCACGGCATGGACCTGGAATTCATTAGAGCGCATACTCCACCATGCTAACGCTCATGTATATCTATGCTAACGTCACATAGTAACGTCGATGGTGTTAATAAATATATTAGTTATTACCTATTTGGTGAGAGTGTGAGACACACTAGTAGCTAATTTTGTTTGCCGATTTCGTAATTATAAATTCCGGTCTTATATTTAAAGGTAGGTTTAACTCATGAAATATAATAAATTATATATGTAAACATGTAGTTTTTTTTTTTTTCGCGATTTTTCATTTTTCATTTAGGTTGTAGAATGAAAGGTACGTGTAGTGTAGTTTTTTATTTACCGAATTTTTTTAAGGTTTTATTGGCTTATTTTAGTTTGGCAATCTATAGACCGTTTTTTTTTAATGTTACTTGGCTTTTACATTTTCTATGAATCGTGCCTCCACTTCAACACGTCGATACGAGTGTAAATAAAAGGCGCGTATGCTAACATTTACACAACCTTAACCTTCACAATATCGCCATCTGCGCATGCGCAGTGCAGAATAGCGGCCATTTTCAGGAAGTAGGCATATTTGTTTCTTAGTTTAGCTTTGGAGAACTGCTGAGCAGGTACGACGTAGATTTTTTTTTACCACCAATCGCATTACCCATAAAAAAATGTAGGTAAGTACGACTATTCTAACTTGGCGAGCCTGAGGTTAGGCTCTGCGAACTTTAGTGCTTGTGCTCTCGTAAAAAAATAAATGATTTAAAAACAATAAATCCCATTAGCAGTTGTTATTGCTGTTAACAACCGTTATTAGCATTAAATGGGAGCTGGGAGCTGAGATTTAGAAACATGTACTTAGTACGCGGCAAATAAGTTGCGCGTCCTTGCACATGTTTTTAAAGAAAATCGCAATCAATAAAAATAATTAGATACATGCCTACGGTTCAGGAATTTGTGAACACTGTGTCTTGAGATTGCTGCATAAGAAACCGTTGTGATGGGAATATAAATAAAATGATTGCCAAAATTTTTATTTAAAGTGCGCAAGCACATCTAACTGTCGAAACGCGCGAAACATTCATATCTTAAATACTTAACTGCAAGTTATTGTACAACATTCATAATGCCAACGTTTGTTTGTTTAGTAATTAGAAAGCAGTAGTTAATATGCAACCCATTCAAGATTCTAATTGCTGACACAATAATGACGAGGTAATAATAATAATAATCTAAGAAAAAAAGAAAGAAAGAAAAACTTTTTATTTGCCGGATAAAGGCGATTTTTACTTTACTTTTACTTTTTAAATAATGTAGGTAATCATTACCAACGACCATGTTTTTTTTTTAAATCTCCGTCAAATAGAGGGTGTTTGTTTGTTGTGTGCATCTGTGGGTCTGTGTGTGTGGCATCGCAGCTTCTAAACTGATGAACCGATTTTATTTTTATTTATTTATTTATATAAACTTTATGCATAAAACACTGTACACAGGCGGACTTAATGACTTAGGCATTTTCTACCAGTCGACCTTAGGGTGTTGCAGAAACAACATGATAGGTGCAACTAATAAATAGACAAACAGAAAAGAAAAAAAAATACATTAATAAATACATACTTAGATTCATACATATAAATAACCAATATTGTTGTGAAAAAAAAATCCACCAATCAGTGCTCGAGGAGGAGTGGCAGGTGGTCGCCTCCTTTTGCGAAGCAGTAATGCTAGCAAAGGAGGAGGCCGACCGCATTAGGCAAAGGCGCACAAGCCGCCGCCGCCGCCGGGTTTCCGATCCCAATTTCCGGCCACCGTAGGCGCGGGCTCGCGGACGATGGGCAATGGGTAGCTCGCTGTCCGTCCGTCCGGTAACAGACCGGTCCGAGCTCAGGTCGTCTACGGCGCGCACCGTTCCCGCGCGCCTCAAGGAGTTGTCAGCAAACTGTAGGGGTCCAGCAGGGCCGAAGCCTACTGGGGCCAAAGGTTATGTGAGACTGTCACCACGGGCCCCGGGATAAAGGCAAGGAACGGAAAGGTAGGTTTTTAGTCAGTAAAAGTCTGACACTATTTCCCGCCCCACCCAAGGGCGGGATTTGTCATTGGATGATTTTACCTACCCAAAAAAAAAAAAAACCAATCAGTGCTGTGATTATTCTGCTAACTTCTTGCGAATCAGCTCACGTGCCTTCACCTTAAAGAAAAACCGGCTGGTCGCCATCCTGACATTTTGATTTTGATTTAGCTTATTGCTCCTATCTAATAGACGAAGCGATTTGAGCGAATTCCACAGGTCTGGACGATTTGATGTTTGGTAATCTAATACTATAATGAATATGGTAACCTTGACCTGATGATGCAACATGACTTGGAATCTGCAGAATATCAACCAATACCATCGGACAACCCGACGTACGGCGAATATCTACCCTTATGTTGTTGAAACTTCTACGGTACAGACTAAGCGTTTTGCCTCGTCGTTTATACCGCGTACATCGAGGGACTGGAACAGTTTGCCTGTTGCGGTCTTCCCGTCCGATTGTAATTTAGGTGTCTTTAAGGCTAATGTGAATAGGCGGTTAATAAACTAGTGCGCCTCTCCATCAACGATTGGGGTTTGCACATCAGGTGGAATTGCAGTCAAGCACTAGTTTATATATATATAAAAAGAATATCTACTTAATTCGTTATGTGAGAATGTTAATATTTTATGGTAGGTAAAATCATCAAATGACAAATCCCGGCCTTGGGTGGGGCGGGAGATAGTGTCAGACTCTTACTGACTATAAACCTACTCTGCTCCTTCATTCCCTTCGTTTCAGGGCCCCGGGGTTTACTTTCGCTTAACCCCCCAGTAGGCTTCGGCCCTACTCTGCCCCTATAGTTTGCTGACAACTCCTTGAGGCGCACGGGAACAGTGCGCGCCCTAAACGACTTGGGCTCGGACCGGTCTGTTACCGGACGGACGTACAGCGAGCTACCCATTGCCCGCCGTCCTCAAGTCCTACGGTGGATGTGAGAATGGTGAGAATCACAGGTAACATCTGAACCTAAGGGAACGTTTGAAAGCAACCTAGCCCTAGAATGCAAACGGCAACTGATTCTAGCACAAGTGAGTTTTAACCTGTAAAAGTCTGACACGCTCCCGCTCCATCCTGAGTAGGAGAAGTTAATTGATGTCTACCCACATCAACAAATAAAGAAAGAGATGGAGCTAACAGGACGAATAGCGTTATCCCTTTCTCACATTAGAATTATGATGGTTTTAAGAATGTGGTCTGTTATCAACTTCGGGATTGGCAATAGAATCTAGCATAACAACAATTTAGCAAGTTAAGGTCAAAGCGCGGTCACTGTGGGATTGCAAGACGACTTGCAATTTATTACAAACTAGTTTTACACCAAGGTTCGATTTATTATTAATTTTAACGATCTATGTAAACGTAGACTCCTTTTCCGTAATACGGACATAAAATTGAAAATTCTTTAAAACTATTCTCGAAGGCCAAGGAAAATACTAGTACCTACATATAGTCAAAATTATCATTTTTTTACCGCATCCTCAAGCTAAAATAGATTAAGGTAAAAAGAAACACTTTTTGCATTTATGCGATTGACAGTGTAGCGACATCCATGTCGTCACAAAAAGAACTAATCCTGCATCGCGCAAGTAAGATTCACGGCGCGATTGGAACATATAGAACAAACCCGAAATCATCTATCGGGCAGTAGCCCACCAGATATAACACCTGTCTGGTCGGAGGATCCTCCCTTTTCAAAGGAGGTTAGCGGGACTTTACTCTCTGTTCCACTACCTCCAAACTGGTGACCCCGACAAAGAACGTCAGCGCAGCCTTCGTGCAGCAACTACTACGTGACGTCATCATCACTTCCTCAAGCTTTCGAGCAGCGAGCCATTCAGCCAGCACCCACGGCTACATGGGTATCCTGACCACCAGCATGCCTACTTGGTCATACCTGGTCATCACCCTCAGCCTCATCAGCGACCTTGGCTAAACACCTGCACCTTCGGCCAGTCACATGAAGAGCCTTGAAGAACCTCTCCTGGTCGACGACAGCAGTCAAGCCCTACGTCGCACAGCACCGCTCCGACTCACTGGAGCCAGCCGCACTACTCCGACTCACTGGAGCCTGCAGCATCGTATCCCGACTCACTGGGATAGCACCACCCCGACTCACTGGGGCATCACCGCAGACAGTTCCGACTCACCGAGAACTATGCGGAATCCGGTTCCGACTCACTGGAACCAACCTCCATTGGCCTGGCACGCATCACACGACGCATCAGGAAGCATCAAGAACCATCGATCTCCGATCTCCGGAGGGGAGTGATGTAGCGACATCCATGTCGTCACAAAAAGAACTAATCCTGCATCGCGCAAGTAAGATTCGCGGCGCGATTGGAACATATAGAACAAACCCGAAATCATCTATCGGGCAGTAGCCCACCAGATATAACACCTGTCTGGTCGGAGGATCCTCCCTTTTCAAAGGAGGTTAGCGGGACTTTACTCTCTGTTCCACTACCTCCAAAACAGCGTTATTTAATAAGAAAAAAGACGTCACATCCAGATTTTTCCTAAATGGGCTTTAAGTTCTAGGTAGCAGTAAGCTGCAGAGTAAACGCATCACATTAGATATTACAAGTTCGTTATAAGTTTTTTTTTATGGTAGGTGAAATCATCTAATGACAAATCGCGCCCTTGGGTGGAGCGGGAAGTAGTGTCAGACTCTTACTAACTAAAAACCTACCCCGTTCCATCGTTGCCTATCGTGCCGGGGCCGGGTATTCCTTTCGGAAGCTGACCTATGACCCCAGCAGGCTTCGACCCTGCCTGCCTGCAGCTAGCAGGCTGGGCCTCTACGGTTTGCTGACAGCTCCTTGAGGCGTGTGGAGCAGAACGCGCCGTCGACGACTTGGGTTCGGTCCGGTCGGTTACTGGACGATCGGACAGCGTACTACCCATTGCACGCCGTCCGCAAGCCCACGCTTACGGTGGCCAGAAATCGGGATCGGAATCCCGGCGGCGGGAGGGGCGACCGCCCCGTTGCCTCTGCCTGATGCGGTCGGCCTCCTCCTTTGCTAGCATTACTGCTTCGCGGAAGGAGGCGACTGCCTGCCATCCCTCCTCACTCCGGACCATGGCCTGAACCAAGGCCCGGCGAGAGAGATCGCTGCCGCCGATTGCCCCCAAAAGGACACGGCGATGCTCCGCTCAGGCGGGGCACACCTCTACAGTATGCTCCACCGTGTCCTCTGGGTGTTCCGCACAAGTTCGTTATAAGTTTAGTTTTCCTCAAGATTTCCATCAGAAACCCCTAAAAAATTGTAAACATTAATGTTACTTTAATAAATTATACAGAGTCAATTTAATGTCATTTATGATAAATGAGACAGAACTGTACTGCGACTTCTGGTGTAACCACGGAAGGGCCCTCAAACTTGAAGGGCCTCCAAAACCTATTTAGCAAACCTCTTATTGATGATCGAGAAATTATCCTACCTTCGAAATCTAAATAAAATAGGTTGCAACACTTGTCAAACTTGTCTTAGTCGGTAAAAGCCTGACACTCCTTCCTGCTCCACTCGGAGTAAGAGAGGTCATTTGATGATTTCACAGGTAAAGGACCGGCCCAGTTTTTTATTTTGCCCCTGGGCCGTTGGTCACCTTGCTACGCCACTGACTCCGACCTCAAAGCAATCGGGCAAAACAGAGCACAACGATGTAATGCCTTCCTATAACTTTATCTCTAGTTACCTATAGTTGAATGACATTAGCATGGCATAATAACCGCAGCCTTATAATGTTCCCACTGCTGGGACTCTGGTCTCCTTTCTAGGAGAAGGAATTGTCTGTTATCAACTATGCGGGCCCAGTGCAGATCATTTGATCGACTTCAAATGTCTTTTACGGATGAAGGACATTCAAAAGCAACCATCTACCGCTGGTATATCGAGTTCAAGAGCGGGCGCCATACTTTGGGGGATGAACAAGAAAGTGTGCTGGCAGTAAAAAATTCAAGAAAACAGGCGAATTACATACGAAAAGATTCAGCAAACATTGCAGATTGGTTCGGGAAGCGTTCACATGATTCTACACGAGGACCTTTGCATGAGGAGGATAGTTTGCCGCTGGGTGTCGCACAACCTCACCGAAGATCAGAAGTAGGCCCGTGTGGAGTGGGGCCGTGATATGATTCAAAAATTTGAAGCAGGCTCGTCTCGGCGCGTTGACGACATTGTGACAGATGACGAATCCTGGATTTATCAATACGAGACCAAAGCAAAAATGCACTTGCGTTTCTTCAGTGGCCCTTTGCGTTCCATGGCGACGACGGTTATAACTCTTTCGTACAATATATCGGAATTATGATCGTTTTAAGACGTTGTTCTATGACGTTATTCCTGAGACCCTACCACAAGCTCTTTACGCAATTTATTTGACGACCTAAACTGAACTGTTTAGAGATTTTGCTACAATAGGGTGTAACTGTATAGCTCCATCCGTTTCTCACTTGCAAGAGTAATGTTTTAACAGGTCATGGCGAAAAAAAAAACTCGTCATGGTAAGTCTGCTTGGTCAAACTTTACATCAATTGGCTATTAATAGCTGGGCAGCCCATTGTAAAGAAAAACCTGCGCACGTTCAAGTAATTTCTTTATAGCGCCAAAAAACTCCATTATTGCCATTAAAATATACATTCGTTACACGTGGCTTTAACACTTGGGGAAGTTTGTAACGAAATGATAAGAACCACGAGGTAGGGAAGCTCCTGCATTACAAGATTCCTGTCATATTCACGTTAAAAAAAGTGAGGGTTGCCATATGGCCGGGATCGGTGCCTACTCAATGTAGGAAGCTGTGCTGTGCAAGTATATTCGTTGTTTCGAATTTGTTTATTATGTAAGTAATTTTAGATTACCTCTTTTCATGCTCTCGTCACACATCGACACACATTACCGGCTGCGCATTCGGTATTGTATAGAATACCTGAATTATACATATTGCCGGTAACATATATATAAAATAATAATATAGATAATATATTAAAATAGGTAATGTGCACTTCAATATAAAGTCAGTGTCAGTGTGTCTGTATACTCCACAGGCGTGATGTTATATTTTACAGTAGATATTATATTTTATTATTATATACGAGATAACCTTGACAACACTATTTGAGAAAAAGCAGTGACTGGGAGTTTTTGGCGGGATTTCTTCGAGTAAAATAAGATGAGATGTAAAATTGGTGTAGTTTGGTATCTCAAGTACATAAACAACTGAACAATATGCGGAATCATTGATACAGGTGCGTTTTTGGTAAAACGAATTACAATATCGACTGAAAATCAATCTGCAAATAAATTAAGTAATTAAAACAGCCACTGAATTTCATCGGAAAATATCTCGCCATAAATACATCCCAGAAATTTGAACAAACAGTTCGATTTTTGAAAAAGTAACAGGTACACATTTGTAACTTTTAGGACTAGGAAAATTCCACTCAATTCCATTTTCAAATTTTTTTTTTGTTTATTGTGTGATGTTGCTTGATGGGACTGGCAATACAGAATATAAACTAGTTTAAAATGGGGCAAACACATTTTGTATAAAGGTGTAATTGCTAACAACAAAAGTTATTAGGATAGTAAAATAAATATGTAACTACCCAGGTAAATCAGTTTCGCTTTTTAGTGGCAAGGTCATCTTCATGGTACGATGATCAAGCAATTAAGTTGTACAATAGGTAGCTATTGGACATAAATTAGTTTTGTCATAGTTTTATTAACCTACATTTGATGGCTCGAGACTCGAGCGGGAAAGAAAATTTACGTTGTTATACTGTTGCCAGTGTTGGTCGTAAATCTAGCATTATTTTGTATGGCAACAATCCGTTCGTATTAATTCAGTATATGTACCTAGATAGATGTAATAGGTATAACTCTGGTTTGTTCTATTGATCAATCACGCGTAATTTGCTCACTGTTCGCTTCGTCGTTTAAGCCGAGTACATCGAAGGACTGGAACAATTTGCCTGCTGCGGTCTTCCCGTCCGATTATAATTTGGGTGTCTTCAAGGCTAGAGTGAATAGGCTCCTTATAAACTAGTGCGCCTCACCATCAAAGATTGCATCACTGCTTACCATCAGGAGGGATCGCAAGCACTAAGTAGTTTATATTATTTAAACAAAATAAAATAATATCCAGTGGGAATCTTTGCGGATGTTCTGTACCCTGAGGCAGGCGAAGGGGTCTGTCAGATTTTTACTGATTTAACCACATGGTGTTCTGGTATACGCCTAAATGTACAATGTACCTAAGCTGGAATTTCTTGAAATGGATTTAAAAAATAAATACCATTCACCTTTTTTTTAGGATTAGAAGGCTTCTTTGACAGTTCATCTAATTCTTCTTAGACGCTATAAAGATATTGTATTTATTTGCTAATGGCATAAAATAAGTAACACGCTTGTACTTCGGGTGGAGGGAGAGAAGAAGGAGAGCCAGGCCTTTACTGAATAAAACGCATTTTTGTTCTTTCAGTTGCCCAATACCAACCTACTAGAATGACAATTCCTGTATATAGGCACGCTCCGAACTGATAATCGTCTTTTAGTCGCAGGGTCAAATACACATTAGAATCCTACACTTTGTGGAACATTAAATTTTGACATTGACTGTCACTGAAATGATACAGCTACTTGTATGTAAACAAGAATAAAACATCTATTGTCAGCCATTTTGAATGTAATAGTAATGGTCAGCCAATTAAAAAAATCCTCCATTGAATTCAAATAAAGAACACCGATCGTCCAGATGTATCGAATGTTATAACATCGATTTCAAATCAGGTGTTAACTTTATGTAACGCCATGAAGAGCATACGAGATTGTAAATCGATGTTTCGAAATCGAGAATGCGTATCGATACGGTGATCTGTCGATGTGTTCCGAGGATATTCGAAAGTGTTAATTAATGATTATTTTAATGCATATTTATGTGTGAAGGAAATGTTTAATTAAATGGTATTTCTCAAAATTGTCATGTTTAGACAGATGTTTTTATTGTTTGACCGATTGTAGTTCGGCTAGTCAGACCCAATTTTATCATTTTATAGTTTTAACCATTCAATGAATTCTTCCACCCTATGGAAGTGCAAACATAGTACTTAATAATAAAAAAAAAAACGTCGGAAGAGTGGGGCGCCTCCTCGTACATGGCACACTGTTGACAAGTTTCTTATTTTCATACTGATTTTTATTGATTTTTACTGAACTTCATATTGATTTTTACTGCGCATTCAAGGTCGACCGCCATGATGGTTCAACTTGTGTGAAGAGGATTACATTCGATTTTCGGATCTCAATCGAAGTGGGGGCGCGTAACTATACCTACCAAATGGTTCAACTTATTTGCCGCGTTCTAGGCCAAAATGACTTTGTCGTTGCTACCAACTTTTTTACTTATTTCCTCACAATTTTAACAACCCATATCCCATCTGAAGCCATATTGCACAAATTCAAACATCCTTCCTTTACGTCGGTAACCTCATACGTTTGGGGTGTCACATGATTACTCAAAGTCTGTGAACCTCTCGCTTGATTGATGTCAACCAGATGAACCACATTTGGGGCGGTAACACAAAAAATGCAACGCCACCTGGTGACTTAAAACCACAAATTTTACGCGTTTCCGATTTGTGGATTATGTATTTTTTTTCGTGCAGTGCAGTTTTGTTTGTGACAGTCCAATTCAAGACATTTTGTTTCACCGGCACCTATTAAGTATAAAGCGCTGGGAAAATACGCTTTGTTTTTTGCAACTTTCTTAAGTTTTAGCATTTTGCAGGTCAAGTCAGAGTCAAGTCGTATGTAGATTAAAAAAACCGAGCAAGTGCGAGTCGGATTCGCGCATTGAGGTTCCATACAAACTTACTTATGAAAAGAGTTAGATTCCCGAATTTTTCCGAATTTCGTTACAATGTTTTTTTCGAAACGAAACCTGTTGATCGCAGACTTGAGTATTTATGGTTTTCGTTACAATTCGATACCTCCACTCGTTCTCGAGATAAAGGGTCTTGATAGACAAACAGACGGACGACAAAGTGATCCTAATAAGGATTCCGTTCTTCCTTTTGAAGTACGTAACCCTAAAAATGACATTTTTGTGAAATGCGCACTCCCTTAAATGCCAGAAGCAAGTTTATCGGTGTGAAGAATCGGCAAGAACCTACACAGTAACCGTGTAGTTATTAAAAAAAATATTTGAAGCCACCAGTACCTCTACCATGAGTTTTAAGCAATAGTATTCGTCGCTACTCGATATCGACGCCGTAAATATTTTGTATGGCAAATTTTGCAGCGCCTCTAGCGGTCACTTGCAGAACCAAACTGAATACTATTGCTTAAAACTCATGGTAGAGGTACAGTACCCGTAAAATTTCTAGTTATTTATAGGCGGTTAATACGAGTATATGTATCTAATAGATTTTTGCTTTCAGTACATGCCATTGCATTTGTGACCTCCTCCAAAGGAATCGGTGCCTTTTTCGGAATAAATAGGATACTTACTAGACCACATTCAACGATTGTTTAGCTTTCTATCAATAACAGAATTTTCCTAATCGGATCAGCAGGTTTTTATCAACATGACAAACAAACCAATTTACGAAAATAAGTATTAAGTTGTGTAGATTTTTTTAAAATTATCACAAACAGCAACACAGTCAATCATTGAAACACTTGAGAGAAAGTTCAGAGAAGAGCTATCGTGAAAACTATTTGTTTCATTTAGGTTCTGAGCTGATCAGCGCTGATAAGCGAATGTAGGTAACCTCATTTGTTTTTTTTAATTTGTTTGTGGCATGACTATTTGGCCTTTGTGCCATCACATTTGTTTCAAATGAAATCATCACAGAAATTCTATCTATCACAACGAAACACCGTTCGAATTTTGAATTTATGTTGACGTTTAAAGTGCAATGTTGTCAGTGACAAAAAAGTAGGCATAAACTTTTTAAAGATAATACAAAATACTTTAAAATTATCAGAATAATAATAAATAATTGTATGGATTGCATGTCTTGTTTTAACTTTCGGTTCTTTTGTTTTATTGATATTTGTCAATCATGATCATGGCATTCTTCTAACAGTACGTGGTGTGTTTACTAACGAGTACTTATACCAATATTGTTTGCATGCGTGATTAAAATATGTAAGTAGGTACTAGCCTGGATAATAATTGTGAAGAGATATAGGTATAGGTTATACATGGATTGTTGAGCACTTAATTAAGTATTGTAAACGTACAGTTCGTTCGACGGTTCTTGACGCGCCTGAAGTTAGTTCGCTTGTAGCGCTCTGCGAAATTTAGCGCTTGTGCACTCGTAAAAAAATAAATGGTTTGAAAAAATAAATGCCAATAGCAGTTGTTATTGCTGTTAACAACTGTTATTGGCTTTTATTTTTATAAATCATTTACTTGACGCGCTTATTTTCAGCGCTAAAGTTCGCAGAGCCTAACTTCAGGCGCGCCAAGAACCGTCGAACATGCGTCGAACATACTGTATAGGTATGTATAAATTTGAATAGTTTGAAGCAGATTTCTTTGTTGTCAGCAAGACCGGCCTCCGATTTGGTAAAATAAGAATAAGTAACCCTCCAGAATTCAATATTTTATTTTCATTTTTTAACCCACAACCACCGTGTCCATTGAACCGGCAAAAATCCAGGATTTAGAAGGGCAGTCAAGGCAAAAAGTGGTCCACTTACCCCAAGTTGATTACTTCGTACAACCACAACGAAAAAAAAAACGATTGTTTATTGTTTCGTGGTGGAAGTAGTGAGGGGGGTAGGTATCAGGACAATCAATTCGTCCTGTCGGATCCTTTTGGAGCTTGTGTCAGTGACGTGCGGCCACGCCAAATCACCGTGTAATTACCTCGTGACTTGGTCGCAGGGTAGATGAGGACAGAAGTGTTTTTGGAAGATTAAATTTTTGGGTAAGTAATTTTTGCTGGTATGTGGACTTTGCAAAGAAATAAATGGTTTGATGGTTTGGTTTGTGGTGAGCAGTGGTGGCCGAGTGGTTACGGCCCCGACTTACGAGTTGTAGGTCGCGGGTTCAAACCCACCCAGGCGCATTACTTTGTGTAATTTATTTCATCACCACTGCTCTCAAAACGGTGAAGGAAAACATCGTGAGGAAACCGGCATGTCCTAGAACCAAAAATTCGAAGACATGTGACATTCACCAAGCCGCACTGGGCCCGCGTGGTGAATTATTCCATTCCCTCTCTTAGAGAGGAGGCCTGTGTCCCAGCAGTGGGAACATTAAAAGGCTGATGATGATGATGATGATGAAATGGTTTGATTGCGGTTTTTTATAATTATTTTTTCATGCATATTTAAACCACCACTAATTTAAAACTGACTTTAAAACCTTTGTATGAGATAAACGGCCAGTGAAATTAGAGAAAATGATTATCTACACTAATATTATAAAGAGGCACTTTTTTATATTTTTGTTTGTAATCTCTGAAGTTACTAAACTGATTTTGAAAATTCTTTCACCTGTATCAAGCAAGATTGTTCAAGAGTGACATACGCAGGGCTATATTTGATAGTAATTAATAGCATTTTCTTAGCCCAAAAACATATTTCACGCGTGGTGAAGCGGGCACGGAGTCAGCTATGTAGTTTTCAATAAAATTATGCTACTTAGACATCCTTACATATAAATAATTTGCTCCAATATATAATCAACAAAAAATTGAGCAACCATCTCTCATTATATAAGACACTCATAAACAAAGAATATTCTGCCGCATACCAAACGTTCATGTCATATCACGATTATTGCCTCTATCACATAATTTCGAAACCTTACGAAAGTTATAACATTCATCGTAACAAAAATAAACAGAAATGTTTATTATCAACAATGTTGTTGAACTCAAACGACCTAATTACTAAGGAAATGTGTTTCAATTCAATCTTTGTTTCCGGTTATTATGACAGTATTCTATCTCTGTTAATTGCTTTAATTAATTTTTATTGTTACTATTTGATAATGTAACTGTTCTGTTACACGTTTTGGTTGTACTACATTTTTTTTTGTTAATACTATAGACTAGTGCTTCACTGTGATCTCACCTGATGTTAAGCAGTGATGCAATCGTTGATAGTAAGGCGCACTAGTTTATTAAGAGCCAATTCACTTTAGCCGTAAAGGCACCTCATGATTCTACATATATATCTAGCGGTTTACTTGGTCAAGTGCAGTTTTTAGCAGGAATACAATGACATGTAGTGCTATCCGTTTAGCCTTGGCCAATTTTCTGGGGCGATAAATAAAATATGCACTCAAAATGAGCCGAAAATAGGACAATACATGTTATGACCACGATCAGACGTTATTTTCGATAACAATGCTAAAGTTCAAGGTTTGTATGTACAAACATATTTTATGAAAAATACTACACTACAATTGCTATAGGATGGTGCGGGTGACAGCTGTCAAATGTATTTGACAGCTGCCTATCCTTTTCACTCATCGTAGAGATGCGTCCTACTGTCATCCTATGTAAAAAATACCACGAGTACATATTTTTTTATTTATAATCAAGGGTAATTAATGTATGTGTTCTTATTTTTCGCTAAGTATACCTACATTTCACCGGTTTTCATAATTACTTCGGTTTAAAAAGTTAATTCTGTAAAAACTTTCTGACACTTTTTGCGAATATTGTAACTACTAAATTATTTATTAATTTAATCAGTTATTGTGTACGAGTATGTGGCCATATTTTAAAACAATGTCCAAAGAATTTTAATTTGTACAATTTTCATTTTTTTTGGCATTGTTAAGACACCTCTGCCTCTAAGTGTACCCAAGGACTAGAGATGTGTTCACGCTAGATCGATTTGAGCGGAAAGGGTTCAGAATCACATTGAATACTAAAAAATGCGTTAGTCCCGCCCAAGTGCGGACTGCGGTGCAACCCTAGCTTAATCTTACCGCATTAGTTCAGATTTCGTGGTTACGAAACGATATGGTCATTTCCTTACAGATAAACGAGACGTTTCGTTCCGAAATCGAATAGAATGTGTGTGGCCATTTTGTGATTACTATATTATAATAAAAAGGTACTTATGGACTCAGTTAAAACTGTAAAGCGAATGAATAGATAAAATAAAGGTAAATGAAATGATAAATTACTCGTAGATTACCTACGTATTATCGCAATATTACCAAAGTATTATAAAGGAATGATTGTTTAGTTATTGTATAAAGACCTAATCATTTTACAAATTGTTATAATAACGTACAATTTCGATGTTGGGATAGATTCATGATAGCACAAGTTTTAACCTTCGTGGTTTTTGGTTGCTATTTAATATAGATAATCCTGTATTCTTTGTTTATATGATAAAAAAAAGATAGTAAACGACGCTGCTGAGGTCGACCTGGTAAGAGGTGGTGAGATGACCTAGGCGGCTACCGCAAGTGCTGGTTCGAGGCATGAGAGAAGAATACCTGAAAGAAGTTGGGGGAGGCCTTTGACCAGCAGTGGGAAAGTATAGGCTAAGTAAAAAAACTGACAAATTAGATTCCAGCCAGATGTGCCCGAGCAACTGAAGGAGCTTATGAAAAGGGTGGGTTTTGGCCAGTAAAAGTTCGAAACTCCCTCTCGCTCCTCTCGCGCAAGATTAAATAAGGTTGCCCAGCTTAGGTTGGTGATATACCTATAATTATGGTGGTGGCCCTATAATATATATGTATAAGTACCGGATGCAGGTGGATGCGAAAAGCACAGTTTAAGAAGCTATTTTGAAAAGTTCGTCTGGAACCTTTGGTACCTACTGAGTAATTAGTTAAATAAATTCAAATTGCAATTGTATCTTCAATGTCAAAAAACTTATAGTAGGCTGCCCTTTAGTAGCCAGCTATATTTTGTCAGTTTTTTAAACAGAACATCTTTGTATTTTTGACAGAATACTCAGCTTATAATATAAACGTTCCATAAAATAAAAATTCCTGACACGCCAACACTTGAATTCAAACTCCAACTAACCTGTATTGCCAACATAAATGTCATTAAATCTATACCCAATAATTTGCAAAAGTCACTGCACTGCGCAAGTGCGCACATAGACAGACTAATGATTTGTCTGATTACATAGGTAGGTTTTATGCGTTATATACTTATGTACAGCGAGGCAATAATGTGGATCGTGGCCGGTCAGCGTGGCGAGGTTGACAGGTGCCAATCTTGGACGTGAGCAGGAGCATACGTAGTGTCGGTGAGCACGGGGTGAGGTTTTAGAAGTGCCAGTTTGCGAAAATGTATTTGTTAAAACTTTATGTGCAGTAGTGGTTATTTTTTCAGGTGGGAAATCATGTAATGATTTTACATTTACTGACTAAAAGCCACTCCTATTTTCCTTTTTGCCTTGCGTTCCAGGACCCGGAGTTTTCCTTTTAGAATTGAACTTATGCTTGGCCAGCAGGATCGAATACTCACGTGGGCAATGATTTTTGCCTACATTTTCTGGAGGCGCGCATGGAATATTAGATAGATACATGCCGTCGTATCCTTCCTTAGTCCTCGCCTATGTCATAAAAGGAAACCTCGTGCATAATTTCACGCCCCTGTTAGTCCGAGTAGTTTCAGCTTTGCTTGATAAATCAGTAAGTCTGTTTCTCCTATCATATACACCGTTAAATTTTAGTGGTTGTTTTCCCGCGGCAGAACGACGTGCCATAAAGAGTACTTTCTAAGCATACTAATTAAAATAAAAAATAATTTTGCAAAAAAGAAAAAATAAGCGACGTCACTAAAAAAAACAGGATCAAAATAACTTTAATTTCGTAAGTCAGTGTTAAATAAGAAACAAACAATACCAAGAAACACTGACTTTTGAAATTAAGGTTTTGGTCCTGTTTTTAGTGTTTTTTACTGAAGTCGGTTATTTTTTTTTTGTAAATAGTTTTTTTTTTATAAATATGTATGTTTCGAAAGTACTCCATATGGCAAGTTTTTGAATAAACAGTAACAATTATAATCTAATCCTGAACAGAAGAATACTTTGCTCCTATTAATCATTATAATAATAATGACATGTCATTGCCACTATCAAGGTCACCAGTCTTGCCCCAGTGTGGAGCGGGCCCAACAAATCAGTTCAGTCGTCACAGTGGCCTGCGCCGTGATTGCGGGAGGATGAGGCCTATTACAGGACCCCTCGCCACACGCCCTGCATGTATGGCTACTGGGTTACAGGCAGAAGTACAAGTACGAGGACTCGTTGAGAAGTAGCTCTTGCTTGTCATTTCGCTTGAAAGTGGAGTTTTGACAACTGTCTTGGTGTTCCTTTACACACCTGTCATAATTTTGACATTAACTTTTATTTTGGAATAAATTTAATTTACTTATTGACATTTTGATTTTAATTTATTTATAATTTAATACATTCTATTGTGATCTTAATTTAATATTTGATTTATTGATATGTTTTTAATTTATGATTTCACTGTTTTAAATTTAAATTTAATTTTATGCTGTTTTGTTTTTAATGTGAGATAATTATTTTATCAAAATCAGAAACTCTGCACTCGAAGTTGTGGACGACTATGTTTACCTGGGACAGACGATCCAGTTAGGTAGGTCTAACTTCGAGAAAGAGGTCAATCGTCGAATCCGACTCGGCTGGGCGGCGTTCGGGAAGCTGCACGGTATCTACTCGTCCAATATACCACAGCGTCTCAAGACGAAAGTCTAAGACCAGTGCGTGTTGCCACCCAAAGGGCAATGGAAAGGGCTATGCTCGGAGTTTCCTTGCGTGATCGAATCAGGAATGAGGATATCCGCAGGAGAACCAAGGTTACCGACATAGCACGAAGAATTGCCAAACTTAAGTGGCAGTGGGCAGGGCACATTGCTCGCAGAACGGATGGCCGTTGGTGCCGGAAGGTTCTGGAATGGCGACCACGTACCGGAAGACGTAGCATTAGAAGGCCTCCTACAGATGACCTGGTAAAGGTTGCGGGAATCCGGTGGATGCAAGAGGCACAGGACCGTTAATTGTGGCGACACTTGGGAGAGGCCTATCTCCAACAGTGGATGTCTTTCGGCTGAAATGAATGAATTATTTATGTACTGGCTATGGACTCTTGTCTGACAATAAATGTTATATTATTATTATAATACGGTGAACGTTTAGAGGAGGAAATAGAATCAAGTATTAGAAGCTAGTACTGTCCGGACTAACGCAAATTATAAGGCAAAAGTTTGTTAGTGTGTGCGTATGTTTGTTACTTCTTCCCCCTCGAAGAGCTGAACGGATTTAGATGAAAGGCACACATAGAAGAAATTATCCTATGTACTCATCCAAGACATGGTCTACCCGTGTGTGCCTCTGGATTATGATCCCTAAGGACAGTTATCTATTACTAAGCGAGCGAAGCCAGCAGCTAGTTATTTTTAAGACAGCCTAATATATAATCATTATTCCCTAAATTGGTACTAAATAAACAAAAATTGAGGAATCTATGAGACTGATTCTGATTCATCTTTTACCATTTTTGCGAGAGGGTGTGTCACACTTTTACTTTCTTCTGTTTTTTTTTTTCATTACGTTCTTCTTCTTTTTTTCCTTTTGTCTTTCACATAATCCCTTCAGCCCTCAACAGCAGTAGGCCTTCTGTTCTCTCCTATACTATGTCATAAACATATCTCATTGCCATAACGTTACTGCTGTGCCATTGCTGTTCAACGAATGTTTCCTTTCGTACTAAATATAAAACTTTTAATAAAACTGACGATGTATAGTGAACTTTTAAGGTTGGCAGTTGATAATGGCGGTTTTGTGTTTTAGCGTCGTTTTGAAGAAATGGAGTGATTGTGTGAAAGGATGCGTTTAATGTTCTATGGTTTGGTTTTGATATATTTTTTTTTTATGAGGAGCTCTTAAAGTATGTTCCACATTCTTGGTATGTAGGTGTTAAGGGACGATCTTTTCGGAATTCTTTATGTTGTGAATGA
This sequence comes from Leucania comma, assembly GCA_958295575.1. Taxonomy (NCBI): domain Eukaryota; kingdom Metazoa; phylum Arthropoda; class Insecta; order Lepidoptera; family Noctuidae; genus Leucania; species Leucania comma. Next base: position 14,371,092 of record OY282477.1, on the reverse strand, counting down.
ATTCTGGCGGTTACTGTTATCTAGGTAGCTAATTATTTCAGCTTAGAAGCTTATAGCAGATTACCTATTTACTTTAAGATTTTATTTATCTTCGAAGTTAATTTTTAGATCATTATAATATTTCTTTAGGGAGCTTTAAAAAATATTTCATAGTAGGTCCACAATTGATGATCGAATAAAGGGTGAATATATATAGTACGTATTTTTTCTTTGTATGCTACATGCATAAAAAGAAAAAATACGTACTGCCGAACATATAAACTCCTAATTGAAGTCAATTAAATAGGGCCACCTCTTATTGAATTCAACTCTAAAGATACTGGCCTACTAGATAAATTTTGACTAGGTTGCAATATACAATTTAGTAGTGGATCGCACGATGCCAACTTCCTGCACGCTCATGGTCTAATATTATCGTTTGCCCTACATTTATTATGGAAAATTAATTATTTAATTTACTATTTCGTATTTATTTATTTTTACCATTCCAATAACTATTGTTGTAAGTACTTAATTATACATAATTTCATCTTTTCAAATTCAAATTCTGTATTGCCAGTTCGGTTACGCAACTGTAAAAAAAAAACTAACATTTTGAAAATGGAATTTCAACACGTTGTTCAACATTTTGGGATAAGGTGTTTTGCGGGATTTTTCCGATGAAGTTCAATAGTTGCTTTGATTCAGCCCTTCTGAATATTGTGATGTGAAATTGCTGTGCGTTTGCAGTACTTATCTAAGTGTAATAAATGTCCTACACTGCTTAAATGAACAAGTCGTACGGACACTAAGAAAAAAAAAACGGTAATTTAAAAAACTATAAAACCCGACTGCTTTTCTGAGCATTCATGAAAAAGCCCTAAAACAAGAAAATCTGGCAGTCGGGACCCATTCTAGAATTGAGAGCACATACCTATATTACATTGCAGATTACTCCAATCTATTGACTAGACGGCTGACTTTCTAGAATGGGTCCCGACTGCCAGATTTTCTTGTTTTAGGGCTTTTTCATGAATGCTCAGAAAAGCAGTCGGGTTTTATAGTTTTTTAAATTACCGTTTTTTATTTTTTATTTTTTTAGTTTTATTTTATTACGATATCACTTTCAAAGTAATTACGAATCTAAAGACACCTCTCAAACTAAAATCCATCGAGCCGTTCAGGTCGCAGAGCGTGCCAAACATTTGAATTTGGCGCTAAAAATCCGCCATTTTGTTTTTTTTTATTTTGATATACCCAGTGTCACTCTCACAGTAAATACGAATCTAACGACACCTCTCAAGCTAAAATCCATCGAGCCGTTCAGGCTGCAGAGCGTGCCAAACAATTATACATACATACATACATACATACTTACATACATACATACATACATACTCTCGAAAAACATAACCCTCCTTCTGGCGCAGTCGGGTAACTACATAGATTTGACTATTATTTACAAAATATTAGCAACATATTCGCTGAATGCTAAATTGTTACAACAATTTATTGAACTTATCTTAAGCTTTCAAGCCTTTTCAGCTTCCTGTCGTGTCAGATTTAATGGCATCTGACTATCCCGTAACGACTGTCAAAGATCCAGAAATGACAGCCGGCACATGAGCTGAATTTGGAGACACAGTAGGCATAATTTTTTTTTTTAGGCGGGTAAAATTCATCCAATGACATTTCCGCGCCTTTGGGCGAGGCGGGAGATAGTGTCACACTTTGACTGACTAAAAACCCACTCCTGCCTTCTTTGCGTTAGTAACAGGGCACAGGGGTTTTTTTTTGTGGTGGGTAAAGTGATCCAATGACATCGGTTCACATTCGCACAACCTTAGGCCCAGTAGGCTTCGACCCTGCTAGGCCCCGACGGTTTGCAGACAACTCCTTGAGGGAAATGAACGGTCAGTAGGTAATGGTCACTCATCCAAGAACCGACCTCGCCAAGGGTTGCTTAACCTTGAAGATTTACTGTTTCAATACTTACTCACGAGCGGCTTTACTAAATATACTGTTAGTAAGAAGATATTGAGTAGGAAAATCGGCCGCGTACCGGAAGACGCAGCGTTGGCAGGCCTCCCACAAGGTGGACCGAGGACCTGGTCAGGGTTGCTGGAGTCCTGGATGCGAGTCGCACAGGACTGGCCATTGTGGCGACGCTTGTGGGAGGCCTATATCCAACAATGGACGTCTTTTGGCTGAAATAATAATGATGATGATAATGAGGAAAATCGTACAGTGCCCTTCGCGTGCAGTATAATAAAACTTTTAGGGTGTTAATGAATGCGTATGGGATGCGTGGTCCTGGTACGCAGGATGCGAGCCAGTTCCAGTGGCATCCTGGGCATGACTGTTGACCGGTTGAACTGCTTTCTTGTGAATCGTATAAATTTCCAGTATCTTTTTTTTTTTTTTGGTGGGTAGAATCATCCAATGACATCTCCCGCCCTTGGGCGGAGCGGGAGATAGTGTCAGACTGTTACTGACTAAAAACCCACCCCGTTCCTTCGTGGCCTTAGATACCAGGGCCGGGCTTTCCTTTCGGAAACAAACCCTTGGCCCCAGTAGGCTTCGACCCTGCCTGCCTGCAGTTAGCAGGCTGGGTCTCTACGGTTTGCTGACAACTCCTTGAGGCGCGCGGGAACAGTGCGCGCCGTTGACGACCTGGGCTTGGTCCGGATGGTTACCGGACGGTCAGACAGCGAGCTACCCATAGCTCGCCGTCCGCAAGCCCGCGCCTACGTTGGCATTCCAGTATCTCAGCTGGAGTGCTGAAGCAATGATTGTTTTGTTGTTAGTGTCATTTGTGGTTACATATATTTGTGCCGCAAAGATAGCTGTAAGTTTGTTCATTATTACTAACATTGTATGAGTCATTTGTTACTCAATATAAAGAATATTATTTATTTTGTGCTGTATTATCTTTCAACATATAACATGAGAGTATGAAGAAAGGGAAGCTATTTTCATACAATTTGATAAGATTAACAATAAATAAGATAACACAGTAAAAAGAAAGTAGCTGATATAAATTTTAACAACATAATAGTCGCGGAAGACTGTCGTACAGATGAAGTGCAGCTAGCATTGTATCAAATTATGTATTCCTGTTGCCGCTATAACAACAAATACTAAAAACAGAATAAATATCCCAATGCTCCCATATAACAAAGTCGATTTTTTGCCGTGTTTTGTAACAACAAAACTACAGAACTGTTTTTGTTTTTTTTTCCAATGACATCTCCCGCCCTTGGGCGGAGCGGGGGATAGTGTCAGACTCTTACTGACTAAAAACCCACCCCGTTCCTTCGTGGCCTTAGATACCAGGGCCGGGCTTTCCTTTCGGAAACAAACCCTTGGCCCTAGTAGGCTTCGACCCTGCCTAACTACAGAACATTTGTTCTGTTGTTTTCAACCGAACCAAGCCAATGATAACAACCCTGTCAATGATACAGAACCCTTCATGGTTCCGTATCATATCCCTTTGGGGTATGTACTTATAAAATTTAATATTGTACTTATTTCTTTTCTGATTGTCTACAGAGTGATTAAGTTGCACCCGCCATGTTATGTAACTGCAACCTGAAAATCAATCCAACCAAGCAAGACTGGTAGAAAATACATAAGGCTTTAAGTCCGTCTTTATAATATTTACTAGTGTATAAAGTTTTATCAATTAATATACTAAAACAAAAGTGGTCAGTCTCAAACATTTTAGACTTTTGAAAATCTCTTGAATGTTATCGTATCTAGACAATAAAGATCTAGATGATATCTAGGCTGTTGCTAATATCCGAATCTCTCGAAAAAACATCAAAAAAAATTCTCGGTTTTCAAATGTCATGTGCAATGTGCAACGGAAACCTCACAAAGAACTTAGTAGACGATGAGTCGTCATGCAGTCTGTCGTCATTATACAAAATTATCGTATCACAATGAGGCACGCTGATGGGACTGTGACATTCAAATTGAAGTTTATTTAGTTATTTTCGTATGAAACCATATTGTACGTAATTGGAATTATGGTTTCCGTTTTTAGGTGACCTTTTTCTTTTTGCAGAATAATGAACTATGAATGATACCAATTACCAATATTTATAGTTAGATTGCGTCATTGATGCATAAGTTACAATGTACGAGTATATCATCATAACCCTGCCCTTAATTAGTTTTTTATTTATACAAATAACTAGCTACATTTAGGGGGTAAAATGTGGGAAATCCTTTATATATATTGCTCGCCTACGTCATAAAATGAAACCTTTTGCAAAATTTTACTCTCCTAGCTAGTCCTAGCAGTTTCGGTTGTGCGTTGATATATCAGTCAGTCAGTTTTCTTATTACATTACCTTATTTTTGTGGGTAAAGAACATTAGAAGCCTAAGACATAATTATACAGTTCCTACATAATGACAAAGAAAACCTACCGAAAATTACATGAAGCCAGTGGCGGATTAGCTATATAGCAAAAGTAGCAAATGCTACGGGCCCCGCACATTCCGGGGCCCCGCGTCTTAAGAGCCCCGCGTCACCTGATCTTTACAAAAATTTGTTAATGTATCTACATTACATGAAATCTAAATACAGTTGATTACACATAAAATATTTTATTTAATCTATCTTAATAAAAAAGGTCTATCTAGGGGGCCCCCTTATCGAATTGCTACAGGCCCCGCATTGGCTTAATCCGCCACTGCATGAAGCGCTTATACCTTTTCTTTTAAGGTGGAGATCATCCAATGACTTTTACTGACTAAGCCCGCACCTATACAAAGCAAAGGGTAAATGCAGGACATTTACCATATGCTTTCTAGGACCACGGGTATCCTTTTCAGTTTATACCTACCGTAACCATATGGACTGGGCCCCAGTCGTCGACGGCGCTTATCGTTCCACGTGCGTCTCAAGGAAATGTCAGCAAACCATAGGTGCCCAGCAGGGTCGAAGCCTACTAGGGCCATGGGTAATGTGATAGTGTACCATAGGACCCTGGAACGAAGGCAAAGAAGGAACAGGAGTGAGTTTTTAGTCAGTAAAACTCTGACACTATCCCCCGCTCCGCCCAAGGGCGGGAGATGTCATTGGATGATTTTCATATCGGAATAAAAAAGAGGGACTTTGTTTGCAACAGCTGGTGAATGGGCTCCCTAAATTCCTTCCATTGTTCCAGGCTCTGGATCATCATCATCATCATTTCAGTCAAAAGACGTTCACTGTTGGATATAGGCTTCCCCTAAGGGTCATCAAAACTAACGGTTCTGTGCGTCTCACGTTCACCGGATTCCCTCGGCGCTTCCCGTGACGCTTGCCGCGAGACCTTCCAACACTGCGTCTTCCGGTACGCAGTCACTACTCCAGAAATTCAACTCTGGATCACTTCTTGTCAATTCTTTAAGAAGACCTGCCTTAATCTTCGTCATCATCATTACAGCTTAAAGACGTCTTCAGTTGGATATAGGCCTCCCCCACTGTCGCCACGGTGAACGGTCCTGTGCTTCTTGCATCCATCGGTTTCCCGCAACCATTACCAGGTCATCTTAGTCTTTAAGGAGACCAAAATCTATCACAGACATCCTATTTCTTCCTTTTACATGTCTCAATACCGACAAAACACTGTTGTTACGTTTCTTTTCAAACGCAACAATAATAGAGTTAACCCTTTGTCTAATCCGGTCGCTCGAAGCCCAAACGCGTACAATATTCTAACAAAATGATCAATGAGACCGAATGAATGTTGCTATCGTTCAGAACGAATGGCGGGGTCGCATTGTTCGGTATTGAACGTAAACAAGTGCACTGTTCATTCACGGAGGGTCACGCGAGGCTAAGAAAGAAGTGGAGATGTTGTTCTAACTTATGCCTACTATGAATTTTGTTTTAAACTTTTTATGAAGTCCTTAGTTTTTGTGATTTTGAAATCAAAAAATAAAACTGAAAAAATTACACTTTTCAAAATAAATTCCAGAGGACCTCTGCAATTTTGTAGGGTACACATCCTTTTTCATGACTCCTGAAAGGCGAAAACTGGAGATAAGATATCGTGAATTGTTATATTGAAATACAATGTATCACCATGCAAATACTATCTTATCTATCTGGGTTCAATGTATGTCTGAGAGGATGATCTGATAGTTATGCATATCCGTTTGGCTGATGGCGTAACGATTCACAGAGATCTATTCTACGTTTTAAATGGCAGTTGGAGTTCTATATTAAATTATTTAGACCTTTTTCATAATGAGATTACACACACACTTATATAGCAAAATTGACAATTGGTTCTTTAATCATTTCATAACTACAGTCAAACGGGGTGAATCTCAGGGGAGAATAGAGGCCATGGCAGTAAAAGTCTGACATTATCTCCTGCCCCGCCCAAGGACGCGGAGTTGTCATTGGATGATTTTCCTACCAAAAAAAAGGGGAGAACAGAAACAAAACTTTGATTAGAATTTCTAAAAAAATAATAAATTGGCGATAATTCCAATGACATCCTTAAAAAGAAAAAATCTATCTGAGACACCGGCTCCACTCCATTCTCTAGTCCCTCGATTTAGAAACCCTCCTCACAAAATTTCGTGCTTAGAAACTCAAGAAAAGAGTAGATCGGACAAAGATTCGGACAAAGAAGTCCACACGTGTGTCCACACGTGGGCATGGGGGTCAGTGACCCGCTATAAACAATATGGACTCATTACCGACGAAGGGAGATTCAAAGAAGTCTTAATTTGGGTTTGTTTTGTTTACTTGCAGCTGTACGGAAGTTGAGATGGTCAGGTTTATGTTTCTTTTTGTTCATTACCTACCTATAGATCTTATTCAGTTCAAGTAGTTTCGAGATGGTCAGGACGTTATTGGGACTGTCACACACGGATGCGGGTCTGAAATTCGAAATTCCGATGTGATTGTTTTAGATTCACACGCTTTTTCTACACTAAAATCGCGTAGCCCTGTCATGGTAAAAAACTAATGCGCCTCAACATCAGCGATTGCATCACTGCTTACCGTCAGGTGGGATCGCAGTCAAGCACTAGTTTATATAAATTAATAAAAAGGCATTCCTAAGGATTGTGAGATTATGAAGAAAACTGGTTGATAAAACAGTATATCTGTTCTTTTAACTACTTCGTTAACTATATTTTACTGATGTGAAACAAATTTGGTCAAAAACAAATACTATATTTATACAAAATACAACGACTGTCATACATAAAGGTTACTTTAAAACTGCTCGACTGCAAATATTAAGACCTTATGTCTTAATATTTGCTGGAAACTCTGGTGGTTGTGCTAACATTCCCCTTACCACCACCATTACCCAAGAGATTGTCGGATATTTATGTCAGGACTAAGGATATCGTTGGGCGAGGAGCTTGAAGGTCACCATGGACCATCACGCTGATACCGTGACATCACTCAGCACTCCAACGCCGCCGTCGTTCATCATGCCGATTACCCTAAGGGCCTGTGAACTCTACGTTTTTTAAACGCGCTGTTGACGCGCGTTTTAGAAACGTGCATCGATGGCGAGTTTTTATCTTATAGAGCAGTTTGTTGTCGTTTGTATCAATACACACGTGCGTTGTTGTATAATGTCCACACAATTTTCCCTCGCTTTTAAATGGGTGTAAGTACCCATAAACGTCGGTAATTTTACATCTTCCTATTTTTTTAAATTAATAATGAAGCGCATGAAATCAATGCAGCACGGATGCCATCTTGTTACTGTTGACGAAGTTTTGCTGAAAAACGCAATATGTCAGCGCGTTTGTATCGAAACACACGTGCGTTTGCATTGCGTCTGGTTTACAGGCTACATCTAACTCGCGTGCATATTGCGTTTGTATCGCTAAAAACGAGGGTCAACGGCACGTTCAAAAAACGGTGTGCACAGGCCCTTAGTTCTGTTAAGACAGCATAGCGATCGCCCACAGAACCAATGTCTACAACATGGACAAATTTTACTGCGTTTTGAATGCTATCACCAGCCACTGATGAATATTCATCCCACCCAAGTGAAACAGGGTACAAAGATACTATGTTAATAGGTCCTCAGACAACATCCTTTTCTTCTTAATAAGTTCCCTTCACCAAGTGTGTAAAAGGGGCCACTAGACAGTATTTAGGCCTTGTTAGACGGTCAAGGACGCAACGCGGATGCGGGCATGAATATTACATTAAGGATTCTGTTGTCTCACTGAGATTTAAACAGACCTTTTGAAGTATTTTGTACACTTTCAAATGAAAGGACTATTTTGAAAACATGGTCGTTCTGTCTCATTTGGAAGTCGTTAGGTCGATACATGGGCTGCGTCGCAGTGGCGTAGGTGGTCTCAAAAGGGGGTCCTGTATAATAAAAATATGGAGGCCGCGGTAAAGGCTAGTTGGGTTTATTTTGTAAACTGTTGGCTGCGGGATTTGGCGAAATAGTTGTACCGTGGCCCTGGAATGCAAAGGGCAACCGTAGGATCACAGATGGGTTTTAGTCAGTAAAAGTCGTACACTCACGCTCCATAGGGCGAGAGGAGTTTTTTAATAATATCGTACTAAAAAAAGGTAAGATACAGTAAAATGTGGAACAAAAACACAGAACTTCCACAGAACTATCTAGCGGAGTCTGATTTCTGCTTTAGTCCTATGCCAAACATTGTGCGTGCAGCGTGGGCCTTAGCCGCCATTCTTTGGCGAGCTTATTCCATCCAGCTTACCTCTCCCCAAAAATTAGGCCTCTCTGGTATTTCAGGACGTCTTTAAGGAAATTCAGAGATCCTAGGGTTCGTTTGCGTGTAAGTATGTGTTTGTTTTGTGTGTGTTTGTTTGTCTCTGCAACTGTGCAGTCAAGCTACAGGGTCTTACGGCCTGTTATTAGACAGTTTTAGTGGATTTGGTATTGTACTAACATTCCTAGCTTAATTATTGATGGTAATTTGCACCCTATTATTTTTTTGTTAAACGTCGAGCCCATATAGCATATATAAAAAATAAATGCCAATAGTAGTTGTTATTGCTGTTAACAACTGTTATTGGCATTTATTTTTTCAAACCATTTATTTTTTTACGAGTGCACAAGCGCTAAAGTTCGCAGAGCCTAACTTTAGGCGCGCCAAGATCCGTCGATCGTACTGTAATTGGCTCATGCATTGTGAGTCGTGGGTCTGATTCCCGCAAGGAACAAATATTTGTATCCGTCCGCGTCGTCCGTACTGTATTCAACTACTGCGCTAATCGTGAATTCAAAAATAATTTTAGTTATAATGTAATGTGACTTTATCATTGTAAGGATGTCAGGGGTTCCTAAAGGGTTTGAACTTTAGACTTAACCTTGAACACAGATGGTTTTAATTGTTTATGGTACTTGAAGTCAGTAATTTAGGTACTCATACATATGGTACGTATCGTTGACAGAAGATGTGCGTATTTTGAAATATTATAATACAAGTAGGGACTTTGTTTTATGCGTCTGTCTGTATGTTCGCGATAAAATAAAAAACTGCTGAATGGATTTTCGTTGTCACCAGTTGAAAAAGTAATTTATTCCGCTATACTTACCCGCCCCAGCTTTGCACGGGTGGAATGGTGCATACAAACCTTCCTCTTGAATCTTTCTATCTATTAAAAAACCGCATCAAAATCCGATGCGTAGTTTTAAAGATTTAAGCATACGTAGGGACAAATAGCCGGAAGCGACTTTGTTTTATACTATGTAGTGAAGTAACTTTGTGTATGTAACACCGTTAAATTTTGATCGTTTTAATCCCGTGGAGGGTCAATTCGGTACATGAAACACTATCGATTTGTAAAGATAAAATTAAAAAATAAAGTAGGTACTTTTTTTTTAAACTCGAATTAATTTACGCATGTACGAAATTAATTTCTTCAGCAGGACAAGTTATTTGATGATTTTCAACTAAACACAATGGATGAGGGTTTAGTTAGACTTAAGTTAGTATTGAGATTTTTTACATTCCGATTTTTAAGTTTAATTTTATTGATTGTCGAGGTAAGCCATTTAAGATTGAATGAGCTTGTCCAGGATATGCCTTTTGATCAAAGGACATGCCAATTTCACTGTACTGCACTAATCCTGCCTGCCTTATAATCCTCTAAATTGGTCTCGATCACATGACGGAGACAGGTCCACATCTGGTGATTCCGAAGTGCCTCCCTAATCCTCTAGGGCAGGGTGTTGAAGGCGTTGAAGATATCAAGAGACGTCGCCAAGACGAGACCCTGCTTCGGGACACAACGACCCCGTCGTGCGTCGTACTGTCTTTCTGACTGGGTTAAGTCATTAGATGATTTCTCACCTCAAAAAAAACCTTTATAATCACCACAGTGCTCATACCTCATCCATAGAACTAGATATCTTAGTAAACACTACCCACCATACAAGATCGGGCTTGCGGACGGCGGGCAATGGGTAGCTCGTTGTCCGTTTGTCCGGTAACAGACCGGACCGAGCCCAAGTCATACGGCGCGCACTGTTCCCCTGCGCCTCAAGGAGTTGTCAGCAAACTGTAGGGGCCCAGTATGGTCGAAGCCTAGTCTGGGGCTCTGGGGAGGTATGAAAATGCATACCAGGGCCCTGGATCTAAGGCAGGGAAGGAACAAGGTAGGATTTTAGTCAGTAAGAGTCTGACACTATTTCCCGTTCCACCCAAGGGCGGGATTTGTCATTGGATGATTTTACCTACCATAAAAAAAAACAATACAAAATAACTTTACCACCTTTTTTTTTAAGTGGAAAAATCTTTCAATGACGTCTCCCGCCCTTGGTCAGAGCGAGAAATAGTGTCAGGCTGTCACCCGCCCTTGCTCGTATTTATGTACAAGTTATTCTTCCATAAAAGTACCACACAGTACCACATACCACACACCACCACACCATACCACAGACCATGACTACCTGTAATCTTTTTTAACCCAAATGTTGACTGGTAGACAATGCCATATTACTCGTACATTAAGACCGCCTATGTACTACTACTGTATTTGTTTTCTGTACACTGTGTGTACATCTCTCATCCAACTCTCCTGTCGCAGGTCTGCTGGAAGAAATTTCACTTGAAATAAGCAGTACCTTTGTGCTCTTCTATCTGTGTTTGTTATTTTCTTTTTTAAGTGTTTGTGTGTACATAAATGAATAAATAAACTACTGTACATGAAGTTTAAATAAATAAATAAAAGTAATTTCACTCAACATTTCTTCCCCCTACCCCTCATTCCCTCGTAATCTTGCTACAAAACCCCTCTAATCCTTTCAAATACCACGCCTCACCATCAAAAAACATTTTGATAATATATTACATCTCAGAACTCTCTCACGAATGCTCTCTATGAGTCAAAACACGTTTCTAGCTGGGTCAGATGTTTCAAAAAAGAGGGCCGTCCCTCAGGGCAATGCCCCGGAGACCCTCTTTTATTTTTTGAGCATGGAGTACAGCCCTAAGAGTCCTTTTGAGATAGGAGTAAAAAAGGATAATGTGAGGTCTAATGTATCTATGTAAGGATTGTTGTCGATCTTCGTAAGCAGAGCATGACGAAAGAACTTATTTATTTTTTAGAGATAAAAAAACAGTAATACAATAACATAGCAGAATAGCATAGTATATATTTAGTCCTTTTCCTTCTCATGCCAGATTATCGAGGATGTGCGTCTTTTTGGGCTGTTTGAGTCCTGGATTAAACCACGTGTCAGTAGATTGACTCCAGGTAGGCACTTTGCCGACTTTTATTTCTTCATCCACAGCGCGGTCACGATATTTCGGATATTCTGTTAGCATTTTGTTGTCAAATAAACTTCATTTTATTGTAACACAGAAATGACTACGTTGCCAAACGATTTTATTTATAAGGAAGTGACTAACGCATGCATAATAATTATAATAACTAACGACTATATAAACATTTTAACACGTGCCAAACGTTATCCGTACGGCCTTGCACATGCAACAATAATTATCGTTTTTAATGCGTTTCATAAAATTATGTGTGTATAGTTAATTGTTCCATTGATAATAATTTATCTAGAGGAGGAAATGCGAAACCACTGAGGCTGGTACTTGAAATTTTGCACAAAACTTCCTTTTCTGATGTAGGCGACCACAGAGAAGGGATCTTGAAAAATTCAACTTTAATGGTGTTGAAAAGGGGAAAAATCTTTCTTTCTTTCGCATGCAAAATTTTATTCCTTGGCTTTATATACTTCAAGATGTCAGCAAATCGTAGGAGCTCAGCAGTGTCGAAGCCCGGTGTGAACCCCGGGGCCCTGGAACGAAGGCAAAGAAGGAACAGGATTGGGTTAGTAAAAGTCTGAAAAGTTTGAAAAGTAAGTTTATGAAAAGTATTACTTTCAACCCGCTCCTCAGGCAATTTCAGACCTACTTTCGGAGTATGAGTGTTCTGTTCTATGTTCTATCATCTTCTTATTTCTACCATTTCTTCTACTCTACAATAAACTTTCTTTCTCACTCTTGTGCACTTCGAACTTTCTTTCCACTTTCCTAACACTACACCTACTCTAATCAAATCAAATCAAATCAAAATATTTTTATTTTAAATAGGCTTACATGGGCACTTATAAAACGTCGGAAGCTTTAGGAAGTTCTCTACTTCCTAAAGGTTTTTATGAAAACATTCTCGCGAACATAGTCGCTGGCTTTAGCGCTAGTACGCGACAAATAAGTTGAACCCGTTGCTATGGTAACGCGTGGACCCCCACTGCGATTGAGACCCGAAAATCGATTACTGTCAAAGTCAACCAACATGATGGTTCACCTTGTGTGCCGAAGATTATTATACTTTATTGTACAGACATGGTAATGGTCCATGTTATTTAAGCATATAATATTCCCATGATCATAAAACGTTGACGTGCCGCCATGGTGGTCTCATTAGGCCGACATTAGGCGTTAGGGTGGATCCAATAAAAATGATTTGTGTTTAAGTAATTTCATTTGTCTTAATTGATCTGAAAGATTAGCGTTTTTGTAACGTTCTTAAAGGATGGGTGATTTATTGTTTGGTTGGAATATGTTTAGCGGAAACATTTTTTCCAATTTTCTGAAACATTAATTGTGCGTACAGCTGAGCGGAATTTCTTGCCGGAATCTGTTTCCTGATAGCTATATATAAGCTAGGGGTCTTCAAGTCAAAATTAAATAGGTTACTTCTAGCAAACCGCCTTTATCATCAGCCCCCCTAGCCAAGTTACAATCGTTACGTTTAGCGTGAACGCTTGGAGTTGGCCACGCCCCCAATTCCTTTGTTCTGACTTCGTCTTAACAAAGGAATCGGGGGCGTGGCCAACTCCAAGCGTTCACACTAAACGAAACGATTGTATCTTGGCTAAGGGGGCAGGTGAGATAGTGGTCAAGCGACAGCCTATTAATAATAAAAAGAAATATATTATTTTATGTTTTTGTAAAATATTTCAGTAAAGTTTATCTATGATTTTCGGTAAGTTAATTACCTACTAATGCTTGGGCTAAAGCAATCGTGCAATAGTCAGTAATTTTTTTCTAGTTTTTTGATGATTTTTCTCATCTCGTTTACCATCCTGTTTATTGTAGGTAGTTGTGTGAAATAAATGAATTTTCTTTCGCAAATTCGGTCTCAGACTTGAGAACATGAAGATAAAAATTACCTTCGATCTCCGAAATGCCTTATAAAGTGTTATTTCGTAAGCTTTAAACCGGTCAAGTGTGAGTTGGACTCGCGCACTGAGGGTTCCGTACCAACATACCTATGAAAACAGTTCAGTTTTCGAATCGATTTTTTTTTGTGACGTAACTATGAATTTTGATTCCCTTGAGAATGTCGAAATATACGTTTTTGCAACATGAACGGCCGTTTCTTTTTATTTCGCTGATTGACTAGTTTGATTTTTTCACAGCTTTAAGGGACCGTAGACCTGTGGTGCTATTCTCTAAGAAAACGCAGCGATGCCTCAACGACAAACACCCAAATAGGATACATTGGATTTTCAACCTAATGTACCTATGCATTGGATTGTTAATTCAATGTATTCTATTTGGATGTTCATCGTTGCGGCAGCGCTGCGTTTTCTTAGAGAATAGCACCACTGAGTATACCTATGGTTTTCATTTCAACTTGATATCTTCACGCTTCCCAAGATAAAGTGTCTTGACAGACAGATGAGCAACAAATTGATCCTGTAAGAGCTTTTTTTATGGTGGGTGAAAATCATCAAATGACATCCCCCGCCCTTGGGCGGAGCGGGAGATATTATCAAACTCTTACTGACTAAAAAACCCACCCCGTTCTTTCGTTGCGTTTCATACTGGGGCCGAGCCTTCTTTTCAGAAGCCGACCCTTGGCCCCATTAGGCTTCGACCTTTCTGCAGGGTCACTACGATCCTATAAGGGTTCCGTTTTTTTCCTTTTGAGGCACAGAACCCTAAAAAAATACATGTGTTGTGGTTGACATTATGTCAATAAATTGTATTGAACTCGACCCTTGGACAAGTTGAGAGGCGATAATGGAGAACAGTGTACCGACCTGAGGGGTCAACGAACTCTTATCGCAATGCATTTCTCTCATGGAGTACTTACTTCGCAGGAATTTGTGAATCACTGCAGTACTTGCATTCATTGTTTTATTTGCGGTAAATGATAAATGATATTTATTTTGCAAATCATGCTATTTATTAAAGAGAAACATTGTCAGTGTGTGTGCTTAAACACGGCCAAATTTTGATCGTTGTAATCCCGTGGAGGGTTGATCCAGTTCATGAAACACTATCGATTTGTAAAGACAAAATTAAAAAATAAAGTACTTTACTACTCTCTAAAACTCGCCCCTACGTTTTGCTGACAACTCCTTGAGGCGTGGAACACTACGCGCCGTTGGCGACTTTGGCTCGGTCCGGACGGTTACCGGACAGTCGGAGAGCGAGCTACCCATTGCTCGCCGTCCGCAAACCCGCACCTACTGTGGCCGGAAATCGGGATCGGAATCCCGGCGGCGGCTGGGGCGTGAGCGCCGTTAGATGTTTATTTATTTAAACTGCATGTGCTGTAGTAGTAATATGTTTGTGAACGCAACCACGATACAGGCTGTGGCTATGGGTTGACTTCCTTCTAGAACGAAAAGGGCAACTGAAGGAACATCAGGTGTGGTTTTAGTCAATAAATGTCTGGTATATCCTCTCGCTCCACTCTAACGGCTGAAGTCAGTAAATGTTTTCTAACCTTAAAACAAAGACCTACAATACCGAAGTAATTCCTAGTGTGGCGCCAACATATATACCTATTACTTATAAACAAGTTTTCAATGTCAATATTTTTTTCATAGCAAGCTTTTATAGCTCGGTATATACCTACTTATATAATTAATACAAATCAAGACCATTGCCATTGCCATTCAGCTCCATCATCAGATCACCTCCATGTCATCATAATATTGCATTGTCACGCGATTTACACACGCATACAAAATTCCCGCTCAATCGGTATCCGGGAAGTGGATCAAATTTAATTTGCAAGATTTGATCACAGACAAACATCGGTCAGGTGAAACTAAATAAAAGCTTGTAAAAAGAAAACTGTTTTACAATGAAGAGTTTTTAATAAAAAAAAAAGGTAAAACAATGAAATACAAGCTACAAAGCTCCCGCCACAGTAGCAGACTCATTTATCGTTATCAAGATTTTGAGATAGCGTTCGTGTTACAGTGAAATGTATTCACTGCTTTGTGTAAGCAATTCGCAGTGAAAAACGCGATGTTGTGATAGGAAAGGACGTACCAATTTAGATTTAGACTATCCTTTCCACCGTAGGTGTGGGCTTGCGGACGGCGAGCAACGGCTAGCTCGCCGGGCAGGATCGAAGCCCGGGGCCATGGGTTTACTTCCGAAAGGGAAACTCGGGTCCTTGAAACGCTAGGTAAAGAAGGAACATAGGTGTTGTTTTAGTCAGTAAAAGTCTGACGCACCCTCCCACTCCGCCCTAGAGCGGGAAAATACATTGTTACTAATATATTCACATCGATATATATATTCACATAAGAAACGAAGGTAAACCTAATTATGTAAATACACCGTTAAATTTTAATCGTCTTAATACCGTGGAGGGTCGATTCGATACATGAAACACTATCTGTTTGTAAAGATAAAATTAAAAAATAAAGTACTTTTTTCTACAAGTCGAGGTAATATACGCATATGCGAAATACTAACTACCTACAGGTGATTGAACTCGCCCAGCTGACGTTTACTTAAAGAAATTAATTTGTGAAAAACAACAGAAAATACAGTCAGGCGTCGAAGTAGTCCTCTACATCGCTGTCAATGAAATGTGCCCAGTAGACTAGCAGCATTGTCACGTTGAATGAATGGAAATTACATATAACCATGCTTACAAATTATTAATTATTTATTGCATTCAATTAATCTTCAACCTCCGGAAGTATGATCATGTATCCGCGCATTGATTCTTTAATTTTTCGTATAAAACACACACAAAATGTTTTTGGGAACACATATTCAATGTGCGTATAGCTAAGGAGTGGAATTCCTTACCGGAGTCTGTGTTTCCTGATGGCAACGCGGGAATCTTTAAGTCAAGAGTGAATAGGTTACTTCTAGGTAAGCGCGCTCCATCGTCGACCGCATCGTCGCTGTCCATCAGGTGAGATAGCGGTCAAGCGCGAACCTATCAACAATTAAAAAAACATTTCCCCTCGCTCTACCCAGAGAGTTCTTTGATAATTTCCAAACAACAATTAGCACCATCAGGGGCTGCAATGCAACTCTTGCAGTTTTTAAAGTAGAGTGGATTCTAGAACACTATCTTTCTATTTTGTCATGGTTGCATATGTCATGTATTTTTGATATTTATTTTACTAAGTGTATAATTATAATAGTCATTATTTGCTTGTTATATTATTATTTTATTGATGATTATTTTGTGTGTACTTATTTTCCTATTACTCTAACACTCGGTGTCTACATCTCTATTTTTTCCAACTCTCCTTTCGCAGTTATGCTGGAATAGATTTCTATAGAAATAAGCATCACCTTTGATCCTATTTGTCTGTTTCTTTTTCTATTATTTTTGTTTTATTTGTGATGGTACAATTAAAATACATAAAATAAAATAATTCACTCTAGAAACTCGAGACAATCCATCACAAATAAATCAGGTCAGTAACAAACAATACCAAAATAGTTACTCGTATTAAGTACATATAAAAACAAAGAACATTAGCATTTAAAACGTTTTTATATATAAAGGGAGGCGATAAGGTCCCTCCCGTCACGGCAGGCGCACAACAACAATGATCTGGGAATGGTTTGTCCTGTGTCGACTCCTGCGCAAGTCGTATGTAGGTAGGTAGTCCTTTGTGGCACTGATATCATCTGGACAGTGTCTAGACGATCGTCATGGTGGGTTCCTCATTTCTTTTATTTAAAAAATAAAAATGTGGCATTAAAATGTTTATTAAAAAAAAATGGCCACTTGAATATACGATTTATTCTTCTTCTTCTCGTGTCGATTTGACTCAAATTTTTTCCGACCAACATTTAGGCACTTGGACAGCTTTGTTGTCGGCCTTGCAAAAGTCGTGGAAGTCAGTGGCGTAGACAGTCTCAAAGAAACTTTTGATAAGGGGCCCATATCAACAGTTATGAAAGTTTTTTTTCACAACGTAGGCCCTACTGGCACAGAGACATGAGACGGAGTCGCGATAAGCCACGACAGAGATGACCAGACTAATTGGATAGATTTTGTCCACGTCGTTATGTGAAACTGAGACCGATGAGCCCGTTTATGAAGCAGTTTGAAGTAGAAGAGAAGGTAAGTTTTTATTGTGATATTACGTACAGAAAGCTAGAACGAACGGAGCGGACTATAAAAATGGAACATCCTATCATTTAGTAATTATTTATTTACGCACCTCTCATCAATAAGAGAATTGAAGGTTGTGTTCTGGATGTTACGAATATATACAAGGGGCCCCTGCAGTTTAGGGGTCTCGTATCACTGGCTACAGCGATAGCTACGCCTCTGCGTGGAAGGTGTAGGTAGTTGTTTACGCTGGGCAGGAAAGGAGGTGACGCATATCCTGGTGTCAGAACGATTTGCAGCCGAAGCCGAAACTGCAACCGAATTTTCGCCTCCTATTCCAGTTAGTACCATAATTGGTTTAATACTACTTTTGTTTTGGTTTAGTCCGTACCCCGTACGTTTCACGTAAAATCAAACAATAAAATTCAAATGTCGTTGAAGTTCTATTGTCGTTCGATCGTAGTCCTATCTAAAATCGGTATTCATGTGTTCCTTCATCGGGATTCGGGATCGGAACGTGATCTAACTAAACGACCTGTTTACGTCTTATTGCCAGTTACGAGTACATTATTATTTATTCTACCAGCATAATAAAACACAGAATCTAATTTTTGTCAATCTGATTGATGGATGTGATGTGAATAAGAAAATGGCATAAACGACTAAGTCGCTACGATATCGCAATCCAGATAATTAGTGAGGTAAAATTTCCCAACAGAAGCTGTTTGAAACAAAAAAGAAACACATCTCGTAATAAGCAGTTTTAAGTTCGTATACGTCATAAATTGCTTACAGTTTGAGACCCATTGTTTGCACGGCAGAACAATACATAAGTTTTCTTAGATTTCGATAACGTCCTTCAATGTTAATTTTATTTGAACTTATAATTCTAAGTCAATCCAAAGGTATCACAGGGCCTGTCCACACCACGTTTTTTAAACGCGCCTTCGACGCGCGTTTTACAAACGCGTGTCGACAGCGGTTTTATCCCATTAAAGGTGTAAAGGCTGCGTCTGATTCGTTTGCGTATCGCGTCTGTATCGCTAAAAACACGCGTCGACGACGCGTTTAAAAATCGTGGTGTGTATTGGCCCTAAAGTGTTTCGTTTTACAAAACGGCAATTGCATCGATGGATACCTAATATGGCCAACAAAACCTTTAACTAAAATACAGCTATGCCAAAGGAATCCGTTAAGCCATTCTCCGCCATTTCCTGAGCATAAACCCCCTTTGTCCACTCATCTAGGTCTAAGTTCACATACTAACAGAGCCTCATTCATGCAGGCGCAGCCACGGGTTAATACTAGTGAATAGATACCCGTTGTTAGAAGCAGACACTCGATACTTGAGGTCATTGTATTGCTCCTACAGTTGGTATGTCATAGATCTGTGTTACTAGAGATGTATCTTTATATATGTTACCGGCAATCCGTGTAATTCAGGTATTCTGTACAATACCGAATGCGCAGCCTGTAACGTGTGTAAAAGACGAGAGCAGGGAAGGAGGTGATCTAATTTTAGGGCACCCCTACACGGACAGGTTAGGTTAGAGTTATGTTTTCATCACCACCTGAAAATAAAAAACTTGATAGACTTATGCGTTCTAGTCTTTTGAATACCGTAATTAGAGACACAATAGAAAGACATGCAGGCGTGCGAACGCCGGCGTTCGCTTGGGGCTTGAGTAACTACAGCCAGGTGACTCTTGAACAATTCCGCAGTTGTATTGCTCCCTATAGGCATGTTACCAGAAGGAAATATTTTACCCTTAATGTGGTTTTCTATTTTAGGACACGGTAATCTTACTTTAGAGATGCAATTTGCAAAAACATGCGACTTGTACAAAAAAAAAACCGGGCAAATCCGAGTCGGACTCACACACTGAAGGTCCGTACAAACTTACCTATGAAAAAAATTCAATTGCCCAATCGAGTTTTGAAGATTATTCCGAGTAGCATAAAAGTTTTTTTTTGTGACATAACTACAAATTTATAGTTTTCAGATTTTTTCCTATACTTGTGCTCTCTTATACATTGCCTCATGCAAAATTTCAGGATTCTAGGTCAACGTGAAGTACCCTATGAATTTTGTTTCCTTTGAGAGGGCGAAATATGTGTTTTTTGCGATATAAATGGCTGTATCTTTTTTTTCATTTATGAATTCAACGTTTAAATTATACTATCAATAAGCTAAATAATATCACTATAAACATTACACATAAATATATACACTAAAGGCTACTCCTAACTAGAATATAGCGTCAAAAAACTCCTTCGCATCGCTGTCGACTGGAAGTGTGCCCAAAAGGCTGGCGGCATTGCCACGTTGTATGGCAATGCTTTTTTTTCATTAACTTAGAAGTTTGATTTTTTGACAGCTTCAATTTATTGTAGACCTAAGTATATGGTTTTAATTTCTACTCGTTCTTGACAGACGGACAACAAAGTGATCCTATAAGCGTGTTTTTTTTACAAGCTTTATATTAGTTTTACCGCAAACCTGTGAAATTTGATCCACTTCCCGGTTACCGATTGAGCTGAAATTTTGCATACATATGTAAATTGCGTGACAATGCAAAATTATAATGACATGGAGCTGGAAGGTGGCTATAGGAATTCATTCCTTTTGAGGTACGGAACCTTAAAATTAAAAACCTCACCGAATGACAGATTTAAGACTTTACAGGCAATCTCGCCCTTGGGTGGAGCGGGAAGTAGTGTCAGACTTTTACTGACTAAAAACCTACCCCGTTCCTCCGTTGCCTATAGTGGCGCGGCTGAGCCTTCCTCTCAGAAAACGGCCCTTGACCCCAGCAGGCTTCGACCCTGCCTGCCTGCTGTTAGCAAGCTGGGCCTCTTCGGTGTGCTGACAGCTCCTTGAGGCGCGCGGGAACAGAACGCGCCGTCGACGACTTGGGCTCGGTCCGGTCGGTTACCAGACAATCGGACAGCGTGCTACCCATTGCACGCCGTCCGCAAGCCCGCGCCTAAGGTGGCCGGAAATCGGGATTGGAATCCCGGTGGCGGCTGGGGCGAGCGCCCCGTTGCCTCTGCCTGATGCGGTCGGCCTCCTCCTTTGCTAGCATTACTGCTTCGCAGAAGGAGGCGACCGCCTGCCATCCCTCCTCACTACGGACCATGGCCTGAACCAAGTGAGATCGCTGCCGCCGATCAGACTTTACAGGCATAATTGATATCGGGAATTTTGAGAAAAGACAGCGTAACCTATGATTTAGGTTTTTTGCAGGAATGGGTTTTCATCAAGAATGCTGAAATTTTGTACAAAAGTTCCTTTTATGATGTGTACAAAGAATAAGAAAAGATTATTCAAAATTCATCCTCTATGGGTTATTTTTTAGGTGGTAAATCATCTAATGAGTTCTCTCGCTCTGGGGCGGAGCGTGAGAGCCTGTCAGACTGACAAAACCCCACTCCCCATGTTCCTTCTTTAAATTGCGTTTCAAGACTCCGGGTTTTCCTTTCAGAAGTGAACCCTATCGCTCTCATCACCATCATCATCATCGAGGATCCTCGTAGGGTCTAAAGTTTGTATAAAGAATGCTCCTTTCAAGCAGGCGAAACCGCTTGCAGACGGTAGTATGTACATAATTTACTTCTCTAATTTAAAAAGCGTAGCTACAAAAAAAGTAAATAAAATTGTCTTTGTGTTGGTCGCTTCATCTGCTTCGGAGTGAAATCGAAAGGATCTGATCATGACACGCATATTTTTTTACACCGGAATCGAATCTAGCCAGGATTCTGTTTTTTGGGTATTTTTTTTTTTTATGAAGGTGACATTAACAGCTGCATGTACAGTTTTTTCCCGTGATTTAGCCCCTTGCGAGAACCGTGCATTTTTGCGCTATCAAAAATAGCTAATGATGTACGGCGAGGCTCCGGGACTTACAAGCCGTGAATAGCCATTGGTCAGTAAAAGTCTGACACACCCTCTTGCTCCATTCAGAGCTGTTGAGTGAGAGAAGTTATTTGATGATTTCACACCTCAAAAAGTCCACCGTCCGGAGCGGACCGAGTCGTCGACGGCACGTAGTGTGCGCGCGCCTCAAAGATGTCAGCAATACCGTAGGACCCCAGTACCTCTACCATGAGATTTAAGCAATAGTATTCGTCGCTACTCGATATCGACGCCGTAAACATTTTGTATGGCAAATTTTTGTTCTGCAAGTGACCGCTAGAGGCGCTGCAAAATTTGCCATACAAAATGTTTACGGCGTCGATATCGAGTAGCGACGAATACTATTGCTTAAAACTCATGGTAGAGGTACAGTAAGGCCGAACCTATGGGTTGGCTTCCGAGCTTACGGTCGGTCGCTTAGTCGAACCTGACGGTCCGGACTAAGCGTTTCGCCTCCGCCTTTATACCGCATACATCGAAGGACTGGAACAATTTGCCTACTGCGGTCTTTTCATCCGATTATAATTTGGGCATTTTAAAGGCTAGAGTGAATAATAAAACCTTAAAAAAAAATACTACCGACTTCAATGTAAAAAAAACACAACACTCCTTTAATGGAGAAGTCGTGTAAATAAACTTTAATTTCGGAAGTCGGTGTTTCTATAATAGTTTGGTCTGTTCTTTATTAAACAGCAACTTCTGAATATACTCGTAAGTTATTTTGCACTTTTTTCACATTGAAATAGTTTGTATTTTTTTAAGAGTAAGTTTTTTATTTCACACTTTTTAGTTGGAGTACCCCTCAGTCAAACCTAATTATTTAATTAACTGGCCTTATCTATTTAAATACCTTCCGATTATAATTTAGGTGTCTTTATGGCTAGACTGAATAGGCTCATTATAAACAAGTGCGCCTCACCACCAACGATTGCATCACTGCATACCATCGGGTGGGATCGCAGTCAAACACCAGTTTATACGACACCTCTTCTTCTTCTTCTTCCTTCCCTGGTCCCATTATTTGGGGTCGGGTCTCCTCACTTTCCTGCGCCAAGTGGCTCTATCTTGGGTTGTCAATTTTGGCAACTGGGCTTTCTTGAGGTCCCTCTCTATATTTGACCACCAAGTCAATGGCGGGCGGCCTCTACCTCTTTTTTGTTCTGGTAGGCGTAAGGCGACTTGAACTATGTAGTCCTCACTGCGTCTTTGGACGTTTCCATACCAACGAAGGCGATTTTCGGTCATCTTTTCGGAGATTGGTGCGGAGTTTATACGACACCTAATATTAAAAAAAAGAAAAATAACCTAAATGTGTATTTATTCTATTATTTAATCATTATCATTGTTCAACCAACTTTTAATTTTTTTATCCTTATAATTTATATCATGTTTTAATTTATTTGTAATTTTACTTTTGCTAGCTTTGTTTAAATTGTGTATGCTGTGGTGTCCTGTACGTGAAGACTCCTTCACGTACACCAACGAGATGGAACTACTAAATATAGGATACACATTGTGTACATCCTTTGTTGGAGATCCTAAATAAAATTAAACTAAAAAAAAAAACAATCAAATACCACAATTAAAAAACAAAAAAGGTCAAAAAATCAATTCAATTTTTTTTTAAATTTTGTTTCTTTTTTATTCATCATCATCATCATCATTTCAGCCGACAGACAACCACTGTTGGTTGGCCCTATGCGTCTCGTATCCATCGGATATCCGCGCCACTCACTAGAAAAACTCACTAAATAAACATTATCAGATTCCAAAGAACTTGATCATAAACAATTCAATCAAGAATGCACTCAAACCCACTCAATTCGTAAACCGACACGCATGCCTTAACATTGGAAAGTAACAATAAAATAAAAATGCTTACCGACCATCAAATAGGCACCTAGTTACTGTACTATGTAATAATGCATTGAATAATTCCATTACTCGATGCAAGCATGTCCAAAGACCGATGTTATTTGAAATTTCAATTTTAATGCAACGAAAACGAAGTGAAAATTCTATCAACATTCACGTATCATTGTAAAATGGACTGTAATGTGTTAAAAATAAAGTGCATATTAATAATGGCATTGTTTGTTTGTAATCAGCTGCGCCGGAGCATCGCTGTCAGTATTGGCGCGAACGCAGCGCGTACTCCATGGCCCTCGCGCACTGATTTCCTACCCTTTTCGAAGAACGCACGTAATCCAACACGTAAAACAAACAATAAAATAATTTAAACAATATATTCTTGGTTTAGTTTGAAACGCAGTTCAGAAAGATCTCTTTGGACAAGCTCAGGAGAGGACTTATTATCCGGTAAGTCAAAGATGGATTTGCTATGCATTTTCTTGGTGTTGAAATTTTTTGGCGCGAAAATTTTGACAGTATGTTTGTATCATTTTGTTTTTTTTTTTATCGGTTTTCAAGACAGTGTAAACTGTACATTTGACTTGAGCTTATTATGAACATTTTAGAGTGCCTTTACTGAAAAGATCTGAAAATTTTCCCGCCAAATAAATGACTTCACGTTGGCCCGAGTAGGTTACCTAAAGAGTTCAATATTACTCCGATTGGTAGTAATAGTACAAAAAATTATAAACATAAGTGATTGTGTTGTTTAAGTGATTTTCCGCAAATACTGAAACATAACCGATTTTTCTAAATATTGTTAGGTTCTATTAATTCCAACATGCAACGATGAATCAGATTCCTAACTGGACTATTTTTGTATTAAGTCCGCCATTTTAAATGCAATTAAGCATAAATCTATTGTCATGCTATTAAATCGAAGTTACTAGAACAATGCAATAATTATGTCACGCGATTGTTGGTTGCGTATTTTTTCATACAAGTCGTATCAAGAACATGTCGTAACAAGAATTAAAAAAGGAACACATAGAATTTAGTTTCATCCTTTCAACGGGATATTGCACAATAATTTCGTAATCTTGTTTTTTTTTTTTAAACATCAGCTTAAGCATTAGGCATTTGGAATTCGAGCTGTTAGGGTTGAGACTTAATTCCCTGTGGTGCTATTTTCTGTCGTTTTGGTTTTGTTGCGTGGTGCTTGGGACCTCTTGAAGGATTTTACCAGTTTGTGGCAACGTTCGGGAGAGCTACCTCAGCCCAACTGAAGGATCACGGGTGGTTCTTAGTCACTATTAGTCAGTAATAGTATGACACTTCCACTCTCTTTACTCGAAGTTATTTGAAGGATTTCGACTCCAAAAAAGGGTAGATTAGTTTTGGGAACACATTCATTGTGTAAGTATACAGCTAAGGGGTGGAATTCGTTGCCGGAATCTGTTTCCTGAAAGCTACAACCTGGAGAGCTTTAAGTCAAGAGAGAAAAGGTTACTGCTATGCAGGCGCGCTCCACCGTCGACCACATCATCGCATTTCCTGTGATAGTGGTAAAACGCAAGCCTATATAAGTAAAAAAAAAAATGTGACATAGAACCTTTTTTATATTAAAGCATAGCATAGCATAGCATCAGCCTTATAATGTTCCCACTGTTGGGACTCACGCCTCCTCTGTAGGAGAGCCGGCCGTAATCCACCACGCGGGTCCAGTGCGGGTTGGTGGATGTCACATGTCTTCGAATTTTTGGTTCTAAGACATGCCGGTTTCCTCACGATGTTTTCTTTCACCTTTTTGAGAGCAGTGGTGCTGAAATAAATTACACAAAGTAATACGCCTGGCTGGGTTTGAACCCGCGACCTACAACTCGTAAGTCGGGGCCGTTACTACTCGGCCACCACTGCTCTCATTTGCATTTATATTAAAAGTTAGATCGAATTGTAATAGACATATAAAAATGTAGGTGCCTAATGTGCCTATGTGATAATAAATGTGTCATAGATAAATGCAAATTTCTTTTCGTACAGAAGTTGACAAAAAAAATTGTGACACATGTCCTTATCAAGATAACGCGTGCTGATTGACACGTTGCCTGCATAATTAAGTCATTAGAAGGATCGTTGACCAATAATCTACTGCGCAATTGCGATGAGTTGGATTTTACCTGACTCTACTGAAAATATTACGATATTATCATGAGAGGTTTCCGATTTGACGAAGCCCGTTAGGACCAATACCTGCGGCATTGTATGAAAGACTATGCTGCCCCCCTAGCCAAGATACGACGGTTTTGTTTCGATTCTCTTGCGCCGAATGCCTAGAGTCGGTCACGCCTCCGATTCTTTTGTTCTGAGCCACGTGACTTTGAGATGATGTCAGAACAAAGGAATTGGAGACGTGGCCAACGCGAGGCGTTCGACGCAAGAGGATCGAAACGAAACGGTCGTAACTTGGCTAGGCCTGCTATATAAAATTAAAAATCTCGCTTAGAGATACACCGTATATCTCAGAGATATCAGCAAACCTGAAGGGGCCCGGTAGGGCTGATGATTGTTAGGGCTGCGGGAACGTTCGAAAGAGTAACCGTGGACATGGTACGCAAAGGGCAATTGAAGGAACACAGGTGGGTTTTAGTCAGTACAAGCCTGATACTCTGTCACTCCCAAAACGGGAGAAGTTTTTTGATGATTTCCAATCTTAAAAAAAGGTATTTCTTGAATGATTTCTCTGTAAGGCTTATAATGTTCCCAGTGCTGGAACTCGGGCCTCATCTCTAAGATAGGCAGTAAACCACGCGGGCACAGTGTGTCATGTCTTGGAATTTTTTGTTGTAGAATCATTTTCCTTACGATATTTTTTCCTTCACAGTTTTGAATGCAGCGGTGATAAAATAAATTACAAAGATTTAGTATTGTAGGGTTGCTAAAATTTTTTCGACTAAATATAGTATTTTTCAAACTAAGCTTTAGAAAATAGTACACTTAAAAAAAATATTGTATTTTATGGAAAATGCAAAAAATATACAAAGATATTATTTGTTATTTAGATTTTTTTAAACCCAGAGTAGGCTCCGACCCTGCTGGGCCCTGACAGTTTGCTGACAACTTCTTGAGGCGTGCGGGAACAGTGCGCGCCGACGACGACTTGGGCTCGGTCCGGACTGTTACCGGACGGTCGTAGAGCGAGCTACCCATTGCACACAGTCCGCAAGCCCGCGCCTACGGTGTCCGGAAATCGGGATCGGAATTACTGCGGCGGCTGCGGCCTTAGCGTCGTTTGTATTGTTGATAGGTTCGCGTTTGACTAACAAATGAAGATAATTTAAGTAATTGTTTTGTTAACATCAGATTGATAGCACACTGTTCATACTGGGACGCCGATCGATGGGTGACATGTCAACCCACCAGAGCTTTTTATTCTTTTACCGTATCAATATTCAATATTCTATGATCCTTGGAATTGAAAAATTTGAGATGCGTTTTTCTATCTAGCAGATCGAAAACACTAGTGGCATTGTTTTGTTTGTTCAATTTACCTCACGAATTTACTGACAATATCCAATTTACCTCAACTATCTTGAAAGAAATTCCAATTAAATCGCCCCATCCATCCACAAGGGCTATCTTAAGGTTCTATTACTCTCAAAATAAATAAAAGTAATACTGATAATACAATATTTGCAGTATGTAAGGCGCCCATTACACGGTAGGCTTTGCTTTCAGTTTTGCCACAGTTAATATTTTGACTGACGAATAACCTAGCGTGTAATGCGATGATTGACGTAGCATAGTACTGACTGACGAAAACCATCATTCACCATCATTCATGATTGATGGCAATGATTGAAGTTTGCATGACCGTTTTTGGGCGCCTATGTATTACACATATTTTGGTGTACTTTGAGATTCTACCCATAATAAAACAAGAGCTGGAAGAAAATAGGAAGAGGTCAAATTCGGGACGGCTGAGCTTTTTGTGTTAAGTCATGTTAAAGGTTTCTGTAGGCATTATATAAAGATTATTATGTGTCAGTATATCTCAGGACCCTGAGGTCCTGGACCTTTGGGAGACGTACGAGGAGCCGAAACCAACTCGCAGAGGCCCTTTAAATACTTTTAAAATAACGTAATACCAACCGGCGATTATCCCTGTACGCGCAATGCTAGTGCATGCAAGGACAATCCCCGGTTGGCGAAAACTATTGTGATATATGGAAAACAAAGATAATAGGGCAATGGTTTTTGGTGTCTGAAGTGGACTGGTTACTAGGAACTATGTTAAAACTATGGCCCCTGCCTAAAACAATGTTATTATCCATCGGTAAAAAGGCCGGGGGGTTACTTGGACAGTGGACAGTCAATAAATAAATGGGCCCCCAAAAACGGCTCCCAACACGAAGTGACGTAGCAACAAGAGGGCAACATAAGATTATTATTCCATTTATTTATATATACATATTTAATACAATTTTAAATATTTCTTTACAAAAACATATTATAAAAAAACATTCAAAAATATAAAAAAATAGTAGCTCACCGGCATCGGGAACAGGGTTCAAGTTACCGGTGGTCAGGGCTCCTGAGAGAGGACCCTCCTAACAATGTGCGCTGTGTCCAGATCCATCTGCCTAACGAGAGCCTCGTCAGATGTTAGTCTAGGCGCTTGGCTATTGAGCCATTGGCTGTCACGAATATCGGCACATGATTGACTGATTATTATTATTACCGTTTTTGCTTAAAGTAACAGTAATCACTGTTTAAGATTTTATTCATGTGTCGGAAATTAGCAAATACCTTCTTCCGCTCTGCATAAAGCGAGAATTCACTTGTGTTCCTTCAGTTACCCTTTGCGTTCCAGGGCCACCACGGTAACTCTTTGGAACAATTCTGCAGTTCTTTAAGAAATAATCAATTTTGCGGGTGTTGATAAATTCGGTTATTTTTGCATAGAGCAACGTAATTATTGTTTTGTTTTCTAGCCCGTCCACATTATCAGTAACACAGAATGTTATCGTTTATTGATAATAAGCTTATTATCCTTTATAATGGTTCTTATCAGATCCTTAAGGCATAAACTTGTTGATAACGGGTACGTAAGTTTTTAATATCTAAATTATTAAAATCGTTTTTATAATTGAATTGATCATACTTGGCTGTGTTTATTTTTTTACAAAAACTAGATACTATTTGAAAACCAAATTATAATTGGTTATAAATGAAGCAGCAATAACTTGTATTTTACATACTTATATTGATAAGAGAAAGAGAGAGCGCGTGGTGGGAATATTTCCATCAGATTTGAAAGGTAAAGATAACTTACTTAACTTTTTGGTGTACAATAAAGTTTTATTCTATTCTATTCTATTCTTACTTTTTGAACGGATTCGTTCTATTTACGAATTTTCATAAAGTTACTTTATAATTGCGCGTAGTACAAAACAGTAAAAAGTCTAGAAAAATTGTGAACTCTTTTTAACCCCCGACGGGAAAGAGGGGTGTTATTTTATTTATTTGTTTATTTGGGAAATTTATCTGATGACTTGTCCCCGCTCTAGGACGGAACGAGAGGACGTGTAAGACTTGTACTGACTAAAACCACACCTATGTTCGTTCTTGGCGCTTTGTGTTCAAGGACCACAGATTTCCCTTTCGAAAGTCAATCCATGGCTCCAGTAGGCTTCGATCCTGCTGGACCCCTTTTTTATGGTAGGTAAAAATCATCAAATGACAAATCCCGCCCTCGGGTGGGGCTGGAGATAGTGTCACTCTTACTGACTAAAAACCTACCCTGTTCCATTCATTTCCTTCGATCCAGTGCCCCGTGGTTCATTTTCACCTAACCCTTGGCCCCAGTAGCACCCAGTAGTCGTAATCGGTTCACAATTGACTGAGATATCGGCGATCAAACATATACTCATATCATATACACTGCTGTGATTTTTGAAGCGTTTCGCCTATATCTTCAAAGTTCATCATCAGATCAAAAAGATATTTTTATGGGACCAATTCGGAAGTATAATCTTTCAATCAAAATAACAATTTTCGAAATCGATCCACAATTGACCGAGATATCTGTGAACATACATTAAAAAAAACTTAAAGCCGAACATAGAACCTCCTCCTTTAACGCCGCCGATAACGATATCTGCCAGACAACCATAGGATGGACCGTAAGGTAGAATACAAGAGGTAGTCTGCTAGCAAATTACTCAAACACAGTAAGTAAGCATATTTATAAAATAATTATATACCAACTATATAAAACACAATACATAACTTTGCGATAAATTTTAATCAGACCTTATACCGGAGGTTTTCCGCGCCACCCTCTCCCGCGCCTTCTGTCGATTACTCTTTCACTGGTTTTATTTCGTATTTGGTATGTTGTGAGTTTCCTTTTTATTAATTACTTACTAGCGACCCGCCCCAGCTTCGCATGGGTGCAATGGTGATATTAAATAAATTATACATGTATTATACATATTATAACCCTTCCTCTTGAATCACTCTATCTATTAAAAAAACCGCAACCAAATCCCTTGCTTAGTTTTAAAGATCTAAGCATACATAGGGACAGACAGCGAGAAGCGACTTTGTTTTATAAAATGTTACTTATCCGATTTGTTTATTAGTTTCATTAGAATTTAATTTGATGCTTCTGCCACCGATTCCAAGATTTTGGTTCCCATAAACCACTTCCGTTATATTACATCCCTACATCAGCGACCATTTCAAGCCATGCTCCGGAGCGAGGAGGAGTGGCAGGCGGTCGCCTCCTTCTGCGAAGCAGTAATGCTAGCAAAGGAGGAGGCTGACCGTATCAGGCAACGGCGCTCACGCCGCAGCCGCCGCCGTAATTCCGATCCAAATTTCCGGCCACCGTAGGCGCGGGCTTGCGGACGGCGGGCAATGGGTAGCTCGCTGTCCGTTTGTCCGGAAACAGACCGGACCGAGCCCAAGTCGTTTACGGCGCGCACTGTTCCCGTGCGCCTCAAGGAGTTGTCAGCAAACCGTAGGGGCCCAGTAGGGTCGAGGCCTAGTCTGGGGCTCTGGGAAGGTATGAAAATGCATACCAGGGCCCTGGAACCAAGGCAGGGAAGGAACAGGGTAGGTTTTTAGTCAGTAAGAGTCTGAAACTATTTCCCGCTCCGCCCAAGGGCGGGATTTGTCATTGGATGATTTTACCTACCATAAAAAAAAAAAACATCAGCGACCATTAGAAATGTAAAAATAAAGATATGCAATTTTATACAATCAGAGTCACATGTTTTATATCTCAAAATACATATTATATCCTGTGACTTTGTTGTAGGTCAAACACCGATTAGATTATATTGTCCTAAAACTGTTTACTTATATCGATTGCACCGTTTTTCACAAATGCATTTATCTGAATGTTGCATGTAGGTATGTGACATTATCTTTATGGATTCGAATTTGCAAGTAACTGTCAGGGATATCCGACTTATGTCATATCTTGTGACCAATTCATTGTGTGTGTTACTTCTGGTTGAGAGGAGGGACGTCCCTCTTCTTTGCAGAACGATGTGATCACACTAATATTAAAGAGGTGAATGTTTGTGAGTGTGTGTGTATGTTTGTTACTTCTTCAAGTGTTAAGGTGCCATTCGAACTTCGGCTGCAGGCTGCGGATACAGGCAGCACATGCAGTGGTGCCCAGGCGCCCAGTCGGATCCGCGATCAGAATGTTTTATTTTTATTTTATTTAACAGTTTGTACACAATAAAAAAAGGAAAAAAAAACATGAAGAAAACAGATAAATAGGTACAGAGGTGATGCTTATTTCTAAAGAAATCTCTTCCAGCACACCAGCGAAAGGAGAGTTAGAACTCTTACTGACTCTTACTGACTAAAAACCTACCCTGATCCTTCATTGCCTTGGTTCCAGGGCCTTGGTATGCATTTTCATACTTCCCCAAAGTTCCAGTAGGCTTCGATCCTACTGCGACAAAGTTTGCTGATAACTCCTTGAGGCGCGCGGAAAATCCTTCGTAGAAAAAGTGATGCTCCAGAGCTGCATGCCGAGCTGTCTCAACTTTGTGCCTCAGTCAAATATAGCTTTCTCCTAGAGAGGAGGCCTGAGTCCCAACAGTGGGAACATTAAAAGGCTGATAATGCTAATACTAAATGAAAATTTAGAATTTAGGAGACAAAGCTTATTCGCTGTGCCTGCGAGTCAAACTGTTGCGCGAAAAAAGTCTCCTGTCCCTCGCACTCTCTTTGTGCTCAGCAGTTTTTTGGACACGCACACGTGATATTCTCTAAGAAAACGCAGCGCTGACCCAACGACGAACACCCAAATAGGATACATTGAATTAACAATCCAATGAATAGGTAAATTAGGTAGACAATCCACATTGGATTGTCAACCTAATCTTATTTGGGTGTTCGTCGTTGAGGTAGCTCTGCGTTTTCTTAGAGAATAGCACCACGACTGTGATGTGTTCGCGGACGAATGGAAGGCGATTATGTCAGTAATTCTGGAGTTCTGGGAGAAGGTTGTGTGAGTTTTGCGTGTATTAATATAGGCATCTATAACTATTGTAATTGGCGGATAGCTGGTTTTGTTAAAATAAATTAACTATCAAATAAATAATCTAGGTGTCTTCAAGGCTAGAGTGAATAAGCTCTAAATAAACTAGTGTAATTTACCATCAACGAATGCATCACAGCTTACCATCAGATGGGTCGCAGTCAAGTACTATTTTATACAATAATAAAAAAAAAATGAAAATTTTGCGCCCCTCCAGGATCTGCGCCATGCGCCTAGGCAGCGTTGGCATCATAGTTACGACTCTGTGATACAATGCGTGAAATAAAAGTTAAACTAAAATGGCAATCGACCTTAAATGATCAGTTACCATAGCATATCACTATACAGTACCCCAAGTACTAAGATACACTGAGTGGGCTTCGAACGGTAACCCAACAAGCCAGTACCGCTTCATTGGCAACGGGACCTTTGGTTCCTAGAATATTGGTTTACGAACCAGCTGGTACGTTTAGTAGTGAGTTAATAAGTGTGCTTACCGGTTTCCTAGCGTTGGATTTCTTTAGGTAGACAAAAGCCATGCAAATGGTTATTTTAAGGAATATTTCATTTTCCCACCATTCGAGCTTGCATGATTTTATTTATTTTATTATTTACTAACCATTTTTCTGTTTCCG
Organism: Leucania comma; assembly: GCA_958295575.1. Classification (NCBI taxonomy): domain Eukaryota; kingdom Metazoa; phylum Arthropoda; class Insecta; order Lepidoptera; family Noctuidae; genus Leucania; species Leucania comma. The sequence goes on along the minus strand of OY282477.1, from coordinate 14,338,325 downwards.
TGAATATCGTGTTTTCTCCTACATTGGAAACGGCAAATAAAAAAACAAAGTTTTAACCCTCGATTTTGGAGATAATATAATATTCCACGACTATCACACAACGCCGTCTAGTCGCAAGCTAAGAAGAGTTTGTGTTATGGGTACTAGACAACTGATAAACATAGTTATATATTTCTAAATACATATTTATTATAGATAAATTACACCCAGACACAGGACAAAAGATCGTGCTCATCACAAAATATTTGTCCTGGGTGGGAATCGAACCCACAACCTCCGGCATAGCAGTCAGGGCCACTAACTTCTAGACCAACAGGCCAGTCGAAAGGAGATAGATTTTGGAACAACCTAAATATGTACGTTAATCACTGTTTTCAGTCAAATGACATTCTTTTCAGCCGAGTCGTGCCTTAACGGTTCATTCTAACAAACTTAAAACCCCTTCTAAAGATAGTTTTAAAATAACTGGCAGCAGGACGAAAATATGCATCTTATGAGAGCTAAGGATGAATCTGACAGCTGTCACTAGCAGCATTCTATAGCAAATCTAGTGTACTAATCATTCATCATTACAGATTTTTATTATTTAAGTAGTTAGATACTTATCTGAATTTTCAAGTTTATTAACTCGTGCACTTACTCTATCCTTCTTTATAATCCAGCCACATATTCTCTCTCCCTTAAAACGATTATAAATCCAAAATGGTAGATCATTCCCGGAAACCCAAGTGTCAGTTCATCGTCCTCCTAGAGCGAGATGCGTACACGCAGCAAAACAAACAAGTTTTGAGACAGATGTGTAGGTGATGATACTACTTATGGTGCAGGGGCGGATTTACACGATTGTTTATTTATTGAGACATCCTATAAAATATTTACACAAAAAATACATTGTTTAAATTAGTGCTTTCCTTCAAATATAGAAAACTGCCCCATGCCATCAACATCAATTAAATTTTATTAAAACTAAAATATAAACTCTATTAGGATATAAATATAAAACACAAATTAAAATAAGAACCTTCCTGTTTACCAAAATAATTACAAAAAAATAAAAATAAAAGAAAAATGGTAATAGTGTTGTGTAGTTAGTAATTGTATATAATAAATAAATAAAAACTTTTCTTTACTACCCGAGCCGTACAGGCGAGGGTGTTATGGAGCAGAGTGCTGCAGTGACATATATCCACGTGTATCAAACGACGTTTTTCAATACACTTACGAAGAAATACGTTGAAAAATCAACCAATAATCCATCTTCTATCGGAAAATCAAGACGCATTTTTGTTCATTTTGTACTAAAGAAAATTTTCCAAAGTTGCCAAACAATTTAGTAGCAGGCTATCGCAAGTATTTTTTACCTCAATCACATAACCTGGCGGCGTAGCATCTAAAGGATTCTCTTCAAATCTTCGACATTTTTTTCACAACTATCTTAAATGAATAAGTTAGTTAATTTAGAACACAGACAATTGTTAATTTCTTGGTATTAACAAATTATTACGTAAGTTATTACGTTTATTTATTATAATATTTTGTTCAACAACAAAATTTAAATTTTCATTAATTATTGAAACATCAAAAATAATCGCCACTTGGATTTAAAAATAATAGATATGAATGAAAAAAGTCCTTGTTTTGATTAATCGTAGTGCGATATGAAACAGTTTTCAAGTAAGTATATTGAAAAATTATTAGGTCAAAAATAGGTTCTAACATTTTTACTGCCTTTAACTTCAAAATTGTATTCTAATTATTTGTTTTTAAATAAGTACCTAATTTTTTTCACATCCCATATTTTGGTTGTAATTGCACAAGAAATCGTTGTTGAGTAACGGTGAAATCTACAATGAAAGAGAAGAGGTAAACACATTGGAAAAATGTTTTAAAGAATTAATTTTCTGCAAAATATCAAAAATCGATTTACAGAATAAGTTTGAAAAAAATAAATAATTAAAAAAATTAAAAACACGACTGCCATTACAAAAAAAAAGAACTAAAAAGCAATAAAACAAGATTTGAGTTAATCTGTATAAATAAAAATTAAAGCAGTCACTCATTCGCTCACTGAACAACAAGTCTCGAAAATTTTTGATCTACAAAACAATAATTTTCACCGCAGTCGGGGTGATAATTATTGTTTTGCAGAGTTTATTCAGTGAGCGAATGAGTGACTGCTTAAATTTTTAACGATAACTCACATCTAACGATACCTCATTCGTGTAAATCGGTTCAATCATTTAGAAGATACGGTGGAATAAAGAAACTCACATACAGTATAAATACTGCATATACATATATGCATACATGAACCCTGAAAACATAACACTCCTTTTTTGGGGCAGTCGTGTAAAAACACCCTTGGTCGGATCACACTTTACACATTTGATGCCATAAAATCTACTGCTCCCAACTTCCCAAGGCCTACTCAACCTGCCAGTACCTAAATCCGCCACTGACTTGATGCGAGTTCAACGGACCTGTTTGAACGCTACTTGTCCAACTTTTTTATTTAGTTAAATAGTTTGTTGTACTGATTTTTATTGTTCGTATCCTTTGTGGGGTGATGTTTTGATGGGTGAAACTTTTGGTACTTTCGACGATATTGGATGAAGATTTGAATGTTTACAGTGAAATGTTTTAGAAAATTGAATTGAGATGGCTTATGGAAATTATGACTGTACTTACCTGTACTGTACTGTACTTACTGTACCGTACGAAGTAACAAACATATGACAAACTTTGGTGAATGTTCCAAATAGCTCACGAAATTAAAAATATCGAAAGGTTTTTACAATTTGCAACTCAGTATCGAGCAGTATGGTATCTAATAACAAAAAATATTTACTTTATTAACTTGACACGCCGCAAAATGCAACTGATATATCACGTAAAGATTTTTATAAAAAAAAAATGTTTACGTGATAAACTAGTGCTTGACTGTGATCCCATCTGATGGTAAGCAGTGATGCAATCGTTGAAGATGAAGCCTTTTCAACTTTTTGACAGTCAGAATCGCTGCTAGAATTATACTTATTCCTCATATTATCTATTCTCGTCACTCCACACACATATTTCAACATTCTCTTTACATTGTTTTGTTTTTCAGCCCTCTAGATACCACTCTTTAGAAATGAAGTTCTTGCCAATAGAATTGTATCCATAATTGTCAGCTCTACCATAGTCCATATTATTACTAATTTTATAAAGTGAAAATAGCTCTGTTTGTTTGTTACGCTTTCACAGTTAAGGTTAGGTCCTACTCATTTTGAACTTTTTTAAACATCTGGATATCCACAAAAATAGAAGAGAACACCATAAAGAATATTTTATTAAAATTGACTATATGACGCGCTTGGCAAAAATGAAAACATGATATAAATTAGTTAGCTTGATAAAAAAAAAAACACGAATCTGCCCCTAATCTACGATTTCAAACGTGTAACTATATCTACGAGATTATTTTACGGAAGTATTTGAAAGTTAAAAAAAAAAAAATGATATTTAAAAGCGCCTTGCAAAAACAAAAATCTTGAATATTTTTTTTATAAAAATAAAGCCGCTGTTTTGGGGCCGCGAAGTCGACATAGTCCCGGGCGGAGTTCATACAAAATATGCAGTGACTACAAACGGCCCATAAACTATAGAATCGACCGACAAAATTTGGTACGGAATAAGCTCAAACCTCAAGGAAGAACATAGGCTACTTTTTATTTGGCTTCGACTCAAACTTTTCATTCGCAGTTGTCGAAATTCACGCGAACGAAAACGCTGGCAAAAGGGCAAAAGCTGGGCTCCTCTTTGTCACAAAATCTTAACGCCATTTTCCATTAGCTGCTACATCAAAACCAATTTGTAGATACATTAAAGTTTTAAACCTCTTTAGTGTGTTTCTGATAACTGATAAAACTGTTGTTGAACACGTCTCTAATCACACTAAGTGACTTTTAAGTGGATTTGAATTCCTTTGTGAAGTTTTTAGGTCAACTCCAGTAGACACTTTCGTTTTCATCAGGTAAAAAAAAGGTTCTAGTTTTTGTCTGTCTGTTGCTTATTTTGTGGTCTTTGATAGGGAAAGGATGGTGTCATTAAGTTGGTAACAGCTTCTTTTCGGTAATTGGTTTGATAGTTTTGTTGTCTATGGTGCTCGTAGGGCAGGTAATAATGCAATGCTGTAAAAACGTCGGCCTGTCAAAGAGAGTAGTGAATACGAACAATGGGAAGATTTTGGGCTTTTTGAAATTTTTGCTTTGCTTTGGTGTATACCAGTTCACAGGTCACAGAGGCAGAGGGACAACTAACACGTTATCTGTCAGGATTAAATACTGGTTGGTAGTTTTTGGCGGATCTGAGAGCCTGCAGATATTTTGAACCGCTTTCAAAGCGTTTCGTATTCCTACGAGAGCTTTCAATACATTTGGCATAAGCTTTTGAGTAACTTATTTCCATACATGGTTGATTTTTCTATATCTTATTAATAAGGCTCACATTTCAGCGGTGTAGTCTTGTTAGCCGAATTTATTTTACAAAGCCTTGCTCCTGCTATGACGATCCAGAATCTCACGCACTTGGATCTGGCCTTAGAACATTTTACCAAAGTTAATTAACTTTCATTTTTTTACCTACAGCGTCCACAGCCTAACTTCACCCACTGCAAGGCTTAACACTCTTTTTTCTATGTCTTTACTTGCGGGATGATGCTATTGTAGAAATGACTACATCATCCTTACTGTCTGTCTGTATAAACGCGTGAAACTCAAAAACTACTGAACAGATTTTCATTTGATTTTCACCAGTAGACAGAGTAATTCATGAGGAATGTGTAGTTGTAGGTTAAATTCATGCATGTTTTATTAGTAGAGAAAAGTCGAAGATCTCAAAGATTTCTAACATCCGTGCAGGGGTACTTTATAAATAAAATAGTAATAAAATCTTATACATCCCACCAGTGTCTTTGACTCTGGACTCTGGCCACATACCTATGTACTTGCTGTTATATTCTGTGGCTGTCTGACTATAATATTCTTCATTCTACATCTTCTTCAAGTTTAGTTCTGAGTCAGCGTTAAACCAAACACTGCAAACGCCAAGGTAATCTGCGAATAGCTCAGCGCAGCCCAAGGCCGAACGTGCCTTATCGGCGCACGCGCAACAAGGTCGCTGCAAGTGCATGGGCAAATGCGCAGTGATTTACGACTAACTGGGTGAAGTCAGCGCTCCTAGTTACTTATTAGAGTTTATTATAATAACTGTAGACTATAGATTGATAGATGGAATACGCTATAAAATATAAACTATTAAATCTAACCACTTTCATGGACCTACCTACTGTATTCTCTCTGCTATATCAGTCAAGGAAATAAGGTATTCTTATGGTGATATATCAGTAAGAGCAGTGGTGGCCTAGTGATGACTAACGAGTTGTAGGCACAAAATTTTATATAATTTACTTCATCCTCACTACTCTAAAAACCTCGTAAGGAAACCGGCATGTCCTAGAACCAAAACATTCGAATACTTATGACATCCACCAGCGTGGTTAATTACGGCCCATTACTTCTCCTCTCTAGGAGAGAAAGTTCCACTGTTTGGAGCCAGGCCTCCTGGGGAGGTCTGGCTCCAAGCAGTGGGAACATTATAAGGCTAATTTATGTTTATTGCTGAAAGCGATTTTTGAAGACAATTTTAAGGGAGTAGGGTTGACAATACTCTAGGTACTTTTTGGTTGGTATTAGTGTATAAATTATTGCGATGTATTCTCAAGCTGGATGACGTCAGGACTCGTTTTTAGAATTTATAACAAATAATTATTGCTGTTAGGTAGAGTTTAATTATGCTAAAGTGGCAATGGATGGGTATTATTTTCCTGGTTATAGGATGTTTATTGTTTCTGTCTCTGTCCGACTGGAAGTGTGCTCAAAAGGTTGGCGCCATTGCCACGTTGTATGGCAGTGCTTAATCTCTGACCGAGGTAGAACTCAGACCTTGGGTCACGCGAAGTGCCAACTATGTAACACTCGGACCCCACGACCCAAGAATTTCTACCCCAAACCAATTTTATGACATACCTACGACCATTTTCAAATGTCTCACTTTTTTTGTCACCGTATTATTTTAGTTTCATCATTTGTCTTTGCTAGTATTTTGTTTTATAATGCTACTAGTGCTTGATCCCACCTGATGGTGAGCAGTGATGCAATCGTCGATTGCACATTTATTCAGTCTAGCCTTGAAGACACTTACATTATAATCGGACGGGAAGACTGCAGCAGGCTAACTGTCCCAGTTCTTCGATGTACGAGGTATAAATGATGATAATTTTTTTAAGATTTTTCATTAGGAAGGATTCGGAGCCATAAAAATAAGAAACAAAGACATGATATTTTTGGCACATTTTTATTACAGTTTTAATTGGTTTTAATAGAATCTTATTTGTCTAAAAGTACAGTCAATAACAAGATGACTCCGGTGCATCTAGAGAACAATGACCTTGTCGAACTAAAATAATACGAGTAGAAAAAATTGATATAGTGTTATTTATAATAATGTAAAAAAATTAAATCCACTTTTGAGAAATTGACGCCTTTTTTAATTTGAAATTCATTTTAGACAAATTGTCACATTTGTACAAAAAAAAATCCATTTTGGAGAAATTGATGTATGTCGATCAAAAATCTCGCTTACACATAACTAAATGCAACAATACATTACAAGACAGTTCATTCGAAAAAATATGTTACGATGTGAGGTTAGTTAGTATTATTGTATTTGTTTATGTGATATAAAAACATGATTAGGACTCCAAACTTCATGTTGTTTCATTTTAAATGTGGAATGGAAGCTGTATGATAGAAAAATATCAAAGTAAATATAAAATTGTAAAATCATATCAGTTGTATTGTCATTACATACAAACAATCAATATATTATTTCCTTTTTGTTTGTAAAAACATTCGCCAAAGATTCGCATGTTTATTGCGAATACAAATGCGAATGTAAAAAAATGTGCGAATATTCGTTACATTACTAGCACCTAAATATGATATAGTACCGCATGTACATCATGGGTTCAAACCCAGGCAGGTGCTTTACTTTGTGTAGTTTATTTCATAACCATTGCTCTCAAAACTGTGAAGAAAACTTCATGAAAAGTTATGTACTAGAAAAATATCAAAGATATGTGACATAAATTAATCCGCACTGGGCTCCTCTCTAAGTGAAGGAATGGGGCTTACCCCATTCCTTCACTTAGAGAGGAGGTTTGAGTCCCAGCAGTGGGAACATCATAAGGCTGATTATGCTTATAATTTCATCATCATCAATTCATCTGAAAGCCATCCACTGTTGGACATATGCCTCCCCCAAGTATCGTCACCGGGAGCTATCTTGTGCGTCTCGCATCTATTCATTTCCGCGATCCTCACCATCATCAAGACACCGGTCCATCATTATTATATCAACTACTAGCTTTTGACAGCGGCTTCGCCCGCGTGAGAGTAGGTTTCTCCATATAAATTGTGGACCCCCTTTTATCTCTTTAGAGGGTGAATTTTGGAACATCCAACTATAGTGTTCGCCTACGTCATAAGTGGAAACCTTGTGCAAAATTTCACGTTCCTAGTCACAATAATTTCGGCTGTGACTTGTGTGTTTTGAAGGGTCTGAAACACGTGATTGTAGTCATGATAACAAACAACTTTTACTATGGGACCAAACCTGAAATCGTGAAAAAAATCAGCTAAGTTCAATACATTTTGACCAGTTAGGCGAACACAAATGTACTGAACAGCAGATTTTTTTCACCCTATATACACTGTTAAATTTTGATCGTTTTAATCCCGCGGAGGGTCGATTAGGTACATGAAACACTGTCGATTTGTAAAGAGAAAATTAAAAAATAAAGTACTTTTTTTAAACTCGAATTAATTTACGCATGTACGAAATTAATTTCTTTAAGCAATCGAGTTTGCGTAAACTATCTACACCTACAGTTCATTGAACTCGCCCAGCTGACGTTTACTTAAAGAAATTAAAAAAAGTACTTTATTTCGTTATTTTATCTTTAAGAATCGATAGTGTTTCATATACCGAATCGGCTCTCCACGGGATTAAAACGATCAAAATTTAACGGTGTATAGATTTACAAATATATAATTGCATATCAGTAAACAGGGACATTAGACACTAACCAAATGGGTCATGGTTGTCAAACAAAATGCTGATAAAATGTCATTAACTTGCATTCGTTATTTTTATCAGAGACTACATTGGAAGTGCAATAATGAATAATGTACTCACTAGAGCAGCCTCTGGCTAACTCGTTTCAGTCGTACGGGCCGATCTACAAGCCTAAGCATTACTTTCTGCAGTCCTTACGTGGATGGGTGTCACACACCGAAACCTCTCCGTACTTCGATACTATGGTTCCAGGTGTAATTTCCTGTATTTAAATATTTATTTGGGTAATTAGAAAACCGAAATTTTGACGCCAAATTAGCGAATCTTGTTTTTTTTTTCGGTAAGAGTGGGAAATTCGCATGGATGCCCAGGCTCCCAGTCTGATACTGCCGAGACCGGCTCATCTATGAGGGATCATAGATGAGCCGGTCTCGGCAGTATCAGACTTCTACGACTAAAACACACTCCTGCAGATCTAGCCAAGTTATGACTGATTCATTTCGATTCTCTTGCGTCGAACGCCTCGAGTTGGCCACGTCTCAAATTCCTTTGTTCTGATGTCATCTCAACGCTTTTTGCACGTGGTCAGAACAAAGGCATCGGAGGCGTAGCCGACTCGAGGCGTTCGACGCAAGAGAATTGAAACAAAACGCTCGTAACTTGGTTAGGGGGCAGCCTTACATTTAAACCACAGACATGGAATCGCAAAATCAAAAAGCGAATCTTGTTGCACATTTAGGCACTGGCTTGTGAAGTAAATAGGCAGGGTTATGGATAGATTGGAAACCAACTGGAGCCGTTGGGGAAAAGCTAGTACAACGCTGCATATAAGTAGAACCAAAACGGCGATCAAGCTTCAATGCGCAGTACCAGGCCGTGCGTAACTATAGCAACGACGACCATTTTAGTTCAACTTATTTGCCCAGTACTATAGAAAGGTTGACAAGGTCACGTTTGACCACAGTCTCACCTGATAAGTGATGATGTGGTCGACAATGGAGCACGCTTGCTTAAATGTAACCTATTCACACTTGACTTAAAGACTCCTAGGTTGTAGCCATCAGGAAACAGACTCGGGCAGTGAATTTCCATTCTTTATCTGTCCGCACAATAAATGTGCCCCAAAACGTTTTGTTAGTATGGGTGGGATGTCCACCATGTAAAGGTCACGCAACGCCGTGCGTTTAGTTGTCCAATGATGGAGGGATTCTCACCTGAAGATAAGCGATGATGTGGTCGACGATGGAGCTCGCTTGCCTCAGAAACCAATTCAGTCAAGATTTCGTGCCATTTTAGTTTCGTAAAAATTTTTTTGATCCAATTGGATTGATATAATTGAAATCGTAGATCGTGGTTGTCGGTAGGTCATTCAATTCGTCTTATGCGTTTTAAAGATGGAGTCTTAAAAGATATAAGTTATACTAAATAATATTATGATTTGAGCTATTCTGTAGAGGTGCATGTCTTTTCCTCACTTAGGAGATGTGTCAGGAGTATCACCCCACTTTGTTTTAATTCGCTTGAATAGTTTATTTTGAGTTCGGTGCAGCCCTGAAAATTAAAAAAAAAGAATTAATAAAAAAATATACATTGAATTGGTGAAAAATACAAGGTAAGTGAAACACATTGTTTATTCCTTCTAATGAGGGAAAATGGAAGATTTATAAACCTACAGTGAAGTAATTAAGCTTCTATGAAACAGTACAGGCCTATATTAATCAGGGCTTTAATAAGCCCGAGATGATCGATATCTGATTAATTTTACCTTATAAAATGTTTAGGTACTATTATGAATCACTTCAGCTGCATGTATTTTAGTAAGTACCTAAGCAAATATTATCCTGAAAAAACTCACGGTTGCACACATTGTGAAGATAAAAGAAGATTGCGAACTGTATTCTTTCCATTATATATAATTTGTTACTCAAAACTTCGATAACTTTTCACAAAACCTAGATTTTTATTCTGATATGTATTTTTTCAATCGTTGATAGAGTATTTCTATAGTTTAGTGAACCTGCTCTCAATTCAAACATGGAATTCAAACATGGTATTGTATCGACCGCGCGTGCGTTTTCGCGCGCATGCGTCAAAATATTACCCGCCAATGTGTAATATCATCGTGTCAGCTGTCAAATTGTATCCTGCTCTCTTTCAATCACTAGCAGATTTTATTAGTTAGAGCGAGATAGAATGTGAGAAGGGTGACTTTGTAATTTATGGGTTTATTGTGTTTGTTTCGTTCTTACAATAGTTTGTTACAAATGTCAAGTTGATCAGCTTTCGTAGTTGCAAGCTGTGTGTTCTCGTTTTGTGTTTGTTTACAAGTATTTAATAAGTGTTTTTATTGTTACAGTGTTTCTTCACTTGGCTAAATTTATTCCGGTGAGTTTTGCAAATTTTCTTATTATTTTAAGCCATATTAGCCTATTGCAAATTATGAAGAAATACGTGCTATATCGTAGTGTCCGGTTATATCAAAATATTTGTTTCCCCAAGTCTTTTCCATACTTTGTCTTTTTAGTATTTGCTTACTTTTACGGAATTACGAAGGTTAAAAAAAATATTAATCGCCAATTACAAAATATTGTACGTACAAGTCTATTTTTCCGAGATAATAATTTGACGTTTCGAGTGTTGCATGGTTTTTCTATTTCATAAATAGTGAGGTGCCGAAACCGATATTGACTAAAAGGTCGAAAAATATTCATGAAAGTAGTCATTATAAATGTTTGTACCTAATTATGGTCAGCAATTGATTATATGATTTGTATGTGATTTGAATGTACCTAAATGGATTTTGTCAAGGCTGTTTTCTTGCACTGCTGTTTTTGTATTTCCTTAAGGCAAATTAACAGATGCAAATGTCCAACTCATAAAATAAAATTACCTATCATTTTTTTAGTAGGTACAGATAATTCAAAAATAAAAACAGAAAATGCTGAAAAGAACTAATGAAGTTTCCTTTTTTTCCGGCTTAAAGGTAGTCTTACTGCGTCCAAAAAAAAAAAGATACTAAGTACTAATATCGTATCACGTATGTACTTAAAATGAATGCTTTATATATGATAGATATGATTATGGTTATTTTAATAAACACATGCTATTTGTGTTGCTTTTTGATACTTTATTAATAAGTAGGTAATCTTAACAGGGTATCAACACATTCATAAACCAGGTACTGTAGCGATTTTCTCACGCAGCTTGTTTTTCTGTGGAGCAAAGGTTCTCATTCAGCCTTTGAACGCATGCCTGCATAATTTTGTGTAGGTTTGATTCACATGGCCTAGATATTTAAAATTCCAAGTTTTCGTATACAATGGCGAAGTTGAAATGTCCATTGTTTTATGTGAATGAAATAGGTACGTTAATCAGGTCAATTCTATTTGTTTGTTTCGTTAAATATTCGTGCAGTCTGGTAAAATATGACTTACGCGAACTATAAGTGTTTCTGTTAGCTTTAAAATGAGCTTAATGTGTGCATGATATGCGTCAGTTTTCAGCAACATTAGACGACACCTATCAGATTGAGAACGTGAAACATTTGCTAATGGATTGTGTCCCGAACAGAAGTGAGAGGGAGTCACTTTTGAGGGAATTAAACTTAAATAGACTTAACGTGGGACTAATTCAGTCAATTTTGTCTCGTCCAACTTCAGATAATGCCAATAAGTTGTGTTATTTAATAACAGCTCTTCATCTGTGACTTCCATTTAAATATTTTTGTAAGCGATGAGATCTGTAATGTTAAAAGGTACGATGGGGTTGACATATCTGATTTGATAAAAACCCTAAAATCAATAAAGAAAAAAAAAGTCAAAACCTAAATTAGTCACGGTACATACCTAATTATAATGATTTTAGGATGATTCTTTAAAACCGACGGAATACGGCTCTTTCATCTGGTCTATATTTTACGTTACTTTTTTAGCCTTTGATATTACATTTAGTGACCAGGAAAAACTAAGCAAATAAATATAACAAATTGTAAAAAAAAAATAGGCCGGAGCTTTGGTTTCAAAGAATCACCCTTCAGCGTGATAGTGTTAGTGAAATCAAGAGGATAAATACGTACGGGTCATATAAGTTAGCCTGATAAAACCTACCACTACTCGAAAACTAAAAGTAACTCTATCTCATGCTATATTTCTCCTAGTGCAGAAAAGATATTTGGTGGTAAGTATCTTAACAAAAACAAAAAAAAAAGCAAGAAATGATGCAACAAAGTCTATAAACAATGTTCAATAAATGACTATGATATCCGACACATCTAAAACAATACTTAACTATTATAGCTGACCTGTGGCCGCTTTGCCGGGCTTCAAGCATACCTATTTGGGGTAAAAATATCAATAACATAGCATAGCATCAGTCTTATAATGTTTTCACTCCTAGGACTCAGGCCTCCTCTCTAGGAGATGGAACGGGCCGTAATCCACCACACGGGCCCAGTGCGGGTTGGTGGATGTCACATGTCTTCGAAGTTTTGGTTCTAGGACATGCCGGTTTCCTCACGATGTTTTCCTTCATCGTTTTGCGAGCAGTGATGATGAAACAATTTACCCAAGTAATGCGCCTGGCTGGGTTTGAACCCGCGACCAACAACTCGTAAGTCGGGGCCGTTACCACTCAGCCACCACTGCTCTACTTACAATCGAATGTAGCCTATGTATGTCACTCAGAGATTATATGTAGCTTGGTTACTGGTGAAAAAATCATCAAAATCGGTTCAATAACTCGAGATTACTCCTACAAACAAAATTACAAACGTTATAGTACGCAGCAAATAAGTTGAACCCCGTTGCTATGGTTACTGTCGCTTCGACTGAGACCCAAAAATCTGTTACTGCACATTCAAGGTCGATCGCCATTTTGGTTCAACTTCAACTTCTATGTCGTGTATTGTACCTCTTTATAACTTTAGTGTAGTAGATATTTTAATAGTAAAGGGTCTCATGGCAGACATGATCACACACAGCTTACACCAAGAAATGAAAAAAGAAAGAATCCCGAAAGGAATGTAAGTAACAACCGTTAGATCGAACAAGTTCTCATAGCGGACGAGTTTATCGCCTTTTGGGCTATAAAAGTATGGGATGCCATCGGTTCAAGTACATGGTTTGATAATTGGGAGTTATGGGCTGAATTTTTTCAAGGTATGCCACTTAGGCTTGCATTACGACATCTAGACTGTTGAATTTCTCGTTATTTAAGATGGTAAATCATCCAATTACTACTCCTGCTCTAGGACGGAGCGAGAGGTAGTTTCAGACGTTTACTGACTAACACCTCACATTTGCCTTATTTGCCATGCGTTCCTTTCAGAAGCGAACTCAAGGCCTCAGTAGGCTTCGGCCCTGCTGAGCCTCTACTGTTTAGCTGACATTTCTTTGAGGTATTGAAATTTGCTTAGCATACCCGATGCTGACACACGCGTCCCACGTACCAGTCCATATCCAGCTACCGACTTAGCAATCGTTGCCTAACTTAGATTGACTAGAGCAAAATTGTACTTTATCATAATTAGTGTGGAGTGTGGTTTTGTTCGTGTGATAGCAATGGGCCTCATAAGAAGTCTTAAAGTCACCCAAAGGGCAATGTAAAGGGTTGTGCTCGGAAATGAAGATATACACAGGAGAACCAAGGTTGCCAACATAGCACGTAGAATCGCCAAACTTAAGTGGCAATGGGAAGGGCACATTGCTCGCAGAACAGATGGCCGTTGGGACCGAAAGTTTCTGTAGTGGTGGCCGCGTACCGGAAGACGTAGCGTTGGAAGGCGTCCCAAAAGGTGGACCGATGACCTGGTCAGGGTCGCTGGATTCCCATTGACGCGAGACGCACAGAACCGGTCATGTGGCAACGCTTGGGGGAGGTCTATATCCAACAGTGGACGTCTTTCGGTTGAAATGATGATAGCAATAAAACTAGAAAGCATGGGCCATACGGTTGCAATCGTGCCGGTGACCTTACTTGTTTCAATCCGTATGGACAGCAGATGTAATCCAATTTTGATATGACCTTAAACGTCCTTCACAGTCAACCACAGTTTTAACCGCAGTGACTGATTTGTGAACCCTTGTAACCGCAACACAATATTCAGTAGAGGTAAACCAAGCTCCCATCCAGGTGATCTCTGTTAGAACAGAGGTGACCTTGTTGCAATTCGTGTAGACAGCAGATTTAATCCAACGATTCGACAAACCGGCAATCAAGACAATGGTTGGCGTTTACAATGTACAAGTTTCCACCAAGGTTTTGACGTTTGGACGTTGGATTACATCCGTGTGGCCCATGCTTTAGGCAGGCGGCAGTAATAAAAATAGTTTTTAATGTTATCTCAACAAGCGCGCTTGTATCGCCCCTAGTGCACGGGACAGTACAAATGAAGATAGTATTATACATTTTCCCCTATTTCTTATGACCCCATGCGGGTTTGTTAGTATGTTAGCACTTAAATAATATAAACAAAGCGATAACAAAAGCGTTCAAGATGAGGCGCGTGCTCATCTCTTATCGCCAACCTTATGGTTTAAGGTTTCGGCAGACAGGCGCGATGAGACATTGCGACAAACAGTTTTACAAATATACTTTGTTCTAAGCCCCGCCTCAGCTGCAGTGATCCCGACCTCAATTTTCCAGCCACCTTAGGCGTGGGCTTGCTGACGGCGAGCAATGGGTAGTTCGCCGTCTGGTAACCGTCCGGGCCGAGCTTAATTCGTCGACGGCGCGTAGTGACGATTCAGTAAGCCATAGAGGCCCAGCAGGGCCGAAGCCTTCTGACTGGTGACATGGGTTGTGCAAAAGTGAACACCGGGGCCCCGGATCGGAGGTAAAGATGGAACAGGAGTTGGTTTTAGTCAGTAAAAGTCTGACACGCCCTCTCGTTCCGTCCAAGGGTGGGAGACGTCATTGGATAATTACCCACCTAAAAAAGGGGAAGAAACGGGGTTCCAAAGTTTGTAGGTACAAACCTATTTTTACGCAGGCGAAGCCGATCGCAGAAGCTAGTATTATACAGAATATGAATTTCTTTAAATATGTTGTCGCATTATCGCGGTTGTCTGAGACAACCTTTAAACTAAGGGGAACGGCCGATTACCGGCGCTTGCGCCGATAACAGCAACATCACAGGGTTTGTTAACATACGTGACATGAAGACATCCTCTTCCGGTGTCATGGAGGTACCTTTAGTAAAGTGTTTGGTATGTGTGTCGTTATGAAAGAGCTTTTGAGCTTTTGATTTATTATGTGATAGTGGAACGTGTGAGAGCTCGACAGAGCTTGGAGATAAGACTGCCAGCTTATAAGTGTCTGAAATTTTGATGAGACAAGAGTTAGACTGAATAAAACAGTCTCTACAACACACAGTGTGTCAACCAAGAGGAAAAAAGTGAATAGATTTAAAAGTATTTTTGACAACAGAAAAGTGACCATATAGGACATTTTTGTTGTTGTAGTAGAACCTGCAAAAAGTCTGACTATGTAGCGCAGGCTGCCAAGACGAATCTAATCAAACCTCATTTGTTAAAATCAATCAAGCTGTTAAAATAAACTCGAGAGACACATATAATTAAGGACCAATTCGTACATTAGTTCATCATACTAACACAATAAATGGGAAAGTAACTTTGCCTGTTTTTACAAGCTGTTATTTAGTTTCACCTGATCGATGTTTGTCTGTGCTCAAATCTTGCAAATTAAATTTGATCCACTTCCCGCAAAAAAGGCAGAACCTAGTCGATAATAAAGAATTTTAAATAGTAGACAATAAGTTATTTCCGTGTATATAATTAGAAACAGGATCAGGCAGGCAGTGAACTATAAGTCATGGACGCGATACAGAACCCCGTTTAGAATACCGCAAAACTACTAACATTACTGCAAGAATATGCTTCGCTTTCACAATTACGATGACTTCCTTCCATATATTACAGAATTTGCATGTGTATGATCCAGGACAATATGTAGGTAGTTTGGAGTAGTTAGCATAAGTTAGGTGATAGAAAATACCTGTGCAATGTCTAGCTTACTGCTAAGTGATGCACTGTTTGTTGAAATAACACCTGCATGCTCTAATTTTATAAAGAGTTAACATTGTATGTAGGAGGTCGGGACATATAGCTACGGTGCAGAATCCTAAATATTCGAGATTACTTCACTCGATTTTGCTTTCTTAAAAATTCTCGTTATCTGCATAAATGATTTAAGCTAGCCAAGAATCCGCCATGCTTAAATTTTTGAGCTCGCTTCGCTCTCTATTGATATGTTGTTGAATGGTCATTCCGTCAGGTCAGTTGGCCACCCGCTCAGGATCTGTTGCTCCCGCTCAGGACCTGTTGCTACAGAGCATGGCGCAGTGGTCGATCAATGTCGCCGTAGTCTCCGAGCCGTATTATGTCCTGCCCAGTGCAGACTGGGTTCAGGACCTGGACGGCTCGGTGACTTTAATTAGGTCGACCGCCGCCGGTACCCCGCCCCTCGAGCGCGTCACGAGGGGACGAGGTTGCGTGGCAGCACGGTTCGGGGACATTGCAGTGGTAGGCGTCTACCTGTCCCCGAGCAGATCTCTCGGCGATCTCCACATCTCCCTGATGGAGCTGAAAAACGTCGTCGTTGGGTTTAGGGACCTCCCCGTGGTCATTTGCGGGGACTTCAATGCCTGGAACGAGGCTTGGGGTTCCCGGTATACGAACGGACGGGGTCGGTCGGTAGAGGCCTGGGCTGAGGAGTCCGGCCTGGCCCTCCTAAACCGGGGCTCTGTTTCCACGTGTGTGCGGATGCCGGGCGAATCAGTGGTGGACCTGTCGTTCGCCAGCCCCGATCTGGCACCGCGTGTCGTCGACTGGCGCGTTATGGAGGGGGTGGAGACGTTCTCAGACCACCGGTACATCCGGTTTGACGTCTCCGCCCAAGCCTCGACCGCGCCGGTCCAGCAGAGCCCTTGTGGTCCGCGATGGGCGCTGAGGCAGATGGACCGGGAGCTCCTCCTGGAAGCCGCGACGGTACAGGCCTGGGTGCAAGCACCGGACAGGCCTGTCGACATCGACGTCGAGGCAGAGTGGTTCCGGGAGGGCATGTCGCAAATATGCGACGCGTCAATGCCCCGAATCCGTCCAGGACGTGCCAAGCGCCAGGTATACTGGTGGTCGCCGGAGATTGCGGCATTGCGCAATGCGTGCAATCATGCGCGACGCCGGTACGCCAGGTACTGCAAGCGCCGCAACCGCCCGTCGGATGCGGAGGCTGTAGAGGCGGAGCTATACGAGGGTTACAGGGTGGCGAAGCGCACCCTCCGAGCGGAGATTAAGCGGGCCAAACTGGAGGCCCGCAACGTCTGGCTGGGGTCTCTGAATGCAGACCCGTGGGGACGCCCATACAAGATGGTACGGGAGAAACTCCGTCCATGGGCTCCCCCACTGACTCAGAGTCTCCGGCCCGAGCTCGTGGAGGGTGTGATCAGCACTCTGTTCCCTACGCGGGGGGTACACTCCCCCCCGCCCATGGCTCCGCCACCTTCGGCAGTACCTGACGCAGACCATAACGACGACGATGTTCCAGAGGTGACCGAGGTAGAGATGAGAGTGGCGGTACGAAGGCTAAGTGCCAAGAATACCGCCCCAGGACCTGACGGCCTGCCTGGGAGGGCCTGGGTCCTGGCCATGGAGGCTCTCGGGCCTCGATTGAGGGGGCTCTTTAGCGCATGTCTGGAGAGGGGCCAGTTCCCACTTCACTGGAAGACGGGAAAACTGGTCCTCATTGCGAAGCCGGGGCGCCCTGCGGACTCTCCGTCCGCGTACCGGCCCATTGTGCTGCTCGACGAGGTGGGCAAGCTCTTTGAAAGAGTCATTGCAAACCGCCTCGTCGCGCGCCTTGCACGGGTTGGGCCGGACCTTTCGGACGGACAGTTCGGTTTTCGCAGGATGCGCTCTACGGTGGACGCCATCATGCGCGTGCGAGCCCTCACGACGGGGGATGCGGTTTCCCGGGGCAGGTGTGTCGTGGCAGTGTCCTTGGACATTGCCAACGCTTTTAATTCCCTGCCCTGGAGTAGCATTGGAACGGCACTCCGGTACCACCGGGTGCCCGACTACCTCTGTCGTGTGATCGAGGCCTACCTATCGGAGAGGTATATCATCTACCCCGGTCACCAGGGAGAGTGGAAACGTCGAGAGATGTCGTGCGGTGTTCCGCAAGGATCGGTACTAGGACCGCCCTTGTGGAACATCGGGTACGATTACGTGTTGCGCGGCGACTTCCCCGACGGGGTCAGCGTGGTCTGCTACGCGGACGACACGTTGGTCCTAGCGCGGGGAGAATCGTACCCGACGGCGGTCGAACTAGCGACACGCGGGGTTGCGATAGTCGTTGATAGGATCCAACAGTTGGGACTCGAGGTGGCATTGCACAAGTCCGAGGCCATGTGCTTTCACGGCCCTCGGGGAGCGCCACCACCGGGTTGCCAGCTAACGGTAGGAGGAGTTCACATCAGCGTCGGGTCGACGATGAAGTACCTGGGACTCGTCCTCGACAGCTGGTGGAACTTCAAGGAGCACTTTCGACGTCTGGCTCCCAAACTGAATAGGACTGGGGCTGCTCTCGGGCGGCTCCTGCCCAACCTCAGGGGACCAGACGCCTCCTGCCGGAAGCTCTACGCGGGAATCGTTCGGTCCATGGCCCTCTACGGGGCCCCGGTGTGGGCACCGACGTTGACACAGCAACCGAGGGCCCAGCTGAATGCGTGCCAGAGGGTCATGGCAATACGCATGGTGCGAGGGTACCGAACGATATCCCGCGAGGCGGCGACCCTCCTTGCTGGCCAACCGCCATGGGATCTGGAGGCAACAGTCCTTGCACACATGCACGACAAGCGCATGGAGATGCAACGCCGGGGCGCAATGCCACTGCCACGACAAGTCGAGGCATGGCGGACAGAGCTCCGGCGGGATCTCATGGCGAAATGGCGTCAGCGACTATCGCAACCTCGTTCGGGGCGCGCCACAATTGGGGCGATAAGGCCCATCCTTGAGGCGTGGTTGGAAAGACCTCACGGCGTTCTCAACTTCCGCACGACGCAGGTGCTTACCGAACACGGAAAGTTCGCTAAGTACCTGTTCCGGATTCGTGCGGAGGATTCGCCCGGGTGTCGCCATTGTGCGGAACGCCCGGAGGACACGGTGGAGCACACTGTAGAGGTGTGCCCCGCCTGGGCGGAGCATCGCCGTGTCCTCGTGGGGGCGATCGGCGGCAGCGATCTCTCTCGCCGGGCCTTGGTTCAGGCTATGGTCCGTAGTGAGGAGGGATGGCAGGCGGTCGCCTCCTTCTGCGAAGCAGTAATGCTAGCAAAGGAGGAGGCCGACCGAATCAGGCAGAGGCAACGGGGCGCTCGCCCCAGCCGCCGCCGGGATTCCGATCCCGATTTCCGGCCACCGTAGGCGCGGGCTTGCGGACGGTGTGCAATGGGTAGCACGCTGTCCGATTGTCTGGTAACCGACCGGACCGAGCCCAAGTCGTCGACGGCGCGTTCTGTTCCCGCGCGCCTCAAGGAGCTGTCAGCATACCGAAGAGGCCCAGCCTGCTAACTGCAGGCAGACAGGGTCGAAGCCTGCTGGGGTCAAGGGCCGTTTTCTGAGAGGAAGGCTCAGCCCCGGCACTATAGGCAACGAAGGAACGGGGTAGGTTTTTAGTCAGTAAGAGTCTGACACTACTTCCCGCTCCACCCAAGGGCGGGATTTGTCATTGGATGATTTTACCTACCATAAAAAAAAAAAAAAAAAAAAAAGGTCAGTTGGCCAATTTTTTTTTTGTCTTTTACACTAACTTAGTTTACACGAGTAAAAGTTAAGCATCAATCAAAATTCTGTCCTTATATTCCATAGAGTTACGTTTGTACATCTTCTTAGCATGATCCATTACAGTAAAAGCTTAGGCTAGCTAGGCTTGAAACATTGAAACCACAATCAAGTCAATCAATTTCAACTAGAATGTCTTAACATTTTCATATTCCCGAGGACATACTCTTTAGCTGAATGAGATGCAAATGCAGTAGACAGCATTCCATTAATTCGCCCACAAACAACGCATAATATTGACTATCAATCTACAGGTTGTCTGTTTGTCTGCCCCTATCTGTTATGCTTATGAAGTTAGGAAATGCTTACATATTATTATAGAATGCCTTCTTAGCGCTCGGCCTGCGACTTCGTCTGCTAATAAAACATTTTTTCGAGTTATGGAGGTTTTCGACTTATCGAGGTTCGACTTAAAGAGGTTCTACTGTATTTGAAATTTCCTTCGCAGTTTTGTGTAGGAGCCCTAAAGACTATCCTTGTTCCTTCAGTTACCCTTTGCGTTCCAGGGCCACGGTAACTCTTTCGAATAATCAAATCTAATCTGACGTCATTTTTAAGTTAACTCAACCATTTGTCAGTATTGAAGTGGTTTAATACTGTCAACAACACTGTCTCGACTTACAGTTATTCAGTTCACACTGCCGCTCTTGAATGTTCGTAGAAAAGGGTTGACCACTCAAGAAGGCTGATAAATAAAAGCAATTGACAGTGAAACAATGGTAAATAAATAACGGTTTATGTGTTGAAGTATCGATATGCATCATCGGAGTAGCTAATACTCGGTTGCATCAGTTCTTATTTAATTTTGTTTGAAGGATTGTCCCGATTTGCGCTTAATACAATATTTCTAGAAATCGACATATGATTTGGTTTCGGTCAAAAAACTCTTTTGCTGGAGTTTTGGTTTGAGTCAAAACTGTGCAAGTGCGAGACGAACTCACACACTGAGGGTTCCGTACAAACTAACTTGTGAAAATAGTTCAATTCCTGAATCGAGTCACGAAGATTTTTCCGAATCGAAAAAAGTATTTTTTTTTTGTGATATAACACAAAGTTACACTTTTCATAAGACCTAGTGAACGGGAAGTACCCATGAATTTTGATTTCTTTGAGAGTGTCCAAGTATATGTTTTTTTCGACATAAACGGACGTGTCTATTTTTTTTTCATTAACCTAGAAGTTTGATTTTTTCAGAGCTCGACTGTGTTCTTTTAGTGCCCTTGTTGCATATTTCTTGCAACCCACTTTAAATCTGTTTAAAATCTGACATATTAAGAATCATGTAAACTAAGTAGTCACATTTATACCTAAACAGGCTGATTTGCTACTCAAATGAAGGCTGTCTACAACCTGATAGGTACCTACATTGAGACCTAGATAGATCGAATTGCCTTGGTTAGTTAGGAAATTGATATCCCATTCATTTTAATGTGAACAATCTATTTCTACTGTATTCATTACTTTGTACTAACCCGTTTCAGCTTCGGGTGAGTGTTAATTAATATCTTTGAAATTCTATGCTTTTTCTCTACTATGATAATATGATTATATTTTATCTAGAGTAACCAACCCGAGATATATTTCCCTATAACAGCTCTTACGTGATTATGACATTATTACAAATTTTTCTCTAGATATTTTGGAAACACAGGTATTTTGCGGATATTATTTCTGTATTTCTGCTTTTCGGCCTTGCTTTATACCAAATTTCAGGGTTCTAAGTCACTGGGAAGTACCCGATGAATTCTGATTCCCTTGAGAGTACCGAAATATACGTTTTTCGACATAAACGACTGTATCGTTTTCTCCTGTTGGAGGTTTGATTTTTTCACAGTTTCAAAGGACCGCTGTAAATAGTTATATGTAATTTCAACTCGATATCTATACGCGTTCTCGAGATAAAAGGTCTTGACAGACAGACAGACGGACAACAAAGTGATCCTATGATATAAGGGTTCCGTTTTTTCCTTTTGAGGTTCGAAACCCTGAAAACGTCAATATAAAAGTTCCCTCTGTTGGCTCGTATAACAATAGACTCAAGCGCATCAAGCTGACGTCTGCCAAACTCGTCCCAAAGATGGAAAGAGGCCCTGTGCCCGTGACTGTAGTTTATGTATGCCTTAGACTCAAGCATGCCAAGTTGTCGTCTGCGAAACTTGTCCCAAAGATGAGAAGAGGCCCGAGACTAGTTTATGTATACCTTATTTTGTGCCAAATAAAACTAGTTACGTTCTTTTTTTTGTACTTTCCGCAACAATGTTACCATCAATAACGTAGCCCATGACAACTTCTAGGGCCAAGTTCGCTTCTTTAAGGAAAACCTGGGAATCTGGAACTCAAGGCAAAGAAGCAACTTAAGACTGAATTTTAGTCAGTAAAAGTCTGGCAAGCGGAGAATTCATTGAATGATTCCTTATAAAAAAAAAACATTATAACTTAAACGTGCCAAACACGAAAGGGTTCATTATCAGGCAACAAGATCATAATTACTCCGTAATCAAAGGGTGTAGAATAAAGATAACGCCACAATCTCAGAGAGAAAAGCTGTAATGACGCCATGTTTGCAGTTCAAATTAAATAATTTAAAAGTGTAAGTGAGAGAGAGGGAATGTTACCTATTATTGAGGCGTTACGCTCCAGATACGAATGTTGCTCCGTTTAAATTGAATTTTACGTCTGTCTGCGGTTTCTTCTGATTTTTTCTTGATTACGGGAACGGGAATGAGAAAGGGATAATGTCAAGGCGTGTACTGTCTGCGTGGACAAATGAATATGATTTTGCGGTCGAGATCGAACTTGATTATTATATAATAATAATATATCACAATTCACATCAACATAAATTACTATCATCACTACATAGTATAA
The DNA here is from genome assembly GCA_958295575.1 of Leucania comma. Classification (NCBI taxonomy): domain Eukaryota; kingdom Metazoa; phylum Arthropoda; class Insecta; order Lepidoptera; family Noctuidae; genus Leucania; species Leucania comma. The sequence goes on along the minus strand of OY282477.1, from coordinate 14,315,427 downwards.
AACAAATTCACTTCCTGCTGCCTGTCCCTATGTATGCTTAGATCTTTAAAACTACGCTACGGATTTGGATGCGGTTTTTTTAATAGATAAAGTGATTCAAGAAGGTTTATATGTATAATACATTCGTAATATGTGTATATAATATCACCATTGCACCCGTGCGAAATTGGGGCGGGTCGCTAGTAAGTAATATAATTCATAAATAAAATGGCCTCAAGAAAATTATAAAAATTATAAAATTAAGTTGTCACAGTATAAGAGCATACTTATTAATTACGGAGATTAACCAACAAAATAATAGACAGACAAAAATGAAAAAAGTAATGCATTTTTGTTATAGGTTAAATAATAGACTTTCATATGAATTTAGTAAAATCTATGCATTTATCAGCATTATCATCGTTTTAGCCGAAAAACTTCCACTGCTGGATATACATCTTCCATTGGATTCTAACGAGCACCGCCCTCACCATGTGATCGGTTCACCTTATAGGAGGCCTCCAATACTGCGTCTTCTGGTATGCGTTCGCCACTTTAGAATCTTTCGGCCTCATCGACCATTGTTGATATTATAAACAAACACTTTTTTTATGGTAGGTAAAATCATTCAATGACAGATCCCACCCTTGAGCGGAGCGGGAAATAGTGTCAGATTCTTACTGATTAAAAACCTACCCCGTTCCTTCGTTGCCTATCATACCGGGGCTGCGCCTTCCTCTCAGAAAACAATCGGACAGCGTGCTACTCATTGCACGCTGTCCGCAAGCCCAAAAGCAAACACTTCAATTTTATTTTTATGTGTAGATAAAACCTTTTCCACGAAACAGTCTTCTGAATTTATGAATTACAATCAGTCATTTAATCCCTTCCCAAGACAGTGGATGAAGTATTAAACTTGTCAAAACCTTGTATCAAAGCAGCCGCTCATCCGATCTCCATAAACAAATAATACCATTCAAAGAACCAAACATTAATAAACATAAAAAAATGTTTGAACGTTCCTCATATGTTTGTCACGTTCAGTCATTACGACATAAACATGATGTTTCTCTAAAAGTGCAGGAAGTCGTGACGAAATGGAAAGTTAAACATTAACATTGTAGTGCTTATGGAGAGGATATCAAAGGAAAAAGTCCTTTTGTTTGTTTGTTCTTAACAGCTTTTGATGTCCTTTAAATGGAAATTATGGTAATAGACTTTGGTATTAGATGTATCTTTGTGACTTACTAGCTTTTGCCCGTGGCTTTACCTACGTAGATACTCGTACTCGTACATATAGCCAATATCACTCAGGAATGAAGCAACTTTCTATCGCTGAAAAAACTTTAGCAATCAGTCCCCCCGTGGGAGCGTTTTAACTACTTAGTTCGTTTGCGAACTACAAAAGACTAATAAGTATATTTTTATGACTAATACGCACAAAAAGTTTTCCAAAAATTCCTTGCTTGTCTGTGTTTCCTGTTAATTACAACCTGGTGGACTTCAAGTCAAGAGTAAAATAGGTTACTTCTTGGCGAGCGTGTTCCATCGTCGACCACATCATCGTTCACTATCAGTCCCTCTTGCCAACTTACGATCGTTTCGTTAACGTCGAACACTTTGAGTTGGCCACGCCTCCAATTCCTTTGTTCTGACGTCATCTCAACGCTCAGTCACGTGGTCAGAACAAAGGAATTGGAGGCGTGGCCAACTCCAAGCATTTGACGTTAACGAAATGATCGTATCTTGGCTGGTGTGATAGTGGTCAGACGCTGGCCCATCGATAGTAAAAATTACCATCGATAGTTAAATTTGATTTCTGAAAAATAATTTAGTAATATACAAGAATAATATCTGAATATTACCAAAACTAAACACTGCAAACCATATGGCACGAAATCAAAAGCTTGATAATATTTTAAGCTTAAAATAAATATGAATAATACCAATCTATTTACCAAATCGATATCTACCCAAAAATAATACCGACAAGTTATCAACATTGCTAGCAATCGCTACCAACAAAGTAGAATCTACACCGATTCAAGCTGTGAAATACTAAGGGGTGGAAAGACAAAACAATCTCCCTTCTGCTCACCACCCTCGCCCTGCACTTTAATAATAAAAATAGACGGCAGGAAACTAAAACTTCCCTGTCGAAAACACCGACATTTTTCAAACCATTACTACCTTCATAGATGTTAATTTTCAAATAGTCAAACTCAACAAGCAATGCACAGAATTCGGTAGATATGTTAGGGAGAATAATGAGGGGACCAGGATTATCGACCTAACAGATGTGCAAGGGGCGAACGAAAGACAATATCGATCTTTCAACGCTGCGCGTGCGCTTATATTGATTTTAGCGTGAGTTCGGTATGGGGTTACCGTAAAGGGGAGATTGTTTGAATACTTTGATTCAATATGTTGTGTTTGGGAATATGAATTGAATGTACGAATTTTGGTTCGGATTGAAGATATGAATATTTATTTATTTAATCTTCTTGTACAATAGTGGTACATAGGCGGACTTAATACAACAAGGCATTCTCTACCAGTCAACCTTTGGGTTAAAAAGACAAAACTCAATACTCAATAGTTTATTGCATTCCATAGTACATATAGGTGGTATAAATATTGTCACGATCAATATGGACCCTGTCGGGCACAGCAAAGTTCGGAGAGAGTTACATTAAAATTTGTTGCTTATAATAGTAAAATACGTATATATATATGCTAATATTCTAAACTCATAAATACTATGATATACATAAATCAAATCATTAATAGGACTTAAAATATGACAATAACAATACTGATGAAGATCGAATTAAAGTTGAGAGCACTTCAAGTAGTAGTTTCGAATTTTACGCTTGAAGGAAAATTTACTTTCAGTTTTTTTGACGTCAATGGAAGCATATTCCAGAGTTTTGGGAATATTGTGGAAAATGTATTTTTAAATCTGGATTTAAATGATAAAGGCTAGGTTGGTAACCTTATAGACGGACGTTTTGTGAAGAGTATCCAACTCTTAATAACAACCGCAAGTAAGAGTGTGTAATTTGTACAGAAATGGGCACAATGTTCTTCGTTAACTTAGGTGGCAGTGAGCTTGGCATTGCTCGCAAAACGAATGGTCGATGGGGTCGGTATGCGGTCACTTTTGTTATACCTTTGGTCCTTGTGCACTTTCAATAACCTGGTGGGGATCGCAGAAATCTGATGGATATGAGATACATGCGTTAGGTCCTATGTCCAACAATGGACGTCTTTGGGCTGAAATGATGGTGACGATGCATAGCATAGCATAGCTTCAGCCTTATAATGTTTCCACTGTTAGGACTCAGGCCTCCTCTCTAGGAGAGGCAATGGACCGTAATCCATTACGTGGGCCCAGTGCTGGTTAGTGGATGTCACATGTCTTCGAATTTTTGGTTCTAGGACATTATCACGACGATGATGACTATGATTGTATGTTAATCATTTCTGTTATAGTTCTTTGAAATTATATCGGAAACCGTTAGTAAATTAAGGTCACAAATAGGTCAAGGCGACATAAACATAGCTGCACTGTCATTCAGGACAAACGCAGCAGCGCATCAAATGTGCAAGCGCATAAAACAGTCGTAAACTTTTATTGATATACAGACACAAATACACGTGGACATGGTCGCTGTTGCTATGGGGACAGACGATATAGAAAGCTGCGATATTGTAAATTGTCATTTTCATAGAAATATACGGTGCAGGGTACTTGATAGCAAGAATCGAAATCAAACGTCTCGATAGCACAGTGTATATTTAAAGAACGACGCAACTTCACAATAACCACTATATCCTAATTTACTTGCTACCCCAGTACCCACGTAACCTAATTATTAACTATTTTACTTATATCACACATATTATTACGGTAAATAAGTTTAATGCAAATTTACGCATTTTCATACCTTAATGCAATGAAATGTGGTTTATGATTGGCAACTAGCAAAAATATTAAGCGGCATATCTTAGAACCGACCGCCCCAACAAAATTCGGTCACCGACCAGCTCACGTTATGGATTTTATTATTGATAAATTCTACCTGACCACCTGATGGTAAGCGATGATGTGGTCGACGATGGAGGTCGCTTGCCTAGAAGTAACCAGGTTGTAACTATCAGAAAACACATATTCTGGGTAGGCTCATTCCTTCTCCTAGAGAGAAGGCCTGAGTCTCAGTACTGGGTACATTATAAGTCCCAGTATGCTATTACTAAATGAATCTGTATATTGCCTTTACGTCACATCTACGATATACAGTTTCCTTTGCTTTAAAAATATACAGGTATTGTAGAATAAGTGTAATAAGTTCATTTAAGTAACCTATAGTCTTGTGAGCACAGGATATTACCTCAGCACCTACCTAATCATATCTCCCGTTGTGGAAACCTGTAGTTGATGGCCCCTACTGGTTATGGTTGTAAGGAAAAATAAAAATTCCCTTGTGAATCTTATAAAGCTGATTTTTCTTTGCATATTAGGTTGTGCTTCTAGCAGTTTTTCTCTGTCTGATTGAATGAAAGAAAAACATTTATTTGTGATTTGCACAGGATAAACAACAATAAAAAATGTTAACTAATCTATAAGTCATTATCATCATCATCATCATCATGATTTCAACCGATAGGCGTCCCCCAAGTGTCGCCACAATTAACGATCCTATGCATCTCGCTTGTATCAGATTCAACCCTTGGCAGGTCATCGGTCCACCTTGTTAGAGGCCTTCCAACTTCTATCTATAAGTACTTAACTTAAAATGAAAAATACAGTAATAAAAACAAAAATTCTCGATTTTTTTTACAAACAACTATAAATAATCTTTATTTATAAATATTTTATATTATAAACCAAATTCAAGCATTCATCATCATTATCGTCAGCCTTTTAATGTTCCCACTGCTGGGACACAGGCCTCCTCTCTAAGAGAGGGAATGGGCCGTAATTCACCACGCGGGCCCAGTGCTTGCCAGGCTTGGTGAATGTCACATGTCTTCGAATTTTTGGTTCTAGGATATGCCGGTTTCCTCACGATGTTTTCCTTCACCGTTTTGAGAGCAGTGGTGATGAAATAAATTACACAAAGTAATGCGCCTGGCTGGGTTTGAACCCGCGACTTACAACTCGTAAGTCGGGGCCGTTACCACTCGGCCACCACTGCTCTCAATGCAAGCATTACCTACTCGTACATAATATTATTATTTACATATTTATGCTCGTTTAGTACATAATAATAATATTTATTTATTTATTTAAACTATGAAGTACAATAGTGGTACAAAGGCGGACTTAATGCAACAAGGCAATATCATGGATATATAATTTTGGATCTGGATACGGACGAATGTAGAATAATATTAATATTTGTTTTGGATATAGTTACGAAACTGAAATTAAATAATTAGTTTCGATAGATATTAGAATTTTAAATTCGTAAAAGTAAAATACAAATAGCAAGGACTTTTATTTTCTAGTCAAGATTATCATTTGCTTTTACAATCAGTGATATAGGTAAATATTAGGCACGACACTCTCCGTGACTTTTCAATTAGTTTCTTTTTTTTTTATTTGGTATAACCGACGCTTTCTCTTACGGTAATGAAGCTCAATAATATTCCTGGTATCTATGATACGATTCTGGCCTGCAAAATTCTAAATCATTAACGAAAATTACTTGTTCATTTTATTCTATCACGTTGAAAAAAAAATGTTTTCTATAATCTAGGGAAACCGGCATGTCCTAGAACCAAAAATTCGAAGACATGTGACATCCACCAACCCGCACTGTGCCCGCGTGGTGGATTACGGCCCATTCCCTCACTTAGAGAGGAGGCCTGTGTCCCAGCAGTGGGAACATTAAAATGCTGATGATGATGATGATAATCTAGGGTTAGTGAACCACCACTGACTGAATCTACAATGCATATGCTCAACAACTAACGTCTGCAAACCGTATCTGATTAGTTTTTTGTTCTCTTGTTTTGCCTTGCATAGAAATCAATTATAAGAATCATTGACACTGCCAACAAAAGAATTCATCATGTCAACCCCTTCATATTTCCACGCATTGATCCCACAAATCATTCCCAGTGCGCATAAAAATGTACTTCCTACAGAAATTATCGCATACCTACAACAGCCGTGAACAATGCATATTTCTATGACAAGTGAAAACCTTGAACTCTGACGCCGTCATACGCAATTATTGCACTTAACTACTCGTTTATCAGAGTGCACTGATTACTTTCATGTAGATTGTAGAGCGGTATTCACAGGGCAGGGGAAATATTGACGCTTTATAGAATATTTTAAATTGTATTTGTGGTATTTGTAATCTTAAAAGATTTTTTTTGACGTGGGAAATCGTTAAATAACTTCCTCTCGCTCTAGGGTGGGTGGACGGAGAGGCCGTGTCAGAATTTTACTGACGAAAACCCACCTGTGTTCCTTCAGTTGCCTTTTGCGTTCTAGGATCACGGGATAAATGGAGGGATTCAGTCGTCTGTAAAGTAGAACATTTGTTATAATAGGTACTCTTTAAGATCAAAAGTTCAAAACCAAATTAAAAAAAGTTCAAACCAGAAAGATAGAGTTTTATAGATTAGGGTGTCATAATGGTAACTCTTCCCCCTGGTCCCTGAGAAGAGAAAGAAAGAAAGAAAGATATTTTTTATTATTTTGAGATTTGGTTAGTGATTAAAATATTTTCATTTATTTATTTATATAGATAAAAAGTTTATTTGTTTGAACCCACTAAAATCAGGAATTACTGGTTCGAAGTGAAAAAATATTTTATAGTTAGATAGCCCATTTATCAAGAAAGGCTATATAACATTACGCTACGTCTAATAGGAGTGGAATAGTAACTAAATTCGCAGGTAAAACTGATACGATGAAGCTCTCGTCACCTCGAGGAAAAAGCTACTCAATTCTAATACTATGCATATAGACGCAGCCTAACAATTGTCGCCCGTCACACCACCTGCCCCAGTAATGACGAGAAAGATAAAGCTGCAAAGCCTAATGTGTGTGGTCGGAAGCTGAGTAATCATCATTAGGTACACCATCAGTTTCGTCACCTTACCTGAAGAACTTATGTTAAACAAACTGTGTCTTTGACGCCTCTTTGGTGTGTTCCCGGATGAAGTCTTACATAGTTATTCTATTCGCTTTACATGGTGCTTGCCACTATATTTTTTTTTACAAGTTTTTAGCCTTTGGTTTCACCTGACCGATGTTTGTTTGTGTTCAAATCTTGCAAATCAAATTTGATCCACGTCCCGGTTACCGATTGAGCTAAGGTTTTGTATGCATGCATATACCGCGCTATAAAAGCTAGCTATGAAAAAATATTTTGATTGAAAACTTGTTTATTCTTTATTGGCAACATAACTGTTGCCAATAAAGAATAAACAAGTTAATAAACAAGCTCACATAAAAGTAGAAATAGCCCCATGTGCTATTCCAGCACGTGATCTACCCCTGTGCTAAATTTCGTCGAAACTCCGTTCACCTGTTTATGCAAATAATCTAAATATATTATAAGAAAAATCATAATATGTAAATAATCTCGTGAGCCTGCATTTAGGTTATGCTATTCGAATCAAAATACAGTATCTATGCTTGCCATCTAATTGCATGACAACTCATTAAATGCATCTAGCAATGCATTTACGATATAATCAACACAAGTTATCAAAACAACGCTTTTATTAATGTCAAAAGTGTCATGTCTACCCACGCAATTATAAATCGCCGCATAACAATAACCCAAAACTACCACACACGATGGTAATCCAAGTCGTCGACGGCGCGTTCTGTTCCCGCGCGCCTCAAGGAGCTGTCAGCACACCGAAGAGGCCCAGCCTGCTAACTGCAGGCAGGCAGGGTCGAAGCCTACTGGGGTCATGGGTTAGTTCCGAAAGGAATGCTCGGCCCCGGCACGATAGGCTACGTAGGAACGGGGTAGGTTTTTAGTCAGTAAGAGTCTGACACTACTTCCCGCTCCGCCCAAGGGCGGGATTTGTCATTGGATGATTTTACCTACCATAAAAAAAAAAAAAAAAAAAAAAAAAAAAAAAAAAACACACGATGGTAATACTTGATAATTGCGTGCCTTGCTCACGTGCCCTTTATTACCCGATGATCTCCGATGATGCTCGATCGTAACCGAATGTAATCGTCACCTCAAATTGGCTATAAGACGCGTGCGCAATAGCGCGTTATGCGTTACTAGAAACGATTTCTTTGTCGCTGCTTGCTGCAGGAATGCGTGTGAGATGCATTATATCTGGTAGATTGTGACTTGTGAGGTAATTTCCGTTAACGATAGGGCTGTGCTATTTAAAGTTTTGGCATAATGTGTTATGCGGTTATTGGGCTACTCAATAAACCATCATAATTTTATTTAAAACATTACTTTTTACTCTAAATTATAAATATTCTTTGGGTCATACTCACAAGGACAAGGACTGGCCACAGTTTAGAATATAGCAATATTAATTTTCAAGAATTTTCTGTTTTTTTTTTTACTCCTTTTTTAATTTTTCTGTCGAATCAGATGAGGATGTTCAGGTTCGCACCTGAACCTATTTGTTAACTCCCGACGCATAAAGAGGGGAGTGTTGTAAGTTTGACCATTATGTATTTGTAAAAAGAAACTTCCAAATACAGTTACGATGCAGAATTTTATTGATGCCAAACGTTATAGAGCCATTCAAACTTTTGGCATCTTTTATAGAAGCTAATCAGTTAAAAGTAGATATTGAAAATAGGAGGCAGGGCGACAGATAGAAATTAAGATTTAAGAAGAATTTTTTATCACAGAGAAAAAATATTTTCTCAATAAATTACTGACAGCAACTGTATACTAAATTCGCGTAGTAAGTTCTCAGTAGCAACCCTAGACGGCAGATTGCACTTGCGCTAGCGCATCTACTCGCGAGTTGTGTAACTTAATGTGGTGGATCGCAATCTGGCTCGGATGTAGTAAAAATGAAAGGATTTGCACGCAACAGCCTTTTTGTTTTGGAATATCAGTGTATCGTTAGATATTGAGATCATTTTCTAGAGGATATTGGATTTGATTGCTAAGTGTATCTTCATGTTCGAAGTATTACGAAAGTTATTTTTATATAGGTAATATAACATCGAATCATACCTATATACCCTGTAGGTAACTGAGGAAATACAGGTGGGTTTTGGTCAGTTAAATTTTGACATTCGCTCCACCCAGAGCGGGAACCATAAATTGTTTCAGTCACAAGAAAAGAATATAGGCACACCCACATTTTACCAGTTATTATTATATAAGGAAAAAAAAAATGTGCTTGAGCTTGTGATAGTTGCATAGAAAAACAAAGTCGAGCTAATTTTCTTGCAAGCGGTTCCGGATGAAATTGAGAGTTAAAGAGAGGCTTGGCAATGAGTTTATGAGTTCAATCACTCACCATCCCTAATACACTATGATTGTCCTTAAACTGGATGCACAATTCCGTTTATCATCACAACGTGGACTGCGTGTAGCGGAGATGAGAATGTTGAGTTGGATGTGTGGTGTGACGAGAATGGATAAAGTGAGAAATAAGTATGTAACTATGTATATTAGAGGAAGTTTGAAAGTGGCGCCAGTGACTGAAAAGTTGAAAGGGAATTGTTTTTTGATGGTATGATCATGTGAAGAGGATGTATGAAAGGCATGTTGCTAAAAGAGTTATGAGTATACATATGGATGGACAGGGGGAGGGAGATCAAAGAAACGATGGATGGATTGTGTGAGGAGTTATATAAAAGAAAAGGGAGTCAGTGATAGCGTGGTCGACAGGACAGAATAGAGGCAAAAAATATGTTATGCCAACCCCAAGTAAAATGGGACTAGGGCCGGAAGCAATTGATGATCGTTATTTTTCTAGCTGCAATTAAAACGGTTTCATTTAAATAAATTTGATTAAATGAAATCAAATCAAATCAAACTAATATACCTCCTACCTTCACTCGCCTAAATACCTATTGACTATAAAGCCCATTCAATGACCCATAAAAAACGCTATCAGAACTAAACCCATAAGACAAGACAATACATGGAATCACGCCATTGACTGCCATTACCAGCCATTGCCCCATCGCCCATCATCCATTGTATAGACTGTCATTGTAGCCATCGACCATTGTCTGAGGCTATTCGAGCGTCGCGCAGGAATCGAATTCGCTACCGACAGACTGACACCCATTCAGGATGTATCGGGTCATGGTGATTTGATTTCCGGTTAATGTTAAATTGTCGATGGGTGATCGGCATTTTTGTGTTTGTTCGCTAGAAAATTAGTTTGATTTTGACGGCACGGTTGGCAGTGACTATAGGCTTCTACACTGCGTGTGGTGGGTTTGATTTCAGTGCTAAGAAAATATTTGTGTGGCCTATATATCGGCCATTCTCCGATAAGCAAGTTTTACGTGTCCGGGCTTGCATAATCCGTAATATTATCATATTCAATCATGGATTTTTTTTATATGTTAGGTAGCATCCGTATCTAGCTGTAAACAAAAACATTGGCTTCTGTTTTAAGTAGTTAAGACTAAATTAATTGAACCTATGTTCAAAGAACCTCTGTTCTCTAATTACCGTGGTGTGTCCGCACACCAACTTAATGTTAAAAATTGCTTGTAATTTTTGTAACGTACATCATTTACTTTGATCCATTCAACGTTTGAAAGGGTATTAAGCAACGTGTGTCGTTTATCAAAATGTGGACTCAATAGAACCAGTCTATAATTAACTATCACTAAGTAACCGCATGTCCAGTCGAAAGTTATAATTGCCGTGACATTTTCTGTTCTCGGGTGCACACCCCTAAATAACAATATTTTGCACATCACTACCGTACGTGTCGCGTCTGCTCAGCATGTGCCGCAGCCCATCAGCAGTTGCTCGTCTCTAATGTTAGTGTACCGCCAATGAAGCACGTGAGTGTATAATTACCGTGGCTTTGGTTAAAAACTTTTCTAATTACCGTTGTACTCATTTTAACACTTGATTTTTTAAGTTAGACCCAAGTTAATCATGTAAATGAAGACAGTACTTTGGCCTCCTTACGTTGTAATAAGCTAGTATTTACATACTGTGTCGGTTTTTGAAATTTTTAAGAAAATCTGTCGTTTTCTAATTTCCGTATACTAATTACCATATGCTTATAATTACCGTTGTATGTAAAATTAATACTTTTTACGCCCTTGGGTAGAGCGGGAAGAAGTGTTAGACTCTTACTGACTAAAAACCTACCCCGTTCCTTCGTTGCCTATCGTGCCGGGGCCGGGTATTCCTTTCGGAAGCTGACCCATGACCCAGACAGGCCTCTACGGTTTGCTGACAGCTCCTTGAGGCGCGCGGGAACAGTACGCGCCGTCGACGACTTGGGCTCGGTCCGGTCGGTTATCGGACAATCGGACAGCGTGCTACCCATTGCACGCCGTTCGCAAGCCCGCGCCTACGGTGGCCGGAAATCGGGATCGGAATCCCGGCGTCAGCTGGGGCGAGCGCCCCATTGCCTCTGCCTGATGCGGTCGGCCTCCTCCTTTGCTAGCATTACTGCTTCGCAGAAGGAGGCGACCGCCTGCCATCCCTGCTCACTCCGGACCATGGCCTGAACCAAGGCCCGGCGAGAGAGATCGCTGCCGCCGATCGCCCTCACGAGGACACGGCGATGCTCGGCCCAGGAGAGTTGAGAGGTTCGAAAAGGCGGGAAATAGCGTAAAGTTATCTAACATAGTGCGATTTATATAACCAGTGCATATTGCCAGTGATGACATATGGCTCTGAAACGTGGTCGCTGACAATGGGCCTCATAAGAAGACTAAAAGTCACCCAAAGGGCAATGGAAAGGGCTATGCTTGGAGTTTCCTTGCGTGATCGAATCAGGAATGAAGATATCCGCAAGAGAACCAGGGTTGCCGACATAGCACGTAGAATTATCAAACTTAAGTGGCAATGGGCTGGGCACATTGCACGCAGAACAGATGGCCGTTGGGGCTGAAAGGTTCTGAAGTGGCGGCCGCGTACCGGAAGACGCAGCATTGGAAGGCCTCCGACAAGGTTGACCGATGACCTGGTCAGGGTCGCTGGAGTCCGATGGATGCGAGACGCACAGGACTGGCTATTGTGGCGACGCTTGGGGGAGGCCTATGTCCAACAGCGGACATCTTTTGGCTGAAATGATAATGATGATGATCTAACACAGACAGTTTTTGGGCTCCGTGTCTCTTGATTCCAACGTTTTCCTTTAAAACAATGACAAACGTTCCAAATAATAGTATTAAAGATAAGAAGAATCTATTTTTAAAACATTAATATTTATTTTCTGTTTTTATATTGTTTTTTGTTTGCTTGTTATTTTTAAATAGAAAATTACTATAAAACAAGACTAATTGAAATTTATGACATACTAGTCGAGTGTATAATTATGATGATTCTTTATCGAGTATATATGTACTTAGTAATATTAATATAAGCAAATCTTAAAAGAGCTGTGAGTAGCTTTAAGCGAAAGATAGATCTATCTTTATTATCTAAGAAGATTTAGAATATTATTTTTTGAAGTTCCATCCTACTCAACTTTTTTTATATAATAAAAATACCAACTAAAACAATGTTTGTTTTATTTAGTTTGTTTTTACCTGATTTTCATTGAAAGTGTCTAATTTTTCATAAATTATAGTAATGATAAAGTGTCTTTTTTGTACTATTTATTATGGTTATGAGGGACATCTTTAATTCTATTGCTTTAATTATAATTATATGTGTACAAATTATTAGTGTGTTTTATTATCATTTTATTATATCATATTTTACATAGACTTGATGATATTTTCTAATTACCGTTACATTAAATTTTTTCTTTTTCTAATTACCGTATTCTTAAATTTTTTTTAGTCTCAATAACTAGAAAACCACTATTAATTGTTACATGCCACATTAATTATTGAATTCGTATCTTTGATTTCTTTCATATTTCAATGTGTTTAAGTCAAATCAGTGAAAAATAAAAAAGGTTACGGTAATTAGACAAAGAACGCCGAATTGGAGAATGGCCGATATAATTGTTCCGAGTCTGGGTGTCTTTTTTTGAAGTGGAAAATAATTCTCTCACTCTAGGGTGGATTGACAGAGCGTGTCAGATTTTATTAACTACAAACCACACCTGTGTTCTACATTTGCCCGTTGTGTTTTTGGCCAACAGGTTTCCCTTTCAGAAATTCCCGTGAATGTGATTTTTTACCCCTTTTTTTGAATGCGGGGCAATGTATTTTTAATCTTTATATAAACTTATATTTTTTTGGGATAAGAAAAACTATGGAACATTGCTGCATTAAAACCACACATGTACTTCTATTATACCTTACGGACTACCGCTATTTTGATCCACTTTAAAAGTATTGCCGATCACATCGTCACTTTATAGCAGGTGAGATAGCGGTCAAGCGCAGACCTATCAAAAATAAAAAATATATATATAAATCTCACGGATGAGCTTCAAGATTGTTTGAAAAAGTGACCGCGGCCCTGAAACACAAAGGGAAATTGGAGGTATACGTGTTCGTTTTAGTCAGTAAAAGTCTGACGCTGCCTTTCGCTGCACCCAGAGCGGGCTCTTCGCGCTTATTTCACGATGAAAAACGACCTCTCTGATGTCTTCTTAAACATACTTTTATCTAAATCGCGTTAATAACGTTGCGTAATTTTGATAAAAGATAGTAAAAGTACTTTCATTTTCTCTTAAAATATCTAGATCCATTCAAAGAACTCTTAAAGATAAGCTGACCTGACATCAAGTTACTTTCTTACTTTTACTATCGTAATTACAATCTCTATGTGTTACTAGGTAAAAACTTACGTTCTATGACACAATAATCATCTGGGCTAATTACTTAGCCGCAAGACTCAATTATCTGGCTCAAGTACAACGTAGACTAAGTTATGTTTATTATACCTACGTTATAAACTAGTGATTCGCCCCAGCTTCACACGGGTGCTAGAAAACGTTAAAATTCTCAGCTTTTTAACTAGGGACGCGATTCGATTACTAAAGAAGATCGATTTTTCAATCGATTTAAATATAATATATGCCACAACTATCACACAAGGCCGTCTAGTTCCGAGCTAAGCAAAGCTTGTATTATAAGTACTAGACAACTGATAAACATACTTATATATTTCTAAATACATACATATTATAGATAAATTACACCAAGATACATAACAAATAATCGTGCTCATCACACAAACATTTGTCTTGGGTGGGAATCAAACCCACGGCCTCTGGCATAGCAGTCAGGGCTACTAACCACTAGACCAACAGGCCAGTCGAATAAATCGAAGTCTAATGAATAAACTGAGTAGTAAATCGAGTTTTAAAAGATTGACTTAGCAGGGTAACCAACCCTGCAGGTACGGACTCCTAAACAGCAAGGTATAGGGTATTCTACAGTAGGTACACCTCAGGCAGTAGGTACACATCAGGGCTGCTGAGTAATCGGGAGGACAACATTCTCAAAAAAATTGCTTTATAAGTGTTACAAAACGCTTTCAAATAATTATATGGTTGTATTCCGCAGGAAAGAAACCGAATCTTTCAAGTTTCTGTTGAGATCTATATAGTTTATGACCGATTTAAAAAATGAATTTCTTGTCCTATAAAATCGATTCTTCGATTAATAGATCTTAGATCGCCATCCTCACGAATCACTTTGTATTGGTAAAAACCGCATCAAAATCCGTTCAAAAGTTTTTGAGTTTATAGCAAACAGACAGACAGACGGGCAGATTTTGTTTTATAATATGTAAGGGTAAAGATAATTAAGTCGGCGGATGTTATTAAATCGTGACAACTCAGATGAGATACGCATGTAATTGCTTGTAATTAATGCTTGGACTTAATTGACTTGACCGACGAGTCCACTTTTATTTTAAAAAGTGTAAACAGTGACAACAGGACCGGACGTCAGAAAACTTTGTTCTTTACAGCGTTTTATCGTTGGTTATATTTATTGTGAAGTACTGCGGTCTTCGGGCTTGCGGACGGCGAGTAATGGGTAGCTCGCTGTCCGACCGGACAGACCTCAAGTCGTCGACGGCGCGTACTGTTCCCGCGCGCCTCAAGGAGCTGTCAGCAAACCGTAGAGGCCCAGTCTGCTAGCAGGCAGGTAGGGCTGAAGCCTACTGGGGCATAGGTTCGATTTGTGGATATCAAGAGGTTTTAAAGATGTTCAAATGAGTAGAACCTGGCCTTAAGTTCGAGGGCCACAGTGATTCTTTTGCGGGTCGCAGGTTTTCAGTCCTAGGGGGTTTTGATGCTACAAATTCTAATGGCTGTCCTGAACATGTGAATTGTCTGATGAACAAACTGATTTGCACTAAGGACTCCATACAAAGCTGCCATGCTGCAATGTGATTTCTTGCGGCAAGGCATCATTTCAGTTTACGCCAGGTCGCACCGCAGTTTTGTATTTGGGTCCTTATTCTGGGCATCACGTTTTTTTTTTTTGCTTGTAATTTTTTTTTTCACAATTATCACACTTCGTCGTCCAGTCTCAAGCTAAGCAGTGCTTGTGTTATGAGTACTAGACGACTGATAAACATACTTATATATTTCAAAATACATACATATTATAGATAAATTACACCCAGACATAGAACAAATGATCGTGCTCATTACACAAACGTTTGTCCTGGGTGGGAATCGAACTCACGACCTCCAGCTTAGTCAGGGCCACTAACCACTAGACCAACAGGCCTGTTGAAGTTTCGATAATGTTTTTTAAAATCGTTATAGATTTACATAACAACCCACAATTTTTCTTTCAAACCGTCACGAAATCTTCTAAAAAATGTAAAACAATGCGTACCTAATTGTAATTAATCCGTTAGTTACCCAGACAATAGGGTTGACAAACCGGTATAGTCCCTGTCACATCCTGTCGTATTGTCTCAATCTACCCAGCCATGACAGACTCGTATGATGGTAGTTAGGAAGGGGATTTTAATTTTTCTGTCAGAGTATAAAATGTGAAGACAGACAGTGATTTTTGAAGACGACTCGTTGAGGACAGTAATTTGAAATGCCATTGTTTAAAAGGATGATTTTAGTAGAAATTGAAGTAATTTTTATTATACGTAAAAAGTACATCGGGTAATTTATTTTAGACGATTAATTTATATTGTAAGTCATTTCCTCTGCTTGAGTCAATCTTGTTGTCATTTTAGTTCGCTATTTAGAGACTTTAATTGTAGGGTTTTTTGTTGTTATGGCATCTGAGAGGACATGAAGGAAGCGTCCTTGAAAAGGTTTAGAATATGAGCGCTTTTACCCGACTGGTCTCGATTATTGAGAGTTTCTATGTCTCTATTTATCTATTATCTAATTTCTTGTAACATATGAAAGTGTGACCGTGACCCTATAACGTAATATATACAGGCAGAAAATATGGACTCGAGGTTAAGAACTCACAAAGCGGTTTTCAACCGCGCCCGCCGCGGTAGAGGAAACAGCTATTTTATTTCAAAACTCACGAGATGGCAGATTTATGCAGCAGCCGTCGCGGTTGCGATTTTCGACCTCTGGCGGCCGATTATCGCCAGCCGCTGCGCGGTCACCCGCCAACCAGGAGCCGCGAACAACCGCGCACACCGCGGCCGTAAAACGCGTCGTGAAATGTGCTTTAATTTTTTACATATTGTGACTGGATAATTAGTGAACGATGCTTAAACAAGTGATTGTAGTCATGATAACAAACAACTTTTACTATGGGACCAAACCTGAAATCACAAAAAAAATCTGCCAAGATCAGTCCATGTTTTGTTCGCCTAACTGGTCAAAATGTACCGAACTTCGCAGATTTATTTCGCGATTATATATTTGTTATTCAGAAAGGAGGTCATTGCATTTGGTTTGTTAACCCTAAATTGTATAAGCATAACAACAGCAAAATACACGTAGACTGTCACACAAGAGTGGCTATGTTGGGAAGTTCAGAATGATCAGTTCGATCAGCCGTAACGGACACATCCGATTGCGGAAGGGAGCGTCCTGTCGGCTCATGTTACATACCAATTTATCCGTTAACTGGCTACTAAACTAAAAAATAATATATACCCCTATCTCCATCATTATTTCAGCTAATAGATGTCCACTTTTGGTCATAGGCGTCTCCCAAATGTCGCCACAATAAGTGATCCTGTGCGTCTCAAATTCATCGAATTTTTGCTATTCTCATCATTCCATCTTGTAGTAGGCTTTTTAGTCCTGCGTCTTTCAATATGTGGTTGCCACTCCAGATCCTTTTGATTCTACAACGGTTCTATGAGCAAAATGGCAGGGCATAGTCTCATCTTCATAATATACAAGCCGCAGCCGCACGTCGTAGCCCGAAGAATCTAATCAAGTCAAACCTAACTGGCCGTGGGCACCGCTCATTGCTCGCAGAATAGGTAGTCGATGGGGACGAAAGGTTCTCGAGGAGGAGAAAGGTTGGCGCCAATGAACTGGAAGACGCAAGGCCGGTCCTGATGACCTGGTAAGGGTCGCGGGAATTCGACACTTGGGGGAGGCCTATGTGCAGTATTAGACTTCCTTCGGCTGAAATGATGATGTAGTCTGGAGATAAGTTATGTCACGTGCAAGTTCAGGCTGTAGTTTACCGGTGCGCCAAGTTTCATACCGATCTACACCGTAACAATTTTGGTCGTTTTAATCCCGCGGAGGGTCGATTCGGTACATGAATAACTTTACATTTGTAAAAACAAAATTAAAAACTAAAGTACTTTTTTTAAACTCGAATTAATTTACGCTTGTACGAAATTACTTTCTTTAAGTAAACGTCAGCTAGGCGAGTTCAATGAACTGTAGGTAGTTATTACGCAACGACCGACAACTACCTACAAGGTCATTGACTCGTTTACTTAAAGAAATTAATTTCGTACATGCGTATATTAACTCGAGGTTTAGAAAAAAAGTACTTTATTTGTTAATTTTATCTTTACAAATCGATAGTGTTTCATGTACCGAATCGACCCTCCGCGGGATTAAAACGACCAAAATTTAACGGTGTATACAGCCGTTAAGGTGATACTGATTAACAAATATCCATATATGTATATTACCTACTATCTGCCGGTGGCTTCACTCGCGTGAGAGTAGGTCTCTTCATACAATCTTTGGAGGAACCCCGCCCCGTTTTGTTTTGCGGGTGAATTTTGAAAAATTCTTTCTTTGCGCATGCCTAAGCCTCTAATAACTACCCTCGTGCCAAATGCCTATCTCACTTTGCCTACTTCTGATTATTGCTGTGTGTTGGTAGACCAGTCAGTCAGTAACGGCTAACTTATATTTATACATCTTTATATATATAATTTGGTACGTCTGTTTGTCACTTAACTCCTCCGAAACGCCGTGACTGATTTGGATGAAATTTTGTGTGTATATTTAAGTGAGTGAGGATAGGACGAGCTGCCATCGGGTTCTCAATTTTTTTTCTGACGGAAAGCCAATTTTCGGTTAGGACAACGAAGTCGGGATCGCTTGCCTATTACTAATATTATGAGGAGAAAAGATTTGTATTTTTATTTGTTAAATAAACTCAAAATTACTGGACCGAAATAAAAAAAAACTCCATTCGAAAGCTATTTTATTTTCACATATTTTCTGTTATCACGTACATTATGTAGAAACTATATAGTATCTTAAATATAGTAGAACTTCTAGATCTCTAATATAATTCTAGAATATGACCCTAAACAATTAGATTAAACAATCATATAAACTAAAGACCACACATAAAGGACCACACACAGTTCACACACAAATACTAATACATATTGCGCACAGAATCACTAGGTTTTATTGCCTAGGAAGCACATATTAATACACCAGGCATTGAGACAGATTGCTCCTTACGTTGTAAAAGACAACTTAGTTGTTTTTATTACTATGTAGTGAGTTGTAGATTTATTGTTGGTAAGGTTGGGTACTATAGTTTCGTAAGTCTTCGGTTTTGTTTTAGTTTTTGGAGAAATATTTAACTTATCATAACTAAATATAAAACTAACTAAAAACAGTCCAGAATATGGCGTTGAAAAACTCCTCCGCATCGCTGTCAACCGGTAAAGTGCCTAAAATATCTACTTGCGGGATTGCCACGCTGTAATACACCCCTATTTTTTAATTTGTGCACAAAAAAATGGGGCTCAATCAGTACCCGTAACTAATCATATTTATGTAGTCAAAAGTACAAAAAACGAAATTCCAAAATTGTCCACGAAAATTTGTCATTATTTGTAAATTCATAATTGTATCATTATTCATAACAATTACCTACTACTAGAAAATACTAAGCGCAGTGTTTTTCCATTTTTATTGACATTCTTTCATTCATAAACAATAACCTGTACAATGTTTCCAGAAATTGAGTAAGATTTTGGGATCTATACAAACGCTCATAACTTTGCTGCTTATGAATATTATGCATTGAGACTTCACTTAAATAATAACAAGACCTTTTCTAATAAGCCCTTTAAGTACTTATTTGCCATAATTAAAAAATAGTGGTGTATATATTATCAACAAACAAACTATTCAGCTTTATAATATTCTCTTATAAAGCTTATACTTCTACCGCTCTGGGTGGAAGAGACCGAGAGAGAGTGTCAGACTTTTACTGACT
Source organism: Leucania comma (assembly GCA_958295575.1). Lineage (NCBI taxonomy): Eukaryota > Metazoa > Arthropoda > Insecta > Lepidoptera > Noctuidae > Leucania > Leucania comma. The sequence continues at coordinate 14,295,698 of OY282477.1, read as the reverse complement.
AAAACCCACTTGTATTCCTTCAGTTGCCCTGTGTTCCAGGGTCATGGTAACTCTTTAAAGAAAGAAAGAAAAATAGTTTATTGGTACCTCACACATACAATAGAAATAAAAAAATATAGATACATAGATAAACACAGTAGATAACAAAAACATTGATAAAAAGCGAAAAATATGTTAGTTAAATATGTTTTCTTTCGAATAACCCTGCAGCGCTGCGATTAGCAGCTAAAAATGCAATCACACAAGCTTACTGCCGGGGTCTGATAGATGCAAGACGTACAAGACCGGTAGTTGTGGTGACACTTGGGGGAGGCATGTATCCAGTCATCATTATTATCATTTGAATAAATTTCCCGCAAATGTCTCCACAACGAACGGTCCTGTGCATCTTGCTTCCATCGCATACCCGTGATTCTCACCAGGTAATCGGTCTGTAGGGGTCCAGCAGGGCCGAAGCCTACTGGGGCCAAAGGTTATGCGAGAGTGTCACCACGGGCCCCGGGACAAAGGCGAGGAATGGAAAGGTAGGTTTTTAGTCAGTAAAAGTCTGACACTGTTTCCCGCCCCACCCAAGGGCGGGATTCGTCATTGGATGATTTTACCTACCACAAAAAAAAAAAAAAAAAAAAAAAACCAGGTAATCGGTCCACCTTGTGGGAGGCCTTCCAACGTTGCGTCTTCCAGTGCACGGTTACCACTTCAGCCCCATTAACCGTCTGTTGCAATGTGTTCAGCTCACAGCCACTTAGGTTTGGTGATTATTCGGGCGTTTTTTGGCAGAAATGATGATGATTATGAAGCAAACTGCCCTTCAGTAGATTTGAATTGTTGCCTGTTAAAAGCATTTCCAGAAGTTAAAGACTACCATTATCTAAATAAAACGGTTTGAACCTAACTTCCTATACAAAGACATCTATTAAAGTAAACTGCTTCCTATGTTGAAGAGCTCTAAAGTGGCTCATTACTACAAAACTCGACAAACGCAATGCGTGGCTGAGATTCCATTAGAGTCAATGTGGACGCGCGTCGTTGGTTTCAAGATTATAGTTAGGTGCTGTGTACAATGGCGGTTGTCTAGTTGAAGATTAATAGATTTAATATACTTCATTGTATAGTCAGGGGTCTAAAGTGCAGTTGCACACTACCGATGCTATAGTATTTAAATATATACAACTTTAGTTTTAGTATATGCGAAACCCGATACACGGTTTTTTTTTTTGTAAAAAATCTATGTACAAATTTTCATAACTGTATCATGAAAAATCACAAAGTTATAAGCTTGTAATGTTACCTAGTTGTCCACACAAACACATGGTCACCATGCCATCCGGCCCACTGAGGGGTCGTTTTGCTCCCGCACCCATTTGTACCCTGGCGTCTAATGCCCGCTATGACCTGCCGTGACCTGTGTTGTGACTTTTTAAAAATATTTTTGGGAAAAAAAATAGGTGACAGAAGAGCTGACGAGGCGGGGTATTTGGTAATAGTAGTAATTTAAGAGGACTAATTGGTTACCATAGGCGATGGTGGCAAAAAGTGGCTTATATATAATACGTTGCATTATAGCCCATTCAAATTGTTCAATTCCTTCACGTTTGACGTTAGTACAGTAAGTACAGAATACTTAAACCTGTATTTATTTTCATATATTACAAAAAAGATTTTCTTCGGTGTAAACAGTATGAAAATCGGTTATTATTTTATATGGAAAGGCTAATATACTACTTCAAATATCGGTATGAGAAAGAATGGGGACGCGTGGTGGGATGATCGCGCTATATCTTTTGTACACACGTAACTTAATAGCGGTGACGTCACATTTCAGTGTGTCCATACTTATTCTGTTACTTGACAGTTTCCCCTTCTACCAGATTTGAGAGGTTTCTGACTAAAAAATTCTTACTATTTGCAAATGGGATAAAGTTTCTTTTTGATACAAATATTATAGCACAGCATATCATAGCATCAGCCTTATAATGTTCCCACTGCTGGGACTTAGCTTCCTCTCTAGGAGAGGGAATGGGCCATAATCCACCACGCAGGCCTAGTGTGGGTTGGTGGATATCACATGTCTTCAAATGTTTGGTTCTAGGACATGCTGGTTTCCTTACGATGATTTCCTTCACCGTTTTGACAGCAGTGGCGATGAAGGTTTAGAACCGGGGCCGTTACCACTCGGCCATCACTGCTCTCAAATATTAAAACTACTAATTAATTTTACCATTTAAACAACTTCAGTATAAACTAGCCCTTACCCCATAACGCCGTGATATATAACCGACTGCCATGGCAACGACATTGACCCGCGTAGGTTATGGTCACAGATATGTGTTAATGCCACTACCATAGGATACTTTAATTTCTGATGCGTTTTTATGGGTTTTTAACCGTTGACAGCTTTGATTGTGGTAGGTAGTATATGATGGGAATGGTTGATAGGGGTTATGTCGCCATGCCTTGAGTATTTGATAGTCCATGTAGATTGAATATTATTGTGCAGGATACATCGTGTTTCTATCTACCATACCCTTGGTCAATATCATTTGCCGTGACTAATAAAAAATGTATAGGTTTTTTTTGGTTGGTAAATCAAATAACTTCTCCCGCTCTGGATAGGGCGAGAGGGAGTGTCAGACTTTTACCGACTAAAACCCACCTGCTTAGTTGCCTTTTTTCGATCCAGGATCGTGGCAAGTCTTTGAGTAATCCTGGTACCCATCTTGTACCTATCCAGATCTTGACTATCATTCTACCGTCGTATCGGTATAACACGGTATTTTGGGTAAATCTGGTACAAAATCTGCCATATCTCTTTTTTTTGGGAATAATTTGAATAATACCTATTCTTTCCCAAACTGTGAGCCTCGATTCAACAATCTCCTTTTAGTTGAAAAAACTAGTACATGATTTCTTTGACTTTAAAATAAAACGACGTCATATTGAAATATTGGTGACAATTTCACAATAATACTTACTTTATAAATTAATTACCCTTGTCATAAAAATATAATTTACATTATAAAGAGTATTGTCGATTATAACATATATTTATTTATTTATTAGCTGACCCGGACTTCGTACCGCCGATTTTTTTTTCGTTCTCACCTTTTAAACCTGAGCTATAACGAATATTTCAAGACCAAAATTGGCCAAATCGGTCCAGCCATTCTCGAGTTTTAGCGAGACTAACGAACAGCTATTAATTTTTATATATAAGAAGATGTACACACAAATACTTAAAAGCGAAAAGAACAAATATAGATAGAAGAGCTGCATATTTCAAACGAAATTTCTTCCAGCAGACTTGCAACTATATGCTTGCGACTGTATTGGATTAGAGATAACACAGTGTGTTCATACTTTTTTTCTCAAAATATTAAAAGTCATAATACGCTTTAATTATTTCCGATCTCTAACTAGAAAATAAATCTCGCATACAATCAATATGTACGGACCAGACGAGTTATTAGCCAATAGCCAGTCGTTTCACACGCCAAGCCAATAACCCTGGTGCGCCGGCGCAGCATATATATGCAGTAGTCAACCATAGATACCATGTGCGAACGAGCCTGTGGTCGCAACCGACAGCCAGACCGCACTTCCGCGATGACATTCTCTATGGTTAGTGATGTTATTTTCTCTATGGTTAGTGTTGGGAAATATTGTGGGAGATTTATTTCATGTGATCATAGAATATTAAAATTTCTTTTAGAGTATCTTTAGAGATTGCTTTAGATAGAGAATTTTTTATTGGTAGAGGAGTTGATAGATATGTTTTTTTTCTTATTAAAAAAAATAAATAATACAAACTATTGCTTAACTGCGATCACACCTGATGGTAGTAGTGATGGTGAGGCGCACTAGTTTATTAAAAGCCTAGTTCAGTTCATAATTTGTCGTTGGTCCTTCGGTTACTCATTAGACACTGACAGAAACTCGCTTCAAACGTAAATGGGAAATATTTTTTTCAAACAAGTCGTGGTGATGAAAATATTATATTTTCTTTATTCATAGTATAAACATATAAATAACATTATCAAATATTAAAAAAAAATATTTAAAAATATAAAAAATAGTGTCCCACCGGTATCGGGAACAGGGCCCGGTGGTTATATATTTTATTATTATGAGCTTGTTGTGACCCACTACATGGCAACGGCCTCCCTTCCATTCTTTTCTGTCCTTAGCCTAAAAGATTGGCCAGAAATATTGGTCAATCTTTTAGGTAGGAGCCCAACTCGTCAAGCTACCTCCTTCTGGGCCTACTGGAACTGTGCAGGCTACATCTGCCACATTTCGCAACGGAATTGGGCGAAGACAATCCCTGACTGGATTCCGAACAGCGGAAACCGGCTACGCTACAGGGCCAGAAGAAGATGAATATAAACTTCTTATAATATTTTTAACAACTTTGCCAAAATAGACGTAAAACTTGTCATGTGCAGTGCCAATTTAAACTCAATTGTATTTTTGTAGTCGTCATGAATGGTTCTTTAATTACAGTAAATACCGACATTTGCAGTTCAGTGAAACTGAGCGAAAAATAGAATTGACCGATATGACCTCAGTGTACTGGGAAATTTACTAAAAATGTAGTGCATTTTTATTATCGTGTTGCTAAAAATAATCTGTTTACAAGTTCTAATTGCAGTTTGTGCTTGTATGTTGTATCAGAACATACCTACATTACAGATATTTTTTTTTATTATTGAATGGCTCGTTTTTGGCCACTATTTCACTTGATGGTAAGCGATGATGTGGTCGATGATATAGCTCGCTTGTCCAGAACATATTAACTCTTGAATTATAGACTCGCTAAGTTGTACCTCTATTTGAATCATATATCCTAATTCAGGTCTACCAAAGATCTCAAGATTTAGCCGATCAATTTTTTTTCAAAAAACGTTGCTCTACTCTAGGAATTACTCCTATCTGGGGGTGCGTCCACAAACATTTAAACACACGTACGGAAAAACTATTTGTAGTTCATACAAATATTTGTTCCGAGCGGGAATCGAGCTCGACACGTAGCCAATCGCTCAACTACTGCGGCAATCTTGCCGCCTCATTATAATATTAGTTACAATTATTTGAAGAACTTCAATACATCGATAACTTATTTCTAATCAGGAAACACTTGACTACAAGGCTACAAGAAACATACTAAGTTTAACAGGAAAATCTGGTTAAAAGCAGTTTAATAATCCTGCTGTAAAGGCACATCCCTACGAGTATATCTCATAGAACATATCAACTGGATGCGACAACAAACTAGTCTTTATAAAAAGCAATTCACTCCTGTGTGAAGGACTGCGCCCACTAGAGCGTAACAATTTGATCAATGTATGTGACTTGAATGCTTAGTGGCTATTCAATCACGTGGAATTGACGGACATTAAATTGCATGCTGATTTTGATTTAGATGTAAGTGAATAAGTTGTTTGATCAATAGTTTTTGGTTTTAAATTAACTTCGATGAATAACATTTGACCTCTGTGTTATCTTACACCCTTGATTACGTAAGTTACATAAAAGTACTTAATTTGGTAATACTTTTGAACAATATCTTCTAAATTAAAATGAATACAGGTATTCGGGTATAGCAACCTGAAGCTTCACTTACAAAATAATAAATTTAAGGATCAAGAGCGAGCTTGTCAATAATAAAAAAAAAGTTCTGGGAGAATTCTAGTTCAGCCTTTTGATATTTATGACCCAGTATAACACTATCAATATTTTTATTTATACTAATTATCTCATTGTCTTTCTAATATCTAATCAAACATACCAAGTTCCAGATAAATCATGATTACATACAGTAGCCATTTCAGTCTAGTGCACCTAAGCCTGTTTTTTAGCCATTACCTAAGTAATAACTCAGTCTATGGTACCCAGTGGTCCTCAGTTGCACTCAGTGGTGGGTCGATGCACCATGCTACAAGTATGACGTGATGTCACATTCTGAGCTTTTTGTCTGAGTGAATTTGATTCGAAATGATAGGATTTTAAGCTAGCTAGTGGGTTGGTTTCCTTATGTCGGAGAGAGTACTTAACTAGTTTATTAGTTTTTAGAAAAGTATAGGTAATTTATTATTATGTTTTCTGGAAAGTTTTTTTTACGTGGGAAATCATCAGATGAATGAGGTCTAGGGCGGAGCGGGTAAAAGTTTGACACGCCCTCAAGGAACATAGGAGTGGGTTTTAGTCAAGTAAAAGTTGACTAAAACTCACTCCTATGTTCCTTCTTTGCCTTGCGTTCCAGGACCCAGTGTTTTCCTTTCAGAAGCGGAATTCGGCTTCCTGCTGGGCCATTACGCTTTGACTGACATCTCTATGAGGCGCGCGTGGAACACTTGCTTGCTGCAACTTTTTTTTTAAATTGATATTGTGACCAAATGACATTGGCATAGTGTTGTTAACTTACGGGCACCAGCCACTTCTAAATATATGTTAATAAGGGGTTATTCCCAAAGGTCCATGAGTCCGTTGTTCTCATAAAATGAATGTTCGAACATCAGTTCCCAATGAGTCCATATCATTTTAAAATATTCAATATTTTCCTTCCCTACGAGTCCGGAATACATTATTCTAGATGCATGTCTCCAAAAAGGTGAATAGTCATAAACAGGAAAAAAAACAGTTTTCAATCTTACACTAAAATAGAATTAATATAAATTACAGTTTCAGAATTACCAAAGTAAATCAAAATAATCGTAGTTCGTAACTATTTATTTTTCCCAAGGCTTACAAATTGATTAAGGTAAACAAGGAATTATCTTTACTGACTGTACCTAGTTTGGAAAAATCTTGTGGACCCATTGGGAATTGATGTAGGAACACTTTAATAATTTATTTCATGGACTCGTTGGGAAATGGATAACATTAGAATCATGGACATTTGGGAACGACCAGTAAAAGAAGTATTCATTTAATCGTAGAAAAATATTTTTAAAACCATATTGCAGTTCTGTTTACAAAATATGTCCTGTATAACTGACAACGCGCACTCATGTTACATATAACAATTTCCTATTCAGTCGGATATAAATAAACATTGCATTCGTCTTAATACAGAATCACTGGTTTCCTGTTGATGTTTTGTTTATGGAAACTGTGACTCAATTTCGTAGTTGATTCTAGTTTTATAAACAGGATATTACATGGTATACAGGTGGAATTGAAGGAAATCGTGCCTTTACTGGCACACTTCCTTGAGTTAAATCCAAGTTTGATTACAGTTCTAAATAGAATCTAAGGTCCTTCTTACAATATGTACGCAAAAAAAAAAAAACAAAAATCTGTCAAGCCGTTTTGGAGGAATTCGATAACAAACACTGACACGAGATTATTATACAACATTATTTTTAGTATATGTAATAATCAGTAACTGAATCGCTTCCAATAATTCTTACACCATGTTTTTTTTTATGGTAGGTAAAATCATCCAATGACAAATCCCGACCTTGGGTGGAGCGGGAAGTAGTGTCAGACTCTTACTGACTAAAAACCTACCCCGTTCCTTCGTAGCCTATAGTGCCGGGGCTGAGCCTTCCTCTCAGAAATCGGCCCTTGACCCCAGCAGGCTTCGACCCTGCCTGCCTGCAGTTAGCAGGATTCTTACACCATGTTACATTTTTTTAAAAAGGTCACAAGACCACAGACACTAAATATAATACAGGTCACGCAGGTCATAGCGGGTACTAGTGCCAGTGCACAGATTGGTGTGGGAGCAAAACAACCTCTCAGTCGCTCGGAAGGCCCGGTGACCATGAGTTTGCGAAACGAAACGTTGCTTACAATGGGCCTCATCAGAAGACATAAAGTCACCCAAAGGGCAATGGAAAAGGCTATGCACAGAGTTTCAATAAATGCAAAATATAAATTTTAAAATACATTTATTCGATAAATTATAAATTGTGTCATATTTTATGCACAAAGAAATTAACTATCAGAATATGATTATGTATGTACTTTAAGTATCTATACTTTGTACTCATGTTTTCTAATAACATGTTTCTTGTTATGCACCTACCACATTGTCTCTTCACCACCCTAGGTTGACTGGAAGAGAATGCCTAAGGCATTAAGTCCGTCTTTGTACTTTGTTGCATGAAGATTAAATAAATAAAATAAATAAATAAATAAAATGATGAGCAGGTATATATTTATACAAAGTTATAATTAATGGTCGTTTTTGAGTTATGTCATCCTGGTTTCAAATGAGTGATATTATATTGTATTATATACACGGAAAATCTATGAAAAAACAAATTAGTATTAACGTCGGCAGCATAATTGCCGGTTGGGGTTGGTTGGGGGTTGTCCTCTCCAACGCTGTTTAACCTGTACGTAAATGACCTCATAGTCGAGCTCAGCGGCATGCGTGTCGGTTGCCGTGTGGGGGGTGTTTGTGTGAACAACATCAGCTACGCGGACGATATGGTGCTGCTGGGCCCGACTGCGAGGTCAATTGGAGAGATGCTGAAGGTTTGCGAAGAATACGCCGCATCACACGGTCTGGTATATAATGTGAAGAAAACCGAGTTCATGGTCTTTAAGGCCGCCGGCAAGTGCCCTGACACCATTCCTTCAATTGCTTTGAACGGTATAAACATCAAGCAGGTAACGAAGTTTAAATATCTGGGCCATATACTTGTCGACGACCTTAAAGACAATGACGACGTGGAGAGGGAGCGCAGGGCGTTGGCGGTTCGCGGGAACATGTTGGCGCGCAGATTTTTTCGTTGTTCAGATCAGGTCAAAATAACCTTGTTTAAAGCGTACTGCCAAGGCCTGTACACGGGAAGTCTGTGGTTCAGCTGTTCGCGTAGGTCGCTGAGCGCCTTGCGAGTCCAATATAATAATGTTTTCAGGATGATGTTGAAACTCCCTCGTTTCTGTAGTGCCTCGGAGATGTTTGCCCAATCGCATACAGATGGTCTTCATGCGATCATCAGAAAGAAGGTGGCATCGCTTGTGGGTAGGATTCGAGGGAGTGAAAATAGCATCCTGAAAATCATTGCCGAGGATCCGAGAGCTCCTGTGCTGAGGCATCTCATAAGGAATCATTGTCCGCCTGAGATGCCCCGTAAGTACATGACTCACTAATGACCGAGGACGTATTTAAGTTTTATAAGTAGTCTTAAGTTTGTTACTAATCCTATTTTTAAGTTTTAGCATGTAAGTTTTATACTAACAAAATGGTACCTTTGTTGTCCAATTTAATAAAGATTATTATTTATTATAATACAATGAAGATTTATTTGAACAGATGCAGTACAGCACGTTTAAAATGATTTACAATCCAGATGATGACGTGTAGATAATAATAGTTCATTATGGTTTTTATGTTATTTCTCACGAGGATGGCTGGCTTCTTGTTACATATCCTGCCACCCTGAGGGCTGCGGTGGGAACTATTCTTGTCTATTTTTAGTCCTTAGTTTTATGGGAAGGTACAAGATTGAGGCAGGATTTAATCGCATTAATATTAGAATGATTTTCCAACGGGCTATGAAGCGCAGTATAACATGAGTTAAGCATTTTCATTAAAAGAGCCAAAAACCTAGCTGAGAGCCCATGTCACGAGCAGCATGATACCAATGGCAGAGGTAATTGCAGCCGTTGACATAGGCTAAGGACTCACGAAGACTAAGCAGTTTTTATTCGTGGCCGCCGCGGTTGCGGGCCCGCAGCTTCTGTAGAATGCAGATATCATCATCATTTCAGCCGAAAGACCTCCACTCATGGACATAGGCCTTCCCCAAGTGTCGTCACAATTAACGGTCCTGTGAAAGTTTCTGGAGTGGCGACCGCGTACGTGAATGCAGATATATATGTAAAAAATTAAAGCATATTTCAGGACACGTTTTACGCCCGCGGTTGTTGCGGCTCCCATTGCCGGCAGGGCGTCTTCTAACCGCATGTCTTGCGGTAATCACACGCCAGGTTGTAGTTTGCGGGCGAAATTTGCAACCGCTGCGTAACCGCACAAACTGCGGTCTCGTGAGTTTAGAATTAAAACAGCGGTTCCCTTAACCGCGGCGGGCGCGGTTGAAAACCGCTTCGTGAGTTCTTAGCCATATTTATTTAATTAGTTGGAATGTTGAGGGCTGCGAAAAAGAAGTACTAAAAGTAATGATATTATTACGGCATTTTTTATTTCAATGACACAAACTGTCGTACTTATTTTAGCCCTATTGCCGCTAAATGTAATAAGCTAATTGTTTCTTCATAATAATCCATAATTGCTCTCGTCCTACGAACAAATCCGCAAGAAACGGCTTGTGACTAGGACAAAGCACAAAAAAATAACTTATATGTGTATCTTAAAAAACAGTTATCAATATTCTCATTTTTGAGACCGTTAAAAATCACCCAAAAAAGATGCGGGCAAAATTACTTTTCCACGATTTTTCAAAGTGGCATGACGAACCGTTTGAACCAGTAGCATTCGTATGTAAATTAATAACATATTAGAGACAATTTGTTCTAGAGGGATGTTGGGACATACAGACAGACATGCGGGCAGACTAATTCACGGCTCTTCGATTAAGTAATGGCAGGGAATTGAACATCAATTTATCAGTTAAGTCGTTATTAAGAGAGCTTCGTGCGGTTTTTAGCGTTTTCGATTGATTCTGATGTATTGGGCTGAGTGTTAATAAATATTGATTAAGGCCAGTTAAGATGGTTTGCGGTGAAAAGTGTTGTTTTCGTTTTCTTTGGTATTGACTGCAACTATCTGACATGAAACCCTATCGATTTGTAAAGATAAAAATGAAAAATAAGGTACTTTTTTTAAAAGAAATTAATTTTGTACATGCGTATATTAATTCGAGTGTTAGAAAAAAATACTTTATATTTTTTATTTAAAAAAAAATACTCTATATTTTTTTTATTTTATTTTATCTTTATAAATCGATAGTGTTTCATGTACCGAATCGATCTTCCACGGGATTAAAACGACCAAAACTTAACGGTGTATATCGGCCATAGTAGGGTCATCAATGAGTTTGTCTTGAGTACATACCGGAGTTAAACTACCAATTGTTTATTTTTGTTTTAGTCCCATTTAATCCACTGGATGCGGGTTTTGTGGACTCATTGGTTTTGTAAGTTCTTGGTTCTGCCAGTTTCAAACTCTGTCTTCAATGCAGCAAAGAAGATCTTCAGCTGAAATGATTAATTATTTTTACTGATCAACATTAAAGTAATTGATGACTTTTCAATTTGTTTTTTTCGATAACTGCTATTTTTACACTAGGAATTATTCTTGTATCGAGGGTGCTTTCACTAATATGTAAACTCACATACAAAAGACAAACAGGAAGGAACTTAGATTATCTGTAGGTCATAAATATTTATTTTGCACGGGAATCGAATTTATGACACCGGACACGTATTTCAGCAGTCAATCGCTTTACCATTACGCCAACCTTGCCATCAGGTTCAGATTATTAAGTGATAAAGTTAGTGTCAGTGCGCCATGCCTTTTTAACCGACTTCAAAAAGGAGGAGGTTATATTTATATATTATGTTTGTTTACCGTTAGTTAGTTAGCTAGTGTGACGGCTGACAGGACAGAATGAAAGAAAAAAACCGTGTTGCGCCGAACCCAAGTAATATGGGACAAGGGCAGGAAGAAGAAGAAGATATCTGTTTACTATCATTTCAATTGTTACCTCTTTTCTCACGCACCAGCTGCCGCGGGGATTCCGATTTCGATGGTAGCTCGCTGTCCGGAGGCCCAGCATGCTAACTGCAGGCAGGCAGGGTTGAAGCCTACTTTGGCCAAGGGTCTGCTTCTGAAAGGATCACTCGGCCCTGGTATGAAAGGCAACGAAGGTACGGGGTGGGGTTTTAGTCAGTAAGAGTCTGACAGTATCTCTCGCCCAAGGGCGGGGGATATCATTGGATGATTTTATCCACAAGCAAAAAAGCTCTTTTCTAGCTATATAAATCAGCTTCCACAAAATTCACCCAAACGTCTCTAGACACTTTTCAATTGTCAAATTACGGTTGATATCAACAAATCAGTATCACAATTAAGACCACATCTTGTCTTGCCAATCCTTTACTCGCAATTAGCTGCACCGTCTTATGCAAAACTTAGATGATGATTAATGACGTTTTGATTGCACTCTCGACTTATTTACTGAAGTGAGGTTTTAATTGGCGTAATCATTCCGTCCTAGAAAGAGCTCAATACCTTAGTATCATTTTTAGTTGCAATTCTGTGTTTTATTATTTACTAGCGACCCGCCCCAGCTTCGAACGGGTAAGGGCCGGTTCAAATCACTGTTTTGTTTGTATGAACTTCGCTCGGGATTATGTCGTCTTCGCGGCCCCAAAACAGCGGTTTTATTTATATATATAAAAAAAAAACAACTATTCAAGATTTTTGTTCTTGCGAAGCGCTTTTAAATAACAAACTTTATTTGTTTTTTGTAACTTTCAAATAGTTCCGTAATGTAATCTCGTAGATAAATACGTTTAAAATCGTAAATTAGGGTCAGATTCGCGATTGTTTTTTTATCGAGCCAACTAATTTATATCGTGTTTTCATTTTTTCCAAGCCCTTGGCCATATAGTCAATTTTAATAAAATAAATTTTCATGGTGTTCTCTTTTTACATTTGTGGATTTCCATAGGTTTAAAAAAGGTCAAAATGAGTAGAACCGGGCCTTAAATGTATTATGCATGCTTACCTACACTTTACAACTAATAATTAAGAATTAAAAATTGACCTGTCTTAAATATACAATTATTAAACGTATAACCTAAAAGGGAAGAGCGCTGCTGTCTGAGACACAGATATTAAGTTATCTATTTCAGATGCAGATGTTCATTGTATTGTATTGAATTTTATACAGACATTCCTCTTGAATCACTCTATCTATTGAAAAAACTGCATCAAAATCCTTTGCGTGGTTTTAAAGATCTAAGCATACATAGCGACAGACATCGGGAAGCGATTTTGTTTTATACTATGTAGTGATTTAAACTTCAGGTACATATGCAGATTTAATGTAATAAGGCATTCTCTACCAATCAACCTTTGGTTTTGATTTTGGTATATATACCCTCATTGCGTATTATGTTTTAATTTATATATTAGTTCATGTTAGTGGTCTTATGGTTTTAAAATTATATCATTTTAGGGAGTGAATGTTAGTACTTTGATAGGTATCGAAAAAAATCCCTAAGCTGATCCCGAGCGATATATCGAGGAATACAAACAGAAATGTACGGAAAAGCATTTAACAATTTAACAGTACCTATATAGTCACAATATAATAATATTTTAAAGTCGTCCTACAACTTAGAAAAAAAAGTAATTAAGAAAAGAGAAATAATTCATTAATTTATTTAACTATAAAAGAAGAAAAGAATAAGGAAATAGAAGAATATGTACAAGTTGAGGCTTATTTCTATAGATATCTCTTCTAGCATACCTGCGAAAGAAGAGTTGGAACAAAAGTGAGAATTTAGTAAAAATTTTTTTTTTCGTTCTGTGTGTTGAATAGAAAATACAAATAAATACGTAAATAATTTGACTTACTCATTAAATTATTAAAATTTCGTTTCAAATATAACTCATCCTTCATTCTATGTGTATTTTAAAATTATACTATTTGGAACAGAAGCGCTGCAGTAAAACCAAGTTAAATCAGTAAGTTAAGTGCATTTTACGAGATGCACCGGGTGCGCGCAGTTGCACAGGCGCTGAAAACAAGCTATTTACAATATTCCCCTGCTGAGCACCGCTTTTGATCTTTGTTTGCCCCGTTTTATACTAATTTTAAACGTTTTTACAAAAAAAAAAGACGATCACTGGTTTAACAGCGGATTTAGAACACTGCGATGGTCATAATTTTGTGTTTTATTTAGGTTTTTTGAGTAACACCGAAACAATTTTTTATATTTATATTGTGTGATTGTTTTATATTTTGCTGTAGCCAGGATACTTTAGTAATGGCCTACTAAAGTCATAAAATGACACAGGTAATTTTGAAATTAATGGCAGATTATCTTGCCTCAGTGAAAAATTTTAACAATAGTATGCACCAGGTAAATTTAAAATACAGAAAGCAAAGTAAACTATTTATTGCACTTATAACTTCAGTAATTGCTTATTTGTGACATATTACTAAAAGATATGTTAGTATACAAGTGGGTGGATGGAGAGGTGGAGGGAAGCCAAAGAAAAGATAGTTAGATTCTGTTAGGAATTATAAGAAAGAAAAGGGTGTTAAGAAAGGGAAAGGGAAAGATGGTGATGCTTGTGAGTGACAAAGTAAATATAATATTTCAGCAGACAGATAAACCACATGGATTTGATTAATACTTACTAATATGAATTTTGTTAAAATCCAGACACTAACTATTAGAAACAAATTTAAAACTAGACTTCTATAACCATAAAATAATATTCTGATCCCAAAACTATTCCGGTAAGAATTTGAAATACACTTGGCCTGTCGCTAGTCACAAAATGTATTGAATGCTGAGATTTTTGCAAAAATGATTGCAATCAGTTATCAATTTTGATTTGCCTCAATATTTACTCTCAATGATATGATCCATACTGACACAGTTATCCATGATAAAATGTTGCAAGACGATCCCAGCATATTTGTAGGTCATTCACCTAAAACGTGAAGTATCTGATCTACAGACTCATATACTTTATCTTTATCTAAATCGTGAAGAAAGATCTACTCGACTGATAATATCGTTTGAGCCAAACCTATAAATATTTTGTTGGATGTGCCCAGCATATCTTAACACCTTGAAATAGTACGATTCATAAGACGTAGTTCTTTGAGAATCTGTAGTGTTAAATAAAAAATGTTACAAGATCGGACCTTCAAGCTTCATTCTTATCTCTACAATTAAAAAAAATACACAGTGTTGGCTGTGTGGTAACAGCCCTGACTTAAGAGTCGCGGATTCAAACCCAGTACGCGTATTAATTTGTGTAATTTATTTCTTCACCACTGCTCTCAAAACGGTGAAGGAAAACATTGTGAGGAAGCCTGGAACCAAAAATTCGAAGACATGTGACATCCACCAACCCGCACTGGGCGCGCGTGGTGGATTACGGCCCATTCCCTCCCGTAGAGAGGAGGCTTGAGTCCCAAATGCTAATGCTAAAAAAGATACGGTAATTTCTATCATATAGACTGAAATATCGACGTTGGTTGTTCAGAATATTCATGAGATTTTATTGAAATATGTAATGAATATTGTTCGGACTTTTATTAGTAAAATTTCGTAATAAGTCTTTCTAGCAAATTTTAGCATTTAAATCATACATGAGTCCATATTCTCCCGCTACACAACATACAACACAACACGCAAAACACAACAACAACTCAACATAATTTAAGAGTATGTTGTTAAAAATGCAAACGCGTATACGCGCGTTTCTAAATATATAAAACTGTTATAATATTAGAAATTAATGAAATTATTAGAAATAAAATTAAATCAAACTAAATTAAAGAGATATGCTATAATGATGACGATGCTATAATGATGATGATGCTATGATGCTTTAATTTTATTGTGTATTGAAACAATACTAAAGATGGACAAATGGCATTTCAATAAAGCATCTAATATAAGCAACGAGCAACGGCCTCTGCCAACAGTAAATTTTAAGCAATTTTCTCGAAATTACTTAGAAACATGAATTATTTAGATTGATGATAACTAAAACAATCAACTTTGGTTTATTATTACACCTACATAAAACATACCATAAAATCATTGGAACAGAAAAGAGAAATCGTTTTAATACAAAATTACAGCTAATTTAATACCATTGTTTTCCTAATTATCATATTGTTTGAAGCTATTGTAACAGAATAAAGAATTTAACTCTGGCCAGT
Source organism: Leucania comma (assembly GCA_958295575.1). Taxonomy (NCBI): domain Eukaryota; kingdom Metazoa; phylum Arthropoda; class Insecta; order Lepidoptera; family Noctuidae; genus Leucania; species Leucania comma. Next base: position 14,279,799 of record OY282477.1, on the reverse strand, counting down.
ATATTTTGAAACCCGAGGGCAATCTTACAAAAAACTTTGGCCAGTATATTTTGATACCTGAGGACCATCTTGCTCTGCTTTGACTTAAATACTTCGACAACCGAATTTAATTTACTAAAACTATTAAATTGATTGATTAATTGATTGATAAAATGCTCATTAGAAGGTCTATCTGCTAAAATAATTTTAGTTAATAATAATAACATTAAAGAGCCTTTTTCCGTTCTCATGTTGCCAACTGCTGATACTCAATCCAGAAAAATAATAATAATTGGTCAAATTGTCAAAGTATCAATTTCGGATGCACTTGTCAGCGTTCCCAAACGGAAGCGGTTGGTTGAGCCGCCATTTTGCATCCGTGCGGCGCGTGCGCAATACAATTACGACTCTTGCGCACCCCACGTTTTAAATTTAGAACGCTTCCGCGCGATCCCTTGACGTGTGACAGTTTGTAAACTATTGGTTTCAGGAACATGTTGCTACTGTGAATCGCAAGTACTGCGGTTTAGTTCATCGACCTATATTCTTGCGATAGACAAGCACGTTCATATAAACTATTTGTCAAAATACTGAAAAGTTCAAACAAAAAATCGCTGCAGCGCTAGATTGCCATTATGTCGTCTAACAAAACTTTTAAAACTTACAGCGCTAAGACAGCTTATAGAGGATACTTTGTCGCGACCAAAAGGTCTAAAGCGCCATGCATTTCCTAGTACTTACGCGTTTCGTTCAACTTAGTGCAATGACATGTCATCTATATAGATTTTTATACCGCAGAAGGGACACAGTTTCTTGCCTACAATACTTCATTACAATAATACTCTATTTCAAAATGTAATTATAGTGTATGTAAAAACGAGATCTAAATAACAGTAAAATAAATAAATAAATCAGTAATCACTGATAAGACTACAAGTACAACTGAACCTAATTCAAATATAAGGTAATCCTAAGTGCTAACGAATGACAGCATGCTTAACAACAAAACTTACCAATGAAAACTGATACCTCATGATTTGCTGACATTTCGTCGTAATTTATTTAAAAAAAAATCATTGTTATTAATTATACAAAAAAAGAAAGAGCATTAAATAAAATATTTAAAAATTTCAAACAGTATAAAAGACCGTGCGAAGTCTGTATTTGGTAAACTAGCTGTAGGTAAAAACCTAATTCAGCTTTTTGTGGGAGGGACCATCTGCATGTTTTAGTCTATGATTGTAAAATGGGGAATAGTTTAAATAAAATAATACCTTTTCTATCGTACTATTACGATAGTAGAAGCTATTACATTGCTTGAACAACCGATGGTTTTACTTACTTGACTATAAAATTATTATATATGTCCAAGTTCATTTAAATTTGTATTTATAAGCGTCGCTCTGACACTGCATGAACGTCAAAACTGCACTAATGCCATCAATGTAAAAGTGTTCGGCCTGCAGGTCAATTAAGTGAAGTAAAGTGACTGTACGGCACGCCTCATCTAGTGCGTAGTACATATATATCAATGGTTTAGTTACATTTATATTTTGCGTCTGATGGTCAAGTTTTGTGTTTACGTTGCAGATTATTTTGTACAGGTTGAACTTAACTCTGAAGTACTTTTACTTACAATATAACATGATTCTCTATAAGAGCTATGTTATTACATAAATCACAAGATTTTTTTGCCTTAACACCCATTAAAAGTTGTTTTTTTCTTTTTTAATTGATATAAACTAGTGCTTGGCTGCGATCCCACCTGATGGTAAGTAGCAATGCAATCATTGTAGGCGCACTAGTTTATTACCTAATAGCCTATTCACTCTGGCCTTGAAGACACGAAGACCGCAGCAGACAAATTGTTCCAGTCCTTCGATGTACGCGGTATAAACGACGTGGCGTAACGCGAGTTTGATGGCATTGCACCTTAATCTATCGGTATATGTATATTTGTATGCTACATTTTCAGAATTTCAAATCATTCTACAAGAATGGTAAATCACAATCTTCCATAAAATTCACTTTCTACATAAAATTGTCCACAAGTCCCAGAATTATCTACAATAATAACGAATGAGGAGAATAACGTGATGTTACTGACGGCTATCTAGCTAACAGCGCCATAACTTTCAGCTGCGGGTTTCAATAGTAAAAGTACGTTTAACAGAACGAGGTGATGCCATAATACGTTACATTTTTATGTCCTCCCACACTCGGGTAGATCAGGGATGGCAGGGATCGTAAACATGCCAATGATGAACCAGACAACGTAGCTGTTTCTTTAAAAGTAAATAATGTTTTGGTTGATGAAATATTGAATGGTAAAGATATCATAACCATTTTAGGCAAAATGCAACTCAATTTTATTAATATCGTTGAAAGAGACTGGAAAATTATACCTTAGCTTCAGAGTCAACGAAGACTCGATATATACCAGTGCAATACGTTGTTAAATTTAGGGCGAAACTTGAAAATGTGAGTTATAAGTACTTTGTCTTGTTTGATTAAAAAAATGTTTATCGAGCCAAAAATAAATTTACAGCTCATACGAACAATATCATCATCAACACTATACTTAATTGCCTTCTTTTTGTATTTTTACAAGCTTTTATTTAGTTTCATCTGACCGATGTTTGTCTGTGATCAAATCTTTCAAATTAAATTTGATCTACTTCTCAATTACCGATTGAGCTAAAATTTTGCATGCATGTGTAAATCGTGTGACAATGCAATATTATGAAGACATGAAACTGATCTGATGATGATGGAAACGGAAAGTACCTATAGTAACTCGGTAGTTAAACGACACAACCCCACTGAGTTGGACTCGTTTTATCCGTCTTGACAAGTAGGTATTTTGGTGCCATAGCCAGGGTCTGATGATGGTATTATACCAGGCTATAAAAGCTTTCTATGAAAAAATGATTTTCATTGGAAACTTGTTTATCTTATTCTTCTATTCTTACACCATCATCAAAATGGTCACAAACTTATTCACGCCAACCTTGTCCACTCTCCCTTCAAGCTCCTCAGACTGTGACATAGTAAATATTAACGTCTTATCCTCTACAGAAAACCATCTAATAACCTTACCATACACGATCATCCATGATTTATTAGCATCCACGGTAATTATAGCGTCTAGACGATCGTGTGATTAGATCTGTTATGATGTAGGTTACACTTGTGGGTGAAAGGAATTGTACACTCTTCCTTTCGATTTGTTTGCAGAAACTAGATTGTCTGGCCCTTTGTCTGGATTTTAAGTAAGCGCAGTTATTGCGTCTTTCTTGATTGTATCTTTCTTGTAGACTTCTCTAAATAGCTGTAGATACATCGGGATTTATATCATCTTCAGGAGCGGACTTTTTGCTAACTTTAGCAAAATTCTCTAAGTAGATTATGGTCATGGTCTAAGTTTCATATAAATTACTCCTTATATTTGTCATTTCTATTTTAAGTTCTTTAAGTTTCTTGTGTTTCTTTGCTAGACTTCCATTTTAACATTCATCTTCATCTTTCATCACCAATCACTGGGCTCAACTTGAGGAAACCTCACAAAACTGTATGTTATCAGATCAACACGATCAATTTCTCACTCCACCTTCAAACAATGGGTTCAAATAAAACTATTTGTACTACCAACATAAAAATTAGTTCGTAGTCATTAAATCCTTTCGGGTGCGCAAACGCAGGGAGTGGAACGCGTGAAGATCTTCGATAGGGACCTCTGTGGAGCCCTTCATGAATATGGATGAAACGCACTTACTCTGGAGATGGATAGCGAGTTGGTTTCCGTTCGGGGTGCGTTTGTTTATGAGCTAGGGAATGAAAAGGAAAGGCGAAGGAAGGAAGTTGTTGTAAATGTCGGGCATTTATCGAATGTTGTGTGTGGATGCTTGCGTATTTGCAAAGTGGGTAGTCTGTTGCTAGGGCCGATGTCCGCTAGGGCCGATACCCGGCTAGGGCCATGAAAAATTTCAGAAAAATTCACAAACTCATGGTCCTAGAAAGCAAAGGGCTAATAAAAAATTCAGGTGTGGTTTTAGTCAGTAAAACTGACACGCCTGCTCGCTCTACCCTAGAGAGAAAGAAGTAATTGGATGATTGCCCATCTCAAAAAAAGTCGCACATGCAACAATAAAATGATATTTTTTAGATTGTACTATATGTTTTAGAGATTTCGTGTGTTTGTGAATAAGTTACTATGTAGAAAACAAATCAGTTAAGTCAACGTGTTTGAAGCATGGCATTAGTTACACTACATTTACCCAACTATCATAGAGTATATACATTGGGGGTTCCTTCAGTTCTTTAGAATGGGCTACGAAAAATTACTAAGCAAATCATTATTTGTTTTATTCGTTATATTTTTTTTTTCTACGTTAATAATAATTTTATTCCATTATATCTAAAGAAATAAACAATAAAGCTTAGGTATATATACAAACTAAAAATAATAAAATGTACAAACGGGTAAAAAAACAACTTCTATGGTATCAAAAAAATTCATCCACATTGATGTCAATGGAAACAGTGCCGTAAATTCGTTATCTAAAAACGTAACTGCGAACATAAAAAAGTAAAACAATAGCTATTGTAATTTTTTCTATTCTTAATTATGGAAAAACTTTTCTTTTTGTAAAATTACTGAATTTCATAAGAACCAAAATTGTTCGTAAGTATCTACACCACATAACTATATAGCTTTGAAAGAGCGAAGTGCCCCAACACAAGCAATTTTTTCTAAAAGGTTACTGCAACTAACTTGTAAAGGAAATTATTTATATTAATATTTGTAAGTGCTTCATAATTTCCTAAAAAAACTATTACTAACTATGGCATATGGCGTTGCGCCATCGGTATTTACATGGTGGACATCCCACCCATACGTACAAAGCGTTTTGGAAACACATTCATTATGCGTACAGCTCAGGAGTGGAATTCACTGCTGGAAAGCCAGAGGAAATAGGTTACTTCTAGGCAAGCGTGATCCATCTTCGGCCACTTCATCGCTTATCATCAGCAGAGATAGTGGTCAAACATGAGCCTATACATAATAAAGAAAAAAATATGTGAGAACTTGACGGTTATATCTACAAAAGCGTAGATATAAAAGTGCTATCATTTCCTAATCGTCACTTGACATGTCAATCGTTTAGCCATGTAAAGGTGTGAAAATGCTACAATAGGGGATTATAGCGATGATAATGATAACATTGATAGGGTCACAGAGTAAGGAAATACCTTGGCGGCCGCTGCGAAGAGACCATTGAATTTTGAGGAGACTGAATTTAGAACAATGGTGCGAGCAATGGTGGCCGAGTGGTAACGGCCCCGACTTACGAGTTGTAGGTCGTGGATTCAAACCTAGCCAGGCGCAGTACTTTGTTTAATTTATTTCACCACCTCTGCTCTCAAAACGGTGAAGGAAAACATAAGGAAACCGGCATATCCTAGAACCAAAAATTTGAAGACATGTGACATTCATCAACCCGCATTGGTCCCGCGTGGTGGATTACGGCCCATTCCCTCTCCTAGAGAGGAGGCCTGAGTCCCAGCAGTGGGAACATTATAAGGCTGATGCTATGCTATTGCTAGAGCATTGTCAGTTTTCAATACCTAAGTACAAACTATTAATAAATCAGTGGGTGTAACCATATCATCATCATGTCCCTACCTTTTTCTCCATGCTACTTCTTTTTACGTGGTAATGGAGAAGTTATTTGATGATTTAAATCATCAAGTAACTTCTCCCGTTTCCGTTTCTTCTTCTTCTTCTTCTCAAAATGGAGCTGGAGAGTGTCAGACTTTTACCGTCTAAAACCTACAGTATTCGTGCCCTTTTTGTGAAAGCCTTTGGATCCTGACTGGCCTCATAAATTTTGTAGACATCTCTTTGAGGTGCGCGTGGAACATAACGCGCCATCGACCAGGGCTTGGTCCTTATCAGACGGCAGGATGGCGAGCTACCCGTGGCTTGCCGTCTACAAGCTCGTGATTATGGTGGGCGGTAGTTGACCTGCGACTCCCCACGCCTGGAGTGTATCCAGCGGGGGTTTGTCTCCATGTTACTTAGGAATTTGGGATCAGCGCTTTACGTGTTCTTCTGCAATTCTGTTCAGACAACCCGTTTTCATTCGTAACACTCTTCAATCAATTTATTCAAAGTTGTTTAAACATCTCTATCTATCCAGATGTAAATTCATTCTACCTTTCTTTTAATGACATGCCTTCCATCCATTCTCTTCACATGACCATGCCAAGATAAACGATTCCCTTTCAAGTTTTCTGTCACTGGCGCCACTTGGAACATGGTTGTCACCGTATAGTCACATAAATTGTCACAATGGCCAATGACGTGTCCGTGTTTAGCGATTCTGTGGTCTGTAGCTGTATGGTTAAAATGATAATATTTAATTTTCATACATACAGGGTGTGAGGTAGCACATTTGCTGTGTTTTAACTTTTAAACATAAACAATAATAATAGCATAATAAAAGCCGGGCAAGTACGAGGCACTGAGGGTTCCGTACAATCTTATCTATGAAAACACTTCTAGTCTCGAAGATTTTCCGTATCGCAAAAAAAGTTTGTTTTTTGTTAATGTAACTATAAATTCACAAACCAAATTACCAAGATCAAAGACGTTATCCAAAAAGCTGCTACACTAAAGTAGGATTGGGCCGGACATGTCTGCCGCATGGCAGATGAGCTGTGGGCTAAAAAGGCCACCTATTGGGTCCCATTAAATGCACGGCGAAATCGCGGCACACCAAGGCGAAGGTGAAAAGATGAGCTGGATAATTACCGGAGGGACTGGCCTGCGATGGCCGAGGACAGACGTGTGTGGAAAGGGGAGAGGGAGGCCTTCGCCCAGCAGTGGGACATAATGGGCTAACTAACTACAAATTTACAATTTTCAGATTTTTCTCTATATTTGTGCTAAGTATAAGACCTTGCCAAATTTCAGGATTGTAGGTCAACGGGAAGTACCCTATGAATTTTGATTCCTTTGAGAGTGTCGAAATGTATGTTTTTTGTGACATATACGGCTGTAGCTCTTTTTCTCGTTTACTTACCTAGAAGTTTGCTATTTTCACAGCTTCAAGAGACCGTAGACTTGAGTAAATGTTTTTAATTTCAACTCGACACATCTACGCGTTCTCGAGAAAAAGGGTCTTGACAGACAGACATACAGACAGATTGACAACAAAGTGATCCTATAGGGGATCCGTTTTCTGCTTTTAAGGTACGGAACCCTAAAAAACAATATATGGCGCCACTTATACTGTGCCATTGACTTTGATAAATTTATTGTAGAAGACTTTATCAGAAAAAAGTTGACTGTTTTTTTATTCATAAAATATATTTTGGCAAACATCGGGGGTTTTAATAGATAACACGCATGGGGTGTTATCTATTAAAACCCTTTATATTTGCTATGTCATAAATCAAACCGTTTTTGTTAGAATTTCCAAGTAGGTAGTTAGTAATTTTAGCTATCAGTTTTGATAGCGGTAACGTTTGAAAGAATTATCGAAGGAACATAGGTAGTAGTAGTATTTAATCAGAAAAAGTCTGACACGTCGCCTCTCGCTCAACCCTAGATCGAGAAAAGTCATTTGACGGTCTCTGTGACTTGTTACCATTTTTTTGACTGTGAGAAATCATCAAATGACTCCTCCTTCTCTGGATGAAGTGAGAGGGACTGTCAGTGTTAGTGCTGACCCACCTGTGTCCCTTCAGTTACCCTTTCCGTTCCAGGCCCGCAAACTCTTTATATAACATTGTATCAGTGTATCCTTTATTGGAAACCCCACGTGAATAACTAAAATAGTGTATTGGATTTTTTGAAGCTGAATAGCGAAAATGTTACATCAAAACTAGTCAAGACGATAAAGGTAACAATACACTAACCTAAATTCGATCTAAACAACTTTCTTTCTTCATAGATATTGCAGTCAAATAAAAAAGGTGTAAACGACACAAGTGAAAAGCGTAAGTGGAATGAATCACCGGCCTGTTCAAATATACGCGATGTAATATCTAACAATAGGCTCATACGGACAGACAGAGTGACGGCGTTTGTGGAGTATGACGCTATCTGTGACGGTGACCCTATCTGTACCTAACAGATAGGAATCTATATGTATATTATATATCCACCACCACTCACTGATTAGTCACGAAATCTCTGAAACTATAACAGGTGCCTACGTGCCAAATTTTAAGTTGGTACCTACCAACTTAAAATTTGGCACGACGACCGCCGCTAAGAATGGATTTTACAAATCTCCACCCCTAAGAGGGTATGGACCTCGGGGCCCTGGATATGAACCCCGGGGCCCTGGATCGAAGGCAATGAATGGAACAGGGTAGGTTTTGAGTCAGTAAGAGTCTGACACTATTTCCCGCTCCACCCAAGGGTGGGATTTGTCATTGGATAATTTTATCTACCATAAAAAAAAACCCTTAAGGGGGTAAAACCGGGGTTGGAAGTTTGTAGGGAGAAACCGACTTTCACGCGGGCGAAGCCGTTGGCAGAAGCTAGTGCTAAATATAGCTGCTGATACAGCTATAAGTTAGTTTGTCTGTTTGTGTACAATATGCGCGAGTTTGCGAACTTCGAGCCATAGGTAGCTAGCCGTCCGGCTCCCCTCTAGTAAGGATCAAGCCCGGATTGACGGCGCGTTATATTCCACTGGCGCCTCAAAGCCTCATAAATGTCAGCAAAATTGATGGGTCTAAGGACTACCAGAGCAGTAAATTGTTGTTTGAAGGAGTTACCGCAGCCCTCACAATAAGCCACCGTAGGCGTGGGCTTGTGGACGGCGAGCAATGGGTAGCTCGCCATCCGACCGTCCGGTAATAGTCCGGACCGGGCCCAAGTCGTCTACGGCGCGAATCGTTCCACGCGCACCTCAAGGAGGTATCATCAAACCGAAGCGATCCAGCAGGGCCGAAGCCTTCTGGGGCCATGGGTAATGTGAAAGTGTACCCCGGGGCCCAGGAACGAAGGCAAAGAAGGAACAAGAGTGCGTTTTTAGTCAGTGAAAGTCTGAATCTATCCCCCGCTCGGGTTGGGAGACGTCATTGGATGATTATCCCACCTAAAAAAAGGCCCTCACAATAAAAGGGCACTAAAGAAACACTGGGTTTTAGCCTGTTAAAATCAGTCCCTCCCTCTCGTTCCACCCAGAGCGGGAGAAGTTATTTGAAGATTTCTCACTTAAAAAAGTGTTTGTCAGTTTCTTTTTTGTAAACAATGAGGCAGCCCTGCATAGAAATTATGACAGATTAGTACTATTTAAACAGACAGAATATTCATATTTAGTCGTTACAACATACACTACAGACAGACAGACGCTGATTGTGACAGGCGGGTTAGCGTGAAACACATTGTGTAACCGTAGACTGGTAGATTATCTGTAACCTACTTCGTGGGGTAAAGGTGCGTTCTGATTAGCGAGGATCGAGGACGCACTTGTGAAGATAAACTTAATATGTCTGGTTACATTGACACATTAGTGTAGCCAGAGCTAGCTTCTGTTTTCGCTACATCATCGTCATAAAAGCTGATCCTTATCCTAATTTATTTGCCACCGTAGACGTGGTCTTGCGGACTCTTTATTTTGTGACTACTGGTCGACTTGTTATTGGTGACTGTGTAAGACTTATGCTAGAATTACACAACGCACACGTGTGCTATATACACTGATCTGGGCGAGTTGGTCTCCATACATTTTATATGGAAACTAGACTTGTAGAGCTACAATTGATCCACGCCACGCGACGTCGTTCTACGTACAAATCTGGCGTGTTACACGTGTGCGTCGGTCTAATGTAGTTCTAGCTTTAGGTCAATTGTTACATAGAGAAGAAAGTAGCTTTAATAAAAACTAAACTAAAATCAGCTTTTTTCAAACAATAATGCAATAAAAGAAACCCATACTTAAACACGATAACTTAAAATCAAGTTTCAAACATCACAACAACACAATTTACCTCGTAACAACATGCAAATGTAATAAATCAGTCTTGACCGCTCGATCTTTTAAGATGCGCATACGCATTCAATTGTGTCTCTCGCACATCTGTCATTCAGTATCGCGGCTAAATATAGACGGAAATGTAGGCCAAACTGTATTGTTGCTAACTAGTTAGAAACTAAATGAATTGATAGGTTTATTTCTATGGTTATTCTGGTTTTGGTCATTACTGTCAATGTACGGTGTTGAGACGTTTCGTTGATTGGGGTCGTTGACTCTTGATCATTCAACTATCCGGCATCGGTAGCTTTAACGTTAATTGCATTTGGATATGCATCTATCTCGACATATGTCTACACGATTTGTCATTTATGAAAGGATTTTAACTGATGCTTTCGACTTCTTTTGCGAACCAACTACGAGCACAAGGAATGAGTCTGGAATGGTCCTTCCTTGATCTTCCAAAAAAAAAATTATTATTCATGAGCCTGTTGTTTCCAACTACAGGGCAAAGGCTTCCTATCCTTTCGTTAACTTTTCTCTGTCTTTAGTTACTCTGGTCAGTTGTTTATATAGGAGTTCAACTTGTCACGCCATCTCCATCTGAGCCTGCCGCGTCATCAGATTCTGTAGTTCGAAATTCACCTTTGCCAAATTTTATTGCTAAGTACTGTGTTGCTAGATATGGCCTGCCCAGTTGCATTTTAGTTTGGCGACTAAGTTACCTTCGTTTGTAGTCTTTTAGAACGAATTTCAAATAACACATAAAATTCTATAACTGTCTACCATAGCTAAGCGTCTATTCAAAAAGTTTGCAGTTTAACGATTAATTCAAATTGAATAGCATCTTCCGGGGTTTTAAGCTATCCGTGGTTCATAAATTCACCCCGGGCGGAACAGTTACACAGATTTGATTTGATGATCGCTTCCTTTTTTAACCGCCTGCACTGACCCAGGATTTCGGTATTTCCTCTGTCGCATTCCCTCGGGATCCGGCGGAAAATGACCATTCCTGGGTCCCTGACACACAGGGGGGATCATGACGACCTCCGGTTGGCATGTGGGTTCGTCATTTGAGTGACATTTCTGATTTATTGGTGCACTTATGCATAGTGTGCATATTTAGTGAAATGTAACGCCATCGATATATATGTACTACGCACTAGATGACGCGTGCCGTACATTCACTTTTTTCTAATTAGTTGTTAGGCATGCAGTACAATCCGCGCTCAGCTGACGTTAGTGCAATTTTGACGTTCATGCAGTGTAGGAGAGCCGCTAATAAATTCGAATCAAAGTAAACCAGGACATAAACAATAATTCTGTAGCTAAATAAATAAAGCTACTGGTTATCCAAGCGATGTAATAGCTTCTAATATCGTAATAATATAATAGAAAAGATAATATTCCAAAAAAGCGCCCTCCATTTTACAATCATAGACTAAAACATACAGATGCTCCCCTATGAAAACGATTTGTAGGTTTTTACCTACAACTGTTTTACAGAACACAGACTTTATGCGGTGTTTTATAACCAGTTCGATATTTTTGAATATTTTTTAGGGTTCCGTACCTCAAAAGGAAAAATTGGAACCTTTATAAGATAACTTTGTAGTCCGTCTGTCAAGACCCTTTATCTCGAGAACGCGTGGAGGTATCGAATTGAAGCTACTCGAATCGATTTATTTTATCACCACTGCTCTCAAAAACGGTGAAGGAAAAATCGTGAGGAAACCGACATGTCCTAGAACCAAAAATTCGAAGACATCCACCAATCCGTACCGGGCCCACGTGGTGGATTATGGCCCATTCCTTTTCCTAGAGAGGAGGCCTGAGTCCCAGCAGTGGGAATATTAAAAGGCTGATGCAATGCAATGCAACTCAAATCTGTGTTGGTACAGCCTGCTAGCTGCAGGCAGGCAGGGTCGAAGCCTGCTTGGGTCATGGGTCAGCTTCTGAAAGGAAGGCCCGGCCCCGGCACGATAGGCAACGAAGGAACAGGATAGGTTTTTAGTCAGTAAGAGTCTGACACTAGTTTCCCGCTCCGCTCAAGGGCGGGATTTGACATTGGATGATTTTACCTACAATAAAAAAAAACTGTGCTGGTAAAATTTTATAATAAAATACCACTTTAGATTATCTATTCAATTGAATTAATCCAAATTGCAAAACATGTATAAAACGCTGAGTGTGCGTTATAAATTGGAAGATTATATTAATATTATTAGACAAGCATATTATAAATTAGATACTTTATAAAAATGCTTGGCTAAATGCTGGTCCGGCTCTACTGCCACAAAATCAAACTACTAAATTAAAAAAAAAGATGACGATAATGATGTTTTGATGTCGCTAAAAACGCATGTTTCGACATTCTCAAGGGTATCAAAATTCATAGGGTACTTCCCGTTGACCTAGAATCCTGAAATATGGCACGAAGTAAGGTCGTATAGTACAGATATAGGAATAAATCTGAAAATTTGTTGTTACGTCATAAAAAAAAAACTTTTTTGCGATTCAGAAAAATCCTCAAGACTCTATTCGGGATTTGAAGTTCGAACGCTCAGAGCGCGAGTCCGACTCTCACTTGCCGAGTTTTGTGTTCTTTCTTTTCTTATATTAATATTAGACATCGTAATATTTTAGTCGTTTCAATCCCGCGGAGGGTCGTTTCGGTACATGAAATACTATCGATTTGTAAAGAAAAAAATAAAAAATAAACTACTTTTTTCAAAAACTCGAATAATTTAACGGTGTATATAATATAACGGTGATATTTTTATCAAAGTTTAAAAATTACGACGATATTTTTTGATACCCAATAAAAACTCATCAAGAAATGTCAACGAAGAGAATTTATACCAACGAAGACTATTATTACATTTTGAAATAGAGTATTATTGTAATGAAGTATTGTAGGCAAGAAACTGTGTCACGTCTGCGGTATAAAAATCTATATAGATGTCATGTCATTATACTAAGTTGAAAGCAACGCGTAAGTACTAGGATATTCATGGCGTTTTAGACCTTTTGGTCGCGAAAAAGTATCCTCTATAAGCTATCTTAACGCTGTAAGTTTTAAAAGTTTTGTTAGACGTCATAATGGCAATCTAGCGCTGCAGCGATTTATTGTTTGATTTTTTCAGTATTTTGACAAAGAGTTTATATGAACGTGCTTGTCTATCGCAAGAATATAGGTCGATGTGTAACGCCATCTTGTGGGAAGCGGTGAATTGAGTCATGAGTTTGTTTGCTGAATGCTTCTTTTGCTTAAATTCATCTCCACCATCATCGGACTACCAGACGTACGGCGTTGCGCCACCGGTACATGGTGGACATCCCACCTATACGCACAAAGCGTTTTGGGAACACTTTTATTATGCGTACAGCTTTGTTTACATGAAACTCCTGATTCCTCCACCATTTTGTATTGCGATTTCATCTTTACTACACCAAGGGGGCAGTGCTACCAACGTTCCTACCCACTTTTACCAGTTACCTCTCAACATTGCCCACCCAAGAAGCTGTTCAAGATCATTCGCAGAGGAAGCTACGCAGTATTTTGCTGAGCATATAATATCCGTTCTCGCCGTGGTCGTTATCTGGTTTTGGCCAATGTTTATAGTCCCGGGTATTGTCCGTCATCGCCCGACCGTTCTGTAAACCAATCGATATGTGAGAGAGATATTTTGTTTTGTAAACATCGACCGTGAGGATTGTCGTTGTGAATCGATTGTGTGTGAAGGTGCAAGCGGATTGAAGGTGTTATGGCAAGACGTGTGACATGATTGTGAATATTATTGCACTGGCACAGTGAGGTAGCAGATAGGAAATCTTTTTGGACTTCTATTATAAAAAATGCACGCACGCAAATTAAGGGCTCTGTACGTTACCTAAAATCGAACAAAAAATATCAATGAAATTACTTTTATTGTATTTACAGAAATTAATTTCGAACATGTGTAAATTTACTCGAGTTTAAAAAAAAGTAGTTTATTTTTTAATTTTCTCTTTAAAAATCGATAGTGTTTCATGTATCGAATCAACCCTCCGCGGGATTAAAACAACCAAAATTTAACGGTGTATGTCGAAAATAGAACTACACAAAAGTTAAACTTTTTAAAATACAAATAAGTAATTTAATGCTGTGTTTACTTGGTGCAGTGTTAGTAAGATAATATGGGTATATCTATTCACTAATTAAGCGTTCGTTAACACGACAGTTTAGCGAGTCGACTCTTGCGCAGTCAAAACGACTGGCTACTGTCTGTCAGGGCTGCCTCAAGTACGGAAACAGATTAAATACAATAATAAGCTTAAGCACCAACCCATAGCGGGCCGGCGCTGTTGATTACGGCCTGTTCCGTCTCCTGTAGAGGAGGCCCGAGTCTCAGCAGTGGGAACATTGAAAGGCTGATGCTTTGCTTATGCTCCCCACATCAAGTATTTATACCACGACAGTTTCTTTACAACACAAGCTCCTTTATAAAAAATATTTCTTCGTACTCAGGCCAGCCCTTAGTGCATACAAACTCGCGCGTACTTGCTAATTAGGTGGCACCGTTAACTGCACCCGCGAATTGCTCGTAGGAAGCACAATGTACACCTTTACCAACCTGACGTTTAACACCTTAAGCAACGTTTGTTTGTTTGTCTGTCTGTTTGCCTCTTTCTGCTTTTGACTAACTAGTATTATAACGGGTTTCTGCATTTTAGAAGCTGTTCGTGGTGTATTTTCTTTAGCTTTGACTTATGACACATAACTTTGTAATCGCTTTAAAATACTTTAGAGACTACCGGACTGCGTATAAGTAGGTATTTAGGTGTATTACCATTGTGGTGTTTATTATTGTGATGGAAGTTTTTAAGTTTTATGTCTGCGTAAAACTTTGTTACTATTTTGGTGAAAAGTTTCTATTTTATTATGCTTATATCTTTTTTTAAGTTTTGGTGTACAATCTTTTTTCTATTTATACCTTTTGTTTTGAGATGGTAAATCATCTACTTCTCCCACTCTAAAGCGAAGCAGGAGGATGTCAGACTTTTAGTTACTAAAACCACACTTATGTTCCTTCAGCTATCTTTCGTTCTAGGACCATGACCCCTACGGTTTTGCTGACATCTCTCTGAGGCACGGCTGTAACATTATGCACCGTCGACGACTCGAACTCAGTCCGCATTATTACTGGCGAGCTAGGGGGCGACCACAAGCTCTTAAAGCAGTATTGTTTTAATCTTACTTATGTTTTTCGTACCATGTGGCCTTCAAAACAATCTTATTACAATATTAAAACAAGAATGTTTTCTTAGCGATTTTGTGACGTCAATGTCATAAAACTTCACTCATTGTGTACTATAAGGCGATTTTTGACGGCTAGTAGTATTGTTTTTACGTCAAATTAGCAGGCTTAAAAAAGTTGCTCGGACGCAGCGGATTTATTATTGTTTTCCAAATATATACTATTTAAAGTGTTTTTCGTGACATACAAAGTGTATATAACTTATTTCGATGCCTAAACGTGTCAAGTTAATTGTTTTTAGCACTTATGTGGGTTATTAATTTATTATTGTATTCTAGATGGGGAACATATATGAATTTTTTGAGTTTTTGGAAGCAGATAACACTGAATTCAATAGTGCACGAAAAACAATACGAACAACCAGTTACGTATTTCACTGGAATACACTGTTTTACTTTACCTTAATTCCATGATGTCAATGTACAATAAGTTTCAAGCATAGTTCATTATCCGCTTCGAACACCAAACACTTAAAGACAGCTAGATTACTCTAAATTTAAGCACTTGAAAACTATTTTAATTCAAAAAATCAAACTTCGTTCGCACTAAACAAATAAACACTGATAAGAATTTTGTTAATGTAAACAAACGTTCCGAATTCCGAATGTTGTAATTCACACTAACGTGCAACTAAATGTCGACGTTGTCGCTTGCAGCTTTTTTGGTTTTTCTACTTTATTAATGTAAAATTTTGAAAGTTATTACGTCCTCTTTTTATAAAAGTTACATAGATCCTTTTAAAAGTATATTTTAACAAGGTATCTTTTGAGTTAAATGTATTCTATTAGTTCACGATCAACTTTAATGTAGCGATTCGAACAACAAACATCTGAAAGAGACAACGCAATACAGATCAGTATAGCGCGTATCTTTTCTGTCTTAGCAGGGAATAGACAAAATCTTTAGAATCGTTCATTCTTTCCCCGCCCTTAGCAGGAATACAATCATACTGAGCGATTAAGCTTATGGTACAAAATGAAGTAATATTACTTTAAGATTGAAACAAAACTCTCCTGCAATAAAATTGTTTTCTCAAAGTTTATGGTCGGCCCCCAAGTCATTGCTCGCCCATCAAGCCAGCTCACAAATATGGTGGCTGGTACTCGGGGTCGGCTGGGGCGTGATGATAGGTGTCCATTCTCTCACGCGTGTGGCCTTCTCCTTCGCTAGCATTACTGTTTTGCAGAAGGAGGCGACCGTGCCGCCCCCTTCCACTTGCATTCTATATACACAATACTCATAGATACAAATGAAAATTTTATTTGTGCTGTTTAAAAATGTATAATGTTCCAAAGATAAACAGTTAAATGGGAATGCAATAGACCAATATAATAACATTATCCATGTAGATTCTGAACGAAATTCTACTTTGCTTTTGAAACAACTCTCTCCATTTTAAATAATACACCATATTTCTAAAATGCATCGTTGTGCTGCAAATATTTGTATATTATGTACACAAGAAGATGGGTGATCTCACTCTTACGTCAGTTTTGTAAGGATAGATGCTACTACTCAATGAGCACATAACTATATATGAAGCCAATAGGAATGACCAACCAGTACTGGGCCCGTGTGGTATATTAAGGCCCATTCCCTCTCCTAGAGAGGAGGCCTGAGTCCCAGCAGTGGGAACATTATAAGTCTAATGCTATGCTAATAGGAATGACATTGGAACTCGTGGTCTTAACTGAAACAAAGATCATAGATTATTATGTTATAGTATAGGGTTTATTTCTACTGCGATTGTTAGTCTCTTTGTATATATTAATACTAGCTGTATCCCGCGTTGCGCGCACCAAGGAGTCGTCAGCAAACTGTAGGGGCCCAGTAGGGTCGAAGCCTAATCTGGGGCTCTGGGGAGGTATGAAAATGCATACCAGGGCCACTGAAAACTAAGGCAAAGGAGGAACGGGGTAGGTTTTTAGTCAGTAAGAGTATGAAACTATCTCCCGCTTCGCCCAAGAGCGGGGGAAATCATTGGATGATTTTACCTACTTTAAAAAAAAAGCTGTATCCCGCGTTGCCATTCCTGAGGCCAATCCTTTTGAAACTGAATTTTCCGTAGCTTAAAACACTTGGTGATAGTATAGGTTTTTCATTTGATTGTCTTAACCGGATCAAGATTTACCAATATACATGACTTCATAAAGAATCCAACAAACTATTCTTCTTTACATAAGTTTACATTTTGACGGACTCAAAACTTCTTCCAAAGTATAGAACAAGTCGTTTGCAAAATGCCGGTGAACTATTTAAAGAATTTGCTGTTAGCACCAGACATTTCGAGATTGTATGCTAAATAAATTAGAATGCACCGCGCAATGTTAGTGCGGTCGATTTCAAAATAATTTGCTGCAATGTAAACTTACTGTTCCAATATTGCTTGCATATTTGTTTTCGATAAGATTAACGTAATGTGGGAAACTAGTATTTTTTTCTTTTTTCCGGTTCCACACCTCAAAAGGACAAAACGGAATCCTTATAGAATCACTTTCTTGTCCGTCTGTCTGTCTGTCTGTCTGTCAAGACCCTTTATCACGGGAACGCGTGGAGGTATTGAGTTGGAATTAAAACCATATACTCTATCAGCGGACCGTTGAAGTTGTGAAAAAATCAAATTTATAAAAGATACGACTGTTTGTGTCGCAAAATACGCATATTTCGACATTCTCAAGGAAATCAAAACTCATAGGGTTCTTCCTATTGACTGATAATCCTGAAAGTCTGGCATGAAGCAAAGTCTAATTGCATAAATGTAGGTAAACCTCTGAAAACTATAAATTTGTACTTACGTCACAAAAAAAAAAAAATGATCGTAACCAATTCGGAAAAATCCTCGTAACTCAATTAGGGAATTGAACTATTTCCATAGGTAAATTTGTACGGAACCCTCAGTGCACGAGTCTCGACTCGAGTGACAATCGCGAGCCTATGTGTTTGACTACTATCTCACCTGATGGTAATCCCTTACCACCAGATCAGATGTGGCCGACGATAGAGCACGCTTGCCCAGAAGTAACCAAATAAAATTCATTCTTGACTTAAAGACCCTTAGGTTAAAGCTATCAGATTTTACATTATTGTTTTTACTGACCAATTTCTTTTCCTCTTTCACAGACTACCTCAGTGAACCAAAGAAAAATGCCCGTCGAAAGAAGAGTTCCACTAAACCACAAAGTGGCCAGACGCCTTGACTTTGGGGAAGTCGATCAAGCAGCTACAGAAAACTATAGAAACAAAATAAAAGAACAACTAGAGGAAAACAGGTTGAAAATGACAAAAAAATATAACTTTGACTTTAAAAACGATGTTGCACTTACAGGAAGATACTTGTGGAGT
This sequence comes from Leucania comma, assembly GCA_958295575.1. Classification (NCBI taxonomy): domain Eukaryota; kingdom Metazoa; phylum Arthropoda; class Insecta; order Lepidoptera; family Noctuidae; genus Leucania; species Leucania comma. The sequence continues at coordinate 14,261,180 of OY282477.1, read as the reverse complement.
GAGTATAGAGGATCTGAATGGGTTCCTATGGAGGTCAAGGAATTGACTGAAGTAAATGACAATGAAATGACACCGAAGCATTCAAAAACCCCCGACCGCGCGCCTCCAAGGAGGAGGAAGATGACAAGGGACGACAAAGGGATTCAAAATAGTCACGCCAAGAAGAGGTTGCTGTTGGAATAGTTTCTCACCCGAGTGGATGATCAACACTATTTTAAAACTATTGTCCTCTTACTAATTGACGCCGATTTTGTGTTGATCTTGTCACTGTAAAATTCTTGCCTACTGCGACACTTATATCGAAGCTAGAATCTGAACCTTGAACCAAAAACACGTTGAGACTTTCAAGAGTTACAATGGTCATGCAAGAAGCGGACTTATCCGAAAAAGGAATTTATTTTGTTATTCTTTTAATGCGCTTTTATTAGTAAGTGGAATAATATATATACAACGTTATATTTAGTATAGAGAAAGAATTGGTAAATGCTGTAATGTTAATAATTAAGAGTCTAAATAACATTGATCCTATCACTGAGTAGGAAGAGATTACTCTCAGGCTTGCAGTATACTAAATATAAAATTGTACTTAGCAATAGTTTTACGATGTTGTTATCCGAAATTTAAATGATTGGATACCCCTGTACTGCTATCCTATTTCACTATATTAAAAGTACGAAATCACTAATTATATTCAATGTAGAGGCGATGCTAAAAGACTAAATGAAAACAGTAACAGTACCAGTTCATAGGATTTTTTTTTTCAACTATGTAATAAATTATAAATTCATAACATCGAAATTGAACACAATACTCCGTTGCAAAAAAAAAAAAAAAGTTCCAAATAAGTAATTTTCAAGCAGTTTGGTGGCTTAAATTTCGGTGTTACCAAGTATTTCATGCCACCGACTACATCAGGCTGATTGAATCGAGTCTAGTCGTCTATACATTGTTTCACTTTTAGATCTTTTTCTTCATAGTAACACTATAGAAAGGTCTTGATTATCTTTTAGTGATTTTTGTAGGTGCAGTTACAATTCATCTCACGTTCATTCGCCACTTTTTTCTATTCTCTGACATCTTGTTGAACTCGTACAAGGGATCGCCCACAGCAATCTTTTCTCTTCTTCTTGCATTTGGGTTTCTAACGATTTGTGTATATAGAACCCGCCTACAGCCGTTCGGTAGCACACCAGACCCTTTTATTCCGGGGACAGAGAGAATCATTTGCAATCAATGGAGGGACTTCACATCTTTTTTCTCCCACTATAAACAAATTGTATTAGATCGAGTGGCCATCATCATCATCTACAGCAATGTTTGTTTTTCTAACTGACAATTAAAACTTGTCTTTAGTAAAACAAATGTCCTTTTCTAATCTGACCATCTTCTAGCTCTGCTTTAGATGGTGAATTGTTAATTTTAATTGCGTTTTTTTAAAACTAGTCTGACTTAAATAACTGTGTCAAGACTCTAAGCAAAGTGACATTCTTAATGATAACGATTGTCAAAATGTAAGTGATTGACACGAGATGCCTCGGTAGCGCATCCTACCCAGGTTACAATGGCCCATCGTAAACTAAGTGCGGAAACCAAGATCTTTCGGGTCTTGATATAGAATTTCACTTTGTTTAAAGCCTTTAATATAAATATTATAATCTTAAATATCTTAAATATTATAATCTTGTCGCGACGATGTGCAATTAGGAATAAAGGTACGAAATTATGGATCACGAATATTTTGGGTGTACTCTAGCATAATCTTTGTTTTAACAGTCATAAGATCATAACAAGCAAGATGAAATAATAATATTATTATATGAAAGGAAGATCAAACTGATCCTTATCCAATGATCGAAAAAGAAAAACTTTGTGTAAGGGATTGAGAAAGCATTAGTGCAAATAAATGGCCCACATACAATTTGAATTTTAGACATACTCGTAATTTCACTTTGCTCAAAGTAGCACTGAAATATTTTTGGCAGGAATGCAGATATAGATGTATTAAAAAATCATCTTGAAAGCTGTTTACAAAGTCTTTGGGCGGGTTTCTGAATTGAGTATTTTGAGTTAAGAACGTCTCAAACCATACTTAAATGCTAAATTTTGACAGGTTTGGAGGGTAAAGTAGAGTTTGAGTAATTCTCAACTTCAAATGCTTAAATCAGAAATCGGGGGTTTGACTTTCCAATTGCTTATGATTGCAATTTCTATATATTCTGGTCTGCTTCATCTTTTTATGTAATTCATATACTATTTACTGAAGCCCAAAATTTCGCTTTTCGTTCGTACCATAATACGCTTATACAAAGTGCCACAATTAGGCTGTATTGTAAGTTTAAATTTTATTTTAAAGTACCTATTTTAAATACTTCGATTATTGTATTATATCGGTTCATCTTATGTTAAATACTGTTTAAGATTTATTTATATTTTGTTAATTTTATTTGTAAATATTGGAACTTCCTAATGTCCACTACTAACATCACAAAATTTTACGATCATGTCCACGTTTTTTAGTAATTTTTGAAGATAAAATGTATATTAAGACTTTCTTTTCATTACGTTTATTCGATGGTTTTAACGCTCTTGTAGTACAAATGCGATGCGACAATGCGTTATCCTAGATTTTTCTATCATATTTTTGAGGTGATTTATCATTAAGTAACGCCTCCCAATCTGGGTCGAGCGAGACGCAGTGTCAGACTTTTACTGACTAAAACCCACTACTGTTCTTTCAGTTGCTCTTTACGTTCCAGGGCCACTGTAATTATTTCGAACAATGCCATACCCCTAGGCATCAGTTCTGATTGATTCTGTTCATTCTGCTGACATCTCATAGAGGCGTCCGTGGAACATAACGAACCATCGCTTGACTCGGGAGTTTTTCTGCCAGTAATTTAAAAATAAATTTAAAAAACGCTGTTGCATTGTTGTCGCAAATGTTAGCGGGAGTCTTAAATACCGTAGAAATGACTAATGGTTTTCTTTTTAGTGTTTAAAAGTTTTTTTTTTTTTTCGTAATGGACGAATGTGATCACCGATGATTTTAAATGATATAAGCGTACTTTTATTCAAAAAGTGATACTTATTTAGTAGCTGCGCGAATGTATTTTGACAAAAAAATACAATCTTGTGACTAAATTTGGGCATTACAAGTGCCCATAAAAATAGTAAATCTATTTGGATGTGATAGACTATAATCTCGTAATTTGATATCGTGATCTCCTTTTTGATGTCGTTTTAAAATATATTCGCTCAGCCGTAGCGTAAACTAACTCGTAAACTAACTACTAGAGTAAAAAACGTAGCAAAAATTGTAAAAATTCTGATGTTAATACTCTCTGTAATTTCTACCTTGATCTCGGAAAGTAATGGACGTAAATGCATAGAAAAAGATATAATACTTTGTGTGTAGCGTTTTGAGGAAACGCGTTGATAATGTCGAGATTTTTACCGCTACAGTCGCGGTTTTGGTACAATTCTGACTGGTTCAAACATGACAGCTAAATGGTTCAAACATTAAAAAAAATGTCATCCAGTTACATCATCAGACGCTAGTTATTATCTAGCACCTAAATACTCGTCAATATAAATCAAACGAGCCCAAACTCGAAGGGATTGTGTCGTTTACGAACGCGTTCCTATGACCACCTTCCAGCTCCATCATTAGATCGGCTCCATATCATAATAATATTGCATTGTAACGCGATTTACAAATGCATGCAAAATTTCAGCTCAATTGGTAACCGGGAAGTGGATCAAATATATTTTGCAAGATTTGATCACAGACAAACATCGGTCAAGTGAAACTAAATAAAAGCTTGTAAAAAAGAGAAGCAGGCGCTATCACGAGGAAATGATGCTGAAAATTTTAATGTTTTATTGACGAACTCGGCGAAGCTTACCGAGAAGGCTGACTCAATACGTTTGCTGCCGCATTCCAGTGAAAACCAAAGTCACTGTATGTCGTATCATTAATTTAATTACTTTCTAAGCTTGATACAAGCAAATGCAAAGACAGTTCAAAGCCAAAAGAAAAAAAAACGCATAATTGTACGCTGTCAACCATGAAGGCGTCATGGTGATACAAAGTATTATTTCTTTTAACTAGCAACACATTAAATCGATAAAATCATCTCATTCATAATAATATAATCGTCATATTTATAGTATAAAAGAAACACTACATCTTTTATAATATAGCAATAGGAAATCCAGAAAGATAATAAAAAGATACATTCGAAAAATAATGTTTGGTTTTATATGTTTTATTGGATTATAATTACATATTCTGTAAAAAAATGTACCATGAAATTACATAAGATACGCGTAAAATGCACTAACAAAAGCAAGGAGGCAAAATTACATTCATATGTAAAAGTGATAAAAGATTGACTGAAATCGTAATTTCTGTAAAATTGTAATTATCGTAATAATTATAACTACATACCTCTAAATACTAAATATTGACGAATAAAATATTTTAGGGTCCGTACTCACTGGAGTAGCAATACCGATACTGATAACTACATTTAATAACAGTCGGTATCGTTACTATAGTGACAATTTAAAAAACATTTAAATAGTAAGCTGACATTATTATTTAATTCTAATTGTTTTATTGTGGGTTCTTGCCTGTGTAACATGTACTGTAATCTGTCTTGTTTTTAATATGGACGTTCATATACAGATGAACTCTTCTATATATACGTGTAATTGTCATTAACCTACAGAAGACTCATAAACGGCCTGGGCGATTTGGATGAAATTTTGCGCGTATTTTTAGTGGGTCCCTGGATGATTTGAAAATATAAATGAAACCAAAGTGGCGCTGGTACTCAACTTTTTTTTGACGAAATATTAAAAACTACTAAAAAAAGAAAATAAAAAAAAACAACAGTGAACACAGAAATGTTGTAAAAGTAACCACTGACATTATTTATGATGTGAAGCCCTAACAGGACACCGGTATCCACATATCTATTGTCTTTCTATTATGTCTCTAATTACGGTATTCAAAAGGCCTGACTAAAGTCTAAAACCACACCATGACTAGCCTGTTGGTTTAGTGGTTAGTGGCCCTGACTGCTATGCCGGAGGTCGTGGGTTCAATTCCCACCCAGGACATATGTTTGTGTGATGAGCACGATCATTTGTTCTGTGTATGGGTGTAATTTATCTATAATATGTATGTATTTAGAAATATGTAAGTATGTTTATCAGTTGTCTAGAACTCATAACACAAGCTCTGCTTAGATTGGGACTAGACGGCGTTGTGTGATAGTTGTGGAATATATTACATTATTATATTATGTTCTTTTAGTTGGCCTTTGTGTTCTAGGACCACGAGATGCAGTAGCATTACCCTACAGCTTACATTACTTGTTACACTGAATTAAACCCTTACATGTAAACTTATCAAACAGCTATATTCCAAAGTCCACGTAGGAATGCCTAGCTTCACATAGTGACTACTAGAAACACCTAGAAACTTATGTACTTATTTTAGATGTATCTTTAAATAAATAGCTTTTCTAAATTGTGTACATAGCCATTGTGATAAGTATTATTTATAATTTCTACTTATTTATTTAAATTATTGCAATCGATTGCTCTATGTAATTAAATTAATTTCTGGTATATTTACAGTTGTTTTATTTATTTTTTAACCTTACACTAGTATAATCAGCCTTTTAATGTTCCCACTGCGGGGATTCAGGCCTCCTCTAGGAGAGGAAATGGGCCGTAATCCATCACGCGAGCCTAGTACAGGTTGGTGGATGTCACATATCTTCAAATTTTTAGTTCTAGGACATCTCATGATGTTTTCCTTTAGTGTTTTGAGAGCTGTTGTGATGAAATAAATTACACTAAGTAAAGCGTCTAGCTGGGTTCAAACCCATGACTTACAACTCGGTAAGTCGGGGCAATTACCACCTTAAATTGAATAAGATAGAATAGGATTTTTTATATAAGTATTTCTGAACTATGTTTTGTTTATAATAATGATTCTACTAAAACCGAACTTTAATGTAGTAAAGAGCAGTCTTTTTTTTAAATGCTTGGGTTATTTAAATTTTAAAAGCGGTTCATATTGATGAGTAGCTAGTAACGGTAACTATGGGTATTCTTCTTCTCAGTCGGTACACTCTGTCAGAGTGGTCGTGGTCATCACTGTGAATCACGGTGAGTGATCATCTGGGTTATACGGCGCCATTCATCGCGGACTGCAGCTTTCCAGGTACATTTGTAGACCGAGCACTTAGTTGCAGCCTTGATCTGGTTTGTCCATCTCATTGGTGGTTTACCACGTGGCCTTCAACTTTACACTGCACTACGAGACGCTCTATGGAGTCATTACCACGACGAAGATACATAGCCGAAGAAGGTCAAAATGCGCGACTGCACTGTGGATGATAGACGTTGTCTGATGCCGAATTCTTTTAAGTTGGAATCATTCGTACGAAACTTTGTCCATGATACCCTGCTAGCATCCGTCTCCAGCACCACATCTCCAATGCGTCAACTTTCTTCCTCTCAGATTCACAAAGAGAACTGTGGGTATAATACTATTTAAATTGGTTTAGGATTAACCAACATTAAGAGCTCATTCAGAAGAGGCATATTCGACGCGATTCTCTCGTGTGTAGCACGCGCGTCTGTTCTGTCCGAAAGTTGCGTACCGTATACTAACGCGCGAGTATTTGAAGATAAATTTAGTTCGCTTTGGAGTTTTTGCGTTACCAGTGCGCTGAGTGCAAATTGTCTTTACGTTAATGCGATCGAAACGTTTACCGCGTTTGGCTCTCTGATTGGTTTAGAGCTTAGAGCAGGCCAATCGGAGCGATGAACGTCATAAACGTGTTATCACACTAGGCACTCTGGCAGCAATAATGCGTCTCGAGACGACTCACGCAAGAACGAGTTAAGAGTCTAGAGAAGTGCATGCGATTTACGCGCGTGTTTTGAATTTGCACGATGCTTGTGGACGCATGTATTGGCGCCTAGTATCTCGTTAAAGCGCGAATGAATTCACACGAAACGTTTAGCGGCGAATTCACCTCTTCTGGAAAAACTTTAATATTTTATCTAGTCTGCTTTTTTAAAAGATATAAACTAGTGCTTGACTGCAATCCCACCTGGTGGTAAGCAGTGATGCCCCAAGCAATTGTTGATGGTGAATCGCACGAGTTTATTATTCATCTCTAAGTGCTCGATTACATAGACGCGGCGCGTTGGGCGGTCCGTCGTACGTTGCCTTAGGGTTGTGTTTGCGCGAGAGATTACGCGGCCCGCTGCTGCAATGTACGACGAAACGCCCAACGCGCCGCGCAACGCGTCGCGTCTCCGTAAACACGGCCTTACAGAGTCTATAACAATCTACAATTATAAGAGGTTTCGTTTGATCAAGGCATTAAAGACGTTTACAAATTGCATTGATTAGAATACACAATGACAAGCTTGTTGATTATCTATCAAATACCGATACCGTGGTATCGGCATCGGTAGACCATAAATAACGATCAAATTGTATCACCCGCATTAGTTGCCTTAGTCCAAGGATTCGTTAATATTGGAATAGAATTATAGCTAACTTGGTAGGAATTTATTTATTAGGTTGCTAAGTATTTTAGAATGGTAATGTTGCTAATGATTTGTTTGAGAAAATCTGGTTTGTGGTAAGACTATAGATAGGATATTATTGTTGGTTTAACATCAAATCCAAGAGCTATATTATTTTATTTTATTTTGAAACTTGAAAAAAAAAGCTTACGTACATATTTGCAGGTCATGTACGAACGTTTTTCCAGCAAGGCCACCCAGAATCTGCGTTTTAGGTGTTCACCAATCGAATGTACTCGCTTCGAGGATCATATGTACCGCTTTCTTTTTCAATGTGTACCTCTTTACTTTTGAATAAATAAAAATATAATAAAAAGGGGGCCATGCCAGCCAAACGTTTTCAGCACGGCAAAATATAGAGCCAATTAAAAAAATTCTTAGACTCAAGGAATGTACTCTATTAACACGTTAATTTAGTTGTTCCATAATTTCAGCTTTATGTAATAAAGATTAACTAATGCAGAATTTAGTAGATGTTAGATGTTAAACATGTAATGTTATATGCCTGTCCTGTTCTTTTTCCTACACTCTGTGTAAGTTTAAAAAAGGAAAGGTAGGTATAATCTAGACTGAGAAAATACGTATTAAATCCGACCTAATTCTCGTCGAACTCAATGAGTCGACTTACACACGCGCCATTTTTTTACGCGGTCTCAATGAGTCGGAGTTACAGCTGAGGGGTTAATTGCGTAACAGTAAAACATCTTCTAAAACCTTCCTTCACTCTTGCGGCCGTCTCCTTCACTAGTATTACTGCTTCTCACGAAGAAGCGTCGTTCCCTCTCGTTCTGGACTAGAGGTCCCGCTAGAGGTCCCGCCGACCGCTGCCGCTCACCTCCACGAGGACATCATAAAACAGGTAACTTCTACTTGGGCAGCTAGATTATTCGAGAGAGTTATTGCAGCCCTAGAACGTAGAAAAGAAATGAAGGACCACAGGTGGGTTGCAGTCAGTAAATGTCTGACACTCCCCTCTAGCTTCACATAGAACGGGAAGAGTTATTTGATGATTTATTTATATATACTTTATTGTACACCAATTTGATACATAATATAGTAAATGATATGTCAATAAAAAATTGGCAGTTATGTTAGGCCTTTAATGCCACTTATTTTACAACTCAATTTAATTTTATACTGATAACCTATACGTTTAACTTCATAAACTCGAAGTTTTACGACATAAAGTAACAACTTCAATTAATTTTGTCGACAATTTATGCCATTCTGCAATTTATTGGTGGCTTGGCCTACTATCTATGGAATTTATAATGTAGGTCGGACCTCCTACGCGATTTTATTGAGTTAAATTCCTGTTATTTGAAAACTAATGACAATATGACTTATATTATTGTTCAATTTTCCTCGAACATGAAATCCTTGATAAAAATTTGTAGTCAAGCTGATACGTTTGCCCTTGATGGATCCTCTTAGCAAATATTAATCATCATCATCCAAAGCCGATGTAGGTATAATGCTCCAAATAGCAGTTTTAGATCCTGCTGACGACTGCAGCCGTATATAAAGCCTGTAACATGCTACGAGTAGTTTAAGGTCTATTGAGCAACAGTCCGCCTTTTAAGAGCATCAGTCTGTTACCAAACTAGGACGAGCCCTGCTAGCCAAGTTACAATCGTTTCGTTTAGGGTGAACGCTTGGAGTTGGCCACGCCCCCAATTCCTTTGTTTTGACTACGTGACTGAGCATTGAGATGACGTCAGAACAAAGGAATTTGGGGCGTGGCCAACTCCAAGCGTTCACCCTGAACGAAACGATTGTAACTTGGCTAGAAGGGGAGTCCTATATCTCGGTATGAAGCGCCACACCCTCGAAATTCAAAATCATTAAACCTAATCGACATGCAAAGAGATATATATAACATTGAATCATTGACTAATACACTTATATTCTAAAAACAATAACTGTCAAGCTCCAAGCGGACACCGGTGTCCGCACACATATTGTCTTTCTATTGTGTCTCTAATTACGGTATTCAAAGGGTTAAAACTTATGTTTAGGGCTACCTAAACATAAGATAGTGTGTTGGGTAATGTAAAATTGTTGATATAAATTAACAAAATATATAGCGCATTACTTTGTGTAATTTATTTCATCACCACTGCTCTCAAAACGGTGAAGGAAAACATCGTGAGGAAACCGGCATGTCTTAGAACTAAAAATTCGAAGATATGTGACATCCACCAACCCGCACTGGGCCCGCGTGGCGGATTACGGCCCATTTCCTCTCCTAGAGAGGAGGCCTGTGTCCCAGCAGTGGGAACATTACAAGGCTGATGATGATGATGATGATATAGCCACTAAAATTTTTAATTTGATTTATCACCTAAAAAAGCAGTCAATCGCTCAAGCAACCGTGCCTTAGCTATAATAATGATCATTAAACCCATCGATGAAAAGTAGTTAAACAAATTATATTGTAGGTACTCGAATACACGTCCTGCGATGTCCATACTAAGATAATACCGTTGCAATTGCGAGCCAAGGCGTATCACTGACAAGGAACTGATTTTGTTACACCTGTTGCTAACGGTACTGTGTACGGTCACCGAAGGAGATGCACATGTGTACGACACTTGTAAAATGACAATGGAATCGTGTTGGAATGACGATATTATGAAAATAGTAGACTTGGGCCCCAGGACCTCTACTATTTTCATAATATCGTCATTCACAGGATCTCATTGGCATGTTGCTAAAAGTTCGTAATCTGTTAATTTATAATGGCCGATCATTGGTCGGACAGTGATCTCGTAATAGAAATTAAAAAAAAAAAATCACAAAGGCCTACATTGGCACTTATAAAACCTCAGAAGCTAGTGCTTGGTTCCAAATTGGTCGTTTCCTATTGAGAAAGAACCGGCAAGAAACTCTTTAAACTCTTTTCTTTTCTCTCTTTTTTAACTTTTTAAACTAAATTGTGGTACGCGCTGTCTTTGTCCGTAAAGAATTAAAAGAAATGACTGCACAAGGACGTTCTAATGATAGGTCAAAGGAACTGTCAAAATTTTATCAGATTTCTGCATACTTCAGATAGAATACTATGCCATTTCTTTCGATAGAGTGTCAGTGGTTGATCATTGGAAAGACATAATGACGCCATTATATTAGTAGATATTCAAATATGACAAAATCAAAAATTTTTATATCAATGCTAGACTATTCTGACACTATTGTGATAGCAGACTTGAGGCCCAGTAGTGTAGCTAAACAATAAAGGAGTCTTGTATAGTAAAAAAATCGAGGTACCCATTTTTAAACGGCTGAGGAAAAAAATAATAATATAAATATAGGGTCAACTAGAACCGTTTCTTACTCATATAGAAAGAGAACGACCTATGAGAAGTCTATGTTATAAAAAAAAAATGTTTCGTCCAAAACCTATTACGCGCGAGCTCGACTTTCACTTGGATTTTGGTTTTTTCTTGTGGGTCGTAAAAACTATTATATTTTTCACAAATCCTTTGATATTTTTGAAAGGCGTGTTATTATTTTGTTGACCGTACGCTTTCTATTATCTACCTACCTACTTACATTAGTTCTGCTCGTGTTGAAAAGATATATTTCTGGTTTTGAAACTGTAGATAGTGTAGATAAACTAGGTTTATTTTCTAGCCCTATTTTGCGAAGGATGGTTTTTGATACCGGTAAAATTCGAGTAAAGGTACATCTCGGGTCTTGGGTACTCAGCATTAGAGAAAAATCTTGGATTAATTAGAACCATCGATCACAAATAAAGGACGTTGAAACAAATCCATTAAGATGTTACTTTAGTGTATTTTTTTATTTTCCTTTATTGGCCAACTAACAATTGTTTACACCGTAAATTATTAAAGCACTTGTTTACCGTAATCTAAGGTTAGTGTAACGATTTTGTACAGGTTAGCACCGCATGCAAAAAAAGAATAATCTAATTTACTAACCCCCGATTTCTGATTTAAGCATTTGAAGTTGAGAATTACTCAAACTCTACTTTAGCCTGCAAACCTGTCAAAATTTGGCATTTAAGTATGGTTTGAGTTGTTCTTAACGCAAAATACTCAATTCAGAAACCCGCCATAAAACTAACAATTTAAATTTTACTTTTACATTGATGGATTATAAAACTAAAACTATCATAAAAATAAGTAAAATCAATGATAAGCTGTAAAATTAGGTTTCCATAACGCTACATAGAAACTAAAAGTCTAAATCTTGCATTGCGTTGTATTCTTTCTGTTGCCCTTTGTGTACCAGGACTAGGGTTACCATATCTCAGGATTTGTCCTGGATTTTTGGACTCTTATGCGGCTGGATTTTGCACTTGTCATGAAATCTTAGGAATTTTAGAATTTTCAATAAAAACACAGCTTACCTATACTTTAAAGATCTTTTTATTAAAAAGTTAAACAGACTTAAACTAATCTTCTTTTGGTATAATTACACAATTTTGAATTATATTACCCCCTCGATTTAAGGCCATGTGTAAAGCGTGACCGAAATAAACTGCAGTGTATAAAAACGATATTATTACAACTTTTTAAATTGTTAATAACGTTTGGATGATAATTTTCAAACTATAACATATCTCAGGATTTTTCAATAGAAATCAGACCTTTTCTCCTTTTGTTTTTTTCATCTGGTAACCCTAACTAGGACCTCAGTAGGTAACTCTTCCGAACAATCCCGCAAGTCGACCTGTAGACACCTGCAACGATTACGTAATCTACGTATCCAAGTGAGTCTTTCCAGGAAAGGTCAAGGGTAAGGGAAAGGTCCTAATATAGCCATTTTGACCAATTTTAGTCACAGCAATCTAAGCGGAGAACACCCATCTACGCGGGAAATATTTTAGTGCAATGTATGCGCAAAAGGCACTCAGTCACTTGTACTAGGTACTTTCATCGTCTGCTGGGACGGCAATCCAACGGATACAGATAGATGATGGATATGAACATGGATATACATGGAGAGAGATCAGGCGCAGGACCAAAGGCTTTATGTGCTTTCCGAGGCGCGGAGGTGTCACACCCACACACACTCACACACACCAACTTCCAATCTGCGGGCTACTACTGATAAATTACTAATGGAAATATTCCATTTAAAAAAATCCTGGCCGGAGTGATAAATAAATAAGCTAATAAAGGTTGCTAATACATAGTAAGTTAAATGATTCTCAGACAACCATCCACTTAACTTTTTTTCTACTTACGCGTACAAACATACCATAAAATTCATGCGTAACATAATGCCTCGGCCCTTAGGAACGTTAAAAAAATCTGCTAACCATACAAAGGAAAACTACCATAAAGATTGTATCAAATATAGAGCTTAGAACGGCAGTAGCGACCAGTGACAACATCTTTATCTCATACTGGTTCAAATTAAAAAAAAAAGACTGGGCATGTGCGAGTAGTACAAACTAACTTGTTAAATCGAATCGAGTCTTGACGATATTACCGAATCCAAAAAAGTATTTTACAGTTTTTAGATTTATTCAACTATAGGCTTGTGCCTTGCTATGGTTAAGTATAAGACCTTGCGTCTGCCAAATTTCAGGGTTCTAGGTCAACGGGAAGTACCCTAGGATAAATGATAGGTATTTATTTATATAAAAAAAACCTTTTACAGTCAATTGTTTTTTTCGTCAGTTTAATTATACTAGATGAGGCATTTATAGGTTTCTAATTTTCCTAATATTTTGAACAAAGTTACCTTTTTATCAAAAAAAAAAGAAGAATAAAAACGCGTCAACTACCCTTGTATTGTATACTCGTATGTTTTTTTAAGATGTTTTTAATATCATGCGGATTTCATTTCGCACACGGAATTGTCACGCATTACAATAAAATTTATTGTGTGAAAAAGACATTTGCGGGGTCTACGCGTGCGGTGCAATCCCGCATACGTGATGAAATCCGCACGATATTAAATTCACGCAAAGGCTTTGAACAAAAGTGCAAATAAGTATTTTAGACTTTCCTATCTCCATCAGTAGTCACGGAGCCACCTCTCTTTGGTCTGTGGCAACAAACAACAGCGAAATATTTTGTGAAACATTTCGTACGCCCATAATAAATGCGTACAAAATCGGGTCATCTTCCTGTATGTGAAGCGTGACGTCACGACTCGTGGTACGCATTATGTATGCACCCTAGCATCCTGTTGACATGGTGGAGTAAATTTTCCAATTTTTTCTGTACGGTGCTTCCAAAAAATAGGCCTGCAGAGGTAAAGGTGCAATTTGTATCCAATAACTCACTAGAGAGCCTATTTCGTTTAGTCTTGAAGACACCTAAATTATAATCGGGCGGGAAGACCGTCGCAGGCAAACTGTTCCAGTCCCTCGATGTACGCGATATAAATGACGAAAACGCTTATTCCGGGCCGTAGAAGATTCAACAACGTAAGGGTTTTTTTTTTTTTTTTTTTTTTTTTCAGTCAGTAAGAGTCTGACACTATTTCCCGCTCCGCCCAAGGGCGGGATTTGTCATTGGATGATTTTACCTACCGTAAAAAAAAAAAAAAAAAAAACGTAACGGTGGTTATTTGCCGTACGTCGGGTTGTCCGATGGTAGAACGGAGATGGCGGAATCAAGTCATGCAATTCTCGTGTACACTCTCCAAAATGAAACCTGTAAAATACCGAAAGACTGGACATAGATTTCTAATGGGTCAAAAGTTATATTAATTGACGTGATGATTTAGTAAATTTTTTTTTTTTTACTTTTACTGTATGCTTCGAAAGTACTTATTATGGCAGGTCGTTCTGCCGAGGGAAAACAACCATTACAAAATCACGAAATCTCAGAAACTATAACACCTGGAAGCTTAAAATTTTTCAACTAGGTTCCTTAAAGGGTGTAGACATCCTCTAAGAACGGATTTTACACGAAACTTCACCCTTAAGGGGGTAGGCGCGGGCTTGCGGACGGCGAGCAATGGGTAGCTCACTATCCGACCATCCAGTAACTGTCCAGACCGAGCCCAAGTCGTCGACGGCGCGTATTGTTCCTGCGCGTCTTAAGGAGTTGTCAGCAAACTGTAGGGGCTCAGCAGGGTCGAAGCCTACTCTGGGGCTTTGGGTAAATGTGAAAGTGTACACCAGGGCTCTGAAACGAAGGCAATGAAAAATCGGGATGGGTTTTTCAGTCAGGAAAAATCTGACACTATCTCCCGCTCCGCCTACCCGGGGCCCTGGGACAAAGGTAATGACTGGAACAGGGTAAGTTTTTAGTCAGTAAGAATCTGACACTACTTCCCGCCCCACCCAAGGGCGGGATCTGTCATCGGATGATTTTACCTACAGTAAAAAAATAAAAAACTCCCGCTCCGCCCAAGGGCGGGAAATATCATTGGATGATTTTTACCCACCGAAAAAAAACCCTTAAGAGGGTAAAATGGGGGTTGGAGTTTTTATGGAGAAACCGACTTTCATGTAGGCGAAGACGCTGGCAGAAACTAGTAACAAATAAACTCAAAAACTTCTGGAGTGATTTTAAATATAATTTCACCAGTAGAAAGCTACTTTATTACTGAGTGACATAGATTTTATTTTATATTTTTACGCAGGCGAAACCGCCGGCAGACACAATTCGTAAAAAAGGTACTATCAAGTTACAGGTATTTACCTCATTAACAACAAAAGTTTAAAACAATGAACAAGCAAAAACGAAAGCTCATAACAACAATCATACGAGGGTTATAAAAACTAGACACATTTCTAGATATGATGGGAAAGTTATCATCACGAAGGAGGACGATTGTAAAAAAGGATTGTTAGGGCGATCCTCCATAGCTACATGTGGCTAAGCTACGCATGTGTTAGCTTACACTTAGCTTCGTTTATTAATTAATTATCCCTATTTACATACAAGACTTTATAATATTAATATTAAGCTTATATATATATATACACCGTTAAATTTTGATCGTTTTAATCCCGTGGGGGGTCGATTTGGTACATGAAACACTATCGATTTGTAAAGATAAAATTAAAAAATGAAGTAAATTTTTTTTAAACTTAAATTAATTTACGCATTTATGAAATTTATTTCTTTAAGCAAACGTTAACTGGGTGAGTTTAATGACCTGTAGGTAGTAAACAACGACCGACAACTACCTAAAAGGTCATTGATTCGTTTAGATACTTACTACGTATACTATTATTTTTTAATTAGTGCATAAAAAAATGAGGCTCAATCAGTACCCGTTACTGATCATATTTGTGTAGTCAAAAGTACAAAAAACGAAATTCCAAAATTGTCCACGAAAATTTGTCATTATTGGTAAATTCATAATTGAATCATTATTCATAACAAATACTACTAGAAAATACTAAGCGCAGTGTTTTTCCATTTTTATTGACATTCTTTCATTCATAAACAATAACCTGTACAATGTTTGTTATTGATTGAGATTTTGGGATACAAACAAACGCTCATAACTTTGCTGTTTATGAATATTATTCATTGAGACTTTACTTAAATAATAAAAAAACCTTTTCTATTAAGTTGTTTAAGTATTTGCCAGAATTAAAAAATAGTGGTGTAGTGGTTAGTGGCCCTGACTGCTATGCCGGAGGTCGTGGGTTCGATTCCCACCCAGGACAAATGTTTGTGTGATGAGCACGATAATTTGTTCTGTGTTGGTGTAATTTATCTATAGTATGTATGTATTTAGAAATATATAAGTATGTTTATCAGTTGTCTAGTGCTCATAACACAAGCTCTACATAACTATCACACAACACCGTCTAGTCTCAAGCTAAGCAGAGCTTGTGTTATGAGTTTGGGTGGGAAGAAAGTCAAAAAATTTGAGACGACTTACGAATTGTAGTTCAAACCCAACCAGGCGCATTACTTTGAGTAGGTAATTTATATCATCACCACTACTCTCAAAACGGTGTAAGAAAACATTTTGAGGAAACCGACATCTAGAACCAAAAATTCAAAGACATGTAACATCATGTGTGTTTATTTATTTATTAAGGTAAGACCAACAGCTTCTGTGTACAGCATTTTACAAGTAAGAATAACAATTGGCCTAAGTCTTACACAGTCGCCAATTATAGGTCAACCAGCATTCTCGAATTAAGGAGTGATACATACAAGAACAGAAATTCTATACGGCCCATTCCCTCTCCTAGAAAGAAGGCCTGAGTCCCAGTAGTGGGAACATTATAAGGCTGATGCTATGTTATGCTTGCGTTTGCCTATAGAATGGTACTCAGCGATAGGGCTTTATCTGTATAAGCATTTTCATACGTTTCGTTTGCTTCTATTGTGGTATAGTGACTGTAGCGTCGGTTGCTGTGATTGTAAGGTCTCGACTTTAACAGTTCGGATTGATTTTATTTATGTATTTAATTATTATTAATTACAACGGTCTTACAACCAATTACAGTAATTAAACAAACTTAAAAAAAGGAAAATATAAAAAAACACAAAAATGTAACGAGATATGTAAGTTATACTCATACATCAATACCTCTCACAGTACTTCTGGCATGCCAATAAAATCGTCTTCCATTCATCCGCAAACAGATCGCTAGTTGAATTGGAGTCCAAGAGACCATTTAGTGCAGCCAAAGTGCGAGGTATTGGTGACTGAGCACGGGCAACAGTGCGACACTGAGGCACAGCGAACATCCTGTGCTTTTTACCGCGGCAGTAGTTGTCTGGGACAAAGAAACGTGCCAGCACAGCAAGTAGGTTTTGATATCCGACCTTCGTAGTTTTGTGTCTGGTTATATCAGTAGCGGTTCGGATCCATTGTTCCAGTAAATTACAGTATGTACATAATTCACAAAAGAAAGTAATAATGATTTGACAAGATTACAAATAAGAGGGTTATTTATTTTTAACACTTGACTTCCTAGGTCGGAAATGAAAGTAAAAACGATTCATATATTAGCATAAAACTGAGACTCATGCATTTGAATGAGTAGGAAATCCGATTGTTTCAGTCGAGTGAACAGGAACCCTTTGCCTCACCTTCGTGGGATGAAAGTAAAACTAGGGTTGGTATGCCAGCTATGCCACATCACTATCACTACATAGTATTTAAAATAAAGTCACTTCCCGCTGTCTGTCCCTATCTCGTCCCAATGTATGCTTAGATCTTTAAAACTACGCAACGGATTTCGATGTGATTTTTTTTTAAAGATAGAGTGATTCAAGAGGAAGGTTTATATGTATTACATGCATGATATATATTATACACCGTGTAATTGACAGGTTGGCAAAAACACGAATTTTCCGACCGTTTTTCAACTAGATTTGTGTTCTATTCATTTGTTACAACAAAATCCAGCCCTAAAAACACAATTTTAGTGAAAAAAAGCAAAAAAACTTAAATTCGGCAATGTAATCGTAAAAGAAAATTCATACAACCCACGCGGAATCAGCTGTTAGCTGTAAAAGTTTACTGGCCTCGTAGTGCCTACGACAGACAGAGACAGCATACCGCTCGCTCGCTCGCTCCTTTTGTGTGGTACGCCTTTTCGCCTTTGCTTACGCACCGACACTGCTAGGGTTGTACCGCGTACGGAATTTAATACTTGTAATTTTATTTTCTTTATGTAAAATGCTTTAATAATAATTAGATACTCAGGAGTATGATTACTTTATTATTTATTAATTCCAAAAACCTTATTTTAAATCGTTAATGATCTACAGTATCAATTACGAAGCTACCCGAACTGTACACACGCGTTGCATTACAGTAATGTAAATTGTTTGCTTTAGACAATTTAGTGGTACATAAAACATAAAAAAATCGTGTTAATATTGCCAGATTCACATTCTTTAACCTGTCAATCCCTGAGCGAAAGCCGGCGTACGCGCGTGTAGTTACGAAAAGCTTTGCTTATTTTCGATTTTTACATACTATAAGAAAAACTTCTTATTTACGTTCTTGAATAAATACCCTATAAAAAAAAAAACTTAATTTATAATCTATGCGAACGCCGACGTTTGCTTAGTGTTTAGAAAATGGTGCAAAATCGCGCGCGTGCTGCTTGGGGATTGACAGGTACTAGGTTTAAACTTGGAAGCAGAACCATGAGTAAAAGTTACAAAAGATAGCGGTTAATAACAATGTTTATCATACGATTACGATACGATTATTTTTCTATACCTAGTTCTTCATCTTTGTCTCAATCGCAGGCCGACCACTGTAACTACTGCGCCATGGGCACCTCGACTAACGTACTTACTATTACCGAAATAAAAATGTTTAATTTCATACCATGTGGGCAGCCCTAATTGCTACACGTGTCACACACACTCTCAAAGGTTTGCCGACAAACGAAACCGTCAGCCGCTGAGGCGCTGAGCCGCCATTTGAGTTTGCCGCGATTGCTGGTGCGTTCTGGACGTCTATTTCGTTTTCTTTCAACTGTCGAGAGTTCGGGACTGTGTATTGCGTTCAGTTGAGTTGTGTGTTTTTGTGTTGTGTGGTATCGTCATGAATCGGCGTAATGAAACGTTTAGTGCTCGCGAATATGGCCAGATGTTAATTTGCTTGGGTGAAGCTAGAGGAAACGCGTCGTTGGCATTAAGGCTCTATGTTCAAAGACACCCAAATGAACGACATCCAGCTAATAGTCGTACTATCACACGGGCATATCAGCGTGTTTTAGAAAATTTACCTATTGTGCCGCATCAGGAAGGTGCTGGAAGGACAATCCGTACTCGTTCTGAGCAGGCGATTTTAGATGTTGTCCGTCGAAATCCGCGTTTGGGAACCCGTACTGCTGCAAAACTTGTAAGGGGTAGGTAATAACGGACCCCGTGTTTCACATTGGGCTGTGCACAAAGTCCTTCGAAAGGACAAGCAACGTCCATATCGGATCCATAAAGTGCAGGCTCTGGTACCTGGTGACCAAACGCGTAGACTGGCGTACTGCAGATGGCTGTTACATCGGCAGCAGCTAAATCGCCAATTCGTTTCACGGGTGAACGACCCGAGAGACTTTAGGTAAGTGACTATTTTAATTTTTGATAGGTGTTGAATTTGTGTTTAAATTTTTTGATAGGTGTGTTTGTGTGTGTAGTGTACTATGTATTTATTCCAAACAAGGTCCACGTCCCGAAGTACCTACCTATTAGTATGAATGGACAACGCGCGAGGTACAGGGTCGCGCGCGTATCGCAATGTTCGTTATACATTGCGTAGCCGAAATAAAATTTAAAATTGAAAAACGTTCACCTATCATTTCTGGGAAAATATGTCACTATCAAAATATTAACAATAGCAGTCTGAATTCATACTTTTCGTTTTTGCCAACCTGTCAATTACACGCTGTATATCACCATTGCATCCGTGCGAAGCTGGGGCGGGTCTCTAGTACATAATATATCTCGTTTGGTTTACGATTTTTATTTACTTAATCATGATTATTTACATTTAAAAAATATTTAACTAAAAATAAACTAAAATTATGGCGTCAAATAATTTCCACATCGTTGTTGACCGGTAATGTGCTTAAAAGAATGGCGGTATTGCCACGCTGTATGGCAATGCGTTTATCTTTTCGAATTATTTTAATATAGTTTTTAAGGTTAGTATTCTATTCTTGCATGTTTTTTGATCATTATCATCATCATTTCAGCCGAAAGACGTCCATTGTTGGACATAGACCTTCCCCAAGTGTCGCCAAAACGACTGGTAGGTACTGTGCGCTGCGCATCTATCGAATTCTCGCGATCCTCACCAAGTCATCGGTCCACCTTGTGGGAGGCCTTCCAACGCTCCGGCTTCCTTCCGGTGGACCATCTGTTCTGCAAGCAATGTGCCTTGTCCACTGCCACTTAAATTTGGCGATTCTTTGGACTTTGTTGATTTTGATAAGTTTGGTAATCTACTAACCTTATGGCGTCATTATGTCTTTCCAATGATCAACAAACGGTGCTAGTTGACCATATATTTAATATAAATACTTTTCCGCAGTCGTTTAACTTTTTAAACGACCTTGATTTTTTTACTATACAAAACTCCTTTATTACTAGCTACTCCACTGGGCCTCAAGCCTGCTATTACAATAGTGTCAGAATAGTCTAGCATTGATTTCAAAATTGTTGATTTTGACAAGTTCAGTAATCTAGTAATATAATAGCATCATTATGTCTTTCGAATGATCAACCACTGACACTCCATTGAAATAAATGGCATAGAATGGTAATCTCGTACATAATGACAAATTAATGTCTAACGTATACGGTAATCTGCTAAAACTTTGACAATTCCTTTGATCAGTGACCTACCAATAGAACGTCATTACGCAGTCACTGCGTTTAATTCGTCACAAGATAGCTTGTACCACAATTCTATTACGAGATCACTGAACGATCAATGATCGGTCATTATGAATTAACAGATTACGAACTCTTCGCAAAATGACAATGGGGTCGTCTTGGAATGACGAATTTATGAAAATAGCAGACTAGGGTTGGTAATATAATAAACATTGTTTTCATGCATATTGGAAACTTAAATAGGACTGAGTGGGCCATGTCTGGCGCATACCCGACGTGGGCCAAAGTAGAACAGAGTTGATGTTCTGACAGTGAGACGGGGGTAGCGGCAGACTACCAAAGACCACATCACATCACACGTGTAATCTAAGTAAAAAGTTAAACATAACTTCGTAACGGACAAATACCGGTAGCAACAACACTGTTTCCCCTATAAACGAAAGCAAGCGTGAAGATACGTTTTTATGAGGCAACGGCCGACACTATGTACTTCCGCCAGGAATCGAACCGGATACCCTCGCAAACGGCGCGAAGGATGCTCTTGTAAGGATTCATATATCACCTGTTTTTGGTTGTCAGTTTATTATGCAATGAGTCGGAAATTAACTGTTTGAACAAGAATGTAGCTGATTATTTAGGCCATCCATACAAAGAAAAATCTCTCATTTTATAAGGTCTAGCATAGCATAGCATAGCGACAGCCTTATAATATTCCCATTGCTGGGACTCAGGCCTCTTGTCTAGGAGAGGGATTATAAGGTCTGCTGTAAGAAAACCTAATTGGTGGTTCCTGTTGGTCTAGTGGTTAGTGGCCCTGACTGCTACACAGGGTTCGATTCCCACTCAGGCCAAAGGTTTGTGTGAGCACGATCATTCGTTCTGTGTCTGGGTGTAATTTATCTATAATATGTATGTATTTAAAAATATAATTATAAGTAGGTATGTTTATCAGTTGTCTAATACTCATAACAAAAGCCCTGCTTAGCTTGGGACTAGATGGCGTTGTGTGATAGTTGTGGAAGATTATGTTATATTATATTACCACTAAATGATAAAGTAACTTATGTCTGTCTATTACGTTTTATGGTTAAACTACTGAAGCAATTTTCATGAAAGGTATGGAGTAAGCTTGAATCTGAAGGAAGGATAGGTTATTTTTTCTTCGACTTCGCGTCCACTATAGCTCACACAGTTTGATGATAGATGGGTCTTAAGTCACAAAATTATGATTATCATCTGACATGCCTTTTCCTCAACTATGTTGGGATCTACTTCTAATCTAACCGGATGTAGACTTCATAATTCGGTTACTGGACAACACTTTGAATAGACTGATGGTCAGACTCTCTGGAGTGCACGCGTGAGGCAACGGCCCTCACGCCCCAGCCGCCGCACCACCGGGATTCCGATCCCGATTTCTGGCTACCGCAGGCGCGGGCTTGCGGACGGCGAGTAATGGGAACGAGCCCAAGTCGTCGACGGCGCGTATTGTTCCACGCGAGCCTCAAGGAGATGTCAGTAAACCGTAGGGGCCCAGCAGGGTCGAAAACTACTGGGGTCAAGGGTCTGCTTCTGAATCTCCCGCTCCGCCCAAGGGCGGGAGATGTCATTGGATGATTTTCCAAACTAAAAAAAAAACTTTCTGGCGTCTGACTACCGTAACCTCTACCTTCTATAATAATAATAATAAACACATAAATACGGCACCACATAAGAACTAAGAAAGAAACACGAAATCCTGTATTGCGCAATCAAAGTTCTAGTTCTCTTTGAATCAAAGTATCTGCCTGGAATTGCTTTGATAGTCAAATATATATTTTGCCAAGTTTCGCTACAGATGCTACTATAATCACCTTTATGTAATTACTTACTGCACCACCATATGTATGTAAATTACTGTACATTTCTTTTGGCAAAAATAAACATTATTATAATTAATTAAATGAATAAAAAAAACACATTTGTACCTACTAGCCTATTTTCGAATCCGCAATCTAATGGAGGCTCATCACAAAATTTAAAAACGTAACCTCATTCTTTTTCGATTCGACCGTTATTTCAAAAACTCTTATTTAATTTAATAAGTCCACAATAGGGGTCCGTTATCAATTTATCCAGAGATATCAATTGTTCTTACAACAATTGCATACTGGTGGGGTTCACATAACCAATATAAAAGGCATAAAATTTTATTTCATTGCACATCCTACTTTTCAAAATGGCCGCTGCTCGTTGAAACAATATGTGGAATGGTTTTTTGATAGGGAAGAGCGAATTTTAATCAAGGGGCGGCCTGTTTGTGCATTTCTACTTTCTATTTATATGATATTTTTGTTTCCGGGGACAAAATTACCAAGAATTAAAAAAAAGTTTTTTTTTTTAATTTACGAATATTTTATCATTGTTCTAATTTCAAACTTAAGCGACTAATAAGTGTTACTGATACTAACTCCTACCAGCACGTATTTTTTTTTGTTTAATTTGAAATGGGAAATAGGAAGAATCGGATTCATTCGGCACAATGCAAGGCACACAAACACTAGTTCGGTACATAACAATACGAAAAAATAAAGAAAAAAATGCGCCTCACGACTCACGGCTGCACCTAAATGTTAGACTAGTGCCTGATGCTGGTTTTAAACTGACCCTGGGGTTGTCAAAAAAGTCACCAAAAGAGGGTGTTTTTAATATCGTGCAAATTTCATCACGCATGCGGAATTGCTTAGCATGCGGGACTGCTGCCCGATATCATGCCCCGCATCCCGCGTGCGTACTCCACGCATTACAATAAATACTTTCCTTTATGACAAGGAAATTTTTGGGGTCTACGCGTGCGGAGCAATCCCGCATGCGTGATGAAATCCGCACGATGTTAAAAATACTCTAAATCCTTCCGCTTGGGATGGAGCAAGAGAGAGTGGCAGACTTTTACTAACTAAAACCAATTTGTGTTCCTTTAGTAGCCCTTTGCCTTCCAGGGCCGCGGTAACTATCGCACACCAAGGGTTTCGTACAAACGAAATTATTTATGTAAATAGTTAAATTTTTTTTTGGTGACGTAACTACAAATTTGCAGTTTTCAGATTTTTTCTTATATTTCTGCTCTAAGACCTTGCTTCATGCCAAATTTCAGGATTCTATGTCAATGGGAAGTACCCCATGAATTTTGATTCTTTTGCGAGTGTCGAAATATATATTTTTTCGACATAAACGGCCGTATCTTTTTTTCCGTTAATATAGAAGTTTGCTTTTTTTCATAGCTTCAAGGGACCGTAAACCTGAGTATATGATTTCAATTTCAACTTGATACCTCCACGCGTTACCGATATAAAGGGTCTTGACCGACAAACAGACAGACGGAAAAAAAAAGTGATCCTATAAAGATTCCGTTCCCCTAAAAAAAAAACTACCATTTTGATAATACATTGGTATTTAAAATTTTTGTTGAAATTATCTACTTTCAAATTATTTTTAATTTTTTGATATTCTATTTATTTATTTTTTGACATTTCTGTGTATATTTTTTATTTTATTTCAATAATATTCTAATTTTAAATATTGGCGAATATCTTACATGTTTTACAAACAAAAAAGTTATTTGATTTGATTTGTTAGCAACCAAACCGCTAAACAAAAATTCTACCACAACGAACACGGTGCAGTTAATCCTCACTCTCCTTAATTAACCGAAATTCCTTTAAATTACCCGTACCAAAACACAGTCACGGTAACAACACTATAACAACATTACGAGGCACACAAAGGCCGAACAATCCAACATTATGAACATCCCTAAATCCGGGCAGACACATCGGCGACACGCATCCACATCTATTGGACCGAAATATCCTAAAACCGTGGCCAATCGATTTGTGCTCGTGAACTTAGTTTTGAATATGGAATAGGTATCGACATTGAGTTGTATCTGTAGTGAGTAACTATACTCGACATTTGAGCAGTTGTGGGTATCGATACTTAAGGGATCAAATTCAAATTTTCTTTAGCTTTTGGCGGGATTCTTCAAGTGGCTGTTTTAATTATTCTCAAATTGATCCGTAGTGGATATTGTGATGTAAAATTGGTGTAGTTTTGTATCTCAAGAGCTTGTGCAACTGGACAATATTTGTAATCATTGAAACAGCCGCGATCTCGGTAATATGGAGTTGAGTATTTTATTGTACTTTTGACTATCTCAGCGAAGTTTGGCGAGAAGGTTGACTTGGTACATTTGCTACCAAATACTATGAAAATATTATAATGTATTTATTCATATTCCAATCGTAAGCAAATTAACCATTCATACGAAGACATGGCTTAAAGGACTTATTATACAATTATTTTAATTATACAATTGGTGATCTACTTTTATACGAGGTATATTAAGGCCCATTTAAGTAACTTAGGAAAAGAAGTTATTTTTCTCAGTAAAAATATACTTAGGAAGTAAATCTAAGCATTTAAGGATCAGCAAATAACATTTTAATAATGTGTGCACACAAATTAACATTTTTAATCCTAAGAAGAACAATTACCAGTTCTATTTAGGTATAAGTAGTTGAAATTAAATTCGTCGCAAACCTTAACACTGTTTCTAGAGAGGACAACATCGTTTACATTTTTATCGATAATTTTTATTTGATCCCTGTGTTTACCCTGCCGCACTATTTAGGGGTTACGTGAGTGAAGATAGGGTAGACGGCACAATGACCGGTCGTGATGAAGGATTGTGCTCTCTGCCTAATGAAGATGGATGGTACAAGGTCGTGTCTATTATACTAATGTAGTTCGTAAGATATGTTCGAACGCTGTAGAGATAAACGTGTGAGTTTTGATTGATGGGGAAAGTAGAATTCCTGAGCGATTTTTTAGTCAACCGGACCCACTCGAAATGGACCCTCACATTTTGAAAAGATTGACTGGCCTGTTGGTCTAGTGTTTAGAGGCCCTGACTGCTATGCCGGAGGTCGTGAGTTTGATTCCCGCCCAGGACAAATGCTTGGGTGATGAGCACTATCGTTTGTTCTATTTCTGGGTGTAATTTATCTATAATATATAATTATATGTATTTAATAGCTTGGGACTAGATGGCGTTGTGTGATAGTTGTGGAATATTATTATTCCATTTATTTAAATTACACGTACATATATTACACACTTTTAAATATTGCTTTACAAAAACATTATAAAAAAACATTAAAAAATATAAAAAATAGTAGCCCACCGGCATCGGGAAGAGGGTCCAAGCTGCCGGCGGTCAGGGCTCCTGAAAGAGGAACCTCCGGACAATGCGCGCCGTGTCCAAGAGTACTGGCTTCTGAATCAAGCCCTTGATCCAACTGCCTAACGAGAGCCTCCTCAGATGTTGGTCGAGGCTCTTGGCTATTAAGCCATTAGCTGGAACGACTATCGGTACAATGATCGCCGAATCCACTTCCCACTTGTCGACAACAACCTCGCGAGCCAAGTCAATGTACTTAATTTGTTTGTCTTTCTCGGCTTTCACGAGGTTCTCATCATGTGGAACAGATATTTTAACAATCATTGCACGCCTCTCGCTTCCACCACCACACCATTAGTTGCAAGTTGCAATAGTTCTGTCAGTGATGATGGACTGATCCCAGTACAATGTGATATGATCATTATCAAGAACTGGGTCGGCCTCATACCTGTAGTACGGCACTTATTATTATTATTAACTCCGCCTATGTACCCACTATTATAGCTATATAAAGATTGAAATAAATAAATAAAATAACTTTGATAAGGTTTTTTTTGGTATTTTTGCTTTGGTTGTTAAGGAACGCGGTGGAAACATGACATAATTTTGCGTAGCTTCATGTTTTATCAATGCATGCGAAACAGTTCTGACGTTCTGATGCGTGACCGAGTTACAAACAGCGTTCACTGCACAGTGTAATCGATTGAAGATAGGAACATAAAGTAACATCATACCCGCCCTCTCAATGCGTCAGGCAGAGGTGAACCAAATAAAAAGGGACGAGTCTATCAATCAATCAATCTTTATTTGTGAGCACAGGTATTACAATAAACTATGGGTTGACTTCTGAAAGAGAACCCGTGGTCCTGAAAGTCTGTGGAGGGTCGATCCGGTACATGAAACACTATCGATTTGAAAAGATAAAATAAAAAAGCAAAGTACTTTTTTTCTAAAACTTGAATTAATATATCTACGCATTTACGAAATTAATTCTTTAGTAAACGAGTCAATGATCTTGTAGGTTTTTTTTTTTATTTTTTTTTTTTTTTTATTTTTTTTTTATTTTTTATGTTTTATTCATGATCTTGTAGGTAGTTTTCGGTTATTGCGTACTAACTACTTACAGGTCATTGGACTCGCTCAGCTGAAGTTTACTTAAAGAAATTAATATCGTACATGCATAAATTAATTCGAGTTGATAAAAAGTACTTTACTTTTTAATTTTATCTTTACAAATCGATAGTTTATCATGTACCGAATCGACCCTCCACCGGATTAAAACGATAAAAATTTAACGGTGTATATAAAGATGTGGGATTTAGTCAGTAAGTCTGGCACGCCGTCCTGCTCCATCCTAGACCAGGAGAAGTCAACAGATGATTTCTCACCTTAAAACAAAACTTGGTAACTCAGATGACTGTACCTAACGTATTGCAGCATAAGCTCTTGGGTAAGTTTCCAAGTTGGCCAAAGCTATATTAGTTTTTCGATGATGAATTTTTCGATAGCTCCCCAGATTCTGAATTCCGATAGCTTCGTTTTGGAGTTTGCCAGAGAGTTATGGACCGCAACATTCTGGGTGTAAAAAGAACACATCGGATACAGAATAACACGTCGCATTCAAAAACGGACATAACAGGCGTGGACAAAAAGAATGACTGCCTAAAATGGGGTTGGGTGGATCACAGAGTCGCCACCCAGTCAGTTCTTGCAGAGGGAAAGCGCCGTCGAGGCCGAACTAGACAGAGGTGGCCAGACGCTTAACTCGAGGAACTGGTTTGAGAGAGCACGGGTGAAAATGTTTGGAAAGAATTGAGGGAGCCCTTTGCCCAGCAGTGGGACAGTAATTGCTAGGAGAAAAAAGCATCTAACTGCTCTAATAGTTCCTCCTTACTTCTAATTCAAAACATCTGCTAATGTTAGGCAACGAAACTCACTATCATCGATTAAAACCATGAAAATGCCACAAAACAAAAAAAAATAGTACCGCACTAAACCACATCGAACACAATCCAGATGGTTGAAACACGAGACCATGGCTTGTGCTTGTGACCATAGTTTTTACATTCAGAAACAAAATAAAAAATCCCGATAAGTAAAACGTGTGGTATTCGTAAACGTATTCTCTATGATTTATGTTAGTGCCGATGGAAACGGGACTGAGCGAAAAAAAAAAATGTTTGTTTCTAAAAAAAAATATTTATGTAGGTATGGTTTTTCTGATCATTTGTTTTGCCAAGGTCGTAGATCATTTGAAGTAAAAGACTGCAAAACCGACCTGCAGGTAGCATTTTGCAGCAATTTATTACAATAAAAAAAAACCAGTCAAGTGTGAGTTGGACTCTCGTAAGTCTGACTCGTTATAACCAACTAACTGCCTTCTCCCAACTGCTTTGCCCTCGTGAAAGTAAAAAAAAATATCCTAAAGGTGAACGCCAATTATCCGAACCGAACGCGTCGAACGAAATGTAAGAAAAGAATTTTGGAATTCTTTATATTAATTCCTATGAAACTCCTAACAACGTCGAATCATCCGAATCTGGAAGGACTCCAAAAATCCTAGACGAATTTGGATGTTAATATTGTGACCCCACATTGTTTTTTCCCTCTGATGTATTTCACTTTCTTAATCTTTCATTAAGAAAGCACTGATAATAAAAATCTCGTCAAGATCCAACACGATTCACATGTAATTTCAGTGCTACAGGTGTAAAGGAAATATTAAGCGATTTCTTCGTCGCGGTCGATTCTTTCGGTGCATCCTATGTGTGCGAGGCCTTCTTGACTTTGATTCGTTTGACGCATTCGGCTCGGATAAGTGTGTATTCAACTATTCACCTTAAGGGAAAATAGGTTTTCTTCCAGAGAGATAACGCCTGAAAGCCCTGTTAGCATTCGGTAACTCCGTTGTTTACTCAAATATTTTACAAAACATGTTTCAGGAAATACGTGTTGAAAAAAATGTTGTTATTCAGAATCACGATAAATAAGCAGTTTCCATGATGACATTATTAATTTTTTACATTTTTAATTTATAAGTAAATTAAGAAGAGCCAAAGTTCTAGTAAAATGGTTGATTGATACTGGATTAGTTTTACACAAATTTATGTTTTCATTTCAATAGAAACTTAGTTAATATCCACAAGACAACTGTAATAATATAATATATTTCCACAACTATCACACAACACCGTCTAGTCCCAAGCTAAGCAAAACTTGTGTTATGGGTACCAGACAGCTGATAGACATACTTATATATTTCTAAATACATACATATTATAGATAAATAACACCTAGACACAGAACAAATGATCGTGCTCATCACACAAACATTTGTCCTGGGTGGGAATCGAACCCACGACCTCCGGCATAGCAGTCAGGGCCACTAACCACTAGACCAACAGGCCAGTCTGACTGTGTTTCTAAAACATCTAAAGAAAGATCTGTAATAACTTCATAATCTCGTACGAGCGGTTGTAAGGAATGATTTGTATCTCGGGTTGGACATTCTGAACTAATGTATACATAATCCTGATAGGGCGCAGCAAATTAATATGGAGCCTGTCTAAGTACCTATGTCACAAAAATGAAGTAATCTCCAAAATGCAGTCTAAAAATAACTTACAGTCATCGTATTGCTATCGGTAACTGACCTACACGAAGGTCGTGATGATATTTAAAATAAACGTGTAGTCATTATCGCTTATAGATTTGCCGAAAAATAACATAAATAAATTATTATTCTACCGTATAAAGCCACAAGGCGGTAACTCATTTTTTTCCAAAATTCGTTTTGCATCGAAATTTCTTTAATGCTCGGCATAACTTGGGCTACTCAAACGGGAAAATGGGAATATGGGCCACGAAAACCTGTGGTCTTGGAACGCAAAGGGCAAAAAAGGAACATAGGTGTGGTTTTAGACTGTAAAAGTCAGACACGGACTCCTGCTCCTCTATAGAGCGGAAGAGGTCGAGGGCGATTTAACATCAAAGATTGCATCACTACCATCAGGTTAAATCTCAGTCATGCACTAGTTTATATCATTACAAAAATATTTCTTTCAAAAATACTTTTTTTCTCGAGACTCACTCTCATTGAGTTACCGCTTTTTGGCTTTGTAGGGCAGTATTCGTTGCAAGACAGTCACTGAACGCCATCTATTGCCGAGTAGTTGAATCTTTTATTATCTTGGGCTAATATAGGCCTTCTTTTTCATGAAATATAGAATTTAAAAGAACTTACCTGAACGTACCTATCAGACTATAACATCAAAGTAAGGTTTGAAACGTTTTTAACTTCAAATACTCAATATTTAAACTAACTGCAAGTACAAGATACATCAGAAACAATGCTTGCACTTTTCTGAAAGTATGATTAAATTGATTACGTAAACAAGTAAGTGGGGAAGTACCATCAAAGACATTTTCGCCTGACCACCACTAAGTTTAAAGGGTTTGGTTTGGCGCTGCGCAGCTGGAATCAAGCGAATTTTTTTTTAAGTGATCACGTAGAAATGACCGCGAAAATTAAGGTAAAGAAAAGAAAGAAAAAGAGTTTATTTGCCACAAACATGGCGCTACAAACACCGATTCTATACAATAAAAAAAAGTACATAATAAGATATGCTTCACATCCGCGCAAAATGGCCAGCGCTCAGCAAAATGCTGGAGCTAACCTTACATATATCTTCTTTTTTTCTTTAAGGTCTAAACTTACATAATATATCTTCTTTAAAAAATGCTTTGACTGTATAAATTCTGTTCGACGGTTTTTATCTACCGAATATGTTGCTTCACACTATCCAATCTAGTAGCAAAATTAGCAAATTCACAGTTTAAACAGCCAATAAAAAAGTACATTGTCATTGGCCTATCAAGGAGAGAATGCTTAACGTATAAAGTACCCAGTTAGTAGACAGCCCTTCGCACAGTGGCCTGGTAACCTATTTAGTTCAATTGAAACAATTTAGATGATCTATTTACTGTAGTATTCGCTGACTTAGGTACATAACTCTATTTTCTATTCCGTCCGTGCGTACTGTATTGTAATCTTGCTTTTTTTATCCGGATTTCTGAGAAATTTGGTACACGGGTAGATCATGTCTTGGAACGGCACCTAAGATATTTTTATCTCGGGAGATAATGTATGTTCACTTGGGATATTTTTTTTTTAGTTACGGGCGAAGCCGCTGGCAGAAGCTAGTTATGGTGTTTTTAATATCGTGCGGAATTCATCACGCATGCGGATGTCTTTTTTAACCGACTTCGAAAAGGAGGAGGTTCTATGTTCGGCTGTATGTATTTTTTTTATTTTTTTTTATGTATGTTCACCGATATCTCGGTCAATTGTGGACCGATTTCGAAATTTTTTATTTTGATTGAAAGATTATACTTCTGAATTGGTCCCATAAAAATATCTTTTTGATCTGATGATAAACTTCGAAGATATAGGACGAAATTCTTCAAAAATTCATAGCAGAACTGTCGTTTGTATGTGTTTGTTCGCCGATATCTCGGACAATTGTGGACCGATTTTGAAAATTTTTGTTTTGATTGAAAGATTATACTCTCGAGTTGGTCCCATAGAAATATTGTTTTGATCTGATGATGAACTACGAAGATATAGAACGGAACTCTTCAAAAAACCTTAGCAGAACTGTCGTAACAAGTAAAATTATACATGTAGTCGGTGGCTGACTAAAGGAAAAAGGGGGTACATAGAACTGATCTGATGATGAAGACGGAAGGTAGGTAAGAGCCGGAACATTGTAATAAATCAGTGTATCCTAGCCGTGTTTTTTTTTTTATGGTAGGTAAAATCATCCATTGACAAATCCCGCTCTTGGGCGGAGCGGGAAGTAGTGTCAGACTCTTACTGACTAAAAACCTACCCCGTTCCTTCGTAGCCTATCATGCCGGGGCCGAGCACTCCTTTCGGAAATAAACCCATGACCCCAGTAGGCTTCGACCCTGCCTGCATGCAGTTAGCAGGCTGGGCCTCTTCGGTATGCTGACAGCTCCTTGAGGCGCGCGGGAACAGAACGCGCCGTCGACGACTTGGGCTCGGTCCGGTCGGTTACCGGACGATCGGACAGCGTGCTACCCATTGCACGCCGTCCGCAAGCCCGCGCCTACTGGTATTATTAGAATTGTCATGATGATTTGATGATGAAACCGAATGGCGGAAGGTACCTATCTATTTAAGTTTGGCTGAGGGGTACTACTACTAAAAAGTGTGAAATTAAAATCTTTTTACAAAAAAATAATACAACCGACTTCAAAAACCACCAAAAAGTGCAAAATAACTTTTAATTTCGGAAGTCGGTGTTAAATAACGAAGAGACCAAACTATTAAAGAAACACCGACTTCCGAAATTAAAAGTTATTTTGCACTTTTTGGTGGTTTTTGAAGTCGGTTGTATTTTCATACAAGTAGTCCTTTTCATACCTATTTATTGTAATGCGGGAAATACACGGGCACGCGGGATGCGTGTGAGGCGGGGCAATTACGCATGCGTGATGAAATCTGCATGATATTAAAAATATCTTTATTTGGTTAAGACTTACAGGTAATGAGTAGGTCTTAATTATGAGTAGGTCTACTCATATTTTTTTTTGTATTTTAAATTAAACTAGCAGAGTCCGTTGTTTCTAGCTGACTTCCCTGAGAAGAAATATTATAAAAAAAAAACTCAGTGGTCAATTAAAAACAAATCGACGATAGATAAACGTGCAACTCCCCAGATAAAATCTTCACAATAACATTGATAAATTATGTCAATCATGTGTTTAACAAAAAGATCACAACCCTACCACCCCGTATGCACCCGCTTTTTATCACAATTAAACCTAAATGAATAAAAATCTCCGCTACTCCAGCGACATCTATACGGGCACATTATCATCAAGCATGGGGGCTTTGTTGGAGGACTTGCTGTATTTAACACTGAATTAGAAGGGTGATCAAGTGATCATTAAGGACTTTCTGATTTGCAATGAATTCTCTCTTCTTAAGTGGCTGAGAATCGCGACAATGGGCCATGCTTGTTAGCCGTGTAATTTACCTAAAGGGCAGTGGAAAAGGCAATCAAAATAGAATAATTGGCAAACTAAAGCGATAGTAAGCAACGCACATTACTCGCATAACAGATGGTCAGTGGGTCTTGGAATGGCGACTGCGTACCGGAAGGTCCAGCGTTGGAAGGCCTCGCACGAGGTGGACCGACGACTCCGTGAGGGTTGTAGGAATCCGATGAACAGTCGATTTAGCTTCGAACATAGCCGTGGCTTCGACCTATGTCCAGCAGGGGACATCTTTTGGCAAAAAAATTATAAATTAGCCGTGGAACGACGGCCTTTTGAATAATCATATTAAAATACAAAACAGACAATTCGAAAGTCGCGAAGGATTTTCAGGGGTTATTTAACAAATATTATACACATTCATACATTTATCTACCTCATAGAATTTCATAAATTTTGATAGTATCGTCCTCCATTCTTCTCCAAATATATCAAAACCCGTGTTCTGGTCTAGGAGAGCATTAAGCGCAGAGAGTGTCCGCGGTATGGTTGATTTGGAGTGTGCAACTATAAGACACGTGGGAGCTGCCAGGAGCCGATGTTGCCTGCTACAGCTGTAGTTATTTGGCACATACTAGTTACAGATAAAGTTTTGTAGGTCAGGAGCATCTGTAATTCCCCTGAGTATGCGGGAGACCATATCCTCGAATAACATACCGAATACTGTTTGCCCCTAGAGGGTATTTTCCATTGGGTAGTAGCCAATTTTTAATTCAGAACACCCGTACATTGGCAGACAAAGATCTAACAAAAACAATTAATTTTTATAAATAAAAAATTAAAAGTTAAAAAGGTGACTAATTACTTTTTAACTTAACTTAAACCGAACGATTAATCGTAATCGACGGATGTATTGTACCCACAGAAATGTAAAAAATTGTACCCGTTATATTTTTATGATTATTCCTTTCTAACTTGAACTTAACAATTAATCGTAATCGACAAATGCATTGTATTATACTTTTTTTTTTTTGCTTTTACACAACGCCGTCTAATCTCAAGCTAAACAGAGCTTGTGCTACGGGTACAAGACAACTGATAAACATACTGTATATTTCTAAATACATTCATAAGTATTTTAGATAAATTAGACCCAGACACAGAACAAATGATCGTGCTCATCACAAAAACATTTGTCCTGGGTGGGAATCGAACCCACGACCTCCGGCATGGTAGTTAGGGCCACTAACCACTAGATCAACAAGCCAGTCCAACTTTGAACTAACTGTTTTTGTGTCTAAAACGCGTGAACAGTATTGCGTTATTTGGATGTCACGGTGCGTTTGCGTTATTGTTGATAATTGTCTTGATTTGAATGTGAAAGAAAACGTTATGAAAGTAGAGATGTGACGATGATTTATATAAACGTTGTTTTTATAAGGTAAAGCTTAAGGTTACATTAGTCGATATTTTTTCCATACAAATTTCGGGGGGGTATTACTCCACAGTTTAACATTGTGCATCAAAAATTAAACAGGATATCTTTTTATCTCATTACTTAGTCTGCCTTTACGAAAACAGAAAAGAAAAAATAAATGCCTTTAAAAAATTAGGAGCCAACAAGTTTAGTTTTTTTTGATGATTTTATTTATTTATTTTTACGCATCGTCATCGAAACAACATTATTGTTTCAGTTGGAAACGGTGTTTGTGTGCATGTAAACAAGACGTTGTGCATATAGAGTAGCATCTAATTGCTCATCAGTGATATTATCTCTGTCGGACACGATGACACATGAGACAGCGCGTTATTTGGCCGCGCTCATCAGTGAGTTCGAGCTCGCGACTAGTTCAGCCTTATGATATGTTAAAAAGATATTCTCCTCCTTTCATGTCCTTTCAGAAGTTTTACTCTCGGGCCTTTTTGGATCAAACCTGACGGTACTCGTCCGAATCATCTCACCACCTCTTCAATTTCAACTCTTCATTAATGACCTTTGTGGAAGAGACACCACAATTTTGCCAATTACACGTACGAACTATTAATATACCATCAAACGTTGGAGAGTGTTTAGCGAGAATTAACAGTAAAATGAATATAAATATATTTCTAAATTAAAGAACAAAATAAAAGAATTTCTTCGCAGACAGAAACAGTCAATCTTATGACCACAGATTATGACTAAGCAAATTATAAACAAGACAGAAACTCGAAAGACTGGAAAAAAAGTATTTACAATAGTTACAATTTAATTTTGTTAACTTCAATGAATTTACATAGTTTAAATATTCTTTCAGGTCCTTTACTATACCATGACGTGTTAAAGTCAGTCGTGCGAGCAAGGGATAGAGCATAGAGCTACACCCTATAAATCTCCATTCCATTACCAGTTTAGCTCATAAAATGGATGGCGTTAATATCTCTTGGTAGGGCTTCAGGGCCGGCTTCGCGAGCGCTTTTCATTGAGAATCTTTGTATAAGTACATTAGAAAGATGTTGTTTATGCGACCCCAGTTTAAAAATAATAAAATTTTATACACCGTTAAATTTTGGTCGTTTTAATCCCGCGGAGGGTCGATTCGATACATGAAACACTATCGATTTGTAAAGAAAAAAAGAAAAATAAAGTACTTTTTTTCTAAAGGTCTAGTTAATATACGCAGGTACAAAATTAATTTCTTTAAGTAAATGTCAGCTGAGCGAGGCCAATGAACTATAGGTAGTTAGTACGTAACGACCGACAGCTACCTGCAAGGTCATTGACTCGTTTACTTAAAGAAATTAATTTCGTACATGCGTATATTAATTCGAGTTTTAGAAAAAAAGTACTTCATTTTTTAATTTTATCTTTACAAATCGATAGTATTTCATGTACCGAATCGACCCTCCACGGGATTTTTTAACCAAAATTTAACGGTGTATTAAGTCTTAGTAGCTAAAATATCCGCACAATCAACTTTACCTACATATTTATAGTATATAATGTATTTGTAGTCCGAAAGAAAACCAATGACAAGAAGCTAAGTACACTTGTATAACTTGCATGTGTTATTGAAAACATCTACAAGTTTTTCAATATTTTATCTGTGCAGTAGATGCAATGCACATCACTACGTCTTACTTAAACGTCGCTCACAAAATCGTGACTTACAGTAATGTTACAAATCAGTCTAATGTACTGCATCTACTAAATGTTGCCATACCTAGTGAATTCCACTTGTCAGTGTTGCCACTAACATGACGAAATATAACAGAAAAGTAGGTAATCGTATACCAGAGCTAAGGCAAAATGCGTGACGAAGTTCTTAATGTAACGAATTTGTTACAATTTAGTTTTTTTTTTTTGTTTACTGTTGGTTGGCCCTTTGTTGGCGGGTAATGTAGTGCGATGGTGTGATGAAGTTTTGATGGATGTAGAATGGTTTTAATCTTTTTGTTATATATTTAGTTCATGTTAATTTAAGATTTATAGACTCACAGTTTGTTAAGTACAATTGGACCTACTTATGCAAACAGGAACCAATCCACACAAATGCCAAAATCGAGTTATCGACCTTATAACTTACTGGATACGGTCCTTATCTTGATTATGGCATTTGTGTGGATTGGTTCCTGGTAGGCCCAATTATCTCTTAACACACTACTTGTCAACTCCCTAGCCTTTTCCCAGCTAGCTTAGGGTTGGCGTCTAGTCTTACCGATTGCGATTGAATACCTTTGTTTTACATGGAGCGACTGCCTATCAGACCTTTAAAACCCGGTTACAGGGTAACATATACTCACAACACACTCTACTAAAGTTTCTAATAATTCAATCATGATGTACAAGACACGTAGCGCCATCTAGCGTCCTAAAGCAATTGTGACCGTCAAAACTTAATGCCTATTTTACACGCGGGCCCAGCCTCGGCCAATCCCCATTGTGTAGCCATTGAAAACAGGGTCTCCCCGTTTACACAATGGCGACTGGCAGAGGCTAGCCCCACATGTAAACTAGGCATAATATGCCTTTCCTTGGCAACTTACAGTG
This sequence comes from Leucania comma, assembly GCA_958295575.1. Classification (NCBI taxonomy): domain Eukaryota; kingdom Metazoa; phylum Arthropoda; class Insecta; order Lepidoptera; family Noctuidae; genus Leucania; species Leucania comma. The sequence goes on along the minus strand of OY282477.1, from coordinate 14,224,027 downwards.
CCTATGTTTTTCTGGATGTTACCATAAGGTAGCTTATATCCAGAAAAGTACACAATGTCTATCTACTGGTATCTTTTCTGTACCTTTGATAACGGATTCGTAAAATTGTATGATTGTTGGTTTGTTGCCTTTTAGTGCCCAAACCATAATGAATCGATAACACAAAATGTTGTACATCCGTCTTAACGGATGTACAACATTTTGTGTTATTTAAGTTAATTTTTCGTAGAAGACTTATCTTCTACGAAAAATTTGTTTGAAAACTGGGGCATAGTAGTACACTAAACTTGATGAAATTGTAAGTTTATTAGACGATTATATTTCTTTACAAAATTCACCTTTTGCAAGACGACTATTGATTCAGGTTTCGTTGTCTAGATAATTTATCTATAATATCTGTAATGCATCAATGTCCAGCACTTCTTTATCGTACTCTGAAATCAAGAGATTTGTTCACGGCAGACCACGAAGGGTATGGCGGGACGAGCAAAATGTTTTCCTTAGGATTTGGCAAGAAGTGACGCATAAGACAGGGATTAATAAAACTTCAATTGACAGACCTGTTGGTTTAGTGGTCAGTGGCCCTGATTGCTATGCCGGAGGTCCATTCGCACCCAGGACAAACGCTTGTGTGATGATCACGATCATTTGTTTTGTGTCTAGATGAGCTCCCGCTCTACCCTACTAAATTTTTTCAATATTACCGATTTTGGCTCCCAATTTTCAGCCAATTCGGTTCAGCCCTTCTTGAGTTATAAGTAGTGTAAATAACACGACTTTCTTTTATATATACACCCCTATTTTTTAATTAGTGCACAAATAAAAGGCTCAATCAGTACCCGTTACTGATCATATTTGTGTAGTCCAAAGTACAAAAAACGAAATCCCAAAAATGTCCACGAAAATTTGTCATTATTGGTAAATTCATACTTGAATCATCATTCATAACAATAAAAAATACTAAGCGCAGTGTTTTTCCATTTTTATTGACAATTTTTCATTCATAAACAATAACCTGTACAATGTTTCCATAAATTGAGTGAGATTTGGGATATAAACAAACGCTCATAACTTTGCTGTTTATGAATATTATTTATTGAGACTTTACTTAAATAATAACAAGACCTTTTCTAATAAGCCCATTAAGTATTTGCCATAATTAAAAAATAGTGGTGTATAGATTACGTACTTATGTATTTAAACATATGCAAGTATGTTTATCAGTTGTCTAGTACCCATAACACAAGCTCTGCTTAGTTTGGGAATAGAAGAAGTTGTGTGAAAGCTTAAAAAAAAATGGATAATACATGGATGATACCAAAAATTTTTTGATAGTAAAGCATCAAAATTCCAACCACATTACAAATTAATGTATACGAGATAATGTCATTACCATAGACAAAAAGAGGGTAACAACAGATGCGCCCACATATCGATACGATCTGCGTATGCGCACGCTTCAAGTGCAAGTGTTAAGTGGAAGTGCGTTAATAATATGGTAGCTGATGTTGTTTGATGGTCTCTTACGCAATGTTAATTTGTGTTTTGTTTCAACCGCAACCATCATCAACATCAATTGAGATTCAGATCAAAAGTAGACTCATCATGAGCTTTTTTTTATGGTAGGTAAAATCATCCAATGACAAATCCCGCCTTTGGACGGAGCAAGAAATAGTATCAGACTTTTACTGACTAAAAACCTACCCCGTTCCTTCGTTGCCTATCATACCGGGGCTGAGCCTTCTTTTGACTTGAGAATTTTTAAAAAATCTGTGGCTAGCAACACGAATTTTAGTTGTCACTCAAATGGCTATGGCCGGTACGAAACAGTTTGATACTTTTATGTTATTTATTCTACTTTTCTAATAAAGAATATCATTAAAAAGGACCGAATTAAATTCTATATGAAAAACTTTTGCATTTTTATTTTTTATTAAGATCTTTAATAATACGAGTACTTATATACGATACGTTTTATAAGGTTTTATCAGTAAACAATGATCAAGACCTATTAATCAACGTTGATTATGCAACTAGTGTTGACTACATCAGATTTCATTCTACCCTAATAATTACCCCAATCGTTTGACTTTTTAGACATATTCTAGGAGTGGGAAGCTCTGTCGGAATTGGCGTTTCCTGACAGCTGCAATCTAAGGATCTTTAAGTCAAGAGTGAATAGATTACTTCTAGGCAGGCGTGCTCCATCGTCCACCACATCGTCGTTTTCCATCAGGTGAGATAGTGGTCAAGCGCGAGCCTATCAACCAAAAAGAAAAAAAAAGCAGTTTATTCCTAGAATTATAAGACAAATTATTTATTTTTTAGTGCGCCAAAGTCAAATACAAATCACATTTTTTTAATTTATAACTTTGGCATGCAACCACCCCCTTAACCGAACGCACGACGCGTGCCACTCCTGCGCATACGCACGGTTCCTGGCGCCCCGCAGAGGTGTCATAACACATAACGACATCTTTATTTATGCTGAAACACACGCGATAATATGCCTCGATTGTATTGATACCACACGAAGGTTTTTCATTGTTTTTTTTTTTTGACTATGTGAACAGTTTCAAGTTCAATTTTGTATTTCGAAATGTCTGTTAAAACCGTTAGAGATGTTTTCTGCGGGTATATTGTCATATCAGAGAGCAGTAGACCAGTGATGGCCAAGTGGTGCAAATAATATAACAATGTTTAATGTACCTATACACCACTATTTTTTAATTATGGCAAATACTTAAAGGGCTTATTAGAAAAGGTCTTGTTATTATTTAAGTAAAATTTCAATGCATAATATTCATAAACCGCAAAGTTATGAGCGTTTGTTTTTATCCCAATATCTCACTCAATTTATGGAAACATTGTACAGGTTATTGTTTATGAATGAAAGAATGTCAATAAAAATTGAAAAACACTGCGCTTAGTATTTTCTAGTAGTAGTTGTTATAATGACAAATTTTCGTGGACAATTTTGGGATTTCGTTTTTTGTACTTTTGACTACACAAATATGATCAGTAACGGGTACTGATTGAGACCCATTTTTTGTGCACTAATTAAAAAATAGGGGTGTATACATATTATATATCATTATAAATATTTGTACGCCATAGTATGGCAGGATATGTTGGAAGCACAGAAATCTTATTAAGGCAAGTGCCTTATTATTAAGATTTCTGTGGTTGCAACCAAAAATGTTTACCATCTATTGTACCATACGAGTATTCTAACAAATAAATAGTTTTTATTGATTTGATTATCCTATTTTCCTCACGAAGTTTTTCCTGAATCTTGATTTATTGATGATGTGATGTCTAATTTTTAGCTTTAAACATAAAACCCCAGAATACAGGAAGAAATATTTTTTAATTTCAATATTGTAGTAAACAAACATGCACGGTATCGCACCGCTGAAATAATAAATAGTCGCCATTGTATGCAGATGCGCGCGCGCAGTAATTTACTCGTCGCATTTACTTGCATAGTTAATGGTAATTTTGCTATGTCAATTTATTTTGTTGATGGATTCATGAATATTTTGTTATGTTTCAATTTTTATTCAAATATTAAATTTATAGCTCTCTTTTGGTAATATATATAGGCTCGCGTTTGACCACTATCTCACCTTACGGTAAGCGATGATGTGGCCGACGATGGAGCAAGCATGCCTAGAAATGCTCTCTATGTGAAAATCACCTCTTGTGTTATTTTAAGAACATAATACATCCCTAATCTGGCCATAAATATTACTCTTAAAAAGATTTTTTTTTCCAAATTTAAATTCGGAATGTGGCTAATTCTTTCACATACTGAATAGTTTTGACGTAGGTATTTCTGTGCAGTTTTTCCCGCTATTTTTTATAAATTAAAATGGAGTTTGACATGCTGTCTATTCTATTCTACTTTATACATAACTAGCTTTTACCCGCGGCTTCGCTCCCGCTCTACCCTATACTAATAAATCCGGCCGGCTTTGGATTTTTATTTATTTAACGGGAGAAAAATTCCTATGTCCTTCTTCTGGTTCTATGCTACTTTCCCACTAATTTTCAGCCAAATCGGTTCAGCCGATCTTGAGTTATATATATATATATATATGAATATATATTTTTTATTCTAATTTATTTTTAATCGTTATCAACAAACTCAAAAACTAATGGACCGATTTTAACAATATAATTCTTTCACTCGCTGAATGTTATCTCTTTTTTCAGTAACTGACATAGGTATTTATTTTAAATGATATAAGCTAGTGCTTGACCGCAATCCGACCTGAACAGTGATGCAATCGTTGATGATAAATCGCACTAGTTTATTAAGAGCCTATTCACTCTAGTCTTGAAGATACCTAAATTATAATCGGACGGGAAGACCGCTGTACGAAATGGTTTTAATCCTTCTAGTATGCAGTATAAACAACGAGGCAAAACGGAACGGACCATAGAGGATTCAACAACGGAACAACAACAACAAACGAACAATAGTACTTTATCACTGAGTAACATAGGCAAAGCCAGGGGCAGAAGCAAGTTTCAAATAAATTAATAAAAGATTTTGCTGGTTTTTGCTTTCATAAAATTAATATCCGTAGGTCGCATATTTTTGCCGTCATTTAGCTAAAGTTCTATTATCTGACATTTGGCGGACTTTCGTTTTTAGATGCTCAAATGCTAAATCAAACTCTATATTTTCAGTATTTTCTCATATTGACAGTTGAACGGAGTAGGTCTAAACTCAATTTAACTATTGATATTAGAAAATACTGCTGAGATTGATTGATATAGAATTTTTAGCATCTAAAAACGAAAGCCCGCCAAATGTCAGATACTGGCATTTTAGCTAAAAGACGGCAGATTTACAGATTTAGCTCTCACCGTATAAGCTAATCATTCACTACATCAATTCCTTTTTCTTTTTGACGTTACTTTTGTCTACAGAGACTAACTAAACAATAATTACCGTAAGACTCAAAATTACAGTAATAATAATGACACACTCCTTAAAAGGAGGGTCATAAACAAACGACCATAATGTCTCAAGACCATAGCGTTTTACCGTCACATCGGGTGACCATCGCGTATGCTGCAATGTCATGCTAATTAAGAAGTCTGTTACGTATATGACTGTCATTAAGAGCTTTTAGGGAATGATAAGGGGTGGTGCAATTGTCCAGAGTGTAGTATAGTATAAGACACTTACCATGTATTGATGTGTGAGTCTCCAACGAGGCTTAATTAAATAAGATGAAGGTTTGTAAAAATATTTAACAAGATTTCAAATATTCGTAATTATTATCACTGCGTTACGTCAAAGGATGTCTTGTGTATTTTACGTCCTTAGTCCCATTAATTTCGGCTGTACGTTGATAATATGTCAGTCAGTCAGTCTCTCCTTATATATACACGGCTAAATTTTCGTGTTAATCCCGTGGAGGGTCGATCCGGTTCATGAAACACTATCGATTTGTAAAGATAAAATTAAAAATTAAGTACTTTTTTCTAAAACTCGAATTAATATACTCATGTACGAAATTCAAGCAAGAAAATTAGATTAAAACTACTTATTACGACTGTCTGTAGGCAATACACATATGTGTTCCGTACGGGAATTAAACATTGTAAGAAAAAAATATTGTAAGACAAACCATTTTTTTTAAAGAGTAACCATGGAGTTTTTTGCCGGTTCTTCTCCATAGGAAACGACCAATTTCGAACCGTGCACTAGCTTCTGACGTTTTATAAGTGAGTCAAAATATTTTGAATTTTTTGAAACTCGCGACATGCAGCGCAGCTGCCAATCGCTCAACTATTGCGCCGTGTCATCATATTATTAGAAACAATACTAAAACACAAACATTTTCTACCCATTGCTTCTGTCACTTGAAATCGCATGTTTCTGCCACTTTCATGCAATTAAGTGTTTATCAAAGCATTCTTCAGATCTACTGAAACCGTCGAAGCAAGCCATTCTAATGTTCACACTGACTTTCCTTCGTATCTCTGTCTTTCTATCTAAACCAGTGGTTTCTAAAGTATAGTCCGCGACCCCCAGGCCGCGACCTACGAGGCCCGGGGGTCGCGAGCAAATATTTGGTGTTCCCTGAAAATACCAAACCATTTTTTTTAAAAGAGTAACTATGGAGTTTCTTGCCGGTTCTTCTCCATTGGAAACGACCAATTTGGAACCGTGCAGCCGTGCTAGCTTCTGACGTTTTATAAGTACCCATGTAGGCCTATATGAAATAAAAACATTTTGACTTTGGCTTTGAATAGGACGACAGATTGACCAACAGGACAACTGTTGGGCTACCACGGACGATGACAGGAGGCAATCACGCAGAAAGTGATTCTTTGAAACCGAGAGGGTGTCTCTTTCGTCTGACCTAGTTTTTTCTTTACAATTTGATATGTTTATTTGCTTATTAGTTTTCCCCGATCACTAAATGTATCAAAGGTACTCATTTGCGCTCAGTGGCTTACGACACAAAATAGAATAAGATAGCTAGGCCAGATGAATGAGACGTTCTCATGATTTCAAAGAATCGCTCCAGAAACGCGAGGATATCACAGTCCTTCTTCCCCTTATGGGTGTACCTTATACCTACGTGAAACGAAATTAATATTACAACTAAATATCAAAATAAAAGTTTTAATGATTAAAAATAAATAAATCCTTGAAATGTATCCTTCTCATTAAATAATAAATATAATAGATTATCTTATTATTATAGAGGCTTTTATTCATACTTCTGGCTCATTTACTTTCCTGAAAGCTAAGAGTTGAGTACCGACTTTAGTAGCTATTGTCACGGTTGTCGCTATATATACTACTCAAGTACTTTTTGTTAAGTGAGTCGCGATCCAGTTAACTTTGGGAACCACTGGTCATTTGTTAAGCGGCCTCATCTCTGCAAGATTTAGTGAGAGTAACGACCAAACAGAATGCAGGAAGGAACGTTTTCACAACAACATTTTGTTTTGCTTAGATTTTATCATAGTACTTGTAACAGGACAAAATAACTGTGTTTTAAAGTTTTTTCGTTGTTTGAAACTAGCTTTTCCTGCGGTTTGTCTTCTGAGCCCTATACTGTTTAGAAACACATCAATAGTGACACACACAGCTAAGGAGTGGAATTCCTGCCGGAGTCTCAAGTTTCGCCAAGGGGGAGCAGGGTGGGTCTACGCCCCCCCTCCTTGAGAGGCTTGCTTTACAGCTTCAGATCCTAGTTTAGCACCAGTCTCCCACAACATAATGCCCATCCTATATGTTACCGTAAATACGTAAGTTACGAGTATATTGTGGAGAAAAAAACTTTTATTATTAAAAACAAAAAACTTTTATTATTCTCTATACTTCCAATAGCCCCCCCCCCCTTAATCATCGGCTGGCGACGCCCTAGGGTTACTTCTAGGCAAGCGCTCCATCGTCGACCACACCGTCGCTTTCCATCAAATGAGTTAGCGGTCAAGCTCGAACCTATCAATAATAAATAAAAACCATAAACAGATCAAACGATTCCTGCGATGTCATTCAATCCAGATTCACTTTTAAGGTCCACGATTTTTGTACAAAAATTATAAACGCTTCTACTATCAGATTTACTCTCACTTTCTTTGAGCCCTTTCAAGGATGACGGGGTTTGGAAAAAATGAAGGAAATACTGAGGATTCGTGGTCACGAGCTATCAGGTGAAACGGGATCTGATGGAACGAATGCACAGCTGCAGTATTTTACACTACCGTTGCTGGGTTATTTTTTACTTCGTTAAGAAAACCTAATTCAGATTGATAACTTACGTTTCTTTTATGTCTTTCAGATGCTGGCTATGGAGTGAGTTGTGCTCTGAAAATGCTCAAAAGAAACGAAAATAAGAAGAAGCGAAGGGAATGAGAGCAACGTGTCTTTGCGGTTTCTGAACAGGACTTTTTAAACCTAGTCAAGAAAGCCTGAATGCTAATTAAATGCACAAGGAAAGAAAGAAGAAAGAAAAAGAATTTATTCGGTACAGCACAAGTCACAAACACAATAATTATGCAACAGGAAACAAAAAATAATAAAAAAAAAAACAAATAGAAACAATCTCAGACTACGACGAGCATATCAGACTAAGGCAGCTCACCGTCAGGCCATCCTGTAAGGAACAAGCCAAAGTCAAGTGTGCCACGCAACGCCTCAAAGAGATGTCAGTAAAACCGTAGAGGCCCAGCAGGGTCGATACCCGCTAGGGTCACGGGGAATTTCTGATGGTCCTGTAACGCCATGGGCAACTATGTAGAAGATCCAGGCAGGTTTTAGTCAGTTAAAATCTGGCCCTCTTGCTCCACCCTAGAGAGGAAGAAATCATTGGATGATTTTCCACCCCAAGAAAAATAAAAAGGAATTTCGGACAAACTTTAAAACTTTTCTTTTTGGATTTCCATATTTTTTACTGCAATTACTGTATGAGGAGATTGCAGGAGCTCGTTAGATATGACTTATAGAGGTCGTATAGACAAGACAGACAACTGAGACTATCCTTTATCTCTTTACTTTTGGGCCTATTTTTTAAAACACCCTTAACCAAAGTCCGTACATGTAATCAACCAAAAAATCGGACTTGACACAAATAATAATATAGCGCATTCTCCATCATTTTATTAAAATCCTCCACCTAATGTCACCAATAAACGACTAATTTAAACATAGGATGCGCTTGCGCGCGTGCCTTCAATAATTAATTCAGTGGTACGACACCAGGTGGCGTAGCAGATGGTTGCCGTAGATCATTTACATTTCTAATGCAGATGGTTTGTGATCGATGATAAGAGGCCAGAGGGCAGTTTGTGGTCGTGTTTTACGGTTTGGGGATGATGCAGTAAAATAATGGAAATTAAGATTCGCTGAACTCAAGGGGCAGCTGAAAGAATACAGATAGGTTTTATTTAGTAAAAGTCTCGCGCCACCTGGAGCCAGAGGAGTCATTTGAAAGTTTCTCACCAAAAAAAAAGCAGCCGATCTAAGAACACCGAAATGGAAGACTGAAGAACAGTTCTTTGTAAGAATAAAACAGTCGAAAATTTATATTTCATGGGCTACCCTTTTTTTAGGGTTACTTACCTCAAAAAAAACGGATCCCTTAAAGAATCACATTGTGGTCCGTCTGTCTGTCTGTCTGTCAAGACCATCTCGGGAATGCGTGGAGGTATCGAGTTGAAACCGGGACGCCGCATTCAATTTCATAAAAAAACTTATAAACGCCGAAAAGATCGCCGAAAAGATCGTTGAAGTGTCTGGACAAAATGGACACTGTGATATTGGCAAATAAGGACATGCTTCTTCACTTCTTCCATAATATGGAAGCTATTTGTCTATCTGTCTGTCAACACTATATCTCAGGGACGCGTGGAGTGGAGGTATCGAGTTGAAATTAATACCGTATACCCAGGTCTGCGGTTCCTTGAAGATGTGGAAAAATCAAACTCTTAAGTTAACGACTAAAAGATACGGCCGTTTATGTCGCAAAAAACGTACATTTCGTACACTCTCTAGGGAATCAAAATTCATTGGGTACTTCCCGTTGACCTAAAACCTTAAAATTTGGCATGAAGCAAGGTCTCATAGCATGAGTAAAGGAATAAATCTGAAAACTGTAAATTTGTAGTTACGTCACGATAAAAATACTTTTTTCGATTTGGAAAAAATTTGAAGATTCGATTCGGGAATTGAACTTATTACATAAGTTATTTTGTACGGAACCCTCGGTGTGTGAGTCCGACTCAAACTTGTCCAGTTTTTTAAGATGGGAAATCATCTGATGACTTCTCCCACTCTAGAGTGGAGAGGGAGTACTTATCAGATTTCTACTGACTATACTCAATATTTTATTGCGTTCTATAATCCAACAAGATTCAATTATGGACCCTGTCGGGCACAGCAAGTCTGTTTTGACTAAAACCGCACCCACATTCCTTGGGTTACCCTTTGACCCCTAGAACTTCTTTACCTCTTTCGGAAGTCGACCCATGGTCCCAGTAGGCTTCGGTTCTGCTGGGATCCTATAGTTGGCTTACCCTGGAGCATTTAACTCAATGATTATTTAAGAATACCAAACTTAGACCCTTAGGAAAGGCACCCAACCTATTTTTAGCTTGTCTAATTTATAAATAACTACCTTTTAAATAACAACCCCTAATAATCTAATTTAGTTCTTAACATTTTTAGATTTACTGAAGACCCAAGTACCTAATTAACGGCTCTAAAATAATTATTTAATTGAGATAAGCACAATTATAATGACAGGGTCTGATGGTTAGGGTCAGGGGGTACAAATTGGGGTGTAATATGATTGTCTTGCTGATAGCACGATCTTGGTTAAGGCAGTTTTGTTGAGACTGGCGGTTGGGGTTTAAACTTATGATATTTGATAGAACTAGATTAAAGCTAGAACTACATTAGACCGACGCCTACTGGTGATGCGCCTGATTTGTACATAGAACGACGTTGCGTGAAGTGGATCAAGTGTAGCTCTACAAGTCTAGTTTAGGGATGTTAGCAGTGATGAAATTATCGATGTATCGTTATTTTTAAAAATATCAATATCGGCCTCGATATATCGAGGAAAAAATATCGATATATCGGTCAAACTTTTCGACATCTTCGGTTTTAAAATAGTAATTTATTTAGTTCAGTCTAGGTCAATACTAGGTTTTTTTATGGGGAAAATCATCCAATGATATCTCCCGCCCTTGAGCAGAGTGAGAGATAGTGTCAGACTTTTACTGACTAAAATCCCACCCCGTTGCTTCGTTGCCTTTCATGCCAGGGCCGAGCCTTCCTTTCAGAAGCAGACTAAAAGTACTGTTTATACAAAAGGTACATTATTTACATTTAAGAAAATCTCAATAACATATTCTATTATTTCAGGCAACTCAGCATTTGGCATCAAATATTCTGCTAGTAAATTAATTTTGAAAAAAAATCGGTTTTGAAACGATTTTCGTTATTGAATATTTTATATCGATGCATCGATATATCGTAGCAAAAATATCAATAATATCGATATTTTTTCAACAAGCCTGGTCTAGTTTTCATATAAAATGTAAGGAGACCAACGCGCCCATTTTGGCGTGTTGGCGCACGTGTGCGCAGTGTAATTCTAGCACTATAAATGTAATCTTTATGTTATAGAGTGGTTGGCCTACCGGATCGTCCGTGGCCTGGGACGCAAAAGGCAACTGAAGAAACATATGTGGGTTTCAGTGAGTAAAATTCTGACACTCCTTCACCCAGAGTGGGAGAAATTATTTCATGACTTACAAATAAAATAAAAAAATAACGGAAAAAGCATAGAGAGGTTGTGTGTTTTTACCCGACTGCGCCAGAAGGAGGGTTATGTTTTTCGAGAGTATGTATGTATGTATGTATGTATGTATGTATGTATGTATGTATGTATAATTGTTTGGCACGCTCTGCAGCCTGAACGGCTCGATGGATTTTAGCTTGAGAGGTGGCGTTAGATTCGTATTTACTGTGAGAGTGACACTGGGTATATCAAAATAAAAAAAAAAACAAAATGGCGAATTTTTGGCGCCAAATTCAAATATTTGGCACGCTCTGTGGCCTGAACGGCTCGATGGATTTTAGTTTGCGAGGTTTCGTTAGATTTGTAATTACTGTGAAAGTGATATCGTAAAAAAATTAAACTAAAAAAGTAAAAAATAAAAAATGGTAATTTAAAAAACTAAAAAACCCGACTGCTTTTCTGAGTATACATGAAAAAGCCCTAAAACAAGAAAGTCGTTGTAGCAGTCGGGACCCATTCTAGAAAGTCAGCCGTCTAGTCAGTAGATCTATGATGTAATGGGTCCCGACTGCTACAACGACTTTCTTGTTTTAGGGCTTTTTCATGTATACTCAGAAAAGCAGTCGGGTTTTTTAGTTTTTTAAATTACCATTTTTTTTTATTAGTACTGATCCGATTATTAAAAATAATTTTACTAATAAAAAAAAGCTAGCACCGTAGGTCCTTGTACCTACTGTACCTCTACCATGAGTTTTAAGCAATAGTATTCGTCACTACTCGATATTGACGCCGTAAATATTTTGTATGGCAAATTTTGGTTCTTCGCTAGAGGCGCTGCAAAATTTGCCATACAAAATATTTACGGCGTCGATATCGAGTAGCGACGAATACTATTGCTTAAAACTCATGGTAGAGGTACTGCTGAAAAAATGCATGGTTTCTGTAGGAAAAGCCACGGGTGGATACTTTTATTTTATTCATATTTATTATTTCTTTCTTTCTTTACTAAAAATGTGGTCCAAGATGGCGTCGTTGAACGATGTCTGGAAAGACTTGGGGAGGTCTTAGCCCATCAGTGGGACAGAAATGACTAAAATGGGAAAAAATGTGTCCAATTGCACTTTTCTTGTTATTACTATTATGACGAATACCCTTTGTTATGATGTTAATATAATAATGTACCTAGTTAAGAATACAGTTTTTATTAAAAACATTACAGTAACCCTTAGCCTTAGAAGTTACCGTTTAACCGCTTTTATTAGACTTTTGTGTGCCTAACCGTTTTATAAGAAAAACCCCTTTTTAAACAGACGTTATTAAGGCTATAAATAACATTTAACGATGCAACATTGTGCCTTACCTCTTGCGGGGTAAGCCACACTCCAGGTGTCGGGGAAATTGGACAAAAAGTTAATTTTAACCCTCTGCCGTCTTGAGGGCGCGCCGTAATGAAGACGCGACCTTTGCGTAGAGTTAAGAATCTATGAAGCTAGAAATCGATATAATTATATCGATTTCTAGCTTCATAGATTCTTTAAATCGATTTTTTAAATGTTTTCTTATGCATTTTTGTTTGTAATAAATAAACTCAAAAACTACTAGATTGATTTTAATACAACTACGTAAATCCTTTGCTTTTATAATTTTGATAGACCAGCCTACTTGCTAAGAAATTCGTTTCCTATGCGACCTACTCATAAATTTAATATCACAGTAATATCTACAAAAAAAACATAAATACTCAGCACTAAAATCCGAATAAAATTGTGAAAAGGGCCGAGCATCATCAAAATGGATCGTTCGTTCCATCAAAAATTATTTAACCAACTTGAATATGAGCATATACATCAACCCTTTTGTTAATCCCCTTTCTAAGCGTTCATAGCTCTGTGTCCAGATGCATGCGAGGGAGTACGGGTCACGCCAGGTGCTGCAGTGAGGCCCGGTAGACCATTGTCTTACTGATACAGACAATTACAGGGTTCGTTATAGAACCTTGGAAATAATTATTGGGTACATTAGTTTTTGTGCGACTTTTTTTGAAGAAAAAGTTTTGATTGGTTAAATATTGTTGTTATTGGTGATTTATTAAAAGTTTTATCAAAAGGTGTCAGTGCGATCTTTTGTGTGATTTTGTGATTCATTAGAAATTATAGGTTGGTAAAAATCCAAAATTTTCAGGAAGGACATTGTAAGCGAGATATTTCGTAATTTTTGCAGGGAAGGTTTTTAATTAATAAGTATTATCATCATCATCATCCTTTTCGTCGAAGACATCCACTGTGGACGTAGGTGATTGGATTCCTGCGATGCTCACCAGATCATCGGTTCATTTTGTGGGAGGCCTGTCAACGCTGCGTCGTCCGGTGCAACTTAAGCTCACACCTTAATTAATAAGTAAAGGTATAATAATATGGTACTACGCCAACAGTGTCTATTCTAATAGATCAGTAGATCTATGAACAACAAGTCTGAACATTTTTATAACGATATTATCTATAATATCAAAAATATTTTTTAATTAGGAAAGAAAATACCCCTTCCTGCAAAAAGCGCAAACTGATACGATGTTCTTCCTGCCCCCCTAGCCAAGTTACAATCGTTTCGTTTTGCGTTAACGCTTGGAGTTGGCCACACCCTCAATTCGTTTGTTCAAACAAAGGAGTTGGGGGCGTGGCCAACTCCAAGCGTTCACGCAAAACGAAACGATTGTTACTTGGCTAGGGGGGTCTGATAATGCTCGATGATTATGGAATTTGTGAGGTTTTATTTACTTTATTTAAATAATAATTGACCACAGAGGAGATAAGTAGCACATAAGTTTAGTAGCGTTGTGGTCAATATCAAGGTGGAGAAGAAAAATCTTAAATGTCCATTTCCTGGACATGGTCTACCCATGTGCCAAATTACCCAAATCTATTCAGCCGTTTATATGTGAAGGAGTAATATACGTACAAACTTTCGCCTTTATAATATTATATATAATAGTATAATTTCCACTACGAACCTTGTTCTTGCTCGTCATCACCAGGTGTATACTTACCAGTAAAGGCTCCACTTCCACCAGGTGCGAGCAGAAGTGCGAGGGTTGTATCATCCGCCCATTGACCGGATTGTCTTTAAGCATAGATAGCGGCAATTAAGTACAGCGATCGGTATAATGACGTGATGTTTTTTTTTTGTTTTTTTAGTGTATAACGATTTTTTTTAAATAAACCATTAATGGGGCACTTTTAAATTGATGCCTATTGCACATTCCAAACCGTAGATCTCTATAGCGAAGAATATGCAAGAAACTCCGTGGATACTCTTTGAAATCATGTTACAGTTGTAAATATCTTGGTTAAATATTTCTTATTGATTTCGTATGTGAGTACAATGTAGGTAAATAAACGAGGTAAAAAAAAGGAAAAAAATACAAAGTATAGAACTAAAAATAAGCCAGCTTACAGTATTACTTACTACTACATTCACTAGAAAACTTAAACTTAAAAGTCGGAACTTGAAAGAGCGTTCTTCGCTGCAACAGGCCCTTCGGGACCGACCATCCACGGTGAGATGGAAGTTGTAGGAAGAACAGCACTCACCACCGCCAGACTTCTATCATCCCCAGGAACATCTGCTACTCGGACGCGATCTGCAGTGGCCTGTAAGGAAAGCGATCAGTAAACTGGACATCCAAGTAGGCCGTTGCAAACGCAACCTGGCAAAATGGGGGATTATAGACCTTTTCGTCACCCAGTGCGAGTGCCCAAGGTGCCCCTGCACCTGCATTTTGGTGAACCTTGTTACGCAACTGACACCAAATAAACGTGGCCATTGCACCTACTTGGGCCCAAATACTTTGAGGAACTTATCGACTCAAGAAAAAGAAATAGACTAGAAAACCGTTTATTTATTCATCTATGTACACACAAACACTAACAAATACAGATAGAAGATCACAAAGGTGCTAATTTCTTCCAGCAGATCTGTGACACAAGAATTGGGAGAGACTTGAGAGCTCGCTTGCAAGCAACCGATAATGAGCTAATTTCATCAACCGGTACGAAGGAAACTAGCGGTTGATACAATAACCGATCTTAGAAATTGATCACTTCATGCTGTGGCCAAGTCAAACTGGCCAGATCATTTTAAACGTTAAACTTTGATGATATGTCAATCCTCGTTAGACCCTTTATTGTCATAGAAATCCTCCATCAATGATATTTATTTTATTTTAGCAAAAACGGCTACCCGCCAATAACATTAGTTAAAGACATAAAAACAAAAACTCACACACTCACCTCACAGAACTCCAGACATACTGACATGATCGTCTTCCATTCATCCGCGAACACATCACAGTCAGGGTTGGTGTCCAAAAGAGTGTTGAGCGCAAAGAAACCAACCAAACCAGGATTGAAATATCATCAAATGTTAACGTTACGATATGGCCAGTTTTATTCGATCATATCATGAAGAGATCAATTCAAAGATCAAGGCCACGACATATACCTATACATTTCTAGCATTTGTCCTTGATAAATGCTTCAAAACATAATGCACCTAATTTTTACGATAACGCAGCAAGTAAGTTGAACCCGTTGCTATTATTTACGCGCAACCCCCCACTTCGATTGAGAACCATAAATCGGTTACTGCGCATTCAAGGTTGACCGCCATGATGGTTTAACTTGTGTGCCTAGCATTATACTAGAAATGAAGATATTGGTTGAGACCACAGGATAGAATGGAATAAAAAACGTGTTCCGTCGACTTCAAATAGGTAACATGGGCCAAGGGCAGGAGGATGATTACTCTAAGAAGACTTAACTATGGCTAAAGACGCTATCCCTAAAAACAATGCTACTTACCTATCTACATTAAAATGAAATAAAATATGTGACCTCTCTTTGCCAATAAGTCCACTTTATCAATAACTGCAGACAACTCGTCCTCGGGCCTGTGCACACAAGGTTTTTTAAACGCGCCGTTGGCGCACGTTGCGCACGCGAGTCAGACCTCTGACGCAGCCTGTAGACCTTCTATAGGAAAAAGGCATGCTGTCAACGCACGTTTCTAAAACGCGTGTCAACTGCGCGTTTCAAAAACGTGGTGTGCACAGGCCCAGCGGTTGACTGACGTTGACTTTCAACTGGACTGTGTAAGAACCGACATAATGTCTTTGCTAGAATAGTTTTTAAAATACGCGATGTAGCGTAGCAGTCAATCGCTCAAGCACTGTACCAACCGTGACGTCAGACAATTGCAGGTATCCATTACTTACTTGACATAACGTTTACTTTCAATTGGACTTTATGAGGAAAAGATATTCAATGTAGGTACATACCTAATTTCTTTGCTGGAAATTAGAATAGTTTTTAAAGTAGGTACTCGATATGAAGGCACTATACTTACCTACGTGCCAACTGCTTCTCTTGAAAGTACCCTTTAGAGCCACAATGCTTTGATATTTTACTACAATACAGGACCCCTATCATCCTAAAGTAATCCAGGTGACTTCAAGCGCAACTAACAATCTACGAAAAACTGCATGATCATACAAAATCTGCCTCTTCACAACACAATGCCACTTAAACTACACACCTCCTTGAAGACTAAAGAGTGATAATATAAAAATATGTCCGCGCGCATGGGGTTTATTCTTCTTTCTAAATGCGTCGCTGAGAGCCCTCCCGTGGTGACAAGCCGAAACAAAGGTCGATGATCCTACAAGTAGCGACATCTGTTAGGGAATAGAGACACTTGACAAATAGTATTATTTTTGGATTTTTAAATTCTAGCATCATTGATTTAATCGTGCAAATTTTTTTACCGAACATTTTTTTCGTGATTCATTTCCCAGATTCAACTTAGAAATTTACCAAAATGTCTCGCTTTTCTACTGAAAATGAAAGTAGACTTTTTCAACTAGAGACTATTTTTTCAAAATGTTTTATTACCTACGTATTCGAAACGTTATTTTGGTTGTATTTATTCAATCTTGTATTGGGAGTTGAGAATCCGTTACCAATTAAGCACGGACCTCTTTTATTTATATCCTAAAATTTCCTCAAAATAATTATGAGGAAACCCGGCCATGTCCTAGAACCAAAAATTCGAAGACATGTTAAATCCACCAACACTTACTGGGCCCACGTGATGGATATGGCCCATTCCCTCTCTTAGAGAGGACGTCTAAGTTTCAGCAATAGGAACATTAAAAGGCTGGTTATGCTATGATTTGCCTTAAAAACTATTTTTTTTTAAAACTTTTGCGGCATCACCGTAAAATTGCTGAAACAGTAAAACAACCTGACTGGCCACTCTTGTCATGTAAACAATATACTGTCGAGCTAAATACACTCATAACACAACAAAAAAAAAAACAGCGCATCCATTAAAAAAATATCAAAATAAATAGACCATAAATCTTTATAACAACAACAAATACGTTTTGAGACTTCAATAGAGCGAAATGCAGATGCAGTCAAGCTGCGGATACAATAGCCAATCAGGGCCCGTGCCCCGCGCATGCGCCATCACTCATCCACGCATTTCTAATTCAAAATTTTAATATTGAGTTAGGAACGCCAGATGTTGTAATTTCGCGGGATTGTCTCGATGTTAATTTAGGGTTATTCTGATTTTTTAATAGTTGAAAGATGGTGGGATGAACTGAGGGAATGATTTATAATGTTTATTTATTTTAACTTTACGTACTACTAGCTAGGGCCGAAGCCTACTACGACCATGGGTTGGCTTCTACAAATGAAACCAACCACCAAATGAACCATAATCTTGGGACGCAAGGCAAAGATGTCACGCCGTGTCTCCCGATTTGGAGGTAGATGAAACAGAGAGTAAAGTGACTACATACTCTCAACTTTGAGAGTCCCACGTACCTCCGTTGAAAAGGGAGGATCCTCCGACCAGACGGGTGTTATGTCTGGTGGGCTATTGCCCCGATACATGATTTCGGGCTGTTCCATATTTTCAAATCGCGCGTAGAATTTTACTTGCGTGATGTAGGATTTATTCACTTGTCACAGATGTCGCTACGCCGATATTTCCACACATCGATTAATAAATATTCGATGGATCTTTAGTGCGTTTGGCGATAAAAGGTTATTTCGCAATAAATTCTATTCGATCAAAAAACGACTTTCCGTTAATCGATCATATGACTCTCGAAGTAATGTTACGGACCCAGAAGGAATATAGGAGTGGGTTTTAGTCCGTAAAAGTCTGATACACCCTCTCGTTCTGCCCTACAGTGGGAGAAGTTATTGGAGGATTTCCCAACTGAAAAAAAAAACCGCTAACTAGCTGCTGCAATTGGCTTCGCCCGCTTGATGATATTACTTTTTCACGCTCGAACGGCTGAACAGATTTCAATGAAACTCGGCACATGGATAGAACATGCCCTGGATTAGTACATATGATACTATTTATCCCGTGAGTTTGTTCCCTAGGGATAATTTTCTATTTAGCTTTCCCTCCCTATTGCCAGATTTCCCTCTTCCGTAAGAACTGAGAAGTTTTATGAACAGAAGTTTTATAAATATCGTTAAGTTGTTCGATTTCTAACCCATACTATTGATTTCAATTTTATGAAGCTCTTTTTAGTATCTGTATTTGATAGCCAATTTAACTACTCACTTTAAACCATTAAATAATGATCATAAAAACGCTTATAGGGGTATTGCCACTTATTGTTATGATGAGGATGAGCTGCTTCAGCCTTGATAGACTGACGATAAAATAACGGGAACTTTAAATTGACTTTCACAACAAATGAAGAAAGGTTCCTTATTTAACCTTAATTTTTTAAAAGATCCTTGCCACCGTAGGCGCGGGCTCGCGGACGGTGGGCAATGGGTAGCTCGCTGTCCGTCCGTCCGGTAACAGACCGGTCCGAGCTCAGGTCGTCTACGGCGCGCACTGTTCCCGCGCGCCTCAAGGAATTGTCAGCAAACTGTAGGGGTCCAGCAGGGCCGAAGCCTACTGGGGCCAAAGGTTATGTGAGAATGTCACCACAGGCCCCGGGACAAAGGCAAGGAACGGAAAGGTAGGTTTTTAGTCAGTAAAAGTCTGACACCATTTCCCGCTCCGCCCAAGGGCGGGATTTGTCATTGGATGATTTTACCTACCGTAAAAAAAAAAAAATCTAAGATTCTGCTTCACTTGCCCTGTTACCTGTTAGGGCCCTAATGATAGTGTCAGCGGGCAGCAACACCGATGCCGAATACTGAGCCAGACAAGGAATTTATCTTGCAAAAAAGTTTTGCCATAGACAATATTCAGCTTGCTAAGAAGACTTGGGTCCTGGATCTTCATAATAAATAATATTATAATGTAAGCATTATATAAGAGCAGTGGTGGCCGAGTGGTTACGGCTCTGACTTACGAGTTGTAAGTCGTGGGTTCAAACCCAGCCAGGTGCATTACTTTGTGTAATTTATTTCATCACAACTGCTCTCAAAACGGTGAAGGAAAACATTGTGAGGAAACCGGCATGTCCTAGAACCAAAAATTCGAAAACATGTGACATCCACCAACCCGTACTGGGCTCGCGTGGTTAATTACGCCCATTCCCTCTAATAGAGAGGAGGCCTGTGTCCCAGCAGTGGGAACATTGAAAAGGCTGATGATGAAGCGATATAATATATATTTACATCCCCAAAGTACACACAAAGTCATAATCCAGAAATTTTATAAGAAAACATGGTTATCCGTATGATACTCTGTCAGAAATCAAAACTCCATTTTATATGCGCATTTCAAGACAGCACATCGCCATTTTACATTGACATGCAAATAAAACGGGGGCTAATTTGCCTATTGAAGACGTAATTGTTGAATACGAAGTGCTTCGACACGAGCCAAGCTTCACTAAAGGTAAAAGACAATGGTATAAATGAACTGGTTGACGACAATACAAAATGAATGATGTATTTTACTTTGTTCGGAATTTCATTGAGTCATATGTAGCAGGGTTGTTATGGAGCTTCCGAAACTATCAGATAGCCGAAATAATAAAATATTCAGTCAAGTTACGAATATTTTTTTTTTTTGACCCACCTGTGTCGTTCAGTTGCCCTTTGTTTACCAGGACCACGGTACTGCTTTTGAAAATTCCCATGGCAATCTAAAACCGATGAGGTAGAATGTAAGACATTAACTATTTAGCGATTGACAGTTTTTGACCTCTACCTACAATTAAATTACAGGGGATGCTAAAATGGGCTGTGGGATTGTTTGAAAGAGTTAATGCAGCCCTGGAACGTATGGGGCAACTGAAAGACCACAGGTGGGTTTTAGTAAGTAAAAGTCTGACACTTCCACTCTCTCCACACAAAGCAGGAGAAGTTATATGATAAATTTTCTATTTCAAAAAAAGGTGGTCAAGTTATTATTGACAACATTATTCAAACCGACTAAAGTTCACTGCTGGACCTGGGCCTCATCCAAGCCTCACCACATTCACCCAAAGACTACTACTCCCTCTTGTTCCACTCGAAACGGAAGGGGAGTTATTTGATAAATTCCCGACTCAATTAAAAAGGATTTGCAAACATTGTCAGCTATACGAAAAAATCAGCAGCCACGTTACACTTTTGCAATTCGCTCTCAATTCAAACGCACATCATTCACATAGGCCGTAACAAATCAGTGTTTACCATCACCTATGTAACCTTTCCACCTTCCCATTTGAAAGAAGAAAGGTTACAAAGACCTTAATCAAAAACCTGTTACGTTGGTTGGAGTCTGCCAGTGTTCCCTACGTGATACCGTGGCTTGTGCACACAATGCCTTTTGTTGATAGTCATTATTGTTCATAAAAGAACATTGTTGATAGTACAAGGTGGCTTGATTGACCTATTTTTAGACTTGAGGTCCAATCAACCCCAGAAAGTTTTTTTTTTAATTTGACATGTGAACAAAATAGACTGACTGGTTTCGTTTTGGCGTGCGTGACATTATAAAGAAACCAAATTACCTTTGTTATACATGTTAATAAATATGTATATCAAAAGTACTAAGTAAAAAAAAAAAAATGTGATCATTCACAGTGGGTATAATAAGTAAGTGAAGTTGCACAAGTTTTAGCTAATAAAAATATGAGACAGCCTAATTTCCTCTTCTGGAGGAGACCTGGGTCCCAGGAGTGGGAACATAATTAGGTTAATTATGCTGTAATGAAGACGCCTTACAATATCTGTGCTCAATAAGAGAGTCAGAGTAACGTCTTTATTGCTAACGCAATTTACTAAGGCGATCATGGTGCTTTGAAATGTTTAAAATACAACCATTGACTAAAACAAAAGCAAAAAGAAGGTAAAAAATAAATATTATCACTGTTTATTGCTTTCTAAGAATATCTTATAATATTAAAGACTACATCAATTATGTTATCTTACATAATAAAAATATTCGAAGAATTTTGACGCCTAATGTTTTCTTAGCAGTCAAAGACATTTGTCTTGGTTGCTTGAATGTTTTTAGAAGGCGCTCACACTGGCTACTTTAAGAGAATTGGGAATTCTATAGAAGAATAAAGTACGTAAGGGTAGTTTTTTACAGTAATGGTACAAAGGTGAATTTAATGCAATAAGGCATTCTTTACCAGTCAACCTTTGGGTTAAAAAAGAGAATACTGTGGTAGGTTTGCATAATAAATAAATAACAGATATTTCAAATAGAATGTAGTACTCAATACTCAATACATAAAAATTAAAATTAAAATAATAAATAATAATATTTTAAGTCAAACATTACGGAGATAAATAGATATTTTTGAGATAAATAGTTTTAGACACTTTTTACAAACTTAACAAATATTATAGAGAGGAAAGTTTTGTAATTTTCAGTTTGTGTGTACTTAATGAATAAACTCAAAAACTACAGGACTGATTTTAAAAACGCTTTCACTAGCAAAACGCCACATTATTACAGAATTATATAGGCATAGATTTCTTACTATCACGCGGGTGAGGCCGCAGACAGGAGCTAGTCAATGTAATTAGGTAACTTTAAGCTTAGGTTTTATTGAGTAGGCAGTCGTTTCCTAGAATCGGGTGACTTCAAAATCAAAAAAATAAAGCTGTTTGTAGCTGAACTTTTTAAAACATTAACTTTTTTTGAGGTGGGAAATCATCTTGCGACTTTTCTCGCTCTAAGGTGGAACGCGAGGGTGTGTCAGATTTTTACTGGCTAAAGCCACAACTTTCTTCCTTCAGTTGCCTTTTTTCGTATCAGGACCATATATCCATTTCAGAACCAATTCTACGACCCTAGCAGAAAAAATTAACCTAAATTAAAAAAATATGCGAAATTACTTATTAAAGTAAATTTCTAAAGAATCACCCAGCTAGTCGGAAATTGTAAAATTCTTGAAACCAGCCGTGTGGTCCAGAAAGCTGACGCATCAGTTGAGACACCACCGAATGGGAAACAGTCCACAAATAATTCTGTTGCAAATTCCAATAATGATGTCCAGGAATAAAGCAACCGCCACACCTATGCCTGAATTCTAGGAAGGGTTGATAATATCTCAGTCAATATATTAACAACATCGGAATTAGTCAATTATTGACATCTCCTGCCCTTGGGTGGAGCGCGTGATAGTGTCTGACTTTAACTGACTAAAAATCCACCCTGTTCCTTCTTTGCATTCATTCCAGGGCTCTGTTGTTCACTTTCACATTATCCATGGCTCCAGTAGGCTTCGAACCTACTGGGTCCCTACGTTTTTCTGACAAATCTTTGAGGGGCGTGGGAACAGTACGCGCCGTCGACGATTTGGGCTCGGTCCGGACGGTTACCGGAAGGTCGGACAGCGAGCTACCCATTGCTCACCGTGGCCGGAAATCGGGACCGGAATCCCGGTGGCGGCCGGGGCGTGCCCAAATCGTCGACGGCGCGTATTGCTTCGCAGAAGGAGGCGACCGCCTGCCACTCTTCCTCGCAAGTGTGTTAGGTTAGGACCTACTTATTTTTGTTGAGATAGAAATAAATAATATTTATATTTACCTAACGTAAGTACATAAGCCCAAAGAATCGCCAAACTTAAGGCGACACTAAAAGCCAGCGATTTTGAGCGAACAAAAGAACGAGTTAGCGAAGCTCCCTGCGCATCAAGATTTTTCGAATAATAATATCGCGTCGATATATCCTTCATTTATTAAACACAATATGAATAAAAGCCATAAGTATATCAAAAGATTGGTGACTAAATTACCTTTTAATTTGAAAAATTTTCAAAAAAATGTGCCCAATGGTTTTTGCCAGGGTTTTTTATCTGTGTTAGACATAACTTTGAAAATAAATTACATCAAGTTCCATGAAAAAAAATGCAAATATTTGTATATAAAATTATTAGGCAAATAGTCTCGTTTAACATATATTTTCAAAACATACGGACAAGCCGATAAGGCGTGATGATGAATTTAAAATCATCAAAAGTTTTATACTGATGATGGTCGAAAGGGCCGAAAGATTCTGGAGTGGCGACCACTAATCGGAAGATGTGAAGGAGGAAACGAACGTAGGAACGAGAAGAACTCCAAGGCAAAAGTTAGAAAGCCTCTTATAAGAAGAACCAAACCTGAAATCTTGAAAAAATCTACAAGTTCAGTACATTTCTGACTGGCCTGTTGGTCTAGTGGTTAGTGGCCTTGACTGCTATGCCGGAGGTCGTGGTTTCGATTCCCACCCAGGAGAAATGTTTGTGTGATGAGCACGACCATTTGTTCTGTGTCTGGGTGTAATTCATCTATAATTTGTATGTATTTAGAAATATTTATGTATGTTCATCAGTTGTCTAGTATCCATAACACAAGCGCTGCTTAGTTTGGGGCTAGACGACGTTGTGTGATAGTGTGTGTGATATTATTATTATATTATATTATTTATGTTCGCCTAGAAATGGTTCAGAGACAGGAACAGTGGAAGGAATGGTTCTATATTGGGGAAACATGTACTTACGTAACCTTGCTTGGATGAACATTTTTATAATTTGCAACTAATGCCACCTTAGCTTACTCACCACTTAACTCAGCCTTCGATTTAATGTAAGTCCACATTGCATCTGTTAGTCTGTAAAATACAAAATGCATACTTGTAATAAACATACTAACGGAGGTTTTAGTACACCTCATACCAGCTAATTGGACAAAATGTACTGCGCTTGCTGATTTTATTTCGATTTCAGGTTTGATCCCATACTAAAAAATATAACATTATGTAAAAAATTATTGGAATCGATTCAGTTACTGATGGCTATATTCAGGTTTGGGATATACGTACAAATAATGTCGATTAGGTATCAGCACAAACAAAGATTTAAATACTCAAGCCCAAAGCGAACGCCGGCGTTTGCACACCTATTGTCTTTCTATTGTGTTTCTAATTACGCTATTCAAAAGATTAAAAATTACAAAATAAAAAGGTAACTATCGTGCACCGATAACATTCACGTTATTTTTTGGTGTAATACCGAAGATACACTACAATTTTACAGTTCAAGTTGATATTACCGATATTACGATACAAGGTGTCAGCTAGCAACGCAGTGGCCTGATGGCTGTGACTCAGAACATTCCCGTCAATCGCTGACTCACGCGCACCCTCGATGCAACGCTTTTTAATTTACTCTTTTTAGGGTTCCCTGTAACACATCAGTCATTTTTGTCATGTTTATTCAATGAGTCATTCGTGTATTATGAAGAGAAAGGTCGGAATGTGGATGCGGTGTGAGGAACGCTACTGTTGGTTAATTATTTATTTATAAGAATACATGTTTTAAATTGTAATCAAGAAGAATGAATTTGCTATAGCTTTTTGAATTGCAATGGGTATTGATATCATCTTCATAGAGAAGAGCTTGGTAAAAATTTTGGGTCCATTTTCTGAAACCAAAATTATCGCAAAGTATCAACAATAAAACATGTGTTAGCTGTGTTGGTTAAGTTTTAAACAATAAAAAAAAAAACCAGAACCAGAGGTTTTTATTTCGTGGCGGGAAATCATCCAATTCTCACGCTCTAGAGTAAAGCGGGAAGTCGTGTCACACATTTACTGATTAAAACCACAACTGTATCCTTCAGTTGCCTTTTGCGTTCTAGGATCACAACATTCGTTTTCATAAATTCCCTGTAACCCCTAGTGGCCGAACAACGAGCTACCTATTGCTTATCGTCCACAAACCCGCACAAGTGGCGGCTGGAGATCACCATCTACGTCTACGTCTTATATCTCATACATATCCATCCATAGGTTTCTATCTAAACTTCAACTATATCTGACGACCTTAGCTAGTAAATCTCCTTTGTCTCTCTTTACCTACATATTATCAAAAATATTTATGTATTTTATATAATAATTATTTTTCCTCTTAACTTTCCTATAGGTACATCATGTGCGAGTTAAGGGCCGGTTGTAGTCACTGACTATTTTTATGAACTCCGCCCGGATCTATGTCAACTTTGCAGGCCCGTAACAGCGGTTTTAATTTTTATATAGAAAAAAAAAAAACAAAATTAAACAATATTAGAGTTATTATAGCGGATAGGTTACTTCTAGACAAGCGTGCTCCATCGTTAGCCACATTATCGCTTACTATCAGGTAAGCTAGTGGTTAAACGCGAGCCTAAGAATTATAAAATAAATTAAGATTATTGTTTTTGCTAGGCTCTTTTAAAAAATGAGCTTTATTATTTTTTTTAACTTTTAAATATTTTCGTGACGTAATCCCGTAGACATACATATTTATAATTGTAAGTTAGTGACAGATTCGCGATTTTTTTTTATCGAGCCAACTTTTTTTTTTTTTTTTTTTTTTTTATTTATTTATTCAGCATTAATACAAGTCGTTAAATTACAGATGATGCAAATCATAAACTCATTAGAGTTTTACCGTGCATCATAATCATCGACATACAATTTTGACTAAACCAAAACACAGCAAAAAAATAACAAAATATTATTATCCATACATTCCAC
Organism: Leucania comma; assembly: GCA_958295575.1. Taxonomy (NCBI): domain Eukaryota; kingdom Metazoa; phylum Arthropoda; class Insecta; order Lepidoptera; family Noctuidae; genus Leucania; species Leucania comma. The sequence continues at coordinate 14,197,754 of OY282477.1, read as the reverse complement.
TAGATCAGTAACATATCTCCGAAGAGGGTATAAATAAATACAACATTGACGAGTGAACGGTATGGGCGTAACATCAGTGACCGAGCTAGCCGCGTATCATTCACACAGTAAATCTATTTAGAGTGATACAGGTTGTTCCTTTATTTCAAAACATCTATCTGTGTGTCCCTCATCGCATAATCGATTTATGGGCACAAATACATAAGATTTTTTTTTTTTTTTTTTTGTTTTAGTTTCCGGTTTATTTTAGATATTCAGATTTTTAAGAAGTGTTGTTTTAACTTTTGTTTTATGTTTTTATGTGTAATTATATTTATTAATGTTTTTGGTAGACTATTTATGAGGTAGGGTATCATATATTTTAGTGTTCTTTTGCCATGTAAGTTGTTATACTTAGGAAGTAAAAGCCTTGCGTTGATTATACTACGGGTATTTATTTGGCTATTACTTAAGGTTCTTGATATTTTAAAATTTTCATTAAAGAATTCCTCATTCAGAAGTGTTAATTTAACTTTTTCATGGATGGGTATAATTTTACAGACTTCAAACAGCTTATGGTAATCATTTCTCAATTTAATTTTAATGTTGTACGGAACGATAGTTTTTAATATACGTAGTTGTAGTGTGTATATTTTGTCAAGGTGGGTCTTATATGTCCTTCCATAGCTCGACAGTCCATACGATATTATTGACTCGGCCAGAGATTTATACAACATTAATAGTATTTTATATGGTATTTTGTATTTAATTAGAGAAAATTTGGCTAGGATACATCTCAATTTATCGCAGACCCCATCGGTATGTTCTTTCCAACTGAGCCGGCTATCAATAGTTAAACCCAGGTACGTTTGCTTATCCACTAGTTCTATTGAGCCGCAGTTGCAAGGTTTGGGAACTTTTTTATAGCAGTTAGCATGCATACACTCATGCGAGTGGGCTATTAATTTAGGCAAGGTTGTACTTCTATTTTGACTGGAACTGATGTATATTAATTTTGTCTTCCCAGCATTTAACACGAGACCCGCGTCATGTGACCACTTGGTGAGTCGATCAAAATCGCTTTGTAGCTGTTGTTGAGCATCTTCAACACTTTTGCCAGCAGCCACAAGGCAGGTATCGTCAGCGAATTGATAAATCTCACACTGTTTTATCACATTGACGAGGCTATTCACATATGCAAGGTAGTGCAGGGGACCGAGGACCGAGCCTTGTGCCGTACCTTCCGTCACCCTAACTGAGTCACTCAATGCATCATTGACTTTGACCATGTATTTTCTCTCGTTTAGATAATCTTTACACCAGTCCAGTAATTTACCCCTAATGCCGCTGTCATGAAGAAACTCAATTAGTCTGTCATGTCTGAGAGTATCGAATGCCTTACTATAATCAATAAACACTACTAACACGTGATGTTTTTCATCTAAGTGTTTATGAATACTATCTGTGAACTTTGATAGCAATTGCGTTGTATTCTTTTTTGGTTGAAAACCATATTGTTTATGCGTTATTATCTTATTTTTACTATAGAATTCGTGTATTTGTGTGCATATATATTTTTCAATAATTTTATCAATGGTAGGCAATAAAGTAATTGGTCGATAATTATTGTAGTCCGTCTTTGTTCCCTTCTTGTAGATCGGTCTGACGATCCCTGTTTTTAGCAATTTTGGATATTTACTTTTTTGTATACTTAAATTAATTAGATTAGAAATCACCGACGTGATTGCATCACAAATCCTTTTTAAATCCATTGCTCTAATGCCATCAATGCTTTATTATTATTCAAGGACATAATGATTTTCTTTATACTGGCCGGGTTTGCAGGCTTTATGCGCATAGTAACATTCGCTGGACTTTTGTACTCTGATTTGTTCAGCAATTTTTGGGAACATTTAGGAATAATAAGTTTAACGCTTTTATCAAACGCGTGTGCAAAATTATTGGCGATATCTTTTGAAGTTGTGTTGAGTTTAGTGAATGTATTTTGAATAGAATCATCAATTGACTTTTTTGTTCTTCCTGTGATCTGATTTAGGATTTGCCATAGCAGTCTCATGTTACTTTTGTTTGCTAAAATATCAGATTTAATTTTATTATTTTTAGTATTATGAATTAAAATATTTGCATAGTTTCTCGCTTTATTATATTTATTTTTTAGTATTATATTCCTAGGGTCTTTTATCCATTTATGGAATAATTTGTCCCTATATTCACATGCTTTGGTAGTTTTATTATTTGTCCATTCATTTGCACTACGATTTGAGCTACATTTTACTTTAGTCTTATATTCTGATTTTTTATAGCACTCTTTAAACTGGTTATGTATATAATTATATAGGGTTGTAGGACATTTCATCTCGTGACATTTTGCCCACTGAACTTCATCGAGACATTTGTAAAAGGTATTATAATTAATGCTCGTCTTAAATTTAGGAGCAACCTGTATCTGCGCTCCAACGCAGGCGAGTATGACAGCGCGGTGGTCAGCCAGTGTGGTACCGAGTGTTGCCGTAAATAGGTCTTGTGTGCGGGACCGCGCATAAATGGCTATTTGCCTGAGGAACTCACCAGAACTATAGTCGTACCTATTGTAAAGAATAAGACTGGAGATTTGTCCGATAAGACCAATTATCGACCTATATCGCTGGCAACAGTAATGGCGAAGGTGTTTGACAGTTTGCTTAATAACATACTTTTGTCTCACGTACACTTGCACGATGCCCAATTCGGTTTCAGAAGTGGGCTTTCTACTGAAAGTGCCATCCTTTGCCTTAAGCAAGCTGTCAGATACTACACTGACAGGGATACGCCGGTATATGCGTGCTTCTTGGATTTGTCCCGGGCCTTCGACACAGTTTTGTATGACAGGCTCTGGGGGAAGCTGGGGAGCGCGGGTGTACCGGTGGAAGTTGTCTCGGTGTTGCAATATTGGTATCGTTGTCAGAGAAATCAGGTGCGGTGGGCGGGGGCTCTATCGGATGAGTACGGCATGGGGTGTGGTGTGCGGCAGGGGGGCATTACCTCTCCCCTGCTGTTCAACCTGTATGTCAATGACCTCATTGTTGAGCTGAGCAGTACTCATACAGGTTGCTTTATCGACGGAGTTAGCGTTAACAATATTAGTTACGCTGACGATATGGTGCTGCTGGGACCCTCGGTGGGAGCGATTCGCACTTTATTAAAAAAGTGTGAGGCCTATGCGGCGGAGCATGGGCTTCAGTATAATTCAAAGAAGAGCGAGGTACTTATATTTAAGTCCAATAATTATAAGCCAGCCCAAGCTCCGCCTATTATGCTTAATGGTGAGGCTTTGCGGGTTGTGAGCAGGTTCACGTATCTGGGGCATATTGTGACAGAAGACCTAAAAGATGATGCAGAAGTAGAGAGGGAGCGCAGGGCATTGGCAGTCCGGGGGAACATGATTGCTCGTAGGTTTGCTCCATGTTCACGTGATGTAAAAGTCACATTGTTCAAGGCTTATTGCCAGTCGCTTTACACAAGCAGCCTGTGGGTGAACTACTCTTGCCGGGCTGCTAGTACGTTGCGCATCCAATATAATAATATATTTAGGATGCTATTGCGATTGCCTCGTTTTTGTAGCGCGTCTGGCATGTTTGCTGAGGCGCATACGGACGGCTTCCATGCAGTCATTCGTAAAAGAGTTGCGTCTCTGCGACAGCGCCTGTGGGGCAGTAGTAATGGCATCCTGCAAATGATTGCCGCTAGGCCGGACTGCCCTTTCCAAAACAAATGGATGTGCATTTTAACAGGGAAGTAAATAGTGACCCAATTTTATTGTATTTTATTTGATTTGATTTTGTTATTTGATTTTAATTGATTTTATTATATTATTTTAATTGATTTTATTATTTGAGTATGTCCTAATTATGTATTTGTATATTATCTGATTGATTTAATTTAATTTATTTTTGTATAAATGGAATGGTATTAATTGTATGAATTATTTGATTTTAACTGTTTTATGAAATGTACCTATGGACTATGTCTGAATCAAATAAATTAATAAATGTGATCGATACAAGATTTACTTAATCTTCCATTACTTATTGCTATCCTAGTGTGTTCAGTGATCCCGCACAGAAGCCCGTGACTATGCAACATATTGTTGTATTTATGCTTTACAGGGTCATTAGTTTTCAGATCAATGTTCGTGTCTCCTAATAAATATAGATCAGTAGTATTAGTGAACATATTTAGTACAGTATGAAGTTCCTCAATAAATGAGATTTTATTATAACTTGGTGGTCGGTATACCGCACACAAATTTGCAACATAGTTCGATTGGGTGGTGATAGAACAAAAAATACTTTCAAAAAATGTGGTTTTAACATTTTTGATACAGCATTTGTGTTTATTATTGACATATAATATAATACCACCACCCTTTCGGGTGTTTCGCAAAGCCGTGTACATTCGGTACCCGCATAAATGATACAAAACACTATTGTTTTCTGATATATTACTCTCAGTTAGAATAACAACGTCTATACATTTTTTTGAAGTTTTTAGCATTTGTTCAAGAGCAGAGAAGTTTTTAATAATGGAACGAATATTAATATGCAAACATAATAGGTTACATTGACTATTAGGGATACAGTTTAGGAAATCTTTAACGTTTGAGCAGTTACTAACCTCACTTATATCATTGAGATAATTATCCATACTTTTTAAGTGTGAAGTTCGTAATAAGTTAACATCTATAAAAACATCTTAATCCTTGTTGTTGATTAGTTCGTGTAAATCATTCATGGAGCGCAAGGTACGAATTTTTTCACCGTCATCCTTACGCGCTTTAACCAGGCCTTGTTTGAACCATACATACTTGAAGTTATGATTGATTTTTAATTCCTGTTTTGCGTTCCAAAATAATTGTTTGTGATGTTTTGTCATAGCTTCCCTCACATATATGATTTTGTTGTTGTTTAGTTCATTAGTCAAGATTTGTACGACGGTAGGTTTCATATTTTTTGCAACATTAATCCAGTTTCCTGCGACTTTTTCATCCTTGAACTCCACTAGTATGTTGGTCGACTGGTCGTTTCGTCCGTAAAGTCTTCGTGCACTTTTGATCTCTTCTGATGACTGTTTCAAGTGAAGCGCGATTTTGTTCACCAGGAGTCTAACATTTTCATCGTTTTGTTTAGGCACGTTTGCAATTTCCACATATCTTCCTAATTTCTCTTGTTCTATTTCTTGCAGGCGTTGTTCCAGTACACCTACACGGGTTTCTAAATTGTTGTTTTTGTTTATCAGCTCCATATTCCTCCGCTCAAGGGCCTTGATAGTTTTCTTGAAAGCTTCGATGCACTCTACAGCTTCATCAAGTTTTGCACTATGGAACTGCAAGGAATCACTCACTTGTGTCATTTCCCTTTTGATCGCTTTCTCTACCTCCTTACTAATATTGGAAAGTAACTTTTTAGCATTAATTTGGACTGGTGTTTCATCGTCTTCATCATCGTCGTCAGGAGTAATGATGGATGAGTTACGTCTTGGGGACTCCTGCTGGCATTCGTTACATGTCCACTCCAGACTGGATGCAGCTTTTAGCGCAGCGATCTGCTTATTTGTTAATCCTGTACACTTTGGATTCAGATGCACAATCCTTTCGCATTTACTACACTCCAGACCTGGCGAAGCCTTAGTTATGGTTTTTTTACAGTTATCGCACTTAGATATTATTTATATTTAATTTTATAACTGTGGGTAATTAAACAAAATAAGTTGCTATCGCGCGTGCGTCTCGGATAATAGACTGTCGATGAATGACTAATTTATATCTTGTTTTGATTTTTGCCCAGCGGTTGGTCCTATAGTCAATTTTAATAAAATATTTTTTCATGGTGTTCTCTTTTATATTTGTGGAGTTCCAGAGGTTTAAAAAGTTCATAATAAGTAAGACCTGGCCTTAAGCAATCATAATTCTACATGAATAAAGATAAGTGTCCATTTTAGCGGTAAAGATGCGGAACCTTTTTCCGAATGCGTCACATATTCCGCTCCTTGCGTGGGAGTGCTCCCAAATTTTGGAACCCATGGGTTGTAGGAAGTCGAACGAGCGAAGAATTTCGGGACTTGAGTTTAGATAATTATTTTTAATTCAGGTTTAATTCGATTTAAGTTCAGATTGTAGATTGTAAAATGAATGTGCGAATGAGATTTTTGCACGCTACAGAATTGGTGTGTTGTGAATATCTTTGTGGATTTTTATTTTTTTACCGACTTCGAAAAGGAAGACTATTTTCGGCAGTGTGTATTTTTTTATGTATGTTTACCGATATCTCGGAGTCTAAAATTAGTACTTAGAAACACACTTTCACGCCGACGAAGCCGGTAGCTGAAGCAAGTAAGTATATCTATAATTTTCTTACAGAAAGCATAACCAATTGCATAAAGATTCTTAGTAACTATGATAAGAGCGAAGCAACGATACTGATTAAAAACCGGTCAAGTGCGAGTCGGGCACGCGCACTGAGGGTTCCGTACAAACTTACCTATGAAAATAGTTCAATTCCCGAATTAGGTTACGAAGATTTTTCCGAATCACGAACTACAAAACAGTTTTCAGACCTTTTTCCTATACTTGTGCAGTGAGAATTAATCGGAAGTATCCTATGAATTTTTATTCCCTTGAGAATGTCGAATTATACGTTTTTTGCAATATAAATGACCGTATATTTTTTTTTTGTTAACTGAAGTTTTATTTTTTCACAGCTTCAAGAGACCGCAGACCTAAGAGTATGGTTTTAATTACAACTTGATACCTCCACGCGTTCCCGAGTTACACAGACGGACAACAAAGTGATCCTATAAGGGTTCCGTATTTTCCATTTGATGTTCAGAACCCTAAAAACACTAGTTAGATCTCTAGACTTAACTAGCTACCTGTTTCTCAGAACATACGTCATCTGGTATCTGCTATCGATCGAAACATGTGATTATCTGTCTACGTGTCAGTCAGTTTCATTGCTAGAATATGTTTTTTTTTTTTGTACACTGTAAGAAATTATTGGTATGAGAAATGAAGATTGATTTCGTGCGGGAATAATTGCTGCCTTAGTACTAAGAGTGTAATTTATGCCTATGCCAGCATTGATATATTATGAAAAGAAGATACGTTACGGGATATCATCAAATTACTTCCTCCTCAAGGGTTTTTTTTTATGGTAGGTAAAATGGACCCAAGATAGGATTTAGTCTGTTTAAGTCTGAAGCTCCTTCGAGATCCACCCTTGAGCGAGCTCGCGGACGGCGGGCAATGGGTAGCTCGCTGTCCGTCCATCCGGTAACAGACCGGTCCGAGCTCAAGTCGTTTACGGCGCGCACTATTCCCGCACGCCTCAAGAAGTTGTCAGCAAACTGTAGGGGCCCAGTAGGGCCGAAGCGTAAGTGAAAATGCTACCCGGGGCCCTGGGACAAAGGCAGGGTATGTTTTTAGTCAGTAAAAGTCTGATCATCCACTCCACTTTCAGCAGGGGAAGAAAAAATAAGGGGCCCCAGCTTTTTTTGCCCTAGAGCCGTCGGTCGCCTAGCTAAGCCAGTACTTAGTGCCTATGCGTGTCGCCTAGGCCGTAGACGTTGCCTTAGGTATTCGAAAGGCAAGTCGACTTTTTACAATTAAGTAGATGCCAGTGATAGGTTACCGACATAACCCGAAGAATCACGAAACTCTGGGGCAGAAAAATGACTTTTGATGATTTTGATTGATGTATGCTTTGAAAAAAATATATGTTAAAATAGACATTTTCCTAATCAATAACGAGTATTTTTTTTTTATAGAACTTGGTGTGATTTATTTTCAAAGTTATTAAGTTACACAGCCAAAAAAGCGAAGATCAGGCAAAAACCATTGGACGTATTTTTATAAAACTTTCACAAACTAAAAGCTAATTTAATTAGCAATCTTTTGATATACAGCTTTTATTCTTATTGTATTTAATAACTGAAAGAATCGAACCGAAGAATCTTGATGCGCGTGGAGCGACGCTAGCTCCACTTTTGTTCGTTCAAGGTCGCTGGCCTTTAGTGTCGCTTAAGTGGCTGTGGGCAGGGCATATTGCTTGCAGAACGGATGGTCTGATGAAGTGGCGACCACGTACCGGAAGACGCAGCGTTGGAAGGCCACCCACAAAGCAGACCGATGGCTGGAATCCGATGGGTACGAGACGCACACGACCAGTTGCTTCGTTATAGCGATACTTGGGTCTATGTTCAACAGTGGGCATCATTCGGCTGAAATAATGATATCCAGTCGTACTAATTAAAATGCCTAGTTCATACCAACTCTGTTGGGCGATTGCCAACAAGAAACTAGTAGGTCAGCCGGTTCCCTCCGTAAATTGTTATGTCTGGCAATAGGTCTTACATTTATTCATTAGAACACATAATATAAATGTGTCATTATCACCCATGAGGTTGGTGAGACACATGGGAGTGCATACATCGTTATTTTTATGAGTTTCTGTTTAATTGATGGAGCTCAGAGGCCGTGCCACGAGTCATGCAATACATTTGACGACCTAAACTGAATTGTCAAAGGATGGGGCTATACAGGGAGTATAGCTCCGTCCCTTTTTCTCGCTTGCACGCCTGATATTTTTACCTGTCATTGTAAGCCCCTGGCGACAGTCGCTGGTGGATTTGAGTGTCTCTGAATTCAATTAATTGTTTAATGACATTTCAGTTTTTTTTCACTATGTTATGTTCTAGGGTTTTTATAGCATTGTTAAGGCTCAGTCAGGCGCGGAGACAATAAGACAAAGCAGTTTTCTTCGATCTCATTCTGAACGCCATAAATCAATCTAAAAGCGAGCATTTGACGCGTTAGTCTGCTTTGATAAATTCAATTGCAAAAATTAATGTGCATGCCTGGGATTTCTTTGTTTAGGCTGGGCGTTGTTGAGTCAGGAGTTCAGGACTTTGCCTTTTATACACCTTCAAATTTTAATCGTTTATTCGGTACATGAAACACAATCGATTTGTAAAGATAAAATTAAAAAATAAAGTACTTTTTTTTCGAAAACTCGAAAAAATATGTACGAAATTAATTTCTTTAAGCAAACATCAGCTGGGCGAGACCAATGACCTGTAGGTTAGTACGCAACAACCGACAACTACCTACAAGGTCATTGACTCGTTTACTACCCACTTCTAAGAGATGTCAGCAAAATTTATGGGACCAGAGGCCTGATGCCTGCTGAGGCTGTGAATTGTTGTTCGAAGGAGTTAACACAGCTCTCACAATAAAAGGCAACAGAAGGAACGCTGCTCCTCCCGGAGTGAGAGAAATTATTTGATGACTTCCTATGTATAAAGCCTTTTCCCAACTATAATGGGTTCAGATTCCAGTCTAATCGGATGCAGCTGAATACAAATTTATTACATGGAGCATCTGCTGACCTCCACAGCCCAGTTACCGGGTAGCAAGATGCACCTTGGCACGACTGATGTCAGATAGCCTAGTTACTGACTACCCGTAACGACTGTCAGAAATCGATAAATGTAAGCCAGAACCAATGGCTTAATGTGCTTTCCGAGGCACGGAGGAATCTTTGTAAGTAAGATGGTCACCCATCCGCAGACTGACCTCGGAAAGCGTTGCTTAGCCTCAGAGATGCACGGCTATTATCACACTAATATAATAAAGGCAAAAGTTTGTGAATGTGTGTTTGTTACACCTTCACGTTGAAACTGTTGAAGGGATTTCGATGAAACTTGGTAGATTTGTAGAACATGTCCTTAAATACTTTTAATTCCGGGAATATGTTCCCTTGGGACCAATTTCTGCTTATTGTAGGCGAAGCCGCTGGCTGTAGCTAGTCACCTTCATTTTTTTTCTGTTGCAAATGTAAGGGTATGTTAAAAAAAAAAACATAAGATAAAATACCATTTAGTTTATTTATTTGGACACACAAAATACTAACTTTTGATACTAGTCACTAAATAAAAAACTTTACTAAACTAAATAATTATAATACAACTAAAAACTAAAGGACAGATTATTAGGAAGCAAGGACCGCTGAGAGGTCGTAGACAACATTATTGCAGAGATCATAGACTAGATTCTACATGAAAATATACTTATAATAGCTTAATATTATTTGTTTATTTTACAACCATAAGGGGAACTTGGCTTTCTTCTGTATTTTTATAAGTACTTAGTAAATAGTATCAACTTTATAGTCAAAAGTTTTGTTACAAACAAAATAAATGTGTGAACGTAACACTTTGGGTGCTGCAAGCACACAATAATTTTGATAAAAAAATCGAATACCGGGTATTCGAATTAATTTTAGACACCAGTAACTAGATAATTATTGTGTATTGTGGAGAGAAAATAAAATCTTATTATTACTATTACATAAGGGGACCAACTGTCCCTCAAAAAGACGAGCAACGCTGCCAAATTATTCACAAACATGACCCGCGGCACGTGAATACGTTGTAAAATGTTGGGAGGCAAGTCGCGGGACACTAGACAACGTAGCAGCGTCATGTGTATTGAGCGTTGTGCATCATGTTACGGGACATTCTGTCCCCTAATGTATTTGAGGCTTTATTGTGTGTTTTTAGTACTGAAAGTGTTAAAAAAAATATTTATGAATTTAGTTATGGACACTTTGTTTCTAAAAATAAATTATGAACACAAGAGTCAAGTAATGCGACTGGAAAATAATTTTTTTTATACAAATGGAGAAAGTTTGTCATTTTGACCGAGGTGGCATTCACCCGAGCCTTGGTTAGGGTGTTATGGAGCTGAGGGCTGCAGTGACAAGTTTCCACGTGTACCAAACGATGTTTTTCAATACACTTACGAATACATAAATAAACAGGGGTTGATGCGCACCCGTTTTGATACGATAAATGTAATAAAATTGTGGTGAGGCAAGCAGGCGCACTTTTCCGCTACTACGAAAAACAGTCAATTGCGTTCCTAAAAGCGGTGGGATAAGAGCGAGTTTTCGAATAAGTGTATTGAAAAAGACATTTAAATTTACCAAAGACAACCGCTGACACAAATATAACAAGTTGCAATTTAATTTTGCGACAATTTACTGGCTCTAATTTACATTCGTTTTAAAGTACTAAAAAACTAAAGAATGCTTCAACACTTTCTGATAAAAGTACAGATAGGGACCATTTCCTGGTTTTTTTTTAGTTCCAACTTAGCCCATACCGCAGTGAATTGTGACTAAATGGACATACGTAGCTCTCTTCAATACAACAATGGCCGATCATAGGCTATCTGTAAAAATATCGGGAAGTGGTGAAATAGAGTTTTAAATTTGACAAAAATAAAAAATTGACAGTCAAGAAATTGTTAAATGAGATCTTGAGTCAGTCAAGGAGATGACTATTCAACATAATTGTTACATTTTGATACTTCCTACACATAAAATCGTAACATATGTTTTGAGCATTGTACGAGTATCTATATACAATGTTACTCAAAAAATATGTATATGGTGACTGGTAATTAGTGGACGATACTTAAACACGTGATTGTAGTCATGATAACAAAAAAAAAATGGTATAGAACCAAACCTGAAATCGCGAAAAAAATCTGCTGAATTTATGTTCACCAAACAGGTCAAAAGTGTCATGGCTACAATCACGTGTTTAAGCATCGTTCACTAATTACTAGTCGCACTATATATTATTTCTTGCTACATCCAGCGTCTAGAATTGTGATTTTAAACTGATTTAACTATGTTCTCGAATATTTTATTTGGGAAGAGCCTTGCGATTTCTCCTAAAATATGAATAAATATAATTGACATACAACGTGGCAATGCAAATAAATTACGAAAACTAATGCTCCTGAAATAATGCACTTTTTGCGTTACGAACCAATGTGTAGGAGCAGGTATCGATTAAAACCCGTTTTCTGTAAAGAAATTATTAAGAAAAGTGATATGATAGCTACTAATTCAAATAATCACAGCAGCCACCGTGTGTTTGTCACTTTAATTTTACGATAATTTTCGCTTTAGAAACTGGGTCTTTAATAAAAACAACAAATAAGGGTCAACACACACTTTGCCTCGCCGATAGGATCTTCGATCTCTCAAAGATACGATCTTATGACTTGTATTGTCATCTTGACGTTAGTGTGAATAGAGCCTTATTTAATAAAGATTTTATACAATCTTGAAAAACCTACTTTCTAAATGTTTTACACCATTTATTATTGAGGACCGCTAAGGTTGCAGAGGACTGTTCATTATGGCGACATTTGGGGGAAGCCTATGTCCAACAGTGGACATCTATCAGCTGAAATAATGATGATGATGATTACTGACGTAAAATTTTCTACGAGATATAAGATGTTTCCGATCTCCTGGGACCCTAAGACCCTTTGGAAGACAAACAAGGAGTCGAACCAACTCATAGAGACCTGCTAGACGCTTTTCATGAAATAAAGCACCAATGGACAATTATTGTTCCTGTACTATCAAACACATTTCCGCCTGACCACGGCTAAGTTCATTTTTGCTTGCACTCGAAACGAAAACTTCCAAGGTGGTGTTTGGCGCCGCGGCGCAGTGTTCAAGCGAAAATTTGTTCAAGTGATCAGGCAAAAATTAACGTGATGGTACCGACGCACAAACCTTTGCAGGATGTTGAAAACAAACATACGCTATGGTTATGGTCTTGGGAGGTTTAAGTGGATTATTACTGAGAAGTATGTAAAGATTAAGCCTAAAAAATATTATTAAAACACATCAATAAAAGAGGCAAGGGGTTAATTGCACACTCAATAAATGGACCTCCAAAACGGCTGCTAGCACGCAGTGACGTAGCAACGAAAGTGCAACACATTCTGAGGTGCTTGAGGAGTAGAGAGGTATACTACGGCTATCGGGACAAGTTCGGAAGGAGGGTTAAGATCCCTTCCAGCATCTTGATGTACATACATGATTGAAGTTTTTTTTTGAAGTTCAATATTACGAGTAGTACACTGGTATGTACAAGTGTTCCTATGGTTAATTTAATTTAGATAGACATATTTATTAAAGAAACAATGAGACAAGACCACGTCTGGTCTACAAAAGCTGAAATTCAACAGTGCTAATGTTTATAACTGTTTTTTTTTTGTTTAGAAATTTTACCCCATACTAGGAATTATTCGTGGATTGTGGGTATATTTACAAACATAAATGATGAACATGATAATACACATGCACTACTCCCAGACCCGGAATAAGTCTGTAGGTCATACAAATATGCGATAATTGAACCCATGACATGCGGCGCAGCAGTCAATTACTTGACCATTGCGCTGATCGGGTCGTCAAAACGATAATTTTTTTTTACGATTTACAAATAATATCGATCTATACATATGTGTACATGAAATTCCTGATGAAAAACGATATTATTAGGTACACATTATCAATTCATAAAAAAAAATATTTATTATTTTTTTATGAATTGTATTTACAAAACTATTTCCATTCTTGGTTACTTCAGCTGAGGTCTCCCTTGGAACCTATACTTACAAATACACTTAAAATTATAATTATATTATTTTGTTTATTATATTTTTCCAAATAATTTTAGCCTCTAATTATCCAAAAGTATTTGACACTTCCAAACTATTACAATTATTTTTTTAGTTTTATAATAAGATAATTTTTAAAAAAGTTAGAATCATGTGCTACAAAATTTAAATATATATTTAGCTTTATTCAGGAACACTGGGCACCTAACGTTTGCTAATTCAATTATTATTTATTAATAAATACAAATAAAATTTATATTTATTTTAAATAATTTATGAAAACACATGCTTTTTACATAAGGTTGAACTTTAAGTCGACTAATCTAAGATTAAAATTAGTTTAAAATTTATTATAACTAATTTTTTTTTTTTTGCTAATTTTCTTTATCGCTGGTTGCGCCGTCCGCGTGTTTTCTTAATGTCCAGTAATCTGTAAAAGAAGAAAAAAATAACATTAGGATGGGAGACTAAAATCTTAGAAAAGTTTTTTTTAAGGCAAACTTCAAATTCTTTTCGGGAGGTCGTGGGACTTTTCGGACCGGAACTGCAGTCCCAACTTCCACCTATAAAAATATTTTTTTTAGTAGTATTTTGGGACTACAAGGAAAAAGGCATTAAAGTACAGTTACCAAAAAAACTGTATTTATTTGTGGTCATATCATATCATATTTTACACAACGCATGATTGTGCTCATCACCCAACTATTTGTGTGGTGGGAATCGAACCCACGACCTCAGAAAAAGCAGTCAGGGCCGCTAACCACTGGACCAAGAGGCCAGTCAAAATCATTGTCCAGGTGAGATATAAAACTATTTTACATCATTATCCAGTAGGAAACAATTAGCTAATATTAAAACAGCCAAAGAACTTTACTCAAAAAAAAAAAAATAGGGCCGAACCTAGAATGGTCTAACGCCCACCCCAGGATATTTTCGGCGGCAGCGATCTCTCGCGCCGGGGTTTGGTTCAAGCCATGCTCCGGAGCGAGGAGGAGTGGCAGGCGGTCGCCTCCTTCTGCGAAGCAGTAATGGTAGCAAAGGAGGAGGCCGACCGCATCAGGCAACGGCGTACACGCCGCCGCCGCCGCCGGGATTCCGATCCCGATTTCCGGCCACCGTAGGCGCGGGCTCGCGGACGGCGGGCAATGGGTAGCTCGCTGTCCGTCCGTCCGGTAACAGACCGGTCCGAGCTCAAGTCGTTTACGGCGCGCTCTGTTCCCGCGCGCCTCAAGGAGTTGTCAGAAAACTGTAGGGGCCCAACAGGGCCGAAGCCTACTGGGGTCAAAGGGTATGTGAAAATGGCACCCGGGGCCCTGGGACCAAGGTAAAGAATGGAACGGGGTAGGTTTTTAGTCAGTAAGAGTCTGACACTACTTCCCGCTCCACCCAAGGGCGGGATTTGTCATTGGATGATTTTACCTACCATAAAAAAAAACCCCAGGATATTTATTATTTATTTATTTCTTTATTGCACGCTTTAACTTATTATATATTGGGCTAAAAACTTCGAAATTCCATGATGGACTCCAAAATGCTAATAACTTCACACAAAAACCAAACAAGTTAGTGGCCAGCCCATCCCCCATCCTCCTAAAAAATAACCCTAGATTATAATACATGGCATAAAAGTTGAACCAAAATAGTACCAGATTTTCGGGTCTCAATAGAAGTGCGGCACAGCGGGGGACTGCGCGTAACCATAGCAACGACGGCCATTTTAGTTCAACTTATATGCCGCGTACTATAACAGATTTTACTGTCTCAATCGAAGAGCAACCCCACGGTAAATGGTCCAACTTAATTGCCGCGTACTATACACCAATAAGTTTAGTAACTCGAAACACACTACCCTCAAAGTATGTACCATGAAAAAATGGTGTAAAATTCGCAGCTATTCATAAAATATGCGCAGGAGCAGGTTACAATATCACAAGGCACCGATAGTGTCGATTTCAGACGATATTTAAAACGCCTTGTCTCAGAACAATAAGAACGCTTATTTGTGATATTCGCGTTTCTCCTTGTACTACGCACATTGTTTTGTTTTGTCGGCGTTTTGTTAGTTAAGAAAGTAAGAATGTTGCGTGTATTGAGAAAGATGAGCCTGTATGCTACGCCCAGTGGTTTTACAAATTGAGATTTGACGGAGCTTCGATGGTTTTGCTCCATTTAAAGTGCTACTGAACGCGTAGAAAGCTACGGGCTCGGAAAATAAACATTAATAAAGAAAAACAAATAAAGAAATAAAACATTTAAAGCCAGTGTGGCCATATTCCTCATTAACGTTCACTCAGACTCTAATTATAGTGCTTAAGTTTAACACTATACTTAGAGACATGAACAGAGGGAACTAAGTTTTTTTTTACGGTAAGTAAAATATAAAAAAAGTGTCAGACCCTTACTGACTAAAAACCTACCCTGTTCCTTCCCTGTCTTGGTTCCAGGGCCCTGGATTTTAAGGCAAGAGTTTGACTAAGTTAAAAACCAGCATAGCTGATGTGGTTGCTTTTAAATGGGACTGGGCAGAACAAGTCAAACTGTGGGTCAAAGTAGCACAGAGTTGGTGTCCTGACAGTGACACTGGGTCTTAGCAGAACATGGAGGAGATGATAGGACGAACTGGACAGATTTGTCCAGGACTGGACGGAGGATACACGAGCTTTGACCAGCAGTGTGACAAAACAGGCTAGTAAAAAAAATTATAAAATTTGAAAAGGTTTGAAACTATCAAGCCACAAGAGGACACCGGTGTCCGCACACCTATTGTCTTTCTATTGTGTCTCTAATTACGGTATTCAAAGGGTCTTCAACACCTCAACTCAGAAAGTCGGGGTAAATTCTATTCTGTACGTGTAAAATATCTTTTATGAAGCATCAAAATTGTTTTATAATATCAATAATCAGATAACAAAACCCTCTCCACACCAAATTGCCTCTCAATATAATTATAATCACTCCACACTTTAATTGAAGAAGTGTGAACTGACCACTCGAAAATAAACAAAAAAGGATCTAAGAAGCAAGAAAGAGATAGCACTATTCGCAAATAAAAACAGGTTCGGTCCCACTGCTTCGCCTGACACCGAGATGGAAAAAATAAAGGAAAAAAAAAACATTCTACGGACGTATTTATTGAGCTCAAGCGGACAGCTACCTGGGTTACGCGAACCCAACTTTGTTTGTAGGGTAGCTACACCAATTATCGTACTGTCGATTATTTAAGTTTTATTTTACTCAATATTTTTGTGGGATTTTGAGTGGTTTGATAAAAGAATTGGTGTCTTTTTTTTTTAAATATATTGATTTGTGATTTTTTTTTCTAAAATTACACGACTATTTTATGCAAAAAAAAACAAACAGTATTTATTATGTCGTTTTCTTTGAAATCGCAAAAATGAATTCTTAATGCATGAAATAGACTAGCTGTTAAGCCATTTTACTTTTTTAGATTCAATTTATAAATTTGTTTTTTTGGATTAAATGGCTTTATTATTATATCATATGAGTCGTTTTCTTAAACTGAATAAAATTTTATTAACGATTTATACGATTATTCCTCATCGTATCGACTGCTAACAGGTTATTTTACCGTTCGTTTCATTTTTTACGCATACATTCGTTCAACAATGGCGACCGTGGTATACCAGTGTTATTGTTTATGTTATTTTTATGGAGCCGTCGCACGATTTACATAGAAGGAAGGATTTCTTTATACTTATAAATATGTAAGTTACATCTCTAGTAAGTGCTGTTTGTCCCATATAGGAATGTTAAAAAAAAACTTTATTTCAAGGAGAGCATTTTGTATGCATGACGGGAATTTCATAGAATTCTTTAAGGGTAGGTGAATAAGTTTGTCTCAATTCATCACTTTTTTTAAGGGTTTTCGGTGATTTATGCCTATCGTCGGCGTCGTGGGATCAGAGTTCGGTAAAAGTAAAATGATAATATACCTAATATATATAATAACATAATATATATAATAATATATATTGTTTACTTATTAACCGTACAAATGCTTTTACTCGAGAAATTGAGAATTTAAAAATCGGCGTCAAATAAAAATTCGAGTTGGTAAACGTAATTTCAGGAAAATACTCAAAAATTAAGTTTGTATAAAATCCTGCACTAATTAAAAGCACGCAGGTAATTGGTACAGTTTCCCTGTTTCCGCCGCGTAACAGATAGCTTCCAGATTTTGTGTAATTGTTTATTTCTTGCATTATCACGCGAGTTCTTTTGGGGTAGGCAGGCACCTACGATAAGTAGTACTGTCAAGACATTTTGGTAATTTCTATGTATGATCCAGAAAGAATTATGAAATTGAAATAGTACATTTTGAAACAAGTGGAAAAAGTTTCTCATGGCGACCGAGGCGGAATTCGTCAAAGCTGTAGGCGGGGGTTTTATGGAGCCTTGTGCTACAATGATTCACGTGTATCAAATCAAACGTAATTACGAAGATAAAAAGGGGGTGACGCGCGATTCGTGGGGTGGATTTTTTCTTTGATAATTTATGCCGCAGAACAACTTTGGCAAATCACAAATATATAAAAGCGAAATACCACTCACTGATTAATCCCGAAATCTCAGAAACAATAAACCTACAAACTTAAAATTTGGCAGGTAGGTTCCTTATAGGGTGTAGACATCCACTAAGAACGGATTTTCCTAAGGGGTAAAACGGGTGTTGGAAGTTTGTATGGAGAAACCTGAAATCTACATTCACGCGGACGAAGCCGCAAGCAGAAGCTAGTTATAAATTAACCTATAAAGATGAATTTGTATGTTTGTGTTTGTTACTCTGAACTGAGCATTTGGATGGATAGACGCATAGCATATAAATTCCACAGCAACTATCACACAACGCTATCTAGTCCCAAGCTAAGCAGAGCTTGTGTTATGAGCTAGACAACTAATAAACATACTTATATATTTCTAAATACATACATATTATAGATAAATTACACCCAGACACAGAACAAATGATCGTGCTCATCACACAAAAATTTGTCCTGGATGGGAATCGAACCCGAAATCGGCATAGCAGTCAGGGCCACTGACCACTAGACCAACACGCCAGTCAATCTTAAATTCAATATCTTGGAATAACACATAGAATACTTTTTATTCCGGGAGTATGATCCTTTGGCATCATTTTCTATTTTTGCGCGGGAATATCCGATGGCAGGAGCTACATACGAAGTAAGTCATAACTCAGACAAGTTTATAGGTAGGTAAACATTGCCGCTTCACCTTAGGCAAGTAATTTACGCTTTGCTTACTTTACTTGACAAATGTCACGACAAAGTCACTGCTCTCAGACGTGTGAATACGTGCAAATACACAAGAGCAAATACTCGTCTAGAGACTAAAGTTCTAGACAAACACTGACTAAGTAAACCTAGTTTTTGACTAAACAGTTTAGAGCCAAATTCACCAATAAACTAATCGCGATTCGTTCCAACAAAACGCAGTTTGAGCGCCTAATCGAGATTATAGCTTCATTTTGCATTTCACCGCGATGACTAGAACCTAGTTTACGCTAAACTAAGTTTAAATTATTTTGTTATCGCCCATGTTTACGACACGGGTCTTTAAACTAGATTACGCTGAGCTCAGTTTAGTTGAACTAAGTTTTTATGTTGAATGATGAAATCAGCCCTTAGTCGTTCGTAGTTCAGTGTGCTGAGTACGAGATGTTTTTACGTTAACGCGATCGAAGCGTTTACCGCGTTTGGCTCTCTGATTGGCTAAGAGCTTCAAGTAGGCCAATCGGTGCGCCGAACGTCATAAACGTGTCGATCGCGTTTACGTAAAACAAACTCACACTAGACACTCTGTAGTGTCTTGAAACTATTAAATAAAAGTAATTCTCATATTCCGATTGGTCGTCAATCTGACAACGACCGGAGAGAGATCAGGTGCAGTACCAACACGGCTTCACGAGTTCTCAGGTACGGGTGTGTCACACCCTTCCAAACTCATGACCTGACGCTCAGCTCCTTAAAAATACTTCCTTAATGAGCCCTGAAAGGGTAGTAGCTCCACACTATTAAATTACTCTTACATCGTGGGCATTGATATAATATAAAGAAAGATATATTACGCGCTAACATCATCGCAATCAGAAAACCTGGACTCGAAACTCACACATCTACACTACTTGTAGCCACTGATAGACAAGGACAGAGATAAGACCTGGGGCTGTCGTGCGAGCGAAATAGCGTTAGCCGCCGAATGTGTGTGATCGTCGCGACCGATGTGAGATCGTGACAATTGTCACAATTTTAGCGGCCCATGGGCTAGAAGCAAGCCATATCTTCTGCTATCTTCTGCTATTTGATTTCTAAAAATGTGGGTGCGTAAACATCTAAACTCTCATGCAAGACACAGACCCGTAAAAACTATCTGTAGGCTTTACAAATACTTGTTCTGTGCGGTAATCGAACCTACGACACGAAGCGCAGCAGTTAATCGCTCAACCACTGAGCCAACGATGCCATATATTCCATAAGAAACAATAAAACCAAATACCTTCTGTTTAAATCTTGTGTAAGACAGTAAGAATCGGATAAGATTTGCTTAACGTTAGTCATAAAATTATGCAAGGGCTTGCAAATGCTGCCAAATGTTTCCTGGAAGGCAACCACTGTGTTTTTAAAATTTGAAGTATGACCGTGTATAAAGGTGCGGACATAGCGTTAAGAGTTTGATATGGGTGATTAAATTGGAGCTGGATTTCTTTAACATACCTACAGCAGAGGTATTCTTTTTAATAGTGACAATTCAACAAATAACTTATCTCGCTTTGGGTGGAACGAGAGGGAGTGTAAGAATTTTACTGACTAAAATCCAGAGGGAAAGCAGTGATGGCCGAGTAGTAACGGCCCCGACTTACTAGTTACAACTAGATCAACTAGATCATAGATCCATTACTTTGTGTCATTTATTTCAACACCAACACTCTCAAAAAAGCGAAGGAAATCATCGTGAAGAAACCGGCATGTCCTAGAACTAAAAATTTGAAAACATGTGACATTCACCAACCGGCACCGAGCTCGCGTAGAGGATTACGGCCCATTCACTCTCCTAGGAAGGAGGCCTGAGTCCCAGCAGTGGGAAAATTATAAGGCTGATGCTATGCTAACACCCACCTGTGTTTCTTCAGTTGCCCTTTGCGGTCCAGGGCCACGATAACTCTTTCGAACATTCCCGCAACCCTATACCCTAACAGCGATCAAGGTCGCTAGCCTATAGTGTCGCCTCGCGAACAAAAGAGGAGCTAGCGTCTCTCCCCGCGCATCAAGATTTTTCGAATAATGATATATCCTTCATTTATTAAATACAATATGAATAAAAGCCGTATATAAAAAGATTGATAGTTAAATCATCTTTTAGTTAGTGAAAGTTTCATAAAAATACACTTAATGGTTTTTGTCTGATCTTCGCTTTTTTGTCTGTGTTAAAAATAACTTTGAAAATAAATAACTTTAAGTTCTATTTAAAAAAAAAGGAAATATTTGTATATAAAATTATTAGGGAAATAGTCTAGTTTAAGATATATTTTTTTTTCAAAACATACAAACTAGCCGTTGACGTGTTTTGGATTTAAAATCATCAAAAGTCATATATCTGCCCCTTAACGGGCAATTATTTAGTTGTAAAATTTTCGTCGTCATCTATCTGGTGCGGATGCGGTTCACCTCAAAAATAGTTCACACAAATCTAATCAATTCAATATTACGCGATATCGCAACAAATGAATAATTCACTCAAAATTAAAAAAAAAAACTTTTTTAAATGATGTTACTATTGCTTGACTGCGAACCCACCTCATGGTAAGCAATGATGCAATCGTTGATGGTGAGGTGCACTAGTTTTTTAAAAGCCTATTCACTTTAGCCTTGAAGACACCTAAATTAAATTCGGACAGGAAGGCGGCTGCAGCCAAATTGTTCCAATAACTACAAGCAAAAACGCTGTCTCCTTATACAGTAGACACTAAAAAAAATATATATAAATATTTTTTTTATTCTCCGTTCTCAATTTTATATTTATTAGTATATTAACTGATATTTTATATATGTATTTAATATTATTTATGATTTTTGTACACTGACCGCCCCAAATCAATCGTCTCTTGTTTTAGTCCATTCTAAGGTTTTCTGTAAGTTATGTTATATTAATCCTGTCCACATGATAAGGTGTACAATAAAACATATATTAAATAAATAAATAAATAATACTCGCTACCGACCATGCTGTATGCACACAGCTTAATTTTCTACGAAGCGTGCTCGGACACTGATACAAAAGTCATTAGATTTTTAATTTGGGACAATTCGTTATGTGAGCATTGGGAATGAGATTATTTAAATTTTTATGATGATCATGATGATTATAAAAAAACTGGCTAAGTGCGAGTCGGGCTCGCGCAGGAAGGGTTCCGTACCGTCTGTAGCAAAAAGACGGCAAAAAATCATGGTTGTTGTATGGGAGTACCACTTAAATATTTTTTTAGTACTTGTTGTTATAGCGGCAACAGAAATACATCCTCAGTGAAAATTTCAACTGTCTAGCTATCACGGTTCACTAAATACAGCCTAGAGACAGACGGACAGACAGACAGACAGACGGGCATTGGAGTCTTAGTAATGTAGTCCCTTTTTACCCTCGGACCTCTAAAAACTAGCTGTCACCCACGGTATTACACATGTCTGTAGTTACTGCTCTGCTACTATTAGTCACGGCGTAGCGTGATGTTATGTGACCTATAGCGTTCCTCGATAAATAGGCTATAGTTTAAAAGAATACGCAGCATTTATACAGCTTTTAAAATGTTCCTCAAGAACCTGCCATTTTCCCGATCCAAGTCGAGAAAACCTACCTGCGAGAAAAAGTTATAACTAGGTACCTAGGTAGGTATACCTAAAGTGACCATACATCCCGTTTTTATAGGAGGAGTTTGGATATAATAAAGCTGGTGATATTTTTTTTTATTTTTTTTTTTCAAGCTTTATTTTTCTTTTATTAAGTTACACTTTTTATAAATAAAGAACATTAAGAAGTTTTGGTTAATTTTCATGATTAAACTGCTATTTGGCACATTAAATTAAATTAGTCTAGATTATTATTGTACCTATTTTGATTCCTTACTTTAGTTAGTATGTATAAGGATCATTTAAAACTGCACACCTGTGTCCTGTAATTAAAAAATAATAATAATACGTCATGTCCCGTTTTGAATTAAATAATGAATGGTCACTTTAGGTATACCTAGCCCCAGTGTTATTGCGAGCAGTTCCGCACAACTTACATGAAAGTAGGTCATTTAGCTACTCAAGCGCAGTAGTAACTTAACGTACTTACTAGCGTAAGTTTTATTAACTTGCAGCCACCATATTAGTGCTTAACGCGCTCCTTACTTGTGCTTAGACGATTAATACCGGATTTTTGGATTGAGATTTTTTAATTAAATCTTTATTTTAAATACTTTTTCTCTAATACGATCATGACTTATGACTCTTTCTTTAGTCAACAAAATTTTGGAATTAGATAAAAATACGTGTCCTCATAATAATAAAATTAAAAAAATACAGGTCGGTTCCGGCTCGGTTTTCCAAAGCGAACTTAACCATAATAATTATTAATGGGATTATTATATATCTGATACTGGTTTGAATTAAAATTTTGAAGTTTACAATTTGTCATACGAAAAAAAATTTTTTTTTATATAATTTCAGTGGGATATCATCAAATGACTTCTCTAGGTCTAGATAGAGTGAGAGGAATGTCTCAGACTTTTACTGATTAAAACCCACTCGTATTCCTTCAGTTGCTCTTTGTGGTCCCTCGCTGCAGTAACTCTTCCGAACAATCTCTCTACCTTGGATGATAAAGTTAAAGAAAAAAAAAAAGAAATTCTCCTAGTAAAGCAGCAGTCCTCTCTAAAAACCCCTTGCCTTGGTTTAACTAAGTTAGTTTTAAGCACGGTTTAAGTTATGAAAAAGTAATAAAACCTGCTCAAAAAAAATCATTCTACTTTCAAAACTTCTCAGAAAAAGATCTCAATCTTTTTTTTTCTACAGCTAAAACTAGTTTTGTCAAGTTTTTAAGCATTGCGAAATTTACCATACATATACATATGTACCAACATAGCTCGGTTGTTCACCCTAGATCCCGTTAGCAGTAAGACACTCCGTAGCGAATGTTAGTAAACAAAATACAAAATAATATGTTGATTCCTTTTTTAAATTATTTATTAAGCAACAATGTTGAAAACTAGTAACCTTTCTGATAAGTGATGTTGGTTGGGAACGAACGAGTTGATGAGCTTAAGAGTTTAAAAGTTAAACTGGTTTTTGAATTTTCAGGGCATCATAACCGATTATAGTGTTTGGCAACCATATATAACCAAAAAAAATAAAAAGCCCGAATGCGTAAAAAATAATTTTAAATAAAAACTGAAAAGAAAAATCAAGCTTGGTCCAGTAGCATAGAAACGAAGTACGGAACATAGTTGTCTGCAATAGTCGGGACCATAGATATAAGAATGAAGTCGGGACCCATATTAGATTTTTTTTTCCACAACTATCCCACAACGCCGTCGAGTCCCAAGATAAGCAGAGCTTGTGTTATGGGTACTAGACAACTGATAAACATACTTATATATTTCTAAATACATAACATTATAGATAAATTACACCCAGACAAAGAACAAATGATCGTGCTTATCACATAATCGTTTGTCCTGGGTGGGTATCGAACCCACGACCTCCAGCATAGCAACCACTAGACCAATAGGCTAGATGGAATGATTTAAGTCTAGATTATTTTAATGGGTTCTGACTGTTGCAGTCAATATGTTCCGTAATAGACTTTATTCTTTGTTATTTTATGTGTTTAAATTAATGCAACTAAATGGATAATGCATAATTGCATAAGGGGTTTATGAAAGGGGGTTATGAGAAAATATAAGTTTAATCATAATTTAAGCACAGTTTTACTTAAATGCAACTTAAGTAGGTACTAGTGTTTTTTAAGGCCTACTGTCACGGACGTGTAGCTTCATAGACACATATTCGTCATTATACGCTTGGTGTACGTCTGCTCGCAGCTTACTCGTAGCCACATAAGTAGATAAAAGGAACAGAGGCAAAGCTTGTTTTCATTTATTGTAACAACCGTACCAAAATAGGTAGCAATATTGCACGTTCTTAGGAAGTTTTGCCTCTGTTCCGTTTATCTACTCATGTGACGTCGCGCCATTGGCGTCGTGTCGTTGTCACTTCGTCGACAGTGTCATAGTTTGTATATAAACTAAGATATATCAAAAGTCTAAAACATGACTAACAGTTTATAAAAGCAGGAAATAAGCTATTTGCGTTTAGTGTCATTAAACTTAATCCGGTTTGACTTAGCTAAGTTTTAATTCAGAGCGGCCATATTAAATAATTGGGTATGAAATCGAACTAATTTATAGTCTCGTTGGTTCGTCGGTCCGGTCTCGAGGATTATGGTTAATTGAACATTTAAAAGTTTTCTTATTATATTTTTTACTAATTGCAGGGAAATAAAACACAAAATATACTTTACACCGCTATCTATAATTTTTTAAGTACTTTCAAAACATAATATGTATTGATTCACCATTAAAACAGCTGGGGCTCTGGGAAGGTATAAAAATGCATACCAGGGCCCTGGAACCAAGGCAGGGAAGGAACAGGGTAGGTTTTTAGTCAGTAAGAGTCTGACACTATTTCCCGCTCCGCCCAAGGGCGGGATTTGTCATTGGATGATTTTACCTACCGTAAAAAAAAAAACCATTAAAACAGGACAAATATGAAAGTTAAGACGAATTAAACAATAATATGCTGGTGTGTACCAGTAAGAATAAAAAATAAATAAAAACCTACCGACCAAATAGGAATGTCAAAGTAAATAAATAATTGCTCGCTAGTGTAGCGTTGTTTTGGAATTTTGAAATTCCATTTTTGAAATTTAAATGTAAGTAAGCTACATAACTAAAACTCAATTTAAAACAATAAAGTTTAATCTCATTAAAATAATCTCATTTAAATTAATTTAAAGTTTCTATGAAACTTTTAATACTATAATTTATAGCTTTAGTACTCATACATCTCAAACAGTGGCGTAGTAAGGCGTGAGCGATGTGGGCCCTCGCCCACGATCTCGCACCCATAGGGGCGTCATGCAAGCCCTCGCATCTTTAAAAACGATTTTTTTTTTATATAGATAGGCTCTCTTTTGACCACTTTTTCACTGATGGTAAGCGGCGATGTGGACGAACGCTGGGTTGCGACAGTAGCTGTCTCGTTTTCGAATTTATGAAATAAAATGGCCTCGCTGATGCACCTTCGCCCACGTCTAAACTAGTCCACGCTACGCCTCTGATCTCAAATATGATCTATTTAAGGAACCAGCGACCAGCGTGGAGAATCAGTTTAACAAGATGCTGTGACCGTGGGCACGACGAATGTGGAATGTTTGAAACGGGGCCTTTCTTCAGAAGTGGGATCTAAAAGCCCAAAGCAGGAACGTGCGGGCAGTCAGCAATAACCTTACTTTGTATTATTCTGGGCAAAATGAGGAAGTAGGCATTGGGTTGATACAAGGACTTGCCAAGGCTTGAACAGTTTCCCAAGAATTTGTTTGGACTTTATAAAATTGCAGTTGACCTGAAGTTATCGCAATAGGTTTTAGTTAAAAACATGTCTTATACGGAGTGTATTTAATAACACAAAGTACAAAGACGGAATAACGTCTTAAACATTCTCTACCAGTCAACCTAAGGTAATGAAGTGACAATATGGTACGTACATAAAAAAAGAAAATGTTATTTAGAAAACAAGAGTACAAAAGTATACATACTTAGTGTATAAGGGTGTAGTATATTATTCCATTTCCACAATTAGAAATTAAGTTGACTTACAATCTAAATTAAAATACTGATATTTTACTTATGTAGTATTTTTTTAGGAAATTATTTATTCTAATTTTTGGCTATCTACAGACGCACATACAAACACGGTAGTGACACAATCAAGATTTAACAAAAACGGTAAATTTTTTCCCAAATAATATTTCTTTATTATTTTAGTATAAGAAAAAACTGAGACGGACCAACCAACTTATATAATTAATTAAATTCCTGAATAGAGGCTCGAAGATTTATCGGGATCGAAAAAGTATATCTTTTTGTGACATAACTATAAATTTTCAGTGTTTACTGCTATACTTATGCTATAAGGCATTGCGTCATGCCAAATTTCAGGGTTCGTAAGCAGTTAAAGGATTATGTTACATTTTGACGTTTGTCACAAAACTCCTCATAAACGGCTTGACCGATTTGGATTCAATTTTATGTGTATGTCCCTGGATGATTTGAAAATATAATTAGACCCCGTAAGTAGCACTGTAATCGGGTTCTTAATTTGTTTTTCTGACAAAATAGCTGACATTTCGTGTAGGACAACGTCTACCATCTACGTCAAAATTTCAGAATCTTTGTGATTTTCAACAGCATTATTAATGTTCTAGGCATGATTAATGGAAAAGATAGGTTTGTCAAAAGAAGTTTTAGAATTAAGTGGGTAATCGACGTACGAGCCAATACCGCGGTTTTAAAGAATGTCGGTTTTACTCGCAGCTTATTGGTGCTGATCGACTAGCGAGTAAAACAGTTTTGAACGACAAGCCGAGTAGAAAATGAAGCAAACACGACGAGCCGTCAGCCAGGCTCGTCGTTCGTATTGCAATGATACACCGGCGAGCTTTACCGACGAGCCATAAGACCGCGGTTTTATTCGCCCGTCGATCAGGGTCTTTATTTCTGAAGAGATAAAAGTACCTAAGAGTCAGTGTGATTTCTGTTACTGTCTGTGGGTGGTTCTTTAAAACCGAGAGAACACCTCATTCATCTGCTCTAGCTTTCGGTGGTACCTATTTATTTGGTGTCGTAAGCCACTGGGCACAAATGAGTGCCTTTGATACATTTAGTGATCGGGGAAAATAAGCAAATAAATAAATATCAAATTGTAAAGAAAAAACTAGGTCAGATAAATGAGGCTCCCTCTCGGTTTCATAGAATCACCCCTGTCCATCAATAAACGCTATACGCATGCGCCTACGCACACAGTTAACCCAATTGGAACTTAAATATTATCCGTCCATTCTTCTTCCCGAATCGAATACTTAGGTGACCCAAACATTTGCTTCGTTTATTTAAATGAACTTTAAATAAATGTTACCCATACATCTTGTACGAACATTATGTATGTATGTATGGAGGGTGTTTTCTCAACGAATGCCTAGTCATTGTATGTTATCGGATAAAGTCAAACAAGGAAGCCGACAGTTATCAGGCCACGAGCGGGTATTGAACCCAGATACCTTTCACCAGCCTGTGTTACACGAACAAGAGGTCACGGCGATACGCCCTTTAGGTATTTTGTCAATAGAACCTACTTGACATTTTTATTTTATTTTGATACTAGCTACCGCCAGTGGCTTCGCCCGACTGGAAATCGGTATCTCCATACACTTTCCAACCCCCGTTTTACCCCTTTATAAGTAGAGTTTCGTAACAATTTTAAGTTTGTAGGCGTTATATTTTCTGAGATTTCGTGATTAATCAGTTAGTGGTGTTCCAACATTGTAAGGACGCGAAGCTAAAATTTTCGTTAGTTTTTTTTTTACAATTTTTCTATTTCAATCCCTGATATACCGGAAAATTGCAAGCACAGTATGATTGTAATAAATCTTTAGATTATAATTTCTAAAAATACCTAGTATGTAAAATTGTTTTCTATACGGTACCAAATTCATAAAATAATATAAATAAAAAAAAATAGTTTACAATTTTTCGCGATATTTTACAACCTTACGGATTTTGCGATTGTCCTGTAAAATAATATACAAGTCTGGTAACAGAAAATTGCGTGCGCAGTGTTCATGGGTGTCTATTATTCCGAGCTTTTCAAATAATAATAACCCGTATTTCCAAGCTTTTCGCTATCCCAAACCGTATTGTGTATGTATCATCATTCTCATTATTTTATGTATTAAAAATGTAGCTCACGTCTCGTTCACTTACTAGACTATAATCGGTACCATAATAATAACCATTTTGACTACATTATCGATATGCAAAAGATTAAAAACTGATAGTAACCAGTACCGTAACTAGTCATTTAAACGACCGGTGCGAGCTTCTTTAACTGCGCCCCTTGAAGTTTTAAAGATACTTCATTGGAAATAAGGTTAGACATTTAAACAAACCTTTTTTACTGCACATTTAAGTCAAAAAGCATTTATTACAAATAAACCATTTACAGGCACATTCGAAAGGTCAAAAAGTTAGTCTGTCCTAAAAAAAATGATGCTAATTACACATTCCAAAGCGTTGATCTCTATGGAGAAGAATGTGCAAGAAACTCCATGGACACTCTTTTTTATCATGGTTTGTATTACAAATATCTCGGTTACATATGACTTGCCGCTGCTATTATGTAAGAACAATGTAAAGAAATCTAAATAATAGATATTAAAATACAACATTCAACCGATTAACTCCGGGGTCCTGGAACCCCGCAAAGAAGGAACACAGGAGTGAGTTTTAGTCAGGCAACGTCTGGCACGCCCTCCTACTCCATCTTAGAGCTGGAGAAGCCACTGGGTGAATTACCAACTAAAAGAAACGGCCCTGGTTTAGTCATTTCTGCGCCCCTTCAACTGACACCCTCTTATTTACGCCACTGATAGTCCCTACGCTCATTTTACTAACAATATCAGTTTAAACTTGCTTGTTGCTGTTATAAACTTTTTTGTTAAAGACTTATTCAAAATAGCTTTTGGTTTTTCTTGTGGAGTATTTTTAAGTTATTTTGTCTTTGTGTTCGGTAGAATCACTGAGGCTGTGGAACGCAAAAGGCAACTGAAGGAACACAGATGGGTTTAATCAGTAAAATTTTAACACCCTCTCGCTCCACCCAGAGCGCGAGGAGTTATTTGATGAAAAATGCTTTAAAGTAAAAAAAAAAAACCATTTTGAAATATGAGAACTTAAGAGCTTTTTAATAAGTCTTCATGCTAAAAAAGTAGTATTAGTAGTTACTCAACTTTGAATCCCCAATTTTCTAGTTGAAACATTACTGCGTTAGAGGCTTATATTCACTTGGATACCAGTGGTGGCGCAATTAGTGCACTACCGACAGGTGAGGTATCCTCCATAGAATAAAAACCTCTAACTCTTAAGGTGATCCATTTTACGACCTAAAAGGGGTCTGTTAACAGGATGGAACTATACACCCTATACACCGTTAAATTTAGATCATTTTAATCCCGTGGAGGGTCGATCTGATACATGGATGAAACACTATCGATTTGTAAAGATAAAATAAAAAAATAAATTACGTTTTTTCTAAAACTCGAATTAATATACGCATGTACGAAATTAATTTCTTGACCATGACCTTGTAGATAGTTGTCAGTCGTTGCGTACTAATTACCTACAGGTCATTGGACTCGCCCAGCTGACGTTTAGTTCCCGATATCAATTTGAAATAAAAAATACATCCGTATTCGTACTGATATAAAAATTTCAAATAGTTTTGGATAAAGGGGTTTAAGACTGTTAAGAACGACAGATTAGGATTTCTTATAGAAAACTGTACATTCAAGAAAACAACAGACGGTTCTAAATTAGTTTGACCTTCTTCTGTATGGTAGACAAAACATGATAATGAGAAATCTCACGGAACCGGCAGCATTCCTCAAAAATTACCCCTAAGTTCCGGCTCACATTATGCGATTGGATCCACTAAATTCTCCTGTCGTGTCATATCGTACTGCATGTTTAGTTATTTAAAACACAGTAAAAGGCTATCACGCAATGTCTCGTGTGAGGTTAATCAGATGCAAAAGACTCGAGTAAACGCGATGTGTGTAACTTCTTTGTGTTCAGCAAATCAGGAGTCATGTCTACTTGATTATAAAGTCTGAATGAGGTAACGGGATTTAATGTGGGGAAATTTAAATGATTTATGTGCATGATCATGTATCTATATTGGTAGAATTTGTTCAGATTGGAGAGATTAGAATACTCTATAAATCAGACTGAGTTCTGTTACCTGCTATTGGTCACCAAGAACACATAGTGTGTTTAACCGAACTCTTTAGTTTTAGGTGGGAAATCATTAAACAACTCTCCCGGAGGGTCAGACTTTCACGACTAGCGCGGGCTTGTGGACGGCAAGCGAAGGGTAGCTCGCCATCCGACCGTCCAGTAATCATCCGGATTGAGCCTAAGTCGTAGACTGTTCCACGCGCGTCTCAAGTAGATGTCAGCAAACAGTAAGCTCGAAGCTTACTAGGGGCCACAGGTTGTGCGATATTGAACCCCGAGGCCCTGAAACGAAGGCAAAGAAGGAATAGGAGTGGGTTTTTAGTCTGACATACCCTCCCACTCCACCCAAGAGAGGGAGATTCATTGGAAAAAAAAACTTTCACAATTAAAACCCATGGTAGCTATTTCGACTAATCGCAATACTTAGCCTGATCTGCAGCAAGCAGTTAGCTTACGATGACATAATACACGGACATGATAAACCAGTTCATTGCACTTCTAAAATCTGACGTGACCTGTCTATCTGTTATAATAATGCAATGTATAAGTAATAACTATCGCAGCTAGGTTTCAAACTTCAATATTTTGCATCGAACATGAATTATACTGGTAGTCAATTTTGAATTTTGGCATGCTTGATGTAAGATTCCATCTCGTTTGAAACGGTCAGTCTGATTATTATGGAGGTCTAGACAGTGAGATTTTAATATCCTTTTTATTGACTGCTATATTGAGATTGTAATTTTTGATGTATTGGTGATTTAATCTATAAAACAGCTAAATCGCTGCTGGATACTACGCCGCTATTAGATAAAAGTTGTGTATAAAAGTGAGAATCCAAGGTATTCAGTATGGCTTCACGTTCACCGAACACTGATTGTCTTCGAGGAGAGAAGTTGTAACACTAACAAACTATACCTAATTAGAGATACTAATAATCGAATCGTAGAACTCAGGACGAAATATACAAATTTGAAGAATTTAACAACAAACGATCACTTTCAACGTAATATAATATATCGCAGAAACATTTAGTGAGGTCCAAAGACCATATTAGGAGAAAGAATATAACTGGAATATTTTTAGGTTATGTTTTATCTTCTATACCAAATCTTGGATAGATTGCGTCTGATAGCAAACCAAAGCTTTGGTACTATCAGAGACACACCGCTCTTAATTCTCGTAGCAGTTTATTGAAGATAAACGAGAGTAAGGACCAATGACATGTAACGTTCAAAAAATGCGGGTGTATCCAATTCCAGACACTTCGGATAATAATAGTCCCTAATAATAATAGTATCGTCAAGTGCTCCCATAGGGCACGGTTGGCTGCGTAGGGAAACCGTCACGGATGTTGGTGGCCTGTTCTGGTTGAAGTAACCACAGAATTTTAATGCTTCATTCTTATTACTATGAGAAGCTTTTTGAAATTTAACGGTCAAAGAAGGAAAGAATGGACGCCATTGGTCGATGGAAATGCCGGGAATGGATACAGACCGCTGATTGGCTAAATTGTCGTAGGAGTTGTTGGATTTGAAAGTGATACACAATAGAAACTTATCTAAGGTTTTGTTTAGATTGGTTAGGAAGTAGATGAGATTTAGGACTCGGAAGCTTAACAGTTAATTTGTGTCTATGTAAGGACCGACATTTTGGAGCATCTATAGATTTCTCCTCATATAACTTCTATAAGACTTTGTCAGGTATAAAATAAAGTTTAATCTTATCAGCTACTAAGTATTCTCTCCCAAGTTTCAAATAAATTATTTTAATGAATTCAAAATTATCTGCCATGAGCACAGGTGCAGTGTTAGAATATCTCACCACGACCATTAAAAATAGGGTCTGACGAAAGAATTTTGTATTTCAACATATTCCATACCTTGTTCGAAGTTGTCAAAAATGTGTCTACAGTCTATAATTTGTACCAAAAACCAACATGCACGTCCTGATATTGTTCTATTGTTAACAGGATCACCTATTTCTCAAGCGCTTTTTATATTCCGTGAACTGATAGCATCGGAGCCGTTTCCTCCTGATTTTGTAAAGAAAATTTTACTGTCGTTATTTTTTTGACACATTAAAATAGCAGTATTAAAAAGTTATAATGAAGATTTCTACTAAGATTGGTTTAGTAAACAACTTGATCGATTACCTGTTTTAATACGTTAATTTATTATACCATAACTAACTTGAAATAAATAGTATTAATATCAAAAACTAAATCAAAACACACATTGCCAGAATACTGTTGAATAGCAATGCTGAGTGTTTCGGCAAAGAATGAGTAAGCTGGCAATATCCTTGAAAATTTAAACAAAATTACCTTATTGAGCTTAAAACAACAAAACATCGTCTTAAAAGACAAACTAGATTTTTATACCTCTCTGTACCCTATCGAAGCGCAAGTAAGTATCGTTAAACTAAACTACTATCATTAAAGCAAAGAAATTCCTCAAACATTATTATCGATGACAAAACAGATGATCTAATGAAAGTTTATTTTTTTGCTCCGTGACTCAGAGCAGAGGTTTGAACTTGTTCGAACAGGTGACTTTGTGAATAATTACGTTGACAAAGAACCATTGAGGGCGAAGACAGCCAAGAGAATAATGTACCTTTTAACGACTTCAAACCATGTGATGACGAGAGCATAGAAGTAATAAAGCCGACTCCTGTAATACCTTTGGCACAAGTTAGAGACATACGAAAAAGTAAAATTGATACCAAGTAGGGATCATTTGCTCAAATTTGATTCTTACCAATTTTTTGCGACTATATCTATAGTTTTGGATAATAAGTATTCCCAGAGCGATTTTATTCGTAATAATACTTCCACTGCATTCCTAGTAGGCTCGAGTGTAATAACTCCACGCATGAGAAACCGCTGACATATACCGTTAAACAAAGCAACGGGATACCTAGATTCGAAAATATTTTTGAAGACTCTAAGGCTTTTGTAGGTATTAGAGATGATCATTGAAGAAAAAATAATTAAACATGATAACGAAAAAGGTGTGGCACCAATGTTAATATTCTCTCCATTGAAAGTCAAATTTCCACCAACGAAGGTGTTGTGATAACTGAACTGAATACTTGCAATTGGCAAACTGGCAAGCGATTGAGGTCAAGAAGCAGACACACCCAGACAACGTAACATGTTTATTTGTTTTGGCCATAAGTGTACAGGATAAATACTGAATGAAAGCTGTTCCAGAAGGTACACTAGATATTAGTGATGACAAAATAACACAAGCAGAAGAGAAGTAATTGAATATATTTCATATTTAAAATAAAATATGTACTCGTATGGGGCATGCTGTGTTAACCTGTAAAAAATTGTTACACTAACCTTAGATTATGGAAGATAAGTGCTTTAAAAATTTACGGTGTAAGCAATTGTTGGTTGGCCAATAAAGGAAAATAGAAAATATTTATGTAATCTGCGAAATTATTTCCGAAAAAAAAATGTTAGGATTTGATATTGTATCCAATCCTAATATAATTTTACATATTATGTATAAATAATGCCTGTAATGTTATTAACCTATCTTGAAGATGCTATAATGGTACCTGATATGTATTTTTAGTTTGAAAATATATTCTATCTAGTTGTACCTTTTGCATTTCCCTGTTTAGTCGTTTAACCTACTATGGAATTTATCAATAGTAAATATTTATATTTTTCCATAAAACTTGGCTTATTGCGCTTATCTGATCAGTATTTAGGTTAGCCGATCAGTCATTTTAGTATCTATATGCTGTTTGTTGTGCTCATAGCTTAATTTTTTTTATTTTATTATTGATTATATATTTTCAAGGGACAGACGATACTGTTTTGTAAGATGTGTTATAAATGTCTTCTGTACATCTTTGAGCTCCTTATATGGCTTCATCTTTTTCTTGCATTAACTTGGCTTTCCATTTTTTTGTCAATTTAATTGATTGTCTTTATTATAATTATACGATAGTCGTCGTTATACTGTACCAACTCTTGCTGTAGATTCTTTTTTTTTTAAATAAACATCAATTTATAAATTTAAAAAGAAAATTTAATTACTTAAATTATTAATGTAATATATTAAATAATCTAATGAAATCGTTTCAAAATCAAGATTTAATCAAATTAAAACTTTACGGTAAATAAATTCATTAAAATTAATATTAAATGAAATCGTTAAAACAATATATTAAATCAAATCATTAAAACATTCAATAAGGGGTTTATTCGTTTAACAAACATTGGCAATTTACAATCATTTTATTACCGGCTAGCTTCAATTGATATGGTATATAAAATCTTCAATTTCGAATAGTTTTGATGCAAGATAGTGATAAACACGGCCGTCTAGGAACATTTGCATTACTTGTGTCTAGACGAACCGTCTATTGTCGCCTGAAATAGCTAGATAGGTAAGTAGTAAAATTTAAAACGTGCTGTGTCTGTAGCCGGTTTTACGTCCGCTGTAGTTCACGTTTATGAAATAATTATATATTCAAGTATTGGGTCAGAAGGTATGAGTAAACTCAACAAAACTCTGATATTAACAGAAGTCATTGATACGGTGCTGTCTAAAAAGTATAACAACTAATTCATAACTTGAAATTATAAGAGAAAAGAACAAAAACGTGGCATATAAGATTAAATCGTAAAGTTTAGAATGATTGTGTTATATGTCACCGAAAAATTACAAAAATAAATAAATATATATATTTAAATATGAATATTATTTATGCAATAAATCTTGCGAGAGTGTGAACTCTCGATAAATTACGAATATATACAAATTTGATAATTTACAATCTCTCCGAGTTCCATTGAAAACACAGAATTTACAATAATTTTACATGATTTATCATAAACTAACGGTGTTAATTTTCAACATTTACAATTTAAATAACCTAGCTCTTTAAATCAATGTACATAACACAAAAGAACCAGCTTGGGACTAAACTAAGTTTCCTGTTAAGTAAAATGACTTCAAAATGATCGATGAACCATAATTTAACAACTTACTTGTTAATATAAGCAGCTTGGCTCTTGAAACCTAAAATGAAGGACCAACAAAAAAGTTCAATTATCTTTGGTAACTCATAGTATGGTCTATGCCGCAGGTCATTGCCATGTAAGTTGCGTAAGAAAGTATTTTTGTTCAAATTCTTGGGCACTCCTCCAAACTTTTTTTTAATAAGCTCTGCTTTGTTTCGGAGTTTTTTCTTTGAAAGTAATTGATGTTCCATAAATTAGCTTTTTGTTTTTCAACCTGTATATAATTAATATACATTTTTCGTTTAAGGTTTTGGTACGTCTGATTTCTTCTATAGGTTTTGTGTATTAGGTACGTATATCCAATCTCCGTCTTATTTTGCTATTATTGCGTTGATTATCTGATAAATTGTCAATTATTAAATAAAACAATACGTTTTATCAGAATTTTGCTTAATATTAAAGATTTTGATGCTGCAACGGCCGGCATTGTAGCCAGATGAGCATGGATAGCATTCAAAATCAAAATAAACCTACAAATTATCCCTTAATTTTCAATATTTCAAAAACTTACTAAGTTATTATCGACAATAAAAGTTTGCACATCCCAAAAGCTCCGGTAAACCCCTTATTGACTAACGATAAGGTCCAAATTAGTGCAACAAAAATTTTATTGTAACAAAAAATAATTTTGTCCGATGGTACCGCGGGTGAAACAAAAAATGTTGGGCTTAGATGACGTAACGGGTCAATGACCTGGACACCATGAGCTGATCGAATGCCATGACTCGAATGTTTGATCATTGTATAAGAGATAAAGAGGTTTTTGATCAACATAGTCGTTCATAGACCCATGGGCGAAGAAAAATTTTACTTCACTTTATGATCAATAACAGTAGCAATGACGAAACAATGATCATATAAGAAGAGATGTGGAATGTGATGGAAGACGTTGCCCAGCAGTGTGAACTGTCAATGATGAGAAAGACTACAAGATTTATACATATAGAAAAGCTATATGTATAGGGTGCTTTCAAGTTTCCGAGCCAAATGTTATCAAGTTGGATTCTCATTTTATTTGTTGAGTTAGAGTTATAAACGTTGTTTGCAGATTAATATGAATGCTAAATTAAGTGTTTAAGTTAATGATTTGACCCGAGGTTGGGGTTTTTCATTTTCTCAGGGCACTTTCTAAGCCATGGAAATGACTGAGAGTATTAAATATTTCTGACTTAGAGTCATAATCAGCAGCTTTATCAACCTTTAATAGTTACTGTTTAAAAAGTATAGGAGTTTGTACAAGTTAAAACTTAACTAAGTATAAAATAAGAACTTTTGGACTTTCTAATTTAAAAGTTTAAACCGGAAGGGCTATCGTGATTCCTTCGTAATAGTCTCTCGGAATACCCCGGAAGAAGCCAGCCGTGACGATTTTTTAAAGTAACTTTGATGACTTGTACTTCTTTTATTTTAAAGCCAAGTACGTACGGGTTTTTTTTTTACTTTGAAGCTTTTTAGATTAATATATAACCATATGAGTGTTCAGGTCTTCAGGAGTTGACTCATAATTAACTGAAGTGTTCTGTTGTAGCTGTGCCTGGTTCGTCTTCTTACATTAAGTTTATTTAATTGATTTCTTATTATAAATATATGTACACTAGCTCTTGCCAGCGGCTTCGCCCGCGTGTAAATCTGTTTCTCCATATAGACTTTGGAATTCTGTTTCATACCTTTAGTAGGTGAATTTTTGGAAATCCTCTCTTAGTGCTGGATTTTCTTCTACGTGATAGAAGAAAATCTTGTGCTAAATTTCACGCTCCTAGGCCCTGTAGTTTCGGCTGTGCAATATATCAGTCAGTCAGTTTCTCCTTTTATATATACGAGTATAGATAAATAAACTGAAATAGTAACTAAACTGAGTATTTAACACTAAACCTAACAATGTACATTTAGATACAAAAATACACTCAATCGTCGAAGTACACATCCCTGTTGAAGACTAGAAGACTAACTGAATTGCGAAAGGAAATGCTTTTTTATAATACATAAATCTGGCCAGCTTTATTTATTCGGTGAATTTCACAAAGTATGTTTATTTTACAGAACTTAATTGCCAACAAGAAATGAACACGGACGGAAGCGGAAATGTAAAACAAATTTGGATCAGAGTGGATGTTTATTACAAGAAACCAGTAGCTTATACGACGCAACATGAAATCAACAAAAAAATATTTTAGATACTTTTGAAACTTTTTGTATCCTCCGTCTTAGACTTTGATTGGAATCTAGTGAGGTTTTAGAACAATATATTTTTAGATACTTTTGAAACTTTTTGTATCCTCCGTCATGTCTATTATAAGCAGTAATTTTAAAAGTATTTCCAGTTATGGCTATTTAATCGTCCTAATCACATCATAATCCACCATAAACCTATGAAATTGTAGAACGTGCACCCACTGCCGCAGTTAAAGAGCAGGTTATAACTCTGAGTCACAACATAATCATGTACTATGGTCTTTTTTTATTGACGTACACATATTTAACTAGTTTTCTCTTAATAAGGGTTAGCAATTAGGATATAGTGATTAATTACCTTTGCTGTTACGTCATGCTTCATCAGCAGATGATAGACAATTTAACGCTTCTGAAATTGTTTGTCTTTATTTTTCAAAACATTTAGGACTACTAGTGTTTTTTCTTGGTTTATTTTTTTCTCGATTTATTTGGATTTTATGTCTTCTTGATAGTACTTATTTGTTTATATGTAGTCTAAATATAATAAATAGCTCGGCTGTGTCCATAAAATAAGCTGGATTATTAAAGGCATCATTTTTGTCTAACATGTAAAAACTTTCAGTAAATTGTTTGATTGCGTCTAGAACAACCACTGTTTTAACATTCATAGTATCGAAGTTTCCTTATACGAGGTTCTAGCAATTGTTTTTTTTTTATATCAAAGCTTTATTTGTTGATGGATGAGCAATGGAGAAATATGCAAATAAAAACCTCACGTGTTGCTAAAGATAAGTATTTAGGTAGATTTGGAGTCACGTGTGGTGTGACGTATCCTGTCTGTATAAGGTAAATCTGTTTCGACCGAGGCACGATAAGTTTTTTTATTTCATTTTTAAGACTCCCTTTAATAGCTGATTCTTTTTTTCCTTTTTTCTATTTCATGGTCAGCAATATTAATATCTCATGTAAGGTTTTCGGAGGAGCATAGTACTATAGTTATTTGTTTGAGTAGGTGTAGCAGTAGCATCAACAGATCAACAGAGGACATTGACCCCCATTGGAATTCATATAGAGTATCCATATTGGGTTTAATAGATCAAATTATGTGGAGAAGCAGTTATATTATAACGTGAAATAGTATTTTCTTTGATGGATTAAATTCTGAAGTAATAATTTCCTACGGAATGTATATGGTCATGTTTGTCATCTGTAATGAGGGCAAATGAATAATTATACCGGTATAGAATGCAGTTTAAAGGTCAAAATGACAGAAAATTAAATGTGACATTTAAGTTTGGGCAAGTTACTTTGTGAAAGTAGCAACACTGCATTTTATACTGACACAAGTAAATTACTTTCACTTAACATAATCTGGTAAGAAATAAAGAAAACGAAAATTGTAAATCTGCAGGATTGCTAAATATTGAGGCAATAATAGAAGATGAAATATTTACAAATGTAAAATACACATAGACTGTAGTTAGAAAATGTATTCTGGCACAAAGCCAGGACTACATTAAAATGTAACGCAGACCAACAAAATAACTAAGAACTTTATTAATATTGCCACAAGCGTAGTGCAGAAGCCACTAAAATAATCAATAGCTATCAATATTTATTCAAGTTATTTGAACAATTTCTACGATTACACAAACCTGGCCCATATTTCACAATTATGATTCCCAGTGCAAACATGGCCCCATAAAATAAAAATACAGTGATCAATTCCTTGCCTGGTGCATTATGCAAGACGATGCCTGAATACAAAATGAGTTGGGGAAGATTGACACGGGATTATAAATAACGAAGTGAAAAATTGCCTCAATTGTTGCCTCTGGACAATGTATGTAAGTTTAAAGTAGTTTTTGAAACAATAGTGTGTACCTGTCATTTGCAGCTGTCTTCTGGACGCGGGGGTGCGAGGGGTACGCGGGGTGCGTGCGGCTCGGGGTGTTCTTGGGGTGCGGGGTGTGCGAGGCGAGCTCGTAGAACTACCAGCACTCCTTCTTGATGGTGACCCTAAGACCCTCAAGTCAGTAGTATTCCCAACACACGCTAGCGCTTCCGTAGCCATCCTTACAGGACTTTCCGCATTCTCCTTATCCTCTTCGCAAAATTTGACTGGAGAGTCCATTTTTGCGGATTTGTACGTGCATTCTGTCTCAATGTCGAAATTAAATCGTCTGATGAACCGTTTCCTCTCTCTGGCATACTGCTCGGCCATTAATCGTCTCGTCTCCTCCCGGTCCGGCGCGCCGAACAGGCACTTGCAGCTCCCGCGTCTCCTTCTCGGAGTGTTGGAAGTTCTCAGTGCCATACCTGCTGCCATGTCGAATCTCCTCTGCTTGGGTGTACGTCCTCCGGCAGCCATAACCGTATTGCGCGTCAGGTGAGCACTGACTGGTTAGCGAGAAACATCTGACTAATCTCCCGAGAGAAAACAGCTGTCCGCAGGTAAGGTGCGAGAGGGAAGATAGGTGAGCGCGTGAGTTAGAGCGGGCAAGGATCGCACCTGGCGGGGACGCGCCAATTCTAACCTATAAGCGCGGCGTGGCCAGCGTATGCGCGCGCGCTACTCCCGAGCCCGACTACGACTGACGCTCGGTGTTTTCCCGCGCTTCGCCGCGTGCGCCGATTTTGGCAGTCACTTGGCGCGCAAACCTTAACAATGGAAGCAAGGACGCTTTTTGTACTGGGATACAGGTGGAGTCTTAAAGGGGAAGAAAAGAATAATACAAATATTAGAATTCGCCATTGAAATATGGCCGTTTTAGGAATCGGTGCCGTTTCCCGCGCGATTTATTTTTAGTTGTGCGTGACGTTCTTATCTCTGTCTTGGCGAGATAAAGTGAACATTAGTACCAATTATATTTTTTGATAAATATGCTCTGGTGTAATGGGTTATGTATTTAACAGGTCTTAGTTTAAATTCAAGGTCGATTTTTTATAAATTCTGCTATTTAACCTGCTTGGTTTCGGCCGAACGCCGGTTGTATTGTAGGTACTAAAGTGCACAGGTAACATCGATCGATTCTTGTTATGTGCATTTTTATGTTAACATTTCGTGTCAAATGCCATGGACGTTAATTGGGTATTTTATGGCACTGGAGTTTGATAAAACGTCAATAATTGGGTTTGGCGCATTTCGTAACAATGTTTACCATACAGAAAGTCCATGGTACGATTATCTTAAGTAGTTAACTTACACGGTTTTTTTTAATATTAAGTAATTAAATTCTACAACTTTTTTCAGAATCTTTGCAAAAAAAAAATTACCACTTCAATCAGATGTACGTGTATTTTTTTTGGGTTCTGTAAGTACCTACCTAGGATCACTTTATTTACGGTCTGTCTGTTAGTCTGTAACCTGTCCTAGACTATAGACCCCTAGAGGCCTTTTTTCTCAGGAATGCAGAATCAGGTTATAAGCTGAATTTAATATAAAATATTCAGGTCTACTACCCCTTAGGCCGTGTTTACGAAGACGCGGCGCGTTCGGCGTTTCGTCGTACATTGCAGCAACAGGCTGCGTCATCGCTCGCGCAAACACAGTATATGGCAATGTACGACAAACCGCCCGATGCGCCGCGCAACGCGCCGCGTCTCCGTAATCGAATACTTAGAACAGTGACAAAATCATGCTTCTAAATCAAAGTAAAGTAAAGATAAAGAAAGCCGCATATCTTTCATTTATTGTGCATATTTTGATACTCGCAAGGTAATCACTACTGGGGCCATGGGGAATATGAAAATGAAACCCGGGGCCCTGAAACGAAGGCAAAGAAGGACTAGCCGGCGGGGCTGGAGATATCATTGGATGGTTTTGATATTATATTTTCTCACGAAAAAAAAACCTACTTCCCCTTATGATCTAGAAACTTAAAATTTTGCATTTGGTATCATAGCTCAAGTAAACGAAAAGATGTAAAAGTTTGTAGTTACTTATACTTAAATCACAAAGGTTTGTGATATAACTAAATATTTTTGAATAACTCGGAAAAACCTTCGAGTCTCGATTCCGAGTTTACGACTCCGACTCGAACTTGAACAGTATTTTTTATTACGATTTCTGCATTTAATATACTTTAAGGAATCTATTTAAAGATAAACTAAATAACTTAATTGGTTATATTTTATTTTATTCTTTTTATTTTATTTAATGCATTTCCAGCAACTTGTACTATGATTACAGATTTGCATAAAATGTATTTGTTTATAGTCTAAATGCGGTTTCGTTGGTTGGCTTTTGTTATTTTGGACAATTAAGGCTACCAAATAAATTGATATAAAGTTTTTTTTTATTATTGATAGGCTTGCATTTGACCACTATCTCACCTGATGGTTAGCGATGATGGTCGTCGATAGAGTACGTCTGCCTAGAAGTAACCTATTCACTCTTGACTATTTTTAAGTCAAGAGTGAATACCTTACCTTAGAAACCCTTCAACTGCCTTGGAAAACCATTGAAGCGTTTCTACGAGATTTGTCAAGCTTCAAAAAAAAACTTGAAAAAGAGCCTGGCACTAAGAATTTTCAGATGTTCAAACTGTAACACTTACCCCTATCCGGGATTTGAACCAAGGTCTCATTCACGGCAGTAGTCCTTGCAACCACTAGCCTAATACAGCAGTAATGTCTATAAAATCCTTAAATATGTACCGACAAAAACTGAAAAATCTTGAGCAACCTCAGAAGGGACCGAACTAACCGAAGCTAGCAATTTCATTTATCACCCATTGTATACAGCAGAACATGTTGTTGAACATAAAACTCTAAATAGCACGCTTGTGGTAATACAAGTAGTGATTTTCGTCAGTTATGGGTGTCTGAAAATGTACCTTTAATGTATGGGGAAGGTGTGGGATAACACATTGAGGAAGCTGCTGCAACTAATGGTGTAGGGTTCCCTACGAAATATTTTTCAGGGATACAAAGTATCCTCTCGTCGCCCCCGGACAATAAGTCGTTAATCGCAAAAAAATGTCTTTCGATTACCGATTCTATTGCCCGGACAATAAGTCGGTAATCGAAAATCAAATTTTTGCGATTACCGACTTATTACTCGGGGGCGTCGCTATGTACTATTCCAGGTCATAGTCTACCCGCGTGCCTCATTAAATTCTGTTCAACGTTTGAGCGTGGAGGAGTAACAAACACATACACATATAATTTATATTAATTTGATTCATAACTACCAAAACAATCGATTTATGCTAAGTTTTTTTTTTACTGGAACGTGTCTGCATCTCCTGAAAGTCAAAAGCTACAGCAGCGAATCCTGAAGAAGCCTTTCAATTGTCTTCCAAATCAAATAAAGAAAGTACACAATTTTCTGACAACTTGTCAAGAGGTGTATAAGGAAGATTATGAAGTAGATCCCTGTGATTTCGATTTCACAAATGAATAATCCAATGAACTGGAAACAATCGCGCGCGCGCTAACATGCAAAAGGTGAAAAATGCCGTAACATAAGATATCACATGATTTTGATAAATATATTGGTATACGTATCCAAAGTCAATTAAACTACAACTAAGTCCACCGTAATTAGAGACACAACAGAAAGACAATAGGTGTGCGGACACCGGTGTCTTCTTGGGGATTAATGAATTACAGATACAGCTGGCAGGCAATTTAACCTAACTCTTATTAAATATAACCTTGCAATTCTCCCGCCAAAACAAGACTGAATGTTTTCCCGCCTACCTTAAAATTCTAACGAACTTTGTTATGACTCAGCCACTAAATAAGGCTTCAGTCAACAACAAACGTTTTAACGAACATTTTTGTACAAATAGAGACTTGATATGACTTATAGTCTTTGGAGATGTAATAAGGTTTTTTTTTGTAAATTGACACGAGTAGTATTTTTCATTAGGTCCTTAATGTCTTGTTTACCTAAGTAATTTTGTGGTAG
Source organism: Leucania comma (assembly GCA_958295575.1). Taxonomy (NCBI): domain Eukaryota; kingdom Metazoa; phylum Arthropoda; class Insecta; order Lepidoptera; family Noctuidae; genus Leucania; species Leucania comma. The sequence goes on along the minus strand of OY282477.1, from coordinate 14,153,941 downwards.
CTTTAATTATTAGAATGTTTTCTTAAGTTTATCATTGTTTTCAGTTGGTTTAAAATTGTTATCCTAATCTTAATACTCGTATAATATATCTTAAATTCTAAGGGAAGTCCGTGTATTGCGGAAACAGCATAAATTTTACAGAACTTCTTTACGGAACGACTAATTCAACTCTTATTACTAAAAGTTGACTATCATGTTTTTCTGTTTATACTTAATGCATTTGATGAGATCTCTTTAGTACTAATGGCTTCTTAGATTTATATGTTATGTATCAGTTTTTGTACAAAAAAACTCGTAAAACACATTATCGGCTTCTAGTCTTACGCCGCGGAACCGGTTACTACTGCTGACAGACGGAGTACCTACAGGTAGGTATATCTTTTTTGTATTTATCTTGACACTGACACTGCTGTGTGCTAAGGTGTAGCTAGAATGGTAAAGCCAACATTTTTAAGTAAACAGATTTGGTCACATTAGGGGTTTCCCAGGGTAGTAAGTAGGGTCCGCTTTTTTCTGTTTAGTTTTCCCATTTTAGTTTTTATGTTAGGAATATAAACAAGTGGTCTATATTTTTTATTTGCAGCTCAAATTTAATTAGAAACAATTTCAACAAGCTCTGTGTAGATTTTTTCGTAAGATGTTGGTCTAAAATTAACTTAGTGCTATTTTGAATGACGCCTATGTGATAGTACCTGCTACAGAAAATATATCGATTATATCATTCTATAGAATCAATGTAAACTGTGTACGTTCAGGTAGTTATGTTTTTATAATAATGATAATAATAGTTATACTTTTTTTCGGTCACCATAGGATCATAGCACACACATTAAAAATAACAACAAAACATACGCAATTACAATTACAAAGACACAGTCGCACTCCCATACACAAATTAAATTAAATTGACTAATTGTTTGTATGCATTTTTCTTGCCACTAATGCTCATTATGTAAGCTAAAGTGTATTTAGAACTGTTAGAAGGGTATATCATGTTAAATAAAATGTATTTTTGTAAACGAGAACTCATATTTATTTGGTAAACACGATATTAAGTACACGATTGTAGAGAGTTTCCCAGGTTACTATATTGGGACCACTTATTTCTGTCTACTTTCAAATTGAAATGTGATGCTGTATCGTATTCAATTATGGGACTGAAATAAACAAAACTTAATACAGATGTTTTCAGATAAACCTAGAAATTAATTAAAATGATTTGTTTTTGGTGTTATAATTTCAAATTATAAAACCATGTTTACTACAAGAGGTGTTATTATTTGAAGTTCAAGGTTTATCTAAAAACATCCGTATTAGATTTTGTTGGTTCGTTAATGTTGGGAAAATAAGACGGGAATTAGAAAAAAGGATCATTCTCCCTCAAAACGGAACGTATGGTCACTTTACCTACAACCAATGATCAAACAATGACATAAACGGTCAAAACAGCCATTACAGTAGGTGTAATAATACCAGTATACCAATCAAACGACCTCTAATTATCTCGGACCATAGTGACATCACTACGGCGGGTGCAGTCAATTATTTGAGTTTTATGAGTAGACTGTTTATGTATTTTTTTCTTACCGTTGCCTTTTTTTTTGAGAGAAAAGATTCAGATTCTCATCCGGGGTACCTAGATGTGGTGTTACATGAAACTAAGAGCTTTAGAAGAATACCAGCAAACCTGTTAAAAAAGGGGTCCATTGACTGCTCGGCGGATGTTAATGTGTCTGGTCTGGGCAACTGCCCAGTATTTGGTTTCAGCTGTTGCAGGCTTGTTCATCACTTGATGGGAAGCGATGAGCACGGCTCACTCACCCCCTCCCCCCAAATTTATGCCAGTAGAGTGGACCTATAAGATCTTTAGGAATCCACGACAAAATATCACACTGCGCCAAATGATACCTATTTAAGGACCAAAATGGCTTTTATTGCGGCTGATTAAATCAAGAAATGATGTCATAAGACAACCTTCGCGTAATTTGGATACAAATTGCCAGATTATGTTGATCTGAGAAAAAAAAAGATAATTCTAGGTATCCACCTACAGTTTTTGTTGTTACAATAGCTTTAAAACTAAATAGGTACCTTTTTTAAAAGTTCTCTTCCTTATTTCGTTTTTAGGGTTCTGTACCTCAAAAGCAAAAAAGGAACCCTTATAGGATCACTTTGTTGTCTGTCTATCAAGATCCGTTATCTCGAGAAGGCGTGGAGGTATCAAGTTGAAATTAAAACCATATATTCAGACTTAAGATCCCTTGAAGCTGTGAAAAATGACGAAAAAAAAAAGATATGGCAGTTTATGTCGCAAAAGAATACGTTTTCAAGACTCTCAAGGAATCAAAATTTATAGGGTACTTCCCGTAAATTTGACACGAAACAGTGTCTTACGGGACAGATATAGAAATAAATCTGAAAATAGTAATTTTTTTGTAACTGTTGTGTGTTTTGAAGAGAAGTTGTATGTCTGTTAAGACCCTTCATCTCGGGAACGCATGGGCATGTCAAGTTGAAATTTAAACCATATACTCAAGTCTACAGTCCCCTGAAGCTGTGAAAAAAACAATTTTTTAAGTTAAAAACAAATACACAGATACGGACGTTTATGTCGCAAAAAACGTATATTTCGACACTCGTACTTTCCCGTTGACGTAACATCCTAAAATTTGACATGAAGCAAGGTCTCATAGCACAAGTACAGGAAAAAATCTGAAAACTGTAAAGTAGTTAAAAGAGAATTATTATACTGAATGTTTAGACTATCTGTGTTTGTGTTGCTTGCTTGACATTGTATTTTTTTTATTTTTTCATGTGTTTATTTCTAGCCATTTGATTGCCTTGTCTGCTTTAACAATACATTTTTAACCGACTTCGAAAAAAGGAGGAGGTTCTATGTTCGGCTGTATGTATTTTTTTTTTTTTTATGTATGTTCACCGATATCTCGGTCAATTGTGGACCGATTTCGATAATTTTTATTTTGATTGAAAGATTATACTTCCGAATTGGTCCCATAAAAATATCTTTTTGATCTGATGATAAACTTCGAAGTTATAGAACGGAATTCTTCAAAAAACCTTAGCAGAACTGTCGTAACAAGTAAAATTGCTTTGTTTATACATGTAGTTGGTGGCTGACTAAAGGAAAAAGGGGAGGGGTACATAGCACTGACCTGATCATGAAGACGGAAGGTAGGTAAGAGCCGGAACTTTGTAATAAATCAGTGTATCTTAGCCGTGTTTGGTATTATTAGAATTGTCATGATGATTTGATGTTGGAACCGAATGGCGGAAGGTACCTATCTATTTAAGTTTGGCTGAGGGGTACTACCACTAAAAAGTGTGAAATAAAAAACTTTTTACAAAAAAAATACAACCGACTTCAAAAACCACCAAAAAATGCAAAATAACTTTCAATTTCGGAAGTCGGTGTTAAATAGCGAAGATACCAAACTATTATAGAAACACCGACTTCCGAAATTGAAAGTTATTTTGCATTTTTTGGTGGTTTTTGAAGTCGGTTGTATTTTTTTTGTAAAAAGTTTTTTTATAAGTCATTCTTATCATTTTTATAATTTGTAATAATCAAGGTTGTGTCATCAGCAAATAGTACACACTCTTCATTAATAGCCTCTGGTAATTTGTTGATGTATACTAGAAAGAAAAGGGATACAATTCCTCCTTGAGGTGTTCTGAAGTTGTTTTGTTTGTGTTTTGATCTGAATTGTTTTTTTTTTAATTTTTGTACGTTCGTGTTATTTACGCATTGCTGTCGGTCGGTAAGAAAGCTTTTGATCCAATCGTTGGCTTTACCGCGAACTCCATAGTGAGAAAGTTTAGAGAGTAATATTTTATGGCAGACGAAGTCAAAGGCTTCTGTTATGTCTAGAAATGCACAGTCTGTTTTAGATTTTTTGTTTAGACTTTCGGTTATTTGTTTAATTAAAGAGAAACATGCTTAAGCAGTGGATCTCCTCTTTCTAAATCCGATCCCCTTTCTGTTCTTTTTTAAGGATGTCACACGATGTCAAAAAGTTCTCTAATTTATTAGAAATAATTTTCTCGAATATTTTTGATAATATGGGGATCAAATTGGGGACTAAAAACCCTCGCCTGTTCCTTAGTTGCCTTTCATACCAGGGCCGAGTTTACCTTTCAGAAGCAAACCCTTGGCCCTAGTAGGCTTCGACCCTGCTGGGCCCCTACGGTTTGCTGACATCTCTTTAAGGCACATGTGAAACAGTACGCGCCCTCGATGACTGGAGCTCAGTCCTGACGGTTACCGGACGGTCGGACGGCGACCCATAAGTCTGAAATAAATATATTGTTACGATTAAAGGACACTGCAGCAACAAAACAATCAATTACAAAACCAATCGCGTGCCATAACTCACGAATACAATAAACAAACAACCGGATACACTGTCATTACTCTCCATCATTAATAAAATGTCATAATAATGTTCTGAACAGATTGTCTGACCCATTGGCCCCTAATTTCACGGTACTACGAGTAGTATCAAATCAATGGCTTCCAGTTGTCAGTTATTAATTTTCGCTGTGTAACGATTTCCGATAAAAATTAGGTGGTCGAAAATTATTGTTTATTAATTTTAGAGTTGTGACACGTGCGTGTGAGTGGCATGTGTTAGGGGGTAGACAAAATTGACCTACGCATATGTGGTCATTGTTATTGTGTAATGATAGGTTTGATTGTGATTGGGTGTGTTATTGGTTGATACTGTTGTATTAGTATCTAGTAGATTTAGGGTACTTCGCAAAATTCAAATGTTTTCTTAAGTATTTTTTTTTGCATTTTGCAGGTCAGCGTTAAGTTCTGCTTCAATAAACATGTCTCAAATCATGTCAACTCAATAGGTGATATGATTTCCGACCGTAACACTTATTTATTTACAAAATTGTAATCATTGAAACCAACAACACAGTCCCCTCAGTCCTTTTAACACTATTGACTGGCAATTTTTTTTGACCTTGTAATTTTAACATAATGTGTGGCAGTTTTGAGTTAACGAAAAAACATCTAGTTTAAATTGCCGAAAAAATTTAAGTGTGTTTTTTAAAAACCTATTTGCAAAATAAATATCGTTTATCATACCTATTATATCACTTCAATAGCGTAAGCTCAGTGATAAAGTAGTATTTACTCAATTCAACTGGTAAAATATTTTTTTTAAATCGATCCAGTAGTTTTAGAGTGAATTCATTACAAAAAAAGAAAATATAAATCTTTCCTCTTTACGATATTGCCATAGATTTTACTTCAAAACATACGTGAAAGGTATAACTCAGATATAGTCGTAGATCGTCCTTTTACCTTATCTACTATTACTTTGTCTGTGCTCTGCATGGTCTTTGTGTAACGACCCTTAAAGTTCAATGAACTCCAAATGACTTCGTTGAAGATAAAAAGTTTGTCAACTTGAAAAAATAATGGCTACACCTGTCCCTACATTCATAAATCTTCAAAGAAAATCTAAACAGTTAAATTGAAGTGTTTTTACATTTAGTTACGCACCACATTTTATTACCTAATTTAACAGTCTTTACAATTACCTTTTAAATTCACAACAGTTAGGAAACGACGTTTTGCTGGAATACTCGGCATTCTAGCAAAGGGTCGGTGGTACTTCACACCGGGACAGATTCTAATGTTATACAAAGCACAGTTTTTGGATTATGTGTGGAGTACTGCAGCCACATTGGGCTGGTGCTGCAAAATACCATCGAACAGCTTGGGATTCAGTGGAGAAGATAGAAAGAATTGATGGTCCAGGTTTGGTTAAGTCCAAGTCCAGTCAGCTTTTCGAGATGCATTTTGGAGAGTGTGTGCTGGAATCGCATGACTTGATTTCACCATCGGACATCCCGTCGTACGCCGAGTATTATCCATCCTTACGCTGTTGAAACCACTACGGCCTGGACTAAGCGTTTCGCTTCGTCATTTATATCGCTTACGTTGAAGGACTGGAACAATGTGTCTGCTGCGATTTTCCCGTCCCATTACCCTAAATTATTATTAAGTAATTAATTATTATTAAACTATTCAAACCTAAATTATTATTAGGAGCCTTACTCTAGAGTGAATAGGCTCCTAATAAACTTGTGCGCTTCACCATCAACGATTGCATCACTTCTTACCATCTGGTAGGATAGCAGTCAAGCACTAGATAAAAAAATTTAAGTATTCAATGATAATTTTCAGAAATAGGTTACTAATACTATGTTAATACCAATTCTCCTGCCAGAATAAAATGGCAAAATAAATTCGATCGTTCATTCGTATTGCATTTATCTGTAACATTGGAGGGTACTTGCGTATTTTTTTTTTCTAGTTCATTCATCTCGCGAGGGGGCGGATGGCGGAAACGGACACAATGAGTACTCACACCGCTCCGACTTCCGATACAGTCGCACGGTCAAGCGTTAGTGAGACACCTGCTGCAAACGATTTCCTTTTTTATTAAAGTTTTTGATTTGCGCTATTTTATTATTTGATAGCTATATAGACATACACCCGTATTTATAAACAAGTAAAACTAAATACTTGAGTAAAAGTAACTACTATTTGTATTCTATAGTTAAGAAAATTTGAATTTTGAATGCAGATTTCAAACGTCAAGTAATGACTTAATAAAATTTTACTTAGTGACAAGTGAATACTTCTTTATAAATAGGTATGGGTGTTAGACTTTAAGAATTGGAATGCGAAAGCGAGTAACCGTGATCATTGGAAACAATTGAGGGAGGCTTTTGCCCAGCTGTGGGATAGTATGAGCTAGCTATAATAAATAATAATAATACCGTGGTTCGGGACCGCAAAAGGCGACTGAAGGAACACAAGCGCGTTTTAGTCAGCTTGAAGGAGTGTCAAGTTTTTATTACACTCCCTCTTGTTCCACCCAGAGCGCGGGGAGTCTTTGCTTCTCGTCATCATCGGAATTCGATGGATGCGAGACACAAAGGGCCAGTCGTTATGGTGACACTTGGGGCAGGCCTATATCCAATAGTGGAAGTCTTTCGGCTAAAATGATGATGATGATACCCTAATAAATTTGTGCTTGCAACGCGACGTTTTCGTCTGTAACGTCATAAGACCCTTTACCAATCAAAAGCCAGTTGCGTAAAATAATACACCGTTAAATTTTGATCGTTTTAATCCCGTGGAGGGCCGATCCGGTACATGGAACACTATCGATTTGTATGTTAATGATAGTGTTTCACATAGTGTTTTATGTACCGGATCGAACCTCCATGGAATTAAAACGATTAATATGAAGAATTTAGACATAGAAACTCTTGTTACCCATTTAAATGATTTCAATTCAAATGACCTCCGCCACCTCCAGTGAAGACTGAAATCGTTGTGCGTAAACTTAAATAAAAATTCACTGCTATTTATCAGTGTTGATCTATATTTTAAATCCATTACGTTTCTCAAGCGGCAGAAATATAACAACCTCGTCGGCAGTTATATTTTTGAGCCGTTTGGGGTTGAAACTCTTGGGCCGTGGGGTCCGAGTGCTCATACGCTTTTTAAAGAACTTTCCAAACGCTTAGTTGACACTTCGCGTGACCCAAGGGCTGGCTTTTACCTCGGTCAGAGATTAAACATTGCCATACAACGTGGCAATGCCGCCAGTCTTTTCGGCACACTTCCAGTCGACAGCGATGCGTAGGAGTTTTTTGACGCTATATTTTAGTTAGGAGTAGCCTTTAGTGTATATATTTATGTTTTTGTGTAATGTATATAATCTAAGAATTAATTGAAATAAATGATTTATATATAGCCATTAATATAATTACGTTAAACAATATCACTAATTTTCCATTTTAAAAGCCCACATTCACCAACACTTCTGTACCGACCAGTACTCAAAGTTATACCTGCAAACATTGTCAGAATCGGAAGTGGTGACGTATTGTCTCACGTTCCGCGCCCGGCCGCGCTATGGCCGCGTTATGGTGTGCACTTTAATGCTAACTTAAATGGGCCTTTTTTATACCCCATTGTCTCTTTTTCGAGAGAACTTTATCGGTGCAAGTTAATGGAATCATGAGGTTCCGGGATGTTACAATTAATGGAATTCCCTGCCGGAGTCTGTGTTTCCTGATGGGTACAATCTGGGAATCTTTAAGTCAAGAGTGAATAGGTTACTTCTAGGTAAGCGCGCTCCATCGCATCGTCGCTTTCCATCTGGTGAGATAGCGGACAAGCGCGAACCTATCAAGAATAAAAAAAATTAATAATAATTATAAAAAGTTGAACTATAGCAATGTTTTCCTAACTATAGCTAGCGATCCTTTACTTGGGTCGCGATGAAAATTTAGATGTGCCTTAAAAAGCCGATGCCTAAGGTAGAACATCGTTCAAGATGCCAAAGAGTTAATATCGGTCTGGAAAGTTTTGTTAGGTTTTTTTTTTTTGTCGCGGCCCGGTCAACTTTTGGGAACCATCTGACATATAGGCAGGCCTGAGGGTCTAGTAGTCAGTGACCCTGACTGCTAAACCAGAGATCGGTTTCCACCCAGGACAAATGTTTGTATGATGAACATGAACACGATCGTTTGTTCTGTGTCTGGGTATAATAAATCTTTAATATTACGTATATATTTAGAAATATATAATAAGTATCTTTATAAATTCTCTAGTACTCATACCATAAGCTGTGCTTAGATAGTGACTAAATGGCATTGTGTGAAAGTTGTAGAATTATTAAACTATATAATGCATAAGTGTCCTGCCCCTCTAGCCAAATTACAATCGTTTCGTTAAGCGTGAACGCTTAGAGTTGGCCACGCTCCTAATTCCTTTGTTCTATCGTCATCTCAATGCTCAGTTACGTGGTCAGAACTAAGGAATTGGGGTCATGGCCAACTCCAAGAGCTCACGCTAAACGAAACGTTTGTAACTTGGCTAGGGGGCTGGTGCCTAAATTCGTGGTAACTGTATTATAGATAGGGACCAGTGTCTTCGTCTAATTTCATATTTACTTTCAGGCAGCGAACAGCCCAACAATGCATGAACTATACTATGATTTTTTATTAGATGAAGTAAAGTGACAGCTATAACAATGGTTGTTTGACAGTTGGGCATTGTTATTTGACAGTTGGATATTGTCCACTGCTGTTACTTTACTTCATCTAATAAAAAAACATAGTATAGTTATTTCTAGTTCATTAAAATCATTGGCCAATGGCACACAAAGGTACGATAATTATATTCTGCCCCATATAGTTACCCATATCCTGCACTATCCTGTTCTATAATAGAATGGTCGGCAGATGTCCAGCCTCGGTTTCCTTTACAACCAGTTTGAGTAATTAAGTTATTACACTATCAATAATAATCTCATTATATTTATGGATATTGGTAGCGAGTATTGTGAATCTGTTGACTGCGAAATCTATACTAATATTGTAAAGTGTTAACTGTTGTTATTTAATTTATTTGCTATTGAATTTAATCTTATTTAATTTGAATTGATAGATTGAGGTATAAATTGTTCCTAATAAGTAAATGTCTTTATAATGTTTTTGTATTTTTATTTGTCTCAACCTATGGGTATCTTACCTGAAATAAATGTTAATTATTATTATAAAAGGGTATTTGTAAGTTTGTAGTATGTAGTTATCAGCTTGCCCTTTGGAATAGGCCTCCCCTAAAGTTTCCCATACTTCCCTGTTTGCTGCTTTTCTTTGCCATGTTGTTGAAGCTATTTGTTTGATGCTATATGTCGAATGCTAATTGAACTTGATCAAACAAAAATATAGCGTGACCTACGGAAATGTGAATTATGCATGAAAGTATAAGAAATTTTATTTATTAATTATTGCATGTAACTTTTGTCAAAACAATCTTATGACATTAATTGTACTGTATATAAATTATTGTCAGTAATAAAGGCTATTTGAATTTGAATTTGAATACGTAGTACCTAGGCAGTAACCTCTGAAACTACTGAACCAATAGGATGATAAGCAAGTGACAATCATAGACTACAATTTCTTCTTTCACGCGGGCAAAATCGCTGTTAGAAGCTAGGAACGAAGAAATCTTGATTCGAAGCAATCGGTATGTCGCTCGGAAAAGAAAATTATAAAGCTTTACGATTCTATTTGTAGAATGAGTGAAAAACTTGAATGCAAATGAATGCAAATAAATAATTGAATTGAATTGAATTGAACTTGGAATGATTATACGACAATGAATGAAAACACTGGCAACCATCAAGGGCTATACTCGGAATTTTGGCGTGGTAGCATCAGAAATGAAGATAGCCACAGGAAAACCAAGGTTGCTAATATAGCCAGGAGAATTGCCGGGCAGGGCACATTGCTCGCAGAACAAATGGCCGATGGGACAACTGCGCACCAGAAGTCGCAGTGTCGGAAGGCCTCCCACCAGGTGGACTGATGATCTGGTGGGAGTCGCGGGAATCAGATGGATGCGAGAATCACAGGACCAACTAGCACTGCCGGCGTGGATTACGACCCGTTCTGTCTCTTAGAAAGGAGGCCTGAGAACATTACCTATAAGTCTCATTTATGTATGCTATTATGCTATGCTACTGGCCATACCCACTTATCATTATGAACAATTTTTACCACGAGATAAGGGCTAAAATTGCGAAAAAAAATCAGCTGTTCAGTTTAGATTGAGCTTTTGTGATTTTAAGGTAGTAAAAGTGGATAAAATTTTAAGTACCTATTGCCAGTGTTATTATTTATTCGTGTATTGTCATATTCACATTGTATGTAAATAAGTCCCCATGGTAGGTAATAATATTAGAAAGTAATAGCTGATCTAATCGACTATGAGGTAACTTCCGAAACGTGCCTTCCACACTATTTCGGCAAATCAATGATTCTCAACCTTTTAGCAGGAACCAGAAGTTTAGAAGAAACATACTATATTATTGAATAAAACTTATTATAGGTATTACAATTCTAAATCGTTGGTCAACTTAGTTTCTAAAATTAAATATTGCATAATAATAATTCGTTATTTATTTTTCCAAAACGAGCTACTTAAAATTGGTCTGCATCAATGTATTTTTTCGGTTAGAAAGTTTGATGTTTTCAATGTAACTTTTCAGTAAGAAAGTTCGGAATTTTTAGGAGACCTTTCGTGGCCCATATTTCGACTTTTAGAGACCACTAGTAAACCGAGGCCCACAGGTTCAGAACCACTGCTCTAAAGCCAAATGATTCATTCACCTCTACACATCTGGCCTAATAAAAAAAACTCACCGACTACCACAGATCAATAAAATAACAAGAGGTACTTTGGCAACAGTTCCTTCCGATTCCTGAGTATTTATATAAAAGATTCCATGATTTATGGGACTAGTGCATGGAATGCGGGCTCTTCAATCTTTAACGGATTATTTACAGATGTTCCAGTACACCTTTAGCGAAGGTGTTGCATTGAGTGGCTGTGGAATATTTGTCCATTTTAAATTTAACCGCCATTTTGAGAAAATGCGTTCTTATTTCAAGTCCGCAATAGTCTTTTGTGTGAATATGATATAGGGTTGGAGATGCGGGTCGCGGTTTGTTTGTGTGTAATTGAAGTTTCTATAAAACACCCGAATTTTGCAGTCATCTACTTACTTCGATCGGCTGAGTGGTGAGTGGGTAAACTGCTACAGCTATAATTGTTTTTTTTTTTCGATAGGTAGATACCATCATATAACACTGTAATGCTATCCGTACTGCTTTTAGGCGTGCGATAGTATATTTTGCACTAGTGCCTAAAAGTTAAAGTGGCTGGCCCGCCACAACTAAGTTTATGTACCTACATATGTAATGTATTAGGTTGATCGTCGGGTGGCCTCCCGCCAAGTCGCTAAATACTAGAAATTTTTACAAAGTTTTATTTCTTTATTTTGAGTTTTAAAAAGTGTCGATATGTCGAAATGTGTATCAAAATACACGTCTCTCGGACCCAAAACAGTCGAATAATTCCACCTCAGCAATAATGACAAACTTTGTCCACATGCATCAAAATGCAATTAAAGTAATATTAAATGTAGTGTAGCATCAGTTGAGTGCCTAATGCGAGTCGCAATCGATTAAATCTCTGATTGGTTAAGAGCTTGGAGCGGGCCAATTGGAGCGCTGAACGTCATAAACCTGTCAATCACGTTAGCATAAAATAGCATAGCATCAGCCTTATAATATTCCCACTGCTGGGACTCAGACCTCCTCTCTAGGAAAAGGAATGGGCCGTAATCCACCACGCAGACCCAGTGCGGGTTGGTGGATGTCACATGTCTTCGAATTTTTGGTTCTAGGACATGCCGGTTTACTCACGATGTTTTCCTTTACCGTTTTGAGAGCAGTGGTGATGAAATAAATTACACAAATTAACGCGCCTGGCTGGGTTTGAACCCGCGACCTACAATTTGTAAGCCGGGGACGTTACCACTCGGCAACCACTGCTCAATCACCTTGAATAAAACCAACTCGCACTATGCACTGTTCTATTTGTAGCTATATTCAAACTGCCCGACATTGCAAGACAGCGTCATCCTGCTGTCACTATTGAACAAACACCAAAGTAAAGCGGATCCAACTACTTACGATGCGCGGTCTGAAGCTTCCTGCACGGGCAAATGTTGCCAAATACGGCATGAAAATATAACAATAGGCCCACTGGTGTCGTGGCGGCACTAAAAATAGTATTTAATTTATGTGTGACATCGCTGTTTGTGTTTTGAAAGGAAGTTGTACTGATGTTTTCTTTTTGTTATGTTTTGAATATGACAGTGTTCCAAGAAATTCTTCTATGCAGATTTCAATCTTATAAAAATACCTAGATAGTACGGGAAATAGCGAGATAGGCCCATCACAAGTGTGTTTTATAACTTATTGGGGTTAAGGGTATTACATTGCTCAATGACCTTGAAAAATTTACCTCAACACTAGTAGAGAAGAATTGACCTCTACACAGGCATTGCAGGGGGTGCTACGCGCGGTGTGTTAGTACTGATTCGAGTTTCTTCTTGATTACTTATCGATATTCAATGAAATCAGAAAAAAAAACAATACAAGTTATTCAATTTATCGTAACATAAATATATTTTGGTATAAATTCAATGTATAAATAAAGAGCCGTTTTCGAGAAAATATGGAATTAATGTTCAAAAAAGGCCTATTTACCAGATTTTTTTTCTAGAGTTGTGATATTTTTTTTGAGAAACGTAATCAATACAATTTATTAGTAATGTCCTTAAGTATCCCCTTCATTTTTTATATGGTAATTGTACATAAGGAATAATCTATAAACTTCAATCAACCTAGGTGTTTTTTTGGATTTGGGCGATGTAATCCCCTTAACTTAGAGGTAGCCCCTCTGTAACGCGTGCGACATCCTTCTTCGCTAGCATTACTAGGTACTGCAGAAGGAGGCGACCGCCTGTTCCAGGGCCCGGGTGGAAAAGTAAAACTTGACACGTCTTATCGCTCCAAGTATGTTTGCGAATAAAGATTCTAATTCTGAAGTATTTTTGAAAAAAAAAACAATGATGATGTCTGGTTCATGGTTGTAAAATGTATGAAAAATTCAACAAGACACAAACAAGTTTTTTTTTTTTTTTTGGTAGGTAAAATCATCCAATGACAAATCCCGCCCTTGGGCGGAACGGGAAGTAGTGTCAGACTCTTACTGACTAAAAACTTACCCCGTTCCTTCGTTGCCTATAGTGCCGGGGCTGAGCCTTCCTCTCAGAAAACGGCCCTTGACCCCAGCAGGCTTCAACCCTGCCTGCCTGCAGTTAGCAGGCTGGGCCACTTCGATTTGCTGACAGCTCCTTGAGGCGCGCGGGAACAGAACGCGCCGTCGACGACTTGGGCTCGGTCCGGCCGGTTACCGGTCGATCGGACAGCGTGCTACCCATTGCACGCCGTCCGCAAGCCCGCGCCTACGGTGGCCGGAAATCGGGATCGGAATCCCGGCGGCGGCTGGGGCGAGCGCCCCGTTGCCTCTGCCTGATGCGGTCGGCCTCCTCCTTTGCTAGCATTACTGCTTCGCAGAAGGAGGCGACCGCCTGCCATCCCTCCTCACTACGGACCATGGCCTGAACCAAGGCCCGGCGAGAGAGATCGCTGCCGCCGATCGCCCCCACGAGAACACGGCGATGCTCCGCCCAGGCGGGGCACACCTCTACAGTGTGCTCCACCGTGTCCTCTGGGTGTTCCGCACAATGGCGACACCCGGGCGAATCCTCCGCACGAATCCGGAACAGGTACTTAGCGAACTTTCCGTGTTCGGTAAGCACCTGCGTCGTGCGGAAGTTGAGAGCGCCGTTAGGTCTTTCCAGCCACGCCTCAAAGATGGGTCTTATCGCCCCAATTGTGGCGCGCCCCGAACGAGGTTGCGATAGTCGTTGACGCCATTTCGCCATGAGATCCCGCCGGAGCTCTGTCCGCCATGCCTCGACTTGTCGTGGCAGCGGAATTTCGCCCCGGCGTTGCATCTCCATGCGCTTATCGTGCATGTGTGCAAGGACTGTTGCCTCCAGATCCCATGGCGGTTGGCCAGCAAGGAGGGTCGCCGCCTCGCGGGAAATCGTTCGGTACCCTCGTACCATGCGTATTGCCATGACCCTCTGGCACGCATTCAGCTGGGCCCTCGGTTGCTGTTGCAACGTCGGTGCCCACACCGGAGCCCCGTAAGACACAAACAAGTTGCTAATTTGCTCGTGGGTTGCCTTATACAATTTCCCTAGGCCACTGGCCTTCGATTACCCCTTTTTTTTTAAGGTGGGTTATCAATGAAACTATAATAATAATATAATATTTCACAACTATCACACATCGCCACGCCATCTAGTCCCAAGCTAAGCAGAGCTTGTGTTATGAGTACTAAACAACTGATAAACATACTTATATGTATTTTTAAATACTCCCAGACACAGACCAAATGATGCTGCTCACCACACAAACATTTGTCCTGGGTGGGAATCGAACCCACGACCTCTCGCACAGCAGTCAGGGTCCACCACGACACAACGACGACGGCGACGACTTCTTCAGGTCTAGGGAGGAGCATGAGGGTGTGTCCTTTAGTTGCCCTTTGTTCTAGGACTACGGTTACCTTTTCGAAAATTCCTCATTGACTGATTAGGATTACCCATATTATGATTTGTAAAGGAGACCGCCAGAAATCCATATATCGTTGGGCTAAAATGTGAACAGGAATAATTTATGTGTTATTTAATAGATAAAACACGTACATATCAATATCAGAAAGATTTTTTTCAAAAATCTATGGGAATTAGGAAGAAAATATGTTTTTGGGTCACTAGGTTAGGTTATGCGGCAAATGGTAAGAATTGTATTTATAATGCCAAAATGTATTGTAAATACAAACTGTCAAATAGACATATTGATTTAATTATTTGAAAACATATTTGTATGTTACTATTAGCATATTATTGCATAGCACAAAAAAGGAATTAGGTAGGTAAAATAAAAACAAGTTATTTACCTTTAGGTCACGTCTTATTTTATTACGTGACATTGACATTTTGATATGTTATCGTTTTGAAACAGTCGCTGATACACGATTTTGAAAGATGTTATTGTTAAATAAATAAATAACTTACTAAAACAACAATAATTCATCTAATGTCCTTTTTTCTTTTATAAACGATTATAATGTTCATGTCAAAAATGCTAAAACAAAATAGATAGTGTTTTTTTAATAACTTCTTTAGACCTACTAGTTTTAGAACGAACTTAAAATGACCTGACAGCTTGTTTACAGAGCTAGTTTTAGAACTACGTTCAATTAAAAACCATATTTAAAATCATAATTTTTAGCTCATTCCGATAGAAAGTTATTATTGTTACATGTTCTTTTTAATCAGTAAAAAATCTAGTTTTTTTTTAATATACATATCGATTCTGTGCATACTTTGGCCCAATTTTGGCGGTTTCCTTTTATTTATGCTGATCCCTAACATAACAGTTGTCACTAATATAAAATAGCAAAATAAACTAAGGGTGCCATACCCATTTTCAAAATATATTAAAACACGTGTCACCATTACAAAATCATTAAACCGAACCAATAATTATGCTCAAAAATCGATACGGAGGTTACATTCGAAAGTATACCTTAATAGTAGAAAGGTGAATGAGAAAATGCATTGGTCGGATGGTTTCGATCATAAAATAATTTAAAAAAAAATAACCAATCATCGTGATTACATATTATTTTGATTATTAATGACAAAATGGAACGCGGCACGCGACCATAACTTCCCTTTTTTTGTGAGCCTAAGGCAATTATTTCCTCTATGGCTTATGGCTGTGGCAAAATAATGAAAATTTTAAGCTTGTTATTCAAAAGATTACGTCTTTGGTCTCAAGCCTTTTGATTGACAATGAGCTACTCAATACAAAAGGGGATATTTTATTTTAATCTGTTCTTGTTTTGTTTGTAATCTTTTGTAACTTGCTAATCCAATTTTACAAAACAAATGAGATAAACCTTATTTCTAACATAGTCAGACAAACAAACCATGAATGTAACAATGTTCGAAGATAATTATTTATAAGCTCCAATAATTTAGAAGAATATCTAATACCCGCCCATCTTCGCACGGGTATTAGAAATCATGATCAGCATGTACTATCTAAGTATCTATACACCGTTAATTTTGATCTTTTTAATCCCGTGGAGGGTCGACGGTCGGTACATGAAAAACTATCGATTTCTAAATATAAAATACATATTTTTATTTTATCTTTATAAATCGATAGTGTTTCAGGTACTGGATCGACCCTCCACGGGATTAAAACGATCAAATTTAACGGTGTATACAGTACTGGATTAAGCCAGCGTAGGGCTTGTAACTAATTCTACCAAGAGGCATGCATATTTATAACGAATAACAACGAATTAAAACTCCTTTAACTTATTTTTCGAACAGGCCCCGGGGCCATATACTCGTAGTAATACTTAATAGGTCTATAAGCAAATCAGTGATTAGAATTTTTATAACGCTGGTATCTTGAATTCTTTACTTATTTTATCTTTACAACCAAGCGGGGTCACCCCAATACGCATATACTTTTTTTTTCTCATTTGCTTTTTTGATATCTCCGCGCCCCTGGGCGGGGCGGGGGATAGTGTCAGACTTTTACTGATTAAAAACCCACTCCTGTTCCTTCGTTGCCTTTCATGCCGGGGCCGAATCTTTCTTTCAGAAAGCGACCCTGGCCCCAGTAGGCTTCGACCCACCGGGTTCCTACGGTTTGCAGACAACTCCCTGAGACGAGTGGAACGATATTCGCCGCCGATGACTTGGACTCGGTCCGGACGGGTACCGGATGGTCGGACGGAGAGCTACCAATTGTTCATCGTCTGCAAGCCCGCGGCGGTGGCCGGAAATCGGGATCAGAATCTCGGCGGGGGCTGGGGCGTGAGCGCCGTTGCCTCACGCGTACGGTCTCCTCCTTTGCTAACATTACTGCTTCGCAGGAGGACCGCCTGCCACTCCTCCTCGCTTCGGACCATGACACATTTGCTACAATTGCTACTTGGTTACATCTAAATCTTCCTCAAAGCTTAATTGTTTACCTATTGTACACAAAACTTAACATTAAAACAATGACTTGACAACTCATGTAAAAAAAATTATAAAACAATTTATATAATTAATTAATAAAATTAATATTAATTTATAAAACAATTAGTTTTCTATCCGTAAACCTTTGAGTGAAAGAGAAGGATCACCATTAAATAAGTACTCGTATCTCATGTAATCAGGCTATTGGATCAAAGTTCCTTATGTAATTTTTAAGTTTATCGCGGACAGACAGACACGACCCGCGGGGTAGTTTTATAATATATAAGGATACCTCTTATAATTTTTACGCGCTGCCTCATTATATAGAATAGAATAAACTTTTTTTTAACTCTATTTTATGTATTGTATCTTACAGCATCGAACCTTCCTTAAAAAATATGGCTCAAAAATCACAGAACAGTTGCAACCAACAAAAGATCATGCACAGCAATATTACTGACCCATCAATCATGCACATGTCAAGCTCCCAATATTTGGCAAAACGGCTTAAAGAGAGCAACCCTTGCATCCTTTGTGATGTCCGTGAATTCCATGATAAGACAGATGCGCTCCGAACTACAAAGTACGATCCACCGGTTATGCGGCGAGCGTTTGTTGAAGATAGAGAAGAGTGGATGAGACATGAAGTAGGATGACAAATTGAGATCGAAGTTTCGACAAGATATTTGGGAAAAGTTGCAAACCAGCTGACACTTGCTTGAATTTAGTAGGTATCTACTCATATCCTACCTTATTACCACGAAAAAGGTAATATGATAACACATTTCATTGTAAAAGGAGAAACAATCATACACATACATATTCCAATTCCGTCCCTCCCCTCCTTGTTTCTTATTCCTCAATAATGAGGCTCATGACCACCCTGCTTCATCACTTTTCCTTGAATGATGTTCCATCTGTTCCTTTCTTTGGTGGTGTCAAGGACACTGTATATTGTAGATTCAAGAACGGTGTTGATCTGGTCGGACCAACGTATTGAGCAGCGTTTTCCCATCCACTTTGCCGGTCACAATAAGCCTTTCAAGGTTTCTGCCATTTTTCCTAGCAATATGACCAAAGTATTGCAGAACCTTGCGATGACACTCAGATGACAGCGATGAGATTTTGAGTTCTTGCAAAATCGATACATTGGTCCGAAATGCTGTCCAAGGGATACGGAGCATCCTTCTCCAGCACCACATCTCAAAGGTGTCAATGCGTTTGCGGTCTGCAGCTTTCAGCAACTGCAAGTCTCAGCGCCATACGAAAAGATCGAGAAGACTAGAAGTCCACACCAGTTTGCTTTTGGTCTTTTTATATTGCGTTCCCTCCAGACTCCACACATTCCAACTACCAACGCACTTAAAAAACTCGCCTTTATTATTTTATCATTTATTTTAGATGTATTTCAGATGATTTCTGATTCAAGAATCTAATACAGTTGTCTTAGATGCTGTAAAAGGTAAACTACTACTAATAATTAACAATAAGGCGTATCCACACTACTCCTTAGTCCGTTAGATGCGCAGGCGCAACAGGTGTCGGCACAATGGCCGATATTCGCGCCGTGATCCGCCATTATGTTATTATTATTGACTGCATTCTTTTCACTTGTTATTGTGTTTACTTTTATGTTGATGTTAGTGTATTAAGTTTATATTATAATAGTTACTACATTCACCAAGACCTAGATGAAGTTGGAAAGATGAACTTGACTTTTACAGGAGGAACTGGCTCGCACTGGCAGAAGACAGATGTTTGTAGAATAGAAAAGGAAGAGGAAGGCCTTCGCCCAACTGTGGGACATAGTGAGCTAATTAAATTATGCTATATTCATGGCCACTACGTCTTGGGTAGGAGGTTTCAGTACCTACGAAATAAAGGATTTTCTAAGTTTTCTTTATAATTTTTAAACCACCACTGACAGCACCAATAGAGGACGAGTTAAATCATAGATCACAAACGCTACTAGAAGCAGGGAATGTTTTAGGGGACGAAAATCATCAATTAACTACTCCCGCTCTTGGTGGAGCGAGAGGGAGTGTCACACTTTTGCTGACTAAAACCCACACGCTTTCTTTTAATCAACCTTTGCGGTTTAAGGTCGCGTTGACTCTTTCGAACAATCCTGAAAGCCATTAGAGGCTGAAGCTCAAGGATATAATTCTTTCCGCGTTAGTATTTCATACCACTGCATAGCACATAATCCGCCTTATAATGTTCCGCCTGCTTGGCCTCAGGTCTCATCTCCGATACGACTGACAAAGTTGGAATTATCACAGGCTGTTAAAGTCTTAGTTAAAAAATAAAAGGCCCGTTTTGACATTTGTATTTTGACTACTTAGACTTTTGGCTTGTCCGGTGTAGTGTAGTTATACTATGATTTTTAATTAGACGAAGTAAAGTGACAGCAGTGGACAATGCCCAACTGTCAAACAACCATATAGCTGTCACTTTACTTCGTCTAATTAAAAATCATAGTATAGGTATTACTAATATAGCTACTACTTATTATTCCCCTAATTATTATTTTATACAAAATACAAATGCCAAAACGGGCCTCTTATTTTATGACAGCCTTAATTAGTTCATAAGAATAATATGTGACACTCACTGACTTGTGATCCTTTTTTTGGAATTATTAAAAAAAGCTTCTCCCACTCTCTGTACAGCGAGAGGGAGTATCAGGGCTGCGGAGTATCAGGGCTGCTATTTCAAACAATTGCGCAGCCCTGTTAGCCTAGTCCCCCAAGTCTCTTCATACTCTAGCTGTGCTTAAATGAAAAAAATGTTTAAATGAAACAACGTATAATAAAAAAAAATACATTTACTATTAAATGCATCATAATAATATTAGGCATATTCATAGATATATTATTTTTTGAGATAATCACCCACAATTCTTCGAGAGATATATTTATTTATTTAATTGATATAATGACATGTATAAGAACACTCTTGATGATTTTTTAGACCCACACGTTTTGAACAATTAGATACAAAATATTCACTAAGCAAGCAGGTTATGTAACTAATTGGTAGATATAATCCTCATCACACAAGTTGAACCATCATGGTAGTCGACCTTGAATGCGCAGTAACCGATTTTCGGGTCTCAATCGAAGTGGGGGGCTGCGCGTAACCATAGCAACGGATTCAACTTATTTGCCGCGTACTATCATAGTTTAAGGAATGTTCTTATTTATCGAAAATAATTTGGGCTTGACCATGACGTGTCAAAATGACAAGATTGCGATTGAGAAAGAAAGATGGAGCTATACAGTATAAACCATGTAAATCTATACAGCTCCAAGCCTTTAACAGTTCAGTTTAATTCGTCAAATAGATCGATGATTTCGTGGTAAAAAAAAAAAAAATAGTGTCTAGAGGAAGGCTTGAAATGTTTAAGTTTTTTAATTCTCTTTTATTTTATGGTTATTAGAAAAATAAATACCTACATTGATGACAACCCGCGAAATTCAAATTATTAACCTTTTTTTTTGTTGGGGAAAATCTTCAAATGACTTCGAGCCCATGGGCGGAACGGGAGATAGTGTCAGACTTTTACTGAATAGAAAACAAACCCCGTTCCTTCGTTGCTTTTCATACCAGGGCCGAGCCTTCCTTTCAGAAACAGACCCTTGGCCCCAGTAGGCTTCGACCCCGTAGGGACCCATCCCTACAGTTTGTTGACTACTCCTTGAGGCGCGCGTGGAACAGTACGCAACGTCGACGACTTGAGCTTGATTCGGACGGTTACCGGCCGGTCGGACAGCGAGCTACCCATTGCTCGCCGTCCGCAAGCCCGCGCCTAAGGTGACTGGAAATCAGGATCGGAATCCCTGCGGAGGCTGGGGCGAGAGGGCCGTTTCCTCACGCGTGCGGCCTCCTGCTTTTCTAACATTACTGCTTCGCAGAAGAAGGCGACCGCCTGCCACTCCTCCTCGCTTCAAACCATGGCCTGTACCAAGGCCCGGTGCGAGGGATCGCCGAATTTTCAACAGTCAAGTGAACACAAGCCGCCTTATTCCAAAACGCGATCTAAAATAGTTCCGGGACTACTAGGTTTAATTAGCATTAAACCTAGTTACAGCTCCGGAAATACATTTAGATCGCGTTTAATTGGTATTTAACCTAGTAATAGTCCCGTAAACTAAATTTAGATCCTGTTTAATTAATATTGAACCCAGTAATAGTCCCAGAACTATTTTTGATCGCGTTTAATTGGTATTAAGCCCAGTAATAGTCCCGGAACTATTTTATATTAAGGAATTGAATCACTTTTTTATGGAATAAGGCGGCAGTAGTTCACTTTAGAAAAGGCCTTTGCATTTAATTGAACTAAATACCTACAATTTTAACACAATTTTTTTTTAATTTAAATTAGAAGTAAGCTTAAGTGCTTTTTTTGAATTTTGCAAGTCAGTGTCAGGTTCTATGTTCATTAAAAGTTATCATCAGTTATAATTCTCCATTGTTCAGCTAACCCAATTCAATGTATTTCTAATGAGCAAATGCGGCTTAGCCTTAAATTATTTATTTTTTTAGTTCGTGTAACAGAGTGGATGAACGACGCCTCCATTATATTTTAGTTGTACTAATCGTTTGTCGATAGAAAGAAAAATGTCCCATATTTTAATCATTATTATTTTATGCAATAATTATTGTTTAACGTGAGGAGTTTTACGTTGCTGTTTATTTTTTTTAGTTATATTTAAACTACCTTCGTGTAGCCTAAAAATTGCGTTATTTTGAAAGATATGGTCATGATTGTAAAACGCTCATATTTTTATGTTGGTTCCCGTTTGAACAGACATTATTGTTAGGTCTTTACCTCAAGGGTGGATTCGCCATTGATGGCTCAGTGGGCAGGCTTATAGCCTTAAGTGAGGTTGATAGGGTCATGTTGTATCCAGTGCCTTAGTAAAATAAGAAGAGAACATATCAACTTAATAAGATAGCGATAAATCGTTTTGTACTGTCTGCAGAGTATAATCTTAGTGGACATAAAAAGCACAGAAAATATTATATGTACTAGCTCTCCTAAATATACACAAAGATGCGAGCCTCGGTATCACTCGAAACTACGATTATTTTGTGAAAAAGAAACGAAAGCTTGAATTTGATATTTGTACTTAGTATATACGCTTCTGGCCTACCGTTACGTTACTGATTCACCGCTAACATTACATAGAGGCAGAACCCTGGCGAGCCACTATTTTTTGTTGAGGTGCACTGTAGCCAGTTGTTATGTAACTTAACACTTCGATCCACAACTACCCAACTTGTTCATACAAAAGTAGACTCTAAACATCGGAATTAAGGCCTATAGTGGCGTGGATGTGAGAGGACACCGGTGTCCTCTGAGCTAGGACAGATTAACTGTTAGAAGAGAATTAAAGATATTCGAGGCGGGGTGCTAAAATGTTCAAGCTCATTTCTTTCGCTCTTGCATTTTTAGTTCTCGTACTTTTTTAAAATATACGTTTAGTGAAAAGAAAATCTAACTTATTCGAGACAAGATACTAAAATGTTTCGTGTTTGCTTCGCTCATTGTAGCATTTCAGATTTACTTTAAAGGTTTTCTGCATAATTAGATAGCGTAACCTATGCGAGGTGCTTTAAATTATGCCCCACGGTTTTCCCAAATGGGTTCAAAGGCATACATTATACATTTTGCAAAGATCTCATTTGTAGGAATACAATGAAAGTATCGATCGTTAGCGATGTCGTAGTTAGACTACCACTGTTGGGAGGCCGTGACCACAACCTTTTTTTAGAGTCGGATCCGCCCTTATGAGAGCTCCGTCCTTTTTTTAAATTGGACAAAGTGACCTGTTCTACTTTATATTTAAGTACAAGACCTTATATTGTCTGAACAATTAGTTACAAAACCTGAACCACACCCCTTTCTTTCTTACTTTCCTAAAGTTTCAAATATCGACGAATAAAATTTGAACCATAACAACATGTTAACATACAATATCACAAATGTAAAGTTTATTAATAATAATTATTGTTTATTTAAACGGCGCCTATTTGCAGTATCGGCAGCGCCAACTGGAACGCGTTCTGGATGTATGTAGAACTGTTGCCAGCCTGGAAGAAAACATCAGAAATTTTATATCTTGTTTATGCTATTCCTGTGCTATAAAAGAGAACATAAATTGAAAAATAACCACGAAGGACGGGAGCGAGGCGAAACGGAGGTATCGCCTTAGCCTCCTAACCTAACCCGTCCGTGTCGGGGTGCCCTAAAATATGTTAATACTTCAAGCGAAAAATGACATCAAACTTCGGATTATTATTAGGAATTAAATAATTATAATGAATTTGGATGTTTTATTCAAGCAAAGAAACTGTTTTATAACTTAACCGATGTTGCCAGTTAATCTGCAGATCATCTAGTTGATATAAGTACTTAAACACTTTTTACGTATTAGCGGTAACTACTGATTTTCATTAAAATATCAATCAATACTAGATTCGCGGGATTGGCCTGTACCTAAAAGTATAGGCAAAATTGGGTGGTGTATGAGGACGAATGGTTAAATTGTTTTTTTTTTTTATCACAGTATGAAACTATAATATAAATAAACAACTAAACTAATAAATAAGTTAATAAGTGTTACACATCGGATTTATACGGTTTTAACTTCTTTAAAATGGCGCCCGAACGAACTCAAACAAACTACGCTGCGGAACTATAAAAGCTGTTTTCTGACAACTTTCATAGTCAGCCAAAGGAATCTGCCAAAAAGTACTACTGAAATCATGCAAGCTTATATATCTAGCACCGCGGCGATTGTCAAGGATATCTTGTATATCGTTAATTAAAGAAGTTAAAACCTTTTAAATCTGATTTTGACACTTAAAACCGGATTTTCTATATACGATTATGGAAAAAGTGACTTGAAACATAGAAAAAAATTGAGTCATTCTATTGAATAGTTAGAATCTAAAGTGAAAAATGTTTACCTCTAAAAATATATTGGTGATGTATGTATTAACTTGTTCTTTATTGTCCGAAGGGAGTGCGTTCAACTTCTCTGTGAACAACGTCGCTAGCTCGCTGATGTGTTTTGTCAGTACCACTGTCATTCTGAAAGAGAGAGATAAGATCTGACAGTCTGTCTAAAAAGTCAAACAAATTGGGAATTTTTAAACGAAATAATAAATCTGTGGCTGGCAACACAAATTTTAGTTGTCAATCAAATGACTATGGCCGGTACGAAACAGTTTGATACTTGTATGTTATTTATTCTACTTTTGTAATAAAGAATATCATTAAAGAGACTTGAAATATATTGTAAATGAAAAACTGTAGCAATTTTGTTATTGTTATAAAGTTTCCTAACAACACTAAATCATAAAATATATCATATTTTTATAAATGATTTAGTAAACAATGATCAAGACGTTTTAATCAACCTTGTTTATTCAACAAGTGTAGACTACATCGGATTTCATTATACCCTGATAATTACTAGGGCTTTCAATCTGGAGTTCCGGAGTTTCGTAACTCCGGAGTTTCGAAACAATTTTAATCATTTTTCAAATTCGGAGTTGAAATAGAAAACCGGAGTTGAAACCGGTTTTCAAAAACCATGTAAACATTTACAAAACGACGAAAACCGCATCTTAATTCTTGAGCGTAACCCGTTGTTTAATTCCTTCTTAAGTCCTTAGTACAACACTTCGGTATTATTCGGTAGTGCTCTAGCGAAAAATATAAGAAAAAAAAAATAAAAGACAGAAGACTTGCAAAAATAATCGGAACTCTACATTACCTTCACGACAGCGAAGATTTTTTTTCATCAGAAGATGATACTTTTAGAAAACCGAATAATGAACAGATATCTGAGACAATTGTTGACGTTTTGAAAAGACTAAAATACCACGAAAACTTTATATCTACACCATCAACAGAATCACTAATGGAAACGTATGAACGAGGGTTGCCCCTAAGTGTTGCAGAGCAACTGGAGCAGGAGTTAAGCAAATTAATAAGTAAAAAACAAAGCACCCCATCTGCTAATTTGGATCTGGATGGATCCGTAAGAGTAGAAAAAGCAATTTGTGACAATGGCGGATGCAGAGGAAAATAACTTTCGGAAGCTTATTTAGCTTTCAGAGTCAGAACAAGCATTCTCGGCAGCAGGCTTTTTCTGCATGAAGCTTAAAAGTTCTCTTTCTGACTCATCTTTAAAAGCCTTATTGTTTCTCAAAACATATTACCAAGAACATCGATCTAAAAAAGTAAATTTTTTAGGTACCTACGAGTATTAAGTTTATGATTTTTATTTTATTGTAACTTGCCAAACAAATGCTTATTTTTTATGATCGTTGATTGTTTTAATATTTTATAATGCCTATTAGTTGTCTATTATAACGTCTGTCTGTCAGACAAAATGTTTTTTAACAAATAAAACTCCTATTGATTAAAATAAAGGGCTTTTTTTTATTAATTTCTAAAAAAGCTGTCAACTCCGGAGTTCCGGATTTGATTGCTCAACATCGTAACTAGCTCCGGAGTTGATAACTATCCGAGTTTGAATGCCCTAATAATTACCGAAGTCGTTTGACTTTTTAGACAGACTCTAATAGTGATTCCAGCTTTCTCATCCCATCTTTTATTTTTTTCGGAATAAAGTAGCATATGGCCTTAGCGATAGTATTTTTAGGGTTCCGTACCCAAATGGTAAAAACGGGAACTTATTTCTAAGACTCCACTGTCCACCAGTATGTCACCAAGCAAGTAGTAGTAACAAGTATCTCATGGACCGTGGTAGCTAAACAAAATTGAAATTTTCACAGATGACGTATTTCTGTTGCCGCTATAACCACAAATTTTAAAAACAGAATAAATAAGTTATGTAAAAAACGTTGAATAGATAATGGGTACGGAACTTTTTGTGCTCGAGTCCTGACTTGTACTTGGCCGGTTTTTTTATTTGGTGTGGGAAATTATCATATAATTTCTCCCGCTCTGGGTGAGAGGAGGGAGTGTCAGTCTTTTATTGACTGGAAACCCAACCATGTTATTTTATTGTCCAGGGCTTGGCAACTCCTTAAAAAATCCCGTACTCGTAGAGGACACCGGCCTGCTGGGTCCTTATGGTTTGCTGGCATCTCTTTCGAGGCGTAGGTACTACCCACTGTTTGTCAATAGTGGATCCTGGTTACTTACTGTGTGAGAGCGTCGGCTTCGTCGGCGGTGGATCGGCGTGACTTGACGAGTAACATCTCGGCCGCCTTGTGGTACTGCTCCACTGAGAGCGCTGTACTCTGTGCTAGTGTTGACACACCGCGCTTGTAGACAATTTTTACTGGCGTTTCGGAGTCCACGGAAGATATGTAGTCGAGAATTTCTTTGTACTGCCTGGAAAGAGTGGTTCTTTAAGTACGCAAGAAATACGTCTTTCTTATAATGTGAATATATTTTTTTATTTAAAAAAAAACATTGCCCCACACTAGGAATTACTCCTGTGTCGTGGTTGCATTCACAAACATGTAAACTCACATACACAAGACACTCAAACCGGAACACCTATTTGTTGACCATAAAAATATTTGTTCCGTGCGGGAATCGAACCCGCGACCCGCAGCACAGTAGCCTATCGTTCAACCACTGCGCTAACCGAGCCGTCAATCTTTAGCCTTCACTTTTCTTTCATACCTATTAATATTGTAAAATCATTTTTTTTTAAACAGTAACTAAAGAGGTTCTTGCTGGTTCTTCTCCATAGCATACAACCAACTGAATCATGCACTAGCTTGTAACATTTTCCACTGGGCTTAGCAAATCGAGTATCTTCTGACTTTTTATTGAATGTGAATGCGTAGTAAGACACCTCTTTCATCATAAGAAAGAAAGAAAGAAAGAAAGAAAGAAAGAAAGAAAACACGTTTATTTGGCTTGCAATGAAGCACAATACAAGTTTTAAAACTTAAACTTAAATAAAATAAAATAATTAAAAATAAAAACAATAAAAAAGAAATCAACAGCAACAGGAATATGCCTCACGGCTGCGCAACAGTTTATTTATGCGAAATGATGCAAACTTAAAACTAGCTAACAAACATAACCATTATATAAGGAAGATATGCGACACATCCGCGCAAAACGGCCGAAAGCATAAAGCTGTGGCTTCATGCATAATGCGATAAGCTCACAGCGCTGATTTTCAGCGTGGGCCGGTGGCGGTGTCGACATAAAGACGCCGAAACGGTGCAAAGCGGTCCGTTCGAGCTCGCATTCGAGCTCCGGGAGATTTCTGTTCACGCATGCTTTGACTATCACCATAGGAACGCGTATTATGTTAGTTTTTATTTGTCAATAGGGCACGCATACGGTGTACGGGAGATTTCTGTTCAAGCATGCAGTAGGGCCCACTCATTGTAATCGTTTTCATTAATCGATAGGTCACGCATGCGGGGAGTTGTCAGCAAACTGTAGGGGCCCAGCAGGGCCGAAGCCTACTGGGACCAAAGGTTATTGGAAAATGTTACCCGGGGCCCTGGGACAAAGGCAATGAATGGAACAGGGTAGGTTTTTAGTCAGTAAGAGTCTGACACTATTTCCCGCTCCACCCAAGGGCGGGATTTGTCATTGGATGATTTTACCTACCATAAAAAAAGCATGCGATAGCCGTGGTTTATGTTTATTGGTTTTTAGCTGTGTAAGATACTTACTTGACAAGAGGCTGGAATTGCAGCTTAAGACCCAGGTCTTGTGTAGCAGTCTGCAGCCGCTCGAGGAACGCGTCAGACTTTGACAGGTCTTCGCTTGGAGATTCTTCGTCGTCTTCATCTTCTTCTGGCATTTCGCATAATTCTGAGAATATAAGGTTGAAATTAAAAGATCTGTGATGTTGATTTTGGTTTGTTATGTTCTGTGATTAAAAGATTTTATTAGTTTCTGCTATTATTGTTTCGGATGAAGTGAAAGATTACAAAGAGAATTAAACTTTTGAGTTAGTGTGTAATAGTGATAAATGCTATGCATTTAAATAACACGCTTCAGCCAACAGGTTCGAACGCGTGGAAGACGGCTTCTCCATACAAACTTAGGACCTTAGGCGGTAAATTAAAAAAAAACCCTTTTTAGTGCTCTACTAAATCATAAAAGAAAATCATGTCCAAAATTGCATGTTCCTAGAACCACTAGTTTGGGCTGTCGTTGATGTCTCCTTTTATATGTATACCCACCGTTAAATTTTGATCATTTTAATCTCGTGGAGGGTCGATCTGGTACATGAAATACTCGATTTGTAAAGATAAAATTAAAAAATAAAGTACTTTTAAAAGAAAGAAAGAAAAAACATTTATTTGAAACTCGCAAAACAAAAACCATATTTAAAGATTAAGAAGACTCGGAGAATTTTTTCTAAAACTCGAATTAATATACGCATGTACGAAATTAATTTCTAGTCAATGACTTTGTAGGTAGTTGTCAGTCGTTGCGTACTACCTACAGTTCATTGGCCTCGCTCAGCTGACATTTACTTTAAGAAATTAATTTCGTACAAGCGTAAATTAATTCGAGTTTAAAAAAAAAGTACTTTATTTTTTAATTTTCTCTATACAAATCGATAGTGTTTCATGTACCGAATCGACCCTCCACGAGATTCAAACGATCAAAATTTAAAGGTGTAGATGAATAAAGTGTTTTCATTAATATAAGACTAGCAACTGATTGGGTAGTTGGCTCACTGGAGTCACGCTCATTCCGCCACGAATTCAAACTCGCAACACACCTGTTAAAAGTAGTGAAACTGATAGCAGATTAAGGAAAAATAAAATTGCTTATTATTATTTTTTTGTAGAGATTGTAATTTATTTTTAAAATTATAAATTGCTGCAAATAAGCAAATTACTTTTTCGGGTGTTGTAAAAAACAACTAAGACAATTTCATTTCAAAATAAAGTTCAAGTACGTATCTTACCAGCAACTTGCTGTAGCGTCTCTTTGATATCCTGTCTCTTGTCAGCGTCCACGCTGCGTATGCGTTCCTCTATGCGCATGCTCACTTGCTTCGACAACATCTCTAAAGCTTCTAAATGTACTAGGCCTGAAAATGCACAAGATTTTAAAAAGTAAGTTATTTTTGGTTATAGTAAATGAGTAATGGAGTCATACTTGACTTTGACTGGCCTGTTGGTCTAGTAGTTAGTGGTGCTGACTGCTATGCCGGAGGTCGTGAGTTTGATTCCCACCGAGGGCAAATGTTTGTGTGATGTGCACGATCATTTGTTTTGTGTCTGGTGTAATTTATCTATAATATGGATGTATTTAGAAATTTATAAGTGTGTTTATCAGTTGTCTAGTACTCATAACACAAGCTCTGCTTAGCTTGGTACTAGACGGCGTTGTTTGTGATAGTCGTGAAATATTATTATCTTGTATATAAAAATGAATAGCTGTTCGTTAGTCTCGCTAAAAATCGACAACGGCTGGACCGATTTGGCTAATTTTAGTTTTGAAATATTCGTGATAGTTCAGGGAAGGTTTAAACGGAGAAAACGGTGAACGAAAAAAAATTCGAATGCAACGCCATCTCTTATTAAAATGTAATTTTGAAATGAATTCTGCTGGTTCTGGTAATACTCGTAGATGGCGTTATCCTGATTAGGCGGTACGAAGTTTGCCGGGACAGCTATACTATAATAAAGATGAATAAATTCCGAGTAAAACACCTCACCTTCAAAATCATCAAACAAATTCTCATAATGCACCTCCTTCGCCTCTCTCTTTTCTTCCCTCACTCTATCATCCTCCTCTGCTTTAGCCTTAGCTTCCCTCAGGACTTGCGACAGGACTGGCTTGTCACCAGCCCCTAGGCCGAGTAGGGCACGCTTCTTGGCTAGCCCAGGGTCGCCATCTTGAAGAACCTCCATGGTTTTCTTGCCTATGGTTTCTAAGGTGTCGAGGCCGCCGTGTATTACTTTGGTACCTGAAATATTTATACGGAGATCAATCAATCAAACTAGTAACTGGCAGCGGCTTCGCCTGTGCTATGGTAGAAAATTATCCCAAGAGACTCCCGAAGTATAAAGTATCATATGTGCTATTCTAGAACATGGTATACCCGTATGTTATATCTAAATCCCTTTAGCAGTTTCAGAGTGAAAGATTAACAAACATACACATTCACAAACTTCTGCCTTCATAATATTTTTTTATTTAGCCCTTACTGTCCTTTAATATCAGGTGTGATTATAAAAAACCAGGCAAGTGCGAGTCGGACTCGCGCACTGAGGGTTCCGTACAACCTACCTATGAAAATAATTCAATTTCAGATTCGAGACTGCCGAATCGCAATTTTTTTTTATGGTACGTAATTACAAATTTACAGTTTTAAGATTTTTCCCTATATTTTTGCCTAATTTCATACACTTACTAGGTTAGCAATTACTGTTATACGCGGTCTTTTGTTTTGAGCCATCGAGGTGAAGAGAAAATTCTAGGTCAACGGCAAGTACTCTATGAATTTTTAGATTCCCTAGTGTCGAAATATACGTTTTTAGCGACATAAATGGCCGCAACTTTATTTTTTAACTTAGAAGCATGTCGCAGACTTCAATATATGGTTTAAATTTCAACTGGATACCGCCGCGTATTCTCGAGATAAAGGGTCTTAACAGACAGACAACTTCCCTTCAAAAAAAGTTTTTTTTTGTCACAAACAAATTTACTGTTTTCAAATTTATTCCTGTATGTGTGCTATAAGACCTTGTTTTGTGCCAAATTTCAGGATTCTGGGTCATCGGGAAGTACCCTATGAATTTTGATTCCTTGAGAGTGTCGAAAACGTATTTTTTTGCGACATAAACGGCCATGTCTTTTTTCCGTTATCTTAGAAGTTTGATTTTTTCACAGCTCTGTTTTTCAGATTCCTTTAGGATCGCAGACCTGAATATATGATTTAATACTTTTAATTTTAACTCGATCGATACCTCCACAAGTTCTTGAGATAAAGTGTGATGACAGACAGACAGACAGACAGACGGACAGACAGACAGACAGGTGGACAAAAAAGTGATCCTACAAGTGTTCCGTTTTTCCTTTTGAGGTATGGAATCCTATAAAGACGTTTTTGTCAACGCACTGTATTTTCATGTGGTATTTACTAATAGAAAGAGCGATAAACAAGAGAAGTTTGTGTATATAATTAAATAACACATCCCTTACCAGTAGTTTCAACAAACTTAGTAACCCCAGAGAACAGACTACCAAACTGAAAGGCATCGCCAGCATTGGCTCCATCATTGGGTCCAGTACCGGCCCAAGCCTGCTCATCACCGACTACCGTTAATTTATCACCAGTTGGTGCACTATCGGGTTTGGTGACTCTGGGTTCTTGTTCTTTAGATGTTCTCCGAGCCAGTTCTTCTGGGTCCGGGGCTCCTATACCAGATTCTAAGACTGTGGATAGGCCCTGGAATAAAATATTACCAACATCACATCATATCAAAATGGTGATTAGTGAAGATTTGCTTTATGTGACACTTGGCTTCTGCCAGTCACTTCACCGGCATAAAATTGGGAAATACTACTGGGATAAAAATATACTTACCCTATTTTGAACATGGTCTACCCATTTGTAAAATTTTATTCAATTCTGTTTACTACCAGCACAGGAACTTGTGTTTTATTATTGATAGGCTCGCACTTGACTACTATCTCACCTGATGCAAAGTGACAATGGAGCATACTTGCCTAGAAGTAACGTATTCACACTTGACTTAAATACCTCCCCACCCCAGGCCCACCACATACAACCTTATTTTTAGTATATGCGAAACTCGAAACACGTCTAGTATTTTTATGTAAAGAATCTATGTACAAAATTTCATAATTGTCATGAAAAATCACAAAGTTATAAGCTTGTTATACTACTTGGTTGTCCACACGAACACATGGTCTCCGGGCCATCTGGGCGACTGAGGGATTCTTTTGCTCCCTCACCCAGCTGTGCGCTGGCGCCTATTGCCCGCTATGACCTGTGTTGTACTTAGTGTCGGTGGTGAACAACTTGTGACCATTTTGAATATTTACGGGGAATAAATATAACATAGTGCAAGAATGATTGGAATCAATTGAGCTACTGATTCTGAACAAACTATATTCAGGTTTCACATATACTAAAAATAATGTTGTATATATTATAAAATACAGACTTGTGGTAGGGAGTTCAAATGTTTCTCAAAAAAGAGAAATAATCTGATTTTAAAAAATTTCCTAAAATCTTACCTGTGAAACTTGACTGGTGATATTACTAATACCAGCCGTAGCAGAAGTAAGTCCAGCTGTGGCAGTACTCAACAGAGAGTCCACGCTCCAGCCCCAACCCCACCCGCTGCTACCACCTGTGGATGTTGCTGCCAGTCTGTCTGTTACTTCATGGATATTAGGTTCCGGTTGTCTGGTTATAGGTTTAGATTGAACGGGTTGTGGTTTTGGTGGGTCAACCTGTAATTTTTTATATAAATACACATGTATTTATTTAGTATAAGCAACAAAATAATATAAGGTATACAAAATGGGGGGGGGGGCAAGCCTATTGTTAGTGACCTGTCAAGGAGTATTTCTAGATGGACAAAACCTGTTAACGCTTTGCCTGACCTGGAAACCATACCCTAATACTCAGTAGTGCTTACAATCACCGAACTAATGAGGCACTGAGGCAGGTTTTGACAGCTCAGTTGGCTCAGTGGTTTAGTCATTGGCTGCTGCACTGCATGTCCCCGGTTTTATTGCCGCTAGGAATATATATTTGTATAGCCTACACACCTAGTGTATGATAAGGTAAGAGCATAAACCCAAAAATTTGACATTGCATCATAAGTCTATGAACTCACACAATGCATAGCAAGTACTCGCAAATTATATTGCATCGCACATAAAATAGTCATCTGAACCAAAGCTTTGCCACACGAAATTGTATTGCAGTTTACTGTGATGCATCATAATCAATCACATTCCAGTTTTGTGTGTGAGCCCTACCAAAAAAGAAGTACCTTCTGAACATCTGCAGACACATCTTCTGTTCCCCAATCATCAAACTCATCCCAGCCAGTATCCTGAGACTTTTGACTGTCCTTTGCAACACTAGGCACATTCTCGGGTTTAGTCTTACTGTTTTCTGGCATGTTACTGTTTGCAGCTGGATCGGGGGTTATGGGTTCAGCATCATCTATGTCAAAGTCATCCCAACCATCAGCGTCTTTCTGAAACAATTAATGTAATATTATTATCCACAATATTATATCATGTATTTCTGGTTTTTCTAAGTAGTGGTGTGGAGGCTGTGTGGTTGGTATTTGTTTCCTCACAATGCTCGTCTTCACAACTGTGAAGATCTTATAAACACTGCTCTTTATAAGATAAATAATACAAAGTAAAGTGCCTACCGGTATTTGAATTTCAGACACATTATGTCTCGTAAGATCTAATACCACTGGGCCAGCACTGCTCTAATGCAGAAAACTTGCAGCCCAATTAGTTCCTGCTAATACCTAGCAAATAGGTAAAAAAAATTGTTGCTGACGAAAAGCACTGCTCAATAACAGAATATGATTATTTACTTATTTTTATCATTAAACTACCAAAATAATTTGTTGAATTAGTAGAGAATCCATGTATTAATATTCATTATGGAACAATAAACTTGAGCAGATGTTCGAAATAAAGTAATTAGCAAACCAAATGTCGTAGTCACATAAGGTCAGGAAAACATTTTTAAAAATAATTTGATGTTGAAATATATTTAGTTAAACCAATTTCATAGTCATAAAAAGTATTAATTTTTGATAAGATACCAAAAATATCTATTAGAAGGATTATATATCCATTATAAATTATATGGAGCTTATTTCACAATTTCGGCTTATATTGGGTGTTGTGAAACTAACATGAAGATGAGGCATGTCCAGCAGTGGACTGCGTTTCAAATTTAATATTTTCCACTATACATACCACTTTTTCTACGACCTTTTGATCATTGCCGGAATTTATTCTAGTGTTCGAGGGTTTTTGTTCAGTTTCTAATGCATTGTCGCTATAATTTGAAGAAGACAAACGTTTCTTTCGTTCCTTCTTTTCTGGGCTGCCATGGCCCTCATCAGCACTTTCAAAGTCCTCACTGTCACTTGTAGGCATTGTTATATTATTTATTTCTTACAGTAACAGCTTTTTTAATTTTTAGAAGAGATAATTACAAGGAAAATAGAAATCTTGCGAATTTATTACGTGTTGACAAAACTGCCAACAACACATGACATTGACATGTGGATCGCGTTCCGTAGAGCTACGAAACGTAATACAATGCATTGTTCTTTTCCTGCTCTATCTATGTAAGACAAACAAAGACAAAGCAATACTGATGATATTTCTTTTATTTGAAACATAATGATCATGAAGTGTCCTTAGTTTTATTATAATGAATATCACAATGAGTGTGCGCTAATTTTGAAAATAACTACTCCTGTAGGCACACAACTGCATAAATTTTAATATTTTATGATATTTTACTAAGTAACAAAAAAAGTTTTTTTTTTTTATGTTAGGCTGAATAGACAATACAATTGCGTGATTATTATTTGACAAAAAAAGAAAAATAATAAATTCAAAACCACGAAATCGAACTAGAGTATTAAATTATTTTATTTCAATTAATTAATCCAGTAGTTCTGTTTTGTAGTTTGCTTGTTTGCTTTATTAACGTGCTTACTGATAAACTCGTTTTTTGCTAGAAAATTGAGAACTGCACTGCTTGCGTTTCAACAGCTAATTTTCGTTAGTGAACCATTAAATTTTATTTGCATGTTCATTTGTATTGTGGTCGTTTTGTTGAAGTTTATCAAGATTTCAATATCATAGTGAACGAAGTGATAACACCCTCGGATCCTTTCTTCGTTTGTCTGTTTGGCGGTCAAGCGCGAACCTATCAGCAATAAAAAAAAAAAAAAAAATATAACGTTTTTTGCTGCACTGTTTACTTGAGGTATGTACCTACTATTCTTTTTACGTCAATTTTGATAAAATAAAATATATTTACCTAACAAAATTTTATAAAAATCCGCCCGTAAGACGACCCACTGACCAAAATCATTAATTTATTTCTTGTTAATATAAAATTTATTGCAAATCAATTTGAATGTCGTTTCGTGGCGTTTTGAAATTTTGATTTAATTATTTATTTTTTTGGTGGGGAAAATCATCCAATGACATCTCCCAACCAAGGCCAGAGCGAGAGATAATGACTAAAAACCCACCCCGTTCCTTTTTTGCCCTTCATACCGGGGCCAGGTCTTCCCAAAAGCCGGTCCATGGCTCCAGTAGGCTTCGACCCTATTGTTGCTGACAACTCCTTGAGCCGTGCGTGGAACAGTACGCGCTGTCGGCGACTTGGGCTCGGTCACTCGGTCTATAGTCACAGATAGAAAAGGACAGAACGCGCTGGGCGCTGTCGTGCGAGCAAAATAGCGTTAGCCGCCAAATGTGAGTAATCGTCGCGACTCGCGACCGATGTGAAATTATGCCTTATAGGTACAATTTCGGCGGTCCACGGGCTAGAGGCGAGTTACCAATCTTCCGCTGATTTGATTTAATCTAAGGTCTTAAGGCTTCCAGAGACGTGTGACGAGACGGTTCTCGTTCGTTTTCATCGAAAATTTTCTACGAGCCAGAACAATTGATATTGCTATGTAAACGCGTGTCACTGTAGTATGACCGCGTAGCGTTTGTCTTGCGCAGCCTTATTATAACCTTAGCTTATGCTGTTTACGTAAATAGGCAACTCTGTTTTCCCTAGGGTGTGTTAAATAAAAAGGCAGCAACCTTTTGCTGTGGTGAATAGGTCTGCCTCAAATATCACGCATCATTTTTCTGCACCACGATTTTAGTAGGGTTTAGTTATGTAGGTAGGTATCCATAATTAGTGCCTGTTGAGACTGGGACTATGGGTGGATCTTTGGGCATGTGACAATCGCGGCGGTAAGTCCTCATAGTTGACCCCACGGCGGCGTCCTTATTTTTTGCCTGACTCAGATCCTTATCAAACATGGCCAGTTTGGGAGGTTCCTGTTTCGGATTCAGGTGGAAGAAACACCAAAAGGACATGCGCCGGTGTGGGCGCCATCGCTACGGAAGCGAGTGGCGGCCCAGCTAACCGCCTGCCAGAGGGTCATGGCCGTCCGGATGATCCGCGGATACCGTACGGTGTCCTGTGAAGCGGCGATCCTCCTTGCTGGCCTACCACCATGGGATTTGGAGGCAACAGTCCTTGCACACATGCATGATCTACGCGTGGAGATGCAACGTCGGGGCGAAACCCCGCTGCCGCGACAAGTCGCGGCATGGCGGACAGAGCTCCGGCGGGATCTCATGGTGAAATGGCGAGAGCGACTGTCGCAACCTCGTGCTGGGCACGCCACGATCGAGGCGGTAAGAAGGCCCCTCTTTGAGGCGTGGCTGGAAAGGCCCCACGGCGTCGTCACCTTCCGTTTGGCGCAGGTGCTGACCGAACACGGCAAGTTCGGTCCGTACCTGTACAAGATTCGTGCGGAGACGACGCCCGGGTGTCGCCACTGTGCGGACCGCCCGGTGGACACGGTGGAGCACACAGTCGAGGTGTGCCCCGCTTGGGAAGAGCAGCGCCGTGTCCTCGTGGGGGCGATCGGCGGCGATCTCTCGCGCCGGGGCTTGGTTCAAGCCATGCTCCGGAGCGAGGAGGAGTGGCAGGCGGTCGCCTCCTTCTGCGAAGCAGTAATGCTAGTAAAGGAGGAGGCCGACCGCCTTAGGCAAAGGCGGACACGCCGCCGCCGCCGCCGGGTTTCCGATCCCAATTTCCGGCCACCGTAGGCGCGGGCTCGCGGACGGTGGGCAATGGGTAGCTCGCTGTCCGTCCGTCCGGTAACAGACCGGTCCGAGCTCAGGTCGTCTACGGCGCGCACCGTTCCCGCGCGCCTCAAGGAGTTGTCAGCAAACTGTAGGGGTCCAGCAGGGCCGAAGCCTACTGGGGCCAAAGGTTATGTGAGACTGTCACCAAAGGCCCCAGGATAAAGGCAAGGAATGGAAAGGTAGGTTTTTAGTCAGTAAAAGTCTGACACTGTTTCCCGCCCCACCCAAGGGCGGGATTCGTCATTGGATGATTTTACCTACCCAAAAAAAAAAAAAAAAAAAAAAACCAAAAGGACATGGTAGAGCATACGGTAGAAGTCTGATCCGCATGGGAGAGCATCTCTATATTCGTGGAAGCGATCGACCTTTCCTGTTAGCCGTGATTAGGGCCATGGTCACAGCGAGGGAGACTGGGTAGCAGTCGCCTCATTCTGTGACCGGAGGAGATGGCCGCAATCATGAGGGAAAGAACATCTTCACGCCGCCGCCACATGAGATGCCCCGGGCGATTCCGCGGACAACGAGCAATGGGTATCTCACCGTCCGAACGACCGGCAAGGATCGAGCCCGCATCGATGGCCCGTAGTGATCAGCAAAACTTATACTAGCAAAGCTATTTTTGTGACTAACACCCTGCTCTTTTCTTTGAAACTAGGAGATACTTTTTGAAAAATCTGTATTAGGAGACATGGAAATGAATGCCTAATAAGCGCGTTGTTCGAATTGCAAGGATCTGCTTAGCACCAAAAGTTCAAAATCTACTCTCTTTTAATTAGGCATTAGTTTAGATAGGACCATCTAGTGCTCTTTACCTTTCGTTGGTTTCGAAGGAATCATAAAATCAGGAATATTGGCATTGAATTAATATTTTATGAAATGAAATATGACATAACGTGACTTGAAGACTAGTTTTGAAGTAAATAATTTCATATATTTTCGAACAACGGAATATAGTTCGATATTAGGTATTTGTCTATACTTATAAATAAATTACGCGCGTCAATAATCTGTCTTATTGTCACTAGTCTAGAATCTAATAATAATTGTAAAGTTTGCTTACGTCATGTTTTAGGTAGTATGAAATACCTGATAAGAACCTGAATACCTGATACCTAAGTAGGGAATCACAATGGTAGCCACATTGAGAAACCTTATTTTTGACTTCTAGGTCTGAATATGAACTTTAAAATCCTTAGCTACAGTGCTTGTTGATTATTTTATCTCACATGTGATGCTGCCCATGTAATTTGGGACTGAATAATCTTTTTTGAAGATAGTTTTCAGTTTAAATTTGGATTTGAATGTCTTAAAAAATAATGGAAGACATAAGAACGATACAGTTGTTGCAAAAATGAATATCACACTAATATTATAAAACCGAAAGATGGCGTGTTTTTATGTTTGTTACTTCTCGAACAGTTCCACTTGAACAGCTGAATGGATTTTAATGAAACTTGGTTAACGAATGGACCAAGTCCTGACTAGCAAACTATAGCTGATACTTTTCAACCCGGGAGGGTATTTCCTTGGGATAATTTTCTACTATCACGCAGGTGATGTCACTGGCATCAGCTAGTATTGTTCATGCAATGATGTTAATTTGATAGAAATGGTTATCTAGAGATCACTCTTTGACTATCATCAAATAGCTCCTGCTTTCCAGACCAGACTATTACTGGCTGGAACATTGGTTCTTTCAGTCGCCATTTGCATTCCGGGCTTTTTTTTTTTGGTGGTGGGTAAAATCATCCAATGACATCTCCCGCCCTTGGGTGGAGCGGGAGATAGTGTCAGACTCTTACTGACTAAAAACCCACCCCGTTCCTTCGTGGCCTTAGATACCAGGGCCGGGCTTTCCTTTCGGAAGCAAACCCTTGCTTTGAGGCCCGCGGGGACAGTGCGCGCCGTTGACGACCTATTTGCATTCCGGGCTGAGGTAACTCTTTCGAACATTCTCACAAATGAGGATATTCTGTGACTACTTCGGCGAAATTAAGTAAAGGCATAATAAAGATAAGACAGTAACTGTTGCACGCACATCCTTTTGTCTCAAATTTACCTCTCGATCATACTAATAGAAAACCTCGTGTTTAAGTGGAATTCCGCTTAGTCTCCACCTGATTCATGAAAAAATGGAGATTTTGATCACTTCAGTAGGAGAACAGGATCACACACCAAGTTGCATCAGAAATAGGTCGTCTAACTTATTCTCCTTGTATTTGAGTGTGACTCATAATTGAAACACACCTACAAACGGAAGGACAATATCGCAGCTATTCCGTAATGGATTCGCCGTAGATTAGTCAGCGGAAATATAATTTCTGTTCTTTTATCCCTGAATCTGCAAAATTGCTGAGAAAAAACGCTATGAAATAGACCAAATTGGTTTTTACTGTGGAGACTTATCCGCACTTAGACGGTTTTGAACTCATTGTTACAATATAAAAAAAAAATTGGGCAATTGCGGACTCGCGCATTGAGGGTTCCGTAAAAATTTACAATTTCTGTTTTTTTTCTATACTTTTAAGCTATAAATGATAGAAAATCATCCAGCATGTCTGTTTATTGCTAACACTATTTCATAACATAACATTGAAAGGGTGCCGCCGAACTTAGTTCACACTGTTCAAATTCCATGTTGTTGGTTTTTTTGCAGGCAAACCGCAGGTGTTTATTATTCCTTATTAAAGGTATTGGTAACACGTCGATGATGCACATTGCAATAATGAGTAGCCCTACCACGAGCTTTTAATGCGATTCATATAACGACCAAAACTGAACTGTTAAAGGGATGAAGCTATATATAGGTTGTTTAGATAGCTTCATCACTCTTTCTCGCTCATACGCTAGATATGTTAAGACATCATGTAAAGCCCCTGTAGTTTTAAACAAGTTTTCAATGAAAATATTTTTTTCATAGCAAGCTTTTATAGCGCGGTATATATACTTATATAATTAAAATTCATCAAAACCATTCCAAAAAGTTCAAACACGATGTGGTTATCTTATTGCGCTTATTACCGAGTTTCTATGGCCATCTTCCAGCTCCATCAGCTCAGATCAGCTCCATGTCATCATAATATTGCATTGTCATGCGATTTACACATACATACAAAATTCCAGCTCAATCGGTAACCGGGAAGTGGATCAAATTTAATTTGCAAGATTTGATCACAGACAAATATCGGTCAAGTGAAACTAAATATAAGTTTGTAAAATGTCAAGTTTTATAACATTTTCAGAACGCTGTCAACATAAACATTTTTAAATAGCAAATTTCAAGACCCCTTTCTGTATAAAGCAAAAATTGTTACTTACGATGTTTTTCCTAATAAAACTCGATATTTACTTTGAAGTTGATCGCATAGGAATTAATTACTAAATACATTAGTAATATTGACACAGCAAATTATATTTCCTATCCACACAATTATAAGACTATTAGATTGCAATTAAATTAATTATGTAAAGCGCATCGTATGATTTGAATCACACCAGTGTCTAGTTATTAATGGGGCTAATTAGGTAGACAATTTCAATCATGTATATATTTATGCATGAAAAAATATGTTATCTGACCAGTATAATTATCAATAACTATACAAAAATAAATGGAATACTAACTGTGAAAACAATATCGAAATAAATTGGTAGAAAAGCAATAGAGATATAACAATTAAAAAAAATATGCCTTCGTACGTTAAGTTGAACCCGTTACTATGGTTACGCGCAGCTACCCCCACTTCGATTGAGACCCCAAAATCGGTTACTGTGCATTCAAGGTCAACCGCCATGATGGTTCAACTTGTGAGTCGAGGATTTTGTCTGTGTCTCTCGTCAAGACGCAGCTTAGTTTTCTATGGCGGCCATGCGGGCGCGGGCGCGTAGAATTTTGACGTCAAATTCCATGTTGGACTTCTCTTTCTCATTAGCAGCTTTGAAGCTTTTTATCTTTGTTATTAAAATTGTTTCATTTTTGTTTGTTAGAGTAAAAAATGATACAATTTAACAAATAAAAAAAATTCTTGTTTATTTCCCGGGAAAGTAATACTATTACAAAAATGTATATTTATGGTATGTGCACTTATCATAAACATTTTTGTGATAATATGTACATAGACACAAAAAGGCAGAGTTTTACAGGTCGACAATAAAAAACAATATTCTTGTAAGTTGATAAATTGAGGTAAACAATTATTGCTAAATTAGTACCTATCTAATCATCATTTCGTTTTCGGGAATGGCTACTGTGTGGTAGTCCTACCACCGGTGATATTTATACGCGTATGTGTGAGACTAGAAAAATATTTAAGTCACGTTTAAAGTGGTGTCAAAAACATCAAGACCAACTAAGAATGGACTTTCTGGCAGCTAAACATAGCTCGAAAGATTTCAGTGGTTTCTGGAAAAGTACCAACAATTTGAGGGTTCGTCCTGGTCTTCCCGTGAGTGTGGACGGGACGAATGATTTAAAGGATATAGCGGACAGATTTAAAGACAACTTTATTGTAAGGTCACCATTGGGACCATCCTCTTCACTGACGGGGGGAGGTGTGAGTGGGGAGCTTGTCGGTACTAGGATTACAGCCAGGGATGTATTAAGGGCGGTGAAATCGATTTCTAATGGCAAGTCCCCTGGTCATGACGGATTAAGTGTGGAACATGTCCAGCATGCTGGACCCCATATGTGCAGGGTGTTGGCCATGTTCTACAACTTCTGCATTTCACACTCATACCTGCCTGCTGATATGATGAGGACTATTGTGGTGCCTGTAGTAAAGAACAAGGCGGGAGATTTGTCAGACGTATCCAACTACAGGCCTATTTCTTTGGCAACAATAGTTGCAAAGGTGTTTGACAGCATCCTTAACACACAATTAAACAAATACATAAAGTTGCACGATAATCAGTTCGGGTTTAGGCCGGGACTATCTACAGAAACTGCTATATTGTGTTTTAAGAGTGCTGTGAAATACTACACTGAGAGAAAAACTTCTGTGTACGCTTGCTTCCTCGACCTTTCTAAGGCTTTTGACCTGGTCTCTTATGATGTCTTATGGAAGAAGATGAGATCATCCCAGATACCACTGGAGATTATTAACACCTTTAAGTACTGGTACGGGAACCAGGTGAACACCGTGAAGTGGGCGGGCACGCTGTCAGACCCGTATAGGTTGGAATGTGGAGTGAGGCAAGGGGGGTTAAGCTCTCCCTCCATTTTCAACCTGTACCTAAACGGACTAATCGAGGCGCTCAGTGAGCAACATGTCGGTTGTCACATAGACGGCGTCTGTTTTAATAATATCAGCTACGCAGACGACATGGTGCTGCTTAGCGCCTCGGTCTGTGGTCTCAGAAGGCTGATGGGGATTTGTGAGGGTTATGCAGCTGAACATGGGCTGATTTATAATGTTAGAAAAAGCCAGTGTATGGTTTTTCAGGGCGGGCACAATAAAGTCACAGTAATGCCACCAATAAAACTGAATGGGTTTCTTCTAGACAGGGTGGAAGTTTTTAAATACTTAGGCCATGTGGTGACGCCTACCCTGAAAGATGATGCTGACATCGAAAGGGAGCGGAGGGCGCTGTCGGTTAGAGCGAACATGGTTATCCGCAGGTTTGCACGGTGCTCAGCTGAGGTGAAAATAACTCTTTTCAGAGCCTACTGCACTACACTGTACACGTGCAGCCTGTGGACCGACTACACGCAAAAATCGTACGGCGCCCTTCGTGTCCAATTCAACAACGCGTTCAGGATGTTGTTGGGGCTCCCCCGCTATTGCAGCGCGTCGACGATGTTTGCAGATGCGCGTGTTGATTGTTTCCACACTACAATGCGCAAGAGAGGCACGTCGTTGGTGCGTCGAGCGCGGGGGAGCGCTAATAGCATGCTGGCCGTACTTGCGGAGAGGCTTGATTGTTGCATCATAATGCACTGTTCTATGCGGCATGTGACGGGCATGTGATGTAGCAACATGACGATAAATGTATAATTTAATTTAATGTTTTGTGATCTTAATTATTTATATGTACTATAATTTTTTAATTGTGACTGTTCTATTTGTATTGATTGTGTATGAGTCATTGATACTTGAAATAAATTATTATTATATTATATATTATATTATATGTGAATTAATCTTGAAATATTTGGACCGAAATTTATGTCAGTTGAAATCGCGTAGAGGGGAACTTGTGTGCCAAATGTTAATTGTCGGTCGGTTGTTACATGGGTATTTCGAAAGGGAACTTCGGGGTCCTGGGGGCATGGGGGTCGCCAAGGGGGGGCAAGTTCCCCCCTTGATTATCGGCTGACGACGCCCTTGGGTCCTGGTACGTTAGTCAATAAACGTCTGATATTGCCTCCCTCTTCGCAATATAATTGGATGATTTCCCGACTGTCACCACGGGCCCCGGGATAAAGGCAAGGAACGGAAAGGTAGGTTTTTAGTCAGTAAAAGTCTGACACTATTTCCCGCCCCACCCAAGGG
Organism: Leucania comma; assembly: GCA_958295575.1. Lineage (NCBI taxonomy): Eukaryota > Metazoa > Arthropoda > Insecta > Lepidoptera > Noctuidae > Leucania > Leucania comma. Next base: position 14,109,941 of record OY282477.1, on the reverse strand, counting down.
CGGGATTTGTCATTGGATGATTTTACCTACCCAAAAAAAAAAAAACCTAAAAAAATGTGGATGGTGAACTTTTTCATGAAATTGCCAATCAATGGGGTTAGACGAACTGAGAGGGTTGTAGGTAATAATGATTTTAATAATTTATATATAATAAAAGAAAGTCATGTTAGTTACACTATTTATAACAAGATTGGCTGAATCGATTTAACTGAAAATTGGTGGAAGGTAGCTTAGAACCAGGAGAAGTACATAGGATATTTTTGTCCCCGTTAAATAAAACAAAAAAATAATAATCCAAAACCTGCTCATTTATTGGTATAAGGTAGAGTAGTGTAGAGTAGGGTGAGTAGAGTAGGGTAGACTGGAGTAAAGTAGAGTAGGGTAGGGTAGTCAGTTGACGGGAGCGAAACTGCGGGCAAAAGCTAGTTGGTGTACATGTAATTTCGTAAATAAATTGGTACGTGTGCCATCGATGGTATTTTTTTCAATATACAACTTGACAAAGAACTGCAAAAAAATAAAATTCGCGGGCTACACTTGCGCTTTCACCTTAACCTTTTAACCGCCTACGTCGGATATATTCGACAAACACTCTTGCGTTTATTCCGTCAGGGTCGCACATCCACGACCAATACTCCATCTTGTCAGCCCCTCTGTTACCTATGGAGATTGAAGAGCTAAACGAAATGGAGTACCCAGTCGCGAACACACGGCCCTGGCGAATAGGATACGAAAAAACTCGACGATCCAATCCGACGCAAGCGGTTATACTTTTAAATAAAACTGTCCCTACAACCTACTCTTGAACTTATTAAATAATCAAATAAAAAAGGTAGTCAATTGCCATTGTTAACGCTTTTATGGTTGAAACTAATTGAAGCGAACGTTTACAGCACAAAATTAATCATTTTTATGTTGCTTCAATCCTTCACGTATGCAATCGTTTAAATCGATGAATGACTAAACTAATAAAAATCACAAGTTAATTCTAAAAGAAGAACGTAGTTGAAATATTTGTGAAAAATAAACAATAACAAGTATTTTTGTAAACCCTGATAAGATAAAAATGCTTTTGTATTATTAACACCCAGATGTTTTGTTTGGTTGATTGACTCATTAGGGTTTTAATAATAATAATTCATTTATTTCAGGTAACTAGACCCATTATTGTTTTGGTTTCAAAAAAAGGTAGGCTTAAAATCAACTTATGTTTTGGTTTTTCTCAAAAATATTTCAATAGGTTTTCAACACTAAATGCTAAAATATTACCTACTTCCGTCGAAAGAATGTCAGTAACTCAGTAGTAACCTTGTTTTTAAGTTTTTATGTTAGATCAAAAATTAGTAGGTCATATAAAACTACAAGATAATCAAAACACAACACAGTAAGTTGTATACAATATGGCAACAATATTATTATAACGACAGATAAACATACTTATGTAGGTACATATCTGTAATTTGTATGTATGCCCGTATATACGTACATACGCTGTGGAATGCGATCTATACGTATACACGCCCGTCTATACATATTTATACAGCGGAATCGTAAATAGATTGAATGGGTATGTACCTACCTACTTTTTGCTTACATTGCCAGTTCGTTTCCCAGTCTCCGCACCGTACATAGCATCAGTCAGTCGGCACTAGTAGACCATGTAATGTAAACATTAGATGGTCGAGGAATGCATTTAGACAGTAGGTGCTGGTAGTGAATATTATCATGCGCGGTGATAACGTGGCTGCGAGTCGGCGGGGTTTAGTCGGCGACGCGGGGTCGCGTGGTGCGGTCGCGTGTATCGTTCCTATCGCTCGAGTGACGTACGGAACCGCTTCGTGTGTTCGCGCTCGCGTACGCGCCGCATTCCATCGTGGGGGCCCTTCGCCGCTATTGGCCGATCCCGCGTGACGTCACACCTCGTAATGAGGTATTCAACATGGCCGTGTAGCTAGTTCGCGAGTGTGCTTCGTTACTCGTTTGAATGGATTTAATCAGTGAAATATGCCAAGGAGACGAAACGGTGAGATACCCTTGCCCGACGGATGGGATTACGCGAGGGACTTTGACGGAAAACTGTATTTCATCGATCACAACAGTAGAAAAACGACGTGGATCGACCCGCGAGACAGGTAAGTTTTCCAAAGAGAAGTGTTAACCCGTAAGAGCCCCATGTCAAAACTTTACATTCCAATGCGATTTCTAATGTTTTCTGATTGAATTTGAGTGTTGTGGCCGTAAATATCGGGAGTGCACGTGATATAGTTGGTTCTGTTGAAGTTACAAGTGTTAAACAAAACTTTAAAATCAAATAAATCGTGAAAAACAAACTGTTCCTTCGCTGCGACTCTGCTGCTCTCTGGTGGTAAGAATGCGAGTTAACCTCGATTTCACACGACATTCCACTATTTAGTGACAACAAATGAGCTAAACACAAATTATGGTTATCATTTGTTATCCTTTGGAATGTGTTCTGTGATTTTGTTTTTATATGTATTCGTATTTGGTGAGCGGAGCACTCGGTACGCGACTAATGAGGCCACGGAACTGGTTCATAGCAATGTTAGTGGCTGAACTGGCGCAGAAATAATTCGATGAAGCGTTTATGTGTTAAGAATGAATGTGGCATGTTGTCTAGATGGTGGTGCGGTCGGTGGTTTCGTAAGGTGCGCGTGTGTGTATGGTGCCGATGCGTGGAGAACGCGGTGGGAGATGGAATGCAATGCATAGGCAAGTTGCGCGGTGTGAATGACAGGCCGTAGAATGCGGCCCGGGCCTGCGGCGATGGTCGCGCCTTTCTAAAGCGGCGCACTCCCCCTCCCCGCCGCCCCGCGTCTCCCCACACCCCCCTTCACCACCTCAGCAAGCTGCAGGTGCTGCACAACACATCCCTATTAAATACCGATCATGTCTCTAGCCGTATCTATTTACCATAGTTAAACTGACACCTGCACCATTGTTTTAAAAGTTAACCTTAAAAACTGTACACCTGCACTTGAAAATGCATGGTTACAGTTAAAACCAGCCAATTATCACTTTGGTGATGCTAAACGGCGTAACAATTAGCGGTAGTCATGCCTGTACCATTTGGAAAATGAGACATCCTAAAAGGCTAACCGTCAGTTTCTAGTGGTATTGTATAACGGGCTAATAAGATTTACTATAAAGTTTGTGGTATAAAAACCAAATACCGTTAAATGTTTTGCAGATTTATAACATAAAACGCAGTTTGATTGCAAATGAACTTACCACGTCAAGTTGCAAATGAACACTTTAATGCAAACTTCTGAAGTTAACGATTAAAACAGGACGAATTAATACAATTTTGTGTTTCATTTCAGACTTATAGTCGCACTGAGGAATCTCGGTAATATTTAATTTTATAACCGACTTAAGTATTGAACAAATACTGCACAAAACGCGAATGTGGATTAAATTGATTCAAGTTAAGAAGGCACATGAGAATCTGGTCCCGGTACATTGACACCACAATAAAATTCGCTGCTGACACAGGAAACATAAAGTGGTATTTTTATTGAACCTTTTGGCAAACTGCATTCCATACAGTCCACTTTACAATATGATATTTGAGACGTGGTAACCAACTTGGCACACCAAAACATGCGACGATGTGGTTTTTCTGTTTGTAGTTCATCGTTATCATATTTGCATGATAACCGAACCAACCCACTGCAAAGGAAAAATGAGTAATGGAAAGCTCAAGATCCAAAAACTTGAAAGATTGTTACTGGAAGTTTTGGAGTTAATTGGGGTCAAAGAGCTACTATCGCAAAATTGCTCACTTAGAACATTGTTTTGAAAGAATTTAGTGGATAGTAAAAGAGCAACGGCAGTCAAAATTGACCTAGAATTTGGTGTGTAGAGCGGAGGTACCGCGGATGTCACTCCAACGTCGACATCTACTTGTGCGAAACGCGCACACAATAAACCGAGCCACTAAGCCAATTTATGAATGCTAAAAATAACCCGGCCACGTCTCGGGCGCATACGACGCTATTAACCTTATACGGAACCTAAACGTTGTACTATGAAAAATGTGCAGTCCATCACTGCCTTTGGAAGAATGCAATTGTTTACCTACCAGAATGTTGTCAGTTGACCAGCTTTTTTACATGCCTATGTAATGGTCACATTTTGACGACGAGGGAACGCCGTTTATAACGAAATATTTGCCCTTGAATTTCAATATATATGGATGTTTTAATAAGATAAAGATCTTTATGGTGTCGTTGGGCGCTGAGACTATACCTTTACGGTAATAAGTGGCTTCTCAAATGCTTCTGTAACGAGACGTTGCGTGCGAATGAGCATTTTGCGGTTTTCGCAGATCTCAAAGGCAAGTGCGATACGTAACTAGATGAGCGGCATAAATAGTTATGAAAAAGCTAAACTACATAGAAGTGTTCGACAGCTACGCATTGTGAACCGAGGAAAAACTACTCATTGTGTCTTTAAGTAAGGAAGCGGTGAAAACAATGATAGCGTCGATTAACAAGCGAATGGGAACTTATACCTGTGTTTGCCGGTGTTTATTACTTTAATTGTATCGGTTGAATGCAGTTTCACTAAGCCAGTACATTGTTCTACTGCATACCAGAGTGTTGCGTTCAATTGATCGTTAATGCATAATTCTATGTTGCGAGTGAAATCTGCGTTAACTGTCTATGCGTTCTTGCCTAGGTGCAGGCAAATTGTATGTGGGAAATACAAGGATGCTCGCGTTGGAATGTTTCAATGCGATCTGCATGTCTGCGGTTGAGTAGCTGGTGGCATGATGGCTAATTTTATAATGTAATTGTTCTCTATACACTCGATTTTGTTGAAGAAACAATGGTACCTACTTATTACAAGATACGACTCTTACCCTTGGATTACAAAAGCTACTGCAATATCTTCTTTAATGTTTCTTTGGTTTATAGAAACCTCTATCTCATCTATACAGTTTTTCTAAAGCAAGATTTAATGTATAAAATCAATCGTGTTTAACGAAGGTATCTTCACAAGATTGTGTAACCCAAGTATGTGCTTCCCACGCACTGCACAAGTTCTGAGCTCCCTCATGCGTAACGACGAAGGGGCTGGGCATTTTACAACGTTTCTTGACTTTAATCGACTGCGTTTTAAAAAGGTTTATTGGTTCACTTTTGAAGCTATTCAATTTGATTAGGTGCAAGAAATTTATGTATATTTTGCAAAGAAGATTTACAAAACATTTGTTCGAGTGTAAACCGTAGGGTGCGGCGCGTGGCGGCGAACGGACGTGAAATAGCGTACAACATTGTTTATTCTACGCATTCCTCTCAGATAAATATGTCCTTGGCGATTTTATACACCCAGACGCGCGTCGACACCGCCGCCGCCGACACCGGCTACACTGCACATTTATTTTGATTCCAACAACTAATAAGACGAATTGGTCGTTAAAAAGTCTAGAATCTCGACGCGCCAAACCAATGTAGAGGCATTTCTATATCCAATTAATTTATTAACACCTGACATCTAAAGAAATTGTAAAGATGTTACTAATTATGAAAATACTTATAAAATCGTCGACTCTTAGTCCTGATGTATTGTAACGTGTTTCGAAGGCGAAACGAAATCCGTTTAGCAGTTATCGTTATTATAACGAAAATGTGTTTAAAATCACGCTTGTTTAAAAGTTATCTATGTAAGTATGCGATAAAAGCTGTTCTGCTCTCGTTTCTAATCAAAATTGGCATTCCTCTCTTATCTATATGCCGTCATAACGTAGTTGTTTACCTACTTGTAACAACTTTTTTCAATGTTGTGCACATCTATTTTAATTTTCGTATATTCACACCGTTACACCTTTTGTTTAGTTATATCATTCGGAACTCTATAAATGGTTTAACGTGTATTTGTATCGGCCGCCCCATAACTTCATGAAGTTAGCATAAGCAATAATAAACTTGCAAAATATGGTGTGTCGACATAGCGGGCCTCAGAATGGTCGGATGGAATTTCTGCGTGTTTGTCCCTCCATATAGGGAGTGATAAATTGACGATAGTCGTCGCTCATAAAATTGTGTAACTATTTGCTTGATTTGCATAAGAGTGTTTGATTAGCTATCGGAGTACGCCCAGACGTCGTCGGCTTAAGAATGTTGCCTATTTAATATTTCGTCCATAAACTTTTGGGAGGATTTAATGTCCACAGTAAAATGTACGATACCAATCTGTCGAATGATGGAACGAAACCGAAACTTTACCGCTATTCGACTTAAAAACGTCTAATAAAAATTAATATCGTTATTTACGGGCGTATTCATTAAAGAAAGTCTTTTTTTATGGGAAAGTAATTAACGACGTACTTAATAAGGTGACTGATGGTGTATTGATAAATTAATGAGTAATTTTTGTTGATGATGGTACTTACGAGTTTAATTCTTATAGTAATCCTGATATTTAGAAGCTATACTAAACTACGGTGATAGTAAAATTCACTAACGTTCACATTCTCTGCAATAATTGAGATAGATATAAATCAAGGTTTTGATATACTATGATCTAAAACTTATGCAAATTCGAGCAGGTGTTCTTTCGTTTTATTCATTCCAATTTATTTGCTCTCAAATTATATGGTTTATATCTGTACATTTCGTATATCCTATTGCCAAAGTTAATACCGTGAATGGTTTAATTTTTTAGTGTCCATAAATAGAGGCACAGTGAGGCGAACTGGCACAAATCCTTGATTTTGAATAAATTGTTGACGACCCGCCATTTGGGCGTGGGCGAAATATGCGACAACAGATAAACAATTTTCTCATTCCAATATGTACCTTGTTCCTTAGCAATACTAAGCTATTTGGGTTTGTGAATTTGAAAATGATCGTAAGCGGTGTGGTATGCGAAAACACCTGTATTTAATAGCGATTAGGTGATAGTGTTGTTTGCGGGTATGGATTGTATTTACAGTATATTCATTTGGTAACTTCCAAATTTGTTTTTGTAAATGAAACTCCCTCGTCCATTACCTTTATTACAGTTAGATTAATTTATTTGATCAAGCTTTAAATCCTTTACCTCTTTTTTCCCATAGTCCGCTATGCAAATTGTGAATTATTATACTGTTTGTCAACGCTTCGTTTCCGGTGTTTTCCCTTTTGCAATGGATGCTTCTAGTCGCCCTCGCGCATTTGCAATGCTGAATAAATTTTCCTGCTGCATTGTAGTATTACCAACGAAATTGGCAAGAGTGTGTAGCAGTAAAAATCACAAATATTTCCCCGACCCCATTCCACGCGGTCGATCATTCACGAAACAATGGAGCGAGGAATTTTGTTCCTCAACAAACATTCGCAGAAGCCGGGCGCCTCCCATTCATTGGCGATGCGTTCGCGCACATTGATATCTGCTTGTTTGTCCTCTGTTTAATCCATACTTTCCGGTCTTGACACCGCTCTAATAACAACGATATGTGAATGGAGCCGCTTTGGTGCCATTCCTACCTAATGTTTGACTTTCTACCGCTGGGAAAGTATCATTTGTGCAGTCGTGAAGTTGCCGGCAAACATCGTTACAAGCCATTAGCAACATTTCTGCCATACTTCGAGGGCGGTATTCGAAGTTGCAACGAGCAACTGCTTGTGATTGCTTTTCTACATTCTGTAACTATTGCATATTTGCATAATGAGAAGATTTGAATGCCACGGATATCGTCAAAATTTGTGTGTGTTTTCTCAATATTAGACGTACCCTTCTGCTTTATGTATCTAAATCTTAAAGCCGGTTAGTTAAGTCGATCAATGGGTAGTTTTTATAACATTCGCTTAATTAATTAGCATGCATCGTTAAAAATAACAAAAATACAATAATAAATTACGACGATCATAAAGTTTTGTTCCTGTGAATTAGAGTAGTAGCTGATTTACTACGACAATTTTTACAACGTCGTGTCCGAGTTGTGCCGAGATTTATAGCGTTTAATCTCCTTCATCAGACTGTAGGTACTTATTACTCAAACAAGCAGCAGAATGGGAGTGACCACAATGCAATATCAATTAGAAATTCCTGAGTCTCGGCGATATTATAAGCGGGCGGCGGATAATTCGTCATTCTGTATAGACATTATTTAGACTAGGTATCGTATTATCGAATGTTTGTGAGCGGAGTCGTGATACTCATGATATTGTGTCGCACGCGCCGCTTGGCGGCGTGACGAAGGCGGCTGGTATGCGGCGTGATTCAAACGGAAACCCTATATATTCAGTGTTTATGCAACCCGCTGTCCGTCCGTCCGTCACTTCTACAGACAGCATGCAACATTGAATTGTATAAATTACGTTCGATGTGCGAGTTTATTTTGACTGTACCTAGTTCAAATTATTTCAAATAGTAGACAAAAAATAATAGAAATTAACGTCATAATGACAGCTTTTAACTTCCTTACTGGAAATATTGCTAATGAAGCTTTATTCATCAATATAAGAAGAATTTCGAGATTTAAAAGGCAGTTAGAGTCAAGAGAGCTTTATTATTCAGATCGGAGCACTTAATATGTGAATTGAGATTCTCAAGTCTCTCAAGACGAGCATGAGACCTTGGAGGGAATGACGTGACGTGCGTTTCAACAACACAGTTAACACTAGACGTTGGAATGTCCGTTTGTCAATGATCGAATAACGTATGACGTCATAGCGTCACATTAGCCTGCTGCGTTTACCATCAATATATAATTACCACTTTCGAACGATTGCTGAGGCAATTTAGTGGATAAATTTGGTGATTGGTCGTGACGCAAGATGCGAACAATGTTTATATGTGTGGTTACTTTAATGTATGGTTCGGTTCAGATATAAATTTTATATTCACGCATTGGATCATCCGGTCGGCATGCTTCGACGAATTAATTGCAAGTTGTGTTTAATTCGATTATAACGTTGTACGAATGTGTCAGGCGAACGGAATGCGAGAGGAAATCACGTTGACCCCTAACGCGATTCCTTTTTTGGCCATTGGAAGGTTTGTAATCTTCCTGTCCGTGATATTTCAACAGCACATGAGGATTTATTTAAATAAGCACATAGGATACGTGACATCACGTCGTTGGAATTTACTTGTAACTTTGTAAGGAACAGGTTATTCACCTAACATTATTATCCTTAGCCGTGTCTACTGACACAGTTTCATAATATGACAGATTATCTTACGGACTAAAATCTAAGTAGGGCAATGCCCTCTTGGAGTAAAGGAGTAAAAAAATCGAGATTGTTCCGAAGCCCAAGGAATGTGCATTAAACGGGCCATCCGGATTAAAATATTTCTCTGGCGGTATTTATAGAGCATTAGTAGGTGTGCGTGTTCGTCTGTCGGTCGGTCGATATGTGTGAGACAGCATGGCACCGCCTCCCACCAGACGTGCCCCAAGTTTGTCGTAATCCAGGATTTGGTCATTGGACTTTCGAAATGATACTTGGATAAAATATGACTAATAGTCTAATCATTTAGATTTACGGTGAGCCTCTTGCTTCTTTGGCGTGTTGGGAAGACATTAACGAGATTTGGCTGATATATTGTTTTGAAATAACGTTTGAACTTTAAGAATTTAGGAACTTGACAGAGGTTTTACACCTGTAATGGCGTTAAAATCTGCAGGGGCATGTAACTAAATGGTCCAAAGCGGGCAGCAACCTTCGTGTTTCTATTTGTGGCTGCTAAACGGCGGTACATTGGCCTTCTCCCGCGCTATTTTCCAATGAGACTGTGATGCACTGGCATATCGCACGGCATAGCTCGCGGATTTATTCGCATCGATTACGCGATACAGCTGTGTGTGAACTCAATTCTCTTGTGAACTGTATTATACGTGAAAACTTGTACTGAGAGTGAAGTAAAGTAGAACAAATTATATAATTGTGAGTCGGACGTAAATAAAAAAATAGAGGACAATGTTTTTATTATTCAAAATTTTATACACCTAAGTACAATTTTTTATGCTTCGTGCATTCTTACTAAAATATGTATATCATATATGTAGCAACTGATGTAAAATTGTAATTTAATAGACCCTAATTGTTTCACCGATTAAAAAGCAAAACAAAACATTTATAATTTTAATTACTTCCACATTTGTTGACTGATCGTTATGAAGTTCACTGTAGCGATTAATTATATGTATATTTTATAATATCATCTTTAGGTTACTATATTTATATAAACAACGGAATGTAGTAGGAACCTATGTTTAAATCTGAAATCTCTACCCAATTGATTGAATAAACACTATCAAAAACAATGATGCCTTTGGCTCTTGAAAGTCCCAATCTACGAGTAGGTAATATTTAGTCATTATCATTGAATTACTGGCTCATAATGACTTGAACTTACCGCTCAAGATAGGTAGCCGAATTCTAACACATCTCAATAGATGGCGTGATTTTCAAATATTACCTAAAACAAAGTTTTGTTCTACTACTCTTTGGTAATAGTTTTTATATTCTAGACAATTGCTTCCGATATTGTTGGAATTCCATTCAAGATAATTATGAAGTGTAAAATCTTATCTACGAAGATTGCGTTAACACTTCCATTTCTATCTACAAACTGAATGTAACAATACAATCATTATCATTGATAATTTTTTTTCCAATACTGAGGAATGCGACCTTACGCTGTGTAAAAATGAGTTATAGTACGCGGCAAAAAAGTTGAACCCGTTAGTAGGGTTACGCGTAGCCGGTACTTCGATTGAGACCCGAAAATCGGTTATTGCGTATTTAAGGTCGACCACCATGAGGTTTCAACTTGTGTCCCGAGGATTATACTTGCTAACCAATTGCAATAAATCTCGATAAGGTCTTTGCCGATTTTCTGATACAGAACCAGAGACAATTAAATGTTTATCTATTATAGCGCCAATAATTTTGTCGCAGAGGTATTTGATTGGAGTCAGTGTTTCGTTTACGTGGGCGCGACACGTGTGTGTGAAAGTGCGCCTGTGTGTGCGGCTAGGGATTCCGTGACACGGGTCACCGTTTCCGAGAACTCGACTCGTCTTGACGTCCCGCTGACAGGACTGGTTTTGCCGTTCTCCCATAACGCAGCAACATTGTTTCTCTATCTGTCTCGCTCACTTTTACTACTCTTCTATCTCCCTCTTGCTCCCACACCGATGCATTGGATGCGCACACGCACGCGCCCTCTATCCCCTCACCTCGATAAGAGTGATCGTGTTTTGAAATGGACGCCGCATTCGGTAGCTGTGCGGAAGGAGTAACGAATTTCCATTGAAGATTTACCCCTCTCGACTGTCTCAATAAATTGTTATAACAAAAATAAAGGATTTAGGTATACTTAGCGTTTTTGTAACGCTTGATTTTTAGACAAACAATTTCAAATATTTTATGCTTGTGTGTTCATGAACAGTACACATTAAAATATTTATTAAATTGAGCTGTAAGGTGTTTATTATAATTGCATGTGAATATAACCTTACACGAAGTTATACGCACTCATTAAACAGCCTTTACTTGATTGCTTACTGTAAAACAACCAGCAAACGGTAAAACAGAATCACGCGAACATCGAAAACGTCGATTTCAAAAGTTGCACGTATACCGAACTGGACATAAACGTGGCCAATTAACCGAAGAATCTTATTTAATAACCGACTACCGTATAAACGCCATATTAAAAGTCACGAAAACCGTTAAGTGGGATGCGTATGAAACGCGGCGTTCGGTTGATTTCGTCACTATCGGAAATGCGAGTGTGTCCACTTTTTGTTGGTGAACTGGTTGTACGTGAATCATGATCGAAATTGTAGCAGCAGTGGAGCAGGTCGGCGGCGCCAGCGCACCACGCCCTGCGCGCCAGCTCCCGGGCACCCGCATCGCCCATCATTAATTATTCTCATGCCACAACCTGCCTGTATTATCTGCACGCCTAGGCACAACTTGAATCTAGAAACTTGCACCTGTTTTTTGTTCGATACTATGTTTTATCTATAATTCCATCGCGCTCGTAACATTACATTTTAAATCAGAAAATCTTTAATGTAAAATATATTCTCGCTTTTGATACTCACGGACGATTTCTTCGTCCTATATACTGTAACAATGCGTAACCTAATTGCCTCTATTTTGAACTATGTGATTGACTAACGAGGTGCTATTTCGACTGGTATAAATCCAATGATATTGACCGCGTCCTCTTGATCCCATAACTTCTAAATTGATTGAAGGCTAAACGATTTGAACGGTCTGGTGATTAATCTATTTTCGAACTGGTAGCTCTTAAATACAGACACAAGATATCGGTGTCGAATTTTTGTGAGTCGTCTAAAACAAAATTGGTTGGTTTAAAGGAGGCCAGTTGCATGTTTACACACAGAGTAAATACGGAATCGTTCCAACCAGTCTACGTTACCGAATGACCAGTGAAATTATCCAGTTGAAAGATTCGAAATAATAACTGGAGCTTATTATTATTTTACCTTAATGATAGTTATAGAAGCGCAGTAATAGGCTCGCCTCTGTTCGTGGGAAGAACACTGATGTAAAGCCTTCTATGGGAAGGTTTTTTTTTTTTTGTTTTATACTCACTCGACTTTTCTTACGCGTATTTGAGTTTTAAAATTAAGTTCTGTTTTTAATAAAAGTTAAGCATTTTAAGTTAGTTATTGTTCTAGTTAAGAAAGCTTTCGGAAACTTATGCTTACTTCAATTAAATGCCAGCATATGATGCAGAACCAACTAATATACCATCCGAATAATTTCTTTGCGCCACAAAAACTACTCATCAACAATCTATTTCATATCACAAGAAAACATTTCTAACTAGCCTCAATTCTAGGATCACAGTACACAAGCGTTTCCTAGACTCAACAAAAAACGTTTATTGTTCCAGATATACTAAGCCACAGACATTCGCGGACTGCATTGGCAATGAGCTGCCTCTTGGATGGGAGGAGGCTTACGATCCACAGATTGGACGTTATTACATCAATCATGTCAATCGTGAGTAACACCTGTTGTTTTATTTGGCAGTTTTTCCAACAAAACAGATCCCTAATCTGTTCTCAGTATTCTTTGTAGTAGCATGTGTTTTGAATATTGAGATTAATCGTCGTCTTTAAGAATAAAATGTTAAACTAAAACACCAACTAAGTATATTGTTATAAAAATTCGTCATTTGGGAGAGTTCATTGCATACCAATAAGAAAGTATTTTTAGACATTGACAATATCTTAAAAAACCAGTTGTATTGGTAGCATGTCTATCGAATTTTGGTCTGAGAAATTTACCTATATCAAGATTAGCATACTGAGTAGCGAAATAGTGGGCTTGTATTAACAATGCAATAATTCATTTTAGCACAATGAATTGTTTGTACCGGTTACAACAGGCTAACTCTTATTTATTATCCCCTGGATTATTCAGTATGTCGAGTGAAAAATATACTACGCGGGGTGCTTATGAAGTACCACGGTGCTTTAGTTATTCCCTATGAATTATTGAACAGGTTGATTCATGTCTAGCCTATAGAATGTTGCGACTGTTGCGGCCACCATCTTGAATTCGATATTTGAAATCGAAATGCGCAAGAGTTTTAACGTCACACTACGAAAAATAGATGGCGTTGCGCGTATGTTGGGATGCACGTCCGTGCAGTCGTGACTCGTGGATATAATATGTTTTTATGTGAATCCTTAGATTATTCTATGGCGGAGCACTAAATAAGTCGTGTTATGAATGGAATGCTTACGTATCGTTTATTTACGCAAATGTATCTTCGTGGATCGTATTGAATTGATTAGTCGTTGCATAGATATTGCTTTGCTACCGTGTAATCACACATGCAGATAAAATAAACGTGTTGTTTTGAATTTTTAATACATTTCTATAATGCGTAATGCCCAGTATGAATATTATGAATAAAGAGTTCCTGAGAAGAAAATCTCAACTACATAACCCTCAATAACTGTGAAGATTTTATAAACGAAATATTCAAAATACATAATGTCAAGGCTTAAAAATCTTGGCATGTATTGCCAAGGTTCTATAAAAAAAAAATATGGCAAAAGTGATATTTCTGCAGATTTTACTTTACCATATTTCGTTCTGCCTTTTACTGTAATGCTGAGAACATACTAAAACTAGGCTCGGCAATGTCAAACAAATAAGATAGTCACATTTACAACAGTAAATTATTCCTAAAGAAGCAACTTAAATACAGTTTATAAATGGCTTCTAACAGGCTTTATAGCGACTGTCAAAAACTTACAACACTACAATATAGTTATCTATCTACACGACACTATAAAAGGTAAAAAGGCAATAATGACCGCGCTATAAGATGGAAAACGCGCGATATCTGACGACCCGCGAACACCCGATAACGGTGTGCGCAAACGCACACTACATTTTCGCACGACGCTCACGCATTCTTATGCATTATTTATGAAGACCGTAGAACTTTTCCGCCATTTTCTTACTTTTTTTTTGAGACCACCCATCAACTCTTGCTGATCGGTTCGGCTTTTGATCGTAGCTTGTTAGTTTTTATGTTTTTTTGGTGTTAATTTCTGAGGAGTAGCTCGCTTGCTGCAATATTCTACAGTAATGGTGACTAGCGTTGAGAATTTACGAGTCGACGAAGAAACACCGTTTTATTCGCATGAAAAACTCTAAAATGTTATGTCATCTAATTTTCCACGGACGTCAATACTACTCTTACTACGCTAGTCGTTGATGAAAGTACGTCATGTGATATTAATCAATGTTATTATGAATTAATAGGTATGAATGCAGCAATTATTGTTTAAGTGCAATCTGCGACGTAATTTATCAACAATGTTTATTCTGATAAGATTACAAATATTTTTGATAAGATTCTCCGAATTTTCGTGACTGCCTTACCTTTTTTGAAGGAAACAGAACAACTGCAACTGTTTTTTTTTATAGACTCATTGTTGCGACTGGATCTTGAAAGAATTTTTTTTTGACAGATTTTACTTCCATCGTTAGCTGATTCGTCTAATTAATTACACTCACTGTAGAGATAGCAATTATTTACACTTGTTTAAAACTGATTGGCCTACGATTCTGTATACTCGTAAGTTGATTTTCATGTAGATTGGAATAACATAAAGTAACTTTGTCTGACGAGAAACAATATTGACTTTTACAAAAAAAAAAAAAAATCTAAAGCCTCTAACAATAAATATTTGCTTTAATATCTGGGTTTTCGCATCACTGACGCGTACTAGAATTAATCTGAGGCATTTGTAGATTGGCAATTTAGAAATGCGTGCTGCCATCTATGTCGTCGACTGTAAAACGTGTGTATATTCCAGCAAATAAATTCTCCGAGCTCATTAAAAATATTTGCTGGGCAATGTTACACGAACTAGAATATTTGTCTTCAGCTAATTTATACATAGGCATCCAGAACAAATTATGCAAAAGAATTCAAAAAGGTTTCATTAGTGATCCTATCACAAAAGACGAACAGGCCTGTGCGCTTTTTAAATGAAAAATTATTTAAATAAAAAAATACTTTTTTGTCGTTACTTAACTGATTATAGTTTAGATATTTTAATTAAAATTAAACGTGTTTGGAGGAAATAGAATATTTATTTAGTGTTTTATGGTATAGGGTGCTGTTCTCATAAGTTATAGAATACATGCGTCTGTGCAACTATGCGTCACATTTACTATTATATCGTTGCAGGGTTGCTATGTCGACGATGTTTTTACAAACAATGTCTATATACAGTGAAAAAATCGCTATGCGTAATGACAATTCAAGTGAAATACCGCAGCTTCAAAGATTGATCAAGGCAATTGAACAGTATTTATTAATTTATACAATTTCATTTATATTTTCCTGTAACTCAAATATAATTTGCATCAATGAAAACTAAAATTATATTCATGGAAATATTGACTACCTTCTATATGACTGCATAGATTTTACTCGAGCAAGTAAAAATACAGTCACTACATTCAACTCTCGTGCAAAAATAACTCAAAAACGCTTTGTATATTCATAAATTCCTGCACAGTAGCCCTACGGTGTCCATTTGCAATATTCAATACAAAATGCAAATGACTCTCAACTCGTTTGTGGTACCTATGGTGTTTTACGCGTGTAGATGGCTTGATAGCTTACCCATAGCATCGACGCCATCTCATAAATTCTACTCAATGTTAATTGATAATTAAAAATATTTATTTGATTGTATTTTATTAGGTACTACTGTATTACTCATTTTAAGATTCTCTTCTATTGCCGTTTAATGTTCGATTTTAATTATGATGGTTGTTTCGTTTACTGTTTGTGTAATTTTAACGCTATCATTATTTATTGTCTTCAGGATCTTTAAGTCTGGTTGATTAAGTACCTATACCTATACAATGGGCTGTCAAAACAAATTCCCAGGAACTAAATCTGACTTTTTTGGTTAAATTCCATTTATAAATTCATGTATGTATAGAACTAATATAAAGAAACCAATAAAATACTTATCAAGGAATTTCAAATCGAGTATGTTTATTTATTAGTTGAACCTCAAACTGCTTTTCACGATCAGAATCAAAGGAATTTACCGTACCATTACAGTCTTACAATATATGCCGATCGTAAAGAAATTCCTGATAAAACAGTAACACGTACAGAATTATATTTTCTACATAGTTAAGCACGTCGCCATAACAGCGAATTACATTGGAAGTGGCGTAGTAAAACAGCTAAATAATGTGGTCAAATTAGATATGAAAATGCACGACGTTACAAATGTTTCGCCCATCATTTAAAAGCTCATTTCTTGAAGAATGCCTTGCGGATAACATTATTCATCACTAACGTGGCCCGTCGTTAGTGTAATAATGAAAATAAAAGCCAATCTACATCGAAGCTCCTCTAGCTATGCATTTTTCGCATTAAATGTAGCGTTTAATGATTAAAGAAGTTCACGCTGCCCAGTTCAAGTTTCCCAGTATTCAGATGGGTTTTTGATAGCTTTCATTCAAATAATACGTCTCCATTAGTTTTTACGTGTTTCGGATTTAAAGGATTTGGACAAGCCGTGTCTTGAACATTTCTCCATTCAATTCCTACACAAAGCTTTAAGGATCCTAGTTTATATTTCATTCAAATAATACGTCTCCATTAGTTTCTACGTGTTTCGGATTTAGAGGATTTGGACAAGCCGTGTCTTGAACATTTCTCCATTCAATTCCTACACAAAACTTTAAGGATCCTAGTTTATATTTCATTCAAATAATACGTCTCCATTAGTTTCTACGTGTTTCGGATTTAGAGGATTTGGACAAGCCGTGTCTTGAACATTTCTCCATTCAATTCCTACACAAAGCTTTAAGGATCCTAGTTTATATTTCTAGAAGCATATATAATTTGTGCCTGCGCTGTTAGATACTGTATGCGAGTCAATATAAATTCACTAGAATGTTAAAACTAGCTAGAGAATATTTCTTACACGCACACCATGTATGAGCCAAGTAACTAAATAATCCTGCTGACGGCACACTGGTAAACCGATAATTCAAATCTTGCAGATAAAAACAAAATAATAAAGTAATTTTAATTTACAGTAAGTAAAGCATTGATTGCAAATGAAAGAGCAAAGCGAATGAGAAATAATTGACATTTAAGTAACATCCATAACCGAGACCGACCAAGATTATCACATGGAGATTATAGCATAAATAAAATAAATATTAACATGCCGATTCAAAGACAAATTGGCAATGAAATAATCTTACAAGATCAACAAAACATTGACACACTCATTAACGATCGTATCACAGTTGTCAATAGAAAAGGACAAGCAATAATGAAGTTGAAACTTGTTTAAAATGAGTGGTGCGATTAATTTTAATATTTTTCTAGTATTTTCTTTGAACCTGGTGGTTTGCATACCTGTGTAAATATGCATATGTTACTTTGTTAATGCCTCCACCACTTTACATATTTAGTTTACAGCATCCATGTTCTTTATCAAGGTATGCGATCTCCCCCATACCTATTTTCTGCATAAGCCCGCAATATTTATACGCTTCATACCAGCTTTTATTTTACTCCGCGCTGTGTTGAGAATTTCATTTGATACTTTGAGTTCGCTTTCTTGGTTAATTGGAATTGAGTAGTAGGTATTCAATTTTGTTGCATTTAATATTATTTATACGTTACCAGTGTGAGTGGTAGCGTCAGGACTTCATTTAAAATTTTAATTGTGTTCCACGATGTGTATTAAAGAATTTTCATTTATTATTTACTAATTATTCAACAATGGTGGCATCGCTTGCATTTGCATGTATTTTTAGAGGAGTCACATAGTTTATAGGTGCGTTAACTTCGTGAGGTTGAATATCAATAGTTTTGGCTGCGTGTGGTCAATTTCTACCGTCAAAAGAATCAAAGTCACGTTCGTTATGGTCTTTCGAGTTTGATTCAACTTTGATATTGTTTATTATCGGTTTTCGAATGGAGTCCTATGAATAATTAGGTGCGACATGACTTTGATTTTTTGGTTCACACCTTAAAATGTATGTAAATAATAATGTTTTCAAGACACGTTTTGTCTGTGTTTTTTTTAGCCAGACTTGGAATCGGATTCTATTAGTGACATAGTTTATTTCATGTCTACGGTAAAACGTTACGAAATTTATTTTTCTATTTCTCTTTTCTGTTTTTTGTCTACCTTACTACCTTACCAAACAACAGTCGGAAATTTATAAACAGTTTAAAATACTAACTTTAATCCTTATAGATCAGAAAGAATAATTTGTCATGAGTTGCTTATTCGTTACCTATTTGATTAACCACTATCACTTAACCTTCATCGCGAACAGTAGCCAAATTACATAGCAATTTCGACGGCATTGTTTCTCTAATCTGATATAAAGTGAGTAACAATCTGCCAGTAGAATCGTTCCGGCCTTGTCGGGTTCAGAATTGAGAATAATAATTGAAAGATCGCCGCATGCGTACTTTGTATGTCACGCGGTCTGCGAATGATGGCGGAATGCAGCTGCCCGATGATGGCTGACTCTATGATTGGTTCCTGTCGCTATGTGCTTTGTGACTAAATGTGGATCATTTGCTTAGTATAGGTCATTTTATTTGATGCGTGCGAGTAATAAGAGTAGTTATGTTTATAAAGATCATTTTGTCACTCAGAATAGATGACTAAAACTCGGCAGCAATCAGTACCGTGCGAGATGTTTGATCTCTGTTTTTTGTGATATGATGTGAATGGCAATAATCTGAAGAAACTCAGTTATCATCAATAGAATTGACTACCAAAAATACAGTCAACTTCGCAATCAGTTTTTCAGATAAACGACCGTGAATTTACAATCACGTCAAACCTCCTACCAAATGTCACTATCGGCTGTAAAAATGATCGCTATCAGTGTTTATTGAATGCCACCATTATCAAACACTACCTCGGTCTTGTCATTAATCGGTTGGTAATCGGCAGCCGTATCGCATAGTTTGACGATGAGTAAGAGGACCTTAATCTCGTTCGCATATTGGCTTGCGGTTACTGCTTATTTGTTTCAAGTAATTGAGCACAGAGAAATCAGATTTATAAAAATTTTGCTTTGAGTAATTCTGATCCAGGTCGAGATTTTCAAAGTAATAACTGCGTAAGATTAAGAAAATATTGGTTAAGCCATAAAGTTTGACCTTTGGAAGTGTTGAATGGCGCGACACAGAAAGCGTAGATCTATCGTCAAATGTAGGCGTTCTTAAGAATAGTTTAAAATTAAAATTGTAAGACAGATTGAACGTGAATAGTAATTGTACGAGTATTATAGAAAGCTGATATAATGATTTCAATTGTTACAGAGGTGACGCAGTTGGAAGACCCAAGGTTAGAATGGCTCAGCATTCAGGAAGCAATGCTGAGGGAGTACCTCCATACAGCACAGGAGGCTCTCGAGGTTAGTACCTCCTTTTTGGAATTCATCGCAGGATTATTCATAGCAATAGCGATTGACTTATGATATTTTCGTTGAAACTCCATTAAAACATACATAATTTAAGCTAAGCTAAATACTAAACAGGTGCATGAGTATAAAACGTGTAATTATCAAAATATAGTGCGTGTTTAGTTTGTCATCTATGTTCATACATCAAAACAAGTTTAAAACTGTTAAACCAACTTGAAAACCTTCAAATTTATTATCATTTACTCTGGTCTTTACATATTTTTAACTTAACCCATTTACGGCCAAATGAAAATGAACAATTTTAGAAAAGAAAATTCTTTATTTACTTAATATTAGGAATACAAGCAAACATAAAAATAAGAAAAAAAAATTAGAAAGGACATTTTTCAGGAATTACAGGCGTGTACCCAAATTGGCACAGTGGCCACAAATGAATGAAATTTGGTAAAATAAGATTTACTATGCAGAATGTTTCTTTGCACTTTTTACAACACCAGCGGCTTCTATTATGGCATATAACACGGCGTACCCGTTTCGGAAGCTTCTCAAGAACATGGTGGGTACCATAAACTCTCAATGTTTGATGAAGAAGTGCGAGCAGTTACTCTTTGTGAAGCTTGTTTTAGATAAACTATGCACTGTGTCGTCGAAATAGGAACTGGTCCATAACGTCACTTCTTTTGAAGTTATCTGCAAGTGCCACACGTTAGATATGGCCAATCATGTGGGTTGACAAAACCGACAATAATTTTTTGCCATGAATGCCAATCTTGTTCAATGATATTGACTGATCCACACCCCTTATACCCTTGTTTATGGGTTTGGAACAAGTGGGGTATTTTCATACCCATCTCTTGTTTTCTTTCTGAACACCATCTCTACGCAGTTTCTACTGGTTCATAAGAATCATAATTGTCAACTATTGTAGGTACAGATACTGTTGTCTTTCCAGTGGATCAACAATAGTTCTTTGTTTTTATCAATCCTGTAATCAAATTCAGCTCTTGGTTTTTTCATCATACGCTTCTCTTAGCATTTGTAAAAATTTCACAGATTTGGCGCAAATCATTTATTAGGTCGCAGTTGATAAAAAAGTTGTCAAAGAACATTGTATATTGTTTGTTCAGGTTCAAATCCTTTTTGCACCAATGGTTCATTATCACTATCGTCCTCAAAATCCGAAAGAGCACCAACATTTTCAACAAACACCTCGATTCCTCCTGAACTGTCATTTGGCAAGCTAGTTGCAATAGCGTCATTATCAAAACCCTCTTCTTCGTGGGTAACAACATTTGGTTCTGGTGGAATCATGGCCGAAACATATTCCAAACCATCGTCAGTATCTTCAAGTATATTATTGAGGATCTCCTCTAATCCACGGTATTGGTTACTGGCGCTATAACGTCGTTTGCGGTTCATCTTGATAATCTGTGAATAGTATACTTGTAGCCATTGTACCAGAATTGGTTCACCAATATTTTACATGTAATAATGACTTATGTATGTAGTTTTAAGAACCGAAAATCTGTTTATACACTTGATTATTTATTGTTTATAGAGATAACTAACTATTTGTATGGAAATCTACATTGCATATAATAATAAAAAATTAAAACAGGTACTTACCTCCACAAGTCCATGGATTTCGATTTTTATTGAATTTTATCAAAAAAACACTGCAATTATATGAAATAGATCATTATTATTTTTATTCAGGATACTTTTGACCATTCATTACATAAAAAATATATTGAATAACTTTAATATTTTGTTTACCTACCCTAATTAACTAACTGTACCCAAATTGGCACAGTGGTCAAGAATGGGTTAATTATACCTTGAGTTGCTAAAAATTAATTTACATTACCAGCGCGTGTATTTCTCACGACAATTTGCCGACCAGGTCTCAAAGCACTTACTTTGTATCGTATTAATGGTTTATCTTGGTTCATCAATCGATCAGTTTCATTTTAATGTGCTGATACGAAGGCAATGTTGTCGATAATTTCAACTTGACTTCATCGTCTATCGAGAGCAGCTGTTACTTATCGGACATCCATCGATAAACGCTTTAGCTTGTATCACTGGAGCAATGTCATTGGATTTAATTTTAACTCAATTAACTTATGTCGAAGGAAGCGCGGTCTCGCTCTCTCGATAAGTGGAAGGAGTGGCTCTTCATCCTTTGCCCAGGAGTCGGACAGAATAGAATAGCAAAAAATAAAACTTATGTCGTTGGTACTACATGGCTGAGAATTTTTTGCTTTTGATGTAATCTTGGGGCTCAAGATCAATGTGTGGTCAGTGTATATTAACTGTTAATCGTGAAGATGTATTTAATTTAATTGCAATTAGTCAGTATCGCGAACTATAAGTGGATTTGTCACTCAGGTTCTCAGTATCTCTGAGAAAACTGTATTTAGTATGAAAAATACAGTTGAATATGATAAAGTTCAACCCACTCGCGGGGGAGGAGTATCTGTACATGAATACAATATATTGACAGCGGTGGGAATAGAAAACAGAATTAGCCTCGTTTTGTGTGTCATTTGGACTTTCTGTAGCGGTACACGACCATCAAGTTCATGGATTTAAATGTCATTTGGCATTGCCGTGACCCTTTTTATGTGTATTCACCGTAACATTATCTACTGTTGTTGTTAAACGCTCAATAACTTCCATCACGCTTTTTACACTAGCTGTCACTAGTTGTGGTCTTCGAATTAATATTATAAAGGCGAATGTATACATTATGTTATAATTATATGTTATAGGTTAGACCTTGTCCTGGAATACACAACAATACTTATTGTTCCAGGAATGTGTTTCCTTTGGATATTTTTTTATTTTCAAGTGGGTAAAGTCGCAGGCAGAAGCTGCTTTTCAATGAACCTCTTAAGAGTACTTTGGTTCGAGTGTTTCCTGTAATGAGAGGTTGATGAATATAAAATTATTCAAGCACCGTATTCATGTGAATTTGTTATCTAGAGTGGAAACGTGATAATATCGCTCTACTGTCTATTATGCAAGTTAATAGTTAACAATAAATACAATGTATATTGCCATTGTCAAAGGTTGAAGTCTTATCTCGGTCGAGAGACATACACGAATGCATATATTATACAGTTTTGAACTGTATATAGTTGTTATACAAGTGAATATTATTAATTTAAAAGTTGACGAAAAGCAAATTGGCTTAAAAAATTTAATACCAGAAATTGATGATGTTATAATTGAAGAAATGTAACAAAGAATAAATAACCCAAATAAAGGTCAATCTAATAATAAAAATGTGATGAAACTAAATGAAACTGGGCTATCCGTAATTTATGTGCTCAAAGGCATATTAAACACTCATTTAGTGGCTTCTCCGGCAGATAACGATGGAATGCGATCGTGCGCTGATATAGAGATAAGAGATAAGTGGTTGCGGTATTGTTTCGAATTGAGCACGCAATGAGACGAGGCTTGATGGATCAAAGTTCAGTCAGGAAGCGAAGTTGAACGCAATTCAGTTTTAATTTCTCATCGTTGAATTAAATAACAACGTGGGGTAAAAGATACTTGTCATTTGAGTTGGTTGAAGTTAATTTACGGAGATTGGCATTTGTGGAAGATACTGTCTGTTTTCATGCAATATTTGTGCAATTTGGCTGACTTTGTTCACATTCAAAATTCAACACCTACCTTACTAAGTACCTACTTAAACTCAATTTAAGATCTTTGTATGCCGATCGTTTGATAGGTTACTCAATAATGAATACAGGCTATCCATCAACCAAAGAAAACCACAATTATAGAATTTAAAAGTACTTAAGTTGACGTACATGAAGGTCAAAGTCGTTTGTTGATCTAAGATCAATGACACTTAAATTAGTAACGATAATTATAAGGGTTTTACAAATATTTGCTTACCTGAACAATATTTATCGCGATTGTAATGACAAGCAAAGGTCAAAAACACTTCCTTACTTACTGATTGTAATTTTGATTATAACAACAAAATATTTTTCATGTCGTAATCAGGGTTTATTTATATTTTGTCGTTTAATTTCTGTGTCATTGCAACTGCATTTAAAATTCTTCGGTATACCCCTGAATTAATTTTCAAATTATTGTGTGGACTTCCATAAAGTTATCTTAATTCCTATCTGGCATTTAAGGTTAAGAATTTCTGGCTTCAACTTTCTCGGGTTCGGCGTGAATTCAGAGAAAATGATAAAACCATATAGGAGGCCATTTGAAATAGTTTCCTGTTACCTATGAATACTAGGTTATGGTCTTTAAACATCTCACGTCCACATTCGCACTCCGAATACCGTTATCACGTCGAATCTGCATTCGTTTAGCGAGAACATAGGAACATACGTGATTTTACCTTCGCAATGTATTTTTGAGATGTTTATTTAAAATCGTGACTTTCAAAAAAACTTAATCTACATATTATTATTTTTTATTTTGTTATTGCGTTCAGAATTAAATTGATTAGATTCAGAAGGTGATGTATTTTAGCTAACTAATTCAATTTTAGGAATTAGTTCCAATTAAGCCGCGATTTTAGAAAGGACTTAAATATTCCAAAATACCTCATTTAAACTAATAAACAATACTTTATACCAAACAGTACAGTATAAAGGAAATGATCTTTTAATTAACATAATTTTAACGAATGAACCTTGATATTTAGGTGCAATTAGTTTGCTCTCAACTGTCAAAATATTGAGGCGGTTATGTCTGAGACATTTAAGAATTTGCTACAACGTATATACTCGTAATTGTTACTTTAAAAGGTCCGGAATGCTTTGTTTCTGCTATAGAATTCAATTTATCTGAATATTTTCGGGTGTGTCAGAGTAAATTTTATATAACGCCCCAACTTCAAATTTATATATTCTCAATAATTGGTTGTTTAATAGTTTTTATATACCCACCTCTACGTCAAATACCTACCAATCATCACTGTAATTTCTAATAGGAATGCGACAGACGTCACAGTCGCTAGATAGACTAGCAGCAATCATCAACGATAACCTTCATTCTGCCAATTGACGTCAATTGATTGATAACTCCGGTGCAAGTAAACAAAAAGATACATTAGAGTGATCAATTACCGTACCCCAAGACCTTAGACCTGTGCAAGCGCAAATTGATGTGGATCTGCTCGAAGTAGGGAGATTATAATGTACTCTGTCATTATTTTCATGTCTGCTAGATGCTTTCTGTCAAAATGTCGTACGGTTAATAGTTATTCGATTATATACTCGTATTGGATTAATGTTATTGTGTTCTACTTTTGTTTGGGCTTTGTAGGTTTGATTATTTTTTATTTACATATGTTATCCGTTAATTTTCGGAGCCATATTTGCTTTGATTCTATTCCCTTTCAGTTTAAATTCTGCAATTTTCACATTTTACCTAGAAACGATGACGTTTGAGCTTCTAACATGACTCAATGTTTTCTAACAATAAAGTTATGTTGTAAAATAGTTGTTGATATTCTATCTCACTACAAAGCTCGCATAACATGTTTGCTTAGTCATAATACCAAGAAAATGGCATTCTAGCATCATTTATGTAATCCCCACGTGTTTTGGTGCTCAAAAATATGTAAACAGATATCGTAAGATGAACTGTGGCCGGAAGGGGTGAGCATACCTGAAGTAACGCAGTTGCCTTTGCAGGTTGGGTATTTGTAATTAAGGAATATTTGTAAAAGTTAATGAAATTACAAGATATTTCTTATCTGAGGGTATTGGTAATTTGGAAGAAAAGCGTCGCAAAGGGAGAAAAGAATCAATGTTAAAGCTGAAGTTTTTGCCATCCCGTAGGCTGTGTTCTGTGGTTACACTACTATATAAATCTCAAGTTTGTTCACATTCTCGTAGGCACAGAAAATATCTGCCCAGGAAATTGTAACACACAACGGTATCTTTTCTCATAACTCTTCAAGCTATTAGGTTAAACAACCTGCATGAATCAGATGGTCAAACACGCTGTAAAAGCGAGCCACATCAGGATATAGTGGTCAGGGATTTATGATATGGCCGTCTTGGTTTGAGAGTTTGCTTTAGATTATGATTTCAATAGTATGGCTTAGAATTTTTAGTAGCTTTGGGTGGATGGGAGAGAATGGAATTAATATCTACTGGAAAGTTCTTTTTAAACAAAAATTAATATAGATTTACTCGTTCTGTAAAAGACATCAGCAATCGCATTCCAAAAGGTGACATCGAGGTTAGCAGCAGGTCCTAATCATAAGAATACACTATAATAAGTCTGGATTCGGCCAGAAGAATGGAACAGTAAAGACGATAAACTTAATGAAGACCATAAAGTTTAATGCTTTGGACCGCCCAAACATCTTCTGCAATGGTCAAATACCTTTCTAACACGTTAGCCACGAAATTGTAATACACGTTGCGTGCAAACACATCGAAGTGATCGGATATTGCGTTCCGATGCGTGAGTCAATCTTTCGATAGGCGCTCCAATTCTGCGTAGCGAGTTGTTCCGCGAATAGACGCGTGCGCAGGTTTTCAGTTCTGTTTTAATTTTGGTGTAAAACATGAGTTTTCTTTTTGGGAATTGTTGGAAAAAATCAAGGCTAAGTTAGTGTATGTTTGAGGCGTTACAAGCAAGACGTTTTGAAAAAGCCAGGAATTAATAATAAAAATGTAATAAATAGAAAAGATACTGGTAAAGCTGATGGTACCTTTAAAGAACATAAACAATATTAAAGGATATTCATTTAAAAATATTAAAATGAAGTAAAAAATATAAAGCTACACCAATAACCGAGAGGCTGTTTTATGACCTCATAAACGATCGACACATCGTAAATCGGTATCGACACTTGATGCTCCATTTCATACTTTTAAGATAACAAAGACATAAGCAGTAAAGTTGTGCATATTGTACGTTTTACGAGAGTTTTATCATAGCAGATAGCCGAACAGGCCATCAAAGTCACTTAGCTGTAGATAGGACACGTCTAGTCAAGTCGCAAATCGTCTTGGAGCTTTGAACCGATAATACTAGTAGACTATAGCTTTTTGGTTTTGTTGTATTTGTGGCTGTTCTTCGCATAGGTTTGTATTATGTCATTTTATTCAAGCTTTTCTTGAATCTTAAGTTCTAAGTGCGACCTTGTGTGCTTAAAATATACCTACTTAATGATTTTTTTTTTTCGATTTCGATTTCTAAATCATCTGTCGAATACCTTTTCACAATGGAACACTTATGTTACATCCATCGTTATATTAACGAAATCGTTAGATTCTAACATGCGAGTGGCATATAAAAATTCACCGACTTATCTCGAGTACATTGAGTATATTAGTACAGAAGCCTAGCCACTATAGGGACGTGCAAGCATGTGCACACAATTAAAACAAAACACTTTACTATCAAACAACATACGGTTCGAGCAAAAAGAACCTCTATAACTTAAAGCATAAGGTGAATCTAAAAAAAATCGAGTAGAAAATTTAACTTTGTTCAATCGTATACATGTTCAAGTCTAGTATGGACGCATTTGCGCAAAAGAGATGTGACTAGCACTACCCGAAGAGTTTAGCAATATGAATAAAATCGTGCATACTAATTAGCAAATAAACTTTCGTATAGAATTCTAATTGGAACGTCGCCTACGTAACCTAGAAACAAGCTTCGATAATTGTTCTTGTTAAAGGTGATAAATAAAGTAACGGATTAATCTTTGTTATAAGCTTGATCGACGATTGTATTTTGTGCTCGATAAAAGGCCTTAATGAGAGCTAAGTGATGAAATCTACTCAATCGTGTACTGAGAAAGAGAACACTGCTTAGGCAAAGTATATTGCAAAACAAGTAAGAAATATATCGAGTTACATATTTAAAACCTAGTAAAATTTAAAGAAATAAAATTTAGGTAACATTTTAGCGAGCTCAAACGATTTTGACTACAAAATCTGACGATTTTATTTCCAGTCCTGCACTCACAGTATTTTTGCATACACTCCAGGTATTTCCGTCGTATCGTGCGATTACAGAATTAGACTTGGTCTATAAGACATCAGTCCTTCGCAGAAGCATAAAATTTCTCATGTCGCTTCCTAGAACCTACTCATGCCACTAATTTTGTAACATGGAATGCGGTTGCGTGTGCTAAGGAAAAATGTATCACTCTTTTGGGAATTAATGTTTTAGGTAAATTACCGGCAGTTTGAATTGTGTATATTTTTGCATGTTATGAATCAATTATTTTGATTTGAAGTATATTGAGGTCTTACTGTGAATATTTTCCGGATATCTGAATATTATTTATCTACCAACCCACATACTAAGTTAGGTTCTGATTTTTTTACTCTATATTTTCCAAATTATCATAATCATTTTACACTGCAAGGCAGAGATGCCATCTGATCTACCTTTCTGTTTCCTTCCTTCAATTATAATTATCTTATCCCACCTAACTCTTTGAGCACTCAATCTTATAGTAGGTAGTCAAAAATATTTCCGGGAAGGATCAGCAAGATTTGGCATGTTCTTCGAAGTGTGCGCATGTGCCACTTGTCGTGTGCCACTGCGCTATCCGATTACAAAGGACCTTAACTTTGCCGGTGCTTTTAAGAATTCATAAGAAGTGTTTCTTTTACTAATCTTATTGTGAGTTTTTCCCTAATCACATCTTTGTAGTTGATTTTCAATATAAGTAGATTTTGTTTTAAAGATGGTAAATTGTTAAGTATCTTACCGCTCCGTTCGCTTCCCGCAGGTGGGGAGAGAGGGTATATCAGACTTTTGCTTACTAAAATCACCTATGTTCCTTTTAACATTGGCATTCTTGGGCCTAATAAGTAATCCTTTCAAACGATGAAACGATTTTAGAAATTTAATAAATTTAAAGGGCCTTTCATTTATATAGTAAAAACCATATTTACGACTGCTTAAAATCTTCTTGCAAGAAACTGCATGTCTAAAAGCCAGCCTGATAAGCCTCACATAAAATGCTTCATCAAGATTTCTCAAAGTGAATACTAAAACAGGTTTCCATATTAGGAGCTAGAATTCCTGTCTATTACAGCATTCCGGCTTAAACCGTAACAGGCCTATTGTTTTCATATCTCCACTTCAGTAATTCGATCATCCAGCGTCACTTTCGGTACCACCGTGATGTCACCTTTGTTTAGTATTACTCCAACAATAGAGCCCATATTTACTTTTTATCTTTGTCATTGTGGTCATTGTAATGTATTTTTCTTTTAACCTATAACAGTATCATTAACTGTTGTCCGTTATCTTTTTTAGATGGAATGCCTTTGGTATGTTAATACAACATTGTTTAATTTAATCTTGGTGTGGAATGATGTGTAGATGGATGATATGAGTTCCGATCTATAGATTTTTTAATATATCAAAAATAACTGTTTTATTTACAGATGCAGCTTTATTTACATTTACAATTTTGATTCCTTCTCCTAATATTATTGCGGGTAGCATTACTTAAAATCATCCCTTTTTGACAATCTTTATCAGCGAAATCAACATTACGAGTGGGTAGCAAAGCAACTTACTATTCAAAGCCCTTCTAATTGCCTTATTGAATAAAGATTTAGAGCCGAGAACAGCGTGAAGATTTGTCTAATTAATACAATTACATTCTCAAATGCAACTCCACGGATCTTTGTTCCCTATATTTACAAACTTTGTCATTCAACGAAGACTTCTCCTGGCTTCATTGTCAGCAGGCAACTGCAAATTCTGTTTAGCATTGCATTTATTCAAATGCTGAGCAGTAAAAGACGCTAATACATATTTAATTGAGCACGCCCTGTACATTTAATGTGCGCCGTAACAATTGGTTATGGGGCTAACAATTTTGAAATCGCATTTTCAAAAAGGTTTTTATGCCATTTTGATGGTTTATGGGACCCGTGTAGATTTTAGAAGATGAAAGAAGTAACGTATGAGAGTTATAGTTCCGGTTTCTTTTGACTCTATGCACTTAAAATTACAATTTAAATTTAGTTATTCAAAGTTTTCAGTCGATACAAAAATGTGGGCGTTTGTGTTACCAACAATGGTTAAAAGTGATAGACTAAAATAATGTTAAAACTTACGTTAAATTTAAATCACGAACATGAGCTTAATACAGCTCACCAGTTTTTTACGGAACCCTAAAAAGGGATAAGCATAATTTGTATTATTTTGATTGTGATGGTACTAAATTGATGGTTGCTGCGAACGGTTATTATTTTTGACCCGAGTCGTTCCTGGAACCAAGGTCGACGTGGACCGTAGCCCAAGGCACCACAGATGAGGGGGAGGGGCAGCTTCCAGATCCTTTTTTTAACCATAGACAAGGTTGGTTTGATATTTCGGAGGTTGAGAATACGTGTTTATGGTAGCTTTGTTTAATGAACTATAATGATATGGTTTGGAGTTAAAGGCATGTTTGGGTCTGATGTTGATGGCAGCGCACCAAAACCTGTTTTTCTATGAAATAGTTGTGAGTGTGGCTGACTTTTAGAGTCAGTTGAAGAAAACCAATTTGACAACGTAATGCCTATGTTTTTAAAGGCGTTCCACTTATATCCAAAACATGCCAAGTTCTTGAACCTGCCTCAACGTTTTTAAAAAACATACATTACATAAAAGATGTTCGCTTTGCATTCTGTATAAGGCTCTTTCCTGTGCGAGGCACCTCTGTCCACATTCTCGGAAACGCCCGATTACGGTCATTATCATTACAAACTCACAAATGTCAACATACGTGGTTAATCTTGAAAGCAAGGCCCTAAAACAATGCCGGTATCCTATTTTTTGGCATTAAATGTGTCAGAAATTGTTAAAAATAATTTTGGGCTTTTGATCTTTATCCTTTCTAAAAGTTAGAAGTACTCATGATTGCGTAGCTTGATATTTCCATGAAATTGGTATCAATGTGTCATATTTAGCCAGATAGTTCATCCTACACGACTGTATTGGCTCATAAACTGAGGATGAGCAACATGAAAAGATAAATGTTATGTAAATACAATTCTATTTAACTGCGTAGCCACAGAAATATAAAATAACAGGAAACACTGACATTCCATAGGTACTCATCTTTGTCCAATGAGACAGAGTGGCTGTACATGAACTTTGATAAGTTCTCTATTTATAACTTTCCTATTACAAGTTGGTATGCGTATGTTTGAAGTCAATGATTGTATTAGCAATTAAATTACAAATGTGCAGTTAAAAGCTCAGTATAAGAACTGAATCGTCACCTCTATGCTTCTGAAAGAGCTGTGTTACTTCGCCCAATTTGAAAATATAAAAATTTGTTGGGCCAGGGAAATTAATCAAGGCTGACCTGTATAAAGTCAACATATTTTATATTTTAGTCGGAGGCAGTGCTGCTGTTCAAAACCAAAATCGTAAAAGAAGCAGTAAAAGTTATAGGACCATGTAGAGAGAATACAATTCTATAGAGAAAAGTTACAAAGTTATTTAACAATCCAGGGCTGGAGTCTCAAGAGTAAGGGGTCTAAAATTAATATATTCAATACTTGCTGCTGCCAGCGACTTTGCTTACGTGAAGCTACAAAATGATCCCAAGGGAACATAGGTACTACCAGGATAAATATGTCCTTTTCAAAGACATACTTGTGTGCCAAATTTCATCCATATCCGTTCTGACATTTGAACGTGAAGGAGTAACAAACATGACTCACATACTTACTACAAAGTTAGTGTGATATCTAAAGAATTTACTGCAAATGATCCTTGTCTGGTATTCGATTCAAAATGTATGAAGTTGGGCTTAGGTCCGGTCGATCTGGTAACGCTTGTTGAAGGGATAAATCCAGTAGACGACGCTTTTCATAAATTAATGGTAAAGTTTAAGACCGATTAATACATACTGTCTTTTAACATCAATAATAATTCATCATCGCCTGTTTTCCCAACTAGCTTGGGGTTTGTTTCCATTCTAACCAGATGCGGCTGAGTACCAGTCTTTTATATAAAGTGACTGCCTATCAGACCTCCACAACCCAGTTACAAAACAATAATTCATAAACAGCAGAACAATAATAATGATATAGTATTAAAAATACTTCTCTCTGTACATTTTCCTCGAACGTAAACTACAGCACAACAACAAAACCATCACCCAACTCCATACCTGCATAACCGAGACGGGCAGCGATTAAACTGAAGTGTGCACGGCAGCGGCCAAGACTCATCATTACACTAAATTTAAAACGAAACAAACCGTCCATAAATAATAGTTATGATACAGCCACCAGGTTACGCTGCAAGCAAAAAGTATGAGAGGGACGATGGAGGGCCGTGTGCCAGGTACACGGGGCGATGTAGCAAGCACTTTATTTTATCAGACAAACGAAGGAAAATATTTGTTGGGCAAGTGAATTATGACAAAGACTTGGCTGAGAATAGTAATGTTTTTCAAGATTGATGGTGACAATATAGAAAATATATAATAAGTTGAATATTATAGAATTGACGTTAGTAATCTGGGGTAAATTTATCAAATACCATGTTGATTAAAAAAAGATGATTTAAAGAATAATAGATGTGATAAAACACGAAACGCACAAAATATTCGCAAGATGGCGTTATGTTAGAATAATATCAATAATGGTGAAGCGCCTGCTTACATTTCTTTGTTTTCCACTAAGTTGTCAACGCCACAATTTGTATCATAAACAATTTAACCGTCGCGTGTAAGTATATCACAATACATTCTTTTGTTTTAAAACCAGAACTTTCGCGTTACCTCAGATTTTGAACGCAGCAGCAACAGATACACATCTTTGCTCCGACAGTTTTTTATTACCTCTACAATGTTGCCGGTGATAAACGACACAGTCGATAATTTATCAGAAGTATTGCTTTCAACCAAGGAATCCCAATCCGCATGCGATTCTGGGTTTCGAAATATTTTAATTGAAAAAGGAAACAGTAATGTTCGAGGTGTCAGGTAGCCATGTATGGTACTTTAGCTTTTTAACGTAATTAAAATTTTGATCAGAACTGTTGTTTAGACAAGTTCGTCTACAAAATCGTTCTTAACTCTACTAACTATTTGTGCCTGATTGGGGTTATAATTGAATATGATGCTGAGGTTATAAGCTATGCCATGCCTCATAAGAAAACATTGGGTCGTAAATCAGACTCCTCGAATGGCAAACATTCACCAAGCTTGACATTTGATAAAGTTGGTTTATCCTGTAAAGAAAACAAGCAGCAAGGCAATATAATACATTAATATGACACATAGGATACTTAATTTACTAAGGGGTAATCAGAGTCCTATACCGTAACGGTCCGAACATACGATCAACCGGTTATAGGACTCACTACATTGGTCCTAATTGCAGAGTGTATTTCAAGCACAGGCAATTTTAGAGGTTTAAAAAGAAAATTAGCATCGCTACAAGCAGTTATGTAGCCTTTTTATGAAACACGGTATTATTAGATCCTAACAAATGAGGCTGTATTTTGAAGACACGTAATGCCAGTGGTTGAGGACAAAAACCAAGATAATTGTAAGGCTTTAGAACATTTAATGATAAAGCAATTTAAGCAAATCTTGAACATATAAACAGGTCTAAGGCATGGGAAAAACTGTAGAAATTCCCCGTCTGTCGTAAGACATTTACTGGGATTCCAATGATTGGGAAAACAACAAATTCTAGTTAATCCAGTTTTGGTTGTATTTATGAATAGTCAAATGGGTATTCCTTGTCGGCAAAGAAAACTTTATTACAGTAATTTCTTCAAATATCAACGCTGTCTTTGCCGTTTTGGATTTTCCATTTATTCTGCCATGAGTACGGGTTATTATAATACCTATGATGAAATGATTGGACCTCAGATAATGTCACCTTTCTTGTGGGATGGCACCTAACCTGCCCACAACGCGGTAAATGCCAACTACTTGCCTATACATTTGATTAAGCACCCACTTCCTTGTATGAAGGACATAGCTGTAATAATCACCTTGTTTGACATTACTTCATTTCAATTCTGTAAATCTACTAGAAACTGCATTCTTGGATATTTTTTTTGGAATATGTATATTCAGTTACTTTTTAGTGTTATCTTTACCTTTCGCAAAAACAGCAGATGTTAATTCTTTTATATTTATAGGAAATGAGAAGTTAATTGTAACATTAGAAACATGTTTGTGATCTGCAATGACGTTCTTTACTTTAATTGTACGTCAAACAATACAAACAAAAGTATGATGCGATGATGACTAAATGTTGGTGCATCATTGTTTTTTGTTATTACTCATGTCGTAATCCTATTCATTAATCTCATTCAATGACCATTTTTTCTGTAGCGACAATAATTCGCTTTATAGACTGAAACTCGTCGTTACTGACGTCAATGTGAAAAATTATTGTAATACTTATATTAATAACATCTCTTGCAGATTATAGAACAAAGTTAAGATGTAAATGTAATTATTCTAGGACAAAGCATTGTCAATGTAGGTTCATACATTGAACAGAATCTACAGTGTAATAATCATATTATTATGGCTTCCGCACACAATGCCACTTCGTCTATTGTTCCATTCATAAGCATCTCAGGTCATAAGTCCAACATCTTTGTGCTTCATCGAATAAATTTCTCGCACTGACTCAGTCATACATAAGTTAAAAAACGTAAATTTAAATCCACGCAATTGGAAACACTAAGAACAAAGAAATTTTCTCTTCAACATTACTATTATCGTAGCGCATTACGATATGCGATAAGTCGTTTTTAGACCACGTCAATCCTAATAAAATTTGTTTACGCAATCAGTATTAGGTAATAAAGTAACACATGGGTGGAAAGCTCGTATGGTTCGCGTAAAATGTATGACGCCATGACCCGACGTGGCTTTGACTGGATTTTGGTTTCGTTTAATATTTTTTTCTTTATATTAATAACAATCTTTGGTTCAATGGAGTGTTAAGAGTTTTAAAACGGCTGGTCCCACATATTCTAAAAACACAGAAAATGGTTCCTTTGATATTACGTAACACTAGATCAAAATAACACACACAATTTAGAATTATTATTTAACACTTCGATCCACAACTACCCAACTTGTTCATACAAAAGTAGACTCTAAACATCGGAATTAAGGCCTATAGTGGCGTGGATGTGAGAGGACACCGGTGTCCTCTGAGCTAGGACAGATTAAAATCATATCTGTAGGCTACGAAAATCCTGTTACTTTTATATAACCGAGCATCCGGCAACCAGTGGCCAATCTATCTGTACAATAAAATTTCATATCATTCGAATACACTCATTTAAATCAGATATTACAGTAATTAGTAATAAATTGGATAATTTTCTCCTTGTGCCCCGTAAATTGATTCTTGCTAACGAGATGTTAGATAAGCTAGTTGGTTGTGTCGATGAACGTAATACTTAAATGAATATTCAAAATGGTAGGCATGGGCAATTAAATAAGACTTTCATTGTTGATGTACATTACAATACATAATATATCATTAAAGTAGTAATGTGTAGGTACGACTAAAAAAATGGCAAAAGAGCATGCTGCGTATATTTACATGGAAAAATGATATACCAATGATATTAATGCTCCCTCAATAAAATATGTGAGAAACAGCATGTAATACAATTAGTATTTAATATCCATTGGCAATGATAGCAAAACTTGAGCGTAAACGGACATATATGAAGACGATCTATATTCTGACTTGCTCTAAAAAGTCGATCTATATGCGGTCCCGCGACGTAGGTATCGCCCATCCCTAATTGGCAGTAATAACCATGACACAGAAATTGATGTACCTGCTAATTGGATACAGCCGATCTTGGTCTTGTCCATCGGAAATCGTAAAGAAGAACGTTGTCGTAAAGTTGTCAGGTTGACAGGCTGGTCGGTGGTACACATATGTCTGTTGCAGCATCATGCATAAACTTTCTTGAGCACTATTCCTTACCATGAACCAACGTTTCTTTATACGTATAAGTCAGGGAAGGATTAACATTTGAGATTAAAGTATGTGGAATAGGAAACCAGTTTGTAGTTTTAAGTGTGGTCATAAAATAAGCCAAAATTAAAATTAATAATCTAGAAATAAACGACAGCAAAGGCAAAACGATAGCTAGACACTAGCTAACCATAAAACAGGTCAACACATAATTACAGTGGATGTACAATATCGCATAATATTATAATAAAAGGCCGCTGAGTTAGAAACGGGTCGTTTGTTAATGTAATGCAACGTTGGGCTACCGTTCGACTGGCTACCGCCCAGATAATATATTGATTCTAGATGCTGGCTTGATTATGATATATCTGCCGCTCGTATTACACGCCGCCTCGCCCTATACAGCCTTCGGGCTGTAAATTTACGAGGATGCGTGGGTTATTACGCCAATTTCATGGGCCATGGACGGAGAAAATTTTGTGTTAACTAATTGCACAGGTCATCTGATAGCTACTAAATTGTACAATCTATCATTCACAGATTAAACGTAGAAAGTTTAAAAGCATTATTTCAATACGTCCCATAATAAATGGACATTCTCTCCAGCAGTTGGGAACGATACATCTAGATAATATGCAAAGCGATTCTTCCATTTTTCATCGTAAACGCACCCGTGCACTAGAGGAATTGATTAAATCCATTAACATACCGTCGATATAAATCGTCTGGGTCTATGCATTTGTCATAAGAATCCAATGACATGTATTTTAATCTCCATGCAAGCGTAACTTCGCGTCAGTGTAGGCAGATTTGAATATTTGATTATAATCTATACTATGAAAATATTTTACCAGTATTTTTCATCAATCATTGGAATGGTAAGCTAATTTGTATTGTTCGTTTCGAGTTTCGTGGTCTTTAAATAAATTTGATTAAGTTTAAAGTCCTCTTACTCCAAACTTACATAGTCAATCAAGATCGTGTTCTTTATAGTAAGTGTAGCAAAATTTTCCTGACTTATTAAAATGAGACAGAAACATAAAAGCTCATAGTCTTGTTATTTCACTGTCGACTATATCATCTTTCTACATCGAGTTGACAACCTCACAAAAGACCAACGAACAAATCTCCTTTCATATTCAAATACCATTTTCAATCCTTTGCAACCATTAAAACACGTGCATCATACAGTCATACCCTTGGAATGTTCAGAATGGGGATCAGTTGTACAATAAAAAGCTCGAAAGTACTATACGATGACAGAGCATCCAGCGGTAAAATTTTTCTTTGGTATTTTTATTGTAACATTTTAGTCTTCAAAGGTTTATTACGATGATTTAAAATTTCATATTTGTTGTGTGTCTTGAGTGGTAGTGCATAACTATTAAATTAAGTCATTGAATCCTTAATCGATTGTTATATTTTCTTGTTTAGTATAATTAGCCATAAGTACCAGAAGAAATTAAGAAAATAGAAATGAAGAATGAAGAAATGTCTTAGTATGTCGCTTTATTCTGCATGGCGTAAATTGACGTAACTTTTTTTAACGTCAACGTGACTTTAAAAATGTTCTTTTAAGGATCTTCCTTTCCAATTATGCCAGTTTTCAACACTATAACTTGTTAAACTTATTTTAACTTTCGTTCCATATTTTTTCCTGCAAACTTAAGTGTCTTGTGCAATCAAATATAAAAAGGCTTTTGTTTAAAATCCACAGTTTTATCGTTGGCTCGTATAAAACATGTAACGGCCATAACATTAACGAGTAAAGCCATCGTTATCATGAGAATGTTGGAATTTTAAGAAGTACCTCTCGATACAGTCGCGTGGACCACGATGTTTCACCCGGTAGCGTTTTAAAATTCACCTTGTAATCGTGAATGAATATTTTCGGGCCCAAACTTGTGGTAATGGCTTACAAGAGAAATGTGATCGATGCATTCGAGATAAATAAAATATGGGAATCGTATGTTTTATTTTACGAGCTGATTGGACATTTGCGATCGATGTCAAAACCAGAATTTTGGTATTTAATTAGGCTGTTTTGGTTAGTCCTGCTTTAAAAATGAGGACAGTAAAATTAATAGTGAAACTTTATTTCGTTCAGCATTCCATAATGTTAGCGTTTTAAAATTCCATTGGCACTTAAGCTTGGTATTAAAAATCCGATTGTCATAAAACGTCTTGTATAAATCTATAAAAATGTTGACAGCACTCGGGTCGTTGGGGTCACGAGTATATCGCATTCCTCTCGACAATTCTTGTAACATACTGTATAATTATAAATTATTATCTTGGACGAGATCTACTTCGAAGTTTTATGGGAAAATTCCAACATAGTTGATACGTTACGTTTATTGACTGCTGACGTAAGTTGGATTGAGGTTTAAAATTATCTCTAAGATATAATTACAGCGTCGACTACTCCTTATGGAGAAATATTTGAATCTTCCACATTAGGCATTGGTTTTCTATCTGGTTTTCTTTGCTTGTTTGCTGTTAATGTCTCTTAAATAAACGATTATCCAAATCTATCCACTGTTTTTATGGTGTCTTCATTCTTTTATTAATTTAATCAATAGCTATGTTTCTATGGAAATTCAGTGGTAGCAGAGGTTCCCCTTCCTTTCGTAGCTGTCTACCTTTAATACAAACTATAACTACATTTTTTTTTGTTACATATTCTACTGTACGACAACACGTGTTAAATATTGCGTGTTTTATACTCATGTAATTACTATGGCATGAGTAATACGAGATGGCCTGTAAGAACAAAGTAAAATAACTATTTTTTTTAACCTTGCTTTCAATGGGGCCCATGCGGATGAATAATTATTTCCCATTCATGAAGATTTTAGTTTAATTATGTAGGGTATACATTGAATTGAATGCTAATACTAAGGATGCATACAATTTCAAAAGAATTCTTAACGTGCAATTTACATGGGCCGGTTTAAATATTTAAAAAATAATTATTACGTACGTGCAGGCTACTGTATATAAATTACGGGTTGTTCTTTTCCCAATAATTGTAGGTTGGGGTATGAACAAAAATGTTGCGCTAATGTTATACAGGTTTGGCGCATCTGGTTCGTCTCGTCAAAGATTTAAGAGTCGATTGGAATTTTCTCGGAGTGTTTTGTATTTATACAATTTGTATTTTAATATTGCCAGCATTCATGTTGGGGTTTGGTAACTTATTATCAACAAAGACATTCTGATTTCTACGATATATTTTAAAGTCGTCCATCTTTTTTTATATAAATGACAAAAGTTTTATGATGTCAAAATACTTTAATTAAGCTACCCCAAACTGAGCACTCAAGTCCAACCCCAGTCGTAAACTAAAGAATTCTCTTGATAAACATTCTATACGTTTTATTTTAAACCAGTGACATTACCACACTCTTTTGACCCGATGCGTTCATGCTTCATTATAATTATAGACGCGTTCCTAACTTTTTAAAATGTTTTTTTTTTTACTGTGCGCATAGGCCGATGCAGTTAATGACACCATCTGTCAAAGCTGTACGCCGGTAAAGGTCACGCTGGTCCATACGATTACTTTGATATTTCTTAAGCATAAATAGAAATTAACATTTTCCCTATTGAAAATCGTAGAAATTATATTTGGTTGTCTTTGATACTCCAAACGTGCTAAGCTACGTATTTATTTAGCCTGGGGCCATTGATAATTTGGCTACTATAATAAAGTGAAAGTTAGACTTTTTTATCTGTTCTTTATTGAACAAAATGTGAAATGGTAATTAATTATGTAACGTTACTATCTCTTAAATTGTGTAATTACGTTGCTTATTAAATATAGATTACCAGAGGTGATCTGGCGCCATCGCATGTTTAGAATAATGGATAGGTACTAAACCTCATTTAGAACGTTGTATTAAGCTCCAAATTTGGAATTAGTAGAAACCGCTCAAGATATCTACATACTAGTAAAACAAAATAAGAAAGACATCAAGCTGTTCATCTTATAATTCCAAACAGACTGCAATATTTAAAAAATATAATCTTCAAATTCCTAAGAAGATTACACAGTCAACATCATAAGTTATTGATAGCAACTTACACGGTATAGCCATAAAGAATAAAATTTAAGAGCTAGTTTACACAAAGGATCATTTAATATTATCTAATCTCGGCGTAACTCAGTAGTCGAAACACATTGTCCTTTAAATCTCTGTCATAAAATTTAAACAAGTTTGACGCGGTATGTAGAACGGAGCCCTCTAGTGATGTAAATGAACCAGTAGTTGAAACTATGAAACTTGTGGTATAAAATATTGGAATTTGAGAGCCCTTAAGTGTTTCGATTAAAATTTTACTGACTGCTTTAAACTGCTTTAAAGGCAAATGACTTCAAATAACTGAAATGTGAGACTACAGCTGAAGTTGGAACAAGCACAATTCAAATATAGACTTTAATATGAAAGAATACATGAAGGGATTTAATGTAATAAACGTGAAATTATTTTGATAGGATCACTAATTCTCAAAACGTTTCTATACTTAAAGCCTTTCAAAATCAACGTGACAAAAATAATAGATGAAATTGTATATTCACAGATTTCACTTCTACATAACATTGAACGTAACATAAAATTCAACAAAAATAAAGAAGAAAAAATAAAAATCCATGTCCTATCTTATTTGTATTCACTCATGAGACATGTCGGTCGTGCATCAACGATGGAATGCGTCCTCCCAATCATAAGCAGATGACATGAGTCCCCGGGCGTCGCATTTTTAAGTAACACTCTAAAATGTTTCATCACGAATTGAATTATGGACATTATTCTGTTACGTGACTGCCTTTTGAGTCACAATTTCATTTTGAATTTGAATTACAGTGCTTCTTATGGGTTTTTAATTTCCATTGGCATATGAATTACAATTTTTCTTTCGTATATATACTTACGTATAATGCTTATATTAATAACGTATCTACTGAGATTTGTGTTTCTATAATTTGATGTAGACAAATATATCGTGATACCTCGTTTTTCTTTCGAGATTCTACAAAACTAATTTGAATCTCCTGCAGAGCTTTTTCAATCGGATTTCAAGTGCTGAAACATAAATCCAACTTGAGGCTAAATGTTCAGCTTATGGCTATAGGTCCGTAGCAACACGTACAATAAAGCGGGCAGGGCTGAAGGACGGGGAAGGCTGTCCGAGCCCGTCCTCGACCCGGCGAGCGACCTCAGCGCGTGCGCCCATTGTTTCACCGCCCGGCTAATGTTACACCCGTCGTAAACTTGCGTGCGCGCACCGTGACCAACGCTCCCAGCCAAGGTGGACACATTTTCTCATTTTACGAATTTGCATGCCTGTTTTTCCAGTAATCTGGAGTTATTACACTTGGTTGTCGATCCCGTTTGTTGAGTTAAAGTCTCAGTCTCAGGTCTGCAACATAACTCAAGATGCGGTCTTGAACGAGAATGTTTTAAAAACATTTTGTACGTTGGTTTTATTCCCAGCGGCTAGACATAACTATTAAAACAATTTCAATGTTGTTTACAGAATACTAATGCATTATCAGTAATCAAACACTTGATAGATCAGATTTGCTCTACGTGTCCCTCGTCATGAATACAGCATATGAAAATATTTTCACGAACGTTACTCCTCCGCATTTTCGGACATACATTTTTTGCACGGGCATATCAATCTGGATGTTAATCGGGCGAGTTCGTGTCGTCCCGTCGTAGGTACTTCGTGCCCACACGAGCTGGCAGCTCGTAACCCGAGATTGTTTTCGAAGCGGGAGACGCGTGCGCGCAGGACGACCTCCGCGCTGGACCTTGGAGTAGGGTTACCAGAGAAACTCTTTTTAAAAATTGTAATTTAGGAGCTTCTTTTGGAGACTTGGTATTTATTCTAATACGTTGCATATATCATCCGTGTAGCTGAGATGATTCCAGGTATTTTATCATACGACTTCCTTACATCCAAGACACAAACTTATATTTTTCAACAAATGCCGTTCATTTTAGGTTATTACAATGGCTTAACCACTTTTGTACGACTAAAACTCTGAATGCAATTCAGAAACTGGATTTACTTTCAGGCCGAGTCCTTTGTCTGGTAACCCTACCTTAGAGATTCAGGCACTCGCAATTATGTGTATTCATGCCTTTAACCGCGTTTGCGTTACGCGAGCTATGCGCATGTGGGCAGTATTTAGTACAGCCATATGAATAAGTATAAACTTGAAATGTAACACAAATAATGCCATGAAGAATGTCCTTAATTCTGACTTTACCCGCAGTGTTTTGTAGGTTTTTGCCTCCTACGCTTACGCGTTTGTGTTAAGGCTGCCTTGCTTAACAATTGTCTTAAGAAAGTTTTTGAATGTCTTACAAATTATTCGGTATGTTTGTTAAGTCTTTTTGTCACTCTCAATTAAATGTAAGCGCGTATATAGTTTCATTGATATCTTTCTCTACAGTGAATTCGAAATATTTCCTCCTTTCACGTAATGACTCATTAGTCAATGTTTGACCAACCTGGATCGATCTTAGATCTGTCAAAATTGCAAGTGGGCAGTAACAAAGGCTCATAAAGGGATGCTTAACGCATTGCCCAGAGGCACAGCATTTGTTCGTCTTCGTGCTTGCCTACCAAAGGCACACGCGTGATTTACGAGCTTGTTACCCATAGTGTAATTTGCCTGTTCCAAGTAAATTGTAATTTAGTTGATTTTCTATTTTCGTTGAGCAAAATTGATGATCGTGGAAACACTGTTCCAGGAGATCAATCTTTCGAGTACACATACAATTATAATGAACGCTCGTAAAAGATTGAAGATAATGTAGTTCAGGATTCTTAGAAAGAATCTTCAAGTTTTTTAAACTATGATAAGGAAACCCGACAAAGTGAAACAAAAACTAACCTAGGAATGTTCATCATCTAATTGAAACTCCAGCGGTTTTTTCCTTGCATCTACGTCTCCAGCAGTCATTGGTGCGTTCTTCCACACAACGGCGGTGCCTGTGCTATGAACAAACGTATTTATTGTATGGATGGCACGCGAATTCCTGGAACTCACGATTCCCATCCACGACAAAGGATCTTTGTTTTTTTTTCAACCATTTCTCACGAGGGTGTTCGCTCGTTTGTTGTTTTTTCAACAAATTCCAGAAATGTTTACGTTATGAAGGTCGTAGGTAGATCTGCATCCTGGCCGTGTATTTTTGTTTGGTGTGTTTTCCATTTTACGTTTTACTTTGTTAAATAAGTGCTAGGTGTACCGTTGCTACCCTGTACCTTTACAACTTAAAATTCTTTAAAAGTTTTACTAAGGTAATACCCACAACCTCTTTTTTTCCTTGTAATACCAATAAATGATTTATTGATCTGAGCTTACTTTGAATTCTCACTGGTCAAATACTAAGGTGTGAATAATCGAAGACTTATTATATCAAAAATATTTTAATAAAGAACTTTAGTTATTAAAATGTTTCTCAACCTCTGTAAGGGCAGTGATGAATGTCATTTCATAAAGTTTAGTGCGTGCAATTACAAGTATCTGGTAATAATAGCCACTTTGCCAGTGGACTGGCGTTCCAAACTGATAGGTTGATTACTATAAAAATATTTATGGAATTGATAATAAGCGTATACTATGAAATGAATTTTGTAATAGGATGCACTGAACTACAGAATGTTAAGGGCTACACC
Source organism: Leucania comma (assembly GCA_958295575.1). Classification (NCBI taxonomy): domain Eukaryota; kingdom Metazoa; phylum Arthropoda; class Insecta; order Lepidoptera; family Noctuidae; genus Leucania; species Leucania comma. The sequence continues at coordinate 14,066,314 of OY282477.1, read as the reverse complement.
ACATTGGTTGCTTCAATGGAAATTATTCCTTGAATTAATTCGCGTTCTGATTCAATGTAACTACAGTTTTCATCCAAGAACATGATATTTGAACATAGATATCGTACTCAAATCCAGAAATTATACAGATTTTATCAGAAAATAATATATTTTTAAGTTGATACGCTATTTAGTTACAAATTTAGTAAATATCTTATATTCGCAAAGGTATTATGTTACTCTTCTTAGGCAGTTTCCATGGATTCTTATTACTTATCAACATGTAATGCGTCAACCACATTAATCTTTAGGTACCTACTGAGTCATACTGAAAATCAAAACACATGCTTTTAACTAGTACACATTGATAAATACAATGCTGCCGCGTCTGTGCGAGAGTTGATTCTATGGCGCATTCCACGCCCGTAACACCGGGAGCGGTTGGACCCAATAATAAGAATATGAGCGTAAAAAACGAATACGTCAAACCGCGTGTTTCGTGCGCCCGCGCGCCTCGCCTCCCCCTCCACCGCCTCCTGTCATATTATTTTTTTACCATCGTTTTTTCTTTTCCCCCTGGAAGGATAATCGTGTATAACGCTAGACCGCATTCGACTCGAGTTTATTAATATGAATATTCGGTACATTCTTCTCTTTGTACGTACGTCTGTATGTATGATGGATGAGATTAAACTTGTGTGAATGCGTGTCCTTGATTTTTTTGTTGTATTGATAGTAACATTACTTTTTTGTACCATGCTCTTACGTTCACTTTGTATTTTATTTTTCATCGTAAATTTAATGGTGTCCATTTTATATTTCGTCGTAATAACTTTTACATGGAATTGCTAATTAAAAAGCCGAAATAATGAGTGTTTGGTTTGACACTTGATCGATCCATCAAATTGAAGTTTGTATTGATTGAAATATTATTGTGCCGAAGTAGGTTTTTGGTACATACCGTATTAAAAAGTAATATATTCATAGTTAAACAATTTATATTTATTAGTTGAATGGAATAATACTAATGAGTTGAATGTATACGTAACTTTCGTCGTGTTGTTGATAGCGCAGATGGCAGAGTTGTAAAAGCCTCGCCTGCGCGCCAGTTGGTCGCGAGTTCGATCCTGGCATAGTTCCACAGACAGTGTGCTACGTAGTCACGGTCTTCTAAGAACATGCAACAGAAATATTTGTGTCTCCTAGTAAGGTTTCTTCTTCTATAGAAGAATTTCTTAGCGGGGCACATATGACATTTTAGTTTTTACATACAGTCGTCTTGAATATTACTTTTTGTTTCTTTTTTTCGTTTTTTTTATATTTATAATTTAGGCTTTATAGAAAAGTAATTATTTTAAAAAGTTATAGTAAAATTTTTAGAATACGTAGGTAAACATAATGAGGAAAAATTGATCCGTAAATAAACTTAATTTATTACGTAATTAATTACTCATAAATATCAATTTACATTATTGTCCTTTAAAGTATTACTATTACTTTATTATTAGTTAAAAATATATCATGTTATGAAAAAGTTTTCGTAGTCGTGTCGGTGGCATCGCACCACAACTTCGTATTATGTTGTAATGGTAATAATTTCTGTAATATGGTAATGCCAGTGCTTGCCCGTGGGCTTGCTTCTTGCAGGAGATTGCTCTCGGAGAGGCCCGTGGCGTGTCTTGCCTTTATAATGTTGAGACAAGACATCACATTTCTTATATTTTTATTATTTTATTTCTTCAACATCTGCTAAAACAATAGCCTTTTTATCTAGAAGAACCTGCTATAAGACTTATGATCTTGTTTTATAAATATTTATAAAAAACATCTTAAGTCTACGCTATTCTTTTTCAACTTTATTTAAAACGTAAATAACTACACTGAAGCGTGGCTACAGACACCTGGTCTCCTAGCTTGTTTTATAAAAAGGTACATTTTTATCAGAAAATCAGCAATTTGTTAGTACTGAGCAACAATAGCGTAGGAAAGTTACACGGCTTGTCCGGTCTATGGTCATCGAGCGCCCAAGGGAAGGCAGGCGTCAGGTATCTCAGGAATTTTAATCGCATCCAAGCCCCCGGCCGCTCTGGCCGCCATCCGAATGTAATAAAAACAAAACTTGGAACCTCGGACCTGCTTGAATTTTCGGATATGAACAGACATTATCTAGCAAGACCTTCGGCTTTGTTTTAAACATTTAAACGCGTCAAAATGTGCTTCGTGAATAAAGAATTTTGTTAAGCGTGTAATTTAGAAGAAAAAAACCATGTGCTAATTCAAAATTATGCTTGAGTTAGGATAGATTAAATTAAAATAATTAAGTAGGTATAATAAAAAATAAGGAAATATAATTTTAATAGTTGTTCTTTTATAGTTGAGTCTAATAAAATTTACTGTAAATAATTGATGAATATTTGAATAATGCAACATTTTTAAGAAGGAATGAAAACTCGAATGTGTCGGTCGTTTACAGCAGATAGCCAACGAGAAGAAAAAGACGTAAAATTAGTTCCGTAGGCTGCAGGTGTGATAAGGACAGCTCTATAAGAAAACTTGTATAAGAAAGAAAGAGAGGCAAGTATGGCAGAGTGAGTCGAAAAGCAACCGGTCCAAGGGAGGCAGATGCTCTCACTAGAAACCCCCACGGCAAACTTACAGATTCCAACAATAAGAAAATAATTATTAAAAACAATTCCAGTAAAGCCTTTATCCAGATTCTGGCTTTCGCATGGGAAATAAAATTACCTCTCACGAAGCTTTCGGACGGAGCTTTATCTCACACATAGTCGGGGATATAGGCATGAGGAATAAGGTATGTAAATATAGGCAATTAAAAATAAAAGTACGTACTTAGTTAGTTTTTTTTTATTTCTTAAATGTTTTGCAGCGAAAACAATAAATCGTCTAAGAATATAAAAGTGTAGTTCATAAATTGATTGACTGAAAATAAGTAGACAAAATGCCACAAACAATTTCAGACTTTCTCCGAAAGGAGTTCTACTTTTTAGTATTATTAAATTTTTTCTGCAACACGATATAGAGTTTCAGAATCCTTTCTATCATAATTACATCTAATTTAGTAATTTGTTGACTCATAGAAATTTTGTACTGAGTTCTTGGATCTTCATGTTCAACCAAATTCCGATGAATTTCGACTTCAGCATTAAAACTAGTTATCTTAGATACATTATCCGTGTTATTTTCGTCATTACCTGAAATTTTACCGGTATTTCTTAGCAAAAAACACATGGAGCTATTAGTCGTACATACCGCACGATGGAATGTAGGCACCGTGCCAAATTACCTGCCTGTATACCATCATCTCGTTAACGTCGAGTTTTATGAATTATATTGCCTATTTTGTAGCTCTTGCTGACAGAACACTATACTTAACTGCGGTTTATACTGCACTACATTGAATTTTAATAGCACCGAGACAAAAGGAAATATGTAGAATTGTAGATAGAAGTTATGGAAAAGCATTTTTTAAATATTTGCATTGTATTCAATTCGTAGTATATTCGTATTGTATTTTACATAAAATCGCATTGCAGAACAACGTGCTCGCGTGTCTATTGTAAAATCAAACATGTGCGCACATGTGTGGCTTTAGAATTATGTGGTTAGTTATCTAGAAAAAATGCGTGCTATTCTATCGAACTAGCGTGAGAATAACTGCAGGCTGCATCGATCGAAAAACATTTCACGTGAATTCACTTGCTTTTAATTTTTTTTTTTACTTCCGAACTTCGGGTCAATACCAAGGCTCGGAGTCGGGACGGGATTGCAAATGCGTGTAAAGGAATTCCGGAACAAAAATGTGCGCTTCTACCTGCAGCCGGCAGATGCGCCTTGAGCCCCCTCCGCGCGCCTCTCGCATACCGCCATTAAACCATGTAAATTGATTACGTGGAAAATCTGAGAAAATCGCGCGCTAAGTACTGTGAGCGCGTGACCGCTACATGGCCAGTGTCACATGTGAAATTGCTCGGCTTTTTTGCATTCCGTAGCGCTGTTGTCGCCGCGGTCATCCGAGGATTGCTGCGATTACGATTGTTTATCGCCGCCTAGTTAACGAGCCTAAGCCGATTCTGAATAATTAAACAACTGTTACGTTTAGGGTTGCCACTTTATTGCTATTAATATTGCACATTAAGTGTTGAAGTTTTATGATGCAGAAATATGAAATCAAGTAGCGGATGTTTTATTATTTCTTCTTGACTTTAGTTGCAGTTATCTCTTTATTGTTTTCTGGGATTGTATTTTTTTTTTATCAAATCGGCTCTGAACGACTGCTTCGGTCTTGATTTGGACCGGTGTACTTTGTCATGGTACCTTTGCCTTTGAGCAATAACAAAAGTCGAGGTCTTAAAATTAAATTGAATTAAGTAATTTAGTTTGAAAATAGAAAAACCACAATTATGTGAATGATTTCGCATGAGGGGGATGAGGTCAGCGATGGTCCGTTAGTGCGTCGCCGCGCGCTGACACCTCGGCGGGCCGTGCGTTTCGATTCGACGAACTTATTACGACAGATGGCCGCGGCCCGGGAGGCGGGAGCGCCCGCGGACCCCGGCCCTTCGGAGAGATCGACCTCCGAAATGCGCCCGAGATTGCATTCTTTCGGCGGCGCGGGCGCATTCCACTGCGCGCCATCCGAGCTCCGCGCGCCCGCGCCAGTCGACGCGCGCCCTTTTGGGGGTTAAGATGTGTCCGTTGCGGCGAGCGCTCACTATGTGGTCCCAGCCGCCTCCCCCTGAGCCCGAAACGCAGACGATCCGCGGGCGCGCGCACACCTGGTGCCGCGGCTGTTTCGGAAGCCGCCAACTTGCGCGCATGGTCCGGCAGCCGCCCGAATACGGCGTCCGCGTCGACCCCTCGTCCGTCCGTCCCGCCGGCTTGTGCGTACGCGACGAACCTCAGTATCAGAACATAGACGAGATGCGCAAGCGCCCCGAGTACGCTAACCTCGACGAGATCAGTCGCGAGTTCGGTTACCGTCTTTGCCCTGAAGGTCAGAACCTAGAGGATGAAGCTATTTACGAAAACATACTGTCAGTGCGTCAGATACGTTCCGCGGAAGTGCGTTTAGTGCCTGTGTCCGAAGTGGCTTACTACGAAGGTCAAGGTTACGTGGCCACGCAGGTGCTCAGCAGGAATGGAACCTTCCCGCAGTGTCCACCGCACACCTGGAGTCGGCTGCAGCAAGCATGCAGGCTCAATGGATCGCTGCGACTTTTCACCGTAAATGTCACTTGTTTTTTCCACTCAAAATATGCTCACATTATGCCTAACATTTGACGCCATTCCTTCGAATACAATGCTCATAGTTACTTAATTATGATTTTTTACAGAACAGGATATAACTGTACGATGATTCGAAGGAGTTTTTATACGGATTCCAAACTAAAAAAGTCATTTCCCAACTTATAATACCGTATTTAACGCTGCTGGGAGCAAAAAATGCGTGTTTCGGTATTTTGATCTAATGACTCGTTAATTTTGTATGTGACTTGATGAATTTCGTATGGACTTGCGATTTTAACCTCATCTTAAAGAATTCTCAGTTCATTATTACGTTATTTTATTATTTTTATGATGCACGTATTCTAGCACATATCTTATACAAATATTTTCTTACAAATGTTAGGTTGAATAACAAGATTTGCTATGCGAAAAGATTTGAGATTAACGTTTTGTCCAACACGTAGGCAGCTGAACTAAGTTTATTTTAGCTGGTTACATTATATTTAACGATTTGTTAAATATTGATTGAGCTGTCGAAAGATGACTGGCGGGTAACACTTTTAAGATGTAGGTACTTCGAACCGTATACATCTCTAGCGTCAAGAAGTTCAACAATTTTTCACAGTCAATCAAACATTTTATAGCAATAAAGTCTGATGAAAAACATCGTTGAGTACCAGTAGCAAAATAATTAAGTTTTTATATACAGCTTTGTCTCGTAATTCAATCAATTTTTATGTTACTAACAAAAACTTCACTGACCAACTCATCAACATAATTATGTACCCTTTTTAAATCAAAGGAGCTCAGTATTTTCCTCTTAAAGAAATTATTGATGAAATTGAATTGTTTAATCGCTTGATTATTTATAGCCTGATTTTGGTTGTTGAAACTTAAATTAAGCAGTCTGTTATGAATTTTACAATAGTATGGGTATCTGATCATAGCCAGAGTTTGAGTCCACTTTTTGTTTCCTTGATGCAAATGGAATTGATTTGCAATATTAATCTGTACGGCAATTTAAAATCCGTGTACATAAGTCTTTATAATTTATGTTTCAAATTTGATCGATTGATTGTTGGATTGGTCAATATTGCGTTGGTATTCGGTCTAGAGGATATTTAGTTAGTGGGTTAGATTTTAAACCAGGATGTTGTTGTTAATTGGGGTTGGGATTTTGGTTATTTTGATTACTGGGACCTTTTGGTATGTAAAGATTGCAAAGTTCATTAGATGAAAATGATGCATTAACACTTCGATCGTAGGTATACTTAAACAAAGTTGAGATAGTTATGAAAATAACTATTAAAAGCCACGAGAATTACAAGTTCAAAATCATTCTTACTATTTATATTAAGTACTTGACAATGTATTCAGTTATTATAATATGGTAATACTTGTGGGCTAACTTGATACGGTACTCGCAGCTATGAGGCCCAAAATAAAACCTAAATTATAAGTTATTTTTGACTTATGAAGCTGTCCAAGCTGTAATTTCAACATCCTCTTATATTTTCAGAAACAAGCTGCTTTTTAATCGCTATTATTACAGCGTCGAATGTTATACTTATCTCTGTCTCTTTTTGTCAACAGGCGAAGAAGGAGATGTACGATGTAAAGAAGCAGAGGTTGTGTTTAGCCCAGGATGAGTACAAGCATTTGAACAATGCGCTATCCACGCTCGCAGCCTCTAGAACTAGTCGTAAGTATACCTAATAAATATACACAGAAAAAAGTTCAGAATCTAGTCCTTTAATTTTGCGCATCTCTGCGTCACTGTTTGAAGTGTCTGAGTAGTGCAAATAGAAGAAGAAGGCGAATCGTTCCTTCCCTGTAAGATTTTTTTTTCAAACCGTAATTTTCACTCAAGATTTGACAGATCGAGGTTATTGACTTTCCTATTCTTATTTGATATGCAAAGTACTAACAGTTCTTTCTACTGACCAATTGTATTTTTGGGTCCTTAATACTAAATTAGCTTTTCCGAAAATATCTTACATTTACATGTGTAAAATTTATTCGTTATTAATTTCCTATTTGGCATTTCAATCTAGTTAGGGCTTTGGCAACAAGAACTGAAAAACTTTACTTCGAAGCATTTTATTTTAAATTTATGGAAAATACTTTCCGAGAATGTAAGCCACTTAACCATCATGCCAATCGACCGAAGCTTTTATAAATTAATAATATACATATAGAGCTAAAAAAAACTTGCCGTCGTGGTATTCTGATCCAGATAGTAAATTGTAATGAATAAAAGTACTTAATACGTTTGCATATACTCAAGTAAGGTATGTGAATAAATTGAAAATAATCATTTTTGCCCTGTTTAGCCCATTGAGGTCCTTTTATTTTATTAGGGATCCGTCGCGACTAACGTTGCTAGGAAATCGAAAGAACTTTATCGAGAAGTTGCTATTGAAGTATCTGTTCTGGATTGCTTGTTCCATTACTTTGTTTGTACGGAACTTACAGAATAAGAATCGATTGACCACTTTTATTTTTCATCACAGCAATACTAATATGTCTGTCAAATACAATGACCCTGATGCGTATGTACAAGCGTTTCGATTTAAACTTTTTTTCTCCCAGTAAAACTTAAGTGTGTGAGGTTTTATTTTTATCTGATTCCATAGACAGTGTCCACATTTTATCGTAAAAACTTGCTTCTTAATGTTTATGCTCCGTGTCCGTTTATTGAATGTAATTTTTTATTTTATTATGGTCCACCTGACTGCATTATTTTGTTCGTTCTGCTTTGATGCCAAAAATTTGTTAATTAGTTCTTGACGCTCAATTCTTATTTGAAATGGAACCTTTTTTACTGGAACTGTAATATCTAATATTTAAAGAAATATTAGAGATTACAGTTCCAGTAAAAAAGGTTCCATAAAAGCAGTATGGCGACTTTGTAATATTAAAAATGAAAGCCTTTCCTTGTAGTACAAGAATGTAAAGAACAATAAATTTCATATTGACTAGGCAGCGAATACTGAATGGTGTCGATCTACCTTCAATAAATTTAACTAAACGATCCCTCTCCATCGCAGTGTGTTCATCCACGACGTCGATGACAACGACGTCAACCACGTCCCGGCACGACCCAGAGCTCCTAAGGTCGGAGGTGACGCAAGCCCGCGGCCGGGTGGCCCAACTTCGCAAGGAGTTAAGGCAAGCCCGAGCTGAGGTCGCCAGCGCACGCCGCGGAGTTGATACGCTTGCCGAGTTAGTATGCTTGTGTGGGAATGCTTTAGCTTTTAGATGGTGAAGACAGGTGGAAAGGACAGACTGAGAAAGGTTGCTGAAGCAGTTCTTGGAAGGTTGAAAATTTGGTAAGATATGACGATAGTGATTAAGAGCATCTTGGAAATGTGTCGACGTGATGGTAAGTCTAAGAAAGAGCAGTTGCTTTGCATGGCATACAAGAGTTTCAACCGATACCATGGTTTGTAAAGAAAAAATCTAAATATGGAGTTGACTTTAAATGTGCTTAATAGTAGGTAATAGTTGAACATCCATTTATTTATTAATTTTCTATTACAGAGTTGAGCAAAAAATCAGCGCTCAACAAGGCTGCTACAACATCACTGAAGCCCAAGCAATTATGACTGAATTGAAAAACATTCAGAAATCTCTCACTTCCGGAGAAAAAGAAAGGGCAGATCTTATGCAATCTTTAGCTAAACTCAAAGATGATTTAACGAGACTGCAACTTGGGGATGCATCACCAGATCTGTCAACCTTATCCCTTCCACAAGAGAAACTAAGCACTGCTTCCCAAACTGACCTTTGTGCTGACTTAGTTCCCATCGGCACGAGATTAGCAGAAATGGCTCGTGTTCGCCTACAATACGACGAAGCAAGGAAGAGAATACAACAGATACAACAACAACTCGCTGACTTAGAAGACAAAGTCCAACCTGGACAAGCAGAGTCTGACAAGGACAGACTACTACTTTTCCAAGAGAAAGAACAGTTGCTTAGAGAACTCAGGAGTATAACTCCAAGAACTAGATCTAAACAAGAGATGACAGAAATCCAAACGGAATGCAAGAGATTAGAACAAGACCTGAAAAACGCCTTCGAAATGTCGAACAAGTGCATCGCTGATCGACTGAGGTTACACGAAGAAAAGCAACTGTTACTCCAACAGTTGAAAGACGCGTTAACCTCAATGACAACCTTAGAAGGACAGTTGAAGACACTTTCAGCAAGTACGCTCTCAGTCTCAAGCAGTTCAAGTTTAGGGTCCCTTTCCACGGCCAGTAGTAAAGGCTCACTAAGTTCAGGCATCAGTTTTACCGATATCTATGGTGGACCGCAAATCGCGACGTCATTCTCAGCTGACAAGCCTATCGACATGGTCGATTTGCATCGAAGAGTTGAAAGGTGAGTGCAAAATACTTTTCCCTATTCAAACGTCAAAGTAAATTATTATGAACACGTTTGGCGATACATCAAGTGAATTTATGCGTCATCCGGATAGGTTTATGCAAATTTGTCGATTTAGAACCTTTATAATGTAGGATTATGATTTAAGTTTAAACTTGGAGAGTGATAAACTTTTTTGGATTCGATTCTGCTTTCTCAGTCCAAATATATTACCTAGCGCAACCTTTTAAGGATTGTGTAGTGCAATGTTCCTTTCTCCTAGAGTTACCAATTCATTACATTGCATATCTTCGCTTGTTCTACGTAAAGTTAACTGATACAAGTCTTGACATACCTACTAGCTATTGTTTTTTAAATTCTCATAATTTGAAAGTTTACAAGTAGATGAATTTATGGGCTTGACTTCTTGGTTGGTTATCGATTTTAAAACTAGATACTATGATAGTCTTTTCACTATTGCTTCTAAAGATACGTGGCTGATATCCCAATTGGCATTTAAAAAAAGAAGTGGATTTGTAAAGCGTTGTCTGTTACTCTTTAGGCCCCTCACCTACGGCGACATTTTGTAGCGATGCTATAGCGCGATCGCAACGATACAGTCGCGATGCTGTACTGCGTTAGTAGCGCGTAAATAAGACTAACGCGCGTTAGTAGCGATGCGCTTACGAAACGCGCGACAGGATTGCTACAAAAAGTCGCCATGAGCGAGGGGCCTTACTTAAAACAAAAGCTACCTCAGGTTTAATTCAATACTGAATGGGTTACTTCTAAGCAAGCGTGCTCTATTGAGGAATACATCGTCGTTTACCATAATGAGAAAAGGTGATCAAACGCGAGTCTATCGCGAAGACGCAATACATTCATTGTCATATAATTTTCAAGATTTTCTCGAATCATTACACCAAAGCAGTCTTTGTCGATTGCTTGGTCCAGACACTCTACGAAGATTGAAAACCGTTTTAAGCTCAACCCTCTTCCCTAGGTTACTTCGTGGCACAAGCTATAACGCGGAGAGCGCCACCCCTGGAGCCAGCAGTTCTCCTTCTCAGCCTTCATTGTCTCCAAGAAGTAGCCTTTCTTCTGCTAGTCCACCTCCGCCACCACCTTCTTATAACCAGGTATGTTATTATTGTCTTGTTAACTAGTTACAACGGGCTTGACGTGATTTAGAAGAATAATTTTGAGTTTCCAGTATTGTATTATTTGTGGTTACATGGAATTATCGCAAGGTAGAAATTATTTGATGACATGATAGCAACATTGAAGGGATTAAAAGGAGATATGAGCAACATTAAAAGCAGTAAATGAAGAGAATGACAAATGAATGTGCTTAATGTACAATACATTATTAGAGTTTATATTATAGAAACGACGAGATCATATAATACCATTCACATACAATACTTTACAATGTATCTAAAGACTTTTATAATCCCACGCGACTGTTTATAAACTGACCAATAACCCTGTGTCATAAATTGTCAATACTTAAGTAGATTAAGTGCTCACACAACGATGATTTATTTGATGTATCTTAAGGTAGACCCTAACCAAGAATTACGAGTTAGGTGAGTAAGGTAACCAAAAAAAAAACATTTTTTAAAGGTTAAATTCCATACCTCAGAAAAAAATGCCTAAAACAATTTTTTTTCCCTGTTTACCGTGTACAACCTTTTCCTAACCTTAAAGATGAAAGCGTGTGTGATTATAATTGACACACATTGATTGTGTACACTTCTCAATGTTCGTCACTGTTCGATCATGCTTCTACCGCAGTGTGACAAATGTGTATAAAAGTGTACACACGGCGTTTGCGCATGTGATGTGACGTTTTTAATCTGTGACGTAAAGTGACTGTAGTATGATGTTTTGTCTCTCTTTGTGTTATAATGATAGCGTTACCAAGAAAATTGCATTTTTATGCAAATGAGACCCTTTGTCATTTAAATAAAATGTAGTTAGATTTTTATTGATTCAAATCCGGGATTTTGTGGCAACTACTGCCACAAATTTACTGTTCTGAAAAACTGAGACCTATATTTTTGCGGCCCTAATTTGAACTTAAAGATTGATTTTGATTTCATAATGTTGAAAATGTGCTGAAATAGAAATCGATGAATGCGAAAAAGAGTTACTATAGCCCTAGAAGCCAAATGGCATCTGAAAGATAGAGTAAAAGTCAGACGCGAGAAAATATTTCATAAATTCCGACTTAAAAAAAACACTTCTCACCTAGGTAGGTGAGAAGTGTAGTAGTGTAGTGTACTAGCAACACAGGTGTGTTGCTAGTTTGTTTTGGCAATCATTAAAGGTTCAACAATCAAACGATTTTTAAATCTTTAATGTTCACGACATTATAAGATGTCTGCTAAATCATACTAAACGCCCCGGGCCCTCCTGTCAATTGCTTTCACTTTGCAAACGGTAAATAGACGAGATTAGCGTTTTATTTGTTGTCATTATAATGTTTGTTTGAGAAAGTATACTTGTATGATGTAACCATCACACTTGTAATAAAAATGTTTATAAATAAAAACCAGTAGGTACCTACCTACGGTAGATTCGTCACTGTTGTGTTTCCGCTATTAAAGGTGTCGACAGAAATATTTATATTAAAATAAGTCTTGCAAAGTCACATTTCAGAGTTTAGGATTTAATTTGAAAACCGAAAAATTGGTAGTACACACAGCAGCATCAATTGGGTACCCCTCTCACATTAAAATACCATAGAAAAGTAACCAATTGATTCTGCTGTCTGTACATGAGTGCCCAGATTAAATACGATAACTACGTACTAAAAAAAGTATTTTCGTGAGAGTACGGGGAGTCAGTGATAATGTGACATTAGACATGATGAAATGGAGGAAAAGGGCAGAAAGATGATGATGATCTACTCAAACAATTTATACATTGATCACCATGGAAAAATGAGATAGACGTATTTAAAAAAAACTTGCCTCACACAGGAACATGCTCACATACCTATACGACATGTAGCGTAGCAACCATAGTCCAATTACTGCGCTTCAATAAGTTACTATTATAAAGTTTAATAGCATTAGTTATCTTAAAGTGAACCCCTACTGCGCACAAGTTACTCTTATGGAGGGTTATTAATGTGTTTTTTTCTGTTCTAGGTTGAAAGGCAAAGACGGCAGCAAAGAGAGTTAGAAGAGAAGTTAGCAGAAATGAGGATAGGGGTCGCCACTGGACTCAATGAAGTCACAGGACTAGCAACGAGTGAGTATTTCTATATTTCGATGCTTCCGATGCATAAAGCCGTAACATAATTATCTTCTTCTTTATATATAAAAATGATTGAATAAATGAATAAACATATTCTTCAAAATATACACCGTTAAATTGTATTCGTTTTAATCCCGCGGAGGGTCGATTCTGTACATGAAACACTATTGATTTGTAAAGAGAAAACTTTGTCTAGCTATCTCCCGCGGTTTCAGCCATATCTTTGATTAATTGCGTTAATTTTATTTATTATTTCTTTGTAAAAGACTCATGACTCACTCTAGTAATCAGGAAAAAAATAATGCATATTGATTAGGTTAATCATTTAATTTTTATCAATGACATTATCGACAAAAAATTGCAAATATTTTGATTACTTGGGAAGTATTTTAACAAAATATGCAAAATTTTCCTGTCTTGGTAACAATTTAGCTTTGCATAAGCATCAGCCCATAATACTCTCTTTCCTAGGAAGTATTCTTCTTTTCTGTAAGAAGGCACTCCTACTGCACTTCACTGGGCCCACGTAGTGGAGAACAGCATGGTGCATGATATGACTGCAATCTTTTGTTTTTAACCTTAATCTTTTGTGTTGCCCCGCACTAAGAATGACTCCTGTATCGTGGGCGGGTTCACATCAACTGATATACACATTACACCCTGACCATAAATCTACCTGTAGGCCATACACACTTTTGTTTCAAATTTTTAGTATTCTTTTGTTGATGAAGTACATATTTACTCATTTCTTATGCCAGTATTTTATTTAATTATGAGACAATAAACATTTAACACTCGTATAGCGCTATACTTAAGCATGAGCAATAAATAAGTCAGGAGTCATGAACAGTCAGAATAAGATTTTTCTTGGGCGGAGCGGGAGATAGTGTCAGACTCTTAATGAATAGAAACCTATCCTGTTCCTTCTTCGTCTTGGTTCCAGGGCCCTGGTATGCATTTTCATACCTCCCCAGAGCTCCAAATTAGTCTTTGACCCTACTGGGCTCCTACAGAGTCAGAATAAGGTGGATTTTGAGGCAATATTTTGACTAAGTTCAATAAGTGTAATGTCCAATTTTCGCAAATACCATTTCCTTGACTTAATAATACTCTCGTACATTAAAAACAAAATTAACTAAATGTAATTGACATCAGCGCCATCTACCGTGAATGGCGATAACTTTGACCCTGTATTCAAGTATTGTAACCTTAAGTATGTGTTGTTTAGTTCCAGTACAGCTGCAAGGCCCCGGGCGGCCGTGCGAGCCGTTATCGCCCATATCAGAGACGCCACCACCACCTTCGCCTAGAACTCCCTCGTCTAGTGGTCAGTATTATCAACTTATCGGTTTATCAAATTATTATTATTTCAAACTTTTCCTCATACCAATAGTAGTATTAATTGCTGCCTCATTTAATAGCAAATTTTAAAGCTGTTTTCAGAAAAATATTTTTTTTTTCTCAGCCTAAATTATTGTACAAGAAGAAATTTAGGAAAATACCCAGTTTGGAACACATTATCGGGTCTAACCCTTGAATGAAACAAAATGATACATTTTAACCTAAGTGTATTAGTTTTGATTGAATAATAAAATTATTTTGTTCAACTTACAGGAACAAACACTAGATCAGTATCAGCGGCAGTAAGCGATGAATCAGTGGCGGGCGACTCTGGTGTGTTCGAAGCGGCGCAGGCGGCCAACGATCCTTCTAATGCAGGTAAGGCATTATAAACTTTATAAATAATGAAATAAGGTTGAATTTCAGCTGTAAGATTATGAAGTATAAGGTTCAGTTTTCCTTAAAGATTTTAAAAGTTCTTTGTAACTTATTAATATTGTTTTTGTCAAAATTTGAAGGTATAGGGCGCTTCAAAGTACTGTTAAACTTTTAAATTTAAAGGCAGATTAATCTCATTAAAAAAAAACTATTTTTTTCCTTGGTCTTTTGAACTAGATGTAATTATAAATTGTTCTTTTTTTCATAAGACTTAAAAAAATCTACTTTTTCCTTTTTTTACAGTAAACAGTGCCCAAATTGAAATCAAATTGCGCTACTGTGCAGAAGAAAGCGCGTTGGAGATAGGAATTCTGCGCGCGCGCAACCTGCACGCACTGTTCATTGATATCGGCACTCAAGTGTAAGTATTTAATATTTACTTATCTACATCATTAATATATCTTAACTATTGAAGACAAGAATATCACACCATTCAAAATATTATATATTGATAATCTAAGCTTCATAAATGGGTGCGGTCGAACGATGTATACTAGCCGATAAAAAAAATACATAGTCAGTGGTCATCGATTGTATGTAATCTGGCTAAACTTATATGTATTGAATTAAATCTATCAAAACGGCTGTAGGTACAGGCTCAACACAGAATTGTATGACCCACCCTCTCGATAAGCCATTTTAACCATTATCTTGCTTCTTGTTCGTTTAATCGACTATAATCTAGGCGCCTTTTATATGTATTTTTGTATACTGATACAGCATAGGGAATGGGGATAGAATAATAATAGATGCACGGGTCGAAATCAAAGGTTAAGCAATGCTTGCTGAGGTCGGACTGTGGATGGGTGACCACAAGTCACACATATTGAGATGATTCTTCCGTGCCGTTGGTCATAATTTGTAGACAGACATTCTTTAACAGACATTACGGATAGTCAGAAGCTAGGAAATGTAAAAAACAGTTTTGCCAAGGGGTAGGTTGTTTTCAAATTACTGGGTTGTTGAGAACCGATAGAGAGTTGTTCCATGTAAATGCAGTTGGGTAAGTACTGGTTTTCAGTCAGTTGTGGTATAGACTGTAAGTAGACCCTAACTTAGTTGGGAAGTAAGCTGTAGGTTTTAGCCTCTTTTAAATGTTAAAGCCAAAATTGTGACTCATCGTTGTCACTTGACTTAGTCCGCTTAGCCACATTGACCAGTTGAAATAAGCCCTTCAGACAGTATGGACGCGTATTTTGTCTATTTGTAAAAATAAAAGCGAAAATTCTGACGGTTATGATTTAATTTTCAAATAATTACTTTAAATTTATTCATCTTTGAACATACTAACAGTTATAAAAAGGTCGCTTTTGGTAATATTATTAATTGTTTAATTTTGATCCCAGTATGAATACATCTTTACATTGCATGGGTATTGATGCGTCACTATATTCTTAACGTGTATAGACTAAGTTAGTATTTAGTTAAGACGAATAGAGTGGTCCGTTGTATGATGATGAGCCTTTTCCCCGTTGGCGCAGCGGAGTGCGGTGCGCGCTGGTGGTGGGCGGCGGCATGGGCGTGGCGTGGGGCGCGTGCGGCGCGGCGTGGCGCGGCGCGGCGCTGGCGTGGCGCCACTCGCACACGGCGGCGCTGGCCGGCACGCGCGCGCTGCGCGCCGCCACGCTGCAGGTCAACCTCACCGCCGGGACCGAGTGCCTGGTCAGTCAACCTCCTACTTACCTTGCTTTACACTCTTCCAAAGGGAGACGACTTACTTTATCCTCTTCCAAACTATATTTAACCACTTTAATGTATGGCCCGCTTTGATTTATAAAAGATAAGACTTGAAACGTCAAACAAACACCTTAGGCCCATAAGCATTAGAATCAAGATATTTTAGTTTTTTTTTTACGTTTGGTGTAAGAAGATAGACGCTTGAAAGACTAATGGATAAATCTAGAGACTTCAATTGCAACCGAACCCCATTAAAAAAAAACCACAAAAAAAAATCCCACTTATACACTGACCTCTGTGGTTAATATATAGAGATCAGTGCATTTTTGTCACCAATCTCTGAGCATATTTAACACTAAACGTAAAACGTTGCTCTATCTCTGTTTTCTTCAAATGTTTGACAAAAACGAAACGATATTTTAAATAACCTTGAGTTCGAGTGTGTTTCATAATTTGACACAAATTGGCCTTAAAGTTAATCCATTTAAAAGTCAATTTATTAAAATTACTGCTTCTAAAAAATAACTACAGAATTACAAATAAAATGTCTAGGGACCCATCGGAATATACATTATAATACATAGGTAGGTAAGTATGTAAAAATTGTTTCATCTTATTGCAAATTAGAGCATTTCTAGTACTCAAAATACTTTTCAAATTGAGCAAGATAAGAATTAAAATAAACCCAAAAATGTGAAAGTGATGACAACTAGCCAAATTTGAGTATTCGGCTAACAGCCTTGAGTGCCATGTGAAAACCCCACTGGGCGAGAGCGATTACCTTCTGACCGACAATACTCTTTACCCTTCCCCATTTCACCCTAATCCCAAAGTAATCCTTATACTTTTACCCTACAGGGTTGTGCCCAAGTGAGCCTAGCAGACTTCGACCCGGACTCCGTGTCCCAGAAGTGGTACAACGTGCTCAGCTTCAGGTGCATGCGAAGAGATGAGAGCTCTGATGAGTCTACCGTTATATCGTCGCAGACTTCTACGTTAACTAGAAATAGAGGTGAGGTTTTATTTTAAGTGAAAACTTTTTATGCGTTAAGCTCTTTATTTTGTGGGTAGTGAATGAGTCTCGCTCGTTCGGGTAAGATCGGCTCAAGTCGGCCGACGTTACCTTAACCTCGCTTTATTAAAGCTTTCATTTCTATCGTGTAATGTATCAATCTGTCTGGACAGATAGATTAAATTTTTAGACCTCATGTGTATATGTGATACCTAAGGGATGGTACCGTCGATAAAATAAAGCGATCCCTTTCGATTCGGACACGCTCAGCGCAACTATATTGTGTTTCTGTATTTTCTTTTTTTACACGACTGCCCAAAAAAGGGAGCGTTATGTTTTTATTATATTGTGTTGTTGCCGATGTATTGTATTGCCTGAGTAAGTTCTGTTCTAATCTAAACCAAAGTGTTTGTGGTACATCTGATCAAAATAGGGTCTTTGCTAAAGATAGATAATGTTAAAACTCAGGATGAATAAAGCTATATGGTATGTCTATTCTATTTGCAGGACCAGAAAGTATGACGGGTGCGGAATGCAACGTTGATTGTGGTGACAATTCAGCATCGGAGGACGAAGAGTCTAGAGAACCACTGAATCAGGTAAATAATTTATACGTACACCGCAATAACATTCTAAAATATAGCACACAAGTGTTATTATGTTCATACGTGCCGATTAGCAGTGTTCCATGCATTTCCATTCGTCTTGTGTGGCATGCCCTGTTACCGTTTCACGTAGGGATCTAATGACAGCGTCAGTAGACGGCATTGCCGTAGCCGAATACTGGCCCAGGAAAATAAATTAATTAAAAACAAAAAATATGTACCATTGACACGCTAAAAAGAAGTAGTCCCGTAGAAGAACTAGAAGTAGTAATGTAAAATTCTTCAATGCCTTTTGCGCCTTTGCTCGCATTTTTTTCCGTTTCTAAATACCCACATGTTTATTGGTAAAAGAAGTTATACATGTTTTATTTCTCTTACAGATAGTGGAAGAGGATTCATTCGAGGATTACATTCCGGAAGAAGACATTGCTTTAGAGGAGGAGTACCTGCAGCCCAGCACGGCTGAGAAGGAAACCAACACCGAGTGTAACTTCTGTCCCGAGGGAGCCAGGCAGCTACATAGACGGTACGTTAATAAAATGGGTTGTGGTGGCTATAATAGGTCAAGTAATAAGCTGTGCATCGAAAAATCGACCCTAACGACCCATTCACGACCTTGCCGCGGTGAGCGGCAGCTAAGCGCGGGGCGGCGAGCGATAAAACCAAAAGTATGAAAATGTTTGAAGCACGTTATGAGACGTCGCTCATAGCGACACGCGTCCGCCTACCGATACCTCCCCGCGCGCCGTGCCACTTGCTGCTAAAACCGAAGTCGTGAACGGGCTGTAAATGTATTAGGTCAAATTTTTCTATTCAGTCAAATTAGACCTAAACGAGTTAGGCTCAATTTTTCTATAGTCAAATCAGCCCTAAATAAGTTTGAAAAATCTATAGTCTCATAACTTTACCTGAAGAATAAAAATGGCGGCTTGACATTTTCCGTCTAATATTAATTTATTCTTAAGTTAAAATTATTTGTCTATTGAAAAAATCATCTTTTTGAATCATTTTAGAATAAAATTGTGACTAAACTTTGCCTCGGTGAAAGTATTAGATTGGCTCTTTCTAAGAGGTTTTTTTGGGTTTTATTAATTGTGGGTTATAGTATTTTTATAAGGTGTTGGTCATTTGACTTCAATATTATTTTAAGTACGTTTTTTTATTAATAAATTATATGAAGTTGCAAGATGTATTTTTAATTTTACCAAACTTGAAATTATGATAGTTTTTGAAAATCTTGCCTATTATTTAAATAGAAGCAATACTTCGATCAAAGTAGTGTCTCTTTTTTTCGTCAAAGTTAATATAATATAAAATAATATATTATATTAATATATATATTTATTATACGTCCCATTTTGAAAATCAAAAACAGGATGTTCAATCATTCATAGTGCAGGCTAATTTAAACCTAATTACTACCATGTAAGAAGGCAAAATTCCTTTAAAATAGGTTACTTTCGGCTTACTAACCTTGGTGTCGGGCTACAAATGTTCGTTTCCTCCCAGATATGTGAAGTTACGGCGCGCCGCAGGAGACGGCCGGCCGCAGCGCGCTTTTGCGCCGCTAGACAAATAGTTATAGCTCCTAGTGTACATAGTTGTATATAGGTATGTTTACATTGTGTCGGCTGCTTTACATAAGGTAGTACGCGGCAAATAATGTGAACCATTTGCTATGTTTACGCGCAGCCCCCTACTTCAATTGAGACTGCACGCACTGCGCATTCAAGGTCAACTGCCATGATGGTTCAACTTGTGTAACGAGGATAACAACAGATTTTACGCGGGCGATTTTCTGTGCGCGTAACCATAATAAGAGGTTCAGCTTATTTGCCGCGTACTATATAACATGGGTGTTTTGCCTAATACGGGTGATTTGCTCAATAGTTTTGGGGAATTCTTAAACGTAACTTAATTTTAAGTCGCCGATTAAACTAGCGATATCTCTGTCGCCACATAAGAACTAAATTACAAAATCTTGCATCGTGGTATCAGAGTTTTTCGCGCAATTGAACGTATACGACAGTCCAAAATCAATTATCGGGCAGTTGCTCGGACCAGACACCAGACCAGTCTGATTGGAAGATCCTCCCTTTTGAATAGAGGTTTGCGGGACTTTATACCCTCCTCAAACGTTCTTCTAACACAGTGGTTCTCAACCTTACAGTCTTGAGGGACCATTCAACAAAATTGTCTTACCTTTGACCACCAAGTTAATTAATTAGTTTGTAAATATAAAGAACAGTAGTAAATAAATGGATGGTTGCGCTGTGTCGAGTCGTTTCCGTTCATCATCATCAGCCTTTTAATGTTCCCACTGCTGGGACACAGGCCTCCTCTCTAGGAGAGGGAATGGGCCGTAAAACACCACGCTGGCTCAGTGCGGGTTGGTGAATGTCACATGTCTTCGAATTTTTAGTTCTAGGACATGCCGGTTTCCTCACGATGTTTTCCTTCACCGTTTTCCCATTATTATGTTATTTATTAGAACCTCCGCGGACCACTTGGGAAGCTTTCAGGGACCACTAGTGGTCCGCGGCCCACCAGTTAAGAACCACTGGTCTATCAAATTCAGATTCGGATTGGCCATTGTAATTTTATTCAGCCAATCACAGTGATTAACATGACCGTAATGATTTTTAAGAAACTCGATACCCTATTTATTACAGTTTCTTTCAGTTTAAGATTTTGGCGACCAATTATTAAAATTAAGTGTCATTTAAGAATTCAAAGGGATACTAATAAAACTCATAAATTATTTAGCTGATGATAGAAAAAAAATATAATGAAGAAATACATTGTTTTGTTTAGTTTTTATGAATGTGTGTGATAAATAATAGAAAATATAATTATATTAATATATTGGGTATGTCACCCTGCATGTTATATTCAATTGAAATAAGTAAACAAAGTGTTATGTGCATGAACAAGCATGATGTGGCACAATGTGAATGTATCTATGTTTTTTAAGCATTATTTTATTCAATTTCATAAGCAACAACAAAATCTCTGGTTTTTTTGCTCAAACAATTTTTTTTTTAAATTTGATCCAACATATTTTTGTTTATGAAATTGATATAAATCAATGCTCTGCACATACTAACCTTCCCTTCAAATTTTATTTTTCTACAATATCCTTTTGTACCCTTATAGAAAAAGCCAGCAAGTGAACGCCAGCCTAGCCGAGCCCCTTGCCACCATCAAGCGGTCACAAACATTCTCGCCACAACCACAGAGCATCGCCAAAGCCCAGTACATCTGCAGGTTAGTATTATAATTATCTGCCTTCAGCAGTCCGCTGCTACACATAGGTCTCTCCAATCGACTAACTAAATATATACTCCATCAGTTTAGATACGTAAAAATCTTAGTCATTTTATTTTAAAAAAAATCGCCTAGAAGGAATACAAAGATTATTTAATTTAGTTAATAATTACCAAATATCGGCTCAGGAAAATAACTAAATGTAAAAAATTTACTAAAAATTCAATCTCATAATATGTTAGATATATCTAAATATTGTTTAGAATTAGTTAAGTACGTAAGCCGATGTTAGGTAATTAACTAAATTAAAATAATCTTTGTATGTCTTTTACGCGATTTTTTTTAAAAATAAAACGACCTATCAAGATTGTTTACGTTTAGTTAATTACCTAAACAAATGGAGTATAGATTCGAGATTCACATGGGTGAAGTCATTGGCAGCTAGGAAATATATAGTGGCGACCGTAACAAGACACACGTGCGCGGCGCATGCGCGTAGCAAGCACGTAGCAGACTACGCGTTAAATTTATCATAACCATAACAGCTAGATCCCCTAGTTTGTTTTTATATGACCCTAAAAATATTGTATATGCGAAGGGATCAAAGACTTCTGATCATATTAAAACCAATTTAATATGTATTTTTTGTCACCAGATTGAACCGTTCAGAGTCGGACTCGTCGATGGCTGCGTACGCGCGTCGCGTGACGTCACACCCGCCGCCCCCCTCCGGCATCCCCTTCGACCGTAGTGTTCGTGAGAGGCGCTCGCTTAGGTATGTTTATTTATTTTCATGTACAACTTTATTGTACACCAATACATACATAGCACAATTTGAGCCTTAAACTATGATAACGTGCCAAATAACTGGATATTTCTTTGGGTTTGTTCTAGTTTGTGAGTAAAATCAGCACTTCGAATTTGAATGAAAGTCATTTTTTTTTTAAATAAAAAGATGCGAATCATAGATCAAAGTGTAAAATGAGGCTTCATCATAATCTGAGTGCCTAGTGTGAGTTTGTTTTACGTAAACGCGATCGACACGTTTATGACGTTCGGCGCACTGATTGGCCTACTTGAAGCTCTTAGCCAATCAGAGAGCCAAACGCGGTAAACGTTTCGATCGCGTTAACGTAAAAACAACTCGCATTTAGCACACTGCCTGTGAAGTGTACAACAAGGATTTAGGTCCAGAGTTCTATATATATGAGGAAAAAAATTAGTATGCAGCCTATTAGCCTAGCCTAGGTTACCAGTCACTGGTGGTCCTAGGATGCCAAGGGCAGAGGAACAGATGTAGTTTTAGCCATTAAAAGTCTGATACACCCTCCAGCTCCGCCCTAGAGCGAGATAAGTCATTAAATGATATCGTCACGTTCGGCCTTGTGAGTTACCGCATACTGTACCTCTACCATGAGTTTTAAGCAATAGTATTCGTCGCTACTCGATATCGACGCCGTAAATATTTTGTATGACAAATTTTGGTTCTACAAGTGACCGCTAGAGGCGCTGCAAAATTTGCCATACAAAATATTTACGGCGTCGATATCGAGTAGCGACGAATACTATTGCTTAAAACTCATGGTAGAGGTACTGTATCGCAAAAGGAAAGTGAGAGGGTTACATGGGGTGGGTTTTAACTTTTGGTCAGTGAGGCTAAGAACTCACGAAGCGATTTTCAACCGCGGCGCGCAGCTTCTGTAGAATGCAGCACATTTCATGACGCGTTTTACGGCTGCGGTCTGCGCAGTTGTTCGCGGCTGTCGTTGCACTGTTTGTGAGCCGTCTTGGAACCGTAATGGTAGCACAAATCACCCGCCAGGTTTGCGGGCGAAAATCGTAACGGTGACGGCTGCGTAATTGCACAAAACTACGGTCTTGTGAGTTTAGAAATAAAGGAACGGTTTCCTATACCGCGGCGGGCGCGGTTGAAAACAGCTTCATGAGTTCTTAGTCTAAAAGTTTGAGACTTCTCGCTCCACCCAGAGCGGGAAAAGATGTTTGATAAGTTCCAAACCAAAGAAAAAAGGCTTAGTGCGAGTTGGATGTTTTAAAGTTTTTGATTCTAGGTAATTAATAATATATTGGTTTCCTTACGATATTTCCCTTGAACCATTTGAAAGCTAGACTCATGTATTGTGTATTTTATTACCAGATGGGGTCGCGGCGGGTCGATGGGGCGCGGCGCGCGCGGGCGCGGGCCGGCGGCGGCGCGCACGTCGCTGGACCTGGCGCTGGACCTGCGCGCGCAGCACCAGCGCCTGCACCACCTGCGCACCGACATCGCCAACCTCACCGCGCTCAAGAAACGGTACGCCACCACACACGCACGCACTACAGCGACCCTTTAGACCAATACAAACTGTTTTTTTTTATTTTATTTTCACTAAATAATACAACCAAAGAATCGCCAGACATAAGTGACAGTTAGCAAGCCATATTGCTCTTAGAATAGATGTTCGATGGGGACGAAAAGTTCAGGTTTGGCGACCAGGTATTGGAGCGATGGAAGGCCCGATTATGAAAGCACGTATCGCGGGTTCGATTCCTGCACGGAACAAATATGGCCTTTAAATAAGTTGTTTCAGGTCTGCGTGTCTTATGTTTGTGAACGCACGGAGTAATTCTAAATTTAAAGTTTCCAGCTGCAACCGGTTAGACTGGAAGCCGGACTTAACATACATGGACAAACATATAGACGATGTTGATTCTTGGGATCTCACTTCATCCCTAAGCTGCTTTTGACCAAATATGCAGTAGGTAACAATCTGTTCCCATTCCAGATTAGAAGAAGCGTGGAGTCGCGGCGACCCGGCCGTGGCGGCGTGGGCGGCAGAGGACGAGACGCTGCGGCGCCTGGTGTCGCGCGACGGCGCGCCGGCCGAGCGCGCGTCGCGCCTGCTGAGCCGCACGTGCCGCGAGATCTACCGCCTGCGCAAGTCGCGCCAGGGCGGCCGCAAGCCCGACCTCGTCACCTTCAAGTGAGTCACACATACACTCTACCGCCTACTTCCTGGCTCCCTAGATGGGGCACAGGGCGTCCACAGGGCGCTGCCATCCCGTCGGTTTTGAGCTTCGCGTTTCATTTCGCTCCAGTACCTCTACCATGAGTTTTAAGCAATAGTATTCGTCGCTACTCGATATCGACGCCGTAAATATTTTGTATGGCAAATTTTGCAGCGCCTCTAGCGGTCACTTGTAGAACCAAAAACTCATGGTAGAGGTACAGGTCTTTTGCATCACTGCTTACCATCAAGTGGGATCGCAATCAAGCACTTGTTTATATGATTAAAAATTTCAAATAAATTATCTGCAGGAACTTTTGAATGGTCAATCTCTATGAAGATTGAAGTTTAGCCTAAAAATTGGTCAACTGATAACCAGTCCCCCTAGCCAAGTTACAATCATTTCGTATTGCGTTAACGCTTGGAGTTGGCCACACCCCCAATTCGTTTGTTCGAACAATGGAGTTGGGGGCGTGGCCAACTCCAAGCGTTAACGCAAAACGAAACGATTGTAACTTGGCTAGGGGGACTGCTTCCTTGCAAAAATCGTTGATCCAAAACCAGACACAGTTAACACAGTGGTTGAACAATTGACTAATGACGGAACAAATATTTGTATGACCTGCAGATAGCTGTTGTAATTTGAGTTCGTACGCACGCACCATACAGGAGTTATACCTAGTGTGACGCAACTTAAAAAAATGTATATTATTTTAAACCATGTTATATTCATGAGTTTTCTAACCCTCAACATTTTAAAGAGGTTCATTGCCGCTTTCTACAACGTAATAACAGCACAACTAACAATTACATTCTCCTCCCCACAGAGAAAAAATGGCCTTCTTCACTCGCACCAAAACCACAATCCCCCTCCTACCTGGAGAAGATGGCGACGAAATTCTATCAGAAGATGACTGGGAAGAAGATCTTGAGGAACGACGAACTCCGGACGGCCGGTCTTCTAAAACCTCGTACGAGCTACGTAGAGACCTCCCGGCGACTACGCAAGAGGTGGCCGAGGTGGTCGAGTGCAAGAATCCCTGCTTGAACCTTGAGGGACCGACAGAGGTGAAGGATGACACTAAGACTGATGAGGTGAGGTATGACTTTGTGGTTGATAGAGTGCTGGGTGTACAGGTTTGAAAGGTGCGCCGTTTTCAACGGTTGGTTGGATGTAAATTGGGACGTGTTGCGCAGGAGTTGTGACGGGATTTGATTTTGTTTGGCTGATTTGGTCATAAATTCTGATTTTTGACACAAAATCACCACAAATTATGTACTACAATTTTCAGGATCGATCTATTTATGTTGCAACTCCTGCGCATCACACTCAATAATTGCTTAAAAACCAATCGATGCAAAACAGCTCTAGTGTGGCCTATGGCAAAATATGGCACCATTAAAAATTTGCAAATAAACAATATTTAAATATAACTGTGATCATTATTGCCTATTGAGATTTTCTGGATCCAAGACTGAGCGAGAACTTATATTTATGTGTTATTGGTTATATTATATATATCCGGACTCTAATACATGTACGTATATGTGCAAATAGAGTGCCATAAAATTAAGATTACATATTGAATCTTATTCATTTTTTTAAAACTACTTATTATGTATCGTATTGTATGTACAAAGTAAAGAACAAAAATTTTGAATGTTAAGACCTCCTGAAACAAGTATGATTTGATATAATCCCGTCCATATATAGGTATACTTATGTATTTAAAATTGTATATTATAAACTAGTAATACAAAATGTTATTTGCCAACACATTTTCATATTGATATTACAAATGTTGTCGAAAAATATGTTACTTGTAGTTCAGGGGTAAAATTGTGCCTTTTGATTATTGGTGCCTGATAATAAAGCCTGCGAATGTGCCATATATGGCATGCCTGACGGGGGTGAATAGGTACAAAGTAGTTAGTTGTATGATGAGTCACAAAATGTATGCCAAACATATTTTTTTTATTGTAATTAGAACATAATGTGGGGGTTACGGTCACTTTGTA
Source organism: Leucania comma (assembly GCA_958295575.1). Classification (NCBI taxonomy): domain Eukaryota; kingdom Metazoa; phylum Arthropoda; class Insecta; order Lepidoptera; family Noctuidae; genus Leucania; species Leucania comma. The sequence continues at coordinate 14,040,086 of OY282477.1, read as the reverse complement.
AATAAAAATACGTAAATTTGCGGACCCACCGACTAAGTTCATCTGTAGATAAAATAAAAAAATAAAAATAATAAAACACAAATAATTTTTGCAAAATTTTAAAATTATTCCTAAATTGTGACTTTTAATTTCACAACAGTTAATAATTGCAATTTAACTAACTTTGCAATTACGTATTTCTTTTTAATTTTTGCAAAAGTTATATCTGATTAGGGTTCTCTCCACCGAATAAATAGGACTTGAAAGGCCAAAAAGAAAGCTTTGTACATAAGGCTTTAGATATGTGGAGTACTTGCCCTACACAATGTTTCAAACTTGACCTAGAACTGAAATAACAAACGAAAAAAAATCACAAATATATCCACCATATTTGAATAAGAGGTTGTATTAAAACACGTGCCTAATACATCTAGGTTATAATTTTCTAGGTCTCAGACGAGCGTACCCGGGCACATTGTCGTTTTAAACGTGCAATATACAACGTAATATCAATAGCTCATAATTCCATGTGTGTAAACAGATCTGAGTTATGTACTGAACATTTTTTGTCTCACTCATTATCATTCTTATATTTTAAAAAATCTTTAATTATAAACGTTGAAACTTTAGGGCATCATCCTAAAACTAGCCTTTCTATTTATTTGTCATTCAAATATATCAAGCAAAGGACTCTTAAATCAGCGTTTATAAGTAAAGGCATTACTTTTAGTTTTTTTTTTTGTGAACAAAAATATATCAACTTTTTAATAAATTACATTTTTTGATCAAACATTCAAAATTCACAAAAATTGTTTGGTTTTTTAAATAAGTCGATATATTTTTGTACTCAATCTTGATGTTAAGCATTACTTGTACATTTTGTACATATCATATTTAATATTATTATTCTAGTTTAAGAAATCTGTGTAAATAATCTGAATAAAAAAATACGTTTTATAAAAGAATTTGCATATCTGAATTTTGACTCTATGACTATTATTATTTCTAATTAATTATTTAGCAATATTAGTCGATGTTAAGTATTTTTATAACAAGAATACAATAGTCTCTTAGTTGTAATCTTTACGTAATGTTACATTTTTGTAAAAAATGTATATTTTTTATTATAATTATTTACTTGGAGTTTTTATACATAGTGTAATTGTTACTGAGGTGAATTTGGATTTGCCAAATTAATATAAGCCTTGTTTTAATTCTTCCATTAAAATAAAGGGGTCATTATATTTTGTAAAAATGCCAATACAATTCATACAAATGAAAATAAAAATTATAAATTAATATTTCATTGTTTGATTTTACATTTTCCTTGCGAAAACTCAGGAGCCAGTAGTGACTATCCCCCGATTTCTGATTTGAGCATTTGAAGTTGAGAATTACTCAAACTCTACTTTTGCCTGTAAACCTGTCAAAATTTGGCATTTAAGTACGGTTTGAGACGTTCTTAACTCAAAATACTCAATTCAGAAACCCGCCCTAAGACGTATCCTATACATAAAGCCTGCCTACATAAAGTAGGTGTTAAAAAATTACAATATCTCCGTAATTTAAGCCCATATTTTAAGTCACTTAAGTATTTCCACTCGACTCCGACACCATGGCAATGGAAAAGCTCTCGATAATGTTAATAATGAGATCTTCCTGCCCTAATGCCCGCTATCCACCAAAACGGAGAGAAGAGACGAGAGGAGACGTGTTTGAATAAACCAATCCGATTTCGTTATTTTGACATCTCTTCTCCGCTTAGCTTTGGTGGAATTGGATCAAGCGGAGAGCAGAGATGTCATATTTTTTTATAGAATTTTGAGCGGCGAGCAAGGAAGCGATGCGGCAGAGCTGAGAAGTGTCTATTCGTAAACTGCACCCCGCTGCCTTCTCACCGCGCCTCTTCTGTCACAGCTCACATCTCTGCTACATAAAATTTACATCTCTGCGCTACAGAGAGAAGAAGCCTCTCCGCTTTGGTGGAAATAACTTGCTAGCTTCGCAAAACATCTCTCGTCTCCTCTCCTCTCCGCTTTCGTGGAAACTGGGCCTTATCCCATATTACTTGAGGTTGGCCCAACACGTTTTGAGTAGTTTTTTGTTTTCAATAATGAGATATAACCACTGATCTCTATCTCTTTCTTTTAATAAATTGTAAGTGGATATAACTGTAATTTTGAAACATGAGTTGAGGTAAGGACAAGTAGCAAACCTTCGGTATAACGATAAAATCCCCACAAACAAAACCCAGTTACAAAGTAGCAAACACAATGAAGCAATATGAACTAAACACAATGTAAACACTTCGAGATCAATCAGAGATAGGCGACATATCCAATGTACCGCACAAACTTCAGCTGCATTTACATACAACGTGGTACCAGGAAAATGGACTCTAGGGGCGCGGGAACTTTTAATACAGCTATCACACAGTTACACAGGCGGGTTTTAGTTGGTAAAAATTTGACATACCCTCTTGCTCCACCCTAGAGCGGGAGAAGTCATTAAATGATTTCCAAATTTAAAAAAGGGAGAATGGAGTAATATGGCTATTCGACACAAAAATGAGTCCCACTCAGAGGTGGTAAACAATTTGAGGTTAATGCCCTGGCGAGGGTCTTAAGAGAGCCAAGAACGATAACCCGTCATTACTCACGTATATCATACGACGTTTTTCAATATACTTGTGAAGAAAAATAATTTAACTGACTATTATTACAACAGTAAAACTAATAAAGGTTTTCATAACATGGCGGTAAAAATTAAATCTGTATTCATAGGCACATCTATTTTATTTTTTTATTTACCCATAATGTGAAGGCTACGGCTATATAGTCTTTTGATAGTATTGCTCGCCGTTTGTTTTCTTGCGTGAAAAGTTTTTATGATAATGTCATTCGTATTGACAATAGAATACGGATGTAAAATTTTCTAATGTCTTTGTAATACTTAGTTGATTTTTATTTAATTATTACAGCCAATGAAAAAATCACGCCAAAACCCGCGCGTAACTTAAAATAGCGGCCATAGACCACAAAGAAAAAATATTTTTTATTCCAACGAACGATTTGTATAATACGTGTTTTTTTTTATTAAATAAATTGTTTTTACAAGTTAAATTGGCCGAAATTGCAGTAGTGGATAAGTAAGATACTAATCTAAACTATTGAAGACAATAACCCAATCTGTAATTTTTTCGTATTTCAAAATTTGTTTTGCGAACAAAAAGGTTGTAGCTACATTATTATTATAGCACTAGTGCGTAATGGTAATCAAAATGTCACAGTTTGGTAACAGGTGCCATTATATACCTAAGTGTAGTGCAATAAGAGCCACTTTCTGAGCAAGTGTATTAAAAAAAAATAACATGTGACCTACCCCAGCATCGTGCAAAAAATAGAAATTTTTGAAATTCTCGGTTTTTCTTTGAATGAGTTTATGTTATCTAAGTTTACCAAAAGTAAGAAATACATAAGTTTTTTTTCAATACACTTGCTCAGAAAGTTGGTCTTATTGCACTACATTTAGGTACATAATGGCACCTGTTACCAAACTGTGACGTTTTTATTACCTACCATTACGCAGTAGTGCTGTAATGTAGCTATAACCTTTTTGTTCAACCTCTTTGTTCGCAAATCAAATTTTGAATACGAACAAAATTCATGTTAGGTTATTGCGTTCGTTCGTTCGTTTAATAGTATAGGTAAATTAGTGTCTTACTTACTTACATATTTCATGTAATTTGGCCATTTAAACTTGTAAAAACGATTTATTTAATAACAAAACATATATTCTTTCAAATAAAAATTGTTTTTTCTTTGTGGTTTATGGTCGCCATATTAAGCGCCATTTACGCCATTTTAAAATGCGCGCGGTTTTTGTGTGATTTTTTCGAGTGAAGTTCATTGTCTATATTAATTAAATAAAATACTTACTACAATTAAAACAAAAACATTAAATAAATACTACAAAAACATTAGAAAATGTTACATCCTATTTTCACTAAAAATGACATTATCGTGAAATCCTTTCACACAAGAAAACAAACAACGACTAGGCAATTTGATCAAAAGGCTATGTAGCCATAGCCTTCAGCTATGGGTCAATTAAAAAAAAATTGATGCGTGCCTTTGAATGTTACCGCCATATTATGAAATTTTTTCCTAGGTTTGCTGTTGTAATAAGTGTTAGCTAAATCATTTTTCTTCACAAGTGAAAAACGTCGTATGATACACGTGAGTAATAAAAACGTTCTTGGCTTTCTTAAGACCCTCGCCAAGGCTCGGGTCTTAATACCGCCTCGACGGTAACCATGTACATTACACACTTGTATCATAATACATGCATGCATGTCATTAGTTAATACATGCTTAATTGCTAAGCGTTTCACTTCATCGTTTCTATCGCGTAGGTACTTAAATCGAAGGACTGGAACAATTCACCTTAATTCATCTGCAGCCGCCTTCCCGTCTGATTATAATTTAGGTGTCTTCAAGCCTAGAGTGATATGATCATAATAAACGCTTCTCTATCAACGATTGCATCTAGTGCTTGACTGTGATCCCACTGGTAAGTAGTGATACTTACCAGTGGGATCACAGTCAAGCACTAGTCTTACATCATAAAAAAAACTATATTCGAAATTTACGTAGAATTTCCTATATTACTTATCTAGAGAAACTTCAGATTTTTGATAGACTGCTAATAGCAAGGATATGATACTGAACAGCAGCTCGTTTTTACAATATCAAATAGGTACCAATATTTTAATCAATAAAATAACCACTACCTACTTGGAGATAAAGAAGTTTTCTATTTTTAGCAATTTATTGTTACGTTTGATAGCTATATTTTAGCTTTATTTCATCCCAAAGTCTATCGAAAAACAGCTTATTTTTGTAGGATTTGCAAACGCGTCCTAAAGCAGGCCACTATAAGCTTTATGAAAGGCTGAGGCGATAGCTTTGAAACTTGAACTACGTTTACCAACCACATTCGACGTTTTGATCTTGATAAGAGTCTTTTAATCCCATAAAGCTCTTAAGAAACGTCTGAGCAGAAGCCAAAACCACCCAAAATAGAAAATTCATCAGTCATTTCGCTCACGCGAGCAAAGGCACATTAAAACTCAACATAGAAATTAACGACACAGCCGAAATTTCAGAATCACAAATTGTAATAAAAAAGGAAGTTAATTATGTAGCTGAAGTAGTGGCAACACTTAAACTAACCTGCGTATGGTCAACCGAATATACCTCGTAACAAAGTTGACGTTGTAAACACCTTTATTTCGTAGAAATAAGGGTGGTTTTCGCTGTTCAGCGGTTAGTAATGATGGGCAGTTGACCGTATGGGTCAGCTCTGCACGCAAAGGGCCAATCGTACAATCTTTGCTTACAATCGCTTAGATTACACTTGAAGTTAACGACGGGTTGGTTGTGCGACCCAAATAGTGCGCTGATTTAGTTTGGTTTGGTTTATTTTTGCTTTCAAAATGTGTTATTACTAGCCCCAAGCGGACACCGGTGTCCGCACCCCTATTGTCTTTCTATTGTGTCTCTCATTACGGTATTCAAAGGGTTAATCAAAAGATTCAGCTTACAGGCATGACACTACAATTGCTGTAGTAGTCTGCCTGAGTCGCCAACAGCGCGTAAATGCGCGCTTTTTCAGTTATTTTCTCCAATAGGGCGAGACTGTTTTAAATACTATTTTATTACGCATGTACGAAATTAATTTCTTTAATTAAGCGTCAGCTAAGCAAGTCCAATGACCTGTAGGTAGTTAGTACGCAACGTCCGACAACTAGCTACTAATTCATTGACTCGTTTACCTAAAGAAATTAATTTCGTAAAAGTCATTGACTCGTTTACTTAAAGAAATTAATTTCGTACACACGTATATTAATTCGAGTTTAAGAAATAAAAGTAGGTACTTTATTTTTTGATTTTATCTTTACAAATCGATAGTGTTTCATGTACCGGATCGACCCTCCACGGGATTAAAACGATCAAAATTTTGCCGTGTTTAAGCTTTCGCAGAAGGCGTTGTATAGGTACTGTTAGCTCATATCACAGTCCTTCACTTCTGTTAATCATATGTTAAGATTTGGACATTGGAGTGGATTACATGTTTGTGCATTTTCTTTAGCATGTAACTGTTTTAGTCCCCAACAAAAAAGAAAAAAACGAATAATCGAAAATCAATTACCCCTTACAAACTTACGAAATATATTCATCGTTGTTTTTGTGGTAAACATTAATTATCATTTTGAGAAAACAAAGCCCTCTACCGCGTCTCTGAGTTCGTCCGCTACAAACTCAAAAAGTGCTGAATGGATTTCTGTACGATTTTCACAAATAGACGAGTAGCATAGCATGGCAACAACCTTATAATGTTCCAACTGCTGGGACTCAGGCCTCCTCACTAGGAGAGGGAATGGGCTGCAATCCACCACGCAGGCCCAATTGCGGGCTGGGAATAGACGAGTTATTCATGAATGATAAATAATTCGTTTATTTGTAATTTAAATAATTTAGTAATTATGTGATTATGTGTGTGTGTGTTTGTGTGTGTGTGTGTGTGTGTGTGTGTGTGTGTGTGTGTGTATTTAGTGTTATGTTTTTTATCTAATTATGGACGATGTCTGAGTTAAATAAATATTATTATTATTATTTAGTACTCAGGTACAAACAAATATTGTGCCTACATTAAGACATAAACAAAACGCGAACTGCTACCTCCTAAACCTAGCAGGAGGCTGTATTTTAGGAGCCTATATTCCTCCTCTGCAGTGCTACTATGAGCTCTTAACGCAATCCATATGACGACCAAAAGTGAACTGTTACAGGGATGGAGCTATATAGGGTGTATATCTTCATCCCTCTTTTTCGCTCGCACGCTTGACATTTTAACACGTCATGGTAAGTCACATGATTTTATCTCGTAGGCCACTACCAAGTGCGAGTCGGACTTGCGCTCAAAGCTTTCCGTACCAACCAACTTATGTAAATAATTCAATTTCCAATTTCTCGTTTTCTTTTTTCCGTTTTTTTTTTTGTGACGTAACCACAAATTTTCAGTTTTGAGATTTATATTCCTATATTTGTGCTAAAAGACCTTGCTTCATGCCATGCTTCATGCCAAATTTCATGGTTCTAAGTCAACGAAAAGTACCCGATGAATTTTGATTCCCTTGAGTGTTGAAAAACACGTTTTTTGCGACATAAATGGCCGTATATTTTTTTTTTAACTTAGAAGTTATATTTTCTCACAGTTTAAAGGGCTCATAGACCTTAGTATATGATTTTAATTTCAACTCGATACTTCCACGCGTTCCCGAGATAAAGGGTCTTGACAGACAGACAGACGGACAACTAAGCGATCCTATAAGGGTTCCGTCTTTTTTCTTTTAAGGTACAGAACCCTAAATATAGCGAGAATTTAAAAGATTCCTGACAACTTGAAGCTGGGAGAGGTCGCTTAGTCACAAATTATGAACATAAATAGAATTTGCGGTGACATTTACCTACGGTAAGAAAATAAGCCACTTAACCTAGCTGTTATACAATAAAACAGTAACCACATCTCATTACGGTGATTTAAAATAATATGACAGAACGGAATAATGACCAACTAACGTCTACTGGTAATGGATGGTAATTTCAAATGGATGGTTATTACAATAAGTTTCTAAGGACTTGGCAGTTGCCTATGTCGTAAATCTTTTGCCTAAGTGAGTATCTCCGGTGTCTCACAAGGTTACCTGTTCCTGCAAATCTGTAAAAATACTGACTGTACATATTTTGCTGATGTTAGTGGCTTTGAGAGCAGTAGTGGCCCAGTGGTAACGGTCCCGCCTTACGAGTTGTACGTTCCAAGTTCAAACCCTCCCAGGCGCATTCTGGGGCCATGGGTAAATGTGAAAGTGAACACCAGGGCCCTGGTACGAAGGCAACGACGCAACGAAGCGGTTTTTTTAGTCAGTAAATTCTGACACTATCTCCCGTACCGCCCCAGGGCGGGAGATGTCATTGGATGATTTTTATCGACCGAAAAAAAAATCCAGGCGCATTACTTGACTAATTTGTTTTATCACTACTGCTCTTAAAATGGTGAAGGAAAACATCGTGAGGAAAACGGCATGTCCTAGAACCAAACATTTGAAGACTTGTAACATTTACCAACCCGCAGTGGGTCCGCGTGGTGGATAACGCTCTTAGAGAAGAGGCCTGAGTCCCAACAGTGTAAACATTATAAGGCTGACTATGCTATGCTACGAGAATGCTACGAGTATATGGCATTCATAAATCACAGATCCGTGATTCTGTAACGTAAATAATAACTGTCGTTGCTAGCGTAATTTTGGATATACCTTGGTGGTCCAATGAAAGACTTAGGGCCAAATTCACCAATAAACTAATCGCGATTCGTTCAAACAAAACGCAGTTTGAGCGACTAATCGAGATTATAGCTTCATTTTGCGTTTCACCGCGATGACTTGAACCTAGTTTACGCTAAACTCAGTTTCAATTCTTTTGTTGTGGCCCATGTTTACGACACGGGTCTTTAAACTAGATCACGCTGAGCTCAGTTTAGTTGAACTAAGTTTTTATTTTGAATGATGAAATCAGCCCTTAGTTACGTTTGTCTAGTTTTTAGTTGCGTCATTCCGTGTAAATAAACTGTTTTTCTTTCTTTTAGTTCAATGATCGCAACCTTCCCCTACCAAAAGTAATAAATAGCGTATTTTCCTGGCTTTTCTCTGAATAGGGGCGTAATATTAGGTATACAAGATAATAAAGTAACATTAAGCACTGAAATTTTAACTAAATGCATTTAAGTACCCAGTGTTTTTTTTAAGAAATAAGGTAGGTATTCTAATTGTAGGCAAATAATATCGGCATCGACCAGCATCAACGCACTTCATTGGTAGCGCATCAAAAACACTTATAACAAAAACCTTGTTCTTAAATCCACCTGATTTTTTTAGTATAAAAAAATATCTATTTTTAACCGACTTCGAAAAGGAGGAGGTATGTTCGGCTGTATGTATTTTTTTTTATGTATGTTCACCGATATCTCGGTCAATTGTGGACCGATTTTGAGAATTTTTGTTTTGATTGAAAGATTATACTCACGAATTGGTCCCATAGAAATATTTATTTATTTATTTAATAGTTTATGTACACACATATACTTATACAGAAAAAAAACATTATTATAAAAATTGTACAAAGGTACTGCTTATTTCAAAAAGAAATTTCTTCCAGTAGACCTGAATATTGTTTTGGTCTGATGATGAACTTCGAAGATATAGAACGGAACTCTTCAAAAAATCATAGCAGTACTGTCGTAACAAGAAAAATTGCTTTGTTTATACATGCAGTCAGTTACTGACTGAAGAAAGAAGGGGAGGGGATACATAGAACTGATCTGATGATGCCGGAAGGTAGGTAAGAACCGGAATTTTGTAATAAATCAATGTATCCTAGCCGTGTTTGATATTATTAGAATTGTCATGATGATTTGATGATAGAACCGAATGGCAGAAGGTATCTATTTACCTAAGTTTGGCTTAGGGGTACTCCAACTAAAGTGCAAAATAACTTTAATTTCGGAAGTCGGTGTTTCTATAATAGTTTAGTCTCTTTGTTATTAAACACTGACTTGCGAAATTAAAGTTATTTTGCACTTTTTTACATTGAAGTTCGTTGTAATTTTTTTTGTAAAATGTTTTTTTTTTCAAAATATCGGAATTCGATTCAGTGGTCCATTCTGAACACATTACCTACTTGTAAAATGTGGGTTTATTAAGTTAAATAGTTTAGGTAATACAAGTACCTAGAAACGTATCGCACTCTAATCCTTCGAACAAGTTGTATCGAGCGGCCGAACGCACGCACACCCACCACAGGATACGGTTCATATAACCCAGATTGTAACTTCAAGCTATAAGAATTTATATTTTTTACCACCGCCATCATGGGGTGGAGCTAATTAGGAATTTTCGTCCACTTACAGCCACGTTTTATGCGTAAAAGAACACCATTAATCATAATCATAACTGAGGGTCCTACTATATTTCGGTTTTCGTAATAGTCTTGGAAGAAAATAATGTAGCGAGTTTTTGGGGTAATAACTCAGTTTCATTCACGCAATTCTGGAATAATAGCTGGCTGTATGAAATTGGGGTAAAAAAATGACTTAGATTCCTGATGGCCCAAAATCCCAAAATCATATAGACACGTAAACTCTTATACTGGAGTGTGCTATACACCGTTAAATATTGATCGTTTTAATCCCGTGGAGGGTCGATTCGGTACATGAAACAGTATCGATTTGTAGAAATAAATTTAAAAAATAAAGTACTTTTTTTTAAACTCGAATTTGCATGTACGAAATTAGTTTCTTTAAGTAAACGTCAGCTGGGCGAGTTCATTGATGATAGGTAGTTAGTACGCAACGACCGACAACTACCTACAAGGTCTTTGACTCGTTTACTTAAAGAAATTAATTTCGTACATGCGTATATTAATTCAAGTTTTAGAAAAAAAGTGCTTTATGGGAGTAAAGGTGGTCTCACATTAAAATATTTTCTTTATGTCTTTGTAGAATTCTAGTAGCTTTTTGGTGGGTTTGTACATAAATAGTAAAAAAGTGATGTTGAAACAATCGTAGACAAAACGATCTGACGGCGAATATTCCATAGTTGAAAAGTCCTGTCGTCGAAACAAACAAATGCGAACCATTTTGTCGGCGAAACATCCATAGGTGAAACGTTCTATCGACAAATCTCTCAAAAACGAAACGTCCTGTCGGTGAACAGTCCAAAGGAGAAACGACTGTTGGAAAACGCTTGCAGAATCGATATATCTTCCCTTATAATATATCAATGGTACGCGCTCGACCACTATCTCACTTGATGGAAAGCGACGATGTTGTCAATGATGGAGCGCGCTGGCCTAGAAGTAACCTGTACACTCTTGACTTAAAGATGTATCCCATCCCCTTGTTGCTACATATCTCACGCTCAAACGCCTGAAAGGAATAGCATGAAATTGATACATGTCCGTATTGGTACATACCCCTGTCCTGAAATAGTAGGTACATATAAATATTATGATACTTTTATCTCGAGGTATATGTTCCCTTGGGACCGTTAGTTCATTCAAGCTACTGGTACAAGTTATAGTCTTCATATAATATGAAATAAACTAATTAAAATGTACTAAAATACTTATGCCATCTTCAAACACCTCTTTAACCTTTAAAAACAATTTCATCAAACTAAATACGTTTGTCTACTTTTATTTTTACTTTACAAGGGTGGATTCGGGGCATCTACACGTGTGACCTTTCACAAGGACATTTCATAAGGGCAGACTTTGTCCTTTCTGGCCTTTCCCTTCGTCAACGTACGACGGCAAGTATAATGTTAGTAGCTTTTGCCAGCGGCTTCGACCAAGTAAACGTACAAAATTATCACAAGCGAATATATTCCTGGGATTTATTACTGTGTATCCCCAAGTATCTCATGTATATTCCAGGATATGATCCTTTGTGTACCTCGTCCAAATCCTTAAGGAGTAATAAAAAGAAACACAAACTTCTCCTTCTTAGTCGTACACTCTTGACAGAGTGACAGAGTGGTCGTGGTCATTTCTCGTTCGAGTCTGACGCCAGCGCCTCTTTCGCGATGCGACGCTCTCAGCTCTGTGTTTGGCGGCTTGGAAGTTGTCATTTATGCTGCAGTGTGTCATAGATCTTATGAGCTCCGTCCACCGTTTTGGAGAGAGCCTACGTGATGTTTTGCCTTCGACTTTACCTTGCACCACCAATCGTTCCATCGAGTCTTCGATCGTTACGGGTGATATACCCGAAGAACTTGAAGATTCATATTTGCACAAATGACGATAATTTCTCTTTTATATTGAGTTCTTTGAGGATAGAAACACTGTTTCAGAGCGCAGTCTATGCAAACTTACGCCTTTATAATATTAGTGTGATACTAGCAAGGAAAAGTATATTACATTTAATAAGGACATTGCCCTAGACAGGGAAGTTTGGAAGGAGAAAGGGGAGGCCTTTGTCCAGCAGTGGGACACACAATAGGCTAACAAAAAAAAAAAAGGACATAGGATAACATAACATAATTAGCCTTGTAATGTTCTCACTGCTGGGACATGCTGATGCTGCTCTAGGAGAGGGAATGGCCTTAATGCACCACGCGAGCCCTTTGCAGATTGGTGGATATCACATGTTTTCGAATTTTTGGTTCTAGTACATGCCGGTTTCTTTACGATAATTTCCTTCATCGCTTTGAGAGCAGTGGTAATGAAATAAGTTGCACAAATTATTACGCCTGCTAAACAGCATTTCAGCAAAAATAAATTGACAACGATAATGATTTAACATCAGAAGTACAATAATAATTCGCCTACCTGCGAGTACTCACAAATTCAACATTATGCAACATTGAAAAGCTAATACGGAAATTGCCATTGAGATCAATGGTATTCGTGAGTTTCTCCTTTGATTTATCATTCCATGGTAACAACTGTAACAAGTGGGAATCCTGCGCATTTCTCAAGAACATAGCGTGAAGTAGAGAAATAAAAGATGTGGAAAAGGGCGTATAACAAAGGACGAGTTACGTATTATTCCTGGGCGCAAGTTATAAGCGACAAACTGATAAAACACTTCCTATTTCATTCATATTCTTATACCCTTCCCTCTTTCATTCTTTGAATTTCTACTAGGCCACTGAGACAACTCTTCGTAGATTTTATTGTTTTATCTATTAAATACTGAGATAGTAAGTGTTTAGATAGTAAAGTAATTGAAGGAAATGATCATTCAATCTACAAACAAAGTTGCTTCCCGCTGTCTGTGCTTAGATCTTTAAAACTACGCAACGGATTTTGATGTGGTTTATATTAAGAGATAGAGTGATTCAAGAGGAAGGTTTATATGTATAAGACAAGCATAATATATTTAATATCACCATTGCACCCGTGCGAAGCTGGGGCGGGTCACTAGTAAACATATAAAAGCGAAATACCACAAACTGATTAATCACGAAAAGTCAGAAACTTTAATACCTACAAACTTAAAATTTTGCGGGTATGTTCCTTATGGGGCGTAGATATCTGCTAAGAACGGTATTTACGAAACTCCACCCCTAAGGGGGTAAAACGACTTTTACACGGGCGAAGCTATTTGCCATTTGCTCTTGACTTAAAGGCCTCTGGGTTGTAGCTGTCAGGAAACAGAATCCGGGTATTTCATTCCTTAATTGTATGCATAGCGAAAGTGTTTCCAAAACGTTTTGGGAGCGGGTTTTTTTTTTGGTAGGTAAAATCATCCAAAGATCTCCCCCGCCCTTGGGCGGAGCGGGATATAGTGTCAGACGCTTACTGACTAAAAGACCTACCCTGTTCCTTCTTTGCCTTTGTTTCAAGGCCCTGGTATGCACTTTCATACCTCCCCAGAACCCCAGAGTCGAAGCCTACCCTGCTGGGATATTGGTACAATTTGTACGAGTACCAGCGGTTAAGAAATCTTACATTGTTTCTTACCCCTGAACCGTAAGCAGCAGGTGTACGGATCCCTTCCGCATTTAGCCACCTGCAATACGTATTAATTGATGCGGAACTTACTTCATAGACAACGTAAAATGCTCTCATCTCAGGATCATCAAACCGGAACACAACAAAGTTGTTTTGTGACTGGAAGTGCTAGATTATTAAGGCAAACCCGTATTAAAAGTAAAACTATTATAGGTCATATTATTGCGCAACCATATCGTATAAGTGTCGGCGCATACGGGCCTCACAAAAGCGCCGCCTCAAAAAAGCACTACCACCGCCGCACACGGGCCACAAAATAACGCCGCCTCAAAAAGAAGCGTGTGGCGGCTTTTTTTTTGTGGCCTGTGTGCGGCGGCCCTAACACGCCGTGTTACAAGTTGCGCGCCGGATTATAAAAATATCGCTGTAACAACAGTGTTTACGGTCACATAGTTTCTTAAGTTATATTTCATAGCTGCATAGCACATCTCTAGTGAAAATGAATCATATGGCGCAACTTGCATTCGGCTAATTCGTGATAATTCGGAAACGCGAAGATTACCGAAGTGCATACTTTTTCTGGTATAACTGTTCATACATAAAGCTATTTGGGCCAGACAATGGAAATGCTTTTTGTGGTAGCAAATCAGTTGTAGTAGTTCGAAAGGGCTATGGGATCGTTTGAAAGAGTGACTTTGATCCTAGAACTTAAAGGGCAACTGAAGACACAGTTCAGTTTTAGTCAGTAAAAACCCGGACCCTAGAGCGGCAACAATCATTGGATAATTTTACGCCATTACAAAAAAAAAAAAAAAAAAAAATTAGTTCGCTACTTGAACTTTTCAAGTTTTCCATAGAACGTACAAAGTATATTCATCAATTTCTACTTCATCATCAGCGCCCATCAACTTCGCTTTCTCTTTCACCTTGCACCCCCGAAGTGCGTGACCACGGCGTCATGCGCCGCTTCGCCCGGAAGTGGCCGGGGGTAGGCGGCGAGGGAGGGGGAGGTACAATTTATACCGAATTATGGAAATTTTGTAACATTACTGTTACTACCCTGACCAGCGGCTTATGGCTTCCAGTAATGGCTACTGATTAATGTAGCTAGATATTGTTTTGATTAGTAGGACGTATGTTTTTGGGTGTAGAGTGTAGTTGCTAAAGTAAGGTCTTTTTATCATCACGGTATTTTGAGGCTACTGAAGGAACACAAGTTAGTTAAAGTCTGGCATTTCACTATTGTAAAGTGATCAACCCTAGCTAACCTCTTAAGTTTAGGTAAGTTCTCAATGAAAATATTTTTTTCATAACAAGCTTTTATAGCGCGATATATACTTATATAATTAATATTCATCAAAACCACACCAAAAAGTTCAAACACGATATGGTTATCTTATTACGCTTATTACCGAGTTTCTATGGCCATCTTCGTACGTAACCTAAATACTCGTCAATACAAATCAAACGAATCCGAACTCGAAGGGGTTGTGTCGTTTTCGACCGAGTTCCTACGGCTACCTTCCAGCTCCATCATCAGATCAGCTCCACGCCCTCATAGTATTACTTTGTCATGCGATTTACACATGCGTGCAAAATTTCAGCTCAATCGGTAACAGGGAAGTAGATCAAGTTTAATTTGCAAGATTTGATCACAGACAAACATCGGTCAAGTGAAAAATAAAAGCTTGTATATTGTGCTATTATAGGGCTAGTCGACCATTGTTCCATCAAACGTAGTTTGTCGATTACTTCACTTTTTACTGAAAGTGTATTTACAAAACAAAAAATTGTATCATTTGTTTCGCCATTTTGTGGCCCTGTATGGAAGCAAGGATACTACTAACTTTAAGTATATAGATTTGGAAGTTATAAGCGTCAAAACGACCATATTACGACTCTAATTTAAACATCTTTGGATATTAATAAATAACGTTTTTTTTGCGCGCTTGACTGTGATCCCACCTGATGGTAAGCAGTGGTGCAATCGTTAATGGTGAGGCGCACTAGTTTATTAAGAGACCAGTCATTAAATCTAGCCTTAAAGACACTTAAATTATAATCGGATGGGAAGATCGCAGCAGGCAAACTGTTCCTGTCCTTCGATGTACGCGGTATAAACGACGAGGCAAAACGCTTAGTCCGGACCGTAGAAATTTCAACAACTTCAGAAGGTTCGGTTGTGTTATAGATTTATTTGTTCAAATAATTAATTAATATTAAACAGATAAATTTAGCAGGTTTTTCACAATATCTATGAAAAACCTGCTGAAAGGTCTTTGGGCGTATGTGATGATCACAAATATGTAGAAAGTATCCTATTTCAGGACCTGATATACCCGTGCGCCCAATATTGTCGAAATCTGTACAGTAGTTATGACGTGTGACAAAGTTACTTTCATATTTATAATGTTACATAAGGATTCAATCAGATTTATTTCTGTTACCACTATTTTAATGATAGTTTTCGTGGGCAGGTATTACCATCCATGTGTCTATCGCTCATTAAGTCAAATCATCAATATGTATTATACCATTACATTTTTGCTGTATGGACTTTTAAAAGAGACTGACCCCTAAGTTTGTTTCGGTGTTTCTGCTCAGGGCAGTCAGCTAGGAAATACCGGCTTCATCTAGCTTAAACTGAAGAAAAAATTTACGTGTAAAAGTGTTTTTAAAAAACCTATTTGGAAAATAAATATTATTTATTAATAAATAATAATAATGGTAGATTTAATGTATTTTTTTGTATAATAAGCTTTATAATCTTCCCACTGCTGGGACACAGGCTCTAGGAGAAGGAATGGGCGGACGTCACATGTCTTAGAATTTTTTTTTTCTAGGACATGTCGGTTTCCACACGATGTTTTCCTTCACCATTTTAGAGACCGTAGACCAACAGTAAAGAATTAAATTGAAAAGGCAAAGTTTGAATCTACTACGTACAACCAATGCAGGGACCTTAGGGGCCAATGAAGTATTACGTAAGCACTACAGGGACTGGGGGGAGGGGTCTTAGCGTTGCTTATTTTTGATAACATGAGGTATGAGGGGTCTGGATGAAGATTACGTTAGCAGTTTTTTTTTAAGAGAACAATCTCGATGTTCCTAAATCACATGAAAGTGAGTAGATACATATCACTTAGCCATAAAAATCTGCTTACGTAATACTTGAATGGCCCCTTACCACAGGACCACCACTACTCATGATAGAAAAAAATCTTGGACTCGGTAAATAGCAATAATGTCTTTCCGTTAAAAAAGAAACAAGTGAAATTCATACGCAACATAATCCACATGTAAATCCAACCACTTATTTAATGCCCTATTCCTAATTCCAGCAACTCCAACACAGGAACATGCAATAACTCCTGATAGGCTAACGGTCGTAAAGAATGGTGCATAGTGGCCAACAATGGCCTAGTCACACAATGGCTGTATCATGTGCCCATGTGGTTGGTGTGCGTTGAATGACAATATTGGACGGCGCGGATTGGCGGCGCCTAAGGATGGGGGCGCAGTGGAAGCGAGTTTTAGTACGCGGCAAATAAGTTGAACCACTTGCTGTGTGTGTGCATTTGTCCCCTCTTCGATTGGGAATATGGGATCTGAAAATGGGTTAATTCACTTTCAAGGTAGACCGCCATGATGGTTCAACTGGTGTGACGAGCATTATAGCCGATTTTCAGTTCTTGGTCGCGTTGGGGGGCTGCACGAAGCCGTGGCGGATGGTTCAACTTATTTACCCCGTACTATAATGAGCTTCACACCTTCGAATATAACCTGGATTTATTTTTTGACTGGCCAGTTGGTCTAGTGGATTCCCACCCAAAAAAAACGTTCGTGTGATGAACACAATCATTTGTTCTGTGTCAGGGTGTAATTTTTCTATAATAACAAAACTGGCTCGTCCTAGAACCAAAAATTCGAAGATATGTGACATCCACCAACCTGCATTGTGCCCGCGTGGTGAATTATGGTCCATTCCCTTTCCTAGAGAGGAGGCCTGAGTCCCAGCAGTGGGAACATTATAAGGCTGATGCTATTTTATGCTATAATAAATAAATAGTTTGGAGAAAATATCATACCAGCTTACAAACAGCCCAAACCCCCTTCGGTAGGAAATCTCACACGCCTCTCATTTTCATTCCCTTCACCGTCCCCGGGCGGCTGTTATCAATAACGCCAGCTATTGTATGGTTATTGGACATTATGTGTAATATCGAATTACCTGGAAGCTGAATTAAAAGGATTTAAATAAGTAGGTATTGTAGGTTTTGATTGAGAAGCCAGTTTAATTCAATACGGCACTTCTTGTATTTGTGTTTGGTTTGGAAAGTTGAATACTAGACAATCAACTACGGTACAAATACGGTAATAGTAATAGTACAAACGGGTGAATATCATGTTTTTCAATGTTGGTGGCGAAACCCTTTCTTCAGTTTTCGTGAAAATTAAGAACCTGGTTCCCTAATTTTCACGAAAATTGAGAAGAAGAAACTGTAGAGTAGTGGTAAACTTTTTCTTTAGTTTTCGTGAAAATTAAGGAAATCTGAATGAAATCTGTGTTTTTTTCAATTTTGGTTTTGCCACCAAAATTGAAAAAAAAAAGATTTCACCTTGATATTCACCCAATACGGTAGTAGTATTGGCCACACACAATTCGCAGATTTTGTTCTTCCATCTACACAAAACGTTATCAAAAAAAAGTGCTCTTTTTTCTGGTTTTCCGACGAACTCAACTATATACAGAATGGATATCGCACAAACGAATACCATGGATCCTGTATATGATTTTAGACCCCCTAGTGGTGGTATATTTCGTCGGCTCGTTCAATTAAAAAAAATCCGTACTTTTTTAAATACACTGTAAACAATCGTAATTCCAACCAACCCCGCTGATATTTTTAGTAAAAAATAATAATTATAAAGTCATCCGAGTTCATAAAATCTTTATTATAATCAACCCCGATGATATTTTTAAGTTTTAAAAGTAATTCATTCAATTTTGTCACTAAAAATATTAGAAAAACCAATTAAAAAAAACGTAAAGATTAAAAAAAAAATAGGAAAAACTGAAAAAACTTTCCACCACTGGGGAGTCCAGAATCCTGTATTCGTATGTGCGTCGATGTCAGACACACCCTGTATATACCTACAGTTATACTCGCAGTCGGCATAGTCGAAGTAATTTGTGTTATAATAAGCCAGATACGATTGATCTCGTACCTAGTAGATCGTTCATCAGGGAGAATGGAAACGGCGAGAGATGTCGTGCGGTGTCCCACAGGGATCGGTACTAGGGCCGCCCTTGTGGAACATCGGGTACGACTACGTGCTGCGCGCCGACCTCCCCGACGGGGTCAGCGTGGTCTGCTACGCGGACGACACGCTGGTCCTGGCGCGGGGACGGTCGTACCAGGCGGCGGTCGAACTAGCGACGCGCGGGGTTGCGACAGTCGTGGAGAGGATCCAGCAGTTGGGACTCGAGGTGGCATTGCACAAGTCCGAGGCCATGTGCTTTCACGGCCCTCGGTACGCGCCACCACCGGGTTTCCAATTAACGGTAGGAGGAGTTCACATCGGCGTCGGGTCGACGATGAAGTACCTGGGACTCGTCCTCGACAGCCGGTGGAACTTCGAGGCGCACTTCCGACGTTTGGCTCCCCAACTTAATCGGACTTCGGCTGCACTCAAGCGGCTCCTGCCGAACCTGGGGGGTCCAGACGCCTCCTGCCGGAGGCTCTACGCTGGCATCGTTCGGTCCATGGCCCTTTACGGGGCGCCTGTGCGGGCGCCGACGCTGCGAAGGCGACCGGCGGCCCTGCTGAACGCCTGCCAGAGGGTCATGGCCATACGGATGATTCGGGGATACCGCACGGTATCCCGCGAAGCGGCGAGCCTCCTTGCTGGCCTACCACCATGGGATCTGGAGGCAACAGTCCTTGCACGCATGCACGATCTGCGCGTGGAGATGCAACGCCGGGGCGAATCCCCGCTGCCGCGACAAGTCGCGGCTTGGCGGACAGAGTTCCGGCGAGATCTCATGGTGAAATGGCGAGAACGACTGTCGCAACCCTGTGCTGGGCACGCCACGATTGAGGCGGTAAGGCCCCTCTTTGAGGCGTGGCTGGAAAGGCCTCACGGCGTCATAACCTTCCGCATGGCGCAGGTACTAACCGAACATGGCAAGTTCGGGCCGTACCTGTAC
Source organism: Leucania comma (assembly GCA_958295575.1). Lineage (NCBI taxonomy): Eukaryota > Metazoa > Arthropoda > Insecta > Lepidoptera > Noctuidae > Leucania > Leucania comma. Next base: position 14,020,322 of record OY282477.1, on the reverse strand, counting down.
AAGATCCGTGCGGAGGTGACGCCCGGGTGTCGTCACTGTGCGGAACGCCCGGTGGACACGGTGGAGCACACGGTAGAGGTGTGCCCCGCTTGGGAAGAGCATCGCCGTGTCCTCGTGGGGGCAATCGGAGGCGATCTCTCGCGCCGGGGCTTGGTTCAAGCCATGCTCTGGAGCGAGGAGGAGTGGCAGGCGGTCGCCTCCTTCTGCGAAGCAGTAATGCTAGCAAAGGAGGAGGCTGACCGTATCAGGCAACGGCGCTCACGCCGCAGCCGCCGTCGTAACTCCGATCCAAATTTCCGGCCACCGTAGACGCGGGCTTGCGGACGGCGGGCAATGGGTAGCTCGCTGTCCGTTTGTCCGGTAACATACCGGACCGAGCCCAAGTCGTTTACGGCGCGCACTGTTCCCGTGCGCCTCAAGGAGTTGTCAGCAAACCGTAGGGGCCCAGTAGGGTCGAGGCCTAGTCTGGGGCTCTGGGAAGGTATGAAAATGCATACCAGGGCCCTGGAACCAAGGCAGGGAAGGAACAGGGTAGGTTTTTAGTCAGTAAAAGTCTGACACTATTTCCCGCTCCGCCCAAGGGCGGGATTTGTCATTGGATGATTTTACCTACCGTAAAAAAAAAAAAAAAAAACCTAGTAGATCGTGACGGAAAAAAAAATGGCGCTGAAAGATTTAAATCAAAATGTTTGAACTGAATAAACTTTTTTTTGTGTGACACGGACCAGGCCAAAATACCTACTTGAATAAGAAACTTCTCCAAAACTAATTCGTGTAACAATGCTGAAACTAGTTAACTAAAGAAAGATTCAGTACAAGATTAGACTTAAAATAGCTCCCGCCGTTAAATTCCAAAGGAAAATCTACTGCAAAGAAATAGGATTTTTTTACTTCTATTTTTAATCCAACTTCGCTATTATAAAGTTACATTTCACTCAACGCTTTTGTTAGCGTTTTTATAAGTAGGGTCAAACCGGGATAGTTGCCACACTATTCTAAATTACTTTATATTTATTAAATAATTACTACAGGTATTTATAAAGTTGAAATTTTAAACTTTGTGTACGGTAACTTTATGTAAAAGTTGCACTGTTGTAGGTGTGCACAATAAACAAATACATAATAGATATTTGAAATAGAATAAAGTATCATCAACATTATTTTCACAATAATAAAATACATATATGCTAAAATTATAATGTAATAAATACTATGATAAATATCTAATTATTATAATTAAGAGAGTTCAAAATATAATAAGTATGACGAAGACCAGACTAAGGTTGAGAGGAATTTAAGAAGTAGTATCTTTCAGTATAAAAAGTTGAATATTTTGTTTATAAATCAACAATACTAAAAAATATTATCCATGAATAATTCTAGAGCATTTTTATGAACCTCTACATTTTGGGACATCTATCCCATATATATGTATATAGCGGATAGTAGCTTGGTCTATATAACTTTGGGATAAAATACTCGCCGCGAAACCGAACAACTAACCCAAATTTTTTTTTTAACATGCGGTGACACGAAAATATGAGTAAACGGTCAATTTGCTGGTAGTTCGATCATTACGTATGCTGTTTAGACTTTAAAAGAGACTTTGATCTCTGTGTTTGTTTCGGTGTTTCTTCTCAGGGTAGTCAGCTAGGAAAGATCGGCTTTATCTAATTTAAACTGACGAAAAAAATGACATGTATATGATAATAAATATCTAAAGCTATTCGAGCATTAAGAAGTAACAAATACACACATTCACAAACCTTCGTCTTTATAATAAATATTATTGTGGTAAATCAATACCCTGGGGCATATCTCCCACTTTTACCCTAATCGTGAAACGGTTTCAGTTTTTCTTATAGTTAGTTTCCAGTTAATACGGTTGTACTTATAAGTCGGTCAGTAAGAACATTTGTTCGTGATTGAATTGCGAAGAAAATAGTATAATTGATTGAATACTGTTTTGTAGAAGCTGTAATGTGGCTTGAAGAGTTTTTCTTTTTTATATTATTATCTACACATGTACAAAACCTTAAATATTAACTAAACTATTTGTACCAAAATCTACCTATGTACAAATAATACAAAAACACAGTACACTCAGGCGTCGAAGTACTCCTCCACATCGCTGTCATCCGGAAACGTACCCAGAAGACTGGCAGCATTCAGCGTTTTTTTTAAATTGATTGTTTTTGTTAGAACTCGTTAAAGTTTAAGAAATAACAATATCGCGCCTCAAGGAGCTGTCAGCAAACCGTAGAGGCCCAGCCTGCCAGCTGCAGGCAGGCAGGGTCGAAGCCTGCTGGGGTCATGGGTAAGCTTCCGAAAGGAATACCCGGCCTCGGCACGATAGGCAACGAAGCAACGGGGTAGGTTTTTAGTCAGTAACAGTCTGACTCTACTTCCCGCTCCGCCCAAGGGCGGGATTTGTCATTGGATGATTTTACCTACCATAACAAAAATATCCACGTTTTTATATTAAGATTTTACAGTCCATAGATATCACTGTCAGTGATAAGACCCCTATACTCGTATATACCCTATTTTAGAACGAGGTCGCGACAGACCAAGAAAAAGATGGCGGGACGACTTAGTTGCCTTCCTTGGGAATTGACAAGAGGTGGCTCAGAGCCGAGAACACTGGAAGGAATGGAGGGAGGTTTTTGGTCAGCAGCGGGACAGTATAGGCTGGACATAATAATAATAACTATTTTAGTGTTTAATAAATGTAATGTAAGAAACTTAAGTGAATATAAATTCCTTATTCTTAACACACACCTTTATTTAAATTAAGGTTACTGATAAATGATATATATTTTGCAAATTGGTTTTAAAAAAGTCTTTTATACGTCAATTTTTTTTTCGTCAGCTTAAACTATATGAGGCCGGTGTTTCCTAGCTGACAACCCTGAGAAGAAACACCGAAACAAACTCAGGGGTCAAAATATTTCTTATTAACCCTATTAATACACAACTAAAAAAAAAAAAGTTAGGTGTTGAAGTGCTCCTCTACTATCACTGTCATTCAGAAATGTGCTCAAAAGACTAGCAGCATTACTATTATTTTCACTGGTAGAGAATGCCTTGTTGCTTTGAAAATAAATAAATAAATTGGCGTGTTGAATGGCTATGCCATTTTTATTTTATTTTTTTTATTTTTTTTTTTGTATTAGATAAAATCATCCAATGACGAATCCCGCCCTTGGGTGGGGCGGGAAACAGTGTCAGACTTTTACTGACTAAAAACCTACCTTTCCATTCCTTGCCTTTATCCTGGGGCCTTTGGTGACAGTCTCACATAACCTTTGGCCCCAGTAGGCTTCGGCCCTGCTGGACCCCTACAGTTTGCTGACAACTCCTTGAGGCGCGCGGAAAAACATCAAATAACTCCTCTAGCTTTGCGTAGAGCGAGAGGAAATGACAGGCTGTTACCCATTTGTGTTCTTTCAGTTGTGTTGTGCATTCCAGAATTGCGGCAATACTAACTCATTAAACCTAACAAGTCCTTCTAAACTCACAGAAAGTGGTCTCATAACGTTTATTTTAGTGAGATAAAAACTAAAGCTGTCATACCGGTTACATTTACAGAATAACGCTACTATAGTATGTAGTTTTTTAGGGTTCCGTATCTCAAAAGGAAAAATGGATAAACGAACTTAAAAGATCACTTTGTTGTCCGTCTGTCTGTCAAGACCCTTTATCTCGGGAACGCGTAGAGGTATTGAGTTGTAATTAAAACCGTATACTCAGGTTTGCGGTCCCTTGATGCTGTGTAAAAATCAAACTTACATAAAGATACGTTTGTGTTGCAAAAATGTATATTTCGACACTCCCAAAGGAATCAAAACTACTAACTAGAACCCTGAAATTTGGCACAAGGCAAGGTCTTGTGGCACAAATATAGGAAAAAATCGGAAAACTGTAAATTGGTTACGTCACCAAAAAAAAAATTTTTTTTCGAAACTCGATTTAAGAACTGAATTATTTTCATAGGTAGGTTTGAACGGAACCCTCAGTGCGCGAGTCCTACTCTCACTTGCTCGGTTTTTTTTTTAATTCTTACGTACACGTTACCTGCTATTATTTTCTATTTTTGTATATAGCAACTACAATACTCATTTTATGGTCTGGTAGCTGCGTAACACATCGTCAGTGACAATGCTTGTTGTTTTGATAATCCAGCAATTCTTTTTGCGTAATTTAGGTACTACATAAGCGATGGTTTAGAAATTCAATTCTAAATATTTTATTTCACAGAGGCACTTATGGGTGGTTAATAGAGGCACTTATGGGTAGTAATAGGTTAACCGGCATGAAAGGACAACGTTGACCAGTCACAATAATACCAAATAAGTACAATAAAAAAAAAATGGCGGAGTACACTCCGCAGGCTCATAGATTATTTTCTACTTCTACACTGTGTACAGCGTTCTTCAAAATCCTTGGGATTTCCATAAAAGGCGTGTTACGTAATTGAGCTACTTAAAATTCATAAAACCTTTTTATTGTAGGGATTTCTTATCATTGTTTTCCACTTCATTAATTTCAAAGAATCTTCGTATTTTATTCAATTTCTTACATGCTTTTTCAATATTATTTCTATTCATATCGTTAGTTTAGAGTTGAAAATACTATAATTATACATATTATATTTATTATAGATAAAAAAAAAGAAACAACAAATATTTAATTTTAATACCATAAATATAAAGTTTATTCTACTTATAATTGCAAGTCAATGTGGAGATCGCATCACAGTTCAAAATGTATAGTTTCATAAAACAAAACAAAAAAACAATTATTTTCCATTTATAAGTTGTAGGAACATAACAAATTAACAAATCCATTTTATTTCAAGTAATGATAGACTCAATTTAGGTCGGTAGTATAAGTAAATACGTCATAAAAATTAAACTAAATTAAATTAGATAAAATTTTAATTATTAAAATTAAATTAAATTGCATTACATTATAATTACAGTAACAGTCAGTCAGTATGTAAATTAGAATACTATATTTAAAGGCTTTCTGTCTGTCTGTTATGCTTCCAAGGTAGAATTAATTCTTCCGATTTTTATAAAATATGATACCGAGTAAGCTTGAACGCCAAGGAAGCAAAAACGCTTTTTATTTGACTCCAACTTCGCATTCGCAAGAATCGACATTCATGCAAGCGAAGCCGAAGGCAGAAGCTAGTAGATTTTAAACTATACATCACAATTTTTTTATTAGTACACATACTTAAAGGGTTTTTTAGAAAAGGTCTTGTTATTATTTAAGGAAAGTCTCAATAAATAATATTTATAAACAGCAAAGTTATGAGCGTTTGTTTAGGTATATCCCAAAATCTCACTCAACTTATGGAAATATTGTACAGGTTATTTTTTATGAATGAAAAAATAGCAGTAAAAATGGAAAGACACTGCGCTTAGTATTTTCGAGTAGTAGTTGTTATGAATGATTGATTCAATTATGAATTTACTAATTATGAAAAATTTTCGTGGATTTCGTTATTTTAGTTTTGACTACACAAATATGATCAGTAACGGGTACTGAGTGAGCCCCATGTTTTTGTGCACTTATTAAAAAATAGGGGTGTATAGGAAACAAAATCAAATCAAGGTGCCAGTTCGCTCCATAGAACGATCGCACAAAGGGTGTTATTGACCAAACCACTGTATAATTAATCAAAGTTTGACAAAGAAAATCCCTGTAATGGCGTTGGAAAGCAATCCATTTAATACCATGGTTCCAAACCTTTAATTGTATCTATTTTACAAAAGCCGCATCATTTGTTATCACGGCTGTAGTTTTCATGTGACAGATAAGTCATTAACGTTAAAAATTTCCTATTTTTGTGGCCATTATGCGGCCATAGAAAATGGTTTGTTATTTTCCGCAGTGTAAACTAAGTGCTACTAAATAATTCTATATTATCTTGCTTGATTGATTTTTAACGGACGAGAATTCCTAGGTCAGCAGGACCTAAAAAATAACACTACCTTACCTACGGGTGGGAGTCCGAAGCCTACTCTGGGACCTTGGGAAAGAGTGAAAATGCATACCAGGGCCCTGGAACCAAGGCAATGAAGAAACGGGGTAAGTTTTATTCAGTAAGAGTCTGACACTATCTCCCGCTCCGCTCAAGGGTGGGATGAAGATGTCATTGGATAACTTTACCTACAATAAAAAAAACCTACTGGTGAGGTAGTGTTATTTCTTAGTATATACGAGTAACTACTTCTCCACTTTACACTTGAGGGAGGCCTTAGTCCAACAGTGGCAGTCTTGCGGCTGAAATGGTGATGACGATATAGTTACTTACATTACAAATACTCCTTTCTTTAGATATCTATTTACCACCAAGAAGGCTCAACCGAAAGACATCATTAGTGGACATTATATATACACTTTGGAGAATATCGCAAAACAATAGATTCTATGTATTTCATATACGTATGTCGGCGACTCTTACTTCAACATCAGTCTATATTGTGGAAGACCTTCCAACGCCGTATTTTCTGGTAAGTGGTCGCCATTTCAGAACCTTTCGGCTTCACCAACCATCAGTTCTGTAAGCAACGTGCCCAGTCCATTGCCACTTAAGTTTGGCGATTTTTTGAGTTATGTTAATAACCATGATTTTCCTGTGGTTTTCTTCATTCCCGATTCGATCACACAAGGCTCTGAATATAGCCCTCTCCATTCCTCTCAATCCTAAGGCTATTTCAATGCAAATAGCTTTGGAACACAACTAAAAAAAGTGTTTAATTGTTTTTAGGGTTCAGTACTTCACTCGGCAAAAATGAGACTTATAAGATCAATTTGCTGTCCGTCTGTAAATATCCTTTTTCTCAGGATCGCGTGTAGTTATTGAACTGAAATTAAAATGAAGTAAGTACTCAAGTCTCCTACTACTTGGAGCAGTAAAAAAACCAACTTCTAAGTCAACGCGATCTAAAGATAAAGCAGCTTATGATCCGTCTATGGCGCGCATATTTTGATACTCGCGAGGAAATCAAAACCAACATTGTTTTTAGTATTTTCGAAACCGGAATATAGTTTGTTCAGAATAAGTAACTGAATCGATTCCAATTATTTTTACATCATCTTATATTTTTTCCCAAAAATATTTAAAAAAGATCACAAGTTGGACACCACCGACACTAAGTACAACACAGGTCACGGCAAATCATAGCGGGCATTAGGAGCCAGCGTACAGCTGGATGCGGGAGCAAAACCACTCCTCAGTCACCCGGGTGGACCGGTGACCGTGTATGTTTTGTCGCCAACCAGGTACATAACCTATAACTTTGTAATTTTTCATAATAAGTTTTTGAAATTTTGTCCATAGATTCTTTACATAAAAATACTAGACTGGTGTTTCTGGTTTCGCATTTACTAAAAATAAGGTTTTATCTATGTATATGTAGGGTAGTTCTCGTTGACTTAGAATCCTGCAATTCGGCAAGCAGCAAGTCGTCATATCACAAGTAAAAGAAAAATATCCTATAGTACATAAAGTTGTTATGTTACAAAAAAATCTTAGACATTTGATTCGGGAACAGAGCTATTTCCATCTAAGTTTATACGGAACCTTCAGTGCGTAATTGTCACTCACACTTGACCGGTTTTATTATATCCAAATTACGTTATCAATCAGAGGAGTAAAGCACCACATCGTACGTCCGGTCATGGTCCGGTGGCGCACCGGACGGACGTCAGCCGGACCGTGTAAAGATCGTGTGTGATTAGCGTCAGGCCACAGTGGACACGGTTTGATATCATAGCTATGTTAGTTTTATTACATATATTTTAGGTTGTAAAGCAGGTCATCGTGATGTATGGGTAGGGTACTAAATTTATTTGACGATATAATTTTAATCTGTGGAATGATTGCACGTTTTTTTACAGCCTATTTATTTAGTGTCTCACTCCTGGGCAAACACCTCCCCTATCTCCTTCCAAATCTCTCTATTTAAGGCGATTTCTGGCCAAGTTTGCCCCGTGAACATGATCAGATCGTCACACCACCTTTACCGCGGTTAAACTTGACGACATCGACCTCCCTGAAGCGTCCAGTGAGTGGTAATAGTCACCCATCTTTCTGGGTGCATAGAGACCAAATCTCAGCTCATAGCATCATCATTACAGCCGCAAGACGTTCACTGTTGGACATAGGCCTCCCCCAAGTGGTGCCACAACGACTATTCCTGTGCATCGCGCGTGCATCATATTTTCGCGAATCTCACTAAGCCATCGGTCTATGTTGTGTGAGGCCTTCCAACGCTGTGACATCTGCAGGTCTAAAAAGGCCACTTTTGTAGAATTATAATATGAATCATATTTTTTTTATACATACGGCAATATTTACAAGGAATATGATTCTGATATGCAATGAATTGAGTATAATTCGACTAATTTGTGCAACCATTTTACGAACATCAGAAGAATTGCTTATGATCTGCTAGGAATTCAGAATATGATTTGCTCTAGATGAATTGCTCATGTGACGTTTTAAGGTCCGCAGATCCGATCAAATAGAGAATTGGAAAGCCAGAAACTAAAGACGAGGACCTAAAGCGACGAAATCAAATTGTAAGATTGAATAAAATAGTTATTCAAAAACCTCTCACAGTTACCTATAACAAAATTAAACAGTTCTTAAAAATAATTAGTGAGTAGAACTCGTTTGTATCCGTTAATTAATTACAAGAACGGAAGCACATTAAAACGTTATCGAATAACTATTTCTCACCAGTCCGACTATAAAATGTACCTGTCAACATGAGACTGGATAGCCAAGTTGTGATTTGGTGGGAACACTTTCGGTATCATATAATTGAGGATAAAATTATCGTTGGTCTGCGTCAGGGTATGATAGAATCCAGGGCTTCAAGCCTGGAATACAAAAGCCAACTAAATAAACACAGGCGGACTCCACCTAAGGTGAGAGTCGGCGGCGATCTCTCGCACCGGGCCTTGGTACAGGCCAGGCCGCCGGGATTCCGACGGCGGGTAATGGGTAGCTCGCTGTCCGTCCGTTCGGTGACAATCCGGACCGAGCCCAAGTCGTCGACGGCGCGCTCTGTTCCCGCGCGCCTGAAGGAGTTGTTAGCAATCTGTAAGGGCCTAGCAGGGTCGAAGCCTACTGGTGCCTAGGGTTAGGCGCAAGTGAAACCCGGGGCTCTGGAACAAAGGCAATGAAGGAACAGGGGAGGTTTTTAGTTAGTAAGAGTCTGACATTATCTCCCGCCCCGCCCAAGGGCGGGATTTATCATTGGATGATTTTACCTACCATGAAAAAAAAGGTGAGAGTTATTTGTTGATTTCTCGTCCTCTAAAAAAAGGAGTGATAGGATTGTTGAGAGCCTCTTTCGCCTCTTCTGAGGATTTAAAAATACCTAATAGCACTAATTTAAATTCAAAATGATAAGATTAGTCAGACTAAAGTTTTAGGAAGGTGGTCGGGTCGATAGACGCGTGTGATTTTTAATAATAATGTTAAAGAGTAATTTTATGTGCGTGTGTTTCAAATGACGGTGGGCTGGGTCCACACGGTCCACACGGTGCCATACGATGAAATATAATTATGGGGAATATCCATATGGGGCCGAAAGGCTCTGAACTGGCTTCCTCTTGAAGACGCAGCGTTGGAAGGGCTCCCATAATGTGAACCATGGATGGATGTTAGACGTATAACGACTGGCCTGCTGGTCTAGTAGTTAGTGGCCCTGACTGCTATGCCGGAGGTCGTGGGTTCGATTCCCACCCAGGACAAATTTTCGCGTAATGAGCACGATCATTTGTTCTGTGTCTGGGTGTAATTTATCGATAATATGTATGTATTTAGAATATATAAGTATGTTTATCAGTTGTCTAGTAGCCATTACACAAGCTCTGCTTAGCTTGGGACTCGACGGCGTTGTGTGTGATAGTTGTGGAATATTATATATATTATATTATATATAAGGACCGATCTTTGTGGCGACGTTTGGCGGAAGCTTATGCCAGGCAACGGACGTCTTTTTGATAATAAAATCCTACACTAATGCGCGAATGAACCTTTTTTGAACCCAACTAATAATATGTATTGCAGTTTCTTATGTCTAAATAGCGGCACGCGTTGGTCTTCAAAGTAAATCAATGCTTGCAGTGGTCTAACTGTGGATGGGTTGTCAATTTATCATACAATATATACTTAGGAAAGCGCTTCAAGCTATTGGTAAGGTCGATTCCTGCTAAGGGTATTTTTAATAGAGTGCGGATTTCATTACACATGTGGATTTGCTCCGCATGCGTAACCTCCACAAATGTCTTTTCAATCATACAAGTATTTATTGCAATGAGTGCAATACGCACACGGGACGCGTTTTTTTTTTGCTTTTTGAAATTTCTGCATGCGGAGCAAATCCGCATACGTGATGAAATAACATGACATTAAAAACAATTTTATGCTGCATTCCTTGGAATGTTCGAAAAAGTTACTGTGGTCCTAAAACGTAATGGGAAATGGTGAAACTTACGTAGGTTTTAGTCAGTAAACGTCTGACACGCCATCTCCCTCCACTCCGCTCTGTGAGCCGGAGAAAATGTTTGATGATTTGCCACCTCAAAAAACAGAGATGTTTGAAATCATCCACATTGCAAATATCTATTGACAAAATTGATGGATTGATTGGAGTGAATTTTACTCGCCTACTGTTTCATGCTCCTAGCCCTAGAAGTTTCGGTTGTACGTTGATAAATAATGATATCAGTCAGTCGGTCAGTTTCTTCTTTTATATAAATAGATAATATTGTCCTACTTTTAAAAATAACAAGGACTCAAGGTTAAAATATTGTATCTATATGGCCGACGGAATTTCATAAAATAATTGTCTCAATAATGATATTGTACACTTGTTGATATTAATAATTCCCGTAAGTAACCTTTGCTGACGGAAGAATGCAGTACTTATGAGTTAAGTACAGGAGCCTGCAAAGTGACATATGAGCACGTGTCCAAGTGAAAACTGACAGAGTGTTATGAAAAAATAACTTCTGCTCACCACACTAATCAACCCCACATTGAAGGGGTATTTATTTATTTATTATGGCACTCCAACGGATAGTTCGCAGAAACATTTACAGAAGAAAATATAATTTTATTAATAAGCAATTTAATTAATTATTTTGATTGTATTTTGTATTACTGGTTTAACATTATACATTTAATAACATTAATAAACAATAATAGAGTACAAAACAAAATAATGAAAAAATAATCAATAAATAAAATACGGAATAATGTATTATTATTATCAATCCATCAAATAATCAATTAAATAAATTGAGTCAGATCAAATGAATTTAAATTACATTGGAATCCATTATATCACATTAAATTTCATTAGATTACATTTAATTACGTCAAATGAAGTTACATTAAATAAAGTTACATTTAATTACATTAAATAAAGTTACATTAATTTACATTAAATTAAGCTATAAATAAGTGGGCAATATAATGTCATAGATTTCCGAGTTGGTGCTCAAGATGCTCCGAGGGTATGCTTAAAATCCACACAAACTTTGGCCCACAGTGGACAATTAATGAAGACGACTTTGATTGTTAGTCTATGAACTAACAGGTTTAAATAAAAATTAAAGGAAAAGAGTAATTTCGTCTAACATTGCTCTGTGATGAAAGTTTTTCAATAATGATTTTAATCTGTGTTTTTTTCCAAATGTTCCAAATTCTAAATTATACATATCAGATCAGTGTTCCGGAAAATGTCAGCGATTCAGATGCAAAAGTTCCAATCGCAAAGATGACACACTTTGTCCACGTCTATAGTAAACTTCAACGAACATTAATTTCTTTTTTAATGATATTATAACTATTACTAATTTGAATCCTTATCTTTAAAACACATGACATAATACATCATACGTAAAAAATAATTATTACTTATGAGCATGTCTCATTATGATAATCATATTTAAAATACGCTTCCCCCTCATTCACGCTCTCCATAGTATTATTTACTTCTGGCCGCCGGAGCATTTTACTAAAAAAAAATCTATTCCCACAAAAAACCTGATAATGAGTTTCCGCTACATCCCCTGCTTGTGGCAGCCCCTGAACTAAAGGATCTACGCTAGAGCACGCGCCGTGACAGCTGCGCATGCGCACCTGTTGTCTCTATCGAAGGAGGACGCGTTGACGATAGCTTGTTGTTTTGTGCGTACAAAATAATTTCGTTTATAACCAATAAATGAACTTCTTATTAAGTCTTTTGGATTGAAGATCGAAAAAAATTGGTCGTATTCATTTAGGATATTAGGGTACAATCGTTATTTACAATAGAACGCAAAGGGAGTTCTAAACCCACGTTCACACTTTCAAACGTTCCCGCTGACCTAGGCCGAAAAGTTCTCGAATGGCGACTGCTTATGAGACGGTGGAATTCCTCTCACAAGGTTAGTCGATGACCTGGTGAAGGCTTTGGCCGCTGAATGCGAGATGCTCACGAGTGGTCAATGGTGGAAAGTCCACAACTGAGGCGAAATGGCCCATCCTTGAGGCATGGCTGGAAAGACCTCACGGCGTTCTCAACTTCCGCACGACACAGTCCTTACCGAACACGGTAAGTTCGCTAAGTTCCTGTTCCGGATTCGAGCGGAGGATTCGCCCGGGTGTCGCCACTGTGCGGAACACCCGGAGGACACGGTGGAGCACACTGTAGAGGTGTGCCTGGGCGGAGCATCGCCGTATCCTCGTAGGGGCGATCAGCGGCAGCGATCTCTCTCGCCGGGCCTTGGTTCAGGCCACGGTCCGGAGTGAGGAGGGATGGTAGGCGGTCGCCTCCTTCTGCGAAGCAGTAATGCTAGCAAAGGAGGAGGCCGACCGCAACAGGCAGAGGCAACGGGGCGCTCGCCCCAGCCGACCGGACCGAGCCCAAGTCGTCGACGGCACGTACTGTTCCCGCGTGCCTCAAGGAGCTGTCAGCAAACCGCAGAGGCCCAGCCTGCTAGCTGCAGGCAGGCAGGGTCAAAGCCTGCTGGGGTCATGGGTCAGCTTCCGAAAGGAATACTCGGCCCCGGCACGATTGGCAACGAAGGAACGGGGTAGGTTTTTAGTCAGTAAGAGTCTGACGCGGCGGGGTGGGCGGGATTTGTCATTTAATGATTTTACCTACCATAAAAAAATGTCTTGCAGTGGTCGTCTTTCGAATAAACAATTTCCCCGACTTGCTCGTTATGTGGATAACAACCGACTGACTCCTAAAGCTGGCAACACTCACAAGAAATAAACAGAGTGAGGACCAAACCAATAATTAAATTCTAACATGATGATGACGATTGCCGACTATATAGATTGGTTGAAGTTGTTTAGGAGCTCCATGCAAAATACTGGTTATCGTGATTTTTTTTTTTTTATGCGCATTTATTTGTTTATTAAATCTTCATTCAGCACAAACTTACAGAAGAGGGCATTAGGCCCTCTTCTGTAAGTTTTTTCTGTAAGCTTTAGGAAATTGAGGAGAGGCTACATGGCAGGTGAAAAAATATTATTGAGAAAACAAGTACGGAAGTCTATATGTAATAAAAAAACTTACATTAATATTAATGTAAAACAAGTAAACCTATACACCATTAAACTTTGGTCGTTTTAATCCCGTGGAGGGACGATTCGGTACATGAAATACTATCGACTTGTAAAAATAAAATTAAAAAATAAAGTACTTTTTTTCTAAAACTCGAATTAATATACGCATGTACGAAATTAATTTATTTAAGTTAAGGAATCAATGATCTTGTAGGTAGTTGTCGGTCGTTGCGTACTAACTACCTACAGGTCATTGAACTCGCCCAGCTGACGTTTACTTAAAGAAATTAATTTCGTACATGCGTAAATTATTTGGAGTTTAAAAAAAGTACTTTCTTTTTTAATTTTATCTTTACAAATCGATAGTGTTTCATATACCGGATCGACCCTATACAACCTATATTCCTAAAAGAAAAGGAAAGTGATTTTTGAGATGAATCTGCTACTTGCACGCCGGCCGCGCATGAATCACTTAGAAAACCGCTTCTTACTTAACCAGAATTCGATTCAACACACCATCAGTCAGTCAGCTTCATCATCAACCGCACTATCGTTTACCATCAGATGAGATAGTGTTCATACGCGAGCCTATCAATAATAATAATAAAAAATACTCAATAAAACATCACCCATTTCACTCGTACATCTAACTTTCACAGTGTACTCAATTATCCATAATGACCGGTCATTATCAATTCTCCTCGTCACCGATGTCCACTTAAACGCACATTAACCTGATCTGTTTGCTCAATGTGTTACAAAGCGGTTAAAGTTGTTACACGGGCAATCCGCGTAATTTATTATCTTACTCGTGTAATAGTATTTCCCGCGTCTTCACTCTCGTGGCTCCCATTTTTAACCAACTTCGAAAAGGATGTTCTATGTTCGGCTGTATGTATTTTTTTATGTATGTTCACCGATATCTCGGTCAATTGTGGACAGATTTTCAACATTTTTGTTTTGATTGAAAGATTATACTCCCGAGTTGGTCCCATAGAATTACTGTTTTTTTTATTTTTTATTTATATAAACTAGTGCTTGACTGCGATCCCACCTGATGGTAAGCAGTGATGCAGTCTTTATTAAGAGCCTATTCACTCTCAATGTAGCCTTGAAGAGAACTAAGTTATAAGCGGACGGGGAGACCGCAGCAGGCAAACTGTTCCAGTCCCTCGATGTACACGGTATAAACGACGAGGCAAAACGCTTAGTTCAGACCGTAGAAGTTTCAACAACATTTGGATCGTAGAAGTTTCAACAAAAATTGTTTTCATCTAATGATGAAATTCAAAGATATAGAACGGAACTCTTCAAAAAATCATAGCAGAACTGTTGTAACAAGTAAAATTGCATTGTTTATACATGTAATCGGTGACTGACTGAAGGGGATACATAAAACTAATTTGATGATGAAGCCGGAAGGTAGGTAAGCGCTGAATTCTGTAATTAATCAGTGTATCCTAGCCGTGTTTGGTATTATTAGAATTGTCATGATGATTTGATGACAGAACCGAATGGCGGATGGTATCTATTTAAGTTTGGCTAATGGGAAATACAACTTTAGAAGTATGACATAAAAACCTTTTTATAAAAAAATATATACAAGCCGGGGTAAAAAATAAGTCAGTGTTTTTATAATAGTTTGGTCTCTTCGTTATTTAACACCGACTTCCGAAATTAAATTTAACTTTCTTTTTTTTTTACATTGAAGTCGGTTGTATTTTTTTTTGTAAAAAGGTTTTTTTTTTTCTACGGTAAATTATGATATAATTTGTCCCGTTCTGGGTAGGTCAAGAGAGAGTGTTAGATTGTTACGGACTAAAACTCATCTATTTTCCTATAGTGTTCTAGGAGCGCGAAACTCTTTCAGACAATCGCGCAAATGATTAACCCCATTGGAATCTTTGATTTTGATAGTATATTTTTTTTTTATATTCAAATTTACTAATCAAGTACGGCGATATACCTATTTTTTGCCGTCCACAAACTGCCTCCTGATCTTGCGAAGTGCCTTCGGAAGCCACGAATCGCCCTGCGACCGCGACGCTCTGGACGTCTTCTGTGGCGACTGTCCTCTCTCTCACGCTTTCTAGCAACTCTTTACTCCTACTGTTTCACAGAAGGAGTTGCCTGCTTCTCATTCCTTCTTACTCTGTGCCATGGAAAGTCCATGGCACAGAGTAAGCCTGGCGATCTTAGAACTCTTCTACAGATCACCTCCTACATACAAATGTACAAACAATTTTACCTCCTTGATGCTATTTGTTTAGATTGACTTGTAAATATTATGGCCACTGTATGGTTTTAAGTGGGTTATTAAGTTTTATGATTTTTACAATGATAGTTTATAGGCTGAACTGATACTATAAACGGCTTTATGTGATTACGGTTATTTTTGCCGTTAAAAGATTCTATTTTTTTTATGGTAGGTAAAATCATCCAATGGCAAATCCCGCCCTTGCGCATCGCTTTCCATCTCCCCGTCGTTGTGTTTTTTTTTTTTGGTTTTAATTAATTTGTCCATATCTGTTCCCACGAGTGAATAAGTGGTTTGCACTAGAGACTAATTAAGCTACCCATTAGTCAAGCTAACAACCTCCCTCACGGTGCGCTGCCGCTTGGAAGTTTGGGGTAATTTTTTATAGAGGTTGTCTTCCTCGCGGCCCGGGTGATTAAGCCAAGACTGGCGACCCCCATCGAGACACCTTAGGCAGAGATAACCAAGAGGAGTAGTTTGCCGCTTCCCAGGATGCACCGGCCCGCAGACTGGTCTTCGCTCCGGACGCATCCGCAAGGGAACTACAGCCTGCGGGCACTCGTAGAGGTTTTCTGTCATCTGTCAGCTTTGGATTCCATTTTCCTTACAATATTGGGAATCTAGTTTCATAAACTTTCCCTATAAAACTATTTTTTTTTATCACTCGCGTTTGACCACTATTTCACCTGATGGTAACCGATGATGTGGCCGACGGTGGAGCACGCTTGCCTAGAAGTAACCTATTCACTCTTGACTTAAAGACCTAAGTTGTAGCTACCAGGAAACACAGACTCCGGCCGAGAATTCAATTCTTTAGCTATATGCACAATAAATGTGTTCCCAAAACGCTTTGTACGTATGAGTGGGATAATTAAATGTGTCTTAATACGTAATTAGAAAAAATAATACAACGAAAGAGTATCATATCAGATTGCCGGAAATTCTTTTTTGGCCTGGACATTTCTGGGCACACATTTGGATCAAAATTACGAACGGAAAAAGCATGTCAAATATGTCTGTGATAAACTGGATGGATTTGTCTATGCACTGAAACTATTAAGAGCCACGGTTTCAACTGAAGCGGCTCTTTATGCATATATCGTGAACAATTATTTTGAAAAGAAAAATGCCGACTAGAATTTGAACGGGTTAGAGAGAGATGAGTTCATCGCTGGGAGAAGTGTATAGAATTTCAAGGGGTCAATGGAAAGAAAGAAAAATAAATTTTAAAAAATGGCTTGCGTCTTAATCAGGTGGGAAACTTTTCAGTATGTGTGTTACACTTAACACGTTCGCGGACACTAACGGTCACAGGCGTCTAGTATAGCTAAAGTAATACGACGGTACGCCTGTCGACGTCCGAGTTTTTACTTGCATAAAATCAGTACGCCATATGACGAGCGATTTTCCATACTATCATAAAGAACGGCATGTTGTAGTGTCACCATAGGCATAATTAAACCTTTAGTACTGTCACTACACAATTTTTAAAAAATTGGTCAAAGAAAGTACCAGTTCAAGTTTTTTATGGCCTCCTTCCTACGCACACTACGTTCGTGGGCATCGTAGTTACATACAATCGGTCGAGTAGGGCCTCGCTGCGGTGTTCGTGCGTTTTGCAACGTGTTTTCACCTTTTAACCGCCTTACGACGTTTATGCCTAGAATAGTGTCATCATACATATATTTTTTACAATGCATTGTGACACTACGGCCGTGGGCAATGTATGAAAATAAGTAGTGTCATAGTCGCCGCATTGAGTGAGATAGTACTGTCCACCAACGTGTTAAACTTGTGTTTCTTAATCAGTTATGTCTGTTTGTACGACAAAATCCTGAATACTTTATTAAACATTGAGATATAACCAAAAAGAATGTTGCCTCTAGGGATAAACATAGGATCTGCTTGCCACAAGGCAAGCTTGATTTATATAAACGAATTTCGTTTTTATGGCTATTTGGAGTATACAATAAATTACCAAACGCCTTTAAAGAACTACCTTTGCCTATGTTTAAAAACAAGTTGAACAACATTGGGTGAAAGAAAAACGTTTTTAAAATATTAATGAATTTTTGTCACATAACAAACGCGAGGAAAGAAAGTAATGTCAAATTTTGTTTATATTTTTTCAATACACTTACTCGATAACTGCCTCTTATCGCACTACGATTAGGTTCGACATGGTATGTATATCACCCGCGTGCTTTTTTTAAATTTATCATACTAAGGGCTTTTTTCATTCCTATTTGTCACGGTCAAGGGAATTTTTTTATCCCTCGGCTCCATAACACACTCGCCTTCGGCTCGTGCGGATTCCGCCTCGGTCGCAGTTATTTTTAAAGTGACTTTTACTATATTATTATTCTGAAATTTTAATAATATTCATTGACATCTGCACATGTTATAGTGATTAGGTTAGGTATATTGGTAACTAAAATTTGAATATTCTGACATTTTTAATTATTAATTGTTTTGTGAAATTAAATATTTACAATTAATTTGACATTTCGTAATAATTATAATGACTGGATAAATAATAATCATAATTTATTTCTCCATAATAGGGTACAAATTTTGAGCAAAGAATTGATGGTGGCTTAATACAATTGCATAAGAAATAAAGATATGCAACTGCGCCTGAGCTAGGCCGAGCCTGTATTTCAGGACGCAGTTCTATTCCCATAAAATAATTTATCGATAAAACAGCATTTGGGTGTTACGTTTATATAATTTAACAAAATATTAATTTGCAATGAAAGTTGTGATTTGTATGCATGTGTTTCGTGTATTTGTGATGTAATTTTATCTCAATGTTTTAAGGAAGTCTTCAGTAGTTTGGTAATCACGTGTGAGTAGAAAGTCTAACCGTTTGCTTTTGCATTTTGGCTTATTGAGTGTGTAGATATTGAGAGTTGTGTTTAGTTTATTGTAGACGAAAGGGCCGGTGTAAAAGAAAAACTTATGTGTGAATGAATGTTTGAATTGACGGGACCGAGGCACTACAGCATTGCGACGCCGCCAAGGGGGTAAGAGACTGTTGTTTGAGAATCACTGTCAGTATGTAAAGTTGACGAACAGTAGGTAAGCTACAGAACTGATAAAGAAGATTTGTAGGGTAATCAATAAAGAAATAAGAAATGAAGAAATATTGTGGAAATTTTAATAAATTGTACTCGTAAGTACACTGAAATTAAATATTCGCACATCACATGCAATGGTAGAATGTAAAGGAACATCATTAATATTAAGATCATACTGATTTGTATACCTACATTCTGGCAAATAAATAAATTATTTTTATCAATCATCTTCCGATCTAGTATGAAACGAGAGGGCAGCTCAGAATTTGACTGTTGAAAATCCACTTGTGTTCTTCAGTTCAGTGTAGGCCCGCGGTTACTTTTTGAAACGTTCCCGCAGCCCTAGCAGGCAACGGCCCTACTGGGTCTTTACAGTGTTGCTAACAAATCTTTGAGGCTTACTTATAACAATACGCGCCGTCATCTTGTCTCAGGCCGGACGACGAGTAATGCCAAATTAATAAAGAAAACTATTTGTATAAAGACAACAATAAAGATAAAAGTTTATTTGTACCCCACACAATCGTATAAAATAAAGATACATAATGAACAAGAAAATAATAAGCTGTGCGAGGCCAAAACGGCGCCTAACTTAGCATAAACTGTAATATTTAAAACCATAAATAACGCAGCGCTGTTATTCTGGTAGGGCCCGCTGTGATGCCACAAACACACTCACGGACGATTTTCAATGTTAATGTTAAAAAAAAACTAATTAAACCAGAAAACTTAATAAATCTACATTAATTTAATCGACCCGTCTAACCAATTTTAGATTAGCGCAAATAAAAATAAATAAATTCAGTAACAGCACCTAATTATGTTTAATTTAATGTTATTTGATCAAATATGCAAATATTATGATTATTTTGCATATGATTTATTTATAGAAAAACTAGCTGTTTTCAGCGGCTTTGCTTGCGAGAAAGTCGTAGGTTCTAAGTAAGAAATAATTAATTTAAACGTGTGACAAAATGACGTAAGTAAATAATTTGTTATTAATTAAGATCACGAGCGCCTCAAAGAGACCTTAGTATGTTCGACAGGGCCCGTTAGGGCCGATGCCGTGCAGAGCTGTTTGAAAGAGTCACCGCAGACCTGAAACGCCAACGGCAACTGAACGAACACTGGTGGGGTTTAATCAGTAAAAGTCTGACACTCCCTCTCGCCCCACCTAGAGAGGGGGAAAGATTTCCCGTCCTCAAAAAATAAAACAAGGTTATGGTCTAATCGTCTGCCAAGTTTCATCCGTATCCATTCAGCCATTCGAATGTGAAAAAGTAACAAATATAATGCAAACACAAACACATACAAAAACTTTCGCCTTTATAATATTGTTGTGATTTAAAGAAAGAAAGATTTGAATTTCTGTTTGTGTTGAATAAACTCAGAAATTACTGAACCGATTTTCAAAATTAATTCGATTTATAATACCAAAATCTTTTAAGGTAAATTGTCCTTACTTAAATTTATTAAATAATAATAAATCAGTGTCCTCCGGAACGGGAACCGTGTACTCAAGGAATAACCTTACTGGGCAACGTTGCACGTTTAGTTAGGGGACTTTTTGTCCCGTAGGTAATGTATCTGTGACTTTAATCGGAGTCCTCCAAGATGGGAGCCGGGTTCTACGGGAATAACCTGACTGGGCAACGTTGCACGTTATGTTAGGGGACTTTTTGTCACGTAGGTAATGTATTTGAGACTTTAATCGGAGTCCTCCGAGATGGGAGTCGAGTTCTCAGGGAATAACCTTATTGGGCAACGTTGCACGTTATGTTAGGGGACTTTTTGTCCCGTAGGTAATGTATCTGAGACTTTAATCTGTCATAACTCAATGGCTAGATGGATTTTGATGAAACTTGGCAAACGGGTAGACCTTGTTTGTTTTTTTAATCGTCGAATACTCGTAACTTCTCCCGCTCTGGGTGGAGCGAGTGTCTCCTAATGAGGCTAATCAATCATCCAAACAATCGACCTTTCACATTTAAATAACACTATTAGGATAAATTAAAATTAAATACATCATATTAAAATATTGTATGTCTAAATTCAATACATTGTATTTGGAGTTTTAGTCATTATTTTTAATTGGTGTCTATAAACTTGTCTAGACGTAACCAAAAAAATTAAATCCCGTATTCATAGTCAAAATCGAAATTTAGGTATTTCGTTAGAGGAATATTTGTTAAGTGCTTATAAGTATTGAAGCTTGATTATAGATAAAAATAAGAAGACCAATTTATAGCAGGGGACTTTTTTATGTGTACAATTCAGTTTGGGTAAAGACCCCTTTAAAATTGGAATTAAATAAGACGTTAAGAGCGCCCAACCTGAGATATATGTGATTATGACGTTATTACACATCTTTCTCTAGATATTTT
Source organism: Leucania comma (assembly GCA_958295575.1). Classification (NCBI taxonomy): domain Eukaryota; kingdom Metazoa; phylum Arthropoda; class Insecta; order Lepidoptera; family Noctuidae; genus Leucania; species Leucania comma. The sequence goes on along the minus strand of OY282477.1, from coordinate 13,999,004 downwards.
GGAAACGCAGATTTTTTTTTGGATATTAAATAGGTTTCTATTGAATTTAAAATTATTGTGTAAAACAAATTCAGTAAAGACCCCTTAAAATCTGCTATTTTTATTGAAATTTGGCCCGTATGATGTATTCATAAATAAAAAAAATATATTTGAAGTCATCTTGCACATTTAATTGTGATTCCGTATGATGAAATTTTTTTTCTAAGAACTTTTAAGGATTTTAGAGAAAACTGTTTCATAGAAAAAAGTTTTGTGAAATATTCTGAAACTACTGAAGGCAAGAATTACTAAGGTAAATCAGGCATCATCCAGCACCAGCACCCAGCACCATGTGATGGAGTATAACGTGGGATAGTTTTCACATTTGTGGTATATTTACTTGGAGCAGCGGTGGCCTAGTGGTAAGGGCCCCGACTTACGAGTTGTAGGATGTGGGCTATTTTTTATTTGGTTCAAACTCAGCCAGTTGCATTAATTTGTGTAATTTTTTTCATCACCACTGCTTTCAAAACGGTGAAGGAAAACATAATGAAGAAACCGGCCAGGTCCTAGAACCAAAAGATTGGAGATAATATGTGACATCATCCCGTATGGTGGATTACAGTCCGTTCCATTCCTAGAAAGAAGGCCTGAATCCCAACAATGGGAACATTAAGTAGTTGATTATGCTATTATATTCTTTTAAAATCATTTTCTGCTTTGACTCAGGCTAAGGCACTAGAAAATAATACTTCTTCGTTTTTATTTACGTTTTTAGCAATATGCGCTATATTAGATTTCTTTTCATCTTTTCATTTAACTCGTTTAAGGTAACATCCTATTTATTTAAGAAAATCAACCATTTATTAGCCAAAGAAATGCCTTGTCTTTAATTAGAAATCTTGCTTGCAACTTTGTATAAAAAGTGCAGCACAGTCGTATCATACTAATATATTGAAGAGGCGTTATGTTTGTATGTGTGTATGTGTCAAACGGCATCAAAAGGAAAAAAACGGAACCCTTATTGGATCACTTTGTTGTCCGTCTATCTGTCTGTCTGTTAAGACCCTTTATCTCAGGAATGCATAGAGGTATTGAAGCTGTAAAAATCAAAATACTAAGTTAATGACAAAAAAAGATACGGCCGTTAATGTCGTAAAAAACGTATATTTTGACATTCTCCCTTTCACCTAGAACCATGAAATTTGGCATGAAGCAAGATCTATGAATAAGTCTAAAAACTGTAAATTTGTAGTTACGTCACAAAATTTTTTTTTTTTTTTGTTTCGCAGAAATCTTCAGAGACTTTATTTGGGTTTTGAATTATTTATATAAGTTAGTTTGTATGGAACCTAAGCCCGAGTGGGGTGCGGGTGGTGGAATTTAGGTTGGTAAAGTTTTTAGATAAATTGTGGTGTGGAATTGGTTCGCATGAGGGGCTGCAGCCCGATATCACGCCCCGCAGCCCGCGTGCGTTGTTATTTATATTACAATAAATACTTATATGCAAAGGACATTTGCGGGGGATAAGCATGCGGAACAATCCCGCATGCGTGATGAAATCCGCACGATATTAAAAACACCCTAAGGGTTATAGGAGATAGAACTTTAATATTTCATTCTATTTCAAGTATGTCTATATTCTATTTATTATATGCTAGGAATTTTTGAACGCAAAAGGCAACTGAAGGATACAGTTGTAGTTTTAGTCAGTAAAAGTCTGACACACCATCCCGGACTACTCTAAAGCGGGAAAGTCATTGGATGATTTTCCACATCAAAAAAAAAAAAAAAACCAAAGTAGGTATAGTCTAATAAGTCTTTTGTAACCCAAGGTTGACTGGTCGAGAATGCCTTGTAGTGTAGTAGGGACTCTTTAAATCCGCCTAAATACGACTACTATATATTGTATGTACGAAATTTAAATAAATAAATAAAATGTTTGTTCTCATGGGATAATTTTTACCTTTACATAAATTCTACGTACCGCTAAGAAGTGGAATTCCCTGCCGGAGTTGTTTCCTGATTACAACCTGTAGGTCCTTTAAGTCAAGAGTGAATAGGTTACTTCTAGGCAAGCGTGCTCCATCGTCGACCACATCATCGTTTACTATCAGGTAAGATAGTGATGAGCCTATCAGCTGTAAAAAACCGTTCTAGTGCGATTCGAACTCGCACAGAGAGGGTTCCACACAAATGAACTTATTTATGTAATTTTTTCAGTTTCCGAATCGAGTCTCGAAGATTTTTCAGAACCGCAAAAAAGGTTTTTTGTTGATGACGTAACAAGAAATTTGCTGGTTTCAGATTTTTGTCCTACATTTAAGCTATAAAAATTTACTCCATGCCAAATTTTAGTATTATAGGTCAACGGGAAGTATATGAATTTTGATTCGCTTAACAGTGTTGAAATATTCGTGTCGGTTTTTGCGACGTAAAGGTCCGTATCTTTTTTTTTCGATAACTTAGAAGTTGTATTTTTTCACACCTTCAAAAGACCATTGATCTGAGTATATGGTTGTAATTTCAACTCGAGATAAAGGGTCTTGACAGACAGATCGACAACAAAGTGATCTTAAAAAGGTTCCGTTTTTTTCTTTTGAGGTACAGAATCCTAAAAAAAACCTTTCACAAGAGCAAAGCCACTATCAGAAGTTAGTTCAACTTCATATAATTATAATTTAATTAAGTTCTGTAGTAGATTACGAGTAAAAAAATGTTGCTTATCATGCTACTTTATCTTAAGATACCGGTAATCATTGCTTAACATTACTTGGACTTAAGACCACACGTGAGTTACGAAGAAATTACTTAGTCCAACATAGCTGCAGCGTAATGTTCTCGAATGTTTTCGCTGAGCATTTTGAAGATAAAATTATCGATAGTTTTGTTGTGGGCTCCTAGGTTTGATTCTCGGATCGTGCTATTGGATTTTTTCACTAATAATTACTGTGCAGCTGATCGAAGTTTGAAAGTTGGTGGTGAGACACCTTCTAAAAATGCTATGCCTGTTTTTGCGTTACAGGATTTTTTTTAGGGGTGGAAATCATCCAATGACTCCCGCTCTGGACGGAATGGGAGGGCTTGTCAGACTTTTACTGATTAGACCCACACCTGTTTCCTTCACTTGCCCTTTGCGTGCCAGGATTACGGCTATTCTTTCCAGAGATTCCCCGTGATCCTTGCTAGCGGGCATCAGCCCTGCTGGGCTGATACAGTTTGCTGTCATCTCCTTGAGCACGTGGTCACTACGCGCTGCCGACGACTGGGCTCGGTCCGGTCAGTTACCGGACAGTCGGACGGTGAGCTGCCGATTGCTCGAAGTCCGCAAGCCTGCATCTACCGAGGCTGGTAGTTGGGGTCGGAATCTCGGCGGCTGGGGCGTGAGGACGTTTGTTCCCGCACGCGTGCGGCCTCCTCCATCGCTAGCATTACTACTTCGCAGAAGGAGGCGACCGCCTGCCATACATCCTCGCTCCGGACCATAGCCCAAACCAGGGCCCAGCGCGAGTGGTGATTATGGCGTGCCCGGAACTGGATTGCGACAATCACTGTCGCCATTTCACCATGAGGCCTCGCCGGAACTCTAACCGCCATGCCGCGACTTGTAATGGCAGCGGAGTTTCACCCCGGCGTTGCATGTTTATGCGCAGATCGTGATGTGTGCAAGGACTGTTGCCTCCAGATCCCACGGTGGAGGGCCAGCAAGGAGGCTCGCTTTACGGGAGACAGTGCGGTATCCCTGCTGGATGTAAGACGTCCAAAACTTCTCGCGCCCGCGCGGCGAGCCGCTATGAAACACTTTGGTATGGGACCGCGCGGGCGCCTGCTTAACGCCGCGTTGGCCCTAAGTAATCACACTAATATTATAAAGGTGAAGATAAGTGTGATGTGTGTCTATGTTACTTCATCACGCTCGAACGGCTAAACTTGACACAGGTACCTACGTGAAACTAGGTAAACAGGCAGACAATGTCCTGGAATAAATAGCACATTCCCTTGGGATAATTTTCTGCTATCACACACGCGCTGGCAGCAGCTAGTAATATATAATTTGTTTTTTTTTTTTATTAAGTTGGTACTTACTAAAATTATAATGAGCTGTTCTTCTCTGTCATAAAAAAAAAATATTATTACATATTTATCTTATTAATATAAATATACGATGTCATTTCGAAGAACTAATCACATCAATTAAAAATATTATGAGTCATAAAAAATATCATAATATTTAAAATACTCGTATATTTCAAAACCTATTTCGAATAATAATGATTAGAAAACAGACAAAAATGTTTAGAAACACAATAGATTAAATGTTCACACTATAAAAATACACAATAACTCAAATAAAACAGCTGTTTTGTCTACAAATATTTGAATAACGACACGTTATATATAAAAGATTATTAAAATATATAAACTTCTAACTTCATAAAAAAAGCCAAATAGTTTGTTTGTTTATGTGTTTGTTAAAGGAAATATCTAGAAATTGTAAATATTTGCACAACAATAATTTATTACTATGTATGGAAATTAATAATAAGACAAATTTTTAAACTATAATATTATAAAAGTTCATTTGCTTGAATGTTTGTAAATAAATAAAATAAAAATAGTTTATTGGCACAATCAATAAACTATTTTTGTTTTGTTTAAATTCCTTTGAAAGATGTACCTGATTATAAAATTCACATATATAATACAGTACTTTTTTTTCAGTAGATATTGATACTGAAAAAGTACTGATACTGATATTAAAAGATACTGTAATCCTACAGAAAACTCTACACTAGTGCCGTGTACCAGTGTACACACTGTATTAAAAAAATACTGTACACCAAATTTACTGAATTTTTAATAACCAGCTTTTTCTAGAAACCGCTTTCCGTTTTCTTGGACCACAGTCTTTGTGTATGTGTAATCCTTATCCAGTATATAAACCTACAAAAAATGGGGAGCGAAGTCACTAGAAAAAACTAGTTCTTAATAATTTAGTTATAACGAACATATCATATTCAAATATAAATATTTATACACGTGCAATTTGCATCAAATATTCTGATTAACTTTTTTATTAAAATACTGGCTGTATATATTTTTCGTAAATGATATAGATTATTTATTTATAATAGGTGGTTGTTAAATTAGTTTTTAGTTGAACAAAACTTAGTTTATGTTCTGTTGGCCTGTTTTTGACAGGCTTTTCAAACTAATAGGTATTGGAAGTATTTACCTACCTACAGTATCATGTCATTAGCTGTGTGATGGACATAACTGTGTGTTTTAGAAATGTGAGACTTATTAATGAAATGCAAATATGTGACTAATATTTCTAGTTCGTCGCCAGGGGTCAGAAATTCATTCATTCTTTTTGTCTACGTTGTTTTTCATCTGCAGTCGTTTGCTTCAATGGAAATGTTTTCGAATCAAATTGTTTTTTTTTTTAAGTTTTAGTTTATTGGGATTAAATCTCAAGGTTGCCAGTTTTTTGAAACAGTTGCTGTGGCTCTGGAATGCAAAGCGCAACTGAAGGAACATAGATGGATTTTATTCAGGAAAAGTCCATCACTTCCTCTCGTTGCATCAGTGTCCTTTAGTTGCCCTATGCGTTCAAGAACCACGGTATCTCTTTTAAAAATTTTTGTGGTCCCAGCGGGCTTCGGCCTTACTGCCCGTTCATGACACGCTCTGGATGAAGATTGGTGGCGTAGCTCGCCGTCTGCTAGTTCTATAAAGATTGAGTCCGAGTCGTCGTCAGCGCTTAGTGTCCCATGCGCGCCGCAAAGAGATGTCAGCAAAACTTTGGGGGCCCAGCAGGGCCGAAGCCTACTGGGGCCATGGGGAAACTTCTGGAAACGAAACTCATGGTCCTAGAACGCAAAAAGAAAGTGAAAGACTATAGGTATGGTTTTAATCAGTAAAAAAGTTGGTATTGTTTGTATGTATTCGGATTATTATGTCTTATTAGTATTATTTCTGATGTTTGTACACTGACAACCCTAAATCTATCTCCTTTCAATCAGTCCATCCAAAGGTTGTCTGTAAGACATTGCCCTGTGCGATAAGACCACCTATTGTACCCTTATTTATAATAATGTTTGTCCTATATTTTTTGTTTATGCGGTGTACAATAAAGAATATATAAATAAGGAATCATTATATAATATCTCCCCTTCAAAAAAAACCCTACCTTGGTAAGCCGAAAAGTATTACTAAGTAATGTTTCTTCGTTTGATCCCATTTTCTACGGTTATTATTCTGTCACACTAGATGCCAAAAGTATTTAATGTTCAATTCTTTTTGACGTCCTTTTATGTCTGACAAATATCATCTTTTATGACCACAAATCTTTTATGACCACAAAGGTCAAAAAACAATAAAACATACCCACCATATATGTTTAAAGTTTACAAGTCAACCCACATTTTAACGGACATTTTTAGGGTACCGTAACCAAATGGTAACACCGGGACCCTATTGCTAAGACTCCGCTCCCAAACTGTCGGTCACCAGGCTGTATCCCATGAACCGTGATAGCTAGACACTAGAAATTTTCACAGATTATGTGTATCTGTTGCCGCTATAACAACAAATGCTAAAAACAGAATAAAATAAATATTAATATATAGCAAGCGAGTTTTTTTTGCCGATTTCTACTAGATATTAATTACGGTTACAGGAAGCACTTGAAATATTTACAGAATATTTAGTTGATTTATTACTTTAAAAATTAAAATTGAATTAAAATAAAAAAAGTTAAAAACAAACGTGTTTTTTTTTACTCGATATTAATATTATAGTACGGAACCCTTTATGTGTGAGTCCGACTCGCCAGAATCCTGAAATTTGGCATAAAGCAAAGTTTTGTAGCACAGAACAAATCTGAAAACAGTTTTGTTATTGCGTAAAAAAAATTCTTTCTGGAAAAAATCTTCAAAACTCTATTTCGGAATTGAACTATTTACATAAAAGTGTACGGAACCCTCTGTGCGTGAGTCCGACACACATTTATTTTTAAGTAAGTTACAAATGGTCTATGTTTAAGTGTCTTTTGGAGTCATTAACCATTTGAGTGGTAGAGCGAGACCTCCATTGTGATGTCAGTCAAGTTACACGTAGAGTCACTTGGATTTATGTTTGAGGTTTAAGTAATTACTTAACTGGTTTGTCTGCGAGAGGTATTAGTTTTGGTAAAAGGAAAGAGTTATTTTGGGAGCACTTCTGACATTTTTAAATGCCATGAAGGTATTTAGAGATTTTTGTTAGTAAATAAATTGATAGACACACTTTTTATGAGATTTTTTTTTAAGTGCGAAATCATCAAGTAATCTTTTCCTCTCTGGGTGGAATGAGAGGGAGTGGCAGACTAACAGGCTAAATCCCTATTCTGAGGCACTATGTGGAGAGTATAATACAATAATAATAAAAAAAATATTCCACAACTATCTCACAACGCTGCCTAATCCCAAGCTAAGCCGAGCTTATTTTATGAGCACTAGACAACTGATAAACATACTTTTTTCTTAATATATACATATTATAGATAAATTACATCCGGACATAAAACAAATGATTGTTCTCATCACACAAACATTTTTCCTGGGTGGGAATCGGACCCACGACCTCTGGCATAGCAGTCAGGGCCATTAACCACTAGACCAACAGATCATTATATTCATATAGTTTACTCCTTGCCATATCGTTCTCTGCACATCTTGCCTCAGATTCTCACTTCACTGTATGTTTTTATCCGACTGCGCCAGAAGAAGGGTTATGTTTATTTTTATATCTTTATTTATGTAATAATAATACCTTAGATTAAATCAAAACAGCGGAATATAGGTGACTCGCCTCTAGCGCGTGGGCCGCTGAAATCAGGCCCATCGTCTTATTGCGGCTAACGCAATTTCGCTCGCACAACAGCGCCGGCTCTTGTCTCTGTCCTTGTTTATCAGTGATTGTAGTTTTGCGACTGCGATGACACGAGTTGTTCCAGTTTTTTTGATTGAGTCCAGGTTTTCTGATTGCAATGTTAGCGCGTAACGTATCTTCCCTTATGATATATCTATGACAAACACTAATTTTAAGGCCGTGTTTACGGAGACGCGACGCGTTGCGCGGCGCATTGGGCGTTTCGACGTACATTGCTGCAGGGTCGCGTCATCGCTCGCGCAAACACAAACATATGGCAATGTACGACGGACCGCCCGACGCGCCGTGCAACGCACCGCGTCTCCGTAATCGAGCACTAAGACATTAAGTTTAAAAAAACGGAAAGAAAGAGAAGAATTCCCTGCCGGAGTCTGTGTTTCTTATAACCTACGGGTTTATAAGTCAAGACTGATTAGGCAACCGTGCTCCATCGTCGGCCCCATCATCGCTTATCATCAAAACATGCAAAAAAAATTCACTTTTATAATTTAAGTGCTCATTTTTGGTGTCAGTTAAATTCTCTGCGACATCACGTAAGTAGAAAGAAAAAAAAAACAAGAAATTTACTTTCAAATACGGAGAGTAGTTTACACAGAGCTTACAAGGACTTAAAACGTTTGACTTCAGCCTTAAGTATATTTACTTTTAAATCCCTTTCTACGACCGTCAGAAAGAAAGATGGTATCCTATCATTAACTTCACACCATTTATGTAAGATATGCAAAAAGCCACTCTATTGACAATTACAGGTTATTTAGAAGCCGTGGGGAACCCAGTCCTGATAATTTATGCTTGAGACAACAGGTGCTGTGGTACGTAATGGAGTCTTTGCCATTACAAATGTTTAGAGCTTTTTTTTTTTTTTTTTATGGTAGGTAAAATCATCCAATGACAAATCCCGCCCTTGGGTGGAGCGGGAAGTAGTGTCAGACTCTTACTGACTAAAAACCTACCCCGTTCCTTCGTTGCCTATAGTGCCGGGGCTGAGCCTTCCTCTCAGAAAACGGCCCTTGACCCCAGCAGGCTTCGACCCTGCCTGCTTGCAGTTAGCAGGCTGGGCCTCTTCGGTGTGCTGACAGCTCTTTGAGGCGCGCGGGAACAGAACGCGCCGTCGACGACTTGGGCTCGGTCCGGTCGGTTACCAGACAATCGGACAGCGTGCTAGCCATTGCACACCGTCCGCAAGCCCGCGCCTACGGTGGCCGGAAATCGGGATCGGAATCCCGGCGGCGGCTGGGGCGAGCGCCCCGTTGCCTCTGCCTGATGCGGTCGGCCTCCTCCTTTGCTAGCATTACTGCTTCGCAGAAGGAGGCGACCGCCTGCCATCCCTCCTCACTACGGACCATGGCCTGAACCAAGGCCCGGCGAGAGAGATCGCTGCCGCCGATCACCTCCACGAGGACACGGCGATGCTCCGCCCAGGCGGGGCACACCTCTACAGTGTGCTCCACCGTGTCCTCCGGGTGTTCCGCACAATGGCGACACCCGGGCGAATCCTCCGCACAAATGTTTAGAGCTGCTGTGAAACGCTTAGGAGATGGTTTAACAAATTGACGCTATAAAAATAGAAGATTTATATTGATATTAGATTTGGTATTGGTTGGACCTGACGAGGGAGTGATTGTGCAGACGGGTAGCACAGCAGGTGACGCATGTCCTGTGAAGCGGTTCTACACTGCCATTTTGTTTGGGATGGATTGAGAATGCCACATTTAGCAGTGACCAACCTGGGTACGCAGTCGTTTAAGAGATTTCCAGATTGGCCTCCTCAGTTCGCATCCAGCGGCAGATGTTCTGAGGGTGATGAAGTGTGGAGAAGTGATAATTGTGATAACAATGAATGATAGGTTGACAGGGTAAGATGAAAGAAAAAAACGTTTTGTGAAAGACCAGAAGTACACTAAAGGACCAAGTAAAAGAGCCAGGAAGATGCTGAAGAAGGTAGTTAAGTTGATAATTAAATAAATAAGACGAGAGAGAAAGCTTGCTGATTTGGAAGTAGAGAATAACCAACCTGCCTGGCCTATTCCCAATTTCCATGTCGGGAATGCTTCCAGTTTTTCTGATCTCCAAAACCCAGTAATTAGTTACTTACTATTCTCTCTACAAATTACCAAGAACTGGGGCTAACGGTTTAACATAACACAACTTTTTGAAGCACGGAGGAATCTCGGTATGTTAAAATGGTTACCCATCCATAGATTGACCTCGACAAGTGTTGCTTAACTTTGTAGAACGACCCGTGCGGCTTTTATTATTTTAGCCAATAGCTCCTCTAAGTAAGTAAAGAACGTGAAGATATTGTGATGTATTCTTAAAACATGTGCATTTACAACCTCCAACAAATGACCTACTCAATATTATTATTGAACTATGCACTCTATAAGGCTATAGCCTTACCTCCATGCTACTATGTTTATTGTTTGCCATTGTTTTTTAGTGAGACAGGTGCGCGCCACACCGCGCTTGCGCCAGTCTCTAACCAACGTGCGCGGGAGTTGGTCGCACGCCGCCGCAACCAACCAATCACGTGAACGTATTTTTGAAAAACACATTTTTCAAAGTGTCTGTGCCTGTGTGTAATCGTACATAAAATTGAAAAATACAAAGTGTGTGTGTATGTGTTTGTGTTACATCAATTTCTGGATATTTCGTCAGATTCAATCAAAAATCTCGGATCATTTTGGGTAAGTTATTATTTTAAGCTAGTTTTAATTGGGTGTGCTTTATTGTTATGGCATCGTCACGACGTGAATACTATTCAATGCTTGAATTATAGATAATTTGTGTATCATGTCCGTTTCTAGGGTCATTGGGCATTTTGGACCGGGACAGCGGTCCCCACTTCCATCTATAAAAATATTATTTTTGATAGTAGAATTTTGGGATTACAAATAAAATAAATACAGTTTTTTTGGTAACTGTATTTTAATGCCTTTTTCCTTGTGGTCCCAAAATACAACAAAAAATAAAAAAATAAAGGATAAATTTAGGACCGTGGTCCCGGTCCAAAAAGCCCCACGACCCTCTATAATAATAGTAAGAACTTGTTTTTTCTTGGCTCTAGGTATGTCAGTCGTGTCTATTATAAGGAAAATATTTTTTCCTACGGTATAATTACCAGTATAATTGTCGTTGCCATAAATAGGCTAAGTCAATTATTTATTATGATGTCAGTATTGTCCTTCGTTATAAAAGCCGAGGCGAAACCTAAGAATGGTATTTTATAAACGTATTGCAAAACATAAACAATTAAGTCACACTTTCACAATCAAGTTTTGAATATAAACTGAACGTAAACTCAGCGATGTGTTTTTGATAATTACGATAGATTCTAAACTATTGTGAGTAATGGATGAATTGTTCTCCAGTTTGTAATAGCGTAATGCTATTAAATGATAAATCGATATTTCAAATGTAGTGGTTTTGTTTTTAAAATAGGAAATCATATAATGACTTCTCACGCACGAACGGAACGGGAGGACGTGTCAGAATTTTTCTGGCTAAAATCATACCTATGTTCCTTCTTTTCCTTTTGCGTTTCAGGACCAAGGGTTTCCTTTTCGGAAGGAAACCCATGGTCCCACTAGGCTTCGGCCCCGTAGGGGTGAAATGGAATAACACTTTTCAAGATGAAACCAAATACAATTAAAAGTAGCTACATTCTATTTCAAAAGTCTTTTCTAACTTTTGGGCCATATGAAAGGAGTATTTTTCAAGATGTCCTTAAATGAAAAACTTTTCAAAATATAACCTAAAAAAAAAACAAAATTCTTTATTTTTGAACCAAAAAGTTTTACATTAGTGAGGTGGAGTGTAGCCTTCTTTTGAGCAAGTAATGCATGTATAACTTGGTACCGACCTTTTAATTATAATTTGTTTTCAATGACTCTAATTTAATTAAGTTACGAGTATTTGAGCTGTTTAAAAGTTAATTGCTTGAGAAAATAATAAAATAATTACAATTGTTTCGTGGATATGACTCAAGGGTGTAGTCAAAGGGCATATCGATCAAAGTTCAACATGAATACATTAATGTTAGTACCTTCTCCACATTAATTATAAATGCTAATTAATTCTACATGGTTCGTTGCTTGAAAGCGTAAGTCTTTGAAAAATATGAATGACTGACTTGAAGTAATATTGTGTAGTTATCTAAAACTCAGACATAAATCAGCTCACTCAAATGCCTCGCTGATGGTGGCACGTGTTTTTGGGTCATTCAGTTCCCTTCAAAATTGTTGAGCCGAGTGATGCACGCGTCATGCTCGTGAACGGGCGCTTTCAGTAGAGAATGGTTGTATCTTAGCTGCCAGTGGCTTATTTCAATTTTTTTTTTAATAGTTTCTCTTTTTTGTCGTTTTTTATCTACATTCAATTTTATCTATTTTATATTTATGTACCAGAAAAATTTATGCAACTGTCGAAATTTTGACAGTTCAAAAGTGCCTATTTTATAAGATTTAGGAAGTTGTAATCAGAAACATTTATTTCAAAAAACTGGTCTATTTGAAATAAACTTTTCTGATTTTTAACTTCCTTTAAATCTTATAAATTTTATTTTGAATTATTCACCGGAATTAGCTTTGGCTGCTGCAAAAACAATCTGGCCAAATGGGGCTCTGAACCTCAAACGATCTCTAACAAAGTGCCAGTGAGGAGCCGCTTCACAGGACCACACAACTATTTGCACTTTTCTAGTTTTAAATACAAGACCTATAACAGAGCTGTACAGGTTGCACAAATACTGGTCAGAAAAAAAATTTCGTATATTAACATTGATCAATTTTAAGAAATATACGATATTTCAATAGGTTTTCTTAAATTTACCATATAAAAAAATGCGATCTATTCACTTTCAATTATTCTCATCTCTGTAACCTTTACTATCTCGTCAGACAATTTGAATAAAAATATCCAGTAAGTTACAATATTCCTTTTACAATTCATCATTTGACTCAATAAAAATCAGGATCCAAACCTACACCACCACTTAGTAAATCTCTGATTCACCGTCTTTAAATCATCGACACTCAACATTAAACAACAAACTAGTCATTTATATTTTTCCTATAATTCTCGAAACAAGAGCAGAGAATCAGAAACGTGATTACAGTTCAAAATTCAATTTTTAGGGTTCCGTACCCAAATGGTAAAACGGGACCCTATTATTAAGACTCCACTGTCCGTCCGTCTGTCTGTCCGCATGTAACCAGCAAGACTGTATCTCATGAACCGTGATAGGTAGACAGTTGTTTCCACAAATGATGTATTTCAATTGCGGGTATAACAACAAATGCTAAAAACTGAATAAAAAATAATACACATTTAAGTGGAGCTCCCATACAGCAAACGTGTTTTTTTTAATTTTTTATTGTGCGTTCGACTAATATCTCACCTGATGGTAAGCGATGATGTGGCCGACGATGGAGCACGCTTGCCTAGAAGTAACCTATTCACTCTCGACTTGAATCAGGCAGGGTATTCCACTCCTTAGCTGTACGCATAATGAATTGACTTTTTTGGCTTCGGACGGTACGGAACACTTCGTGCACGAGTCCGATTCGCCCTTGGCCGGTTATTTCTACACGGATCTATAGAGTCGGTTATTTCTTCCCTTTGGTCTAAATGGGGGTAATTTGAGACAATTATGATGGATGCTCGCTGACTCACTGCAGTGTGTGACGACCTCGTACTGGGTACAAAAATAGTAAGCAGTTTTAGTATTAAGTTAATTGGTGTATTTTTCTGTGTGTCCTTCACTGTCTGGTTGCTACGTGATTTTAAAATTACATATGGAGACGTGTTTTGGAATAATATGTTTTATTTTGATGAAATCATTTAATTTTTTTGCAATATCTTTGCTCAGCACTAGGAATTACCCCTGGTTGCGTTTACAACCATGTAAATTGATATACACAAGATACCCAGACCCGGAACAATTACCATAATTCCGAAGGTTTTTTTTATGGTAGGGAAATAAAATCATCAAACAACATCTCACGCTTTGGGTAGAACTAGATTACATTTTTACTGATTCAAACCCACCAAGTTCATTCGAACAATAAGAAGACCCGGCCAGCGTCCACCCTACTGGCCACCACAATTTTACTGACATCTCTTTGAGGTGCACATGAAAAATAATGCGCCGTCAACTCCGACCTATGTACTAACCGAGAGCAGTGGTGGCCGAGAGTTAACGGCCCCGACTTGCGAGTTGTAGGTCACGAGTTCAAACCCAGCCAGGCGCATTACTTTGTGTAATTTATTTCATCACCACTGCTCTCAAAACGGTGAAGGAAAACATCGTGAGGAAACGGCATGTTCTAGAACCAAAAATTCGAAAACATGCGACATCCACCAACCCGCACTGGGCCCGCGTAGTGGATTACGGCCCATTCTCTCTCTTAGAGAGGAGGCCTGAGTTCCAGCAGTGGGAACATTATAAGGCTGATGCTATGCTATGCTATGCAACCCCAAGCTTGGTCTTTACCGGACAGCCGGACAGTCGCAATTTCTCGCTAATCATCCTTTGACTCCCAAGGCCTGGGCCGTCTGGGCATGAAGCTTTCTCTATCGATCAGTTCCACAGCACTAAAGGGCCTTAAGGTGTTATTATTATCATGCGGATTTCATCACGCATGCGGATTTGCTCCGCATGCGTATGTTCTTTTCATACAGGTATTTATTGTAATGCGAGCTCCTCTAGCTCCTGGACCGCTGGCAGGGGGTCTATATGGCAAGATTTTACTTCGATCGCGTCACATTTGGCGGTTTTGCTATTTCGTTCGCTCGGCAGCGCCGGCTGTTATCTCTGTCCTTGTCTATCAGTGACTATAGAATTGCGACAGTGATGACACTGAGAACTATTTGATACTAGTTAGTGTTTCCCAGGATTGCCTACATATGGTACACACACTCATTCGAACACAAACACAATTCAATCAACCTCTAACAAACTTCAAGGTGATATATCAAGAAAACCCGCGCATTTGAAATTATAATTCCAGACTTAGACCATAATGCTTTCAGAGCACTGAGAGTGCTAGCTGTCAGACTAGATTTAACTATTGGCTGAACGTCGCTACTACCTGTGCCAAACGTTTTACAGGAAGATTTATGGTATCGATTTAGAGTAATCTATGGTTTTATGTCGCTTTCTTTGTCGTTGCTTAACTTATCTTTGCTTTCGTATCAAATCGATTTCAAGGTGAAATCTCAACAAATAATGTTTTAAGTTGTCATCATAATTCATCAGCATTTTAGCCTAAAGACGTCCACTGCTGGACGTAGGCCTCCTCCAAGTGTAGCAGCAACGATAGTGGGCCTCGCATCCATCAGATTCCTGCGATCCTCACCAGGTCATCGGTCCACCTTCTGGGAAGTCTTCCGACGCTATGGCTTTCACTACGCGGGCGCCATCTTTTGGTTCCATCGAGCACCAGTCTGTTTTGCGAGCAATGTGCCCTGCCCACTGTTACTTAAGTTTGACAATTCTTTGATATACGCTGGAGAACCAAGGTTCAGGACAAAGCCTGAAGAATCGCCATACTTACGACTTTATATAGCATATTATAATCAGCCTTATAATGTTCCCACTGCCGGGACTCCGGCCTCCTCTCTAAGACGATACCACGGGGGTTCTGCTGTTTGTAAGTGATCTTATATAGATACCGATTAATCCACTATTACAAAGGAATCTTTAAAAATAGTTGTGCTGACAGTAATCTTGATTAATATCATAAATGGATTTCGATGCGGTGTTAGAGGATAGGATATTAGTAGGCAAATCATGAGCAATATAATAATAATATTCCCCAACTATCACACAACGCCGTCTAGTCCCAAGCTAAGCAAAGCTTGTGTTATAGGTACTAGACAACTGATAAACATACAACAGACCAACAGGCCAGTCATCATGAGTCTGGGATAGCGGAATGATCGTTAGCGTTTTTCTGGAACGTAAAAAGCAACTAAAAGAACATAACTAAGTTTTAGTCAGAAGAAGTCTGGCACTCCTCACTCAGAGCGTTCACTCCTCACTCACTCACTCCACCCAGAGTGGGGAAAGCTATTTGATGATTTCCCAACACAAAATACTCAGCTCACATTAAAATCTATTTACGTTATTTGGTTACGCATGAAGAAATATCTAACCGATAAAGCCTTTCGAAAAGATTTAATAGTAAAAAAATCATAGATTGAATTTACTTCCCGTGAAGGTTATGCTTCTAGGTCAATGGGTTTTACTTAATTATCTAATTGTTTCGTTTATATAACATCTAGGTTTATTGCCTGTTATAAAAATATGTGTAAACTAGTTGTAAATGATCATAAAACCTCGTGTGTCAAGGTTTAAATGTGATTGCTCTTATGAGGGTACTAAAAGATGTGAGATTTTTTATGCTTGTTTTAAAATAAAAATTATTTATTGAATAATTATTTAATAAATATTTTTTATTATTTTATTCAGTGAATAATTTTTATTATTTGATTCAATAAATAAGTTTTATTTCAGTTGACAGTAGGCCCATTATCCCATTTCACAAAGACCTTATAGACAACATACATTCCTAACTGCATAAAAAACTGCCTTTATGAATACTGATCATCATATTTAACCCAATACCAGATTATTTTTTTTCATCATTCATCTCTAAATATTTATTACTTTTAAATATTTCTCAAAATATCTCGAAAAAAATTAAGAATGTAATAGGCCGCTGGGCTTCAAAAACCACTTACCAGATAGTACTCCTCTATACGGCTCGCATTATGAGGAGGTCCTCACTCTATCTGCATCAGGCCCATGATTGAATCACTCAACGACAACTTCGAATGATAGAGGTCGAGGCTTTTTGGCCATCGGATTTATTTAAAATGTAGATTTGCGAAATATTCCCTTTTATTCGAAGTTTGCAATAGTTAACAAACATTATGCTAATACCAGAGGAAGATAATAATAGCAAGGCATTACAATTCTACGGGAAAGGAAACCAAAATGTCTAGTTCTAGATCTGCAATCAAATTAGGCACTGCCTTTAGTCACAGTGTTAGGTATGCAGCCATTAGGCAATGCTACCTTTTTTGGGGCAAGCCTATATCTTGAAGGGTTATAGCTTATGATAGGCACTTATAGGCGTCAATTAAAGGCAATGAAGCATAGTCTGACGTTGGGATTACATGTTTTAGTTATGCGTAAGTTTCAATTTTGGTGAAGCAACCAAATTGAATCCTGGAATTGTATATAATAAATATCAATCAAGTAAAAGAGCGCTCTTTTTTCTTTCTTGTGTGATAATAATATATATTGTATTTATTTTTATTATAAGGTATATAACAGGTATATATATGTATGTATAGCTTTTATTAAAATTTTACAAACTCTCCTTTGGTAGGTCTGCTGGAAGAAAAATCTTTTCGAAATAAGCAGTACTTTTGTAAATTGTTTCATAAAATTGTATCTTTTTGTGTACATATGTGTTGTACATATACTACAGTGATGTACATAAATTATGTACATCACTACATAATATAAAACATAGTCGCTTCCCGCTGTCTGTCCCTATGTATGCTTAGATCTTTAAAACTGCGCAACGGATTTTGATGCGATACAAATGCATAAATATTAAATATAATACACCCGTGCGAAGCTGGGGCGGGTCGCTAGTAAATTATAAAATTAATTAAAAAATTAATCATTCAAAGTCTGCGCGCTACCATGCGCCCAAGGTCCAATCTTCCTCATACAAACATTAGAAATGCTGTTTGATTTTGTAACCAGTTAGTTATAAAATAAAACAGTAGCAGCTACACGATGGTAACCGCTAATTAGCTGCTATATATTAGCTAACTAGTTGCTGCCAGTGACTTCTCCCGTGTAAAAGTGAAAAATTGTCCGCAGGGAATATACTCCCGGGTTAAAAAAGTACTCTATGTGTTATTCTAAAATTTGATCTATCCCCGTGCCAAATTTCATGCTAATCCGTCCAGCCGTTCGAACGTCATGAAGTAATAAACATACACACAAGTTTTCGCCTTAGCGTGATAGTGTGTGTTGAAATGGTTTTCAGAAAATGATCTGTTGTCTAGTACAAAATATTGCACAAAAACCAATAAAGGCAAGTGCTCACACTTGAGTGAGCTCTAGAGCAAACTTTACAAGAATACCTTTCAAAAACATGGCTCATATGCCATCTTATAATCTATTTACGACTACTCTACTAACATTTAAAACTAGTTTACACTACGTTAAAGTTTTTACGAAGGTTTCTTGCCTTCTGACTCATTACTTGATGTTTTAGTATTAAAGAACTAGCCGGACCTGTCATACGCACCTGTTACTATGAGCTGGTAATGACAGTGTATTGTCAATAGTCGTGACTGTAATGACATAGTTTGGAGATGAAAGAGTGATTGTTATGGAAACTTGGATAGAAGGATAGTGGCTTTTGTGGAACATCTCGACTTTTGACCGAGATTCCTGTTTTTATATCGTGCTTAAACTCTCAAAATGTGAAGGCAATTATCGAATTAAGAGCAATAAACTTGATATAAATAAATATATTGATGATGATGAAAATAAGAAAACTGTACCAAAATTTAAAAAGTTTTTGACGCTAAAGCTTTTTTTTTGTAACGGAACTACAAATTTACAGTTTTCAGATATTTTCCTATACTTGTGCTGTATGACCTTTCTCCGTGCTAAAATTAAGGGTTCTTGGTCAATGGGAAGTACCCTATAAATTTTGATTCCTTTGAGTGTGTCGAAATATACGTTTATTACGACATAAACGGCCCTATTTTTTTTGTTCCCGAGATAAAGGGTCTTGACAGACAGACGGACAACAAAGTGATCCTATAAGGGTTCCGTTTATTTCCTTTTGAGGTATGGTAACTCCCGCTCCATCCAGAGCGTGAGAAGTTATTTAATTATTTCCTACGTAAAAAGGTGACAGACTTGCTGTTTAAATCCTACCCATGTCCTTTCCTCGTAGCGCTTTGCATCTCAGGGTTTTGTTTAGGTGGGAAATCATCGAATGACTTTTCCCGCTCTAGGGCGGAGCGCGAGAGTGTGTCAGACTTTTACTGAATAAAACCTACTCCTTTAATCTTTCTTGTGATGATTCTTGCATAAAATCCTGCAGTCCATTCAGAAAATTACTGACATAATATTCAAGCTCATTTGACTGGCCTGTTGGTCTGGAGATTAGTGGCACTGACTGCTATGCCGGAGGTCGTGTGTTCGATTCCCACCCAGGACAAATGTTTGTGTGATAAGCACGATCATTATTCTGTGTCTGGGTGTTTTACTTAAGTTTCTGGGTCCCCTAGATGGGGCAGAGGGCGTCCACAGTGCGCCGCCATCCCGTTCGGTCTTGAGCTTCGCGTTTTATTTCGCTCCAGGTCTTCCCTATGTTCTTCGCCTCTGCGATGACCGTTCATCGCCAGGTCTGCTTAGGGCGACCACGTTTTCGCTTTCCTTGGGGATTCCAGTCTAGGGCTTGCCTTGGTATATGCTCCCTATAGGATCCCTTCGGAGCGTCTGGCCGATCCAGTTCCATTTGCGGCGTTTAATTTGTAGGTCGATCGAAGTTTCACCGCAGCGTCTCCACAGATCTATATTGGAGATTTTCTCGGGCCAGTAAATACCGAGAATACGGCGAAGACTGCGGTTGATAACGACCTGGAGTCTATGCGAGATGTCTTTTGTGACCTTCCACGTCTCACACCCATATAGCAATACGGTTTTGACATTGGACCGGAATCATTATATACTATTTATCTATAATATGTATGTATTTAGAAATATACAAGTATGTTTATCAGTTGTCTTGTAGCCATAACACAAGCTCTGCTTAGCTTGGGACTCGACGGCGTTGTGTGATAATTGTGGAATATAAATAAATAAATAAATGCTAGCTCATTGATAAAACAGTTGAAACATTCTATATTCATTCTATAACAGCAATTCTATTTATATATATATATATATAAATACGCTGTGGAATCTTCGATCGCCTACGTAATAAAATAAATTATTATCTGCATATTGCAAATCCAATATTTCTATACATTTTATTACATTGCGAAATCGTTTTTAAATAAAACGTATAATTTCGTTATTAACAGATGTTGGTTCTTTATGATTTTACCTCAGGCTAAACTGTTTAGATTATTATACCTACGGATTTTAGACTTACGACTAGGTCAAAAATCTTGAACATTGTATTTTTCACGTGGGCGTCATTTTTGCTGTCGATTTTATAAAATATGTTAGTGTCTTCTTTATTAGGTTTGTCGAAAATAATATCGATGTATCGATGATCTTAAATATCGATATATTTGTCGATATTTAATATTTTGTTGTAATAGAATAATAATGTATACATACTGAAAAAGTTGCTTTTTTTGATTGAATAACTTCTAGACCATTTAATTGCCTATAGATTGTTTATTTGAAATAAATGCTTTGATTCTTATTCTTGTTTGATTCTAAAAAAATACGCGTGTCCAATAATATCGGTTTATTATCTGTTGGAATATATTCAGAGCATTAATACATTTTAAAGTGTCAATATTTGAATAATAAAATATCAAAATATTTAAAAATGTGGCTAAATTCCTATATCGATACTTTTTTACATTTCCTACAACACTGTTATTTATATTGAGGTGTGAATGGTATTATAAATCATTGTGATCACCATTAGGCTTTGCCAATCTCCGGCACAATAGCTTTGTTATAATTTCTTGTTATATCGCTGCTGGCTATAGGCCTGTCTAAAAAAGGTGTCATTGCACTGGTTTTGTAGAACAGCACCCGAATTGCGCTTACTCTCGAATTTGTAAGAGTTAAGCTATTTAGGAATAAAATAAACTATGGTTGATTGATTTTATAGATATCTCTGATAAGTAAAGGACATCGACCAACCACGTTTGGGAGTTGGACCGAATGATAACAATAATATTCCACAACTATCACACAACGCTATCTAGTCCCAAGCTGAGCAGAGCTTCTGTTATGGGTACTAGACAACTGATAAATATACTTATATATTTCTAAATACATACATATTATAGATAAATTACACCCAGACACAGAACAAATGATCGTACTCATCACAAAAATATTTGTCCTGGGTGGCGTTCGAACCCACGACCTCCGGCATAGCAGTCAGGGCCACTAACTACAAGACAAACCAGCCTGTCAAAGCCGAATGCCATTCAGAATGAACTGATAGTTTAATCACCGTAGGCGCGGGCTTGCGGACGGTGTGCAATGGGTAGCACGCTGTCCGATTGTCTGGTAACCGACCGGACAGAGCCCAAGTCGTCGACGGCGCGTTCTGTTCCCGCGCACCTCAAGGAGCTGTCAGCACACCGAAGAGGCCCAGCCTGCTAACTGCAGGCAGGCAGGGTCGAAGCCTGCTGGGGTCAAGGGCCGTTTTCTGAGAAGAAGGCTCAGCCCCGGCACTATAGGCAACGAAGGAACAGGGTAGGTTTTTAGTCAGTAAGAGTCTTAAACTACTTCCCGCTCCACCCAAGGGCGGGATTTGTCATTGGATGATTTTACCTACCAGAAAAAAAAACAAACTGATAGTGTAATATGTACCTTGGGCTAACACTAGTGTGTTAACCAAAGCTACGAGTATTTAAGATCTATCAATAGGAGTTTCGATAAAAAGAGATTACTTAATAGAAACAAATCATAAACTTACCAAAGCATTCATTGACTATAATCACATCTTATTTTTTTTTTTATTCAGTTCAAAGTTTTAACCACTTCATGCTAATGTAATTTATATCTGAAGATGGTTCTCTATAATGGTTTTGAATTATAGAGACTCATAGCACAATTTTTATTGAGTGTGAACCCCTGTTTTCCATCTTTAAGCTTGTTTCATCATAAATTATACAAATGCTATTTACTTGTAGGAGAAAATAAATAAATGTTATTTTCATTATATTTTTCTATTATAATTCTAACATGATTCTTCAAAGGATTTTCTGCCAGCCTTTATGCAGTAAAAAGGTGAAATCTGCTTGACTCCATGTCAAGCAGATTTCACCATTTTGTTAAATGTTACTTTTATGAGTAAACATTTAAAGAAACGACAGTCATCATCATCATCAGCCTTTTAACGCTCCCACTGCTGGGACTCAGGCCTCCTCTCTAGGAGATGGAATGGGCCGTAATCCACCACGCGGGCCCAGTGCGCGTTGGTGGATGTCACATGTCTTCGCATTTTTGGTTCTAGAAGATGCCGGTTGCCTCACGATGTAGAAACGATAATCATCATCATCATAAGCCTTTTAATATTCCCACTGCTGGGACTCAGGCCAACGACAATAATTTATTTAAAATGTAAAGTATTTTTTAACCCTAGGAGTGATTTATAAAAAAAAAAAAATAGTTTAAATTGATGAAACCAATTGGAAGTACTCTCACGTCTAAGTAGGTAGCACATGGTCGACTTGGTCAATGACCTTTAATTCGTTATGTACTATTTTTGGCTTTCGATATGTGTGGGTGTGTCTCACTACGTACTGCGGTTTATTATTGATTTAATTAACACTTATATATAAGGAGTATATTTTATATGAAAGTCAACTTCTGGTTTTCATTGACAATGCGATAACCGGTAATGTATTTTTTCTGACTTACAATAGAGGAAGTTAAGGGGGTTAGAGAACCCCAGGCTCCTTAGGCACAAGACAAAGAAGGAACATAGTAGTGGGTTTTAGTCAGTAAAAGTCTGACATACCCTTCTGGTCCATCCTGAAGCGGGAGAAGTTATTGGATGATTTCCTACCTAAAAGGCGGGGGGGGGGGGGGATTAAGGGGGATTCGCAAAGGTAGCCCACAAAATTCAAATTTTCTTAAGTTTTTTTGCATTTTGTATGTCCGAGCCGAGTTGTATGTTGATTAAAATTTGACTGACGAGCATAATAAGTATTTATTTGCAGAATTATAATAATTAAAACCAGTAATACAACTTTACTCTATTGAATGGCTATTTCATAAAATATCCATACAATAGGGTAAGATAATCAGAAAGGCTTATCCTGGCGCTTTCACTTTTTCATTAATTTTACCACGAGTTGGGATCGAAGTCACGATCTCCCATTCGACAATTCATACCTTAACTACTGAGCTATTACCACATATAAACGTTGAAATTACTTCCAGCCCCCCTAGCCAAGTTACAATCGTTTCGTTTTGCGTCAACGCTTGTAGTAAGCCACGCCCCCAACTCCTTTGTTCGAACAATCGAATTGGGGGCGTGGCCAACGCCAAGCGTTAACGCAAAACGAAACGATTGTAACTTGGCTAGGGGGGCAGAAGAGACAGTAGAAATCACCAATCACAAATCAAAGCGTAATGACACAATAATAATGACTTTTCGTAACACACGAATATTTCAACTGTTTCAGGTAGTTATTACGATCATTTCAACATTTATCATCGATATTATGTATTGTTTAGAACTTGATTGTATTTTTATGAGATGAAATATTGTGACAAGGGAAGTAAAAGTAGATTTTCTTGTAGAATTATTGAGTTTTAGAGAACTGAATCTGGGTTTGCCCTACCGCAAAGCTAAGGACTTATTCTTACCTGCCAAAATCCTATACAAACATTATTTTTAGTATTTGCAAAACCTGAATATAGTTTGTTTAGAATCAGTTATTGAATTGATTCCAATATTTTTTAAACCGCCATTATTTTTCCCAAACATATTTAAAAAAAGGTCACAAGTTGGATACCACGGAGACTAAGCACAATACAGGTCATGGCAGGTCATGGAACACACAGTTAACTATACCTAATGCTCATTGCAATAGAATCCCTGTCATTGACAGTATCAGCACCAATTACAGTCTATACTAAATATTATAAAGGTGAAATTTGTTTGTTTGTTCCATTAAAATAAAAACTGAAACGTACGGATTTTTTTAAATACATAAACTATTGCTTGACGGCGGTTCCACCTGATGGTAAGCAGTGATGCAATCGTCGATGGCAGGGCGCGCTAGTTTATTACAAGTATTTACACACTAGGCATAAAGACACCTAAATTATAATCAAACGGGAAAGTTGAAGGCGAATTTTCATGCGGCTTTCCTGACTTATACACAGAGTGAATTATATGGTAGGTTTCGACGTGTAATAGGTACATATTTATAAAAATGAATAGCTGTTTGTTAGTTTCGATAAAACTCGAGAACGGCTGGACCGATTTTAGTTTTGAAATATTCTTTTTTTTATTTTTATATACTAGTGCTTGACTGCAATCCTACCTAATGGTAAGCAGTGATGCAATCGTTGATGGTGAAGCACACTAGTTTATTAAGAGCCTATTCACTCTAGCCTTGAAGACGCCTAAATTATAATCGGACGGGAATACCGCAGCAGGCAAATTGTTCTAGTCCCTCGATGTACGCGGTATAAACGATGAGGCAAAACACTTAGTCCGGACCGTGGAAGTTTCAACAACGTAATAGGTGGATATTCGCCGTACGCCGGGTTGTTTGATGGTAGAAATGAGATGGCGGTATCAAGTCATGAAAAACGGTGTTAAACGGTTTTTTTTTATGGTAGGTAAAATCATCCAATGACAAATCCCGCCCTTGGGCGCAGCGGGAAGTAGTGTCAGACTCTTACTGACTAAAAACCTACCCCGTTCCTTCGTAGCCTATCGTGCCGGGGCCGGGCATTCCTTTCGGAAGTTAACCCATGACCCCAGTAGGCCTCGACCCTGCCTGCCTGCAGTTAGCAGGCTGGGCGTCTTCTGTGTGCTGACAGCTCCTTGAGGTGAGAAAATATAGAAAAATTCACGAAAAAAGTAAACCGACTATACTAGACTAGGCGGTACAAAGTTTGCGGGGCCAGCTAGTAATAGATCTCTCGCGCCGGGGCTTGGTTCAAGCCATGCTCCGGAGCGAGGAGGAGTGGCAGGCGGTCGCCTCCTTTTGCGAAGCAGTAATGCTAGCAAAGGAGGAGGCCGACCGCATTAGGCAAAGGCGCACACGCCGCCGCCGCCGCCGGGTTTCTGATCCCGATTTCGGCCACCGTAGGCGCGGGCTCGCGGTCGGTGGGCAATGGGTAGCTCGCTGTCCGTCCGTCCGGTAACAGACCGGTCCGAGCTCAGGTCGTCTACGGCGCGCACTGTTCCCGCGCGCCTCAAGGAGTTGTCAGCAAACTGTAGGGGTCCAGCAGGGCCGAAGCCTACTGGGGCCAAAGGTTATGCGAGAGTGTCACCACGGGCCCCGGGACATAGGCAAGGAACGGAAAGGTAGGTTTTTAGTCAGTAAAAGTCTGACACTATTTCCCGCCCCACCCAAGGGCGGGATTTGTCATTGGATGATTTTACCTACCAAAAAAAAAAAACTAGTAATAGATAAAAACCGTGAATTCTAATGATTGGTACCACACGTGCAAATCAGGGGCGGGTCGTACATAATAAGAGCTTGTAGGCTACTCAAAATACATATTATCTAATACATATTATTCAAATGAAATAAATTAAGATAATATACATTTAAATGGACATGATATTTGACTGGGTGTCAAATAAATAAAGATAAACATAATAATATGACAGATATAATAAGCTCGTTTTGTTGCTTGATTGACAATCGGCTGTATTGTAACAATAGTCTTTTTATTAAAATTGAGGTTTATCTAGTCGAATGAATAAGAAATTAAATTATGGTAGGTACAGTCAACCAAGCAGGTAATCAACCTGGATCGTCAAATATAGCATTTTTTTTTCACCGTTCTTTTTTTTTAGGTAGGAAAATGTTCCAGTGACATCTCCCGCTCTTGGGGGGAGCGAGAGGATCTGTCAGACTATTACTGACTAAAAACCCACTCCTGGTCCTTTTTTGCCTTCGATCCGGGGCCCTGGGGTTCACTATCGCACAACCTGTGGCTCCAGGAAGCTTCGACCCTGCTGAGCCCGAACGGTTTGCTGACATCTCATTAAGGAGTGCGTGGTGAGTGCTACGCGCTGTCGACGACTTGGGCTCGGTCCAGTCGATTACCGGACGACCGGACGTTGGGCTAACCATTGCTCGGCGTTTGCAAGTTCGTGTCTACCGTGGCTTACCAGCTACGGTAGACGCTCGCATGGAAGCTGGGACGTGAGGACTTTCGCTCCCTCACGCGTGCGGCCTCCTCCTTCACTAGCATCATGGTTTCGCAGAAGGAGGCGAGCACCTGCCATTCCTCCTCGCTCCGGACCATAGCCTGAACCAGGGCCCGGCACGAGAGGTCGCTGCCACCTATTGCCTTCACAAGGACACGGCTGTGCTCCGCCCAAGCGGGGCACACCTCCACCGTACGCTCCAAAATATCCTCCGGACGGTTATAACAATGGTGACACCCGGGCGTTTCTTCCGCTTGAATCCAATGCAGGAACCTCCCAAACTTGCAATGTCCGGTGAGGACCTATGTCATGTGTGGAAGGTGAGGACGCCGTGATGCTGCTCCAGGCACTTCTCAAAGAGGGGACTTACCACCGTGTCACATCACAATCTGCGACGCCATCTACATCGCCGAAGATAGGTCAACATGGGGAATATAGTACACAAAAAGTAATTCGTCGAAAATAAGTGAAATAAGTACAAAATCCGTCATCTCGTTGATGTCTTTTCTTTGCAATAAAGATCAATTTTCATCTCATTTTTGACGCTCTACAAACAACGAAAAAGGCAAATGTATGTGAGTGTGCATATTAATTACTTCTTCATGCTCGAACGGCTGAACGGATATGGATGAAACTTAGCACACGGGTAGGCCATGGTCTGGAAGAGCAAATAGGATACTTTTTATCCCCTGAGTACAATCCCTTGGGATACTTTTCTACTTTCACATGTTCGAAGCCGCTGGCAGCAGTTTTTTTTTGTTAAATTATTTGGTTTTTGTTGTTTAATAAAGAAACTTTCCTCTTTCTAATATTATTTAATTAAATTTAATTATTAGTGTAATTAAAGATGGTGTCATTGCTCAACAAACTGACTACTCAGCATCTGGTTGTGAAGATATCGACGGATAATATTCTAGTCTACTTATTATACTTACTTATACTACTCCAAATTGTGTTTTTCTTTTTAAAGCGCTGATTTTATTTGTGTAGAAATGTTTTGGTGATTAATTATTATATTATTATTTCTTTTTTGCTCCAGGACCAACATTTATAAAAATAAGTGTACAATAGGTGGTCTTATCGCACAGGGCAATTTATTACAGACCATTCTTAATAAAAAAATTATATTAGCATTGTAATTATTCAACAATAATAATGGTTTTATATGTTAGTGCAGAGAACAAATGTAATAAATTAATAATAAGACCGTCAAAGAACTCAAAAAACCGCTTAACGTGGCCACTAAGCAAAATGGTTTCTTTGAAAACCTTAGTAGTCCCACTGCTGGACAAACTGGAAAGTACATGTTTGCGTTATTACACGGTACAAACGTGCTACAATTTGGGAATTCCATTGTCAGTTGCTACCACACCA
This sequence comes from Leucania comma, assembly GCA_958295575.1. NCBI lineage: Eukaryota > Metazoa > Arthropoda > Insecta > Lepidoptera > Noctuidae > Leucania > Leucania comma. The sequence goes on along the minus strand of OY282477.1, from coordinate 13,971,561 downwards.
GTTTTGTTTGAGTTATCTATTTTAGGTGGTCGCTACACAGATAGAGTTAGGCGATAATATTTATAGCAAAGAAGTAGTTGGTTCTAAAATATACTAATTGCTGCTCGCGTGATAGAAACTTCATCATCATCATCATCAGCCTTTTAATGTTCCCACTGCTGGGACACAGGCCTCCTCTCTAAGAGAGGGAATGGGCCGTAATCCACCACGCGGGCCCAGTGCGGGTTGGTGGATGTCACATGTCTTCGAATTTTTTTGGTTCTAGGACATGCCGGTTTCCTCACGATGTTTTCCTTCACTGTTTTGAGAGCAGTGGTGATGAAATAAATTACACAAAGTAATGCGCCTTGCCAGGCTTGAACCCGCGACCTACTAATTGTAAGTCGGGTCGGAGTAATAGAAACTTATGCCAAAAGAACATACATAATCCCCAGAAGAGCCTTGGGCATGTACCAAGGCTCATCGAAATCTGTTCAGCCGTTCGAGTGTTAAGAAGTAACAAACATCCACACACTCACAAACTTTTGCCTTTATAATATTAGTGTGGTAGTGTGACGTTCAGTATTGCCCACACTTTTAAGAAACGTTGGATGGATTGTGACAGCAGTGGTAGCCGAGTGGTAACGGCCCCGACTTACGAGTTGTAGGTCGCGGGTTCAAACCCATCCAGCTGTATTACTTTATGTAGTTTATTTCATCCCCACTGCTCTCAAAACGGTGAAGGCAAATATTGTCAGGAAACCGGCAAATCCTAAAACCAAAAATTCGAAGACATGTGACATTCACCAATTCGCACTGGCCCTGCATGGTGAATTACGGCTCATTCCCTCTCCTAGACAGGAGGTCCTCCTCTTTCACTCATACATATTATAGATAAATAGTATATAATGATTATGTAATCAAAACACGTTTCTATAATGTAAAATATTACGAAATTTTAGATAAATGTTCTTTGACTTTACAAAAACAGTATTTTGATAGAAATAACTCTTCTTCCATGACTTTAATGTGGTAACAATCAAAATAAGATTGGATTGATCGAGTCAGCAATCGTCTTTAATTGAATAAACAAAACTCTGCGAAATAAGGCTTTCCCTAGATGTACATATTTAGTAGTCTATGATTACTGTACAGAAAAAATCTTTAGGCTGATAAAGCTTTGTGTTGAGCAATGTCAGTTGCTAAGCAATATAGCACCGCATAGCTTTCTATGTGCACCTACCATTATCACTAGCGAGGGGGTGCTGCGCGTGAGTGACGGGGAGGAGAGGAGGAGGGGGGTGACGGCGTCCAGCGCGTGCGCAGAATGTTTATGAGCCGTGCACCGTGCTCTATGACTCGATATGATGCTTGTAACTTTATTGTATACAAGAAGTAGTCGTTTTCTGTACAGGTAGCTAACTTGGTATTATTTTTAACAATATTGTGAGTTGTGACTTTTCTAAGTGATGGATAAATGCCGTTTATACAGTAAATGATAATACTTTTACACGTCAGTGTTTGTTTTCGGTGTTTCCTGGGTGACGGCTTTGAGAAGGAACACCAAAATAAAATCAAAGGTCAAAGTTTTTAAGTTATAAATAATTGTTTTCAGCCATTCTCTTAATTATTAATTTTTTGGATGAGAAATCATGCAAAAAAAATCATCCATCCTAAGGTTGTCTGGTAGAAATCGCTATCAGCGAAAAGATCGACATTGTACCCTACCTATAGACTTAAGTTTATGTTAAAGTGTAACTTTTTTTGGTTTACAATAAAGTTTTATTATATTTTATTCTATTCTATCATCAAACAACGCCTCCTGCTCTGGGTAGAGCGAGAGGAAGTGTCAGGTTTTTACTAACCAATATCTACTTATGTTTCTTCAGTTGTCCTTTGTGTCCCAGGGACACTGTGACTCTTTAAAACTAACTCCGCAGTCTACTTTGGTAAATTGATTTTCTATTAGCTATCAGTCTTCAAAAAGTTCGATGTTTCTATTTTTTTGTATATTATTTTTAACTTAAAAATATTTAAGCAAGAGTTAAAAGTGGTAGCTATTAGCTGTGTAGTAGAAATATAAATGTTTTGGCCTGTATAGCAAACCGTTTGTTCTACTGTGACTACCTGTACTTGTGAGATAAGACAGCTTTAAGTTAACAAGTTTAATGTATGTTTGTAACAGGTACCTATGTCTATAACGTTTTTGTATATTCCGTTTGTCTACAGGAGGTTGCTTTATAGTCATTGATGTTTTATGTTTGTCAAGTGGCTATAATTACACTTGGTGCAACAATTACGTTATTACATTTTTAGAAATGTTACAGCAGATGCAGTCAAAGGGTTTTTTAAAGACTTGACCCCACACTAGGAATAACTCCTTTGTTGTAGGTTCGTTCACAAACGTGTAAACTCCAATACACAAGACACCTAGAGCCGGAACGCCTATGCAGTGTATATAAGTCATAAAGCGGCTTCTTGAATTCAAAACAAAACGAAGGTAGCTAAGTTTTAATCCCGAACTCCAGTGAGGGATTTAGATAACTAATCCCCGAGCATTGCAAGGGGATAATGTGTGTGTGTCTGTAGGTAAAAGGTAACAGTGATATCGAAGAGGGGTGAATTGTCATCCCTATTTTTGCTTCGAGAGTTAAAAAAAAGGCTGTTCTCGATAAAAAAATTAAGTGTTTTTGCTCTCTTCGCTGTGTTTTCTCTCAGCTCACACACTATAAGAACATAAAGTCAGTATACAGCACCATATAGGCAGAAAACTCATTGCTGAGTTAAGCTCGCCTTTCTACATGAATTGCCAAATCATTGTAGTAATGTAAAGTTTTGTGTACAATAAAGAATTAAAACTTATAAATCATACACTCTATACTAAAAACGACAGATATCCAGAAATCATTTGTAAACGGTACCCATCTGTCCACCTCTGCCTTCTCAGCTCACGACAATGCTTGATGTGCTCTTCCGTTATACGACACGACACGACAAGACGCTACAATCGACACGCGAATACGATAACTGTTCGACAAACATACTGAGATTATTGAATTTACTCGTTTGGACACTTGACACTTGGGGGACATACGGTTGGAAAGAATGGAAAACTTATCGAGCTAGGAAAATTAGTGTGCTCGAGTATTTGGACACGATAGTTTTTTAATGGCCTGTTTGTCTAGTGGTTAGTGGCCCTGACTGCTATGCCAGAGGTCGTGGGTTCGATTCCCATTCAAGGCAAACGTTTGAGTGACGAGTACGATCATTTGTCCTGTGCCTGGGTGTAATTTATCTAGAAATATATAAGTATGTTTATCAGTTGTCTAGTAGGTAATCATAGCACAAGCTCTGTTTAGTTTGAAACTAGATGGCGTTGTTTGAAACTTGTGCAATATTATGGAATTTCGTATGTATTGTTCAAATGAAAATTTTAGTACAATCTATAGGGCCTATTACATCACTCGATATTCAGACCGGTCTTAGTCGACGTCGCGTAGTGTAATACGTAGTCTTATTCGGAGATAAACTTTAAGACAGTTGTGTATCGTGTGCGGAATATCGAGTGGTGTGCGCTTCAAGGGTAATTGAAAGTATAATTAAAAAAATATATATACCTACTAAATTCGGACTAAAATACTGTTGTAACAGGTAGTCGTACTCTTAGAAGGGAGCGGGTTTTTAACACATTCTTTTTATGTTAATTAGGTTACTATTTTCCTAACAGAATAAATAACTATGTCGGAAAATGAAATACATTTTATATTTCGATCTGGGTATAAACCGAAATCCTGATATTCTATAGTCCCCCGTGTTTCAGCAAAGAGGTCATATGAAATACTATTACACCATAGTAACACCATGTTGTCACACAACGTCACAAAACCACCTAATTCTGACTGTTCATGATTCAACAGGGTTATCAATTCAAACGATTTCAACACCGAGCATAGCCCTATCCATTGCTCTTTGGGTGTCTTTCTAATTATAGTATGCGGGAAATAAGTTGAACCATTCGCTACGCGCAGCTCCTCACCCCGACTGAGATCCGAAAATCGACTATTCTTGTCACACAATTTGAACCATCATGACGGTCGATTTTGAATGCGCAGTAACCGATTTTCGTTTCCACGTCCTATTATACTTGCTTGTACACTTATAAATGGTTTAAAAAAATAAATTTCAATAACAATCGTTAACAGCAATAACAACTGTTATTGGTATTTATTTTTTTACGAGTGTACCTACATGCGCTAAAGTTCGCAGAGCCTATGTTCAGACTCACCAAGTTACATCGAATTTACCTGTAAGTTTGACGTTCTTTACTCCCGTATGTCACAGCAAAGAGGTCATGCATGTGAAACGTTAATGTACCCACAGTAACACCACGTTGCAAGTCACAAAAGAGTGTAAAATATATGAAAACATAGTAAACTTACGACAGCTACGTCCTACGTCACTGTCATTTTTAAAACTAAGCTGTGAATGTTTTAAGTATGAAAATGGTGATGTTTTATTTTTAGAATTTTAAGTAGTGTTATAAATTATATTGCTTGCATGTAGTATAAGTTTTATGGCACGCGGCTCTAATATTACTGTATCGTATTTTTATGTTTATTTTTTTTTTTATTATGGAGAAATATGGCTTTTGTCTGGTTTATAAGCGCATAGGCTATTGTCGGTCAAGTACACAATAATATACAGTTTTCCGCGTGCGAAATAGTGCGCCACTCACCTCCACTAGAATTTGTTACATTTATCGTAAGCGTTACTTGTGGGGGCTTCACGAGTCGCCCGCCGTATTATTTATTTTTTAGAAAGAAAGAAAGAAAAACAGTTTTTTTTGTTTATTATTTTAACATTTCTAGGTATTTTTGCGACAAATTGAACAGATTTTATCAAAACTTGAAGGAAAAAACGTGGGCTCACTAAAAATGGCAGACGTGGATAGCTTTGTCCAGGAATGGGACAGAAAAGACTGAACAAAAAATAAAATTAAGCACATAACCGCATCACAATTTTTTTTTTATAATACTTGTTGCATATTACCAAAAGGGCATATCTTCATAGTCATAAAGCTCTTGACAAGAGGCTCGGCAGTGGGCGTAGTGAGTCATAGACTGCGAGAGAAAGTCACTTTCCATTTTATAATTGTTTAGTATTGTGTGCTAAACGAATTTAATTAGTTGTTAAGTCTTTAGTAGCGTGGTAATTTTAATTTGTAATTAGTCGGTATTCTAAAGGCTTTTTGATCTCGGCTTTCCTTATTGTGTAAAACAGTTTTTCGCAAACTTTTGTACAAGTGTGTTCAAGGTACATTTAGGAAAGAACATTTTTATGGTATATAGAGAAACACGATAAATAAAATTATTTTCTACTGATATATCAATAAAACAAAATTCAGTTTCTAATTTATTTTGGTGTTTCCTAGCTGACTACCCTGATTGTTCGATTACGGAGACGCGGCGCGTTGGGTGGCGCGTCGGGCGGTCAGTTGTACATTGTCATATGTTTGCGCGAGCGATGGTGGCCCGCTGCTGCAATGTACAACGAAACGGCCAACGCGCCGCGGAACGCGCCGCGTCGCCGTAAACACGGCCTGAGAAGAAACACCGAAACAAACTCAGGGGTTGTCCATTTTTTAAAGTCCATTATAACAAACGAGTAATGGTCAAGTCATATGAATCCTCAACACAAAAAAAAATGGATTTTAAAAGGTATGGTAGTAGATTTCAATTTGAGCTCATTTTGATACTATTGGATTAAGGTAGAGAAAAGGTGATCTGCAAAACGTATATTGCTGACCAATTTGGTTAAATAAACTGAGTTGGTCAAGTATAATTATGACGATGACTATCACTTACTGACGATGCAGATTCATAAGTAGCATAGATTTTAAGAGTAGCAACTAGTAGAAGTTGGCCACAAGTTCAATGCTCCAGTAGTTGTCATTTTACAAATAAATCACATCAATAATGTAGAGATGAAAATTTGTATGTGTGAGTGCTCCTTCACGCTCAAAAGGCTAAACGGAGTTCGATGAAACTTGGTACACGGGTAGACCATATCTTGGAATAAAACTTAAGACTTTTTATCTTGGGAGAATACTGTAAGTTCTCTTAGAATATTTTATTTTTATTTTTACGCAGTCGAGCGAATTCGAAGCCCAAATTTAGGCATGATCGTATATCTTAATAATTTTGTGTATTTTAATTTATTTTTTGGGAATTAACAAATTTAGTTAAGTTGAAACCGCTGGAAGTAGTTACCTATATCTTTATATATATAATTCTTCTGTGCATATGTTTATCACCTTACTCCTATCACCCTACACTAATTGGTACATATGACCGATTTGATTGAAATTTTATGTGCATATATGAGTAGGTTTCTGGATCGTTTGAAAATACAATTGAACCCGGCAGGTGATGCTGCAATCAAGTTCTCATTTTTTTTTTCTGGCGAATATCGAGCTTTCGGGTAAGTCAACATCTATTGGGACAGCTAGTTATCTATACATATTATTCGACGCTCTAGTGTGGACAAACTTTACTTCAGTTTAGAACCTGGTAGCGGACACAGTTATGTATTTATGCAACAATATTCTCTCGGATGTTACTTCACGCGGTTATCAACATACTTCGCATAACTCACAGTGGATAGTTGAGTACTTTACGCCTTGTCGTTATGTTTTGCTTAGTCAGATTACAAACGTCTTGCTGACAGTTATTTTTGGATTAAAATAGACATTCTTGTAGTTAGGTCGGCGGATTAGAAACTTCGTTTGCACAGACAGCAGCAGCGATCAGCGGATCAGGTACTCCTCTTCTTTATTGTTGATAGGTTCGTGCTTGATCGCTATCTCACTTGAAAGCGACGATGTGGTCGACGATGGAGTGCGCTTACCTAGAAGTAACCTATTCACTCTTGACTTAAAGATTCCCTTGTTGTAGCTATCGGGAAATACAGACTCCGGCAGTTAATTCCACTCCTTAGCTGTACGCACATTGAATGTGTTCCCAAAACGCTTGGTGCGTATAAGTGGGATGTCCACCATGTACTCTTAAATTAAAATACCTTTAGAAAAGGGATAACCAGATGATGACGCTATCCATACCTTGGGGTGATGGTTGAGGCGCCTAATTTATCTCTAGTCGCACTATATTATCGTCAGTCTATGACAGTAACGGAATAGAGAGTGCATCTGTGTGTTGAACACACACACTTGTGCACTATAATGTCGCCTGCTCACTTGGCTAAGCTCTCTTGAGATTTTGCCATCGTGATCGTAATTCGATCGGGAGGATCATTAACAGTTGTACCTGCCTAAGTCTAGATTCGAGACGGTACTTTTAGATTTGAGAAATTTAACAGAAAAAAATGGTTTAAGAATTCATCATAATTATCATCATCATATCAGCCGATAGACGGCCACAGTTGGACATAGGCCTCCCTCAAGTGTCGCCACAATGAACGGTTCTGTGCATCTCGTATTCATCGGATTCTCGCAACTCATGGCCAGGTCATGGTTCTGGTCACCGGCAAGACTTTCGTCTTGAGACGCTGGTATGTTGGATGAGAAGATACCGCGCAGCTTCCCGAACGCCGTCCAGTCGAGTCGGATTCGACGATTTAAGAATTAATTATTGTAAAATAAACCAATTTTTTCTAGATATCTTCAGTAAGTCTTATGACCAAAATATTTTAGACACCTGTTAGTGAAAATGTCATCAAAGTATTTTAGTCATCATCTGAAGAGGATAGAGAACGACTTCTCATGATTCTTGCAAATCATACTTTTAATATTGTTCCATATCATAAGACAGATTGTATGTGCCATATTATCGACGTGTAGTGGTTTCTCTGAGACGGTATTTCGCGTAACGTGCATCGCGATGTAGTAGCATCGTAGTAGCATTCAATGCGTCGACATTCCGTATTCTACTCATTCATAATAACTTGTAGACTGGCAAGACAATCATATTTTTAAGGTTTCTGCAAATATACGATAGGTGTTTGAATTCGATAGATTTTAATTTTATTATACTTAGGCTCGCGTTTGACCACTATCTTACCTGCTGGTAAGCGATAATGTGGCTGAAGATGGAGCACGCTTGCCTAGAAGTAATTTATTCACTCTTGACTTAAAAACTTCCCTCCCGGTTGACTGCAGAAAAAAAAATGGCGAGAAAACGGCGAACCGATCTTTATTTGTTTTTTCGAGTTGTAGAATTTTGTTTATACTTTACTAAATCTCTGCTGTAAGAGACTTTGTAATTACAGAATATGTTCATCAGATTCAGTTAAGGTTTTAACGCCTGATTCTTAAGAGAAGAGGCAAAAGCAGTAGTGGAAAACCTTTTACCGCCTATATCAAAAGAAACATACCTAATATCATACGAAGACCTTTGACAACTACTCAGGTTTTTATTTTACTTTTATTCGTAATGAAAAGCACAGTGTTTACCTCGGGTTAATGACTTATTTAGACCCTCGAATTATTAGCGACCTCTCTACGCTCGCCCGCCAAACCCCTTCTCGGGACTAATTAAGTTACTTTCACTCCTAGGGTAACAATGTACTATTAATTACTCTCTGCTCCTAAACTATTTTTTATATCATTAACTTTAAAGCAAAACCCATAGAACTCGTCTCGATAAAGCAGGAAAACTTAACAAAGAAGAATTCAAACTTGCATTGTGGGTGGCTGTCTACCGTCCAAAAATAAACGATTTTCTTTGTACTGCTCAATAAATCACAGCTGCAATTGAACCTTCCAGCCGTCAAAACATATGGAGAGCCCGAAGGAACAATTTGGAAGTTTTGATTATATTATTAACAAATACCTCAAGAACTCACATTCCGGGTCAACATAACCTAATAGCTCCCTCAAGGAACGTTCTTGAATGACAAAAATACTAAAGAAAAAGACATTTGCTTCGTTCCCCGAATATTCTTCTTCGCCTCTAGCGAATTTCTCCAGCATTCGCAGTTATACGTATAGTCGAGTCCAATCAATTCTGGCGCAGTAATTGTCGAGAAAAAATTTACATATGCCGCAAGCAACGGCGCCTTTCATCGCAAGTTATAATGTACGTGTGTTAATATGTGTTGGAGATAAATCGTGAGTTTCCTAAAGATTTTGATGCCCAAGGCGAGTCGTGGGCGTATCCACTTCCCGCTGCTAATAATGGCTGATTGGGGCTCGGGGTTTAAAGACAGGAATGTCTTTTGATTGCTTGTGGAGCGTAAGAGTTTATCAGTATTCTGCCTAAAACCAGAATAAATTTGACTTGACTAAAATAGGAAATTTTGTGAATTTTAGGCAGCAAAATGGTTTGAAAGAGTCGTCGCCATATTGTAAGATAAAGGGCAATTGAAGGAACACGGATAGGTTTTACTTAGTAAATTCTGAAATTTAAGTTATTTTATGATTCCCCGTAAAGATGGAAATGAATTTTAAAGGATATAAATTGTGATTAAACCTCCTTCACGACAAAATTATGATGGCATTGGTGTTTATTTATTTATTCATTTATTATATACTTTATTGTACACCTCATAATGAACACAGGATAAATATTACAAAACTAAGTGTACAATGGGCGGTCTTATCGCACAGGGTGCAGGGTGCAGGGTGTTTATGTGTAATATTATAGAATATTCGAAATTATATTCGCTAGATGGTCAGTATATGAATTTTTTATTTGGCACGGTCGTTGGGCACAAATGCTGCCTGCGTAAATTAATTTGAGTTTAAAAAAAGTAGTTTATTTTTTAATTTTATCTTTACAAATTGATAGTGTTTCATGTACCGAATCGACCCTTCACTGGATTTAAACAATCAAAATTTAACCGTGTATTTGTGACTTCTTCACGCTCGAATAGCTGAACGTATTTTGATGGTTGGTACACGCGTAGACTATGTTCTACTTTTTATTGCAGTAGCATGTTCCCTAGGGAAATTTTTCTACAAACATGTAGGCGAAGCCGATGGTAGCAGTTAGTACTATAAATCTGAAGTAATCTTAGTAAGTACTAGCTCGAATAAAAAATAAAAATATTGTAGGATAGCCTATTTATTGGAGAAGGCTATAAGCTATATTAAATCACACTAAAATGAATAGGATCGGTGGTTGCGCCAATTTGCTATGATCCGCGACTTTGTTTTTTGTAATTTATTTTTTTGGCCTAGCAATCCTATACCATCCGTTTCCCTTCCACCCGCACGACCTCTAGAAATGATTTGACATTGACGTGTGTGCATCGATTGTGAATGTGACCGCACCGCTAAAATCGCCCGCTCGAAATTACAAGAAAATTGACTATTTTCGTGATCCAACCATTCAAAACTCAACAATAGTGCAGTGTAGTGCAAACAGGACCTGGCAGTGGTTAAATGTGCGAAGTCGAGGATCGCCGGCCGGTGCCACGTGCAACCTTCGAAGTCTAAAGGTCAGTGTTCCTTCCCAATACATTTATCCCATTAATAAACGCTAGACGCAGTACCTGCATATTGTTAACAAACCTTAGATCGCTTTTCAAACCTACAGTCCACAGCAAAATTAGCGCAACCATTACTTTTGGTCCTACGAGCAGGATCGTGAATCATTTTCTTGTAATTTCGCAATATAGTATTTGTTCCATAGGGAATAAACGCAACGCGCCTATTTACCTAGATATAATAGTAGAAAACCCGCATCTAGGCATTTAGGCAACTATACGTTATTTCGCTCGTATAGTTAAAGAGTCATTGATAATTACGGTACCTACGCCGTCAACCGCACCGCATAATTATAGTTAGCTACGTAAATATCAGCGTAGATATAAATCGATCGCATTCTTTTTCTTGCCAAAATTCATTCGGAAGTCCTACAAATTGCATGTAGGTAGACGCATTTCAAAAATACCCGTTCATTGTTGAGTGAATATTTGTAGGAAACGGATAAACCATAGATTATATAGACAGGTTATTCCGTTCGTTCGCCGTTCGCTTTGTTGTTTACAATACTACCATATTGTTATCTGATAATTATCGCTTACTTAATAATTCGTTAAGTGTTTGTTTGAGTGTATAGTGTGAATATATCAAAACAAGATGTCTCTTAAGGGAACCAAGGTTAGTACTGATTTAAAGGTTCAGTTAAAGCTTTTATACGCTGAAAGGGACTCACAGTTTTCACGTGTTCAATCAATTTGTGATAAATCTTTGCAAACCTCGGATCTGGCGATTAGAGATGCTTTCTTGTGTTCGTTGGAAACTTTAGATAGTTTGCGCGCGGATTTTAAATCTACAATTAAGGATATAAACATTTTAGAGTTGGAGTTAAATCCTGATTACTGTGTGAGTTATCAGGCATTGTCGTCCTTTGATGACTTGTATTGTCGTATCAAACGTATTGCTAGGAGTTTAGAGACTCCCCCCCCCCGCGAGTGGTTTATCCAACCCTCCTCGCGAACGCCCACGATTGCCGCCAATTCAAATACCTGAATTTGATGGTGACATTCGAAATTGGAATTTATTTATAGATAGTTTCGAAAATATAATACATGGGAACACATCGCTGACAGATCACGAGAGATTGCATTATCTCGTAGAAAAATTGACCGGTAAGGCAAAGGCTGTCTGTGCTGGAATTACGTTTAGCGCTGAAAATTACACTTTAGTTTTGGACACTTTAAAAACAAAATACGAAGATAAGCGATTAGTAGCCACCGCATATTTAGATCAATTATTCGATTTGAAAAGTTTTTCCGTTTGTAACGATCATAATTTAGAGAAGTTTTTAAATATTTTCGCATCATCTGTTCGTGCAGTAAAGAACCTAAAGGTCAATGACCTCTGTGACTTTTTGTTTTTGTATATCGGTTTACAGAAATTAGATCCTGAAACTGTTCGTCTGTTTGAAACGACTCAGCGCGGTAACGAAATACCTAAGTTCGAAGATTTAGAATCTTTTATTCGCGACCATATTAAGGTATTGCAGCGCACGTCGGCACGTCATGAAGTCACGAATAGGACAGGTTCCGATCGCCGTATGGACGCGTCGTCGAAGTCAGTCAAGACTGCACATACGCTAGTTAATACCGTCTCAACACCTGACTGTTCTCTGTGTAAGGGTAGCCATACACAGCTGTACAAGTGTTCGGGATTTCAGAGATTATCGCCTAGTGATCGTTACAAGTTTGTCCGCACTAATAATTTGTGTTTTAATTGTCTAAGTGACAAACATCTGGTTACGTCATGTAACAGTGGTGTTAGCTGTCGTAAATGTCTAGCTAGACATCATACCTTCTTACATTTTGAGAGTAGTAAGCTGCCATCGCGGCCGCGGCCTGCGCGGACGCGCGACGCTTGTGACGCGCGGCCTGCTGCAAGTGCAAACGACGTAACATTGTGTTCGCTTTCCGCCGCTGGTACTCAAATCACTACCGTTTTACTTGCGACCGCGCAAGTTGTCATTGTAGATGCCTTTGGCAAACCGCACACCGTTCGAGCGCTACTAGATGGCGCTTCCCAGAGTAATTTTATTACTCGGGATTGTTGTCAACGCCTTGGTTTTAGTTTTAATAATTGGTCATCCCGCTCAGAAGTGAAAGGTTTTGGAGGTTTAAAGGCAACCATTCACGGTTCCATTAAAATAATATTTAGTTCACGTTTTAATCGTAATATTTCGTTTGAAATGGATTCGCTAGTCGCAGATAAGATTACGGAACGGTTGCCCACGGTACCGGTTGACACGTCCATGCTGACGGAGTTTAAGAACTTGCAGTTAGCCGACGGAAATTACGCTTTCCCTGGAGATATCGATCTATTGATCGGTGCTTCGATTCTCCCGCATCTCCAGTTATCACGTAAAATTCAAGGTCTTCCGATGTACCCCGCTCCGCACGCACTGGAAACAGTTCTCGGGTTTGTTGTGGTTGGTTCCGCACCCGCTTGTTCAGTTAGTTGCTCGACTGTGTCGCACTGTTGCACCGTCGAGCCGCCGCTTGAGTCTACCATCCGCGAGTTCTGGGAGATTGAAGAGGTCAATGTCCCGCCTATTCTCAGCCCTGAGGATCAGGTCACTGAGGAGATTTATACCCGCACGACTACTCGTGATAAAGATGGTCGTTATGTTGTCGCGCTCCCTTTCAAGGGTGATATTTTTTCGCTCGGTGGCTCCCGTGCCTCCGCAGAAAAACGCTTTCTATGCTTGGAACGTAAGATTCAAGCTGAATTGTCTCCGGAAAATATATTCCATGTCGCTGGAACAGAAAACCCAGCTGATTGTCTCTCACGTGGTTTGCTTCCTGCGCAAATTTTAAATCATCCGCTTTGGTTTTGTGGCCCTCCCTGGCTGCATACCACTCCTAACGAGTGGCCAAATGCTCCGTTTAACCCCGCTACTGTTTCAGAGCCACCCGAGGAGAAGAAACATACGCTTGTAGTATCAGTTCCGCGTGAAGAGTCAGTTGTTTTGTTGTTGTCTAATCGAGTCTCGTCTTGGTCGAGACTATTACGCTGTGTAGTTTACGTCCTAAGATTTTTGAGATTATTACCATCGCGTGGTGCTATAATCGCAGCTGATTTGGATAGAGCTGAATCAGTTGTACTTCGAGAGTTGCAGAAATTTTATTTTTCAATAGAATTTCGTAGTTTAGAATCACAAAAACCTTGTAGTCGCGCACTTCAACATTTGAAACCATTTTTGCAAGACGGACTCATTCGTGTCAGTGGCCGTCTGCGAAATGCTAAGTTAGAGTTTGAACAAATGCATCCAGTAGTTCTACCACGCAGGGATCACGTTTTGGATTTGTTGGTGGACTATCACCATAAGGTGAATTGTCACGCTGGTCCCGATTTATTAATGTCCATTCTTCGACAGAAGTACTGGATACTTTCCGCTCGCAATTTGATACGCGCTAGAGTGCACAGATGTGTGCCCTGCTTTAAGCTCCGCCCGCGTTTCAACGCGCCGGAAATGGCCGACCATCGTTCTTGTCGTGTTGTACAGACGGTGAAACCTTTCATACATACTGGGACGGACTATGCTGGACCGTTTAAAGTCACTATTGCCCGTGGTCGTGGTATACGTTCCACAAAGGCATACATTTGCCTATTCGTTTGTATGACAACTCGTGCAGTTCACATAGAGTTAACCAGTGATTTGAGTACGCAGGGTTTTATGTCTGCATTTAAACGATTTTTATCTCGCCGTGGTCCCGTTAAGCGCTTATACTCCGACAACGGCACAAATTATGTTGGAGCGCGACGCAATATTTCGGAATTACATACATTCTTACGCTCCAAGTACTACCAAAGTGAATTCGCCCATGTCTTAGCTGAGAATCGCATTGATTGGTGTTTTAATACGCCAGCGGCTAGTCATTTTGGTGGCAATTGGGAGGCGAATATTAAAAGCCTTAAGTCGCACCTGTTTCGGGTCATAGGCGAACAGATTCTCTCGTACGAGGAGTTGAGCACCGTACTCGCTCAGGTAGAGGCGTTGATGAATACGCGTCCGTTGTGTCGGACTTTGTCTAGTGATCCATCGGAGCCACTAGCGTTGACGCCGGCTCACTTCTTGACGACGACTCCTCTTAAATATTTGCCCGCTTTAGATGTCGAGACTGACAAACTGCAGCTTCACCCGCGTCACGCTCTGCTAGATAGCTTAGTTCAGTCCTTTTGGAAGCGATGGAGGACAGATTATCTGCATACGCTGCAGTCGCGTCAAAAGTGGAACACTCCTTCAGATCCAGTCACAGTCGGTACTGTGGTGATACTGAAGACTGAGAGTGCGCCTCCTCTGCACTGGCCTCTTGGTGTAGTGGAAGAAGTTTTTCCGGGTTCGAACGGAATAACGCGAGTCGTAAAGGTTAAAACCGCAACTGGATCGTACCTGCGTCCGGTTATTCGCCTCTGCCCTCTGCCTAATCAGTAGTAGTGGCATAGTTAGTTATAAGTTGTTTCGCTACCTAGTATTGATAGTTTAGATTAGTAATAGGGTTTAGTTTCGCTTTTGTTTTTTTTCTTTTCTTTGAAGGTAACCCTTCAAACCCGGGGGGAATGGTTGCGCCAATTTGCTATGATCCGCGACTTTGTTTTTTGTAATTTATTTTTTTGGCCTAGCAATCCTATACCATCCGTTTCCCTTCCACCCGCACGACCTCTAGAAATGATTTGACATTGACGTGTGTGCATCGATTGTGAATGTGACCGCACCGCTAAAATCGCCCGCTCGAAATTACAAGAAAATTGACTATTTTCGTGATCCAACCATTCAAAACTCAACAATAGTGCAGTGTAGTGCAAACAGGACCTGGCAGTGGTTAAATGTGCGAAGTCGAGGATCGCCGGCCGGTGCCACGTGCAACCTTCGAAGTCTAAAGGTCAGTGTTCCTTCCCAATACATTTATCCCATTAATAAACGCTAGACGCAGTACCTGCATATTGTTAACAAACCTTAGATCGCTTTTCAAACCTACAGTCCACAGCAAAATTAGCGCAACCAATCGGAACGATTACTAAAGATGCGGGCGAAACCGCGGTGGACAGCTAGTAATATTATATATATATGTGGTTCTAATTATTAAAATCGACCCATTGGTTTTTTTTTCCAATTGTAGACTTGGCAATTAATAACTTCATCTTTTTTAATGTGGTATTTTATTTTAGTTTATAATAATAATAACATTATTTTTTTACAGAAATATTTAAGAATATAGGTAATTTATAAATGTAATAAAATTAATAATTAAATAATATTTCACCAAATTAATTACGAAATCGGAAAAAGATATGTTCATGACAGGTTAATAATTTATTTTAGACAATAATAATATATATATTTTAATTGATAACACAATTATTTTTCATGATGAATGTTCTTCATAAACGACATCTTTCTTATTCTTGAACTAAAATAAAACCATGTTTTCCCACAAAACACGAAAAAGCGCTTATCAAAAGAAATCAATAATAAAATTCACAGCTACCCGTCAATTATAATTTACACAATGAGGCCATAAAATACTGTAACTTAGCAATTAGTAGCGCCCACGGTAGCGGCTGAGTAATAAAACTATAGGTATCAAATATGCGGCAAATAAATTGAACCCGTTGCTATGGTCACACGCAGCCCCCATTTCGATTGAGACCCGAAAATTGGCTACTACGCTTTCAAGGTCGACCGCCATGATGGTTCAACTTGTGTGAGTAGGATAATATCAAGTACAACGTTTTTTATGGTAGGTAAAATCATACAATGACAGATTCCGCCCTTGGGCGGAGCGGGAAATAGTGTCAGACTCTTACTGACTAAAAAACCTACCCCGTTCCTTCGTTGCCTATCGTGCCGTATCGTGACTCAAGACCCTAGCAGCCTTCGACCCTGTCTGCCTGCAGCTAGCAGGCCTCTATGGTTTGCTGACAGCTCCTTGAGGCGTGCGGGAACAGTACACGCCGTCGACGTCTTGGGCTCGGTCCGATCGGTTACCAGACGATCGGACAGCATGCTACCCATTGCACGCCGTCCGCAAGCCCGCGCCTAAGGTGGTCGGAAATCGGGATCGGAATCCCGGCGGCGCGGCTGGGGCGAGCGCCCCGTTGCCTTTGCCTGATGCGGTCGGCCTCCTCCTTTATTTCTAGTGTGGGGGTAACGTTTTGTGACACACATTGTTCTACGGAACAATTTGTCACATGGCTTTGTTATTTATCCCTTTACACAAGTCAATCTGAATTCATAACAATTTAAAGTTTTAAAAACAGTAATTTCATAGGTAAAGATCTAAATACTGCGCATATCTGTCACACATTTTCATATTTTCTTGCTTGACAAGTTTCTGTATTCCTAAGCACTTATCATACCATAAAAGGTAGAATTTAAGTAGCACAGTTTTCTACCTTAGTGTACACCTGTGGTAAGTATAATCTTGCGTAATGCGCAACAGTGTACTTCACAAATTAGCGAGTCTATAAAAAACTAGCCAAGTGTGAGTCGGACTCGCACACGAAAGGTTCCATACTACAATATTAAATTCGATCAAAAAAACTCTGACAAAAACGTTCCTTGAATAAGAACTCCGTTTAATTTTTTATTTTTATATTTGCTGTTGCAGCGGCAATAGAAATGCACATTCTGTGAAAATTTCAACTTTCCACCTTATAAGGTTTAAAATATATATAATATAATACGGCCGGACGAACAGCGAAAGCTTAGAAATAGGACACGATTCTGGTATGGAACCCTAGAAAGCAGTGTTCGTGTAGGCAGAAAACAAATATGTGTTTCATTGCCTACTCTTTGACTGGTCACTAGGTCACAATATGGCGCAGTAAGGCCTATTTCAGACCCAACAATATTCGAAGGTATGAAAAAACTCTGCTCCACAGAATTGTGAACTTTGTTCGTTGGCTGATAGGGTTAAGATTTGATTGCAGTGATTGTTGTGGTTGAATATTTTTACATTTTTGGCAAATTATGGTAACTTTATTATGAGTTGGGTTTTGCTGCATTGCATTAATAAATAATGCTAGATGTAGGTATTGTGAAATGGTCCACTTTCTTACTTTTTTTTATGATGGGTAATCAACGAACAACCCACCAATACGCACAAAACTTTATGTTAAAACATTCATTGTGCATATCTATGGAGAAGATATTTTTTTTAGTCTGTTTCCTGATAGATACAACCTAGGGTTCTTTAAGTCAAGAGTGAATAGGTTGCATCTAGGCAAGCGTGCTCCATCATTGACCAGATCGTTCCTCTTCATCAGGTGAGATTTTGGTCAAGCGTGAGTCTATCAACAATAAAAAAAAAAAACTCAAACCGCACACCTGGAGGTGGGGCAAGAGGGAGTGAGAGCGACTTTTCTACTAAAATCCTCTCGTGTTCCTTCACGTTTCAGGGCTGTCAAGTGTTGTTACATTTTCAAACATTTACACAGCCCTAAACTAATTAATCTGCCCTAATTTTAAATTGGGACGTCATCAAAATGGACAATAATTCATCAAATAACTTCTCCCGCTCTAGGTGGAGCGAGAGGGAGTGTTAGGCTTTTACTGACTATAACTCACCGGTGTTTCTTCAGTTGCCTTTTGGGTTCAAGGACCACGGTAATCATTTCAAATATAATCCATAACTTGGTATCCTATTTACCCGACCGCTCCAAAAAGAGGGTTATTGACTACAGCTTTCGATGATGCCCTCATACAAAATGCACTTCGGTATCCTATGAAACCCCCCTTATGTGCTGTCCATACATTATTGTATAACGTGTGTGGTATCGCTTCGACGAGATCTCGATGCCGAGCTGCAATCGATCGATACTTCAAACAGGGGTGGAGGACCTTTCGTTGATTTTTTTTTTCATAAAATGTAACTTTTTATGGGGTCATGGTTCTGTTAACACGCTTTGGTCTTTTGGTTAATGGAATTCGTTTATTAGAAAAAATGTGGTGATTTACGAATCGTACATCGCGGATTCAAAACTAGTGATATACTTTGTGTAATTTATTTCATCACCACTACTCTCAAAACAGTGAAAGAAATTATGTCCTAGAACCAAAAATTCGAAGGGGCTGGAGTTCCACGAATGGGAACATTATATGGCTGATTATGTTGTCTAGCAATGCTTAATGGCCAAGCTCGAGGTAAAATCCAGTCATTGGTTCACGTGAAGTGTCTCAGTAGTAACTAGTTTTCCTCCATATATGTAGATAAAAGTATATAGAATACAAAAATATTTCTATTTATGTCCGATAAAGAATTTGAAACCATCCCATCAATATGCCCCAAAACATTTTATAAGAAAGGAAAAAGTCGCATTTTTTCCTTTCTAATAAAGTGGTCGAAATAATAAGATGGTTTTTAGACCATTAAAAGAATACATCCAAAAAAAACCATGTAAAATAGCATTTTTTTTAGGGTTCCCTACCTCAAAAGGAAAAAACGGAACCCTTATAGGATTATTTTGTTGTCCGTCTGTCTGTCAAGACCCTTTATCTCGGGAACGCGTATCAAAATACATAGGGAACTCAATTCGGGAATTGGACTGTTTTGTTTTCATAGATAATTTGTACGGAACCCTCAGTGCGTGAGTCCGACTCGCACTTGCCCGGTTTTTAGCACAGTAGCACATGCTGGCTATCCGCTGGGTAGTTATATCCATACTTATTATACATCTCTATTTTCCGTCACAATTCATAATAACATTAATTAATTACGTCCAAAGAATCAGTCCCCCGGCCAAGTTACAATCGTTTCGTTTAGCGTGAACGCTTGGAGTTAGCCACGCCCTCAAGTCCTTTGTTCTGACATACAGTATCGTGGTCAGATCAAAGGAATTGGGGGCGTGGCCAACTCCAAGCGTTCACATTAAACGAAACGATTGTTACTTAGCTAAGGGGGCTGATTTAATGTTCAATTTCCTGTAATATAACCCTGTTGGTTCACAATCCCTGACCAGCAACAAAGTTGCCTGGCCCGACCCGCGAACAAATAATTGTAAGTCGATTACGTCAGGGTTTTTTAAATGAATGTCCAGTTCATTTGCATACAAAAAAGTTTGGTCTACTGAACAACTATTTACATAGAAATTTTTTGCTGTATTAAGTAGTAAAAAATATAGAGTTAGAATATCAATATTATACAGGCGAAAGTTTGTATGTGTCAAAAGCGAGGAGGTGTGGCAGGCGGTCGCCTCCTTCTGCGAAGCAGTAATGCTAGCAAACGAGGAGGCCCCACATGCACGCACGAGGGAGCGGCCCTCACGCCCCAGCCACCGGCATCCCGATCCCGATTTCTGGCCACCGTAGACGGCGAGCAATGGGTAGCTCGCCGTCCGACCATCCGGTAACCGTCCGGACTGAGTCCAAGTTGTCAACGAGCGTACTGTTCCACGCGCGCTTCAAGGAGTTGTCAGAAAATCGTAGAGGCTCAGCAGGGTCGAAGCCTACGGGGGCCAAGGGTTTGTTTCTGAAAGGAAAACTCGGCCCAAGTATGAAAGGCAACGAAGAAGTTTTTAGTCATTAAAAGGCCTGACACACCCTCTTGCTCAGCCCAAGAGAGGGAGATATCATAGGATGATTTTCCCACCTAAAAAAAAGGACCTAAAGCGCGGTCACTCTTGGATTGCAAACAAAAGAAAGAGAAGCGCAAAGCCACAATCATCATCATCATCATATCAGCCAGAGTCAGACGTCCACTGTTGGACATAGGCCTCCCAAAGCGTCGCCATTACTTTTTTTTTTATTTTTTTTTTACTTTAACAAAAACGGCTATCCGCCAATTACATTAGTTAAAGACATAAACACAAAAACTCACACACTCACCTCACAGAACTCCAGACATACTGACATGATCGTCTTCCATTCATCCGCGAACACATCACAGTCAGGGTGCGTGTCCAAAAGAGTGTTGAGCGTAGAGAGAGTGCGAGGGACAGGAGACTGGGCTCGCGCCACAGTGTGACTCGCAGGCACAGAGAATAAGCTATGTTTCCTGACGCGGCTATATTTGACTGGGGCACAAAGTTGAGACACCTCGGCATTCAGCTCAGTAGTATCAGTTTTACCACGAAGGATTTTCAACATATTTAATATTTGGTCATTTTTCTTTCTGACCTCAAGTGAATTATACCATAAACAGCCTAAAAGAAACTTAGTAGGGTACATAAAGGGATAAAATCCATAGATCCGCTTATAGAGATATCTAAGGTAAGGACTCGTCCATTGCGTCTCGCTTCTATCGGCTTCCCGCTACTCTCAACAGGTCATCGGTCCACCTTGTGGGAGGCCTTCCAACGCTGCATTTTCAGGTACGTGGTCGCCACTTCGTCTCCATCGACCATGTGGTCTACGTGTAATGGCAGCCCAGTGCTACTTAAGTTTGGTGATTCTTCGAGCTTTGTCGATAACCTTGGTTCTTCTGTGGATATCTTTATTACTGACTAGCTGTGTCCGCAACTTCGTTCGCGTGAACGACGAAACTTATCAATGAGTTTTTTGTGGAAAGTGCTATTTGTGTAGAACGTTATCTGCGACAAACTTATTATTTGCGGTTGGTACAGTAATCGGGCTGAGGGATCGAACCGCAAAATTAAGTTTATTTTTTATTGTATATACTTTTCCGGGATATTAAGTACCCAGTGTGGTGCCCAGGATATTAAAGAATAATTATACCAAGTTTCATCGTAATCGAACTGGTAGTTTTTGCGTGATGCCTGAACAAACAGACAGACAGACAGACAAAAATTTTTTTAATCACATTTCTGGGTTCAGTGTCGGTCTAGTAACACCCCCTGCCATTTATTTTTTTGATGTTTTCAATGTACAGAATTTTTACTTCTACAGATTTATTGTAAGTATAAATGTGATCACGCAAGGAAACTCCGAGCATAGCCTTGGCAGACATAATGCTTGCAAAATATGAAGCATATATGCGATTTATAGATTTAATAATAAAATTAAAACACTATGACAGTAATACGTACCTCGTAGAATAATCTGACAAACAATCATAATGATAACATGTAAAGTAATTTTGTTTTTAATTGATAGAAGTAATTTTAGGTATTTTCGTTTTTTAGGGATCCGTATCTCAAAAGTTATGTTTTGTTGTTGAAACTTCTACGGTTCGGACTAAGCATTTTGTCGCGTCTTCAATACCGCGTACATAGAGGAACTGGAACAGTTTACCTGCTGCGGTCTTCCCGTCCGTTTATAATTTAGGTGTCTTCAAGGCTAGAGTGAATAGGCTCTTAATAAACTAGTGCGCCTCACCATCAACGATTGCATTACTGCTTACCATCAGGTGGGATCGCAGTGGAGCACTAGTTTATATACATTAAAAAAAAAACGTTTTGAACACACTATGTAGCTAGGTATTTAGCATTTATTTATTTATTTAAACTTCATGTAGATACAGTAGTGGTACATAGGCGGACTTAATGCAATAAGGCATTCTCTACCAGTTATTAGTTATAAGTTATTTAACTAGAAAATAACATATATATATTTTTGACTCTATTTACAGCAGTGAATCATATACTTTGGCGCATTATAAAACTCGCGATTACCTCCTATACGCCTCTTAAAGACAGACAATTATATAACAATTTCAAATCAAACTAATGAATAACTGTTCAATCCTTATAACAATAATACAATGAGCTACCGTATGTTAAACTCGTTATCCACTGAGGCGTAACTTATAATAATACACTAGCCAGCTAATAAAAAGGTGAAGAATTATGAATGGCATGCGTGTATGCTCTGGACGATACAATAATAATAATGGTGGTACGTCTCAGTGGGTTGAGGCATTAATTTGTCTATGTCGGTTCTGAATTATGTGGGTACTTACATTAATAGAATTATTTTGTGTTACATGATTGGGTTCCTTCGAAATTTTAAAGAGATTTTGTTCTGAAAGCATGTTTTAGTTTTTTTTTTTAAGGTTGGATATCATTATACAACATTATTTTTAGTATATTTGAAACCTGAATATATTTAGCTCAGAATCAGTAACTGAATCGATTCTAATAATTTTTACACCATGTTATATATTTTCTCAAACATATTTAAAAAAGGTCACAAGTTGGACACCAACAAGACTAAGTACAGTACAGTACAGTACAGTACAGTACAGTACAGTACAGGTCACGGCAGGTCATAACGGGCATTAGTTGCCAGCGCACAGCTGGGTGCGGGAGCAAAACAAACCCTCAGTGGCCCCAGAATGGCCCGGTGACCACGTGTTTGTATAGACAACAAGATAGCACAAGCTTATAATTTTATGATTTTTCACGATCCATACTAGACCCGTGTGGTTTCGCATATATTAAAATAAGGTTGTATACTTAAGCGCTCCTGCTCGGGGTGAAGCGAAAGATAGTGACAGACTTCAATGCCTAACACCGACATGTGTTCCTACGGCACCTCTTTCGAACAATCCCACAGCCTTAGCAGACATTGGCCCCAGTGAGCCTCATCCATTTAGATGACATCTTTTTGAGGCGACGTCGTCTCGGACTTAGTCTTTACCAGGCGGCGAGCCATGCATTGTTCTCCGTCCGCAAAACCCGTGTTTACCATGGCGCTTCCTGATGCCTTGGAGAAGCATGTTGATGTTTAGACTTGTTAATTAGTATTACTCAATCAACTTATTACTGTTCACGGGAGGACATAGACGTCTCCTATTACAAAACACCGGGTCCTTAGCCTTCAGCATACAGATCCACTCACGAAAGATGTTTCGCGATCTTTCAAACACTTGGCTCGCTATATCTGTTTTTTGATAAACATGGCAGCCAGTTCAGAAAGTCCCTCTGACCTTGCTTTGTTCTGTCTCCTGTTTGATATGGAGGAAGGTAGAAATTGTGAGTTACTCCTCTACTATTCTTTTTTTATTAATATCGTGGCTGAAAGGTAGGGCCGTTTAGTTTCTCCAGAGCTCGTCCAGTCTTAATGACTTGGCGTATTTCTGGTGACCAACAGTACTGATGCTGCCATACAAGTTGCAGTGGTGGTGAATATTGAGGCAGGCTTTTCTCAAACTTGGCGGCCCATTGCCACTTTAGTTTGCTAACCCTACAAGATAAGTTGGTATTCCGGTTTTGGTCCAGATTGCTCAAGGTTATTAACACATTTAGAACCACTGACAAGTACTTATCAAATAATTAATCATATTGTTTGTACCAATGGCGAAACATTAATTTGCGAATTCTTAGTGTGGGCAGGGCTTGAACTGTCTATGAGAACATAATCTAGATGATATTGACCAGTAGAAGGAAATAATCATATTTTGTGAAACACAGATTTGAATGACGCATTTAAAAAAAATAAACTTGGCGAACTCTACAGTCCAGACTTACCGTTTCGCCTCGTTGTGGAACAATTTGCCTGCTGCGGTTTTCCCATCCGTTTATGTACAATTTAGGCGTCTTCAAAGGTAGAGTGAATAGGCTCATAAACAAGTGCGCCTCACCATCAACGATTGCATCACTGCTTACCATCAGGTGGGATCGCAGTCAAGCACTAGTTTACATCAATTGAAAAAAAAAACTTTAGAAAAGAGAAGGCAATAAACAAATGAGAGGTATTCAAATGCGTGGAAAATGAGAATAAAGGTTTTATTATAGAACAAAACAGGTGAATGATCGGTAAGCAAATTGTAACGGACAAAGGATCTCTAAAAACCGTTCTTTTCTTAGAGAAGATTAATCTCAATTAATGAGAATTTGTTTAAGCTCAGACAATGGTTAATTTGACGCTCAGAAATATTACGATGGTAATAGCTGCTATTTTACGTTTATTAAAATACATGGAATTTTATTGCTGGTTGAGGCTTAAATTTGTAGAAACACAGGCAATTTTAATTAAGATACCTACTTATGTTGAGAACAACTTGATAAAGAGCCTTAAGCCTAGCAGAGGAAACGCACTGTTTTAGCAAAATTTTGAAGGGTACTTATAGATTTGTCAAAAAGTATCGATAACTGGTCTATTTAACGCCATTTTCAATCGATTTTACAAGAAATATCGATCAAATTCTTCATGGATATCTAGGAGTCAAGACTTTCCATGTTCATGACAATTTGTATTAATCCGATCTTGGGGCGGTGAATACGACTGCACGTGGTCAAATAGACACTCCCCAGGTTTGGGGTGTCTTAACCAGCTTAGAATAAGTACATATTTGTCCTATATATAACTAAAACTAGTTCTATGTTTAAATTGTTACTAACAAAATAGGGCAAGTTCCGAATTAAAGGTTTTTTTTTTAAATATATTTTTTTTAAATTCTGTCTAAAAAAATCGATTGTTTATTCGCCTCGGTTAGCATTCGCCCTCATATCGAATGTTTTTAATGTGCACATCTTTCTACGTCGTTCTCACAAATAAGTTGTATAATTTCTACATTAAAGTGTGTAACCATAATTTTTTAACTATTTATTGACTTGCACGTTCTTTCTCTATAGAATTTAATCGTTTTGAATAGTGCTTCATTTTCATTGACCGTTCTTGACAATTCAAGTGCTAATATTTATTTGACTAGCCTGTTGGTCTAGTGGTTAGTGGCCCTGACTGCTATGCCGGAGGTCGTGGGTTCGATTTCAACCCAGGACAAATTGTTTGTGGGATGAACACGATCATTTGTTCTGTGTCTGGGTGTTATTTATCTATAATATGTATGTATTTAGAAATATATATGTTTATCAGCTGTCTGGTACCCATAACACAAGTTCTGCTTAGCTTGGGACTAGACGGTGTTGTGTGATAGTTGTGGTTTTAAAAAAAAAATGAGCTCTTAACGCGATCCATTTTACGACCTAAACTGAACTATTAAAGGAATGGAGCCATTTAAGGTGTATAGCTGTATCTCTCTGTCTTGTTCCTACAACTGACACTTAAACACGTCATGGTAATGTAAAGGGTTTAATTGAAATATAAAATAAATACATTGTGTTTGATTTTTGTTAAAGTTTGATACATCTCTGATAATCTCGCCATTAGTAGAGCCAATTCTAAATGCCAATACAGAAGTACTACAAAAAATCTACAGGATACATTCAATCACAGAACAATACTAGAATCTAACACCTCGGACGATCAATCTAATCCACTTAGATAACCGAACGGAAAACATGCGCGTACGCATATTAATAAATCGTTGTTAGCACGCGCGAGGTCACGGTTCCGTTGACCTGTGAGTCACCGCTGCCGCCTCACATGCTATGAAGTTTTTGATTTGAATAGGAAACTTCATTTTGTGACTATTGTTTAAAGAATTGATTGTTTTTAGCCATCTTTATTTTTAGTTCCCCTTGATATTAGTATCTATCAGGAATGAAGACATCCGCAGGAGACCTTAGGTCGCCGACATAGTCCATAAATAATCGCCAAATGTAGGTGCAAGTGAGCAGGCATATTGCTCGTAGAGCGAATCCTTGAGGGGGCCGAAAGGTCCTGGAGTGGCGACTATGCACTTTATGCCACCCACAACACTGATGACCTCGTGAGAGTGGCGGGAATGCGATGGATACGAGACAGACAGTACCGTTAATTATGGTGACACTTGGGGGAGGCCTATGTCCAACGGTGGACGTCTTTCGTCTGAAATGATGATGATGATGATAACAGTTAAAGGGATGTTGTTCTTTTTACTGACAATGTTCCCTAAAATATACGAATTTCTCAATCCACTTTTATTTTAAGACTAGCTGCAGCTGCCAACGCCTTCATTCACGTGATAGTAGAATATTAGCTCAATAGAACATGCTTCCAGAATAAATAGTGGTATTCTAGGATATGGTTTACCCGAGTACCAAGTTTCATTGAATTCTGTTCTGCCGTTTGAACGTAAAGAAGTAACAATCATACACACTTACAAACTTTCGCCTTGGAATGTTAGTAAAATACAATAAGTAATGCTTTCCGAAGTCGGTTTGTAGAGGAATTACCATCTTAATATTTCAAGATTCTTCCATGCCTTGGAAAGCACTCACAACGCTGCATGTAGCGTAGATAAGAATGTTGATGAAACTGAAGTGTGGAGTGAAGAGAAATGGATAAAGTGAGAAATGTACACATTAGGGGAATTATAAAAGTGGCGCCAGTAACTGAAACGTTGAAAGGGAATCGTTTATCTTGGTATGTATGACCTCAAGAGGAGGGATCAAATGCATGTTACCATGATGCCGAAAAAGAGATAATTGGATTGTGTGAGGAGTGATGTGACAGAAAAAGAAGACAGTGATAGCGTGACTGCTGATAGGAAAGGATGAAAGAAGAAAATGATTTGTGCTGACTCAAGTACTATGGGACAAAGGCAAGAAGATGACTTTTAGTTTATCGCCAATAAACAGATGGACCCGAAGGGGACTTTAATTTTTTGTTTTATAATATGTGAGTTGAATAAGTATTTGTAACAAGTGACAGGAGCCATATCGACTTTGATACAAGACATGTTTCTATGTGTTAATAAGGAAAATAATCCTAATAAGGATCTGCTACAAATATGGTATACAACAACTGCCAGGCGCTACTCAAGTAAGTAAGTAAACACCTAAATGACGTCAAGGTAACATTGAAGGGAGTAGGGTTTCCATAAGTTACTCCAAAAATTTAAGACAGAGAAAAGGTACTAGTGGACTAGTTTGACATACCGTGGTTGTCTCACGCCACGGTAGTACTGGTCAAAAGATCCTAATTTAATAATTTTTCTAAGTGGCCAATGTTTTGTTTACAAACATAGTAACAATTAACAATTTTTAGACCTAGTTGCCATCAATAAATGACAATTTTGAGCAGGATCAAGATTTTTAAGGAAATTTTTATTTCGATA
This sequence comes from Leucania comma, assembly GCA_958295575.1. Lineage (NCBI taxonomy): Eukaryota > Metazoa > Arthropoda > Insecta > Lepidoptera > Noctuidae > Leucania > Leucania comma. Next base: position 13,944,246 of record OY282477.1, on the reverse strand, counting down.
AAATCTGACACCAGTCCTGCTAAGGAATATTGTGTCAGTCAGTTACTGGGTTGTGGATAGATCAGAAAGAATTGTCTTCTCAAGACCTACTAAAAACTAAAATAGGTATGAACTTAATGATCTAGGTATTTTGTCTGAAAGGAAGTTGGTGTATTAATTATGCAAGATAGATGAGGATTGATTTCTCTTTTTAGATAAAATATTTTAGTCCATTCTTGGACAAACGTGGGTGTACAAATATAAAATCTTTTGTATCGACGTTTATGTATTTCGAAAGGATATAAAATCGTTTGTCAAACATTAAAATTTATGCCAAAAGAATGCTTAATACTGATCTTAACATTTTTATGGTTTAATTACTGTCTATTAATTTATATTCTCCAGTGTTTAGATTTAAATATTATATACGTTCTGGCTCACATTATTATAGAGCTAAATTTTACATATATTTGCTTGTTATAAAATTTAATTATGGCTATAAAACTATAATGAAAACGAAAATTATAGAGTTCATTCATTATTATTTCCTACATTTTAACTTAGCAAAATACACTTATATTATAGTATCTTAAAATAGTCTATAATGTATTATAAATAGGTAGGTACCGTTAATTTTATATATTAAAAATTCGTTTATGGTATCATACTAACTAGAAAAATCTTTAAAAAAGTACGTATCATAAGACATTTATCAATTGCGGGATTATTCGAAAAAGTTACTGCGGCCCTGAAATGCAAAGGCCAACTGAAGGTATACAGGTGAGTTTTGTAGTTGACGTGAGGACACCAACAATATATAAAAAAAACAGTAATCAGGATTTATCCTGACTAACCCTAAAACCAAGGTCACCATACAAATGTATGATTTTATTATTATCTGAGCTCAGCGTGTGAAATTGTGTGTTTGTTCGTCTGTTTGTTAGACTAAGCAAACACAGGCATACCTTACTTAATAAGCTTATTAACCCCTTCGAGTATAGTGGCCTTGATTTGAGAGTTGGGTTCATTAGCTATAAGTACCATAAAGTAATTATGTTCTTCGTGCAGTGGATCAACGCTTTTGATGTTGTCATACTGTACTTTGGTAACAGTATGTTAAACTTATACATGGTAGTGTAGTAGTCTGTGACATAATTGACTAACTTCTGCTACGGCTTCGCTCACGTGAAATTAGTGCTTTTCAGTTTTCCCTTTTATAAATTACTATAGCTGCTGTCATTTGCTTCGCTCACGATTGAGTGCAAGAAGAAAATTGTGCTAAGGAGAAATTCCTGCCTTTAAATTTCATTCAAATCTGTTCAGCCATTCGAACGTGAAGAAGTTACAAACAAACACATAGTCACAAGCTTTTGCCTTTATATGATTAATTTGATATATTTGTACTTTTCAGATGTATAAGCTATATTATTGTTAAGTTTCATCAAAATCTGTTTCGACGTTTGAGCGTTAAAAAGAAACAAATGTACATACATTCATACAAACGTTTTCTTTTATAATATTAGTGTGATGCCAATAAATATGCAATGGCGTGAGTAGAGCTCATAAAATAAACGCTGCCTTTTTTACAATTTTGTGAAAATGAATTATAATAGAGACTTCTAAAAATATTTAAAATACAACAAATATTAAAAATATATTGTATATATATTTTTAATATACAAATAAGTCATCTAATCTCGTATCATAGTGTTTCTTATTGAAATCCTCCGAAACAGTTAAAACGATTTTTATGAAATTTTTGTGTTTATTTAGTAAGTCTGAGAATGCGTATGTTGTAAACTATTTTTACGCTCCTACCACCACCAATCCATTTTTTACTTTGATAATTTATTTTTTATTTGGCAATTACCAGGTTAGCTAGTATCTCTATGATTTATTTTAGTTTAAACATCCACCAACCCACACTGGGCAATCGTGTTGCATTACGGCCCATACCCTCTCCTAGAAAGGAGGCCTGAGTCCCAGCTGTGGGAAAATTATAAGGCAAATATTATGCTATGCTAAGCCTCTACATTGGCAAAAGGCTAAACGATTCCAAATGTTTTTAAACCACGTTCAGTCTGGTCATACATAAAAAGCTTTGAACGTCAGCTGGGCGAGTTCAACGAACTGTAGGTAGTTAGTACGCATCGACCGACAACTACCAACAAGGTCATTGACTCGTTTACTTAAAGAAATTAATTTCGTACATGCGTATATTAATTCGAGTTTTAGAAAAAAAGTACTTTATTTTTTAATTTTATATTTACGAACCGATAGTGTTTCATGTGCCGGATCGACCCTCCACAGGATTAAAACGACCAAAATTTAATGGTGTTTATTAGACGTGTTGACTAAATTTATTCACGATACCATTAATTTGAAACAAAAGAATGAATTTTGAGTCGTTGTCAAAATATTCATTTAATTTATAGTAGTGTTAGAATTTTTTAGTGTCATCAATAATATTACCAGGGATTTGCACACATAATAAACTTTCCTGTTGCGTGGGAGTTCAACTACTATTGTTATAGTCTGTGGCAAAGCTTGGTTTTGCATTCGGCGTTGCTTGTGATGTTATTTAAATCTTCAGGTTTTCAGGCGTGGGTTTACTTTTGAATACTTTGTTCTTTTTGATAACTATTTAAAGGAGGCCTGAATTATCAGTAAATATCTTTCTTTATGGGACTAAGTAAATAACTTCTCCCAATCTGGGCGAGAGGGAATCAGACTTTTACTGACTAAAACTCTCCGGGGCTCCTTCAGTTGACCCTTGCGTTCCAGGGCTGCAGGATGGTTCGAAAGGGTTACCGTGGCCCTTAGAAAGCATTCCTATTTTCATCTCTTCACTATAGCTACTTACGATTTTTTTTTCCACATCAAACATTGAGCACAATTTTTTTTTTTTGAAAATTTTTGCCCCACTCTGGAAATAACTCCTGTATCGTGGGAGTGTTCACAAACATGTAGACAGCCAGACCCTGAAAGCCGAACAGTAGGCCTTAAAAATATTTGTTCCGTGCTGGAATCGAACCCGTGACACGCAGCACATCAACTGAGCCAACTGTGCCGTTTACAATGTAGGATTGCCTATTTAAAAAATGAGACTAAGATAATCTAGCCTGCCGTCAAATACAAACTAAAGCATTTTAAATACCTAAATAAATCGGTCTTTGATCTAATAGGCATTATAATTATTTATAATACTGGATTTACTACCGGTCTAATGCTTTAGAGATTATATTTTTAATCCGTCGTGAGGTCTCAGAGACCAGGAACGGATTTAGACGTGCTATTATTGTGTTCAGTTATTTTTCGACGCCGGTTTAGCGATCACTTCGTCCGCCACGTCAAAGAAATTTTTAATTCAATAATTTTTTTTCTTTATTTGTTTATCGATTGTTTCAGGTATTAACTATTGACAATCATGACATTAATAAATTGATTAAATTAACTAACGTCTTAGCAGGTACACACAGCGAAATAATTTAGATACTATCTGATTATATAAATATTATTATATGAATATTGAACATAATTACTGATTTTTACGGGCTCTCGTCCGAAAGCAAAAACCAAATAAATCGCAAAAAGCCTAACTGGTCAAAATGTACTGACCATGCAGATTTTTTTCGCTATTTCAGGTTTGATCCCATAGTAAAAGTTGTTTGTTATCATGACTACAATCACGTGTTTAAGTATCGGTCACTAATTACCAGTCACCATATATTTTGTGAAACTGAACAGAATTGAGTTTTTTTAATTATTTTTATTTATCAAATGAGTAACGAGTCTTGGGCATAATTTCTTGTGTATGATTCTCGAATCGAGAGTAATGTTTTTGGGTATTTCTATCTGGAATATCTCAGTAACAGCCCGGAGTCTGGATTTAGACCCGATTAATTCAAATAGACTCATCCTCTATTAAAAGCAGATAAATATTGTTGTACTTTTGGTATATAATTAAACGTCTGCCAAATCTTTTATTTTATTTACTTTACATATTTAAACAGCAAACGGTAATCGAATCACAGGGTTTCCCAATTTCTATGGAAATTAATAATGTACAAATATTACCTACCATTAATCAGCCATCAATAAATTCTCGGTTCTGTTTGCCTCAGAAACATGTAGGCGTTATACAAATATAATAAAATATTTAATGGTATTGGGCATATTTAATCAAGCTAGTGTAATTCCACAAAGTACGTTACTATTTGTTTTGACAAAAAGCTTTTATAAATGTGTGGACTAGCTTTTCCTTCGGCTGCGTTCCTGTAGCTTATCCCTCAGGACTAATGTATTTTTCCGAAATAAAAAGAAAAGTTTAAAAGAAAGAGCTTCAAAGAAAGAGTTTAAAAGAAATAGTTTCAAAGAAAGAGTTTCAAAGAAAGAGTTTCAAAGAAAGAGTTTCAAAGAAAGAGTTTCAAAGAAAGAGTTTCAAAGAAAGAGTTTCAAAGAAAGAGTTTTAAAAATTGTTATATTTCAACGTGGTTGGTTTTACTTAAATGTGTTTGTAAAACTCACTTTCGTGAGTTAGAACAAGTATGTTGTAAAAAGCAAAACAGGTAGGTAAAAAATATACAAAATAAATGAAAAATACAAAGAGGAAAAATCAAAACAGATATTGAACCTTTTTCTTTATTTTGAACTTTCAGAGACTACACACAAACAACCAATTCAAAAAAAAAAAATTAACGACCCGCCCCAGCTTTGCACGGGGACAATGGTGATATTAAATACATTATGCATGTTTTACCTTCTTCTTGAATTACTTTATCTATTAAATTAAACCCTATCAAAATCTGTTGCTTAGTTTTAAAGATTTAAGCATACATAGGGACAGACAGCGCGTAGCGAGTACGAGTGTGAGTTAAAATAAATAAATTGAATAAATATTTAATGATGTTCGATTTTTTCGTAAATTACACGTCTTGGAGATATGCTTAAATGTGATTCGATGAGATTTTAGCAAAGCGGTTAATTTAGAAGCATCTTTCAATTAAAACGGTTAAATGAGCTCCTAACTTGTGCCAAACTAGTTTTTGACAACGGGCTCTCCCGAGTGAAAGTAATATTTTCCATACAAATTTTAGAACGTCGTTTCAGCACTTAGAGGTTTTGAAAATTCTCTCTTAGTCTCTCTCTCTTGCCTACAAAAGGCAGCCTTGTGTAAAATGTCACGCTCCTAGTTCCTGTAGTTTCGGCTGTGCGGTGATATGTCAGTTAGCCAGGTTCTCCTTTTACACACCGTTAAATTTTGATCGTTTTAATCCCGTGGAGGGTCGATCCGGTACATGAAACACTATCGATTTGTAAAGATAAAATAAAAAAATAAAGTACTTTTTTCTAAAACTAGAATTAATATACGCATGTACGAAATTAATTATTTCTTTAAGTAAACGAGTCAATGACCTTGTAGGTAGTTGTCGGTCGTTGCGTACTAACTCCATACAGGTCATTGAACTCGCCCAGCTGATGTTTACTTCAAGAAATTAATTTCGTAAATGTATAATTCCATTCGAGTTTAAAAAAAGTACTTTATATTTTAATATTTTCTTTACAAATCGATAGTGTTTCATGTACAGAATCGACCCTCCACGGGATTAAAACGATCAAAATTTAACGGTTACAGGAGACCAGAGCATGCATTTATGACTAAGTAAAAGGTTTTTGTATTACTTGCCCTTAATTTTTACTTGAAAAATATTTAGTACTTATTTGTTGAAAAAAGTAATAATTGTTCTCGGAGTAAAAAATAAAAATATAATTATTAGCACCCGTGTTACCAAGTACATCCCTGCATGCTAAGTCGCGATTAGTGATCACACCATAATGGCAGCCGTCTAAAAATAATACAAAAATAATTAATTAATTTGTACATTAACATTTTTATTGATTACACGTATATTTACTTTATATATTATGCTTCACGCGAGGTTTCAAGCCCCCTGTGGCGATAAGATTTTCGGTAAGTCGATATGAGTTTTGACATTTTATTTTTATAATGGCCTGTGTCACACTTCGTAATTTGTCTAAATAATAAGGTACTTCAAAAGCATGATACAATAATGTATAAAAAGCTCTAAGAAATAATAATGAGATTTTACCAGCAATAATGTTTTTTTTTTCTAATTATATAAAGTAGTGCTTGGCTACGATCTAACCTAATGGTACCTACCTAAGCAGTGAAGCAACCTTTGATGGTGAGACGCATTCGTTTATTAAGGGCCTAATTCACTCTGACCTTGAAAAAACGTAAATTATAATCGGTCGGGAAGACCGTAGCAGGCAAATTGCTTTTCAAAAAGTTTAAAATGTTTTGGATTGACATGCGCTATCGAAACATAAAGTAGTGGGTTCCATACATTTTTGACATTAATTTTATTAAGGATAATCATTTTAAAGCCTATAAAAAGTACCTACATAGCTTCATAGAGCTGTCAGTACAATTGATGGGGTCTGCTGGGGCCAGAGCCTGCCGCGTCTGCAGAATTGTTCGAAAGAGTCAGCAACTGGAGGAACTTGGACTAATCTATGGTTCCAGAACTTACAGGCTGGAAATGACTGGTCCAATTCGATCGTTTATTTGAGTTCCACTGTTCTATATCTTTCTGAATTAACTAGCCAAATTCTTTAGCTAAGTTGGAATAATCTAAAGGAACAAACGAATGTCTTATGAACAAAATATATGGCCTAAAAATGGTGTCATTAGTTCTAGATTAACATAAGTGATTGGATTGATAAATGATGTGTGTTTTATTGTATAATTAAACTCAAGTCCAACATTAATGAGCTAGATAAGATTTATGAGGATTTTCTAAATTCATTGACTATTATTTTTAGTCTAGTCTAGTTTTTAATGCTTTATCTAAAGAATGAAACTTGTTTCACTACTTAGTTGTGTGTGTATTTGCAGAATCAAATCGGACATTACATTTTACCGCCACGTTTGTCTTGATTTCTATTTACAACTAACTTAAAACACACCAAACTGTTATGACACAACAAATAAGTTACTTACTTAAGTACCAAGCTTAAGCACGACCCAAACTAACTTAACTCACACTTAAACTTTAAGATTTATGCTAGTAATGGAGCTCAAAATACTGATATTGGTGGATAAGTGACACTTAAGTGAGTAAGCAGTTATGTACTTAATCAATATGAATGTTTTTAACCAAAGTGGGTGTAAATGACGAAAAACATGCGCTTGAAATGTTGAGTAAGTTAGTGTTAAGTTTGTTTAAAGTTGATCTTTCGTATTCAAGCAGAACAAGGCACGTAAAAAAATACAGACTGAGAGGAGTATTTAATTAGTGTTTTTTTTTTAAGTTGGGAAATCATTCAATGACGTCTCCCGGTCTTAGGATCTCCCGCTCAAACCACACCTGCGTCCTTCAGCCCTGCTGTTCCCCTACGGTTTGTTGACATTTCTTGAGGAGGGCGTTGCACTGTCACGGTCACCCATCTACGGACCGTCCTCATTAAACGTTGCTTAAATTTGAGAATGAACATATGTGGCTTTTTGGCAGTTATTTCATACAGTAAAATTTAAAGCCAAGACTTCTAAACCTGTATTACAGAAGTCAGTATATTCTCCCATTTGTGTCTCCTAGGTATCAAAGTCGAAGTGACTCATCCTTAAATATAATTCACAAAATAACAATATTAAAAAATAATAACAAAAATGTTGGCGTTTGAATGTGAGATTGATATTTTTACTCTAGGAGATTTTCAGTCTGCGAATAGTTTAGTGTTTGAAGCCATATTTTTATATTACTAAATTAGGTCTACTCATAATATATTATGGTGGCACACTGAAAACTTTAATTATTCAACGAAAAAGCTCCATTAGAAAACCTTACAACAGAAACTCATTAAGCTAGCTATCGCTACTCAAAATCTTCGTTCCTAAGTACGTTAGCCATTAAAATGTATTTTTACCATAAATTGTTGGAACGATGTGCGGCCGTTCGATATGTAAGGGAAATAACATGAATATTTCATAAGGTTTCCACTAAATTTGGTCTAAAATAAACGGGGGCCTTACCATGACGTTCTCGTGTGTGTGAGAAAATGGGACGGAGCTATATAACTTATATAGCTCCGTCCCTTTAATTGGATCGTGTTAACAAGTCGTGGTAGGGCCACTGGCTAAGTAATTTTGTGGAGTGTTAGTTGTGGGATGCCGTTGTTAAGGGTCGGTTTTAGTGTGAGAATCGGGTCAGATTTTAATGATGAATGGCTGAAAAATCGATTGTTGCTTTATTTTCTTTATACTCAGCTTACGAAGGTTTAGGTCTTGTAGCTGATCAGGAAAATAGATATCAAATAGATTAACTACATAATTAGAATATGACATACATATTGGGGACATAAATACATTTTAAATGGGTAATCTTCATGTGACTTCACTCGCTCCACATCCCACTCTGAAGCGAGATACCATTTCGGACTTTTATTGACTAAAATCTACATGTCTCCTTTAGTTACCCTATGTGTTTCACAGCCACGGTAAAAGGAAGTTTCCCGCGGCCCAAATGGGCATTAGGTCTACTAAACCCCTACGCTTTTACTGACATCTCTATGAAGCTCTACATTGAGCTTTCTATCTACATTTCCTTCTGAATGACTAAGTCAGCTACAATTAACGAGCTGAATGATATTATCTTAGCCACTAGTTTTCTTCTATGCAAACCACTTTCTGTGTGGGTATAAAAAAAATAACCATGAAGAGCGACAGGAGATCCGCTACGCTTTAGCCTTCTAACTTTACCTGCCAGTGTCAGAGTGCTCCACTTAATTCCACTTAATTTCCTCGCTTGCTTTGTACTAAGAATATTTAGGCTGAGAAATCAAGGAGCAGTTTTAACCAGCGCCCGCCGCGGTAGAGGAAACAGCTGATTTATATAAAAACTCACAAGACGGCAGATTTATGCGGTTACGCAGCCGTCGATTTTTGCGATTTTCGACCGTAAGCCTGGCGGCCGATTATCGCCAGCCACTGCGGGGTCGCGCGGCAAGCGACCGCAGAGGCGTGCAGGCGCAAACCGTCGAGGCGGCGGGCGACTTAGTTATAAAATAAGAAGTTTGATTACGTGGTCATTAAAGAATTGTATAGCTTGACTTAATAATTTCTCGATTTAAATTAAAGTAGGAAGCAGCTTGAATTGAAGATCAAAGGTGAATATTTACAGCCTCATCTTGACAGTTAAGATACAATTCTAAAACGTCTATAACCATCAAATGATAATAAAACAAGTCTATAAAGTTGATAATGTCCATTTTCATTACTTAATTGAACATTGAGAAGGTGTCGTAAATCGTTAACTATGTAAGAGGTGCTAAGCGAATACATCATATTCACGTAGTGTATGTTTTTGCAAAGTTAGGGTTTGGGTCAACTACGGCTGTGTTCTCTCGCGCCCTGCTCTGCTTTAGATCACGGTCCGGAGGGAGAGGGAATGAAATGGAAACTTCCTTTTGCGAATAGGTTTTTTTTTTTATGGTAGGTAAAATCATCCAATGACAAATCCCGCCCTTGGGTGGAGCGGGAAGTAGTGTCAGACTCTTACTGACTAAAAACCTACCCCGTTCCTTCGTTGCCTATAGTGCCGGGGCTGAGCCTTCCTCTCAGAAAACGGCCCTTGACCCCAGCAGGCTTCGACCCTGCCTGCTTGCAGTTAGCAGGCTGGGCCTCTTCGGTGTGCTGACAGCTCCTTGAGGCGCGCGGGAACAGAACGCGCCGTCGACGACTTGGGCTCGGTCCAGTCGGTTACCAGACAATCAGACAGCGTGCTACCCATTGCACGCCGTCCGCAAGTCCGCGCCTACGGTGGCCGGAAATCGGGATCGGAAACCCGGCGGCGGCTGGGGCGAGCGCCCCGTTGCCTCTGCCTGATGCGGTTGGCCTCCTCCTTTGCTAGCATTACTGCTTCGCAGAAGGAGGCGACCGCCTGCCATCCCTCCTCACTACGGACCATGGCCTGAACCAAGGCCCGGCGAGAGAGATCGTTGCCGCCGATCACCTCCGCGAGGACACGGCGATGCTCCGCCCAGGCGGGGCACACCTCTACAGTGTGCTCCACCGTGTCCTCCGGGTGTTCCGCACAATGGCGACACCCGGGCGAATCCTCCGCACGAATCCGGAACAGGTACTTAGCGAACTTTCCGTGTTCGGTAAGCACCTGCGTCGTGCGGAAGTTGAGAACGCCGTGAGGTCTTTCCAACCACGCCTCAAGGATGGGCCTTATCGCCCCAATTGTGGCGCGCCCCGAACGAGGTTGCGATAGTCGCTGGCGCCATTTCGCCATGAGATCCCGCCGGAGCTCTGTCCGCCATGCCTCGACTTGTCGTGGCAGTGGAATTTCACCCCGGCGTTGCATCTCCATGCGCTTGTCGTGCATGTGTGCAAGGACTGTTGCCTCCAGATCCCATGGCGGTTGGCCAGCAAGGAGGGTCGCCGCCTCGCGGGAAATCGTTCGGTACCCTCGCACCATGCGTATTGCCATGACCCTCTGGCACGCATTCAGCTGGGCCCTCGGTTGCTGTGTCAACGTCGGTGCCCACACCGGGGCCCCGTAGAGGGCCATGGACCGAACGATTCCCGCGTAGAGCTTCCGGCAGGAGGCGTCTGGTCCCCTGAGGTTGGGCAGGAGCCGCCCGAGAGCAGCCCCAGTCCTATTCAGTTTGGGAGCCAGACGTCGAAAGTGCTCCTTGAATTTCCACCAGCTGTCGAGGACGAGTCCCAGGTACTTCATCGTCGACCCGACGCTGATGTGAACTCCTCCTACCGTTAGCTGGGAACCCGGTGGTGGCGCGCCCCGAGGGCCGTGAAAGCACATGGCCTCGGACTTGTGCAATGCCACCTCGAGTCCCAACTGCTGGATCCTATCAACGACTATCGCAACCCCGCGTGTCGCTAGTTCGACCGCCGTCCGGTACGACTCTCCCCGCGCTAGGACCAACGTGTCGTCCGCGTAGCAGACCACGCTGACCCCGTCGGGGAAGTCGCCGCGCAACACGTAATCGTACCCGATGTTCCACAAGGGTGGTCCTAGTACCGATCCCTGCGGAACACCGCACGACATCTCTCGACGTTTCCACTCTCCCTGGTGACCGGGGTAGATGATATACCTCTCCGATAGGTAGGCCTCGATCACACGACAGAGGTAGTCGGGCACCCGGTGGTACCGGAGTGCCGTTCGAATGCTACTCCAGGGCAGGGAATTAAAGGCGTTGGCAATGTCCAAGGACACTGCCACGACACACCTGCCCTGGGAAACCGCATCCCCCGTCGTGAGGGCTCGCACGCGCATGATGGCGTCCACCGTAGAGCGCATCCTGCGAAAACCAAACTGTCCATCCGAAAGGTCCGGCCCCACCCGTGCGAGGCGCGCGACCAGGCGGTTTGCAATGACTCTTTCAAAGAGCTTGCCCACCTCGTCGAGCAGCACAATGGGCCGGTACGCGGACGGAGAGTCCGCAGGGCGCCCCGGCTTCGCAATGAGGACCAGTTTTCCCGTCTTCCAGCGAAGTGGGAACTGGCCCCTCTCCAGACATGCGCTAAAGAGCCCCCTCAATCGAGGCCCGAGAGCCTCCATGGCCAGGACCCAGGCCCTCCCAGGCAGGCCATCAGGTCCTGGGGCGGTATTCTTGGCACTTAGCCTTCGTACCGCCACTCTCATCTCTACCTCGGTCTTTTGCGAATAGGTAATGCTAGCAAAGGCCGCAAACGGGGGACTGTGTAGTATTATTTATATTCACATAATTTACTCACACTTATCTACCTCTTCCTTTCACTCTTTCCTTTATTCTATACCACTCTTTCCTCTCCCTTCTTTAGATTAACACCACTCTTACCTCCATTAAAAAATGTCGTTTGATACCCATGTGTATGAAATAACGTTTTTCAAAACACTTTTCAATTTTTCACTACAGAACTCGACTCCATAATACCCTCACCTGCAGCTCGGGTGGATTTTGCCTTGGTCGCAATGGCAAAATTTCTCCATTTGTATCAAAATGTACTAATTTCAAAACCTATTCCATTAAATTGTAGTCCCGTATTCTTCTGGACTGTCTCAGTTTGAAACCTTTACAGCTCTAAGGCACTTGTATCATGATTGTCCCACATAACCACGCCCTTTCCATCGGCCATGACAAACACATTTGATACAAATGCATGAGGCGGCTTAGCTCTTGTATAACCTAGGTTATCGTATGTGTTGCCTGGATTTAAATTGTAATGTGTTTTTATTGAATTTATTATTGGGTTAAGGTCTGTGTGTGCATTATTTCTGTTGAATGTGTTGGTGTTATGATTACACTTGGTTTATGGAATAAATAATAGTTTTTTTTTTAAATGATAACAATGACCTAGAAATAAAATATATATGTAACATTATCTAATTGGGACATGATAAAAATACAAAATAATTATTTTATTTAAAATGTAATTTTTTTATGAATGCTGTGAGTGAAATAATGTTCGATATAATAATTTTAAATGACTTAATAAAACAAATCGATCGAAATAAAGCAATTTCGATCAATCGCGAAATCATTTATTTAACCCATCTCTCGTATTTCTCTATCAGACGTTCAAAACCATTTTGTTCTCTTTTCAGGTCGTAACTGCAGCTCTCAAGGCGATCTTAGTATCCGTGATACCGAAATTATCACGAGGATGGAATGAGAAAAGGTATGTTTCTTATAGTGGTAAAATTAGAAGCACTTGAACAGTCCCTAGTGCTTGTTTACGGAGACGCGGGTCGCGCATTTTTACTGTTTATGGAGAAATGGCGCGTGCAGAGTTGCGGTGCCAGCCGCGGTGGCCGCGGTGAACGCGGCTGCCACGACTAACGCGGCGGGCGCAGTACGTTTTATTTTGAACGCAGAAAGCCGCGTGTGCCATCGCGTGCCCCGTCGCGTCTACGGCCTTGTTTACGGGAACGCGATGCGTTGGGCGATCAATCGATCGATTCCTCTCCTCGAGAGAAGGGGCTGAGTCTCAGTAGTGGGAACATTAGAGGGGTGATTATACTATTCTTTCCTTTATTTCTTGTATCACATATTTTTAACATTTTTAAGTATTTTTAACATACATATAAAAAAAAAAACATTTAAATATATAAAAAATAGTGTCCCACCGGTATCGAGGACAGGGTCCAAGCTACCGGCGGTCAGGGCTCCAGAGAAAGGAACCTCCTAACAATACGAGCCGTGTCCAGGAGTACCGCTTTCTGAATCAAGCCCTTGATCCAGCCGCCTAACGAGAGCCTCCTAAGGTGTTGGTTGAGGCTCTTGGCTATTAAGCCATTACCCGACACGACTATCGGTACAATGATCGCCGAATCCACTTCCCACATGTCGACAACCTCGCGAGCCAAGTCAATATACTTGATTTGTTTATCTTTCTCGGCTTTCACGAGGTTCTCGTCATGCGGAACGGATATGTCAACAATCATTGCACGCCTCTCGTTTCGGTCCACCACCACTATATCAGGCTTATTGGCTACAATAGTCCTGTCAGTGATGATGGACCGATTCCAGTACAAAGTGATATGACCATTATCAAGAACTGGGTCGGGCTCATACCTGTAGTACGGCACTTCCGATCCCACAAGAGAGTATTTCAAAGCAAGTTGCTGATGGATTGATTATACTATTATTATTATGCTAATTATATGGCCACCTTATTTCCACTTTAGTGTTCTTAATTATGACACCTTGTATTTTTGTTGCTTTCCTGATTCTTCTAGCCTTTATTAAAATATACAGTTAAAAATATAACGGAATAAGAAAATTTCCCGTTCACTTGCATTCAAAATGTTAGGAGATAAAGGCGGATCACACGAGCGTAAAGGTGCAATGCGTACAATGTATGACGTTATATGGCAGGTGCACATGAACGGTTGACGAGACATTATAACGTATGTTTGTAAGGCATATGTTAAATGTTCGCATTTTGAGGTTTGTGTGTTTATGGCTATAAGTTATGGGGGGCTGTTTCTAAGAAAATTGTTTACAGTTTTAGGTTATTAACATGATTCTAGTCTTTTGTTTACAAAGTATTATGTAGGCTTATGGTGCTGACGGTACACGTGGTTTTTATTTCATACCCTGGATTTATAATAAGGTAATGCAATTCATAGTTTTATATTAAGTGAGTTTGAATGCAGCATAGCATCACGGGGTTTCCCGTCGGAAAAATGTCAAACTTGTATAAATATTATTGATATGTATTTTGTTATTATAATATAACTAATATATTTTCTTTTTATCATAGTGTACAATAAAATATATATGATTAAATAAATATTTTATAAATTTGTTTACTGTTGTTACTTGATAGATTTTTTATATGATTTAGTTAAGGTATGATAGTCTATTTTAGGTTTTTTAATACATTCCTGTCGCAGATTCGCAATTTTTTAATTCGATAACATAGTTACTTACTCGAATATTTCATGAAAATTGTTCCAGGAAACGTGTTTTTTAAAAGGTTTCTAAGGAAACACGTGTTTTTTTAAAGCTTGAAAAAACTTTACAGCATTCATATTCTCGATTTAATGTGCAAGGTTTCCATATAAATTTTCTTTACTATTTTAATTTGTGAGTATATTATGAAACGGCCGTAAAATTTTTGCATAATAGCAGATTTTTAGAAGCCATTGTTGGATTAGTTTTACACATTTTTTTGTTTTTTTTTTTAACCATATTATTATTAACAATATTAATTTTTAAGTAACAATATTCCTATTCTATGTTAGTAGGTGTAACTAAATTACAAATCGTGACAATGTATGTGATACAAGAACGTCCTTACAAAGGGCTATGTTGTCAAATACCAAACGGTTACAATACGAAGAATGCTGTTTGGGCTACTAAGGAGTCTATTCAGGCCTGAGTGATCAGTTCGGGCCTCGACATATATTGTTGAGGCGCTTTAGAACCGAGGGAGACGCAACAACGCCTTCAGTGCATTATTGTACTGGATACGCAGTGCATTGTAGCGCTGTTGGGTGTAATTAAACCACAGGTCTCCTGAGTATAGTGATGTGCTATATGCTTTAAAAAGCGTCACCTTGACTGTGGGTGTACATCGAGAGATCTGGCGAGTCAGCTTATTTGCCCGAATTAGATTTGTTTTCAAGATATCTGTGTCCCCAAAATATTTAGATAAAGATGTGTAATAACGTCATAACAAGTAAGAGCGGTTCTATTGGAAGGATCATGCGTGGGGTGTCCTTAAGCTACCGTTAGAAAAATGTTCTGAAGCTCCTTCACTACATAGTATAAAACAAAGTCGCTTCCCGCTGTCTGTCCCTATGTATGCTTAGACCTTTAAAACTACGCAACGGATTTTGACGCGTTTTTTTTAACAGATAGAGTGATTCAAGAGAAAGCTTTATATGTAATACATGCATAATAATATATTTAATACGAGTATAACCATTGCACCCGTGCGAAGCTGAGGAGGGTCGCTAGTTAAAAATATATTATACAAACTATTTGCACAAGATAATCCTAATGCCTTTTTCTTGACGCGTCACAACCGTGTGTTCTCAACTTTAAACAGGCCGAACAAGTCGCTAAATGCTAGATTCATATTCGATAGGCATGTTAACATATAGATGTAATTGTTATTGGTGAAATCCTTTACATTACAGAAATATTGTAAAGAGAAGGACTAAGGTTAGTATAAGGTGCATAGATTTTTTCATATATAATAATAATATTTATTTTACCAAAAATATAACTACAATTGACATCAACTTAAACCCACCCAAGGGCGGGATTTGTCATTGGATGATTTTACCTACCATAAAAAAAATATTCCCTAGGGATCGCCCATACTAAATTATCTCTATAGGGAGAGAATGACTTGCTTTAAGTGATGTTGTATGATATATAAAAAGGCATTATCGCGCAGGTGGTGTAAAAAATAAGTTATATATGGAATTCTGGCCAAAAATAGAAGTGTGTAGTGTATAGTAATAGTAGTTTTTAGAATGTTGTTTACAGTGGTACTACTTTTCTTCTAACTTTATGGTCAGGCATTATACACATTTAACCAGGAGGTCTGTAGTTTCAATCGTTATGTAAATTTTAAGAAGTCCGAATGGTTCCGTCGTCATTCAATTTATATATTAGTAGCATAATCTTAAATTAGGAACCCGTATAAGGCGTTGTGTTATGCGAAATTTATATGCCATGTATATGTATAGATTTGCTGTAATAAGTAGTCGCAATATGAAGAATCTAAACATGATATCTGATCGTCTCCTTTTAGGATTTTTCTTGTTACTAAATCTTTTTCATTATTTGTTAGCAATGTTGTTGGTCAAATGGACTTGAATTGGAAACTTGTATTTTGCTCAAGCCCTAAGCAGTCACCGGTGTCCGCACACCTATTGTCTTTCCATTGTGTCTCTAATTACGGTATTCAAAGGGTTAACTCTTCATTAACCCGTACAAGATCAAAAATGAGATCCAAAGACTGTAATATTTCTAGGTCGTGAGTTAGTGGGTTAGCAGACGACGAGTAATGGGTAGCTCGCCGTCGAACCGTCGCATTAGAATTGCGCCCAAGTTACGGCGCGTAGTGTTCCACGCACGTCTTGAAACAGATGTCAGCAAACCGTAGGGCCCCCAATGACACGCAAAGGAGAACTGGAAGAAATAGGTGAGTTTTAGCCTGGAAAAGTTTGACACGCTCTCTCGCTTCACCCTAGAGCTTGGGAAGTCATTTGATGATTTCCGCCCTCGAGAAAAAAGAGACTATATCTAATAACAGTAAAACACCGAGTGAGAGTTAAAATACACGAACCAACTACTTAAAAGTGAGTTTTTTTTTTCTTTTTTTTTTCTTTTGTCTTTATACCGTCTGTGCATTTAACCAGTATCAAGATTAGAAATTATTTAGCTTTTGATACTGAATAAAGCCTTTGTTTTCCATTAAAATGGATGTATAAATCCATTTTAATGTTTTTACACCCTAGCCTAGAATCAGCCTTATAATGGTCCCACTGTTGGGACTCTGGCCTCCTATCTAGGAGAGGGAATGGGCCGTAATTCACCACGCGGGCCCAGTGCGGGTTGATGGATGTCACATGTCTTCGAATTTTTGGTTCTAGGTCATGCCGGTTTCCTCACGATGTTTTCCTTCACCGTTTTGAGTGCAGTGATGATGAAATAAATTACACAAAATAATGCACCTGGCTGGGTTTGAACCCGTGACCAACAATTCGTAAGTCGAGGCCGTTATCACTCGGCCACCACTGTATTTGGTAGCAAATGTATCAAGTCGGCCTTCTCGGCAAGATTTACTGAGGTAGTCAATACTACAATAACAATAGCAGCTACATTTTTAGCGAGATCGCGTTAGTTTCAATGATCGCATATTGTCTATTTATGTAGACAGTACTCGATTATGGAGACGCAGCGCGTTGCGCGGCGCGTTGGGCGGTCCTGCACCTCTAGCCAAGTTGCAATTGTTTGGTCTTGGAGTTGGCTACGTCCCCAATTCCTTGGATCTGATCATGTGACTGAGCGCTGAGATGACGTCAGAACAAAGGAATTGGGGGCGTGGTCAACTCCAAGTGTTCATGCTTAACGAAACGATTTTAACTTGGTTAGGGGGGCAGGTTTCCGCAAACTTTAAGGGCTTGTTCAGTAGACGAAACTAAACAACCATTTCCAAGTGTTTTTTATTTTCAGGAAATAAAAAAAAAATTGGTTTCTCCATACAAAATTATAAACTTGTTTGGACAGTTTCCATAGAGAGGCGGATTTGGTTATTCAATTTAAAAAAAAAAAGACATTAAATATACACCGTTAAATTTTGGTCGTTTTAATCCCGAGGAGGGTCGAGATTCGGTACATGAAACACTATCGATTTGTAAAGATAAAAATGAAAAATAAAGAACTTTTTTTCAAACTCGAATTAATTCACGCATGTACGAAATTAATTTCTTTAAGTAAACGAGTCAATGACCTTGTAGTTAGCTGTCGATCGTTGCGTACTAACTACCTATAGTTCATTGGCCTCGACAGGACATGGCGAACAAAATCGTAATCCGATACTTATTACCTAGAGGTCTTAAGTGATTTTGTAATAACGCCATCTATTGCTGAAAAGCTTTTAACCTTACCTAGCACACTGAAGCTCTACCACGAGTTCTTCCATCCATTTTACGACCTATATCGAATCTGTTAAAGAGGCGGAGCTATATAAGGTATATAGTTCCATCACTCTGTTTCGCTCGTACGACTGACATTTTAACATATCATGGTAAGGAGGCCCCTGGCCATCTACCGAGCGATACTAAACAAGAAGGTGATGTAGCCACCTATATCGCCTCTTTGCTTCGACAACATCATAATATCCGCAATAATATAATGAATTTATCTTGTTGTCAAAGCAAAGAGGCAGTATGATAATTCCGTGGCGTAAATCGTCACAAGATGTTGGCGTGAACTTTGGCTTATTTAATACTTGTATTCATATAAATATATCATGTCTTTTTATAGTGATGTATTGGCAAAATGAGACGGTATAGTTCACGTACTGTAAGACACATCATGGTCATTTTTTAAGATGGGCAATCATATCTTTTTCCTCTTTGGGTAGAAAGAGAGGAACTGTCAGAAATTTACGTCCTCTGCCTTCCAGAGCCTCAATAAAATTCCACAGTTCTGGCATATACATAGGAATCGAATATACATTAATTAAAAAGAAAAACAGACACTTCAAAGGAGAATGTATTTTTTGGACAAAAAAATATTTAAAAAAAAGTATGACCTCAAGCCTGCCACATGGTTAGTTTGAAAGGTCATCTCAAATACAATATTTTTTGTATAGAATAAAAAAAAAACTGTCCTGCAGAAATGCAGATATAAGCAAATAATTAGTCCTCAGAAAAAAAAAATCGGGCATATGCACCTAATCATCGATTGCAAACCTATATATCTACTTCTAGAACTAAAATAAGCCAAGCTGTCCTGTAAGAGTTTTAAAATAACTTTAGGTGTCTTCAAGGCTCGAGTGAATAAGCTCTTAACATAGTGCGCTTTGGGCACGCCACGATCGAGGCGGTAAGGCCCCTCTTTGAGGCGTGGCTGGAAAGGCCCCACGGCGTCGTCACCTTCCGTTTGGCGCAGGTGCTGACCGAACACGGCAAGTTCGGTCCGTACCTGTACAAGATTCGTGCGGAGACGACGCCCGGGTGTCGCCACTGTGCGGACCGCCCGGTGGACACGGTGGAGCACACAGTCGAGGTGTGCCCCGCTTGGGAAGAGCAGCGCCGTGTCCTCGTGGGGGCGATCGGCGGCGATCTCTCGCGCCGGGGCTTGGTTCAAGCCATGCTCCGGAGCGAGGAGGAGTGGCAGGCGGTCGCCTCCTTTTGCGAAGCAGTAATGCTAGTAAAGGAGGAGGCCGACCGCATTAGGCAAAGGCGGACACGCCGCCGCCGCCGCCGGGTTTCCGATCCCAATTTCCGGCCACCGTAGGCGCGGGCTCGCGGACGGTGGGCAATGGGTAGCTCGCTGTCCGTCCGTCCGGTAACAGACCGGTCCGAGCTCAGGTCGTCTACGGCGCGCACCGTTCCCGCGCGCCTCAAGGAGTTGTCAGCAAACTATAGGGGTCAAGCAGGGCCGAAGCCTACTGGGGCCAAAGGTTATGTGAGAATGTCACCACGGGCCCCAGGATAAAGGCAAGGAATGGAAAGGTAGGTTTTTAGTCAGTAAAAGTCTGACACTCTTTCCCGCCCCACCCAAGGGCGGGATTCGTCATTGGATGATTTTACCTACGTTAAAAAAAAAAAAAAAAAAAAAAAAAACATAGTGCGCTTCACTATCAACGATTGCATCACTGCTTGCCATCAGGTGGGATCACAGTCATGCACTAATTTATATATGTAAATAAAAAAAAAACGTAACCCGTAAACTTTAGGTTCGATTTTGTTAGTTCTTTGCCACAGTAACTTCAAGTGAATGAGTCGATCAACAATGGGTTCATGCTTGGGGACTGCTGATTATTTTTGAACCAGGGCTCATAGTAAAAAAACATTCTCCTTTAGAGAAGAAATCAAGTAATACAGCCGACTATATAATCTAAAACTACACGTTTAAAGATGCGCCAGATCGATCAGCAACATTATAAGCAGGCATGTTATCTCCCACATCAGCTTTTAAACGTCAGTACAGACCCCCGTTACAACCGTCCCTATCATATTTAATGTCACACATAAACTATCAAAGCATTACTATTCAAGAGGTCAGGACTGTAGTATACTCCGCAATAAACAGATGTACTGCCTCATCAGTCATCCTGACCTTAGTTAAAACAGGTTTGGAACCAAACTAGAAGATTATTACTAACTGTTACTGCTCAGATTCCAGTTATATTACTACTAGTAATTTGGTAAACTGTCAACTCTAATTTCCCATAAGTTCTTACATTTTACACGGTTCAAAACTATCTCTGACGCAGAATGTAAGGACGGACTTGGTAAAATGTAAATATGTTTACTATCTCTGTTTAGAATCGTATATTTTAAGGTATATAGTGGTTAAAAACGACGTACCTACAGTATTGCTTAGTGCTATATTATTGGGTGAATCTGCCCACGAGTGGCCGATTGGCGTTTGTTTACAATTTTATTCAAGGACTTGTATGTACCGTTGGAGATAACACATGTCGTATGCTACTGCTTTGAAAACCTCTTTAGGACATGCCATAGAGTAGAGAGTTGGCGTAAGACGCCATTAATGATACTGTATCTACATCTCTGATGCAACTCTCCTGTCGCAGGTCTGATGGGAGATACTTCGTTTGAAATAAGCCACCTTTGTGGTCTTCTATCTGTATTTGTTACTACATAAATAAAGTAAAAGTTATTGGCACAAACGTTGTTGTATTCATAATTTTAAGTATAGTATTGTAGTTAGTGGTATTTATTATTTATTTTTATTATTGATAGGTTCGCGCTTGACCGCTATCTCACCTGATGGAAAGCGACGATACGGTCGACGATGGAGCGCGCTTACCTAGAAGTTACTTATTCACTATTGACTTAAAGATTCCCGGGTTGTAGCCATCAGGAAACACAAACCCCGGCAGGGAATTCCACTCCTTAGCTGTACGCATAATGAAAGTGTTCCCAAACTGTTTTGTGCGTATAGGTGGGATGTCCACCATCCACCACGTCTGGTAGTCCGATGATGGAACGAATAACGAATAGGCGGAATTAGGCTATTCAATTCCGACGCACACTCCCCGAAATGTAACCGGTAAGTCACAGCCAAGGAGTCAGTGGTCTTTGCACGATTATCTCTAGGATACAATATGCAATATTGAAATAAGATGTTATTCGTATTATTGTTGAAAGCAGTGGGCGGAAAGGCGTTATCCTAAAGTTCATAATACTCCGGCATTTTGCCGGTAGATATCTTGAACCATAATATTACTTACGCTTCCAGCTACGTTAGTAAAGATTTCATTTCAATGGGTTGTTTTTGTGCAAAACCGCGGCTTTTCTCTCGAAGGCGCTTTCTAAACGACAACTGGGCAATGGCTGTCTTTAAAATTACATTAAGCTATAATTTGTTGAGGGAAACTATCGACCGTGATTTATTAGCAGCTTGTTGTTGCCCTCGACTTCGTCCGCGTGTAGGTATGTCGGTTAGTGCTGATGCGAAGTCGAAGCCAG
Source organism: Leucania comma (assembly GCA_958295575.1). Lineage (NCBI taxonomy): Eukaryota > Metazoa > Arthropoda > Insecta > Lepidoptera > Noctuidae > Leucania > Leucania comma. Next base: position 13,922,548 of record OY282477.1, on the reverse strand, counting down.
ATAAAAATTATATGAATATCTCCCACAGTCACAAGACTAAGGCAAATGCTCTTTCGAAGATCAAAATTATGAATGCTCTAGCCGGAGCATATACGTAGGCGGGAAGTACATGTAATATGTCCAAGAATACATCTACTTAGGCCAAAGAGTTACTTTCCAGGCTAGGCAAAGAAATAATGCGCCAAAAAAAAAAATGCCTGGAAGAACTTCTGGTCCATGAAGGAACTATTTAAAGCTACTTTACCCAGGTCGCTGAAGCCTAAGCTGATGGACATGCCTATCTTTCCCATCCTGATTTATGGTGCACAGACTTTACCCAAAAATCCAACTGCTAACTCAAAGTTTGCCAACGTGCTATACAGCACAGCATACATAATTGATACACAGGTGATGGTTCAGTGGATTGGTGTCCTGACATAGCCACACGGGGCCGCAGCAGAACACGAAGTAGATGGCGGGACGACCTGGATGTTTATCTTAAAATGCATATTTTACAACGATGAATGAAAATTACGATAAACTAAATACGATAAACGATAATTTTAAAGCTACCCGCTTTAAAATTATCGTTTCATTTCTATGGCCAGGACACGTTAGATAAAGAGTGAGAAAAAATAACTTAATGTTGTATGTAGTAATAACCTTATAATTATAATTGTAAGATAAGATCAGATAAGACTGTGGTCCTCTACTATGCCTGTTTGTTCGCAATAAACTCAAAAACTACTGAACAATTTTTTTTCCGTTTTCACACGTATAAATAGTAATTTATTTGTTTTTTTTTTTCGCCCTAGAGCGGAAAAAAGTCATTGGATGATTTCGGACTTTAAAAAATAACGGAGGATGTGAATAATTCAGTTCTCATATCGGAATTTGATCCGCTACCTCACATGGCGGAACTTAGATAAGTATTAAGCTAAGTACCCTAGTGTTAAGGGGGATTCTCCAGGGTAACCATTTTTTGCATTTTGCAAGTCAATGTCAGGTTCTATCTTCATTAAAATACAGACCATAATAAATATGGTTTTACTAAGTTATAACCATTAAAATCATCAAGATGTTCCTCTTAGTTCCGCTAATCCTATCGATTGACATTTTTATGAAATAGTGATCTCTACTAAAATAAAAACTCTACTAAAACTAAAAAGTACAATACTTCTGGTTCCTAGAAATAATCACAGTGTACCTAGAGTGAACATTAGAGACCATACTTAAAAGCCGAGCACAGATTTATTTATTTATGTACACACAAACACTCAGTGTTTGTTTACGGAGACGCAGCGTGTTACGCAGCGCGCTGGGCGTTCGTCCTACATTGCATCAGCAGGCCCCGTCATCGTACGCGCAAACTCAAATATATGACAATGTACGACGGCCGCCCAACGCGCCACGTCTCCGTAAACAAGCCCTTAGAAATGCAAAGAACAAATACAGGTAGAAGAGCACAAAGGTACTGCTTATTTTAAATGAAATTTCTTCCAGCAGACTTGCGACAGGAGAGTTGGATGAGAGATGTAAACACAGTGACACATCAGATTATAGAAGGTTAATGCAAATAGTCATTCAATAAGGACGTTGGACGAATTAGAGGGTTGTATTGATGGTTTTAATTGTTATAATCCCGTAAAAAACACGTATACGTATTTTTTACTTTTGTAGTTACTGAGTATTTTGTATAAACTCCGCCTGGGTCTATGTCGATTTTATTATTTTTGGTAAATTTCAAATATTTCCGTAACGTAATCTCTTAGACATACACATTTCAAATCATAAGTTAGGGTCAGATTTGCGATTTTTTTTTTATCGAGCCAATTTATTTATGTCATGTTTTGATTTTTGCGCGGCGAAAAATTATTTGATTAAAATTGACTACATATATGACCAACCGTCATACAGTAAATTTTAATCAAATAATTTTTCATGTTGTTCTCCTTTATATTTATGGATTTTCAGAGGTTTATAAAAGTTCAAAATGGCCTTAATTAACATACAATTATTTGACACTGAGCCACAAAATGCAAACAATTTAAGAGAATTTGAACTACGCGGGCTGGTGCATCCACCTTAATAAGTAGGTACAGTAATTCAAGGTATACCTCAAGTAGTTGCTAAGTTGCTCCTGCTAAGGCTACTAATTGAGGATGCGACCGTTAGCAATGTTGAAGGAAAATAACAACATATTTGCTTAAGTAGGCTTGTTCTACACGAATAGATAATTATGTAGGGGTGTGTGATCACTTTGTTACATAGAAAAATCTTATGCTTCGTTTAAATGTGGGCCCAGCCTTGGCCAATCGCCATTGTGTTATCGGAGTTTCCCCGTTTATACAATGGCTACACAACAGCGATTGGCCGAGGTTGGGCCCACATGTAAACGTAGCTTCATATTTCAGATAACAGATTGAAATTTCGACTAAACAATTTGCCTGCAGCGGTCTTTCCTCCGGTTATAATTTAGGTGTCTTCAAGGCTAGAGTGAGTGCTCTACACCATCAACGATTGCATCACTGCTTATCATCACAGTCAAGCAGTACTTTATATCACTTGAAATAAATGTAATCCATTATTTATTAATATACATTCGAGTATTGTGGCCGTGTATGTTAAAATTAATCATTTCATAATATGAACGTACATTTCATAAAATGATTGCATTTAATATTGTAAAAAATCGATTAAACATTAACGTTTGATGATATGTGTGTGGTGTGGGTGTTTTGTTATTATATGTTGGTTTCTAACACTAATGTACATAAAATTTAAATAAATACCACAATTCATTTGCCTATATCATTAATGTAAGATTTCAATGATAATTTAAGGTCTAAACAAAGTAGTAAATTTGTATAACTTGTAAGAACAAAAAAGCTCATAAATTAACATAACAAAATTTAGATAAGTAAGAGTAAATTAAGATTTACATATTGGTAATGATACACACGTCGAGTCAAAGCCTGTTAGTTTTCTATCGGTTGCATTCCGGGAAATGATATTCCACATAATATTCTACAACTATCACACAACGCCGTCTAGTCCCAAGCTAAGCAGAGCTTGTGTAATGTTTTACCTATCATAAGTTCTAAAAACGTTTGATCGAATTTCATTTCACGTAAAACTTTTCAATTATTATCGTTTCGTTCTTTTTTTATTTCATCGAAGTCACGTCTTCCACTGTATCAGTTGACCTATTCTTAATTCGATTTTTTTCGTTACTCCAACGTTTCATTTGGTCGAAAAACTTTTCACTGATGTTACACTCAGCCGAAATAACATTTGTTCGAAGTATTATGTTTCCGAACCTTCATTATACCAACATGGCAGGTCTTCTGTCACGGCTCCGGCGCTGTGGGGCTTGGGCGATCAACGCGAGCCTATCGTCGCAGATGGTTTCAACGCTCACCACCGCAGCTTCGGCCGTTAATAAAAATAATAAAAAAAAACGTTTAAGTAGAATTCACTAAGGTCGCTACTCACAGTTACACTGGCAGATATTAGCGCCCTGTGTGAACGTTAATTCAAATCACCTAGCGTGGTCCTAAGATTAGAATTAAAAATCAATTTTTCCCAATTAGGCCAAAGCAGTGACCGAGGTAGGTACTCACGTAGGTACTTTTATGCCTTCAGCCTAATATTGAAAAAACCAGTAACACACTAAGGTCCGTCAAGTAACACATCATTAAATATTGCTACGTAGCGACCGAATCCCGTAAGAAATTCTCAATCCCGATATTTACGGGATCTCGTAACTCGTTCTGAATGTTCGTGGGGTACAGGTATTTTCCAAAAACCTGTGGGTGTTTTTAATATCGTGCGGAATTCATCACGCATCCGGGATTGCCCCGCATGCGGGGGGATTGATGTCCAGGATCACGCCCCGCTTTCCGCGTGTGTACAATAAATTCTTGTATGAAAAGGAAGTTTGCAGGGGTTACGCGTGCGGCATGCGAGATGAAATCCGCACGATATTAAAATCACCCTTAGAGTTTTTATTATTTCATCAGCTAAACGGCTCCTAACTTTGCATATCACATAACTAGTAGCGGAACATACTGGTTCTGTTTCCACGCTTGTGTAAGAAAAATCGTTTATAAGGTTTTTTAAGGGTGAACCAATAAGTTCTCCCGGATAAGCAGGAGCGAGAAGAACTGCCAAAGAATTTTACTGATTAAAATCCACCCGTGATCCTTCAGTTTCACTTTGCGTACCAGGGTTACGGTGACTCCCCCGAACCATGTCGGACCCTGAGCTTTGTTATTAAAATAAATAAATAATATTAAGTTGTTTATAATTATTAATAATTAACATTAAGCTAAGCAGTAACATGGTTTTCCATACAATTACAGTGCTTATAAAAGTAAAATATTATTAAAGGTGCAATTAATAGTAGTATGAACAATGTGTGTAGGTTAATTTGAACCTGTGTTTCAGGCCATCATTTTAAAGGACAGTAAATTTTAAGGTTTTAGAGTAAAAACTATTATAAAAAATATTTTCTATTAATAACTATGAAAATAAGCTTATGGCACATCAATACCTAAAACTATGTCTATGAAATTATACAAAATGAATTAACTTTATTAGCAAATTTCGCTTCTCGGCAATACTAGCAATCTTGCGCATTATCACTTTGAACGTTCAAATTACAAACGGGATTAATTTCGTACAATGTATGGGACGTCCGGCATTGGTACTTCGGTATTCCAGTATCACGGAATCCCGGAATCCCGGTATCCCGGAACCCGTAATCCCATTATCCCGGTATCTCAGTGTCTTGGTATTTCGGTATCCCGGTATTGCATGCCCTAGTCGTACCTATGTGATAACTGCAACATAGTATTTTACTACACGATATATGCAAGTAGGTTAGCGATTACTATTTTGAATACAGAATTATTTACAAGATTATTTTTATGTTCTTGTTTATCTTTATTCGGTTTACACGTATGTTAAATGGTTTTAACCGGATTCACGGGTAGTTTACAATAACTGAGACTACTTTTACTAATGAGTTTTCTTTGGTGTTTTAGAGCTTTGCACTTTGTTAGTACTACTGGATGAGATGGGATTTTACTGACCCGTCGGATACCCAATGTGAATGCGGTGTCCTTATTCAGAACATGACCCATACGTTGGAGTGTTTCAAGTGCCCTTGCATCTGCACTTTGAAGGACTTTGTGAATGCCACTGATGCTGAAATTAACGTACCTATCTTAGGACCAAACAATGTAAGGGTTTACTATTAACTCGAAAAAATGCACTTTTATCTCTTTTTTAGGGTGTTTTTAATATCGTGCGGATTTCATCACGCATGTGGAATTTCTCCGCATGCGGGGCTGCTACCCAATATCGCCCCGCATCCCGCGTGCGTTTTCCACGTATTACAATAAATACTTGTATGAAGAGGATATTTGCGGGGTGGCTACGTCTGCGGAACAATCCCGCAAAAAAAGCACCCTTAGGTTTCCGTACTTAGTCGGCAAAAAAGAATCCTTCATAGAGTGACTTTGTTTTCTATCTGGTTGCCTGTTGTTTCGAATTAACAGTTCCTGAGATTAGAGGAAATAAACTATCTGGAAATTGATAATAAAAATTACTATCTGGAAATTGATAATGAAAATGATAATATTAGAGTCTGTCTAACGAAAGCGCGACCTGGAGTTTTTTTTTTTAAATTAAATTGGCAACATAATGTTGCCGTCAAAAGCACGTCAAAGTCTATGATGCAATTGTCAGTATTTTGTAACAAAGCTTGATTTTAAAAATATAATTGCTTATCATGGGTAAAACAAAAAAAAAGTTATGTAGGAAAGCTGTGAAATACTATGATCAGTAAGTTTAGAGAAAAACAAGAAGAGAAAGTAGTTGTTTTTGATCTCGAGTTTTTAAGTTAGTATGACATTATAATCTTGATCATTGTTGACTGACTATTAGATATATTTTACGATATGATGATAATTTTTCTTATGTTTATAGATAATCTTGAAGATATTCAAGGATTGCGCGAAATAAATAAAAAAACATTGAATCGTTAAGGAATTTGGAGAAAAACCTTTACACTTAAAACTAAGCTTTAAGAAGAAATATCTTCACTACCGCACTTTATACGTTCAAAAGCGGTCGAATTGCTGTGATGAAATAGCATACTTTGAGGATGATAAAATTCAACATTTTGTGTTATTCACCTTTTCCCGTGACTTTCTTGATAGAATAGTAATATACCAATAAATAAATCTTTAGTCGTTTTTGTATTGTATTGGTTATTATAGCTATCCAGTATTGTTCTACTGCTGTGCAAAAGCCATCCACTCTTTCTAATGGTCTCAGTCCCTTACTCACATTCCATTTCTTAAGAAAGACATCCAGGTCGGTTGGCAAACCTTGAGTTTAGACTTTTGGATGTTAGTCAAAGACCAAGTCTGAATACACCATAGGTCAAATGAGGAGATTACACATGTCCATAAGCTTACGCTTCAGTGATATGGGCAAAGTGCCCATAAATAGTTCCTTGATGGACCAGTAACTTTTTCAGGTATTTTCTGTTCGACACGTTATTTCTTTGTTTTACCTGGCCCAGAAAGAGACTACTTGGCCCAAGTAGACAATAATATATTTTAAGACGTATTGTATATTCTGTCCGCCTACGTGTATGTTCCTTTTGGAGCTGCTGGTTATGATTTTGGTTTTCAACATTTTTATATGTAGACCAACCAGCATTTGCTCTAGTCCTGTGGCTGTAGGAGAGAACAGGACAATATTATCAGAGAAACGCAAATTACTTAACTTAGCTTCGCTGATTTCAATGCCCTTCTCTTCCCATTCGACTGCTAATGTCTGAAAGAAGTGGTGAATAACTTTGGGGACAACGGGACGCCCTGTTTGACTCATTTCTGTTTGAAACATAGGATAGGATAATCTCTCTAACTTGCTGGAAGAAGTATGTGTGGATTCTATTTTTTGTTTGGGAATTGAATATTTCTGAGTGTGTGATGCTGTTAAAAGCGTATTGGTTGAGTATATTTATTTCTAAACATTTTGTGTTCCTCATATTAGGAATATAGTTCGTCAAAAAGAATTATACGATTGTCGTAAATACAAAAAAATACTCAAGTATCAAAAATTTTTTCTCCTAGTATGACAGTAATACCATATTCAATATTTTTTGATTTGACCTCATTTTCTCAGGTCGCGCTTTCGTTAGACAGACTCTAGTAGATTTTTCTACCGAAGATTCAAAAGTTCATAGATACTTTTTTACTTTAATTAATATGCAAAACGCTTAAGTCTTCCTTTTTAAAACGCCCCTCGGACAGTTGACAATTTAACGCGTGATAGATTGTGATTTAACAATTGCACTTCGATATATTACAAACTAACGATAAATAAATTGCTTTTGGTGTACCACAAGGCAGTATCCTCGGGCCCACGCTCTTTTTAGTTTATTTAAACGATATGTCCTCAATCAACATCGAAAATGCAGACATCATAAACTACGCAGATGATACAGTAGTAATCTTTCACGGTAAAACATGGAATACAGTAAAATCCTCATCACAAACTGGACTCCAATGTCTTGTTGAATGGCTGAATAACAACCTATTAACCCTAAACACCTCAAAGACAAACTTTATTTGTTTTCATAAAACGGCCGTCTCAGCACCTCCACCTGACTTAATGTTAATAGTGCATACTTGCCAAACATCTGCCGACCTTTATCTCAATTCAAACTTTCCAACATGCGAATGCAAACAAATAAATAAAGTAACACGCACGAAATATCTAGGAGTAATCATAGACGAAAAACTTGATTTCAGTGAGCATATTGCGTCAACATCTGCAAGGGTAAGGAAAATTATATACGTAATGAAAGAACTAAGAGAGGTGGCTCCACTTAAACTCCTTAGAAAAATTTATACCACACTGTGTCAATCAATCCTATCTTATTGTATCCTGGCTTGGGGTGGTACTGCTTCTTCTCATCTCATAGGCTTAGAAAGATCTCAACGTGCAGTCCTTAAGACAATGATAAAAAAAACCTTTCCGTTTCCCTACCGTTCTGCTTTACAAAGAAACACAGGTACTTAGTGTCAGAAAGTTATACCTACTAAAAATCGCTCTTCTTACTCATAAAGAAGTACAGAAATTACCAGACTACGAGGAAATGGTAGAGAAGCGTGTGTTCAAGCTACCTATCATTCCCGTCAGAACAGAATTTGCCAAAAGATTCAGTACTTACGTAAAAACCCTTGTTTATAATAACTTCACCAAAATTCTTAGCCTAAGTAAGTTATCGCTTCGTGACGTAAAAATAAAAATAACCAAAGAATTAATGTGTTGGACGTATGATAGCACAGAACTTTTTTTAAAACAGTTGTTATGATAAGAAAAGATCTCATAGTTTTTAAATAGATAGTAGGCATCTAATGCACTTAGTTCCAAGTTTTCGACATCTGTGCTCTATAATAATAGTAATTTGTAATGTATAAAGTCCTCATAAGCTTATATTTTAACAATTTAACTAAGACCTTAAATAGTTTATTTGCAATGTTAGATATAATAGACATATTCCTTTATTATTATGCGCATACTTATAATTTGTAACTCCAAAGAACACTTGTAAGCTTCCTGCGGGACAGGCCTCGCCTAGTGCAGGAAGTCTTCTGAAACGTTTTATGTTAAAAATTTTGAAAACTAAATGTTTTAGCAATACTCACACCCCTGTAACCCTATTTTCTTTAATAAAACTTATTATTATTATTATTATATAATGCGTTAAATCGTGAGCTGTTTGTTAAGGTTTACAATCTTTCGATAGTTTGCAATCTCGCGAGATAGATTGTAATCTAACTGTATTTACAATTTTACGGTGACATATACACTATCTCCCGCTCCACCCAAAGGTGGGATTTGTCATTGGATGTCCTATCATAAAAAAAAATACACTAAAGGCAATATTAACTCTTTTCCCTACGTAATGACTATAATTGTAAGATTGCGTAATTTCGTATTAATAAATTGTTTTTCTCTCTTTCTTTACACCAAAAGTGTTCGTAAATAGGCGAAAAAAGGAAATATGGTTTCCATAGAAGTACTTAATCCTAAATTCAAAACGAATTTCAATGATTTTGATGTGTAACGCAGGAAAGTGAATCATGATTTTTATATTGGCCAATCCATGTTGTGGCGTCTTGTGACGAATTCTCATAAGTTAAGTCTGAACAAACAAAAATAGGCTCTAAATTTATTCTGTTTAGGGCGTTAATGTTATGGCGTAGATCTATATCTGGCATAGACGAAAAGTTTTTTTATCTCTCTTGAGAACCTACAATGCCAATGGTGTTAAAATCCGGCTAACAATAGTTAGCATTTTGCGATTTTTTTTAACATTCGTGCACGCACTTTTCAACATCAAGGACGACGGCCTGTGATTCACTCTATGCTATAATAGTCGTTTACAAGAATGTTCGATTTTTTTTTTAAATTTCTTGACACGTTTTAGGTTTAGGTTTATTTTTCAGATTCATGAGACTTGAAAACCTTTTTGATTCGTTTTATTGACGTTTTTATTGAGTCATGATTTCGCTAGCTTACGAGCCATTGAATTTTTTATTTGGTAACGAGAACATTAGACGACTTGAGAACCATCTTTTTTTGGAAGTCGGTTAAAATGTACTTCTATTCTAATTTTGATCAGCTAATGATTACAATATAGGTACGAAAATTCCTTTAGGTATTTTAGGGTTCCGCACCTAATTACCACAGTCTGCGAGAACGGAACTTTTATATGACCATTTTGTTGTTCTTCTATCAAGACCTTTCCTCTTAGAAAAGTGGGGAGGTATTAAAGTGAAATTAATTTCAAATACTCTGGTTTGCTACCCCACGGAGTAGTGAAAAGATTATACAAGTCCACGTAATGTAAAATAAGGCCGTTTATTGCGCATATTTTGAAACTCACAAGGAAATTAGGGTACAAAAATTGGGCCTGACACACGTAAAGAAAAAATTCTGAAAATCAAAAATTTTTCACACAATAAATTAAGTGCTAGCGATAATTTTATGCGATTTGGAAAAAAATTCCAAACTCGGGAAACGAACTATTTACATCAGTAAATTTATACAGAACCCTCGCTTCAGTGTGCGAGTCTGACTGACATTTGACTGGTTTTTTTTTCTAGGGAATTGTTTACGAAAAATGTTATACATTTTAATAGGCAGAAGCAGCTTTTTAAAATATGATCACTTTCTGTTACACCTTGTAGAAGTTTTCCAAAGTGACATCATCATAATCATTCATCATCATTTCAGCCGAAAGACGTCCGCTGTTGGACATAGACCTCCCCCAAGTATCGCCATAACGACCGGTCCTGTGCATCTCGCATCCATCGGATTCCCTCAGAAGCCTTCCAACACTGCGTCTTCCGATACGTGATCGCCACTCCAGAACCTTTCGTCCCTTCATCTTACCTAAATAATCCGTAGAACAATTTCCAAGAAAACGATGTCTATCTGATCTGTCTGCAAGAACCTTAAAGTAAAATTCTTCCCATATTTCACCATGCAGTAAACTATATACTTTTAAAACTGAAAGTAAACACCAGCAATGGTTGGCTCAGCGCTCATAAGTCTCACGACTAACTGTTATATTACGATCGAGACACGAAGTCTGTATTTTGCTACCCGAGCCTGATAAGTGGTTGTAGGACTTTAATATGTACAGTCGACAAAATAGATTGGAATGTGTGGACATATTATATTTAGTATCAATCACTAATATTAAAAGTACAAAAAAAAACGTAAAATTTTAACTTTACCCTGCTTCTATATTTTTGAAACATGAATATTTTGTACAAAGATATCCAGAATTTTATACAAAAAAAAGAAGACATTCAAAACAGTTTTACATTAAAGCACAAAAATAGGCTAAATTTACCCGTATCCCGATAAAAATGCATTCTTCAGGTACCTATGTTCACGAAGGAACGGTGTGGGTTTTTAGTCAGTAAGAGTCTGACACTATCTCCCGCTCCGCCCAAGGGCGGGAGATGTCATCGGATGATTTTAAACGACACCAAAAAAAAAAAAAAATGTCCATAAAAATGTATAACAAACTGATTAAACAAATTAAGGATATTGAGAAGCAAATTAATTTTATAAATAAACTAAAATTATTTTTATTAAACAAAGCCAATACAAATTAATATTTAAATGATAAATCAGTATACACAATATAAATATCCATTAACAACATCTATTTGAATTGCACAATAAATACAAATTTAATGAAATATTAATGTGTATAAAATTGTTTTGTTTTTTATTAGTCTTTAAGTTTTAAGTCTTTACCATCTTACCAACATTGTGGAAGCAAATAAATGAATATGAATAAGCTGGTGTTTTCTCCTTCATGCGGATTTAGATGTAATTTGGCACACGTCTGGATCATGGCCTGGAACTGGGTTTTAGTCAGTAAAATTCTGACACTCCCTCTCGCTTCACCTAGAGCCGGGAGAAGTCATTTAATATTGTATTCACACACACATGGCCATGATACTATTACACCTGTAATTACACCCCATTTTTTAGTTTAGTTTTAAGTTTTCTATAAGTCGAGACTAATTTTATTAGGGTCGCCCAATATCAAGTCCGATTAAGTAGACGATAACTTCATAGATTGACCTGCAAAAAAAAAACAATTATTAAAAAGAAGGAAAAAAAAAAAGAAAAGTAATAAAATTTACTAAGAAAAGACTGCGTAGCGTAAACATAGAAAAAAGTTACTTAGTCATTGCCTGCATAAGAAATTATTTTGTCGACAGTACCCACAATTACTTATGACGTAATGTGAGAATCTAGAAGCTGCAAGAAATATGGTTTATATGAACTAGTGATGAGAAAATCGGTTCTGGAATTTGAAGACAAGTGTTACTGAATTTTTGAAAGACTTCGATCTATTGCCACGTAGAAATGTCGCACCCTCATAATTATTTTTTGATTTAATAGAAAACATTCCCCACTCTAGAAATTACTCCTGTATCATGAGTGATTGCACACACAAAAAACATTCGGACCAGAAGCAACTATCTGTAGGCTATCCATTTTGTTTTCCGTGCGGGGATCGAACACTGCAGTCAATCGCTCATCCACTGCACCAACCGCCATCAGAAATTGGATCACTGTATCTAATTCAAATTTCTATTCTAACTCAAGATCCAACCCTATCTTGGAGAAGACTCAGAATAATAAGGAAGAAACACAAGAAATCTATCATCTCATTTTCCGAAAACTGTATTTTTTTATAGCTTCATTTTTATGATGTGAATGTGAGGATACTCCTCGCTTTCTGGTTCAGTGTTTATTAGTCAACACTGTACTCTTATACCTATTAATAATGTAATTTGAAAACATTGTAAACATTAATCACTACATAGTACGAGTATAAACAAAGTCGCTTTCCGCTGTCTGTATATTATGTTTACTTAGATCTTTAAAACTACGCAACGGATTTTGATGCGGTTTGTTTTAATAAATAGAGTGATTCAAGAGGAAGGTTTATATGTATGATACATGCTTAATATATTTAATATCACTATTGCACCCGTGTGCGAAGCTGGGGCGCGTCGATAGTATATTTTAAATACTGAAAAATACACGGTGTATTTACTTGCCGGTTTTTCTCTATAGGAAACGACCATTTGAAATCATGCACTGGCTTTTGACGTTTTATAATTGCCCATGTAGGCTTGAATAGAAACATCATAGACAAAATTCATGGTGCGTCTCATAATCTAATAACTCCATAAATCCCATGAGAATTGAGCCCACCCAAAACCAGGAACCATACCTTTTAAAATACCAAAAGTATATTTCTTTCCATTGAACCCATTGCGTGTTAGCATTATTGTATTCGGTTCCGTTGAAATACCCGGCGTTGCTAAAAGGAACGAATCGTTAAATATTTCACCATTATGTGTGTATGTCGGCGTGTCATATCGATTTTTGTATGAGATGGTGCATAACATGCTGGAGAAGCATTTAATTAGCGAAATGATTCGGTTTAATTGGGTTTTGTAATGGCGCCAATGGGGTGTGGTGGATTGGTAACTTTTGTGGGGTTTACATGGGAATCTACATCATTAATTAATCCAAAACGAGCCCAGCAGGATCGAAGCCTTCCTGGGGCCATCATCATCATAATCAGCCTTTTAATGTTCCCACTGTTGGGACTCACGCCTCCTCTCTAGGAGAGGGGATGGGCCGTAATCCACCACGCGGGCCCAGTGCGGATTGGTGGATGTCACATGTCTTCGAATTTTTGGTTCTACGACATGCCGGTTTCCTCACGATGTTTTCCTTCACCGTTTTGAGAGCAGTGGTGATAAATTAAATTACACAAAGTAATGCGCCTGGCTGGGTTTGAACCCGGGGTTTGAAAGTCGGGGCCATTACCACTCGGCCACCACGGCTCAATCCTCCTGGGGCCATGAATTGTGCGAAAGAGAACCCCGAGGTCCCAGGGATCATAGACGTAGAAAAAAAATGACTGCCAGGCTACATTGGGAATGGTGGGGTCAAGTCAGCTGCATACACATTGACCGCTTGGCAAGCCTCCATAAAATGGGTGCTTGAGAAAGGACGACGCCTCCGCCACCGAGGCCGACCTGAAGAGGTGGCGAGACTGCAAGGGCTGGCTAGGTGGTTCGGAAAGAAAATGCCTGGCAAGATTTAGGGTTTTTTACCCAGCAGTGGGAAAGAAAGAAATATTTTTTTTTAAATTCGCAGACTGATCGACTTTGCATGACCAGAGTGCTGGCTTGTTCTTTGCCCAAAAAATTAGGATAGCCATTCAAAATGGCAATGACAGTGTCGTGGAGGAGTGTCGAAGGGTGTTTTTATTGTCATACGGATTTTATCACGCATGCGGATTTGAACTGCATGCTTATGTCATTTACATAGAAGTATTTATTGCAATGCGAGGAATACGCACGCGGGACGCGTGCGGGGCGGGGCAATTCAGCATGCGTAATGATATCTGCATGATAATAAAAACACCTTGTATTTTGTTTTTTTTATTTATTTCTTTTCCTGTTTTTCTTCTATTAAGTTGCACCTGCCATGTTATGTTTCTTCATCACTAAAGTTGTCTGGTAGAAAATGCAAGTCAACTGTCCACTGATGTACATTCATCATTATACGCTTAATCGTATATTATGCTGCATATATAAACAGCTCACATACAAAACTATGAACGACAGGATAGTGGCACGACGACGTTGAAGTTGACCAATATGCGTCTATGAAACTACGCGTCCGTTAACAGTAGGCCTTGCATTAAGTCTGTCTTTATACAGTATTTTTTTTGTACATAATGTTTTAATAAATAAATAACTATGTAAGTATTTATACCATTTTTTTTTTATTAGATGTACTAAATTAACAGCTATAACACATAAACTGCTCTTAGTTTAGTCCAGCTATTTTATTTATATAAAAGGAGAAACTGACTGACCGACAAATTAATGCACAGCCAAAACTACAAGGCCTAGGAGTAAGGAGTAGGCTAAGTGGATGAAATAGAGGTCCAAAATTTGTATGGAAAAAACACGGAGAACATGGGGAAAACTAATTTCAAACGGGCGAATTCTCAAGCTTATGCTTTGGAATTAAGGTCAGTTTGAGGTGGTCAATGTAGTCAGATATATGTCAATAGAATTCATTGTCATGCTAATTCGATTCTGCGTAGAGATTGTAAGAAGTACAATTCTAGTGAAGTCAAGATTTAGTGATAAATCTAACTAGGAATTCATTTCGGTTTATTCGAGGCTTTGAATTAATTAATATAATAAAGCTATTTTACAAAGCTTTATGTTGAAGCTTTCTATACAAAGAGACATCCGTAGAAGAACCAAGTTACGGACATGGCCTGAGGAATTGCCAAACTTGGTAGTGCGCAGGGCAGATGGTCGATAGCGATAACATTGCGGATTTTTGAAAGTTTTTCTCGCTATCAATTTTCAGGTCAAGATTAAATCATCACATGACTTCTCCTGCTCTAAAGTGGAGCAAGAGGTCGTATTAGACTTTTACTGACTAAAACCCAAATGTGTAATTTACCTTTTGTGTTTCAGGCGATCGGTAAGGCCGTGTTTACGGAGACGCGGCGCGTTGAGCGGCGCGATGGGCGTTTCGTCGTACATTGCAGGAGCGGGCCGCGTCATCGCTCATGCAAATACAAACATAATTATGGCAATGTACGACGGACCGTCCGACGTGCCGCGTCTCCGTAATCGAGCACTCTTTCAATTATTCCTGTAGCTCTAGCAGGCATCGGCCCTACTGGGCTCTTTTAGTAAGATAAGGTAGTCCTATAATTTCAAATTCGTGATGCTATACCGAATTTCTATGCAAATTAGCAATCAGGGTATTTTTTTGAGCGGGAGATAGTGTCAGACTCTTACTGACTAAAAACCTACCCTGTTCCTTTTTTGCCATGGTTCCAGGGCCGTGGTATGCATTTTCATGTATTTGGCGACCCAATAACGGCAACTATACAAATTCTGTTTTGCCTGACGTTCGTGCTACATAGGTTCAATTTATCTGCAATGTACATTCTGTTCCTATCGTCCATTATTGCTGCTACTAAGAACATGTCGTGCAGTTGGTAATGACTTCCTGTAACCAAAGCAAACCCTGGAAATATGCCAGGAATAACGTTAATAAAGTATTATAATACAAACTAGCTGGTGCCAGCGGTTTTACCCGCGGTACAGTAGAAAATTATCAAGGGATAAAAGGTAAAAGCGATAAAAGGTATCATCATCATCATCATCATTTCAGCCAAAAGATGTCCATTGTTGGACATAGGCCTCCCCCAAGTGCCACCACAATGATCAGTCCTGTGCGACTCGCATCCATTGGATTCACGCAACCCTTGTCAGTAGATCATCGGTCCACCTTGTAGGAGGCCTTCCAACACCGCGTCCGCGTGTGCGGTCGCCACTCCAGAGCCTTTTGTTACTGACGGCCATCTGTTCAGCAAGCAATGTGCCATGTCCATTGCCACTTAAATTTGGTGAATCTTCGTGCTTTGTCGGCAACCTTGGTTCTCCTGTGGATATCTTCATAAAATATGGTTATTATTATAGTTTTTGCGTGAAAGAGTAACAAACATCCATACATACGAATAATATTAGTAGGAAATATGGTTTGTAGCTACCGCTAGCCTACAGCGAAAGGTTCTAAATTCTAAACCTGTGTGCTCATTTTTTCTTTTAAGTTTCAAACTTGATTTTCATAGCCTGTTTCATAGATTCATGAGTGTTGGTATAACATTACTTAGAAGTTGTGGCGGCCCAGTTGTAGTGATGTAGTGTGTCTAACCTTGAAGGGGCATTATATGTTGTGTTATTTATTTTAGTTCCAATGCTCACAATTTTTTTTAAGAATATATGTTGAGAAATCCGATAAGTATACGTAACCCTAGGACCAAAAATTCGTTAATCCGCACTGGGGACGTCCACTTACCGCGTGTTTTTTTTTTATGTGTGGCCTCTCGCAGGTCAACCTATGAGGTTGTCGGCTGCTTAACTGGATTTGCCTGTGGCGGCCTCTATTCAAGATTCAAAGCCGCCAGCCAAGGCTTACTTAACTAACTTACATACTAAGCGACCACGCTAAGGGCACCCCCTGTGGGGTACGGACTGCGGCTTAAGGCGTCGCTGGGGGAGGGCAGCAAGGGACAAGCTGGATCGAGCAAAAGATAAAATATTTTTAAACTACTGGCTCAGCGGCGCGGGGTGGCTCTAGCAAGGGACGGGGCGGACATTGACGGGGATTTCGCGACGGGCCTCGGCGGCGAGGCCTGAAGGACGGCGGTCTGAATTTGTGTTTGCGAACTATGCTAGTTTCCTTACGGCCCACTTATCGCGTGGTGAATTACGGCTTATTTATACAGACAAACAAGCCGTGATTACGGACTCAGGCCTCTCTGGAAGAGGGCTTCCAGAGAGGCCTGAGTCCTAACATCGGGAATATTATAAGATTAATGCTGTATTTTATAACAAAATACATGACACCACACATGAGGCCACAGCTTTATGCTGAGCGTTTGGCCGTTTTGCGCGTATGTGACGCTTATACTCGTATTAATATAATGATTGTTTGTTAGTTAGTTTTAAGTTTTGCGTCATTTCGCGTAAATAGTTTTTCTTAGTAACCATAAAATAAAAGAGAATTGAATAACTTTAACATTTCTAGCGTTAAGGTTAAGCAACCCTCGCTAAGGTCAGTCTATGGATGGGTGACCACCGGAACATGTTATCAACATTTCTCCGTGCTTTGTCTAAACTGTCACTTATAGATCTTGACAATCCTCACTTAGTCAGAATTCAGAAAATCTAACATCACTCATTTTTACCTATAAACTGATATCTGTCATAGGTCAGTAATGGCATAAAAAGCCACCAACTTAGTAAGCAGTATGGCAACCCTACCTGCCAATGACGGCTCATTATGGCGGCCGGAAGTCGGGAGGTGGGGACCGGAAGTGACGTAGCGTGCGCGTGCACTCAACCGTTCAGCCCCGCGCCCGCGCAACTGACGCCATGATTATTTTTATCAATTTATCACTTTGTAACGGTTTTTAGAACTTTTTAATAACTGATTCTGTTTTTGAATTTCGTTTTTATTATGTAAGGTGTGTGTGAATTTTTTATTGGTTGCTTTTAAAAATTGAATGCAATTCGAATTTGTGTTATAAAATACTTCGATCCACTAAATTACTATGTACTGTAGGTATATGATAATGATAAGTAGATATTTCACGTCGAAAGAACATAAGAATTCAGAATTTGAGCCAGTCTTATTTATCAGATCAACTGTAGTCATAATATTGTTTTGTCATTAGCATTTTACAGGAGTGAAAAAATATGAAACCGTATGGTGGCAAAAGTGGCTGAAGACAGACATTTTATTAGCAATAACAATTGTTAAAAGGTAGTGAAAGCCGGGAAATTCAAATGTTCTTGAGTTTTTGCCTTTTGCAGATCACTGTCTAGTAAGTACTTTGATTAATATAGGATTTGTGAGTGTAACGTGTATTTAGAGCTCACACCATTGATATATTATGAGGGAACATACGTTACGCGCTAACATTGCAATCAGAAAACCTTGACTCGAAACTCGCACATCTATGATCAGTGTCATCACAGTCGCAAATCTACAGTCACTGATAGACAAGGACAGAGATAAGAGCCGGCACTGACGTGCGAGCAAAATAGCGTTAACTGCTAAAAGTGTGTGATCGTCGCGACCGATGTGAAATTCGATGTAGAGGTTGAATCCGATACATACGATAAAGTACTTTTTTTCTAAAACTCGAATTAATATACGCATGTAAACAATTAATTTCTTTAAGTAAACGATTCAATAACCGTGTAGGTTATACAGGTTTTACAGGTCATTGAACTCGCCCAGCTGACGTTTACTTAAAGAAATTAATTTCGTACATACGTAAGTTAATTCGAGTGTTAGAAAAAAAAGTATCTTATTTTTTATTTAATCTTTACAAATCGATAGTGTTTTATGTACCGGATCGACCTTCCACGGGATTAAAACGATCAAAATTTAACGGTGTATGACACATTGTAAATGGAGTCAGCAAGACAAATTCCTCAAAAACGGGTTTAACTAGTAAAATTTCGACCCACATTTTACCTCGAAAACAATCAAACCAATTAAAACAATGCGATCATAAATCGTTTAATCGCATTATCATTACCATCACAAATGGTACAGAAAGCTTTCCCTCGACCTAAAGCCTTGAGGGGTCTGATTGTGGCCGGCCGTGGTCCCGTAAGTGCCCGCGGGAACTCACATTCTGGGACATATGATGCTGTATTGCTAGGAGATTCTGTGGTTGAAATCTAGGTTAAATTACTGAGATATGATTTGAAGATAAAGACTGATTTTGTTATGGAGTTCACTGGAATGTGTATATGTTTAGTTACTAATAGACCATGGCATTGTACGCGGCAAATAAGTGTAACTAAAATGGCCGTCGTTGATATGATTACGCGCACCTAGCGATACTGTACTTCGATTGAAATCCGAAAATCTATTACTGCGCATTGACGTCATGATTCAACTTACGTGCCGCGAATAATACTGGCTTTTTTACTGGTGAGAAATCATCAAATAACTTCTCTAGCTCTGGGCGGAGCGGGAGGGAGTGTTAGACTTTTATAGACTAAAGCCCACAATGGGTTTTGTCAAAAGATCACCGGTTACTTTGATTATTTTTACCTGAAACTCAAAGGGCAACTGAAAGAACACGGGTGGGTGGAGTCAGTAAAAGTCTGATACTCCCTCTTGCTCCACCCAAAGCGGAAGAAATCATTTGATAGTTTCACACCATTATAAAGGTAATATTGAAAGGGTCGATATTCTAACAGTTCTTCAAATATCTACCTACATTTATAACGAAGCATACAAAGTAACATAATTTAATAAATTATTCTTCAAAACCTATGACATGACCTATTACAACAATACCAGTGCATTATTAAATACTATTATTGTCATAAACATGTCGCTAGTAACATTATAATAGTGCAATAAGCATGTCATTACATGGTACATACGAGTATACTTACATACTCACACATATATACACATACACATATATGTATGTACATAGAGTCATTACCATGCACTAAATAATAACAATGCGAGTCTTTCCGTCTGTTTTAAACTCAACTATTTTTTTTATTTTACTAACCGACTTCAAAAAAAGGAGGTTTCTCAATTTGACCGTATAATATGTTTTTTTTATGTTTGTTCGCGCATATCTCCGTCGTTTATGGACCGATATGCAATTTTTTTTCCTCGTAAAGGGTATGCTTCCAGATTGGTCCCATTTTTTTTCAAAATCCAATTCTGATGATGGGATCCATGAGGAATCGAGGGAACTCCTCAATTATTATAGGCAACCTCATAGTAATTTTGGTAATTTTATCGAGGACTTTAGCATTTACAGTCAAAAAGTAATATTTGATGAAGTGGAACTGATGAAGAAGACCAGAAATGGCCAACGGAACTTCATACTCGCATAGATATTACAATGAAGATAGTTATGCGACTGTGACAATACAAATAAATAAGTGGTTCTGAATAGTTATGTTGAAAATGGTGTCATCAAAGTGACTTGATGACGATGATGGAGCCGGAAGATAGGCACCGGAAATCCGTAATGGATCCATGTAAGGAAAGGAAAGCCTTATTGAATTGCAGTAAGACACAAGAGCCTCGTAAAAAATAAAAACAAAAACATGAGCGCAGCCACAGACAGTAGCTAGTACATTTTAGATTCACACAATACTAGCAAACACAATGAAATTACATATATGACGTAATATCGCCATTATGACTATATTTTGTAATTTCATTGTAGTGTAAAAATCTTATGATTGTTAGATTTTTCTTTTGTGTGGTGATTTTTGAATAATACTTGATTGAGCTTTATAGTGAAACATGTATTTTTATTGTACTTTGATGGCTCAGTGGTAATGGCCCGCCTTACGAGTTGTACTCCGTGGGTTCAAACCCATACGGCGCTTTCGTATGTATCATTTATTTCCTTACCACTGCTCTAAAACAGTGAATGAAAACATCGTGAGGAAACCAGTACCTATATCTTAGATCCATCCAGCGTCTAGCGCGTGGACCACTGAAATTGTGCCTATAAGGCACGATTTCTTATCGGTCGCGACGATCACACACATTTGGTGGCTAACACTATTTCGCTTGCACGACAGCGCCGGCTCTTAACTATCAGTGACTATAGATTTGCGACGTATGTGTGAGTTTCGAATCCTGGTTTTCTGATTGCGATGTTAGCGCGTAACGTATGTTATGACATATCAATATCTAGAACTAATCCTTCGAAGACATGTGTGACATCCAACACTGGTGCCGCTTGGTAAATTACGGCCCATTTCCTCTCCTAAAGAAGAGTATGTTTCAGCAATGGGAACATTAAAGGGCTCATATTTATAAGCTTTTATCACCTAAAGTACTTACAGACTAAGCCTAAGACTACAACGAGCTCAAACACGCCTGACTCTTCCCTACGCCTGTGCTCTAGACTTTATAGATTGGACTTAACCAAATGTGGATCAGCACGCCTTTCCACCAAGTCCAAAGATGTTAGATGGCATTTTGCAGCACCAGCCCGTAAGTGGCTTTAATACTCGATTGGACTGTACTTTGTATGTTTGTGCTTGTAACGATAACCCTTTTATTTCAAAGTTGGTTAAAACAATTCCGATATTATAAAATCTTATGTGGTAAGTTTAACAGCGGACGAGCACCTACAATAGGAAAGATGTTGCACACTATACCATGCAGTACGTTTTCATTTGAGCGCACCCGCAATGGTGGGTTATGGTGTGTGACCATACCTCGGTCTTGTGGTGCAACCGTTTTGACCATACCACAATGAAATTACAAAAGCGAAAGTTTGTGTGTCTGTATGTTTGTTATTCCTTTACGTGTAAGCGTTTGAATGGATTGAGATAAAAGTAGGTACACTGGCCATGTCCTGATGTGGCGAAAAAATTCGAAATCGAACACCCGTATTTATAAACAAGTAAAACTAATTACTTGAGTAAAAGTAACTACTCAAGTAACGATTTGTATTGTTTAGTTAGATTTTTTTTAAATTTTGAATGAAGATTTCTAACGTTTTTTTTTATGGTAGGTAACACCATCCAATGATAGATCCCGCCCTTGGGTGGATCGGGAAATAGTTTCAGACTCTTACTGACTAAAAACCTACCCCGTTCCTTCGTTGCCTATCGTGCCGGGGCCGGGCCTTCCTTTTAGAAACTGACCCATGACTCCAGTAGGCTTCGGACCTGCCTGCCTCCAGCTAGCAGGCTGGGCTTCTACGGTTTGCTGACAGCTCCTTGAGGCGCGTGGGAACAGTACGCGCCGTCGACGACTTGGGTTCGGTCCGGTCAGTTACCGGACGATTGGACAGCGTGCTACCCATTGCACACCGTCCGCAAGCCCGCGCCTACGGTGGCCAGAAATCGGGATCGGAATCCCGGCGGCGGCTGGGGCGAGCGCCCCGTTGCCTTTGTCTGATGCGGTCGGCCTCGTCCTTTGCTAGCATTACTGTTTCGCTAACTTCAAGTAATGACTTAATAAGAAATTACTAAGCAACGAGTGATTACTTCTTCATAAATACGGGTGTGAATTTCGCAATTAGAGTTCTCCGCGCGATTTGAACATATACAACATTATTTTTAGTATGTGCGAAACCCGAAATGTCTAGTATATTCGATTCAGTTACTAATTCTGAACAAAGTTTATCCAGGTTCGCATAAACTAAAAATAATGTTGTATAACAGCCCAAAATTATCTATCGGGCAGTTGCCTAGATCAGACGCAACACCCATCTGGTCGGAGAATGGCATCCTCTCTGACTGACTAAAAACCCTGTACCTTCTTTGCCTTCGTTCCAGGGCCCCGGGGCTCACTTTCACATTGCCCATGGCTTCTTCGATTCTGCCGGATGGTCGAGAACTATTGCCTATTAGACTTCCAATACCCAGTAACCGGAAAACACGATACTACTTGGATATGCTGATCAAACTGACTGGTATCTGAGTACCTATAACTGTCAAAGATCTACAAATAACAACCAAGACCAACGACTTTACATGCTTTTCGAGGCACGAGGTGTCAGTAATGTCATTGATCAACTTAGAAAAATATATTGGTAGTTGCCCGGTGATGTATGAGAGGCAGGTGCCTTAACCACTGGGCTATCTCAACCTCATCATCATCATCATTTCAGCCGAAAGACGTCCACTATTGGACATATTTAATTTATGTATTGTATGTATGTATGTATTTATATAAGTATTGTATGATTTAATTTGAATAATATAGTATATTTTTAATTAGCTAACTTATTTGTTTTCTGTACACTGTGTCTACATCTCTCATCCAACTGTCCTGTTGCAGGTCTGCTGGAAGAAATTTCACTTGAAATAAGCAGTACCTTTGTGCTCTTCTATCTGTGTTTGTTATTTTCTTTTTTAAGTGTTTGTGTGTACATAAATGAATAAATAAATAATAGGCCTCCCCCAAGTATGCCACGGAACGGTCTTGTGCATCTCGCGTCCATTGGATTCCCGCCACCTTTACCAGGTCATCGGTCTACCTTGTAGGAGGCCTTCCAACGCTGCGTCGTCCGATACGCGGTCGCCAATCCAGAAATTTTCGGCCCTAAAGGCCATCTGTTCCGCGGTCTCATTGGTTCATTGCCACTTTAGTTGGCTGATTCTTTGTGCTATGTTGACAACCTTGGTTCTCCTGAAGATATCTTCATTCCTGATGCGTTCACGGAAGGAAATTCCGAGCATAGCCCTTTCCATTGCCCCTTTGGGTGACTTTAAGCCTTCTGTTGAGGCCCATGGTAAGGGTCTACGTTTCAGAGCCATATTTAAACAACCTCATTCACATTATTTAATATCAAAAGAAGTGTACAGCACGACTAAAGAGTGTAATTACTTCAATAACAAGAAGCGCATAAAGACGTCAGGAACTGACTTCCACGTAACGACATATAATCGATCAATTCTTATTATGGAAATATCCTGAGAATATGCAGCTGACAGCTGGTATCATGCTGTCATTTATCGTCAGCCTGAAGAGTTCAGGATATGAATAATTTACTCAAAATAATAATAAGAACGAGCATGCAGCTTAGAAGCAGAGTAACAAACATAGAAATGATCACCTTCATTGGTTGCGCGAATTTGCTGTGGACTGTAGGTTTAAAAAGCGATCTAAGGTTTGTTAACAATATGCAGGTACTGCGCCTAGCGTTTATTAATGGGATAAATGTATTAGGAAGGAACACTGACCTTTGGACCTCGAAGGTTCCACGTGGCGCCGGCCGGCGAACCTCGACTTCGCACATTTAACCACTGCCAGGTCTTGTATTGCACTACACTGCACTGTTGTTGAGTTTTTGAATGGTTGGATCACGAAATAGTCAATTTTCTTGTAATTTCGAGCGGGCGTTGTTAGCGGTGCGGTCACATTCACAATCGATGCACAAACGTCAATGTCATTCCATTTCTAGAGGTCGTGCGGGGGAAGGGAAACGGATGGTATAGGATTGCTAGGCCAAAAAAATAAATTACAAAAAACAAAGTCGCGGATCATAGCAAATTGGCGCAACCATACACACAACACACAACACACAACACACAACACTTAACTTTTCATCTCAGGGTACAAGACCAAGAACACAGATTTCTCTAGTTACAAGAAAGTTGTAGGTATACGTCATTAAAATTGCTTGCCCTTTGAAATGCATAGTTTCTACGTTGGAACACTTAATATGAAAATACGTTTATAATAAGCTTTCATGGTCATAAATACAGCGATATTTTTCACAATGCAAAACACAAAGAAACCAATAAATAACTAATTTAGAAAAAAGAATAACTTACCTTTAATATAAAGTACATTTGAACTTACAATTCCAAGTCAATACCAAGATATAACACTTCAAAACAACCGGTTTTTGAAAACGGCATTTTCACATATTTAGTGTAATCGTGTGTTTTGTATGATTTATAGTTGGTCATTATAAATTACCTTTTTTGTCTCCTATTTTCTCCTATAAGTATAGGGAAGGGTACCTTCAATCTCCCCAAGGATAGGCATCACCTTAAAATACCCTAAACATATAAAGGTCAGTGCATATATGACGTCATTTGATTGCGACACGGGTTAGGGCGAGCCCTAAAGTGGGTCATGGGCTATACATACATATAATATGTAGGTTGTTTACGCCTCATTTAACTTGTAGTCGAATAAGGCCGAAGACTGGAATTTCCTGCGAGTTTTGTTGGTAGGAAAATACTGCCAAAAGTTGTTTTTTTTTTTTTACTAAACCACAGCCATCAAAAACACAAAAATCTATGTTTTCTTTAAGTCGCAATAGATCCCCGGCCTTGGGTAGAGCGGGAGATAGTGTCAGACTTTTACTGATTAAAAACCTACCCCGTTCCTTCTTTGCCTTGGTTCCAGGGCCCTGGTATACATTTTGACATTATCCCAAGGCCCCAGAGTAGGCTTCGGCCCTGCTGGGTCCCTACCGTTTGCTGACAACTCCTTCAGGCGCGCGGGAACAGTACGCGACGTCGACGACTTGGGCTCGGTCCCGATTGCTACCGGACGTACGGACAGCGAGCTACCCATTGCTTGGTCCAGCCCGCACCAAACGGGGGTTGTCCTTAAGTGCACAAGAGGTTTGTCCTTATGTCCGATCGTCGGTTAGTACCAGGTTCCATAAAAAGACACGCTTCGGATGGATTCCGATCTGATCCGGCTTGATCTCATACATAAACAAGTGTTGGATTGGAAACCTCCAGGGAAAAGGTTCTTGAATCAAGTCAGCTTAACTCTTTAAGTAATATAGGCGTATCACAATAAGCCTTTTTATGAAAATAAATAACGTAACTTCACAATGTTACGTTATTTTCATATTGCTCGTGATTAATTCATGAATATGATTTCCGTTCTGTTCCGAAACTAGTCGAAAAATCGCGTGACTAAAGTCGTTATCTTTTGTAAATGTGTCTTACCAAAGAAATCAAAAAGATCATGAAATATCCTAAACTCATATCCACCAAAATTTAGAGAAGCTGAGGCATTACATCTTTTATAAAAACTAGTCAAGTGTAAATCGGACTTGCATACAAAAGGTACCGCACTATAAACCGAAAAATTCACTTATTTGTTGCGGATGCGGATAAGACGTAGACGTCAGAATTGTTGCGAATATTCCGCATTTGCGAATGGGGCTGCGTATATCCGTAACACCCCTAATTTCCACAGTAACACTTTTGCTACTGATTGTACCCTTACTCATTTTTATAGTGACGTGGGACGAGTTGACCAATAAAAATATAATTTAGTTTTATTTTCTGCAACTCGTACTACATATCTCCATATGTAGTACGAGTTGATGAATTACTCTAAGTAACTTATGTGTGGGAGTTCCCTTTCAACCCCCCTAGCCAAGTTACCTAGACACATGACTGAGCGTTGAGATGTCGTCAGGACAAAGGAATTGGGGCCGTGGTCTACTCCAAGCGTTTACGCTTAACGAAACGATCGTAACTTGGCTAGGGGGGGGGGGGGCATGGTAACTCTTTCGAATAATCCCGTACTAATGGAACTTCATGGTTCAAAAGATACAATTAGCATATAGACAGACAGTCGGACTATCAGACTGGAGTCTTAATACAAAGTTTTGGTATAAAACCCAAAAAAAACCATCATCGAAAAATTCCTAAAAGTACAGGATGGGGCCACGAAATATAGCGGAAGCGACTAATTGTCGCGGTTCTCGTGGCCACGCTGCGGTGAAGCCATAATGCTCGTCTGCCAATCATCGCGAGCATTGAGCGTGGCGATGAGAGCGTATCTGATAGCTGCAGAAAAGTGCTTTTTGATATTACGTAAATTGTTACTGTGTTATTTTTTTCTTGTTTTTCGATTGAGCGAGTAGAAATTGTGGTAAAATGCGGCCCTATGGAAATTATTATTTTATTTCACCTATCACTCTTAGGAGTGAAATGAAAGAATAGCTTTCTGCCCCAGACTAGGTATTATTCCTGTATCGTGGGTGTATTCAAAAACATGTAAATTCACATACACAAGACACTCAAGCTTGAAAAAATTATCTATAGGCTATACAGTATACATGGAGATATAACCATGGAGTATCTTGCCGGTTCTTCTCCATAGGAAACGACTAATTTGGAACAGTGCACTAGCTTCTGACGTTTTATAAGTGCCCATGTACGCCTGTATGAAATAAAAATATTTGAATTTTTTTTAACAAATATTTGCTCCGTTCGGGAGTCGAACCCGCGACGTGCAGCGTAGCATCCGATCGCACAACTACTACGCCAACTGTGCCGTCGACTATTTTCTAAAACTATTTTGTAAGATCACGATATAACAAATGTTAAGTTTTCTTATTCCATTACGTACTTCTGATTTAAATTGATTTCCTATAAGTTAAATTAAACTAACTGGTAGAGTGTAATAGATACATAAAAATTGCTTTGTATTTTCTCATTCGAATGTCCATCAAAATTGTTGCAATTCATTCACAAAAACTTAACAGAATTACATATTAAAACACGTGTAATATTTGAATCCTTATACGGTTTCCCACAGACCATTGAACGGTAAATCTTAGTCAGTTCCGTCCTCGCATTAGCAGCAAAAAGTTTAAGCTTAAAAACACCAATTGCGCATCCTGTAACACCAAGTGACTCCCAACTTCCTGTATTTTACACAGCTGTTAAAAAAGTAAAATAAAACCGGCCAAGTGCAAGTCGGACACACGCACGAAGGGTTCCATACTGGCCGTAGAAAAAAGCTGGAAAAAAAATCACATTTATTGTATGGGAGCTCCATTTAAATATTTATTTTGTTATGTTTTTAGTATATTTTATCGTACAGGTTTTTTTTAATGGTGGGTGAAAATCACCCTATGACATCCCCCCCCCCCCCCGCCCATTGGCGGAGCGGAAGATAATGTTAGACTCTTACTGACTAAAAAACCCACTCCGTTTCTTCTTTGCCTATCATACCGGGGCAGAGCCTTCTTTTCAGAAGCCGAACCTTGGCCCCAGTAGGCTTCGACCCTTCTGCAAGGTCCCTACGGTTTACTGACAACTCCTTGAGGCGCACGGGAACAGTGCGCGCCGTTGACGACTCAGACTTGGTCCAGACTTTATCATGGCGGTAACAAAAATACACCGTCTGTGAAAATGTCAACTGTCCTGCTACTACGATTTTTGAGATACAGCCTGGTGACAGACAGATGGTCAGCGGAGTCTTAATAAGGGTCCCTTTTTTACCCTTTAGGTACGGAACTCCAAAAATAAAGTCTATAGTTGTGTATATAGAAATCTAAAATATCGTCCCTTGAAGCCTTAAAGAGTAAATCACGGATGTAACAGATGGTCACCGCTATTCTCATGGCCATGCCGTGGTAGGGCCATAATGCGTAGCAATTTTCTTGTGCAGTAAGCGTGATCTACCAATGCGTCAATGGTTGTTTTAAGTATAATAATTATTTTTATACCATGAAAATAAAATCGTTTTTATGATAAAAGGATTTATTTATTTATACTGTATTGCACACCAAAATAATAAATGACACAATTAAGTCTTAAATTATGAAAAAAAAACATATTGTTATCGCATTCGTTTGGAATGGACAGAGATTGTATATACACAAAATGGGGTTGCACTTGGTGCATTTCAAGGCGAATAATGTTGTAAATTAATGCTTGATTGCGATTGTACTTGATGGTAAGCATTGATACAATCGTTGATGGTGAAGCTAATTTTGAATACCGTAATTAGAGACACAGTAGAAAGATAATAGGTGTGCGGACACTGGTGTCCTCTTGGGGCTAGAGAGTTTAAGAGCCTATTCACACTAGCATTGAAGACACCTAAATCATATTAAAAAAAAAGATAAATCATATTACTAGCTTGGTGTACGATAAAGTTTATTCTATACTACTGTAATGTCAACGTTTGGAACTATTGAACACAAATAAAAATAAAAGAACGGAAACGACAGATGGTAACCGCTATTTTAATGGCCACACTGCTGTACCATAATGTACCAATCATCTGGAGCAGTAAGCGTGATGATGAAGATCATGGACTATTACGTAAAGTACTGTAGAATAGTTATTTGAATGTATTTTTGGTTTTTTATGTTGCCCCATTGGTGTAATGGTCGCAGGTCTACTGCTGAGCGCGAGGTTCGATTCCCGGGTTAGGCAAAGTGTTATTGAGAACTGTGTCTAAAATTATAACTCCTTTCGCTTTGGGTTTTTTTTCTGGTGAGTTAAAATCATGACATGGCCCGCCCTTGGGCGGAGCGGGAGATAGTGTGTTTACTTACTAAAAACACCCACCACGTTCCTTCTTAGCCCTACATAACGGGGCTGGACCTTCCTTTCAGAAATCGGTCCATGGGCTCAGTAGGCTTCGACCCTGCTGGACCCCTACAGTTTGCTGACTTTTCGCTTTGGGTCTAGCGAGAGGGAGTGTCAGAATTTTATGGTTTCCGTGCCTGGTTGATGGAAATAGACTAGCCACCACTTTGAATATAAACATAATTGGCGACAATTGATAAAATGTCGAAATACCATACCTCAGCTTGAACCTTTGAAAAAAACAGGTTTTAACTGAAGAAAACCTTCAAAAAGGTTTTCTTAAACATTTTTTTTATAAACGCTCGGAAACCCGCTCTTATCTCTATCGCTTTTTGGCACACAGTTTATTATTTTCCGCATAAGTGGGGAAAAGTGCACAAACTCTCCGCTACCACAATTTATTGTATTTATCGTGCTGAACGACCCCATCGTAGGTATTCCGCCTCGGACGCAATGAAATGTAGGTACTATTTCCGTATTCCAAATAATATTAAAAAAAGTTATAAAAAAAAAACATAAATAAAATCGATCAAGCCGTTTTCAATTGTTAGTGTGACCTAAGAAAATAAGGATTAGCTTTTAGTTACTCGTAAATAATAAAGAAAAAAAAGACTCCACTAATCCCACTAAAGTTTTCAAGCTCAACCATAAACCAGCGAGCCTTAAAAACAACAATACAAACGATAGAGTTGCGCATGAGTCGATCACAATTCACCAGGTCACTGACCCCTACTAATATGGCTAACGACTTATGAATGGGGTCCCTACCTACATACTCTGTATTTTAGATGCGTTTTTTTATTTGAAGTCAGTTTATGGTCCGTCTTGTGTGACTAATATGAGTTTTATGACCATTGTTGACAGAATTTTGAGGAGTTAATTCAGTTTTGGGAGTTAATATGACAGTAGCAGCGTTTTTATTCTAAATTGGTGGTATAGGTACCTACATAAAAGAAAGAATCAAAATACAGTTTAAAAAATTAAAACAAAACAAAGAATATTAATTAACAACAATTTTCAGACTTTTTAAGTCTCGGTACCTATTTAATAACCATAATGAATAGTTATACATTCATCTCAAACTTCCGCAAACACATCAAAATCTATGTTTTTGTCTAGGAAAGCATTAAGCGCAATTAAGGTGTTTTAAATTTTAATGATAATTGACGATATTTCTATTTTAGTAATACTAAGCTTCATTTTTATCGTTTTAATGATGATGCTCGCCGTGATATAAAAATAATAATAAATCTGTTGTTTATTCAGTAAGATTATCACTTGTAGACCCGCGTCAGGGACGAAGTTCCTTAAACATGTTAAGAAAAAGAGAGTACGCATAGTGTGAGTATTTACGAGTATATTGCTCATAGAATGATACAGAAATAAAAAGAAAAAGACAAATCAAGAGGATATAACGCAAAATATTTTACGTGACATTGCATTTTTCCCGAATCACACAACAGGGCCAACGCCCGTCAGGGACACGGTGAATTTCTGAAAAGAAAACCTGTGGTCCTGTAACGCAAAGGGCAACAGAAGGACGTAGGTGTGATTAATCAGTAAAAGTCTGAGATGCTCCCCTGCTAGGGTCAAGGGCCGCTTTCTGAGAGGAAGGCTCAACCCCGGTATGTCAGGCAACGAAGGAACGGGGTAGGTTTTTAGTCAGTAAGAGTCTGACACTATTTCCCGTTTCGCCCAACGGCGGGATCTGTTGTTGGATGATTTTACCAACCATAAGTTAAAAAGAAAAAACACTAGAGCGGGAAAAGTCATTAGATGATTTCCCACTACAAAAAAAAAACCACAAGCCAAGATATTGGGCACACATTTTTGCTATATCAAATCATCATCAAAGTTCTAGAGTGGGGGTTATTGACGTCACTTTTAAGTAAAAAGTATACCAAGGAGTGACGTCATGCAAATTTCAACTGTTTTCAAAACAGTTAACACGAAACTCTCAACAGTCTTCATTTTTTGCTAACGTGACAAAAGATTGAAATCGTGTCCAAGTTTTTTTCTAACATAATCTGACGAACCTAAAATGTTTTTTATAGAAATATATCCTATTAAGTACGCCGGCGTTCGCATAGATTATAAAATATTGAGCGTTTTTTTTATAGGGAAGTTTTTCCTAAAGTAGTCTGTATATATCAGAAATTTTTGGTTATTCCCAATATATACAATATAGATGTAGGTATACAATCCTTTCTGTTTGTATAATTCAAAAGACCGACTTTATCATGAAATTGACATCTTTTGAATTATACTCGTACAAACAAAGAGGATTGCAATGATTATGTTTTATGAATATAATTCAGTAAAGCCACATTTAAGTCAAATTTAGTGAACATAGAACTTGACACTGACCTGAAAAATGTAAAAAACTTACGAAAATTTGAATTGTTGTGGGCTACCTTGAACATCCACCTTAAGCCATTTTCCTGTGACCATAAACTTTCTTTCTGCATATTTTTTTTGGCAGCACATTTTTCATTACTCACTTCTCCAGCTATATCATCTTATACACATTTCATCCATTGTGTCTTTTTCCTGCTCAACCTTCGCCACTTGTCTAAAAATACATCCAGCATATGATGTGTCCATTGATTCTGCATACATTTGTATGTTTTGTAAGATAATATTGTCATTGTTAACAGTGGGAAGTCGAATGCTCAGACCGTGAATAATACTATGAGTAGTCAAGAAATACCTAAGGTACAATGACGGTACAAGTCAAGCTACTATTTCCATTTTATGTAGATCTATCTTTATACGAAAAGCCTCTACAATACGAGGTCGGTTTATATTGGAAGTTCAGGTACGGTGAGTCAAAATCAAGTTGTAAGTTTCAGTATAATGGTACCTCTCAATGCGGGGTTTTTCTAATAGAAAATGTTTTGTTACTCGTTTAGTCTAATGAGTGAATAATTGATTTTCTTTTGTTTATTGATTGCAAGTTTTTGTTCGGCATTTGTTTTGTTACGACTGTTTTTATATAATAGTAGCTGACCCGGCAAACATTGTACCACCTAGTTATAGTTGATGTTTTTTTTTTTCGTGATTTTTTTTCCATATTTTTTCCCTGGACTATCACGAATATTTCAAGACTAAAATTAGCCAAATCAGTTCAGCCGATTTCGAGTTTTAGCCAGACTAAAGAACAGCTATAAATTATTATATATAAAACTAGCTTCTGGCAGCGGCTTCGCCCGCGTGAAATTCTGTTTCTCCATACAAACTTCCAACCCCCGTTTTACCTCCTTTAGGGGTTTTTTTTATGGTAGGTAAAATCATCCAATGACAAATCCCGCCCTTGGGTGGAACGGGAAATAGTGTCAGACTCTTACTGACTAAAAACCTATCCTGTTTCTTCCCTGCCTTGGATCCAGGGCCCTGGTATGCATTTTCATACCTCCCCAGAGCCCCAGACTAGACCTCGACCCTACTGGGCCCCTACGGTTTGCTGACAACTCCTTGAGGCGCACAGGAACAGTGCGCGCCGTAAACGACTTGGGCTCGTTCCGCTCTGTTATCGGACTAACAGACAGCGAGCTACCCATTGCCCTACGTCCGCAAGGCGCCTACGGCGGCCGGAAATTTGGATTGTAATTACGGCGGCGGCTGCGGCGTGAGCGCCGTTGCCTGATGCGGTCGGCCTCCTCATTTGCTAGCATTATTACTTCGCAGAAGGCGGCGACCGCCTGCCACTCCTCCTCGCTCCGGACCATGGCCTGAACCAAGGCCCGGCGCACCCTCTTAGGGTAGAGTTTCGTAAAATCCGTTGTTAGCAGACGTCTCATATTGTTGTAAAAAAAATTGTTAGTGGTAACTAAGTAGCGCTTTTAGATAATACAGAATTGCCTCACACTAAGAAAATCTGCTTTTTGTCGCGAATCGTGCGTTAAAGAATATTCTCGAAGACCTGGAAAACCTATCCAAAAATAAAAGATCCGGTTTTTTTAGGTGAGAAATCATCCAATGACTTCTCGCGCTCTAGAGCGGAGTGGGAGGGCGTGTCAGACTGACGAAAACCCACTCCTATGTTCCTTCTTTGCCTTGCGTTCCAGGATCCAGGGTTTTCCTTTCAGAAGCGAACCCATGGCCTCAGTAGGCTTCAGCCCGGCGGGCCCCTACGGTTTTGCTAACATCTCCATCTCCCGGCTTACGTGGGATATTACAAGCCGTCGACGACTCGGGATCGGTCCGGACAGAGCTACCATTTCTCATTCATTTCTCCATATAAACTTCCAATCTCCGTTTTACACCCTTGGGGTTTTTTTTATGGTAGGTAAAATCATCCAATGATAAATCCCGCCCTTGGGCGGAGCGGGAAGTAGTGTCATACTCTTACTGACTAAAAACCTATCCCATTCCTTCGTAGCCTATCGTGCCGGGGCCGGGCATTCCTTTCGGAAGTTAACCCATGACCCCAGTAGGCTTCGACCCTGCCTGCCTGCAGTTAGCAAGCTGGGCCTCTTCGGTGTGCTGACAGCTCTTTGAGGCGCGCGAGAACAGAACGCGCCGTCGACGATTTGGGCTCGGTCCGGTCGGTTACCGGACGATCAGACAGCGTACTACCCATTGCACGCCGTCCGCAAGCCCGCGCCTACGATGGCCGGAAATCGGGATCAGAATCCCGGCGGCGGCTGGGGCGAGCGCCCCGTTGCCTCTGCCTGATGCGGTCGGCCTCCTCCTTTGCTAGCATTACTGCTTCGCAGAAGGAGGCGACCGCCTGCCATCCCTCCTCACTACGGACCATGGCCTGAACCAAGGCCTGGCGAGAGGATCGCATCTACACCCTGTAAGTAACCTACATGCCAAATAAGTTTGTAGGTATTATAGTTTCTGAGATTTCGTGATTAATCAGTGAGTTGTATTTCGCTTTTATATATATTTACAGATAAACGAAGCATATTAACCGACTTTATATTTAGGTTGCAGCTTGTAATCGGGCAATAAAGTGGTCCTATAAAGGTTCTCTTTTTACTAACGGAGGTACGGAACCCTAAAATGCAAGAAAATATAAATTAAGAAACCCAGTCGTAATTACTTTTTACAGTCCAGATTTTCTTGTTCCTTACCTTGCACACCGAGAATCTCAACATAAATGTAGCGTAAAATCTGAAATTTCTTTTTTAAGCTTTTTACTTGTTTTTTTTTTTATCTAAAAACTTGCATTTACCAACTTTTTTCGTCGTAAACAAAGTCATTTCACGCTTCTTTATATGTCCGCGCCTCGACGAATAATTCTCTTCCAAAATTATTTTTTTACTGTAACTGAACAGCATCAAATTGATTACTGTCGCTTAAAATGTTAATAAGGCCATTCAATTAAACATTTTCGTGACATTGTTAAATTTTAATTACTTGGCATTTGTTTTAATGATTCGGTTGGGTAATTTGAACGGTAATTTTCATTTTATTAGAATAATTAAACGGTTGATATTCAGGTCGAATCGAACACGATTTGGGTTTGGTATACCCTACTTTTGTGTGTAGGGGTGTGATTGGTAATATGTAGTTTATTACATCTGATACCTATTTTCTTCATCAGATGATTTTTTTGTAATTTAGTGCTGACTTGAGGGAGGCCAAAGAAGAGATGGATGGATTGTGTGAGGATTGATATGAAAGAAAAGGGATTTAGTGATAGCGTGACGAGTGACAGGAGAGAATGGAAGAAAAAAACGTGTTGCGCCGACCCCAAATAAAACGGGATAAGGGCAGGAAGATGATGACATGATGATGAGTGCTTGACTGCGATTCCGCCTAAAGTAAACAGTGATAAAATCGTTGATGGTGCAGCGACCTAGTTTATTAAGAGCCTATCCACTCTAGCCGTGTAGACAGCTAAATTATAATCGGACGGGAATACCGCAGCAGACAAATCGTTCCAGTATTTTCTTTAACTATTAACACTAAAGCAATAGTGGCCCATTCTTAAGACCCTAACTTACAAGGTTTAAACCCACGCAGACGCTTCTTCTTTGTGTAATTTATTTCATAACCTAAATATCCTGAGGAAACCAGCATGTTCCAGAACAACGAATTTCGAAGACATGTGACACTCAACAACTGGACCCCGAGTGATGAATTATGGTCCTTTGCTTCTGCTAGAGAGGAGGCGTCAATCCGAGTAGCGGGAACTTTACAAAGTTTACCTATATTTATGTCAAATACATGCAAGTTATAACTTACAGCTTTTCGATACTTTTATGATATTTGTTAACACTTATTTACAACGGGATATGCAAGTCTATTCATAACTGCCGTCACAGCGCACACATATCTTTGAGCTACGCCGACGGCCATTACCTTATTCCGTTTCGGAAAAGAGCCATAAGTACCTCAATATATTTCTAAAAGTCTGCACATTGTTCAGCCGCTTAAGCACGTAAATGACCACAGAATGACCCATTTCTCATTGAACCTTAAGGCGTATAGTACCTTGAATATCTGGGCAGAGTTAAATGCATACAAACACGTATCGCCTGCGTCCGCATAGAGCCTCGCTGATCTTTAAAACTAATTTCTCTGCGAAATTTTGTTTTGTTTACATATTCTATGCACATTTAACTAGCTATTTTTTTTTGTGTAAACATATTTCTGAAAATCAAAGCCGTTTGAAAGGAGTAGGGAAAAAACGCAAATAAAAATATATATGATGAACTTATAAAAATTTTTTTGGCTAAAGTATACGATAAAATCATACGTGGATAATGTTATACGATAAAAACATACGTGGATAATGTTGTACATAATTCTATAATATTTTATTTTCAATCTATTAACCTAGCCATTGACGAGGAATAGGCTTCAGAAAGTCACTGTTTTAATGCATTGCTCGAGAGCTGGGGCCTTAAAGGCAAGTACCCATTTTAAAGTTGTAATGTTATAGCGCCATTCTGCAACGGTTTAAGCCAGTGTCAGTTTTAATAAAAAAAAAAAACTGTTGATTTTCTTTCTGGTTCAAAGAAAGAGAAAGGGATATCCGCTGCTCGTAATTTCGCGGTTATTAAGTGATTGAGATATCCGTCATAACTTTATAACGTTATGTCTTTATTAAAAGTGATTTCCGGAAGAAACTTGTTAACAGGCGTGATTTATTTATTTTAATACAACTGCTTGTGAGTGGGGATAGTATAGTAAAATCACACACATAATCGACATTTCGATTGAGCAGTACAGTCTGCAGAATTGTTCAAGGAGTTACCAGGGCCCTGGATCATAAAAGGCAAATGAAGGAATAGGAGTGGGCTTTTGTCAATAAAAGTCTGACACTCCCTCTTGCTCTACCCGAAGCAGGAGGAGTCATTTGATCATTTTATACCGAAAAAAACAAAATGGTCTAGACAAAATGACATTTTACATGTAGTTTATATCCACCGTATGGTCCAAAAGGTCAAAAGGATTGTAAAGTGCAAATATTTATATGCCACTGGCATTTTTTATGAATGACTTTTCGTAGGTCAGGTTATTGTCTGCTATCCTGAATATAATAAAAGCCTTCAGTCAGTACTTACATATATAAAACAACTAAAAACTAAGCAACTACACGTAAAGGGCATCCTCTGGGTAACTAATTATTCCAGTAAAAGT
Source organism: Leucania comma (assembly GCA_958295575.1). Lineage (NCBI taxonomy): Eukaryota > Metazoa > Arthropoda > Insecta > Lepidoptera > Noctuidae > Leucania > Leucania comma. The sequence goes on along the minus strand of OY282477.1, from coordinate 13,885,889 downwards.
TAGTACTTAAGTAATAAATTGTATTCTATAGTTAAGAAAAAAAAAAATTTTGAATGAAGATTTATTACGTCGAGTAATTACTTAATAAGATTTTACTTAGTAACAAGTAATTACTTCTTTATAAATACGGGTGTCAGAGTGTCTCTGTGACACTAACATTTTTGTAATAGCAAATTGTACCTGAGTGCATTAATAAACTTGTTTGATTTATACTACCAAAGTTACAAATATGTATAGAGTCAAATAGAAAAGACTATTTCGAAAAAAGCCGGTACAATATTGCTTTTTACCTCTACGCAGATCTGTTACAAATCCAAAATGGCGGACATGTCACAGTCAACTTCCTTTTCTTGCAAATTGGACCACACAAAATGGACCACTTGAAAGCGTTGGCTCATGAGAAATATTTCAGAATTGAATTGTCCACAGACAAACAAGACCATGGAACTCTAATATGGGTATATCACTGTCAACTTCATTTTCTGTGCAAATTGGACCACACAATATGGACCACTTGAATGCCTGGTGTAGTAGGCCTAGAGAAATAAATATTTTAGAATTGAATTGCATGTACACAGACGGAACAGGACCATACTGTTGACAAATTAACTCAGCCTACCCTCTTATAATATTTCTGAAGCGTCTTCAGGATTATTTGTGTTTAGAAAGCAAACCTATTAAGTAATGAAGTGCAAATTCAATATACACAGTTAAATTTTGATCGTTTTAATCCCGTAGAGGGTCGATCTGGTGACATGAAACACTATCGATTTGTAAAAATAAAATAAAAAAAAAAATATTTTTTTTTTCTAAAACTATACGCATGTACAAAATTTTATTTTTTAAGTAAACAAGTCAATGTTCTTGGAGGTAGTTGTCGGTCGTTGCGTACTAACAATCTACAGGTCATTGGACTCGCCCAGCTGACGTTTACTGAGGCAAAAATGGAACCCGTACAGGATGAATTTGCTAGCCGTCTGTCAAGCTGTCTGTCTATTTGTCTGTCAAGACTCTTTTTCTTACAAAAACCCGTGAGGGTATGAAATTGAAATTACTCGTAATATCAAACACTCAGGTCTGCTATTCCAAGCGACAGTAAAAAAATCAAACTACTAAGTCAACGCAATCTAAAGATAAGGAAGTTTATATTATATGCTCCGTTTAGTCACATATTTTGAGACTGGCTAGGAAATCAGAACCTATAGGGTATTATTTGTGGCACCTATGTTGAACTATGATAGATTTTTGGATCTCAATCGAAGTGCAGTACCGCAGGGGTTGTGCAAAACCATGAAATGATCGCCATTTTAGTTCAACTTATATGTCACGTTGATCTAGAAACCTAAAATTTGGCTTATAGCAAGACCTCATAGCACAAGTATAGGAAAAGTCTGAAAAATGCAGATATGTCAAAAAAAAATCTTTTTTGCGATTCAGAAAATCTTTGGGACCCAATTCGGGAATCCCAACTATACAATATGGGTACATAGGTAAAATTCTCAAGGTGTGCGAGTCCAGCTCACACTTGACCGGTTTTTTTTCTACTATTGTTTATGGGAAGGCCTCACAATACGTTAATGTGCAAGACTCGTCTCACTAACGGTGTAGGGCGTTTTTCTAGTTACAAGTCCAGTCAACCCAGTTTGAGAAGTTCTGGATCAAAATAAACATTGCTATTTAAAGGGTCCTTTTTATTTTAATTGGTTTTACGACTTGCCTTTCAGATTGGAAATCTGCATTGATTAGCTTGTAAAGCAGGAAATGTTTACAAATTAACTTCATAATTCAATTACTTTGTGAGTATTATGAACCTAACTGAGGTGATCTTCCTAGATTAAAACGGTATGGTAAAGATGTAGAATATGTAAAGACATGTACACAAATTGAATATGAAATTAAGCTTATAAATTGTCAAAACGACCCATAATCTAGAGACCACACGGGCTTGCGGACAGCAAGCAATAGGTAACTCGCTGTCCGGCCGTCCGGGAAGGACTAATCCCGAGTCATCAACGTCACAGTGTCCATGCGCGCCTCAAAAAGATTTCAGCAATACCATAGGCATTGTACGCAGAACAAATGGCCGTTGGGGCTGAAAGGTTTTAGAGTGGCGATCGCGTAAGTATCGGAAGACGCAGCTTTGGAAAGCCTCCCGCAAGATGTACCGATGACCTGGTCAGGGTTGCTGGAGCCCGATGAGACGCACAGTACCGGCCATTGTGGCGACGCTTGGGGGAGGCCAATGTCCAACAGTGGACGTTTTTCGACTGAAATGATGATGATGAGTAGGAGCCTAGTAGGGTCTACGCACGCTGGGGACACGGGAAGTTATGGAAAGGATACCGTGGTCCTAGAATACAATGAACAACTGAAGGACAGGTGTGGGTTTCAGTCAGTAAAAGTTGACGAGAGAAATCATTGGATGACTGAGCGTCAAAAAAAATATCCTAGAGACCACATTTTATTTATTTGATATATCTTGAGATAGGTAGTGTTTCATTTAGGTAAACATAAAAGCAATTTTTTTGTAATTTATATAAACTAGTGCTTGACGTCGGCGCCATCTGATGGTAAGCACTAGTTTATGAGAGACCGATTGCATCACTGCTTAGTGATTCAATTGCTGATGGTGAGGCGCACTAGTGTTTAAATAAACACATACACCTACTATCAAAGACACTTCCGCCTGACCGCCGCAAAGTTCATTTTTGCTTGCACTCGAAACAAAAACTATAAAGGGTTTAGTTGGCGCCGCGCCGCAGGATTCAAGCGATTTTTTTTTAAGTGATCAGGCACAAATGACCGCGATAGCACATATAAACTTTTAAATTACACTACTATCCCTCTTTAAGACCTAAACATAGAACACGGCATAAAAATAGCACACTTTTTTTTCACTAATGCCAATTTAGAACAACTCGTTCGATACAAAAACACAGAGTGGAATCGACTCCGCAATTCCCATCAAACGAGTGTCTACCGGATAATAGTCGATACTTGTCTCTCATCTAAATAAAGAAAAAGTTAACGGGTCTTGTGGACTCGTTGTGTATGATGGATAGCTTATTTATAGAGCTTTTATGATGGGAAAAAGTTGGTTTTTGAAGTGGTGTTAACAAAAATTGTGTCTGTTGAATTATTTTATTTATTTATTTAAACTTCATGAACAGTAGTGATACATAGGCTGACAAGACATTTTTTACCAGTCAGCCTGTGGGTTAGAAAAAAATCAACACAGTGGTAGGTGTGCACAATAATAAATAACAGATATTTCAAATAGAATGTAGTATCATTAAATTAATTTACTTATAATAATAAATAGTAGATTGTATTATAAGGGAGCAAAATAATATTTTTACGGCTTGAGCGCTTTTTTGAATCCAAAATGAAGTGAGGGATTCTAGAGTAGAATTCTGGACGTAGCGAGGGATTCAAAGTACGTTGCCCGAGCGTTACACTCTACTTTTCATCACCCAGTATGAGAAGATAAAAGGCGCCTCATATTTTATTGTAATATGATTATTTAATAAAACATAGAGTAACAACTAAAGTTTAATTACATAGTATGTCATAATAACACAACTAAAACTTTTAAAAATTTACATTTGAGACATTTTCCCATCGACTTACATTCTAAGTGATAGACAAGCTCGTTCATAGAAACTATTTGTCACAATACCAAAACGTTAAAACAAAAGTTCGCTGCAGCGCTAAATTGTCATTATGACGTCTAACAAAACTTTTAAGGTTACAGCGCTTAAATACTGCAAAACTGCACTAATGTCATCAAGTCAAGATGTTCGGCATACAGTACACGTAAGTCAAGGAAAGTTATTGTACGGCATGCCTAATCTAGTGCGTAGTACATATATATCGATGCATTTTCCTATTTCGCAAATGTAGTTCGCGCGTTTTTAATTTGATTTTTTTGTATAATTTAGCCACCGGCGCGACTATGAGCCGTCGTACCAGCCAGTCTTTATTCAAACAATATTTGCGTTCGATTTCTTTGCTGTACACTAAGGTGTTCCTAATTCAAAAAATGCGCGGCAAAGATAATTGCGGCGCATTTATAAAGAGGATTAAAAACTCATTACTGCCAGCTAAAAGTTTGCTAAAACACTATCTTGGTGCATTTAAAGGCGAACCAAGTCGTCCTTTTCGAACAAGTTAGTATTATAAACTAATAAATACTATGATAAATAATATGGAATAATGATAAAAAAAAATTATGACGAAGACCGAACTAAAGTTGAGAGGACTTTAAGTAGTCTCCTTTATTTTATGGTAGGTAAAATCATCCAATGACAAGTCCCGCCCTTGGGTGGAGCGGGAAGTAGTGTCAGACTCATACTGACTAAAAACCTACCCCGTTCCTTCGTTGCCTATCATGCCGGGGCTGAGCCTTCCTCTCAGAAAACGGCCCTTAACCCCAGCAGCCTGCGACCCTGCCTGCCTGCAGCTAGCAGGCTGGGCCTCTACGGTTTGCTGACAACTCCTTGAGGCGCGCGGGAACAGAACGCGCCGTCGACGACTTAGGCTCGGTCCGGTATGTTACCGGACGATCGGACAGCGTGCTACCCACTGCACGCCGTCCGCAAGCCCGCGCCTACGGTGGCCGGAAATCGGGATCGGAATCCCGGCGGCGGCAGGGGCGAGCGCCCCGTTGCCTCTGCCTGATGCGGTCGGCCTCCTCTCCTTCAGCTTTTTTTATATCAAGGGGAAGCACATTCTAGAGTTTTACGGTAATGACAGCGTAAGAATTAGCCATAAACCCAGTACGGTGAGAAGGAATATGAAGATAATTGTTAGGCATCTGTTTTGTTTGTTGTGAAACAATAAATTAATTTTGTTTTTATAGATTGGTACTTAACATGACTAATATCAAATGACTCGAGGTATGCGGAACAAGGCATAAAGTTCTACATACCTCCGTTGAAAAGGAAGGATCCTCCAACCAGACGGTTGTTATGTTTTCTTGCACCAGACATAACAACCGAAGTTCTTCGTGGCTCTTCGTGTGACTGGCCGTTGGTGCAGTGTGCTTAGCCAATATTCTTGATGAGGCTGAAGATGATGTCCAGGTATGACCAGGTAGGCAAACTGGTGGTCAAGATACCCTTTATAGCCGTGGGTGCTGGTTGTATGATCCGCTGCTGGAAAGCGTGAGGCAGTGATGAAGTCACGAAGTAGTAGCTCCCCGAAGGCAGACGTTCATTATCGAGAGTCACCAGTTTAGAAGTTAGCGGAACAGAGGGTAAAGTTCCACATACCGCTGTTAAAACGGGAGGATCCTTTAATCAGAAGGGTGTTACGTCTGGTTGGCAGCTGCCCGATAGATGATTTCGGCCTGTCGTATATGCTCAAATCAAGCAAAGAACTTTGATTGTGTGATGCAGGATTTAGAATTTGCTAGTTCCTATGTGACGCCGAAGATGTCGATACATCACTCCCATTCGGAAGTCGGAGATCGATGGCTTTCTTGATGCATTGTGATGCGTTTCAGGCTAGTGGAATGTTGGTTCTATTGCGTCTGAAATAGCCACATAGTTCTCGGTGAGTTGGATTTATCTGCGGTGATACCCCAGTGAGTACCAGCAAATTGAGATGATGCCCCAGCTAAAAAAGTTATAATATAGTGTCTATTGTTGTATAGATAATGGCAAGAAACCCTCTCTGTGCGAGTCCGAGTCACACTTGGCCGGTTTTTTTAGTTTATCTCGTTACGGTGTGGCAATTTACAGAATGCAAAAATACTAATTCGACAGGGCTTCAGAAAAAAACGAACGATTTCCCGCGAGGCGGCGACCCTCCTTGCTGGCCAACCGCCATGGGATCTGGAGGCAACAGTCCTTGCACACATGCACGATAAGCGCATGGAGATGCAACGCCGGGGCGAAATTCCGCTGCCGCGACAAGTCGAGGCATGGCGGACAGAGCTCCGGCGGGATCTCATGGCGAAATGGCGTCAGCGACTATCGCAACCTCGTTCGGGGCGCGCCATAATAGGGGCGATAAGGCCCATCCTTGAGGCGTGGTTGGAAAGACCTCACGGCGTTCTCAACTTCCGCACGACGCAGGTGCTTACCGAACACGGAAAGTTCGCTAAGTACCTGTTCCGGATTCGTGCCGAGAATTCGCCTGGGTGTCGCCACTGTGCGGAACACCCGGAGGACACGGTGGAGCACACTGTAGAGGTGTGCCCCGCTTGGGCGGAGCATCGCCGTGTCCTCGTGGGGGCAATCGGCGGCAGCGATCTCACTCGCCGGGCCTTGGTTCAGGCCATGGTCCGTACTGAGGAGGGATGGCAGCCGGTCACCTCCTTCTGAGAAGCAGTAATGCTAGCAAAGGAGGAGGCCGACCGCATCAGGCAGAGCCAACGGGGCGCTCGCCCCAGCCGCCGCCGGGATTCTGATCCCGATTTCCGGTCACCGTAGGCGCGGGCTTGCGGACGGCGTGCAATGGGTAGCACGCTGTCCGATCGTCCGGTAACCGAACGGACCGAGCCCAAGTCGTCGACGGCGCGTTCTATTCCCGCGCGCCTCAAGGAGCTGTCAGCACACCGAAGAGGCCCAGCTTGCTAACTGCAGGCAGGCAGGGTCGAAGCCTACTGGGGTCATGGGTTAATTTCCGAAAGGAATGCCCAGCCCCGGCACGATAGGCTACGAAGGAACGGGGTAGGTTTTTAGTCAGTAAGAGTCTGACACTACTTCCCGCTCCGCCCAAGGGCGGGATTTGTCATTGGATGATTTTACTTACCATAAAAAAAGGGCTTCAGAAAAAAAACTATAGCAAATTCATATCTAACACTTTTTTAGCTTCCTGTACCTAACAAGACCAATGATACAAAGTAGTCTATTGAATTAAGTTATAAATCAATCTATATGAGCACATGTGACCTTAATAGGTATTTATGTAATGTATTTAGAACATACGGCAAAGCCTAATGTTGCCTATATATAGTGATATGTTCGTGCCCAATGGGCCTACTTTCATTTGGAGTTGTTCGAGAATGCTATGATCAGAATTTAGGTTACATGGAATTAAGTTTGATTGATTTTAATGTTATAGCATCTAAGTTGAGGCTTATTAAGCTCAAGTAAGGAAATAAATTAAAACTAGATCTTATAATGATATAAGGCACCTTCAAATTAGTTGCGCGATGGCAGCGCTGCACTTTGTGACTAATTTGTAAGCGCCCTTATCTGTGCAATAAAAGAGGGAGAGGACAAAAGAGTTCGTCAGTACGTTGGTTAACAGGAAAGATTCATCATCATTTTTGTCATCATTTCGTGCTATCGTTCTATGGTGCTATTCTCTAAGAAAACGTAGCGCTGCCTCAACGACAAACACCCAAATTGGATACATTGGATTGTCAACCTAATATACCTATTAATTGGATTGTTAATTCAATGTAGCCTATTTGGATTTCGTATCCATCCAATGCACACTACCCTCACCAGGTCATTGGTCCATCTTGTGGGAGGTGGAGTACCTTCCAACGCTGCATTTTCCGGTACGCTATTCCAAAACCTTTCGGTCTCATCGACCAAATATTCTGCAAGCAATGTGCATAGTCACTTAAGTTTGGCGATTTATTCGGACCATATCGGCAACCTTAGTTCTCCTGCAAATATCTTCATTCTTGATTCAATAACGCAAGGAAACCTCGAGAATAACCCTCTCCATTGCGTTTTAGGTGATTATAAGCTTTCTGATGAGACCCATTGAAAGCTGAGCTGAGCCATAATTATGTCATCCATCACTAACAACATTTTGATACAAGTGCAGAAAGTTTGTCATTGCGACCGAGGCAGAATTCTCACAAGCCGAGGGGCAGTGACAAATTTGCACGTGTATTAAATGACGTTTTTCAATACACTTACGATGAAATACTTTCTTTAAAAATTACAACGCATTTTTGTTAATTTTGTACTTAAGAAAACTTGTCATAATAAAAAATATCCGCTTCTTTGCATTAAAAATAAATAATCACCCTTGACCGTGACTAAATAGGAATGAAAAAGTCCTTGGTGTGATAAATTTAAAAAAAGCACGCGGGTGATATACATGCCATGTCAAACCTAAGTGCGATAAGAGGCAGTTTTCCAGTAAGTGTACCTATTAAAAAATACATAAATTTATTAATGTTAGTTAAATATGATCCCAATGCCATTTTAACTGTATTTGTGGGTAATAGCTCAAATGTAAACAAAGATGATATCACTAATAATGTCACAGAGTTATTGAAGATAAACTGTAAGAAGATTATTTTGTGTGCTTTTCCCTACTTTGAGCACTTGTCATATAGGCAAAATAAGTACATTCATTTGCTAAATATGCATATGCAGTTTTTAATTAATCATCATAGTGATAAGTTTTTATTTTTTGACATCAACAAGTTTGTTGATAAACTTTTGTCGACTAGGTATACTGTGTACCTACCCATTACTTTTAGACGTAAAATAGCAAAGCTTTTATTATTAACACAGACATAGCTAGTATGTCGAAGTATCAATTTATTATTAGTCCCACAATTAGTAGTAGTACTAATGATAAGTCTGCTGGCTCCGTTAGTTTAAACTGACTCAGAAGACAACAGAAGGTACCATTGGCAATTTAGCTCAACTTTACAATAAAGTACCTTCTAGCATACAAACTAAAGGGGCTAAGCAGAAGTCATTTACTTTGTTCCTTCAGAACATTCAGGGTTTTTCTTCAAAACAATTGGAAATAGAATTATTTTTAGAAAAAACAATGTTTGACATTATTTGTATTACTGAGCATTGGTTAAAGGATTTTGAAATGTTAATTAATAATGATAATTATAATGTGGGCAGTTGTTTTAACAGAAAATCAATGTTACGTGGGGGTTCACTCATACTAATTAAAAAATGTATTAAATTTAAAACCCGTAAAGACATAGTTGCACTGTCCATTGAACATACCATTGAACTGTCTTGTGTTGGCTGGATAGGCATGTCATAGTGTGCGTTTACAGGCCCCCTAATTATCAAAATTACTCTGTTTTTGAGTCAGTCATGGAAGATGTTATGGCAAAACTTTTACCTGGTAACAAACTAGTAATTGTCTGTGGAGACTTCAATGTCAATATTTTAGAAAATAATTCAGATAGCAGTAGTTCAAATCATTTAATTTATTAAACGTGTTCATAGAACCAACTCGAACGACCACAACTACTGCTACATGTATTGATAATGTTTATTGTTGCTGCAACTATCTAGAAAAGGCCATTGTAAATTATCTGCCTTCTGATCATAGTGGCCTAATGGTAACTTTTGAATCCGACATACCAATACAACAGGTACAGATACAATCTAGACCAATAACATCTGGTAAACTAAATAAATTTAACAGTAATTTAATAAATAAGTTAGGTGATTGGAATCCTGCAGAGATCAATGGTAATATTTTGTATAACGATTTTTTTTCATTAGTTCAAACCGAGTTTAATAAGACTTTTGAAAAGAAAACTAAAAGTATCTGCCCTAAGTTTAGATTTAGTGACTGGGCGACTAAAGGAATCAGAATAAGTAGGGAAAGACTTTTCGAGCTGTATGGCCTTAAGCCTATTATTAACACTGAAACTTTTAATAAGTATGTAGCTACCTATTCAAAAATGTTTAAAAATACTTGTAAGGTAGCTAAGGCCTTATATATTAGCAACAAGGTTAAAACAGCAGATAATAAAATAAAAACGGTTTGGAAAATTATAAATAATGAAACCAACAGGAACAAAATAAATAATAATGATTACACATTGGAGACTCAACACGGTCTTATTAGCGATAGCAAAGTAGTTGCAGAAGAATTTGTAAATTTCTTTACCAGTATACCAATCAAAACTACTGAAGCCTTAAATTCATCGCCATCGCATGATTTCGGTTTGTTACAGGAGAATGTTGCAGCCTGCCCGACTGAGTTTAACTTTAAGCATATAAGCCCCACAACAGTAATAAAAGCTTTTAAACAAATCAAAGTTAAATTAACCGAAGATTTGTGGGGTATGTCTATTAAAGTTTGTACTTCTATTATTGATACTATAGCGCCATATTTAACTTTAATATTTAATTTGTGTATAGATCAAGGAGTCTTTCCGGATCTAATGCAATATAGTAAAGTGATACCACTTTTTAAATCCGGGGACAGTAAAGACACTAATAATTATAGGCCAGTGTCCGTGTTGCCAGTTTTTAGCAAAATATTTGAAAAGGTGATGTTAAATCAAATGCTTAATCATTTTAACACGAATAACATCTTACAAGATAAACAGTATGGTTTCACCAGAGGACGTTGTACAACTGACGCTGGTGTCTCCTTACTAAAACACCTATTTGATGCGTGGGAGAAGGCACAAGATGCTATAGGCATCTTCTGCGACCTGTCTAAGGCATTTGATTGTGTAGTTCATGAAACATTACTCCTGAAAATTGAGCATTACGGACTAGGTAGAACCGCGTTAAGTTTATTAAAATCTTATTTAAATGGTAGACAGCAATCGGTTCAAATAAACGGTGTAAATTCGTCGGGGTTAGATGTTAAAATGGGAGTACCTCAAGGTTCAATTTTAGGTCCTTTTTTATTTTTAGTTTATATTAATGATTTACCCCATTTATTGCAAAACAAACTTAACATGGTGTTATTTGCTGACGACACTTCTTTGATTTTTAAGATAAATAGAAGGACTAATAATCTTGACGACGAAAATAACGCCCTACTGCAGGTTCAAAGCTGGTTCACTGCTAATAATCTAGTTCTCAATGGGAAAAAAACGAAATGCATAAGATTTTCCTTACCAAATGTCAAAAGTAGTGATTGTGACATAGTATTGAACAATGAGAAACTGGAATTTGTCGATAAAACAGTTTTCCTGGGGATAACGCTTGACTCAAGGCTACAGTGGGGTCCTCATTTAACATCGCTTGCAGGACGGCTTAGTTCAGCTGCATATGCTGTTAGAAAAATCCGTCAATTTACGGATCTTGATACCGCTAGACTAGTCTATTTTAGTTATTTTCATAGTATCATGTCGTACGGTATCTTACTATGGGGACGGGCTGCAGACATCGACTCAATTTTTGTACTACAGAAAAGAGCCATTAGAGCCATTTACAATCTCCGCCGTTGCGATTCTCTAAGAGAACTGTTTAAGGATATTAACATCATGACGGTGCCTTGTCAATACATCTATGAAAACATCATGTACGTTAGAAAAAATCTTCATCTTTTTAGCAAAAGAGGCGATAGACATAATTATGTTACAAGGCATAGAGACCAATTAGTTCAACCAGGTTTCAGACTGGCTAAAGTGGCCTCTTCTTTCATGGGGTACTGTTTAAAATGTTATAATAAAATACCTCCCCACATATTAGAACTCAATGAAACCAAATTTAAATCTTGTGTTAAACGCACGCTATGTAGACAAGCGTATTATAAGTTGGAGGATTATATTCAAGATAAGAATGCTTGGCTAAATGCTGGTCCAGCTCCACTACCACTAGGGCGTACAGATTGATTAGTTTGAACAATACCACTTTTTTTTTTTAAATTTGATATTTTTATAGTATTGTATAATGTAGAAGCATTTATTTCTTTAACAAATTTTGTAAATGTGAGTACCATGGGGCAATTTATAGTTTAAGGTCATTGACTTGTTTGACGTAAATGAGCATGGCAGTTGAGAGTTTGTCATGCTCACTCAAATGTCTCACTGATGGTGGCGCGTGTATTGGATCATTCGGTTCCCTTCGAAATGGTTGAGCTGAGTGGTGCTGATATACGCGTCATGTTCGTGAACGGGCGCTGTCAGTTGAGACTGGTCATCTCTTAGCTGCCAGTGGTTTATTTTTAATATTATAATTAGATTTTTTTTTTCTTTTTATCTTGTTTACATTGTTCTCACATAATAGCAGCAACAAAAAACATGTAACCGAGATATTTGTAATACAAAACAAGTTTGAAAAGAGTGTCCATGGAGTTTCTTGCACATTCTTCTCCATAGAGATCTACGCTTTGGAATGTGCAATTAGCATCATTTTTTCTGACAGACCGACTTCTTGACTTTTCAAAAGTGCCTGTAAATGGTTTATTTGAAATAAAATGCTTTGAATCTTTGAATCTTTGAATAGTTTGTATTATTAGTGTGACGTCTCAAATCTACGCAGTTTAGGCAAATGAAGTCACGGACAAAAGCTAGTAGAAATACAAGCAAACATCACTTTATTTCCTCCTGTCACAATAATCCACATACCTACCTACGTAAGACGGCGTCGGTTCATTCACTACAACGTTAGTAATCGTAGCACGTTCGGCTTGCCGTCGGTTTGAGTCGTCTATCTGTCAGAAATCATCCATTGTCCACTACTTAGCTTGTCTGGCCTGGATTATTGTACGTTTATGAGAAATAAAATGTAAGACTGGAGTATAAATGTCGGCCAGGGCTACGGGATTGTTTGATTCATCGTGACCTTCTTTTGGGTGCTACATTTAAATAATTTTAACTTCTCTGAGAGAGAGTGAGTGTCATATTTTTACTGACTAAACTTGGTATCCCAGTGCTACAGCGAATCTTTAGTATAATCCCCACAGCCCATCACTACGACACGGTGGTGCTTGGCCAAAGCGAGGCATCACTACGTCCATCCTATACTCCATTTTGTCAGTCAGGAAATTCGCGTAATGGTAGCAACAAACAACCGTTTCCATTGAGGACCTTCCTCAGGTGCAAAAGTGAGGAGGCCTCTTTAACCACTCCTCAAAGAGTTCCCTCTTTGAGGAGTGGTTAAGAGGCTAGGGGTTTTGCCAGTCACTCTTTTCATGGTGCTATGAGATCCAGCTGGAACTCCTTCCACCGTGCCACGATTTGCAGCGGCAGAAGCGTTAATTTGTACCTCTGCTCGTCGCTCTTATGTGTGTGTGCAAAAACTGTTCTGCAGATCCCAGGGCGGTAAACCGACAAGGAGGCTCACTGTCTCGCTGGAGACCATGGAGGATCCCGGACAAGGAGGAGTAAACTGGCGGGCTGGTCGCTTTTGTTGGTACTAGTTTGAATTTTCCCCTTGGTGGAAAATTCTGTGGACAAGAAGTGTCATGCCTATTTTTATTATCTTAAGACTAAAAAAGTTTTTTTAGCTTACTATAAAATATGTTTTCTTTTTTCAGGTAAGACGATCTGCAAGCGGTACTTACAGGTATTCGTCTTTATTTTATTTTGGATCTTTTAGATTTTTTATTTCATCGTGTAGATATTTTGGCTGTGACCAGCGTTTAGTGGTGTTATTCAAATTTATTATTGCTGTGTTCCACTTCATTACTTCTGAACTCAAGCGTTTTTAACATGGAAGGTTATCTGTAAAGCTTATGAGTAACGTTAAACAGGGTGAATAAAATAAAAATTGATTAGAACTTTCACTCATTTCTTCTAATATTGTTTTCTAGCAAAGATCCCATTATTTTTGTGTTACAATGCAAGAAAAAATTGCGGTACTTAAAGGGCTGCAGAAAAAATCCTTCATATTTTTTTTTGTATTAACCCCTGCGTTCCTATTGGTGAATAGGTATCGTTAGACTATACCTTTTCTGAGAGGAAAAAGAGTTTAAATCTTCATGTCTATTTTTCCTCCTGGGAAATGGATATTTTATATGGATTACTCTACCAAAAAATAAGAAGGATCGCATCTGACAAGGTTTTTCTAACCTGTGCTTAAACTAATTTAACTTCAAAGACGTTTTTTAACCCTCTCTGTCAAAGGAGTCAAAAAACAAATAAGCAAATCTTTTACCTCCCCTCCTATGCTTACATTAACATTGACATTGAAATTCATAGGCAGTAGTTATGAAGTCGTTAAATAAGGAATTACAGAAAATCTGAAAATAATAAAATAATGTTGTAGAGCCTAGTGCTGCAGTGACTTCTACGTATGAAAAACGACGTATCGTTTTTAAATACACTTACGAAGATATAAATAAACTGGGGATGGCACGCGACTTATGGGTGTCGCTTAGCGCGCCCAGTTTGATACCATAAATGTAATAAATTGTAGCGGGACCGAGCTCGCGCACTTTTCCTTACTAGTGCGAAAAATAACAAATTGTGTGCCTAAAAGTGATAGGGATAGAAGCGGGTTTTCGAGTGTGTTAAAAGGTCATTTTGTCTAAGCCTGCTGATCTACATGGGTGATGCCTATTCCTCAACATTATATCCATGTTTTAAAGCTTAAGTTGATACTTTAGTGTTCGTCATTGGAAGGTGACATCGATATTATCGTTTCCCAACACTTGTTGCCTAGCAACGTGCCGCTATGTACACGCAAGGACGTGATTGTAGGCGAGGCACAGTAAAGATGGTTCAGTAAGTCAATAAAACTAAAGTTACGTTTTATGAGCTGTAACAATTGCCAATAAGTTTAATCCATATGTATAAATTGAACCTTTTCAGAAAGCGACAGTTTACGTTTATTACAGAAATGGTTTTTTTGTGGTTTCGTAATTATAAAGTATTTTTCATGATCAATTAATATGAACTATTCTAATAGATCAGTAGTTGTATGAGTAAGACGTAAAAAATATTAGAAACGTATTGTTATTTTTTTAATTAGGGAAGAACAATCCCATACCTGCAAAAAAGCGAATTATCGCTTACGATGTTTTCCTAAAAAGGGTAGATATTATTCAGTCGGTAGATATGTATGGGTCTAACATGTGTGCCCGAAATATCACATATTTCGGGTTTTTACTCAGAGAATGTCATTTTGATTGGTGCCTGCTGGCTACTTTATAAAAATGTGAATTTTTTTCAAACCTTATTTTGCGTCAAAGATTGACATTGATAATTACATCTCATCATTTTAATCTGATCAATAATAAGTTTATTTTTGATGTATTCATAATTACTATAGATTCAAGTGATCATCATCATGATCATCATCATCATCAGATTTAAGTGTCAGGACGATGACATTGCTGAAATTGAAGCAAAGGTAGTAAAAATATATAATTTGATCTTTTACTGAAATATATAATTTGATCTTTTACTAAAAATATATATTTGACTGGCCTGTTGGTCTAGTGGTTAGTAACCCTGACTGCTATGCCAGAGGTCGTGGGTTCGATTCCCACCCAGGACAAATATGTGTGTGATGAGCACGATCATTTGTTCTGTATCTGGGTGTTATTTATCTATAATATGTATGTATTTAGAAATATATAAGTATGTTTATCAGCTGTCTGGTACCCATAACACAAGCTCTGTTTAGCTTGGGACTAGACGGTGTTGTGTGATAGTTGTGGAATATTATTATTATTATATTATTATGATCGTCATTGATATGAATAACGTTGCTGTCGTAAAAGTGCTTCTACGAAAACTTCTATAAAATTAACTTAAGTTTCAAGAGTTACACAGACTTAGCCTACTCATCTCATTGCACTAGGTCTTGGCTACCGTCGGCGTGTGAATTAGTTTTGCTAAAAAAAAAGCTGTTTAGCTCGTCGCCAAATGGAATTGATGATTTTGTTCAATACGTTTTTGTAGAGTCAATGGTTGTCAAAAGAAACAGCAATCGTTTTTGGAATCTAAATGACTTTTGTGTGAATAGTTAAGCGGAATATTTAGACGAATTCTTTATACTTTGGTATTTCTATGGAGATTTTAAGAGCTGGTTTGTTTGAAGTATCTGCCATTAGTGAAGTTTGTGGATGAATTAAAATAAAATAAATCTGTTAAACTTTTGCATTCTCGTCATGATGCAAAAGTCACAAGGATTTGTAAAAAATAAATAAAATAAATATCTTTACTTTTAAGTGGCCAACAGTCAGTCACTAATATTATAATGGCGTATGTTTGTTGCTTCTTTACGCTCAAATGGCTGAACGAATTTGGTACGCTGATACATCATGGCCTCGAATAACATAAACAATATATTTTTGGTTTTTTTTTTACTTTGACCGAAGCCGCTGCTAGTGCAAATTAACACTTTTTAATAAGAATTATTTATTTCATAATTTATTACACCTTGGCCTACCGCAATATCGCGGACCAAGGCGAAGGCGGAGAGATGAGCTGGACAATTACCGGAGGGACTGGCCCTCAATGGCCGAGGACAGACGTGTGTGGAAAAGGGAGAGGGAGGCCTTCGCCTAGCAGTGGGACATAATAGGCTAAACTAAATAACTAACTTATTACACCTTACACTAATATATGTATATCGCCGGGGCTTGGTTCAGGCCATGCTCCGGAGTGAGGAGGGATGGCAGGCGGTCGCCTCCTTCTGCGAAGCAGTAATGCTAGCAAAGGAGGAGGCCGACCGCATCAGGCAACGGTGCTCACGCCGCAGCCGCCGCCGTAATTCCGATCCAAATTTCCGGCCACTGTAGGTGCGGGATGGCGGACGGCGGGCAATGGTTAGCTCGCTGTCCGTTTGTCCGGTAACAGACCGGACCGAGTCCAAGGCGTTTACGGCGCGCACTGTACCTGTGCGCCTCAAGGAGTTGTCAGCAAACCGTAGGGGCCCAGTAGGGTCGAGGCCTAGTCTGGGGCTCTGGAGAGGTATGAAAATGCATACCAGGGCCCCGGATCCAAGGCAGGGAAGGAACAGGGTAGGTTTTTAGTCAGTAAGAGTCTGACACTATTTCCCGCTCCGCCCAAGGGCGGGATTTGTCACTGTATGATTTTACTTACCATAAAAATATATATATATGTATATTTTTTTTTGATATTGGAACTTATATATTACATGTTACATGAATGTTACGTGTAACATATGACCAGAAACAATTCAGATTACGCAAGCTAACTTTAAATGGAATTCTAAGTCATAGTGAAAGTTGAAACGTTCCAAATATTTATTTCCAGTTAGGTAAATCGTAAAATGTTACATAAAATTCCTTTTAGTTAAAATTTATTGAAGTAATTAATTTAGTTAGTATTTAGCTTTAACTGGCTATACGGCGCAGCTTTGCTCTTGTGAACGATCTCATAGAAATAGTGTTTTTTTTTTTCTGGATTATATCTAAGGAATACCACTCGGTTAGAAAAAGCGAAAATGCCCTAGAAGGTCGACCCTAGGGCTACGAGGGATATTCTGGAAAGATACCTAAAATGCAAAAGGAAATTGAAGGAATTTATGATGGGTTTTAAGTCAGCAAAAGTTTGACCCACCCTTTCGCTCCACGCTAAAGTGGGAGAAGTCATTAGATAATTTCCCACCTAACAAAAAAGACATCTTTCTTCTGATTAGTGTGTTTTACAAAGACAAACCTACAATTTTACTTATAAAACATTAGTTTTATTATATACTTATATGCGAAACCCGAAACACGTATCTAGTATTTTTCTATAAAGAATCTATGTACAAAATTTCATAACTGTATTATGAAAAATCACAAAGACATAAGCTTGTTATGTTACCTGGGTGTCCGCAAAAATACATGGTCACCGGGCCATACGGGTGACTGAGGCGTTGTTTTGCTTCCGCACCCTGCTATGCACTGATTCCTAATGCCCGCCATGACTTAACGTGAACTGTGTTTGGTGTTGGTGCTGTCCAACTTGTGACCTTTTTTTAAATATTTTTGGGAAAAAATGTAACATGGTATTAAAAATTATTGGAATCGATTCTGAACAAACTATATTCAGGTTTTGCATATACTAAAAATAATGTTGTATAAATATTACCAGGGATTACTCCTGTGTCGTGGTTGCGTTCACAAATATGCAAACTAACATGCACAAATACTCAGACCCAGAATTACTATAAGTGGGCCAGAAAAACATTTGTTCCATGCGGGAATCGAACCCACGACATGCACGTAGGGACCCTGCAGAAGTGTTGAAGCCTACTGGAGCCAAGGGTTTGCTTATGAAAGGAAGGCTCGGCCCTGGTAAAAAAGGAAAAAAAAGTTGTCATTGGATGATCTTTACCCACCACAAAAAAACCCACGACATAGAGCGCAGCAACCAATCCTTAACCACTGCGCAATAATGGTGGAAACACAAGACTACTAAGTTGTATAAAGCTAGCATTTCCAAACACCAATGGAAATTCGCTGAAATGAAAATAGTCACTCGTTTTAAGGTAATCCATCGTAACTGGTACGAACATTGGCCCGTAGGCAATGTTCGTAGAATAAAATCCTATTTAGTAAGGTAATGTCACACGAATCTAGACCACAATAAATCTTTGCCTTAAAGAAACATATTTTGTACGGAAAATAATATTCTCCACAACTATCACACAACGCCGTCTAGTCCCAAGCTAAGCAGAGCTGGTGTTATGAGTACTAGACAACTGATAAACATATTTATATATTTCTAAATACATACATCATCATCAGCCTTTTAATGTTCCCACTGCTGGGACACAGGCCTCCTCCCTGAGAGAGGGAATGGGCCTTAATCCACCACGCGGGCCCAGTGCGGGTTGGTGGATGTCACATGTCTTCGAATTTTTGGTTCTAGGACATGCCGGTTTCCTCACGATGTTTTCCTTCACCGTTTTGAGAGCAGTGGTGATGAAATAAATTACACACATACATATTATAGATAAATTACACTTAGACACAGAAAAAATGATCGTGCTCATTACAAAAACATTTGTCCTGAGTGGGAATCGAACCCACGACCTCCGGCATAGCACTCAGGGCCATTAACCACTAAACCAACAGGCCAATCAATAAAAAAATATCGAGCTATTTATTGGTTTGACCTGAGAATGGATTACTTCTGTTTAGAAGGGTGATGAAAAACTATGCCTGGGTGAAATGGTGATGGTGAAAATCAGCATTAGATACTGGCGCAACAGTGACATAAAGTATTCAAATTAAGTTTCTAATATACCTATTTTTTAGGTGGGAAATCATCCAATGATGTCTCATGGTCTGGGCGGAGCGGGAGGGTGTGTCAGACTATTACTGACTAAAACCCACTGTTCCTTCTTTGCCTTTGTTCCAGGGCCCCAGGGTTTACTTTCGCATAACCCATGTTCTTCACATACCTGACATAGGCCTCGATCAAGTGCTTCTTCTACGACCGGTTCTGTGCATCTCGCATCCATCAGATTCCCGTGACTCATCATCAAGTCATCGGACCCTCTTGGGGCAGGACACGCGCTCACCACCCCAAAACTTTCCACCCCCGCCGGAGATGCCCTCGGCATTAGGAGTTGGAGGTTTTCGGAAGGCGAACCAAGGGTAGCTCGCTGGGTCTAAGGCGCGTTGATTTCAAAGAGATGTCAACAAACTTGATGGTGCAGCCATAGCAATAAAGGGCAATTGAAGGAAAGCCATAGTCTTTTAGTCAGCAATATTCGGACACTTCCTCCCGTTCTACCCAGAGCCGGAGAAGTTATTTGATGATTTCCCACGTAAAAAGAATAACCTTTTGGCTCAATCGACCATCTATGTTGCGCGTAATCATCACAGTATTACACAATTCTAACCACAATAAAACCCGTCTAAAATCTACCTTCTAAACACCAGTCATACAAAATCACTTAAACGTAATTAAACCCATACAAAAATGACCTTGTCAGTTCCATTCAAAAAGACAATTGACCGGACAACTATGGGAATACGGCCCCGCCGAACACAATACACCATCGGATGTATGGTGGTACCAACATGAATATTCAGACGAGCATACCGACGTAACTTCACGCGCTTTTATGGTACAAGGTGGGCAGAATTCCAAACGGTTTAGACGTGGATAAGTAGGGATTTATCCATTCTTATATCTTGTTTTATAGATTTGTGGAGCTATTTCAGAGAAGAAGGTACTCTTCGAGGGGAAACTACGGTAGCCCACGAAATTCAAATTTACTTACATTTTTTGCATTCTGATTCATTTTGACTCGGTATTCAAAAGTGCCTGTAAATGGTCTATTTGAAATAAATGAGTTTGAGTTTACTCGACCATAGATCAGTATAATTAATTACACATGTCATGTAACTTGACATAAACAGTATAGTATTCATTTGATTAGAGCAATTTCTGTACCAACTATAATATTCAAGAATTGAAGTAATGGACCATAAACTAAAGCTATATAATACTTGCCTAATATCCATAAACTATGGCTTTGTGTCTTAAGCATCATTCATGTTTTACAAACAGATAGGCCAGAGATGTACATAACCTTAAAAAAGAATTACCATGGTCCTGGAACGCGAAGGGTAACTGAAGGAACACAGGTAAGTCAGTAAAAGTCTGATTCTCGCACTCCAGAGCAGATGAAGTCAATTGTGATTGGTAAAACGTTAAGTATCATAACCTGAAACTTGGAGGGTATGTTGTATGACATAGACATCCGATGAGAAAGGATTTTACGAAATTTTACCCCTAAAGGAGTGAAAAAGGGGGGCAATGTTTGTATGGAGATACCTACTTTTACGCGAGCGAAGCCGCTATTAGAAGCTAGTTTATTACAAAATATTGTACTTAAATTAACACTGGCTTATATTTTCTAAGTAGAAACACAGACTCTCTGATATTTGTTACACCTTTATACCTTTTAAAACCAATATTTTAAAACACGGAATTAAATTTGCTTCTCCTAAAACCTCTATAACCTATGGCTATTGTCTATTATAATGAGAACGATAACTCACACGTAGTTTCACTCTTGATTTCTAAGTAGGTAACATTAATTAGTAAGCGTTAAGTTGGTAGACACTTCAATGGTGGCCACAAGACAGGAGAAACTGGAAACGTAATGTTCTTTGACGTTTGTTTTGTTATAAAGTTGGTAGTTAATTTGCGCTGTGTTGGTATTTAACTAAAGAAAAGATAGATGATTTGTGTGGGTGAGGTAAATAGACCAACCAGGCAAGAACATCCATATTTTTTTTTTATTATATAGAGGCTCGCGTTTGACCACTATTTCACAGCGATTTATAAAAATATTTAAAAATAATATAACCTACTAAAGGACTTACAGTACTTTGATCTACTATTACTAAAGAGGTATGAAAATATTTTCTGAAAAAAAAACGAGACGGAAAAAATACAAGGGGAAAACAACCAAGGATAATAACTAACATGGTACTTTAAAAGCTTCTTGATAAAGTGAAAATTTATAAGCAATAATAATTGTCAAAAATGTATGAGATTGACTATCGAAATAGAACGTCATCATCATCAAAATCAAAATCATTTATTTCAAATAGACCATTTACAGGCACTTTTGAATAATCAAAATGTCGGACAGTCAAAAAAAGTGAAGCTAAATTGCACGTTCCAAAGCGTATATCTCTATGGAGAAGAACGTGCAAAAAAACTCCATGGACACTCTTTTAAAATCATTTTATGTGTTACAATAATTTTGGTTACACATTTATTGTCGCTACAATTAGATGAGCAGCACCATGTGGAAATGTAGCGAGAAAAAATAAAATAAAAATAGAAATTGAACTAAGCCACTGGCAGCAAAGAGATGACCAGTCTCAACTGAGGGCGCCCGTTCACGAGCATGACGCGTGCTTAGGCACATCATAATCTCTCAACCATTATGAAGGGAACAGAATTACCCAATAACACGAGCCACCATTCGCCAATTCAGCCAAAAGACATCCATTGCTGGACATAGCCTCCCCCAAGTACATCATAATGACAAATCCTATGCGATTTGCGTCTAACAAAATCCTGTGACACTCACTAGATCATCGATCTATCTTAGTTTCTTATGAAATAAGCCTTGAAGACATCTAAATTATGATTGGACTAGAAATTGTTCCAGTTCTTCAATGTACGCGGTCCTAATGCTGTGAGACTTCGTCAGCCAACTCGGTCTGTTGCAGTCCCCTGCTGAGTTTTGAATAAATAATTTTGTCCCAGTTATAATGTAATCCTCAATTCATCTCGCCTGTGCCTTCCGCGTAATTCTCTCCTAGCTTAGCATTATCTACTTATATATGGATGTGGGTTTCATGTGGCTAAGCTATACCATGTTTTCTTGTCAGACTAGGGTTTCAACTCAATTGTAATTTATCATTCATTTAATTTTTATTCACTGTTATCAAGTTAAATGACAGTTGAGGGTTAGCTTTTTTTTTGTTGTTGATTGCGCTTGACCAGTATCTCACCTAATGGAAAGCGATGAGGCGGCAAAGATGGAGCGCGCTTACTTAGAAGAAACCTATTCGCTCTTGTCTTAAACTTGATTCTCAGGTTGTAGCCATCAGGAAACACAGACTCAGGGAATTCCACTTCTTAGCTTTACGCACAATAAATGTAATCCCAAAACGTTTCGTGCGTTTATGTGGAATGTCCACTATGTTCTGGTAGTGCTTCGCCGTAAGCCTGGTGCTCCGATAATGAAACGGGCTTGGTGGAATTAGACTGCAATTCCGACGCACACTTCCCAAAATGTATCCGATAAAAACCCGACATGCTAGCAACTCGGCGTCGATGCTCAAGACTTTGAAGCCTTGAGTGATGAGTGCATCATTGCCAATGATCCACCTGGCTCGCCTTTCAAATTCTCAAGTGCACTATCTAAAGGTATCTGGCAGATCCGTCCTAAAGATGAGAGCAGTGCTCTATACACGAGAGTTAGCAGAAATACTGCGACAAATCACCGAGCAAGTAACAATTCCAATCTAACTAGTGAAAATTATATTAAAGAGGTATGATAGTCTATCTCTATTAATGATAAATTTTACTTGAGGGAAACGATTAAACTGACCTCCATAGCTCAGTTGATTCACTAGAACAGTTACGCTCATCCATGAACGTATTAATTCTTTTAAAAATTTCATTTGTAACAATGGAACGTTCTAGACTTTAATCATACTCACACTACTTACAACCATTTAACTATCCATCTTTTAGCCCCAATTACATATTTCCCACTGTAAACATAATTAAATCAACTAGATACAACATGAACCGTATTCATTGTTGAAAATGTTGTTGTTTCGAATAATTCTTCGTATAGTGTTACTAATTATTCGGATACCATCTACATGTGTGTTCGCACCTTTACGTGAAAGGTATGTGGGAACTATCTATTGTTTTACATAACTAATATGTACATTAGGTATTAATGTATTCGTGTACGAAAATGGGTTGTTTGAATTTGTGTGACTCAAGAGATGTGAGTCAGAAATGTCTGTCTTTGTGATTTGTTACCGTTTGATTTATTTTACTTTTACTACGTTGAATTTTAATAATGTTTTTTCTTATTTTATTGTATTTGTATACCTATGTCATCAACTTACCTTAATCTTAAAAACATTATTTTCGTGCTGGAGCATTCAACAAAAACCATAATTTTCAGGTGTAAGTATTGTAATTAATATTGGACCCAAAATAACTACCTGCGGCATTTAAAGCAAAATCTGACCAAATTCTAGAAACTTCAGACCAACTGCACGCGAATTACTTTAAATCATACATTTCAATACCATATCTTTCCCTTTCATCGTCATGAAAACACAATTATAACGCTAACATTCACTAAATAACTCATAATTATAACAAGAGCACGATCAAACGCTATAGATAGGCCACGTCTAGGGTGTATGCTTGGTGACGAGAGCGTTAGCGAGCGCGGTAACAGATGTTACCAGATTGCCCTAGGGAGAAAGGGCATCGTGTGGGGTACAACAATAGATGACTATTCGCTAGACAGGTCTCTAATGCCCATTTTCACCAACATTTTGCGACAAGATATTTCAGAAACCACAAAGCCAGACTAAATTGTAATCGCCGCGGGTTTAAAAAAAAAACGAGGTTACCTAGCAACGGACTTATAAAATATTTTTTACTTACACCAATTTCGGATTAGAAAACCACAGACAAGTATCAAAACAATTAAGAGCGAAGCTTCCGACGTGATTCGGCGAGTGGTTTGTGAAAACGGGCATTCGGTTGGAGCTAGGGTTAACCATATGGCTAGGTTCCAACAGTAAGCTCTTTAACTATGAACACAAACACCCACGCTAGCTCCTGACTCTGTATAATACCTTAGTAAGTACGTTTCCCGATGAACGAACACATTTTACTCTATCACGAATCTGGTTACTTCATTTAGTATCATGGCGTGGCGTGCTGACATGGCCCGCAATTAACTAGATTTTGTTACACCGGAGCGTATCAAATTATACGTTTGTTGTTGAGAAGGAATAACTGAAATAAGAGTATAAATTTGCCAAGAGTCCATATTTATGGAATTTAAATGTGCTTCAGATATCTCGCATTTTGGATTATGACAATCAATAAGATAATGAGCCACCTATTTAACATTAAATTCGGTAAATATATTTTGAACCTTTAACAAAAGTAAAAAAAAACTTTAATTTGGTAAAAGGTCCTCAAACTAAAACTACTAAGAAAAATAATAAGGTCAAAGAACCAGGTTTCATAAGATCAGATATCTAATAATAAATAGGTTTCTTCAAACACACGTGTACAACGTGCTACAATGTTTCGGATATGCTTGCAACGTACACCAAAAAAATTTCGTTTTCTTATAATTAACATTCAAAAGGTGCACTCTTTCGCTCATAGCTGCATACTTAATGAGTGTTTTGTTTGTTATTTTATTCGTAATAAATATTTATTAGCAATTTAGAGTACCCTACACGCTTTTAGACACGTCGTAAAGCAATGGAACTTGTCGTTCCGTGTATGTAATTTTTTTATTCTCTCTTTAGGGTTCCGTACCTCAAAAAGAAAAAAACGGGACCCTTATAGGATTACTTTGTTGTCTGTCTGTCTGGCTGCTTACCTTTTATCTCAGGAACACGTGGAGGTATCGAATTGAAATGAAAACTATATACTCAGCCAAGCGGTTCCTTGAAGCTGTGCAAATATTAAACTTCTAAGTTAACGAAAAAAAAGATACAGGCGTTTATGCCGTTGACCTAGAATCCTGAAATTTGGCATGAAGCAAGGTCTTATGGCACAAGTATAGAAAAAACTCTGAAAACTGAAAATGTGTAGGTACGTCACAAAAAAAAATGTGATCGAAAAACCTTCGAGACTCAATTCAGGAATTGAACTAATTACATAAATTAGTTTGTACGGCTCAGTGTGCGACTCCGACTCGAACTTTTTTTGTTCTTTTTTTATTTTTAGGCCCGTGTTTGACTAAAATTTAACCAATGATGTGATCTACGATGGAGCACGCTTGCTTAGAAGTAACCAATTTGATCTTAGCTTTAAGCACCCTAGGTTATCAGGAAACACGACTCCGGCAGGGAATTCCACTCCTTAGCTGTACAATTATCTGTTCATAATATGACATAAATAAAACGGTTAAATCTTGACGAAGACCAATTAAATATTGCACGAAGTAGCGATTTAAGTGTTTATTCGATGATAGATGTGTGGTACGACTAAATGGATTTAATAATAATTTAGCACATATTACAAGAAGCCAATGACACCGATGCCAGATAAGCTAAAAGAAAATCGTTTGCTTCACGGGTATATGAATAATATGATGAAGAAAGATACAACGCATTTGATTAAAAGAGAGGAAGAATGAAGATAGTGGTAAAAAAAGTTATGAATAATGGATACGTGAAGATTTGTAGGGAAGAGTGAAAGAATAAAGCAGTCAATCCTAAACATCATGGAAGAAGTGAAAGAAGTCGATCATGGCACAAAACCCAAGCGGAATCTAAATGCTGATAAATTGTTTAGTATTTTTATTGCAACCTCTCGGTGTAAGTAACAGCCTCACATTTCATAGTTCACATTACAGAATGCTCGCACAATATTACAATATCCATGTGATGTCCGCTGCGACTGCGCAACACGAAACTAATATTCAAATGATTTGTGGCTTGGAAAGTTAGCCATCATATTTACGCAATTTTCTATTGCTGGGTAAATATCAATGGAATAAGGTAAACGATTAGTGATCGTTAATATTTGAATTGCCTGTTTGAAGTTATCGTTTAGTACCTAATTTGCTACTCTATGTTATATTCTACATGTTATATTCTCTTTAAATTTATTAGTATTGTTAAGTAACTCAAAGGTGTTAATGTTTTCCTTATTTAACTCTGCGTTGATAGCTTTGTTTGATAGACAGATGAAGTTTTGATAGTCTATGACTC
Organism: Leucania comma; assembly: GCA_958295575.1. Taxonomy (NCBI): domain Eukaryota; kingdom Metazoa; phylum Arthropoda; class Insecta; order Lepidoptera; family Noctuidae; genus Leucania; species Leucania comma. The sequence goes on along the minus strand of OY282477.1, from coordinate 13,859,804 downwards.
TAAGTTATTACACTTCTTACACTTCATCAAATTTTTTATTACTCACAATCTGTGAAATCGCATGTTTGTAAAAACGTTAGGTGCTTTCTCGTATTCATCATTTTTTTCTTCTTTAGTGTTTGGTCATTATCATCATCATTTCAGCCAAAAGGCATCTATTGTGACTTAGATAAAGGCCTTCTATTCTTAACATCTTTTGTCTTTTTGTATTTTTCTTCATTTTGCAAATCAATTTTAGGAGCCACATTTTTTTTCTTATCACCTCACATATTTCGTAAACGTTACGATCAAAGCAAGCACATTACACAATTCCAACATAGTTCTCAGTGATAGATGGGCGAAGCGCATGCTCATTGATGTGCGGCAGACCGTGTGTGATGACGTCAGCGATGACGCTGCGCCGGAGTCGCGCTTTGAGCATGAAAGCGATAATGATGGCGGAATGAATATTAACGTTAACTTTGTATCATTAGAGTAGTAGAATAATGTACTGTAGTGGTTATAATGTTGTTGCAGATAGTTGTAAATCGGTTTTATACAGAAAATTGTTTTTAAAATCGATATTGAAAATATAGGAAGGCTCTAAAAACAGGCTCCGGAGCTTTTTGCCCGACAAAGCGTGACATAGATGCTATAAATAAATTCCTAACTGAAAAAAAAAATCTCCAGTTATGAAATCATCATACAGCGATCTCGGTAAAAAATTGGCTAAATTTTTTTACTGGTCTTCACTGTATACTATATTATCGATATTTGCAAAACAAACAACACTATTCTGTTCTTCATTAAAACCCTGTCTGGTTGTTTGTAATTTAGTCCAGTAGTAGTTAACAATCTCAAAATAAATCTGATAGTTTAATATTTTTTACTAAAGTGGACCGCTTACCGCCTTTTATTCTAACGATTCTACAATACATAGTGAATTGCTTACTTAGGGCGAGCAATACTATTTTAGGCATAGGCTTAAGAATTTTATTTAAAATTCTTAGGACTGTTATGGTATGTCACCTCAAAAAACCGTGGATATCAATTAAAACCATTATTTAAGAATAGGAAATCCAGGAAAAACTTATTTGAAATGCAATAGAGAATGAAAAGTACTTGATTGCATAAAACTACCTCAGTAACAGGTTGTCAAGCAATGGACGGTAATTATTTCCGACTCTCGACTTTTATTGAGATAAACTGATCGTATAGATACTTGATGAAGTTAGTTAAATAAAGTTTGTCAAGGTAATAAAAGGAGTAGGTGCAGAATTGCTTAATAGATACCTAGAGACGATTTTTAAATACGTAAAACGGTTAAGTATTATAACGATAAAGTACTTATAGCCTTTTGTAATCTGTGCATCAATATACTGGTGCACAATCTAAAGAAGTGCATCAATCTACCCGATATCTGCCAAAATTTAGATTGAACAATTTATGGTATGTTGAAATAAATAAAATCATTCATTTGGGACAAACAGTCTTTCTAGAATTATTTATAATTAAAAAATTATAAAAGAAACTAAATAAACTATGCCTCCCTGTACATTATGCTTATTTCATACATTATACATTCATCATATATCTATATATTTTGCTAGCCATAACACCCCAAAATTACAAGCGATATGTTCCTAAAAATATTGAAAAAATAAGACGTATTATTTAGAAATTAAGTTCCAAAAAAAAAATTGATATTGTGTAACTCATTCCATCCCAAAAACACTCAAATTACAAAGCAATAAATTAAATACAGTAAGTACCTCTTTATATTCTGAGACCGATTTGCAAAAATCTCAGGGTCACCTTTTCCAAGAACGTATGAGAAAGAATACCATTGATCAGCCAGCGATGGGAACGTGGGATCTGATTTACATATTCATACTGTTACAAGAATTGATGTAGGCAGAAGCGAAGGAGGACAGGATGTCGAAAATATTGAATTAAGATTAGTTATTGGGACTGAGAATTTAGTTAACGTTTATAGTAAGACTTGGTTTATAATGATCGAAGGTAAATGATTGGAAGTAGACTATTACAATAAAATGGTCTTTGTCGATTTATTCACTAAGGCTGCGTGGACAAAAGTTGGTTTGGTTTGGTGCCAAAGGTTGACTGGTAGAGAATGCTTTGTTGCGTCTCCCTATGTACCACTACTGTACATGAAGTTTAAATAAATAAATAAATTGTTCGAAAGAGATGCTATAGCCCTGAAACGTAAAGAGTAACCGAGGGAAAACAGGTTGGTTTTAGTCCGTTAAAGTCTGAAACTCTCTCGTTCCACCCGGAGCAAGAAAAGGTTGATGATATTTCACCTCAAAAACTATTCAATAGTAATTAAAATTTTCTCATAAGCGAACAATTTACAGAACGGTAACGGTATTAGTGTACTCGTACAAGGTTGAGTTTAAATATACCTACTTGTCTAGACATGAAAAAAGACAAGTACTAATAAGTAACACTATTATTTACAAACTTTATTAGAAGGCAAATTAATTGGAATTGGTTGAAAGGAAAATTTTCCACAAACGAATTAACAAAGTTGGTTAATAAATTTCAAATGCGCTCAACAAGTCTGTTTTAGGTTAGGTCAATCATAAAATCAATAATGCTGTTACACTACCCAATGACTTACATCAACGTTATTATTTTATCAAATTACTAAATTGGATAGCATCCTTTTATAATATTTCAGTCAAACAAATTATTTGGATTCTTAACTAAGAGCGTTTTGTTTAGGCACGCGTACGATATGTCACGTGATCAACTCTAATCTTTTCGTACTTCAGTTGTATGTTTTTTATTATTAACTTTTAACCAATCAAGGTAGTGATATTTTATGTACTGATCTAAAAAAAATCTGTATGTGAAGACGAAAGCTGGTTTAAATCAAACTGTAGGAGACCTTTAATGGAAACCTATTGAACCGGGTTCGGGTCCGGTCCTGGAAAGCAACAGGTGACCGAAGGACACTGGTTTGTTTTAGTTAGTAAAAATCTAACATGCTCTAGAAAACATTGATATAGCCATAATACATACTCATAAAGCGTCTTGACCTAAGATAACAATAATCACTAAATAATGTATGAAACCAATCATATAGTAGTCGTCCTTGTAATATTAATCAGTATTTACACAAAGGTTCCTCCGATCAATATTGTTAATGGAACTGTAATGGACGATTTGAAGTGGGGATGATAGGCCCTTACTGAAATGTTTATGATGATTATAAAGAATAGTGACTACCAGAAATCATCATTGAAATTAGGTTTGATTGGCTTGATTTGAGTTATATGATTTATGTCATCATGTCATCTGTTTGATATCTGTAAACTTCTACAATCGCACCTCATTTATCTGAATTGTCTGCGACACTCCTTACGTTAGCGGTCTCACACAAGAACACGTCTATCTGAATGAAAATTATCGGTTTTTCGGCTTAGTAATTAACCCAAAAATTGCTTTTGAACCATTCAGCAGCGCTGTCTTAACATCCTAAGACAAAATTCCATCAGCATCATCGTCATCTTTATAGAACTCGATTTTCAATTGTGGAATAATGTCATGTATGAGCAGTTAGTTATCCGCCTATCTGTCCATTAAAAATCCAATATATGTTGTACACATTATAAATCTTTAAAGTCAAGTGAGAACAGAGTCCAGCTTGTCAAGTTACTAGCCGATACCCGTAAACAATGCAAGTCTAATGAGTTCATTGCAAACATAAATTATTATAAGGTTCAAGAGAAACTGTCGACTCTATAAAATAATAGAAAATTCTGTCAGGAATCGCATCGATTTGTTATCCTTTATAAAAGCAAGGCTATACTTACTATTTCTCTTATTGGTATCGCTTTTACTTCGTGATATTGCAGAAGACCGGGAAAGTGGAGAGAAGAACGGCTTGTCCTGAAGAGCTGCATAATATATAACCAGTCACTTCTCATCATCATCATTCCAGCCGAAATACTTCTACTACTGGATATAGGCCAAGTATCGCCACAACGACCAGTCAGGTGAATTCGTATCAACTGATCAAAATTAATATGTCATTTGAGTTATATTTTTTCGGAGAATTTATGATAATAGGAAGATTTTTTGTTGAATTCAATGGGCAGAAGCAGAATTTAAAATATGATCACACCATTTGGATACACCCGATAAAAGTACTAAACACCTAGAAACTCATTACTACCACAATGTAAGATTTTTATTGCTGATCGAAAATATACGACATTTTACGATATTGAACGTTTTCGAATATTTCCCTATACATATTACGTTTATGAGCCGTTGCGTTTGCTGTCAGCGGCGTAAGTGCAATTTTCACAAGATACTAAAATTGTCTGCAAGTGAACATGCATTTTGTTGCTACATGTTATATTTTATTGTTTACGGTTCTGCATGATAGGTTTTTCTTGTGAGGACATTAGCGATATAATTTGTAATTTTACTAAAGATTTTTTTTGTGGAATAAATGCGTAATAACAGTGAGTCTAAGTGACAGGGTCGATTAACAACAAGGTTAAGCAACGCTTACTAAGGTCAATTTATGAATGGGTGACTATTTAAAAATACTGGGACCCTTTCGTGCTTTAGAAAGCATACAAAGCCTTAATAAAAAGCATTAACACCTATCTGGTGCAATGGGTTACACCAGATTTTAAAGGTATATTAATATTAAGTAAATTAAAAATTTACTTAATGTTCAACGGATTTGGAAAATTATTTCTTTAAGCGATTTTGAATTAAATTACTTTTTGGTACATATAATAAAAAAAAAAAATGAATCAATTACTCATTTGTAGAGTTCGACTTTCGTTACAGACAATCAGAAGTCAAGGAAATCTAACAATAAACTTGCCAAGGGAAGTTAAAAAGGCTAACGTAATTAAAAAGAATGCTCGCCACATTGAATGAGAGCCATTCGAACCACACTAGGCACAAAGTATATACTGATACGTCCTTCACTAAGTAAAGTTAAGCAACTCCCTAACTAGGTCAGTCATTAGATGGGTGACCGATACACCGGATGGCAGCTATATTTTAAAGACTCGTGCACTTATCTTGACCAATATCGTTAGTTTTATCTGACAGATAATGTTAGAGGCTTTTAACGACTATAATATATAAGACCACGGTAGCTCTTAGCGTTTTCTCGGTTTTAGTTAAAGTTATTAACCCAATATTATGTCTGCGTTTATAGTACAAACATACATTAGCATAATCGGACTCAAGTCTCTTTTATAAGGGCGCCTTCAATTAGCCACAAAGTACCAAGCGATGGCAGCGCAGCTGCAGCGCTACTGCCGCTGCTTTGTTATTCCATAGATTTAAAACACGCGCAGCTGCAGCGCGGATGTAGCGGAGCATTCGCGCTGCTGTCGCGCTGCTGTCGTGCTGCTGTCGCGCTGCTGTCGCGCTGCTGTCGCGCTGCTGTCGCGCTGCTGTCGCGCTGCTGTCGCGCTGCTGTCGCGCTGCTGTCGCGCTGCTGTCGCGCTGCTGTCGCGCTGCTGTCGCGCTGCTGTCGCGCTGCTGTCGCGCTGCTGTCACGCTGCTGTCGGGCTGCTGTCACGCTGCTGTCGCGCGGTTATCGCGCTGCTGTCGCGCTACTGTCGCGTTACTGTGACGCTGCTGTCGCGCTGCTGTCACGCATTTTATTTATATGGAATTACAAAGCAGCGCGGCAGCGCTGCAGCCAATATTCACCATACGGGCCCAGTGTGGATTAGTGGATGTCACATGTCTTGGAATTATTGTTTCTAGGACATGCCGGTTTCCTCATAATATTATCTTTCACCTTTATCAGGATGTTTGCGTTTAATTTAGACACATTTTCAGCGGCTTCAAAATTAATATTACCTATGTCTCTCTTAGCAGTCATCGATGAAAATACCTACGTACTCAAATCAATACTTTAAGTAAAAAGTGTTTATAGTTTAATATTTAAGTTTTCTACGTATTATATGAGTATTCAAGAAAATACTTCAAGAAATTAAAATAAAACTTTTTTTAAACCAGCTTTTATTGAAATGCTAAAAAGAATGAAATAAACTTTTGTTCTGTGTTTCTCGCGCGCCTCAAAGAGCTATCAGCAAAGTTGACAAGCCCTTCTAAGTCGATGCCTGCCAAGATCGCGTGAGTTTGTTCTAAAGAGTTACCGTGGCTTTGGGACGCAAAGTAACCAAAGGAACACATGTGGGCTTTAGTCAGTAAAAGTCTGACACACTCTCTCACTCCGCCCAGAGCTGGCGAATTCATTTAATGATATCGCACAAAATAAAAAGGTAATGGTGGCGCATCTTCTTGTCCGATGATCTTATGATGTTTGGCTGTGGTTCGCAACAGATTTATTCTTATTTATAGTTGATTTGAAGTTTCTACATTTACTAATTATTTATATTATTTTTATTGCGAAAATTCTTTATATGAAAAAGAAATCTGTTTAGATTAGATACTCGTAATAACTCTTTCAAAGATCGAACAAATCCTCATCATTAAAAAAGTTATTACATAACCAACTCTATCTTTAAACAATAAAGTTTAATTTAGCAAATCTCGGCATCTATCGCACGCGCCGATGCGTAAGCGCATCTCGGCACTACATCTATGTATGTTTTTCGCAACAACACACAGTCTTTACGGTCGGGTGGTATAGACGTTGCATAGAAATTGTATTTCAATTCTACTGTTTTACGAAACTCTATTCATTAGGTACTAATAAATGATTGAAACAGTATGTACTCGTATGTACTTGCGCATATGAGAAGTGATTGCATGCAAATGGGTGGCGGTTTTTGAATACTATACAACGTTAATTTAAATATATACGAAACCCAAAACACGTGTCTAGTATTTTTACTTAAAGAATATATGTTCAAAATTTCATAACTGTATTATGAAAAATCACAAAGTTATAAGCTTGTTATGTTACCTGGTTGTCCGCACAAATAGATGGTCAACGGGTCATGCTGCCAACTGAGGGGTTGTTCTGCTACCGAACCCAGCTGTCCGCTGCCGTCTAATGCCCGCTATGATCTGCCGTGGCCTGTAATGTACTTAGTGTTGGTGATGTCCGACTTGTGAAAATTAATACATGCGCAAATTAATTCGAGTTTAAAAGAACAAGTACTTTATTTTAAATTTTTATCTATTATTATCGCTGCATATTTCTCTTTCTTGCTTGCACGCTTGACAATTTGGCACATCATGCACAACCCAGGACAACACGATAGTCCTTGGATAGACTGTTAAAGATCTACTGGCACGTTAGATTCAGTATTAGATGTTAATATTTAAGTCACCATTGTTAAATTAGTTAAGTAGCAACACGAAGCGACTCTTTTAGGCGCTATCCTTACCATCTCTTGCTCGTTTGCTTCTCAATCAGCGCGAGACACCGACTAGATTTATTTTCGTCACTCCATTGTCTAAACTCGGGGTAGGTTTTTAGTCAGTAAGAGTCTGACACTACTTCCCGCTCCACCCAAGGGCGGGATTTGTCATTGGATGATTTTACCTACCATAAAAAAAAACTAGTTATAGTCGGTTATATGTTCTTTAATGATTACAACTACCAATGGGTCACTGTGTAACAAATGTATACTGTTCACTGCCAGTTGGCGTTTAAGGATGGAGGGAGGATAAAAGGGGACAGGCAGAATGTCGAGAACTCTATGCTATACGTATCAACCATAAATGTGCTGAAAATGTTGCACTAACACCCGCCACACGAATCAAAATTGAGTACCTAGGTGGTAATAGCATGATGTAATCGGTGTATTAAAAAAGAAAATGCCCCTAAAGGTGGGTCTAGAGGAGCCGAGAACGAGCGGAGCACGAACCGAGATCAAGTGAGGACTCTAGAGGAGCCAAGCACGAGTGACACTAAACGAATTTGAGTTCGCCTCGTCCTCGGCTCTTCTAGCTTAAGGTGGATGATCTTTAAAAAGAGCTAAACGCAGGCAACGGCGCTCACGCCGCAGCCGCCGCCGTAATTCCGATCCAAATTTCCGGCCAACGTAGGCGCGGGCTTGCGGACGGCGGGCCGTCCGCAAGCCCGCGCATACGTTGTCCGTTTGTCCGGTAACAGACCGGACCGAGCCCAAGTCATTTACGGCGCGCACTGTTCCCGTGCGCCTTAAGGAGTTGTCAGCAAACCGTAGGGGCCCAGTAGGGTCGAGGCCTAGTCTGGGGCTCTGGGAAGGTATGAAAATGCATACCAGGGCCCTGGAACCAAGGCAAGGAAGGAACAGGGTAGGTTTTTAGTCAGTAAGAGTCTGACACTATTTCCCGCTCCACCCAAGGGCGGGATTTGTCATTGGATGATTTTACCTACCATAAAAAAAGCACTCTCCCAGCGGTTACACAAATGGTTAGCATTTGTTCAGCCAGTGTGTCACTGCGCGTTTCAATAGTTAGACTGCATCAATGTTCTAGTGATGCGCAAAAAGATTTTTTTTTTCATATGTTCCACCGTGTTCTCCGGGTGGTCAATACAATGAACGTTTCTCTTCCCGGAATCAGGTGCAGCAATCTCTCGAACTTACCATGTCCGATGTGGGCCTGTGACCTGCGGAAGGTGTGGACGTCGTGACGTCTCTCCAACCACTCTTCAAAGAGAGGATTTACCGTCATGATTGTGGCATGCCCAGAGTTTATATGTCTATGTACGCACCTACAAGAATAATTTCAAGTATAGACAAAAAAAAAACTAACAAAGTGCGGGTGTATATATGGTGACTGGTAATTAGTGAACGATAATTAAACACGTGATTGTACTCATGATAACAAACAACTTTTACTACAGGACCAAAACAGAAATCGCAAAAAAAATCTGCTGGTCAGTACATTTGTGTTCGCCTAACTGGTCAAAATGTACTGAACTTGGCTGATTTTTTTTTTGTTGTTTTTAGTTTGTTTGTACAATCATCAATTTAAGTATCGTTCACTAATTACCAGTCACCCTATATAAGCCTCAAACATTCAAGTCTGCATACTGGCTGTAGAGAATACAAGAATTTGATAGGCATGTGCAATTATATCGCACACAATGCCGTCGCCTACGCAACATCCTCCCAGCGCTATCCATTCGTTCCGCCAGTGTGTCACCACGTATTTCACAAGTTTGTCACGCGGTTCTGCCATGTGGAGCGAACTCAACGTTTCCGCCTATTGTTACCGACGACTGAGGATCTAATGAATTACTGCGTGTAAATTACTTTTACTACTAAACGTAAGTGCCGAGTGATGGGGAATTTATAGTATTAGGTAAGTTAAATATGGTTCTTTGTCTTCATGATTTTATGGTAGACTGTAGATATTGGGTTTACGTAAGGTGGTATTGTGGACTAGTTAACAAGGTAAACGCAATGGCGGACCAGCATGAACTGTCCTGACTTACGAGTTGTAGGTCGCGGGTTTAAACCAAGCCAGGCGCATTACTTTGTGTAATTTATTTCAACACTACTGCTCTCAAAACGGTGAAGGAAAACATCGTGAAGAAACCCGATGTTCTAGAAATAAAAATTCGAAGACCTGTGACATCCATCAGTGTGGACCGGCGTGGTAGATTATATTGCCCCTCCCAGAGGAGGGTAGAGTTCCAGTAATGCGAACATTATATGGCACATTATGCTTATGCTAACAATGTGATAAGTAAATAATAGTTGCATCGCCTAAAATAGGCTAATTGACTGATTTTTGGAATCGATTTCATATTAATAAGTATTATTTATAAAGTCCAGAAAAAGTGTTTTATTTCAGTTCTTGTAAATATTTACATAAAAAATAGCATACAAAGTTGTACTACTCAAATATTAACGCCATATTTGAAAATACGCATCAAATCATGTTCGGTAACGTTACAGGCCAGTAAATAAACATACGAACTCAAAAGGAATATCAGTCAATGACAGGCATATTTACAGATTTGTGACATTCAAATAGATTCAGCCAATAGCGACCGTTTTCAAAAACATGGCGCTAGCTAAAATAAAATAAAAATTTTATCATTTTTTTTTTATAGTACATTATTTTTTAGGTATATTGGTACAAATCGCTTTTGAACTCCATAATCTATGCAGATGACAATAATATCCACTTATTTTTCATATTCTCAAATAGCCTATTATCAAAAACTTATTTCTCATCTTCGTCTTGAAAACAAAAACTGTGAAATTTAGCTCTCTATGTTCAAAGATTTAGACAGTTTGTTAGTCAGAGGGTTGATGAAGCCAGATATTATAAGTAGATAGTATAAAATAAAGTTGACAGCAGTTTTTCGACATCATATTAAAGATTGTGTTTAGGTAATTATGTATTTATTGGTTTTAATGAATGTGTGTTTACATTCCTTCATTTTTCTTTAATTCTCTATTGTATACTAACACAAGATAAACTATGATACTAGTTTGTGTTCATGACTTAATTTGAAGTTGAGTTTTTTTTTTCAGTAAACCTCTGATTAGAATGAATAGAAAAGTTTTATCACTTACTTATCATCGTTCACACTAGAATTAGAGGCCATTATAACTTCAACTTAACCAACCAAAACAACCAAACTAAAGAAACCTTTTACCAGCGGGTCATCAACGGAGAAAGTAAGGTTACCTACTATACATGGGAGTTTCCTTCGCTTACATACAATGTGTATGGCTGGAAAAGTCTATTGATGAAGAAAGCATTTAGCATTTAACTACTGCGAAGGTATATTTTTTCGAAGAACGGAAATTTTTAAGATACTAGTTTTATTTTATGTTTGATCACTGGTATTTATAAACAAGTAAAACCAATTACTTGAGTAAAAGTAACTACTTAAGTAACAATTTGTATTCTATAAATAAGAAAAAAAAATCTAGAAAGATTTCTAACATCAAGTAATTACTGAATAATAAAGTATTTAGCATCAAGTAATTACTTCATTATGAATACGGGTGTACCAAAGTGTTGCCCAAGCACGAGTCGTGCACAGTTGCAGACCGATAAAATAATTTGTGTCTCGCAGCTAAAAGCAGAATGAGATTCGCGTATAACTGAGTTTTTTGTTCGCCAGCTTTGAGTGATATTATGATACAGTTCCGATATCGATTTTTTTTTGTGAGGTTGGAATTCTTCTAATGATTTGTCCCGGTGTTTGGTAGCGGGATGTCAGAAATTTACTGACTAAAACTATATTCTTTCAGTTGCTGGACCACGGGTTTTCTTTCAGGAATTCCGCATGGTCCCAGCAAGCATCGACCCTGCTGGATCCTGACGGTTTTGCTGACATCTCTTTCAAACGAGTTTGGTATATTACAATTCTCTTTGCTACGCGCCATTGACGACTTAGGCTCGGTCCGACTTAGGTCGAGCTAGACGGCGTTCTACCCATTGCTCGTCCACAAACCCACGCCTACAGTGGCTGTAAATTGGGGTCAGGGTCCCCATGGCTGGGGCGTGAGAAAGTCTATTCGCATTACTGTTTCTCAGAAGGAGTCAACCGCCTGCCATTCCTCCTCTTTTCAGACCACTGCCTGTACCAAGAACTGGCGCATGAGATCGTTTTTTTCTTCAATTCTGTCCTGTAAACCGTCACGTTATCACAGACTCCCGTTTCTTTTATAACAATCCTCACATAATCCATCCATCTTTTCTTTGGCCTGCCTCTCCCTCTTCATCGTTTCACATGTGAACCTGCCCTCACAGGCTTAAAACAGCTGACCCAAAAACCATGGCAATAGTAACTACCTAACAGTTTCGTAAGCGGAAACGCCTCAAGTTCCGCGAATTAGTTACTAGCCAGCGAGCCTACTTTAAATTCATCTGGCTGTAAACAATGCTAGCAGTGTTTCCTGCCTTTTCTTAGATGGACGTATTGTGTTAGGAGAGTGCTTCACTGCTTATACCTTTTTAAAACGTAGGAAAGTTTTGGGGTCAATGTCTCGCTTTATTTTTGCTTGAACTGTCAGGCGGCCATCTTTGAAATAGTGACATAATTAATTTGTTATGTGTGGTGACCATAAATAAATACTTTGCGTTCCAAATGAGAATAGGATCGATTGCCATGTTGTGACGTCACGTCGTACTGTCAAATCGAAGAAACTTTGGCAAAATTGAAGAATTCTGAAATGAGTAAAATTGAAGAACTGGATACTGATTAAACTTTTCTCGTTCACAGTTCGTAAATAAATTAAAATTTTCGTAAATAAATTAAAATTTTAAAATTTCGTTCCTCGATTTGACAGTAAATCGTCAAATCGAGCAATGTTATTATACTTCATCGCAATAGCAATACAAATTACAAATGGAGATATGTAATGTTTCTTTCTCTTTATTCTTAAGTTAAATCTATGCTTCATCAATCATCATGTATTTGGGTTGATTGTGGGTAGCACAAATGCTAGCAACAGAAATTATATATAGAAATAACCAGAAAAGGGTCACATACAATAATGATTTATTATCCCATAAGAGATACTATGAAAATGAAGAATATGTACGAATATGTATTCTAAGGCTTATTGTTCACGGACGCATAGCTTCATAGACGCGTATTCGTCATAAAGCCGGGTGCAGACTGTTGTAACGCAACATGTAACGTAACATGAAAAGAGCATTTCATAAGTGTGGACGCAACGCGTGCACAAACCAAGCATGTACCTATTATAGTTGAAATGCTCTGTTCGCGCGCGTAGTGTGCACGTTCGTTTGATCACAATGTTAAAATTCTGTTACATTGCATGATGCATTGCGACAATGTGGACGGCAAATTCTTTCATTGCGTGTTACATTGCATGTTACGACTTTATAAGCTTGATGTACACCTGCATGAAGCTTACATACAAAACCTATGAAAGTCTGTCGAGGAAGCTGCAACGACATGACGTTTTTTTTTATGGTATGTAAAATCATCCAATAACATCCCCTGCCCTTGGGCGGAGCGGGAGATAGTGTCAGACTCTTACTAACTAAAAACCTACCCCGTTTCTTCATTGCCTTGGTTCCAGGGCCCTGTTATGCATTATCATATCTCCCCAGAGCCCCAGAGAACGACATGATGGTACGAAGCTGTTGCTTCGTCGACAGAGTTTCCTAGTTTGACACTCTTGTAAACTCTGACACTATTGTAATAGCAGGCTCGAGGAACTGGTCCTTACCAAACGGGTGGACGAAGAACTACCCATTGCTCGTGGTCTCCAAGCCCGCGTCTACGGTAGTCGAAAATTGCACACTGACCAGTACCTACATAATTATGTATATGGAAATCTCTTGTAGTTACGTCTTAGTACATGTTTGATTGATAGGTCTCCATTGTTTAGTAATCTCATAGATTTCACTATAAATCTTATTAGTAGATACAATAGAGAAGGGTTCATAATAGCCTTGTATGTGGCTATGTTTTGTAGTGGTTCAATACAGAAAATTCTATTTGTCAATTTTAATTAGAATAGTGCCAAGTTTCAAGTTTATAAACCAAAGAAATAAGAATCCTCCATATAATCTTTAAACCTATAAATTGTTCTATTTAGGGTAGTTATTTAAATTGTACATTTTGATACAAGCGTAGAAAGTTTACTATTTCGACCGAGGCGAAATTTGCAGGAGCCGTAGGCGAATGTGTTATGATGCCGAGTGCTGCAGTGAGAAATTTACACGTACATCAAACGATATTTTTCAATACACTTCGACTCAGGGGGGTTCACGCGTGCCTCGTAGGAGTCGGCGCGCGCTTAGCGTGCATCTATTTAAGTATACATATGTTATATAATTAAATTGTATTTATAATTCACATGTATGTATATCTTTGTCGTATTTTATTTTTAAATTTAATATTTCATCTGTCACTCTTTCTTTGCACCACCTAAAGTTTGACTGACAGTAAATACCTAACACATTAAGTCCGCCGCAGTACTTTTGTGTGAATAAAGAATCAAATAAATAAATATACAGATATATTTTATTCTCCGACCATGAAGAAGAAGAATAAATATAAACTTTATAGTACATTGCAGTAGTCGATTCAGTCACATAGCGTCATTACATTAAACTTTTTGCTAAAGCAATTTATTCACGTTATTTATCTTAATAAATCTCAGTAAATTAACATTTTGCAACCAAGTTGCTTTAATTTAATCTTTTAGCCAGTTTTGATCGAAATGTATGTATTTTGTATGCGAATTGAAGGACTCAATGGGACCAAATTACTAGGATTTAGGTTGCTTATGTGCACAATTCTTGTATGAGTGGGTATCGAGATTGTGAGATGAAATAACGGCTTATTCCGATCCTTATCTTTTGGAGATTTATCGTTGATTGAAATGCCAAAGGTGATATATTGTTATCATATAAATTGGAATAAGTAAAGCGTGAGGGTTCGTGAATATCAGATCTATTTACAAGGTTGAGCACTTGCTATTGTTTTCGTAATGTTTAGGTGAGATATCTAGGTATGGTTTAGCTTAATAATTTAAAGAGCATATTTTTCCTCTTTCATCGTTGTTTTGTTTCTGATTTATCAACGAAAATAATACCTACTCCTGCTACTTTAAGTTGATAAATACAGACAGTTGCATCAATCGGGCACCCTTCTCACATTAAACTAGGTGTAACTAGTTGATGACATTGTTCAGAAAAAGGCGTAACCAGTTGAAGCTGTCCAGAAAAAGGCGTAACCAATTGATGATGCTGTCCATAAAAAGGCGTAATCAGTTGATGACGCTGACAAGCTGCATATTATATAGGGCACTGGGCAACTTTGCAATGTTACGTTAGATTGAGCTATACGCGTCATTTTGGGGGATATTTTTTCCCCAGATATATCTGAGGCATTAAGCTATATTCATTCGATTACGATCACCCATTCTATAACCCATTAAAAATCAAAAATAAATACCTACCTAAATTAATTTACCCACAACCACAACGAACTCCAATTCAATTAAGCAGAACAACGACAAAAAAAACAGAGCTCAAAGCTAAACAGTTTATAAATGCAATTCTAATTGAATCTCACTTTAAGTCACAACGTAATATGAATCCGAATGAATTCCCACACTTGTCTCATAATTCATAAGAGAATGCTAAGCCATAAATGTATTCATTGCTATGTATCCGGCTCTTAATGAATTTGTCGCATACGAATTAATAAAACTGTGATAGAAACTGTCGCTCTGTTTTGATTTTAACCGAGTTCGAAAAGGAGGTTTCATGTTCGGCTGTATGTATTTTTTTTTTATGTATGTTCACCAATATCTCTGTCAATTGTGGACCGATTTCGAAAATTTTAATTTTAATTAAAAGAACATACTTCTGGATTGATCCCATGAAAATATATTTTTGATCTGATGATGAACTTCGAAGATATAGAACAAAACTCTTCAAAAAATCATAGCGAAACTGTCGTTTTTATATGCTTGTGTTCACCGATATCACGGTCAATTGTTGACCGATTTTAATTTTTTTTTTATTTTGAATGAAAGATTAAAACCCTAATTTGGTCCCATAGAAATATTGTTTTGATCTGATGATGAACTTCGAAGATATAGAACGGAACTCTTTAACAAATCATAGCAGAACTGTCATTACAAGTAAAACTGCTTTGTTTATACATTCAGTCGGCGTTAAATAACGAAGAGACCAAACTTATAGAGACACCGATTTCCGAAATTAAAGTAATTTTGCACTTTTTTGTGTTTTTTTTTTTACTTTGAAGTCGGTTGTATTTTTTTGTAAAAAGATTGTTTAACGGGCAATCATCTTATCATAAGAAAGGGAATTTCTTATCAAGATCGCATCGGGGATTTAGATATCCGCAAGAGAAGCAAGGTACCTGACATAGTCCGAAGAAAGCAAGGTACCTGACATAGTCCGAAGAATCGCTAAACTTAAGTAAAAGTGTTCAGGACACATTGCTCGCAGAACATATATTATGGTCGATGGGGACGATAGGTTCTAGATAGATGACCACGTACCGGAAGACTCAGCGTTGGAAGGCCTCCTACAAGTTGGATCGATGACCTAGTGAGGGTCAAAGGAATCACTGGTCACAGAACTGGTCGGCGCAATTCTTTGTGTAATTTATGTCATCACCACTGCTCTCAAAACGATGAAAGAAAATATCGTGAGAAATCCAGCATGTCCTAGAACCAAAAAATACATGTGACATTCACCAACCCGCACTAGGCCCGTGTGGTGGATTACGGCCCATTTCTTCTCCTGCTTAAAATTTGGCAGGTACATAGGTTCCTTATAGGATGTAGACGTCTGCTAAGAAGGAATTTTACGAAACTACACCCCTAAGAGTGTTTTCATTATCATGCGGAATTGCGGCTTTCGTCACGCATGCGGAGCAACCGCATGCTTATGTTATTTTCAGACAAGTATTTATTGTAACTTAAGGCGGGTAAAACGGGGGTTGGAAGTTTGTATAAAGAAACCGAGTTTCACATGGGCGAAGCCGCTGATAGTAGCTAGTAATTAATATATCAAAAATAGTGTGATTGAGCAATTAGTCGCAGCGAACAAATATTTGTATGGCCCACAGATAGTTGTACCGGGTTTGGATGTATGTGAATATAAATGTTTGTAAACGCAACCACGATAATGTAGTACCTAAATCCAAGTGTAGGCAATGTTTCTAAAAAGAAATAAAGTGAGATCATTTCTATATTGATCACGAATTCATTAAAACTGTAGGCTACTGTGTAAAAACAAAATGAAACAAATTGAAACACTTGTCCTCACTTGTTATTCATTAGGTTACACCTAAAACTATTAAATCTAGTTAGCAATAATTATGCAAAATAAACGAATAATTATATTCCAACTTGACTTTAATTTGACCATAAAGTAGTGTGGGGAAGCGACGCCTTTTGGTTTCGACAGAGACCAAAATTGGAACCGATACCAAGTTTAAGAAAAAATTGGAAGTAGTATATTTTTCCTAAATTTATTTGAATACAAACATTAATATCATTTGTTCATGAGCTCGTATTAGCAGACCTAGTTCAAGGGCTGCGTGTTGAATTACAGGCTCCAAGCTCATTTCAAAGTTCGGCAGCACATGTCAAATTAGGCACATTTTAATATAAGGTAATAATATTATGACAGTCAGCAATTTAAATTTATATTGAATGAACAATTGAATTGTTTTTGGTGTAATAAATGATTATCTAAATGGTTGATAAAACTATAACCTAGCCGTCTTAATGTCAAGAGTAAATAGAATACTTCTAGGCAAGCGTGCTTCATTGTCAACCATATATCGCATAATCAGGATACTTTGACCCTAGCTAGAATCAATAGATTCATAGCAAACAGTGTCTCATATTTATATTGATTAGCAAAAAAGGCAAAGTAACCCGATTGTACCAGTAGTTGTCAAACGCGAATCTATCCGTAAAAGAAAAATAGTGAAAACGTCTTCACTTCGAGCAGTTCATTAACCTGTAGTCACAGTAAAACCCTTTTTTATTTTTCAAACACCGTCATAATAATTATGGTTTTACCACTGATTATATTTACGGACATACTAAACCATTTCCTTTAAAACTGTTTTATGGGAAAGATTAAAAATACAGTGCGTGCGTAAATATACAGTTATCACTGCTTTTAAAATACTAAAACTTATGAAACATTGCTTTTGTAACTATCGATATAACTACAGTTAGAACTACAAAGGAATGTTTGAATAAGTTAAAACATGGATTCTCGTCCGATAAATCACTTGATTTTCAATTGATTTATGGTACAGATATTTTGTTTATTCAAACAATCGAATAAACTAGTTTTGTTTCTAATTAAAAGTTAGTCGAGCTGGTATCATATATTAAGCCGATACTAAAAACTGTGCCGAGGCCAAGCGTGTCCGGTCTCTGCACCGGTGGCTGCCGAGTTTCTCAGTGGGATCTTAATTAATTCGGACAGGCGTCCATTCATATGAATGTGTTTGGTAGCAATCTCGTATTATGCGCTTTTAATGTAGCCCGCTACGTGGTGTGGAAAGAACTTTTACATATTATTTTAGATTTACATATAAATTGAATTCGCCGTTTTAAGTATGTAGTAAAGCAAAGCAGATATTGAATGGAAGAATTGAAGCATGCTGCCTTATTTTGTTTCTCAAAATACGAAAAAAATCTTTTGACTTTTGTTAAAATGTTACTAAGACTTGAGGTACTTAAAGCGGTAGATAATGAAACTAAAATAATTTGTTTGCAATTCAACAAATACAATACCAACGTCACCTTGAGTGTTGTTATCCTACCATAATTTTAGATTAAACCAATAGATACAACAAATCAAATAAAATATGTTACCAACAACTCAAGATATCACTTAGCCTCTCAATAAAACTAAATAATTCATACACAGAACATTTTCTATACGACTAATAAATAATTAAAATTTATTCTTGAAACTTGTATTTATTCATGCAGAGTCTGTCTCCGCACTAGGGAGCTATCGACAGAATGACAGGGCAAGCAATATTTGATAGGAAATTCATTTAAATGGAATCATTTTGATTAGCATTATGTCATTAGCTGGGTTTTAATATCGACAGAGTTTATTGCAATCAGCTACTGGTCGTACCGACCTGTTTTGATATCAATATCATGTATCAATAATGTATTTTAATTAATACATGTGTTATTTGTGTCTTGCACTTCATAAACTTGGGTAATTTGTTCGTTTAAGCTCGTTCTTGATATGGGTGTGAATAGTCAAGTAATGTGGTATTAGCTAATCTGGATTACGACATGTTTCTTCATAGGTATTTGACCTGCACACATAGGTGAGATTATATAGGTATACATACATACCTATTATACAGGCGCCACGTTGGTTGCGTGGTTTTTTTTAAGGTGGATAATCATCAAGATTCAGTTTAAGATTTGTACTTTTAAATTTAATGTATGTATGTAATAAATACTACTCCATTTTCTGAGTGATGTAGGAGGAAATGGAATGCGGTCGCCGCTTTCTGTGGAGCAGTAACGCTAGCAAAGGAGACAGCTGCACGTGTGAACGGACATTCTCACGCTTCAGTCATCGAAACAGGAGACGCCTTGGGTGTTGGGAGTCGAATGGCGGTCCGAGGCCACCATAAACGTAGACTTGAGCAATGGGTAGCTCGCCGTCTGGTAATCCTGTGGACCGAGCCCATGCGGGCCTTTAAAGAGATGTCAGCAAAACCGTAGCGGCCCAGCAGGACGACGCCCACTAGGCCCATGGGGAGTTTCTGAGAAGGAAACCCGTGGTCTTAAAATACAAAGGGTAACTGATGGTCATAGGTGTGCCTAATAAAAGTCAATAAAATTAGTGTAATGAAGGGCTGAGTTCTACTCCAAGCATTTTTTTTTTTTATGTAAGGAAAATCATGTAATGACATCTCTAGGCCTTTTGTGTCAGACCTTTACTGACTAAAAACTCACTCCTGTTCCTTCGTTTCCTTTCATACAAGGGCCGAGTCTTCCTTTCAGAGGCAGACTCTTGGACCCTGCTGTGCTCCTACGGCTTGGGCATTACTGCATCGCAGAAGGAGACGACCGCCTGCCACTTCGAGGCCCCGCGCGAGAGATTGTTGCCACCGATCGCTCCCACGAGGACACAGCCGTGCTCTGCCCAAGAGCCCTCTACCGTATACCACCCTGTCCTCCGAGCGGTTGACACATTGGTCACACACGGGCGTCGCTTCCGCACGAATCCGATGCAGGAACTAGAGCTCAAGAAGTCATTAGATGACTTACCACCTCAAAAAAAAAACCTAAGGGAAGCTGCTAGAAGCTAGTACCTTTTAAACTAAGAAAGAAGTTACTTAATGATGAAATAAGCAATTTATAACAAAACTTTTGACCTTTTCTTTAAACTACAAGTAGCTTAATTGTAACTTAGACTGAACTTTACTATTTAAAGGTTTACAGTTTTTATCGCAACCATTTGAAAACTTATTCGGTATCATTTTACAGAAATTACAGCCATACTAAAATAGATAAAATATCAAATAAACTAACTTGCACTTTTAATTAATTTGCTATAAACGTTAGTTAGATTCATTTTATTGACTAGTTTGAAAAGTTTCGTTTCAAAAATATGTGTAATTGGATTTCATTTTGGTAGCTAGCACAAGATTGAGAATATTAAAAAAAAAGACATTATAAAAACGATTAATTAGAAGATTGAAAACTGGTCCAAGATAAATAAAAGAATCTCGATTATAATTTAGATGTCTTCAAAACTAGAACTACTATCTTCTAAACTACTCTTAGTAAACTAGTGCGCTTCATCAACGATTGCATATCCGCGGTATCGCAATCAAGCACTAGTGTATAAAAACTGTACTGTACTAATAAATAAACTCAAAACTACTGACCAATTTATTTAAAAAAAAATTTTTTTTGTCTTCAATCACGAATCACGAATGACATGACTTAGAGAATGTACAGTACATGATTGAAGACCATCGGGTATCTCGCTGTCCGTCCGTCCAGTTACGGTCCAGTCGTCGACGGCGCGCACTGTTTCCAAGGAGTTGTCAGCAAACTTTAGGAGCCCAGTAGGATCGAAGCCTACTGGGACCAGGGGTTAGGCGAAAGTGAACCCCGGGGCCATGGAACAAAGGGAAAGACAGGTTTTTAGTCAGTAATAGTCTGACACTATCTCCCGCCCCGCCCAAGGGTGGGATTTTTTATTGGATGATTTTACCTACCATAAAAAAACCAGTGGTGGAATTTTTTGACAGCTATCTGCGGGATTCATATCCTCGACACGTAGCACAGGTCAACCTCTGCGCTCACTGTACCTTTTAACATCACAACATAATATCAACATCATATGTATCTGCCAATAAGGCCTCACGAGAACCTCTTCTTTTTGTAATTGGTAAAAATATTTTTTTGTTGGTGGGAAACATCTAATGACTTCTCTCGTTCTAGGGCGGAGCGGGATGGCGTGTCAGACTTTTACTGACTAAAACGTAATCATATGTAGGATCGAAGGATCGTTACCTTGCACTCCAGAGCCCCGGGTTCTCGTTTCAGAAGCCAACCCATGGCCCCAGTAGGCTTCGACCCTGCTGGGCCCCTACGGTTTTCGCTGTCCGCTATTTCACGCTTACGGTGGTACTTTTTTGTGGTAGGTAAAATCATCCAATGACAAATCCCGCCCTTGGGTGGAGCGGGAAGTAGTGTCAGACTCTTACTGACTAAAAACCTTGGAAATCGAGGTCGGGATCCCGGTGACAGGGGAGTGGGGGCTGTTTCCTCGCGCACGTGGCTGTCTACTTCGCTAATCGATTAAAACATTTAAGAATTCATTTTTTGAACGATGACATCATCGAGGTAGTTTTTATTGGATAATTATATTCTTTATATAAACTTCGCTACTGGTTTTTAAACATCGTGACTCACTGCAGTAACATCAAAGTGACTTTTTGCAACCAGATTTAGATTAGAATAGATTTACTTTCGAGATCTTTGATCTTTAACTGGAAACTGATGATTCGATCTACAAAGAACTAGGTCTAAAAAGTAGCATCAACTCAGTCTGCGACAACGATTATCTTGAGGTGAATGCTCCAGGGTAGCCAATATTTGTTTTTTTTTTTTTGTAATTTGTAGCTTAGTATCGGATAGTATGGTAAAACAGTAGATAATGTTACTAGGAGATGAAGCAGTGACTTTAAGTAGAGGACCGCATGTTGAATTTGAAGACTGCTAAGTTTTAATCCCGAACGCCAGTGAGGGAATCAAATAATTAACTCCCGAGCATTGCGAAGAAGTTATTATAGAAACCTGAGTGAAGCTCAATTGACTCAGGTTTCTATATTAACTCTCTTGCGGCTTGACGCTGCCCAAATTAAAGACAGCTTTATTCCCGTATTAGATACTTTACTTTTTACAACATTTGTGAGATGATTAAAAGAGAATATACTGAAACAAATTATATATTAGTGAATTATAAGTGTTATTTTTAAGTTAATGTTACTAGATGGTACACTCCACATGTTTTGAGATTTGAAACAAACAAAATTCTCTATGATTGGACTATAGTTTTAATTTTCTCGCTTTCGCTCTTTCATTTCTTTTTTTTTTAGAGACTCTTTAGTAACCACATTATTTCTTTTTTGAAAGCCAGTTTCATTTCTTAATAAATTTGTTTGATGCACGTAATTCACTCAATGTTGTCTTTTTTTTTCAAAACAATAGTTTTTGAAGTTCCAAATTCAAATCTCATTATAGTTGTATCTAACACATGTACATATAAAAGGGCTTTATCTGGTAGGGGCATAAAAAAAGATATAATTGCGGTAATTACATGTTTGTATTTACAAAATTTTGTATTAAAGCAAAATAATACCACGAGGTTTTAGCCAAGTGATATGTCCACACCTTATTTCTGTAAAAGGGTGATTCATTAACGAACCAGTGCCAAGTTTTTAATTAGTTTGTCTTGGATTAAAACAATGCTATCAATGCACTAATTGTTTCTCGGAATATCGATTACATTTAATGAAGATTGAAACCTCATTATGATCTTTCACTTATGGATCTGAAATTGTCAACACGTAGTACCTTCTTGTTTCCATGGACGTAGCTTTTAGCCATGGCTTTTTTTTAATTGGAAAGTTATTAAATGACACTGTAACAGACTTTTACAGATTAAAAACCGCCTGTGATTTTTCAGTTTCCTTTTGGGATTTAGTGACGGGATTTCGCACAATTCCTAAAACCCCTAAAACCTATGGCATTGATGAAAACTATAGATACAAGTGGTGTCTAAAATGTTGAGCGATATTTCGAAAAGTAGGTAATAAAACTTACGTAAGTAGGTAAGGTATTATTTTTACACCGTCTCATAGCAAAAAAAAACTTTTATTGATACGAAGTTAGTTTTTTAAGTATTTAAACTTATTGAAAGAAACATTCTTTTTTTAATAACTTTAAATGTGTTTTAATGTGTTTAAATTTTAAAGTAATTATAAAAAGAATGTTTCTTTCAATAAATTGCATTATGTTTTTATCTTATTGTTTTCGTTTTTTTTTTTCTAATAAATTAATTGTAAGGGAACTACTGTCGCATTTCCCAATTTAAGATTTATTTTTCGTTTAGAATCCAAAAATAATTATATTTTTTCTAGATTCTGTCAGTGGTTTGGCCGCGTGAGAGTCGAAAGTGTCCCATAGGATCATGATCCCGAGGTAAAAATGTCCCATATGCTTTTTCATGACATGACAGATTTTGATGAAATTGACACTCTGCAATGGGTCTACCTTTGCAGACTGTAAATTTTAGTATCAAATACACTCGTAAGCAATAGTTATAGTTTCCTTTATATGTATTAAGTTTATTATTTTGATGTATTTGGTTTAATAAAAAAAAGATTATTTGTATATTTGGTCTATGGGCTTTAGTTGATATAGGATTATTATTATTGTCATATATAGACTTTTGCCTTTATATTAAGAGTGTGATTTATTTTGTTTTTATTTTTCCTATTAACTTTTACCATCAAAGTAACAAAAATATTTCAATAAACATTCATTCCCCTTTTAAACCATCTTCACTCTTAAGATATTCATTTAAAAACTTCTTGACGAACAAAAAAGAAATTAGCGATTCATTAAATAGTGATACTTAATCGAGGATTATTTAAATGTACTTAATTAAGGTGCGCGTACATTGATGGCAGGTGCAGTACTTGTACGGTAGGTTGATTCTTGTGAAGTAAGGTAGGTGGTAGAGTGAATGCATTGTTGCATGTTTTGATGGATTTTTTTTTCTTTGAAGTTACGTGTAAAGATGTGGGGCGTAAAACTTAATCGGAAAGGTAATTGAGAATTAGAATAAAAACAGAATGTTACACTAGATCTGACATATTTTTTACAAACGCAAAAAATCTGCTTAAAAGTTTGTTTGAAAAAATAGTTTATTGAGCAATCGTTTTGTTTCTTTGACTAATTTATGATTACTCGAACTTTGACACGAAAATTAATTTGACCATAATTTATTGTGACTTTTTTATTTGATTATTTTTATGTGTATCTAAGTATCAACATAATTAGAAACACATAAAAGATATTTTTCATGTGACCTCTATTTATTTCTAATACTTTTATTGGTTTGATATATGTAGTATAATGGTGTAAAGTATTTTTTTTTTTTCAATATAACGTATTTATTAATTGTAGAAATCCCTTTCCAACAAGTAAGAATTCTTTGTTTATAAAATGCAACGACAATAATTAAGAAAATACAGGTGTACATTACAGTTTGCAAACAGATAGATTTGTAAGTTAGATTTGTATGAATAACTTGACGTTCAGATTTATGCCATTTCGTAGCTGTTGAAAAGTAGATTAACTCAATCTTAATCGGAGCAGCTTAATTTGGTAAAAACTTTAATTGGTCATTCAACGTGGTAATGCCGCCAGATTTCTAGGCACATTTCCAGATGACAATAATGCGGAGGAGTACGCCCGAGAACGCCCGAGTGTATTTTGTTTTTCATATAATATGTACGTAGGTAACAATATAAATACTTCAATCTTCTCACTCACTTCAATCTTTATTTGGGCAAATATTTCTTTCTACATTTATACTACACCTAAACAGGTAGTTAGGCGTAATCTAAATGTTTGTCTACTAATTAAATAAAATACTTTTTTAGTAATTTGGAGTAAAAATATCAAATCCATATTTCTCGCAATTCAACTTACAACTTACATAGCAGATATTGTGTTCCGTTTTTTTTTTTTTAATTTTATCATTACAAATCGATAGTGTTTCATATACCGGATCGTCCCTCTACAAGATTAAAATGATCAAAATTAAGCCGTGTATAGATTTACTTTATTTTCTTCTTTTATTTTCTCACAAATGTTATACATCAGTGAATCAACGCCCTAACCTGCTCATCCTTTACTGCTTACATTTGACAGCACATCAAAAAGCGCCGCCTTCTTAAGAATCAATAGTAAACTTTACAATGTCAATCAGTATGCTCAGAGCAAAAAATTAACCCTCAATATTATAATGAGCGTTCAGTAAAGCACGTACACTTTAATGTTACATAATTGTAGAATTATTCGTCAGAATGCTCATGTTTAAGTTAATGGGAAAAAATAAGACAATTCTTGTGTACAAAAGGTTTTCTCAAGATGTTTCGAGTAAAATGTTTAAGTTTTTTAATTTAGTCGAGAAACCTAATTTAAAATATTGTTAATTAATGTGAAATTTTGCAGTGAAAAGTAAGACCGTCTCTAGATTAGAAAATGAAATGATTAAATGCATTTAGGCAACATAACAAATAAAAAAGGGTTATTGTGAGCGTGTCAGGTCTCAGATGTGTTTTTACTTTCAATATTTTAAAATAATTATGTTTAAAAATATTTATCGTACTTATCTGTGAAACTAATGAGTCTAAAATAAAAAAAAGAAACTGTAAGTAAATTGTTCCTTACACACAAAGTTTACGGAAAAAATAAAAAAAAAAGATTTAAAAAATGTGTTTTTTTTTTTATTAAGCGTTAGTCAATTATGAATTCATTTATAATTAATTACGTACAAAATTTCCACAACAGTTTTGATTTATTAGAGGTATTATCAAAATTTAGACTTTTAACTCTTCATAAAACTGACAAATTATCCAAAATAAGTTATACAATCGCCAATAACTACAAAAAAAAAAAAAAAAAATATAACCGACCCATAATAACTCTGCTTCGGTCTACAATTACTCTATGTTTATAGGAATGGGTACAATCCTCTGACCTGTATGCCGCATTGCGCTCGCCCCCACCCACAAATACAAATTGTAACTATAAAACTATATAATTTTAAGTCAATAAAAAATTGACACGGAATGGTTTACTGCGAAAATGTAGTTTTTAATGGCTAACCACTAGATCTAGTAAAATGCAATGGCAAAAAAAAATCACGCTGTATTACCATTTGTAAAAGATCACCGAAAATTAAAGACCCATTTTAGCGTGAAATTAGAACCAAAACTTTTACTACTTATGATCTTATCTAAAGCAATTAACTCCAAAATATGATTGTATTATCCAAAAATAGTTAACGAACACCAACTATTTAACGGAATTTTAAAATAAAATGACACCAATAAACCCAATAAAAACCTATAAAAGTTTCATTTCATTTCCATATAAAACGTTATTTACTCGTACCTAAGAATAGTAAATAAACCCTAATGTTGCCGGAGGACTGGTCGACGGAGCCCAGCTACGCGGGGCCTACTTCTGAATGGTTTAAAAGAATTAACCATGAAGGGGATAGTGGGGTCTAAAGAGCAAGAGAAGCGAGCCGAACTATGTCATATTCCTCTTACGATAATCGTGAAGTTCCCGTTGGATCAGCCTCTTACTGTATTTTTTTAATAAAAAAAAGGGCGGGAGACAATGTCTGACTTTTACTGACTGAAAAGCACACTTGTTTCCTTTGCGTACAATGGGTTTGGTTTTCAGAAAAATCTTCGCGGCCTTAGGGGGCATCGGCCCTGCTCGGTCTCTACGGTTTGCTGACATATCTTTGAGGAGCATGTGGGACACTATGCGCTGTCGACGACTTGGGCTCGGTCCGGACAATTACCTGAGGGTCGAACGGCGAACTACTCATCGACCGTATACTCTTACCTACTAATGATATCTCTCCTTCTATGTCGGTTTTTGGCTTCTGGAACAACACCAGTATGTTTTAGGCAGTAAATGTGAGAGTCCCTTAAGTCGAGTTATTTGATACCTAGCACACGTAATTACGTACTAGGTTGAATCACCAAGCATAGGGCAGTCTAGATGCTAGATAAACCCAGCAGTTTCCTGTGTTCGGTCTGAAACTGACTTTGATAGATAGATGCTAAATTCGCAGCTACTGCGTAGTCTATCAGCTTAGGATTAGCTCTTTAGGAAAGCTATACGTAAACTTTATACAATTACTAGCTTTCATTATGCCAGCGGTTTCGCATAAGTGAAAGTGGTAGATTTTATCCCAAGGGAAAATACTTGCAAGATGTTTTTTTTTTATTCTAAGACATGGTCTACCCGTGTGCCAAATTTGATCTAAGTCTGCTCACCTGTTTGAGCGTAAGGAGTAACAAACACTCGCACACTCACGAACTTTCGCCAGAAAATTGACCTAAAGGAACATATTTCCAGGATAACAGTATTTTATATGTTATTCCAGGTTCAACTAGGGCCATCCGTCGGTTGGTATCACGTTCCATTAAAAGTATCTAAAGAACCTCTGCGAGTTGGTTTCGGCTCCTTGTACGATTTCCAAAGGTCCAGGGTCTTAGGGTCCTGAGATAAATAAATTCATAATAATAATCTACCCTTGTTCCAAACTTTATTCAAATCTGTTCATCCATTCGTAGATGTAAATAAAAAACCTACACAAAGTTAGATAAACATTCGTTATCATAATTATAATTTATTATTGTGATGTACTATCAAAAATCTAGAACCTTGAGGCGTAGTTAGTTGTTCTCACGTTGTTTATTCGAAGACATGTGACATCCACCAACCCGCACTGGGCCCGCGTGGTGGATTACGGCCCATTCCCTCTCTTAGAGAGGAGGCCTGTGTCCCAGCAGTGGGAACATTAAAAGGCTGATGATGATGATAATAGTTGTTCACAAAAAGGAAGAGAAACTGAAGAGAGGGGGAGAAAATTAGGTTAGGTTTTTACTAACTTATTCAAGTTTTCTTTTAAGTAAATATCATCCAATGACTTCTGTCGCTCTAGAGCTTTTTTCCCTTCGACCCTGCTTGGCCCCTACGGTTTGCTGACATATCCTTGCGGCGCGCGTGGAACGTTACGCGCCGTCGACGACTTGGGCCCGGTCCGGACGGTTACCGAACGGTCGGATGGCGAGCTACCCATTGCTCGCCGACCGTAAGCCCGCGCTTGCGGTGGTTCCGCTCTAGGGTGGAGTGAGAGAGGGCCTATCAATATTTTACTGACTAAAACCCCCCCATTGTCCTTCAGTTGTGTTTCAGGACCACAGTATCTTTTTCAAAAATTCCCATGATCCTAGCGGGCATGGGGTCTACTGGACCGCTACGAATTTACTATTATCCCTACAACTCTTTTAGAAAAATTTTGATGGTACATTCTCAATGAACCTTGAAAGTCCTTCAGTTCAGTCTAAACGCCTACTGCTGCACTGACCCTCATCAGAATTACATCTAAGTAGTTAGGTAAAGTGGTTGCATGCAGTGACATATACTGCTATGTTATATAAAATGCCTGTCGATACCTACAGGTCGCCAGTCAGTCGCCTATTTACTACGAAACTACCTGCGATGCCCATGTGG
Organism: Leucania comma; assembly: GCA_958295575.1. Classification (NCBI taxonomy): domain Eukaryota; kingdom Metazoa; phylum Arthropoda; class Insecta; order Lepidoptera; family Noctuidae; genus Leucania; species Leucania comma. The sequence continues at coordinate 13,831,506 of OY282477.1, read as the reverse complement.
GGTTTAATCGATGGAAAACTTGACGCATTTTGTTTATAAAACTACCTTCTGCTAGTGACTTTAGCCGTTTGAAAATAGAAAAATTTCGTAAGAGGGTATTGGTGATGAATTATATCCTAAAAGGGAAATGATTTAATTATTAACGTTTTTACTGATTGGGTAGTTAGTTTTGTAGCTTTTTTACTGATTGGGTAGTTAATTTTGTAACTTGTTTACTGATTGAGTAATTAGTTTTCTAACTTATTTTTTTTTTGGTAGGTAAAATCATCCAATGACAAATCCCGCCCTTGGGTGGGGCGGGAAATAGTGTCAGACTTTTACTGACTAAAAATCTACCTTTTCAAGGAACGGAAAGGTAGGTTTTTAGTTAGTAAAAGTCTGACACTATTTCCCGCCCCAGATTGCGTATATAGTCTTCTAAATTTTACTGGTCAGGTAGTTAGTTTTATAACATACTCGTATTTACTGATTACTGATTGAGTAGTTAGATTTGTAACTTCTTTACTGATCGGGTAGTTAGTTTTATAATACCAGTACTGATTGAGAAGTTAAATTTGTAAATTCTTTACTGATTGGGTAGTTGGTTTTGTAACTTCAGTACTGATTGTGTGGGGTTCTGGGGAGGTATGAAAGCCAGGCCCAGAACCCAGGCCAGGCGAGGGCCCTAGAACAAGGCAAAGAAGGAATGGTGTAGGTTTTTAGTCAGTAAGAGTCTGACACTATATCCCGCTCCACCCAAGTGCGGAGGATGTCATTGGATGATTTTACCTACCACAAAAAAAAGTACTGATTAGGTAGTCAGGTGGTATCTTATTTACCGTTTTGATAATTAGTTAAGTTTTCACGGAAATGACTGAAAGAGTAAACGTGGCCCTAGACCGCAAAAAGCAAATGAAAGAACACGGATAGTGGTTCAGGATCGCGGTATCTCTTTCAACTATTTCCATAGCCCAGGGTTCATAGCTTATATTGCGAACTTTGCCTGGAGCTTTCAAAAACTACTTAAACTCATTCATACATACGAACTTATATAACCTTATTTTTTATATATGCGAAACCTGAAACACCTGCCTAGTACTTTTATGTTTTTTTTATGGTAGGTAAAATCCATCATCCAATGACAAAACCCGCCCTTGGGCGGAGCGGGAAGTAGTGTCAGACTCTTATTGACTAAAACCCTACCCCGTTCCTTCGTTGCCTATCGTGCCGAGGCCGGGTATTCCTTTCGGAAGCTGACCCATGACCCCAACAGGCTTCGACCCTGCCTGCCTGCAGCTAGCAAGCTGGGCCTCTACGGTTTGTTGACAGCTCCTTGAGGCGCGCGGGAACAGTACGCTCCGTCGACGACTTGGGCTCGGTCCAGTCGGTTACCGGACGATTGGACAGCGTGCTACCCATTGCACGCCATCCGCAAGCCCGCGCCTACGGTGGCCGGAAATCGGGATTAGAATCCCGGCGTTGCCTCTGCCTGATGCGGTCGGCCTCCTCCTTTGCTAGCATTACTGCTTCGCAGAAGGAGGCGACCATCCCTCCTCACTACGGACCATGGCCTGAACCAAGGCCCGGCGAGAGAGATCGCTGCCGCCAATCGCCCCCACGAAGACACGGCGATGCTCCGCCCAGGCGGGGCACACCTATACAGTGTGCTCCACCGTTACAATTTTTATGTAGGTAAAGAATCTATGAATAAAGTTTCAAAACTGTATTTTGGAAAATCACAAACTTATAAGCCAGTTATGGTACCTGGTTGGTGACATAAGTACTTGGTCATCGGGCCGCCTGGGCGACTGAGGAATTGATTTGCTCCCGCACCCAGCTATGCGACATCTGATACCCGTTATGACCTGCCGTGACCTGTATTGTACTTAGTGTCGGTGGTGTCCAACTTGTGACCTTTTTTAAATAATTTTGGGAAAAAATATAACATGGTGTAAAAATTATTGGAATCGATTCAGTTTCTGATTCTGAACAAACTATATTAAGGTTTCGCATATACTAAAAATAATGTTGCAATATCTATCTGTTCTATTCTTGTAATATACAGAGTAAATATTTCTATTTTTTTGTAATGAATAAATTTAACAACTAATGGACCGGTATAAAAACAATTATCAATAAAATGCTACATTGTTGTACAACATAAGCAATATGTATTTTCTACTAATATACGGCGGAATGGTTTATTCCATTCCAGTATCAAAAACTAATACCACTTGTATTTCGTTTAAAATCATATTTATTTTCTATTCCAAACGAATACCAATTACTTTAATTTGGTACAGTCAAATCAGTCAAATCGCTGACGAAATCTAGTAAAATATTGTTATACCTACCTACTAAAATACTCGTCATATTGATCGATATAACTTTACCAAAAGCAATTAATATTAGTAACTTCTAAAAGCTTTTCCACGCATTAAAAAACCTCGCCTATTGATACCCTTTTCCATCTAACTTTCTTTAAAAGCTTTAGTATATTAAAAATCCTTTTACACACAGAATTATTTAGTAAATGAAAGCCCAAATAAAAGTACAATCTAAACGCCACAATATCGATTCCTGTCACTCACTCGATTCAAAGACTCGATACTTAGAAACCGTCCACAATTCTTTCGAACGCAAACTTCAGGACAATCCCTATCAATCATTCCTTGTACTACATAATTAATAGTACAGCTCTGAAATCACCACCCACTGGCAATTTGTCTACCTCGCCGTGAATACGGCTTTTATCGGTTCATCATGAAAATAGGGGTTGAAATAATCAATAGAGACCAGCCCCACCCCTTAAAGCGCATGCGTGATGGTATTCACCTGGTGGTGGTGGTATCACCCCATGGGATCGCTCATGCCGTGGTATTAACCCACTGCTCATTCTTGTAAAAGATGGCAGGGGAGCAAGACTTGTCCGTGTTTGAGGGCAACCATTTTGGAAACTGGTCTTCTGAACCACCATGTAAGTTCTCATTTTAAATGTTAACTCAACCTTCTTTTGAATTACGTCATATTTTATTTTTTTACTTTAGTGCTTTTACAAAATCTATCTATAATACTTACCAGCCATTAAGGAGATTAAATTTAATATTATTAAAAATTAAATAATTGCGTTTATAAGTAATCAGTGTGTGCGCAGTTTTCTGTTTAACTTTCCCAACGTTAGTGCCGCCATTTTGAATTCTATTCGTGATCCCGGCGCCCCAATTTAAATAAAAGTCTGCTGAATATTTCTTTTGTGAATAAATTAAGTATTTTTACGATAGTTTTTAAGAGCCTAGTTAACTATTACAGTGTTTAGATGATTATAATCTAACCTTAAAATATGATTTTATTTTATAAAACTTAAAATAATTTGATTTTATTTTTAGTGATGCATACGGTACATTGAACTATAACAATAATTCATTTCAAAATCTGTATGTAAAAACAATACTAAAAAAATATTCAATACAAAAATTCTAGGCTGACTTCTCCACTTTACGTTCTGACAATTCCCATCTCTACAAAAGGACAACTTAACACAAATACTAACAGATTTCAATTGTTTTCACAGAAAACCACCGAACCCTGACCATGGAAAGCGGTAAGATGTGTTTAGAGATAGTTCCCATTGCAACGACTTTGCGACACGACACGTCTTACCGTTCAATACTCCTGAATGTCGTGCGCAATGACGTAAAGTAGATTTAGATTATAAATGCTTATTTTTTTATTGATTTTATATTTGTTTTATGCACTTATTTTATTGTTAAGTACCTACACTTTTTACGTGTATAAACACTGTTTATAATATTTAAATAAACAAGCTTCACAGACACACGCTATTTGATTGCCTCACCTATCCGTTATATTTAAGGGGTGGTTCCATTGAACCGATTATTGCAGGCTTTTTATAGTTTTGAAATATAACCCCAGATAGTAGAGGTATCCATTTAGGGTTGGCCACCCTTTTATGGGGACGATAATTAAAATGACTGTGACTTTTCAAACATTGTTACTTGGGGTTGTAGGTATACTTATCTTGCGTCTATTATATGAATGAGGAATGAGTCAGCAGTACATATATTGATTTGTCTGTCTTTTTAAACAAAATTTCTTTCTTTGACTATGTATTATCGTCTACTAAAAAATGTTATGCTGGATCAACAATAATCAATAATATTTGTTATTTTAGATCTTTTTTTAATTTTGAGTGAAATTCCATGTTCAAAAAACAGGAATTATCGGTTGGTCATGTCATTGTGTGCGTGAGTGCAACAGCCTGTACCGAGTTTCCGCTCACTTACTTCACAAAACGCTTTTACTGATTTCCTTAAATAAGAATTTTTTTTAAAATACCCATTTTATTGTTGATTCGGATCAAGAATCTCGTCTTCGAAATTTGAAATATTGTGTAGATTCAAAACTGCATCTTGTACATTGTTCAAATTTCGAACCACAAAAGCCATAGGTACGTTATGGAATTAAATAAAAATATACAATGAGTTTATAAAAAAAAAACTAGCCACTGCTAGCGGTTTCGCTTGCGTTATAAAAGAAAAATATCCCAAGGGAACACCGAAAAATAAATTATAAATATGGCTAGAACTAGTCATACAATTCGCAAAAATTGTAGGATCACTCTCAGCTTAGAGCTGAAAAAATACAATATAATGATAGATATTTCTAAAAATAATAATCAGATATAAGAGTGTTTTTTATATCGTGCAGATTTCATCACGCATGCGGGATTGCTCCGCATGCGTAAGCTCCGCAAATGTCCTTTTCATACAAGTATTTATTGTAATACATGGAATACGCCACACGCGGGATTAGGAGTTGTAGAATTTGGAGTTTCGTAAAACCCGTTCTTTACACCCTTTAAGGGACATGCCTGCCAAATTAAAGTTTTTAGTTGTTCTAGTTTTTTAAGATTTCGTGATGAATCAGTGAGTAGTATTTCGCTTTTATATATGTTACCGGCAATCTGTATAATTCAGGTATTCTATACAATACTGAATGCGCAGCCGGTAATGTGTGTAACAGCCGAGAGCAAGGAAGAAGGTGATGTGATTTTAGGGCACCCAGACACGGACAGGTTAGGTTAGGTTTTTTTATCACCACCTGAAAATATAAGCCTTGTTGGTAACATATATATACATATAGATTCAGTCAAGTTACTGATTTAGAAATAAAGAGAGAAGGAAAACATGTTTACTTTGCCCGAATAAATGAACAATAAATTACAAAATAATCACTAACTAAAAAAGAAACAAAAACCAGATTCACTGTCGGTTTGTGTGGACCAGGCATTAACTCGGATTTCACGAAATATTTAATAAAATTAATTAACAATAAAATTAATTACTAACTGCATGAAACTTAAACAAGTCGGTTTGGAACTTAAAAGTTAATCATAATGTTACGAATGTTCTACTACTACTGATAAATTGATTCATTAAATAAAACAACTCTATATATATATATATAAGGTAAAACTTACTGACTTATAAACGCCCAGTCAAAACTAAAGGAAATATGAGCGTGCATGTTTACACAAGGCTTCCTTTTATAACGAAGGCAAGCACTAAAAAAAAATTTTTTAAATTCAACCCTTAAAAAATATAACAGAGATTTCAACAAAAGCGTCAGACCCTACCAGGGTCGAAGCCTACTGGGGCTATAGGGTCGCTTCTGAAAGAAAAAATGCGAAGTCCTTGAACGTAAAGCAAAGGAGGGGCATTGGAGTGAGTTTTAGTGTCAAAAGTCTCACACGCCCTCTCGCTCTGCCCAAGACAGAAGAAGTTCTTTAGATGACTTCCCGTCTAAAAATAGAGAACAAAACGAAGGTATAAAGTTTGTATGAAACCTTTCATTCTCGCAGGAAAAACATCTGGCACAAGTTAGTTTTATTTATATTTAACTAAGTAAATAGTAAAGGTAACTAGAACCCAGTTTTAGTACCTGAATAAATTAAATTGTTTACGATCAAAACCAAGGTTTGTTTTGATAATATTCACCTGTACAAGTAAAATTAGCTACGAACTTAACTGATTTTCTATTTTAAAAAAATCACATTGCTCTATATTAGAAATTACTCCAGTACCTCTACCATGAGTTTTAAGCAATAGTATTTGTCGCTACTCGATATCGACGGCGTAAATATTTTGTATGGCAAATTTTGGATCTGCAAGTGACCGCTAGAGGCGCTGCAAAATCTGCCATACAAAATATTTACGGCGTCGATATCGAGTAGCGACGAATACTATTGCTTAAAACTCATGGTAGAGGTACAGTACCGTGAGTGCCTTCATGAGTATGTAAACTCACATACATAAGATACTCAGCGGGTTTTAGTCAGTAAAAGTCCGACACGCTCTCCCGCACCGCCCTAAAGCGAGAAAAGTCACTGGATGATTTCCCAGCTATAAAAAAATATGGAATATTCAAAAATATGTTAAAAAAAAAAAAACAAAAAGCCTATTACAGTATAACTAAATATTTGCAAGATACATTTTGAAATTATGCAATAAAGATTCAACTAATTCTGTGAAATTATTATCACTACATAGTATAAAACAAAATCGCTTCCCACTGTCTGTCCCTATGTATGCTTAGATCTTTAAAACTACGCAACGGATTTTGATATTTATTTCTTTTTTAACCGACTTCAAAAAAGGAGGTTTCTCAATTCGACCGTATATATGCTTTTTTTAATAGATAGAGTGATTCTAGAGGAAGGTTTATATGTATAATACATGCATAATATATTTGATACATTGCACCTGTGTGAAGCTGGGGCGGGTCGCTAGTACCTAATATATAATCTCCATTTTTTTTTTTAACTTTGTCCTAGTGTGTCCTCTCTCTTGTTTTTAATGTTGCATATGATATTCTATATTTATAGAGTATAAAGTACTCTTTATGTTAAAAACTACACTACCAAACTACTCTATAAAACTATCGAGGGGTGAAAGGCTACTTGGTTTAAGCGACATTTTTGATGATTTTAATGTATAATATTGCTTTAGATGTCGCTTAAACCAAATAGCCTTTCACCCCTCGATATTATATTAGCTTAGTTTTATTGTACAAAACTCCTGTTTTATAACAAATAATTTGCATGCTATATGCTAATTTTGAAGAAACTAAATTAAATATACCTTAATATATAATATGACACTGCTGGCGCCCTAAATATGAGGCCAGATTTGCAAATAAAAATATTTTATTGACTGACTAAAATAGGTCATAAACTGTAAACAGTCGTCTTTTCCAAAATATTCAATTAATTATTATAAAACTCTCAACGGATTTTACGATTTTCGAACAAAGTCATGTAGCGGACATCTATAGAATGAATAGTTATGTATCAACAATTCAACATAGTTAATTTATATTATGGGTGGGCGCGTGCCACACGTGCGGTATTTTATAGCCATTTTGATTAACGTCACTACGAGATTTCGTGTAGTGTACCATGGGTAGGGCATGCTATTCGAGTATTCGTATTATTAACTTATCCGATTAATTTAATATTCGAATTGTGCACGCAACTTCGCAAGGCTTTTTTTAAATATTTTTGTTCGAAAGAGTTACGTTGGCCCTGGAACGCAAAGAGCAACTAATAGACCACAGTAAGTTTTTAGTCAGTAAAAGTATGACACTCTCTTGCTCCACCAAGAGCGTGAGAAGTTATTTGAGGAACTTCCACCTCAAAAAAGGCTTCCTAAAGGCAGAAAGTTTTAAACAATTTGTTTTTAGTACAAAATTTAAAATACTAAACTATATTACTCTAAAAAAATGGTATTGATTTACTCATAGAATTGAATTATGAGTAACACTTTTTTTTCTTGAATAAAAATATTCGAATAGTTAAAAAAAATATTCGAACAGTAAAATTGAGCGAACATTGCACGCCCTAGCTACGGGTCGTGTATTCGAATAATGGCGTGATTTAACCTTTTAGAACAAAAAATGCTTATTAATTAGGCGGACGTTAATTGATGCTTTCACCTAAAGATTTTTCTTTGCTTTCTCGGTTACGTCATCCATTTTGTTCGAGTTTTGTTTACGTAATGGCTTTGTTATATAACCTTCGTTGTAAATAGCTAAATAATTACGGCGGCATGGTTGGCACGGATCACGGATTTAGACTGTTTTTAATATCGTGTGGATTTCATCACGCATGTGGGGTTGCTCCGCATGCGGGGCAGCTACCCGGTATCATGCTCCACGTCCCTTGTGCATATTCAACGCATTGCAATTAATACTTGTATGAAAAGGACATTTGCGGGGGTTACGCGTGCGGAGCAATCCCGCATGCGAAATGAAATTCGCACAATATTAAAAACAGCCTTATATGGGTTGCAGAGAGTTGTTTCGGATCTGAGTGGCTTGTCACGTATGTATGTGAGCTTACATGTTTGTGAACGCATCGGTTTTGAAAAAGATTATTTATTGTTCTGAAACACAAAAGGCAACTGAAGGCACATATAGGGTTTTAGTCAGAGGCCCACCTCAAAAAAACCCACGAGACCAAAGAAACTACTAAAAAAAGTGTGAGGCAATGTTATTAAAAAAAACCAGGCAAGGTTAGAATGTAGCGATAGATTTTCAGTTTTCAGATTTTTTCCTATACTTGTGCTATAAGGCCTTGCTTCATGCCAAATTTCAGGATTCTAGGTCAACGGGCAGTATTCTATGAAATTTGATTCCCTTGACAGTGTCGAAATATATGTTTTTTGCAACATAACGGCTGTATCTTTTTTTTCGTTAACTTAGAAGTTTGATATTTGCACAGCTTCAAGGGACGCAAACTTAAGTATATAATTTTAATTTCAACTCAATACCTCCACGCGTTCCCAAGGTAAAAGGTCTTGACAGACAGACAGACATACAGACAACAAAGTGATCCTATAAGGGTTCCATTTTTTCTTTTTGAGGTACGGAACCCAAAAAAGAAAAGAAATCGATGTAAAGAATATCCCCGATTTGTGAACTAAGAGGTCTGCTGGAAAAACTTTAATTTGAAATATGCAGTACTTTTATGCTGTATTTGTTATTTTAATTTTTAAGTGCTTGTGTCTCAATTAGCACCATCAACTAGTAAAATGAAAATAATTGAGTTACTATAAACAATAATTGACTATCTATTCTACTCATCACTTTGGCTACTATAGTAATCTACATAAGAATGATTTTCCAATTGATTTTCTTCTTCGGGAAGATGAATTTCCTATTGATTATTTTCAAAACTGTAAGAATAAAAAACTCATATCGTTAACACTTGCAATTATATTCTATTAATTATTTTTAAATAATTCAAACCATACAAACTGCCCGCTACACTTCAAAACCGGCCTCTCATTAAAACAAAACAGTCAACCTGTCATAGATTACAAACCATAGCGTGAGAAACAATAAACGACAAAGATATCATAATAAACAACTCCACTAGAAACGGCACCCGCTAATCTATGTCAAGGGTGGCCCACGTCCATAATTTATAATCCTATCTCACGCAATCTTTATGCCTTTTAGCGACTAATTATCAACACTTCCAGTAGCCTAAGTACATGAAATACTCAAAAAAATAACCAATGATTCTAGACCTCTGTGCAGAGGAGTGCAACATTTTTCCTAATGTCAAATTAAAGTGGGTGGATTTGACATATGTTTGACATTTGTAGGACAAAGATTAAAAGATTGGAGAATAGACAATTAAGTGACAACGTTGCTTGACTATGATTTATTGGTGTCGTAAAATCACATAGCAACATCGAAGATATTTGATTTCTATTAAAAGTTCTAAATACGATTTTTATAGCTTACGAGACGATTTTATTGAATTTCTTGCCTTTTATGTGCTGGATATTTTTATATGATTTTGGACTAGAGGAATTTTGGTCATTATAACTTTTTTTTTTTTTTTTTTTTTTTATGGTAGGTAAAATCATCCAATGACAAATCCCGCCCTTGGGCGGAGCGGGAAGTAGTGTCAGACTCTTACTGACTAAAAACCTACCCCGTTCCTTCGTAGCCTATCGTGCCGGGGTCGAGCATTCCTTTCGGAACTAACCCATGACCCCAGTAGGCTTCGACCCTGCCTGCCTGCAGTTAGCAGGCTGGGCCTCTTCGGTGTGCTGACAGCTCCTTGAGGCGCGCGGGAACAGAACGCGCCGTCGACGACTTGGGCTCGGTCCGGTCGGTTACCGGACGATCGGACAGCGTGCTACCCATTGCACGCCGTCCGCAAGCCCGCGCCTACGGTGGCCGGAAATCGGGATCGGAATCCCGGCGGCGGCTGGGGCGAGCGCCCCGTTGCCTCTGCCTGATGCGGTCGGCCTCCTCCTTTGCTAGCATTACTGCTTCGCAGAAGGAGGCGACCGCCTGCCATCCCTCCTCACTACGGACCATGGCCTGAACCAAGGCCCGGCGAGAGAGATCGCTGCCGCCGATCGCCCCCACGAGGACACGGCGATGCTCCGCCCAGGCGGGGCACACCTCTACAGTGTTGGTCATTATAACTTGGTTTAAAAATGTAACTTTGAATGAAAATGTTTTAGAAATGTTAATTTGATTTTAAAAGGAAGATATAAAATGAGATCAAATTTTTGTTATATTTTTAATGTCCACGATTTTGATTTAGATCTTTTTTACGAGTCATTTAGAGCCTATAACTGTACATATAGTATTATTTAAAATTATACTAGCATACGATTATTTTATACGTCTGAAATGCACACCTTAATTTTAGTAACTTCTACCATTTGTTTGTTCCCGTTAAAATCCAAAAATAATTCCTAGGAAAATAATTGAATGAAAAGTATCCTCTGTCCCAATCAAGGACATGGTGTACTCGTTTCATCCAAATCTGTTCAGTTATTAAAACGTGAATAATAAAAAAAATCATCTAAATAACTGATTACCGATTTCTGTAAAACCTTGACTTTACAAACTCTTCGTCATCTTCCTGCTCTTGTCCCGTTTTATTTGGGGCCGGCGCAACATGTTTTTCTTTCAGTCACCCATCAAGCTTACCTAACTCCCTTTTTTATATCACTCCTTACGCCAAACACAACCCGTCCATCTATCGTAGCAAATAGCTTTCGAATCCTAATCAAACGTACCATCGTCTTACGCAAGAAAAGCTCTAAATACCACACAAAACTTTAAAGTAAATAAAGTACAATATTAATTTCAAATCCCGAGTAATTTAATACTAACATAAAACGTTTACACGGTCCGATTATAATCGAGAAGTAGCCACCATGGTTACGCAATCGAATGAAACTCTATATCGATTCTAAGGGCTTGACCACATGCGGTCAGTTTATCTATAGGAAAAAAGGTGTTTTTAGGGTTCTGTTACTCAAAAGGCAATAACGAAATCCTTATAGGATGATTTTGTTATCCGTCTGTCTGTCAAGACCCTTTATCTCGGGAACGCGTAGAGATATCGAGTTAAAATTAAAACCGCTATTAAAATTCAGGTCCGCGGTCCCTTGAAGCTGTGAAGAAAACAAACTTATAAGTCAACGAAAAAAAAAAACGGAATCGTGTTGATCTAGAATCTTAAAATTTGGTATGAAGCAACGTCTCATTTTGTAGTTACGTCACAGAAAAAAAACTTTTTTGGTTATTAGGAAAAATCTTAGTATCTTAATACGGGAATTGAATCACTCCCTAGCTGTGGTGGCGCTTAAGGTTTTACTCCCCTCGCAAAATGAGCTACTTTTATTAATTTATTGTAGATAAACTTCGAGCTCGAAGCTAAAACGATAGCAGGCTAGGAGTCGATCCCCAAGATTCTGTAGATGGTTGACCGTCTTGCTCCCTAGCCAAGTTACGATCGTTTCGCTAAGCATGAACGCTTGGAGTTGGCCACGCCTCCAATTCCTTTATTCTGACCACGCGACTGAGCGTTGAGATGAAGTCAAAACAAAGGAATTGTTGGTGTGGCCAACTCCAAGCGTACACGTCGAAACGATCGTAACTTGGCTAAGGGGGTTAACATGCTGATATTCCTCGGTGAGATTAAATTGTTATGTTAATGGTTTTAATAAGTATAGTTGTGTAAATACATCGCAAATATAATTTTGTTACTAAATTACCGATACTAAACTATGAATTGCAAAAATAAAACCTACAATAGAATATTTTAAACTCTATAAATTTTCCTGTTTATTTCAATTTTCACATTTATTACTATTTTTTTAAAGAAACCCGCTACAAATTAATAACTGGGTGACGCTAGCCCTTAAATTGCTACGTTGCATTATAGTACTATATAGTTGAAAATCTCATTTTAGCAATGGTAAATATCAAGTCCAACAAAACTTTGATTATTTTCTCTTTTTTTTTCTATCGACAAATAAACTCACCTCATGCGACGACGCCCTTAATCGATATAAATTCGAGTAGGATCGAGTAATGAGCGTGTCGTCGACGATTCCGAGACCTATTTACTGTGAGCTGGCGTAATATTTATTAATTAGTTTAATTCTGACGGAAAAAAATGAGGTATGTCAACATGGCACGAGGCTTAGCGGTTGGAATAGTGGTAGCAAAACAATAAGGTTGTTTTAAGAGGTGGGATATAGTCCAATGATTTCTCCTCAGTGGGAGAGCGTGTTAGACTTTTACTGACTAAACCACTATGTCCTATAGTTACCCTTCTAGGACTACGAGTTTCCTTTTTAGAAATTTCCCGTTGCCCTTACGGACATCGTCTCTGCTGGGTCCCTGCGGTTTTACCGACATCTCTTTAAGGTTTGCATGAAACACTTTTCGTTGTCAACGATTTGGGCTCGGACTGGTAACCAACCAGACGGCCGCAACTATGACACCAAACGTTCTCAGCGTTGCCAGTTCTTCGCTGAGAAAAAAGTCCATTTATATTTTGAAGTAGAAATCGTACTTTAACAATTTTTTACTTCTAACTGGCGTCCACCTTTAGAAATTACGAAAAAAAAAAAATAAGTGAAGGACGGACCATCCGTCCAAATATCTATATACTTCAATACTAATATAAAGCTGAAGAGTTCGTTTGTTTTTTAGAATATGCTGTTATGCCATTTATCAAGGAAGACAATATAACATCACGCTACGACCGGAACAGTAACCCAAAGACGAGAATGAATCCGCAAGGGACAGTTAGTAATCTATAACTGTACAGAACAGTTTTTACGGCTCAGTTTTGATGCTGTCTGTACCTTACCTCTCGTTTAGACCTGCAGTATGTAGGCTATGCCCTTACATCGGTAGACGAGACTGGCGGATATTGCTACAGGATTCAAATTAGATGTCGGACTAGTATGACAGTTTGAATTGGACTCATTTAGTAGTATGTTGCGTTGTGTACTTATGATGGACTAACTTTTTACGGAGGCCTTCTACGGCCAATCTCAAAGAGATGTCAGCAAACCATAGGGCCCCGCAGGCCCGATGACTAGGATCGCGGGGAATTTCCGAAAAAGAAACCCGTAGTCCTAGAACACAAAGGGCAACTGAAGAACATTGTTATGGTTTTAGTCGACGGCCAGAGCCCAGACATAAGAGCAAGGCCACTTCTCTACCCAGAGCGGACAAAGTCATCGGATGATACCTCCCTTAAAAATAAAACTGGTTAATCTCACAAGAACCATGTATACTTATTTCAGGAGTGAAAAGTATTCTATGGTACTTAGAGGTTTTTTTTAAGATAGGTAATCTAATGACTTCTCTCTGCGTTGCGCGTCATATTGGGAACATTTTGTCCCTTATGTACATTTTGTCCCTTATGGCTTTACCACCTTCCCTCATAATTTTCATCAGAAACATTTTCAACTCTGCTTTTACCCCAAAAATACGTATAGTTAAGATACATAGGTCTACCTACCAATGGCAGTTTAAGGCAGCGCGTGGCCTGTGGTGGCCGAGCATATTTTGACAGGGGGCCCCTGTACCGTAGACCATTTTTTATAGAGATCGGTAACGGGAAAGTACGATAGTGAGGAAATTCTAACAGATCTTCTTTTCTAATTCTGATTCATGACGCTTTTACTTGGAGGGAACTGAAGTAAAGCGCCTGTCACATCCAAAGAAATCAGCTGTATGTAGTATTATACACCGTAAAATTTTGATCCTTTTAATCCCATGGAGGGTCGATCCGGTACATGAAACACTATCGATTTGTAAAGATAAAATAAAAAAATAAAGTACTTTTTTTCTAAAACTCGAATTACGAATGTAAGAAATTAATTTCTTTAAGTAAACGAGTCAATGACCTTGTAGGTAGTTGTCGGTCATTGCGTACTAACTACCTACACGTCATTAAACTCACGCAGCTGACATTAAAAAAAAAAACTTTATTTTTTAATTTTATCTTTACAAATCCTTAGTGTGTCATGCACCGAATCGACTCTCCACGGGATTAAAGCGAACAAAATTAAACGTTGTAAACTTTGACTATATTATTTTTGTGTTCAAGCACGGGACCCTCGTACGCGTGGAGCCTTCATATCCGGGGGTCCCTTGAACTCGGGGTCCTCCGTACACAATGCGCAGGGGCCAGTATTTGATAATCTTGCTACATTACTAATCCACTACTGCTTCCTACTATTAATACTTTCATTACGTCAGCCCTACTTCCCGCGGCGCCTAGTTTATGACCCACGCTTTACAGTTAACTAGCAATCACAAAAACATTAATCTAATAAATCGTTTAATTGAATTGAACGTGATGTTATCAATTTAATTGGAAAATCTTTGATATATCACCATTTCCGCTAGTATCGGCAGGTGAACGGAAAAAATTATATTTACTTTGCAAATGGAGGTCGCATAATTTATAGATTGTAAAATATCAGTTAGCACTCAATGAGTTTATTAGTTTTTGTGATTAATTATGATTAAGGCAATGGTTATAACTAGCGATTTCTTATTGATTTAAAGTTGTCATATTATTTGGATTACCTTTGCTTTGTTACGTTTTAAACCGATTATATTACACCAGCTGGAGTCATATACTCAGTATTTTGTAGTATTTTTTTTTTCTTGCAATGCAACCTTTTTTTGGAGGGAAAACATCAAACAACTCCTCCCGCACAGGGGGTGTCAGACTTTTACTGACCAAAACCTGTGTTCCTTTAGTGGCCCTTTGAGTCTCTAAACTGGGTTATAGTACGCGGCAAATATGTTGAACCATTTGCTGAGGTTGCGAGAGGCCTTCCAACCACTTCGATTGGGGACCCGAAAATCTGTTATTGCGCATTCAAGGTCGATCGCCATGATGGTTCAACTTGTGGGACGAGGATTATAACCGATTTTTTAGTCTCAGTCGAGGTGGAGGGCTGCGCTTGGCTGTGGCGGATGGTTCAACTTATTAGCCGCGTACTTTAACTACTCTTTGTTTTAGTAAAATATGTACTTACTACTACAAAACTTACAATAGCTTTTTCATTGTTCACAGATTACTCTTGACAGAGCCACCGAAAATGTTCGCATAACCGAACCCAGTGAGACGAGGTAAGTCAACAATTTAGGTAAAAACTTTTTAAATGAACATCCTGTTTTATCTGTAAAATGAAAATAATGATAAAAGAAAGAAAGGTTTCTTCGAAATCTACTATCTTACACTGTTAAATTTTGATCGTTTTAATCCCGTGGAAGGTCGATTCGGTACATGAAATACTAACGATTTGTAAAGATAAAATTAAAAAATAAAGTACTATTTTTAAAACTCGAATTAATTTACGCATGTACAAAATTAATTTCTTAATGATATTCCCACTACTGGGACTTAGGCTTCATCTATAGGAGAGGAAACATCGGTAATCCACTACACGGGCCCTGTGCGAATAAATGAATAAATAAATAAAATACGTTACGCGCTAAAATCGCAATCAGAAAACCTAGACAACAGAGTCAAAAACCTACAGTCACTGATAGACAAGGACAAAGATAAGAGAATTAGGCGACGGGCCTGATTTCAGCAGTCCACGTGCTAGAGACGAGTCACCTATCTTCCGCGTTTTGATTTAATTATAAGTTCCAAGGTTCTAGGCGATAAAATAAATTATTATATTATAAATTGTAGCACGTGGCTGGGTTTGAACCCACAACCTACAACTTGTAAATTGGGCCGTTATCAGCCACTACTGCTCCTCATTAAACTAAAATTATAACTTACTAATAACCATATAAGTTAGGCCTTGAGTAACCGGTGACGTGGGCCACAGATAGTGTCTCCGAGTTTATTTACACACATAGATAGACATATTGATAATAATTGTTATGTAGGTAGTTATTATAATTATGTGCTCCTACCTAATATGTATTTCTATTCGGTCAATTTTATGCAATAAAATGAGTAAGTACGTGTTTATGATAGAAATAAAGTAAAAAAAATTGAGTAAGTCATCAATTATGAATGGGTACGACCCATTCCCTCTCCTAGAGAGGAGGCCTTAGTCCCAGCAGTGAGAACATTATAAGGCTGATGCTATGGAATGCTATAATATCAATGCTAATCTTCATTATAATGTAAAGCGAATCGTTGCAAAAATTTTAGGTATACAAGTTGCAGGTTGTAACAAAATTCCAAAACAAAAAGTTAATTTTTGTTTTATTTTCCTAAAACCTTGATTCAGGTAAACTTTTTGGTCCCCCAAAAATAACACATTTATTGACATCGACCGATAAAGATTTAGTATCGACTAAGTCAATATTTTGATTTCATTATTTTTTTCCGCGATACCAAGTATCGATATTTTATCTCATCGTCAGAAAGGGTTCGTAAAATTAAGATTATATTAAGTAAAAAACGTTAAACCTAATTAATATCACACGAATTTTGTCAAAAAGTTTGTATGCGTGTATTTTTAATATTTTTTATAATTTTTTAATATCGATATTTTACCTCTTCGTCAGAAAGGTTTATAAAATTATAAAAAGTAAAAACAAAATAACTTAATTAATAACAGACTAATTTTATAAAGGCGAAATTTGAATGTATGTTTGTTACACACACCCGATGGATATGTTTGACACATAAGTAGATGATGTCCTAGTACGGACGTAGGTACTATACCGACTTTTTATCTAGAAAGTATGTTCCCTTAGAATTAATTCTACATTTACACCAGTGAAACCTCTCGTATATTCATCATACATCTCATCAGTTTGACATTTTGGGTTCCCTATCCATTTGCATAAAATTTTAAGACCTAATATAACTTAGCATAATTTTGTTTGGCATAATTATATTTTCGCATAATATAATTACGCATGACAGCTTAAGCATAATATCTCTAACCATAATAATGATTAAGCATAATATTCTAAAGCACAAATTTATTAAGTATAAAGTTCTAAAACATAACTTTTTTAAGAATAATATCCTAAAGCATAAATTTATTTACGCATAATGATATTAAAACGAAGACTATTGTGTCACTAAATGTATTATTGCAAAGTTGTAATTTATGTACGTTGTGATTCTTACTTAGGTGAATCAGGTAATATATAACATATTAATATAATATAACGTATTGAACAATTTTGTGGATTTATTTTACGCTGTAGGAAGCATGAAGCAAGCTAGCATACAGCATGCAAGCAAGCAAGCATGCAGCAAACAAGCAAGCATGCAGCATTCAAGCGAGCATGCAACATGCAGCAGGCAGGGTTTCTGTCACGGCTCCGGCGCTGCGGGCCTCCGGCGGTCCCGCGCGTGCTAATCGTCGCAGACGGCTTTCGCTCACCACCTGCTCCTCAGCCCGCGAGCCGCCTCGCCCCTACGCGCCTACGCGATTTTAAATTACACTCTAGGGGTAGGACAAACAAGACTACGTGGAGTCGGTTTTGCAGCAATTCGGTTCTGTTACTAACTTTTGTTGCACAGCATAGGTATTAAATTTTTAACCAACAATATTATTTAATTGTTACAGAAACTATAGCAAATTGGTTTAAAAACCTACTAACGTTATGCTAATAGTCATTAGGCCTACTAACGTCATGCGAATCAAATTTATGCCAAAACAAATTAGTGTTTAAGATGATTATGCCAACATAAAATGTATTCCTAAAAAAATTATGCCAAAGTATTATTATACCAAAACAAATTGTGCCAAAATCGTTATGCCAAAGTATATTAGGACAAAGAACATTATGCGAAAAGAAGGGATCCCGAAATTTTGACCATCAGCCATCATAACATAGCGCAAAGTTACGCTGGTAGGTATGTCCCTCTGAATACTCATGTCAATATCGCCATACATTCGTTAGTCTATTGTTCTGCACTGCATTGCATCAGCCTTATAATGTTCCCGCTGCTGGGACTCAAGTCTCTCCTCTATGAGAGGGAATGGGCCGTAATCCACCACGCGGGCCCAGTACGGATTGGTGGATGTGACATGTCTTCGAATTTTTGGTTTGGTTCTAGGTCATGCCGGTTTCCTCACGATGTTTTCCTTCACAGTTTTGAGAGCAGTGGTGATGAAATAAATTACACTCGTAAGTCGGGGCCGTTACCAATCGGCTACCACTGCTCTATTGTTCTGAAGCTAGTATTTATTTCCTTGTTGCTGTTTTTTTTTTTCTTTTTTGAACCATAAGCACTGAATAAGTAATAGTACAAGTCCATAAGTCATCATCGTAAAGAAGGCTGGTCGGATTTTTTTTTCAATGTGTAAAAATTATAAATTGTACAGGACAAAGGCACTTGGGTAGCATTTTTTCAAACCGTAAAAAGCTAATTATTTTCTGATGTAATTACTTTACGATTTTAACATTTTTTCCTGTATTTGTGATATGAGACCTTGCTTCTTGACAGGATTCTAGGTCAACAGAAAGTACCATAAAGATTTTGTTTCCTTGTGACTGTCAAAATATGCGCCTAAACGGAGCATAAACGGTTTTATCTTTAAATTGCGTTGACTGAGAAGTCTCATTTTTTCTCAGCTCCGGGAAGTGGCAGACCTGAGTATTTCACATTAATTTCAACTTAATACCTCAACGCGTTCCTGATAAAAAAGATCTTGTTAAACGGACCAAAAGTGATGCTATAAAGGTATCTTTTTTAAATTGCCGATTGAGGTACGGAACCTAAAAAATATGTATAGTAAGAAAATAAAAAACGAAACTATTAAAAATAAACTTTAATAAAACAGTTACAAATCCCGTTACCAATAACAACAACAAAATAAAAGCAAAACAAAGGGTTACGTATCTAGATCAAGTTGCACACTGTGCAAACCGGCGTAGCGTGGACAAAAAAATGTTTATTTATATTACTCTGGTCAAGTTCACAGCAACGTGCTTCAAGTTAGGGCAGGGCAGAACTGTACCTCTACCATGAGTTTTAAGCAATAGTATTCGTCGCTACTCGATATCGACGCCGTAAATATTTTGTATGGCAAATTTTGGTTCTGCAAGTGACCGCTAGAGGCGCTGCAAAATTTGCCATACAAAATTTTTACGGCGTCGATATCGAGTAGCGACGAATACTATTGCTTAAAACTCATGGTAGAGGTACTGGCCCGCTACTATGGCAGTGCATCCGCTGCGAAAAAGAGATAGTGCTATTATTCCTTAATAGCTCCGTCTCTCTCTCACAATGGAGTTAGTAGTAGTCCCAGAATTGTGCATACAAAAACTAGACAGGCAACACACTGAGATGTGTACAGTATGTTTGCTGTTATTATTTTTGCGTAAACAGACAAAAAAGTGTCCGACACGGAAAGTTGGCTCGCAATATCGTGTTCCATGGTGACGCATGCGATATGTACTCGTAGAACGGTTAACTGCGAGTGAGCAGTGTGACAGAGACGGTTGGCGACGTTCTGTGTCACCCGTAGTGACCAAAAGTGGTCAATCGCGGACACTGCTGTAGCGAGTGGCAGCCACCGGCTACATGTGTGCTGCGCGTCTATACAAAATATATGAAAAAGTGTATTAAGTCGCTGGCTACCAGTAGCTGTGTTCGGTGGCCCGTTTGTGACGAGCCTAAATCATCGACTTTGTCTTGTGGAAGAATTGTTCTTTCAAAAGGCCCAGGGAATGGTTAAAAATTTTTGTGTATACACCGTTAAATTTTGATCGTTATAATCCCGTAGAGGGTTGATTCGGTACATGAAACACTATTTATTTGTAAAGATAAAATTAAAAAATAAAGTACTATTTCTTAAACTTGAATTAATGTACGCATGAACAAAATTAGGTATTTAGTACGCAAGGACCGACAACTACCTACAAGGTCATTGATTCGTTTACATAAATTAATTTCGTACATGCGTATACTAGCTTATGCCCACAGAACAACAACCAATGTCACTCAGTGATTAAAAGTAGCATTCTACTGGTGAAAGAAGAATAGTTTTTGTGTATAATTATTATTACTAATATAAAGAAAAAAAAAAACAATTCTTTCCACTTAATAATACTAATAAAGAAGTTTAAATAGATAGGTTTTGATAAACCCCAATGTGATCATAGCTTTATGTAGATAGACTGTATAATTTGGATGTCAATTTTTTTGTACAAAGTACAACACGAACTAGATTTAAAAATATATTTTAAACAACCTGTATCTACAGTAGATTGAGTGGTTGTCACGTCTAGTGGTCTACTGGTCGGCGCAAATTACCCGAAGCTTAATAACTAGGTCCGTAGCAATCAAAATGTACACATCTTTTATCTTTTGCGGTCCTCAGAAGGACTCGATTGACTACCTAATTGTCTTGAAAATGAGGTCCTTTGTTTCGTAGGTAAGCCGTACGGTGTCTTTGAAGTTGCGTACGATCGTTTATTACATTTTAAGATGCGTTCTTGCAGTAATTATAGGTTTCTTATATTTATTTTTTGTGGGTGGGTAATCACATATGAGTGTATATGTATCTATAAAACATGCGTAGGCTTGCGGACGATGAGCAATGGGTAGCTGGCCATCCTGCCGTCCCGTTCAGAACGAGTTCGAATCGTCGACTGTACGTAGTTTTTCATGTGTGCCTCAAAAAAATGTTCGTATACTGTGGAATGAAGGAGAAAATGGCGGAGACGGTGAGTGGAGTGCCCTCGCGCTCCGCCCAAGAGCAGGAAAAGTCATTTGATGATTTCTCAACTAAAAAAGGAGTCGTGGTAACTCTTTCGATCAATTCTGATCGGGGATATGACCAAACGTTCTCTCTTACAGCCAATGACCATACATCATGATCGTTGCTTGCCGATGCCACACCGACCTAAATAAAACAAATTAAAACAGTAAACTCAAGGAGAATTCGCATTACTTAGCAACGGTATGAATCAAAGAGTTCGCAATACTAGCAATTAAGAAAATAATCGACTAATCGCCGCTAATTAGTGATTTATTGCAATGTTTCCAGTAATTACTGAGACCATAGCCATTCAATGACTTTCAATTGTCCTGTCTTGAGCAGAAGGTTCTATACAAGCTTGGACGTCTTTGGGATTGCATTTGTTTTGTCTAAATAAGAATAGGATAATGTTGTAGCCGGTATTCGTCTGAAATTAATATATGCATTTATTAACAACTGGCTTTTTGTAGCCGGTATTCGTCTGAAATTAACATAGGCATTTATTAACAACTGGCTTTTGCCCGCGACTTTGCTCCCGGTCTACTTTACTCCACCCTACTCTACCCTAGTCTACCCTACTCTACCCTACCCTACTCTAGATTTGCGCTTAGCAACACATTCAGCGATATATTTTCATATTAAAGATATTCTTCCGTGGCCAAACTTAACAGAGATTATCGAAGTACGCAGACGTATTACAGTAGGGGCCCTCTCTGTGCGCTGATTGTGACTTGATTTTACGTGAACGCGATCGAAACGATTACCGCTTCTGGCTCCCTGATTGGTTAAGAGCTTGGAGCGGGCCAATCGAAGCGCCGAACGTCATAAACGTGTCGGTCGCGTTAAAGTAATTTTTTTTTTCCACAACTATCACACAACGCTGTCTAGTCCCAAGCTAAGCAGAGCTTGTGTTATGAATATTAGACAACTGTTAAACATACTTATATATTTCTAAATACATACACATTATGGATAAATTACACCCAGACACAGAACAAATCATCGTGCTCATCACACAAACATTTGTCCTGGGTGGGAATCGAACCCACGACCTCTGGCATAGCAGTCAGGGCCACCAACCACTAGACCAACAGGCCTGACTAAAATAAACGCGCACTAAGCTTTCTGATGACTGGCATGTTGGTCTAGTGGTTAGTGGCCCTGACTGCTATGCCGGAGGTCGTGGGTTCGATTCCCACCCAGGACAAATATTTGTGTGATGAGCACGATCATTTGTCCTGTGTCTGGGTGTTATTTATCTATGATATGTATGTATTTAGAAATATATAAGTATGTTTATCAGCTGTCTGGTATCCATAACACAAGCTCTGCTTAGCTTGGGACTAGACGGTGTTGTGTGATAGTTATGGAAATATTATTATATTATATATTATTATATTATTATTTGATCTTTTACTCTATTAATTCGATGGGATGGCAATCCGACACGGCTGTTGAGAGATCAGGTGCGGCTTTACGTGGTTTCCAAAATAATTGTGCCCTCTTTTGGTGTAAAAAATCATAAAATCACTTCATCTGCTCGAGGTAGACAGAGAGAAAGTATCAGAACTTCTACTGATTAAAACGAATCCATGCCCCTTCAGTTCATGGGTCGTCCGAAAGGGAACCCCAGGCTCCTGGTACGCAAGGCAAAAAAGGAACATAGAGTGGGTTTTAGACATTAAAACTCTGACACGTCCTCCCGCAATTTTAAAACTTCACACATTTTCTGATCCCGAATAGGCAAATAAATTGGCTCATATGTCCAACGCCAATATTGGTTCAACACCAACAAAACAACCCAGGAGCACAGACCAATAGATCTTGCTCCAACATGCCTTTGCTTCTGACAGCAAAATTAACAATACAAGACAACCAGCTGTTTGTACCACTTATATTAATGGCTTGAACATAATTGATCTAGTTATCGACACCTGCATGTATTGAGCTGTAGGCATGAAGGTTATTAGGTTGTATCTGTCTGTAGCATGGCTGGGGGCTTAAGGCAGATTGGCTACCAGTCTAACTAGTTGTGGTTGAAAAAACCTAAGTACTAATCTTTTTTTATGTCCTAAACTAGCCTTTGATCACTACCTGACTAAACGATGATGTGGCCAAACATTGAGCATGCTTGCTTAGAAGTAACCTATTCGATATTGACTTAAAGACCTCTTAAGTTTAGCACAGACTTCGGCAGGGAATTCCACTTTGGTGTATGCATAATAAAAGTCTTCATAAAACTATTTTCTGTGTATAGGTGGGATGTTCACCCCGGTAAGACATCTCTGAACGTCTTCGATTTGTACAATTCCGAAGCACCCTCCCCAAAATGTAACCAATAGAGAACCTTAAAGAGAACGAAGGTTAGCAACTTGCTGTCGATGCTCAAGACTTTGGAGTTTTAACTCGACAGGAGTACATCATTGCTGAAATGATCTTCTTGAGTCGCGTCTCAATCGACTCAAGCGCATTAAGCTGGTATCTAATGCTCAAAAAAAAACTCGTAATCCATACACGTTTGAACTTGCGCTTGATAAAGATTGACCAGCTGTTCTGGCGTGAAGTACTGTCCCGTCTGTGCTAAGATTCCCAAGTTTCCATTTCAATTTAGGGTCCTTTAACCTTGATTTGAAAGGGTATGTCAATGTTACCCCAAGAACCTCAAGATGGTCGATTGTCGGCACGGTTACATCGTCAGCAGCTGTTAAGATTCGATAAAATTTTGTCGATTTTTGGAACGAATTGCAATTTAGATATTTTTGTCGCTGATGCTTGGGACTTAGTTAATGATATTGTAGGGTGACTCTGTAATCATTAGTAGTGTTCTGTTTATCTTTTTGGGCCTGGCGCAAAATGCAATCGTTTTCTTACCTAAAATTTAAGGTTTTGTAATAGCTTCACCTGGATGTATTTGTACGAATACCTACTTCCCACTATCATGATTTTTAAGCTGCATGTTTATCTAGAATGTAAGCTATCCTAGCACTAAATTTCATCGAAATCCATTCAGCCATTTGTTCTGTAAGAAGTAAGAATGCATATAGACACTGCAAGGTAAAATCATTACTATTTCAAATACAAAAGCACGATCATTGATTGTGCTTGCTGAAGATTTCAAGATGGGTACTTTTAATTACTTAATTACATACAAAAAACTAAGTTTTTTTAAAATTTATTTTTGTTTTTCTGGTAAAGGTCTCGTTAAAATTAAATAACCCCATGTGATTTGGTTTTATTACAGCAATCTGATTTTATAGGGTGATATTTCAAAGCATTAATTTGGACAAAATATCCTTACATAAATACTTAGGTGTCACATTATTCTTATTATGTCCAAACATCACGATTAGTATTTAGACCAATGTAATTTTCCCGCTACTTTGTTTCTTGACTTAAGGCGAAGACTGACGTCAAAAAACTCCTTTTTTCTGTGACTTCCATCTTTATTAAAAAAATATAATATAATATCCTATTATATTTTATTTTATGTAATTATAAGCGATGAGATTAAGCAATCTTAAAAGGTACGATGGGTTTGATACACCTGGTTAGATAAAAACCCCAAAATCAATAAAGAAAAGAATATATATTTATAATTCTTGTTTTTGTTACGCTCCAGTATGCGCGATGGTGTTGGTTCGAAAACCCATCTGTGTTTCTTTAGTTGCTCTTTGCGATCCAGGGTCACAGTAACTCTTACAAACATTCCGGCAGCCCTAGCAGGCGTCAGCACTGACAAGGCGATAAAGCCTAGGCCTGGTCCGTATCGGACGACGAGCTACTCATTGCTCACCGTCTGTAAACCTGCGTTATCGTGCTCGGAGCGTCTTCGGAAAGTCTTTAAGGAACCTTTTTATATGATGCTTGTATTGTCGCATATCGTTACTCCATGAAAACAACCATTTAGTACAAGTTATTATACATACTTAATTAAAACGTTTATGTGAAATGAAATGTTTAATTTTTAATAACAGGAATAAAATATTAAACATCGATACCATGTGTTAATTACTCAAGAACTCAAGCGAACGCCGTCGTTCGCACACTTATTGTGTCTCTAATTACGGTATTCAAAGATTAAGGGCCGTTTCTAGTCACTGTTTTTTTTGTATGAACTTCGCTGGGGATTATGTCGTCTTCGCGGCCCCAAAACAGCGGTTTTATTTTTATATAAAAAAAAACAACAACTATTCAAGATTTTTGTTTTTGCGAAGCGCTTTTAAATAAAAAGCTTTATTTTTTTTGTAACTTTCAAATAGTTCCGTAACGTAATCTCGTAGATAAATACGTTTGAAATCGTAAATTAGAGTCAGATTCGCGATTTTTTTTTTATCGAGCCAACTATTTTATATCGTGTTTTAATTTTTGCCAAGCCTTTGGCCATATAATCAATTTTAATAAAATAAATTTTCTTGGTGTTCTCTTTTATATTTGTAGATTTCCATAGGTTTAAAAAAGGTCAAAATGAGTAGAACCGGGCCTTAAGCGATCAATAAGTAATAAAAACTTTAATGCATTCTGCCGATATTTTACGAGACTACAACAAGATATGTACAATGTGTGCAAGTGTGATTTTTATTTGCTGTCGTAAATGTTGGTAAAATAACAATGTCCGATGTCTCGGGATTTATCCATGTTATGGTATTTTAATCATAAGCCTCTATTTTGAACCTTCTAAGGTTTTTTGGATGACCGATCGTAAAGGCAAAAGAAAGACCAAATCGAACAAAACTTGTATGAAAAATGTTTAATAGCCAGTCTTTCTTTCAAAATGCGGGATTATCGCATTTTCAGAGAAGTTTCGCATTTTCATTCTGGTCTAGAGGATCTGTTACAGCCCATTCACGACTTCGGTGTTGCGAGGAGCGGGATAGTGTTAAAATCTCTGCATTTCCCTAAATTTTTTCAAGTTTTTAAAATTATAATCGGAAACCATATTTACCGAAATATTATTTTTTTATAATATAAACCAGTGCTTAACTGCGATACCACCTGATGGTATATAAGCAGTGATTCAGTCGTTGATAGTGAATTTCATTAGTTTATTAAGAACTTATGCATTTTAGCCTTTAAGACACCTAAATTGTAATCGGACGGGAATACCGCAGCAGATAAAACGATACCTGAACGGTTTTGTAATATTTAGGTAGAATATCTTTTTTTGAGGAGGGAAATTGTCGAATAAGTCTTCCCACTCTAGGTGGAGAGAGACGACGTCTCTGACTTTACTGAATAAACGCCACTTGTGTTCCTTCTGTTGCCAAAAATCCAAAAAGAATAAAAAGCGAGAAAAAAGAAAAGATCGTGAGCCTTGACTTTCAGAAATTTCAATAAGGATATATACAATAGCACATCGGGCCTAAGTATAGTACGCAGCAAAAAAAAGAAACCATTTGCTATGATTTTGCGCAGCCCCACTTCAATTGAGACCCGAAAATCGTTTATAATCCTCGTCAAACAAGTTGAACTATCATGGCGTCGACCTTAAATGGGCAGTAAACGATTTCCGGGTCTCAATCGAAGTGGAGGGCTGCGCGAAACCATAGCAAATGGTTCAACGTATTTGCCGCGTACCATATAGGAAATGAATGTTGCAACAGTCAATTAAATATTAAAAACTAACTACATACCATTTTATCCCTTACTGCATCAGTGCACAAGAAATAAATCATATTTGTAACTATTTTACTAACATGCATCGATCAATCACGATTCCGGCTTTCCTTTACTTTATAACGGCAGGTTTCCGTGTTGTAATGTAATGGCGTGATGACATTTGTGTTTTTTCCGTAGTAGCCATTTTGATATGTGGCGGCCATTTTGTTTTTTTGATTGTGTTGCAGTTTTCCTGCATGTTTTTTGATTTGTAGATTACGTTATAAATTGGTAGTGAAATCATTAGCTTGAAAAGTCGTATATTTATGATATGCCACATACATACTTAACAAAAAACTGGGCAAGTGCGAATCGGATTTGCACACTGAGGGTTCCGTCTTTCGAATATAATTATGTATGTAAGTAGGTAAATTGCTCAATTCCTCGGAATCGAGTCTCGAAGATTTTTCCGAATAATTTTTTTTTGTGGCGACTACAAGTTTAAAGTTTTCAGTTTTATTCCTATATTGCGATATAAGACCTTGCTTCATGCCAAAATTATTGGTTTCTTGGTCAACGGGAAGTGCCCTATGAATTTTGATTCCTTTGAAAGTATCAGAATATACATTTTTTGTAACATACCCAAACTTCCGTATCTTTTTTCTGTTTTCACCTCCAAGGGACCACAGACTTGAGTATATGTTTTTAATTTCAAGTCAATACCTCCACGCGTTCCAGAGATAAAGGGTCTTGACAGACAAACAGGCAGACGGACAACAATGTGAACCTATAAGGGTTCAGTTTTTTTCCTTTTGAGGTACGGAACCCCAAAAACAAGTTAAAGTAAAGCGCTGTACACACACGTCATGAAGTAAAAATTTGGTTGATTTTGAGGCAGTAATTTGACTAACCTCCAATTTTAAAGTCCGATTTTAGCAAATAATCGTTTTCTTGACTTAATTCATTATTCCCCAAGCGAACGCCGGCGTCCACACACCTATTGTCTTTCTATTGTGTCTCTAATTACGGTATTCAACAGGTTAATGATTCATAAATATCTAAGTAAAACCAAATAGACTAAAAAAAATAGTTCAGCGCCATCTAGTGAGAACTTAATCACACTCGGGCGGGATAAAGCAAAACAAACAAATAATATAAACAGAAACGAAATAAACCGTATTTCTCTTTATTCTATTTAAACGTGGTGCTATTACGTGTCCACGCAAGATAATTAGGAGTGGTTTATTATTATTGACAGGATACTAAATTATCGATAGGAAACATATGTCAGCTGAGTGCTACGCCTTAAATTATATGGTGCACTGGCGCATAGGTTTACGACACTGTACAGATGAAAAACAGTAGGTTAATAGCATGATCTCTAAAGTCATTAGTTCAGGATTGTTTGAAAGAATCATTGCAGCCCTAGAATTCAAAAGGTGACTGAAGGAACATGAGCGGATTTTAGTCAGTAAAAGTCTGACACCTCTTGCTTTGCCAAGAGTGAGAGAAGTCATTTGAAAGATCAATTCCATGCATTTTGACAATCTTTACCTCGCTAGTAGAACGTCAAATGTGGTTAGAATAAACTTGAATTACTGGATGTTATTTACACAGTTACCTTACGGTCTTGTCGAAATAAATACTATCAATATATTTACTTCTGCATCGATGGCGGTCGCACTAGGTAGAACTTTGCTACTATTAGCTATAAGATCAAGGATGTGACTGCCATTTTCGATTAGATACGACTATTAATCGATATTGAAACGTCGAATCCAAGATGGCGATGAAAGCTGTCAAATGACAACTGTCAACTACACCATTATCTAGCAGGATGGTGTGGGTGGCAGCTGTCTGATTAATACAATGAAGCTGCCTTTTCTATCATTTAAAAATGCATATTTTTGTCCTGCTGTCAGCCTACCCATGATATGTACAAAAGACCTTAGGCCATGTTTACGGAGACGCGGCGCGTTGCGCTGCGCGATGGGCGGTCCGTCTTACATTGCCATATGTTTGTGTTTGCGCGAGCGATGACGCGGCCCGCTGCTGCAATGTACGACGAACGCCCAACGCGCCGCGTCTCCGTAAACATGGCCTAAGGGTGTTTTTATTTTTATTATTATGCGGATTTCATCTCGCATGCGGAATTGCAACGCAACTTACACGGTATTTCCCGTAATTCTGCCTAAGGGTGTTTTTTTCATACAACTATTTATTGCAATAAATAGTTGTATGAAAAAAAAAAACTTCAAGTGTCGTTCAGCAAACTAATTCCTACTAGTTATTGTGATGCAAATTGCAGTAGTTGTGAATCTCAAATGTCTGCACTACTGGACAATGTATAGAATCATCGAAACACTTCAGCAAAGCTCACCGTGAAAGCTAACTTCGATACATTTGCCTCTGTATTCTAGTTCTAGTAAAAACACCGTCTATTTCAATCGAGCTGTACCAACAACAAATCAATATTTCGCCAACAATTCTCTAGATATTTATCATTTAAGATTTCTTTTACACAACTTACTTGCCAATTATACACAGGATGTGTAAAGGTGTGTCTATGCTAGAGGAGCCGAGCACGACCGGAGCACGAGCCGAGCGCAAATTCATGTAGTTTGGACCAACTTACAAGCCTCGAACGGGAGATCGCTTCGAGCGTTTGGCTCGTGCTTCACTGTGCTCCGCCTATTTGTCGATTTTTAGGGTTCCATACCCAAAGGATAAAACGGACCCTAAAACTAAGACTCCGATATCTATCAGTCTGTTTGTTCATCTGTCACCAGGCTGTATCTCATTAACCCTGATAGCTAGACAGTTGAAATCTTCACAGATGATGTACTTATTTCTGTTACCACTGTAACAACACTAAAAACAGTATAAAATAAATATTTAAGTGGGGCTTCCATACAAGAAACGTGATATTTTTTGCTGTTTTTTGCTAAGGACAGTAGGGATCCGTCCGTGCGCAAGTCCGACTCGCACTTGACCGGTTTTTTGACGAACACAAAGGTCTTCGTTGGAGGCTCGTTGTGCGTCCACACTTGATACCGGGATTCGAGGCTTGCGCTCAGTTTGTGCTCGGCTCTTCTAGTGTAGACCTACCTTTACATAATCGATATACTTAGGTACATCGTAATATATTTCCCGTACTTGTAACTTGCAGCTAATTGCACCTAACGGTATAAAGTCTTCATTAAATACTTTAATAATCTGATTGGAACTTATGGACAGGATGTTCATATCTAAATTAAACGTACCATTTACCGCTATGCTACTAGTACTAATTATGTATGGGTTATAGTGTTTCATAAGCATAGTAATTAGGAAGTCACCCAAAGAATAATGGAAATATGCTCGGAGATTCCTTCGTGATCGAATCAGAAAGGAAGGTACACGCAGGAGAACCAAGGCTACCGAAATATCGCCAAACTTACCGCGGCTAAAAGATGCAGCGTTACAAGGCGACCCACAAGGTGGCCCGATGACCTGATGAGGGTCACGGGAATCAGATGGTTACTAGTCACACAGGACCGATTGTTGTAGCATCACTTGGAGATGGACGTCCACTCCTGGCAACAAAACACTTAATAAAACTTTTACGAATTCACTCAAAGTGTACGAGAAAATATCCAGTCACTCATGAACCTCATTCACAATGCTAACTGTTCTAGTGAGGGGTGTTTTCGCCAGCAAATTGGTTCTGGCAACCGGTACTTTCAGTAGTTGCGGGCCTCGCCACCTCCACACGTACCGGTCCGGCACGTTGAGTTTTAGGTGACTGAGCGTTCCCGGATTATGCACTAAACCCCGCAGAAGCTTCACTATACACACGACGAGACTGAATTCATGCCGCACCCTGAGCTCATTATACCCTACCATACACAATACAAACAGTGTGGGGGTACATTAGTGAGTAGAACGGATATACACCATACAATTTGCAATACAAAAGTCTCGTTTTGTTTTGAACCCGCTCAAACATGACCCTGTATTTTTCTTCGTGTGGAGCCCAAACGACTGCACTGTCTTCAAGATGGCTTCTGACCAGTGCATCATATATCACCTTGGCGTGGTAATATTGGTAAATCCATTTGACTACCTCAGTATGAAACTTAGGTTCCTGTACGCCTTCTTATATGTTCACAAATGTGAGTTCGGGAGTAAGGCATACACCTAGATCTCGACGACTCCACTCCACCACTCTGTCAATATCCTCCTGCACTCTCTCACTCTTCACTTCAACACCAATTGAAGGTCATCTGCAAACAACAGACATATAAGCCATGTCTAACGACCTCTGGTAAGTCATTTATCATTATGATA
Organism: Leucania comma; assembly: GCA_958295575.1. Lineage (NCBI taxonomy): Eukaryota > Metazoa > Arthropoda > Insecta > Lepidoptera > Noctuidae > Leucania > Leucania comma. The sequence goes on along the minus strand of OY282477.1, from coordinate 13,800,529 downwards.
AATTGGAGAGGCCCCATATTGGTGCCCTGGCTTACACTAAGGATCTTACAGCTTGTGTTTCTGTCCTGTGATGACATCATGAGGCCTAATAACCGTCTCCATCTTTTTGACATTAAGTTCATCGTATAGAGTGGCATTTTAATTTATAACTTACACCAATAATAAAGTGTTTTCATACCGTTAAGGTTTTATTTTTATGGTCCAACTTTATGGAGGTAGGTACTTCTAACAATGTATATATTGATAATATAATTTGCATGTGTCAAACTTTATAGGTACGTTTTTTATAACTTAATTATGTTTGATTTAGAGATAACACACACATTGATACAACCTTAAATTTACCTGTACATAATTTGAAGGACCAATTGGTGCAGTGGATAAGGGATAAGCGATTGCTATGCTTGTCACGGATTCGTTTCATGCAAGGAACAAATATTTGTCCCGTCTACTAGCAGTTGTCGCCTATATGCTACTCCAGGACATGGTCTACTCATGTACCAAGTTTCATCAAATACCGCGCAGCTGTTTAGGCGTAAAGAAGGCAACTTAAGCAAATAAGAGAGTATTTTCCAAAATTACACAAAGTAATGCGCCTAGCTGGGTTTGAACCCGCGACTTACAATTCGTAAGTCGGGGCCGTTACCACTCAGCCACCATTGCTCTAATTACACCTAGACACTGAACAAATAATCGTATTCATCAATCATCACACAAACATTTGCCCTGGGTGCGCATCGAGCCCTCGACATCCGGCATAGCAGTCAAAGCCACTAACCACTAGACCAACAGGCCAGTCAGGAAGATTCTCCTTTCATACATAAGTACATTGCCCACATACCAGAATCACGAGCAGCTGTCTTACCAAATAGTTTACAAAATAAAAGAACGGTACACAACACTCTGAACTAAATGTTACTTGTCCGCAGATGATCTGTAGTAACATGTCCCAGGAATTTCACATAACCAGTTTAAATACTTAAAATTTCTCCAGAATTATTCCGAGAAACATCTGTTTTCTTGTAAAATATAATACGCTTAATGTAAATTGCTTATTTCGGTCGGAGCAGCTGGTGTTTTTTATTATTTAAGAGATACCTACCAACGAGCAAAAACCTACCTATTTATTTTTCACCTTGAAATAAATATCAATAAATAATTTTACAATCGCTTCAGTGATAACTGACTTATCAATTTAATTAATGAAGATAATACATAAATAACTGCAATATAATTTAAAATGTCAATCGATATTGATCTATAATTTCGACAGTACTATTATCGCCGAAATAGCTCAGTTGGGAGAGCGTTAGACTGAAGATCTAAAGGTCCCTGGTTCAATCCCTGGTTTCGGCAGAACACTTTTTTTGTATTTTTTTTTTTTTATGTAACTAGTTTTATACTATAGCTTTGCGCCCGTGGTTTATAAGTGATAGACGTGATAGTACATCTTTCTACTATTAAAAGGATTTTAATAATTGAATCAGCACTTTCAGAGATCTTTTTTTTTGGTAGGTAAAATCATCCAATGTCAAATCCCGCCCTTGGGCGGACCGGGAGATAGTGTCAGACTGTTACTAAATAAAAACCTATCCCGGTCCTTCGTTGCCTATCATACCGGGGCTGCGCCTTCTTCGAGCATTTTGTGAGATTACCTTTTGCAAACAAACATCATTTGTTACTTTCAATAATATCAGTCTAGATAAAACACTCATTTTTCAAAGCTGCACTTTATCGCCTTGACACAAAAAGTGGCCATGTTTTATAGCCTGTTATTTCTAGTCAACTCCGTTTTTTAAATAAAAGTAAAAGCAAAAAAAAGAACATTATTAGCATGAACCGTTGATAGTTCCCACAGCAATAACAACCACCCTTTGAGTAATTACAAATAAAATACCCTCGTCACAGACGCGTAACGGTCAGGTACATATATTATGCAAGTTATTATATAACTGTATAGTAGTGGCGTAGGTAGGGGTCCATAGGGGCCCTGTATCAAACATTTTTGATCGTTTTTTTGGTGCCTTAGGTATTAGCATAGAACTGGTTCCCTAAGACAGCTGGACGGAGTCGCGATAAGCCTAGACTTAGTGTTCGATAACGGAGACGCGGCGCTTTGCGCGGCGCGTCGGGCGGTCCGTCGTACATTGCCATATGTTTGTGTTTGCGCGAGCGATGACGCGGCCCGCTGCTGCAATGTACGATGAAACGCCCAACGCGCCGCGCTACGCGCTACGTTTCCGTAAATACGGCCTTAGACTAAGTGGGTAGGTTACGGCCATGCTGACCCTAGTCAGTACGACCGTAAACCGTATTTATGCCCTAGCGTGCAGGCTCGCCAAAAATGGAAGAAGTGATTTTGTCAACGTACGAGTTCGAAAACAGGATTACTTGCTCTGACTGAGACAGGACAAGACTTGATTGAAAAAGCTCGTTTATTGGAGCAATCTGGACTAGGATACTATCCTACACAGAAAAAAAAAACCTATCAGATACTTAGTCATTATTTAATCACTTCGGACCTTATTAATAAGAGAATTGAAGGTTATGGATACCATGTTACGATTTTTTTCACACGTCGGGCCCCCTGTAGCCCGGGGCTACATTGATACGGCTGATGCAGCGGTAGCTACGCCCTTGCTGTATAATGTAGTTTACGATACATCAGTAGTAAAAAACCGGCTTGCTTTTATGTTTGATTGTTTAAAAGAGTTACCGCGGCCCTGGAACGCAAGGGGCAGCTGGAAGAATTCAGGTAGGTTTTAGACTGTAAAAGTCTGAACTCTCGCTACACACAAAGCAACAGAAGTCATTTTAAATGTTTTTTTAGCTTTGATACTACGCCTTTTAAGCCATGTCTTTGTATGGAGTAGTAATTTAGAGTACCAATGAAATAAAAAGTACCTAACACATTCTAATATTTTGGCAGTATTTCGCAGCAACTGTAATCGAGTCAGCCTTCTCGGCAAATGTCGCAGAGGTAAAGAGGAGTAGCTAGTCCCACAGGGGCCCCGTAAAAACGGTGTTTTTTTATTAATGCTTGGTTGACTTTACGAGACGGTTATGGATAACATGTTGTGAATTCTTGCCTATGTCGGGGCCCCTGTAGCGCGGAGGCCCCGTATCATTGATACGGCAGATACGGTGGTAGCTACGCCTCTGCTGAGGTAGTCAATACAGCAATAAAAATCTCAGCATCATTTTAACGACATTACTAGTTTCATTGATTCTACATATTGTCCAGTTGTGCAGGAGCTTGAGATACTAAACTACGCTAATTTTACATCACAATATCCAATAGGAATCAATTTGTGAATCATTTAAGCAGCCACTGAACTACACGCGAAGAAACCGCGCTGAATACTCGGATGTGCGGCTCTTTTGACCTAATCTCAGATTAAAGAATAAACCTAAACTTTCCTAAACCATAAACGAAGAAGGTTTGTTTGTGTGCATAATTTGTCTCTACGCAAAGACGGCCCGGGTCACCTGTTTGTTAAAACTATACTCGCCTGGATACTTCAGAAAAGTTCAGCGACAGTATATTTCCAGACATTTTTAATAAGGTGGGTAGTTTAGTAGATATAAAGTAACATATATTTTTCCCAATGATAATATGAAGTAATAGGGTAAAAAAATTGTTTAACCTTACAAACATGGACAGCTTTTAAATTATGCAACAATTTGTTGATAATTAACCAATCAATTCATAGATAACTCATTAGATTAGTCATTGTTTTCTATGAAAGAGGTATATTAAGTCAATAAGTTACTATTGATGGTTCTCTATGAACTTTAACGGTCTACCGATATCTACTACAGTTTATATAGATCCGTCATGTACGTCAACCTTTTAAAATAGTCCATGAAAATCAGCGGGCCTAAAAACGTCACATGAGCAATTCATCTAGAGCAAATCATATTCCGAATTCGTAGCAGATCATAAGCAATTCTTCTAATTTTCGTAAAATGGTTGCACAAATTAGACGAATAGTCGAATCATACTCAATTCACTGCGCATCAGAATCATATTCCTTGTAAATATTGCCGTATAAAAAAAATATGATTCATATTAATTATGATTCTACAAAAATGGCCTTTTTAGACCTGCTGGCGTCGTGTAAAAAATCCATCAAAACCTAATTTTTTTTCAATTATTCTTTCAAACATAACACCACTAATGTCAAACAAAAGTTAACGGTGTTACCATAAAAATAATTTAACCTAAATCACGACAAATGTTTTTTTTAATAATGCAACGATGTTTGGGGTGAATGGGTGACCTATAAGTCACCCGATGGTGTTAAGGGGGTGGTCACTACTTCCTGTGATTTTGAACACGCGATGTTTTCTGTTGTATGTTTAGTGGAAAAGCTTGTAGAATGATTGATGGAAAATTATAAAGAAAATCATACCTACATTAGGTATCTACAATAGGGGAATAAAATTTAAATTTGCCAATAGCCGGTTAAATAATATGCCGGTTTGATATATATTCTATCAAAATGCAACTGTTTTGACAACTCAAACCAAACCTTTGTTAGTTTGACAACTCAAGATTAAAAATGGCGGTTTGAAGTAGGTCGACAAAGAAAACGTTGTCAAAATGACTTCAAAAGATTTGCTGATCTATTAACTCCTGCCTGTGGCTTTGCCCGCGTGAAAGTCGTTTTACCCCCTTAGGGGTTTTTTTTTTATGGTAGGTAAAATCATCCAATGACAAATCCCGCCCTTGGACGGAGCGGAAAGTAGTGTCAGACTCTTACTGACTAAAAACCTACCCCGTTCCTTCGTAGCCTATCGTGCCGGGGCCGGGTATTCCTTTCGGAAGTTAACCCATGACCCCAGTAGGCTTCGACCCTGCCTGCCTGCAGCTAGCAGGCTGGGCCTCTTCGGTGTGCTGGCAGCTCCTTGTGGCGCGCGGAAACAGAACACGCCGTCGACGACTTGGGCACCCCCTTTGGGGTTTTTTTTTTTTTTTTTTTAACGTAGGTAAAATCATCCAATGACAAATCCCGCCCTTGGGTACCCCCTTTGGGGTGGAGTTTCGTTAAATCCGTTCGTAGCTGACGTCTACACCCTATAAGGAACCTACATGCCAAATTTTAAGTTTGTAGGTGTTTCTGAGATTTCGTGATTAATCAGTGAGTGATATTTCGCTTTTATATACATTTATAGATTATCTGCGAGTATAAACCTGAAAGAGGCAATTTTGAAAGGATTAAAGTCATTGAAATTCCTAAAACCAGTACACCAAACAAGTATGTAATTGTGGACTAACGTATAATAACCCTATAAAATATGTTTATCAACCATCAGCCTTGTCAACTAGTCGGAAAATCTTATAAAAACCACAGAATTTCAAAGCAAGGCAAGCAGAATAAACACAAGCGACGACCTGATTCATAACTTGTTTTTTTACAGTCGGTTACCATGGCAACTTGGTGACAACAATACCACATACCTTCACATAGACTTTGGTTAAAGTGAAATGAGCTTTATGTTAGTGCAGTGAGGTGGAGTTTCGGTTGGCAGTTGAAATTTCAATAAGTAATTGCTTCCCGAACAATGCGCGTGCCTGAATATTTTATTACTGATAATAGTAATTGATGGAATGTATGGAAACGTGAAAGGTTTTCTTGTTATTAAGTCATAAATAATAATTTCCTTTGAGTTAACTTAAATGTTATGCTTTTGAAACCACTCGTCTCTTTGAGGTGGCAGCTCCTTAAGGCCAGGTTCTACTCATTTTGAACTTTTTCTGAAAATCCACAAATATAGAAGAGAACATCGTGAATATTTATTAAATTAAATTAAAAAGATATAAATTAGTTAGCTCGATAAAAAAAATCGCGAATCTGACCTCAATTTACGATTTTAAACGTCATCTACGAGATTTCGTTACGGAAATATTTGAAAGTTACAAAAAAAATAAAAATAAAGCTTGTTATTTAAAAGCGCTTTGCAAAAAACAAAAATCTTAAATAGCTATTGTTTTTTTGTTTTATAAAAATAAAACCACTGTTTTGGGGCCACAAAGTCGCATTAATCCGAGCGGAGTTCATACAAAATACTCAGTGACTACAACCGACGCTATTGTACACCAAAATAGTAACAAAAACTTTTAAACAAAATCTATGGAAACCGACTAACCGACTCTTAACATTAATTGTTATTATTACCGCATTTTAACTATCAATGTTGAATAACGCAGTATCACAAAAAGTGTAATCTGCCGAAACCAGGGATTGAACCAGGGACCTTTAGATCTTCAGTCTAACGCTCTCCCAACTGAGCTATTTCGGCTGTAGGATACTGGTCAAAATAATCGATCTGTATTTTTTAACGTTGATGCAATGTTAAATTGGTTAAAAAATGTAAAATGAAAACATAATATCTATTCTTAAAATAAAATAGATTCTTTACATCAGGTAAATGCTATCAAAACATTTGTTCACAGATTTCCATAAAATTATTGGTTTACTTGTTTCTGATATGGATTTTCTCGCTTGATATTAGAAAATTATCACAAGGGAATGTACTCTCAGGATAAATTATCGTATGAGCAGGTGGATCTTTGATCCAAATCCGCTAGAGGTTGTTTTTTTGCGAAAACATCCAAAAACTTCTGCCGCTTTGGAGTGGAGCGAGTTAACACACATACATTCAAACTTTTGCCTTAAACATGGGCCACGGATGCAATCCAGTGACCCAACAGTATTGATATATTTTATGGGAAGATAATACGTTACGCGCTAACATTGCAAACAGAAAATCTGGACTCGAAACTCACACATCTATGATCAGTCGCAAACATACATTCACTGTAGACAAGGACAGAGATAAGAGCAGGAGCTGTGTGCGAGTGAAATCGCGTTAGCAGCCGAATATTTAGCTATCTCGTTTCGCAAAATGGCGACCAAAACAATAAGCGAAATTACAAATATCATAACAAATTTTTAATTTTCATTTACTTACGGGTGAAATGTGAATCCATGTGATTTGTTTTTTTTTTTTTATTTGAATAACGCATAAAACATACGAAGATATTTTGACCACCGTTAACGCACTTATAACAAAAATAAAAATATTTTTGCGTAACATCCTCGTTATGTCACTTGCCGATTGTGACTGAGTGAACTTAGGATAGACTATCCTGATTTCAGCGGTCCACACGCAAGAGGCGAGTCACCTATCTATCAGCTGTTTTGATTATACCAATGCCCAAAAAGGTGACTTTAGTTGTTGCAATCTGTGTAGACAGCACATGTAATCTAACGATCCGACAAACCGAATCCACAAAATAGAATAGAATATGTAGAATAGAATAAAACTTTATTGTACTGACGCCAGCACGTTAATCTATCCAAATCTGACAAATTTTACCAATCGAACATTAACCTTCCATTATTGTGATAAGGTTGAAAACCTATTAAAGAAATTTGACAGATTGAGGTAGGTTGATGTGCTGGCGTCTGTACACCAAAAAAGTTACTCAAACTATTCATAAATTTAAATCTACGTTCTACAATGGTTGACTTGGTTTACAATCTGCAAGTTCCCACCAAGCTAACCACTGTTTTGTCTCTGTATGCTTGCTGTTTTTGTTTTTGCCCTGTCGCCGTCAGCAGTGGTGGCCGAGCGGTAAGGGCCCCGACTTAAGACTTATAGGTCTCGGGTTCAAACCCAGCCAGGCACATTACTTTGTGTAATTTATTTCATCACTACTGCTCTCAAAAACGGTGAAGGAAAACATAGTGAAGAAAAACCGGCATGTCCTAGAACCAAAAATTCGAAGACATGTGACATCCACCAATCCGCACTGGGCCCGCGTTTGAATTACGACCCATTCCCTTTCTTATAGAAGAGGCCTGAGTCTCAGCAGTGGGGACATTATAAGGCTGATGATATACAGTACAATTTGTTTGATTGACGTTACGTTTCCTTGCTCGCATCAGAAATTAAAATATCCGCAAGAGACATAGCCCGAAGAATCGTCAAACTTAAGTGTTGGTGGGCAGGGCATATTCCTCGCGGAACAGATGGAGTAACCATGTAGTTTCTTTCCGGTTCTTCTCCATAGGAAAAGACAAATTTGGAACCGTGCACTAGCTTCTGACGTCATAAGTGCCCATGTAGGCCTATGTAAAATAAATATATTAAAAAAAAAAGATTGTTGATGGAGGTAAAAGGTTCCAGAATGGCGACCACGTACCGGAAGACTTAGCAAGAAAGGCCATCCATAAGGTGGACCGATGATCTGGTTAGGGTCACGGGATTCCGATGGATGTGAGACGCAATGGACCGGTTGTTGTGGCGACGCTTGGGGGAGACCTATGTCCAACTGTGGACGTCTATCGGCTGAAATAATGATGATGGTATTAATTGACGTTAGATTTATGGTAACCTTAAGTACCAAAGTATGTATAAGTCACTTAATATATTATTTACTTCCAGTAAACCTTTTAAGTATGTCCTTGTAGTTGTCACTTAAAATTTTCTGACGTGGCAACACCTAAAATAACAAAATCGATCACAAAAAGAAAACAGCCTATATATTATGGACGTCATCAGTCATTCTATACAATAGTGCCCTTACACAATGAACAACAACCCCCCTACCCCCACTTTTGCGTTAATTTGATGGCACGATGACGCATGAATTTTACAAGAGGGTGCTTTCAGGTAACTATGCTTATGTATATATTTGTTTGTATTATATGTATCTTCATGAAATTGAAGGTAGATCCAATGATAAGTGTCTTTGGCCTGTTAAGGTGTGGGTAGATTTTAAAAGCTCAATAGATAGGTACCTGCAGTACGGCCTATCTTGGTGGGTCTGAAGTTAGTTTCTGCAAACTTGAGCGCTTGTGCACTCAAATCACACATAATAGCATTTATTTTTTAAACCCTTTATTTGTTAGGGTTCGGTACCCAAAAGGTAAAAAGGTCTGTCCGTCTTTTTGTTACCAGGCTGTATCTCAAGAACCGCAATTGCTAGAAAGTTGAAATTTTCACAAATTATGTATTTCTGTTGCCGCTAATAACAAAAAAGTACTTAAAACAAAACAAAATAAATATTTAAGGGGGAAATTAATTTCTTATATGTGTAAATTGATTAGAGTTTAAAAAGAGTACTCTATTTTTTAATTTTATCTTTACAAATCTATAGTTTCATGTAGCGAATCGACCCTCCACGGGATTAAAACGATCAAAATTTAACGGTGTATATGTGAATACGTGTCATCTATTTATGAGTGGTGAGCGAGTTTAAGTTAGGAGACTAAGGGCTAATTTCATCATTCAATATAAAAACTTAGTTCAACTAATCTGAGCTCAGCGTAATCTAGTTTAAAGACCCGTGTCGTAAACATGGGCGACAACAAAAGAATTGAAACTGAGTTTAGCATAAACTAGGTTCAATTCATCGCGGTGAAACGGAAAATGAAGCTATAATCTCGATTAGTCGCTCAAACTGCGTTTTGTTTGAACGAATCGCGATTAGTTTATTGGTGAATTTGGCTCTTAGGCGAAGATAGGAGGAGATAGACGGAGCGGACGGCAGGACGGTGCGGTGTCTTTAAAATATGGGCCCGTTTTTACCATTTGGGTACAGAACGCTACAAACGTTATTATCGAACCGAAAACCGCCATTTTCTAACATACAGGGTTTGTCCCCTTTCCCTCGACATGTCCTTTACAAGAAATTATACAGCACAGTCAAATCGCTATTATACAAATATGAATAGTTCAAGATATACAAACGAGTACATTTAATATGACACTAATGACTCCGTAAACATGTCTCATACATATTTATGTGGGAAACTCATAAATTATATTGATAACGCGGTAGCTTGTGAAGTAAATGCGGTTATTTGGAAATAATTGCTGCTTGGTAGAGGAATATATTGGTCGATGTTTGTTCTGAAGAAATGCTTATTTACTTACTATTTCCATGCTTCGAGATAGTGTTGCCAGTTCTTTGTACACTTTTCCTATTGACAGCAATGTATGTGTTTTTTTTTTCAGTAAAATAAGTTCTTGTTATACAAGTTGTAGAATATTATTTATTAGTTAATTGTAGTTACATTAGGTTGCCAATGCCTACGTAAGGAAAGATCTACTACAAATTGCATCACATTATTTGGTTCGGTTTTTTTTAATTACAAAACTAAGCGCCTATTATAAATTTAATTATAATATAAAAATATTAGTTTGAAACATTTAAACGTTTTCTAAGTCTATCTTATAGAGAGATAGAAGATCTAGTTGTTTTATGTAGTTTTAATAAGTAATTTTTAATGTTATTTTTTTTGCATTCTATTCTTAAAGAAGGTACCTACGTACTTATTTTTTTCTAATTTATAATAAAGTTCCATACATTTCACCAACAGACAAAGTGATTTATGGGGACCTTCATTATTCTGTGTATTTGTTTTTATTAATATAAACTTGTTTTTATTAATATAAAATACAGATTAATGTTCAAAAAAGACGAGATTTTTAAGAAATTATTATGTGCGATTCCTGGGCAAGGCGCTAGTTTACAACAAAATATACTTTATTGTCAATATTTTATGAATAAATGATTAATAATTTTATTATTATACATATTAGGTTTGTAGAATTCGGTTCGTATATCTATTATTCAGTTTGATGATGAAATTCTTCTTTTGTTTCAGATTCAAATAAAACATAAAGCAGTAACGTATGAGGTAAGCCTATTTGTAATATGTTTACAATGAATCTAAATAAGTAACAATCAATTACCGTATGTATGAATGATCATCACTAGATAAGGGCTCGACAGAATTTGGTGTTTTTTAGTTGCGTTTGTAATTAAAAAAAAAAAGAAAAAATTGATTGAAAACTGTTCGAAACTGATGTAGGTTGATAGTATACAAAGACATTAAATATAATTTTCCAATAGACAGGACATAGCGAACAAAAACGTGGTCGGATAGTTGTTACCTAGGAGTAGTAAGTCGCTCAGTCTAGTGTAGACGACTGAACCTAACTTCAGTTTATTTTCGTAAATATTTTTCGTATTTACTCTGTAATTAATTAGAATTCAATCATTTTCGCAAATAGTTCTAGAAAATAGCGTAAAAACATATAAATAAATCACAAATTTAATTCGCATGTTTACTATTCAAAGCTAGGTCTGACATAGGATGACAGTTTTTCTAAGACATATCTTCTGATGTCGGCTCTATAGTCTCTTTAATCTATTTGATAGTATAGGACAAAAAAGTTTCAATAGTTAGATATGATATAACGAAATGCCTGCTTATCAACGGTTTGCATTTAATTAGTATCGAAATGTGTGTTAATTTTAACAAAAACACAAACATAAAAACACACATTAAACATTGTCAGTTATATTAAACATAGAGGCACAACCACAAGCTCTTAACACGATCCAATTGACGACCTAAACTGGATTGTTAAAGGGATGGAGCTATATAGGGCGTATAGCTCCATTCCTCTTGACATTTTATTTTTACATGTCTTAGTAGGGCCTCTTATCTGTTACTTTTGCAATGGCTTTTTTTATTTTATTTTTTAAAGAATCTATGTGTAAAATTTCAAAACTGTATCATGAAAAATCACAAAGTTATAAGCTTTTTATGTTTACTGATTGTCCACACAAATTCATAGTTACCGGGCCATCCGGGCGACTGAGGGGTGGTTTGCTCTCGCAACCAGCTGTGCGCTGGCGTCTAATGCCCGCTGTAACCTGCCATGACCTGTGTTGTCCAATAGTGTTGTTGGTGTCCAACTTGTGACCTCTTTTAAATATTTTTGGGAAAAAATATAACATGGTGTAAAAATTATTAAATTCTGAACAAACTATATTCAGGTTTCGCATATACTAAAAAAATGTTGAAAGATAGGGCCTATGCCAGGGCCCTATCTTTCAACATTTTTATTTATACAAGTAGTCATGTAAGTATTCATTGACAGTTAACTTCATATTCATCTGAATAGATTTCAATTTATAATAACGGAGTACTGGATCAACGTTGTCCACCGCGGCCATGAAACGCGCATCAATAATTGCGCACAATATCGCTACTCCAATTGTGCTTGCAGACGATGATACGGAAATTTGCGGTTAACCACTGAATAACCGTAAATGATTACCGAAAGTGTCACGGGCAAAGCATTAGGTTTATAGATACCTACTTGGCTTTAAATATTTTTTGCTCAAACCGCAAATTCAGGAAAAAATAACTGTGCCATCAGTAGAAAATTCGACAAGAATTTCACTTCTTTATTTTTTTTTTTCTAAAATAGGGTATAGTACGAATAGACTACGACACTTTCTACGGTACACTCAGTGTATACATCGAGTGTATCATACTCGTGTTCATACAGATACACTCGATGTATACCTACATTAAGTGTGACTTATAAAGTGTAATAGTCTAAAAGTAGCTTAATACTTTGTTTAACATATTGGATAATGAACCCAAGTGAATTCTCGAAATAAAACGTAGGTATTCTATTTGTTATTACAGCTCGGGGTAGCCAAGTTACAATCGTTTCGTTTAGCTTGAGCGCTTGGAGTTAATTTTTTTTTGTGTGTGAAGCCTTCTGAGTATAGTCAAAGGATGTGTCAGAATTTAACTGACTAAAACCCACTTGTGTTCTTTTGCATTCCAAGGCCACGGTTATTCTTCCGAACAATTCCGCAGCCTTATCTATCTATCTTCTGAGTATGGTTTCCGCACTTAGTCCTATGCGGATACGTGGTGTGCACGCCGTACGTGGGCCATGGCGGCCATAAACTTTGGTGGGCTTATTCCAACAAGCCCACCTCTCTCCAAAAACTGTTTAGCCCTTCCAGGTTTTTCAGGGCGTCAATAAGGGAGTTAAGGGATCCTAAGGTCCGTATGCGTGTATCAGTGATCCCTGTGCAGTCCAGGAGCCCTAATTCTAAGGATAAAGGGCCGATCGAAGGCCGACTTTTTCTCTACCTACTCATTTTAGGTTTCACGACTATCATGTGTATTGGAGTTCCAGTTTTGTTTCGTCAAATTGAAAAGCTTATGACATGGAGGGAAGATTGAAGGCATTTGTACAAGAAGACAGAAGAAAAGAAAAGAAAACCTCGTTGCGCCTTGGCACTGGGAGAATTCACAGGAGTTTTTAATATACCCGTGAATTTCCTGATGCCTCAGCTCAATGCGGTATATTGCAACACAGGAGAAATGGTGCATGGAGACTTGAAGAATTATTAAGAAGATTTTTGTAAATACATCATTCGTTGGAAGACATTTTTAGTTGACATTATCTATCATTTGACTATATTACTCTCTGATTTAGGATCATTAGGAATCTACTAGGTAACATAAGAAAATGTTTTCGAATTTGTACCACAATGTTGCATGCCTAAATTCGGAATAAACAGTGAGCTGTTCATTCACATAATATGACATCCAGAAATGTATTGATTTATGGTATTGTGTTCAGTAATAAAGATTTGACTTTGAATCTAATGAAAACCATATTTAGGGTGTAAAAAAGAGTTAAATATACAGACCTACATGGCCGGTTCCACCACCTTCTAAACTCTGGTTAACTTAACTGTCAGAAAACATTAAAATTCCGTTCCATATTTAAATAAAACAAGCCCAACGACATCATAGTTTTAAAATATGCTTCAATTAAGTTTTAGTCGCAGTAAACATAATTTAATTAGCAAGGTAGTGTAATTAATTTACTCGCAACATTAATGGGCGAGAGATAATGCGAAGTAATTAAAATGAAAAATGTACTACTTTTTACTAAGACTGTGAAAGAAGTAAAAATTACATGGTGAATGTTAATTATTATTAATTAGTTTGACACATTCTAATTTTTTGTGATGAACCCATTTTCTAAAATTTTATTAATTTGATTTGGAGTAAAATGTCAAGTTTTACAATTTTTTCTGTTTATTACATAGTATTTGCTTTGCCATTTATTAAAACTACATAATTATTTACATAATATGTTAGCCACAATATCTGTTTTGTAATAATAATTGCCAAATGAAAATGATAAACAATAAATATACAGTATCCAATCGTTCATTTATATGATACATTAGCTTTAGGCAGCGGCTTAGCCAGCATGAAAGTAATAAAATGTGCAAAAGGAACATAATATTTCTAGGATTGAAAATGTCCTATGTGCTATTCCAGGACATGGTTTACGAGTATGCCAAAAAAGGAAAAAACATACCGCATAACTTTTGCCTTTATAATATTAGTTTTATAAAAATATCACACAGCGATATAGACAATGCTTCACAAAGCTAAACTTCACAAAAACAATAAATATACAGTATCCAATCGTTCATTTATATGATACATTAGCTTTAGGCAGCGGCTTAGCCAGCATGAAAGTAATAAAATGTGCAAAAGGAACATAATATTTCTAGGATTGAAAATGTCCTATGTGCTATTCCAGGACATGGTTTACGAGTATGCCAAAAAAGGAAAAAACATACCACATAACTTTTGCCTTTATAATATTAGTTTTATAAAAATATCACACAGCGATATAGACAATGCTTCACAAAGCTAAACTTTTTCTAAAAATTACTTAGTCATAATACATTTACAGCGAAAATCTTCACACGTATATACTAATAGCTTATTAGTAACTTAGTTAATCCCACAAGACCATTGTTTCCGTGATTACTTATAAAACATGCAAATGTCATACAAATTGGTTTGCATTGACAACCCGTGCGACCGTGTGTGCGAGCATATTGTCTTTATATGGAAACATCCTCACCGGTTGTCTTCCGATGGAGATTTTTTTCTTAGCGACCAAGTCATAAGTTAAAGGAAATTTTATTCTATTATTATTATCAAAAGTCTCCAACATTTTTTTTTATAATTGATTTAATATAGTTCTTGAGTGTTAGCCCACCTGATGGTAAGCAATTCATTTAGATATGTTACAACTTTGATACTTAAAAAAACAAACATACCTTTATGAATTTTATAGTTTAAGCCGATCAACATGTTATTCTGTTTTCTGAATCGAGTATAAAGTAATAACTTTTATTAAACTTGTACTGACGATAGATTCTTAATTAAAATATAAACTTTAGTATTCTAAATCTGTACCTGAAGTTTATGCTTTGTGATTGTAGCAAGTTATCAAAATCCATAACTTTGTAAAGAAAAAAAGGAAGATTAGAAATAAACACTTTGTATGTTTATTGGTTCCCTGAATATCGAATCAGAAAACCTATTTAACATTTGTTGTAAAAACTGCATATAAAAAAAGAACAGCAATTCATGGATTTACTCTTCATATACGAACTCGCTTCATCGCCTGACTTGAACCATACAAACCAATAGATGTTACAGTTACTCACGAGCCGATTGTTACCCTATTCAAAGTTAATCGTCGGTTAGCTCCTGTAATCCATATGTAACAGATGATCTAACGTTACTGCTAACGGTAGGTTATTGTCTTCGTTTTTGTATGGTGTCGATCGCCCGGAAATGTATGGTTTACAAGTTTATATTATCACAGAATTCTCATCTTTGGTAATTGAACGTTGCGTTGTTCAACTGAAAAATTGCAAGGATACTTTTTCTAGATATCCGTTTTATTATATTGTCTAACTGCCTTAACTGGGTCTTTAAATTATATCGTACTACCGTCTGCTTCGTCTGCGTGAAAGTCGGTTTACTCTCTCAAGGTTTTTTTTTTTTTTTTTTTATAGTGAATGAAAATCATCCAATGACATCCCCCGCCCTTGGGCGGAGCGGGAGATAGTGTCAGACTCTTACTGACTAAAAAGCCCACCCTGTTCCTTAGTTGGGGCGCGCCACAATTGGGGCGATAAGGCCCATCCTTGAGGCGTGGCTGGAAAGACCTCACGGCGTTCTCAACTTCCGCACGACGCAGGTGCTTACCGAACACGGAAAGTTCGCTAAGTACCTGTTCCGGATTCGTGCGGAGGATTCGCCCGGGTGTCGCCACTGTGCGGAACATCCGGAGGACACGGTGGAGCACACTGTAGAGGTGTGCCCCGCCTGGGCGGAGCATCGCCGTGTCCTCGTGGGGGCGATCGGCGGCAGCGATCTCTCTCGCCGGGCCTTGGTTCAGGCCATGGTCCGTAGTGAGGAGGGATGGCAGGCGGTCGCCTCCTTCTGCGAAGCAGTAATGCTAGCAAAGGAGGAGGCCGACCGCATCAGGCAGAGGCAACGGGGCGCTCGCCCCAGCCGCCGCCGGGATTCCGATCCCGATTTCCGGCCACCGTAGGCGCGGGCTTGCGGACGGCGTGCAATGGGTAGCACGCTGTCCGATCGTCCGGTAACCGACCGGACCGAGCCCAAGTCGTCGACGGCGCGTTCTGTTCCCGCGCGCCTCAAGGAGCTGTCAGCACACCGAAGAGGCCCAGCCTGCTAACTGCAGGCAGGCAGGGTCGAAGCCTACTGGGGTCATGGGTTAGTTCCGAAAGGAATGCTCGGCCCCGGCACGATAGGCTACGTAGGAACGGGGTAGGTTTTTAGTCAGTAAGAGTCTGACACTACTTCCCGCTCCGCCCAAGGGCGGGATTTGTCATTGGATGATTTTACCTACCATAAAAAAAAAAAAAAAAAAAAAAAAAACCCTGTTCCTTAGTTGCTTTTAGAATTTCGTAAAATCGTTTCTTAGCGGACGTCTGCACCCTATAAGGAACCTACGTGCCAAATTTTAAGTTTGTAGGTGTTATAGTTTCTGAGATTTCGTGATTTATCAGTGAGTTGTATTTCGCTTTTATATATATATAGATTTGAGGTATGTCGTATCATAGAGCATTTCCTCAACTTCCCTGATGCCAAAGAAATAGTTTTCGAGGATTAGAAATTCACATTAGCTTACGATTTTTTTCAAGTTTGATATTTTAAGGGTCAGTACCAGAACTGAAGAGGTAGGTATCTGTTTTATATGCCACCATAAACTGGCCTCATCAAGTTAAAATTGACGTGTAAACAAATAGGTTTTTATAAAAAAAAAAACTAAAACTACAGGTCATTGAACTCCAGCTTCAGCTGACGTTTACTTAAAGAAATTAATTCTCTTAAAAAAAAAAAATTAATAATCTTTACTTATTGATAGTGTTTCATGTACCGTATCGACCCTACGCGGGATTAAAACGATCAAAATTTAACGGTGTATAATAGAAATTGGTAACTATACCTATTTTAACTATCGTTTGTAGTCTTAAACTTAGGAATCAAGCAACCAATCATTCGCAGAGGTGGTCTAAGTTCGGGTTTTTCAATACATTGGTTTTTATAAAATCTAATATTGAAACTACAATTAGCAAAACCGATAAAAATCATAAAAATCAACTAATGCTTTAATTAAGCACCAAAACGAATAAAACGTACAAAAAGAAACGTTTTGCAATCCTATAATGATTTATGGCGGATGCAATCATTTTTAATTATTTAATAAGCGTCATCTAAGTAAGCTGTTATCTTTGTTTTTGACGAAAATATGTGTACGACGGCAGATAGGCTAAGAACTCACGAAGCGGTTTTCACCCGCGGCCGCCGCGGTTGCGGGCCCGCATCTTCTGTAGAATGCGGTATATTATTATGTAAAAAATTAAAGCGCATTTCACGACCATTTTTACAGCCGCGGTGTGTTCGCGGCTCCCGTTGTACCGGCGAGCAACCAATAGAACTTTGCGGGCCTCGGCCGCCCGCAGCGACGACGGTTTGCTCCTGCACGCTCTGCGGTCGGTTGACGGGCGACCGGACACCGATCATTTCATCGCCCGTCTTGCGAAGTTGCAATAATTTTGCGCCAGATACGGCAACCGCGGCGGCCGCGTAAAGGCGTATCTGCGGTCTTTCCTCTACCTCGGCGGGCGCGGGTGAAAACTGCTTTGTGAGTGTGTATAAACCTCCTATAAAATAATATAAATAAAAGTCTGACACTCTATCTATCACTCCACTCAGTAAGAGGAACTATTTGATAATGTTTCACCGAAAAAAACCCATCTTAGATCTTTAGGCTTCTGCTTAAAACACCTGTCAAAAATCGCATACGAATGACAGTCGAGACTAACCCGGTCGATGATTCTTTACAAAGGCTATATATATCTCTAGTATAATATTTCTAAGTAATAGAGTTCATAATAAAGATAGGGAAGTGAAACATGGTATCGATAAACGCTATGTCTACGAAAAACGAAGTCATCAGTTGATTGATAGGCGTGGTGGGGCTATGAAATTAGCGGAGAGTAATAAGGTATCGTTTTTGTTAACTGCCTATCTTATTTTTAGGTTAATGACTTTATTAGACAATGAACAAAGTATAGTACCTATGTTATTTTGGAGCTTATTGTATACTTAAAATAAATACCTACAGTGCGCTCAAATTGCTCATCGCATCTGAACAAGGCAATGTTTTTCTTGGCATATCTATACTTTTTTTTACTTATAATAAATCTGTAGAAGTGAAAATTCTGTACATTAAAAATATCAAAAAAATAAATGGCGGGGGGTGTTACTAGACCGACACCGAACCCAAAAATGAGATTAAAAAAATTTTTGTTTGTCTGTCTGTCTGTTTGTTCAGGCATCACGCAAAAACTACCGGTTCGATTACGATGAAACTTGGTATAATTATTCTTTAATATCCTGGGCACCACACTGGGTACTTTTTTATCCCGGAAAAGTATATACAATAAAAAACAAACTTAATTTTGCGGTTCGATCCCTAAGCCCGAGTACTGTACTAACCGCAAATAATAAGTTTGTCGCAGGTTACATCGCCCGTTTCTATTGTAATTAGCCATAAAAGGCCGGCGCCGAGACAGAAGTATTAATACCGGTAAGTATGCTCGATAGATAACGTTCTACACAAATAGCACTTTACACAAAAAACTTAATTCATAAGTTTAGTCGTTCACGCGAACGAAGTTGCGGGCACAGCTAGTTATTAATATACAAAGAAAAACATTGCAATGAATTGCAATGCAGTCATCGCATCTGAACAACACACTGCAGTGCACTGTAAGTATTTGTTTTAAAGATATAATAAGCTCCAAAATAAAATAGGTACTTAATTATTTATCGTCTTAATGAATTTTAGAAAAAAAAGAACCGTAGGTAGCCGCTACGTATCGTATCGTAATCCTATCAAACATGAATTTTGTCATGTAAAATAGGATATACGAGTACCTAATTGAGTATACCAGTGACAGCGTTTTCAAATTTCAAGACCTCTACCGCAGATTTCAAGGCCGAACGCGCCACCTTTTTGTAAGTGATCGCTAGACGGATGGGAGTCAGTTTAGTACACAATGCTGTGACTTCCTGATATCTTTGTATCAAAGCGGTTAAGTACAGTTGGGAGCTGAGATAAGGCCCTAATGACGATGTAATAAGAATTCGTGGGAAAAGGTCGATATCGGTAAAAAAAAATGTCATGTCACATCATTGTGAGACAGGCTGATTTTGGGAAAACTTTCATTAATTCATTGTGTCTGTCTACCGCTGTTTTTTTTTTTAATTTACAAACAAATCCTATTTTTTGGCTGGAAGTCGCTGGCAAAAATCACATTTCACACTAATAAGTGTTAGAGTCTGTCTAACGAAAGCGCGACCTGGAGTTTTTTTTTTTAAATTAAATTGGCAACATATGTTGCCGTCAAAAGCACGTCAAAGTCTATGACTGCAATTGTCAGTATTTTGTAACAAAGATTGATTTTAAAAATATAATTGCTTATCATGGGTAAAACAATAAAAAGTTATGTAGGGAAGCTGTGAAATACTATGATCAGTAAGTTTAAAGAAAAACAAGAAGAGAAAGTAGTTGTTTTTGATCTCGGGTTTTTAAGTTAGTATGACATTATAATCTTGATCATTGTTGACTGACTATTAGATATATCTTACAATATGATAATATTTTTTCTTATGTTTATAGATAATCTTGAAGATATTCAAGGACTGCGCGAAATAAATAAAAAAACATTGAATCGTTAAGGAATTTGGAGAAAAAGCCTTTACACTTAAAACTAAGCTTTAAGAAGAAATATCTTCACTACCGCACTTTATACGTTCAAAAGCGGTCGAATTGATATTATGTGATGAAATAGCATACTTTGAAGATGATAAAATTCAACATTTTGTGTTATTCACCTTTTCCCGTGACTTTCTTGATAGAATAGTAATATACCAATTAATAAATCTTTACTCGTTTTTGTATTGTATTGGTTATTATAGCTATCCAGTATTGTTCTACTGCTGTGCAAAGGCCATCCACTCTTTCTAATGGTCTCAGTTCCTTACTCACATTCCATTTCTTAAGAAAGACATCCAGGTCGGTTGGCAAACCTTGAGTTTAGACTTTTGGATGTTAGTCAAAGACCAAGTCTGTATACACCATAGGTCAAATGAGGAGATTACACATGTCCATAAGCTTACGCTTTAGTGATATGGGCAAAGTGCCCTTAAATAGTTCGTTGATGGACCAGTAACTTTATCAGGTATTTTCTGTTCGACACGTTATTTCTTTGTCTTACCTGGCCCAGAAAGAGACTACTTAATTGGCCCAAGTAGACAATAATATATTTTAAGATGTATTGTATATTCTGTCCGCCTACGTGTACGTTCCTTTTGGAGCTGCTGGTTATGATTTTGGTCTTTAACATTTTTATATGTAGGCCAACCAGCATTTGCTCTAGTCCTGTGGCTGTAGGAGACAACAGGACAATATTATCAGAGAAACGCAAATTACTTAACTTAGCTTCGCTGATGACAATGCCCTTCTCTTCCCATTCGACTGCTAATGTCTTTCAGAAGTGGTGAATAACTTTGGGGACAACGGGACGCCCTGTTTGACTCATTTCTGTTTGAAACATAGGATCTAATCTCTCTAACTTGCTAGAAGAAGTATGTGTGGATTCTATTTTTTGTTTTATAAGGGAATTGAATATTTCTGAGTGTGTGATGCTGTTAAAAGCGTATTGGTTGAGTATATTTATTTCTAAACATTTTGAGTTCCTCATATTAGGAATATAGTTCGTCAAAAAGAATTATAAGATTGTCGCAAATACAAAAAATACTCAAGTATCAAAAATTTTTTTCTCCTAGTATGACAGTAATACCATATTCAATATTTTTTGATTTGACCTCATTTTCTCAGGTCGCGCTTTCGTTAGACAGACTCTATAATTTTTATTATTGTTCGTTACTTCTCCACGGGAGAATATCCATTGAATGTTTCATTCATTATGCGTACAGCTAAGGAGTGGAATTCCCTGCCTGAGTCTGTGTTTCTTGATAGCTATAACCTAGGGGTCTTTAAGACTTCTATGCAAGCGTGCTCCATCGTCGGCCACATCTTCGCTTTCCATTAGGTGATATAGTGGTCAAACGCGAGCCTATCAATAATAAAAAAACCTCCTCTTAGGACAATTTTTACTTTTGCGCGGGCGAGATAGGCAGCAGCTAGCAATTTCATAATTCAGACCGACAGAAGCAACTGGTTTAGGCAGGCATCACACAATCAGCCACAGGCAATCTTAAAAAGAAAAAAGACTAACTACCCAATCAGTACAGTAGTTAACTCCTAAATCGTTCCAGTTCTTAGAAGTTTATTAACAAAGGATAATTTTGGCTCGTGCCACCTAACACGCATTTACGTAAATTGATACCGGTTCTCGGAAAAGGCATATTAAAATACAAAGGAGGTAAATTAAGTGGGATTTTTTCATGGGTCTTTAAGTGAAGAGTGAATGGGTTACTTCTAGGCAAACGTGCTCCATCGTCGACTTCATCATCGTTTACAATCACGTGAGATAGTGTCAAGAATGATCTTGTCGTTATTAAAAATATAGTACAGGTTTATTTACAAGAAAAAAGAAATGACTTAATAGATCGATTAGAACACAAGGTTTGTGTCAACGACCGGTCTTAAATGTCTGACACCCATCGAATACGATGGGTTTATGGGTTTATTGATGACATGGTGATGGTCAAGGGAATTCCCTTGACCATCACCATGTCATCAATCCACCTTGTGGAGGCTTTTCAACATTGCGACTTCAGGTACGCTTTGCCATTGTACTCCACAACCTTTCGACCCCATTGACCATCTGTCCTACTTGTACCCTGCCCACTGCTACTTAAGTTTGCTGATTCTTCGAGCTGTGCTGGTCGCCTTGGTTTACTACCACCATTCAAGGGTATTGATATATTAAAAGGGAAGATACGTTACGCGCTAACATCACAATCAGAAAACCTGGACTCGAAACTCACACATCTATGACAGTGACATCAAATTCGCAATCCCAGTCACTGATAGACAAGGACAGAGATAAGAGCCGGCGCTGTCATGCGAGCGATATTTCGGTATCGACCGATCAGCCCTGATCGGTCGTCAATAAAAAAGTTGAACGTTCTAATAACACACCATTTAGCCAAAGAAAACCGATAGGATGCGTCAAACAACTTAACGTCGAGTTTTTGCCTCATTTCAAAGAAATTAAAGGGTGTTTTAACACAGGATGCATCTGCTACCGATTCCGCAAATTGTGCATTTACTCATGAAGATTATAAGCTCATATGCCTTTGTTTACAATACTTATTTTGTTGTGGACTATACCTACGGTGTTAAAGATCGTCAAGCTAAAATGAGTTGAAATAAAATAAGTAAATTATTTATTCCTAATGAAATTGATAGGTACATATGACTATAAATATTTTTGTAATCTCCTGAAGAACTGAGTCGTAGATGAATAATTGCTATAATATCACTAGCTGAACCGGCAACGTTTTTATACCATCTAAAGTATAAGTCATAACAAAAATACGAAAATCTCGATTAATAAATGGAGGGTGGGGATGATGATATATAACCTAAAATCTACATCAAAAAAAAAAAAAAAATCTGTCCAGCCGTTTTGGAGGACTGCAACCACCCACAAACACGCTGACACGAGATATTTATACACCGTTAAACTTTGGTCGTTTTAATCCCGCGGAGGGTCGATTCGGTAAATGAAACCCTATCGATTTGTAAAGATAAAAATGAAAAATAAAGTACATTTTTTAAACTCGAATTAATGTTGAATTTAAGAAATTGATTTCTTTAAGTCAGCTGATCGAGGCCAATGAACTGTAGGTAGTTAGTACGCAACGACCGACAACTCCCTACAAGGTCATTGACCCATTTACTTAAAGAAATTAATTTCGTATATGCATATATTAAGTCGAGTTTTAGAAAAAAAATAGTTAATTATTTATTTTATCTTTATAAATCGATAGTGTTTCATAAGTATACCGAATCGATCCTCCACGGGATTAAAATGACCAAAATTTAACGGTGTATATTAAGTAGGTGTAAATAAACAATTGTCGCTTATGTAGCTCATTCTCCCTCTCTCCTTTCACCTTCTCCTCTTTCTCTCCTTTTCCATTCTCCTTCTCTCATTCAGATGTAGTCATTGAGTCATACATAAATTCATACAGCCACACAAATGCTTTCATAACTGAATGTATGGTTTAGAAATTATAAATGAGTAGCATAAGTATATTGACAAACAACACACCCCTTTCGTAATTATTAATAGCCATTAAGGTTGTCAATTAAGTTAATTGGTAACCGCATAGGAACCCCAAACTAAGTATCAAATTCTTACCGTAAAACTGTCATGGCGTTTGACGATTTTTTCCGTTGAAGTCGATTTTGTTATGAAGAAGAAAGTAGAAATACCCATTGACATTTTGAGCACTAATGAGCTTCCACTATTTACATAAATAACTTTTTAATTAATAAAACTGACTACACGATTTCATAAATGATTGAATTATTATTATTAAGTATTTTTGTCATTTTTTAATCGACTTGACTTGAATCACTTTAAATATTTTAAAGCATGTTAGTTTAATCTGTAATTATGTCTGTTTGGCAAGAAAAAATGGAACTATAATTAATTATTTATTAACATCTATTATGTAACTTATGCCCACATTATTAGATATTATGATTATTATTTAAATAAGAGATTATTATTTATACACTTACAAATTAAAGATATTTAAAAGTGTTCCCCTCGCGGAGAGGAATCTAATGATCCAACTGTGGGAACGTTGTAAGCTCATTATGTTATGAAATGTGATGTGATGTTTAGCTATGACTATCCCAGTTCATAAACTTAAGCACTCACAATATTTTGAAACCATTTTGAACATCATTGAAATAACATAACACTTGTATTAACCTAAGCGATAGGCAGAAGCTCGGCTGTGGAATCGTTTGAAAGAGTCACCATGACCCAAAAACGTAAAAGGCAACTAAAGAAACACGAGTGGTCTTTAGTCAGTAAAAGTCTGACACTCCCTCTTATTACACCTAGAGCAGGAGGATTATTTGACAATTTACCAGACCAAAAAAAAAAATAGTGGTCTTGTTGTCCGAACTATGAGTCTGTATGTAGCACGTAATTCAGTTCGTCCTTGCGTGCAGGAGCGGCGTTCGCTCTGTTATTACGACAAGCAAGGACTTACGATAATTTGCGCACTAGTGATGGCGAATATCGATAAATTAAAATATAATGATTTAATCAACTTTGTATTTAGATGAAATACAGATAATTCTCATCAATGAATCAGATTCAATGTGAGTTTTACAGAATAGTTCTGTCTTTGAATGTAGGTAGATAGATGGTTATTAAGAATATAAACCCTGGGAACAGTGGTGGCCCAGTGGTAACGACACCAACTTACGAGTTACAGGGCGCAGTTTCAAACCCAGCCAGGCGCACTACCTGCTTTGTGTAATTTGGAAAACATCGTGAAGCAACCGACATATTCTAGAACCAAAAATTCGAAGACATGTGACGTTCACCAATCCGCACTGGGCCCGCGTGGTAGATTGTGCTTTATTTCCTCTTCAAGAGGCTGAGTCTTAGCAGTAAGAACATTATGTTTAAAGGCTGATTTTGTTAATGTAAACTAAAATATATTTACAAATGAAATAAAGGGTCTCTATACAAACCATACTTTAAATTTATTGGAAAATCGTTCTAAACTTTAGTTTCGCGTATCATGACCTTCCACTGCTGGTAGAGGACCGAATTACGATGAACATAAAATCTTCTTCGGCTAAGAAATAAACCTTAGTAACGATAACTTGCTAGGACTGTGGATCATTAGAAAGAGGTACCGTGGTAAGAGAGGCCACTAAAGAAACACAGGTTTTTTTTAATGGGAGATCATCCAATGTTTTCTCCCGCTCTAGGGCGGAGGGTGTAGCAGGCTCCGTAAGGCTTTGCTGACATCTCTAGGCGCGTGTGGAACACTACGCGCCGTCGACGACACGGACGCAGTCTAGACGTTTACAGGACGACTGAACTGCGAGCCACTCATTGTTCGTCGTCCGCAAGCCCACACCTACGATAGCTGGAAACAAATATCAGTAAAAGTAAAAAGTCAGTAAAAGTATGACACTCTTTGCTCCAACCAGAGCGGATAAAGTCATTTGATGGTTTTCCTTATAAAGTAATATCGATAACTCCATGATCGTTTATCGATATGAAAACAACACTTGACTTACAGGTATAGGTAGCACGAAGGGCGTTCTAAGTTCATCGTGGCTCGATTGGTTCGCTTCGTCTAAACTTATCATTATTTTATAAGATACAGTAGCGGTTATTAGCTGTTAATATTATAAATAACAAGTTATTAGTGTAGTAGCAACATTGTACTGACCATATTATCGGTGCTGCAGTCACGAATTAAAAAAAAGGGGAAATATTGTTATCTCTTCACAAAGGTTTCCTCCTCTGGGACGCCAGTGGTCATTGACCCCCTTTGTTAAAATAAATAAATAAATCATCAAAAAAAAATTATAATAATAAACTTTTTCTGAATTTTTCTAGGAACAAACAAAAATATAGAAACCAAAATTTTTCGGTCAAATAAATTTAAAAATGTGTGTAAAAAACGACAATTAAGAATTTTTCAAGGTCATTCAATTTATACAGACGTATGTACGAGTAGATATGTACAATCGGCACTCAAGGAGTTAACTGCTCGGGAGCCCCTTACCACGACTTGTTAAAATGTCAGGTGGGCGAGTGAGAAAAAGGGATGGCGCTATACTTACACCTTATATAGCATAGCATCAACCCTATAAATGTTCCCACTGCTGGGACTAAGGCCTCCTCTCATGGAGAACGAACAGGCCATAATCCACCACGCGGGCTCTTGCGGGTTGGTGGATGTACCATGTCTTCAAATTTTTGATTCTAAGACATGCTGGTTTCCTCACGATGTTTTCCTTCACCGTTTTGAGTGCTGTGGTGATGAAATAAATTACACAAAGTAGTACGCCTGGCTGGGCTTGATCCCGCGACCTACAACTCGTAAGTCGGAGCCGTTACCACTCGGCCACCACTGCTCTTACACACTATATATAGCTGTGCGATATGACCGCCCGTTGTACACTTATTTTTAATAATTTTTGGCCTGTATTTTATCGTTAATACGATGTGCAATAAAGAATATAATAATAATACTTTTTTAATTATTTCTAAATGTTTTGTTTAAAAAAAAACATTTTAAAATGTTATTAATATGTTTGTTTAGTTTAACGCACTAATCTCAGAGAATACAGGTCTGATTTGAAAAAATATTTCTGAGTTAGATAGCCCATTTATCAAGGAAGGCTATAGGCTATATAACATTACATTGCAACTTACGGGAGCAGAGCAGTAACTAAAGATGCGTGTGAAACCGCGGGGGTCAGCTAGTATTGAATAAAGGGAATAATAATGGTTTCATTCCAGTTCCAAACTGTGAAACAATTTATTAGATTTATAATCTGGTTTTATAGCTGCGGGAGGGACCTGGTGACCTGTAATACAGGTTCTCATGGAAACCTAATTCAGGCACCAGTCTCTCACTTAGTTAACTCCGGTGTGTATAGTAAAGTTTTAGCATTAAGTAACTTTGTGATGAAAAAATAAATGTTTTGTATTATATCATATTTCTTTAGCAGTTTATTTCTTCGAATAGATCGAGTTAAAAATTCGTGGTAAGGCCTGAGGCCTTTTCTTGCGGTTCCTCTCTAGCTACGTTAAAACTTCCACAAAACTGTCAACACACCCATATCAAGCCAACAAAGTACCTTTCTAAAGTTTTCCACCAACATTATAAACGGCGCCAAAAATGCAGACACCCTATAGGAAAATATTTAACATAAAAACAGCGGGCATCGTCCTAAATGGGGTTGGAAAACAGGGGCGGCGTGGGGTGGCGGAAACTCCTAATGGTAGTTTGTCACGAACCACCCCAAATTACCACCCCAGAGTTTCTAGAAATATATGGAAGTATATGGGTTTTTTCGTCAGTAGCTATAATGTTTAGTGTTGGCTGGTTAAAGCTGTTTTGACACGCTATTCGTGATTTAGGTTACAATATCTGAAAGGCCTGTAAAAGGTGGGTGGGTTCGTGGTTTTTTATAATACTCGTAATATGTTGTTATGTAGCAATGGTTTGGTCAGTAATGGGTGACAAAGTATTGCAATATTAGGTAAAATGGTTTCAAGGAGTGCTTATCACTTATAGTATTGCATTCATGGTTTCTTGTTGATTCTCCACAAAAGAAAAACTTGTCAGATGATCCATAGCTGCAACTGTAAATGACAAATCTATATAAGAGTATATAAAAGAAAGTCGTCTTAGTACTACTATTTATAAGTCAAGAACGGCTTTACCCATTTGGTTAAAAATTGGTGGGAAGGTAGCTTAGAACCAGGAGAAGGAAAAGGGATAATTTTTACCCCGTTAAATAAAAAAAAATATCATGTTAAATAATTTTTATGTTGGATTTTTGTCTCCACATATAGGAATTAACATGTCTGACCAGCGAGAGTGGCACTATTCATCGACATTCTCACTGTCTGTCTAAGGTCAGTCAAGTTATAACTTTTCAGTCTGCCTATGTAAATTATTAAAGGTTTTGAGAGAAGAAGATTGAATAAACTTCAATTCAGGTTACACCCAATAATTATATTCCATTTTAATTCTAGTTTAAAGCCCCACTTATAAATTACACGATATTTTCTTAAATACACCTTAAGGTCTTTTTAATATCTTTTTTATACCTTACAGTCTTCTAACCTAACCTGTCCCTGTCGGGGTGCCCTAAAATAAACATGTCATCAAACTTTAGATTATTATTAGAAATTTAAATATTATCATTACAATGAATTTGCATGTTTTAGTTAAACAAAGAACCAATTTTATAGCTTAACCGTATGCCTGGCCATTAGTCTGCTGATTACCTAGGAAGTCTGCAGATTGCCTAGTTAATACTTAAACAGTTTTTTCCACTACTAAATCATATAATCTGCAGATTAACTAAGTAGTAACTACCAACACAGCTGTTACGTAATTCACAAAAATATTGTCGCTGCACGCAACTTGCAACACAAAACACTATTCTTTCGACGATAAAAACCAAATCGTCTAAACCTGCAGCCATGCCAAAATATACCTTCCCTTCCCACTTATTATGTAAATACATTTCCGAAATCTAATCGACATTCATTTCGCGAGTGCATTACATGCAGAACCGTCCAATAGAGCCGGTAATAGCTGGTTTCCTGGCAAAGCCACCCCTGCCAGACTTGCCACAGGCTGGCACCAAAATTGTGCAAACTTATGCAACGTTTCGTGTTTCGTTTGAAAACTTTGCCAAGCCATTATGTTGTTGGCTCGAGAATTTTCCGTGGATACCGTACGTCGTACCTGTGGGTGACGACCCCTGGTTTAGTAGTGCTTTTGTTTTGTTTTATAGGTATTGTAAAATTGGTTTATTGGCAGAAGTTGCTGGAAGTTTCTAGGGTTCAGTTTTAATGCGGGTTTGTAACCGTAGCCCTGGGACGCAAAGGGCAACTAAAGGACCACGAGGGCCTTTCCCCACTCGCTTATCGTCAACGGCGAGCATGATTTAAAAGCTTGTTGCTGTAAAATCGTAGTAAAAACCGTATTAAGGATTCAATAATAACTGTTTATTATCCTTTTCTTTATATACTGGAAGGTGTGTTTCAGTAATATTACGTGAGGCGTGTGCTCCTAAGCAATGCTAGTGGGATACAGTAACAGTAACCTAATTAGGGATTTCAGTCCAGTGGTGACAGGAGACTCTGTCCATTAAATATAATATTTATTGGTTAGAAAGAGAAAGACTATACTGTTGAAGCAAGACAGATTTTTTTTTTGTTATACTCCACCAGTTGCTTCATCTAACGCAATCACACGCGATGTTTGATGCAAAAGCAACGCGAAAAAAGAGAGATAACGCCTGAAAACTCTGCTGGCATTTGGCGATTTATTTTCATTTGGGTGATTATTTATAATTCCGAGATTTATTCAAATATTTCAAAAAACTTGTTCCAGGAAATAAGTGGTTTTAAAACACTTAAAAGATTTTGAGAAAATTTGTCGTCATTCAACATCTACTTAAGCTTACTCTGGGACTTTGGGAATGTATGAAAATGCATACCAGGGTCCTGAACCCAAGGCAATGAAGGCACGGGGTAGGTTTTTAATCATTAAGAGTCTGACACTATCTCCCGCCCCGCCCAAGGGCGGGAGATGTCATTGGATGATTTTACCTATCATGAAAAAAAAACGTACCTACTGAAACAGTACCCATATATTAAAAATATAAAATATACCCCTGTATAGGAGAGGACAATGTCTTCGAATTTTTGGTTCTAGAACTTGCCAGTTTCCTCACGATGTTGATGTTTCACCGTTTTGACATTACACAAACTGATAAAATGCGCCTGACTGGGTTTGAACCGGCGACCTACAATTCGTAAGTCGGAGCCGTTACCTCTCGGGCACCACTGCTCTAAATAATAAAATTATTTATTTGGCTATGATGGAGCAACATTGTACCGTCCGTAATACGTAACGAATTATAATAATTAAAACGGCCAATATAACCTTCACAGTTCTAGTAACCCTATTGAATGGCAATTCCATGACAAACTCAAAATGGAAACACATAAAACAAAATGAATTTGATGGGTTTTTCTGGAGTACCTCTACTTTAATAAAGAATAAAAAGAACTTATGCACCTACACCTAAATAAAAAGCAAAAGCCAGTCAACAACTTATTTCCTCTTAACAAATGAAATCTTTTCATTCATTTCAGGATTAACCATGGAAGGTTCATCATCAGACTACAGCGACGAGGAGGTTGGGGTCCTGGCGCGAGGTCAGAAGCTGTGGGTCCGAGGAGTCAGGTCCCACACCACTTGTGCAGACATTGTCAGGGCCTTGCAAGACGCTCCTGAAGGTAAGGACTAGACCCATCTTCAGAATGAAAACCTGGAATAGAATGCCCCCTTTTTCTAGTAGTCGTTTAGATACAGAGTTTTTTGGTCTACCAAGACCTATCAAAATTCAAACCTCATTTGGCTGGGTTTAAACATGATACTTATAATTTATTCCCTTAAGGTTGAGGGTTCTATGATGCACCTATGCACCTAGTTCCATGAAGACATCTTGTAAATACACGCAGGTTTCTCCAAGATAGGTTGTTAGATGTTGAAGATTACAAGATTTTTTTTATGGAAGGTAAAATCATCCAATGACAAATCCCGCCCTTGGGCGGGGCGGGAGATAGTGTTAGACTCTTAATGCCTAAAAACCTACCCTGTTCCTTCATTGCCTTTGTTCCAGGGCCTCGGGGTTCACTTTTGCCTAACCCTTGGCCCCAGGAAGATTTCAGGATGACTTTCTTTACTTCTGAAGTACCTTACACATAAGAGGTACATAGTACCTCTCTATTACAAGTTTCAAGCCATGTAGGAAGATAGGTTAGGTTAGGACTAATGGCGACTTATTAAATGTGGAGGGTCTTCTCCACATTTGAGAAGATAGATTTTAGGCTGAAGACTTGATTTCAGCTGATTTTTTCCACAACTAGGTACATTATATGTCATTATATGTCATTGTCATTAAACATATAATGTACCTAGTTGTGGAAAAAATCAGCTGCTTAGCAGCAGCAGCTTATGCTTGAACGGCCTCATTGGTCTACTACGAGCGAGCGCTACGGCTTAGTATTAAATTCTGTGCAAAATTTCAGCGTTCCAGAGCCATATTCCAGCATTCTAGGAATTCTATTCATCATCAAATATCATTTATCATGGGTTTCGGTCGAGCATTGATGAGTCAGTGAGTGTGCCACAGATGGTGTTAATTAATATGTTTTCGTTTGTTTGATAACAGGAGGCGGTGTGAGCGAGCAAGGCGAGTGGGTGCTGGCAGAGAGATGGCGAGGAGTCGAGAGACCACTGCCTCCAGATGTACCAGTTCTGCACGTGCTAGCGGCTTGGGGAGACGCCAGGCATGAGGTTTGTATGAGTACCTATGCCAATTTTTATGGACTACCAAGACAAACTAAACTTGATTCTGGCAATTGTCAAAGGCGATAGATTCTAAAAATAAGATGCAACTGAGAGTAGCTTCTCTTTAACCTTCTTCCTATTTCTTCCAGGTTCGCTTAGCTCTTCGTCGAGTTTCAAGTGGTGGAGAGGATGACTCAGGGCGAGATAGTGACGGTGGAAGTAGAGGGGGAGCACGACGACGGAGAAGACGAGGTCTGAGGGCAGCCACACCTCCACCCAGAGCTAGGAGCGAGGACCCCGCTGCCAGGCTCGTCTCTGTCATACATCATCAGACAAGGACTATACATCAGCAGCTTGATAAATTAAGGTACTTACCTTTAGCTACTTAGCTACAGAATCTTTTTTGTACTTCTATAATCTGATAGGGAACAAAATATCAAATTGTGACCAAGTCAACCTAATACTAGTACTAAATAAGTACTTTGCAGCATCCAAATTTAAACTCCAAAAAATAAAAAAAATAAAAAAGTAATAATAATAATTATGAATCATTTAAGCAACTCAAAAATTTTACTTTTATTAAAATCAAATTAATTTATAACAAAATTCTTATTTTACTTACACAGAGAACAAGAAAAACTCATTGACCACCTAGAAGATCAGACCCACAAAAATCGCATGGAGAAACATGGCACCAACTACCTTCTCGAATCTTACCTCCGGGACCTGGGCAGGTGTAGCGAAGTCAACGACAGCCAAGCAGGGAACAGCGACAGCGGCGTTGGCGTAGGTAGCGGCACCCCACCAAGACGACACACCAAACACAAATCCAGAAGAGAAAGACACCTCATGAGAGAACACTACTTCACTAAAGAACTTACGGACATATGCCAAGTGAACTCAGAAAGGCTAATGCAAACACAAAACGATACAGATTCCGAAGCGTCAGCCGATGAATTATCCAGGATACGAGAAGAAATAGAAATGCTGGAGAAATTAGCAATAGTGAACAAAAGACTACACCGAGAAGAGGAACTGGTTGTAAGACTAACAGCTAAAGTCAAAAGATATATGGACGAGAACAAGGCAAATAGCTGCGAAAATGCATCACAGGTGACGATGCTGCTGGATAAAATTGATCAAGAGTTAGTAAATACCGCAAAAGAGATGCAGGAGAACGCTATAGAGCTAGCAAAAGCTGACAGTGAAATAGAAAGCAGAATGAAACTCCTTGATGAATTGACGCTAGAATTAGAAGAAGAAGAATTGCAAAATACAGTTTTAGAGAGGCAGCTCAACGAAGCGTCCAGTCGTCAACCCATCCTTCTGCAAGACAGCTATGTACCTGTTTTAGACCAAACTAACTTAAACCAGACGTTTAATTATGGAAGCCCCGGTTATGTCCTCGACACGTTAGTATGACATAGGTTTAAAATCGGAATCATTGTCCCAAAGATGTTATTTTCATATTACCATATCGTAAGTAGCAGTAAGTTGAATCATGGAATATAGCCTTAACATAAAATACAAAAATCAAATGTGAGATGAGAAAGAGAGGCATAAAATATCGATATTTATTGTGGCTTTCAAACAAACGTTAACTTAGATGAACAGAATGACACGATCAATGCAATCATAAAAAGATGCTGGAATCTAAAATAATTATCATCATCATCAGCCTTTTAATGTTCCCACTGCTGGGACACAGGCCTCCTCTCTAAGAGAGGGAAAATAATTATAATTATTGGGATCTCGTAGAAAGCTTAAAAACAAAATACTCCCTCCAATTTTACCTGCAGCAAAGGATTGTTATGTAAGAATTTTTAGATTATTATAGATATTATTTACACGCATGTATCTGAAATTTTATTTTAATTTTACTTAAGGAACAATGACAATATATCGGTGCTAAGACTTACCTAATGTAACCAAAATTAGGAATCGTTAGGTCATAAGAACTAAAAGTAGATAATTTTTGTTTTATCTCTGTCTGAAAGTTTGTATTAAACAAACCTATATTTAATTCAAATACCAAATATGTATAAAAACCACCAATCACAGTACATTTTAAGCCTAGTCAAATTATCTTCTGACAGCGTTACATCTAAATAAATAATGACAATGTTTGATATTTTTTTTCAACTGAGCTATAAGGTAATGATGTGCTAAAAGCTCATACCATTAGGGAGGTACGAAAAGTGGAAGGTTAACAGTGCCTTACTTGATGTCTAAAAGCTGTTAAATCCAAAATCAGTTTTGGAAATAGAGTTGTACACCGACTGCTGACCGCCGGGCAATAAGCCGGTAATCGCAATTTGTTTTTCGATTTACCGACTTAGTGTCCGGTAATAAACTCGATAACCATAAAGTGCTCGGGGTTGTCGACATGCCGAATAGAACTATTTTCTTCTCACAAGAGAATTCTGATGGTATTAGCGCGTCATAACATGAACCTTTTACTGTCAAGGTGACTTATAACTCAGTACAAAAGATAGGAAACTTGTAATGTATTTTTTACAAAATTAAAAATTTAAACAATAAAATTTTTGTACATCCAATGGAGTTGTTCATCAACTCCGATCATAGTAAATTTTTCTGTAAATCAACCCAAATTAGATATTAGAAATTATATAATGTTTAATTATGTTTATGTAAGTGTACATAATCCAAATATACAACGATTATAAAAAAAAAACATGAGTTTTTAGTTAAAAATATACCTACTGCGTCATGATAATGAATTCAATATTTGGGCTAAGACAAAGTAATATTTTACCAGCTTCTTCTTGAAGTCAGCAAAGTAGATTTAAATACCTTAATTTAGGTAAAAAAGACTTAAGCACCTTAATTTAAATCCTTAAATCTATTTTACTGACTATTACAACACTAGGGAATCCTAGTGTGCGAGATTATTGCAAGACTTACCGCCGAAACGCAAAGGATAATTGAAGGAACATAGGTGCGTTTTAGTCAGTAAAAGTCAAACACTCCAATCTCGCTCCAACCAGAGCTGGAGCAGTTATTTTCGGTTTCCCACATGATGATTTCAAATAAAAAAGAGAATCAAACCTGTACCGTATAAAACTACATAATTACAACCTGTTTGTTATATTTCCGATATAAAAATCTTTATATCAATGTTTGATAGTTCGCCTAACAATTGGCAGATCTTGAATGCCAGGACCTGCCATCCATTTATAATACAGGCGTCGAGCCAAACCATAGGGCCGTTTCTGATTTTTGCTAAGGTTTAAATCATCAATCTGTCGCTTAGTGTCTTTAGGATGTTCATTTCTAAAACCAACATTTAGATATTTATCCCATCCAGGTCTATAGTAATAGGAG
Source organism: Leucania comma (assembly GCA_958295575.1). NCBI lineage: Eukaryota > Metazoa > Arthropoda > Insecta > Lepidoptera > Noctuidae > Leucania > Leucania comma. The sequence continues at coordinate 13,765,787 of OY282477.1, read as the reverse complement.
ACCATCTCAGACCACTGTTTATTTGCATAATCATTCAATTCCTCGTTAGGTCCCCACAAAGTAATCTGATTCCAGGCATTGTATTCAAACAAATCAGCTTCAATGCTATTATTTCCTGCTGCTCTTGCTTTGGCAAACCAACCAGCTGCCCGAAAGTTAACGTTTGTTGACAATATTAGTGCCATATCGTCAAACGCCCTCAGGAACGTTTGCGCTATAGCTTCAAAATCAGTTGTGTTCCTTTCACTCACAAGTTTGACGAACAATTGCTCAATTTTGTATTGTAAGAACTGACGTGTTACATCCACTACATCATAACGATATCCTTCAGAGTCACATCTGTAATTATTGACATAAATTAGACTCCTGAATGCCTCAATTAAATCAGCACTGCTGTACCAAGCCCAAGGACTGTAATTAAAGCTTGGTTTTCGAGTTACAATGTACAAACCATCCACTTTACCAAAACCGTCATAACTGTAAACACTTTTGAGTAAATATTTCCAAGCTACCACAGTAGTCTTGCATCCGTATCTTCTTTCCGCATAATCAGCGACCCACGCTTCAAGATTCCTCACTGGAGTTTTTCGCCAGCCTGATTCCAACATTAAATCGTAGACTACATAATTTTGGTTGATACCTTCAGGAGTGAGGCCGATGCCAATCATAGTACTGGTCTCACGAGACCTGATTTCATAGACATCTCTGTTAATGGTCACCATGTTACCATGCATGCCCAGGGTCCCACCAAAGTTGTGCAGCATGCACCAAATGAAAGGTCGACCAAAATACATTTGGTATTTATCGTATCTTGGGTATCGTTCAGCATACATATCAAGTATTAGAAGCCTCTCGTTGGGCACCTCACACAAAAATGCTTCGACCATTGACTTTGGCCACTTTTTCGAACTGCTGATAAGCATCCAATTCGGCAGTACCCATACCGCTTGATCATCAAACGTCGTAACAGTCTCAAATATACTGCGTGCCGTGTTGGCTACAAACTTTTCATTGAACGTAGGCAAATCTACTTCATTAAAAGGATCGGCTATGTAGATATGACAGCCGGGTATTTTACCCATTTCCAACAAGAACCTAGTTCCAATTTCTTTGAACAGGGTATCTACTGGCCTCACGAATAATCCGCAGCAATAGTCGATGCCAAAATCATTCCATGGCCCTATCTCGAAGAATGAGATATTAGAAAATAATCTTGAAAACGCTACTGGCACATGACCATTAAACGTTGGCAGTACAGGAACAATTCCGAGGTTGAGCAAGGCATCTATAACAGCATGTTGTATATGTGATTGCGATTTATGCCATGATTTTGGCAAAGGGCCTCCCCAGCCGCGAATGTTACCCGTTCGTAGCCACGATAAGAAAGCTGGTCCAGTGAAGTGTTTATCTATTTCTTCTTGCGTCATGCCAAATCTGCGGTAAACCCTCGCCCATATAGCTTCCTGAGCAACAGGAGCCAATGTTAAGTTAATCCCATTGAGCGCCATCCATTCTATATGTTTCATCCAGTCTTGAACGGTCCACCAGACGAAGCTGTACGAGACGGTAGCAGTGTTCTGGTAGTATCTAAATCTGTCACTGGCTACTACATTTTCTTTGACGTGAGGAAGAATATCAGGTATAACAATGTTCTCAGTCTGCCACTCAATTTGGCTCTTGCAATATTTCTTGAGATAATAGTTGAAACCCCACACTGCTGCGACTCCTGTGCTCGCTTTAATGTGCAAGACTCCACCTTTTGTTTTTAAACGAAAGAAATCTTTATGATATCGGAACCAATCATGGTCAACTTCGACCGTCACTAGTTTAGAATACCGTCGTATGATTTTTAAAGCTGCGCGTTCTTGAACCCTCGCTGGTGTCACAGTTTGTAATTTCGTTGGATCTAAATAGTTCAAATTAAGAGCTAATATTGGAACTGCTCCCAAAAACACTGTTGAAACTAAGGACAGCCACATAGTAATGTTCGCTACATACTGAGACGTCGAGTACTTGGTCATCCATTGTATCTTTGGTATGTTTGTTTATTCTATTCATGAGAACAATAACATGACATTTGCCTAAGGCGGCATAAAATTGATGACAAATTACTGTTGACTTCATTGAAAAATTTAATAAATTTGTCACTTGCATGCTTATATACTTACAACCAGTAACCTGTTGACCCTTAGGCCAAGAGGACCATGACCCAGGCAGAGTGGGTCGCAAGGGGCTGCGCAAGGTTTCTTACCAGCCTGCGGTATTTTTTTGATATACGAGTATGTTGGCTATCGTAAGCTTCTAACATATCTAGAAGCTAACTACGAGTATATCCTTACTAACCGTCAATTCGGCTTCCGCTGAAATTGGTTATCAGTGAATCATATAGCTTAAGTAAATCCAACTGGAGTACCTACAATTGAAAACGGAGAAGTGTTTGCAGTCTCCCTCTATATCTCGAAGGCTTTTGGCAAGATCTAATACCTACCTACGAAAGGCTCTTTACTTCGGTCTATCCACGGGATTGTCTGATTGGATCGCAGGCTCTGACAGATCGGTTCATCCGAGTAGCCAGCGATGCCTGCTCAGGTATTAATTAGCCGGTGTAGGTACCTCAGAGGTCGGTACTCTAAGCCATTGTTCTTACTGAACTTTAAGGATCTTCTAAAATACGGTATGGCTGAGCGCTTGAACTTGTCCTTGAAGCCTGTAATTGAATTAAAACGATATTAATTTGGCCAGGTTCAAAGCCAATCCATTTCTCCGAGTAGGCTTTGAACCTGCTGGGCCATTATGGTTTGCTGACAGCTCCTTGAGGCGCGTGTGGAATTTTCAGAGCAAAGCAGTGATTGCCGAGATCGGTCCGAGTATAGGTCCATGATCCATTAGGGTACTTATGTCTAGAAAAGACAACATTACGCTGGACTGAGCTGGCGCGCGCAGGCGTAGTGCTGGCAACGGGCCTTGGCGGGTTGTGCGACGAGACTCCAAACACCGCGTTTACCTTATGTTCTTGTTTTTTTATGTAATACATCAATTAATATAGTATATATTTCTTTTTACTACTCCCACTGAAGCTATCGAAAAACACGACGCTCAAGCAACAACAGGTAGTGTCCAAATCTGGATAATGCGGCGCTACCGATCCGCTCGCAAGCTGCGTGCGAGTATATCAGGTTCGCACGCCGTTCTAGAGCAGCACGCGCGCTGCACATACTTTCTCCTGCCCACAGATTTACAATATGAAAGCATGCAAGCGTGCAGCACGTGCACCGAGTGCGCCTTCTGTACAATTAACCTTCCAAGTTGCGCTAAAGAGACGCACCAAACATGCCTACTAAGCAGCTTGCGAATGGGTCGCTAGCGGCGGATTCGCCAGATATGGACACATCCTTATATACGGAGACTCCTTCGTACTTCGGAAAGCCGTAGGTAAGTACCGGCTGGTCGTTTGCAGAACTATAAGAGTCAATATGGGTGGTCAGAGGTAAAAAAATATAAGACCAGCCTTGGCAAGGCGTCTGATGTTTCCTAGTTATTAGGTTGTGCAGATTATATATACACTTATGCTGGAGAAAGTTCAAAAAGCTTTTCTCAGGTACCTATACAAGCGTCTATTTGGATATTATCCATACATGTATCCTACGAAGTTTATCCTCGGATGCTTAAATTACAACTCATTGAAAGTAAGACGGGCTGTTGACCAAATTACAACAGCCTTTAAAATTATCAATGGTTACACTGACGCATCCGCCTTACATGCGGAGTTGTGTCAATTATTTGTTCCAAATAATTACAATCGCTCTAGAAAGCATAAATTATTTAATGTCCCATTTTGTCGCACTGTAGCTCGATCCACCTCTCCTATACCGCGTATGCTAACGATGTTCAACGCGCTCGTGGAGACCAACCCTGGATTGGATTTGTTTGCTGATGAATGGAAGACGATATTACTAGAAAGTTTAAGGTTCTGTGAGAAGACAGAGTGAAAGGTTTAATTTAATTTAGTATTAATGGCTATTTTGCTGTACTGAATAAATAAATAAATAAATAAATAAATAATAAATAAATAAATAGGCAGACGCTCCGTCCGTTGTGTTAATTTATTTTATTTATTTATTTATTTTTATTAAGTGCATTCAGTCAAGCTGGAAGCCAACCCCGACATAATGGGGAAAACGCTAGGAAAATTCATTAAATACCAGATTCTATAATAAGTAATAGATAATATGTGGTCTTGACCTGGCAATTTAATCCAGTAGACTTACCACATGCAAGCGAAAAAAAGAGGGATTGAGCTGTACCTATACCCTAAATAGCTCCATCCCTTTAGCAAGTCAGTTTAGGTTGTAAAATGGATTGCGCTGTTGGACTTCACGGTCAGAAGTCCTGTATGCGATAGCTCTACAAACAGTGAGGCAAGTTTCAATCTCCATCGTGGTAGTTACGTGACAAAAAAACAATGGCAACGCTTTTGATTTTAACCATTCGACATTGTGTTTAAGGCCGTGTTTACGTAGACGCGGCGCGTCGCGCGGCGCGTTGGGCGTTTCGTCGTACATTGCAGCAGCGGGCCGCGACATCGCTCGCGCAAACACACACCTATTTCAATGTACGACAGACCGCCCGACGCGCCGCGCAACGCGACGCGTGTCCGTGAACGGGCACTTAGATGTCAAATACAAAATTTTTTGAAAGATTAGGAACTTCTTTCAAAATCTTTTGCATTTTGCTAGAAAGAGTGTTGCCTAATTAGTGCAAATAACTCAATTAAAATCTGATACTTTGGAGAATTAGGTATATCAAACGAAAAAAAAAAACATAAATAATAAAGCAAAAGTTTTATTGAATATATAAATTGAAAAATATTAATAATAATGCGACAGGTTCATTTCTTGTGCCTTGGCCAGTGTTTAGGAAAATTACTTAGGAAGATGTTGCTAAGAATAATTTTATAGGCGTTATGTTTAAATGGCCAGCTAGGCTTACCACGGTATGGCTTTTATTTATTTATTTACTCAGTTCTATGAATATACAATAGTGGTTACAAATAGTCAGAACTTCATTCAGTCTTCCAGGAGTCTCGTGTAACTCAATAACTTTGCTGTAGGAGCCTATTGAGTAAGAAAAAAGGCTACAAAGAAGAAGATTTACAGCGCATTCACGAATTCGGTCTTAGCAGCGAGCGGCGCGGAGAGCGAGGCAGTAACGGTAGGCTATTGGTAGCCGCGCGCCGCTATGGCCGCTATGAGCGGGCGTCGACCAATCGCCTACCGATTCGGCCCCGCTCGCCGCTAAGACCGAAGTCATGAATGGGGCCTTACGTCACTTATAACGTTTTTATAAAAGTACGTTTAGCAACATGCACCTAAACTTGAACTAAACCCAAACACTGGCCAAGGCAGACCTTTAAGAACGCAACGGGAAGGTAGATACTGAAGAACAGTATCTCTAAAAGCGAGGCTGGTGTTTCCATGACAACGCGGAAAATCGTTGATAGATCCGTCACCCATGGCTACGTCAGCATCGCCAGAAACCTGGAGACGTTCTTCGTTTACTCCGTATCCATAGCCACCTGGAAAAATAGAGAAATTCATTTTAGACACTTGTTTTATGAGCAAATAACGGGATCGGTGTTAAAACTGGGGTGCCGTTTTCGTAACTCACTCCTCAAACACATGTCTGGAATGAGTATTTTGAGTTCAGAACGTCAAACCTTGTTAAGTGTCATTTTTGACAGATCTTAGTGTTGTAAAATAATCAACTTAATTCATATACGAACTTTGAAAAAAAAAAAAATATAGGACAAAATTGCAACCGCCGCGTGTCGCTATGTAGATAAGTAAAAAGACATGTGGGGTGTCAAAAGAAAGGGCTCAAGGAGACGATTACAATAATGTAATTAGCTTAAATGTAGAAAAACTTTCTGATGCAGTTATGGTAAATCAGGCACCAAATTGCTTATTTGAACCGATGTGGTTAGGTAAAATATACGAAGCAAGTTTACTGCGTTGTATAGTGCGAGTGAGGCATGAATGCCTGGTTTACCCTTATTTTTGTAGTAGGTAAAATCATCCAATAACATCTCCCGCCCTAGGGCGGAGCGGGAGATAGTGTTAGACTCTTACTGACTGAAAAACCCACCCCGTTCGTTCATTGCCTTCGTACCAGGGCCCTGGTAGGTATACACTTTTAGATTTAACCAAGTCCCCAAAGTTGAGGTTGCGTCAAATCTGTGATGGAACATAAGCGCACTATGGAGGATTTAATGATTGTCACTGATGCTGTTTAGCGAGTTTACCATCGATCCGAAAAGAAGAAGATGCGCCGTAAGCACCAAAAAAGAAAACTTCTGGACGTCCTCTCAAGCACGTGCATGATGCACGATAAATAAAACAACAAGGATTGGCGTACGTAGTACAAACGTTAATAATATTTTTTTTTTGCTGCCCCCGATATATCAGATAGACTGTGAGAGATATAAAAAATATGTGCAATTCGTTTATTGTTTCTCTATGTCTATGGTTAATTCCCTTTGTCTACTGACATTAAATACTACAAGCAAAAAAAAAAAACTTGTTGTTCGATTTCATCTAGCACGCTGGTAGGTCTACACTACTGTGAATACGCTACCGTCTAGCAACGCATCATTACGGTGATTTAGAATTTCTAAACAAGTCATTTTCGAAATAGTATTTTTAGTTGCTTTATGCGGCCGGGTTTTTTGACTTTTATTATTGTTTTCGTAGCTCAATAGTCTGTTATTTAAAAATGAAAATATATAATTTATAAAAATGCAATTCAAGAATCGACATTGCTCGTTATTTACACAATTCACAAAAACCGCTTGGTAAAAAAATAAAAATAATTAAAAATTAAATAGTACTAACATTGCCGTGAAACGATTCACAACCGGCAGTAAGCTTAAAAAAGTTATAATTATAAGACTCACAATCAAAATCCTGCAGCAGTATCGATACTAATTCACAGGTGTAGTAGGAATAATATTGACAAAAGGTGGTTCGGGTGTTTCGTCGCTACCAGGGTCAACATCCGCCATAGTTGTCCTTTTCAAATCATCTGACTTAATAATTATGACTGGCAAGTCTTCAACATCTGGTGCAGACGCCCATTTTCTGTACATGTCCTTGGCCATAGTTTGTGGTGTAGAATATGACTGCGAAAGAGAGTTGCCCACAGTTCGACTGGTAACAAATGGTATTTCAATGTTAGCAGTCACAACACGCCTTGTATCCTTTTCATTAAAATCTTCGCCAGCTTGCTTCGCTTTCAATGTGGCAGACAGGAACGTTGACCATCTAGGATAGTAATAGTATCTGAACAACTCGGCCCATTGCTTACAAGCGTAGTCGGAAATCTCCCCATTCGGTCCCCATAGAGTGATCTGGTTTCGTGCGTTAAATTCGTATAAGTCAGCTTCGTCAGGATCAGCCCCTAAAAATCTTGCTTTTTTGAACCACGTAGATGCAGAGAAATATGAGCTTTCATACAAAATCAAACTGATATCGTTCAGCACGTCAAGAAAACGTTTAATGGACGCGTCATAAACGAAAGTGTTCGAGGACATATCTTTGACGACATTCACGTAAAGCTGTTCAGCTCTGTACTGTAGGGCCTGGCGCGTCACATCTACCACGTCGTAACTATAGCCTTCAGTGTCCGTACATCCATCAACGTTGAGGAACACAAGCTTCCTAAACGCCGCAAATAAGTCATAGCTCTTATACCAAGCCCAAGGTTTTATTTTCAAACTAGGTCTTCGAGTTGTAACGTATTTGCCTCTCACTCTATTCAAGCCGTTGAAGCTGTATACACTTTTGAGCAAATACTTCCAAGCTTCTGCGGTGGCGTTGCAACTGTATCTTCTCTCAGCATAGTCAGCGACCCACGCCTCGAGATCCTGCACTGGAGATTTTCGCCAGGCCGACTCCAACATCAAATCGTACACCACATAGTTCTGGTTGATACCTTCAGGGGTGAGGCCGATGCCAATCATAGTGCTGTTAGCGCGAGATCTGACTTCATACACATCTTTGTTTATGGTCACCATGTTACCAAACATGCCGAGTGTTCCACCGAAGTTGTGCAGCATACACCAGATGAAAGGTTGTCCAAAATACATTTGATAAAGGTCATATTGGGGCCACTGCTCCGACTGCAGGTCGAGTATGAGCATCCTGCCATTAGGTACTGTATTTATGAAGCTTTTCACCCTGCTGAATGGCCACGAAAGAGGGGCATCCACAAACATCCAATTTTGAATAAGCCACACTGCATCTTTATCAAAATCTGCTAGTGTGTGAAATATTTTTTTAGCTGTCTCTTGAACGAACGATGTGGACAGTAACGTCATACGGACTTCATTGAAGGGATCCGCAGTATATATGTGACTCACAGGTGCTTGTATAAAAACTTCATCCAGAAACATTTTACCAATGACAGAAAACAAAGGATCAAATGGGTCCAAGAAAAGGCCACAGCAGTACTCGCTTCCAAATTTATTCCACTGATCCACTTTATGAAACGTACTGTTGGGGAATAACCTCACAAATGATACTGGTACGTGTCCATTGAAAGCGGGTAATACATGAACCATGCCCAGATTGCGCATTCTGTTGATGATACCGTTTTGGATGTCGGTTTGTAAGTTGTGCCAGGACTTTGGCAAGGGTCCTCCCCAGCCGTGGACGTTACCCATTCGAAGCCACGATAAGAACGCTGGTCCTGTGAAATGTCTGTCTATTTCTTCTTGCGTCATGCCTAGCTGGCGGTACACTTGGGCCCAAGCTGATTCCTGAGCTACTGGCGCAAGAGCCAAGTTAATCCCATTGAGCGCCATCCATTCTATATGTTTATTCCAGTCTTGCAAGTTCCACCAGACGAAGCTGTAAGACGCCGTACATACGTTTTGGTAATACCGGAATCTGTCGTTAGCAACGACTATTTCATCAACTTCTGGTAGCGGAAAAGGTATCCTTACATTCTTGGTCTGCCACTCAATTTGACTCTTGCAATATTTCTTGAGATAGTAGTTGAAACCCCAGACCGCCGCTACCCCTGAGCTGGCCTTGATGCTCAGTACCCCATTTTGTGTTTTTAAACAGAAAGTGTCTTTATTGTTTTTGAATAAGAAGGGATCTATTTCGACCAGTACGTTATTATAGTATTGTTTAATGATTTCTAATGATGAACGTTTTTGTATTTCAGGTGATACCGCGGTTTGTAGTTTTGTGGGGTCCAAATATTCTAAGTTTATTGCCGACGCGAGAGCTCCTAAAAGGAGCGTTGATACGATGGACCGCCACATGACGCTGGCGCACTCTCACTGCCGACGGGCAACAAAAGTGTACATAATTTAATTTTATTGAACAAGCCGCAGCTTGAATATGAAATTGGTTAAAACGCAAACTATCCGGATAACGGAATGACAGCATTATAACTAATACGTTGTCAACAGATATTGTGTATCAACTACAGACGTTGAAATATAAGGGTATGGCCACGAAAAAGTGTTTATTTCAAAAATTTAACATGGCTTGTAATAAAATTTGAAAAGAAAAATACGGTACCATTATTTCTAATACCGTTTACAGATTTATCGATTTGAGAGTTTCTGCCCAGCATGGCGTAATTGAAATAAAAAAATATTTTTTCTAATTATGTCAATTTTCTAATATTTTAGGTTAATTTCAGTTTCCAAACAAAATCAAAATATCTCTTGTCTATGTGACACCAAACTCTTTTTTATCAAATAAATTTAATATCATATTATATGCTACATTTTACCTATTTAATACTATAACGGCCTTGTTTTTAAAGCAATAAAAAAAACATGGTTTAAAATATGGCCCAAGTTTTATGCCCGTGTGTGACTTAACACGAAATGCATGTTAATTTAAAATTTTCAAATCACAGCAACACTAAAAGTATTTTTTTATGCTGGCAAACTTCCCTAAGACCATAGAAAAACGTCAAACATCTGTCAGTCATTTTAGTGTGAAGCAATTCGTGAAGTTGTGAGCGGAAATTTTGGTCACTTAGATTTTGAGTCATTTTACGTGATTTGACAAGTGTTGAAAATTTGAAATTTAATCCAGCAAATTCAAAATTACTGTAGAGTATGTTTAGTTTTATGTGCATTTAGACTGTATTTAAAAGTTTTATTCTCAGATAGGTAACGGTTATATTTTCGCGTGTGTTAGTTCCCGCATGTTGCGTGTGTTACGTTTTATGTTACGTAACACACGAGAAGATACGTTAAGCCTAGTTCACATTGTAAGATAGTTGACACATTATACTGAGGACCTCGGTTACCTAATGGTAGTCTTTAAGGGCAGCTATGCCTGTGAATGCATGTTTGATTTTTATTGTGAGTGTGAATGGGAACTTAATACGGGGACTTATAACTTATATCTGAGCCAAATTGCATCAAGATCCGTTCAGCTGTTCTGACGTGATTGATTAACAAACATCGGTACAAACTTTCCTATTTACAAATAATTAGATTTTTAATGATGAACACAATAGCCTATTTTCGGTTTTGAGCTACCTACGAATAACGCTTTGCCGGTGAAGGGAATTAAGTAAGTATTTTTTTTCAGGTGATAATGACGCCAGCTGAAAGGCAGAAATTATACAGGGAACGGCTTAAACAAAGACCCTGAAAACGAGATTGAACGCGGAAAGTACTAAAAATAGCAGATTTTGGTAGTTCTCAGCAGCAATTAATTAGGCAGCGATAGAGAAAAAATTTGAACGAAAATAAAGAAAATGAAATTGGTCAGAAGAAAGTAAACTTATTAAAAACACCTTTGAAAATATTATCAGATATTAAAGATTTGACAAAATATGGTCCATTTATCTCATATGATACGAGTAATATAAGTTTAAGTTCTAATAAAGATTTTTGGTATTAATTTGTGTTTTATTTGTATGTAAATTATGTTTTAGTATCGTTCGGGCAAAGCCGCGAATAAATAACTAGTATTATTATTATTATTTTTCATACAGTCTTATAGTGAGAACTGTGGTGGCCGAGTGGTAACGATACCAACTTACGAGTTGTAGGTCGCGTGTTCAAACCCAGCCAGGCGTATTACTTTGTGTAATTTATTTCATCACCACTGCTTTCAAAACGGTAAAGGAAAACATTGTGAGGAAACCGGCATGTCCTAGAACTAAAAATTCGAAGATATGTAACATCCATCAACCCGCACTGGGCCCGCGTGGTGGAATACGGCCTATTCTCTCTCCTAGAGAGGAGGCCTGAGTCCCAGCAGTGGGAGTATTGAAAGGCTGATGATGATTATGATTATTATTTTATTAATTATTTGCACTAGGCTTTACTATTTTCCGGTGTGTTATATTATTTCAAGTGTGTTACGGTTTCAAGTGTGTTATTAAACAATTTTTCGTGGCCGCACCCATATACTTCTCATAATATTGTTACTTAAATTAGGTACACAGCTTTTTTTAAGGTTGTTTAATAATGCCAAATTTGCCAAATAATATTTATTGAGAATTTTTGCAAAACTAGAAATCTGAAAAAGTATCCTAGGATAATTTGAATCTAGAGTTGGTAAAGGTTTATATTAATGAAATTATCGCGTAGGCTAAATTATTGATATTCGGTAATAATATAATACATTCTACAATTCCAACGAAATTTGACAATTATTCAAGTACCAAGAAGACCAATCAGAGACTAGAAACACGTACACAAGGTGTTTCTGTGCATGTGTGAGTAAATCAGTCATTTTAAGTTTGCTTTTGGGGCATATTATTATTGTGGTTTGTAAAAATGTCCCTAAAAGGAAGATGCTAATCCTAGGTCCACCTTCCAATAGCTATGTCTGTTACATATGTAGTTGGATAAGTATTTTTGAGCTGAATAAAAGTTACTATGGCACTAAGTTTCAAATCTTAGTCCCTTCAAATTTATTCTTTGTTTAACAAGTTAGTTTTACCAACCAAGCAATACTATATATATGTAATATATTGCATATCTGCATTTTATACCTACAGTTATAAATTGTGTTATTTGTTAAGTTTTGCTGCGCGAAAACAGTGAGCAAAATCTCATTTTCGCCTTCAGACGCCTTCGCGCACTCCACACTGTAGGCATAAAAATAGACCGACGCCGAGTGGCCCCCTTAACGAGGCTAATATTCAAAAGAGTAACACACGCATGACACATCACGATCAACCTGCCACTTAACGCGCGCCAACGTTATTTATTATTACTTTCTTCCCTGCCCTCAGAAAAAAAATAGCGGAAAACAAGACCTACACTTCAATAAAACCCTGGCATTATCCTGAGGTTCTCATCGAAGTACAAGTAAGCATGTTTGTAAGGCCTTTGTCGTCTAGATTGCGTACAAAACCTATGGGCTGGTGGGTTTAGTTCTATATACCTGCTAGGTAGGCAGGATTTTTTTGTCTAGAATTAATCGGCTAGTCATTGTGAAATAATCCTGGATGAACCAACTCGTTTCTTAGTTTGACGGCAACATCTGCTTGTTTAAATTGACCCTCGTCTCAAGTCACACGATAACAAACGGTTAAGTGATATATTCCGAGTATTACTTATCGCTTTCTTATTATATTTACAAGCTTATGTGCCGGATGCGCCTGTATTATTAGTATATTTGATTTCTTAAATTAAAATTTTTGTTTGACTGACATAATAATTTAGCTTTTTAGTTGCCTTTGACAATAACAATTATGATATGTATTACATTTTTGATTAAGTTTACAATTACTATAACAATTACTTTTTAAGCAGTGCTTGCCGAGGTCAATGGTCTATGGTTATCATTTTAATAATAGGTCTACCTATGAAATTGTCGTTTATTAAAACGGGTTGCATGCAGTTGTTTTTTAACACTTCATGTTAAAAAACACAAAGAAACCAATAAATACATAATTTCGAAAAAAGAATAACGTACAATAACGGACACAAAAAGAAGCTAGAAGCGGCTTTTTTTTTGTGGCGGCCTTTTTTTGTGACGGCGCTTTTTTGAGGCTCGTGCGCGTGGACCCTTATACAAAGTTTATTTGAACTTATAATAAATTATTCCAAGTCAATCCAAAGATTTAAAACTGCTAATGAATGAGATGTCTATTTTTGTTGGCGGCGGCAACCGTCGACAAAATGACACTAGACGGCTGCCGCTGATCTTTGTTTATTGGAATGTCGACGGCCACCGTCGAAGCGTCAACAGCTGCCACCGAGGTGTCGACGGCTGCAGTTACCTCTGTCGTTGGCAACACGCCGCACATGTGTAGGAACTCTCTAACGCGCCATCAGCTCTTACTCAACCAGTTAGGTTAGGTTATACAGAGTGGAATTTTGAAGACGGAGAGGTAAGGGTAGGTACCTTAAAAGTTATCGTTACAGGAACAAGTTCTTAGGTGACACAGGTGGTACAGGTTTTGGAACAAACATCTGTATAGGAAATCTTTGAAATGGTCTTGTTGAGTACTATACCACGCGATAAGTTTATGAAATAATGTTTATCATAAACTTATTTTTTGCTCAATTAATCAGCACGTTGACTATCAACGTGGTAATATACATACTGCTAGTGTTTTGGCTATTTTTCCTACTGACCGTGACGCGAACGATTTATGCACAATGCATTCTACCTCTTTTGTTTCCGAATGTACATATTTATTATTATTCGGCTATTATGGTGTTTTTTATTATTATTCCATAGTATGAAAATGAAACCAACTTATCGTAACGTATTATTCAATGTTATCTAAACGAGCCATTAAATATAATATCAATCCATTATTTTATTAGTCAAGCAATTATGAGAGTCAAACAAAGTAATTAGATATTATCATGTATTTATTTACTAGCTGTACCCCGCAGTTTCTTCCCTTTCTATGGTTATAGTTCTGCTCTCGAAGGTCGTAGCGTTACGTTGTATTGCCTTTTTAGATAAATGAGCTCTCCAATACCAAAATAAATTTGCACATCGAACCAGGAGTTCCTAAGATTAGCGAGTTTAAACAAACAAATAAATACTTTAACTTAATATTCCTACTTAATATTATAAACGCGAAAGTTTGTATGTAAGGATGTGTGTTACTCTTTCACGAAAAAACTACTGAATGGATTTCGATGAAACTTAGTACACGGGTAGACCATGTCTTGGACGTGAAGCCGCTGGCAGCAGATATATTAAGGCCTGTTGAAGTCACTGAGTATCTATGTCGACTTCACGGCCCCGAAACAGCGGTTTTATTTTATAAAAAAAAAAAAATATGCAAAATAATTGTTTTTTCGAGGCGCTTTTAAAAAACAAGTTTTTTTTTTTTGTAATTTTCAAATATTTGCGTAACGTACTTTCATAGACATGCACGTTTCTTTTTTTTTCTTGATCCAACTAATTTATATCTTACTATGTTTAGATTTTTGCTCGGCGCTTGGTCATATAGTCAATTTTAATAAAATCATTCTTCATGGTGTTCTCAGTCAAAAAAAATTCAAAATGAGTAGAACCTAGCCTTAATATAGATTTAAAATTCATGTACAATTAGTGGTACTGGTGCTAGTGGTACTGGTACATAACGCGCCAGAAATTTCACATAAGGCGGCCAAGTCAGAGTTCATGTCAGATAAACTGTGTATTCACCTTTTATACTGATTAGCCTGTTCTAGATACCATGCAGACAATAAGGGAAACCACCGTTTAAGGCTAGAAACAAACTATAAGACGCGACTGACAGTCGTAGTCAGAACTGTCAGTATTGACTGATGCTGTTTGATCAGTCAATACTGACAATACAGATACAGCGGCGAGATTAACAAATTATTATATTTCGAATACTCTTAATTATAATGATTTCATATTTATCATAGTATTTACTAGTTTGTAATAATAACATATACAGGATGACTGGTAATTAGTGACCGATTCTTAAACACGTGATTGTAGTCACGATAACAAACACCTTTTAATATGGGACCATACCTGAAATAGCGAAAAAAATCAGCAAGTTCAGTACATTTTGACCAGTTAGGCGAACATTTAATGTACTGACCAGCAGATTTTTTTTGCGATTTAATTTTTGGTCCCATAGTAAAAGTTGTTTGTTATCATAACTACAATTACGTGTTTAAGTATCGGTCACTAATTACCCTATATAATGTATTTTATAATTATAAGCACCTAATTTTAATGAAAATTGACTGGTAGAGAATACCTTGTTGCATTAAGTCCACCTATGTACCACAACTGTATATGAACCTATATAAACCGTTAAATTTTGGTCGTTTTAATCCCGCGGAGGTTCGATTCGGTACATGAAACACTATCGATTTATAAAGATAAAATTAAAAAATAAAGTACGTTTTTTCTAAAACTCGAATTAATATACGCATGTACGAAATTAATTTCTTTAAGTAAACGATTCAATGACCTACAGTTCATTTGCCTCGCTCAGCTGACGTTTACTTAAAGAGTTAATTTCGTACATGCGTAAATTAATTGGAGTTTAAAAAAAGTTCTTAAATTTGCGCATGAGTAATCCCACATTTCTGATCCCGCAAAAAAGATGGTGGGATCCTGCATTTGCGGTATTAGATTCCCCAGTCGGGATGGCTATTATAATTAAGTAATTTTATTTTTACTAGTAGTTTATTTTATTTTTTCATCTTTTATTTATGACGATTCAATTTTGCATTTGCACCACGAGTCAGTTTGGCCATACCGTTCTTAATTCCGAAGCACGTAGGTAACTTGAATCTTGGTTATATATACACGTGGTTCATCTTTCACATTTTACGAGGAAGTGGATGCTAAGCTATTATATATTAACCTTTTGAATTCCGTAATTAGAGACACAATAGAAAGACAATAGGTGTTCGGACACCTATGTTTTCTTGGGACTTGACAGTTTAAGAAGCACGCAGACAGTGTAATAAAGTGTTTGAACCAGTTATAAATTGATAGTTAACTTATTCATAACTGAAATAGCATGCACGATTGCAATTTTTACCTATTTTCTGTGAATGTTTTCAAACCTCGTAAGGGTTAAAAAATTTTTTCAGTCGATCCTTCATTCATTTGCTGTAAATAATACATACTACACGAGGCTCCTCTCTATGGAAAGTAATGGCGGTAAACCATACGCAGGTCAAGTGCGGGTTGCTGGATGTCATCGGTTTTGAATTTTAGGACAAACCGGTTTCTTCATGATTTGAGAGTTATAGTACTTAATTCAATAAGCTGCACAAAAAAATAATTGCATTCCTGCCCCGATTTTCTTTTCTCAGAAGGTAATTTAACTGAATATCGATTGGTCCGATGAGTGTTTTCTCGTCCTATTTGCCAGGGTCGTGTCTTTGCGACTGGGTACGCCATCTCGTTTAGCTCTTCACTCCCCATAGGTGACGAGTTGGACTATTTGGTCGTGGATATGCGACCCTGGTAGAATAAACGCGTGAGTGTTTGTCGGTTAAATCCGACGTAAGCGGTTAAAGATTAAGCTACCATATAAGGAAAATAAAGTGACGACTTACAGCCGGCTGTGGGTCGTCCCCCGGAGCCTCGCGGTCGCGGTCGGAGGGCGCCGCGTCGCCTGTCGCAGTAGCAGTTCCACCCCTCCTCTCTTCTCCCTCTACCAGAGCCAAGAAACGCACCAGTTCTTCCTCATCAGCGATGCGGAGAGGAGTCTTCGGACCTACGATGGCTATGGAGACATTCTATAAAATAAAAAAACTAATTAATCCCTTAAGTATCAAGATATTTCAAACTTACTACATAGGAACCAAGGTGTTAGAATGTCACTTCACGCATTTTCTTTGCCTTGCGTTCAAAAATAACCAGAGTAGGTTTTTTTTTATGGTAGGTAAAATCATCCAATGACAAATCCCGCCCTTGGGTGGGCCGGGAAATAGTGTCAGACTCTTACTGTCTAAAAACCTACCCTGCTCCATTCATTGCTTTTGTCCCAGGGCCCCGGGTAAAATTTTCACATAACCTTTGGCCCTGCTGGGCCCCTACAGATTGCTGACAGCTACTTGAGGCGCGCGGGAACAGTGCACGCCGTAAACGACTTGAGCTCGGACCGATCTGTTACCGGACGGACGGACAGCGAGCTACCTATTGCCCGCCGTCCGCAACCAGAGTAGGGTAGAGTTGCGACCCAGTGTCGTTCTTTTATTGACTCGAGTAGCTACCCTAGAGTTAACCCAACTAACTCTAGCTCCGAGCAGGGTAGGTTGGTGTAAATGACATTGAAAGTTCGCGTTCAAAAATGCGAGTGTAGAGTATGTACCTGATGACGTCATTAGAGCTAACTTTAACCTCAAATTTAAACGCAGGCCTGATGAACCTATGCAGTTTTCTTTATTTTGGTAAATCATCAAATGACTTTTCTCGGGCATGTCAGACTTTTACTGACTAAAACCTAATGTTACTTTATTTTTTCTTTGCATTCTAGGGCAACGGTAACTTTCAAACTTACTCGCAACGTGAACCAATTCGGTATCACATAATATTTGAGAAATAAAAAATGAATTTTGTTTTGTCCATGCCATAGATTTTTGAAAGACTAACTTATTAGGGTTCCAAACCTAAAAAGGAAAACACGTCTGTCTGTCAAGAACGCGTGGAAGTATCGAGTTGAAATTAGCAGTATATACTCAAATCTGCGGTCCCTTCAAGCTGTGAAAAAAATCATACTTCTAAGTTAACGGAAAAAAAGTTACGGCTGTTTATATCGCAAAAAACGTATATTTTGACGCTAAAGGGAATTTAAAGTCATAGGCTACTTCCTCTTGACCTAGAATCTTGAAATTTGGCATGAAGCAGTCTCTTAGCACAAGAATAGGAAAAAAATCTGAAAACTAAAAATTTGAAAGAAAGAAAAATATTTTATAGGGCATAGAAACACACAATGTTGTTTCTACAACATACACTTAAAATTATAAAAAATAAAATAATAATAATTGCGATTCGGGAAAATCTCCGTAACTCAATTCGGGAATTGAACTGTTTTTAAAGGTAAGTTTGTAGTTTTGTATGGAACCTTCAGTGCGTTAGTCCGACTCGCACTTGCCCGGGCTTTTTATTATTGATAGGCTCACGCGTGACT
The DNA here is from genome assembly GCA_958295575.1 of Leucania comma. NCBI lineage: Eukaryota > Metazoa > Arthropoda > Insecta > Lepidoptera > Noctuidae > Leucania > Leucania comma. The sequence goes on along the minus strand of OY282477.1, from coordinate 13,747,655 downwards.
ATCTAACCTGATGTGGTCGACGATTGATCACGCTAACCTAGAAGTATTCTATAATTACTCTTGACTAAACCCCAAGGAATTCCACTACATAGCTGCGTGCACAATAAATGTGTTCCCAAGACGTTTTCTGCATATGGGTGGAATGTCCTTTTTCCTACAGCATATCCCACAAGCACCATATTTTTTTTTTTCATGCAATTGAATAGAAATGTTTCCAGGCGACAGCATAGTTGTAGAAAGACTTTTTGAAACTTATCGTCGTCCCCGGGCCATAAGTCGGTAATCGCAAAAAATTGTTTTTTGATTATCGAATCTATTGCCAGGACAATGACTCTGTAATCGAAAAACAAAGTTTTGCAATCAATATTTTCTAAAGTTATACTATTAGGTCAAACAGGGTGAAAACCATTTATTTGCTATATGCAACATATTGTTTTTATGCTCCTTCTTTTATTTTTTTATCCCTTTATGCAAGATGGCTATGATTGCATCCCTACTATACAAATCCTTTGGTAAAAAAACACTACCTTGGATTTGAACTAGCCTTACCATAAATATTTCATTAATATTTTACTATACCTTAGTGTTAAGATCCACTTCATTCGGTAAGGTGTCTCTCAAAGCACGTAGACCATGAGCCACTAACTCTTGAAGATCACAATCCATGAATGTAGCCAGATGCTTCTCAAGATAAGTACGGGCTGACTGGGAACGGGCTCCAATGGCCATGGCTCTGCAGTCAAAGAAATTAGCCGAAGGGCATGTCTGGTAGATATGAGGGCCTTGATCCTGAAATGCAGAGAAAACTTGATTTTAAACTAAAATATAATATTATTTTTCATGGTTATAGTAATTCTAATGAATATATCATCATCATCAGCCTTTTAATGTTCTCACAGCTGGGACACAGAGGAATGAATATATGATTTTAATTATTACAATTTTAGTAATAAATATGTGTTATTCCCATCAATCATAAGGCCAGTACCTTTCACTTTAAGACATAATTATATTCTGCTGACAGCATTAGTAGCCGAGTTGCAATGGCCCTGACTTACGAGTTGTAGGTTGCATGTAACATCTACCAACCCACACTGGGTCCCTCTCCTAGAGACGAGGCCTGAGTCCCAACAATGGGAACTTTATAAGGCTGATGCTATGCTATGCTATATTCTGCAAACTTGATTTAAGGTTTTATAACTAACATGGAAACATACAACAGAAATAAAGCAGGTTTACTGTCATTATTAAAAAAGGGCATGACAAACCTTTTTTTTACAATTTCAAGTTACATACAATATTCAGAATCGAGTCAAAAAAAGCACTGATTCCGAATATGATATCATGTTATTATTATTTAAGCATTAAAAAAAAAACGAAAAGTATTATTGTTGTCCTTTTTAACAACAAAGACAGAGATGATGCAATGTAATTTGTGCCTCCATGGCAAAAAACTGTGCTTACTTAACTTATACTTAATTTCAAAATTAAGTACTTTTGGAATGTATATAGGTAAACTCATAAGTACTTAACTAAAGCAAACATAGAAACAATTTTGCAAAGAAACTTCTAATACTGACATCATAACCAGCAACCAGCAGACCAACTCCAAGCGGCCTCTTGTCATATCTCTGCGTACAGATCTGCATCTTGTTGCCAACCAAACCAATCAGCCTGCCGACTGGCATCGGTGCATCGTGAGCGTACTGGTGGTTCAGGCACTCAGTGCGCATAAAACGACTGTAACAAATAACAAGAACACATTTATTTTCACATTTTCCACATACTGTTCATTTAAAGGATGAAACCTATTCTTAACAAGTTATTCAATCACAAAATAGAAATCAATTTACATGTATGATGAAGCATTAAGCTGATTTTTTTTTTTGTGGATGAGGTTTTAGGACAATGTGTGTAAGAAAAGACTCAAATATTAATATTTTCATGAGAATTTGTCAAATTTGGCAAATTCAAATCAGTTTTCTTCCTGACACCTGATAAGATCTTTAAGATCTTATCAAAGAAATGTAACAGCGAATAATGAACATAATCCACAGGAATAATGGTAGAAACGTTTAGATCAGAGACAATTGCTTAATTGATTTTGTAATAAAGAAATATGCTTCATAACTACCTCAGCATTCTAGCATCAGCAGTCAACCCAGAGATAGAAATGCCAATATGCTCATCAATGGGAATAATCTTCTTCTGGTATGCAGACAATTCACTCACGGCCCTCTTCAGGGCAATAAGGACAGCAAACTGTTTGCTCTTCAAGCCCACAGTAGCTGATCCAAGCTTCACGGCTTCCATGGCATACTCCACTTGGTGAAGACGGCCCTGGGGGCTCCATACTGTGACATCACTGTCGTACTGATTTCTGAACTGTAAAAAGGTTTTTAAATTAAGTAATTTAGCTGGCTGTATGATGATTTCTTTGCTTGGACACATTGCCAATGATGAAAACATTTAAGTTACGTGACCAAAACAAAGGATTTTTAAACGTTACATTGTTTCTAAATATTTGCTATAGGATTATTAGATAAAGCTTAAAGAAATACATTTCAAGTAAGTATTTTATTTAGGTTATGATTCTAAAATCGACTTTCTAATTTTTGATACCTAAGTCTTTATTTCAGTTTCATCAATAAATACACTAAAAAGGAACGTTATAAAACGCAAATCATAAAAAACTAGACAGAAAAATCATATGAAAACAACTATTAAGCTTTTGGTAGCGGCAATGACAGAGCACAATCGACAACTTTTGGGTATAATTAAATGAATATTAACTTAATTCAACTGCTGAAGGCACTAGTAATTCATTTAAAACTGCTTACCATGTTGAAATTAACTTTTCAATGCAAATTTCACAAATTATTTAAGTTTTATTTACAGCAAATGAAGCCGACGACGATGACTATGAAATTGGAATTGTCAAAGTCAAACTTTTCTGACAGCCGCTTTGTTTATGGTTACTGTGACTCAGAGGCTTTTGTCCATTCTTGTCTCTGACAAATTTAGATTTAATTGGTAAAAAGGTCATGCAATTTAATAAAAAGGTGGATATTCGTAGAAATGCACATAATTATATATCGATGAGAAATGTAGACGTCATTCTTTGATTACTGCTCTCTACTTGGTCCTACGTAGTTTCTTACAACGCGCTATAGATGGCACTGCACCCACTTGTCAGTGGCGTTGTTTGATTTAGAATAAAATAATATTTTAAATATGTTAAAAATAATAGTGTGTCATTAGCCTTGATAAAATGAGTGGAACTTATCTACTCAAGGATGAATGCTTTGGATGAATGTGGCTTCTTCCTTATTTGAATGAGATGTTTATTTATTTACACTATATTGTACCTACAAGATATTCCATGGTATTAGGTACCTACCTACCTAGAGTCTGTCTAACGAAAGCGCGACCTGAGAAAATGAGGTCAAATCAAAAAATATTGAATATGGTATTACTGTCATACTAGGAGAAAAAAATTTTGATACTTGAGTATTTTTTTGTATTTGCGACAATCGTATAATTCTTTTTGACGAACTATATTCCTAATATGAGGAACACAAAATGTTTAGAAATAAATATACTCAACCAATACGCTTTTAACAGCATCACACACTCAGAAATATTCAATTCCCTTACAAAACAAAAAATAGAATCCACACATACTTCTTCCAGCAAGTTAGAGAGATTAGATCCTATGTTTCAAACAGAATGAGTCAAACAGGGCGTCCCGTTGTCCCCAAAGATATTCTCCACTTCTTTCAGACATTCGCAGTCGAATGGGAAGAGAAGGGCATTGTCATCAGCGAAGCTAAGTTAAGTAATTTGCGTTTCTCTGATGATATTGTCCTGTTCTCTCCTACAGCCACAGGACTAGAGCAAATGCTGGTTGCTCTACATATAAAAATGTTGAAGACCAAAATCATAACCAGCAGCTCCAAAGGAACGTACACGTAGACGGACAGAATATACAATACGTCTTAAAATATATTATTGTCTACTTGGGCCAAGTAGTGTCTTTCTGGGCCAGATAAGACAAAGAAATAACGTGTCGAACAGAAAATACCTGAAAAAGTTACTGGTCCATCAAGGAACTATTTAAGGGCACTTTGCCCATATGGGCACGCTTTAGTGATATCACTAAAGCGTAAGCTTATGGACATGTGTAATCTCCTCATTTGACCTATGGTGTATACAGACTTGGTCTTTGACTAACATCCAAAAGTCTAAACTCAAGGTTTGCCAACTGACCTGGATGTCTTGTGAGTAAGGGACTGAGACCATTAGAAAGAGTGGATGGCTTTTGCACAGCAGTAGAACAATACTGGATAGCTATAATAACCAATACAATACAAAAACGAGTAAAGATTTATTTATTGGTATATTACTATTATATCAAGAAAGTCACGGGAAAGGTGAATAACACAAAATGTTGAATTTTATCATCCTCAAAGTATGCTATTTCATCACATCAATTCGACCGCTTTTGAACGTATAAAGTGCGGTAGTGAAGATATTTCTTCTTAAAGCTTAGTTTTAAGTGTAAAGGTTTTTTCTCCCAAATTCCTTAACGATTCAATGTTTTTTTTATTTATTTCGCGCAGTCCTTGAATATCTTCAAGATTATCTATAAACATAAGAAAAATTATTATCATATCGTAAAATATATCTAATAGTCAGTCAACAATGATCAAGATAATAATGTCATACTAACTTAAAAACCCGAGATCAAAAACAACTACTTTCTCTTCTTGTTTTTCTTTAAACTTACTGATCATAGTATTTCACAGCTTTCCTACATAACTTTTTATTGTTTTATCCATGATAAGTAATTATATTTTTAAAATCAATCTTTGTTACAAAATACTGACAATCTTTGACGTGCTTTTGACGGAAACATTATGTTGCCAATTTAATTTAAAAAAAAAAACTCCAAGTCGCGCTTTCGTTAGACAGACTCTACCTACTTATGTAACCAATCTTCTTCAAAAAATACATCTTGGCAAGTCACTGGCAACAAGAATGGAAACTTTAAAAAAGATATACTTTTATTTTCATCATCTTCATCAGCATTTTAATGTTCCCACTGCTGGGACTCAGGCCTCCTCTTGGGAATGGGCTGCAATCATAGAAATCTTTTCTGTTATCTGTGGCTGCAATTCACCATGCGGGCCCAGTGCGGCTTGGTGGATGTCACATGACTTCGAATTTTTGGTTCTAGGACATCCCGGTTTCCTCACGATGTTTTCCTTTTATTGTAGATACTTTTATTTTGGTTAAGTATACCAAATTGTTAAAATAGATACGTATGTACCTACAGACACCAGCACGTTAATCTACCCAAATCTGTCAAATTTTACCAATCGAACATTAACCTTCAAATTGTGATAAGGTTGAAAATCTATTATAGTTTTACAGATTGAGGTAGGTTACTGTAGACAACAGAAAAATCCCCCCGTAGGTACCTACCCATAATTACTGTTAATTGATTTTTATAGCCCAAATGTGTGGCTAACTGTACGATCCTACTAGTATGAGGACGTCCAACCAACGTTGCTTGTATTCAAAATCTCTGCGGACGTACCTACCTGCTGAAAATTCTCGTACAGATAAATACCTAGTAGGTACCTACCTATTTTTCTTTAGCTTTGCGGCATAAGTATTTAATACCTACTCAAGTTCATCAATTAGAATGAGCAAGACAAGTCTCACTTTTCTTTATACGCGTCGTACGTGAGGAGCCGTGAATTGTCAAAGTCACTGTTGTGTGGTAGGATCCTGAGAAATGAACCGTAAGCAAGCATGATGTGAGAAACTCGAAACGAATACACAATAAATAATTATTCTTTTATATTTTGGTCGTTTTAATCCCGTGGAGGATCGATTCGGTCGGTACATGAAACCCTATCGATTTGTAAAGATAAAAATGAAAAATAAAGTACTTTTTTTTTAAACTCGAATTAATTTACGCATGTTCCAAATTGATTTATTTAAGTATGTAAACGTCAGCTGTTCGAGGCCAATGAACTGTAGTTACCGACAACAACTCCCTGCAAGGTCATTGACTCGTTTACTTAAAGAAATTATTTTCGTACATGCGTACCTAAGTACATTAATATGAGTTTTTGAAAAAAAGTAGGTAAGTACTTTATTTTTTATTTTTTTCTTTACAAATCGCTAGTATTTCATGTTCCGAATCGACACTCCGTGGGATTAAAACGACTATAATTTAACGGTGTATAATAATATCTAATATATTAAAATTATTTAGCCAAAGTAGCACGTCGGATTGAAATACGTCGCTGTAATGTAATGTGGCTACTACCAATTTAGCCAGGTTGTGGTTTTTTTTTAGGTGGGAAAATCAATCAATGACATTTCCGCGCCCTTAGGTGGGGCGAGAGATAGTGTCATACTTTTACTTACTAAAAACCCACTCCTGTTCCTTATTTGCCTTCGTTTCAGGACCCAGATGTTCACTTACACATTACTCATGGCCCCAGTGGGCTTCAACCCTGCTGGCTATACGTTTTGCTGACAACACCTTAGGCGCCCGCGTGACCACGCGCCGTCGATGATTTGGGCTCGATCCGGACGGTTGTCGGACAGTCGGGCAGCGAGCTAACCATTACTCACCGTTCGCAAGCCCGCGCCTACGGTGGCCGGAAATCGGGATTGGAATCCCGACGAGCCAGGTTGGCGATGCGTTCTATAAAGCGGTGTTCAACTATATTGTCAATGTTTAGTGACTATGCATTTTGAAGAACCGATCTAAAAAAGCTTGAATAGGCCCCCTGCGCGGATTATTGTGTTTTTTTTTTGTTGTCGAGTATTTTATTTAATCATATGCAGTGATTATTGGAATTAAAACTTTCAAAGTGGCGACTTATCGACAATGCGCCCGTTTGTATGTGATGTCCACGGTTCTCGTGTGACGTACTTTATTTCAGCTGAATTAAAATCTGGCTAAACGTGAGGTAGCCGCAATACATTACAGCTGCGTTTATCAATCCGGCGCGCTACTTGTAATGCGGTTTATATGATAGCCAAGTCGCCAAGGGGAGGCAGGGGGGCCACGCGCTTCATTTGGTGTTACTTTCAGAGCTAAATTTAAACCTATTATGTTAAGAATTTTGGTGGTGACTACAGTCCCTTGGATATTTTGTGGGTATTCCATCAACTTTAGCACTAAAATGTTGAAGTTTTCACTTGCTTTACAGCTTCAAAAGCTCTCGACTGTAACTACAATTCATACATAGTTTTGCCATGGTGACCTGGCCTTATGCTTAGTCTAGGCACCAGTCCCCCACAATATAATGGCCATCCTATCTGTTACCGTGTCAGCAAACTGTAGGGGCCCAACAGGGCCGAAGCGTACTGGGGTCAAAGGGTATGTGAAAATGGCACCCGGGGCCCTGGGACCAAGGCAAAGAATGGAACGGGGTAGGTTTTTAGTCAGTAAGAGTCTGCCACTACTTCCCGCTCCACCCAAGGGCGGGATTTGCCATTGGATGATTTTACCTACCATAAAAAAAAAAATCTGTTACCGTAGAAATAGGCCAACAATTGGAAGTTAATATATTGTGGAGAAAATAAACTATTATTACTATTAAAAAAAAAAAATATTATTAGTATCTATACTTCCATCCAATAGCCCCCCCCCCCCTTTATCAACGGCTGTGGACGCCCTTTTTGTGATAAATACATCTGCGACATATACATTCTTTATAATGGCTTTAATACTTCTAGGATAGTGACATGTGGGTAGCACCAAATATTCCTGCCCTTTTACGCTATGGAATAAATTATTCAAAAAGTTCAAGACCTATTACAATTACAGTACTTTAGGCAGGTTAATGACATGAATAATGAATCCAAGAGAATCTCAAATTATTATCAACTACCTACTTAGCTTTTTTTGTTGTCAGGTATCAGGGTCAACATTTTAAGGCCGATGCTATGCTATGCTATGATAACTGTCATAAAATATTAAATAATCGAATAAATTGACGAAGACACATACATAGACAAACAAGTCAATCAGTTTCCAGGTATCGTCACAACCGTCAGCTCAAAACACTAGTTTCCGTTGAGTCAAATATTCGGCTACTTTTTGGCCAAAAAAGTATTTTGGCCGAATGCCGAAATCGAAATGAAACCCAATCTTCGACCAGTCTCTTTGGATTGATAGTGAAATCTGCATAGAAATCCGTAGCACGGTTTTGGAAGAGTACATCAATATTTTAGCCGATATACATCCACTATTGGACATAGGTCTTCCCCAAGCGTCGCCACAATTAACGGTCCTGTGCATCTTACATCCATCAGATTCCCATGACCCTCACTAGGTCACCTTCCACCTTGAGGGAGGTCTTTTTACATTGCACCTTCCATTGAGTAGCCGGATCTCTTCCAGAGATTAGTAGGCCTGGCCTCAGCATAACCTTGACCGCTACCGAAGTTAAACGCAGACAGTTTGCCAGGTACTAGGGGCCATTTCTTTGTCGTGCTTTTCAAATAGTGATTGCCATTATCGCCACGCTTGGCAAGCAGGTTGGTGAACGCATTGTGTTTGTGGCAATGCACAGAGAATACTGGTGCCCATTCTCTGGTGTGGTGTGTCCCTTAGTCGCCTCTTACGACTCCTGCCGGAAGAAATGGGATAATACTGTTTTTTACGTCAGGACACTTTTCGGTATATTGGAAGAGTTAGCGGTTATAAACAGAGAGATGCGAAAAGCAAATTAATGAGAAAGAAAGACGAAACTGAGTTTCCCTGGTAACGGTTCTAAATCGTTTACACCCGCATTACGTTCCTTTTCACGGAATCACGGAGCCATCTCACTGATCTGTTTTTTGTGAGATACCACTTAACTTTGAAGGTTGATTGATTGATATCTTAGTTTATGCGTTAAGTAGAATGTTTGTGATTCTATTTGTTTGTAATATTATGTTAGTACCTATATTGAACACAATTAATCGAAGTTTTCAATACACTTGCTCAGAAAGTGGCTTTTATTGCACTACACTTAAGTATTACCAAACTGTACCTGTTACCAAACTGTGACATTTTGATTACCATTACGCACTAGTGCTGTAATGTAGCTATAACCTTTTTGTTCAACCTCTTTCTTCGCAAAACAAATTTTGAATACGAAAAAATAAAAATTGTTTGTGGTCTATGGTCGTCATTTTAAGATGCGCGCGATTTTGGCGTAATTTTTTCGAGTGAAATTCATGGTCTGTATTAATAAAATAAAATCAAATACTACATTTTAAAATGTTACATCCATATTCTATTGTCACTACGAATGACATTAACGTAAAAACTTTTCACACAAGAAAACAAACGACGATTAGGCAATATAATCAAAAGACCATATAGCCATAGCTAGCGCGTGCTCATAGGCAACCGATTTAATTTTTTACCGCCATGTTATGAAAAATTTTACTAGTTTTACCGTTGTAATATTAGTTAAATAAACTATTTTTCTTCACAAGTGTATTGAAAAACATCGTATGACACACGTGAGTAATGAATGGTTATCGTTCTTAGCTCTCTTAAAACCCTCGCCAAAGCTCGGGTCTTAATACCACCTCGACGGTAACCTCCTACATTACACACTTGTATCATAATGTACTATTATTTAAGAACAGTAGTAATGTTTATTTCTGCAAATAAACTCCGTGACATATACAAATATAGTACAATATAATAAACAAAAACAGACGTACAATCGTGTAGGTACACGGATCTAGCAAGTACAAGATTCTGAAAGTGGAAGAACTTTTCGTCGGTGTTTTTCAAATGAAAAAAGCTATATTTTTTATTTAAAAATTGTATAAAATCGTTATTGTAATCAACTCCTAATGCTATTTTTAATTTAGAAGTAGTTCGCTTTTTCAATTAAAAAGTAGTTAACTCGCTGTTTATCATTATAAACACATTGTAAAAAAAAACTAGATGGCGCTAAATTGCTCAGCTGAACTCATATACGAGTACTTATTCAAGTAAAAAAGTTAATAAATAATTTTATTCTGTTAGCTTTTTAATGTCCTGAGTTCAGAATCACGTTTTTTTGGTGGTTATAACTATCCAATGTTCAATCTCCCGCCCTTGGGCGATGCGGGATATAGTGCCACTTTTACTGACTAAAAACCAACTCCGTTCCTTTGTTGCCTTTCATGCTAGGGCCGTATGCTTCGACCCTGCTGGGTCCCTACGGTTTACTAACAACTGTCCGGACAGTTACCGGACGGACGAACAGCGAGATACCCGTTGCTCGCCGTCCTTAAGCCCGCGCCTAAGGTGGCTGGAAATCAGGATCGGAATTACTGTGGCGGCTGGGGCGTGAGGGCCGTTGCCTCACGCGTGCGGCCGCCTCCTTTGCTAGCATTACTACTTCGCAAAAGGAGGCGACCGCCTGCCCTTCCTCCTCGCTTCGGACCGTAGCCAAGGCCCGGCGCGAGAGATCGTTGCCGCCGATCGCCCCCACGAGAACACGGCGATGCTCTGCCCAAGTGGGGCACACCTCGACCGTGTGCTCCACCGTGTCCTCCGGAACAGATTTACGTTTCTCAATGGAAGTGCGGCTTAGTGGGGGCTGCGCGTAACCATAGCAACGATGGCCATTTTAGTTCAACTTATTTGCCGCATACAATACTGGATCAAAAGTACACTTGTATTTAAAATACTATGTGAGATCAGTGATTCCTATTCTACAACTCTAAAAATACATAGACACCACAACACAAATTCAAACTCAGACTTACTGAATAAAAAGTTCAAAATATTAAAAGTACGTTATTCTTTTTCAGAAATTCCCTCTCCTAAAGAGGAGGCTTGTGTTCCAGCAGTGGAAACATTAAAAAAGGCTGATGATGATGATGATGATGATGAGAAATTAGTTATTTATTCGCCCCCTCTCGGTTCACCCAGAAGCCAGAAGAGTTCTTGATTCTCGATTAACACAGTTCTGTACGTAGTTATTTAGTTGAAGACACAAAGAACACTTCAGGATCAAATGTACTCTCTAAATCACAAGCGTGGGCTTCGACCACATCTTTCATCAGATTTAAACGCCTTTAATTACAATCTTCGGTTAGTTATGTCTTGTAAACTGATACAAGTGTCGTTTTCCGACGGAAAGGCGCCGTGACCCGACTCTAATAGTAACATATGAAGATTATGTTCTATCGATTGTAATTTAGAACACTATTGTAATTGGGTGCAGAGGAAATTAGGCTGTCTACAGACAGATTCGTCCTTTTTTCTGATTCTTATCATCAAATAGTCTCTCTCACTCTGGTTGGAAAGCGAGGGAGTCAGACTTTTACTGGCTGAAACCCACCTGCATTCCTTCATTTGTTTTTCACGTGCCGGGGCCGCAGTAACTCTTTCGAACATCCCCGCAGTCCATCTTCTGGAAAGTACTTTGAGCATCCGAACAGAATTAATTAATACAAATATTATGAAGAAAATAGATCTGTATTTTGGTGTTTGTACCTACTTTTGTTTTTAATGAATAATCTCAAAAACAACTAGAGTGACTCTTTCATTATTGGCATACTGTTTTATCACTGAGTGACATAAGCATACATTTTCTCCTTTCACGCGGGCGAAACCAGTGGCAGAAAGTAGTATAAAATATTATAACAAATATAGGTAGGTACTTCAATTTTTTTAGACCAAAGTTATAACCTTCTTTTTTGATACTTGAATTAATGTAAATTGAACTGACATTTAGCTAAAACAGTACTAACAACTCAAAAATACTCATATTATAGTCGTTTCGTTTTAACATAGCAGTAAGGGTCACTGGCCTTACCAAAATATCTCTTCGTAAGAACTCCATCTAAATAAACTGTGTATTGTTTTTAGGTATGATGTTTTCGATAGATGTCGGTTTAGGACGAGTTAAGTCTTTGCTTTCGTTTTTGTACCTACTACTTTTTTATCTCGTTTTTGTTACAGTTATGTCGTGAAATGTTTTTTTTATTTTATTTTTTTATTTCCAATATCTATAGATACTCTATTACATTCCAACGCAAGGATGACACATGTAGCATGTGGTTGTTTAGACCTTGTTCCACACTAAACGTGTTATGGGCGCAAATGCCCTGCTAAAACGTACCAACTATAGTAAGAATAAGTCAGTATTTTGGCACGACTCCAAGTCTGGTAGTGAATGGACTGCCCACACACTACGATCCATGGGATTCGTCCACCCCACGTCTACCTACGTAAAAAGGAGATTTTGTGACAAATACATTTGATTTATCACTACTTTAACCTATATTGTACCCATTGCTGCTCATAGAATAAAATGTTTGACTCCAAATCAGCTGAGTAAATTCCGCTCGCTGACGAAGTCAATTATTTCGGTTTAGGTAATAGGAACCTCAGGACATACTTAAATTGGGATGAAATAAAGTGAAAGAAAGAAATAGTGAGTGTGTTTTATAAAAGTTGTGTGTACAATAAAGAATATGAATATGAAAGTACGTACCCTAAAAGGATTCGTTTATATGTGGGAATAAAATCTACAAGCAGTAGCATAGAAGCTAGACCTACAACGCAAAACTAAAAAAAAATCGCAAAAACACACCCACGCATAAAAACTAAAAAAAAAAATGAATAGTAGGGTAAAACCAGGATAGTCGCCCCGGGGGTATAGTTGTCTTGATTGCAATTACTCTAGTTTTGCAAATGAAACACGTGGTATTTTATTTGTCTATCGATAGACTCTGCAACTACAACTAAGTTGACCGTGTTGAATGGCTCTTCCTCGAGGGGGTTCCATCTATCCTAAATGTAATTTACATTTATTAGGCTACTAAGTATCTCCTATTTAAGATAGTTGTACCAAAATTTAGAGGTCCGCAATAATCGCTAATACTTGGAAATATCAAAGATAATGCTTATTCCTTTCATAATTTTACAACTAATGAATCTTGCTTTTTGTACAAAGAGATATAAAGTAATTTTGATAAGAAAAATGGTCAATTGTATACAATATACATCATTCTTAATATGAAAATCTCTCAGAAAAATTACGTGCTTTAATAATCATTGTCTTTCATCGGAAATACGAGAACACGATGAGATGTAGATGTACCTCATATACCATGGTAGCTCTTCTATTTTATATTAAAGATCTTCTATTGTTAGATTAGATTTGATAGCTCGCTGTCCAGCCGTCCAGACTCCAGTAAGAGCTAAACCCGTTGTTGCGCTGTGTTGCATGCCTCAAAAACTTATCACCAATACTGAGGTCAGTAGAAGAAGAGAGAAGGAGAAAGAAGTCATTAGAGCTGATACCTTTTAGGGGTATGCGAAACCGGTTGTGTAGTTCCGCTAACCTCCGTCGAAAAGGGGGTTTTCCCTCCCCATTTGTCTATAATAATAATAATAATCCTATCGCTGTATCTCTACGTGGACGTACGTGAGAGAACACTGACGAGGAACAGACCTCCCACCTCTCTCTTGCCTTTATTGGCTGATTTCAGTGGAGATTCGCCAGAGCAATCGTGCTCGGGAGAAGGATGTATAATCCAGTAAGGTGCTGGTACGGTCTTGATATTTGTGGCATACCTCTCCACTCCTCAAGCAACTCAGAATATGTTGCCCTCTGGTTGCTTTACGTCACTTTGTGCAAGCGGCCGTTTTTGGGGCCCATTTATTGAGTGTGCAAGTCATCCTCTGTCTGTTTACCGATGGATATTAATAAAATTGTTTAGGCAGGGGCCATAGTTTTCAAATAGTTCTTGGTAACCAGTCCACTTAAGACTCCAAAAACCATAGCCCTATTGTCTTTATTTTCCATATGTCACAATATTTTTTACCAACCGGGGGTTGTCCTTGGATGCACTAGCATTGCGCGTACAGGGACAATCGTCGGTTGGCATCCCGTTCCATTAAAAGTACCTAAAGGGACTCTGCGAGTTGGTTTCGGCTCCTCGTACGCCTTCCAAAGGCCTAGGACCTCAGGGTCCTGAGATAAATAAATTCATAAAAATAATACACGTAATATTCCATAACTATCATCACACAACGTCGTCTACTCCCAAGCTAAGCAGAGCTTGTGTTATGGGTACTAGACAACTGATAAACTTACTTATATTTCTAAATACATACATATTTGATGATGATGATAAATCACACCCAGACACACAAAAAATGATCGTGCTCATCACACAAACATTTGTCCTGAGTGGAAATCGAACCCACGACCTTCGGCTTAGCACTCAGGGCCACTAACTACTAGACCAACAGGCCAGTCAATCTATCTATCCGCTATCAGGCTAGTCAGTCTATCTTCAACGTGAAGCTTGTTGATTTATCCAACGCAACTCAACGCATTGTTTGGTATAGAGGATACGCGAAAAAGAGGAGGTAACAACGCCTGAACGCTCTGTTAGCATATTGTTCCAGGAAATATGTTTTTTTTGTTTTTTTTTTTAATAAAAATTTCGTCATTTAGAGTCACGATCAGATGTGCAAGGTTTCTATAGATATATAATATACAAATGAATCTATGAATGTATTGCTAAGCGCTAACCTCAAGAAAGCTGGATCGATTACGCTAATTCTTTTTTTTTTATTGTGTTCTTTATTGTCAGGAGAAGGTTCTTAGGTAGGGTACGATAGGGTAGAGTAAGGTAAAATAGGATAGAGTAGGGTGGAGTATGGTGCAGTAGAGTAGAGTAGGGTAGAGTAGGATAGAGTGGGAGCGTTTATATTTTTAATTTATGAGTACATTATGAAGGGCTAAAGATCACACAAAATAGCAGATTTTCAGAGGTCCTGGATTATTCTTACACAGATTTTTGTTTAGATTTCTATAGAAACCTAAATAATATTCACAAACATATCCAAAATGTCTTGAGAACGATGTGTAATAACGCACTAATCACGTAAGAGCGGTTGTATGGAAATGTATGTCGGGTTAGGCGCTTAGGGTAAAGGCACTACGGTAACCGCGAATTTTCCACTTACTTACTTTACCTTATTGAATAACTTAGTAATTCAACACATTAGAACAAACTTAAAGGGTTTATTGATGATTATAATGATTATAATTCCTTAAAGACGGCCAACCCAATGCTATAGGTACGCCGTTATTGTTACGTACATCAGACCATCATGATGGAAACTTTTTTTTTAAATATTTAATGTATTGTAATTGGCATAGTGGCAGTACTTAATAAATAAATAAACAAATAACTCGAGGTACATTTTCATACAACCGCTCTTACGTGAATATGATGTTATTACACATTTTTCTCCAGATAATTTGAATACACAAATATCTTGTGGATATTATCTAGGCTTCTATTGAAATTAAAACATACATTTATGTAAAACTAATCCAGTAAAAACCTTTGAAAATTTGCTATTTTATGTGGACTTTGGCCTTCCATAATATACTCATATACGAGTATTATACGTAAATATGAAAAAAGCCATCGAGATTCTGAATGACAAATTTTTCTCAAAAACTTTTACGGGTTTAAAAAAAAACACGTATTTCCTGGAACAAGTTTTGTGAAATATTCGAGTAAATCACGGAATTCCTTCTCTTATATCTTTTCTTGTTTAACTAAAAATGATTTTATATTTGAAAGCCAAAACTTATTTCTAGCTGTGGGCGTTACAAATAGCTTGTATTATTTACCTAAAAACTGACTCATAAAATACTAGATATAAGACATATTCTCATTTATTGTAGCGTATTTTTAGAAATTTACGTCTTTACGTCTTTTACTTTTATTTAAAATTATTTATAAGCATGCAAATGTTATATTAAATAAATTAATTCATAATCCAGATTTTATTAGTTCATAAATCTTTTTGCTTTCTTTTCAGTTTTTCTATAACAGCCTTATGCATCTCGAAATATGATAATGATAGCATAGTAATAGTTTTGGCGACTTTACTCACGTGATTTTTATAAGGCATCCGAACGTATTTCCGAGATAAAAAGTGTTTTATGTAGTTTTCTAAGATCCGATATACACCGTTAAATTTTGGTCGTTTTAATCCCGTGGAGGGGCGGTTCGGGACATGAAACACTATCGATTTGTAAAGATAAAATTAAAAAATAAAGTATTTTTTTCTAAAAGTCGAGGTATTATACGCATGTACGAAATATTTTTTTTTTAGTTGTCAGTCGTTGCGTACTAACTACCTACAGTTCATTGGCCTCGCTCAGCTGACGTTTACTTAAAAAATAATAATTTCGTACATGCGTAAATTAATTCGAATTAAAAAAAGTACTTTATTTTTTAATTTTCTCTTTACAAATCGATAGTGTTTCATGTACCTCATCGACCCTCTGCGGGATTAAAACGACCAAATTTTAACGGTGTACATATTCGAGGTCCCAGATACCAAATTATAATTGTTCATGATTCAGTGATTAAGGAGAGAAAACCTTTAAAAAAACCGGGCAAGTGCGAGTCGAACTCGCGCACTGGAATCCATGAAAGCAGTTCTAATGTCGAATCGAGTTTGGAAGATTTTTCCAAAAAGTTTTTTTTTTTACGTAACTCACAGTTTCCAGATTTTTGCCTATATTTGTGCTAAGAGACCTTGGTTCAAGCCATATCTAAGGATTCTAGGGCAACGGGAAGTAACTTATAAGATGAGATAAGATAAGATAAGATGTTTATTTTGCAAATATGGGTACAAAAAACGGTGACATAAAGATATAATAAGCATCAGCCATATTTAACCACAAGGCATGCAAAAGTACAGACTACACGGAGATTCTGAGTAGTACATTTGAGAAATTTCGTGCAGTTAAAATGAAATCGGGTTATGAATTTTGATTCCTTTGAGAGTGTCGAAATGTACGTTTTTGCGACATAAGCGTCCGATCTTTTTTTTTCGTTAACATAGAAGTTTGATTTTTTCACAGCTTCAAAGGACCGTAGACTTGAATATATGGTTGAAATTTCAACTCGATACCTCCATGCGTTCCCATGATAAAGGGTCTTGGCAGACAGATAGAC
Organism: Leucania comma; assembly: GCA_958295575.1. Lineage (NCBI taxonomy): Eukaryota > Metazoa > Arthropoda > Insecta > Lepidoptera > Noctuidae > Leucania > Leucania comma. The sequence continues at coordinate 13,730,621 of OY282477.1, read as the reverse complement.
AGACAGACAGACGGACAACAAAGTGATCCTATAAGGGTTCCGTTTTTTTTCCTTTTAAGGTACAGAACCCTATAAACGTCAGAGTAACGAGTAAATTTGAATTCATGAATTATCTATATTATTATATTATTTTCTTTATTTCTTAATACACATATAAATTATATTTAAAAAAATTTGAATACAAAATAAAAAAAACACTTAAAAATATAAAAAAATAGTAACTAATAATATAATATATTATTTTATTATAAAAAAAACATAAAAGAAAATATAAAAAAATATTATTTTATTATTATATTATTTTTATTTTATTATTAAATAATAATAAAATATATTATTTTATTATTATTATTGGCTAATATTAATTAGCCCTTACTAGGAGCTTCACACACGTTAAAGTATAAAAATATATACCAGGAAAATCTACACCCAAGATAAAATTTTCCTATGTGCTATTTCAGGATCTAGAGAGGTTTACCTGTATAACAAATTTCATCAAAATCGGTTCAGCCGTTTGAGCGTGTCATTCGTTTTTCGATTCATCATCATCATCATTTAAACCGCAACATGTCCACTGTTGGACTAATCCCTGGGTTGGGGGAGACCTATGTTTCTCCTAATCCAGGGATTATGAAACAACAATTTCTAAGGTCACCTTCAAATTAGCTGCCGCTGCAGCGCTACTGCCGCGCTGTTTTGTTATGTCATATAAATAAAAAACTGCGGCTGCAGTGCGGCTGTAGCGCGGCTGTTGCGTGGCAGTCGCGCGTTTACGTGCGGCAATTTGCGACTATTTTGAAGGCGCTGTAGCGACATCCATGTCGTCACAAAAAGAACTAATCCTGCATCGCGCAAGTAAGATTCGCGGCGCGATTGGAACATATAGAACAAACCCGAAATCATCTATCGGGCAGTAGCCCACCAGATATAACACCTGTCTGGTCGGAGGATCCTCCCTTTTCAATGGAGGTATGTGGGACTTTACTCTCTGTTCCACTACCCCCAAACTGGTGACCCTCGACAAAGAACGTCAGCGCAGCCTTCGTGCAGCAACTACTTCGTGACGTCATCATCACTTCCTCAAGCTTTCGAGCAGCGAGCCATACAGCCAGCACCCACGGCTATATGGGTATCCTGACCACCAGCATGCCTACTTGGTCATACCTGGTCATCACCCTCAGCCTCATCAGCGACCTTGGCTAAACACCTGCACCTTCGGCCAGTCACATGAAGAGCCTTGAAGAACCTCTCCTGGTCGACGACAGCAGTCAAGCCCTACGTCGCACAGCACCGCTCCGACTCACTGGAGCCAGCCGCACTACTCCGACTCACTGGGATAGCACCACCCCGACTCACTGGGGCATCACCGCAGACAGTTCCGACTCACCGAGAACTATGCGGAATCCGGTTCCGACTCACTGGAGCCAGCCGCAATACTCCGACTCACTGGAGCCTGCAGCATCATATCCCGACTCACTGGGATAGCACCGCCCCGACTCACTGGGGCATCACCGCAGACAGTTCCGACTCACTGAGAACTATGCGGAATCCGGTTCCGACTCACTGGAACCAACCTCCATTGGCTTGGCACGCATCACGACGCCTCAAGAAGCATCAAGAACCGATCTCCGATCTCCGGAGGGGAGTGATGTAGCGACATCCATGTCGTCACAAAAAGAACTAATCCTGCATCGCGCAAGTAAGATTCGCGGCGCGATTGGAACATATAGAACAAACCCGAAATCATCTATCGGGCAGTAGCCCACCAGATATAACAACTGTCTGGTCGGAGGATCCTCCCTTTTCAACGGAGGTATGTGGGACTTTACTCTCTGTTCCCCACTACCCCCAAAGCGCCCTAAATCCTGCATTGGAAAGTTAAGGGGCCATACTATGACGTACTAAAATGACAGGCGTGCGAGCGAGAAAGAAGTATACGCCCTATATAGCTTCATCCGTTTAACTATATAGCTCCATCCCATTAACAGTTCAGTTTAGGTCGTCAAATAGATTGCGTTAATAACTCGTGGTAGGGCCTCAGTTTTGTAGAAATTCTCGTTGAAGTCTTTTGCAAGGCGTGCAGTGAAAATAAAATTTCGTAAAAATGATAGAAAATCAAAGGATTTTAATATCATCATATTAATGTTAAAACAAAACCTTTTATTTTTAATGTAGTATTTATCAATGTTTTTCTTTGAAGTCTTTGAGTGGGAAGCAAAAACCTTTGCTTCGAAACGACTTTTTCCTCGACTGTACCTGGATAGCAGAAACAATAAGTTATGTGGGTAACAGTACTCCCATCCCACGAGCCATGATCTGTAGCAAAAATGACGTCACACGGTGATCCCGGCTACGGCATAAAATGCTACGCGCGCTCGCTACGAGACCAAAACCGTAGAACCATCGCTACGGCACAGACGCGCTACGCAACAATCGCGAAAACTTCTCTCGATCTCAAGTGATTTTTCGGGTATGTGATTTTGTATATTTTTATATTGTGATTTTTTTTTTCTATAGTGTTTTAACAGTGGTTTTTGTAACTGAACTAAAAAAGTTGAAAGTTTGTTTCGTTAAGTTAGAGGTTTAGAATTTAAATATAAACAGGTGTTACTTGTAGGTATAATATAGAGATAAGGTTTTCAAGTTTCAATTAATAAAAAAAATATTTGTTGACAAATAATTAACTAGATTAGAAAATTATATTAGAAGCCAAAAGCACCTACTTATCTACTTATTAAAACGGTAATATTGTTTTAAAGTATTTCATCACAAACGAGTGGGTATTTAATTTTCGCAACAAAATTATAATACAAAATAACCTAAACAGAAATTTTACGCGTGTATACCCTAAAAATAATTTAGTATTTCACAAAACATGTAACACATTAGTTATTCTCATAAGCTAATCACGGATCAACAGCCAATGACTTCACACGATTTCATAAGCCACTTAAATTATTTATGCGCATGGATAAAATTAATTCCTTCATGTAAAGTGATAGGATACAAGTAGGCTTTAGTAGGTGGTTTTTTTTTATCATTAATATGCTCGCATTTGACCTCTATCTCACCTAATCTCCCTCAATCACCTCATAGGGACTCAGCAGGGTCGAAGCTTACTGAGGCAAAGGATTGTTTTCTGAAAGGAAGGTTCGGCCCCGGTATGAAAGACAACGGAGGATCAGGAGTGGTTTTTAGTCAGTAAAAGTCTAACACTATCGCCCTCCCCACCGAATTTTTCCCAACGAAAAAAAAAACCTATTCATTGTCTTAGTGCTTGGCCTGGCCAATAGCCAACCGACAAATTTTATCAAAATTTACTTCTTTATTTCAAAGTACAGCAATTAGGATCTAGTGTTTATTATTTTAATTAATATTCAGATATATATAGATACAAAAATGCTACATGTTTCTGATGTGTAAAAGATTTTGATGAACTTTTGATAATAATTACATAAGTTTCTTAAAAAAAGTCTTGTAGTAAAATTTGCTCACTGGTCGATTGACCACTCAAGCACTAAGGCGGCGTGATGGTAAGCGATGATACGGTCTACGATGGAGCACGTTTGCATAGAAGTAACCTATTCACTCTTGACTTGAATATAAAAGGTTGTAGCTACCAGGAATCACAGTTGTCTAGCGAAGTTCAATCAAACAAACTGTAGCCTTCTACCAATATTGGGGTCAACTTCCAGTCCAAACAAATTTAGCTGAACATCAGCAGGTACTCCGCAACGAACACCTCTAAAAAAACATTTTAGGTTGCAGCATTGTTTGAAAGAGATATACCGTAGCCCGGGAATACAAAAGGCGACTGAAGGAACACAGCTCGATTTTAGTCGGTAACAGTCTGACACTCTTTCTCGCTCTGCCAGACGGCAGAAGGTATTAGATGAGCTCTTAACTCAAGTATGAAATCAATAATCCAGTTTATGATTACAGTCTTTGAAAATATAATATAACTTAATCCGAAGGTTAAGGCAGAGGTGTAATTAATGTGTGCACTCATGTTTCGCCACTTATCTTATAGTTCCATGAAATAAGGGCCGAGTCTATTGTCAACAAGCGGGCGTAATCACCCTTCACACTACTAGTTTCTGCTAGTGATTTGGCCTGCTTAAACGAATAAAGTATATAGCCTATAATAATAATAATAATTGTTGTTTATTAATAGCAGCTAGGCCCAAAATTGTTAGTAACAGAATTCTTAAAAACTATGTTAGTAACCAAAACATTTGACACACAGAAAAATAAATAAATTAGGGTGTTTTCACCAGCACCGCCATGGCGTGAGACCACGGTGCGTCGAACTTGTCTACTAACACCTTCTATGTCCAGGGGCGTCGACTTTCAGAAAACCTCATGGGTGCCTATGTTCATTTGATGACTCAAAAAAGTGGCGAAGTATGAGAAGAGAAATGTACACTGATTGACCAACAACTAAATAAATGTCCTACTTAGACTTACACTATCTTTTTTTTTGGTGGGTTCAAATCATCCAATGACATCTTTCGCCCTTGAGCGGAGTGGACGATAGTATCAGACTTTTACTGACTAAAAAACCCACACCGTTCCTTCTTAGCCCTACATATCGGGGCCGGACCTTCCTTTTAGAAATCGATTCATGACCCAGTAGGCTTCTACCCTGCTGAGCCCGTACAGACTTACCTACATATCTACTGCATATTTAATTACTAATATTTATGTTTGATAAAAATATAAAATGAAATCACTATATAAACTACTGCGCTAAACGGGTCGTCGGGTAATGAAAAAAATGCCAATCACTAAAAGGCGAGTACTAATCTGTTTCTTGATTTCTATTCTCAGAAGAGGTTGGCACCCACTGTTTATTTCTGAAGTTGGCGCCCCTGCTTATGTCTCACAGTGATAAAGTAGTATTATACTGATAAAAGAATTTCTAAAATTGATCCAATAGTTTTGAGTTTGTTCATTACAAACAAAAATGTGGCCAAAAAATGTAATAGCGTCTTCTATTGATTCGCATTTAATTTTTATCTCTTAAACTGTTACATAAAGGTCCTGATCGACGGGCGAGTAAAACCCGCGGTCTTATGGCTCGTCGGTAAAGCTTGACGGTGTATCCTTTGAAATTGAAAAATTGAGCCTGGCTCGCGGCTCGTTGTGTTTGCTTCATTTTCTACTCGGCTCATCGTTCAAAACTGTTTTACTCTAGTCGATCAGCACCAACGAGCCGCGAGTAAAACCGACGTTCCTTAAAACCGCGGTATTGGCTCGTACGTCGATCACCCACTTAAGAATCTATTTGCCAATTGTTATAAAATTCGAATTTAAACTCGAGTTATCCGCATTACCATCACTATGGATATAGGTAGCAAGGACACTATGATTGGCATTCAGCCAAAGCACAAATTCTTGGACTTTATAAATCTCTCGTAGATTTTATCAAGGAGAAACATATCTGTAGTAGAAAAATTGAAAAACCTATTTACCTACTAACTCTTAAAAAACTTGTTTGTATTATTGTTTATTTTTTTTTATTGTGGATGGGCTCGCGTTTGACCATTATCTCACCTGATGGTAAGCGAAGATGTGGCCGACGATGGAGCACGCTTGCCTAGAAATAACCTATTTACTTTTAAATTAAAGGCCCCTGAGGTATAGCTATCAGGAACCACAGACTCTGACAGGGAAACCTACTTCTTAGCTGTGCGCATAATGATTGCGCAACGCCGTACGTCTTGTGGTCCGATGATGGAACGGACTAGGCGGAATTACATACAGTAAAACTTTTTTCATATAAGGCCCTTCCTCACTCGGCTCTCGTCAACGCAAATACCGTAGGGGCCCAGGAGGGCCTACCCCCGCTAGGGCTTTAAGCCGTTTCAGATCCGAGATTCCGTGAATATACTTTTTGTACTACCGGCTCGATAATGTCCTATTATAATAGGACATTATCGGGCAGTTAGTGGCTTGTACAACATATATGTTGTACAAGCCTCACGAAAAGCAAGTTATTCTGTGCCTAAGGATCTAATGTAGTATGGGCGTTCCCTAGGGAATAATATTATTTGAATTTAGAACGTCAAAACCAATCGAGAAAAAAACTGAAGTGAATTAAAAATAATATACGTTTATCAAACGAGTTTATGCAAAAATCAAACTGGCCACTAACAAAAAAATAAGAATAACATTAAAGACTGGAGCGTGTAGAAAATTAAAAATAGAAAACCAAAGTCCTTTGTTTGTTTCAAATCTCAAAACATGTCGAGAGATAGTTAACAATAATTTGTAAATAATACTTACATTTCTCTATAATAATTCTTGTAAAACTAATACCATGACACAAAATATTTTCATCGTTTTCGATTATATTGCTGTTGTATTAAATGCAACACACACATATATACTAAATTTTATCATTACCCCCTTATCCTTCCCCATACCGCATTAGTAGCTTTAATCTGCACTCAATATTCTGAATATTCCACTCTAAAAACAAAATACTTTTGAGTTGAGAAAATTGTACCGGTGGCTCGAAATTAATCATCTGTTATTTTGAGTAGCAAACACTAAAATATTTTTGACTGTATTAATATTACGATTTATCTCGTTTTTTTTAAAGCAGACAATTACAAAAATAAAATGTCAATCTGCAGGCTCGCTGGAGCTATCCGGTTCGAAGGACCGTTGAAGGAAGAACAAATGTTGCGTGTTCTGAATGCACAGCACTTATTCTTTGACTTATAGTTCCATACAATGCACATTTATAAGCATGGCATAAGTTATGAGAGCTTTGCTCGCGTTACAGTAGAAATTTATCTCAAGATATCCTACTCCCTGTATAAAAAAGTAGATATAGCTGTTTAAGTGTGAAGGAATAAACAAAAATACATATGGTATTAAAACCTACACCACTAAACACTACATACTGGCAAAAATGATAAACTGAGTTCTTGTGGACAGACAAAATAAATACTTTTGGAACCCTAAAAAATCAAAAAGTATTTTTTGCAAATTACACATAATGAATTAGTTTAGGTCGACATAAAACAAACATTAAATGGAACTTACTATGTTATCTATTTCTATTACTTTTTATTTTGAACTAACCACAGCAGCCAATCATAATATTATTATGAATCATATTTTTTTTATACGACAATATTTACAAGGAATATGATTCTGATTTAGTGGATTGAGTATGATTCGACTAATTTGTACAACCATTTTACGAACATTAGAAGAATTGCTTATGATCTGCTAGAAATTCGGAAAATGATTTGCTCTAGATGAATTGCCCATGTGACGTTTTTAGGCCCACAGGTGTGGTTTTAGTTAGTAAAAGTCGGATACGCCCTCTCGCTCCGCCCAAGGCGAAAGATGTCATTGGATGATTTCCCACCTTAAAAAAAACCACATAAAAGCAATTAAAAGCTTGTGGTTTTTTAAATAAAATGTAATCTATACTGCGATAGTATGCTGCATAGTATAATTATGTTACATTAATGTATTCTAAATTCTTTCGTTGAAGTATCAGCTTGACGATCCTTAAACGATAATTTGACTATGAAGGAATTTGTTTTTCAAACTCTATTCACTCACAATCGACAAACTCAAACTGTCAGAACCTTTTTCTAAGTCCCGATTAGGTGAAATCTTATAATTAATTCAAGATATTACTTAAAATTTATTGATTACTTCCTCTAGCGCTGTCACAAACTTTAATTGGAAACAAATTATTCATAATTGGTGCCTTTTCGAACCTTTGAGGCTTTCCATTTTGTAACCAAGGCTATCATTAAACAGTAAAAAAGAACAGAAAGAAAGATGACATGGTTTATTAGGACACACAGATGTACACAATGTATGAACAAATATGTACAAAGATATCAATATTTTAAAAGAACAACTTTTGTTGACAGTTTTACATGTGATGGATTTTTTTCTGGATTCAATTATGATCTATAACTTAGCTCATCATACGAAATAAAAAATATGACACTAAGCCTTATAGTACATAAATAGCGCTCACACCCGGACATAACACTATCCAAGTTTTATAATTTTTGTTTTAAAATTATTTTACTTGTATTCATGTCTTTTTCTCTCAACATATGGAATTTCTGTACTATGTAAGTGCCACCACTTTACTTTTTATAATTTATTTCACCACCACTGCTCTCAAAACGGCCAAGAAAAACGTCGTGAGGAAACCAACATGTCGCAGAACCAAAAATTTAAAGACATTTGACATCCACCCACCTGCACTGGGCCAGCAAGGTAGTTTGCGGTCCATTCCTTGTCTTAGAGAGGAAGCATATAATGATCCCAGCAGTGGGAACATTTGAACAACTACGACAGTTGAGGAATTTCATTCCATACCTTCGAAGTACATGATCAGATCATAACAGTATTTCTACGAGACCAACTTGAAAGCATAAACTTTCAACCAAAAAAATAAATTCAAAATCGGTCCGAAATGGACCGAGAAACAGTCGAACATAGTTACATAAAAAAAAAAATCATATATTAATTTCAACCTCATAACTTCACGCGTCCCCGAGATAAAGGGTCTTAACAGACAGACATACAGATACAGACAAACAAAAAAGTTACCCTATAAGGGTTCTGTTTTTTTCTTTTGAGGTACGGAACCCGAAATTATAAAAAGGAACAGCTATTTCTCCTATAGTCACTTTCTATATTGTAGCCAACTGTGTGAAGGTATTGCTCAATCCAATCTCTATGTTTATGTTATCATCATTACAGGAATAATAAACATAAGGGAAATACTGTGGTTCACATAAAATTGGTTGTCTTATGAACTGTCTGAAACCTGTGGGTGTCGTATAGAGGGTAAGGGACTTAATTAGAAGAGGGAATGTGAAACAATGCTATTAAGTAGGGTAGCGACTGATATACAATTTTGGTGTATTATTTTTATTCTATTGTAGTGAAAAGAGGTTTATGCTGTTTCGAATTGTCAAATAGTCTTCTTGTGTTTACTCTCGAGTCTTTGAGTACTGCTCTGCTTCTGTGGATCATAGCGTGATGTTTTATAAGCCTATAGCCTTCTTTGATCAATAGGCTATCCAGCACTAAAGATTTTTCAATACAAATTAGCAGTTTCGTTTCAGTTTAACTTATAAATTCTTCTCTACTATAGTATGCATGTACTATATATTTTTAAATCTTTCTCATGAATCACCCTGTCTATTTTTAAGTTTATTACGTTCATATAGACAGTCAGATGTGATGGTTGATTTTGTTTTATAATGTGTACGAAAGTTTCAACCAGTGACCGACTGCCTAATTTGCACAACTCAATAACTGGGTAAACCCCTTGGCAAGTTTAGTGTCAGATTTAGCTTCTGAATACCCGTAATGATAGGGGGTTGCGGGAATGTTCGAAACATGGGTGGATTTTAGTCAGTAAACGCCCTCTTGCTCCAAAGCGGGAGAAGCTATAGGATGATTTTCAACTTCAAAAAAAAAAAAAAACGACTGTCGAATACCCTTTTCATGAAAAATGTCGTAAACGACCTTTTGTGTTTTTTTGGAGTCTTTTTATTTATGAAATATACGCTATTAGCAACTATTCTATTACATCAGTAGTTATTTATATAATGGTGCTTAATATAATAAATAAATAAAATAAAATGCCTTATATTTCCAGTTTTATAAATGAACTTTAAGAATGTTGCTACTAAACTAACCTATACTTAAATTAACAAAAGAATTTTAAAATACAAAAATAAATAACTATAATTATATGTAACTTAAATTATCGTAATAAATACCTGATTTAAAGAATTTTGAGCAATCCCTTACCTAAGGGGGTTCCAGTTAAGTACTACGCTACAGCCTACCTATTTAAAATTGGTCTTTATACTTAATATACAATAATAAAATTCTTTAATAATAAAAATACTTTTTAAATTATGGAAGAAGAGAAACCTATTTCTGCAAAAAACGTGAACTGGCACTTAAGATGTTTTTACTTGAAAAGGGTCGATATGTCGAATGGTAGCCAGTGAGAGGAAATTAACCTTTATAACACACTAGCTGACACGGACAGACGTTCTTTCGTAGCTACAAACTATCAAACGTGCGAAGTTTAAATAGTCTTAATTCTTTATTGTACACAAAATTTAATATTAATACAATTATTATTAGACAATTGATGTACAAAGGCGAGCTTAACTCAACAGTGAGTTTTCTGCCAGCAAACCTTTGAGTGACAGAGAGAGATCACATTCGAGGGTAGGATCCAGTGTACAATATAAGCCTACATAAATAAGTTATACTTACAAATATACAGGGTGACTGGTAATTAGTGAACGATACTTAAACACGTAATTGTAGTCATGATAACAAACAAATTTTACTATGTGACCAAAACTGAAATCGCGAAAATAAAACTGCTGCTCAGTACATTTGTGTTCACCTAACTTGTCAAAATGTACTGAACTTGGCTGATTTTCTTCGCGATTTCAGGTTTGGTCTCATAGTAAAAGTTGTTTGAAATCATGAGTACAATCACGTGTATAAGTATCGTTCACTAATTACCAATCACCTTGTATATATGTATATATATATAATACATACTAATAAATACCAATATATACTAATATTATGTCAATTGTGAAAGAAAGTGCTCTTTAATTGTCCTCGTCGGCCTCGTCTTTAATAGTCGTCTCAGCTTTCGGAAATTTTCTAAAATCTGTACAACATTCTTATTTTTTTCTTCCTTATGAACCTTCTTATAACTATAACAAAAACAACAAAGAATGAATTGGCGAAATTGGTCCAGCCGTGCGCGCGTGATGACGTCACCAAGGGAAATAAGGATTCATATAAATATGTCGTGGCTAGATCGTGGACTTGATCACTTTATGATGTGACCGGCCATATCATGAAATGGTTGCATTTCATGATATGGCCAACTAAAACTGGCCGATTGTTTAAACGTCAAAGTTTCATGATATTTCAATCAACGTTTTGGTATTCAATTAATCTGAGTAAGTAAGCTTTGTTAATAAATACTTAATTATGAAATTTTTTTTCAGTATCACTTTAAGAGATTGAAATCTACTATTTTATAAAATACGTTCCGAATTCTGAAGCTTTTACGTTGCGCTCGTTTTTTGAATAGTTTTCGTAAAATTCAAATATTTTTTTATCCTAATGACATTTCACTATATCTTTATTATCAATTACACATGATAATTATTACTATCACTAGCACTAGCATTGCTTAAATAAATTAATTTCGTACATGCGTAAATCAATTCGTTTTTTTTTTAATAAGTACTTTTGTTTTTAATTTTCTCTTTACAAATCGATATTATTTCATGTACCGAATCGACCCTCCATGGGATTAAAACGATCAAAACTTAACGGTGCATATGAAAATATAGATTATACTAGGTATAACTGTATATTTGGTGTAGATAGATCCTTTCCGCTTAGTAATACGATAACGGTGTTGTCAACTACACCGCTCATAGTTCAAATTTTTGAGTAAACACGTAAAACCATGACACTTCATATTGCAATATTAGATAATACTTGACAGCAAAACTTGAACAAGAGTTACCAAAATACAAAGCACGCTCTTCATTACAAGCTTTTTTTTAGTTTCATCTGTCCCGATGTTTGTCTGTAATCAAATCTTGTAACTTAAATTTAATCCACTTTCTGGTAAATCAGATGACAATGCAAAATTATTATGACATGGAGCTGATCTGTACCTCTACCATGAGTTTTAAGCAATAGTATTCGTCGCTACTCGATATCGACGCCGTAAATATTTTGTATGGCAAATTTTGCAGCGCCTCTAGCGGTCACTTGCAGAACCAAAATTTGCCATACAAAATATTTACGGCGTCGATATCGAGTAGCGACGAATACTATTGCTTAAAACTCATGGTAGAGGTACTGATGATGTAACTCGGTAATTAAACGACACAACCCTATCGAGTTTGAGCTTGTATGATTCGTCTTGATGAGTATAAATTTATTTGCGGCGCTATAAAAGCTTGTTATGACAAAAATATTTTCATAGAAAACTTGTTTTTATTTTATGTACTAAATAAAATACTCATTAACTCTGGCGAAAAGAATTTAAAAAATATCTTCATTAACGACAAAATTATAAAGCTTCAAGGCTTATAGTAAAAAACTGACGTCAAAGTCCACGCTTTTAAGTTAGTCATAGAAAAAAGCATTTTTGCGAGAGAGATTATTTATCTCGACCTTTAATAATAATAATAGATTCTTTCGATCAATATTAATTTTATTTTCAAAATTATTAGCTATTTTTGATAGATAATTAGAAATCTGCTTCAGATCCGCTCGCTAAAAATCTTGGAAATTCTCAGCATTTTTCTACTATAATGTGCACGTATTTGTACACTTTTAAAACATTCTTCATGAACTATTCTGCCTATTGGCAAATGGCCGCATGAAAATCCGTTCAGACAGATATTTTTTTTTAAGTTTTAGAATATAATTATAAGTTTATAAGGAACTGGTTAGGTGATCAATATTTATTTTTATCACATTTTCGTTTCCTGATTCATCTATCAACACTATTCTTACGCAAGTCGTATGCCCGTTGGGAATTTTTGGCGTAATCACGGTGTTTCATACAAACTTTGACTCCTTTAGGAGAGGAAATTTAAAAAAAAAGCCTTCCTTAATTTACCTTTGAAATGTACTACTTGCAACTGGGTGAAGACCCTGGCTCCTGTAACACAGGTTGCTACCTAAATCAGGAGATAGGGCTTCAAAAAGTTTGTTACATGTATAATTTTTTATGTCAATAAAAAAATTTACTTACTTAAAGAAATTAATTTCGTACATAAATTAATTCGAGTTTAAAAAAAGTACTTTATTTTTTAATTTTCTCTTTACAAATCTATAGTATTTCATGTACCGAATCGACCCTTCGCGGAATTAAAACGAACCAAAATTTAAAGGTGTATAATTTACACCTATGTAACGCGAAACCGGGACATATCGCTTGTCTATGACTAAAACAATGGCAGTGTTATTTATGTTTATGGCCCAGAAAAACCTCCAAAAGGGACGTCGTTTCCTCCTTTAGGCAGTTAGCATTTAACGATTACTTAGATAAGTACTGTACGTGACTCAATTAAACCATTGCTGTGAGGATTGTTACTTGGGCTTGAGGAGTAGGCTCCTGGGATCAGGGTCGGGTCTGAACCATTATTTGGCCCTGGGGTCTTACCATGACGTGTTGAAATGTCAAGCGTGTGAGTCAAGAAAGAGGCATGGAGTTGATCCTATATAACTCCATCCCTTTAACTTCCTATCATGGCTCATTTTTTTTTAATGATTATTTTTGTTGTGCTCTTGGGTACAATATTGACTGGTCTACACTGTCCTTAAAGCAGTGGTTGCCGAGTGGTAACAGCCCCAACTTACGAGTTCTAGGTCGCGGGTTCAAACTTAGTCCTGCTTTTTGGGTATAACTCGACCGTGCGTGCAGCGTGCTGAGGAAGCACGGCCGGGTGGCACAGTCAGTGTGACTTGGCCGCCTGCCGATAGAGTAAATCTGATTTAATTAATTAATTTATTTATTTACACAAACTTTATGCACATAGCACTGTTCAAAGGCGGACTCAATGCCTTAGGCATTTTCTACAAGTTTTAGTAGGTAATTGTCGTATTTCTTATTAAAATAAATTTTCTATGACTATTTTTGCTAAGTATCATGTCACGCACACGTAATGAAAGATAAAAAAATATTTAAAAACTTCTGATTATATATATAACCCTTTTTTTATTATGTCCCGCTTTCGACTAAAGAATCTCACTTTTTTTTTATTTCAAAAAGTTTCAAAATCCCGACTTGGCATTGAAAAAATCTGGCAACGCTGTTACCAACTTTAAAAAAATTGTTACATTTTTGGCTATCATATGAGGGTGATCGACGTGCGAGCCAATACCGCGGTTTTACAGAACGTCGGTTTTACTCGCGGCTCGTTGGTGCTGATCGACTAGTGAGTAAACGACGAGTCGAGTAAAAAATGAACCAAACACGACGAGCCGCGAGCCAGGCTTGTCGTTCGTATTGCAATGATACACCGGCGAGCTTTACCGACGAGCCATAAGACCGCGGTTTTACTAGCCCGTCGATTAGGGCCTTTAGTTTTGTTCACACCGTCTGCTTGAGGACTCCAGAATGTAGAATTTTTATTATTGTTAGCATCACTATCTCACCTGATGGTAAACGATGATATAAGCTGTTATTACCCGAAGCGGTGGATCGGGGATACGGTTGGTAATATAGTTTTACCCTCGTTTAACCGAATTTCATTACATATAATCCGCTAGTCAATAATGTCATTTGAATTTTGAAGCTCAACTAAACATTTATAAGGATTTTTAGGTAGGATTTTTTTGCTTGATATGTAGTGACTGTTTTAATTATAAGCATAGCATAGTGTATAAACTGTTAAATTTTGATCGTTTTAATCCGCGGGCCCAGTGCGGGTTTGTGGATGACACAGTCATGTCTTAGAGTTTTTGGTTCTAAGACATGCCGGTTTCCTCAAGATGTTTTCCTTCGCCGTTATGAGAGCAGGTGGTGATGAAATAAATTACACCAAGTATTGCGCCTGGCCTTTTAGATGGAAGAGATGTAAAAAAAAAATCTCGAGGATTCTAGTATTAATTACCTTTCTCCACTCGGGAGTTAACTCTGGAATCTTTAATTACGCTTGAGATTCAATATGGCGCCCGTGACATATTAAGACACTGCTTTTACCCCTCGGCGCAAGCAATCTACTATTTATCACACTGGCTGTGTTTATCTTTTTTGAAGACTTATTACTGTTTGCATCGTAGAAGTTTAAATAGAGTTGTCAAACAAAATATTAACTGTTAATATTTCTCTAGTATAGATGCATAAGGCCAACTCAGATAAGTATTGCTAAGATCAGTACCTCTACCATGAGTTTTAAGCAATAGTATTCGTCGCTACTCGATATCGACGCCGTAAATATTTTGTATGGCAAATTTTGGTTCTGCAAGTGACCGCTAGAGGCGCTGCAAAATTTGCCATACAAAATATTTACGGCGTCGATATCGAGTAGCGACGAATACTATTGCTTAAAACTCATGGTAGAGGTACAGCTCTCAAATAACTTCTCCGAAGCGAAAGAAAATGTCTGACTTTTGCTGGGTAAACTCTGTATTCCTTTAGTAGTTTCGTAGACTTCAGGGTCGCTGTAACTCTGTCAAATGATCTCACAGGCCAGCATATTAATTACCCTAAGCCCAAAAGGGGCATGGCGCAGAGAGCGGCGCAAGCTTGCATTCATCGCACTGGATTCATACGGAAGTAACGCCCGGGTGTCACCACTGTGTAGACCGCCCGGAGGACATGGTGGAGCATACGATAGAGGTGTGCCCCACTTAAGCAGAGCACCGCCGTCTTCTCGTGGGGGCGATCGGTGGCAGTGATCTTTACAGGCCATGGTCCGAAGCGAAGAGGAGTGGCAAGCGGTCGCCTCCTTCTGCGAGACAGTATTGCCAGCAAAAAAGGAGGCGGCACGTGTGAGGCGGCGGCCCGCACAACCCAGCCGTCGTAGGCGTCGGCTTGCGGACGGCGATCAATGGGTAGCTAGCCATCCAACCGTCCGGTAACTGTCTATAAATTTTTGATTCTGTTCTGTCAAAATATACGTTTTTTTACGACAAAACGGCCAAATCTTGATTTTTTCATAGCTTCAAGGGACTGCAGACCAGAGTATATGGTTTTAATTTCAAATCCACACGATCCCAAAATAAAGGGCCTTGACAGACAGACAGACGGAAACCAAAGTTATCCGTTCAGTTCCGTTTTATCTTTTTGAGGTACGGAACCCGAAAAAACAAAACTGTTAGAAACTTCAATAAGTACTTCGTAAATCCTGTCATACGCCAGTCTTTCTATTTCAAAGGTACCCAGTGTACATAAAGGCTTTCACTCTCCGATGAAAATAAAACCATCTAAACAAACGGGCGGATCCCGAAGTACTCGCAGAAAGATTCAAGTTACCAAGAAAATATAATAGTAGAAAGGTAGTTGTGTTATAAATCTGTATTCAAATATCTAGAATGTTTGTCGAGTATTGTATTTCAGATGAGTTTTCTTGTTATTTTGTGTATTAGATTAGATATTGACCCCCAAATGAATTAAGGGCGGGATATGTCAATAAGGTCGGGGGATGTCATTGGATGATTTTTACCCACTGAAAAAAAAAGAAGAAATAGCCCAAAATGAATTTTAGAGGAGTTTTTGTAAAAGTTCAAGTGAAATAGTTTTACTCATTTAAGAGGTTCCTTTATCACTTGCTTATCATCAACATCGAGTATTGTTTAAAAGCTTTTTGCTTCATCTAACGCAATCCAAAGCCATGTTTGATGAAAATGCAACGCGAAAAAGGAGAAGTAACGCCTAAAAACTCTGTTGGCCCTTAAAGGTTTATGAGAAAAATTCATCAGTCAATGATGATAGAAAGAAAAGAAAATAAAGAAAGAAAAAGACTTTATTTACAACAGACATGGCTCATATCTTAAAAATAAAACAAATATAACAAAGACTCTATATAATAAATAAAATACAATAAGATATGCGTCACATCCGCGCAAATCGGCCAGCGCTCAACAAAAAGCTCGAGCTCGTGATGATAACATATAATCTCGATTAAATATGCAAGGCTTCTATAGACGTACCTTTTAATATTTTTAATATACAAGTTTCAGAGGTTTAAAGTGGATGAGTTTTACACAAATTTATGTTTTGATTTCTATAGAAGTCTAGATAGTATCCACTAGATATTTGTGTATCCAACATATCTGAAAACAGATGTATTACTACTATTATGTAATTTATTATTGATAACATCATAATCACATAAGAGCGGTTGTATGAAAATGTACTTCGGTTTGGCGGCTCTTAATGCTTTCCTCAGAATTGCGGGATCGTTAGAAAAAGTGGATTTTAGCCAGTAAAGCCTGTGACTGCCTCTCGCTCTATCCGGAATGGGAGAAGTTATTTTTTTATTTACCACGACAAAATAAAGGTTAACTAAACATGTAACATTCAAATTTGTTTGCCCGTTAATATTGTTTTTTATAAATACTCATCAACACGTAATATTGGGAGAAGTTCTTTGATTATTTCATTTTTTTTTTAAAGTATACAAGAAACTTTGTTTAGCATAGCATAGCATCAGCCTTATAATGTTCCCATCACTAGGAATCAGGGCTCCTCTCTAGGAGAGAGAATGGGCCGTAATCCGCACGCAGGCCCAGTGCGGGTTGGTGGATGTCACATATCTTTAAATTTTTGGTTGTAGGACGGTTTCCTCACGATGTTTTCCACCATTGTTTTAAGAACTGTGGTGATGAAATAAATTACATAAAGTAATGCGCGCTGGGTTAGGACCCTGGACCTACCACTCGTAAGTCGGGGCCGTTACCACTCGGCCACCACTGCTTAAGAAAAACTTGTTTACCGTCATTTAAATAAAACCAGTGGAACAGTGGTGGCCGAGTGGTGGAAAGCGATGATGTGTTTTTGTTTCCTTTTTCCTTGTCAGCTGTTCACTAATCATTCACGCTCTTTTAGTTCAAATCACGGATATCGGATATCTATGGTTCAAATCAACTTTCACTTATTTTGAATAAAGTCCTTCAAACCAGGAAAATTAAATGATCTTATAAAACAGTACAATGAAGAATAAACCGGAAAAAATTTAATTGCCTTACCCAAAAATTCTATGAAAAAAATAAATACTTAAACTGTGGTGCTCATAAAAAAAGGATTTTTAAATAAATAGAAAGTGTTTTGTTAAACTGACCTTTGCATTTTAAGGCATGAAAACATGGTTTTATTTAGTTCTGGTCTGGTCAGTTTCTAGTCTGTTTTATCATACAAACTTAGGGTGTTTTTAATATCATGCGGATTTCATCACGCATGCGGATTTGCTCCGCATGCAGAAAATTTCAAAAGGCAAAAAACTATAACTATTGCACGCATTATCAAGGGCGTCGCTAGCCGATGATCAAGGGGGCTATTGGATAGAGAATAATAAAAAAGTTTATTTTTTTAAATAATAATAAAAGTTTTGTCCCTCCTTGTTTCTTCAGTTGCTTTTTGCGTTCCAGGGACACAGTAACTCTTTCGAACATTATCACAGCTTGTGTAAACTAACCGTCAAATAATCACATTCGTTGGAAAGTTGCCGAAAACTTTTGATAGATGGCGCTGTGAGCACATGCGCGGAGGTCGGGTTTGACAGTAACTTTTCAACTCACTACATCATGTTGTTAATACTTGTAAAAGTATGTTTTGTTTTTAGTGAATACCTACTTCAAGGATTATTAGATAGGTATGATAACTGGATATGTGTATAGGTACGACCAATACCTAAACAATTTGTTCTCTTATTTGAATTTAGTTTAAAAGTATCTACAGACTTTTGTAAAATCTGTAGGTAAGTATTTGTGAATGGATCAATCAGACTGCAACTTCTCTCAGTGGGCATCATATATATTCTAAGGGAAGATACGCTACGTGCTAACATCTCAATTAGAAAACCTGGACTTGAAATACACACATCTATGATCAGTTTCATCACAGCCGCAACGACCTACAGACACTGATAGACAAGGACAGAGATAAGAGTCGGCGCTGTCGTGATTCCATGTGATTTGTTTTTTTTTTATTTGAATAATTATAATTTGTACAATGCATAAAAGCACATGAAGAGATTTTGATTAAAAAAAAATATATTTTTGCGTAACACTCTCGTTTATGTCGCTCGCCGAATACGACTGAGTGAAATTAGGACAAACTATCCTGATTCCAGCGGTCCGTACACTATAGACCGATATATCGCTGTCAATTGCAAATGTGCCCAAAAGACTAGCGATATTTCTTCATTCTCAATATAGGCTGAATTGTGGCATAAGATATTGGCCTCTAGCTCATTAACTAAACAAAATCAAGGCTAAATTTTGGCAAAATTTCACCGAATTCAAATGGACATAAGTATTGAACGTGTTCACCAAAAGAAATATACTCTTCATCATAAATACTCGCAAAACAGTCTATGACAGCAAATCCCCGGGATACTGTATATAAACCTCTTTAGTAATAAACCCGCGGTCCATCAGATTCCCAAATAGGTCTTAATCGTTTCAATCCGAAATGTCCTCACATAAAGACCGTCCTTAACTGTCCCTTACATAGACATTTTCATTGAAAACTGTGTTTAATTTCGAAAAGATTTATATTTTAAGTGCACTTATAGCATGACAAGCAGTAATTTTAGATATTCGAGACGAAAATACTAGCTGTCCTATTTTTAGTACATTATACAGTTAATTGTACAATTGATAAGGTGTACCATATTTAGTATACTGGTGCCTTAGACGTTAAAAGGATATTTAGGAACAAAGTGACATTTGAAAAGGACCTGTGGGAACAAATTGAACGTGTGAAATGATTCGTTATGGTTAAGTAAATAATATAATATTTCCACAACTATCACACAACACCGTCTAGTCCCAAGCTAAGCAGCGCTTGTGTTATGGGTACCAGACAGCTGATAAACATACTTATATATTTCTAAATACGTACATATAATAGATAAATAACACCCAGACACAGAACAAATAATCGTGCTCATCACACAAACATTTGTCCTGGGTGGGAATCGAACCCACGACCTCCGGCATAGCAGTCACGGCCACTAACCACTAGACCAACAGGCCAGTCAAAAAGTAAATGATGCTTTTTTATCGTAACTAAAATTAGCACCAACTCGATCGTTGTGTCCGATATTCTCCTAATCAAGCGTAATGACGCTGTGGGCAGCCAAGTTTTTTGTACATAATACCTAGCTTACATGATCTAGTATTGAGGGAGGGTAGTCGTCCTGTCATAATAACATTAAGCTCCGCATATCTTTTTATTGTAAAAATAGTACAAGTGCTCAAATCTGTGTAAATACGCTGTAAAAGTGACAATTATAGTGCATAATACCTGTGACACTGTTATCCAAAAAACATCTGAACAATTACCAAAGTTTTTAGCTGAAAAGAATTGATCCGTTATTGGTGTCTAAAGTTATAAAAACTACGATCTGTGACAAATGTGTTGTTCTCAAGACAATAACAATGCATAATCAGCGAACATCTAGCTAAATGCAAAAAAAAAACAAATGTGAAAAATATCAACGGGTCAATTTAAAAAAAAAAAAAAAAAAAAAAACAAACAAACTTTACGTCATTTTATCACATGATTATAATAATTGATACCAGAACATTATTTTCGATTATCTTTTCAAGTGACATATAGTCCGTATAGGAACAGTGTGGGTCGGCGACCACGAGTGTGCTGGTTCAAACCCTGCATCGACACGCTCTTTTTGTGAATGTTTTCATCAAAACTAATATTCCTTGGTTGATCATTGAATCACTCAAATTGCAATGATGAGCTTTCTCGAAAACATTACACTTCGACGTCAACGTACAAATTCTGACCCAAACTCATTTAATATTAGTCAATTATCGACAAGTACCCACGAAAATGAAAGTATAACAAGTATGCCCGACCTGTCTGTGGACGAAACACAAAAGGAACAAATGACAAAATTAAAACAGCAAATCGACAAACTTGTATTACACCTTAACAGCGCCCATCAAGAAATTGAATTATTATCTCTGGAGAATTCTAATCTTAAACGAATGAACGATGAGTTATTAAAGAAGAACGATTTCCTCAAAGCAATTACATGTAGTCCTGCGAGAAAAAATACACCTAGCGTGCCTACACCTAAGAGTAAAAAGAAACAATTACGATCTCAAACTATATCAAAATTACAATTGCCAACTGATCAATGCACCAATAATACGATTAATGGACAATTGTTGGGTACAGAAGTCATACTACAACAACAAAAAAATATATTAAAATTGAATTCGCCAAATAAACAGACCAACTTCAAGAATAATGTCCTCACTGATATACAATCTATCTCTCAAACAAACTACAACTCTAGCACAGTAATTGAAACAGATAAAAAACTATGTATGATTACCAGTAACAAGTTTAACAAAATATTAGGTTTAAGTCAAAATATTTTCAAAGGGTATAAAGTATGTCATTATTTAATTTCAAATGCAGGTATTAAACAACTGTTCAAAGATTTAGATAAGAAACTCGCAAACTTTACTTATGAAGATTATTGTATTGTGTACATTGGTGAAAGAGACTTTGAAACTTCTTATAACTACAGACTTCTTGTTGATTATATTAAGCTCCAGCTTAAAAAAATTAATAATACTAATATCATAATATGTTCCCCGAATTTCAAACTCAATAATATGTTTTCTATTTTTAATAAGCGAATTGAGATGTTTAATCATCTGATGTATGTCGACACGGAGTTGTGTGAGTATGCATATCTCTTTGATGCTAATTACTATTTAGAATATACTAATGAGATGTTCTGGAAATATAATTCAAGAGTAAATAATAAAGCAATTGCCACAATTTTCCAAAACATAATGTACTTCATCGAAGACTTAAGTCAGCCTTTAAACAGTTCTGAAAATAAAATTTGTCAACAATGTATCGCAAAAAATAATACTAAATCAAACATAAATCAGACAGAATCAACTATTTGCGCCTCTAGTGAAAATCAAAATGATTTTTTTCGTTTATAAGCATATCTATATCTTAAATCAAAACATTAACGGATTGATAGGTAAATCAGATTTATTAACTTTACATTTAAATGACCTCCTACAAGAAGGAAAAACTATAGATGCAGTTTGTATTGTCGAACATAATATGATAGATGAAGATAGCTTACAACTATACATACCAAACTATAAACTTGCAACTTACTCATCTAGAAAATGTAGAAAAGGAGGGACAGGTATATTAATTAGACATGGACATGAATTCAGAGTTATAGATACTAAACAATTTTATGTTCCCGGTATTATGGAATGTTGTGCTATTGAATTGGTACGTCACAAATTAATTATTATCTGTGTCTATAGACCCCCAAAATACAATAACAGTGCTACATCGCTTTTTATTGAAAAACTTCAACATTTATTAAACTATTGTGGTCGAACCGTGGCTAAAAAAATTTTACTTTGTGGTGATTTTAATATTAACATTTTAAATAATACAAATTTGTGTACTGAATTTCTTAATCTACTTTTAAACTACAACTTGAAACCAAGTATCAAAGAACCAACACGTATATCCAGCGGTTCATGTATAGATAATATTATGCATAATGTTAGAGGAGGCAGTGGTAAAGTTTTGGAACTTGCTTTATCTGATCACACAGCACAACTTTTCAAGTGTCCTGTAAAGAAGTCCTGTTCCATTGATCACTGGTTTGTATTAACTCGTGATTATAGTTCTGATAATAAATCAAAGTTTATCGAAGCTATCAGCAACATTAGTTTTAATGAAGTTTATAGTAGTTCTGATCCTGAGTTAGCATTCAATTTATTTTATGATATATTTAAACTATTCTATAATCTATGTTTCCCTATCATAAAAAAAAAGATTTCTTCCAAAAAAAACCCCCGTTGGATGTCTAAAGGAATCAGAAATTGCAGTAAACGGAAGAGGGAAATGTTGTGGGAGTATAGAAGATCTCCTAATTTAAAAAATAAACGATTGCTAAAAGTCTATTCTCAAAGGCTAAAAAAAGTTATATCTTTAACGCAAAAAACTCAAAATAGTTACTTGGTAAAAAATGCAGAAAATAAAACTAAAGCAACTTGGAAATTAATTAATAGATGTAAAAGAAACTTTCCCCCAGAACCTATTCAAAATATATTAGTTGGAAATGAGCAAATAAGTGACCCTCAAGTAATGGCTTCGGCATTTAATGATTATTTTATTGATTCTGTTCAATCGAATGTGAATACTAATTGCACTAGTGCTGTATCTTCTGTAAATTATTTTCACAAGTCGCTATTTATGACACCTACTGATCCTTTGGAAATATGCAGAATAATTGACTCTTTAAAGAACACTAATAGTGCAGGGTATGATGAAATAACTTCTAACATTTTGAAATCAGTATCACACATAATTGCACCCGTATTAAGCTTTATAATAAATTTATGCATTGAACATGGGCATTTTCCAAATTCATTAAAAACTACTTTAATTAAGCCTTTGCACAAAAAAGGAGAAAAATTTACAGTTTCAAACTACCGTCCAATTGCGCTTATTCCAGTAATATCTAAAGTCTTTGAAAAAGTTATTTATAAGTCATTATACTCATTTCTTGAATTAAATAATATTTTTGCTAAAGAGCAGTATGGTTTTCGGAAAAATAGAAATATTAATAAGGCAATATATGAACTTTTTTCTGAAATTGTTAGTAATGTAGATAAAAAAAATCCTATTGCAACAGTACTTATGGATATGTCTAAAGCATTTGACCATGTAAATCATGAAATACTATTGGGTAAATTAGATCGTTATGGTATAAGAGGGAATATCTTAAGTCTACTTAAAAGTTATCTCAGTAACCGTAAGCAAATTACAGTTCTAAAGAGAATTTGCCCTAAGTCTAAAGTAGAAGTAACTTGTATGTCGTCACATAGATACACAACTTGTGGTGTGCCCCAGGGAAGTGTCCTTGGCCCTTTGTTGTTTCTCATTTACATCAACGATCTACCGAAATGTACAAAATTTCAAACAGTTTTATTCGCTGATGATAGTACACTCATTATACCATGCAAACTTATTGAAACTTACCAAAATGATATAAATGACTCCATTCATTGCATAATAGATTGGCTAGTTATTAATGGATTGAAAATAAACATAGAGAAAACTAAGCTTATGACATTTAACCAAAAAACAGTGACCCCTAATTTAAATATTTCATATTCAGGTAAAAGAATAGCTGAAACGAACCAAGCCAGATTTTTAGGCCTTCAGCTGGATAGTCACTTAACCTGGAAATATCATGTAGAGATAATCTGTAAAAAATTAAACCAATACTCATATGCACTCTACAATCTTGCTAAAATTGTAAACGAGTCTATTGTTCTTATATCGTACAAGGCATATGTGACTTCAACATTACGTTTTGGTATCATATTTTGGGGGAACTCCACAGAGAGGCTAACTGTTTTCAAAGCCCAGAAGAGATGTGTGCGCTCTGTATTTAAACTTAAACCTACTGACAGCTGTATACCATATTTTAAAAAATTTAAACTCCTAACATTTCCTTGTATATACATTTTTGAAACAGCAGTTTTTGTCAAGTGCAACTTTCATATGTTTAAAACATTGAATTCTAAACGTCGCAACAAAGAGATATGTACCATTCCACACAAAACGGCGTTATTTTCGAAAAGTTTTCTTGGAATGGCGCCTAAAATCTTTAATAAGGTTCCTAATGAAATTAAAAAATTAAACGAATTACATGATTTTAAAAAAGCGTTTTTAAAACTATTATATGAGAAGGCATATTACTCTGTTAATGAGTACCTAAACGACAAATTTTAATTTACAGGATTTATTGTATAATCTTTATTAGTTCCCGTTTTATATTTAGCATTTTTTATTTTTGTTTTGTGTTCTCTTTGCCTATTAAATAATAATTTTGTATATGCCTTTTTTTTTGACATCTATAAAAAATGAAATCAGTATTAAATATTATTTCATTATTGACTATACTGACTATACTTATATCATTTAATTACTGGCTATTATATGTTAATTAAATTTTTACTACAATAAATATTATTGACTATTATATCAAGTGTGATTAAACTGATATTTTTGACCTCTATAAAATTGACAACTGTAAACATTACCAAATTATTGACTACTATATGAATTATTAAACTATTAACTGAATAATGAATTACTGCTATAGTGTTGCCTTGTATATTATTGTATGCCAAAAGGCGGGTCATAGTTGTACTTCAATAAATAAACTATTACATCTTATTTTTACCTGTGTACCACAATAAACAATTTTTGACTTTTGACTTTTGACTTTTGATGATTTTCATCTTAGATTAGTTCGCCTTTAACTGTCTGTCAAACGTGTTTCTGAGTAGGTTGTTGTGATTGCTGTTTGTAGTACTACTTTTTTTTTAACAATGCCAGTGGTAATGTTTGAAAACATATTTTATTGGATGTTATTCTGTAGAATATTATCAGCACTATACATAAAATGATTGAAAATAGTGTCCATGGAGTTTGTTGCACAATCTTCTCCATAGAGATCTACGCTTTGGAATGTGCAATTAGCATCTTTTTTTTTCTGACAGATTGACTCCTTGACCTTAAAAAAGTGCCTGTAAATGGTTTATTTGATATAAAGCGGTAAACTTTATTTGTAGGAAGCCCTAACCCTGAAAGTCCTATTCCAAATACATTTTTTGTTTCATTGATAGAAAGCTGCTTTCGTGTGTGACATAAGTTATATTTCTTGTAAAAAAGTGATTATTTATTTATTCATGTACACACAAACACTTAAAAACGAAAAGAACAAATACAGATAGAAGAGTACAAAGGTACTGTTTATTTCTAGCAAAATTTCATCCAGCAGATCTGCGACAGGAGAGTTGGATGAGAGATGTAGACGCAGTGTGTTTAAATAATTTGGAAAAACAAAAATACACTATGTTATCTAAATTAAATCAATTACAGTAAATAAACGTACACATAAATTCATACATGTGTCATAAAATTACTATATTTATTTGTAACTCAAGTCGTATAAAAAAAACCTGATTGGTTAATTTTTTGGCATGCGCTAACTAAACAAAATGTAGTAGAGTATGACTACAGGTAGACAAATATATTCACTGCCCGCTTCAGCCAGCGGCTTTGCGCCTGCGTGAAAAAAAAAACAAAAATGTTTAACATACGTCAACAGGTGATGGTGCCTTGGAATAGTGTGAAAATGTATACCAGGGCCCTGGAACCTAGGCAAAGAAGGAACGGGGTAGGGTTTTAGTCAGTAAGAGTTTGACACTATCTCCCGCTCCGCCCAAGGGCGGGGGATGTAATTGGATGATTTTACCTGCCATAAAAAAAGTCAATCGGTGATAAAGTAGCATAGCTATTCTCCATCTGTTTATGTGATTAACTAAATGTAAACAATTTTCACATGTCTTTTATCTAAAAGTTGCCTAAAAATTAAAAAAAAATAATGTTTATAATTAACTATTTACCTATTACCAATGTTAGGTAATTAACTAAATTTAAATAATCTTTGTATGTCTTCTGTACGATTTTTGTTTTTAAAGTAAATAGACATATCAAGATTGTTTGCGTTCAGTTAACTATGTAAACCGACGGAGTATAGTGAAAGAATATGCAAAATCGTTCCGATTTCTGATTCTGATATTTTTTGAGTAAACGCTTTTAGATTAATATTAAGTCGAATATCGTTTAATATACAAGCAAAAGGGGAGAATCTCTTAAGTGAATCATCTCTTACACTTTTTCCCTATAAAGGTAAAATGGTTATTATTCTCTCACAGTTATCGATATATTCAAATAAGATTATTATGTTACTACGTGTGAGCACATTTTTATTAACCTCATAATTGCAATGCAGGGTGTTATTTTACCCCTATATTCTATGTCATTTTCTCTCAACTCAAATTCGACACAGACTCGACACAGACAATCAAATTGATAGTTATAGCTTGTTTCTTATTTATTTTAATCGAAGGTTTTTTTTTTCGATTTGATGGAGATTTAGTCAAGTAGAGTAGAAGAAGTTTCCTTCAAAAGACTCAGAAAATGTTTTTTTTTGTTTGTTACGAAGAGTACAGGTTTTATTGTTTCGATTTATGTTCAGCCGTTTAAAAAGTACATATTTCGTTTTAGATACGATTAGAATTCGGATGTAACTTATCTCTAATATTTTTGCAGTATTTGGCAGCAAAAGTATCGAGTCAGCCTACTTGGCAAGCATCTTTAAGATAGTCAATACTTACTACAATCAAATTCTCAGCTCCATTATATCGAGATCGCGCCTGTTTCAATTATTCCACTTATTGTCTATTAAAGTAGACACTTTAACAACAATACAAATTTGACACATTAAAGTATACAAAACTGCAGATAGTCAATTCGAAAGAACCCTGACTCCTAAATTAGGAAGATCGTACATCTTAGGAGGCGAAGACACTCTTCGCAGAAATTGTAGACGAGCAAATCATGAGCTTAAAGCGTAGCAGATTTACATTACAAGATGTATAATAGACTATCTATCCTCCGCATTGCTGCCGACTGGTAATATTCCCAAAAGACTGGCAGCATTACCATGCTATATAGCAATACCTCTGGTCGAGGTGAAAATCAGCCTTTAGGTCACAAAGCATCAATAAGGTGTGCGGTGTGAGACAAGACTTCCCGAAAAATAATAACGGAACACCATTTCTTTTTATGGTTGGAAATCATCTAATGACTTCTCCTGCTCTAAAGCGGAGCGGAAAGGTGAGTCAGACTTTTACTGACTAAAACTACACCTATGTTCCTTCTTTACCTAGCGTTCCAGAACGAGATTCCTTTTTGGAAGTCAACCCATGGCCCCAGTAGGCTTCGACCCTGCTGGGTCCCTACGGTTTTGCTGACATCTCTTTGAGGTGCGCGTAGGACACTACGTGACGTCGACGCCTCGGGCTCGGTCCGGTCGGTTCCTAGACGGCCGGATAGTCTGCCAACAGCTCTTAAGTTTACTTTTAAGCTCGTAGTAAATAGACCTTCAGTGCTGAACCATATCATTTCATAGCTGCACTAAAGATATGACATTCGCCACAGAAGTCAGAGTATCTTTCCGCTCTAAATAATTTATTTGCACAAACACATGAAAACGTTTCACTTCTCTCGATACTTATCCTGTATGTTTATTTTACTATAACTCGTGATATCTAGGTGTACACCTTCGCTTCTTCTTGTTATATCTCATTCAGTGTATGAATAGAACCTATATTTTTCTTTTTATATTTATATGATTCAGTTACTGATTCTGAGCAAACTATATTCAGGTTTCGCATATACTAAGAATAATGTTGTATCTATATTATGTTAGTATATGGCAAAATTGCAGACACTTGAAAAACAAAACTTACTATTTTATATCACAGTGTCCAATAGCAATCAATTTGCTAATAAACAGAAGAGTCACTGAACTTCACTTTAAAATAAAGCCTACCCTCTTTAAATCCCTTAGAACTAGTTGTTACGATGTCAATAAAGATAATTATAAACTCAAATTGAAGCACTTTTTTCAAACCAGAACTTAATAGGTTTACTATGTTAATAAGCAATGCACGGTTCTTACCTTCGAGCTCCATTATCAGACCAGCTCAATGGCATCAGTTGTAGACGAGTATTTCAAATATTAGGTTACAAATATGTTTAAAATAAAGTAAATACCCATTAGGTGTTCAAAAACCCTACCGCAGTTAATAAACGAGCTGATGACATTGAACACCTGCACAGATCTAGCTAAGAACAAATCGGTCCACTCGTGTAGGAGCTACGATGCCACGGACAGACACACAGACAGACAGACACGTCAAACTTATAACACCCCTCTTTTCCGTCGGGGGTTAAATACCATTGTATACTCGTACGTTCGTAAAATCTAGAATTTGAGCACAGCAATCATTCACTTTTATGTGACTTCGCACAAATATTTATTCGTTCTCTATAAGTTTTATGGTAGCCATGAAACATTATCAAGTTGTTCTTTATTGCTTCCTAAACAATTTGTCATAAATCGATGTTTTGACAAACGAAAATCTACAATGAGTTTGTTGTGACAAGCCAAGAACAAAGAAGATATTGTAGTTTTTATTAAGAATAGATAGAGTAGCCAGCCTTTCGGACAGGATGCATTTTGGAGTGTGCGCAGGAATTGCATGACTTGATTCCGCCATCTCATTTCTACCATCGGACAACCCGGCGTACGGCGAATATCCACCCTTACGTTGTTGAAACTTCTACGGTCCGGACTAAGCGTTTTGCCTCGTCGTTTATACCTCGTACATCGAAGGACTGGAACAATTTGCCTGCTGCGGTTTTCCCGTCAGATTATAATTTAGATGTCTTCAAGGCTAGAGAGAATAGGCGGTTAATAAGAGTCTGTGGTCAACTCAACCCGCTTGCTTCTCATCCCGCGGGTTCACTTGACCACACAATTTATTTTCTTTTTTTTAGTGGGTAACTGATTCCACATACAAACTTAAAAAAATATCCATTCTTTAAAGCTACTGGTTGATACAGTCGAGCGCAATAGTCATAAGTCAAAATATATGTAATAAAACGTAATTCAGTTATTTTTAAGCGTTTATTCTCAATAAAATTCTAAAATCTTTTTAAATTAGGTGGAACATATAAACCAAACCTTTGCCATTAATAAACCACAATTATTCTTATTATATAAGCAAAATCGAAAAAAACATTTTCGTATAACAAGGATATACTTAAAAATAACACAGAACTTTATTTCGTGACTGTACTTATAATAAAATTGGGCAGCGGGACCATTCGACCTCTTCAAAATGGGACAGGGTCGAGTGATCCCGCGGGCTGATTTCGAGCGGGCTGAGTTGACCACAGACTCATAAACTAGTGCACCTCACCATCAACGATTGCGTCACTGCTTACCTTCAGGTGGGATTGCAGTCAAGCACTAGTTTATAAAAATTAAAAAAAAGATCGTCAAAAAAACTTAGTAATCTGAAATACGGGCAGGTCGGAGCTTTACCACTATATCATGTAATAGTAAGCCATGATGTGGCCGACGGTAGGAAAATAATTGAATTGTTTTAAGTCCATTTTTGATACAGGAGTACCGAAGATGTACTAAAATATTGTATCCAAAGTTTAACTTCATACATACCAGATCACAGATTCACAGCAACCTTACACCTCATTTTAGAGCTACAATCAGCAAAATCCTTTAACTTTTTGTAATGGGAAATCATCAAATAACTTCTCCCGTTCTGGATGAAGCGAGAGGAACTTGCTGACTAAAGCCCACCTGTGTTCCTTCAGTTGCCCTTTGCGTCCCAGAGCCACGGTCTCTCTCTTTACAATGCGCATAAAGGGTGAGACAATAACAATACTATGTTTAGACACGATTAATGACTTTCATCCGGCCTTACCCTTTATTTTGAACACCCTATTATTTTATCCCACTTCTTCGGATAAACAGAAATAGAATTCTTTCACACAGACACTTAATTTATTCTTGACATGTATAATAAAATAGAATCCGACTCGGCTGGGCGGCGTTCGGGAAGCTGCGCGGTGTCTTCTCGTCCAACATACCACAGTGTCTCAAGACGAAAGTCTATGACCAATGCGTGTTACCAGTGATGACATATGGCTCTGTAACGTGGTCGCTCACAATGGACCTCATCAGAAGACTAAAGTCACCCAAAGGGCAATGGAAAGGGCTATGCTCGGAGTTTCCTTACGTGATCGAATCATGAATGAAGATATCTACAAGAAAACCAGGGTTGCCGACATAACACGTAGAATCGCCAAACTTAAGTGGCAATAGGCTGGGCACATTGCACGCAGAACAGATGGCCGTTGGGGCCGAAAGTTTCTAATAATTTATGTACTTTTCTAAGTTTATCTATATGTAAAACCGTTGGTCCCTATTGTAATCCTTAGATCTTTGACAGTCGTTACAAGGTAATCTGACGCCAGAAAGTCTGGCCATCAGTCTACCCAAGGAGCATCGTGTTGCCCAGTAACTGGGTGGTAGAGGTCTGAATAGGCAGTCGTTCCATGTTAAACAGAGAGCAGATGTTGGAGGACAGTGGTGGCCGACTGGTAACGGCCCCGACTTACGACCAACCAGGTGCATTACTTTGTGTAATTTATTTCATCACCACTGCTCTCAAAACGGTGAAGAAAAACATCGTGAGGAAACCGTCATGTCCTAGAACCAAAAATTCGAAGACATGTGACATCCATCAACCCGCACTGGGCCCGTGGTGGATTACGGCCCATTCCCTCTCCTAGATAGGAGGTCTGAATCCCAGCAGGGGGAACATTATAAGGCTGATGCTATGCTATGCTACATCTCGTCTACGTCGTTCACTGCAAGATAATGGTAAGCTACTCACGAGGAGAGGTGACTGGCCACCACAGTCATGTGTGCAGAGGCCCTACAACGAGGTCTTAACCTTAAGGCCCGGTTGTGGTCACTGCATAATTTGCATGAACTCCGCCCGGGATTATGTCGACTTCGCGGTCCCAAAACAGCGGTTAATTTTATAAAAAAAGCTCATCACACATCTGGTTACACTAGGCCAGGGAGATGATGATGTACAGTATACTTCGAGAAAATCCCAAACAGATATTTCTGGATATTTGAAATGTCACAGAAACACAAAGTGGTGAACCACAAGCCACGATCAAAAAACGGCTGATTAAAAACATAAGTAATTATCATTCTTTACATTCTTTGAAGAAAGATGCATACGACCACGAAATTAAATTTACATTATTTTGCGGTCTGTTTGACATTCGCACGGAAAATAATGGTTCGTTCTTTAAGTTAGAAAATACAATTACTGTGAACTAGCTGTTACCTGCGACTTCGTTCACATGGAGTTACAAAATATTACTCTCCCTTTTGGCAGAATCGTGTAATAAAGTGTTATCCATTTCAGGAGAACTCCCCTTCCATCCAATTCCGGTTTCTGAGAGAAAATAAAAAGTAGCATATTGTTCCTAATAACATTATCTATCTAGCAGTGAAAGTCCCGTCGAAATTGGTCTAGCAGTTTCGGACATTAATCTCTATAAAATTATTTTTATATATGTTATATATGTTCCTATGGCCACCTTCCGTTTCCATCATCAGATCAGCTCCACGTCAAAATAATTTTTCATCAATCGGTAACCGGGAAGTGGATCAAATTTAACTTCAACTCTTCACTAATGGCCTACGTGAAGGGACACTACAATTTTGCCAATAACACGTACGAACTGTTAATATACCATCAAACGCTGGAGAGTTTTTAGGATCAAATTTAATTTGCAAGATTTGATCACAGACAAACATCGGACATGTGAAACTAAATAAAAGCTTGTAAAAAAAAAAACAAGATCATTGTTCTCAATACAAAACCAAGCGGTTACAAAGCGGATCGGATACGGTTATTGTAACGTAGTGAACCGGTGACGGGCCGCACCGTAATACAATATAAATGCAATGTCTTCGCTTGTCGGATGAAGGCGAGTGACGTCGGAATGGCGGAACTAGCCCCCCATATTGTACTGTGGGAATAAAGGGTGAATAATAATGAGTAGTCAGGAATCTGTAGAACTAAATGAAGTTTGTAGTTTCAACTTTTTTTAGGCGGGAAATGGTCTAATGACTTCTCCTGCTCTAGGGCGAAGCGAGAGGGTGTGGCAGACTATTATTGACAAAACCCACCTGTGTGCCATCATTTGCTCGTTACATTCTAGGGCTAAGTTATAACTCTTCGAACAATACATATCATGAATCTAATAGGTACCCCATTTTTGTAATACTGAAAATACAGGGTGACATTGAAAACATTAGTAATTTTTTGGGTGTGGAAAGTACTCATAAATATGCAGAGCTTTTACTTTGGGCCCAAAGCTGAAACCGCCAAAAAACAGCTGTATCCAACATTTGGTCGAGTTTGACATACAATTTTTTTTTTTAGTAAAGCATTAGGGTCGAAGCCTACTGGGGTCATGGGTTAACTTCCGAAAGGAATACCCGGCCCCGGCACGATAGGCTACGAAGGAACGGGGTAGGTTTTTAGTCAGCAAGAGTCTGACACTACTTCCCGCTCCGCCCAAGAGCGGGATTTGTCATTGGATGATTTTACCTACCATAAAAAAAATAAAAAACCCCACACTAGGAAAGTAGGAATTACTTCCGTATCATGAGATCCTTCATATTAGGTATTCCTAATGAAATCCAGAGTTTAAAAAAATGCTATTTGAAACTGAAGCCATGGTAATGGTCGGTGAAATGGCGTTCATTTCAAGTTACACACAAAATTAAACCGTTTTGAATGTGAAAGCAAGAGTAACGAATCAACACGATGAACTTCGCACATTCAATTAAATTATTTTACTTGCTCCTTCAAGTAAAATAACACTATTAAATAGTAGGTTACTCGTACATAGACATACAATCTATATATACGAGTTTAAAAGCGAAATACCACTCACTGATTAATCACGAAATCTCAGAAACTACGAGTATAAAACATACAAACTTAAAATTTGGCAGGTAGGTACCTTATAACCCTAAAGGCCTTATAACCTGCCAAATTTTAGTAGACATACGCTAAGAACGGATTTTGCGAAATTCCACCCCTAAGGGGGTAAAATAGGGTTTTTTTATGGTAGGTAAAATCATCCAATGACAAATCCCGCCCTTGGGCGGAGCGGGAAGTAGTGTCAGACTCTTACTGACTAAAAACCTACCCCGTTCCTTCGTAGCCTATCGTGCCGGGGCCGGGTATTCCTTTCGGAAGTTAACCCATGACCCCAGTAGGCTTCGACCCTGCCTGCCTGCAGTTAGCAGGCTTCGGTGTGCTCTTCGGTGTGCTGACAGCTCCTTGAGGCGCGCGGGGACAGAACGTGCTGTCGACGACTTGGGCTCGGTCCGGTCGGTTACCGGACGATCGGACAGCGTGCTGCCCATTGCACGCCGTCCACAAGCCCGCGCTTACGGTGTCCGGAAATACGGATAGGAATAAGGGGTAAAATAGGGGTTGGAATTTTGTATGGATAAACCGACATTCACACGGGCGAAGCCGCTGTCTAAAGCTAGTTTTGTATATAGGGTGTGAGTGCATATATTTGTTACTACTTTACATTTGAACGGCTGAAAAGATTTGAATGTAATCAGGGACATGGAATAATTCTTTTTTTTTCCCACAACTATCACACAACGCCGGCTAGTCCCAAGGTAAGCAGAGTTTGTGTTATGAGTACTAGACAACCGATAAACATACTTATATATTTCTAAATACATACATATTATAGATAAAATATGGCCAGCCATAGAACAAATGATCGTGCGATCACACAAACATTTGTCCTAGGTTTTTTTTTTTTTTTTTTACGGTAGGTAAAATCATCCAATGACAAATCCCGCCCTTGGGCGGAGCGGGAAATAGTGTCAGACTCTTACTGACTAAAAACCTACCCTGTTCCTTCCCTGCCTTGGTTCCAGGGCCCGGTATGCATTTTCATACCTTCCCAGAGCCCCAGACTAGGCCTCGACCCTACTGGGCCCCTACGGTTTGCTGACAACTCCTTGAGGCGCACGGGAACAGTGCGCGCCGTAAACGACTTGGGCTTGGTCCGGTCTGTTACCGGATAAACGGACAGCGAGCTACCCATTGCCCGCCGTCCGCAAGCCCGATTTGTCCTAGGTGGGAAACGAACCCACCTCCGGCATAGCTGTCAGGGCCACTAACCACTAGACCAACAGGCCAGTCAAATTCTTATTCTCAGAGTATGTTTCCTTGGAAAAATTTTATACTTTCACACGAGCCAAGCTTTCTAATAGCAGCTAACTTAAAATAAATCATTTCAATGTGGGTTTAACTAAAATGAACGTCTGAAGACAATGTTCCACGCCATGCCCAAAGGCATAAGCAGAAACATCAGTGACCTTTCGTCTCTTGTATCTAAAATAACAAAATATTTTAATAACTTAACTGTATTTTTGGCAGATGTCTTTTTTGTGTGACATTTATAGAAAACCTTTATTTATTTAGCACTCTTCGTGGGAGTTACTAAACGTAAATTTCGTTTTGTACTAATACTGAAAAAACGCCCTCGGGCGATAATAATTCAGAGGGACCAACCCGAGATACGAATTTCTATTTAACCACGCTTACGTAATTATGTTGTTATTACATATTTTTACCGTGAGAGAGTTAAGCTAGAATTACACTAGACCGACGCACACGTGTAACACTCCTGATTAGTACGTAGAACGACGTTGCGTGGCGTCGCGCGGCGTGTATCAAGTGTAGCTCTACAAGTGTAGTTTCCATATAAAATGTATGGAGACCGACACGCCCAGATCGGCGTGTGTGGCACACATGTAGATCTACCTTTATCGAGACCCAAAAATGCAAAGGGCAACTGAAGGAATACAAGTGGGTTTTAGTCAGTTAACATCTAACGCGCCTTCTTGCTTCACCCAGAGTGGGAGAAGATGGTTTCCCACCTCACAAAAGGGTTTTTTTTTTTTTTTTTTTTTTTTCGTGGTAGGTAAAATCATCCAATGACGAATCCCGCCCTTGGGTGGGGCGGGAAACAGTGTCAGACTTTTACTGGCTAAAAACCTACCTTTCCATTCCTCGCCTTTGTCCCGGGGCCCGTGGTGACACTCTCGCATAACCTTTGGCCCCAGTAGGCTTCGGCCCTGCTGGACCCCTACAGTTTGCTGACACCTCACAAAAGGGTACCTATCACTAATGTCTCTTTTCAGAAACTTAATCGTATTCTACATGAGGAGCTCATTTAGGCGAATAAATTTCTGCAGTACCGAATTTCTTTTATGGGAACATGAAAGGCAACAATCACTTTTGAAATATCATAAAATTAGCTTCTACCAGCGTCAGCGTCCAGATGAAAGACGGTTATTGTGGACGCGAAGTCGAAGTCAAAACTGGACAAAAAGTAGCCTATATACTTCCATATATAGGGTGACTGGTAATTAGTGAACGATACTTAAACACGTGATTGTAGTCATGATAGCAAACAATTTTTACTATGGGACTAAACCTGAAATCGTGAAAAAAATCTGTTGGTCAGTACTTTTATGTTCGCCTAACTAACCAAAATGTACTGAACTTGGCTGATTTTCACGCGATTTCGGGTTTAGTCCCATAGTAAAAGTTGTTTGTTATCATGACTACAATCACGTGTTTAAGTATCGTTCATTAATTACCAGTCACCCTATATATGGTTCAAGATTACTCCGTACCAAAAAGCCATTTTTGGGCCCACCTTCCTATAGCTTTGTATACTATATCGTTGGATACTTTCAAGATGAATAAAAGTTGCTATGGCAACAAGTTCCAAATCTTAATTCGTTAGGAGTTATTCTTTGCAAATATGTTGAATCAAAATGGCCGACTTTGCTGTCGTAACGCGCAGACTCCGCTTCGAATGACAGACGAAAATCTGTTAGTGCGTATTGAAGGTCAATCGCCATTTTGGTTCAACTTATACGCAACGTAATATTAATACTTGGTCATTGGAAAAAATAACAAATTAAAATGAGAATAACTCTGAACGAACTACGATTTGGAACTTGGTGCCATAGATACTTATATTCAGCTCAAAAATATCTATCCAACGATAGTGTACACATAGCTATTGGAAGGTGGGCCCAGACTTCATAGAAACGCTGGCATCATCCTTTCATCAAAATCTGTTCAACTTCAACCCAATAAGTTTATCCGCGAACGCGTAACAGACAGATTTGTTGAGTCACAATCATATTTATGATAATAATGGTGTTGATTATATTAAGAAATTAGGCCACACGTAGTACTCCTGTAACTTTTAGGGCTGATAAACGACTACTCCTCATGGTCGTAGAAGCCCAGCCTGCTAGCTGCAGGCAGGCAGGGTCGAAGCCTGCTGGGGTCATGGGTCAGCTTCCGAAAGGAATACCCGACCCCGGCACGATAGGCAACGAAGGAACAGGGTAGGTTTTTAGTCAGTATGAGTCTGACACTACTTCCCGCTCCGCCCAAGGGCGGGATTTGTCTTTAGATGATTTTACCTACCATAAAAAAACTACTTCTCATAATTATCGTGACATTTCGCCTCTTATCGATTCTTACACCCGTATTTATAAACAAGTAAAACTAATTACTTTAGTAAACTAATTTGGGAACAATTTGTATTATAAGAAAAACTGAAATTTGGAATGAAGATTTCTTACCTTACGTAAGATTTTACTTAGTAAGAAGTTATCTTCTTTATAAAAACGGGTGTTAGTGTTAAAGTAAAACATCGTAAAGAAACTGGTTGGAGTGAAGCACCATGAAAAAACTCCTCTCGCTTTGGTTAGTTTTATAAGGTCCCATGTAAGCCTATGTGAAATAAAATTATTTATAGTTGATTTTCTACCTCAAAAAGATAAGGTTCATAGTATTCTTGTCTTTTATTTTACCTAAGTCTTAAAATAAAGGCATATACATAAAAGCACATGTTTCATAACCAAATCGTTTACGACGTCGTGTTCTACTGACACTCAAACAGTTATGTTCCTGCCTGATGTCTGAATTTGTATGTGAAGTAAAACCGTACAATTTTCTGGAAAAATTTGTAACTTAATACGGTTACAATTTTGCCAGAAAATAGGCTTCTTTTAGTGGGAAATCATCACTTTCCCGATTCGCATATCGTCTTGTATTCTTATATAGAAAAAAAATCGTATATTTCATCATTTAGAATTTCGATTAAATATGCAAGTTTTTTACCAAGTGAAGTGCCAAATTCACGTAAAATATGTCCAAATAGCAGTATTGCACGATCCGAAGCGTAGATCTCTACGTAGAAAAAAAAAAGTAAACACAAACGCTTTGTCTGTCAATCAGCCCTCCATCTACTACTTATTTCATATAGCCAAGTAAACAGCTAAAGCTCAGTCTTAAAACCTCTTGCCAAAATTAAGCCCAACATCACAGAGGTCAAGGTCAACTAAAAGATCACAAACGTTATTTTTACGTAATTTCGTGTAAAATCCACCATTACTCTGATTATGTCCTTGCGTGACCACTAGATAGCATCTTAGGCACTTTGCACAACAATCACATTAGGGAAAATACGCCTCATTCTTTAGTTTGACATTTCATGGGATTTGTTTTAGGGGAAATTCTTACACTTACTGCCAAATACCCAGCCGCCTCACTTCATCTTAAGTTAGAGTTAAGACGCTTCCAGATTTAGCGATAGAAATACCTTTAGAACATGTTTAACACGCAAATTTTAGCCTTTTTACCGTGGTACAAAAGGCTAAAATTTGAGTGTTAAATTGTCACTAGGGCCAAATTCACCGACAAAGCTAATCGCAATTATTTAAAACAAAACACGCTTATTTAAAACATAATTATTATAGGTTCATTTTGCGTTTCACCATTATGAATTCAATTTACACTAAACTCAGTTTCATTTTTTTTTGTTTTAGCCCGTTTTCCTCACGGGTCTTTAAACTAGATTACGCTGAGCTGAGTTTATTTGAACTAAGTTTTTATTGTGAATGTTAAAATCGGCTCTTAATGGCATATTTCCCAGGGTTTTTTGCCTGCATTTTTTTAGATAAATGTTTAGATGATGTTTTAGTACTTGATAAAATGAACAACAATATCAGTAATTGTTATACTTACCCTAACTATATTTGTAAAATATCAACCAAGGATTTTTTATCAAGAATTAAGATATTCGGGGGTCTATCTATCTATCTATCTAATTAAGATACCAAACATCAGTGGCGCATAGCTCGCAGAACAGATGGACGATGAGGCCTAAAGATTCTGGAGTGCATGAAGTCATACTAGAAGACTCAACGATGGTAGGCCTCCCACAAGGATCGGTCGTTGTGGCGACACTTGGGGGAGGCTTATGTCCATCAGTGGACGTCTTTCAGCTGAAATGATGATGATGATTTTCCCTACTTATGTATTTTGAAGTTGGCTTTAAAACATATCAGATGTCTAAAAAATCAATAAATTCTTTAAAATAAATCTCAAATATTTGCACAGATTCACAGTAATTAAATAGTCATGCAAATGCTACCAGTCGTCGGAATTTCGAAAAATTTTAATATTCATTACGACTGTAAAGATTTTTTTATTTACATATTCAAATAAAATATATGGTTACGTTAACGTCCTCTCCGATTGAAGGGCCACCTACAGCAACTCCCTCAATTTTTGTAGTCGTCCCACCTCACACTATCACATCACACCACAGAATCACACAAATATTATATAGGGTGATTAGTAATTAGTGAACGATACTTAAACACGTGATTGTAGTCATGATAACAAACAACTTTTACTATGTGACCAAACCTGAAATCGCGAAAAAGTTTTTTTTTCGAGATTTCAGATTTTATCCCATAGTAAAAGTTTTTTGTTATCATGACTACAATCACATGTTTAAGTAATGGTCACTAATTACCAGTCACCCTGTATAGGGTAACTTTGCCTATATAGTGTTTTTGTGAATGTTTGTTTCTTAATCACGCTCGAATGGCAGAACGGATTACTATTAAACTTAATCATATCCTAGAATAGCATGTCATGCTGTCATGCTGTCGAAGCGCGGGACGCATAGCGCAGCACGCGAATATTAACGACATTATCCGACGAGCCCTTGTCACCATCGGCGTCCCGGCTGTTTTGGAACCGCATGGGCTGGCACGCGACGATGGTAAGAGACCGGACGGTATGTCATTATTTCCGTGGAAGATCGGTACACCTTTAGTGTGAGACGCTACCTGTGTCGACACACTTGTGCCATCCCATCTTCCTAGCTCATCGTGCTGTGCTGTTGATGCAGCTGTGGCTGCGGAGAACCTCAAGCGGCGGAAATATAACAACCTCGTCGGCAGTTATATTTTTGAGCCGTTTGGGGTTGAAACTCTTGGGCCGAGGGGACCGAGTGCTCATGCGCTTTTTAAAGATCTCTCCAAACGTTTAGTTGACACTTTGCGTGACCCAAGGGCTGGCTTTTACCTCGGTCAGAGATTAAGCATTGCCATTCAACGTGGCAATGCCGCCAGCCTTTTGGGCACACTTCCAGTCGACAGCGATACGGATGAGTTTTATGACGCCATTTTTAGTTAGGAGTAGGTTTAAGTGTATATATAGTTTTTATTAGTATTTTATATAATGTAAATAGTTTATTTTAACATTACGAATATCAGAATAGCATAAAGTATACCTTTTACCCCAGAAATATGTTACCTTGTTATAATTCTCTACTATCATGCGGGCGAAGCCGCTGGCAGAGCAGCTAGTCACTCGATAGGCGATTTGTCTGTATATTTTTATGTTTCCTTCTCCTTCACACTCGAACGGGTACACAAATTTGGATTAAATTTGGCACAAAAGTAGACCATGTCCTGGAACAACATATAAGATAGGTACTTTTTATCCTGGGAGTATTCCTTTGGTATAATTATGTACTACTAGCTTGTGCCAGCGGCTTGGCCGCTGGAAAGTCGATTTCTCCACACAAACTTCCGACCCCCGTTTTACCCCCCTACGGGTAGAGCTTCGTAAAATCCTAAATCTTAGTTGATATCTAAACTCCATAAGGAACCTACCTGTCAAATTTTAAGTTTGTAGGTATTATAGTTTCTGAGATTTCGTGATTATTCAGTGGTATTGCGCCTTTATATTTGTAAAAGAAAACGTAAGTAAAATCGCTGCCAAAACCTTTTTAAACCCAACACTCATTTTGTCCCTAAACCAACAAAACAACTTAAACTTGCCATTAGATTTACTGCAGTATACTGCCATAAAAATCGTATAAAATTAGTCCAAACGCTGACCGCCAACGCCAAGTGCTGTACATCTTTATTTGAATGACTTTTATCCTATAAAGCGACACCCTATAGGGCTGTAGAGAAAGTAACCTTATTACGTTTAATAACCTTAGATCTATTCTCTTGAGAGGTTACGAAGTGCTAAATAACCTAAAGGAATTATTGGGTAATTTATTATAAATTGTGTGTCTGTTAGGATACGTAAAGTTGGGTCTCTGTAGACTGGCTGCGTGATTATGTAAAGGGCAACTAAAAGCAGCGTGGGCTTTCGGGTGACGAGCAATGGGTAGTTCGCCGTCCGTCCGTCCGGTAACGCGGCGCGTAGTGTTGCACGCGTGCCTCAGAGATATCAGCAAAACCGTAGAGGCCCAGCAGGACCGACGCCTACTGGGGCCATTGCTTCCGAAAGGGGAATCCGGAGCAATAGAACGCAAGCAAAGAAGGGACATAGCAGCGGGTTTTAGTCAGTAAAAGTCAGACATGCCTTCTAGCTCCGCCCTAGAAAAAGTCATTGGATGATTGCACACCTAAAAAAACTTTGGCTGTTTAACTGCTATCCTTACGAAAATTCACTTTTATTTAGTTGTTATTTAGTTTCACCTAACCGATGTTTGTCTGTGATCAAATCTTGCAAATGAATTTTTTTCCACTTCCCGGTTACCGATTGAGCTGAAATTTTGTATGCATGTGTAAATCGCTTGACAATGCCATATTATAATGAAATGGAGCTGATCTGATGATGGAGCTTGTAGGTGGCCATAGGAACTCAGTCGTAAACGATACAAACCCCTTCGAGTTTGGGTCCGTTGATTTGTATTGACAAGTATTTATGTGCTAGATGGTAACCAGGGTCTGGTGATGGAACTGTAAGATGGCCATAGAAACTCGGTAATAAGCGCAATAAGATAATCACATCGTGTTTGAACTTTTTGGAATTGTCTTAATGGGTATTAATTATATAAGTATCTAACGCGCTATAAAAGCTTACTATGATAAAAATAATTTCATTTTAAACTTTTTTATATTTCTATGCTCTACTAAGAGAAATAACACATACAAGGCCTTAGAATAACCTCAACCACAAGATTCATTTTCTAGGGCTTGATAAAACCTTGATCTGCTTCATTACACCACAGTTCAAAATTTCAAGCCATATTCGCTGCCAAAACAACTGTGGGTCAATGTAACGGACATGACTCAGGCGTTTTACGAATAAAACAATTTCACTTAGAGATGTTGTAAGCCACAGTGACTGATATTTTGCAGTAGTTCAATGCCACTTTTATTTTACTTTAAAGAATTAAGTCTTAGACTTTAGGCCTTGTTTACGGAGACGCGGCGCGTTGAGCGGCGCGTTGGGCGTTCGTAAACACAAACATAATGGCAATTTACGACGGACCGCCCGACGCGCCGCGTCTCCGTAATCGAGCACTTAGTTTCCGTAATATGTCGTAGGCAATATTAAAGGGTGGATATTTTCAGAATACAATAGAATAAATTTTATAGTAAGTACAAGTAGGTAACACTATTTAAAAATGAGGCCGAAGTATAAGGGCGCTTTCAATTTAGACGTTTCATACCGGATCGTTGACGCACGTTTAACGTGCCGCAGCCGGCCCGTTACAGTACGTTAGCAGTCCGATAATAAGCGCCTAAATTAAAAACGTATCTAGTAGCCGTGCGTTTGTATGCCAATGACTATTCAACACCGCACTATTCAACACCGAATTGAACATGTGGTACTTGTGACGTTGCCGGCCCGTTGTCGACCGTTCACCACACGATTGCCGCATCGCGCACTTTGTTTGAAAATATGTCCGTACGCAGTACGACTAATGTACTGCATACGCACTGCAGCAGGTTATCAAAAATTTAATTAGAAAGCGCCCTAAAAGTTAACTGACCATTTGGTCAGTCAACTTTTAGGGCCCGCTCCGCTGACTGGGCTGCCCGCTTGGTGATGCAAAAAATATCCCCAAATCCATTGACTAATCTAAAAAAGACCCGGTGCCTTTACGTCCACCTTCAAATAGCAATCTGGTAGCTGGTACAAGTTTGTGAGCTACTAGTTTTCCACTTGTATACACCTACTAATTGGAGGATTCGATTTTCACCTAAAACTAGTATTTAGCTTTCGTAAATAAACCCACCAAAATAAGACAAAACATACGCTTTTCGTATGTACGGTCAGGGGTCAAAAGAGCAGTTGCACTCTAACACTAAAA
Source organism: Leucania comma (assembly GCA_958295575.1). Classification (NCBI taxonomy): domain Eukaryota; kingdom Metazoa; phylum Arthropoda; class Insecta; order Lepidoptera; family Noctuidae; genus Leucania; species Leucania comma. Next base: position 13,687,756 of record OY282477.1, on the reverse strand, counting down.
TTTGTAAAATTACTTGGCAGTAAAAGTTTAGTGGTTTACAACTAGTCCATTCAATACTTTAGATTCCATGCTATAAATTAAATCTATCATGAACTATTGATCCTTGTCTACAAAGGAATTTTATACACTTTAGCATTGGTAGAGAAGCAACTGCACTTTTGACCCCTGACTGTGCACCAATCCTTCTTAAACGTTGTATTACACTAGGAAATCACTCCTGTCTCGTAGATCATCAAACATGTAAACTCATTTTCACAAGACACTCAGATCCGAAACCACTACATGCAGGCCATACAAATATTTGTTCCGTGTAGGAATCGTACCCACAACCTGTAGTGTAACACCACCTCAAATCTACGCTTGACAAGCCAAATGGTGTTCCCATCCCACACTTCCCCTATCTACTACTACTACGAAAAATCTACGAAAAATCCTTCTAGCAATATTTACAACAATTTTGTTGACATAACTTACTGTAATGTCCTTGCATGGCGAGTCGAAAGGCCACCCACTGTGGCGCCGGAATGTCTGTGTCTGCTGTTCCGACCTTGTGGATGTATCATAGCTTGAAAGTATGTTAGTTATTACCATGGCCACGTCCTTTGCTGATCAGGGGCATTTGATCTGGTAGCCTGATTGAGAAATGCTGGTGATTCAGAATAATAAGGTAGGTACCTATAGTTTACTTGTGCCTGTAATATCAGATGACGAACTATTTGTAAACACGTTGTTCTTACAGCACCAATGTTCTTTTTAAATTAATTGTTTAGGAATCAAGGATGGTTGATTCTGCTTTTTTATTATTATTTCCTTTATTTGTTTTCTTTAAATATTCTAGATAATATATTTTTATATATTTATTAAAACTTATATAAAAACAAACATTTGAAAATATAAAAAATAGTAATCCACCGATGTCGGGAGCATGGTTCAAGCTACCGGTGGTTAGGGCTCTAGAGACAGGAGACCTCCTCACAATGCGAGCCCTATCGAGGAGCATTTCAGGCCTTCTGTATTATTATTATTAATAGGATCGCGCTTGACCACTCTGTCCTTCAGGTGGTTCACAGAATGGTGACATGAATGGTTCCTTTCACTTGAATCCGATGCAGGAACCTCTCGTACTTTCCTTGTCCGGTGAGAACCTGCGCCATGCGGAAGGTCAGGACGCCGTGACGCCTCTCCAGCCTTCTCAAATAGGGGGCTCACCGCCAAAATAATGGGGAGGCCAGTAGATCCTAATGTTAAGTAATGTTTATTTTAAAAAAAACCGGGCAAGTGCGAGACGGATTCACAATCTGAGGGTTCCGTACAAACCTACATAAGTATGAAAATAATTAAATTCCCGAATCGAGTCTCGAAGATTTTTAAGAATAGCAAAAAAGTTTTATTTTGTTGACGTAACTACAAATTTACAGTTTTTAGGTTTTCCCTGTATTTGTGCAATAACACCTTGCTTGATGCCAAATCCCAAAATTTCAGGATTCTAGGTCATCGGGAAGTACCCTATGAATTTTGGTTCCCTTGAGAATGTCGAAAAGTACGTTTTTTGCGACATAAATGTCCGTATCTTTCTTTTTGCTATCTTAGATTTTATTTGAGTGTGATTTCTTCACAGCTCCAAGGGACCGCACACCTGAGTAAATGGTTTTAATTTCAACTCAATACCTCCACGCGTTCCCGAGATAAAGGGTCGTGACGGACAGACGGACAGAGGATGAGGGTTCCGATTTTCCTTTTGAAGTAGGGAATCTTAAAAACAACAAACAAAACAGTAATTAGGTACCTAAACCACATCTTTTCAGTCTACTACTATCCCTTATATTATGCCATTAAAGCGGTATAGTATGTATTAATTAGTCTTATCGTTAATTACGTGTCAGACAGAAATACGAGGATTAACAGTGACTACATACTAATCTACTTACTTTACTCGCTTCAGTGAAATTGACACAAGGTTTTTTAAAGTCTGTACTTACAATTAAATGTAACGCAATGACATACCATCATCATTTCTGCCGAAAGACATCTACTGTTGAACATATACTTCCCTCAAGTGTCGCCATAATGACCGTTCCTTGTGCGTTCCGCATCCATTGGATTTCCGCGACCCTCACCAGGTCATCATCCATCTTGAGGGAGGTCTTCCAACGCTGCGTCTTCCGGAACGTGGTCGCCACTCCAGAACGTTTCGGCCCCATCGACCAATCTGTTCTGCGAGCAATGTGCCCACTTACTCGTAAGTTTGGCGATTCTGCGGTCTATGTCGATAACATCGGCTTCCCTCCTTGGCTTGCCTCCTTCGCCTTGGCTTTTTTGTTCTCATGCGATTACCTTCGTCCCTGATGTGATCATGCATGGAAACGCCAAGCATAGACCTTTCCATTTACCGCACAAACGGATAACGTAATAGCTTGCAGCTAAATACGAGTCGCACGAATCCTTTTTAAAATAAAATCATTACTGCTCGGGCTTTCAGACGACGAGGAATACGTAGTTCGCCGTCTGGCAGTTCGTAAGCGCGTACTCTTTCACGTGCACTCCAAAGAGATGTCAGTTAAACCGAAGGGATTGTGGTGTATAAATGCGTTATCCCAGTTACTTACATATATAATTTACAAAAAGGATAAACCGGCTACAGTTAGACAGTTTCTCTTTATATTTGTTTCCGGGAGTAAGTTTCCTTGAGATATTTTTAGGGTACCGTACCTCAAAAGGAAAAAATTAAACCCTTAAAGGATCACTTTCTAGTCCATCTGTCTGTCAAGACTCATTATCTCGGAGACGCGTGGAGGTATCGAGTTGAAATTAAAACCATATACTCAAATCTGCGGTCCTTTGAAGCTGTGAAAAACCAAATTACTCAGTTAAATGAAAAAAAAATATGGCCGTTTATAGCGTAAAGCCATATATTTCGACACTCTCAAGGGAAATAAACTTCATAGGGTACTTACCGTTGACTTAGAACCCTGAAATTTAGCATAAAGCAAGGTCTTATAGTACAAGTATAGGTATAAATCTATAAACTGTAAACCCGGATGCAGTAACAGAGGATGTTTAGGGAAACCATATAATTGTCGACGTATAAACTATACGGATGGTAGGCGAGTCAGTTAATTAGAAATCGTAGAAAATAGTAGTACTGTTTATTTATCTGTATGTACTCGTATATATAAAAGCGACTGTATGTATAAATAAAAGCGAAATACCACTCACTGATTAATCACGAAATCTCAGAAACTAAGTATAACACCTACAAACTTAAATTTGTCACGTAGGTTCCTTATAGGGTGTAGACATCCGCTAAGAAGGGATTTTACGAAATTCCACCACTAAAGGGGTAAACCGATTTTCGTGCGGAATTTAATGTTATTATATACTAGCTGTGCCCGCAACTTCGTTCGCGTGAACGACTGAACTTATCAATGAAGTTTTTTGTGTAAAGTGCTATTTGTGTAGAACGTTATCTATCGAGCTTACCGGTATTAATACTTCTGTCTCGGCGCGGGCCTTTTGTGGCTAATTACAATAGAAACGGGTGACGTAACCTGCGACAAACTTATTATTTGCGGTTGGTACAGTAATCGGGCTTAGGGATCGAACCGAAAATTAAGTTTGTTTTTTATTGTATATACTTTTCCGGGATAAAAAGTACCCAGTGTGGTGCCCAGGATATTAAAGAATAATTATACCAAGTTTCGTCATTTTCGAACCGGTAGTTTTTGTGTGATGCCTGAACAAACAGTCAGACAGACAAAAAAAATTTTAATCACATTTTTGGGTTCGGTGTCGGTCTAGTAACATTAATTTTTTTGATATTTTCAATGTACAGAATTTTTACTTCTACAGATTTATTATGTTATTATATATAAGTACTCAGGTCATATTTCTTGTCCGTGGATCTTATGTGCTGCAAAAGATTTCAGTTTGACAAAAATACAAAGTCAAAGCCTTCATTTTTATTTAGAGTTGAGAAATCATGAAATAATTTCTTCTGCTCTGGGTGAAGTTAGAGCGAGTGTCACACTTCAGTTGCCGTTTGCATTCCATAGTCACGGTAACTCTTTCGAACGATTCTGCAACCCTACAAAGTCAAAGGCTACGTTTCGAATTTCCGACCTCTTGATAAGGAATTCGACAGTAACATAGCTATTAAAGTCTTAATTAAAACTGGATTTTCCTGAAAACAAGATAATTCCTCACTGAAAAATGTCATCCTCGCTAGGCATTCCAGATTTTCCTTCTTAAGTTACACGGACTGTGATCAAAGCGAAATTCCCTTGTGGAAACATAAACACCTGCGAATCAGTAATGCTAGCGAACATGGTGGCTGCACGGGACACACATGCACTATTAGCTAACGCGGGTGTTTGTTTGCGGACGACAAGCAATAGGAAGCTTGCTGTCCGGCCGTCTGGTGAAAATAACATTCATGTTTCAAAAGTTTAGTTGGAATTTTGTTTACTTCTTGTCTAATGTTTTCCTGCTAATATTCTGCATACCATACACACACACATATTTTTTTTTGCGAGCAAAGAGCTCGATCCCAGTGTCAGACTTTTGCTGACTAAATCCCACCTGTATTCTATCATCGGTCTTAGTGGACCTCGTCAATTTTGCTGACCTCTCTTGGAAACTGGACTCGGACTACGCGATATCGACCCGGGCTGTCTCCATATCAGACGGCGTGCTACACATTGCTCGCCATCCGCAAACCCTCTACCACTGCCGCCGCGGTTACTAGGGCCAGGATTTTCCACCGTCTCCTTCGCTTATATTACTGCTTCATTGAAGGAATGTAGCAATACACTTTCGATATGAAATTACATGCATCACGACCTAATCCTAAAGGTAAACAAAAGAATTTTGTGAGATAGCATTAGTTAGTACAGAACTTATCAAAAACAAACGAACGCACTTAATCCAAGAGAATTTAGCGATCTAAGTTTGAGAAATGCTGCCAAATTTACATAAAAAGACAATTTTGAACGCAAACTTCTAATTAAAATTACACATCGTAGAAAAACTTTGCGATTACTATAACTCTTATACATACATATAAGATGGCACAATGATTAGCGCCATGTTCGAGCGATTGGTTGCCGCGCTATGTGTCCCGATACGTAACTAATATTGGTATACCAAGATCCGACACAACTACCGAACGAATAGGTAGGCCACCTATTCCTTCGGTAGTTATGTCGGATTTGTGACTTATCTGTGTGTGTTAACATGTTTGTGAACACATCCACGATTCAGCAGTAATTGGCAAATTATTCTGCCTAGTAAGGAGTTAAATTATATCCAACTCATCGAAGACTAAAAGAGGAACTTTTATTATAAGAAACAATATCCTAAAATACTTTTCTTTTCTTCCAGTTTTTCACATCCAACCATGAGTTGCTCCCGGACCGTAGCGCTTCTGGCCGCGTTGTGGCTGGTCGTGGGAGCCACCTCATCTCCCGTCAGACGATCTCCAGACCTTGAAGCCAGGCGTAGAAGTGCTATAGATAGGAGTATGATCAGGTTTGTACTTATAACATATCTAGGTAATTTGTGTTGGTTGTTGGTCGTTGCGCGCAGGTTCAACGATATCCAGCCTCCAGAACAAGCCGGATACCGAAAAGGATTCAGTAACGTAGACCACATATACGCGACGGCAGGTTATACAGAAGACTGAGAAGTATAATCTGCCTCTCTGCCTAGCATTTGTGGACTACGAGAAAGCATTTAATTGGATCGAGATTTGAACTGTGCTGTAGTCTCTCCAACCGTGCCAGATTGACAATCGGTACATCGAAATGTTGAAGTTTTCAGTCCGACTTCGGGACCAGTCCTGCAGCGGGGTGTTACGCAGGGAGACGTCATTTCTCCGAAACCGTTCACGGCCGCGGTAGAGGATGTCTTCAAGGTTTTGGACTGGAGTGGCTTAGGCATTAATGACAATAATAATTACATCCCTCACCTTCGGTTTGCTGACGACATAGTAGTCATGGCTGAGACTACGGAGGAGCTCAGGACAATACTCAACAACCTCAGTAGAGCTTCCGAAAGAATGGAACTTAAAATAAACGTGGAAAAAATTAAATTCATAATGAACAGCCATGTAGCACCCACTCTTACGGAGACTCTACACTCGAAGTTGTGAAAGATTACGTTTACCTCGGATAGACAATCCAGTTGGGTAGATCTAATATCGAGAAAGAGGTCAACCGTCGAATACAACTTGGCTGGGTGGCGTTCGGGAGGCTGCGCGGTATCTTCTCGTCCAGCATACCACAGTGTCTCAAGACGAAGTCTATGACCAGTGCGCATTGCCAATGATGACATATGGCTCCGAAACGTGGTTGCTTACAATATAAGCGTCATCAGAAGGATTAAAGTCATCCTATGCTCGGAGTTTCCTTTTCAGACTCTCTCCAAACTCCTTTTTAGTACCTTTTTAACCAGCTCTTCTTTAACACCAACAGATTCGGCAGATCATATCCCGCAGAACCATCAGCAGCAGACCTCAGAGAAGCATTCCAGCGGTCAACTCGACGCGCCGATAGTTTCCTCCGCTTCGGACGCTCCCAGCCCCTCACCCTCTCCACCGATGACCTGGTCTCTCTACTACGAGCTTACGAAGAGGACTACGATACTCCCATGACCAAGAAATCAGCAAGCTTCGTTCGTTTCGGGCGTGACCCCAGCTTTATCCGCCTTGGACGTTCTGCAGAAGACGAGAAGAATTCTTTCGAACAAAACTCTGATTTAGCTGTCAGTGGATACCCTCAGAGGAAAAGCCGAGCGAGGGATCACTTCATCAGGCTTGGCAGAGACAGCGAAGAGGTCAATGAGAATGAGTTTGAGGAAACTGAAGAGAGCAGAAGGAAGAGGTCTGCTGAAGCGTGTCACGACTGCCAGTCGTAATCTCTTTGTTACGTTTACATTGCTGTGCTAACCGCTGTATGAGATTTTTAAATAGGAACTTTACAGGCAATGGCAGCAGCTTTTTTTAACAAATACGTTGTTGATTCCAAGATTTGATTGTTTGCATGAATTCTCGGTAGTGATTTCGATAGATTAATTTTGAAACTGCTAGAAATGCCTGTATTTTAATCTGTCAATTTTAATACTGTAAATTGTGATGTAAGCAAGCAGTGCGTATCTCATATTGCGGTTTTCCATTGTACGTATAAATTCTTCTTCCCAAATATTTTGGACGGGCTAAAGTTTTCTAATGAGGCTAAACTATGTGGTGCACTGATGTTTTAAAAAAATATAAAAATGAAATAAGGATAAATAATTTATAGGTTTAAATTTTAGAAAAAAAAAACAGTTAAACATTTTACTTCTAAAATATTTCTCTTGAAGCATAATACGCTTAAAATATTTTGATCTCAAATATAAATAGGTATTTTAGTGTTATTTTATTAATGTAGTTAGAACCATTAGCTGTTGTAAAGTGGGTCTCAAAATGTATAAAAAATATTTTATTAAACATATAAATATATTTATAAACAGTTATATTTTTCCCTTAAACTCATTTTTTTTTCCTAAAGTTACTCTTAAATGTAAATGAAAAAAAAAGTACATTTAAAGTGTCTGCATCTGAAATATAGGCTGGGTGTTCTTCAATTTCGGATGCCCACACTTATTCATAGATACATTAAAATTTGATTGTTCAAAATATGTATTTGAAATGTTAAATCGATGTTAATAAAATAGTATGTATTGAATTGTTGCAATACTAAATAAAGCATTATTGTGTAATGATTGAACATTCATTTAATATTTTATTTAAATAATAAAATGGAGTATATCGATATAGTTTTGATCACTTCATTATAACCTTCTTATTCCTATAGTATCTAATCTTCTATATAAAAGCGAAATACCACTCACTGATTAATCACGAAATCTCAGAAACCAAACCACCTACAAATTTAAAATTTGGCAGGTAGGTTCTTTATAGGGTGTAGCGTCATCTTCGAACGTATGTTACGACATTCCACCCCTAAGGGGGTCCCAAGGCGTTTACGGCGCGCACTGTTCCCGTGCGCTTCAAGGAGTTGTCAGCAAACCGTAGGGGCCCAGTAGGGTCGAGGCCTAGCCTTGGGCTTTGGGGAGGTATGAAAATGCATACCAGGGCCCCGGATCCAAGGCAGGGAAGAAACAGGGTAGGTTTTTAGTCAGTAAGAGTCTGACACTATTTCCCGACCCACCCAAGGGCGGGATTTGTCATTGGATGATTTTACCTAACATAAAAAAAAACCCCTAAGGGGGTAAACAGAATTTTACGCGGCGAAGCCGCTGGAAGAAGCTAGTATGTATCTATATAAAAATCTCATGTCACAGTGTTTGTTACCGAACTCCTCCGAAATGACTAAACCGAATTTTTAATGTATATTTGGTAAGCCAGAGAATATGTGATAGGCTTTTTTTGCCCTTCTACCCCCACCCCTCTTATATATAAAAAACTAGCTTCTGTATTGGCTTCGCCCGCGCGAAACTCGGTTTCTCCATACAAAATTTTAACCCCCCGTTTTACCCCCTTAGGGGTTTTTTTTATGGTTGGTAAAATCATCCAATGACAAATTCCGCCCTTGGGCGGAGCGGGAAGTAGTGTCAGACTCTTACTGACTAAAAACCTACCCCGTTCCTTCATAGCCTATCGAGCCGGGGCCGGGTGCAGTTTCGTAAAATCCGTTCTAATCGGACGTTTACACCCTATAAGGAACCTACCTGCAAAATTTAGATTTGAGATTTCGTGATTAATCAGAGGCTTGACTAATTTCCCAAGGTTTTTTTTGTATAAACATACAAAATAATAAAATTGGTTGGTCTGAGAATACCCCCTCACACTATTTTGTCCCTATTTTGTCTTTGATAAGTTACTAGCGACCCGTCCCAGCTTCACACGGGTGCAATAGTAAGAATAAAAATATTATGCATGTATTATACATAATTATAAACCTTCCTCTTGATTTACTCTATCTGTTAAAGAAAAATGCATCAAAATCCGTTGCGTATTTTTAAAGATCTAAAAGCATACACAGGGACAGACAGCAGGAACCGACTTGTTTTATACTATGTAGTGATATGGCAGAAGAATGTTTCCCAAATGTAAAGGGTAAAGTTATGTAGACTTAATTATTTACGAAGAAATCATGTAACAATGTTATGGAAAAGTTTCTCGGATTCGAATGAAGACGTATATTTGATTTTGTAATAGATTCGATGTTCAGGAAAAATAATAATGTCCTGAAGGGATTTGTCCAGATTTTCCTGATAGATACACAATTAAATAGGCTGCTTTTATGTTAGCTCAAAATTAGTTATTTTACACATTAGTTTTTAAACCCATACAGGCACCTTTACATCTTAACTTTTAATTTTTTTTGACGGCACGGTTGGCGCAGAGGTTGAGCTATTGGCTGCTGCGCTGCGGGTTGCGGGTTCGAGCCCCACATGGAACAAATATTTGTATGGCCTACAGATAGTTGTACCGGTTGTATATGAGAGTTTACATGTTTGTGGACGCACTCACACTACAGGAGTAATTCCTAGTCTGGGGCAACACTTTAAAAAAGAAATTACAACCCTACAAGAGTTGAAAGTATTCATAAATATAGACCACTATTATTATGATATCAAGAGTAGAGAATAAAAACAGTTAAAAAAAGAAAACAATCAATTTAAGTAATACATTATATTTACACACAAAGTACCGCTGCCATAAAACATGAAAGGTCTGTTCCTAAATTCGAAATTCTTATGCTACGTTTACATATGGACCCAGCCTCGGCCAATCGTCATTGTGTAGACGGAGTTTCTCCGTTTGTACAATAGCTACACAATAGCGAGGCTGGCCCACATGGAAACGTAGCAATAAGGGAGTCAATCAACGTGACCTGCTAACTCCTACTGAGCTATGGGCTCATCAAACACAGGATTGGTGAGCTGACGCAGCGACCGCCGTTAGGCCGCCCACAGGGGTCGCGGCAGACCATAATGGAGATGCTGTGAAGACTTGGAAGTGTTCCTTAAGAATTAGAAAGATAAGCAAAATTTCATGGTCGTAAGAAGAAATGGAGGGAAGCCTTAACCTAGTCGTGAGACAATATGGGCTAGTAAATAAATAATATTTATTAAGTGACGAAAAATTACTTACTGTGACTGTAAATACTTATAAGGAACTTATAGGTAAAGGTTACCTATATGTATGCTTACAAGGAAAACCAGTTTATTTTCCTTAAACATTTGACATCCTTGTTAAAGTTATCCTTTATGAAAGATGACATCAATCTAAACGAGGCTTTAAGTAAGTAAGAACCGTGTATTTTCTATATATATAAAAGCGAAATACCACTCTCTAAAATCGTTTCTTTTAAACACGAAATCTCAGAAACTGTAACAACTACAAACTTAAAATTTGGCAGGTAGATTCCTTATTGGGTGTAGACATCCGCTAAGAACGGATTTTACGAAACTCCACCAATAAAGAGGTGGACTTGCGGATGGCGAGCAATGGGTAACTCGCTGTCCAACCATCCGGTAACTGTCCAGACCGTGTCCAAATCGTCGACGGCGCGTACTGAGCGCAGGTTGTCAGCTAACTGTAGGGGCCCAGCAGGGTCGAAGCTTACTCTGGGGCATTAGGTAATAAGAAAGTATACACCAAGGCCCTGGTACCAAGGCAATGAAGGAACGGGGTGAATTTTTAGTCAGTAAGAGTCTCGAGCTCCGCCCCAGGGCGGAGGATGTCATTGGATGATTTTTTACACCATAAAAAAAAAACACCGAGAGAGGTAAACCGACTTTCATGCGGTCGAAGGCGCTAGCAGAAGCTAGTTATGAATATGTGCATAAGAAACTTAGCGAAGAATTGTTAAACTTAAGTGACAGTGGGCAGGCCACATTGCTCGCAAAACAAATAGTCGATGGAGTAGCAAGGCTTTGAAGTAGCGACCACGTACCGGAAGACGCCGCGTTGGTATGCCTCACACAAGATAGATCTGGTTAGGATTACGGGAATCCGGTGGATGCGAGACGCACAGGACCAGTCGTTATGGCAACACTTAGGGGTGGCCTATGTCCTAACAGTGGACGTCTTTCAGCTGGAATGAAGATGATGAAGAAACTTAAATATTTAAGTTTATCACATACTAGCTACCCTACTTTACCCTTCTCTACCCTACTCTACCCTACTCTACCCTACTCTACCCTACTCTACCCTACTCTACCCTACTCTACCCTACTCTACCCTACTCTACCCTACTCTACCCTACTCTACCCTACTCTACCCTACTCTACCCTACTCTACCCTACTCTACCCTACTCTACCCTACTCTACCCTACTCTACCCTACTCTACCCTACTCTACCCTACTCTACCCTACTCTACCCTACTCTACCCTACTCTACCCTACTCTACCCTACTCTACCCTACTCTACCCTACTCTACCCTACTCTACCCTACTCTACCCTACTCTACCCTACTCTACCCTACTCTACCTTACTCTACCCTACTCTACCCTACTCTACCCTACCCTGTCCTACCGTACACCCTCCTTCCTAAGAACCTTCTCCTGACAATAAAAAACACAACGAAAAAAGAATTAGCGAAATCGGTCCAGCCATTCTCGAGATTTGCGATTAGCAACACATTCATTTTTTTAAATATAGATTATTATTTATTTCTTTCTATCACACCTTGGCTTATCACAGGACTAACCTTTAAGAATAATAAGTGTACAAAAGGCGGTCTTATTACACAGGGCAATTTCTACCAGACAACCTCCACAACTTTATTAGGTACACATATACATATAATATACTTACAGAAACAAAGTACAGTCAGGCGTCGAAGTACTCCTCCACATCACCGTCATAACATTAAAATAAAATTTAATTGCGTCTTAATGAACGCAGTTGTTAATGAGCGATTTGATATTTCAACAAGTCCTAACAGTAATTAAGAAATCTAAGACTTTTGGAAACAGTAGTCTGTTATTCTTAGGGTCGTAACTGTATAAAGCGGACGGCCTGTGCGATCCTATACGTAAGTACTCCGTTACGTTGAACTTTTTGCTACGTAATAAATATTAAGTTCTGTCCATCAGAATTCGCTTTGCCTCGTCATTTATACCGTGTATATCGAAGGACTGGAACAATTTATCTGCTGCGGTCTTCCCATCCGATTTTAATTTTAGTTTTCAAGGCTAGAGTGAATAGGCTTTTATTCTAACTATTGCGCCTCACCATCAACGATTGTGGAATCGCAGTCAAGTACTAGATTATATCAAATAAAAAAAAAAACATCAGTCCATCGACACGACTACATGCACACCGTTAAAGTTGAACTAGCGACACTGTGCTGGTAATAATCCGGTTTCAACAACGGGGACCCAAGCTCACGACACACGCGCTTTGCCACGCGACGGATACCCGTCGCGGGCGCCCGCTTAACGCATTTTCGGCCCTTAAACATCACACTGAAAGCCAAAATTAATTTAAAATCAACAATCAAGAGTTCTTGAGTGTTTGATCTCCATTTCATTTTAAACTAGCTTCTGTCATGCGGCTTCATCCGCGTGACAGTCGGTTTCTCCACACAAATGGGGTTGGAATTTCGTAACTTCGTTATTAGCAGACGCCTACACCCTATAAGGAACCCACCAGCCAAATTTTAAGATTGTAGGTGTTATAGTGTCTGAGATTTCGTGATTAATCAGTGAGTGGTGTTTCGCTGTTATGTACGAGTATATAGATGGTATAAACTAGTGCTTGACTGCGATCCCACCAGATGGTAAGCAGTGATGCGACAGACCCACAGGTTTCCCTTTCGGAAGTAAACTCACGGCCCCAGCAGACTTCGGCCCCGCTGGGCACGGTTTTGCTGACATCTCTCTGAGGCGCGCGTCTGGATGGTTACCGGACGGCCAGACGGCGAGCTATCCATTGCTCGTTGTCCGCAAGCCTACAAATGCGCGTCAACTTGCGTTGTAGGTGATAAACTAGACTAAATGCAACGCAACACTCCGCACGTTTGTTGGTTGAGCCTAAGATTCAAAGAACAAATTGTGTTACAACTTCTGCAATATCTGAGTGTGAAATATGAATTTATCTCACGTTCATCTTCTTTACATAAAAATACATTTCGAATTTGAACACAAAAGTCTTATTGAACGATCTGCCAAAACTGCAAATATGATGAGGATGAGGATGCTGTGAGGTCTTTCCAGCCACGCCTTAAAGAGGTGACTTACCGCCATAATTATGGCGTGCCCTGGGTAGTAACACTGGGTTGCGACAGTCACCGTCGCCATTCAACCATGAGATCTCGCCAGATCTCTGTCCACCATGCCGCGACTTGTCTTAACTTAAAAACAAACTCGCACTAGACACACCAATAAACTTTTCATTGTCAGTTCAGATACTACAAGATGAGTTGGATCCCCAAATCCGATAGCGTCTTTTTGAAAGATCTGCGCACTATAACGTAATTACCACTAAAACTTCAAAACAAACTTTGTTTCTTTTATGTGCACAGTACTATTCAGAACAAAGTTCTTAGATTATTGATTTCGTTTGTGTGACACATCAGACTTAGGGCCAAATTCACCAAGAAACTAATCGCGATTATATAAAACAAAACGCAGTTTGAGCGCCTAATCGAGATTATAGCTTCATTTTGCGTTTCACCGCTATGAATTAAACCTAGTTTACGCTAAACTCAGTTTCAATTCCTTTGTTGTCGCTCATGTTACGACACGGTTCTTTAAACTAGATTACCCTGAGCTCAGTTTAGTTGAACTGAGTTTTTATATTGAATGGTGAAATCAGCCCTTAAAAGTATTAGAAATGAAAGCGTCACTTCTATTTCTGCTTACTCTATGTCGGAAGCCCTGTTTTACATGTATGTGCGAACATAGCAAGAGTTATTTCAACATCTACCACTGAATACGGGTCTAATGATGTAGGTACAACATGAAAGTTCTTGAGGGCAATATTCAAACCAAGTTTTTATATTATGTGAAATGGACCAACGGGACTATCTCTCACTATTGGAATGGAATTATGTAAACGTAAATGTGTATGAATGTTTTTTTTTTTCAGGGTGAGAATTCGTTGAATAACTTTTGTCGCTTTGGGTGCCGCGAAAGCTACTGCCAGTTTTGGGTAAAACTGGGTTTTATCCATCATATCCATGCCCTTTTGATTCAGTGTTAAAAATACCATTTGAGCATAGTACAGGGCCTTTGATTATACACCGTAAAATTTGAATGGTTGTTTTTCCTCGGCAGAACGACTTGCCATAAGGAGTACTTTCGAAGCATACAGTAAAAGTATTTTACAAAAAAAAAATATCGACTTCACTAAAAAAAATTACACTAAAAGGATTAACATAAGTCTAATTTCAGAAGTCGGAGTTAAATAAGAAATAAAAAATACCGAGAAACACCGACTTCTGAAATTAAAGTTATGTTGATCCTTTTGGTGTATTTATTTTTATAAAGCCGGTATTTTTTTTTTTTTTGTAAACTACTCTAGGCTTCGAGAGTACTCCTTATGGCAAGTCGTATTGCCGCGGGAAAACAACCACTATAATTTCATGGTGTATAATACTCGTATAATGTCTACGAGGCTAGCATTTTTGGGTTAAATTTTAACTTAATAGCATATTTGCCAAGGTTTCTTGCCGGCATTTTTTAGATAATTATGAAGTTTTATTACTTAATAAAAACAACAATATTAGTCGTTGTAATAACTCTGTTTGTAGCTTTAATTCATTATTCCCCGAGAGGACGCCGGCGTCCGCACACCTATTGTCTTTCTATTGTGTCTCTAATTACGGTATTCAACAGGTAAAAATAACCCAGTATTTTTCATCAGAAATTATGATGTTCTCAGGACAACCATATTAAATACTGACATAGGGCAGAAGGCAAATCACATTGCTTGCAAAACAGATTGTCGACGGGGTTGAAAGGTTTTGGAGTATCTACGCAGCGTCGGAAGGTGAACTCATCACCAGATGAGGGGCACAGAAATCCGATGGACACGAGATGCACAGGAGTGGTCATTGTGGCGATGCTTGAGGGGGATCAAGGTTTAGCAGTGTCTTGTTTGTCTTTCAGCCGAAATGATAATGAAGGTGATGATCTTCCTTAACGACACAAATGAAAGAGTGCAGAAGCATCATCTTTTAAACTTATGTACTTGTGGATGGCACGGTTGGTGCCATCGAGTTATAGTAAATATACAACATTATTTTTAGTATATGCGAAACCTGAATATAGTTTGTTCAGAATCACTAACTGAATCGATTTCAATAAGTTAAAACCATGTTGTATTTTTTTACAAAAATATTTAGAAAAGGTTACAAGTTGGACACCACCGACACTAAGTACAACACAGGTCACGGCAGGTCATAGCGGGCATTAGATACCAGCGCACAGCTGGGTGCGGAAGCAAAATCACCCCTAATTCGCCCGGATGGCCCGGTGACTATGTGTTTGTGTGGACAACCAGGTAACATATAACAACCTTATAACTTTGGGAATTTTTATGATACAGTTATGAAATTTTGTACATGAGTTTACATGTTCGTGAACACATTCACGATACAGGAGTAATTTCTAGAGTTAGGCAAAGTTCTTTAAAAACAATGTAAAGATCTTTGCCGATGGCATTTTCTTACCTAGCAAAACAGCATCAAAAAGTCGTAAAAGCAATAACTAAGAGTCGTATGACAGCAGTAACGTAAAATACAGTATTATGTCTTCGTTAAAGGTTTAATTGGTGCTTCTGCTGAGTAAATATCGTATGACGAGCAGTTAGCAGTTTAAACCTCTCTTGTTGATCTTTATGCTCAATTGTTGCTAGGATACATTTGGGGACTTTTTAAGAAGCTCCTGGTTGAATAGTAACAGCCATATGTATCGATTTTTAAAGTTAAGTTACGCTTTTTAAGGATGGGTAAATAGGGTGACTAGTAATTAATGAGCGATACTTAAACACGTGATTGTAGTCATTATAACAAACAACTTTGACTGTGGGACTAAACCAGAAATCGGGAAAAAAAATCTGCATGTCAGTACATTTGTGTTCGCCTAACTGGTCAAAATGTACTAAACCTGGCAGATTTTTTTCGCGATTTCAGGTTTGGTCCCATAGTAAAAGTAGTTTGTTATCATGACTACAATAACGTGTTTAAGTATCGTTCACTAATTACCAGTCACCTTATATAACTATTGTTTTTTGAAGTGGGTAACTTTTCCCATTTAGCACCCACTCCGGTAACTACACTTGAAGTCGTGGACGATTACCTGGGACAGACTTGCGTAGGTCTAACTTCGACGCAGAGGTCAATCGTCGAATCCAACTCGGCTGGGCGGCGTTCGGGAAGTTGCGCGGTATACGGAACCCTAAAAAGTATAACCCGACTTAAAAATTTGGTTTGGAAGTTAGCAATAAAATTATATTTAAGGTTTTTATGAAGCAGACAGTGGGGTTCGGCCCAGCAGGATCGAAGCCTAATGCGGCCATAGGTTATGTAAAACTGAACCCCGGGGCTCTTGAACGAAAGCAAAGAAGGAACAGGTGTGGGTTTTTAGTCAGAAAACGTCTGACACTATCTCCCGCTCCGCCCAAGGGCGGGAGATGTCATTGGATGATTTTCCCACCTAAAAAAAACACAGTATAGTTCAAAAATCTTTTTTTTTCACAATACAACGCCATCTAATCCCAAACTAAGCCAAGCTTGAGTTAAGAGTTCTAGACAACTGATAGACAAGGGCGTCGCCAGCCGATGATCAAGGGGGGGCTATTGGAAGTATAGAGAATAATATAAAAGTATTTTTTAAAGAGTAATAAAAGTTTATTTTCTCCACAATATAACTCCTAATTGCTAGCCTTATATCATTATATTGTGAGAGACTGGTGCCTAAACTAGGCTCTGAAGCTGTAAAGCAAGCCTCTAGGGGGAGTTCGTAGCCCCACCCCCTACCCCCCCCTGCTCCCCTTTTTTTTTTATGGTAGGTAAAATCATCCAATGACAAATCCCGCCCTTGGGCGGAGCGGGAAGTAGTGTCAGACTCTTACTGACTAAAAACCTACCCCGTTCCTTCGTAGCCTATCGTGCCGGGGCCGAGCATTCCTTTCGGAACTAACCCATGACCCCAGTAGGCTTCGACCCTGCCTGCCTGCAGTTAGCAGGCTGGGCCTCTTCGGTGTGCTGACAGCTCCTTGAGGCGCGCGGGAACAGAACGCGCCGTCGACGACTTGGGCTCGGTCCGGTCGGTTACCGGACGATCGGACAGCGTGCTACCCATTGCACGCCGTCCGCAAGCCCGCGCCTACGGTGGCCGGAAATCGGGATCGGAATCCCGGCGGCGGCTGGGGCGAGCGCCCCGTTGCCTCTGCCTGATGCGGTCGGCCTCCTCCTTTGCTAGCATTACTGCTTCGCAGAAGGAGGCGACCGCCTGCCATCCCTCCTCACTACGGACCATGGCCTGAACCAAGGCCCGGCGAGAGAGATCGCTGCCGCCGATCGCCCCCACGAGGCCCCCTGCTCCCCTTGGCGACACCCATGCTGATAGATCATCATCATCAGCCTTTTCCCGCTGCTAGGACACAGGCCTCCTCTCTAAGAGAGGGAACGGGCCGTAATCCACCACGCGGGCCCAGTGCGGGTTGGTGGATGTCACATGTCTTCGAATTTTTGGTTCTAGGACATGCCGGTTTCCTCACGATGTTTTGCTGATAGATATACTTCTACAATTCTAAATACAATAGCTACAATTTGTACATAATTTACACTCAAACACAGAACTAATCGTGCTTACCACACAAACATTTGTCTTGGGTGGGAATCGAACCCACGACCTCCGCATAGCAGTCAGGCCTGCTAACCACTAGACCAACAGGCTAGTATTTCGAAAAGTAACCCACCATTATTGAAAACTAGGTCTGTGCAACACCGAGTCAGGGAACTAGAAAAAGGAATCGTTTTTCAATGTTATTAAAATATTCTTCAATGAACTAGAAAATAATTTCCTACCCGGTACTTCAGTTCAGTCGCCTGAAAGCAACGCAGCATGGCAGTTAGCCTTAAAGAAATAAAAAAAATTCGTCATAGTAATCAGGTTTTTTTTTTTTTAATGATTCTTGTTCGTAGAGCATAGTAATTTAGTCAACTATGTAAGCAAAATGTAAAATAAGACCTTTCAAATCACTCTAATGTTATAAAGGTGAAAGATTATACACCGTTAAATTTTTATCATTTTAATCCCGTGGACCTACAAGGTCATTGACTCGTTTACATACAGAAATTAAAGGACAATGGGCTAATTGGTACACCCCTCCAATAGGAATGAGATATATATCGTTAGATAGGTCTTTTTAATTGGAACAACATTTACTATGACAGCTTTGTTGAAATGTTTGTCCGTTCTGAGTTTTAGGTTAAAAACAAAAGTTAGGTTAGGTTAGGTGCTAATTGGTACACCCCACCAATAGCAAAGACATACATGTCGTTGGATAGGTCTTTTTAAAAGGAACAACATATACTACGACAGGTTTGTTGAAATGTTTGTCCGTTCTAGTACCTAACCTAACCTGACTTTTTTTAACCTAAAACTCAGACCGGACAAACCTATCAACAAAGCTATCATAGTAAATGTTGTTCCTGTTAAAAAGACCTATCCATCGACATATATGTCTTAGCTATTGATGGGGTGTACCAATTACCTTGTTTTTAACACCCAAGCTAACCTAACCTTTGTTTATCACCTAAAACTCAGAACGAACCAACCTTTCAACAAACCTGTCATAGTACTTATGTTACTTTTTCTGCTGAAACTGACTAGTCGTATATAAACATAAACATTATTCAATCACATATCCATTTAATTGTAATTTTAATATGTTCATTGTTAGTTTATAAGTTGCCATTTTAATTTATTGTTAGTTTTTAAGATACCATTTTAATTTTTATTTTGTTAATTAATTATCATTTTATTTACTGCTAAACTATTATTCATTTTATTCATTATTAATCTATTGCTTGGTTAATATCATTCTTTTTGCCTAAATTAACTTAATTCAAATTATATTTTGACCCTTATTTGAATACATAATTATTATGCTGTCACCTAGTTATATGTGCATGCTGTGGTCTCCTGTAACTGAAGGAACAAGGAAATAAATAAATAAAATAAATAGTAAATGTTGTTCCAGTTAAAAAGACCTATCCAACGACATATATGTTTTTGCTATTGGTGGGGTGTACCAATTAGCACCTAACCTAACCTAACTTTTATTTTTAACCTAAAACTCAGAATGGACAAACATTTCAACAAAGCTGTCATAGTAAATGTTGTTCCAGTTAAAAAGACCTATCCAACGACATATATGTCTTTGGTATTGATGGGGTGTAACAATTAGTACCTAATCTAACCTAACTTTTTTTTAACCTAAAACTCAGAACGGACAAACCTTTCAACAAAGCTGTCATAGTAAATGTTGTTCCTGTTAAAAAGACCTATCCATCGACATATATGTCTTAGCTATTGGTGGGGTATACCAATTACCTTGTTTTTAACATCTAACCTAACCTTTGTTTTTCACCTAAAACTCAGAACGGACCAGCCTTTCAAAAAACCTGTCATAGTAAATATTGTTCCAGTTAAAAAGACCTATCCAACGACATATATGTCTTTGCTATTGGTTGGTTGTACTAATTAGTACGTAACCTAACCTAACTTTTTTTTAACCTAAAACTCAGAACGGACAAACTTTTCAACAAAGCTGTCATTGTAAATGTTGTTCCAGTTAAAAAGACCTATCTAACGATATATATCACATTGCTATTGGAGGGGTGTACCAGCTTCCATACATTTTTGCCCATTGTCCTTTCGTACATGCGTATATTAATTCGAGTTTTAGAAAAAAAAAGTAGTAGTAGAAAAAACGGTGTATATCAGCTGCACGGATTTGAATGAAATACACAAGTGGATCATGTCCTAGAATGGGACATAGGTCACTTGTTTTCGTCAAATAACTCTCTCCGCACTGGGCGGAGCGAGAGGGAGTGTCAAAATTTTACTGACTAAAACCCACCTCTGTTCCTTCAGTTGCCCTTTATGTTCTTGGCCGCGGTAATTGTTTGGAACTATCCCGCAGCCCTGACAGATGTTTAAGCAAACCGTAGAGGCCCAGCCTGCTAGTGCTGTTCGGCCTTGGTATGAAAAGCAACAAAGGAACGGGGTGGGTTTTTAGTCAGTAAGAGTCTGACACTATCTCCCGCTCCGCCCAAGGGCGGGAGATATCATTGGATGATTTATAATAATAATAAGTTTATTTTCAGACTACATTTGTCCATAGTATTGTTAGTATTGGTGTGTTAGTAACAATAGCATTTAAATAATTATGTTAGTATTGTTAGTTTTTACTATTGATTGATTTAAGTATCTATTTTATCTTATTTATGACTGTCGCCACCCAGTGTCTCTGCAATGGACAGTCCGGTCTGGCAGCAATCATCTTCAAAATGCTGTTGTCACTACTATGCAGGCGCCGCAGTAAGGAGGCCGCTTTCTTGCGCATGATGGCGTGGAAACCATCTGTGCGAGCCTCTGCGAACATTTTATTGCCCACCACCAAAAAAAAAAAAAATCCCTGACAGATTTTACTAACTCCCTAGGGACGTGCTACGATCTTACCTTGGAAGTGCTACAAAAATATTATGAACCAAAACATGCTACCGAACTACTACGAGAATGCTGCGAAGTTGCTACGAACTTATTACGGGACTGCTACGAAAATGATTCGAATTCGCTACGATAGTACTATGCTACGGCTGTACTATGACAGTGTTATGAATATTTATATTATACGTTTTGGCTCCATATGTTTTTATTTCCTTACCAGGAAAATTAACATGGATAGCTGACATGCCCTTAAGGCAGACAAAAACAGTCAAATGGCAGTTTTATTCCTCGGATAAAAGTAGCCTACACGAAGACGAAAAAATCCATTTACGTTTCTAATTTTGTAATTTTTCGGTTCAATACCTTTTAAAACTGATTGGAAATTGCAAAATCAATTAAGTCCTTTATCAACCAGCATTTGCTTTAAAAGAGAAAAAAAAATCGGTTTTTCAATTACATTTTCTACGAAGATTACAATACAATTAACAATTGATTCAAATGTCAATGTTTTTCATTTAGTTATTGTTTGTAATTGTCTTGTGGTGTTTTAGAAAAATAAATTGTTATTTATTCTGTGTGACCTACTTGCGAAATTAAATTATTATGGCATCTCTTGCAGAAATTACTTCATATTATATTATGGTACTTCACTTAACACCACATCTAGTCCAAAACTAAGCAGGACTTGTTCTATGAATACTAGACAACTTATAAACATACTTATACACCCCTATTTTTTAATTAGGGCACAAAAATTGGGGCTCAATCAGTACCCGATACTGATCATATTTGTGTAGTCAAAAGTACAAAAAACGAAATCCCAAAATTGTCCACGAAAATTTGACATTATTTGCAAATTCATAATTGAATCATCATTCATAACAACTACTACTAAAAAATACTAAGCGCAGTGTTTTCCATTTTTATTGACATTTTTTCATTCATAAACAATAACCTGTACAAAGTTTTCATAAATTAAGTGAGATTTTGGGAGATAAACAAACGCTCATAACTTTGCTGTTTATGAATATTATTAATTGTGACTTTACTTAAATAATAACAAGACCTTTTCTAATAAGCCCTTTAAGTATTTGCACTAATTAAAAAAATAGTGGTGTATATTTCTAAATACATACTTATATAATTATAGATAAATTACACCTAGACACAAAACAAATTACCGTGCTCATCACACAATCATTTGTCTTGCATGGGAATAAACTCACGACCTACGGTATTGCAGTCAGGGCCACTAACCACTAGACCAACAGGCCAGTTATAACCGATGATGGTGATGGCACGGTTGGCAAAGTGTTTGAGTGATTGGCACGAAACAGATATTTATATAGCCTAGATAGGTGTTTCGGGTCCGGGTGGCTTGAGTATGAGTTTATATGTTCGTGAACACAGCCGAGATACAAAAGTAATTCCTAAGAGCGAAGCAATGTTTTTTTTTCATGCAAAAAAAAAAAGTTTAAGAACGTAAAGGTTTCTACTAAAGGTATTTTTGCGAGTTAAAGCTAACAGCTTTTGGTTGTTACGTTTTCAAGCCGTTTTGGGTTGAAACTCTTGGATCTTGGGATTCAAGTGATAACAAATTATATAATAATCTATCATTACGCCTTGTTGACGCTTTGCATGATCTAAGGGCTGGCTTATTACCATGAGCAGAGGATAAGAATTGCTGTACAGTGTAGCAATGCTACCGGATTTTTGGGCATATTACTGGTCGAAAGGGCAATGATTTATTTATTTATTTATTGGCACACCAACAGCATTATATATATATTTTTTTATAAAATATTAAAATCATGACACTGATAAGGTGGTTTTATTCAGTAAAAGTCAGGGACGACCTCTCGCTCCAAGATTTCCCACCAAAAAAAAAAAATCTGTAAGGATTCCGTTCTAGCCGACTGAGGTTTTTTTTATGGTAGGTAAAATCATCCAACGACATCCCCCGCCCTTGGGCGGAGCGGGAGATAGTGTCGGACTCTTACTGACTAAAAACCTACCCTGTTCCTCCTTTGCCTTTGTTCCAGGGCCCTGGTATGCACTTTCATACCTCCCCAGAACCCCAGAGCCGACTGAGGTGGGTACCTACGAAACATTAAAAACGTTTGTTTCGTTCAGTTTTAATTAGATCTTAATAAAGGCACTTAAAAGGGACAAAATAATACTTGGACCTTGAATAAACACAACTCATATAGAAATCCATTATTATGGAAATAAAGGAAAAGATAAGAGCACGATTATAATTTTGTTGTCAAAGTTTAAATTTGTTTGGAATAGGTAATTTGCATTTCATTTTTAATCGAGTATTTTTCCGAAGCCTTGATTTGAGCTTTTTCGTA
Source organism: Leucania comma (assembly GCA_958295575.1). Lineage (NCBI taxonomy): Eukaryota > Metazoa > Arthropoda > Insecta > Lepidoptera > Noctuidae > Leucania > Leucania comma. Next base: position 13,664,704 of record OY282477.1, on the reverse strand, counting down.
TTTTACAACTTAATTGTGTCCATTAAAATTAAACAAAAACTCTAAACTATTTTATTTTACTTAGGCCTTGCATAATGGGCTCTTATAAAACGTCAAAAGCTAGCGCACGGTTCCAATTGGTCATTTCCTGTGGAAAAAGACAAGCAAGAAATTCCATGATTACTCGTTTTAAACAAAAATATTGTTCCTACAATATTTCCATATTAAAATATGAGATGATAATGCGGACCGGTCAAATTCGTATTCAAAACCACAATAAAAGAGTCTATACAAAAAAAAAAAAAAAACTAATGAACCACGTCTACTGGATCCGCTAATCTTATAAACAAAAATAAAGTACTATTCGTTACTCTTGCTACATTCAAAACAGATTTTAATCATTTTTATTTTGTTTTGTTCGTTTTAATGTAACGTGTAAAAAAAATCGCGAATTCCCATAAAAACAGTGGAAAAATTTAAACGACTCTTAAAGGTTACTAATTTTACGTGTTTGAAGCCGCGGGCGATAGCTAGTAGGTAGATACAAAAAAAGAAACGGTCGGACTCGCGCACTGAGGAATCCGTACAAATTTACCTATGAAATCAGTTTAATTCCTGAATGGAGTTTCAAACATTTTTTTGAAACTCGATTCAGGGTTCAATTTCTGAATCGGGTTTCAAAAAAACATTTTTACGATCCGCAATTTTTTTAAAATTGTTTTTGACGTAACTACAAATTTACAGATATTTTTTTTTTTGCTATACTTGTGCTATGAGACCTTGCTTCATGCCAAATTTCAGGACTTTGATTCCCTTGAAAGTGTCGAAATCACGTTTTTTGCAACATAAACGGCCGTTTCTTTTTTTCGTTAACAAGTTTGATTTTTGTTTACAGCTTCAAGGAACCGCAAACCTGAGTATATGGTTTTAATTTCAACTCGATACCTTCACGCATTTCCGAGATAAAGGGTCCTGACAGACAGACGGACAACAAAGTGATCCTGAAATAGAACCCTTATGGTTCCGTTTTTTCCTCTTGAGTTACGAAACCCTAAAAACTGCTGGACCGACCTAAATATATACATATTTTTTTTATTTCGTTTCGAAACTGGGCAAGCACGTGTGAATTTTTCCTGTCCTAATGCACTTTCCTAAATATATCTATGATATTATTGACACCCCGTGCCATGGGCCAAGCACATAAAGCCATTGGTCCTGTTTCTCATTCAATTTCATAGATCTTCGGCAGTCGTTACAGGTAGTCAGACGCCAGAAAGTCTGACCATAAGGCCGTGTTTACTGAGACGCGGCGCGTTGGGCGTTTCGTCGTACATTGCAGCAGCGGACCGCGTCATCGCTCGCACAAACATAAACATGTGGCAATGTACCGCTTCTCCGTAATCGAGCACTAAGTCTATCCAAGGAGTATCGTGTTGCCCAGTAACTGGGTCATGGAGGTCTGATAGGCAGTTGCTCCATGTAAAATACGGGTATTTTTCCGCATCCGATTAGAGTGGTAGCCGATCCCAATATAGTTTAAAAAGCCTTAGGAGTTGACGTTTTATCCACTCATACGTAAGACTGGTATAAAAAAAAGAAAATAGGAAAAAGGACAGTAAAATAATTAAAAATACTCGTATCACAATTGATCATTTTGTTAGGAATCGCTTCTTAATGGTAACGGAAACGGACTTTCTCACCTCCCAGCCGTCGAGACCTCGACCCTAATTTCCAGCCACCGTAGGCGTAGGCTTGCAGACGACGAGCAATTGGTAGCTCGCCGTCTGACCGTCCGGTCCGAGCTCGAATCACTGACAGTAAAACCGTAGGAGCTCAGCAGGGCCGAAACCTAATGGGAATATAGGTTAGCTTCCGAAATAGAAAAACAGGGGTTCTGAAACACAAGGCGAAAAATGAATCCTAAGCTATTACAGCACCATGAGCAAGTGGTGCGCGTCCTTGGTGCGCAGAGTGTGAGGCAGCTCCAGTACAGTTCTGGGGATGATTGCTGGGAGATTGGATTGCCCTTATATCAGACATTGCTGTAGCAGACATGTTGCTGGCTATGTCCAATAGTATAATTTGTTATTTGTGTATGTTATGTTTTGTTACTTAATGGGTGGTATTGATTGCCTGAATAAAATACTTTTTATTTATTTTTTAAGTCCGCCTTGGTACAGTGTTTTCATTTCCGGGCAGCACCTAGTCCACTGATATTATAAAGCCAAGCCCCGTACAATAGAGTTAGGAATTAGGTAACAGGGGATAGGGCTGCGCTGAATGCGCAAAAAAAAAAGCAGTAATAGTTCATCAAAATTTCAATCATCAGCTGCCTTTTCCCAATCATGTTGGACTCAGACTCCATTCAAACTGTATGATGCTGAATATACCAGTATTCATGGGCAAGTCATCGATATTTCAATGAGCACTCAATATTATATAGCTAGTTAATCTATTGTATGGACGAAGCAGGAAGCTGCCGGGAAATGGAAAAGGATGCATGTGTCTGCTAATAAGTCGTCTGTTTTTATTTATTCTTGAATAATAATATTTTAATTGAAAATTGCAATGAACAAAATTATTTCTTAGGATGTTTTTTTTTTTTTTATAGGCAATTGATTCGTACAACAAAATATGATGGAGGTTGGAAACGTATTTTGTCCACTCTTTTACGTAAATAAAAAAATAACTGGGCAAGTGAGAGGGTTCTGTACAAATTAACATATGTAAATAGCTCAATTACCGATTCGAGTCTCAAGGAATTTTCCGAATCGAAAAAAGTAGTTTTTTTTTTTTGCGACGTAACTACAAATTTACAATTTTCAGATTTATTTTTGTATTTGTGCAATAAAACTTTGCTTCATGCAAAATTTCGAAGTTCTAAATCAATGGGAAGTACCCTATGAATTTAAATTGCCTTGATATTGTCTAAATGTTCGTTTTTTGCGGCTGTATCTTTTTTGTCGTTAACTTAGAACTTTGTTTTTTTTTTCACAGCTTCAAAGTACTGCAGACCTGAGTGTATGTTTTTAATTTCAACTCGATACCTCCAGGGGTTCCTAAGATAAAGGGTCTTGACAGACAGACAGACAGACGGACAACAAAGTGATCCTATAAGGGTTCCGTTTTTTCCTTTTGAGGTACGTAACCCTAAAAATAGGTCAAGTGAAATACTGCGAGCCGATCTCGCACACGCCGGCCGTAGGTAGCTACTTACAATATTGAAAACGCTGACAAAATAACATATAAGAGAACGGCCTTTAATAATATTATAATAATAATATAATAACACAACACAACCGCGAGGTATGCAGTCTCAGGGAATATTTCCTAGCTGCCGACGTGGGTATGCATCGAGATGTAGTGGCAGTGGACAAGGGACTCACACCGCTCTCCTTGGCTAACGAGAACTGGCGCAAACCGGTAGTACTTGACACTGACGATCGCAGGGAAGTATGGCAGAGCAAGGAACTTCACGGACGCTTTTTCCGGGCCCTTCACAGGCCCGATGTAGACCAATTGGCGTCCGTAGCTTGGCTGCGTTTCGGTGACCTCTTTGGGGAAACCGAAGGTTTTATCTGTGCAATTATGGACGAAGTTATCATGACGAATAACTACCGGAGATTTATTGTGAAGGACGGCACGCTTGACATCTGTCGGGCATGTCACCGTCCGGGAGAATCAATTCGTCACATTATCTCCGGTTGTTCTCGTCTGGCTAACGGCGAGTATTTGCATAGGCACAACCTCGTAGCCAAGATTATCCATCAGCAACTTGCTTTGAAATACTCTCTTGTGGGATCGGAAGTGCCGTACTACAGGTATGAGCCCGACCCAGTTCTTGATAATGGTCATATCACGTTGTACTGGGATCGGTCCATCATCACTGACAGGACTATTGTAGCCAATAAGCCTGATATAGTGGTGGTGGACCGAAACGAGAGGCGTGCAATGATTGTTGACATATCCGTTCCGCATGACGAGAACCTCGTGAAAGCCGAGAAAGATAAACAAATCAAGTATATTGACTTGGCTCGCGAGGTTGTCGACATGTGGGAAGTGGATTCGGCGATCATTGTACCGATAGTCGTGTCGGGTAATGGCTTAATAGCCAAGAGCCTCGACCAACACCTTAGGAGGCTCTCGTTAGGCGGCTGGATCAAGGGCTTGATTCAGAAAGCGGTACTCCTGGACACGGCTCGTATTGTTAGGAGGTTCCTTTCTCTGGAGCCCTGACCGCCGGTAGCTTGGACCCTGTTCCCGATACCGGTGGGACACTATATTTTATATTTTTAAATGTTTTTTTTTTTTATATATTATATGTTAAAAATATTTAAAAATGTAAAAAATATGTAAAACAAGAAATAAAGGAAATATAATAAAAAATAATATATAATAAAAAATATTTAAAAATGTAATTTATAGAATAGAATAGAATAGAATAGAATATAACTTTATTGTACACCAAGAAAGTTAATAAACAAAGAAACAAACAAAGAATAAAAGGGAATATAATAATATTTCCACAACTATCACACAACACCGTCTAGTCCCAAGCTAAGCAGAGCTTGTGTTATGGGTACCAGACAGCTGATAAACTTACTTATATATTTTTAAATACATACATATTATAGATAAATAACACCCAAACACAGAACAAATGATCGTGTTCATCACACAAACATTTGTCCTGGGTGGGAATCGAACCCACGACCTCCGGCATAGCAGTTAGGACCACTAACCACTAGATCAACAGGCCAGTCAATACACACAGGCCAGACATACTTTAATACACACTTACTCGAAAACTGCCTTTTATCGCAGTACGATTAGGTTCGATATGGCATGACTCATCACTGGGTTCCGGAACCGCTTCCAGCACAGGCGGCGGGTGTCCCAGCAGTGTCCTGAGCATGATATGCCAATCTGTCAATTTCTCTTTTTATTTATATAGATTTACATATTTAAAATAAATCAGCCCAGCTGTAATGTTCGTTAATTTTTAAGTCGAATCTGTATCCATTAAAGATTGGAATTAATTTGATGCGGATGCAAATATAGATGATAATGTTAGAATTGATGTGAATGCCGCATTTGCGGATGCGGGTGCGCATATCCGTAAGGGTGTTTTTAGTATGGCGAGGATTTCATTATGCATGCAGGATTGCTCCGCACGCGTAGCCCCCGCCATTTTCCTTTACATACAAGTACTTATTGAGAGCAGTGGTGGCCGAGTGGTAACGGCTCCAACTTACAATTAGTAGGCCGCGGGTTCAAGCCCGGCCAGGCGCATTACTTTGTTTTATTTATTTCATCACCACTGCTATCAAAACGGTGAAGGAAAACATCGTGAGGAAACCGGCATGTCCTAGAACCAAAAATTCTAAAACATGTGACATCCACCAACCCGCACTGGGCCCGCGTGGTGAGTTACGGCCCATTCCCTCTCTTAGAGTGCCTGTGTCCCAGCAGTCGGAATATTAAAAGGCTGATGATGATGATGATGATGATTTATTGTAATGCGTGCCCCGCATGTGGAACAATCCCGCATGCGTGATGAAATCCGCACGATATTCAAAAGACCCTTAGTAATAACCTACTGTTAAAATCATCATATCTCTCCTTAGTCTAAAACACTCACACTTTCCAATAATAGTTTATCTGGCAGTTGAAATTACACTAGTTGATTAACTCCGTTATTAATTACTCCTAGATTAAGTCATACCTTGTTAATAATGCTTTTGTTAACAGTCCTAAGGATCCGAAGGAATTTCTTAACTTTCAAATAGTTGATCTTATAAACTATTTGGAAGTTAACAAGAATTTGACGTCATTAAGGTAAGTAATCTTTTCAGAGATCATGGAGTGGACTCAAACAGTTTACAAAGTTAGATTGATTTTCACCGGAATTGTTATATTTCGAGTTGTCTTAATTAGTTGGGAATTTCGGCTCTGGGTGAAGCGAGAGTGCGTGTTAGATTTTTTTTTAAAGAATCTTGCTCCACACTAGGAATACCTCCTATATATATATTTATTTTTTTGTTGGTTATAAACTAGTGTTTGATTGCAATCCCACCTGATGGTAAACAGTGATGCAATCGTTAATGGTGAGTTGCACTAGTTTATTAAGAGCCTATTCACTCTAGCCTTGAAGACACCCAAATTATAATCACAAACAAGAAAGCTCACATACACAAGACACACAGACTTGGAGTCCCTATCTATAGGCCATACAAATATTTGTTCCGTGCGGAAATCGAACCCGCGACACGTAACGCAGCAGCCAATCGCTCAACCATTGCGCCAACCGTGCCGTTAAAAAAAGATTATTTATCGGCAATACAAAAATACCATTTAGAGTTTAAAGTTTAATTTTATGTTCTATATTACCACATAAGTAGATTACTAATTTAAGTTGTAGGTAGTTATCGGTCGTTGCGTACCAACTGCCTACAGGTCATTGGACTCGCCCAGCTGACGTTTACTTAAAGGAATTAATTTCATACATGCGTAAATTAATTCGAGTTTTAGAAAAAAAGGACTTCATTATTTTTTTATCTTTACAAATCGATAGTGTTTCATGTACCGGATCGACCCTCCACAGGTTTAAAACGATCAAAATTTAACGGTGAACAATTCCTCCCCTAAAAAAAAATGCTAGGGATACATGTAGTTAATGCCCCACTTTACAAACTTCCGCTATGGCCATGAGTGTCCATTGTGGTTCATCTGTACTCTCTGATTAATGAACAGTGATTTGTGCAGCCTTTGATCAGCTAATGACTTGTTATGGAGGTGAACTAATCAACATTGATGCGCTAGTGCTCGATTATGGATATGAAACGCGATGATTGTCTCAGTTTGTATTATTTTTAGGGATCCGCACCTCAAAAGGAAAAAAACGGAACCCTTACAGGATCACTTTGTTGACCATCTGTCTATCTGTTAAGACCCTTTATCTCGGGAACGCTTGGAGGTATCGAGTTGAAATTATTATTATTATATACAAGTCTGCGGTCTTTTGAAGCTGTGAAAAAATCAAACTTCTGAGCTAACAAAAAAACAAGATTCGGTCGTTAATGTTGCAAAAAACGTATATTTTGACACTATGTAAATATATGATAATATTAATATTAAAATGTTGCAATGACAAAAATATCAATAATTTACCTAAATAGCAAATTTATGGTTACCCTAGTTTTTTTTTTATGGTAGGTAAAATCATCCAATGACAAATCCCGCCCTTGGGCGGAGCGGGAAGTAGTGTCAGACTCTTACTGACTAAAAACCTACCCCGTTCCTTCGTTGCCTATAGTGCCGGGGCTGAGCCTTCCTCTCAGAAAACGGCCCTTGACCCCAGCAGGCTTCGACCCTGCCTGCCTGCAGCTAGCAGGCTGGGCCTCTACGGTTCGCTGACAGCTCCTTGAGGCGCGCAGGAACAGAACGCGCCGTCGACGACTTGGGCTCGGTCCGGTCGGTTACCGGACGATCGGACAGCGTGCTACCCATTGCACGCCGTCCGCAAGCCCGCGCCTACGGCGGCGGCTGGGGCGAGCGCCCCGTTGCCTCTGCCTGATGCGGTCGGCCTCCTCCTTTGCTAGCATTACTGCTTCGCAGAAGGAGGCGACCGCCTGCCATCCCTCCTCACTACGGACCATGGCCTGAACCAAGGCCTGGCGAGAGAGATCGCTGCCGCCGAGCGCCCCCACGAGGACACGGCGATGCTCCGCCCAGGCGGGGCACACCTCAACAGTATGCTACAACGCATCCTCATGGTTACCCTAGTTAAAATAGGGGTAAGAAAGGGAGTAGGGACACGCCACCTCTTTCTCGTTGTCTTTCATCGGAACGTTTTTCCCCTTTTGCTTGTCAATGAAACATATGAGTATAAAAATAAAGAATAGGGTGTCTCTTACTGTAGTCTCAGTAAGAGTGCACTTTTTGTCTCTACGAAAAAGTGCAATCTTACTGAGACACCTTTAGAGTGTGTAATATTGTTCCGTAAGCAATCCAGTTTGTCCCTACGATATATAAGATCCTTGGACGTTTACCGACTAAAACCAATATGATGTTCATTCAATTGAAACTTTTTCGAACATTCTGTAGTTATAGCCGACAGCGCCCTTACAGTTTTGTTGATCTCTCTTTGAGCCGCAAATGTAACACAGCGCTCCTTACAGGACAGCGAGCTAGCCATTGCTTCCACAAGCCGCGTTTACCTAGGCCGGGAATAGCCCTACTACTCCCGTTGCCCGAGGCGTCTATATGGCGATGAGGATTCAACCACCTCCTTCACTCAGATAATTACTCTGCAGAAGTAAAGCTTGCATACATAACCAAACTGCCTTAATGAGATGCAACAACTAAAGGCAATATCTTTCTCCAGTCACTTATCACATCTAATTAGAAACCACCAGGTAGTAAACTGTATTTCTTGGTTAGCAACAAACAATAAATTGTATAATATGAACCAACGACGCATCGAGATGAGATTTATATCAAAGATCCTGTAACAGTTAGGGACGAGAAAGATTCATCGAAAACTCTACGAGATAGTATCGATAAATAAGTTTTTTTGTTTCAGGGGAAAATGAAACTCAAGAGTTGACTGTGTAAGAGATGTGATAAAGGATGCTGACAGCAAAATATACGTTATAGCCTTTGATCAAATCTAAACAGCGGAAGATAGGTGACTCACATCTAGCGCGTGGACCGCTGAAATTGTGTTTATGTGGCACAATTTCACATCGGTCGCAACATCACACACATTCGGCGACTAACGCTATTTCGCTCACACGGCAGGCCGGCTCTTATCTCTGTCCTTGTCTATCAGTGACTACGTCGCACGGTAATGTAGATGTGTGAGTTTCAAGTCCAGTTTTTCCGATTGCGATGGCTACAATCTGCTATGTGATTTATGCTATACACAAAAGTGGGGATTCTCGTACCCAAAATGCAACTGTATTAACAAGAGAGAGTTTTAGTCGGTAACAGTCAGACATGGAAGAAATTATTTGATGAAGTTCGATCGGAATGAAATCGTAAAATAGTCGCATTAATACCGTTGGTGCTTACTCTTCGATTTTGCATAGCTACGATCGCAGTACAGTGTGGATACAGACGCGACGTAAAACCGACTTGGTCACGTTAATAGTGATGCAGAATCAATACAGTTGCGTGATGCAAAGGCGACAAATGTTTAAATGAAGCGATGCAACGACGAGTTACCCAAACGTGCTACTTAGTCGATGCAAAAAATTCATCGCCATCATCAGACCCAAGTGTCAATATAACGCACGGTCCTGTGCGTCTCGGATCATTCATCATCATCATCACATCTATTGGATTCTCGCTACCATCACTAGGTCATCGGTCCTACGTGTAGAAGGTCTGCCAACACTGCGTCTTCCGGTACGTGGTCGCCACTCCAGAACCTCCAGGGCCAAATGATCATCTGTTCTGCGAGCAATGGGCCCTGCCCAATGCAACTCACGAAAAACAAAAGGTAAATCTTACCTTTTTAATCGATATAGGTTTCAACGTTTCTGTGCACAACACTATCCATCCATGTCTCAGGCACGCAAGTGCCTTCGAAGATAATGCATACAATATCTTAGGAACAAGATAGAGATACGTCTAGCTCAGTGAAATACTAGTACTATTTAAATTTGTTTATTATAATACATAATTAAAATCAATACTTTTTCAACATTAAAACATCGGAAAACATAGATAATAACCATTATCTGAATGTTTTAATCAAGAAAATACAAATATATACTTCAAAACTAATAAATATTAAAGCTTAATAGGTATATACACAAACTAAAAATAATAGTATGTACAAACGGGTCGAAAAAAAAAACTCATAGGGCATCCAAAAAAAACATCCACATCGATATCAACGGGAAAAGTGCCCAGAAAGCTGGAAGAAAATTATTCAAGAAAATTAGATTAATATTGATAGACTCTTTCTTGACCTATAGGGTGACTGGTAATTAGTGAACGATACTTAAATACGTGATTGTAGTCATGATAACAAACAACTTTTAGTACGGGATCAAACCTGAAATCCCGAAAAAATCTGCCAAGTTCAGTACAAGTTGTTTAGTAGTAAAAGTTGGTTGTTATTCAATTTAAATTAAATTTTATTACTCTTAATTATAGAGGGGCGCGCCACAATCGAGGCGATAAGGCCCATCCTTGAGGCATGGCTGGAAAGACCTCACGGCAGTCTTAACTTCCGCACGACGCAGGTCCTAACGGAACACGGAAAGTTTGAGTTCCTGTTCCGGATTCGTGCGGAGGATTCGCCCGGGTGTCGCCACTGTGCGGAACACCCGGAGGACACGGTGGAGCATACTGTAGAGGTGTGCCCCGCCTGGTCGGAGCATCGCCGTGTCCTCGTGGGGGCAATCGGCGGCAGCGATCTCTCTCGCCGGGCCTTGGTTCAGGCCATGGTCCGTAGTGAGGAGGGATGGCAGGCGGTCGCCTCCTTCTGCGAAGCAGTAATGCTAGCAAAGGAGGAGGCCGACCGCATCAGGCAGAGGCAACGGGGCGCTCGCCCCAGCCGCCGCCGGGATTCCGATCCCGATTTCCGGCCACCGTAGGCGCGGGCTTGCGGACGGCGTGCAATGGGTAGCACGCTGTCCGATCGTCCGGTAACCGACCGGACCGAGCCCAAGTCGTCGACGGCGCGTTCTGTTCCCGCGCGCCTCAAGGAGCTGTCAGCAAACCGAAGAGGCCCAGCCTGCTAACTGCAGGCAGGCAGGGTTGAAGCCTGCTGGGGTCAAGGGCCGTTTTCTGAGAGGAAGGCTCAGCCCCGGCACTATAGGCAACGAAGGAACGGGGTAGGTTTTTAGTCAGTAAAAGTCTGACACTACTTCCCGCTCCGCCCAAGGGCGGGATTTGTCATTGGATGATTTTACCTACCATAAAAAAAAAAAACTCTTAATTATAGAAAAGTAACACACAAAAAAAAAAACTAATTTCTGTTCTTTAATTAAGTTTTATTTCTAGTTTCGGTTATATTATAGTTATTTCTTCAATATTTTCGTTTTTCTACGAATAAGACAGCAAATTTGAAGCTATGCCAACTGCTGTAGAAATCTCGTATTTGAAACCTTATCTGGCCTTATCCAAGTATTTAAGAAGCAATTTGGAGCCATCAATCAGCTCAGTGATAAGCAACTATTCGTCAGAGATATTCACGGACAAACGACACCAGATATTAGCGAACTATAGCGATAGTATAGATAAACTTAGTTTTAACTGCCTCGGCGATCTGAGAGCTTGGGGTCCTAAGTTCAATGCCCTGTTAAGGTAAAAGCGCTTTTTTTATGGTAGGTAAAATCATCCAATGACAAATCCTGCCCTTGAGCGGAGCGGGAGATAGTGTCAGACTCTTACTTATTAAAAACCTACCCCGTTCCTTCTTTGCCTATCATACCGGGCCGACCCTTGACCCCAGTAGGTTTCGACCCTGCCGGCCCGCAGCAGGCTGGGCCTCTACAGTTTGTTGACAGCTCCTTGAGGCGCGCGAGAATCGACTGATCCGGTATCGGTATTACTATCCGAGCAAAGCCGCGCATGGCCAAAGACGGTTTATTTTTTAATTTCATGTAGATAATACTAGTTCTTTACAATTTTTAAGGTAAGATCTTTTGGTCAGCGCGGCTTTCCGTAAAAAAATATTAAAGGTTTACTTTCATAAATCTTTTTCTGAAAAATTTAAAATACGGCAACTGAAGAAACTCAAGTCGGTTTTAATCAGTAAAGGTTTGACACTCCCTCTCGCTTCTACCAGCCTCTCGCTTCTACCAGAGCAGAAAAAATAAATACACGTTTACATACTTATTTAAGATGAACAGATTTTTTTTTGAGGTGAGACATCAAATGACTTTTCCCACTCTAGGGAGGAGCGAGAAAGTGTGTTAGACTTTTACTCACTTGTGTTCTTTCACTATGTTACCCTTTGCGTTCCAGGGACGCGGTAACTCTGAATAATCCCGTGGCCCTGACTAATATTTTCGGTGAGAAATCATCCAATGACTTCTGCCGTTTATTGACAAAAACCACACCTATGTTCCTTCTTTGCCCTTTACGTTCCAGGGCCACGAGATTCCCTTTCATGAGTCAACCTATGGCCCCTGACCCGTCTACCTTAGAGTGGTGCAGAAACATAACATGGCAGATGCAACGCAAGGCAAAGAAGGAATACAGGAATGGGTCCTATATTCCTTCTTTGCCTTGCCTTCCAGGACCCTGAGTTTTCCTTTCAGAAGCGAACCCTTGAGTCCTGGAATAATAGCTGTTATTATTTTAATAATAAATAAACTACGTATAAATTCTCTATAAAGTAAACCTCAAACAAAACATTAAAGTACAATTTTAGCAGAGTTTCCATACTGGTAAAGTGACAATAATCTAATAATAAGTCGAGCGAGGCAATACGCTGACATTGTGAGGAGACGTCGGCCGACGGGGCGCGTGTGTCGCTCCCTCGGACAACGGCGATGTTGTTCCCAAAGTTTTAGCGCAAATCACGATTTTTATTGAAGTTTGAGTGTTTATTTTATAACAATTAAATCCTACTTTAGGAATTAATCGTGTTCAGCTATGGTATTCGCAACGCGGACTTTCGCGGTGTACACCGCAACGCAAAAAAGAACGGCAGTCGGCACTGCCGATTTTAGCTACGCAGCCCCGCAACGCGATTACCTATATGTTTCGGCCTCAAAAGACTATTCTCTTCTTGGTGTTTAAACAGGCGAGCAACTAAGTAGTACCCAAAGCTTTACTCAAGATTTTTTTTTATTACAGTCTTCCTTATCTTCAAGAAAGAAGTTCTCTCTCTGAGGTACAGTTCAGTCTTGCCTAAGACTTTGGTATCAAATCAAATTACATTTGCTTACATTTATCAATGAAAGTCGCGTGAAAGTCGATCTCTTCATAGAAACTTTCAACCCCCATTTTAGCTCCTTAGGTTTGGGGTTTCGTAAAACCCGTTCTTATCGGATTTTTACACCCTATAAGGAACGTATCCGCCGTATAAATTTTAAGTTTGTAAGTGTTATAGTTTCTAAGATTAATCAGTGAGTGGTATTTTGCTTTTATAAATATATCCATACTAATGTTATTGGACTATGTTTCTTAATAGCTACAACCTAGGGGGCTTTAAGTCAAGAGTGAATAGGTTACTTCTAGGCAAGCCTGCTCTATCGTCGGCCACACCATCGCTTACCATCAAGTGAAATAGTGGTTAAGCGCGCGAAAAATATATAAAAAGGAAAGATAAACGATAAACTCAAAAAGCACTGGACCGATTTTTAAAATTCTTTTATCAGTTGAGTGCTACTGTGTCACTATATTGGCTTTTTGTCCCAATTTCCTGTAAAGCCAGTTTTGAAGCGACATTGTTTCTTTAACAGAGGGGTCTGCAAAGGAATTCGAACGTTCGCACTTTACAAACAAAATTGGGCGACGGACTTCGGACCAAGTATTCCAAATTATTTTGGCCCTAATAGAAGTTATTGTGTATTGTGTGTAGGTTGAAATACCTAATCAAAATCTTAAGGTCCATGGTTTAATCTTTGTAACCTAGATTTATATTTCTCGTCAACAGAGCTAAGTATTTTAATGCAAAAGTGTCAGTCCGACCTCAAAACAACCATACTCGGAGGTTTTTTGCATAAATATTGATACTATTAAAAAGCATGTTAGGTATATGACTGTACTCAATCGAGAACATCAGTGACCTCTAATGGGTTGACTACGTTGAAGACAGAATTGAACTAGAAAAAATGGCATCCTCAGCGCGAAATTCTTTATCATGTTTTCTTCAACTATTTTTTATTTTAATTTATTAATCGTTCCTTTGTATCGTATCCGTGTTATTATATAGACAAGTTTGAGCACCAGAGTCTGTTATAATTAGCTTACGGCATGCCAGCAGGAACCTGGTCTTATGTAAACTGTGTGTGGACTGCTCACAATCTGATTACTTTCTACCCATTGTTTATTTACTCTTTGTTGTTGACGAGGTGTACGTTTCTTTTACGAGAAATGTAAAAGTGAAATGTCTGGTTTTAAATATCCTCAATGTTTTATTTTAATTTAATCGTAATGTTTGAAGGGGATGAATATACTAAACATTAACAATTTGACGGCACGTATATCACAGTGTTTGAACGATTGGCTGTTGAATCATGTGCCGCGGATTCGATTCTCGTTCAGAACGAATATTTAAATGGCCTACAGATAGGTTCCGGGTCTGGGTGTCTCTTGTATGTAAGTTTAACTACGAGTTAACGTACTCACATTACAGGACTAGTTTACAGGACGACTTAGTGTGGGGCTAAGTTATTAAAAAGAAAGACAAACTGTCATTCAGGAGGGATACATGAGGAATAAATATATACTGTTTATTTATTAAGTATTACTAAAAAGTACACAATACAAATCTTCAACCAAATAATGAATAAATTAATAAATTATTTCGAAAGTAACATGTGCAGAAGGAATAATTGTCAAACAAATTGGTCTTCAACGTAGTCTTTAAACTTATAATATGCTGTGTTGACGAACATAATATTTCTGCTATACGTTACACGGCAATTTTGGAACACTTGGATCTTTCATTTCATTTATTTTAGTATATGAAATGAAAGACCATCCAGTTTTTTTTTGTAGGAGAACATCAAATAACATCACTTGCTGTGGTTGGATCAAGAAGGAATATCAGACTTTTTCTGACTAAAACTCACCCATATTCCTGCAGTTGCCCTTTGCGTTCAAGGGCTGCGCTGACAATTTCGAGTAACCCTTTTTTTATGATTAGCATCTACCTACTCACTTGATGGTTCCTCGAAGTATTCACGCTTGACTAAATTAACTATAACTTGCTCATAAGATTTCTGTTGAAAATGTAACAAGCTCAGACATTAAAGTGAGTACCATAAAGAGATAGAAATAAAATTAAGAAACTACATTATAATAATATAAAATGAGTAACTGTTTTTTTTCAGGATTTCATTTAGGTACAAGTTAACTTAATTGCATAATTATAATTCCTTTATCTTAAACTGAAATTAAAACTAATAAATTCTTTATTAATTTAGGAGTCATTTGACCGGTTGCCAGAACAACAGTAGCCTAGTGATAACGTCCCCGACTTACGAGTTTTAGGTCGCGGGTTCAAGCCCAACCAGGCGCATTACTTTGTATAATTCATTTCATCACCACTTCTTTCTAAACGGTGAAGGAAAACATCTTGAAGAAACTGGCATGTCCAATAACTGAATATAGCACTGGGCCCGCGTAGTGGATTACGGTCCATTCCGTTTCTTAGGGAGGAGGCCTGAGTCCCAGCAGTGGGAACATTAATAGGTTGATTATGGTATGCTATGGACCAGTTAAAATAAACGTATCTTATCCTGGTAGAATTAGTGTTAATTTAAATTATTTAGCGAAACTTTACACTACAGACATCGTTGGAGCAGACTAATTTTAATTTAGTCAAGAGAGAGTTAGTTACTCTTAAGCATCCGTGCTTCAACGTCGACCACATAGTCACATACCATTAGAGGATATACCAGTCAAGAGCAAACTCATCAATAATATAAAAAACTAGGCAAGTGCGAGGTGGACTCGCACACTGAGGGGTCTGTACAAACTAACTTATGTAAATAGTTCAATTCCCGAATTGAGTCTCTAAGATTTTCCCGAATCGAAAATAGTGCTTTTTTTGTGACATAACTAAATATTTTTAGTTTTCAAATTTATTGTCATACTTGTGCTATATAACCTTGCTTCATGCCAAATTTCAGACCTCTAGGTCAACGGGGAGTACCCTATGAATTTTGATTCCCTTGAGAGTGTCGAAATATACGTTTCTTGCGATCTTATACGAGTATTTTGACTTTATATGCTGACCTAGGCTGTATCTTTTTTCCGTTTACTAAGTATGATTTTTTCACAGCTTCAAGGGACCGCTTACCTGAGTACCTATATGATTTTAATTTAAACTCGACACCTCCATGCGTTCTCGAGATAAAGGATCTTGACAGACAGACAGACAGAACACAAAGTGATCCTATAAGGGTTCCGTTTTTTTCCTTTTGAGGTAGGGAACCTCAAAAAAATGTCTTCATACAAATTTCATAGAGTCAAAATAGAAACTAATAGACTGATATGATGGTCTTTTTAATTCTACTTAGGACTTTTAATGAATGCTCAAATCAACTTCTGAGAAGTCTAAACGTTAAATTAACACTGAAATAAATCCAATAAAGCTGATTTTTAGGGTTCCGTACCCAAAGGATAAAAAAGAAAACCTATCGCTAAGATTTCACTGTCCATCTGTCTGTCACCAGGCTGTATCTCATGAACCGTGATAGCTGAACAGTTGAAATTTTTACAGATTATGTATTTCTTTTGCCGCTATAACAACACATAATAAAAACAGAATAAAATAAATATTTAGGTGGGGCTCCCGTACAACAAACGTGATTTTTTGCCTTTTTTGCTCAATATTAATATTGTAGGTACGAAACCCTTCATGTACGAAACCAACTGGCACTTGGCCAGTTTTTTAGTTTCGCTTCTGCGGCCGTAGAACCAAAAATTGGAAGAAAGTTATCTTACCAAGAATGGCGCAAATTGTGTGAAAAGTTTCAGTAACCCAAGTAAATTAGATCAGAGGGTGAGAAAAACTGATATTATGATTTCGGATCACTATGTTTTGGTAAGATTTTATGATATTTTTTTAAACTGTGAAGCCCCAAGAGGACACCGGTGTCCGCCACCTATTGTCTTTCTATTGTGTCTCTAATTACGGTATATCTAACGTCAAAGGAGGGGTGTTATAAGTTTGACCGCTAATTGTGTATGGTCTATCTGTGGCAATGCAGCTCCTAAACGGGTGAACTGATTTAAATGCGGTTTGTATCTGATCGGAGCAGTGGTGGCCGAGTGGTAACGGCCACGACTTACGAGCTGTAGGTCGCGGGTTCAAACCCAACCAGGCGCAATACTTTGTGTAATTTATTTCATCACCACTGCTATCAAAACGGTGAAGGGAAACATCGTGAGGAAACCGGCATGTCCTTCCGAAATCCGCATTGGGCCCGCGTGGTGGATTACGGCCCATTCCCTGTCCTAGAGAGGAGGCCTGTGTCCCAGCAGTGCGAACATTATAAGGCTGATGCTTGTATCTGATAGCAGATTTTCTAGTAATACGTTTTATCAGAATTAGTTTAGCCGTTTACAAGTTAGGTAACAGTGGAAATGAACCACAAGCGTTTGCAATTAATAATATTAGTACAGTCATTTGGTTCGAAAAATAGTGTTTACCTGGTCAACATACACAAAATGTGAAGATATGGCCGTTTATACCCCGTCTATGCGCTTATTTTGACAATCGCAAGATAATCAAAACCTATCAGGTACTTCTCAAGGCACACCATAATCAAGACGGTAAGTCCCCTCTTTGAGGAGTCAGAAGAGTGGCTGGAGCGGCAACACGGCGTCCTCACCTTCCGCATGACGCAGGTCCTCGCCGGACCTGGCAAATTCAGAAGGTTCCTGCATCGGAACCAGGCGGAAGAAACGCCTGGGTATACCCATTGTGATTACCGCCCGGAGGACACGGCGGAGCATTCAGTGGAGGTGTGCCACGCTTTGGCGGAGGCGGCAATCGGCATCAGCGACCTCTTGCGCCGGGCTTGCTTCAGGCTATGGTCCGCAATGAGGAGGAATAGCAGGCGGTCGCCTCCATCTGCGAAGCAGAGGAGGAGTCCGCACGCGTGAGGGAACGAACGGCCTCACTCCCTGTCCGCTGAGATTCTGACTCCGACTACCAGCCACAGTCTGTAGACGCGGGCTTGCGGTTATCGAACAATGGGTAGCTTGCCGTCCGGACTTCCGGTAACTGACCGTACCAAGCCCAGTCATCAGCAGCGCGTACCAGTGAGTCAGCAAACCGTAGGGGCCCAGCAGGGCCTATGGCCGATATCAAGGTACACGGGGAATTTCTGAAAAGTAAACCCGTAGTCCTAACCCTGCAATGGGCAAATGCAGGACACAGGTTTGGTTTTAGTCAGTAAAAGTCTGACGCGCCCGGGACCCACTCCGCTCAGACCGGGAGAAGTCATTGGATGATTTCAACCCTTAATAAAAACCTGCTACTTCCAGTTGACCTAGAAACGGGCATGAAGCAAGGTACAAAAGCACAAGTAAAGAAAAACACACATTATTTTTTGCAATAGGGAAAAATCTTTGAGACACTATTCGGGAATCGAACTTTTTACACAGGTAGGTTTTGTACGAAACCCTCGT
This sequence comes from Leucania comma, assembly GCA_958295575.1. NCBI lineage: Eukaryota > Metazoa > Arthropoda > Insecta > Lepidoptera > Noctuidae > Leucania > Leucania comma. The sequence continues at coordinate 13,646,389 of OY282477.1, read as the reverse complement.
TGCGCGATTCCGACTCGCATTTGACCGGCTTTTTCTTTTTATTGATGTATTTTTATTTTAGTTATTCGATAGAGATTATTTGTGATTTTTTTTTGTTTGTCTTGAGCGAAGTCTCAAATTTTTCATTTTTTTATTTTAACTGCACTGCAAATTACCAAAATAAATTCAAAGGAAAAAAGTATTATTTTTAATAATAGACCTTAAAGCTTGGAAACAAAATAAAATACTCGGCTATGTATTTTTTAAATACGCGGTTCGCAATCCGAAAATTTTAAGAATTCCTTTTTGTGCCTCTGAGCAATGAAGACATTGTACTTGGTAAAATGTCGTAGGTTTAGATCTCAAAGTAATAATTTAAAAAGCTTCGACGAATAACTTGCAAATTCCAGTTTACTTTTACTGGTTCTAATGGTTACAAGGGAACTCCAGAAAAGCTTACAATTTCAAATTGATTTGTAACATTGAATATTTGGGTTCTTTTCTTGGACGTTGCTGACTCACTGTCATCATGATCATCATTTCAGCCAAAAGACGTCCACTGTTGAACATAGGCCTCCCCAAGCGTCGCCACAATGGCAGGTCCTGTGCGTCTCTTATCCATCGGACACCAGCGACCCTGACCAGATCATCGGTCCACCTTGTGGGAGGCCTTCCAACGCTGCGTCTTCCGGTACGCGGCCGCCACTCAAGAACCTTTCGGCCCCAACGGCCATCTGTTGTTATTAAGTGGCAATGGGCTGGGCACATTGCACGCAGGACTCACTGTGATAAATGATATTTATTTCGCAAATAGGTTTAAAAAAATTCTTTTACCACGTCAATTTTTTCCGTCAGTTTAAACTAGATGAGGCTGGTGTTTCCTAGCTGACTGAGAAGAAGCACCAAAACAAAGTCAAGTTTCAAAGTCCTTTAAAGTCTATACAGTTAACGTGTGATGGTCAAATCATATTTATGATGACCATGCCGATTAGTGTCTAAGATGGTCTGATAATAAAAACAACACAGATTTGAGTGAACCTGTTTATTCAGCGCAAGCGTTTGTCAGTATTATTCCGTGATTTACTCGAATATTTCACAAAACTTGTTCAAGGAAATATGTGTTATTATTTTAAAACCCTTAAAGTTTTTGAGAAAAATAGTCATTATTTAGAATCTCGATTAAATGTATTGATGTTATTTTTTATATTTTTAATATATGAGTACATTATGGAGGGCCAAAGTTCACGTAAAATTGCAGAGTTTTCAGAGGTCTTTACTGGATTAGTTTTACACAATTTTATATTTTTATTTTCTTAGAAGCCTAGATAACATCCACAAGATATCTGTGTATCCAAAATATTTTAAGAAAGATGTGTAATAACATCATAATCACGTAAAAGCGGCTGTATGAAAATATACCTCGAGTTGGCCGCACTTAACCCTACCTCTTCCATCGGATTGTGGGACTGTCCTAGTCGCCAGGCTCGTGAATTTGCGACTGGCTACTCCATTTTGTTTAGCTCTTCAATCCCCATAAATAACAGAAGAGCTGACGAGATGGAGTATTTGGTCGTGGATGTATGTGTAGCAGAATAAATGCATGATTATTTGTCGAATATATCCGACGGAGGCGGTTAAAAGGTTAAAAGTAATTAAACTTCGGAACTTTAAGGTCAGGTTCTAAGTACTCCTTTTAATTCTTTTTAAACCTCTGGAAATTCACAAATATAAAAGAGAAAACCATGAAAAAATACTTTACTAAAATTGATTTTAAGACCAACCGTCGGCCAAAAATAAATAAGAAAGGTGTGCAATAAAGAAATAAATAAATAAAAACTAAAACATGATATAAATTAGTTGGCAGTGATGACATATGGTTCCGAAACGTGGTCGCTTATAATGGGCCTCATTAAAAGACTTAAAGTCACCCAAAGGGCAATGACAGCACTAACTGTAAATATATTTGCACGCCATGTAATGCAGGATATGCTGAAAAAAAATTACTGTAACACCTTATGTACCATATTCTAGCAAATAAATATTTTGATTGATTTAATGGAAAGGGCTATGCTCGGAATTTCGTTGCGTGATCGAATCAGGAATGAGGATATCCGCAGGAGAACCAAGATTACCGACATAGCACGAAGAATTGCCAAACTTAAGAGGCAATGGGCAGGGCACATTGCTCGCAGAACGGATGGCCGTTGGGGCCGGAAGGTTCTGGAATGGCGGCCACGTACCGAAAGACGTAGCGTTGGCAGGCCTTCTACAAGGTGGACCGATGACCTGATAAAGGTAGCAGGAGTCCGATGGATGTGAGACGCACAGGACTGTTCGTTGTGGCGACGCTTGGGGGAGGTCTATCTCCAACGGTGGATGTCTTTCGGCTGAAATGATGATGATGATAAATTAGTTGACTCGATAAAAAAAAAATCGTATCTGACCCTTACTTACGACCTAAAACGTGTATGTCTACGAGATTACGTCACGGAAATATTTGAAAATTACATAAAATAATAAAGCTTGTTTTATAAAGGGGCCTCGCAAAAACAAAACTCTTGAATTGTTTTTTTTTTTTATAAAAATCCACATAGACCCAGGGCCCAAGCAGAGTTCATACAAAATACTCACTGACTACAACCGGCTCTTAATGTGATTCATAAAATCTGTTAATTCTTGTTCTTTGCGCGCCTTTTAATAATGTTTTCCTGGAAGGACTTTCCTTCCGGGTAGGAACTTTTTCCCAAGTCTCGAACGAGCCCCCATAGCTACAGATGATGTGCACGTATCCAAAACATCTCCTCAGCTATTTACGGACCGTACTCGATGAGTAAACCAATATTATGTAACTGAAGTACCATCTATATAAGTACATATAGATAAAATTGAATTTTCTGTTTGTAGTATAAAAATAACATTATATAACTAAATGCATATGAAAATATATTCGAAACCCACGACAAAAATGTAATTTTTAACATTTTTGTCTGTTTGTTTGATTTTTCCGGCTAATCTCCAAAACGGCTAAATAAATTTCGCTGAAACTTTCATTGATCGGTAGCTGTTGTTGTAACAAGTCATTTGAGCTACTTTTACTTCAGGAAAAGAATTAGAATTCCCAGCAAAAATACAACTTTTTGAAATTTTGACCAAATGCGTTGTGCTGTTTTACAAGTCGACAAACGAAGTCACGGGCACCGGCTAGTTGGTAAATAAAGGTCCAAATAGCCGGGAGGCTTGGGTCCATTTAATCAATATAACTCCATTAATGGAGGAGCATGTGGCTAGAATAATAAATAATAACTGCACGGATCGCTTCCCCCAGGCGTTGGGAATCGCAGGGCGAACCCAAGTTGTGAAAGACAAGCAATGGGTAGCTCGCGGTGCGGTCGTCCAGTAGGGACAAGAAAACATCGTAAGGAAACCGGTATGTCCTAGATGCACAGAACCATCGTTGTGGCAACACTTCATATAACCAGAAGTGGATCGTAATTATTCCTCAATTTTTCCCTCTAAAGGGGGAGGGGGTATCAGACTTTTACTGACTTAAACCACACCAATGTACAGTCAGTTGCTCTTTGCGTCCAGGTCTAAGAGTTTCTCTTTCAGATGTCGGCCATGAGGCCCATGACATCTCTTTGAGGAGTGCATGGAACGCTACTCGCCGTAACCTTTAATCAATATCTTTAATGTATTTATATTTAAACAAAAACCGCAAGCTCTACAGGCAGTAGGACAGATATTTACTTATTAGTAATAAATATGCCATAAGATGTGGCATATTGCATTTCAGTACATGACTTTTATTAAGTGGGGCAAAGTTCTATATAGTTTCTAGCATTGTCCTTTCTTGCACTAGAAGCGTTGAAGATCTTCATTCACAAAAAGCGATTATCGAGTCTGACATTGGTATACGTCTAGCCGGTAAGCTGTAAGGTACGTGAGTCCTGACAATGACTTTGACTGTCACGTACTACAAAGTGAAGCCACATACAGCCCTGATGCGCCATTACAGCGATAATTCTTTTAATGGAAGGTTTTCATGAGTAGAAGGCTAGTTCTGCTCAATTTGCCTTTAAAAATATAGCCTAGCTCTTGGAACCCTTTACCTCCTCTTTTTTAGGCACTCTTTCTTAGGTGGGATATTACCAAATAATATCTCCTGCTCTGGGTGAAGCGAGAGAGTTTCAGATTTTTACTGAACCCACCCGTGACCCTTTTTTTATAGGTGAGAAAATTATCCAATGACATTTCTGCGCCCTTGGTGGGGTAGGAGATAGTGTCTGACTTTTACTGACTAAAAACCCACTCCTGTTCCTTCGTTGCCTTTCATAACGGGGTTGAACCTTCCTTTCAGAAACCGATTCTTGGCCCCAGTAGGCTTCGACCCTGCTGGGCAACACCTTGAGATGCACATGGTATACTACGCGCACTCGCATCCTCAAGCCCGCGCCTACGATGGCCAGAAATCGGGATCAGAATCCCGGCGGCGGCGGCCCAGGTGTGAGGTCCTTTGCCTCACGCGTGTGGCCTTACGCGCGTTGCACCCGTGGTCCTTCAGTTCCCTGTTGTCCTTCAGGTATAAGCTGAAAGGGCCCTTATGGACTATGGGCCCTTTCAGTTTTGCTGACTTTTATTTAAGACGCGCGTAAAATACTACTCACCGTCGATTTTGGCTTGGTGCTTACCGGACGATCGGATGGCGAGTTTATGCATTGCTCGTCATCAAAGTCCGGCTGAAAATCGAGGTACTGTCAGACATAACCTAATTGTGCATTGCTTTGCAAGTTATTTTGGCGGTCGGAAATCGAGGTACTATCAAACATGCACCACTTTTAGTCCAGTCAAATTAGACCAAAAAATAGGGGTAAAGTTAAAATAATTCGCACCCAGCTGAAAATTGGTAGGATTGTTCAGAACAAATAATAACTGAAATCTAAAAAGTCCTCATCGATCCGACAGCTGGAAAAAAAAATTCGTGGTCAAAGGTCACAAAAACGACTTTTTCGGGATTTTCAGCAAAACTGTAAATTTTATCATAAAATTAACTGAGACAAAATTTTAGATCAGCAGGTCTAAAAAGGCCAAATTTGTAGAATCATAATATGAATCATATTTTTTTTTTAAGGCAATATTTACAAGGAATATGATTCTGACAAGGCAGTGAATTGAGTATGATTCGACAAAGTGCAACCATTTTACGAACATTAGAACAATTGCTTATGATCTGCTAGGAATTCGGAATATGATTTGCTCTAGATGAATTGCACATGTGACGTTTTTAGGCCCGCAGATAATTACATACAAAAATGTCTAAGTAGAAAGACACAGTCAGACAGACAGACAGACGGACAACAAAGTGATGCTATAAGGGTTCCGCTTTCTCCTTTTAAGGTATGGAACCATGCCTTGAACCTTCGATGTCTAAATTGACCGGACTATTTGCAAGTTTTTTCATTAGTTGAAGAGCAAAATATCAAGAAAACATACGCAAGCAAGATGTTCATCTTCTAACTTTAATAATGTCAAAGTTAATTTGTCTAAAACAAAAACAATTCAAGAAACACAGACCACCCGCATTCACTCCAGTCCGTAGCCGACAATAATTTATATAATGGACAAAATTATACGAAAATGTTATATAACACAAAAAGTGTTCTTTGAAAACCACTTGGATTTTCTAAACTCTTTCAGAAAGAGTTTTTCCATGTTACAAAATGGTTGGATCCTGTTAAATCAGCATTTATGTTATTACATTTTTAACGACACTTTTTTGGATATAGACTAAGGCTTAGTACGTACTGTGACTAAAATCAGTCACTGAAAAAATCGCTAATGCGTGCGCTGGTATAGAAAGCCATGTGTGTTACATTTTTTTGCGATTTCAGACCTGCGGCAAAACGCGAGCGTTTAATTGCAGTGCGTGTTAGGCCTAAATGAACCTTGGCAGAATGAACCTTGAAAACATTTTTCCAGATTGTGAGGTCGTCCAGGAATCGTATTATTTGTCAATGTTACGTCATAGGGGCTACATCTGTTCGCACCTTGTTTGCCGATGACGAACAATTGGTAGCTCAGTGGTATCGTGATCGCAAGCGCGACTGCTGAGTATGGGATCCTTGGTTCGATTCCTGGTCTGTCAAAAAAGTTCTATTGGGTTTTAGGAATTACTTTGTTGGTGCTCGGATTTTGAAAGTAATGGACACCTCCGTGCCTCAGAGAGCACGTAAAGCCTTTAGTCCTTTGCTTCGACCTATCGGACTATGGGGGTAAATCAACAGAAATCTCTGTTCCTTTACTCTCGCACCTGTGTTTGCGCACGCACTTGTGTACTTACTATTCTCCTGCGTATTTAGCTAATCTCTGTTGAGATTGGCGATTGTGATTGAAATTCAGTTCCAGGGGTTTTCTCTTTTGTTCACTGCAAAATGCTAAACTAATACTATAATTGAGTAGAGATCTTGAGTAATAACTGCAGAAGAGCTCTAGTAACCTGTATTTCAGATTACAGATTGTTCACAAAGTTTACTTTAAAATTAGCTTATATTAAAACATAGTCATAAAAAACATTTGCGATGGAAAAAAAAGCCCTATGATTTCCAAAAGGTTTTCTCGGTGTTTAAATGGTAGATTGAGCACAGTAAAAATGGAAAAATGAAAAACATAATACGGTAAAAGCTCCAAAAGATAACCCCGCTTATTGCTCATTACGAATTGTTGATATAAGCCTCGGTTTCCTAACTGTACTTCCTTTTGCGAGAGGGGAGAGTGTTGTGCTGTTCAGTTAAAATCTTGCCGTAAAAATTTACGCTATTATTTTTACATAGAGTTAAAGTTGGTGCGTTCGTTTATAGGTAATGAGTTTCAAAAACGATTCAGTAATTGAAGCAATTTTGAAAATTCTTTCACCATTAAAAAGACCAGATTATTTCTGAATGACAAATGAAAACGACTACATATATTTTCTAAACCAAAAAAATTTGTCGTCCAGCGTCGTGAACTGTCATTCCACTTATATTAGAGATTGAAAACTCACTCTTCGTTTAAGTTTTCAATGTGATGTTGTTACGAATAGATGAGTTGGATTTTGCCGTCTGAATTACAGTTCGCTGCAATCACTAATCGGTCCAAAAAGCGCTATGGGTAGGTAGGAAATTCACTTAATTTTGTTTTACAAGCTTTTATTTAGTTTCACCTGACCGATGTTTGTCTGTGATCAAATCTTGCAAATTAAATTTGATCCACTTCCCGGTTACCGATTGAGCTGAAATTTTGTATGCATGTGTAAATCGCGTGATAATGCAATATTATGATGACATGGAGCTGATTTGATGATATGGCTGAAAGGTAACAATAGAAACTCGGTCGTAAACGACAAAACCCCTTCGAGTTTGGGCTCGTTTGATTTGTATTGACGAGTATTTGGGTGCTAGATGGTAACCAGGGTCTAATGATGGAACTGGAAGATGGCCATAGAAACTCGGTAATAAGCGCAATTACATAACCACATCGTGTTTGAACTTTTTGGAGTGGTCTTGAAGAATAATAATTATATAAGTATGTAAATCTACAAAGCCTTGAGCACAGGCGTAGAGTAGCCAGCCTTTCGGTATTTTATACAATGGCCTTTTGGAGAGTGTGCGCAGGAATTGCTTGATTCCGCCATCTCATTTCTACCATCGGACAACCGTACGGCGAATATCCCTTACATTGTTGAAAGTTCCACGGTCCGGACTAAGCATTTTACCTCAACAGTTTGCCTGCTGCGGTTTTCCCGTCTGATTATAATTTAGGTGTTTTCAAGGCTAGAGTGAGTAGGCTCTTAATAAATTAATACACCTCACCATCAACGATTGCATCACGGCTTACCATATGGAATTGCAGTCACACTAGTTTATAAAAAAAAAAGTATATACAGCGCTATAAAAGCTTGCTATAAAAAAAATATTTTAACTGAAAACTTAATTTAAATCATGCACAAGATACTCAGACCAGTAACCACTGAGCTAACTATGCCGTCGGCTGACAGAACGTCTATCATCAGTTAATATTATTGATAAGCGTTATGTATAATCAAAAACTGGAAAATCTGTCACTATTTATGCCATAAGGTATAGTGTAACCCAATGTAAGTGAGCTGGGAAAAAGTTGAGCATTGTGTACACTACATTCTTTGAAAAGCCAAAAGGTAATGATAGAGGATTTTCTCTGATTAGTTCACATACTAACCTTCCATAAATTATGAGTTTTGCTGGTTTTGAGAACAAAGACAGGCGTTTAACTTTTTGTAATTTATTTAATCACCTTTGTTATCAAAGTTGAAGGAATACATCGTAAAAAAACCAGCATATCCGAAAGCCAAAAATCAAAGACATGTGTCAACCAACAAACTGGGCCCGCGTAGTAAGATTCCCTGTCCTTGAGAGATGACCTGAGTCCCAAGTGTGGGAACAATATAAGGCTTAATATGCTTCCTTAAATCGTTTAACAAAACCCTAATATCATTTCAATATAGTATAGTTATGTAGTAGCTAGAACAACAATATACCAAGGGGTGCGCGCAAGACCTTTATTTGCAGTAAGTTCTTGTCGTTCAAACGTAGGTTTGCGAGCAGCGCAGCAGTAAGGCGGCTCTTCGCCGTTTTACTAATCAATATAATAAGATCTGTGAAGATATTGACTTCTTTGTTCCTGCTCATGAATTTAAAAAACTGATTTACAAAACTACAAAAGCACTATAGACTAGTTAGTTTAATTTTAACATAATTCTCTCTCCTTCTGTCTGCAGAAAGAATTCTTACTTGCATGCTTGTCTACGTTTATATAATTATTTAATTTAAACTGCTTTTCGGTTTTAACAGCTTAGAATAGCGCACATTTAAATATAACTCTGAAGTATATTGTGGAAAATGTTGTAGGTTATACATTTATAAGTTCTGTATATTTATAACTTTTTAAAGAACTTTCCAAACGTTTAGTTGACACTTCGCGTGACCCAAGGGCTGGCTTTTACCTCGGTCAGAGATTAAGCATTGCCATACAACGTGGCAATGCCGCCAGCCTTTTGGGCACACTTCCAGTCGACAGCGATGCGGAGGAGTTTTTTGACGCTATATTCTAGTTAGGAGTAGTCTTTAGTGTATATATTAATGTGTAATGTTTATAGTGATATTATTTAGCTTATTGATAATATAATTTAAACGTTGAATTCATAAATAAAATCTCCCACTTAGTATAAGATTTTAATGTATAACTCTTTTTTTTCCGAATGAATAAAATAAAAATAAAATAAAATGACAAAAGGAAAAATAAATAACATAATCTAAGTTAATATATCAATTAATAAGTGATGGTGTGGTTGATAGCGATTCGTACAATTTAAACAAGCGATGTGGCGGTATGCGGACTTACATTAATGACATTAACTTTTGTAGGGATGCTCTGTGGTGGTGGAATTATCGATAGGTTTTGTTTTGCATTATTTTGTATAAAACTTAAGTTCTGTTTTATCGTAACAGTCCTCATCTTCCTGCTTGTTTGTCCTATATTACTTCGGGTCGTTGCAATCTTTTTTTTTTCTTCCACTCTGTCTTGTTAACGGTCAAGCTAGCACCGACTCCTTTTTCTATCGTATCACTCGTCACATGTATACTTATTGTAACAGTTTTAGTATATTTTTGTTTGTCTTGGTTACAATTTAAATTTAGAACCGACTGTATTTTATTGAAAAAAAAATTAATGGGTGATGTTCCTTTAATAATAATAATAAATATTAAATGACCCATATTAATACCAATCCAAAAAATAACTAAGTGGTTTAGGAACTTTAATACATATTTTACGGTTTTAAAACGTAAAACTAATATTGGGAAAACGGTAACCAAATGCCATATATTTATTGTGAAAATAGGCTTTAAAAAAACTTTTAAACGTAATTTTTTCGTCAATTTGAACGAAATGAGGTCGGAGCATAGGCACTACATAGCATAAAACAAAGTCACTTCCCGCTGTCTATCCCTATATATGCTTAGATCTTTAAAACTACGCAACGGATTTTGATGCGGTTTTTTTTTCATAGATAGAGTGATTCAAAAATCCATGCATAACATATTTAATATCACCATTGCACCCGTGCGAAGCTGGGGCGGGTCGCTAGTTTAACATAAAATAGAAATTGTTTTTTCAATATTTTAAATCTCAAATTATATGCAATATCATGTTTGAAACGCTCTGTTCTTGGCAAATAGTGATAGCTGTCGGAATACTGTTTGTTTAATTTAAAAAATGTAAAACTAAAAATAAAGTATTTCGACATCCGCCGATGAATTTTATGATTTTGAAATGTTTACGATTTAATATAAAAGTGTTATTTTAAACATATGCATCGTTTCATTATTGAATGTTTCCGACTTTCCATTTGTTTGGATAGAATCGACGGTAAAATAGTTTCGCTTTAGTTTTTCTTATAAATGATCGATTTGAGGATTGAGATTCAATTGTGAATTATTGTATTGATATTTTTTTGCTTAATGTCTTATCGAAAACGTCTGTTTTTGTTTTTCTAGTTAAAATGAGTGGAATCACACATACATTTGTCGATCAATAATATTATTTACCTTATTGTTAGAAAAAACTTTATTTAATTAAATAAATTTCACTTATAACTTAATTTTAAATATAGGAAATATTGTAAGGCTCCCATTAATCATATAATAACACCCAAATAAAAATGACAAAAAATAAGATAAATAACTAATAGTGATTAATAAATCAATTAATAAGTGAAGGTGTGGTTGATTTGATAGCAATTCGATTACTTTGATAATATTTAAATAGAATCTAAGCTAATCATATCAAAACACATCTTTAAAAATTGCATTAAAATTTTATCGATATGTCCCAACTCTACCGACGAGCCCTCTTTGAAAATTCGATTAACGTGGTGTACACTTACATTATTGTCGGCCCAGTGTCCCGTTGGGCTAAGCGACACGTGGACAGCCGTATAAACTTAGTCTGTGAGTGGATAAATTCATCATGAATTTGTAATTCGAAAACAGTTGGTAAGTTTTTATCGATATATTTTTTTTTTAGGTTTGCACTTTACTTTTCTTAATGATTTGACCAATTTTTAAATATTATTTTTTTTCTGCTATATTTTCGATTTTGGAGATATAGCTATTCGGTTACTTAATAAGTTATGCAGTAATTATCGATTGTTGATACACTACGTTTATAACGTGCTTCATACTCTAAGCTTTAAAGTTATTATAATTATGTGACAGTGCAAAGTTTCTGACGGATTTGTCATGACCTTGACGATTCCAAATTGGCAGGCTTCACATTATTGTAAAACCTGGAATTAATTGAATTAAGAGCGTTCAACTCGAGTTACATTTTCATTATTTTTTATACTACCACTTTTACGTGATTATGGCGTTATTACATATTATGTTTCTCTAGCTTTATGATAAAACAGATATCTTGCGAATATAATCTAGGTTTCTATTGAAATCAACACATATTTTTTGTTAAATAATCCATTAAAAAAAACTGTTATTTTGTGTGAAATTTGGCCCTTATAATGTGCTAATAAAATTAAAAATATAGTTGTAGAAATTACCGAATGAATTTGTGGAAATGAAGACGGGTCGGAAAGGAAAACTCGATTGCGATTATGTATCAAACCTATTATGGAGGCAAATAAGTTTTTTATAACCAAGTAAAAATTAAACCTGGATAACTAGTCCGGAGTCAAACGACCTAAGATTTTTATTTCACGTATGACGAGGTTTTTCATTCAAACATATAAATTAATATGCCCAAATAACCAGGTATAAAGCATGTGAAGTGAATTCCGATATTTCCAAATTAAATGTTGCAGCCAGACCGAAGCAATATTTGTTAAAAATGCTAAGTTATGAATTGATTATTTACTTAGAGCTATAATAAAAGCCCCATGCTTAGAGGTAAACATAGAAAAAATATATCTCAGCTATGAAGCTTTATTATTGTCTGTAAAAAAGGTTATTTCAATGTAGAAGTGTAGGACTCATTGTAATTAACAGTAGTAGAGGTTGCTCAAATATTCAGGTCCCACTCTAGGTTTCACGGTAGGTAGGTACTTACCAGAATAAGAACTTGTCTCAAAGACTTTAGAAACATTATGTTTTGGTAACTGTTGATTACACTTGAACTTAGGTTTTAGGAAAACAAGTGACGCATCCATGTAGGTCCTATAGACATATTTAGAGGGTATTACACATGCGCATGCTTGCGGATGGAGAGCAATGACTAGCTCACCGTCCGAATGTCCGGTAAGGACTAAATCTGAGTCGTTGACGGCGCTAAGTGTTCCATGTCCATGCACGCCCCAAAGAGGTGTCAGCAAACCGCAGGGGGGCCAGCAGGGTCGATGACTGATAGGACCACGTGGAATTTCTCAAAGCAAAACCGAGGTCCTAGTACACAAAAGGCAACTGAAAGGTACAGGAGTGGTTTTAGTCAGTAAAATCTTTCTCTCGCTCCACCATAGAGCGCAAGATGTAATTGCATGATCTGTTGCCTCAAAAAAAAATCTACTGCAAGCGTTGTTGGTCAAACCAACAAAAACTAAGAACGTGTAATGATGTTATCGTTTCAACCGTAGGCTAATTTTATTTACAAACATTAATATGCTTTTTTTTTTTGACTGACTTAAAAAAAATTTGGAAGTTCTCAGTACCTACTATTAATTAAGATTGACATTTTTTTTCTTAAGTTGACGTAAACGTAAAAATCAAGATATATATATAAAAAAAAAAACGCTGGCCAGTTATAATTGTAGAAGATTGTCTTTGAACATGAAGTGATTGTAACAGACAGTGCAGAGAGTACTACATAAAACACTAATCCAATTAATCCTATAGTCGCTTCGATGGAAAAAGCATTTAATAGCATTTATTGTCGAGTTTGCTAGGTCGTAACGTTTACTTAAGTATATCCTTGAAATCACACTAGTAACCAGTTTAAGTCATATCTACTGTGTAAGAGTATTATAGGTATTAAGGCACTTGAAGTGGTCGTGACGGATGCTGTCCTATCGGATCATGAGAGCAGAGAGCACATGCACATGTGTTTGCGTATACGCTTGTGCATTATTGTCGCCTGCGCACTTTGCTAATATCCATTGGATTGGCCAACGTGATTGAAATTTGATAGGGAGGATTATAATACATTTTTTACATCAAGTAACTAAATGAGTGTTTCAACATGCGCATGATTACACAGCCATGGCAACAATCTTTCAAACATAATAAAAAAAATTACAAATTCGTGTCATCTGTTTGGTACTAATGATACTACAGACGGACATACGGACAGATATACACCGTTAAATTTTGGTCATTTTAATCCCGTGGAGGGTCGATTTGGGACATGAAATACTATCGATTTATAAAGATAAAATTAAAAAAAAGTACTTTTTTTCTAACACTCGAGTTAATATACGCATGTACGAAATTTATTTCTTTAGTAAACGAGTCAATGACCTTGTAGGGAGTTGTCGGTCGTTGCTTACTAACTACCTACAGTTCAATGGCTTCGATCAGCTGACGTTTACTTAAAGAAATCAATTTCGCACATGCGTAAATTAATTCGAGTTTAAAGAAAAGTATTTTATTTTTCATTTTTATCTTTACAAATCGATAGGGTTTCATGTACCGAGTCGACCCTCCGCGGGATTAAAACGACCACAATTTAACGATGTATAAGCGGACAGACACGTCAAACTTATAATATCCTTATCGGGTCGTTCGAGGAAATGTGTGTCCATTGTCAATTGAACCATACTATGATTCTCTTGACCACTGCACTCTTTCGGTTTTCCAATACCTGCTATTTTACTCTAGTTGGGATTTTTATCAAGAACACTTCTACTGCAGGTAGCGGATCATTTATAATAGAGGTATTGAAATCTTTTCTATATTTCTGTAAATGAGAAAATGCTTATACCACTTTTATCAAATGTTTGAATCTTTAACGCTTTATTTCTTACGAATGTATGCTAATTTGATAACACAAAAAAGCGGCGAAATATTCAAGCAGCGAGATTTGAATCGGTGTGGGACAATGCTGACTCTGATGAGATTACTTTTTTCTTAGCTTACACCTACTTATGTACAAAAAATTTCGTCATATGAAACATCAAAATAGCACATGTACTCGTATAATAAAAGCGTACGAAATTAATTTCTTTAAGTAAACGAGTCAATAACCTCGTAGCTAGTTGTCGGTCGTTGCGTACTTACAGGTCATTGAACTCGCCCAGCTGACGTTTATACAAAGAAATTAATTTCGTACATGAGTAAATTAATTCGAGTTTAAAAAAATTGCTTTATTTTTTTAATTTTATCTTTACAAATTGATTGTGTTTTATGTACCGAATTGACCCTCTACAAGATTAAAACGACCAAAATTTAACGGTGTATATTTGTTCTGTACGGAAATCGAACCCAAGAAACGAAGCGCAACAGTCAATCGCTCAGCGACTGCGCTAACCTTGCCTTGCTCAGATCTGGTAAACCATGAGCCCCATACCATTATCGTGCTTAATTTAACTAATAGTAACGACCATAGTCCCTATAGACAATTTATGTAACCCATAACATATTATGCATTCATTTTTCGCTGCTTGGTTATGAAGCAATCTCGGGGTATGTTTTTGCTAATGTTGTTTTATTTGCAGTGAATAAGCTGTCTATTTTATTGATTGATTTATTACCCGGCTGGATGGCGTTTTATAAAAGTTGTGGAATATATTTATAATATTATACCATAATTATTACACAATGCCATCTAGTCCCAAACTGAGCAGAGCTTATACTATGAGCATCTACTAGATAATACGCTTAGACACAGAACAATTGATTGTGTTCATCACACAAACATTTTTCTTGCGTGGGAAACGTACCCACGACCTCCGGTATAACAGTTAGGGATAGAACAAAAATTAAAGCACATTCACGACGCGTGGTGTGCGTGGTTTTACGCGGTTCTCGCTGCACCGGCGGGCAACTTGTAGAATCGCGCTGACCGCGGTCGCCCGCCTCCTGGCGGTTTGCGCCCTCACGCTCTGCGATCGGTTAGCGGGCAGCCCGTGGCTGGCGATAATCGGTCGCCAGGCATGCGGTCGAAAATCGCAACCACCATGGCTGCGTCACCACGTAAATCTGCCGTCTAGTGAGTTTTGAAATGAAATAGCTGTTTACTCTTCCGCGGCGGGAGCGAGAAAAAACCGCTTCGTATTATCTTAGCTTTGGGGCCACTCATCACTAGACCAACAGGCCAGTCGGGCCGTCAACAGGTCATTTTTACTGACAAAAATACACCTGTCTTTCTTCAGTTGTCAGTTGTTTGCATTCCAGAGTCACGGTAACTGGTTTTAGGGTTCTTAGGCCGGGACCGCGGTCACAACTTCCACCTCTAAAAATCTATATGTTTTTAAGTATTTTAGGACCACAAGGAAAAGGCATTAAAATACAGTTACCACAAAACTGTATTTATTTTATTTGTGGTACCTGGGCACCTGAGTACGGGAACGGGGCAGCAGGATTGGTAGAAATAACAGCCAAGTACCACAGAATCCAATGCCTATCCGCTAAATACTCTTTCAAGGATTAAAGCGTAATATTTAATAGTAGCAAGCTGTGAGGTAAAGAGACGTCATCTTTTCAAAACTGTTATAATAATATATATCTTTTTATTTTACTTTTTGTATTTGCAATCACTCCTAAGGTAGGCTGGTCGACTCTTCGTGTGACCAGAGGGCTGGGCATTAATTCAGTAAAAGAATTAGCAGTGCTGTCCAACGTGGCAATGCTGCCAGCGTTCTGGGCACTTTTCCCATTGACATCGATGTGTATGAGTTTTTTGATGCCCAATAAGTTTTTTTTTTAACCTGTTGGTAAATATTATTATTTTAAGTTTGTACATATTCCTTTTAAGTTATGATATTAATAAGTTTAGCATACGTAGATACACATTATACAAAGAGAATATTGGAATTAAGTAAAGCTAAAAAACCCCATATGAGCAAATAATTATGTTCTATGATGCTGTTATACGGAGTGGCTTCCCATTAGAAGCATCTAATCATCTGCGGTCCAGCGCTACTACTAGTCTTCTAGCTCAAGGATATGATAACATTTTAGTCCTTTTTTTATGGTAGGTAAAATCAACCAATGACAAATCCCGCCCTTGGGTGGAGCGGGAAGTAGTGTCAGACTCTTACTGACTAAAAACCTACCCGTTCCTTCGTTGCCTATGGTGCCGGAGCTGAGCCTTCCTCTCAGAAAACGGCCCTTGACCCCAGCAGGCTTCGACCCTGCCAGAAATATATTAATTTAGTCCTTTTACGTACTGATTCATGGTGAGCTGCCGGACGAGTTCATTAGGGGGATAAATTAGCCGTTCTTTGTATTTAGCTGCCAAGCTTCTTTCCTCTTTGATTGTTCTTATTCCAAGGTGCTTGTGAACCTCATTGTTGGTTATGTGCCATGGTACTCTTGCAATAGTTCTGAAGATCTTGTTCGGCTGGTGCTGGAGAATATTTGTAGTAATGTAGAAAAGATAAATTAATCTAAACTCATGTGATCTATGTGTTTACACAACGTCATCAGTTTTTTATTAGCAAGCAAGCAAGAGTTTATTTATTTTGTTATAATAAATATTAGTTGGTATTCCTCTGCATTTTCGTTAACCATCATTATTTTCATTTACATTGAATCCATTAGGTACGTATCCAGGGCTCTCTTTCCCACAGGGAACTCTGGGCAAGCCCAATGAGTTTTTTTTTTCAAATTTATTTCATGTTTGGACATTATGAGCATCAAGGCCGTTCTAGCCGTAACCCATTCGTCATTTCATCTATTAACCGCATGTTTTATTAGTCTATTCTAAAAAAATAGTGTTCGTCGGTCCTGTACGTACCTATAGGGAATTGGTTATATTGGAACCCAAGAGAAGAATGAGAGAAGAGAGACACGAAGTTTTTAACATTTGTCGGACATTGCAGGCGGGGGCGGACCCCTGCCTCCGATTTCGGTTCCGATTCCAGAAATGTCAAATGAAACAATACTAAAACTAATCAGTGAAGAGCGTATTCACAATAATACAAATACGAAACTAAACAAGTGAAAGAATAATCGACAGAAGACACGGATAGATGGAGGTTCTGCTCGGGACATGAGTAAGCTTAATTTTACTTCCGATATAAATTCCGATTAATCGGAACCGAAATCGGAATCAAAAGTGCAAAATCGATTGGAAGTCCCGAACTTTCGCAATCGGTATCGAACCTTCGACACTTCTATCTGTCCTTGTACTTGTAGGTCTGTCTACTTGTAGGTACCTAGCAAAAACTATTGATTATATTTAATTAACGTACCTTGCAACCTAATTAGGTTTACATTATAATAATAGTCTTCAAAGGTTAGTTTTAATTTGTAGTTACGTGATGTTAACCTTGATAAAAACGTCCCTTGAGTCAATGGACCTTGAGCAAGTCAATGCAACTGATATCATGGTGAAAAAAAAAATGTACCTATTAAAGCTTATTATCTAAGCCATCCTGCGTAAGAAAGCGGCTTCCTTACTGCAACGCTTGCGCAACACTCGCAACAGCATCCTGAAAATGATTTCTGACAGATTGCCCCATCCAGAGTTATTTGTGGAAGATAAATAAATAAATTATTATTATTATTTCATTAATGTATTTTAAATACATATTACTTACATTTTTAAATATTTTTTAACAAAGTTACATAAAAAAAAAACTTCAAAAAATATTAAAAATAGTAGCCCACCAGCATCGGGAACAGGATCCAAGCAGCCGGCGGTCAGGGCTCCTGAGAGAGGATCCTCCGGACAATACGCACCGTGTCCGGGAGTACTGCCTTCTGAATCAGACCCTTGATCCAACTGCCTAACGAGAGCCTCTGCAGATGTTGGTCGAGGCTCTTGGCTATTAAGCCATTGGCCGTCACGACTATCGGCACAATAACTGCTGTGTTCACTTCCCACATGTCGACAACCTCGCGATCCAAGTCAAATCATTATTATTATATTATAAGTTATTAGTAACACTAATATATAGGTTACTAATACTTTCTGTTACTAACACACTAACACCCGTATTTATAAAGAAGTATTTACTAGTTACTACGTAAAATCTTATTAAGTCATTACTTGACGTTTGACATCTGCATTCAAAATTCAAATTTTTCTTAACTATAGAATACAAATAGTAGTAACTTTTACTCAAGTATTTAGTTTTACTTGTTTATAAATACGGGTGTAACAATGTTTGTATAGACTACTGGGTCTATATTTAAAAGTAATTTTAATTCAATTTTAACTTATTATACATTAACAATCTGAAAAATATTTTGAAGTCAACAAAATTGATAAATTGAAAATAATTTTGGGGTCTTGAATTGTTGATTTATGATAGACTAGGTTCTATCAGTGGCTTCGCACGTAGTACATACAATCTGCCATGAGATCAACGCACACTTATCTGAACCGAATACGCCGAACGAATCGAATAAATTTTTCTTTATACTTGAGTCCGCTCAGATAGAGCTGATAAATTCATTAGTATGGATTAACATACAAAGTGAATAAATAAAAAAAAATAAAAAAACTGGGCAAGTGCGAGTTGGACTCGCGCACTGAAGGTTCCTTACAAACTAAACGTAAACGCAATTCAATTTCAAATCGCAATTTTTGTTTTTACGTAATTCAAAACAGTTTTCACATTTTTTCCTATACTTGTGCTAAGAGACCTTGCTTCATGCCAAATCCTAAACGATTCTAGGTCGGAAACGTATTTTGTACACTCTATTACGTAAATACAATCAAACTTATGTAAATACGAGTAGCTCAATTACCGATTCGAGTTTCGCAGATTTTTCCGTGTGACGTAAATACAAATTTACAATTTTAGATTTATTCTTGTATTTGTGCTATGAAACCTTGCTTCATGCAAAATTTCAGGGTTCTCTGTCAACGAGAAGACCCTATGAATTTTGAAAGTGTCGAAATATACGTTTTTTGCAATATAAACAGCCGTATCTTTTTATCATTCGAACTAATTTTTTTTTTCACAGCTTCAAGGGACCGCAGATTTGAGTATATGGTTTTAATTTTAACTCGATACCTCCACGCGATCCCAAGATAAAGGGTCCTGACAAACAGACAGACGGACAACATAGTGGCCCTATAAGGGTTCCGTTTTTTTCTTTTGAAGTACGGAACCCTAAAAAGACAACCGCAGCAGAACGAAGGTAACTAACATATCCCGAAAAATCGCCAAACTTAAGTTGCACTGGGCAGGGCACATTGCTCGATGAACAAATGGACGATAGTGTCGAAAGGCTCTGGAATGGCGACCATGTACCTACTGGAAGACGCAGTGATCGAGGGCCTCCCACAAGGTGGACCGATGACCTGGTGCAGGTCACGGGAATCCGATAGATTTGAAATACACAGGATCGCTCTTTAGGGTGACAATAGGGGGAAGAACTATGTCCAAAAGTGGATCTTTGAAAGATGATGATGATGGTGATTTGTGATGGTGATGAACATACAAAACAAAGGTTAAAAACATTACCCTCATTTTCACTTCGGGTAATGAGTGAAACCGGACATTAACAAACGGACAAAACATGCAATTTGTAATCCAAAACCCGTCCACTTGAGAGCTTTTCGGAAAACAAATAACCTACATTTGGGATACCGCCTAACACTGTGTATTTGAATGATAAATCATTCAATATTTATTACTATGGTTGCCCACACGAGATGTTACAATAACTGAATCGCGTAAACTACGAAATAGAGGTTAAATATAGATATTATTTAGATTCTAATACGTCAGACAGTAGGAACATCGCGTATTTCGTTTGAGATGTGATTGCACGATAGTTGTACGACTGGACTGCGGGAATTTGTAAGAGAACTACATTGAGCCCACGTGGGCCACGTACGCAGATCTGGGCGCGTCGCTCTCCATACATTTTATGTGGCGACTAGACTTGTACGCGAGGAGACGCTACGTGCAACTCAGGCTTTGCTCAGGTGTGCGTCGGTCTAATGTAATTCCATGTAATGCAGAAAAACGATGAGTTTTAATCAAAAAACCGAGTGATACTTGATGATTTCCCATATGTAAATGTTCATTACTCCTTCACACTCTGACTACCAAACGGATAGCAACGGATACCTCCTTTAAAATCATTCCTAAAAACGTACTAAATTGTATCCGAGCGCGACTAAAAACAATTGCAATTTACATCATAAAAGCCCAGATTTTTATGTCTCAACACATTCTCGGTTCATTTTGGACGATTCTCTGAATTTGATACGAAGAGATACATGTAATTCAGGTTTATAACGTAATTCTAACGGTGTTGTTAGAACAAAAGAACTACAAAGACTGTGCCAACGTCCAGCTGTTTTGCCTAAAATCGTTACCAAGGATGTAAAAAATTGTTGCTGGAAAGAACTAGATCCAAAAAAATGTTAAAGAGGTATGTGGATCTTTATACCCTCCGTTGAAAAGGGAGGATCCTCCGACTTGACAAGTGTTGTATCTAGCACGGGTAACTGCCCAATAATTTATTTTAATCACGAGGAAAAGTCTGAAATTGCGATGCAGGATAATTCTTATGTGATAATAAAAATGTGGCTACAAATGGAAGTCAGTTTTTCGTAGTGTGACTTTTCAAGGTTAAAAGTCTCAAATCTTGAAAAGTCACACTGCGCATAACTCTTGTTATATAATTTTTTTCCATGACGAAAATGAATAAAAAAGGCTTTTGTATCATATTTTTATCTCTGCTGATTTACAGTAAAATTAAGATTACTAGACACTTCACTACCCTCTAAAAAAATTAATTAGTTCAACTTTAGGTACAGGTAGGAAACTTCTTTCAAAAATACTTATATAATAATTTGTTAACTAGTTCAGTGCAGACGAGGTCTTATATGCCTCGTATGTGAAAAAAATAGTCTTCGCTATCCAAACCAAATTGAAACTAAACTAAACCTAAAAATATATCTAAGAGATGCCCTGTTAAAACAGATTGCCTTGCTGTATCTACTCTAATACGGGGTCACTTTGACCTCGTACCGCACTTACCCAAAAAAAGCTTTCAGTTTCTTAAGCGTTACGGGGTCTAATAAACCTCTAACCACCATAATGATAGTTTTCAAAGGACGTTTTAAGCCCCGAATCGCAGGAATGGAAATAATACAAAAATGAGTGCCTCTGTTAATGTCTTAAGACTTAGCAAAGAGCTATTTCCTTTATTTTTTTACTGATCACATGATTAACTGTCATAAGCGTAAAGCGTAACTTACAACCTGTGCGGTTATTACAAAGTACAATGCACGACCAATCGCTTTAAGACCTGGCTGCTATCCAAAAGCACCCATGACTAATTTTACTAGTAAAGTCAATTAACGCAAATGAACCGACAACGAATGGCTGTACGGTCATAACTACCAGTTTTTGGTGGAAAAACTTTTCTAACGTTTTATAAGTGCCCATGTAGGCCTATATGAAATAAAAACATTTTGACTTTGACTTTGAAATAATATTAAAAAAAAATCATTGCACAAACAATGTCACAAAAGAGGAAAAAAAATGTTTAAAAATAATGAAACTAAAACAATGATGGAGCAGTTAATAAACGTTCTAACGATCCGAACATCAGCTCTTTAACAAATATTTTGCCACTCCAAAGACAAAAAAGAAGTATTACAGCCTGCCCAGTATTATGTCAAAAGACGTCTACAGATGGTCGGTTTCCCTAAAACGTTGCCACATTAATTTAGTTGATAGCAACACTTTCCTTAGATATAATCCTGTACAAATGGAAGCTCTACTGTAAAAGATTCCGACACAAAGCATCACGTGCCTGTAAGTAGACAAACATCCTGGGTTGACGGCGCGTTGTGTTCCACGCGTGCCTCAAAGAACTGTCAGCAGAATTGACGGGGCTGATGAGATGCTTGCTGGGTCTGTGGGCTTGTTAGAAACTGTTACCACGGAAATAGAACGCAAAGGCAACTTAAATAATAAGGATACCAATCATTGTATTTATCATATCAGGCTGGGCGCTAAACAACCCCACGAGTAACCGGGCAGCCCCCGTTTATTTATTTATTCGAAAGTGTATTGAAAACCGTCGTTTGATACACGTGGAATTTGGTCACTGCAGCTGCACTCAGCTTCATAACACACCCGCCTGTGACTCGGGTGAATTCCACCTTGGTCGTAATGACAAACTTTCTCCACTTATATCGAAATGTATAATTTTCCACATTTTCCTGCTCAAAATGGAAGCTCTTCTAGTTGCTGTATATCCCTGTCTGTCGATCGCGTCCAACGATTTAAGTCTTCTTTGATCCAGACATTTGGCGATGCGCATTTGTTTATACTTTAAAAACGGATGGCCCCGGACTTGGCTTGGAAACTATAATTTATAGATGTAGATATCCACTTTGGACGGTGATATAAAGCATATAATATATAACGGATATCAACTACATTAATGGCTATAGTTTAGTTGATAAATTCATTTCTGTTGGTGGTTACAGAGAAATATTTAAAGGGATTTTAATAGGTTGTCTGATTATGTAATATATTGTGATTAATGATATCAAATACATGCAAAATATTACACGATATTTTAACGGGTAAATGGTTTGTGTTTGTCATAGGCTTCCAGAAAAGGGGATACAAAAAACCTAAAAAAAAATACAAATAATTTAGGAAAAACGAAATATTCTTCAAACTTTCCAACATTTTTTCTTTCGCAACTTTTCTAAAATACCCAACATACGAAACAAATCAAGATCCATTGCATTACAGCAGTTACATCAAAAGCTAACAAACATACATTCATTCACAAATCCAGTTTAATCTAAAAATAGCTTACTGATCACATCGAAACTTTACCCGCCATCCATTTAGTTTCGTAGCATCCGTGAAACGATTTGCAGTGCTCGAAAGCGCAACACTATTTCAGTATAATAAACAAAATGTCGATAATTAGTGATGTGATTGAGTGAAGGATTCATTGGTGATTTAATCGATATATGCGAGCTTTAAAATCGGTTGTTTGGCATTAAGCATTCTGGTGTTGAAATGAAAAATATTTAAATAATTGTGTTCGGATTTTGAACATTTATTTTTCTTTATATTGCTTTTTTATTGTGTTATCAGTATAATACAATGTTACGCTATAAACTACAGATAAAATATTATTTAAATTATATGGATAAAAAGCTCTTAGTTACTATAAAATAAGTAATCTTTATTTCAAACAAAGGGAATGTGCATATTTATATGAAAACTAATTTTCAATATATAAATTTACAGAATTTTTGAGAACTGTTTTGTTAATCAAAACAATGTTATTTTTTTTAGTAATCACAACAAGCTTTTTGGTTAAATTATAACGACTTAGATTTTCTTTTTTAGAAATGTATAATGAAAAAATGCCTCGAATTTTTTGCCGTGACTTTCAAAAGTGATACTAGTGTAAGAGCGAATCAGTGAACATGTAGGTAAAGAAATGGGTTAAGTGAACGTATACACAGTGAATTAACAATGAGCAAAATAAAACGACGGAAAAAAGACAGTAAGGTTCGTGTTAGGTTCAACATCACAAATGTGGTAAGTTATCAAAAATCATTTCAATTAAAAAAGGTGTATTATAATAAAAATACTATGTTATTATTATTATTTGAAACATGAACACAACTGGCGTCATTAGCCAAAACATTTCTATGAGTGATGAGAGTACATGGTAGGGTATACCTACCCTTCAAAGAACATATACCATGTACTCTGAATGTTTGACTTCGATGAATTTCCAGATTTATTCACACGCATTTTACTGGGATTTCTAGACTAGATTCAAATCCCTATAGCCCTGAGCTTGGCACGCACACATCGTAAGATCTTGTTGGTAGAATTTTCACAGGCATATGAAAGCGGTTTAGAAACAAAAATGTAAATCTTTGATGTGGTAAACTCTAGAGAGAGCAAAATAAGTCAGTGACTAAAAAGGCATGTAATTAAATCGATATCTGTATAGTCCCTTTTTTCGAACAAAATATTTCAAAGTTAAACCAAAAATACCTGACTTGCCCACAAATTATGCACACTTAATAAATCAAATTAAATATACTGTGTAATGGTATTTGCAGAAATGTTCTACTGAACGAATACCTACTTGTAAAAATTTAGAGAGCCGAAATAGGAATGAAAAAAGCACTTGTGATAATTTAAAAAAAAACACGCGGGTGACATACATGCCATGTTGAACCTAATCGTAGTGCGACAAGAGGTAGTTTTCGAGTAAGTGTATTGAAAAATACCTTTTTAAATATTTGTAATAAATTATACGCTTTTTTATAAATCCGTACTCTTTATTTACCTCCTTTGAAATCAGTAGGTACTCTATATCTTCTAATAAAATTTGGGAAACCCAGTTAGGGCCTTAGCGCTCAGCTGGTTACGATAAATACGATAAATTGTGATGGGGCGAGCTTGCATATTTATCCGCACTAGTGCAGAAAACAGTAAATTGCGTGCCTAAACGCGGTAGGGATAAAAGGGAGATTTCGAGTAAATGTGTTGAAAATGGATTTACTATCATCCTTAACTGTTCGTTGTTTTACTGTATATCTCTCATCTTCTCCAGCTATTCTTTACTCCTAGCTACCGAATCTCGTGTGTTGAATAAAATAAAATCTATAAAAACAAACATAGTTGCCAGTGTGCAATAAATTGTTTCAGTAAAGACTGTTAATGAATATTAACTTTATTATCGTGGTGTGAAAATGTGGTTAGCAGTGCAGTTGTGATTCTGTTATGCTGGTTGGTGGTTACTAGGTGGTTTATTTTTTTAGTTTGTGAGTGAAAGAAAGGACAGACCTTTGAAGGAATTTGTTAGAAAGTGTCGCTTGCAGTGGACACAAAATTGGTGATATGATTGAAGTATGGGATCGGCTCGCAGATCACAGTATTTGCTTTACAAACATATTTTTTTGTGAAATTTGCTTCTTTTTTTTTAAGTGTGCAAAATCAGCTGATAACTACTGCTGCTGCAGTTGTGAGCAGAGCGAAAGGGAGTGTCAAACTTTTACTGACTAATACCCACAGTGTTTCTTCAGTTGCATATGAAATAATGAATAGAATAACTCCTTTGCATACTGGAAAACATAATTGGAAGGCCTCCCACAAGGTTGATCTATGTCCTGGTGAGAGTCGCGGGAATACAGTGGATGCGAGATGCACAGGACCGTTCGTTGTGGCGACGCTTGGGGGAGGCCTATGTCTAACTTTGGACGTCCTTCGGCTAAAATGATGATGACGACGATGATGAACTCCTGTGTATCTGTCTTTTACTGACTAAACCCACCTGTGTTCCGTCAGTTGTCCTTTGCATTCCAGGGATAACTCTTTTGAATAATTCAGCAGCCAAATCATTCCTCATCAGCCTAAACCTTAGTTACGGGCACTCTGGTAGTCTTCTCATATTTTTCACACGATCTGGGTTATCCAAATTTCACTTAAAATAATCTTAGTACCATTGACGCTCTAAGTGCTTGTTTACGGAGACGCGGCGCGTCAGGCGGTCCGTCGTACATTGACATATGTTTGTGTTTGCGCGGGCGATGACGCGGCCCGCTGCTACAATGGACGACGAACGCCCAACGCGCCGCGTCTCCGTAAACACGGCCTTACACCTACAGTAACATGAGCGCTAAAGCTAAAAATTACTTAATTTAGCAAATAGAAAAATGTATATTCCCTATTTAAAAAAAACAAAGATATCATAACATTCTGAGAACTGCTTATATCATATTCATACCCACGAGTACTATTATAGTTTGTCTTGTTATCATAACGATATTTTACAATAACTATGAGTCATTTTTTATATTCACGAACATCAAACAGCATCATCGTAGGCACAGATCACTCGAACAAATAATATCTCCAATGAATCATGCGGAATTGAAACTTCGCTGAAAGCTCTAAATAAAATAACAAGGGCCAAACTAGATAGCCCCTCGTTCTAGTTTTTAGAAAGCCTTGAACTATATTTTTGGAGTCTCAATTCTAAGAAGCAATAAATTAGGGATATAATGTACTTAAAATTCTTAATTTATAGTTTCCAAGAGTAGGTGCCTAAGAAGATATCAGCAGGAGAAGCAAGGTTCGCTAAACTTAATCGGCAGTGGGCAGGGTACATTGAAAGAAAGAAAGAAAGAAAGAAAAATATTTTATTTGACACAATATAGACACACACAATGCAGAAACAACATGTAGACACTTAAGATAAAAAAAGGATAAAACTAACATTGTGTGTCTCACGGTTGCGCCAAATAGGTCCAGTTCAGCAAAAATGCCAGACAGCTACGTGGTAGTTGCCTGACGCTGCTTTTCAACTGAACCTTATTTAGAGTGTCCGGTGAAAAAAAATACTTTATTTATTAAAGTAAAGTAAATAAATTACATACATATGTGTTAATAAATGATAAAAATTGAAATAATAGATAGATAGTTGATCAATGTACAAAATACATAAAACTCAAAAACATTGCTCGATTGGGACGAAAGGTTCTGGAGTGGCGACTACTTACCGGAAGACGAAGCGTTGGAAGGCCTCCCACAAGATGGGCCAATGAACAGTACCTCTACCATGAGTTTTAAGCAATAGTATTCGTCGCTACTCCATATCGACGCCGTAAATATTTTGTATGGCAAATTTTGGTTCTGCAAGTGACCGCTAGAGGCGCTGCAAAATTTGCCATACAAAATATTTACGGCGTCGATATCGAGTAGCGACGAATACTATTGCTTAAAACTCATGGTAGAGGTAGGTACTGGTGAGGGTTGCGAATATCCAATAAACGCGAGACGCATAGAACCGGTCGTTATGACGACACGAAAGGAAGGCCTCCGTCCTTCCAGACTCTCTCGCCCCACCCAAAATCGGAAAAGTTATTTGATGATTTTCTATCAAGAAATATGGAAACAGAAAAGCACATAGGCCCTAGAGCGGGAGAAAATCTACCTACGAGTATCTATTTAAATAAAAGCGATATACTACTCACTGATAAGCACGAAATCTCAGAAACTATAACACCTATAAACTTACCGAAGAGACCCAGCCTGCTAACTGCAGGCAGGCAGGGTCGAAACCTGCTGGGGTCAAGGGCTGTTTTCTGAGTGGAAGGCTCAGCCCCGGCACTGTAGGCAACGAAAGAACGGGGTAGGTTTTTAGTCAGTAAGAGTCTGACACTACTTCCCGCTCCGCCCAAGGGCGGGATTTGTCATTGGATGATTTTACCTACCAAAAAAAAAAAAAAACAAAAAAAAACACCTTTAAACTCAAAATTTGACAGGTAAGTTCCCTATAGGATGTAGACATCTGCTAAGAACGGATTTTACGAAACTTCTCCCCTAAGGGAGTAGGTAAAACGGGGGTTGGAAGTTTGTATGGAGAAACCGACATTCACGCGCGCGAAACCGCTTGTATAAGCTATTAATAAATATAACTCTTTACGCATGTCCATAAATTGTTTTAAGTACATAGTACTTCATTCGTTTATCAGATATTCAATGGTTATTTATCAATGATAAGTTTTATTAGGTAACAGACTAACAGTATATTTCATTCAAGTATTCCTACTGTAACTACTGTAGTGTACTGTGTGTGTCTGTGTGTAATGTGTGTGTGGCTGGAGTCCGATGGATGCGAGACGCACAGGACCGGCCATTGTGGCGGCGCTTGAGGGAGGCCTATGTCCAACAGTGGACGTCTTTTGGCTGAAATGATGATGATGATGATGATTCCTACTGTACCAATAAAAGCCGCTCAACGAATTTGTACAGAACTAAATTCTCCTAGCGGTTTCGCCTGCTTGAGAGTAAGTTTCTCTATTCAAAGGGAAAGCTTTGGACCTACCTTATCTTAAATCCCCTTTTTTTCGGCAGGAAAATCATCCATTGACATCTATGAGCCCTTGGGCGGGGCGAGAGATAGTGTCAGACTTTTACTGACTAAAAACCCACCTGTTCCTTCTTGGTCTTTCATACCGGGGCCGAACCTTCCTTTCAGAAATCCAGGTTTGGCCCCAGTAGGCTTCGACCCTGGGCCCCTACGGTTTGCTGACAACTCCTTGAGGCGCGCGTGAAAACTCGTATCAAAACCAGTAGAGCGCTTTAGGAGAGGAGAGGAGAGGAGAAACAACGTTTGTCTGTGACTTTGTTTTATATTAGGTATTTTACTTAGAACTGTATGTTAAGCATCAGGTATTTTGCTGAAAGCTGAACAGAGTATTTTGTGCCCTTTTCTGTTGGGAAAACATCAAACGACTTCTGTCGTTCCGGGTGAAGCAAGAGAGAGTGTCAGAGTTTCACGACTAAGTACATATTAATTTATTTACTTTGCAGATATTAATGATCTGAATGATAGTAAAAAACTGGTCATTTAGGTGAATTTAAGAAATCAATTAATTATTATTTTTCCCATCCCTATTCTATTAGCACCCTAATTTATTTACTAATACCTCGCGCGTTCCTATTTGTTCCTAGCGTTCCAGGACCGTGGTAAGTCTTTCAAACAATCCAGCAAAGCATTTGTATCCTGGCTTAAAAAGTTTGTTACTCAAATGAAAGCCACATAAGACTTTCTATCTAAGTCCGGTAAAGCTTCGGAAATCCCGATGTTGTTATCAATAGGTACTGGTCCCTAATCTCTTCATATCAGGAGGCTTTTAATGTTTTAGTTTGGCCTGTTTTTCAACCTATACGATGGAAAAATCGATAACAAAATTGAACTGTTTGTTTATTACTTTTATTACTAGCTTCTACTAGTTGTTTCGGCTTTGTAAAAGTAGAAATTTATCTCAAGGAAACATACTCCTAAGTGAGGAATTTAAACCCGCAAATGAGGGAGTTCATGTACAGACTACCTACCTCATCTGTCAAATTTCTTTAATAGATTTTCAACCTTAATACAATATTGGAAGGTTAATGTTCGATTGATAAAATTTGACTGATTGGGGTAGATTGACGTGCTGGCGTCTGTACCTAATCGACCCTCCACGGGATTAAAATGGTCAAAATTTAACAGTGTATATTTTGATTTTTTATTTTTATATTTTTAACAGCACCCGACTAGCGCTGTACTCCGATGCAGACTGAGCGCGAAAGTGACCACTTACGATTTTTGTACGTAAGCTAGGCACGCGAAGTAGTTGCTCTTGCGTTATCTAGGTATATCTATATCTGTGCGGCTGGCGCTGAAAATCAGCGCTGTTTTTTTTTTTTATGGTAGGTAAAATCATCCAATGACAAGTCCCGCCCTTGGGTGGAGCGGGAAGTAGTGTCAGACTCTTACTGACTAAAAACCTACCCCGTTCCTTCGTTGCCTATCATGCCGGGGCTGAGCCTTCCTCTCAGAAAAAGGCCCTTAACCCCAGCAGGCTTCGACCCTGCCTGCCTGCAGCTAGCAGGCTGGGCCTCTACGGTTTGCTGACAGCTCCTTGAGGCGCGCGGGAACAGAACGCGCCGTCGACGACTTGGGCTCGGTCCGGTATGTTACCGGACGATCGGACAGCGTGCTACCCACTGCACGCCGTCCGCAAGTCCGCGCCTACGGTGGCCGGAAATCGGGATCGAAATAAAATCAGCGCTGTGGCTCTGTCTGTATTGTACACGAGCTTCAGCATTTTGCTGACCGCTGGCTGTTTTGCGCGGATATGACGCATATTCTATTATATACTATTTATTATATGGAGTCGTTGTTGTATTTGTTTTTTTTTTAAGATATGCGCCATGTTTGTCGCGAATAAACTATTTTCTTTTCTTTACAATGGGTGTTTTGTTATTAGAGTAGATGCTGAAAGGCGTCGGCGTCAACCAATGACTTCTTCCTCTCTAGGGTGGAGCGGGTTGGCGTGTCAGATTTTTACTGACTAAAACTACACCTATGTTCCATGAGTTGTCCTTTGCTTTTACGTGAAACGACATTATACGATCAAAGCGTTAAAAAAATAAAGCAAGTTTTTTTTAGAACAAAAGAAATATTAATTTGCTGATAAAGGTAAATAATTGTATGGCATATTTTTAAATAATTAAATTGTATTATTTCTCAATAAACATAAAAAAAAATATATATGTGAGATCTATTAATCTACCTTTATATATAAAAGCGAAATACCGCCAGAAACTACTCGTATAAAACCTACAAACTTAAAATTTGGAAGATACTTTCCTTATAGGGTGTAGACGTCCGCTAAGAATGGATTTTACGAAACTCCACCCCTAAGGGGTCCCAAGGCGTTTACGGCGCGCACTGTTCCCGTGCGCCTCAAGGAGTTGTCAGCAAACCGTAGGAGCCCAGTAGGGTCGAGGCCTAGTCTGGGGCCCCGGATCAAAGGCAGGGAAGGAATAGGGTAGGTTTTTAGTTAGTAAGAGTCTGACACTATTTCCCGCTCCGCCCAAGGACGGGACGTGTCATTGGATGATTTTACCTACCATAAAAAACCCCTAAGGGCTAAACAGACTTCCACGCGAGCGAAGCCGCTGGCAGAAGCTAGTGTTTACATAAAATATTCACCTTATTAGCACAGTTTTAATATCCACTAAACTACAACAAGGTCACAAATAAGTTATAGCTTAAGATAAATAATAAACACTCACTTCTGACTTGAATGAATTGAACCACATTTGTAGTAATCGGTCAATTTGTTTTTCGATTTACTGACTTATTGTTCGGTAATTAAGTTAGTAATCGAAAAACAATTGTTGCGATTACCAACTTATTGCCTTATTATTGTAAAGTTATAAATGTATGTATCTTAATTATTTTAGTATAGGTATTATATGTGATGAGATTATTAATGTTAAAAGGTATGATAGGGTTGGCATATCTGGTCAGATAAATACCCTCAAAAAAAGGGACTACACCACTGAACAAAACTTACTAATATTATAAAGGCGAAAGTCTTTGAGTTAATGTGTGTGTAGGTATGTTTGTGTTTGGTGACTATTTCTTTACGCTCGAACGGCTGAACGTAATTGGATAAAATTTGGCACATTGGTAGAACACGTCTTAGAAAACTACGTAGGATACTTTTATCCCCGTAGTCTGTTTCCTTGGGACAATTTTCTGATTTGACACGGCCGAAGCCACAGGCAGCAGCTAATCGAACTCTCGAAATTAGACCACTGAGTGCCCCTACTAATTAGTGTTGCACTAATTTCCCAAAACAACGTGTCTTTTACAACATTTCGTGACAATAGGTTTCTGTCAACTCCCTTGGGTAATGGTATCGGCGTGAATTTATGGTGTCTCACCTTCCAACGTCGTTATTCGATAGAATCGGAGGTAATAAATTTCTTATGATCCAATTTATCGTTAGTTGTATAATGTTAGGTGCATTATTTCGATGTGATGATATTATAATAATATAATAATAATAATAATATTTCCACAACTATCACACAACACCGTCTAGTCCCAAGCTAAGCAGAGCTTGTGTTATGGGTACCAGACAGCCGATAAACATACTTATATATTTCTAAATACATACATATTATAGATAAATAACACCCAGACACAGGACAAATGATCGTGATCATCACACAAATATTTGTCCTGGGTGGGAATCGAACCCACGACCTCCGGCATAGCAGTCAGGGCCACTAACCACTAGACCAACAGGCCAGTCATTGTTTTTTCTACACTCTTACTTCAATACTGGCTCTTATTTCCCTTACTGTTAAGACTAGAATCCTGTCCATTTCATACAAGTGGTTTGGCCAATTTGGCAGGTAGGATACATGCCAAATTTTAAGTTTGTAGGTGTTATAGTTTCTGAGATTTCGTGATTAATCAGTGAGTGATATTTCGCTTTTCTAAGTAAAGATAGATTAGATCTCACATAATTTAATAAAATAAATGACTTGGTTTATTGAGAAATAATACGATTTGATTATTTACAAATGTGTCATATAATTATTTACTTTTATCAACAAATTAATGTATCCTTTGAACTAAAAAAAAAAAATTGCTTTATTTTTTTAACGCTTTGATCGTATTTAAATCACGTGAAAGCAAACGACAACTGATGGAACATAGGTATAATTTTAGTCAGTAAAAATCTGACACGCCATCCCGCTGCGCCCTATAGTGAGAGAAGTCATCGAATGACGCCGACGCCCTTCAGCATCTACTCTAATATATAAACAAACACTCATTCTAAAGAAAAGAAAGAAAGAAAAAGAGTTTATATAATAAGATATTAGTCACATCCGCGCAAAACAAAGCAAGTATATAATAAATAAATAAATAATAAAACGGCCAGCGCTCAGCAAAATTCTGGAGCTCCTGTTCAATACAGAGCCACAGCGCTGATTTTCAGCGCCAGCCATCAATGACGGTGACACGTTGATCGGCTGCCAACGACCACAATAATATACACTCTTAAATTTTGATCGTTTTAATCCCGTGAAGGGTCGATTCAGTACATGAAACACTATCGATTTGTAAAGATAAAATTAAAAAATTAAGTACTTTTTTTCAAACTCGAATTAACTTACGCATGTACGAAATTAATTTCTTTAAGTAAACGTCAGCTGGGCGGGTTCAATTACCTGTAGGTAGTTAGTACGCAACGACCGACAACTACCTACAAGGCCATTGACTCGTTTACTTAAAGAAATTAATTTCGTACACGCATTAATTAATTCGAGTTTTAGAGAAACAGTACTTTATTTTTTTATTTAATCTTTACAAATCGATAGTGTTTCATGTACCGGATCGACCCTCCACGGGATTAAAACGATCAAAATTTAACGGCGTATACCTAAAATTAATCAATAAACAAACCAAAACGTAAAAGGTACAAAACAATAAAAAAAAAAACAACAAAACACAGTTGGCTAAATTAGCCATAGTTATTACCTAATATAAAAGCAGTAACACTAATTAATAACTCACAAAGTTAACTGACGACTCCATTAAGACACTCCCCATAAGTCTTACAACTGACGGCTACAGTTGATGCAATTCCTTTTTAATTTTCCGTAAAGCACTTTATGCATCGACAGTACCTACCTTTGTAAATAAGTATGTGTGGGTGGGACAGTAGATGTCATTGAAGAGTCTATGCGTCAGTCTCTATAGTCAAAGCTACACAGTATTTTGAAAAAACCAGCCAAGTGCAAGTCGGAATCGCGCACGAAGGGTTCCATAGATATTATTCGTAGCAAAAAACGGCAAAAAAACGTTTGTTGTAGGGGGGCCCCACTTAAATATTTTTTTTTTCTTTTTTTAGTATTTGTCCTTATAGCGGCGTCGTTATATCTGTCAAAATTTCAACTGTCTAGCTATCTCGGTTCTTGAGATACAGCCTGGTAACAGACAGACGGACAGCCAGCGAAGTCTTAGTAATTGGGTCCTGTTTTTACCTTTTGGGTGCGGAACCCTAAAAACTAGTCAATTGTGAGTCAGATTCACACACGTAAGATTCCGTACCTCAATATTAAAATCGAGCTAAAAACGCTAATAAAATAACGTTTCTTGTATGGGAATACCTTTTGATTTTTAACTTTGCTTGAATTTTATTATTTTTTGAAATACACATTCTTTCCACTGACAGACAGACAGATGGACGGACAGACAGCGGCACCTTTCGGTTAAGATAATGGATATAAGACTGGTGAGGGTCACACTAATATTATAAACGTGAAGGTTTCTGAGTGTGTGTGTATGTTTGTTTCTTCTTCACGCTCTAACGGCTGAACTGATTTCGTTCAAACTTGGTGCACGGGTAGACCATGTCTTTAAGAGCAGACGTTTTCATACAACCGCTCTTACGTGATTATGATGTTATTACACATCTTTCTCCAGATATTTTGGATACACAGATATCTTGGGGATTATCTAGGCTTTTATAGAAATAAAAACAAATTTATGTGTATGTAAAACTAATCCAGTAAAGACCTCTGAAAATCTGCTATTTCATATGAACTTTGGCTCTATATAATGTAAAGTACTTCTATGTACATTAGACGCCTGGCTCATTTAATCGAGATTTTGAATGATGAAAATTTTCTTCAAAATCTTTTAAAAAACACGTATTTCCTGGAACAAATTTTGTGAAACATTCGAGTAAGTCACGGAATTATCGAATGCTTAAGAGTTTTCAGGCGCTATTTCTCTTTTATCGCGTTGCCTTTTCATCAAACATCGCGTTGGATTGCGTTAGATCAAACAACAAGCTTTTAAATCATGCTCGATGTTGACGTTAAGCAAGAGGGGAAGGCCTACCAATCCCAGGAGTATATTCTAAATTAAATCAAGCTCTCTAGCCTTCACAATTGGTTTGCATCGGCTTCCAGTCAAACCTAATGTAGCAGGATATTAGATACTAGCTGTGCCCGCGACTTCGTTCGCGTCAACGACGAAACTTATCAATGAGTTTTTTGTGTAAAGTGCTATTTGTACATACTTACCGGTATTAATACTTCTGTCTCGGCGCGGGCCTTTTTTGGCTAATTACAATAGAAACGGGGGACGTAACCTGAGACAAACTTATTATTTGCGGTTGGTACAGTAATCGGGCTTAGGGATTGAACCGCAAAATTAAGTTTGTTTTTTTATTGTATATACTTTACCGGGATAAAAAGTACCCAGTGTGGTGCCTGGGATATTAAAGAATAATTATACCAAGTTTCATCGTAATCGAACCGGCAGTTTTTGCGTGATGCCTGAACAAACAGACAGACAGACAACAATTTTTTTAATCACATTTTTGGGTTCGGTGTCGGTCTAGTAACACCCCCTGCCATTTATTTTTTTGATATTTTCAATGTACAGAATTTTTACTTCTACAAATTTATTATAAGTATAGACTTTACATGGAGCGACTACCTGCCTGACCTCCAGCACCCAATAGCACAATACACTTTGGCAAGACTGGTATTTGATTTCCTGGCTTCTTCCGTAACGACTGTGAAAGGTCTAAGGTTTATGGAGTTTTTGATCATCATTTTCATTTTCCAATCCAAAAGAAAGAGTTTGTCACTATAGTTATTTTATCTTTTCAATAGATATAAAAAACCGGGCAAGTGCGAGTCGGACTCACGCACTGAGGGTTCCGAACAAACTTATCTATGAAAACAGCTCAATTTTCGAATTTTTTCCGAATCGCAAAAAAAATATTTGTGAAGTAATAGTTATTGCTTCATGCCAAATTTCACGATTTTAGACCAACGGGAAGTACCATAGGAATATTGATTCCTTTGAGTGTCGAAATGTTCGTTTTTTGCAATATAAATGTATCTTTTTTTCCGTTAACTAAAAAGGTTGAAGCTTCAAGGGACCATAGACTTAGTATAAGTTTTTAATTTCAACTCGATACCTCCACGCGTTCCCGTGATAAAAAGTCTTGACAGACATCCGACCAATCAGGCATGTTACACGTGTGCGTCGGTCTAATGTAGTTCTAAGACGAGCATACGGACTCCATTGCCAAATTTCGGAAATTGCAGTAATGTTTTTTTTTTTTACTGCTTCTGGCTGAATGTTAAGTATATATATAAGCTAAGTAGTAAGTTAAGCATAGATATTTATAAATAGATATGTATAGATAGATCACATTTACAATGTCTTGTTTTACTGTTAGGTTGGGCACATAATAATTTTGTACTTTTTAGCATATGTGGTTTTTTTTATGGTAGGTAAAATCATCCAATGACAAGTCCCGCCCTTGGGTGGAGCGGGAAGTAGTGTTAGACTCTTACTGACTAAAAACCTACCCCGTTCCTTCGTTGCTTATCATGCCGGGACTGAACCTTCCTCTCGGAAAACGGCCCTTAACCCCAGCAGGCTTCGACCCTGCCTGCCTGCAGCTAGCAGGCTGGGCCTCTACGGTTTCCTGACAGCTCCTTGAGGCGCGCGGGAACAGAACGCGCCGTCGACGACTTGGGCTGGGTCCGGTATGTTACCGGACGATCGGACAGCGTGCTACCCATTGCACGCCATCCGCAAGCCCGCGCCTACGGTGGAGCATATGTGGTGCTTACCTGTAAAAAATTGTGGCACTAGACCATAGATTAATGGAAGATTTGTAATAATTTTAAGTGTTAACAATTGTTGGTGAGCCTAATAAATAAATAAACAAATAAATTCTAGCTTCAGTCTTACATATAAATAACATAACTATAGAGTAGATACAGACGAACAAGCAAAAAAAAAAACACAAAACTAATTCAATATTCTCTTCTCTTCGTAAAGAATAAATAAAACTAAGTTGTTCCCAAGAACACCCAAGTTTATATTCAAGAACTTATTATAAAACTGTCTTGCAAAACTTATATTAAACTTACATTTCAAATCTAGATTAAAATGTCAAACTTAACATTAAAAATAACAGTAGAATAGGTATTTTCAACTATTTTTCAATGACGAATTCCGATTTGTCCCAACACCACATGAATTGTAGCTGTAGTCAGAAAAAAAGTCTTAAAATAAAATAAAGAGAAATTTAAATTAGTTTTGGTAAAGATTTTCCCCCCCATATATTATACGTCTAAACCTTCTTCTTGAATCACTCTCTCTATTAAAAAAACCGCATCAAAATCTGTAGCGTAGTTTTAAAGATCTAAGCATACATAGGGACAGACAGCGGGAAGCGACTTTGTTTTATACTATGTAGTAATTTTAGAATTTTTTGTCTAACTGTACTGAACATTGTGTGTCTGAATTGTCAGTGAAAACAGTATTGAAATAAAAATGTTTCAATTCGGACACTGTGTCCAAACAAAATAACCCTCCTTTTGATCAGTCAGGTAAATAGTATAGTCACTAATCGAAATAAATCGAACAGAACACGCCCAAAATACGTTTGTTTGTACAATATTTGTATATCATTCTGTTCTGTCCATCCACTTTGTTGACACTGGCTAGTAAGTTCAAGTTACCTACAGCTTTTAGTGAGCTCTGAACTTCCGAACAAGTTAGTCTAGTTAACCGTGGAGTTATCAAAGAACTCAGCTATTTGAACCATCAACCTAAAACAGGAATATATTTTTCTGTCACTACCCAAATTGTTACCAGGCATTAAATGTCATCAAAAACTGAATTTATGTAAAAAAATACCTTTAAAATAAATTTGTTCAGCACATTGACAAAATAAGAATAGAAAATAATAATAAAATAGGAGACAGCTGGTTTTTTTTTAATATTTTGCTAGTTGATTTTCGAATAAATCGTGTATTTGACTGATAACTTTATTTATTAAAAAAAAAATTGATGGTTACCAAAAAATCAAGCAATAGTTTTACAGTGATCTCTTCATCAGTTTTCGAAACTCAGTGAAAAAGTGATGACTTTAATTCCAACAGTTTTATTAGATAAAGTTATTTTAGTATAGTTGAACGTGATGTCTTGATTGGCTGTCCAAACCCGATCAATAAAGTGATTGAAGATGGATTTACGTGTTCAGGGATGGAAGTGTACACGTTGCAGAGTATGTATTTTATGTATTGTCGCTTAAGATTTAATACTACGTAAGTATTTTTTTTGTTAAACTACTTTCCGAATATCAATGATAGGAAATCAAACAATGCAGCGTTTGACGAATCAAACTTGAGAATTTGAAACAACGGTGACGCATCATTAACATTAAAATTAAAAAAAAAAAAACGTATGTCAGTGTTGAACAGAGAAGCTACAAACAAAAACCGCTGAACTCAGTTGTGACAACTGAGTTCCGCAGATTTTGTAAAAAAGAAAACTGAGTTACGCACTGTTACTATGCGAATCCATAGTAACAGTACGTAACTCAATTTTTTTTTTCTATGCATAAGTTTATGTACAGTTTATTTGCTCTCCTAAAAAAAACTCGATTTTGATTTCCGTGGTATTAGAACTTAGGCGACGATAATGATACCCTAACGTATTGTGGAACTGATTTTTATGACATGATTTGTTTATCTTTCTTAAATACCACAATGTTTGCTTTTTTTTTTGTAAAATAAGTTGTCATGTATTTTGTTTCAATTGGTGATTTTTTACGTGTCATTATCTCTGTCCTGGGGGATTCGTGGATAGTTTCTGTATTTTCTTTTTTTGGAGAAGCAGACGATCCATATCTGTATTCGCTGAATATGTAAGTCTCGCCATATCTGGAGACTATTTACCAATAAACACACTTTAAGTTTGTGTTGCTAGGACACAGGAATAAAAAAAACTATCACGTTTTAGTAGTGCCTGTTAAACACCTATCCTTTTGGAACAAAATAGTACAGAGTTTAACATGAACTTGACAAGGCGCGCAACATTCCTACATACGCCAATGTCAAACATTCAAGCGGCTAATCCACTTACGCAGCTCGACGGATACACATTCTAGTGTGGCATAAAGTAGCAAATACGCTTTGCTCAGTGTTTTAATTTCCGAACTCGAAAATACTATAGGACTGTAAAAATTCTACCGTTTTAAGTTTTAACAGTAAATAATATTTTTTTAGGGTTCGTTACCTCAAAATGAAAAAACGGAACCCTTATAGGATCACTTTGTGACGGACAGACGTGTGTCTGTTAAGACTCTTTATCTCGAGAACGATTGAAGTTATCTAGTTGAAACTAAAACCTTATACTCAAGTCTGCGGTCCCTTGAACCTGTGAAAAAATCAAACTTCTAAGTTTACGAAAAAAAAAGATACGGGCGTTAAGTCGAAAAAAAAACGTATATTTTGACACTCACAAAGGAGTCAAAATTCACTAGGGTACTTCACGTTAACCTAGACTTCTGAAATTTTGCATGAAGCAAGGTGTCATAGCACAAGTATAAGAAAAAATCTGAAAACAGTAACTTTGTAGTCACGTCACCAAAAAAAATACTGTTTTTTGTTTAATAATCTTTGAGATTGGATTCGAGAATTGAACTGTTTTCATGGTAAAGTATGTACGGAACGGAAGCATAAAAAGAAGAGTCGAGGTAGACGGCCATGTGTTGCTAAATGTCGTTGAGTAGGTATCGATACATAAGCAAGTGGTTGTACTGCCTCGATTTATGAGTCGTAGGTTCAAATCCAGCTAAGAGCTAGTGCTCCTAAGTAGTCTTGTGTAATTTATTTCATCACCATTACTATCAAAAGGCTGGATGAAAATATCGTGAGAAAACCCAAAACGTCAAAGCCATATGAATTCCACGAACCCGTACTTTCATCCTTTCATCCAATGACATCTCCCGCCCTTTGGCGGAGCGGGAGATAGTGTCAGAGTGACTAAAAACCCACCCCTTTCCCCTTTCATTACCTTGGTACCAGGGCCCTGACGTATATTTTCATATTTTCCCAAGGCCCCAGAGTAGAGGCCCGCGTTGTGGACTACGGTCCACTCCCTCCTAGAGAGGCGGCTTGATTCCCAGCAGTGGCAATATTATAAGACTGATTAGATTATTACAAAAAAATACTGGAATAAAATCTTACACATAAAAGTCGTTGCACAAAGTATCTCTATACCTAGAATTTTACCATCGTAATATTTGGTTTGAACGTGACCCTCACTGGAGGTTTTTTTTTATGGCAGGTAAAATCATCCAACGACAAATCCCGGCCTTGGACGGAGCGGGAAATAGTTTCAGGCTCTTACTGACTAAAAACCTTCCCTGTTCTTTCCCTGCCTTGGTTCCAGGGCCGTGGTATGCATTTTCATACCTCCCCAGAGCCCCAGACTAGGCCTCGACCCTACTGGGCGCCTACGGTTTGCTGACAACGCCTTGAGGCGCACGGGAATAGTGCGCACCGTAAACGACTTGGGCTCGGTCCGGTCTGTTACTTGCACTCCTCCTCGCTCCGGACCATAGCCTGAACCAAGGCCCGGCGCGATCCTCACTGGAGCTGTCATTTAAATTATATCTTTATCCTGGGAGACCAGATAAGCCTTATTATCTCAGCTGTAAAGAACTCCATACCGCACTCTCGTTTTTCAAATAATCTCTGGTTTTTTCCCAGTGTCCTTTTTTTCCAACTTCCCATGGAGGTAACGTCATCGCTAAACGTCGTCGCTTTAGCGATGACGTTACCTCCATGGGAAGTTCCATATTTATTTGACCTGACTTCGGTCACTTTTAGGTCAAAAGCTTGCTCTTAAATCATACTCTAAAATCACTAAAACTGGAATCTACCCATGGATAACGTTAAACTAAATAACGGAGGTAATAAAATAGTTTTAAGTAAACGTTGCTGAAACCGCTAGTTGGAATCAATAAAATAGATTGTGCTAACAGAATTATGATCTGCTGGCTGATAAACATAATCATTTTGAAGTACCACTACATGTTTTAATAGCTTTTTAGGTTAAATACTTAATGTTATTAAAGAGGTTTCTAAGGAGATGTGATATCATCATTCATCATCCTACAAAAATTCAGATTTGAGAAACTCCTTTTTTTTTGG
This sequence comes from Leucania comma, assembly GCA_958295575.1. Classification (NCBI taxonomy): domain Eukaryota; kingdom Metazoa; phylum Arthropoda; class Insecta; order Lepidoptera; family Noctuidae; genus Leucania; species Leucania comma. The sequence continues at coordinate 13,605,864 of OY282477.1, read as the reverse complement.
TAATCGGTTAAATGAAAATTTCTATGTACCGCTTAGGGCCAGGTTTGTTATTTACGAGATTGTTCAAAAGTGTTACTGCGACCCAGAAACGCAAACAGCTACTGAACTAACACATGAGGGTTTTGGTCAGTAAAAGTGATACAACTTTGACCGCCATAGCCGCTTTACTATCTTAAAGTCAGTCGCTGTGAATTTGTCTACAGTTTAGTGAGTTCAATAATAGCAATCTTCGTCCGTACTGTATACCTACATAATATATATGACGGCTCGTTCAGGATGGTTCGAGCTCTGATCATCTACCAGGTGGGCCTACGTGGGTATCGTGCAATGAATAAAAACGGTTAGGAACTGAATCAGTTTACTTCTCAATACATTTCGGTACAGTGCACTGTTATTAGGTAGGTACAAACAACAAAACGGACAGTTTCAGAACGTCTTGACTCTGCGACGGCCTGGCTGAGAGTGTCCACTGTAATCGGCGGATTCTCCCTCCCCAAGCTCGTAGCCAAAACTGAAACGGCTGACTCTGTCTAGGCGCGCCACCTCCATTTCTTCTAGTCGCCACTAGATGGCGTGCCTTGTTTTGTTGTCAACAAATGAACGCCGGATCCGACATATATATTTGAAATTGTTTATATCGTGTATATCTATCTATAAAGGTGCGACTATGCTTTGACTCCCACATAAGTCACAGTGTAAACAATTACGCTAGTACTAGATACTAGTGGGTAAACACCTTTACCTAGGCTGTAAGGTTAGTTTCAGGGCCAATTGTTCAAGGCGCTCCGGATGTACTTCAGTAACGATATTATTTTTTATTATGGGTTCGGTCGCGTTTGACCACTACCTCACCTGATGGTAAGCGATGATTTGGCCGACGATGGAACGCACTTGCTTAGAAATGACCTATTCACTCTTGATTTAAAGACCCCTAGGTTGTGTGTAGCTATTAGCAAACACAGCCCCTGTCAAGGAACTCCACTCCTTAGCTATACAATGAATGTGATCCCAAAATGTTTTGTGCAAATAAGTCGGATGTCCACCATGTACCTCCGAGCTCAGGTTGTCTACGGCGCGCACTGTTCCCGCGCGCCTCAAGGAGTTGTCAGCAAACTGTAGGGGTCCAGCAGGGCCGAAGCCTACTGGGGCCAAAGGTTATGTGAGATTGTCACCACGGGCCCCGGGACAAAGGCAATGAATGGAAGGGTAAGTTTTTAGTCAGTAAAAGTCTGACACTATTTCCCGCCCCACCCAAGGGCGGGATTTGTCATTGGATGATTTTACCTACGATAAAAAAAAAACCATGTACCGGCGGCGCAACCTCGTAAGTCTATGGTCACTATGCAAGCTATATTTATTGAATGTCGGTTAGATACTTTTTTTAATTAGAAAATCATTAAATACTCTTACATCTCCATGCCTTTAAGTGTTTAGGTCATCAAATGGATGGCATTAACAGCCTGTTGTAGAGCCTCTGAATTTTTTTGCTCGAAGAAACGTACGTACACTATGTGCTTTCTGATGAATAATCATGAAATAACTTCTCCCACTCTAGTGAAGCGAGAGGGAATGTCAGACGTTTACTGACTAAAACCCACCTGTAATCCTCCAGTTGCCCTTTGCACTCAGGGGCCGCGGTAAAGCTTCAATTCCGAAGCCGTAGAGGTTTGGACACTTGAAAATCCATTATTTCTGACACAAAACTGTTTGGAAAAGCTCTGATTTCTGAGATTGAGATTCTGGCATATGATGACAATAATCATGGGGTAGAGGTGTGACTAATCTGATTTTCTATCACTCCAAGTACCAGAAACCTGTCGATCTCCATTAACTACTCAATCTTCTTCCAGACCGGCATGAACCGAGGCTCCAGAGAGGAGCTGCTAGGCAGTTCCCAGGAGGCCTTGCGGAACAGCCACAATGACCTGCGGCAGGTCTACGACAGGCCACTCACCAAGGAAGAGAAGACCTTCCTTCTGCACGCCGATAGAGGAGACTATGTTACTGTTAAGAGGTGAGTTTTGAATCCCATTGGTATGATTTATCATCATCGTTCAGCTTCTTTCATTCAGCTGAATGTCATTCGCTTGAGGACGTAAGTCTTAAACCTTGTCACAAAGACTGGTCCTGTATTTTGGTTCACACATAAAGTAGCATATACCTACAGAGTAGGGGAGTAGGGATGGCGATTCTTCCTGAAGATGGACTTTTCAAACAATTCGCATCGAATTCTAAATTATTGATTCAGTAATAAATCGAGCACCTATTAAAATATCGATTTCTTAAAGATAATCCATTAGTTACTCTGCAGGTACAAATAAACTTCAAAAACTACAGCGCGCAAATATTTCGTATCTAGTAAGCAATCGGGTGTACAAAATTCACATAAAAATTAGCGTATGGAAAATAGGTGCTCAGATCATCGATTTTAACACGTTTTTAGATAGATGAAACAACAAACAACATGAAATCTCGATTGTCAGTTTCTAAGGTCGATTCATCTTCCTACAAAATCGATTCTTCGTTTAATCTATCCTCATATCATCATCCCTAATACAGAGAAAAGTCCTTAGTTACATTATAATATTCCCACTGCTGGCTCTAAGGACTCTTCTCTGGGAGAGGAAACAGCTAACAGGCCAAATTTTAAACCACACAAGATCAGTTGCAGATGATAGTCTTTTTTTTTTTTTTTATCTACCAGACTGTAACTTCGTTAGTAGAAATCATAATTTCTTTCTCCAGGAACATTACTGTTTAGAAAGAAAGAAATGATTGTAACAAAATCATTGGAAATCTTAAATAGTTTACTCAGCAGTACACAGCCTCATTGTACCATACTATGACCGTGCTAGGAACGTATCGTAAAAGAACGAAAGCGACATGGTCTACCGTACATCTTTACCCACTAAAATGTTGACAACATTTATCATTTTCGTACAAATCGGTTATCACACGTGGTAATCCTGCTACCGTTTTGCCACCCGCAAGTAGAGTGGTCATAGTCCCATATTTTTAAAATATAAAGAAAACATTTTTCTCGAAACTTTTCTTTGGAAAGCAAGGAAAGTTTTGAGCAAAAAAATCTACCCAGTTAGTATACCACATGATTCGGTCATATGGTGTACTAACTGGGTAGACCCTACACATCCCCTACACATCTTCTTTATCAGTTCTGGAGCTTACCCACTGTTCGTCAAATTTACATGTTGACAGTGATTCTCAAACAACACTCTCTTACTCCCTTGGATAGAAATAATCTACTTAAGTGGCGTCGCAATGCTGTAGTGCCTCGGTCCCGTCAATTCAAACACTCATTCACACATAAGTTTTTCTGTTTCACCGGCCCTTTCCTCTACAATAAACTAAACATAACTCTCAATATCTACACGCTCAATAAACAAGAATGCAAAAGCAAACTGAAATACAGGCTCGGCCTAGCTCAGGCGCAGTTGCATATCTTTTATTCTTATGCATTTGTATTAGGCCACCATCAATTCTTTGCTCTAAATTTGTACACTATTATGGAGAAATAAATTATTATTATTTATTTATTTAATTATTTGTAATCTTGATGTTAATACCGTTTACAAAGTGATTAAACCTAAAGTACTTTAGATTATTTTATAACGGATAGGCTGCGTTTGGCCAATATTTCACCAGATGATAAGCGACTATGCGGCCCGATTTCGATTTGTGAACCGATTGATGTCAAAGGTCTCAGTTTTCATATCTTCATAACTGAAAAATACCCTCTACATATAACTAATGTATTCTCAAAAACGAGTTTTGTTCTTTTTTTGGTAGTAATGAATTTATGTGATGTTTACTTTGAGATAGATCGAAAAAAAATTGCAGTCAATCCAGCAAAATGAATAGAGTGCCCAAATTTTATAAGTACCTAGGCCTTTTTTTCTATTTTCTCCTCTTGCGTATTCCGGAATTAATATTACCTACACGGTCAAATTTAAATAAATAAGTATTCACACCGATGCAATAGAAGCATTTCAATATTTAGAAAATTAATCAAAACAGGATGAACTTAACTAGCTTATTTTTAACAAAACGTAAAAAAAAACAATATTTAGGTCATCATCATCATCTTAACCAATCGCCATCACATTACTGAGCGTGGCAGGACGGGATGCTTCCTATGCGCTAGAGTTGTAATATCGCTCTGCCATTGGTGCGCGTCCTTGTTGCGCCAATGCCAATACAGTTCTGGTAATGATTGCTGGGAGATTAGATCGCCCTTATATCGGACATTGCTGTAGCAGACATTTTGCTGGCTGTGTCCCATAATATTATGACTGTGTTTATTTTTTGTGTCTTATGCTTTTTTTTATGGTTGCTATTGATTTCCTGATTTTTTTTAAATATTTTTATTAGAAATAACTGAATTATGAAGCGTGGCCGCTTTTCCTCCTATGGCCGCTATGAGCTGACCTCCCTTAAATGAGATTTAATTAGTCCAAGTTGGTACTGTCCTTCGTGTATACCTAATAAATGCAGCCCCTGTAACGATTCCCGTGGGGACTTGGAAAAGCATACGACACGATAACATCGTTGTTTTTTTCTGATTCCCTATGAAGGAGACGGTAGATTAAAAGAGACTCAAAAAATATACAGTTAGATATACTCTTCATTGTACATCACAAAAAACGAAACTCTATACCAAACTACTACATGTATACACGAAAGAATAATAATAATAATAATTGATATTGTATATATGTATTTTTATTATTATATGTATTTAATATTATTTATGATTTTTGTACACTGATCGCCCCAAATCTATCTCCTCTTGTTTCAGTCCATCCTAAGGTTGTCTGTAAGAGATTGCCCTGTGCGATAAGACCGCCCATTGTACACTTAGTTTTGTAATATTTATCCTGTGTTCATTATGAGGTGTACAATAAAGTATATAATAAATAAATAAATAAACACGTTCGAGACTACTTCGCACTATCTACTAGGTACATACTACTATATTAAAATTATTACTTTTTTTGACTGGCTTACTGGTCTTGTGGTTTGTGGCCCTGACTGCTATGCCGGAGGCCGTGAGCTCGGTTCCCACCCAGACAAATATTTGTGTTATGAGTATGATTATTTGTTCTGTGTCTGGATGTTATTTATTTATAAAATATATGTATTTATAAATATAAAAATATGTTCATCAGTTATCTAGTACTAATAGCACAAGCCCTACTTAATTTGGGACTAGATGGCGTTGTGTGATAGTTGTACTGTACAAAAAGAATATTACACAATGTGAAACAAATTGTACACAAATTCACTTTTCTAAAATCTTCTTCCGTAGAAAACTCATTCAGCAAAACTGCTAGAAATTCTACACTAATATTATAAAGAAAAAACATTTATTTTTTTGTTTGTTTGATTTTTCGTTTGTTTGTAGTGACTATTTTCTGAATCTATAGATACACGGTGTAGAAGTCTACATGAAAAAGTTTTTGGGTTTTGAAACAGTCACCGTGCTTATGAACCCAATACAGTGGACCCCCGATAATCCGGCCCCTGTCTAATCCGGCGCCCCCTGTAATCCGACATGACTTAGAATTACATGTATGTTTGACAATCTTTGCTAATTTTATAATAAAACGTAAGCTCTCAATTGTTATTTAATTTACTAAATCCGACTTACATAAATTAAGTCTGATTTGTACTTCAAAGTACATACATACATATATTATGTACGTATAATATATAGATTCTTGTCATTAGATATGTAATTTGTCGGATTACAAGGTACTCTTTCGTAAAAAAATCCGGACTATAGGGGTCTTAGGCAGTGCTCTATAATCCGACAAATTCGATAGTCCGACACTGCCCTGCATAATGTTTGCCGGATTACCGGGGGTCCACTGTATGTAGTGCGCGCACTTGAACACGTGACAGTTGGGTAAAAAGTGACAAAACATTTATTGTCTCCCTGATAAAAGACACCAGTGAGCGCCAGCTCTTTATTGGAACCTTTAAAATCTAAAAAAATAAATCGAAATAGGGATATTATTGATTTTTTTGTTTCAATAATTTATTTCGATCTAAAGCTACCAACCGTCTAAGACTCTTTAGGTTCTCGGAAAGCCGAGAAATACAAAGATCGGTAACACTAGGGTTGCCAACCCCAAGTTCGAAAAACATGGATTTGAAGTTGGAAAAACCAGGAAAATTCAATATAAAAACAGGGCTAATAAGTTGCAAAAGTTAAATTAATATATAATTCAAGTATCGATAATTATCACATTTTTAGTGAAAAGTAATTTAAATTTTGGCACGTTGCGCCTTTGTTTTTAAACAGTAGGGCACCGCGTAGACTCGCGAGCCGTGAGTCCGCCCATAACTTAAGAATTGTAACAGAATAGCGTTACGAATTACCTACCTATTATCTATCTATCTATCTTATCAAGAATAGAATAGAATAAACTTTATTGTAGGTACACTAAAATAGTAACAACTCACAGGAACTTGAATGTATGGGTAAAATGGCGGTCTTATCGCTGACAGCGATATCTACCAGACAACCTTAGGATGGACTACAAGAACTTAAACTAAAAAGGGAGTAGTCTGCGGTGTACTTAAAAACTCAGGGTAATGCTTAAAAACTATCCAGGATACTACAAAAACTGGGACATGTGTGACAGGACGGCAGGCAACCCTAGGTAAAACCCTTGCGAAGCTAGGTGGGTCCTACCCAAAACCAAAACACAATACGTTCAAGTCAACACGCTCAAAAAATCATCGTCGACAACATAACCGTGGCGACCTCAAAACCGAAAACTATCAATCTACAGTAGATTTAGGCCGTTCGCCGTTCTAATAAATAGGATTAGTATAGTCGGATCCGCACTTCTACTGTTTCACTATAACCGACTACTTATGGGATAGAGAGCGAAGGCTTTCAGCGATTTCTGCAATATCGAAGGTTTTGTTTTAGAAGTTATGTTGTTTTAGGCCGGTTTTAGTGCTCGACCGACCGTCGGCGGACTGGTAATTAGTGAACGATACTTAAACCCGTGATTGTTGTCATGATAACAAACAACTTTTACTATAGGACCAAACCTGAAATCGCGATATACATCTGCCAAGTTCAGTTCATTTTGACCGGTTAGGCGAACATAAATGTACTGAACTTGGCAGATTTTCTTCGTGATTTCAGGTTTGGTCCCATAGTAAAAGTTGTTTGTTATCATGACTACAATCAACAAGACACTCCGACCCGGAACAACTATCTGTAGGCGTTACAAATATTTGTTCTGTGCGGTAATCGAACCCGCGACCCGTAGCGCAGCAGCCAATCGCTCAACCACTGCGCCAACGTTGCCGTCATATATGATACCGTGCCGTCATAGATATGCATAACCGATCGTCAGTTTGTAACGTTCAGTGCTCTCCTGACCACCCAAACTGGCAGCACTGGCACAGTTACAAACACGTACACGAAATAGACGCGCATCCGTACGGTCGGTCTACCGATCGGTGTAGCACTGAACATGTTATATGTTTCCATAGCACGTCGGGCGACCGACGGCATGCATGCGGACGCGCTTGACCGATAGTCCTCGTTCGCAGTGCGTAGCTATATACACGTGCATACGGTCGGTCGAGAACTGTCACGAGTCACGACATGTGAATTTTCATACAAATGACAAGCTCGACCGACTTACGCACCGACGGTCGGTCGAGCACTAAAATTGGCCTTAAGATTATGTTCCGTAAGATTTTAATGAAAATATCTGTAGGGGAATTGGTTACCGACATAGCATGACGATGAATCGCAAAACTTAAGTGTAAGTGGGCTATTACTATATTGCTCGCAGAAGAGATGGTCCATGGGTTTGAAAAATTCTGGAGGGCGTCCGCGTACAAGAAGACGCAGTGTTGGAAGGCCTCCCACAAGGTGGACCGATGACCTGGTTAGGGTCGCTGGTATCCGGTGGATGCGAGACGCACAGGACCGATCGTTGTAGCGACACTTACGGCAGGCCTATGTCCAACAGTGGACGTCTATCAGCTAAAATGATGATGATGATGATTATGAGACTTTAATGCAGAGGTCACCAAACTTTTTTGTCTCATAAATCGTTTATCAGGTTTTCCGTTTTGCGGTTTTGCGTAGAACCCTTTTTTTGGTGGGAAATCATCAGGTAAGATGCGTTGGGGTAAGATCGACGCTGGGGTAATAACGTATAAATTAAATATGACACATATTTAGCTATATTTTTAATGCTACCCACATTGCAAGCTACGTCATAATTACGTGCCGCAGCACAATATGGCTAGCATTAAAAAATCTAGCTAAACAAGTGAGATATTTGATTTATATGTTCTTACTCCAGCGTCGATCTCACCCCAACACACTATACAGGTACGGTTCACTGCAAAACTTTTTCTTAGCAGTAGCAACTACAAAAGAATAATACCAGGGTTGGAATCTGGTCCCACCTTCCAGTACCTATGTTTGTTACATTTAGATAACGGTTACAGTTCGATATTTTTGAGCTGAATAGAGCGACGCGATTTAAAATGTATTTTTTTATAAAACATTGCTCAAATAATTACTTTGAAAATATTTTATTTCACATTGGTAGCTCCATACTGTTGAAACAATGGAACGCAACTAATGGAAAACCTGGACTGTATTCTGTATTGAAAAACTTAAATATTGTCTAAGCTTGGCTTGCTATGCCCACTTACAGACAAACAGCACTTTGCTGTCGGCGGAAGCAACTGCTACTCTCGACAAAAGCAACAGCAGCTGTCAACAGTAATCGGCAATGAATAGGAACGTCAATGACCTCTAATTACCACCAATATTACTTGAAAAATACGGAGTGTAAAGGAAAGTTATTTACGTATTAATAACATTTATTTTTAATTTATCTAATCAAATCTTAGTTCAGTCTGAGTGAAGAAAAACTTTACTGTTTAATCTAAATTAGCTAAATATATTACTTAAGTCAAAATTAGTTTAAAATGACTTATTTTATTGTTGGCAATAATTTGCCTTCTTCTTCCATTCCCCACTACTCAGACACAGAGATACAGAGATGAGAGGAATTGAAGAACTAGACAATGATTGAACATTTTTTATTGATGATTCTTAAATTAATTTAATTTAAAAAATATTTTGATTTGCTCACTCTAACAATCTCTTTTGAATTGACAGCTATGACGTCACAATATGGCAGAAAGTCGATCCTATTCTTATTTGAATCACATTGTATACTGTAGCTGTCGCTATTAATTGACAGCTGTAGTTGCTTCGGTTTACTTCTGTCAACAACAAAGTGCTGCTCGTCTTTAGGTAGCCTCAATTCACAAAGAATGCAAAAAAATTAACACATTTTCCCTTTTCCGCAGGTTAATAGAACAGTTCACATCTCAGTCGGATGTTCTGGACATCAACTGTGTAGACCCGCTGAACAGGTCCGCCCTGGTCGCCGCCATCGAGAATGAGAACATCGAGCTCATCAAACTACTATTACTCTCTGGGATAAAAGTCAAGGTCAGTTGGACAGCTTCCATATGGTAATGGTTATCACAAGAATGGTTCTAATGAGGTCAAAATCACACTTTCTGGTTTCTTCTCAAATGCCCTTTGGCTTTTCTCTCGATTAAAAAGAAAAATATCGTAAATAATTGGGACCTCTGTCCCTTATAGTACAGCTTCCAGCAGATACCTTAATTCAATAGTAATACTTAGACCTTTAAACGTGCCGCCAATGCACTGCGAGTCCAGTATAACAACGCTTTCAGGGCGCTGATGAGACTGCCACGTTAATGCAGTTTTAAAAGCTCAAATTTTAAATTAATTAAATTAAAGACAAGTGGACTGTATATATAGGAGCGTATTCTAATCACAGCAATAGTTTAAAAGTAGGTAAACGGCTATGCGCGGTCGAGTCACATGATGCAATGGCCGATGTGTGCTGCGTGCTTGGTCCCCACGCGCGCCGCCGCGCCGCCCGCTGCCTCATGTTAGTGTGTGTCTGAACAGCAGTGCTTCGGAAATGTTTACTGAAGCTAGAATTGACAGCTTCTCTGCTGTCATGCGCAAAAAGTGTGCTTCACTTCTCACCAGATTGCGTGGCAATAGCAACAGCCTTCTGAAAATGATTGCTGAAAGATATGATGAGGGCCCCAAAGTGAAGCATCTTATCAAAAAAACAACATTACCTCTACCTAGCAGTTTAAATGTAGGTAGTAACACAGGTTATAAGCTAAAATTGTTACTAACATATTTTGTCTGAAATAAAAACTATTATTATTATTCAGCTGACCGAGCTTAGCACGGAGTTTGAAGGGAATAGTAGGTTTTTGAGCTTATTGTTTTTATGCAACAAGTTACGATTGCCCGAAGCTAGGAATATCGGATATACATCGATGTCTCGAATTTACTCGATGTTGCAATACGTTTTATGGAATCGATCCAATGTTTTGGAAAGCTGATACTCGATATACTCGAAAACATCGAATAAATTATGATAAAAATATGTATCAGTCAATGTATTAATGATATTTTACTTGATAACATCCGTTTATGTTTGCTTAGTATTATCTATAATATAATACGTACATACGTATTTAGAAATATGTAGGTATGTCTATCAGTTGTCTAGTACTCATAAGACAAGATGGCGATGCTAGATGGCGTTGTGTGACAGTTGTAAAAATAAAATAAAAAGTATTCGTACGACAGACAATCCCGGAGCATCGAGTATTTACTTATACCGGTTTTTTAATGACTTCTTTTGCTCTAAGTTCGTACATGCGTATATTAACTCGAGTTTTAGAAAAAAATCACTTTATTTTTAATTTTATCTTAACAAATCGATAGAGTTTCATGTACCGAATCAACCCTACTCGGGATTAAAACGACCAAAATTTAACGGTGTATATTACAGTTTTTTTTTTTTTTAAGAATTTCATACCTACAAATTATTCATGTTTGTAGTCTTATTAACTACTATCCAATTGAAATTTTACATAATTAAACAATATTTATAAAGATTATTTCTATTAAAACCCGACATTACATCTTCAAACCCATTTTTCACAAAAATCCAAATTACTTCAATACATAAAAAACTTCACGAAAGAAGCCGCGTTGTTTCGAAAAAAATCCATGAAAAAGAATACTTGTACCCCTTGGGAAATCATAGTTCCAATAGTTTGCATGATGACATTGATCGTATATTTTCATAAAAGAGGGTAGTTTCAGTAAGACGTACGAAAATGGAAATAATGGCTGAACGGTAATGGAGGCCGTGTCAAGGTGGTAGCAAGTTTTAGACTTGGATTTATCAGTTTCCTAAAAATCATACACACATAGGAATACTAGCTAACACCCGTGGTTTCACCCGTATCCCTGGTTAGTGCTCCATTTCTGTGAGTCATGGCCTTCCTTGATATCTATCCTATATAAAAATACTTTTTCAGTACACTTACTAGAAAACCGCTCTTATCCCTGCCGCTTCACGGCCTGCAATTTATTGTTTTTCGCACTAGCGCGGAAAAGCACGCGTGCTCACCCCCGCCCTCACATAACCTAGACCCAAAACAATGTCATCAGACTCAAAAACAGCTCACGATTTAACGCAATAATCTTCAAATTATAATATAACAGTCAAATTGTACTATAACAGTATTTACAATTTTACGGTGACGAAATTACACTCACTGATTAATCACGAAATCACAGAAACTATAACGCCTAAAACTTATAATTTGGCAGGAAGGTTCCTTATAGGGTACCTATAAGGAACCTTCCTTTATTCCTTTATTTGATACATTCGTTCATGCGGTAGTGTCACTCAAGTTCGAATTTCACCTGTGATTAAGGACTGTGTTTATCATCTACACCATTTAATCAGGTTAGCTATAACCCACTTGATTATAAATCTGCAACATATCAAGAAACACGTTAACTGGCCTTTTTTTTATATAAACAAAGAACAGATGACTCATTCAATCAGCTACCAACGAATTAACTTGACAGGCAAAAATTCGTTTAGAAACTTAAATTAAAACTTGAATACCAGTTTTTTGAGACTGCGTTCCATTACACTCAGAATTAAGTATCAGCGATTCACCCGTGTACTTTTTCTATCCACTGTTCCTGATTCAAGATTAATTCTGATTCTATTCTGAGGGTTTCACTACTCACAGATTTAAACCCAGGTAAAAAATGATTCGTACTCCAATTTCGTCACCTTTAAGCCAACGTATTGCCTCAGAGCCGAACATGCAACTTATAACTGACAGTGTCGACACTAACAATATCACCTGCAGATATAAACGAAAATATGGAGAGGTTGAGGTTAAGGAAACTGATTTCATGGAGGAAATGAAGTTACTCTTTGAAAACTTCACCATAAAACAGGACACAAAACTTCACTCTCTGCAAGACTCCATAAACGACATTATAAAACAAAATAATGAATTTCGCGAATCGTTTTTTATGATATCGAACCAGTACGAAGAAATGAAATTAAAGCTTGAAAAAGTAGAGGAAGAGAGGAAAAAAGATCTTTCTTACATTTATCAGTTGGAGGAAAAAATAGAAAGTTTAGAGAAGAGTAACAAGAGTACCAGTATTGAGGTGAGAAATATACCTACAAAAAAAGGAGAACTAAAAGCGGACCTGATGAAGATGGTTTGTGCGGTTGGCGAAGTGACTAACTGTCAAATCCAAAGTTCTAATATACGTGACATTTACCGTATTAATGTTAAGTCCTCAACTGTCAAACCCATCATTGTTGATTTCGACAGTGTCCTGCAGAGGGATAATTTCTTAAACTCTTATAAAAATTACAACAAAGCAAATAAAGAAAACAGATTGAACACTAGTCACCTAGGACTCCAGTGCGCACCGACTCCTATCTTTATTGCTGAAAACCTGACTTTTAAAACGAAACGGTTGTTCTATCTTACTCGAGAATTTGCTAAAGTCAATGAATTTTCCTTTTGTTGGACTGCCCATGGTAAAATCTATCTTAGAAAAAGAGAAGGCATGCAGTCAATACGGGTGATTGCTGAGAGTGATCTCAAGAAAATAAATTGTGAACAATGACTAGCAATAAATCATATTCTTTTGTCTGGTCACTTTCATATTGCACGCTGTGTTTTATATATTTTGTTTGGTCTGTCTTGTAATTATCTTTGTTTTTTACGAAACATAATTGTTACAGCTACTTACTCTACTGAAAACCTGTCAAATTCATTTAAACACACTTCACACACACAATATCACAAACAAGTCGTCGTAAGATATATGGTATATAGCGTTATTATTTGGTTTTCACCCTGGCTGCCTTGCTCCCAAATATTTTTTGATTTTAAAATTCACTGCGGATAACATATCTGAGATATCTAAAGAATTGGAATCAATTGGTGTTTCCAAGTCATTCACTTGTTCTCGCTACACTTGCACTCAATACGTAAATAAGGCCCACAAAAATCTTAACATATTCCAGATGAACATACGTAGTATAAATTCGAATTTTAATGAACTTACTATTCTCCTAGATTCTATCAATATACCCTGCGACATTATTGTACTGACAGAGTGCTGGCTTAGCAAGGTTATAAATGTACCCGTTTTGAATGGCTATGTAAGCTACCAATCAGCTTTTAGTAATCAGAACGATGGCGTAATTGTTTTTGTCAAGTCGCATCTAAAATTTAAAATTTTCCAACCACAATTACTTGATGCTAATTGTCTGGTATGTTCTGGCGACGATGTATGTATTGTAGCAATATATCGTTCCCCTGCAAAAAAAAACCTTAATAATTTCCTTGCAAGTCTCAATGATGTTCTCGTTTCGCTAAGTCACTACAAAACCTTAGCTATTACTGGTGATTTAAACATAGATATCGTACCGGAGCATCTGAATAACCAATCTGACGAATACCTTAATATTATATCGTCACACGGCTTGCTACCAGCTCATATTTTCCCAACTAGAGGGCAGGCATGTCTTGATCATGTCATGTTAAAGACGCAAAAAAATGCAACCACACTAGTTCTGGATACATTGATTACGGATCATTACCCAATCATCTTAAGTATTAACACAAAAAATTCGTCACCCAAACCAAACCATTACGTTAGGCGCATGGATCACCAGGCAGTTTTGGATGACTTACGGGAAACAGACCTATCTTACTTATTAAGCATTAATGATGCCAACGAGGCTGCTGAGACTTTAATTTACAAAATTTCATCTAAGATCGATGCACATACGAAACATGTTTTAATTCCGCATAAAAAAAGGATCATTAAGCCTTGGGTTACTCCTGGACTCCTGAAATGTATTAAAAACAAAGACACATTGCACCGTAATTCTCAAAAAGATCCCGAAAATTTCATACTAACTACTACCTACAAACGCTATCGTAACTTTCTAAACAACCTTTTGAAAAAACTTAAAACCGCTCATGATCAAAGTCTACTTCAGGAGGCCAGGGGCGACACGAAGGCGACCTGGAATGCCATCAAAAATATTACTGATATGAAGCAGCAAACGACCTTACCAACCGACTTACTGGGCTCAAGCGATAACCCCGAAGACTCAATAAATAAAGTTAACAAGTACTTCGCAAGCATAGGGAAGACACTAGCAGACAGAATTGTTAATAATGGCCAAAGCTCTAATAATATAGCGTTTGCATCGTCACACACAGTGAACAGTCCTTGTTTCTCAATGGGTATTTTTGACGTCTCGGAAAATGATTTAGAATCTGTTATTCTCAGCCTAAAAAATAATTGTGCTATCGGTTGGGATGGCATACCTGTATCCCTACTCAAATCGGCCCGACATATCTTAATACCAGTAATAAGACACATTTTTAATCTTTCAATAACAACTGGGACTTTCCCTCGAGTTTTTAAGAAGGCCATTGTTCACCCAATTTTTAAGAGTGGCGAAAGAGACTGTGTCGATAACTATAGGCCAATTTCAGTACTGACAACAATTTCCAAGGTTTTTGAAAAGTTGATAAATAAACAACTTATCAATTATTTAACCAAACATAATTTAATTTCTAGAAACCAATATGGATTTGTTAAGGGTAAATCGACTGAAGACGCTGTAATCGATTTGACAACTACTGTGGTTCAATCTTTAGATAATAAGCAAAAAACGATTGCAGTATTTTTAGACCTATCAAAGGCTTTCGACACAGTTTCTATTCCCATTCTGCTAAGGAAGCTGGAACAAATAGGCGTAAGGGGCATGGTATTAAAGCTGCTTCATAGTTACCTTGCTGAGCGTAGACAGTGTGTGAAGATTGGAAATCTCATTAGCGGCGATGAATTTCTAACATACGGTGTACCTCAGGGCAGTGTGCTTGGACCTACACTATTTTTAGTGTATATCAACGAACTATGTCAATTGTCAATCAATAACTGCAGAATTATTACCTATGCAGATGACACGGCGTTAATTGTACATGCCAAAAACTGGCAACTAGCTTGCAATGAAACTGAAAGAGCTCTCTCCATCGCTATTTCCTGGCTTAATGACAACCTTCTTACAATAAACACAAGTAAAACTAAATTTATTACATTTTCTCCTTCTTCTGTGTCCCAACCACCCAATAATCTAATAATAGAGGCTCACACATGTCAAAACTCTAGGCCCGCTTGCGACTGCTTACCACTCTTGCAGACATCAGATATAAGATACCTGGGAGTACAAATTGACAGCCGACTTAACTGGGACAGGCATATATGTAATGTAGTTTCCCGCACAAGGAAACTCCTATACGTTTTCAAAAAACTTAGATCTTCTGCTGACTTAGTGACGCTAAAACTTGTGTATTTCTCCTTAGCGCAATCTATACTCATGTACTGCATACCGGCGTGGGGTGGTGCGCATGCTACAAGTATGATGAGAGTGGAGAGAGCACAAAGAGCAGTCCTAAAAGTACTTCTGGGGAAACCTATTAGATACCCGACTACTACCTTGTACAAACAGTGCTCTGTACTAACAGTTAGACAGCTGTTTGTTCTACAGACCGTCTTGCGAAAACACGTTTCAATCCCTTATAAGCCCAATAACAAACGCAGGAAAGACTTAACACTTCGATCCACAACTACCCAACTTGTTCATACAAAAGTAGACTTTAAACATCGGAATTAAGGCCTATAGTGGCGTGGATGTGAGAGGACACCGGTGTCCTCTGAGCTAGGACAGATTAATATGCAATATACTACCGCATAGAACAGGCCTCGCCAGTTGATGTTTCCATATTGTTAGCTGTCGTCTATACAACCGCATTAACAAAATAACTTACATCTTCAATCTTACTAAAAGTAAATGTAAAACTGTAATTCGGAATTTACTACTGAATTTAAGTTACCAGGAGACTGAAGACCTACTCAGACCAACCCGATAGATCACAAGACGCAAACTCACACTCACACTAACACACCATTCATTACACTACATAAATACACACACCCGCGCCCTATCATGCGCACACAAAAAAATGGCTGGTAATAATATATGTTGAGTATGTTGTGATTCCCATAAACTTTATTTTTAAACTATAACATAATTTAGATTAATATTTATTCTCTGTAACTTTAATTTGTACTATAGTGTCATTATGTATCATTTTTTGTTCTGTTTTAAAGTTAAAAGTTATCCATTATTATTTATGTTATATGCTGGTGCCTGTGATACAATGTTTTTCATTAGTACAGGTACCAACGAAATTTCTTTTCTGTATTTAAAACTTATTATTTGGTATAACTGTTTAATCAATCGAATCTTCTGTATATGTATGATTTTCTGAAATAAACTATTATTATAGTTATTATTATTTCCTTTTATTATTTGTATATACATATAAATTACATTTTTAAATATTTTCTATAGAAGGTTATACAAAAAAAAAAACATTTAAAAATATAAAAAATAGTAGCCCACCGGCATCGGGAACAGGGTCCAAGCTACCGGTGGTCAGGGCTCCTGAGAGAGAAACCTCCGGACAATACGCGCCGTGTCCAGGAGTACTGCCTTCTGAATCAGACCCTTGATCCAACTGCCTAACGAGAGCCTCCGCAGATGTTGGTCGAGGCTCTTGGCTATTAAGCCATTGGCCGTAACGACTATCGGCACAATGACTGCTGTGTCCACTTCCCACATGTCGACAACCTCGCGAGCCAAGTCAAGATACTTAGTTTGTTTTTCCTTCTCAGCTTTCACGAGGTTCTCGTCATGAGGGACCGCTATATCAATAATCATTGTGCGACGCTCTAGTCGATCTATGACCACTATATCAGGCTTATTGGCAACAATAGTCCTGTCAGTGATTATAGATCGATCCCAATACAATGAGATATTGCCATTGTCGAGAACTGGGTCGGGCACATACCTATAGTACGGTACTTCTGTTTCCACAAGATTGTATTTAAGAGCAAGTTGCTGGTGGATAATCCTGGCTACGAGGTTGTGCCTATGCAAATAGTCTCCGTTAGCTAGATGAGAACATCCAGAAATAATGTGTCGGATTGATTCCCCGGGCCGGTGGCATGCCCGACAGATGTCAACCGTACCGTCCTTCACAATATATTTCCGGTAGTTGTTCGTCATCATAACTTCGTCCATTATCGCACAGACAAAACCTTCGGTTTCCCCGAAGAGGTCACCAAAACGGAGCCAAGATACGGACGCTAATAGGTCTACAGAGGGCCCATGTAAGGCCCGGTAAAAGCGTCCGTGAAGCTCCTTGCTCTGCCATACTTCCCTGCGGTCATTAGTGTCCAGTATTATAGGTTTGCGCCAGTTCTCGTTAGCCAAGGAGAGCGGAGTGAGGCCCTTGTCCACCGCTACCACATCTCGGTGCATGCCCACGTCGGTTTCCAGGAAGTATTCCCTGAGACTGCACACCTCGCGGTTGTGTAGGGTCTTAGCATTTAAGAAGCCGCGACCCCCGCACTTCCGCGGGATGTACAGTCTCATCACCGAAGACCGTGGGTGATGCATCCGATTTGCGGTAAGCAGTGTGCGGACCCTCCTATCCAAGGCGTCAAGTTCTGTCTGAGTCCATTTGAGTATGCCGAAAGAGTACATCAACACCGGCATGACCCAACCGTTGAAAGCGCGCACCTTGTTCCCGCCTGATAAAAGACTATTCAGAACTTTATTCAGGCGGCCGAAGAAGCGCTCCTTCAACGACCGTTTCACGTCATCAGCATTGATGCCTAACGCTTCCGACATACCCAAATACTTGTAAGTTTCAGTTGAGCAGAGGGATCTAAGGTGTATGGAATCCGTAAGTTGAATTCCCACGGATTCCATAATCTCTCCTCGCTTTACATGCATGACTGCACATTTGTCCACACCAAATTCCATCCTGATGGCACTACTAAAGGTTTCAGTTACCTTTAGTAGCTCCATCAGTTGCAAGTCGTTGGGGGCAAAGAGTTTCAGATCATCCATGTAAAGAAGGTGAGATATGACCTGACCACCTCTTTTCAACCGGAAGCCTAAGCCAGTACCCTCCAGCAGTGTGCTGAGAGGGTTCAAGGCTAGGCAAAACCACAGAGGACTCAGACTGTCACCCTGGAATATGCCACGCTCAATCCTTATCGGTTCACTGTTCCCCCGAATCTGTCGACATCCCGGATAGCGAAGGACTGTTCTCCACTGCCCCATACACGACATCAAGAAGGTGCGCAGAGTTGTATCAACTTTGTACAGTTCTAGCACCCTCATGAGCCATGTATGAGGAACAGAGTCATAGGCCTTCTTGTAATCTATCCAACATGCCGACAAATTCTTTCGAGAACGTCGAACCTGTTGGCTTATGGCCATATCGATGAGGAGCAGCTCCTTAGTACCGCGGGACCCGTTCCTACATCCATTCTGAGAGGCTGACATGATAGAATTTGTCTCAATATGACTATTGATTTTAGCTCTCAGAATGGATGTAAGAACTTTATAGACCGTTGGTAAACACGTGATCGGTCTATAATTTTTAGGATCCGCAGTACTACCTGATTTGTGGAGCAGGTGGGTTATTCCTGTTGTTAGGAAGGGGGGTAGCGACCCTGACTCTAAGGCAGACTGGAACTGAGATGCCAAGCGAGCATGTGACCTTTGGAACCATTTTATCCAGAAATTGTGCAGCCCATCCGGCCCAGGAGATTTCCAGTTAGGCAACGGACGGACTGCACGGGCTACATCTTGGGGGCTGATGGTAATTGCCCCCATTTCTGGTAAAAGATCACATGTGCGCTCGGCCTCTCGGATCCAATCACCCTCGATGTGACTGACAGGCGCCGACCAGATGCTGCGCCAAAATGAACACATGGCGTTATCATCCGGCAGGCGTGTATCAGTCACACCTTGGTCCGGTCGCTCCCAAGCCCTGTAAACCCACCTTTCATTACTTTGGAATGTGCGATTCTGAGTGTACCGCTCCACTCGGCGCTTATACCGACGAATACGGCTTGCCCATGCATAGATCTTCTGCTTCAGGAAGTCGATACGCTCTGTGACGCAGGGCAGATAATCTCGAGGACTAATATCAGTTCCCGAGAATGCCCGCCTCACAAAGCGCATCACTCTAGGGCGAGTATTGCCCTCCCTGAAGCAGATAAGCTTGCCGATGAGTGCTCTAGCCTCACCGATACGGCGCTCAATCCTGCACTGCCAGGCCGGCACGGTTGGTCGTGTAGCTCTGTCAAAATTAGGAAATTTACAGTGAGCTACGCGACATGCCGCTACAGCCCCACAGTACAAGATTGAGTGGGTATCAGTGAGGTCATCGCTGCTATCAAAACAATTTGATAGCTCCGAATCTAAAGCACACACCAGCGCCCTATTTCTCTTGTGCATGGGCAAACGAGGTAGTCGAGGTCTAAGCCCCGGCGGAGTGGAGCGGTACTCCCGAAAAGCGTCCTCCAAAGCGCTCCTCAATCGTTCATTGCACTGGGTACTCACAGATATAGCCGCGTCATCATCGGCGTCACCAACGTGGTCGGGTCGCGGTGAAGCACTGGGTTGAAGTTGCTCCGCGACCGGTGGTGTAGCAGGTGAAACACGGCTACTCTGCGATTCCAGGCGCAGTCTATCAAGCACAGCATCATCCAACATACGGCTACGCTGGATGACCCGTACCTGATCCGACAGTCGTTGGGCTGTGACGTTGACAGCTGGCTCAAGCACCTGAAACAGAGAGAGCATCCGACCACGGTACGCAGTCAGGTTAGTTCCCCCCTCTGTAGCCCCAAAGTATGAGCGCATGACATTTTCATTAATGGATTGTGTCCATCTCATGCGCTGCACACTTCCACCGGCAGCGGGGACCCTATCAGAGGCCGGAGGGCCTCGAGGTCCCAAGCTGGCCGGAGGTCGGCCTCTTCCCCGTCGACGCGCTGGTGGTGGTGTCGTCGGCGGCGAGAAATATTCGTCGCTCGAGCTCGACGCAACTGCAGCTACCGGAATCACTGGACTCACGGCTGGCGCTGGTCCCGGCGGCTGCGAGGCGGAGCTGAGCGACGAACCCGAAGATGTTGGGTGTGTGAATGGTTGTTTCGCCCGGCTTCTAGTCAGCATTCTCTCAGCATATCAGTTTGTTTTTATTGCGTTGCCATGTTTTTCATTTATAATATGGTAGGTATCCGGTAATTTCACTATTATTATTTTATTATTATTATTATTATAGTTACCTAAGTATAGATATCCACTAAAAACAAAAAAAAAAAAAAAAAAAAAAAAACTAAGAACGGCTTTTACGAACCTCCAAGGGGATAAAACAGGGGTTAGAAGTTTGTAAGGAGAAACCGACTTTAAAGCGGGCGAAGCCGGTGCCAGAAGTTAGTACGATTATATTATCTAATATATAAAATTTCCATGTCACAATGTTAGTTACCGTACTCCTCCGAAACGGCTTTGCCGATTTTTACCAAATTTTATATGCGTATTCAGTAGGTCTGAGAATCGGCTACTATCTATTTTTCATACCCCTAAATGATAAGAGTTGTTCACCTTAAATTTTTTTTTTAACTTTTTGACGAAATTTTTTGTTTTTATTTTTTTTATAATGTGGCATTAAAACTACATACAACCCTAAATTTTTACATTTTTATCACCAAGCCCTATTTTTTTATGGCCATTTTAGTAATTCCGCTCGATAACTGATCAATTATAGTGTTTTTAACTGTACTTCGTGAAACTAGAAATAATTTATAAGGCAAAACAACGTTTGCCGGGTCAGCTAAAATTTAAAATTAATAAACTAAACTTAAAACTAAACTTAAACTAAACTTAAAATTAATAAAAAAAACTCTAAAATTAATAAACTAAATACAATAATCCGTATTATAAATGACACATAAGTGTTTTCATAAAACATCTAAAGTAAGTAAATAGACGCTGAAAAATATGGGTCAAGCGTCAAAGCTCTCGTATGTTTTACGATTATGGGGTATAAAAACTAAAATCCATTGATGGCTTAAAATGTATACATACATTATTTTATGCGAATTTTATAGTAGTGCGTA
This sequence comes from Leucania comma, assembly GCA_958295575.1. Taxonomy (NCBI): domain Eukaryota; kingdom Metazoa; phylum Arthropoda; class Insecta; order Lepidoptera; family Noctuidae; genus Leucania; species Leucania comma. The sequence continues at coordinate 13,584,317 of OY282477.1, read as the reverse complement.
CTAGCTAAAATAATCAGCTTTAATCAGTATTAGGCTGTATGATGTTTCTTTTCTGTTTGTCAACGACGGATTTGTTTTTTTTTTTTTTTGGTTATTTGATAGTTTTTATTTAGACCTGACCGATGTTTGTCTGTGATCAAATCTTGCAAATTAAATTTGATCCACTTCCTAGTTACCGATTGAGCTGAAATTTTGTATGCATGTGTAAATCGCGTGACAATACAATATTATGATGACATGGGCCTGATCTGATGATGGAGCTGGAACTCGGTTGTAAACGACACAATCCCTTCGAGTTGGGCTCGTTTGATTTGTATTGACGAGTATTTTAGGTGCTAGATGGTAACCAGGGTCTGATGATGGAATTGGAAGAACGCCATAGAAACTCGGTAAAAAGCGCAATAAGATAACCAAATCGTATTTGAACTATTTGGAGTGGTCTTGATGAGTATTAATTATATACCTCGCTCAAAGCTTGTTATGAAAAAAATATTTACATTGAAAACTTGTTTTTAAGGCAATCACTCCTGCCAGCTATTTCACCCGCGTAAAAGTAAAAATCAGCCAAGTGCGAGTCGAAATCGCGCACGATGAGTAATATCTACAACATTTTTTTTTTATTAAGTTTTTTGTATTTGTTGATATAGCGGCAACAGAAAACAATAATCTGTGATTTTTTTTTTGTGTATTTATTACGGTTCATTAAATATAGCCCGGTGACGGACATACGTATATTAAATTTAATATTATATATATTATTAATATTGTAGTATGAAAATATTGTAGAAACAATCACTTTTTTAAAAGAGTAACATTGGAAACGACCAATTGGAACCGTGCACTAGCTTCTGACATTTTATAAGTGCCCGCCTATGTAAAATAAACGATTTTGAGTTTGAGTTTGATACGGATGTACTGACAGTGGAGGCTTAGTAATCCTGATTCCGTTGCCACATTACGTAATGTAGGGTTCTTAGTGTTCTGTACACGTGTACAGAACCCTAAAAAACTAAACGTTAAAAATATTTATACGAAAATTATATAGTAATTACTTATTTTTCGAAGAAGAAGAGGTTACTGAAAAAATATTTTAAGTCTATTTTAGTCTCTTACTCCTACACTAACTAAGTAAGAAATGAAATTATAATATGTGAACGAGTCGAGCACATAACATACTTATCTCCCTTACGTCAGAAGAGGGATGAAACATCCTTTCAAAGTAAATATGCTTTTTGAATATCCAGGATTTTAGTTATTGCCAGAAATGCGACCTCGAAAGAGTTATCATTACCCTAGAACGCAAAGACAACTGAAGGAACACAAGTGAGTTTTAGTCAGTAAAAGTCTGTCTCGCTCTACCTTGAGCAGGAGAAGTTATTTTCTCGCCCATCGGCTGCATGAGGACATGGCGGTGCTCGGCCTATGCGAGGCACACCTACATAGGTACGCACGTGCGGAAGAAACGCCCGGGTGTCAACATTGTGTGGACCGGAGGACACGGTAGAGCTTACACTAAAGGTGTGCCCCGCTTGGGCAGAGCACCACCGTGTCCTCATGGGGGCGATCGGCGGCAGCGATCTCTCACACTGGGCCTTGGTACGATGCGATGACGAATGGCAGGCGCTCACCTCCTTCTGCAAAGCGGTAATGCTAGCATAGAAGAAGGCCGGGTGTGGGAGGCAACGGCCCTCATGCCCCCGATCCCGATTTGCGGACAGCAAGCAATAGGCAGCTCGCCGTCCGGCCGTCCGGTGACCGTCCGGACCGAGCCCGAGTCGTCGACTGCGCGTAGTGTTCCACGAGCACCTCTAAGAGATTGTCAGTAACACCGCAAGGGCCCAGCAGGGTCGAAGCCTATTAGGGCCATAGGTTGATTTCTGAAAGGGAAACCCTAGAACGCTAGGGCAACTGAAGGAACATGAGTATCGTCAATCAGTTAAATTCTGACACACAACCCGCTCTAGAGCGGGAGATGTTATTAGATGATTTCCTACCACAAACCAAACATATGTAGTGAGACCTGTGCCATGTGGAAGGTGAAGACGCCGTGGGGACTCTCCAGCCACTCTTCAAACAGAAGATTTACCACCATGTTCGTGGCATGTCTAAACTTATGCATGTGACGTTTGAAATTATTATTAATAATAATATTCCACACAACTATCACACAACACCGTCTAGTCTCAAGCTAAGCAGAGCTTGTGTTATGAGTACTAGACAACTTATAAACATACTTATATATTTCTAAATAATATTATGGATAAATTACACCCAGGCAACAAATGATTGTGTTCATCACACAAACATTGGCCCTGGGTGGGATTCGAACCCATGACCTCCGGCATAGCAGTCAAATAAGACAGGCCAATCAAAATTGACCAAACCATAAAGAAAATTTTCAGAATTATGTGGCAACAGCATTCTATAATTAAACAGGTCAATGTCTATAATCCCACATCCAAACCGTTAAGCTAGAACTACATTAGACTGACGCACACGTGTAACACGCCTGATTTGTACGCAGAACGACGACGCGTGGCGTGGGTCAAGTGTAGCTCTAGAATTTTAGTTTCAATATAAAGTGAATGGAGACCGACGCGCCCAGATCGCCGTGTATGGCACACGTGTGCGCAGTGTAGTTCTAGAATTATAACTATTATATTTCAGTAGCTTGTTCCGAAATAAATATTTTTTTTGCTCATAACATTTTCCACTAATCATATAAACCGCATATAACTTTAAAATAATATCAATCCGGTAGATTTTAGAAGACAGGTTTACGATCTGAAAAAACACAGGTTATTGCTATTCTTAAATCATCCGAGTCATACCGAAACAGACGGAGAAATATAGGTAAACATTCTGGAGTTTGAAAGATTTGGAATATGACTAAAGATTTAGATTTATCGGTTTTGGGTATTTGATCTAATGGATTTTAGGTGGTATAATAGTATGAATGTGCTAAAAAACTGGCCTGGTGTGAGTTGAATTCGCGCGCAATGGGTTCCGCACTAATCTGGTTTTTAATATGCAATTTTAAGGACATAGACTTAATGTAGCTGTAAGTAAATAACTATAGGCGGGTTTCTGAATTGAGTATTTTGAGTTAAGAACGTCTCAAACCATACTTAAATGCCAAGTTTATAGGCTAAAGTAGAGTTTGAGTAATTCTCAACTTCAAATACTTAAATCAGAAATCGGGGGTTAGTCTTTTTTTTCAAAATTGAAGTCTCTATAGTTTTGGAGGTAAAGAGAAAAGTCAATTTACACAATATTTTCTTCATAACTTTTTATTTTAAAATTATGAAAGAATGTATGTTTAATCCACTGTTAATAAGCTCTTTCATAAAGTATCGAACACTTTTTTTAATTATCTATTTTTTGAGTTAAGTCAGTGTTAGTCTGACACGCCCTTCCACTCCACCCAGAGTGGGAAAAGTTATTTGAAAATTTTCCACTCCAAGAAAAAAAACCGAAGTCCGGGTTTTTTTACAGATTCCTCCTATACAATATAAAAGATACCTACAATACGTGGCATATAAGTTGAACTCAAATGGCGATCAACCTTCACTGCGCAATAACAGATTTTCGAGTCTCAATCGACGCAAGAGAGCTGCGCGTAACCATAGCAACGACGGCCATTTTGGTTTAACTTAATTGCCGCGTACTATACCTAACCTATCTTAAGACACCAGGACTTCGAGTTTATTTTATAGTATTCGCAAAATCGTTGCTTTTTTTACGTTTCGCCCCAAGTCAGCTTAAGTTTAGTCCAAAAGAAGATACAAGCAAGATGTTATGTTAGAAAACATCACTATTATTACCCTAACAATAACTGCCTGTAGGCAAGCTATTAAACTATCTTCCATCATTGTGTTATCATAATCTGAATTTTAACTACATTATTATTAGCTTATGAAACGAGGTCAACCGTTAGTAGGTTCTTAGACTTTCATGAAAGTCGAAACAGGTAAAGGTAATATCACGCTCTCCGGGCAGCTACAGAGTAATTTCTATTAAAAAACCTAATAGTCCATGAACCCATGGCCCCAGTAAGCTTCGGCCCTACTGGACCCATACGGATTTACTGACATCTCTTTGAGGTGCTCGTAGAACACTACGCGCAGTCAACGAATCCGGCTCGGTCCGGACGGACACCTGATGGCCGGATGGTAAGCTACCCATTGCTCGCCATCCACAAGCTCGCACCTACGAAGCTGGGCTGGCTTAAGAATCGAACCCAACGAGACTAACGAAGCAATATTTAATTTAGAACAAGTATAATTTACTGAAGCGTCGCCAGAAGATCGCCAGATGGCGCTGCGCCTAGTCTAACGTAATAATAAACTCTCTGTTGTAAAATATATTTTAAAATTACTTTTACTGCATAAAAGTGAATAAAAATAAGTGAACTGGTAAAACATTAACCAATATCATAGTGACAGTGTAATTCAAGAATCTTATTCATAAACAATGAAGTTAAGACGAATTTTGTGAATTCATGGACCATCTCAAAAAACATTTACATTATAATTATTAACAAATGACAATTCGCAATAAAAACAAACATTCGATCAATAAAACATTTTGTGATCCAAATATTAAAAAATAAGTGTACTATAAACAATTACAACAAATGAAAAGTGCAAAAAAGTGATTCCTTTGTGTTTTGAACTTCAACCGTCCTAACGTCGACAAGAAATAAGCGATTTTGGACCTTAAATTATATCTTGGCATAAAAATTTTGGTTAATCGCACCTGATCAAAAAATTTGACAACAAAGATAACTATCCAGTTGGTCTAGTGGTTAAGGCACTCACTTCCTTTTGCCTGACGTACGACACACAAGTGGCCGCGAGTTCAAATCTCAGTGCCAACATTCACTTTTCGGAAATATCTGAATTCTTATTTGCAATTTTATAATCACTTCTCTGGAACACTACGCAATGTCGGCAATCAGCACAACAAGTAATAGCAGCAGTGGCCGCAAAATGACGCCATTAGTAACATGCCATAAGTGTAAAATGAAGGTAAACATTAAAAGTACTGCCTTGTGCTCTGCCTGTAATAATAGGTTTGAATTTGAGTGCGATGGATACCCAGAACACACATATCGACTCAAAGATACAGAATCTAAACAAAAGTGGAGATGTAAGGTGTGTATCAGAAACAAAAGATATGCGAAAATCGACCAAGAGCTGGGCATTACTTTAAGAAAAAAGCCATCGTCTATGAAGACCACATCTACCACGGAACAAATTCCAATCACACAGCAAAATCTAGACTGTGAAACAAGGCAAATGCACTCCCCAGCACATAATAGTACAATGCTGTCTGATTCTCACATACTTACTGACTGCGAAACATCCGACGAGTCATATGTTGCTCCAAAAAGACTGTCAAGAAGCGTTGACAGAACTGTAACTGATTTAATAACTACCTCGGAAATGAAGGAGACAATTGATAAACTCACACTAAAACTTGAAAGTACGGAAAATGAATTAGGAAATGTATTATTGGAAAACACAGACTTACACAAACATATCAACAAATTATCTACGGAAATCAGCACTTTAAAATCCTTGTGTCAGTCTTCCTCCAAAGGTCGAAATCCTGGTTCAAGCACTAAGAAAAAGAAGCAAGCCGTGTCACGACGACAAAACTTGAGTTCCACACCGTCCACTTCATTTTCATCTTCATCGAAAGTCGATAACAGTGTGTACGTACTTCAACTGGAACAGGAATTACTACATCTACAGCAGCAATTACAGATCGCAGAACAGGAGTTAACGGTCCTTACAGAGCGTATCAATGCTTATGAGGCTTCGAAACAGGACACCGTGCACGTCTCAGCTGCCAATCCTCACGAAATTTCGCAAGCCGACCGGCTCGATAAGTGTAATCAAACCTTCAAGCCGAGTTTCGACCCTTTGACAAACATAAAGGAACCTCTTGACGCAGCGTCACAAGTAAGTAATGTTGCTTGCAAAAATATTCCAGGCGCTATAACATTCCCAAAACAAAAAAACAGATAAGCGATTATAGGTATTTTCGAAACATTTTGATTATTGCAATTATATAATACCGAACGTCACCACAGCATCTTTCTTAAGCAGTATTCAATACAAACTAAAACACTTTTCAATGAATGACTACTGCCTTATCTTCATTGGAGAAAATGACCTGCAAAGAGGGGACTATTCAAACATACTTCATAACTTTAAAAAATCGCTGAAATATGTGACCCATACAAATATTGTTATTTGCACTCCCATATATATAAAAGGTGCATTAATTCATAATTATAGAGTAGAGCTCTTCAATAACCTCCTCTTAACAGATATAAGAAACAACGAATACGCGTATTTTTTCGATAGTAACAGCACCCTATCGTATGAAATGTTTTCTTATAACACTGGAAGGATAAACAAAGACGGATGGAAAAACATCTTGGACCAGATATTGTCTAAAATAATGTTAGATTACAATTTGTTCGGTTTTCAAGAAATTAGCACAAACTCAAAAATTGAGACTGAAACCAGATCTTCCACAATCAGTAATACCGGGACTCCAACATATCAAGATAATACTAAAATAACAAACAATCAGTTTTTTCTACTATAAACACTTGACTGTTATGCACCAAAACATCGCTGGACTTTTAAATAAATCTGATATGTTAACGCTGCATATCCAAGAGTTGCAAACTGAAAAAAATATAGACATAGATGTATTATGCATAACAGAACATTTTGTTACTTCAGGGCAGGAATCACTAATTAATGTGCCTAATTTCAAACTCGCAGCGTGTTATTCAAGAAATCAACAGAAGCGCGGGGGATCCTGTATTCTTATCAGAAATGGGTACAAATACAAGGAACTTCCCAACTCGTCTATTACGGGTATATTTGAATATTGTGCAATAGAGTTATGTCAACAAGGAATAATAATTGTTTGCATTTATAGACCCCCGAATTTGTCCTGTATAAATTTATTTTTAGATAATTTAGATACCCTACTCAAGAAAATATGTATAAAACCCAATAAAAAAATTGTCTTGTGTGGGGACTTTAATATTAACAGACTGAAAAGAAATAACTTCACATTAGACTTCGAAAATGTACTACTTTCTTATGATCTCAAATTGGAATTAAATGAACCAACTAGACCAAAAAGCGGCACTTGTTTAGATAACTTTGCTCATAATTCTAAACAAAAATGTGAGAGTAAAATAATTGATTTCGCATTATCAGACCATACTGCTCAAATTTAAAAAATAAAAGTTAATAAAACATGTGTAATAAATTCTTGGCACATCCAAAAACGTAATTTGTCTAAAGAAAATTTAATTTTATTCAAAAAACACCTTCAATGCCTGTCTTTTTCAGAAGTATTCAATACGGATAACCCTAATGAGGCGTACGATAAGTTTATTGAACTGTTTCAATTATTTTATGATTTATGTTTTCCTATTTGAATAAAAGTCAGCGCATCGAAATCCGTCCAGGTCACGTTTACCCTACGAAGAGGTGACTGTCCGCCAGTGAAGCTCAATGACGCTGTCCTGCCACATAGAGACACTGTGAGATATCTGGGTCTACATCTAGATCGTCGACTCACCTGGAACCAACACATTAAATCTAAAAGAGAGGAACTCAATTTTCGGTTCAAAAACCTTGCTTGGCTGATAGGGAGAAATAGTAAGCTGTCGACAGATAATAAACTACTTATCTATAAAGTAATCTTGAAGCCCGTATGGACCTACGGCATACAACTTTGGGGAAGCTGTAGCAACTCCAATATGTCCATCATGCAGCGCATGCAAAATGCAATATTGAGATCCATATGCAATGTTCCCTGGTTCGTTAAAAACACCGAAATACACGAACAACTGCAAATGCGAACAGTGAAAGAGGAATTCCTTAGCGCCTCCGAAGCATACATGAGAAGGCTCGAGAACCACCCTAACGAACTTGCTACCAAGCTGACAACTCGGTCTTACCATAAACGCCTCAAAAGAAAAGACATCTTGTCAATTTCGCCACGACAGACGTAGTTTACCAAACGTCGAAATATGAGTAGTTGTTCCCACTGGGGGACACACTCCACCTGTACCAATATTTCAAGACATCTGCTTATAGTAGCAACTGATTGCAGATAAGCCCAGAAAAGAAAAAAAAAAAAAAAAAAAAAATGTTTTCCAAATCAATCAATTAATATAAAACCAAATATGATAGTAAAATGGATTTCACGGGGAATAAAAATTTGCAGCAGAAAACAAAGGAACCTACTTTGGAAATACAGAAAAACACCTTCAAGTGAAAATAAAAAGACATTTAAAAATTACTCCCGAAGATTTAAAAAAATTATCAATCTCACGCAAAAAGCTCAGAATAACTACCTTATTAATTGCTCACAAAATAAAGCTAAGACATCATGGCAAATAATTAATAATAACAGTCTGTCGAAAGAACCAATTTTACAAATTTATAAGGATGATAAATTAATCACAAACCCTGAGCAAATTGCTGATTCATTTAATGATTTATTCGTTGACCAGGCACATAATGTACATAGTCAATATCCAGAAAATACAAGCGGTAATCCTCATATAACCAATTCTTTATTCATGCCCCCAGTAATACCTCATGATATTTTACGTGTAATAAAACAGTTGAAAAATAAAAAGAGTTTTGGATACGACGAAATTTCTACCACGGTGGTTAAATTTGTATCGGATATAATAGCTAAACCACTATCTCATATAATAAATGCATGCATAAGCTCAGGTATATTCCCTGATAAATTAAAAACTGTGGTAATAAAACCTTTACATAAAAAAAACAATAAGGAAGACATGTCGAATTATAGACCAGTGGCTTTAATTTCAGTGTTTTCTAAAATATTCGAGAAAATAATTTATGAATCTATTTATTCATTTGTAACTAAACATAATATTTTATGCGAAGAGCAAAAGGGTTTTCGAAAAAACAAAAATATCAACATGGCCATATTTGATCTTTTAAAAGTAATTATGAGTAATGTGGATAAAAAAAATCCTGTATGTGCCATATTCACAGACATGACAAGGGCATTCGATTATGTAAAACATGACATCCTTTTAAATAAACTTAGTCACTATGGTATAAGGGGCAACGTCCTAAATTTAATAAAGTCTTACCTCACGGATCGAAAACAATTCACAGAAATATCGCGAATATGTCCTAAAACTAAACGTGAATTGAAATATCTATCGGGTGGTAGAATAACTAAGTTTGGAGTTCCGCAAGGTAGTGTACTTGGGCCTTTGTTATTTTTACTTTATATTAACGATCTACCTCGTCAAATACATCATCCAATGACTCTATTTGCTGATGACAGCACAGCCATAATTGAATGTACAAATGAAGCTCAATACGAAAGAGATATAAATAATACACTTGAAAAAATAATAGACTGGCTTAATAAAAATAATCTTGTTTTAAATTTACAAAAAACCAAAGTAATGCATTTCTTCCAACGGTTAATACCAAAAAATATTATAACTAAATATAAAAACGAAATAGTAGATACCACTTCAGTTACAAAGTTTTTAGGAGTATATATTGATGATAAATTGACATTGAAACATCATGCTGAAATAGTGTGCCAAAAATTAAGCAAAACTGCATATATTCTCCATAATCTCTCAAAAAAGTTAAATATGAATACATTAGTGACAGCATATCACGGTTTAGTTGCTTCATTACTAAGGTTCGGTGTCATATTTTGGGGAAACTGTAGTGACAGAGAGAGAATATTTAAGGCCCAAAAACGTTGCCTTCGATCAATGACAGGTCTGAAACCCACTGAAAGCTGTAAACCTATTTTTAAATCACTTAAGATTTTAACATTACCTTCCTTGTACATACTTGAAGTTGCCCTATTCGTTAAGATGAATAGACAATTATTCACTTCAATAGTGGATATGAGAATTCGCAAAGTACCTATGAGATCTCAATATAAAAGCCAACTCTATACAGGTGGTTACAAAACGTCCTTAATTAAAAAAAATATATTTTCTATGGGTCCACTTATACTCGTATATAATAGACTACCAATAAATTTGAAAGAATTACCCATTAAATTATTTAAAAAACAGTTAGCAAAACTGTTATTGGATAAATGTTATTACTCTCTTAAAGATTTTCTTGATGATAAAAGTTTCTGTTGATTGAATTAATTAATGCTGTTTATATTATATTACTTTATGACATATTTACATTTTAATTAGTTTAGAATTTTAATTGTTTTGACGTTTTAATTATTTTGACATTGTATTCATTTTGACATTGTATTCATTTTGACATTGTATTCATTTTGAAATTGTATTCATTTTGACATATTATTTATTTGGACTATCTAATTATTTTGATATTTTAATTGTAAACATTTAATATCTTTTTACAAATTTTTATTACTCGATATAGATAATGACATTTTAATAATTCATCATATAGTTTGGACAAAAATACAGACGGAATTTGTAACTGTTTAATATTTTTTTTCCGCATGCCTTTTTTTAGCTTGTAAATTTTAATTAGAAATTAGCTGTTAAAATTTTTTCGCACATCATATTTGTACGCCGCCAGGCACAACATAGCGCTCTGTTATTAAACATAAGATCTGTATATTTCACCTATGTTAACAAATAAACAAATTATTATTATTATTATTTCCTTTATTCATTATATAACCTTATTAATTACATTTTTAAATATTTTTTTAAAAAAATTACAAAAAATAAAAAAAAAACATTTAAAAATATAACAAATAGTGTCCCACCGGTATCGGGAACAGGGTCCAAGCTACCGGCGGTCAGGGCTCCAGAGAAAGGAACCTCCTAACAATACGAGCCGTGTCCAGGAGTACCGCTTTCTGAATCAAGCCCTTGATCCAGCCGCCTAATGAGAGCCTCCTAAGGTGTTGGTCGAGGCTCTTGGCTAATAAGCCATTACCCGACACGACTATCGGTACAATGATCGCCGAATCCACTTCCCACATGTCGACAACCTCGCGAGCCAAGTCAATATACTTGATTTGTTTATCTTTCTCAGCTTTCACGAGGTTCTCGTCATGCGGAACGGATATGTCAACAATCATTGCACGCCTCTCGTTTCGGTCCACCACCACTATATCAGGCTTATTGGCTACAATAGTCCTGTCAGTGATGATGGACCGATCCCAGTACAAAGTGATATGACCATTATCAAGAACTGGGTCGGGCTCATACCTGTAGTACGGCACTTCCGATCCCACAAGAGAGTATTTCAAAGCAAGTTGCTGATGGATAATCTTGGCTACAAGGTTGTGCCTATGCAAATACTCGCCGTTAGCCAGACGAGAACAACCGGAGATAATGTGACGAATTGATTCTCCCGGACGGTGACATGCCCGACAGATGTCAACCGTGCCGTCCTTCACAATAAATCTCCGGTAGTTATTCGTCATGATAACTTCTTATTATTATTATTATTAAGCATTTTTTCCAGGACGCTCTTCTTCATGCCATCAAAGAAGAATACGTGGAAGCTGTAGAACTACTCCTGCAATGGGAAGAAGATAATCATGTGCCAGGAGAACCTTACGTAAGTTTACAATTTTACAATCACCACGCTTGGCAGAGGAGCTAATATGCTATATAGCTTTGAAACGCCTAGTCAGTAAAAGTCTGACAGTCCCTCTTGCTCCACACGGATTGGAAGAAGAAAAAATGTGAGTCCAACTCAGATGTGCAACTTTGAAGCAAAATTTCTTTAATTTTTATACAGCAAAAATAACCTGACATGATTTTTTTTCATAATTATACTATTCTGGCTACACAGTTTTTATAACCGAAAGTTTAGAATATAATTACTATAAAATACAGTGACTAAAAAGAATACAATTACTAAAACTGTCTACCCAAAATCAAATTGACCTAACTAATTTAGACATTGGCTAAAAAAATTACATACATTGAATTTGGCCATAACATAAGAGGTAGAACTACACTGCAAATACATATGCCATACACGCGATCTGGGCGCGTCGGTCTCCATACATTTTAAATGGATACTAGACTTGTAGAGCTACACTTGATCCACGCCACGCGAGGTCGTTCTACGTACCAATCACACGTGTTACACGTGTTAATCTAATGGAGTTTTAGCTAAAATCTTATGATTTGTAATCAATTAATCTAAAACGTACTAGCGGTCTAGACGAATCATTTTATTCACCGCATCCCTATCGGCTGTGCCTTTCCTCGTTTGGTCGGTTGGACTGCAATGGATTTTTTGAGCTGGGAGCAATTGGATTCTGTTGTTGAAATGGTGCCTCATCATTTCAGCCGAAAGACGCAGCCAAAAGACGTCCACCGTTGGACATAGGCCTCTCCCAACTGTCGTTTTGCATCCCTCTAATTCCCTTGACCCTTAACAGGTCATCGGTCCACCTTGTGGTTTTTCAAAGTTGCGTCTTCCATTACGTGGTTGTCACTCCAGAACCTTTCTTCCCCATCGACCATCTGTTCTGCAAGCAATGTGCCCTGCCCACTGCCACTGTCAGGTTTGACGAAATGGTGGGTGTTTTGGTGGAATGGTGCCTCGACTGCAAATCATACTTGGGGTGTTGCGTTGTCTACATGATGCGGTCTCGCCAACGTCGTCACTGGTCCAGGACTTAAAGATCTTGGAGAAGAATTTGTTACTGGAAATTAATGCTTATTTCTAACCCGTTGCGGTAATGATATTAGATCATTTTGCGTTCCTTCAAAGATCTTCTTTAATCTGATTAAGCGTGGCTCGTTGCTCGGCTTTTGAGCTGTATAATTTGACTACTAACTTTAATTTGTAATTTATCGTGACCCCTTTTTAGAAAAGTTTAATGAAAATTATTTCGTCTATTATGCTCTCTTGTTGACTTTATTCGGCCAATCTGTAAAAGGAAAGAAAATACCAGAAGTTGTGCAATGTCGCAATTTTCAATTTCAATTGGTAAATAATACAGTCGCGCAAAATTAGTGGTAGCCATCATATTGCATAAGGCCCCACACCCACTGTTGTGACTTTTTGTAGCATTGCTGTCGCGCGTTAGTCGCATTTGTAACGCGCTATAGAATAGATGCCATCGTGCCACTAACGCGCTACAGCATCGCGACTGTATCGATGCGTACGTATATTACGTAAGTATATTATATTACGTAGTAGTACGTATTTACGTATATTACGTAAAAAAAAGTATGGTACCTTTGCCCAGCTTTGGGATGATAGGTACCTGACAGCTTATTATGACCAACTTTATTGTCTGTTGAGAGTCAACAAATCTCTTAACAATCTCCCGCTCTGGATAGAGCAACAGAAAGTATCAGACTTTTACTGACTAAAACGTACTCATGTTCCTTTAGCTACCCTATGAGTACCAGGGTCGCAGTAGTTTTTTCGAACAATCTTCTCAACCCCCGGTGTTTACCATGAGGTACTAAAGACTTTTTTTTTACCAGAGCTGGGAGTCCGTAGATCCATCATCAGCCACCTTCACACCAGACATCACGCCGCTCATCCTGGCAGCCCACAGGAACCACTACGAGATCCTGAAGATCCTGCTGGACAGAGGAGCCACCCTGCCTGTGCCACACGACGTCAAGTAGGTAGCGTACTTCGTGATCATTACTAAGTATAAAGGTAGAATTACATTGCGGACACCCGGGCTACATACGCTGATGTCTGATTTTATATGGCAACTAGACTTATAGAGCTACATTAGATCCACGCCACGCGACGTCGTTCTACGTACAAATCATACGTGACACATGTGTGCGTCGATCTAATGTAGTTATCGGTTTAATCTAACGGTCTACTCTTTTCTCTTATAATATCCGTCAAAGAAACGGTTCTTTATAATAATACTAACGAATACACACAGATTAGTACAGTTTATGAACATTGTTTGTTTATTCCTATCAGTTTGATATGCTTTTTTTGGGATATTTAATTGACAGAACTATTACTATGTATTTACAAACTTCAAAACTCGCCTTTGTGCACCTTAAAAATTTTGCATTTGGATCTGCTACCGGAAGTTAGCAGATCATATTTTCATTTGATATTTTTTCCAGAAAAATAGCAGATTTTTTTCTGAAAAATATCAGGTTCTCCAGAACTATGCTGCAAGCGAGTAAACTCTTACTTTTTTATGCTCTTCTGTAAAATTATCTGCTAAGTTTACGCAGATACGAAATCGTGTGTTATTTATAATTATATTGTGCACACCTACCACAGTGTTGTCTTTCTTAACCCAAAGGTTGACTGGTAGAGAATGCATTGTTGCATTAAGTTGCAAGTTGCAAGTTGCAAGTTAAGGGCCAATGCCTGCTACGAGACTGTTCAAGAGTTATTGTGAACCTGAAACAAAAAGAGCAGCTGATGGAACACAGGTGGGTTCAAGTCAGTAAAAGTCAGACTAAATTAACACTACCTACCACGTCACAAGCCTTCGAATTTTAGACTTAAGCTTTAAAAACCTACTATGTATAAAACTCTTACTTTTTCAACTCAGATGCGGTTGTGACGAGTGCGTCAAGTCTTCGCAAGAGGATTCCCTCCGTCACTCGCAAGCTCGCATCAACGCGTACCGAGCCCTCTCGTCCCCGTCCCTCATTGCCCTCTCTTCTGCTGACCCCCTACTCACTGCCTTCCAGCTGTCCTGGGAACTGGGAAGATTGAGTAGAATGGAAACGGAGTTTAGGGTAGAGTACAAGGTGAGTTTTTGAGACCGAAGAGAATATTCTTCATCATCATTTCAGCCGAAAGACATCCACTGGTGGACCCACCACCAGACATCGCCACAACCACCGTTCCTGTGCATCTCGTATCTGTCGAATTCCCGCAACCCTCATCAGGTCGTCGGTCCATCTTCTAGAAGGCCTTCCACTGCTGTGTCTTTAGGTACGCGGTAAACGCTTCAGCACCGGCACCATCGACCATCTGTTCATCCTGCATCACGTAATTAAAGTTCTCCGCACAATTTGAAAAGATACAACTGCCTGAAATCATCTACATCTAACACGCGTCTGTTCAGAGGATCCTCCCTTTTCAACGAAGGTATGTGGGACTTTACTCTCTGTTCTGTATACCTCAAAACTGCTGACTCCGACGTGATGACGTGTTGTCGGGGTCATGTAGCATGAAGGCGGGCTTAACGCGGTCTATCGATAACCTGTTTACCATTTACCATTATTTTAAACACCTTGTCACCTCTTTCAATGACCTCATGAAGACCAGAGTATGCCGATTTCAAACCACCACAAATAACCACGTCAGTGCAACAATCTATGGGCTACGGAAGTTCCCAAGAGTAACCACAACCCTGGAACGCAATCGGCAACTGAAGGAACACGGAGGGGTTTAGCCAGTAAAAAGTTTTCTTCGTTGTCATGTCGACTCAATGGAAGAAGTTTCTTTAATAAGAAACCGATTTACTTTGTGTTTTTTTCTTCTCAATAAAATTGACTGTTATAACTTGTTATTTATTGATTTCGATGAGGGGTTTTTTGTGGTTCTGTGAACTCAGTGGAGGAAGATTCCTTCAAAAGACACCTTTACATTCAAGATAGTCGATAGTAATAGCTTCTTATTATTGACTTCACTGAATGGCTTCCTTCGTTATTACGCTAACTCATGGAGGAAGTTTTCTACAAAAAGACTTAAAATATGGGCCAAGTTCAGTTAAAACAATAAAGCAATTCCGTAACCTTTCACCAGATTAACCTTTATTAAAAGAATCGTTAACCTGTCTGAATATGTAAGGGCAGATGTGGCCCAAATAAAATGTTGATAACTTTTCTTAATGCCTCGTAAACTGAACGAACTCAATTACTACTGAAAAGACAGTAATTATACTTACTTTTTTACGTAGGAAATCATCAAATCGTACTAGTATCATTCATCATCATCAACATCATTTCAGCCTAGGACACTGTTGGACATAGGCCTCCACCAAGGGTCGCCATAACGAATGGTCCTGTGCGTCTCGCATCCATCACATTCCCGCGACTCTCGCCAGGTCATCGGTCCTCCCTGTGGGAGGCATTCCAGCGCTGGGTCTTCCGGTCCGCGGTCGCCACTCTAGAACCTTTTGGCCCCATCGACCATTCGTTCTACGACCAATGTGCCCTGCCCTCTGCCACTCAAGTTTGGCGATTCTTCGGGCTATGCTGGTGAACTTGACCCTGCAGATATCGTCATTCCTGATGCAAATAGATTATAGAATCAATATTATATGGCAATAAATTTGTTTCTCGGTCTGACCAGGCTTTGCGCACACAAACTCAAGAATTTGCGACCTCCTTGCTGGACCACACGAGGACCTCCAAGGAGCTGGAGATCATGCTGAACTACAACCCCTGGGATATTGACTGCTGGGAGCCAGGGGAACGGCAGACCCTCGGGAGACTGAAACTAGCTATCAAATATAAGCAGAAGATGGTGAGAATTTTTAAAGTTTTCTTTGTTTAGGTACTTCATTCAGTTTACTTATTTTATATGAGATTAGCAGTCCCACCAAATGATATCTTGTACAAAAGCTGGTCTAGAAACAAAATTGAGAACCTGATTGTAACACCACCGGGTTCAATTCCATCCACCATCCAGGGACCTATTCAAATATACATACGCAACTAAATTGGTCAAGCCGTTTAGAAGAAGTTAGGTGACAAAAACACGTTCAGTAAAATTGGGTAGACTTAACCAGTATTTAGTCACGTTTACAGCCTGATAGCTCTTGTCGCAATGGCCTGTCATAGTCCAGGTGATTTCCACAAAAAAAAAAAACAGAACAAGAATAGATATTATTTTCACATAATAAGACGTTAGGGGGAGGAGGGCATGTTTAAATATTTTTTAAATGGAGTAACACCTTTTTAGAACATATTGAACAAAATTTTGCAGCTATATGACATGAAAAAATGTTTCTACAGACTTATTCAAAAAACCAGAACAATTTTATTTTTTTGAGATGGGAATAGGGTTACCGTACCTCAGGATTTGTCTTGAGACATCAGAATTTTTAGACTCTTCTCAGAATTGCGGCCGGAAAGCCCACACTCTCTCCCTCCCCCCCCCCCCCATAATTGTTAAGTTGTCGTTTGAGACTCAAAATATAAATAATCTCAGGATTTTTCAATGGCAATCAAGCTTTTTCTTCAGACTTTTTTCATCTGGTAACCCTTGGTGGGAAATGCCCTAGGTTGAAGCGAAAGGGAAGCGAAGGGGGCTGAAACTTTACTTACTAAAACCCACCTATGGGTGTCACCTATGGGTATCATGCGGATTTGCTCCGCGTGCAGAAAATTTCAATAGACAAAAAAAGCGTCCCGCGTGCCTATTGCATGCATTACAATAAATACTTGTATGAAAAGGACATTTTCGGAGGTTAAAAAAAAAAACGGAATAAAAGAATCTGAATCTGTTACGCATGCAGATCAAATCCGCATGTTAGCAAACTGTAACGGTCCAGTAGTTTTTTTAATTACATCGTAACTGTGATTACGATGTCATTAAAAAATCTACTGGACCGATCGTATTTTATAAACAAAAGAAAATTCAAATCTTTCCTCTATAATACTAGTTAAGATAATGTGATTTGAATGATAAAAACACATATTAGGGCTGAGTTTCTTGCCGATTCTTCTCCATAGGAAACAACAAATTGGAACTGTGCTCTAGTTTCTGAAGTTTCGTAAATGACAGGCACACACACGTAGGCCTATGTTAATTAAAATATTAGGTGAAATGGATATTAACTATCCAGTATCCGGCCTATCCGGCCTTCTTTTGACTACCTATCCGGCCGAATACCAGATAGCAATTTACTGTCCGGCCGTATTCCGAACAGCAAAAATCAAAAAAGCTCATTTTGTACACAAGTCAAGTCATACTACAATAAGTTATAGACGCCGTTTATTTTTATAATCGTCAAAAGTGTTTGTTTCATTAATTAGTTCAGTGCTCAAAATTAACACTTGTCAAATTGTGGTGAATAACAAATTTTCCTAATTTTAGGTAAGAGATGCTAGACTTCGTTTACCAAACCAGCTTCTGAAAATAGCCTTTCTTTGCAAATGCTACTGCCAGATACTGAACAATAAATAAAAAATAGCAAATCAAACTGATCGCGTTATGTAACGCGATAAAGGGTTGAATATTCGGTAGCCAGATATCCAGCGCTCCAGCCTCGTAACTTGCCGAATATCCAGTATCCGGTAGTCGGCTAAACCACTATCCGTTTCATCTCTAGTATTAGTCAATAAGTCTGACCGTCGCACTCGCTTCACCCAGAACGGAAAGAAATATTTGATGATTTCCGCCGAAAAAAAAAACTAAGTTACTTACTAATGAACCGTAAAAGTTCCAGTCAAACTTTCTCCCACTAAAACCCGTACTTAACGTCCTTTTATAATCCTGGCATAAAAACACACATAAATATACATTTTACGTCCACATCTCAGCATGTTCCCGTCTCAAGTTTACTTACGTACACCCAACTGGCGTACACGAAGCAACAACTCCTCATTTTCAGTGCCTAAACTTCGTAGCTATAAGGTTCATTTTCGCAGTTCAACTAATGTGGTAGACGGTACATATCCATCTGAGTACCTGGATCGCAAGTCTCGTCACTCCTCGTTTTCTTGACTGCCTGCGACGTGTAAGGATGGAGCCACATTATCGGATCACGAGAACTTAAATACTTAGAAGATATTGGGGTTATACAATGGTAGTAAACATGGACAATGAAATAAATAGCTTTATAAAATTGAAAACTCTGCAGCAAAAGATAAAGGAAATATATAACCTGTTTGTCTAAAATTTAAAAATAAAATTGCTGTTTGCTGAAAATAATAGTTGATTTTTTCTTCATTTTAAAGTTGTTTTTTTTTATAAATCATGTCTTTCTTTGATACCTCAAAAAAGAAATAGCTGATCATCGAAAGATAACCCTGTATGAGGGAAAAAGAATTCATTCGGATCACGAAAAAAAAGGTTCCTGGCCGTACTATCTTTGTACCATCACCTCTCACTCTCTCGCTTTTAAACTAAATAAAATATTTTTCATTGTCGCCTCCCTTTTGACAGAGAGACCACGGCTTCTCTCTCACTCTCAGTGAGTGTTATCCAATTTCTCGTTATATCGCAACTTTCTACACCGCCACACGATCCTTCTACATGATTTTGTTATTAGATCTTAGTCTAGTGCTAGGGGCTCTGCAAATTTAAACTAATCGGAACATCTTAACGGTTATCTTCCGCATGGCTTATTACCTAATTGCGAGTACTTCTTAATTATATAGATAGATTCGTTCAAATTAATTATTTTCAATCAACAATAGAATTATTTTAGGTACTGAAATCATAAACATACTATTCCAATTATAATACAATTATGTCACATAAATTAAATTAAATTTCATACAATTTGAATAAATTACATTTTCAGTCAGTCAGTATAATTGAATTAAAGATATATTATTTATATTTACAGTCAACAATTTCAATTTCTTAACTGGAATTCGAACAGATGCATATTTGCCACAGCCATGCCAGGTACTAGCCGTAGATTGCTGTACCAAAAAATATTAATAAACCCAGCAACTGTGTCTCCATCATTACAGTTCCCAGCGTCTGATCATTTGTACCTGTTTGGTCGAGAATAAAGTCTGTACGTTAGCTCTCACCGTATGAAAATAAAATATAAAACAAAAATAAATATATTCCCGAAAAATATACGAATAACTGACGGATGCCTAATGGATAAAAATACTTCACATTTATTGATGGGGCAAATATTATTTTTTTTGTTACAGAAGAAAGTTTTTACTTCTTAATAATATGTTGCGAAAGTAATTTAAGGCGCAGTCAGCGCAATAGTTAAGCAATTAGGTCCTGAGTTGAGTGCCGCGAGTTTGATTCCCGCTTGGAACGAGAACAAATAGTTGTATGCCCTACAAACAGTTGTTCTGGGTCTGGGTGTCCTTTGAATGTTATTACCCACCCTCGATACAGGAGTATAAAAAGAAATATGGGGAAAAAGTAAAAAGAAACTCGCTCTGTCTGTCCGTCTGTTACCTTTTAATGGCTGAACGGATTTGAATGAAACATGGCACACGAGTAAATCATGTCTTCTTTTTATTCCCATACGATTATAATTCAGGTGTCTTCAAGCCTAGAGTGAGGCTCTTAATAAACTAGTACGCCTCACCATTTTCGCTTACCTTATATTAAATTAAAAAATAAACCAATAGTATATTTTTTTGGGATAATATCCGTCTATTATGCAAGAGAATTCTCTGGCATAAGCAATTAATAAAAATATTATTCATTATTTAAAATAAAATAACTGGAGCAGAAAATAAACTTTCCTGAGTTTGTTTTTTACACCTGAATCACTCTGTGACCACTTATCTCACTTCCGTTGGAAGTGGAACGTAAAAATATTAACATCAAACACATTATTAAAATTATATAACTCACTTCGTGCAATGACCTTATTTTAGTTAGTCAGACTAATTTTGGCAAACGAAAATATTGGATCATTCATGAAAACTAAAATAAAATTTCTTTGAAAATACGGGATAGAGAGAAAGAAAAAATATTATTCGCACCTCATACAAAATGCAAAACTCAAAATTCTCAATAAAAAAATCTTTGTGAGGCCAAAAAGGCGCCGAACTTACACGCGATGCATAACATTTCCTTTCACAGAAACGTTTTTCGTAAAAAACTGTGCTAATGCACGAATTCTGTCATCAAAACCTGCTGAACACGGTTAACTATCAAATCCCAAGAGGACACCGGTGTCCGCACACATATTGTCTTTCTATTGTCTCCAATTACGGTATTCAAAGGGTGTCATTGCTATACATTATATTATTTATAATGTATTTTATGGAAAGATACGTTGCGGGGTAAGATCGCAATCAAAAAACCAGTACTCAAAACTCACACATCCATGATGAGTGTCATCATGATAGACAAGGACAGAGATAAGAGCCGGCGCTGTCGTGCGAGCGACAGCGTTAGCCGCCGACTGTGTGTGATCGTCGCGAATGATGTGAAATCATGCCATATAGGCATAATTTCAGCGATCCACGCGCCAGAGGCGAGTCACCTTTCTTTGGCGCTAAAAAAAACGACTCTAAAACAGTCAACATTGGAACTTAGAAGCAAACAAAGTGTTTTAATGGTGCTATAATGTATATTTACGCCTCTCATCTTTCATCTGCCACCTGTGCAGTAGTCCAAACAGTTTGAAATTTGACTTTGAATTATTTTAGGGTTGACGGCCTGATTGTATGTCGTTGTCGACAAACAAAGGGTGTATCTTTTATCGGCAGGAATTAAGTAGGTTACGGTAAAGTGGGTCGAATGTTTCTTCATAGTAGTGGACTTTAGACATATACTAGCATGTTGCTAGCGACTTCGTTTATGGGAATGTTTTCATAAAATTTTGAGAGTAGTTTTAATAAAACCGGCCAAGTGCGAGTCGGACTCGCGCGCGAAGGGTTTCGTACCATTGATTACGTAAACAATAGAACAACAACAAAATAGGCAAAAAAATGGTGTTTTTTGTATGGGAGCCCCCTTTAAATATTTATTTTATTTTAATTTTATTTATTATTAAAGTAAAAATACAACTGAGTATTTTGAGATTTTGCAACTGTGAATATTTCAAGTGCTTGCCTGTTGTCATTATTAATATTGAGCAAAAAAGGGCAAAACAATCGCGTTTTTTTGTATCGGAAGCTTAAGTATTTATTTTATTTTGATTTTAGTATTTGTTGTTATTGTGGCAACAGAAATACATAATTTGTGAAAATTTCAACTGTCTAGCTATCGTGGTTCTTAAGATACAGCCTGGTGACAGACAGACTGACATAGGGACCGACAGCGAAGTCTTAGTACCTAATAGGGTCCCGTTTTTACCTTTTGGGTATGGTACCTTAAAAACTGATAATGACAGTCTTTATTTTCATCAGAGTTTGTGCTAAATTTCAAATCAATTTACTAAGGAATAAGATTCTCCACATAACCTCTATCACCTCCTAAATCGTTTTAGAGGGGTAGTTTTGGAAACGCTACCTTTCACGAATTTAAGCCCAAAGAATAAAGTTTTACATCCAATCGAATTTTCCTCTTTTCATCCCCTTACAAGTTTGGGCACGCCACGATTGAAGCGGTAAGGCTCATCTTTGAGGGGAGGCTGGAAAGGCCTCACGGCGTCGTCACCTTCCACTTAGTGCAGGTACTAACCGAACACGGTAAGTTCGGGACGTACCTGTACAAGATTACGACGCCCGGGTGTCGCCACTGTGCGGACCATCCGGATGACACGGTGGAGCACACGGAAGAGGTGTTCCCCACTTGGGAAGAGCATCGCCGTGTCCTCGTGGGGGCGATCGGTAGCAATGATCTCTTGCGCCGGGCCTTGGTTCAGGCCATGGTTCGGAGCGAGGAGGAGTGACAGGCGGTCGCCTCCTTCAGCGAAGCAGTAACGCTAGTAAAGGAGGACGCCGACCGCATCAGGCAACGGCGCTCACTCAATTCCGATCCCAAATTCCGGCCACCGTAGGCGCGGGCTTGCGGACGGCGGGTAATGGGTAGCTCACTGTCCGTCCGTCCGGTAACAGACCGGACCGAGCCCAAGTCGTTTACGGCGCGCACTGTCCCCGCGCGCCTCAAGGAGTCTTCAGCAATCTGTAGGGGCCCAGTAGGGTCGAAGCCTAATCTGGGGCTCTCGGGAGGTATGAAAATGCATACCAGGGCCCTGGAACCAAGGAAAAGGAGGAACGGGGTAGGTTTTTAGTCAGTAAGAGTCTGACACTATCTCCCGCTCCGCCCAAAGGTGGGGGATATCATTGGATGATTTTACCTACTTTAATAAAAAACCCCTTACAAGTTGAATTTTCGAGAACGCCTTACGTCATAATATGAATCCTTGCGCAAAATTACATGTGGCCAGTAGCTTCGGATGTGCGTTGATATGTCAGTCAGTCAGTTACCTACTTTTTTAAAATATATTATTTTCAGTGGAACACCCCACGCACTGAACGGTAAAATAAATATTAGTATGAGCGATCGAGATTTCAATATTAAATAAATATTATTGTACGTAAAAATTTGCACCTGAAACTCGGTATTGTTAATCACACTGGAATGGCAGTGACCAAGGCCGCTAGGCCAGCAACAGACTTAAGACTCACTTGGATTTTCATTTTGGATTTATTTCTGTCGTCAGATTTTTTTTTCGACTATAACAAATTCATTTTATTAGTAACCTTATCCGTTCATGTACCGCATAACATATATAATACGTTCAAGAATTAACAGTAGTCTAGGTAAGAAAATATTACTAAAAATGTCAAACGAACTTTAGGTCCGTTATGGTAGCCACACACGTTCCAGTATACTTGCGCAAGTTAAGACTTGCACAAGTATACTGAAACGTGTGTTGTACAGAAACTTGCGCAAGTATCTTCCAACACCTTGTTTCAGTATACTTGTGCATGTCTTAATTTGCGCAAGTATACTGGAACGTGTGTGGCTACCATTACTATGTACAGTAAGAACTCGGCCGGCACAGTAGTAAACAAGTATTCAAAGAAAATTTTTTTTTCTTAGCAAGCTTTTATAGCGCGGTATATACTTATAATATAATTAACAATCATCAAGACCACTCCAAAAAGTTCAAACACGATGTGGCTATCTTATTGCGCTTATTACCGAGTTTCCATGGCCAACTTCCAGTTCTATCATCAGACCCTGGTTACCATCTAGTACCTAAATACTCGTCAATAGGTACTAATCAAACGAACCTAAACTCGAATGGTTTTGTGTCGTTTATGACCGAGTTCCTATGGCCGCCTTCCAGCTCCATCATCACATCAGCTTCATGTCATAATAATATTGCATTGTCACGCGATTTACACATGCATGCAAAATTCCCGCTCAATCGGTAGCCGGGAAGTAGATCAAATTTAATTTGCAAGATTTGATCACAGACAAACATCGGTCAGGTGAAACTAAATAAAATCTTGTAAAATAAGCAACCTGAAAACTGTGCTAACACTGTGTGTTCACATTTGCTATGATTACTAACCCGTGTTTTACGCATTAGTGTTATGGCAGCTGGACGAAATAAATTACACTAAGTAAAGTGCCTACCTGGCTTTGAAACCGCGACCACTCAAAAGTCGGGACCGTCACCACTGCTATCACTCCTCTCGCTGATACGCAAGACTTTAAGTCAATATGTTTTCATGGGATAATTTGGAGTAATGAAGAATACCCGCAATAGCTAAGCGCATAAATCTAATCTATGGTCTATCATAAAAAAAAAAAAACTTGTGTTACCGTGTTTGTTGTCGACCTTCTCCGAAACGGTTTGACCAATTTTATAATGTATTTTTGGTAAGGTCTTAAACTCGTTGCAAATTAAAAGGCTCGTTTTGACATTTGAGAAAGACTCTAGAATGTAACTTGGAACGAAACTGAAAGAAACAATAAAATAATAAAGTGTTTAAAAAAAAAATATATACATTTTAGGCACGTTTTTTTTTATGGTAGGTAAAATAATCCAATGACAATGCGTACTGTTTCCGCGCGCCTCAAAGAGCTGTCAGCGAACCGTAGAGGTCCAGCCTGCTAGCTGCAGGCAGGCAGGGTCGAAGCCAGCTAGGGCTAAGGGCGCGTTAATAATATGATGAAATATATTGCAAGTATTCTTTTTATGCTTACTTTAAAAATGCAGAAATGTCAAAACGGGCCTTTTATCTTTTGACAACTTTAGGAAGGCTATTGTTTACCCTCCTACCTCCACCCCCCATTTTATTTTTTGATTAATTAACCTGTTGACTATCGTAATTAGAGACACAATAGAAAGACAATAGGTGTGCGGACGCCGGCGTCCTCTGGGGGAATAATGAATTAAGCATATAACACACGATGCGTTGCGGCGCCGCACCACAAATATTTCGACTAATCAGCGGGCACACAAGTGACGCCGCCCCACTCGGACGTTCCACCGATTCGTCGAAATATTTGCGGTGCGGCGCCGCAACGCATCGTGTGCCCCGGATCTTACGCGTATATGTCAGAATAACATTTGCCAAGTCAGCTAGTAATAATATATATTTGTTTTCAGTTCGTTGCCCATCCAAATGTACAACAGTTATTAGGAGCTATATGGTATGAAGGTCTACCAGGATTCAAGAGAAAAAACATCGTTGGTCAATGTGTACAGGTATCTTTTACATTATCTTTAAATCTTTCATGTATCTACCAGTATTTTTGCGGTAAAACGTAACAAGCATCCTTGATTTAGCATAGAGATAAGGAAAGAAAAATGAAGGCTATTCCTAATCTTTATAAAGGCGATTTTTCATTATTTTACCAAAGATGTGCGAAAACGCAAGGCGTTGTGCCCGAAAAAATCATTTAATGAGATCTTATCATTTATTTTATCAGGCTTAGCAGAAGCGGTCAACCCTAATAGAAGGCCAAGGAAAGCTAGGTATTTTTAAATTAAAAAAAAAATTGGGATGTGCCAGCTACGCATCTTAGTAGTCATACTTACAGTAGCCAACCACATACTCACTTTTTAGCAACGTAGCTAGTTGGCTCGTGGACGACGAGCAATGGTTAGCACGCCTTTCGCCCGTCCGATAACCGTCCGGACAGAGCCCGAGTCGTAAACGACGTGTAGTGTTCCACAAGAGATGTCAGTAAAACTGTGTGTGTGTAAAAGTAAAGCCTACTGGGGCTATGGGTTGACTTCTAAAAGATAAATCCTCCTATTCCCGCCCCAGGGTCCTCTTTCACACAACCCATGGCCCCAGTAGGCTTCGACCTTGCTGGGCCCCTATGGTGTTGCTGACATCTCCTTGAGGCGCGCTCGGAACACTACGCGCCGTCGACGACTTGAGCTCGGTCCGGACGGTTACCGGAAGGTCGGACGACGAGCTACCCATTGCTCAACGTCCGAAAGCCCGCGTCTGCGGTGACTGGAAATCGGAATCGGGATCCAGGCGGCTGGGGCGTGAGGGCCGTTCCCTCGCGCGTGTGACCGCTTTTTGCTAGCATTAATGCTTCGCAGAAGGTGGCGACCGCCTGCCAGGCCTCAGGAGACACGGCACAGGGCGGTGCTCTGTCCAAGAGGGGCACACCTCTACCTAGCAAGTCCATACCGGCGCTCCATAAAGAGCCATGGACCGAACGATAGATTTCGATCTGCGAAGAGCCTAAAAGCCATTAACATGCATTGCAACAATTCACAGGCCGTTGGGCAGGAACAAAAACTACAGATTCATGTTATGCATTAAACATCACGGCTCGATTCCCCGACGGGTTAGGCACAGGTGTACCAATAATATGATACATCCGCATTTAGCCAGTTATGTTACGAAACTGAGGAAACAATTAGCGGCTTCGTTCGAGTGATAATAGAAAATTATCCCAAGGGAACATACTCTCGGAATAAAAAGCATCCTATGTGTTATTTCTGCCGTATATGCTATTATTCCGAGGAGGCCATTGAGCAACTTGTGGTCCAGGACTCCAGGGAAAGGTTGAGGGTACCAGGCCACGAGGAATGTCACCTATGAGGTGGACTGACCAGATAAGAGCGGCAGTCAATTCTCGACCCTACTCTTCCCTACTCTACCCTACTCTACCCTACTCTACCCTACTCTACCCTACTCTACCCTACTCTACCCTACTCTACCCTACTCTACCCTACTCTACCCTACTCTACCCTACTCTACCCTACTCTACCCTACTCTACCCTACTCTACCCTACTCTACCCTACTCTACCCTACTCTACCCTACTCTACCCTACTCTACCCTACTCTACCCTACTCTACCCTACTCTACCCTACTCTACCCTACTCTACCCTACTCTACCCTACTCTACCCTACTCTACCCTACTCTACCCTACTCTACCCTACTCTACCCTACTCTACCCTACTCTACCCTACTCTACCCTACTCTACCCTACTCTACCCTACTCTACCCTACTCTACCCTACTCTACCCTACTCTACCCTACTCTACCCTACTCTACCCTACTCTACCCTACTCTACCCTACTCTACCCTACTCTACCCTACTCTACCCTACTCTATCCTACTCTACCCTACTCTATAAGTGAGCAGGTTTTGGATTTTTTTAAATATTTTACAGTATATAAACTATCCTATGTCCGTCTCCTGGTTCTAAGCTACCTTCCCACCAATTTTAAGCCGAATCGATTCAGCGTTTCGTGAGTTATAAATAGTGTAACTAACACGACTTTCTTTTATATACTCGTACCTACATGTGTATAGATTTGTTTAAAATTAGTTTTTTCTACGATAGGTGGCGAAACTGGGCGTTATGTTTCCAGTATACTGCACCATTTACATGCTAGCACCAAACTCGGAGTACGGCAGATTCATGAAGAAACCTTTCGTCAAGTTCATATGTCACAGCTCTTCTTACATGTTATTTCTAAGTAAGTATTATTTTGTGTGGAAATAGTCATTTCATGATATGGCCTAGGTTAAATTATAATAGTTTTTTGAGGTGGCCAAGCATTAGGTGAAATAGCTGGCTACATAAAAATTGCCCATTTTAAAATATGGTCATATGGATCTATTCCCTGTCTACTCGCTGGAACATGGAAAACTTCAGCGATAAGTTGAAGGAGTAGCTAAATTGTCCTAACGGCAATAACTACTGCATGTGGACATCACATTTTATAGGTACACGATATTAAAGCTTAACAAGATAAAACTATACTGACAATGGTGCTCCACAGCACATCCAGGCCTAAGTTGGAATTTCTGTGTTAGTATTAAGCCACCAAATGTTCTGCCGAAATTCAGTAGTTTTTGAGTTAGTAAAATTTTTAGTCTTTTTTATGCAAAATCCGAGATAAAATCATTTGAAAACTATTTTAACAAAACATGACTTGTGCGACGTAGAATTGTGTTTGTTTTCTTTCAAATTGAGTATTTCTCAAAGTCTACTTTAACTTTAAAACTTGTCAAAAGCAATTGATTTTAATCTGACAAGTTTTTACGACGGACCACAAAGTGATCCTATAAGTATTCCGTTTTTTCGGAACCCTAAAAATGTAGGATATGGACTCGACAATCGTTATCGTTTCAACCAATGACTTAATAGCCACGAGCCTCGGCCAACTCTTCAGGAAACTCTCTTTAGGCTTCTGATTCAAAGGTTTTTTGGTTTCATTTAAAAACTAGTAGGCCTGGATATGGCTCGTATTGTTAGGAGGTTCTTTTCTTTGGCACCTTGAGCTACCGTCAGCCTTTTTGCCGATACGTGAGGAATACATTTTTTTTTACATTTTGTATAGTTTACTGTTATTACGCAACTGTGCCAAAAGGTTGTAATTTAAAAAAAAAGTGGTAGGTATATAATATATACCTATAATAATTTAATACCATTTCAAGTAATTTTCGTTTTTTTTTTATTTGTTTAGTTCAATAGGGAATCTCTTCAAACGAAAATTTATTACGTATTCAACATCTCATTCCTCTTTCAGCTCTCCTATCCCTTGCATCTCAACGAGCAGACTACCTAGTCCTGGAATGGTCTGGTATCACCTGGCTCCAGGAGCTGGTAGATCATTGGAAGGAGCGAGAACGGGGTTCTTTGCCCAGTATCATCGAATTCACCGTCATCATCTACATAGCAAGTAAATTTGCGTTTGTTGGCATGCTTTTCTATATTTCTCTGTTGATTTTAATCGCTACTAAATGACTTATGGACCTAAATTAAATGTATACAGGACCTGTTTTTTCTACGCCGTATACATTTTGAAGAACAATGGAATTTAGTTTGGATTTGTTTAACTTTTCTCCTATATTGGCAGACTTTATTTTAACTTCACAAGTAATTGTAATTCTCTTCTTGTCTTCAATATTTTTCTTTATAACACAAACTACTGAAATTCATTCTCACTATTATTTCATCAAGTTCAGTGTGTCTACAAAAATATTTTTATTTCTTATAATATTTCCATTAAATTAAAAACCATTTTAAATTTTGCTATGGTACAGCAATATACTGCATTATATTTCGAACTCACATTTATTTTGTTACTGCTTGCTAAAATTCTAATATACAACTATGTTTTTCAACTAAAATGGCGAGGGATAGAGATGTATGTATGAAAGAAATAAATATACTAACCTAAGACCTCATACACACGAGCCGAGCGGCATGTTTCCAACGGCAGTTGTAACTGCAACCGTCGACACGTCGGCGGTAGCCGTCGACCCACTGACACTTGACACACATGACGCTTGATGGCTGCCTGTAATCTTCATTTGTCGGAATGGCGACGGCCGATACCAGCGCGCCTACGGCTGCCACCGAGTTTTTATTATTTATTTATTACGACACTCCAACGAATAGATCGCAGAAACATTAACAAAACAATTATCTTATTAATAAACAAATTATCACAACGAATTCAACACTTAAAGTTGTGCACGGCACTTACGGAATTTAACCAACTAATGTAAATAATATTTCCACAACTATCACACAACACCGCTAAGCACCACTAGTCCCAAGCTAAGCAGAGCTTGTGTTATGGGTACCAGACAGCTGATAAACATACTTATATATTTCTAAATACATACATATTATAGATAAATAACACCCAGACACAGAACAAATGATCGTGCTCATCACACAAACATTGGTTCTGGGTGGGAATCGAACCCACGACCTTCGGCATAAATGATACGTATTTTGAATTATAAACAATTAATTATACATTTGACAAATAATAACAAAGTACAAAACAAAAACAAAAAAAAAAATCAATAAAACTACAGAATAAGAAATTATTAGAACTAGGATAGAGAAAAAAAAATCAATTAAATAAATTAAGAAAAAATATTAGGCGGGTAATATACCGTCACACCGACATGTCGACGGCTGTCGCTAAAGCGTCGACGGCTGCAGTTACTTCTGCCGTTGGCATGCCGCTCGTGTGTATGAGCTCTAACCTAACCTAATCCAAATAAATTTGGAAAAGATGATGGAGAATTAGAAACTAACATTATCCTTATTCCAGGTCTAATTTGGGCAGAAATAAGATCACTATGGACAGGTGGAATAACGGAATACATAAGTGATCTATGGAACATCGTAGATTTCATCACAAACGCTTTCTACATCGCTTGGATTTGCTTACGATTCTCTTCATGGTATATCGTACAGGTATGTTGAAAGTTGATAAGACTTTACGTGTTGTCGTTCTTATGGTTATCTTTTCTAATAAAATCCAATCACTTCTCCCGCTCTAGGGTAGAGCGGGAGGGCGTGTCAGACTTTTACTGACTAAAACCGGAGTGGGTTTTTTATGATCCTTCTTTGCCTTGCATCCTGTCGGCTGGGGAGTGAGGAAGTCCGGTCCCTTTCACGTGCAGTCGATTCCTTCGCTAGCATTACTGCTTTGCAAAAGTATGTAGATGTCCGCCTGCCGTTTTTTCTCGCTCCGGGCTCGGCACGAAAGGCCGTTGCCGTCGATTGCCCTAACGAGGACACAACGGTGGTGCTCTGCCCAGGCAACCACCCTGTCCTCCAGGCGGTCTACACAATGGTGATACCCGGGCGTTTCTTCCGCACGAAGCTGGTGCAAGAACCTCCCGAACTTACCATGTCCGGGGAGGACCTGCGTCATGCGGAAGGTGAGGACGCCGTGAGGCCTTTCAAGCCCATTTATAGCGTGCCCATTCACTAATTGAATTGTGAACCGAGTGTAAATCAAAAACGCATTCACTATTTGAAATACAGATACCATACACACCCCTATTTTTTAATTAATGGCCTTTACTGATCATATTTGTGTAGTCAAAAGTAAAAAAAACGAAAATCCCAAAATTGACCACGAAAATTTGTCATAATTTGTAAATTCATAAATGAATTAGTAATTCATAACAATTACTATAAAATACTAAGCGCAGTGTTTTTCCATTTATATTGCCATTCTTTAATTCATAATCCTGAACAATATTTCCATAAATTGAGTGAGATTTTGGGTTATAAACAAAAGCTCATAATTTTGCTGTTTATGAATAGTATTTGTTGGGAGTTTACTTAAATAATAACAAGACCTTTTTTAATAAGGCCTTTAAGTATTTGTACTAATTAAAAATAGTGGTGTATGTATGATTAGAGTTGTACTATTACTTATTCTGTAGTAAGAGAGAGAAATGTATGTGCTACCGCGGGCCTGGAATGCAAAAGGCATCTGAATGAACTCGACTTGGTTTTAGTCAGTAAAAGTCTGATTCTCTCTTTTGCTCCACTCAGATCGAGAGAAGTTATTTGATGATTATCCAAAACAAAAAAGGCTATTTAATAAAATAAAGAAATAATGATAATATAAATGTAGATAGACGCATGAAAAACAAAAATCTATGGAAAGATATACTCATCTCCATTTTAACCGGCTTCGTTCGGCTCATAATTAAAACAAAACCATTGAAATGGGAGCTTTATAAATTTTACGTTCCTTGTGTTAATTAATTGGAATTATCATAATATTATTCCCATTTATGAATACAAAACTTGAACACGATTCTTTTCCTTGGGTGCTTTTTTTTTAAAGTATGTAAAATCATCCAATGACGCCCCCGCCCTTGGGCGGAGCGGGAGATCGTGTCAGACTCTTACTGACTAAAAACTTACCCCTTTCCTCCTTTGCCTTGGTTCCGTGGCCTGCATGCATTTTCATACCTTCCCAGAGCCCTAGATTAGGCTTCGACCCTACTGGGCCCCTACAGTTTGCTGACGACTCCTTGAGGCGCGCGGGAACAGTGCGCGCCGTAAACGACTTGGGCTCGGTCCGGTATGTTACCGGGCGGACGGACAGCGAGCTACCCATTGCCCGCCGTCCGCAAGCCCGCGCCTATGGTGGCCTTTCCTTGGGTGTAGTATAAATTGCGTGCAGCTAATACCACAATCCCACAAGTTAACACTAGCACAGAAATCGTCGTTTGTTCTATCTTTCCAAGGAAAACATAATTTATTTGATATATTGTATTTTGTTTACGATAGATAAGATGTACCTGCCTTTCTGTTAATAAATTTATTATTATTATTACAAAAAAAAATAGCCATCTTTATTCATCAGCTGAGCGAGTCTATCTCAAGCTTGTATGATATTACTAGAACTATTCCCGCGACTTCATTCGCGTGAATTTCGTTCTTTCTCTGGCACAGAATTAGGCGAATAAAAAACCACAGAAATTTGTATCTTTTTTTGTTCTGCTGTGTTGAAATATCTTGATCACTCTTTTCAGTTAAAGTTAACAAACTTAAATGATTTTAAAAAATTCTAGTAGGTACTCATATCAATTTTCAAGTTTATTATAATTCTTTCTTAGGAAGTGACACCACATAAACCGTCTTTTAAGGGCAGTTTTAAAAAACTTTTTTCATCCCTTTTAGGGTAGAATTTCGAAAAATCCGTTTTTATTTTTCACCTATGTCTTAAAAACAACACGGTTTATGAAAAACATCAACTTTCTAGGTTCAAAGGTTGGGCATCGATGCGTCAGTGACTCAGGTCTGCTCTATTTGCAATTTAGATTAGAATTCAGTTTTATTTTTAGAGTTCCGTACCTCAAAAGGAAAAAAAACGGCACCCTTATAGGATCACTTTGTTGTCCATCTGTCTGTCTCTCTATCAAGACCATTTACCTCGGGAACGCGTGGAGCTATCGAGTTGAAATTAAAAACATATACTCAGGTCTGCGGTTCCTAGAAGCTATGAAAATCAAACTTCTAAGTTAACGACAAAAAATTATACGGCCGTTAATGTCACAAAAATAGTACATTTTGTCACTCTCAAGAGAATCAAAATTCATAGGATACTTCCCGTTGACCTAGAACCCTGATTGGCATGAAGCAGGTTCATAGAACAAGTATGGAATAAATCTGAAAACTGTAAACTTGATTACGTCACAAAAAAAAAAATTTTTTTGGTAAAAAATCTTCGAGACTTGATTCGGGAATTGAGCTATTTAAGTTAGTTTGTACGGAACAGAACCCTCAGTGAATCCGACTCGCTCTTGCCCGGTTTTTTTTTTATATATGACATCTTTATTGAGCTTCCTCTCAGCTTTACACAATATTAAAACACTTTGATATAAATAAATTGTGAAATGAGGCCATCAATTAATATAACATACGTATGATTTAGTTATTTTTAACTAATTAGGTTACCCTCTTTATTTAGTTTATTATTTATTTTTTAGCGAGACTATAACACAGGAATAGATCCCTGGTATGCCC
Source organism: Leucania comma (assembly GCA_958295575.1). NCBI lineage: Eukaryota > Metazoa > Arthropoda > Insecta > Lepidoptera > Noctuidae > Leucania > Leucania comma. The sequence continues at coordinate 13,550,928 of OY282477.1, read as the reverse complement.
GGGAGCAATGGGACTCGTACGACCCCATGCTTCTATCAGAAGGAGCCTTCGCAGCCGGCATGATCTTCTCATTCCTCAAGCTGGTCCATATCTTCTCCATCAATCCGTACCTTGGACCTCTTCAAGTTTCTCTGGGAAGAATGATTCTGGATATTCTAAAGTTCTTCTTTGTCTATATGCTGGTGCTTTTTGCTTTTGGATGTGGTAAGTAGAACTCTAAATTATGATACGATAGGACAATTCATCATCATTTCAGCTGAAAGAAATCCACTGTTGGGCATAGGCCTCTCCCAAATATCGCCACTACGAACATTCCTTTGCATCTTGCATCCATCGGATCTCCGCAACTGTCACCAGGTCATCATACTGCAGGAATAGAATAATTACTTATTCATTAATTTATGTAGGTATACCCAAAACTAAGAAAAAGACAATGCGCCATCCGTAAGCAAATACATCATCATCATGATTTCAGCCCTAAGATGGTCACTGTTGGACATACGCTTCCTCAAAGCATCATCATAACCAACGCTGCTCAATTTCTCTCATTTTGCATTTATCAAATTCCCACGACCTTCATCAAGACATCGGTCCATCTTGTGGCAGGCCTGTAACACTGCATCTTCAGGAAAACGGTCGCTACCCTAGAAACTTTCGGCTCTATCGACCATATGTTTTTCGTGCAATGAGCCCTACCCACTGCCACTTAAGTTTGGCGATTATGCATAACCTCCCAAGGACAATTAAAAGATTTGTAATAAAGCGAAGTAAGATTAAACTCTTTCCTTGGTGCAGGTTTAAATCAACTGATGTGGTACTACGCTGAACTGGAGAAGAATAAATGCTATCATCTTCCTAATGGTATACCAGATTTTGATAATCAAGAACGAGCTTGTACGATTTGGAGACGATATGCTAAGTGAGTATCACAATTTTACGTTTATTGGCTTCATCATCATCATTTCAGTCGAAAGACGTCCACTGTTAGACATAGGCCTCCCCCAAGCGACCAGTATTGCGCGTCTCACATTCATCGGATTGCCGTGACCCTCACTAGGTCATCGGTCCACCTTGCGGGAGACCTTCCACCGCTGCGTCTTCCGTTAAGTGGTTGCCACTCCAGAACCATAGGGCCCCATCTGTTCTGTGAAGACTGTTTTAATTTAATTGCTTAGTTTTAATATTGATTTATCCAAAACGATCCTAAACTACTTGTAATTTACTACAAATTCTAGAAGAGCATCTGCAGCTTGAGGACGAGCTCCCGGAATAAATCTCATCCGCATCGCAAATTTATAGTAAAAGTACTTTGTAGTATATTATCCACTTAATATTTTGTCTATCAATTTCATTATAGTTTTCAACATACTTCATTATTCCATTTACTAACATTACGTTTCTTTACAGCCTCTTCGAGACCTCCCAGTCCCTTTTCTGGGCGTCATTCGGTTTGGTAGATTTGACCACCTTTGACCTGACTGGAATCAAGAGTTTTACCAGGTTCTGGGCTCTCCTGACTTTTGGGTCATACTCGGTGATCAATATTATCGTTCTCCTGAACATGCTGATTGCTATGATGTCCAACTCTTATCAGATTATTTCGGTAAGTAAAAGAGAATTTGTAACTTAAAAAAATGTCTGTTTGAAAGTAGTCTCCGTTTTATCATCATTGCCGTAAGTTACTCGGTGATATTGGACTTTAGCCCATTCTTGGAGCAATTCAGGAATGGTTCTTGAATTGCTCCAACAGTGGGCTATATTTTAGTTAGGCAAAATTCTGAGAAAATGGTCAACCTGGTCACTTGAACTTTCAAGTCAAGTCTTATTTTATTTTTCAAAACACGGTACTATGTATCACTTCACTTTTTATAGCCACTTTTAATTAATAAACACTTATAAAAAATTAAGGACGTTCGTATAATCGATAGTTTAAATTTTTCGAGGAATTCGTCTGCTCTATAACCTCAATACACAGGTGCCTCAATACGATCATTTTTTCATTGTTCTTTTTCGTACACCATGACCAACAGACTTTTATATATTTCCTTTTTATCTAGTTTCTAATTAACAGATACATTTCCACTAGCCAACACAACATATTTTACAAAGTCTGTAAAATACGAAGCAACAATATTTTTATAACTTCTCAGGAACGAGCCGATACGGAGTGGAAATTCGCCCGCAGCAACTTGTGGATGTCTTACTTCGAGGACGGGGATACAGTGCCTCCCCCTTTCAACATCATTCCTACCCCGAAGCATTTCAACTGCTGGATCAAGCGAATGTGCTTTAATAGGGATCGAGGGTCTATCATTGTAAGATAGTTTATTGTTTACTTTTAATTTGTTGCTTTTTTTTCAATTACTAGCGTTAAATCGTCTGCGTTAAATTCATAGTTGTAATTGATCACTTAAAATAGTATACGTTTTCGTTGTGTAAGATCTCGACGTCATTTAAAAAAAAATAATAAAAAAAAAATAATAAATAAATATTAGTAATAAATATTAAATATGACTTTTGCTGCCGGCCTTAATTTTTACACTACACACCGCACAGATAAACCGTTGAAACGGTTTTGTGGGGCATATTATAATAATAAATTTTATAAAAAATATCCTCATCCAATCATTAGATTTAATTCTAAGTGGTCTGTAGTAAGATTATTCTTCCTCAGAACAAATCCCGGAAGAAAGCCCGCCAAGAACACGAAGCCGTGATGAGAGTGCTAGTCCGAAGGTATGTGACAGCAGAACAGAGGGCAAGAGATGAGACCGGAGTCACAGAGGACGATGTAATGGAGATCAGACAAGACATTTCTACGCTGCGGTACGAGTTGATCGATATACTGCATAACAATGGAATGAAGACCCCTAGGATTAGTATGCAGGATGCTACGGGTAAGATTGTGTTGGATTCGTTTTTTTTTATTATCAATAGGCTCACGTTTGACAGCTATTTCACCTGATGGTAAGCGATGATGCAGTCAACGATGGACCACGCTAGTCAAGAAGTAACCCTTGACTTCGAAAAAGCTCTTTAAATTAAGATAAAAGAAAACCATTGACTTAAAGATCCTGAAGAATCAGTCTTTTGAGATAGTTATTCCTATTATGTAATAAACAAAACAACGTCTACATAATATTGTATAATAAATATGATGTTTTATTAGACTTTATCCAATAAAGTTCTTGATCGTACATATTAATATGAGCATTCTCAGTAGATAAACTTGAATGCCTATCTATAAAAAAGAATCCAGATTTTTTAAGGGAAAATAACCAAATGAAGGAAAAACCGGCCAAGTACGAGTCGGACTAGCGCAAGAAGGGTTCCGTACCATTGACTAGGTAAACAACAGAACAACAACAAAATAGGCAAAAAATGGAGCTATTTGTATGTGAGCCCCCCTTAAATATTTATTTTATTTTAATTTTATTATTAAAGTAAAAATACAACTCAGTATTTTGTGAATATTTCAAGTACCCAAGTAGCAACAGGTGTTGCCATTATTGATATCGACCAAAAACGGGCAAAACAAACGCGTTTGTTGAATGGTAGCCTCCCTTAAATATTTATTTTATTTTGTTTTTAGTATTTGTTGTTATAGCGGCAATAGAAATACATAATTTGTAAAAAATTCAACTGTCTAACTATCGCGGTTCTTGAGATACAGCCTAGTGAGAGACATACGGACAGACGGACAGACAGCGAAGTCTTAGTAATAGGGTCCGGGTTTTACCGTTTGGGTACGGAACCCTAAAAATGAAGATAATACGGACAGACGGACGGACGGACAGATAGCGAAGTCTTGGTACTTGTAGTCTCCTTAATAATACTTCTTCAATCTTTGTTGCAGTCGCTGGTAAAAAAGGAAAAGTGATGGAGAGAAGGATCCTGAAAGACTTCCACATTGGCATAGTGGAGGGCATCATAAAAGACGTTATCTCCAAGGAGAATAAACCCAAGGATGTGTTCAGCCAGATCGCTAAAGCTATTGTCAGGAGAGGAAGTACTGATGGGTAAGTTAAAACATTTAATTACATATTTGTTTATTTAGTATAGGTGCAAAATTTAACGCAAAAAGGTGCAAAAGTGGACTTAATATATTACCTTGGATGACTAGTTTTTTTACCATTTACCGTTTACTGCCAGTACTCATGTGCGTTAATATGTGAAATATGCAGTAATATTGTAAACACTCGTTTACACTGTTTTATTTTTACTCTATATATTGTAGCTGGTTTTTTTTCATAAATGAATAAAATAAAATCTACAGAACGAATTTAAGACTAAATTCTTTATAATAGTTTGTATAAGATGTGATTTTGCACTCTGGCACAGTCAGGTAATAGATTCAAAGCTATCTTTATTTGGATTTCATGCCTATTTAAACCACAAAACTAATAATAATTATAAATTGCAATACAGAAAGGGCCTAGAATACATTTCAACCAAAAGAAATGTAGCGGTAAAAAAATACAACAATGACGCCAGATAGCGCTACGTTTTTTTTTCGTATCTTAATTGAATTATAATGTAGATGACGAGGTATTTATTTTTAGTATAATATAAGTAATACTGCTTGTAAATCTATAAATTCTAACTTAACGCAAGTGAAAACGCTGGCAAAAGCTGCTATTTCAAAAAATCGTTCGATTATGTGAAATAACAGCTTCGTCGGAGAATTACCTTATTTGTTTTGTTTCAGCAAAAAACGCGATTGGAACGCACTAGTGCGAACTAACACAGTCCGCAAGGATCCTATAGGAACCACTGCTGAAGCGGAGACAAGGAGAAGCCGGCAGTCCCTTAGAGCTCATATCTTGGACAACATTTCTTCTAGGACTATTGACCCGCAGAAACTATTAGGTAAAGGATATATGAAAATATAGTTTAATGGCAAAAAATAAAAAATAATTACAAATAAATATGTAACACAATAATTCTAAATTAATATTAGTTTATTTTTATTCTGTTTTAAGATCTTTTATTAGTATGATTTCAAAATATTTGTTTACAGTGCTTGTATTTTAGAAATCAAAGTACCTACTTAGGTAACTTTCAACCGACCCATTGTAATGACGTAGTCCTGCGTAGCTATGGTTGAAAGCAGGCTTACAAAAATCAAAATGATGGCTGAAATAACTATCTTTCATGAATATCTTAAACATGAAATGCTCTAGAGATTTTCATATTATTTAGAAAAAGGCTCAAAAAGTTAATATATTAGCTGATAAATCTGAGCCAAAACCTCCAAATTACTTTACCGATATTGTATTTCGTCTTTCCAATTCCTCAGGTGAAATATTTTTTCTAACCTAAAAAACTAAACTTTTTTATAGGAGACAAAGTTAAGGAATATTGTGCAACAATTAATATTTCGCAATACCATAAAATTGCTAGCAAAAATGTTGCGCAGCTTTTGTCCACCAAGAAGAAAATATATTGAGAAGAAGCGAGCAACACTGCAATTTATTTAATTTTTTCAGAATACAATCCCCAGCTGGCCGGAGTATCACCATGCACCAGGGTAGCGTACGCGAAGTTCATGAGAAGCAAGATCAAGTCAGACTTCAACGAGCGGGAGAAGAAGGGCAGAAGAGCGTCGGAGTTCAGTCTAGAAGACGAGGTGTTCGAAGCGCCGAAGAAACAAGAGAGGGAGAGTTGTAGGAGATGCAGTCGTGAGATTTCATTAAATTTTTCACAGTTTAGCCTAAGCCTAGTAACAGCCGCAGTGAGCTGAAGCACACTTATTTTAATAAGTTCAAATTGAAAAATACATTTTTTTTACACTCAACTTCAATTCTTCACTAATGGCTTGAGGAAGAGACATCACAACTTAGCCAATAATACATGCGAACTACAAATAGACTGACGGTCTATTTGTAGTTTGCATTTGTGGCAAATATTTAAGTAGAAAAACAGTAAAAACAAAAAAATAATATTGATGTTCAAATGAGAAGAATTTCTTCGCAGACGTAGATGTTGTAAGAGATATGAGGAGGAATTTTTTTCTTGGAAAGAGAAGCGCAATTTCGTATGGGTTAAAAATAAATAGTTCGCATTTTATTCGTTACACAAGAAGTAAATGACAAGACAGTTCTATGGCGCCATCATCTATTTTTTTTTTTTTTGGTTCCGATACTAAATCCTTTAAGCTATGTCTTCGTATGAATAGTTTATTAGATTACTATTAGAATGCGGGTGCAACACATTCTAAAGTTTTTGTAGTACCTATTTGGCAGCAAGCGTATCGAGCCAGTCTTCTCGGCAATCTTCGCTGAGGCAGCTAAAACTACAATAAAAATCTCAGCTTCGTTTAACCGAGATCGCGCCTATTTCAGTGATTTCACGTATTGTACAGTTGCATAGACACTTGACATACAAAACTACAACAAAATCAATTTGCAAATAATTAAAACAACCACTGAACTGCACTCGAAGAAATTTCGCCTAAAACTCGCATAATTTATTACAATAAAAAATTAAACAGCCAAACATTGATATAAAAATTTAATACAATAGGTTCCGTATCGAAGGAACGGGGTGGGTTTTTTTAGTCAGTAAAAGTCTGACACTATCTTCCGCTATGCCCAAGGGCGAATGTCATTGGATGATTTTTACCCACGAAAAAAAAAATGGTTATTAGGTATTGTCAATCTGTGAAAACTTTAGATTTTTTTTTTTGTATTAATATCAACTGGTTTATTCTTTGGGTCCAGAAACTCAAGTACATTTTAACCCGACTTACGAAGCACAAAAGTAGGTAGTGTTTGTATTTTTAGTTAGTTATCTATTATATAAAAGCGAAATACCACTCACTGATAAATCACGAAATCTCAGACACTATAACACCTACAAAGTTAAAATTTGACAGGTAGGTCCCTTATAGGGTGTAGACATCGGCTAAGAAATCATCAGATTTTACGAAACTCTTCCCCTTAAGGGGTAAACCGACTTTCACGCTGGCGGAAGCTAGTTACTTAAAATATTTTTTTTTTTATATTCTCTTCGTAATTCTATTAAATAAACCTATCAAAAATCAATCGAAATTTCACAAGTCTATATTCCTAATCGTGGTTATTTGAATCTAATTTGAAATGCATAGGTTTACACAAAGTTCCAATTCAATTATGAGTCGTGAAATGATTAGAGGAATCAATTATTTACATCATCGATCGACCCAATTCAGTTATTTCATTAGGTTATTGCTAAATGAACTAGCTACAATATTACATTTTTTTGTTTATAACTCAGTCGTGAGTTCATTTGCTATGTTATGAAGGTATCTTAGTAAACTTCTAACTGCGTTTGTGCAATAAATTCACATACTTACAACTATTTTGTGTGAAATGAATGGACCAGTATTACATTTTTTTTTTTTAATATAAATGAACAACAAAATATCTACAGTAAAAGAATTTAAAAAATATTGAAACCGATCGTTGAATTATTTTAAGAAGTCAAACTTAAATGTATTTCTTTCAGGAAAAACGCCACAATACTTTTTTCAATACACTTACCCGAAAACTCACCCTTATCCTTACCCCCTATATGTCCCACCGTAGGCGCGGGCTTGCGGACGGCGTGCAGTGGGTAGCACGCTGTCCGATCGTCCGGTAACATACCGGACCGAGCCCAAGTCGTCGACGGCGCGTTCTGTTCCCGCGCGCCTCAAGGAGCTGTCAGCAAACCGTAGAGGCCCAGCCTGCTAGCTGCAGGCAGGCAGGGTCGAAGCCTGCTGGGGTTAAGGGCCGTTTTCTGAGAGGAAGGCTCAGCCCCGGCATGATAGGCAACGATGGAACGGGGTAGGTTTTTAGTCAGTAAGAGTCTGACACTACTTCCCGCTCCACCCAAGGGCGGGACTTGTCATTGGATGATTTTACCTACCATAAAAAAAAAATAAAAAAAATTTTTAAAAAAAAACCCCCTATATGTCGTCGGTGAATCCTCTTTATTTATTCTTAGTATATTGAAAAAAGTCGTTCAATACACGTGGAAATTTGTCACTGCAGCACTCGGTTCTACAACACTCTCGCCTGCTGCTCGGGCGCATTCCGCCTCGGTCGCAATAACAAAGTTTCTCTACCCATATCAAAATATACTATTTTTAGATACGAAACATTTAAATGTCGAAATCTTGCTTTCAAACCACACGCCGAAACTGTCTTCTTAATTCTCAAAAAGGCCCATGCTTTGCACAAATCACAATAGCCAAGAAACCCACGCGTCCCTATATCAGTGGTCTACACGTTGATGAATACTTTCCGTAATTAAACAGTCTTGCTGATTACATTTACAGCTCAACCCGTTATTTTAAGCTCAAACTTACATTGAGTCAGGTTAGTTTTGTTTTCTAACTGTGCGTTCTTCCGTGTCACCCAAGGGTTTGGATTAGTTAAGTTTAAACTATCTTGACTCTATTACTTTGATCATTATGTATGTGGCGGCAGCATCGCCATAACCATACAGAACATTAACTGATTCCATACTCCAACTTTTGCCTTTTGAATCAGTCATGTGGACGGTTCGGGTAGAGAACTTGAATGTTGATTTTCATCACATATTGTACTAGCTTTTGCCAGTGGTTTCGCCCGAGTGAACGTAGGTTTCTCCATACAAACTTTTAATTCCCGTTTTACCCCCTTGGGGTTTTTTTATGGTAGGTCAAATCATCCAATGACCAATCTCGCCCTTGGGCGGAGCGGGGAATAGTGTCAGACTCTTACTGACTAAAAACCTACCCTGTTCCTTCCCTGCCTTGATTCTAGGGCCCTGGTATGCATTTTCATACCTCCCCAGAGTCCCAGAGTAGGCCTCGACCCTACTGGGTTTACAGTTTGCTGACAACTCCTTGAGGCGCACGGGAACAGTTCGCGCCGTCTGTTTTTTTTTTTCAAAATAATATATAGAAGCCAAAATTTTCGCCCGAATGAATTTCGTACACCTGTGTGTACAGTACAATTAACGTTTTTCAAGGTCATTCATGTACAAACGTATGTACAATCGGCCTTCGAGGGGCAGCATTCACACCAACTGAGTTACTAACTTTAACACGTTTGGACCACGACCAGCAACGTTCTATGACATCTTTGTATAATTTGTTGAACGTCTAATCACGTCCAATAATATGTCATTATTTGCATTTCATCTCATAACGCCAAGCAGCGTTCTAGTAGTTAAACTTTTTCGCTGCAACATTTGCAAATATCAAATATCTAGAGCTGCTTGTAGAGCAGAAAGTTTTACAACGGATTCTCTGTCCATTTTTTATGAGATATTATAGATAGATTGTGTCATAAGTGCGCACCTCACGAGTACGGCACCGGCGCAAGGCCGAACTTGTTACATTACCGCATTTTGTTTTTTCTTGATAAGAGGAGCAGTGGCGGCCGAGTGGTAACGGCCCCGACTTACGAGTTGTAGATCGTGGGTTCAAACCCAGCCAGGCACATTACTTTGTGTAATTTATTTCAATGTCCTAGAACCAAAAATCGAAGATATGTGACATCCACCAACCCGCACTGACCCGCTTGGTGGTTTACGGCCCATTCCCTCTCGTAGAGAGGAGGCCTGAGTCCCAGCAGTGGGAACATTATAAGGCTGATGCTATGCTATGCTATTTTGAATCACACACCTCATTTTCGTCAACAGGTCGAACATACCTGAGCAGGACGCCAATCCCTGAAACTGATATTGATGACGAAGGACTGAACGAGAACGAAATACAAGTCGAAGCCGATATTGAGGACAAAGGTAACAAACATTTTTTTTATTATTATTGATAGGCTCGCACTTAACCACTATCTCACCTGATGGTAAGCGAAGATGTGGCCGACGATGGAGCAGGCTTGCCTAGAAGTAACCTATTCACTCTTGACTTAAATATCCCTAGGTTGTAGCTGTTGAGGAAATACAGATTCCGGTAAGGAATTCAACTCCTTATGTGCACGCACAATGAATATGTTCCGAAATTTTTTTGTGTGCATGGTTGGAAATATTCACCATGATATTTTCCGGAACGTCGATCGTTTTGAGATTACTTAAACCATGATGCAAGATTAGAAGACAAGGTAGTTATATACCTTGTCACAAGTGCAAGAAGGTTGGACGTAGGAGCCCCAGTCAGCTTTGGTACGCCAAACGTATTGGAGTATCATCACGTCGGAAGATTCTCCAATATTCATCCAAATTTTTTAACAGATCACGGCGCACACGCCTCTACCTCTATGACAACAAGTCTATGACAACCCCCTTACAAGTCAGCAAATCTGAAGTCAGATTTCCTTGCTTCTGACTATCCGTAATGACTGTTAAAGAACGTACTTTCCGAGGCACGGAGAAATCTTGGTAAGCCCAGATCACCCATCCATAAACTGACCTTGGCAAGTGTTGCTTAACCCGTGTTTTTTTTAACTTTTTTCCAAACTTTTTTGCTTAACTTTTTTGATAATATTTTAGCCATTACCCATGTAATTGATACTACATATAATTAAACTTAATTACAGCTTCAAACAAATGAAAACTTCATTCAAGAAAAGAATGTGTCGCAGTTAAAGCAAAAATTTGAGTAAATCTCCAATGAATTAGTTTGACTAACTTGCGAAATAACCTAGCTTGCACCTAATGTTGATTGTGCTTACGCTTTATTTATTTATTTAAACTTCATGTAACACGAAGGTACACAGGCGGACTTAATGCCTTAGGCATTCTCTACCAGTCGACCTAGGGTGGTGAAGAGAAAACATGGAACGTGCATAAAAAAAAAGATTATTAAGAAAACAAAGGCACAAATATATATCTAAATAAATAAAATAAACATACGTATATATTTAATATAATATATAGCTACATATACATACATATAAATGAAGTAAAAGAAAGTCGTTCATGAGACGACTTCGCTATCTGTGAAGAAAATAATTCCGCAACTTCCGCTTGAATGCTGACTGGTGGCTGTCCTGATGTCGACATACGCTTTGACTAATCATTGCCATAAACATATATTTGCGTTTGTTAGTTCGTACAGTCACGAACATTAAAATTATGTATGTTCATAGTCACATTTATTTACGGTCGCATATTTTATCTAGCTTACTTTTGCTATTCAAGAAAAAAAAATATGACAATTCGTTCTACTACTACTACAAATTGTACTTACTATTCAAGCACTGAAAACTTGAATGCACCAAGCGTTAAAGGAAACATTGTAATGGTTGGATAAAGATTATTTAGAGCTTTTCGTACACTTATTTCTTGAATAGTAAAGATGAATACGAGTAGAATAATGTAACAATGTACAAATCTTGTATTCTTTATTGTACATAACTTTTACAATTAATAAAAAATAGGGCAGCTGATGTACACAGACGAGCTTATCTTTATTATGTGTTTCAGAAATTTTGTACAACAGGATCACTCAAACAAATGCACAACAAAAATTTGTGTTGACAAAAACTTGTAATAAAAACGAAACAACGTGTTACTTGTATGCCATTCTGGGCACTTTTCCCATTGGCAAATACAAGTTCAAATTCATACATTCAAATTAAGGGTGCAAAACTAACGATATGACGACGGAGTATCGTAAAAACTCTGCAAGCTCACGCGACGCATCGCAAGAACTTGCAAAAAGATGGCATGGACACCTTTGCCACTCGAAATCGCTTCGCATTATTCTGCGCTGCGGTATCGCATGGCATTGCATTGTAGTTTTGTATGGCCCTTACATAGAATAATGATGATTTCTCATGTTACCTTTCCTATCGAATCTTATATTCTATTTAGCTTGTGGTGTGACATATGAGGTTCCTTTATCAACGATGCCTCGATTTTTTTGATTCCCTTTATTTTCATTACATACCTACGAGTTTGTTATTTATGAGTTTAGTTGTTTATAAGAATTTTTATTGTATTTACAATGTATTATAAATAAAAATAAAACTTTTTCTTAAGTTAAAAGGCAGATAGTAAGAAACTTCCCAATTTAGCAACGATAATTATGTAATCTATCTAAACTTATATTTAGCACCCTTAACCTATATTTAGAATGAGTTATTGTATTAACTTCAAAAGTTTTAAGTTCTATCAAACCGTAACGAAAATTTAAAATGGCGGTTGATGGCTTACTTCATTTCAAAGGTCACGAATTATGAAAACAAATATTATTGGTGATGAATTATTCCATAATTTTGTATTCATTGTGTTATTACTGAGTTTAATCAAGGGTTTGACCTTAGTGGGTTGATGAATAACATGAATTTCCTACCATTTTGTAAAGAGATATAATTATGAATTAATTTAAATTGCTCGAAGTTGATGAGTGAATAAATTAAAGATGGATTCAAATGCTGCTTATTGCGTATTGTATTTTGTAAGAAAATAAACATTAGGCCTCAAATATATTAGTTATATTAAAATGTTATCGAAGCGAGAAAGTAAAACATTTCATTCTGAAGTACAACAAAACAGGAACAATCTGTTATTAGTTTACTAACAATTTCCGGCAATGAACGCATGTGAACGTTACGTAACAAAGGAAAACCCTTTTACCGTCATGTGCCTCCTTGTTTTTATGTTCTAAAAATAATTCTCATTTCCCACAGGTTCAGAAGGTGGATCAGAACAGACCCGTCCACTGAAATCTTCGTCCCAAGAACCTTCGGAGCCAAGCACACCAGCTTTCGACCCCGTTGACGGCAGCCGACTGCCTCCTCCAGCAGAATTCCAATCTACAGACCATGTCATCACCATAGAACCGGAGACCCCAACAAAAACGCTGTACATCACTCAAGAAGAGGACTCGAATCTTCAGAAGCCGATAACTCCAACTCCTAGCGTTCATTCTCAGTCAGAACAGATCCTTTCTGCTTCTAGTTTAGAATCTCAATATAAAAAGATGACGTCAGAACCTCCTAGCGTAGTCATCACTCCAGATACCACTGAGCCTGAAAGATCTCCTGCCAGGTCTTCAACTCAGCCAAGATCAGCGAGGGTTAGCCCATCAGCTTCCCCGAGTTACGGAAGAGACAGAGGCAAGTCAAAAGTTACTGGAAGAGTGGTTTCTGGATGGCTCTGAGCTGAATGTGGACCCTATATTGGAAATGATACAGATTTTTTTTAAGATTTGAGAGTCCTAGTCTTCTAGTGTTTGTGTTCTTATTTCTGAATCGACATATTAGTGAGATATGCTGTTGTTATAGCAATAACTAGTTTTTATCGATATGTTGTCATCGATTCAAGGCGATCTAGGTCACGACTCCTGTTCTCTGCCCTAAATCATGCTCTACATATAGTAACTTTATGAATTTGAATACTTGTAGCTGTTTTTTAGAAGACTAGAAAAATACCATAAATGCCGATATTGGCTACACGGCCAAAGTCGGTTGCCTCTACGGATATATCCGTATATGGCATCATCGAAAAAAAAAGCGCACCCTGGGTACCAGTATATAGATAAATACATATACGTATAATTACGTAGATGTAGATTTGGCTTCCTTAGAACGTACTCGCCCCGCAAATTTCTTCGTCTCGAGTATAAGTCCTACCTATATATTCCCGTGGCGCCGTCCTACTTAGAAATTATACACCATAAAATTTTGATCGTTTTAATCCCGTGAAGGGTCGATCCGGTATATGAAACACTATCGGTTAATGAAGATAAAATAAAAAAATAAAGTTATTTTTTTCTAAATCTCGAATTAATATACGCATGTACGAAATTAATTTCTTTAAGTAAACGAGTCAATGAACTTGTAGTTAGTTGTCGATGGTTGCGTACCTAACTACCTACAGGTCATTGGACTCGCCCAGCTGACGTTTATTAAAGAAATTAATATCGTACATGCGTAAATTAATTCGAGTTTTAAAAAAACACTTTATTTTTTTTATTTTATCTTTACAAATCGATAGTGTTTCATGTCCGGTACATGACCCGCCACGGGATTAAAACTATCAAAATTTTACGGTGTATACCTAGGGATATTTATATTCGTAGTTAACATTCAATTTGGTAATTAGGAAAGTGCCTATTTTAATGTTTTTATGTAAGACATATAAGAGTGCCTTAACCAAATTCTAGGAGACCTATTTATACTTCTATAGTAATATTATAAACAAAATATAAAGCTGAATCAATTTGTTTGTATATTTTATTGTTTGTTTGAACACGCTAATCTCAGAAACTACGGGTCCAAATTGAAAAATTATTTTAGTGTTGGTAAGACGGGAGTGGAGCAGTAACCAAAGTCGTGGATAGGACCGAGGGAAACAACTAGTTTTTACACAACTGCCCAAAAAAGGAGTGTTATTTACGTGTAAGAAAAAGTGCCTTTAATCCGAATCTTTTTATATGAGTTTGTGACCTAGGAATGTATGTAGGTATTACCTAAAAAATAGGGAATAAGTATCACTATTATTAATAAAATGTCTGGCGTATAATTATTATAGAGATACATTTCAAAATCGCTCGATGACTTCTTTTTTGGTTTTAATGAATATCCCAAATGGATTTTTTTTTTATTTCAATAACGCAATGTAACATATTTTTTCTATTTTCTTTAGGAAACTACATATAAGTATCAATTTGTATACTTTATTAAATTGTCTGAGCGTCTTTCTGTTTTGTTGTGCAATCAAGAGTTAATAATTAAGTAAAATACTATTAGATTTATGGTAATTATAGAGTAAAATTAAGCTGAAATAGCCTCTTGTCCGACACCCAATTAAAGAGGCCCAACTAATTGGCCATGGTTATGTTATGATGAAACTAAGATGAGTTTTCAGTACAATGATACTATCAATAAATTGTTAAACTGAAACCAATCGAAGCTAATTGCAAAAGTACGAAAAATTTGTTTTGATTAAAAACCAAAATACGGAAAGAAAAAAAAGGTAACAATTAAGAAAATTTTGTTAGTAATTAATCGAAAATTGTATTAAAAGTACCTTTACTTTAATGCTCCAGGGTAGCTCGAGAAATTGAAATTTTTCTTTAAGTTTTCAATTTTGCAGGCCAGTTTCAGGTTCAATATATTTTATTAAAATAAGATTTGCAACCATTGATGTATTTTTGCAATATTATGACGTATATATTATCAGAATTATAATAATTAAAATCTCTACAACTATTGTATACTTTTTTCTTTCTTTTTTTCTCTTTTCTCGAAAAAGACATTCAATAGGATTAAACAAATTTCGCGGTTTACTCTGGAGCATTCACCTAATGCTTATTATTGACAAGACATTATTGTAATAAAAAAGTGCTGCTCATCCCCGCCACAATTTATTGTAATATGGTATCAGACTGGGCGCTAAGCGACCCCCACGAGTCGCTAAGCAATCCCCATTTATTTCTTAGTAATTGTATTGAAAAACGTCGTTTGATACACATGGAAACTGGTCACTGCAGCACTCGGCTCCATTACACCCTCGGCTGCTGTTCGGGTGCATTTCACATCGGTCGCAATGACAAACTTCCTCCACTTGTATCAAAATGTCGATAGAAAGCACAGATAATTTATAATAGGAAGTATGGAGATGGAGATTCAACCACTAACAAAGTTTCAAGTAATTATACACCGTTAAATTTATGTCAATTTAAAGAATTAAAAATAAAGTACGTTTTTCAAAAACTCGAATTATTATACGCATATACGAAATTAATTTCTTTAAGTACCCTGCGCGGGATTAAAACGACCAAAATTTAACGGTGTATATCATTAAATAAAAGGGTTGACTGTAAGTACCTAGTGCGCATAAAGAATGTTTTACTTCAAAATCTCACAACAATGTAATATGCACACAAAACCAATAACAAAAGAATCTACGTCCAGATTGTATTGTAGTTTGTTGACATAGTGATAAGCGTATGTTTAATGAAGAAATAAAGAAAAATAAAACCTTTGGTTTAGTTTTGTTTCTTTTTTATTAAACACACTACGTTTCTTTGTAAGGCAGGACAGGGTAGACAATGAAAGATCAAATGAAATCTTATTCGTTTTTATTTTGTTTGTATATGTCTATTTACGAAGACAGAACTCAGGATATGTTTCGTTATTTACTTTGGGACTACAGGAATAATAAATATAAAGAAAAGATATACTTAGGGCAGTTCTTGCAAGATATCTTACTTAATTAAAAAAATTTAATCTACTTAAATCAAGCAGTTTTTGTTCATCAAAATATTTTTTTATTTATAGGGCAAAAGCTGGATAATTGCCCCTGTTTTTGAAATGACTAAATAGCTCTTAGCATAAAAATAATAAATATTTTATTTGTTAAACCGACAGGCCTACTTTTTTATTTTATTTTGTATTAGCGATTTTTGCGGACCTCAACATTTTGTGCTTTGCGATAATATCTTCTTTTCATCAGCTTAGATTTTAGCAAAAAGAGTTTTTTCGTGGAGTCCATAATTTATCCGGCATATTTGGCCCTCAATCCTCTATGTGAGAACTGAGGGCATGAATTAACAGTATATAACTCGTTTATTAGACTTTCACAAATTCTGATTTCAAGCTCCACATTTCTTTGGGAATCTTCAGTAAATCTTAAGCATTTTGAAAGAATTTTAACAACCGGACCCTGACACCACACGCACACATTTTAGGGCATCTACCCCATATAGAAGACAGTTGCAAAATCCATATAAATATTACATTTAGGATAGATGTCTTACAGAGAAATAGAACGTCTATGCCGAAAAAAACTATGAACGCATTTTGCCTTCGCATGCAATCACTGAGACTTGTAACACAGTCACCTTATTGTTGGTTGAAGAGTTTCTCTTACCTATGTAAATAAAATAGCATGCGATTATTTACTGAAACTAGAGTAATTACCGGCTTCCTGGCTTTTCCAGCTTTTACCCCAATGAAGAACCCTAAAAGTATTCATTGTCACTGCTGCCTACTTCTGTCTGCCTAGTCGAATTGATACGGAATTATTAGAAGCCATTTCGAAGCTTCATATATTTCTGCCTAAAGTTTAAGCTTTTAAGTACTTATCTTACGGTTCTAAAGTAGTTTGCGAAGAATCAAATTATTATGTACGAGTAGGTATATCATTAAGGACATGGACAACTTATCTATTTTTTTTACGTATGGGAAATCATCAAATAACTCCTGGATGCAGCGAGAGGGAATGTGACTTGCTGACTAAAACCCACTCTAACTCACTCTAGCCTTGAAGACACATAAATTAAATTCGGACCAGAAGACCGCAGCAGGCAAGGCAATATCCATATCAATCTATTTATTTAAAACAAAAGATGATTAATATTGATATGGTCCCAATGAGATATTGTCAGGATAGTCAATTATGTAATAACTTAAGACAAAAGGTCCCTTAAGTAGGGACTGAATAAATTAACCGACTTGGTATTACATGGATCTCACAACTTTTTGCGGTAGCAAAACTGAGCTGCAAGTCTTGTTTTTTTACAAGTTATATTTTTGATAGCATTATATTAAGTTAAGCGCCCACTGTGTCGAAACAGGAGGGTACGAAGCGAAAGGATTGTTTGCTTTGTATTCATTTGTATGAGCGTCCACTGGTACGATCGGTATTTCTGCCGATGACGTCTTCCACAGTGAACGTACCATTCAGATCCCGATCGTTTCGAGTTTAGCAGGCCTAGCTAAGTTACGACCGTTTCGTTTCGGTTCCGACTCGAGGCGTTCGAGGCAAGAGAATTAAAACGAAACTGTCGTAACTTGGCTAGGAGGCTGACGTGTTTGTTGCGACGATTCACAATGAACGAAGTAGTTTTAATGACTTTAGTGGAAATATACTTTTTCATTACTCATACGCTGAAAGTAGATCTAAAGTTGCCTGAGGAGCGGGTTGAAAGTAATACTTTTCCTCCCTAGGGAGAATCACTTTCAACTGACAGCTGTCAAATTATAAAAAAAAACTAGTTCTATCTTCCCATTTCTATTGATCTATGTCTCAACTTTCTATACAGCCAGTCATTTACAGCGCGATGTAAAATTGAAATTAAGAGATAAGTATCCATATATTTTTTTTTTAAATTACATAATTATTTATAATTTACTTTCAATTAATTCTTTAAAACTAACATAGATATAAAAAATAGTTGCCATTTTCCACTGATAAAAATGAAAAATGATGGCTGAATAGCTGATTGACTACAGAAAAAAAAAACAAAATGATACGATGACTTTAATAAATCTTTGCTGTAAGAAATTTTTAATTAAACAATAATCAGATTCAGTTAAGGATTCGCCTGATTCTTAAGAGAAGAGGTTAAAGCAGTAGTCGGAAACTTTTTACGGCCTAAATCAAAAGAAACATACCTAAACTCATACGACGACCTTTGACGACGACTCAGGTTTTTATTTTTATTTTCCTTTTATTCGTAATGAAAAGCACAGTGTTTACGTCGGGTGAAAGGCTTATTTAGTCCCTCGAATATTAGCGACCTCGCTTCGCTCGGAAGCCAAACTTCTTCTCGGGACTAAATAAGTTACTTTCACTCCTAGGGTAACAATGTACTATTTTTGTGTATTTTATGATCCCACCTTTCGGTTCCTTTTGTTTTTCTTCTCCTCTGCTTATAATAAACAACCAATGATTACAATATCCTCGTCACTATCCTCCCTAATGTAAGCACACGTGCACAAGCGGAATCGATTGCTTTGAACATACCGAAATTTCTATATCCGAATGCGTAAGACGCACCCTATTGGCATTTTGTAAATAAGTACCGACGCCTCGTACATTTCGTACGCCCCAATTCCGACGCAGTGGACTCTTACCTTTTGTGTGACATCTAGAAACTGGACGTCATTTAGTCAAGAAAGTTACGGTACTTAGTAGGTAAGTGTTTGACCTCTTTTCCTGAAAAGTGTGAAAATGTACCAAATGATAAAATTATTATGAAAATCCTTGAAGTTATTATGTAAATAAATTATCTTTATAATGAAAGAACTCAGGTGAAAAGCGCTAGTAGTTTCTATGCTGATCCTTTGACGTAATAGGTATTTGCTGTTAACCTACTTTTCCCTATGTAGCATTTCAAGGAATTTCCGACAAGGAAACCCGTGATCTCAGAAGGCAAAGGGAAACTGAAGGAACATCTCCACCCTAGAGCGGGATAGGTCATTAGATGACTTCTCACCGCCCAACAAAAAAACCCTAGCTGAATAAACCTTCCTTTTTTTAGGTGCATAGGATAGCATAGCATCAGCCTTATCAAGTTCTCACTGCTGGGGCTCAGGCCTCCGCTTTATGAGAGGGAATGGGCCGTAATCAACCACCCGGGCCCAGTGCGTGTTGGTAGATGTCACATGTCTTCGAATTTTTGGTTCTAAGACATGCCGGTTTCCTCACGATGTTTTCCTCCACCGTTTTGAGAGCAGTGGTGATGAAATAAATTATTCAAAGTAATGAGCCTGAATTGGTTTTGAACCCGTGACCTACAAACCGTAAGTCGGGGCCGTTACCACTCAGCCACTACTTCGCCACGATTTTAGAGGTTTTTTTTTATGGTAGGTAAAATCATCTAATGACAAACCCCTTGGGTGGGGCGGGAGATAGTTTCAGACTCTTACTGACTAAAAACCTACCATGCTTCTTTATTGCCTTCGTTCCAGGGCCCCGGGGTTCACTTTCGCCTAACCCTTGGCACGATTTTTAGAGATGGGAAACCATTAAATACTATCTAAGAGATAGTATATCTAAGAGATAGTATTTCCCTATTTGGAGCGAGATGGCATGTCAGACTTCTTTACTGACTAAAACTCGCATGTTTTCCTACAGTTACCCTTTGCGTCTCAGGGCCACTACGACTCTTCCAAACATCCTAGAAGCCCAGATGAACCTGCCTAACACGTAATTATGAACAAGCTATGTAACATGAGTTGTTTTGTTACTTAGATACACCTAGGGTTGCCAACCGTACTCTTGTATAATATTAACAAAAACCCTTTTGTTCCTTTTATATACACCGTTAAATTTTGAATTTTTTAATCTCGTGGAGCATCGATTCAGTACATGAAACACTATCGATTTGTAAAGATAAAATAAAAAAACAAAGTATTTTTTTTAAACTCGAATTAATTTGCGCATGTACTAAATTAATTTATTTAAGTAAATACAGCAGCAGCATACAGAGTTTAATGACCTGTAGGTAGTTAGTATGCAATGACCGACCTCTACTTACAAGGTCATTGATTTGAATTTGATTGATTGATTGGTCAAGGTCGTTTACTTAAAGAAATTAATTTCGTACATGCGTAAATTAATTCGAGTTTTTAAAAAAAGTACTTTTAGGGTTTCATGTACCAAATTGACCCTCTGCGGGATTAAAACGACCAAAATGTAACGGTGTATATTTATATACAAACACAACATTAATGAAATTATAATTTCAAAAAATTTATCATTGGCTAGTCGAGGGGTAGTTGAGATGCTACTTGTATTTTGCTTTGTTTTTCGGTAGATTTTTTTTTTGCCTGTAGTTACTATATTTGTTGATTTTTCTCTAAAACTAAAGCCTTTTAATGGTTCTGCGAATGTAGCCACATTCGTTATGTTTTAAAAGTAGCAAAAATGTAAAAACCTTGATTTATAAAAAAAAATAGTTACTTTGTTTTTATGTAAAGCAGCCGATATCAAAGGGCTGCCGAAACTACCGGACCTAGGCAAGTGAAATTTTGCACATTGTATTCTTTTATGATGTAGGCGAGTACTAAGTAGGGATTTTTTTTAAAACAACTTGGAAGGGGGAAAAAATGGGCAAATTCGTTTGTATGCAAAATTCTATTCCTTGGCCCCATATTCCTGATACTTAGCGTAAAAAGTAGCCCAAGTAATTAAAAAACTGGACAAGTGTGGGTCGGACTCGCGCACTGAAGGTTCCGCGCAAAATCACTTATGAAAACAATTCAATTATCGAATCAAGTCTCGAAGATTCCGAATAACAAATTTTTTTTTGTTGACTTAACTACTTGCAGTTTTCAGGTATTTTCCTATATTTGTGCCATAAAACCATGTTTCATGTCAAATTTCAGGACCCTAGGTCATCAAGAAGTACACTATGAATTTTGATTCCCTTGAAAGTGTCGATATATATACGTTTTTTGCGACATAAATGGCCGTATATTTTTTCTCGTTGACTTAGAAGCTTGATATGGTTTAAATTTCAATTTTTTTTTCCTTTTTAGGTACGGAACCCTAAAACAGGTTTTCATTGTTCCTTTTTCAAAAGTACCCCTATAAAACGATTAAAGGAGTGTTAAAGGTTGCATTGGTTCTTCAAAAAACCTATTCCTTTGATTCTTAACCTTGAAACTTGGCACAAATTCTAATCAAAATAAATAATAAAGAGTATCATTATAGTTTTTCAAAACTACCTACTCTCGAAATACGTTTTATGGGGAGTAAAAGTTTGTATGAAATCTTTCTCGCGAACAAAGTCGCTGGCAAAATGGTAGTAATTGATAATAATAGTAGATTATGCAACTAGGGGATAAAGCAGTGTCTTTAAGTCGGGCGGCATGTTGAATTCCGAACAAAACGAAGGCTGCTAAGTTTTAATCCCGAACATCAGTGAGGGATTTATATAATTAACTCCAGAGCAATACGAAGGAGTTAATGTAGAAACCTGAGTAAAGTGAAGAGTTCAAGCCGCCCAAAACAAATACAGCTTTTTTATCATCAATTGTATACTCTACTTTATACACCACCTGTGAGATAATTAAGACAATTTACGAAAAAAAAAGATTTTTTTCGTACTCGTTAATTTTTTCTTTAATTTAAACAGAGGAGACCAGTTTTCCTAGCTGACTACCCTTAGAAGAAACACCGAAACAAACTCAAAATACTCGTGTAATATTGTAAAATACCTACAGAAACTGTTGCCAATAAGTTGATCTACCTACACATGATAAAATCTACATTATACTGCTAATTAGGATGTTAATTTTGCAAATCAAGCCAGAAAATTTAAAAATTAATAGGGTACTTCCCGTTAACCTATAATTCTGAAATTTGTCATGAAGCAAGGGCTCATAGCACAAATATGTATAGGAAAAAAATCTGAAAACTGTAAATATGTGATTACGTCACAAGAAAAAAACCTTTTTTTGCTATTCGGAGAAATCTTTGAGACTCGATTTGGGAATGAAACTGTTTTCATAGATAAGATTGGACGGAACCCTGAGTGCGCAAGTCCGACTCGCACTTGCCCAGTTTTTTTACCGATGTTTTTGTTTTGCCAAGTATGAATAGTACGCGGCCAATAAGTTGAACCAACATGGATATCGATCTTCAATGCGCAGTAACGGATTTTCGGGCCACCATCGAGTTGGGGGCTGCGCGTACCATAGCAACGAAGGCCATTTTGATTCAACTTATTTGCCGCGTACTATTCATACTTGGTTAATGGCAAAACTAACATGTTAAATCAAGAATAACTCTGAACGGACTTAAATTTGGAACTTGGTGCTTTAGTAACTTATATACAGCTTGAAAATACCTATCCAACGATATAACATATTCGTACATTGCTATTGGAAAATTGCCCAAAAAGCCATCCTTCTTTGACAGATTTTTTTTTCGGTGGGAATATCATCCAATCATCAAGTGACATCTCCGCTGGAGATAGTGTCATACTAACATACTTATATATTTCTAAATACATATTATAGATAAATTACACCCAGACATAGCACAAATGATCGTGCTCATCACACAAACATTTGTCCTGGGTGGGAATCGAACCCTCGACCCGGAGGTCTAGTGGTTAGTAGCCCTGACTGCTATGCCGGAGGCACCAACTGGCCAGTCAAATTAATCAAAACTTTCAAGTCGATTTGTCGTTTAAATAAAAAGTAATAAATAATATATAATAATCTACCTGATTTACTTCTTTATCCCGCTAACAAAAGCAACACGCTCCACGCCACAGGGAGTAACCAATCGACGCTGTTGTGTTGTTCCAAGATGAAATTCTTCCTTTGACATGACACACCGCAATACCGGCGGTGTAAGTCGCGAATTAATTTGGCAGCAATTCTATTTTATTTAAGAATAAACAGTTACTTTTTCTGGAAATGTTTATATTCGGTAAGAGTGCGTGGTACCCTGAATAACAAATACATATATAACTTTGAAAAAAAAAAATCATATATTTGTAATAGTTCAAGAAACGAGCCAACATGTATTTTGTTACAGTTATGCAACAAAGAAAACAAGAAACACGAAGAGGTAATATTTATTTCTCTTTGATATAATTTATTTGTTTAACATATTTTGACTGGCCTGTTGGTTTAGTGGTTAGTGGCCCTGACTGCTATGCCGGAGGTCGTGGGTTCGATTCCCACACAGGACCAATGTTTGTGTGATGAGCACGATCATTTGTCCTGTGTCTGGGTCTTATTTATCTATAAAATGTATGTATTTAGAAATATAAAAGTATGTTTATCAGCTGTCTGGTACCCATAACACAAGCTCTGCTTAGCTTGGGACTAGACGGTGTTGTGTGATAGTTGTGGAAATATTCTATTAATATTATATATTATATTATTGTCCATTAAATTTGAATAGACGATGGTCAATCACTTGCTTAGTAGTTACATGTGTTTTTATCCAGCGGGACCCCTCGAACTAGATCAAAACAATTAGTGACATTGCTTTCTTTGTTCAATGTACCTCAACTATTTGATAGAAATTACAATTAATCGCCTCATCCATCCAGCGAGGCCCTCGATTCTATTTCATACGAAAGACCAAAATAATTCTGATCGTAACTTGTGCCAATGTACCTCTTGAATCAACGTATATCAACTCCAAATCAAAGAAGAAATCAGCAAAACAAAATTGTCTGCCTAGCCGGCCCTTTGTAGTTTGAATTCATTCGTGCAAAAAAAGCACACCATTTTTATGTACTACCAATTTACCTTCGAATTCTTCACTATTAAGAAGGTTTTTTCAAGTTTTCCACATTTTACTTTAAATACAAAATAATCGTAATCGTATTGAAGACTTATGCAGGCCATTGCCGTTACGAGGGCGGTGCTAGCGGTGCCCAGATACAGATCACAGTCTATAGAGGGGCGCCAAAATTTTATATGTTATATTTTTTGTTTATATTATACTTTTTTCTGGGGGTGCTGTTATAGAAGCTCGCACCGGTCATATGAAGACAGGCACCTGATACATTGTACCTATCAAGGTGAAGTGACCTACCAAAATGAAGGAAAGTTCTTATCTGATCAATATCTACTAGTACCATGCCCTAGCTAGATAACCAACAAAACCAACCCGGTGGCATAATTCACCAGGTAAAACCACGTGTCTGCTTTGATGTGTAGAGGCGTTTGAACACGCAACGGATTTCGATGCGGTTTTACTATAAGAAAAAGAAATAAACGAGGATGCTTTGTGTGTAATTATTAGCACCCGTGCGTGTGGAGCTAGTAGATATTATAACTCTATAATATCTACTAGCTCCACACGGGTGCTAAAATGCGTTGCGTTGTGTAAACGCCTCTACACATCAAAGCAGACACGTGGTTTTACCTGGTGAATTATGCCACTGGGTTGGTTTTGTTGGTTATCTACCGAAGCTAACCTGGCAGCAATAAACTGGTGATGAAAACGCGGCTTTGATATGTAGGAGACCTTTTGAAGTAGGTAGCGGATAAACAGCCGCGAAAAGTGATATTACTTTTTACTGTAATATCCATGCAAGCTTCAAGCATTCGGCCGAGAATCTAATGGGCCTACGCACACACAAACTTCACTTCAGCTTTGCCTTCTTAGGCCGATTTGTATACGGAATACCATGTACCAGTCCAGTACCATGATTCCAGGCACACCCTCGCATTGACAGAAGTCATTGGATGAAAACATCGTAAAGAAACTGGCATGTCTTAGATTTAAATATTCGAAGACATATTACATCAACGAACTCGCACTGGGCCCACGTGATGGATTACAATCCATTCCCTCTCCTAAAGAGGAGACCTGAGTCCCAGCACTGAGAACATTGAAAGGCTCATTAAGCTCTTCTTGTGATATGATTGAGCTGAAATTTGGTATACCTACCTATATAATCTAGATGACGTTGCATTAATAAGGTACTACGGAGCTGAACTGATGATGGAGTCGAATAGTTGCCAAAGTAAATATTGAGCCCAACCAAATAACCTCGTCGTGTTTAATCTCTTTGGAATGATCAAGAAGACCATTACCGCGCCATAAAATCTTGTTGTGAAAAGAATACTGTTTTCTTTGGTGGTCATATAAGCGTGATGGGCTTTGACCTCAGAGTCCATATTGGATTTCTCTTTCTAATTTAATTATTATTTTTGCAACTTTATAGTTTGTATATTTTTTTAGGGTTCCGTACCTTAAAAGAAAAAAATGGGAACCCAGGATCACTCTGTTGTCCGTCTGTCTTGATGTCAAGACCCTTTAAATCCGGAACGCGTGGTTCGCGCGCGCGCGTTGAAATTAAAAACACATAACTACTTAGATCTGCGGTCCCTTGAAGTTGTGAAAAAAGAAAACTTCTAAATTAACAACAAAAAATATACGACCGGAGGCGCAGTTTTTTAAGGTTTTAATATTTAATAAAAATTTAAATTGTGTTTATGAACAGAAAAACTACAACTAAAATGATTACACAATTATTTATTATTATCAAAAAATTATATCTGTGTTCTAAAATCAAAAATATTTAAATTTCTATTTTTAATATTAAGTATGATGTATATCTGTTTGATACCTTTGATTTGCATTCAATTTGCAAAGATTAAGCACTGGAAAAAAGTCTATAATAATACTAATTTTTAACTTATTTAGTAGTGTTATTTGTGAAAAAAATGTTTAATTTAAGATTTGAAAAGAATTCTTTAGATGCTACGCTGCCGTCGACAGATTGTCATTAAGTTAAAAAATACTTGCGATCGATAGCCTGTTGCCATCTAAATCAAAACTAAAATGTAAGGCAACTTTGGAAAAAAAATCAATACAAAATGAACAAAAATGCGTCGTAATTTCAGAGAAAGTATGTCTTCGTAAGTTTATTGAAAAACGTCGTTTGATACACGTGCAAATTTGTCACTGCAGCCCTCGGTTCCATACCACACTCCGCCTTCAATTCCGCCTCGGGCGCGACGACAAACTTTCTGCACTTGTATTAAAATTTAATAATTGCAATTCGAAAAATGATCGAGAACTATTTACATAAGTTAGTTTGTAAACTCTCGGTGTGCAAGTCCGACTCGCACTTTCTCAGTTTTTTTTTTTTCACTATTATTGTACTTTGGTAATAAATATTCTAAAAAAATAAATATTCTCATTCGTTGATACATTATTGTGTACGTAACTTGTGTCTTGAATTCAATTATATGTGAAATAAAACCAATTTTTAGTTATTATTTGTATTTATTTTTGTGTTACAATTCCATACAAAATTTTGAATTTTTTTTTTGGCTCTAACTTGTTTTTCCAACTGGTACCCTTTTTTAGAAAACCATTTTGAATATACGCGAAAGCAAGAGTAACCGCCAAAGAGTCGATATTTTTATAAATTTAAACTATATCCATTTTTATATATAAAATATAAGAGCATTTCCTTGCAGATGGATAATTTGGAATTTAAATTGCCTTTATTACAATTTCATGGAACTTAAAACTAGGACAGATACTTAATAAAAAGTTGGATTCAGTCCAAATGCTAGACCGATTCATGAATTTAAATCTTATTTTTTATGGCTTCTATTATAGATATTCGAAAGTGTTTTTCAATTAGGTTTAGAGCACACAAATTAAAAATAAATTAAATACAAACAACACAAAATAATAATTTCAGATCTTTATTTAAACTAAAAATCATACAGTAAATTAAAAAAAAAAAAACTAAAATTAAAAAAAAACAAATCCAATATTGAACCCAAAGGACAAAAAAATACAAATTAAAAAAAAATAACAAAATATTTTTAAAACCTAAAAAGAAAAAGATAAACTCAATCAGTATTTTACAAGCCAGATGGGGTACAATAACACACCAAATCAATAAAGAGTCGTATAGCGTTGGCGACTACCGTGGTCTAACAGACATTCACATTAGTCATGAATTTGACGCTCTGAAACTACACACGAGCTCGCTACGAAAATATACGAGAAACTATTGATTGTGGTGAGCTTGCTGCAAAATATAGAGGAAAAAGATAACTTATCTTTTATTCTGAAATAATCTTTTAAGGAAAAAAAAAACTAAGAAACAAAATCATACTGAAATGGCACTAAATAAAATGTGTTTTAAACTTAAAATTTAAGTGCTAAGAATTTGGAATAAATAAATATTTTTCATAAATTTTCATTTGATTTCTTTTTGTATTTTATGTTTTTTTTTTTTGTTATCATGGACGACACAATTTCACTTTTACTTAACCTTCTAACCGCCTGCGTCGGATATGTCCGACAAAAACTGTTTGCATTTATTCCGCCAGAGTCGCACATCCACGACAAAATACTCCACCTCGTCGACTCTTCTGTCACCTATGGAAATAGAAGAGTTAAACGAGATGGAGTACCTACCCAGATAACATACGACCTTGGCGGATAGGACCCGAAAACACACCGCGTCGAAATAATCCAACGCAGGCGATTTCAGGGTTAATACTTACCAACCGACACAAAAAAAATAACAGAAGTTAACATTCAAACGTAGTCAGAAATGAAGACAATAATCAAATTGTATTAACTCCAAATGAGTTCATAAAATTTGATTCAAACTGAAGATCCTGAAAGTGAACGACAAGTATGTATGCCATATTATTATTACCATTAACATCACAAACTTGAACCACCACCACTGTTTAAAACTTAAGGAAATTCACCGGTACTATACTCCATTCACAATCTAATTAGTCAGTTAAACAAACCTTTTTACTGTCTGTTCAATCGATTATGACTTGTATTCCGCAGACATAAGGATGGTATTAAAAGCAAAAAAGTGGTTATAATACCAACTGTTTACTGTATCCGCCATTAGTCATGGCACCAACACAATAAAAGCCAAATTCACTAAATAGTTTTGTTTAATATCTAATCTTATTGCGAATAGAGTTTAGAAGAAGATGGAGATACGTATAACTGTATTGAATGAATCAACATCAATTCAAGAAGGAATCACTCATGTATCTGCTGTCTACAGCCAGCCAGTCTTCTGTTGTCTCTTGATTGTCTTGATCTCCTCCAATTTCTTGACTGGTCGTAGAGGCTCTGGTGATGCAGGTGGTATTAGCTGCTCTGTGCTTGAGGTCGAAGTCAGCCGCTTTGGTGGAGAAGGCGGTTCTTTTGCGGGCTGGTAATATGAAAACATAATTAGAATATAGGAATACCGACGGCTGTTGAAGAAGGCATAAAAAAACATGCAGTTTAGGGATTCAGTAAAAGATGATAAATGGATAAAAGACTGTTTCAAGCCTTAATTAATTGAAATATTGGTAGAAGCTGAGATTAGTCTTAAGGCAGGCATGATTGTGGATAAAGCTCGGCCATGTACGTCACCTGTCCTATTTTTATTTGTTAATTTAAATCTGTGTACAATACTCGTACGTAATACGTAGCTCCAATCGTGGGATCGATATGAGTTTCAGCGGTGCTACCCTGGCTTTGGCTGTGATAATTTATATATGTATGTGTGTATTTCTAGCGAATATCGACGGAATAAAAATAAAACTCTGATGAAATTAATTTTTTTTAAACATTATTAGAAGAGTAATAAATAACTAAATTTATAGCAGAGTCTCGATATACCTACCTATGCACACAGCTGCGTCTATATGTAATTACTTGGTGTCCATGTATGTTATGATATAGGCCATTTTATTTCAGTTCCTTTTCTAAGCCTTAAACTGGAGTTGCAGACACGATTTAATGGAACTACCCTTTCTTTCAATAAAGAAAACTAATAATTTTTCTATCTACGTAAGTATAATATTAAAATCTCCATTTTTTCATCATAATGTTTACCTGAAGAAAATGACGAAAAAATAAAATAAAGAGAGATAGACCGAAATATACATGGAGCCAATAGTTGCATAAAATAATAGATTACGATTTTGCGAACCTTCTTGGTAATTCGACTGCCACGGACAACATAAGATATCAATTCTAATATATAGACAATAATAAAACTTAAAAACAAAGATATAGACAAACTATCTGACCACCAAAGATCCTAGAAGACTCGTAAAAGAAGGTACATGCAAAGACTTGCAAGGGTTAAATGTACCCGGCCACTAGTATACTCAAGTTAGATGTGGACTTACGAAATCCTAAATAGCATTGACCTAAAGACAAGAAAAACCCACAAGGTGTACCGATGACCTACTGAAGATCCCCGTATCCACTGAATGCCAGAAGGACAGGACACTGGTCCTTTCCCGATGTGACGATTTTTGGGCGAGACATGTCCTTTAATGATCGACTTTTAGATGAAATTCTGTTTAAGGACTATATCACTCGCCGCATCTATAGTAGAAGTGGAAAGCTGTGGAGACAAGACCTTCGGAGCTACCTTAGGTGTAACGGAAATTTTGCTTCAGGGGAAGATGCAGTGGATAGTAAAATACTTACAACGTCTGTGGTAGAAGTAGAAGGCTGAGGAGACGCGACTTTAGGAGGTGGTGGAGCCACTTTTGGGGGTGACGGTGGCTTTACAGGTTCAGCTGGAGACGGAGCTGACGGAGCATGCACTGGAGGAGTGCTAGGTGTCACTTCCATGGTCGGTGCTGGCGGAGCCTGTGAAAATAGATGATTAGGAGCATAAAGATAAAGACGCGAAAAGTAATAACTTTGCACTGAAAGTTAGTCAAGTGAAACTTACTCATTGTGAAGTTAGTAATTTAACTATTACTGAATTAAACATTAAACAATTAAAAAGAGGATGAAAATACTATAGCGTAAACCAGATAAGCAACAATTTTTTTTTTTAATATTCATTTACAACAAATGCGAAATTTATGCTTACAACTTTACCAGCATAAGCAAAGCTTCATCTTACTTTAGCTATTTGTCATCTAAGTCAAAAAAATATTTTGGATTGTTTTAAAAACCTGCTAGCTTATTGGTATATGTCCTATTTTGCTTGTTACCTTAGCCTTCACAGGCGGTGGGGGTGGTGGTATAGCTCCATCTGCGGGCTTGATTTCAGGAGCCACTGGTCTAGCCACAGCTATGACTTCGACTGGCTTAGCGTCGGAGTCTTCAGGTTTGTCAGATGTCTGGGTAAAACAAAAAATATTTTGCAGAATAACTAGCGCCCGCGGCGTTGCCCCCAAGAAATTAGTAATTCCTATTATAAGAGACGGTTCCCATACAAAAATTACTATTTTAAATTTTTCATCTGCTTTTATGGCCCTAGTGAAAACTGATCCGCTCAATTTTTCATTTTCCGTCATTATATGTCCAGTGTGTATTTCTTGTAAAAAATTGTAATATTGTATCTTACCGGTTCTTCTCCAGACGGTGACGGTGGTCCTGGTGGCTTCCTCTTGATAACCTTTGGTGGAGATGATTCTCCTGGCAAACGTTTAGCCTTCAAGGGACTGGGTTCTGTACAAAAACATTTTTTATAGTTTTAGTAAATACATTATTACATTACATATACATTACACTTAAGGTTTTTTTTTTTGGGTAGGTAAAATCATCCAATGACGAATCCCGCCCTTGGGTGGGGCGGGAAACAGTGTCAGACTTTTACTGACTAAAAACCTACCTTTCCATTCCTTGCCTTTATCCTGGGGCCTTTGGTGACAGTCTCACCTCATCAACCTTTGGCCCCAGTAGGCTTCGGCCCTGCTGGACCCCTGCAGTTTGCTGACAACTCCTTGAGGCGCGCGGGAACGGTGCGCGCCGTAGACGACCTGAGCTCGGACCGGTCTGTTACCGGACGGACGGACAGCGAGCTACCCATTGCCCACCGTCCGCGAGCCCGCGCCTACGGTGGCCGGAAATTGGGATCGGAAACCCGGCGGCGGCGGCGGCGTGTCCGCCTTTGCCTAAGGCGGTCGGCCTCCTCCTTTACTAGCATTACTGCTTCGCAGAAGGAGGCGACCGCCTGCCACTCCTCCTCGCTCCGGAGCATGGCTTGAACCAAGCCCCGGCGCGAGAGATCGCCGCCGATCGCCCCCACGAGGACACGGCGCTGCTCTTCCCAAGCGGGGCACACCTCGACTGTGTGCTCCACCGTGTCCACCGGGCGGTCCGCACAGTGGCGACACCCGGGCGTCGTCTCCGCACGAATCTTGTACAGGTACGGACCGAACTTGCCGTGTTCGGTCAGCACCTGCGCCAAACGGAAGGTGACGACGCCGTGGGGCCTTTCCAGCCACGCCTCAAAGAGGGGCCTCACCGCCTCGATCGTGGCGTGCCCAGCACGAGGTTGCGACAGTCGCTCTCGCCATTTCACCATGAGATCCCGCCGGAGCTCTGTCCGCCATGCCGCGACTTGTCGCGGCAGCGGAGTTTCGCCCCGACGTTGCATCTCCACGCGTAAGTCATGCATGTGTGCAAGGACTGTTGCCTCCAAATCCCATGGTGGTAGGCCAGCAAGGAGGCTCGCCGCTTCGCAGGACACCGTACGGTATCCGCGGATCATCCAGATGGCCATGACCCTCTGGCAGGCGGTTAGCCGGGCCGCCACTCGCTTCCGTAGCGATGGCGCCCACACCGGCGCACCGTAAAGGGCCATGGACCGAACGATGCCTGCGTAGAGCCTCCGGCAGGAGGCGTCCGGACCCCCTAGGTTCGGCAGGAGCCGCTTGAGCGCAGCCCCAGTCGCATTCAACCTGGGAGCCAGACGTCGGAAGTGCTCCTTGAAGTTCCACCGGCTGTCGAGGACGAGTCCCAGGTTCTTCATCGTCGACCCGACGCCGATGTGAACTCCTCCTACCGTTAATTGGGAGCCCGGAGGTGGCGCGCTCCGAGGGCCGTGAAAACACATGGCCTCGGACTTGTGCAATGCCACCTCGAGTCCCAACTGCTGTATCCTCTCCACGACTGTCGCAACCCCGCGCGTCGCTAGTTCGACTGCCGCCTGGTACGACCGTCCCCGCGCCAGGACCAGCGTGTCGTCTGCGTAACAGACCACGCTGACCCCGTCGGGGAGGTCGGCGCGCAGCACGTAGTCGTACCCGATGTTCCACAAGGGCGGCCCTAGTACCGATCCCTGCGGAACACCGCACGACATCTCTCGCCGTTTCAACTCCCCCTGATGACCGGGGTAGATGATGAACCTGTCCGACAGGTAGGCCTCGATCACCCGACAGAGGTAGTCGGGCACCCGGTGGTACCGGAGTGCCCTACCAATGCAGCTCCAGGGCAGGGAGTTGAAGGCGTTGGCGATGTCCAGAGACACCGCCAAGACACACCTGCCCCGGGACACCGCATCCCCCGTCGTGAGGGCTCGCACGCGCATGATGGCGTCCACAGTGGAGCGCCTCCTGCGAAATCCGAACTGGCCGTCCGCAAGATCCGGCCCCTTCCGTGCCAGATGCACGACGAGGCGGTCTGCAATTACTCTTTCAAAGAGCTTGCCCACCTCGTCGAGCAGCACAATGGGCCGATACGCGGACGGAGAGTCCGCGGGGCGCCCCGGCTTCGCGATAAGGACCAGTTTCCCCGTCTTCCAGCGAAGCGGGAACTGGCCCCTCTCCATGCATGCGCTGAAGAGCCCTCTCAGTCGAGACCCGAGTTCCTCCATGGCCAGGACCCAGGCTTTTCCAGGCAAGCCATCGGGTCCTGGGGCGGTGTTCTTGGCACTCAGCCTTCGCACCGCCACTCTCATCTCCACCTCGGTCACCTCTGGAGCATTGTTGCCGTCGTTGCCGTCGTGGTCCGCGTCGGACACCGCTGCTGGTGGCGGAGCCATAGGCGGGGGAGTATGCTCCCCTCGCGTAGGGAACAGAGCGCTCACCACACCCTCCACGAGCTGGGGCCGGAGACTCTGAGTCAGCGGGGGAGCCCATGGGCGGAGTTTCTCCATCACCATTTTGTATGGGCGTCCCCACGGATCGACGTTCAGAGACTCCAGCCACACGTTGCGGGCCTCGAGTTTGGCCCGCTTTATCTCCGCTCGGAGGGTGCGCTTTGCCGCCCTGTATCCCTCATACAGCTCCGCCTCTATGGCCTCCGCACCCGGTGGACGGGTGCGGCGCCTGCGGTGTCTAGTATACCGGCGTCGCGCAGCATTGCACGCATCGCGCAGTGCCGCAATCTCTGGCGACCACCAGTGTACTTGGCGCCGGGCACGTCCTGGCCGGACTCGGGGCATGGCCGTGTCGCAGATTTGCGACATGGCCACCTGGAACCAGTCCGCCTCGACGTCGATGTCGACAGGCCTGTCCGGTGCTTGCACCCAGGCCTGTACTATCGCGGCTTCCTGGAGCAGGTCCCTGTCCAGCTGCCTCAGCGCCCAACGCGGACCACACGGGGTCTGTCGGACCGGCGCGGTCGAGGTCTGGGCGGAGACGTCAAACCGGATGTACCGGTGGTCGGAGAACGTCTCCACCTCCTCTATGACGCGCCAGTCGACGACGCGCGGTGCCAGTGCAGGGCTGGCGAACGTAACGTCCACCACCGACTCGCCCTGCATCCGCACACACGTGGGGACAGAACCCCGGTTTTGTACGACTAGGCCCTGTCCTAGGGCCCATTCCTCCACCCTGCGACCTCGTTGGTTCGTGAACCGGGAACCCCAAGCCTCGTTCCAGGCGTTGAAGTCCCCGCAAACAACCACGGGGAGGCTGGAGTCAAACCCAGCAACGACGGCATCCAGCTCCAAAAGGGAGCTATCCAATTCGGCGAGAGATCTGTTCGGGGACAGGATTACACTTAAGGTGCGTCGCTTCCAAACAATAGGCTTTAGGTACAATATTCCTACTGTGCAGAGCAAACTTTTTGGAGGAGACAAATGCGCATGAGTTCTTTGACTGTTCAGGTGTCACTGATACATGCACACGAACCTTTGGATCCCCGAATTCCGACACAGACGCCCTGAAAAACCCGAGAAGTCTAATCAGTTTTTGGAGAGAGGTGGGCTGGTTGGAATAAGCCCACCAAAGGTTTCGGCTCACGCACAATGGTCCGTATAGGACTAAGTGCGGACGATGCTCAAACACAACATAACATAGGCTTTCCATTGAAGCAAAGCTGGGCGGAGTGGAGTGGAGAAAAGCAGTGAAAAGCTCGAGAGTACATTTGCAAGGAGTTGGCAGAATTATCACAGCACTGATTGGTTGGATTTGTTTGTTCACAATAACATTATGTATTTGTTTCTTTTCTGTTTATCTATTTTTTGAGTTGGACCTACTTGTTATGTTCCTACACCATCCTAAGTTCCACTGGTAAAAAATGCCTAAGGCATTAGTCCGCCTTTGTACAGTGTTATACTGTGATTAAAGTTTCTATAAATAAATAAATAAAAATAGTAAGTGTTTCCATTAATGCAGAGTGAAGTTGAGCGACCCTTCGCTTCGTGCTCTCTGTTCGGTGACTGTCTCCATTCAATCCGGCTCGCGGCTGCGTTTTTATTTGTTTTATTAGAAAAGTCCACTCAGCTCCACTCGGCTCCACTTAACCATTTCTATTAACGATAGTGGAGATTTCGAACACTGTGATTGTGCGTTTCCACATGTTTGAAGATACTTATTAGATACATATGTCCTGCTAGAGGATATCCGGCGCGTGTTACTCAGATTTTTTTATTTTTTTTTTAGTGCTTTGTATTAATGGTCTCATACCATCTTCAAATTGTCCGGTTTGGGGCTCATCGACTAGATAGTTTCTAAGTCTTGCAGACATCATTATGTAGAAACAACGTTTGTGTTTTATTTATACACTATTTAGATTAGAACAAAGAACCACGTGTCAAAACTTTTTGTAAACAAAATCATTACTTATTTTTCTGTTCAAACTCAAAGTAATTTTAAATAGAATAAAATTCAGACTGTAAAGAACATAAAGCAGATAATAATAAAAAAAACACAGTAAGTAATCGTACGTGTCCTTGTTTAAATAAATAACCAACAAGGTCCATAATTGTTTCTCTATATTAATATTTACTAGTTGTATGGGTACACTCGCTTCTGCCAGCGGCTCGCCCGCCGCGTGAAAAAATTGGTGCTATTCTAAGAAAACGCAGCGCTGTCGCAACGACTAACATCCAAATAGGATACATTAAAATAACAATCCAATGTATAGCTGCATTAGGTTGACAATCCAATGTATCCTATTTGGGTGTTCGTCGTTGAGGCAGCGCTGCGTTTTCTTAGAGAATAGCACCACAGGATTGTCTAAATAAACTTTGGACTCCCTTTGTGGTGAATTATGGAAAATACTTTCTTAGTGCTGGCCTACGTCATAAAAGAAAACCCTGTGCATAATTTCAAGCACATAGTCCAAGTAATTTCGACTATACATAAATATATCAGTCAATTAGTTTCCCCTTTTAGAAATACAAATACAAAAAGTTTATTTGTGCATACAGGTACAATTTAGGTATTACAAAAATGTATACAAGTGTCTCTGTGTTCTGCCAATATGCTTTTATGTAAATAGATAAATGAATTGTAACAATTTGAGATTTAAAAGTCCATAGAACTCTCTCCAGCAGGGCTATTGGCTAACTTTTTCAAAACAGTTGACGACTGGCATTTGATGTACACTAAACTTTGTTGTCAACTAACAATTTCATAACTTTGGTATTACGTATGACATCAAGTGGCTAACAAACTGCGGTAGATAAATGGTGGCTAACAAAAATTATCGGTGCATATTGTCTCGGCTCTAGTTTTTATCGACTATTATACAGCTAAGTTAAATATCGCATCTTCAGCTTAAAGCTAACAATCACAATTTTAAAAGTATAGATACAATAACATCTATCAAAACGTGTCACGGTGGATATCAAAGGCACCGGTGGGTAATGACGTCATATCAGTTGGTCACTAAAGGTAGGCAATACGAAATTAGCTGTTTGACAGTTATACGATGTACATTCTAGCAAGTGATCTTCACTTGAGCTGTCAACAGAGTTACGCAATAGCCCCGCAGATCACTGAAAATCTAAAACAAAACTTAACATACGACAAAACCCATTATACATTGGCGACTGTCTAAGCTAACCAATAGGCAATAACCATTAATATTAGATAGACAAGCGATGACAGAGAAAACGACGAGTGTGTATCTAACAATATTATAGAAGGTAATCAAATTATGATCAATATGATCGATTTGGTATTGTCAACAGACAAAGTCAATTAATATTTCGAAATTTTGAAGACAATTTGATGGGTTTCTGTGTAATTTTAAATGTTTGTGTTTGTCTTTGGAGTATAATTCAATTCACTTAGATCAGATAATGCTAAACGTCAACTTATAGTACCTACCTACAGCATATTTTACAAAATATTAGCTGTTCTTCTTGGTTTAGCTTTTGAGGCCTATTTCACAGGATCTGTGCATTTTAAAGGATGAAAAGTGGCCAATAAAAGTCAACAATGATGTCATTAAATTACAAATTGCTACAACATATTCTGTCCTGTGGTGCTATTCTCTAAGAAAACGCAGCGCTGCCTCAACGACGAACACCCAATCAGGATACATTGGATTGTCAACCTAATGAACCTATACATTGGATTGTTAATTCAATGTATCCTATTTGGATGTTTGTCGTTGCGGCAGCGCTGCGTTTTCTTAGAGAATAGCACCACTGCACCATTTGCCGTCACGGTTACCGAAATGGTTGAGCGATTATCCGCAGCGTTGCGTATGGTGAGTTCGATTACCGCACGGAACAAAACGTAAACTACTTTTTGGGGTGAGAAGAAGGGAGTGTTAGACTTTTATTGACTAAACCCCACCCGTGGTTCTTTAATTATCCTTTATAAATCCTAGAGTAAGTGGACTAACAATGGAAAACAAAGACAAGCAGGGCCGATACCAAATAAAAATGATATGGTCTAGCCCAGTGGCGTAGCTAATACCACAGGGGCTCCATATCAAAAGTCCCATGATTGACAAATGCTTGGTAAACCAAGGGTAAACCCTACAAAACGGTTGTGGATAACATGTTGCGAAGTTTTGCCTACATTTTGCCCTGTAGCGCGGGGACCCAGTATAATTGATACAGCAGATACGGCGGTGGCTACGCCCTGGTCTAGCCAGAAGAAGAAGTGGACTACTGGTAGGCTGCTTGAAGTTACATGTGTAATATTTAGTCTGAGTAGGTAAATACTAATGAATTACCACAATCATTTATTAATCTAGCGACTCAAAAAGATTCTATTACTCATCCTGCAGACTGAACCGCTAAAAGGCCTCTTAGGACGCCCACACGATGAGATACTCGTATCGTGGCATATTGCCAAAACAGAAATATCTTTGTTCAGAACGGAAAACATACTTAGTCGTGAATATGCGATTCATTGCCCAAACTAGGACATCGTTTATCAAATAAAATATACTAATGGTAAATATGTTAACACTCTGTTCCAAGAAATAAGAGCATTCTGTTTTCATTTATCTACATATATAAAAATAGCTGGCAGCTAGCAAGAGACAGGAATACGTGGAGATCTTTAGAGGAGGCCTTTGTCGACAAGCTGTTTGACAGAAACAACCAGTTGCCATTCTAACACAAGTTAGAATTTATTAAACTAATTTAGTATTTTAGTTAGTAAGCAGGCATTATAGATTATATTATTATAAGGAAGGAACAGCAATAAAGGCTATTTTATTATTTTTATTATTATTTATTACTTTTAGGACAAACTGTTTGACTGACATATTACTATTACACACTGTCGAAAGTACAGGAACTATAAGCGTATTTTTTTTATAAGGATTCCGTTTATTATTTATTTATTTAACAATTTGTACACACACATAAAAAAGGAAAAAAAAAATGAAGAAAACAGATAAATAGGCGAGTACTTTTTTCGGTGGGAAAATCATCCAATGACATCTCCACGGCCTTGGGCGGAGCGGGAGATAGTGACAGACTTTTACTGACTAAAAATCAACTTCTGTACCTTCTTTCCTTTCGTTCCAGGGCCCTGGTTTTATTTTTCACATTCCCCAGCGAGTATTAAGAGAGGATTTCCCAAAATTCACCCCTAAAGATATGAAACTACTTTATCACGGGCGAAAACGTTGGCAGAAGCTAGTTTCTTCTTCTTCTTCTGAGTCGTTATCACTCTTGACAGAGTGGTCGTGGTCATCACTTCAGGTGCTGGTGGCAAGCTTCACAACACGCCGCCACTCTTCTGTGATGTCCGCCAGTGATGATGAGCCATTTCTATCTGGTCAGTCCACCTCATAGGCGATGGCGGTCCTTCTGCGAAGCAGTAATGCTAGCAAAGGAGGAGGCCGACCGCATCAGGCAGAGGCAACGGGGCGCTCGCCCCAGCTGCCGCCGGGATTCCGATCCCGATTTCCGGCCACCGTAGGCGCGGGCTTGCGGACGGCGTGCAAAGGGTAGCACGCTGTCCGATCGTCCGATAACCGATCGGACCTAACCCAAGTCGTCGACGGCGCGAACTGTTCCCGCGCGCCTCAAGGAGCTGTCAGCAAACCGTAGAGGCCCAGCCTGCTAGCTGCAGGCAGGCAGGGTCGAAGCCTGCTGGGGTCATGGGTCAGCTTCCAAAATGAATACCCGGCCCCGGCACAATAGGCAACGAAGGAACGGGGTAGGTTTTTAGTCAGTAAGAGTCTGACACTACTTCAAGCTCCGCCCAAGGGAGGGATTTGTCATTAGATGATTTTACCTACCATAAAAATACCTCATAGGCGATTTAGTTTCTTATTATATATTGAATCCATTGTGCGTTTTAATTTTATTTAGAAATAAGAAAGAAGTTGCAAAACTTCAGCGAGAATTCAAGAGCAGTGGTTGTGGCAGTGGTGGCGCAATGCTAACGGACCCGACATACCGAGTTGTACGTCGTGGGTTCAAACCCAGCCAGGTGCATTACTTTATGTAATTTATTTCTTCACTACTGCTTTCAAAAACAGTGAAAGAAAACATCGCGAGGAAAACAACGTTAGAACCAAAAAATTCGAAAACATGTGACATCCACGAATTAGCACTGGGCCCGCGTAGAGGATTACGGCCCATTTCCTCTCCTTGAGAAAAAGCCTAAGTTTATGCTATTAGGTATATAGGGCTAACTTCCAGACTGATGTTTTGCCCATCCATGTTACTATTGTTACATGTATGATTTACCTAGGAACATTATAATTGTCTATATTATAGAGTCCATTCCATATATTCAAGATAATCTCAAACATGACTCCGACACAAGTAATCCTTGAGGCGTTCTATTGTGAACCCTTGTATCTTTTGTTTAGTTTTAATAGTTGTAATTATACCTCCAATACAATCTAACTTAGATACTTAGAACCCTTTAGTCTATAATTATTAACATAGACAAAGACAAGAAATTGTATACAGAAAACATAGAGAGGTTACACTATCAGAGTAAAGTTCTTCAGTTAGAGTTCGCATTATGACTAGTGTTATAAGACTGATGTTGCCACAAATCATAGAAACTATATAGGGTCGAATAACGTTAAAGTGAAAGCTTCGCGCCCGAGCGTGGGCGTGTTCTAGATGGCGCAGAAATCTCTCTAAACCCCCTCCTCTCTCTTTTTTCTTGTTATTGTTACATTATTTAAGTTAAAGAAGAGAGAGAGAGATTCGTCTTTAAATGTGTGTGTTTTAAGTTATTTTTCATTCTTTTAACTCAAAGTTTTTAGTTTATTTTATTTGTAAGTCATAGAGACATGAACAGTCAGAATTGAAAACAGTACGCGGCAAATAAATTGAAAGTGGAAAATCTGTTACTGCGCATGGAAGGTCAATAGGCATTTTGGATCAACTTCTATGCCGCATATTGTATTTGGCTGCGCTTATTTTCATACTATATTTTATACTAAACAACAAATAACAATAAAAAGAAAACTTTTTCTGAAAACACGATAAAAATTGCTTATTAAATGTAGCAGCAATTAGCATTGCAAATATTGGTTTGAGGAGAAGTGGGGGCGTGAGGGACTATCTCCCTATCTCTTTTGAACACACGTAACCTAATGGCGGCGACGTCACATTTCAGTATGTGCTTCCTTATACTGTTATTTGACAGTTTCCACTAACACAAGATTTGAAAGGTTTCTTCTTGATTAATATTGAAGAAAATTTATTTCTTTTTGCAGTTTTGGATAAAGTTACTTTTTGATATTAACAATTAAAAAAAATAGATAAGTACTCCATTAGGTAAAATTCGAAGCAATAGCTAGTTCAATAAAGTGGAATGTCCAATTTTAGCAAATATTTTCTTAACCTAACAATGCTCTCTCAACCAAAAACAAAATGAACTAAAAATGTTGAGTTTAGCGTCATCTAACAAAAACATTATTGTATGACTTTTTCATAAAATAGCTATTGAATAGAGTAAGACTAACTGAGAAGGTAGTATTAATGATTATATAATTTCGTAAATAAATACGTATTGCAGCCGCAAATCTAACCAATATATCAACAACTTGACAGTGACTTGCAAAATGCAAAAACCTTAAGATAATTTGAATTTTTCGGGTTCAAATTTTGTTCGATTTTGTCTTTATGGACAGAATTATTTATTTATTACAGCTTAGAGGACTTACAGCTCATAAAAAACTGATTAAAAAGAAAAAAAATCATAGACGGCAGCTAACCAATTACAAGTCCTCACATATAGTGTCAGACTTAAAATTTAAAAGTGAGCATAAACAGCCTGTAATAACTTATTAAAACAGTACATTACAAAAGGCAATCAGATAGGTATGTGTGAAAAGTTTATGTAGATACAAGAGTGACATAATTTACCTGGTTGTGGTGATGTGGTTCTTTCACCAGTAGGGCTGGTGGTTGTCGGCACAGGACTGGCGACCCTCGACGCTCCGGGCACCGGTGTTGGTCCCTTAGGTGGAGTCTGGATAAATTTGACATCATTAAATAAAGACTAACCGCCAATTTATGAATTTAACTTCGACATTATAGTAAAGTTTGAGACTAAGGCCCAAATACTCGTACTTCGTAGCGTTGTAACCAGACGTGGTAGAACGTTGTTGTAACTTAGTAGCGCTGGTCACGTAATTATGTGTAGCAATGCTATCGACATTTCAGTTATTGATTTATCCAGATCCTACTTAAGACTATCGTATCCTCATCATCATCATCATCATCTTCCTGCCCTTATCCCGTTTTATTTGGGGTCGGCGCAACACGTTTTTTTCTTCCATTCTCTCCTGTCACTCGTCACGCTATCACTAACTCCCTTTTCTTTCATGCCACTCCTCACACAATCCATCCATCTCTTCTTTGGCCTCCCTCTCCCTCTCCATCCATCCACATGTAAACTCATAACTCTTTTAGTAACATGCGTTTCATCCCTCCTCTTCACATGACCATACCAAGACAAACGATTTCCTTTCAACTTTTCAGTCACTGGCGCCACTTTCAAACTTCCCCTAATATACTCATTTCTTACTTTATCCATTCTCGTCTCACCACACATCCATCTCAACATTCTCATTCTCATTCTCAGACTATCGTATCCTAAAGTATGAATATATCGTGTAAACTACGCAAGTTACGCAACGGATTTGGATGATACTTTTAAATATAATCATCATTAGAATAACGCATTATGCTATATTCTATAATGGGGGAATTTTCACACAGGCTAGTTTTTTACCCATAGGTACCAATAGGTTTATCGAAACTATTATAATTTATAAACTAACTGATGATA
This sequence comes from Leucania comma, assembly GCA_958295575.1. Lineage (NCBI taxonomy): Eukaryota > Metazoa > Arthropoda > Insecta > Lepidoptera > Noctuidae > Leucania > Leucania comma. Next base: position 13,509,085 of record OY282477.1, on the reverse strand, counting down.
TTTCTACCAGAGTGCGGTCAATAATAAAAAAACAGCCCCCCTAGCCAAGTTACAATCGTTTCGTTTGGCGTGAACGCTTGGAGTTAGCCACGCCCCCAATTTCTTAGTTCTGACCACGTGACTGAGCGTTGACATCACGTCAAAACAAAGGAATTTGGGGCGTGGCCAACTCCAAGCGTTCACGCTAAACGAAACTATTGTAACTTGGCTAGGTGGGTAGTTGATTTCTGAGAATATATCAAAAAAAAAATTAAAAGAATGAATTATATAAATCTCAACTGCGTATCCATGAGAAGAAACATTCTAAAAGTAACAAATTCGAAAAACCTTCGCTAAAACTAGGAAAGTTCCATTAATTAAAAAGTAAATTTGAGAAGTGGGAACATAAACCCTCGCAAGTACTACGATGCATTTCAAATTATGTTTGCAACCTATTTGTTTACTATAGCGAGCAAAAAGTGAGACAGGAAAACTTATTACTGTGGGTATATGAATCTACAACTTTTATTTTCTTTTTTATTCTATTCTATATTTTGTTAATTTGTTGAAAAAAAAGGAAAATGGTTTTTTCTAAATACATTGTTTTTATGTAAGTTGTCTAAACTACCCTCACCCAAACCAGCTTAGTTAGAAAAGCAATAATGCCGTACTAATGAAACCGGTTTAGGGCACATCGGTCAAATGGTCAACGCATACCTTTTTTTTGTCGAGGGGAAACCTTCAAAAGGCGCTCGAACTTTGGGGATAAGTCCGGGGAGTGTGGGATTTTTACCTCACTAAAACCACCCCGGTGATCACCATCAGCACATAGAAGGGGCCCCGTTACCTCTCAAAAGACCATTCCGGAACCCCCTCAGTACAACGCCTGTTACGGCACATCCCTGAAGAGACTAAATATCGGTCTCCCCTAAGCCTTTCTGAGCACGGCAGCACGTGATCATAGATAGAATATTTTTTTTGTGTTTTATAAAACTTAAACACCGTATCTCAGATCAACGGGTATCATGAATCCAGTACTCATGAAAATACTGGAAAAAAATTAAACTTGAGGGAGACAATCATTTGTCTCCTCCAAGTTTAAAATTTTTCATCTGTATTTTCATAATTAAGAAAAAAATATCTGTACTTTTTAATTTTAAGTTTATAAAATCGTTATTCAAATCAACCTCTGTGACATTTTTTTTCTATTATGCACAGGCTCGCGGTTGACCAACTGACCTGAGGGTTTAAAATTACATGATTTAAAATGACCGATTGAATTTTTAAATTCAATTTTATATATTGTTTTATTTTAGATCTGAACTTGCTTGTTTCAACGATATTAATACGTATTATTTTATTTGACGTATTTCAACTGCATTTTTTTTCTTTTATCCTCGCATTCGTTTGTACAAGCCCTGAAGCTTGACTACACTCACACAACGTCATTATGTCTGAACATAAGACTTTGTTAGTGTGTATGTGTGTGTAGTCTGTATTATGAGAACACTCATATAAAAATAAATGCTAAAGTGGGTCCAATTTGTTGCTTATCCTGATAAGATAATAGGAATACCGAAGTTAAGATAACTATTCTACTCTGCTAAGCCAAAAAGATGTAACTCAATGAAAGTGAGTTTTGTATAGTCACCGTTGTGACATATTACCTTCTATACAAATAATTTTTAATTTATGCAAAACCTGAATATAGTTTGTTCTGAATCAGTAACTGAATCGATTCCAATAATTTTTAAACCATGATATATATTTTCGCAAAAATATTTAAAGGTCTCAAGATGAAAACCATCGAGATTAAGTACAATACAGGTCATGGCAGGTCATAGCGGGCGTTCGACACCAGCGCACAGCTTGCTGCGGGAGCAAAACAACCTCTCAGTAGCCCGGATGGCCCGGTAATCATGTGTTTGTGTGGACAATCAGATACCATAACTTATAACTTTGTGATTTTTCATGATATAGTTATGTTTGTACATAAATTCTTTGCATAAAAAAACCTGGGACCCGTGTTTCGTGTTTCGCATAATAAAAATAAGGTTATATTAAATACAATATGTTGTTTTTGATATCCCATAACTCAAGGTTAATTTTTTATAAGGAAAAATAATACTACAAGTACTATAATATGTAATCTAAAAAGGCATGGTTTCGAAGATATCATCAATCATAATTAATTTAGGTCAAAAAAAAAAATTTGGTATACGTATGACAAATCTTTACTTTTGCGACGTTGCCAGTCATAAATGAAATCTAAAGTAGTTTGCAAATAAATAAATGACATTACATATTTACGTTGTTATATTTCACGTAAGGGTATTTTACATAAAAAATCGTGAATTTATTATATTAGAAATTATTTTGTATGGAAAATGAAAACAAAAAAGAAATAATTGAAAAATAATTCATATGCCAGTTGATTCTTTGATATGGTCTCATTCATACTGTAGAGTTATAGGATATAGAAAAATATGTTGTATAAAAAATGGAGACTCATTTTATTTCCTTTGATAATGTCACCACGCGTAAACGGCTGGACTAATTTCACTAATTTTTTTTTGTTTTGTTTGTTATTGTCAGAAAACGTGTTTTTGTGTACATAGGTTTAGTATAAATTTTGAATTAGATTTAATAATATGATTTAATGTTTAATACGGATAAACACTCGCGTTGTCAGAAAAAGGATTTTATGAAAGAAAAAAATAAAAAAGGGGCGCAAAAAATTAGAAAATGAAGAAAACTACAAAAATTGTTTATTCTTCGTGATATTATTTAGTTCATAAGTAAGACAAGACAACGTCTGTCGGTTCAGAGAGTATCTTATCTTCTTCTTATCTATTTATATATAAAAATGAATAGCTGTTCGTTAGTCTCGCTAAAACTCCAGAACGGCTGGACCGATTTGGTTCATTTTGGTCTTGAAATATTCGTAATAGTTCATAGTAGAAAAAAAGTATTCATTGACTATTAGGCGATACAAATAAAATCAATGTTTGTACTCTATGTCTGCCTAAGATCATTGATCAGATTGTGATGAACCTTTCGCAGGGTGTTTATTTTTCTCTAGGAACGGAATTTCAAACTACGAAAAAGGTACTAGATAAGATACAGATACATTTGACTTTTCCTGGATATAGCTAATGTCATAATGAGTATAGTAAGCTACTTTTTGCGGCTTAGGCGCGAAGAGATAAGAAATTAACAGTGTTACTCGTTATAACGAAATACAAATTATTATTTTTTCAATATTCTTTTCGAGTAACCCTTGTGATGCGGAGAGTAATAGCATTTAGATGAAAAAAATAAAACGATATTTCCAATGGCTTTTTGGCTTAGTAAGGAGTGGAGATCGCGCACCGGAAGATACAGACCTATAAGACCAAGAATTCCGATGACCTGTGGTGCTATTCTCTAAGAAAACGCAGCGCTGCCTCACCGACGAACACCCAAATAGGATACATTGGATTGTCAACCTAATGAACCTTTACATTAGATTGTTAGTCCAATGTATCCTATTTAGATGTTCGTCGTTGCGACAGCGCTGCGTTTTCTTAGAGAATAGCACCAAAGTAAGAGTCACGGGAACATGATGAATACGAGACGCACAAGATTGTTCACTGAAGCGATACTTTGGAGAGACCTATGTCTAACAGTTGACGTCTTTCGGCTGAAACGATGATGATGAGGACAGTATTGATCATGATCATAATATCGGATAGACTTCCAAAGCCACACCGAGGCTGTCCTAAGAATCATAATCTTCACTAAGTCCTCCAACCACCTTGTGGGCAGACGACCCAGGGTATTAAGTTTAAAATTTCGTGTGTTTGATACCTTAGCAGGTCCTGGCGTCGGTGATGCAGCAGGAACTGGTGACGCAGCAGTAGTGCCTGCAGGTTTAGGAGACACCGGTCTACTACGAGCGTCGGCTGCTGATAGTAATGCACCGGCTGCTATGCCTGTTACTCCTTCTTCTCCTGTGTAGACGTAATGCAGGTGGTGAAAAACAGTCATATAAAATCATTATATAGGGTGACTGGAAATTGGTGATTGATACTTCAACATGTAATTATTGTAGTCATGATAACAAACAACTTTTACTTTGGGACCAAACCTGAAATCAAGAAAAATATCAGCCAAGGCATTTTGACCAATTAGGCGAACATAAATGTATGGAACAGCAGATTTTTTTACCATTTCGGGTTAGGTCCCATAGTAAAAGTTGATTTTTATCATGACTATAATCACGTGTTTAAGTATCGGTCACTAATTACCAGTAATCCTATATACTCGTATGATGAGACATTGACTGCCGACTATGGCTATATTCGTATATAGTTTTAGGTCGGCGGTAGCGGGTATGAACGTAGGATTGCTATACTAGACGAGGAAGTGTGGGGGGCGAGTATGGATTAAGTAATAATTATGTTGTACTCTATCAGCTTTAATCACAACAAGATAAAGGTTAAAATGGCTTAACAAGTCGATATATGCCGGTGGGTCAGATAATGCTGGGCACAGTCTGCATCGAGAATGGCGAATCTACAAAATTTTACGTATGCGTACTTATTGGTATAGGTATCCATGGTGAATTTTTATTTGCTGCTGCCATATACAGCTAAATTCGTAAAGACAATTGTATAGTAACCGACTTTGCCTCCATTCAATATCTTGAATTCATATTATATTATAGATACAATGAGTAGATGATAGACGGCTGGATTTCCAAAATTATGGCCTATTTTCCACTTCACAGCTTCGTAGAAATGCATCACTAACAGACTTAGCACGAATCACGAGAATGCGCTTGCTGAATCAGCATTGTCACCAATAAAGTACATCAAAGAAATCATAAGAGGCTTCCGAAACGGTCAATTACGAATAGCACTGTTTACGTGAATGATCATTTCAAATGATGGGCGAATGAAGCTTTGATTGAAGGCGCCGTAAGGCACGTCATTCGCACATCAGTTGTAGCTGCGGAAATGCTGCAAAATCATGTTTATTTTGGTATACGAAAATGATTTCAAACGCAGACATGGTATTTTTGCTAATATCTGTTGCTGTTTTTTACGAACTGCGATATTGATTCACTCATGAACATCACATATATTAAGAATAATAAAATGATTGTCATTTGCCATCAATGTCTTTCAATACACGGCGCGTCAATTGCCTTCAATCAAAATTTTAATAATTTGCTGTCGTTGTAGTATTAACAATGTCTTCAATCGCTTAAGAGCGGTCAACCCGAAACACATTTCCATAAAACCGCTCTTATGTGATTATGATGTTATTACATGTCTTTCTCCAGATGTTTTGAAAACACAGATTTAAGTATCTTATAGATATCATCTAGTTTAGTATTGAAATCCATAAATTAATTGTAAAATTAATGCAAAAATAACCTTTAAAAATCTGCTACTTTTTGAGAACTACGTTGTAAATGTATGGAAGAAACCTTGCGCATTTAATCCAGAGTACGAATGAAAAAATTGTTTTCCAGAAACTTTTAAGTTTAAAAAAAGTCATATTTCTTGGCACCAGTTTTTTACCTCACTTTTTTCGTGTTGCTTCTTTATTGGATTGCGTTCTAAGATTAAATCAAAACAGCTGAAGACAGGTGACTCGTCTCTAGCGCGTGGACCGCTGAATTTGTGCCTATATGTCACGATTTCACATCGGTCACGGCGATCACACACATTTTGCAGCTAACGCTATTTCGCATGCACAAAAGCGCCGGCTCTTATCTCTGTTCTTGTCTATCAGTGGCTATAGATTTGCGAATGTGATGACACTGATCATAGATGTGTGAGTTTCTGGTATAGGTTTTCTGATTGCGATGTTAGCGCGTATTATCTTCCCGCTCAGGAAGTGCTCTCTTAAAGTAAACGATTTTTTTGCATTAATTTAGCGTCATTCACGTAAATTTGCATTAATTTAGACATTTGGAAGTTTTTTTTTTTTTTTTTTTATGGTAGGTAAAATCATCCAATGACAAATCCCGCCCTTGGGTGGAGCGGGAAGTAGTGTCAGACTCTTACTGACTAAAAACCTACCCCGTTCCTTCGTTGCCTATAGTGCCGGGGCTGAGCCTTCCTCTCAGAAAACGGCCCTTGACCCCAGCAGGCTTCGACCCTGCCTGCTTGCAGTTAGCAGGCTGGGCCTCTTCGGTGTGCTGACAGCTCCTTGAGGCGCGCGGGAACAGAACGCGCCGTCGACGACTTGGGCTCGGTCCGGTCGGTTACCAGACAATCGGACAGCGTGCTACCCATTGCACACCGTCCGCAAGCCCGCGCCTACGGTGGCCGGAAATCGGGATCGGAATCCCGGCGGCGGCTGGGGCGAGCGCCCCGTTGCCTCTGCCTGATGCGGTCGGCCTCCTCCTTTGCTAGCATTACTGCTTCGCAGAAGGAGGCGACCGCCTGCCATCCCTCCTCACTACGGACCATGGCCTGAACCACGGCCCGGCGAGAGAGATCGCTGCCGCCGATCACCTCCACGAGGACACGGCGATGCTCCGCCCAGGCGGGGCACACCTCTACAGTGTGCTCCACCGTGTCCTCCGGGTGTTCCGCACAATGGCGACACCCGGGCGAATCCTCCGCACGAATCCGGAACAGGTACTTAGCGAACTTTCCGTGTTCGGTAAGCACCTGCGTCGTGCGGAAGTTGAGAACGCCGTGAGGTCAACCACGCCTCAAGGATGGGCCTTATCGCCCCAATTGTGGCGCGCCCCAGACATTTGGAAGTTACCGTTTCGGGGACCCATTAAACAATGAAAATAATACCAACTCTACTCAAGTGCTTACAACAACAAAGACATCTATGTAGGTAGGTCTAAAGTACCCCTATTGTACAAATTGTAATAGGTATGTATTAAATACCTGGTGGCTTCCAAGGAGATTTAGGAGGCGATGTAGTAGGCTCCGGTTCTGACTCAGCAACCTCCGTGGAGATATCCTTGATCAGCTCCAACAGAGTGTGTCCCGGACTAATCGGCATCTCGATTGGAGTACCCGCTCTTGAACCTGTAGAAAAACTTCTATTCTCAAATTTTGCATTAGAATGGAAAATTGTTATTTCCATAGAAAATTATTAAATCATTGCTACACCTTTCCGTTACGCGTTGTGTTACGTAAACGTTTGAACACGAACGCGATCGCGAAGCGAATGTAACAAACAACAACAACAATAATTGGTACTCTATTATTGTGGTGGCCTAAGTAAACAACTGCACGTGGGTGCGGAATGGTAACAAGCGAAGCGAAACGGCTTATTCGATAAAATGATGGTCTTTTTTATTAATAATAATCATTCAGGCTAATTCTACGAAACACAAAAATTGTTTCTTTCAATGTACCTACGCATTCACGTTGAATCGCCCACGTAGGAAGCCGCGTTAATTAATACAGTAATAATAAATAGTGTAGAGCCTGTGCTCTGAGGTGGGGAATCATGAAATAACCCCTGCCGCTATTGGTGTTAGACTTACCAAGGGGAGTATCAGACTTTTACTGGCTAAAACCTACCTGTACAGTACTGCTGTTTGCGTCTCAGGGTAACGGAAAATCTTCCGATGAATCCTGCAATCCCACAACCCTAGCAAGAGTAGACCCTCTTACATCAGTACCTCTTTAGTGGAAGTAAAACTGGCACATTATAAATAAAAAAGATATACATTTATTCGATTTTTTAAACAAAAAAGCATTTCAGGTGACGTAAAATGACTAAACATGGTTTCTCGAAAAAAAAGAAACACAATTGGTGATGAATGTGCAAGTTATGAAAGAATAAAAAATAAACACTAACTACTCTAAAAAGTGTCTCAAAAGATCCATTAAAATATTTAAGTGAAATATTTCTTAAAAGAAATTTCGAGAGTGTTCTAATAAAACTTTTTAAGAGGAACAACCTCGGAATTGAAAGAGTAGGTACAAGTTAATTTCAGGCAGTGCCAAATGAATAAACGAGTATATACTTGGCAGCCACCCTGGACTCCATGGCACCAATTCCCAAAGCGTTTGTTTCTATTTCCTGGACTTTTGACAGCTTGTTCATTTTCTACTCTCCTTTAAGTGGCATTTCTGATATTCATGGTAAATGCCACGGAATATTGAATTTATTTTTATCGGTTTGGCGTGGTCTCCATACTTTTAAGATCAGATATATTCGTATGTGACTAGATACCCGGTTTGGCAAATTTAGAAAGTATTTAGTAGTTTTGATGCAGAATATCTAAAGTTACTTTTTTCCCTTAAAATACGAATGCACTGTTAGGTTTGAAATAGGGTTTGTAGAATAATACAACCGATACGTTCAAGCTCGTAGATTGCACACCAAAAAACAAACGTCATCCCTTACTTGTTTTTCTTGTCACCATGGCAACCATCTACATAACATGCACACATCCTAATTTTTTTGCAGCATTTGGCTATTTAGTCAGTGTTCTCAGCCAATTTCGGTAAGGTAGTCAATACGACAAAAAAAAAAATTTAGCTCCATTTTACTGAAATCGCACCTTTTTCACTAGTTCTACATGACGTAGGTACTATCCACTAGTGTAGGCTCTTGAGCTTCGATGAAACATGTACATATTGAGTTAAAAAAAAAAATTACATTAATTTTACATTACGACATCGACTTTTTTGCGAATAATTAAAATAGCCGTTTCATTTTAGCCGAGAAGATCTCGTCAAAAGACAAATAATATACTTTAAAAAAAATACACCGTGTATAAAGAATTTAGATAATATCGTCACTCACAGAATTGAATTATCTACATTTTGTAATCAATGTACTGACTTTAAACTAAAGACGCACAGCCGGGGCCATGCCTGCTAGGGTTTACGGGGAGTGACAGTAGCCCTAGAGCGCAAAGGGCAACTGAAGAACACAGGGAGTTTTAATCAGTAAAACTCAGACACGCCTTCTCGTTCCACCATAGAACGGGAGAAGACATTGGATGAATTTCCAAATTAAAAAAAAAAAGTTTTTTTTGGTGGGAAATAATCCAATGACTTCTCCTGCTCTGGGCGGCACGAGAGGGCGTGTCAGACTTTTACTGACTGAAACCAACTATGTTCCTTTTTTGCCTTCGTTCCAGGGCCCTGGGGTTAACTTTCACATAATGCTCGGCCCCAGAAGGCTTCGACACGTGTAGAACACTACGCACCGTCGATGACTTTGGAACTGAAGTAGGTATTGACTCTAATCCGAACCTAGATAAAGAAAGTTTACAAGTTTCAAACAATATCTCACCAGGTAGTGGTGACCGAAGCACCAGTTTTCTAGCTTCTTCCATAGCTCGTTGTAAGTTCTGTTGATTCTTGAACGACTCTCTACTGCGACAGCGGCCGATCTGGGACCTGGTGGGAATAATCAATTGTGACGAAAAACACAGTCAATGAAACTCGACAGTCCACAAAAATGATTTAACTCAGTTCAATTCAAAATATTTTATGTCAAGCCTATTATATATGGGCGCTTACAAAACGTTTGGTGCACGGTCCAAAGAACCGACAAGAAACTCAAACGGTGCATTCATGACCTTGCCGCTGTGAGCGTAAAATCAAATGTATAAAAATGTTTTCTGCACGCCACGATTCGCCGCTCATAAAGCCGCGGCGTACCACGCGGTGGCTCGTAGCGTGCTTCAAGCATTTTCATATTTTTTATTTTACCGCTCGCCGCGAACGCTCGCCGCTGCTGCTCATAGCGGCAAGGTCGTGAACGGATGGTAATAGTGGTAGCAACACACGTAGCGATTTACTTGCGCATGTTTATACTTGCACAAATACACGTTTTTGGCAGTGACCACAGACTGCTTAAGTACGCTTGTACAAATATCATTTCTAACAAAGTAAGCGACCAGCAGGTGGTGTGTTGTCCGTACAACAATGGATGACGCTCTTTTGAAAAAGTATTTGAGTTTTGCTATATTACAATATTAATATGTATTAGAGGACAGTGTAGACCAATGGGTTACGGTTACGTGCCCACTGATCTAATAAAAATACAAAAAAAATACGGTAATTTAAAAAACTAAAAAACCCGACTGCTTTTCTGAGTATTCATGAAAAAGCCCTAAAACAAGAAAGTCGTTGTACCCGACTGCACTTAACTATATAATATTTTAAATACAAGATAAATTGTAGCAGTGGGGACCCATTCTCATTCTCTCTCATTCATAATTACGAATCTAACGACTCCTCGCAAAACTAAAATCCATCGAGCCGTTCAGGCCACAGAGCGTGCCAAACATTTGAATTTTGCGCCAAAAATCCGCCATTTTGTTTTTTTTTTATTTTGATATACCCAGTGTCACTCTCACATTAAATATGAATCTTAAGACACCTCTCAAGCTAAATCCATCAAGCCGTTCAGGCTGCAGAGCGTGCCAAACAATTATACATACATACATACATAAATACATACATACTCTCGAAAAACATAACCCTCCTTCTGGCGCAGTCGGGTAAAAAAGAAATTGGATTGAAATAAAAAAATAATCCATAAATCTGCGGAATCCACAGTATTCCCTTATTTATATTAATTACAAAAAAGAAGCTTAATAAAATAAACTTATTGCCTAATTAATTTATAACTTTAGAACCCAACAATGAGTTAAAAAAAAACTATCGTTTTCAGGATTAGAAGAAAGTTTTGATGGTCATAAGATATTACTTTCGAGGAGCTCACAACTATTCCTAATAGTCAGTCAGTCAACTTTTACTAAATAAAAGTGAGAAATAGAAAGATCGTAAAAGAGATGCTTATAATTGGAGCTTTCCATAACTATGTTTTCGTATCAAGTAGTTCCAAAAAACAAAAACAGTAAAAAAAAAAAAACAAAATTAAAAGAATTTTCAGAACAATACAATACACATGATATACTTACGAAATTCCAGTACTTGCAAGCGTCTGATCCCATTTAGCGTTAGTGGTGCTTGCGACCGCCAATTTTGCGATCCTCCTGAACCGGGACAGTCCATCTTCATCGGCTGGCTTCTCGTCATCCAAAGCCACAGGCGCCACATGGAAATCCTTCATCAGACGCCGCTCCCAAACCTTCATCCGTTTGCCGAGGACCACTATGAGCAAAATAAGAAGTGGTTGAAGTGTTTTAAACACGAGGTTGCATTAATTCAATTCAAAGATATCAGAGACTACATGGGCACATATAAAAAGTCAGAAGCTAGTACACAGTTCCATATTGGTCATTTTCTATGAAAAAGAACCGATAAGAAACTCCATGGTTAAATACTCTTTTAAAAAAATATTAATAATATTTCCATAATATAATTTTAATAGGTGTATAAATAAACCTATTAACAAATGGCATGAATAAATGACAATGATAAATCACTAATCCTTATTAGTGATTTATCATTGCCATTTATTTTCCTATTTCTTATCTCGTCCTGACAACTTTTGACAATTATAAAACTTTTTAAATGGCATGAATAAATTAAAAAGTCTTATAATTGTCAAAAGTTGTCACGATGAGATAAGAAATAGGAAAATAAATTACTTATGTGTCTAAAATGCGTCTGGCACCGAGCCAATATGAAAATGCATTTTTCCTATAGGAACCTTCTAGCACTTTTGCTTGAAGGTTCGTTTATAACTGATATAGGAATAATTCATTTGCAATGCAATTTGCAATGCATTGCAAACGCATTCTACTCCTAAGCCTTATCTCCTAATATTTACATACCCTGCTCCTTTCTATCGGTGAAGCTGACATCCATGCCGTTCTTCTCGAAGACTTCCAGCAGCTCGTAACGCAGTGCTGACACGTCTCCCTTCAGCTCGTTGATATCGTCCTCCGTGACTTCTTCGTCATCCATCTTCCTGTGCATGGCGGACACGTAGCGCCACACCAGGGCGCGCATCACGGCTGTATAGCGGACATCGTGTTCTTTTTCTTTTTGTTCCTGTTAAAAGAGTATAGTGGTTTTAACATGTAACTCAAAGTGGAAATTATTAGTTTTACTATACTCTAATAGATATCATCATATTCATTTTTAGTAAACAGTATACGTTTTTATAACAAGCTGCCAAAGGAGGTAACTACACTTAGCGAGGCAAAGTTTAAAACTCATATTAAGCGTGTCTTAACCATATATAAGCATATTATAAGGTTAAATACTATGTCGAAGACACGCTTGTTTGGCAATGACTGCTTCTGCACATGTGGCTCCTTGTAACTCATTGATATTGTGTAGATGTGTCTATTAACGGCTCCATCTTTGTTTTTAATATGTGGTTGCGCCAATTTGCTATGATCCGCGACTTTGTTTTTTGTAATTTATTTTTTTGGCCTAGCAATCCTATCCCTACCGTTTCCGCTTCCCCGCACGACCTCTTGAAGAAATGATTTGACATTTGACGTGTGTGCATCGATTGTGAATGTGACCGCACCGCTAACCGCGCCCGCTCGAAATTACAAGAAAATTGACTATTTTCGTGATCCAATCATTCAGAGACTCAACAATAGTGCAGTGTTAGTGCAATACAGGACCTGGCAGTGGTTAAATGTACGAAGTCGAGGTCCGCCGGCGGCGCCATGTGGAACCTTCGAGGTTAAAAGGTCAGTGTTCCTTTCCTAATACATTTATCCCATTAATAAACGCTAGACGCAGTACTTGCATATTGTTAACAAACCTTAGATCGCTTTTCAAACATACAGTCCATTAAAACATCAAGCAAATTCGCGCAACCATTACTTTTGGTCCATACGAGCAGGATCGTGAATCATTTTCTTGTAATTTCGCAATATAGTATTTGTTCCATAGGGAATAAACGCAACGCGCCTGTTTACCTAGATATAATAGTAGAAAACCCGCATCTAGGCATTTAGGCAACTATACGTTATTTCGCTCGTATAGTTAAAGAGTCATTGATAATTACGGTACCTACGCCGTCAACCGCACCGCATAATTATAGTTAGCTACGTAAATATCAGCGTAGATATAAATCGATCGCATTCTTTTTCTTGACAAAATTCATTCGGAAGTCCTACAAATTGCATGTAGGTAGACGCATTTCAAAAATACCCGTTCATTGTTGAGTGAATATTTGTAGGAAACGGATAAACCATAGATTATATACGCATATGAACGACGCCGTTCACTTTGTTGTTTACAATATTACCATATTGTTATCTGATAATTATCGCTTACTTAATAATTCGTTAAGTGTTTGTTTGAGTGTATAGTGTGAATATATCAAAACAAGATGTCTCTTAAGGGAACCAAGGTTAGTACTGATTTAAAGGTTCAGTTAAAGCTTTTATACGCTAAAAGGGACTCACAGTTTTCACGTGTTCAATCAATTTGTGATAAATCTTTGCAAATCTCGGATCTGGCGATTAGAGATGCTTTCTTGTGTTCGTTGGAAACTTTAGATAGTTTGCGCGCGGATTTTGAATCTACAATTAATAATATAAACATTTTAGAGTTGGAGTTAAATCCTGATTACTGTGTGAGTTATCAGGCATTGTCGTCCTTTGATGACTTGTATTGTCGTATCAAACGTATTGCTAGGAGTTTAGAGACTCCCCCCCCTGCGAGTGGTTTATCCAACCCTCCTCGCGAACGCCCACGATTGCCGCCAATTCAAATACCTGAATTTGATGGTGACATTCGAAATTGGAATTTATTTATAGATAGTTTCGAAAATATAATACATAGGAACACATCGCTGACAGATCACGAGAGATTGCATTATCTCGTAGAAAAATTGACCGGTAAGGCAAAGGCTGTCTGTGCTGGAATTACGTTTAGCGCTGAAAATTACAATTTAGTTTTGAACACTTTAAAAACAAAATACGAAGATAAGCGATTAGTAGCCACCGCATATTTAGATCAATTATTCGATTTGAAAAGTTTTTCCGTTTTTTTTATCATAATTTAGAGAAGTTTTTAAATATTTTCGCATCATCTGTTCGTGCAGTAAAGAACCTAAAGGTCAATGACCTCTGTGACTTTTTGTTTTTGTATATCGGTTTAAATAAATTAGATCCTGAAACTGTTCGTCTGTTTGAAACGACTCAGCGCGGCAAAGAAATACCTAAGTTCGAAGATTTAGAATCTTTTATTCGCGACCATATTAAGGTATTGCAGCGCACGTCGGCACGTCATGAAGTCACGAATAGGACAGGTTCCGATCGCCGTATAGACGCGTCATCGAAGTCAGTCAAGACTGCACATACGCTAGTTAATACCGCCTCAACACCTGACTGTTCTCTGTGTAAGGGTAGCCATGCACAGCTGTACAAGTGTTCGGGATTTCAGAGATTATCGCCTAGTGATCGTTACAAGTTTGTCCGCACTAATAATTTGTGTTTTAATTGTCTAAGTGACAAACATCTGGTTGCGTCATGTAACAGTGGTATTAGCTGTCGTAAATGTCTAGCTAGACATCATACCTTCTTACATTTTGAGAGTAGTAAGCTGCCATCGCAGCAGCAGCCTGCGCAGACGCGCGACGCTTGTGACGCGCGGCCTGCTGCAAGTGCAAACGACGTAACATTGTGTTCGCTTTCCGCCGCTGGTACTCAAATCACTACCGTTTTACTTGCGACCGCGCAAGTTGTCATTGTAGATGCCTTTGGCAAACCGCACACCGTTCGAGCGCTACTAGATGGCGCTTCCCAGAGTAATTTTATTACTCGGGATTGTTGTCAACGCCTTGGTTTTAGTTTTAATAATTGGTCATCCCGCTCAGAAGTGAAAGGTTTTGGAGGTTTAAAGGCAACCATTCACGGTTCCATTAAAATAATATTTAGTTCACGTTTTAATCGTAATATTTCGTTTGAAATGGATTCGCTAGTCGCAGATTACGGAACGGTTGCCCACGGTACCGGTTGACACGTCCATGCTGACGGAGTTTAAGAACTTGCAGTTAGCCGACGGAAATTACGCTTTCCCTGGAGATATCGATCTATTGATCGGTGCTTCGATTCTCCCGCATCTCCAGTTATCACGTAAAATTCAAGGTCTTCCGATGTACCCCGCTCCGCACGCACTGGAAACAGTTCTCGGGTTTGTTATAGTTGGTTCCGCACCCGCTTATTTAAATAGTTACTCGACTGTGTCGCACTGTTGCACCGTCGAGCCGCCGCTTGAGTCTACCATCCGCAAGTTCTGGGAGATTGAAGAGGTCAATGTCCCGCCTATTCTCAGCCCTGAGGATCAGGTCACTGAGGAGATTTATACCCGCACGACTACTCGTGATAAGGATGGTCGTTATGTTGTCGCGCTCCCTTTCAAGGGTGATATTTTTTCGCTCGGTGGCTCCCGTGCCTCCGCAGAAAAACGCTTTCTATGCTTGGAACGTAAGATTCAAGCTGAATTGTCACCGGAAAATATATTCCATGTCGCTGGAACAGAAAACCCAGCTGATTGTCTCTCACGTGGTTTGCTTCCCGCGCAAATTTTAAATCATCCGCTTTGGTTTTGTGGCCCTCCCTGGCTGCATACCACTCCTAACGAGTGGCCAAATGCTCCGTTTAACCCCGCTACTGTTTCAGAACCACCCGAGGAGAAGAAACATACGCTTGTAGTATCAGTTCCGCGTGAAGAGTCAGTTGTTTTGTTGTTGTCTAATCGAGTCTCGTCTTGGTCGAGACTATTACGCTGTGTAGTTTACGTCCTAAGATTTTTGAGATTATTACCATCGCGTGGTTCTATAATCGCAGCTGATTTGGATAGAGCTGAATCAGTTGTACTTCGAGAGTTGCAGAAATTTTATTTTTCAAAAGAATTTCGTAGTTTAGAATCACATAAACCTTGTAGTCCCGCACTTCAACATTTGAAACCATTTTTGCAAGACGGACTCATTCGTGTCGGTGGCCGTCTGCGAAATGCTAAGTTAGACTTTGAACAAATGCATCCAGTAGTTCTACCACGCAGGGATCACGTTTTGGATTTGTTGGTGGACTATCACCATAAGGTGAATTGCCACGCTGGTCCCGATTTATTAATGTCCATTCTTCGACAGAAGTACTGGATACTTTCCGCTCGCAATTTGATACGCGCTAGAGTGCACAGATGTGTGCCCTGCTTTAAGCTCCGCCCGCGTTTCAACGCGCCGGAAATGGCCGACCATCGTTCTTGTCGTGTTGTACAGACGGTGAAACCTTTCATACATACTGGGACGGACTATGCTGGACCGTTTAAAGTCACTATTGCCCGTGGTCGTGGTATACGTTCCACAAAGGCATACATTTGCCTATTCGTTTGTATGACAACTCGTGCGGTTCACATAGAGTTAACCAGTGATTTGAGTACGCAGGGTTTTATGTCTGCATTTAAACGATTTTTATCTCGCCGTGGTCCCGTTAAGCGCTTATACTCTGACAACGGCACAAATTATGTTGGAGCGCGACGCAATATTTCGGAATTACATACATTCTTACGCTCCAAGTACTACCAAAGTGAATTCGCCCATGTCTTAGCTGAGAATCGCATTGATTGGTGTTTTAATACGCCAGCGGCTAGTCATTTTGGTGGCAATTGGGAGGCGAATATTAAAAGCCTTAAGTCGCACCTGTTTCGGGTCATAGGCGAACAGATTCTCTCGTACGAGGAGTTGAGCACCGTACTCGCTCAGGTAGAGGCGTTGATGAATACGCGTCCGTTGTGTCGGACTTTGTCTAGTGATCCATCGGAGCCGCTAGCGTTGACGCCGGCTCACTTCTTGACGACGACTCCTCTTAAATATTTGCCCGCTTTAGATGTCGAGACTGACAAACTGCAGCTCCACCCGCGTCACGCCCTGCTAGATAGCTTAGTTCAGTCCTTTTGGAAGCGATGGAGGACAGATTATCTGCATACGCTGCAGTCGCGTCAAAAGTGGAACACTCCTTCAGATCCAGTCACAGTCGGTACTGTGGTGATACTGAAGACTGAGAGTGCGCCTCCTCTGCACTGGCCTCTTGGTGTAGTGGAAGAAGTTTTTCCGGGTTCGAACGGAATAACGCGAGTCGTAAAGGTTAAAACCGCAACTGGATCGTACCTGCGTCCGGTTATTCGCCTCTGCCCTCTGCCTAATCAGTAGTAGTGGCATAGTTAGTTATAAGTTGTTTCGCTACCTAGTATTGATAGTTTAGATTAGTAATAGGGTTTAGTTTCGCTTTGTTTTTTTTTTCTTTTCTTTGAAGGTAACCCTTCAAACCCGGGGGGAATGGTTGCGCCAATTTGCTATGATCCGCGACTTTGTTTTTTGTAATTTATTTTTTTGGCCTAGCAATCCTATCCCTACCGTTTCCGCTTCCCCGCACGACCTCTAGAAATGATTTGACATTGACGGGTGTGCATCGATTGTGAATGTGACCGCACCGCTAACCGCGCCCGCTCGAAATTACAAGAAAATTGACTATTTTCGTGATCCAATCATTCAGAGACTCAACAATAGTGCAGTGTTAGTGCAATACAGGACCTGGCAGTGGTTAAATGTACGAAGTCGAGGTCCGCCGGCGGCGCCATGTGGAACCTTCGAGGTTAAAAGGTCAGTGTTCCTTTCCTAATACATTTATCCCATTAATAAACGCTAGACGCAGTACTTGCATATTGTTAACAAACCTTAGATCGCTTTTCAAACATACAGTCCATTAAAACATCAAGCAAATTCGCGCAACCATTATGTGACACTTTTTTACTTTTTATTTTGACACATTGCTTTTGCAATATTTTTTATATTATTTAGACCATCATATAATATAATTGTTGTAGTGATAATTGTAATTATTAATTTTTTCTTGCTTTTATATAGCCTCTTTCTACCTATAATGTAAATGTGAGAACACTGTAGACTCCGCAAATTCTTAGATTACTTCTTATCATGACTCACTTTTTATGATTATTTTTGTTGTGCTTTCTGGTACAATATTGACTGGTCTCCATTGTCCTTACATAATTTATTAATGAATACTGTAATATGGAAATATTGTAATATAAACCTTTTTTTTAAAAGAGTAACCATGGAGATTCTTGCCGGTTCTTCTCCATAGGAAATGACCAATTTGTAACCTTGCACTAGCTTCTGACGTTTTATAAATGCCCATGTAGGCCTATGTAAAATAAAAATATTTTGATTTTGATATTGATTTCCAAGCCTTTTTCCAACTGTGTTGGAAGTTGACTTCCAATTTAACCAAGGCTGATTACCCGGCACGATAGGCTACGAAGGAACGGGGTAGGTTTTTAGTCAGTAAGAGTCTGACACTACTTCCCGCTCCGCCCAAGGGCGGGATTTGTCATTGGATGATTTTAACTACCATAAAAAAAAAAACAAAAAAAGGCTGATTACCACTATTTTACACGGAGTGACTGCCAATCAGACGTTCATGGATATGCATATTAAGTATTCTTTTTTTAGGGTTCTGTACCTCAAAACAAAAAAATGGAACCCTTATAGGATCACTTTGTTGTCCGTCTGTCTGTCGGTCCCTTTCATTCGAGAACGCGTGAAGGGTCGAGTTGCGATTAAAACCGCGTATATTCAGATCTACGGTCCCTTGAAGTAACTTAACTTGAAAGTTCTAAGTTACCGGAAAAAAAAGTTAAGGCCGTTTACGTCGCAAAATACGTTTTCGACACTCTCAAGGAATAAAAATTCATAGGGTACTTCCCCATGACCCAGAATCCTGAAATTTGGCACAAAACAAGGTCTTATAGTGATAATTTACTGTTTTCAGATTTATTCGTATATATGTGAATATATACGAATAAATCTGAAAACAGTAAATTTGTTATTAACTTATTACGTCACAAAAAAAAAATTTGTGACGTAATAAGATTCGCAAAAATCTTCCGAGACTCGATTTGGAAATTGAACTATTTACATAAGTTAGTTTATACTGAACCCTCAGTGTGCGAGTCCGACTCGATCTTGCCCAGTTCTTGCATATATTAGATACTGTTCACAAAATTCAAATGAAACCTGCAATACACTCAAAAATCACTTGACATCATATTTAGTATTTTTGTAGCCTGATATATAATGTAGGTATCCTGAAGGAAAATTTTAAATATAAACAAGTGACCAACGTTTATTGAACACTAACTTCTGCAAATGGCTTTACCTTTCTGCAAGGTAGAAAATATTATAAAGCCTCTAATGTCATTTATTGATACAAATCACTTCTCTTTACAACATCATTATAGTATACGTTAATATATTTTTGAACGTTTTCTTATGTATTTTCATAGTACCTAATCTACTCTAAAAAGCATACAACATGCTATATTTAGAATAAACAAGTAATTAAGCACTGTCTAAACGCTCGTTAAGCTGGAGCGACAGTTATCAAGAGAACTTGTCGCGAATCAATCATTCCTTTTATTTACAATCCGCTAATTAATGGCAGACATAAGAACGATAGCAAGTTCTTTGTCTAGCATAAAAGGACAGCTCAATAGGTTGATTCTTCTGATATACATACATACACATGACTGAAAAAATTAACTAACTATACCTACTACAATATACACTTTAAACCTAATTTTACTCCCAACTAAATAACTTAAAATATGGCGCCTAGAAATCCCTCTGGATTGCTATTGACGGAAGGTGTGTCCAAAATACTGAACCTATAATAAATATTGAATGACTAGCTTTCCTTTATGGCTTCATCCGCCTCTTTTGTTACTGATCCGCTCTTGTGAGTGGTAGAGTGATAGTATAATTATATGCAACAATAAACAAAAAAAAACTTTTTTTGCACCCGGGTTGTACTGCGATATTACAAAAAATACAAAACACAATGAAACCAATAAATACCTACCTAATTTTGAAATAAAAAATACATACAGCCGAAAATAGAACCTCCTCCTTTTCGAAGTCGGTTAAAAAGAATAACGTATCTTTAATATAAACTTAATTTGAACTTATAATTACAAGTCAATTTAATCTGTCCTAGCTCAGAGGACACCGGTGTCCTCTCACATCCACGCCACTATAGGCCTTAATTCCGCTGTTTAGAGTCTACTTTTGTATGAACAAGTTTGGTAGTTGTGGATCTACGTGTAAGATATATAACACTTCAAAACAACCTATTTAGTGATAGATGTTAATTTTAATAAAATACGTTTGCATTTATCGCATTGGAGATAAAAAAGCCTGTAAAGATAGATGCAAGATGAAGAAAATAAATATATATAGTATCCTACGAGTATGTGCTATTCCAGGAGATGATCTACCTATGTGTCTTCAATCTTTTGTCAACTCTGTTTACAATACGCGGCGTATAAGTTGAACCAAAATAGTAACAGATTTTGGGGTGTCAATCGAAATGCGGCATAGCGGGGCTGCGCGAAACCATAGCAACGACGGCCATTTTAGTTTAAACGTGAAATATACAACCATGCATATACATGCACAAACTTTCGCTTACATAATATTAGTATCATTAATATGCTTTTGTACCTATATGATGAAAAACTTCCTAGTTTTCCCAATTTTCAAAAGATATTTCATCCAAAATATTTATCAATTACAACTTTTATATTCTTACATAAAGAATTGTTTACTGAAGTTAAGTTTTCATTAAAATGTTCCGGATCTTTTTAATTAAGTGAGGGAAAAGATTAATAAATATCTAGGTTAAAATTTTACTGGATATTAGGCTCTGGGTCTCACGCTGGGCAATATTTTAATATGAAATTCTGCTAAACACATGACAACGCGTAGGTTTCACTAGTAGGTGGTCTGAAAACTCATTAATGCTCCAGGGTAGCTCACTAAATTCGATTTTTCCAATATATTCCTGTTTTTTGAAATATATTCATACATATATTAAAAATATTATACAGATACAATTGAGCCATAATTCTCAAACTTAAAAAAAAGCTAATGTGGTAGGTATTTTAACAAAATCTTGATGTTTAACCTTGTCTCTAAGATATAAGACGATAATAGACGACATTAGAGTTCTGTTAGTTATATGTGCATGCTGTGATCTCCTGTAACTGAAGGAACACACGCTAAAGGACCTCTTGTACTATTTTTTATTTATCACACACACTATCACACAACGTCGTCTAGTCCCAAGCTAAGCAGAGCTTATGTTATGGGTACTAGACAACTGATAAACATACTTATATATTTCTAAATATATACATATTATAGATAAATAACACCCAGACACAGAACAAATGATCGTGCTCATCACACAAACATTTGTCCCAGGTGGAAATCGAACCCACGACCTCCAGCATAGCAGTCAGGGTCACTAACCACTAGACCAACAGGCCAGTTAAAAAAAATTAAAGAGTTAAAATGATAGTTTTAATGATTATAGGTGTGTAAATATGTACATACCTACATAGGTAAACGTCGTTACCGCAAATATGAATTTTGTTACAAAACTAAGCTGCAAAACACAAAAATGTTTTGAAATTTTGAATTTCACGGTCTATTTATTATTCTGGAGCCTACCTTATATTCTAATATATTTTATTTCAATTTGCTATAATTTACCTAGGTCGAAATCCGGTAAAATTTTACGAAAGGACACTTGACTCCAATTTTACATTCATGAACACGATTCACAGCGTTCTGGCCGTATGAATGCATACTCATTCCAAATTTGCCTATTCAATATTCTTATACTTATGTGGTTCAAATCGTTGAGATCATTTTCGAATGGTACTTTAGCCATTCATGATATTCGGGTGTGTGTGGGGTATATAAAAAAATTCCATTAAATCACTTTCCTTTAAAAAGTCCATTGACACAGCCTCAGAATTCTGTGAAAGAAAGTATTTGATATGGTATTTGGTACATGTGGAATCCTGGAGAAGCGCCGTAATGATGTTTTGTAAACGGGTGTACGTAACCCACTGCCATGCTACTCCTTTGATGACTACCACCATAAACAGGATATTAGAAAGTAGCAGATTCTGAACGAATTATGCTACATGATGTGACAAGTCGTTCAGTAAATAGAAAACAATATAAATCACACATGTGTTACTCCTTCACGCTTAAACAGCTGAACAGATTAAGATGAAATTTGGTACAAGGATAGCTTATATCCTGGATTAACACATAGGCTAGTTGTAACGAGAGAAATCCTAATTATACGTGTCGCAACTGTCAGGAAACTAGCAAAATGATGTAACGTTCGTTTGGCCCAATTGCAAGAACTGGTCACTAGATCTTCATTCTAGATATCATGATGTACTTATTCCCGATATGAATATTCAATCATCATCATCATCATCATCAGCCTTTTAATTTTCGCACTGCTGGGACACAGGCCTCTTCTCTAGGAGAGGGAATGGGCCGTAATCCACCACGCAGGCCCAGTGTGGATTGGTGGATGTAACATGTCTTAGAATTTTTTGGTTCTAGGACATGCCGGTTTCCTCACGATGTTTTTCGAAACGATGTTTTTCACGATGTTTTATTGAATATTCAATAGCTACACCCAATTATTCAGATTCACATCATCACTGATACTTCAAAATCATCATCATTTCAAACAAACGACATCCAATGCGTCCAGCATCCAGCGTCAGCCACAAACCGAGCGTCGTCACATCGACCGCTTCTCCATCAGGTTCCCACAACTCTCACCAGGCCATTGTTCCATCCTGTAGGAAGTCTTCCAAAGCTGCGTCTTCACGTATAGTACGCGGCAAATAAGCTAAACCATTCGCTATGTTTACGCGCAGGGGCCACTACGATTAAAACCCGAAAATCGGTACTATACGCGGTCAGCAGGGTCGAAGCCTGCTGGGGTCAAGGGCCGTTTTCTGAGAGGAAGGCTCAGCCCCAGCACTATAGGCAACGAAGGAACGGGGTAGGTTTTTAGTCAGTAAGAGTCTGACACTAATTCCCGCTCCACCCAAGGGCGGGATTTGTCATTAGATGATTTTACCTACCATAAAAAAAAACTATACGCGGTCTTAGAATCGAAGAAATCAAAAGTATTTTCTTTTAATCTTACAATCTGAAAGACTGTATTAGACCTACCTTCATCTTCATCTTCCTTATTTTATCCTTTTTCCTTAACCCAAGCATCTTGAGAAGCAGCTTAGGGGTTGGAAAAATATTGAAGGGAGGAGGGAGGGTAGCACTTTCCTCGAAATAGCTCATCCACAGCCGCGTGCGGGCGAACTTCCATTCCACGTCCGAGTGTTCCTGAAAAATAATACAGGGTCAAAAGAGGTTGAAAAGGAAAAAGAAGTGATAAGAGATGGCGTCGGCCAAGTGGTAAAAGCTCCGGCTTAAAAGTTGTAGGTCGCGGGTTCAAAGTTTCAAACCCAACTAGACAAATTACTTTATGCCTGCCAAATTTAAGTTTGCAGATGTTATAGTTTCCAAGATTTCGTGATTAATCAGTGAGTGGTATTTCGCTTTTATACATGTAATATAGATAAAATTATATAATCATAAGTATTTATTAATTATGGAAGAGAAAACTCATTTCCTGGTAAAAACGCAAACTGTCGTTTAAAACGTTATTCTGAAAATGGGTCGATAGATATTAATATTGTCTTGTTTTACTTACTTTTTGCTAAACGCCTACAATCGACAACATAGCAACAAAACCCTACAGCACACTTACTGCATAACCTACAAATAACAACGAGGTCGCTTAAGCGAAAGGAAAATGTTTTAAAAAGGTCGTTCAACATGATTTTAAATGATTAAAATTATTCTAATAAAAAGTAAAAAGGGAAATCATCAAATAACTTCTCCCGCTCTGTGGAGCCAAAAGGCGTGAGGCCTAGGTTTAATTAGCATTAAACCTAGTAATAATCCTGGAACTATTTTAGATCGCGTTTTGGAGTAAGGCATTATATAACTCTAACCCACCTATGTTCCTTCACTAGCCCTTTACATTCCGCGGTAATACATACTTTTAAGCAGTCACGCAGCTCTATCAAGTTTGCTGACGTCATAATGAGGCGCGCGTGAAACACAACACGCCTTCAAGAGAAGCCAGCTTGGAGTACATGCGGTGCGTCTCTACAAACGATGGAAGATCCAAGGATCTTATATATATATATCTGACCTGTTAGAATATGTTTATATGTCCTACAAATTGATGGATGCCACTGATAGTGCTAAACCCGGAGCTAAAATCCAGCGACATTATTTTCGAGTTTCGGTTATGTAACTTTTTTGTTATCTTGTTATTCAATTTATTTTAATTTATTGAGTAGATAAGTTGATTATTATTAATTAATTAATGGATACATTTAAATATGTCAGTTTTTTTTTTCACTTATAAGATTTTATAATTCCGTAAATCCTAAAATTATTAACAAAGGTAAGAATCACAAAAAAAAAATTAAGTAACTAATTAAAGATGCATAATACTGATAAAATACAATATCACGCAAGTACATACCCTACCTATTATTTATAGAAAGTGGATAATAGATACCGCTCGTTAATTTCAATGTGACAGTCATGGCCGAAATAGCTCAGTTGGGAGAGCGTTAGACTGAAGATCTAAAGGTCCCTGGTTCAATCCCTGGTTTCGGCAGATTCTTTTTGTTTAACAGCAATATTTTATATTACTAGTCTTTCATTTATGAAAAGAAAAAAACAAATATACTTAATTTGAAACCTGATTATTTTCATTAAAATTATTATGATTTACTTTGCGAGACCTTTTATGAACCGTATTTAATGGAGAAGATATTCATAAAAGCTAAGCAAAGACCTACTAATATAACTATGAGATCGTAGGCGTACAGACGAATAAGTTGATAAACTTAAGCATTTCCCAAAAACACAATTAAAACTAGAGATGTGCCAAATATGACTATGGCCGTCTACTCGGTTAGGTTAGGTAAGCCGATCATGGTTTCGGAGATATTCGGCAATTTCAATGAAGCTTCGTTTACGGTGATTCCAAGCGCGCAAGTAACAACCGCCGCGCTGCCAGCCAGCGTATCGGAACGTGTTATGGTTACTTCGCGTTAATGTTTCTTGATTTTTACTTTTGCACTAGTTAGAGCCACTTTTGTGTAAAGAATGAAGACAATACTGTGATTGTTAATTAAAAAGAAAGCGCACAAAAAATTTAATCAAGACAAAAAGAAAGTCTAGTGTAAGTCTGGATTTTATTTTTATATATATTTTCTTGATTCATGATTGATCAAGAGAAATTATCATATTTTGGCACTCCAAATGATAATTTTTCGTGGTTGGCAAAGACAAACAGCAAATATAACGAATATAAATAGCCATGTCTAATACGGCAATAAACCTGATATTCGGTTAAGTTCAGTGATGACGAATCTCTCCTTTATACATTTAATTCAGAAATATATACCTATAAAGTAAGAAATCGAATAGTATGCTCTCTGCCGAATATTCACCGACTACAAAAATTGCCGGATAGTCGGTTTTACCGGCTACTGGGCGAGTAAGTAAGGTGGGTGTACCATGGAAGGCCACTCTAACAAATAAACAGTTATTATTCGTTTATTTATTGGATAAATGAAACTAACAAATATTTAAGTAATACTTTGTTTCATTATGTAAGATTTAAACCATTTTTTGAAATTGCAGATTTAATCAATATTTATTGAACTTAATTTTCATTGAACTCTTCCAAATGGCTTTGCTAGGAACAAGGCTCCTTAGAAGGCCATCATAATAAATCAGTAATTGAACACTAAAGTTTAATAAATAGGGATTAAATCTACAATAAAAAGAAGTGGTTTATATGTTACATAATGAAACAAAGTATCACTTAAATATTTGTTAGTTTCATTTATCCAGTAAATAAACGAATAATAACTGTTTATTTGTTAGAGTGGCCCTCCATGGTACACCCACCTTATTTTAACGTCGTCCATTCCCGAAATCAATGAAGCGAGGGACCGTACTGCCAAAATAATAGCGCGAGCGATTCGCCTCCGCGTCTGTGATTTTGAGTTCGATGGGTGTTTGTGTAAGTAGAAGGAATTTGTCATCACATGGCAATAACTACGACATTTTAATAATTGGCCTTCGAAGGAGCATGGCCTTCCATGGTCCACCCACCTTAGTCGGCACATCTCTAACAAAAACCTTTTAAAAACGAATAAGTACTCAATACTCAATACTCAATACTTTATTGCATTCCATATTATGTACATAGATGGTATGAAATATTGCAAGATCAATAAGTAATACATTTATCGTATTACTCTTCCATAACATCTACCTACTTAATATGTTGCTACGTTTAAAATAGGTAACTGCCTACTCAAAAAACTGAAAAGTAATTGTTAACTCGAAAGCTACATTTTCTTCTAATTTGCGCAGATGTCTGGGTGCCTTCATGAAAGACTTTGAACTTCTCACGATTAATCTGGAAATCACGCCGAAAGGAATGCAGAAAAACCATTTTAGTATATTCGATCGAGGAATACAAAACTGTACCTCTACCATGAGTTTTAAGCAATAGTATTCGTCGCTACTCGATATCGACGCCGTAAATATTTTATATGGCAAATTTTGCAGCGCCTGTATCGGTCACTTGCAGAACCAAAATTTGCCATACAAAATATTTACGGCGTCGATATCGAGTAGCGACGAATACTATTGCTTAAAACTCATGGTAGAGGTACTGAACTCTTGAACAGCATACAATAGAAAGAGACAGGCAAAAACAATGCTTGCAAAATTTTAAACATTTTAGCGAGTTATTAATCTACTTACAGATTTAATTATACTTAAAATTAATAAAAGAACCGGGCAAGTACGTGTCGTTCTCGTGCACTGACGGTTCCGTACAAACTTACTTAGGAAAACAGTTAAATTCCCGAATCGAGTTACGAAGATTTTTCCGAATCGCAATTATTTTTTTGTGACGTAACTACAAATTTACAGTTTTCAAGTTTTTTCCTATACTTGTGTTATGAGATCTTGCTTCATGCCTTTCATGATTCTAGGTTAACGGGAACGACCCTATGAATTTTGATTCCCTTGAAAGTCGAAATATACGTTTTATCGATATAAACAGTCGTATCTTTTTTCCCGTTAACTTTGAAGTTTGGTTATTTCACTGCTTCAAGGAACCACAGAGTATATTACAATTTTAATTTCAACTCAATACCTCAACGTTTTCTCGAGATAGAGGTTCTTGACAGACAGACAAACCGACGGACAACAAACTGATCCTATAAAGTTACCGTTTTCTTCGTTTTGAGGTGCAGAACTCTAACAACTCCCTATAACGGTAAAATTTTGCTTGAAGAGTAATCTAACGACTAATTAGAATGATTGAATATAAGTATATTAGTCCGGTTTCTAATCGATAAAATTTGATTTGATTTTCTTCTATCGTACTGTTTTAACTGTATCATGTTTTGAACACACTATCTGTCTGGGCACGCTATAAATATTGTGGTAAGTCTCCGCTCTGAGGCGTGGCTGGAAACCTCACGACGTCCGAGGTCCGTCACGAGGTCTCACCGGTCCTGATAAGTTCAGGAGGTTCCTGCATCGGACTCTTGCGGAACCGACGCCCGGTTGTACCGCCCGGAGGACACGGTGTAGCACACGGTATAGGTGTGCACCGCTTGGGCAGAGCATCGCCGTGTCCTCGCCGGGGAGATCGGCGACGGCGATCTCTCGCGCTGGCTTGGTACAGGCCATCGTCCGAAGCGAGGAGGATTGGCAGGCAGTCGCCTCTTTCTGCGAATGCTAGCAAAGGAGGAGGTCGGCCGCGTGAGACGCTCACGCCCCATCTCGCCGGGATTCCGATCCCGATATTCGGCCACCGTAGGCGCGGACTTGCGGACAGCGAGCAATGGGTATCTCGCTGTCCGACCGTCCAGTAACCGTCCGAACCGAGCCCAAGTCGTCGATGGCGCGTACTGTTCCACGCGCGCCTTAAGGGGTTGGTCACTAAACCGTAGGGGCCCAGCAGGGACGAAGCCTACTGGAGCCAAGGGTCTGTTTCTGAAAGGTAGGCTCGGCCCCGGTATGAAAGGCAACGAAGGAACGGGGTGGATTTTTTAGTCAGTAAAAATCTGACTTTATCTACCGCTCAGCCCAAGGACGGGAGATGTCATTGGATGATTTCAAAACACACTTTCTCTCTAGCATTTATCATAAAGAATAAAATAACAAAGCAACCCTTCACAACATTCCATGTTGCTAACAAAATGTTTCCCGCACAAAAAACTATTAAGGTGATCCTTCTCCACTCACCTTCCGTCAACGTTGAGCACGGTTTAAAATCTTGTTGCTTCGTCTTAAGCAAACCAAAGCGATGTTTGATGGATAGGCAACGCGAAAAAAGAGAGATAACGCCTGAAAACTCTGTTGGCATTCGGTAATTCCGTGATTTTCTCGAATATTTCACAAAACTTTCTAGGCAATACGTGTTTTTATAAAACCCTTAAACGTTTTTGAGAAAAATTGTTATCATTTAGAATCTCGATTAAATGTGCAAGACTTCTACTTAGTACGTACTAAGTACGTATTATTTTATATTTTTAATATAAGAGTACCTATATTATGGAGGGCCAAAGTTCACGTAAAATAGCTGATTTTCAGAGGTCTTTGCTGAATTATTTAACACAATGTTTTGATTTGCATAGCCTAAGCCTAGATAATTTCCACAAGATATCTGTGTATCCAAAATATCAGAAGAAAGACGCGTAATAACGTCATAATCACGTCAGAGCTGCTGTATAAAAATGTACATATGGAATGCAATAAAGTAATGAGTATTGAGTACCTAGGGTTGCCCGCTCTTAATTCACTGTTGCGCAACTTTGTTTCTAGACCAATCAGCATAATATTAACCTTTTTTCATGACGAGCAATCCTAACGTACCTACCTAAATCTGAATGACTAAATAAAACTCACCCGTGTTCCTTCAATTGCTCTTTGCATTACAGGGCCGCGATATAGTACGTGGCAAATAACTTAAACCCGTTGCTATGGTTACGCACAGCCCCGTGCAACCCGAAAATCGATTACTATTTTGATTCAATTTATATGCCGCGTATTGTAACTCTTCCGAACAATCCCGTGAGCGATACAAAACATTAATGAAGTTGCACTTCTCAGTGTTTATCTTTTGTATGAAATCTTATCGTAGTTAACGTTCTTTGACGGAGCCAGTTAAATAGTTCTAATTGAATCGCAGTCAAATGAGAATAAGCGAGACATTTTCTAACATTTTAAGGTATCTAATACTATTTTTAACTTTCATTTAATTTATGTGATAAAGTTAATTATCTTTACTTAGCTAGTATTACTGGCTCCAGTATTAACATCGCACAGTATAGGTAATTATTAATATTGTATAGGAAATTATTAAGAGTAGGGCTTTCAATACCGGTATTTCGGGATCCCGTAATACATAATACCGTAATATCCCGATATTGACGGGCCAATACTGTGATTACGGTATTAAAAACATTAGTACTAACTACTAATAAATTAGTACTAATTATAAATTAGTAGGAAATCGTAATGTGTGACAGTTATAATTTACGATGTGATGTTACTCTCACGCTTATTTTTGCAAGCGCATGTCTCTCCTTCTTGTGCCGGGCACGCCACAATCACCGCGGTAAGTCCCCTCTTTGAAAAGAGGCCTCTCTAGTCAGAGAGGCTCTCGGCGTCCTTCCTTTCCACATTACCCAGGTCCTTCACCGGATATGGCAAGTTCGGGAGATTTCTGTTTCAGATTTAGGCGAAAGAAAATCCAGGTCTCACCATTGTGAGTACCGCACGGAGAACAAGGTGTAGCATACGCTGTAAGTGTGCTTCATCCTCGTGGCGGCGATCTCTTGTGCCGGGCCCTGGTTTAAGCCATGGTCCGGAACGAGAGAGAATGGGATGCGAACGCCTCTTCCTGTGAAGCCGTAATGCTAACGCAGGAGACGGCCGCAAGCGTAAGAGAACGGACATTCTCATGTCCCAACCGCCGCGTACAGGAGATGCCTTGGGTATCGGGTTTAGCAGGACAATCCCTGGCTACCGAAGGCTTGGGCTTGCGAATGACGAGCGCACCATTTGCGCGTGCGGTAAGGACCGAGCCCAAGTCGCCCACGCGTGCTTCAAAGAGATGTCAACAAAACCGTAGGGACTCAGCAGGGCCGATGTCAGCTAGGGCAACGGCAAATTTCCGAATAAGAAACCTGCTAGAACACAACGGAAGGAACATAGGTGGGTTTAATCAGTAAATGTCTGACACGCCCTCTGGCTCCGCCTTAGAGCGGGAGAAGTCACAGTCCAGAAGACTTTCACGCCACACTTAAGCCATTGCCAAAATTAATCCGTATTCAGTGCTAAATTATTAAATATTACTAAAAAATAACTTGGATAACTAAAACATTATCATCGTGTTATAACTTAAACCACAATAAAAAGAATCATCGAAATTGGTCCTTAAAAAAAAAATATGCGCGAATTGATAACTCTAATAACATGAACACGATTAGTAAATTGAGGGTATATTAGAGTGAACTTTACATCTTCGATACCCTTTCAGAGCAAATTGGCGTGTATTCTTCGTAAATATCTCAAAAAATAATCTAAGCACAAAATATTTTCAGCTCAGGAGAATTCCTTCCTTATTACAAGTTATAGCATGCGATTTATTTCAATAACTGTAAAGCTCGCCACCTCACACTTACAGCATCTTACTTGGTTTACACGTGGCTGATACAACATATTCTACACAAAGGACAAGTTTATTTATTTTATAATTTACACACATAATTATATAAATGTAGAGGAGATAAAATATTATTAAAAAAAAAAATTACAAAGGTACTGCTTATTTCTAAAAGAAATTTCTTATTCTTTTTCACCAATAACTACGAAGGCGAATGCGAGTTGGTCTTGGTTCCGAAGTTTGTCTGTGATCAAATCTTGCAAATCAAATTTGATCCACTGCCCGGTTACTGATTGAACTGAAATTTTATATGCATGTGTAAATCGCGTGACCACGCAATATTATGATGACATGGAGCTGATCTGATGATGGAGCTGAAGGGTGGCCATAGGAAATCAGTCGTAAACGATACCCCTTCGAATTTGTGCTCGTTTGATTTGTATGGACGAATATTTAGGTGCTACATGGTATCCAAGGTCTGATGATGGAACTATAAGATGGCCATAGAAACTCATGTTTTAACTTTTTGGAGTGGTCTTGATTAGTATTAATGATATAAGTATATACCGCACTGAAAAAGCTTGCTATGAAAAAGATATTTTCATTGAAAACTTATTTTGGATTGTTTATATGTATGTAAACCATTTATCTATGATATTCTCCTAGGCGATCGCGGTCGAGTCCATGGGGTAGCCCATTGTCCAACAGTTCGCCATAAAACTGAGAATGTTCATGAAAAATTTGAAATAAATTGGACCAAGGAATCACGTTGTCCCATACAAACTATAGCCCCCCTTTTTCACTCCCTTAGGGGTAGAATTTCGAAAAATCCTTTCTTATCCGATGCGTACGTCATACAAAGAACCTACCCTCCGAGTTTCAGATATTTACGATCAGCGGTTTAGGCTGTGCCCTGATCCGTCAGTCATTCAGGACAAAGCATCTTATAAATATAGATATAATTAAAAATTTAATTAAAAATATATTTATAAAAATGTGAATGTATTGAAAATTTCAATAAAGTTTAAAAAAAATCTCTAATAATTGTACATCTATGCCACATCTAGTACGTACTTTTTCTTTAGATCTGTGCTCACTTGACACACATATTTTCTTCTTTGTTTAACATTTAAGTCATTCCTTTACGTTCATAACATCACTTATTATATTGTTTCTTTTCTCAGTAAGTGAATAATTGTTAATTCTGATGAGAAAATAAAGTTCTTAAACCAGATAATGCATTTAAGACGAGTAAATAATAAAGATAGAAATAGTCAGACAGAAAGCAAAAGCGGCTTGCATTAATAGCTGTAACTTCAATTAACGCGGGTAGTCTGCTCTTCTTCTGCAATGAATTTGCCATTCTACCCTCGCTTCCGTTTGCTTGCGTTTTATGTTTGAACTGCAGTCTTTGGTATTCATTAAACAGTGGGACAGCTTTATTTCTGTCGTTATACACAAATAAGAGACATTTTTGCTTGTGATAAAACTTGCTATCTTGGCCAGAATTTTTATAAAGTTTATTAAGTTTATATTATGTTCATTTGCACACACAAGACTGTTTTTTTATTATTATTGATAGCTTATTAAGACATTTACGTTAGAGATGATGAGGTCAACGATGTAGTGCGCTTGTCTAGAAGTTACTTATGCACACTTTATTTTGGCGAAATCAATCATCCTAATTGATAGTATAGTTCCATCTTTATTTTTTTCTTAAAAACATTACCCCATCATAGTAATTACTCCTGTGTGTGGGTGCGTTCACAAACATGTAATCTCACATACGCAAAATACCCTGACCCGGAACATCTGTCTGTAGGCCCACTCACTATAAGTCATACAAAAATTTAATCGAAAATTTAATCGAAATCGAATCCGGGACACGCTACGCAGCAGCCAATCGCTAATCATTACGCCATAAGTTCCGTCAAACTAAGAGTACTGAGAGTATATTTCGATTGTATTATTATTATGAAGATGCAAAGCTGAAATACAGTATCTTCTAGGGTCATCCCTAGCCGATAATGCTTAAATTAACTTTACTTGCACTGACACAGATGTTTCCTTAAGTTATTGCTAGAAACAGTGTTGGATAAAACAATGTATCATCAATAGCAACAACACGAGCGGGGACATTATTATTGTTGCAGAATGACCGCATTTGTCTTCACTAAAAGTTTTTATACTTTAATCATAAACTTTCCTCTAATAGTTTTTATGATAAGAAACTGGTCAAAGATAAGATGAAATGTATTGCGTGTATGACAATAGTTATGGTTGTGAACTCTAAAGCCTACTGTCCGCAGACGCGTAGCTTCATAGACGCATATTCGTCATTTGACCTACACCCGCCCAAAGCATATAAACCAAACAAAACTATGAAACTCTGTCGACGAAGCGGCAATGACACGACGCCATCCGCATGACACAGTTTTGCCGCAACTTCTGTTAGCTATGATATGATGATACGTCATAGATGGAGTATGATAAAGAGATAAATGGAAGAAAAAGCATGCTGAACCGACTGTACATAGATTAGGACACGGGGATGATAATAAACGTCTTTCCAATCACGATTTAAAAGTAAAAAGCGAGATGCCATTATAAATCTAGATAAGTTGTAATAAATCAAAATACAAAAACTATCCGTACGTTTCTTTGCATGTTTACATATATCCGAAAATATAGCAAGATACAAAAAGATAATTATGACATATACTCACATCAATCATTGCATAAGAGTTAGACATCATAGCGATAAGAAGATTCAGAAGCACAATGACGTTGATGACGGAGTAAGAACCGAACATGAGCAGGCCCCAGAACCGGGTGTAACTCTTGATGCCGGCCAGCTCGAAGTTCTCAAGTCCAACCATGCCGAAGGACGCCCAGAAGAGAGACTGCGAGGCTTCGAAGACGCTGTTGCAGAGGTTAGAATGAGTTGATAGAAGAGTAATTTTTACACAGAATCTGCTCTTGAACCTCAGAATGCCTGATTCTTAAATGTCCGGATTCTAAACACAGCAGATTGTCTAAGGCAGCACCTTCATAAGCAAATGTCTCCGGGCAATATTTTCGTCCTGCTTCTTCATTCTACAAGAAATCTATGATAGTGTCTTCAAAACGAGTGACATTGATGAGCATAACGTCAACTAATCCAATGTGAGAAAGATATAATGCTATACGTCCTCTATTATTCCATCTCTCTTTGACACCAGATTCATGATCTGCCATAAATTATTAGTTGTACAAGTGGGGTCTTCATACATTCTATACATTTATCGTGCCAAGATAACTGGAATATTTACTTATCAACCTCATGTCCAAATTCAATTATCTAGGTACTACCGTACTACCCAGTACTACCTATAGTAGTAGATTATTATTATTATTGGATTTGCAATACTCAATATCGTTGTTTCTAAACTTAATGTCGTGAAAATTACGATGTACGAACACAAATGTAGTCCTCTCAGATTTGTGTGAGCATGGATAATAGAAAAAAAGATAAATCGATCATAGGCAGTTCACGCACTATTATTTTATTAAAGAAATCCATACAAATCAAACACACGCTAACAACAAACACTACATTTTAAAACATCACAAAATATACTACTCGAATACAAACACTACTAAACAAAAAATTTCAAAATATACAACTACAAATTGAGCTCTGAACTTAGCGACACACATCAAAATTGTTGGTTAATCATAACGGACTGAGTTCCAGCCCTTAAGAGTGTACTCGCATTTTACTTACACCGCCCAGCACTAGACAAACCAACACACAATTTTGAATATATTTACCATAAATATATTCAAAACTACCACTTGGTTATCTATTTAAAGAGCTATTTTAAAACTAACAATTTTTTTTTGTGCCAAACAGTACCACAAATCACAAAAAAATCCAAATGTTCTAACATAGCTTTGCAGTCTATAAGGAATCATAAGTAAATAGTACATAATAAGTTCTGCAACAGTTTACAATTATCTAACTAACATATTAATACGCGTGATAGTCCATAGTCTGTCGCAATGTCATGCAGTCCACCTCATCAATCTTTAACGTGTTCATCTTCACGTTAATGTCCTCTTCCAACTGGATCTGCGTCTGTAGCAAGTAACGCAGAGATGCTGACGCCTCATACAACATTTGTTGCAATTGCTCCGTGCTATGACGTAACATCTCACATTCATAATACAAAGCCTGCCCAGGAGGGTCTCTGACTAGCTCAGCTCCTACTCTTTGAGCCCGCTTACCGAGCCTCGTGTGTGCCAAAGCTGTGTGACCTTCCTTATCAGACAGGGCTTTCTGTAGTTGCAAAATATTATTCTGCATATCTTGAATCTTTTGAGTCGTTTCCTTGTGCATGTCCTCAAGTTTCGCTTTAGCTCGTTTTGTATCTTCAATTCGATCAGAGAATGCATGATTGCACCTGTTATAAGCTCCCCACAGGTCATCGATCACTTGTTTTAGGATAGTATCAACAAACATTCGGATAGGACGCGCGCTCGTCACCTCTCTCGCTGCCATTTGTATGTTCTTCGCCGAATAGGCGTTGTACTCATCGGCAGATATGTTAGCTGGGTCAAGGTTAGCGTAGCCTTCGTACACAGAAAGGCATAAATCAGTGTGTTTCAGGGAAAGATTGCCTTTGTCTAAATCAATAGCTGCTTGTTTATATTGCAAGTCACGGTCAAGAAGATAGCGCGTGGAACGGAGACGCCGCATCTGTTCGTTCAACTGTTCCAACACTCGTCTTAATAGGCTTTGTCCGCCCAAGATGGTGCACATCTCCTGCTGCAGAGCATTTTCTACCTCGTCCACCACCAGGTCGATGCCGAGGCGTCCGTCTCTCAGCATAAGACATTTGCGGCAAATTGTCAAAGCATTAGCTTGAAGAGATGCGAGACAGTCTAAGACACGAGTTTTATATACTGAGAGAGCTTCTAATTCTGCGTATATTTCTTTACGTTGTATGTTCAGCTCGTTCTTGTTGAACTCGATGTCGCCGATGCGTTCCTCAATGCGTCTGTCAACGGTAGATTTCATGATTTCCGCACGTTCACCAGTCTCGTCTCGGATACGCTGGGACTCGCCAAGGACCCTGTCGGCGAGCTGCTGCTGGTCTTCTGTATTCCTTGCTCTTTGGTCGTTGCTTAATTTCCATTCTGAGAGAGTGAACTTAGTTGTCCTGGGTGGCATGCATACTATGGCCTGTTCCGACAGCCTAGTGGTCGCTATAGGAGCGCCAATAACGTGGCGCACCCCGAACTGCTCCTCACCCATGATAACAAATGGAAAACTAAATAATTTCGATAAAAATGATCCTTATCCAAAACTCGATTACTCAGTCCGTCGAAGAAATTGACAAAACTGTTTATTGTGTCGTCATGGTTACATTATTATAACCTCCAGAACACATGCGCAGATCGAGGTTGGGATAAGGAACGTGTATTTTTGGCACTTTTGCCGCGTTTTATCTTTCATGTAAATTAAAATTGCAAAAAGCGCTTACGATAAATTCGTCATACTATTATTACCCAATAAAATGAAAATCAACAAAAGAAAGTACCTACATATATTTATATTTTTTTTATGTAGAACTCAGTAGAACTAAATAAATAATCTACTTTATATATCTAGCGCACAATACTATTTAGATCTAGCAATACTAAGGTCCAGTGAGGACTGACTTCCCGAAACTTCTCCATTTCATACAGGAGTCCCCAGCATTGTCCCAATCAGGTAGACCACCAGGCAATACGTAGCACTTGCGTTTCTCCAAGTCGGCAAAGTACCACAGCAGTTGGTTTAGACCTAAGTTTCATGTATTACCAAATAAGGTATTATCAAAATCAACAACACCGATTAAATCCTAACACTAGAAGGGCCAGCGTCGTCAAGAACGCCGAACCGCGTCGTTTGAGCGAAAGTACCTAATTCCAAATATTGTTTTACCAGTTTTGTTATACTATTTTGTTATTTCATGACTTTTCCTGAATGAGGGTTTTAAAATGCTAGTAATGACAATGAAATTACAAGCATTATGAAATTGAATTAATGGATAGCAAAATATGTATACACAAGTAGTAAAAACAGTAAACTAGAAAAATATTAAATCCTATTTGAAATATTTAAAAAATCAAAGCAAGTAAATAAAGAAGTAGGTTTATGCATCCAGTATTAGTCATATTAGACTACCGGCAAGGTTTTAATAACATCATAAACTTACCACAAGCAAAAGCGAAGAGCACCAAACTGTAAATGAAGAAGAACTTCACGATATCGATGACCATGCGGCCGAGAGAGATCTGCAGCGGCCCCAAGTGAGGGTTGATGGAGAATAAGTGCACCAGCTTGAGAGCACTGAGGACAATGAAACAAACTCGTCAAGCACAAACAAAGGTAGCTATAGTACGCGACAAATAAGTTGAAACATTTGCTATGGTTACGTGCAGCCCCACACTTCGATCGGGAACCGAAAATCGGCTATTATCTTCGTCACACAAGTTGAACCATCATGACGGTCGACCTTAAATGCGCAGTAACCGGTGTGCGGGCCTCAATCAAAGTTGGGGGCTCCGCGTAACCATAGCAAATGGTTCAACTTATTTACGCGTACTATAGATGTTAAATGGTTTCTGAAAATATCTCAGAAATATTTACTGTTAAGTTCGTATACAAATTTAACGTGTTTTCAATGTGGGTATTGAGAATTTACATTTAGATACTAAATAAAATAGCAGCACATTCTAAATGAGCAAAGAGCAAATAATCACCACATTAGATTTATTTAATGACTTTCCTACATAATTCTCCTACAAACGCATTTGATATATCAATCTGAATAAATAGTGACTTTATTTAATTTTCCTTTGAAAGATATATGAAAAAGAGTAAACAAAAAAATATAAGTATGTAAATAGGAACAGTTAAATTAAATATTTTTAACTGTTATATCTCAACACACCTGAATATATTAGCCGCAGCAAACAATCCTTCTGCAATCAACTGAGGATCAAAAGCATCCCAGTTCTCTCTCGGAATGAACTTAGTCTGTGGGTCTCTCCTGATCTCGGTGGTCTGCTGGATGTAAGCTGCGAACCTAAGTACAGCCACGGCCACGTAGAGAGAGTTTCTGGTGAAGTCGATGAAGTTCCACATGTTACGGAGATAGGAGCGGATACCTTCGATGTAGATTTCTTGAGTCTCTTCCCATATGAAGCCTAGAAGAAGAAAAAGTGGGATAGGAAGATAAAGGTATTAATCGGCTTGCATGAGTTGTAACTCCAATGACAAGGACCAAGCAAAATCAAATCCAAAAGTGTATTTCATAATACATATTGTAACTTAAACTAAGAAAACGTTTAAAAAAGAAACTGAAATATAAAGCTAACATTACGTAAAACCTAAATCAAGATATTGAAAGAATACTGATACTGAAGACCGATTAAATAGCAGTAATTTTTATATGCAAAGACACACGTACCTAAAACGTAAACAACAACGACTACTTCCAAGTAAGTAGGTCCGTTCCCTCTTTGTTTTAGGAGTTCTTTCTCTAGTTCTTTCACCATCCACTCCGGACCAAACAGTTGTATGGCTTGCACCTCCGCTCTTTGTGATACCAAGATTAGAATCACTGTGGACAATGTGAATGGTAATGAAGATGAAGTTATCCAGAAACTTATTGAAGAAATGAACATAAATTACACGATTATCAAACGCAACTTGACGTTAGAAGTAGTTAAGTCTCTTGTAATATTGTAGCGACAGCTTTGACGCCACATAGGAACTATTAAATTCAAAATACTGCATCGTGATATTAGAGTTCTTCGCGCGATTAGATACCCGCCCAAAATAAACTATCGGGCTGTTGCCTGACCCAGACAAAACACCCGTCTAGACGGAGGACCCTTCCATTTCAATGGAAGTTTTCAGGACTTTATATTCTGTTCCGCAAACTCCTAAAATATGTCCGTGAAATTAAAAATTAAAACAGCAAATATTTGAGATCGTTTTAAGGTTGTGTCGCTTGAGTATTCGGGTTAAATATGTTTTGTCTTCAATGTTCTGATAGACTGTTGGAAGTAATTCCAAGTGTAGTGCAAAACAATAAATTAGGATTGTGTGAAGACAGATTAGAAAAAATAAATCGTGTTGCGCCGACCTCAAATAGCACGGGACAAGGGCAGGAAGAAGATGAATTATTTAAAAATCAAAAATTAAAAAATAAATAAAAGGATTTCCACGTCAATTTAGTAATGGAATATTTAAGAGATTATAATTATAGGGCAGAAGAAAGCAAAAATACAAACGACACACTCACATAAGAAGAACAAGTAACTAGACGCATGTATCAAGAACTTCATGAAGGGTTTCCTCATGAGCTTCCCAGTAGAACAGTTAGGAGCGACCATGTAGAGAGAGCAGTAGAAAGGGAACAGCAAGGCGACGCGGCAGATGATCATTATCTTCTCCATGGCGGTCTTGCGACGGAAGCCGGGGACGCCTTCGTACCAGATGGAAGCTAGTAGCTGTTGGATGTTGGGATGAGCTACGAACTAGAGAAAAAGATAGAAAGTTATTATATTATAATTGTTAAGCCAACAATATAAAATCAAAATTATGGCAGACGTCTTTACAATTAAAGCACTTTGGCAAAATCGTTTCAACATAATGAATTGTTGTACACGAAGACACTCTTGGTGTACATTATTTTTAATATATGCGAAACCTAAATATTTCAGAATCAGTAACTGAATCGATTCCAATATTTTTTACACCTATTCTTTTTCCCACAAATATCTTGTGACCTTTTTTAAAGGTACAAAAGTAATTTTTACGGACTCTGGAGAAGACTCAAGGCGTCTTTCCTGACTTGACTGACCTTGTGTAATAATAAGATAGTGTCTGAAGTATTTTGCTATGTATCTGCTTTGACATTAGTTAATTTTATTAATGTAAATAAATAATTTATCTAATCTATTTAATTCATATAATCAATTAATTATTATGCTGTATAAATTTAATTCAATATTGTTTCTATGAGTTAATGTCTGACAGAATCAAGACTTTGACTATCAAAAAAAAATTGTAAATGACACCACAGTCACAAAATAAGTAATAGTACAACCCGTGCGCATATAAAATAGTACCTGGCTCGAATGAGTGACGTTTAAAATACCGAGTGCAAAAATAAAAAGATTTAGTATTTTAGTTTTTTTTTTAATATTAACATTCATTTTGTGCTTAGTAGTTCCGCATGTCAGATACTTTGATGCTCTAAACTTAACAATACAAAGTATTTAGACACAGTTTTGTATTAGCCATATTTATGGCCAAGTGCCATGTTAATGCGTACGGGTTGTACAACCACAGTGATGTGATTCAGTGGTGTCGTTGACAATCCATGCAGAATGTTTATAGCAACTACATTTTGACATATGAATTGAAACATATTC
Source organism: Leucania comma (assembly GCA_958295575.1). Lineage (NCBI taxonomy): Eukaryota > Metazoa > Arthropoda > Insecta > Lepidoptera > Noctuidae > Leucania > Leucania comma. The sequence continues at coordinate 13,469,010 of OY282477.1, read as the reverse complement.
ACCCTCTTTTGCTTAAAATCAATGGCGAGCTCCAACCGCGCTAACTTCATGTGGTCTCCATCCACGAAGGCCGGTTCATCGGGGTCGTGGTTCAGAATGATGGCCAGCTCCTGAGAGCTTCGCGACTGGTCCAGTAGATCAACGGCGAACCTTTGCGACTGGCGACGGAGTTCTAGGTATTCGGCTTTACTTTCCTGGTGTATAGAATTTTCTCTGATTAGACATTGGCGGCCTTATTCCAAATCGCGATCTAAAATAGTTCTGGGACCATTACTAATTAAACCTAATAATAGTCCCGGAAATATATTTAGATCGCTTTTAATTGGTATTAAATTTAGTAATAATCCCGTAAACTACATTTAGATAGCTGTGCGAGAATAAGGAATATTCCGGAAACAAATAAACTATGGATGCTCAATGCAAAGTTAAAGAAATTTATTCGGTGTTAACAGTTTGAGGTCTTTAGAACAAGTGCCGTGTCATTGTGACCGGACAAATTACGACTAATTAACGGAGTTTGGACATTTTGCTGCTATGAGATATTCTTCAGGCGTTTAAAGATGAGAAGTGTCTATCTTGCAGTAGATCGACACAGGCTGATGATGATGATGATGATGATGACGCTCCAACATTTCCCCGGGCGTTGAAACCAACGGTTTCAACCAGATTCTGAAGACACAGGCAATGGGCAGATTCGGTTGAATGCTCGCCGAATGACTCCAGTGGACGTCCGAATGTCAGCTACACGGGCGATGCCATCAGTTCCTGGGTGAACAGCCACGATCCGTCCGAGTCTCCACTTCAAAGGAGGAAGATTATCCTCCTTGATCACAACCAAGGAGTTTAGCGTCAATCCATCCTTGCAGGAACGCCACTTGGAACGTTGCTGTAGTTCTGCAACAAACTCCTTGCTCCATCTACTCCAGAAATGCTGGCGAAGCTGCTCAATTCTTTGGAAACGAGACAGATGGCTGGCAGAATGATCTTGATAGTTAGGCTGTGGCAAGGAAGCAAGTGGCCGTCCAACAAGGAAGTGGCCTGGCGTGAGTGGAGTGTAATCTTCAGGATCTGAAGACAACGGCGTCAGTGGACGAGAGTTCAAGATGGCTTCAATCTTAGTTAATGTGGTGTACAGCTCCTCGAAAGTCAAGTTACAATTTCCCAACACTCTTTGAAGATGGTACTTTGCTGACTTGACACCCGCCTCCCAGAGTCCACCAAAATGCGGGGTGTAGGTGGGAATGAAATGAAACCTTATTCCGTCATTTGCTGCACTTTCACCCAAGGACGAACTATTTGACTTTAAAAATTTGGAAAGGTCGTTGTATGCACCGACAAACGAGGTACCGTTGTCGGAAAAAATATCAATAGGCTTTCCTCTCCGAGAAATAAAATGATACAAAGCCAGTAAATAACTATTGCTAGTTAAATCACCAACGAGCTCCAAATGAATAGCCTTGGTAGTAAAGCAAATAAAAATAGCGACATACACCTTTACTAACCTACATCCACGGCCTTGACGACTAGCACACATAATAGGGCCCGCATAATCAACGCCTGTGCTTTCAAAGGGATAACCTGGACGAAGGCGTTCTTGTGGTAAGTTTCCCATTAAAGGAGCTACAACCTTACCCTTCATACGGTGACACAAAACACACTTATGGTAACAGGCCTTCGCCAAGTTGCGACCTCCTATTGGCCAATAAGTTTCCCTAATTGAAGCTAATAATAATTGTGGGCCAGCATGCATCAGCCTTTTATGTTCGAAATAGAATAATAATTTAGTAAATTCGTGAGTGGACTGTAATAAAATAGGGTGCTTTTTACTATAAGTAAAACTTGAATTGTCGAGACGTCCTCCTACTCGCATTACGTTATTGTTGTCTAAATAAACATTAAACTTTAGAAGGGCGCTCTTTTTAGGTAAACTCTTATTATTTAATAATAATTGATATTCAGGAAATGACTGAATCTGACTCCTAATAATGACAAGAGTTAGTGCATCTTGTACCTCTTCATATGACAAATATTGGTTTTAGGGTACTGCTTTCTACATGACCTAACAAATCGCAATACGTAGGCAACAGATCGTACAAGCCGTGAATAGTTAGAATATCGACTAAAATCGATTACAGCTTCAGATCTTGAATCGTTGTTAACAGCCTGTAATACAACATTAGATCGAGTCTCCGGCAACGACTGTAGTCCTGAGCTCGTAACTTGAGAAGGCCATTCAGACGAGTCTAGATTTAGAAAGTGTGGTCCATTCCACCACAGATCTGACTCCTGCAGATCACTAATATCTATGCCACGAGATATTAGGTCTGCTGGATTTTGATCTGTTGGGACGTGCCTCCAAGTGCAGTTACCCGCCTTATCCAAAACCTCAGCAACGCGATTGCGTACAAATGGCTGAAGTTTGGTAGGCATCATCTGTAACCATCCCAACACGATGGTGGAATCAGTCCAACAATAGACCCGACTGATCTTCACTCGAAGTGAGCTCATCACCTTCTCATACAGACGAGAACCGACTACCGCACCACATAACTCCAGTCGCGGGATTGTTGTAGATTTGATGGGAGCAACTCGACTCTTTGCCATTAACAAGCGAGCCATATACTTACCCCTATCATTAACACTGCGAATGTAGACGCAAGCACCGTATGCGGACTCAGACGCATCTGTGAAAATATGGAGTTCTAACTCCTTAAATGAATTGCAGACTACAATCAGCGGAATGCGAACATGATTTAAAAGAGGCAAAGATTTAATAATAATCTCCCATTGTTTACAAATCTCGTTAGGTAGTGGCTGATCCCATGATAATTTATCTAACCACATTTTCTGTAGCAAAACCTTCATATTGATAACAATAGGACCTAACAGACCTAAGGGATCAAAAATTCGCGCTATAACGGATAACAAGTCTCGCTTTGTGTACCCAGTCGAAGATTTAGTCAGACCTATAGGAAACCCTAACTCATCAGTGCTGATATGCCAACCGAGACCAAGCAACTTTTCTGGCTCATTTTGTCCAATGTTCAAGTCAAATGACTCAGGGACAGCATCCGACACTAGTTGAGGTTCATTTGACTTCCACTTTCTCAATGGCATACATGCCGACGCAAGCGCCTTGGTGACTTCGGTACGGATGAATTTTACTTCATCTAAGTCGTCCCCTCCGGTCAGCAAATCGTCGACGTAGAAGTCATGTTGGATAATTTCGGATATTTTAGGGTTCCTACAGTCGAGTCCTACCTGTTTAAGGCATCGTGTCGCAAGAAATGGCGCACTAGCCGTTCCGTACGTGACGGTGTTTAATTGATAAACAGTAATAGGATCATTAATATTATCACGCCAAACAATCTGTTGCAAATACCTATCCGACGGGTGGACGACTATTTGCCTATACATCTTCTCCACATCCGCAGATAAAATATACTTGTGAACTCTAAAGCGAAGAAGTATAGACAATAGGTCGTCCTGTACAGTTGGCCCCACCATCTGTAAGTCGTTAGAGGACACTCCCGTCGAAGTAGGAGCACTTGCGTTAAAAACAACACGAAGTTTGGTCGTGGTACTCGACTCACGTAAAATACCCATATGCGGAATAAAATAGCCAAAACGTAAATTAGGTTTATTAATTTTAGTCATATGACCAAGTGACTCGTATTCTGTCAAAAAGTCATGATACATTCTACTAAAGTTTGACTTAACCTTTAATTTACGCTCTAAAGAATGTAAACAATGAGTAGCTTTATTAAAGGAATTTCCTAGAATTGATGGATCTTTTTTAAGGGGAATGCGAACACAAAAACGACCATCAGACAATCGTGTCGTATTTGTAACGAAATTATCCTCACACAATTTCTCTTCAGGCATGTAAGAATTGGGAGATTTCGCATTCACCTCCTCTAATTGCCAAAACTTTGACAATTCTAATTTAATTTTTTCCCAGTCACTATCGCTATCGGAAACCATATTAGACATATTGCACTTTATGTCATTCGATAGCAGTGAGATATCATTCTGAGTAATTGGACCGGAAACTATCCATCCTAGACGGGATTCACATAATATTGGTTTTCCGGTACCTAACTTTAGTCTTTGAGATCCTAACAAATCCCAGAAAAGATCAGCGCCGATTAAAATATCAACATCGGCAGGGTTATAAAAAGTAGGATCAGCTAAAGCAATATTCGAGGGTAAGTCGAAATCAGAAATATTTATCTTACGACTCGGTACGCTGCTCGTAATGTACGGAAGAACAAAACAATTCAGTTCAAATACAAAGCTATCATCTAATGGTGTAACCTTAACCCGACATATTTTACCCACGTGCGAAGTGACGTTATTAATACCAAGTATGGATCTATCTACTTGGTTAGTTATTAAGTTAAGTTTATTGCACAACCTGTCTGTTATGAATGACGACGTGCTACCGCTATCAAGCACCGCGCGAGCGAGATGCACACAGCCATTGTGGTCTCGCAGTTTGATCAAAGCGGTCGATAACAACACATCTCGCTGCGTATGATCACACGGAGATGCAATGTTTGCAGATAAAGCTACGTTATTCGTATCAGTGGTAGAAGACAAGTTGTTCATCGAATTACCGCTAGGTGTATTCGAAATAGTGCCCTTAGAATCTACGTGAACTAGTGTGTTATGCTTACGTTTACATAGTTTGCAGCCTGGTTTTTTACATTTGTTAGCATAGTGCCCGGAACGAAAACAGTTAAAACATACTTTATAACTAGGTAGTGATTTGAGACGATCGTCGTTACTTAACGCGAGAAACTGTGGACAATTGTTTAAAGTGTGATCGTGGTTATTACATTTAGGACATGGTTTAGAAGCTGATTCAGTGCTAGAATTATTAGGAGATTGTGCTACCATTGACTTGATCTTAGGGCTTGATTTACCTGGTGATTGGGAATAATTATTTCGAGCGAGTTCTAGGGTCTCGATGAGGTCGGCTCGATTACATAATAACTTCAAAAATGCTTCAAAAATAATCAAGCTATCCTTATCTATCCTACCTTTGCACTCTTCCCACTCACGATAGGTTTTTTGGTCTAGCTTTCGTGTGACAAGGTAAATTAAAAGTGTATCCCAGTGTTTCACGGGCTCCCCTAACGACTCTAAAGCTCGCAAATCTTTATTTAACTGATCGATCAGATTCTTTATGGCAACAGAAGATTCTTTTGAGACTGACTCAATATTAAATAATGAATTTATATGATTCTGAACAAGTAATCTTTTGTTGTCAAACCGATCACATAACAACGACCATGCCACAGAGTAATTACTTGACGAAAATTCAATGGATTTGATCACTATAGCAGCTGTTCCCTCAAGTGATGCTCGCAAGTAGTGAAACTTATTGATTGCGTCTATGTCATCATTACAATGAATCAGGCTAGTAAAGGTGTCGCGGAATTCAAGCCAATTACAATATAACCCGCTAAACTTTGGTAACTGAATTGTTGGCAATTTAACCGGCTTGTTCATGCTAACACGAGTGCTTTTACAACTTTCCATCGATTTATTATCTTTATTATAGTTGGTCAGAATATTCTGGGCTGTGGATAAGGACTTATAATAAATAGACTCAAATTCGGAACGCTCAGAATATTGTAATTTGATGTCGTCAACAATGCATTCCAGACGTAACTGTACCTCATCATACTGCTCATACAACGACTCAATCTTGCCCATGCGCAACTGCAACTCAGACACATCACAGCTAGTTAGCTCCTTGTCCTTGAGTGAGTCCAGGAAATTGAGGAAACCGGTCAAGCGACCCTTGAAACTGCCTCGCTTCTTAATTAAATCCCTTTCCTCAGACATATTGGGAGACGAGTGTGGTCAACCTGGAATTTATACAGGAATACAATAAATCAAACGAGCAATATAATATAAATACACACCTAGCTATATTCTATACACTTTTTGAATGCAAAGCAAACTACACAAATTAATGTCTACCTACAGTAAAATGTAAAACCTAAACCCAGTTTAACTTATTTTATTTTAATATTTAACATTGATTAACGAATAAATAGGCACAACTGACACTAATTTTAATCTATGTTAACCACATAAATTATTCTAAATGCTAACTATAATTTATAACAATGACTTGTAATAATATCTAAAACTCTCAATTTTTATTATGTTAAGATACTTGCAAACAATTATCACCACTGTTAAGCAGATTTGTAATTAGTTACAGCTTTATATCATTGTAAGTTTAATTGATGTAGCAACAAGCTAACTATACTGTTATAAGTATGATTTTAAACTTAACGTTACTGTAAAATAAAATACTAATCACAATGTAAGAAGTACCTAATGATTTTAATCTAACACAATAAAATACGTAGTAAATACAATAAATTAGTACTGACCTGATTATGACTATTTACTTATACTACCTGAGTGTTGGGTGACGATATTAGTGTAATTATTACTGTACACCACTATTTAACTTAGCTTGAAATCAATCCGATTCACCGGCAATTAACCTCCACTCCACGTGGATGTTAGTTTTATCCTTTTTCTTGATTAAAACCGCTGATCTTCTTCAGATTATATTTTATCCGGTTCGTAATGGACCATGTGCGAGAATAAGGAATATTCCGGAAACAAATAAACTATGGATGCTCAATGCAAAGTTAAAGAAATTTATTCGGTGTTAACAGTTTGAGGTCTTTAGAACAAGTGCCGTGTCATTGTGACCGGACAAATTACGACTAATTAACGGAGTTTGGACATTTTGCTGCTATGAGATATTCTTCAGGCGTTTAAAGATGAGAAGTGTCTATCTTGCAGTAGATCGACACAGGCTGATGATGATGATGATGATGATGACGCTCCAACAATAGCGTTTAATCGATATTAAACCTAGTAATAGTCCTAAAACTATTTTAGATCGCGTTTTGGAATAAGACGGTGGGATTTTAATTTTATTTTAATCTGTCCTAGCTCAGAGGACACCGGTGTCCTCTCACATCCACGCCACTATAGGCCTTAATTCCGATGTTTAGAGTCTACTTTTGTATGAACAAGTTGGGTAGTTGTGGATCGAAGTGTTAAGATCTGATATACAATGAGGTGGTCAATAAAATGCATTATGTACACTTTATGACATAAAAATGTAATGTTGGACAGAAAGGTCTTTTAGCGCCCGGTGTGCCTGGTAGTCTCCTTTTAAACGACTTCAAAAAAAAAGAAATTCTCAATTCGTTGGAATCATTTTTATCTATGTTCCTCGCTGGCGCCTGGACCGATTTGGATTTTTTTTTTTTTTGTTTGTTTGAAAGGGTATATTGCATATAATCGATAACGCGAGAGAAATCTTAAATTTTTACAGGCACACTTGTAATGGTTATATTTTATAAATACATTACTATAGAACTTGCACAATATTCGGGCTGAGGGGTTATAAGAGAAATTGAATGGAACAAAATTTGTTTTATCCTCAAGATCTGGCAGATACCCGAACGACGTACCCTAACATTATGAAGAAGATCCTCACCTGTTCAGCAAAAGCCAAGTTTCTCAGTTCCCAAGAGAGCTGGAAGGCTGTCAGAATAGGATCGGTTGAAGACAAGGCTATTAGCGATGGCGACGCCAACGCCCTGTATTCGTTGAGTCGAGCCAGTGAATGTCGGAGGGAGTCCTCTGTAGACTCACGGATACATTCCTCACAACCACACCTGAAAACAATCTGTAAAGTCAAAATTCAATGTTCAATGATCAAGCTATGCTTAGCTCGTGACTAGACGGTGTTGAGTGATAGTTGTGGAATATATATATTATTATTTATTTTTTTATTCATAGTATAAACTGGTATAAACATATAAATTAGATTTTTAAATATTAAAAAAAAATATTTAAAAATATAAACAATAGGGTCCAAGCTACCAGCGGAGAGGTATATAATTTTTTTTAATTTTTTTTATTGTACAGTCACGAAAATGACTCGTAGGTTCGATTTCCGAACGGAAAAAATATTTGTATGGCTTACACATAGTTGTTCCGGTTCTGGGTGTCTTGCATTTGTGAGTTTACATATTTGTGAACATACCCACTATACAGGAGCTAGTGTGAGGCAAGAGTAAAAAAAACAGGCCAATGTTCACCCGTGCCTATTTTGATTGATTAAACTTTACAAGACAAGTTTACATCAAATAAAAAAAGAGACCATTACTTCGTTTTTAGTATATAATAACAACATGTTCGGCGGCAGCTGAAAGAACATAAAGGAGGTCCTATATTCAAGCCTGAATAAAATACCAACGGTTCTTACTTTATTTATTATCTCATCTGAATTACCATAAACTCCAGAGTCCTTTACGGACTTGCTGATTACAGAGTATCTGACAAAAAGTCTACCAAACATTATGTGTTTTTCGGTCTGGCCGTTACAATTGAAGCTGCTTTTGATACAGAACTCCTATTTTGAGCAATAGGCAAAACACAAGTCATCAAATCTAGCTAGCCTGGCTGCATACGGGCCACACGCGGCAACTATAATTGCTGCTAACTGAAACTAGAAGCATCTACAAAGCTAACTGCACGCGACAGTTAGTTGTGGTCGATGGTAGACATTAACGCTCTAACATATCTAAATAATTCTATATTCATAAACATTATTTCAAAAGGACCACGTGCGTTTTATGTATTTGATTTGAAATGGTTGGAAAGAAGGAAAAGGGCAGTCGGCGTTTTGTGTTGGCGTATTATGAACTAAAATACCGATTTTAGTGGCCACATGAAGCGAGTAGTGGCGATCGGTAGCATGTGATGACCTCTGGTGTCATAATATGCTAAAGGAAATAGATCGGTGAATAGAATAGAATAAACTTTATTGACACCGTTTTGTGGTTGTGGTCGGTGGTCCGTCTACAGCCAGGCTAAGACAAACCTTTACTTCTTTTTGCAAGTTAAGGGTGATGATCGTAAAGACTTACTTAACGTCGTGAGGGTTGGGTAGCGTGGCTCCGCGGTCGAGCAGGATCTTGATGATCTCGTAGTTGTTTTTGTGTGCTGCTAACATCAGTGGCGTTATGTCCGGTGTGAACATTGCCGTGTTGGGGTCTACTTTCTGCCAACTCTATATGTAGAAGAATGAAGGAAATTAGATATAATTTTCCTACGATATTTTTGAAATAGTGTGTCAAGATTTGCAGTTAATATAATGTTAACCAGAATTTCAGCTAACGACTGCAAAATTGAAAAAAAAAATCGATGATTATGGATGTCGAGGCTGTGGAGATTTATTTTAAAGTAAGGTGCTAGGGCCCCGGAACGCAAAGAGCAACTGAAAGACACAGGTGAGTTTTAATCAGCAAAGTTTGACACGCTGGAGAAGTTGTTTGATGACTTTCCACCTCCAAAGGGAAAATGGGAACCCTGGTGCGTTCATTTTGACTTGTTCTTCTGGTGGGGCGACTGTCGCAGGATACGGAGATTACCTGTCGCATCGACTTGCGGCAGGTCCCACAACCCTTAGGGGCCGAAAGCCCGAAACGCTCCGCGTTGCGGGGCCCTCGCCGCACCGCTAAAATCGGCAGTGACACCCGACATACGAAAAATATTAGAGTTTGCACCGCAGCGCAAATTCCAGCTTTAATACGTCATACTTGTTAACAATGATGTAGTTTGTATTACACTCAAAAATCACGAGGAACTGGTTATCCTAAAGTACGACAGTAAAACACTCTTTTTCGCGACGCCGCAACGCAACATTCTGCGGCGGGCGCCACTGCCGATTTTAGCGGCGCGGCGCCGCATCGCGGTTGTGTGTTTCGGCCCTTAGATATCTTAAGCGATGTCGCGCAAGACTTGTTTTCATGTAACAGAGTCGCAGAACAAACGTCCCCTAGTGAAAACGCGGCTTTATGTTATTCGCCGAACAAAAGAGAACGAAAAACAATAAAATAAAATAAATGCGTTTTCGTATGTGCAGCTTATTCATACTTTGGTGCTTCGCTGTCGTGTACCTCAACTAGAGATGAACAAAACCTTCGTAGTGTTCTTAGATTTACTTTTAAGGCTCCGTACAAAAAGAAAAAAAACCCAACCCTTATACGATTACTTTGTTGACCATCTGTCTGTCTGTCTGTTAAGATCCTTTATCCCAGGAACGCGTAGAGGTATTGAGTTGAAATTAAGCCATACACTCAGCTCTGCGGTCCCTTGAAGCTGTGTAAAAATCAAACTTCTAAATTAACGCAAAAACATACACTTCGACACTCTCAAGGGAATCAAAATTAATAAGGGACTTCCCGTTGATCTAGAATCCTGAAACTTGGCTTGAAGCAAGGTCTCATAGCACAAGTTTAGCAAAAAATCTAAAAACTGTATATTTGTAGTTACGTCACGAAAAAAAATTGCGATTCGGAAAAATCTTCGTAACTCAATTCGGGAATTGAACTGTTTTCAAAGGTAAGTTTGTATAGAACCCTCAGTGCGCGAGTCCGACTCACACTTGGCGTTTTTCCTTCTTCAGAGCTGTTACACTCTTGACAGAGTGATCGTGATCGCTTTGAAGCACCTAATTCAACGTGTAACTCGATTATTTATGCAGCGCCATAAAAACCAAACAAAGTTAAAATACTCACGTAAGGCTCATTCTCCTTATGAATCAGCTCTTCATGCTCCAACAGTAGTTCCACAGCCTCCACAAACTCAGCATTAATGGCCTGCAGCAGAGCGTCTTTGGTCTCCACACCCATGATAACGAGCAGCTCAACCATCTCTAGGTTTTCTCCATCGATGGCCAGGGTCAGAGCCCCACGACCCAGGGAGTCTACGCAGTTGATCTCTATGTGCTTTTTACGGTGAGCTTTTTGGAGAATTCTGTTGATATATTGAATAAATAGATGTAGTTATGACGTAGTTATTCAAGGTTTTATTTTAAACTATAGGTTTTATATCAAACTACCTAATTATAAAGGCGAAAGAGTGCGTCTTCACGTTCGATCGGCTAAACGGATTTCGGTAAAACTTATTTAAAAAGTATCCTATGACTTTCGTGAAATATGTTGCCATTTAATAGAGTTAGACAAAATCGGAGGTTGTATTGACGCTTGTGATGATTATAGTTTATGTATTTGCAAAATGCAAAAAAAAAAGTTAAGAAAATTTGAATTTTGCGGGCTGCCTTGGCGCTTTCATCTGAACAGTGTCTTTAGTTTAAAAAAGTAGTATAGAACCAACTTTGAAATCCAGACTAATATTATAAACTAGCGACCTAGCTTCGCATGGGTGTAATGGTGATATTAATGCATGTATTACATATATATATAAACCTTCCTCTTGAATCACCCCATTTATGAAAAAAAAACCGCATCAAAATTCGTTGCGGAGCTTTAAAAATCTAAGCATACATAGGGACAGACAGCGCGAGCGGGAAGCGACTTTGTTTTATATACGAGGTAGTGATGTGGAATGAATGTCTGTCTGTTACGCTTTCATGCTCAAACTTACAGAACCGATTTTGATAAAAGTTTAATGGGTAAGTTCGAGGAGGACATATGCTACTTTTTTCTGGCTTCGATTTCATGTCTGATATTTACCCGGACGAAGTCGCAGGAAAAAGCTAACATAAAAACGTCTGCAATAAAACTCAGTTCAAAAGCAGCGTCAAAAACTCTAGTCAATTTTCCTAATATTGGATTGCCAGAAATCCTACCTATTCAATGCTCAATGCTAAAAATTGACGCATTCATATTTCATGAATACAGTTCGACAAAGTTAATTCCTAAGGTAATCCGATTAACTACAGTTTCCAATGTCAACAATCGGATTATGTTGCCTACGTATTAAAAGTCATTAAGTTTGCTGAGGGTAGGCAGCGGCCATTTTGTTCTTTAATCATTTTTTTTTCGGTGGGAAATTATCGTAGCGGTCCTGAGGCCCTACCACGAGCACTGCTCTGGTTGAAACGAGGGGGAATGTCAGACTTTTACTGACTAAAGCCCACCTGGGTTCCTTCTGCTTAGGCGCAAAACATCTCTTTCGCAAAATGTCTACTAGTCGTAAAACGTACCATAATGTTGCTTTCGCAGAATTATTATTTCTACAAAAAGAGACTGATTCTGCGAAAAAGGCTTTGTGAACAAGCGACTTTCTCACAATGCCTGTTTCGCAGAATGTCTCTTTCGAAAAATGTCGCGTTAGTAACTTAAGTAGTATCTTAGAATAAAATTATCAAGGTGGTCTTTGAATACAAAAGGTAACTGAAGGAACATAGGTGCGGTTATTCGTCAGCAAAAGTCCTGACACTGCTCTCTTTCCACCCAGAGTAGGAGGAGTTATTAGATATATTCCCACAAAAAAGGCACGTCCAATGTAAGCCAATAAAAAAGTCTAACGCAGCAGTAATTAAAATTCAATGTGTTCATAATGAACCCAGCTACTCCAAGTCATTCATTGAATCGGGAACAATATCCCTCCTCCCACGCTCCCCTACTTCATAATTGAATGGCAAGATATTTTCCACAAAAAATGACATAAGCCAATTTATTTTTACCAAAGTACATTACCTCTGTTTATTTCAGCTTCTAAATATAATTCGATGCGAGTTGAATTTGGTCAAACAAAAATTTTTTAATTCAATTTCATTTATAAGTTCATAAAAATAGACTTTATAAAACGATCATCGGAAAGCTACTTGTTGACTTGAAAAGGTTTCCAATAATGAGATCTTTAATATAATTGATAGGCTGTACATTATTTTTCCTGTACCTTATTTAAAGCTTAGAAGAAATCGTAGACAGTTTTATCTCAAAGATCCAAAAAGTGGGAGTTTCGTATTATTATCAAATATAGTAGAAAGTTTACCACAAGTTTTTTAATATTACGAAACTTAAAACTTTTCCTCTGTGTGTAAAATAAAGTCTTATTTGATGACGGCGAAGTTAGGTGGAATCTTTAGAATTCGAATCGAAGTTTAAAGAATCGATTCAGTAATAAACCGAGTTCTTACAGCGATAATCTGTACCGCTACAATGTTTTTCATGACTAGTGAAAAATCGGGCGTACCTATTACATTCTCGATTTGAAGTTTCTGAGATTGATTCATAGAATCGATGCATTGTTTAAGATCGACATGTCGTAGGAACGCTAAGCGTATCGTACGTAAACGTGCAATTTGGCTTCACATTTTTTTGACTGACCGACATTTTGACTATTCGAAAGTGCCTGTAAATGGTCTATTTGAAATGAATACTTTTGATTTAGCAACGTTTCAGTCCGGTCATCTATTACTAATATGGGTTAGAAATGTTTTCTCTGAAAAAATTTAGAATCGTATTTATAAAATATTTGTACGGCTTGCGAGGTAAAATATGCATAGTTACAGTGAAAGTTTTGTATAAGAGCAAATGTGTATATATCTATGTTATGTCAGTTAGTACCATGTAAAGTTTGAATTCCTGTTTTACCCCCTGTTGAGGGTGTGGAATTATGGTAAAAAACGCAGAGTTGAGTAAAAAGGAAGCCTAGTATAATTTCGCAATCGTAGTCTCAGTAGTGGCTGTGCGTTGATATATCAGTCAGTCAGTTTCTCCTTTTGTCTATAGAAAATGTTGACTTACCGTCTCACATTACCCATGTCTCCTCTCTCGACGGCCAGGAGGTACTTCTTCTCCTCCAGGGTTAGGGGCTTGGGCAGCGTGGGCAGATCCATCGGCTTCCGGACACATTCTAGTTCGGGGTCACCCTTTATAAAAAGAAGTTATGAAAAACAGAATTTAGCAAAATTACCACTTAAAAACCCTTTTTAAAATATAATTTAAGTAGTTTCAAAACAAATCGACTAATTGATTAATTAAAACAAATAAAAAAGAGTATGTTTACAAATAAATTATTAAGTATTAATAACTTCGAGAATCCCGCTTTTTTGCACGAATTTTCTAAATTCAAAAATAAATATTTTTCTATTATGTTTTCTGGCTTAGATACTAAGTCCTTTAAAAAATGTCTTCGTATGAATAGAATTAGAATATGGATGTAGGTACACGTTTTAATGTTTACAGACAAGTACACTTGGCGTCAAATACTAAATTTGACAGCAAATGTACTTGCACTTGCTGTCTGTTACTTACGCTTACTGTTGTAGTACACTTGCTGTCAAATACTAGATTTGACAGCAAATTTACTTGTATCAAGTCAAGCTCCTCCGCAAACTTCGCTAAGGTAATCAACACTACAATAAAATTCTCAGCTCAATTTATCGAGATCGCACCTATTTCAATGATCCTACTTAATATCCAGTTGCGCAGACATTTGAAATATACCAATTTTACGCCACAATATCCACTGGCAATAAATTTGCGAATATTTAAATAGCCACTGAATTTCGCTCGGAAAATCCGACAAAAAAAATAATCATCAGAATTTATTCTCAGTATCGAGAATTTTCCTCGATACATTTTTGATACATTATCTAAAATATATAATATAAAAGCGAAATACCACTCACTGATTAACCTTTTGAATACCGTTATTAGAAACACAATAGAAAGACAATAGGTGTGCGGACACCGGTGTTCTCTTGGGGTATCACAGTCTCGAAATCTCGGGATTTGTCATTGGATGGTTTTACCTACCATAAAAAAAAACACCTACAAACTTAAAATTTGGCAGGTAGGTTCCTTACAGGGTGTAGACGTCCGCTAAGAACGAATTTTACCAAACTCTACCCCTAAGGGGGTAAACCGACTTTCACGCGAGCGAAGCCGCTGGCAGAAGCTAGTGCTTCATAAATATTAGAATGCGTTACATCCGTATTCTAATGGAAAACAGAGTACTTACTGTACTATTCTGTTTCAAAAACCAAAATACTTTTTAAACTTGACACTGGCCATACACAAACCGTGAAAATCCAAAAGAAAAAAAAAACATTGAATTTAGAACAATGAGGTTTTAATCTCCGAGGACACTCTCAGTTGCGTGTATTGTATTTCCTTTTTCATAAAATTTAACAATTTTTATAATCCTCGACATACAAGTTAACCGATTTTTGTTCTAAATTGAACTGCTGTGCGTAACCAGAGTAACGGATTTAACTTATGTGCCGTGTACTATACATAGTTACATACATAATTAAAAAAAGGAATCAAACAAAAAATCCATATTCATTGAGTTTGTATTCTCTGATTTTGAATAAATCGCAGTTTCCATATATTTTTTGACTATTTCTATGTTTCCATATTTTAGGTACAGAAAATTTGATTGTGTACGAATGTACAAACGACTCAAAATCAGGGAATATACTTGCCTACTTGCCTACCTAAGGAGAAGTTCTCTTCTTACGCTAAGTTTGAGGTTTATTTATGAGTATGGAGTGTTCATACTTACGGACTCGAGGTCCTTCTTTTCGGCCATTTCGGCGGCTTACCCCACGGTGATGTGGAGCGGCGTCCGCCCCCTCAGGCAGACTGCTTACCTACAAACTGGAAACACTCTACATATTATCTCTATATCTATATTATCATACACACATCTTTCAATTATTTTGCTACACCAACTGTCTACCTATTTAGATAGCTGGAACGTTCTCCTAAACCTTAAAATTTTAGATACCCATTCAATTTCATTTGTTTTTAAATCTCAAAGGATATCTCCTTTCTATCTATCGATTTGATTTGCTGTAGTTATTGTGGTTCTTACATCACGGCAGGTGATTTGACGGTAGATTTTCTGGTCTAGGACGCTCTTGATAGGATTTGAGGAAACCTGTACAGGTGGTAAACGTACATAGAATTAAACTGAACGTTGCTTAAAGCTATGATCACCACCATTTATCAAGGAATTGGAAATTGAAGGGCTAATAGTGCAAAAAGAGAACACGTACGATCCGAGTATCTGGCAAGGCAACGACTAGGTATGTTTATTAAACTTATTCGTGTGTACTAAACATATTGTGTAAAATTATTCGTATTATTAGAAGCAAGACCAAACGTGGGTAAAATGCGTGATATTCAAGTCACTTATTGGTCGGCGGCAGCGATCTCTCGCGCCGAGCCTTGGTACAGGCCATGGTCTGAAGCGAGGAGGTCGCCTCCTTCTGCGAAGCAGTAATGCTACAAAGGAGGAGGCTGACCGCGTGAGGCAACAGCGCTCACTCCCCAGCGGCCGCCGGAATTCCAATCCCGAATTCTGGCCACTGTAGGCGCGGGCTTGCAGTCGGCGAGCAATGGGTAGCTCGCTGTCCGACCGTCCGGTAACCGTCCGGACCGAGACAAGTCGTCGACGGCGCCTACTGTTCCCGCGCGCCTCAATGGGATGTTAGCAAACCGTGTGGGCCCAGCAGGGTCGAAGCCTACTGGGGCCAAGGGTCTGTTTCTGAAAGGAAGGTGAAAGGCAATGAAGGAACGGGGTGGGTTTTTTAGTCAGTAAAAAATCTGACACTATCTCCCGGTCTGCCCAAGGGCGGAAGATGTCATCGGATGATTTTCCCCACCAAAAAAAGTCACTTGTTGGTAATGTGTATTTGATAAGCTCTTGTTGACCGATGTTAAATGAATACTGTCTGATTTACACTCACAGTGAGACATAATTAGCTCAAATAACGTATAATTCGACCTTTGGGCCTCGAAATAGTTTTACCGTCGTAGCCCTGGAACGCAATGGACAACTAAAGGAACATATGTGGGTTTTAGTAACTAAGTAAAAGTACTCCCTCTTGCTTCACCCAGAGTGGCAGTGTTTAATTATGACTTCCAACCGAACAAAGGTTCGAGTTCATCATATTATTATAAATGAGATCCTAAATTTGTACAGCACTAAAGTACAGACAGCGTCATCAACTGGTTGTCGCCCTTTATGAGGTATTTTAACGCGAGAGGGGTACCCAATTGATGCAGTTGTCTGTACCTAATCTATTTAAGTATCTGAAGGCACTTGCGGGAACAAACAATCTGCATACTTTCACAGGACTGCAATGCTACCACGAACTCTTAACGCCATCCATTTTACTACCTAAACTGAATTATTATGGGATGGAGCCAGATAGGGTACCATAAATCATCCCTTTTTCTCACTCGTAAGCTTGACACTTTAACACATCATGGTACTCCCAGGAGACTTAGCACAACACTCAACACAGCAGAGATGCATTAAGGGCTCGTGGTCTGAGCCTCTGGTCCCTAAATCACTCCTTTATTCGTCTTGAACCCAGTTTCAACACTACCAAAAATATACAGGACCTGTGGCCATTTTTCGATCAGTAGCAGCCAACTCCATCAACAAGACCGTGTCCACCAGCCAAAGGCCACTCGGACGCACGAAGCCAAACAAGCACATATACATAAACTGAAGATAATCTGCTTGACATGCCGATTACGACCGTCACCTACATACGCCCTGACATAACCTTACAGTATCTAGTAATTCAATTGATGAGCATGCTGGTGTCCTACTTCTGAAGTGTGTTGATAGGGAAAAGAGGCTTAGATGGTATTAGTATAATGATAAGCGTAGTCAGCTGAGTTAGTAATGTTCCCACTGCTGGGACTCAGGCCTCTCCTCTAGGAGAATGGGCTGTAATCTACCACGTGGGCCCAGTACAGATTGGTATCCACCAATCTGTGTCTTCGAATTTTTGGTTCAAGAACAGCCCTTTTCTCTAGTATGTTTTCGGTCACCGTCTTGAGAGCAGTGAAGATGCAATAAGCAATATAACATACCTGTTGCGATTCCTAATCCCTATACATATATTCCGGCTTAGCTTCAGGAATTAATAGCTGATCTGACAGACGTTGTTCTGCCAAGTAAATGATTAAAAAAACACGCGCACTTAGGGTTCCGTACAAACATATCTATGTAAATAGTTCGATTCCCAAATCGAGCCTCGAAGATTTTTCCAAGTCACAAAAAAATGAGTTTTTTTTTGTGACGTACTATCAAATTTGCTGTTTTTAGATTTATTCCTATAGCTGTGCTATACTACCTTGCTTTATGCCAAATTTCAGGATTTTAACGAGATGTAGCTACCCTATGAATTTTGATCCTTGAGTGTCGATATATACGTTTTTGCGACATAAACGGTCATATCTTTTTTTTGTTAATTTAGAAGTTTGATTTTTTCACAGCTTTAACCTAGACCTAAATATGTGGTTTTAATTTAAACTCGGCCCACACGTTTCCGAGATTAAAGGGTTTCTCTCGATAGACAGACAACAAGTAAGGGTACCGTTTTTTTCCTTTTTAAGTACGGAAACCCTTTTCTGGTTTTCAAAAAAAAAAAAAAAATGTACATTTCAACACTCTCAAGAAAATCAAAATGCATAGGGTACTTCCCGTTGACCTAAAATCTTGTTTCTTGCCTATATTTTATTATGTATGTATTTATGTATCTATCTAGTTTTAAGTATGTACTTTGTTTTTTCCCTCATTTGTTTAACTTTTTTTGTTACGCACCAAGTGCAACCCCACTTTATGTCCAGGCAATCTCTTTCCATCCCAGGTTGCCTGGAAGAGATCGCAGATAGCGATAAGGCCGCCCATTGTATGTTTGTTATTTAAGTCTCAAAAATGTATAATCTTTTTATCTTGGTGTACAATAAAGTATATATAAATAAATAAATAAATAAAATCCTGAAATCTCGCAAGAAGCAAGGTCTCATAGCATAATTATAGGGAAAAAATCTTTGCATCAATCAATTCGGGAATTGAACTATTTTCATAGGAACCCTCCGCGCGTGAGTCCACCTCGCACTTGCCCGATTTTTTTTATTGTGATAGGCTCGTGCTTGACCACGATCTCACTTGACTGTAACCGATAATGTGGTCAACGATGGAGTACGCTTGCCTACATGTAGCTTATTCACTCTTGACGTAAACACCCCTAAGATATAGCTATTAGGAAACAAGTCCACTCCTTTGCTATATACATAATCAGTGTTATCTACCAACTTGTCAAATCCAAAACTATTTTCTGAAAAGCCAATTAAAAATTCTAACATAAATATATAGAATCCCAGCCGAAAACAAACAAGGTTTTGACAGAAGGTTTCATAATAATGACACTGTAAATGTTAATTAACAAATGTGAATACGAACAAAATATGGCACTTTTTGATTCAAACGACATTCTCGCTCCAGCGCGCTGAAAGTTTTTTAGCGGGAGTTTTTGTAGCGCGGGATATGAAAATGAGTTTTTTATTCATTTGTTTTCAGTGACCTGCATTTCATGGGAAAATATTGGTTAGTTATTTTATGACTAGAATAATACTCTCAATGCATCGGTTAGTATATTAAAATTTCATCAACCTCGTGAAGAAACCAGAAACAAAAATTTGAAAATATGCGACATCCATCAATACGTATTGGGCCCGCTTGGAAAACATAAAACAAGAAAATAAAAACATTATACAACATTATTATTAGTATATTATGCGGAACCAGAATAGTTTGTTCAGAATCAGTAACTGAATCGATTCCAATAATTTTTTAATACACCTACTCGAAAACTGCCACGATTAGGTTCGACATGGCATGTATATTACCCACGTGCTTTTTTTAATTTATCACAATAAGGGCTTTTACATTCCTACTCCGTCATGGTCAAGGGTGGTTTTTTTTTAACATAGAAGCAGATATTTTTAAGGTTTTATTATTTAATGAAAATTTAAGAAGTGTTTTTGAAGAGAATAGAATAAATAAACATGATTACTTACACAATAATTTGTTTTGCCAACAAATTAACATTTATTGGCGTTCTAAATTAAAAAATATTTGAATTTCTATTTTTATTAATATTAGGATGTTTGATGCCTTTCCTTCTCCTTCAACATGCAAAGGTTAAACGTGGGAAAAAATGTCTATTAAATATTATTATCTAATCTATTTATTTGTGTTATTTGCGAAAAAAAAATTGAATTTAAGATTTAAAGAGAATTCTCAAGATACTACGCCGCTGCCGCCAAATATTGTGATTAAGGTAAACAATACTTGTGATAGCCTGCTGCCATTTAAATCAAAACTTAAATATAAGGCGACTTTGAAAAAAATTCCTAAGTACAAAATAAACCAAAATGAGTTGTAATTTTCAGAGAAAGTATTTCTTCATAAGTGTATTGAAAAACGTCGTTTGATACACGTGCAAAATTGTCAATGCAGCCCTCGGCTCCATAACACACTCGTCTTCGGCTCGTGCGAATTTCGCCTCGGTCGCAATGACAAACTTTCTGCACTTGTATCAAAATATCTAATTTACACCATGTTAGATTTTTTCCCAAAAATATTTTAAAAATTTCACGAGTTGGACACCACCGACGCCATACCGACGCAGAGTACAATACAGGTCATGACAGGTCATACCGGGCATTAGGTGCCAGCGCACAGCTGGAAGCGGGAGTAAAACCACCCCTCAGTCTCCGTGGATGGCCTGGAGACCATATTTTTGTTCGAACAACCAGGTAACATACAAGCTTATAACTTCGTGATTTTTCATGATACAATTATAAAATTTTGCACATATATTCTTTACATAATAAAAAAACGGTAATTTAAAAAACTAAAAAACCCGACTGCTTTTCTGAGCATTCATGAAAATCTGGCAGTCGGGACCCATTCTAGAATTGAGAGCACATACCTATATTACATTGCAGATTACTCCAATCTATTGACTAGACGGTTGACTTTCTAGAATGGGTCCCGACGGCCAGATTTTCTTGTTTTAGGGTTTTTTCATGAATGCTCAGAAAAGCAGTCGGGTTTTTTAGTTTTTTAAATTACCGTTTTTTTATTTTTTATTTTTTTTACTTTTATTTTATTACGATATCACTTTCAAAGTAATTACGAATCTTAAGACACCTCTCAAACTAAAATCCATCGAGCCGTTCAGGTCGCAGAGCGTGCCAAACATTTGAATTTGGCGCTAAAAATCCGCCATTTTGCTTTTTTTTTATTTTGATATACCCAGTGTCACTCTCACAGTAAATACGAATCTAACGACACCTCTCAAGCTAAAATCCATCGAGCCGTTCAGGCTGCAGAGCGTGCCAAACAATTATACATACATACATACATACTTACATACATACATACTCTCGAAAAACATAACCCTCCTTCTGGCACAGTCGGGTAAATACTAGACAAGTGTTTCGGGTTTCGCATATACAAAAAATAATGTTGTATATTGGTGACTACGGCTTTTCTTTTTGTTCTATTCTTATATCTACAGAAACCTAGTTTATTTCAGCTTCCTGAAAATCTTATTTCATACTGTCTTTTTCAGTTTCTTTTTTTTTTGTCGTAGTCGGTCTGTCGCTCTCTTGAACCGGTTAGCCCTGCGGCGCGTTTTATGGCGGTAAATCCCCTCTTTGAGGTGAGGCTGGAAAGACATCACGGCCTTCTCACCTTCTGCAGATCCTTACCGGACATGGCAAGTTTGGGAGGTCCCTGCACCGGAATCGTGGGGAAGAAATCGCCCGCGTGTCACCATTGTGTGGACCGCTCGGAGGACAGGGTGGAGCATACGGTTAACATGTGCCCCGCTTGGGCGGAGTCCAGCCGAACGCGTGAAAGAAAACGGACTTCCTCACGCCCTTGCTACCGTGATCTTGACCCCAATTTCAAGCCAATGCAGGCGTGGACTTGCGGACGGCGATGGGTTATCGGTCTATAGGTTGAAAGAAAAATCGGTTCTGGAAAGCAAGGCAAAGAAGGAACATGTGAGTGAGTTTCAGTCAGTAAAACTCTGACAAGCCCTCCCGCTCCGACCTATAACGAGACAAGTCATTGGATGATTTACCAACTAAAAAAATCTACGGCACGCTACCCAAAGGCACCAGCTGTGCCGATTAAGTATAGCGCTGTTGCCAAGCCACCCAGCTTAGATGGCCTAGGCACCCGCTAATGCGTTTCACCTTCACCTACTTAGAATGAGATCCAGCCAAAGCCATTGAAATGCGTGTAAGTACACACAATAATTCTGACATGAACTACATGTATTAGAATTGAAATTTTAGCTTGAAATATGAATGTGGTGTCTTATTACGTTTCAATTAGTAAGCAACTGTTAAAATCCAGCTGTGTTCCTTCATTTGACTTTTGCGTCCTAGAACCGTGGTAATCTTTGGAACAATTCCGCAGTTGCAGAAAGTGCGGTGCGTTTATCGTAGATTTTTGGACTCAGGTACAATTTGAAATGGTTTCAGCTGTCATGCACTGGCATGGTGTCCCGACCAGCGCGACATGGTGTGACCAACCGTTTACGTTAAGACTGACGGCGATTCTCCGTCTTTTTAAACGACTTCGAAAAACGTATTCGGCTGTATGTATTTTTTTTTTATGTATGTTCATCGATATCTCGATCAATTGTGGACCGATTGTGAAAATTTTTGTTTTGATTGAAAAATTATTCTCTCGAATTGGTCCTTTGGTTGGTTTGATCTGATGATGAACTTCGAAGATATTGAACGGAACTCTTCAAAAAAATCATAGCAGAACTGTCGTATCAAGTAAAACTGCTCTGTTTATATATGTACCCAGTGAATTAATGAAAGAAGAAGGGGAGGGATACATAGAACTATTCAGATGATGAAGCCGGAAAGTAGGTAGCACCCTACTTTGAATTACGTAATTTCACAACAAAACAAAGTACTTGTATATTTGAACATACTAGTTCAAATAAACAAGTTCTAAAAATATATATTTCTTAATTGACTTTTAATTGAAATTAATACTTGGCTGCGGTCCCTCCTGATGGTAAGCAGTGATGCATAGTGAGGCACATTGCATTGCAATATAGCAAAATATTATACCTAATGCTCCAGGATATCGCAGACATACAAACAGAAAAGCTCATTTTACGTCAGTTGAAATTTTTTTGGTCAGATAGATCGTATGTGTGACCGTCAAAATGGAGGGACCAAGTCTCGGATGTCCGTCAAATATATATAAAAAATTAGTACCATTAATCTACTATTTGTGCCTTTGCTAAAAATTTAGCTACCTCTTCATTTACATAATTACCTTAATAAAATGTTGGTCCCGCCATTATAATGTTTGCACTTTCTGGATGTATTTTCGTCAAAATATAAAAAAATAACACTAGGCGGCCTTGTAAAATGAAGTTAGATTTTTAACTTTTGATTTTAGCACTCAAATTCAGAACATACTCCAAGACACTTCGCCTGCGATAATTCCAGATTAGTCAAACAAAACAAAACTGACAACTATAAAAAAAGTACTTACGAGATGAAACGAACGCCGTGGCTGACGCGACGCCACTCCTACGCGGCCGCCATCCCCCCGCGCTCTTATACCTCCCTTATGATCCAATTATACGACTGTCGACTGCCAAATGAACCGGTTTGATGCCGATCGGCACCACGTGGTTGTATGTATACAAGTTTTTAGAATTCCAGAGCGCCTCGAGTTCTCATTGTGTTACTTTGGCGCTCTTTCGCTTCCAGCAATAGCATTTTGTTTCAAAAAGTCCCCTCTATAAGGAGTGGCAAGAGAGGCGCCACGGCGTCTACTTTCCGTCTGACGAAGGACCTCACTGGACGGGTCAATTTCGGGAGGTTCCTTTAACGAATTCAGGCACGGCACACGGTGAAGCTTACGGTTGAAGTCTGTCCCGCTTGGGCGAAGCTCCGCCATGTCTTCGTGGATGCGATTGGCTGGAGCGACTCAGTATCGAGTTGAATAGAAAAATAAATGGAGCCCAGATAGTCCTATCGTTTCCGCAGGACGCGTCGAACGCTCCCTTGTGGCTTTTCTCATTTTTTAGCTTTTTCTTTGAGAAGTTGCAGTGGTTGACAATAGTAGACATGGCGGGCCTATCCAAAACTGGTTTCCCATCCCTGCTTTTATCTTACGAGACAGTCAGACAGCACAATCAAAGTCCTAATTATTATTTTTTTTACTGCGCCAAACTAGAAATTTCTTCCTGTATCGTGGGTGCGTTTACAAACATACAAACTCACAAACATAAACACCCACACCCGGAACAACTAGGTACTTGCAGATCTAACTAATATTTGTTTCGTGCGGGGATCGAACCCGCGACACGCTGCGCAGCAGTCGATCACTCAGCCATTATACCAACCGTGTCGTCAAAAATTAATATTATATAATAAATATTATGGCCTACAGAAGCTATAGATGGTTGTTCCGAATCTGGTTGTCTTGTATATGTACGTTTATATGTTTGTGAACACACGATACAGGAATATTTCCTGGTGTGGGCCAAATCCTACGGGTGTAGTAAGTAAGGCTTTAATAAATGTATAAATCTGAATTAAAAAATCTGTAAAACATTCACAAATGTGGTCATAATCATAATAAAACAATAAAAAATATATTTTATTTCGTGTTTTATGACTTTGTTGGCTATTAGACAACAGACGTGTCGCCAGATGTCTGACATTTTCATGCCCTGAAATTCAGTGATCTGTAAATATGGAGCAATCCGATTTGGCTGGATTTAAATTATACCTATATTTTTACTAGCGATCTGCCCCAACTTCGCAGAGTCGTTGCAAACGTATGGAATTATAATATGTACTTATATCAATACTAGCTTTTGCCCGCGGCTTCGCTCTGGCTCTGCTCTACTCAATCCCTCTCTACCCTATTCTACCCTACTCTCCTACTCTACCCTACCCTACTCTACTCTACCCTACTCTACTCTACCTTATACCAATAAATGAGCAGGTTATTTTTTCATCACTGGATAAAAATTATCCTATGTCCTTCTCCCGGCTCTAATCTACCTTCCGACCAATTTTCAGCCAAATCGGTTTAGCCGTTCTTAATTTATAAATAGTGTAACTAACACGAATTTCTTTTATATATATTTATATAGATTTAAACCTTCGTCAAGAATCACTATGACTATTGGTGAAAACCACCTGAAATTTCGTTCAGTACCTTGTGAGTTTCTTGCAAACAGACGGTTTTTTTTTTTTTTTTGTAGGTAAAATCATCCAATGACAAATCCCGCCCTTGGGTGGGGCGGGAAATAGTGTCAGACTTTTACTGACTAAAAACCTACCCTTCCATTCCTTGCCTTTGTCCCGGGGCCCGTGGTGACACTCTCGCATAACCTTTGGTGCAAACAGACGGTGGACTTTGTTTTATATTATACTCGTATGTACTTGCTGTTTCCCGCAACTTCATCCGCGTCAAATAGGCTATAATCCAATGAAAGTCCCGTCAAATTATGTTTAACCGTTTCGAAGACGTATGCTGTAATTAGAAATTGCGTTCCTGCGGGAAAAATAAAAGTAAGGTGACCTGTCCAACAGCTAGCCACTTGTACACAATTACTCGTAACCATGCCTACAATTTGGTAAGAATGACGTCGCCGGTTTGTGTAATCGAACAACCAGATACCGAGGCGGCCCCGCTCCCCAGTTTGCTGCAAACTAACACTTACGTGGGCCATGAATAATGGGATGTTTTCTAACAGAAAAACATAAAAAAAACGGCCAAGTGCAAGTCGCACGAGTAGGGTTTTCGTACCGTCCAAAAAATAGCAAGAAAATCACGCTTGTTACAAATACATCATGTGTGAAAATTGCGACTATCTAACTAACACGGTTCATGAGATACAGCCAGGTTTTTTTTTTTTAAATAAGTAAGGGCGGACAGTGAAGTCTTAGTAATAGGGTCCGGGTCCGGGTACAGAACCTTAAAAAGTAATGCGAATACTCATTTCCTACCTACAACTTGTCTACAGCAGTAGATACTATTTAGTCTGATTTCGTGGTTGCACTTTACTGTATCTTATCTACACTTTGTTATTGATCGATGTTGAGGTAGAAATCACGAACACACAATTGTTTAATCGGGCTTGTAGACGGCGAACTATGGGTAGCTCGCTGTCCGACCGTCCGGCAACCGTCCGGACCGAGCCCTAGTCGTCGATGGCGCAGTACTGTTCCATGCACGTCTCAAGAAGTTGCCAGCTAACCGCCCTCCAGGGCCAAAGCCTACCGGGGCCATTGACCGGCTTCTGAAAGGAAGGTTCGGCCCCGGTATGAAGGGCAAAGAAGGAACGGGGTGGTTTTTTAGTCAGTTAAAGTCTGACACTATCTCTCGCTCCGCATAAGGGCGGGAGATGTCATTGGATGATTTTCCACACCAAAAAAAAACACTTGTTTGATAAGTTTTGGGATAATTTTGGTTCTAAAGACTATGTCTTGTAATAAATCTACAGGATCAATTTTCTTCAGTAAACACATTGATTTAAGTGAACACAAAGGTATTAACTGAAAATATCCACTTATAAAATTACTGTGATCCTTCACAAACGCTGGTATTTCACTCAAATTTCATTACCCACTTTACGATATCCAATAAAAGCGTAGTAATAATGGCTTAGCCATAATATTACTGCCTGTATACATGAATATTTTCTATCAAAAATAACGGACATATTTTTAATTCTAGTAGTCCGCAGTAAGCTTAGAAAATACCTAATCATAAATAGTCCATATAAGTAGGTCTAAGTCATAAAACATCTATATTAATATGTTCAACTAGCTTTTAATAGAAAGTTTACAAGCTAAGTTACTCAGCGATAACGTAGCATTCTACTGAAGATTCCACAAGTGCGTTTTTTAAAATCAGTCCAGATAATCAGTTTAAGAGTTTATTTATAAGGTACAAACAAAAATACAAACATTCCTCCTTATAAAATTAGTATAGAAGTATGGAGTTTGCTTGCGTGCTCGAATCAGTAATGAAGATATCCGCAGGAGAACTAAGGTTGCCGACATACGTACGTAGAATCGCCAGTGGCAATGGGCAGGGCACATTGCTCGCAGAACAGATGGCCGTTGGGGCCGAAAGGTTCTGGAGTGGCGGCCGTGTACAAGAAGACGCAGCGTTGAAAGGGCTCCTACAGGTTGGACCGATGAACTAGTAAAGGCTGCGGGAATCCGATGCGAGACGCACATGACCGTTCATTGTGGCGACATTTGAGGGAGGCCTATGTCCAACAGTGGACGTCTTTATGCTGAAATGATGATGATAGAAGTATAGTTTTTCTTTTTAGGGTTCCGTACCTCAAAAGGAAAAACGGATAACGGAACATTCATAAGATCTCTTTGTTGTCCGACTGTCTGTCTGTCTGTCAGAACTCTTTACATCGGAAACGCGTGGATGTATCCAGTTGAAATTAAAACCATATACACAGGTCTGCTGTCTCTTGAAGTTGTGGAAAAACCAAACTTCTAAGTTGACGGGAAAAAAAGATACGGCCGTTTATATCGCAAAAAAACGTATATTTCGACACTCAAGGGAATCGAAATTCATAGAGTACTTCCCGTTGACCTAGAATCCTGAAATTTAGCATAAAGCAAGGTCTTATAAAACAAGCTTAGGAAAAAATCTGTAAACTGTAAATTCGGATTCGAATCTTAAGTCAAGAGTGAATAGGTTTCTTCTAGGTAAGCGCGCTCCATCGTCGACCGTATCGTCGCATTCCATCAGGTGAGATAGCGGTCAAGCGCAAACCTATCAGTAATAATAATAAAAAATAAAAAATTCGGAAAAACATCCGCCTAATTCAATTCGGGAATATTCTGTTTTCATAGGTAAGTAATTTGTACAGAACCCTCAGTGTACGAGTCCGACTCGCTCTTGCCCGGTTTTTTTTTTTGAGGTGGGCTTTCTCCTGTTCTAAGGTGAAGTGTGATTTTTGCTCGCTACAACCCACCTGTATCCTTTGCGTTCTAGGGCTTTTTTACACACTTTTTCACGCACTTTTTTAAACGTTCCCGGAGCCTTAGCAGGCACCGGCCCTATTGGGCCTTCAGTTTTGTTGATAGTTTTTGAGGTGTGCGTGGAACACTATGCGCCGTCGATTCGGGCGTGGTACCGAACAAGCACGTGATACTCGTACCATGACGGCACGGTTGGCGCATTGGTTGAGCGATTGGCTGCTGCGCTATGGGTCGCGGATTCGATTCCCGCACGGAACAAGTATTCGTATGGCCTACAGATAGATGTTCCAGGTCTGGGTGTCTTGTGTATACGAGTTTACATGTAATGCACGACGTCAGCAAGCCCGCGTATACGGCAACCAGAAAAAGTACAGATTACTGTTTTTCTACAAACTGGTTCTGGTCTTCGATACCTACTAACTCATAATAAGATTTACAGATAATGAATAAGGTAATAGGTCACATGAATTGACCAATCACATTGGTAAATTCATGGTATGCTCCTCTTCACTCCTCCCAGCAACAGTCGTACTCGTATAACAACGACTCAGCTATATGTCGAGATGTGGGCACATGCACGTATTTCATGTCCGTGAACGGGCGCTGTCTGTTGAGCTGCCAGGTTTATTTTAATTATTATTATTGTTATTTATTTCTTTATTGCACGCTTTAACTTGTTTAAGGACAAAACATTTATAAAAAAATAAGTGTACAATAGGCGGTTTCATTGCACAGGGCAATTTCTACCAGACAACCTTTGGATGCACTGGAAGAAAGGAAAAGATTTGGGGTTGTCAGTGTACAACAATATAAATAATAGAAATTAAATTAAATTATTTATTAAATTTAATGTCCATATTATTTTTTTTTTTTCTAATCTCTCTTTATCGTATTAGCAGTTCTCACATATTAGCAGCGACAAGAAACATGTAACCGAGACATTTGTAATACATAACATGATTGAAAAGAGTCTCCATGGAGTTTCTTGCACATTCTTCTCCATAGAGACCTACGCTTTGGAACGTGCAATTTGCATCATTTTTTCTGACAGCCCGACTTCTTGACATTTCAAAAGTGCCTGTAAATGGTTTAGGTATTTGACATAAATGCTTAGAATCTTGAATCTTATTGAATGTTCTTGGCACCGAAAGTTTCAATAAATGAGGTTAAATAAAAAAGATCATAATCAAAATAAAAGAACAATTTAAAAATGTAAAACTTTATTACATGTCACAATTCAACATAAGGTACTGTACACACCGGACTACGGACATCTCGACTAGTGCAATTCCAGATATGTCACAATTACCTACAAACATACAGCTAGACAATTCACTTTATTATTCTATGGTACAAAAATACAATCAGGGAAATAGTTCGGGGCTATTGGCAAGGAAAAATTAATATTAAAGAACTCAAGTTAGTTTAGTGAATTATGTCACACGAATATCATAATTTACCATGTCCGGGACCCAACCGATCTTGTCACAATTGAATTTGTGAAAGTCTCCCACCCTAGTATCACATAAATACAATTTTATGGACTTACCAACAAAAGCATTTAAACCTTATGTGTATACTAATAGAGTTGGAAGTATATTTTTTTTCGTTATTAGCTGAAATTTAGCGTATTGTAATATTGCGTAAGTATTACTTAGATATAGATTTCATGAAACTTATGATTCCTACCACCGTTTTATCGAGATTGTTGAGCAGGTACCTACAGGCAAGTCAATTTTTAAATACCTCTTTTTTTAAATTAGATTTCTTACGATTAAGCGTGCGACAATAGATACGAAAATAAATATGTACCTAATAAATTTTTACAACAGCAAAATACCCTCATAATTTTTTTTTACGAACTGGTTCGTGTAAGGACAGAAACCTCTGAATTAGAAGTTATGTACTTACTTTTTGCAGAAAAAAAGGACTGACCAAAATTAAGATACTAATTCAAATATGTAAATCCAATTCCTTAAAATAAAAAAAGGTAACAACAAAGAATCAGAATAGCAACTTTTATCAATACTTTAACCTCATATTACCAACAAAAACTAAAGAATAATTTCCCTGATTATAAAAAAGCTACGGGTATTGAAATTCTACTATACTTATTGCTGATATAATTTATCTAAATAACGATATTTACAATATCAACAATCGAGTAAAAAATACAGGATATTATTATATTAATTGACGAAACTAAACACAGGCGTGGTGATAACGGGATTCATCTCATTTCAATTAGTTAAAAGCGCCCAACCCAAGATACATTTCCATAAAACCGCTCGTACGTGATGGACGACGTGATGACGTTATTAATCTCTAAAATCCATCCTGATGGTAAGCGATGATATGGTCGACAATGGCGCTCGCTTGTGTAAAATTTACCTCTTCACTCTTGATTTAAAGACCCCTAGGTTGTGGCTATTAAAAAACACCAACTCTGGCAGGGAATTCCACTCCTTAGCTGTACTTACACACCATGAATGTGTGCCCAAAATTGTTTTGTACGTATGAGTCCACCATTTACCGGTTTCGTGTTTGTTTTTTTGTCATTAGATCAATCTCAATTTCACACAAAAACTAATAACTGCAGCCCAAGTGACCAACAGCAAGGAACAGCAACCCATCCAAGGGCCGACCTCGACATGGTTGGACGGAGACAATGGCCGCTAGTTGCGTAGTTTCACACACAGATCTTTCGTTCTGGTCGTTTCGGAGCACAGATTTCCATAAATATATTATCATTACTTTTTAATTTATGGGTAACATGTCTTTACTGGATTAGTTTGACACAAATTCATGTTTTGATTTCAATAAAAGCCTAGATAATATCCAAAAGATCTGTGTTTCCAAAATATCTAGAGAAAAATGTGTAATAAAGTCATAATCACGTAAGAGCGGTTGTAAGGAAATGTATCTTGGGATGAGCGCTCTTAACTACGGGAAATTCGATGTACTTAGCATCTATTCAAGATATTAAGTACACCGAATTTCTTTTATCATTCAAGATGTTCTAGTAGTTAAGAGCGTTCATTTATTATCATTACATACCGATAAGCACCACATCTATGGAGTTTCAGTAGCTACTACGATTTGATCCTGTTTATGCTTATATTACAGCTATTTCAAAACTAAACACTTAGCCACCCATTTCATTGCAAATTAGGCACTTAACCATCAGCAATCAAGCAATTTTCGACCTTAAAAGTTATTTGATTGTACAGTCAACAACGAAAGTCAGTTGTCAATTCATTTTTGTAATCATATCTGAACGTTGATTATGACAAAAAAAAACATGCTAAATAATAATCTATATGATAAGTAAAAATAACATGATTAACTGACTTTCATTGCTGACCATACCAACAAAAAATATTTTAATTAAACGCCATTGTACCCTTATAATATTTAATAATTTATAATATTGGTGAAATGTATTAATTATGTACTAGACAAAATATAA
The DNA here is from genome assembly GCA_958295575.1 of Leucania comma. Classification (NCBI taxonomy): domain Eukaryota; kingdom Metazoa; phylum Arthropoda; class Insecta; order Lepidoptera; family Noctuidae; genus Leucania; species Leucania comma. The sequence goes on along the minus strand of OY282477.1, from coordinate 13,437,831 downwards.
ACAAAAAAAAATTAAAAATACACCACTCTATAACTGATTTGTCCTCTAAAAGACACTCCGAAGTTTTCCAATCTTCAAACATTGAGTTAGGTTTCAAAATTGAAAAACATAACAGAGTTAAAAATCAGCTTCGATTTATCACAACTTATTAATGGGGAGAATACCTAATTCTAGTTGGATTCCAGCTTCATACGGTTTAAATGCAAAAAACAATTACTTTTAAAACCAAAATACATTTTTAAATTATATTTCCAGTGCAACAAAATGCAACAAGTGAAATTATAATAATGAAGTAAATAAGAGTAACTTGACTAAATTGCAAATTAAAAGCTAAAAGTATTTAGTATCACAGGATGGTGGATTGACCAGCAATTATTATTATTTTTTTATAAAAAAAAAACCAATAATAACACTTTTTTTTATTACAACAATCGGCAAAATAGAAATTTTGATAACACAATACTTAAAACTGTCGACACAACCATTAAATAATTTTGGAAAAATAATTTACATTAAATAAAATATAATTTAAATGATCGATAAAAAAAAAGTTACAATACGCATCAGTTTAGAAATAAATAAAACACAAGTCAATCCTGAGGAACTAATAGGTATATAGCATAAGGATATTTGACTATCAAAAATGTACACTATTGACATGTTTTTTAAAACCTATCTGAAAAATAAATATCATTTATTTATCATTTATCATGTACTAACTACGAAATACGATATGTGAAAAACTAAACAAATTCGGTGGAAAAAATGGCGTTTTACACGCTTTTGAAGTTAATATTTGCCACGAAATAATTAATTAATATTTGCCTTGCCACGAAAAACGACATTTGTACATCAGAAGATAGCATAGAAGTACAGTGTCTCTGTTTAGTACAGATTATTTATGGCCTTAAAAACATAATTTCCCTAATTTTTATAACTTTGGCTTACTATTTTTCTACACTTTATTTGAAATTAGCAAACCCTTTTTACTCTCCGTTTAACCGATTTTAACTTCTATTCCTTACGTATAAGGATGGCATTAAAAGCAAAAAAGTGGTAACAAAACCAACTGTTTTCTGCAGCTGCCATTTGTCATGCCACCAAAGCAATAGAAGCCAAAATCGTTTAAACGAACACTAAAAACAGTTAGTTTAAATGCCTTATCTTATTTTAAATAGAGTATAGATTATGACAAATGTAATTAAAAAATAATATAGTCAAATACCCTACTAAAGAATATAAGTCAAAATTAATATCCTGAAACTGTAACCTTCTAAAAAGCTTTAAATCCATAACCTATCATCAAAAAAAATTATACAATAACATAAATCTAATAAAAAAAAGAATAATTACAATCTAATAGTATTGCTTTGCTTAATATGGCAAAATAAAATTATTAATAAATTGTAATATATCGTAAAAATATTAACATAAGGATTTGTTCTCTAAAATAATTGCTTTTGTTCATTAATAAATAAAAACTAACTCGTCAACGGCGTAAAATAGCTTTTTAAATATTCTTTTCAATCAAAAAGTTAATATTAGTTAACTTTAAAATAAAAAATAAAATGAGGCCGCACTATTACGACATCATGATTTTGTTGAATATTCGCCCTGTATAACTTCACCTCTCTTTTAGCTGGCACAAAATTATGCAAATAGCTTTCATGCCATATTGACCTCCACCAATCAGAACTTGTTTAGCTCACTGGCATGCAATCTACTAGCATACTTTTGTACCCGCTAAAGGCTTGTCCATTTCGGCTTTTATACTTGAACAACAGCAGTTTTAACACGTCTCAGTACGGCCCCATTAAGGAACACAAATTGTAAGGCACGCTTAGATGGATGCGACGCAAGGATGCATAGATCTGGGCAATAATCTCGGCGATAATTTTCTCTTTGAGGAGTGGTTAGAGAGGTACCTTCTGCGCAGGTGCTCACCCGACACTATTATTTCGGGAAGTTCCTGTTTCGGATCCGGCGGGTAGAGACGCTCGGAAGTCATCATTATTTACATCGCCCGGAGGATACGGAGGAGCATACAGTGGAGGTCTGCCCCGCTTGGATGGAGCACCGCTGTGTTCTCGTAAAGGAGACCGACGGCGGCGGCCTCACGTATCCGGCCCTGGTCCAGGTTGTGGTACAGAGGCTGTAGGAAGCAGTCACATCCCTCTGCGAAGCAGTAATGCAAGCGAAGGAGACGGTGGAAAGCGTGAGGGAGAACCAATCCTAAAGTCCAGTCCCGGTCGCCAATGGACACGCTCAGGACGTCGAAGGCGATACTCTGCCACCGCAGGCGCGGACTTGCGGATGGCGAACAATGGGTAAGTTGCCGTCTAATGACTGTTATGATCCACATCGCTCGACTACTGTCTCAGCTGATGATAAGCAATGATGTGGTCGACGATGGCGCATATGCACATCAAAGAAATGCCAACATAGAGGATTGGGCCTGCCAGGGCCGATACCTGCCAAGGCTGTAGGATTTAAAAAAAGTATGCCTAGATTCCCCATATTTATTTTGAAATAGATAAAAAATATGGTGAGGACTTTATAAAAAAATATATATTTCAGAACTCGAATAAGATATTGTGATATCGCTAAAAATATAACCCGACCTATCGATTTAATTAAAAACTTAAATAAATATAAAGAAAACATTACAATTTTAGCCCCATCTTTCAATTTCTGCATCTTTTAACCAAACTGAATAAATTTAACGTAGCAATGTAAAATATTCATAACAAATTCGAGACTAACCTACTCGTCACCATTTTAGAACATTTAAAAAAAATTACCTATGCAAACATCACAAAAAACAGTGTGCCATAGAACCAGAACTACTTAAATTCATATTTTCCTGCACACAATTCTCAACCTTAAAACATTAACGATAGATTTCAACACCGCTAACCTATCTATGTACACATTTACAGTAGAAAATTGCCAATACTTTCACTTGAGGTCTTCTTCTTCGTCCTCAACGTACAATAGATCTTCCATTTTCGTCATGAATTTGCTGTTTAATTCTTGTTCGACAGGAAGAGGTGCAGTCTGAAAAAGTTTTGAAAAAATACTGAGTAAATATTGGCCTTACACGTTTCTGAACCTAGCAGTCATTTAATATAATAAAAATTAAAAAAAAACTACAACAATATTAGTAAATAAATCACAATTTCATTTTGTTACCTGATGTTATTTCCCACTAAAATTTCACTAAAGTTGATGTACAGTATGTTTTAAAGAAATTATTAATGACAACAAAACATCTACTTTAGTCGGATTAAATACAAAGAGTTTCGGTTAATATAAATATTACCCTCCCCTCCCTTCATAAAACTTATTAATTCACCCTTTATAAAGAGGCCTACAAGACCTAAAGCGCGGTCAACCGCGAACTGCTTACAAAAGAAACAGAAGCGCAATTAAACAATGCTTGCAAAATATGAAGCAGATTAGCAATTTACTACTAACATTGCTTGTAGAATGATTTGACAAACAATAAGAATAATTGCACATTAATTTGTCGAGGTATCTTCGTGATTTTTGAACACAATATATAACTAGAATTTATCCTAAATAATAACATATTTTTCTGATTCTGTTTAGTGTTGTAGATCATAATACTTTTGCGCATTAAATTCACGATTACCTCTTGTAGTCCTCTCAAATAAATTCCTTCTCATTTAACCAGTTATACCATAACCACAAATATTTTAAAAAATGTATTTTATTTAATTAGGCAAATAGAAGGAATTTTTGTAATCAATTCAAAATTAGAAAAGTTTAAGTTAGAAATCTTTTAAAGCTGTCGGCAGGAGAAACTGTTTACTAAAAGAAAAAGGATGCCCAAACTGAAATGTAACGGTACTACTATTAAGATAATTGCGTAAAAAAGAGACAGCGAGATGTTCCCACAACGCCCCCACTCTATCTCATACCAATATTTAAAATGCTAATTGCTGCTTCATTTAATAAATATTTTTTTTATTATTATTTGTTGTTTACTATAAAATATTGTACAAGAATAAAGGCAAGAAAATATCCAAGTGATTACGCAATTTTCAAGATATTTTAATGTTCGAGGGGTATCCATTTGATACTGCTGTTTACACCCCTATTTTTTAATTAGTGCACGAAAAAATGGGGCTCAATCAGTACCCATTACTGATCAAATTTGTGTAGTCAAAAGTATTAAAAACGAAATCCCAAAATTGTCCATGAAAGTTTGTCATTATTGGTAAATTCATAGTTGAACCATCATTCATAACAATTACTACTAGAAAATAATAAGCGCAGTGTTTTCCATTTTTATTGACATTCATTCATAAACAATAACCTGTACAGTTTTTCCATAAATTGAGTGAGATTTTGGGATATAAACAAACGCTCATAACCAGAGATCGGAGTAGGTAGATTAATTTAAGGTCGTTGACGTCAAACGTAGAGGATAATATGGATATGCCTCCAAAATACCGGAACTTCATATTAATTGTGATATTTGTTCCAGTATTTTGAAATTAGCACGAATTTGTGTTTAAGGTAAAAAAGTATTAATAATATCAATCTACGCTGCCAGTGTTAGCTAATGGTGAAAGAAATCAGTATTTTATTTTATATAAAAATACCAATAGTTACACCGTATTTTGTCCCTTACTGTTGAACTAGAAATTACGCGTGACAGTATGACGCTTTATTTTATTTTAGTCCATAATTCCAATCCCGGAACTTTTTCCGGTTCTTGCCCGCACATTATGGATAAAATGGCATGTCCATATTATAATATCTTGACGCAAGTATATAAAATCAATCTACCTACTCCGACCTCTGCTCATAACTTTGCTGTTTATGAATATTATTTATTGAGACTTTACTTAAATAATAATAAGCCCTTAAAGTATTTGCACTAATTAAAAAATAGTGGTGTATACGTAGTGGTATTTTATGTAGGCTGTTTTTTTATTCACTTTCATCATTTCAGCAGGGTGATGCCCTTTAAGGCAGGGGTGGTGATTAATCAACAACCTTTTCAACAAAAATATAAAAGAAATAAAATAAAAAAATGACATGCTTTCCAATGAGTTTATTAAGCAACACATAGTGAGTACAAACAATAGGCGGTGTTAAATAAAATTTTATATAAATGTTTTATATTTGACAATATTCCACATCCATTGCGGGCAAGAAAACACATTCTAAAATTTGTTATAATGGGTAAATTTTGGATGTCATAATATGTATTCTCGAAAAAAAATCTGATATAAAATGTTATAAAGTATTTTACTGAAGGACTAAACCTTAGGCGAAATAGAATATTGTCATTAATTTCATATTTATATAAGCGAATGTTAAAAACAAATACATACACATGCGAAAATGAGTCTCTCTTCTTACTTCAAAATATTCATAAATATTAAAGAGAAATGTTACAAACATTATATTTATACATATTATATGTAGATAAAATACCAGTTACAGTGCGTGGTAAAAATTTGGCACATCGAGATTAAGACTGTCCTACATTACTATGTATGATTTTATTTAAATTCGATATGACATATTTACCCACAGATATTATACTATGTTATATTCCATGCGGTTATAGTTATAATAATAAAAACATGCATAATTGAACATGCAAAGAGATGTTACTAAAAGTAAATAGACTCAGACTGGCAGTACAAAAAGTTTGTAATTAATTGTAACAACACGAGCAAAGGACGACAAACATATTAAAACATGATTTAAAACACACAAAACCAAACAATTATAGAAAACGAACACACAAACTGTCAAACTATTAACGTTTAATAATAAAAAATACAGCCATGTCACATTGACACATATGGCAACACTAAAAGGGTGTTACCAGCTCATAAAAACAGTAACTATTTATAGGTAGAAATTTCAGTGTTGCCACTTTTAACATTTGAATCCAGAAAAAGTGTGAAAACATGACAATTAAAAATGACAGTTAAATGAAAAAATAATGGATATTAATGGGCAAAACCAGTACCTTTAATAGAAATATAGCACATTGTGGCTAGACTATTGCACTTTATTCTATAACACGAATATAGAACAAATTACTGGCACACATACTGAATAAATTATTTTATTTTTGTTGTAATTCATTTCTTTAAAAATAGGTAATTGACACTTGATGGAGATTTAAAATTAGTAGATTTATATTCACCCCCATTTTACCTTAGGATGAATAGCAATCGATTGACCACACTGAGCCTATATTTAGGTAACAAGTAACATGATGATGTCCTTTGTGTATACGCACTCTATTATTAGTCCATTTACAGGGTTTTTCATGAGGCCATGAACTGAACTGGATCCCAACCCAATGTGAAATCCAGGAAATATGATAAAAATGTAGCATTTAAGATTTCAGTACAATGTTTTACAAGTTATTTTAATACTGTACAGCGTTTTATGTATCGAATTATGGTTTTTATAATGCAAGAATCGATGAAGTGTACACAAAATACGTTTGCATTTTAAACTTGTCACATAAACCAGGATACAGAATGGTTACAACTGAAAGCCACATAATAAATTATTTAAATGTTTCGTTGTATATTCTCTTAGATGGCACACAACAGTCTCACAGGACATTAAAATTAACGCCTGTATAACATACTTAACAATTTAAATTCATAAAATCACAGAAACATACGCAGATATACCTTAGGTTTTTAACTTGGTTGATTTTTTAAATTCAATTGTAAAAAATAAGCTATTTTATTTTACGTATTAAACTTTGGCATGCAATATAGAACAAAATAAAATCATTTTAAATTATAATCCAGTAAGTTTTTTTCATTATGTATTTTAAAATCTCACACGACTAATTTATGATAAGAACGTGTCATCTCAATAACAAATATCATTTAAAATATTTCTAGATGTCAAGACGTGAAATGTCATCACACACATCAACAAAAAATCTCATCTCGATTATAATAATAATCTTTGGCATAGATTTATTTATGCTAACTAGAACTTGTTCGAGTTATATAATTTTTCCGCAAAATATGCTTTGGTAAAGAAACGATAAATAAATCAACCAAGTTACAAACGGCCAAATTCTCAAATGCAATTCAACTTTAAGCCGCCATTATGTCATGCTGTCACTGTCACTTTAATGTCTACTGTAGTGACAGACTTTTTTTAAAAAAAGGGCCATTTAGCTACAACATTAGAAGGCGATACGTTTTACGCGCGACCTAGGGCCATCTCACGAAGTATTGAAGCCCTGTCTCGTTGTGAAAAAGAGATGGAGCTATCCGACCTGTACAGCTCCATCTCTCTCTTACACTGTAAACAATATGGTTTTAATCCTTTAACTGCTTGCGTCGGATTGGTCCGAAGAATGTTTTCGTGTCTTATTCGCCAGGGTGTTTGCTACTTCCATCTCTTTTAGCTCTTGAATCCCCATAAGTGACAGAAGAGCTGACGAGTATGGAATATTTGGTCGTGGATGTGCGACCCTGGCGGAATAAACACGAGAGTGTCTGTCTGATATATCCGATATAGCCTCAGTGCAATTTTACGTTCGTAAAACACATTATCATGACAAGTATTTGTATTCTATGACGTCTTATAGTTGAATGTCGTTTGAGAGCCCGGAGGTGGGGACACAGATCACAGTAAGAAACACTCTAGAAGTATTAAAGCTTGTGCAAAGGGGGGGGGGTGGGCAGTGTTTAAAGTTAAGAGAACCGCCGCGATGGAGTACACGACCAGTACTTGATCGGACGGCACGGTTCGTGGCACTTGTATGCCGACTGTGGAATAAACGTCATGGGTTACTTTGACCTTAATTATGAATATAGAATCTGCCGAAGAAGTTTGAAGGTAAAACTACATTGGGCCTACGTGGGCCATGTACGTCACGTACGCCGATCTGGGGGCGTCGGTTATTTATTATGGTATATAAAATACTATATCCATACATTATCTAGACTTGTAGAGCTACCTTAGACCTACGCCACGCAACGTGTCGCTTCGTACAACTCAGGCGTCGCCCAACACGGCGTGTGCTTTGGCTAATATAGTTACTGTTTTAAAATACGGGTTCGATTTTATACCTTGTATTTTATTAGTTTCTATGTTGAGAGAGTAATAATTAGACTATACTGCCCTACAAAGCCAAAAAGCGGCAACTCAGTGAAAGTGAGTTTCGAGAAAAAAGGATTTTGTAAAGAATTATTACAGTCATCTTCGTGACGTATACTGAATAAAAGCCCAACCGGCGACTTCACTGATTTGGTATATTGATCAAAAGATTTTTTTCTCAAGTCCTTTCCAATGCTCTAGACTATGTTCAAGTTAAATTCCAGTAACATCGGTTTTGTGGCTTAGGTTACTTTCGCATTTATATAATGTAACAAGTAAAGATAGGTTTATTTTTTTAAATATTCCAATGGCAATATGGATTCTTGAGTAACCCTTCTGATGCGGAGTGTTTTAGAAATATCAATGCAAAAAGAAAATTTTGACTTAGTAAGGCAGACCACCTATGAGCCTAAATATAATAAACATGTTTGAACCCAATTGATTACCGTCTGTTGTTTTCGTGGTAAGATTTGAAGTTCAAACAGCTATAACACATTTTTTTTTCTTCATTTATTACACATGCTCCATAATTTTTAATACCTATTTTGGGTGACTGGTAATTAGTAAACGATACTTAAACACGTGATTGTAGTCATGTTATCAAACCACTTTTACTATGGGACTAAACCTGAAATCGCGAAAAAAATCTGCTGCTCAGTACATTTATGTTTGCCTAACTGGTCAAAATATCACATGCTGCCTATAATGTCAAAACTATTTGAAAAGCTGTTACTTAAACGACTCAAACCAATAATACATAGCAAGAAAATAATACCAGAGCACCAGTTTGGTTTTCGAGAAAAGCACTCAACTATCGATCAAGTGCATAGGATCACAAACGTAATAGAACACGCCCTTGAAAACAAGAAGGTTTGTTCTACTGTGTTCCTAGACGTGGCACAAGCTTTCGACAAAGTATGGCATGAAGGTCTAATATATAAACTGAAGAGCCTGTTACCGAAGCAGTTTGCAGATATCCTGGAATCCTACATCCTAAACAGAGTCTTTAGAATAAGGCAAGAAGATGCCTACTCAGAATTGAAACAAATAAAAGCCGGCGTACCGCAAGGAAGTGTTTTAGGTCCGGTCCTGTACCTAATATACACTTGCGATATTCCAGAACCAGAGCATAATACCATTGGGACTTTCGCTGACGACACAGCCCTCATGGCTGTTGGAAACAGCCACGAAGAAGCAGTTGAAAAGGTTCAAATGGCTGTTAAGAGCCCTTTCACATTTCGGCATTACGCAAATTTAGGTATTTTATGCATCGAGCGGGCGGCGAACTACGTGAGCGATATTTTCATTCATGCTTCTAGCAGTCTCGCTCGCACTATGATATTGTGTATACGGCGGCTAAACGATCTTGATCTTTCGTAATTGAAGTATTCAGAAAGAGGTTAGAAGATGGATATTTTTTTTAAATGTCGTTTTAATTTAAATATGTTCAAACAAATATTTTTAATATTCTGCAGTATTCGATAAACAATCGATTGTAACAATCTATTCATAGCAAAAATAGATTTTTAAAGTTGTATATATTTATTTTTAATTCATATAAATTAGTGCTCGACTGTGATCCAACCTGATGGTAAGCAGTGATGCAATCGTTGATAACTAGTTTATTAAGTGTATTTTCAGTCTAGCCTTAATTTTATGGTAGTATGGTTGAAATCTTATCGAATAAATGAAACAACAAAATGTATAATTTATTTTATTATTTGGTGCAGTCAGACATCATATTTTTACATCAGAAAAATATTTCCCGCAAAGGCATTGATCGATCTTTTCTTGAGTCGATAACTTCTGGCAGTACACATTTTTCATAAAAAGCTTTTAATTTGGGTAACATTTTTAACGACCAAAATTCGTCGTCTTTGTATAAAGCTGTCCTTGAATTTGGTAGAACCAGTCATGACTTTAACTAGTCTAACTTTAATAAGTTCACTATCTGGTATACTAGTAAAGTGTGAACTTTATACTAATTGAAATATTATTTCAATTAGTATAAAGTTCACACTTTATTATAACTTCAATATAACGGTATATTATACCGTTCGAAAATAAATATTTACAAAGATCAAAAACTGCGTTCGTAGTTCACACGCACACAATAGCAATGCGGCAGCGTCTACGCGACAGTCGGCGCACACGACGGTAGTCACGGTAGTATCGGAACGAAAGCGCGCGGGAAAGAAACTGACATAGGTCCGACCTCGACAAGCGCTCGCGCGATACTAATCGCAGATGACCGGCGCAGTGAAATATAAAGTGTTTTTATTTATTTTATTAAAAAATAATAGTAGCGATTTAAAAAATAAAAATAATACTATAGTTTAAGCAAATGTTGATGATTATTTTGGTATAAATTTGAAGTCTAAATAATGTAGAACTTTGGAGATATTGGGGCTTGTTTTGAAGCCTTTTCGGTAGATAATTGAATTACGTAGTTTTTTTTTTCTTTACATAAAAGGCATATAACGAAAATATTACCTGTTATGATTGAAGTATAGGATATTTGAGAGCTAATAATATTTTTGTTTTTGACTGATATTTAGTAGAATCTCAAAATTAGAGCTCAGAAATGATGTCTCCGTGAATTTTTGCCGAAACATGTATCGGGAGAAAGCTTATTACTAAATAATTAAATAATTAATCTAAAATCAGTTTTGAGATAATTGTAGTAGAGGAAACGAACTATATTAACCAAGAAATTGTTATTTCATACAACGAACATAAAACCTAAAATTTCAACGTAGAAAACTTGCAATTTCGTGTTTTTTTGTAATACGCCTCTTAACCAAGTCTATGACTGGACCAAAAAATGGAGGATTAAATTGAATGAATTCAAATCTGTACACATAGACTTTTGTAACAAGAAACACCAGTATTTTCCAGTTTATATAAATAATAAACAAGTCCCATACGAAAATACAGCCAAATATTTGGGTATGACTCTTGACGCTAAGTTACGCTGGAAAGCCCACGTCAAGAAGAAAAGAGATGAACTCGACTTACGATTCAAAAGAATGTATTGGCTGCTTGGGAGAAATTCCACGTTGTCTGTACAAAACAAATTGTTATTATACAAACAAGTCCTGATGCCAGTTTGGACTTATGGTATTCAGCTGTGGGGCTGCACCAAACAGACAAATATAAATATCATACAACGATTTCAGAACAAGGTACTAAGGGAAATTGTAAATGCACCTTGGTACATACGAAATGATGACCTCCATCGGGACCTAAAAGTTGAGTTCATCGAGAAACAGATAAAAAAATCTGCAGAAGCTCACGAAAGGCGACTTCATCAGCATGTGAACATCGAGGCAATCCAGCTTCTCGACCACACGAATATAGTGAGAAGACTAAAAAGAACAAAACCGTTCGAGTTAGTGTTTAGTGATAGTGAATATAATATGTAGCATTATTGCTATCTTATAAATACAAGAACGAAGTGTATTCGCCTTAATAGAGACAATAAGAAAAGTGCTATTGGACACATTCTTAGTAAAGACAATTTATTAGTTTAGGATATAATTAAATTACTTATTAGTCTGAATATAAGGCTAGGTTTGTCCCGCCGACAAACTGTTACGCAGTTTGGTGGGTTTATGAAATGTAAAACATTGTTGGTCCAAATAAACGATTTATTATTATTATTATTATTATTATTATTATTAGATTGTAATAAAATTAGGGTTCATCCTTTGGATGTACTCTAGAACCAGGGGAAAAAAAAATAAATAAAAAAAACATGGCAGATTTTTTTCGCGATTTAAGTTGGGCCCGTAGTAAAAGTAGTTTGTTATCATGACTACAAGCACGTATTTAAGTGTATACCACGTTCACTAATTACCAGTTACCCTATATAATAATTATAGCATTTATCGCCCAGCAACAAACTAAATAATATAGACATGCAACATAAAGAACATGCGGACATGCAGTAATTAAATAATTACCAAATCAAGTTATATTTGTAACTGGCTCCAAGGATTGCCTCCCTGGAGTAGTTACAAACTGGCGTATAATGGTAAATATAATAATTATAATGCGATATTAAAGTGTATGATTTAATTACTTTTCATATTTCGTAAACAACTATGGCGTTAAAAACAATGAATAATTACGGGTAGGTATATAAGTTAAAGGTGTATGTGTAATATTCAAACATATAAAAAAAACCATATGAGGCGTTCATAATGTTACTATACTATACCTAGTTTATGCAAATATTCATAATTTTCCGATCATAATTGTTTACATTATAATTCAGACCAGTAACAAAACACACACACTACACAAGTACACATGACAATATCACAGTAAAACCTACTTGCACCATAAACCATTCATTATCTGTCGTCATCGTCATCTGATTGAATGGTCTATGGTGCCAGTTGATCTTATAAATAATAATAAAACACTCACCGCAGGATCAATACTTGGGAAGGGCGCGAGGCAGACGATGAGCACGGTCATGTTGTCGCAGCCGAGCCCGCCCGTGGCGCAGTTGGGCGCCAGGCAGCGCTGCATCAGCGCCTCGCACACGCCCGCCGGCTCCCAGCCGCTCAGCAGTCGCGCACGGCAGAACGACACCACCTCCTGGTGTAGGAGAGGGGGGACATCAGAATAGCTGGCCATAGACTTTGGCCAGCTATTCTGTCTGTTTTCGTCTATCATGCAGTAATACTACTACCTAGTTTTTTTTTTTTTTATGGTAGGTAAAATCATCCAATCTACTACCTAGTGGCCTAGCATTATGCTGAACTGGACTTATTTGGCACAGTCGTGAGACACACAATGTTGATGTACTTAAGTTTAAGTACCTATTTTAAGTTTCTGTATAATTTTTATTTCATTGTGTGTATCTGTTTGCCAAATAAACGTGTTTTCTTTCTTTCAATCGGGCAACTTATAGTTCGCGGCAAATAAGCTGACCCGTTGCTATGATTACGCACGCTTCGTTTGAGACCCGAAAATCTGTTAAGTATTGTACACGACAAATAATTCTAACTAAAATGGCCGTCGTTGCTATGGTTACGCGCAGCCAACCGCTTTGCTGCACTTCGATTGAGACCCGAAAATCTGTTACTATTTTGGTTCAACCTACATGCCGCGTATTATATCAACGTGATATATTACACAGAGTAATTTAGGCTACTTTTCAAGTATTTAAGAGGGCCCTTCCCTACTCATCTATCGTCAACGTGGACGTGGATAAAAGCTTGTTGTTTTATCCAACCCAATCCAAAGCATTTTTTTGATAAAGCTGTTCCATCAATTGTCTACTTGTCAACTGTGTAAGCAATTCCATCACTTACTCGTATAATTCACAAAACTTGTTCCAGGATTTAAACACGAAACACGGAAAAAGCACGTATTTACGTGTTTTTTTCTTTTCAATAACGTGTGTAATAATCACGCAAGAGCGGTTGCATGAATTGGAAATGAATGTCGGGTTGGGCACTCTTAAGGAAAATCTTAACCAGGCTTCACACAGAATAAGGTAAACGTTACCTCGTTAGATAACACCTCCCAGATGCCGTCGCACGCGATCACTATGAACTCCCAGTCGTCGTTGAGTTGCCTCACTTGCACGTCTGGAAACGCTGTAAAAAAAAATGCCGCCAAACTTGGTTATTATTGTCTGTGACGAAATCAGAAAAAAATAAACTCTAGTTATAAAAAAAAAAAATACCACGAGGGTGATAAACATTGCATGGCGAACCCTTTTGAGTACCGTAATTAGAGACACAATAGAAAGACAATAGGTGTGCGGACACCGATGTCCTCTTGGGGTTTCACAATTTAATCTTAGAGCGATAATAGCCTATTGTTCCGTATATTGGTACCAGACTACGCCATACCTGTAACAATTTGCTCCTGCGGCGAAAGTCTGTAGTTCCTCTTGAACACGTAGTCTCCAAGAGCCCTGGACAGCGCCAGGTTGCCGTTGACTCTGTTCAGCTGTACCCAACCCCCGCCCGCCGTGATCCTGCGGAGTTCTTCTTCGTTGTTGGGCTTGTGGTCGTACGACAGCACCTCCACCTAAGGAGAGGAGGATAAAGGTGTTATTTCGTAGTTTTAGAGGTAAAGGTTTTGTCAGGGCTCGAAAGACTTTACAGTGTACAAAAAGGCCACGATATTATGGACGTGCGTGCGAGAGAAAGAGACAGAATGATTAGGTAAGGAACGTAAGCAACGTTCCTTACCGCCGACCACAAGTTTAGGAAACAATAATTCTGGTTTTGCTTTTTGAGTCATTTCAATTGGTTAATTAAATATTGTATGCTGGCTCATTTTGGAACTGAAAGTTGAAAGTCATCGTTAGTCGTTTCATTCGCTCCTATACCTAAGGGCCTATTCACGACTTCGGTATGTGGTGTCGTTAGCCGATTGGTCGACGCCGCTCATGGCGGCCATAATGACGCGCGCTCGGCCAATCGCGATACTGCCCCACTCGCTGCGCCTCTCGCCACTAAGACCGAAGTCGTGAATGCGCTGGAACGGTTCTTTTCAAACGGATGGGAAAGAGGTTGCTGGTTATGTTATATGCTCAAGAAAATCGTGTTGCCACCAGCGGCAATTTTGCCACCATCTGTCTGTAACTCCTGAGGAGCGGCCACCGTTCCTAACACTGGCGACTGCGCGGGAGTCACATGCATTGGCTAACTGTTGCCACCAGAACGGCAACAGTGTTGCCACCATCTGTATGTATCTCCAGAAGATCACGCGCCGTTTCTGACACTAGTTACTGCGCAAGAGTACCATGTATTGGCAGAGTGTTGCCACTAACACGGCTAAAGTGTTGCCACCTTTTGTCTACCACTCCAGAGGATCATTCATAGCTCCTCTAATGCTAGTGAGGGTGCAGGAGTACCTCACGTTGGAAGTGTGTTACCAACCTCACGGTGAAAGTGCTGCTACGAGTACCTTCCGTCTACCAGTTTTGGGTATCACTCACCGCTCCTCTAACACTAGCGATTGCGCGGGAGTCTCCAACATTGGCGCAGTACAGAGTGTTGTCTTTAATCAGCACCGCCACAGCAGTGCTGCCGGCCACCTTCTCTTGGAGCATGTCCTCTTCGAGCATAGCCTGATCCAGATCTAGGAAACCCTGTGGACAGAAAATTATACAATAAATATTACTAGAATCAAAGTCTTGGCATCACGCTTATTTTGTTGCATTGGATAAAATCAGCTGAAAATAGGTAAAATTAAGAATCAAGTTAAAAATAATACTTTTATAAAACCGCTCCTATTTTTGAAGACAATGTTTTGAACGTGACCATAACTTCCCTCGCGTCTTATGACTAATGTTAGATTTGTTGTATTCTGTAATAATATACATAAAATAAACTATTTAAATATAATAATTTTCAAATCCCTTGCTTTATTTCATGACCCTTTGTTCAGGTGGGAAATTATCGAATGACTTCTCCCGCTTAGCATGGAACGAGAGGGAGTGTCACACTTTTACTGACCATAACAACAGTCCTTTAACCTTGGCAGGAATCGGCTCTAGTGAACCCCTTCAATTTTGCTGACAACTCTTTGAGGTACACGTGGAACACAAATTTGGTCGCCATCGACACAGATTTAGTCGCTATAGGATGGCGAGCTACCCATTACTCGCCGTCCGCAAGCCCCGTACCTACGGTGGCCACAAGTCGCCCTGCGACTCCCGATAACCGGGGCGTTTACAGACCGGGGCATGAGAATTTTCTCCTCACTCTTTTCGCCACCTTCTGCGCTTACATTACTGCTTTGCAGAAGAAAATTACTACATTTTATCACCCCTTACGATGATGTAACTAAATATATTAAATAACACTGAAACGCATACTATAAGATTCAGACGTCATGTCTTAGGGTTGGCGCCAACTCAAACTGTGACATTAGTAAGGTCAAACGGAATTTTCATAACAGTACACCTGTATTTCCTCCAGTCATTTTTATTCGTGTTATGCCTGGTGATAAACAAATTCCCATTAAGGTGAAAATACGTTCTATACTTAGAGACATAATTTGTTCAATGAAGTGAAATGTCAGATTTCCGCCACACTACTACTAATACAAATACTATTTCCTTCACTTAATAATGCGTCTATACTGTGATTTTTTATTAGATGGACTAAAGTGACAGCTATAACAATGGTTGTTTGACAGTTGAGCATTGTTATTTGACAGTTGGGCATTGTCCACTGCTGTCACTTTGGTTCGTCTAATTAAAAATCATGGTATATACACTAAATAAATTTAAAATGTTTAGCTCAACGCCATCTAGCGAGAATACTATGATCGGGCTCAGCTTTGGCCCTAATTATGCTTATCAAAGAGCAGTGGTGACGCATTGGTAATGGCCACGACTTTCGAGTTGTAGTTGTTTCGAGTTTAAGCCCAGGCTGGTGCATTACTTTATGTAATTTATTTCATCACCACTGCTTTCAAACCGATGAAGGAAAACATCGTGAGGAAACCAGCAAACCCTAGATTCTAGAAAATTTTCATTGACCACTTTTAGTTTTAAGACCTAAAAAACCTAGAACCAAAAGTTCGAGGGTATGTGAGCCTGCATGTTAGATTACGGCCCATTCCCTTTCTGGGAATATAAAAGGCTGGTTATGCTAAGCGAAGTGACAGGTCACAGGACAGAATAGAAGAAAATAGACGTGTTGCGCCGACCCCAAATGAAACGAGACAAAACCAGAAAGATGATGATGGTTACGCTTAACTTATTAGATACCTAGTTGCCGTAAATGACGTCTAGAAAAATCTAAAACACTACCTGACCTGAAGATGAATGAAAATTCATGTCCCTAAAAATAATTTCCTACACAAGTAGCCAAAGGGGCTAATATGGCAAATAAAGCACTACACACATTTCTACCACTACTACAAAAAATCGTAATACCCGTTAAAGTGACAACCATAACTTATTTTAACCTACACGTACGTGTGAGGTATTACGTAATGAGATTTTTACATAAAATGAATCACAAACTAACATGCTATGATATACATATATATACAGCACGTTTTAAAAGGTCACATTCAGGATTAGTGCTGAAAACATTAAGCAATATTGTTCTATGGGAAAATTATATTTGTACTTTTTATGATGATGCAATTATGATTTTTGGATGGTCACGCCAAGTTTTCTTTTTGCATTTAGCACGAAATAAAGTAATTTATAATGCGGTACATATAAGAATGACTAATTGAGTTTGTTTTTTAAATTTTGTACAATATTTTAAACCTAACTACAAAACACAAATTGGAAATCTTTTTCAAAGAAAAGCATCAAAATTGATTATTGAATGAAGTAGCAATTAGCATTCCAAAAACTAGTTTGAGGAAGAGTGTTTCTGTGGTGGGAACATCTCGTTATCCCTTTTGTGTGCTTGAAGTAACCGTGAAACCTAAAGGCGGTGACGGTACAATTCAGTTTGTACATCTTTTCTTTTACCTGATAGCTTCCTCTTTCACTAGATTTAAATGATTTCTAATTTATTTAATTTTGAACGGATTTAAAGAATACTTTCTATTTGTGATTTTGAATAGAGCTTTTGAAATTATTAAAAAAAAAATTGTGTCAACTTCCTAATTCTAACAAGTAATATCCTAAGTAAGTGATATTATTATCTTACAAATGAAAATCCAAATCATCTCTTGTATTATAGGTACAAACTATAATTATAAAAACAGCCTATGCCGTAGTAATTTACTGGCGACAGTTAACCATTGCTAAACGTAATTATGCATGTAAGCAAAGTCGTTAAAATAAAACGCCCTTCATAATAAGTACGTAGGTAAAGTACTCGTTATTTTTAGAACTATAAAGTTTTTAAGCTGCTGGCAGCGGTTTCACAGCGTGTGAAATATGCAATGGTCATCTCGCTGTCCACTCGTCCTGTAAGGACCGAACCAGAATCGTCGATGGTGCTTAGTGTCCACGTGCATCTCAGAGATGTCATCAAACCGTAGGGATCCAGCAGGGCTAATGCCTGCTAGGGCCATGGGGTAAAGTATGAAAGGGATACTTACTCGTAGTCCTAGAACGCAAAAGGCAACTGAAAGAACACGAGTGGGTTTTTAATCAGTCTCGACACTCCCTCCCGCTCACCCACAGCGAGAGAAGTGATAATGACCTAAAAAAATACATCATCATATACCTGCCCAAGGCCTACGTATTTAGGGTCCACGCAACACGTTTTCCTATCATTTTGTTTTATTAATAACAAAATATCTAATCAATAGACACTTGTTTGTCGCCGTTTAACAGCACGGAACCACATTATGACAGTTAAAAACAGGTTTGACAACATAATAATAATAAATAATTTAAAATGACGTCTCTTGAATTAGGTATATATCTGTTAAACGATTTGAATTCTTGAGAAAATTATATAACTACAAATTTTAATTCGGAAAAAACTTTGAAACGAATTTTTAATAATATATATAAAAGTAATAATAAGAGACCAAAATATGTGGCGTAAAACGTGAGGTCTTTAGACTCCATGATCTATAGCTGCTGGCGTGACTCCTTAGCGCAAAAGATGCTTGGTTCGACCCGAACCGTGTAATGGCGTTTCTCCAATATTTTTTATGATATTTTTTTTTTTATTGATATTAACTAGTGCTTGACTGCAATCCCACCTGATGTTATTATTATACTAGCCTATACTGTCTCACTGCTGGGCATTAGCTTCCCTCCATTCCTTCTATAGTTCCTGGCTCTGAGCCACTTCTTGCCAATTCCTAAAGAAGACAAGTCGTCCTGCCAGGTAGCGCATGGAGATTCTTGGTCTGACGCGACACCGTAGAGCGATTTCAGGCCACCAACTTCGTCTTTTGGCCATGGTCTAGAGCGAGGAGAGGCAGACGGTCGCCTTCTTCTGCGAAGCAGTAATGCTACCAAAGGAAGCGACCATACGCAAGAGGGCCTTCACGCGGGCTAACTGCCGGAATCCCGACCCCGATTTCAAGCCACCGCAGGCGCGGGCTTACGGACGGTGAGCAATGGGTAGCTCACTGTCCGACCGTACGGTAATCATCCGGACCGAGCCCAAGTTGTTGACGGCGCGTAGTGTTCCACGCGCGCCTCAAGGAAATGTCAGCAACACCGTAAGGCCAGCCTAGCAGGTTCAAAGCCTAATGTGGCCATGGGTTGTGCGAAAATGAACCCCGGGGCCCTGGAACGAAGACAAAGAAGGAACAGGAATGGGTTTTAATCAGTAAGTCTGACACACCCTCCCGCTCCGCCCAAGGGTGGAAGATATCAATGGATGATTTCCCACCTAAAAAAAAAACCGGCCCTCCACTGCACCGCTCGAATTTGATCGGCATGCGGCAGACATATCTCACCCCATAGCCTTCTGAGCCACGTCAATGATCTGCGTTTTGGAGCGCAGTACAGTGTTTCGAACGCGATCTATTATTTTAATACCTAGTATACTGCGCTCCATATCACGTTGGCAAGCTCTAATGCTAGAACTACACTGAGCACACATGTGCCACACACGCCGATCTGGACGCGTCGGTCTCCGTACATTTTATATGGAAACTAGACTTGCAGAACTACACTTGATCCACGCCACGCGACGCTATTGGACGTCGTTCTACGTACAAATCAGGCACACACGTGTGCGTCGGTCTAATGTAGTTCTAGCTTAAGTTTGACTAACATTCAATATTTAAAATTTTCAGTACCAAGTAGACTAGTCTAGATTTATCGCCACAGAGGCCACAGGTTCGCTTCTTATTCTAAAGCGTATCGTCGTTTCATTCAAATAAATTACCTGTTTCAAAGCTTCTTCAATGTTGCCGAGATGGTACTCCGGTCGTGCTGTTATGAACTTGTGCAGGTGCTTGCCTGCATACTCTGCTATGTTAGAGCCTGAAAACAAGACCTAAGCTGTAGTTTTACCGCATCCAAATATCCCCCAAGATTTGTTACAGTTAAAATATGGTTGAGAAACAAAAAAACGGATTGGAATGGAATCAGCTCCATTACCACATCATGTAGGTATTTTAATAGTTTTCGTAAAATAAATATTGAATTTAAGGTAAAACTACACTGCACAGACGTGTGTCACGTACGCCGATCTGGGCGCGTCGGTCGCTACACATTTTACATTGAAACTAGACTTGTAGAGCTACACTTGATCCACGCCACGCAACGTCGTTTTACTTACAAATTAGGCGTGTCACACGTGTTCGTCGGTGTAATGTAGTTATACTGACTATTTACTTTTGCCGGTTACGAGAAGAATGGGACTGGTCATTGTGACGACACTCGGTGTAATAACTAGGGCCAAAGGGGCGCAAATTTTTTATATCTAGTCCATTTTGTTTATACAGTAATTTTTTCTAGGGGCGCAGTTATAGAAGCTCGCATTTGGAGGTATCCTATATCTAGCAGTGGACGTATGACAACTGAAATGTCGATTGATGAGGCGAGTGATGAGGGAAGTCAAGAAAGCTACGGGATTTTTCCATTCCGACCTCATCAACTCTTACAAATTAAGAATTTAACTTACCGCCATGTCCATCATAGACTGCAAAGTATGCAGTACCCGGGTCCTCAGGTAGGGAAAGAATGTGTGTGTGAGAGTCATCCATGGAGACCCTCCATCCTTGCATGCACGAAGAGCCCACCAGGTAGCGGCTGTCCTGCACTGTGGATGACTGCTTCTCAGTCACCGGTTCTGATAGGGTTTGACCCATTACTCTAAAACAGGTGGAAAATATAATAGGTGTAATAATAAAAGAGACTATAATATTGTGTTTATTACCAAGTTTCTTATTTTAGCTTTAACCTACACTGAAAATAGATAAAAAGAGTTATGCAATATGTTGATAGATAATTAAATATAATCTAAATAGTACACAAATAATGAAATTACAATTGAAACTTAAAATGAATAGGTGTCACAAGGGGCGGTCTTGTTGCTAAAAGCGTTTTTTTACAGATAACCTTTGGATAATTGACAGAAAAAGAGAAAAGATATGCAGGATGGTGTACTATTTTAGTTTTTTTATACTCATAAGTAGTAACAGGTGGAAATTCATAGTTAATACATAATATATACATTTATCATAAAGATATTATAAAGGCAAAAGTTAAAATATTTTTGTTAATTCTTCACTCTCAAAGGGCTGAAAGGAATTTGATGAAACTTTGTACACATGTAAACCATATCCTGAAATATAACAGGATACTTTTTATTCCATGAGTATATTCTTGGATGGATTCTTGGATAATTTTCTACTATGATTCAAGTGACGTCACTGGCAGCAGCAGGTTCATTCAATAAAAATCTTCAAACACATTTTTATTTCATATTTTCAAAAAGCTATAATTTTTTTTTGTGTTTTTGTGTTGGGTGCAATACGCTTAGTTATTTTTTATATTACCACTACATCATGTATCATTCTATATTCACAATGTACTTCTTACAATATTGAATGGATTAGTTCCAAACCACTCTACAAAGTGTATTTAATATGATTAAAATAATTCATAAGATGATTTCTTTATAAAGTGATCTATGTATACTTACTTAGTAAATAATCTACCACAGCTAAGCTTAGTTGTCTACTGACTCGTAAAAACTATAGCTTTCATGGCAAGAATACTAATAAGGTCTAAAGTAATAATAATAATAATTTATTTTCTCACTACAATATACAGTCTACATCATCAATTTAATGGTTATACAAAAAGATCTGTGAGAATATATTGTAGGAGACTGGTGCCTAAGCTAGACTCTAGGCCTGTGTTTCAGGACACCAGGTTCCCACCCCTTAACTTTTACATTACCTAGGTTGTGTACTAGCGCGCTGACAACGTAGTAAGGTACCCAACAACTTTATATGAAGACAATATGTTTAACAGCTTTAAATTAAAATAATATGGTGTTAGTATATTATATGCGTAGTGTATGTGAGTATGTATGTGTGATGGTGTGTATGTGTGTGCGTTTGTGTGGTTCCAGTTACCTAAGAATGATTACACTTTATTAGTAAGAATATGCTCGGTATCATCATAGTTTAGCTCTAATAGCCATTCCGTTAGCTTCTTTTTACATTGATATTTTTTAAGATTAAAAATGTTTAGGAGCTTGTGGATTTTTTTTTTTTATTTTTTTTTATTTTACTCAAATGTCTAAAGAAGCGTCTAACAAAAGTCGTTTTTGGATAAGGTTGAGAACGCTTCACTGGGTTATACCGCCTTTTTCCACTAGAGAGATAGGGTCATACGTTAAAAGAGAGTGTTTTTCATTATGGTGTGTAATATGAATAGTTGTCGGACTGTGAGGACTTTGCTCTCTTTGTATAACTGTTCAGTGGGAAATCGGTATGGACGAAAGGAAGCGACCTTCAGGATGGCCCTTTGAGATCTTTCCAGTTCCAGTAGAGTAGTTTTCGGTGCTCCGCCCCAGGAGGTGATGCAGTAACTTATTATGGACTGGGCGAGGGCAAAGTACACTTGTTTCATTACTTCTTTATCGACTACGTGTCTTAGTGTTTTAAAGACATATATAAGCTTACGCAATCTGTTACTAAGGATGTTAATGTGCTCTTGAAATCTCAGTTTATCATCAAGTGTTATTCCAAGGTACTTTACTTTTTCGGTATTATATTTATTCTTGTATTGAAATACTAAAAAACGACTATTCAAAGTTTACAACAAACAACTCCTATTTGCAAAATGGTTATTCACTGATTCCAAAATGATGTTATGAAAGTGCATTGAACCATTAAAATACAGGAGAACCGTCGTAAATCATAGCAGGCATATCGGAAATCGTAAACTGACCTCCTTCAACCACCAGTATCGATACAATATCCAGATATGACTAACAACTGATGTCATTTACGTTTTTACAAAAATCACCTTTGACAAGACCTTTTCTTAGCAACAATGCCATAACAATGCACCCAACAAACACCCAAATTGTTTGTTTAACATATCTATCTTTCACTTAGCTCAGAATAAACTGTAATTATCAAATTTAAAAACAACTAAAAATGATAAGATAAAACCCTTACGTATACTACGCTGTTATTCCTCACGTACAGAACAAAACATTAAAATAAATACACTCACGGTTATGTCGAACACTAGGAAAATGTTTATTGTTAACTATTGTTTTATTTTGTAGCAAATCAAAGCTTATTTTTCAATATTTCCACGAAAATGCGTAGGTAAATACTATTCGAGACTAGATTGAGAAACGTCAAGTTGACACATGAAGCCAGAGTTACCACTTTTTGAGAATACTTTTTAAAACCGTATTAAACTTCGCAAAACTACCAATAAAGCGAAAATGACTGTTAATTAAAAAAAATACATCAGATCGATCGATAAATCAATGGCTCAGTTCACAAAAGTACTTACTGGATACTTATGTATAATCATAAGTGCCTGAACTCTAAAATACTCATACTTGTCCAAAGTATGAGTATTTTAGAGTTCAGGCAAGAATAGCACAAACGTAATAAGTAGACAACGCGGCAACGTCGAGTATGCATATAAATTATAGTTCTTTGGCTTCATTTGAAATTTAAAAAAATACCAGATTTATAATTAAAACTGCTGAATTCTCTGTCTACGGAATTACTATTTTCTCTCCCAAGTATTTTTTTAATAAAATAATTATAAACGTATTTAATAAAAGTGTGCATAGAAAACACTTTTACCGTGAATAACATGCCTAAAATCATTTAAAGTAAGTAGTTTTTGAACAGAATTGATAAAAGTTTTATTTTAAACTTCGGGAAGAAACCGGCACACCCAGACAACAAGTTAAGAACCATACACGTAGATCCACAACTACCAAACTTGTTCATACAAAAGTAGACTCTAAACATCGGAATTAAGGCCTATAGTGCCGTGGATGTGAGAGGACACCGGTGTCCTCTAAGCTAGGACAGATTAAGAGTTAGGGCGGCGGGCGCATGTTCCACACAGAGTACAGCCATCCTACACTCTGTAGAATATTCAAATAAAGGGTAAGACAGGGACAGGCCTAACGTTATCATGGCCACAGATTAAGTAATAGTACAAGCCACGGCTCCATACACACGTGCATGATGGACTGATAAATAAGCTTAGCAGGGATGGTGTCGGTTGTTCAGTAGATGGCATTTGTATAAACAACATTAGCTACGCCGACGATATGGTACTGCTGCATGCTGGGCCCATCTGTTAATACTCTCAACGTGCTCCTAGGTATATGTGATAGGTACCTACGCAAAGCAACATGGCCGTTTTTGACCCCCAACGGAAAAGAGGAGTGTTATAAGTTTGACGTGTCTGTCTGTCTGTCTGTGTGTCTGTCCGTGGCACCGTAGCCGTAGCTCCTACACAAATAGAACAATTTTGATACGGTTTTTTGTTTAAAAACTGACCTAATCGAGATGGTTTTGTGACAATATAACAATCAGTTTGGTGATTACCAAACTGATTGTTACGTTATCAATGTCATTGTGTGCAAACAGAGAATTAATAAAGCTGAAGGGCGATTGCCCCTCAGCTTTATTAATTCTCTGTTTAGAGTCTGTTTTCGGTCATATTTTTAATGAGAAAAATACTAAATTTTGATACAAGTGGAACCGACTGCTGCGGTGATTTTCCACGTGTAACAAACGACATTTTTCAGTACACTTACTAAGAAATAAATATATGGGGGTTGACCGGCGACTCGTAGGAGTCGCTTAGCGCCCAGGCCGATACGATAAATACTATATATTATGGCGGGTGTAAGCTCGAGTAGATTTCCGTACTAGTGCGGACACAACAGTAAATTGCGTGCCTAAAAGCGGTAGGAATAAGGGCGGGTTTTTGCAGGGAATAATATATATTCATGCTGTACGGGACAACGTTAAATGATAATGATAGTTTGTTTGTAATACATTTATTGATGAGTACACGCGGCGGAGACTGAACGCGAACTGAGGTAAATTGCGCACGCGGTACAAACTGCTTATTTTACAATAACATACGAATTGTACGGGTGAACCGTACATGCTCCCAGACACGAGAGACTAAGATAAAGATTAAAAGTAAAAATATAAAAATCAAAATTAAACATTATAAAATGCAAGTTAACTTAAAGAAAGCAATGATAATAAAATCGAAAGCACAATAATTAGGTATACACGCGAAAACTTAAGTAAGTCTCTAAATGTCTTATTCACTTTCACTGAAAATAGATTCGCGGAACACAGGCGATGTAGCCTTGTTTTGTTTACGCAGCATCTCTTCAAGCTTACTGCTGTTACCTTGCGAAGTGTAGGAAGTCGGAGACTTGGCCCTACTCTTTCTGGTTGTTTGCTGTTGATTGTCGGCTGCATCCTGATCTGTTGATCCAGTACCGTGTGCTTGACTCATCTCCGCGCCAGCTGCTTGTAATGGTTGCGGAGTTGTCGGTACGTCGACAATCTGATGTTCGATCTTGGTGACCTTGTACTGCTGAATGTACGCACGTGCCTCGTTGTAGAACTGCCTAGTTTTCTGATAATAATTTTCTGCAAAGTAGCTGTGGCTACGATCCTCTGATTTTGATAATTGTATATGATTTAACTGGAACTCTTCCCAATATTTATCGAGAGTCTCTAAACGTTTCTTGATGTACGTAGAAGTTCTTCTTTCAGGCCCATCCTTTTTAGAATTGCGTAAAACCTGATCTATGCCCTGCATAAGCTGATTCTGATTTTCGAGTAGGTCTTCCATTGTGGAGATTCTGATGTAGCTTCAGTGATAAAAAGCTTGATTAAATGATAAAGGAAAATGATATTTCTAGAATTCTACTCGATTGTGTATTCCTTGCTTCGTCGACTAAGCGTGGAAAACGATAAATAGGTACCTAATATTGATAAAATGATTTTATGCAGGACTTGCTGGAGAGCAGACACCCTCTTCAAATGCTTTATGATAGCCACTAGTAGTCTACTCGAAGTGCTGATAGCGCAGTATGCTGTTGTGGTTGTATGGTGCAACAACCACGTTACACGTGCTTAACCTCGCGGGCGAGTCCACTCGTTGAAATTAGACTAGTCGCTCAGCTATTGCGATGATAATGAATGCTCACTCACCGGTATCTGCTGCTTGTTACCTGGTGGTTGATACTGATAATGATGGGTACATCCACTCTTTGATGCAGCGGAATGCACAAAACACGCGAGGTCCGCCAATACGGTGGCTCGAAGGACCATAAAGTTGTACGGGACAACGTTAAATGATAATGATAGTTTGTTTGTAATACATTTATTGATGAGTACACGCGGCGGAGACTGAACGCGAACTGAGGTAAATTGCGCACGCGGTACAAACTGCTTATTTTACAATAACATACGAATTGTACGGGTGAACCGTACACATGCTATAACTCGCTCGCTTAGCTCGAGCATATGCTATAGTTCACTATTCACTGAGGCTTGGCATAACTTGAAAAACTTATTAAAAATGCTTTAAGATTTAAAAATGTGTTCGCTATGGCATTTGGTACATGTGGAATCTTGGAGGATTGCTGGCCTGATGCTGCGTAAGCGAGCGTTCGTGACCCACCACAGCGCCCGCGCCGCTCCTTAGATGACTAATACTCCACCGCGCAGCAGATTCTGAACTAATTGTGCTCCATTAGTGTAATTGCTGTAAGGCGTTCCGGACCGTAACTTAGGACAGCTAGCTTCTTTTTATGCTGAATTTATGTAACTATAAACCTGCTTTAATTTCATTTCAGACTTTAGATTTACCCTCTGCCGTCCCATCATCATTAGAAGTTAATAGGTAGGTAGGTAGTTATTAAAAATAGCTGGCATAATTTACCGAGTACCTTGTAGGATATAAATTACAACAGCCCCCCTAGCCAAGTTACAATCGTTTCGTTTTGCGTTAACGCTTGGCGTTGGCCGCGCCCCCAATTCGATTGTTCGAACAAATGAGTTGGGGGCGTGGCTTACTACAAGCGTTGACGCAAAACGAAACGATTGTAACTTGGCTAGGGGGGCTGATTCCAGAAATAGCGAAATGAACACTGCTCTTGCCGTGGATAAAGGAACCAAATAAAAATCTATGTACCTATAAAAAAGCAAAATACCACTCACTGATTAATTACGAAATCTCAGAAACTATTTTCTTACAAACTTAAAATTTGGCAGTTAGGTTCCTTATAGGGTGTAGACGTCCGCTAGTGTTGGGTAACTCGCTTAATAAAAGTGAGAATGAGGGAGGCCCTCATTTTACCTCGCGAGGTACTCACGAGGTACCCCTCATTTGAGGCGAGGTGTTTGTACAGGTCTAGCTGTTGGATGGCGCCTCACGACTCCACGAGTACTCACGAGTCAAGTTACGAAGCACCGAGCGTGAAAGAGACAGAAAATCTTGCCAACCGCCGCGAATCGCGTTGAGGAAGAGAGCGAAATGCAACAAAACAACCACGTAGGTAATATTTATTAGTGACGTTATTTTACGGAGTTAAGGTTCATAATCATTAAACGCTATAAATAATGTTAGTACTATATTTCAACCAAAATTCAACGGAATTTACTCACTCACTCATCAATGTTGCTCGTCACTCGCCTCGCGAGTTCTCAGACACTAGAACTCTGTAAACCTCATGAGGAATTGAATGAGGTGGTTCAAATTTGAGAATCGAGTAACTCTTTCAATTCGTCGAGGCGAGTTACTCATTTGAGGTACCTCACGAGTGAGGGGCTCATCACTAACGTCCGCTAAGAACGGATTTTACGAAAATCTAGCCCTAAGGGGGGTAACCAGACATTCACGCGGACGAAGCCACAGGCTTCTGCATGCGGCTTCGCCCGCTAGTTTATGCTAGTAATCAATAAAATTATGAAAAACACTTGCCTCATTGTTTTGGACGATCGGAACATCATTTTGCTGTCAGTGATTTTGTAAGTAGATTAAATATTTTATGTAAACAGTTAAAAAATACAGTTGCAGTGATAAAGTGGGTTGAAACTGTAAAGTTTAATAAAAAAAAATAATGAAAAGAAACTGTAAACTGCAAATTAATTTGTCATGTCAAAGTTACATCACAAATCATAACACACTGACAGATAAGCTAATATCGTCTATTCTTTTACCGCATATTTGTATCAAAAAGGTTGTGGCTCTCGAAGCTTCCATTCTGTTAGCGCTTTTATGCACTATGGATGCGCTTTTTAATAGAGAGTAATTTAAGTAATGCGGATTTCATTAGATTACGGAATTGTTCCGCAATTATCTGTACAAATTCTTTACTAAATGTCTGTAGTCACATGAATACTTAAATTTTCGAGATCTGGCTGATGGCGTGTGAGGACGAGGGACTCCATTTTAGGGCTGTATTTTTTAATGTATTTTTCATTAATCACGCTCAAAAAGTAGGTCTGAAGTTGCCTGTGGAGCGGGTTGAATGAAAGTAACACTTTTAATCGGCAGTTACATTTTTCAACTCTTCGCGTGACCCAAAGGCTGACTCCTACCTCGGTCAGAAATTAAGCATTGTCATATAACGTGGCAAGAGTGGCGAGTTATTCGAATCAAACAGCAACTGAATCAATTCGAGTTGCTTTTTCTTTCGATTCGAATTATTTCGCAAGTCGAAGCCGATGCGACGCGAGTCGCTACGCGAATTAACTCTTTTTCTTGATGCTCTGCGCGAATCAATCAACTCTGTAAAACTCGATTTGACTCAATGATACGAATCGTGAATTCGCGACGCCAACCTTACCAAACGGGAATTATTTAGGGAAAGTAAAATTTTAATAAAATACCTAATTGTATTACTTGTATTTATAAATTTTACATGAATATGTGACTAAATAAATAAACCGTTTAAAATTCGCGTGAACGAAATAGCAGGCAAAGTATTAGTTTAACATAAAACGATTGAAAACAAAAATTTCACTTGATAGTGTTATGAATCAAAACCTTAAGTACATAATTTACATTTAAGTTCCGTCTAAGTCCAGTTGATGATTCAACAAATGTTTGATCGACGCTTATTTTCTGGTTATCGAACTGACTCGGCGGAACAAGTTGAATTGGTGAATCGAATTGAATCGGCGCAACAAGTTGAATCGGCGGTTCGATTCGACAGAATTGAATCGGCGGACCGAGTTGAATCGGCGGACCGAGTTGAGTCGGCGAACCGAGTTGATTCGAATCGCAATTCAAATCAGCCACCATGCCAATTCGATTAACTCGAATTGTCAAAAACGCGAGCTGGCCCATTGTTTATTAAGTGACAAAATGGCGTCCAGTCAAGTCTAGACTTTAGACGGGTATTTTTTTGGTAATATTCGAATATATATTTATTTACTATTCGAATATCAATTTGGAAAGTGAATTTGAATAATTCGAATATTCGATTGCAACCTCTAGTCGTAACTGCAAAAATGCATCAAATAAGTCTTACATTTGTAGACAACAAACAAAAAAAAAACATGTTTCCAAAAAAGTGAGAAGTGCATACTCGTATATTTGCTTTATTCTGCGTGCTAATCAGAAGAATTCATGGATACCCTATTTTATTTGTGTTTCGTGCTATGCTAAAAGCATACGAAAAATGGGGTTGTAAAATGTCATTAAAAACACTTCATATATTCGTACTTTTTTTTTGGGATATTATAATTCAAGCCACAAAATTATTTCTCGGCCACGTGATTAAACTTCTAATTTTATAACTAAGCAACGGGAAAATGACATAGCCTCTAATAAACTAATTCGTCTTTTTTACAACGCCGACTAAATATTCTATAGAAAGCGTCAAGTAAAGATCATCAATTATTGTGACTTGTCCTTCTTATTTATATATTGCCACCTTATTTACTAATTCGGCCACGGATTTTACATCTCGTCACCATTTTACGTTGTACAGCTTCAACACAATGTCCTCAAAAATATATAATTCAAGCTTCTACAGACAGCATCATTTATTATAACTTATCATGTAAAATAATACATCATATTCTTTTATCGTGAAAATAGACACTGCATTATTTGGCGCGAGTACGCGAGACGACAGCGACCGGCCATTTGCATCAATGAGAGAGCGCCATTTGATTCATGTAACGACGAGTTGAGTTGATCACGTGTAATTGTTTATTGTCGTTCGTGCATTCGTATTGCAATTATTTTTGCTGTAATTAAATTAAAGTTTTCGATGAGTAATAATTAGTTATGACGTCTAAAAGTGTAAATAAAGTACCGCTGTACTGTTCTGACGAGGAATCGCAAGAAGAAGGTCAGCTGTCGAAAAAAAAGCGAGGTGAACTGGATATTTGTAAACAAATTTTCGTGTGTAAGTTTTGCCGAAGAAGCCGTGAGTGCAGAAAAGACGTGGGCAATACGCACTACACATATTTCCATAGAAGGAAAAAAAATGATTTTATATATTCTTTATTGTACACCGCATAAACAACAAATATAGGACATATTATATAGGTGCAACAAAGTACCACGTAAAGCAGTACAGTGTGCTGCAGAAATATATTTGCTATTTGAGGCGGATACAGAAGCAGTGTTACTTTATAGCACAGATTCCGAGCATAATCATGATTCTATTAAGAAAAACTATCACTATGGTATTTGCGACGAAACAAAATCTGAAATTAATAAATATTATTGAGGAATAGCTTCTGGTAATATTAGTGGCCAATATTTATTAATATTTGATGACAATTTTAACAAAATTTTGACGATCAGTTAATGTGGGATGAGTTACATTTTAAACGTACTGAGTTAAAAAATTAGAAGCTAAATAAATATATTTTGTTATGTCAAATATTACTATTTTAGAAGTTTACTGTTAGAATGCATGTTACAAATTTAGATGCTGAAAAATAACCATCATGCTGAGTTGAATTTAGATTGGTTTACATAGAAGATAACTAGTGGCTAAGATAGTATTATTTAGATGCTCGTTAATTGTGGCTGACTTAGTAATTTAGAAGGCAAAATAAATTTTTAGAGGCGAATAATGCTATTAAAAAGAAGCCTGTTTAATTAGCACCCTTTTTTTTTCATCTAATCTTGGTGCAGTCAGTGATGAGCAGAGTGATAGGTTCGTCCAGGATGTAAAGAGCTTGAAGAACGATTTCGAGGCCGTTGAGACATAAGTATGCCAGGGAATAGTGTTGAAGTTTGAAACGAGAAGATCATTCAAAGCACAAAAAAAAAGGAATAAAATTAAAGATATACTTACTGGGTTTTTAATTTTCTGAGAATCAAGTTTTACTGTAGTTTTTATACCTAAATTTTAAGAAAAAAATTAATGAATGTAAAAAGTCTGGTCAATTTTGTTAGATTTCTATATTACCAGATAATTTAATTATGTATGGTTCTTTCAATTTTTAATAAAATTTGACCCATCCTCGCAGAAGAACAATGATACATGATGTACAGTACGGCCGACGGAACTTGGCTCGTCTGAAGTTAGGCTCTGCGAACTTTAGCGCTCAAAATAAGCGCGCTAAATAAATGATTTATAAAAATAAATGCCAATAACAGTTGTTATCAGCAATAATAACTGCTATGAGCATTTATTTTTACAAAACATTTATTTTTTTACGAGTGCACAAGCGCTAAAGTTCGCAGAGCCTAACTTCAGATGCGCCAAGATCCGTCGGCTACTTATAGAAACTGTGTAATTTTATATTCTTACCAATTCTTACCAAACGATAACAATTTATGAAACCATGACATTTCAAAGTGCGTACTTAATTTTGTTCAAAATTTGTTGGACAGTGTAAAAGTAAACTACGCTGTTAAAGCGTAAATAATGTATTTCGTCACATGTTCTTAGCGTGAGTTATTTCTATACGTAATCATAATATTAAATTAGTTGACTGTGACAAACCAGCTGGTGTCATCAGATTTTGGCTGAGGCAATTGCAATGTGGTTTTGCGTAGACTTTTTACTAGGCTGTGCAAATAAAGTGAACGACCTGATACGTCCGGCCTTTGTGGCCATAGTAAACGGCCTTTAGGATTTAGGCTGATCAGAAAGTTACAAAAAAACTGGCCAAGTGCGAGTCGTACTCGCACACGAAGGGTTCCGTACCATTTTAAAATCGAGCAAATAAAACGCCGACAAAATATCATTTTTTAGTTATGGGCAATAAAAATACACATACTGTGAAAATTGCAACTCTCTACCGTTTATCAAATACACAGCCAGTTGACAGACGGACAGACAACGGAGCTAGGCGCTAGGCGGAGGCTAGTAATTGGGTCCTGTTGGCAATCTTCGTGTACAGAATCCTTCAAAGTCTATGTACTTAAGTATATGTGTGAAGATATGTGTAAAAATCGAAAATTGGCACCAAGCAAGGTCTTATAGCACAGGCAAAAGAATAAATCTGAAAACAGTAGTGGTTATGTCCAAAAAAAATCCACACCGTCCCTTCGTTGCCTTTTAAAAGGCATCGAAGGGACGGGGTAGATTTTTTAATCAGTAAAAGTCTGACACTATCTCCCGCTCCGCCCAAGAGCGGATATGTCATTGGATGATTTTCCCCACCATAAAAAACCACTTGAACCAAAAGTCGTCTAAACTGTAGGGTTACTGGCACTTGGCAGTCTATTTCGGGTTTCTGGCACGCTTAGTTCTTGACTAATTACTATGTAGGAAGGAGGAAGCACGTTTCAATGAACCATTTCCCACGTTAAAGTCGCCGACGCAGCGCGACATCAACAACCCATCGGAAAATCGATATCGTATAGTTTTGAATTACATTATCAGTAGCGAATGACGAAATCGAATCCAATGTGCAGTCAGTAACGATTCGTCGCGCGACGCGAAAGCGCGTCAGTCTCGTGTGTTCCTACTTCAGTTTAATAGTGAAATTAAAAAAAAAAACGCCGATTTTGAAAATGGCCTGCCCCATGAGGTAAGCTTTTGTTTTGATTACAATCATTACAATGTTTAATCTTGTATCCACGTTTCAGTTTTATTTTATGAAGTGGTCTTATAAACTAGTTTTTATTTGCTCCTTTATTTGTTTTAATTATGCACTCTACACCTATCTTAAATATAATAATCAAGAAAATAACTAAGATTTACGCTTTATTCTTTTTAATGGTCTTATTTTTATATTAAAATCCGAAATGATAGACTGGACTGGACTACCCGCTTTTGGTTTTAAATTACTCACAATACCTACTGGATAATGTTCCTTTAATTATTTTTTATAGTCTTCTGTTTTATAAAAAGAGAAGACTAAGAATTAAAAAAAAAATCCCCAACACAAATTTTGAAATTTTTATTTTAAGTACCTCCAACTCATCTACTCCTTATAAGTTATAACTTTAAGCAGTCAAACCGATTTTCATAATATTTTGTAATTACGTCTTATACCCTATCATGTGCCATCCCACTTGGCCATACTTGCAAACCTTCGTTTGTTCAATCCCGCTTTCAACCCCCATAACTTGTAAATGTATAAGTAAACCAATTTTGATAAAACTACCAAGAACAATCGTAAGAAAACCTGCTTTCAAATAAAAAATACCATAATCGGTTTACCAGTTTACGAGCTACGATGCCACAGCCACATAGACGTACACATAGCGGTCAAACATATAGATAACAAAGTAAAATAAAAGGCTCATAATTCAAGAAAAAAGAACTGTTACCTATAAATAGTGAACCTCTTTGACCTCCCAACAACAATAAATAAACTTTTTTTAGTACGAGTGTTGCCTAATTTAAATTTCATAATGTCTACCCTACCGTTAATAAAAGTCTCGCGATATCTTTTATTCCATAAAGTTAATTTCTTTTTTTTTATAATTCAAGCGGATGTAGGTCATTGTGTAAGTCGTAAAAGCGGTTGAGATTAAAAGAAAAACTATACAACAAGGGGTGCCAGGCATATTAGTAAAACTCGGAATAATATTTATAGCAGTAAATAGGAGTGTTGTTAAAAGAAAAATAATTGGCCTTACGGCAGGCGTGCAATTAGGAGTACCTAAGTAACATTTGATTACATTTTTAATAACACATTTCTGCGAAGAAAATTACTAACGATATAAACCTAGGTAAAAACACGAAACTCGACGTAGTACTTCGGTACTTTAGCAATTATTGTGTCGTGTTTCATGATAATTAGTCGTTAAATTAATATCTAATCATAAAGTAAAAACTCCAAGAGAAAATAACTTTAAAGTTAGGTTTAGCTTTGGTCTAGCAGGTTAAAATGCCTATGTTATTGTATCTTTGTAAAGCAATTTACTTAAGTATAATGTTATGTAGGTAAGTACTCTCATTATGAACAAGGGCATTACCAAGTCGTGCGAACGAGAAAGTAAGATGGAGCTATACAGCCTAAATAGCTCCATCCCTTTCAGGGGCATAGCTACCGCCGTATCTGCCGTATAAATTAAACGGGGCCCCCGCCCTACAGGGGACCGAAATAGGCAAAAATTCGCAACATGTTATCCACAACCGTCTCGGAGGGTAAACCAAGCATTTTGTAAAAAAACACCATATTTTTTATACGGGGCCCCTCTGGGAATTTTGATATGAGGCTCCTGTGGGACTAGCTACGCCACTGATCCCTTTAATCCTTTAACCGCTTGCGTCTGATAGGTCAGACGAGAGTTTTGTGTTTTGTGTGCCCTATTCGCCAGGGTCATGTGTTTGCGACTAGCTACTCCATCTTGTTTAGATCTTCAATTCCCATAGGAAACAGGAGAACTGAGGAGATGGAGTATTTGGTTGTAGACGTGTATCTCTGGTGGAATTAATGCGAGAGTGTTGACAAACACTATTGCGTTTATTCCACCATGGTCCGACAGGTTATCTCCGACGTAGGCGGTTAAAAGGTTTGCTGTTCAGTTTATGTCCTAAAATGGATCGTGTTAAGAGCTCATGGGCCTCAGGTCCAACCTGATGAGACCACTGAACCTGTTAAAATTATCTATTTATTAAATATCAAATCCACCATCAGTTAAATGAGAGCAAAAAAAATCATTTCCAGTTAATAACAGGATTAAATAAAACGACACTAATAAATAAATGTCAAGTAGGTGGATGTTTTCGCGCCATTTCATAATTAGACGCATTAATGTAAATGATGTTGAAATAATTTTGTTTATATTAACCCTATTTAAGAAGGCAATTCATAAAGTACTTATTACATATCAAAATGTTGTTAGATCACTGACACACGTAATAAATTATGAGGTTGTGTTGTGATAAAGTAATGTGAAGGTAGGTCACGGCTAGGGTTGCCAAGTTCTTTTTGAATAAAGAAATAGTATATTTGATTTTAGTAGAAAAACATAAATAAAGGAAAATTAAGAACTGCCAACCCGAGACACATTTCCATACAGCTTTTACGTGAATAAGACGTTATTGTTATACAACTTTTTCTAATTAATCATTTGAATACCGTAATTAGAGAGAGACACAATAGAAAGGCAATAGGTGTGCGGACGCCAGCGTACCCTAGGGGCTTGAGTAAATATTTTGCAAACGCAGATATCAGGCAAAAGTAAAGATTTGTCATAAAGGTGACAATTTTTGACCTAAATTAACTGATTGATGATATTAACTTCGAAACCATGCGTTTTTGAATCACATATTCTAGGACTTTGAGAATTATTTTTCTTGAGTTATGAGATATCAAAAACAACACATTCACACATAAATAGAATTATAAAATCTATACATAGCACAGACTAGTGGCCTTGGCTCCCGGGTTCGCCCGTCCGATGACTTCGCAGCAAACTGGACATCATCAGTAGATTTCCTCGGTAGACAGCAGAAGCATTAGATTACATTATGTAAAATTTGCAAAACAGAAGCGATTTTTCTTTTTTTTTCGCGCCGCTTCACTTCAGAACCAAGCATGTAACCGAACCAAGCACAACTTTTTTTACGGTTCCTACACTTCCTACGTCTCCTTCCCTCTGCTAAAATTTTAGACTTAGCCTAAACAGCCTAAATTTGAGCAAAATTTTTGCCGATTTGAGGGGCCCCTTAAAACAAGACGTGTAATTTTAACAAAGTATATTACGCGGCAAATAAGTTGAACCATAATGGCCGTCCTTGCTACGGTTACACGCTGGCGCAGCCCCTCACTTCGATGGAGACCCGAAAATCTGTTACTGCGCATTGAAGGTCGATCGCCATTTTGGTTCAACTTTTATGCCGCGTATAACAGTGCCGTAGCTAGTCCCACAGGGGCCCCGTGTCAAAAATCCACAGGGGCCCCGTATATAAAAATGGTACAGACGCCAGCACATCAACCCACCTCAATCTGTCATATTTCTTTAATAGATTTTCAACCTTATCACAATAAAAGAAGGTTAATGTTCGATTGGTAAAATTTGACAGATTGGAGTAGATTGACGTGCTGGCGTCTGTACTTACTTTACTACTAGCTCCATCCCTGTGTCTCGGTCGCTCACCTCGGTCGTTACGGAAATCATATTACATAGGACATTCTGACTAGCCAAATTGTCAAAATATGATATCTGGCTCAGAGCCACTCAATGATTTAAGCTTACTACTTAAATAATAAATAATAATATATCCCACAACTATCACACAACGTCTTCTAGTCCCAAGCTAAGCAGAGCTTGTGTTATGGGTACTAGAGAACTGATAAACATACATAAATATTTCTAAATAAATAGATACATATTCTAGATAAATTACTCCCAGACACAGAACAAATGATCGTGCTCATCACACAAACATTTGTCCTCGGTGGTAATCGAACCCACGACCTTCAGCATAGCAGTCAGGGCCACTAACTACTAAACCAACAGGCCTGTCTGAATACTTTTTTTTTTTATAACAAATGCGTAGTTTGAACTGACCTCCGAAGAATTTAAATATATAAAAAATGAAGTCTTTGCTCAGACTATTGCATGGTACTTTAACTTATAGGTAGCTAAATAGGTACCTATTTATACTTGTCCATAAAAAGTCAACTTCCATATAAGAAAATGGAGTGTGTAGCCATTACTAAAACTTTCGACATGCGTTGCATATTTCGGCACTGGACAGGTATTTCTGGTTCGACTGGACTCAGACGCGCTAATAATATACTTAACACTCGTCAAGAGCGTGGTACCGGTTGAGACACATTTAAGCCATTGTGTAGAAAAGTAGTCGAGTGATTACGTATAAAGTCATACAACTTTTGTACTACCTACTTAAGTATTTATAGGATCAGCTCACGTCGACATTTTTTTTTAAATAGTGCTTCCCACAGATCAATCTTTAAGGTGGTCGTTTTCTTAACTAAACCTGCTTGACTTGTGGCGGCCTTAATCAATTTCCTTAATCAATGGAGTATCAGACTTTTACTGACTAAAACCCACCTGTGTTCCTTCAATTGCCCTTTGCGTTTCAAGGCCACGGAAACTTTCGAACAATCCCGTATCCGTCACAGGCATTGGCCCTAGTGGGCGCTCTCAATTCTACTGACAGCTGTTTGAGGCAGCCTGACTTGCAAGGA
Organism: Leucania comma; assembly: GCA_958295575.1. Taxonomy (NCBI): domain Eukaryota; kingdom Metazoa; phylum Arthropoda; class Insecta; order Lepidoptera; family Noctuidae; genus Leucania; species Leucania comma. Next base: position 13,400,196 of record OY282477.1, on the reverse strand, counting down.
GTTTTTTTTTCTGCAATTACCTTTTATACCACGTACATATAAGGATTGGAACAATTTGCCTGCTGGAGTCTTCCCGTCCAAGAGGTTTAAAGCCCTGATGGTGCGATTAGAAAATGAGATTGACTTCATCATGTCGTCGAAGAAGCAAATATTCAATGATGTCTCTGTGATCAACGCGGTGAAAACTGGAAGTGATCATCGAATGGTAGGAGGCACATTGAATATCAATATCAAGCTTGAAAGATCTCGACTGATGAAGTCTACGCTCCGTCCAGCACAGATTCAGATTCAGTACTCCGAGAGCTTTCAGCTTGAATTTCACAATCGTTTCGAGTGCCTAGGTGGCTCCGTGGACGAATGTAACGATGGGTTCGTGGAAACTGTCCATACAGTCGAGTCTAACTTCTTTAAGACTCGTCGTACAAATAAGAAAAGGCTCTCTGATCAAACTCTCGTACTCTAGAAAGAGAGGCGTGAGATGATTCTGTAGGCTTCAGACGATGCGTGCATCTATCGACAGCTCAAAAGACAGATATCCAAGTTCTTAAAACGCAATCTCCGCCTCTTTAATACCGAACGGATTAAAGACGTGATCGAGCAGCATAAGGTCTCCAAGGTTTTTGCAAGAGGTTTGTCTATTGGGCAGAGCCAGCTCACGGAACTGAAGACCGACGATGGCAGAGTCATATCCGCCAAATCGAAGCTTCTGGGTGAGATCAAAGCATTCTATGGACAGCTGTACATATCTATCAAAAACCCACAACGAATCTAGCAAAAGGCCCAAGAGCTAGATTAATCCATTACTACACCGAAGATATCCCGGACGTCAGCTTGTACGATATTAGGATGGCTCTGAAGCAAATTAAAAACAACAAGGCATCGGGTGACGACGGAATTACGACCGAACTCCTGAAGGCGGATGGAAAACCAGTTCTAAAGGCTCTTCAGAGGTAGTTCGATTGCGTCATATTTTAGGGAAAGATGCCACAGGCATGGAGCAGAAGGTTGGTTGTACTTTTCTGTAAGACGGGCGACAATGCCCTGCTCAAGAACTACAGGCCCATCTCGATTCTGATCCACCTCTACAAGCTGTTTTCCAGAGTCATCACGAATCGTCTCGCACGCAGGTTTGACGACTTCCAGCCTTCCAAACAAGCCGGATTTCGAGAAGGCTTTAGCATCGTAGACCACATACATATGCTCCGGCAGGTTATACAGAAGACCGAGGAGTATAACCTGCCTCTCTGCTTAGCTTTCGTGGATTACGAGAAAGCTTTTGTTTTGATCGAGACTTGGGCTGTACTGCAATCTCTCCAACGGTGCCAGATTGACTATCGGTACATCGAAATGCTGAAGTAATTGTACGAGAACGCCACAATGTCAGTCCGACTTCAGGATCGGACCTCGAAATCTATCCTTCTGCAGCAGGGTGTCAGGCTGACTGACTGTTTACAACTGCAAGGTTCTGGACTGGAGTGGACTGGGTATTAATGTCAATGGCGAGTACATCACTCACCTTCGGTTTGCCGACGATGTAGTAGTCATGGCTGAGACTACGGAGGAGTTTAGTATAATGCTCTATGACTTTAGTAGAGCTTAGAAAGTGTGGGTCAACACCAAAGCCATCCGATCAAGATCGGGACTCTACACTAATAATAATAATATTCCACTATTATAATATTCCAGTTGGGTAGGTCTATCTTTAAGGAAGATGTTAATGGTCGAATCCGACTCGGCGCGGCAGCATTCGGGAAGCTGCGCGGTATCTTGTCGTCCAACACAGTGTCTCAAGATGAAAGTCTATGATTAGTGCGTGTTTCCAGTGATGACATATGGTTCTGAAACTTACAGAACAACAAAGAGCAATGGTAAGGGCTATGCTCGGAGTTTCCTTCCGTGATCGCATCAGGAATGAAATTTATCCGCAGGAGAACTGAAGTCGCCGACATAGCCCGAAGAATCTCCAAACTAAAGTGGCAGTGGGCATTGCTCGTAGAACGGATGGTTGATGGGCCCGAAAGGTTCTAGAGTAGCGACCGCAGACGTTCGTTGTGGCGACACTAGGAGAGGCCTTTGTTCAACAGTGGACGTCCTTCGGCTGAAATGATGATGATGATGAGTCGTCCCTTCCGATTATTAGGTGTCTTCAAGGCTAGAGTGAATAGACTCGTTAAACACTAGTTTATCACCATGGACTTTGCATTACTGCTTACCGCGATTACCTGCTACTTTGCGATCCTACCATCAGGTAGGATAGCAGTCAAGCTCTGGTTTAAACTATGATTTTTTATTAGATGGAGTAAAGTGACAACAATAACAATGGTTGTTTGACAGTTGAGCATTGTTATTTGACAGTTGGGCATTGTCCACTGCTGTCACTTTGGTTCATCTAATTAAAAATCATGGTATAGGTATATCTTAAAAAAAACCTAAGTATTGTTCGTGTCTTTATTCCATCATAGCAGATACTCTACCAAACATGATTTTATAATACTATAGAGGAAATCTTAACCTATTGACATTTCACAGTTTTAATCTGCAGTTTTGAACTTTACGTGTTCTAATAATTTTCTCACATTATGCAAATTAAAACAAAGATAAAATCACGAATTCTCAACCTTTACAATCATCGTTATATATATTTACTACGCACGCAAGAATATAGGTCGATGTTTACAATAATACGAGTACCTATTTTGGTTTTCGTTTTTTTTTTGTTAGATTGCCAATATTAATAGCAGCCGAATTATTAATAAGTTACTATTTTGATACTTAGTTATAATTTTAGTATAAATAATTAGAAAGTGTAAGGTGGGTGTACCATGGAAGGCCACTCTAACAAATAAACAGTTATTATTCGTTTATTTATTGGATAAATGAAACTAACAAATATTTAAGTAATACTTTGTTTCATTATGTACGATTTAAACCATTTTTTGAAATTGCAGATTTAATCAATATTAATTGAACTTAATTTTCATTGAACTCTTCCAAACGGCTTTGCTAGGAACAAGGCTCCTTAGAAGGCCATCATAATAAATCAGTAATTGAACACTAAAGTTTAATAAATAGCGATTAAATCTACAATAAAAAGAAGTGGTTTATATGTTACATAATGAAACAAAGTATCACTTAAATATTTGTTAGTTTCATTTATCCAGTAAATAAACGAATAATAACTGTTTATTTGTTAGAGTGGCCTTCCATGGTACACCCACCTTATTTTAACGTCGTCGATTCCCGAAATCAATGAAGCGAGGGACCGTACTGCCAAAATAGTAGCGCGAGCGATTCGCCGCCGCGTCTGTGATTTTGAGTTCGATGGGTGTTTGTGTAAGTAGAAGGAATTTGTCATCACATGGCAATAACTACGACATTTTAATAATTGGCCTTCGAAGGAGCATGGCCTTCCATGGTCCACCCACCTTATAAATAAATAAAATCAGAAAGTGTACATAATTGCTATACTAGCTAAATATTACCTACTTCCCATGTTTTAAAAGCTGTTTATCTATTTCGGAGAAGTGTGTCTCCCCGGTAATTAGGTCCCGTTCCCGTAAAATAAAAACTGGGCAAGTGCGAGTTGGACTCGCGCACTATGGGTTTCGTAACAAACTTACCTATGTAAGTTCGCAAAAAAATACTGTTTTTAAATATAAATCTGAAAACAGTTTTTAATAATCCTATATTTGTGTTCCATTTGTGCTATAAGACCTTGCTTTATGCCAAATATCAGGATTCTGGGTCAACGGAAAGTACCCCGTTTCGATTCCCTTAAGAGTGTCGAAATATACGTTTTTTTGCGACATAACGGCCGTATGCTTTTTTTGCCTTTAACTTGGAAGTTAATTTTTTTTTCAAGCAACAAGGGACCGCAGATGGTTTTAATTTCAACTCGATACCTCTCCACGTTCCCAATATAAAGGGTCTTGAAAGACAGACAACAAAATGATTTCCGTATTTTCCTTTTGCGGCACGGAACCCTAAAAAATAGGCAGCTTTACTCGTTATAACATTAGCTACATACGTCCCAGTGAAAGTCTCTGTAAAATCTCGATCCGGCGGGAAAATATAAAGTAGCCTAAGTTACGTCAAAATCAGTCCAGCCGTTTCGGAGATGGGAGTTATCTCCCGGGATTAAGATGCTCCCCCTGGAATTAACTCCCGTTCCCACATAACAAAAGCGCGAAAGTGTAGGGGCCCAGCATAGAGCCAAGGGAGATTTTGAAAGAGATACCATGGTCCTGGAACATACCTTTTTTCCTTCCAGAGTCACGATAAATCTTGCAAACGTTCTCGAATTAGTTACGGTTAGGGATAGATTTTTACATCGGATAACCGATACTCAATAGTTTCAGTTATGATTATGGAGCTCCATAACATCCCCGAATATCCATCTTATTTGACAACTCCATTAAAATTGGTCCCCAGGTCTATGATGGACGAGAGCTCGGCTCAAGAAGGTGACCACTTGGGCAATGAAGCCGGCATGCTGTACGGAGAATACCTGATGCTGGACAAGCTACTATCGGCACAAAGGATGCTCAGCGCAGAGTCTTCTAAGCCAGTGCATGATGAGCATTTGTTTATTGTTACTCATCAAGGTAAGGTTCTAAACATCTATTTTTTTTTTTCTATTTGAACGTAAACGTATTTTATATAGGTGTCAGTTTTGATTTTCCTGTCGTTTTGGATCCACAAGATGTCTTAATTTCTGATGCGATCACGCAAGGAAATTCCTAGCATAGCGTTTTTCTTTCATATTGCTCTTTGGGTTTCTATAAGCCTTCTGTTGAGGCCCATTAAATACTCACGGAAGTGGCTCATAAATTAATAATTGGCTCATAAAAGTAATAGGTAGGTGCTTACTTAGATATGAAACACGTTTTTATATTTTTAGTGATAGATATATATGTGTATAATGTGACCCAAAATCCAGTTCGTATTATCTGTAGTAGAGACTAGTGATTACGCAGTCTGCACATCACATTATCTTTAGGAAGGCGAAGAGGCCGGATATAACCTCTCGCAGTTGACCTATCACTAGCTAATCAATTATTTGTTGACTTCATAAAAAAACATCGCATTCAAGAAGAAAGAAATTCAGAAGACACAATAATTGAGATACAATTTGACGGGACAATAATTGAAAAAGTCAGCTGCGTTAAGTTTCTTGGAGTTTGGATAGATAATGACATGACATTATTTAGTTTTTAAATTGTGAAAAAGATGCGTCCGATCAATTGCCGGCCATCTGTATGCCTGACTCTTGTGAACCATATTTAAAAAAAAAAATATATTGACCTTTCCATCCATTTATATATTATATGAAGTAGCCGTATTTATAAAAACAAATGAAAATCTACATACATATTTGGTAAATTTAAATCAAAAAGACATAATATGTTGAAAATATCTATCATACCACATAAAACGGCTCAGTTTGACAAAAGCTTCTTTGGTATGGCATCACAAATGTACAATAAGATACTAAGTGACATTTTGAGCACTAGGGAACTTTTACTATTTAAATCTAAACTTTTTAATAATTGAGAAGGCTTACGACACGATCCAGGATTTCTTAAGTAATTGAATACTTAATTTTGTTTTGTATATTTGTGTTTTCTTTTTTTGTATTTTTGACATTTTATAATTCTCTTAACTCAATTCATTCTAAATATATGAAAGTATAATTATGTTAGTTTTATTTGTAATTATGGTATGCCTAATTAGCAGGACATATTGGAACTAAAATTTATTATTAAGTTTTAACATCTGTTCCCGCTCCAAACGAGGAGGGATGATTCTTTTGATGAGTTACCACCTCAAAAAAGATACCTAATGATAAAATACTTGAGTCATTAATCGTATTAAATGCTATTATAGGGTGATGTTTAGAGTTAGAATTTTAAACGTTTTGGTATAAAGTTTATGGATTGTATCAAAGTTGGGGTCAATAATGTTAGGAAATATCCTACGATTATAATGTGACCAAAGTTTGTAGAAAATATATCTTAGTTACTAGTTGACCCGGCAAACTTCGTACCGCCTAATATCAATAAGTCCGTAGGATTTACTCGAGTTCTGACTACCCTACACGTGTCCCCTGGTTAGTGCTAAACCAGCAATAATTGCGGTGGTAGGCCATAACATCGGCTTCCGGCTTTAAAGTTATTACCCACTAGACAAAGCCATGCCGCCAAGCGATCCGTCCTGTTCCGGTTTGATTTTTGATTTATGAATTCGTACGATTGAAGATAGGTCTATTGTGTTGCGATGTATGCACCAGCTGTTGTTGCAGACGTTTGATCGTGGAGAGTAGCGGGATCCGATGCACGGTGCTCCGCTGCCCGACCGCAGTTAGTTGGGGGCCAAAGTATTGTGAGCCACACACGAAAAGTTGCCCCGCCAATTGCGAAAAATCCCAGGGTCCATCGACCGGGCGAAAGGACCATGGCGATCCCTGGGGGGGTTCGGGCGTCCCCATAGTCTCCAGATCAACCCTTCATTAGCACAGCAACCCTGGTTGTGTCATTGGGTTTCAACGCATCATCTCGCTCAACTGCCATCTTCCACCTTTCCTATTCACTCGACTTAAGCAAAAAAGAAATTAAAGGTAAAAAGAGAAGCAAGCGTCGACAGCGGATGCACTTCCTCTCGTTCAAAGTGTACCTCTCAAATATTCGTGGGCTGCACTCCAATCTCGATGCGGTCCACCACCATCTCTCCTATTTTGAAGAGTGTGCGTGGGAATTACATGACTTGATTCCGCCATCCCCGTTCTACCATCGAACAACCCGACGTACGGTGAATATCCCCATTACGTGGTTGAAACTTCTACGGTCCGGACTAAGCATTTTGCTTCGTCGTTTATACCGCGTACATCGAGGGACTGGAACAGTTTGCCTGCTGCGGTCTACCCGTCCGATTAAAATTTAGGTGTCTTCAAGGCTAGAGTGAATAAGCTCAATAAACTAGTGCGCCTCACCATCAACAATTGCATCACTGCTTACCATCAGGTGGGATCGCAGTCAAGCACTAGGAGCCGCGGGTACCAGCTAGTATCTACATAATATATATCGCTATTTAGATGTTTTTTTATCTAAGCATTCTTTTGTTTCAGCATACGAGCTGTGGTTCAAGCAGATCATCTTCGAGGTGGACTCAGTGAGGGCGCTCCTGGACGTGGAGGGGCTTGATGAGAGCCACACCATGGAAATATTGAAGAGGCTTAACAGAATCGTACTTATTTTGAAGGTAGATTGATTGATGGTGATAAATCATCCAATGACTTTTTTCTTTAGGTTTTTTTTTATGGTAGGTAAAATCATCCAATGACATCCCCCGCACTTGGGCAGAGCGGGAGACTCAGACTCTTACTGCCTAAAAATCTACCTACTGCCTTTCATACCGGGGCCGACCCTTCTTTTCAGAAGCCGACCCTTGGCCCCAGTAGGCTTCGGCCCTGCTTGCCTGCTAGCAGGCTGAGCCTCTACGGTTTGCTGACAGCTCCTTGAGGTGCGCGGGAACAGTACGCGCCGTCGACGACTTAGGCTCGATCCGTTCGGTTACTGGACATTCGGACAGCGAGCTACCCATTGCTCGCCGTCCGCAAGCCTGCGCCTACGGTGGCCGGAAATCGGGATCAGAATCCCGCGGCGGCTGGGGCGTGAGCCCCGTTGCCTTTTTCTGATGCGGTAGGCCTCCTCCCTCAGTCAAAGAGGGTCAAAAATAACTCATCGATACAAATTATAATAGAACAATGACATGGATTAAACTCATTGAACTAAGTAACCTAATGTTAAGAATAACTAGAAAATTGGGAAAGAAACCAAAATGAAATCGACATACAACTTTGAATCTTTATCCTTCAAGTTAGCAATCGGGAAATACCCACCAGAAAAACCCAGTTGATATTAGCGACACAGCCTACATTGTTGCACCTACTTGACATACCAGTGTAGGTACTTGTAACTCCGTTCGGATAATTGGCATAATTATAAATATAATACGATCAGGATATTTACCATCAATAGGATTATTCACCTGCAACTTGCTTTGAAGTACAACTTAGTGGATTCTGAGGTACCGTATAACAGGTATGTCCCCGACCCAGTTCTCGAAAATGGCCATGCCACGTTGTACTGGGATCTTGTAGCCAATAAGCCGGATATAGTGGTGATAGACCAATTAGCGCGCCGTGCAATGATAGTCGATGTCACCATCCCACATGACGAGAATCTCGTGAAAGCTGAGAAAGAGAAACAAATCAAATATCTCGACTTAGCACACGAGGTTGTCGACATGTCGAATGTGGACTCGGCTATTATTGCGCCGATTGTCGTGACTTCCAACGGCCTTATAGCCAAAAGCTTCGACGACCATCTGTCGAAGCTGTCGTTGCGCGGTTGGATACAGAAGGCATTACTCCTCGATAAGGCTCGCTTTGAGGAGGTTCCTTTCTCTGGAGCCCTAACCACCGGTAGCTTGGAGCCTGCTCCCGACACTGGCTGACTACTGTTTTTTTATATTTTTAAATGTTTTATAAAATTTTAGGAAATGTTTTTTTTTTTAAATATATATAACAAATAAATAAAAAAATATAATACTATAACAGGATGGAAAGAAATACCAATTACTAATTTTCCTTGTATGTACAACCGTAAATACAAGATAGATCAAACATTCAAAGAGATAGCAATTCCAAAACTTTTTTTAGCTTCGCCTTGTTTGTGTATTTAGCCAGTGCGAAGTTTAGAATAAAAGTAAATCGTTTTTTATCACTACACAGTATAAAACAAAGTCACTTCCCGCTGTCTGTCCCTATGTATGCATGCTTAGATCTTTAAAACTTCGCGACGGATTATGATGCGATTTTTTTTAAAAGATAGTGATTCAAGAGACAGTTTTATATCTATAATACATGCATAGTATATAGGGTGAATACTTAAACTCGTGATTGTAGTCATGAAAACGAACAACTTTTACTATGGGACCAAAACTGATATCGCGAAAAAAATCAGCAAAGTTCAGTACATTTTGACCAGTTAGGCGAACACAAATGTACTGTCCAGCATCAAAGTGTCCAGCAGATTTTTTTTCGTGATTTCAGGTTTGGTTAAATATTCGTAGTAAAAGTTGTTTGTTATCATGACTACAATCACGTGTTTAAGTATCGTTCACTAATTACCAGTCAATCTACATTTAATAGAATCGAAATACTGTTATTTGGAATAGACACATCACAACGGTTACAGACTCAAAGTAAAAAAGAACAACAGAGTGCGCCGTGCTTCATCATCTTCCTGCCGTTATCCCATTTTATTTGGGGTCGGCGCAACACGTTTTTTTCCCGTACCGAATTTATCACGTTTTTTTTATTAAATTAAGGATGCAACATATTCTAATGAAAGGTAAGAGCGCTCCATCGTCGACCGCATCGTCGTTTTCCATCAGGTGAGATCAGCCGGTCAAGTGCGAACCTGTCAACAATTAAAAAAAAAGTATTTAGCAGGAAAATGAGCGAGTCTGCCTTTTCGGTGAGCTTTGCTGAAGCAGTCAATTAGTCAATAATGCAATAACATTTTCAGCTCCATTTTACTGAAATTTGGGAATTTCTTAAAATATTTAAGAAATTCTTAACTAAATTCCTAAATAAAAATTATTAACCCAAACATAGTACTTTATGCAAGCGTCTGGATTGAAGGCCCACCGCAATCCAGACGCTTGCATAATGACGCATAGCAATCATAACCGCTTTAATTTACGATTAAGAAATTTATGAGTCATTGCTTTAACTTTTACTATTTTTTAACTAAATTCCCTATTAATCTTATTTCGTTTCGTAAATATTTAAAAATGGGTCCTCAATCCACATGCACACTGAGATCGCATCTGCTTAAGTGAATCAACGTATTGTTCTATTGTACCTATACTTAGTTGTTTTTTTTTTATGTGAAAATCATCCAATGCCATCTCTCGCCCTTGGGCGGAGCGGGAGGGTGTGTCAGACTTTTACTGACTAAAAACTCACTCCTGTTCCTTCTTTGCCTGCGTTTCAGAGCCCCGGGGTTCACTTTCGCACACCGTGAACCCAGTAGTTCCAAACTATGTTGGAGCTGACTTCCACTCTAACAGGCTACAACTGAATGTCAGTATTTAACTTGGAATAACTGCCTATCAGTTTATTTTTATTTATTTTATTTTAATGTAATCCTCAATTCGATTTTACTTATTTTAATTCATTTTAGTGTTTTTTTTTTTTTTTTTTTTTTCGGTAGGTAAAATCATCCAATGACAAATCCCGCCCTTGGGTGGAGCGGGAAGTAGTGTCAGACTCTTACTGACTAAAAACCTACCCCGTTCCATTCTTCGCCTTGGTCCCAGGGTCCCGGGTGCCATTTTCACATACCCTTTGACCCCAGTAGGCTTCGGCCCTGTCGGGCCCCTACAGTTTGCTGACAACTCCTTGAGGCGCGCGGGAACAGTGCGCGCCGTAAACGACTTGAGCTCGGACCGGTCTGTTACCGGACAGACGGACAGCGAGCTACCCATTGCCCGCCGTCCGCGAGCCCGCGCCTACGGTGGCCGGAAATCGGGATCGGAAACCCGGCGGCGGCGGCGGCGTGTACGCCGTTGCCTGATGCGGTCAGCCTCCTCCTTTGCTAGCATTACTGCTTCGCAAAAGGAGGCGACCGCCTGCCACTCCTCCTCGCTCCGGAGCATGGCCTGAACCAAACCCCGGCACGAGAGATCGCTGCCGCCGATCGCCCCCACAAGGACACGGCGATGCTCTTCCCAAGCGGGGCACACCTCGACTGTGTGCTCCACCGTGTCCTCCGGACGCTCCGCACAGTGGCGACATCCGGGCGTCGTCTCCGCACGAATCTTGTACAGGTACGGACCGAACTTGCCGTGTTCGGTCAGCACCTGCGCCAAACGGAAGGTGACGACGCCGTGGGGCCTTTCCAGCCACGCCTCAAAGAGGGGCCTTACCGCCTCGAAATTCATTTTAGTGTAGTATTTCAATTAGTTTTAATGTAATTTTATTTTATTATTTTTTTAAGATCACAATATTCTTTTATATATAAATTACTGTACAAGTGCTGTGCACGCCTATAAGTGTTGTAATATTTTACATTTGCAAATTGTCTTTTTTATAATGTTAAATCATTGAAGGAATCTTTGGTGGGTCGATTTAAATCTATATAAATAAAAGAAAGTCGTGTTAGTTACACTATTTATATCTCAAGAACGGCTGAACCGATTTGCCTGAAAATTGGTGGGAAGGTAGCTTGAAACCTGCCAACCCATCCGTCTGACATAGGATAATTTTAATTCCGTTAAATGAAAAAAAAAACCTGCTCATTTATTGGTACACGGTAGAGTAGTGTAGAGTAGGGTAAAGTAGGATAGAGTAGGGTAGAGTAGAGTAGGGTAGAGTAGAGTAGTCAGTTGACGTGACCGAAGCCGCGGACAAAAGCTAGTTAATAAATATATCAGACTTCCACAAAAAAGTAACTTAGGAATACGACACTCTATTTGTGATATTAAAACGAAATACGAGCAGTAGTCAGACTCAATTTTTATGGGAATTATGTACTTGAAACTCAAACATGTTACAATACGTCATAGTAGCATGTTGTGGCACTATATTACGCATAATAACTCTGATAGTGAGAGCCCTGACTTCTGACCTGCATCGACATCTATACGTAATTTTTTATCGACAATCAGGTTCAAACTAGTGACGCTGTGTTATTGTGCCCTCCTTCTTCTCTTGAACATGTGAGAATAGCTTCCGTTTATTCATAATTAAATTTACTTCTCTCACTCTGGGTGGAACGAGAGGGACTGGCAGGCTTTTACCGCGCAATCCACCTGTATTCAGTGCCCTCAGTTGCCCTTTGCGTTTCAAGGCTGCGCTAATTCTTGCGAACAATCCCGCAAATAAGGGCAGCAGTTTCGAACGGAAGATCTTTGAGGCTCTTGTCCTTTGTGAATCAAAACTGGATATTTCTTATATTAGTAGGCAGGTGAGAAATGAAAAATTTATAAAAAGGTACATGTTACCGGCAATCTATATAATCCGGTATTCTATACAATACATAGGCAATGTACATAGAATACTGCTTAAAGTAAGGCTTTTATTTTCAGGTCAAGAAAAATCGTAACCTAACCTGTCCGTGTCGGGGTGCCCTAAATCACATCACCTCCTTCTTTGCTCTTGTCTATAACACACATTACTGGCTGCGCATTCGGTATTGTATAGAATATATGAATTATACAGATTGCCGGTGAATATTTTATGCTAAATGAATTTCAAATTAAAATATTATTTTTGTAGATTTATAAAAAAGAACAATAATAAATACGACGACGATTAAAACAAATCCGTGATATTCGCACGGATCAGAAAATGCTGTTTACTAATTGATTTTGATTTTCAATAATCTAGTAAATGGATAGCCACGTCATTTTCATTTGAAAAAATATTAAGAACTGAACCGACCTCGAGTCATCAAAGGCTTAGATACTTGTCTTACTATTAAAAGATAAAGACAGAATAAAATAGTTACAAATATTTATAGCTTTTCTTATCGATTAGTTGCGTGAGGCCCTCACAAGAGCGAAGCTCCGGCCCCGGGCGGTTGCCCTGTTCGCCGCCCCCTTAAACCGCCACTGCCCACAGATACCTAACTACTTAGATTAGTTTAACATTTTCCTCAGCAAAAACATAAACTAATAGGTCTTGATCACTGAAGATAATCGTGTGATCGCGTGATATTCTAACTCATGCATAAAACATTTCTTGATAATAATCTTGAGTTGTTTCCAATTATTCTTTAAAACACTTTAAAAAATTGCTAAGCAACATTCATCTAGTACTCTTATCGATAGTTTTTCTACATCTTCGATTGAAACGAATGCATTGTGTCGAGTTAAATTAAATTTGACTAGTTTTGACCAGTGGTTGTACTCGTTAATACACCGTTAAATTTTAATCGTTTTAATCCCGTGGAGGGTCGACCCGGCAGGTACATGAAACACTATCGATATGCAAAGATGCAAAGATAAAATAAAAAAAAAATACTTTTTTTCTAAAACTCGATACGCATGTACGAAATTATTTTTTTAAGAAAACGAGTCAAGGACCTTGTAGGAAGTTGTCGATCGTTGCGTACTCGCGGATTGGACTCGCCCAGCTATATTTTCGTACATGCGTAAACAGATTCAAGTTTAAAAAAAAGTACTTTATTTTTTAATTTTATCTTTACAAATAGATAGTGTTTCATGTACCGAATCGACTCTCCACGAGATTAAAACAATCAAAATTTCACGGTGTATATCGAAAATCATCTCGCAGTAAAATACCACCAAGGCCGTATCCTCTGTCCTAATTCAGACTATGGTCGAAGCAAAATTTCATTATGCGTAATTAATAAACAATAACATACATTCAAACAGTCCACATATGTTATCAATATCTACCATGTGAAGCAGAAGCAGATAAATAATAATTAACATAATTAATTTTTACAAATTCTGCTGCTCATTTTAAAACTTGTTCTTTTCCTACTTCTTGTGAGCTATGCCAATGCGATGCTAATGTTTTTTTTTTTAATATTTTTCACACACACAATTAATTATTATACATTTTATTAAAAATATGTAAGTACCTACATGAAATACACCGTAAAATTTTGGTCGTTTTAATCCCGTGGAGGGTCGATTATAATAAAAAAATGAAAGTACTTTTTTTCTAAAACTCGAATTCATATATGCATGTACAAAATTAATTTCTTTAAGTAAACGATTCAATGACCTTGTAAGGAGTTGTCGTTCGTTGCGTACTAACTACTTACAGTTCATTGGCCTCGATCAGCTGATGTTTACTTAAAGAAATTAATTTCGTACATACGTAAATTAATTCGAGTTTAAAAAAAAAGTACTTTATTTTTCATTTTTATTTTTACAAATCGAGAAGGTTTCATGTACCGAATCGACCCTCCTTCCTTTTGAATACCGTAATTAGACACAATAGAACACAATAGAATTAGACACAATAGAATTAGACACAATAGAATTAGACACAATAGAAAGACAATAGGTGTGCGGACGCCGGCGTCCTCTCGGTTCTTAACAGTTTACGACCAAAATTTGACGGTGTATAATATTTACCTGTACGTTTTCAACGCACTAGTTCTACAATCTCATTATACAAGTTGAACCATCATGGCGGCTGACCTTGAATGCGCAGTTACCGATTTTCGGGTCTAAATCGAAGCGGGGAGCATCTGCGCGTAACCATAACAACGGGTTTAACTTATTTGCCACATACTATCCAGTGAACTTCAGTTCTATCTAGCTGACTCTATTTTTTGAAAAAAAAAAAGTTAATTGAAACATACATGTATTCGCGCATTAGTCAGTTTCTTTTTCTTTTTTGTAGTGTTCCTGTATTACGAGTGTACATTATTTAAAAAAAAAAAAACTAATTTAAAATTCCTAACCATAATAACGGCTTAACTTATTTGCCGCGTACAATACAACCAATGAACTTCAGTTCTAACTAACTGATTTTTCTAAATTCTTCTTATTTTCCCCTTGTCATAATAATTATATTAGTGTAGATTGTTACAATCACAAGTCGTTATTATGAGAACCCGCATAACCAAGTAACTATATCGTATGATGTAATAGTATCAAGTAATCCGTATTGATAATTTACTGTATCAATATGTTATTAATAAGTTATTATTATTGTTATAAATCAAAACAACGTGTTTTTATATCATTTTCTGACATCAAATTAATTAAATCTTCCTAAGCAATTTATCCACCGTACAATGGGTAGCTCCACAGAATAGAAAAATTCTATTCTTTGTGTAGCTCGCTATCCGGCCGTCCGGTAACCATCCGGACCGAACCCGAGTCGTCGATGGCGCGTATTGTTCCACGCGCGCCTCAAGGAGTTGGCAGCAAAACCGTAGGGGCCCAGCAGGGTCGAAGCCTACTGGGGCCATGGGTTCGCTTCTGAAAGTAAAACCCGGCGTCCTGGAATGCAAGGCAAAGAAGTAACATAGAAGTGGGTTTTAGTCAGTGAAAGTCTGACACGCCGTAGAGCTCTAGAGCGAGAGAAATCATTGGATCATTTTCCACTTAAAACAACAGACAGTTTATCATCATCTTCATCAGCCTTTTAATGTTCCCTCTGCTCGGACACAGGCCTCCTCTCTAGGAGAGGGAATGGGCCGTAATCCTCCACGTGGGCCCAGTGCGGGTTGGTAGATGTCACATATCTTTGAATTTTTAGTTCTAGGGCATGCCGAGAAAACCCTCACGATGTTTTCGTTCACCGTTTTGAGAGAAGTAGCGATGAAATAAATTAAAATATAAAAATAAATGACAAAGTAATGCGCCTGGCTAGGTATTGAACAATATTTCTATGTATTGAACCCACGACCTGCAATTCGTAAGTCGGGGACGCTACCACTCGGCTACCACTGCTCAAAAAGAAAAACATTTAGAGCGGCACTTATGTGATTATGATGTTATTACACATCTTTCTTCAGATATTTTGGATACACAGATAATTATCAAGGATTTCTATAGAAGCCTTGCATATTTAAATGATGTCATATTTTCTAAATGATGTCAATTTTTCTAAAAACTTTTAAGGGTTTTAAAATAACACGTATTTTCTGCAGCAAGTTTTGAGAAATATTCGAGTAAAAAAATAAATTATTATTATTAAAACGTGGTTACATAATAAATATCATTTATTAGCAGTATACATTAATTTACCTTTTTTAGGTGGGAAATTATCCTACTAACACTATAAAAGCGAAAGTTTATAGGTATGGATGTTTGTTACACTTTCACGCAAAAACTACTGAATGGATTTTGATGAAACTTGGTACACAAGTGGACCAAGTCCCTTTTTTTATGCCGGAAGTATGTTCCCTTGGGATAATTTTATAATATCACGCGGGTGCAGCCGCTGGTAGCAGCTAGTCCAATATAATAACTTTATTCTGTGTGGAGCAAAAGGAAGTTTCAGACTTTTACTGAATAAAGCTTAGGGGGCCATTCAAGTATTACATAAGCATTACAATGGGGTGGGGGGCCTTTGCTTTGCTTATTTTTGATGACATGGGGGATGGGGTCTGGACTAGTGATTACGTTAACACAGTAGGTACCTATAGTGTCGATTTTACAAAATTACAAGAAAGTGAGCATACACACATACATAACTAAGCAGTAAACATCCAATGTCATTGATAACTTAAAGTCATGGATTCGTATGTCATGGACTGATGACTGATAATTTAATTAAAAATTTATAATTAAATTACCGCCCATTGTGACACCCTATTAATTTTAAGTTCCTATTGTAATTTTATCTTTGGTGTACAATAAAGAATATATCTATCTATCTAAATTATCAGTCATTTATAATTTAATTAATTTAAAATAAAAGTTGTTTTTTTAGTTTCTCTATTTCAATCATATTCCTTATTTTTAAATACGAAACCAGAGTAAATTGAAAAATGGTTGTAGGTACCAATTTTTACGTAAGCATGGGGGGAGTGGGTGAGAACTTTTCTTACTTTTGCTGACGTGGGGGCAGGGGGTTAATATTTATTAAAAATCTGATTACGTAATACTTGAACGGGTGCCGTTCAAGTATTACGTAAGTTGATTTTTTTTTCGCCCTTTGCGTTCCAATCCCGCATCCCAGGGTTCTTAACCTTACAGTCACTCATCTATCTATACGTACTAACATTGCGGTTATTGATTAGTACGATGTATCAAGTATCAACTTTCCCTAACACTTTCACATCATTCACACGGCGTCGGCTACATAGCTGTGTTATATTTATATGTTCTATCCTTAATTAAATGTAGAATGTGCTTAGACTTGAATAAAAATGAGACATGGAATACGGAAACTTAAACATACAACCATTTACGACGAGTATATTTTCCATTTTGTCCATACCCTTTTGACCCTTTTTATACGGGAAATCGTCAAACAACTCCTCCTGCTATGGGTAAAGCGAAAGGGAGTGTCAGACTTTTACAGACTAAAAGCCATTTGTGTTCCTTCAGTTGCACTGTACGGTCCAGGGCTACGGTACCTATTTCGAATTTTACAGACTAAAAGTCATCAATGTTCCTTCAATGCACTTTACGGTTCAGGGCTACGGTACCTATTGCGAACCGGCCCTTACGGGAAAACAAAGTCCTTACTAAACTTGGTTCGTTTTTTTTTCAGTTGTTGGTAGATCAAGTAATGATCCTGGAGACTATGACTCCTTTGGACTTCATGGATTTCCGCCACTATCTGAGACCTGCTTCAGGCTTCCAGAGCTTGCAGTTTCGTCTGCTCGAAAACAAGGTAAACTTGATAGTAAATAAGGCTTATTGAAGGTACGGAGGCGGTACAGGGGTTTGAAGATTGGCACAAACAAAGAGAGAGGCATTAGTAACCTCAGCAGTTATGGTGAAGCCGGAGTATGGATGACGTAGCAAGCAGCAAGGCTGAGTCAACGATGTCTCCAATATTGCTTGCTTGTATTACTTCTTGATACCTTGATGAAGATGGGAAGGGAGGCCTGAGAAAAGAAAAAGTGGAAAAAAATACGTGTTGCTTTCGTAGTATAATATTTAATGTCTTTGGTATTGCTCCAACCTCGAGTAAAGGGACTAGGACAGAAAGATCTCGCAACGCTTTTTGATACCTCCTAACTATTAAACATTAGCTACCTAAAAGTTGGGTTACTTTGGCCCTGAGATATGGCATTGGCAGTGTTAATAAGGTACTAAGTATATAATATTAGTTCATACGAAGTCTCTCTGGTGTTCTAATATTGAATTCAATGCCCAAGCCGGAGAGAACGTTATTGCAATTTTGTATAGGGAAGCTCAATATACACACATGATGCAGGGGCGTAGCTACCACCGTATCAATTATATGGGGACCCCGGGCTACAGGGCCCCCAATGTATGCAAAAATTTCACAACCTTAAATTGATAAAAAAAAACCTGTATTTGATGAATAATGATTATATGATAGTATTTTCCAATTTTAGAATTTACCGTCAGTTCAGTTCTAGAATTTTCTACATGACATTACAATAAAAAGTCTACACTAGTCCAGAAAAGGGTAGGGAATCATCAAATGACTTCTCCCGCACTGGGTAGAACGAGAGGGAGTGGCAGACTTTTACTGACTAAAACCCACATGTGTTCCCTCAGTTACCCTTTGCATTCCGGGAAACTCTTTCAAACAATCCCGCGACCCATTGTTATCAAAAGTCTGAAGAAATGTGTGTGTGATACGTATGCAGATTCCCTTCTGCTTGCCTCTGCGAAGATTGCAGGGTGATGTGATGTGATATAATGGTGGTGCTAATGATGTTGTCGTTTCTGTTTCCAGCTTGGTCTAAAGCAGGCTTTGCGTGTCAAGTACAACCAGAATTATCAGACAGTGTTCGGAGATGACCCTGAAGCTATGGAATCATTACAAAAGTAAGCACATTTTACTGTTTATACACCGTTAAATTTTAGTCGTTTTAATTTCCGTGGAGGGTCGATTCGGTACATGAAACACTATCGATTTATAAAGATAAAATTAAAAAATAAACTAGGTACTTTTTTTCTAAAACTCGAGTTAATGTACGCATGTGCGAAATTAATTTCTTTAAGTAAACGAGTCAATGACCTTGTAGGTAGTTATCGGACGTTGCGTACTAACTACCTACAGTTCATTGGACTCGCTCAGCTGACGTTTACTTAAAGTAATTAATTTCGTAAATGCGTAAATAAATTCGAGTTTAAAAAAAAGTGCTCTTTTTTTAATTTTCTCTTAAGAAATCGATAGTATTTCGTGTACTGAATCCACCCTCCGCGGGATTAAAACGACCAAAATTTAACGGTGTATTAGCGTTCTACTAAAAGTATTTTTGTCACTAAAAATATCTTTCAGTCTATCCACTTTGTCAGTCCAGTGTGTCAGATATCACTGTCAATGTAAAGTAGCTATAATATCACCCATAAAATTGGATAGGTAGTTGACCTAATTTTTAAATTATTTTTCTATATCAAAAATTACAATTACTTATCCAAAATCGCAAAAAGAGTTCCTATTAGCGATTTTGGATGAGGAACTTTTGAAGAATTTTTTTAGTATAAAAAATGCAGAAAAATTTATATGGGTGAATAATTAAGCATTCCATAATTTTTTTAATTAAGTATGTTTTATCTAGTTTAAAGTGGCAGAAATAGGACGATACTCGTACTTCATAGATTAGTTATTCGCATGTGGACCTTGATTTTTTCTTAGCCTAGCTTAGTAAGCTTGTTGCATGTTAGAAAAAAAATAATGACGATAATTCGCCTGTCGATTTGCAAGTCAATATTAAAATCCAAATACTTGCTATTTTCAAGTTATTTACGTACTACTTTTTTTATAGTAGGTAAAATCGTGAAATGACAAATCCCACCCTTGGGTGGGGCGGGATATAGTGTCAGACTCTTACTGACTAAAAACCTACCCTGTTCCATTCATTGCCTTCGATCCTGGGCCCCGGAGGTCATTTTACCTAACCCTTGGCCTCAGTAGGCTTCAGCCCTGCTGGGCCCCTACAGTTTGCTGACACCTGCTTGAGGCGCGCGGAAACAGTGCGCGCCGTAGAGGACTTGGCTCGAACCGGTCTGTTACCGGACAGACGGACAGCGAGCTACCCATTGCCCGCCGTCCGCAAGCCCGCGCGCACGGTGGCTGGAAATCGGGATCGGAATCCCGGCGGCGGCGGCGGCGTGTGCGCCGTTGCCTGAAGCGGTCGGCCTCCTCCTTTGCTAGCATTACTGGTTCGCAGAAGGAGGCGACCGCCTGCCACTCCTCCTCGCTCCGGAGCATGGCTTGAACCAAGCCCCGGCGCGAGAGATCGCCGCCGCCGATCGCCCCCACAAGGACACGGCGCTACTCTTCCCAAGATACTACTATAACTGCTGACCTGTAATACAAAATAATTTAATTTACCTGATTAATACTGTTAGGTTCAGATTTTGCTAATCACAAACGATATCTGGAAACCAAGGCGAGCCAAAGGCACGACCTACCTTTTTTGGAAGTATTTCATCGCTTATCATTCTTCAAGGATCTAAAACAATTATTACTTTTTCAGGTCCGAACAGGAACCAGCACTCCTTGCCCTGATCGAGCGCTGGTTGGAACGAACACCAGGTCTTACGACACATGGCTTCAACTTCTGGGGCAAGTTCGAGGCTGCCGTCAACAAACTTATCAAGGAAGACATTGATGCTGCCGCGGTGAGCATACGTTTAAGATTCTTCTTCTGCCTGCTCTTGTCTCTTAGCTCAGGCTGAAGTGAAAGCTGGGTCTCATCACCCATGGCTACAATTTCTGAAGTAAGTTCCACCTGGAACTTATTCATCAAGTGAAGATTTTGATGAGCCAAATGCTTAAGGCAAATCTATCTTAAGATCAATCCGACTCCACTCAAATCCCTACTCTGTATAGCAGTTACGATTCCTTCGTAAAAGAGCTCTTCTGAAGGGCTGTATGAGTATTTTCTTAAATTATAGACGAGAACGAAACAAACAATATGCTCATAACATTGACTACTTTATAGAAAGACCCCGTGGTCAATGGCTGTCTCTTGTTTATTGGTTGTTACTATGGCATTTGCCATTGCTGTGTTTGGATCACGACTGTTGAAGAAGTTGCCACTTCTGCATGAACAAAGCAAACGTAGCTTAAGGGCGGCCAACCCGAGGTACATTTTCATACAACCGCTCTTACGTGATTATAATAATTATTATTATACACATAAATATATTTTTCTCTTTTTTGGATATTATCTAGGCTTCTATAAAAATCAACAACATAAATCTGTGTAAAACTAATCCAGTAAAGACTTCTAAAAATCTGCTATTTTATGTGAACTTTGGCCCTTCATAGTGTACTCATATATTAAAAATATAAAAATTACATCTATAGAAGCCTTGCACATTTAATCAAGGTTCTGACTGACCACAGTTTTCCTCAAAACCTTTTAAGAGCTTTAAAAAAACACGTATTTCCTGGAACACATTTTGTGAAATATTCGAGTAAATCACACAATATTACCGAAAGCCAACAGAGTTTTCAGGCGTTATCCTCTTTTTTGACGTTGCCTTTTTATCAAAATCGCGTTGGATTGCTTTAGGTGAAGCAACAAGCTTCTAAGCCATGCTTGACATTGACGATATTCGAGTGGGGAAGGCCCCTCTTAAAACAAACTGTACACACGTAAGCTACATAAATATGCAATATGATATCTAGACTGACTTAGAAATATACTTGGCATACTTACTCAACACTGTTCACGCGTACCACTTAAGTCATCTGTTTTCAACCAATTCCAAGAGTCTGATGTCATAATGCGTTGCATACGTGGCATACGTGGGCTCAGTTTGTCTTTAGCTTAGATGCTTTCTCCACTATTAAAATATTTCTACTAATTTGTTCAATCTTACATCATTCTTAATTTTTTTTTTTCATTTTCAGTTGGAAACCAACGAGACAGTCCGTCGTCACCGTCTGCAAGATGCTGAAAACCGTCGCGAGATCTACCGCTCTATCTTCGATCCAGCCGTCCACGACGCGCTTAGGTCCCGAGGAGAAAGGAGGTTCGTATCCACTATCATAGCATGTATCTATGGGACCTAGTACACGACGAGAAAAAAGATTTCAATGATATCAATAGCAACATATTTTTTTTAATTTTCGTGGTTGGGCACTGGATCCAATGGTAACATGTACTACATCTCTATCTTCTCCTATGGGAAAATATAGTGTATGAAACAGACAAAATTAGCTAGTTGATTTAACCGCTATACCCAGAATTAAGAAGTATCATTGGGTTTTTCATTAGGGACGTCTCGCATCCCGGAAACTGAATGTGTGGCTCCTGTTTCCAATTAGAACGTTTATCCTAATAATAAATAATAATAATAATTTATTGGACTACATCATATTGTACAAGCAAACACAAACAACACAAAAACAAAGACATATACACCGTTAAATTTTGGTTGTTTTAATCCTGCGGAGGGTTGATTCGGTACATGAAACCCTATCGATTTGTAAAGATAAAAATGTAAAATAAAGTACTTTTTGTGAACTCAAATTAATTTACGTATGTACGAAATTGATTTCCTTAAGTAAACGTCAGCTGATCGACGCCAATGACCTGTAGGTAGACAACTCCCTACAAGGTCTTTGACTCGTTTACTTAAAGAAATTAATTTCGCACATGCGTATATTAATTCGAGTTTTAGAAAAAAAGAACTTTATTTTTTAATTTTATCTTTATAAATCGATAATGTTTCGTGTCCTGAGTCGACCCTCCACAGGATTAAAACGACCAAAATTTAACGGTTTATATTATTGAATAAGAATATTACCTATGTTAGTAGTATTTGTATTGAATTCTGGTACCCAAAGAAAGATTTAATTTGTGTCATGGGTACCAGGGTTCCCACACTAGCTTTATAGCATACCGCACGTCAGAAGGTAACAAAGTAATCGGTCAAAAGCCAAAAAATAAAATAAAAACCAGAACAGCCCTTTCATATGAGTGTATGTGAGTTGTGACTTAGGAAGAGTGTGTGTTTCTTTGTGCACAGAGAATATATTTTGAAAAATTCCTTATTCCAGATTGTCCCACAAAGCCCTGCAAGGCGCCATCATGATCACATTCTACAGAGACGAGCCTCGGTTCTCGCAGCCGCACCAGCTGCTCACTTTGCTCATGGATATGGACAGTCTTATTACCAAATGGCGTTGTGAGTACTTTTTATTATTTATAACTTTAAACCAAATACGAGGTCAGGTACTCCGATGAGTATGGCTATAAATACACACCACATATTACAGATGATGCCTTACATCAATCTTGTCGTGACGGAGCCCCTCCTAGCCGTACCGCGTGGAACACAACACGCCTTCGATGTGGACCTGGCCCTTAGTAGACGGCAGGCTACCCATTGTTCACCGTTCACAAGCTCGCGCTTACGGTGGCCGGAAAACGCTCTTAGTCCTAACGCCCGGAGTGTCTCTTGCGGCGGCTGGTGTTCACACAGCAGCCAGAATCCTCAAAGATTGCCTCTCCATCACGGTTCCTCCTGCGCTCGCATTATTACTTCGCAGAAAGAGCTGCCTTCTTCCAAAACCCTCTCGCTCCACACCTTGAACAAACGCTATACTTCCCTGCCACCAATCGTATCCATGAGGGTCTCTACCGAATGCTCCATCGTGTCCTCCGGGCGTTTCTTCCTGCCAAATCGGAAATAGGAACCTCTAGAAACAACAGTGACCGTGGAGAGTCTGCTTCAAGCAGTAAGTGAGGACGCCATAACGCCTCTGTAGCAACTCTTCAAAGAGAAGGCCCCTTAAAGAGAGGCTACAGAGCCCGCCCTTTCCACCTGACGCAGGTCCTCACCGAAAATGGCCAGTCCGTTTGGTTCCTGTTTCGGAATTTATTAACAGTGTACCCAAACTCTCCTGCTCTCGTGCCAATTCATTTAGGATCAGTGCAGCAACACTCTTATCCATTCAACTCAATTCGCCGTCATATATCCATAATCACCTACAACATTGTAATCATGTACTTTTCCTCAGATAACCACGTGATCATGGTGCAGCGCATGATAGGTTCAATGCAGCTTGGTACAGGAGGATCATCTGGATACCAGTACCTTCGCTCTACGCTAAGGTAATAAAAAACGCACTATTTTTAGTAACTTTACCGTTACTACCTGCCTCTACTAACGTAGAGGAGATCGTGGCGTGGCGACGTAATAACAGTGGCGTAACTGCCGAAGGGTTAGACGGGGCAGTGCTCCAGGGCCCCGAAGCGCGGTAACTCCCAAAATCTGATTAGCAAACCTCTCACTGAACTAGCGAAAAATTCTACTATCTTCGAAATCTAAATATAATAGATTGCATCACTACTTTAATCTTGGCAACTCGTTTGTCAGTAAAAGTCTGACAGTTCCATCCAGTCCACCCTGAGCAGAAGTTTTCATTTGAAGATTTCTAACGTAAAAATAAGGGGCCCCAGATTTTTTGCCTCGGGGCCAATAGTCACCTAGCTACGCCACTGCGTAATAACAGTCGCACGAGTCGATCTTCAAGGTTAAGCAATGTTTTCCGTGGATGGGTGACCACGAGTGATCCACATAGATATTTGATAGTCGTTACGGATAGTCGGAAACCAGAAAATCTGACTACAATCTTGCCACACTACAACGTGTTACCCAATATTTCAGAGTTCTAAAAGTGCTACTTAGACCACATTTCTGCACACATTCATTCAGCATGCATACATGCATGCATGCATTCATTCATTTGTGCATTTTTGCACATTTTGTTTATTTTAGTACAAGTTCTAAACATAGTGGCCCAGGTTTCCAAACGATGTGGACCATAATTCTAAAAAAATTACTTTGTCTTGGTTTGATTACTGTTACAGTAACCACATCAGTAGCTCTATGTGTATATAGTTAACATCTTGCTAACCACCGACCCGGTGAAGGGAGACCATAAAAAGAAAGGACATCACCCACGGTCCATACATTTTTGGTCCAAATTTAAAAGTAAAGAAAAAAAATACAATATTCTATTAGAACTCGTTCTTACGAACATTTTTTATTATCGCAACAATGCTGTGGGAGCATTAGCCTCGGTATTATTTAAGTTCAAAAATGATTAGTTTTCAAAGAAAAACTTTCTCAAAAAATGAAATATCCCATACAAGACAATAATTTAAAAAAAAAATGCAACAAAAAAAAAACAGCCAGTCTGTAGTTGTGTCTTTATTGCGTTATTTATTTTAATTTTTTTTTTTTTGTATTTGTTGAGATTTTCGAAGAAAGAAGAAGAGATAAAAAATATCGGTATATGTAATGCTCAATGCTTTAATTATTTAGAAAAGTCAAGCCATATATTTATCTTTTAGTAACAGTAATATTTTCTAAACCCAAAAACATAATAAAAATGAAAAGCATAATTATGACGGTGAATTTCGAAAATGAGTGGACGGTCAATATCAGAAGGCGGGGTTGCGGTGTCTCATAGCAGTGTTAAAGAAACGCTTGGAAAGCGTTTCATGAAATGCTGGATGATAGGGATTTTATGATCTCCCCTGAAAATCCCCTTTTGTGATCAAAAAGAACTGTTATTTCAGACATGATAGGCTTCGCGGATTTTTAGGAATCGCTTTTGAAGTATTTGCCATATATGGAGATGGTGGGGCTTTGTATCTGAGAAGACAGAGTAAGCCTATTAAAAATGCGACCATACCTACGGGTTGGCAGAATTTAGTGGAGCCTGCTTTGTGCGAAAGCGGCACGCGTACGTTCAAGTTTGCTTTATGTACTCAGCTAAGGTCAAATGCTAATCTAGGATCACACCGAGCTTGCTTCTCCCAAGGGATCGGATTGGTATAGGTACGTAGTGATCAGAGGGAGACCCATGAAGAACCCTTGAAGAACTCCTGCTCGTATGGGTGGAGATCTCCCCACTATCGCATAGAGGGAGCGCTACCATCTGGTAGTCAATAGTGGAAGGTACAATTCAACAAAAAGTTTCGCAAGATGAGTACTAGACAATCTGGCACACCGAGTTGATATAGCTTAAATGATAAACCATTATGTTACACTTTGTCAAAAGCTTTCGTTGAGTCAAAAAACTAGACGTCCATCATCGCGTTATGCTGGAAACCATTGCATGGGTGTTCGACGATTCGCTTGACTTGTTCGATTCGGAAACCAAACTACCGTTGGGAATAACACTCATGACATCAGCATAATCTCTGCACCGCTTTAGATTTTATCGAGGACATGGAATGGACTGATGAAAATGTTGCTGGAGGTGTCAAACTTGACTTGGACTTGCATGGTTTAGGAATACCGATATTAGTGACCTTTTTCCACGCTTGGGGGAACATGTTATTCCTTAATGCACCATTGAAGATGACGGTCATTAGTATTATGAGTTGGGATGGGAAGAGTTTAAACACCTTGTTTATGACACCGTCAGAGCCGAGGTCTTTTCGGGGCTGGAGCTTTTTGATGATATTCCCCACCTCCTCTGAGATAAAGGGGAACGAAGGATCATTAGGATCTTCGATGAGTTCGAGAGAAGCTCTGCGTTCAACTTTACCGTCTCTCATATGAAGATGAGTTTTGTCTATTGGTTGAGGGCATTTATTTGTTTTCTCGTTGTATTTCGATATATATAATATCAGTGTTATCGAAAGCGATACTCTTATCGGGGCGAATAAGAACAGACATAGAAGCCTCTACTTTTTGTGAAGGTGCTAGAAGGCGAGGTGAATGTGTTCTTGCTCACATTTCATCCAGCACGCGGCACGCTGCTCTGTTGCTTGAGCTTTGTTTACTTCACCGGGATTTGCATTCTTTTCGGTTTGCCAGGAGTTTCCAGCGATGGTCATCAGTCACTGTGATCTCCCCTGAAAAGTCATTCAGGACGGATCGTATGTGGTAAATAAGTGAATCGAACGCTGCTGTCGTGTCAGCGACTGAGACTCAAGAAATAGGTGATGGAATCTAACTGATTCAATATGGTACTCGTAGATTTTGGTCTTCCCGTCCACGATCAATTGGAACAGGAGTGATACAATATCACACACCTTACTTTAGGTACCTACTAAAGTAGCAGATAAGATATTCGAGGTGGGGCAAGCGTTCAGTGGCTAGGGAAGGACGTGTGGTGGTAAACGGCAGCTACCTGGAACTTTCTATTCAAACTCTAACTCTTTGTTTTTACAATTCATGTTACCAAAAATGTACGGAAACTGATTTTTTAAAACTTAAATAAAACCCAAGGCAATGGTCCTACAGTTTTGGTGCAATAATAAAAAATGCTCACGGGGTCAAACTCTAACAGATTGCCATATTTTTTTTTCTTGGCCGGCACTTTTGAATTTGGACCAAAATAAATGATCTCCTTTCCTTTTTCAAAAACGTCTTTTCATAGACTTCATTAAAAAAAAAACTTGTCCTTTATTGTCTATAGTCTGTGTCTGTATGTACCGCAAGATTGTCTTATTATTTCACTTAGTGAAAATTAACCCATTTTTTTTTAAATTAATTATTATTTTTTCTAGTGACCGCTACAAAGTTTTCCTGGATCTGTTCAACCTATCAACATTCTTGCTGCCTCGTTCTCTGATCCCACCGTTGGATGACTGCATGAAGAGGAGTCTTAACCTGACTTGGGGGGACACGTACAACAACCAGAATGGAGACAGCAACCAAAATGAGAAAAACGGTCTTGAATCATCTTTATAGGATCGAATAAGCTTTTAGATTGTAATTTTTTGAGTTTAGATACTTACCTTTTGAGCGCCATCGACGGCAATATCTAGCTATAGACGTCAAATGTACGGTTGAAAAAAAAAAGGTAATTAGTACATTTTGATACAAGTGGAGAAAGTTTGTTATTGCAACCGAGGCGGAATCCGCCCGAGCCATAGATGAACGTGTTATGGAGCCGATTGCTGCAGTGATAAATTTCCACGTGTATCAAACGACGTTTTTCAATACTCTTACGAAGTTATAGGTAAATAACCGAGGGTTGACACGCAACTCATGCAAGTCGCTTAGCGCCTAGCCTTACAATCAAGTGTGGCGGGGGGCTCGCGCACTTTTCCGCACTGTTGCGGGAAACATTAAATTTCGTACCTAAAAGCGGTAAGGATAAGAGCTGGTTTTCGATTAAGTGTATTGAAAAATACATATCTACAAATAGACTACCGTGGTGATCAAGAGGATACTTAATTATCTCGAATCGAATATTCATAGATAAGTTAAATAAACTACTGGATAAGGACGGAGTAATTTTACTTTGTAATGGAAGACATTTCTAAATAGGAATTATGTTTCTTATAATCATGACATTGTTTTAATTTAATAACATTTCAGTAAAATGTCAATTAGATAATTTAATAATAAAAATATGTTTTAATTTTGCCAACTTGTACTGTCGTATCTTTCTGTTATTATTTTGAATGAAACGAAATAAAACAATGTTGAGATATCACGTAGTTTTATTCCAAAAAGCATGTCAAATTGAAAATCGCCGCTTATTTGATGGCTACCATTCTAGAGGAGCATATGATAGAAAAGAGGAGTAGGTAGGTAATCTCATCATTTTTCTTTTGATTTTACATTTATACAACCCTCTTTCTAAGCTGGCGTCACAGAAGGCGGTTCAACAAGTTTATCAGGATTATAAACCCCAAACTTATACACCACACGATGTAAGTACTGCTCTCCTGGTACCAAGATCGCAGTGGGGAAGTTACTATGATGCACTGCATCTGGGTAGGTCTGGGTTTCAAGGCAGAACGCTCCGTGGCGACGGTAACCAACCCCGCCCTTCCCAATCAGAGCTGGCTCAGTAGGGGCCGGTAAGGAGTTGGATGTGTAGAACTGGATTCCTGGCTGGTCGGTGTGGATCTCGAGGAGGCGGCCTGATGGTGGATGGGTTACGGTTGCGGCGAGGGTTAGGACCTGAAAACAGAAATAAAGGGTTTTTAAGAAGAGAGGTGCTGGCATTAGCAATGGTGATGATGAATTCCTACAGCTTCTAATCATTGCGATACTATTGGTGACATTCCATAGACCGCACTAACGCGGAACATATTTGGCAGTAGGCAGGAAACATTGCTCGTAGAACGGATGGTCGAAAGGTTCTAGAGCGGCGACCTCACACCGGAACACGCAGCGATGGGCATCAGTCCATCACTTTGTGGGTGGCTTGTAGGTCATCACCTAGTGAGAGTCGCGGGAGATGCACAGGACCGTTTGTTGTGGCGACACTTGGGGGAGGCTTAACTCTTGTGGTGCGCTGACTAGATTTATATAAATGGCGGTTGAAGCGACGAGTTTGCATACAAGAAGGACAATGGCCGCCGCGTCGCTTTGAATCCGCGTGAACCACATCGGATCGCTACGCAACCACAATCGCGTTAAACCGCTCATGGACGCGTAAGCGTTTTTTAATTTTGTTTGCACATATTTAAGGTTCATATTAAATATGTACGAAACCCTAAAAATCATTGTTCTTATTTGCACATATTTAATTACAGTTGAAATTTTCACAGACGATAATATATTTTTGTTGCTGCTATAACAACAAATACTAAAAATAGAATAAAATAAATTGTATAGAGAACTCTTCAGACGCGAGTCCGAAACGCACTTAGCCGGTTTTTTATTAACATTTTGGATAAGAATAACGATAACATAACTTCATTAAAAAAAAATCTACGATAATCTCGGATCGAAAGATTTCTTACTAAGTGCTTATCCTGAACTCACCTGCTTTCCAAGGGTTTCAATGCAATAGTTGTCATCGAACAGGTTGCCCCCACCTGCCATGGCGTCGCCAAGCTTCTTCTGGACTGTGAAGTCGAATGGTGTGTTCTGGACGGCGAGGAACGCTCCAGTCGGAATAGAACTAGAGTCCGTTTTCGTGATTCTAAAAAGAAAAAGTAAGTAAAGATTTATTTTATGTAAAAAGCGGGCTTCGAGCTGATGATTTCAACAATTAATCCCCTCTCTCCGCTCAGGTTTTAACCCCAGAATCCTTCGTGACACTCGGGTTTCAATATGCCCTTGACATAAGGTACTTGCTTTAGGGACTTTGTTAATAATCCCGGTTACCGATTGAGCTGAAATTTTGTATGCATGTGTAAATAGCGTGACAACGAAATATTAAGACCCGCAGCTGATCTGATGATGGAACTGGAAGGTGGCAATACGAACTCGGTCGTAAACGACACAACCCCTTCGAGTTTGGGCTCGTTTGATTTGGATTGACGAGTATTTAAGTGCAAGATGGTAACCAACCAGGGTCTGATGATGGAACCGGAAGATGGCCATAGAAACTCAGTAATAAGCGCAATAACATAACCATATCGTGTTTGAACTTTTTGGAGTGGTCTTGATGAGTGTTAATTTTGAATAAACCACCTGGGAGGAACACTTTTCCATACAAAAATAGAATCACTACTACTACGGGTACTTTTATTTGCCTGCTGCGGTCTTCCCGTCCGATTATAATTTAGGTGTCTTCAAGACTGGAGTGTCTAACTCTAGTCTTGAAGACATGCGACGTGTATAGCTTTTAATAAACTAGTGCGTTTCACCATGAAACGATTGCATCACTAGTCTATATAATTTAAAAAAAAAACATCACTTACTTCTCAGCGTTTATAAGCACATAGTGTTTATACAGCTCCTCCGCTCCTCCATCGTGTCCCGCCAAGTTGAAATACGAGTGGTTAGTGAGGTTGACTACTGTCTTCTTAGTGGTCGATGCCTTGAAGTCGACTAGGAGTTTGTTGTCGTCGGTCACTTCGTAGGTCACGGTGGTCACCAGGTCTCCGGGGTAACCTTCTTCCATGTCCTTAGATAAGTAACTGAAGACGACCTTTGAGCCTACTATCGTGTGGTCCCAGACAACCTGAAAAAAGGAAAATAAAGATCAAGGAACTTCCTCTATTGTATTTTTTCTTCTTTTCAAGATTAGCTGGGATCTTGGAAGAGTTTGATTGTGATTGATTTGGGGTGGGGTGGGTTATCTGGGTTTTTTTATCAGAGCACGTTGACCTCACTCAAAGTTTATGAATTTCGTTTCAATCGTTTCTCCCTATACAGGGACGCAGTATGCTAAGACAAATTGTAGAAAAGAATTATGATCGTCACGACTGTATTTCGATGATGGCCAGTATCAACAGAGATTAGCCAAGTACGCAGGAGATAATACAGTGCACAAGTTCGTGCACAAACACACTGCACTCTCTGTTCCTGTACTCTCATAGTCCGAAAAGACGACTATGAGAGTCACACACGACCAGAGGAGATCAGGCGCAAAGCCCATGCTTTCCGAGGCACAAGGACACACCACTAGTTAACTTCCAAACTCCGAGCTGCTACAGAGTAATTCGTAATGGAAAAATCCAACGGCACTTTTTGCCCAACCCGGAAGTCGAACCCAGGACTCCACGCTCGGAAAATACTAGTGAAATCAAAATTAACACAAACCTTATCAAATCCAATAATCCCTCCATGCAGATGGTCCTTGCCTTGATTCTTGGCCACATTATAGGTCTTGCCATCTATCTCGAAGGTGGCGTTGCCAATACGGTTGGCGCACCTCCCGATGGTGGCTCCAAGGTATGGAGTGTTACAGTTCACGTAGCCATCCAGGTCATCGAAGCCGAGGACTAGGTCTGCCTTGACTCCTAGTCTGTCTGGGATCTGGAATTTAGTAACAATAGGAATTATCAATTAATCTAATAGTGGTATGATAAATGGCGGCTACAGTAAACAGTTGGTATTTTAACACAGAAATCTTAATAATAAAGCAATATTTTTTATATTTTCAAATGTTTTTTTTTTTAATATTTAAAAATATTACAAAATATTTTAAAAAAATAAATGAATGGAAGCAATAGAAATGCTATCTACTATCTTTTATACTGGGACGCCGACTGTCGCCGGGTCACAGCTACCACTACATAAACAAAAAATACATACACAATATCGCCTACACATGCATTTTGCATTGCTGCAACAAAATTAAGCTTTATGCGATGACATTACGCAATATTTTCTAAAAACAAATAATCTTAGGGGGCGCGGCTCCTGCAACCAATAATAAACGTGTGCGAGCGCTCGCACTTAGGAATAGTGCAGTGCAAAATATTACGAGCTCATATCGATATTATCGACAATTATAATCTTCCGTTGAGCGTTAATTTTTAACTTACCCACTCGTACATAACAATAATATCCTAGATGAGAAAGTAGTTCAAAAGTACATAGGGGTCATCCATAAATTACGTCACACGAATTTCATGATTTTTTGCGCCTCCCGTCCTTGTCACAGCTAGTCACATTTGTGAGACTTCCCCCCTCCCTAGTTTTACGTCACATATTACAATCATAGGCCGGGTAGTAAAGATATGAAAGTGATGAAAGTCAGCCGTCTAGTCAATAGATTGGAGTAATCTGCAATGTAATATAGGTATGTGCTCTCATTTCTAGAATGGGTCCCGACTGCCAGTATTTAAAATATTATATAGTTAAGTGCAATCGGGTACAACGACTTTCTTGTTTTAGGGCTTTTTCATGAATGCTCACAAAAGCAGTCGGGTTTTTTAGTTTTTTAAATTACCGTTTTTTAGTTATTTTGCGCACGTTTTGTTGGTTTTATAATTTTTATAAATAACTGATATTAATTCAAATACTTTAATTGGTTGTCTTTACAACAAATCCCTTTTTTCGACTTCAAATTTTTACGCCACGTGATACCCACTTTGGTTTATGATTGACTTCTATTCAAATTTGGGTTTGTGGAAAACAAAGGTCATAAAAAATTTTAGAATCAGCTGTAAAATGTTGATAAGCCGTGTTTAGGTTATCAGTGAGGTACTAAGTGAGGTCTTGCTGCCAGATTTTCTGGCTTCTGACAATCGGTAAAGCTACTGACAAACTAGCAGCATTTTACTATCGACAGAGCTAACATCTGCTGTCAACAGAGGCAACCATCCATCATCGGGTCGAGCCACCAGACGTACGGTGATGCACCACCGGTACTTGGTAGACATCCCACCCATACGCACAAAACTATTTGGGAACACATTCATTGTGCATACAGCCAAGGAGTGAAATTCTCCACCAGTCTGTGTTTCCTGATAGCTACAACCTTATAGGTAGGTAACCGATAGGTCTTTAAGTCAAGAGTGAATAGCATACTTCTAGACAAGCGTACTCCACCGTCGACCACATCACCAAATGGTGATGTGGTGATGTGGACCACTATCTCACCTGATTGGTCAAGCGCGAGCCTATAAATAATAAAAAGAAAACTGCTGCTGTCGACATTGATCGGCAGCAGTATCCGACACGACAGTGACCGCTGCCCTCCATGTCGACAACATTGTTGTTTGCTCTCAACGCATCGACAGCAAACAGCAATAGCGAAGCGGATTTGGCTTCATCTAGTGTACTCCTAAGCATTGATTGTATTACTGAACTCGGGACTACTTTTTGTGGTCTGTAATAGTAGGTACACAGTGTACATGTAGCTATCGCTATTTCTTACAACTGATTGTAGGGCTAATGCTTGTCCAGGCCTACGGCATTAATCGGAAGAATCACCGTGGCCCAGGAATACAAGGGCAACTAAAAAACCACATTTAAGTTTTAGTCAGTAAAAGTCTAATACTCATCACTTCACCCCGATTAGGAGGAGTTATTTGATGATTTTCCAACTCATAAGATGGTGGTTATACTTGTGACCGCGATTGATTTTACGCTCTGGTATCTGGTATTGTTGCGATTGCGGCAAGTACTACCGACTCTTTGCTATTCTTAAGCCCAAAATACATACATATGTCGCACGATAAATATATGCATGTAGGTAGCACACAAGTGCCCTATGTCCTTGTCACTATCACTATGGCATGCAATCTCCTTTAAGGCCTTTTATAAATACACATAATATGCCTGTATCTTGCACTAAGTATGCAAATAACTAATATGCCATAATGATATCTACCAATCCGAATTTGTTATACGTAGCTCTCTGGCATGCTAGCTACTTGCATACCTTTGTGCCAGCTACAGAAGGACTGTGTATCACCATCTTTATTATACTTTTCTCCTAGTTGCAGGTCTGTGTATTTAAGCTTTATGTTTCACCATCGTTATCACCATTTCAGCCCAAAGGCGTCCACTGCTGGACATAGGCCTCCCCCAAATGTCGCCACAATGAATGCTCCAGTGCGTCTCGCATCCATCAGTTTCCCGCAGCTTTTAAACCTCGTAAAAGCCATCGGTTCACCTTGTAAGACAAGTATTCACAATCTTACCTTGATACTCTGGATGATAGCCCCGTAAGATATCACAGCTATCTCCGACCCTCCGGTCGTCCTCCAGGTAAATTTCTTGACCGTCTTCTCCTTGTACACTCCGAAATCTTCTATCACAAGCGACACCATATCTGCAACACTAACATGGATATTTAAAATACAGAACAGAAAAAATAACATTTTAAAAATAATCGCGGGGATAAACCTGGCTTAATATTAAGTGTGCTCCTAGGTATTGATTAAATTACTGTACTACTGAACTACCCTTATTAATAACTTAAATAAGACTAGAGGAGGAGCATAAGAGAGGCCTACGCAGCAATGGATGAAGCGAAATTGGCCTGACACATCAAAGAATATTTACATACAGATGAATATGAATTGTGTTACTTCGTAGTGTCTGGTAGGCACGTTCGCCCCGAGCATCGGATGTCAGAGCCTCAGAGGGCTAACGAGTCTACAAGCAATAAGCAGCTCACGGCCGATACCTGCTAGGGCTGCGAATGTTTGAAAGAGTTGCCGTAACCTGGAACGCGAAAGGCAACAGAAGAAACACAGGAGGATTTTAGTCAGAATTTAAAAATGTGTCATTCCCTCTGGTGAGTTCCCATGTAAATAATAAATAAGGTAAAGGTGGGATTCGCTTAGTGTTACTTACGTTTCAAATGGCGTCGAATTATCGCCGTTTATACGATAGCCTCTGGACCTTCCGACTCGGGAAACCAAACAGTTGCCCATTTCAATACAGTTTGTGTTACTTGAGAATGCATAGCTTCTGAGAGGCTTATCAGACACTCACTGACTATGAGTTTGTTATCATAGATAACTTGATAATAACTATGCAATAATTTGGATTATGTATCTACTTCGTTTATAACAAGTAAAATTTCCAATGCACTGATTGAATAGGCAGGAAAATTTGAGAACAGCGTTATCTTAACAATTGCGTAAGCGTCAGGATCCCTAGACCACTAGCGATGTTTGATGGTTATAAAATACCAAAATTTAGTACCTTTTTGCTACTATTTGGTACCTACTTTTAAATATTTAGTACCTCTATTGACAGCAAGAAATTGACTGAAGAAAGTAGCCAGTCATTCTGACGTCTGGATGTCTGGACCATTTTTTTGTATTTCCACCTAACATCTTTCAGGTATGCCAAAAAAGCTGTTAAAATATATGTTGAGGTAGTAAGAAGTTAGTAAATATTTACAAAAAGATAAATTAGCGATGTTGTCTGGAACTATAGAAAATAATAGTCCAAATATTTGAAAGGAGGTACCAAATACTTGAAAGTAGTCACCAAATAGTAGCAAAAAAGTAGTAAATTTTGGTATTTTCCAACCATCAAATATCGCTAGTGGTCCAGGGGTTCTGACGCTTACAATTAATTCAAACCCTAATAGATGTCTGAACTAACCAAGTCCAATGTATCCTAGTTTCACTCGATTGCCAAGGAGACCACTAGATAATCTAGAGAAATCATTCTATTTATTTATTTAAACTTCATGTACAATAGTGGTACATAGGCGGACTTAATGCAACAAGACATTTTCTACCAGTCAACCTTTGGGTTAAAAAAGAAAACACTGTGGTAGGTGTGCACAATAAATAAATAACACATAATTTTAAATAGAATGTATAAATTATAATAATAAAATACGTATATATGTTAATATTATAAACTAATAAATACTATGATAAATATTCAAATCATAACTAAAACATGACAATTAGGACGAAGACAGTCAATGTTCTGCAGATTTGTTTTTTTTTTATAATTTTATGTGTGTATCGATTATTTCAAATAAAAGTATCTAAGTAGTAGTACCTAATCAAATTTCTTTCTACACTTCTGGACTGGACTTGTTTTTTTTTATTTTTTTATTTAAGGTTATTTACGCAGTCGGGATTTTTATTTTTTCTATGGAGATATCTGAAAGTACGTGTCTTAGTCAATTTTGAACGCTAAAAAATTGTTTTTTTTTTTCAAAACATATCCTCGAAAACTGACTCCTAACGCACTACGATTAGGTTCAACATGCAACTTAACAATTTTATCTGTGTTCTTTAATATTTTTAATTTATTAAAAAATACTAAATTAACTAACTTAGTATTCATAAGTATGTTACTTGTGAAAAGAAAAATTCGAATTTAAGATTTGAAGAGAATTCCATGTTACGCCGCTAGATATTGTGATGGAGGTAAAAAATACTTCCAATAGCCTGGTGCCATCTACATCAAAATAAAAATGTAGGCCGCTTTAGATTTTTTTTTCATCACAAATTAAATAAAAGTGCGTCGTAATTTTCAGCGAAAGTATTTCTTATTAATTGTATTGAAAAACGTCGTTTGATACACGTGGAGAGTTGTCACTGCAGCAGTCTGCTTCATAAAGGTGTTATGAATTTCGCCTCGGTTGCAATGACCAACTTTCTCCACTTGTATCAAAATGTATTCGATGCCGATGTATCGCATGATGTAGACTTTGATTATAGATTGTTTTAACTTTTAATTACGTTTAAAGATTTTATAGTTACCGACTTCAATCAAATGCAAATAATGTCGGTAGGTACTTACGTCAACCTTCATTTTTCATTGCTCATAAAATCCGTTGTGTGGACTAGGATTTTGCGGATAAACAGCCAAACGCGGAGAACAACTTTGTTTCATATTTTCAAGAACAAAAAAAAACTTATGAAGTAATTTCTTAAGTTTTTTTTGCTCTTTTATTTTTATCTTTGTGGCATAATATAGCTTTATAGCTTATATTTGTTGCAATATTATTAAAACACAAAATTATAAGTGATGATTTAATAATTGAAAGAAACGCCAAAGTTCGCCATGTCAAAATTAAGATTCGGTACATTCCCTATGCTTGCAATAAATCTCGTAGAAAAAAATTATTCCTCAAATAGGTAGGTTAATTACTGTAAGAAAGTAAAGTTGTGTTTTATTTTGTTCGAAATTATCTATTCACAATATATTGAGCATTCCATATACAGTGGCGTAGCTAGGTGACCAGACGCCTTGGGGCAAAAAAATCTGGGGCCCCTTATTTTGATGTGAGAAATCTTCAAATCACTTCTCCTGATCTGTTCAGACTTTTACTGAGTCAAACGAGTCGCCATGAATAAAGTAGTATTGTAATTTATTTTATAAAAATTTAAAAGGAGGAGAATTTTTCACTAGTTAAATAAGAAGTTTGCTAATCAGATTTAGGGGGCCCCCGGGTTTGAGAGCCCCGGAGCACTACCCCGCCCAAGGTAGTTACGCTAATGTCCATATATTGTAAGATTTATTACAATCTTATGGATTTTACAATAATTCCATGTCCATGTCATACACCCAATTTGATCACCTGTATAAACACCCAGACGTTCTGCATAAATCTATATCCCATTTCTACCGAATGCTAACTAAGTATATTTTATTAGTTTGCTATATTATCTATATAAAAAAACAAAGTGACTGATTGACATATCAGTGCACAGCCAAAACTAATAGGACTAGGAATGTAAAATTTTGCTCAAGGCTTGCATTTATGACGTAGGCGCTCACCAAGAGAGAATTTTCCAAAATTCGCCTAAGAGGACTAATGGGTGGTCCAGTTTGTATGAAGAAAACTATTTTCACGCGGGCGAAGAGTCGCTAGAGGGCGAAGAGTTTCTAGTGCATCATATAACAGGTAGTTAAACGTCATTGTAACAGAAACAAGTGAGTACTTACTTAATTTCAAGAAACATTGGACATTGTCTTAGCGTCTGCCTACCCCAGTTGCAATATCTTAGCGTTAAATGAAATAACAAGTGGCAACTAGATAATGCTAATGAAGACAATTTGGTATTTAAACAGGCATCATCAACCGGTCTCACACTGGAAACGCTTATCAATCATATCAACAATAATAAATGCCAGTTACAATAAAAACACTCCATTTTCCAATTGAAAGACTTATCAATCGCAAAATAACAAAACAAAATAATTTATATCATAACTTATCTTGTTTTATCATTCACAATAACCACACAAAGTGGTCGGATAGCGATATGAGCACATAAAGAAATAAAGTTATTAAACATAACATACCAAGAGATAAGAATTTATACGTCTACTCTGCTCGGCGGCCGGTCCCGAACTGAAGTGAAGTTAGGCGATTACATTTTATAGCTGCGAGTTGCAAAGTTCCTGCGGTTTAATCGAAGTGTAGGATTTCTTGGTTAACCACACTGCAAGGTTCTTCTCTTCTTCTTCCTTTCGTGACAGCAAAAACTCCTAAAATTGTTAGGACCTTAGACCCCGCGGTGAACAATTTGCCGCCAGACAAAAACTGGAAGTTGAAATCGTTTCGTATCGTGGTCGTTTGTACACTATTCGTACACAAACTTGTGATACAGGTATGAGGTAGGTGCCACTGTGCGGACCACCCGATGGACACGGTGGAGCACACAGTCGAGGTGTGCCCCGCTTGGGAAGAGCATCGCCGTGTCCTCGTGGGGGCGATCGGCGGCGATCTCTCGCGCCGGGGCTTGGTTCAAGCCATGCTCCGGAGCGAGGAGGAGTGGCAGGCGGTCGCCTCCTTTTGCGAAGCAGTAATGCTAGCAAAGGAGGAGGCCGACCGCATTAGACAAAGGCGCACACGCCGCCGCCGCCGCCGGGTTTCCGATCCCGATTTCCGGCCACCGTAGGCGCGGGCTCGCGGACGGTGGGCAATGGGTAGCTCGCTGTCCGTCCGTCCGGTAACAGACCGGTTCGAGCTCAGGTCGTCTACGGCGCGCACTGTTCCCGCGCGCCTCAAGGAGTTGTCAGCAAACTGTAGGGGTCCAGCAGGGCCGAAGCCTACTGGGGCCAAAGGTTATGCGAGAGTGTCACCACGGGCCCCGGGACAAAGGCAAGGAATGGAAAGGTAGGTTTTTAGTCAGTAAAAGTCTGACACTATTTCCCGCCCCACCCAAGGGCGGGATTTGTCATTTTGATGATTTTACCTACGCTTAAAAAAAAAAAGGTATGAGGTAGGTGAAATATGGGAGACCAGCTACTGGGCTACATTATTACGCTACCTTTGAGGGTGAATAGTTTTGTAAATGATAACAATGTTTACTGATGGCGACAAAATGCTCATAGTGAGAGAATTCCAGGGTGAACTGCAACTCCATCCCTTACTCGAGCCAGCCCACGATGATGAGCCTGTAGTTTAAAATTCGTCTCTAAATAATAATAATAATCTATGATCGATCCCTGTCCTCCCCAGCGACGTCCTAAGCTAAGGTGTACCCGACATGCCTGTAGTCGCTCAGTTTTTTTTTTGTTATTCCTTTGGAACTTTGGTCAATTAAGGCAGCTATAGGCAAGTCCGCCTAAGCAGTTAACCACTTCATATGTTGAACAATTAGATATAAAACACAAAAAAAAAGGTTTTTTTTAAAATCTCTAGCGGCATTTGGGGCACTCCGACGTGTAACTCATGTTCTAAATTCGATGGGTCCTTTAAATCCTATTTCACCAAGCTGTATTTGCAGCGGCCTACGTGCGCAACCGAATGACTCTTGAATTCCTAACGAAACGAAGGTTGTTAAGTTGAATCCCGAACACAGTGAGGGATTTATATAATTAACTCCTGAGCACTGCAAGGGAGTTAATACAGAAATTTGAGTGAAGTGAGGAATTCAAGCCGCCCAAGATAAAGACAGCTTTATCCCCGTGTTGTACTTATACTCTACTTTTTACACCTTCTGTGAGATAATTTAAAAACAATATACTCGTAAGTACTGAAACAAAATATCATTACAAGGCCATATCAAGCAGATGGTGTAAAAAATGTTTTTATTTTCTTACAGCAGTAGCACACGACAGGTCTCCGTTAATTGGTAATAAAAGAAGCATTCAAGTAGGTAACTATTGTTTTCGATGAATATTTAAACTGCATTTTCTTAAACTGTGCAATTATTTATTAAATACAACTACAAAGAAATATCTCATTATGTTAACAATGACAAATGAGTTTTTGAAGGACACAGTATTGTAGTATAATTATTACAATATTTATTTAACGACAATAAAGAATGCTTTACAGCTCTGAACGACATTTTAATTGTAAATATTATCATTATAAAAGCAAAAAATGGGTACAGTCAGCAGAAAAGTAACCGACCAGCATAATATATACTTAAAATTCATAATATCTCGAACCTCGGCTTCAGGCTGCAGATGCAGCACTTGCAGCGGCTGCACGAAGGCGACTGCAATGCACGACTGATTTACTATGTAGTTACAAGGATTTCTGTGAAAATATTCCGAATGCGGCTGGGGCTGCAGGTCGCAGCGGCACTCGCAGCCGAGGTTCGACAGTATGACTGGTTTACTATGTAGTTACAAGGATTTCTGTGAAAACATTCCGAATGTGGCTGCGGCTGCACGTGCTGCCGCCGCATGAGCCGCCTGCACCCTCAGCCTGCAGCCAAGGATCGAATAGCACCTTTATGAACTAAAGACCAAGAAATATAAAGGTTGTATAGTTTAAAAGTTCAAAACCCGTAATAGTCTGACTGAAAAAAAGAGATGGCGCTGGTCGTCTCTTACAGCGGTATTTTCATCAAAAACAGTATAATTTGCGTTCAAAAAGTAGGTACTTCTTGATGAAGAAGAAGATGGCCAACGGAACTTCACAAACACAGATATCTCGAAAAAATTAAAAAAAACGGTGCTATAGGTAAATAGATTATAATCTACCGAAAAATAATGCGTTCGTATGTTGATGCCGTATGATGTTCAAAATCTTTGGACAGTTTACAATCTAACGGTATTTACAATTTTACGCTGACAAATTAATACATTTTACTTACGTAGATATAATAAATAAATTAACTCATTTACTTCAGGCTTGGAATAAGCACAGCAAAATAATATTAAATTACATTTCATTTACTCACCATTTTTTTTTTATCATTTAGGTATGTACCTTACTATAATTAATAATTTACACACTATTAGCCTTAGTTGTGGGATTCAACTTTAACGCTTTAATCGGTATTAAAAAAGAACCGAAAATATCAACTATCGAAAATATACACCGTTAAAATTTGGTCGTATTAATCCCGCGGAGGGTCGATTCGGTACATGAAACACTATCGATTTGGAAATAGAAAATTAAAAAATAAAGTACTTTTTTAAACTCGAATTAATTTACGCATGTACGAAATTAATTTCTTTAAGTAAACGTCAGCTGAGTGAGGCCAATGAACTGTAGGTAGTTAGTACGCAACGACCAACAACTACCTACAAGGTCATTGACTCGTTTAAAAATCGATAGTATTTTATGTACCGAATCGACCCTCATCGGGATTAAAATGACTAAAATTTAACGGTGTATTACATATATTTTTAAATTTTTCACTTTTCAATGTTTTTTTTTTTTATATGTTGTTTAACGCATCTAAAGCAGTAACCTGTTCAGCGATACCGCATACGTTGTCGCCTATAGCAATTTTCACGTAACCCTCATCCCCCCAGTCCAGACCCCAGG
This sequence comes from Leucania comma, assembly GCA_958295575.1. NCBI lineage: Eukaryota > Metazoa > Arthropoda > Insecta > Lepidoptera > Noctuidae > Leucania > Leucania comma. Next base: position 13,358,687 of record OY282477.1, on the reverse strand, counting down.
AGTTCCTGACGATGTAGTATGGTACAGGGGTTTCAGCCGTGGGGTTCCTGTATCCTTCATAGCCAACGATTTGGACTACGTGGTTGGCAACACCGCGACTGTGGAAAGAAAAACAAAGCATTTAATTCAATGAGCCCATATTATGTTTATACACCTTTAGTGGTAAAAACTACAAAGATAGCTAATGTAAACTTGATGGTCTATAGGACGAGTTTGCTCTCCGACGGAACTTTCGGTTCCTATATAAGGTGGGTGTACCATGGAAGGCCGCTCTAACAAATAAACAGTTATTATTCGTTTATTTACTGGATAAATGAAACTAACAAATATTTAAGTAATAATTTGTTTCATTATGTAACATATAAACCACTTTTTTAAATTGCAGATTTAATCAATATTAATTGAACTTAAGTTTCATTGAACTCTTCCAAATGGCCTTGCTAGGAACAAGGCTCCTTAGAAGGCCATCATAATAAAACAGTCATTGAACACTAAAGTTTAATAAATAGCCATTAAATCTACAATAAAACGAAGTGGTTTAATGTTACATAATGAAACAAAGTATCACTTAAATATTTGTTAGTTTCATCTATCCAGTAAATAAATGAATAATAACTGTTTATTTGTTAGAGTAGCCTTCCATATTATGGTACACCCACCTTATTTTAACGTCGTCGATTCCCGAAATCAATGAAGCGAGGGACCGTACTGCCAAAATAGTAGCGCGAGCGATTCGCCGCCGCGTCTGTGATTTTGAGTTCGATGGGTGTTTGTGTAAGTAGAAGGAATTTGTCATCACATGGTCATAACTACGACATTTTAATAATTGGCCTTCGAAGGAGCATAGCCTTCCATGGTCCACCCACCTTACTCGTAGTATAAAAAGTGTCCCTTCTTAGGCATTCAGCAATGCTACGTTGACTAGTTAATATTTTTTATAGCATGAGCAATTTATTCAAGTACTGAAAAAACTAATTCGGTAACTTGAATAAGGAAAAAAATTGGTGCTTTTTTTCTTACTCTCCTGCCTGGGGCTTGACATTTTGACGTGGCAAAATGTCAAGCGCACGAGCGAGAAAGAGGGATAGAGCTATACACCTTATATAACTCCATCCCTTTCGTTCGGTTTAGGGCGTCAAATGGATCACATTACGAGCTTGTGGCCGGCCCTCTGATCGTAAGCAATGAATGAGGTCTACGCTGAACAAGCCAAGACGACGCAATTAGGTAGGTATACATTGCTCGTTGATGTCAGATATTTATTATGCTGACCGTAAAACCAATGTACTTGGTGACATAACTATATTTGTCGCGGTTTTCAAAGGATGTGGTAAGTTTGTATAAAAATAAGCTCATATAATTTATGTTATTATTGGCAACACTGATAGCAATAACGTTCACAGGCTTGTGTACGTTTCGATTATTGTCTCGACATTTTATCGTTCTGGAATTCCACCAATTTTTTTTGACAAAGTTTCTCCACTTGTATCAAAAACCAAAGTACTGTATTTGCCTGTGAACTTACGTGCAAGCTCTTGTGATTACGCCCCCCATGTAGTTCGCCCAGTTGTTAGCATCGACAGCAACGACTAAAGGACCGTGTTTGGCTATCAATTCCACCATGTTCTCCTCTTTCATATAACTGAAATATTCAAAAGAAAGATTTAGTATAAAGCTCCTACGAATAGCTTGACACGCGTAAAGTTAAAATCATCGACCTATATTCTTGCGATAGACAAGCACGTTCATATAAACTATTTGTCAAAATACTGAAAAGTTCAAACAAAAAATCGCTGCAGCGCTAGATTGCCATTATGTCGTCTAACAAAACTTTAAAACTTACAGCGCTAAGACAGCTTATAGAGGATACTTTTTCGCGACCAAAAGGTCTAAAGCGCCATGAATTTCCTAGTACTTACGCGTTTCGTTCAACTTAGTGTGATGACATGTCATCTATATAGATTTTTATACCGCAGAAGTGACACAGTTTCTTGCCTACAATACTTCAAAATTTAATTATAGTGTATGTAAAAACGAGATCTAAATAACAGTAAAATAAATAAATAAATCAGTAATCACTGATAAGACTACAAGTTCAACTGAACCTAATTCAAATTTTAATATTAACCTGCACGTAATATGGTACGTAAATTACCTAAGTGCTAACGAATGACAGCATCGTTAACAACAAAACTTACCGATGAAAACTGATACCTCATGATTTGCTGACATTTCGTCGTAATTTATAAAAAAAAAATCATAGTTATTAATTATACAAAAAAAAGAAAGAGTATTAAATTAAATATTTAAAACATTCCAAACAGTTTATAAGACCGTGCGATGTCTGTATTTGGTAAACTAGCTGTAGGTAAAAACCTAATTCTAATTTTTGTGGGAGGGAACATCTGCATGTTATTGTCTATGATTGTAAAATGGGGAAGAGTTTAAATAAAATAATATCTTCTCTAACGTACTATTACCATAGTAGAAGCTATTACATTGCTTGAACAACCAATGGTTTTACTTACTTAACTACAAAATTAATCTATATGTCCAAGTTCACTTAAATTTGTATTTATAAGCCTCGCTCTGACACTGCATGAACGTCAAAACTGCACTAATGCCATCAATGTAAAAGTGTTCGGCCTGCAGGTCACTTAAGTGAAGTAAAGTGACTGTACGGCACGCCTCATCTAGTGCGTAGAACATATATATCAATGGTTGAAATTTATTTCAAACTAGCTGACCCGGCAAACTTCGTACCGCCTAATGCAGGTAGCGCCATCTACGGGTATTACCAGAACCCGCAGAATTCATTTCAAAATGACATTTTAATAAGAGATGGCGTTGTATACGAATTTTCTTTTTCGTGAATTTTTCCTTCTTTTCTCACCGTTTAAACCTTCCCTGGACTATCGCGAATATTTCAAGACGAAAATGATATCGAATTTTAGCAAGACTAACGAACAGCTATTCATTTTTATAAATAAGAAGACTAGCTGACCCAACAAACATTGTCTTGCGAACTGCCAAACGCGTGAAAGATAACCACAATCTTTTAGTTTTCCGAAGCACTAACTTCGGAACACTAAAAAACTTCCGAGTGTAAAACAAAAAGAATTACGGTGAGACACTATAGGTACTTAAAATGTAGATAATTATGTAGGTAATTATTGTGTGCAATAAAGTATATAATAATAATAATAATAATTAAGAAAACTACAGTAAATATGCCATGGCGACGTTTTGTGGTTGTGGCCGGTGTCCCGTCTGCGGTGACCCTTATTATTGAGGTTTTTTTTTATAATAAATAGTATCAATATGACGATGATCTGAGATTTTCAGTAATTGTAATGTATGTCTGGCAATTAATTAATATCATTGATCTTTTATCTGATATGATGAAGTTAAAAACTTACCACATATGCTCAAACTGTTTAACTCTTCTCCCCCTATAACCAGAATTCGGTAGCTGACACTTTTGTTCCATCGACAAAGTCAGGGGGTATTCCTCTGCGGTCACGAATTGTAATTTGTTATCACAAATGAAATTCATTGCGAGGATGACACTTCCGTTGTAACAGCCGTTGTTAGCTGATGAACAGTCTATCAGTTCCTGAGAGGAAGAAATAGAATCAGTAGATTTTTTTATATAGCCTATTGTGTGCCCCAGTGCTGAGCAAAGGCCTCCCCTTTCTCCTTCCAAACTTCCGTGTCTAGGGCGATCTCTGCCCAATTTTGCCTTGCAAACATGATCAGATCGTCACACCACCTTCGCCGTGGTCGACCTGGGCGGCGTCGACCTCCTTCAGGCGTCAGATAGATAGTTCTATAAAAATATTATCTGAAAATATGTACCTAATTGATGTGGCCCTGTAGTGAGCTGACAATCCAACACATGATGGAAAGACAGCTCACTTTAAAGTGAAAGCTACGGGCCCGTGCGTGACCAGGGTCTCAAGTCTGCTATTACAATAGCGTCAGAATCGTCTATCATTGATTTAATAATTGTTGATTTTGACAAGTTTGGTAATCTACTAATACGAGTATAATGGCGTCATTATGACTTTTGAATAATCAATTACTGACACACCATTGAAAGAAATGGTAATCTCGTACATAATGACATATGAATGTCTGACGTGTGGGGTAATCTGCAAAAATTTTTACAGTTCCTTTGATTGGTTCCTTACCATTAGATTTGTCTAAATACAACAAATTCATTCTACCACCATTCGTAACCATTATGATTTAGCAGACTAAGAACTTTTAGCAAAATGACAATGGAAACATGTTGGAATGTTGAATTTACAAAAATAGCAGACTTGGGCCCCAGGTTCACGCTAGGCTAGATGCGCTGGGCTCAACATTTTTAATACAGCGATGTATTACGGGTTAAGTGAACGTCATATCTAGGTATCATACGCGTGTCATAAGCATATCTAAAAATACTAGATAGAAACCAAGTTGATGACGAAGCCAAATGTAATGTTTTTATCGCAAAATTTCAATTTAATGAATTAGGTAGGTACTTTTAAGTGATCATTGTTCAAGCAACAGCATAATTATTCTCATAATCACAGATTTCTCCAAATAAAAAAATCTAAATATAATTAATAAAACAGACTTATATCAGTCTTTTAAATAATCAACTAACACATTAATCAGATTCCTTTGCTGATTTAATATTTTTTTTTTTTTTTTAATCAGAGCGTTAACAGCTTTGTCCGACAATCTGTTTCTTATTTTCGTAATATACCTACCACTGGACAAAGAAATCACTCTCTCGTTTTCAACAGATGTCGGTTTAATTGTGTTTGAGGCTTTATATAGTAGTCCTAAACTTTATGGACTAACAATTTTGAAAATCTTGTCTCGTCTCGAGTCTCGACCCAAAACTCCTTGGACTCGAGACAATTCAAATTACGAAAAGTCCGGGACTTTAAAACACGAGACATCCAGAGACCCAAACCCTAGTTGGTAGGTACTTGGCTACGACGAGAGAGAAAAGGTATTACCTCTATGCTCCTGCTCTTATAATCTTTGAACTGTATAGCTGACATGGACTCCAGGACTCCGACGATGCTAAAGGCCCAGCATCCTAGACAAAGCTTTTGGTTCAAGACTGGCTTCACGACTCCTTGTTTTCGCCTGGAATCGTTTCAAACAAGCATTACATCTATATTATAAGGGTGACTGATAATTAGTGAACGATACTTAAACACGTGATTGCAGTCATGATAACAAACAACTTTTACTATGGGACCAAACCTGAAATCGCGAAAAAATTCAGTCAAGTTCAGCACATTTTAACCAGTTAGGCGAACATAATATACTGACCAGCAGATTTTTTTTCGCGATTTCAGATTTGGTCCCATAGTAAAAGTTGTTTTTTATCATGACTACAATCACGTGTATAAGTATCGTGCACTAATTACCAGTCACCATATATACCTGAATAACGATTCTAGGCGAAAACAAGATGTCGTGACCTTGTTTTCGCCTGGAATCGTTACAAATAAGTATTACATCTATATTACCGGCAATCTGTACGTATAATTCAGGTATTCTATACAATACCGAATGCGCAGCCGGTAATTTGTGTAAAACTATAGGACTAAGCGTGGGCGATGTGGGTCCTCGCACACGCCCTCGCACCCAAAGGAGCCTCGCGCAAACCCTCGCTTCTTTAAGAACGAAAGGTTTTTATAATAGATAGGCTATCTTTTGACCACTTTTTCACCTGATGGTAAGCGACGATGTAGTCGAACGCTGGGTTGTGAATTTTTGAAAGAAAAAGGCCTCGTTATTACGCCTTCGCCCACGTTTAAACTAGTCCACGCTACGCCTCTGCTATAGGAGGCAACACAGAAGCGTCCATGCGAAGCATTTTTAAAGATTAATGTTCAGAATTTAAAACATTTAGCTACAGGAGATAATTTCATTCCGATTAAACAGAATTAGGAGATCTTAAAATATTCTAATCTTGCCAAGAACTATAGTATTACTTAGTTACTGGGTCACAGAGGTCATAACTCAGCTGCAGTAGACCCCAACACAGTTGTAAAAAAAACAAGTAGACCGAGCATATAAATAGGTAGAGCGCGATGAAAGAAGCTCAGCATGTAGTCAAATGATGTAGTATAGTTTGTGGATTGTCTTTTTTTTTGTAATATTTCCTTCCCTAATATCGATACATGGCAGAGCTAGCGTGGCATATCTTCCTCGCATAGCTACCCAGCGCCGTAAATAACCTTTCATACGCTCGTTGCCAGTTTCCAAAACTGCGCCTCTAAATTGTCCAGACTGGGTGACTTTAATCCACCTGATGCAGGTCCTCACCCGTCATGAGTGTTTCGGGAGGTACCTACCTGTTTCAGATCTAGGGGGAAAGAACGCTCGGATGTCTCCATTGTGAAGCATATTATGCAAGTTTGCACCGCTTGGGCTAAGCCCCACAACATCAACAGCGGCGAACTGAGTGTGCGGCCCTGAATCAGGCCATGGTACGGAGTGATTATTTCTGCGCCCCTTTAGGGTCGACGCCCCGCACCGCCCTACTTACGGCACTGCACCTACCTCGCGGTGGCACATCTTACTCGCCCCACTTCATAGCTTTAGCATCAGTGGAATTGGTCACATAGTTTCGTAGCTTGCACATCCTCGCAGGCGCAGCATAGCTGAACCACAAATATCTGGTGAAAAAAACTGAAGTCCTGAAAGAGGACACTAATCGCTGCGACTGTGGCATACCCTAGTGGATTATTAGCTGGGCTGACAATGAGGAAGAAAAGAAAAGTACTTACCAATCAAAAGAACTAGGTATTTTGTCTCCGTACTTTATGCTGCTTAATATATTGTTTTCATTCTCATTTGATTTATCCGAACAGTCCCTCTGTCTAGATTGACACGATGTTGAGTTAAAGGGTTTTAATAACATACGATCGGCGAATTCCTCTTTCGACATATCAGAGAACTTTGTCAAGCCAAATACCGTGTTGTTCTCCAGTTTATTCAGTCTGACAATTTCCTTTAGGGATGCCTAAAATCAATGTATTATCCTGTAGATTAGATTGCTAGGTACTAGCACAGGCTACTACAATCTGATAAAATAATAGAGTATCACATATATATATATAGCACTAGCATCTGCCAGCGGCTTCGCTCGTTTAAATAAAGAAAATTATCTCAATTGAACATACTCCCGGAATGGTCTATGCATTGGATTGTTTAATTCAGTGTACCTATTTGGGTTTTCGTCGCTGCGGCAGCGCCGCGCTCAAGGCTGTTCTCTTAGAGAATAACACTGCTAGTTTTGTGCTATCTTCTTCTTCCTGTCCTTGTCCCATATTACTTGGGGTCGGCGCAACACGCATTTTTTCTTCCACTCTATCCTGTCAGCCGTCACACTATCAACTGTACGAAATTACTAATACAAAACCATGCAAATGAATGAAAATTCGGAAATTTCTTACCTTAAAATTCTGGAATCTTATTTTGTACTCATCATCATTGTAATTTTTATTAAAATCTTTCAAGTAACGGACAAATCTTTGCTCCAAGACTGTTGATTTCTTTTTTTGAAACTGATTCAAAATTTGATTGTATAATTTCAAAACCCAAACCCATTCAATAGTAACAATTGCGATTAAAATTAAGATAATACTAATTAAAACTACCCAACGCATTTTAAACTTATTAATTTGTTAAATGAATTAGGTAACAGTAAGTGTTTTACTCTGGCACCAAGCACATACACTACTGTGAATTATTTTCCTGTGGTTTATGTGACTGTACCTACACCATGATTAGGAGGTAAATATTTTTGTTCATATTTCCATGAGGAAATATGAATATAATAATATATAAATATAATAATATTGAAATTGGGTACCTCGTCAGGTTCTGTGGTGGGCCCTTAAGGAGAAAGGTGTGCCTGGGAAGTATGTGCAGTTCATCCGAGCGATGTACAGTCGATACAGTACTCAAGTCCGGTCTACAGTGGGCACCACCAGCAGCTTCAATATGGCTGTCGGCTTACATCAAGGGTTGGCTCTCAGCCCTTACCTCTTCCTGATGATAATGGACGCTCTAACGTCGGACATTCAGGAAGAGGCTCCCAGGTGTATGCTATTCGCCGATGACATTGTGCTGGTTGCCGAGAGTGGCCTAGAGGTCCAGAATAGATTAGAGGTGTGGTGGCACAGACTGGAGAGTGTTGTCCTGAAATTAAGTAAAACCAAAACGGAGTACTTGTTCTGCGATTTCCCCTTGCCCTTAGTTCTCTTCGGAACGCCCATACCAATCGGCTCCGACTTTCGGTACCTCGGGTCGCTCGTACAAGGGGATGGGAAGTAGACCGAGACTTAATACATCGAATCAACACCGGATGGATGAAATGACGATAGGTCACGGGAACAACTTGTGACCCACGGATGCCCCTCAAGTTGAAGGGTAAAATTTACAAGTCCGTGATAAGACCTGTCATACTGTATGGATCAGAATGTTGGGCTGTGAAAAAGATGAATGAAAAGACACTGCATGAGGCGGAGATGAGAATGTTGAGATGGATGTGTGGTGTGACGAGAATGGATAAAGTGAGGAATTAGGATATTTCTCACTTTATCCATGTGACGCCTTAGGCAATTAAAGGTGTCATCTAGTGTTGTGAACTTTACTTTGTAATCACATAAAATTTCAGATGTTTTCTTCTTCTCTCTTGACTTCTTGTCTTGTGTTGATGAAATTTGGTTCAAACTGTTATGAAATAGTGTTTTTATTATAATTTACTTAGTAATAATCGTTTTTCATTGCCTCAAATTGAAATAAAAAATTAAATGAATATCGAAAATGTCCCATCACTAGCGAAAATGCCTACGACAATACATTTTTATAAGGCTTGGCGTCGGTGGTTAATAATATTCCACCACTATCACACAACGCCCTCTAGTCTAGTTGTGTTATGAGTACTAGTTAACTGATAAAAATACTTATATATTTCTAAATAGATACTTATAGATAAATTACACCCAGACACAGAATAAATGATCGTTCTCATCACCCAAACATTTGTCTTTGGTGGAAATCAAACCCATGCACTCTGGCATAGCATAAGAGCCACTAACCACTACACCAACAGGCCAATTAATATATACCTATATATAACAATATTGTAATATAACTTGTAACAATAATTTAAGACAAAATATTACAAAATGTACAGCACATAATCAAATAAATACTGTAAATTTTATCAGTATCCGCATAAATTACCATAATTACGAGTAAAACTGAAAATTTCCTCATAAATTGGAAAGGGAAATAAATAAGGAATAAAATTACAGTAGAAGTATAATAAGTATAGTACGTGGCAAATAAGTTAAACTATTGATTGAGACCCGAAAATCGGTTACTGCGCATTCAAGGTCGACCGTCATGGTGTTTCAACTTGTGTGACGAGGATTATGACCGATTTTCGGGTCTCAATCGAATTGGGGGCAAATGGTTCAACATATTTGTCGCACTATACCTACCTTGACAAGTTAATACAAGCAATTAATACTGTTATGGCTTGCTGTAGAGCATAGAATCTCCCCAAAAAAGCCAAATAAATTTGAATAAATGTTCCATGGACACTTACTGGGTAAACAAAGGGTTTGTAAAAATTGTACTCTTATTTTTTTCGACTGTTTTGCTTATATTATGGGCCTCATACACATCTTACGTTATTTAGAATAATAATAATCGTAATAATGGTTTGGAATTCGAGAGAGTTCCTTGTTATAAATATTGTAAGTAATTTTATAGTTTAGTTTGCCTTTTGTGTCTGTAGGGATCTGCAGCTGATTTAGATTCAATTTTAATACTGCAAAAGAGAGCAATCCGGGCTATTTCTAAAATGGGTTCTCGCGAGTTCCTCAAAGATAAATTTTTATTTTGTATGTTTTACGGAACACATTTTGCTTACCGTCAGGGACCGAACGCTGTAATTACTTAAACCTATTGTTAACCTTTATAGTTTAGTTTGTATCTTTGTTAATGTTTTTAATAATAATTTTGTTTACCGTTAGGGTTTTTGGGTAACTGACTACCAATTGTTTATAATTTAGTAATTATGTAATGTTTTAGGTGAACACTGGAATATTTCGTTTACAGTTAGTCGGCTATAAAAGAATCAACACAATCGCACCTTTTGCTACGTAATAATCAGAGGTCGGAGTAGGTAGATTGATTTTATATACTTGCGTCAAGATATTATAATATGGAAATGCCATTTTATCCATAATGTGCGGGAAGTACCGGAAAAAGTTCCGGGATTAGAATTATGGACTAAAATAAAATAAAGCGTCATACTGTCAAGCGTCATTTCTAATTCAACAGTAAGGGACAAAATACGGTGTAACTATTCCAAGGTATTTTTGTATAAAATAAAATACTGATTTCTTTCACCATTAGCTGCAGCGTAGATTGATATTATTAATACGTTTTTCACCTTAAACACAAATTCGTGCTAATTTCAAAATTCTGGAACAAATATCACAATAAATATGAAGTTCCGGTATTTTGGAGGCATATCCATATTATCCTCTACGTTTGACGTCAACGACCTTAAATCAATCTACCTACTCCGACCTCTGGTAATAATACATTAAAGTTCTCCATCGACACGACTACATGCACACAGTTACAGTTGAACTAGCGACAATGCGTAGGTAATAATTTAGTTTTCTCTACGCGGACCGCTGCATACGATACACGCGCCTATACACGCGTGGGCGCCCGCATGTTTGATCGTTTAACGCATCGTTGGCCCATTGCGATTATAAACGCCTGACAAAAATAAATAGCAAAGCACGTTTTAATAGCACATTTTTATCCCGGAAATATAATGTTCCCTTGAGATAATTTTCTTCCTGGCGAAGCCGTTGACACAGGTCTATCACCAACCAGGTTATACAATGAAAAACAATTTATTTACGATAGCCTTTAATTATTACTTTGTTGATGTATTTAATTAAGGCACATTTTTCAGAGCTATTATAATAGCACTTATATAATATTAACAATATATTTTTTGCAAAATATATATTGGGTGACTGGTAATTAGTGAACAATACTTAAACACGTTATTGTAGTCATGATAAAAAACAACTTATACTATGGGACCAAACCTGAAATCACGAAAAAAATCTGCGATATTTAGTACATTTTGACCAGTTAGGCGAACATAAATGTACTGAACTTGGTAGATTTTTTTCGCGATTTCAGGTTTGGTCCCATAGTAAAAGTTGTTTATTATCATGACTACAATCACGTATTTAAGTATTGTTCACTAATTACCAGTCACCCTATATACAAACAATCACATCTATTAAAAAATGGCCCTAGCTTATTTACTATTAATAAAAATATGTTAAACATCACATTGAAAGGTTATTGTAAAAAACAGTAATACAACTGAAAAACGTTGTTTAGGGTGTTTTGTTTTTAACTATACCATAGTGTCGGAATATGCGAATTTATAAAAGATATAGGGACATTAGTTATGGGATCTTGGGACGCAAAGGGCAACGGGAGCGTTATAGAAAATTAAAGCTATAGTTCAATTAAAGTGTTATAGTTAATATGTAGTGAATTTTGTTTGTCTCAAATCTCAAAAAATCTCGAGATAATTATCTCATAGAAGGTGTTAAAAGCAGAGTATCCAACACAGGGATATTGTTGAATTCATCACTACACTCAGGTTTCAATATTAACACCCTCGCAGTGCTCGGGATTTAATTTTATAATGCCCTCACTGCGTTCGAGATTAAAACTTAACATCTTCGTTTCATTCAGAATTCAAGTTGCCGCCCGCGAATAAATACACTGCTCTATCCCCTAGTCACATAATCTACTATTCCTTATGTTTTATGGATATCAGGACTGTTCCAGTTACAAAACACCTGTACATCACCCTGGTACTAAGTACCTAAAAACTTGGTATTACTGTGTATACTGCAGTAACAATAAGAAGAATGTAATTACGAGTATTATCCCATCACCTTAAATTTCTCTAAAGCGACATTGTTCCATCACTTTATATGTAAATAATTGGACCATTTTTGGGTCGGACCTCTGGAAGGAATATGGCCACGCCACCAGTTTGCCATCTCTGGGTCCCAGCCAAATAGTTGATGTGTAGGACAAGCCAAGATTAACAGTCCCAAATCTCGTTACTGTACAATGTCATAACTACAACCTAATTAACTTATAATAGTTAACTATTATTTTTTAATTAAGGTGGAGTGCCAGAATAGCCCGCGAAATTGATATTTTTTAAGTTTTTTACAGGTCAATGTTAAGTTGATTAAAATGTAATTTGCTACTGTAATACGTATTTATTTGTGGAATTATTAGAGCCGTCTCAGTTCGTATTACTCTATTGAATAGTTACTTCATAGAAAAGTCAATTTCGCGAGCTGCTTTGAAGCATCTATTATTTATAATAATTAATTATTATGAACTATTTTTTTATTATCGAGTATTTCTCTTTCTTCAACAATTATTACTACTTAGTTAATAGTTTATTCAAGTTTTGTACTCATATTAAAATGTACAGTAATCTAAGGCAATTATTTTTACAACAATATTGCTTGATCGATAATATTACGTAAGGCACGTCGGTGTTTTTAAAATATAGTCGAGTATTTTTAACAATTGAGATATATTCTTAAAATCTAAATAATCAGTGTTTCTTACAATTAAAATAAAATAAAAATACATAGTATTTGCTTATACATAATATTGGTTAGTTTTCTTCTTTCATACATACTAGATAAACATTAAAATAGTCAACAAAATCCATAAACAATATCAAATAAAATGGTAAAAGATAGTAATATTTATTTTATAGCTTTTTGTAAGCTAAAGTAAAAAAAATAATAATAAGACTAATTGGAATGTCCAAAGCTGCACGCCTTTTAGGTACTATCAAAGTCACTTCCGCCTGACCACCGCTAAGTTCATTTTTGCTTGCACTCGAAACGAAAACTTCAAAGGTTTGGCTTGGCGTAGCACTGCAGTAATCAAGCGAAATTTTTTATAAGTGATCAGGCAGATATGACCGCGATGGTACAGGAACTATCCTAATATTTATATAGTATAAAAAATCGCTTTCCGTGCCTGTCTGTTTATCCACTAACTAAACCTTCTAAACTACGCAACGGAGTTTTAACTAATAAAAAGAGCAAAAAATACTATTTGTACATTACCCTGTTATATAATAAGATAACTTATACTACAATATGGCTCTTACAAAATTAATAATAAGGCAAGATTGGCGGCACGTTTGGCACAGTGGTTGAACGATTGGCTGTTGAGCTGTGTCACGCGATCGTTTCCCGCATGGAACCAATACTTGCATGGCCTACAGATAGTCAGGTTATGGATAGTATTGTGGTCAATATCTACCATCAAAAAAAAAACATCTCCATTTTACCGACATCGCACCTGTTACATTAATCTCGCATATTAAGTAGTTGTGACACTTGAAATACAGAACTACCCCAATTTTTTAATCACAATATCCACTAGAAATCAATTTGCGAATCAACCTGATTCGTCAAAAATACTTAAAAAAAAAACATCCGATATTCCGCTTGAGTATAGTCATATGTTAGTTTAGGTTCCTTTAATAAATTGGAATGTAAATTTATAATTACATACACCGCCTTATTCCAAATCGCGATCTAAAATAGTTCCGGGACTATTACTAGTTTTATTGGCATTAAACCTAAAAATAGTCCCGGAAATACATTTAGATAGCGTTTAATTGGGATTAAACCTAGTAATAGTCCCGGAACTATTTAAGATCGTGTTTTGGATTAGGGCGGATACTATTTACCTAACTGGAGTTTGGATTGGAATGCTTCCATGTATTAAGTTCAACACCATCAATAAAGTTGTTGCTAGTTGCAATGTTGTTGTGACCACAATAGGGTCTTTACAAAATAGACTATTCAAACAAATCGGCCGAAAAGCCCTATAGTCACCTCCACCACTACTTGACATCCACAGTGGCAACTTCGTTTGCCAGTCCACAGATGTTAGTGCCAATAGCCAGGTTGAGGTAGCCGGCGTTGCCAAAGTCTTTGCCCCAAGAGTTCTTGGCAATGTAGAAGGGGACGTCAGCTGATAGGTCGTAGCCGACTAGTTGCACCGCGTGGTTGAGTTCCATTGGAGAGCCGCTGGAAGGAAAATAATGAAAGTAATCAACTAATCTATTTATATAAAAGCGAAATACCACTCACTAATTAATCACGAAATCTCAGAAACCATAACATCTACAAACTTAAAATTTGGCAGGTAGGTTCCTTATAGGGTGTAGAGTGTGCAGACGCTAAGAACGGATTTTACGAAACTACACCGATAAGGGGGTGCGCCGGGGCTTGGTTCAAGCCATGCTCCGGAGCGAGGAGGAGTGGCAGGCGGTCGCCTCCTTTTGCGAAGCAGTAATGCTAGCAAAGGAGGAGGCCGACCGCATTAGACAAAGGCACACGCCGCCGCCGCCGCCGGGTTTCCGATCCCGATTTCCGGCCACCGTAGGCGCGGGCTCGCGGACGGTGGGCAATGGGTAGCTCGCTGTCCGTCCGTCCGGTAACAGACCAGTCCGAGCTCAGGTCGTCTACGGCGCGCACTGTTCCCGCGCGCCTCAAGGAGTTGTCAGCAAACTGTAGGGGTCCAGCAGGGCCGAAGCCTACTGGGGCCAAAGGTTATGTGAGAATGTCACCACAGGCCCCGGGACAAAGGCAAGGAATGGAAAGGTAGGTTTTTAGTCAGTAAAAGTCTGACACTATTTCCCGCCCCACCCAAGGGCGGGATTTGTCATTGGATGATTTTACCTACGTTAAAAAAAAAACCGATAAGGGGGTAAACCGACTTTCACGAGGGCGAAGCCGCTAGCAGAAGCTAGTATTATATAGCCAAAAGTTTATATGTGTGTTTGTTACTCCTTCGCGCTGAAACAGCTAAACGGGTTTTGTACAACACCTATACTCCATTCGAAATAAGATTAGACATTAAAACAAACCTTTTTCACTGTCCGCACAACCGATTTTGACTTCTATTCCGTAGGCATAAGGATGGCATTAAAAGTGAACAAAGTTTGTATTGTAAACACTTTTTTGTTTTTAAATAGTTAATCGAAAAACAAATTTTTGCGGTTACTGACTTATTGCTCCGGGGACATAAAACGACAAAACAGTCTCGTAATAATAAAAACCGTAATTATATTTATTATGCGTAGGATTGCTTAGTGGGGCTAAAGTACAAATTCTACGCAAAACCAAAGCCTCAATGAGGTATTAAAAAAAATAAGTAAGTACCTAGTATAAATTAATTTTTGGTTCGATATTGATTACTACGTTTGCCCAGTTACAATTAATTAGTTTAGTACATAGTTGAAGAATGTATAGCGTCATAAAATAAAAAACTTTTTTTAATTTTTTTTTTTCTATATAAAAAGTTATGACACTATATGGTCCCTGTTAGGCCATCGGTCTTGCGAACTTAGGCGCAACCCAGACAGAAGCGGTGCGGCGCTCATCGGAAGCGCCCGTTGCACGCTCACGACGGAACAGTGTCTATCTGAAGCGCGGGCGGGGCAAGAATAACCGGTATCGGTGGACGAGGTGCGGGGAGAGCGGTGCGCCAGTGGCGGGCCGTCTCGACACCTTTCCAATGTTATTTCATACAAAATGTAAGAAAGGGACGAGGGGCAAAACAGATAGAAGATGTGGGCTGATGGCGCATTCACGACTTCGCTGCTTGTCTGGCTTGAGCCTTAAACATACCCGCAATGAAACTGTATGACTCCGCCGAGGTAATTTTGCCAAGTGAGCGCGTTCACTGCCACAGTGACTGGTCCATGCGTCGCCAGCGCAGTCAGGATCTTCTCTTCTGCTCCCACGAAGCTGGAAATAATAATGGTCAAGATTTATAATCTGATAGTTGCAGTAGAAAAAGATGGCAGTGTAAAGGATCGCAGAGTCATGCCGGAAGCCAAAAACGGAAAACTGGCTGTCGAGGCCTACGCGACTGAGTTTGATCAACGTATATTCTACCTTATATGGTCGTTAAAATAACGTTCAAGCTCACTCATCACAAAAACTGTTTCTTTTGACTCCAGTACTCTTCTTTCTCGCCTTAAAAATGCCATCGGCAAGACGTATAAGGTATTCCATATTTTTCTCCACCAACGTGTCAGTCAGAGACAAGTAATCAAAGAGTAACAAGTCTTAACAAGACTTTATAGCAAATTAAACCTAGTAGAGACAGTTATAGGGCTCAAAATGTGACGTTGCAGCATCTGTTAACTTTTAACGTTGCTTCACTATAAAATCAAACTATTTTCTACCTTATCCCAATAAAAATGAAGTTCAAACTCACTCGTCACAAGTGAAACTCTGGACTTTAACACCCGTACTGTTTTTCTTCGCCCTACAAGCGCCATCACTGTTACGAAGTGGGTATTCCGTCTCCTTCTCGATAACCGAGTCGGTCATCGTCAGCCAATCGAGAAGGAGGCAGATGTCGCCGCCTGCGCAACCGCTATTACCTAGACCGGCGCAGTCTATTGCTTCCTGGAAATAAAGAATGATTTTTAATAAATATCTAATATTAAATTGATTTTGTATAACCGCAACACAACCTATTAGACTACTAAAGACTAAAGAGTTATCCTGGAACGCAAAAGGCAACTGAAGGAACACAAGACGATTTTACATGTTTCAAACTCCCTCTCGCTTAACCCAGAGCGAAATGAGTTTATAGCGACATCTATGACGTTACATAGGAACTAAACTACTAAATTCTGTGGTGCTATTCTCTAAGATAACGCAGCGCTGCCTCAACGACGAACACCCAAATAGGATACATTGGTTTGTCAACCTAATGTACCTATACATTGGATTGTTAATTCAATGTATCCTATTTGGATGTTCGTCGTTGCGGCAGCGCTGCGTTTTCTTAGAGAATAGCACCAATGTATCGCGTAATTATTTCTAATCTTAATTCTCCGCGCGATTTGAACATTACAACAGCCCAATATCTTCTAATGGGCAGTTGCCCGGATCAAACATAACACCTATCTGGTCGGAGGATCCACCCATTTCAACAGAGGTTTGCGAGACTGTTTCCTATACCTTTAAAAGATATTTGCTGATATTCTACCACAAAAAAAAATCCCAAAATTATTGTTAACTCGGGAATAAGTTTGGAAAAACAAAAAACCTATCGAATAACTTGAAAAAAAAAATCTTCGTTTCGAAATTCTATGGCAAAAGTGAAAGAAAACTAAAACCACTGATTTCCGTAAAGTTAAAAATATATTTGAGACCATCTGTGTAGAATGAGGAACACCTGAATATCACTGAATCATCTGCAAATGACGCGATGACGCCACGACTAAAGATTCACTAACTTTGTCGGCAAAATAAGTGAGTCTGACTCGCAATTGGTCGGTTTTTTTCGCATTTGTTAATATGATTTCTGTTTGGCCCTTTTTTAGAGGAAGGAGTCCAACAAACAACTCTCCCGCTCTAACAGCGCATTCAAGACTTCGGTCTTAGCGGCGAGCGGCGCGGCGAGCGAGGCGGTAGGCGATTGGTCGGGTTGAAGCGGCGTCGCCCCGCTCGCCTCGCCGGTCGCCGCTAAGACCGAAGTTGTGAATAGGCCCTAAGAGGTGCGTGTCATAGTTTTAGTTTTAGGAAACTATGACATTCCGTCACTCCAACCCGTACTCCTCCAACTGCCGTTGGCGATCCAGGACCGCGGTAAGGACTAATGTTCACGAACGCGTACTTTCATAGACGAGTATTGGTCATAATACGCTTTGTGTAATAGCTTATTATGACGAATAACGTCGTGTCATTGCTGTTTCGTCGACAAAGTTTCATAGTATATATAAAGGCTGTGAACAAGCATACACCAAGCGTATAATAACGAATACACTATGAAGCTACGCCTTCGTGAACAGTAGGACTCTTTCAAACGATCCCGCAGCCCACAATAACATACCTGCACACTAAGTTTGTCCAGTTTGCCAGTCTTGATGGCTGCCATAGCTTCGATGGTCCCAATGGTACTGAACGCCCAGCATGCTCCACAAAGGCCCTGGTCTCGGACAGGACTGATCACTCCTTGTGCTCTCCTGAAATGTTACAGATGACTTGATCGTAAAATTTAGTGAAGAAATAAATTGTAATAGGTAGGAGTAGGCGTCACTAAAGCGAGAACTACATTAGACTGACGCACACGTGGGCCACGCCTGATTTGTACGTAGCGGCGCGTCGCGTAACGTGGATCTAATGTAGCTCTACAAGTCGGCCCCTCATGGTGACTTTTTGTAGCGATGCTGTAGCGCGTTAGTAGCGCGTTGGCATATTTTTTATGGCGAACATTACACGATAGATTTTGCTGTCAGTTTTGCCACGGTCAAAATTTTGATTGCCGTATAACCTACCGTGAAATGGGATGATTGACGTAGCATAGTACTGATTGATGAAAACCATCAGTCACCATCAATCATGATTGATGGCAATGATTGACGTTTGCATGACCGTGTAATGGGCGCCTATAGCGCGTTGCAAATGCGACTAACACGCGTTAGTGGCGATGGTGTCGCGCGCTTCATAAACGCAAAGCATTGCTACAAAAAAACGCCGTGGGCGACGGGCCTAATTGCCATATAAAATGTATGAAGGCCGACGCACCAAGATCGGCGTACGTGGTCCACGTGTGCCCAATGTAGTTTGACCTTAATAGATTAGCTTGAATCTAAATAATTTGATACTTTTTTTATTGTAAGGCTCGTGCTTAACCACTATTCCACCTAATAGTAAGCGATGATATGGTCCACAAAGGAGTACGCTTGGCTAGAAGTAACCTATTGATTCTTGACTTGAAGACCCTAGGTTATTATAGCTATTAGGAAACCCAGATTCCGGCAGGAAGTTCCATTCTTAGTTGTACACACAATGAATGTGTGATCTCTTAGAAAACATGGCTTAGTTTCTGTTTTATTATTTTACGAGTATATTTCACAACACAAATAATACTACATTTCGACTGCTTAGGAATAAAATGGAGTGGAGTGGAGTGAGATGCATTAAATTAAAATCCACCTGCATGATTACATAATATTATTTAATGTTTGGTCAGAAATGTATCCGTCTAGGTAGGTCCTATGCACAGCGATTTGGCACAAACTGGTTCTTAAATGATGTGGGTGATGGGTTCCTAATATCTAGCGTTAGAAAATAGACTAGATTTGATTATCGTAATCAACTTAAACTCTTCATTAATGGTATTTGTGGAAGACACCACAACTTTGCCAATAACACATGCGAACTGTTAATAGTAGTAGTAGAAGTATAAATCGAGAATGAACAGTAAAATAAATATATATCATAAAAGAATTTCTTCGCAGACGGAGACCGACATTATGAATAGATCACCGATTATGGCCGGGTTTCTGAATTGAGTATTTTGAGTTTCTTAACGTCTCAATAAATGCCAAATTTTGACAGGTTTACAGGCTAAAGTAGAGTTTGAGTAATTCTCAATTTCAAATGCTTAAATCAGAAATCGGGGGTTAGACTGTGTAAGTAGGTACTTACATGACAGAAACTCGTAAGAGTGAACCAGACAGACAAAAAAAAAGTTGTTATAATAGTTACAACTTAATTGATCGTAATCTATACTTATAAAATGCTTTGTCCTGAATAGGGAATCCAATCCCGCACCTGTTTTGCGGGATCAGAAATACGGGATCCCGCACGCTAGCGGGATTGTTTTTTTTTTTAAGATATATTAGTTTAGACGACGCGCCTTTTAGATTACCTATTTACTAGACCTAGTACAGCCTCATTAACTTTCATGGAACACGTGATTTTCTGTAGAATTTGTACCTACCTATTTAAAAATATATTTTATTTTTTCAATTTTTTTATCTCTCCTACAGCTAAATAAATTTTGAGTGAATTTCTAATTCTCTAAGTTTTTTTTGCATTCTACAGTTCAGAATGGCAAGAACTGCGGGATTGCTGACTTTAATCCCGCAGGCCTGCGGGATTGTGAATTGGATGTGGGAATGGATTCCCTAGTCCTGAATGATTGACATGAGTCATGACGGATCAACGCACAGCCTAAACCGCTGATCGCAAAGACCTGAAACTTGTAGGGTTGTATGTTGTATGTTCTTTCCGAAAAAATAGAATTTTTCGGATTTCTACCCGAAAATCTATCCCCAAAGGGGTGAAAAAGGATCCAATCTACTTCAAATGCATGAACTACGTAGCTCGTCTTCTATCAATTCTGTTCAGAATGAACCGAATTGATAGAAGACGAGGTATTTTATTGAAATTAATCCCCTGACGGGGTTAAAAAGAGATAGAAAGTTATTTTGGGGGTGATTAGCTTCGAAGTTGATATCAAATACTCCTTAGTGCTTTTGATTTAAATTAATTATATTTTGGCACATGTTTGAAAAGAAAAATAACAAGATAGAAGATTACAAAATTAATTTCGTAAAAAAACTATTAAAAATCCTATCATAATCATTTTTGATTTCTACGCGGACGAAGTCGAAGTGAAAGCTAGTACATAATATATAGATTAGCGCCTCAGAGCTATTAGCCACATGGACGCGGCCGATTAAGGTCGATGTCCGCCACTCCTCGGTCTTCTGTATAACCTGCCGAGCATATGTATGTGGTCTACGGTACTGAAGTCTTTTCGCAATCCAGCTGGTTCGGGGTGCTAGTGGCAGAAGCTACTCTATATATGTCTAAAATAGCGAAATACCACTCACAGATTAATCACGAAATCTCAAAAACTATAACACCTACAAACTTAAAATTAGGCAGGTAGGTTCCATATAGGGTGTAGACATTCACTAAGAATTTAAGAAACTCCACCCCTAAGGGGCTAAAACGTGGGTTGAAAGTTCGCATGGAGAAACCGACTTTCATGCGGGTGAAGCCGCTCGCTGGCAGAAGCTAATTTTAAATATAGCAATTTAAAAGAATGTTAAAAACGTTTTTTATACATTCAAAATTACAAAACAAAATACTACTGTATAAATATACACTAGTATTAACTTAAATGTCATATTTATGTAAAATATTATAATCAAATTCAAAATGCTTTAAGTACCTAGAATTCAAATGTATTTTGTTAGGGTTCTGAACCTGATCCTCACGTTATGCGCCAGTTTGTCTGTCAACGGGCTCTATCTCATTAACTGTAATAAGCACACCATTGATATTTTCCCAAAGCGGATATTTCTATTGCCGCTGTAACAACAAAACTTCAATTAAAAATTAAAGCGCCCAAACAAGAAACGTTGATTTTACCTACGTTTAAAAAAAAAGAAAAAAAAGGTAATTTTGGCAGATTTTTCGAATGTCCACTTATGCTAATATCACGTCTGGTTGGTCTTTAAATAGGTATATTGATTCCATTACTTAGTCCTAATTTGAAATTGATAAAACCACTGCTCTCAAAACGGTGAAGAAAAATATCGTGAGGAAACCGACATATCCTACTACTAAATTCGAAGACATGTGACGTCCACCAATCTGCACTGGGCCCGCGGAGACCGCAGGTGGCCTGAATCCCAGCAGTGGGCAGGCTGATTATGATTATTATGCCTAAGTCCAAAATCTCCGGAACCAGGTACTGAGGTGAGGTGGGATTTTAGTTAGTTTTATTAGAATAGCTCGCCTGTAATTAGAACCATAAAATAACTAACAAAGTGTATCTAAGATAAAAAACTTTTTACAAAAAAAATAATTGAAAATCAGTCTTTAGACGATTGAGTTCGGCAACAAACAAATAAAAATACAACCGAATTGAGAACTTCTCTCCTTTTTTTGAAGTTGGTTAAAAAGGGGATTAACAGTTGAACCAAGCGGAACTGACTACTTGACTATTGTTCCTATGGAGGCTTGGTAAAAGTATAATACTAATGCCCTCGAAGTTTCACGGACCCACAAAATAAGTCATCACCACAATTTCAGCCGAATGACGTTCACGGACGGATATTTATCTATTTAAACCTAGCATCCGAAAATAAACCGTAAACATGCACTGTCCCACAATATGCTCCAAATGTACTGTAATGTAATAAATAATAATCTGTAATGTAATAAACAATAATGAACAAAAACAGGCTAAGTGTCGACTCACACTTAGCCTGTTTTTGTTCATTATTATTGCCGCGCACGAAGGGTTCAGTACAATTGACTAGGTTGTTTACCTACAGGACCACAAAATAGGCAAAAAAATGGCATTTTTTGTATGGGAGCCCGGGTTTTTTTCGTAAATGAATGGGGAGCCCCTCTTAAATATTTATTTTATTTTAATTTAATTTTTTTTTATTAAAGTAAAAATACAACTAAGTATTTTGTGAATATTTCATGTACATGCCTTTTGCCATTGTTGATATCGAGCAAAAAAGGGCAAAAAAAAACGCGTTTGTTGTATGGGAGCTCCCTTTAAATATTTATTTTGATTTTCTTTTTAGTATTTGTTGTTATAGCGGCAACAGAAATACATAATTTGTGAAAATTGTAACTGTCTAGCTATCGCGGTTCTGAGATACAGCCTAGTGACAGACAGACGGACAGAAAGCGAAGTCTTAGTAACAAGGTGCCGTTTTTACCCTTTGGGTACGTAACCCTAAAAAGTAGCTGTGTGCGATAAGACCATAAAATGTAGTGAAAAGACCATAAAATCTTGATAAAATCAATGCCTCATCCTATGCATAGTCGTAAGTCAAAAAGAATATTTTTTTGTTTTTGTAGTCATAAAAACGACTCTCCTGAAAAAATGCACTTGCAAAGTGTTTCACAAACTACTTGAATCGTTAACAGTTTTTAACAATAATAAGTAATTTATGAAACATTTTTAACCGATGTTTTTTGTATTATGTAATCAATGAATAAATAAGGCAAAACAAAAAATCGAATAAAATATTACTCAAACAATATGTTAAGAACGACTTTATGTCTCCTACATCAAAATATAATTGACTACATTGCTATGAAACCGGTTTTATAAGAGCATTAACGAGTTGGTGATTAACCTTCGTTGCTGTGCCGATTGACGAAAAGCATCATACAAGAAAATATGTTTACGACATCCATAACACTAGTGGATGATTATAAATTTTATAGAATAGTGTATAAAAAGCACATGTTACAGTATTTGTCATCGAACACTGGCCAGCATTCATTTTTATCAATCGGACACGAGTCCGGAATCTGAACTCGTGTCCGATTGATGGCATAATTGAAGATAGAAATAAGGTTGCTGCTGGGAAATTCAAGATAGAAATAAAGTTGGTTGTATGAAGTTGTTACTATTTTGATATATAATAAAGCTTGCCAGAGTAACCTAACCTAGGACCTTACCCTCATCAATTACTAGGCTGCATTCATCTCCTTGCGTTGTATTCCTCAATGCTGAGGGCTGTGACCACCCTGCTTCATCACTTTTTCCTTGATGTTTGTCAAACTTTGCCGGTCACAATAAGCCTTTCAAGGTTGCTACCGTCTTTCGTAGCAATATAACCAAAGTAGGCGGCGTTAGCGATTATTTAACCAACGAGGCGGCGTAATAGCAATAAAAAAAAACCTGTTCTGTAACGCTGCGATTTATATATCTCGATGAAGATTTTATCTTAATGGCGATTGAAATCAAATCCAGTTTTCTTTAGAAAAGAGCTATGAAACGAACCTGTTTAGAAAAGACATCTAAATGAAAAACACCAAAATTATTGAAGTAAATAGTAAAAGATTTTTATTTGCAATTAGGATGAACAAAAATTATGTACGCGAAAAAAATACTTTTACACGCAAACTTTAAGCAGATGAAGCCGGTGTTTCCTAGCTGACTACCCTGAGATAAAACACCGAAACCAACTCAAACGACAAAGTCATGGTCAAATCGTATGAGGACCATGCAGATTAGCGTCTGAGATGGTCTTCTGAAAAAACCATTCCATTGAAATCTCCACTTCTGAATGCTTGCACGTTTTTAAGATTTCTGTGGCTTGCACTGACTGGACCTATCCAGTCAGTGCAAGCAATTGTCAGCATTCGTGTAGCTCAACTCAGGGCTATTAAGCAGGGATGCTTGTGAATGCTACAGAGCTGCCTAACATAAGAAAATAACCTTAACCAACTGAAATTGATATGAAAACTTCAGATAGTTTCGTATGAGTCTTAATGATTAGAGCAGAGGTGGCCAAGTGATAACGGTCGCAGGTTTTTAAACCCAGCCACGCGCATTACTTTGTGTAAATTATTTCATCACAACTGCTCTCGAAACGGTGAAGGAAAACATCGTAAAGAAACCGGCATGTCCTAGAACCAAAAATTCGAAGACATGTGACATTCACCAACCCGCAATGAGCCCGCGTGGTGGATTACGGCCCATTCCCTCTCCTTGAGAGGAGGCCTGACTCCCAGAAGTGGGAACATTAAAAGGCTGATATGTGACATTCACACACCCGAAATGAGCCCACGTGATGGATTATGGCCCATTCCCTCTCCTAGAGAGGAGGCCTGATTCCCAGTAAAGGGAACATTAAAAGGCTGATTATGCTATTATGCTAAATGACTAGTTTTTGTTGCCCATTAAATCATTACAAACTACACTAGAAATAAAAGTCAAATCTTGCTATTTGTATTTTACTTTTATAATTTCAAAATTCTATTAAGTATCCGTAATCGATACTATGCGGAATTAGGGGAAAATTCAAAATAATTTCACTCCCGTAACCGTATCCGAAACCGATATAATGATGAAACGGATCGAGTGGATACGGATATTTGAATAATATATTATTAAACGAATCGAGTGGATACGGATATTGGAATAATATATTATTAAACGGATCGAGTGGTTACGAATATTGAAATAATATATTATTAAACGGATCGAGTGGATACGGATATTGGAATAATATATTATTAAACGAATCGAGTGGATACGGATATTGGAATAATATATTATTCAACGGATCAACTGGATATGGATATTGTAATAATATATTCCAAGTCCAGTCGATCCGTTTCATCCTTATAACATTCCTGCTACGAAGGAACTCAACGACATGACGTACAACACCCAAGAAAGGACACAGCAGATACATTTACCCTATAAAATGATTGAAAACGAATTATAAACATGTACTTAATCATTTAGTTATTTAAATTTTACGTACAATACAGGTACATAGGCGGACTTAACGCAACTTTACATTGTCTTCCAGTTAACCCTTCAGTTAAAGGGAATTAGACTAAAATTTAAATAGTAAAAATGTATAATAAAAAAGTTATTATTAAAAAAACGGTAATTTAAAAAACTAAAAATCCCGACTGCTTTTCTGAGCATTCATGAAAAAGCCCTAAAACAAGAAAGTCGTTGTACCCGATTGTACTTATCTATATAATATTTTAAATACTGGCAGTCGGGACCCATTCTAGAATTGAGAGCACATATATACCTATATTACATTGTAGATTACTCCAATCTATTGACTAGACGGCTGAGTTTCTAGAATGGGTCCCGACTGCCAGTATTTAAAATATTATATAGATTCGTGCAATCGGGTACAACGACTTTCTTGTTTTAGGGCTTTTTCATGAATGCTCAGAAAAGCAGTCGGCTTTTTAGTTTTTTAAATTACCGTTTTTTTTTTTTTTAGTTTTATTTTATAACGATATCACTTTCAAAGTAATTACGAATCTAAAAACCTTCTCAAACTAAAATCCATCGAGCCGTTCAGGTCGCAGAGCGTGCCAAACATTTGAATTTGGCGCTAAAAATCCGCCATTTTTTTTTTTTTTTTTTTGATATACCCAGTGTCACTCTCACAGTAAATACGAATCTAACGACACCTCTCAAGCTAAAATCCATCGAGTCGTTCAGGCTGCAGAGCGTGCCAAACAATTATACATACATACATACATACTCTCGAAAAACATAACCCTCCTTCTGGCGCAGTCGGGTAAAAATAAAATACATAAACAAATAAAATGCAAAAATAAACTGATCAATTAAAATAAATACCAAACTTAGTAATCATGTATTCAATGTCACATTTCCGCTGACGTCATTTTGACGAGTATTTTTAGGTATTTATTTTAAACCCTAGATCCAAGACGCATACATTTAAAACGAGAATTATCTACGACATTAAATAAAATAACATATTCAAAAATTTATAAAAATAGTGAAATAATGACGTATGCAACTGGAGCCAATTCAGACAATTGAATTCTAATATAATTTACACGTAAATAACAGGTTTTCTAATTAAGTACTAATGTCATAGAATTTCTATTTTAGCGCGGAAACGCATATAAAATGATACTAACAAGATTTATAAAGTCAACCATATTTTTTTTGTTTTCGAGGGAAAATCTAACAAAAGGCGCACGGACTTTGGGGATAAGTCCGGGAAATATTTGATTTTTACCCCACTAAAACCCACTTCAGTGATCACCATCAGCACATACCTATTACCTAGAACGTAATCGAGATTAGGAGCCCCGTTTCCTCTTAGAAAACCGCTCTGGTTGTCCCCCTCTGTTTTTATATACTTGTTTTTATTTAAGTGTTTTATGTAATTGTTTCTTCATTGTGTGTGTCTGTGTGCTAAACTAAACGTGTTATGTTTCTTTCTTCCCTCTGTACAATGTCTGTTACGGCACATATAAGGTCAACCTAAGGAAGATTTAAATAATAAACATTTATTAATGTCCAGCTTTCTATCTTTTTTCATTATAGCGAATAATGAATGGATGAATCTAAAAAAAAATAACAATTTCGCCCCACACTAGGAATAACTCCGGTATTGTGGATGCATTCACAAACATGTAAACTCGCATACACAAGACACACAGACCCGGAACATCTATCTGTAGACCATACAAATATTTGTTCCGTGCGGGAATCGACCCCGCGATACGCAGCTCAGTAGCCAATAGCTCAATCACTGCGCCGACCGTTAATCGACATCACAATTTTATTATAATCTCACCGACACACGAAAGATCCCGTTGATTTTAGGTATCGATTTTAGAAAAAGACTTTTACTGAATAAAATCCGCTATATTCACACATGCCCTTTGCGTTTCAGGGCTGCAGTAACTCTTTCGAACAACCCTGAAACCCTGGGTGATTGATAAACACAGGATTCGAAGTTCGACTCCCTTCCCTGTGATTAGTGTGCGGTGTGCCTAAAGTAAGCTACATATTACTCTAACAAAAAATTAGCACTAGTTCGCAAACTATCGATCACTGAACCGAAAATTAATCTTCACAGCTAAAATGTTTTTGAAATACTTAAAATATAGCTATTCAATGATATCCCACACTATGGGATAAACTAGAAAAAAAAAACTGGAGCAAGTCAGCCTCGCTACGGCGGGTTCCGTACCATTATCTATACAACTTGAGATATTAGAACCTTTTTAGTTTTTAGTATTTGTTGTTATATCGGCAACAGAAACACATCATCTGTGAAAATTTCAACTGTCTATCTGTCACAGTTCATGAGATACAGCCTTGTGACAGACAGACAGTGGAGTCTTAGTTATAGGGTCCTGTTTTTATCCTTTGGGTACGGAACCCTAAAAGCAATTTGGCTGAAAGTGAAATTTCAACTTGTATTTTCTTTCCAGAAACCCAGTCCTTATATACATTCAAAAGTACAAAGTGCAGGGCGACAACATCTTATCTCGTACTTATGCACGCCATTCGATTATGCATTTACCAGTTTATTGACACGATGTAATCAAGGGTAAATAATAAGATTAATTAATATGACTAGATTTACTTCGTCTTAGTTAACCGTCAATATTACGAGCCCGTTGTAGTCACTGAGTATTTTTTATGAACTCCGATCCGGACTATGTCGACTTGGCGGCCCCAAAACAGCGGTTTTATTGAAAAAAAAAAACCAATAGCCATTCAAGATTTTTGTTTTTGCGAAGCGCTTTTAAATAACAAGTTTTTTTTTGGAACTTTCAAATATTGCTCGTAGCATAACGTAATTTCGTAGCTAAACACGTTTAAAATCGTAAATTAGGGTCAGATTCGCGATTTTTTTATTGATCTAACTAATTTATTATTTACTAGCTGTGCCCGCGACTTCGTTCGCGTGGACGACGAAACTTATCAATGAGTTTTTTGTGTAAAGTGCTATTTGTGTAGAACGTTATCTATCGAGAATACTTCTGTCCCGGCGCGGGCCCTTTTTGGCTAATTACAATAAAAAACCAATTGTGTCTCATTAGCGGTAATTAAGAGGGTATATGATATCTTTGCTCGCGGCATCGCTCGCGTTCTGTAAGTTTTTTGTAGTAGATTTCTACTTTGGTACCTGTTTAGCAGGATAACCGATAGCGAATCTGACGTTCATTACAACGAATGCTCACAAAGATAATGGTAACGACAGATAGTCACCGTACGACATCAATTGAGAGCTTCAGCATACACGACATTGTCAGTGAGCCTGTCCTGAGAATGAACATAAAGGTTCCTTGGACTACTCACACACGAAAGAGCGACGTAAAGCTGACCATGTGAAAAACAACTCACGCTAAGATCGACGCCAGCAACGCCTAGAGTCTGACCTTGTGCCTTATTTATTGTCATAGCGTAACATAAAGCTACTGGAAACTGTACTCTCTTAAACTGAAATGGGAAATTGTTCGGAATCAAAGGAATTCTAGGAATCAAATCAACACTTTCCCCAGCACCACAACCGGTTAAAATTTCTGCCTCAATTATGTTAGGTTGTATATTTATGACCTTTAATCGAGTACCATTGCACACCTTAGGAGGACTTAAATTAATTGTATCTTAAGGTAAAATATTATAGTATGTTAGCCGTGTGCAGCGCCCCTTAGTGAACTCCACGGGTGACGTAACCTACGACAAATTTATTATTTGCGGTTGGTACAGTAATCGGGTCTAGGGATCGAACAGCAAAATTAAGTTTGATTTTTATTGGATATACTTTTCCGGGATAAAAAAGTGCCCAGTGTGGTGCCCAGGATAATAAAGAATAATTATACCAAGTTTCATCGTAATCGAACCGGTAGTTTTTGCGTGATGCCTGAACAAACAGACAGACAGACAGCCTGACAGACAAATTTTTTTTAAATCTCATTTTTGGGTTCGATGTCGGTCTAGTAACACCCCCTGCCATTTATTTTTTTGATATTTTCAATGTACAGAATTCTACAGATTTATTATAAGTATAGATAAATATGGTACATGTGTTTAGAGGCGCGGGGTTTGGTCCCGCTTGTCAATCTTTGACTTTGACTTTGAGTCTAACTATCAATCTATCCAAGAAGTATCATGTAGGCCAGTAACTGGGTTTTGGGGTTTCTGATAGGCAGTCACTTCATGGATGAGATTTGGTCCACGGTTATGGACTATAGTGTAGTCTAGTACTTTTGCCAAAAAATAAAATAAACAACATGATATTTTTTCGCTTCTTTTCCCTACTTTTTTCAAACGGCTTTGATCTTTAGAATTATAGTTACACAAAATGATTGCTGGTTAAGTGTTCTTCAGAATGTATATAGCATATGTATGTACATCAATCAATATTTCACAAAGAAGATGGATTTAAAGGTCGGGGCTCTATACCCGGGCGCAGTTGGTCGGAATTAAATGAACACATAATCGTACTGCCGCCTAAGCAGCAGTATAAGTATCTGTGCATTTACTCCCGGCCAGATATTCAAAGGACTATACGCATTAACCTGAGATGCTAAAAACCGTCAAGCAGAGAACGCCTTTATGTCAGGGAATCACGACCCTCAACTCAGAAATGACGATTACGACGGAAATTGAAGATTGTAGCAATATAAGTGAAGAATATTAAGAAACTAGCTGCTGCCAGCGGTTTCACCTGCGTGAAGAGTAGAAAATTGTCCCAAAGAAACATACTCCCGGAATGAAAACTATTCTAAGTACTATTCCAGGACATGGTCTATCCGTGGGCCACTGACAATGGCGGAACTATAGGGCGGCAAAATACCACGTACCCCCGTTCCAAGAGGCCACAAGCTCAGGGGAAGTAGCCACCCTTACGATAACGTAAGCGTGGCTCCTAATAAAACCTCTACGGTCCGGACTAGGCGTTTCGCCTTGTCGTTTATACCGCGTACATCGAAGGACTAGAACAATTTGCCTGTTGCGGTCTTCCCATCCGATTATAATTTGGATTTCTTCAAGGCTAGAGTGAATCTCTTTAATAAACTAGTGCGCTTACCATCAACTATTGCATCACTCATACATAATTTAGGTTAGGTGTCGTCTAGACCGTCTTTCGTATGAGGAGTCCTTGCAAAGACACAAATTATTGTCCCTACAATCAAGGCGGCGATTACTTCAAATAATGATGCTTTATGGACTGGTACACAATAGGTTCGACTGCTCTGAACTAGTCAACAACATATCGTATGTCGTGCCCAGAACTATTGTAAGACGAGAGGTACGCGCTCACCCGACTTCTGCTACGACTTTCAGTCGCACAAATGCGGGTGAGCGGGCGCCCCTTCATAGATTAGTAAAAATATTTAATAGTCACTTTGAAAAAGTTGACATTTTTGCCTTAAGTCACAATGAATTTAAGAAAAGCATTGTTAAAATCTTACAGTGTCATTCTTAGACTAATTTGTACTAAAGTTAGTGTTATGCGCGTTCACTTTATGTAATTTCATTTTAGAGTAATTTGTGGAAACGTAGTGAATTGTACTTTAGCCTATTTTAAGATATAATTAGACGTAAGACATATTGTATGTTTTCCCTATTAAACTAAAATAAAATAATCACTGCTTACCATCAGGTGGGATCGCAGTCAAGCACTAGTTTATATCAAATAAAAAAAAACCTCATTTGATGGGATCAAAGGAATTTCGATGATGTAGTTACGCCACTGGCCACTGACAAACTTACGCACTCGCCTTATAATATTAGTGTGATAAAGAGACTTACCAGTCGACCTGCAACGGCAACGCTGCCCTTTTCTTTCTGATAACAACATAAATATTATGATGGCGTTCATTTGCACAGTTGCCATCTTTATCTCCATCGTTGGCATCCCTCGCAGCTCTATCATTGCGGTGATGTCTTCTGCTATATGCGTCTGCAGGCTTCGGAATCCTTTCATCAGAAAGGTGTAGCTCCTTGAACTCGGTTTTAGACATGTCTGACAGTTTCGTCAGACCGTATTTGGCCTTGACGTGGTCTGGTCCCCTTGATTCAGCATTAAGTTTTTCTATTTCTCGTACTGATGCCTAGAAAAGAAGTGTTTTAATGAGGTCTTAAGTTATCACGGACTTTATTAGGTAGCTTTTTTGCATGGCTTCAGTTCTTTGGCTATTTCCATAGAATGCTTTGAGCAACATTGCACTAGACTAGGATCAAAAATAAAATCATAACGCATTATCGTCGAATAGGTATGCTATACGTACTATGCGTTCCAAATAAGAATAGGAAAGCCAATAACCTCGAACTGTCAATTGTTGAGTCAAAAGTACGGTTTGCAAAACAACCTTATTTGCGTATCAATGAAGGGTTATTTTTTTGCTTTGTATTACGAAGTCTTAGTTAAGTCTAGGTGAAGTGAAAAAGTTATTGTTTAATATAAATTAGCTTAATATATTGTTCATAATTACGTAAAAAAAATAACAATTTTCTTTCTTATTTTCATTGTTAGGAACAATTCGCCTTCTTTTTCCAGTTGCTACTAACCAGACACTTCACACAGTCACGCAGAGAAGCAACTGGATTCTGGTAAAACGTTTT
This sequence comes from Leucania comma, assembly GCA_958295575.1. NCBI lineage: Eukaryota > Metazoa > Arthropoda > Insecta > Lepidoptera > Noctuidae > Leucania > Leucania comma. The sequence goes on along the minus strand of OY282477.1, from coordinate 13,326,803 downwards.
TCGTTCACGATTCGTAAATAATTTGAATTTAAAAAATAATATATTTTTGCTCGCCGTACCTAATTTCTCCATTTTGAAAGTTCGACGTGACGTCACAACATGGCAATCGATCCTATTCTCATTTAGACCGCATTGTATACATTTGTATTTCTTAGAGAAAAAAGTTAAATTAATTTATGAGTAACTTAGTTAAACTTTGACACACTCAACATAACGCCGACCCGTGGTCCGCAGCGAGGCGGTTTTTTTTGTTTTTTTACTTGTATAAGCGATGTAAAACGGCAAGTGTGAAAAATAGATAAAATAGCCTAGATGTAGACACACTCAGTGATACTCAAAGACATTAAATATTTAATTTATACTGTGATGCTACAGTTTTCTAACAGAAAAATATTTTTTTTTGTCATTGTTACTGTACTCAGAATAACCTTTATAATAAATATTTAAACAAAGAAAATCGTCATAATATTAGTTTGGAAAGGAAAGGAATTAGAAGTCGATCTTGATTCATTTCCTTATATTTTTATTCTGATATGCAAAATATAATTCGATTATGAAAACACCTTTTATAAGTACAACTCAAGGTATTCTTGTCTAAATTAAAACAAATGCTTGATTTAGCCTTCCTTATTATTTTTGTTCTTTGTTTGTGATATAAACAAAAATGTTTACTACATACATTAGGCCGCAAAAATAACGACCCACATAGAAAAAATACCATATCTTATGTCTCCCAAAGTTATGTAAGAACAAAGATCAGCCAGTAAAAAACAGATTTTCTGAATTTTGTAAAATAACAAAATGTAAAATTAGCAAAAGAATATTTTTTCCGTTTTTGATTCACTTAGATTAATCATAGGATTCAGAGCAACATCACGTCACCTACACCTAAAGAATGTGCACGAATTATTACCATGATACAAAAAGAAAGAAGGCAACGTAATAGAAGGGGTATCTATATCTACAAAGAATACTCCAGCGATTCTAACATGAACATAAGAAGATCAGGAAATGGCGGCCAAGACGCACAAGGAGGCCGATTAATCGAGTGCAGTAGGTACCTATATTAAGAAATCTAGATTTCGAGAATTCTAAATCTAGATTTTTAGAATTCGAGATTTGCTCGAGAAGGGTTATGTTTTCCATTGAGTTCAGGTTTTTATTTACTTACACACCATAGGAGAGGAAGAGTATTTTGGCGATCAAGAGAAAGGAATCATTAAGCGTGTTTAGAAGAAAACATGCCATTCAGAGGAAAATCAACAATAATAAGTTTCATTTTTAATTTAAGATTATTTTTACAATGTTGCAACATATTTGCAGGCTATATTATAATAATAATAATAATAATAATAATTTATTGACACTTCAATACACAATTATCAGTGGAGCTCTGACTCTTGTACTAGGATTTCCTGTATCACAAGAGCCAGACCTCTCAATATACAGGGTACATATCAGAGAAGTACAATAGACAAGGTCAAAGGACAATTACAGGATTACAGAATTAGTAAAAGGAGACATTTATTATTAAAAATTTACGAAAAAGAGAAAAAAAAAAAAAAAATTAAATAAAAAGAAAACATCGACAAGAAAGTACTTCACGTATAGGGCATGTTTGTGTTTACATGAGGGTAGTGTGTGTGTGTGTGTGTATGTGTGTGGGAGGGTGTGTGCATGAAGATCAGGAAGTGTATGTACGTTAGGAATGAGTTGTGTGAGTAATGAACTTGTCCTTGTGTCATTTAATGTTGTCGAATAAGTTTTCTGTTTCACTGTAGTCATACTTGTCAAGCCAGTGCATTATTGTTTGTTTGAATTGGAAGTTGCTTAACTGTTTAAGTTGTTTTACTTGTAGTTGATTGGAACTTTGGTCTTGGCAGAATTTGTTATATAATCGAGGAGCAACGTAGCAGTAGTGTTTTCTGGCAAAGTTGCTCTTAGTCTGTTCGACTGGGCATCTGTCAGTTCTCCTGGACGAAACAGGAAGGCCTGGAACGGTGTAACGGTGGAATCTTCGCAGACATTCGTATACAAAGATTTTCCGGACGCTAAGTACTTTAGCTACTTCATAAACTACAGTAGTCGGCGTCCGGTACTTCAAAGAGAGAAGTACTTTAAGCACCGAACGTTGAGCCCTTTCCAGGTCAATCAAAAGGGTCTTACCAGCCCCACCCCAAGCACAAATTCCATAACCCAATACACAATGACATAGTGCTTTGTAAGTTTGAATCAGGAGTTTGGGACTGGCAGCCTGCCGCAGTGTTCTAAAAATGTGGATTAACTTGCGCACTTTTTTGGCTGTTCCTGATATATGTTGACCCCATTTAAGGTTCTCGTCAACGATTACTCCAAGGTATTTGATGGAATTAACTCTGTCTAGCCCTGGACACGCACAGGAGTCTGAAGTCGTGCGATTCCTGTTGCAAGGGAAGGTGTGTATGCTAATTTCAAAATTTTTAGGGCTTCCTGCTCTAGTCTTGCTAAAACAGACGAACTTAGTTTTGGCTGTGTTCAACGATAGCAGACTATCTTCCAGCCATGCCGTTACCTGAGAAAGGCCTGTTTCACAGACAGTTTTCAGGATCTCCCAAGATTTCTCATGGAACAGCAGAACTGTGTCGTCAGCAAACATCATAACCTCGGCTTGAGTAATATTGATATTGCACAGCTCATTGATGTACACTAAGAAAAGCGTTGGTGCAATCGTACTTCCTTGAGGGACTCCGTAAGAACAGAGAGCATCATTGCTAGTCATATTATCGAGTCGAACACATTGGCTTCTTCCAGATAGATAACTTAATAACCACTGCTGTGGCACTCCTCTGATTCCGACGTTTTCCAATCTACTTATAAGTATAGGAATAGAGACAGTGTCAAACGCTTTTTGAAGGTCGAGGAAAAGACCGACACATTTCTCTCCCTTGTCTATATATCTAGTTATGCTTTCAGTAAGTTTTAGAATAGCGTCATTTGTTGATCTGTTAGCTCTAAAACCGAATTGGTATGGTGACAGGATGTTATTTACCTCTAGATATTTTACGAGTCTTACGTTTGCAAGTTTTTCCAATACTTTGGACAATGTGCTAAGAAGAGAGATCGGTCTGTAGTTACTAACAAGGCCTTTATCACCAGCCTTAAATATTGGAACAACGCAAGCCCTCTTGAATGCCTCAGGAAAAGCACCACCAGAGAAGCTAATATTGCAAAGGTGTGTAATGGGGGATGCCAGTTTGAACTTATATTTCTTTAGGATATTAGAGGATATGTTGTCTAAACCAGGAGCACTGCCATTCTTAAGACCGGCTATCACCTTAATTACTTCGTATTCGTCTGTAGGAGTAAATGCCATTGATTTAGGCAAACCATACGATTTCTTGGCTAGCTTTGCTAGAGTATCTTCATCCTGTTTGAGTTTATTAAGAAGAGTTTTTGCCAAGTCTCTTCCAATTGATGTGAAGTATGAGTTAACTTCATTAAGAGCGTCAGCAGGGTCAGCTTTGATATGAGTCAGCTCATTTGATCCGCTGTTATTCTTGTTAATGTTACACATCTCCTTAATAACGCACCAGGTCTTTTTCAGATTGTTTCCATTTTTTTGTAATTCAGTCTCATAATAAGAGCGTTTTAACGCGACTGTTAATTTATTACAAATATTTCTATAACTGATGTACTGTTTACGGAGTTCGTCGTTATTAGGTGATTTCTTAACTTTCTGATGCAATTTATCCCTTTTGCGTATACATCTCACTATGCCAACTGTGATCCACGGCTTAAGAGGTTTCTTTTTCTTTGATAATTTTGTTTTCGTGGTATTTTTCAAGATGATGTCTCGCAACGTATTAATAAGAAACTCGGCGTTTTCGTTTACGTTTTGAGAGTTATAATAGTGGTCCCAATCTATGTTGTCTAAGTCTTTACCAATTTGATCGTAATTCGTAGTTAGTTTGTAGTGCTCCATATTAATCTTTTTTATATATATGTCTTCTATGTACAATAATATGGGACAATGATCAGTAAGCGGGTCGAATATAAATGATTTAGCGAGTTTCTTAGTTTTTATCATAAAATGATCCAGGCAGTTGCCTTGTCTGGTGGGCTTGTCAACACCTTGTCTTAAGTTATGAGTAGCTAACATAGTGATGTATTCTGCAGCGTAACCAGTGATCATTTCTGGTAGAATGTTAATATTTATATCACCCGCAAAAATAATATTTTCAGAGTGGATATTGGTAAGCAGATCGTTAAGAGAAGCGATGTAATTGGATGGGTTTGCGTAACAAGGAGGTCTATACGATGCCATGAGCGTGTAATTATCAATGTTAATTATAAGACAGTTCCCCTCTGCCAGTTCTGGCTCTTGACACTGCACATTTCCAAAGCAATCCCTGACATATACAATGACACCATCATTTTGGTTATGACTACGAGTGGAGTAAAATGGATTGTAGTTATCAATGTGGTGAATAGTCGAACCGGCATCGGTCCAGCATTCGGTCAACACAATGCAGTCAACAACAATGTCAATGTCAGAGAGAAATATCATCAAGCTATCAAAGTTTTTCTTAATGCTACGAATATTCACAGCGAGAATAGTCAGTGAATTTTTGGATTGAGATTGATTAAATAGATTTTTACAAGATGAAGAATCGTCAACCACAGAGCACTCAATTTCACAGCTTGCTTCTATTTCGTTATTTATATTGATGCTATCAGGGTTGAATTTGGGAGATAGTTACACAGAGCACATAATCCTTTGTTAAGCTAGTATTGGCTTTTTGATAAACCAGATACAAGAGCAATATTATTGCAATGTAGGCTGTATTTCTATGACAACGTAAATTACGAATCGAGAGATTTATGACTTTAGACTGTGTCAATATGAGAGTTTTATGAGGGAAGGTTAGATATCTGGTGTGAGTTATGTAAAGTTTTAGCTGGGTGTAGTGTTTGAGTTTGATGTAATTATTTGGGTGACCCTTTTTTAGTATAGAATAATAAAAAAGTAATATATGGAAAAATAGTCGGAAGTACCTACTTAACAAAACATTTAAAGTTACATTTGCGGTTAAAATTAAATATGTATGAAAACGACAAAATCTAATCCTTTTTGAAATTAGTCATGACTGTTTAATCAAGATTGCCAAACTATCCTCACTGTTAATTTTGCACGCAGTGTCGCCGTCCCGTTTACGTATATAGATACTACCGTGTGCAATCCAGCAGTACTTGTACTCGTTGGATTTGGCGAAGTCACGAGCCAAGGCATAAAGACGTTTTCCCTTGGTTGTCAGATTATCAGAAATGTAAATAGGCAAAGCAGGACCGTCAACGTTAATTTGAGTTGTAGTAGGTTGGGTGTTGTGCTTCTTCTTATACGCTTTAAGTGAGTATATGACATCTTCCTTTTTGAGTACGGACGTAAGTTCTACGATGATGGTATTGTTGGAAGGACCTTTTGTATGTATACGAAATATGTCTCTAATGTCAGACGGTTGAATAGGTGTTTCCAAGCAATTACCTATATTTTCAAGAATTTTCACCAAGTCTTTTTTGGATTCCTTTGGTTTTTTGGGTATATTACGGATCTCTAGGCTTCCGGATCGAGCATTTTTTTCGAGAGTTTCTATCTTGGTTTCCAGTTGACCAATGTAGCTGTGGTATTCTTTACGCTCAACTTCCAAAGATAGAAGTTTATCCTTCATTTCTTCATATTTCTGAGACATAAATTGAACGTTTTTGTTTAATTCATCATTTTGTTTTTTAATTTCAGTTACTGTGTCCTGCAAGGAAACTAGCTTTTGATTATGTTGCGCAATCGATTTTTCCAGCAACTCTTTCATTTTATCTATTGCGTCTAGTAACTCTTCTTTGCCTTCATCAGTCCATTTACGTTTGTAGCGGCATGTCACGTTCGTGGCAGTATCGTCTAATTCTGTGAGATTAGGTGTCGAACTAGACGGAGGTGTTCTATTTAGCGACATCATTGTTTATATTAAATGAACAACTGCCAAAGATGTTTTTTGAAAAATAAAAAAAACTTACAAAAAGTTTTGCAGCTACTGGGGTTCGAACGTTCGCCGTGTTGCGTTGGAAATGTAGCAAAAGCCACAGAGCTGGCGCTCACCTTAAGGGAGCACCGAAATACGTGCTCTAATGTAGAGTGCGCTGTGCGGATTTTGCTTTTTGATGGGGGTATTTAAGCAAAACCTTGATATTATTACTCACTAGTATGCTTAATTTTGTTCGATGATATTACACTTTTTTCACTTAGTTTTTGTAGCTACTTTAATCAGTATTACATTTAAAAGAAATATTGTCAAAACACGATGGATAACACATTAAGCTTACTTTTGGTCCACAATTCACGCGGATTATGTTATTTTTTTTTGTTAAAGCAATATTTAATCGTTAGCGACAGTGATATGCGTCTATCTCATAGCGCGGGAAGAGAGGGTATCCAATATTCCAGTATATTAATAATGGTGGGCTTTTTTTATGGTAGGTAAAATCATCTAATGACATCTCCCACTCTTGGGCGGAGCTGGACTGACTAAAAACCTACTCCGTTTCTTCATGGCCTTGGTTCTAGGGCCCTGGTATGCATTTTCATACTTTCCCAAGGTCCCAGAGTAGGCTTTGACCCTGCTGGGCCCCTACAGTTTGCTGACAACTCCTTGAGATAATCGTGGGGTGGACCCTTTTCAGAGAGTAGCACCGACTTTTTTACCTAGCATCGAATTCAAGAGTACCTAACGTCCTTTCTGATTCTGCCATTATTTCCCATCTTTTTGCTTTCTGTCATCTTTTTGATTTCTGCCATTTCTGATTCCAAAGGTCAGTTTTATTTTAATTTTGTTAACTACAGACTTTGAAACACTCTCAATTCGGCGCTAGCATCGAATTCAAGAGTACGAAACGTCACAATTCCAATGTCGACCGATCGGAATTAAACTCTCCAGAGTAAACCCCCAGCTCTGCATTCCCTCCTTGAAGCCGTGAAAAAACGTCGACACTCTCAAGGTAATCAAAATTCACAGGATACTTTCCGATGATCTGAAACACTGAAATTTGGCTTGAAGCAAGGTATTATAGCACTAGTATAGGACAAAATCCGAAAACTGCTTTGTAATTACGTCACAAAAAAATACTTTTTGATTTTGAAAAATTTTCGAAATTCTATTCGGGAATTGAACTATTTACATAAGTTAGGTTGTACTGAACCCTCTTGCCCAATAACTTGCCCAGATTTTTTCAGATATGCTTCTCCGATAAATTGACGTTTCAGATTTTGGTTGACTTTGTCCCTTCACAAATGCTCCATTCCGACGACGCCCTGGAGACCAGTTCCATACAGATTGCTTTTCGGAAACGTCTAAACACCCAATTGGTCTCATGACGTGGTCTTTCATCTCAGACAAGGGTGTGGAGCGCCTACATGTCGTGGATGGGACCATGTGGCAAGACCAGTGCAAGCGAGTACTAGAAACTGAACTACTGATCCAGCTCGAAAAATGGTTCCCTAATGACGAAAAGTACATTTTTATGCACGAATCTGCATTGTGCTACAGAGCCAGGAGTGTTAATGCATACCTGGCTAAAAAAAATATTAATGTTTTACTCTAGCCAAATAATTCACCAGACATGAACCCTATTGAAAATATTTGGGGGCTCATCAAGCAGGCTATCGCTTAGCAAGTGATCACCACTAAGCAAATAAATGATTTATTATTAAGCACCAGCTGAATGCAACTCTCATTAAAGAGTTGCATCATAAAATAAACCTGCAACAGAATGCCAGAACTTGCATAGAGAGCATACTATGAAGAATGGAATTAGTAATATTCTTCCTAATATTAAGTACCAAACCTTCTTTTTTTTCAAAAGTTTTATATAAATGATTTTGCTTTAAATTTTTTTGTTTTCATAATCTCAATCAACATTTGATATTTATTAGTATATTATTTGGTATATGTATGTATTTGTGTTGTTTGCATACTGACAGCCCTAAATCTATCACCTTTCCTTCAGTCCATCAAAAGGTTGTCTGTAAGAAATTGCTCTGTGCAATAAGACCACCCATTGTACACTTACTATTAATAATAGTTGTCCAGCATTTTTGTTTATGTGATGTACAATGGAGAGCATAATAAATTTAAAAAAAAATTTGCATAGCAGCAAGTCAAAAAACATTTTTTTCCATCTGTATGATGGAAAAAACATTTTTTTCCATCTGTATGATGGAAAAAACATTTTTTTCTATGTAAACTGCAATCTGTATTTTTGTTTTCTTATATGTATTATGTATAAATCAGTCATCTATAACATACTTTAAGAAAGTACTACACTTTATATTGGCTACTCACATTTTTTGCAGCCCAGTGTATTTTATTCGTTCTTGACAAATCTATTTTTATTGATCAAATTACCATATTTGTCAATTATATAATGTGCAAGGCTATTACACTCTTTGTATTCAAGCAATTAAATGTTTAACCACTTAAAATGTCAAATTTTGAAAAAATAGGTGTGTATGCTTTGAGAGCTGGCAGAGGCAAAATTGCTACAAACAACATAATCTAACAAAAGACAATATATATTACGAGTTGAAACTGGATATAACAACATTGAAGGGACCATATGACTTTGGATGTTATATGTATGATAGTTGTTATAAGCAATATACACAAGTATGTACAGCGATTTGGCTGGGACCTTGAAATTTGGTTGTAATAACTGATTGTAAGCACTGTTGTTACTTTCGGTTTCAACCATAATAATACCTTTTGAATACCGTAATTAGAGACACAATAGAAAGACAATAGGTGTGCAGACACCGGTGTCCTCTTGGGAATTAATGAATTAAACAAAACTTACAAAGTTGGTTATTGTTCCAAAATGAGGAATAAAGTTAATTTTTTTCAAGATTGAATATAAATACCATAAATAGAAAGGAATATCCGTGTGCATATTAATAACTGTTTTTTTTTTATTAAATACATACCATCTCTTAAATTTGTTTATGTAGTTAGGTACTACAAAATAAAACAGTTCTTCAGATATTTAGTCATGAATGCTACCACTGTTAAACTATTACCAAAAATGTCTGTATATGTACCTTGTTATATTCTTAATGAAATTATTGTTCAAAGTACATTATTATTGCATAACCACTAATGGGTTCAAATTGAGTATTTGATACTTAACTAATTGTATATTAATAGTGAATCCATTCGGTAGTGAATATAATTTATATATATGATTATTAAATAAATAAAATTTTATTCACATAAAAGTTTTTTATTAAAACTATGTACCTAATTGATAAACCTTCACTAGTAAGAATGATTAACTGCTCAGTGAAGTCTTGCTACAAATAAATATACTGTTACAGTGAATCATTTGAACATGCCCTTGTTATACATTGAGATAAATGCATGGAGCCTTACTGATAAGACAATAAATAAACAAGCTATAGTTTACAACTTTGAAATGGAGAGCAAAAAAGTTTTATGAGAAATGCAAACTTTTGACACAATAAGAACTTTAACACTGGCACAAGTTAAACGCTATTTTAAAAAAAACTTATTCAAATAAGGAACTCACCACGAAATGATAAAGTCTTGCCGTATATTCGTCAGGATTTGGGTAACTTTTATTGAACTTTGCTAAGTAATCATCAAACATTGGCTTTAATTCTTCCACAGATTTTTCACGAGTTAGTGTAATAGGTATCACGACAAATAATAGACAGAATAACGCGAATGCTAGTACCCAATTCCACCATTTGGTCATTTTAACGAAATAATATTTTTATAAACAAAAACAACAACCGCTCTACGACATTAATCTCAGTGAACTATTTCTGACAGTTGTGCTATCGATGTTGCCAAACCGATTTCTGATTTTTTTAAATGTTTGTGGCATGGCTTTTTGGCCTTTGTGCCATTTCTTCATTTTTATTTTCATATCTTGATAACTTATGATAACCGATTTCTGAAATTTGTTATTGTGTTGCTAGCAAGTAACTATTTACGTTTCTATTTTATTTAATTTTATCTATTATTTTTTAGTAAGTAAAAGAAAAAGTATTCTAATTTATATTTGTAGATCTATATCTACATTTGAAAGTTGCTCTATCTTAGAGCATTCATCAGGCGAATGCTGTTTAGAATCATATGTTATTATTGTCAGATTCGCGATTTCTTTATACCGAACCAACTAATTATAAATCTTGTTTTGATTTTTACTCAATGGTCATATGGTCGATTTTAGTAATTTTTCACGGTATTCTTTTATATTTGTAGATTCCCAGAGGTTTAAAATGAGCAGAACCTATCCTTCAGTCGGCCCTAAAAAGATATCACAGAGCGCTTTTCTCCTCATTAGCGTCAGATAAGTAAGTAATAATACACAAATTTCAGTAAATAGACAACTCATTTATTCCACAAGACAGCTTTAAATCTACTAATTAGACATAATTATTCCAATTTCATACCGTCAAAAATGGCAAAACACCACTTATTCTCAATACGAGCTCCGATACCGGTTGTCTTACAATGAAATACATCACTAAACTTCTTTAGAACATCAAGGACACTTGATTGGGTGACATTTGGACTTAAAGACTTGACATAAGAAACTAGGTAATCTAGTGTGGCCCCCAGTGGGTGTACCATCAAGAAAGCTGATAGTAAGCTGATGAGCTTAGCTTCAGAAGCCTTGACTTCCATTCCTGAGGAAGACACTTCTTCTGGTGGCGGCGGTGGCTTCACGCCTAAGTCCATAGACAGGTTTGGCATTGGCGGAGGTGGTAATGGTGGGTAGACCTGAAAATAAAAGAGTTTGCAGGTTAGGTTAGGTTAGTGTTATGATGTTACGTTCTTAAAATCAAGAGAGAGAGTTTGTGCTGGTTTGAAAGCACCACACTAATTTTCTCTCGTTACATGAGATGTTGATACAACTATCGAAGAGTGAATATTTTTTTATTCTACATTTGCCTATCCTCTTCGGGGAATATGCGCATGTTCTGTATAGTCTTCAGTCTGTTTATCTGGCTAGTCTTCAGTCTAACATTTGAAAAAGCAAAATACACGGCAAAGACCTCCACTCTTCTTCCAATTTGCCCTATTTGCAACTAGTGCTTTCTATTAGTAGGAGTTAATCTCCTCACGCTATTTTTGTATTGGTCTGCCGTTGCTTCAGCTAGCCGCAATGTGATATTGATTACTTTTATTGTCTTACTGCTATTCACTTATACTGATGTACTGCGATCGCTTGCGCTCACGATTACTTACCTGTTTGTTTTGCTGCAAAGCCTGTTGAGCGATAAAGTGCGCCTTGAACTTTTCGAATTTTCTCTCAGCCTCATCTTTGGCCAAGTGAGCTTCGTTCTTGTATCCTTCCAACTCATACTGTAAGGTCTCGTTCTCAGCCTAAAGAGAATAAAAACGGTAAATATTATTATTAATTAATTTTCATAATTACGCGGTGACGTAAAACTTTTTTGTACTCCATAACGTTATACCGTACAGTACATTGCAAAAAACGTAAGAATATTGAATTTCGCGTGCTACAGCGGCTACGGGCGAGCGCATTCTCTCTCGTACTATGCGACTTCTTGCAACAACGGCTAGAAAATAAGGAAGAGCCCGTAACGGTGTCGACACGGCAACATTTCTGACCCGACCCGCTAAAACCCGACCCCCAGGGTAGTCTTAGTCTTCAACTCAGTAGTCGAGACATTTCATCTATTACACAGCGATCATTGGGATAGTTTCTGTTCTTCCTCTACTTATAATAAAAATTAAGATCGCTCTTAATTCTAATTTGAAAACATACGCGTAATTAAAGCTACTTACCCTGAGCTGCTCATATTTTTCCAAAGGCACCGTTGGTTTGCCTACCCCCTTTTCCATTTCATCTTCGTCAAATATGGCATTGAACTCATCCTTTATGTTGTCCAATTCCTGTAAAATTCGAACGATAAGTACATTTTTATTATAAACTTTAAACGTCTATTCTGCTTTATTTACACGAAGAGATCAAGTAGAACCGATTTTGGTACAACTGCAACTATCTTCTTGATTCCATTGTTGTGTGACGGCAGTAAGAGTTATCGCCGTAACGTGAATGCTGCATTTTCTTCGGACAAAAATAAAATAAATATTTCACAATGTGCCAAAGTATCGCTAGTACGAAATAGGTATTCTTTGGACCCAAAAAAACTCAAGTTTGAAAATAACAAGTGAGGATTTCATGTTATAGAACCCAAAGCGATGAGACGTGAAGTTCAGGACCTCAGGACCCGATGTCTCGTTCAGCAATTGTAATAGCGGCCAAGAACACTCGTAGACAGCTCGGAGCCCCGTAGATTCTTGTGAATTGGCTTCCCATAACATGAACTCATCACATAATTTACAACACTTCGACAGATTGGAAATAAATACTATACCAGAAGATGTAGATGAATAAACTGACGAGAAAACTTATGTCTTTTGGATGCTCACGTAACTCCATCTAAACTCCTTTGATGTAGACTGCGGCTATTGTCAGCTAAATATTGGAGAGTTAAACCTCTTTCGTAGTCACTTCGTCAGGCATCCCACTAATTTCTTAATTATTCACTACCGTTCGTTGAAAGAGTGAGTTCTGGAGTTCTTGAAACCGCTTGTTGCGATGCGATGAAGCCAATTTGAAGTTGTGAAGTGTGTTTATGTAGACGACATGTTGATAAACCAGAGTTCATAAGCATTTTGACTTACCGTATTTGAATTTTTTTGTGTGTAATGTGTATGTATGTCTATTGAAGCTAGCGCATAAATAAACATAGTAAAAAAAACTCTCCGAATTTTTGGCATTTTCATTTGTCGGGACTTTTTGAATTAATGAAAGAAATTTTTAGACAAATTATTTTTTTCCGGTTTAAATATTTTTATTCCCACCAAGACAAGAATTGTCAATAGAGTAAAAAAAATGCGCTAGCCTCTACACATTTAGAGGCATTTCCATAAAAATATAAATATTTTCAAAGTAAAACCTCTACGAAATGTTACGTACTTCAGTCATTTTGAGCCACATTTCGATGTTCCGGCGTTGTTGCTTCGAAAAATGGTCGGAAACCCGCTGAAGTTTGGCCGCAGTCAGAATTTTCGCTACCTGCTCGACTGTCGTTTACAAAATAATGTATGTTACAATAACATAGACATTTTATATTTTGAAAAACTTTTGTGACATTGATAAATACATTCGTGCCCCGTATATCAAAGTTTTGTAACGTGCTAATTAAAAGCTGAATATCTTGTTAAATATTTAGGAGTTTATCGAACCTTTCACAGGATTTTATCGGTAGTCAAACAAAATATAAAATGTCATGAAAATAGTATCTAAAAGACAATTGATTAAGATGAGGTTTTCTTAGTTTTTTATTACAAGACTTTAACATGTTCTCTTTCGCTTCTGATAGATTTCTTACCATATTATATCATAGTAATGATACAATCTCTAAATAGAGATTCACACAAAAGCGAGAACCAACAATTGAGTTATTTTCTTTATTATTATTATCAGCATGTATCACCTGATTTTAACTTAAAAAATAGTTGCCGTAAATACTGATGTTACTTGTTTTGTATCTTGCCGTTGATGATCCACAGCTGTTAAAGACCTGCCCCTTGCAGATACTTATCTCACGTAGGCAACTTTATAATATGCAATTAACAGTGCCGCAGACCTTTAAATTCGTTAAGCGCCTTACCATCCTTTCGTAGTAGCATATGTCATGAAGTACTAATACCACGTCGCATTGAATTATTCGTGTACGACGTTGTGTTGGTTTTTTTCCTTTTACTAACTAACCCTACAAATTTTCCTTCAGCTGCCTTTTGTGGTCCAGAACCACGGTTACTCTTTCGAACAATACCGCAGCCCTAGAAAGGTTTGTACCTCTGCACTTTACTGTTGGTCGCCAGTGCTGGTTCTGGTTTTGAGGAGTTGGGAATATTCCGACGTGCTTGTCGCATAAAAACACGGTGTGGTGCTGGTACCTTGTCAGCCTTTACAGTATCTTGATAAGTGAAGTCACGCTAGCTGAAAAGACTATTTTATACGAAGAAATCTCATCCAGGACCCGATGACCAACTCACTCGTGATTCGCCTTGACCTGGGGATTTGAAAGCAGCGTGTGGCGTTGGTGCAGTCATCCCAATGTAGTCGACGGCAGGAAATCTCCAAATAAATGGAAGTTGATACAAAGAGAAGAACCGGCTATCTAGAGAAGGTTCAGGAATCTACTGGATGCAGTTAGCCCCGGAGTAATCGTCGCAGCGATGCTTGCCAGTAGTTTATTTCCGAGAAAATAAGTCCTGCAGCTGAGGTTATGACGTAAAGAAGATTTTAGTTCGGTGTATTTCTGCTGGTGTAGTATTGTGCCGCATTCCTTATCCAAGCAGCTGGCGTGAAATAAGTCTAAAGTACTGCTCACAATTATTCTTACCACGTAAATCCTCGATGATTCCGCCTCCCCATAGTTTGAGTTCGAGTAGACTGGGGGCTTGCTAAAATTTTGCTGTAACGCCTCTAGTACAATGACGCAAATTGTGGTGAGCAGAAGTGGTTATACCGGCATAATAAGTAAGGCATGATGTAAACGTCAGTGTACTAAATACGTAAAAAAAATATGTATATATAAAGATAATTTGCTGGCTGATGACAATAATTCTCGATGAACTCCTTCGAAACTCGCCAAGTATTCAAGTAAAAGCGGTTCAGCTGTTGCAATAGCTCTTCATAACTACCAAATTCTCAAACTACACTTTATTAGTTTCTACGCATTGCATCTGATCGGAATCCGTTCGATTTGTACTGATGTCACTTACGTCCGAGAGATCTACCGCTTTCTGCAACCAGCACTCGCCGCTGGGGCCTCCAAAATCTGTATTTTCTTGTATTCAAATCGGAAACAATGCGTAAACACTAACAGGTTTTGGTAAGATGAAATTGCCTGGCTTACGAAATTAAAATTTTCTAAGTTTTTTCCATTTTGCATGCAAAAAAAAGACTTAGAAAATTTCTTCCGATATAATATGACTTTTTCAATAGTCATTCAATCAATCTCTGTAGTTAATCAACATAAAACTTGACACAGACGTGCAAAATGCAGAAAAACTTAAGAAAATTTGGATTTTACGGGCTACCTTGGAGCATCTACCTAAGTGCTCGATTACGGAGACGCGGCGCGTCGGGCGGTCCGTCGTACATTGCCATAAGTTTGTGTTTGCGCGAGCAATGACGCAGCCCGCTGCAATGTACGACGAAAAGACCAACGCGCCGCGTCTCCGTAAACACGGCCTTAGGCCGTTCTGTTATCATAAAAACTAATTTATCTTTCAGAAAACAAAATTAAAATGAGTTTGAGAATTCGATGGTAACTCCCTATGAAGTCTTCAAGCCACTGCGTTCACCACCATCTTGCCTTGTAGTGTAGGTACAGTGCGACTGAAATATCTTGACCGCTCCGAACGTCAACTGCGTAATTTTTCCAATATGTGGAATAGTTCAGATACCAACTTCAGAGTGGTCAACATATTTTGATAGTGCTGTACATCCTCTGTTCTCCAACTTTATACTAAAGATACCTTGAGCGCTCGGCGACAGATCGGGGACCACATTGCCCATCGTACACATCGGCGAGCCACTCATTGTAAATCCCCGCCCACGCGGCTCACTTCTTACCACTAAGGAAACCCGATATTTCACTTCTGCGCAAGTGGAAGTCAGCGCTCAAGATCCGTCCCGGTATCTTTACTCGATGACGGCTTACTGCAGAGATGTGTGAAATAAGACCTTCGCCGAGTGACAAATTGACATGAGGGCAAGCCTGTGGTCTCCATCTCAGTAGACACAAACATGATGGGCAATCAGGAGTTCGGGTCCTAAAATCACTCTACCTACCTATCATGATGATGTCCCAACTTATCCATAATGGGTATCCTCAGAAACTTGTAGTCGTGGTAGATCTGCTGCATAAATCAAGGTTGCTGTGGTTGATCCGTGGATAAGTGATCAACTATTCCATCATGGTATTCAGCCGCATCTCGCTACTCCGTAAGCCACCCCCACAAAGTTGGGAAAAGGCAGAGAGATGATAATAAGTTACTTAGCTAATCTACTTACATTGCAGGATGATATGTCCAAACTTGTCCCTCATGGTGGTCTTCAAATTCTGGTATTCATCATCGATCTGCATCTTCTCATTGAAGAGTCTTCGGAGCTGGTTGTTGGTAGCTTGGATTAAGGCGTAGAATGTGTTGGCGTTCTTCTTGTTGCATTCTCCTCGTTCTAGCCATGCTGCCAGGGTCTGGAGAGACAGATTTTGTTTAATTAACCATATCCCAAGCTTCGTTTGGGAAGGGAAGGCCGGACTGTTCTAAAGAGTGGAACGCAATGGGGCAATTGAAGGAACACAGGTGGGTTTTAGTTTTAAGTCAGTAGAAGTCAGTTACTGCCTCTCGCTCCACCCAGATCACGCTTTGGACACAGCGTGAGATCGCAAAATTTCGAAACATCCTAAGAACATCTTTATCTGTAAGTGGAAATTCAGAATATGGTTTAAGAAAACAGAAACCATGCTGGAGTTTAATTACTTCTCCTATACATACTACTGCGGCGACCAAACAGGTCATATAAGGGTAAAGTGTAAACTAGCATGTTGTAATAACTTTAAAGGTTTGAGTTAAAAAGAAGTTAAGATAAAAAAAGAGAGTTTTCGTATTAGATTGTCATAGATTGTCAATGATGAAAAAAAAGGAAATATATAAAAGTATTTTTATAAGAAATATAGATAATAGTTTCGATTCACAATATAAAAGTTTAATAAACTTAGAAGCTATTTGATTTACGCCTCCACCCACCACACTACCTAACTACCATACTACATAGCAAACTAGTGTAGGAATTATCATGTAAAAACAAATATTTTCATAGAAAATACAATTCTGACGCTATACAAAACTTACTTTTTGCTTAAAAATTAGTTCAAAACTATGATCTCGAAAAAATGCCGTCGCGCATTACATAAAAATCATGCTTCTTAGTTTAGACTTTACAAATAAAATATAAGATTCCCTGCCGGAGTCTGTGTTTCCTGATAGCTATCTAGGGGTCTTTAAGTCAAGAATAGATTATTTCTAGGCAAGCGTGCTCCATCGTCGGCCCCATCATCGCTTACTATCTGGTATAGTGGTCAAATGCGAACCTATAGCTATAAAAAAAAAAAAATTGGGAGATGCGAATAACAAGAAAATTTACCGGTGCTGCCTCAGCAAATTCATTATCGCTCTTGATCTTGTCCCCAATAGTCCCCAGTGTGGCAGCACTGAACTGTTCCACGCGGGGCGGCGTCGGCTCACGCTTGCGTTTATTCTTCTCAAACTCATTTTGGTCTTCACGGTTCTGTTAAAATATAATTGTGATTAACATGGTTATTTGACAGGTACGCGTAAGCGTTAGTATAACTCTCAACGAACAGTAATGTTAACAACACCAGACGATTAACTTGTGCTACTTGAAAATATAATTTGGTGGAGTAATGTATCATGGAGCATCGTCTATCTCCACGGTTCCTAACCTGGGGGTAATTACTCGTGCGGGGGTAAAATTATTAGTCTGTGGGGGTAATATGACAGATCAATTGACGGATCTCCAAGTCCTTAAAACACGATCTCAGCCTCTTTAATACCGAACGGATTAAAGACGCAATCGACCGGAATAAGGGCTCCAAGGTTTATGCAAGAGATGTTTTTTGGGGAGAGACAGCTCATGAAACTGAAGACCGTTGATGGCAGAGTCAGCAGCATTCTTTGGACGTACACGTCGATCACAAAACCCACAACGAATCTAACAAACGACCCAAGAGGCAGATTAACCCGACACTACACCGAAGATATCCCGGACGTCAGCCTGTACGAGATTGGGATAGCTCTGACTCAGCTTAAAAACAACAAGGCTTCGGGTGACGACGGAATTACGGCCGAACTCCTGAAGGCGGGTGGAAAACCGGTCCTCGGTCCATCGGTCAAAGGTTGTTCCATTTCGTTATACTTGAGGGAAAGACGCCACAGGCATGGAGCAGAAGTGTGGTGGTACTTTTCTTTCAGAAGGGCGACAATGCCCTGCTTAAGAACTACAGGCCCATCTCGCTTCTGAGCTGTCTACAAGCTAATTTCCAGAGTCATCACGAATCGTCTCGCGCGCAGGTTCGACGACTTCCAGCCTCCAGAAGAAGCCGGATTCCGAAAAGGCTTCAGCACGGTAGACCATATACAATTATACATACGCTCCGGCTGGTTATATAGAAGACCGAGGAGTATAACCTGCCTCTCTGCTTGGCGTTCGTGAACTACGAGAAAGCTTTTGATTCAATCGAAACTTGGGCTGTATTACAGTCTGGCACCGTTGGAGATATTCAACGGTGCCAGATTGACTACCGGTACATCGAAGTACTGAAATGTTTGTACGAGAACGCGACAATGTGTCTGATTTCAGGACTGGACCTCGAAACCTATTCTTCTGCGGCGGGGTGTCAGGCAGGGAGACGTCATTTCTCCGAAACTGTTTACGGCCGCAATGGAGGATGTCTTCAAGGTCTGTCACTCACCTTCGGTTTACCGACGATATGGTAGTGACTGAGACTACGGAGGAGCTCAGTACAATGCTCAATGACCTAAGTAGATCTTCCGAAAGACTGATTCTTAAAATGAATATGAACAAAACCAAAGTCATGGTAAATAACCTTGTACTTCGAGTGTCCTCCGATCTTGATCGGAGACTCTACACTCGAAGTTGTAGACGATTACGTTTACGTGGGACAGACAATCCAGTTGGGGAGGTCTAGCTTTGAGAAAGAAGTCAATCGTCGAATCCGACTCGGCTGGGTAGCGTCCGGGATACTGCGCGGTATCTTTTCGTCCAATATACCACAGTGTCTCAAGACGAAAGTATATGACCAGCGGTGACATATGACACTGAAACATGATCGCTTACAATGGGCCTCATCAGAACACTTACAGTCACCCAAACGGCAATGGAAAGGGCTATGCTCGGAGTTTCCTTGCGTGATCGCATCAGGAATGAAGATATCCGCAGGAGAACCAAGGTCGCCGACATAGTCTGAATCGACAAACTAAAGTGGCAGTGGCCAGGGCACATTGCTCATAGAAGGGATGGCCGATGGGGCCGAAAGGTTCTAGACAGGCGACCGCGCACCGGCAAAAGTAATTTTGGAAGGCATCCCACAAGGTGGACCGATGACCTGGTGAGAGTCGCGGGCATGCGATGGTTGCGAGATGCAAAGGACCGTACGTTGTGGCGACACTTGGGGAGGCCCATGTCCAACAGTGGACATCCTTCTCTTGGACATAGGCCTCCGACAGCTGAAATGATGATGGCTCTAGCTTGATATAAAACAGACGCTTAGGTACTCAATAGCGGTGGGCTTTTCAGCAACGAACAGTTTTCAAAGACCGTTTTACGTTCTCCAACGGAACAACCGTTTTCTGTCCTGCTACCAAACAGTCTTCATTGCGCAAACCAGTCTTCTATTATAAACCAATCTTTGAACTACTGTATGCGAATTGTTATCTTATTTTTAACGAAATAATGTCAACAATCCATTGATTCAACTATCACACTCGTCGCGTCGCCATTTCAATACCGGTTGTTGCAATGAAAAATGAAATTTTAATGCCACTCTTAAACCGTCCTCAAACTAGTTTTTTGCAACTTCACTCAACGATAGTTTCGTCTTCTAATCAGTCGCGACTAGAACCGTTTTTAACAATAGTTATTGTCGTCGCAAGACCGGTTGCGTTTCGTCGGTCAAAAATTCAACAACAACCCCTACACTAGTACTCAGCACTAATCTCCAGTATTATCAGGTCTTACTTTAAATAATGGAACTAATAATACTTACTAAGGCATAATCAATGAAAAGAGTTGTAGCCTCACTCTCCATTTGATCATGAAACTTGATACGATAACCAGATATGAAGAATGATTGCTCCACACTTTCAGACTTCTCGAACCGTACATGACAAACTCCTTGTTTATGCAACTTCACTTCATCGATAGGACCAAATCGTTGGAATATCTCTTTGATGGTATCTTCATTGACTCCGTTGGGTAGTCCTCCAATGAAGATTGTACGGCAACCAGGAGGCGGCTCCCTACGTTGTGGTGTTGTTGTTCCAGGGAGGGCTGGTAAGATTACACCATTGCTGAAGTAAATGTGGTTGGCCACCTGCATCTGCTGGTTCATCATCATCATATTATTGGGCATCATGTTCATGCCAGGCATCATGTGATGATGTTGAATATTTGTCATGTCTATCTGTTGGTTCATCATTGGATTTTGCATGTGCATCATGTTGCCATATGGCATCATATTTTGTTGTTGGCCTGGAAACAATAGTTTAAATTGTACTTTTTTTATCCCTATAGAAACCAATCCTAACCTTAGTTTTGGTCTAACATAAATCAATAGATGAGGTCTACATTCACTTTTGATTAAAGGCTAAATGGGTCATGGATAATCACTTTGGAGTTTAAATACAAGTGGTGTATTAAATAGTGAGCAAGCTACAAAATGATTGTAGAATGAATATCAGTGGTAAGATAAAGATACATGTAGTGGAGAACAAAATTGTATTCTACGAACCCAAACATGCTAGATTTTATAAGGACTTGCAAGCTGGTAAATCTGGCAGTGATCTTACCTGGTATCATCATATTATTCTGAGGTTGCATTTGATCTAACTGCTGCATAGCTCTTTCATGGGTATTTCCCCACTTGGACGGTCTGTCACGGTTGTGGTTGCGGTCTCCTCGGCTATTCCTATCCTTGTTGCTATAGTCTCGATTGTGGTCACGGTTACGAGACCTGGAGCGACGGCGTCCTCTATCTAAAACAGAACTACTGTTGTATACTATGTATATTAATGAAAAACAAGTGTTCTGAAAGTTTCTACATTGAACTGCTTTACAAATCGGTTGGATAGACTAAACATCAAACAAACTATATGAAACACACAAACTATATGAAATACACAGAAAGTCTTACCAAATAATAAGATTTTGATTTGGTTTTCAGCAAAATTATACATCAATTTTATATTTTTATTACTTTTATTTAGACATACAAGCTACTCAAAAATGAGTTTACTACCAAACTAACAATAAAAAAATTACAAATTTCTTGACTTTGAAGATGCAATGTGATTTGAAATTAATAATACACATAATATACTATGTAACATGGTAAATACAGAAGTCTAAATGTTCCAAGTGACATTTTAATGGATTTGGATGTAAAGGAGATCATTTATTTTGGTCCAAATTCAAAAGTTGAAGAAGAAAAAATATAGCAATCTGTTAGAGCTTGACCCCTTGAGCATTTTTTATTACTGCACCAAAACTGTAGGACCGTTGCCCTGGGTTTTATTTAAGTTTTAAAAAATCATTTTCCGTACATTTTTGGTAACATGATTTGTAAAAACAAAGAGTTAGAGCTTGAATAGAAAGTTCCAGGTAGCTGCCGTTTACCATCACACAATGTGGTGACTTCCCCTCCCCAAGCCATTGAACGCTCGCCCCACCTCGAATATCTTATCTGTTACTTTAGTAGGTACCTGAAGCAACGCGTATGATATTGTATCACTCCCGTCCCAATTGATCATGGATGGGAAGACCAAAATCTACCATATCGAATCAGTTAGATTCTATCTCCGATTTCTTCAGTCTCAGTCGCTGACACCACAGCAGCGTTCGATTCACATATGGACCACGAACGATCCGTCCTGAATGATTTTTTAGGGGCGATCACAGTGACTGATGACCATCGCTTGAAAATCCTGGGCGATGTATGTGGTCTGAAAACCGAATGCAGCTCCCGGCGAAGTAAACAAAACTCAAGCAACACAGCAGCGTGCCGCGCGCTGGGTTAAAATGTGAGCTAGAACCCGCTCACCTCACCTTCTAGCACCTTCAGAAGAAGTAGAGGCTTCTATGTCTGTTCTTATTCGCCCCGATAAGAGTATCGCTTTCGATAACTGTGACAAAGCGAAATGCTGTATTTTCTACAGTTACAATAATAGCCTACAGTTCCATTGTTTCTCTAGCCCTCAACCAATAGACAAAACTCACCTTGATATGAGAGACGCTAAAGTTGAACGTAGAGCTTCCCTAGCACTCATCGAAGATCCTAATGATCCTTTGTCCCTCTTTATCTCAGAGGAGGTGGGGAATATCATTAAAAAGCTTTAGCCCTGGAAAGACCTCGGTCTGACGGTGTCATCAACAAGGTGCGTCGTCTTCAATGGTGCATTAAGGAATAACATGTTCCCCCAAGCGTGGAAAAAATTCACTATTATCGGTATTCCTAAACTATGCAAGTCCAAGTCAAGTTTACCCCTCCAGCTACCTTTGCATCAGTCCATTCAATGTCCTCGATAAAATCTACGAGAGGCTTATTTACAAGCAGCGCAGAGATTATGCTGAAGTTAAGAGTATTATTCCCAACGGTAGTTTGGTTTACGAATCGAACAAGTCCAGCGAATCGTTGAACACCAATGCGCTGGTTTCCATCAGGACGCGATGATGGACGTCTAGTTTTTTGACTCAACGAAAGCTTTTGACAAAGTGTAACATAATGGTTTATCATTTAAACTATATCAACTCGGTGTGCCAGATTGTCTAGTACTCATCTTGCGAAACTTTTTATTGAATCGTACCTTCCACTATAGCTATTGAGCAAGCAGGATTTGTCAAGGGTAGAGGAACAAGAGAGCAGATACTAATTCTTCAACAAATAATCGAAAAGTCTAGAGAGTTTAACATCCCACTCTATATCTGCTTTGTCAACTTCCGCAAGGCCTTCGATACCGTGAAATGGCATATTCTATGGGACGTGCTAATTCAAATGGGAGTACCGCTCCACCTAGTTAGTCTCATACGCCGACTTTATGAGGACGGAACTGCGACTGTTTGTATAGACGACGTTGACTCAAAAAGCTTTTACACCCACGCTGGCGTTCGACAGGGTTGTATATTGTCTCCACTCCTGTTCAACATTTATACAGAGTATATAATGAGAATCGTGTTGGAACAGTGGGACAAAGGGATCTCAGTGGGAGGTAGAAAGGTGTCTAACTTGAGATATGCCGATGACACTACCCTTCTAGCACAATCGAAGGAAGATATGGAACACCTGCTGATACTTCTAGAGACAACAAGCCTCTCCTTCGGTCTTACGCTCAACAGAGACAAAACCAAGATGATGATAGTGGATCGAGCTGTACTGAATCATCCTGATATCACTGTGATTGCCAACTGTGAAGTTGTTCAATCGTATGTATATCTTGGTTCCACCGTCACGAACACTGGAGGATGTGAAGATGAGATTCGAAGGAGATGTGCTATCACACGATCTGCTGTTGACAGGCTGAAAAGGATCTGGTGCAACCGTAACATCACTAAAGCCACGAAAGTCCGCCTCATGAGAAGCTTGGTCTTTCCAATATTTCTTTATGGCGCAGAAACGTGGACGGTTCACCTCAAAGACCGACGCAAAATCGATGCACTCGAGATGTGGTGCTGGCGGCGACTGCTGCGGATCCCTTGGACAGCGCAGAGGGCTAACGTCTCGATTCTGGAGGAGTTAAAAATCAAACAGAGATTATCGTCAACTGTGCAAGTACGAATCCTTAAATATTTTGGTCCCATTGTTCGCAACGAAGATTTCATGGAGCGACTTGTTATTCAGGGACAAGTGGAAGGGAACCGGTCACGCGGCCGCTCACCTACGCGTTGGACAGATCTCATTAGAGCTGCAACACAAACTTCCATAGTCCAGTGTTCCCGAGACGCCGTTAGCCGGGATAAGTGGAGACACATCGCGGGAGCCTCACTCGCCAACGAAAATGCAACATCGTCAACCACGACCACTGTCAAGAGTGAGCGACTAAGGAGGAGGACCTTCCACTATTGACTACCAGATGGTAGCGCTCCCTCTATGCGATAGTGGGGAGATCTCCTCACCTACCATACGAGCAGGAGTTCTTCAAGGGTCTCCCTCTGATCACCACATACCTATACCAATCCGATCCCTTGGGAGAAGCACGCTCGGTGTGATTTTAGATCAGCATTTGACCTTAGCTGAGAATATAAAGCAAACTTGTACGTATGCGTGCCGCTTTCGCACAAAGCAGGCTCCACTAAATTCTGCCAACCCGTAGGTATGGTCGCATTTTTAATACGCTTACTCCGTCTTTGCACATGCAAAGAACCGCCATCTCCATATAAAGCAAATACTTCAAAAGCGATTCCTAAAAATCCGCGGAGCCCATCATGTCTAAAATGGGAGTTCTTTTTTACCACAAAAGGGGATGTTTAGGGGAGATCATAAAATCTCCATCATCCAGCATTTCATGAAACGCTTTCCAAGCGTTTTCTTAACACTACTATTAGACACCGCAACCCCACCTTCTGATATTGACCGTCCACTCATTTTTGAAATACGCCGTCATATGCTTTTTTTTATTATGCAAAATCATAGTTATATTTTTTTTTATTATGCAAAATCATAGGTTTAGAAAATATCACTGTGGTTCTAAAAGATAACTATATGGGTGTTATGACTTTTCTAAACAATTAAAGCATTGAGCATTACATATACCGGTATTTTTATTCTTCGAAAATCTCAACAAATACATTGTTTTATTTTATTTTTTTTAAATAACGCAATAAAGACACAGCTACAGACTGGCTGTTTTTTTTTTGTTGCATTTTTTTTAAAGTATGTCATGTTCCTATAGGATATTTCATTTTTTGAGAGCAATTTTCTTTGAAAACCAATCATTTTTGAACTTAAATAATACCGAGGCTAATGCTCCCACAGCATTCTTGCCATAATAAAAAATGTTCGTAAGAACAAGTTATATCAGAATATTGTATTTTTTTTCTTTGGCCGGCACTTTTAAATTTGGACCAAAAATTTATGGGCCGTGGGTGATGTCCTTTGGAAACAAGTTCACTTTAGCACACTTGGCATACTTTTTATAATCCTTTATTAATCTGCAGCTCTAAATATAAGGCTCTTAACAAACTAGTGTGCTTTACCATCAACAATTACATCACTGCTTACCATCAGGGGGCATCCCAGTCAAGTACTAGTTAATTTCATTATAAAAAAAAAACATAATAACAACTAACCTCGTTCCCGATCTCTATCGCGGCGATCATTCTTGTCTCGACTCTGCCGTTTCTCTACCAGTTGCTCTTGTTCGTTACCTTTTTCTGGGTTTTCAGGTACGGGTACATTCTGGCTGTCCATGCTTACATTTTCCGGTATCACCGGCCCTATGAACGGACCTGTGGGCTGCGGTGGATTAACTTGTGCTACTTGCATAGGCTGCATCGGCATTTGATTTATTTCACCCATCATTGTATATGGGGGCGCAAGAGGTGCTATTGCTCCAGGAGGCAACATGTTAGGCATCATATTGGGCATTCCATGCATCATGTTTTGCATAGCAAATTGCTCATTGCCCCAAGAATTCATTTTGACGCGATGACTCGATTGCAATTGCAATGACAGTTGATGATAGTGATTGTATCGCTGATTACTGAATAATAAGAAATAAAGAAAACTATTTGATCAATCACGGTAGAGAGAAAAGCTTATGTTAACTTTTGGTTAACTTAATACTATTAAAACACAGACCACTTCGAGATATTACAAACAAATAAAATCACAGAGTACTTTGTTATGAATAAAATTGATTAAAGTTCATTATCACAGATTATTCATTATGTACCACTCACTTTGGTACCAAACACAGATTACAAATACTACGTATGTACCAAAGAGTACAGTCAGAACATACCCTTTTGTATAAGTACTAAAGTCTGTCTAACGAAAGCGCGACCTGGAGTTTTTAAAAAAAATTAAATTGGCAACATAATGTTGCCGTCAAAAGCACGTCAAAGTCTGATTGCAATTGTCAGTATTTTGTAACAAAGATTGATTTTAAAAATATAATTGCTTATCATGGGTAAAACAATAAAAAGTTATGTAGGAAAGCTGTGAAATACTATGATTAGTAAGTTTAAAGAAAAACAAGAAGAGAAAGTAGTTGTTTTTGATCTCAGGTTTTTAAGTTAGTATGACATTATAATCTTGATCATTGTTGACTGACTATTAGATATATTTTACGATATGATAATAATTTTTCTTATGTTTATAGATAATCTTGAAAATATTCAAGGACTGCTCGAAATAAATAAAAAAAACATTGAATTGTTAAGAAATTTGGAGAAAAAACCTTTACACTTAAAACTAAGCTCTAAGAAGAAATATCTTCACTACCGTGCTTTATACGTCCAAAAGCGGTCGAATTGATGTGATGAAATAGCATACTTTGAGGATGATAAAATTCAACATTTTGTGTTATTCACCTTTTCCCGTGACTTTCTTGATAGAATAGTAATATACCAATAAATAAATCTTTATTCGTTTTTGTATTGTATTGGTTATTATAGCTATCCAGTATTGTTCTACTGCTGTGCAAAAGCCATCCACTCTTTCTAATGGTCTCAGTCCCTTACTCACATTCCATTTCTTAAGAAAGACATCCAGGTCGGTTGGCAAACCTTGAGTTTAGACTTTTGGATGTTAGTCAAAGACAAAGTCTGTATACACCATAGGTCAAATGAGGAGATTACACATGTCCATAAGCTTACGCTTTAGTGATATGGGCAAAGTGCCCTTAAATAGTTCCTTGATGGACCAGTAACTTTTTCAGGTATTTTCTGTTCGACACGTTATTAATTTGTCTTACCTGGCCCAGTAAGAGACTACTTGGCCCAAGTAGACAATAATATATTTTAAGACGTATTGTATATTCTGTTCGCCTACGTGTACGTTCCTTTTGGAGCTGCTGGTTATGATTTTGGTCTTCAACATTTTTATATGTAGACCAACCAGCATTTGCTCTAGTCACAGCTGTAGGAGAGAACAGGACAATATTATCAGAGAAACGCAAATTACTTAACTTAGCTTCGCTGATGACAATGCCCTTCTCTTCCCATTCGACTGCTAATGTCTGAAAGAAGTGGTGAATAATTTTGGGGACAACGGGACGCCCTGTTTGACTCATTTCTTTTTGAAACATAGGATCTAATCTCTCTAACTTGCTGGAAGAAGTATGTGTGGATTCTATTTTTTGTTTTGTAAGGGAATTTAATTCATTATTCCCCGAGAGGACGCCGGCGTCCGCACACCTATTGTCTTTCTATTGTGTCTCTAATTACGGTATTCAACAGGTAATATTTCTGAGTGTGTGATGCTGGTAAAAGCGTATTGGTTAAGTATATTTATTTCTAAACATTTTGTGTTCCTCATATTAGGAATATAGTTCGCCAAAAAGAATTATACGATTGTCGCAAATATAAAAAATACTCAAGTATCAAAAATTTTTTCTCCTAGTATGACAGTAATACCATATTCAAAATTTTTTGATTTGACCTCATTTTCTCAGGTCGCGCTTTTGTTAGACAGACTCTATTCGGAACGTTTTTGAGGTTGTCGTGACTCACGAAACTATCTATATTGCTCACGACTCGTGAGCAATATAGATAGTTTATAAAATCTTTGGTCTCTAAGGGTAAAACCTATTCAGATTCGTTCTCTGAAATAATATATTCCTTTTTGTGTAATTATTATATTAAGTACCTTGTTCCATAACTATTTTAAAAAATGAGCATGATCTCATAACGGTGTGCTTTGTTCCTAAAAAATGAGTAGAACTTATGAGTCTAAAACATTAGACTAAAAACTATTGTTTTAATCTTAAAAACCAATGTTCCCAAGCCAACTTTTCTTATCGATCGCGTCAATAATTTTCTAGCGTTCAAGAACTGTCAAAACTGGAAAATAAATATTAGTTTTGTAACATTTTTGTTTTGCTTGTTTTATTGCATGGAAATTTTACCTATTCTGAAAAACTAGATGCCAGTGGATGCTAAAACATTTATATTTATTTCATGATGTGGCAAGTGATTGTTTTCCAAGAATTCAACGTATCCTGCTATATTATAAATTATTGGTATAAAAAATAATAATTTTCTTCCTTTTTAGCTCCGAGCCAGTGCCGAAGGATTTTGAAAAGACAACAGAAGTTTTGCCTTTTAATAGATATGGATTGTCATCGATGCAAGAGTTCCGGAAAGCGGAAGAAGAAGTACACCATCAGGAATGGTTAAAGAAAGCTGGTCTTACTAGTGAAGAAATAAAACTATTCCAAGAGAATGAGGCAGGGCTTCTGGATCAACGCAAGAAGATCGAATCCGGGATATTAAAAAATAAATTAGAAGAAATATACAATAAAATCAGTAACTCATTGCACACCATAACAAGGTAAAGTTCATTGTGCAATTTGGTGAAAGGGTCAGAATATTTTGTGATTTAAAACTAAATATTGTGACCCTTTCCCTTTTTGTGATTTAGTTTTATTATGAATTCAATGATTATCTGTGATATTCAATCTGCCCAGTATATCCCATTGCTGGGTGAAGGTCTCTCTCCCTTTTTCACACTCATTAAATACAAAGTACCATTCAATGTTTTTCTCCACATAAGCTTTATATTCAATATTTTTTCAGTGTCAGTACACAAAATGATGAACAGCCTAGCACATCATCTGCAACAACACCCGAAAATCTCATAGAGAGATTGCAGCAGAGACCCATTACATTCTACCCTGAAGGCCACCCAATGAATGAGCTTAAAGAACTGGAACAAAATCTATTTGGTAACATTAAAACAGATATGATACCTCTAACGAAAAGACGCAAACTGCTGCGACGCTTACAGAGGAAGAAAGAGAGGCTACTTCAAGAGAACCCTTTTAACATTGCCACTTTACCGAATATACCGAGGGTTGATCGACCTGGAAGCCTCTGGGATATGAGAGAAATGCCCCGGTTGATTCCTCACACAATCACAAGTCGAGATCAAGAAGAAAATGCAATGGGTCCACATTTACAGACAATGTATACTGTTAGAGATAATAAAATTGTGCGATTAGAACCTGTTCAGGCTGTGCAAGAAGAATACAGGGCTGTGGATATTGTGATGCCTATTAATGAAGCTGAATCACAGCTTTTAGAAGGAACTAAGATGTCTGTTGATGATATCAAGAAGATAGACCGATTCAAGGATTATGAGCCTGGAATACCTTCAAAGGTATGCAATCAATATTTATGTTTTTTTTTTTAATTAAAAAAAGTATTTAATACCTATGATTTAGTTTTATTATTTTTTGTCTAAATTTGTTTCTTTTTTTTGCTCTAGTCTATTAATGATTTCACAAAATTAGTGAAATATTTTTTTATTCCAAGTATAATCCTCAGGACACAAGTTGAACCATCATGGCAGTCACCGATTTTCGGGTGTGGGGGACTGCATATAACCATAGCAACATATTTCACTTATTTGTGTGTGGTTTTTTAATATGTCTATCAGCCTGGTCTACTGCCCTAATATAATCAGCTTTATGTCTCCACTGCTGGGATTTGGGCCTCCTCTCTAGAAAAGGGAACAGGTCATAATCCAACACATGGCTTCATTGGGTTGGATTATGGCGCAATTCCACTTAATGTTTTAGTTTTGGGACATGCCAATTTACATATAATGTTTTCTTTTACCATTTTGAATGCAGTAGTAATGAAATAAATTATACAAAGTACAGCACCTGCCTGGGTTGGAAGTCACGATGTACAAATCTCAGTATTTTTCATTATAAAAGTTTACTCACATTCAGCTACAAATTGTACAAGCACAACTTGTCTCTTATAATAATATAACTTTTTTTTTTATTTCAGGTCTTATATCTAAAGAACATAGCTCCTGGAGTCAGTCAAGAACAACTGTCAGTGCTCTTCAACCAATTTGTGCTGGCCAATGGGGGGCCAGTGGACTTGAGGCTGATGACTGGTCGCATGAGAGGACAGGCTTTTGTGGCTTTCCGAAGTAAGTCCATGTCTTTGTTTGTTATGATTGTTATCTTTCCAACATTTTTGTGCTATTGCGAAACTTGTATGTAAGCTTGCTCTATGCAACGGTTTTATGCAGACTCACGCTATGGACGCTTTATTTTATAATACATGTATAGGGGTTATTATTAATTAACATAGTGTTTAAGAAGATAAAGATAAGATAAAATAATGAGTAATTGATCAAGTTGCTGTTATCAAATAATTTTTATCAATAACTCTACATTTTAAATGCTATCAAAGGCGCCAATAACTTGCGAAATTTAATTGGCTGACAATAACCACATATTAGTAATTGTTGTAAGTATCTGTAATATCTATATATATAAAAGCGAAATAACACTCACCGATTAATCACGAAATCTCAGAAACTACAATACTTACAAAAATAAAATTTGGCAGGTAGGTTCCTTAGAGGGTGTAGACATCTGCTAAGAACGGATTTTACGAAACTCCACCCTAAAGGCGGTAAACCGATTATATCGCGAGCGAAACCGCTGGCAGAAGCTAGTAATTCATATAATTATGTACATCACTAAGCTGCGAGGCGTCCTCCTAATTGACAAGGATCGTACGATGACACGATGCATTCTCGCCACACGATTAGTTCTAGCCTAGTTGTTTGGATCATGGTGGGCCACGCCTGATTTGTAGGTAGAGTCGTGTCACATGACGTGTATCTGATGTAGCTCTACAAGTCTATTTGCCATTTATAATGTATGGAGACCACCCAGATTGGTTTACGTGGCCCACGTGTGCCCAATGTAATTCTACCTTTATAGTGTCCTGATTGAAGCTTGCAACTCATCGCACAAGCACAGGCAATGTTTACTATAATTCGTACGATGGGTTTGGTCGTCCGACCGTACCGATATTTTTTGAGTGGCACCTGGGCACTACTATTTTCACTCCACGACGAGATCGCATCGTGTCATCATATGATCCTTGCCAAATAGAACGATGCCTGAAACTACCCTATAATGTCATACTTATGTTATTCATGAGATTTTCTTCTTGAACAGGTGAAGAGTTAGCTATCCAAGCACTGGAGGAGATCAACGGCACCATTCTGACTGGCAGACCAATCATTGCTGTGTTTGGCAGGAATACCAACAGGATCCAGGAAGATGATAATGACAGATAAATAGATTTTTTTATTTATACACAACACATACTGTTGCATATTTTGTTTTGACCAGAGAAGAAACACATAAGGATGTAGGGTTTTCGACTGGATATAAGAAATAGCGAAAATATTGTTCAAAGTTCTAAAAAATGGTATAATAACGTTTTGCTTATGATAAACAGAGACAACACTACCTACTCTGACGTCATACGACAGTAAAGTTGCAATGACTTCACGCTATTCAGTATAAACACGTTTTGTGTGTTATAAGGATAGAATAAAAAACATAAACCTCCTTCTGGCGCAGTCGGGTAATAACTCCAAAACTGCGTAATTTCTCCATTTTTAACCGACTTCGAAAAAAAATACATACAGACGAACAAAGAACCTTCTCCGGTTCTTTGTTCGTGTGTATGTATTTTTTTTTGTATGTTCTCGGTCGATTGTGGAACGATTTTGAAAATTTTGTTCCCAATACCAATACCAACAAAAGGGGAAGGGTTATGTATAAAAATTTAACCGGTGCAAAGCCGGAGTGGGTCACTAGGTAGTGTAATATACTATGCTGCTAGGTAAGATTTAATCAAGTTTATGAGTATAGAGAAGGTACTAAGAAATGTGCAAATTGCATTTTTTTAATGCAATACAACGTCAAGGATTTTCCAGGTACCAGGTACAATAAACGAATTAAACTAAACTATTATTATTAACAAATAAAAAAATCGAATTAGGATGAAATCCTGACATTTTACAAACTGAGCGTAATGCACAATTATGGCTGTACTGCATATTTGTGTTAACTCATTTTCACATTGATTTAATTAACGTAATAATTATGCTGGCTAAACACGATCCAGTTAGGAGCTTGAAACGGTGCCCGGTAAACTTAAACTTGATGGTAGCGTTCCTCATGGCTGTTTTAATCTTTAGCAAAATGGTTTTTAAAGCTGGAGCACTTTTAATGTAACAACTCAATCGTATCACAACGTATAACAAAAAATGTTGTTTTTATGCTGTGAAAATGAACTTCTGAACCCCAGAATTATGTGCATTGTCATCAACATCAGAATACGTAGAAAGGATTTTTTAGGTTTCTGTTTTAAATTATGATATCTAGTTATTTGAAACCTAAGGCCTACTTTCCATGGATGCGTAGCTTCATAGATGCGAATTCGTCATTCTACGCTTGGTGTACGCCTGCTCACAGCTTACGTACAAAACTATGAAACTGTCGACGGAGCGGCAACGTCGTATCGTTAGGGCGTGGACATCATGAATACGTCACGGCGCCGCCACCGTGCAGCGTCACAACGCCGCCACCGTGAGGCGGCGCAGAATAATACGTCTTTTGCGGTCCATATCAAGATAAAAACTGAACGATGGTTGTTGTCTTGTGCCCGCGGTGCAACGTACTCGGCACCGTAGACATGTGTCCACGCCCTTACCGTTTCCTGGACAGAGTGAAGCTATGCGTCAATGGACAGTAGGCCTAAGTCGTAGCGAAGCGACAATTACATTAAGTTGTGCTTTACATCTAATCGAATTATATATAGCGTAGTATCAAATTAATGTAACCTAAGTAATAGTATTATTATTGTTGCATAAACTATAGTCACTTATTTAAAATGATTATACTCAATTATGAATAAATCAAATTGTGTGGCTATTGTCTCAAAGTTATACCTATAGAAAGTGTATATTATATTGTGTAGCATTACCAGTATTTATTGATTCCCCTGCTTAGTATTCAATTAATTTAATAGAATGTGTTTCGTCTTTAGTATGCTATAAGAAAATATATCTTGATTATAATAAATATAAAAACCTATGTGTATTTAATGCTAAATATTACCTAAGTGTAGGTACTTATTCATCTACTGTATACATGAAATTCATCATAGATATAAGACATGAATATTTAGGTTATGTGATGCAACCAGGGCCTCAAGTCTGCTATTACAATAGTGTCAGAATCGTCTATCATTGATTTCATCATGGTGGATTTTGACAAGTTTGGTAATCTACTAAAATAATGGCGTCACTATGACTTGCCCACAGTCAATCACTGCCACACCATTGAAAGACATGGTAATTTCGTAATGACAAATGAATTTCTTACTCATGGGATAATCTGCTAACATTTTGTCAGTTCCTTTGATTAGTGACTTACCATTAGATTTGTCTGAATACGACAAAGTCATTCTACCACCATTCGTTTACGAGACCAATAACCGACCAATGATCGACCATTATAATTTAGCAGATTAAGAACTGTTAACCAAAATGACAATGGGATTGTGTTGGAATGTCGAATTTACAAAAATAGCAGACTTGGGCCCCTGTTAGATTGGTTGTAAAATAAAATGAGCCTCTGTCTGTCTGTCCTTTAGTGCTTATCAGCTTCAATCCATTTTGGATTATTTATTGCTAAAGAGGTCCCATTATTGAATGGTGTGTTTTGACGACGATTGAGTTTGACGAAGTGACAATCGTACTAACGAACAGACAAATATGCTGGGTTTCATATAGGCGAGGAAAGGACTTATAAGTGTTTTGATACGAATTTGCTGCATCTCTATTGTACAACGTACCGACGTTTTAATGAATTATTTTTCTTTTTTTCGTATTATTATTATACTCGGTTAAGCTCTAAAGCGGCTACGGTGGCGGAAAATATCTGTATGCGGTTCCTTACGACCAAATAATAAATTAGTGCTTCAAACAGCAGTTTATATTATAAAAAAAAATGTCGCTTAGGTTCTCATCGAAAAGAGTGAGAGATTCTACCAAGCGCTTATTCTTCTTCATACAAATTAATATTTGAAACTTTACCTTTAAACCTTTTCATTTTATAACCACCGTTTTATTTTTAATTCCATTTGTTGTTTAGTACAAAGATAAACACAACAAGTACCCAATTCTTTAAGTAGGTATGTAAGCAGACTTTGCTAGCAGTCTGAAGTAATTAGGGTCAACGCTGGAGGAAAGGAAGAAAAATTACCGACATACACCCATTTACAAGCGAGAGATTGTTACGCGTGTGTTTCGATATAAACGGTAACAAACTGCTCTGTAAGACAAAAGCGCTCCATCGACGCGCGTTTCTAAAACGCACGTTGACGGCATTTAAAAAACGTTGTCTGCACAGGCCCTAAATTGAAAGCGCCCTTATTGTATTTTCTTTGAGTGGGAGTATTTCGATGGCATAATAGCGATTTGCCATCATGTATGTATTAATAATTTGGTCAATGGTGAGTTGTATCCAGATAAAATAAGCTGCGGGCGGCTTACCGTTAAAGCCGTAGTCGCGAAAATGTTTGTAGCTGTAGACATAGGTTCTCGTAGTCATTCTGTGCAATACCAATGTTAGTGTTCTGAAATTATGTAATAAAAAAACGTAGTTTCAAATAAAATCACTGAAATGACGTAAGTACGTTTAGTAACAAAACAGGCACTTATTTAATATATTTCTTGACTAATTACATTACATTTAAGACTAACCATTTCTGATATTGAATGAAAATAAAACTTATTAGATGTCTAAAAGTATCTTTTATTACTTTTTAAACTTTACACAGAAAACATTTCACCACAATCTCCAATAATATGAAGTCTTATCGCTACGAACCTGTGTAAAGTAATTTAAGTAAACCACTATTGCACATTCAATGTGTCGCTACATTTATATTTATACAGTATTTTACAGTTGTTACATTTCACAAGAGCGTATCAATAATTGTAATTTAAACCTTATGTCAATAAAATTAAAAGTTACATTCGCGCGACCTTTAATTTACAATGGTTACACTAACATTATGAGAACGATTTTTTTTTACACTAACTCGCGTGAAAATCTTGGGTTTTTATAATAATATAGAATGTATTGTATTGGTAAACTTGAAAATTCTAACAGTACTGATAATGTCCCAATATATTTGTTATGTGAGTTCTTCAACTCTGCCCCCGATAGTAAAAAAGACGCATCTAACATTTTTTCCGGATTTGAGTTAAAAATACAGGCAGATGCGCCTTTTTTTTCTGATTCCGGAAATGTATATAACTCAAATCCGGAAAAAATGTTAGATGCGTCTTTTTTACTATCGGGGGCAGAACTTACATCCTTATTTACTAAGATTATAATTATCAATATCTTAAATTATTCACTTTGAAAAGGCAAATTGCAGACTGTTCCTTACTTTAACATTTTGCGGAAGCTGAAAAGGTTTTCGCTAGCGTCATATTTTATTTTAATTACAAACTAAAACTAGTTTAATAGTTTATCATTCTAAATTTTGCTTAGGACCTACTTTAGAATTACATATGTAGATTTACAGAAAATCATCACTGATTATAATTATCTATTTGAATAACTAAACTGAATACAGAAGAATGGAACTAACATTTAAAAATTCCTATTGAAAAAAACACGATAAATGTCTGATATCAAACCCATACCCTCATAAGTCGACCGCTAAGACTGTCTCATTAGTCTATTGGTAGACATCATAGCACACTACTGTAATAAAATTAATTCTTACACAAGTAAACTTTATAAGCAGTCTGTTTTCTGCAATTTCACTTGCCACATCAAACCAAAGACACTGTTAAAACTAACAAAGTTTCCACTTTTTAGTCTTTGTTTACAAAACCGTATTATGAAGTACTAGCTGCTGCCAGCGACTTCGCCCGCGTGATAATAGAAAATTATCCTAAAGGAACATATTCCCTGGATAAAATGTATCCTATGTGCTATTCCAGGACGTGGACTACCCGTGAACCAAGGTTTTGCGTATATACAAACTTTTGCGTTTATAATATTAGTAGGATTCATGAGCACAGGTTTTCCTGAAATTACCGTTTTTTTCTTGTGCAGGTCGATGAATACACTTTGATACTTTTTCTTCGTCAGTTTCTCGGTTTGAGGAATGTCTGGAGATGACACTGTCTTTTGTTAGTAGTACATATTGGTTTCAGAGCCTGCTTTGAAACTTATGGGAGTAATTTTTTTTTTTCTATGATAACCCTATCTCTCTCTAAAACTGGAACAAAAATTGTTCAAAACTGTCATAATACGGGAACGGTCGTTTAAAGTCCTCTCCAGCACGTCGCGTTAACGCAGCGTTCACTGGGCGTCCTTGTTAGAGGACTTGCGCCGTCTTTTGACGACGCGTTTTGGTGACGATCATTCATTTTCTTTCTTCGGTTGTGGCTCCTCCTCTGAAATAGGAAGAAAAATACGTGAGTTTTAAGGCTCGATAATATAATGCATAATCAAATCTTATAATGTTTCCATTGTTAGGATTCGCACTTCTCTATGACAGGGTATGGGCCGTAAACTACCACGCGGGCCCAGAGCGGGATAGTGAGTGTGTTACATGTCTTTCAATTTTTGGTGTTAGAATAATATGACGATTGCCTCACAATGTTTTCCTTGAGTGCTCGATTACATTGCCACATGTTTGTGTTTGCGCGAGCGATGACGCGGGCCGCTGCTACAATGTACAACGAATCGCCCAACGCGCCGCGCTCCGTAAACACGGCCTTATTGTTTTGAGACTAGGTAAAGCGCCTGCCTGGGTTTCAACCCACAACGTACAAGCCGTAAGTCGGGGCCGTTGTCATTGGGCCACCACTGCTGGTTGCTGTAGCATTAAGGTTTATTCTCAGAAAGGTCCTTGTTGCCTCTCAAATGACCGCTGACCACTGCTCGACCATTGTTTGACTTCCATTTATAAAAGAGTAGGTTTCCCATCACAACTTTGGACCACTGTTTTATCTCCTTGGGGGGTAAATTTTGGAAAATTCTTTTTTAACATATTTATATTACTGTTCAAAATTTCAGCATTCTAGGTCTAAGTATTTAGGCTGTACATAGAGAAATCAGGATTTCGAAAGTTGTGGAAGTTTATCGTAAGCACTGGTTACAGGAGCTAGACTTAGTAAATGACGTGTAAGTAGTTTTTTTTAGTTGGGAAATCATCCAATGACTTCTCCCGCTCTTGAGCGGAATGGGAGGGCGTTACAGAGTGACTAAAACCCACTCCTGTCCCTTGTTTGGTTTCGTTCCAGAACCCCGGGGTACACTCTCCATGGCCCCAATAGGCTTCGACCCTGCTGGGCCCCTTCGGTTAGCTAACAAGTCTTTGAGGCGCGCGTGTAGTTAGTAGGATGGGCACATACGTTTCCCGTCGTGCATGGGGTGGTGCGGCGGCTGGTGGTGGTGCATGGGGTGGTGCGCGTAGTGGTCGGGCGCGGCGGGCGCGGGCGGCGCGGCGTAGTACGCGGCGTGCTGGTAGGCGCCCGGGAACGTGCCCGCGTAGCCGCCGTAGTAGCGCCCTCCGTACGCAGCGCCGTATGCACCTGACAAGTAAAACATACGTTAGCGTTACATTTATCGCTCTTTAAAAAAAAACCGTGTACGACTGCCTTCCAAAAAAGAATGAGGTTATCAAATGGTCTGAATTTTATTTTTAACATTGAAAAAATATTTCTCGAGCCTTGGCGTTTGTAAAATGAAAGTTAAGAACAGTAACGAAATGACATTTGTCTATATATTAAATATAAAAATACTCTCAACAATATTGTAAATAAAAATTAGACTTCACTTAGAGGACAGCGAAAAAATTTCTCCCGCTCTAGGTAAAGCAACAGAGATTTTAGCATTGTGTATTAAAAATGGTCCTAAAAAGAATGAGTTATGATGGATTTTTAATTTTATCTTATATGCAATAGTTTTTGTTTTTCCAAAAAGTGTAAGTAATGTAGGTACCTGGAGGAGGCGGTGGGCCGGCGTGTGGAGGGCCCGCGTGGGGCGGCGCGCCTGCGCTGGGGTTGGGCGGCATCATCATAGCTGGAAAAAATATCTGTATTTGAATCTTTTTCTATTAAAAGACATATCGCTTACCATCAGGAGAGAGTGCGAACAACATCAAACGCGAGTCAATGCATAATAATAAAAAAAGAGAGTCGGACGGGAATATTTCTTTCATAAAGCAAGGCAACGGAAATAAGTATAACGGTATGTATACCTGTTCAGTAGCAACTATAACTTATTCGCGTTAAGAAAATAGTGAGTCATCGTTATCACTCAGCTTAGCCACACTCCTTAACTAATTAGATCATAGTAGATTAGAAAGCCGTGTTCACATTGACGACGCGTCTGCTGTCTGAAGGGTCTTTTATCAATTTTGAAAATAAATACCTTATTCATAAAAATAAAAGCGAAAATTGTGATGATTCTGATTATATTTTAAAATAACTACTTATTATTTATTTATAATAAAAAATCTGTCTAATAATAAGTTTGCTCTATTATTAATGACTTATTTTTTATGCAAGTATAAATTTACTTTTACAGTTGCACCAATGAGTTACTATTTTCTTAACGCTAATATATTAGTAATTCTGTAAATTATAATTAAAGGCGAAACGCGCACATTGATGTACACCATATTCCACTCATGTTCACTCAATAGCTCTCTGCGTATCAGAACAAATCTTTCGAACAAACCTGCAACCTTTGCAGTTTGTTATTATTATTATTATACATCACCGTGTTTTAACAGTTTGACCGCTTTTTTGTTTTGTTTTGTCATTGTTATTTGTTGTAATTCTGTGGACACGGATTGTATCTTTGTACTTGTTTTTGTTTTTTGGATAATCCGCCGGAACTGGTATTGTTGTTGTTGCGAACCAGGCCATGTTACCTAGTACGTATATTTAAAAAGTGAGACACTCACGGTGATGCGGCGGCGAGGTGATGTGCTGCGGCGGGTGCTGCGGCGCCGGCGCGGCCGGAGCGCCCGGGCCGCCCGGCCCACCCGGCCCGCCCGGGGGCGCGCCCTCCTTCAGCTCGGGCTTGATGACGGGCTTTTCTTCTTTACGTTCACCTACCGAACATAAGATACATTATGAAAGATATCCTAATACCTTATTATGAATCTACACTAATACTAGCGATCCAGGTAGATGTTGTCCTGCCCGAAAACAGTCTTTTTGTCAGACAAAAAATTGAGAACCTGGTTGCAGCCCACCTACAATGTTCAATTTTATTTTCAAACCATCCTGAGACTAGTAAACCAAAAAACCCCTTGAAAAACATACCCTCAATTTCCGGCCCA
The DNA here is from genome assembly GCA_958295575.1 of Leucania comma. Taxonomy (NCBI): domain Eukaryota; kingdom Metazoa; phylum Arthropoda; class Insecta; order Lepidoptera; family Noctuidae; genus Leucania; species Leucania comma. The sequence goes on along the minus strand of OY282477.1, from coordinate 13,287,452 downwards.
TTGCTAGCAGCAGCATCTTCAGGTTCCTTCTCCTTAACTTCAGGCTCTGTCTTCAACTCAGTCGTGACTCCTTCAGCCTTCACCTCCGTGGTGGACACCTTGTCTACCTGTGTGGGCAGGTTAGGCCCGTTGGTTTCCGCCTTGATCTGAGTCTGGTCTTGTTCCATTGGCTGTAAAAGGGTTATGGATAAGGTTATGCAGAACATCTATGCAAAATTCTGGAATTTTATGTTCATTATTGACTGTTTATTTTCTGGCCGGTATAAAACATTTGACGTCAAAATGACTTTTTGGCTGTATGGCTGGGACGAAATATTGTGTTCGACAGCGGGTCGTAAGCTTAATTGTCGCTGCAATGAATGGTGACGAGGTCAGTCCGTGTAAGCGTGGATATCTAGATAAATGTGCTAGATCATCTTTAGGGAGTCCAATCCCGCACCTTTTTTGTGGGATCAGAAACGCGGGATTACCAATGCGGAATACCGCACATCTGCAGTATTTTTTTAATATGTATTCATTAGAATAGACGTGTGCTAGAAGCTCGATCACCTCGTCCTTCCTGTCGACGTTGAGCGGCTGTGTGTTGGAATTGACGCCGCGTCGCATCTGCTCCTGCGCTCTCTCTACCATGCGGGCGAACGTTTCCTCGTCTACAGCTGGTTTGCAGTGCTGCAATGATATAGAGCAGTCATGTCAAAGATACGGCCCGCGGGCCGAATCCGGCCCTCGGGCCATTTCGTTACGGCCCGCGATCACAATATATCACAGATAAATGAATCTTGTTTTTTAGAGATTGTAGACTGCACTCAATGCCTCTGCGGAGCTCGCAGGTTTAAAAATACGCGCGCTTTACTTAAAAGTAATTTCAAAAGTAGCGCCAGACTAGACGAGTGAAAGAGTGTTACTGTTATGTAATACTGTAATATGCTCTATATTATAGAGCATATTACAGTATTACAAAACATGTCAGGTGAATAAGAGGGACCGCAGTGGTAACGGCCCCGAATTGCCAGTTGTACGTCGTGGTCTTGACTCGAGACACGCAGTAAACAACGGCGACAATGTCAAAATATACAGTTGTTTAAAGCACTATTATTTCGCGAGATTCAATAAATCTGGTTTAGCAGTGGTACATGAGTCCACTTAAGTAGAAAGTACGATTAGACAGTTGACATGGAACAAATCAAATTTGTAAGAATTCGCATACCTTCTTCAGTTCTTCCTGGAATGCTTCGCTGCTCTCGATAAACTTGCGCTTCTTGGCTTCGAATTTCTCTTCGATCTGCTGCAATTCATCCTCTAGCTTCTTCTGATGCATCGTCAGGGACTGTACTTGTTTCTTTAAGATCTGCCGATTTATATTAAAAAAAATGTTTAATGACACACTATGACTATGAGTAATTCTTGTATCGTGGGTGATAAACAAAAACACTTCTTGAAATTATTACGAATCTGAACCGGACGAAGTCGCGGGCACAAATTAGTATTAATTATTTGGATAACTATCTATAAGTTAACATTATCAGCCATCAAGCAAAATAAGTTCATAACTGGATCATAATAAGGAAAGATAAGGGCCAACGCTGCGCACCCGTCGAGTGACGTCGCGCGTGTGTCGTTTGCGGCAGTGGATTATTACCTACGCAGTGTCGCTAGCTTTTAATGTATTATTACGTAGCAAAACAGGCGCGGGGCGCGGCTGCCCGCGACGGGTCACTTTTGTATGAGACCACGAGGTCGCCCATTTATCGCAGCGCGAGCCTTAAGGTTATGATCTTTCTTACCTGCATCCTCGCCGTGGTCACGACAGAGCGCACGTCAGGCACGACAGTGTCGGAGAATATCTCGTTGATCAGGCGGTGGTTGCGCAAATATCTAGCGTAAGACACATGCTTCACTGAAAGGCCTTCGTCTTGATCTGAAAATGGGATACAAATGATTTCAGTACTAATCATCGTCTTCTTGCTCTTGTTACTTAGTGTCGGCGCAATGTTATTTTATGGATGATAATAAGTATACCACTAGATGAAACAGTTGGTTTCATTTAGTACACTTCTATAAATTGTCTAGATATGTTGTCACTAACGATTTCCGAAATAAAAGCTTATTTTGAGCTAGGTAGTGTTTTTTTTTTATATGATTGTCAATTGTCTTTTTGTTAAAGATTTTTGTTTTCTTCTTTTTTGTTAGTTAAATAAAAGAATGTCTAGATATTCTTGCTTAAAATCTGTATCGAAGGAAGAGGACATTGAGTAATTTCTATGGTGTATTCCAATGTCTTGATTGGTATGCATACTATTGGTACGTACCCCATTTACATGCATATTGGGTCAAAGAATTTTTTTGGTCATGGTTAACCTTACAAATCAATTTTATTCTGATCAGAAAAATTTATCAACATACCTTCTTCATCCTCAGCAGGTTGTATATCAATTCTTCTGTCTTGTTGCTGCTGTTCCTTCTGAGAGCTGCCCTTCTTGCTAGTGCTTTCTTCTTCAAGATTACCTACTGCTGACACAAAGTATGTATTAGGGAATGAGTCAAATGGGTCGAGACGCGTCAAAGCTAACTAGCGTCGCATCTTTGGGTTATGCCAAAATGTGCCAAAAAAAAAACCGACACGTAACATTCTCGCGTTTATTCCGCCAGAATCGCATATTCAAATATTCCATCTCATCAGCTCTTGTCACATATGGGGATTTAAGAGCTGAACAAGATGGAGTACCCAGTCGCAAAGACGACCCTGGTGAATACGACACGAAAACACTCGTCAGATCAATCAAAAAAAAAAAAGCAAAGGATGTGCCAAGTGGTTTAATGATTATTTTTTTCCTAAATTCATAGTAATTACTTACATCAAAATTTCGAATAAAAAAAATAAAAAAAACTCAATGTAACATGGACTGTTGCTGGTAGCTACATTTTGGCATACTTGAGATACTTCATAAACATAATGCTTTGATGTGTATCGACAAAAATGTAAGTGAAAATATATTATGAAGCGACATTGATGCGTGAAAGATGCATTTTAAAACTGAAAATGTTTTTCATGGTGCAATTTATGATAGTTTCCGAGTCTCTTTACTGAGGTATTATAACGTGTAAAGCTAAACATACATTCTATGCAACACTTTTAACACTTATTAGAATAATATTTTTTAAATATTTTTGTAAGTGTAGTTTTTAATTGTTCATCAAACAGTAAGCAACAACATTGCCAATAAATAACACAGAAAAGCGCCCACATTAATTTAAACACTGCAGAAAAATATTAACATTTGAAATGGCAACACTAACAAAAAAAAAAATAAGGTTGCCCATGTGGGCAAAAACTACACAGATCATGCATTTTTTCCCTTACCTACAGCTTTATTTTTCGCCGCAATATAGGCTAAATACGCGGGAGAGTTGTGGTAGGCCTTCAGACTCTTTTCATACTCCAACTGTAGTCAGATGAGCCCCGTGCGTGCATTATATGAGGTGGCGTGCATGTGAAGGACAAAATAGCGTTACTTGATGTGTGCGGGTTAGTCACGGTTTGGATTTTGACGTGGGTGGACGTGTTTATCGATTATTATTTATATCTGCGAGGGAATCACGAGACATCTTTGGCAGACAATGTATGAATAATAACGATTTTTTTTTAAAATATTTTCAGGTATAGGGTTCCGACTTTTTGAGACGCATTATATTCCAGTCCAATTAAAAATATAGTGCGTATTGGAAAAAAATAAAAAAAATATATTTGCATTCATCCAGGAAGTTCAGCCCTGGCTGTTCTAGTATTTTCTGTACCACTAGAGCAAATGACAAAGTTAATTAATACATTAGATGCCCTACCACAAGCTTTTAAAGCGATCCATTTGTTAAAAGAGTTATATTGTAGAGAATTTATTTTTTTATTATTATGGAAAAAAAAAACTTTTATTATTCTCTATACTTCCAATAGCCCTTGATCATCGGCTGGCGACGCCATTGGCTGCATCTCTCTTTCTTGCTCACTAGTTTGACATTTTAAAGCAAGGTTCTACTTTTTGAACTTTTTTAAACCTCTAGAAATCCACAAATATAAAAGAGAACACCATGAAAAATTATATTATTAAAATTGACTATATTATGACCAAGCGCCGGGCAAAAATCGAAACATGATATAAATTAGTTGGCTCGATAAAAAATAATCACGAATCTGACCCTAATTTACGATTTCAAACGTGTGTATCTACGAGATTGTCACGGTCATATTTGAAAGTTATAAAAAAAAGCTTACATTTTAAAAGTGCCTTGCAAAAACAAAAATCTTAAAAAGTTGTTTTTATTTTTTTATTTAAAAATAAAACCGCTTTGGGGCCGCAAAGTCGCCATAGACCCGGGCAGATTCATACAAAGTACTTAATGACTACAGACCGCCCTTAACGTCACGGTTAGGCCTCAGTTATGTGGAGGAGGGCGAAATGTGTACTGTAGTTACATGTTTGCCCAAACCTTCTGGGACTTAACACATAGAGTTACATTACTTGTGGGATATTTTAGGCATTTAAGATTCAACAAAAATGATTAATGACAGGTCCACACACTTCAAAATCCAGGACAAATAATCTATCAACACAATTCTCCAACCCGGGAAGGGAACGGACCACAGTTCTTTTAGTAATGGACATAATGGCTGTACCCAAGTGCGGTAATATACAGTGGCTTCAATGGTACCTAGCAGTGGAACATGATGGCTGATGTTTTCACACAATGGTAACCAATGGTTGTGTGTGATGCTTTTGCTGTTTTAGTGCCTTTCAAGGGATTTTAATTTGTGATCTTTGAAGGGTATCTAAGATATTATTTGCACTAAAGTGATTATAGATTTAACCTAAGATTTAATTTAGTATTTAGTGAGGAAAAATCACAATATTTAATTATTAATATTTTTTGTTAAAATAGGGCTATATTTTGTTTGAAATGAATGCAGGAAAACTACATTACAGAGATAGAATTTTCTAATTATTGATAAAATACTATGTAAAAATGCAAATAGCCCAAAATTTTTCTACTATCCATTTAGTTTCTATTTATTAAAAAAAAAAAAAAAAAACTAAATGCTATTATTGCACCCATACATTTCTATAAAAGTTTTGTCACTATTTTGGTGTACAATCAAGTTTATTCTAATCTATTCTAAACACAAAACAGCAAGAGCTAAATTTCAAAACCCTGTGTTAAAATCAAGCACTGTTGCAATGGTGTGGATTATGCACAAATTGGTACCCAAGGGTATAAGGTTCATTATTGTACCTCTGGTCTTGTGAGCCAGCCATTGTATATAGGCGGGCGACGATTGGTAAGCTTTCAACATTTCTGTGTACTGCGCCTGAATGAAAGAGTTTTGTCAAGTTTTGTGACCCTCTTGGGTCAATATTTGTTACTTATTTATTAAAAATGTATGGTAAATGCCATTGCATTTGAATTGATATCATATTTCATGATAGGTGGACTTTCTTGTATGTTGTGTTGGATGGTTCACCTGATGGCTCTGCCATCATACAAGCAGGCAGAAAAGTCACCAAAGAAAAAAAAACCTAGACTTCCTTCAGACGTGAATTAATATCACACAGGACTTTTGTTTTTAATTTATCTTTATCGTTATTAGGTTTTTGGAATGTACAGTAGTTTTCAGTGATCCTGTCGTTAACTTTGCTACACGGAAATCTATTTAATGACTGTTTGCTATCATTTTATTACGATAAAATTGAGTTTTAGGACAGAATCAGGTTGAAAAATACCATACACTGCACTTAGGCCCACAATACTAATATCTGATGAAAAGAAAGATATCCATACCTTCTCAGCCTCATACTCATCAACATATCCAGCCTTTTCTGTCTCAGGCAGGTCCCTCCACATGCCCCCAATAATTCTGCCAATCTCCCATAGCTTTAGATCTGGGTGGGCAGCCTTCACTGTGTCCCATACTCGGCGGGAATATCTCATATACGGCATTAAGGGCTTTTCTGGTGGTTTTGGGGGCTTTGGTAGGCCCGCACCCTGGAATATATGAATTGAATTAGTTTTTGGCATTTGTTTTAGATACAAAATGCCTGGAATAAAATAGTTTTTAGTGCACGGTAATTTTGAAAGACCGGAAATTTCAGACTCTACAATAAGGCGACACTTCCATGAACGAGTGTTTCTCGCGATATTATGGTCTTACTGTTTGATTCTTTAACAATTCTGTGGACAGGACGATTTTGTTTGGGCGATTTCTCCGTTCGTAGAAGTGGTGCCTAAAGATTTCTTCCTAAAACTACAACACAAGAAACCAATATTCAATCACAGAGACTCAAAACTACTAAGTAAACACACAAAATATTACCCAATGTACTCGACTCACCGCGCCGGCACCTTTGCCGATCTTCTGCGGCTGAAATCCAGGATGTGAATGTACCGTGGATACAAATGGACTGGTCTTATCATCCTTAGCGGCAGTGGCGGTGGCGCCCACCGCTGCTCCGGCGGCGCGCCGCGCGACCTCTGCACCGAAACGCTGTTGCTGGGGAGAGTGCGGCCATCCGCCGTACCCCCCCTGGTGGCCCACCGAGGGACCACCTTGGTATTGCGGGTGGTGGTACTGGTATTGGTTATGGTGCGGCGGCGGTGCATTCATACCGCCTTCAAGCCAAGCAGCGGGGCGGCAATACAATGAAAGAAAAAAAAAACAAAAAGCATAAGGGATTGGGACAGGACGGGCGGGGCAAACAAAAGATAATCAATGCAACAACATCTAAAAATCAAATCATAATGTTAAGTGGAAGTGATTAGTGTGAGCGAGCAGTACTAGCATAGTATTTAGTAGGCTTAATTAGCATAAAGAATCAAGAATCAAAGAACAGACTGGTGTGAGACGATGACTTGTGATGTGAAAACGAGAAAATTTTTGGTGCAATTACAATTTTAAATCCCCACAGAGTACCTATATCCAAAACAGATGAGGGTGTGAGAACAATTTTGAAAATAAAAGTAAATCAGATTGTAGCATTACCTTTCATCATACCGAAACTCATGGGGGGCCCCGCAATCATGTAGTCTGTTTCAACATAACAAAACATGAAACAAAACCAACATAAGAGTAAAATGTATTCTAATGCGTAAAGAACAAATTAAGAGAAAATAAAAAGTATGTTACTAATGCATATACTTTGAAATAAACAAGCATAGAATTGGAATCATGCTGCCAAGGGTCATAACAGCAGTTAGGTACCAGCAATACCAACAACAGTTCTCAGCCCTGCTAAGCTTGCAAAGGCATCGAATTCAGGTATACAGGTTATACATAGTTAGTATCTAACAACATTCTAGAAATAATATTAATCAAACATTCAAAGAGAACAGTTTCAAATGCTATAACTCTTTGGCCAAACTGTTATCTATGCTTTGCTATTTTGTTTTACATTCTAAATTTAAAATCGTGTGTATGGAATACAAACGCGGATTGCTCTGCGGGCTTGGCATCGACATCGATGTGTTTTGTTTGTAACTGTTTGGTGCAGCCATGGCACGGAATCACTCTGAAAAAGATACAGTAACTTCTAGGTGATGTTAGAGCACGAACTTAAGTTGATTCAATTTTGCAATTTCCATCTGTGTCATAGTATTCAATTAAAATATTCATAAAAAATAAAAAAAAATTGGCCGTATGAATAGTTTCAGGACAACTTATAGTCGTAGTTCTTAACTTTAATTCAGTCGTATTATGTACAACGTAGAATATAGTAAAAGATAAATAAATTCGTCTTTCAGAAAAGTAAATCTCAATGGGGACGAATACCGGCCAGTTTGTAACCATGAATTGTATCAATTCCTGGCTAGGTGACAATGTTTTAAATACTGCTGCACGACTTACCTGCTGCTATCTATGTAATTCACGAGTTTATTATATTCAATAACCTGAAATCAGTAAAATAATTCTATTTAATCAAAACAGGGCAAGCGTCACTTTCCAGTAAGCAAGACGCCATGTTGTTTCTACATTGACACAATAATGACATTTCATTTGGCGTTTTAGCACAGAATATATAATAGTACCTTGTTTTAGTCGATTGTCAATAATGTCAACTAATATAAGGCGCCCATTATACGGTCAATCAGTGCCATCAATCACCATCAATCAATGAATGACAAAGAACGATTTTTGAATGACGGTGAGTACTATCATTCCAATTTCTTTCATGATACGTCATGATTGATGGCAATGATTGACGCTTGTATCACCATGTATTGGGAGCCTAAGTGTTATACAAAGAGTAGTGTTATAGCAGGCAACGCTGCGTGCAGCAGTTGCGATAATGTGGCTTACATTGATTTTTTCACATTACAAAATCTGGCGACTAGATTTTGTAATGTGAAAAAATCAATGTAACTTACAATATCTTTTCAACGTCACATCGAAGTAATTTGGTAATGACAGCGACGACATAAATCGCTAAGGATTTTTACTATAAGCAGTAATTAATTGTCGTCCAAATAAAAAAAAAAGTGGGAAATATTATTCAATTATTGATTACTTAAATAGTGAATGTGAATAAACACTTATTTTTACCCGACTGCGCCAGAAGGAGGGTTATGTTTTTCGAGAGTATGTATGTATGTATAATTGTTTGGCACGCTCTGCAGCCTGAACGGCTCGATGGATTTAATTTTGAGAGGTGTCGTTAGATTCGTATTTACTGTGAGAGTGACACTGCGTATATCAAAATAAAAAAAAACAAAATGGCGGGTTTTTGGCGCCAAATTAAAATGTTTGGCACGCTCTGCGGCCTGAACGGCTCGATGGATTTTAGTTTGCGAGGTGTCGTTAGATTCGTAATTACTGTGAAAGTGATATCGTAATAAAATAAAATTAAAAAAATAAAAATAAAGAAATGGTAATTTAAAAAACTAAAAAACCCGACTGCTTTTCTGAGTATTCAAGAAAAAGCCCTAAAACAAGAAAGTCGTTGTAGCAGTCGGGACCCATTACATCATAGATCTAGTGACTAGACGGCTGACTTTCTAGAATGGGTCCCGACTGCTACAACGACTTTCTTGTTTTAGGGCTTTTTCTTGAATACTCAGAAAAGCAGTCGGATTTTTTAGTTTTTTAAATTACTATTTTTTTATTAATGATAGATCTTAGCTTAATGATAATTATTGATGTTTATTGACAAGCCGATTTCTTCTGTTTTGATGTTGATAAATCAAAAGAATTAATTACTTTGCGACAACTTCATTTTATTGATTTATTTTTAAGCCAACTTTTTTACGAGCAACTTGTTAGATTTGTAACACTATCGCTAGCTTTAAATCACCGCTTATAATATATACTGCTGCAATCATCTACAAACCGTTTTTAAATCACCAATTAGACCCCGTACCAAAGTTTCTGCGTGTGTGTGAACGATACTTTAATGACTAGTGATGAGACACCTAGATTCAAACGTAATAATCGTCTAATTAGTACCAGTGTTGCTACCGTAAATAATTGAAGTGGGTGTTAAGACGGTTAAGACAAGAGCGCGAAATTAGAAAAAGTAAAAATGTTTCTTTTTTTTAACCTAAGTTTAATATTATAAAAATAGCTATAATTCACTATCACTAACAGTTAGCCTGTTTTACTAGAGTCTGTCTAACGAAAGCGCGACCTGGAGTTTGTTTTTTAAATTAAATTGGCAACATAATGTTGCCGTCAAAAGCACGTCAAAGTCTATGATGCAATTGTCAGTATTTTGTCACAAAGATTGATTTTAAAAATATAATTGCTTATCATGGGTAAAACAATAAAAAGTTATGTAGGAAAGCTGTGAAATACTATGATCAATAAGTTTAAAGAAAAACAAGAAGAGAAAGTAGTTGTTTTTGATCTCGAGTTTTTAAGTTAGTATGACATTATAATCTTGATCATTGTTGACTGACTATTAGATATATTCTACGATATGATAATAATTTTTCTTATGTTTATAGATAATCTTGAAGATATTCAAGGACTGCGTGAAATAAATAAAGAAACATTGAATCGTTAAGGAATTTGGAGAAAAAACCTTTACACTTAAAACTAAGCTTTAAGAAGAAAATATCTTCACTACCGCACTTTAAACGTTCAAAAGCGGTCGAATTGATGTGATGAAATAGCATACTTTGAGGATGATAAAATTCAACATTTTGTGTTATTCACCTTTTCCCGTGACTTTCTTGATAGAATAGTAATATACCAATAAATAAATCTTTACTCGTTTTTGTATTGTATTGGTTATTATAACTATCCAGTATTGTTCTACTGCTGTGCAAAAGCCATCCACTCTTTCTAATGGTCTCAGTCCCTTACTCACATTCCATTTCTTAAGAAAGACATCCAGGTCGGTTGGCAAACCTTGAGTTTAGACTTTTGGATGTTAGTCAAAGACCAAGTCTGTTTACACCATAGGTCAAATGAGGAGATTGCACATATCAATAAGCTTACGCTTTAGTGATATGGGCAAAGTGCCCTTAAATATGATTTTGGTCTTCAACATTTTTGTATGTAGACCAACCAGCATTTGCTCTAGTCCTGTGGCTGTAGGAGAGAACTGGACAATATTATCAGAGAAACGCAAATTACTTAGCTTCGCTGCTGACAATGCCCTTCTCTTACCATTCGACTGTTAATGTCTGAAAGAAGTGGTGAATAACTTTGGGGACAACGGGACGCCCTGTTTGACTCATTTCTGTTTGAAACATAGGATCTAATCTCTCTAACTTGCTGGAAGAAATTTGTGTGGATTCTATTTTTTGTTTTGTAAAGGAATTGAATATTTCTGAGTGTGTGATGCTGTTAAAAGCGTATTGGTTGAGTATATTTATTTCTAAACATTTTGTGTTCCTCATATTAGGAATATAATTCGTCAAAAAGAATTATTTAGATTGTCGCAAATACAAAAAAAATACTCAAGTATCAAAAATTTTTTCTCCTAGTATGACAGTAATACCATATTCAATATTTTTTGATTTGACCTCATTTTCTCAGGTCGCGCTTTCGTTAGACAGACTCTAGCTACAAAACACGTCACAATCAATATCTTGTTTCTTCTATTCTATTAGCAGATTACAACTAACTAACGGCCCGTTCACGAGCTTGCCCGGCGGCAAGCTAAGCTGCAGCTAAGCGCAGTGGTGACGAGCAGTAAGGTAAGATCAAAAGTATGAAAATATTTGAAGCACGCCACGCACGAGACGTCGCTCATAGCGGTGCGCGTCCTCCTACCGATACCACTCTGCTCGCCGCGCCGCCACTCACCGCTAAGACTGAAGTCGTGAACGGGCTGATAAAATTGCAATGCGATTGCACCGATTTGTCAACACCCGACCCAAAAATACGGAAGTTGGCACGTGAATAATCTACAATTCACAGTCTGTAGCCAAATCACCAGCTGACCGCGCTGCGCCAGTTACCTACCAGCTAATGTCGTTCTATAATTTGATTGTGCCTGACCGGGTGACATTTGGCGTGTTTAATGTATTATAAGGCCTTGTTTATAGAGATGCTGAGCAAAGTGCAGCGCGTGATATTGGTTGGTCTGGTTCCTTTTTTTTATTGAAAAATCCCGCTCTGACTGGAGCGTGAAGGTTTAAAAGGAAAACATTTACAGACCCGCCTGTCTGTAAAAGTTCCATACACATACATAATTCTCTAAGGGCCGGTTGTAGTCAATGTTTTTTTTTGTATGAACTCCACTCGGGACTATGTCGATTTCGCGGCCCCAAAACAGCGGTTTTATTTTTATAAAAAACAAGTTAGCAACATTATAGAGTAGTAGATAGCACTTGTCTACTAACATATCAAGGAGACTCTTTTTAATTTTTTTTCATTTCCGTAATCATTGTGATAGGCCCTGGAATATTATTAAAGATGCGTGTAGCCATACAAAGGATACTTTCATGCATAAGATGAGTTTTACTAGCTACTGTGCGCAATTGGTCCTTACGCCGTATACGCGTGTACTAATTATACATGTCAATATTATTTCTTACAAACACTGCAGTAAATATGTAAACACACGGTAGTGTAAGTACGTTTCCCTTTTTGAAAAATGGCTTACAGGAGTCGGTTTTACATAAATTAAATATGGCCCTGATGGAACGTTTTTGGGCAATGAAAGCGCGTTCTTTGTCTGTACTATTGCCCCAGAATATTATGCCGCTTCGATGTTATATATATATCGCCACTGGTGGTCGTGGATGCTTTAAACTGTTAAGCCCCAAGAGGACACCGGTGTCCGCACACCTATTGTCTTTCCATTGTGTCTCTAATAACGCTTAGATTACTTATAAGATTGCTGCGTAAATGATGCTCATGGTTATCATTATCACGTTAGGAGTTTAACTAACTTGAGAAGTAACAAACTAGTCACACTACTGAATTCCAAGTCCTTGTGAACTAAGCTTTATGTACATAATAGCGGACGTTATAAACGGGTCCTTGGATCGTATGCAATGAAAGTATCAGGGCTGTAGTATTTATTCTATTACTAGTATTATTTTATTGATTGATTTGTTATTGTTGAAATTAAAAGTTTAGGTACTAAGTATCACTTTCGTTTCAAGAATCTATTCAACAATACGCGACATGTAATTTGAACTAAAATAGTAACAGATTTTCGGGTCTCATTTTAAGTGCGGCATAGCGAGGCGGGTGGCTGCCCGTTACCACAGCAACGACGGCCATTTTAGTTCAACTTACTTGCCGCGTATCTACTTAGATTTTCGGACCTCAATCGAAGCGGGGAGCCGCGCGTAATTATAGCAACGGGTTCAATTTATTTACCGTGTACCTACTATACCCAGGTTGACTGTCTTTGACGGGGCTCTCAAGGGCCTGATGTTGCAGGATTTTCCGAAAGAGTTACCGTGGCCAGAAAATACAAAAAGCAACTGGAGGATGTGTTAGAATTGTACTGATGAAAACCCACCTTTGTTCCTTCAATTGCATTTTGGGTTCCAGGGCCGCGTCAACTCCTTCGAACAGTCCCGTAGCTTTGGCAGTCATCGGTTCTAAAAATAAGTGACACTTAGCCAACTTAGGCGCGGTCTTGCGGACGGCGAGCAATGGGTAGCTCGCAAAAACATCAAGCAAGCAGGTGGGAGCAATGGGTGGACAGGTTTTCAGATTAAAGTGGAAATAAGCAATCGAGGATTGAGGTAAAAATGACGAGGTACAAAATACATGACAAATGACCACTATGTTAGAAATCTCTGGCAGCTTAGACCAGGGTTGAATTCAACTTGCATGCGTAATAGTTATTAAATACCAATGCCAATTAGGTCAGGGCACTTTTAAAGGCCTTGGCCTGGTACCCGTGGCCTAAAGATTAAGATTAGGCACCACCCCTACTGCTTTTCACATTCTTAACAATTTTATAACAGTCATGAAGGGCACATTCCCCTGTTGCTACTATAGTCCGTATTAAATAACATTGCATTTTTTCAGGTCTTTTATGCCTGCTTGGTTCGTACTTTTGTGTTAATTTATAAATTAGTTAAACTATCTTTTAAAGCCCCTAGCTTCTGGTACCCGAAAAAGATTTTTTTTTAAATGATATAACTGGTACTAGATTGTTATCCCACCTGATGGTAAGCCCGGCGGGCAATGGGTAGCTCGCTGTCCGACTGTCCGATAACAGTCCTGAGATCTGTCCGAGCCCAAGTTGTTTACGGCGCGCACTGTTCCCGCGCGCCTCAAGGATTTGTCAGCAAACTGTAGGGGCCCAGTAGGGCTGAAGCCTACTGGGGCCAAGGGTTAGGCGAAAGTGGAACCCGGGGCCCTGGAACGAAGGTAATGAAGGAGCAGGGTAGGTTTTTAGTCAGTGAGAGTCTAACAATATCTCTCCATCCCGCCCCACCCAAGGCCGGGATTTGTCATTTGATGATTTTACTTACCATTAAAAAAACCTGATGGTAAGCAGTGATGCAATCAATGATGGTGAATCGCACTAGTTTAAACCTTGAAGACTCGTAAATTATAAACGGAACATTAATATTTAAATATCTTCTGTGACAACCAGACTCCATTAATATGGTACTATGAAAAAGGTTGGTTGGTTGGGTTGAAGGAGCAGTGGTGGCCGAGTAGTAAAGGCTCCGATTTACGAGTTGTAGGTCGCGGGTTCAAACTCAGCCAGGCGGCATTACTTTGTGTAGTTTATTTCATCACCACTGCCCTCAAATCGGTGAAGGAAAATATTGTGAGGAAACCGGCATGTCCTAGAACCAAAAATTCGAAGACATGTGACATCCACCAACCGTACTGGGCCCACGTGGTGGATTATGGCCCATTCCCTCTCCTAGAGAGGAGGCCTGAGTCCCAGCAGTGGGAACATTATAAGGCTGATGCTATGGTATGCTGTGCTATGAAAAAGGTTTGATGATACAACCATAGGAGCACCTCAACCGAACAGAAGCATTGGTTACCAAAATAGCCCAAAGAATCACATTAAGTGGCAGTGGGTAGGCAGGGTATACTGCTCGCAGAACAGCTAGCCGACAGGGTCGCAGTGTTGGATAGCCTCCTACAAGATAGACTGATGACCTGGTGAGGGATGCAGGAATCCGATGGATGCGAGGACTGGTTGTTGTGGCGACACTTGAGGGAACCCTATGTGAAGCACTTATGGCTGAAGTGATTGTAAAGATGACCGAGGCCCTAGAACGCACATGGTAACTGAAAGAAAACAGGAGGGTTTTAGTCTGTAAAAGACTGAAATTTCCTTTCGCTCCACCCAGAGTGGGGCCAGTAATTTGATGGCAACTCAAAAAAAAAAAATGGAACTTCTCTTTTCAACATGATATTTTAGTAAATGAAGTAGCGCCTGTTGGTTATCGATCAGCAACGTGTTGTAACTAGGTTAAACATAAAAGTGGATTTTACAGAGCTTAACTGTTCCAGTTCTAACTTGTATAGGTAGACAGTGCATGTATGTGTGCAGAAGTGTTCCTAAAATATACACATATATGTATACACTGTTAAATTTTGACGTTTTAATTCCGTGGAGGGTCGAGTATGTGAAACACTATCGATTTCTAAAGATAAAATTAAAAAATAAAGTACTTTTTTAAACTCGAATTAATTCACGCGTGTTCGAAAGTAATTTCTTTAAGTAAACTTCAGCTGGGCAAGTTCAATGACAATGACAACTACCTACAAGGTCATTGACTCGTTTACATAAGGAAATTAATTTCGCACATGCGTATATTAATTCGAGTTATAGAAAAATATTACTTTAGTACTAAACTGTTGGTACATAAGGCTTAACTCTAAAAAGACTTTTCTAATTGTACTTTTTAACTGTCATTGTTTTATTTTGTGTTCCTGTAAAGTGAAACCAGCGGAACCAGATATTTTGAAAAGATAAAAGTAACATATTTTGTCGTGTATTCTCGCCAAAATCCTGGTTTGTTACAGTTTGCAAGCTTTTTGTGTTTGTTCATAAAACTGTAGCAAAATTTGATATTTCCGTGTGATGTGTGTTTGTAGAGTGTCACTATTCTCAGAATTTGATACCTTGCGACCTCAAAATACAAGTAAAAAATGAAACGAAAGTCATTTGTTCAAATTAATCGGAGAGTCAAAATTTTCTGAACGTTAATTTTACATATTTAAATACTATATAACTCACACACAGATTTTAATGTTATTATTCTTTGTTTATTTTATTATGGGGGGTGAGGACAGGAAGGTAAACAACAGTTTATAGTACGCGGCAAATAAGTTGAACCATTTGCTTTGGTTACGCGCAGGCCCCCACTTCGATTGAGACCCGAAAATCGGTTATTATTCTCGTCACACAAGTTTAACCATCATGGCGGTCGACTTTGAATGCGCAGTAACCGATTACCAATACCTACATAATTGAAGGTGGTCCCCCAGAACGGTAGGGAGTCATTGTATCCTAATATAAGTCACAAAGGTTGACTTTTGAAGGTGAATGCTGCAGGACAGTGAGCAAAATTCAAGTTTTCGAAAGTTTTTTTGCAATTTACAGCTCCATACAGGATAGTGTGGTGACATGGTGGTAGAAAAATCATATTTGCGATAACGACATGTATGTAGTTAAACAAGTACCTATAAGTATTCATTAAAACCATGATTATAACTGTCTAACTTGGGTAGCTCGCTGTCCGACCGTCCGGTAACCATACGGACAAAGCCCAGGTCGTCGACGGCGCGTACTGTTCCCGCGCGCCTCAAGGATTTGTCAGCAAACCGCCTGCTAGCTGGCGAAGCCTACTGGGGCTAAAGGTCTGTTTCGGGGTGAAAGGGGTGGGTTTTTAGTCAGTAAGAGTCTGAGACTGTCTCCCGCTCCGCCCAAGGGCGGGAGATGTCATTTGATGATTTTATCCACCAGCAAAAAAAACCCTTAATGTAGTTGGCGAGCTTCTGTATAGGTAGATGAATAATACCATTCATCCACGAAACTAGAGTAATTACAATCGGGGCACTATACTCCTAGTAGAGTAAAACTGGGATAGACGCCCCATCTATACTGGTTTTCCCATATAACAGACACAAAAAAAACTCTGCCTAATGCTTCAGGAAATTTCCGTGATGTTGTGATCTGTTATCTAATATAATGAATAAAAATAATATAGTACCTACTGAAAAAATATCCTCTAAATACAAATAACATTATCATGCCCAATTTTAAATTATTGTGTGTTTTAAGATTGCCGCATTATGTTGTGTTCCTAAACTTAGAAATGGCGCCGACTTTCAGATGATTCACAAACTATTAATACCAAAACAAGCCGGAATATTGTAAAAAAGTGTAAATATGGAAACATTACGAAATATCCTGTACAATTGGCGGTATGTGTCATATGATGTCACAAAGAGATAAAAATTATAATAAAAACGTGAACTGCTAGATGTGCATACACCTGTCACGTGCCTGGAAAAACACGTCAATGTTTAACAGATTTTGGTCATTCATAAATTACGATAAAGGTAGATAAGGAATATCAAAATACCTATCCAACTATTACATTTCCAATACGGGAAAATATACACTAAATTGTTAACTTTTGCGAAAGAAAATAAATTAAGTAAATTAAAAAACTAAAAAAGCCGACTGCTTTTCTGAGTATTCATGAAAAAGCCCTAAAACAAATAAGTCGTTGTACCCGATTGCACTGAACTATATAATATTTTAAATACAAGATAAATTGTAGCAGTTGGGACCCATTCTAGAAAGTCAGCCGTCTAGTCAGTAGATTGGAGTAATTTGCATCACTGCCTAGATTTTGAAGCTGAAAATGCTAGCTAAACTGGCGATGGATGTATGGCCGCAATCCTATGGCTGCATGGTTTTCCATGTTTCGACTGCGCGGCCATAGGATATAAGTTTTGTAGGTCGTGAAGTTCAAACATTAGGGCTTTGTTCATACTATCTAATTTTCTTTGAAATGTAATAAAATTAGTGGTTAGCAAAAAGAATGGGACCTCTACCGCCGCGCGGCCGCGTGACCATGGTTAAACTTTTATAACTTTTTAGACATTGAATCTATGATTTTGCGACTATCCTTGTTAGTGTTTTACAAATTCCTTCGTAATGCTGACGTATTCATTATTCTGCTACGACACTGGTCGAGCAGACGACACGGACACGTGAATATATCCGTCATTGTGGAAATGAGGACAATACTAATTAAGACTAAGATATAAATCTTGTGATTAGTCTTATCTTGATTAATAGTAAGCTGTCAATAATATTAAATCTGACAGAAATAATTGGAAATCCCAAAAACGATATCTCTAGTTAATCTTCTTGATGAGGTGTGTGACTCAAAAGAAAGCGTTGAATGTAAAGATAAAATTCTTTTCAGTTGGAAAATACAAGAGTCAATAAATAAATTCATAAGGATAAGAATGACTAACGGATTTTATGAATGATAAAAGGTGTTTAAGGTTACCAGCTCGTTGGTTAACTGCGGTAGGGTTTTTGAACAGTTAATAGGTATTTACTTTATTTTAAACATATGTGTGAGTGTGTGACCTAATATTTGAAATACTCGTGTACAATTTGGTGCCATTGAGCCGGTCTGATGATGGAGCTCGAAGGAACCCTGGATTGCTTATTAACATAGTAAACCTATCGAGTTTGGGCTCATTAGATTCACCTTAACCAGTGCTATATATTTCTCATGATGACAAGGACCTGATGCTAAAACTGGAAGGTGGCTGATGAGACTTTGGAATGCCTGTTAGAAAACCCATCAAATTTGGGCTCATTAGTTTCGTCGTGACCAGTTCTATACATTTCTCATGATGACAAGGACTTGATGCTAGAACTGGGAGGTGACTGATGGAACTTTGGAATGCCTACTAGTAAATCCATCGAGTTTGGGCTCATTAGATTCGTCTTGATCAGCTCTATATATTTCATATTGATGACAATGACATGATAGCCTGCTGCCATCTAAATCAAAACTGAAATGTATGGCAACGTTAGAAAATATTTTCTTTAGTACAAAATGAACAAAAATGCGTCTTTAACAACGAAAGGCCAGTGAGCATAGCTGCAAACATATGTATGTATTGAAGCCATCAATAAAATAAAACGTTTACTCAATACTGGGCATGTAAGTTGAACCAAAATGGCAATCGACCTTCAATGCGCAGTAACAGATTTTCGGGTCTCAATCAAAGTGCGGCACAACGGGAAGCTGCGCGTAACACAGTAACGACGGCCATTTTAGTTCATTTTATTTGCCGCGTACAAAAAAATCAACTTGCGATTTCTCAAGGTCGTGAAAGGTAGATAAATTAACATAAATAAATATGTCAGTTAGGTCGTAAAAGAGATATGTCAGCAGAATCGTAAAAAAAATTAGGTGACTATTTTACGATAGGTCAAAGTCAGCTCTGATGCACTAAATATCAAGTGGTTTTTCAAGAGGAAGTTGTAAGAGAATAAATTATCTATTAACTGTTTTATGAATAGTAAAACGTGTGTGGTTATAAAAATAGTGCAATAAATGCTAGTTTCATTTCACCTTCCGACTCTATCATTAATTCAGTTCGATGGTACCTTATAGCCAAAGTGCATCTCATGACATTTTTAATAAGCCTAAACACGGCTACATTGATTAATTCAGGAGTTCCTGAGCCTATCTTCCGGTTCTATCATCAGATCAGTTCGTTCGATAGTACCTTATAGCCAAAGTGCATCTCATGACAATTCTAATAAGATAAGACAAAACATGACTAGGATACGTTGATTAATTACGGAGTTTGGGTGCTTATCTTCCAGCTCCATCATCATCATCATCAGATCAGTTCGATGATACCACTTTCAACATAACTCTTCAGAACCATTTATGCATTGTCATAGTTGCTTAACTATCTTCTTTGTGATAATTATCTATGTAAAGGTTTTGTTTTTTTTTTGTTGCCGATGGGAAAATCATCCGTGCCCTTGGGCGGAGCTACCCATTGCTCGCCGCCAATAAAACTGCGTCTATGGTGGCCGAAAATCAGGATCGGAATCACGACGGCGGCGGCTGGGACGAGCGCGCCGTTGCCTTTGCCTGATGCGGTCGGCCTCCTTCTTTGCCCTTTGCTAGCATTACTGCTTCGCAGAAGGAGGCGACCGCCTGCCACTCTTCCTCGCTTTGGACCGTGCTTAACTGCTCAATGAAAATACCAAAATCACTACATATGGTTGCCTATAATATTTGAGAAGTTCCCTCGATTCCTCATGGAGCCCAACATCCAAACTGGATTTTGAAAAAAATGGAACCAATCTGGAAGCATATTCTTGTACGGAAAAAAAAATGCAAATCGGTAATAAACGACGGAGTTCTGAGGTAACAAACATTTGAAAACAATGAACCAAATTAAGGACTTCTCCTTGTTTTGAAGTCGGTTAAAAAAAGAGTTACCACGGCTAGAACACAATGGGTAACTGAAGGCACACAGAGGTTTTAGTCAGTAAGTCTTGTTTCACCCAGAGCGGGTTATTTAATAATTTCCCATTAACAAAAAGTATTGGTCCTTTGTAGAAAGTATTTCAGTGTCAATTGAGATTGTAAAGTATATCTACGCCAGTACGCCTGTGCCTGACTCTTCCGTGCTCCGCCCAAGGGCGGGAGATGTCATTGGATGAATTTTAACCCACCAAAAACAAAAAGAAAACCCTTTCCGTGAATGCAGTAGTGATATTTTTAGAGGTATTTATGCGGAACAGCGTGTAAAGTCCCGGATGTTATGTCTGATCCGGGTAACTGCCCAATAGTTGATTTCAAGTTGTTGTATATATTCTAATCGTGCAGAAAACTTTGATACCGCTATATAGGATTTTTTAGTTTAGTTTCTATATGACGTCATAGATGTCGCTACAACATCATTGAGTCATCATGCAGTCAGATGCGATTATTATGCTTGTTTACCAAATAATCTCTCATTCATTTCACAAAACCCATGACTAAAGTCACTAATGATTATGACCTTGTTTTTGTTATAACTCTACCTAATCAACAAATACCTACCTACGTTGAACAATCCTGTTTGATCCAGTTATGAACTAATTTTCCTTGTATTGTTGGTAATGATAATTTATAGATAGTTATCCAAATAATTATGATTAGTTAATACCTGCGGCTTCGTCCGTTTCAAACTCTGAAAACAGCGCAATAGCAAATTACATTATATAATGAATAATGAATAAAGGATATATATAATATATTTCCACAACTATTACACAACACCGTCTAGTCCCAAGCTAAGCAGAGCTTGTGTTATGGGTACCAGACAGCTGATAAACATACTTATAAATTTCTAAATACATACATATTATAGATAAATAACACCCAGACACAGAACAAATGATCGTGCTCTTCACACAAACATTTGTCCTGGGTGGGAATCGAACCCACGACCTCCGGCATAGCAGTCAGGGCCACTAACCACTAGACCAACAGGCCAGTCAAACATTGTTTTAAAAGTTTTTTTTACGTTGAATCCTAATTCTGTTCCAACACATTGTTTTCCGATTTGTTCTGACAGATATGTAAAGAATTTAAAAAAATACTTCTCTTCTTTAAATTATTATTTATTTATTATTATTTTTTTCTTTTTCTTAATTTAGTTTTTGTTAGCTCATAATGCGGCCATCAGAATTTTTAGTCACTCAAAGGACAGTATTGTTCTACGAGGGATCTCATATCTGGTACGGAAAGGGGTAAAATTATATATTTTTTTCAGAAAATTTTTGTATAGCCCTAACAGCCCTGAAACTATTTCCCGGAAACTCTGAAACCTTATTCTGAAAATTTGTGCAGTGTGTTGTTTGAATTTGCGTAATAAACCATTCGTTGTAAACGGTTCTATGTTTCAATTCCAAAAGTAGAATGAGGACATTTCTTAATAATCAGGTCAAACTAAAATATCTAAAATATCACTACTGCATTTTTTTTTTTTTATGCACTTGCCATGTTTTCTCTTCACTACCCTTGGTTGACTGGTAGAGAATGCCTAAGACATTAAGTCCGCCTTTGTGTTGCATGAAGTTTTTAATAATTAATAAATAAATAAACTAACATGCTAAAACCATTTTTTTGTAATATAGTAAACATGATGCCACTGACTGGAAAATATTGTATTGTTGAAATATAAAGAACAGATGATTTATATTACCTAGTAGTTGTTGCCAGCGGCTTCGCCTACGTGATACTAGAAAATTGTCCCAAGGGAACATTCTCCAGAGATAAAAAGCATCCTTTATGTGGTTTTAGGACATGGTCTACCTGTGTACCAAGTTTCATTGAAATCCGTTCAACCGTTGAAGTGTGAAGAAGTGACCAACATACTAACGATGCATATGTAGATTACATTACATTACATGACGATAGTGTGATATTTTTAATAGTCTTTTGAATTTAAATGTCTATCTGTTCTCAATATTTACATTAAAGAAGTTCCTTCCAAGACAATCTTTCCTTGAAAGGAACAACTGAGACTATCAAGTTTTTTTAATTTTGTGTAATACTGTCTCCTGATTATAATTTCAGCTGAAAGGCGTCCGTTACTGGACATAAGTCACAACGACTGGTCATGTGCGTCTCACATCCATAGGTTTCCACGAACTTCAATAGATCATCGGTTCACCTTGTGGTTGTTGTTGTTGTTGTTGTGTTCACCGTGTGCCATCCAACACTGTGGTACGCGGTCGCTTTCGACCATCTGTTTTCTGAGCAATGAGCCAAGCCTACTGCTACTTATGTTCGGCGGTCAGTTTGGAGATCTTCTTTTAATCCGTACAAATTATACAACAAAGTCCTACCGCGTCTGTCTGTCTGTATGCATGTGATAAACTCAAAACTGCTAAACGAATTTTCATGTTGTTTTCACTAATAAACAGAGATACAGACACGCATATTGTAGGTAGTAGAGAAAACCGAGAAATTAAAAGATTTCTACAAAAGAATATTTTAGCAGTAAGCTCACTCAAGTTTACCTGCAGAATGGAAAACAAAACCACTCGTAAAATAAGTCAATGCCCTTTCAGTTATTCAATGATACATTTCTGTTTGATTCGGTGATCGATCTTTCGTTAGCAGTTTATAAATTAAAATAGTTGGCTACTCTTCTGACAGCTGTAGTACCTCGAGCCATTCACAAGTTCACGTCTCAATGATTCGATACACAATGTAAACAATACTGAAGAAATCCATAACAGTATGCAACAATAATCCCTTTATGCAATCTAGACAATGGCTGAAGCAGTTCAGTGTAATACTAGAATATCAACCACATCATGCATAATGTTACAATTTAAGCACATTAATCTGTATTCACAATAGTTAATTTGGCACGTTCTAGTATTTACGATCGTCTATCGACAACCCCATTATTGCATGCGCCAAACATCAAAACTTGTCTGTCTAAAAATAAAATTGTAGCTATCACTTGCACGGTCGCACCGCTCTCAGTCTTAAAGTCGCTTTCGTAGTGAACGCCTGTGCTTTACGTTACACGATACGTATTAATAAAACAAATAAATACAATGTTAGTGAAACTCGCATTCCCAACATTATCGTCTGATTACCCAGACGTCGACATGCTGAGGTGCAAGGAGGTCAATAATTTTGCCACCGAGTGCATTTTGCCGCGTCGTCCTAAAAGGAGTTTGGCGCCATTGCCAGAGGACAAAGAATGCAGCAACACCGAATTGAAAAAGACCTGCAAGATGGTGCACAGGAGACGGAAAAACCGAAAGCAGTGCCTCAAGTTACCGGCTTTGCCCGAATACGATGAGTGTTGAAAATATTCTTTTGAATTTGGAAGGATTCCGAATTTTACTGCCTTTGCCTGCTGCGTGCAGTGTTGCTACGCCAACATGGCACATATAAATACCAAATGCATAGAATAAGTACAAGATATTAAGTTTATTTATTAGTGCATTCGTCAGTTTGTATCTTCGTAATGGTTGCTGAGGAAAGATGTCCGATATGCCTGTTGTCAAGCCAGTGAGAGTAGCTTAATCGTTAGAAAGCGATGGAAGTGATTTGTGATGAATTGATAATTAAACTAGTCACACAATAGATACAGATAAATTGTTATCTAATTTAGTACTATTTGGTGAGTAATTTAATGTTTTATTTGTTTGAAACAAGACGATTATTCAATTAAAACAAGATGCAATCGCATGGTGGTTTATGTGTTTCACGGATATGTACTTTCTAATTAATCTATTTACATAATTTAACTCTATAACAATTCTGTTGTAATTTAATGTATAAAATGTATACATCGGGTTGTAAGCTACAATATTTGTTTTCATGACCAAAATATAAATTTTTAGACACATATTTGGCAGTATGTCAATGTTATCTTCTCAAAAAAAGTAAATTAGGAAAATGGCGGATTTCCCGCTATTATGTACCGAAATGTTGCACCACATTTATTTGTACAGCAAAATTGTGTCATAGTGGAAATGTACAATGTGATTCTTGTTTGGCTGAATGCAATCTTGATCGATGACCGTTATTGACACTTAGCCACGCCAAGTTAACAGGTTCGAAGGTAATCTGCCTACGTCGATAAATAACGTAGTTATATAGGTACCTACGCAATTATTGCAATAATTAAAATACACGATAGGTATTATGTAAGGTGCAACTTTTGTATGTAGTTTTTCACGTGTATATTTTGTTGGAAGAATATTTTCAGAATATGAATGGCCTGTTACTTTGATAAGTAGGTGTAATGTAATGTTTAGATTTCGTTATAAGTACTTTGACACTAATAAAACACTATAGAAATAGAGTGCATTTTTGGAAAAATTCTCTGATTGTTTTCGTATTTCTTTTTTAAATTACGCACGAATGTTGAAATTTTGATGATTTGTATCAGATAAATGGTATTGTTAAAAATTTAAAAAAATAATTCACTGTAGTAGATCTCTAAGGTCCATAGACAAATCTCATTCGATTTAACCAACTTAAAATTTCGATTAACTATTACTTATTTATTAATTATACTTTAAGTACTTAGGTACACTATTGTTGTACATTTAGATAAGTATGTAAGTAACATAACTTTTTTCAGTCTCGTAAAGTGTAACAAACTTAGATAAGTAATCAATGTTTGTTTACGTATTGATAAATTACGAGTGGCCTTATAATGTCGTGGAAAAATCTGAAAAAACTATTTTAAGATTTTTGATAAGATAAATATTTCATTATTATGAAACTCAGGCAGTTTCTTTGGTAGCTTTTATTTGTATAATTTATTAATTTTCCTAGATAAATGTGTTCGTAGTTTTGTTTTGTAGCTTTATGTATTTGTCTATCTGTGTATTTATTTAATATAGATATCAGTTAGTTATTTCGATCTGTGATATGTACATAAATGTCTTAATTCTAAGTTACTTTAGAAGTTAACTTTTTTTTCATTAAAAGTAATTAAAATTATACGGTTTTTTCTTCAGTCCTTTATACTATCCATTGAAAACATACCTATATATATTCTATACTGAAACACAAATCTAGCTCTGCAGTCTGCAATTAAGTATTATAGCAAGTTTACAATTTAAAAAAGGAACAAACCAAAATCAAGTTTTCTTTAGAAGCATAGAGCAATGAACATCTACTTTTCCCGCCCTGTCAAACACTCCTTTGTCTATGTCTCATTAAATTATTGATTAATTTTGAGTTAGAATTTATTGTTGCACATAAATATTGAGACGTAAATAATGATAATAACGTTATTACCGTAGGTATAATAACACTGGTATATGATTTGTTTACAACGGCCATTGTTATCATGACATGATTGATTTCTTTGCTATTGACCATTAATTTATTGAAGTGCATAACTGGCTGGTTTAACCATTTGAACTTTCGGTCTCGATATTTATTTTTAAATTGGGCTTGTTGTAGGAAATTGTGTAATCTGTAAACAAGTCTTTATGTAGTATGATTTGATAATCAGTAAGTGATGGCAGGTGTAATTAGTTAGTCATAACTAGTATGATGATGATGAAACATCAGGCCGGTATTTCCGGAAAGAGTAACTAGTGTATTAATAAAAAAAAATACATACAGCCGAAAGAACCTTCCTCCTTTTCGAAGTTAGAAAGTACGTATTTTCAGAAATGTGGATTTATCTGTAGCTACATTAAACACTCAGTGCGAGTGTAGTGCTGTTCGGGAGATGGCACATTTGCTGGAGTGTTCCTAATACCCATTCACTTGTACCCTGAAGCACATAATAAGGCCTGCAATGCTACAAAAAATGCGTCCGCCAACTGGCCTCATAGTTTAACCGTACCCATAATTGATTAAACTCTCGATATGAAAAGAAGTTTACGTTAAATTTGTATTAAAAAAAACCGGGCAAGTGCGAGTAAGACTCGCGTACTTAGGGCTCCGTACAAACAAACTAAAAAACTCCCGAATTGAGTTACGAAGATTTTTCCGAATCGCAAAAAAAAAATGTGACGTAAGTAACTATAAAATTACAGTGTTCAGAATTTTTCATATACTTGTGCTATGAGACCTTACTTAATGCCAAGTTTCAGCATTCTAGGTCAACGGGAAGTACCCTATGAATTTTGTTTCCCTTGAACAATGCTTGAAAGTATTGAAATATTCGTTTTTTGCGACATAAACGGCCGTATCTTTTTTTTTCGTTACCTTAGAAGTTTAATCTCTTCACAGCTTCAAGGGACCGAAGACCTGAATATATGTTTTTAATTTCAACTGAATACCTCCACGCGTTATCGAGATAAAGGGTCTTGACAGACAGACAGATGGGCGACAAACTGATCCTATAAGGGTTTCGTTTTTCCGTTTTGAGATACGGAACCCTAAAAACGGGGTAGATGTTATGGTCCCGACTTCGCTTTTAACTAATTACCTTACTGTACCGTACCGTGTATTCTAGTCTAGTATTCTATTCTATCTAGTAAATGGACTAGAAACCTTCATCAGGGATTGGAGCACAACTGCAAACATTCGTGACAAATGGAAAGAGTGCAGGTTTTTTTTTTTTTTTAACGTAGGTAAAATCATCCAATGACAAATCCCGCCCTTGGGTGGGGCGGGAAATAGTGTCAGACTTTTACTGACTAAAAACCTACCTTTCCGTTCCTTGCCTTTGTCCCGGGGCCTGTGGTGACATTCTCACATAACCTTTGGCCCCAGTAGGCTTCGGCCCTGCTGGACCCCTACAGTTTGCTGACAACTCCTTGAGGCGCGCGGGAACAGTGCGCGCCGTAGACGACCTGAGCTCGGACCGGTCTGTTACCGGACGGACAGACAGCGAGCCCGAGCCCGCGCCTACGGTGGCCGGAAATCGGGATCGGAAACCCGGCGGCGGCGGCGGCGTGTGCGCCTTTGCCTAATGCGGTCGGCATCCTCCCTTGCTAGCATTACTGCTTCGCAAAAGGAGGCGACCGCCCGCCACTCCTCCTCGCTCCGGAGCATGGCTTGAACCAAGCCCCGGCGCGAGAGATCGCCGCCGATCCGCCCCCACGAGGACACGGCGATGCTCTTCCCAAGCGGGGCACACCTCGACTGTGTGCTCCACCGTGTCCACCGGGCGGTCCGCACAGTGGCGACACCCGGGCGTCGTCTCCGCACGAATCTTGTACAGGTACGGACCGAACTTGCCGTGTTCGGTCAGCACCTGCGCCAAACGGAAGGTGACGACGCCGTGGGGCCTTTACAGCCACGCCTCAAAGAGGGGCCTTACCGCCTCGATCGTGGCGTGCCCAGCACGGTGTTGCGACAGTCGCTCTCGCCATTTCACCATGAGATCCCGCCGGAGCTCTGTCCGCCATGCCGCGACTTGTCGCAGCAGCGGAGTTTTGCCCCGACGTTGCATCTCCACGCGTAAGTCATGCAAGAGTGCAGGGTGGCCTTTGCCTAGCAAACAATGATAAAACGTGGCGAGGTTACCGGCTCCTGTGCATACCGATAAAATCACAGAGGGAAACCCAATAAACGGTTCGACCTAATAGAAACTCAGTGCCGTCACTTACTTTTAATATGCTTGGTGCGAGGATCTATAACTGCGAAAAAAAGTGCAGTACAAACAAAAAGGACTAGATATATTTTTTTGGGTCCGTCCATGGATGGACTGAGCCCTGTGTTTGGGCACCGCTGGCAATTGGCACCGCCCTATTTACGGCGCTGTAGAACCCAATCAAATCCTGGACTCCACATTTTTTTTTTTTTGTTTAGTATTGGCTTTGTTTGACTACTGTCTCACCTGATGGTAAGCGATGATGTGGCCGATGATGGAGCACGCTTGCCTAGAAGTAACCTATTCACTATTATTATAGCTATCAGGAAACAGACTCCGGCAGGGAATTCCACTCCTTATCAGTACACGTAATGAATGTGTTCCCAAAACGCTTTGTACGTATCGAAGGCAGGATGTTCACTATGTATTTATTGGTGCATCTACTAACAATGACTTACTACTTTATGGTCTGGATAAACAATTTTTCCAATAGGTACAATTTGCTTGACCGACATAGTCGTTTCGGTCAATGGCTAAAGATGTCAACACGCATGTCCAAATAGTTCATTGAACTGTAAATTATAGGCTAGATTGTATCTATACTAATGTAGCAATATGCCGCTATGAATGAACATGACATAGTTTACATAGATGAGGACGGGACATAATAATTACAGTCGCTGGGGTCGACCTTCGAGGTTGAGCAACACTTGGTGAGGATAACTCGTAGATGGATAACCTTTAATTACTTAATGAGACTCCTCCATGTCTTGGAAGGACAGTGCAATAAAATGCATATTTCAGTGTCATCATCATCATCATTTCAGCTGAAAGACATCTACTGTTGGAGATAGGCCTCCCTCAAGTGTCGCCACAATGAACGGTCCTGTGCATCCTGCATCCACCAGATTCCCGCAACCTTTACTAGGTCATCGGTCCACCTTGTAGGAGGCATTTCAGTGTAGAATAATATAATTATTTATAACTCAATCCTTTGAATTGTTAAGAAGCCATAGTCGGTCAGAAAAGTGACTCTAATTACACATTCCATGGACACTACGACATTAAATAAAAAAAAGAAAAGGAAATAAAAGAAAAGGGAATTAGTGATAGCTTAACGAATGACAGGACAGAATGGAAGAAAAAAACGTGTTGCGCCGACCCCAAAATAAAACGGGACAAGGGCAGGAAGATGATGATGAGTACGCGGCAAGTAACTTGAACCATTTGCTATAGTCATACATAGCCCCCAACTTCGATTGAGACCCGAAAATCGATTATTGCGCATTTAAGGTCGTCGGTCATGATGGTTCAACTTTGATTTTCGGGTCTCAATCGAAGTGGGGGCTGCGCGTAACCAATGCAAATGGTTCAACTTATTTCCCGCATAGTATATTTCCTTCATGTTTGTGAGTCTTTGTATAAATATTCAGTGCTGGTAGATCGGCTCAGGCTGCCAGCTTTCATTTTTGTATACGGCCTTACTCAGGTGGCTCATGTATTTTTGTTGCCGCTATAAAAACAAATACTAAAACAGAATAAAAATAAATATTTAAGTGGGGTTCCTAAACAACAAAAGTATTTTTTTTTTTTTTTTTGCCTTTTTTTGTTAAAGACGGTACGGAATCCTTCGTACGCGAGGTCATCTCGCACTTGGCCGGTTTTTACCTTAGAGTCCTATACTTGAACTGAAAATAATAATTACAAAAAAGAAATACGAAAAAATTTAACTAAAACCCACCCGGATTCGTTCAATTGCCCTTTTTGTTCTATGGCCAGCTAGTAGTGACTTTTTGGAACCAGCTCTAGAGCAATGTCCACGGGTTCTCCGAAAGGAAATCCCGGGGTCCTGGGACCCAAGGTAAAATAGAAACATAGAAGTGGGTTCTAGTCTATAAAAGTCTGCCACACCCTCCTGCTCCACACTAGAGCTGGAGAAATCATTGGACAATTTGCCACCAAAAGAAAAAAGTTCCAGAACAATGTGTCACCACGAGTAACATTATTTATGTCAAGTAGGTGTTCTACAAGTAGGTTATATGTAGAAACAAAAGATATAATCCGATCATAACAATAATCAATAGGAAGCCTTGAAACAGTTGCTTACTTACGTAGAAGACATACACGTGTATTTTATGATTTTTTGTAAGGAAAAAGGATTTATGAACCAACCTGTCTGGGTTACATGGTTGTTCGAAAGATTTACTATACCTATATGTATATTCAACATTTTTTCTGTCAATTGTGGACCGATTTTGATTTTTTTATTTTTTTTTGTTGAAAAGTTATGCTTCCAAGTTACTCCCATAGAAATATTGTTATGATCTGATGATGAGCATCGAAGATATGGAACGGAACTCCTCAAAGGATCACAGCAGAACTGTCGTAACAAGTAAAATTTCTTTGTTTATGCGTGAAATCGATGACTGAAAGAAGAGGGAGGGGGGTGGGATATATTTATCGAACTAATCTGATGATGAAGCCGGAAGGTAGACCTGGGCTTGGCTTATTGGAATTTTTATGTAATGTTTTGATGATTACATTTTACAGGTACCTTAATATAGAACTTGCACACTATTTACGTTTGTCAATAAAAAATGGTAATTTAAAAAACTAAAAAACCCGACTGCTTTTCTGAGTATTCATGAAACAAACAAGAAAGTCGTTGTAGCAGTCGGGACCCATTACATCATAGATCTACTGACTAGACGGCTGACTTTTTAGAATGGGTCCCGACTGCTACAACGACTTTCTTGTTTGTTTCATGAATACTCAGAAAAGCAGTCGGGTTTTTTAGTTTTTTAAATTACCATTTTTTATTTTTACTTTTTTAGTTTTATTTTTTTACGATATCACTTTCACAGTAATTACAAATCTAACGACACCTCGCAAACTAAAATCCATCGAGCCGTTCAGGCCACAGAGCGTGCCAAATATTTGAATTTGGCGCCAAAAATTCGCCATTTTGTTTTTTTTTTATTTTGATATACCCAGTGTCACTCTCACAGTAAATACGAATCTAACGACACCTCTCAAGCTAAAATCCATCGAGCCGTTCAGGCTGCAGAGCGTGCCAAACAATTATACATACATACATACATACATACTCTCGAAAAACATAACCCTCCTTCTGGCGCAGTCGGGTAAAAATGGTTTGTTGTGCAATATTTCCAAATTACTGTATTGATTGATAATTATGTAGGGTCAGTGTAGACCAGTCAATATTGTACCCAAAAGCACAATAAAAATAATCATAATAATAAAAAAAATGGTAATTTAAAAAACTAAAAAACCCGACTGCTTTTCTGAGCATTCATGAAAAAGCCCTAAAACAAGAAAGTCGTTGTAGCAGTCGGGACCCATTACATCATAGATCTACTGACTAGACGGCTGACTTTCTAGAATGGGTCCCGACTGCTACAACGACTTTCTTGTTTTAGGGCTTTTTCATGAATGCTCAGAAAAGCAGTCGGGTTTTTTAGTTTTTTAAATTACCATTTTTTATTTTTAACTTTTTTTATTTTATTTTTTTACGATATCACTTTCACAGTAATTACAAATCTAACGACACCTCGCAAACTAAAATCCATCGAGCCGTTCAGGCCACAGAGCGTGCCAAATATTTGAATTTGGCGCCAAAAATCCGCCATTTTGTTTTTTTTTTTATTTTGATATACCCAGTGTCACTCTCACAGTAAATACGAATCTAACTTCACCTCTCAAGCTAAAATCCATCGAGCCGTTCAGGCTGCAGAGCGTGCCAAACAATTATACATACATACATACATACATACATACATACATACATACATACATACATACATACATACTCTCGAAAAACATAACCCTCCTTCTGGCGCAGTCGGGTAAAAAAGAAAGTGAGTCGTAATAGGAATTCGCAAAGTCTTTATTGTGAAAAATAACTGCTGTGGAATTACCAAATTACAGCAAATGAGAAATTATTTCAACGTAAACATGAATTAGAAATAGTTAATCATCGTGTAAACGTAATATAATTAGAGACCCTGACCAAATTCGTTGCTGTATTGTGTAGGTCAAGGTTCTAAGGGCTAGCTAGTGCGCAGTAAATGAACTTGTAGATAAATCGTGACTACTACACGTAATTTAAAAGGTAAAACTAAACAAAGATGCGTACATCATCGTACGGAAATCGTAAATCGTACTTTATAGTTAACATTTTGATAGCCGATGACACTTAAGCACCTTTGTGTGGTTTTATTTCGATGTTGGGTGCCACAAACCTACGAGAGGTACAGTGTTCATTTCGATATGTTATGTGATTATGTGACACACTTTATGAAGTTAGAGGTGGTAATGAAACTGATAAAGGACGCAAATCGCCTACATGCTTTGAGGCAGCGTGGTGATAAATAGGTAGGAACATAGTGCCCTTAGAAGCCAAAAAAAACCGGCCAAGTGGATGTCGGACTCGCGCACGAAGGGTTCCGTACCATTGACTTGGTAAACAATAGAACAACAACAATATAGGCAAAAATGATGTTTTTTGTATGGGAGCCCCCCTTAAATATTTATTTTATTTTGATTTTAATTATTAAAGTAAAGTATAATTATTTATTATTAAAGTAAAAATACAAGTTAGTATTTTGTGGATATTTCAAGTGCCTATACCTGTTGCCATTATTGATATAGAGTAAAAAAGGGCAAACAAATCTCGATTGTTGTAGAGCCCCTTTAAATATTTATTTTATTTTGTATTTAGTATTTGTTGTTATAGCGGAAACAGAAATACAAAATTTGTGAAAATTTAAACTGTCTACCTATCGTGGTTCTTGAGATACAGCCTGGTGACAGACAGACGGACAAACAGCGAAGTGTTAGTAATAGGGTCCCGTTTTTACCCTTTGAGTACGGAACCCTAACAACGGTAGAAATTTTCTTTTCGAAACTTACTTTGATTGAGATACCATTTTGGCTTCCGAGCTTCGGATTTTGCTCCTGAATACTTGTGACTTTTTTTGAGGTTTGGAATTTATCCTATGAGTTTTTCCGCTCTAGTGTGAAGTGTCTTAGACTTTTAATGATTAAAACACACCTAAGTCCTTTAATTACCCTTAGTAACTCTTTCGAACATTACAACCGTTCTAGCAGGCATTGGTCCTGCTACGAGCCCTTATGTTACGATGACATCTCTTGGAGGCGCGCGCTCGAATGAAGATAGAACTACATTGGGCACAGGTGGGCCACGTACGCCGATGGGCGTGGGCGCGGCGGTTTCCATACATTTTATATGGCAACTAGCCTTGTAGAATTACATTAGATTCTTTTGAGGTTTGGAATTTATCCTATGAGTTTTTCCGCTCTAGTGTGAAGTGTCTTAGACTTTTAATGATTAAAACACACCTAAGTCCTTTAATTACCCTTAGTAACTCTTTCGAACATTACAACCGTTCTAGCAGGCATTGGTCCTGCTACGAGCCCTAATGTTACGATGACATCTCTTGGAGGCGCGCGCTGGAATGAAGATAGAACTACATTGGGCACAGGTGGGCCACGTACGCCGATGGGCGTGGGCGCGGCGGTTTCCATACATTTTATATGGCAACTAGCCTTGTAGAATTACATTAGATTCACGCCATGCGTCGCGGTTTTACGTACGACACAGGCGTGGCCCACGTGCGCATGTCTGCGGTGTTCCGCAGGGATCGGTACTAGGACCACCCTTGTGGAACATCGGGTACGACTACGTGCTGCGCGGCGACTTCCCCGACGGGGTCAGCGTGGTCTGCTACGCGGACGACACGTTGGTCCTTGCGCGGGGAGAGTCGTACCGGACGGCGGTCGAACTAGCGACACGCGGGGTTGCGATAGTCGTTGAAAGGATCCAGCAGTTGGGACTCGAGGTGGCACTGCACAAGTCCGAGGCCATGTGCTTTCATGGCCCTCGGGGTGCGCCACCACCGGGATCCCAGCTAACGGTAGGAGGGGTTCACATCAGCGTCGGGTCGACGATGAAGTACCTGGGACTCGTCCTCGATAGCTGGTGGAACTTCAAGGAGCACTTCCGACGTCTGGCTCCCAAACTGAATCGGACTGGGGCTGCTCTCGGGCGGCTCCTGCCCAACCTCAGGGGACCAGACGCCTCCTGCCGGAAGCTCTACGCGGGAATCGTTCGGTCCATGGTCCTCTACGGGGCTCCGGTGTGGGCACCGACGTTGCAACAGCAATCGAGGACCCAGCTGAATGCGTGCCAGAGGATCATGGCAATACGCATGGTGCGAGGGTACCGAACGATTTCCCGCGAGGCGGCGACCCTCCTTGCTGGCCAACCGCCATGGGATCTGGAGGCAACAGTCCTTGCACACATGCACGATAAGCGCATGGAGATGCAACGCCGGGGCGAAATTCCGCTGCCGCGACAAGTCGAGGCATGGCGGACAGAGCTCCGGCGGGATCTCATGGCGAAATGGCGTCAGCGACTATCGCAACCTCGTTCGGGGAGCGCCACAATTGGGGCGATAAGGCCCATCCTTGAGGCGTGGCTGGAAAGACCTCACGGCGCTCTCAACTTCCGCACGACGCAGGTGCTTACCGAACACGGAAAGTTCGCTAAGTACCTGTTCCGGATTCGTGCGGAGGATTCGCCCGGGTGTCGCCACTGTGCGGAACACCCGGAGGACACGGTGGAGCACACTGTAGAGGTGTGCCCCGCCTGGGCGGAGCATCGCCGTGTCCTCGTGGGGGCGATCGGCTGCAGCGATCTCTCTCGCCGGGCCTTGGTTCAGGCCATGGTCCGTAGTGAGGAGGGATGGCAGGCGGTCGCCTCCTTCTGCGAAGCAGTAATGCTAGCAAAGGAGGAGGCCGACCGCATCAGGCAGAGGCAACGGGGCGCTCGCCCCAGCCGCCGCCGGGTTTCTGATCCCGATTTCCGGCCACCGTAGGCGCGGGCTTGCGAACGGCGTGCAATGGGTAGCACGCTGTCCGATCGTCCGGTAACCGTCCGGACCGAGCCCAAGTCGTCGACGGCGCGTTCTGTTCCCGCACGCCTCAAGGAGTTGTCAGCAAACCGTAGAGGCCCAGCCTGCTAACTGCAGGCAGGCAGGGTCGAAGCCTGCTGGGGTCAAGGGCCGTTTTCTGAGAGGAAGGCTCAGCCCCGGCACTATAGGCAACGAAGGAACGGGGTAGGTTTTTAGTCAGTAAGAGTCTGACACTACTTCCCGCTCCGCCCAAGGCATTTGTCATTGGATGATTTTACCTACCATAAAAAAAAAAAAAACGTGCGCATGTCGGTCTAATGTAGTTCCCGCTTGAGGCCTTTTTCTAAATGATGCTCACTAGGCGGCACGTCAATCCCAGACACCTGTCAAAACGCTTATTTGACATTAGTGAGTATGAGCCATGCTTTGACACAGTAAAAGAATATCACTTATTTTTATTATTTTAGCTTCTTATTAGCTGTCTTTGTCTAGATTTAGACTTAGACTAGATTCCGGCTGATGGTAATATGAGAAATTCGATGTGGGTGTGCTATAATCTCTTTCTTCGGGGAATAATGGTGTGTTGTTTTAATATTGTCTGCGTAGACAAAAACATCATAAAACCTGTTTACCAACATAAAACTATTTTTTAATACATTTCTAATGAAACGATGTAATCTCTTCAGATTAGGTTATTTACGAACAAGCTGTTTTACGAAATAGCTATTAAATAGGGTTAGACGACCTAAGAGGGTTTATTGATGATTAGAATTATTTATTTATTGATGTACACACAAACACTTAAAAAATGAAAATAACAAACACAGATAGAAGAGCACCAAGTCTTATTATTATTATAGATTCAAATCTGTTTACCAGTATTTCTATTTAGGTGGTGTATGAGTGAAACATACGCACCGAGCCTACAAAGCCTTGTGCACACAGTACAATAATGCGTTCAGGGTGTTGTTGGGTCTGCCGTGGCAGTGATGTTTGCTGAAGCGCACACTGATGGTTTCCAGGCCATTAGGAACAAAGAAGCAGCTTCCCTACGGACCCGTATATGGAGTAGCAACAACAGCATTCGCGAGCGTAATAGATGTACGTTTTGACTGTCCCTTTTAAAATCTGTGGGTCATGTCTTATGTTGGTATGGCCAGTCATGGTAAATAAAAACGACTGTCCGTAGGTAAACTCTCGAATATGAAAATTATTTCTTTTTGTTTTTGTTTAAATAAAAACTAGATAGCTTAATAAAAACTATTTTTGTGTAATGATTCTTAGAACCTAACCACAATATGAAACCAAATTTATATACATATATATGGGAAAGTTGTCCATAAAATAAACTTCAAATCGCTCTCCTGTTAATTAAGCTTTTTCACTTCCGATAGTTTACCTACCTAGGGACATGTATAGAAAAAGTACGTATTAGGTTAAGATTTTTATGGATTTATGCCACCCTATATAAAGTTATTATTATTGAATATTTATTATCCTTTATTCCATTTATATACATATTTGCTACTTTTTTAAATATAAAAAAAATATATTTAAAAATATAAAAAATAGTATCCCATCAGTATCGGAAACCAAGCTACTAAAATACCTACAAGATAAATTGTAGCAGTCGGGACCCATTCTAGAAAGTCAGCCGTCTAGTCAGTAGATTGGAGTAATCTGCAATGTAATACAGGTATGTGCTCTCAATTCACTAAGCCGCCATTTCGAGAATGGGTCCCGACTGCTACAATTTATCTTGTATTTAAAATATTATATAGTTAAGATCAATCGGGTACAACGACTTTCTTATTTAGGGCTTTTTATACTCAGAAAAGCAGTCGGGATTTTTAGTTTTTTAAATTACCGTTTTTTTTCTAGGTGTAATTTCCTTCGAGATTGTTTTCTAGTTTCATGAGGGCAAAGCCGCGTACAGAAGCTAGTTTATTCTGTAAATAGATAATGATAACAAAGCAGGTGATTGTAAGATGTGTTAATTTTTTTAAAAATCTTTATTTAAAGAGCTTTTTCGCTGGTGCGAATATGATACTCTGTAGGTAAACATAATTATGAAATAAAATGTACTTACACACACTGTCACTCTGTAGGTAAATAAAATGTTTACCTACAGAGTCTCATATTCTATTTCATAATTATGTTTACCTACATAATGTTGTTCTTTTGATTTCGTTGTGACCGTTTTGTTTTGGCTATTGTTTTTATTTTCTCACCGACGAACTTCCATTTTTCACACTGGATTCTCGAATCTGCCATTTACGATCAACTAGAACTTGATATGCAAAGTCATAATTTTACCTCATGTTTTGTAATAGTAATAATGGGTAATGTGAAAGTGAAACCAGGTAACGAAGGCAAAGAAGGAGCAGGAGTGGGTTTTTAATTAGGTAATAGTCTGACACTATCCCCCACTCCGCCCAAGGGCGGGAGATGTCATTGGATGATTTTCCCACCGTAAAAATAAAAACAGTCACAAGGCAAAAACCATAGGATACGTTTTATATAAATAATGAAGTGACTACCACACTAACAAGAAACACGTATATCTATACTTATTTTGAATACTTTCACAATTCCCAGAGGGCCTGAAAGAAAAACTAGAAGAATTCCGTGATCATTTTCCTTAACAACGTACCTATCTCATAGGGAATAACACGACATTTCCATTTCATATGAAAACAAAAAAGAAAAACGAATTATGTCATAGTGGATAATCCACGATCAGATATTTATACGAGTATTAAGCGTAAACACCCACTCCTATTTTGTTTCGTGGAATAGGGGCGTCACGTCATGAAACAGAGCGCTTTCCCGCGTAATTTTGCTGTGTTAATCTATGGTATCTACGAATATGCTCTATTTAGCTAATTGAATTTGAAGGTCAAAAGCCTAGGTGTTAATGTATAAATGACTGGTATTAGCTGTTTTGACAAAAAACATTTATGTTCATAATTATTAAGATTTGTTTTAAATTTAATTATGGAAGTTCCATCTAATGGCTTTTCCCGCTCTAGGGTGGCAAAAGAGGGTTTTAAAACTTTTACTGACTAAAATCCGCCTGTGTCATCCGCCTCTGTAATTCATTCGCCCTTTTCTGTTTTACGGCGACGGTAATTCTTTCAAATGTTCTCGCGGTTGATATAAAGCGAGAACTACATTAGACCGACGCACACGTGTGCCACGCCTGATTTGTACGTAGAACGACGTCGCGTGGCGTGGATCTATTGTAGCTCTACAACTCTAGTTGCCATATAAAATGTATGGAGATCGACGCGCCCAAATTGGCGTACGTAGTCCATGTATGCGCAATGAAGTTCTATCATAATACGATGGGATTTAGTAGGTACGATTTCCTTTTTTTGGATAACCAATTTAATTAAAAAAAATGCACTCTTCGCCTTACAACCTTATGCGTAGAAGACATCTCGACATCGAGGTACTTTCTAGTGTAAACGAATTAACGTGAAGCAAAACAGTCAACCTCTCTAGGAGGAGGAATGGGCTATGATCCACCACGCGGGCCCAGTGCGGGTTGGTGGATGTCACAAGTGTTCGAAACTTTGGTTTTAGGACATGCAGGTTTGCTCATGATGTTTTCCTTCACTGTTTTGAGAGCAGTGTGATGAAATAAATTAAACAAAGTACCTAATGCGCCTGGCTGGACACGGTATACATATTCACAGCATATATACACAGTATATATATATATATATATTAGTATACAGTTCTAAAGTCCTTTAACCCGACCACGCTGCGCAATCGTGCTCACAATCACATTAATTTAATGAGTAATTGTTAAAATCCTTTCTGAGAATAAAGTCAATGACGCAAACACGTGTTTATTTTGTTCTATAATGAATCGACACCGCCATATAATAAGTCGGTAATTGTTTTTTTTTTTTAATAGTCTATACTTTCCCACTGCTGGGCAAAGGCCTCCCCCAATTCCTTCCAGGTATTTTCCTCTCGGGCCACCTCGAACCAGCTCTTGTGGTAGGCGTCCAGGTCGTCTCGCCACCTCTTCCCAGGCGACCTCGGCGGCGTCGTCCATCTTCAGGTATCCATCTTGTGAAGACTCTTGCCCAACGATCAGTGTGCATACGGCTGATGTGACCCGCCCAATCCCACTCTAGTCTGGCAGCCTTTTTTACCACGTCTATGATGCCCGTCTTTAAGCGCAGCGTGGTGTTCCTCATTCTATCGGTGGTGTTACTAGTGTATGGATTATGGATGGATGTATTGGATGAACATGGATTTTTACCGTAGGCGTGGGTTTGCGCGGCCGTTCGGTAACCGTCCGAACCGAGCCCGTGTCGTCGACGGAGCGTAGTGTTCACGCGCCTCAGAGATGTCACCAAAACTGTAGGGGCTCAGCAGGACCGAACCCTACAGGGGTCATGTGTTCGCTTCTGAAAGGGAAACCCGGGGTCCTGGAATGCAAGGCAAAGAAGGAACATATGTTGGATCACTAATTCAACATTACTGACTTTATCCACACATCACTTTTATTTCCTTGACTTGCTCTTTCTAAAATCGACAACCGACTACTCTAGTGGGTGCGAACACCCGCTATTAATAAAATTGAGGACCGGATCTACCGCCATCTTGGCAGAAACAGTTAACTATTTATTCAAGAAAGTATATGTATAAAGACAACCAGAAAAATCCTTACAAAAATATAAATGTCTGAAACATTTGATTTAATGTCACATAAAGTTCAAGAATTATTTAATGCACCACTTTAAATGTAAAATCGTCATTTGACAAAACAAACAGATATCAAAACTAACGCCATCTAGACGACAGTTATTTCTAACTTTAAAATATCAGCTGTCACACACGACAACAAGTGTCATTGTCATTTGAAAACCTTATCCAAACAATAAGATTCCAGGTTTTTGTTAGAAAAAGTCTGGCACGCCCTCCCGCTCCGCCCTATTTTTTACAGTAATCTATATTCTCTATATTCCGTATTAACAATTAGGTACAGTTTGCAAAAAAAGGCTTAATTTGATCTTATTCCTTAAAATTCACAATTCCTGAAACGATACCTACGAGTAGATACTTATTCAACAAAAATATGAAAAATTTTTCGCTAGTAAATTATGGATTTTACAATTACCGACTTATTGCTTGGCAACGACATACTTAAGTTATTATTGTAAGAACATGGCAACGATGAGTAAAACTTGGCGCCATCTTAGATAAGCATACACCGAGTTATCGGCGGGAAAACAGACTTTATCTGACGACCATCTTGATTTGTATGAGTTGTGAGTGCTTTCTCAGATTTGGCTCGTGATATGGAATTTCCTTTCAAAGTATATAAATAGATATGATTATATGTCATATCATACGGTTAATGAGTTTAGGAACGGTCAATGGCGATCGACAATATTTACGTGATTGACGTCAAAATTCATCGAATTTGATTGATTGACTTTTAAAGTCAATCAATCAATTCGATGAATTTTGGCGATTGAAACAATTGTCAATACATTTTCATTGTCATTAACGTAAATGTTTTTTTTTTTTTATCTTTATTTAAAGAGCTTTTTCGCTGATGCGAATATGACACTCTGTAGGTAAACATAATCTATATAAAAATATATAACTAGGTCCTCGGACGGTTGTCAATCGTAAGTGACCGTTTCTATTCTTTGGAAAGTCTACGTCGTTGTTCGTTTCGTAGGTCTCCTAGGTTCTTGCTAGGGTTGGCCCTCGTAAAGGGCAACAAAAAAAACATAAATCAGTACCTAGGGTAAATGTTTGACACTCCCACACTCCCCTCTCGACTCAGAACAGGATACATCATTTGATGATTTCCTGCGTAAAAAAAGGTGACAATATTTCAATTAGTAGTAGAATTTTGTACATAGATTTCTATGGGTAGATCTCAACTATGATGGCTTTACATTCCTATTCGAGATATGAACTAAAATACAGAAACAATTTTTCTTGTTAGTTTATTATATTATCCTTTATCAGAACATTGAAATTGTTAAGAATTAATTAAAAAGCCAATAATCCTATTTCTTTAGTTTAGTATAATATATAATATATTCCACAACTATCACACAACACCGTCTAGCCCCAAGCTAAGCAGAGCTTGTGTTATGGGTACCAGACAGCTGATAAAAATACTTATATATTTCTAAATACATACATATTATAAATAAATAACACCCAGACACAGAACAAATGATCGTGTTCATCACACAAACATTTGTCCTGAATGGGAATCGAACTTACGACCTCTGGCATAGCAGTCAGGGCACTAACCACTAGACCAACAGGCCAGTCAAAGTAGTATTTAGTAGAAACTATAAATTTCTATTGACTTCGAAATTCGAATGGAACCGTGGTAGAAATTACCTATGATGACATTTTACGGTAGATCTAAGTTTATACAATTCGTTCCAAAAAAAAATTTTTTTTAAATTTATTTCTTGACCATGGATACATGGACATGGACTGTATTTCGTGACATCACAACATGGCAATCCAACCTATTCTTATTTGGAACGCATTGTACATAAGTATGGTCCCTAGGATATACGCCTTTAAATTTGATCGTTGTAATCCCGCGGAGGGTCGATTCGGTACATGAAAAAATACTTAAATGGTAAAAATGAAAAATAAAGTACCTTTTTTAAACTCGGCTGATCGAGGCCAATGAAATGTAGGTAGTAGTACGCAACGACCGACAACTCCCTATAAGTTCATTGACTCGTGTACTTAAAGAAATTAATTTCGTACATGCGTATATTAATTCGAGTTTTAGAAAAAGAGTACTTTATTTTTTAATTTGATCTTTCTAAATCGATAGTGTTTCATGTACCGAATCGATCCTCCACGGGATTAAAACGGCCAAAATTTAACGGTGTATAAGATCCTTATTATGGTCATATGAATGACGTTCCGAGCGAATTTTCTGAATCTTATCTATACTACAGGTGTTCCTAAACACGTATTTCGCGAGTGATTATGAAGTCATTTTATGTCTGTACCGTCTATAATATTATCTTATCTATCTAATCATTTAAATTTCTGTACCTCAGAGGTAAACAATAGTAACTCCATTTTTTTTCTAAATAGGTTTTTTTGCACCATGAAAATCGTAAGAACCTGTTCTACATAATGGTATATGACATTAAGTCCTATGTCACCTAGAAAGAGAAATATCCATTCGTATATGACATTAAATCCACAAACTTTTATCGGGTATATGACCTCAAATGACAAATCAAAATCAGATAAGAATTAATTTCATTGTAATTATGTGTAGTACATATTATTTCCACCTAATAATAATAAAAAATACAATTGAGTTTGTTCCAATATCTTTAAAGCAACTATATCAAAATTGCTTTCAAAGTTTTACTGCGCGCATTTTTGCCTCTCCTGTAAAATTCGGTTTTGGCACATAATGACGTATGCCTCTGAGGTACAGATTTGTGTTTAATAATAACCAGTCATAAGACAGTTTCACACACTATTTATAGGCGCCTTCGTTTTCCTTGAATTACCTCAATAACTTCAAGTGTTTTCCTTACTAAGCAAGCAAAAATGTATAGGGTTTTTATACATTAGGTTCTTATTGGCAAGATAATTTCTAAGAAATCAGTTCTACAAATAAGTCTTGACTCATTCAGTGTTAGGTTGCAGATAAGTAAATATTTTGTAGGTATTGACGTTATGGATGATTCGCTTGGAAGGGTTAAGCAATTATTATATTTTAATACCTAATATGTAATTATTATAATGAATCAGTGTTTGTTGTACCTAATATTGATTTTAATTTTAATTGTTTTGTAATTTATTAATTTGTTTTTATTTTATTTTAATTTAGATTTGATTTTATTTTAGTTTGAGTTTGAATTGATTTTGGTTTGGTTTTGATTATGATTTTATAATTATCGAATTAATTTTATATTAGTATTGGTTTGATTTTATTTTAATTTTCATATAATTTTAATGTATTCGCATGAACTGAATTTTAATTATACTTATTCTTTTATATATGATGTGGAAAATGTGTACATATATTTTATTTATTGAATTGTACCTTAGACTGTAAATTATAATGTATCACCGTTTGTTTCCCCAAATAAATAAAATAAAATAAAATAATTATGCGATAGAGTTATTTTTAACAATAATTATAAAATCCTGTACCTTAGTATAACGGAACCCTTGTAGCGGGGAGAAAACGTGCCACTATAAGAAAAATCAAATAAGGTGGACACGAGTCAGTAATTTAAATAAAATTGAAAATTAATGTGATTACTGCTGTATCAAATCATAATATCAATATGTTGTATATTTACTCTCGTGTCCGAATTATGTTGCCACGTGCCACCACTGGCACGAGTGCCATGGGTTTGCCATTCTTATAGGGTCCAAGACTTATAGGATCAGAGTGTCTAGTGTGAGCTTGTTTTACGCTAACGCGATCGACACGTTTATGACGTTCGAGCCTCCGATTGGCCCGCTCCAAACTCTTAACCAATCAGAGAGCCAAACGCGGCAAACTTTTCGATCGCGTTAACGTAAGAACAACTCACACTCAACACAAAGGATTGTTGTCCGTATGTCCGTCTGTCAAGCCCCGTTTTCTTAAGAACGCGTGGGTATTATCAGCTCCAAGGGGTAACAGACTAGAAAACGTAGGCCTGTTACCCCTTGGGGGTGAT
This sequence comes from Leucania comma, assembly GCA_958295575.1. Classification (NCBI taxonomy): domain Eukaryota; kingdom Metazoa; phylum Arthropoda; class Insecta; order Lepidoptera; family Noctuidae; genus Leucania; species Leucania comma. The sequence continues at coordinate 13,244,262 of OY282477.1, read as the reverse complement.
AAGAAATCTAGCTTCTAAGTCAACATAATCTAAAGATAAGGCATATTTCGACACTAGCTAGCACCTATAGGGTACTTCCCGTTGGCCTAGAATCCTGAAAGGCAAGAAGCCATGTCTCATAGCACAAGGTAAGAAAACTATTAGAAAACTGTAGTAACATCACAAAATAATTTATTGGAGTAAGGGACCCTTGGTGCACGAGTCCGTTTCGCACTTGACCGGTCTATTTTCAATATTGAACACAGATTTGAGATTTTTTAAAATATTTCTTGTAATTTTAGTTATTTATTTCCTTTTCATTTCGCAATTTGACTTGATGCTTGACTATGTAGTCTTTGAACTCTACCCATATCTAAAGACAATAAAAAATCGCAATACTAGAAATGACGCCATTTATTTTGTTACTCTGTGAGATAAGAGGAAAGCCGATTATTGTGATTAAATCGGTGGATTTGCATGATTTATAGTGGCTGACATAATCAGCTAGTTTTTATCGGAGCATCCGGAATTTACGTATGAGTAAATAAATATTAGTTCATTTTTTATGATAGGTACCAAAGCTCGTAGTCCAATAGTTTTGTTTCTTTATCCTGCAATAGTATGTTCTACAGGTAGGGTTGCCAACTATTTTCTAAGAAAAATTACGCATCACTTTTTTTAGTACGGAAAAAGTATAGTTATCAAAAAATTTCTTCTTCTGATGACATACATTTTTATGTACTTTTAGCACACACTAACAGATTTTGGAAACTATCTTACACTCCTATTCTAAATAAATAAGCAACTCTTTCTCAACTCTACTTGATTTGTTTTGATTTGAAACAGAAAGTATATTTAATTTAAAAGGTAATTTTCACAAAGATTTAAATTGATTATCAAAGATAAACCAAATAACCCACGCTATGAAATAACCTCTAATAAAGACTTACACGTGGTTGCGGTAGTGTTCCAGTTGGTCCTTTTTATTCAGATTAATATTCATTCGTGTTTCAATTTCAACGTAGAAGTATCGATAATATAATAATAGTTCCGTGTACATATCAGTGTTTCATTTTACGCATATGTGAATATTAAAAATAGAGTATTTTCATTTAAGTACTTTATTTTTATAGGTTTAAAAATATTTACCAAAAATAAAGTAAGATATATTATTATAAAGTATGGTTGGCAATCCTATTTTTTTTTAAAGGTTTTCCACCTTTCAATCATCGAGTGACTTCTCCTACTCTAGGGAGAGCGGGAGCGCGTGTCAGACTTTTAGTAATTTCTTATTAAGTCATTACCTGAGGTTAGAAATTTTTATACAAAAATATTCTTTTTTACACAGAAAGTTACTTATTCAATTAATTAGTTTTACTTATTTAAGAATACGGGTGTAAATGTTGCCCTAACTTTGCTTTGCTATTTTTTTTTTTTTAATTTAACAATTTAAATATTTTTCTTTCTATTTTTTTCTTTTCTTTACCTACTTGGAGTTTTGTAGATCTACACTTTGAAACGTGCAAATAACTTCATGTTTGTTTTTAACTGAGCAACTTTGAAAATTCAAAAATGGTTTAATTGAAATAAATACTTAAGAGTTTTTTTTTTTTGGGTTTTCGGGAAAGAGTTTTTCTAGTCGGGCATAGTTTAGTCGGTAAATAGTTCTATCCTAATTTTCCATTTTATGTTTATTTAAACCTAAAACAATGTTACACTAAGCAAAACTCATAGAAACGCTCTTAAATCTCTGGTTGGCACTAATAAAGACCCCGCTGAAGTTCCATTAGAAAATCGATACCATCTTCTCGTCGCCGAGACTCTTGCCAAATACGCAATACGCATGTGCAACAAAATAACGTCCCGTTTACACCTTGGGAACAGACAGACAATAGTGTTGTCCTTAACGATTGTAATCGATACCTAATGCAGAGCTCGGAGTCGATCGAACAGACACTTTCATCTTACACAAAGAGGGGGATTGAAGCTGACCCATGACCCTAGCAGGCTACGACCCTGCTTGCCTGCAGCTAGCAGGCTGGGCCTCTACGGTTTGCTGACAGCTCCTTGAGGCACGCGGGAACAGAACGCGCCGTCGACGACTTGGGCTGGGTCCGGTCGGTTACCGGACAATCGGACAGCGTGCTACCCATTGCATGCCGTCTGCAAGCCCGCACCTATGGTGGCCGGAAATCGGGATCGGAATCCCGGCGGCGGCTGGGGCGAGCGTTGCCTCTGCCTGATGCGGTCGGCCTCCTCCTTTGCTAGCATTACTGCTTCGCAGAAGGAGGCGACCGCCTGCCATCCCTCCTCACTACGGACCATGGCCTGAACCAAGGCCCGGCGAGAGAGATCGCTGCCGCCGATCCCCTTAAGGGGTAAATTTTGGAAAATCCTATTTTAGTGCTCGCCTAAGTATAAAAGGAAACTTTGAACCAAATTTTACATTCCTAGTCCCAGTAGTTTCAGCTGTGCGTTGATATTATGTCAGACAGTTAGTTTATTCTTTATTGATAAAATTTTATATTGGCCACGGCGTTTATTACACTAATCGAGCAAAATTGCTCTGATAGCCTATATAAATTTTCCTTATGTAACCACTTACCACCACTTTTTTTTTATTTTTTTATTGTAGGTAAAATCATCCAATGACAAATCCCGCCCTTGGGCGGAGCGGGAAGTAGTGTCAGACTCTTACTGACTAAAAACCTACCCCGTTCCTACGTAGCCTATCGTGCCGGGGTCGAGCATTCCTTTCGGAACTAACCCATGACCCCAGTAGGCTTCGACCCTGCCTGCCTGCAGTTAGCAGGCTGGGCCTCTTCGGTGTGCTGACAGCTCCTTGAGGCGCGCGGGAACAGAACGCGCCGTCGACGACTTGGGCTCGGTCCGGTCGGTTACCGGACGATCGGACAGCGTGCTACCCATTGCACGCCGTCCGCAAGCCCGCGCCTACGGTGGCCGGAAATCGGGATCGGAATCCCGGCGGCGGCTGGGGCGAGCGCCCCGTTGCCTCTGCCTGATGCGGTCGGCCTCCTCCTTTGCTAGCATTACTGCTTCGCAGAAGGAGGCGACCGCCTGCCATCCCTCCTCACTACGGACCATGGCCTGAACCAAGGCCCGGCGAGAGAGATCGCTGCCGCCGATCGCCCCCACGAGGACACGGCGATGCTCCGCCCACGCGGGGCACACCTCTACAGTGTGCTCCACCGTGTCCTCCGGATGTTCCGCACAGTGGCGACACCCGGGCGAATCCTCCGCACGAATCCGGAACAGGTACTTAGCGAACTTTCCGTGTTCGGTAAGCACCTGCGTCGTGCGGAAGTTGAGAACGCCGTGAGGACTTACCACCACTACACATATATAACGTTAAATTTTGGTTGTTTTAATTCCTTGGAGGATCGATACCGAATCGACAAAAAAAAAAAAAAAAAATAATTAAAAAATAAAGTACTTTTTTTCTAAAACTCGAATTAATATACGCATAATCGTTTATTGTAGGGAATTGTTGGACTTTGCTTACTAACTACCTACAGTTCATTGGCCTCGATCAGCTGACGTTTATTTAAAGAAATAAATTTCGTACATGCGTAAATTAATTCGAGTTTAAAAAAAAGTACTTTATTTTTTAATTTTTATCTTTACAAATCGATAGGGTTTCATGTACCGAATCGACCCTCCACGGGATTAAAACGACTAAATTTTAACGGTGTATATGTAAAAATAACTAAAATAACCTAAAGAGGTCGTTTAAACTAATCCTACTAATACTATAAACGCGAAAGTTTGTATATGTGGATGTTTGCTACTATTTCACGTAAAAACTACAGAATAGATTTCGATGAAACTTGGTACACAGATAGACTATAAGTCCTAGAATAGCGCATAGAATACTTTTATCCTGGGTTTATGTTCCCTTGGGATAATTTTTTACTATCCCGCGAGTGAAGCCTCTGGCAGCTGCTAGTTTAAACTAACATTTAAAGAGCTAAAATTGTTTCTTTGTTTGTAAAAGTAGATAATATCTCTGAAACGTCGTCCGGCAGCGAAATGGCAGATGATATTGTCGCCTTCATTGGTAGAATCTTCATAAACAGCGGAATTGTTCGAAAGAGTTACAACGGTCCGGGAACGCTAAAGGCAAATGAAGAACACAGGTGGGTTTTTAGTCAGTAAAAGTCTTCTGACACTCCACACAGCTCTAAACAGAGCGGGAGATATACCTAATGATATTCTGTCTCTAAAAAAAGGTAAGACCAGAATAGAAGCCACACTTTGGAATCTTATAATTGTTAATCTGTGCCTCAAAAAAAAAAAAGGAAGGATAAGTCTGGACAGATTTAAAGGTCAGTGAAATTGTCTCTCAGTTTTGACGATGCCTTCTCTGACAGTCGCCGCGAATTCATCTACTGTGCTCTATGGATACCTAAACCTCGTCTGCCACAACAACCCGTTGTTCACATAACAATGACTCGATTCGCTTCGGTAATCACAGGATCCGATCGTATTGTTTGTTGAATCGATTCGATCGCAGTGAATTTTCCACATCGATTCTTATTACCGTTTCGTTTCTAATGAGGCTGGGCTGTTTGTCGTCAAGGGATAATACTGCTTGATGTAAGTGAACACAGAGAAGTGTTCACAAAGAGCGAGAAAGAGAGTGGGAGTGCGATAGCACGCGGTAGAATCGACGGCTCGTTCCCAAGCGTCCATGATTCTATTGTTCTTCATTTCCCAACGAGTCCACGAATTTTTTTTTTTAATATTCCTACATCAATTCCCAATTGGTCTATGAGAGTTGTACAAAGTATAGTCAGCAAAGGCAAGTTCTTGTTTGTTTTAATCAGTTTGTAAGCCTTAGGATAAAGAAATAGTTACCAACTACGTTTATTTTGATTTACTTTGATAATTCTGAAACTGTGATTTATAACTTTTAAGTCTATTTTAGTGTAAGATTGAAACAGTTTTTTTTCATGTTTATGACTATTAACCTCTTTAGAGACATGCGTGTTTACTCTACACGCATGTCTCTAAAGAGCCGTGTTTGCCGTTTCATAAGTAAATGAAATAAAAATATTCATTGTCTTTTATTTATTAGAAATAGAAATAATAAACATTTATCCCTTATCAAAGCTTTTACTGTTGACTGTAACAAACATTCTCATGGACTCGTAGGGAAAGATTAATTATTTTAATTAATATTTTAAAATGACATGGACTCATTGGGAACTAACGTTCAAACTTTTTTTTTTTTTAGAACAATGGACTAGTGGACCTTTGGGAACAACCCGAATCGACGCGGCGATCGGCATCATGTTTTAGTTCAACCCTTACACAGGTAACACTAGCCAGCGCTTTTGCCCCGGTAAAAATTCACAATTAACATATTCCCGGAATAAAAAGTACAATATATCCTATACCAGGACTTGTTTAACACGTGTGCCAATTTCATCTAAATCCATTCAGACGTTTGAACGTGAAGTAGTAAGACACACATACATACAAACTTTTCCTTTATACTGTTAGTGTGATTTACACGTTCCTAGCTTATCAGTATTTTTATTTGTAACGGTATAGCGTATAGGTATAATAGAACAATAGAACAGTTTTATATGATTAGTAAATAGACCATGTCAATTATTACAGTTCCCATGACGGTTACCTACTGATTTCAACAAAGGAATAGGTATTGTATTATATTTTGACCTGATATCAGAACTCTGAAAGTTTACTTTAACTTTTCGTTCTAGACATTTTGGCTAAGATACTATGACTGGTCTAAACAGTTCTATCATACCTTTTAATTTTTATTGTAATACCTACGGAAATATTTATCTATCCCTTTTTTAGGGTTCTGTATCTCAAAAGGAAAAAACGGATCCCTTATAGGTTCACTTTGTTGTCCATCTGTCGGTTGTCAAGACCCTTTATCTCAGAAAAGCGTGCAGGTATCGAGTTCTGCAGTGCCTTGAAAAAATAAAATTTCTAGGTAAGCGAAACAAAAAGATGCAGCCGTATATGTCGCAAAAAACGTATATTTCGACATTCTCAAATCAAAATTCATAGGGTACTTCCCGTTGAACTAGAATCGTGAAATTTGGCATGAAGCAAGGCCTTATAGCACAAGTATAGGAATAAATATGAAAACAGTAAATTTGTTTTTACATCACAAATAAAACCTTTTTGCAGTTCGGAAAAATCTTCGAGACCATTCAGGACTTAATTGTTTATTTAGGTAAGTTAATTGTACTCACATTTACCTTGATTTTTTTTTAAAGTTTCTAATGGAGTTTGTTTCCAGTTTTTCTCTATAAACAGCCAATTGTAACCGTTCAATAGCTTCTGACGTTTTATAAGTGCCTTTTTTAGAAATAAAAGATATTGAATTGAATTTAATTGAATTGGGGCCACTGGAAAAAGCTATGAATGAGCGTATAAAATAAAATAGAGTCTTGTTTTAAAGAAATGTACGATTAACCTGCGTCTAGACTGAAATAGGGGTACATATTTAATGTCTACAAGAAAGGGTGGGTCAATACCCTTTCCTTTCTCGGGAATAAAGCAGCGATGTTTATTATTTAGCTAGTGGCCATAACTGTGATGTTTTGGGTTTTTCCTTATTAGGTAGATAGGTTTATTATACCACATTTCATGTACACGCATATTATGATTAAAGAAAAGAAGAAGAAAACAGAAAAGAATAGGGTGCTAATTTGTATAGAAATCTCTTCCAGCATACCTGCGAAAGGAGAGTTGGAAAATAATGAGATGAAGACAGGCGAGTGTGAGAGTAATAGGAAAAAAAGAAAAGTACAAAAAAAAACCAGTTAACATTTAATTACTTGTTGCTAAGTAATTACTTATTAAGTCATTACTTGAGGTGAGAAATCTTCATTAAAAATTTATTTTTTCGAAACTATAGAAAACAATTTTTTTTATTAAGTAGTTACTTTTAGTCAAGTAATGAGTTTAACTAATTTATACAAACGAACTTAGAACTTCCTTCTTTTCGAAGTCGGTTAAAAAGGACTATTTTGTTGTCATGAATATCAAGATGGGCAAAAACACCTTGTTCAACCTGGAAATCGCATTTAGGCCCTCATGCTGATACTACGAAAAATATATCTTGAAAATAAACTCTGCTGTTACAGAGAACTACACTGATTGCTGTACTAAATATAGTCCGTCCTTTGTAAGTCCTTTGGGCCAGTGGAGCAACAGACGAGCAGTGATAACGACCACTGCACTGGTATACCGAGAATTGTTTTTCTACTATTATCAATATTTTGATAAAACGTTGGTACTGAAGCAATCTATACGAGGAAATAAATAACATGTTAAACCGTTGTTTCCGGTTGTTTTACCTACTTTTTAATTATTGTTTTGAGGGTTCGATGCCCAAAGGATAAAAATGGGACTCTATTACTCACACCCGTATTTATAAAGAAGTTATTAATTGTTGCTTAGTAATTTCTTATCGAGTCATTACTTGAGGTTAGAAATCATCTGAATATTTTTTTTTTTGAACTATAGAAATAGAAAACAAAACGTTACTTAAGTAGGTAGTTACTTTTACTCTAGTAATTAGTTTTATTTCTTTATAATTACGTGTGTAAGACTCCACTCCACTATCCGTCTGTATAACCAGGCTGTATCTCATGAATCGTGATAGCTAGACGTCGAAATTTTTACATATGATGCATTTCTGTTGCCGCAATGACAACAAATACTGAAAAGAGAATAAAATAAATATACACCCTCAAATTTTGGTCGTTTTAATCCCGTGGAGGGTCGATTCGGTACATGAAACCCTATCCATTTTTACAGATAAAAAATAAAATATTAAGTATTTTTTTAAAAAAACCTTGATTTAATATACGCATGTACGAATTTAATTTCTTTAAGTAAACGAGTCAATGACCTTGTAGGGAGTTGTCGGTCGTTGCGTACTAATTACCTACAGTTCATTAGCCTCGATCAGCTGACGCTTACTTAAAGAAATTAATTTCGTACATGCGTAAATTAATTCGAGTTTAAAAAAAAGTACTATTTTAATTTTTATCTTTAAAAATGGATAGGGTTTCATATACTGAATCGACCTTCCACGGGATTAAAACGACCAAAATTAATGTATGGTTTTGTTTTGTAACTGCAAACGTAGAAAATACATCACGTGTAGAAAATTGTTTAACTCCTTTTGTTTAAGTTTTTTGGGGTGAGAAGTAATAATCAATAATCAAATACCTCCTCCCGTCTCCCTTCCCTAGGTGGAGCGAGATGAAAGAGGTTGGCGTGTTAAAATTTTACGCACTTGTTGCTCTTTGCGTTTCAGGCCCACGGTAACTTTTAAGGTACTTTCTGTCAGACAACTCTATATTCTTAGTACAGTTCTACTACAACATAAAGATACTCCTTATACTATAATCAGTAAAAGACGTAAGGATATAGTTTGTCATCACTACAAATGTAAGTACTCGTTTACCAGACGATTCTTTTGCTACCAAGGGCCTCAATCATATAACAAACTCAATAAGAAATTGAAATTTTACTCGGTCTCGGCATCATCTCTTAAAAAAACATTAACAAACTTTCTTTTAACTAGTAACTATTTTGATACCGAACGCCTTCTTTTTTCCGAATATAACCCCCCCTAATATTCTTTCACCAAAATAAAACACTCTACATATCACACACTATCATCTATATAATTAATAATTATTTAATCACACAAATATAATTTATAATGAATTAACCTATTAATTAATGATCGAATTGTAATTTCTAATCTAGGCAATTTGATATCAAGGCTTATGTTAACCTAACTTTAACAAACGTTTGTTCTACCTGCAATGTATTAATATACTTTTACTATTATGTATGGGCTTGTACCACTGCCCTTAATACAAGTTATTTTTATAACTTAGTAAGGGTGCTGGTTGCAAAACCAATCTGTTTTTGTTATTTTTATCTGTAACCTACAAACAAATAATTTGAATAATGTTAACATTGAAATTTTAATTGGTTGAATAAATTATTATTATTATTCTCTTTATTCATTAATAAACTTATAAATTACATTTTTAAATATTTCTTTAAAAAAAACATAAAAAAAAAACATTTAAAAATATAAAAAACAGTGTCCCACCGGTATCGGGAACAGGGTCCAAGCTACCGGGTCAGGGCTCCAGAGAAAGGAACCTCCTAACAATACGAGCCGTGTCCAGGAGTACCGCTTTCTGAATCAAGCCCTTGATCCAGCCGCCTAACGAGAGCCTCCTAAGGTGTTGGTCGAGGCTCTTGGCTATTAAGCCATTACCCGACACGACTATCGGTACAATGATCGCTGAATCCACTTCCCACATGTCGACAACCTCGCGAGCCAAGTCAATATACTTGATTTGTTTATCTTTCTCGACTTTCACGAGGTTCTCGTCATGCGGAACGGATATGTCAACAATCATTGCACGCCTCTCGTTTCGGTCCACCACCACTATATCAGGCTTATTGGCTACAATAGTCCTGTCAGTGATGATGGACCGATCCCAGTACAACGTGATATGACCATTATCAAGAACTGGGTCGGGCTCATATCTGTAGTACGGCACTTCCGATCCCACAAGAGAGTATTTCAAAGCAAGTTGCTGATGGATAATCTTGGCTACAAGGTTGTGCCTATGCAAATACTCGCCGTTAGCCAGACGAGAACAACCGGAGATAATGTGACGAATTGATTCTCCCGGACGGTGACACGCCCGACAGATGTCAACCGTGCCGTCCTTCACAATAAATCTCCGGTAGTTATTCGTCATGATAACTTCGTCCATAATTGCACAGATAAAACCTTCGGTTTCCCCAAAGAAGTCACCGAAACGCAGCCAAGCTACGGACGCCAATTGGTCTACATCGGGCCCGTGAAGGGCCCGGAAAAAGCGTCCGTGAAGTTCCTTGCTCTGCCATACTTCCCTGCGATCGTTAGTGTCAAGCACTACCGGTTTGCGCCAGTTCTCCTTAGCCAAGGAGAGCGGGGTGAGTCCCTTGTCCACTGCCACTACATCTCGATGCATACCCACGTCGGCAGCTAGGAAATACTCCCTGAGACTGCATACCTCGCGGTTGTGAAGGGTCTTGGCATTTAAAAAACCTCGACCGCCACACTTCCGCGGGATATACAGTCTCATCACCGACGATCGTGGGTGATGCATTCGGTATGCAGTCAGCAGTGTTCGGACCCGCCTATCCAGGGCGTCAAGTTCCGTTTGAGTCCATTTGAGTACGCCGAAAGAGTACATCAATACCGGCATGACCCAACCGTTGAAGGCGCGCACCTTGTTTCCGCCTGAAAGAAGGCTATTGAAAACCTTCTTCAGACGTCCAAAGAAGCGCTCCTTCAACGATTGTTTCATGTCAGTGATATTGATGCCTAGGGCTTCCGACATACCCAAATACTTATAAGTTTCAGTTGGAGAGAGGGATCTCAGGCCAATGGAATCCGTGAGTTGAATACCCACGGATTCCACAACCTCCCCTCGCTTTACATGCATGACTGCACATTTGTCCACACCAAACTCCATCCTGATGGCACTACTGAAGGTTTCAGTTACCTTCAGTAGCTCCATCAGTTGCAGATTGTTGGGGGCAAAAAGCTTCAAGTCATCCATGTAAAGGCGGTGAGATATAACCTGACCACCTCTCTTCAACCGGTAGCCTAGACCTGAATTCTCCAGCAGTGTGCTCAGAGGATTCAAGGCTAGGCAAAACCAAAGCGGACTCAAACTGTCACCCTGGAATATACCTCGCTCGATCCTTACCGGTTCGCTATTCCTTCGAATATGTCGACATCCTGGATAGCGAAGGACCGTCCTCCATTGCCTCATACATGACATCAGGAAGGTGCGTAGTATTGCATCAATTTTGTACAATTCTAGCACCCTCATGAGCCATGTATGAGGAACTGAGTCGTAGGCCTTCTTATAGTCTATCCAACATGTCGACAGATCCTTTCGGGAACGCCGAACCTGTTGGCTAATGGCCATATCGATGAGGAGTAGCTCCTTAGTACCGCGGGACCCATTCCTACATCCATTCTGAGAGGCAGACATAATAGCGTTATTGTCTACGTGGCAGTTGATCTTACTTCTCAAAATGGATGTAAGAACTTTATAAACAGTCGGCAAACATGTAATTGGCCGATAGTTTTTGGGTTCCGCGGTGCTACCAGATTTGTGGAGCAAGTGGGTAACTCCTGTTGTAAAAAACTCGGGTAGCAAACCAGACTCGTTTGGCATCTCAATATCAGACCGCCTTGGGGTCTGATATTGAGATGCCAAACGAGCGTGCGACCTATTGAGCCACTTTATCCAAAAGTTGTGCAGTCCGTCCGGCCCTGGAGACTTCCAATTAGGCAACGGACGGACTGCACGGGCAACATCTTGGGGGCTGATTGTGACTGCCCCCATTTCTGGTATTGATTCGCACGCTCGCTCGACCTCTCGAATCCAACCACCTTCAGTATGACTGACAGGCACCGACCAGATGTTGCGCCAAAATGAAGTCATGGCGTCATCATCTGGGAGGCGCGTATCAGTCACACTTTGTTCCGGTCGCTCCCAAGTCCTATACACCCACTTTTCGTTACTTCGGAATGTGCGATTCTGGGTGTATCGCTCCACCCGCCGCTTATACCTGCGGATACGGTTTGCCCATGCATACACCTTTTGCTTCAGGAAGTCGATGCGCTCTGTGACTCGGGACATGTAGTCTCGGGGACTGATGTCTGTCCCCGAAAATGCCCGTCTCACAAAGCGCATCACTCTAGGACGATTGTTGTCCTCCCTGAAGCAAATTAGTTTGCCAATGAGTGCTCTGGCCCCACCAATACGACGCTCGATCCTGCACTGCCAGGCCGGTACAGCTGGTTTCGGTCGTGTAGCTACGTCACTGTTTGGGAATTTGACGTGAGCTACACGACATGCCGCTACGGCCGCGCAGTACATTATCGAGTGTGTATCGGTGAGATCTTCGCAGTCATCAAAATAGCGAGACAACTGCGAATCCAGAGCAGCCACCAGCGCCCTATTCTTGTTATGCATGGGCAAACGAGGTAAACGTGGCCTAAGTTTGGGTAATATGTTGCGATATTCCCGAATCGCACACTCCAAAGCACTCCTCAGTTCATCATTGCACTGGGTACTTACGTTAGTAACCGTGTCAGTACCCTCCTCGCCAGCATGGTGGGATATATAGCTGGACTGTGGTGCCACAAGTGGTACCACAGACTGCGACGGTGGGGCAATGGCACGGTTACTCGTTTCCGTTCGGAGGCGATCAAGTACAGTATCATCCAACATGTGGTTACGCAGGATGACCCGCACCTGATCCGACAGTCGTTGGGTTGAAACGTTGACAGCTGGCTCAAGCACCTGAAACAAAGAGAGCATCCGAACACGGTACGCAGTCAGGTTGTTTCCTCCCTCTGTAGCCCCGTAGTATGAGCGCATGACGTTCTCGTTGATGGATTGCGTCCATCGCATGCGCTGCACACTTCCGCCGGGAGCTGGGACCCTATCAGAGACCGGTGGGCCTCGAGGTCCTAAGCCGCTCGGCGGCCGGCGTCCTCTTCGTCGACGCGCAGGTGGTGGTGTCGTCGGCGGAGAGAAGAACTCGTCGCTGGAGCTCGACGCAACTGCCGCGGCTGGTGTCACAGCACACACAGTGGGGCTGGGTTCCGGCGGTGGCGAGGCGGAGCTGAGCGACGAGGCCGGAGGTGATGGGCGTGCACGGCGTGCTGCGGCTCTCGTCAACATTTATGTTTTGCAGGAAATTTTCTTTGTCATAAATATGACCTTAATATGACATAAAGCCTATTTATTTTCCGTTTGGCCATTGTACTCGTAGTTTATGTAGGTACACCGGTATTTCACAATAAACGATTTACTGTAGTTTTGGGCCTTTTTTTTTTGTCGGATAACTTAATTTTGCTGTAATATTTCTATATGAATTGTTTAAAAGAAATTGGAGAAAAAATTTTTCGACACTTCATGTTGACAGTGAACCACAGATTATTATTATTCTCTTTATTCATTCATGTACATATAAATTATATTTTTAAATATTTCTTTAAAACAAACATATAAAAAAAAAACATTTAAAAATATAAAAAATAGTGTCCCACCGGTATCGGGAACAGGGTCCAAGTTACCGGCGGTCAAGGCTCCAGAGAAAGGAACCTCCTAACGATACGAGCCGTGTCCAGGAGTACCGCTTTCTGAATCAAGCCCTTGATCCAGTCGCCTAACGAGAGCCTCCTAAGGTGTTGGTCGAGGCTCTTGGCTATTAAGCCATTGGCTGAAACGACTATCGGTACAATGATAGCCGAATCCACTTCCCACATGTCGACAACCTATTATTATTATTAACTTTATTCCACGTTCATGCAGTCACTATGCCTAAGTATCAATTTCAATAGAGTGAAAGCAAAAAAGCTGCCGTCTATACGCTTTAACGCCGTTATCAGACTAAACCAAATTTTGAGTTACTTACAAAATGCAGCCCATTGATCCTCAATGTTCCCAATGGACCTCATTAGATGGCTTAAAGTTACCCAAAGGGCAATAGAAGGGGCAGAGGCGCTACAGGCTACTGTCGATGTTTCCTTACGTGGTTGTATCAGGAGTGAAGATATTCGCTTCTCCTGCGAATATCTCCACCAAGGTTGTCAAAATAACATGAAGAATTGTGGCAGTGGGGTATATCTCCTACATTGCTCGCAGAAAAGATGGTTGATGAGGCCTAAAAGAAGTGGCGACCGCGGACCGTAAGACAGTGTTGAAAGGTTTCCCACAAGGTGGATCAATGACTTTGTGAAGATCGCGGGATTGCGATGTATGCGCGACGCACAGAGCCGTTCGTTGTAGTGACACTTGGGGGAGGCCTATGTCCAGCAATGGATGCCTTTCGACTAAAATGATCAATGATGATGACAAAAAACAGCGTTGAATTACATAATATAGAAATTAAGGCCATACCTATGGTGAAAGCTCCAGAATAGCTCGCGAAATTAAATTTTTTCAAAGTTTTTTGCAGTTACAAAAAATTATATTCGCCGTAGCGACATTTCTGTACTTATTTACTCATTGAACACTCCATACAATATATCCATTAAAACCATCATTAACTTAGAGACAAGATAAAAGATTAAGTTTTTATTAAAATGGTACGTTTCAGCTCTTCTCTAATTAAATAAAAAAAAAAATAATACGGGGGCATAGCCGATGGCAGCAGCTAGTCTCGTACACTCAGGTAGTTAGGTAAGTGGTATAAAATATTTACCTAACGTGTTAAGTGCTAAACAGCAATTTAATTAGTTAGAGTTAGTGTAGTTAGTGAAAGTTCAATAGACAACCATAAATTATCCGGTTTTCTTTGTATATAGACTCTGTGGGAAAACTAGCAGTCTGTTACGAGAGAATAGACAATCTTTGTGCTTTTTCTTTATTCAGGGAAAATACTTTACGGATATTATATAAATCTTACGAGTAGATCTTTTCTATTAAAGTGTTTTTTTTTTCGAATTCTTTTCATCTATTCCTTTCTCAGGTTTTTCTTTGGGATTTCTTAAAGTAAGGATTAATAGAAAAGGTCGTTTGTAACTTGGGATTTATCTTTAGCGATTTTATTTTTGAAGGAGGTTTTTATTCAGGTTGAAATCCTTTTTAGTTTTGCTTTACAAGTGTCTAAGCTTTTGATATGTGATGGCATCAAACAGCTCACGTTATCAAAAGCGACGAGACAATGCGACAACGTCGTCAAATCATCAAATGACTTCTATCGTTTTGAGCTTTGGGTGAAGCCCGTTTCACCACGAAAATCAACCTGTGTTCTATTTATATAAAAAAAACCTGTGTTCTATTTTTTTAAATGGTAGGTATATAGGTTTTAGTGCTTGACTGTGATCCCTCCCGATGGTAAGCACTGATGCAACCGATGATGGTGAATCGCTCTAGTTTCTTAAGAGTTGCCTTTGTCATTCAGTTGTTATTTGCGTTTCGCAGTAACCAAAGACATTAAATATTAGACTACCAGTAGACAGAATATAGCGAACAAAATTATTTTATACTAGTTTGTATTTTTTTTTTTCATTGAAGTCGGTTGTATTTTTCTGTAAAAAGTTTTTTATTTCACACTTATTATTTGTAGTAGCCCTCAGGCAAACTTAAATAGATACCTTCTGCCATTCGGTTCCATCATCAAATCATCATGACAATTCTATTAATACCAAACACGGCTAGGAAAAACTGATTTATTACAGAATTCCGGTACCTATCTTTTGGCTTCATCATCAGATCAGTGCTATGTATTCCCTCCTCTTCTTCCTTCAGTCAGTCACCGACCACATGTATAAACAAAGCAATTTAACTTGTTACGATAGTTTTGCTATGATTTTTTGAAGAGTTCCGTTCTATATCTTCGAAGTTCATCATCAGATCAAAACAATATTTCTATGGGACCTATTTGGGAGTATAATGTTTCAAACAAAACAAAAAAAAAATCAAAATCAGTCCACAATTGACTGAGATATCGGTGAATATACAAAAAAAAAAAATACATACAGCCGTACGCAGAACCTCCTTTTCGAACCATAGAGGTCAAGCAGAAGATGCCTACTAGGACTACGGGATGGGTGGAGATTTACATCGCAAAGAACAGAAGAAGAAGATACAGGAGACTTTCAGACTAAAAGTAAAAACGGCTACACGCTCCATCCTATAGCGGGAGAAGTAATTTGATGCATTTGTACAAAAAAAGATCGCTTCACTATTTTCTCTAACTACATCGATAAATTCCTTACTACGATTGAATGTAAGTAAATACAAATGAATCATATCGTATTGTATTGTTAAGTGCAGTCACACGGCGTTGCATGCAGTCGTTGTTTATTAGTTTAATTAAATAAACACACTGTAATGTTGCTAAGGGCATTATATTAAAAATTTATTATCTTTATTAGTGTTAATTTATTACAAAATAGTATAAAACAAAGTCGCAGTCTTTGTATTGAATTTGTTGGACACCACATACAAAGAAACGTGTGTCCAGCACGCCATGGTCATAACTACATGACTAACTCAAATGCTATTAAATCTTATAAGACAGTACTTACAGTTCTTCAACGACATCTCTATACTGCGACGCCTTGCTAAATCGACTTTTTGTTACTGCGATATTTCGTTCCATCGAAAAACTGTGATTCGATCGATTTTAAAGATAAAATATTACTTTAAAAAACCTTTACCTTTTTTCCAATAATTATAAAAGTTAATAGAAACCTAATCGTAATTGTAATTATCGTAAAGTCTTACGAGTACACTAACGCCATGGTAACAAAAACTTATCAGCTATTGTGATTTATATATTTAGGCCATTGTTTGAATATTTAATTGCCAACGGCACGCAGTGTTCATGGTTTTTGCCAATTAATTTCTGATTTAAACGTGTTAGTGGAAAGTTTTGGTGCTTTAATTACAAACATTATTGCTGATTTGGAGTAATTAGTGCAGAGTTGTGGCACAAATTAATTCGTTATCACAAAAATGATAGCGGAATACAATTTATTTTACATATTATTCTGAGTTCGTGTCTGTAAATTTTTCAGGTTATTATTGATAAGCTGGCCGTTTACTACTTCTTACTTGTCGGTAGACGATGATGTGATCAACGATGGAGCGCGCTTGCCTAGAAGTAGCTAACCTATTCACTCTTGACTTAATGACTCCTAGGTTAGAATTTCAGGAATTTACTAAAGAATTCTGACAAAAAAAGAAAAAAAGATTTTCCTTTTATTTTATTTATAAAAAAAAATATTTTTTTTTGTCAAGCTCTCTGACTTGGAAACCTGTCAAACTTTCTGATTAGAGTTTTTATCTCAAAATTCTGTGTTCCGAAACTTACTCTTAAGCAAGGACCCTTTTTTGATGGTAGGAAATCATCCAATGACTTTCTCTCGCTGTAAATAGAGCAAGTTGAAGTGTCAGACTTTTACTTGCCTCACTCTTGTTTCTTCACTTATCCATTGAGTTCTAGGACCACGTTGACTCTTTCGAACAGTTCCGCAGTCCTGGCAGGCATCGGCGAGAGCGGGATCCTTGAAGTATGCTGACTTGGCTCTCTATACTACATTTGCTATGTTACAGTTTTTTTTTTTTTTTTTTTTTTTGGTAGGTAAAATCATCCAATGACAAATCCCGCCCTTGGGCGGAGCGGGAAGTAGTGTCAGACTCTTACTGACTAAAAACCTACCCCGTTCCTTCGTTGCCTATAGTGCCGGGGCTGAGCCTTCCTCTCAGAAAACGGCCCTTGGCCCCAGCAGGCTTCGGCCCTGCCTGCCTGCAGCTAGCAGGCTGGGCCTCTACGGTTTGCTGACAGCTCCTTGAGGCGCGCGGGAACAGAACGCGCCGTCGACGACTTGGGCTCGGTCCGGTCGGTTACCGGACGATCGGACAGCGTGCTACCCATTGCACGCCGTCCGCAAGCCCGCGCCTACGGTGGCCGGAAATCGGGATCGGAATCCCGGCGGCGGCTGGGGCGAGCGCCCCGTTGCCTCTGCCTGATGCGGTCGGCCTCCTCCTTTGCTAGCATTACTGCTTCGCAGAAGGAGGCGACCGCCTGCCATCCCTCCTCGCTACGGACCATGGCCTGAACCAAGGCCCGGCGAGAGAGATCGCTGCCGCCGATCGCCCCCAAGAGGACACGGCGATGCTCCGCCCAGGCAGGGCACACCTCAACAGTATGCTCCACCGTGTCCTCCGGGTGTTCCGCACAGTGACGACACCCGGGCGAATCCTCCGCACGAATCCGGAACAGGAACTTAGCGAACTTGCCGTGTTCGGTAAGAACCTGCGTCGTGCGGAAGTTTAGAACGCCGTGAGGTCTTTCCAGCCACTCCTCAAGGATGGGCCTTATCGCCTCGATTGTGGCGCGCCCCGAACGAGGTTGCGATAGTCGCTGACGCCATTTCGCCATGAGATCCCGCCGAAGCTCTGTCCGCCAAGCCTCGACTTGTCGCGGCAGCGGATGCTATGTTACAGTTGAGGATTAGGTACTTAATCTCAGTTTAATGTCTCCTTCAGAATGCAAAAGTTATTTTGAAATCGGTTCAGCACCAGTGCCTCGCTGACTCTTTCGAAAAATACAAAAAATCATAAGACAATGTATTTAAGAGCGGTCAACTCATAGAGGTACATTTTCATGCAATCGCTCTTACGTGGTAACACTTTTCTTTAGATATTTTATTATATTATCTAGGCTTCTATAGAAATCAAAATATAAATTTGTGTAAAACTAAACCTCTGAAAATCTGATATTTTAAGTAAAATTTGGCCCTCCATAATGTAAAAATATTAAAAATTACTAAAAAAGTACTTCTATAGAATCCTAGCACATATAATCAAGACTCTAAATGATGACAATTAGTTTCAAAAATGTTTAAAGGTTTAAAAAAAAAGCACATATTTCCTAGAACAAGTTTTGTGAAATATTCGAGTAAATCACGGAATTACCGAACGCTAACAGAGATTTCAGGCTGTTCTTTCTTGACGCGTTGCCTCTCCATCAAACATCGCGTTGGATCGCTTTAGATAAACTATGTTTGACGTTGACAGTAGTAGGGAAGGGCCACCTTAACTTAAATAAACATAAAAGTAGATACTTACCAAAGTAGGTAAATCCTATAAAATCTTCTGCAAATACAATTTATCATTTGTCACATTTGAGTTTCGTCATTCAATTGGCATACTTTTGCAAAGCGTCATAGCATGGGATCCCCCTGAGTAAACCATAACCCATTTATGTAAATCTATTCCATAAACAATAGTATCTTTATGTTTTTATATGGTAAGCACATGTCACAGTTTTGATTCGTTGAATGAGGTTTGTATTAAGATAAGGGCACTTGACTGAAATGGTTTCATTATTTGTATTAAAAAATAACTTTACCCAAAATCTTAAAATAAAATAGTACATTTTGATACCAGTGCAGAAAGTTTATCGTTGCGTCCGAGGTGGAATTCGTAAGAGCCGTAGGCGGGTGTGTTATAGAGCCTAGGGCTGTGAGCCACGTGGGGGTCGACGTGCACCCAGCCTGATACGATAAACAAATTGCGGCGGGAATAGCACGCGCACTTTTCCGCACCAGTGCGGAAAGCTGTCCATGGCGTGCCTCATCGCAGTGGGATAAGGGTGGGTTTAGGAGTAAGTGTATTGTCAAGCATTTGTCAAATCATTTCAAAATTAAGTAAGTTAGAAACCTTTTAACTTTGGTGGAAGACGCAAGAATCTCTTCTCAATATCTTAAACTGATATTATCCGCCATTCGTAAACGCTTAGTACGTAATACACACGTAGGTACACACACTTGGTATAATTTCGTCTTTTCAGCTATTTATAGCCCCTATTGTCTCAAAGTTCGTGTGCTTGTAAACACAGCTGTTAAAACATGTTTACAGCAACCAAGATGTTGTTTTGACGTAACTTTCATGTGGAGGTGTTTCCTGAAATTCGGTAATAGTATTCATTGGGAATAACGCTGGTAATCTTTAACAAGCATACGTTATTCTGTAGATTAAACATCATAATTTCAGTTTGCTGGCAGATGGTGTATTCTCACACTCATAGAGTGACACTTTTGAGCCGTTAAGGGTATTGGGTCGTGAATCGGCTTTGGTCCTTACCGAACGACTGGACGGAGAGCTACATATTGCTCGTCATCTGCCAGCCAGTGGCTGAGAATTGCCCTGTGACTCCCAACGCCTGGGGAGCTCCTCCTGCGGCGGCTGGGGAGTGAAAATGTCTGTTTCCTTACGGTTTCAAAGATTTGCTATTATTTATTGAAGAGTCCCAAGGCCTGTTTCCGAAGTTTGCCATCAGGCCTTCACCAAATGTGAATAGGAGAAGCAGATAAACTCTACAAAACAAAAAAAACAAGAATCGTCAAAATCGGGTCATATTTGTCGAAAATATCGCTGAACAAGATAAAAAATAAGAACATTCAGACGACTTCAGTACCTCCTCCTTGTTTGGAAGTCGGTTAATTTTTGTGTTAAATTAATAAATATTCACTTGCAGAACGATCACTGTCCCTAGATAAACTCTCAAATCTGTAAATTAGCATTGTCTCTGTTTTAATTAAGCTTCATAAAAACTAGCTACCGAGTAAATTCGGGCAATTTTGGCCCTGGGGCCACTTTGGCACAAGCTTATTAACCAATAGGAACATGACAAACTGTGTTTTCTGTGTTCCTATTGGTTAATAAGCTTGTGCCAAAGTTGTACCCCAGGGTCAAAGTAACCCCACTTTACGGTAGCTTAATAAATTATTCTTAAATCTAACCTAAATATGAAACCAAATTTATATAGTTAAAGTCGTCTGATGACTTTATAATAAAATAAACAGCAAATCGCTCTCGTATTAAGTAATATTCTACAACTATCACACAACGCCGTCTAGTCCCAAGCTAAGCAGAGCTTGTTTTATGAGTACTAGAAAACTGATAAACATACTTATATATTTCTAAATACATACATATTAAAGATAAATTACACTCAGACATAGAACAAATGATCGTGCTTATCAAACAAATATTTGTCCTGGGTGGGAATCGAACCCATGACCTCCGGTATAGCAGTTAGAGCCATTAACCACTAGACCAACAGGTCAATCAAGTAAGCTTTTTCACTTTCGATAATTTACATATGGACAGTCAAAAACATAGATTTATTCGGGCAATTTCAACAATGTAATATAATACACAGTTGATTTGATTTTAGAACTCATATTTTCCAGACAATCTCCATAACACGCAACATGGCTGCTCATAACATTTTACGAGTTTCATAAAAAGCGTTGATTTATTAAGAATAACAGAGATTGTTATGTCTACAACAGGTAAGTGCATGCAACAGGTCAAGCCGTAACTACTTTATAATCCGCTGCTATTGACGTGAATACGTCTTTAATAAAAAGTACATTTTGATACAATTAAGGTGGTGGTTTGTCACGGCGACCGGGGCTGAAACCGCCCGAGCCGCAGGCGAGGTTCTGAGGCCGAGTGCAAGCAAGTGATGTTATGTCGTGGGACTGGTAGCGGGGCAAACTCTCGCATTTTTCTGAAATAGTGCGAAAAAGTAACTTGCATTCCTAAAAGCGTTTAGGATAAGAGCGGGTTTTCGATTAAGAGTACTGAAAATTATTCTGACGTACTAGCTCCTGCCAGTGGCGTCGCCCGCGTCATTTGAGTGCTTTCCTCCGTTTTAAAGCCAAGCGCAAGGTCAACCGCGAGGCTATCAATATTATCCTGCTGGATCAACGGTATTCCAGCAGGAATCGCGCATTTACAGCAGATTATATGCACCAATTATACGTTCCACTCATATCGCTCGACGTGCCACCTTCATGTCAACGTACTAGCCTATTAATAATAATAATTACCATAACTTCAACGAAGCTATTGTTGCGCGGTTTGATCAGGGGCCTGATACAGAAGGCAGTACTCCTTGATACGGCTTGCATTGTGAGGTGGTTCTGGAGCCCTTACCACTGTTAGCTTGGACTGTGACTTGGACTCTGCTCCCGACACCGGCGGACAACTATTTTTTACACATATTTTTTTTTTCATTTGTTGTAAGAAATATTTAAAAATGTATAAAATATGACTATGTAACGGTGTATACTATAAAACGGTGAAGGAAAACATCGTAAGGAAACCGGCATGTCCTAGAACCGAAAATTCGAAGACATATGTGACTTTCACCAACCCGCACCGGGCCCGCGTGGTAGATTACGGCCCATTCCCTCTCTTAAAGAAGAGGCCTGTGTCCCAGCAGTGGGAACATTAAAAGGCTGATGATGATGTATAAAATATGTAAGAAGATAAATAAAGGAAATAATAAAAGTTTGATAACCACTCCTATTTTTGAAGTTCATCACTGACGTTATACATATATTGGCTAATTTCTTTAGGCAATAAAATGATTACTTACTCTCTATTCTAAAAAGAAATGCATTCGAGAACTACTGAATCTTGTAAATATTTTCGTCGACACACGATCTCGATGTTTGTGCACCAAACGCCTCCACTTCTTAGTTTTAAATTACAAATGTTTATGTTTGTTTTGCCGCGTACGGCTAGGTCAACTACTGACGCATTAGTGTTGGTCAATTTCAAAGGAACTTCAAAAAACATGTTTTGTGCTTACCGCAAACGTTTCATTTAGATCGCTAATTCTTTTAAATAAACATAGAAGGGATAAACACACAAGAAAAAAACAGTTTTTAACCGAGTTTAAAATAGAGGAGGTTCTCGAGTCGTCAGAATATTTTATTTTTTATTTGTGACTTGCCTCAGCTATGCACAAGTGTTAGAAATCTTTGAAATTTTTGGCTATTCTTTACAATAAAATTATTATAGACGTTTTTCTTGAGGTTTGAAATCATCAAATAACTTCAGCTTTCTCCTGGCCTGTATACGTCAACAGTTGATTGTCATAATCTAGCTGATTCACGGTTTATGTATCCAAAAAATAATTTATAAAAAAGCTATAACGGTGTAACTATGCAAAAATGGTCGTCGCCACTTTGAAGTACTTGTGAGTAGCCAGTACAAGGCAGCTTTTTTGTGGTATTAAATCGTCCAATACCTTTTCTCGCTTTAATTGGAGTAAGAGGGCCTGACAGAACTGAAGGACTCATGTGGGTTAAGTCTAAGGCGGGAGGGCTCACGCTTAAGAAAGTTATTGGATGATTTCCAACATCTAAAAAAAAGCCCACGTATTCCGACAGTAACCGGCCTTTACCCTCAATCTTTGTTGAAAAGTCTTGGAAGAATAATATTTCAAAGTATTATTTTAAGATTTTTTCATAAAATAATATTTAACACTAACACCATATTACCTCTCGACGTCAGACATAAACAAATCATAGTTTTCCTAAAATCACCAACACTCAGCTTCAACGCATGTTTACCAGATCTTCCAGGAAAGTTGTCTACGTAAGTAGATTTTCATGTTTAACCTGTTGGCAGGTATCCATATAATTTGGTTGAAGAAATTCGGAAAGGGTTCACAGAATTCTTAATTATCCGTGCCGTGGGTTTTTCCCAAATTACGGCCCGTTCTAAAAACTAAATTGAAGCGGAGGAATTTGTGGATAATTAAGTCGTAGGCGTCATCTTCAAGGGCCCTCAACGTTCGCCTAAGTCTGTCCATGAATAAATCCATTTATACAACCTTATTTGTAGTATATGCAAAATCTGAAACACGCCGCGGGTCCAGTATTTTTATGCAAAGAATCTATGTACAACATTTCATAACTCTGTATCATGAAAAATCACAAAGCTATAAGCTTGTTATGTTACCTGGTTGTCCACACAAACTTATAGTCACCGGGCCATCTGGGCCACGGAAGGGTTGTTTTGCTCCCGCACCCAGCTATACCCTAGCTCCTAAGTAGCATTCAGAGTTTCCAGGTAGCAGGCGTCGGCATAATCTATAATCGGCTGAATAAGTGTTTGGGCTAAACTGATTTTTGTTTGCAAAGTGTACTATCTCACCTGATAGAAAGGGACGATGCTTGTCTAGAAATAAACTATTCACTCTTGACTTAAAGATCCCCAGGTTGTAGAAAGCTGTCAGGAAACACAGACTCCAACAGGGTATTCCACTCCTTAGCTATAAGCATGGTGAATCTGTTTTTTATTTTCTTACCACCTTAAATCTCAAACTTGCGTTTGAGGTGTTTCGCCAAAGTTCGTCGCTCGAAAAGATACAGGCCCCAGACAGGGCGTTGAGCTTATATGAAGGACGCGGTGACCGTAGGCTAACGACCAATAGAGGTGAAGGGCCCGGCTGCGAAATTGGCGGGCCAATGCCTACGGAATGTGGAAAAAATTCGCTGGTTTTTTTCCGTAGTGGAAAGAACACTACGCACATTGTCGCGTATGATGGAAATTATGTATTTGTATTTCATGGGGATTAAAAAAAATCGGTATATTGGTATATGTTTTACAGTTGAGTAATGTTAGGAAAAGCTTTTATTCTAATTATTTTTAAGTTACCAAGGGCTTGTTGGAATATTTACTTGTTTTGTGGATCCTTTTGGCTAGGCTGCGGGATTTGAAAAATATAATTGAAATTAGAAAAAAATATGATGTACTTCAATGAATCGAATGCTAAATTAGTACAATGACAACGATATTATTTGGTAGCAAACCTGCATTTCAGGAATACCTAGAACAGTTTATTTCGGGTTATAGGGATCACAAACACTTTCTAGGATTCTAGACCACTTCGAAATCTTCGATTGTTCGGTAGTGGGTGTACGCGTGCGCACACCAAATCACTCGGCAGAAATGTAACTCGTAGTAGCATAAATATTTGTGTTACAACTTGGCTGACGTTGGTTAGTGCATCTGTGGAGTGTGTCTGGGTTCGATCCTCAGGTCGGTCTGGAATACTGTTATTAGGGTTTTCAATAGAATAGCTCGTTGCTACAATAATAATAATAATAATACAGCCATGTCACCGTCCGGGAGAATCAATTCATCACATTATGTCTAGTTGTTCTCGTCTTGCTAACGGAGAGTACTTGCATAGACATAACCTTGTAGCCAGGATTATCCATCAGCAACTTGCTCTGAAATACTCTCTTGTGGGATTGGAAGTGCCGTACTACAGGTATGAGCCCGACCCAGTTCTTGATAATGGTCATATCACATTGTACTGGGATCGGTCCATCATCACTGACAGGACTATTGTAGCTAATTAGCCTGATATAGTGGTGGTGGACCGAAGCGAGAGGCGTGCAATGATTGTGGACATATCTGTTCCACATGACGAGAACCTTGTGGAAGCCGAGAAAGATAAACAAATTAAGTACAATGACTTGGCTCGCGAGGTTGTCGACATGTGGGAAGTGGATTCGGCGATCATTGTACCGATAGTCGTTTCAGCCAATGACTTAATAGCCAAGAGCCTCGACCAACACCTTAGGAGGCTCTCGTTAGGCGGCTGGATCAAGGGCTTGATTCAGAGAGCGGTACTTCTGGCGGTACACGGCTCGTATAGTCAGGAGGTTCCTTTTTTTGAGCTTGGACCCTGTTCCCGACACCGGTGGGACACTATTTTTTATATTTTTAAATGATTTTTATATGTATTTTAAGAAATATTTCAAAATTGTAAAAATATGTATAGAAAATATATAAACGGAATAATAATAATAATATTTCAACAATCACACAACATAACAATACAATAACAATTGCACAGATCGATGTGTAAGATTCAGCAGCCCTAGCCGCGAGCGGTCAGTTCGTGGTTGGGTGACCATATTACTTACAAATGCGTTCCAAATGGGAATAGGATCGATTACCATGTTGTGACGTCACGTCATACTGTCAAATAGAAGAAATTGGGTAAAGTGAACAGAACAAAAAGTTTTTAAAATTTAATATATTTATGAATCGTGAACGAAAAAAGTTTAATCAGAATTCAGTTCTTCAATTTTGTTTATTTTTGCGTAACTGTGTGAAGGGTCTGAGTAATGACAAATGGAAGAAGAAGGCGAATTGTTCCTAACAATGAAAGTAATTATGACTTAAAACAATATATTTAGCAAATTTATTTTATTTTTACAAATCGATAGTATTTTATATACCGAATCGACCCTCCATGGGATTAAAACGATCAAAATTTAACGGTGTATAGTTTTAAAGAAACATGTAAACTCAGGACACCAAGACTCGGAATTGTATCTGTAGGCCATATAAATTTATGTAGCAACCGAGAAGCTAACCCACGACACACAACGCAGCCTCCAACCACTCAACTACTACGCCAACCGTGGCGTCGTCTATGTACAGACAGCCACATCAATCGGGTACCCCTTTTACATACCATAGTAACCCAGTAAACCAGTAACCCTCTTATATTAATATATTTTAGAAAAGGGGGTAACCCAGTTGATGACGCTGACCGTACCACTACTGAACATACAAGTTCAAATAAAAATAATCTCCTCCTGACCGAATTATGATCATGGCGGTCAATCTCAATTGAGATTAGCCAAGTACGCAAGAGATATTATAGTGCACATACGTGTAAGCAAACACAGTTTAGGTGCACATACCGTAGTCCTATGGGATGATAAACTCACACAACCGAAACGAGATCTGGGCCTCAAGTCTGCTATTACAATAGTGTCAGAATCGTCTATCATTGATTTCATCATGGTTGATTGTGACAAGTTTGGTAATCTACTAATATAATGGCGTCACTATGACTTTCCAAATGTCAATCACTGACACATGGTAATCTTGTACATAATGACAAATTAATTTCTGACTTATGGGGTAATCTGCTAAAATTTTGTCAGTTCCTTTGATTAGTGACTTACCATTAGATTTGTCGGAATACGACAAAGTCATTCTACCACCATTCCTTTACGAGACCAATAACCGACCAATGATCGACCATTATGATTTAGCAGATTAAGAACTTTGACCAAAATGACAATGGGATTGTGTTGGAATGTCGAATTTACAAAAATTGCAGACTTGGGCCCCTGGTGTAGAACCAACAACTTTACGTTCACCACCAACTTCCAAACTCCGAGCTGCTACAGGGTAATTCCTAATGGAAAAACCCAATAGCACTTTTTATTTAACTTCGGAATCGAAACCAGGACCTCACGCTCAGCAGCCACGCTTAAGACCACGACATCTACGTGGCAGTTCAAATAAATGAATCGTGATTAACAATTCTTCTGGTTTTTAAATCAGCTATGTAAGCAAAAACATTGAAGGTAGAACTTCATTGCGCCCACGTGGGCCACGTACGCCGATCTGGGCGCGTCGGTCTCCAAACATTTTATATGGCAACTAGACTTGTAGAGCTACATTATATCCACGCCATGCGACGTTGTTGCGCCGGTCTAGTGTAGTTCTCGATTGAGTCCGTTATAGTATTGCTTTACTTCTTAAAATGAGACAGGTCAGCCATGAAAATATCGCCAGATTCTAAATATGTCAGAGTACTGATGATATCATTATGTATGACTCGGCCTTATGTGCAAGATTACTTCAGCTCCTTATAGACTTGTTTATATAAAGTATGCTTGCCAATTTCGGGAATCACTGCTCGATATAACTTTAAATTAGATTCATCAGCTTTTGGTAACATTTTCTGCTATTTTTAGGGTACAGTACTTCATTCGCCAAAAATGTAACCCTTATAGGATAGTCTCCTCTTTGAGGAGCGACTGGAAAGACCTTACGGCGTCCTCACCTTCCACATGACACAGGTTCTCACCGAACATAGTGAGTTCGGGAAGTACCTGCATCGGATTCGTGCGGAAGTGACGCGACCATAGATTATTTTTACATTTACAATATTTTTCCTAAAAGGCTTGGTATTTTGAAATAAACATAATTTAAATATTTTTTACTTAATATATCTCTACAAGTATTTTTGTAAGCCAGTTGATTATATTTTGGCCTGAAACTGTCACCAAAATAGTTAGGAATAAATTACAAATAAAAAAACTTTTTTAAAAACAAGCTTTCAATTAAATGGGCTAAAAAGAAGAAAATAAACTTTTCCTTTATAATTTTTACTATCAATTTATAACGGCATTACACAATTTATATGATATAAAAGCTTGTCGCGAGATTTTGAAAATATTAAAATCAGTAGATGAAGTTTTTTAACTTATTTAAAGTTAAATCTCGCGACAAGCTTTTATATCATATAAATTGTGTAATGCCGTTATAAATTGATAGTAAAAATTATAAAGGAAAAGTTTATTTTCTTCTTTTTAGCCCATTTAATTGAAAGCTTGTTTTTAAAAAAGTTTTTTTATTTGTAATTTATTTTTTATTTTTCAGTTATACCTTATTTAAATCACATTTGTATTCTCAGCAAATCCTTTCATTTGTTACCCATATTATAGGAAAGTATAAGAAACTTAGTCTGCTATCTTTAGAAGTCTGCCAGGATTTTTTTATTTTATTTTTAATGGTAGGTAAAATCATCCAATGACATCCCCTGCCCTTGGACTTGGTTCGGTCTATTATCTGCCGGACGGACAGCGAGCTACCTATTGCCCGCCGTCCGCAAGTCCACGCCTACGGTGGCAGGAAATCGGGTTTGGAATTACGGCGGCGACTGCGGCGTGAGCGCAGTTGCCTGATGCGGTCGGCCTCCTACTTTGCTAGCATTACTGCTTCGCAGAAGGAGGCGACCGCCTGAGAAGTCTGCCAGGTTGAATTTATGAAACAAAAATGATGGTGGTGGATCGTAAGACTAACAATCAACCTAACTTACATGAAATAGCCAATTGCGAAGTTGTCCACAGTTTATCTACCTGGAATCCACAATCACAAATACTGGGAAATGCGGAGAAGTCAAGGTCAAGCACCGTAAAAAGATTGACGCTCTTGAAATGTAACGCTGAAGGCGTTTACTGAGGACAAAACAGACTGCTCACCGTACTAAAGTTTCCATTCTTAGAGAGCTTTGCATCAAACAAAAACTTTCGTCTACAACAGCGAATTCTTAAGATGTTTGGATAAATCATAGGCAATGAAAGCTCTTTGGAACGTTTGGTGGTACAGGGAAGAGTAGAGGGCCTACGTTCTCGCGGCTGATCGCCTACCAGATGGACAGACCTCACTAAATCATCTTCGAAGTGTTTCCTCATTGAATGTACACGAAGTGCCATGAATAGAGAGAGATGGAGAAGTCTCACAAAAGCCGCAACCAACCTACCAGACGATCCATGACCACTACCACTCCACCAAGAGTATGACTGAGAAAAAGGAAAATATTGGATTTAGAGTAATGTCACTTTATTTTTCAAGTTACTCTCTGCAAGCCCTTTCAATTGGTACCTATTTTGTAGGAGTGTATTAAAACTAACTAGTACGATGGAAGGGGGTTGTGTCGTTTAACTACGGGGTTCTAATGACCACGATCCAGCTCCATCATCAGACCCTGGTTACCATATAGGATCCAAGCACTCGTCATTACAAATCAAATGAGACTAAAGTCGATGGGGTTATATCGTTTAATTGCGGAGTTCTTATGGCAACCTTCCAGCTCCATCATCAGACCCTGGTTACCATATAAGGTCCAAGTACTCATCAATAAAAATCAAATGAGCCCAAACTCGATGGGATTGTGTCGATTTTTTACAAAGTTCCTATTGTAACCTTCCAGCTCCATCATCAGAACCTGGTTACCATATTTGATCCAAGCAATAGTCAATACAAATCAAATGAGCCCAATTTCGATGGGGTTGTGTCATTTAACTGCGGAGTTCCTATGACCACGTTCCAGCTCCATTATCAGACCCTGGTTACCATATAGGATACAAGTACCGTCATTACAAATCAAATAAGCCTAAAGTCGATGGGGTTATATCGTTTAATTGCGGAGTTCTTATGGCAACCTTCCAGCTCCATCATCAGACCCTGGTTACCATATAAGATTCAAGTACTCATCAATAAAAATCAAATGAGCCTAAAGTTGATGGGGTTATATGGTTTAATTGCGGAGTTCTTCTGGCAACCTTCCAGCTCTATCATCAGACCCTGGCTACCATACATGATCAAAGTACTCGCCAATACGAATCAAACGAGCCCAAATTCGATGGGGTTGTATCGTTTAACTGCGGAGTTCCTATGACCACCTTCCGAGTCCATCATCAGACCCTAGCTAACATACATGATCAAAGTACTCGTCAATACTAATCAAACGAGCTCGAACTCGACGGGGTCGTATCGTTTAACTGCGGAGTTCCTATGACCACCTTCCGGCTTCATCATCAGACCCTGGCTACCATATAGGATGAAAGTACTCGTCAATACAAACTAAACGAGCCCAAATTCGATGGGGTTGTGTCGTTTAAGTGCAGAGTTCCTGTGATCACTTTCTAGTTCCATCATCAGACCTTGGTTACCATATAGGATGAAAGTACTCGTCGATACGAATCAAACGAGCCCAAATTCAATTGGGTTGTATCGTTTAACCTTGGAGTTCCTATGATCACCTTCCGGCTCCATCATCAGACCCTGGCTATCATACAGGATTAAAGTACTTGTTAGTACTAATCAAGCGAGCCCAAACTCGACGGGGTTGTATTGTTTTATTGCTGAGTTCCTATGGATACCTTCCAGCTCCATCATCAGATCAGCTCCATGTCATCATAATGTTGCATTGTCACCCGATTTACACATGCATGTAAAATTTCAGCTCAATCGGTTGAAGATATCTGCTTCAAAATTGAGTTGCAAGATTTGAGCCGAACATTCATAGTTACATACAGTGCAAGCTAATAGAAAGCTTGTAAAAAAGGCTGCTTGATTGATTCTTCGTTAAATAATTTCACTGGCCTGCCGCCCTACTTTTCACAGATTAACCCAGTGAAGATGCAGTAATTGACAGCGTAAGCCTTCTCCAAGACCACAATAATAAAATAGACGGAAAGCTCGTATGTTTTTCACAAGCAAAGCCGCGGATTAACACCATTTTCTCCAAAACCTTGACATCATTACTGGGTGTAAACCGTCACGTCTGAATAATCCTGTTTTAACATATATAGCACAAGTATAATCATTTTTTTATATGCAGGGACACAGGCCTCCTCTCTAGGAGATGCAGTGGGCCGTAATCCATTACGCGTTTCCAGTGCGAATTAGTGGATGTCACATGTCTTCGAATTTTTAGAGGACATGCCGGTTTCCTCACGATGTTTTCCTTCACCGTTTTGAGAGTAGTGGGGATGAAATAAAATACACAAAGTAATGCGCCTGGCTGGGTAAGCCTGTAAGTCGAGGTCGTTACCACTGGATTACCACTGCTCTCATTGGTTCAAATATATTTCTGTATTTACGGAAACGTACAATATGATCAAAAGCTAGACTTTACACGTAAATATTGTAATACATTAGTCCATATATCCAAGTATCCGGTAGCTAGTATAAATATCTTGGAACGAATTACTCTGATCCGCACGTACGCCAAATCTTTCGTGCGTAAAACGTTATATTTTGCGACTGTAAATATAAATCTACATTTGAAGTATTTGTTGACGGAAAAAGTGGGCAATTTATTTTTTTCTCTCTGAAATCACACTGTTAGGTATCCTTAAGAAACTCTTGCGTCGTATTGTTGTGAAGATTTTATTTTACGATTGGTTATCCAGCGGTCGAGAGAGCTTAATAAAAACACTTCGGGTAGAACTCGACGGTAGAAGGCGAAGGAAGGTATCGTTGGTACTTACCTTCTCAAACATGTAAACCCAATACACCTAGACACGGGACAAATATCATTCTGTAGGCCATACAAATATTGCTACGCGTCGGTATCGAACCTGTGACACGTTGTGCAGCAGTCAATCGTTCAACCACTACGTCAATGGTACTGTCAATATATTATGATGTTTAGCGGAACTGAAGGAACACAGGTGGGTAAAAAGTAAAAGTTCACACTCACTCTGGCTTCACCCAGAGCGAGGGAAGATATTTAATGCTACTTTTATTTGAGGCGGATTTTGAGTGATAAATCTGCGTCAAAAGTAGAGCTTGTGGCGATTCAAAATAAAACAGCGATAGACAATTGAAATGAGAAGCTCAGTGAAAAATGACTGCTATTCACCCAGAATTCTAATTTAACAAAATATTTTTATGAACCAGTAACTTACTTCGATTTACTTACAATAACTACTCTATTAAAATAAATCCTCTTTGTACACTCAAGACAAATGGTTACAACCCAATTTTTAAATAGAACTGCATCAAAATAAATCTGCAAACCATAATCAAGAATTCAAATGTTTTTATTACAAGTTTTTATTTTAAACTTGCAATGTTTATTTAGGCCAAATCTTGCAAATGTTCAGAACAGTTCATCATCATCATTTCAGTCGATAGACGTCCACTGTCCGACATAGGCTCTCCCAAGTGTAGCCACAACGATAGGTCCTATGCATCTATCATTCATGGTATTTCTGCGACCCTCACTAGATCATCGGTCGACCTTGTAGAAGGTCACTGTATCTCCTAGTACGCGGTCGCCACTCCAGAATCTTTAGGCCCCATCGACCGTATATTATGTTCTACGAGCAATGTACCCTGCCCACTGCCACTTAACTTTGGCAATTCTTTGAGCTGTGTCGATTCGACCTGACTCCTGATTCGAACACGCTTCGAGCACAGCCCTTTCCATTGACTGACCCTTCAGGTGACTTTAAGCCTTCTGATGAGGAAAGAGTTAACCCTTACCTATGTAACTTAGATGACAATGCACTAATATGCATAATACCTACCGTGCCGAAGTCTCTGTGTCGACACCATCACCGACCCACGCTGAAAACCAGCATTGTGGACTCGTCGCATTTAGTGTTCGGCCGTTTTGCGCGGACGTGGCGCATATTTTTCATAAAGAATGTTTGTAATTTGTAAGTTAGTTCTAAGGTTGCCTTTTCCGCCAAATAAAATGTTTTTCTTTCTTTCCATGGAGCTGGTCTGATGATGGAGTCTGATACTGGTCATAAGAACTACTGAACGCAACAAGACAAATCCTTCATGCTTGAGCTCTTTGAAATGATCCTGTTAAGTACTATATTACCAATTAATTTGGGTGTCTTCAAGACTAGAGTGAATAGGTTTCTTCAAAACTAGAGTGAGCTTTTAATAAACTAGTGCACCTCATGATCGACGATTGCATTACTTACCATTAGGTTTTTTTTTATGGTAGGTAAAATCATCCAATGACAAATCCATAGTGGGACATAGTGTCAGACTCTTATTGACTAAAAACCTACCCTGTTCCTTCCCTGTCTTGGTTCCAGGGCCCTGGTATGCATTTTCATACCTCCCCAGAGCCCCAGACAAGGCCTCGACCCTACTGGGCTCACAGTTTGCTGACAACTCCTTGAGGCGCACAGGAACAGTGCGCGCCGTAAACGACTTCGGCTCGGTCCGGTCTGTTGCCGGAAAAACGGACAGCGAGCTAACCATTGCCCGCGGTCCGCAAGCCCGCACCAACGGTGGCCGAAAAATTGGGTCGGAATTACGGCGGCGGCTGCGGCGTATTCGCCGTTGCCTGATGCGGTCGGCTTCCTCCTTTGCTAGCATTACTGCTTCGCAGAAGGAGGCGACCGCCTGCCACTCCTACTTACCATTAGGTTTTTTTTTTTTTTTTTTTACGGTAGGTAAAATCATCCAATGACAAATCCCGCCCTTGGGCGGAGCGGGAAATAGTGTCAGACTCTTACTGACTAAAAACCTACCCTGTTCCTTCCCTGCCTTGGTTCCAGGGCCCTGGTATGCATTTTCATACCTTCCCAGAGCCCACTTACCATTAGGTGGGATGGCAATAAAGCACTAGTATATATTATTAACAAAATAATATCGCGAACAAAAGTTTGTAATGTTTTTTTTTCCAAAGGAAACTTTTCTTACTCGTTGCTCTAATTGGACTTTGACCAGTGTTTAGATAACTTCGCAAATCTATAACGGATTATGTTTAGTAAGTCCGACCTAATAATGGTCTAATTTCGTCAATAGCTAATACAATTCGTTTGAATTAATGCTGAGAACGTAATCGGGTTTGTTTATGTTTCTAAAACTAGTGTTTAGGTTACTGTTTCATGAAAGAGATATTGAGTCTTTGTGTGTACCAGTTACTGCGATGCAAAGGTCATTATTATCATCATCATCATTCAGTCGAATGACGTCCACTATTGGATTACTGTGCTCTCCCAGGCATCGTCAACAGTCCTGTCTCCCGCTTTCCAGACCTTCACCCTGTAATCGCACCCACGTATCAATTGTTTGTTGTATTTGCGCCACATCGCTTCGTGTTCGCATTGAATTGCCGACGTACTTGGCTGTCATTTGTAGATCACAAGGGCTGGGCTGTCGTTCCATGTAAAATACTGCAATTCAAGTGCATCCTCAGACTCAAGTTGCTGTCTCCCAACATAGCTGGAAAATCTTTGATTAGACGATAATACGACGTGAAGCCAAGCGGCCCGTTAAACAAACAATTGGTACTCTATTGCGGTGGCATACGTGATCAATCACACGTGGGTGCGGACTGGCGAAGAAAAAAGCGATGCGGATGATTATAGTTTTAAATAAATTGCAACTAAAGCGGCGACTTCGCGCACGTAAGACAAAGCCGCCCGCAGGGTCTCACTGAAACTCGGATCAGATTGCTTCGTAATCGTATCCACGTTCAATAGCTCACGTGGGACGCCGTGTTACAAAAGGATTTTTTCATTGAACATCTTAAACGTTTTTAGACAGATTAAACCCATACATAACATCTGTGTAGACGAAATACCTATTCAGATTTTATGATTGACGACATATTTAGTATTTTTTTTGTATTTTAGGCAATTTTTTTAGTATTACTGTGAGCCTGATTATTTAAGCCAAAGTTATAACTTTGGCCTAAGCTCGTTAACTAAACCCAACTCGAATAATAACTTATAAAGCCAATAAACACAGTGTCTCGTGTTTCTATTGGTTAAAAGGCGTGGGTTAAAGTTATACCCTAGGGTCAAAGTAATACTACACTTTAATGTACTCTTTTGTTTTTTAGAAAACAAAAGAGTACATTAAAGTGTAGTATTTACTTGTAGGTTTTTACGATGTGACGTCGCATTGCATTTTTGTTTTTGGGCCCTTATTCCGCTTGTACCTACTGGGCCCAAAAACTCTGAGGGAAATGGAAACCATCGATTCAAGAAGAAGATTCCGCTTGTTATATAATTTACATTTAAAAGCATCAACTAATTGTTGCCCAAACACAAAAATGCAATGCGAAGTCACATCGTAAAAATCTACGAGCTTGCACGACGCATCGCAAGAACCTGCGAATTGATTCGCATCGCACATTGTATGATCACCTGAACCAATGCGTACGAAATCGCATCGCTTGCAAATTCGTATCGCAAGTTTTTGCGATAGGGCATCGTATCGCAGTTTTGTGTGGGAGCCCTTAATCCACTAATAGCAGCTATTGGCGGGTTACCAGGGTGAACACGTGCGCTAGCTTTGTTTTGACATAGAATCATGGCGCCGACGTGGTCACGTGATTTATTAATATCCGCGTGAATAGGTTATTTGAGTTTCTGAGTGAACAGTGATTAGTGTGAATTTTCTATTCGTTATGTAACATAACAGGTGAAACAGTTCTCAAATTTCGACTAATTTGTTTTTGTAGAATTTGTCTTAAATTCTCAAATTTCGACTAATTTGTTTTTGTGAAATTTGCCTTAAAAATTCCTTCAAACCTAAACATTAAAATCATTGTGTTTCACTTCTTGTTTTTCAAGTTTTTGATCATTTGTTTTAACGTAGCGTGCAATTAAACTAATATTATAAAGGCGAAAGTTTGAGAGTTACACATGTGTATTTTCGACGAGGTGGGCAAACTCTTTGAAAGAGTAATTGTAGACCTCCTCATCGCGCAGCGAGCCCGAGTCGTCGACGGCGCATACTGTCCCACGTGCGCCTCAAGGTATTGTCAGCAAACCGTAGGGGCCCAGTAGGGTCGAAGCCTACTGGGGCCAGGGGTCTGCTTCTGAAAGGAAGATTCGGCCCTGGTATGAAAAGCAACGAAGGAACAGGAGTGGATTTTAGTCAGTAAAAGTCTGACACAAAAGGGCGGGAGGTGTCATTAGATGATTTCCCAACTAAAAAAAAGTGGGTATGTTACTTTTTCACGCTCGAACGGCAGAACGTATTTGGCATAGTGCTAGACCATGTCTTCGAATAGTAAGTACATAGGATACTTTTTGTACCGGGAGTATGTTAACATTGAATTCATTACATTTTCATTTAATTCCATTTTCTATTTATGCGAGCGAAGCTGCTAGCAGCAGCTAGTACAAACCTTCCAATAAAAGATATTGCGCTTTCTAAAAATAAAAACCACATTAAAATCTGCTTCGTGGTTTAGGAGGAACAATACTAGCTTCTTCCAGCGTGTGGAAGTAGAGGCGGACTTTGGAAAATCCTCTCCTAGTGCTCACCTACGTTATAAAAGGAAACCTTGTGAAAAATTTCACGCCCCAACTAAAAATTCGAAGAATAAGATAAATGAGACATCCACCAATTCGCACTGGGCCTGCGTGTTGGATTACGGCCCATTTCCTCTTCTAGAGAGGAGGCCTTAGTCCCAGGAAATTATAAGGCTGATTATGCTTATGCTTATATAGTCCTTGTAGTTTTGGCTATGGGTTGATATGTCAGTCAGTCAGTTTTTCCATTCACATAAAAATAGATGTAGAGAAGTGGCATCCCCATTGTATTTCTACCTCTGTGGTATAACCGAACAAAATTTATGTTTCTGAAGCATAAACAAGTCATCGCAACGAAGAAACAAGAGTGGGTTTTCAGTCAGTAAAAGTCTGACACGAAAGGGCGTGGAGATGTCATTCAATGATTTGCCTACCGAAAAAAAAAACCTTTTTGCAAGGCTAGAGATTATTCGAAGAAGCTACCGTGACCCTGGAACGCAAAGAGCAACTGAAGAAACTCAGGTGAGTTTTAGTTAGTAAAAGTCTGACAATCCCTTTCGCTACACCCAGAGCGGAGAGATGTTATTTGATGACGTTAAACTCAAAAAAAAAAAATAGCAACGCTACATTGAATTTTAATAAAAAATGTATGGGATTAGCAAAAGTATGATTATTTTCAGTGAATCGAATGCTAAAGAAGTCAACAACATAAAGAAAACAATAATATTTGGTAGCAAACACGCAGTTGGGAAAACCCGAGATAAACTGTTCTAGGTATTCGTGACATAGGGATCTAACACTTTCTAGATTTCTAGACCACTTCGAAATCTTCGATTGTTCGGTAGTGGGCGTACGCATGCGCACACCAAATCACTCAGCACTTGTGTACACAAACTCAAGAGGTCATCATTTGCCGGATACTTATCTGATTTTTTTAACACACTCGAAAGTCTGCACTTATTTTTTATGCTTTCACGCTTGCAACGTACTGTATTTCGCAAAAGCACGGAAAAGTGCAGCGTTCAGTCTCCATCACAATTAAATATATTTACTGTATCAGGCTGGTCGTGGGGTAATGCTATAGCAAAGGTTTAATTTGCTCTTAGTTTAACTTGTAGGTACCTCACCGTCAATCTAAGTTTTTAATCAGGGGTGTTACATGACCCTGGGCCATCTATATGAGCCCCTTGTCTTTTTTACTAAGGCTCTACATGAATTTTGAGTTTAAATTCTTATCTATAAGATTTATAAATATGAAAATGATGAAAAATTTTGGTAATAAATGCCTTACTTTGCAAATCATGTTTACTGCTTTTAATCTTTAAGTACTGCATAATCTAGTATAGAGAGAGACTATATTATTATTTTTCATTGGAAGAATAGCATGAGTTGTGAACCGATCTCGTGTTATAAAATTAGAAAAATGATACTTATCCCTCTACTAATACAGATAAACATTTTTAAAGGTAAGATAAAATAGAAAGTTTAAAATAATGGATTTGTTGCGTGAGGCAAGAGCGAGGCCACCCCCTAAGGCCATCATAATTCAGTTTAATTCAATGACGTTTGCCGTTCTTAGCCTAATTTTATAATATAAGTACTTATATTTTCCAAATAAACATATCCAAGGGAAAAATAAATGTGCGGAAGTAGCATATAACATAAGAACCGGTCAAGTGCGAGTCGAACTCGCGCACTGAGGGTTCCGTACAAACTTACATATGAAAACAGTTCAATTCCCGAATTAAGTTACAAAGATTTTTCCGAATCTAAATTTTTTTCTTGTGACGTATCTTACTACAAATTTACAGTTTTCTGTTTTTCCCTATACTTGTGCTATGAGACCTTGCTTCATGTCAAATTTTAGGATTCTAGGTCAACGGGAAGTACTCTACGTGCTTGTTTACGAAAAAGCGGCGCGTTTGGCGATCGTTGTACATTGCCATATGTATAAGTTGGCGCGTGCGATGACGCGGCTCGCTGCTGCATTGTACGACGAACGCCCAACGCTCTGCGCAACGCGCTACGAGACCGTCAACAAGCACTATGTCGTTTTAATCCCGTGGAGGGTCGATTCGGTTCATCAAATACTATCGATTTGTGAAGAGAAAATTAAAAAATTAAGTACTTTTTTTAACTCAAATTATGCATGCACGAAATTAATTTCTTCAAGTAAACATCAGCTGAACGAGGCCAATGAACTGCAGGTAGTTAGTACGCAACGACCGACAACTACCTACAAGGTCATTGACTCGTTTACTTAAAGAAATTGATTTTGTGCATGCGTATATTAACCAGAGTTTTAGAAAAAAAGTAAAAAAAAAGCTATATATTTTAATTTTCACAAATCTTTACAAATCGATAGTGTTTCATGTACCGAATCGACCCTCCACGGGATTAAAACGACCAAAATTTAACAGTGTATACGTTTTTTCGCGATATAAACGGACGTATCTTACTTAGTAGTTTGATATTTTCACAGCTTCAAAGGACCACAGACCGAACCACTCACCGGACCACACACAGGATCCATTGGATGATTTCCCTCTTAAAAAAACCATACGAACTTTACATTGCATTATTGACGTACAAAAATAAACACAAGTTACGTCAGATGACGTTAAAACAGGCGTTGAAAAACGAATTAAAAACCAGTCTTCTTGATATGCCAGCCAACCTCATAAATATTACGTCAGCAATAAAAACAACATTATACTTCGATTTGTTTGAATACTATCAGTTACGTCATTTGATGTCAAGCGTGAGATGACGTGGGTTTTCGTTTGCTTAAATCGTGACGTTTGACGTAATAATTAATTTGACTGGCCTGTTGGTCTAGTGGTTAGTGGCCCTGACTGCTATGCCGGAGATCACGGGTTCGATTCCCAAACTGAGGCTCTGGGAAGGTATGAAAATGCATTCCAGGTCTCTGGAACTAAGGCAACAGGAATGGGATAGGTTTTTAGTCAGTAAGAGTCTCACGCTATCTCCCGCTCCGCCCAAGGGCTGGGGAAGTCATTGGATGATTTTATATACCATAAAAAAAATACAAATAATAATATTTAAAAGCTAGGAAAGCGGCTTCTCCATACAAACTGTCCAATCAAGTTTATAATTTTGTATGGAGAGCTCGAATTATCTTTTGTTTCCTTGAAAAAGAACATTGTGGATGGTGGTTCAGTTTTGTCTACTGAACAAGTTATTAAAGTATGCAGAGATTGGTCCCTTACCTTGTATATTCAGTTTCTATACATACTTTTTTTTGTCAAATAAATATAAAAAGGCAATATCAGTCTGGCCAGATACAGACCAAGTGACGTAGTGTTCCAACAAAAAAAAAAAAAACTGCCTTTAAAATAGCACACCGACCTTCGGACTTTAGTTTACTGTTTTGAAAAAATGATGCCATTTAGAGTGTAGCAAATAATTTGTGCTAAATAGGCATAAATGTGTTAAGAATTCGTGTCTACTTATTTTCA
This sequence comes from Leucania comma, assembly GCA_958295575.1. Lineage (NCBI taxonomy): Eukaryota > Metazoa > Arthropoda > Insecta > Lepidoptera > Noctuidae > Leucania > Leucania comma. Next base: position 13,204,725 of record OY282477.1, on the reverse strand, counting down.
GACTACGTGCTGCACAACTGATAATGCAAGGTTAGCAAAATATTATTATTTGTAAATGAAATACTTAACTAACACGTTTTTTTTGAACAGTGACAATAATGGCGCAAACAATATTTGGAAAAAAATATAGCTACAGAACAATGCGGTTAATTAACGATTTTAAATCCATTTAAAAAACCGGTCAAGTGCGACTCGGACTCGCGCACGAAGGATACCGTCCGTAGCAAAATACGGCAAAAAATCAAGTTATGTTTATTTTATTTTACATCACCTGTTCGATAATGCCCTTTTATACATACAACCATCACTCAAAGCAAATAATTATCTCCCATATGGAGATAATGCAGTATGGGCGATCCCTAGCGAATTATGATAGATTTGAATTTGGAACGTCAAAAACCAAAGACATTGCATTATATGTACGTGCATCAAATAAGTTTATTTTAAAATCGAACTGGCCATTAATAAAAATAGAATAAAATGTTGAACCTGACGAGTCTATAATAAAAAGTAATGAAAGAGTTATAAAAATTTAAAACTATAGAATCTTATATATAGTACTGAATTTATGAATATTGAAAGTCGAGTTTCAGAAACTATAGAATCTTTATATAAAACTATATACATTTAAAACTATAGAATCTTATATATAGTACTGAATTTATGAATATTGAAAGTCGAGTTTCAGAAACTATAGAATCTTTATATAAAACTATATACATTTAAAACTATAGAATCTTATATATAGTACTGAATTTATGAATATTGAAAGTCGAGTTTAAGAATATTAGCTTGTAAATATTACTATATATTTCTCTAAAATATAGTTTGTTTTCGTAAATGGTCTTTTAATTATCTCATAGATGGTGTAAAAAGTAAAGTATCCAACACGGGGATAAAGCTGTCTTTATCTTGGGCGGCATGAACTCCTCACTTTACTCAGGTTTTTACATTAGCTCCCTCGCCTTGCTCGGGAGTTAATAATATAAATCCGTCACTAACGTTCGGGATTAAAATTTCGCAACTTTTGTTTCGTTCGGAATTCAACATGACGCCTCGGCTTAAAGACACTGTTTTATCCCCTATTTACGTAATCTACTATTCTCCTTTTAGTTTTTTTTTTTATTTATCGATTTCGGGGTCTTTATCCACATGAATACGCCAACGGCCAACCCCATCGTACCCTCTTAGTTGTAATTACACTAACTTAAGTAACTGATTGCATTGAGTGATAATCATCAATTAGATATTCTGGCTAAACTATATAGCCTTTTTGCTAACTGCGATTTAGGACTTGCCAAAATTGTCTGTATTAAACCATCTAGAAAATTCAATTTAAATTCATCTCCGAAGTATATCTTCGGACCCCTTCTTTTATCTTGTGAAATTATCAAATAATTACTTCCACTCTGGATGGAGCCTGAGGAAGAAGTGTCAGACTTTTACTAACTAAAACCTTCAATGATCCTTCAGTTGTCCTTTATTGTGAGGACTGCCGTAACTCCTTCGAAAAATTCATAGCCTTGGCAGGCTTCGGCCCTAATTGACCCTATCAATTTTGCTGACGTCTTGAGGCTCGCTACTCGCTACCCATGACTCGCCGTCTGCATGCCAGCGCCTATGGTGGTTATTAGACGTCATGTGATTGCGGCGTTAAAGCGTGAGGCTTAGGTTGTAGATCACATGATTTCGTACCATTATTAGGCTTCGAAAATCAATGTTAACGTGGTTAGAGGTTATACACATGACCATACAATGACCTTACTCATTTGGCCGATGACACACAAAATATTTCGACACTGAGTCACCGCGAACGAGTACTAACTGAGTCGCGGCCCACAAATTCTCAGGATGTATCAATCTTCATTGTAGTCTAGTTTATTCTTCAATTACTTTAGTGTAGAGAATCCCCTCTGAGTCAGTCAGGACTAGTGGTCTCTGGTTCTATATTGGATTTATTTGGGCAATCAAAATGAAAACACTCAGTGAATGACTCTTATAGCTGAAATTTCAGGATTTGTTCATGATAGCTTATGGCCCCGTTTAGCCGTTGGAGTACACAAGAGTTTTTAGGTCAGACTCTTAGAGAATAAAGCAATGCTAAATGCGTTTTAATAATTAAACTGAATAGAATATTAAATTTGTTTATAGAAAATCGGTCTTTTCAGTTTTGTCTCTATTATTTACGTGGGTATTCATCAACCGGGCAGTCTTTCACTGTATGGTCCACCTTGTTCTGTAAACGATTCGCACAATGATGATGGCCGGCCGTTTCTTTCCCCTGAATCAGACCAAGAACCCTCCTGAAACAACTGTGTTCGGTGAGAACCTGCGCCAGGCGGTAAGTTCGAACGCCGAAGCAACTATGCAGCCATTCCTCAAGGTAGTAATAATTTTGGCTCTCTGCGTTTTGGGAACACATTCATAGTGCGTACAGCTAAGGAGTGGAATTCCCTGTCGGAGTCTATGTTTCCTGATGGCTAAAACTCAGGAATCTTTAAATCAAGAGTGAATAGGTTACTTCTAGGTAAGCGCGCTCCATCGTCGACCCACCGCATCGTCGCTCTCCATCAGGTGAGATAGCGGCCAAGCGCAAACCTATTAACAATAGATAAAAGGTATTTCAATTATCTGATGTAGAATAAGAATAACGTGCGTTTTGTCTAATTAGAATTCAGACTAATAATATAAATGTGAGATAACTGTCTGTTTGTTACCTTTTCACATCTTAACGACCTTGCCTTTTTGCCAGGAGTGTCTCTTTTTAGGAGGAATTTCAACTGTTATGCGGGCAAAGCTGCTGCGAAAGACAGTAACCAATATTTCTTTCTTATTCTATATCCAGCGTCTATGACCAGGAGCCTATATCGAAAATAAATGATAGAAGTTGGTGAAAACAGGTCTGTAGCGACATCCATGTCGTCACAAAAAGAACTAATCCTGCATCGCGCAAGTAAGATTCGCGGCGCGATTGGAACATATAGAACAAACCCGAAATCATCTATCGGGCAGTAGCCCACCAGATATAACACCTGTCTGGTCGGAGGATCCTCCCTTTTCAAAGGAGGTATGTGGGACTTTACTCTCTGTTCCACTACCTCCAAACTGGTGACCCTCGACAAAGAACGTCAGCGCAGCCTTCGTGCAGCTACTACTTCGTGACGTCATCATCACTTCCTCAAGCTTTCGAGCAGCGAGCCATACAGCCAGCACCCACGGCTATATGGGTATCCTGACCACCAGCATGCCTACTTGGTCATACCTGGTCATCACCCTCAGCCTCATCAGCGACCTTGGCTAAGCACTTGCACCTTCGGCCAGTCACATGAAGAGTATTGAAGAACCTCTCCTGGTCGACGACAGCAGTCAAGCCCTAAGTCGCACAGCACCGCTCCGACTCACTGGAGCCAGCCGCAATACTCCGACTCACTGGAGCCTGCAGCATCATATCCCGACTCACTGGGATAGCACCGCCCCGACTCACTGGGGCATCACCGCAGACAGTTCCGACTCACCGAGAACTATGCGGAATCCGGTTCCGACTCACTGGAACCAACCTCCATTGGCCTGGCACGCATCACGACGCCTCAAGAAGCATCAAGAACCATCGATCTCCGATCTCCGGAGGGGAGTGATGTAGCGACATCCATGTCGTCACAAAAAGAACTAATCCTGCATCGCGCAAGTAAGATTCGCGGCGCGATTGGAACATATAGAACAAACCCGAAATCATCTATCGGGCAGTAGCCCACCAGATATAACACCTGTCTGGTCGGAGGATCCTCCCTTTTCAAAGGAGGTATGTGGGACTTTACTCTCTGTTCCATTACCCCCAAAGGTCCTAAGAAGTAATTTTCACCAACGAGCGAGTTTTTTCAGTGGATTTTTTTTATTGGAGGACTAGGTACACGATAGCGTCAGTTGAATACTAGAACATTATACTGTTAAACAGTAAACACCAAATGTGAAATCCTAAATCCAGCTATAATACGTCGCACACAAGTTGAACTATCATGGCGGTCGACCTTGAATGCGCAGTAACTTATTTTCGGTTCTCAATCGAAGTGCGTAACCATAGCAACGGGTTCATTTTATTTGCCGCGTACTATAAGTAAGTACTTAAAAAGATACTTTGAGAACATGTAGAGGTGTTTAAAGGTCGAGGACTCGAATTACAACCTCCTTCTTTTTTGAAATTTTCTCCCAATTTGGGTGGAGCAAGAATGATTATCAGATTTTTATTAACTAAAACGCACAGTGTTCCTTCAGTTGCCCTCTTTGCGAGGGCTGCGGTAACTCCTTTGAATAATTCCGCAACCCTGGGAGGCGAGGTAGCCCACTTCGCCTTAAATGTTCAATGACGAAAGCTTTTATTACTGAATTCCTAAAACACTCTGAAGTCATGGAACTCACTATGGAAAAATTCTCAAGCAATCAACTCTTTATTCATTCGACAAATACTGAAAGAATCCTAACAAAATCAACTTGCACCAGTAATCACTAGTTCATATAAGTGCTCCCCTGACGATCCAATGACGGCACGTCATCGTCATCATACGATTAATTCGCAGTCATTAGTTCACTTGTGACTTGAATCATTTGACGGCCGCGAATTCATTTCATGGTCTCATTATGTCGACTATTCCTGCAAACATGGAGAATGGAGTGATTGGTTGACTTTCTGGGGTACAATAAAGTACGTTTTAATCCCGCGGAGGATCGATCCAGTACATAAAATACTATCGATTTGTAAAGAGAAAATTAAATATAAAGTACTTTTTTTAAACTCGAATTAATTTACGCAAGTACGAAATTAAATTTCTTTAAGTAAACGACAGCTGAGCGAGGCCAATGAACTGTAGGTAGCTAGTACACAACGACTGACAACTACCTACAAGGTCATTGACTCGTTTACTTAAAGAAATTAATTTCGTAGGTGTACATGCGTATATAAACTCGAGTTTTTGAAAAAAAGTACTTTTTTTTTTTTTTTTTTAAGTCGGCAATATTTCATGTACCGAATCGACCCTCCGCGGGATTAAAACGACTAAAATTTAACAGTGTATTAATTATCACCCTAACCATTCAGGCTGGATTCATCGGATGCGGCTGAAGACTCGTGTTCTATCGGTACCTAATAACATTAAAGATAGATAGATAGATAGATATATTCTTTATTGTACACCAAAGACCAAAGATCCACCAAAGATCTACTAATGACAACTGGACCAACATCTTTACGAGCTTTCCGAGGTATTGTGTGACAGTAATGTATTAAATAAACTCAAGAAAAGTACATAATGATATGAAAAAATCATATTGGTACGAGTCTGGTTTCGAAATCGCGGCCTCAATGCAGCAATAACAACTGCTAATGGCAACGACTGTACAAGCGCTAAAGTTCGCAGAGCCTAATTTCAGACTCGCCAAGTTAGAACGGTCGTACTGTACCTGTCTCTTTTCACATTCTCTATACCTGAGTCGAGAACTCATCCACTCCTGCAAGTGTGACGTGTAACCCAATCAGAATTCAAGAAAAAACAATGATTGTCAGCACGATTGCTTTCTGTTTCTCGTACTTTTATATCGTTATACGCATTTTATCTAGAAACGCTGTCGCCGATTGCGTCCACGGGGAGGCAATCAGCGGCAGCGACCTCTCCGCCCCGAAGCGGTCTCCTAGCGAAGGAGGAGGCCGCACGCCTTAGTGAACCAACGTCTTCATGCCCCAGTCACCGATGTTCTGACCCCGACTATCAGCCACGGCAGACGCGGGCTTGCGGACGTCGAGTAATGGGTAACTCACCGTGCAGCCGTCCGGTAACTAACTGGACCAAGCCCAGTCGTCAGCAGCGCGTAGCGATAAACGCGTTCCCCAAAAATCAAACCGCAGAGGGGTCCAGCAGGGCCGATGCTCGCAAGGACCGCAGGGAATCTCTGAAAAGGAAAGCCTAGTAGTCCTAGCACGCAAAATGCAACTGAGGGACACAGGTGTGGTTTTAGTCAGTAAAAGTCTGACACGCCTTCGCGCTTCGCCCAGAGCGGGAGAAGTCATTGGATGATTTCCACCCTTAAAAAAAAAAACCTGGAAACGGCCATCAATCTATTTTCTAAGTCTTTAACACAGCATGCGTTGAGAATTGTAATTTGACAGTCAAGATTATTACCATCATGGCTTCTTGATCTACTAGGTACTTCTGGTTGACTGTATCTATTGATTGGTTGGACTATTATAAATATAAGAAGTACTTAAGTATAATTTTCCACAAGTTTCACACAACGCCATCTAGGCCCATATTAAGCAACTGATAAACATACTTACCTATATACATATGATAGATCAATTACACCCAGACATATGTATAACAAATGATCATGCTCATCACGCAAACATTTGTCTTGGGGGGAAATTGAACCCAAGACAAGACCTGTGGCATAGCCATAGATACAAGAAATCTATGGGCATAGCAGTCAGCAGGGCCACTAACTACTAGACCAACAAGCCAGTCAAATAATGATGAATGATGATTATAATGGAGTACTAGGAATTTCATTCAGATTTCATCTAGTTTGACAAAAATTGTGGAATGACTCATGTCTGATGTATCCGTTTCTATATAATGGGACTTGTTGTGTGACCTACTTGTTGGCATTCTGAAAAATTGTGTTCGCTGTTTCGTTTGTTTAGAAGACGACAGAAATTACGCAACTTTTCTCAGAAGATATTATAGTCACTTACGGATATTGGAACAGTTTCTTATGTTACTGCGTGATTAACGGTCTGGTTGACCCATGTTTTTTTTACTTGGGAAACCACCTAATAACTTCTCTCGCTCTATGAGGAGCGGGAAGGAGTGTCAGACTTTTACTGAGTATAAAGTGGGTGGTGTTCCTTTACTTGTTTTTTTTGTGCAGCCTTGGCAGGCGTCGGCCCTATTTCATCTATTTGAGGCGCGCGTGGAACACAATGAGGTGTCGACCCCGGTTTGATCCTACCGGATGGCCGAACGGCGAGCCACCCATTGCTAGCTGTCCGCAAGCCCATGCCTACGGGCCATTAATCCCCCTGAGGCTGTAGCGATTACAATTGTCAAAAATTGCCAAAATCTATTAAAAAACTAGTAGTCGTTACGTTGTGAACCTTGATTATTATCGAGATTTTAAAGAAAAAAAGCATTTAGCATAATACCACGCTTTTTCAAAATTACGTCGTATAAATGGTAGGCGTGGCTTAGTCTGACTTTGTATTTGCCAAAGTAAAGGAATGCTCCCGAAGATTGTCGATTGTTCCCGAAGATAACCAATTAGCGCCAATTATTGCACGCAAAAAAAAGAACGCGCAGTCAGGCCAAGGTAAAGAAATACTCCGAAGATTGCCGACTGTTCCCGAAGATAGCCAATTAACGCCAATTTTTGCAAACAAAAGAAAAGAACGCGCGGTCAGGTCAAGGTACAGGAATGCCTCCGAAGATTACTGTCGCATAATTGGTAGGCGTGGCTTAGTTTGACTTTGTATTTGCCAAAGTACAGGAATGCTCCCGAAGATTGTCCACTGTTCTCGAAGATAACCAATTAGTGTCAATTATTGTACGCAAAAAAAAAACGCGCTGTCAGGTTAAGGTACAGAAATACTCCCGTATATTGCCGACTGCTTCCGAAGATTGCCAATTATCACCAATTTATGCAAGCAATATAAAAGAACGCGCGGTCAGGTCAGGGTACAGGAATACTCCGAAGATTGCCGACTGTTCCCGAAGATAGCCAATTAACGCCAATTTTTGCAAACAAAAATAATGCGCAGTCAGCTGCTACTCTGACCTTATTATTATTTTGAGTCAAATTCATTATTCCCCGAGAGGACGCCGGCGTCCGCACACCTATTGTCTTTCTATTGTGTCTCTAATTACGGTATTCAACAGGTTAATAGAATCAATAAAACGAAATTCGATAAACGATAATATTCCTTTCCCTCTTCAATGTCCAAAAAAATTTTTTTTTTTTTAAATTAAGTAATATTGATAAGCTTGCGCTTGATCACTATCTCACCTGATGGTAAGCGATAAGGTGGTTGACGGTGAAGTATTCACTCTTGGCTTAAAGATCCCTAGGTTGTAGCTATCAGGAAACACAAATTCCGGCTGGGGTATCCACTCTTTAGCTGTATAAAATGCAGCATGAATGTGTTGGGGTGCCATGACAGAAAACCTCCACGAGTGCCCGCAGGCTATAGTTCCCTTGCGGATACGTTCGGAGCGAAGGCTAGTCTGCGGGACGGTGCACCCTGGGAGGCGGCCAACCACCCCCTTGGGCACTCCTGCCTAAGGGGCCTCGATGGCCGTCTGCGAATGTTCTGTCGGGAGTACGCTTCAACGCGTGTCCCTCTGCTCTAGCAGAGGGCACAGTGGCGAAGCAAGAGCGGGCTCGGCGTGCACTCACCCTGCCACCGGGCAGGCAGGAGGAAGGCTTTCTCCTCCTTCTGCCACCGTTGTTCTCGTAGCCCCAGAGATTGTCCAAGGTCATGTTTCTGACTTTTAATGGGGGTCGAGGGTCTTGGCTTAACCGCCCGGGCCGCGAGGAAGACAACCTCTATAAAAAATTACCCCAAACCTCCAAGCGGCGGCGCACCGTGAGGGAGGTTGTTAGCTTGACTAATGGGTAGCTAAATTAGTCTCTAGTGCGGACCACAGATCTTGAGCCAGTACCCAAAGTTAATTACTCGTGGGAACTATATGGATAAAAGTTTTTTTTCAACACCCATCGGAGAGTGATGCGCGGTCGGAGTCCGACGCGGCATCCAGAAGGAGCTCAGGCTCGGAGGAGGAAGATGCGGCGGAGGCGGGAGGCGACTCCGGAAGAAACGCGAGTTTCTTCCGGAAACGCTCCCTGTCGAAGGACAGACCGTCCTCCGACGAAGCCGAAAAGGGCTCGGCCCGAAAAATCCTCACCAGTGGGCGGGGAGCGGGCCGAGCATCGGGAAGAGGAAGGGGAGTCACCTCCCAGGAGGTGACTGAGCGAGCTGAGAGGCTCGCCGCGGAAGGGCGCCACCCCGCTGCGACCAACGCAGCGATGGACCCCTCGGGGCCATCTGGCAGTGACCGCGAAGACTCCGCCGAGGAGTCGCGCAGGACCTTCGGCGAGCTAGTGGTCGCTGCGCTGAGGGACATGGGCCGCAAAAGGGAGAGGACGTCGAAGGAGAAGACGGTTCACCGCCACGCCGCTTCTCTACAGGAAGCCTTCGACGTCGCTCTCAGAAAGAGCGTGGCGAAGCTCCGGGCTGAGCTCAAAGCCGGGCTTCGGGCCGAGATCCAGGCCGAGCTCGCTGGGGTCCATGGGGCCCGCAGCCAGGAGCCCGTGGAAGGGGGGCGCAAGCAAGGGCAGGGGCAAAGTCGGCCCCAGCCCCAGCCTCAGCCCCAGCCTCGGCCCCAGGCCGAGTCGGGAAGCCAGCTGCTGACGCTGGTGCAGCGGGAGCTGGCTGCTTTTCAGCAGCAGCTGCAGAAGCAGCTGCAGGAGCAGCAGCAGCAGTTCCAGCTGCGGATCCAGCAGCAGCTGTCCCTGCTGGAGGGCATAGTGCTGCGCCCCCCACTAGCGGCCTCCGGCCAGCGAAGGGTGGCGTCCTACGCTGCCGCCGCGGCTGCGCCCATGGCGGGCCCGTCAGGGCAGACTAGGCGCGGGGCCGTGGTGCCGAGCCCCGCTGTGTCTGCCCCGCAAGGCAAAAGACAGCAGTAGGGGAAGCCAACCCCTGCGGCTCCCCCCAAGAAGGGCAAGGCGGCACCGGCCCCTAAGGCGGCAGGAGCCCCTACCGTGGTGGCTAATAGGCGGCCTATGCCGCCTCCCCAGCCTGCGGAATCTCCGGCCGAAGCCGAATGGCAAGTGGCCGGAGCAAAGAAACAGGCAGGGAAGGCGAATCGGGCCGCTAAAAAACGCCAGCGGCGGCAGCGGCGAAAACGGATGGCTGGGATTCGCGCCCCGCGCTCCACGGCTGTAGTGATAACACTGCAGCCGGAGGCAGCGAAAAAGGGTGCGACCTACGGCCAGGTCATCCGTAAGGCGAGGCAGGCGGTGGACCTAAACGAGTTCGGGATCACCGGGGGCTTCCGGATGCGGCATACCGCGACCGGTGCCCTGATGCTGGAGGTCCCCGGGGCCAACAGCGGCCCCACCGCAGACGCCCTGGCGGAAAAAATCAAGGCGACCTTGAATGCAGAGGAGGCCCGGGTGTCCAGGCCCACAAGATGCGTCGACATGCGCATTATGGGCCTGGACGATTCCGTGACGGCCGAGGAAGTCGTGGCCGCTGTCGCCAGGACGGGGGGGTGCCTTACCGACCAGGTCCGGGCGGGCGCCATCCGTGCTGAAGGCACGGGCATGGGGGCAGTGACGGTGAACTGCCCCGTGTCAGCGGCCAGGATCATCACGGGGGAGGGCCAACGGCTCTTGGTAGGCTGGGTCTCCGCGCGAGTTAAGCTGCTGGAGCCTAGACCGCTGCGCTGTTACCGCTGCCACGTGGGGCACCACGTGGGGGTCTGTTGCGCAGCGGAGGAAGATCGCAGTGACCACTGCTTCCAGTGCGGTCAGTCCGGCCACAAGGCCGAAACTTGCAACGCAGCCCCGCACTGCTACGCATGTGCGGCGGCGGGCAAGCCGGCCGACCACCGGGCTGGGAGCAGGACCTGCGATCCCCCTGCCAAGGCCAAGGGCAAGGTGCCAAGGCCCGTCCCCGCGAAGATTCTCACCGCCGCGGCTGCCCAGCTGGCTGCCGCCGCCATCGCCTCCGCAGACGCCGCCGCCGCTACCACCGCGGCAGGACCCTCGCAGAGGGCACGGGAGGAGACTGTAATGGACTGTCAATAACGGCTCCATTACGTCTCCTCCAGGCGAATATCAACCACTGCGCCCCCGCTCAGGATCTGTTGCTCCAGAGCATGGCGCAGTGGTCGATCAACATCGCCGTTGTCTCCGAGCCGCACTTTGTCCTGCCCAGAGCCGACTGGGTTCAGGACCTGAGCGGCTCGGTGACACTTATTTCGTCGGCCGCCGCCGGTACCCCGGCACTCGAAGCCGTCAAGAAAGGCCGGGGTTGCGTGGCAGCACGGTTCGGGGACATAGTGGTGGTAGGCGTCTACCTGTCCCCGAACAGATCTCTCGCCGAATTGGATAGCTCCCTTTTGGAGCTGGATGCCGTCGTTGCTGGGTTCGACTCCAGCCTCCCCGTGGTCGTTTGCGGGGACTTCAATGCCTGGAACGAGGCTTGGGGTTCCCGGTTCACGAACCAGCGGGGTCGAAGGGTTGAGGAATGGGCTCTAGGACAAGGCCTACTCGTCCAAAACCGGGGTTCTGTCCCCACGTGTGTGCGGATGCAGGGCGAGTCGGTGGTGGACGTTACGTTCGCTAGCCCTGCACTGGCACCGCGCGTCGTCGACTGGCGCGTCATAGAGGAGGTGGAGACGTACTCCGACCACCGGTATATCCGGTTTGACGTCTCCGCCCAGACCTCGACCGCGCCGGTCCGACGGACCCCGTGTGGTCCGCGTTGGGCGCTGAGGCAGCTGGACAGGGACCTGCTCCAGGAAGCCGCGATGGTACAGGCCTGGGTGCAAGCACCGGACAGGCCTGTCGACATCGACGTCGAGGCGGACTGGTTCCAGGTGGCCATGTCGCAAATATGCGACGCGGCCATGCCCCGAGTCCGGCCTGGACGTGCCCGGCGCCAAGTACACTGGTGGTCGCCAGAGATTGCGGCACTGCGCGATGCGTGCAATGCTGCGCGACGCCGGTATACTAGACACCGCAGGCGCCGCACCCGTCTACCGGGTGCGGAGGCCATAGAGGCGGAGCTGTATGAGGGATACAGAGCTGCAAAGCGCACCCTCCGAGCGGAGATAAAGCGGGCCAAACTCGAGGCCCGCAACGTGTGGCTGGAGTCTCTGAACGTCGATCCGTGGGGACGCCCATACAAAATGGTGATGGAGAAACTCCGCCCATGGGCTCCCCCGCTGACTCAGAGTCTCCGGCCCCAGCTCGTGGAGGGTGTGGTGAGCGCTCTGTTCCCTACGCGAGGGGAGCATACTCCCCCGCCTATGGCTCCGCCACCAGCAGCGGTGTCCGATGCGGACCACGACGGCAACGACGGCAACAATGCTCCAGAGGTGACCGAGGTGGAGATGAGAGTGGCGGTGCGAAGGCTGAGTGCCAAGAACACCGCTCCAGGACCCGATGGCTTGCCTGGAAAAGCCTGGGTCCTGGCCATGGAGGAACTCGGGTCTCGACTGAGAGGGCTCTTCAGCGCATGCATGGAGAGGGGCCAGTTCCCGCTTCGCTGGAAGACGGGGAAACTGGTCCTTATCGCGAAGCCGGGGCGCCCCGCGGACTCTCCGTCCGCGTATCGGCCCATTGTGCTGCTCGACGAGGTGGGCAAGCTCTTTGAAAGAGTAATTGCAGACCGCCTCGTCGTGCATCTGGCACGGAAGGGGCCGGACCTTGCGGACGGCCAGTTCGGATTTCGCAGGAGGCGCTCCACTGTGGACGCCATCATGCGCGTGCGAGCCCTCACGACGGGGGATGCGGTGTCCCGGGGCAGGTTTGTCTTGGCGGTGTCTCTGGACATCGCCAACGCCTTCAACTCCCTGCCCTGGAGTTGCATTGGTAGGGCACTCCGGTACCACCGGGTGCCCGACTACCTCTGTCGGGTGATCGAGGCCTACCTGTCGGACAGGTTCATCATCTACCCCGGTCATCAGGGGGAGCTGAAACGGCGAGAGATGTCGTGCGGTGTTCCGCAGGGATCGGTACTAGGGCCGCCCTTGTGGAACATCGGGTACGACTACGTGCTGCGCGCCGACCTCCCCGACGGGGTCAGCGTGGTCTGTTACGCAGACGACACGCTGGTCCTGGCGCGGGGACGGTCGTACCAGGCGGCGGTCGAACTAGCGACGCGCGGGGTTGCGACAGTCGTGGAGAGGATACAGCAGTTGGGACTCGAGGTGGCATTGCACAAGTCCGAGGCCATGTGTTTTCACGGCCCTCGGAGCGCGCCACCTCCGGGCTCCCAATTAACGGTAGGAGGAGTTCACATCGGCGTCGGGTCGACGATGAAGTACCTGGGACTCGTCCTCGACAGCCGGTGGAACTTCAAGGAGCACTTCCGACGTCTGGCTCCCAGGTTGAATGCGACTGGGGCTGCGCTCAAGCGGCTCCTGCCGAACCTAGGGGGTCCAGACGCCTCCTGCCGGAGGCTCTACGCAGGCATCGTTCGGTCCATGGCCCTTTACGGTGCGCCGGTGTGGGCGCCATCGCTACGGAAGCGAGTGGCGGCCCGGCTAACCGCCTGCCAGAGGGTCATGGCCATCCGGATGATCCGCGGATACCGTACGGTGTCCTGCGAAGCGGCGAGCCTCCTTGCTGGCCTACCACCGTGGGATTTGGAGGCAACAGTCCTTGCACACATGCATGACTTACGCGTGGAGATGCAACGTCGGGGCGAAACTCCGCTGCCGCGACAAGTCGCGGCATGGCGGACAGAGCTCCGGCGGGATCTCATGGTGAAATGGCGAGAGCGATTGTCGCAACCTCGTGCTGGGCACGCCACGATCGAGGCGGTAAGGCCCCTCTTTGAGGCGTGGCTGGAAAGGCCCCACGGCGTCGTCACCTTCCGTTTGGCGCAGGTGCTGACCGAACACGGCAAGTTCGGTCCGTACCTGTACAAGATTCGTGCGGAGACGACGCCCGGGTGTCGCCACTGTGCGGACCGCCCGGTGGACACGGTGGAGCACACAGTCGAGGTGTGCCCCGCTTGGGAGGAGCAGCGCCGTGTCCTCGTGGGGGCGATCGGCGGCGATCTCTCGCGCCGGGGCTTGGTTCAAGCCATGCTCCGGAGCGAGGAGGAGTGGCAGGCGGTCGCCTCCTTCTGCGAAGCAGTAATGCTAGTAAAGGAGGAGGCCGACCGCCTTAGGCAAAGGCGGACACGCCGCCGCCGCCGCCGGGTTTCCGATCCCAATTTCCGGCCACCGTAGGCGCGGGCTCGCGGACGGTGGGCAATGGGTAGCTCGCTGTCCGTCCGTCCGGTAACAGACCGGTCCGAGCTCAGGTCGTCTACGGCGCGCACCGTTCCCGCGCGCCTCAAGGAGTTGTCAGCAAACTGTAGGGGTCCAGCAGGGCCGAAGCCTACTGGGGCCAAAGGTTATGCGAGAGTGTCACCACGGGCCCCGGGACAAAGGCGAGGAATGGAAAGGTAGGTTTTTAGTCAGTAAAAGTCTGACACTGTTTCCCGCCCCACCCAAGGGCGGGATTCGTCATTGGATGATTTTACCTACCACAAAAAAAAAAAAAAAAAAAAAAAGCATGAATGTGTTTTTTTTTATTTGTTAATGTTTTTGGCTAGGATGCTAAGTCCTTTAAGCCATGTCTTCGTATGAATAGTTAATTTGTTTTACATTAGAACAAGGATGTACAAATATACATCAAATCTAACAAATATTACAGCTTAACATGTATGTACTTATACAAACCAAAAATAATAATATGTACGTTTGGTAGAAAAAGAGCTCATAGGGCATCAAAAAATTGTACCAATTCTAATGTTTTTGTAATATTTAGCAGCAAATTTATCAGTAAAATTTCTCGGCAAACTTCGCCGAGGTAGTCAACATTTCAATAAAATTCTCAGCTCCATTTTACCGAGGTTGCGCTTGTTTTAATTATTCCACATACTGTTCAGTTGCGCAGACGCTTGAGATACAAAACTAAACCAATTTTAAAATCACCATCTAGGTACTAGGAATTAGTTCGAGCGAATAAATTACACTACAATTGCTATAGGATGGTGCGGGTGACAGCTGTCGGATTCATACAATGTAGCTACCTATCCTTTTCTCTCATCTCAAAGATGCATATTTTCGTCCTGCTGTCACTTGAAAAACTCGCGCCAAAAACCTCACAATGAGTGTGAATAGTTAAAAACCACAGAGTAGGCAAATATTTAAAACGCAGATGTCTCGTCACGTGTACGGCGATGTGATTTGGCAAGCGTGCTGCCTACTGTGATGAATTAATACTGACTTGTAAACTATTCGTCGCCATGCCCACGTGTTATCAGCTGTTGTTTAGTTGAAATGAGGAGAGATTTTCTTTGTGTTTTTGTTTTAAAAAGTGGGTCAGACTCCGAAGATTATATATCTGAAAGTAGGTAACTATCAAATTCATGTTTTTCAGCAAAATATTTTTTAAACAAGCTCTTAGCCTGTGTCTTCGTTTGTGAGAATATTTTCATAAAAACTTAACAATATTTACCCGCCCGTGTTGGATTGGTTCGACGAGTGTTTTCGTGACCTATTCGCCGGGGTCGTGTGTTTGCGACTGGTTACTCCATCTCGTTTAACTTTTCAAACACCATAGGTGACAGAAGAGCTGACGAGATGGAGTATTTATTAAGGCGAGAGGGTTCATCGGATATAACCAACATTGTTTTAAAATTCTATTAATGATCGTCTTTATTATTCATTTCGGTTAGACTGTTTCAAATTTCAAGTTTATCAACCAAATGAATAATTATTCTCCTATACAACCTTTGAAAAACCCTTAACCTTTTTTATTTATTTAGGTTATTATTTGTACTAAGTTTCAAGTAGGTATATTGGTTGGGTGTATATAAACGAAATTCCTCAATTTCATATCTTTTAAAGTTGAATTTTCAAAACCCCTTAATGCTCGCCTACATTTATTTTTTAACACTGTTATAACACAATGTCGTCTAGTCCCAAGGTAAGCAGAGCTTGAGCTTATATATTTCTATTATAATACATATTATAGATAAATAACACTCGGACACAGATGATCGTGCTCATCACACAAACATTTGTCCTAGGTGGAAATCGAATCCACGACCTTCGGCATAGCAGTCAGGGCCACTAACTACTAGACAGATAGGCCAGTCAACATTATAAAGAGAAGTGTTGTCCAAAATTTCACGTTCCCAGATGTTCATCGACTTTTTCAGCTGATTAACAATTTCAATCACTTATCAAACTTACCATATTTAGTGAGGACCTGCTATCCTCAAAGAGGGGGCTATAATTATAGCGTAGTCAGCACTAAGTAGTTTTCCTCTGTGACGGTTTTCAGCTTGATGTCGATGTACCTACATGTAATAATAAAAATAGTAAAAAAAAGATGCTTACTTTTAATATTATCATCTTAATTATGACGCGTACATCTACGTAAGACCATATTTACAAAATAAACAATATTAAACTAAAACACGCTTTGTTGCCATGTCTACAGACCATTTATCAGGTTTTGATGTTTATTGTAATAATAGCGTTAACTATGGACATATAATATTATCATATGCTACTGGTTAATGATCCGGATTGTTGCCTGCTCGACTAAAGGTTAGATCAGAATTGAGTGAATGTGCTTTGAGATTGTCTGCACTTTATATTGTGCTTCATTGCAAGCCAAATAAACGTGTAATCTTTTTTTTTTCTTCCTTATCACTTACCTACATGCGTAGACAGACCTATCTCTCGTTTTGACATTGTCAGCGCTTGCATGCGAATCTATATCGAATATTAAACTTTCTTCTTTGCATAGTATGAAATAAAGTTATATCAAAGTTATACATGCTTTGGCTAGAAGATACCATCGACAAAGGATCTGATAATGGAGTCAGAAGGTGGATGATAGGCACGGGAACTCTGTAGTAAAACTATGTACATAAACTAGCCTAATTTCGACATTGGAATTGTGACGTTAGGTGCTCTTGAATTCGATGCTAGGGCCAAATTGCGTGACCTTTTTGGGAAACTAAGTAAAATTCGGATTGGGCTTGGTGTGTAGTCACGCAATTTTTAACCAATTTGGCGCTAGAATCGAATTCAAGAGTACTTAACGTCACAATTCCAATGTCGACCGATCGGAAATAACCCGAGAGTAAGCCCCCAAGGCCCTGGTGTACACTTTCACATTTACCCAAGATTTAATCTAATGTGCAACTAGATTTAGTTGTCTCTATATATTCATAACGATCTATCACGCTTTTGTCACTCAATAATTGAGTGTATTTCGACAATTGGCACAAAGTAACTGATCACGATGAGTAGGTATACCAAGGCTTTTTTCCAGACTGTGTACATGACGCTTATGTTGACTTAGTATCACGAGTGACCGTCTGCCTTTCATGGTAATTTTAACATTAAATATAAATATATGTATGCACATGAATGTATTGACAAAACTGTAAATCCTATAGACAGATAGGTTGTTCTTGCGCAGAACATTTTCTGACGGGTCCTGGTCACCAGGAATGAACAAGACCTGTCTTCGCCAGTAGTAGTGAGGGCTATGTTAGCAGAAAACTAGAGGGCAGTTTCTTTCTTCTATGAGACCACGATAGTCCAGAAGGAGGCCAGATCGTGAGAGGGCCAATATCACCCAGAGAAAAAGACGTCTCAATGCCTGTAACGCCAAACTTCTGCATTGTTGAATACAGCCGGGACTTTGTAACCACGGGCGTTCAGAGTTGGAATTCAAGTGATTCCAGGGTAGACGGTGGCACAGTGATCACGTGCTGCCGTGCACATCGAGGCTCAGCGGTTTCATCTTTACAGTCGCTCCTGGGATGTGTTCTAACAGGCGTTGCTCAGAGAGGGTTCTGGAGTGAACTTTAAGGAGGTAAAGGTCACTTTCTATACGCTGATGGTGATCATCGATTGTGTCGTGAGGTACTAAAAAAAGGCAGGTTTTTATATAACACCGAGACAAGTTGGTACTTCAAAAAAGAAAACACAAACAATGTTTTCTTTTTTTGAGTTGTGAAGTCATCTCCTGCTCTGGGTGGAGCTCTCCTGCTCGTTGTTGCCTATTTTCTTTTTACTGACTAAAACCAACCTGTATACCTTCAGACAATCAGACAAACTTCTTTGTAAGATGTGCAAATGCGAAATATCAGAAATACTACAAGCAAATTATTGAGCAGTTGTTAACCACGTTTTCTAAAATTCAGTTTGTAAGCCAAATGCTGTAATATTATGGTGTTTCCTTAGATTGAACAATGAGTATTGATAAACTTCAGTACTTATTCTGTATTGTTAGTTTAGTGGTCGCAAGATCGACTGCTGAGGACAATAGTGGTGGACTAGATCCCCAGGATGGGTCCTGAGTTATTGCTGTAAGAGTAATATTCACAGGGTCAACATCACAGGGTTTAATGACCTCATCGACCATCGGACCATCTGTTCTCCGAGCGATGTGTCCTGCCATTTAAGTTTGGCGATTCTTCGGGCTATGTCGGTAACTTTAGATCTCCTGTGGAAAACTTCATTTGTGATTCCATCATGAAAGGCCGAAAGGTTCTGGTGTAGGTAATGCATTGAAAGTATTCGCATAAGCTGTGTTATGGAGAGGGTCGCGGAAATCTATTAAATGTGAGACGCATAGAGTCGGTCATTGTAGCGACTCTTGGGGGAGGCCTATCTCCAACTGTAGATATTTCTCGGCTCAAATCATGAAAATAATGATTTGCAATGAAAGTTCTCCTGATTATGAACAATATTCACTAAAGGCCATTTAATTATAAAAAAAAACATGTCATTAACTGTCGAAATGTGATTGTGGTTGTTACTATCCTATTTATTTATGTTATTGTCCTTCAAATAGTTGCTAGGTGGTCCTGCTATGAATACTGTTGGTTATCTCAATTTGATTGACTTATGAGTAAGAAATCTTGACAGGTGGATGCGAGGCGAATGAAATGATAATATTGTTATATGAATATAGACTCGATGCAGACTAACGCGTAGATAGAGGTAATAAAGACAATTTAATGACTGATTAGTGTAATATCAGGGTGAAGGGAACAACTTCTTAAAATTAAGGTCTTACTTTTTATTTAAGAGTTAAAAAAAAAATAATGCAGTTTCTTGCCAGTTCTTCTCCATAGGTAAATCAATCAAATGGAACCGTACACTAAATTCGTATGATTTCTAAGTGCCTATGTAGGTCTATGTGACAAAAAGGTTTTGGTTTTTAATTATTGTTTGATTTGCCCAAAATAATCCCTTATATCATTGTCACCCTTTGAGTAAGGGAGACAATGAATCAATCTTCTCTTATTTGTTGGAAGATTCTATTAAAGTTAGTCAGTAAGTAATCTTTATTTTTGAAGCAGACATAATCTCTGTTACAGACTAAAAGCCACCTGTGATCATAGATGCCCTTTACGTATCCGGCTATGGAAAATTTTCGGTCAATCTCGGTGTCTATTGGTCTTTTGTTATTGGTCGTTATGTAGGGGGTCAAGTGCCACCACCATAACTCCGTTAAAAAGGGAGGATTTTATGTCTGATCCAGACAGCTGCCCGACTGTTGATTTCGGGAAATTGTATATGCTCTAAAAGCACGGAGAATTTTAATACCACGATGCAGGATTTTGTAGTTTTAGTTTCTACGTAGTATCAAAGGTGTCGCTACAAGTAAGATGCAGAAAAAAAACAAAACATATAAAAAAAAATAAAGATGATCTAGCTAGATAGTTGTTGAAGCCGTTAGACAAATGCAGACAAATGCGGTTAGTGATGAAAAACTAGTACATTGGTACAAATGGAGAAAGTTTGCCATTGCAAATTTGCGACCGAGGCGGACGAGTCGAAGGCGAAGGTTTTATGGAGGCAAGTGCTGCAGTGACAAATTTCTACATGTATCAAATGTCGTTTTTCAATATACATAGGAAGAAATAGATAAACAGGGTTGACGTGCGACTCGTAGACCAAGGGCACTTGGCTCCCAGCCTGATACGATAAATACAATTAAATGTGGTGAGTGAACTCGCGAGTTTTTCCGCACTAGTGAGGGAAACAGTAAATTGCGTGCCTAAAACCAGTAGAGATAAGAGCGGATTTTCGAGTATTGAAAAAGATTTAGGGCAGGAGATATAGAAAGATAAAACAAGTTGACAAGACAACAGAGATCATGCCAATGGATTAATATCTTACGTGATTTTTCGTTCTAATATTCTCTTCAAGAAAACCATGATTGAGACTAGAAACAATAAAACCGGAACTTATTTATAATTTACTGGCAATTTCAATCCATCCGGCTGAGCACGCTATTGTTTTGTACTATTCATAATGTTATAGGTACTTATACGCTTGGATGCGTATTATGAAACGCTATTTTAGTAACTTAGAGAAGATGACATATATATAAACGAATATCCCCTAGCCTTGTGCGAAATTTCACATTCTTAGAACCAGTAGTTTCGGCTGTGCGTTGATATGTCAGTCAGTTTGTCCTTTAATACAACCTTATTTTTAGTATATGCGAAACCCAAAACACGTGTTAAGTATTTTTATGCTAAGAATCTATGTACGAGTAGGTACAAAATTTCATAACTGTATCATGAAAAATCACAAAGTTATAAGCTTGTTATGTTACTAGGTTGTCCACACAAACACATGGTCACCGGGCCATCCATCTCGTTAACTATACTATTTACAGGCACTTTTGAATTGTCAAGAAATAGGTCGGTCAGAAAAAATATCCTAATTGCCAAAGCGTAGATGATCTCTATGAAGAAGAATGTGCACGACACTCCATATAAGACACTCTTTTAGATCACGTTAATGTGTTTCAAATGTGCCAGGTTTCACTTAGTTTTCAGGAAAATGTAAATAAAGAAAAAAAAACAAATTATAAGTATAGAAAGTAAAATAAGCCACGAGCAGCTAAGAGATGACCATGATACTCAAGATATTACGAGTATGAATGAAAAGGAATTTAAAGGAGTAGATACATAAGCACTGTAGCAGATGGCTTACAATAGCTTCTACTTATGCTTTTAGGAAATCAGCCTGTATATTTAACCTAGATATCTAATCAGTGGTAATTCTACAAAGACATCTACACCCCAAAACTGGATAATCTTAAAGAAGAATAATAATGATACGTGTAACGCATCGGTGATATCAGATAGGGTTTCCGGCTTTATCGTGCAACCAATGAGGATGTAGGAGTAGAGTTTCTAAATACGCATATGGTCACGGGTCATTGGGTCCTTGATAGTTATCGATCTGTCCCACATAGCTCGGGTTACGTTTTAATGCATGTGGTGTGAGCTACTGGAAGACTTGTCAAGGACTACGCAATTTTGTGTAGTAATAGGTTTCACCTAGTTTGATAGGATATTTTTGACCTTTGTTGTTTACGGTTTATTGTAATGATCGGCAGTTCGTGTTAGCAGATATTGAGTTTTGAACTCACGATAGTTTGTAAATGTTTGATTTTTAAAAGAGAACCATGGAGTTTCTTGTCGGTTCTTCTCCATAGGAACCGAGCGCTAGCTTCTGATGTTTTATAAGTGCCCATGTAGGCCTTTAGGAGATCAAATAATTTAGAATTTGAGTTTGATTGTAACGTGAGAAACCTACAGTTAAAACTTATTAATTTAAAAGCTGGATATAACTGAGCACCATATTTTATAATTATGGTGAAAATAGAGACTTTATAACTTTATAACATTTTAATAAAGGGACCATCTGGAAGACTGCCACTGATTGTAATTCCAGCTATTGTATTCAGGAAGAACTTAGTTCTGAAGGTCTAATTAGATAGGAAGCATTATAGGATTTTCTATACTTAAATGGCTTTATCTGTCAATAAAATGCCGACAGATAGAGCCACGTCACACGGTCTCGTATCACCCGGCAATGTCGTGGGATTGATCTTTTTGACATTGTCAAACTTATCAGATAAAAGGCCTACAGATGAAGTTATCTCAGATCTAAGATCTGAATCTGATACACAGGTATCTCCACATGAGACGCCAAAACAAAGCCCACGTATTTGTAGGATGATTATGATAAACAAAGTTCATTACAATAGATCAGTATTTAAAGAGCGACGAGGAAGTATATAAGCATAGTAACATCAGTCTTATAATGTTCCTAATGATTATGCTGGGACTAAAACCCGTAACCATAACCGCTCTTAGAGAAGACTAGAAGAATGGGTCATAATCCACCACGCAGTGCGGATTTGTTGATGTCACATTTCTTCGAATTTTTGGTTCTAGGACATGCTAATTTCCTCACGAAGTTTTTCTTCACAGTTTGAGTAGTGATGATGAAATACACAAAGTAAAGCACCTGCCTGGGTTTGAACCAATGGCCTACCACTAAGTGTATGTCCACAGAACACAGTGTATGTCGGTGTCGTTGCCACTAGGTCACCACTGCCAAACACGCTCCTAGCAGATAGGGATAAGAACACCAGGCTCTCAAGCATCGTGCACTACTTGTATGTACATACACCATTAACAACACTGCGAAATCTTTAACCGTAGAAACAGAAAAACCTTGCCAGGTCAAGCGAAGCAGTCCCAAACAAACAATTCTTTATCATATGACTTTTACACGATATTATCACATGCAACATGGGTGTTACAATCATTGAATCAAATCAAAATACTATACATAAGATCAATTCCGATCGATCGATCCATATGTATTGAACTCGCAGCACTTCGCAGCGTGGCTTCTTATATTTTAAGTCATATGACTAAAATTTAAAGTCATCGCGGTCATTGGTGTCGATGGAATGTAGTTCAATTTCATCATGGGTCAATTGCCATTGTTTTGTGGCATTAGAAGTAGTCCAACCTGACACGTGAAAAGTAATAAATCAAGCGTTAATATTGGGTTTATGGTGTAATGGACCTTACATCATATCGTTGTCATTAATGGACGTGGGCTTTCTATTTGGCTTTCCATTTTTACTGCACTTTGTGTTCACATGACTCTAGAGCCAACCTAAACTAAATGAATATATTTTAGAAGTGCTACGATTTGAAAATAATCTGTTTGTTATCTTGTACTGTACATTTTTGCGGAAATATTGATCATTTTAGCTTTCCCTGTTGTTTCTACTACATCCGAAGTACACTGAGAAACTGTACAGTTTTCTATGACAAAATTGTATAGACTCAGCGATGCAAGTTTGCATCAGTGGGTGAATTTTCGTAGTAAGGATCAGTGCTTCCAGAGGTTATCTTTTACAAACATTGAAAAGACAGGCGATTCTTCCTCTATATATTTTTTTATCAAGGCTCAGTAAAACTAGGATTTCTCCTACTTTCAGTGAACTTTGATGGTGCAAGTAAATTTTTTTACAAATGAGTTATACGGTCGGTCACCGAATCGTAAAAGTCCCTTCTTGGAGTTTTCCAAAGATCGTAGTATTCTGGGTTTAACAAAAGAAGACAAAGTTTGGCAGACTACGCTAATCCCTATTTTTTTTTTGTTGTTTAGAATGAAGTCTTGTTTTATAGCATTTCAACATGACAATAGGTACTTTCGAGAAAATTCTATAGTAGTTACCGACCTTATCACCACTGATATACGAGATGTGAACTTATAAAATGCGCAGCAAACCGTTTGTTTACGTGAGAGGTAGGTATCATTAACTCGTATCGGTGTTATTGAGACCACCACTAACTAGCACATAATGTTTTATGACTTACACGATGCTATTAATAGTAGGTACACTACGATAGCATGTGTTTTACGAGTACGTGAATTTACTAGTTTCTTTATAATTTAGGGCCTAAATACAAAACTGCGGTGCGACTTCGCATTGTAAAAATCTACAAGCTTGAACGAGGCATCGCAAGTACTTGTGAATTGATTCGCATCGCACATTGTTTTGTCACTTCACTAAGCTTTGTTGCACAAAATCGCATAGCAGTTATATATGGCCCTTGACACGTTTTGTTTTCCTCCAATGAATAAAATGGGCAAATGCGAGTCGGACAAAATAACTTAAAATTCGAGTAGTTCAATTCCCGAAACGAATCTCGAAGATTTTTCCAGATCGAAAAAAGTGGTTTCTTTTTTGGTGACTTGACTACAAATTTACAGTTTTCAGATTTATTCCTGTATTTGCGCTATGAGATCTTGCTTCATGACAAATTCCAGGGTTCTAGGTCAACGGGAAGTACCCTATCGCCGTGTTTACAGAGACGCGGCGCGTTGGGCGTTCATTGTACATTGCAGCAGCGGATAGCGTCATTGCTCGTGCAAACACAAACATACTGACAATGTAAGCCCAACGCGCAGCGCAACGCGCCGCGTCTCCGTATACAAGCAGCAGCAAGGTTTGCGATGAGCATGTATCTGTGTCATCATCATCACACCTATTGCTAACAAAAATACGGATATAAAAGTAGAACGTATGTGATAACTGCAAATAAATTAGCCATAGCTAGATAATAACTCTAAAAAAATTTAAATAAAGATATCGAGCTGTCTTGAATTGACATTCTATCGTCAACTTACATTTTTTAGAAACGCAAAACAGTTAATTGTTAGTTTTCCGGGTACAAGTTACGTAAACGATTTTTTGGTTTCATTTGGCGCCTTCCTTACCTACTGTCAAAAAACATCTACTATAAGGTACGTATACAACATTATTTTTAGTATATGCGAAACCTGAATATAGTTTGTTCAGAATCAGTATCTGAATCGATTCCAATAATTTTTATACCATGTTACATTTTTTTTCAAACGTATTTAAAAATTGGTCACAAGTTGGACACCACCGAGACTAAGTACAACGCAAGTCATGGCAGCATTAGGCACCAACGCAAAGCTGGTTGCGAGAGCAAAAGTACACCTCAATCGCCCGGATGGTCCGGTGACTATGTATTTGTGCGGACAACCAGGTAACAAAGCAAGCTTATAACTTTGGGATCTTTCATGATACGGTTTTGAAATTTTGTACATATATTTTTTTACATAAAAATACTAGACACATGTTTTAGGTTTTGCATATACTAAAAATAAGGTTGTTTAATAAGCCTCTCCGTGAGTTTGTTTCCTCACCTTCCAGTATCATCTTCATAAGTTTTTTATCCATCTCAAAGTCGGACGAGCAAATGTACTATTACTTTTAACGTTTTCTTCAATTTCATTTCAAAGAATAGAATCTATGTTTTCTTTTACGATGACAGCTTTTGCGTAATCCAACATGTCCACTAATATCTTTTACTGTATACACAGATTTGGAATCACAAGGATCCTCACCAGTCGCGTGTTAACCTAGATCGTGCGTGTACGCACGTACAAGCTTCTGGCGTCATTGAGTAGAGGGCTTTATTCTCGGGAAGTAATGGGGGGTGTAGACTTTTCGGACTTGTGGAGCTGAGATTTCCTATTAACAATTTTTTATTTCTCATAACATCAATTATAATCCACAAACAGCTTATATTAAAATTAGTATCATAATATTCGCATCTAGCGATTTTGATTCTGGAAACCAAATAATAAATAAAAATCTTATATTTCGAACAAAGTAGGTTATTATACTCACAACCACCAATGATTTTTTTTTCATAGCAAGCTTTTAGGCGTGGTGTACACCGTTAAATTTTGGTCATTTTAATCCCGCGGAGAATTTTAAAGGGAAAATTAAAAAGAGTACTTTTTTTAAACTCGGATTAATTTCCGCATGTATGAAATTAATTTCTTTAAGTAAACGTCAGCTGAGCGAGGCCAATGAACTGTAGGTAGTTAGTACGCAACGACCGACCACTACCTATAAGGTCATTGACTCGTTTACTTAAAGAAATTAATTTCGTAAAAAATACTTTATTTTTTAATTTTTTCTTTACAAATCGATAGTATTTCATGTACCAAATGGACCCTCCGCGGGATTGAAACGACTAAAATTTAACGGTGTTTACCTATCTATATAATACATATCTACTCATCAAGATCATTTCAAAAAGCTCAAACACGATAAGGTACTTATTTCGCTTATTACCGAGTTCCTATGACCATCTTCCAGCTCCATCATCAGACCCTGGTTACCATCTAGCACAGTACCCTACACATGATGAACGCGCATCGCTTGCGCACGATAGCAAGAAAAACCATAAATTGCTGCCTCTGCAAACATACCGGACGCACCGCAGTAGCGTGGCAACTCCATTAATAGCCTGAAAGCATCATTTTATTAAGCACGTAGATTACTGTGTGCCCTCTGCGTATAGTTGACCCACAGACTAATAAATCTATACTTATAATAAATCTGTAGAAGTAAAAATTCTGTACATTGAAAATATCAAAAAAAATAATGGCAGGGGGTGTTACTAGACCGACACCGAACCCAAAAGAGTGATTAAAAAAAATTTTGTCTGTCTGTCTGTCTGTCTGTCTGTCTGTCTGTCTGTCTGTTTGTTAAGGCATCACGCAAAAACTACCGGTTCGATTACGATGAAACTTGGTATAGTTATTCTTTAATATCCTGGGCACCACACTGGGTACTTTTTATCCCGGAAAAGTATATACAATAAAAAACAAACTTAATTTTGCGGTTCGATCCCTAAGCCCGATTACTGTACCAACCACAAACAATAAGTTTGTCGCAGGTTACGTCACCCATTTCTATTGTAATTGTAATTAGCCACAAAAGGCCCGCGCCGAGACAGAAGTATTAATACCGGTAAGTATGCTCGATAGATAATGTTCTACACAAATAGCACTTAACACAAAAAACTTCATTGATAAGTTTAGCCGTTCACGCGAACGAAGTTGCGGGCACAGCTAGTAATGAATAAAATGGTGGAAGGAGTGTGTGAAAGATGAACTATGTAGAATGGTATGGTTAGTGTGATGACGTTTAATAGACAATTATGTATAAAAAAGTAAAGACGTTTTGCGTCGACTTTAACACCTCATATATTGTTATCGCAACTTCTGCCATTTACGCCACAAACGATATAAAACCGCATTTCCTTGATATGTTTCCTTCTCCATAACCAAATAATCTATTACAAACCCATAAATATCTAGTATTCTGTGAAATAAACAATATAAAGTCTTCAGTAGCCGCAAATAAAGTTGTTTTACTACAGCAATTCAGTTTATTTGGCAATAAATCGGTAATGGACGACGATTTATTGTAAGAACTGCTACGTTTCAAAGAAATAGTGGATGGTTCTAGTGAGATTCTTCCATTCGTATCGACTTTTCCTTATTGCTTTTGGTTTAAAAACAGTTTAATGGATTTGTTAGTTTTTTCTTACTCTCTGTACGATCTTGATTTGGTATCGTTCGATTTAATTACTTCCTGAACGAGAGCTGGGATTTGTTTTGTGGGTTTTTGTGAATGAAGTATCCCTTCTGTTAGTTGAACTGAATGACAAGCAAGTCTTTTTAAGTTCATGAAAGAATATGTAGTTCCTATTCTTACTGCAGAATATAGTTAATTACTCGCTAAGATTAATGCTTGCTTGTTTTTGTTACTATTTTGGTGTACAATAAAGTTTATTGTATTCTATTCTTGCTATTATCAGAGCAAACTTGACGGTACTTACTGAACTCTTGTCTTCATTTAAAGATCTCTAGTCAAAAGCTAACAGCGTCTTCGGTGAAAGCTCCCGTTTCACCGAAAACGCTACCTAGTTTGTCGCTTTTGAGATTTATATGTCGAAAGCATAAACAAGCAATCCTACTACAATACGCAAGGCTCTATTTTTAATTCTTTTATTTTAGAAAAAGAATTAGGGTTCCGTACAAATTAAAAAGCTTTTTGAAATTGTAACCAAATAGCATTAGCCCCCTTAACGAAGCAATTCTATCGTGCGTTTTCAGGAGCATACAAAAAGCCAAGCAGGAAGGAGATAGCCGCCACCCCTTTTACAGGCACCAACTCCCACATGCGCGCTTAAAGAGTCGTAAAAGTTTTTTGTAAGATTTACGAGATCCCGGGGAACAGCGCCTCGGCCCAGAGACGTGAACTGTGGGGGGAAAGATAAATCACTCTTCCTAACTTCATCCCTCCGGCAGAACATCTTCCATCGGGACATGAATTGCAGTGGCCAATCTGGAAATCTCTGTACCGATTGCGGGGTAAGGTTGGCCGCTGTAGCGATAATCTGGCCAAACGGGGTATCCTTGACCCATCGCAAATGCACTGCCAGTGTGGAGCCCCTTCACAGGATATGCGTCACCTCCTTTCCTGCCCAGCATGCACTACCACCTCCACCATACAGCTGTCCAGGTGACTAAATATTGATCGGACAAAATCTGAGTCAGATCGACACGAAAGAAGAAGGAGCATAAAGGATTGTGCACGCAACTGATGAGTTACTTTCTAGTCACTCTCATTAGTTGTGCTCACAAGTCACACGTTACGTTCTCACTGAACGCTTGGTTTTTTCTTCCACTTCCCACATTTTTACTAGCGTGCTTTTTTGCTTACTTTTTCATGCACGAAAAGTGACTGTGTAAAGCCAGAAGAAGGGTTTATGATTTTTCGAGATGAATTCTCGGGTCCCGGGAATTCACAAGAGTAATTTCTCAGGTCTTTTCGGGTTGTTGAGAAATTTACATTTAAGTAAAAAATGTTCAAATAATGCAAAAAGTCGTTACATTAAATAAAAATATGTATCACAACAAAATAAATCTTCTTATAAATCATCAACAATTTAAGTGGCTTTCTCTCTAAAATAAAAGTATTATAATAAACATATTTTTTTTTATTTTAGTACAGTTTAAACTTCGGCTCGAGAATTCCCAAGAATTAAACACAGCCACAAGACACAACTTAGTTAATAAATAAAGAACTAAATATTCATTTTATATTACTGTTACGATAATAAACCTTCAGATAAATCAAACCCAATATCTCCATCATTCATAAATAGGTACACCTTTTTTCGCGAACCCAGTGGGAACGGTCCACAGCGAATACGAAAATACCCTTTACTCGCGTATCCTTGAACAGTAGCTGGTTCATTCGCCTCAACTGATCTGTTCTCAATACTAACTAGATCACTGACGTAACGCTTGTAACTCCTCGTTCCTGATCTAGTTGATGGATTGTGGGACTAGTATGTTTTGTTTTTCTAGTTATTTTTGTGCAGTGTTTGGTGATTCGGGTATGCTAAGATGTCATGTTGATTGGTTTGTCACCCGATATTTTCTCCTGTTCTAGGGTGAGCAGGAGGGTGTGTGAGACTTTTACTGATTAAAACAATACCTGTGTCCTTCATTTGCCCTTTGCGTTCGTTCCTTTGCAGAAATTCTCTACATCCGCAGTGGCCATCGGCCTTTCTGAGCCCCTTCGTAATGTTGTGTGTGAGATTTCAAGGTAAGGTTGATGCTCTAAGGGAACTAACAAAATTTTTGCATTTTGAACGTTACTGTTAAGTTGTATGTTGAATAAAATGTGATTGGCAGCCGTGATATGTATTTATTTACGGAATTATGTTAATTGAAATCATCAATATAAACCTTTTAGTTCATCTTACCTTATGGCATGACTCGTAGTAAAACAGCTGCAGAAACATTTGTTATCGATGCCCTTGAAAATAAAGGGAAACTCTATGATACAGATGGGTTATTGTACAAGTCCACCATAAACCGGGAGAAGAAATTTAATGACTTACGAACTAAAAAAAAATCGTAGTTAAAAAAAAAGAGATCTGAAAAGGACTCGGAAAATGTTCATCACATAAAATCATTGTAGAAGTTTATAAAGTAACCCAAAAATAGATTCTATTACTGAAATAAAGAATCTATTAATTTTAAATCCGTACACATAAAAATTTTCCAGCACTTTCCGATTCCGTTTCCGATATATGTACATAATTTCTGTAAAAATATCTCAACGCCTTTAGGTATTTTTTTTCTTGATAGGGGAGCGATTTTGAAAGTTCTAAGAACTGAGTTAGTATATAAGTACTTAGTCTTGTCGTAAAATGTATTTATACTGTGGTCGATATACGCTCTTACGATACTAAGGCTCCAAAATGGGATCTACGTCATAGCGAGGTTACTAAACTTAGAATGTAGGACGAGTGCATACGATGGTAGATGGTGTGGTGGCTCGATTATATGGATGGATGGATCCAGATTTGAAGAAATGAGCAGGGAAAAATATTGAGTAAGATTGATACAAAAGATAAATAAGATTGATATTTATTAATCTCTTGATTTCTAGACACTATTCATATACATTTATATTTAATCTCTAAGTAGTTACGCAGGTCTGCTGCAAGAAATTTCTTTGGAAATAAGCAGAACCTTTGGACTAATGTCTTTGTCATTGGATGATTTTACCTACCATAAAAAAAAACATAGTAAAATAAATAAAGCCAATGCAAACTTGAAACCTAGGTTATATGTTAGAGGACAATACGAGAAATCATAAGCAAAAAAAAACCAGGTCCATAAACCGTAACCGAACGAAGAACCTTTAAAAGCGTTGCTAGTGAAATACGTAATATTTTGAAGTTTCTATCGAAAAAATAGCTAACTTCGTTTGATTACGATTGGTAGACATAATTCTTTGTGCTATTGATTTCTCATACAGTCCTTTAAAAAGTGGCCTAGGTTTCACTTTTGGCGAAAAGAAAAAAAATATATATGCCAGAGTATGGCAAAAGTTTTATTCCCCTTTGTTTACCTATATTAGGCTGACGGTAAACTAATTGTTTATGTTTCTAGTTAGGGTTCCTGATTTGGTCGTTTCCATTAAAGAGCTTGCTTGGGTTTGAACCCGAGCCATAGATTAACATTCAGACTCATAAGTTACCACACTACAGAAACGCCACTGCCCGATATCACTGCCTCATTCCTCAAAGCCATTAAAGGTTTTTTATTTATTGCTTTGTTTATTTATTTATTGAAACATACACAGTTAAAATTACATGATAATATGAATGTTCAGAAAATACACAAAATTAAATTAACAGATTAACAATGGGTCCCAAACTAGGCAAAGCCTGTATCTTAGTGACCCGATAATTATACACAATTAGCAATATGGTGTGGCCTGCTGGCGCAACGTACAAATTTCTATATAACATAAAATGTAAAACGAAAGAAGGACATAACAGAGAGAAAACTAAACAACGAACTAATACTACCTGTTAGCAATGATAGTGCAAAAGAACAGTTAAGTGTGTAATGTGCGAATCTTTTTTGGGAGTGCTTACTTTGTACACTTCTAAGGTCAAAGCTAACAATACACCGTTAAATTTTAGTCGTTTTAATCCCGCGGAGGGTCGATTCGGTACATGAAATACTATGGATTTGTAAAGAAAAAAAATGAAGTACTTTTTTTCAAAAACTTGAATTAATATTCGTATATACGAAATTAATTTCTTTAAGCAAACGGGTCAATGACTGTAGAAAGTTGTCGGTCGTTGCGTACTAACTACTTACAGTTCATTGGCTTCGATCAGCTGACGTTTACTCAAAGCAATCAATTTCGTACATGCGTAAATTAATTCGAGTTTAAAAAAAAGTACTTCATTTTTATCTTTACAAATCGATAAGGTTTCATGTACCGAATCAACTATCCGCGGGATTAAAACGACCAAAATTTAACGGTATATAGTCCCGACCTTAGACATAGAAAGCTCCACAAAATTCTAAATCCAGATCGTACGTCATTGGCTTAACGAAAAGGCACTAAACTTAGAACTATATCGTAAACTGGGCTTTCGGGCGAACCCATTCACGTGTCTGCTTTGAGATGGAATCTAGGAAAGGAGTGAATTAAGGAACTTTGACAGTGGGTTTATGACCTTTATACAGCTGAGGCTGTGGTGAATCTGAGTTGAGAGAAATAGGTCGTAGAATAGTTGGCTATTGCAAATCCAATCCAAGGTATTAGGTGTCCGTAAGTACAAATGTTTTGGAAAGACCGTCATCGCGTGTACAGATAAAGAGTGGAATTCTTTCCCGGATTCTGTGTTTCCTGATAGTTGTTACCTAAGGGGTTTTTAAGTAAAGAGTGAATAGGTTACTACTAGGCTACCCCAGTAGTAACCTATTCACTCTTGACTTAAAACGCGAGTAGTCGCGTGCTCCATTGTCGCCCATTTATCAATAATAATAAAAAACCGGGCAAGTGTGAGTCAGATTCGCGCATTGTGAGTCCCGTACAAACTACCTACGAAAATAGTTCAATCTGAATTGAGTTACGAAGATTTTTCCGAATCGCCAAAAAGTTAAGTACCCTATGAATTTGGGTTCCCTTGAGAGTGTATACGCATGTTTATATAATTAATATACTATACGCATGTACGAAATTAATTTCTTTAAGTAAACCAGTTAATGACCTTATAGGTAGTTGTCGGTCGTTGCTTACTAACTACCTACAGGTCATTGAACTCGCCCAGCTGACGTTTACTTAAAGAAATTAATTTCGTACATGCGCAAATTAATTCGAGTTTTTAAAAAAAGTACTTTATTTTTAATTTTATCTTTATTAATCGATAGTGTTTCATGTACCGAATTGACTCTCCACGGGATTAAAACGATCAAAATTTAACGGTGTATTAATTTTTAAGATCATGTATTATCTTTTGTATATTTTTATCTATGTATCATGTTTTTTTTTTTTTTTTTAGTTTGACTTACATTTGCTTACCTACCTATCTAGTCTATCCTAAGGTTGTCTGGCTGGTAGATATCGCTGTCAGCGATAAGACCGCCATTTTGGTGTACCATAAAATTTATTCTATTTTACTAACACTATTTTAAGGTAATCGTATTTTACTAAACGAATGAATATTCTTTTTAAAATAAAAACCCTGCAGCCTTAGTAAACACGAGGCCATGCTAAATTGTAGTAACTTGAACTTTTTTACAAAATAGACGGAAAAATTACATAAGATTTTCATCCTAGAAATCTGAAAGCTCATCAAGCGGGCAAATCCGCGGGTAGAGCCGTAATCCCACATAATGATATAACTGCCCAGTTAACCCCAGCACCGTCTGACGTCATATCCGTATATTTAGCTCGCAAATCTGGGTTACCCGACCAAACGGGTTTACAGCTTTGTTTTCATCCATTTTCGCGAGAAATATTTGTGTGTAACCCCTTTTTTACAGAGTAATAAAATCAATGTGGGGTTACATCAGGGCTTGATGTAATCTTTCAGGATTTTGTAATACTGAAATTAGGTTTTTCGTTTTGTTTACTTGGTTGAGTTTATAAAACAAAGCCCTCCACGGCGTCTGTCTGTATAGACGCGATGAACTCAAAAACTACTATACAGATTTTCATGCAGTTTTCAACAGTGGACATAGATTCATGAGGAAGTTTTAAGTATAATATAATGGTAGCTCGCCTTCCGACCGTCCGGTGAGCGTCCGGACGGGCCCAAGTCTTCGACAGCGCGTTCTGTTCCCGCGCGCCTCAAGGAGCTGTCAGCACACCGAAGAGGCCCAGCCTGCTAACTGCAGGCAGGCAGGGTCGAAGCCTACTTCATGGGTGAACTTCCGAAAGGAATGCCCGGCCCCGGCACGATAGGCTACGAAGGAACGGGGTAGGTTTTTAGTCAGTAAGAGTCTGAAACTACTTCCCGCTCCGCCCAAGGGCGGGATTTGTCATTGGATGATTTTAACTACCATAAAAAAAAAACTCCAGTTCCTTCTTTGCCTTCGTTCTAAGGCCCCGGGATACACTTTCACATTAGGTAGCCTGAGTAGGCTTCGGCTCTGCTGGGTCCCTACGGCGAGCTACCCATTGCTCGCCGTATGCAAGCCCGCGATTACGGTGGCCCGAAATCGGAATCGGAATAACTGATACATAAACTTACCTGTTATATCTATTTATATCTAGGTAGTATTTCTTATATCTAGGTAACAGTGTGATGAGTATCGGCCATACCGCCATAGGCTGCCTATAATTGCCGGAAGAGGTCAATACATAAAATAAGCATAAAGTCCATTTTAAACTGTCCTTGAAAAACTAATTGTCCTACTTTTAACTTCCAAATGTTTGTGTTCCACTTTTATTTGTAACACTTTCGATAACATCAAACATCTGAAGCAACAATTGGAATTTAATTATCGGGTTTCGACATTTATGCACACGTAAATACATTTCATGACTTCTTGAGCAGTCATTAAGAGTTCGAACGTAAATATAAACATTTTTTTATTTCACCATAAGTGTTTGTTTAAGTCATTAAGTAACTCCACCCACTCAAGGTGGAGCAAAAGGGAGTATAAGATTTTTCTGAATAAGACCCTCCCGTGATCCGACCGATCCGTGAGTGACTCTTGGGTGATTCTTTGAAACCAAGAGAACGAAAAAAGGTACGAAAGCTAGGCCAGAAGAGTAAGAACCTACCTACCCTACCTATCTATTTTGTGTTGTAAGCCACTGGACGCAAATGAGTGCTTTGATATATTTATTGATTGGGGAAAACTATATGCAATTGGAAATATTTAATTGTAAAAAAAAAACAAGGCCTCCCTCTCAGTTTCAAAGAATCACCCTCTTTCGAACAATCGCGCAGTCCACTAAGACGGGTCAATCTTTCACAAAATGAATGCACGCCCGTGCTAAAGGATGTCGTGAGTTTTGAAATAAAATAGCCGTTTCCTCTGCCGCGGCGGCCGCGTGAGAAAACTGCTTAGTGAGTTCAGTGCCTAAGTCTCTCACGCTCGCTCCACCCAGAACAAGAGTTATTTGTCGATTTCCTACCACAACAATAAACCATCTTGTTTAATTTTATCATTCAAATAGCGCTGCTCTATTTCGATTTTGTTTATATTTTTTGGGTACTTGATTTTTAGCATATTATACTTTTGATTTTTAGTTTAACAGGCAAAATCACCTTCCATTAGAAGGTAAAAAAAAAATCAGCCTGTATATTAGAAATCCATCCTAGAAATCTTAATATTGCAGTCATTGTTTTCATAGCAACAAATAAATCAACGCTGGAGAGATTCCATTAATCCATTTCACTTGCCCCTCTGACCCAATCCCGGGACGTCAATGAAAGTCAATCGATCAGTCTTCGTCAGACATGTTTACTGGAACTATCTCGTATGAGAGATACAATAACAAGTCACAAATCAGAGCTATGCCCCGCCATTTAACAACACATTACTTGTAACATAAAGATAAATTGTTTTACCAAATATAAGATTATTTGTACTTATGTAAAAAAACTGTACAATAGTTTTTTAAATAGATTTTGAATCATAAAGGGGTAAAAAGTGGTTCCAAGAAAGTTCCTGTAAATATATACACGGGCTACCAGATAAAAAAATCAAAAGTCCGGAGAAAATGCCTGATTGCCATTGAAAAATCCTGAGAATTTCAATTTGAGAATTTTCCCTCAAACGTAGGGACTTACAATAACAATTTTAAAAAGTCATAATATTATTATTTTTATACACTCAGGATCTCGTTCACGCGTCGCACTTAAAGTGGGGGGGAGGTACCAAAGAAAGATTATTTTTAGTTTGTTTAACTTTTTATTAAGTTTTCTTTTTTAATGTTTTACTTTTAATAGCAAGCTGAATTTGATTGAAAATGCTAAAAATCCTAAGATTTCATGATATTTTCAATATCCGGTCGCAATCCTGAGAAGAGTCCAAAAATCCTGATGTCTCAGGACAAACCCTGTGATATCATAACCCTACACGGATGCTTGCCTGGTCTCTCCTGGTTTGAACTTGGCTTGACACTGTACCGCGAATCTAAATTTTTAACTTTCATGGAAAATTACCATAATGGAAAAAAGAAGAATTAGTGATTAATGATTATGCTTACATAATATATTTATTACATTACTTTGAAAGTAATTTAAGTAGGTATAATACTAATAATATACATATATTCCACAACTATCACACAACGCCGTCTAGTCCCCAGCTAAGCAGAGCTTGTGTTATGAGTACTAGACAACTGATAAACATACTTATATATTTCTAAATACATACATACTATAGATAATTTGCACCCAGACAAAACAAATAGATCAACAGGCCTGTCAATTGTATAGTATGTAAATGGTATGAAAGGTGTAGTTATTTTTATGGCAGGCAATATCATCCAATGACAAATCCCGCCCTTGGACGGAGCGGAAGATAGTGTCGGACTCTTACGGACTAAAAACCTACCCTGTTCCTTCTTCGACTTGGTTCCAGGGCCCTGGTATGCATTTACATACCTCCCCAATGGTATCTGTGGTGGTGCGGTGCGAGGCGTACAGAACCGGTCGTTGTGTCACTTCGTGGAGACTTATGTCCTCGGACGTCTCTCGACTGAAATGATGATGATGTGATGATGAATGGCATCCTCTCACAGTTTACTCACAATACTGCAATCACCTCTATACAAGTTACAACACCCAGAAACCCGTGATCTATAAATAGTCTTATCAATACTCGTTCCACTTTTGATTTCGAACTAATTATTAGTTTTATCTATTCCAGTATTCGTATCTATCACTATCATTTGTTACGGCGTACTGCTGTCCAATGATATCCAGATGTTAAATTACAATCCTGTTGAAATCCGCTGCAAACCGGTTCGAACTGGTGATAAACTATCGTAAAGTATCTAATTATTTGATAGGAGTCGTTGAGGATTGGTTATATAAAATGCTATATAACGTAGTTGTAGATTGAAATCAATTTAGTTTTGTACATGAACAAAATTTATTTATTTGCTTCTGGCGGACTTGATGCCCTAGGCTTTTTCTATCAGTCAACCTTTGGGTGATGCAAATAAAAAAATTATTTTCGATTTGTTGGCAGCAGGCTATCGCAAGTATTTTTTTTACCTCAATTTGTTGAAGGAAAAGCAAAGGTATCAAACCGTATACATCCTAATATTAAAAATATAAAAAATCCAAATATTTTTGAATTTAGTACACAGATAATTGTTAATTTGTTGGTAGAGATTAACAAATTATTGCTTACGAAATCATGTCTATTTACTATAATCTGTTAAAAAAAAAACAATTTAAATTTTCATTAAATATTAAAATCTTAAAAATTTCCGCCTTTGCTTTTAAAAAAAAAATAATCTCCCTTGACCGTGACGAAATAGGAATGAAAAAAGCCCTTGTTTTGATAAATTAAAGAAAAGCACGCGGCTGATAAACATGCCATATCGAACCTAATCGTAGTGCTGTATGAGGCAGTTTTCGAGTAAATTAGTACAGTATAAAAAATTCATTTTGGAAGTCGGTGTATCTAGATGGTTTTGTGTCTTAGTTATATAAAACACTGTCATCGAGTTTTCTATTTGGAATTTCTCAGTAAAATTTATACTTAATTGAAAGCAAGAGTGTCGCCCCCTAGACATAAGTCTTTTTTCGTTGTGAGTGCATTCACAAAGATGTAAAATAATATACTAAAGTCAGCCAGAATCATACAAACATTTAATTTTCTTTCGTGCAGGAATCGGACCATCGACATGCTGCGCAGCAGCCAATTGTTCAACCAGTGCGGAGAACTCCGGGAACCTGGAGCGAAGCCAAAGAAGGAATAGGAGTGGGTTTCAATTAGTAAAAGTCTGACACACCCTCCCGCTGCGCCCAAGGGCGGTAGATGTCATTGGATGATTTCCTACCTAATGAAAAATCATTCTGAGTGTCAAAAATAGATAAAATAAGAAAGACCATGCACGGGATTGCAGACGTGGAAAAAAAGGCTACCAGGTCAAAAATCTGATTGGCGGGTAATGTCAGCCGCATGCAGATTGATCGTTGAGCAAGAGTCTCCAAAAAGTGGGTGCCTGAGTATGGACGACAATCATCGTTAAATCAGTAACGAGGTGTAAGGGGACGGGCATCCTTACATCCCAGCCACCGCAATAGGAGACGCCCCGAGTGTCATAGGACGACTACTGGCGACCGTAGGCTTGGCCTTGCCGACGACGAGCAATGGGTAGTTTGCCGTCTGGTCGTCAGGTAAGGACCGAGCCTTAGTCGTCGATGGTGCGTAGTGTTCCACGCAAGCGTTTCTGTCAGCAAAACCGTGTGGACCCAGCCTACACGGCCAATACCCGTTAGTGCCATGAGGTATTTTTGAAAAGAAAACCCATGGTCCTAGAATGCAAAAAGCAACTGAAGGAACATAAGTGGGTTATAGTCGGAAAAATCTGACACACCCTCTGACTCCACCCTAGAGCGGAAGAAATCATTAAAGACTTCCCACGTCCGTCCGTTTTATCAACATACATTCGCATGACGTGCATACGAGAGAAGGCACGGCTGCGGTCAACGGAATCGTTTCCCAGTTGAAAGTGAAAGGAAAACACTGTAGGATATTATTAGTTGGCTACTTATCTATTGATAACCTTGTGGTCAACAGACGCCGGCGCTGACAGCGATGTGGAATTGAGACACGTCACGGTAACTACGCAATTGAATGAGTAAATGTTTTTTACTTGACATTGGTTGGGTCCGCCTGGTATGTTCAGAATTCAATTTGATTTTTTGTCTACTATATCTACTTACACTTACTTTGCGTTGACAGGAAGCTTGAGAATGAGCAAGGTTGATAATTGGCAAAAAAAAAACACAAGGAACCACGTCGGGGTGAGAGGGGCGGTGCCAGCTGTCAGGTCGGGGTCACCAGTTTGGAGTTATATGGAATAGAGTGTGAAGTCCCGCAAACCTCCGTTGAAAAGGAGGATCCTCCGACCAGAAGGTGTTATATCTGGTTTGTGCAACTTTGCGAAATACAACTATATTTGTTCAAATCGCGAATTTATAGAGAACTTTTATTGCGTGATGAAGGATTTCGTAGTTCCATGGTAATGCCATAGGTTTCGCTACAAATGCATTTCCACTGACGCGGTTGGAGCGAAGAGAAGCGGACCGTGAATTGGCCAAGTCTGCACTCCGCATCAGTGGAAACAGTGTAAGTGGGGCCAAGAGAAGCTGAGCGGACTTTCAAATAGAACCAATGAACACCCAGCTCCGAGCTAGACAGGACGGAGTCGGGTACCGGAGGAAACGGAGGGCAGCTCAAATCCGTGCCATTTCGCTTCAATGGAAACTCTTGGCGGTTTTCTTTGATCTTCTTCAGTCCACTAAGCCTAGCTCTGCTTTGAAATGCATCCTGAGGTTTTGGTATTGTGCTGACTACATTCAAAAGATAGATAAACAAATCGTCATCTGGCACTGTTCATCATAGATGGCAAGAAACTTTCCCCATTGTTCGAGACCGACATTCTTGGAAGTTTGCCAAAGTTCATTGCTTCGTAGAGTATCAGAACTAAACCCTCACTGCCTCGTTGACCTCGTGGTTGCGAAGGTGGGTGAATGTCACATATCTTCGAATTTTTGGTACTAAGACATGCCGGTTTCCTCAAGATGTTTTCCTTCACCGTTTTGAGAGCAGTGGTGATGAAATAAATTATACAAAGTAATGCGCCTGGCCTGGTTTGAACCCGCGACCTACAAATCGTAAGTCGGGGCCGTTACCACTCGGCCACCACTGCTCACACTGACTGCTGAGTGCTGGTCACGAATTCCTCAGTAGCCAGTAATGCTAGCAAAGGAGGAGGCCGACCGCATCAGGCAGAGGCAACGGGGCGCTCGCCCCAGCCGCCGCCGGGATTCCGATCCCGATTTCCGGCCACCGTAGGCGCGGGCTTGCGGACGGCGTGCAATGGGTAGCACGCTGTCCGATCGTCCGGTAACCGACCGGACCGAGCCCAAGTCGTCGACGGCGCGTTCTGTTCCCGCGCGCCTCAAGGAGCTGTCAGCACACCGAAGAGGCCCAGCCTGCTAACTGCAGGCAGGCAGGGTCGAAGCCTACTGGGGTCATGGGTTAGTTCCGAAAGGAGTGCTCGACCCCGGCACTATAGGCTACGAAGGAACGGGGTAGGTTTTTTTAGTCAGTAAGAGTCTGACACTACTTCCCGCTCCGCCCAAGGGCGGGATTTGTCATTGGATGATTTTACCTACCATAAAAAAAAAAAAAAAAAAAAATTCCTCAGTAGCAGTTCGGAGTTTGAAGTGTGATACCACCATGCTTCGGAAAGCATGTAAACCCGCTCGACCTGTGGTGCTATTCTCTAAGAAAACGCAGCGCTGCCTCAACGACGAACAGCCAAATAGGATACATTCAATTAACAATCCAATGTATAGGTGCATTAGGTTGACAATCCAATGTATCCTATTTAGGTGTTCGTCGTTGAGGCTGCGCTGCATTTCTTAGAGAATAGCACCACTGCACCGGATCTTACACCGGTTGTGTCGGTTTGTCGTCTTATCGAACTATGAGAGTAAACAAAAACTGCACCAGCGTTTGCAATATGAGCTTCAT
This sequence comes from Leucania comma, assembly GCA_958295575.1. Lineage (NCBI taxonomy): Eukaryota > Metazoa > Arthropoda > Insecta > Lepidoptera > Noctuidae > Leucania > Leucania comma. The sequence goes on along the minus strand of OY282477.1, from coordinate 13,164,631 downwards.
ATTACTAGCTTCTGCCAGCGGCTTCGCCTGCGTGAAAGTCGGTTTACCCCCTTAGGCGTGGAGTTTCGTAAAAGCCGTTCTTAGCGGACGTCTACACCCTATAAGGTACCTACCTACCAAATTTTAAGTTTGTAGGTGTTTAAATAGTTTTGTGATTTCCGGACATTTTGTGATTAATCAGTGAGTGGTTTTTCGCTTTTATGTAATTATATAGATTATTATTTTTTTGGGAAAAAAGGCTGCCAGGCTAAAGTGGGATTGGGTGGGTCACATCAGCCGTATGCACACATGATCGTTGTGCAAGAGTCTTCACAAGATGGGTACTTGAAGATGGAAAACGCCGCCGAGGTCGAACTGGGAAGAGGTGGCGAGACGACCTGGACGCCTACCGCAAGGGCTGGTTCGAGGTGGCCCGAGAGAAAAATACCTGGAAGGAATTAGGGGAGACCTTTGCCCAGCTGTAGGAAATCATAGGCAATAAAAAAAAAATGCTTTTCTGCTATTATTTGTTCTGGGTTGACAAACCCCGTCGTATTATGTTGTAATTTAGTAACGATCCACGTGATTCCAACACGTGGTCGTTAGTAAAAATACTACAAATCAACTGCGAAGAAAAACTGTTGTCACGTGAATTTGGAAACATGTATTCTCGCATTAGTCAGTTTTCTTTTTTTAATGTGTTCCTGTATTACGAGTGTGTTTTATTTACATTTTATTTTAGTGTTAATGGTATTTTTTGCACTTCGCATACAGAGTGCTTGTCTAGTATTAATTTGACAGGAATATACTGCTGTAGAAGTGGAGATAATAATATGCCGCTCAAACGTGAAACGCTCGCGCTTTAAAAAAATATTTTTTTACCTTTAGGCTTGACCGATTTGAATGAAATTTAATGTATATATTTAAGTGAACCCTGGATGGTTTGAAAATACAATTGAACCCAGTAAGGTGGCGCTGCAATCAGGTTCTTAATTTTTTTTTCTAACAAAATGACAATTTCTGCTGGGACCGTTAGTATCTATACATTATAATTTAAATAGGTTTTATAGGTAGAAACAAACATCTATAGGCATTTATCTTAAATAGTATCTAAATACAATACTGCAAGTCATATCCTGATATGCATAGCAAAAAGTCTCCATACATAAGCAAATCCATTTTTGGATACAAATCTTAGCATAAATTGTTCAATGATAATTACGGAACCAAACGACACTATTCAATAATTTGTCATTCACTCCCCGATTGGTAGACGAGGCAAGATCCTAATTAACTACTAATGTATGTACTTACATCCTTGTTATTAGGATTAGAGGTACAATGGAAGGACGTATAATATCTTAAGAGCGTTTACACCTCACGATATTTCATATACCTAAGTACAGTCAAACAGGGATAATGGGAAAAATTTCAAAGATTTTCAAGTGGTTTAAAAATTTTTCCGGCTTCACTTTGGTGTTCGTGTGCTCGTCTATCAAGACCCTTATTTCAAAAATGCGTGGTGGTATCAAGCTTCTTCTTCTTTTCGAATCGATGGTAAACTCGTTAAATTATTTGGGCCCAGTAAGTTGCCACGTTGTAAGCAGCAATTAATAGCAATTACGCTATCCCTTACTAATATGCCGCTATTCCTTATATAGTGTCTGCTATTCCTTGAAGAAGTATTAAGTGTACATCTATTTATTCATTAATTGCGATTAAAATCAAACCTTTTATAGAAATCAATAATGCAAATATAATTATATTAAAGTGAAAATCATAATCTGGTTTCTATTTATCCCTGCAATCCTAAGCACTCCGTTTGAAAGTAAGAACATTATTCTCGGAAATAAATAAACCGATTGTAATGAAACTTAGTATATGTGTTAGTCCTAGTACATATACACAAGGCAGCTAAGTCTAAAAAGTTGGTTCCCTTCAAAATTATTGAGTGGTGCTGATATACGCGCCATACACGTGAAAAGACGCTATCTGTCGAGACTGACTTAGCTGCCAGTGGCTTATTTTTTGAGTTTCTTGTAATATTTTTCATCTACGCTTTGGAAAATACAGTTAGCAGCATTTTTCTGACTGACTTCTTGACAATTTAAAAGTGCCTATAAATAATATACACCGTTAAATTTTAATCGTTTTCGATTCGGTATATGAAACTCTATCGATTTGGAAAGAAAAAATTAAAAATAAAGTACTTTTTTTAAATCAAATTAATATAAGCATGTACGAAATTAATTTCTTTTAGTAAACGTCAACTGAGCGAGTTCAATGACCTGTAGATATTGACTCGTTTTCTTAAAGAAATTAATTTCGTACATGCATATATTAATTAGAGTTTTAGAAAAAAAGTACTTCATTTTTTTTATTTTATCTTTACAGATATAAAGGGTTTCATGTTCAAAATTTAATGGTGTATTTGGAACAAAAGCTTTGAATGAGGGATTATATAAAATACCGTGAGGTGTAAACGCTCGTAATATTTTGCTACTGCGAGCCAATATCCGGATGCAGAGTGTTAGGAGTTGGCCACACTATTTGTGTTTCTTTCTAAAATATTTCGTCTCTTATTTTGTCGAAGATGGAAAAGTAAACTCGACTCATATTTGAAGCACTCGTGGTGGCAGCTCTCTAGCGGTGGGATATAACGGGATACTTAAATTAGTTAATAGATACTTACTGAGTTTTTTTAGTAAGACTTGAATGGAAACATTTTCAAAGGATTGAGTGGGAAAATTTAAACTTTAGAAGTTGACTTCGCTTTGAAGTTTATTTATCATCAAAAAGCTAATAGTAAGTACTTACCACAGCAGATGGCTTAAATTATTTCTTGATTTGGTGTAGTTCGATTTCCAACCGAACGTATGTTACCAAAAGAGTTACAATTATTATATCTACATAAATGTATGAAAAGAGGGAGGGTCGAAGAAAAGATGGATTGATTGAGTGAGCTTTGATTTGAAAAACTACCGAAGTAATATGTACATGAGCGGTTTTCTGCATAGGAAAAAGATCATTAAAAATTAATACATCTGTGTTAGGACGTTGTGTACCAAACTTTAGTTAAGGAAATGTCGTACAAAATTACAAATGTTCTAGAGAATGCGCTTGGAATAGTTATCTTTCGTGTGTCCTCGACTTATGATAATTGTGCGCTATATAGAGCAACATGCTGGAACGGACTTTAGTTGTTTAAACTTAAAAAAAATAGCTGGGTTTTTCCAGTTGAAAATCATCGCTGAAAGGGGTTAGGTTAGACAACCCCCGGTTAGTAGGAAACTAACTCGACACATGGAAAAAAATATAGACCTGTGGTTTTAGGAGGGCAAGTGGACTGGTTACCAAGAACTATGAAAAACCATGAGCCCTGTTTGAACAATATTATTAATGTATATCGGAAAAATATAAGTATGGTTTGGTGGATGTCACATATGTCTATAAGTACATAGCATAGCATAGCATCAGCCTTATAACGTTCCCACTGCTGGGACTCAGGCCTCCTCTCTAAGAGAGGAGTAGTATATAGAGTAGTAATATATAGTAGTAGATATAGAATCTACAAAGTAAAAAAAAAACGAAGTGCTCTTTATTGGTTACGAATTTTTCATCCTAAATGCATTACAGCATACCAAATGTTAGTCATCCAAATCCGCCTCTGCATTCAGATATGACAATACTATTCTAAATATGAAATACAGTTTAAAAATAGATGTCATTGGCTAAAAGCACGTGGTCCAAAACAGACGATAACAACAACATCCCGCATTTACTACGAGGAAATACAAACTAAGCGACTATGTGCATTGTATGTGTCACCGTAAAAGTATGTGTTCGCAAGAAATGGTAACCTATTTTTTTAAATAAGTCACGGTTATGTTACATACTAATGAATTTGGATGTGGATTATCTTGTACAAAACGATTTTTCATAATATATCGAGAAGTAATAATCTAATAAACATTTATTACAATCATACGGAGTTTGCAATTTACCGGTGACATATTATGTAAACACTCTGAACATTTCAAAGACGCAAAAAAATTTTGATTAACGTGTTCAAAAAAATGTAAATACATTAAATAATATATTGTAACCCAGTAAACTCAGTCCCTGACAGTTATACAATAATGTAACATAATAAACCCTGAAAGTAGTACAGTTCAGGAAGCGGCTGCAAAACCGATTTCAGCTATTTTTAACCGACTTCGAAAAGGAGGAGGTTCTATGTTCGGCTATATGTATTTTTTTAATGTATATTCATCGATATCGCGGTTAGTTGTGCACCGATTTTGATTGTTTTGATTGAAAGACCCCCGAATTGGACCCCCGAATTGGTCCATTTTCTTTTCCATTGAAGTCGGTTGTATTTTTTTTTAAATTAAAATAGATACCTAATAATTGTTAACTAAGTATGTGCGTGCGTAGAGAGGTAGGTACGAATACCAACCGAGAATCGAGGCACTACCAATGTTGTGCCTCGATTCTCACATTATTTGCCTACAATTAGAATATCTTTTTGACTGGCCCGTTGGTCTAGTGGTTAGTGAACCTGACTGCTATGCTGGAGGTCGTGGGTTCGATTCCCGCCCAGGAGAAATGTTTGTGTGATGAGCACGATCATTTGTTCTGTGTCTGGGTGTTATTTATCTATAATATGTATGTATTTAGAAATATATAAGTATGTTTATCAGTTGTCTAGTACCCATAACACAAGCTCTGCTTAGCTTGGGACTAGACGGCGTTGTGTGATAGTTGTGGAATATTATATTATATCTAATTTCTTAAAAAAAAAATACAGTAATTTAATTTTCCCAAGTAGCTCGGGCTCGGGTTCCATTCTAAACAGATGCGGCTGAATATCCCTGTTTTACATGTAGCGACTGCCTATCAGACCTCTACAACTCACTGGGCAATGATACTCCTTAGATTGGTCACAGTTTCTGGCGTCGGACTACCTGTAGCGGCTATCAAAGATCAGTAATTGATAGCCGGGCCCAACGGCTTTACATTACACGCTTTCCGAGGTACAGGGTGACAGTAATGTCCTACGTAAACTTAGACAAATACATATGAATTGAAAAATTCGAACCCGCAAACTTTGGACCCGAAAATCAAGCTAAGAATCCTGAGTGTAGCGTTAAGCTAGTCCAAGACGAAAGCACCTTTATTCTAATGATGAGAGGCGGCGAATAAATTGCTAATAATAATTGAAAGAAAATGAAATAAAAACTAAAACGTAGTGTTTTAGCTGCCAAGGAAAAACATTGAAAAATCAACCTAAGGCAGACATCGAATGTCATTTATTTGATAAATGTTTTCCAGTGAATCTAGGTAAATGGAATGTTATATTATTTATCGGTCATTGTAGAAGATATCTTTAAGTGTCCACGACAAAAATAACACCATTGTGCTAAATATAGATGTAACTGTAAGTAACTTAGACATCAATAACAGTAATTAATTAGATACTTGACTGACTTTTTTAATCATTTCTTTCAATAATCCAAATAAGTTTTTAAAAGATCGTAAATAGAAATAATTTTACAAATTAGTTCAAAACTTGGTCTGGTGGAAAGGGATATCGTCAAGCAACAGAAAAAGTATGCATAAACTGAAATGTGACGTTACCACACGCGGGTTTGCGACTGTCGTGGAGAGGATCGAGCAGTTGGGACTCGAGGTGGCATTGCACAAGTTCGAGGCCATGTGCTTTCACGGCCCTCGGAACGCGCTACCACCTGGTTCCCAATTAATGGTAAGAGGAGTTCACATCGGCGTCGGGTCGACGATGAAGTACCTAGGACTCGTTTTCGACAGTTGGTGGAATTTCGAGGAACACTTCCGACGTCTGGCCCCCAAATTGAATCGGAATGCTCTGAAGTAGCCAGACGCCTCCTACGCAGGAATCATTCGGTTCATGACCCTTTATGGAGCACCGGTATGGGCACCCTGGCTGCGGAAGAAACCAAGGGAGTTGAACTCATGCCAGGGGGTTATGGCTATACGGATGGTGCGGGAATACCGCACAGTTACCCGCAAAGTAGCGAACCTCCTTGCTGTCCTGCCACCATAGGATCTGGAGGCAACAGTCCTTACATGCATGCATGATTTGAGCGTGGAGCTGAAAAGGCGACAGTTACTGTCGCAACCCAGTGCTGGGCACGCCATAATTATGGCGGTAAGTCCCCTCTTTGAGGAGGAAGACTTTACGGCGTCCTCACCTTTTTTATGGTACGTAAAATCATCCAATGACATCCCCCGCCCTTGGGCGGAGCGAGCGTGGCAGACTCTTACTGACTAAAAACCTACCCCGTCCCTTCTTAGCCGGAATTTTTTTTCAGAAATCAGCCCATGGCCCCAGTAGGCTTCGGCCCTGTTGGCTGCTCCCAGTTCTAGCATCAGGTCCTTGTCATTATCAGAAATGTATAGAATATTAAGCAAAAATAAACAGGAAAATACCCAATCAATTAAACTTATTACGCCATTCAATTTTGTTTTGTGAGTCAGCCTGTTATGACTCCAAACGTCCGTAAAATCACCTGACCCAAAGATAAATTACATTATTATAAGCACTGATAGCGGATACACAATTAACATTGTTATTACGAATTTATAACACTAATAATATCTGTAATCTAATTTATATCGCTACGAGTTGATATAAACGATAAAATAAAAGATTACCTACGCATTAAAACGTAGAGGATATTAGATAAAAATTATGATTCTTTCGTTGTTTTAAACATCTACTTCATTAAAGTTTGTTTTTTGAAAGAGTTTAGACCCTGGAACACAAATGACTACTGAAGAAAAACAGGTGGATTTTAGCCAGTAAAAGTCTGACACTGACACTTCACTCCACCCAGTGGTGCTATTCTCTAAGAAAACGCAGCGCTGCCTCAACAACGAACACCCAAATAGGATACATTGGATTGTCAACCTAATTTACCTAGACATTGGATTGTTATTTCAATGTATCCTATTTAGATGTTCGTCATTGAGGCAGCGCTGCGTTTTCTTAAAGAATAGCACCACAGAGTGGGGGGACTCGCGCTTTACCTATAGAACGATGTATGAAAAATTTGCACAAGAACCATGAAATTAGTCTACAACTTCTTGAGATCAATCGGAGGAGTTACTAAATTAACAACTTAAATTATAAAAAATATGAGGGTTCTCTTTGAAAAAAATACTTCTTAGCCAAAATTAAAGTGGACACAATAGGATCGAAGCCCGGGGGAACTTTCGTAAGAACTAAAAGAACATAGGTGGACTTTAGTCAGCGAAACTCTGACACGCTCTCTCGCTCCACCTTGAAACGGGAGAAGTCATTTGATGATTTCCCTCCTCAAAAGAAATAAAAAGGCTGTGGTACCTCTGGTATTACAGAGACCTATAAAAGGCGCGCTCGGGTGTAAGAATTCCATAGTAACGATGGGTAAAATTTATTCCATAAAGCCATTCCATTGGCATAGAGGATTAAAAGTATGGAAGTTTATTCTTTTTTCCAATAAAAATACCATCGAGCACACGGCTTCAACTTTTTTTTTTTAATTCAGAGCTTAAAACTTTTTTCATTTTCCGTCAAAAATGATTGGAGTTCCGTTCTGGTTGCGTTGTTTTCAAATTAATTTTCCTTTACGAATTTTTTTGTTTTTATTATTTGTTTTACGGCGGTTTTGATATTGTTATTAATTTTCAACTCGAAGTAGACTTATTGCTGTTCATTTACAAAGAATGTTTTTATAAACTTTTATGAAAATTTTTGTGTTCCTACTGACATGATTCCGTTTTTGTGTTGAGTTTGTATTAAGAAATATTATATTATCGTATAGTAATATTATAGTATCGTATTTTCTTTGAGTCTTAAGACCTTGTAGCATAGCATAGCATCAGCCTTATAATGTTCCCACTGCTGAGACTCAGGTCTCCTCTCTAGGAGAAGGAATGGGCCGTGATCCACCACGCGGGCCCGGTGCGGATTTGTCGATGTCACATGTCTTTGAATTTTTGATTCTAGGACATGCCGGTTTCCTCACCATGTTTTCCTTCACCGTTTTGAGAGTAGTGGTAATGAAATAAATTACACAAAGTAATGCGCCTGGGTGGGTTCGAATCTGCGACCTACAACTGGTAAGTCGGTCGGTGCCATTACCACTTGGCCACCTCTGCTAATCCTTTGCGGTCAAGGGTTCGCTTCTGAAAGGAAAACTCGGGGCCCTGGAATTCAAGGCAACGAAGGAACATAAGAGGAGTATAGATAGGATGAGTGGGTTTTAGTCAGTAAAAATCTTTCACGCCCTCTCGCTTTGTTCTAGAGCGGAAGAAGTCATTAGTTGATTTTCCACAAAAAACCTACTTTAATTAGTAATTAGTTAGTTTGCTCTAATGAGCCAAAACTCTTCTTTTGAATACTCAAAAATGTATACTTCAAATGAAAAAGGAAATGAAAATGCATGTAAGATAAAAACCTCATTCTATTATGAAAGGTTTAATTTAAAACAAGCATTTGACAGCGGATTCACCCGCATGGAATTAATAGTACTTCCTTCATTATATGTAAATGAATACTACATAATCGCATGTTTAATAGAAAACAGACCTAACTCATAAAAGAGGGTAGTTCAAAATTGAACCTTTTTATTGAAACAAATTTAATGTTTTATGATTCAAATACCTTATTTTTTGAGTTAGGTCTCTTTTCTATTAGGCATGCAATATATCCTAGATATAAGCTACTCTGAAAACCAATTTTGTCCAAATCCGATATCCATTAAAGTAATAAACTTATACATATACGTAAATGTATATTTACCTATTTATACACTTTCGCATTTAATAATGTGATGTCGTTTTTCGGTGCTGGACTCTTACTGGAGGTAAACATATAAGTTGACCTAGAAAAGAAAAACCCGGGCAAGTGCGAGTCGGACTAGCGCACTGAGGGTCCGATAGGTCCGAAGATTTTTCAGAATTTTTCCTTTACTTGTGATATGGGACCTTGCTTCATGCTTTCAATATATGGTCTTAATTTCAACTCGATACCTCCTTGTGTTCCCGAGATAAAGGGTCTTGACAGACAGAAAACCCCTCTTCAGAAAATATTTTTTTTTTATGAAGTAACAACAAATTTACTGTTTTCAGATTTATTCCCATATTTGTGCTGTGAGACCTTGCTTTGCGCAAAATTTCAGGATTCTGGGTCAATGAGAAGTACCCAGGGATGAATTTTGATTCCTTGAGAGTGTCAAAAACAATAAGTTTCTGTGTAATTATTTTTATAATTTTTGGTGTACAATAAAGTGTACATATTCTATTATATTCTATTCTATATCTTTTTTTCCCGTTAAGCTAAGCGTCTATTACACCATTCGATATTCCGCACAAGTTACACAGACTGTCTTTAAGGGTCTTGAAAGACAGATAGACAGACAGACGGAGAACAGTGATCCTATAAGGGTTCCGTTTTTCGCTTTGAGGTACGGAACCCTAAAAATGGTGCTGAAAGTACCTAACTAATTTAATTAATAAATTAATTAAGCCAATGACATAACACGTAACACCGCACCTAATTTCCAACAAAAAAACTCATTCAACTAAAAACGAAAACATTCTTTGTAAAAGTTCCACCTCGGTCCCAAAGCATTCATTACCTACATTTCTGAATAAAGAACGAACTAATGAATGAATTGTCGCACCCATCAATTACTGAATGAATTATTTTCATAGTAACTGCGTATATTTAGGCAGACGAGTCTATAACGAGTTGCCTTGACCTACTTAGATAAAGAATATAAATATATTGCGTAGATCCAATGTAATGCATGGAAGTATGAAATTCTATCAGTTTTTTCTTAATTTTTTTACTGTTTTTGTAGGTTGGACACGTGCATTTTATTATTCGGTATAGACTATGTACATAATATGTTATTTGACACAGTTTTTAAAGCCTTGGACAATATTGACAGCTTCTAGTTGCGTAGAATGTTCTCAAGTTACCTTGGTTTTCAAAAATATTTAATACATTGTTTTACTCGGAAAAAAATGTGGTCCTATTTTATTTTATTATGGATGGGCTCGCGTTTGACCACTATCTCACCTGATGGTAAGCGATGATGTGGCCGACGATGGAGCACGCTTGCCTAGAAGGCAGGCTTGCCAACATAGCCCGAAGAATCGTGGCAGTGTGCAGGGCACATTGCTCGCAGAACAGGTGACCGATGGGGCTGAATGGTTCTGGAGTGACGACCATGCTCTGGAAGACGCAGCGATGGAAGGCCTCTGACAAGGTGGGTCGAGGAAATCGGGAACGGGGTACTGTTCGTTGTGGCGATACTAAGGGGAAGCCTATTTCCAGCAGGGGGCGTCTTTCAGCTGAAATGATGATGATGATGAATTAAATCATATAGACCGTACGTTCTACGAATGCCTATGCTTATATGTCCCTTTCTATGCCTTCTCCTTTGTCCAACTTTTTCCAGTTTAGCTGGGGTCCTTGAACGTTTGCGCCAGAAAGATCTGTTCAGGCATATCTGTGCCCTCAGATTCGCTTGCTGGATTTCTTTTTGCATATTTGACACCAGGTGGCGTGTGGTCATCTTCTTCCTCGTCGTCGGGGATACTTATTTAGCCTTTTTAACTGGGTAGTCGTCATTTCGGCAAAAGACAAGACTGTACCATCGCATACAACTTTCTATTGAACTTTTCAGCAATCAGTGGCACCTTAAATGATTCGTTTCTATGACATCAGCTTTTATTATCTATAAAATATATAAAAGGAGAAACTGACTGACTGACATGTCAACGTATGACCGACACTATAGAACCTAGGAGCATGACATTTTTTACTAATTTTCCGTTAATATCGTAAGCGAGTACTAAGAAAGGATTTCCCTAAATTCACCCCTAAGGGTATCAAACGAGGGTCCAAAGTTTTTATGGAAAAACTTACTATGACGAAAGCAAAGCCATTGGCAAAAGTTAGTAATAGAATAAGTTTTGGGCTCACAATTATATACATTAAGTATACAAAAACACTTACTAATTAATATATACTCTAAAGGCAACTCCTAACTAAAATATGGCGTCAAAAAATTCCTCCGCATCGCTATTGACTTGAAGTGTGCCCAAAAGGCTGGCGGCATTGCCACGTTGTATGACAATGTTTAATTTCTGACCGAGGTAAAAGCCAGTCCTTGGGTCACGCGAAGTGTCAACTAAGCTTTTGGAAAGTTCTTTAAAAAGCGTATGAGCAGTCGGACCCCACGGCTCAAGAGTTTTGGGTTGGCTGGATACATTCAATCGAATTAATATTAATCGAGGAAGATAAATGTAACATAAAAATGTAAGTGTAAAGTCTGATTAACAAGCAGTTTTTTCCAAAACAGATGGTGTGTTGTGTTTAGTCTGTCTCAACTTCAGATTTATATTCTTTTAAAAAAGTAAGACGCAAATGATCTGCCGTTTAATAATGTAACACTTTTTTTTTTCATATTAATAGACAAAACAGTCTCGTAAAGAATCTACCGATGTGCGTATAACAATTTACGTGTAGCAGACATTTTGTTAATGTTTTCTTTTTGTTAGTTACATTATTATTGTTAATTAATGTGACTTGTAATGTGTTTGTTAATCAATCATTTTGTTAAAATAGTAAATATGGAGTTTTTGCCGGTTCTTCTTCATAAGAAACGACCAATGTGTATCAAACGACGTTTTTCAATACACTTATGAATAAATACTTTCTTTGAAAATTACAACGCATTTTTGTTCATTTTGTACTGAAGAAATTTTTCAAAGTTGTCATACATTTTAGTTTTGATTTAGATGACAGCAGGCTATCACAAGTATTTGTTGGCGGCGTAGCAACTAAAGAATTCTCTTAGTAGAATAGTTTTTTTCACAAAATAACACAAATAAATAGGTAAGATAATAGTATTCAACAGACTTTTTTTTCCCGCGTTTAACCTTTGCAGGTTGAAGGAGAAGCAAAGGTATCAAACCGATACACATTCTAATATTAATAAAAATATAAATTCAATTATTTTTGAATTTAGAACGCCGAAAATGTTATTTCTTGGTAAATAATCTTGTGTAAGTAATCTTGATTATTTGTTATATTCTGTTCAAAAACACAATTAAAATTTTCATTAAATATTAAAACTTTAAAAATATGTACCTCTTTGCTTTAAAAAAAATCACCCTTGACCGAGACGAAATAGGAATGAAAAAGCCCTTCGTGTGATAAGTCAAAAAACAAGCACGCCGGTGATATACATGCCATGTCGAACCTAATCGTAGTTCGATATGAGGCAATTTTCGAGTAAGTGTATTGAAAATGTTTTATTAACTAAAGTAAAACAAGCAGGTATTTTAGGTATTAATTTAATAACTGAACGCTAGGCAACAATGTGATTTGAATTTGGAACCATAAATAAAAATGAGTACTATGCGTTCCAAATAAGAATAGGAAAGCCAATAACCTCGATCTGTCAATTGTTGAGTGAAAAGTACGGTTTGCAAAAAAACCTTATTTGCGTATAATTAAAGGGTTTTTTTTTGCTTTGCATTACGAAGTCTTAGTTAAGTCTAGGTGAAGTAAGAACCTTATTGTTTAATATAAATTAGCTAAATATATTGTTTTAAGTCATAATTACGTAAAAAAAAAAATAACTATTTTCTTTCTTATTTTCATTGTTAGGAACAATTCGCCTCCTTCTTCCATTTGCTACTAATCAGACACTTCACACAGTGACGCAGAGATGAGCAAGATTCTGATAAAACTTTTTTCGTTCACGATTCGTAAATAAATTGAATTTAAAAAATGTCTTTTTTTGCTCGCCGTACCCGATTTCTTCAATTTGACAGTTCGTTGTGACGTCACAACATGGCAATCGATCCTATTCTCATTTGGACCGCATTATATGATAAATTTTAACATAGAGGTGTTTATGATAAGAACTTTTTTGAAAATCGAACTGGCCTTTACGAGCAAACACAAATAAAAGAAAAATAGAATAAAAATTAAAAAAAAAGGCGCTTAAAGTAAAAATCGCTGTTCAGTTTAACAATTTTGTCTTCCAACGCTGGTATCAAACATAAACTTTCACTTTTAATTGTTATTATTATCATAAATACTAAATTAACTACCTGTGCTAAATGGTTTTTTGATGTTCTCACTGAAGATGTGAAAAGTAGAGTATCCTCCTTGGGGATAAAGGTGCTTTCATATTAGGCTTGCTTGATTCCCTCGCTACACTTACGATTCTTAGCATAACTCCCTCGCTTACTTCGAGAGTTGACACTTAAACCCCTTTGCTACACTCGGGATTTTAACCCATTTGTGACATTCGAAGTTTTTTTTTTAATTATGCTGCTTTATTCCCTTGGGGATAATCAAGTAATTGAATCATTAAATGACTCCTCACGCTATGGGTGAAGCAAGACAGTGTCAAATTTTAATTGACTTAAAAGCTACCTAGTATGTGTCTTCAGTTACCTTTTGTGTTCCAGGGCTGCAGGAACTCTTTCGAACATCCATCCAGCCCGCTGATCTTTGAAGGGAAGTATCGGGTTGAATCCCAATAAATATATTCAAATAAAAAAAAAATACGCATAAACAGGTAATCTGCACAAAAGAACATTGAATTGAATGCAATTTTATCAACAGATCTGCACCCATTATTGTGGTACGCACTTGGCTAGCCCGATCAGTGTCACAAGATGGAAGTAACCTTACACAATCACGCTCCATTTCATCAAGTCCGATCATTTGGCGCGATCACCAGACACCGTAGTTTATTTACCGGAAAGTTGTAAATACGGAGGCGTTTACCTTCAGCTCCGAGGGTTGGCAGACGGCCAGCTGATTCTCGGAACCGAGTGATGACGGAGTGATAGCATTAGGGGTGGCTGTCATCGGAAATTGAATTACTTAATCTTCTTCTTCTTCTTCTTTCGTGTCGATCTGACTCTTTGGTCCAACCAATATTTAGCCACCTGGACAGTTCTGCCGTTGTCCTCGTATAAGTTGTGTTAGTTACGCACACTGGGGAGTAATGGAGATGACGCAAGGGGCTCCACACTGGCACTGTATCTGTGATGGGTCAAGGATACACCATTTGACCAGATTATCTCTGCAATAGCCAACTTGAGCCCGCAGTTTGGTCGCAACAACGACAAACTTTCTCCACTTGTATCAAAATGTACTATAATTATTTTTGCTTCGATATTAAAAAAATCATTCATACCACCAAAAAAGGATAGGAGCACTTTTACAGTACCACTGGAATTGACAACCCTGAAGCAATTCTTTCAGGTTTTCTGCTCTCTTTTTCTCTCGATCGCAATTACGGTGCATGTGAGAGGGACAGTAGATAAGACGAATTGGTTACTATGTCGTATTATTAGAGAAGTGAGGGCGTGGCGTCTACATATATCGATGTAATGTCATAGACTTGGCACGGCTCTGTGTTTCGTCACTGACATTAATGGAATGGGAATCGACAGTTCCAGATTGGGCATTTAATCTGTGGAGAAGAAAGTGCTGGTGAATGTCAATGTTACATTTTGATTTTTAATTAACTGAAGCCTTACCACGATCTATTAACGCGATCCATTTGAAGACCTAAGCCTAAACTGAACTGATAAAGGGACTATAGACCCTATCTCGCCCGCACGCTTGATATTTTAACTGGTCATGGTAAGAGCAGTGGACTAAACTGACAGCAGTGGACAAAATGCCCACCTGTCAATGAATAATGCCCAGCTGTCATAGAACCATTGTTGTAGCTGTAGCTGTCATTTTAGTCCATTTAATTTAACATTATGATATATCTTTTGAAAATCATGAAGTTATTCAGGTTTGTCATGGATTATTTTGAGAGGTTCTATAGAAAGGGTAGGGATTTTTTGTTATGGCATCGCAAAAGCAAAAAGTGGAAAATAACTTTAATTTCGGAAGTAGGTGTTTAATAACAAAAATACCAATCTATTTATAGAAACACTGACTCCCGAAATTAAAGTTATTTTTTGATGACTAAAATCTAGAAATATTTATACGTCAGATATTGAAGTATGACGTAAATATTAAAAATCCGTATGATGGCAGTAAACTGTTAGAATCCGTCGCTTAATCGAAAATATTTACTAGTTAAACGTGCGGCAGAGTATATTTTTTGCGACTTTAACGATTTTTCAAGGAAATCACATTTTTTCCTTATTTACAAAACATTGAAGACCTCCCCTCACGTTTAAACGATGTTTGGACAAAACATTTCTTGTAAAAGATTTAGAGTCTGCTATAAAACTGTGTTGAAAATAAACAAAAAAATCACGTGGCACTTACTTTTCTGGTCTCGTGGGATAAAGTGTGATTTCAAAATAGTTTCGTGCATCTAAGTATGATTCATCAACAGTAGATAGAATAGAATAGAATAGAATAAACTTTATTATTCACCAAAATAGTTACAATTCACAGGAACTTACTTCTTACTTCTTCTTTACTTACTTTTTTTCATTTTCATTCATTATTATTGGTTATCAGTTGTTCCCAAATTATGGGTCGCGTCTGCTGGTAAGTCGCGAGCATATATATGGTGGGTCCTGTGCTGCTATTCTGCCTCAACGAGGAACATCCAAATAGGATACATTGAATTAACAATCTAATGTATAGGCAAATTAAGTTGATAATCCAATGTATCCTATTTGGGTGTTCGTCGTTGAGGCAGCGCTGCGTTTTCTTAGAGAATAGCATCACTGAAAAATAAGACGACAGATCAACCGACAGCGACGGGCTAACGATCGGGACAGTGACAGGCGGAAATCGCGCAGAACTCAACGCTATGAAAGTCCTTCTTCCCTTCAATAAGTACTTATATAGGGTGACCGGTAATTAGTGAACGATACTTATACACGTAATTGTAAAAAATCTGCTGGTCAGTAATAATATAATAATATATTTAATAATATATTTATTTGCCCAAAAAATGTACAAAATCAACTTAAAATTTAGTAAGCTTATTATAAATACAATACAGTATAATAGGTGCATCTGTAACCGAACTAGGTAAAAACCTGTATCTCGGTATACAGCGCCAAACCTCCCAGATAATTATTTATGTACATTTGTGTTCGCTTATCTGGTCAAAATGTACTGAACTTGGTTGACTTTTTTCGCGATTTCAGATTTGGACCCATAGTAAAAATTGTTTGTTATCATGACTACAATCACGTGTTTAAGTATCGTTCACTAATTACCAGTCACCCTATATACCTCATACATAACCTCCGGATTTTCAGCTATGGTTTTTTTTTTACTAAATACCGAAATGAATTGAACGTATTTTGCTACGTGTCATTGCGATTAAAATTACCTAACTAAAACTAAAGTTTATGTTAAGGTTATTTTGACAAAAAATAGTAAAATCTTCCCGTTTGTACGTTTTCATAGCTTTAATATATTAAATAAGTTAATTTTAAGACTATTATGATTATGATACGAACCTGTAATGATAGTTGTAAGGAAGAACTAGTAAATAAATTTCTTGCCAGGTTAGAAAGATTATATTTTGGCTCCTAAGTTCAGTATTTCTTCTATTACAGCCACATTCATGCAGTAAACAGTTTCACTGTTTGTGTTTACATTTCACAGTTCATCTGTTGTATGATGGACTTTTATAAATAGACCGTTTTGTTTTCAGATTGTTATGAAGTTCCAACAAATTGTTTTATGTCTACATAATGCTATGTTACTACAATACAATACAATATTGTATCAACATATAGCGTGTATTGTATCAACATTAGTGAAGCTATATTCTATGTTGGTGTTTTATTTTTTGATGTGGGAAATGATGGCTCTAGAGTGGAGAGAGGGTGTGTCAGAATTTTATCGATTAATACCCACCTGTGTCCTTCAGGTGCCTTTAAAAGTCTTTCGAATATTCCTTGTTAAGAAAACTCAATTGTGAAAATCAATCAATTGTGTGTTTGATGAAAGGTTTACATACAAAAATTTGTTACATAATATTTCTTTGCGAGTTACTCTGAAGTCTATATAATATTAGGTCATTCCAGTCTCTCTAATTCTCATAACATCTTTCAAATACCTGCAGATGACAATGACATGGGTTTTTTTTTTTTTTTTTTTTTTTATGGTAGGTAAAATCATCCAATGACAAGTCCCGCCCTTGGGTGGAGCGGGAAGTAGTGTCAGACTCTTACTGACTAAAAACCTACCCCGTTCCTTCATGCCTATCATGCCGGGGCTGAGCCTTCCTCTCAGAAAACGGCCCTTAACCCCAGCAGGCTTCGACCCTGCCTGCCTGCAGCTAGCAGGCTGGGCCTCTACGGTTTGCTGACAGCTCCTTGAGGCGCGCGGGAACAGAACGCGCCGTCGACGACTTGGGCTCGATCCGGTATGTTACCGGACGATCGGACAGCGTGCTACCCATTGCACGCCGTCCGCAAGCCCGCGCCTACGGTGGCCGGAAATCGGGATCGGAATCCCGGCGGCGGCTGGGGCGAGCGCCCCGTTGCCTTTGCCTGATGCGGTCTGCCTCCTCCTTTGCTAGCATTACTGCTTCGCAGAAGGAGGCGACCGCCTGCCATCCCTCCTCACTCCGGACCATGGCCTGAACCAAGGCCCGGCGAGAGAGATCGCTGCCGCCGATTGCCCCCACGAGGACACGGCGATGCTCCGCCCAGGCGGGGCACACCTCTACAGTATGCTCCACCGTGTCCTCCGGGTGTTCCGCACAGTGGCGACACCCGGGCGAATCCTCCGCACGAATCCGGAACAGGAACTTGGCAAACTTTCCGTGTTCCGTTAGGACCTGCGTCGTGCGGAAGTTAAGAGTGCCGTGAGGTCTTTCCAGCCACGCCTCAAGGATGGGCCTTATCGCCTCGATTGTGGCGCGCCCCGAACGAGGTTGCGATAGTCGCTGACGCCATTTCGCCATGAGATCCCGCCGGAGCTCTGTCCGCCATGCCTCGACTTGTCGTGGCAGTGGAATTTCGCCCCGGCGTTGCATCTCCATGCGCTTGTCGTGCATGTGTGCAAGGACTGTTGCCTCCAGATCCCATGGCGGTTGGCCAGCAAGGAGGGTCGCCGCCTCGCGGGAAATCGTTCGGTACCCTCGCACCATGCGTATTGCCATGACCCTCTGGCACGCATTCAGCTGGGCCTTCGGCTGCTGTTGCAGCGACGGCGCCCACACCGGAGCACCGTAAAGGGCCATGGACCGAACGATTCCCGCGTACAGCTTCCGGCAGGAGGCGTCTGGTCCCCTGAGGTTGGGCAGGAGCCGCCCGAGAGCAGCCCCAGTCCGGTTCAGTTTGGGAGCCAGACGTCGGAAGTGCTCCTTGAAGTTCCACCAGCTGTCGAGGACGAGTCCCAGGTACTTCATCGTCGACCCGACGCTGATGTGAACTCCTCCTACCGTTAGCTGGGAACCCGGTGGTGGCGCACCCCTAGGGCCATGAAAGCACATGGCCTCGGATTTGTGCAATGCCACTTCGAGTCCCAACTGCTGGATCCTATCAACGACTATCGCAACCCCACGTGTCGCTAGTTCGACCGCCGTCCGGTACGACTCTCCCCGTGCTAGGACCAACGTGTCGTCCGCGTAGCAGACCACGCTGACCCCGTCGGGGAAGTCGCCGCGCAGCACGTAGTCGTACCCGATGTTCCACAAGGGTGGTCCCAGTACCGATCCCTGCGGAACACCGCACGACATCTCTCGACGTTTCCACTCTCCCTGGTGACCGGGGTAGATGATATACCTCTCCGACAGGTAGGCCTCGATTACACGACAGAGGTAGTCGGGCACCCGGTGGTACCGGAGTGCCGTTCCAATACTACTCCAGGGCAGGGAATTAAAGGCGTTGGCAATGTCCAAGGACACTGCCACGACACACCTGCCCTGGGATACCGCATCCCCCGTCGTGAGGGCTCGCACGCGCATGATGGCGTCCACCGTGGAGCGCATTCTGCGAAAGCCGAACTGTCCGTCCGAAAGGTCCGGCCCCACTCGTGCAAGGCGCGCGACGAGGCGGTTTGCAATGACTCTTTCAAAGAGCTTGCCCACCTCGTCGAGCAGCACAATGGGCCGGTACGCGGACGGAGAGTCCGCAGGGCGCCCCGGCTTCGCTATGAGGACCAGTTTTCCCGTCTTCCAGCGAAGTGGGAACTGGCCTCTCTCCAAACATGCGCTGAAGAGCCCCCTCAATCGAGGCCCGAGAGCCTCCATGGCCAGGACCCAGGCCCTCCCAGGCAAGCCGTCGGGTCCTGGGGCGGTATTCTTGGCACTTAGCCTTTGTACCGCCACTCTCATCTCTACCTCGGTCACCTCTGGAACGTCGTCGTCGTGGTCCACGTCAGGTACTGCCGGTGTTAGCGGAGCCATGGGCGGGGGGGAGTGTACCCCCCGCGTAGGGAACAGAGTGCTGACCACACCCTCCACGAGCTCGGGCCGGAGACTCTGAGTCAGCGGGGGAGCCCATGGACGGAGTTTCTCCCGAACCATCTTGTATGGGCGTCCCCACGGGTCTGCATTCAGAGACCCCAGCCAGACGTTGCGGGCCTCCAGCTTGGCCCGCTTCATCTCCGCTCGGAGGGTGCGCTTCGCCAGCCTGTAACCCTCGTACAGCTCCGCCTCTATAGCCTCCGCATCCGGCTGGCGGTTGCGGCGCTTGCAGTACCTGGCGTACCGGCGTCGCGCGTGATTGCACGCATTGCGCAATGCCGCAATCTCCGGCGACCACCAGTACACCTGGCGCTTGGCACGTCCTGGACGGACTCGGGGCATTGACGCGTCGCAGATTTGCGACATGCCCTCCCGGAACCACTCTGCCTCGACGTCGATATCGACAGGCCTGTCCGGTGCTTGCACCCAGGCCTGTACCGTCGCGGCTTCCAGGAGGAACTCCCGGTCCATCTGCCTCAGCGCCCACCGCGGACCACAAGGGCTCTGCCGGACCGGCGCGGTCGAGGTTTGGGCGGAGACGTCAAACCGGATGTACCGGTGGTCTGAGAACGTCTCCACCCCCTCCATTACGCGCCAGTCGACGACACGTGGCGCCAGATCGGGGCTGGCGAACGAGAGGTCCACCACTGATTCGCCCCGCATCCGCACACACGTGGAGACAGAGCCCCGGTTTAGGAGGGCCAGACCGGACTCCTCAGCCCAGGCCTCTACCGACCGACCCCGCCCGTTCGTGTACCGGGAACCCCAAGCCTCGTTCCAGGCATTGAAGTCCCCGCAGACGATCACGGGGAGGTCCCTAAACCCAACGACGACGTTTTTCAGCTCCATAAGGGAGATGTGGAGATCGCCGAGAGATCTGTTCGGGGACAGGTAGACGCCTACCACTGCAATGTCCCCGAACCGTGCTGCCACGCAACCCCGGCCCCTCGTGACGCGCTCGAGGGGCGGGGTACCGGCGGCGGTCGACGAGATTAAGGTCACCGAGCCGTCCAGGTCCTGAATCCAGTCTCCACTGGGCAGGACATAATACGGCTCGGAGACTACGGCGATGTTGATCGACCACTGCGCCATGCTCTGGAGCAACAGATCCTGAGCGGGGGCGCAGTGGTTGATGTTCGCCTGGAGGAGACGTAATGGTGCCGTTATTGACAGTCCATTACAGTCTCCTCCGGAGCCCTACTTGAGGGCACTGCCGCGGCGGTTGAGGCGGCGATAGCGGCGGCGGCCACAGAGGCGGCTGCGGCGGTGAGGACGCCACCGGGGATAGGCCGGACCCTGGCCTTGACCTTGGCGGGGGGGTCGCAGGACCTGCTCCCAGCCTGGTGGTCGGGCGTCTTGCCTGCCGCCGCACATGCGTAGCAGTGCGGCTTTTCGCGGCATTCGACGGCCCTGTGACCAGGCTGACCGCACTGGAAGCAGCGGTCGCTGCGGTCCACCTCCGCGGTGCAACAGGCCCCGGCGTGGTGTCCCACGCGGCAGCGGTAGCACCGCAGAGGTCTGGGCTCCAGCAGTTTTACCTGCGCGGAGACCCAGCCCACCAAAAGCCTTCGGCCCTCCCCTGTTATGATTTTGGCCGCCGACACGGGGCAGCTAACCGTAACGGCTTGCATACCCGTGCCGTCAGTGCGGATGGTGCCCGCCCGGACCTGGTCGGCCGTGCACCCTCCCGCCCTGACGATGGCGGCCACTACTTCGTCCACCCCGACGGAGTCGTCCAAGCCCATGATGCGCATGTCTATGCACTTCGTGGGCCTGGACACTCGGGCCTCCTCCGCGTCCAGGGACTCCCTGAGCCTCTTGGCCAGGGCGTCTGCCGCTGGGCCACTGGACGCGCCAGGGACCTCCAGCATTTGGGCACCGGTCACGGTACGCCTCATGCGGAAGCCCTCTGTGGCTCCGAGCTCCTCGAGGTGGGGCAACACCGCCCGCCTCGCCTTGTCCATGACGGACTTATAGGTCACGCCCCTCTTTTCCGCTTCAGGCTGTAGTGTGATCACTACAGCCTCGGATTTCGGGGCGCGAAGCCTGGCCGCCATGGCACGCTTCCTGCGCTCTCACCGCCTTAGGTTCTTTTTGGCCGCCCTAGCCGCCTTGCCCGCTTTCTTCTTGGCGCCGACAACCGTCCAATCGGCGCCAGCCGAAGGTTCTTCGGGCGGGGGTGGCAGGCGCGGCCTGGTCGCCGCCGCTGCAGGAGGTCCCACTTGTTTAGCGGCATGAGCCGCCCTTCCCTTCGTGGAAGGAGGAGCAGCTGGAGCAGGAGCAGCCACCCCCCGCCGCCGCTGCTGCTTGGCTGCCGGAGCTGACCTCGTAGGCTCCAACGCCGCGGCCGCGCGCCCAGCTTGCCCCGACGGGCCCGCCTTGGGTGCAGCCGCTGCGGCGGCGTAGGATGCCGTCTTGCGCTGGCCGGAGGCCGCGAGCGGGGGACGCAGCACGATCCCCTCCAGCACGGACAGCTGCTGCTGCATCCGCAGCTGGACCTGCTCCAGCTGCTCCTGTTGCTGCTGCCTGAAAGCAGCCAGCTCCTGCCGCACCACCATCAGCAGCTGGCTCTCCGGCTCGGGTTGGGGCTGGGGTCGCTCCTGCCTTTGACCCGGCGTGCCACCTTCTTTTGGCGCCTCCTCAACCCGTGGGTCGGGTTTGGGGGCACCGGTGAGCTCGGCCCGAAGCTTCTTCAGGCTGAGCTCAAAGGTGGCATCTATGGCCTCCAAAATTGAGGTCGCGAACTTCGCGATGCCCCTCTTTTTGGAGCCCTTCTCTCGTTTCCGGGTCATTGCCGTCAGGGCCTCCACGACCAGCTCGCCAAGGCGCTTGCGCGACTCCTCGACGGAATCCGCCCCGACGTGTGCCTCACTGTCAGACGGACGCGAGGCACCTGCCCCAGCGCTGGTCGTTCCGGGGTGGCGCCCCTCCGCGGCGAGCCTATCGGCACGCTCGGCTACCTCCTGAGGGGTAAGCCCCCTTCCTCTTCCTCCCGCTCGGCTCGCACCCCGGCTGCTGGTGGGGATTTTGCGCGCAGACGCCGACTCATCTTCGGAGGACGTTCCATCCCCCGATATACCACGTTTCCGGAAAAAACGAGAGTTTATTCCGGAAACCTCAACAACTTCCGCCTCCGAGCCCTCAGAGCTCCTTTTGGATGCCACGTCGGACTCCGACCGCGCATCGCTCTCCATCTCCTCGTCGATTTGGGTTTTAAATTTATTTTTCTGCATATCTGTTCCCACGAGTATATACAATCTGTACTTGCTCAAATTCAGTGGTTCGCACTAGCGACTAATTAAGCTACCCATTAGTCAAGCTAACAACCTCCCTCGCGGTGCGCCGCCGCTTGGAGGTTTGGGGTAATTTTTTATAGAGGTTGTCTTCCTCGCGGCCCGGGCGGTTAAGCCAAGACCCTCGACCCCCATCGAAAGTCAGAAACATGACCTTGGACAATCTTTGGGGCTACGAGAACAACGGTGGCAGAAGGAGAAGCAAGTCTCCCTCCTGCCTGCCCGGCGGCAGGGTAAGTGCACACCGGGCCCGTTCTTACTTCGCCACTGTGCCCTCTGCTAAAGCAGAGGGACACGCGTTGAAGTGGACTCCGGACAGGACATTCGCAGACGGCCATCGAAACCCTTCAGGCAGAGATACCTAAGGGAAGTAGTTGGCCGCCTCCCAGGATGCACCGGCCCACAGACTGGTCTTCGCTCCGGACGTATCCGCAAGGGAACTGCAGCCTGCGGGCACTCGAGGAGGTTTCCTGTCATGGCATCCCACAATGACATGGGTACAGAAATGATCAAGCACAAAAAAATCTTCTATTCAAAATGTTTACATAATTCGGACAAAGAGAAAACAGTATTCGCCAATATATTTACATTTTTTCAAATCAAGGTTAGGCTAGTCGGTGACAGTGATAAGAAGACGACAAAAACGTAAGATAACAGGCGCCAAAACTAAGCCGTGCTAATGGCATTATGACACCGCTGCCTGTGAGAGAGACAGAACTATACGTGATGAATAGCACTATCTCTTTTTTAGTGATGACTAGACTTTGGATTAATGTACTGTCTACATGCCAAAGTATGCCTCCACACAATACGATCCATGTCCATCACATTAACCGCTTTCTGAATCTGCGGCTGTCCAGCGGTCCCGGAAAATACGACGCGCCTGACACGTTTCACTACTGAAATAAGCACTATTCATAAAATACCGAGCAACTGCGAGTCGAACTCGCGCTCTGAGGGGTCCGTACAAACTTACCTATTCGTAGATTTTGCCGAATCTCAAAAAAGTGTTTTTTTGTGACGTAACTACAAAATTACAGTTTTTTTTTCTTATACTTACCTACTTAGCAAGGTCTCACCTTGCTTCATGCCAACTCATGGATTCTAGGTCAACGGAAAGCACCCTATGAATTTTGTTTCTTTTGAGGGGTTGAAATATCTTTTTATATTTATTGGCACGATAGGCTACGAAGGAACGGGGTAGGTTTTTAGTCAGTAAGAGTCTGACACTACTTCCCGCTCCGCCCAAGGGCGGGATTTGTCATTGGATGATTTTACCTACCATAAAAAAAAAAAAAAAAAAAACGACGTCATCGTCTGTTACTTTATTTAGTCCTATATCAATACAAATTATTTTATAACAATCAAATTCAGTTGCTATGTGTTTATCATTGTTTTAAATAGGGGTATTATTATGACGTGTAATAGTTATCACTAGACATTGGATTATATATTGTGATGTATTTGCATATTTGTCGATGCAAACGCATAAAACGCTATTTTTGTAAGGTTTTTGCATAGTTTAGGTCATGTTTAGGGTTCTGTACATCAAAAAGAAAACACGGAACCCTTATAGGATCACTTTGATGTCCGACTTTCTGTCTGTCTGTCAAGACCCTTTATCTCGGGAACGCGTGGAGGTGTCGAGTTGAAATTTAAACCATATACTCAGATCTTCGGTCCCTTGAAGCTGTGAAAAACTCAAAATCAAACTTCTAAGTTAACGGAAAAAAAGATACGGTCGTTTGTGTCGCAAAAAACGTGTATTTCAACATATAGGTCGATGATTTCAACACTCTCAAGGAAATCAAAACTCATAGGGTACTTCCCGTCGACCTAAAATCTTTTCTAGTTCTTAATTTATTTATTTATAGACACACATAAAACAGAAAAATATAAGAAGAAAAAAGGAGTAAGAAGACGAAAAGAAGGAAAAATAAATTTAAAGAAAAGAAAAACACGTAGAGCTAGACATAAAATTAAACTAGAAGGGAAAAATAAGAGGAAAAGAAAAAGAAGACAAGTAAAAGGAGAAGATAATAGAACAAAGGTACCAAGGACAATGGTTTTCCTTTTTTTCAAAGATATTTTTCTAGAAGATCTGCAACCTCTCTTAGGTTAAAAAAATTTTGGACTTAAGTGTGTAAAAAGGTAAGGTTCACATCTTGCTAAAGTATCAAATAACACACATTATTAAATACTCATATTAATTGAATAATAGTTACTATTCTTTATATTTATTACAAGCTTGTTCTTACAGTTTCGTTTCTGTGGTTTATTCTACAAGGACTGTGCATTTATAGGAAATAGTTTGTAAGTTTATAACACAAATATACGGGAACGTTACGTTTACGTTAAAATATATATGTTTCGCTAACAGCCTTTTCAGAGATTACACACAATTAATTTCACCTCTAAATGTTATATAAGTTCAAAATGCAAGGTTTTATGGTTACCTACTCTGACGAATCCAGAAAACAGCACATTTACAAAGAGGCTTTATAACACAATGGAAGCTGTTACTTTACACAAGCAAATCCAATAAATAAACACAAAACAACAATAAACATTTACAATAAAGGAATAGGTAATCAAACAAAATATATATAATAATGACCATTCAATAATGAAAGATTTTAAGGTATCATTACATCGTATCATACCATCACAATATAACACAGACTAGTAGAACTTATCTACAAAGTATCAATTTCAAACCTTCGATAGAGCAAAAGCGTATATGGACATGGATAAGCATGTTAAAATACTCTAGAAAAATACCGGTTAAAATATCAAAGAATTACTGAAATTAATTTTAGAGTAATATAATGCAAAGCAAATCCATTCCAAATGCAAAAAAATAACTTAATTTGTCTTAACGAAGCTGCAAAGGTGCAAATTGTAGGTGAAAATATTTTTCCGATGTCGCTCTGTACATGGCACGCGGCGGTGTTGGTCGATGATGGGACGGTCAATACAGTTCTTTTTTACATGACACATTCATAACACGGTCAAATGACTATATGACTGATACGGTGTAGTGGGCAGATCGCTTTACCCTTTGTATAGAACCTTCTTAGCTTGAATTACGTCGATTATGAGTTTCTATTTGTTTGAACGCCTTACAATGGCGATTATGTGGGTTTTTCTTGTTATATCACCCCTTTTGTTGAGTGTTTTTTACTCCATTCAATGGCTTTGTGAGACCTTGACTCTGAAAGTACTATAGTGTAACCATCTTTCCCGTTATCGGCGTAAGCAGAATTTCTAGGACTTATGATCTATTACAAATTTATATCGTTCCGCTTGCTTATCGCCTTTTTAATTTGGTTTATCATTCTAAGTACGAGTATCTTGTACTTGAAGTTAGATGTTTTCTTTTTTCAGTTGGTCTTGTAAACCATCGCTAACGCTGATTACTTTTTCTTGTATATGGATGTATATATTTTATTACTTACTGGTCTTCATTATCATCATAATTTCAGCCGAAAGACTTGTATGTGGATAGTGGACCTGGTCGTTGGCTTACCTTGTGGGACTCTCCAATGCTGCGTCTTCCGTACGTGATCACCACTACAAAACTTTTCTTCTCCATCGACCATATGTTCAGTAAACCATGTACCTTGTCCACTATCACTCAAGTTCGGCAATTATTCGGGCTATTTTGGTAACCCTTACACATAAATGTAATTTCCAACATGAACGTTACACTATTATAGACATAGACATACCAATCTAAACAATCGCATCTGCTTTCAAGTGCGTTCATTATTTGATTAACCCTCATTTGATTTAAGGATCTTCCAAACAGTACATAGATCCGTTTTATCTCTAGGATCCTGAATCTTACCCCAAGACGCAGAAGGAACTGGGGCCAAGGGTTGACTTCCGTGGTTGTGGTTTTAGTTGGTAGAAGTCTGACCCACTCCCCAATAAAGCTGAAGAAGTAATTGAATTATTTCCCACTTTAAAAAAAGACGCAGAAGGATCTAGAAAAGATCAAATCGTATTCTAGAATAATTCAGTAACCTTCGCTAGAAATGGTTGTGGAAATTGAACACAGGTTTGAAATGAATAAAAACATAGGACGAATCATCTGCTTAATATTCTGCACGCATCAATGTCGATTGAGGAAAAGGGTTGTCACGATTGTACTGTGAGATTGGCCAACGGATTGTAATCTCCTAGTTAATGCAATTATTGACCTTAATTCACTAACCATTGTTGATGTGGAATTAATGAATGGCTTTGTGAAAGAATTTGTAATTGAAGGGCTGATCAACGTTGTAGTTGCATTCTTGTTAGTTATTAATTGCCTTTTTCCTGTTACCTCGTTTATAAAAATACTTTTTAACCCCCGACGGAATGAGGGGTGTTATAAGTTTGACCTGTCTATCTGTCTGTCTGTGTATCTGTCCGTGGCATCGTAGCGCCCAAACGAATGGACCGATTTTGATGCGGTTTTGTTTGAAAGCTGGCTTTATCGAGATGGTTCTTAGCTTCAATTTATGAAGATCTGTCCAGGTGTTTAAGGTCACCAGATCGCGAGTTATCTGCAGTAGGTATATTAAACACTTATAATGCGTATTAAATTTACTTTCAAATAATTTGTGTGTCCTAATATAAAAAATATTCATTGTATATGATGGTGCTACTGAGCTGGTCTGATGATGGAGCTCGAAGGTAGAAGACGTAGCTCGAAAATATTTTTTTAAAAAGCCCATCGAGTTTGGGCTTATTAAATTCATCTTAACTAGTGCTATACATTTCTCATGATGTTGAACCTGATGAACTGGGAGGCGGCTGATGGAACCTTGGAATGCTTACTAGTAAACCCATCGAGTTTGGGCTCGTTATTTTCTTCTTGACCAGTTCTATACATTTCTCATGATGACAAGGACTGTCGGGGGATTTTTATAAATTTTATTTTTATAGTTTTCATTGATTTGTCTCCAATTAATGTAAATTCAGCATCTTCTTAAACAAATCAGAGATCGACGTAAATGCTATGTAGTTTTGACCTTAATTATTCAGATAAAACGGCATTCACGGCATATTTTCGCAACAGTATTTCCCGATAGACTCAATAACAGTACACCTACTCCATCAGGACACATTGTGAGTCAGACACTTCATATACAAAGTCGTTTGGAACCGGCTGCAGTCGCTAAAATAGATAAGTCTTGAATATTGATTGTGTCCTGTTATGTAAGGATAGATAAATAATTTATATTACATAAGTGCTATGACACCAGAAGGTTTACTTGCACAAAAGACAAGGTCGCAAGCTTTTAGTTATAAAATTACAGGTTTAGAGCAGTGGTGGCCGAGTGGTAACGGTCCAGACTTACGAGCTGTAGGTCGCGGGTTCAAACCCAGCCAGGCGCTATACTTTGTGTAATTTATTTCATCACCACTGCTCTCAAAACAGTGAAGGAAAACATCGTGAGGAAACTGGCATGTCCTAGAACCAAAAAATTCGAAGACATGTGACATCCACCAATCCGCACTGGGCCCGCGTGGTGGATTACGGCCCATTCCCTCTCCTAGAGAGGAGGCCTGTGTCCCAGCAGTGGGAACATTATAAGGCTGATGCTATGCTATGCTATTACAGGTTTCGTGAACGAGGAACCCTTACAAGCAGGGAAGATTTTAAAGTGAGGCTCTCAAATGAAGCTCTTCTTATTTGATACTTGACTCACGTTTTTAGGGTTCCATACCCACAGGGTAAAAACGTGACCCTATTACCCTATTACTAAGTCTTCGCTGTCTGTCCGTCTGTCCGGTTGTCTGTCACCAAGCTATATCTCAAGAACCGTGATAGCTAAAATGTTGAAATTTTCACAAAACATGTATTTCTGTTGCCACTATAACAACAAATACTAAATATAAAATAAACGAAGTATTTAAGGGCGCCGTCCGCAATCCTGTGTCCAATAGTTCGGTGGCTGTCTAAGTAGGACCTCATACAGCTGTTGATTTAACACTAGAGAATTGCACGTTTTTTTTTTTTATAATTTCAATTTGACATTTCTGGTATCAATAAACCTTCTGACTCCACTTCTTCATGTCCCATTGTGTGGTAGGTCAAGTCAACAGGGAAAACTCGGTCCCTCAGACGATGGAATGCTTGGCATACTTCATTAGCGTCGTGCTCAAACGAAGTTCCTTCCTCAAGAGTCGTTTAGTTGTTAATGGATGAACTAAAGACGTGTTTCACTGCTTATTAATGAAGGTGGAAGTTTCCGCGCTTGTGGTGAGGAAGGAAAACTTTGGATTGCTTTGTTTGTTGATGCAAGATTTAAGGATAATTTGTGCCTCTACGCATAAGATTGGAAGGCAAAAAGTTATTTTTACCACTGTTTTTGTAACTGTTACAATAATAATAATACAATATTTCACTAACTAAACGGAGCTTGTGCTATGAGTATCTATTAGACAACTGATAAACATATTTACATATACGGCCATAAACCATTTGAGATATTTGGTTTTAAAAGTTTAACCTATCCTATATTCTTGGGATAGAGTGAAAATGTATACCAGGGCCCTGGAACCAAGGCAAAGAAGGAACATTGTACGTTTTAGTCAGTAAAAATCTGACACTATCTCCCTCCCCGCCCAAGGGCGGTCATTGGATAATTTTACCTACCATAAAAATCCTTCATTAATAAATACTAATCTATATTAATTAACATCATCGATTACATCACTGCTTACCATCGAGTGGGATCGTGGTCCAGCACTAGTTTATATCATAAAAAAAATCGCTCCCAAATCCTCCTAGTTCGTTAATTATCATTTTTCCAAAATATTATGAACAAAACGAAAAGCCCATTTCCGCATTAGCAATAAAATTGTAGATTTGATAACAAAGACCAACAAATAACAAAACTCAACAAACTTTTCATAATAACTAAGGCATGGCGCAGTGGTTATTCGATTGGCTGCTGCGCACTGCGTCGTGGGCTTTATTTCTGTAAGGAACAAATATTTGCCTATAAATAGTTTTTCTGAGTCCGGGTATCATGTGACGTGTGTGAGTTTAAATATTTATAAACGCACCCACGATACAGGAATAAGTGTGAGGCAGCGTTGTCGCCTCATCAGAACTAAAAATCCAAAATCCTGCATCGCAGTACTTATCAAAAAAAGAACATATTTTAATTTTAAAAGTCTCAGAGGAAGTAAACAAACTTGACTCATTGGTGATGAACGATTTTTAACGATATACACCGTTACATTTTGATCGTTTTAATCCCGTGGAGGGTCGATCCGGTACATGTAACACTATCGATTTATAAAGGTAAACTATAAAAAAATATAGTAATTTTTTTTTCTAAAACTTAAATTAATATACGCATGTACAAAATTAATTTCTTTAAGTAAACGAATCAATGAACTTGTAAGTAGTTGTCGGTCGTTCCGTACTAACTACCTACAGGTCATTGAACTCGCCCAGCTGATGTTTTGATCCGTACCGAATCAACCCTCCACGGGATTAAAACGATAAAAAATTAATGGTGTACCTATATACAACATAATTTTTAGTATATGAGAAATCTAAATATACTTTGCTTAGAATCATGTGAACATTATACAGTCATACATTATTTAGTAATAGTGCGAAATTAACTAACGGGCAGTTACCCAGACCAGACGCAATATCCGACTGGTCGGAGGATCCTTCTTTTTTCAAAGGCGGGTCACACATCGCCTTTACACATTGTTCTGCATACCTCTAAAATTTTACTCTGCAATGCAAACAAGTCAAGACAAGTCGCGGCATGGCGGACTGAGCTCCGGCGGGACCTCATGGTGGCATGGCGATAGCGATTGTCGCAACACAGTGCTAGCCACGTCATAATTATGGTGGTAAGTCCCCTCTTTGAGGAGTGGCTGGAAAGACCTCACGGCGTCCTCCCCTTCCGCATGACGCAGGTTCTCACCGGACTTGGTAAGTTCGGAGATTTTCTACACTAAATTCGTGCGGAAGAAACACCCGGGTGTTACCGTTATATGGACTGCCTGGAGGACACGGCGGAGCATACGATAGAGGTGTGTCCCGTTTGGGCAGAGTGTGGGGCAGAGCACCGCTGTGTCCTTGTCGGAGCGATCGACGGTAGCGATCTCTAGGGCCGGGCCTTGGTATCTACAGGCCATGGCCCGGAGCAAGGAGGAGTGACAGGACCGCCTGCCACTCCACCACGCTCCGGGCCTCCTTCTTTGAAGCAGAATGCTAGCGAAATAAGCGGCCACACGCGCGAGGGAACGGCTCTCACTCCCCAGCCCGGATTCCGATCTCGATTTCCAGCCACCGTAGGCGTGAGCTTGCGGACGGAAAGCAATGGTTAGCTTGCCATTCGACCATCTGGTAACTGTCCGGACCACGCGCGCCTCTAAGAGATGTCAGTGAACTGTGGGGGCCCAGCAGAGTCGAAGCCAACTGGGGCCATGGGTTGCGCGAAAGAGACCCTGGAGCCCAAGACCGAAGGCAAAGAAGGAACAGGAGTGTTTTTTAATTAGTAAAAGTCGGACACGCCCTCACGCTCTGCCCAAGCGCGGGAGATGTCATTAGATGATGATCCACCAAAAATATACCTCTAAAATTTTAATTAAAAAATATTCCACGACAAACACACTCTAAATTATTAAAAATACCCAAAAACGTACGTATCTAAGATAGCATACATTGATAAAACCCAATGCATCGTGTCTTGCACATGCTATTAGAGTCATAAAAACAATCATATCAGTCAAGGATATCTCGATCACTACAAAAACACATGTAATGTGTCCAAATCTCGACGTAAATTGGAACAAAACAACTATATTTGTGACTGATTGATTGCGTCATAGTTAAATACAATTAGGCAATTTACTAAAGGATAATAATAATGTGCTCTCTAAGAGGATTAAATTCAGGACCTAAACGGCGGACACTCTTGGACAAACGAAAGAGATGCACAAAGACAAAACACGCTTCATATTTTGAAAAATACGAAGTAATTTAGCGAATTGGTCTCCATACATTAAATATGGCATCTAGACTTGTAGAGCTACATTAGATCCACGCCACACGACGCGACTGTACGCACAAATGAGGCGTGGCTCACGGGTTCGTAGTCTAATGTAGTTCCCACTTAAAACTTAGTTGTTCCAGGGCCATGGTGACGCTTTAGAACAATCCCGGCGAAAGAACCTGAAATTCTAATTCGGATATATATATAATATAATTATATTCCATGGATGTAAATCATATGGATGTAAATCGTTTAAAACAAAGTTTGGTATTCCATCTCACAAATCTGTTTTGATGCCTTCTAAATATTAAGTCAATGAACTAAATAACATTCGCTGGCGGTTGGACTTCTTTTACCGCGGCTTTTAAAAAAAATACATTTTTCATAACTCATAGTCTGAAAGTAGGTCCGAAGTTGCTTGAGGAGCGGGTTGAAAGTAATACTTTTCATCCTGACAGCTGACAGCTGTCAAATTATTAAAAAAAAAACTAGTTCTACCTTTGCATTTCTATTGAACTTCCCTTTCTTTCTATACAGTCAGTTAATTACAGCGCGATGTAACATTGAAATAACTGAAAGATAAACTACATATTTTTTTTAATGACTTAATTATAATTTACTTTCAATTAATTCTTTAAAATTAACATAGGTATGAGAAATATTTACAATTTTTTAATGATAGAAATGAAAAATGATGGCTGAATAGCCTTTTGACCACCGAAAAAAAAAACATAATAGGCGGGAAAATGTCGATCCGATCTTTATTGGTTTTTTCGAGTTGTAGAGTTTTGTTTATACCTATACATCATTAAATCTCTGCTATTTGTAATTATACTATAAGTTCATCTGATTCAGTTAAGAATTTAACACATGATTCATAAGAGAAGAGGCTAAAGCAGTAGTGGAAAACCTTTTACCGGCTAAATAAAAAAAAACATACCTGATATCATACGACGGCCTTTGACGACGACTCAGGTTTTTATTTTCCTTTTATTCGTAATAAAAAGAACAGTGTGCTCGGGTTAAAGACTTATTTAGTCCTTCGAACTATTAGCGACCTCGCTTCGCTCGGCCGCCAAACTCCTAGGGTAACAATTTACTATTAGGGCCCTTGCTCTCATTTAGCGTCATAAAATAGTGACTTTCTGAAGTCTCTTCTATAACGACTGGGGTAATAGATTTGCAAAAAAATATAATATAGATTTATGCATAACATTATCCACATATGATTTTTTCGTATGATTAATTTGAAAAAAAAAAGCTTTTGAAAAAAAAAAATAACAACATGATATTTTTCGCTGGTTTTCCCTACTCCGATCAAAGTACTTTGTTCTTTAGAAATATGTCAACACAAAAAAAAAAAATTGCAGATTGCATATTCTTTAAAATATTTATAGCAATTATGTAAATCAATAAATAATTTGCCAAAAAGATTAATCAGCGGGGCTTTATAGGTCGCAGGCGACAATAGAGTATGTGTGCATTTAACTCCGGCAAGATGTTCAAGAGACTTCACAACATCAATAAACATGCTTCTTCTTTACCAAAATTGGTTAACGTGCTATCCAGTTTCTGGATTTTAGGGTCAGATAGGCAGCTCCATGAGTAATTCTTGTATCTGGTTAGAGTGGAAATCCCCACTTAGGGCAAGGCCTTCCAACGCTACAGAACGGTACGGCACGTGGTCGCCACTCTAGAACCTTTCGTCCCCATCGACGAAAAGAAAAGCCTAACTCTCCCATCTCCCACTATCACTCAGGAAATAACTACTGAATGTGGCGCAGTTTTTTGACAGTACCTACATAAATAAGCTCGTCAAAGATCAAAGGCACCCTTGGCCGCTGGATTTATTACCCTGCTGGCTTTAGGCAGCTGCTGGCATTGAGCCAGGAGTGCATGTACTGTAGACATCGTGGCTACATGGTGATGTCAGGATTAGAACTGGTATAAATAGGGTTATGTTTTTTTTTTTGGTAGTAAGTGTGGTTTCGGTTTGATCGTCATAGTTTAGTTTAAATCATAGAGCGGACAACCTGAGGTACATTTTCATACAACCGCTATTACGTGATTATGATGTTATAACACATCGTTCTCCAGATATTTTGGATACACAGATATCTTGTGGGGATATCATCTAGGCTTCTATAGAAATCAATACATAAAATTGTATAAAACTAATCCAGTAAAGACATCTGAAAATCTGCTATTTTACGTGAACTTTGGCCCTCCATAATGTACTAATATATTAAAAATTTAAAAATGTATTTCTATAGAAGCCTTGCACATTTAACTGAGATTTTGACTGATGGCCTGAAGGAAAACCTGGAACAAGTTTTGTGAATTATTCGAGTAAATCACGGAATTACCGAATACCAACAGAGTTTTCAGGCGTTATCTCTCTCTTTTTCGCGTTACCTCTTCAAATATCTATCAAATGTCGCGTTAAATTGCGTTAGATGATTCAATAAGCTTTTAAACCAAGCTCGACCTTGACGGTAGGTGAATGGGGAGGGCCCACCTTAAGCTAATTTTATGAACTGAGTGTAAAAATAATTGTTTTTGGGATTCCGTACTCAAAGTTTAAAAATGGGCTATGACTTCGCTGACCGTCTGTCTGTCACCAGGCTGTATCTCATGAACTGTGATAGCAAGACCGTTTATATATTTCTGTTGCTGCTATAACAACAACTAAAACATCTGTGGAAAAACAATCTGTGTGCTATTCCAGGATAAGGTTGAAACGTTTGCCAAATTTCATCCAAATCCGTTCAACCGTTCGAGCATAATGAAGTAACAATCATTCAAACCTATAGAATTGACAAAACACCTATGCTAATCAATTTACATTATACTGAGGGATTTTCAAATGAATTTTATTTATTTATTTATTTAAACTTCATGTACAGTAGTGGTACATAGGCGGACTTAATGCAACAAGGCATTCTCTACCAGTCAACCTTTGGGTAATTTTATGTATAATAGGATTATAATGGACTTATAATCCAACCCAACATAAAAAGAATCATCAAAATCGGTCTATAAACAAAAAAGTTTTGCTCGTATTGATAACTACAATAACATAAATTTGAATATAATTGGTGAAATGAGGATAAACTAGTGTGAACTTTACACATCTG
Organism: Leucania comma; assembly: GCA_958295575.1. NCBI lineage: Eukaryota > Metazoa > Arthropoda > Insecta > Lepidoptera > Noctuidae > Leucania > Leucania comma. The sequence continues at coordinate 13,129,721 of OY282477.1, read as the reverse complement.
CGGTTTTCCTTCAGAGCTTGCATTCCAGCAGAATTGAAATGATGTTATGCTGTGAAATGGTGTTAACATTAAACAGACATGCGATTGCAGCAATTCCGTAAGATTTGCTATAATTTATTGAAGTGATCCATAGTCTTTCTTCAGAAATTCGAATTTTTTCATCTTATGTTCACCAAATTTAAATGGGAGAATAAGGGGTAGACCAAAGAAAAGATGGATGGATTGTATGAGCATTGATATAAAGGAGAGTTGATTCAGTGATGGCATGATAGCTGATAGGATATAATGGAAGAAAAAAACCTGTTTCGCCGACCCTAAGTAACACGGGACAAGCGTAGGAAGATGATGATAACTCAGAGATAAAAAAATATTCCGACGACTTTAGAACCTAAGGAGTAGGTTCTAATCTTTAGATGCGGTTAAATATGAAATTAAAATTTATTGTTATGAGGCTTTAGCTATTAGAAAGAGTTAAATGATGACTCAAAGCTGCACCTTGAAATCGATTTGTGAATTTAGTATGCAAATTACAAACTGTATCCAAACAACTGCCAAAATTCTTGTACAGTCGTTAACAATGTGACGTTAATATGAACCGAAGGTCCCTGAGTCATCGCTTTTATATGAGGAAAAAGAAATGCAATAGGGTAAACTCGGGATATATGCCCCGAGGGATATAACGAAAGTCAAAGAAAGAAAGAAAAACATTTTATTTGCGGGAAAATGCCACAATCTTAGGACTAGCTTACAAATTATAAACTTTTCATAAGGAAAATATGCGCCACGTTCGTAAAACGATCTATAACGTCCAGCGTGGGCTGGTGACGATGTCGACACAAAGACGTCCGAACGGTATATCGGAACCGAATTCAGAACCAAAATCGGAGGTGGAGGCGTCCGAAAGTGTCAAATAAAACACATCTAAAACTAATCAAAAACTTGATCAAGTAGGTATAAAAGAAGAGCAAATTCACAACACTTCAAATACGAAACAAAACAACAAGTGAAACAGTAATTGACAGAAGGGACGGTGTAATGGATGTGGTTTAGACCTCCGATATAAGTTCCGATTAAAATTTATCGTAACTGGAATCGGAGGAGCAAAATCAATCGGAGTTGAACCTCCGTAACACCTTTGGTATAGATGCCCCAATTGTAGTTAATTTAGTTTTGCGGAAAAATCTAATTTTCTCTCTCTACAACTACCTAGGTTGGTTGGTAGGTTCAGGTTGTCTGTAAAAAATGGCTTTTAGCGATAAGACCGCCCATTGTGACACCCTATTAATTTTAAGTTCCTATTGTAATTTTATCTTTGGTGTACAATAAAGAATATATCTATCTATCTATCTACCCGCAAGTTGATCGTAACGTATGCGTTTGCATATAAAGGGGAGGTGTGATCAAATTTTTTACGGGATAGTCATCTATGCTGTCTCTGAGAAACAGGGCATATCAATTAGGGTATTTTTCATGGATTAGGCAACTATCTGAGACTGATGTCCCAAAATATAGAGGTCCGCAAAAAATTCTACCACAAACTCTAAGAATATCAAGGTATTTTACTTTTTATAAATCAATCTATATATATAAAAGAAAGTCGTGTTAATTACACTATAACTCAAGAACGGCTGAACCGATTTGGCTGAAAATTGGTGGGAAGGTAGCTTAGAACCAGGCGACGGAAATAGGATAATTTTTATCCCGTTAAATAAAAAAAAAAACAAAAAGCTGCTCATTTATTTGTATAGGGTAGAGTGGGGTAGAGTAGGGTAGAGAAGGATAGAGTAGGGCAGAGTGGGGTAGAGTAGGGTAGAGAAGGATAGAGTAGGGCAGAGTAGAGTAGACTAGGGTAGAGTAAAGTGGAGTAGCGTAGTTTAGAGTAGGGCGGAGTAGGGTAGAGCGGGAGTGAAGCCGCAGGCAAAAGCTAATTTGTAAATAAATACCAAAGTACTTGACAGTTTTACAAGCAATTTTTTTTTGCTTTTTTTGTGTACGTATAAACAAAGTGATTTCAAAAAGTGTGGCATCTGTGCCGGTCTTACCTTAGATTATGAATTAAATTTGAGAATTATGAATGAGGAAAATAATACAATAATTACCATCAATTTCTTGTAAGTAATCCTCATTTATTTCTTTATCGGTTTTCCCTAAACTTAACACAATGTCAGTTCTTTTTATAGTCGAACTAGCTGCTGCTGGCGGCTTTGCCTGCGTACAATTAGAAAAATTGCAAAGGAACATACTACCGAGTTAAAAAGTATCCTATGTGCTATTCTAAGACATGGTGTATCCGTGTACCAAAATTATATGATTTTAATAATTTTTTTTTTTTTTTTGAAGCTAGTTTTAAGATTGCGTCATTTCGCGGGAATAAACTGTTCATCTTTCTTTTCTTTATGTAATGATAAATTATATTTATTTTGCAAGTAGGTTTTAAAAACACTTTTACACGTCAATTTTTTTTTCCGTCATTTTAAACTAGATGAGCCGGTGTTTTCTAGCTGACTACCCTGAGAAGAAACACCGAAACAAACTCAGGGGTCAAAGTCTCTTTTAAAGTCTATACAGTAAATATAAATATATAATTCAAATCTGTTCAGCCTTTCGAGCGTGAAGAAGTAACAAAGATACAGACACACCATAAACAAACCGTAGGGGCCCATCAGGGTCGAAGCCTACTGGGGCCATGGGTTGACTTCTGAAAGGGAAACCTGGGGTCCTAAAACGCAAGGCAAAGAAGGAACGTAGGTGCGATTTTTGTCAGTAAAAGTCTCACAGGATGTGTTATATAACTTAAATAAAATCTCCATTTCACCCTAAAGCGGGGGAAGCCATTGAATGGTTTTCTACCTTACGAAAAGAAACACACACACACCACACACAAAAACTATGTCCTTTAGAATATGTGATATATCACAACTAAAAATCCAGTGTTTACTTATTTACAAAAGAAGGTGTGCCATGATTAATGATGTAAATATTCTTGATATGTCCATTCAAGTATCAACGACAGTTGATAGCGTATTATCAGGTTGATATCTTGATATGTGTCTTTCGATATATTATGTGCAATGACTATACTAACATAAGGCCGCTTGTACACCGGGTCTATGCAAGAAGTGTCGTTTCTACACTGAACTGTGTATGGCGCTGACTAAGAAAACATTTCGTCTGCGCTAGACGCGACGCATGAAGGTGCTATGGTGCGGTAGGGAAGCGGGGTAGGTGAGGGGTGTTTTTTTTTAAGGTAGGTAAAATCATCCAATGACAAATCCCGCCCTTGGGTGGGGCGGGAAATAGTGTCAGACTCTTACTGACTAAAAACCTACCCTGTTCCATTCATTGCCTTTGTCCCAGGGCCCTTGGTGACATTTTCACATAACCTTTGGCCCCAGTAGGCTTCGGCCCTGCTGGGCCCCTACAGTTTGCTGACAACTCCTTGAGTTCCTTGAGTTCCTCCTCCACCGCCTGCCACTCCTCCTCGCTCCGGAGCATGGCCTGAAACAAGCCCCGGCGCGAGAGATCACCGCCGCCGATCGCCCCCACAAGGAGGTGAGGGGGTGCCACAATAAAGTTTCGTACCTAAATCCGACAAAATTCTTATCGTGTTCATGATGAATTGGCCCTATCTGCCGCAGACACAGTGACATTTCTTAGCGTGTACAAGCGGCTTACAGTGTCTTGTCTTAGATCATAGGACGGTAGAGGTGTGTGATGATATGCGAAAGCCCTCTTAAAAGGCTTCTTACCCACCCATCTATCGTCCACGTGAGCATGGTTTAACAGTTTTTTGTTTCATACAACGCGAAGCTACAGGCAGAAGCAAGTATGAAAACAAATACGAGTAAAGGAGAGAACTGAGGAATCGGTTTTTATTAGCGGCCGCCACGGCAGAGGAAACCGCTATTTTATTTCAAAACTCACAAGGCGGTTGATTCGTCGCCGCCGCCGCGATTTTCGAACGCAAGCGGTCGGCCGATAGGGCGCGGCCGCCGCCAACCAACCGCAGAGCGTGCGGGCGCAAAACACCGAGGCGCCGGCAGGCGTCCTCGGCACCCGCGGGTGAGCGGTAGCCGCGAACAACCGCGCACACTGCGGCCGTAAACCGCTTCGTGAGTTATCTCCCTAAGTGTTAGCATGAGCATGATTAAATAAACATGAAAGGAGCATTTCATAAGAGTGGACGAAGCGGGCACGAACCCAGCGTGTACCTATTCACATAGTTGAAATGCTCTGTTCGCGCGCGCAAAGCGTCCATACTATAGGAATTCTGTTACATTGTATGATACATTGCGACAATGCGGACGGAATTCTTTCATTGCTTGTTACACTTCATGTTACATTACAGCAATCTGTCGGTTCAACGTTGACGGTTTTGTGATGATTTCCTTTTGTAACAATGAATATTGATTTCTATTTTTGTAGAGCAGCGACTGATCCAGTCAAATAACTAATTAAACATAAGCACAAAAGAAACCCTTCAAGGGAATCTGATCTCCATTTCAGGTTCAACATCTCGCTCATTCAATAGCGAAAAGTTGAAATTTACATCAAATCTTAAAATTGTTTATTGTAAATACAGACAGAAGAAAACTTAAATATTAACTATTTATATTAAACCAATGTACATAAAACTAAACTAAGAATATATACTAAATATATCAAATCATTATTTCTAAATCTTAAAAACTTCTGAAACGTGGTTAAAATGTCATTGTTTTGTTGGATGAGCGATTTGTTTTGAATCTCAAAGGTCACGAAAGGTCACGAGCTCTTAACGCGATCCATTTTACGACCTAAACTGAACTGTTAAAGGGATGGAGATATTTAGGGTGTATAGCTTCATCCCTTTTTCTCGCTCGCACGTCTGACTTTTTACACGTCATGGAAAAATAATATTTACGTTTTTGACATTGAGATGAAGAAACCTACTCGAGTTTTATCACACTTGTATTATATTTTAGTAACCATCTGGATACTTTATGACAAGATAAGCCTAGTATTAAGTATACCAAAAAATAATATTCTAAAAATCAGGTTTATTTTGTTCAGATATAACTTTTACTGTCGAAATTCCCCATTCATGGAAGCAAATAATAGTTGCTCGACAATTACAATTCCTGAATAAACGTATTAGAAACTTTATAAACCAATAAACTCAAAGTATTTATTTCAATTACACCATTTACAGGCACTTTTGAATTGTCAAGAAATCTGTCAGAAAACTGATGCTAATTGCACATTCCAAAGCGTATATCTCTATGGAGAAGAATGTGCAACAAACTCCATGGTCACTCTTTTAGTCTAACGAAAGTCTTACGAAAACGCAACCAAATAAATAAAAAATTGAATTTCGTGCATTATTTCGTTTAAGTGTATATTAAAGAGCTAATATTAGATAATTATATCGTTTATGAAAAATCTGTGCCGTATGAATTTTTCCGTCAGAAAATATGAATAAAATATTTCGGCGTGCCAAAAAAATATTGCTTACAATCTGGATTACTTTGTGTTTACGTTTAGTCTTATTTTTTTAGCTACAGTCAATGTCCTAATTAAATGCCTTGGATTTTATCCTCATTATTTGTTAAGGCGTATAGTCCCTTGAAGATCTGGCCGGAATTAAATGCATACACATTACGAGTATCTACTTGTACTGCCCTCTGCGCTCACATAGAGCCCCGATAACATTTAAAACCATTTTGTTTGTAAAATATTAATTGATTTACATATTATGCTATGTACATTCTGAAGAACACTTATTCAGCAATTTTTTCGTGTAAACATATTTCTAAAGATAAAAGCTGTTCGAAAAGAGTAGGAAATACAAGCAAAAAAAATCTTTTTTAAATATTTTTCTTTTTTGCCAAAAGTAGTCATACGAAAAATCATTTGTTAATTATGTTAAATATAAATCGATAATAAATATATTTTTTTCCAAATCCAAACCAAGAATAGGCTTCAGAAAGTCACTGTTTTATGACACTAAATGGGATCAAGGGCCTTAACAAAAATAATTGGTATCTTCAAAATGGCTGCCAACATCATTACGAAGCGATGTCATTTCGCACCATTTTGTATTCGAAGGGTAGCTTATAACATTTGAAAAGTTGTTAAAATATTTGTATGTAAATATCATTAAGAGTAAGTTATTATATTAGTGAAGATTAAAGAAACCAATGTTTTTAAGGAGCTGACAGAAATATTGGTGAACATCAACATTCTAGCGTGCTGTTACTGTGTCATAAAGAACGTTGGTGTATTCCGTCTATTTTGTCATCCTCATTATGTTTCATTCGATCTGTTTCGGATTCAATCGGTAGAAACGATTGGGCGTCATCGTTGAGGTATTATTAAGACATTTGGGAATCCTCGTGGAGACAATCAGTGAGGGTGACCACTTGTGCCCTGATTTAGGCCATAGTCATCAGTGAGAGGGGATGGGTTTTCGCAACCTCCTTCTGCGAAGCAGTCTGCTAGCGAAAGGGAGGGTTACAATAGAGCAATGGGTAGTTCGCTGTACGGCAGTCCGGTGAGGACCGACCGCGAATCTTCGATTGCACCAATCATCTCTAGAATCAAGTCAAGTCAATGCGTTAGTGAACATAGAACCTAACTTTGATGTGCAAAGAACTTAAGAATTTCAATTTCTCGAGCTACCCTAATTTTTTCACCTTCATGGTACCCAATAAGTGGTTCTTTAAACCCACAGTTCATCTGAAAAGCGGCAAACATGTCCAGTGGTGCTATTCTCTATGAAAACGCAGCGCTGTCTCAACGACGAACACCCAAATAGGATACATTGGATTGTCAACCTAATGTACCTACACATTGGATTGTTAATTCAATGTATCCTATTTGGATGTTCGTCGTTACGGCAGCGCTGCGTTTTCTTAGAGTATATCACCACTGATCGATCACGTTCAATAATAGCAGCTTCCCAGATACCAGGCACGCTTGCAACATCATTTATTACAGCATCAGGGATTGTGTCAGCTTATTAGTGCGTCAGCTGTTGTAATATGCCAGAAAAATGACCAATGAAAAAGATTAATGATACCTGCAAAAAAATTCAGTGACAATATTGCAAGTCTAATTCTAAGAAGAAACGTATGTCAAGGAATTATAGTGAAACTAGTAATCCGCCCGAGCTTCGCAAGGGTGGTAGAAATCTTTGATGTTCTCGGGTTATTTTTACTATACATTCTTATAAGGTTTTCGAGTGATGCGTCCAAACCTTCATCATGAATTACTCCGTCAATTGTTGAAAATCCGTTTAATTAAATTGAAATTTTAATCAAAATGACTAATAAAGACTATCATGATTGTTTTTTTTACACTACCCTCAAAGTACAGTTTAAAAGCGAGGAAAGCCACTAGTAGAACGCTAGTATATACATATAACAGGAGAAACTGACTCACATCAACACACAGCCGAAACTAATGGACCTAGAAGCGTGACATTTTGCACTATGCTTCATTTTAAGACGTAAACGAGCACTAAGGCCGTTTATCGTACATTGCAGCAGCGGGCCTCGTCATCGCTCGCGCAAACACAAACATATGGCAATGTACGACGGATCGCCCAACAAGCCGCGCAACGCGCTGCGTCTCTGTAAACACACCCTAAGAGAGGATTTTTAAAAATTCACCATTAATGTGATAAAACGGGTTTCCAAAGTATGAATGGAGAAACCTTATTTCACGCGGGCGAAGCTAGTTGTTATATAATCTTTCATCACCTTTCATATCACGCCTCCAGTTCACATCTGGTTCTTGTATACTAATCACCTCTTTATCTGAAACCGTGTTTTCATGCACGTGTACATTTCATATCACTTGTCAAATCTAATCTAAAAATCCAATCTATTGTTTTTTTATAGTAAAAACTGGTTTTTCCCAAATTTTTTAAGTCAGACTGAATAGGTTACTTCTAGGTAAACGCATTCCATCAACCATTAAGTGAGTCGCTTTCCATCAAGTGAGATAGCGGTCAAGCGCGAACTTATCAACAAAAAAAACCATCTTCGCCTTCTTGGAAGTCGAAAATTATCCCAAGGATACTCTTGGGATAAGAAGTATTATAGCCCTATGTTAAGACACGATCTACCCGTGTACCAAATTTTATCCAATTCTGTTTAGCCGTTTGATAATGAAGGAGTAACAAACTCACATACATACAAACTTTCGCCTTTATATTTTTAAATATTAGCGTGACAAGTACAAGACAAGACACAGCCATCCCTTTTTTTGAGGTGAGAAAGGACTTAATAACTCCTCCCGCGCTGGGTGAAACGAGACTGACAGACTTTACTGACTAATAATAATAATTGTTTATTTCAGGCAAAAAATATTCATATAAAAATTAAATAAACTTGTAAAACTCATTTAAAATCTTGGAGGTATCAATTTAAGTATCTTTAGTCATATATGTATAAAACATAATTACAATTTAAGTACTTAATAGTCTAATGCATTGCGCCATTTTTTGTTCTCGTTTTCTTTGGTGTATAGAAAACCAGTTAAATACAGGACTAGCCAGATTACACTTGTAACCGACTGCTCTAAATAGTGTTACTAGAACCTCTCAAACTTTGCCAAAAAAGATACAACTCCCGACCTCATGACCCTGCAGAAGGGTCGAAGCTTACTGGGGCCAGGGCCTCGGCCCTGGTATGGTAGGCAACATAGGAACGGGGTGGGTTTTTTAGTCAGTAAGAGTTTACACTATCTCCTGCTCTACCCAAGGGCGGGAGTTATCATTGGATGATTTTTACCTACCGAAAAAAAAACCTCATGATTGCGTAGAAGACTAAAATTCACCCGTTTTCATTTACGTTCCAGAGCCATAGTACTCTTTCTAAAAATACCCTGGTAAAGAAAGGTTATGCTAAAAACACAAATCCCTGAAGATATAACCTTTACGTAACCTTCCTCTTAACCCTTAAGAAGCTCTCTAAAAGTAAACCAAATAAATGTAGCAACATTATACGAGGTGACACCTCAAGATTGGCATTGACAAGTCACGAAGGCAGTTACACTCCGGGGTCTTAAAATACACCACTCTCGAGACGGCGCGGCGCTGCGGACGCTTGACCTTTTCGTGTTTTTTTTTTTAGATTTTTCTTTGACACTGTGACGCAAATCGACATTTATTCCTGAACTACTTAATATATTAGCTGTCTATTCTAAAAACGCAACGAGGACGGTCGCTGACAATCGTCGAGTTTGTCAAACGATAGTATAAACTGTCTAATAAATGTCGGTGATGTGTGAAAAAAGCTGTGTTCTTTTTTTAAGTCATTCGTACGAGTACATAAATATGTTTTATTAAGAAAATTTTGAATTTTATTTTACTAGGGAAACAAACAATTGTACATTACATTATGATTTTTAAATACACTGTATGCTAGTAAATCCACAATCAACTACATTTTCAGTTTCTACATGTTACAAGTTCAAATATACAGTTTGGTAAAATGGTTTAAATAAAGTCAATATTAAAACAACAACAACACAATATTTTTGCTTTCCTAAAATATAATAGTTAAATCTACATATACAACGTATAAAATCAAAAACTTTAAACAAGGCACATATTGATATATTTTTTTTTGCTGAATCAAAAATCTTGTATTTCTTATTAAAGTTCAGCTTCAAGCACGTGAAAGTAGAAAATTATCTCAAGGTATCCTATGTCATAACCCAGGACATACTTTATACGTGTACCAAATTTCATCCTAATTCATGCAGCCGTTTGACCGTGAAGGAGTTAAAACATAAAATAACAACCAAACCCGCTTTAGAATATAATAGAATAGAATGCATGTATTTGTCAGAATATTGTACTAAGTTGTTATGTGCAAAAAATATCATAATGTTCTGCCGTTTTCAGCGTACAAATATGGTTTCAAAATTTATTTTATTTATTATTAGAAGCGTACAAATAAGGTTTAAAAAATATGGGTTAATACATTAAAATTATATTATTTATCATTAGAATTACAAATAAATTGTAATAGACATATAGTATACTTTAGGTATTTGAAAACAATTTAATTCTACGCCTAGGGACTTTAAGCAATTATGCACTTTACGAATGGGTCTGAATACAATATTATTAAACAAGTCAAATTCATGTCTGTTTTGGTGTACCTACAAAGAAACAAATTTCAAAAATGTATAGTGCTGGAAGTGGCAGTATTTTATGTTTTTTAATTACAGGAACACAACTATCCAGCGCACGCTGTTTTTCTGAGCCCGAAACACTCTTTCAAAGTTGACAGAATTACCCCCTACTATAATGCCTTCACGCAGACATTCACTGTTGCTGTTATTTTACATTACTAGTATCATCATCATCTTTCTGCCCTTGTCCCATGTTACTTGGGGTCGGCACAACACTTTCTTTTCATCCCTTCTGTCCTGCCAACTGCCATGTTATAACAGACTCCCTTTCTTTCATACCACTTGTCACACAATATTGCAGCCGAAAGACATCCACTGTTGCACAAAGGCATTCTCCAAGTGTCCCCATTGGGTCTCGCGTACATCAGAATCTCACGAAACCTTCCAACGCTGCGTCTTCCGCTACGTGGTCTTCACTCTAGAACCTTTCGTCCGCATTGGCCATCTGTTCTACGAGCATTATGCCCTGCCTTGCCACTTATGTTTGGTGATTCTTCGGGCTATGTTGGTAACCTCGGCACCATCTTGACGATGGTGATGACTTCTCACACCATCCTTTCCTCTTTTCTTTGACCTCCCTCTTCATCTACATATATAGGGTGACTGGTAATTAGTGAACGATACTTAAACACGTGATTGTAGTCATCATAACAATCAACTTTTACTATGGGACCAAACCTGAAATCGCGAAAAAATATTGCCAAGTTCAGTACATTTTGACCAGTTAGGCGAACATAAATGATTTTTTTTTCACGATTTCAAGTTTGGTCCCATAATTGAAATTGTTTGTTATCATGATTACAATCACGTGTTTAAGTATCGTTCACTAATTACCAGTCACCCTATATAAAAGCGAAATACTTACCACTCACTGATAAATCATGAAATCTCAGAAAGTACAACACCTACAAACTTAAAATTTGGCAGGTAGGTTCCTTATAAGGTGTAGACATCCGGCAAGAACGGATTTTACGAAACTCTACCCTTAAGGGGGTGAAAGGGGGTTTGGAAGTTTGTATGGAGAAACCGTTTTTCATACGGGTGATGCCGCTAGCAGAAGCTAGTCCTTTATAATAATAGCGTGACACTGTGATATTACATAATTGTGATCTTCTTCTTTGTCCAACCCTCTTCCCAGTTTAGCTGGGGTCGGGTCTCCTTGTACGTTTGCGCCAGAGCACTCTGTTCTGGCTTGTCTGTGCACTCAGACTCGCTTGCTGGATCTCCTTTTGCATATTTCACCACCAGTTGGTGGGGATATTACATAATTTTGATCACTCTATATTAGTGCGAGTATAGCCAGACTCTGCGTCGGTTGCTAGCTAAATTCTCATTTCCCTGCTACTCGTTATTTAGAGTAGCATATTTATTTATACTCACTCGTACGAACTATAAATTCACTTTAACGAGTTGTTTAGTAAATTACTTTGTTTACGGCAGTTTACGCGAACTTGTTGCTAATTCTAAATGTGTTTTGTTAATTCTAAAGTTCAAGGTTTTTTGCGGGTTTTAGTCTCGTGTTGAATTGCAATGGAACTACGTTGAATCATTATGTTTTGCGTGTTGCAATTATGTCTGGGCTGATGGGTTTTTAGGAAATAAAATGACTTTGGCTCTATCGCAAGTACTATTTGCGCTATTAGTCAACAGTCAAACTTAGTATATTTACCTAAAACAGTGATGGTAGATTTAACGAACAAAATTTTGCTGCCATATTTTTTTTTAGCGTCAAGTGGTGAAAAATATTTAAGAAACGTATATAGAATAAATACAAAGTACTTATGAGTAAAAAAAATTGTCAATTTAGTTTCCAGTTATATCGATTTTTTCGCGAAACTTAGACTAGCCATTAGCTTGATTTTGATAAAACTTAGTAAATTATTTCGCTGGTACTCATACCATGATTTGGTGACCTATGTTAACGCTTAATAATTTCATAAACAATTTTCTCGCCGTTGTTCTTTGTAGAAGTAAATAACAGAGTTTATACCTCCACTAATATCCAGAAACAATATTCTGTAGGGTATAGAAATATTTTTTCGATCACCAACTCCTTTTTCTGCGTCCGGTAATAATGATTAATTTCTTATTTTAATTCTTTAATAATCGGGGAATAAGAATTAATTTGTTGTTTCGTTGTTTGTAAACGAGTCAATGACCTTGTAGGTAGTTGTCGGTTATTGCGTAATAACACCTACAAGTTATTGAACTCGCCCAGCTGACGTTTACTTAAAGAAATTAATTTTGTACGAGTACATGCGTATATTAATTCGAGTTTTTGAAAAAAAGTACTTTGTTTTTTTTTTATTTTATCTTTTCAAATCGATAGTGTTTCATATACCTATACTGTGGTTTCATGTACCGAATCAACCCTCCACGAGATTAAAACGACTAAAATTTAAACAAAGTTTTGTGACATTAACACGCTACATGTATGAATAGGTATAACGAAGTAAGTCCACACTACACCGCTTATCCTGCACGTATGGCCTCGATCCTTATCAACAAACAAGAGATATAGCTCTCACTATGTTTGCTGAAAACCACTCGGGTGCATTGGAACGAAAATATTTGTTTTAGTCAGCTTCTGATAAATCCGAGTGATTCCCGGTGATATGTTGCCCTCAATTCGAAACTTTGCTGTCAGAATTTTAGGCAAATGAGACCCCACGTCTCTCTTTCTTCGAATTAACAAAAAAAAAAATGGGCTTAAATCATCAAATGACTTTTCCTGCTCTTGCTGTAGCGAGAGCTAGTATCAGACTTATACTGACTTATGCCCACCTTATGTCCTTCAATTACCCTTTGCGTTCCAAGGTCGCGATAACTCTTTTAAACTATTCCGCAGTGAGTTGCATATGAAAGTCTGTTGATTTCTTGTTATGGTTGACATGAAAGTTTAACCTTTTTTTCTGAGTATTTTATCTGTAGATATATAAGTAACCTTATCATTATTTCAGCCGAAAGGCATCCATTACTGGTCATAGAGCTCCCCCAAGCGTCACCAAAACGACAAGTCCTGTGTGTCTCGCACCCATTGGATTCTCACTAGAGGTCATCAGTCCACCTTGTGGGAAGTCTTTCTACTTTGCGTCTTCTGGTATGCGGTCATCACCACAGATTATTATTAGGCACACCACGATTGCGGCGGTACGGCGTCGGCGGTTACGGCGTCTTTGAGGAGTGGCTGGAAAGGCGCCACGGCGTCCTCACCTTCCGTATGACAAAGATCCTCACTGAACATGGTAAGTTTGGGAGGTTAGCGTTCCTAATTTAGGCGGAAGAAACACCTTGATGCCATCACTGCGTATACCGCCCGGAGGACGATACGGTGGAGATGTGCCCCGCTTGAGCGGCGTACTGCTTTGTCCTAGTGGCGATCGGCGGCAGGAAAACAATATATTCAAGGTCCTGTAATGCAAAAGGTATCTAATATATGTGTGGTTTTAGACAGTAAAAGTCTGACACGCCTTCCCGCTTCACCCTAGAGCAGGAGAAGTCATAAGATGATTTCCCACCTCAAATAAAAAACTACAAGTTATTATTGTACCAAAAATTTCAAATGGATGTTTCATTACTGTGTGTCCTTAACGTAATTTGCTTATCAAAAACATTAGTTTATGATGATGAATCATGACAAATATGTCCAATGTCCAAAAAATATTGCCAGTCATGATAGTGAAAAAAAATCTGACTCAGACAAAACGTGCGAAATTCTTTCAAACCAGAAAAATCGCGGAACTCGTTGGTCAAAATTTAAAAGAGGTCAAGTGCGAGCTGTTTTACTTCTCTCAAATCTTTTCACGTAATTTGGTTGTGTAAACAAATGCTTTTGAGTCAAAATATTGTGGTTTTCCTGTAGTTTGCCTTGAACCTGATCTTATTTTATTGAGGAGTTTTCCTTCTACTGTTGCAACTTTCTCAAGAATTTGCTAATGGAAGCAAGGTTCCCTTTTATTATATTTGTGTCAACGGTTTTATTGAGTGAGATGTAGGTAATTGCATAAATATTCAGGATTAACTTCATTGACCCAATTTTATTTCGACACTGGAGAAGAATCTTTAATTGAGTTAACTCAATTTTCGGTTTGTTTGTTTCAGAATTTGGGCAATTGCGTCTCGTCTTCGAGTACGATTTTTTTGTTTGTCAAAGTAGCTATGAAATACATTCTCTGTGACAATTTCAACTGTCTACCCATTGTAAAAGCAGATTAACTACAAACGGACTGTAAACAGAGTACATAAATGCTTTAAGGATAATAGTGTTAACACACGAACTTGGTACGACGGATTTGGTCCGTCCGTACCAAGGTCGAGTAAGTTTGGCCCGTCGAATACTAATTACGCTGAGTTACGCTCGACCTTGGTACGGATAGACCATACGAGGGACCAAAACCTTCGTATCAACAAGGGTTAACACTAAAATTAATTATACTAATTACTATCTATCTCATCATATCATAAAGGCTTACTCTCCTCGGATGCGTAGCTTCATAGACGAATATTCGACATTATACGCTTGCTGTACGCCTGCTCATATCCTTCCTACAAAAGTATGAAACTGTCGACGAAGTGACAACGACACGAAGGCACGACGTACACGCCTATCAAGCTACGAGTTTATGCATAGTTAACTGTTGGCCTCTCTTGGAGTCACGCTCGACCTTGGTACGATGAATCAAATCCTTCGATACCAAGTTCGCGTGTGTGTTAACACTTAGTGTATTAACGTATTCGATTTGTATTCGTGATTATTTATACGGATAATTTTTATTTATTTATTAAAGCTTTATGCAATAGTGTACAAAGGCGGACTTAATGCCATTGACATTTCTACCAGTCGACTTTAGGGTGGTGCAGAGACATAATCAGAATCAGAATCAGAATAATTTATTTCAAATAGACCAATTACAGGCACTTTTGAATTGTCAAAATGTCGGTCAGTCCAAAAAAAAGTGAAGCTAAATTGCACGTTCCAAAGCGTAGATCTCTATGGACAAGAACGTGCAAGAAACTCCATGGACACTCTTTTAAAATCATATTATGAGTTACATAAATCTTGGTTACATTTTTCTTGTCGCTTCTATTATGTGAGCACAATGCAATAAGTAATAAAAAAATAAAATGAACTAATTAAAAAAATAGAAATTGAATTGAGCTACTGGCAGCTAAGAGATGACCAGTCCCTACTGACGGCGCCCGTTCACGAGCATGACGCGTGCCTCAGCCCCACTCAGCTCAACCATTTTGAAGGGAACCGAATGACTCAATAACACGTGCCATCATCAGCGAGACATTTGAGTGAGCATGACAAACTCTCAACTGCCATGCTTTTAATGTCAAACAAGTTGTAACCTATTAAAATAAAAATGCTCCATGGTACTTCACATTCACAAATAAAAAAAAAAGTGCTTCTACATTATACAATCTTATTGTTTCCAATTACAAAAAGTAATAAGTAATTGATCACAAGCTCCATTACAATAAACCAATAAAATAATGAAAAATAGTATATATAAAAAAAAAAAAACGAAAACAACAATACAAAAAGGGGCCCCCGCATTTCTTCCAAACTAATTTGTAGGCAAATGTGCCTGTGACTGTGGAGCAGGACCGGCATTTAGCCAAGCATTTTTATCAAGGATGTAATCTTCCAATTTATAATATGCTTGTCTACATAGTGTGCGTTTAATGCATGTTTTAAATTTCGACTCATTTAGATTTTGAATTCCAAGTGGGATTTTATTATAAAATTTTACACAGTAGGTAACCCAAAAGAACTATGTACTTTAGCCAATCTGAATCGAAGTTGATCTAATTGGTTCCTATTCCTAGTATTAAAATTGTGCCTGTCACTTATCTTAGTAAAAAGATGAATATTTTTCCGAACATACATAATGTTTTCATAAATGTATTGACAAGGGACCGTCATGATGTTTATTTCCTTAAATAGTTCCCTAAGAGAATCGCGCCTGCGAAGATTATAAATGGCTCTGATAGCTCTTTTCTGCAGAATAAAAATAGACTCAATATCTGCAGCCCGTCCCCATAGTAAAATACCGTAAGACATTATGCTATGGAAGTAACTAAAATAGACTAGTCTCGCGGTATCGACATCTGTAAATTGACGGATTTTTCTAACAGCATATGCTGCTGAACTAAGCCGACCTGCCAGAGATGCTAAATGAGGACCCCATTGTATCTTCGAGTCAAGCGTGATCCCTAGGAAAACCGTGTTCTCGACGAATTCAAGTTTCTCCTTGTTCAATACTATGTCGGATTTATTACTTTTAACATTAGGTAACGCAAATCTTATGCACTTAGTTTTTTTTCCATTTAACACTAAATTATTAACAGTGAACCAGTTGTGGACTTGCTGTAGAGAGTTGTTTACGTCATCAAGGTTTGTGGAACGTCTATTGATCTTAAATATTAACGACGTATCGTCAGCAAACAATACAATGTGCGGCTGTTTTTTTAATAGGTGCGGTAGATCATTAATATATACTAAGAAGAGGAAAGGACCCAATATTAAGCCTTGTGGAACACCCATTTTGACTTTCAAACCCTGAGAATTTGTACCGTTTATTTGAACTTGCTGTTGCCTGTCATTTAAATATGATTTCACCAAGCTGAGTGCAAGTTTACCAAGCCCATAATGTTGTAGTTTTAAAAGCAAGGTCTCGTGATTAACACAATCGAAAGCCTTTGAGAGGTCACAAAAAATCCCTATCGCATCGGCTTCCTCCCACGCTGCAAATATATGTTTTAATAAAGTGACACCAGCGTCAGTCGTACAACGTCCTTTGGTGAAGCCATACTGCTGATCATGAAAAATTTTATTGCTGTTAAAATGGTAAAGCATTTGATTAAGCATAACTTTTTCAAACACCTTACTGAAAACTGGCAATACCGATACAGGTCTGTAATTATTAGTGTCACTATGGTCACCGGATTTAAAAAGTGGTATAACCTTACTGTACTTCATTATATCCGGAAAGACTCCTTGGTCCACACACAAATTAAATATTAAAGCTAAATATGGTGCTATGGTCTCAATTATGGATGTGCATACCTTAACAGACATTCCCCACAGGTCCTCAGTTAATTTGATTTTAATTTGCCAAAAAGCCTATATAACCGTCATAGGGTTTATATGTTTGAATTGAAATTCAACCGGACAGCCTGGCAAGTTTGACTTCAGTAAAACTATAGAGGCTTCAGGGGAGGAATTTAGAGTTTCCGTTGTTCTAAGAGGTATATCATATCAGTGAAATAATTAACAAACTCTTGAGCTACTTCTATGTTAGAACTTATGGGACCATGTGAAGTCTCCAGTAAGAAATCCGTGTTGTGTACTTTATTCCTACCAGTTTCACTATTAATAACTTTCCACACTGTTTTTATTTTATTGTCTGCCGATTTGATCTTTTTGCTAATGTACAGGGCCTTCGCTGCCTTGCAAATCTTTCTGAAAAGTCTAGAATATCTATTAACATATTTATTAAAGCTTTCAGTGTTGAAGAATGGCTTAAGGCCGTATAGCTCATATAGTCTTTCCCTACTTATACTAATACCTTTAGTCGCCCAGTCACTAAATACAAACTTAGGGAAAATACTTTTCGACTTCTTTTCAAAAGCTATATTAAACTCATTAAGTACCACAGAAAATAAATTATCATAAAATTTATTAGCATCATCAATATTATGGCCCAGAATATTTAACTTATTTTGTAAGTTATTATTAAATTTTGTTAATTTGCCTATTGTAATTGGCCTAAATTGAACTTGAGTTTTTTCCAAGGCTGCTTGAGACTTAAAAGTTACCGTTTGTCCACTATGATCAGACGGAAGATAATTTACTATAGCTTTATCTAAATAATCACAATTGCAGAAAACATTATCAATACAAGTTGCAGAGATTGGAGTTACTCTAGTTGGTTCAGTAAAAATATTAAACAAATTAAATGATTTAAAAAGGCTTAAAAATCTACTGCTCGTTGAATTATTGTCCAAAATATTAATATTAAAATCTCCACAAATAATTACAGTTTTGTTACTATCTGCAAGTTTCGCTAAAATATCTTCCATGGTTGATTCAAATAGACTAAAGTTTTGAGGGTTCGGGGGTCTGTATACGCACACTATAACATGCTTATCCAGCTCTAAACAGGACAGTTCAATGCAATGTTCTGTTGACAAGCTAACTATGTCTTTACGTTGCTTAAATTTTAAGCATTTTTTTATTAATATCAGGGACCCACCACGCAGCATACCTTTACGGTTAAAACAACTTCCCACATTATAATTTTCATAACTAAGTAGCATTTGGTAATCCTTCAACCAATGTTCACTAAAACATACTACATCAAACATTGTTGTTTCTAAAAACATTTCAATTTCTAATAATTTGGAAGAGATACCCTGAATAGATACGCTGTATCCCTGGTCGACTTCAAATGTTCAACAAAAATGTTGGTGTCAAAAAAAATAAACTTGTCACTGTGGTGACTTACTAAAAAGTACATATGCTTGTTAAGCATGTGAATATAATTATTTTGTCTATTTGACAAATGTTCATAATATAGTAGGTGCACCTTAATGGTAAACAAACGAAACAAATAGAAAACTAATACAATATTAAATACATACATACAAATATCCAAAATTATTTTGAGAAACGTATCCACCAAATCAACGGTGCGATGAATCTAGCAGCTTCTTGCGAATGTGTTCACGTGCCTTAAAGGATTGGATGCCATCCTGATGTTCAACGGGAGCACATTCCAAAGAGAGATCGCCTGTAGAAGGAAGAATGGATAAACCGAGAGCGATGTGAGGGACAGCGTATTGTTGAATACCGTAATTAGAGACACAATAGAAAGACAATAGGTGTGCGGACGCCGGCGTCCTCTCGGGGAATAATGAATTAAATGATTATTCGTAGATCGAAGATATTTACTGTGGTCTGAACAATGGAACAAGTGAATTTGAAAAGTAAGATAAGAAGGAGAAGAAGGCTTGTTTAGAAAAAAAAAACAAGGATAGTCAAGGCCCTTAGATAATACATTTGAATGTTGAATTTAAGTGCACAAACGCATTTTAAGTTCCTTCACACTGCTATCCCAAGTAAACAGTGGAATATTTTAGAATCACAGTTATCGTCTTAACTTTTTCTCAGTGAACTTGTTTTCCTAGAATTGTTATAAATGTTTTAAATAACAATGCCACGCGTCCGGGATCAAGTATGTATGAATAGTGATTAACTGGGTTATCAGTTACAGAGGTGATTTTTTAAATATTATGATGGCTTGTGTTTTACTAATATTATAAAGGCGAAAATTATGGGCCGAAGCCTACTGGGGTTAAGGGTCGGCTTCTGAAAAGAAGGCTCGGCCCTGGTATGAAAGACAACGAAAGAATGGGGTTTTTTTTTGGTAGGTAAAATCATCCAATGACAAATCCCGCCCTTGAGTGGGGCGGGAAATAGTGTCAGACTTTTACTGACTAAAAACCTACCTTTCCGTTCCTTGCCTTTGTCCCGGGGCCTGTGGTGACATTCTCACATAACCTTTGGCCCCAGTAGGCTTCGGCCCTGCTGGACCCCTACAGTTTGCTGACAACTCCTTGAGGCGCGCGGGAACAGTGCGCGCCGTAGACGACCTGAGCTCGGACCGGTCTGTTACCGGACGGACGGACAGCGAGCTACCCATTGCCCACCGTCCGCGAGCCCGCGCCTACGGTGGCCGGAAGTCGGGATCGGAAACCCGGCGGCGGCGGCGGCGTGTGCGCCTTTGCCTAATGCGGTCGGCCTCCTCCTTTGCTAGCATTACTGCTTCGCAAAAGGAGGCGACCGCCTGCCACTCCTCCTCGCTCCGGAGCATGGCTTGAACCAAGCCCCAGCGCAAGAGATCGCCGCCGATCGCCCCCACGAGGACACGGCGATGCTCTTCCCAAGCGGGGCACACCTCAAGGAATGGGGTAGGTTTTTAGTCAGTAAGAGTCTGACACTATCTCCCGCTCCGCCCCGGAGATGTCATTGGATGATTTTACGTACCATAAAAAAAAAAAGTACACAAATCAAAAGTACCACGGGAATTTTTGAAAGAGATAACGTGGTCCTAGAACGGAAAGGGCCAGTGAAGGACACAGTACTTCCCGTTGACCTAGAACCCTGAAATCTGGTATGAAGCAAGGTGTTATAACACAAATGTAAGAATAAATTTGAAAATTTGTAGTTAAGTCACACTAAAAAAAACTTTTTTCTATTCGGAAAAATCTTCAAGACTTGATTTGGGAATTGAAATATTTACATAAGTTAGTGTGTGCGAGTCTGATTCAAACTTGCCTAGCTTTTCCATTCTCGGTAACAAATTTTATAAAGTTGATGTCAAAATGTCAAATGATAGGTCACCTAGCCCTTTGGATTGGTAATTCTTCTCGCCTGCTACTTCTTCAAGTATATTAAAGGTGAAGAGGGGTAGACAAATGCTCATGGTTATCAGCTAATAAGAACCCTTTAAACGTCGTCTATGGGCGGGTTTCTGAATTGAGTATTTTGAGTTAAGAACGTCTCAAACCATACTTAAAAGCCAAATTTTGACAGATTTACAGGCTAAAGTAGAGTTTGAGTAATTCTCAATTTCAAATGCTTAAATCAGAAATCGGGGGTAAGTCCTGCATTAGAAACTTTAAAATAACTTCTCCCACTGTAGGTAAAGCGAGTGGGTCTTTTAGAATTTTACTGACTAAAACCCGCCTGTGTTCATTCAGTTGCTCTTAGCGTTCCATGGCTACGATTAGTCTTTCGAACACGCTCGCAGTCCTAGCAGACACTGGCGTAGCCCTAGTGCCCGTCCATATTGTTAACAGCTCTTTGTAACTCGCTTGGAACACAATGGACCGTTGATCCAGGTTTGATCCCTATCAGACGGCGAGCTATCCATTGGTCGCTGTTTGCAAGCTCGAGCCTACGGTGGTCGGGGGCGGTTTGCGTCTTGGTGTCTTATCCTTCACCACGCCTGAACTAGGGCCAGACGTGAAGGGTCGTCGCCGTGATCGCCTCCACAAACACGGACGAATTAACTGGCAAAATCAAGTGGTTTATATTTACTAAGCTTTTCAGCTTCCTGCCTTTTAATCTATTTGTTGGATGTGGGCCAAGAAAATAGTGAAGTAATGAAAGGAGGGAATGCCCTCAAGAAGCTCGATGACCGAGGAGAACCCAGTAACTCTTCCTCGCTATCTCTCTATCGTTGGCTAGGCTTCATTGTAGTTAATTTATGCTTTTGTGTTACGTAAACCTATCGTAAAATTATTATTATTTTTACTTCAATACATAGTCGTGCATTTTTTGAAGAGCCTGTGTGATAAAAAAAAAATTGTCACACAGCTTGGCACACTTCGTCTTCTGAGGTCAGCATAGCTTCCATCAATACTCCAATGGCATTTTTCCAACTTATCCTAGACTTCCTCATATTTGGTAGACCAAATGGTACAGAGTTACAGACAGATGAATCATTATCTCTGATTAATGGACAATTTGATTTAACAAAATACTTTATTTTTTGTCCGTTGTGGGCGTGGCTTACCAAAAAATATATCACGCGATGCTAATATAAATGTTTAAATTATAGTGTTGATGGAATTACCAGTTTGTCTGGGAGTATATTTAAAATAATATATTGAACTTAGCGAGAGTTGTCTGATGTGTTTTTCGAGCACACAGTCTCGGTGTTAAGGGATAGATATATGATTTTTGATGATTTTAAATCACATTTATACGGCTAATGCATGTTATAAAAAAAAAATATGTTAAGCTAAACTAATAATTTTATATACTTACGAATATTTTCATTTTTTATTATTAAACTTGGTGTGATTTATTTTCAAAGTTATGTCTGACACAGATAAAAAGCAATGGATCAAGCAAAAACCATTGGTTGTATTTTTATCAAGCTTTCACATACTAAAAGATAATTTAACTATCAATTTTTTGATATACGGATTTTATTTATTTTTTGTCATATTATTATTCGAATAATCTTGATGCGCGGGGAGTGTCGCTAGCTCCTTTTTGTTCGCTCAAGGTCGCTGGCTTTTAGTGTCGCCATAAGAGCTTAATTAATTTAAAATGGAGACTTTCTCTCAGTTCAGCTAACCCTATTGAATAACTTTATCATGAAATAGCTATTCATTAGGGTAAGACAAACTGAGAGGGTTATCGTGATCATGTTAATGATTATTAATTATTAATTTAAATATTAGTAAAATTAATTACGTAAATCAATACGACTTGAAATCGATACGAAGATTTAATCAACTTACAACTTGACAGTGACCTGTACAATATAGAAAACTTAAAAATATTTGAATTTCGCTCCAGAGTAGCTCTGGAGCACATCTCGACTATTTTCAGTGGAGTGACGTGAAATTTCTGGCCTATTCCGGCAAAACACAGACGATTGTCGCCCAAAGCACGTGTTTTTTTTGAGAAATTGGGTCCATTTATTACCTCTGGGCGATTACCTCCGAGGCTATTTTGCCAAAAATAAAGTATCGATACCATTTTTATTAAACTCTATATTTTACTTTATTTCAAATTTCGAACACCCTTAATAAAAAACCTATATATTTATTCGGCACAATTGTGAGTTAAACTCGGTAAATAAGTGGAAAATTTAGATGTACTTGTACCAAGGTATGTGTTTAGGTATGTATTTATAGACACTCTACCAGGTACCAGTTTGACTAGTTTTCACTTTTAATATTCATATTAGTTGTAAGTAAACTGAAGCTAAACTAGTTCATAGCTGGGTGTGCTACGAGGCTAAGAAATAGGTCTACAGCAGATATAAATAATAGTGTGTTTAGTATGCAAGTATTATTTATTTAAATGTAGGTATATAAATACACATAAGAAAAAGTTAAATTTTTTAACATTTAAAAAATACTCGTACTAATAAACTGGTGCTTGACTCCGATTCAACAATACAATCGTTGATGGTGAAGCACATTAATTTTTAGGAATCTACTCTCTCTAGCTTTAAAAACACTTAAATTATAATGGGACGGAATAACCGCAATTTTCTGGTTGGAAGGTAAGTTTGTTATGTTTATTGGTATAGAATAAAGCCAATCACACTTTCTAGTCTAGAATTTTCCTCTACTAAAGAAGAAAATCTAATATTATCAAGAAACAGCTCACCTCCCAGAGACATCGCGGCACCTACGTTGGTCCATAAATTATATTTTTTACGATTTACGCGAGTTTTCTTGTATCCACGTAAATTTTCATAATTTTATGTTACGAGGGTAACATTAAATGTTTTTCATTTGATTGTGACAGTTCATGTGAAATCGTTTAAAAAATATAACGTATTGTCCCTATTTTCATCCATCTCCGAAATAAATGTTCCCTGAATTGAGATTTAATCGTTTTTAGGTCAACGTTCCGTGAGAGTTCGGGGAAAAGCGATGAGGACAAGTCATGACGCAATTTTAACAAGAAAAACGCTTTCTCTGTGTCAATGCCATTATATTTTAACAGGAGAATCTTTTGTAGAGATTTATTCGTATTTTCTGTATTTTTTGAGGTTTCTTCATATAAATGATGGAGGATTTGCGGGCAGATTCCTTTTAACTTATATTTGTGTTGTCATTTTTATTCGTTTTGAGAATCGTAAATGTAAAAAATTACTTGGACTGTATTTAAGCGTGTAATCATTTCTCGTAAGTATCAACAATTTATTATATTGAGGGGAAGTCATTATTATATTTCTTGTTAGCGATGATAGTAGCAGCGTATATTTAATGGCAGTTTCCAGATTTAGAAAATAATCTACTGGCATTATGAATTATAATAAAAATGCTCCGTTTTTACTAGATTCTACTATCCTCATCATTTTAACAGAAACACGGCCGCTATTGGACGTAGGTTCACCGCAACTGATGCCACAAATACCTGTACCTCTACCATGAGTTTTAAGCAATAGTATTCGTCGCTACTCGATATCGACGCCGTAAATATTTTGTATGGCAAATTTTGGTTCTGCAAGTGACCGCTAGAGGCGCTGCAAAATTTGCCACTATTACTTAAAACTCATGGTAGAGGTACTGTGCGTCCGTGTCTCACCAGGTTATCTGTTCACCTTGTGGGAGGTCTACCAACGCTGCATCTTTCAGTACAAGGTTATCACTTCAGAACCTTTCGGCGTCATCAATTTTCTTTTCATCAACTTTCTCGATCTGCGAGCAATATGCCATATCCACTTCAATGTACGTTAAAAACTTTTGAGTCACCTGTGCCGGTTGTTTAAAAACAACCAAGTCAAAATTCTCCAGGTCTACTTGACAAAGATATAAAATCTGAGGTTCTAAACAATATGAACATATTCTGTCAGTTGTCAAAAGTATGAAATTATATCTGCTTACATTTACATGGCTAGACTACAATTGATTATCGCGTTTGTTTGTTGGAAGTTATATCTGGAACTAAGCGAAGTGAGCACGGCCCAGCTAGAAGAATATAAAAAGTTAGTCTTAGAGCTGCTAAACCGGCCTGCTAAGCGTAGCATTTCGACCGCTTTTGTCAATTCGCGTTGGTCCAAAAGTTAAAATTACTTATAATTTTGGCTTTTTGTCTATGATCTTTTTTTCTACAATGTCACTTTATCCGCTGTACTATCATGTTATACTGGCTACTCTTTCTATTGAACAAAAATTAAATTATTGTTAAGATAATTTCTCAGACAGAGGAGCTTGTGGTTAAACAATAAAAGCAGAGCTGATCAATTTTCAAAAGAGAAAAGAAAGAAAAGAGACAAAAGAACGAAAAGAGAGAAAAGAAAGAAAAGAGAGAAAAGAGAGAAAAGAGAGAAAAGAGAGAAAAGAGAATGAAAAGAAAGAAAGGAAAGAAAAGGATGAAAATAATGAATAGAAAGAAAAGAAAAGAGACAAAAGAAAAATCCATTTATTTGGACTTGACACGTGAAACTAGGTAAATTGCTTGGTTTTAACTCGTAACGTCTCAAAGCAACATCAATAATCTTCTGAAGGTCACGGGCAGAGAGCATAAACCTCATCTATATCAAATTATTTATGTCTTGTATTCTAATTATATCTGTTTGAACTTCATGATTAAAATACTTGCAGGGCTGCTAGTCTTTCATTTTTAGTTTAAATTACTCTAAAATATTCGATAATGATACTCAGCGACCGTGTCTAATGGTGACAATATCGCGTTTAACAATAATTTAATACCTGATATTCTCTTTGAAGTTAGTCGCCATTGTGTAGGTAGATTGGAATTCAGATAATTTTGATTAGTCTATAAAACATAAACTGATCGCTTAAGTATGGTTTTTCCCTTGATGAAAATAGGTAGATACTTTATTTAGGATTTTAATGATCCAAGCCATATTGTATAACTCTACTCTTGCCTAGGGTAGTCTCGGCTTTTCTTGGCCGTCCCTGGCCGCTTTTGGTGGCCGTAGGCGAAGGGTTGACGACGGTGAGCCAAGGGTAGCTACGCCGTCCGTGGTTTTACGTGCGCTCACTACTTCAAATGATAGTAAGCGATGATGGAGCATGCTTGCCTAGAAGTAACCTATACACTCTTGACTAACCAGCCTTATAATGTTACCACTTACTAGGCCTCCTCTGACGGACTGGGCTGTATTTAGGGTTGACATTGGTAAGAAAAAAAAGTACTTTGCACCAATATAAAGTACAAATATTTTTCTTAATTCTTTTTGCAGTTTGTATCAAATTAGTATCTGTTCTTAACAATTGCACAACAATATTTTTTTTTTAGATTCAGCGCCAATTGATAAATTTCGTTTAGCTAAAAAATACTTGCAGCTAAACTTTTCAAAATTCCAAAGAAATGAAATCATGTGAAATAAAGTATTTTCAAGTAATTTATTGTTCATAAAGTATTAAGTACAATTACCTGAAATAAAGTACTATATTTATTATAAAGTACGGGCGGCAATCCTAGCAGTAATCCACCATGCGGGCCTAGTGAGGGTTGGTGACTGTCTCATGTCTTCGAATTTTTGGTTCTTGAACATGCTTTTCAGGTAGAGTCCTTACGATGTTTTCATTCATAATTTCAAGAGCAGTGTAATAAAATAAATTACACAAAGTAAAACGCCCGCCTGGGTTTAAAACTGTGACTTACACTGGGCCACCACTGCTCTAGGTCGCTCTGCCCAAGGTTGTAGCTATCAGGAAACTAAGAGTCTCTAAATTCCATACCTTAGCTATATGCAAGATGCCTCGTATGGGTAGGATGTTCACATAGTTCACCCTACTCCATTTACCGGTGTGTAGATGTCAGCAAAAGGAGTGATATTTAGAGGCAATCTTTTGTAAGTTTTGACATTTAAAAGTTTTTTATTGTATAATAATAAGTTAGAGTTAAATTACTTAATAGTCTTTTAGGCTAGATTGTAATTAATTATTAAGAAATTAGTTCTTAAAAATAAAGAAAAAAAAATTAAAAATTACTGGGTATTCTACACAAATTTTATATTTAAAGATATAAATTTTACTATTAAAAACTGGGCAAGTGCGAGTCAGACTTGCACACTGAGGATTCCGTACAACTATTTGTAATATGTAAATAGTTCAATTCTCGAATCGAGTCTCGAAGATTTTTCCAAATCGAAAAATGTTTTTTTTTTTGTGACGTGACCACGAATCTTCAGTTTTCTGATTTTTTCCTATACTTGTGCTATGAGACCTTGCTCCATACCAAATTTCAGGATTCTAGGTCAACGGGAAGTAGGTACCTACCCTATGAATTTTGATTCCCTTGAGAGTGGCGAAATATGCATTTTCCGCTATATAAATGGCCATGTCTTTTTTTTCGTTAACTTAGAAAGTTGATTTTTTCACAGCTTCAGGGGACCGCTTATGGGCGTATATGGTTTTTTTAATTTAAACTCGATAACTCAACGCGATCTCGAGATAAAGGATCTTTATAGACAGACGGAAAGACGAATAACGAAGTGATCCTATGAGGGATCGGTTTTTTTTTTGAGATACGAAACCCTAAAAAAGAAGAAATATAAACTTGAAACGGATTCTTGTTTGGGAGATTAATGAAGACATTGCAAGACAGAAACCGATTCTGGAAAAGTAAAATTGTATTTTAAAACCCGTATCTTCACGCTTGATACGCCGCTTAACCTCCAGGCTTATCACAAAACATTACAGACACCTACTTATTTTTTTAATAACAACTAAAGTAATAATATAAATAATAACTTAATAATAATATAAATACCTACTTGCCTACTCATTTATCAGCCGTTAAACCGTTTAGAAATTTCCATTACATTCTATTGTATCAAGAAACGTTATATTATGTTGTGAAATAATAAATAAAACATTCTGCTCTATTTCTTTAGTACAAAATCGTTCGATTTTATTGTAATGTACAAACTGTTGCACGTGAATCCAGTTAGAAACACATTTTATATGAAAACTAGAGACTTTGCCCGCGTGATAGAAGAAAATGATTATACTAATCACTTACGTAAAATTTAAAACTCAAAACTTGAGTAAAAGTAACTATTTAAGTAACAGTTTGTATTCTATAGTTAAGAAAAATTTAAATTTTGAGTGAAGATTTCGAACGTCAAGTAATGACTTTATAAGAAATTACTTAGCAACGAGTGATTACTTCTTTATAAATACGGGTGTTAGTCTATGTCACTCAGCGATAATATATCATTCTATTGGTGACAGAATTTTTTAATTTGGTCTTGTAGCTTTGGAGTTTCAAATCATTCCTCTTTATCATATTTGTACAAATATCGTAGGTGTCAACTATTTCTTTAGGGTGGCTAATTATTATCTTTTAAATTACCGCTCCAGGGTAAAGGGCGTGTCAGAAGCCTTTTGACTGGCCTGTTGGTCTAGTGATTAGTGGTCCTAACTGCTATGCCGGAGGTTGTGGGTTCGATTCCCATCCAGGACAAATGTTTGTTTGATGAGCAGATCATTCATGTGTCAAGGTTTAATTTATCTATAGTATGTATGTATTTAGAAATAAATAAGTATGTTCATCAGTTGTCTAGTACTCATAACACAAGCTCTGCTTAGCTTGGGTCTAGACGGCGTTGTGTGATAGTTGTGGAATACAATATTATTATATTATACTTTTACTGACTAAAACCCAGTCCTTCTTTGCCTTGTTTTCCAGGACCCCAGGGTTCCATTTCAGACGACTCACTTACGGTTCAAAATCTTTAAACAGTTTACAATCCCGCGAGATAAATGAAATCTAACGGTATTTACAATTTTACCGTGACATATATAAATTCATTTATCCTCATCCTGCTTGCTAACAGGAAACAATATGTTTACATCAAGTACACACATATTATGGGAAATTTTGCAGATAACAACATAAATATTGTAAAACAGGATAAAACACAATATTAGTTTAATTACAGCATCCACAACATTGTTTATTATTGTTCCTTTTTTCAGACATTACTATGTGAATAAACTAGTCGCTAAGGACAATGGGCAAAAATGTATGGAAGCTGGTACACCCCTCCAATAGCAATGAGATATATATCGATAGATAGGTCTTTTTAACTAGAACAACATTTACTACGACAGCTTTGTTGAAAGGTTTGTCCGTTCTGAGCTTTAAGTAAAAAACAAAGGTTAGGTTAGGTTAGGTTAGTCTAGCTTAGGCACCAATCTCCCACAGTATGTGAGATACTGTGAGATACTGTGGGAGACTGGTGCCTAAGCTAGACTTTTGGCCTGTATTTCAGGTCACCAAATCTTTCCCTCTTTAAATATATGTGATTACAACATTGCGTCGTCATTAATCTTTGATGATACCTTTATTTCGTGTGGGAAAATGATCAAATAACTTCTTTCGCTCCACCCAGAGGGAAAGCTGTTCTTTTTTAAGATTTTTCACTACACCAACAAGGACATATCGGTTTTCTCACAATGACTTCCTTCATTAAGAACAGTGGTAGGGCAATAAAAAGCAACTCAATGTAAATCAAGTCATAGACGAAGTTGGGGCCTCTTTCAAGAAGCCATAGGAATTGGGGTCATTACTACTCTCTGCACAATAATGTGCCCCATGTTAATACATGATTGGAATAACCCACGACCTGGAAGTAGCATAACCCATCCACATTACACAACTTAGCCTTATAAAAACTATACCAGTGTAACCACTCTCATCTACTTTCAATTACCTATAACAACAAAAACACATGCCCACATAATATTTGATAAGCTACTTACTGTCGTTACATGTACGTTGCGTAACTGCAACTATCGTATAATACCGTGGAACGTCACTATAATACGTCAAGTGCGTTGTGTAGGAGATTATGATAAGGGGCTTTGACTTTTTATTAGACAAATTGCTAGTAGTCTCATAAGAAGACTTAAAGTCACCCAACACATGGCCGTTGGGGCCGAAGGGTTCTGGAGTTGCGGCCGCGTACCGGAAGGCGCAGCGTTGGAAGCCTCCCACAAGGTGGAACGATGACCTGGTCAGGTTCGCTAGAGTCCGATGGATGTGAGATGCGCAGGACCGACCATTGTGGCGACGCTTGGGGGAGGCCTATGTCCAACAGTGGACGTCTTTTGGCTGAAATAATGATGATGATGAAATTGCTAGTATACCTTTGATAGGTAATTATTTATTTTGACAGAAAATGAGATGGCATAGCGGCCAAGCGCAATTCTATCAACAATAAAAAAAAAATTGAATTTATTACCCAGATCAGAGGCCCTACCACGAGCTCTTAACGCGATCCACTTGACGATCTAAATGGTGTACAGCTCAGTCCCCTTTTCTCGCTCGCACGCCTGACACTTTAACTCGTAATGCTAAGGCCCCTGAATCAATCAGTCATCGAATCAGAAATGAAAATATCTGCAAGAGAACCAATGTTACCGACCGACATAGCCTGAAAAATCGCCAAACGTTAATCGTGGGCTATGTCCCACCTTCCATCATGCATCACTTGCCATGTTACCTATTCACATAGGGAACTAACGACAGTGTCAGCAGACGGCGTTGCCGTGGTCGAATACTGGGCTAGGCTAAGAATTTAAGATGAAAAAAAAAAACTAATTTTAACGCTAAGAAGAAGTTGCAGTGGGCAGGGTACATTGCTCGCAGTACCGATGGACAATGGGGCCGAAAGGCTCTAGAGTGGCGGCCGCGTACCGCAAGGCGCAACGTTAGAAGGCCTCCGACAAGGTGGACCTATGGATCTAATCGAATGTCTTGGCAATCCGATGGATGCGACCTGTGACTTTTTGGCTGAAATAATGATTATCCAGATCAGCCAAGGCACAAACGAAGCCTTGGGAACCATGTCTTCCACAGTTTTTTTATCTCGTATCGCCATGTGTTTTAATATTTATTTGTGTTCCTATTCTATCCTTCTGTCCTGGCTGTAGGGATGTAATATATGTCGGCACTCTTGTACCATTCCATATTCGGTCTTCTGCTACAAGCTGCAGAAAACGTTATTAGAAGTTATATGTTTCTGGTTAAATCATTGGGGTTCGAGTTCTTGCCTAGTTTTTAGGACATCCCAAAGCGGTTGGTTACCCCTTGATTAGAATGTGCTGAATTGAAAGAATTGAAACAACGTGAATTTTATTATAAAGACAGCATTAGTAATATCGATAGCGATCCTGAGCATCAACACCGGTCCGTAAAAAAGTGGGTGATCTTCCCTATCCTGGATATCGGTTGACAATAGTGACCTAGAGAATTTTTGTGTCTCAATGACCCAAATTAGACAATTAAACGCTAGGTAACAAGAGCGGATGTAAAATACTAACGTCAGCAAGTCAAGTGCATGCGAAGTTGACGTAATTTGACATAAAAACCACATTATAGAAAGATACAGCAGTAGGATTACTTGTACAGAAGCAGTTTCTACCAATAACTGTGCATAACTTCGAATGATTGTGTAGAATGCATACAAAGCTAAAGACTTCAGTATTCTAATGGTAGAAGGTAACGGTTCGTAGGATTATAGTCGTTGGGATCCATTTTAAATACAGTGTGTCGAGCTGTATGAAGCCGGTTCCCAGGACTTGCGTCACCTGCTATGCTGCTCGTCCGGGACCACTACTTGTGTTTTTCCACCACAGAGCTGTATGAGTTAACAAATACTGGTACAGAAAAAAAAAAAACTCGAGTCCAACGACATGAAAACGAAAAGTATTCATTAGGAGTCTGAGAACATATTTTTTCTTTGTGTGGAAGGTATTGAGATTCCTCGAGCATGATTCGATTCTACTGTCTCCCTTTAAGTAACGGACTCCCAGACTTACTGCAGGGTTCCATCAGCATTGGATTCATATACCAAACAGTCGAGCTAGGCTCTCTCCACCATATTATGCATGCTTATGGAAACATTCAAAAGGTAGAACTCTCTGTCAGTATACACTATGTTTCCTACCACCATGACAGGTCTGCCTTCAAAAGCAAAAGTGCACTGGCAACTTCTCAGCTCGCTTGCTTCATCATAGACCTTACCCATCGCTTCTATCTGGACAGATGAAGGTGAAGGACGGGCTTATCATGGATAGGAAAACTCGACACGTGTATGAAATTCTAGTTCAATACTTTTATGATTTCTGATCTTCATGCATTGTTGCGCACTTCGACACATGTTGTGCTAGTTTCTACTTTATTTTTTTCACCTAGATTTCTTTTACCGACAATCTAGTTAATTCTGCCTATCTGTCATAATTTATAATATTCTTTTTTTAAATATGTATTACGTATTAGCTGTGTCATCTAATTAGAATGTTACATAACTAAATCAATTATCTGTCTAGGCTTTTATTTGGTTATTGTGATGGAATTTCTCATGGATGTCCACTGAGGGTGGACAAATGGGTCTGTCAGATTTTTCTGACTAAAACAA
Source organism: Leucania comma (assembly GCA_958295575.1). Lineage (NCBI taxonomy): Eukaryota > Metazoa > Arthropoda > Insecta > Lepidoptera > Noctuidae > Leucania > Leucania comma. The sequence goes on along the minus strand of OY282477.1, from coordinate 13,097,583 downwards.
TCCTGGTTTTTCCTCGTACATTTGCATCGGAGGCTGTAGTTGCGGTGTGAGTCCCCTATCCTGTAGTGTCCGTAGTGACAAGAAATCTCCTATACGTCTAAGAACCCATCTCTGCAGAGCCTTATCCCAGGCTCTTCTACTAAATATCAGTCGATTCCGAGTTAAACCAAATACAGCTGAGTAAGAAACTAGACTTCCGGTCAGAAGGCCTGGTTCCTGACTACCTGCAACAACTACGATTTTGAAATGCCAACCAGGATCAAAGCCCTAAAGTGCTTACAATTTAAGCAGGAGGAAACTAGATAATACGTTAAGATGCCCACCCATCCACAAACCGGCCTCAGAAAGCGTTGCTTAATCTTAGAGATACCTTCCGACCTCTTCGACGGCTGATTATTTATTAAATACTTTATTATTATACACTTCATAAAGTAAACAGGATAAAAATTTGCAAAACAAGTCTACAATAGGCGGTCTTATAGCACAGAGCACTCTCTTACAGACCACCTTTGGAAGGAAAGAAGAAACGAAAAGAAATAGATTCGGGTTTGTCAGTGTATAAAAATCATCATGTTCCTGTCCTTGTCCTGTTTTATCTTCCATTCTCTCCTATCACCCGTCACGCTGGATTATCCTCTCCTCTTTTCTTTCATATCACTTCTCACACAATCCATCCATCTTTTCTTTGGCCTCCCTCTCTCCCTCCATGCATCCACATGTATACTCATAACTGTTTTAGTAACATGTGTTTCATCTATTTATCCACAACAACAACAATTACTACAACAACAACAACAACATTAATAATTATTAGACTTAATAATTACCTGTTGTTTTGTTTGTCTGTTACTACTTTAGGAGTCCCCCAGATTACGTAATGGTATGATGTAACTTTTAATTATACAAGTAGGTACCTACATAGCGTCAATGTGACAAGAGTAATTTGAACACATGCACTAGAATATTTAGAGGAGTCGGGTTTCGATAGCACGTGTTAGTTTAAATTAGGGTGTGTCTATCATAGTTCGAGTGCTCAGATCATTTAAGATTTTGGCAAAATATTTACACTTCACGACACTGAGACAAAGAAAGAAAGAAAATTAATTTATTTGGCTCACCACCACACAAACAATAGTTGGGTAAAAAAAAAATGGCCAAATTTGAGTCGGAATCGCACACAGAGGGTTTCGTACAAAATAACTTATGTAAATAGTCCAATTGTCAAATCGAGTCTTGAAGATTTTTCCGCATCGAAAAAAGTATTTTTGTCTTGTGACGTAACTACAAACTTTTTTACGACATAAATGGCCGTATCTTTTTTTTTCGTTTACTTAGGAGCTTGATTCTCTTAGAGAGGAGTCCTGAGTCTTAACAATGGGAACATTATAAGGCTGATTATTGCTTGTACGAAACAATAAGGCCGGGTGATATGGATTCGCTTTACGGTGCCATATGCACACGTCTTTTAGCTGAGATGATGAACGTATAGTTAGACAGGAAACGTCAACGGCAAGCTTATTACAAAACTGACAGTTAAAAGTGATCTAAATATCCTAGTTACAGTCTTATACAATTGCATTTCACCTGTATTGCAGTAAGGTCAGCACCGCAAGCGCATACAGTGACATAATCTGATACTTGTCAGCGCCGACGACGGGACGTTGGCGCCAGAATCAGGTTACAGCTGTGACGTGGTTTGTGGAAATGACTGTTCGGAACGCAAAGTGTGCCTCGTTAAATTTTCCTGTGTTCCTTCAACACAGGCGAATTTAGCGAGGGCGAAACGATTTATTTGATGTTTTCACACCTAAAAAGGGCAACGTGTAAAAACATCCACAAATACTGTTTTTGTGAGCGAACTTATTGACACACAAGGATTGACTGGCCTGTTGGTCTAGTGGTTGGTGGCCCTGACTGCTATCCCAGAGGTCGTGGGTTCGATTCCCACCCAGGACAAATGTTTGTGTGATGAGCAAGATCATTTATTCTGTGTCTGGGTGTAATTTATCTATAATAATGTATGTATTTAGAAATATATTAAGTATGTTTATCAGTTGTCTAGTACTCATAAAACAAGCTCTGCTTAGCTTGAGACTAGACGGCGTTGTGTGATAATTGTGGAATACATATTATTGAAGTGGAAGATTTCAGAAAAAAATTTATAAAGTGACATAATCGAACAATTGACAGCGGCGCTGACGGTACCGTTAGAATCAGATTGCAGCAATAAGGCAGCCTGCTGAAGTGGTCTTTATTGAAATAACTACTCGACGTTGATGGTTGCCACGGCCATTTTGCTGCTAGAGTTCATGCTTTTTTTATCTAGGAAATCTTCAAATAATTTCATCATCTCGGGGTGAAAGTGTCAGAGAGAGATTTAAAATATATCGGCTGTGAATTACTTTTGCTTTCTTTAATAGAATGACAACTAACTATAGAGTCATTTAATTCTATACACTAGTAGTTTTTTTTTTAATTGATATAAACTAGTGCTTAACCGCGATCCCACCTGATGGTAAGCAGTGATGCAATCGTTGACGACGAGTCGCACTAGTTTATTAAGAGCCTATTCACTCTAGCCTTGAAGACAGCCAAATTATAATCCGCAGCAGGCAGATTGTTCCACTCTATCGATATATGCGGTATAAACTTAGTTAAGAAAATTATAAAAAAAAAAATGAACGCTGATTGATTTAACTATGAGTACACTATGAGTATTTTTTTTAGGAAGGAAAATTATCCAATGACATCTTTCGCCCTTGGGCGGAGCGGTAGGGTGTTTCAGACTTTTACTGACTAAAAACCCACTCCTGTTCCTTCATTGCCTTCGTTCTAGGGTTCCGGGGTTCAGTTCCACATAACCCATGGAAACTATGAGTAACAACAGTATCTCTTATTTGCAAAGAATGTAACTGCTTGAGAAGTTGCGGCCCAGTAATATAGCCTCGACTTCGAGTTGTAGGTCGTGGGTTCAGAACCAGCCAGACGCATTACTATGTATTACTGCTCTTAAAACGGAAAGGAAAAATATATATAATATAATCTATAATCAAAAATTCCAAGACATGACATTGATCCCTGTGGAGGATTATCGCCCAATTGTAAGTATCTCCTAGACCGGAGTCTTAGTTTTCAGAATACTATAAGGCTGATATTATTATTTTATGCTTATGTACCTCTGGTCTAGTAAATTCTACTTATAAAATAAATAAATAAAACGAATAAAAAAAAAACAAAGTGAGTAAAAACTAAACTATCCCCGATTGTATGTTTTTCTTTTTTCTATGGTTTCCCTTTATAATAATTGTAATCTTGTTGTACAATAAAGTGTAAATAAATAAATAATAAAATAAATAAACTTATTACAATTCGGTGCAAAGAATTTAAAATCAATCTTAATCCCACATAATATTAATTGCTTATTATGTAAGAACCCCTCCGCAAATGAATGCCTCCAAGGAACCCAATCTTTATTTTCATTCAACATTCTATTTATGAGCATATTATTTCTGTACATGGCTCTAACATTTCTGTTTAAAACGTACTTTCTTATCGAAATCAATTTTAAAATCATATTGTACGAGTAGTTCGGACTATTACAAAACGATACGCGTCAGCAATAAGTCCGTGCGATTATGTGCGATTCGATACGAGCGGCGCGCGCGCAGAATCGTCGCACGTGTCAAAACAATTAATAACATTGAGTCTGTTTTGCTGACTGTCCCTACTATGTGTCATGTGTTTCGTAATCTTTGAGATCGGAATGTTTGATGACTAATCAAATGAAGATGAAAAGCATTCAAGAAGCCCACGTCACCACGTCGTTATGTAACTGCCTCGTTGGTCTTGTGGTCGGTACGACTGCTGAGCGTGCGCCCCAGGGATCGATTGGTCGGACAAGAAGTGTGACTGAATTTTCCCCTAGAACTCTGGTATTTGGTGATGTGACACGCCAGTGTTTTCTAAAGTATGTAAAGCCGTTAGTCATGCACCTGATCACTCCTCAGTCTTGTTGAATTGCCGTCTCATCAGACTATGAGAGTGCTGTGTTAGCGCTCACGTTTGTGCTAACCGAGTTTTTTTTTTCTCAAAATCTAAGTTCTTGTCGCTGATATAGGACCTTTTTTATCGATGGGAATTCATCTCATTATCATATCTACGTAGGTGGAGCGAGAGAGATTATCAAGCTTTTACAGACTAAAACCCACCCGCGTTCCTTCGTTGCCCTTTGCGTTAAAGAGCCAGGATAACTCTTTCGAACAGTCGTGACGACAGTAGTCACCCATTGCGGCCGATCTCGTGCTCGGTTTTCTTTTTCGAACAATCGTGCAGTCTAACAATCCGAGCCATGAAGGGAATTTAAACACTTTCTTTACACACATTTTTCACACGTGCATGAGAATTAAACAAGCTATTCACTACTACATTAATCAAGAAGGCCAGCCCTGAAAAAAAACTAGTTGCCAATTAAACTCACACGTGTAACCATTCACGTTTAGGTTCCCATCTCGTGCCTCGTGTAGTGAGATTGCGTTTCTGATTGACTACTACGTTTTAATGACGCTCTCACAAACTGTTGTTATCACTGGAGAAATCAATTATGACGGTTTTTTCAAACATAATAATATGAACATGCGTAAAATAGCGTTTTTATATTCTACCGGGTATGCAGGAACTACAGAACACTGGCTAAAACGCCTTTTGCTTAGTTCTCGTACATATATTAGGGGTCTACTATGACGTCTTAGGCCGTGTTTACGGAGACGCGGCGCGATGAGCGGCGCGTTGCGTCGTACATTGCAGCAGCGGGCCGCGTCATCGCTCGCGCAAACACAAACATATGGCAATGTACGACGGACGCCACGCAACGCGCCGCGTCTCCGTAATCGAACACTTAAGGAAGAACTATATTAGGCACACGTACGCCGATCAGGGCGCTTCGGTCTCCACACATTTTATATAACAACTAGACTTGTAAAGCTACATTAGATCCACGCAAAGTCGTTCTATACTCCATGTGTTAAAGTAGTTAACTAAACGTACACAATCTTAATATGTATTTTGTATTAAAAAAAATCGTGTCTTATAAGACATACAATGATTAGTTAAATCTAGTTAATTACTACGTCTTTATTACTGCGTCTATTTCAGTGTTCTGTTGCAAGGATCGCTCTGGCGGTGACAGCCTCCTCCATTTATACCTAAATAAGCGGTTATTAAATTCATTATTGATTTAATAAATGCTTCTTTGTACAACACAATAACTGATGACCTTCTTGTCACTTGAAAGTCTCAAGAAACTTTGATAGATATCTGTACTTGTGTCAAATTATTTATTAGTACTCGTAATTATGTCTACTGAGAAACCTTGTTTTAAGATAAACCTTGCCATCAATACAGCCTTCATGGAGAGGGCACGACATTAATAAAGCTAAGAACACACTTAAGATAAAGAAAAGTAATCACTGGTCATTCAATTACCATAATTATTGGAGCCAAGCAATAAAATCGAACAGACCCGTTGCGAATTAGAGTACTTATGAAATAATATAGTGCCGCCGGTATCGTTTTGAGACAACATTTATTATTTTATTCATGTGATTCGACCGCCATATTGGACTGGCTCTAATATGGCGATTGAATCACAATAAAAAAAGAAAATTGATTTACGTAAAAATGATTTAGGTATGTCATTTATTTTGTATTAATTTTATATTCAACTTGTTTATATTTATGCATATTGTACTTAAGTACTGTTATTTGCAACACAACAATCATTTCCACCTCATCAAATGTCCTTTTAATACAAATATTTATTGTAATGCGTAGAATACGGACGCGGAATGAGTTTTTTTGCCTTTTGAAATTTTCTGCATACTAAGCAAATCCGCATGATATTTATGAACCCATAAAGAACGGAAAATTTTGACAAAACCGTCTATCTTTGACCGGCGGCGTCTTGTTGCCTAATTATAGTAGATTCGTATACATAGAAACAAGATAACTAGAATGTATGTTTTTCATTCATTCAAAAGTCATCATGGAAATAATAATTTAATCAGCAAAAGTTGAATAAGTTATCAAAGTAGGTATACGATAGCGGTTGATATTTATAAACAATGTAACTGTTTTGTATTACGCAGGGATTTCCAACGGTGCGATAAGAACCGGGGACCACAATCATGTTGAGTTTTACCACATATTGTGGAGGCCGCAAAACGTATGATCGTGCTTTGTTTTTGCGGTAGGTATTTGTGTTTTTAGGTTTTCATGCGCAAAATTGAGAATATGCATAAACTAGCGACATATATAGCGCTATATTATGCATGTATTATACATTTAAACATTTCTCTTGAATCACTCTATCTATTAAAAAAACCGCATCAAAATCCGTTGCGTAGTTTTAAAGATCTAAGCATACATAGGGACAGACAGCGGGAAGCGAGTTTGTTTTATACTATGTAATGATAGTGATAAAGCCATCGCTAGGTTTTTGACAAACGGTTCGGTATTGCGTTTTCCTTGAGATCCACATTACCTAATTTATCTATACAATTTTAAATTTTGGTCGTTTTAATCCCGCGGAGGGTCGATTGAAAAATAAGGTTTTTCTTTTAAAAACTCCAATTAAATTACGCATGTACGAAATTAATTTCTTTAAGTAAACGTCAGCTGATCGAGTCCAATGAACTGTAGGTAGTTAGTATGCAACGGCCGACAACTCCCTACAAGTCCCTTGACTCGTTTACTTAAAGAAACTGATTTCTTACATGCGTATATTAATTCAAGAAAAAAGTACTTTATTTTGTTATTTTATCTTTATAAATTGATAGTGTTTCATGTACCGAATCGACCCTCCACGGGATTAAAACGACCAACATTTAACGGTGTATTTATACAACATTAAATATGCGAAACCTGAATATAGTTTGTTCAGAATCAGTAACTGCATTGATTCCAATAATTTTTACACCATGTTATAATTTTTCCCAAAAATATTTTTTAAAAGTCACAAGTTTCAAGCCATTTTTTACACGCCTGTTTGTAGCGACACCTATAGATCTTCTTTAAGATAAAAACGCGCCGTCAACGTACGTTTCTAAAACGCTCGTCAACGGCGCGTTTAATATACGTGGTGTGCCTGTGCACAGGCCCTTAGTCTACCGGAGCTATATAACTTCTTCTACTCTGGGTGGAGCAAAAGGTAGTGTCAAACTTTTACTAACAAAAACCCTGCCATGTTCCTTCATTTCCTAGCATTCCAAGGCCACGGCAAGAGGTGAGGCGCATTAGTTTACTAAGTGCCTATTCACTCTAAGTTTGAAGACACCTAAATTATAATCGGTCGGAAGACCGCAGCAGGCAAATTGTTGTAGTCCTTCGTTGTACGAGGTACAAACGACGAAGCAAAACGCATAGTCCGGATCGTAGGTCGTTGAACACCCTCGGCATCGGGACCGCGGCGACCTTTTCAGGTCCTGAAAAACAGAAGATTTTCTCAAGCATATGATAAATCTAGTAAATACTGGCTGCAGTAAACAAACTGCATAAACTTGTCGTGCCAATCCAAGTAACCTTGCCGGTTACATCATGATGTTGCACAATGGCAGTTGATTCCATTACCTACTTTGTTTGAGTCCCACGTCTGATGCGTCATGCGACAGTGTACACGTGATGGCAGCCGTGTGAGGGACGATTGTTATTGTTTTGCTTTCTAACACAGACCGCCTGGCTAGACTTGGCACCTGTTAATTTTTGGGGTTCCGTACCTCGAAAGGAAAAAACGGAACCGTCCGTCTGTCTGTCAAGAGCCATTATCTCGGGAACACGTGAAGGTATCGAGTTGAAATTCAAACCATATACTGAAGTCTACGGTCCCTAGAAGCTGTGAAAAAATCAAACTTCTAAGTTAACAGAGAAAATAGATACGGCAGTTTATTTAGCAAAAAACGTATATATCGACACTCAAGGGAATCAAAATTCATAGGTACTTCGCGTTGACCTAGAATCCTGAAATTTGGCTTGAAGCAGGTATATATATATATATATAATATATATCAAGTATACCAAAAAAAAATACAATCCCTAAAAATCTTCGTAATTTATTCGGGAATTGAACTGATTCGCCCCGGCGCGGCGTTGCATCTCCAGGCAGAGCATCGGTTCAGTTAACAATACAATGTGCTATGCACACTACGCATTATGACATCTAGAGTCTTGAATTTGCTTGAAAACAAATGACTTGGACACATACTTGAAATGCTCAACTCTGTCACACGCGCGCGTCTCACGTATGTTAGCCTCTGTTTGTTTTTAAGCAATTTCAAGAGTCTAGCTAGATGTCATAATATGCAACACACGTGGGATCCGTTTGTCTTTAGTTTAATTGTAACAGGTGCAATTTCTGTAATGTGTACTTGAGAGGTTTGTTGTACCATTGACTACCTCAGGGGAGCTTGCTATGCAAAGATGGCTGAGTAATATACCCATTTGCTGCCAAATATCGCAAAAATATTCAAATGTTTTACATCCGCATTCTAACGCAAAAGATAGTGACTGTATTCTGTTTCAAAAACTTTTTTTTCTTCTGGTAAACTTGCTAAACTGTTTGGGCCCAGTCGGTGGCTACGTTAACTGCAGCATCGGTGGCACTCATTAAATCCTCCATAGTTCAGGTGTATGGGCACTTGGGGCACTCCAACATGTGGCCCATGTTTTGAACAGGGGCTCCGCACTCATACTGAGTATCTGACGGGTCTTTACAACCCCATTTCGCCAAGTTGTATTTACAGCGGCCTACCTGGGTGCGCAACCGATTTAGTGCTTTCCATATAGACCACAGCAATTCGTGTCCAAGTGGGGGATGTTCTTGGGCTTTCAAGAAGTTTGTATTTATAAAACGAAATACTTAATAAGCTTAACCCCGACTATTGAATGCACAAACGTGAAATATTTTTTATTTTTATTTTACCGTGCAAGTGCGAGTCAGACTTGCGCACTGAGGGCTCCGTACAAACTTACCTATGAAAACAGTTGAATTCCCGAATTGAGTTACGAAGATTTTTCCGTATTTAAAAAAAGTTTATTTTCGTGATGTAACCACAAATTAACAGGTTTCAGATTTTTCCCTATATTTGTGTCATAAGACGTTGCCTTGTGCCACATTTCAGGATTCTGGATCATCGGGAAGTACCCTATGAATTTTGATTCTTAGAGAGTGTCAAAAATCTATTTTAAACGGTCATATTTTTTTTTCCTTTAACTTGTTTCGTTTTTTACCAGCTTCAAGGGACCGTAGACCTGATTATATGGTTTTAATTTCAACTCGTTATGTGATTCCACGCGTTCTAGCGATAAAAGGTATTGACAGACAGACAGAAAGACGGGCAACAAAGTGATCCTTTATGGGTTCCGTTTTAACCCTAAAAATGGGTATCAAGAGCAAAGTCACTCGTCTCCATCTCGTCTCATTATACAGAGTTGTTAATTTTGTCCGCTGATCTTTGGAGGTATCTATGCGGAGCAGGTTGCAAAGTCTCACACATTTCCGTTGAAAAGGGAGGATCTTCCGACAAGACGGGATTTAAGGCTGATCTGGGCCACTGCTCGATAAATAATTTCAGACTATCGTATATGTTCAAATCACGCGGAAAACTCTAATTGTGTGACGCGGGATTTCGTACTTTAGGTCCTTTCGTGACGCCAAATATTATTATTTCTCTCAAAAACTAACCCCATATAACTCGTATATTCGGGAAATCCCAAAAAATGCTTCAATCACAAAATTACGTCGCAAATAACCACTCATTTCCAAGATAATTTTCGTATCAATTACCTACAATCTTAAATCAACAAGATAAATGTTATTAATTACGTCGTCCATTATTGTTTTAATCGTGCAGATTTCACGAGTCGCGTGCCTCTGATAAACAATTTACGTCAACCTGAAAAAACCTTTCTTTTATTGTATTGTCATGACATAAAAACAACTTCGTTCGTGGTTTGAGGTCACGTGAGAATCCCCGAGATCTTCTCTGAGAACTGGTTCTTTTGTGAGACAAAAGTCACGCGATTTCTGTCACATAATTAGGTTTTACCTGAAGTCTCGTGCACGTGGTTTTTATACTGAAACGGATCTAGCTATTATTACATTATCTTCTTTTATATAAAAATGAATAGCTGTTCGTTAGTCTCGCTAAAAATCGAGAACGGCTGGACCGATTTGGCCAATTTTAGTCTTTAAATATTCGTGATACTCCAGGGAAGGTTTAAACTGTGAGAAAATATGGAAAAATTCACTAAAAATAATCGACTATTAGGCGATACGAAGTCCGCCAGGTAAGCTAGTCTTATTTTATATACTTACCTATAAAAATCAAACTCGAAAAAGCTGGTCCGATTTGGCCAATTTTGGCCTTGAAATATTTGTTATGCTCCAGGGAAGGTTTAAACGTTGAAAAAAGTATGATAGTAATAGACTAGTAGGCGGTATGAAGTTTGCCGGCTCAGCTAGTATAAGATCATGCCTGTGTTTTACGAAGGCCTTGGCGGAGGTATTACTTACATTTATTTACACTTCAATTTATTTTTTAGCATAGAATTATGCTGTCTCACTGCAGGGCTAAGGCCTCCCTCCATTCGTTCCATTGTTCCCGGCCCTGAGCCACTTCTTTCCAATTCCTGAGAAAGACATCTTAAGTTTCCATTTCAGTAAAACAGCTCCTGCCAGCGAATTCGTCCGCGCTGCTATTGCAGGATGTGATCCACCTATGTGCTACATTTCATGCAAATCCGTTTTTTTTATGGTAGGTAAAATCATCCAATGACAGATCCTGCCCTTTGGCGGAGCGGGAAATAGTGTCAGACTCTTACTGACTAAAAACCTACCCCGTTCATTCGTTGCCTATCGTGCCGGGGCTGGGCCTTCCTTTCAGAAAATCCAAACCCAATTAGCTGCTAGCGCATGAAGGATTAAACTGGTAAAATGGTTACAAAAAATACAAAAATAATTTACAATTCAAGTTATCTATGTCAAGAAATACTTATATAACAATTCGAAACATGAAATATTTTTTCCTTTCTTTTTAAGAAGCGTAGTGCTTGATCGAGATTGAAAATGTCAAAACTTGAAACGAAATATTTTTTTTCAGATTTACGAGTATAATTACAATTTCTGTGAAACTTCAGGCCAAGGCCCCGAGATGAGCTAAATGTTTTGACAGAAAATTGGCAGCATTTCCTGAACCAACTTATATTTACTGGTGTCTAACAATAACATAGAACTCTTTAACTTAATACATATAAGGGTTATTATTGCACTTTAATTGATTTTTTGAATTCATTATAGTTTAGCTTTGCACTTTGAAAGGCGCCTCGTGACTGACTGAAACGATTTCGTTGACAGAGTGCCCATTATAAGATCGCTCGTGGCGAATTATGAAACTATACTTTGAATTATACTGATTTTGACAAATTGCCTGTACAACTAGCGCCGCCTTGAGGGGTCAAGAAGTTTTGGTCATCTTATGAATGTTTTTACAATGAGTCGTATTTGTTGTATTGTTTACTTCAAGAATAGAAATGACAGTTGATTAAAAATATTTGTAACATATTTGGGTGTTATTGTTATTTGGGGTATTTTATTTTTCTTAATATAGAATAGATTTTGTTTCTTTAATAGCGATGTAGAATTGAAAATTAATTTCAAGCAAAGACATTAAATATAAACTATCAATAGACAGGACATAGCGAACAAAATCGTAATCCGGTACTTATTACCTAGAGGTCATAAGAAATTTTGTGATAACGCCATCTATTGCTGAAAAACTCTACTACGAACTCATAACGTGGTCCATTTTACGAACTATAACGAATTGATAAAGGGGTGGAGCTCTATAATAGGATGCATAACTCCATCACTCTGTTTCGCTCGTACGGCTGACATTTTAACATATCATGATAAGAAGGCCTCTGGCCATCTACCGAGCGATTCTTAAATTTATATAAATTTTGACAAATTTAATTCGGCTGTTAGCTATTCAAAGCTAGACGTCGTCACTGAGGCATAGGATGACAGTTTTTCTAAGACATTTCTTCTGATAGCCGCTCTATTGTATCTCCTTATACCTTTTTGCTTTTAATTATTATCTATAGATGGTTCGTTTAGGCATCAACATAGCAGTTAGCCTATTTTCTTAAAATCTACAGATATAGTTTATTTAAGTAAGATTATTTACATTTAGTTAAGTACCTAAACAGATGGAACTCCAACTCAAACTTATTTATTTCAAATAGACCATTTACAGGCACTTTTCAACTGTCAAAATGTCAGTCAGTCAAAAAAAATTGTAGCTAAATTGCATGTTGCAAAGCGTAGATCTCTATGGAGAAGAACGTGCAAGAAACTCTATGGACACTCTTAAAATCATATCCTGATTTACATTAATCTTGGTTACGAATGGTGGAGTATAGGCATTCATTAAAATGACTATACAATCATTCTAAATGATGCGATGTATCTATCCACATTGTTTACAACTAAAACATATACAAACAACAATGGACAATGTTTTCGTATTGTTCTATTTAAGTACAATTCAATTACAGCGCACAAATAAATATTACTTAGGAAAAGCCACACTGTTGTTAACCTGTTGACCCCGTATTTGGATGGGGGCCAAACTACACCATTGTTTGAGACTGAGGTATACATATGTACATAACATAATACAACTTAATCTGCGCTAGAAATGAGGACAATTTGAAAAAGATGTTTCTTGAGATACAAAATTAAACACTACCACAGAATAAATAATAACACTACTGAGTACTGCCCCCCTAGCTAAGTCACAATCGTTTTGATTAGCGTGAACGCTTGGAGTTGGCCACGCCCCCAATTCCTTTGTTCTGACGTCATCTCAACAAAGGAATTGGGCGCGTGGCCAACTTCAAGCGTTCACGCTAAACGAAACGATTTTAACTTAGGTAGGGGGGCTGGGGTATTAAGTAGGTAACTATATCATGGCTTGTTCTACTTTAGGTCATGGGAGAATAGTGTACAAAATTGTTGCCCATAGTCTATAAATTATTGAGGCGTTAATATTAAAAATTATTTTAGTTTTGAACCTAACAATAAAAAGTTTTACAATACGCGGCATATACGTAAGTTGAACCAAAATGGCGAATGACTTTCAATATGCAGTAACAGATTTTCGGGTCTCAATTGAAGAGGGGCATAACCATAGCAACAACGGCCATTTTAGATCAACTTATTAGTCGCTTTCGTACTATTTATTTATTTATATACAATAATAATATTTTATAGGCGAAAGTTTCGTATGCACTTTTACTGCTAAGTACTTATTCACATTTATTTCTTATTCTTTTCTTTTACCATTACTTATTCTATGGTGATAATTAATTATGATGACACTAATGATTCAATTCATTGATTTAATTTTTTAGTTGAATCGTTATAACACCTTCGAGTTTAATTTAAAATCACAGCTTGAATTTAATTAAGAAAACCGTAAGTATTATAATTAAGTCTAGACGTCTAGACTATTATACCAATATATTAAACATTGCCCTACACTAGGAATTACTCCTGTATCTGGCTGCGTTCACAAACGTGTAAACTCACATACACCAGATAACCAGACCCTGAACAACCATCAACAGCATTCAAACTCAATTAACAAGTTGGACACCACCGAGACTAAGTACAATACAGATCACGACAGGTCATAGCGGGCATTAGCCACCAGCGCACAGCTGGGTCGGGAGCAAAACAATCCCTTAGTGGTCCAGATGGCCCGGTGACCATGTGTTTGTGTGGTCAACCAGGTAACATAACAAGCTTATAACTTTGTGATTTTTCATGAAACTGTGTACCTACATAGATTCTTTGCATAAAAATAAATGACCCGTAAAAATAAGGTTGTATATTGTATAAGCCATACAAATATTTCGTGCGGCAATCAATCCCGCGATATGTAGCACAGCAGCTAATCGCTCAACTTTGTTATAGTGAGACGTCTTCTCCAATTGTGCGTCTCTGGTCTAGTCTAGTACATGCTTGAGAGAAATCTGAATATTTGACTCATCCTACATTTGATCAATAGTATTAGAATTTATCTTTTTCCCCTTATTACAATTTTTTCAGGTTAAGGGCGGAAATCTCAAAAGTATTTTTTTTATTACGAAATTCTCGGTAACATCCCAGAGTCAGTCATTTGGATGTCAAAGTTTGCTCCACATTACGTAAAACTTTTACAATTTAAACTTAGGAAAATTATGAAGAGGTAAAGTTGTACAGGAATCCATAAACAACTTTACCTCTTAATAATTTGACCCGTGACCTATCAAGGGTAGCAAAACCAAGAGAATAAGCTGTTTGATTGTAGTATACACCTCTACCGACTTCTTAAACGAATACAAGCGACGATGTTATGAAAACATCAGAATGTCGATATTCGTCAGCCATTATTTGGGCAGGTGCTGCCACACAATAGTTCGCCTGACATCCTCACAAAGGTAGGAATGTAAAAAGAAACACGGGTAAGTGTAAACAGTGAAAAGAAAGATGGCCGCCAGCCGTTACAAAAGAAAGTTTTTTTTATCTTTATTTAAGGGGCTATGGCTAGATATGTACATCTTAATTTTTTTTAAACTTATATAAGCTAAGTTTTGTTATTACTAATATGCAAAGAGTGTACAAAGGCTGTTTTTTTTATAAATTTATTAATTATAGTTTTCTAGTACGTCGTTCTTAAGATCCTATTGTTCTATTGTGTTGTGGTTATAGGGTCAGACATTTTTGTCATTATCTATGAGATTATCATTCTATGCCATTTCTTTCAATGGTGTGTCAGTGGTTGACCATTGAAAAGTCATAATGACGCCATTATATTAGCAAATTAACAAACTTGTCAAAATCAACGATTCTGAAATAATGATAGACTATTCTGACACTAATATTGTAATAGCAGACTTGAGACCATGGAGCCTTACCATGACGTTTTAAAATGTCAGTGGTGCAATTGAGAGAGTGGAATCGAGCTATACACCCTTTATAGCTCCATCCCTTTAACAATTCAATAGAGGTCGTCAAATGGATCGCGTTAAAAGATCGTGGTAGGGTATCTGTTGTTTAATTGGATCTGCTGTAGTCGAAGCTCGAAAGGGCTGTTTGCAGAAACCTCACCGTTTGGAAAACCTAGATATATCCAAAAAAATATCTGTGTTTTCAAAATATCTGGAGAATAATAACGGCCTAATCACGTAAGAGCGGTTGTATGGAAGTGTATCACGGGTTGGCCGCTCTTAAGGAACAGTTTTTATATTTGTATTTCGGCCTGGTGTCCGCAACTCCACGACTATAGCACGTATTTTGTGAACAGGTGGGATAAATGTGTCATTCGATCCATTCCAGCTCCTCAAGGCTAGCAGCGCCTTGGTGTTATTGACCATTTCTCAGAGGTTACCCGGGTTTCAGAAGTATTTTACCCTGTATCCAACGATAAGGGCAGCTTAGAAGCAGATGTGCTGCTGTCTAAAGTCTCTCTAAGCACCCACTATTACATGCTAGCATTCAGGCACAACTAGCGAAATGTAGGCTCAGATACTGTAACAGTTAGTAAAAGTCTGGCTTTCCCTCTCAGACCGGGAGAAGTTATTTTAAAAGATACTATTCCTACGCCACTGGCGATTTGTGTGGGAGAAATATTGAGGAAGTTATGCTATATTTTTTAAGAGTTTTACTACAAAAATCGTTCGTCAAAGAATGGATCAGTCGACGTTGATTGACCGTGCCTATTACCTTTTGATCTACGTTGAGGTGGGAAATCATCCAATGAAGCGAAAGGGCGTGATTCAATTTAACTGTCTAAAATCACACCTGTGACCTTGAGTTCCCTCTTCGTTCTAGGACCACGAGTTACCTTGTCGGAATCTCCCCACGATCCCAAAGGGGCTACGATTTTACTGACACCTCTTTGTCTCTTTTGACATCTCATTGACTTGACTTGGTCCGAATGGCTATCGGATGGCCAGAAAGCAAGCAATCCATTGCTTGCCGTCTGCAAACCTGCGCCTGCGGTGGCTGGTAGAAAGGGTTGGGGTTAAAACGGCTGAGGCATCTGGATGTTTGTTGGAACACCGCTTATTCCCTCTTGCTTCGGACCATTGCCTGAACCAGGACCTGGTACGGAAGTTCACCGTGTCCTCCGAACGATCCGCACAATGGCGACACCCGGGCGTTTCTTTGGCCTGCATCTGGCGCAGGAAAATTCGGAACCATGTCCGGTAAGGACCTGCGTCATGCTTCTTAGAGAGGGGACCTACCGCCATGATTATGATATACTTACGGGCAAGCCTTTCGTATTTTCTCGATAGATTATAATTTGGTACTTAACAGTGCACAAAATACTCAGCGCACACTTTAAATAGCTTTACCATCCCACGCCTATTGAGTAGCATTTGTAAACTATTTGTTGACAACCCATCAATCACTCATTCACGACCAGTTGTAGTCTGTGGACCTGACGTGTTTCTGCGCTAAATATAAGCGGTCATGTTGTTTTAGTGACAAATCTTTTATTTATTTGGGTAACCTTCAGTGTGACCAATATGAAAATAATGTAACAAACGATAAATAAAATAGGTTTCGTATCTATTAACGATCTTTCTCAACGTGATTCATTTCACTAGCTTGTAATCGCGAAAGAAAATGCTTATTAATATTAGAGAGTTGTCAGCAAACCGTATCAGCAGCAGGGTCGAAGCCTATTGTGGCCAAGGATCAGTTTCTGAAAGGTAGATTCGGCCCCGGTATGAAATGCAACGAAGACACAAGGGTGGGTTTTTGGACAGTAAAAGTCTGACACTATCTCCCGCCCCACCCAAGGGCGCGGAGATGTCATTGGATGATTTTCTCGGCTACAAAAAAAAAAATCTGCGAATAGTTCTAATTTCTTTGACTAAATACTTAATGTCCCATGCACACTAAAAACAAAATAAACTAAAAATGACGATTTTAGCGTCATATAGTGACTATGTTTCAGCATACACCATAAGAAAGTATGAGAAGCCTTTTGAAAAGTATTAAAAGAAAGCATATCTAAATTTCGAATATTTCAAAATTTGCGAACATAGTTAATGGTCTAAATGTTCAAGGTATTTGCATTGTCTCTTTTATACCATTCATATTAATTACTTAAACATATATAAAACAACACTTTTTGTTCTAAAAAACCCAAGATTCACATTCCCACACAATATGAGGAAATAAAACCTTAAAATAAGTAATTTAGTGACCAAACAAATACAGCCGTGATGAAATTAGTATTTTAAACAATAGAACGGTGACTCGAGTTAAATGTCACCAGTTATCGTGACATTAATGACATTTAAACGGGCCCGTCGTAGTCACTGAGTATTTTGCATGAACTCCGCTCGGGAGTATATCGACTTCGCGGTCCCAAAACAGCGGTTTTATTTTTGTAAAAAACAAAAACAATAACTATTCATGATTTTGGTTTTTGCGAAGCGCTTTTAAATAACAAGATATATATTTTTTGTAACTTTCAAATATTAATTTACTGGCCTGTTGGTCTAGTGGTTAGTAGCCCTGACTGCTATGCCGGAGGTCGTGGGTTCAATTCCCACCCGGGACAAATGTTTGTGTGATGAGCACGATCATTGGTTCTGTGTGTGGGTGTTATTTATCTATAATATGTATGTATTTAGAAATATATAAGTATGTTTATCAGCTGTCTGGTACCCATAACACAAGCTCTGCTTAGCTTGGGACTAGACGGTGTTGTGTGATAGTCGTGGAATATATTATATTATATTATTATATTATACTCTGGTTTTTGAAAAGGTGTTTTCTACTCGGGTTTTTCTCCCGGAAGATTTTCCTTGCTCCCGCTCTGAGACCCTCAGAGAAAAGTTATTATATTATCTCCATAACGTAATCTCGTAGATAAACACGTTTGAAATCGTAAATTTTAGTTAGATTCGCGATTTTTTTATCGAGCCAATTAATTTATATCATGTTTCGATTTTTTCCAAGCGCTTGGTCATATTGTCAATTTTAATCAAATAAATTTTGATGGTGTTCTCTTCTATATTTGTGGATTTCCACAGATTTAAAAAAGTTCAAAATGAGTAGAACCTGGCTTTAAAGTCGACATTTTTACTAAATAACAGGAGATTAATACCAGTAATCGATTGTCTAATTCTCTGTTAGGATTCCGTACCCAAAAGGTAAAACCTATCCGTCTGTCTGTCCAGGCTGTATCTCATGAACTGTGACATTAGACAGTTGAAATTTTCACAGATGATGTGCCTACATTTCTATTGCCGCTATAATAACAAATACTAAAAACAGAATAAAATATTTTTTTTATATAATATTTATTTTGATTATTAGTCATTTACACACGACATGAGAAAAAAAAAATGTTTAAATCAATACGAGAGAAAAGGTTAACATCCACGTGTATTATTTAAGAAGAGCTAAAATCAAAACATTAAGACAGTGTGACATTTTAAAAATGTTGTTTTAAATGCGAGACCGTTTTTTACTGTAGTTAAAAATGTCAGGCGACGTTATCTATATATATGAACAAAATTATACCTAATGTCTATTTGTGACACATGTTTTCAACAAAAATGCAGTTTTAAACATTTTCGTCTGCATGTTTGTGTCGTATAATTTACGAAACAGCTTGACCGACTTTGACGGGACTTTCATTGATAGATAACTGATATTATAAGGATTAACTTAGGTTTACTTTTATTTTAAAAAATAATTAAGGTGACCCGTAACACAGGTATTCTATGCTTATTTCGGGCACCAGTCTCTCACAAATGTCTGCATGTATTGTATTAGATTAAGTATTTATTCATTGAACATTTGTGATGAGAAAATTAAAAAAATATATTATTATTATATTATTAAAGGTTTCATGCAAAAGAATCCTTCAGATTGTGCTCAAGTACTGCATTATACTGGTTTATGAGTGTGACGTGAACGAAGGTCGCAGTTCTTGCTAGTATTTCATTAAATGCCAGGTGAACTGCTAACCCAATTGAATTCAAATCAAGCAGGAAAAGCCATAAAATCAAAAGTAAAAACGAATTAAAATTTTACGATTATGACTTTGAGACCCACCTTCCATCACTTTTGCGTCTTTATCAAGACACATTCGCACATTATTATTTAAATCTAAAAATATCTACTACGTCTTACGTTAACCAGCATCCTGGACACATCCTCTCATCATAACTCAGCATGACACACCCTCAGACCTCGAGCGAGATCGTTAGGTCAAAGTCATGCTGAAAATAGAAGCAGGATGTAGCCAGACCCTGATAATGGAGTAGGGCTGGCAGATGAATCTCGGCATTGTTTTTAACCGACTTCAAGAAAAATGAGGAGGTTCTCAATTCGGTTGTATTTTTTTTTATGTTTGTTACCTCAGAACTCCGGTGTTTATGGACCTATTTGTAATTTTTTTTGTCCTTGAAAGGATATGCTTCCAGATTGGTCCCATTTTTTTCAAAATCAAGATCTGATGATGGGATTCATCAGTAATCGGAACTCCTTAAATATCATTGGCAACCATATGGTGATTTTGATATTTCATCGAGAACTTTATCATTTACAGTCAAAAAAAAAAGTCTGGTCTTTTTCATCAGTTCAACTTCAAATGTTACATTTGAAGTTGAACTGATGAAAAAGACCAGAAATGGCCAACGGTACACATAGATCACAATGAAAATTTAACTAAGTATCTTCATTGTGATCTATGTGTACCGTGCGACTATGACAATACAAATAAATAAATGGTTGTGAATAGTTATGTTGAAAATGGTATTATCGAAGTGATCTGATGATGATGATGGAGCCGGAAGATAGTAATTAATCAATGTAATAATCAATGTATCCTAGCCGTGTTTGGGCTTATTAGAATTGTCATGAGATGCACTTTGGCTATAAGGTATTATCGAATTGATCTGATGATGGAGCGGGAAAGTGGAAGGGAAACACGGGAAGTTCATAATAAAATTATGTATCCTAGCATTGTTTGGGTTAATCGAAATTGTCATTAGAAATAGACATTCTGGTTATAGGTGTATCGCAACTAAAAAGTGTGAAATAAAAAATAATAATTTCGGAAGTCGGTGTTTCTTGGTATTGTTTGTTTCTTATATAACACCGACTTCCGAAATCAAATTTATTTTAGTGTTTTTTTAGTGAAATCGGTTATTCTTTTTTTGGAAAAAGTTTTTTTTTTATGAATATGGATGAAAAAACAACATAAAGTGTTGATAAAATTAACTTTGACATGAATATTTACTTTATGAACTTTTTATATGTGACAATATCAAATTCTCTCAATATGTCTGTCTATCTGTATGGACGCGATAATCTCAAAAAATACTGAATGGCATGAAAATCATGCTGTTTTCACCAATAGACAGACTGATTCATGAGGTAGATTAGGTGTATATACATCATCATCATCTTCTTGCTTTTGTCCCGTTTTATTAGGGGTCGGTGTAACACGTATTTTTTCTTCCATTTTGTCCTGTTCATTTTGTCCTGTCACTCGTCACGCTAAAACTAATTCTCTTTTCTTTCATATCACTTCTCACACAATTCATCCACCTTTTCTTTGACCTCCTGTATGTTATATTTGTGAAAAGTGGAGAATTTCAAAGCTTTGACCCTAGTGAAGCTGGTGCAGGTAGCTAGTTATTTTTTGACTGGTCTGTTTGTCTAGTAGTTAGTGGCCCTGACTGTTATACCGAAGGTCATGGGTTCGATTCCCACCCAGGACAAATTTTTGTGTGATGAGCACGATCATTTGATTTGTGTCTGGGTGTAATTTATCTATAATATGTATCTATTTAGAAATTGGTTGATAAAATCTGTTATTTACTTGAACATCTGGCCTTTGTCAGTCACGAGTTGTTTACAGTAATTTTTAGGGGTCACTTCTTCAAGCGTTATTTATAACCTGACTGACCTGAATGACCTTTAGAAGAAATAACAGAATGATTTTTTTGTAATAACGCCCAGTAGGCTTCGGGCCACCCCGGTTTGGTTGACATCACTTTAAGGCGTGCGTGGGACACTACGCGTCGTCGACGACACGGGCTCGGTCCGGAGGGCTAGCTACCCACAGTACCCACTGTTCCTTGTCTGTAAGCCGTTGAAAACGGGGTTGGGGTCCTGGCTGCAGTGTGAGGAAGTCCATTCCCCCACGCGTGCGGCAGCCTCTTTCGCCAGCATTACTGCTTTGCAGAAGGAGGCGACCGCCTGCTATTCTCCTAGGGAGGTTGACTTTGGTCTCTAAGATGTTAATGGATCCTTAACGTCCCTTGACAATGAATAAATAATATTTCAAAATAATTTAAATGATAATATCCTAATGTTATGTAATTTTGCCTATGCTCCTAAGCTCTCTCAACCTAAGTTATTCACGGTCCAGTGGCTTAGCTAGTCCCACCCATATAAAAAAAATGTTTGTTTACAAATGCTTGGTTTACCCTACGAGATGTTTGTGGTTTACATGCTGCGAATTTTTGCCCACGTGGGGGCCCCTGTAGCCCGGGGCCCCTTATATATACGGCAGATACGGCGGTAGCTACGCCTCTGTCACGGTCAATTGTCATAATGTGACATTAAGTCACAAGGCCTGGGGAACGGGACTGTTCGAAAGACTACCATGGTCCTGGAACACAAAGTGCAACTGAAGGAACACAAGTGATCTTAGTCACTGAAAGTCTGACATTCTGACGCTCTAACTAAAGCAGATGTTATTTGATGATTCGTCAGGTCAAAAAAGTCATAAGACCTAAATAACAAAATGCAACCAATGATAGAACGTCAAATCATTTGCATTACAAAATACATCTTATCGCAACTGTTAACTGTACATATTTCAATGTCAAACTAAACTAAGAAAACAAAAATATTCCAAGACACTTTCAAAGAATATTTTAAGTAATTATTCAATTATTTCGTCACCGTATGTTACCTTCATGCTAATATAAAAACAGTTCTATACCCTACTTAGGCTTGAATAACGGACACAAAGTAAATCATTCATGAAAATACTCCCGTAAGCTCCAAATACATGAATTTTAGAATGTATCAAATGTATATGAAAACATACTTAATATACGGTGCGTCAGATACAGCGGTTATTTTTTTCTGTATCATTGTGTGCGCTGCCCTTTATAGACAGTGGCGGCCTTATGCCTTGATCACACGTAGCAAGCAATCGGGGAAGACAGCGCTCTCGACTCTACTCGATACGTATAAACATAGCGCCGAGTGTTCGGCCGAGCGCTTATCTCTACAACTCGCTTACATGACTGTTTCGGCCGAGCAACATTTTACTGTCTCGCTGTTTTACTCGGTACGTGTGATTATGGTGCGGAAAAGCCTGTAATCAGCTATGTTGAAATCGGCTTTCAGTCTATTCGGATTCAGTGAATATCAGCATATTATGAGGAGTTACTGCTTCTCGGACATCCACCACTCAACAACTGGTAATACTGGTGTCAGATTTGACGACTCGAAATGACAGTCAAAGATTTTTGAATGTCAGCCGGGACGGTCGAAGCCTGCTGGGGTTAAGGGCCGTTTTCTGAGAGGAAGGCTCAGCCCCGGCATGATAGGCAACGAAGGAAGAGAGTGTAAGAGTCTGACACTACTTCCCGCTCCACCCAAGGGCGGGACTTGTTATTGGATGATTTTACCTACCATAAAAAAAAATTAAAAAAAATGTCAGCCGGGACCAACGAGAAATCTCGGTACCTATGTGAAGTTGATCGCTCATCCACGGGCCAACGTCGCCAAATATTCTAAATGTATAAATAAAAAATATATTTAGGTAATTAATTATACAATTTACATTTCATTATTTAAACATACAGCGTTCATAAAAAATCACAATACAATTCCTTGAATAAAATATCTATAATTTTTTATAGGTCAGAATTAGTTAATTATATCACTTAATATTTTCTTTCTAGTTCATTCTTGTCATTAAAAAAGATATTTAAATTAAATAGCATTTGTCCAACAGCCATTCGCATGATCTCAACTTAAATAATCTTATTAATTCTTGTCACAGAATTTAACTTGTTGCTAAGTAATTTCTTATTAAGTCCTTACTTGAGGTTTTTTTCTATGGTAGGTTAAATCATCCAATGACAAATACCGCCCTTGGGCGGGGCGGGAAATGTCAGACTCTTACTGACTAAAAACCTACCCCGTTCCTTCGTTGCCTATAGTGCCGGGGCTGAGCCTTCTCAGAAAACGGCCCTTGACCCCAGCAGACTTCGACCCTGCCTGCCTGCAGTTAGCAGGCTGGGCCTCTTCGGAAGTTTGTTGGTGTTATAGTTTCTAAGATTTCGTGATTAATTAGTGAGTGGTATTTCGCTTTTATACATATACTTATGTAAGATGACTGATAATTAGTGAACGATACTTAAACACGTGATTGTAGTCATGATAACAAACAACTTTTACTATGAGACCAAACCTGAAATCGCGAAAAAGATCAGCCAAGTTCAGTACATTTTCACCAGTTAGGCGAACACAAATTTGACTATATGACTACAATCACGAGTTTAAGTATCGTTCACTAATTACCAGTCACCCTATATACATAATATATAATAAATTGAAAAAAAAAACACCCCACAGTTACTTAAGTAACTGCATGATAACTTGACGCTTGATAAAATTAAATAAATACTAGGTAGTAGCGACCTTCCATAT
This sequence comes from Leucania comma, assembly GCA_958295575.1. Lineage (NCBI taxonomy): Eukaryota > Metazoa > Arthropoda > Insecta > Lepidoptera > Noctuidae > Leucania > Leucania comma. Next base: position 13,073,774 of record OY282477.1, on the reverse strand, counting down.
TTAGAATACGGCAATCCGCGTTTACCTCGATCTCAAATACGAAGTGTTATTATTGTTAATCTATGCAGCTGATTAATTCTTATTCTACGTTTTTCTGTTGCCAAGTTATAAAACTACGTCGCAAATTATATATACCGATGTAAACTCTTTATACTAAAACTAGCGACCCACCCCAGCTTCGCACGGGTGCAATGGTGATATTATTGTCCATTATGCTATAAGTGTCTAATGTAAGAGGTTACCGTCGAGACGGTATTAAGACCCGAGCCTTGGCGAGGGTCTCAAGAAAGCCAAGAACGGTAACCATTCATTACTCACGTGTATCATACGACGTTTTTCTATACACTTGTGAAGAAAAATAATATAGCTAACTGATATTACAACGGTAAAACTAGTAATTTTTTTCATAACATGTCGGTAAAAAATTAAATCTGTTTTCATATGCACGCGCTGGGCTATGGCTATATGGTCTTTTGATCATAATTTGCCAAGTCGTCGTTTGTTTTCTTGTGTGAAAAGTTTTTACGTTAATGTCATACGTAGTAGTAATAGAATATGGATGTAACATTTTATGTTTTTGTAGTGTTTGATTATATTTAATTAATACAGCCCATGAACTTCACTCGAAAAAATCACGCCAAAAACAACGCGCATCTTAAAATGATGGCCATAGACCACAAACAATTTTTATTTTTACGTATTCAAATTTTATTTCGCAAAAAAAAAGGTTGAACAAAAAGGTTATAGGTACATTACAGCACTAGTGCGTAATGGTAAAGATGCAGATGAAACCGCAGTGACACTTAGTCTTTATAAAATGTTTTAATTTTACAATCATGTCACACAAAACTTAGAACGCAGTCTACTATGATCTATGTTACAAAAACCCCACAATATTCATAATATTTTGAGGGTTTTGTAATAAATCGTGTCTTACCTACTTAGAACCAGTTTTATATAAATGGCGCAGTGGTTTTTAAATAAACTTTGAAGACTTATAGAGCGCCATTTCTGCCTGCCTAAGTGATAGTGAGTGATAGTGTCTCTCTAAATCCTCCAAAAGACATAGTCCAGTCTTGGTGAGGTGGGGCGAGAGGGAGTGTCCAATTTTTACTGAATTTTAGTCAGTGTTTCTTCCGTTGCCATTGCCGATTGGTGACACTTTTTAACAGTTCTGCAGCCCAAGCAGGCAAATCTGTATTATGTCATACTAAATTCTGGTAGAACGTAGAATTGCCAAACTTTAGTGGCAATGGGCTGGGCACATTGGCTTTTGGCTTTTGGCTTTTCTGCCAAAAGACGTCCACTGTTGGACATAGGCCTAGGATTTTCATCATCATCATTTCTGATGATGATGAAAATCTGGTAGCGGTTTCGCCTGCGTCAACGAAAACTGTCTTAAAGGTTTACCCGTTCGTCGAGTTTCATACACATACATTCAGTCCTGAAAAGTTAACGAATATGTAGAGTTACTTTCGAGTTTAGGACGAAATAAACTACAGCCGATTTTTTATCGTTACTAAACCACTATTTTCTCTTTTATGGTATCCGAGAGTTTTATTGCTTCTTCGGGACTCATTGAACTTCATTGAATCGATGCTTTCATAGAAGGCGCCACTGTTGATTCTGGTTTTCAGGTGTCGCAGTGGTTGAGATGATCGGCCGGTTATTTGAATGACGTCATCAGTGTAAGCTATAACTCGTCATTGAAATCGAGTTCGATTTTCAAAACGTTTAATAATGTATTGAACATTGAGAGCTGATGGTTCAACATGTATTGATTACAGGTAAGTACGTAAGTATGGCGTTTTCAGTGTTTTTCATGCATGTTACTAAAATATGATTGGATTTATTATTACAATTGTATTTTGGAAATATTGTTCACTAACGAAGCAAAAGACCTTCTTAGTCTTATTACGATTTCTTTTTTTTGCAATTAAGGAAATCGGAATGTCTGACTGAGAAACGACCCAACAGTGCCCTTTGCTGAGTCGGGGGTCCAAGAGATTTTTGTCAATTGTAAAAACAACTTTCATTACCATAAAAATGGTGATGAAATGGTGATTCTCGTATTAATTAAGTACAGTTTTTTTTTCTTAAAGCCAGGATTAACCAGGAATCACTGCTTAATACATAAGCATGATCTCATAATCTAGACTGAAATTAAAAAAAACTAAATTCCAGATTTTTAGGTCAACTCAATAAGAAGTCGTCTGAAGAACAAATTCGGTCACAAACCTATAAAAACATCTTGAAGGTCGAATTTAGGACAATTCTAGAGTCACAAGACATGGCGATAATGAGGCAGACAGTTTTGTCTTGTTCGAGTCAATGCCCTCCTATTGTTCCGTTTCGGGAGGCGTTATACTTAGATGCCTTACTTTTAATAGATAGTGTTGATAAGGATCTAGAAATTTCGATAGAAGTATGCACGACCATTTCGTGGCTACTGCGGAATTTAACTTGACTGAGAGGTAATTGCTACTTGCTTTACAGTCTATTAAATCCTAGCTATCAAGAGTTTAGCTGTTTGTTTTTTTTTCACTTACAGTAATGTAATTATCACTATCATTAGCGGAGCATAGGAGGAGGACAAGACTGCAGCACATCTGCTTTTAAGCTGCCCTGTTGTCGTTGGATACAGGGCAAAATACTTCGGAAACCCAGGTAACCTCCGCTAAATGGTCAGTAAAACCAAGGCGCTGCTGGCCTTCCTTGAGGAGCTGGGGTGGATCGAATGAAAAACCACCCGTACGAAAAATACGCGCTTTAGTCGTGGAGTTGCGAACACCAGCCCGAAATACAATACAATACAATACACTATCATTAGCCTAAAGCAGGACATAGACATCCCATACGTGTCACCAAAACGACCGGTCCCTTGTGTCCTGCATCCATCAGATTCCCGTGACCCCCACCAGGTCATCGGTCCAGCTTCCAACGAGGCATTACAGCGCTACGTCTTCTGGTAGGCTGTTGCCACTCTAGAACCTTTCAGCTCTATCGATAATTTCGTATCATTTCATTAAATCTGTTCTGCGAGCAATGTGCTCTAACTGCTACCGCTTGGGTATGGCGATTCTTCGGTCTGTATCAATAACTTGGTTCTTCTGCGGATAGCTTCGTTTCTGAGTCGATCATGCTAAGAACTCTGAGCATAGCCCTCTCTACTGCACTTTGACTTTAAACTTTCTATAGAGCCGTTGTGAGCAACCACATTTCAGCCCCATATTTATATATAAGTAAAGTCGCTGGTATACAATTTTTGTTATTTGTATAATATATAATAATATAATATTCCACAACTATCACACAACGCTGTCTAGTCCCAAGCTAAGCAGAGCTTGTGTTATGGGTACTAGACAACTGATAAACATACTTAATATATTTCTAAATACATACATGGATAAATTATACTTAGATACAGAACAAATGATTGTGCTGATAGACTAAAACCAGCCTATATGGCAAGCAATGATGATGGTTTGTCACATAGAATACCACCTTTACTACAACCACCATCTGCACCATCGCCAGTTACACCGCAACCACAACCAGAAACCAAAACAAGAAGCGGGAGAACGGTGAAATTTCCACAGCATTTGTCTCACTATCGACCGTGAACCGGTCTCAGCGGGGGAGTGATGTAGGATATAGCTACGGTACATACCTAACATTTATACACATAAATACATATATATACAAATAACTCATATACAATAAATCTATATACCACGTAGATACATACCACATAAATACACGCATAAGAAAATTAACCAAAATATTTTACTTTACATCTGTACACAGCCTTATGCGTCCGCACGTTTGTACACACCCTTAGCTATACCTACAGTCCAGCCGCTAGCGAAGCCCCGGCGACCGCTCTGCCAACGTACCTACAAGTTCGCAGAACCGCGCGGCACACGGCGCACTGTCGCCGCCTCCACCCCGCGCTCTCGAGCCGCGCCCCCTCGCTTGCCCTCGGTAGTTCTCGTCCAACATTGATCGCGCGCGCATCGCGTAATATTATGTACTCGCGCAGCTCATTGCAATTATATAAAAATACGGTGATCTCGTTATTGTTATGTACATAGATATATCACCTATATAATAAACTTTTTACGAACGTTAGTGCGTGTGTTTAATTCATCCCAACACACAGACACTACATGCTCATCGCGCAAACATCCCAAAACCCATCATCACCAAACCCACGATCTTCGGCATAGCAGTCTGGGACACCAACCCCTAGACCAACAGGCCAGTCAGATTAGTTTGTGATCAAACCTATTGTAAATTACATCTCTCTCAACTGTTTTCTTCAATTTCAATAATTTTATTAGCAGTTTTGCTAACCTTAGCGACTTCTGGATTGGCAAGAAGTCGGTCAAGTTGAAGGATGAAGCTAGTTTCATGGTCCAAAGCGTAGATATGTCTACGGAGAAGAGCGTCTATGAACAGCTACTCCCACCTGGTACCCATTGCACCTATGTCAAAACACTGGCGGGTTTTAAACAGTAATATAAGTTATAAGTTCTTTGCTCTCGCTCCACCCAGATTAAGACTTATTTGATGATTTTCTACCTCAAAGAAAAAAAAACTGGAACAAGGAAAATACTTACTTTCAAATATACTTAATTAAAAAAAAAAACCTTCGTATCCTATTCGATTTAAGTTTTATCAGGCACGTAGTTACACCTACATATAACAGGATAAAATTAGTGCAAATTTAAACAAGGAAACTTCGGACTAAACCCTAAAATACCCATGTCCGATAACCATAAAAGATAACTGAATCGCAGCTACAGCGTGAAACTGAACCGGAAATACGTAACAAATGCGTATCAGTTCTGATAAGTTTTTCCTTAAACAGTGGGTTTGTTGCCAGCGTAAAATTTGTTGATATCAGTGAGGGCATACCACTGCTGATAAGGGACCCCCTATGACCCTTTCTGCCAAGGATATGAATGGGAAAATCCTTGGTTCCTAGGCTTGGAAGACTGTTAAATATTGATTTAATAGCTGGCTGGAGGGTGCAGGGGGCTAAAAAGGCCACTTTAGCAGATCTGCATTCGGATAATAATATGAATCATGTCAAAAATCGCAAAATGGTCACGAATTGGCAGTTCATATTGTTATACGTAATTCTGCAATGCAATTCATCAACTTCAACTTCAACTCTTCATTAATGGCCTTTGTGGAAGAGACACCACAGTCCACAATTTTGCCAATAACACGTACGAACTATTAATATACCGTCAAACGCTGGATAGTATTTAGCGAGAATTAACAGTAAAATGAATATAAATATATTTTTAACAATTTGGCAGTTTTTTTGACAGACGGGTCTCAATGACAGCACATTCGTAAAATTTTACGAATATTAGCAGAATTGCTAAAAGATCGTAAGTATGACAGGCATTCAGGAAAAGAATTGTTAAATGTGGCCTTTTTAGATCCGCAGATCTATATCTCCTTCAATTTTCTTTTCTTTTTTAAAGGGTCAAGGCAAAAAGATTGTATCATAAGGTGTATTTTTTTTACACATTCACGCTGCAGCACGGCTGGTTGGGTGTGAATAAAGTTTGGATTCACGGGTAGACCATACCCTGGAATAGCACATAGGGTACTTTTCATTGCGAGGGTATCTTTTTTTACACTCACTTGGATGAAGCCACTGGCAGTGGCTAGCATATACAAACTTATTTTTAGTATATGTGAAACCTGAAATATGTGTCTATTATTTTTATGTAAGGAATCTATGTACAAAATTTCAAGACCGTATCAAGAAAAATCAAAAGTTGTAAGCCTGTTATGTTACCTGGTTGTCCACACAAATACATAGTCACCGGGTCATCCGGGCGACTAACGGGTTGTTTTACTCTCGCAACCAGCTGTCCGGTGGTGCTTAATGCCCGCTATAACCTGTCATGACCTGAGTTGTACTTAGTGTCAGAGGTTTTCAACTTGTGACCTGTATTTAAATATTTTTGAGAAAAAATATAACATGGAGTAAAATTTATTGGAATCTATTCAGGTACTGATTCTGAACTATATTTAGGTTTAGCATATACTAAACATAATGTTGTATTTATAAAAATACAGTAATTCCTAACAGTATTCTTAGCAGTCATGTAAACGGTACCGTCCAGTGAAGACGGATTGCTTCAGGATCTTGAACGGTAAACTGCGTGGGCTTAACATGTCCAAGAACAAGACCACGAGGAAGTTGTATACATTTGAAAGTTTGAATATACATACAGTTGTTCAAGGAAGTCGTGTTGATAACGTTAATTGAATTTTAATTCGTTGTTATAAATTCTCTTTGGCATTGAAATGGCCACTCTATTATTGAATTAATGTGTCCGGCTAATTATAACTGCTCAATAGGATCCTGTCAACAGGCTGGTGATCTAGCCTTTTGAGGCTGCTGTCTTTGTCTTGGGAGGAGGAATTTAATTAACATTTTTTTTTTTTTAATTTGACCACTAGCTCACCCGCGTGTGATGTGGTGGACGATGAAACACGCCTGCTTATAAATAATCAATGCACTCTTCACCTAAAGACGATTGTAGCTATCAGAAAACACAGACTCTGGCAGGGAATTCCACTCCGTAGCTGTAAGCACAATGACGATGATGATGCCTCCAGCCGCTTTCGCCAACAGTGACTGAATTCCTTGGCTCCTTATGGTGGTTATGAACTCAGATATGCCGCTCTGTTATGCCTTGCCAACTTAGGCAAAAATAAATTTGAGTACAGGGCAGACCATTATTATCAGAACACCATCAGTGTGACATAGTACTTTTTTATTATAGCTGTTGGAGATCTAGCTTTGACAGGTCATAGCGTTTTTGGTCTAATTCCAACCTCCTTTTATTTTTGCAAAATTAATGTGTTACCAAACCGTTTTGTTCATTTGGGTAGGTTGCCCACCATTGCCGATAGCTCACCGCCGTACATCTAGTAGTCTGATAACGAAATCGCCTTGGCGAAACAAAATTTTATAATTCCGATGCACACTTCCCGAAATGTAAACCATCGAAAACGGACAGGCTAATACCTCAACGTTGATGCTCAAGAAGTTGTAGTTTTGACTTGACGAGGGCATCGCTGATGATCTTCTTGGCTAATTTCTCAGTCAACTCTATCACTGATAGCTGATATTAGGCAGATCCGTCCCAAAGATGAGAGCAGTACTTCATACACAATCGAACCTATGCTTGATAAAGTTTGAGCAGCTATTCCGGCGTGAAGTACTGGCTCACCTTTACTAGAAGCAATGCCTACTTCATAATCGTTCGAAGTTGCGCTTGTGATGTTAATTTCACCAAGTATATAGATAGATGAAGTTGTTTTTATTCTGCTCATGGGGATGGTCCCACGTTAACAACGAGTCGTCTAGTTTTGAGTTCTACTAAACTGAATGCAAGACCTCAATGTGGGAAAATTTGAAAGAGTTACCGTGGACCCAGAAAGCAAACGGCTAAAGGAGGAACATGGGTGCGTTTTCTTCAGTAAAAGTCTGATATATACGGCCTCTCGCCACTCCCTAGAGCGGTAGAAGTCATATAATGACTTCCCATTAAAAACAGACATCTCAGTTGTTCTGATAAGATCATTCGAAGCATGCAGGAAGACATCTTCTGCGCAGTTGACCAGATAAGGACCAGACGATACAGGAAAACAATTTTATACTCTTCTACCCACCAGATGAAGATCTTATCACCCACACAGTATATTATCGGTCACAGCTGCACAGCCCTATCCAAGAACAATCTCAGTTTATATTTAGCACATCCTATTTCAGTAACAATTGAGTGATTATTCTTTATTCTTAGACCGTCACGTCGGTTTCCTGTGTTCACAATAAGGTTATTTGGCGGTGTGTTTGACGTCAGAACAAGATGGCGCATCCGGCGTCTGCGCAGGCTTGTGAATGTGCAGGTATCAAACGATGTATTGTAAGTAGGTTACATAATACGAGTTTTTTTTTTCATTGGGAAAGAGTTTGCAATACTTAAAACCGCCTTAGAAGAAACTTGTTGACGCAAACGCTGGATTAATTTTATCATAAGACCATAAGTTGCGGGAAGGATGGGTTGGATTTCGTAAATTCCTGCTTTGTCTATCATAATTAATAGTTCTTAATAACAAAAAAGAAATAAAGAAACACTTGTTTATTCCGCATACCTACCCCCAATCAAGTAGAGTGAAGGCTAGAGTGAATAGGCTCTTAATAAACTAGTGCGCTTTACCATCGACGATTGCATCACTGCTTACCATCAGGTAGGATTGCAGTCAAGTGCTAGCTTATAAAATATAAAAAAAGTAATTATAAATAATATAGAAACTTAAACACGTCAAATTTGTCTCACGACTACGCCAAAAGGTCCCGTTTAGCATAATGACTGTTTCACAAATCAACGTTTTTTCTAAATAAATCTATTATACCTACAATAAGAAAATATACGTACTTTGACTCTTACCAAATAGACCGGACTGCAATTAATGGCAGAAGACGTGTGTAGAAAAGGGAGACCTTATGGTTTTTTAATTATGGTAGTTAAAATCATCCAATGACAAATCCCGCCCTTGGACGGAGCGGGAAATAGAGTCAGACTCTTACTGACTAAAAATCTACCCTATTCCTTCCTTGCCTTGGTTCCAGGACCCTGGTACACATTTTCATACCTCCCTAGAGCCCTAGATTAGGCTTCGGCCCTGCTGGGCTGCTGGGTTTGCTGACAACTCCTTGACGCGCGCGGAAACAGTGCGCGCCGTAAACGATCTGGGCTCGGACCGGTCTGTTACCGGACGGATGAACAGCGAGCTACCCATTGCCCGGCGTCCGCGAGCCCGCGCCTACGGTGGCCGGAAATCGGGATCGGAATCCCGGCGGCGGCGCTCCATCCTAAAGTTGTCTGATAGACAATCAGATAGACATAGATTTAAGTTTGTGAAAAAGGGTCGTTGCTACTTTGGTGTATAATAAGGTTTATTCTATTCTACTTATTCTACGCAAATGCCTGGGTACATAAGTACGTCATAAAACTCCTATTTAAATTTGCTAGCTTTATTCCTCCTTGTTGTCCAAACTTTTGTGGCACGTTTCCTTATCAACTTTCCCAAAACGTGTCCGTCTCGTGTCCAGACCACGCGAACTCAAGCCCCTCGTTCTAATCAACGTGCAGCATGGAGCCAAACGTGCTGCAGCCCCAATCAGTTTTGAGGCCATAAATTATTAAATTGTAATCATCGCATTAAAGTCGGTAACCTATAAATCATTAAGGGACGCCGCACACGGACCACAAAAAAAAAGCGCTAAAGAAACAAAACTCAAAGAGGCTTCTTTTTGTGGCGGCGTTTTTTTTGTGGCTCATGTGTGGGGGCGGCGGCGTTTTTTTGTGGCAGCGTTTTTTTGTAACCCGTATGGAATAAGAAGGCATCATCATTTTCTCCTTTTATAAATCTAGCTGCTGCCAGCAGCTTGTTCCAGAGCTCCGGGGTTCACTTTACATTTATATAACCCATCGCCCCAGTAGGCTTCGACCCTGCTGGGCCCTTACGATTTGCTGACAACTCTGATGGGCGCGTGGTGAAACACTACGCGCCGTCGACGACTCGAGCTCGGTCCGGACGGTTATCGGACGACGAGCTACCCATTGCTCGCCATCCGCACAAGCCTAAGGCTATAAAAGGCCATGGACCGGAACCCGGGTATCCCTCCTTAGGGAGTGGATTTTGAAAAAACCCTCTCTTTGTGCTCGCAACAAGTTATAAAAGGTAATCTTGTTCAAAATTTCACGTTCTCAGTACCAGTAGTTTTGGCTATGCGTTGACATATCAGTTAGTTTCTCCAGTTTTAACCGCCGAAGGACAAGAGGGGTGTTATAAGCTTGACCTGTCTGTCTGTGTGTCTGTCCGTGGCATCGTAGCGCCCAAACGAATGGACCGAGTTTGATGTGGTTTTTTTGTTTAAAAGCTGGCTTAATCGAGATGGTTCTTAGCTACAATTTATGAAGATCTGGGCAGGTATTTAAGGTCATCAGCTCGTTTGTTAAGGGTGTTTACTTTATTTTAAACATGTGTGACCTAATATTTGAAATACTCGTGTACAATCTGGTGCCATTTAGCTGATCCGATGATAGAGATCGAAGATAAGAACCCTGGATTGCTTATTAACATAATAAACCTATCGATTTTGGGCTCATTAGATTCGCCTTAACTAGTGCTATACATTTCTCATGATGACAAGAACCTGAAGTTAGAACTGGGAGGTAGCTGATGGAACTTTGGAACGCCTACTAGTAAATCCATCTTGACCAGTTCTAAACATTTCATATTTATGACAAGGACTTTGTAAAATTTTTAATTTTATAATTATATTTATCTATGTAGATTTCCATCCTCAAAATAAAAAAATAACTTGCATCTATCTTAATGGCTAAACTGTTTTGGCACCTAACTAGTCAAGACTGGTTTGTCCTAACCTTTACGCGTCCGAATTTGAACCGCCACGTCACAACTCTCTGACTTTATTACCGGCATGTGCTATTAGAAGACTAGTTACTACTCGTATGTCGTTACGTCACCCGCTTATTTGAGGAGGTATACACCGTCTATATCGTGATCTCGAACGTGTTCAATTGAGATAATAATGGCGCCGATGGTTGGGACAAAAAATATTGGCTAAAGTTCGTTTGGCGGTTGGTTCCGTATATTGGTTTTATTATTTGTATACGAATGAAGTGTTACCTACTAGAAGAGTGATAACAAAAGCTTATTGATGTTAAAGAAAATTTTCACTTATAATACCACAAGAGCTTCAAAATTATCGGGTATTTGCCAGAAATGCCAGATAATTTTGAAGCTCGTGTGGTATTCGGGGGATTATTTTTCCGTCCCAAATGTCGGCCAATAGAATTGCACCATGAGACGAAATGTACAGTTAACAAATAAGAATTTCATAATGAATAAAATTTATCGATGGTGGACAGAGAACAAACTCCAAATCGACTCATTTTCATGCAAAATCTCCAATTTTCACAATTGAATTCAACCTGTCAGTTTGACGTGTGGTTAATTTGACTGGATCATGTTTTGTTTTTTATATATAGCAACTACCAGAGAAAATTTTCAAAAAATTATCACTTATAATACCACAAGAGCTTCAAAATTATCGGATATTTCCCGATAGGTTCGTTGCAAACAAATGAAGGAGTCAAGTTTTTCAGGTTAAAAAATCACGAGCGCGAGCGAGTGATTTTTCCTGAAAAACTTGACGACTTTATCTGTTTGCAGGGAACCTTGAGGGAAATGCCAGATAATTTTGAAGCTCGTGTGGTATTCGGGGGATTATTTTTCCGTCCCAAATGTCGGCCAATAGAATTGCACCATGAGACGTCACGTGGTACAACGAGAAAATTTTCAAAAAATTATCAGTATAATACCATGTAGGTTGTACCACGTGACGTCGAATGGTGCAATTCTATTGGTCGATATTTGGGTCGGAAAAATAATCAGTATAATACCATGTAGGTTGTACCACGTGACGTCGAATGGTGCAATTCTATTGGTCGATATTTGGGTCGGAAAAATAATCAATCAAATTATTTTTTCAATACTCGAAAGCCCGTTCCTACCTCTACCGCTTTTTCGTACCCAATTAATTTGCTGTTTTTCGCAATAGTGCGGAAAAGTACTAGTGCTCGCCTCCGTCACATGTATAGTATCAAGCTGGACGTAACTAGTCGCCGAGCAGCCCTCGTTTACTTATTTCTTCGTAAGTATATTGAAAAACGTCGTTGATACACGTGCAAATTTGTCACTGTAGCACTCGGCTCCACAACAGCCTCGCCAGAGCTGTGGCTCGCGATATCCCGAAAGTATGTTCCCTTGAAATAATTTTGTACTATCACGCAGGCAAAGCCGATGGCAGCAGATAGTTTGTTACAATTCTAGTTCTAGCCGTTTTCCGAGATATAATTTAGCATTTTAGCACATATGTATATATGAATATATAGGTACTAAGTATTTAACGCACGTAGACAAGCCAATAAAACATATGCGATCATATTTTATTGGCGTTGCTACTTATTATTTACCTACATTATATTTACATATTTATTCATAAGTACACATTACTAGCTAAATAGAAACACGTTGATGCTGCACGTTGCAGGAGACGTGGATGGCTGTAGAGAGAGCTAGTTTTTAAGATAAATCAATAAGATAAATAAGTATTTGTAAATACTTACTTATGCTGATTAAATTCTCATCAGTGTTGCATGAACTATTTACTATTCTTATTTCGGTCTCGGTTGGCGCAGTGGTCGATTGATTGACTGCTACGCTGCGTGTCGCGGATTCGATTCCCGGACGGAACAAGTATTTATAAGCATGGGTTAGGTACAGATAGGTGTTTTGGGTTTGAGTGTCTTATGTATGTGAGTCTTTATGTTTGTAAACTCACCCACAATACAGGAGTAATTCCTTGTGTGAGGAAACTTTGCTTTAAAGAAATAAAATTCAATGCAGATTAGCCAACTATGCAGGAGATATTATAACGCACAAGTGCAAGCTCAAATACAGTTGCACTATCTGTACTTTACTCTCATAGTGTAATTGGTCGACCGGAGAGATCAGGCGCAGGTCCAACAGCTTTACCGGCTTCTTTAGGCACCAATTTTCAAACTCCAGACTGCTACAGAGTTTAATTCCACTGTGGAAGTGTGTGTTAAGTGGAAAGACTTTATTCCCGACTTGAAAATTGAGTCTGAGACCCCCAAGCTGTTGAACTTATATATCCATAGATATAACATTCTCAAGGTTTTTCTGACCGTCCCACGGTACCCTAATCCTTTCCAAATATAACAAGAGAATAACCGTCATAGACATGACGTAGGAAAACTCCATATGAACGAATTAACTATGACGGCTTTACCGAAAAAACTATTGACGCAGATATAATACGAGTACATTAGCCGGAAACTACATTGATGATTGATTTTTGCGTTGTTATGCAGACGGTTTCAAAATATATTGTTAAAAAAAAGCTAATGGATTACGTGAGGAATCAATCAATGCAGCTGATCAGTACTTCACATGGAACGACGGCTTAAATGAAGAAGCCACCTTTGGCATGACTAGTATACAATGCTCCGGCTTCTGATTACTGTCGGTACTGTCAAAGATTCACTATTTTGTAGGTAGTTTAAAGACAGTACCTCTACCTACGTTAGTACTTCTACATCTCTGGTGTACCTGACGCTGGGCACGTCTTGGCTGGACTCGGGGCATTGCCACGTTGCAAACTTCCGACATGGCTTCCTAGAAGCACTCAACATCGATAGGCCTGTCCAGTGATTTTGTACGACCGTGACTTTCAAGAAGAGCTTCTGAACTAGCTGCTTCAGCGCTCATCGCGGACCACACGGGGTCAAAGAACACAGATAAGTTTTAGTCAGTAAAAGTCTGATACACCCTCTCACTCCACTCAGAGCAGGAAATGTTATTTGAGGAGTTCCTTCCTCAAAAAATAAAAAAAAATATAACTGTAACAAAATAACATCACCGCGTTATTTTTTTTTATTGTCGCAGCTTATGTAGAGATAGGAGTCTTTTTGGCCTTGCACAGTTCTTTTTTTTATGTTATGTGGTTTACTTTAGTTTTGTTTATATTATGTATAGATTATTATTGCCTTTCATGTGCGAATCACAAATAAAACCAATTCAATATTCACTGCTGAACCTTTTTTGCATTCTATTATGTACTATATATGGTGAAAAATAGTTTCAAGAGAGAGCAATGAAGGAATTCTGTCTTTCTTTCAAAGAAAAGAAAGTGAAGAAAGTGTCACAGTTGTCAGAGAGAGAATTGGAGAAGAATACATTTTGCGCCGACCCCAAGTAACTAGGACTGTGGTGGGAAAATGATAGAGACGGTTACAATATCAAAACATACATTTATATTATAATCTGACCTGTCTTTGTATAGACTTGCACTGAAAACATGAGTTCAGGTTATACTGGAAATTTAGGTATAGCATATATGATGACGTCTTGTTTATGTATCCAAATATGGATGTGTGTCGAATTTGGTTGGTAACAGATCCGGTTCCGTGGGATATCCGTTGAGTAATGGTTGTTGGCGTTATTTTAATTACCTAACCGGTTTTTTTGACGATTATTTTTGTAAACGATACAGAAATATTATATAGGTAACATTGAGCCACATAAATAGATATTGTGATATCGAAAGGAGATCGCACGTGTTATTTTTCTTATTAGCTAGCGGGCTGGCTAGATAGGATTTTTCGTTTTTAGAATAAGTTTGAAAATTGATGGAAAAAAAGAATTGTCAGTTGTTTTCAGTAATGAGTTGACTATTGTTTTTTTTTTTTTTGAGGTAAAAGAAATGTAAGTTACAAGCTTCGGCCAGAGGTTTCGCCCGCGTCAAAATCGGGTTTCCCCCTAAGGGGTTTTTTTTTATGGTAGGTAAAATCATCCAATGACAAATCCCGCCCTTGGGCAGAGCGGGAAGTAGTGTCAAACTCTTACTGACTAAAAACCTACCCCGTTCCTTCGTAGCCTATCGTGCCGGGGCCGGGCATTCCTTTCGGAAGTTAACCCATGACCCCAGTAGGCTTCGACCCTGCCTGCCTGCAGTTAGCAGACTGGGCCTCTTCGGTGTGCTGACAGCTCCTTGAGGCGCGCGTTTCCCCCTAAGGGGTTTTATATACCAATGTGTTAAGTGGAGTTAGACGTCTACATCCTATAAAAAAGAACCTACCTGCCAAATTTTAACTTTGTAGGTGTTATAATTTTTTTTTGTGTTATAGTTTCTGAGATTTCGTGACTACTCAGTGAGTGGTATCTCGCTTATAAACACCGTTAAATTTAATTTTAATCCCGTGGAGGGTCGATTGGATAGGGTCGAGGGTACATGAAACACTATCGATTTGTAAAGAGAAAATAATAATATAGTACCTTTTTTTAAACTCGAATTAACTTACGCATGTATGAAGTTAATTTCTTTAAATTTGCATTGGGCATTGATATATTATAAGCGAAAATACGTTACGCGCTAACATAACAATTAGAAAACCTGGACTCGAAACTCACACATCTATGATCAGTGTCGTCACAGTCGCAAACGTGCATTCACTGATAGACAAGAACAGAGAGAAAAACCGGCGCGGTCGTGCAAGCGAAATCGCGTTAGCCGCAATTAGGCGACGGGCCTGATTTCAGCGGTCCACGCCCTAAAGGCGAGTCACTTATCTTCCGCTGTTTTGATTCAATCTAAGGTCGTAGGCTATTTTTACCCTCCCACCCCTATCCCTATTGCCAAGTCAGCTAGCCACTTAATATAATGAAAAGCAGATAAAATCGACTAATTTCCGTACGCCTGGTTACTAAGCATATGCGGACTTTCTGATTAAATGGATATGGTAGGAAAACTTTTCCACACTAGTAACAAATTGGTACCTAAGTACCTATATTACTAAAAAATATGGTAGATTAGGTACTTCAGGAATATTGTGGGAACGTTTGAAAGCTACCGAGGCCCTGCAACGCAAAGGGCAACTGAAGGAACACAGGCGAGTTTTAGTCAGTAGAACTCTGACACACCCTCCCACTTCACCCAGAGTGGGAAAAGCTTCAGATAATAATTCATTAATTTACATACAAGTGTCACTGTTACATAAAAGCTCCTTGGACTAGGTAGTTAACTTGTATCTTAGGATACAGTTCCCCTCTTAATTACTTTACATATTATAATTTGTTTACATGCTGCAATGGGTATATTCACATTGCTACTCGTAATTGTAACATATAAAATTAAAAATAATAATTTGCCTACTTTATCAAACACATATCTAATTTAAAAAAAAAAACTAAATTAAATAAAAATATGACTTACATTAAAAAAGGAAATAAAAATGGTTACATGACGGTGTGTCTTTGTATGTTCGGTAGAATTACGGTGTGTGCACTTCCACGGGTTTCACAAGTTCCAGAATTTTCAGATATAAGGGTAGACAGTATGTTAAACCGGTATTTCTAAAGGCTTCTAATTGCTATATTCTCATAAATAATTTAGCATAACTAACTGGCACAATTACACCACACACATTAAGAATTTCATATGCTTATTACTACTAGCGAATGTTTTGCCACGTGTCAAAACAAATGCCATTATAGGCAGTTATTTTGCCACGTGGCTTGCCTATTGTTAAGGTACACCTGGCACAAAAATTCTGTCTCAGTGACCGTTGCTAATCCTTTGTATTCTCCTTTATTTATTGTTATTTTCTTAATTTTTTATTAAAACCGTTGGCAGTTGGACACGCCACGAATCTTAACTATATTTTCATAAATAAATTATTTCTAATGACCGATATGCAGTTTTTTATGTGTGAGTTGCTTTTCACAGGTCAACCTATGAGGTCTGCTTAAATAGAGGCCCAAGTCTGCTATTTTTATAAATTCGTCATTATAACACGATTCTATTGTCATTTTGCTAAAATTTCGTAATATACAAAATTCATCATTCATTGCTTCACTTTTTTTTTGGACTGACCGACATTTTGGCAGTTCAAAAGTGTAATTGGTCTATTTGAAATAAACGCTTCTGACCGATCTTTGGTCGATCAGTTGTCTTTAAGCTTTGACCCGGCTGGGCCCCTACAGCCTGAGTTTAGGTTAGGATATAAATATTAACTTAGGACTCCCATTTTATCCCCTTAGGGTGTGAATAGTTAGAAAATCCTCTCTCGCTCGCCTATATCATAAAAGGAAACCTTGTGCAAAATGTCACGTTTCCAGTTCACGCAAAGCCGAAACTACTCAGTAGTTTCTGCTTGCGTTGATGTGTCAGTCAGTTTATCCATTTATAGATTATCTCGATTATACCCCGTTAAATTTTGATCGTTTTAATCCCATGGAGGGTCGATTCGGTACATGAAACACTATCGATTTATAAAGATAAAATTAAAAAATGAAGTACTTTTTTTAAACTCGAATTAATTTACGCATGTACGAAATTAATTTCTTTAAGTAAACGACAGCTAGGCGAGTTTAATGACCTTTAGGTAGTTAGTACATAACGACTGACAACTACCTACAAGGTCATTAATTAGAGTTTTAGAAAAAAAAGTAAGTTATTTTTTTAATTTATCTTTATAAATCAATAGCTTTTCTTGTACCGGATCGACCCTCCACGGGATTAAAACGATCAAAATTTAACGGTGTATAATCGAGATAACCTCGATACATTACCTCGATTCATTGAAATATTTTTCTCTACTGTTTGTTACTATGTACGTGCAGGACAAGTGACGTCACAGAAAGCTGTAATATCTAAATCGTGTAGATGACGTTACAGAGCAAACTTTAGACATCAAAATAGACTTATATTTATATCTCATTAAACATTATTATCAAACAATTTATATTTGCGTTGAATTAGTCATTTAAACGAAATTAACTTTATCAATGACCGAGAATTATTTTTGTGAGGCTGACTAAGCTGCACTGGCGCTATTTGTCACAAGATTCTTACAATTTATTTGTTTTACGCATTAACTAGAATAAAACAGCTGCGTAAAAATATGCATTATCTAAGAAAGCTTAACTAATATTTTTCAGCAGAACATACATTATAGTATAAGCCATTGAAGAAATATTATGACACGATGTTATTGAGAGGACAAAGTGACAATACACTATACAGGATGACAGTTAATTAGTGAACGATACTTAAACACGTGATTGTAGTTATGACAACAAAGAACTTTTACTATGAGACCAAACCTAAAATCGCGAAAAAGTTAGTCGTTCACTCTTGACAGAGTGGTCGTGGTCGACAATGTTGCATTTTCGTTGGCGAGTGAGGCTCACGCAATGCGTCTCCACTTATCCCGGCCAACGGCGTCTCGGGAACACTGGACTATGGAAGTTTGTGTGGCAGCTCTAATGAGGTCTGTCCAACGCGTAGGTGAGCGCCCGCGTGACTGCTTCCCTTCCACTTGTCCCTGGATAACGAGTCGCTCCATGGCGTCTTCGATGCGAACAACGTGATCGAAATATTTAAGGATTCGTACTTGCACATTTGATTAGTTAGACGAACACTAGCAGAGTTTTTTTTCGTGATTTCAGGTTTAGTGCCATAGTAAAAGTTGACAAATATTTTGGGAGCATATCGCTATAGCTAGAATGTCACTTTGTTTAAGGGCTTTGCACATGGGGCAACTTAAGTTGAGGCAACTATCAACTTTTGAAAAGTTTTCTGTAAAAAGTTGATAGTTGCATAACGTTTACGGTTGCTGCAATTTTATGGCAATCTGTGATCAACTTTCATATTTGAGTTGCTCGATCTACGCAGCGATCAGCGTTCAGTGTGACAGCCTTACAGGGCACAGGGAGAGGAAGAGAGGGTGTGAAATCGCCTGCCGCGTTGGGATTGACGGTTAAGGAAACCGGCAACTGTAAAAACCGGTATCATATTTAAGAGTTGCTAGTTGCGGCAATTAGGAACGAAGTTAGTCATCGATTACAGCAACTATAAACTGTTGACGATCACCGGAACTTGAAATTCGAGTTACTATGTGTGCGCAGTCCAATTGAAATATATGTAAACAGCTAGTTGCTAGCTAGTTGCCAGTTGCTGCAATAGTTGCTCTAAGTGCAAAGCGCCTTAGTACCACTGCAGTTCTCAACCTATGATCCGCGGACAGCTGGTGGTCAGCAAGAGCTAAATTTTTAATATGGTTCACAAAAAGCTTGAAATTTGAAACTGTTCATCTACTATAACTGTAACTGTGACAGCAGAAATAATGTGTTTTCTATGGCGATGTTCGTTAATTTCGATTTCAAAGAAATATGCATGTCGTTTAGAAATATGATTTATAAGATTTTTTTTTAGATTTTGCTCTTGTTTATTCGGAGCCTAAAGTTACATACATATATGGCGTGGCTATTATGCCGTAATATTATATTTAATTTTCTTTCAATGATATCTTTAGTATTTCATTGATGGACACGCACCAGGAAACACAGCGTTGGAAGGCCTCCCACAAGATGGACCGTAGACCTGGTGAAGATTGCGGGAATCCGATGGATGCGAGGCGCACAGGACCAATCGTTGTAGCGATTTGATCCGAGGGTCCAGCTGTAGACTTTCAACTGAAATGATAAACATCATGAGTGTAGTGACTTCTGTGTTATTTTTACACTTTCTATAACCTTTTATCTTCCACACAAACCGAACAATCTTCTTTCGCCCAAAAACAATAAGATAAGACATATTCCAACTTATTCTATGACCACGCAAAATCTTAATGATCGTGTTAAATAAATGACGAAATTTAATATGCACGTGATGATTTACACGTGAGCCACGTACCCCGATCTGGGAGCGTCATTCTCCATGCATTTTATATGGCAACTAGACTTTTAAGCTTAATTTACGGAGACGCGGCGCGTTGCGCGGCGCGTTGGGCGTTCGTCGTACATTACAGCAGCGGGCCGCGTCACCGCACGCGCAACTATAAACATGTACACACATGTACAATGTACGACGGACCGTCCAACGCGCTGCGCAACGCGCCGCGTCTCTGTAAACGAAGCCTTAGAGCTACATTAGATCCAAGCCATGCGACACGACTCTCCGTACGAATCTGGCGTCGTCCACGTGTGCTTCGGTCTAATATAGTTCCCGCTTTAGACTAATACATAATTATAAATTATTACCGCGACCGGGCCCTGAGGCTGAAACACAGAGGGAAGCTGTAGGATTTAGTCGATAAAAGTGTGAAACTCCCTCTATATCCACTCAGAGTGGAAGGAATCATTTGATGATTTCCCACCAAAAAAAAATGGGGGCACAGCCAACAACTTCAATGTGTCTGTAACTATCAGAGTGTACAGGAACGCTTGTAATTTGCTCGTCCAATATTTATGCCTCCTAAGATATAGAATCTTTCTAGCTTAGGAGTCAGAGCTCAAATTTTGTATTGACTACATTTACATATTTATAAATGATATTTATTTTGAAAACAGGTTTTTAAAAACACTTTTACACGGCAATCGTCGTCGACAAAACGTTTTTAGAACACATTCATTGTGCGTACAAATAAGGAATGGAATTCCCAGCTGGAGTCTATGTTTCCTGATGGCTATAACCCGTCAAGAGTGAATAGATTACTTCTAGGTAAGCGCGCAAGTAAAACAACAAAATCAAAAAAAACATTGGTGATAACACATGCACTGTTGAACCATATAAAGGCATGCTATATTTTAAATTGAGATCAATCAAAGACAAGTAAAAGTGCGCTCGCGCAGGCTCGGCCTGTTAAGGTAAGGTCAGTTTACTGAGTATTGGATGTTTATATAACCTTATATGGATGTAAGTAAGACCGTTGTTTTGTTTAAGGAGAATTTATTTAAAGTTTTCTTTATGACTAGATTAATCAGGGTCCATATAATTTGGCAGAAAGAATATTTTTAGGGATATTTTTATCTGTGCTTCAAAAATTTTATTCTTCACCGAACATTATACTTGGCGGCTGGTCCAGAATGGTTCCAGCTCTGATCATCTACCAGGTGGGCCAACGTGGTTATCGTGCAATGAATAAAAACGGCTAAGAATTGAAGCAGTTTACTTCTCAATACGTTTCGGTACAGTGCACTATTATTAGGTAGGTATAAACAACAAAACGGACAGATCCAGTGCGTCTTCATTCTGCGACGGCCTGGCTGAGAGTGCCCACCATCCCGCCATCATCCTCGGCGGGTTCTCCCCCTCAAGCTCGTAGCCACCGCGTAAACGACTGATTCTGTCAAAGCACGCCACCTTTAGTTATTCTAGTTGCCACTAGATGACGTGCCTCGTTTTATTGTCAACAAATCAATGTTAAAACAATCTACTATATATTATGTATACTTATTGCACACCAATTACTATTAATGGACTATAACATTTTTTAAGGGAATCGGTTTACCCATAGAATAGAATAGAATAGAATAGAATAAACTTTATTGTACACCAACACCAACAGTAACAAAAAAAATTAAACAAACTCAAATCTATGGGTACAATGACGGTCTTATCGTTAACAGCGATACCTACTAGACAACCTTGGGGTGGACTCTAAGAACTTAAAATAGAATAAAAAGGGGGTAGTCTGCGGTGTATTGCAAATTGAAGAAGGATTAAATTTAACATTAGAATATACCTACATAGACTACACCCATAATTGGACAGGTTAGGTAAAAAGGGAATGGCGGGGTCTAGCGAGCGAGCGAAGCGAGCAAACACAGACCCTGCCTGTCTACACGTTTGGATGTGGCACACAAGTCAACCATATCTTAAAATAGCACATATATTGCTTTTTATCTAGGGTAGGTATTTTCGCTTGGGAATTTGGAATAAACTTTCTTTCTAAGAGTTCACGTGGGTAAAGCCACTGGCAGAAGCTAGTGAATAAAACACATTCCCTCGAATAAATAAAACACTACTAGTGGAGCCTTTTTTAAATTACATAACCGTAAACTACTGTTACTTCAAATCAAATTTCCTTTACATGCAAGCCAACACAAAACAAAATCTAAATAATGACATACACTCAACTCACAAAACCGTTTTAAATTTGACTAGACCGGAAAAAACAGCGCGAATAGAAAATTAAAATTACTTACAATATTATAAAACACATTTTAAATTAGAATTTTAGGTACCAGTATTATGTTCATAAATATGTGAAATATTTTTTTTTAACATTTAGAGTCATTTGAAATAAGAATACAATGGATATTACGTTTTAAATTTATTAATAAGTAAAACGTTTTGACAAAATTAAACATAAAATCATTTGAAATTGGAATATTATATTAAATAAATGGTTCGTTTTGACAATCGAGTCACGTGAGCGTTTGTCGACAACGATATTACGGTACACAGTTAGCATCTTTTATTCATTCAACGATTGTCCCACGGTCGCACCTGGTCAAAGTATCGCAGTTTTTTTTTTCTCTGTATTTGTAACCGGTCTTGGGTTCGAAGCTGCTAGAATGATTTTGATTGTCGTATTGTTCGTTGGGTACAAAGAGCGAAATTGTGCAAAGATCAGCTGTTTGGGTTTGAAGACGTGATGTGATTTAAATTGAGGTAAAATACAAACGTGATTCTCACTCCATCCGTATTGGAAGTTTTTTGATGATTTAAAGAGAGGGCATTTTTCAGTATATGTTTTCTACTACACTGGACGAAATCCTGAAAGTCCTGATGCCCACGTCTGCTATTTTTGTAAATTCGACATTCCAACACAATCCCTTCTAGTTCTTAATCTGCTAAATCATAATGGTCGATCATTGGTCCGTTATTGGTCTCGTAAACGAATTGGTGGTAGAATGACTTTGTCGTATTCAGACAAATCTAATTGTAAGTCACTAATCAAAGAAACTGACAAAACTTTAGCAGATTACACCATAAGTCAGAAATTCATTTGTCATTATGTACGAAATTATCATTTCTTTCAATGGTTTGTTAGTGATTGACCGTTGGAAAGTCATAGTGACGCCATTATATTAGTAAATTACCAAACTTGTCAAAATCAACCATGATGAAATCAATGATAGACGATTATGACACTATTGTAATAGCAGACTTGAGCCCTGGACTATAGAAGATTAAGCTTTAACATCAATAGCAAGTACTTATCGAGGACATATTTAGAACATATTACGAAAGCATAGGTCTTGAAATGAATGTGGATAAACCCAGTAATGGAAAATCCACCGTTGGATGGCCTTCCACAAACCTGACCCGGTGAGGGAAGCTGGAGTCGGCACCAGTGGCTCTTTTCAGTCGATACTCGATAGTCGACTGAAATGATATTGAGGATAGCCCGTTTTTTTCCATAGCTATAGAATTTAAATAATAGGTTTTAATACGTTAACCCATACTTTTATGACTTTAATATAAACTGCCAATTCCATGAACATTGTCGGTTTAGTTTAGCTGTTACCCGATGATGTCAGCTTCAATAAATTAAATACAAGTAGGCATAAATCATCTTTATATATTATAAAACAAGGCCCCCATCGCGTGACGCGTCCTGTCTGTCTGTATGAACGCAACCAACTCAAAAACTGGACAAATTTTCATGCATAGCATAGGTAGAAGTATCTATATAGGGTGACTGGTAATTAGTGAACGAAACTTAAAGAACTCTAAAGTAGTCATGATAACAAATAAGTTTTACTATGGGACCAAATCTGAAATCGCTAAAAAAATCTGCTGGTCTGTACAATTGTGTCGCCTAACTGGTCAAAATGTACTGAATGAATTTTGGCTGTTTTTTTTTCGCGATTTCAGGTTTGGTCCCATAGTAAAAGTTGTTTGTATCATGATTAAAATCACGTGTTTAAGTATTGTTAACTAATTACAAGTCACGTTATATAATATAATCAACCTTTAAAGGTCCACGACATCACAAATCCACCACGCGGGCGCAGTGCGGATTAGTGTGTGAGTGTGACCTGACCCATCTTCGAAGTTATGAATTATGATTTTAAGAAATGCCGGTGTCCTTACAATGTTTTCCTTCAACGTTTTGAGAGCAGTGGGGGTGAAATATAACACAAAGTAATGCGCCTAGCCGTAATTAGGGGTCGTTAACATTTTCATGCTGTTTTTACCAATGGTCAGAGTGATTCATGAGCAGCCAACCCGAGGTACATTTTCATACAATCGCTCTTAAGTGAATATAATGTTATTACACCTCTTTCTCCGGATATTTTGGATACACAGACATCTTGTGGACATTATCTAGGCTACTATAGAAATCAAAACATAAATTTGTTTAAAACTAATCCAGTAAATAGCTCTGAAAATCTGCTATTTTGCGAGTGGAGAAGGTCCCTCTCAATTAAACAATACATGCATATTATAATAGAAAAAACAGAGAATTTCAAAGATTTATAAAACTTGCTCTACTCAAAGCCGGGGTGGATCGCTAGTTTTATTATATTGTAACGAAGGGCATATAGGATGACACAGTATGATGTAATAACTATGGCAATAAAATGTACGGTACCTACTCACTTGAGTACATAGTGTCGGATAGATACTGACCATATATTGTGTGTTTTATAGCTTTGAGCTCATTCACGAGTCCAGTGCATGCTTCCTCGCAGAACTTGGTCGAAGGGGACGAAAGATTCTACAGTGGCGATCACGTATCAGAAGACACACTGAAGGATCGCTTCTCAAAAGGTGTACCTGATTAGTATTGCGGGAATCCGATTGATACGTGACGCGAGTGTGTTATGGAGCCGAGGGCTGCAGTGACAAATTTGCACGTGTATCGACGTTTTTCACTTACGAAGAAATACTTTCTCTGAAAATTACAACGCATTTTTATTCATTTTGTACTGAAGAAAATTTTTTAAAGTTGTCATACATTTTAGTTTTGATTTAGATGGCAGCAGGCTATCACAAGTATTTGTTTACCTTAATCACAATATCTGGCGGCCTCGCGTAGCATCTCTTCAAATCTTAAACTCAATTTTTTTTTTCACAAATAATGCACATAAATAAGTTAGATATGTAATAGCATTTAATAGACTTTTGTTCCGTGTTTAACCTCTACAGGTTGAAGGAGAAGCAAAGGTATCAAACCGTTACACATCCTAATATTAATAAAAATATAAATTCAAATACATATTTTTGAATTTAGAATGCCGATGAGTGTTAATTTGTTGGTAATAAACACACACAAATTAATGTTTATTTATTATATTCTGTTTAAAAAACAATTTAAATTTTCATTAAATAATATAACCCTAAAAATAGTTTATTAATAAAAGCATAATCAGCCTTATAATATTCCCACTGTTAAGTCTCAGGCTTCCTCTCTAGGAGAAAGAATGGGCCGTAATCCATCACGCGAGCCCAACGAGAATTGGTAGATACTTATCACATGTCTTTTAATTTTTCAATGGACATACCCGTTTCCTCTAAGTGTTCGATTACGGAGACGCGGCGCGTCGGGCGGTCCGTCGTACATTGCCTTTATGTTTGTGTTTGCGCGAGCGATGACGCGGCCCGCTGCTGCAATGTACGACTAAACGCCCAACGCACCGCGTGTCCGTAAACACGGCCTAAATGTTTTTCTTCGCCGTTTTGAGAACAGTGGTGAAGATATAAATTACATAAAGTAAGCCTGACTGGATAGGTACCATTTGGCCTCGAATACTCATTATCAGCTCAGTCAATTTGTTGAAACATTGGGGCCAGGCATGATCATGGGGTCCACAAGTGCTCACCGAATTGTTCAGGATATCAGCAAACGGCTAGTCGACTTTTCATGTAACTAAAGGACTGGGCTTTTATTTGGTCAACGAACTGGCATTAGTATCCCTAGGGCCTCGTCAGCAAAACTAAGCAAAGCTCTCACCCCCCCCCCCCCCCATGCTTACGTAAAAATTTGTACCTACATGTATTTTTCAATGTGCTCCGGTTTCATTATTAGATAATTTAATGAACAAAAGTTACAAGGGCAGCTGACGTAATCACCATCCAAACCCCATCCCACATTTCATCAAAAATAAGCAAAGCAAAGACCTCCACATCCCTATAGTGCTTACGTAACACTTGAATGGCCCCTAAAGGCCAATTCACCATATTTGCCTCGTTAATTGATAAGTACATGTACTGTACATACGTGCTTGACATTCAGCCACATAGCCTCTTTTCGCTCGACCTCCGCCATCAGTATATAATTACCCCTAGGTACTATACTATATACCATACTATGTGAGACATAAACGGTCATTACATGGTCTAGTGGACTATGTGAATGGGTAGGAACATATGACGATGGTTATGGGACCAGGCTAACGTTATAAAGGCAAATGTTTGCTTGTGTGTATCTGTTTATTATTCCTTCACGTCAAAACTTGCACACGGGTAGATCATGTCTCATTTTTTTATGGAGGATGTCATCAAAAACTTCTGCCATTCTGGGGTGTACTTGACCTTCAGTTGTCCTGTGTTTTTCAGGCCTTGGTAACTTTGTCAAAAATTTCCGCGCCTGTAGCGAGTATAGCGTTACTGGGTGTATGGTTTGCTGGCATATTTTTGAGACGCGTGTTGAATACTACGCTCCGTCGATGACTCGGGCTACCCATTGCTCCCCTTGCTCGCCATTCGCGAGCCCGTACCTGTGGAGGCCGGGGCTTCTCTTGTGGTAGCGACTGGGGCGTGAGGACAGCGACTGGGGTGTCGGTTCCCTCACGGTTGAGGGCATCTCTTTTGCTCGCAACCCTGTTTCGCAGAAGAAGCCTGCTTCCCGTTCCCTCTCGCTCCGGACCACAGTAGAAAAATACCCTTAAAAACAAAATTCTCCCATTCTCAAATCTAGCTTCTGCCAGCGAACTCACTCGCGTGATTGCCAACATTTTTTATAAGGGAATGTTCTCCAGGATCGGTCAAAACATCAGAACATAAAGTCTATCGCATATATAAATACATACAGATACGAACAGAAACTGTTTTTGTTAAATAACATTGAAGTTTTTGCTCATTAAACCATAATAGCTGTAAAGTAGCTAGCCGTAAACACATCAGGTAGATAAGTGATTTAAATAAACCACAAAAAAATCATGTTTTGTTGATCTGTTTCCACGTACCCAGTTACAAAAAGAAAGGTCACTTAAGAATAGTTTAAAGTTTGTCCTGTACCTTGTACTTTACGCAGGGTACGCAAGGTACAAAGGTCTTCGGCATTGGAAAAAAAACCGGTCAAGTGTGAGTCGGACTCGCGCACTAAGGGTTCTGTCCAATCTTACCTATGAAAACAGTTCAATTCCCAGTTACGATGATTTTTCAGAATTGCAATTTTTTTTTCCGTAAGAGAACCCAGGTTGCCGACATAGCACGTAGAATCGCCAAACTTAAGTGGCAGTGGGCAGGGCACATTGCTCGCAGAACGGATGGCCGTTGGGGCCGAAAGGTTCTGGAATGGCGACCGCGTACCGGAATACGCAGTGTTGGAAGGCCTCCTACAAGGTGGACCGATAACCTGGCAAGAGTGCCGGGAATCCGATGGATACGAGATGCACAGGACCGTTCATTCTGGCGACACTTGGGGTAGGCCTATGTCCAACAGTGAACGTCTTTCGTCTGATATGATGATGAATTTTTTTTTGTGACGTATCTACAAATTTACAGTTTTTCAGAGTTTTTCCTGTACTTGTGCCATGAGACCTTGCTTCATGCCAAATTCAGGTTTCTAGGTCAACGGGAAGTACCTACCCTATGAATTTATATGATTTTTGTGCAAAATAAACGGCTATAACTTTTTTAGTTCTTATCTAACTTAGAAATTTGATTGTTTTTGCAGATTCAAGGGACAGCAGACCTGAGTATATGGTTTTAATTTCAACTCGATACCTTTACGCTTTTCCGAGATAAAGGGTCTTGACAGCCAGACGAACGAACGAACGAAGTGATCCTATAAGGGTTCCATTTTTTTCCTTTGTGGTACGGAATCCTAAAAATGATGAAAGGCAAATAGATTGGGATTGACCTTTATAGGTGTTCTTTTTTTTTTGGTAGGTAAAATCATCCAATGACAAATCCCGCCCTTGGGTGGAGCGGGAAGTAGTGTCAGACTCTTACTGTCTAAAAACCTACCCCGTTCCTTCGTTGCCTATAGTGCCGGGACTGAGCCTTCCTCTCAAAAACGGCCTTGACCCCAGCAGGCTTCGAACCTGCCTGCCTGCAGTTAGCAGGCTGGGCCTCTACGGTTTGCTGACAGCTCCTTGAGGCGCGCGGGAATAGAACGCGCCGTCGACGACTTGGGCTCGGTCCGGTCGGTTACCGGACGATCGGACAGCGGCGTGCTACCCATTGCACGCCGTCCGCAAGCCCGCGCCTACGGTGGCCGGAATTCAGGATCGGAATCCCGGCGGCGGCTGGGGCGAGCGCCCCGTTGCCTCTGCCTGAAGCGGTCGGCCTCCTCCTTTGCTAGCATTACTGCTTCGCAGAAGGCCTGCCATCCCTCCTCACACGTACGGCGAGAGAGATTGCTGCCGCCGATCGGACCTTTATAGGTGTGCGGAATAGGGCGTAGGTACTGTTAGTAGGTAGTTCCAAAAACCTCAATTGAAAAGGGAGGATCCTCCTTCCCGTTTCGAGAACCTGACGGTGTTGTGTCTTGTTCGGGCCACTGCCCAATAGTTAATCTCGGGCTGTTGTATCATCTTATTGAAGAATCGAAAGAACTGTTCTAATGTTTTTTCTAATAGTAAGTTCGATTCCCACCCAGGACAAATATTTATGTAATGAGCACGATCATTTGTTCTGTGTCTACGTGTAATTTATCTATACTTAATATGTATTTAGAAATATATAATATATACTATGTTTATCAGTTGTCTAGTATTCATACCACAAGCTTTGCTTAGCTTTGGACTAGACGGCGTTATATGAAAAAAAAATTATAATTAATGAAAGTGGCGTCATAGATATTGCTATACATCTAGCAAGGTTCGATGATAACAGGAACAAGACAAAACAGTGCTTTTTGTTTGAGATGAAACATCATCAAATATCTGAGAACGAGAGAGAATATCAGACTTTTACTGACCTAAAGCCACCTGTATTCTTTTAGTTGCATTTTGCATTCCAGGGCCATTTCTGATTCTAGACCGATTTCCTCACGATGTATTCCTTCACCGTTTTCAAAGAAGTGGTAATGAAATAAATTACACAAAGGAGAGTTGCGTACGTGGGTTTGAACCCGCGACATTTAACACTCGGCCTCGACCTTTGTCACTATACCACCACGGCTCATTAAAGACAATGTGACAAATAAAAAAAATAATGCTAATGGCCTGGTCTCCCGATCATAGCTGTGAGCCATATGGCAGTGTTCGTAATCAACACATCTAAATATAGGAATCACATGATCAATAAAAGTCTCTAATCTTTTTATACACTTTGTAAGTTCAAGAATATTGGACCGAACTCTAAGACGCCACTCTGAATCATTTTCATACATATGTATGTTTCATAAATTATTTTTGGTGGACTATGAATTCTCTGGATCATTCGCAATTTCGACGAGACGAATTGGGTATTTCGTCAGCCAAACATTGTCTTACAAGGATCGATGATATTGATGGACTTTTTATACAGCTTTTAACGCGAGTACACAGACTACGCGGCAAATAAGTTGAACCCGTAGAAACGGGTTTTCGGGTCTAAATCGAAGTAACCATAGAAATGGTTACTTCGATTGAGACCCGAAAATCTGTCACTGCGCATTGAAGTTCGATCGCTAGTTTGGCCTAACTTCTATGCCGCGTATTGTAGGCCCTATAGTACAAAGCCCTTAGTGCAAGAGTTCGTCCAACGAACTACCACCATAGCACCTGGAATCACCGCCTCATTACTTCTTGGTGTCGAAATAGTGCACCTTATGTTTAAGGTTCTCATTGATTTAGACTACTACGAAATGTCTATTGTGGAATGTCACGCAACAGTGCCAGGGACGGTGCTCCGGGTTTTCTTTTTGATTATATAGGATGAATAATGTTTTTTTTTTTTTGAGGTGACCATCATCCTAAAACTCTCACCGCTCTATGAGATATGGGTGAAATGACAGAGCATGTCATCAGACTTTACTGAATTCATAGGGTAATTCTCCCCGTTGACCTAGAACCCTGAAATTTGGCATAAAGAAAGGTCTCATAGCACAAGTTACTTCACAAAAAAAAAACCTTTTTTGGATTCGGAAAAATCGTTGAGAGTCGATTTGAAAATTGACTATTAACATAAGTTAGTTTTTACTGAACCCTCAGTGTGCGAGACCGACTCTCACTTGCCCAGAATTTGTCAAACGAACTCGCAGTCCTAGCGGGCATCGGTCCTACTACTGGGCCCGTTTAGTTTTGCTAAGATCTTTTTGAAAGCACATTCATGACTTCAGTCTTAGCGGGGCGGTATCGGTAGGCGATTGATCGAGCGCGCGCCGCTATGGCCGCTATGAGCGACGTCGACCAATCGCATACCGATACCGCCCCGCTCGCCGCGCCGCTCGCCGCGCCGCTCGCCGCGTCGCTCGCCTCTAAAACCGAAGTCATGAATGGGCCCTAAGGCGTGCGTGTTTATTAGTGTCAAGTTTAGAAAGTATATTTACAACCACTTTGAGTTCCATTACAATCAAAACATTATTCTGATGTTTTTGCAGTGTTGCGCAACAAGTGTATCGAGGCAACCTTCTCAACAAGCTTCTCTGAGATACTCGTATACAATAAAATTATTAGCGCCATTTTAACAAGATCGCGCCTGTTTCAATGATCCCACATATTTTCCTGTTGTGTAGACACTAGAGACACAAAACTACACCAATTTTATATCACAGGATCCACTAAAGATTAGGAATCAATTTACGAACAATGAAAGCAGCCACTGAAGACGACAAAATATTGCCATAAAAAAACACATACGTAAGTAAGTATTGCACATATTTTATGTGCAATATTTTAATCTAAGTATTGCACATATTTTATGTGCAATAATTAGATTAAATCGAAACAGCGATGATAGGTGACTCGCCTATAGCGCGTGAACCACTGAAATTGTGCCAATAGGCACGATTTAACATCGGTCACGAAGATCACACACACTTGGCGGCTAACGCTATTTCGTACACACGGCAGCGCCAGCTGTTATCTCTCCTTGTCTATCAGTGACTACAGGTAGTGTGAGTTTCAAGTCCAAGTTTTCTGATTGCGATGTTAGCACGTAACGTATTTTGCCTTATAAATATCAGTGGTGCAATACAACTCATGCAAGTTACACAATAATCATAATATTAAAAATACTTATAAACCACAAAACGTTTATATAATTTTACTTTTGAAATTTTCCGTAATAAATAAATTACTATTGGTAGTAAATATTTTATTGTCCATGGCACAACATATTTAAGTGTTTATGTGTTCAAGAAGTCAGTGCACTGGGCACGTGTAGGGTCCGGATTCAAGTTGATTTTAATTAGACTTAATTAGTAATTTGTATGATGATTTCATTAGCAAAGTAATCAAAACATTGTGTAACGCACATAACGGTTCAATAATAAATTAATAATTAGTTGGATAGCCGTGTGGTCTAGGCTAACTGATGAAGGGAGATATCATAATTGAGAGTGTTTTTTCATGAAGGAAATCATCTGTTTTTCACGACTTCTTTCGCCCTGGGATGGAGCGGGAGGTGTAGACTTTTACTGACAGAAACCGCACCTATGGCTTTTTTATTGGATTTAATTAACTATTCAGTTGCCTATAGCGTTCCAGGACCATGAGTGTGTCCTTTTCAGAACCAATCATATGGTCCTAGCAGGCATAGGCATTCTAAACCACTTTGGTATGTTGACATCTCTTTGAGATGCGCGTAATATTCCACAAGTGCCTCAAGGAGACGTCAGATCAAATCGTAGGGGCCCAGCAGGGCCGCAGCTTACTAGGGCCATGGGTTGACCACCGAACGAGGAACCTGTGATCCTTGAATGTAAACGGCAACTGAAGGTTATTAAAGTGTGATTTTCGTCAGTAGACTTCCTCCTCTGTCCTAAAGCGAGAAAAATCATTAGATAATATCCCAGCTCAAAAAAAAACCCTGAAGCTCCACTGACGTCAAATCAAAAAATCGAATCAAATGGAAATCGAAACGAATCGATTCGAATTTAATATAAATGTAATTGTGTGTTTGTATAAATTGTAATTTGTAGTGTTTTTAATGTGGGAATAATTTCCTGAAAAATAAATGATTATTATAACAGTTTTCACGTAAACCTCGCTTATAAAACAAACAACAACTTTTGAATTGGGTCACAAAAACTCTAGTATAAAGCTAAAACTACACACAACAACAATACTACTGTGGGAACCACTGTATTTCTGCCAATAAACCTGAAATAAACCGGTGTTCATAGTTGTTATTATAAAATACAGCAACAAAATATCAAGCTACACTTTTCCAGCATAGTGTGACCTCAAATTGAACAGCTTTCTGTACAATAAGAGATCAACGTATACTGGAGATTTACAGTTCGTTTCTCCGTGTGTATGAGACTATGAGTTGTATAAAAACAAATTCTGTGTACTATAAATATATGAGTTTTTGTTAGTATTAAATTAACATTAAATAATGACGATTATTTATACATTTTCTCACGCTGTTCATATATGTAGAGTTTATGAAAAACATACGCTACCGTGTGAAACTACATTATTATTTATTTGTTTTACAGAAAAACTTGTATTGTTGGTTTGGATTTCTAAAGCTGTTCAGGTTTTTAATACATGAGGATATTTAATGCATCTCTAGATGTGTTTTGAGAGAGCACTTCCAGGGGCGCCGCCTTTTAGAAAACCTCGGGGGTGGTCATGCTCATTTGATGACTCCAAAAAGTGGCGAAATGTGGGAAGAGAAACGCACACTGATCGACCGACAAATAAATAAATGTCTTACTTACATACTGCGTACTTAATTACTAATTAGGTATGTTTGATAAAATATAATTAGATTGGTATTTTTGTTTTTATGGTAGGTAAAATCATCCAATGACAAATCCCGCCCTTGGGCGGAGCGGGAAGTAGTGTCAGACTCTTACTGACTAAAAACCTACCCCGTTCCTTCGTAGCCTATCGTGCCGGGGCTGGGTATTCCTTTCGGAAGTTAACCCATGACCCCAGTAGGCTTCGACCCTGCCTGCCTGCAGTTAGCAGGCTGGGCGATTAGATTGGTATTGGTGCGGGAACGGGTCGACCGTTCAGCGCAGCGGTTTAGAGCGCCTTCTAAAACTCGGGTAATGAATAAACGCCTATCCCTAAAAGGCGATTACTGATCTGTTTCTTGATTTCTATTCTCAGGGGTGCTCGGCACCCACTGTTTATTTCTTTTCTTCACGGAGTCGGCGCCCCTGAACTTCCTTTCACAAATGACATAATATTACTAGGTATATCTAATCTATATACAGGATGTAACAAAAAGGATATCTACATCAAGAAAATCTAAAGATGGTATAGAATTTCTACACAAAGTTTCAAAATAAATTACTTAAAGAATTGATACCACAGTCTTGGTATCGTGTCGAAGCCTACTGGGGCCAAGGGTTTGCTTCCTAAAGGAAAGCCCCGCCCTGGTATCTAAGGCCACGAAGGAACGGGGTGGGTTTTTAGTCAGTAAGAGTCTGACACTATCTCCCGCTCCGCCCAAGGGCGGGAGATGTCATTGGATGATTTTACCCACCACCAAAAAAAAAAAAAAAAAGTCTTGGTAAAAAAAAAGTATGATTCTTGAATTCAAATCATAACAAACGTGTCATGACACTACGAGGATCAAAACATAATACAAAATCCGCATGACATTAAAAACACCCTCAGTATGTATAATATTTGACTATTTTAATTGCACACTGGATCCTAGCCCTGAATCTGATCTTTCTCAATGCAATGGCTTTTCTCTTAGCAAAACTTTGAGTGACACTGCAAGTTTTGCTGGGAGAAAAGCTAGTGCTGGTCGTATTTGTACATAAATTGTCAAATTACTGTGTATCTATCTTAATTTTTTATGTACAATAAATAACTAAAGTATGCAATTGGATCCTTAGCTGTTGTAATTCGCTTTATATTCGGCCACGCGTACCCAGTTATAGTAAATTGTAGCGGGACTGGCTGCATTTTTCCACACTAGTGTGAAATACACTATATTGCAAGCTTAAAACCAGAAAGAAGCGAATTTATGTAAGTTATAAAAAGGGTTTTTTTATTGCTTCTAAAATAAGTAGGTTTCAAATTTAAAATTACACGATTGTGCAACGTAAAAGTGGCGTAAATGCAATACACTACTGCCATATCGATTACTTGATTGATATAACAGCTACGTATAATATCGTGATAATTCGCAACGTGGTTTTCATAATCATATCATTTGACATCAAGTGACGTTCCTCGACTCGTTCCTCACATGTCATTATGTAGAGTTATCGCGGAGCAAAAAGCAAGAAACTAACCGGGGTCAATAACCATTTTAACATGTAGATCCACAACTACCAAGTGTGGGTACTGTAGCGAAACGAAAATATCGAACATTCTGGCACGTACATATACTCTATTCGCGATAGCATTAGATAGAAGTTAAAAAAGGTATTTTAATTACACTTTGTAATAAAAGTACAATATATGTAATTATTGTGCTATATTACAGTTAAGATTGTTGCTGAATTCATTATTCAACTGTTATGCTTAAATTAATTCATTTGAACTATCCGTAGTATCCATCTTCTGAATTTACAAGGCTTTAAATTAATAATTCTTACTTATACTACGAGTGTTTATGTTAATTACCTAAAAGAAGCAGGAATTTGGGAGAGAGTACCCGGAACATTTTTCATTCTATATAATATTTGTTATTTCTATTTGTATGAATGTTTAATAATATTATTTTTTTGCTTTGTATTTTGTACAATTCATATGTTTCGTAAGGAGGAAACTTGTCGATACGCCATTAAAAAAAAAAGAAATAAAGTTATGTTTATTAAAACAAAAACCAATTCATTTACTTATTTATCTAAGTATTTAGTACTTACCCTACAATAATCGAATAAAAAATAATCGAATGAATTACCTAAGTGGGTAAAGTTAAAGTTTTTATTTTGAAACCATTATTTATTAAAATTGTCTGAATTTATCTCGAAAAATAAATGCTGCGCACACCTGCTTCTATGGACATCTTTTGACTAATGCAGAACTGAACGGAGTATAGTTAAGCTAGGTTTTTTTTATGGTGGGTAAAATCATTCAACGACATCCCCCGCCCTTGGGCGGAGCGGGAGATAGTGTCAGACTCTTACTGACTAAAAACCTACACCGTTCCTTCTTTACCCTTCATACTGGGGCTGGACCTTCCTTTCGGAAAACGGTCTATGGCCCCAGTAGGCTTCAGCCCTGTTGGGCCCCTACGGTTTGCTGTCAACTCCTTGTGTCGAGCGGGAACAGTGCGAGCCGTCGACGATTTGGGCTCGGACCGGACGGTTACTGGACGGCTGAACAGCGAGCTATTGTTACGATACACAAGTTAGACAATGTGTTATTGTGTTTTTCCGTCCAAAAATTATCTTTCCTTGAACCGCCTAGAGATTTTTTTTTTTTTGGAGGTAGGAAATCATCTAGTGACTTCTTCCTCTCTAGGATGAAGTGAGAGGGCGTGTCAGACTTTTGCTGACTAAAAGCCCACCTATGTTTCTTCAGTTACCCTTTTTCATTCTAAAAGAAATGTTTGAGACCCTTTCCTATTCAGAAATCCTTCATAGCAACAGTCTGGAGACTGGATTCATGTCCTAGAACCAAAAATTCGAAGATATGTGGCATCCACCAACCCGTACTGGGCCCGCGTCATGGATTACGGCCCATTCCCTCTCCTATAAAGGAGGCCTTAGTCCCAGCAGTGGAAACAGTATAAGGCTGATTATGCTTTATTTAAATGGCAATAGATCAAGTCCTCTTGTGAAATTAACCAGTTTGGTTAGCCATATAAATATATTTGAGGGGGGATCTTCCTTTCAGAACAGACACTCGGCTCCAGTAGGCTTCGACCCTGGTGGGTCTACGGTTTACTGACAACTCCTTGAGGCGCGCGAGGAACAATACGCGCCGGAAGGTTACCGGACGGTTGGACGGCGAGCTACCCAGTGCTCGCCGTCCGCAAGCCCGAACCTGTGTTCCTTCAGCCCTTAACGTTCTAGGGCCACGGCAACTCTTTCTCGGTATCGGCTTTAGCGAAACCCAGCAATTTGACTAACAGCTCATTGGAAGTGCGTTGAATACAACGCATCGTCGACCTAGGCTATCCTACTTTGTTAAGTAGCCTTCCAGCCTGGCCGAATGCAGCCAAGTACCGAAATTTATATGGAGAGACTTCCTATCTGACCTCCACTACCCAGTAACTGAGCAATACATTACCCCTTGCCAAGACTGTTGCCAAGCTTTCTGACATCCCGATACTGATGAAATAATATTATGGGTACATCATTGCGTACCTTTTCAGAATGTTAAGACGTTTTTTTTAAGTAGAAGATCATCCAAAGACTTGACTTGATGTGTCAGACTTTTACTAACTAAAACCCACTCCTTTGTTCCTTCGTTGCCTTTGTTCCAGTGCCCTGGAGTTTTGTTTTCGTACAACCCATGGCCCTAATAGGCTTCGACTCTTCTGGGCCCCTACGGCAGGGTATACAGGCGTATGTTACCATAATATTATTCATTACATAAAAAAAAAAACAAGGTTGTCTGTAATAAATTGCCCTGTGCGATAAGACCGCCCATTGTACCCTTATTTTTAATATTGCATGTTTTATTGTATTTTTGTTTATGCGGTAGGTATACAATAACGAATATAATAAATAAATAAAATTAAGTCATGAATTTCTTGTACAAACCAGACATACTAAACAAATGAAAACAGAAACAAATACACACGTTTTTCATTGGTTTTTCCTCGTCCCTCGAATAACAAAAGAAAACGTTTTTGAAATGTTTAACAACTTGCCCCGACCCTGAAAACGATTCCTTTGTATTCGTACAAATTCAAAACACTGGTGATATAATCACAATCAGAATGATCGATTTTTACAGATTGTAATCGATATGTAGAAGGGAAGAGACCACTTTTTAGAAATGAAACAACTCTTTGAAGGAAGTAATTATATATAGACGAATCTCAAAAAAATAATTGGATTTTCCATACAAAGTTATCATCAGGCAATCAAAATTACATAGCTTCAATATAATTATAAACGATTCAACTTTCTGTCACTGTTCGATTTTACATGGGGTCGACACAATATTTTTCTTTACTTTATTCTTTCCCTTCAACCGACATGATTTCAATAATTCTCTTTCCAACCATATCACTGTATAAATTGTTGAATTAATAATTTATCTTTGTGTAGAACGACCAACCATGCGCTGGGAACATAGCCAAAAAGTTCAATTGGAAAATACGAAAATGTAGGCGTCACTAAAGTTAGTGTAGGCGAAATGACAAGCTCGTATTTTGCGGTCAGTAGGCATTGTGGGGGAAGCCCATGATCAGCGTGGGTGGCAACACAGGCTAGTGGAACCAAATTGTACCTCATGTACGAGGACAAGGTTCTTATGTAGGTGGACTAAAGGTTTGAATTCTCCAAAAAAGATAAAACAAAATATACACTTGAGATGTGAATAAACCAAAACTACGAATTTGAAGATTCAAAGTATGTAGGCGTTGACAAGGAACTAGGTCAAGTAGAAGACGCTAATCAAAAAACCAACAATGATTATAATGATATTACAAAACATCTTGCTGTAGACAGTGACAACATCCTTGTAAATGGTGACCAAAGAAATAAAAAACCCTGAAATATGCTAACTGTAAAAACAGGTAACATTAAAATCATAAAAAAAACTTCACCAGATGGCGGAATGAGAACGTTTGATTAGCACAACCTACAACAAACAAGTCTAACACAAAAGAAAAAAGCAGTACATAAGTTGCAATAAGGCAAATAACAATGTTGCCTTATCAAGAAACACAGGGTTTCAAATGATTGCCCGAACAATAATAGCAACACAAATAATGTCGCAGAAGTAGCCTTGCGACTTTGCGAGCGATGCCCTACCTGCACAAACCACATACAATGCAAGCAGAAAAGAAAACATTGAATGAAAACTTGTAAATGAAAAACCTGTTTTCTTCGTCGTGACGAATTTTAAAGACTGTCCCTAATGTGTTCAAGTTAACCATACACATTCATAAATACTGAGCGACTTATTGACATCATTTTGTAAGGCAATTATGGTGTCTGCCCATGTTTGTACGACTTTAAACGGTACCTTGTGTTTCTCATGTTTCTGAATGTATTTGTTTGTTATGCACCAGTGACTACGTATTATAGATGTTTTTTTTTTAATGTTTTATTTTGACGGAAGTGACAACACTTATGTATTCGCTCTTTCCGTTATCCCAATTCGTTTTCTTATTGAATTTACATCTAATGTATGTATAAACTGTTTTTCTGACTCTATCAGCTTATCTTATTATTTACCCTCTTATGAGCCATGCCATCTTTTATAGTCTTTCTAGCGTCTTATTTTAAACTTTCAACATTGTATATACCCGTCTGAAACTAAAGTCTTGATCTAGTTCATTGCCACTAATTTAATTATAAATTAATGGCAATGAAATCCACTTAACCTTTAATTATTTCAATGTTTCTGAACTATGAGCCAAATCCTGAAAAGGTGTGCTTATTGATTGGGTCCATTTATTTATAGCCCTGGAATAAATAACATATATCCTTGTGATATGTTCCATCTATCTTCTATCAATCTTTGTATTTGATCATCGATATCGTTATGGTTGTCTAGCATAGTGATTAGCCAATCATCTAACAGATTGTGAGGCGTCTTGATAAAAAATCCATATTCATCAATCGTTAACAATCTGATATGTCAATTATTATTAACTGATAAATGTATGACGACACGTCTTCTGGCCACAGTCAACACAACGTGTTATGAACACCGCGTCGTAGTTCTTACCGATAACAGTTGTTCACACATGCGAGTGTATACTGCTACGGATCGTAAGTAGTTGCCAACCGGTCGGTAGACAATAGCCAACGTTCAATTGTTGTCAGATGACACTTACAACTACATTTGCGTTGGATTGTAAACAAATGTTAACGTCGTCTTTTATTTTAGTATCGTATTGTATGTTTGTGAGTGGTAGAAAGCCGAGATTGGATGCAATGTTAATTTGTGTGTCAAGTATTTCACGGTTAACCAGGAGTTTTGAATCTTATCCTGTTAATAGGCTCCTATCATTCTATATCACAGTGGAAATCTCACCCACACGCCCAAATCGTTTTGAAAAACATTATATATGTATTTAAAATTATATCACTTTAAATGGTGAGGTCGCATACTCTAAGTAGTTTATATCAATAATAAAAAACATGCTTATAAACAAGCGTACTACATCGTCGACGGCATCGTTTTTTCAAATGCAAGCCTACTTAGACTTTAAAAATGAATGATATACTGCCGAAATTTAGATTAACCAAATATTCTATACTGTATATTACCAAAGGTTATGGCGGTGCTGCAAGAATGTTCGAAAGAGTAACCATGGATCTCATATGTTAAAGGTGTAGTTAAAGGCGACTGAACGATCTCAGCCTAGGTTTTATAAAATAAAAGATACTTTCTCCCGCTGTGGGTGGAGGACGATATATATAGTATCTTAATTATTTTAGTTTAGGTATTAATAATGTTAAAGGGTACGATGGGGTTGGCATATCTGGTCAGATAAAAACCCCAAAATAAATGAAGAAAAAAAAAACCCACACCGGGATAATTACTTGATAATTTCCCTCATCAAAAAAGAAAAACCCTTGTTTTTCTTTTTTATATGGCAGAGGTGTGTCAATGTTATTTTATTATTGAAACGCATTATTTTCTAATTCTTATAATTATTTCGAGAGTCATGAGTTTCATAGTGTCACCATGACATTGTTTGCATATCTTACGAAATTTCATTTCTAAATCCTTACAGCTAATGAGGTCATAAATGTTACTCTGTTTATTAAGTATCGAAATAAATACATAAATCTCTGACCTTACATAATTTTCTGAATCACATATTGTTTTCAAAACAAGTTATTTATTTATCCTTAACAAATTTTGCTTGTTTACAGGAAAATTTGTCCGTCTTACAAATAGAGTGGTAATAATTGTAATCTTTTTGTACAATAAAGCGTAAATAAATAAATAAATAGTTACCTACTGAACCTGAACCCGTATGAAATTCTCAATTTTAACTTCATTTAGTTTGTTTTAAAATAAATTGTAAACATTTTCTTACAAGTAAAAATATTATAACAATAAAATTTGTGATTTGCATGCCTCAAGATGTAATACTATGGTTGGATTGTGTTATATTTTTTAAGAACTTTATGTAATAACCCATATTAGCAAATAAATGATTATGAATTATTAAAAAATCCTATACAGCCGTTTCTTATTTCCCAATTCAACTAAAAGCATTTTCGTTTTCTTAAGGAAATCGGCTCTGAATAAATTTTACCACAGCCTCTTCTCTAAGTTAAATCTTTAAAAAATACAGCAACAACCACATTCATTTTCCTAATATAATCTGATGTTCGTTTGTCCAATATAAGTATGAATGACTCCTATATGGGTGCGCTTATCTCTGTTCTTGCCATTCTGTATTAGTCAAATGTTAATTTTCGAATAAATTTCGTCATTGACGAAAATGTAGTTACTAATGTGTTTATTATCTCATTGCGTAAGATACGATTGCGACTAATAAAAACAACTATCTCAAACATTAAGTAATTGGGTCTACTAATTTAACATTTAACGTATATTACTTTACTTTTATCAAGTTCTAAACAAATTCACATCGTCAATGCCATTTCTTTTTATGTAATTCCAGTGCCAAATATATAACGACGATTCTATGAGTGTAAAATTTTGTAATATTTACATCATAGATTTGTTTGTTTTTGTTAAGAGCTTTCAAAGAGGTTATTTGCATAATAGAAGAGCTGGACACGTTTATGCAATTTTGATTGGAAAACAAACTACATTTTGATATCGCATATGCTGATAGTTATGAAAATGACGAAACAGGAGGACTGTTTGTCGTTTTGAAACTGTAGGATACCCTTGTAGAGATGACTTCATTTCTCGCTGCGTAGTTTCATTTCGTCAAACTTGACCTACTATGTATAAACTCTGCGCAGGTCAAAGGACGACGTCTGTAGTTCTAAGTTCGGAGACGCTATAAGTGTTTGTGTAAGTGTTCAATGTTATTCCTTTAAGTTAATGTAATGTCATCGTGACTTCCATTGTTTTTGTGTTAATACGTCTCAGGTAGCCGTGATACTTGATCACTCAATTCAAGGTAATTTCTGATAATGTTTTCTGTATTGTCTTTCATGTTTTTGTTAAGAATAAAATCAAGAATTTCCTGTATATTATAATATCAAGTGGTCGATAAAATAAAATATTCTGTCTCAAACTGCTTTTTATTAAGTTTCCTTTGAAACAACTTAGCGAAAAATGAAATTAATCTTGATTTTATTTTATTCAATGTTGTGAATTATGTCAAGGTGCAAGTACTTACGTAGAACAGAAAATAAAGACGTAAAATTCAGTAAAACACATTTTATTCCCGATATAAAACTTAATCTAGACCTATCACCTACATTGGCATATACTTTGGCTAAACAACTTTTTGGTTTCACTTCACAAAAATTGTCCCAACACTTTCCACCGTGGTTTTTGCTTTTTCCAAAGGTTCACTTCTCCAGGCGGTTCAAACTTCACAGTACTCCTTCAGAATCGTTCAGGACCCGAGGGTTGAAGCCGAACAGCCGGCCACAGCTTCATAACTTCATCCGGAAGGCGGGAGCAGGATGATCAAGGCTCCTCGTCCTCGGAGAGGG
Source organism: Leucania comma (assembly GCA_958295575.1). Taxonomy (NCBI): domain Eukaryota; kingdom Metazoa; phylum Arthropoda; class Insecta; order Lepidoptera; family Noctuidae; genus Leucania; species Leucania comma. Next base: position 13,032,180 of record OY282477.1, on the reverse strand, counting down.
AAGGCAGCGCCAGAGTACGGCGCAGCTTCTGCCGTTGTGGAGAGATGGACTTCTGGCGTCGGAGGCCCTCCGTGCGCATCACGTAGGACCTCTGCTCAGGCTCGAAGACTTCCTCGGAGTCATCTTCCACTAGCGCAGGGAGTGCAGTTCCCCTCAGCTTCTGCCTCCTTCGGCAGTCTGTCACAACGTTGTCCATATCGCGGTGTTTGGGCAGCGATGGGTAAACATCGGCGTAAAGCGCGGCAACAGTTTCTAGTTTCACAACCATGTTGGATACTTGTAACTTTATTATTTGATATTGAGTAAGGTTTAGATCGCGACGTGCTCTCTTCGAGTGCTCGTTGCAGAGTGCGGGGCGGCGGGTCTGCGCGCCTATTTATACTCTCCGGGGCCGTGATAAATTGGTTTGTGTGCAGTTCGTATGGCGTCACTAGCTTTGTATGTGTTTACGTTAAGGTTCGCACTCACTTGGGGCGTGTAAAAACCGTTTTGCTCATAGCATAGTACGTAGAAGAAACACACCTTTGTAACATTTTACATCTTTTTGCGTAAACACGTGGCTTTTTGATTGCCTTTTTGCAGTACTGGAGTTTCTTGGAACGTGTTTTCAAATGGTTTTGGTAATGCGTTAATAGAGATGGGTTTCCCAATTTGCAACGTACTTTTTCGGTAGCACAACTAAACATTTGTTTCCGGAAAATTCATTTGTTTACAAATTTATAGTCAAAACAAACCTTATTGGTGTTCTGATTTACATTTCTCCCACGCAAAACGAAATCGATACCCATACAAATCGCGCCCTGTGACAATGTACACACTTATGCATACAATGTAACCACATAATAAAGATGGATATGTCTCGTATGCATGAGCTTGACCCCGTTAATCGGATTGAAGCTCCTCAAGGGAGGATAGTTGCAAACAGCATTGCACTGGCTTTGTGACCTTCGAATGCAAATAGTTTGACATGCGACATTATACTGCACATAGATTATGGTAGTTATGTTTTTGTACGTTTCTTAGAGTAGGTAGAAGTTTTCTCGTTAGTTACTTTATGTATTTTATTAGAAGGTTTAATGTTCTTATAAGAAAAGTGTGTTAAATCTACGTACCTACCTACCTATAATTTATAGGTAAGTTTTATTTTCTTTAAACAAAACGAGTGATTTCTGGGTGTATAGTTGTATATTAGTGTTCAGTTTGATTTTTCAAAGTTTTCATCGATCACGTGATTACTAACCATGATAACAGTCGGGAATATCGGCTGAGAAGATGTTTTTCTTAAGAAAATTTAAGATATCTTGGTTTTTCTGACTCATGCTATTTCATTGCTTAAAATTTTCATCGTGTCTACTGCATATATATGTTTCAGTAAACTTGTACTCTTATAGAAAATTTATTGAATACAATTCTAACGCGTCTTTCTTTATTAGGACTTTATTGTAGGTAATTTACCAAAATAATTTCATTTTGGTAGGGAATTTTTTACCATTAAATTGTCGGCAGTAGACTTAAGTAGTTTATTGCAATAAAGCAATCGTCTTAACAATTGTATAGGTTTCTTTTATATGATTATTTGATATTAAAATAAAATAAAGTTTCTTGTGAATGGTGACAGAGTAAAAGAGAACTTTTTAAAAGAAGACAATATCTGAGTAAATGTATAGATATAAAGATAAAATTTATCTATATTACTCCATCCTAGTGAACATGTGTTTGAGTGAACAACCAGGTATATATAACATAATAAGCTATAACTTGGTGATTTTTCATGATATAGTTATGAAACTTTTTACATAGATTCTTTACATAAAAATACTAGGACACGTGTTTCGGGTTTCGCATATAATACTAAAAATAAGGTTGTATAATGTAATGGATGTTTTATTGGGTGCAACTACAAAAAAACTTAACATGTATTTGGTATGTGGTCTACACAGTCACTTACTTGAAAATTTATGATGCATCTCTTACCAAAGTGGTTGTTTTTTTTTTATTGTTGATAGGTTCGCGCTTGACCGCTATCTCACCTGATGGAAAGCAACGATGCGGTCGACGTTGGAGCGCGCTTACCTAGAAGTAACCTATTCACTCTTGACTTAAACATTCCCGGGTGATAAACCCTAACCTAATTTTATGCAATATACGAGCAGCACTCTTATCAACAGATTACTTCAGATAATCGTTTGTTTAATACAAACATAGATTCTGATCTGTTTCGAGAATTGAATATAGATTTTATACAGTCAGTTCCAGGATTCAATACTTCCAATGACCTAGTAAATGTTGTTATAGAGCTATTTTAAGAACTAAATACGAGTACTACTTGCGTAGGTTGAATCAATTCCTGCTAGGGCTGAGCGATTGTTTGAAGGAATTTCTGTAGAAACACGAATAGGTTTTATTCGATGTTTGACACTCTCTCTTGCTGCACTTAGAGCGGGAGAAGTTATTAGATTTTCTTTAAATGATATAAACTAGTGCTTGACTCCCACATGATGGTTAGCAGTGATGCATTCGTTGATGGTGAGGCGCACTAGTTTATTAAGAGCCTATTCACTCTAGCCTTGAAGATACCTAAATTATAATCGGTTGGGAAGACCGCAGCAGGTAAATTGTTCCAGTCCTTCGATGTACGCGGTATAAACGATGGCGAAATGCTTAGTCTGGACTGTATAGGATGCAACAATGTACAATTCGCGGCATATAAGTAGAACCAAAATGGCGATCGACATTCAATGCGCAGTAACAGATTTTCGAGTCTCAATCGAAGCGGGGGGCTGCGCGTAACCGTAGTAACGTCGGCCATTTTGATTCAACTTATTTGCCTGGTACTATAAGGGTGAATATTTGCCTTACGACAGGTTCTCCAATGATAAAAAGGATGACTGTTCACTTCAAAATAAAAGGTGGAATTAATTGCTAGGTCATCCTGCCTGTGTGCAAAGGGTGCTCCACCGTTGACCACATCATCCCTTACCATCGTGGTCAAGTGCGAGCCTGTCAATTAAAAGGTCAGGTGAGGTGTACCAGCACATTCCGCCAGAAATGTTTGAGTTTCATATGATAGACGACAATTCTACTGCCAAAATCTGATCATAAATTCAGAATTCAATCTGTTACTAAGAAATTCAAAGTCTTCTGACTGTCTATGTCTCTTATAAAACTACCCGACTAGAAAATAGAACCGAGGAGGTAATCGTAGAGGCCCAGCCTGATAGCTGCAGGCAGGCATGGTCTAAGCCTGCTTGGGTCATGGGTCAGCTTCCGAAAGGAACACCCGGACCCGGCACGATAGGCAACGAAGGAACGGGGTAGATTTTTAGTCAGTAAGAGTCTGACACTACTACCCGCTCCGCCCAAGGGCGGGATTTGTCATTGGATGATTTTACCTACCATAAAATAAACCCAGGAGATAATGCTCTGCAATACTGCGTGCGAACACCACACTAACATGGTATCACTGTTTCCATTATTCCGTGAATTTTGTTTGGTTTGAAAATGTGCTTTTATGATAATATTTTACATTCTGAGGTGATCTGTATCATTCCGTAAATCAATAAATAGTAAACATTATCTATACAATAGTGACACGTTTTAGACGTTAACGAGAGGGTAAGCTGAGGGTGTGAGTGCAAGAGAGTGTAAATAATAAAATATGTTCCTTGTGAGGTATTTTTTTTAAATTATTAGGTGTTAGGAGGTACAGTGGGACACTGGGAGGCAGTTTGTTAGATTTTGTGCGTCTATTTGGGCAAAATAAACATTTTTTCTTTCTTTCTTTCTTTCATACTTTTTCCCATGACCCTAACAAGCATCGGCCTTCTAGGCCCTACTGTTTGCTAATATCTCTCGCACGCATCGTCGAAGACTTGGGCCGGTCCATCTAGGACGAGCGAACGGCAAGCTATCCATTGCTCGTCGTCCACAAGCCTGCGCCTACTGTGGCTGGAGAAACTACACTTAGTCATCATTTTTCTGTAATCATCAATGATAATCATGACTTGAGACGAATGATAGAGGATCATTAGTTATCTTTATATAAGTAATCATGGAAGCAGCTATTAGCTATTTAAGGTAAATGCAGGAGTATTAATAGCAGTAATGGCACCAAGGAAAATAAATAGGTACCTATTTAAGGAAAAAATAAGGAAAAATAAAAGGAAATTGATTTGAAAAATAAATTAACGGAGCCTTTTTTGTAAGGATAAATTCATTATTATTTTTCTTTCCATTCATAATTTACACAAACGAGATTTAAAACAGGAAAAAAATTATAAGAAACTAATAGAACATTTGGGTATAGTATAGTATTCGGCAAATAAGTTGAACCATTTGCTATGGTTTCGCGCAGTCCCCCGCTTCAATTTAGACCCGAAAATCGGTTACTGCGCATTCAAGATCGACCGCCATGATTGTTCAACTTGTGTGACGATGATTATTGCCGATTTTCGGATGACAGCAGGACGAAAATATGCATCTTTATGATTAGAGAATAAAGGTGGGTTTCTGAATTGAGTATTTTGAGTTAAGAATGTCTCAAACCATACTTAAACGCCAATTTTTGACAGGTTTACAGGCTAGAGTTTGTAATCCTCAACTTCAAATGCTTAAATCAGAAATCGGCGGTATGTAGCTTTTACATTTTATAAATCTGACAGCTGTCACTCGCACCATCCTATATTAATTATAGTGTACCTAAGCGTAAAAAATGACTATCAGAAAATGACTATTTTCTCCTCAGTAAATAGGCCAAGTCGTAAAGAAAACAAAGATAAGGGTTTATTTACACCCATTCCTATATCCTTACTTCAGATTAGGGATGCTATGTATATGAAAGTTCGGATCTAGATACGGATACGGATCACCATTTCAGCCGAAAGACGTCCACTGTTGGATATAGGCCTTCTCCAAGTGTCGCTGTAACGAGCGGCCGTGTGCGTCTCACATCCATCAGATTCCTGCGACCCTCACCAGGTCATCGATCCACATTGTGGGTGGCCTTCCATTGCTGCATTCTTTTGGTATGTAGTCGCCTCTCCAGAACCTAGTTTCATCCCCATTGACCATCTGTTCTGCAGGCGTTATGCCCTGCCCACTGCCACTTTAGTTTGGCGATTCTCCGGGCTATGTTTATAGCTTTGGTTCGGAAAGTTCGGATACAGAAATTATTTTATAGCGGTTTCGAATACCGTTACGAATATAAAATTATTTCGAATTGGAATTGCTAGGTTCGGATAGTTTCGGTTACGCATTAATATTAAAATGATAAAAATAAAATACGAATAACAAGATTTGACTTTTATTTTTAGTCTACTTTAACAGAATCCTGTCATACCATGTCATTTAGACTCCGCCTTTATCCGGAACTATCCGACAATTTTATTTTTTTTCGACGACTCGGGTTCGGTTCGGACGGTTACCGGACGATCGGACGGCTAGCTACACATTGCTCGTCGTCCGCTAAGCAAAAAAGCTAGTAATGTCACTGTTTCGGATATCTATTTACGGTTACAGTTAGGGAGTTCCATAACATCTCTAGCTTAACGACCGCCTAAGGCACGAATCACATCTATTTATTGATTTTCTCGTGTGTAACCAACCCAATTCAGCCCAATGCCATTCGGGAGGAAATAGACCCAATAAAATGCTGGCCGCTCCGCACCCCAGAGTGTGCTAAAGTACCCCAGCCACCCCTAAGCTCGGTTGATGTGAGGGGTGCAAAAATTTACGATGGCAGAAAGGTGGATGTACGAATGTTTATTTCGTCTGAGAAGAAATGGGATATTGGGACGGGTGAAGGAAACAGTATCGTTTTCCTTTGAAATACTGTTTTACATTATTTTATTTTTTACTAATACAGTTTAGTATCTCGTCGATAAAATTTATATACACCCTTAAATTTTGATCGTTTTAATCCCGTGGAGGGTCGATCCGGTACATGAAACACTATCGATTTGTAAAGATAAAATAAAGCACTTTTTTGTACTCGAATTAATATACGCATATACGAAATTAATTTCTTTAAGTGAACGAGTCAATGACCTTGTAGGTAGTTGTCGGTCGTTGCGTACTAACTACCTACATGCCATTGAACTCACCCAGCTGACGTTTAGTGCTCGATTACGGAGACGCGGCGCGTTGCGCGGCGCGTCGGGCTTTCCGTCGTACATTGCCATATGTTTGTGTTTGCGCGAGCGATGACGCGGCCCGGTGCTGCAATGTACGACGAACGCCCAAGCGCCGCGCAGCGCTCCGCGTCTCCGTAAACACGGCCTTACTTAAAGAACTAATTTCGTACATGCGTAACAAATTCGAGTTTAAAAAAAAAAACTTTATTTTTTAACTTTATCGTTACAAATCGATATTGTTTCATGTATCGAATCGACCCTCCTTGAGATTGAAACGATCAAAATGTAACGGTGTATTTGGCAAATATATATTTTTATTTTGTCTTTTTACAGTAAGCCGTCCAGTTTAATTAAATTTGTTTTTTTTAGTGGGAAATCATTAAATTACTACTCCCGCTCTGGCTCTTGGTGGAGCGACAAGGATTATAAGACAGACTTAAACACAATATTCGAAGGAACACGGTGTTGTTTCTTTTCAAGTTGTCCTTTACGTTTTAGGGCCACGGTCACTCACATACGTTACCGCAGCTCGTGACGTTCATCCATAACAAAAATAAACAACACAATCATTTAAAATCCCAATTTATCATTTCGTTCCTAGAACTACGAACATTAATGTAGTTCCAAGTAAAGTAGAATAAAACCAATATACAAGCAAAACTCATCGTCAGGGTGATTTTCTGACTAAAACCTACAGTGTTCCTTTAATGGCCTTTTTGCTAAGGCCATGGTAACGCCTTCGAACAAACCGCAGCTTTGGCATGAATTTTTGTCCGACATCATTATTGATTTTTGGTTATTTTAGACCTTAGATAGACTATAGGTGGTGGTGGATAGCCCATTTGGCGAGGAATGGGGCCATCTATCATCACGCTACGACCCAGTTGAACACATAAAAATCCGACCTAGCGTAGCATAGCATCAGCCTTATAATGTTCCCACTGCTGGGACTGAGGCCTCCTCTCTAGGAGAGGGAATGGGCCGTAATCCACCACGCGGGCCCAGTGCGGGTTGGTGGATGTCACATGTCTTCGAATTTATGGTTCTAGGACATGCCGGTTTCCTCACGATGTTTTCTTTCAACGTTTTGAGAGCAGTGGTGATAAAATAAATTCCATTCGCCTGGCTGGGTTTGAACCTGCGACTTACAACTCGTAAGTCGTAAAATCCGATCAAACTAAGTAAAAGTCACTCTGAGTAGATTTTCAATAAAACCACTAGACAGACACGAGTTGCTCATACATTGCAAAATCATAAATTATGTCATAGATCAAACACTTCCATAAATTTTCATACAACACTACATAAAAACAAATTATCTGTTCATGAACGAGATAACTTCTAGTACACATTAGTACATACACCCTCCCCCCTCCTTTCTCCCCTTTCCCCTTTTGTTTCCCCTTTTCGTGCTAACTCACCTCGGCTAATAGACGCTGTTTACACGACAATATGGCGTCTAAAACATTCCTAGACAGACGTTTAAATTATAAGGTCAGGCGATGGAAAACCTCCACCGCAAAGCGTAGTATTAAATTAGTACCTACATAAGTTTTTAAATGGTGGCGAAAGATTTAAAGAACTAATAAAACTATTAGCATAGCATAACATCAGCCTTATAACGTTCCCACTGCTGGGACTCAGGCCTTCTCTCCAGGAAAGGGAATGGGCCGTAATCCACCTCGCGGGCCCAATGCAGGTTGGTGGATGTCACATGTCATATCCCAGCCAGTCGCATTACTTTGTGTAATTTATTTCATCACCTCTCAAAACGGTGAAGGAAAACATCGTGAGGAATCCGGCATGTCCTAGATAAACTATTGTTTTAAATAAATTTAAAAGCCATTATTTAGAAAATTATAGGTACCATTTTAGCTGTATTTTTTTATTCAATTCATAGCGCTATAATCCATGCTGAGAACTTATTTGATTCCAAAGCTGCAAGAATCGCGAGGCTATAACAGGAATACTTGGTTTCAGCAAGACGGGGCTCCGTGCCGCACATCAAATGAGAGCATCTAGATGGTAAGAGACATGTTTTAAAAAAAAATTGGTTTCACGCAGGGATAATATCTCCCGGCCACCAAGAAGCCCCGAACTCACTCCAGCAGACTTCTTTTTGTGGGGTTACCTCAAGAGCAGAGTATACTCTGATAACCCAACAACCCTGCAGCGACTTAAGTAATTCAAGAAACCTTAAGTAATTCGGCAAGAAATGGAATCCATTTCGAGGATAACTCTAACGAAAATTTTCCAAAATTTTGATACCAGACTAAAAGAATGTTGTAACCGTCCAGGAAGTTACTTGGATGACGTAATTTTTAAAAAGTAAATTTAGAAATAAATTTCATTTCATTTCCTTTAAATTAATTTATATATTTCATTTCCTTTAAAATAATTTTATTTTTATTAATACATATTATAGTTCTATAAAATTACATAGTACCGTTTTATTTTAATGTTCAAAAGCGCATTTTTCTCTGGGCCACCCTGTATTATAAAAAATTCTAGTTTCAGAAATGGCTGAAATCGATTCATTAGTCGATTCAGAACATAATACTTGCAGGATATGCGTTTATTATGTAACATGTTTATTGTACACTTGGTACAAACAAGGAAATAATAAACAATAAACAGTAAGTAAAGAAACAATAAGACCATGCCCCATGGCGCAGGCCTCTGCCATGCCCTTCGAGAATACATAGGCTATAAGGAAACTCATAGGCGGTAAACACAAGCCGTTGGGTTAAAGTATTAATTAATAGACGCGAGATACGGAAAAATAATTTGCCCTAGGAAACAAAACAACGATGAAAATGCATTTATCAGTTGTGATCAAGAATTTGTTTTTCTACGCGTGGTTTTCCACCGGTCGTGCGGAAAGGCCCTGTTTGAGCTGAAAATGGTCCGATAACTTAATTGTGTCTTTTTGTGTTTTTATAAAATGTTTCCTCACACAACAAACAACAACAACAATTCCGTGATAAATGGTCCGTTAGAAAACATGTAAACTTATGTGCACAAACAAGGCTCTCAGACCCGAAACACTTATTTATCTGAAGGCTAAAAAATTACTTTATTCCGTCCGAGAGATGGCCTAACCAATTTGGCTAATTTATGTCTTGAAATATTCGTGATACTCCAGGGAAGGTTTAAACGGTGAGAAAATATAGAAAAATTCACGAAAAAAATATTTGACTATTAGTCGGTACGAAGTTTGCCGGGTCAACTAGTTAAAAATAAAAGCAAGGCGACGACATCACAATATCGCGGCTAACCAAGAGGAAGGTTCCAAAGAAAACCAAAGATGGAGGAAACCAAAGATGAATTTTTCTCTTACTGAAGGTGAAAAGACGGAGGCCTTTGCCCAGCCGTGGGATATAACGGGGTAATTAGATTAGAGAATTATTAGAATAATGTCGGAAAACGAATAGGTACCTACATATAGAGCCTTTCGATAGTCCTTCGAGCCTCGGAAAAGTTGACGCTACAAACGGGGGCATTACCCTGTTCCAGAGGGGGACTATGACTTTCAACTAGCCCACCAAGGCCGGAGGCTGAATCATAGCGGGCTTGACTCATACATAGTTGACTAAAAAAAACAAACGGTTAGTTTATAGACCTCGGACTTCAACGTCGACCTTCACATCTTAACTAAGCAAGCTTGTGGCTTCGTTCATTGACTCCAGCATCAGTTGTGTAGTGTTCAAACGTAAACATTTTATTATGTACATATTATTATACTAGCATCCCGTCGTTTTTCTCATCTTTGGTTACAGCTTCGCTCCTATTGGTCTTAGCGTAATGATATACCTATAATTCAAAGTTATAGAAATACTGACCAAAATTTACCAGAAAAACTGGAGGTGGGTAGGCCACATGATGAGAGACAATTAGGAAAAGTGGAGCAAGATAGTGACAGATTGGTACCCCATGGACTGGAAACAGTCTAGGGAAAAACAACTGATGAGATGAAACTGACAGCAGGCCCCTATTGAAGAAGAGTGGCTTGTGATAGAATACAGTGGGAGCCACTAGATGGCCTTTTCCAAGAGTCATATTGCATTTTATAGCAAACAAACAAAGATGCAAAAAAAGTTAATTCAGAATAATAAGGCTATTATTAATATTTTTTCGTAAATCGGCTATTTTCAGTAAAACAAACAAACATACTCTTAAACTTCAAGATATTAGTATACCTAGATTAGAAACAAAAAGATGACGTGATTCTTGAAAACATAACATAACTTTTAACCGACTTGAAATGTTTAAAACAAATTAAACGAAAAAGTCAACGTGAAATAGAATAGGTACCTAATTTATTTCAGGAGAGCTCCAATACAAATCAACAAGTATTAAATTGTAGCTGCCTATTTTCGAATAAACAATTAGTGTACTGTTAATATTAAATTGTATTTTCCTGCTTTTTCAGGGAAACACAACTCAAAACAATTTCAATTAGCATCGCAAAAACAAGCCTCCATAAAATGTGTTATTGTAACCATTTGATCGTTTTTTCTAGAGCAACTAAGAACAGAACAGTTAAGAATACAGTTAAAATAAAGTCGGGTAGGAATGCGTTATGAGACCAAATAAAAAATCTGGTACACAATGTTGAGTTCAACCTTTTTCTAGAACGTTCTGTAGTCATTTATTTGAACTGGCAAAAAAAGAAAACAAAATCGTTCGTTTTACGAACTGCGTAGAATCAAACATAGTTTTTTTTTTTAATTATTAGTGTTATTTATTTTGCAAATGTTATTTATTTAAAAAAAGAAACACTTTTATACGTCAATTTTTTCGTCAATAGATGAAACTTTCATATAAAGAAACCACACAGATTTGAATGGACCTGTACCAGTCAGTGCAAGCATTTGTCAAAATTCGTGTAGCACAAATCGGGACTTCTAAGGAGCTCAACGACTTGACGAATAATACACAAGAAAGGACATTTTGGTAGGCATAAAGTACTCGTATAGTTCTTTAGTACCTACTTAGATGACTCTTTAAATGGTTCCATTACCTAAATGTTATGCGACATCACGTCAGATCAAGAAAAAGGTAGAGAGAGATAAATTCGACTTTAACCCTGACCCACAATAGCTGAAGACAACGTGTGTGGAAGAGGGAGAAGGAGGTCTTTCACCAGCAGTGGAACGTAATAGCCAAATCAGATAGAGATCTATGGTAGTAAGTATTATTACTCTTTCTAGAGCAGCGGGAATGTTCGAACGAGTTACAGTGGCCCTGGAAGACAAAAGACAGCTGAATGAACACAAGTGTGCTTAAATGATACGCCCTCTCGCTTCATCAAGAGCGAGAGAAATTACTTGATGAGTTCCCAACTAAAAAGAGAAAAAAAAAGTACTGCTCTAAAATTTGGGGTTGGTGCAGCAAGCTGTGTCCTTTCTCATCCATTACATTAGGCATCTTTAAAAATTTCAGCCACCCTTTCAAACATTACCCCTTGGGAAAACATACGATAATGTTAAGAGTAACCCTCGAGTATAGGTAATACTATATTTTTTGCATGGATCGCTCGCCAAAAGAATGGTTTATAAATCAGGCCGGATGGTTCTGGAGTTGTGATCAGGTATTGAAAGACACAGCAATGGAAACTTTCCCCAAGTTGAACCGATGACTTGGTGAAGTATGGTGGGCAAGACAATGTACGAACAGGATCGGTTAATATTGCGACGTATGGAAAAGGGGAAGGTATGTCCTTAGTGGATGTCATACGTCTGAAAAAGAATATCAACATTCAAGAAAAAATTCCTCAAAAACAAATCTATATTTGTAAACATAAGTCTTACAAGTCATTTCACGCATTAGATTACATCAACGCACACATTGTCTCATGTCCTACATAGAAGACAAAAACAAAACTCAAATAGGCCTGTTTGTTTTTCCACAAGTCGGACAGAACGGTAACTACTGAGTCACAGAGTGTTCACGTAAAACGGTGAAATCCTTTAATGGCAATGGTGTAAATAAATGACTCACGAGGCGTAACGTTGTAGCCTGGATTGCCATTGGACTGAAAATTACTGTGTTGACCTGAATTTAGAATTTGTGATGTTTATGGTATTACTGGCATCGAAGAATCGCCAAACTTAAGTGGCAGTTGGCAAGGCACATTGCTCGCAAAATAGATGGTTGATGAGGATGAAAGGTTCTGGAGTAGCGACAACGTACCTACCGAAGACGCAGCGTTTGAAGGCGTTTTAGTAGGAAACTTAGGAAGATTTTTTTTGCTTTTTATAACATTTTTTGAGTCGGGAGTTTTTTGAATTTTAAATGTATTTTTTATCTATACGATACAAAAGACTGAAAATTAATAACTGAATAATCACATAAATAATATATTTTTTTACACTGACTGTGCTCGCGAGGTTGTCGACATGTCGGATGTGAACTCAGCGGTCACTGTACCGGCAGGACAGTCAAGAGCCTCGATCAACATCTTAGGAGGCTCTTGTTAGGTGGCTGATACAAGGGCTGTTTTTTTATTTTTATATCAAATGTTCTTTTTATTGAAATGTTTTAAAATTGTCCTATTTGTTTGTATGTGTGTATGTGTTCATTCGTACTCCTTCACGCTTGAACGGCTGAACAAATTTGCATGAAATTTGGCATATGAACATATTTAAATATCATTGTCCTGGAAGTATGTTCTTGTGTGATTATTTTCTACTTTAACGTAGGCGAAACCGCTGACTGAAGCTAGTAAATAATAATAATAACACAGTTATTATTTGATGAAAGGGACGAAAGTGGTGTAGGTGTAAAGGGCAGACCGCTTTACGGAGGTGGTAGAAAATCCGAAGTTTAATAAATTTTCATTTTTAGAATCAACGTCCCACCGTACAAGACTGGAAAAGTCTAAGAAAAACAAACGCTCAGATGACTGAAGCTTTAAAGACAACGTTTATTATGAGATCAGAAAATTACCATAGTAGGTACAAGAGGAGATTCTTTTCCTTATTTTTTTACTAGAGTTCGTTGAACACGCTAATCTTAGGAACACGAAAAAACTTTCAATAAAAAAAAAACCAGGCAAGTGCGAGTTGAAATCGCGCAGTGAGGGTTCCGTATAAACTTATCTACATAAGAAAAAAGTTCAATTCCCGAATTGAATTACAAAGATTTTTCCGAATCTCAAAGATTTTTTTTGGTGACGTAACTACAAATTTACATTTTTCAGATGTTTCCCTATATTTGTGCTATAAAATCTTGCTTCATGCTAAATTTCATGATTCTAGGTAAACAGGAAGCACCGAGAGTTTCGAAATATACGTTTTTTGGGACATAAACGGACGTATATTTTTTTTCGTTTACTTATAAATTTGATTTTTCACAGCTTCAAGGGACCGCAGACTTGGGTACAAGGTTATTATTTCAACTTGGCAACTCAATGCTTTCTCGAGATAAAGAGTCTTGACAGACAGACGGACAGCAAAGTGATCCTATAAGGGTTCCGTTTTTCCCTTTTAAGATACGGAACCTTAAAAATTCAATGTTAGATAACTCATTTATGCAGATAGATGTAGAGGGAAAGGGAGGCCAAAGAAAAGATGGATGGATTGTTGAGGTATAATAATAATAATATGTCACGCCTCGACCAATAGGAGCTGAGCAGAATCCAAAGTCGTGGGTGAAGTCACGGGGACTGCTGATAGTTAGATATTGTGATATCTAAGGAGGTCGCATGAAAACGTGTACAGACAGCAGTGTCGGGCATTATATAATCTAACTACTTACTGATTAATAACTACGAATACATATAGTAGTTAGTAATCACTACTATAAATCCCTTAAAAAAAAAACCCGTAAAATGTAGTTCAAACCTATCACTCTAATCAAAAATGATTACTAATTACAAATTGTAGTTGCAATCACGATTGTAAGACTATTTTATAAAACTACATATTTAAACGTTGATTTTTTTTATTATTTGACAATCTACGCAATAATAATAATAATATGTCAAAAATATAAGTACACAATCATCTAAGACTAGCATTCAATTAATTATTCATAAAAATAATTTACGGGATTTTTTTATATACAGTTAAATTCGGTTTTCTTTTTATTAAATTTTAGAGCCAAATTCAGTTTTCGTAAATCAATAACTATCACATTACATATTTATTCAATTGCAAAATAAAAGTTCTTAGTACTGAAATAATCAGTAATTATAACTACCAGATTACAGCAATCTTTACAACTATTTAATGTAGTTTGATTATTGTAGTTAAGTTACATGAAATCTTCATGTAATTAGTTAAACACTTTTAGTTGTAATTTGTAATATGATTACAAAATAGTAGTCAAATACACTGATACAACAGCGTTATTTGGGTACACCGCTCACATGGCCGGCAATGCCTTGCGTCTCCCGACGCATGAGGCATCTCCTATGGTGACTAAGGGGTGACGACCTCCTCTCCCTCACGCTTTCTACCGTCAAACATACCTCTTTTTTTCTCCTCTTCTTTCTTTCTTTTTCTCTTTCGGAAAATTTGGGACTGCAGATGCCAAGCCACTCAACTAATTTTTATGGCAAGTCGTTTGCAGTTCAAGCAGTGCGGCTGTGGAATGATTTGCCCGTGTCGGTAAGGCAAGCTCAAACACAACCGATTTTTAAAAATATGGTCAAGGATTACTACCTCTCCTCTTGAACGTCATTAAGTACGCTATTTCTCTGCTTTCATATATATTATCTATATCTAAATGTATATATATTATATTGCTTGTATTATATGTATTTTATTAGTTATGTATTGTATATATGTAAATAGTAGGTACACCATAAACTACCTGAGTATCTTTTTCTCCTTCTCTGTGTAATCCATCCAAAGGTTGTCTGTAAGAGATCGCTTTTAGTGATAAGACCGCCCATTGTGACACCCTATTAATTTTAAGTACTTTATGTCATTTTATTTTTGGTGTACAATAAAGAATACATCTATCTATCTATCTCGCCCTAGGGTGAAGCAAGAGGGCATGTCAGTTTTTCACCAAACCCACTTGTGTCCTTCAGTTGCCCTTTGCATTTTAGAGCCACGCTTTCTCTTTCGAAAATTCTCCGGAGCCTAAAATGCCCTTTATGTGGCATGAAGTTGAGTCATCGGTCTTGACACTGAACGTGAAATTCATTTACCTACCTCAGTTCTACAACCAAATATGGTATTGAAAATATTGTATTTAATTTCTATAAAGTACAGGAAATGTATTAATGCATTCACTACCTGTGACGTCCAGTGATCTTAATACATGTTTATTATGACAAATCGGGTGTTTCATCACTTCATAGTTCAACAAATGTCATGGTGTTGAACTAAAAATAGTTTACTATATTTGGTACAATTTTTTTTTTTTTTGTTACCAAAAGCGATACCCAAAGTTATGTTCCAAGTGCTTTACAGTAATCTATGGCTAATATCAGGTTTCCCTTACTAACTGGGATAATTATATAACATGCGATCGGACTAATAAGGAAAATTCAATAAAAATACAATATTACCTGAAGTTATTATGGACGGCGGGCAATGGGTAGCTCGCTGTCCGTCCATCCGGTAACAGACCGGTCCGAGCTCAAGTTGTTTACGGCGCGCACTGTTCCCGCGCGCCTCAAGGAGTTGTCAGCAAACTGTAGGGGCCCAACAGGGCCGAAGCCTACTGGGGTCAAAGGGTATGTCAAAATGGCACCCGGGGCCCTGGGACCAAGGCGAAGAATGGAACGGGGTAGGTTTTTAGTCAGTAAGAGTCTGACACTACTTCCCGCTCCACCCAAGGGCGGGATTTGTCATTGGATGATTTTACCTACCATAAAAAAAAAAACCTGAAGTTATTATGAAAAATCTGGTTTACCATATTTGATACAAAAAGCCGTTTAAAACAGCCCGACTTCACTCATTGCTAGGATTGGTTTCTTTTTTAACCGACTTCCAAAAAAGAAGGTTCTCGATCCGTCTGAATGTTTTTTTTTGTTGGTAGGTACGAGTATATTGTTCTTCTTGAAATAAATTTTAAGCCTTAGTACTATTAAGTAGGTGTAAATAGGTTTTGTGTGAGGAATGATATGACAGAAAAGGGCAAAGCAAGGGAGAAAATGATAACATAATGGTTGACGGGACAAAATAGAAGAAAAATAAACGTGTTGTGCGACCTCAAATCATATGAGACAAGGACGGGAAGACATTATGACTAATTTCTGAGTAGCAAGGGGCACTTATCATTTTACCCAGTTACTGGGCCAGGAGCTGGGTTAAAATGTATTCAGATGCTGGGTTGAACTAAATGCTGACCCAAACATAGTTGGGAAGACTGATTCTACTGATTGATAGGTTCTTCTTTTTCGATAAATGAGCTATCTAACATAAAAAAAATTTTCACCGGTCGGTAGTTACTGAGATTACAGAGTTCAGTTCAAACAAACAGACACACTCTTCTACTTTATAATATTAGGCATATCATTTCAGCCGAAAGACTCCCACGGTTGGCCATAGGGATACTACAAGCGTTGCCATAAGGACCGTTGTGCGTCTCGCATCGATTGGCTTCCGCGACCCTCACCTGGACATCGGGCCATGTTGTGGGAGGCCTTCCGACGCTGCGTCTTCCGGCACGTGGTCGCCACTCCAGAACCTTTCGGCCCCATCGACCATCTCTTCAGCGAGCAATGTGCCCTGCCCATTATTAGTCACGTTAGCGTAAAACACGCTTAGTAAAATGCCAATATTTTGATTACACCAGCTGTTTCATAGGGGCAAAGTTCAACAAAAGTTACGATGTGACAAAATTATTCCTTCTATACTACGTCACTAATGTGATCTCATAATGACATCAAGAGGAAATAAGTTAATTTTCCCCTTGTTTACCTATTCATTTTGCTATTTTCACTAGAGGTTATTTCCCTGTCACTGAGAGGAAACGAGCCAAACAGTAGGGGCATTACAGGTTTATAAAGTTGTTGCTAGTGTTTTAGATTCCATTTTTTTATCTGACCACTGCTGTTCCATTGCTGGGTAAAGGTCGCCTCCAAGTCCTTCCAAACATTCTTCTCTTGCACCATCTCGAACCAGTCTTCGTGGTCCGCGTCTATACAGTCCACTTTATTTGGAATTATTGCTTAAAGTCCTCTCAACCTTAGTTTGGTCTTCGTCATAATTGTTAATTTTAAGTACTCTTAAGGGGCCATTCAAGTAATACGTAAACACTACAGGGGACGTGGGGGTCTTTGCTTTGCTTATTTTTGATGAAATGAAAGATGGAAGGTCTGGATGGTGATTACGTCACCGGTATATTTTTTTAGTTTTTTAAGAGAACAATATAGGTGTTCTAAAATCACACGAAAGCAACAAACATCTAGATGAGTTCTTGAAGACTTAGAGCCAGCCTCTATTTCAAGCCTAATCCTTATTTCCAAACTTATAACAACTGCTAAACCAGAACACATTGAAAACTTGTATGTACCAACGTCCATAGCCATCCATGGCTAATGTCAAAGTGTGCACCAGGCGTGGGAGTGGTCATTGGATGATTTTTACTCACCAATAAAAAAAAATATGGTGGGTTTTTATTAGTTTGATATTTTAGCATTTTATGTATTTTATTAAAATGAGCAACTTAATTTAATGATACATAATTCTATTTTGAAATACTTATCAATTATGTATTAGCAGAACAGATGACCGTTGCGGCCGAAAGGTTCTGGAGTGCCGGCCGCGTATCGAAAGACGCAGTGTTGGGAAGCCTCCTACAATGTGGACCGATGACCTGGCAAGGGTTGTGGGAATCCCATGGATGCAAAACGCGCAGGACCGTTCATTGACACTTGGGGGATGCCTATGTCCAACAGTGGACGTCTTTTGGATGAAATGATGATGATGAAAGACTACACTGTGGTAGGTGTGCACTCATACACCTACCGCAGTGTAGTCTTTCTTAACCCAATAATTGACTGGTAGAGAACGCCTTTTTGCTAGTCCACCTATGCACTAATACTGTATGTACTTTATTGTACTTCTGAAGGTTTTGACACTAATATAAATACAGTAGCTGTCCACTGCGGTCCACCCGCGTCTTTGGTTATTGCCCCTCCCCTTTTGGTCATACCGTGATTAATCTACATCCTCGATAAATGGACAATCCCGCACTGAAATCAGTTTTCAATTTGAACTAGCAGTTCTTGAGATTAACGCGTGCAAACAAACAAACTCTTTAACTGCATAATATTATTATAAATAATTGCCGCCCACAGCTTCGCTTCCTAAAAATTACTTCTAAATTATATCTAAGGAAAAATCTACATCAAAACGAACAAAATGAAATAACAAGTTAAAAAGTAGTTAAAAAGTAGTTTTAGCGAGAGTAATGAACAGCAATTGATTCGTGTAAAGAAGATTTAGCTGCCGCCCAATTTCGGGTTTCTTACCTGAAGTAATCAATCACCCTCCTACTATTTTCCCACTTTATTTTATCAGCGCTGTAAGTAGGTAAGTACGTGTTTTTCAGCCATATTAACACTTCGATCCACAACTACCCAACTTGTTCATACAAAAGTAGACTCTAAACATCGGAATTAAGGCCTATAGTGGCGTGGATGTGAGAGGACACCGGTGTCCTCTGAGCTAGGACAGATTAAACATCTAAGTGATTCATTGTATACTCCTGTCGAGGGGTAGACTCACCTTATCTCTCACAATCTGTCCATCTTCGGGTTAGAAACCTCTTAAAGCTAAACTTATACTTTGTTTTATGTTTTTTTTCAACCCTCTTTTCACAGGCTGGTAGAAATATCTTCAGAAATAAGCACCACTTTTGAACCTAATTTTCCGTTGTCTTCTTCATGTCTTTGCTGTCGGTATCTGTCAGTATATATATGTAGCTATATTTAATTTATTTAATTTAACAACAATTTAATGCAAACTTTTGGCATGATTTATTTTCATTTGTCACAAATGAAACCTAGGTTATGTGTTAGAGGACAATACGAGAAATCAATAGCAAAAAAATCAGGTCTTTAAACCATAACCGAACGAATCATCATCATCGTTTATCATTGTTTTTACCATATTTTGTTTTATTGTTCCTAATAAACGATTATTATTATTATTTCATTTATTTTTTAAACATATTTTGTAATATTTTTAAATATTTCTTAAAAAAAAAACACATTAAAAAAAACATTTAAAAATATAAAAATAGTGTCCCACCGGTATCGGGAACAGGTTCCAAGTAACCGGCGGTCAGGGCTCCAGAGAAAGGAACCTCCTAACAATACGAGCCGTGTCCAGGAGTACCGCTTTCTGAATCAAGCCCTTGATCCAGCCGCCTAATGAGAGCCTCCTAAGGTGTTGGTCGAGGCTCTTGGCTATTAAGCCATTACCCGACACGACTATCGGTACAATGATCGCCGAATCCACTTCCCACATGTCGACAACCTCGCGAGCCAAGTCAATATACTTGATTTGTTGTTTATTATTATTATAACCGAACGAAGATACGTGTGGAAACAATTCTAGTGTAATACGTAATATTTTGAGGTTTCTATTGATTTAACAGATTAAGCTGGTTATTACTGTTATGTTTTTTCACACTTGCAGTTTTCTATCACTAAAACTAATAAAAAAATACGTCATAAAAAATTGAAAAGATTCGCTTTAGTGTTACGATAGTGATTGATACTATTTAATACGTACATACCTTGAATACCTAAACCAAAATCGAAAAGAAAATAACACCTGATAAAAAAAAAAACTATAACATTCTACTAAGTTGTCTCTAAATTCGTTTTGTTACAGTTGGTAGACATAATTCTTTTTTCTATCGATTTCTCATACAATCCTGTAAAAAATGGCCTAGGTTTCACTTTTGAGGAAAAGAAAAAATAATATGCCAGCAATGTTTAGCAAAAGTTTAATTCCCCATGTCAACAACGTGTTAACATTTTGTTGTTAAATAAATTATATTAACAACGACAACAATGAAAGTAGAATTTTATATAAAGAGGGAGGGGTATTTGGAGAATTTCATTTCTATACGGTACATTACCCATACATTTTACATCAAAAGGCATGTTTTTCATCCTTACAAAGAATTCAGATTGAGCGATGTAACCCTTGCCTGGGACCGACGACCTCAATAACCTCTTTTCCTTCGTTGTTTTTCCAGCCTGAGGCCAGAGAAAAATATTGAGATTATTTGTATGAATCTGGCGGAATATTGAGATGAATTTTTTCGAGATTGATTTGGGTTTTGTGCCTATTGAAGGCTTCCAATAGATTTATATTATAGTGAATGTGTTTTATTAGGGTTCCGTACCTCATAAGGAAATACGGAACCCTTATAGGATCACTTTGTTGTCCGTCTGTCTATCTGTCTGTCTGTCAAGACCCTTTATTATTAAAACCATAACAATAACACAAAAAAATAAACGCGCTCCAATAAACCCTAGGTCGTACCTAACATGCCTAGGGTGAGGAGCCAGACTAAGAGAGATACAATCCGCAGGGCAGTTTTGTGGCGAACTGTTGGGTATTAGCGACCCCACTTCTCGTTCATCACCAATTCTCGTTCTTCAACTCAGGCTTGCCTTTATTGGTCGGCCGTAGTGAACACCTGACGAGGAACAGAACTCCCACCTCTCTTGCTTTATTGGCTGGTTTGAGTGGAGATTCGCAAGAGCAATCGCGCTCGGGAGAAAAATATATAATCCAGTAAGATGCTGGTAGGGATCTTAACCGCACTTCCGGGATTGTCCTGATAGCCGTGGTATACCCCTCCACTCCTTAAGCACCTCAGGATATGTTGCCCTCTTGTTGCTACGTCACTTCGTGCTAGCGGCCGTTTTTGGGGGCCCATTTATTGAGTATGCAAGTCACCCCCTGCCCGTTTACCGATGGATATTAAATTACATTGTTTAGGCACGAGCCATAGTTTTCACATAGTTTTGGTAACCAGTCCACTTAAGACTCCAAAAACCATAGCTCCCTTGTCTTTATTTTTGTTATTTAAATTCAATATTTAATTTGATAATATTGATGGTTTGTAATGGAAAATTGTATTGCATATAAAACATGTTCACACAAATTGGAATATATTAATGGAGTGACCCCTGGCACCCATAACACAAGTTTAATCTTAGCTTGAGTGCCAGAGGTCGTTAATCTGTGATAGACTACAATTTTTAATGGAAACAATATTTCAATATTAATTCATTGTATAAAAACTGTATATTTGGATAATATTTTTTTTTTTTATTACTTGTATATTATGTCACAATAGTTTTCACCAAAATGGGGTTGCCCTTGGATGCACTAGCATTGCGCGTACAGGGATAATCGTCGGTTGGCATCACGTTCCATTAAAAGTACCTAAAGGGCCTCTGCGATTTGGTTTCGGCTCCTCGTACGCCTTCCAAAGGTCCAGGACGTCAGGGTCCTGAGATAAATAAAATCACAAAAAAAAAACCTTTTTCGGATCGAAAAAATTGCGAGACTCAATTCGGGAATTGAACTATATATTTACATAAGTTAGTTTGTACGGAACCCTCGGTGTGTGAGTCAAACTCACACTTGCCCAGTTTTTTTTTTCAGTAGTTTTAATGTATGTCTGGCAGTTGAGTATTTTCTGCGGCCTACCCAACTGTTCTTTCTTTGGTATTGTTCGTCAAGGTTTTGAGCTCTTTAGTGGTCCTGAGTTGAGATATGCGAAGACTTAGAAATACTTACAATGCATGTACAGGTCCACTCAAATCTGTGTGGTTCTCTCCTCAAAAAGCCATCTCAAACTTTAGATACTAGACTACACCTGTGTAATTCTTATATGATTTGACCATTACATCTTTGTTGTATAGACTTTAAAAAGAGACTTTGACCTCTTAGTTTCCATTTTTCTTCTCAGGGTAAAAAGCTAGGAAACACCGGCAACCACCGGCACATCACCGGCGCATCTAATTTAACGAAAAAACTGACGTGTAAAGCGATGCGCGCACCGGTGACTTTAGTCACGGTGACTTTTATGTGTTTGTCACTGTCACGTCACGTATCCAAGGTGGAGTGCGCGCACGACGAGCGACAGTGACGAAACTTTCTTGAAATTGAAGTAAAGATGGGACCGATATTTGTCAGTATTAGCTAATATGAATATATTCGTCTAGTAATATCGTAATATTAAAACTAATATTTGAGTATTAGTGATATCTGCGTATGATGGAATACATAGATATTACTGCTGTATTTGTATTCAATAAACCGATATTATTTTTGAGATAGTATTTAGGTTTTTTTTTTTTTTTTTTTTTTTTTTTTTTTTTTTTTTTTTGTGGTAGGTAAAATCATCCAATGACGAATCCCGCCCTTGGGTGGGGCGGGAAACAGTGTCAGACTTTTACTGACTAAAAACCTACCTTTCCATTCCTCGCCTTTGTCCCGGGGCCCGTGGTGACACTCTCGCATGACCTTTGGCCCCAGTAGGCTTCGGCCCTGCTGGACCCCTACAGTTTGCTGACAACTCCTTGAGGCGCGCGGGAACGGTGCGCGCCGTAGACGACCTGAGCTCGGACCGGTCTGTTACCGGACGGACGGACAGCGAGCTACCCATTGCCCACCGTCCGCGAGCCCGCGCCTACGGTGGCCGGAAATTGGGATCGGAAACCCGGCGGCGGCGGCGGCGTGTCCGCCTTTGCCTAAGGCGGTCGGCCTCCTCCTTTACTAGCATTACTGCTTCGCAGAAGGAGGCGACCGCCTGCCACTCCTCCTCGCTCCGGAGCATGGCTTGAACCAAGCCCCGGCGCGAGAGATCGCCGCCGATCGCCCCCACGAGGACACGGCGCTGCTCTTCCCAAGCGGGGCACACCTCGACTGTGTGCTCCACCGTGTCCACCGGGCGGTCCGCACAGTGGCGACACCCGGGCGTCGTCTCCGCACGGATCTTGTACAGGTACGGACCGAACTTGCCGTGTTCGGTCAGCACCTGCGCCAAACGGAAGGTGACGACGCCGTGGGGCCTTTCCAGCCACGCCTCAAAGAGGGGCCTTACCGCCTCGATCGTGGCGTGCCCAGCACGAGGTTGCGACAATCGCTCTCGCCATTTCACCATGAGATCCCGCCGGAGCTCTGTCCGCCATGCCGCGACTTGTCGCGGCAGCGGAGTTTCGCCCCGACGTTGCATCTCCACGCGTAAGTCATGCATGTGTGCAAGGACTGTTGCCTCCAAATCCCATGGTGGTAGGCCAGCAAGGAGGCTCGCCGCTTCGCAGGACACCGTACGGTATCCGCGGATCATCCGGATGGCCATGACCCTCTGGCAGGCGGTTAGCCGGGCCGCCACTCGCTTCCGTAGCGATGGCGCCCACACCGGCGCACCGTAAAGGGCCATGGACCGAACGATGCCTGCGTAGAGCCTCCGGCAGGAGGCGTCTGGACCCCCCAGGTTCGGCAGGAGCCGCTTGAGCGCAGCCCCAGTCGCATTCAATCTGGGAGCCAGACGTCGGAAATGCTCCTTGAAGTTCCACCGGCTGTCGAGGACGAGTCCCAGGTACTTCATCGTCGACCCGACACCGATGTGAACTCCTCCTACCGTTAATTGGGAGCCCGGAGGTGGCGCGCTCCGAGGGCCGTGAAAACACATGGCCTCGGACTTGTGCAATGCCACCTCGAGTCCCAACTGCTGTATCCTCTCCACGACTGTCGCAACCCCGCGCGTCGCTAGTTCGACCGCCGCCTGGTACGACCGTCCCCGCGCCAGGACCAGCGTGTCGTCTGCGTAACAGACCACGCTGACCCCGTCGGGGAGGCCGGCGCGCAGCACGTAGTCGTACCCGATGTTCCACAAGGGCGGCCCTAGTACCGATCCCTGCGGAACACCGCACGACATCTCTCGCCGTTTCAACTCCCCCTGATGACCGGGGTAGATGATGAACCTGTCCGACAGGTAGGCCTCGATCACCCGACAGAGGTAGTCGGGCACCCGGTGGTACCGGAGTGCCCTACCAATGCAACTCCAGGGCAGGGAGTTGAAGGCGTTGGCGATGTCCAGAGACACCGCCAAGACACACCTGCCCCGGGACACCGCATCCCCCGTCGTGAGGGCTCGCACGCGCATGATGGCGTCCACAGTGGAGCGCCTCCTGCGAAAACCGAACTGGCCGTCCGCAAGATCCGGCCCCTTCCGTGCCAGATGCACGACGAGGCGGTCTGCAATTACTCTTTCAAAGAGCTTGCCCACCTCGTCGAGCAGCACAATGGGCCGATACGCGGACGGAGAGTCCGCGGGGCGCCCCGGCTTCGCGATAAGGACCAGTTTCCCCGTCTTCCAGCGAAGCGGGAACTGGCCCCTCTCCATGCATGCGCTGAAGAGCCCTCTCAGTCGAGACCCGAGTTCCTCCATGGCCAGGACCCAGGCTTTTCCAGGCAAGCCATCGGGTCCTGGGGCGGTGTTCTTGGCACTCAGCCTTCGCACCGCCACTCTCATCTCCACCTCGGTCACCTCTGGAGCATTGTTGCCGTCGTTGCCGTCGTGGTCCGCATCGGACACCGCTGCTGGTGGCGGAGCCATAGGCGGGGGAGTATGCTCCCCTCGCGTAGGGAACAGAGCGCTCACCACACCCTCCACGAGCTGGGGCCGGAGACTCTGAGTCAGCGGGGGAGCCCATGGGCGGAGTTTCTCCATCACCATTTTGTATGGGCGTCCCCACGGATCGACGTTCAGAGACTCCAGCCACACGTTGCGGGCCTCGAGTTTGGCCCGCTTTATCTCCGCTCGGAGGGTGCGCTTTGCAGCTCTGTATCCCTCATACAGCTCCGCCTCTATGGCCTCCGCACCCGGTGGACGGGTGCGGCGCCTGCGGTGTCTAGTATACCGATAGTATTTAGGTACTATTTGATATTGCTACGTAGATATTAATGTTAATGCCTATGAGTGATACATTTATTTTCATTCGTACATTTGTTGCCATATTAGTGAGTGAATATGATCCGCGGTTATCGAATGAATCCCGAGTGATATTATATTCACAAAATATTTTTTCATTATATTTAATATTATTCGACCTGTGTTGAATGGCCCTGACATAATTATGTGAATATTAAATATTAGCATATCAGATTTAGTCGGATTACTAAGTAATACATGAATCCATTGAATATCACTAATATCTTAGCGAATACTAATATATCAGTCACAACTCTAAATCGAAGCGTCATTTGTGTTAGTGGCGTAGCGTGGGTTTTCGCTGCATGGGGCCGCCCTTTGTTTTTTGTTATTAATCGATTAAACATTTGGTTTAATAGACGTAATCAGTAATTAGTACCACTTATTGAAAGTCAAGATATACCACTGCTTCTCAAAATCGGCTCAAAGTGCCGATGCATTCCACTACGTTTTTAGATAAATCCTTTGCTGTCCAAGCTTCTCGTCTGTAGAATGCATTGTCTGTCTCAATTAAACGCGCGCAATCACTTCATATTTTCAAAACGCTTGTGAAGGAATATTACTTGTCTTTGTAGTTATGTTTCGTTTCTATCTGTATCAATTGTAGTCGTCACTTGTTTCTTGCCTATATTTTAGTATGTATGTATTTATGTATCTATTTAGTTTGATGATGATGATGATGTACTTTGTTTTTTCGTTTGTTTAACTTGTTTTGTTACGCACCAAGTGCAACCCCACTTTATGTCCATACAATCTCTTTCCATCCCAGGTTGCCAGGAAGAGTTCGCAGATAGCGATAAGGCCGCCCATTGTATGTTTTAATTTAAGTCTCAAAATTGTATAATCTTTTTATCTTGGTGTACAATAAAGTATATATAAATAAATAAATAAATACTCATATTTTTACATTTTCCAAATTATTAAATTGGCGCTTCCTGCCGCCCCCTTTCGTATGGCGCCTGGGGCCATGCCCCCCACCGCCCCCCCATGCTACGCCACTGATTGCAGCGCGGTGACAAAAATGTCACGGGCTTGTCCGCTCCATGGTCAGCGAACAAAAATGTCACCCAGTTGTCACGTCGCTACGTGCGCGCACCTCCATACATATCCATGGACTTGATAAGGGTGACAAAAAAGTCACGGTGACAAAAGTCACCAGTGCGCGCATCGCTTAAAAGTGTTTTTAAAACCAAATAGGTTTTATATAGTCAAAATAAAAATATTTTTTGTGCAGTGGTGGCACAGTGATAACGGTCCCGACTTACGAGTTGTATGTTGCGGGTTTAAACCCAGCCAGGCGCATTACATTATGTACCTAATTTATTTCATCACCACTGCTCCCAAAACGGTGAAGGAAAACATCGTGAGGAAATCGGCATGCCCTAGATCCGAAAATTCGAAGACATGTGACATTCACCAACCCGCACTTAGCTCGCGTGGTGGATTACGGCCCATTCGTTCTCCTAGAAAAGAGGCCTGAGTAGGTTTCAGCAGTGGGAACATTAAAAGACATATTATGCTTATGCTGGTCGTCATTGCGATTAATCAGTCAAACATTATAAATGGTACGGTAAAAACCCATTTAATATTTAATAAATAAACCCAAGTAAAGCGACCTTTGTATTAGTGACTAACAAGCACCACTACTGATAGAAACTGAAATAATCAAACTAGGACACAACACAATCGCTACAGACAAACAGACGGACTCTTAACAGGAGACAGATTTCAATTACAACTCTACGTTATCTGAACAGACAGACAGACAGTCAGACAATACGTTATCACAACGATGAGACTCCTATTGTTTTCGAGATAGCTGTGACAGACGAATGGTCGCGTTTTGGAAATGTTCGAGCACATCGACATCTTGAAGTGTTTGTTGTTTTAAGTGTGTACTCGTAGATATTCATAGAAACAGTTAAAATAAAACGAGAATTAAAATTAAAAAACCCCGACCTACAGTTTTATAATGGTGCTTGTAATACAGAATTTTATCCCTAACTCCAAACCAGCTCCTCACAAAATATATATAATAAATATATAAATTATACAAACAAAATATTATGTAAAACTTAAAATAAGTTTATCATTGTGAGAATATGAATTTTAGGATGTTATTATTATACCCTTTCATTTCAATCGAATTTTCGCAAACATTTGTTTGTTTCGATTTAGATCAAATATGTATAAAAAACGTACTTTCAAATAAAAAAACTACATCCAAATCGGTTCATCCGTTTAAGAACAACGCACCACATACGGACACACAGACAAACATATCGGTCAAACTTATAATACTTCTCTTTTTGCGTCAGAGTAGGGTAGAGTTAGATTCCTATTTTGTTTAAAAAAAGAACATAACTTTATATTCTCATAGATTTAAGATATCGTTAAAACATGAACGTTTGCTCCGCAAGATCTCCCAGAATTTGTATTTTACTCTAGGAGTATATGTACCGGTTTCTTTTTCAGTGACCTCTGTACTTTTGACCAAATATGCAAAAAAAGAGCTGTAACAACCAAACGTTACCAGCATGGCTCCTGTGTAAAATATATAGCATATTAAAATAGTTTCTTAAGGCTACCTTGATCAAGATTATTCGAATAATAATATGATATGTCCTTCACTTATTAAACACAATATGAAAAAAACCGTATAACAAAAGACTGGTAATTAAATTATCTTTTAGTTTGTGAAAATTTCATAAAAATACACCCACTGATTTATGCCTTTTTTTTTTTTTTTTTGGTGGTGGATAAAATCATCCAATGACATCTCCCGCCCTTGGGCGGAGCGGGAGATAGTGTCAGACTCTTACTGACTAAAAACCCACCCCGTTCCTTCGTGGCCTTAGATACCAGGGCCGGGCTTTCCTTTCGGAAGCAAACCCTTGGCCCCAGTAGGCTTCGACCCTGCCTGCCTGCAGCTAGCAGGCTGGGTCTCTACGGTTTGCTGACAACTCCTTGAGGCGCGCGGGAACAGTGCGCGCCGTTGACGACCTGGGCTTGGTCCGGATGTTTACCGGACGGTCGGACAGCGAGCTACCCATAGCTCGCCGTCCGCAAGCCCGCGTCTACGTTGGCTGGAAATCAGGATCGGAATCGGAATCCCCGCGGCGGCTGGGCCTTGTGGGCCGTTGCCTCTCGCGTGCGGCCTCCTCCTTTGCTAGCATTACTGCTTCGCAGAAGGAGGCGACCGCCTGCCATCCCTCCTCGCTTCGGACCATGGCCCGTACCAGGGCCTGGCGCGAGAGATCGCCGCTGCCGATCGCACTCACGAGAACACGGCGATGCTCTGCCCAAGCGGGGCAAACTTCGACCGTGTGCTCCACCGTGTCCTCCGGGCAGTCCACGCAGTGGTGGCACCCGGGCGTCGGTTCCGCACGAATCCGGAACAGGAACCTCCCGAACTTACCGTGTCCGGTGAGAACCTGGGTCATGCGGAAGGTTAGGACGCCGTGAGGTCTTTCCAGCCACGCCTCAAAGAGGGGCCTTACCGACTGATTTATGCCTGATCTTCGCTTTTTTGTCAGTGTTAAACATAACTACGAAAATAAATCACACTAAGTTCTATGATAAAAAAAAAAAAATGAAAATATTCGTAAATGTCACGTGTTTAAGTATCGGTCACTAATTTTACTAGTCACCCTTTATACATGTATGAGAATGACATACGCATGCGGAGCAAACCCGCATGCGTGATCAAACCCGTATGATAATAAAAACACCCTATAACTCCAATTTTCATTCCGTTTCTAGAACTACGAACATAAATGTTCCATATAAAGTAGAACAATAACCAAATTACGAGTGAAACTCGTAGTCACGACGAAATGTATATAGAGACCAGTTTTCCTTGTGCTTTGCATACTAAGTGCTTGTTTTTCCTCACTTTGAAGTCAACGCACCTTGATAGCGACGTTCATTTGACGAGCGAACGTTATTTTGAATGAAAACTCAATTACTCACATAAAGAATCTACTTAATTTTGGTGTTTTTCTCGTTATATAGAGAACTCAGCCATTGCTCTTTAATACTTAAGTAAGTTTATGTTAACAGATTGTTAGTGTGATCAGATTTATTTAGAAAGCTAAAGGCAAACCGGGACTGTATCGTAAAGGATTTTGCCGCTGTAGCGACATCCATGTCGTCACAAAAAGAACTAATCCTGCATCGCGCAAGTAAGATTCGCGGCGCGATTGGAACATATAGAACAAACCCGAAATCATCTATCGGGCAATAGCCCACCAGATATAACACCTGTCTGGTCGGAGGATCCTCCCTTTTCAACGGGGGTATGTGGGACTTTACCCTCTGTCCAACTACCTCCAAACTGGTGACCCTCGACAAAGAACGTCAGCGCAGCCTTCGTGCAGCTACTACTTCGTGACGTCATCATCACTTCCTCAAGCTTTCGAGCAGCGAGCCATACAGCCAGCACCCACGGCTATATGGGTATCCTGACCACCAGCATGCCTACTTGGTCATACCTGGTCATCACCCTCAGCCTCATCAGCGACCTTGGCTAAGCACCTGTACCTTCGGCCAGTCACATGAAGAGCCTTGAAGAACCTCTCCTGGTCGACGACAGCAGTCAAGCCCTACGTCGCACAGCACCGCTCCGACTCACTGGAGCCAGCCGCAATACTCCGACTCACTGGAGCCTGCAGCATCATATCCCGACTCACTGGGATAGCACCACCCCGACTCACTGGGGCATCACCGCAGACAGTTCCGACTCACCGAGAACTATGCGGAATCCGGTTTCGACTCACTGGAACCAACCTCCATTGGCCTGGCACGCATCACGACGCCTCAAGAAGCATCAAGAACCATCGATCTCCGATCTCCGGAGGGGAGTGATGTAGCGACATCCATGTCGTCACAAAAAGAACTAATCCTGCATCGCGCAAGTAAGATTCGCGGCGCGATTGGAACATATAGAACAAACCCGAAATCATCTATCGGGCAATAGCCCACCAGATATAACACCTGTCTGGTCGGAGGATCCTCCCTTTTCAATGGAGGTATGTGGGACTTTACTCTCTGTTCCACTACCTCCAAACCGCTATTCAGTGCACAACTGCACATATCCCACTTAATGCAACTACACATATCCCCCTTAATGCAACTGCACATATCCCACTTAATACAACTGCACATATCCCACTTAATGCAACTGCACATATCCCCCTTAATGCAACTGCACATATCCCCCTTAATGCAATTGCACATATCCCACTTAATGCCGCGGTGCTTGCGGATGGCGTGCAATGGGTAGCACGCTGTCCGATCGTCCGGTAACCGACCGGACCGAGCCCAAGTCGTCGACGGCGCGTTCTGTTCCCGCGCGCCTTAAGGAGCTGTCAGCAAACCGTAGAGGCCCAGCCTGCTAGCTGCAGGCAGGCAGGGTCGAAGCCAGCTGGGGTCATGAGTCAGCTTCCGAAAGGAATACCTGGCCCCGGCACGATAGGCAACGAAGGAACGGGTTAGGTTTTTAGACAGTAAGAGTCTGACACTACTTCCTGCTCCACCCAAGGGCGGTATTTGTCATTGGATGATTTTAACTATCATAAAAAAAAAACTTAATGTATTCCAGAGCCTTGCCACGGCATGTCACGGCAGCTTCTGTTGCTTGATACACATTTCATTTGATAGTGTTGGCGGGCACTGACGTCTTTTGGCTTGCCCTTTACTTACAAAATCCCGCCACTAGAGCATGTGACCATGTGATGCGTCTTTCGATGCTGTGCGATACCAAGGAATCATTTTAAAGCATAGGAATTTATGTCGTATTTATATTTCGACTAGCTTCAGCCAGCGGCTTCGCATACGCGAATGTATGGTTTCTCCATACAAACTTTGCCCATATTTTTCACCCCATCAGGGGTAGAATTTAAAAAAAAACTTTTCTTATCGGAAGCCTACGTCATACAAAGAACACCCTCCAACTTTCAGGTCTTACCGATCAGCAGTTTAGGCTGTTCGTTGATCCGTCAGTCATTCAGGACAAAGCATTTTGTATGTATAGATATGTTTGAATGTCTATATAGGTGCCTATTGATCGTAGCAGTTGGTGGTCTATTTTTCCGCCTACCCACATAAATTAAGAAAATAATGCTTAATCCACCTAATGCTGACTGTTGATGACTAATGCCTTGATCACAAGTATCGAGTAAAAGGGCGAGACAGTAAAAAGTTGTTTTGCCGAGACAGTCATGTAAGCGAGTTGTAGAGATAAGCGCTCGGCCGATTACTCGGCGCTATGTTTATACGTACCGAGTATTCCGCGGAGAGCACTGTCTCGCCAGTTTGCTCGGTACGTGTGATCAAGGCATAAGGGTGGTTTTCTGAATTGAGTATTTTGAGTTAAGAACGTCTTAAATCCTAATTGAATGCCAACTTTATTTCTGGATCTTATTGATAATTCCAGGATTCGTCGCTTGTCATAATGTCGTAAACACGCCGAGACGAGCCTGTTTCAAATATGGCCTGATTCCGAGAGGTTTTGTGGCACCCAGCGGCAAACTATCCTCCTCATGCGAAGGTGCTCGTGTAGAATCTTGTGAACGCTTCCCGAACCAATCTGCAGTGTCTGCTGAATCTCTTCGTATGTAATTCGCCTGTTTTCTTGAATTATTTTATTTTCCAGCACACTTTCTTCCGTGACAGCCGTCGTAGGACGACCACTGTTTTGTTCATCACCCACCACGCTTGAACTCGATTTACCAGCGGTAGATGGTTGCTTTAGAAGGTCCTTCATCCACAAAAGCAATTCGAAGTCGATCAAATGACTCATCAGGTTTTAGGCCACATTTGAAATCGTAGAAAATCATCGCACGAAAATGTGATCTCACGATAATTTGATTTGGCTCTCGAAAAAATGTGGAGGGAAATTCAAAATTCGAACAATGGTATTTTTACTTTTATATAACCAGTTTTCAAAATAATTTAAAGTGGCCAGTGCTTTATATTTAAAAACCTTTTTTCGCAAAACTATCTGATCGACCTGGTACAATAAAAACAAAACAAACTCAAAATGTTGAATTCAGCGCCATCTAGTGGCAATATGGCCACGATCGGACTCATGCTTTTACCGACTCATGGTACCGTTGCCACACAACTGTATACGTGTTTATGATGTCATCACACATTTATCTCTAGATAATTTAAAAACATAGATGTCTTATAATAAATTATTATCTAGGTTTCTATTGAAATCAAACATTTTGTGTAAAATTAATCCAGTAAAACCTTTGAAAATCTGCAATTTTTCATAAATTTGGCCTTTCACAATGTACTTAAAAATTAAAAAGTGAGGCAGATATATTTACAGAAACCTTGCACTAGTGTGCGAGAATCTAAATGAAAAAAACATTCCAAAAAATATAAGGTTTTAAAAAAAACACGTATATCCTGGAAAACAGTTTTGTGTGAAATATGCTTGTGAGGGAAAACCGGATACCAACCGAGTGTTCAAATGTTATCTCTCTTTTTTCGCGTTGCTTTTGTGAAACATTCATTGGATAAAAAAAAAAAAAAATTTAAAAGTGGAATATACCAGTGCTTGTCTGCGATCTCACCAGATAGTAAGTAGTGATGGTGAGGCGCACTGGTTTATTAAGAGCCTATTCACTGTAGTGTTGAAGAAACTGACCTAAATTATAATCGGACATCAAGACTGCAGCAGACAAATTGTTCCAATCCTTCGATGTACGCGGTATAAACGACGAGGCGAAATGCTTAGTCCGGTTCGTACAGGAGTTAACAAACTAAGAGTGGACACTTGCCGTACGTCGGGTTGTCCGATGCTAGAAAGATGATAGCGGAATCAAGTCATGGAATTCCATGTAATAAAAGAACAGTAAAATTTAAGCAGTTCATGTTGTATTTAACTTTTTGGAAGTAATGTCTAATGTTCACTCTATACTTTTCAGTTCACTTAATTCTTCAATTTTCGAACGATGAACTTTCAGAAAGCCTCAAGTTTCTTTCAAATTAAATTAGATAGGTACCTGCATTAATATTTTATTGTATTCTCTTTGAATAGAATCTAATTGCTTTGTGAACATTTGCAAGATTCAGTCTATTTTTTTTTTTATAATTTTCTTCATCATTTCAAATTGAATTTTCGTGAAAGTGAGTTCAAACAACGATACAGTCTATGACCTTCGGTTTCACCCTTTTATATTAATTGAACTCACCACTAACTTTCAAATTGGCGTAGAAAATTCGCCAGACATGTACAAATGGGTCCTTGATCCGCCGCCCCCTGACCTAGTTACTGAAACAGTCTTCAATATTAGGAGTCAGGATGTTAATTTAATTACGAAACATAATTTGTGTTCGGTAAATCGGTTCTACAAGGTTCCGTTGTGGTTCGAGCCATGTTGTGTGGGCGTAGTCATGAAAATAATGTAGCAAAATATTTGTTTTTTTTTATAATATATTTTTTATGCGATTTTCTCTATTATTATTCCAAAAAAATTATACTATTAAAAGTAAGCAATGGATTATCATAACTATACAGCTGCAGCGTGCAATGCCACCAGTCTTTTGGGCACATTACAAGTCGGCAGCGATGCGGAGGAATTTTTCGCCGCCATATTTTGTTTTTAGTTCGTTCTAATCAGCTAACTGTTATTTCACATTTCTTTTAAGGGATAGGTAGGACTGAAGGAACACAGGTGGGATTTGGTCAGTAAAACGGTTTAAAAAGTTTTTTGTCACACAGTATTCACTGATTATTATCGTTTTCTTTATATACTGGAAGGTGTGTTTCAGTATTATTACGTGAGACGTATGCTCATAAGCAAGGCTAAAGAATTACAGTAACTGGAACCATTTCAGTCAAATGATGACCAGGGGCTCAGACCATTAAATACAATACTTATTGGTTAGTAAAAGAAAGACGAAAGAAGTGTTCAGAAGTAGGATAGATTTGTTTTTGTTATACTTCAACAGGGAGAGCAGTGGTGGCCGAGTGGTAACGGTGGTACGATTTGCAAGTCGCGGGTTCAAACCCAGCCAGGCGCGTTACTTTATGTAATTTATTTCATCACCACTGCTCCCAAAACGGTGAAGGAAAACATCGTGAGGAAACCGGCATGTCCTAGAACCAAAAATTCGAAGACATGTGACAACCACCAATCCGCACTGGGCCCGCGTGGAGGATTATGGCCCATTCCCTCTCCTGGAGAGGAGGCCTGAGTCCCAGCAGTGGGAGCATTATAAAACTGATGCAATGCAATTCAATACTTCAGCAGAAATGATGATGATAATTTAAAAAACTGTTATAAAAGTTTAACACAATGAAACAAAGTCTCATAAGGATAGAACAAATCAGGCCAAAAGCATCTTGCCCAAAGCTCAAATTGACCCAGATTTCGTACAAAAAACCCCATAACGCCCACACATTCCGAGAAATCATTATATAACGAACATTTGAACTTTAACATTTAGTGAAGTGGTGGAGCTACGTCTAGCCATGGTGGAGCCAGTCTGGTAACCTACTTTGTGAAAAACTAGCTTGTGTTAGCGGTTTTGCCTGCGTGATAGCAGAAAATCATCCCAAAGGAACATATTTTAGACTGAAACAAAAATATTAATAGGATGCAGTCATAGAAATAACAAATATCTAAAAACTAAACTAAGAATGTATACTAGACCTAACTATGTACCAATGTAACACAAAAACACCAAATACACGCAGGCGTCGATGTACTCCTCCACATCGCTGTCATCCGGAAACGTACCCAGAAGACTGGCAGCATTGCCACGTTGAATGGCAATGCTGATTCTTTGGGCAAAGAATGAGCCAGCCCTCTGGTCACGCAAAGTGTCGATCAAGTGATGGGAAATTTCCTTGAAAAGGATTGAGACTTGAACTTAATTTGATGGTTGGTGCAGAGCTTGTACTATTGGCTGCAGCGCCGCATGTCGGGTTCGATTTCTGCATGGAACAAATATTTCCGTGGCCTTCAGATAGTCGTTTCGGGTCTGTGTGTCTTTTATATATTAGTTTATAGGTGTGTGAACGCCCCCACGATACAGAAGTAATTCCTAGTATGGGGCAAAGATTAAAAATAAAAAGGTATTTTTTTTCCAGGACATGGTCTAACCGTGTGCTAAATTTCATCCAAACCCTGAAGCTTACTGGGGCCATGGCTGTAGAATTCTTCGAAAGATTTACCCTGAAACGCATAGGGCAATTGGATAAACACAGGTGGATTTTAGTCAATCAAATGCTGACACTCCCTCTTGCCCAACCCAGAGTGGGAAAAGTCATCCATGGGTTGTCCGAAAGGGAACCCTGGGATCCTGGGTTGCAAAGCAAAGAAGAATCATAGGAGTGGGACTGTAATGACTAAAAAGTCAGTAACAATCTGACACCCCCTCTCGCTCCACAGCAGAGCGAGAGTAACAAAAAAAAACTTAGGTACTAAATTTTCTGAAACAATCCTTAATAATTATTTCAATCAATATGCAATTAATTAGTTCATAAATAATATGATTTGCGTATCAATGAAATAATCCTTCAGCATCTTTTCTTATCTATTTCCTCATGAGAAGCAGTTTAAACAAATATTCTATTTATAACTGGGAACGATGCAGTAACCCTTACGGTTACTGCATCGGTTATTATTAAAACAAATAATAATCTCTTTCAAATACCCTTCACAATCTTGAGATAAACCAATCGATCTTGCTCATTTCATCCTAGTTGTATAATGAAGATATTTCATCATCCCAATACTAAGAACATGATTAAAATCACGTGTTTATTATTCGCACCACGTAAGTAGAACTATCACCTTCAATACGCAGTAACATATTTTCGGGCAACGACCTTACAGTTTTCGGTTTTCAATCGAAATGCGGTACCGCGGCGGACTGCGCCTAGCCATAGGGAGGTACCTGTACCGGGTTCGTGCAGAAGTGACGCCCAGGTGTCGCCACTGTGTGGACCGCCCGGAAGACACGGTGGAGCACACGGTACAGGTGTGCCCCGCTTGGGTAGAGCATCGCCGTGTCCTTGTGGGGGCGATCGGCGGCGGCGATCTCTCGCGCCGGGTACAGGCCAGACGATGAGTACTGTTCCCA
Source organism: Leucania comma (assembly GCA_958295575.1). NCBI lineage: Eukaryota > Metazoa > Arthropoda > Insecta > Lepidoptera > Noctuidae > Leucania > Leucania comma. The sequence goes on along the minus strand of OY282477.1, from coordinate 12,996,004 downwards.
CGCGCCTCAAGGATTTGTCAGCAAACAACATACAACATTATTTTTAGTATAATATGCGAAATCTGAATTTCATATAATTAGTTCAGAATCTATAACTGAATCGATCCCGATAATTATTACACCATGTTTTTACACCACCGGTGATCATGTATTATTAATATTAGGCTTATAAATTTGTTATTTTTCATGATACAGTTATGAAATTTTGTACATAGATTCTTTACATAAAAATACTAGACACGTGTTTCGGGTTTCGGGCATACTAAAACTAATTTCGTACGTTCTAATTGTGTGGAGGGGGCTAATTAAGTGAGATCTTAAGTGCTTCCATGTTCACAATTGTTGTTTTGGTTGTTCTGAAAAGTTACTTCTAGGAGATAACACTGTACTTGTAGGTATGCTATATTAACATTTATGTAAATAGTTAATTAATTATAATTTCAATTTTTAATTAGTTTTTAAATTAGAGCAAAAAAATTAACACCAGTTATTACTTCTACCCTCGGAGAAAGAAAAAGTATATATACCTATATGCCTATATCCTCTAGGGATCAATTTGAGAATAATTAAAACAGCTACTGAACTTCACTTGAAGAAATCTCGGCAAAAACTCGGGATCCTCCTAATCATTGCTAACCCTTACAATACTACCTTATAATATGATACTAATAGACTGTAACTATAAAATTGTCGTTTTTAAGACTTGCGATATTTTTTTTTTTTGATTTCATACAAACAATATTAATAAATACAGCGATATTATAGAAAACACAAAACACAACGAAACCAATAAATACCTAATTTCGAAAAAAGAATAACGTACTAAAGGTACGTTATTCTTTTTTCAAAATTACGTATTAGGTAAAGGTATACACCACTATTTTTTATTATGGCAAATACTTAAAGGGTTTATTAGAAAAGGTCTTGTAAAGTCTCAATGCATAATATTCATAAACAGCAAAGTTATGAGCGTTTGTTTATATCCCAAAATCTCACTCAATTTATGGAAATATTGTGCAGGTTATTGTTTATGAATGAAAAAATGTCAATAAAAATGGAAAAACACTGCGCTTAGTATTTTCTAGTAGTAGTTGTTATGAATGATGATTCAATTATGAATTTACCAATAATGACAAATTTTCGTGGACAATTTTGGGATTTCGTTTTTTGTACTTTTGATTACACAAATATGATCAGTAACTGTTACTGATTGAGCCCCATTTCTTTGTGCACTAATTAAAAAATAGTGGTGTATAAAGTTAATTTAAACTTATAATTGCAAGAAAAACCAAAGATATCACTTCAACTCGTTATAAAAAACGGCAATTTCATAGATAAAGACCTAATAAAACAATATCCAATTAAGGGTTCACGCAAAGTTCACCAGAGTCGGAATCGATCCCATGACCTCCCTGCAGTCTACGACGTAGCCGGGGTTATTGACGTCTGTTTAATTAAAACGCCTTTCAAGAGAAGATTGCCTAAATAATTAACAGACGAAAAACGATTTAAGTTATGTAAATAAGTGTGATTGGCTCAAATAACTTCATTGTCATTGAATTTTAAAATATTATTAAAAAATAACATTCATGTTTTTTCACAGTGCATGCTTTAAATTTTCTTAAGATACCAAATATAAAAACATGTCCAAAGGCGAGCTTAACTTGAGTTTTCTCCCAGCAATGAGTTTTCTCCCTTTAGCCGTGTACGCAAATACGGACACGAATATAGCGAACACAAACATCAAACTTGAACATTTGGTTCGTTCGTAATAAACTTGATATTCGAACACGAACGCGAACATAGTTCGAATCGAGTTAGGTTTTTGGTTAGTTCGATCGAAACGCTATCTTAATAACCGTGGTATGTTTAATTGTGAAGTAACGGAAAGATTTTTGGTGTTCACAGTGATTCACGAAGAACTTCGTCCACACAGAACGCACTAATGAAATCGCCGCAAACATGTTTGACGAACAGAGTGTTCGATGTTCGTTAATGGTACGCACGTGCGAACCAAATTATTCGAGTTTTAGAAAAAAGTACTTTATTTTTTAATTTTATCTTTATAAATCGATAGTGTTTCATGTACCGAATCGACCCTCCGCGGGATTAAAAAGACCAAAATTTTTCTTGAAGAACTTCAGAAATGGGCTTTCGCGAGGGGTTTGTGGGAGAGAATTCTAGAGAGCTGCCTGCAGAATGCCTTCCAAATGTGGTCCTAGAATTACACCTCTAAATCCTAAATATCATTGTGAATGTATGCTTATAAAGCCGTGCTGTAATGCTCAGGCGTAATGCTTTTGTTTGGTGGTTTGTATATCTCCCAATTAACATTGTATGTCTATCTTTAGAAAACTTAAGCGCCAATACTACTGGTTGCGCCAATTTGCTATGATCCGCGACTTTGTTTTTTGTAATTTATTTTTTTGGCCTAGCAATCCTATACCATCCGTTTTCCCTTCCCGCACGACCGCAAGAAATGATTTGACATTGACGTTTTTTGTGCATTGTGAATGTGACCGCACCGCTAACACGCCCGCTCGAAATTACAAGAAAATTGGCTATTTCGTGTTCCAATCATTCAGAGACTCAACAATAGTACAGTGTAGTGCAATACAGAAACTGGCAGTGCTTGAAAGTACGAAGTTCGGGATTCGCCGGCCGGCGCCATGTGGAACTTTCGAGGTTAAAGGTCAGTCCTTCTAATACATTTATCCCATTAATAAACGCTAGACGCAGTACCTGCATATTGTTAACAAACCTTAGATCGCTTTTTAAATCTACAGTCCACAAAGCAAATTCGCGCAACCATTACTTTTTGGTCCATACGAGCAGGATCGTGAATCATTTTCTTGTAATTTCGCAATATAGTATTTGTTCCATAGGGAATAAACGCAACGCGCCTGTTTACCTAGATATAATAGTAGAAAACCCGCATCTAGGCATTTAGGCAACTATACGTTATTTCGCTCGTATAGTTAAAGAGTCATTGATAATTACGGTACCTACGCCGTCAACCGCACCGCATAATTATAGTTAGCTACGTAAATATCAGCGTAGATATAAATCGATCGCATTCCTTTTCTTGTCAAAATTCATTCGGAAGTCCTACAAATTGCATGTAGGTAGACGCATTTCAAAAATACCCGTTCATTGTTGAGTGAATATTTGTAGGAAACGGATAAACCATAGATTATATACGCATATGAATATTGATTCAGGTTGTTCCGTTCGTTCGCCGTTCACTTTGTTGTTTACAATACTACCATATTGTTATCTGATAATTATCGCTTACTTAATAATTCGTTAAGTGTTTGTTTGAGTGTATAGTGTGAATATATAAAAACAAGATGTCTCTTAAGGGAACCAAGGTTAGTACTGATTTAAAGGTTCAGTTAAAGCTTTTATACGCTGAAAGGGACTCACAGTTTTCACGTGTTCAATCAATTTGTGATAAATCTTTGCAAACCTCGGATCTGGCGATTAGAGATGCTTTCTTGTGTTCGTTGGAAACTTTAGATAGTTTGCGCGAGGATTTTAAATCTACAATTAAGAATATAAATATTTTAGAGTTGGAGTTAAATCCTGATTACTGTGTGAGTTATCAGGCATTGTCGTCCTTTGATGACTTGTATTGTCGTATCAAACGTATTGCTAGGAGTTTAGAGACTCCCCCCCCCGCGAGTGGTTTATCCAACCCTCCTCGCGAACGCCCACGATTGCCGCCAATTCAAATACCTGAATTTGATGGTGACATTCGAAATTGGAATTTATTTATAGATAGTTTCGAAAATATAATACATAGGAACACATCGCTGACAGATCACGAGAGATTGCATTATCTCGTAGAAAAATTGACCGGTAAGGCAAAGGCTGTCTGTGCTGGAATTACGTTTAGCGCTGAAAATTACAATTTAGTTTTGAACACTTTAAAAACAAAATACGAAGATAAGCGATTAGTAGCCACCGCATATTTAGATCAATTATTCGATTTGAAAAGTTTTTCCGTTTGTAACGATCATAATTTAGAGAAGTTTTTAAATATTTTCGCATCATCTGTTCGTGCAGTAAAGAACCTAAAGGTCAATGACCTCTGTGACTTTTTGTTTTTGTATATCGGTTTAAAGAAATTAGATCCTGAAACTGTTCGTCTGTTTGAAACGACTCAGCGCGGTAAAGAAATACCTAAGTTCGAAGATTTAGAATCTTTTATTCGCGACCATATTAAGGTATTACAGCGCACGTCGACACGTCATGAAGTCACGAATAGGACAGGTTCCGATCGCCGTATAGACGCGTCATCGAAGTCAGTCAAGACTGCACATACGCTAGTTAATACCGCCTCAACACCTGACTGTTCTCTGTGTAAGGGTAGCCATACACAGCTGTACAAGTGTTCGGGATTTCAGAAATTATCGCCTAGTGATCGTTACAAGTTTGTCCGCACTAATAATTTGTGTTTTAATTGTCTAAGTGACAAACATCTGGTTACGTCATGTAAAAGTGGTGTTAGCTGTCGTAAATGTCCAGCTAGACATCATACCTTCTTACATTTTGAGAGTAGTAAGCTGCCATCGCAGCCGCGGCCTGCGCAGACGCGCGACGCTTGTGACGCGCGGCCTGCTGCAAGTGCAAACGACGTAACATTGTGTTCGCTTTCCGCCGCTGGTACTCAAACCACTACCGTTTTACTTGCGACCGCGCAAGTTGTCATTGTAGATGCCTTTGGCAAACCGCGCACCGTTCGAGCGCTACTAGATGGCGCTTCCCAGAGTAATTTTATTACTCGGGATTGTTGTCAACGCCTTGGTTTTAGTTTTAATAATTGGTCATCCCGCTCAGAAGTGAAAGGTTTTGGAGGTTTAAAGGCAACCATTCACGGTTCCATTAAAATAATATTTAGTTCACGTTTTAATCGTAATATTTCGTTTGAAATGGATTCGCTAGTCGCAGATAAGATTACGGAACGGTTGCCCACGGTACCGGTTGACACGTCCATGCTGACGGAGTTTAAGAACTTGCAGTTAGCCGACGGAAATTACGCTTTCCCTGGAGATATCGATCTATTGATCGGTGCTTCGATTCTCCCGCATCTCCAGTTATCACGTAAAATTCAAGGTCTTCCGATGTACCCCGCTCCGCACGCACTGGAAACAGTTCTCGGGTTTGTTATAGTTGGTTCCGCACCCGCTTGTTCAGTTAGTTACTCGACTGTGTCGCACTGTTGCACCGTCGAGCCGCCGCTTGAGTCTACCATCCGCAAGTTCTGGGAGATTGAAGAGGTCAATGTCCCGCCTATTCTCAGCCCTGAGGATCAGGTCACTGAGGAGATTTATACCCGCACGACTACTCGTGATAAAGATGGTCGTTATGTTGTCGCGCTCCCTTTCAAGGGTGATATTTTTTCGCTCGGTGGCTCCCGTGCCTCCGCAGAAAAACGCTTGTTTGCTATTGCGCTCTCTGCCGATATTCGGCAAATGTTTCTTAGTATTGGAATCAGAGAATGTGACCGTAGATTCCAACGCTTCTTGTATAGATTTTCTCCGCAGGAACCTTTGAAGGTTTACGAATTCAATCGTCGAATTCAATCGTCACCCCATCGATGGGGCACGTTTGTCGCAAATAGGGTGGCTAAGATTCAAGCTGAATTGTCACCGGAAAATATATTCCATGTCGCTGGAACAGAAAACCCAGCTGATTGTCTCTCACGTGGTTTGCTTCCTGCGCAAATTTTAAATCATCCGCTTTGGTTTTGTGGCCCTCCCTGGCTTCATACCACTCCTAACGAGTGGCCAAGTGTTCCGTTTGGCCCCGCTACTGTTTCAGAACCACCCGAGGAGAAGAAACATACGCTTGTAGTATCAGTTCCGCGTGAAGAGTCAGTTGTTTTGTTGTTGTCTAATCGAGTCTCGTCTTGGTCGAGACTACTACGCTGTGTAGTTTACGTCCTAAGATTTTTGAGATTATTACCATCGCGTGGTTCTATAATCGCAGCTGATTTGGATAGAGCTGAATCAGTTGTACTTCGAGAGTTGCAGAAATTTTATTTTTCAATAGAATTTCGTAGTTTAGAATCACATAAACCTTGTAGTCCCGCACTTCAACATTTGAAACCATTTTTGCAAGACGGACTCATTCGTGTCGGTGGCCGTCTGCGAAATGCTAAGTTAGAGTTTGAACAAATGCATCCAGTAGTTCTACCACGCAGGGATCACGTTTTGGATTTGTTGGTGGACTATCACCATAAGGTGAATTGTCACGCTGGTCCCGATTTATTAATGTCCATTCTTCGACAGAAGTACTGGATACTTTCCGCTCGCAATTTGATACGCGCTAGAGTGCACAGATGTGTGCCCTGCTTTAAGCTCCGCCCGCGTTTCAACGCGCCGGAAATGGCCGACCATCGTTCTTGTCGTGTTGTACAGACGGTGAAACCTTTCATACATACTGGGACGGACTATGCTGGACCGTTTAAAGTCACTATTGCCCGTGGTCGTGGTATACGTTCCACAAAGGCATACATTTGCCTATTCGTTTGTATGACAACTCGTGCGGTTCACATAGAGTTAACCAGTGATTTGAGTACGCAGGGTTTTATGTCTGCATTTAAACGATTTTTATCTCGCCGTGGTCCCGTTAAGCGCTTATACTCTGACAACGGCACAAATTATGTTGGAGCGCGACGCAATATTTCGGAATTACATACATTCTTACGCTCCAAGTACTACCAAAGTGAATTCGCCCATGTCTTAGCTGAGAATCGCATTGATTGGTGTTTTAATACGCCAGCGGCTAGTCATTTTGGTGGCAATTGGGAGGCGAATATTAAAAGCCTTAAGTCGCACCTGTTTCGGGTCATAGGCGAACAGATTCTCTCGTACGAGGAGTTGAGCACCGTACTCGCTCAGGTAGAGGCGTTGATGAATACGCGTCCGTTGTGTCGGACTTTGTCTAGTGATCCATCGGAGCCACTAGCGTTGACGCCGGCTCACTTCTTGACGACGACTCCTCTTAAATATTTGCCCGCTTTAGATGTCGAGACTGACAAACTGCAGCTTCACCCGCGTCACGCTCTGCTAGATAGCTTAGTTCAGTCCTTTTGGAAGCGATGGAGGACAGATTATCTGCATACGCTGCAGTCGCGTCAAAAGTGGAACACTCCTTCAGATCCAGTCACAGTCGGTACTGTGGTGATACTGAAGACTGAGAGTGCGCCTCCTCTGCACTGGCCTCTTGGTGTAGTGGAAGAAGTTTTTCCGGGTTCGAACGGAATAACGCGAGTCGTAAAGGTTAAAACCGCAACTGGATCGTACCTGCGTCCGGTTATTCGCCTCTGCCCTCTGCCTAATCAGTAGTAGTGGCATAGTTAGTTATAAGTTGTTTCGCTACCTAGTATTGATAGTTTAGATTAGTAATAGGGTTTAGTTTCGCTTTTGTTTTTTTTTCTTTTCTTTGAAGGTAACCCTTCAAACCCGGGGGGAATGGTTGCGCCAATTTGCTATGATCCGCGACTTTGTTTTTTGTAATTTATTTTTTTGGCCTAGCAATCCTATACCATCCGTTTTCCCTTCCCGCACGACCGCAAGAAATGATTTGACATTGACGTTTTTTGTGCATTGTGAATGTGACCGCACCGCTAACACGCCCGCTCGAAATTACAAGAAAATTGGCTATTTCGTGTTCCAATCATTCAGAGACTCAACAATAGTACAGTGTAGTGCAATACAGAAACTGGCAGTGCTTGAAAGTACGAAGTTCGGGATTCGCCGGCCGGCGCCATGTGGAACTTTCGAGGTTAAAGGTCAGTCCTTCTAATACATTTATCCCATTAATAAACGCTAGACGCAGTACCTGCATATTGTTAACAAACCTTAGATCGCTTTTTAAATCTACAGTCCACAAAGCAAATTCGCGCAACCAACTACCAAATCCCAACTAACGCCAACTTCCCAAATTCTAGTCAATAGAAATAGGTCACAATACTGTGACGTCACAACGTTGAAAGTACGTACCTCCTACGTCTGGTTCATGAAACAGTGCGCAGAGCTAGAAGGGGAAAGGGGGGGGGGGGGGTAGTACGTCACAGTACCCACCCCTCGGTTAAGGAAACATGATCTGTAGGTACTTGCTTCAGTTTGGGCACGTTTGTTGCTACGTTGGCTTTGAAAACGTGCTGTGTCTACGTCATAGTAATTTAATGCTGGGGCTGATTGTGTCAGTTTTGTGAATTGGGTACAATCAGAATTTCCTCGTCCCCGCTGCCTCGTTGACTATTTATAGAGTCTACAACAGGCAGGCTGCGACAATGTAACAACACTTTTTTTTTTCTTTTGATAGTAAATTCTTTGCCAAATGAACTGGCAACAAAATTACTGCAGTTACAAGAAAACATCAAACCCCAAAAAAAGATGGCACATACAAGACCTGGACAAGAGAACCTGAACAACAACATCAATATTATTTTATATGGTGCCATCATTGATATATTATAAGCGAAAATACGTTATGTGCCTAACATCACAATCAGAAAATCTTGACTCGAAACCTCCCACATCTATGGTCGCAAACCTATAGTCATTGATAGACAAGGACAGAGATAAGAGCCGTTGTGCGAGCGAAGTAGCGTTAGCCGCCAAATGTGTGTAACCGTCGGGACCGATGTAAAATCGTGCCATACAGGCACAATTTCAGCGGTCCACGCGCTAAAGGCGAGTCACCTTCCACTGTTTTTTCTATTTAATCCTAGGATGTCATTTATTGGAATGTCACCTACAAAGCTGCTCTAAGATTAGTGAAACACATCTGATTATGGCTGAATAGCCGATTGCAGATTTAGAGATTGGAAAAAAAGCTTTTGTTAAACTCGCGCACTGCACCTCGCCTGATTGAAAGGGACGATGTGGTCAACAATAAAGCAAGCAGGCTTGCCTAGAAGTAAGCTATTCAATCTTGACTGAAAGATCCCCAGGTTATATCCATCAAGAATGCGTAAACGATCTGTTTTGTGCGTATTTTATGTAATTTCATGTTTGTAACCGTTGTGCTGTGTCTGTCTCGAATAAAAGTAATTCTATTCTTCTTCTATTCTATTCTAAATTTATGTATTCATCATCATTATCAGTACAGAGGAAAGACATCAACTGTTGGACGTAGGCCTCCAACAAGTGTCGCCACAATGAACGGTCCTGTGCATCTTGCAGTAGATCCGCCTTGTAGGAGGCCTTCCGACTCTACGTCTTCTGATACTTGGTCGTCATTCCAGAACGTTTCGGCCCCAACGGCTATCTGTTCTGCGAGCAATGTGCCCTGCCAATTTATTTATTTAATATTTTAGTTTCTTTTGTTTCTGCTATAAAACTATTTACAATTTATTGTGTAATCCTAATACCTACATATTTTAACACAAAATCCTCCACCGCGTCTATCTGTTGCATATCTTTAAAAATCTTGTAATTATTATAAGTTTTTTAATCAATTGAGCCCTATGATTTACCGAAGTTGCGTATTATTTTCATTTTCAATTAATCCCATAAAAAAATATTACAAAATTCTAAAAACCAAGTTTACACTTCCTACTTACTAAAAAATAAAACAAAATCTTAACCAGGATGTCCCATATTACTTTCTGTAACACAGGTGGATGATCCCATCCCCCTAACCATTTCATGGCACACAATACCCATGGGAATCGAAGGGGCTACGTTATTCGAAAGGGGATCCATATTAATGAGATCGTCTTTTTTTGTCGTGTCATATTTTGTCTGTGGTCCCCGTGAGAATAAGAGAAGGGAATCTTATGGGTAATATTTCTTTGGTAACGTAAGGGATAATAATGGCTTTTGATGTGTGGTTTGGTCGTAACATTGCAAATGTAGAGAATTCCCGTGAGCAAAATTAGTGCAAAATTGTTTATCTCCTTTTTTTTGGTAGAGAAATCATCAAAAAGTCCTCTCGCTCTGAGTGGGGCGAAACTTTTACCCCGAGTCCATTTAGTGACTCTTTCGAAGAATCCTGCAGCAAATTATATAGATGCCTCTGGATGAGTACATTATGAAAAAGTATTGGTTAATTACTTCTAGGCAAGCGCCCTCTATCGTCCACTACATCTCACTTTCCATCAGATGAGATAGTGGTCAAACGCGAGCTTATCAATAAGTAATCAAAAAATAATTATGTACTGCCTATATTCTGTCTCACGGCTGGGCAAAAATCCCTTCTCCTTCTAAACCTCTCTGTTTTGGGCTGTTCAGTTTAAATCAAACATTCATAGTCTAAATAAGCACATTAAATGAATATCTATAGACAATATAAAAATTAATTATACTATCAGTGGTCGTCCATCGGTAAGTAGCTATGTTTAATTATAGTTTTGTTCTCTCATAGTAAGATAATCGATACTCATCACTTTTGCTGAGTTTCACTAAATGATGCAATTTGACTTGCATTATTTAATTCACACAGCTTTTTGTTTTGGACGGAAAATACGAGTAATTAAATAAATTCTCCCGCTGTGCGTAGTAATTTATTCAGAACGACAAAATGCCAATTACACTGTTTACATTAAATACATTTTGCAGACAATTGGAAGGTCGTCTAACTTGGAACAAAGTAAATCCAAAGCTACATAGCAGAAATTTAAAAAAATAAATAAACGAAGCGTCAGTTTTTTATCGACTAAAATCCATTTCCCTTTGCATTTTAAAGGCGTTGTAACTATTTCAAACAATCAATCAACAATTGGTTAATTCATACAGCTAAAAGTTCATATATACCGTTAAATTTTGATCGTTTTAATCCCGTGGAGGGTCGATTCGGTACATGAAACACAATCGATTTATGAAGATAAAATTAAAAAAGAAAGTAGGTATATTTTTTAACTCGAATTAATTTACGCATGAATGAAACTAATTTCTTTAAGTAAACGTCAGCTGGGCGAGTCCAATGACCTGTAGGTAGTTAGTACGCAACGACCGACAACTCCCTACAAGGTCATTGACTCGTTTACTTAAAGAAATCAATTTCGTACACGCGTATATTAATTCGAGTTTTAGAAAAAAAAAAGTAATTAATTTTTTTATTTTATATTTACAAATCTCTACAAATTTAACGGTATATATTTAGGGATATTCTTGTATCGATACAAAGTGATTACCTAAACAAAATCATCTTATCAAACCAAAGAAACTGACAAACATCCCGCCCCGTCCAAAGGCGCGGTTATGTCATTGGATGATTTTCCCACCGAAAAATTATATGGGCATAACATCGGAAATTTGTCATATAAACAAACAAACATCTATCACATAATATGATTATCATTTTAACTTGAAACATTCAAGGCCTAAATACAAACAAAAACAAGCCCTAACATTTCCGGTAGCCAAGTAATAATAAGTGTACAATATGAATAATAATTACACTAAGATAGCAATCAACACCGTTGTTTACGTACAAAAATAATAGAAATAACAACCATTATCATCGTCGACCATTATCTTCATCGCTGCGTAATCTATCTGGACATAATCCTCGTGGAAAATCACCTATATCATGGAACTGAGGCGTATTTTTATATACGTAAATGACTGTAGTAAAACATATTTTATTGTAACAGTTACATCATCAAATACAGCTCAGTCAGTTCCTTGATTAGGTAGGTCAATAAAGATTATAATCAAACGAGTAGAGGTTTTTTCCAATGAAAATATCTTCATCATCATCATTTCAACAGAAAAACGTCTGTAATCGTCCCCCAAGTGTCACCACAATGACCGATCCTGTGCGCCTCGCATCCATCGTTTCTCGCGTTCCTCACCAGAAAAACTTTTGACTGGCCTGTTGGTCTAGTGGTTATTGGCCCTGACTGCTATGCCTGAGGTCGTGGGTTCGATTCCCACCCAGGACAAATGTTTGTGTGATGAGCACGATCATTTGTTCTGTGTCTGGGTCCGTGGTCTGGGTGTAATTTATCTATAATATGTACGAGTATGTATGTTTATCAGTTGTCTAGTACACATAACACAAGCTCTGCTTAGCTTAGGAATAGACGGCGGTGTGATTATATGTATACACCGTTAAATTTTGGTCGTTTTAATCCCGCGGAGGGTCGATTCAGTACATGAAACACTATCGATTTATAAGGATAAAATTAAAAAATAAAGTACTTTTTTTCTAAGACTCGAATTAATATACGCATGTACGAAATTAATTTCTTTAAGTAAACTAGTCAATGACCTTGTAGGGAGTTGTCGGTCGTTGCGTACTGACTACCTACAGTTCATTGGCCTCGCTCAGCTGACGTTTACTTGAAACAATTAATTTCGTACATGCGTAAATTAATTTGAGTTTTAGAAAAAAAGTACTTACTTAATTTTTTAATTTACTCTTTACAAACCGATAGTGTTTCATGTACCGAATCGACCCTCCGCGGAATTTAAACGACTAAAATGGAACCATGTGCACATATAAAACGCCCCGAAAGACAATAATTATATATCTACTTATTTATTTATTTATTTAAAGCTTTAAAAAAAAAACCAGTTAACCACTAAAAAAAAAAAATTGTGTGGTCAAGTGAACCCGCGGGATGAGAAGCAAGCGGGTTGAGTTGACCACAGACTCTTAGCTTAACTCATGCCTTTTTCCCACTGGGCTAATTATAAAATATAAAACAACTCATGCTTAAATTCAAAAAGATGGTCCAATAAACTGCAAAAATCCGTGGTCATACAAAACATAGTTATTTTACAAAATTTAATTTACGTCAACGTTATCCCTTCTGTAGACAGATTTTTAACTGTATACGTCACATATTGTTTTACGTCAATCTTATCCCGTCAGAGCGTCAGATTTTTAACTGTTTGTATCAAATATTGATATTTTGTAGGTGGCTTTTTACGTAGAAGGGACTATAAAGTACACTACACTTTTATTCTTAAAGAATCCCCATCATAGGGGATCGTAGTGGAACATCGAGGGCTGTGTAGTCCCCTGGGGGACTGAATTAGGGGATCGTAGTGGAACATCGAGGGCTGTGTAGTCCCCTGGGGGACTGAATTAGGGGATCGTAGTGGAACGAGCGCATGAGTCGCTGGCATGAAAATATTAATATATGGTATGATTTGCTCATAGTAAGTAAAACTCTACCAAAATTTATTTTTAAAGAAAAATATTAATTCACATAAGAATTTAAATTCTAAGCAGAAAAAAAATATTATCATTGAATTTTTTGAACTCTGTACAATCTAATATTATTATTTTACGTCTCTATTAGAGCAGTTTGATCATGCAGATCTTTAAATAAAACCACATAACGTCGTTGCGACTTTAAGACCTCATAGGTGTAATATTTGGCCAAGTTCTATGGAATGCAAAAACTCTCATGTGTATAGGATGAATTAATCGTCATCATCCTATACACATGAGAGTTTTTGCTTAAAAACTCTCATGTGTATAATTGTTTGGGTAAAAAAGTGGTGTCGCCAATAGTGACATATAAGAGGTCTTAAATTCGCAACGACGATAAACCAAATGCTGCAGTCCCTGGCTGGTTGCGCCAATTTGCTATGATCCGCGATTTTGTTTTTTGTAATTTATTTTTTGGCCTAGCAATCCTTTCCCTTCCGTTTCCCTTCCCGCACGACCTCAAGAAATGAAATGACATGACGTGTTGTGTGCTTCGATTGTGAATGTGACCGCTCCGCCAACATCGCCCGCTCGAAATTACAAGAAAATTGACTATTTCGTGATCCAACCATTCAAAGACTCAACAATAGTGCAGTGTAGTGCAATACAGGACCTGGCAGTGATTGAATGTGCGAAGTCGAGGTTCGCCGGCCGGCGCCACGTGGAACCTTCGAGGTCAAAAGGTCAGTGTTCCTCCCTAATACATCCATCCCATGCCAGGCACAGTACCTGCATATTGTTAACAAACCTTAGATCGCTTTTTTAAACATACAGTCCACAGCTTATTCGCGCAACCATTACTTTTGGTCCTACGAGCAGGATCGTGAATCATTTTCTTGTAATTTCGCAATATAGTATTTGTTCCATAGGGAATAAACGCAACGCCCCTGTTTACCTAGATATAATAGTAGAAAACCCGCATCTAGGCATTTAGGCAACTAATCGTTATTTCGCTCGTATAGTTAAAGAGCCATTGATAATTACGGTACCTACGCCGTCAACCGCACCGCATAATTATAGTTAGCTACGTAAATATCAGCGTAGATATAAATCGATCGCATTCTTTTTCTTGACAAAATTCATTCGGAAGTCCTACAAATTGCATGTAGGTAGACGCATTTCAAAAATACCCGTTCATTGTTGAGTGAATATTTGTAGGAAACGGATAAACCATAGATTATATACGCATATGAACGACGTGAATGATTTAATCGAGAAATTGGGTAATATTCACTCATTGATTCAGGTTATTCCGTTCGTTCGCCGTTCACTTTGTTGTTTACAATATTACCATATTGTAATCTGATAATTATCGCTTACTTAATAATTCGTTAAGTGTTTGTTTGAGTGTATAGTGTGAATATATCAAAACAAGATGTCTCTTAAGGGAACCAAGGTTAGTACTGATTTAAAGGTTCAGTTAAAGCTTTTATACGCTAAAAGGGACTCACAGTTTTCACGTGTTCAATCAATTTGTGATAAATCTTTGCAAACCTCGGATCCGGCGATTAGAGATGCTTTCTTGTGTTCGTTGGAAACTTTAGATAGTTTGCGCGCGGATTTTGAATCTACAATTAATAATATAAACATTTTAGAGTTGGAGTTAAATCCTGATTACTGTGTGAGTTATCAGGCATTGTCGTCCTTTGATGACTTGTATTGTCGTATCAAACGTATTGCTAGGAGTTTAGAGACTCCCCCCCCCGCGAGTGGTTTATCCAACCCTCCTCGCGAACGCCCACGATTGCCGCCAATTCAAATACCTGAATTTAATGGTGACATTCGAAATTGGAATTTATTTATAGATAGTTTCGAAAATATAATACATAGGAACACATCGCTGACAGATCACGAGAGATTGCATTATCTCGTAGAAAAATTGACCGGTAAGGCAAAGGCTGTCTGTGCTGGAATTACGTTTAGCGCTGAAAATTACACTTTAGTTTTGAACACTTTAAAAACAAAATACGAAGATAAGCGATTAGTAGCCACCGCATATTTAGATCAATTATTCGATTTGAAAAGTTTTTCCGTTTGTAACGATCATAATTTAGAAAAGTTTTTAAATATTTTCGCATCATCTGTTCGTGCAGTAAAGAACCTAAAGGTCAATGACCTCTGTGACTTTTTGTTTTTGTATATCGGTTTAAAGAAATTAGATCCAGAAACTGTTCGTCTGTTTGAAACGACTCAGCGCGGTAACGAAATACCTAAGTTCGAAGATTTAGAATCTTTTATCCGCGACCATATTAAGGTATTGCAGCGCACGTCGGCACGTCATGAAGTCACGAATAGGACAGGTTCCGATCGCCGTATAGACGCGTCATCGAAGTCAGTCAAGACTGCACATACGCTAGTTAATACCGCCTCAACACCTGACTGTTCTCTGTGTAAGGGTAGCCATACACAGCTGTACAAGTGTTCGGAATTTCAGAGATTATCGCCTAGTGATCGTTACAAGTTTGTCCGCACTAATAATTTGTGTTTTAATTGTCTAAGTGACAAACATCTGGTTACGTCATGTAACAGTGGTGTTAGCTGTCGTAAATGTCTAGCTAGACATCATACCTTCTTACATTTTGAGAGTAGTAAGCTGCCATCGCAGCCGCAGCCTGCGCAGACGCGCGACGCTTGTGACGCGCGGCCTGCTGCAAGTGCAAACGACGTAACATTGTGTTCGCTTTCCGCCGCTGGTACTCAAATCACTACCGTTTTACTTGCGACCGCGCAAGTTGTCATTGTAGATGCCTTTGGCAAACCGCACACCGTTCGAGCGCTACTAGATGGCGCTTCCCAGAGTAATTTTATTACTCGGGATTGTTGTCAACGCCTTGGTTTTAGTTTTAATAATTGGTCATCCCGCTCAGAAGTGAAAGGTTTTGGAGGTTTAAAGGCAACCATTCACGGTTCCATTAAAATAATATTTAGTTCACGTTTTAATCGTAATATTTCGTTTGAAATGGATTCGCTAGTCGCAGATAAGATTACGGAACGGTTGCCCACTGTACCGGTTGACACGTCCATGCTGACGGAGTTTAAGAACTTGCAGTTAGCCGACGGAAATTACGCTTTCCCTGGAGATATCGATCTATTGATCGGTGCTTCGATTCTCCCGCATCTCCAGTTATCACGTAAAATTCAAGGTCTTCCGATGTACCCCGCTCCGCACGCACTGGAAACAGTTCTCGGGTTTGTTATAGTTGGTTCCGCACCCGCTTGTTTAGATAGTTACTCGACTGTGTCGCACTGTTGCACCGTCGAGCCGCCGCTTGAGTCTACCATCCGCAAGTTCTGGGAGATTGAAGAGGTCAATGTCCCGCCTATTCTCAGCCCTGAGGATCAGGTCACTGAGGAGATTTATACCCGCACGACTACTCGTGATAAAGATGGTCGTTATGTTGTCGCGCTCCCTTTCAAGGGTGATATTTTTTCGCTCGGTGGCTCCCGTGCCTCCGCAGAAAAACGCTTTCTATGCTTGGAACGTAAGATGCAAGCGTCTCCTAAGTTGAAGCAAGCCTATGATGATGTGCTGATCGAATATTTAGATAAAGGTTATATCTCATCAGCGCCTGCCGAGACTGAGGAGACACGTGATTACCCGTTTTACATCATCCCGCACCATGGAGTTGTTAGAGAAGACAAGCTTACAACTAAACTGCGTGTGGTTATGGATGGTAGCGCTAAAACTAGTACTGGCATATCGCTTAACGATATCTTGTGTTTTTTTTTTTTTTTTTTTTTTTTTTTGTGGTAGGTAAAAATCATCCAATGACGAATCCCGCCCTTGGGTGGGGCGGGAAACAGTGTCAGACTTTTACTGACTAAAAAACCTACCTTTCCATTCCTTGCCTTTATCCTGGGGCCTTTGGTGACAGTCTCACATAACCTTTGGCCCCAGTACGATATCTTGTGTTGTGGTCAGAACCTCCAGGGTAACTTATTTGAAATAATAGTAAATTTTCGCTTGTTTGCTATTGCGCTCTCTGCTGATATTCGGCAAATGTTTCTTAGTATTGGAATCAGAGAATGTGACCGTAGATTCCAACGCTTCTTGTATAGATTTTCTCCGCAGGAACCTTTGAAGGTTTACGAATTCAATCGTGTTTGTTTTGGGCTTAAGTCTAGTCCCTTTCACGCTCTTCGCACTATCAAGCAGTTGGCCGCTGACGAGGGTGATACATACCCGAAAGCAAGGGCCACTATTGAAACCGGATTGTACATGGACGATTTTGTGTACAGTGTACCTAGTGAAGCAGAGGCTATAGAGACCGCTGCTCAAGTAATCAGCCTCATGAAGTCCGGTCAATTTGATCTGGTGAAATGGACAAGCAACTCGCAAGCTACATTAGAGTCGATTCCACCGTCACACCGGTTGACTTCGGTAAAGGAATTCGATGATAGTGATTCGCATAAGATCCTTGGTTTAAGTTGGTCACCCGCAACTGATATGTTCAGTCTTAAAATTAGCTCGACTCCGCCAACTTGTACCAAACGCGTTATCCTAGCATGTGTAGCTCGGATATGGGATATAATGGGTTTTGTAGCTCCTGTCGTTTTGTATGCAAAGCTGCTTATAAAAGAGCTTTGGCTTTCCAACTGTGATTGGGACGACACCGCTCCTGACAGTGTTGCTAAGTTGTGGGCTCGCTATAGGAAAGAGCTTCCAATGCTCGATCAGATACAGATTCCTCGCCATGTTGGTATAGTACCAGACACTGTTGTTAATGTGGTAGGTTTCGCAGACGCCAGTGAGAGGGCTTACGGGGGAGTGGTTTACTTTCAGGTCCAAAATGGCGATAACATTTCAGTTTTCCTCATTAGCGCAAAATCAAAGGTATCTCCTCGTAAGGTTGTCTCTCTTGCTCGTCTCGAACTCTGCGCTATTCTTATGTTGGTTCAATTGATTACATCTATAGTCAAAACTTGTCGTCCTCGCATTAATATAGAGAGAATTGTAGCGTTTTCAGACTCAACCGTTGCTCTATGTTGGGCCCACTCTTCACCCCATCGATGGGGCACGTTTGTCGCAAATAGGGTGGCTAAGATTCAAGCTGAATTGTCACCGGAAAATATATTCCATGTCGCTGGAACAGAAAACCCAGCTGATTGTCTCTCACGTGGTTTGCTTCCTGCGCAAATTTTAAATCATCCGCTTTGGTTTTGTGGCCCTCCCTGGCTTCATACCACTCCTAACGAGTGGCCAAGTGCTCCGTTTAACCCCGCTACTGTTTCAGAGCCACCCGAGGAGAAGAAACATACGCTTGTAGTATCAGTTCCGCGTGAAGAGTCAGTTGTTTTGTTGTTGTCTAATCGAGTCTCGTCTTGGTCGAGACTATTACGCTGTGTAGTTTACGTCCTAAGATTTTTGAGATTATTACCATCGCGTGGTTCTATAATCGCAGCTGATTTGGATAGAGCTGAATCAGTTGTACTTCGAGAGTTGCAGAAATTTTATTTTTCAATAGAATTTCGTAGTTTAGAATCACATAAACCTTGTAGTCACGCACTTCAACATTTGAAACCAATTTTGCAAGACGGACTCATTCGTGTCGGTGGCCGTCTGCGAAATGCTAAGTTAGAGTTTGAACAAATGCATCCAGTAGTTCTACCACGCAGGGATCACGTTTTGGATTTGTTGGTGGACTATCACCATAAGGTGAATTGTCACGCTGGTCCCGATTTATTAATGTCCATTCTTCGACAGAAGTACTGGATACTTTCCGCTCGCAATTTGATACGCGCTAGAGTGCACAGATGTGTGCCCTGCTTTAAGCTCCGCCCGCGTTTCAACGCGCCGGAAATGGCCGACCATCGTTCTTGTCGTGTTGTACAGACGGTGAAACCTTTCATACATACTGGGACGGACTATGCTGGACCGTTTAAAGTCACTATTGCCCGTGGTCGTGGTATACGTTCCACAAAGGCATACATTTGCCTATTCGTTTGTATGACAACTCGTGCGGTTCACATAGAGTTAACCAGTGATTTGAGTACGCAGGGTTTTATGTCTGCATTTAAACGATTTTTATCTCGCCGTGGTCCCGTTAAGCGCTTATACTCTGACAACGGCACAAATTATGTTGGAGCGCGACGCAATATTTCGGAATTACATACATTCTTACGCTCCAAGTACTACCAAAGTGAATTCGCCCATGTCTTAGCTGAGAATCGCATTGATTGGTGTTTTAATACGCCAGCGGCTAGTCATTTTGGTGGCAATTGGGAGGCGAATATTAAAAGCCTTAAGTCGCACCTGTTTCGGGTCATAGGCGAACAGATTCTCTCGTACGAGGAGTTGAGCACCGTACTCGCTCAGGTAGAGGCGTTGATGAATACGCGTCCGTTGTGTCGGACTTTGTCTAGTGATCCATCGGAGCCACTAGCGTTGACGCCGGCTCACTTCTTGACGACGACTCCTCTTAAATATTTGCCCGCTTTAGATGTCGAGACTGACAAACTGCAGCTTCACCCGCGTCACGCTCTGCTAGATAGCTTAGTTCAGTCCTTTTGGAAGCGATGGAGGACAGATTATCTGCATACGCTGCAGTCGCGTCAAAAGTGGAACACTCCTTCAGATCCAGTCACAGTCGGTACTGTGGTGATACTGAAGACTGAGAGTGCGCCTCCTCTGCACTGGCCTCTTGGTGTAGTGGAAGAAGTTTTTCCGGGTTCGAACGGAATAACGCGAGTCGTAAAGGTTAAAACCGCAACTGGATCGTACCTGCGTCCGGTTATTCGCCTCTGCCCTCTGCCTAATCAGTAGTAGTGGCATAGTTAGTTATAAGTTGTTTCGCTACCTAGTATTGATAGTTTAGATTAGTAATAGGGTTTAGTTTCGCTTTTGTTTTTTTTTCTTTTCTTTGAAGGTAACCCTTCAAACCCGGGGGGAATGGTTGCGCCAATTTGCTATGATCCGCGACTTTGTTTTTTGTAATTTATTTTTTTGGCCTAGCAATCCTATACCATCCGTTTTCCCTTCCCGCACGACCGCAAGAAATGATTTGACATTGACGTTTTTTGTGCATTGTGAATGTGACCGCACCGCTAACACGCCCGCTCGAAATTACAAGAAAATTGGCTATTTCGTGTTCCAATCATTCAGAGACTCAACAATAGTACAGTGTAGTGCAATACAGAAACTGGCAGTGCTTGAAAGTACGAAGTTCGGGATTCGCCGGCCGGCGCCATGTGGAACTTTCGAGGTTAAAGGTCAGTCCTTCTAATACATTTATCCCATTAATAAACGCTAGACGCAGTACCTGCATATTGTTAACAAACCTTAGATCGCTTTTTAAATCTACAGTCCACAAAGCAAATTCGCGCAACCAACTACCAAATCCCAACTAACGCCAACTTCCCAAATTCTAGTCAATAGAAATAGGTCACAATACTGTGACGTCACAACGTTGAAAGTACGTACCTCCTACGTCTGGTTCATGAAACAGTGCGCAGAGCTAGAAGGGGAAAGGGGGGGGGGGGGGTAGTACGTCACAGTACCCACCCCTCGGTTAAGGAAACATGATCTGTAGGTACTTGCTTCAGTTTGGGCACGTTTGTTGCTACGTTGGCTTTGAAAACGTGCTGTGTCTACGTCATAGTAATTTAATGCTGGGGCTGATTGTGTCAGTTTTGTGAATTGGGTACAATCAGAATTTCCTCGTCCCCGCTGCCTCGTTGACTATTTATAGAGTCTACAACAGGCAGGCTGCGACAATGTAACAACACTTTTTTTTTTCTTTTGATAGTAAATTCTTTGCCAAATGAACTGGCAACAAAATTACTGCAGTTACAAGAAAACATCAAACCCCAAAAAAAGATGGCACATACAAGACCTGGACAAGAGAACCTGAACAACAACATCAATATTATTTTATATGGTGCCATCATTGATATATTATAAGCGAAAATACGTTATGTGCCTAACATCACAATCAGAAAATCTTGACTCGAAACCTCCCACATCTATGGTCGCAAACCTATAGTCATTGATAGACAAGGACAGAGATAAGAGCCGTTGTGCGAGCGAAGTAGCGTTAGCCGCCAAATGTGTGTAACCGTCGGGACCGATGTAAAATCGTGCCATACAGGCACAATTTCAGCGGTCCACGCGCTAAAGGCGAGTCACCTTCCACTGTTTTTTCTATTTAATCCTAGGATGTCATTTATTGGAATGTCACCTACAAAGCTGCTCTAAGATTAGTGAAACACATCTGATTATGGCTGAATAGCCGATTGCAGATTTAGAGATTGGAAAAAAAGCTTTTGTTAAACTCGCGCACTGCACCTCGCCTGATTGAAAGGGACGATGTGGTCAACAATAAAGCAAGCAGGCTTGCCTAGAAGTAAGCTATTCAATCTTGACTGAAAGATCCCCAGGTTATATCCATCAAGAATGCGTAAACGATCTGTTTTGTGCGTATTTTATGTAATTTCATGTTTGTAACCGTTGTGCTGTGTCTGTCTCGAATAAAAGTAATTCTATTCTTCTTCTATTCTATTCTAAATTTATGTATTCATCATCATTATCAGTACAGAGGAAAGACATCAACTGTTGGACGTAGGCCTCCAACAAGTGTCGCCACAATGAACGGTCCTGTGCATCTTGCAGTAGATCCGCCTTGTAGGAGGCCTTCCGACTCTACGTCTTCTGATACTTGGTCGTCATTCCAGAACGTTTCGGCCCCAACGGCTATCTGTTCTGCGAGCAATGTGCCCTGCCAATTTATTTATTTAATATTTTAGTTTCTTTTGTTTCTGCTATAAAACTATTTACAATTTATTGTGTAATCCTAATACCTACATATTTTAACACAAAATCCTCCACCGCGTCTATCTGTTGCATATCTTTAAAAATCTTGTAATTATTATAAGTTTTTTAATCAATTGAGCCCTATGATTTACCGAAGTTGCGTATTATTTTCATTTTCAATTAATCCCATAAAAAAATATTACAAAATTCTAAAAACCAAGTTTACACTTCCTACTTACTAAAAAATAAAACAAAATCTTAACCAGGATGTCCCATATTACTTTCTGTAACACAGGTGGATGATCCCATCCCCCTAACCATTTCATGGCACACAATACCCATGGGAATCGAAGGGGCTACGTTATTCGAAAGGGGATCCATATTAATGAGATCGTCTTTTTTTGTCGTGTCATATTTTGTCTGTGGTCCCCGTGAGAATAAGAGAAGGGAATCTTATGGGTAATATTTCTTTGGTAACGTAAGGGATAATAATGGCTTTTGATGTGTGGTTTGGTCGTAACATTGCAAATGTAGAGAATTCCCGTGAGCAAAATTAGTGCAAAATTGTTTATCTCCTTTTTTTTGGTAGAGAAATCATCAAAAAGTCCTCTCGCTCTGAGTGGGGCGAAACTTTTACCCCGAGTCCATTTAGTGACTCTTTCGAAGAATCCTGCAGCAAATTATATAGATGCCTCTGGATGAGTACATTATGAAAAAGTATTGGTTAATTACTTCTAGGCAAGCGCCCTCTATCGTCCACTACATCTCACTTTCCATCAGATGAGATAGTGGTCAAACGCGAGCTTATCAATAAGTAATCAAAAAATAATTATGTACTGCCTATATTCTGTCTCACGGCTGGGCAAAAATCCCTTCTCCTTCTAAACCTCTCTGTTTTGGGCTGTTCAGTTTAAATCAAACATTCATAGTCTAAATAAGCACATTAAATGAATATCTATAGACAATATAAAAATTAATTATACTATCAGTGGTCGTCCATCGGTAAGTAGCTATGTTTAATTATAGTTTTGTTCTCTCATAGTAAGATAATCGATACTCATCACTTTTGCTGAGTTTCACTAAATGATGCAATTTGACTTGCATTATTTAATTCACACAGCTTTTTGTTTTGGACGGAAAATACGAGTAATTAAATAAATTCTCCCGCTGTGCGTAGTAATTTATTCAGAACGACAAAATGCCAATTACACTGTTTACATTAAATACATTTTGCAGACAATTGGAAGGTCGTCTAACTTGGAACAAAGTAAATCCAAAGCTACATAGCAGAAATTTAAAAAAATAAATAAACGAAGCGTCAGTTTTTTATCGACTAAAATCCATTTCCCTTTGCATTTTAAAGGCGTTGTAACTATTTCAAACAATCAATCAACAATTGGTTAATTCATACAGCTAAAAGTTCATATATACCGTTAAATTTTGATCGTTTTAATCCCGTGGAGGGTCGATTCGGTACATGAAACACAATCGATTTATGAAGATAAAATTAAAAAAGAAAGTAGGTATATTTTTTAACTCGAATTAATTTACGCATGAATGAAACTAATTTCTTTAAGTAAACGTCAGCTGGGCGAGTCCAATGACCTGTAGGTAGTTAGTACGCAACGACCGACAACTCCCTACAAGGTCATTGACTCGTTTACTTAAAGAAATCAATTTCGTACACGCGTATATTAATTCGAGTTTTAGAAAAAAAAAAGTAATTAATTTTTTTATTTTATATTTACAAATCTCTACAAATTTAACGGTATATATTTAGGGATATTCTTGTATCGATACAAAGTGATTACCTAAACAAAATCATCTTATCAAACCAAAGAAACTGACAAACATCCCGCCCCGTCCAAAGGCGCGGTTATGTCATTGGATGATTTTCCCACCGAAAAATTATATGGGCATAACATCGGAAATTTGTCATATAAACAAACAAACATCTATCACATAATATGATTATCATTTTAACTTGAAACATTCAAGGCCTAAATACAAACAAAAACAAGCCCTAACATTTCCGGTAGCCAAGTAATAATAAGTGTACAATATGAATAATAATTACACTAAGATAGCAATCAACACCGTTGTTTACGTACAAAAATAATAGAAATAACAACCATTATCATCGTCGACCATTATCTTCATCGCTGCGTAATCTATCTGGACATAATCCTCGTGGAAAATCACCTATATCATGGAACTGAGGCGTATTTTTATATACGTAAATGACTGTAGTAAAACATATTTTATTGTAACAGTTACATCATCAAATACAGCTCAGTCAGTTCCTTGATTAGGTAGGTCAATAAAGATTATAATCAAACGAGTAGAGGTTTTTTCCAATGAAAATATCTTCATCATCATCATTTCAACAGAAAAACGTCTGTAATCGTCCCCCAAGTGTCACCACAATGACCGATCCTGTGCGCCTCGCATCCATCGTTTCTCGCGTTCCTCACCAGAAAAACTTTTGACTGGCCTGTTGGTCTAGTGGTTATTGGCCCTGACTGCTATGCCTGAGGTCGTGGGTTCGATTCCCACCCAGGACAAATGTTTGTGTGATGAGCACGATCATTTGTTCTGTGTCTGGGTCCGTGGTCTGGGTGTAATTTATCTATAATATGTACGAGTATGTATGTTTATCAGTTGTCTAGTA
This sequence comes from Leucania comma, assembly GCA_958295575.1. Lineage (NCBI taxonomy): Eukaryota > Metazoa > Arthropoda > Insecta > Lepidoptera > Noctuidae > Leucania > Leucania comma. The sequence goes on along the minus strand of OY282477.1, from coordinate 12,971,399 downwards.
CACATAACACAAGCTCTGCTTAGCTTAGGAATAGACGGCGGTGTGATTATATGTATACACCGTTAAATTTTGGTCGTTTTAATCCCGCGGAGGGTCGATTCAGTACATGAAACACTATCGATTTATAAGGATAAAATTAAAAAATAAAGTACTTTTTTTCTAAGACTCGAATTAATATACGCATGTACGAAATTAATTTCTTTAAGTAAACTAGTCAATGACCTTGTAGGGAGTTGTCGGTCGTTGCGTACTGACTACCTACAGTTCATTGGCCTCGCTCAGCTGACGTTTACTTGAAACAATTAATTTCGTACATGCGTAAATTAATTTGAGTTTTAGAAAAAAAGTACTTACTTAATTTTTTAATTTACTCTTTACAAACCGATAGTGTTTCATGTACCGAATCGACCCTCCGCGGAATTTAAACGACTAAAATGGAACCATGTGCACATATAAAACGCCCCGAAAGACAATAATTATATATCTACTTATTTATTTATTTATTTAAAGCTTTAAAAAAAAAACCAGTTAACCACTAAAAAAAAAAAATTGTGTGGTCAAGTGAACCCGCGGGATGAGAAGCAAGCGGGTTGAGTTGACCACAGACTCTTAGCTTAACTCATGCCTTTTTCCCACTGGGCTAATTATAAAATATAAAACAACTCATGCTTAAATTCAAAAAGATGGTCCAATAAACTGCAAAAATCCGTGGTCATACAAAACATAGTTATTTTACAAAATTTAATTTACGTCAACGTTATCCCTTCTGTAGACAGATTTTTAACTGTATACGTCACATATTGTTTTACGTCAATCTTATCCCGTCAGAGCGTCAGATTTTTAACTGTTTGTATCAAATATTGATATTTTGTAGGTGGCTTTTTACGTAGAAGGGACTATAAAGTACACTACACTTTTATTCTTAAAGAATCCCCATCATAGGGGATCGTAGTGGAACATCGAGGGCTGTGTAGTCCCCTGGGGGACTGAATTAGGGGATCGTAGTGGAACATCGAGGGCTGTGTAGTCCCCTGGGGGACTGAATTAGGGGATCGTAGTGGAACGAGCGCATGAGTCGCTGGCATGAAAATATTAATATATGGTATGATTTGCTCATAGTAAGTAAAACTCTACCAAAATTTATTTTTAAAGAAAAATATTAATTCACATAAGAATTTAAATTCTAAGCAGAAAAAAAATATTATCATTGAATTTTTTGAACTCTGTACAATCTAATATTATTATTTTACGTCTCTATTAGAGCAGTTTGATCATGCAGATCTTTAAATAAAACCACATAACGTCGTTGCGACTTTAAGACCTCATAGGTGTAATATTTGGCCAAGTTCTATGGAATGCAAAAACTCTCATGTGTATAGGATGAATTAATCGTCATCATCCTATACACATGAGAGTTTTTGCTTAAAAACTCTCATGTGTATAATTGTTTGGGTAAAAAAGTGGTGTCGCCAATAGTGACATATAAGAGGTCTTAAATTCGCAACGACGATAAACCAAATGCTGCAGTCCCTGGCTGGTTGCGCCAATTTGCTATGATCCGCGATTTTGTTTTTTGTAATTTATTTTTTGGCCTAGCAATCCTTTCCCTTCCGTTTCCCTTCCCGCACGACCTCAAGAAATGAAATGACATGACGTGTTGTGTGCTTCGATTGTGAATGTGACCGCTCCGCCAACATCGCCCGCTCGAAATTACAAGAAAATTGACTATTTCGTGATCCAACCATTCAAAGACTCAACAATAGTGCAGTGTAGTGCAATACAGGACCTGGCAGTGATTGAATGTGCGAAGTCGGGGTTCGCCGGCCGGCGCCACGTGGAACCTTCGAGGTCAAAAGGTCAGTGTTCCTCCCTAATACATCCATCCCATGCCAGGCACAGTACCTGCATATTGTTAACAAACCTTAGATCGCTTTTTTAAACATACAGTCCACAGCTTATTCGCGCAACCACTGGCAATGAACGAGAGCACACCAAGATACTGGAGGTCAGGAGTAGCGTGTTCATTACTCAAGTTTTAATTGATAATTGTTTAATTGAGACAAAGGCTGTAGCAAAGGTCGCAGACAACGGCCATGCTGCATTTAATTAATCTGTAGGTAATATATTAAAGCGGAGGATTATTTTGTAATTTCTGGAACTACCAGTCAAATAGGTAAATAATCTTTCTGTATAGCCAGATTTATGACAAATAGTATGTATAGTCTACATAACATCACGGTGCTACCCACGGAAGCGAAGCAGTAACTAAAGACGTACGTAAAATCGCGGGTAAAAACTTATACAAATAGGAAAAAAATGCATAGTTCTTTGCATTTTTTTCCTATTTGTATAAGTTTTCACCATTTCATCTTAAAAATGATCAAGACTTTGCATTCTTGTCAACTGCGAAGCTCTAAGGATTGTCAGGGTTTCCGCACATCTGTTTCTAAACAAACAACCGCTACCGGCTCCACCCGACCTCATGACCTCTCCCAGAGATTTCCGTAACGAATCAATCTGAATCCGTACTATCAAGAGTCGACCTTCAATTCTTCTAAGCATCAAATTCAGTGCCATGTCATCAATCAACACTCAATACCAAAAACAAAACGTTAAGCTTTGTTCACATTGTGTAGCCGCTAGTCAGATTTTGATTACCTATAGTAAATATTTATTGTGCCAAAAAACAAACATATTTCTAATTAAATTATATACTAAGATTCTCCAGCTGTGCCTTTTTCTAGTTCTCTGTTCCCGTTCCACTCGTAGTTTCTGCCAGCAGTTCCACGTCCACACGCATGCGAGAAGTTAAATTTTGGTCGTTTCAATCCCGCGGAGGGTCGATACGGTACATGAAATACTATCGATGAGTAAAGAGAAAAATTAAAAATATAGTACTTTTTTTTAAACTCGAAATAATTTACGCATGTACGAAATTAATTTCTTTAATTAATGTACCGAATCGACCCTCCGCGGGATTAAAACGACTTAAATTTAACGGTGCATATGTTATTATAATGTATAGACTATATTACTGTAAAGTTTCATCAAAATTCGGTAACAAACATACACTTTCGCCTTATAATATTAATGTAATTTCTCGTTGTTGTTAATGTTATAAGCAGAGGCCGGAGTAGGTAGATTGATTTTATATACTTGCGTCAAGATAATATAATATGGACATGCCATTTTATCCATAATGTGCGGGAAGTACCGGAAAAAGTTCCGGGATTGGAATTATGGACTAAAATAAAATAAAGCGTCATACAGTCAAGCATCATTTCTAATTCAACAGTAAGGGACAAAATACGGTGTAACTATTCCAAGGTATTTTTGTATAAAATAAAATACTGATTTCTTTCACCATTACCTAACACTGGCAGCGTAGATTGATATTATTAATACGTTTTTCAAATTTTAAAAAAATCTGCCAATGGCAGTTGAGAAATTACCTACCAGTTTCAACTGACGGCGCCCGTTCACGCACATAACGCATGTTTCAGCATCATTCACAGCAATCATTTTGAAGGGTGGATTCCTGAAATTCTGAAAGAAAATGTTTATTTAACAAATTACATTACATTACGTAAAATCTTAAATTAATGATATTAGATAATAATATAAACAAAACAATCCAAGAATTATGACATGTAAACATTTTAAATTGAGCAACTTATTTAAGAAAATTTGTTCTAATTTTGAACTTCGAATTTGAACCGTACTTTAGATTAACATAAACTATTATGCAACAACTATTGTACAAGCTATTACCAGTGACTGCGTTCGCGAAAATGTTGGTCATCGACGAAGTCGAAGCCAGGTAAAATGTCTTGAGGTTCAAGCTATTTCCGTACCGAATTTCAATAAAATCGGTTCAATAATTTTAAAGTGAAAGCGTAACAGACAGAAAGAACAGTTACTTTGACATTTATAATATTGAGTACCTACTAATCAACACAGCAGATTTATTTATATGTCAAACTAGTCTGACTTAGTTATAAATATAACCAGGCACCAGTGATATACCCGGCTTAAGTTCGCCGGGTGAGCTGAACCTAAGCCTGGTTTTCAAAGGCCCAGTAGCTGGAGGTCAGTGAAGGACAGTTACTGCCTCAAAGCTTTTTTTTTACTGTCACACAACGCCATCTAGTCCCAAGCTAAGCAGAGCTTGTGTTATAAGTACTAAACAACTGATAAACATACTTATATATTTGTAAATACATACAGATTATAGATAAATTACAGCCAGACACAGAACAAATGATCATGCTCATCGCACAAACATTTTTCGTGGGTAGGAGTAGAAACCACGACCTTCGGCATAGCAGTACTAACCACTAACCACTAAACCTATCAGGCCAGTTATTAAAAGATAATGGAAGAAGCTAATGGGTCAGTGATAAACAAAGTTGAGCTAGTACTAACAGGTGTTTACGGACCCAGTAACTGTCCCTGACCCTGACCGCCAGTTACTGGGCCTCAGAACACCAGGATTGACCGAACGATGGAATGACTGATTTGAATGTATATATTTGACAGTTGCTGTTATTTTTCGAAGTATTTGGATATTTTAAACAAAGCAAAGGTCATTAAACTCGGTCCAGCCTTTCTTGAGTTATAAATGGTGTAACTAACACGACTTTTTTTTATGTAGGTAGTGTTGGTATATAGAAAGTCGGTTTACCCCCTTATAGGTAGATTTTCGTAAAATCCGTTCTTAGCGGACATCTGCACCCTATAAGGAACCTACCTGAGTTTGTAGGTGTTATAGTTTCTGAGATTTCGTGATTAATAAAGTGAGTGGTGTTTCGCTTTTATATATATATATAGATTTAATTTATAAACTGAAACGAGCGCGTCAAACCCGTCCCCCATTTAGTGAGAAACTCGGTGTTTCACGGAAACCGTCGGTAGTGAGTAAAATGGTTGGCAAGCGACCAACAGCGGAGGATAATGATCTTTTACGCTTCACTAAAAGGGTCTTCTTAGAAGCTTGTAGTATTTGTAAAAAAAAATATAGGTAATGAGGTGACGGGCAACAGGAAAATTTGAATGAGCTACAAAGGGCAACTGTAGATACACAGGTGGGTTTTAATCAATAAAACCCTGACTCACCCTCTCGCTCGAAGTATTCCTGTTTCGGCACCAAAAGTTTCGGCACCCTAGCTATTCCTCTTTCGGCACCAATTTTTGGTATGTTGTTTCCAGATTCGGCACCAAGCTAACATGCCTATTGGTGCGGAAAAAGGAATAGCTTGGGTGCCGAAACTTTTGGTGTAGAAAAAATTGGTGCCGAAACAGAAATACTTCTCTCGCTCTCCCCTAAAGCGGGATGTAATGATTTCCAGCCTAATAACAAAGAACGTTATTAATTTTAGTTAAGTTCTTCGTTTTCTCATTCCAATTCTTAAAGAAGACAACCTGGTCGTTCCGCTATCTTCCTCGTGATCAGCCGTGGCCCCGCGTCCCTGTGCTCGGGCACCAATTCAGTGAAAATAAAACAAAAGAACGTAATTAGGATATACTTCAAACCGAACAATGAATGTTTAAGGGTAATTCTTTGAAACCAAGAGAGTGTCTCATTCGTCTGCCCTAGATTTTTCTTTACAATTTGATATTTTTATTTGTGTATTAGTTTTCTCCGATCTCTAAATGTATCAAAGGAACTCATATTCGCCCAGTGGCTTACGACATAAAATAGGGTACGGAAGCTAGGCCAAATGAATGAGACGTTCTCTCGTTTTCAAAGAATCACCCATAACTATGTTACCGGCAATCTGTGTAATTCAGGTATTCTATACAATACCGAATGCGCAGCCGGTCATCTGTGTAAAAGACGAGAGCAGGAAAGGAAGTTATGTAATTTAAATGATCAAAATTTAACGGTGTATACACCGTTAAAGGAGATTGTTCAAAAGCAGTCTCACAAAGTTGCATGTATGAAAATCAAATTAATATATAAATTATTTACTTATTTTTTGCAAGCTTTTCACTTCAGCAATATTGTTTTCGTATCCGGAATTATGATTTTAAGATAAACAGTAAATTAACGATTGCTAGTTGACATTTTCGTATAAAGTCATTGTCAAGCTAGATGACAGACGGACCGGCCGATAGGGATGGCGATTATTTATTTATTACTACTGCACAAAATCGATTTTTAAATCTATTCGAATCGATCTATTACTGAATTGATTCTTTAGACCAAGTCTAAAGAATCGATTCAGTAATAGATTTCCTAAAGAGTAAGGTAGAGTACAAAATCAATTAAATTATATTTTTGGTTGTAGAAAACAGAATAAATAATCCGATTACGTATAGTACCTAGTAGTTGTATTCTGCACGTAAAAACATTGGAGCTCGTTTTCGAGTTTCTAAAATCGATTTAATTCGAAATTGTTTAAGATCGATTTAAAAAATCAATTCACTTGACCTATAAAATCGATTTCAGTTCGCATCCCTAAATCCCTAAGCCGGGGCGGCGCCTACGGAAGCCATATTTGCTGTTTATGTGTTGATTGAGAATTTCTCCACTTAAAAGTAATAATTACAAATTCTTTGGTGTGTTTGTTTTAAACAACGTAGCGGGTTTTTATGTAACTTACGACGGGACGTTTTATATCTACTTAGTTGTGTTTTATTACGCCTGAACGTTGTGTTTTGAGTCTTACTTAATCATATCGATGCTTGATTCTGATCACGGAATACAGAAAGAACATATTCTGATCAACCGATACTGGTGGTAATGAGAAACAGATGTGTCAATTGTATACTTTTGATACCGAGAAATCACCCGCAGCATTCCTTGGAACAAGCGTCTACGACGATGATTACTATATTGGATATCTCCTACTGAGGTAAGTTTCACTGTATATTACTTCTAGATTATCAGACATGCCAGCATTCTGTACTTATGAAAAGGTAACAACCTGTAAACTTATTGCAGTGCAACTTATAATGAGTATTTTATTATTATGGTCAGACTTCGACTGCCATTTTATTTTTTAATAACTAATCTAACAATGATCCTCTGAAACTTGGAAAACTGCATGAATATCTGTTCAGTACTATTTGAGTTTATCATAATCATAACGACCAACAGAAACAGTGAGGAACTTTGTTTTATAATATGTGAGGATTGGTTTATAACCTGAATTAATATTTCAGAAAAACAGCGGCATTAAGAAATATTTTCTTTTATTTCAGCTTTCATCAGAAAGTGTTCTTTGTACAGAGTGTATGGTAATACTTCAAGATCGAGCAAACACACATTGATGGAGAAAATATCATACCATTGCCTGCTTTTGGTCACAGAAGTATATGCTTTTTTTGTGGACTATTTTATGTGCATTAAGAACACACGCTGTGAGATCTGACTGTCAAGAAAGGAACATTATACTAAGAAGGGGGTTCACTGCGCTTGGTAAATATTTATTGATTTACACATATTTCTAAAATGCTGATATTTTTCCCACTAATAACAATATAATCTTAACATAGTTCCTGGTAACCATTCCACTTAAGACTTCAATAACCATAGCCCTATTATCTTTGTTTTCATATGTTGCAATAGTCTCCCACCAACCGCGGGTTGTCCTTGAGTGCAAAGCATAGAACATACAGGGATGATCGTTGGTTGGTACCATGTCCCATTAAAAATGTCCAAAGGGCCTCTGCGAGTTGGTTCAGCTCCTCATACGCCTTCTAAAGGTTCAGAACCCAAGAGTTCTTGAGATATACTGACCCATATAATAATACTCTATTAGTAGTACAGAACAGATGTGAGACACACAGAACTGTTAGGTGTATCGACACTTGAAGGAGGTCAATGTCCAACAGTGGACGTCTTTCAGCTGAAACGGTAATGCTGATATTTCATATTGTTTTGTTTTGATATTGAATAGTTAGTATGTCAATTTGTTATTTTATAGGTTTCAAGATTGGAAATAGTGTGTTATTGGGTGGCAGCTTATAGACTTCTCTATGAGATATCAAAACCACCGTGACATCAATCGCCCCATGCTGCCAGAAGTAGGAACAAGTGGAGAATCTAATATACCTGCAACGCCACCCCTTCCCCATCATACCCCGCAACATTCCTGTGAACCTTCTCCAGCAAGAGATAAAATAACATCATCAGTAGACAGACGAGCTGTGATACAGTTAATCGTTGCATATTTGTTGACTGTTTCGAATCAGAACGTCTCCTTATACCTGCTGCCATAAAGGAGCTTGTACTTTAAAATCACAGGTTTTATATACTACCAGGAGCACCAATATGTAATTATCACTTATATCATGGTCAGTGGTTAATTCCCTCACAGTTAAGAGACTTTACTGGTATACAGTTGACCAGACAGTTTGTACCGATGTATTAGGGATTTAATCACCTAACCATAGAAGATGTTGCTTCAAGAAACTGCATTAAATACCTAAAGACTACCAACACTTCATAATGGGATATATTGAAATTAATAAATAATCTATCTGACTGAGGTTGTCGTTTTATTAAGATATTGTCACATCAATGTTGCAAGGCCATAAAAGCATTTATTTTACGTTTTAATTTTTAATTTGCAGCTGTTCCGTTTTGTTATTAACTAACATTCATGTTTTGTACCTACATTAGTGATTGTGGTTATTTTAGAAATTGCGAGTAGGTTAGACATAGTTTGTAGGTTATCTCCGTTTTTGTTTAATTACTTCAAAACTCGGGTATTAGTGTGAAAATGAACACTTTTATTTAATAGTATAGAAAGCGTTCTCTATAATAAATAAATATTTATTGTGATTCAACTTGAGACGGATTTCCATACATTGTTGGTCATGATCCTTTAGGTCGTTTTAATCCCGTGTAGGGTCGATCTGGTACATGAAACACTATCGATTTATAAAGACAAAATTAAAAAATAAAGTACTTTTTTTCTAAAACTCAAATTAAAATACGTATGTATGAAATTAATTTCTTTAAGTCAACGGGTCAATGACCTTGTAGTTATTTGTCGGTAGTTGTGTACTAACTACCTGTAGTTCATTGACCTCGCTCAGCTGATGTTTACTTAAAGAAATTAATTTCGTATATGCATAAATTAATGCGAGTTTAAAAAAAAGCACTTTATTTTTTAATTTTCTCATTACAAATCGGGTGTTTCATGTACCAAATTGACCCTCCACGGGACTAAAACGAACAAAATTTAACGGTGTATAAATTATTTTTCTTCAAGATGGTTTTCTTGACGACAATATGACGAACTTTTTTGCAAACTTTCACCTCTAGTTATAAATATTTTTCTCTTCTAAAGATTACAAAGAAGTAATTCATTGTAAAATTTCATACTTCTCGACTCTTGACTTCGCAGTTTAGAATGTACGTAATCTATCTGTGAAAAGATAACAGTTTTACTGAGCAGATGTGAAGTATTCTCATAAAATTGTACACAGTTACTTTCCTAACATTATTTGAAGTCTGTAAGTTGTCTAGTTTGCGCAGTAACCGAGTACGTTGTAGTTTGTTATTATAAACGCAAGTTTATTTGAGGTTGAAAGTCATCATGACCGCTGTTGAGTGGAGTGAGAGGCCGCGTCAGACTTTTATAGATGACCCACATGTGATCCTTCAGTTGCTCTTTGCGTTTTAGGACCACGATATCGGCCCTGCTAGGCCCTTACGGTTTTGCTGTCATCTCTTTGAAACGCACGTGAAATATTAACCGCCGTTAAGGACTCGAGCTCGGACCTTACCAGGCGGTAGGACGGTGAGCTTGTTTCGCTACTTGTCGCCCGTAAGCCCACTATAAATGTAGGCTTGCTTTACAATTTTGAAGACCTATGTACAGTCATAAGTAGGGAATCCATTATCCAATCCTACAATAAACGTTAAATATTTTATTTAATAGTTCCTGATTACTTTTTAGATTTTTCGCAATTAGATATTATTTAAGAGTGGCTTGCAAAATGCAAATAAAGTTACGGCAATTTGAATTTCGCGGGTTACCTTATTAAAGTAAAACTAAATATCCCAATCCCGTAAATTCCCGATTTCGATCCCGCAGGCCTGCAGGATATGAAGTATCCTATGTAGTATTCCAGGCTAAGGTTTACCCATGTGCCAATTTTCATTCAAATCCGTCCAGCCCTTTAAGCGTAAAGAAGTAACAAACATACGCACGCACACACAGACACAATATGTATGTATGAAGGTACCATGTTTTAATGCAAATAAAATATTCCTATTCTTACAAAATATATAATATATTTAGTGTAATTATTCAACATCAATGTGCAATTGTGTACCTGAAATCTTGATATATTTTGATATTTTACTGGAAAACCCATTATTTCTCTCTGTAATTTCCCGTACCCGGTACCATAATAGTTACCAAGAAATATCGTTACATTAACATAATAGGTAGAATTTTGTACGTTTTTAAACGTTATTACTACATAGATATAAGAATAGACCATTATTCCCTCCAACGATTTCAAACGTTGTCTCTCGCGGGTCTAGAGGTTACAAAATGGGTCAAGCAAACTGTTATTGGCATCCCAGAGTTTGAAAGTCACGAGATGCGTTACCCCTATACACACAAAGTGATTTGGGAACACATTCATTGTCCGTACAGCTAAGAAGTGGAATTCCCTGCCGGAGTCAGTCTTCCCTGATGGCTATAACTCAGGAATTTAATTCAAGATTTTCTTTAATTCAAGAGTGAATAGGTTACTTCTAGGCAAGCGCGCTCCATCGTCGACCGCATCGTCGGTCTCCATCAGGCGAGATAGCGGTCAAGCGCAAACCTATTAGCAATAACAAAACATAAAAAAAACAAGCCGTTGTAGTTGGTCCTGCGCCTTGTCTATTCCTGGTCGTATCGGATTGACGTGTCATCGGACTATGAGTGTGTACCTGTTTGCGTACAAAATAGTCCACTATAATAATTTATGACCGCTGTGTACTTGGCTGACGTTGAGGTTGGCCAATGTGGCCAATATTCGGTCGGGAGGATTTGTTAACCCATGAAGTTAATGAGCTTGGACTCATCATGATTTCAGTCAATAGACGTCTGCTGCTGCGTCTCGCATCCCGATGGATGCGAGCGAGGGTCATCAGACTACGAGGATTCCCGCATCATTTGATATCCATCCACATCCAATGAAAAGGCTAATGGATAATTCGAAAATGATTTTAGATCTTAAAATAAAAAAATACAAATTTCCTTTTCTGCAACAAATAAATAAAATGTATTTATTTTTAGCTAAATAGCAGACACGGGGCATCCAGTAATCGCAAATAAAGTATTTTCAATACACTTAGGTACTCGAAAATCCGCTCTTATGTCTATCACTTTTAGACACACAATTTGCAGTTTTTCGCACTAGTGCGTAAAAGTACGCGTGCTCTGTATGTCTTCATAAATGTGTATTGAAAAACGTCGTTTGATACACACGGAAATTTTTACAGGAGCCCTCGGCTTAAACCATGACAAGTGGGAACGCTCCGCGGGAGCCTCACTCGCCAACAAAAATGCAACATTGACTACTACGACCACAACAAGAAGGAAGCACTCGGGTCCATAACGCCCTCGCCTACGGCTCCTGGGAATTTCGCCTCGGCCGCAATGACAACTCCACTTGCATCAAATGATTCTCTGCCTAGAAAATCTAACAATACATGTCATGTCAGAATTGGCAAATCACATGTCAGGTCAGTTTACAACTAAGATATCAGATTCTTTTGTCAAAACCGCTGTAACAGTCAGGGTATATTAAGAAAAACAGATTCATAACGATCAATTAACACACTTCCTTGTTGTAATCACCTAAGAATATGCTGGCTCGTTGCCAGTACTCCAGCTACTACTATTGCGTGAAACAATGATCTCACACTAGGTAACTACTTATCTTCGGAAACAAAATATTTAGTTTGAAGTTGATATATCTTGTTGATATACCTCAAAGTATCGTACTAATAACATAGTATGTAGCTAACTAATAATGCTACTCGTATTACAATTTCGCAAGCAATTGTTATTGACGACCAAGCCGAGTCGACGGCGCATAGTGTTTCAAGCCCGAGTCTACGGCGCGTAGTGTTTTAAGCCCGAGTCAATGGCGCGTAGTGTTTCAAGCCCGAGTCAACGGCGCGTAGTGTTTCAAGCCCGAGTCAACGGCGCGTAGTGTTTCAAGCCCGAGTCAACGGCGCGTAGTGTTTCAAGCCCGAGTCAACGGCGCGTAGTGTTTCAAGCCCGAGTCAACGGCGCGTAGTGTTTCAAGCCCGAGTCAACGGCGCGTAGTGTTTCAAGCCCGAGTCAACGGCGCGTAGTATTTCAAGCCCGAGTCAATGGCGCGTAGTGTTTCAAGCCCGATTCAACGGCGCGTAGTGTTCCAAGCGCGCCTCAAAGAAATGTCAGCAAAACGGTCAGTCTTTGCCATGTCGTGTTAAAATGTCGATACTTAAAGAAATTAATTTCGTACATGCGTATATTAATTTAGAAAAAAAGTTCTTTATTTTTTTATTTTATCTTAACAAATCGATAGTGTTTTATGTACCGGATCGATCCTCCACGGGATTAAAACGATCAAAATTTACCGGTGTATATCCAGTGCGGCCTTATATAACTTCAAAAACAAAGTTATAAAGTTGAACTACATTGGGCCCACCTAGCCCACGTCACAGAATAAGTAATAGTAAGTACCCACGTAGCCACGTACGCTTATCAGGCCTATTTTTTATGGCAACTAGACTTGTAGAGGTACATAAGACCCACGCCAATTCAAATACACCACCCAATATTTACATCTTTCGGGTGCTGGAGCTCTGCACTCGCGAAATCAGCACTCCTGGTAGGGAGTGTCTACACCGTCTACAACCGTATTGGGTACATGATAAATAATAAAAAAAAAAAATTGGCCTTTGATCATTTCTGCGCCCTGTGCGGCACTTAACAGTGAGTTATGGCACTGCGTGTATAAAGCCGTTGGAAGCAACTAGTCATGAAATTAAAAAGGACAGTACTTAGGTAAACCTAACAAGCCACAGGAAGAGGCTTACTTGACAAGCCAAAAACACAGCCATTGTCTCCAAAACTTGACGAGTCACGGCCTCCAAACGTAAACACTGATTCAGTATTCACAAACAACGCAGATTATGTTAAATAACAAAAAAAAAACCGGCCAAGTGCGAGTCGGACTCGCGTTATCAGGGTTCCGTACCATTATCTATTCAATATTAGACATTATAAATACTATGAACTTTATTTTTAGTTTCACCTGTTTAGGTGTTTGTTTGTTGTATGTGAGCCCCACTTAGATATTTTTATTTTATTTTGTTTTTAGTATTTTGTTGTTACAGCGGCAACAGAAATACATCATTTGCGAAAATTTATATTGTGTTTGTTACGGAGTCCTAAAAACTAATTTCAATAGTAACGTGCGAAGATTTGCATGACAGTGTACAGTCACGCCAATCTCGAGTAATCAACGTTATTTGGGCGGAGTGAGCGTAGCTAATAACATGAGATGGGTAAACAAACACCAAGTCTTAAATACGCAACATTGGAAATATTTGTGTTATTGTTTTTGGCATTTATTGTTTTTGGCATTATTTTTTTTCAGCTACGTAACACCATGTACGAGTATGTTTTCCGCATCGTATCAGCCTAATAATGTTACCACAGCTGGGACTCAGACCTTCTTTCTAGAAGAGGGAATGTAACACCATGTAGGTACGTGTATGCCCCCCACCGAGTGTGTCTCCACGTTGTCGTCGTGGTGGGGCTTGCGTGTCTCGATGACCTTGAGGGCTTTGCCGGCAGAGGCACTCACGCCGGAAGACCTCAAGTGAGAGACCAGACTAAGAGGGACACGGGGCGGAGTATAACATCGGACTTCCGCGGGGGCGCACCGTCTGAGAACTTCAGCAGTTGTTGGTGTTCTCAGACGGTGTGCGAATCACTCTTCGCCATTTGGCGAGTAAGAAGGAGGTTCACTTCTAGTACAAGTCTGCTCATAAGACATGACAGTGAAAGTGAACGAGTACGAAATTACTGGGGACCCCACCCCATAAAAAAAGGCAAAGCTGTGTTCAGCATTTAACAATGGAAGCGAGTCATAAAAATAAACTACCCCAGGAGGGTACCTGCTGCTCTGCAGTAGGAGAATCCCTCACCGAACAGAGTTCGGTCAGTCCCACGTATTCTGGGGGGGACAATGAACGCTTGAAATCCCAATCAGATTTTTACCCGTCCTTCAAGGACGCATTGAGCCAGGGTGGCTCACGTACCGGTAATGAGGAGTTGTTGGGTTCTAACCCCAACATATCCGCAGCACTGGAACCTAAGGCTCAGGAAGTGCCAAAGGGGGCATTAACCCGTGCACATTTTGTGCGCCCGCATACCCCAATTGCTGACGAGATGTCGAGTGACACCAGCGAGGCTTCACTCTCGCAAATGTCGTTTGCCTCGGAGGCATCGAAATCATCTCGAGGACGCACGCGCAAGCGTGTTCAGACACTGAGAACTGATGAGCCGATGAAAAAAAAAGTTGGTAAACTGCTTAGTCTTAGCAAGCCCTTAACTGATGGGGCAGAGAAAGGCACGGACTCTGAGTTAGCGAGCCCGCCAGCTAAGCAGCCAAAGACTAAATCGTCAGCAAACCAGAACTTGCCTGAACCGGATATGCTGGCTAAGAAGATGCAGACGCAACCAACGACGGAACTAAGTACTTGTATCAAAGATAGTCTTAGGACCATAGAGGAGGTTGCAAATAGCTTCCGCAACCTTAGAAGTAGCTTTGCTTACAGCCTCAAGTTAGCAGCAGTAACAGTGCAAGCTGCAGTTGCTGAGCTAGCTACACGATCGGCCGTTGAGGTCAACGTGGAGAGGCTAGAAACTGAAAACGCCGATTTAAAGGCTCGCCTTACCACTCTCCAGGCACAGGTCGAAAAGCTAACAGCGCAAGTTAGCATTCTTGGTCGTAAGGGAGAAGTGATGGTGAGCTCGACGATGGCAGTCCCTGCAATGAGGGATAATCAGAACACTGCAGTGGCAGGAGCTTTTAGCCTAGTGAATGAATCAGAGGCTCAGTTTCGACGTTCCATAGCTCTCGAGATTGGAGGCATGGTAGATGCCAAAATAGCGGCTTTGGAGAGAAGGTTGCCACCTGAGAAGCCCTTGCGTCCCCCACTGGCTGCCGATGCAAAGAGAACTTCGTCATCGACTGCTCAAGCGCAGACAACTGACGAACCTTTCCTAGCCCCTAACTCAACAAAGAAGAAGCGGAAGAAAAAGGGTAAGCGCAAAGTCGTGGCCCCGGTGGTGGATTTGCCTGCCGTATCTGCAGTACCGACTCAGACTTCAGAGGCTTTACTGGATGCAGCGAGGACTGGAAAAGAGACCTGGTCCACTGTGGTGGGTAGGAAAGCAAAGAATGCAAAGACTGTCCAACCAATCACGCAGACCAGTGCCCAGAAGAAAATCCAGACAGTGAAACTACCTAGGGTTCCCACCACGGCAGCTATTACTGTTTCGGTAAGAGAGGGATCATCTGCCAAACTCGGCGAAGTCATGTTTACGCTGAGGCAGCGAATTTGTCTGGCAGATCTTGGAATCGACACTGTCGGCCAAAGAAGGGCTGCTGACGGCGGAATTATTCTTACCGTCGCTGGCGCCGAATCCTCTTATAAGGCTGACACTCTAGCCAGCCGTATGCGAGAAGTTTTTTCTGACTCCGACGTGAAGATTTCGCGCCCAACTAAAAGAGCTGAGGCGAGGATCCTAGATCTCGATGATGCCGTCACACCTGATGAAGTAGCAGCTGCTATTGCTAAGGTGGGCGGCTGTTCTAATGAGGACGTGAAAGTTGGTGAGATTCGCCGGCCACCTGCTTCTCTTGGGCACGTCTGGGTCCGTGCTCCACTGGCGACGATAAAGAAGCTGGCTTCTGACAAGTGCATGCGCTTAGGATGGACGTCAGTAAGGGTCCAGGTCTTGAGTGCTCGTCGGATGATGTGCTTCCGTTGCCTCGAGCCCGGGCACGTTCGCAGCCAGTGCACTAGTGCTGTTGATCGGAGCATGCAGTGTTACGCCTGCGGGGGAGCTCATAAAGCTAGAGATTGTACGGCGCCGACCATGCGGTGTCCGCTGTGTGCGGACCATGGTCTTCCAGCGGGTCATCGCCTGGGAGGCAAGAAATGCGCTCCGCGCAAGAAGCGGACCTTGCATGCCCCTACTACGTCACGAGAATCGGCTCCGGCACCACTGAGTGCGGGCCCTGCGGAGGACATGGATACCTCGCCTTCCCAGCCCTAAAAATCCTCCAGTGCAACCTGAACCACTGTCGTAACGCGCAGGACTTATTTCTGCAGACTGTTGCGGAGTGTTCGGTTGCCTTGGCGGTAGTAGCGGAACCTTACGGCCTTCGAGATCATCCCCGCTGGTTTCGAGACACCGTGGACTCTGTTGCCATTTATTGGGCTGTTGGAAGCGGACGGCTTCACTGCTCCCTACTAGACAAGGGGCAAGGATTCGTTGCTGTAGAATGGGGACCTCTTGCCATTGTGGGTTGCTACGTATCTCCCAATATCTCCCTTACTGAATTCGAAAGATATCTGGACGGGGTTGCGAACTGTATTCGATACAAATGCTTATCCCGTCCGGTGCTCGTCCTGGGTGATTTCAACGCTCACTCCAGAGCTTGGGGGAATACTCGGGATACGCCGAGGGGACGCGCGATTCAAAACTGGGCGGCGATGCTTGATCTTCGACTTTTAAATCGGGGGTCAGTATCCACATGCGTTAGGTGGCAGGGGGAGTCGATTGTGGACCTATCATGGGGGACTCCTTCTGCTGGTCGCATGGTGTCGGAATGGAGAGTAGCGGAGGATATAGTCACACTGTCCGACCATCGCCACATCGTTTTTGAAGTAACATTACCTCTCACCGACAGCCCGAGCCGTCTAGGCTCTAACCCATCGGCTCGACGTTGGGCCCTTAAGCGGCTCAATCGAGACATGCTCGTTGCAGCTGCTAACGTCGCGGCGTGGCCAGAAGATGTACGTTCCCTGGGGATCTCACCCGATCCAGAGGAAGAGGCGGCTTGGTTCCGGGACAGGATGACTTCGATTTGTGACGCTTCCATGCCCCGGGTCAGATGCGCCCAGCGTCCTGGCGCGGCTTACTGGTGGTCGGAAGACATCGCGCAGTTGCGGCTTTGCTGTCTGAGGTCGCGACGCCAGTTTCAGCGCATTCGACGCAGAAGGGAACCAAGAGCTTCGAATGAACAAATAGCCACAGCCTATAGAGCGTACCGGGAAGCGACAATGGAGCTCCAACACGCAATTGCGGATGCTAAGTCAAGATCTTGGAAAGAGCTTCTCGAAGGGCTGAACAGGGACCCATGGGGTAGACCATACAAATTGGTCATGGCCAAATTACGTCCCTGGGTCCCCCCTATTACAGAAACCATGGATCCGGAGCTGCTGGAGAGAGTTATAGCAACGCTTTTTCCAGTAGTAAGGGACAGTCCTTCATTACTCCTGCCACCCTCTGACTGGTCCGACGAGTTGGGGGTTACTGAAAGTGAACTGGACCGAGCTGTAAGACGCATGGGGGCTCGTAATACCGCACCAGGCCCGGATGGTATTCCTGGACGGGCGTGGGTTTTGGCTATGGATGCTATAGGGGATCGCCTAAGGAAGCTGTTTAACAGCTGTTTCTGCTCGGGCGTATTCCCTACTGACTGGAAGGAAGCTGGATTGGTCTTGTTGAGAAAAGAAGGCAGGGATTCAGAGTCTCCCTCTGCGTACCGTCCCATTTGCTTGCTCGACGAGATCTCTAAGTTATTCGAAAGAATAATTGCCGAAAGGCTCGTTGAGCACCTGTCACGTGTTGGTCCTGACCTTGCAGATAGCCAGTATGGTTTCCGACGGCAGCGCTCTACTGTCGATGCAATCCAACATGTACGCTCACTGTCAGAGCAGGTAGTATCCCAGGGTGGGGTGGCGCTGGCGGTAAGTTTAGATATCGTCAATGCCTTTAACTCCTTGCCCTGGCATGCGATTAGGGCGGCACTAGTGTATCACAGAGTGCCACCTTACCTGCAGCGTATCATCTGGGATTATCTACGTGATAGGCACATTCGTTATGTGACTCGCGACGGTAGCATTCATCGAAGGGAGATAACGTGTGGGGTTCCGCAAGGGTCAGTGTTAGGCCCTCTCTTGTGGGACCTTGCATACGATGTAGTCCTGCGTGTCGACCTCCCCATAGGCGTAAATATCATTTGCTATGCAGATGATACCTTGGTGTTGGCCGGTGGAGACACATTCGATGAGACCATCCAGCTTTCTGAGCGTGGTGTGGCAAGAGTCGTAGCTTCGATCCGCGAGCTGGGTTTGGAGATAGCGCCCCATAAAACTGAGGCGCTCTGGTTTCACAAACTGCCAAGAACCAGAGAGCCACCCAGCTCATCAGTGACAGTTGGAGGTGCGCAAGTCCAAGTGGGTCAACACATAAAATATCTTGGCCTAACTCTGGACGGTAGGTGGGGCTTCAAAGAGCACTTCGAGCGCCTAGTCCCCCGCGTTGGGAGAGCGGTGGGTGCTTTGCATAGGCTGCTGCCCAATCTCGGGGGCCCTCGAGAAGAAGTTCGCCGCCTCTACGCGGGTGTCGTGCGATCGATGGTCCTTTATGGGGCACCTGTATGGTCAAATAGACTGTCAGGTGTTCGTCGCTGCAGGACAAAAATTAATAGTTTGCAGCGGAAAATGGCCATTCGGATCGCATGTGGATACCGAACGGTATCCTTCGAGGCGGCCACTCTCCTGGCACGCTTTCCACCACTAGACATCCTGGCAGATATGGACGCGAGGGTCTACAACCGGATAAGCGACATACGCCAAAGTGGCAATGGCGTGCCAGGGATAGTTGCAGTAAGGCTGAGACGGCAGGAACGGCGACACGCGCTCGAGAGGTGGCGCGACCGGCTACAGCAGCCGCAGTTCTCGTGCAAGCGCGTCGTCGAAGCCGTCCTTCCGCACTTCGAAGCCTGGCTGAAAAGAAAGGAGCGCATCTCCTACAGACTCACTCAGGTGCTCACCGGGCACGGTTGCTTCGGTGAGTACCTAAATAGGATTGGGCGAGAGGCCACGGCAAATTGCCACCATTGCGGAAGCGTCATAGATTCTGCACAGCACACGCTGGAAGACTGTCCAGCGTGGACAACTGAGCGACAAGTTTTGGTCGCCAGAATCGGGCAGGATCTGTCTCTACCAGCAGTAGTGAGGGCTATGCTGGCGAAGCCAGAAAACTGGAAGGAAGTTGCCTCCTTCTGTGAGACCGTAATGGTCCAGAAGGAGGTGGCTGAGCGGGAACGTGAGAGGGCTGATCCCACTCGAAGAAGAAGGCGTCGGGGAGGCAACCGCCCCGATACCTAACACGCTGAAACCCCGCTTGTATTATTTAATGCAGGTGGGACTTTGGAACCACGGGCGCTCAGAGTGGGGACTCTGCCCGCCCATCGAGTGATTCCAAGGAAGACGGTGGCACAGTGATCACGTGCTGCCGTATACAAAGAGGCTCAGAGGATACCGTTATATAGTCTCCTCAGGGATGTGCCCTAACAGGCGTTGCACAGAGGGGGTTCCGGAATGGTCTTGTAAGAGGTAACGGCGCCCCTTCAATGTGCTGATGGTGATCACCGGGGTGGTTTTAGTGAGGTAAAAATCCCACACTCCCCGGACTTATCCCCAAAGTCCGGGCGCCTTTTGAAGGTTTCCCCTCGAAAACAAAAAAAAAAAAAAAAAGGTACGTGTATGCCAAATAGTATTGTGTAAGACAAATGACTATCGCCGATAAAATCTGGGGCCTGTTTAATCAATCGTGCGAGCGCGAGAAAGGGATGGAGGTATACACCCTTGTATAGCTCCATCTCTTCAACAGTTCAATTTAAGTACGACCTAAACTGAAATGGATCTCGTTAAAACCTCATGGTAAGGCCTTAGGCCTGACCCGAAAGCACAACGTGTTACACATGCACTTCTTTCTTTTTCTCTTCTTCGGGAAAGACTAAGGGCAATTGAAGGAACATGGGTGAATTTTAGGTAGTAAAAGTCTGACACGCCCTCTCGCTGCACCTAGAGCAAGAGAAGATAATATTTTTTTTTTATAATTTATGTTAGTGCTTGACTGCGATTCCACTGATAGTAAGCAGTACTGCAATCGTTGATGGTGAAGCGGATTAGTTTATTAAAAGCCTTAAAAACACTTAAATTATAATCGGACGGGATGACCGCTGCAGGCAAATTAGTCCAGTACCTCTACCATGAGTTTTAAGCAATAGTATTCGTCGCTACTCGATATCGACGCCCTAAATATTTTGTATGGCAAATTTTTGTTCTGCAAGTGACCGCTAGAGGCGCTGCAAAATTTCGATATCGAGTAGCGACGAATACTATTGCTTAAAACTCATGGTAGAGGTACAGTTCTTCGATGTACGCGGTGTTAACGACGAGGGGAAATGCTTATTGATGATTACCAACATCGGAGAAAAAATTGCCTAGCCTTTTCCCAATGTCGACATCGGATTCCAGTTCCTAACCTGATGCAGCTGTATAATAGTATTTTCCATTGTGCTACCGTCCTTCAAAAACCCAGCAACTACTCAAATTCAAATTCATTTATTTCGTCAGAATTTGGTATAATATGGTCTTGAATCTTTATGGTCTCATCACATTTTGCTATTTGTGGCGTGCAAATATTTGATAGGTACATACATCATTTTTTTAATTAAAATATTAAGTTAGTATTTACTACGAACATGATAAATACTTACTACTCGGTAAAAACTGGTTGTCAGGGTTTTGGGCATAATCAGCCTTATAATCTTCCTACAGCCTGCACTTAGGCCTCTTCTAGGAGAGGGAATGGGTCCGGCCTATTCCACACCACACATGCAGATGTCACATGTCTTTAAAGTTTTAATGCCGTTTTCCTCACGATGTTTTCTTCCATCGTTTTGAGAGCAGTCGTGATGCAATACAAAGTAAAGTGCCAGCCTGGATTTGAACCCACGACGCTAACACTCGTAAGTCGGAGTCGTTATCATTGGGCCACCACTGCTCTAGAGATATACGTTTACAGTTTTTAATTTCACCCATTTTCATTAATACAATTTCCAAGTTATTGGAAATCGCCACCAAGGTGACGAAAGGCCGGCCTCATATGGCCAGCCTCATTCATCACCACAATATTTATTTTATTATTTTTAAAGACTGAATTGGCTCTCAACAAACTATTTTCAAGATCATTTTTTCTGTGATATAAAGCCCTTGCTCCAATTTTATATTTCTTGGTCAAGACTGAAAAGATCATTGCCTGTTAGCAGATAAGACTAACAAAACTTGACCGCTTGACATCGAGGCGCGGATCCGGCGTTGTGGGCACGATGAGCATGCCCACATCGCTAATAGACCTATTATCGTGACGTCATATTTTCACGGCCGAACCAGCTAACATTGCAGGTTTACTAATTTACTAGTGTTCACAGCTTTACGGACGTGGAACTACCTAATACATTGTACACAATCTCGGTCAGGGGATCATAACACAGAAGTGCGACTTGTTTACTAGGAGTTGGATAGATTTGTGTCTAAGATTCTGTGAGAATATGTATGAAAGATAAGTTGTACAAAACCTTGGATCTCCTCTATAATTTTGTAGAAAAACTTGTAAACAAATGAATAATATTATTTTAAAAACATCTCCTTTGTAGGAATTTACTATATCGATTATAAGCGAGTTTTTTTTCTATGGTACGTAAAATCATCCAATGACAAATCTCGCCTATGCCTATGCTGATCAAATGACCTACCCAGTTCCTTTAATAGGCATATCATACCGGGGCTTAGCCTTCTTTTCAGAAAGCGGCCCTTGGCCCCAGTATGCTTCGACCTTGCCTGCCTGCAGCTAGCGGGCTGGGCCTCTACGGTTTGCTGACATACTCCGACTCAGTCTTGGCTGATTTTCCGGTGGCAGTAAACTGTGACCACAACCTTTTTGTAAGGGCTGGATCCGCGCTTCTACACACGTCCTCATCTCACATGTCGTCAACCTCACGCCTCACGTGCTTTATATCGAGTTGTGCAAATGACATGTGTATAGGTACATATGAATATACGCAGCAGACGAATTACGTGTTCATATTTAACACCTGTGCCATATTAACATCTCATTATTATTTAAATTCAAAATATTTTTCTTTCTCATAGGCCATTTTTAGGTGGGATAACATGTCTCCCACTCTGGCTGGAGTGAGAGGCAGTGTCAGACGTTTACTGGCTAAAACCCACCTGTATTCCTTCAGTTGCCCTCGTTCCAGGGTTACGGTAGCTCTTTCGAACAATCCCACAGATTTAGCAGGCATGGGCCCTATTGGGCCGCAAACATTTTGCTGATATTTCTTTGAGGAGCGCGTGGAACACAATGCGGCTTACACCCGTATTAATAAAGAAGTAATTACTTGTTATTAAGTAATTACTTGTTGTTAAGTAATTACTCATCCACCAACCCGCACTGGGCCCGCGTGGTGGATTACGGCCCATTCCCTCTCTTAGAGAGGAGGCCTGTGTCCCAGCAGTGGGAACATTAAAAGGCTGATGATGATGATGATGATGAAGTAATTACTTATTAGGTCATTAACTGAGGTTACAAAATTTCATTAAAATTTCAATTTTTCTTAACTATAGAATACAAATTGTTACTTAGGTAAGTAGTTACTTTTACTCACGTAATTAGTTTTACTTATTTATAAATACGGGTGTTAGACTCGCTGTGTGTCTGTTTTCCATTCCCTATCGCCCTGAAACATGGCTTGAACCAGGGCCGGACGCGACAAATCACCGCAACCAGTCGCTTCTCCTCCGACCAACATCGAAGACGATCATGTCAGTGTGTCTGGAGTTCTATGACATGAGTTTTTTGTGTATTATTATAGGTATCTTTAACTAATGTAGTTGGCGGATAGCCGTTTAAAGAAAAAAAAAACTTATTGTCAAGATATGCTATTTTTAATATTCTACAACTATCACACAACGCCGTCTAGTCCCAAGCTACGCAGAGCTTGTGTTATGAATACTGGACAACTGATAAACATACTTATATACGAGTTTTTCTAAATACATACATATTATAAATAAATTACACCCAGACACAGAACAAATGATCGTGCTCATCACACAAACATTTGTCCTGCGTGGGAATCGAACGTACGACCTCCAGCATAGCAGTCAGGGATACTAACTATTAGATCAACAGGCTAGAGCTTTGCTTGTGCTTGCAATAAGGTATGCTTTAAGGGAATTTTAGAAAGGCTCATCATGATCCTGGAACGCAAAAGTCACATGAAAGAACACAGGGTTTTAGTCAGTAATAGTGTGTCACATCCTTTCACCCCATTCTGATATAATTTCGGTTTTACCAGCCTCTTTATTCAATGATATTATTGAGCGTTTTCGGGCGCCCTCGGCCACTCGGCATTCTTCGGCTGCTGTCGTGACTCGTGAGACATCGGAGGTGTGGTATTATTTACCCACCCGCCTCTTTATTAATAAGCTCTCAATTTATTACCACGTGTAGCCACACGAGAACAGTTTTAAGGTCAGACTAGAGTCAATATGGCAGTGATCGAGCCAAAATCAATAAAATTATCATCTTGGCCAGACGATTAAAAAAATATGGTAGGTATATACTCAGACGTCATTGGTCGACCGTCTGGTGAACGGAGTTTCTCCAGATATTTAGCATAAAGCTTTTTGAAAATGAACAGTCTCAGCGTCTACGTAGACTGGTTTAGTTTATGCAATTATTGACGAAAGGCAATATATGTGAATTTGGTTAGATATAAATGTACTTACCGGTGTTATGTGAAATAAAAATTTAAAGTTATTTAGTATCTCGTGCTGTAGTGTTTTTTTTTTATTGGCATAAATTAGATGAATAGAAAATGTCCAGTGTTCGTTTGTTCGAACAAAGGAGTTGGGGGCGTAGCTAACTCCAAGCGTTAACGCAAAGCGAAACGATTGTAACTTGGCTAGGGGGGCAGGATATATTTTAATAAATTTATATTTATATAAACAAAGACTACACTGCTAATATTACTTGAAGACTGACGATTTTTTACCTGCTTTTAATTATATTTTTTTTATGAATGAATCTTGTATAGACTTAAAAATACTCGATGCGATTCGGGTAATACAGATGATATAAAAGCTATTAGGAATATAATCTTATAGTTATAAAATCAAACTTAGAAGCAGTAAAAAACCAAATAAACATGATCAATTGATCGATGATTTTAGAACAATATAATTAGATTTTTTTCATATTATTTTGGGCCCAGCAGGTCATTTCTGAACAGGAAATTCGTGACCAAACGCAAAGGGCAAGTGAAGGACATAGGAGTAGTTCGTTATTAAATACAAGCCCTCAGGCTCCGCCCGCGGGAGAAGTCATTGGATGACTTGCCACCTAAAAAAAATAAACAAATCTATAGTAGATATTTATATGTGTAGTATGCAGTAGGAAGCAAGATGCCATGGGATTCAATAGTGTAACTTCTTATGGTATAACTCGCCATAATTGTATGTAATTTTAACGGTGTGTGTTTGCGAAATGTAATCGTAAATAAAGTAAATGCTACCGAGTATGTTTGTTTAAAAAAAAAACAATTTGTCACTCCTAGCTGTGGCCAGCGGCTTCGCCCACATCGAAATAGATAAGGGAACATGTTCCCGAGTTTAAAAGTATCCTACGTGCTATTCCAGGACCTGGTTTACTCGGGTACCAAGTTGAATCGACATCAGTTCAGCCTTTCGAATGTAAAGAGGTAACAAATACACACGCTCTCACAAACTTTCGCCTGTATGATACTAGTGTGATATATATAAAACTTGTTGCATATATCCCGGTAATATGTTCCCATAGGATAATATTCGACATACAAGCGGGCGAAGCCACGGACAACTGGTAAGTATCAACATAATGGTAATGGAATTGTTCTTTGTTTGATGTACCATCGGGAATTACCTCAGCTCCGAATGAGGAGTGTTATTTTATTCAATGGTAATTAGGTCCTTATTGAATGTTGGAATAATCTATTTTATAGTGATAATCCGTCTTAAGGTGGCCCTTTCCTACTCGTCTATCGTGAACGTCGAGCATGGTTTAAAAGCTTGTTGCATCATCTAACGCGATCCAACGCGATGTTTGATGAAAAGGCAAAGCGAAAAAAGAGAGATAACGCCTGAAAACTCTGTTTGCATTAGATAATTCAGTGATTTAATCGAATATTTCAAAACACTTGTTCCAAGAATTATGGGTTTTTTAAACTGTTAAAAGTGTTCCATTAAAATTTTCATCGTTTAGAATCTCGATTTGCAAGGCTTCTATAAAATTACTTTTTTTAATATTTTGATTCTAAGAGTACCTAAAATAGCAGATTTTTATAGGTCTTTACCGGATTAGTTTTAAACAAATTTAAATGTTTTGATTTCTCAAGAAGCCTAGATAATATCCTCAAGATATACGTATATGTAAATCTAAAATATCTGAAGAAAGATGGGAGCGGTTGTATGAAAACTCTACCTCGGGTTGGCCGCTCTTAATAGTAGAGGCCCCTTAGGTCCAAATATAAAAGACGGTGCGTTGATTTTCTACGTGCGCCTCATGGAGATGAAAATCGGCGAGGCCCACTAGGGGGGACCCCTACTGGACCTGTAGGATTTTTCAAAAGAGTGATCGTGGCCCTGGAATGCAAATGGTAACTCAAATTTAAGAGTGGATGTTAGTTAGTAAAAGTATGACACTTCCTCTTTTCCCACAACAGAATGATTTGTTTGATAATTTCCCATATCTACCAAGGACCAAATATAATTGCTGATCATGAGTACATTCATACAATTGAATGTTCAAAAATTGTTATTAGATCTTCTTGAAAATACTCACTTCATAACCAGAAGATATCGCTGAAAAAAATTACAAAAAGTACAAACGTTTTGAGGAACTTCTCTTTTTTAGGAAAAGTCGATTAAAAATGGATTCAGTACAATGTGTGTGCTCCAATGTCGGCCAAATCATTGTTTACTATCGGTGATATAACTGTTTGTTTAAAACATTTATCTTTGGAACTACCAGTCGGACTTGAAAAAATATTTCTGTAGAAGGTTTATGACAAAAGTTTAAGATATCAACACGCTACGAAGACCCACGGAAGAGGAGCTGTAACCAAAGACGCGGGTGAAACCGGTAGTTAAAAATAAAAAACATTAAAAGAAATGTCTCAAAAATACACTTAACTCCATTTGATTAGGTACTTAACTAAATGTAAACAATCTTGATATATTATGTCTTTTTTTAAACAGATGGAGTGTAGACAGTTTACCAGACTTAGCCGATTACCAAGATTAATTTATCACCTTGTTAACAATATATTCTACAAGCAAACAGACTGGCAGTTTGCCGGCTAGACGCTACGAAACGATACAAAAACACGTATAAGTGTCGCCGCACACGGGCCACAAAATAAAATATGTCTGTAGCGGCATTTTTTTGTGGTGGTTTTTTTTTGAGGCGGCTTTGTTTTGTAGCCCGTGTGTGGTGACCCTTATCATCAAGAAACTATACTACTTCTTTATTTTCAGTATATGCACAAGAATTACATGACTTAATTCCGCCATCACCTTTCTATCATCAGACAACCCGACGCACGGCGAGTATCCACCCTTACACCTTTACGGTCCGAACTAAGCGTTTCACCTCGTTGTTTATAATAATATAATAATAATAATAATATATTTATTTGTTTCTCTCATAAAGGTACAAAGGTTGATAACATACTAATACATTTGTAAAAGTCAATCCTTTGTGAGAGCTGGAGTCTATACTGGGTACAAGACCTGTGTGACAGAACTCCAGGCTCACACCTTCAAGATTACAATTATAATTGCACTTACGTACTATTGACATTGAAGTAGTTTATGTGTTGAAAGAAGACAAAAATATAAAAATAATAATCCTAAAACAAATATTAAATAGAAGGGCGTTGTGTCCGTGAGTGCAGTATAAAAACTCAAGCCCCAACGTCCGAAAAAAGGACGAGAGCAGAGTAACTACTTATTCGAGAGTGGATGCGTGTATGTGTATGCGCATGTGTGTATGTCCGTATGTGTGTGTCCGTATGTGTGTATATGTGTATTTGAGTTAATATGTGAATTAAAGGGAGACGCTGTCTATGGGTAGATGTGATATATTTCGCTAATTAATTAGAAACTGAAATAATTTTTTCGGTACCATCATAATCTAACTGAAAGAGCCAGTTCGTAATGACTTTCTTAAAATTTGATTTGCGCATATGATAAATATTTAATATTTTGTTAACTTGGTTATATACATGACTGCCAAGGAATAAAAAGCTTCGCTGCGATGAGCGGCACTGTGTGCGGAAGTTAGGACAGACAGTGTGTTTTCTTCGTTGGGAGCTTTTGGAGGGTTCGTAAGGAGTTTGAGCGTGTTTAGCTAATAAAAGGTTAAGGACAAATAATTTGCGTACAGAGAGAACCGCACATTTTTCATATAGATCGCTAGTAGGAAAGCGGAAGGGTAATCGCCAACCAACCTTTAGGAGAGCCCTCTGCGCGCGTTCTATTTTCAGCATATGGGTCTTGGTCGCTCCTCCCCAAGCAACTATACAATATTGTATTAGTGATTGACAGAGAGCCAGATAAACAATTATGCCGCGTAGGACTGGAAAAATTAGATATAGATGTCTTTGAGGCTAGAGTAAGTAGGCTCTTAATAAACTAGTGCGCGTCACCATCAACGATTCCATCACTGCTTACCAACAGGTGGGATCGAAGTCAAGCACTGGTTTATATCATTGAAAAAAATACTTATATAATATTCGTCGTAGGAAATCATTAAATATCTCTTTCCGCTCTGGTTCCTAAGAGAAAATCTCAAGCTTTTACTGACTAAAACCCACCTGTGTTCCTTCAGTTGCCTTTTGATTTCTAGGATCACGGTAATTAACCACATTGTCACCTTGAATGACAATCTGGGGCCATGGAATGACTTCTTAAAGGGAAACTCGTGGTTTTGGAACGCAAAAGACTATTGAAGCAACATGATGATGCAGTCTTGCGTTATGGCCTCCTGGAACCACTCCGCATCCATGATGTCGACAGGCCTGTCCGGTGCTTGCACCCAGGTCTGTACCATCGCGGCTTCTAGATGCAGTTCCTGGTCCAGGGGCTCCACCCTAGAGCGGGAGAAGTCATTAGATGATTCACCACTTTAAAAAAACCTTTAATGGCAATTTTCATTATGATTCTAGCTCTCCAAGTAAGTAGACATGATAAAGTACTCGTTTTATTTTGTGTATCTCGGCTATAAAAGTCTACGTCTACAAAGATAAAACCATAGGATCAATCCAACAACGTCGAGGCGTTACGTCAGAAGATAATTATTTTTATCAACGTAGGTGTGTTTATTTTTCGTCACTGTCACTACAGCTGTTAAAAGTAGATCAGTAGGCCAATTCTTGTACTCAAAAAATGTTAAAATTCAGGATTAATAGTTTTGACCCGATCTCCGTCGGTCTCGTCCTGTATTGAGAATGGCTCTCCTATACCTCTAAGAAAGGCGCGCGTGGAACACGAAGTGGAGGGCAACGCATAACCATAGCAAATGGTTAAACTTATTTGCCGCGTACCAACCCAAGCGCGTATACACGGTTATGGGTACGATGGGCATGCCCACAACCCTAATTGACTTGCGATTTTTACTTTCACGGCTTTTACAGTTATGCTTCACGCCCTTTCGATCTAGGGCGGAGCGGGAGAGCGTGTCATACTTTTATTACTAACTAAAACAAAACCTATGTTCCTTCTATACCTTGCGTTTCAGGACCCCGGGTTTCCCTTTCGGTAGAGAACCCATGGTTACTTGCCTGCTAGTGGTTGGTTCATGGGCAAAAAAGCTAACATTTTACAAGTTTATTAATTTACATTACATACTCTGTACAAAATCTCAGGTCAGGGCGTCATAAATTTTGAAATCATCTCCTCAGTAGGACTACACTATTTCGATCATAAATTCATACTTTAACACATATTATTAAGCATTATACTCCGACACACACTTGGCCGAATTTTTTTGTGACTATCAGCCGTGACCACAGCCTTTTTGGGTTGGATCCGCGCTTGATTCAACCCTGTCAGCGTCCACGCTTTCATTATTTACTTCGTAAGTTTGTACTCACAATCCGTTTTTCTTTTATTTGGTTTCGCGCTTAAACTGAAATGTAATTCCATTATTTTACTATGTAGAATACTCTCATACTGGTTAAAGAAGCAACGAAAATACATAACAGGTGAATAAAATTATATTTCAGTTTTGGCGCTCATAAAATTAGAATCCAGCGACGAGATCCGCACGGGCAGACAACATTGTGCTCATGGGCGGTACAAGTTCTTGGAGATAGTAGGATGTTAAATGATGATCTTCTTTTTACCTTCGCCTCTTCCCTATACGCCGCGGTTTTTTAAACTTTCGACGCCTTTCACTTCGCTGGTAAACATCATCGTCTAAAAGGGTACGTTTTAAAACAAGTCGAAAAAAAAAATTATGAAATCTCAAAACTCCTTCGGTTTAGCAGCGAAAACAAGTAACTTTTGTGTAGAGATATCTCCCTGCAAGTCCTCTGAACAGAAAATTTAATTCAGCAAGGAAAATTAAAAGCAGCGTGTAAACTGTAAACTTTTAGATTTAAAGAATTTATTTTTCATAAGACACGGTTCACTTAAAATGAGTTTTCATTGATAACTTTATTTTTTATTTTTTCTTTACACGATTTGTGCATTTAAGCAGTATCAAGTTTTAAGTTATCAGTCACTTTAAAGTTACTTTCTGTAACGAGTTCTATTAGAACGCGCGTAATTAATTTGAGAGCAAATGTATCAAGTCAGCCTTCACGGCAAACATTGCTTTGGTGGTCAATAGGTACTACTACTACTAACAAAAACGCTTTTATTTCAGTGATTCCACATTAGTCCAGTTGTGCAGACACTTAATATACAAATTACACCAATTTTACAAAACAATGTCCACTATACTATGATTTTTTATTAGATGAAATAAAGTGACAGTTATAACAATGGTTGTTTGACAGTTGGGCATTATTATATGACAGTTGGGCATTGTCCACTGCTGTCACTTTACTTCATCTAATAAAAAATCATAGTATAGGAATCAATTTGCGAATAATTAAAACAACCATGAACTTCACTCGAAAAAATCCCGCCAAAAAACTATTTATAACACTTATATTTAGTGTAAGATGTTTTTTTTTAATTTACCGAACAGCTCACAACTTACACGAGTACAATACTTTTAAATTATAAGGGTGATAACAAGGCATTTAATTGACTTTGTTGTTTCTTATTATCTTGTTCTTATTAAGTCTTATTGTCTTTCTGTTAATTCATGTTGTGCAAGAAAAACATATTCAATAGTAATACTTATTTACTTGATACTATACCTAATAATACGCAAAATAATAACAAACGTAGGACTTACAATAACACGAGTAAGTAAAGGAAAACTGTTCACAATAATAAAACGTAATTGTTGTTATTCGTAGAAGCGTAAACAAGTCATAATATTTATTTCTACTCCTTTTTTTGAGGTGTAAAACCATTCAATAACTTCTTCAGCGTTAGGGAGAAGTGAAAAGGGTGGTCAGGGTAACCTATTTTTATTTTGTACTAGCTGTGCCCGCAACTTCGTTCGCGTGAACGATGAAACTTATCAATGAGTTTTTTGTGTAAAGTGCTATTTGTGTAGAACGTTATCTATCGAGCATACTTACCGGTATTAATACTTCTGTCTCGGCGTGGGCCTTTTGTGGCTAATTACAATAGAAACGGGTGACGTATCCTGCGACAAACTTATTATTTGCGGTTGGTACAGTAATCGGGCTTAGGGATCAAACCGCAAAATTAATTTTGTTTTTTATTGTATATACTTTTCCGGGATAAAAAGTACCCAGTGTGGTGCCCAGGATATTAAAGAATAATTATACCAAGTTTCATCGTAATCCAACCGGTAGTTTTTGCGTGATGCCTGAACAAACAGACAGACAGACAAAAATTTTTTTAATCACATTTTTGGGTTCGGTGTCGGTCTAGTAACACCCCCTGCCATTTATTTTTTTGATATTTTCAATGTACAGAATTTTTACTTCTACAGATTTATTATAAGTATAGATATTCTTTCCCACGGCTGGATATAATCCTCCCCCAACTTCTACGGAGTATTCCGTTCTCGTGCCACCTCGAACCACCCCTTCTGGTATGCATCTATGTTATTCCGTTACCTCTTCCCAGGTGGACCTAAGTTCCAGTTGCTATCTATAGATAACTATTATAGCAACTGAATAAATCTTATATTTATGGTCACATGTTTACAACTTAAGTATATATAAAAGCATATCAAGGGTTTTAATAAAAAAAACTAGAAAACACAGACCAGATCATGATTAAAAAGACGCGTAATTCAATATTATTTGTTAAACAACTTAAGTAGATATTAAAATGGCGTTAATCGTAAGTAGGTATCGATTGTAATCAACCGGTTTTTCCCTTATCACCGTAACTAGGCTCTGATAAGCCATAAAAAACATAAAACAATAATATTTTGTGTTGATAAGTGATAATTATACGAAGTAGTCATTTATTCTGGGAAAAGGTCTAATATATATTTTTGTAAATAACATTCCCGAATTTTCCATTTTGCAAGTTCAAGTCTTCCATAAAATGATTCAGGT
Source organism: Leucania comma (assembly GCA_958295575.1). NCBI lineage: Eukaryota > Metazoa > Arthropoda > Insecta > Lepidoptera > Noctuidae > Leucania > Leucania comma. The sequence continues at coordinate 12,939,527 of OY282477.1, read as the reverse complement.
CTTGGTGTTTACTGTACAAGCTTTCCTTGAGCTGAGTACCTCACAGCCAAATGTATTTTTAGGGTTCCATACCGCTGTTGGCAGAAACGGAATATTCTATTATATTCTTTATTTATGACAAGTAGTGCCGATGTCGACTGCCATTCTCTATTTTTATTAAAATTAGTTTTCGTTCTTGTCAGTCTTTCAGTTGCCGCGTCAGGTACGGTGTTTGATACGGCCGAAACTGTGGTGCTATTCTCTAAGAAAACGCAGCGCTGCCGCAACGTCGAACATACAAATAGGATACATTGAATCAAAAATCCAATGTATAGGTGCATTAGGTAGACAATACAATGTATCCTATTTGGGTGTTCGACGTTGCGGCAGCGCTGCGTTTTCTTAGAGAATAGCACCACTGGAAGAAGAACATTCGGTTACGGTTACGGTTTCAGCTGCAAATCGTATTTCGTTGGGCTAGCGGCGCTGGCGCGGTGACGGCGCGGCGGCGGTATCTTGTACACGAGCCCTAAGCTTATATTAACATCATGGTTGTTTATATTGGTATACGATATTTTTTCCGCAACTATCACACAACGCCATCTAGTGGCAAATTAAGCAGTGTTTATTGTATGAGTACTAGACATAGGATACACATATTTCTAAATACATACATATTGTAATTACATTACATCCAGATACAGAAAAAATGATCGTGCTCATCACACAAACATTTTTTTTGGTGGGAATCAAACCCACCACCTCCAGCATAGCAGTCATGGCCACTAATTCATACACTGATAAAAAGAGTGTCCATGGAGTTTCTTACACGTTCTTTACCATAGAGATCTACGTTTTGGAACGTGCAATTTAGCTTAACTTTTTTTTGACTGACCGACGTTGTTGTAATTCAAAAGTGCCTGTAATACCGGACCGAGCCCAAGTCGTTAACGTTCCCACGCGCGTCCAGGAGCTGTCATCAAAACGTAGAGGCCCAACCTGCTAGCAGGCAGGCAGGGCCGGAGCCTACTGGGACCAAGGGTTCTGAAAAGGAGGCTCGGCCCCGGTAAGAAAGGCAACGAAGGAACGGGGTTGGTTTAAAGTCAGTAAGAGTCTGACACTATCGCTCCACCCAAGGGCGAGAGAAGTCATTGGATGATTTTACCTAATATAAAAAAAGTGCCTGTAATAGGTCTATTTGAAATAAACGATTCTGATTTTAAAACTAACCACTAGACTAACAGGCAAATCTTATTATTTCAGAACAGTAGATATTGGGTTGTATGTGATATACAATCTACAAGTCATTCCTAACATTGAAATTTGACAGAATAAACTAGCATGCAGCGTGCTACACTAATATACGAGTACATTATGTATCGTGACGATTCGAGGATGATGAAAACAGCTGCGTCATTTTATACAATTTTATGGAACTGCGCAATAGTAGACAAACGCCAAAATAACGGTTTTATGGTGTCAATAGCATTGTTTTTTGGGTTTACTGACACACTATAAAACTTTAGGTACCTATATTTTGTCGTTGATATAACTTTCAAAAGAACGTTATTTTGAAATTAGCATTAAGTTACTGTTTTTTTTTTTCTCTAAGTATAACTACTATATTAACAATTTTTTTTTTACACTACCGGTTCGACAATGTCGTTTTATATGTCATACAACCACTACCTAAAGCAAGTCATTAACTCTCTCGCAATGCTCAGGAGTTAATTATATAAATCCCTCATTACGTTCGGGATTAAAACTTAGCAATGGTTTGATCGATTTTTATAAAATAGTATGAATAGTTTTAGGTTTGTAATTAGGTCGTGGGCTATTTTTTATAACTTTTGATGATAAGTATACAATCACGCGGGTGGAACCGCTGGCAGCAACTAGTGCGTATAATTGTATACACCGTTAAATTTTGATCGTTTTAATCCCGTGGAGGGTCGATTTGGTACATGAAACCCTATCAGTTTGTGAAGAGAAAATAAAAAAGTACTTTCTCTTTTTTTTAAACTCGCTTTAATTTACGCATGTACGAAATTAATTTATTTAAGTAAACATCAGCTGAGCGAGGCCAATTAACTGTAGGTAGTTAATACGCAACGATCGACAAACACCTACAACGTCATTGACCCTTTTACTTAAAGAAATTAATTTCGTACATGCGTATTTTAATTCGACTTTTAGAAAAATAGTACTTTATTTTTAATTTTATCTTGACAAATCGATAGTGTTTCATGTACCAGATTGACCCTCCTCGGGATTAAAACGACCAAAATTTAACGGTGTATAATAGGGCCTAGCCAAGATACGACCGTTTCGTTTCGATTCTCTTACGTCAATCGCCTCGAGTCGGCAACGCTTCCGATTCCTTTGTTCTGATCACGTGACTGAGCGTTGAGATGACGTCATTCCCATAAATTTGAAGCTTTCTACTTGTGTTAACGATTGTAGACTATCAACTTGGCTAAAGCTCATCTGACTACACTCAAAACTCTATATTGTTTATTATTTTCTCTATATTCTTGTACTAAACCCTCTAAAAGGCACTGATGAACGAGGCTCTTCAATACACCTTGTACCCATAACACATCTGACTTTTTGACTTTCATGCTCACTTAAACAAAGATTCTCTATTTGTTCAGATGCCCCAGAGTTTTTTATTATAATTATTTGTGCAAAATTTTCTGAATGTATAATTTATAAGTAGGTACTTACACGAGTTTTTTTTCCATTTCAAAAGAGACTGCAAGTCATTTTGACAACTTCCGTACATTAAAAACTTATTAAAAATGTTAATTAACTTAATTTTCGGATAAAACATTCACCTACTCACCCATATTTAATTTAACTTAACATAAAAGTGGTACAACAATGTACGCTGTTTATTTTTTTAAATCAACTTCACGCTTTATTATATTTTTGCAGGTGTTTCAGGTTTCAGTCTTTACGACCTAATTTTAATCCTTATTTTCACAATACACGTTTAAATTACTTGAATTGCAAACGTCAGTTTTACATATTTCAGGACTGTTTTTTGTAACAGGACAGAAAATTATGTTTCTTTCTCGTATTTGCATTATCTTTCTAATAACGCAAATTATTACCTCTGTCATTTCATCATTTGTGTATTGTATCAAATTAAATAATCTATACTAGCTTCTGCTAGTGGCATTATTCGCATGTAAGTAGGTTTATCTATACAAATAGAACCCCGTTTCATCTCCTTAGGTCGTGAATTTCGGAAACACTCTTACTCGACGTCCTGAGTGAGCGATCTAGACGCGAGCGCGAAGCGGCGCGGCTCGAAACAACAAACAGACGAAACCTATTGAAGTGGCTTAAGTGACCATTCGCACTTAAGGTGCAGTGCGGAGTGGCGCGAAATGAAGCGAACGCGATCAGTTGGCTTGATATTTTCACGCGAACGGCGGCATTCAGCCACCACCAGGCTGTGCGAAATGATTCGCGTGTACGTAGGACATAACCACTGCATCGCACCGCATCGCATTGAATTCGCACGTCACCGCTTCATAATCGCGTTCTCTTTGAACCGCCCACTTAGGTAAGCCCGCCCGCCTACGTAGCGTCAGTGCTTGCTTATATCATAAAGGAACATTGTGCAAATTTTCACTCTCCTAGTAAATTAATTTCGTACATGCATAAATTAATTCGAGTTTAAAAAAATAGTAGGTGCTTTATATTTTAGTTTTCTCTTTACAAATCGATAGTATTTCATGTACCGAATAGACCCTCCGCGGGATTAAAACGACCTAAATTTTACGGTGTATTAAGACTAGCTGACCCGACAAACTTCGTACTGCCTGTTCAGTCTATGAATATTGAGCATTTTTTCCCTCGACTATCACAAATATTTGAAAACCAAAATGCACCGAATCGGTTTAGCCATTCTCGAGTTTTAGAGAGACTAACGAACAGCCAGTAATTTTTATATACAAGACTAGCTGACCCGGGAAACTTCGTACTAGTCGGTTTTTTTTTTTTTCGTGATTTTTCGCCCGTGTGGTGGATTATGGCCCATTCCCTCTCCTAGAAGGGTCCCAGATAAGGCTCATTATGCTATTATATTTTATTACCATCTAAAACATAAATATTCACTAAAAATGGTAAATAAAACAACAAATAAACTGTTATCCTTGCATATTGTCTGATAATGCAACGGCTCAACTACTGACGTATTCAAGTATATAAATCCCTATAAGATTATTAAATAAGCCTCGATTATAGATAATAATTACGCTGTTTGCTGACTTTGACCTCCAATTTCATTCAATTGAATCTTCAAATTCAAATCTTATCCTTATTTTGCTACTAGTATAATCCTATATCGAGTATCTACAATAACAATGGCTTACTGAAGATAATTTTATATAATAAAAAAGTTTAGGACTGTGTGTGTGTTTGTTAGTTGGTCACGCTCGAATGGCTGGACGGATTTTGATGAAACTTGGGACCATTTCCTGGATTAGCATATAGAACACAATTTATTAGGTAGGTGGTATGTTGGCTTGGGATAATTTTGTATTATCACGCGAGTGATGCCGCTGGCAGCAGTTAGTACTATAGATATACGGTATACCTGATTTTTTATCACCTTCCAAATTTGTCTTGAGAACTAGGTGTCATTCAAACATTGCATTTTAGAAATAAAAAATCATTTTACAAAAAAAAAAAATAACCGACTTCACTGAAGAAAGTCTGTTGAAAAAAAAACTATATGGATCAAAATAACTTTTAACTTTGTTTCTTTTTGTGTTTCTCGGTATTTTTTGTTTCTTATTTAACAGCAACTTCTGAAATTAAAGTTATTTTGATCCTTTTATTGTTTTTTAAACCGACTTTCTTCAGTGAAGTCGATTTTTTTTTTCTGTAAAAAGTTTTTTTGAGAATTGGATGTCATTCAAACTTTGAATGACACACCTAATTCTTAAAAAAAATTGGAAGGTGATAAAAAATCAAGCGGCAGAACATGGCCCCAAGAGATCAACGGTGCTGTAAAAAGTCGATGTGCTCAAATTAATGGAAAGTACCGTCACAAACATGTATAAAACATTTAATTTATTCAATCGGTCATGAACCGACGGCGTGGTGAACACCGTGCGTACATTGAAGTTAATGCATGCTAACCAAACAGCCGTCTGGGGTGTCGCTTTGTAAACACAACTAACTATGAATATTCAAGACTCGTCTGTATTGTTTCGTAAATTATACACATTTACGTAAATTTCAAATAAGTAGTCTGAAAAGTGAAAACAGTGTATTTGTATGAAGATCTTGGCTTTAAATAGTCAGTGCCGTAGCAAGGGCGACGCCGATGGGTGCAAACTCTGGAGAGGCAAAAATTATCAAACCAGGACCTAAGTTTTATATTATGCTTTGTAATATTTGTACTTATCGAAAATACTATTTTCTATAAGTACAAATTCCACAGAAAAGTCACGAGTTTCATGGAAAGTAGTTAAATCACTTGTTAATGAGGCTGTACTTGGTCTAATAAATAGGTAATCAGAGCGGTGCGTGGTCTAAAACCATTTTCATGGAAAGAAATCAATCCAGCAAGCGTGCGGGATCCCGCCTTGGTAATCCCGCATTTCGGATCCCGCAGAAAAGGTGCGGCCCTGCAATTGCGGGATCCCGCGCTCGCGGGGTTGGATTCCTTAGCTCTAAGGTTGCCCATATCATCACTTACAATCAGGTGAGATAATCGAAAAACGCGAGCCCATCAATGACAATAAGGTGTGCAATAAAGAAATAAAAAATAAGAGCCGAAACACACTCCGCGTTGCGCCGCTAAAATCAGCGGTGCCGCCCGCCGCAACGCAGAATTTGGCCGTATGCACCGCGGCGCGAATACCATAGCTTTATTAAATGGATAGAACCAATACCTTCTTTATCTTTTATTTACAATAGAGTTATGTATTCTTAATAACAAAAAAGCACAAGTTTATTACGATTTATGGCAGAAAAACATCTATCCAATTCCGCACTCAAAAATCTATAAAAACTTTAAGGTTAGGTTAGGTTGCGTTGCGGCGACGCAAAAAAGAGCGGCGGACGGCACTGCCGTTTTTAGGGGCGCATCGCCGCAAAGCGGTTATGTGTTTCGGCCCATAGGTATAAAACGAATTACTTCGCAGATTTTCTCGTAGCATTCGTAGCCGTTTGCTACGAACTGCTACACATTTGATGGGAGTGAAAGTGACCCTGACCATCGATGGCAGCTTTAAAGATACATTCTACAATCCTATGAGTTATTATAATAATATATATCTCAATCCAATTAGTACACATAAGATTGCATTAAAATCATTGAAATATTGTTAGGTAGACTTCACATTAGGTACTGATTGCTACAAGCATTACGAATTAAAACCGCTTAATATTATCGACAACCCGATGTTTAGAATTCACTATTTCTACCCTATGGATATCCCTGTAGGGGCCCAACAGGGTCGAAGCCTACTCTAGGGCCTTGGGAAAGTGTGAAAATGCATACTAGGGCCCTGGAAACAAGGCAACGCAGGAACGGGGTGGGTTTTTAGTCAGTAAAAGTAAAGTAAACTATATCACGCCCCGCCCAAGGGCGGAATTTGTCATTGGATGATTTTACCCACCATAAAATAATCCTATGGTTCCATTTTTACTCTTTGAGTACAGAACCCTTCAAACAGTCTAACAGTCATCATGACTACAATTTACAATGTACATGACAATTCACAAATGTTCAAACATCAAAAGGAAAATGCAATATCATGATCCAATTATCATCTCTAAATAATTTCAAAACACCTTCATACTACGACAACTCGTCGAACACGTACGACAGAACATCTAATCCAATTATACAACACGTAATACACAAAACAAACAAAAGAGATACGACACTAAAATCTGATTAAATGACGCACTTTCGCTGAGTACATGTCATTCGTAAAAACGGTTCGCGATATCGCGACGGATCGACTTGTATTGTATTGAATTAATCCGTTTCTGTAAGGGATACGTCACTATTTGCATTTATATTGAGTGTTTGCGTAGGTTGTACATATTGAATGAATGAAAAGCTGAGGATGCCACTTGAGTTGCGTAGTGATACGTTACAAATATTTAAAAAAAATCATATGGCAGTGTGGGGCACAATTCATGTGATTTGACCAATACATATTTACTGTATGGACTTTAAAAGAGACTTTAACCCGCTGAGTTTCGGTGTTTCTTCTCAGGGTAGTCAACTAGGAAAGACCGGCCTCATCTAGTTTAAACTGAAGGGGAAAAAAAAAATTGACGTGTAAAAGTGTTTTTAAAACCTACTTGCAAAATAAATATCATTTATCATTTAATTAAGGTAGATATTACCTCTATGATACGGACTAAGCGTTTCGCCTTTTTTTATTTCATATAAACTAGAGCTTAACTGCGATCCCACCTGATGGTAAGCAGTGATGCAATCGTTGATAGTAAGTACGGAGTATCATACCTGAAAAAAAAGACATTATTATATTTGTAAAAATGTTTAATTATTGTTATTTATATAATTCGATATAATTACATTTTTATTATTTATTCAGAATTGTAGATGTTTTAAAATACCTGTTCAGGTGAACTAAAGATTGAAATGGCTTTTGATAGAAATGTAGGTATTATTTTTATTTATTTATTTAGTAATACGTCAGCCAGAAGGCGCATAGGCCTCAGATTTTTCAAGTAATTAACTTAATTTTTCCCAATTTTTCTGTTATATGTTTTTAACTATTGAGTTTTGACTTTGTGTATTTAATTGAGGACTTGTAATTGGCTAAATGTCGTCATTATTGTTTTTCTTTTTAATATTTTTTTTTAAAGCTGTAAGTCCTCCAAGCTGTAATAAATAAATATGTGTATTAATTAGTACTAATATTATTGAGTCTTGATTACTCAAGACTGATAAAAACTACAATCTTAGATAGCCATCAAATTTTTTTAGCGCATTCGATAATGAGGCGTTACACACACCTACGTAATGAGGAAGTATCTTACATCCGATTCATAAATGTACGATCAAAGAGTTTTGATAAAAAGCACTCACAATAACTCGGCCATTTCTGACGCATTTCATGTACTGTTTGTTTTCATTCCGGTCTCTTAACCGCTTTGTCTAAACGTTTTCCATGCACTGTAATTGTGTTTAGGAATAAAAATCCTTGTTTTACACTCATTATGGTGACCTACTTTACATAAATAACATCAATATAACATTTAAGCCGGTCCTCTTTTTTTTTTATGGTAGGTAAAATCATCCAATGACAGATACCGCCCTTAGGCGGAGTGGGAAATAGTGACAGACTCTTACAGACTAAAAACCTACCCTTTTCCTTCCCTGCCTTGGTTCCAGGGCCCTGGTATGCATTTTCATACCTCCCCAGATCCCTAGACGAGGCCTCGACCCTACTGGGCCCCTACAGTTTGTTGACAACTTCTTGAGGCGCGCGAGAACAGTGCGCGCCGTAAACGACTTGAGCCCGGTCCAGTCTATTACCGAACGGACGGACAGCGAGCTACCCAGCTCTTTTTTTTAGGTGATAAATCAGCATCGAGACTTATCCTACTCTAGAGCGGAGTGGGAGAGGCGTGTCAGACTTTTAAAGGCACTCCTAAATTCCTTCTTTACCTTGCGTTCCAGGACCCCGGGTTACCTTTCAGAAGCGAACCCATGGCCCCAGTAGGTTTCGACTCTGCTGGGCCCCTACGGTTTTGCTAACATCTTTCTGAGGCGCGCGTGGAATACTACGCGCCGTCGATGACTCGGGCTTGGTCTGGACGGTTACCGGACGGCCAGGCGGCGAGCTACTTGCTCGCCGTTCGCAAGCCTACACCTTCGGTGGCGGGCAATGGAAATCGGGAAAAACGCGTCGTGAAATGTACTTTAATTTTTTACATAGATTAAATTCGCCACTCATAATTACTATCTGAAAAAGAAATCAATTGGTGATTTTAATTTTTAACAATGTAAAACATATTTATTAATTGTTCTTATAATGTTAAATCAAATGATAATACATTTCATAACTACAAGCATCAATCAACCTTCAAGACCTTCAAGATATTTGATAACTGAATGTTTACGTCGTCACGTACGAGTGGTCAGATATCCGAGTGGTCGCCAGACGGTCATTCATCATCAGATTACATACATTGACGTAGGTATGTAGTATTATCTCAAGTATTATACAAACATGACGAAATATTTTTAGCTTCATGCCTAACGAGCTGTCGGGCCCGTAAAACACACAATTGGTGCCTAAACGAAACGGAGCCCCAGCAGACCATGAAGGAGATGACGGGACGAACTGGATGTCTTCCTCATGTAGCAGTAACAGTTCAGCCAGCAGTACGCTCCTTCTGCCAAGTTCTGCACGCTCAAACCGCGAGGGTGCCATCGCTTCCAGCCATCCATACCTGATACCTCTACACTGCATGGTGACCACTGTGAGTATACTAAGACTTGTAGCAGTAAAATTGAAAAGAAGAAGCAAAAAATCGTGATTTTTGAAAAGAATGAAGGCCTTTGTCCAGCAGTGGGACAATACAGGCTAGTAATAACAATATAATTTATATTTATGTTTATCTAGGACATTACTGACACCCAGTGCCTCTCAAAGCACGTAAAGCTGTTGGTCCCGGCTGTCATTTGTAGATCTTTGACAGTCGTTACAGGTAGGCAAACGCCAGAAAGTCTGACCATCAGTCTATCCAAGCAGTAACTACCTTTTTGCCCAGTAACCGAGTTGCGGAAGCCTGATAGGCGGCCGCTCTATGTAAAACACGGGTATATTCAGCCACATCTGGTTGAATATGCTTGGGTAGAGCACCGCCATGTCCTCGTGGATGCGATCGGCGGCAGCAATCGCTCGCGCCGGGTCTTGGTACAGGGTTATAGTCCGAAGCAAGGAGGAATCGTAGGCCGTCTCTTTTTTCTGCGAAGTAGTAATGTTAGCAAAGGACGCCGCCGCCGAGATTCCGACCCCGATTTCCGGCCACCGTGGGCGTGAGTTTACGGATGGCGAGCAATGGGTAGCTCGCCGTCCGACCGTCCGGACCGAGCCCAAATCGTCGACGGCGCATAGTGTTCTACGCGCGCCTCAAGGAGTTGTCAGCAAACCGTAGAAGTCATACATATAAGAGTAGGGACCAGCAGGTTTTGACCCTGCTGGTCCCTACTCTACCTACTGGGGCCACGGATCGATTTCTGATAGGAAGGTTCGGCCCCGGTATGAAAGGCAACGACGAAACAGGAGTGACTTTTTAGTCTTCTTAGTCAACAAAAGTCTGACACTATCTCTCAATCCGCCCAAGGGCGCGGAGATATCACTTAAGTTTCCCACCAAAAAAAATGTGATTGACTGGAAGCCGACCCCCATGTTGGGAAAAAGTTAGGGAGGTGATGACTGTATCAATTTCCATTTGTTTTTGGCTTAGTTAGGTATTTAAAACTAGTGGGGTTGTGAATATATTGTCAGTTTTTGCCTGCTAGGTTTTCGAAAGAATTACCGTGTTCCTGGAAACACATGCACGACAAGCGCATGGAGATGCAACGCCGGGGCGAAATTCCGCTGCCAAGACAAGTCGAGGCATGGCGGACAGAGCTCCGGCGGGATCTCATGGCGAAATGGCGTCAACGACTATCGCAACCTCGTTCGGGGCGCGCCACAATTGGGGCGATAAGGCCCATCCTTGAGGCGTGGCTGGAAAGACCTCACGGCGTTCTCAACTTCCGCACGACGCAGGTGCTTACCGAACACGGAAAGTTCGCTAAGTACCTGTTCCGGATTCGTGCGGAGGATTCGCCCGGGTGTCGCCACTGTGCGGAACATCCGGAGGACACGGTGGAGTACACTGTAGAGGTGTGCCCCGCCTGGGCGGAGCATCGCCGTGTCCTCGTGGGGGCGATCGGCGGCAGCGATCTCTCTCGCCGGGCCTTGGTTCAGGCCATGGTCGGTAGTGAGGAGGGATGGCAGGCGGTCGCCTCCTTCTGCGAAGCAGTAATGCTAGCAAAGGAGGAGGCCGACCGCATCAGGCAGAGGCAACGGGGCGCTCGCCCCAGCCGCCGCCGGGATTCCGATCCCGATTTCCGGCCACCGTAGGCGCGGGCTTGCGGACGGCGTGCAATGGGTAGCACGCTGTCCGATCGTCCGGTAACCGACCGGACCGAGCCCAAGTCGTCGACGGCGCGTTCTGTTCCCGCGCGCCTCAAGGAGCTGTCAGCACACCGAAGAGGCCCAGCCTGCTAACTGCAGGCAGGCAGGGTCGAAGACTACTGGGGTCATGGGTTAGTTCCGAAAGGAATGCTCGACCCCGGCACGATAGGCTACGAAGGAACGGGGTAGGTTTTTAGTCAGTAAGAGTCTGACACTACTTCCCGCTCCGCCCAAGGGCGGGATTTATCATTGGATGATTTTACCTACCATAAAAAAAAAAAACCGTGTTTCTGGAAAGCAAGACAACTGAAAGAATCAGAAGTGTTGAAGTGTTTTAGTTAGTAATAGTCTGAAACCCCCTCTCACTTCCACCTCAAAGAAAAGGTATTTCTCGAGTATGGTTTGTTTTCATACGTATTAATAAAATATAGTTCCCCTTCCTTATATTTGAGATACTAAACAAATTTTTCCTTTATTTTGAAAAGAGAGAAAAGAAGCAAAATCCGAATGACAATTTTAATATATCTTAATAAGTATAATTTACTGAATATAACCTAAAATTTTCAAGTAAAATGTTCTTCCGAAATGAAAATTAACGAAATCTTCGACAAAAGTAAACAAATTACATGAGCAAACTCACAAACAAACAATAGTTAATCCATGGCCGATTAATTTATCAGCTACCATTGACGAAAGCTGCAAAAGTTTGTATTGCTTCATTATGTACACGATACATATCCCACACTGAATTATTTCAAAAAACGCTCTCTATACATACAAGCAAATGTACTCTGAAAAATCTTGCATCATAAAGCTGAAAATTGCGTGCTCGTTTCAGGTTTCGTGAATGTTCGATGGTAGATTCCACTTAGTATTCGAAACACAGAAATGCAATGAAGGTAAGCAAGGGGGGATCTAGCATTTATTTAAGTGAGCACAAAGGCTAGATCTATTATAAGGGACTTAAAGGGTGTCCTATCAATGACACACAATAACTATAAAATATGTATATGTAATTATAAATATGATCCCAAAATACTACTAAAAAAATTTCATTTTACAGGTCTTCCAGCTGTAAAAATGATTAGGTATTTTATATTGGGACCACAGTCCCCGGTTCAAGGGCCCCACGACCCATTAGACCGAAGCACATTTGGGGTACGCCTAATTTATACATGAATCGCGTCGCCTGGCGTCGCGCTATGTGGATCTATACTCTAGCTCTACAAGTCTAGTTGCCATACAAAATGTATGGAGACCGACGCGCCCAGATCGGAGTACGAGGCCCACGTGTGCCCATGCAATGTAGTTCTACTTCTAATATATACCTCGTTGGTGTAGTGAACGTAAACGCTACTGAACATGAGGTCCTAAATTTGTTTTCAAGGTCGGGTAAAGTGTTATAGAGTTTCTCATCCATCAGAATTATCTCAGTAACAGCCCAAAGTCTAGGTAGATTGTAGGATTGTAGTCCTGTTGGTGGCAGTAGGATCGCCTCCTATCACTTCGGACTTCAAAAATATAACTGACTTAATGAGGATGTATACTAATGTACAGGTGCACCTCTGCCTGGCCCTTCGGGGCATAAAATTATTGATCTATGAGTCTTCACCTTGTTTCTTTTAAACCATCTTGCGAGAGCACACCGGTCCCCGTGCCCTCCGTCCTTCCCGTCTAGATCCGCCCTTGATAGTAGTTACTTTTTTTTTCAATACAAACAAGATGTAATCGATGCGCATCTAGTTAACATAGTGTTGTTGTTTTGCGTCAAAACGTTAATTAATATACAACGACGACATTTATTATGGGTGAATTATATTATGCTTTCAAAGATTTTCAATGAGAGTCGTGACGTAAGTATGGTACTTTGTACTTATCATGTGTGTTATGAAAGTCATGTTCCGAATTCAATTTTAACTTATAGTATGCAGGAAAAAAAAGTTTCAAAGCGAATACCTTGGTACTTACGGTACCTTTGTTACTGAGAAATTAATCAAATGACTTCTCGCGCTCTAGGGTGAAGTGAGACGACGTTCCAGACTTTTACTGACCAAAACCTACCAGTGTCCTTCTGTTGCTCTTGCGTCCCAAGACCATGGAAACCTAAAAAATCCCGTAAGCCTCGATACAAAATTGCAAATTTTAAGTAAATAGATTCTTAATAAACTAGTGCGATACACCTCTATCGATTGTATCACTGCTTACCGTCGTGTGAGATCACGGTCAACGGGTCAAGCACTAGTTTATTATCTTAAAAAAAAAACACGACTACTTTTTCGTATTTTCCCGCATATCAACTCGTCTCTAGCTTGAGAACGTATTAATTACTTCAACTTTTTCTATTATTGAAATTTTGTCAAGTTCTTTTAACTTCAATTTTTAAAAAAAAATATTTTTGTGTGTTTCAGTAATCAAGTTTTGGAACAGTATATTTTTTTCAACTGTTTTATTTATTTATTTATATATATACTTTATTGTACACCAAGATAAAAAGATTATACATTTGTTAATGACATGTTCTTAATTCAAAACACTCAATACAAGTCTTAGGGTTGCTACAGACATTAGTGGGCCGGCTTTGACGGTTTGGCAGTATTTGTCGAACAACAAAACCGACCCGAAGCAATTACTGCTCTTTTTCGGTTTCAATCGACTTGTACCGACTGGGTAGTTCATTCTTGTTGACACATCATTCGATTCGGCTGTATTGGTGGACCGAAAAACACGATCGATAATAACTACTACTTCACATACGACATTCTTCTCGAACATTCATCTACATTAAATCGAACTATTCGCCCGCATGTATGTAGAAAGTTAGCAACTCTAACTTACAACAACTGATATTTTATCAAATAAAAGTTTTGTGTGTCAATGTGTCTGCGCAACTGGACAATAAGTATGTGGAATCATTGAAACAGGCGCGATCTCGGTAATATGGAGGTAAGAATTTTGTTATAGTGTTGACTACCTCAACGAAGTTTGTCGAGAAGGTTGACTTGATACATTTGCTGCCAAATAGGTACTGCAGAACCAAGGTTGCCGACATAGCACGAAGTATCGCCAAACTAAAGTGGCAATGGACAGGGCACATTGCTCGCAGAACAGATGGGCGTTGGGGCCGAACGGTTCTGGAGTGGCAGCCGCGTACCGGAAGACGCAGCGTTGGAAGGCCTCCTATAAAATGAACCGATGACCTGGTAAAAGCTGCGAGAATCCAATGGATGCGAGACGCACATGACATTTGGGGGAGGCCTATGTCCAACAGTGGACGTCTTTGGGTTGAAATGATGATGATGATGATGATGGAGTATAACAAAAACAAATCCATCCTACTTCAACACTGTGGTCTTTCTCTTTCTAACCAATAAATATTGTATTTAATTATTCTGAGTGGCTCCACTTGACCGAAATCCCTAATTTGGTTACTGTTACTGTATCCCACTAGCCTTGCTTAGGAGCACACGTCTCACGTATTATTACTGAACACACCTTCCAATATATAAAGAAAAGGATAATAAACAGTTATTATTGAAATCCTTAACACAGTCTTTCCTTTGGTTTCCACGCGATCCAACCCTAAACCCCAACAGATGATGATGACTGCAGAACATTAGAATGTGTTCATCCATATTCTAATAGAAGTAGAAGAACAAATTACTTTTATTACGAAGACATTGCTTAAAGGACTTAGTATCCAAGCTAAAAACATGAACTACAACCACAATTAACAAATGCTATAATATGTATGGTGTTTTCGTTCCAAAACCACGCGGCGTTCGGAAATGTGAGTTAAAGCATTAATGCATTCTGGAATTTTCGATCACATCACTAATCACATACCACGAGGTGATACAGTGGTCAAACTCAAGCCAATCCGTAAACAAACACTGACAACAAAGGCAGTTTGTTTACTGCTGGTTGTAAACACTTGACAATATCATTACAGTCCACTGCTGCATATTCGCAGATAATGCCAATATGTGTCGAGTATGTTATCTAAACCAATAGTACTCGTGGGTGGTAAGGATTAAGGTAGGCTTCCACGAGGGGGCTTCGTGATTCGGTTTTGTTTACATAATCAGCCTTTTAATGCTCCCACTACTGGGACCTCGGCCTTCTCTCTGAACATAATCCACCACGCGTGCCTTTTGCGGATTGATGGATGACACATCTCTTCTTCTTCCTGCCCTTATCCCATATTACTTGAGCACAACATGTTTTTTTTTTCCACTCTGTCCTGTCACCGGTCACACTATCATTAAATCCCTTTTCTTTCATATCTCTCCTAACACATCTCTTCTTTGGCCTCCCTCTTCCTCTCCATCCATCCACATGTAAACTCATAACTCTTTTATTAACATGCATGTTTCATCCCTCCTCTTCACATGACCATACCAAGACAAACGATTTCCTTTCAACTTTTCAGTCACTAGGGCCATTTTCAATCTTCCTATAATATACACATTTCTCACTTTATCCATTCTCACACCACACATCCATCTCAACATTCTCATCTCCGCTACATGCAGTCTTTTTACATCCATCTTTTTCACAGCCCAACATTCCGATCCATGCAGTATGACAGGTCTGATCACGGACTTGTAAATTTTACCCTTCACTTGAGGGGCATCTGTGGGTCACAAGTTGTTGCCATGTCCTGTTTAGTTCTAGGACATACCGTTTTTCTCACGATGTTTTTCTTCACCGTTTTGAGAACAGTGTTGATGAAATCTATTATACAAAGTTAGCTTGGCCGGATTTGAACCCACGACCTTGCAACTTGTAGGTCGGAGCAATTACCACTTCTTGTTTACACTATAATTACATTTTTCTTTCTATAAAAAATTATTAACTCGCATTTTTCACCTAAACCTCAGCTGAGCAGATAGGTCCTTCTAGTTTTATTTACATTTTTCATTTTTATTTTTCATTAAAAATGTAATTAGGATTGATAAAGATAACAACTTCATACAGTTTAATTTACCTAATTCTTGTCTTGTGTCTTAAATAGTGATGGTCCGGTGGGGGTGACGACTTACAAATTAAAATTCGTTAGTCGCCAGTACCAGGCAGGGAAAGAACAGGGTAGGTTTTTAGTCAGTAAGAGTCTGACACTATTTCCCGCTCCGCCCAAGGGCGGGATTTGTCATTGGATGATTGTACCTACCATAAAAAAAAACCACAGAATAAGTAATAATCTCCACTGAACCTTACGCGCTAGTAGCAGTAGTAGGAGCTACTTTATTGACAAAGATTGTGAAATCACCAAATAACGCCTCCCAAGTTACACCCGTATTTATAAACCAGTAAAGCAAATTACTTGAGTAAAAGTAACCACTTAAGTAACTACTTAAGTACAAACTTGTATTCTACAGTTAAGAAAAATTTAAAAATGTAATGTATATTTCTTTACTCAAGTAATGACTTAATAAGAAATTAGTTAGCAGCAAGTAATTACTTCTTTATAAATACGGGTGTTAGTGTAGTGAGAGGGAGGTTTGGTTACTTTTAATAAGTACAGAGTTACCGTGGCCTTAAAACGCAAAGGGTAAATATAGAAACATAGGTGGAAAACCCACCACTCATTTAGAAAAAGTCTGACACGTTCTCTCACTTTGTAATTCTTGTAATTTACTATAAAAATGTCGTCATATTGTTTTGTAGGATACTTTATTGACACAAGTGAAGTTTTTAAAAGTGTGTCGTCGGAAATTTTCTTGCAATACAGTAAAGTAGATAAACATTTGTATAACATAACATATTATTGTTATCTATCTATCTATCACGCACGGGGATCACTGATACACGCACACGGACCTTGGGATCTCCGATGTCCCTTATTGACGCCCTGAAGAACCTGAGAGGCCTGATCAGTTTTTGGAGAGAGGTGGGCTGGTTGGAGTAAGCCCGCCTGAGATTATGGCCGCTATGGCCCACGTACAATGGTCCGTAGAGGACTGAGTGCGGAAACCATACTCAGAAGATAGATATTATTGTTAATAAACAGCTGTAAAGTTGTGTAGCTTTCCAAAAGTCATGTGTTTTCTTTAAATTTAACTGCACATCCCTATGAAGTTACATTTCAGCCGAATGACGTCTACTGCTAGACATAGGCTACCTTCCCCAGCAGCTATACAGACCGGTCCTGAGCGTCTAAAATCCATCAGATTTCCGCAACTCTCACCAGGACATCGATCCATTTTGTGGGAGGCCTAAAAACTCTTCCGTCTATAGTGTAGGAATTAAACTAAAAATTAAAAAAAAAAACTTTTTTCGATTCGGAAAAATCTTCGGGACTCGATTCGGAAATTGAACGATTTACATACCTAAGTTAGTTTTTACGGTACCCTCAATGTGCGAGGCCGACTCGCACTTGCCCAGTTTTTTTTACACAAAGCCAAAACACAATACATGACTACGTTTTCTGCAAAATTGAGGAGTCGAAATATATTTCTATAATATATTTAACTCAAGTCGTAAATGTAGGTAGTAACAGGCAAATAAATACTCGTAGTAACAAGATAGTGTCTGGTAATTCTTTCCTAAAAACTTTTCCACAAAAACACACAAATAAGACCTGTTAACATAATTTAACTGCGTAACTGTCCAGCTTATCGGTAGGTCTACTACTTACGTTTATTAGGCACAACACAAAAATAACAGAAGAACCAGGGAATAAAATAATACAGCTGGGAATAAAATATTGCAGAACTTAAAAAAACAGAACATTTGATCTCTTATTCCATAGCTTTCACGACATAATGTGTGGCCATGGTACAATGACACAATTTTGAGCTGACTTTCTCATCAGATCGAAGTAAGATTTGAACCCTAAGTAGAGGGACCAGGATTTTTGGACTCTTCTCAGGAATGCGGCCGGATTTTGCAAATCTCATGAAATCTCAGGATTTTTAGCATTTTCAATAAAATACAGCTTACAATTAAAAGTTAAACAAGCTAAAAACAAATAAAAAAATATAATAAAAAGTTAAACAAACTAAAAATAATCTTACTTTGGTAAAGTCCTCCCCCCTCCGGCACGTGACGCTTTGACACGCACGTGACACTTTGAATGCAACGTGCAAAGCGTGAGCGAGACTCTCAGTGTATAAAAATATTATGACTTTTTTAAATTGTTATTTTGAGAGGAAATTCTCAAACAATAAAAAATTCAGGATTTTTCAATGGTAATTAGGCCTTTTCTCCGGACTTGTCATTTTTTTATCTGGTAACACTAATGCCAGACAGGCCAGACTTCCTTCTATTCATCAGTTTTGGAGAAAAAAATTGTTAGCTTAGTCCCTTCTTCCCCTCTTTACCTCAAAGAACGGTTCCAATTTCTTTGCGACTCCCACATGAAACCTCTTAGATAATCATATAATTTGAAACTTAAAATGCCAATGCATTCAGGTACCTTCCTGGATAAGGCATTCACTGTCCAGGCCGCTCGTCTATGGAATGCATTGCCTGTGACACTAAAACGTGCGCAAACTGCCTGTGTTCAAAAGGCTTGTGAAGGAGCATTACTTGACACTGTGACCTTGCTTTCGACGTATCACTTGTTCTCTTGCCTGTATATTTTTTGTATGTATGTATATATGTATCCATTTTAATATTAAGTACCTATACATATAGTTTTTGTTTGCTTTTATATTTGCACCAAGTGCAACCCCATTTTGTGTCCTGGCAATTTCTATCCATACTAGGTTGTCTGAAAGAAATCGCCGAGTGCGATAAGGCCGCCGATTGTATGTTTTCTTTTTTATTAGGTTTCCTTTTATAATTATGTTGGTGTACAATAAAGTGTAAATAAATAAATAAATAACTTGCTTATATGTGCGTCTAGTTTAGAACTTCAGTACTTAATTACCTAGCTTTTCAAATTTGGTTATATTTTTGTAATTAAAGTAGGTTCCTGCTTCCACCACCCTTGGTAAACTAGTAGAGAATGCCTATGGCGCTTAAAATAATTAGACTTAAACTTTATAAATAGTAAATCATTGGTCCCTTGGAGTGGTATTTCTGTCTCCCATTCCACTTACCCGACCATCACACCACCACGTTATCTGGTAGCGGTCACTCGATAGCAAATAACGTCCACATCGTCGCAGGCGCCGCTATCTGCGTGTTTATACGTTGCTTCTCGTCATTCAACGTTGATATGACGTGTAATATTATCTATTAATTGTAACTTATTATATTTATTTCTGCTATTTTTTCTAGCCTTAGAAATACTTAACCCTTTAACCGTCCTAAGTGTTTTCGTGTCCTATTCACCAGGGTCGTGTATTTGTGACTAGGTCCTCCTTTATCTTATTTAGCTCTTAATAATCGCCATAGGTGACAGAAGACCTTCTGACTTGATGAATTGTTTGGTCGAGAATTTGCGACCTTGGAGGAATAAACGCGAGGGAGTTTGTCGGATCTATTCACGTAGGCAGTTGGGTTAATGAGACTTAGCATTGCTACAGGTTAAACATTAGAAAAGGTAACCGTGACTTTAAAACGCAAAAGGCACATAAAGGAACATAGATCGGTTTTAGACAGTAAAGTGTGGTAAAGTCTAGCACTAATCTAGAATGGGAAGACATTAGATGATTTCTCACCAAAAAAAATTTCTCTACATCTGCTCTGATCAACGGACAGCCAAAACTGCTGGACCTAGGAACGTACAATTTTGCAAAAGTCTTCCTTTTATGACGATGGTTTTTGAAAATTCAACTTGGAAGGGGTTGAAATGGAGGAAATTCGTTCGTATACAACATTTTATTCACACGGTGTCTACTTCTCTTTTTTCAAACTATCCTTTCGCAGGTGTGCTGGAAGAAATTTCTTTAGAAATAAGCATCACCTCTGTACCTTCTCTGTACCTATTTATCTGTTTTCTTCATTTTTTTTTTCCTTTTTTATGTGGGTGTACAAAATTGTTAAATAAATAAATTCCTGAAACTTAGCAACAATTAGTGACCCAAGTAAATAATAAAGGTTTTCATTATTCGTTTTTCAAAACTACTCCTTGAGCTATTTAGGGGGTGTTAAATATTAGAGGTATGGGAGAGTCTATTTCCTTGGATTAATAAACTTGAAACAACTACTAAATAAAATAAAAATAAAGACGGTCATTAAGTATTAGTTTTTCAAAACTACCCTTAAATTACGGTTTAAAGGGTGTTAAATTTTTTATGAAATGCTCACAAACGCAGTCGCTGGCAAAGTGCTAACTATAAAATAAAGCTGATACACTTCCCACTCCTCTTCCTCCTTGGGTCGTTTATCCTCAATACTGAGGATACCTTAACGAATAACTTTCTTGTGGACTATATTTTGCCATAGTGTACTATCTTCGGCAATGTGGATGGTGTTGCAGACTGCGGTCTCCAGTGTAGCACGGATTTGGTTTGACCAACTTATCGGACTGGGTCTTTCTCCATCTACTTTCCATGTCAGCAGCAACTTTTCTAGGTCAAGTCACCTCTATTTCTGGAAAAGTTACCAAAGAAATCAAAGATTCTTCTTTGGCATATGATGATTTGAGTTCGGTTATTATGGAGTAATTGGTCCGCCAGTGCTCTGTCCAGTGGATTCCGAACATTTTCTTCCAACACCACTTCTCAAAAGAGTCAATCCGGCAACGGTCAGCTCTGATGCACTTATGATGCAGAAAATGATTCAGTTTTTGTGAGTGTTCTTTGAATCCTCAACCTCAACTACGCAAGACCGCGCATTACTCACTACTTGGGACATAAGTACATACACCAAGCAGCTGGTGTTGTTTACATAGAAGTCCCCTTATCATAACAATTTGTTGCATAGGGAAAACATTTTATTTAGAACGTGAGTAATATTAATAATAACATTTACTATTGGTGATTTAGAACAATCTAATGTAACCTATTTTGATTTCGTCGCTGCAGCCAGCGCTGCACTCCAGGCTGTTTTCTAAGAGAATAGGTTATATAAGGTTGAACTTATGTTATTGTCCTCCTGAATACCTTTTGCGCCTAATGTACAAGAAACTGTCAAATCACTAACAAAAAAAGAAGAGTTTTATATATCTAGATATTTCTATCCATAGGTACCTATAGTAAACTAACTAGGTATGCTGTGAGCATCAAAGGAACATACCGCAGCTAGGATGCTGGTACCGAAGCGCGCAAACA
This sequence comes from Leucania comma, assembly GCA_958295575.1. Lineage (NCBI taxonomy): Eukaryota > Metazoa > Arthropoda > Insecta > Lepidoptera > Noctuidae > Leucania > Leucania comma. The sequence continues at coordinate 12,918,181 of OY282477.1, read as the reverse complement.
TCTCCCGTATCATTATGCTAACGTAACTCTGAAATATCTTGTGCTAAATTTATATGTGGGCCCAGCCTCGGCCAATCGCTATTGTGTAGTTGTATAAAAGGCGAAACCCTGTTAACACAATGGCAATTGGCCGAGGCTGGGCCCACATGTAAATGTAGCATAAGGTCTTTGGCCAAAAAAGCTGAAGATTGTTAAATTCCAATTTTTTTCCAGGGTTATGACACAAACCTAAGCCTGGAGTTTAGACAGAAGTATCGCGTGTGCCTTTAGGAACTCCGGTAGGGAATTCCACTCCATAACTGTACGCTCAATGAATGCGTTCCCAAAACATCGTGCGATTTTGGATAAAGTTGCAAAAATAAGTCGCGTATTGAATTTATTACCCCACAGCCCATTTTCCGGATGTGTGAACACACGGAGGACATGCAAATAGGCTGGCTGATAACCGAAGTACCTGATAAGAACGCCTCTAATAATATAGATAAGGGTTTATTTTCATCTCTTATCTCTTTGCAAACTGGTTTAGTGTTATTTTTAGCTACTTCAGATATTGTTAGTCATATGTTTTTTCCAGTATTATCAATTTATCAGATTGTTAACTTTTGCTGAGCAAAAGGAGTTACGTAGCGGCTGAAAAGGAGTTGATGTAAATAGAAATGACACGACAATAAATACTTACTTTCCGTGTCAAGGACCCAACATAAGTGCATATAGCACGTGGCAAATAAATTTAACCAAAATGGCCGTCATTGCTATGGTTACGCGCATCCCCCCGCTTTAATTTTGATCCGAAAATCTGTTACTACGCATTGAAGGTCGATCGCCATTTTGGTTCAAGTTATATGCCGCGTTTAGTACAATAAAAAAAGTATCATTTTATTATTTATTTATTTTACTAACGCATACAATTGTTTTAACAGGTATAGATATTGATTTACAAAAAACACTCTAGGATCTCATGATGAAATGGCGACAGTGACTGTCGGAACCCAGACTTCTACGCGGACGATGTCGTGGGGAAAAGCTAGTATTTATATGTAAAAACTAAATACTACTCACTGATTAACCACGAAATCTCAGACACTATAACACCTACTAACTTAAGTTCGCTAAGTTCCTGTTCCGGATCCGTGCGGAAGATTCGCCCGAGTGTCACCACTGTGCGGTACGGTGGAGCATACTGTAGAGGTGTGCCCCGCCTGGGCGGAGCATCGCCGTGTCCTCGTGGGGGCGATCGGCGGCAGCGATCTCTCTCGCCGGGCCTTGGTTCAGGCCATGATCCGGAGTGAGGAGGGATGGCAGGCGGTCGCCTCCTTCTGCGAAGCAGTAATGCTAGCACGCTGTCGAGTCATCCGGTAATCGACCGGACCGAGCCCAAGTCGTCGACGGCGCGTACTGTTCCCGCGCGCCTCAAGTAGCTATCAGCAAACCGTAGAGGCCCAGCCTGCTAGCTGCAGGCAGGCAGGGTCGAAGCCTGCTGGGGTCATGGATCAGCTTCCGAAAGAAATACCCGGCCTCGGCATGATAGGCAACGAAGGAACGGGGTAGGTTTTTAGTCAGTAAGAGTCTGACACTACTTCCCGCTCCGCCCAAGGGCGGGATTTGTCATTGGATGATTTTACCTCCCATAAAAAAAAAACCTACTAACTTAAAATTTAGCAGATACGTTCCTTATAGGGTGTAGACATCCCTTAAGAACGGATTTTACTAAACTCCGTCCCTAAGGGAGTAAAATGGAGATTGGAAGTTTGTATGGAGAAACCGACATTAACGCCGGCAAAGCTGCTTGCAGAAGCTAGTAAACTGTATTTACCCGACTGCGCCAGAAGTAGGGTTATGTTTTTCGAGAGTATGTATGTATGTAAAAGTCAGACGACTAGTCAGTAGATTGGAGTAATCTGCAATGTAATATAGGTATGTGCTCTCAATTCACTAAGCCTCCATTTCTAGAATGGGTCCCGACTGCTACAATTTACCTTGTCTTTAAAATATTATATAGCTAAGTGCAATTGGGTACAACGACTTTCTTGTTTTAGAGCTTTTTCATGAATACTCAGAAAAGCAGTCGGGTTTTTTATAATAACAAATGATTCACGATAATCAAGGCTTTCGTAAAAGTAGTCTATCGTAGTCAGTAAAAGTCTGTGACACCATCTCGCTCCACCTAGAGCGGAAGAAATCATTTGACGATTTTCCCATATTCCCACCTCCAACGAAAAAAATCTACTAAACTACATCAGAAGTGCGGCTATGGACACTTCAAACAATGACAAATGACAATGATACTCAGCTACTTTTAGTCATACATAGATTAGAAATCGGGTACAGTATCTTTGCAATCATTTCGATATCCGTATCACATTCGGGGGCTTTTTTCTAATCAACTATTTATTTTTAATTTATTTAATGGTTTCATAGTCATAGTAGTTTATTGGTAAGGGATTCTTAGCAGTCATATACAGAATTTTACATTAATGTCAACAAATGCTTTAAATAAGTTACATTGCAATGTCAATTAATACAAAATAACAATGTCAAACAAATAAATAAAAGTCAAATCAGAAATAATGATGAATATAATGTTATTAATTAAATTATGAAAATATGAATGCTCATTTAGTGACACTTACTAAAAACTTATGCAAATACCCACAATTTACATAATGTCACCATTAAAATCATTGTTATTAAATCAAAACTGTGTATTGAAATTGTATAATTTGCTTGGAAAAAAAACCACAAAGTGTTAAATAACTTTATTTTCGAAAGTCGGTGTTTCTATAACAGTTTGGTCTCTTTGTTATTTTAACACCGACTTCCGAAATTAAAGTTATTTTGCACTTTTTTGTGTTTTTTTTTTTTTACATTAAAGTCGATTGTAGTTTTTTGGAAAAAGTTTTTTTTATTTCCCATTTTTTAGCTGTAGTATGTACCTCTCAACCAAACTTAAATAGATACCTTTCGCCATTCGGTTCCATCATCAAATCATCATGAAAATTCTAATAATACCAAACACGGCTAGGATACACTGATTTATTACAGAATTCCGGTTCTTACCAACCTTCTGGCTTGATTATCATATCTGTTCTATGGGGATACATAGAACCTCCACATCTTCCTTCATTCATTCACCGACGACATGTTTGGGCAAAAAAATTTTACTTATTACAGTTCTGCTATGATTTTTTGAAGAGCTCCGTTCTATGTTCGAAGTTCATCATCAAATCAAAACAATGTTACTCGAGACTATAATATTTAAACCAAAAAAAAATTTCAAAATCAGTCCACAATTGACCGAAATATCGATAATATATATTTAAAAAAATATATCCTCTTCGAAGTCGGTTAAAAGTAAATTACTTACGTGAGACATGCGTTGCGTATGCAACAAGTGAACAAGTACACATGTTTCTAAGTCAATACTCAATAATTTATCGTCATATTTGTTACTTTATAAATCTACTGTTTTCAAGCTGTAAGGGCAGCCTTTACATATAATGTTGAATGTTATAAATTAAAATATGTTAATGTTCTATGAATAATGTTTAATAAAACACTTCACTAATCTAATGTTACTTAAAAAATGTTAAAATAAATGTTACTTAAAAGACTAATAAATGTTCTATATAATGTTAATAAGATGTTAAACTGTTACGAGAGTTCGGTGCCAAACGTACTACTGACGCACTTGTCTACGTGACGATACAGCAAACCTACTTTTACCCGATTTGCAGTAATTACTAACTAGGTCTGAGTCCAAAGTACGGATGCTGACCGTACATCTTGGCGGAGGCCAGAATAATTTATATAAAAAAATGAAAAATAAGAACTAACTAATGTAAAAAATTTAAAATAATAAGTAGGTAGTGTAAAAGTAAAAACAAGTTCTAGCTAAATGTTGAACACGTGAGGTGTTGTGTAGGTAGCGTTCCTTGTAGTGGTCATTTCTACGTCTGCCGTGGACGTTTCCAACTTCCGTGAGGTGGCCCTCTGTGGCTTCGGTGGCAGTAATCTGGCGGACACGCCTGTGATGGCACTGCTGCCGCAGCGTTTGCAGTACACGTAGGCTCCTCCCGCCGCAACTACTGCCAACACCAGAAGTCCCAACGCAGTGTAAGACACGATGTATTGATGAATGTCATGTTGTGACATTTCCGCAAGTATCGTTTCTTCCTTTAGTTCCTTCAGCGAGTTGTGAATTTTTTCGTAATTGTTTTTGACGAATTTTATATTTTGTTGCCCCGACGATAAATTTATGGGTTGAACGTAAGTTAAATTGCTGATATATTCTAAATTTATCAATGGTATTTCAGAGTTGATGTAAATGTTGTTTGTGTTAGAAACTTGCGTGTAGTATGTGTCTTCGTTGTTTCGCAGTATACATCCTTCCTTGGCTTCTAGTATTCCTGTAGAATGTATTGCCTTTGATGTCATAATCTGGCCTTCGCAATAGATTTGTAGCTGACAATCCCATATTTTAATTTGTTCCTTACTGTACTCATACAGCCTTTCTAATCTATTGTAGTCACTTTCAAACGCTCGTGTGTCATCCAAAATGTTATCCGGCTCGAAGGACCAAAATGTAAGTAGCATTTACATATAACGTTGAATGTTATAAATGAAAATATGTTAATGTTCTATGAATAATGTTTAATAAAACACTTCACTAATCTAATGTTATCTACTTAAAAAATGTTAAAATAAATGTTACTTAAAAGACTAATAAATGTTCTATATAAATTTAATAAGATGTTAAACTGTTACGAGAGTTCGATGCCAAACGTACTACTGACGCACTTGTCTACGTGACGATACAGCAAACCTACTTTTACCCGATTTGCAGTAATTACTAACTAGGTCTGAGTCCAATGTACGAATGCTGACCGTACACAAGCTAAACCAAAAGTCTAGATGTCATAACGCATGGCATACGTGGCATACGTGTGCTCAGTTTGTCTTTAGCTTTAATTCCATGCACAAACAAAACACACGCATTATATTATGTAAATCGAGTAAACATCGTAACACGTGCTTTATGCCGTAAACACGCGTGTTAGTATTAGTCTGTACTAGTCTATTAACACTCAAGTGTAGACAATACGTCACTAGATACGTGGCTGTTGCTAACTGAATATAATTCATCTACTCATTAATGTAAACCTTCGTGAATGGAGGGACAAGGTAATAAAAGATAAAGGGGATGTAAACAAAACACTTGAACATAGTCAATATGCTTAGTCATCCTGAAACATGACGCTGCATATTTTGCTTCGACCCTATTCCTGAATGTGTGTAGGTAGTTAAATACCTACTGTTTGGATTGCAGATAGTAAAAATGCTTACCTATGCACGTTAAACTTTAGGATGTATTCCTATTTGATAGGTATTTTAAATTATATTTTTCCAAAAAATATTTTTAAAAGGTCACAAGTTGAACACCACCGACACTAAGCACAATACAGGTCACGGCACGCCATAGCGGATATTAAGCGGCTGCGTACAGCTGGGTGCAGCAGCAAAACAGTCTGAGGAGTTGTTTTGCTGCTGAATGATACAGTTATATTTTAAAAAACTAGACACGTGTTTCGGGTTTCGCATGTACACTAATGTTGTATAACTTGACGCTGACTTCCCAAATGCAAAATTTAAAAAAAAATGAATTTCGCGGGTTACTCTAGGTCTGGAGCATCTTTTTTAAACCATAAACAAAACAAACCATAAAGGACTTTCACCTATCAACCTCCTTAGCAAAATTATTCAGAATTCATGCAGCAGATGCACTGTACAATAACATTAACCAAATAACATAATGTTAAGTAAAATGTAGTCTCAATACTCAATAATACCTAGCATTACCTAATATTTCCAAGAACATCGTTATTTGTCAAGCAAAAAGATTGCTCCATATGGCCTCTATATTGTTTGAGACCTTTGCTTTTAGACAAACAACCGTCTGTGCACTTGTTTTTATAATATGATTCATCGGTGAAACGAATTGTTTACGAGGATAACAAATAATATATGACTACCTTAGTCCTAACATGCTCTTTAATTACTTTACGAGTACTTACGTAAACTTCAACGTAATTCTAGGTATAAGTCTGTAATGATTCATTGACTGAAACCTTCGACTAAAACGAAGATTTATAGAAAAAAAAAAAAACATCAGTCTCTTCCCCTTTTCTATGGGAAATATACGTCTGCGTTTCCTGATAGTGAATAAGTGACTTCTATACTATGATTTTTTATTAGATGAAGTAAAGTGACAGCTATAACAATGGTTGTTTGACAGTTGGGCATTGTTATTTGACAGTTGGGCATTGTCCACTGCTGTCACTTTACTTCATCTAATAAAAAATCATAGTATAGGCAAGCGTGCCCCATCGTCGGCCACATCATCCCTTACCATCAGGTGAGATAGTGACTTATGTGTTTGTCTGTAGGGATGTATTCAATGCCAGTACTGCTGCAAAATGACAAATTATCAGATAATGAAGCGGTGGGAAAATTCTGAAATTCCTTATAATAGGAAGTTGTATTTTTATTGTGCAAATATGGAAGTTTGTACTTATAGTAACTCATAAATTAAAATAACTAGGTGACTAAATACTTTACAATTAATGGGCGAGGTGTATTTGAAATAATATTTATTTTTTTAAACTATGTTAACTAATTCAAGAACTGGTAATGGTATGAATGGACTTCCTCCTTGCTTAGTATTAGGTACTTCCTCCAAACTGGATGACTATTTATTTAAACTTTATGTACAATTGCGGCAGACGTAATGCTTGGGCATTATCTACCAGTCAATCTTTGTGTTAATAAAGACTACCCAGTGTGATAGTTTTGTACAGTAAAAATAATAGTAGATTAAAAATCTCAGGCTAAGAACTCACAAAGCGGTTTTCAGCCGCGCCCGCCGCGGTAGAGGAAACCGCTGCTTTATTTCTAAACTCACGAGATCGCAGTTTTGTGCGGTTACGCAGCCGTCGAGGTTGCGATTTTCGCCCGCAAACCTGGCGGGTGATTATCGCAAGACATGCGGTGCAAGACGGCCCGGCCGGCGCAACAGGTGTCGCGAACAACCGTGCACACCCCGGGCGTAAAACGCGCCGTGAAATCTGATTTAATTTTTTACATATATATCTGCACTTTACAAAAGCTGTGGGCCCGCAACCGCGGCGACGGCGGGTGAAAACCGCTTTGTGAGTTCTTAGCCTTGCGGGCAGCATGTTAAATTCCGAACAAAACGACGGTTTCTAAGTTTTAATCTCGAACGCGCTGAGGGATGCATATAATGGTTGATGCACTCAGGTTTCCATATAAACTCCCTCGCAGTGCTCGGGAGTTACCCTAGCACTGCGAGGGAGTTTATATGGAAACTATATTAGATACCTATACTTACCTAAAAAAAATGCAATTCTTACCTTTTTTTATTGGTCTATCTGTTCGTTCCAGCTAATCTGCGAAACAGCTGAAATGATTTTGACGGGACTTTCACAGATAGATAACTGACAGTTTTTTTCATTTTATTTTAGAATAAGAATTAGGGATCTGCGCAAAACAAAAACTTCATGAAATTGTGACCAAATCCCATTGTTTTATGGGTCTGTCGCTGGCGACACCAGCTAGTGAAATAAATATTTGCATTCATAACATTCAGTGATATTATAATTAATATCACTTTATTCTAAGATGTGTTTTTTTATGCTAGGTAAAATCATCCAATGACAAATCCCGCCCTTGGGCGGAGCGGGAAATAGTGTCAGACTCTTACAGGCTAAAAACCTACCCTGTTCCTTCCCTGCCTTGGTTCCAGGGCCCTGGTATGCATTTTCATACCTCCCCAAAGCCCCAGACTAGGCCTCGACCCTACTGCCATCCCTTCTTACTCTGGACCATGGCCAGAACCAAGGCCCGGCGAGAGAGATCGCTGCCGCCAATTCTAAGATGGGTTACCTTTTTATGATTCCTATAAGAAAGTTTTACTAATCAAACCTTGAGAAAAAGCAGATGAACATGCTACTAGCAATAAAAACCCAAAATATAACAAGGTAGCAATATAAATAAGACTATTAGCTAATCTTACGTAAAACTAAGCTTGCCTATAAACATCTACTTCTACCTTCTTTATTACAACAACAAACAATCCCGATTTTTACAACTAATCGACATACTAACCTGATTACAAATTTTCTGACTAAAGAAATGAACGTTGTTATTCCCGATGAAGGAAAATAAATGCCCCATCAAAACAAATATGTACTTATGAAGAGTAATCAAGTGATACGAAGGGAATGAATAGTGAATAATAAGGCAGATGAACAATGACACGGAGTTTTTACACGAACCGATTCGACGTCAACATTGCACGACGCATCGTAAGCATTGATTTATTCTAAATACGTTACGCGCCAACATCGCAATCAGGAAAATTGGACTCGAAACTCACAGTCACATCTACATTACCTGTAGTCACTGATAGACAAGGACAGAGATAAGAGCCGGCGCTGTCGTGCGAGCGAAATAGCGTTAGCCGCCAAAAGTTTGTGATCGTCGCGACCGATGTTAAATCGTGCCATATATGCACAATTTCAGTGGTCCACGCGCTAGAGGTGAGTCACCTATCTTCCGTTATTTTGATTTAATCTAAGATTTCATCAATACTGATCGTGCTGAAGAAGATACTAGAGGAAACCGAAATGAGTGAGAAACAGATAAGAAGGCCGTTGACCAATAGTAGGACATGTCATGTCGAATGGAGAGAATCCAATGTACAGGTAAAATTAGGTTGACAATCCAATGTATCCTATTTGGGTGTTCGTCATTGAGGCAGCGTTGCGTTTTCTTAGAGAATAGCACCACTGGTCATTGTGACGACGTTTGGAGGAGGTCTATGTCCAGCAGACGTCTTTAACCTGAAATGATGATGATAAGATACTAAAATTTTTGAAGCCTAATGCTATTTTTGTGTACTCACTGCCCGAATCGTCTTGGGGATAGCTCGTATATGTCAAAATCGCGAGTCAAGTTATTTGCCGCCTCCTGTACGAATCGGATTCAAGTGAACAGAGTGTACAAACGTCCTATCTTAGTTTCTGCCAGTCGGATTTGCAGCGTTGTCTCTTTTTTTAAATGATATACCTACCTTAACTAGTGCTTTACTGGGATTCCACCTGATGGTAAACAGCGATGCAAACGTTGATGGTGAAGCGAACTAGTTTATTAAGAGCCTATTCACTCTAGCCTTGAAGCTACCTAAATTATAATCGGATGGGAGCAGCAGGCAAATTGTCGTCTCCTATAAAGAAACCCAATGCTCGCGGGGGACAAACATGCAAAGGTCACGCTGCACAAACAGCCAGCGGCGATAAGCATTTTATGTTGCTACTTATTTAAGAGCACAATGTTATTGTGATGATAGTAGTGTTATGATGTGTACCTATCCGGTTATTATACTGTTTACTAAAGGTCGGAAATACCTACCGGTAGTAATGAAGCAAATGATTTTTGTTCTTCTCTTTCACAGCTATAGTATGGTACTGGTAGCTAAACAATTTCATGGCTGGCTGTCCCAGGTTTCTGGCGATATACCAGTAATAACTAAGGGCGAGTTTCTGAATTGAGTATTTTTTAGGGCTCTCCTTCACCACTCGTCTCTCGCCACCTTGAACATGGTTTCAAAGTTTGTTGGTTCGCAATCCAACGCAATGTTTGATAAAAAGGCAACGCAAAAACAGCGCGATAACACCTGGGGGGCTTACTCTCGAGTTCAATTCCGATCGGTCAACATTGGAATTGTAACGTTAGGTACTCTTGAATTCGATGCTAGCGACAAATTCGTTTAAAATTGAGTGACCACACGCTAAGCCCAATCCCCATTTTACTTAGTTCCCCAAAAAGGTCACACAATTTTACCCTAGCATCGAATAGAAGAGTACCCAACCTCATAATTCCAATGTCGACCGATCGGAATTAAACTCGAGAGTAAGCCCTACATATATGCTGCTGCTATCCTATATGCTGCTGCTACCTATCCAATTACTTCTAACGCTGCACGGGGGAGGGCGTGTCAGACTTTGACTGATTTAAGCCACACCGGTGTCCTACAGTTGCCCTTTGCGTTTTGGGACCGGTTTCCTTTTCAGAAATTCCCCGTGGTCCTTCCGAAAAGACGATACCTAAGTTATATAAAACATGGTGTAAAGACCCACACAACTTTTTTTCAAGACTTACAATATTTTAGCCACTACTTAGCAGTTATTAATAAATCCTCACATACTCGTAACTCTATGACACACCTGCAGATTATGTAAAAATTTCGCCATAAAATCCTGGAATTTCACGCCCAACAAAAGTTTCTATGAAACTGAAATCACATCCTTTTGCTAATTTGTGTACTTCGCTGAGGAATATGTAATCTGTTTGCTATGTTAGTTAAAAAGATTTTTGTAAGAAATGTGAGATCTGTCAACATTTCAAAAACACGTTAAGAATTGAAGTAACTACAGCGAATTTGTTAGTCATGTTTGTCTTCGAGTCAACGATAAAGTACCTGGGACTCGTTCTCGACAGCCGGTGGAATTTCGAGGAGCACTTCCGACGTGTGGCTCCCAAACCGATTTTGACTGAATGGGGCTCTAAAAAAAAAATCACGTTTTATGAACGTTTCACGTAATGTCTGAACTGAAACTGCTGAATGAAATTTGTCAAACGACAATGGGCTTATTTAAAAATTGGTAGATATATCCGGTTCCATTTTGGGGAGTGCACGTCGGAATTGCTTAACCTAACCAGCTATGGATACGCAACCTCACACTTCAATTGGGACCTGAAAATTGCTTATTGCGCATTCAAGGTCGACCGCCATGATGGTTCAACTTGTGTGACTAGGATTATAAACGATTTTCGGTTCTCAAACTCTCTATCGAAGCGGGTGCTACGCGAAACCATAACAAATGGTTTCTTAACACCTTTTCTAAGGTTAAATATGAAATAAACAACACTATCTTTGTCTTCCGTCATAGTTGCATAGGTATTAGTATGTATTATTATATTTTATAGTATTTTAGGAGTCTCGATGGTGTGTGAAGAGTGAAGTAGCAAGGATAGATAAAGCAAAGTCCACAGTGAACAGGAAGAAAGTTTATTGCACAGGTTACAGTTCACAATCACACTAAGAGTCCCACTAAGTCGAGAAAGAAGGAGTGGTTGGAAGATGGAAAGACAGACAAGCAAAAGCAAGAGAACTGATAAGAAAAACTACGCGCGGCGAAAACTGATTTTCGGGTACCGTCAGTATCGATTCCGTGAGCGTACTGGCTTTCGTCGCGCGCGCTGTGTGTGAGCGCAACGCAGCGACCGTGCCGTCTCGCTCGCGCAACCGGTTCGCTGACGTAGCCGGCCCGCTCGGCGCTCACACAATGGGCGCGTCATCGCGGCTGATAACAAACTATCTACTAATAATTAAATAAATTTGTCTTTGTCGTTTTGTGGTAAATGTACATATATAAATATTTGTTTTGTTTCTTTTTTTAACATTTTTACTATATGTACGTCGCTACAGTATGTATTCTTGTGATATTAATTTTAATTTGTGTATGTTTATAATTATAATAGTATATTTTTATTTACATGTTATAATTTTTCATTGTCAATCATTGTGTACACACGGTGTCTACTTTTTTTCTAACTCTCCTTTCGCAAGTGTACTGGAAAAGATTTCTTTAGAAATAAGCATCACCTCTGTACCTATTTATCTGTTTTTTTCTTTTTTTTTCTTTTTTTATGTGTGTACATAAATTGTTAATATTTACTTAACTAAACCCTTCTGTACCTTATTAGAAACACAGAGATCCGGAATACAACTAAACCGACATTATCTAACTTTTGGAAGTTGATAGACGGAGTGGATGGAGACAGGCAATCAAGTAGGTGTAGATACTTAACATTAGCCACACAAACGTACAGTTGCCTACTTAGACAGAATAAATAATAGTGCAAGTACTTAGATTAAATCAAAATATCGGAAGATAGATGACTCGCCTCTAGCGCGCAACGTTGACCGCTGATATAAGCTAAGCTATAAGCATAAGATATCAAGCCTTTATGACTTGATTTCACTCAGTCGCAATCGGAGAGTAACATTAAAAAGCAATTTATTTTTTTAATTTCGCTCCCACGACCGCGCCAGCTCTTATCTCTGTCCTTGTCTATCAGTGACTGTAAGTTTGCGACTGTAATGACAATGATCATAGATGTGCGAGATTCGAGTCCCGCAGGTTTTCTAATTGCGATGTTAGCACTTAACGTACAAAGTACCTATCTTCGCATATATCAATGGTTGCCTACGTAAAAATTGCGTCATGCTGTGCAGGTATACTTCAATTACAAGTTATGAGATAATATCGTTGTTAATTTTACTGATCTGACGCATTTCCTTACATGACTAGAGTAAGATTATATCATACGTAAGTAATTCTGAACAATAGGATTGTAATTCACAATACCTATAAAAGTACATACTTTAGTATTATACGTAGGTACCTTGGTACTATTTATTGCTTTCTACCCACATATTTCATGAATATCAGTGTACGTATTACGAAATTACTACAATACAGTCATAATTCTACTATTTAACGCTTGACAAAGGTTGACGCAAGTCGTTAAAATTTTATGGCTCATCAACATTGATAAATATAAAAAAACATCAATCAACAACTGTAGTTGTGACATTTTCTATTTAAATGGTTCTAAGAAAATTGCAACTGTTGATAGGGTATTCATACTATATATTCGAGATTATTTCATCAATAGTTCATACCATTCGTTTTTTTAATACCATCTTTGTACACTTATGGATTGTAATAAAATATTGAGTATATAAAAATCTCAAAAATAAATTATCTCGTCATGTATGTATGAAAGAACATGGGTCTAAAGGTTCTGGAGTGGCGACCGCGCACCCGAAGACGCAGAGTTGGAAGCATAAGCTAGCTGGACCGATGACCGGGCCCCTGGCCATCGGTCCAGCTAGTCTGGTATTTTTGTAAATTCGACACAATCTTATTGTCATTTTGGTAAAAGTTCTTAATCTGCTAAATCATAATGGTCGATCATTGGTCGGTTATTGGTCTCGTAAACGAATGGTGGTAGAATGACTTTGTCGTATTCAGACAAATCTAATGGTAAGTCACTAATCAAAAGAACTGGCAAAATTTTAGCAGATTACCCCATGAGTCAGAAATTCATTATGTACGAGATTACCATTTCTTTCAATGTTGTGTCAGTGATTGACTGTTGGAAAGTCATAGTGACGCCATTATATTAGTAGATTACCAAAACTTGTCAAAATCAACCATAATGAAATCAACGATAGACGATTCTGACACTATTGTAATAGCAGACTTGAGGACCAGAGTGAGAGTCGCGGGAATTCGATGGACGAGAGACGTGCGTCTCACTGTGTGTGTGATGTGAGTAGTCTTATTGTGCAGTAAGTACCGTTGTTTTGGCGATATTTGGGGAGGACTTTATCCAGCACTAAACGTCTTTCAGCTGAAATGATGATGATGATGATAAAAGAACATGGTCGATTACAAAATGATTTCCAAGGTACAACGGTGAAGCACACGGTAGCGGTGTGCCCCGCTTGGGCAGAGCAAAGCCGTGTCCCCGTGGGGCGGTCGGCAGCAACGATTTCTCGCGCCGAGCCGTGGTACAGGCCATGGTCCGAAGTGAGGAGGAGTGGCAGGTGAAGAAGGCGACTGCCTTCTTCTGCGAAGTAGTAATGCTAGCAAAGGAGACGGCCACACGTGTGAGGCAACGGCACTCACGGCTGGGAAGTCACCGCCGGGATCCCGACGCCATTTCCAGCCACTGTAGCCGCGGGCTTGCGGACGGCGAGCAATGGGTAGCTCACCGTTCGAACATCCGATAACCGTCCGTACCAAGTAGTCCGGTCCGGTCATTTCCAAAAAAAGCTAAGTAAATTCTAAATTCGATGTAGGTGACGCCATCTATGCTTTGGTCTTAGAACTATTGACGGTTTCAGTTTCAGACTTCATTTAGTGAAATTGTCATTTGAGTGCTCAAGAGATCTTTAGATGGAGCTTAATAAAGCTATTCTATTAGTTTTTTTCTTGTAGGGAAATCTTCAAATGTGCTGCCCGCTTTTGGAGGAGCAAGGGAGTTTCAGATATTTGACTATAACTACCTGTGCCATTTACCATACTAAATAAGGATTTTTGGTCTCTTTTCAGGACTGAGGACGGATTTTGCAAATCTCATGAAATTTCAGGATTTTTTAATTTTTTAATAAAGAACAGATTATTACAGGAAAGACCGTTTTAAGGATTTCAATAATATTAACTGTTTATTATCGTTTTCTTTACATACAGCAAAAAGGTTTACTTCAGTAATATTCCACTAGCCTTGCTACAACTTTAAAAAAAATATTAAAAAAATACTACTTAATAGTAATAAAATACTTACTACTACTACTAAAACTTAAATTAACTTAAATTATTACGTAGGTATTCTAAGTTTGAGAGAAAATTCTCCAACTAAAAAATCTTAGGGCTTTTCAATGAAAATCAGGCCTTTCTCCGGACTTTTCATTTGTTCATCTGGTAACCCTACCTGTGCTTCTTCAAACAGTGTAAGTGGGACCAGAGCGGAGCGAGGTGGAGAGAAGTGAAACGAGGTGGAGCAGAGTGGAGCGAAGTGAAATGGAGTGGAGCCGAGTGAAGTGAATTCAGTTTCAAAAGATTCGAGCAGACTGTGCTGCCGAGCGCAGAGCACGAAGCGGAAAGTAGCGAAACGGTGCGGCAGGTAGGGTAGACTTTTCCAGACAGAGCACGAGACTCTGCTTCACTTTCACTGTTCCACTGATGCGAAGTGATTTCGAACACTGTAATTGCCCAATACACAGTCCATTGTCCACTTTTCAATCTGAAAAGTTCAGTCTCAAAGAATTTGTGGTCGCGAAAAAGTGCGACGTCTATACGACCTATCGTCCTACAAGAACATTGGAAACATTTTAATTGAAGTGATGATGAATGGTAGGTAAAATCATCCAATGACATCTCCCGCCCTTGGGCGGAGCGGGAGATAGTTTCAGATTCTTACTGACTAAAAACCTACACCGTTCCTCATTGCCTTGGTTCCAGGGCCTTGTAATGCATTTTCATACACGGTGAAAACAGCGGCAATTTGCAGGATGCAAGACGTACAGGACCGATAGTGTCGACACTTACGAAGCCTCCGCTCAGCAGTGGACATCTTTAGGCTAAAATAATGATTGATGACGACGACAACGATGATCACAAACTCAGCAAATAAAACCTCAATTCAGTATAAAACTCGTATAATAAATTTATGAACGATAACATCACTAGCATAAAGTATAGTAACATTGAACAACATTGGCATAAACCTGCGCCCGTGCTTTGGACGCCTCTCCTATATCAACGACGCATGCTATACGCCGACGATTTCACTCGCTGGATCTTTTTGAGTAGGATCTGGAAAGATAGAAAGATCCTGTGAATTACAAATTATTAGATATCTACAAGTATGGCTGTAGACATATATAATCAATAATTTTCGGAAATAGTAGTAGTAGCAGAAGATTAAGGGCCGATTCATACTGAAATATCAGCGCACCGGCAGCGACGCTCCGAGCACTTTCAAAATTAAATAATTTTAAACTTTATCCACTTCCTTAAACTTTTACCCATCTACATCGGATATATCCGACAAGCGTTCTCGTGTTTATTCCGCCTGGATCGCACATCCACGACCGAGTACTCCATCTCAATCCATCTCGCCAGCTCTTCTGTTACAGAAGAGCTGACGAGATGGATTGAAGAACTAAACGCAGTCGCAAACACACGAATAGGACACGAAAAAATTCGTCGGGTCAAACCAACGAGACCAGTATCGCTTGGAAGTTACCAAAAATGCGCACAAGCGCCTGCGGTGCCGCCGCAAGGCTGCTCGCGGTTACGCAAGCAGTCAAGCGGCCTCGCACGTCTTGTCAGCGATCTATTAATCGAGATGTGTGTAGCCATACTAGGTGAAATTAAAGCTATTAGCGACGACTGTGATAGCGGGCATGCAAATAATAGAACGCCTAAAGTAGGCATTTTACGAGATCACGTACTGTTCATATTGATGGGGGACTGACGTTTTGCGTCAGTAACGCTTAGAATTCTGCCTTTTCTGAAAATAGAGATTGGCAGATTTAGATCTTTGCCGGTCCATAGCATCCCGAAGAATTCTTTCTGCTGTTACGTTTACAAACTACAGTACGGTCTAAATATGTGTACCGCTCTGAAGTTGGCGTTCCGAACTATACCTTATACTAGAAAAAATCACAATACGCATTCGCCATATTATGATTCTTAATAGAATTATAGCTCAGCCAATTGTTCAAAGTTCGTAGCGGTCTAGATATTTCAGCCGTACTGTAAGTCAGTTCTGTACACTAAATACATTTAAATGCTGTTGGCGATCACCATATTTATCCAAACGTAGTTCTGACAACAAACATCTGACATTCTGTACCAGTAAAGAAGCGATAACATAACTGTATTTCAAAACCCATTAAACAAAATCTTACGATGCCCCTAGGTAAAACTACGTCGAGCAGTGCTACCGCAAGCTCTTAACGCCATTCATTTTACGATGGAACTATATATGGTGTATAGCACCATCCCTTTTTCTCGCTTGCACGACTGACATTTTACCACGTCATTCTAAGTCCCCTGATGTTAAAAGCACTCACCATATTGTCGTGATCAATCTTCCTCTGCTGATTCTTTCGGCAGACGGCAGCTGAAGGCACAGGCCTCCGGGGGGCTTCCTGTTCCTTTGCAGGTATGGAACTCTTCCTTGCATTCCTGGCACTCAAGATCTTCGACAGCAGGATATGG
Organism: Leucania comma; assembly: GCA_958295575.1. NCBI lineage: Eukaryota > Metazoa > Arthropoda > Insecta > Lepidoptera > Noctuidae > Leucania > Leucania comma. The sequence continues at coordinate 12,901,241 of OY282477.1, read as the reverse complement.
TTGTGCCTTTCGATTTCCCGAAGGCGTTCATTCGTGAAAGACATGTTGATTCGACCTGATTTCGTACCGGAAACCGACCTTTAACAAGGAGATGACAGATTTTGCATTTAAAGTTATTTTAAATAAATAAGTCTTCATTGAATAAATGAAACTTTTCTTTCGTTGAGAATCGGGATTCGTTTAACTTTATCGGTGTAAAACATGAGCGTTTTGTCTTTTTTATGGACAAGGATATTGGGAGTGCAGCCTCAATGTAAACAAATACTGGACTGTATGTATTACATTTGATCAACTGTTGTTGCAGGAAGCGTGGGAACGTAAATTGGGACACGTCAACTCCAAAAACGACTGTAGTAACTTACCCAAAACTGGTAGATCTCCCGGACATGGAACATGGTGGTTTACTTGTAATCGAAGACTGACTTTTGGTTACTTTAACGGAAGACCTTGCTGTGGGTTCTCTACTCGTATCAACAGACTTCGGTAAAGATTTGACAGAGCTAATAGACCCCTCATCTTCACTCTTTGCTTCTTCCTCGGTTTTATCATCTTCAAACTCATCAGAATAAGCGTCTTCCTCATTGTAAGCTTCAGAGACCTCGTTCTCAGACCCAGATTCTTCGCAAACACACGACTCAACGCATATGTTTGGTCTCTTCACTCCGTCGACGATACAGCCCATTTCCGAGAGGTCTTTCGAAAGTTCATCCACCTCGTTGTTATTCTCTTCCTTGTAGCGTTTTGATTTCATCTGTTTACAGTCCCCGGATGAAAACTCAGTATCGATATAGTTCACTTTTACATCTTTCTCTTGGCGTGCCATTATGGAAGCGTGCAAGTACTTCTGCTAGAAAAAAGAATTAGCTTACCTACGGGTGCTTGTTTGTTTACCTACGTAGCTAGAGAAAATAGTGTGCCTCAATGTCTAATGGAAGATACTAATTACTAAATCAGTCATGATGGTTTTCAATCCAGACCTAGGTATTTACACTTTCTAGGTAATGCGTTGCGTTTGCGAACAAAACAAGACGAGCTGTCTCAATAGTTCCCACTATAAAGACAACTCGCAGTTTTGTGTCGTGTAGTCTGTATTTTTGTGTGTCATGTGTGAATAACTCATTTTATTAGATGGCCATTTGGCACTGCCGTTATTTTGACAACATGGTCTACAGTTTGACCAGTAGAATACAGTTCGGCCAGATAGGTCATTAAAGTGTAAACTAGCAAATGAACAGATTATTTTAAAGATTATCGAACTCGCTCAAAAAATACAATAAAATTCTTATATACAGAAAACCAAATGCTAAAGAACATTTAAATATAATGAAAACGCATGAAGTACCACTGCATCAAAGTTAATACAACCAGTAGAAAGAGGAACTGTAAATCAAATTTTCTACCAGAAATCTGCTAACGCCTGACAATAAACTTGTAGCAAACCGGATATCTACTAGTTACAGCTCTAACTAATAGTAAAGTAAATTTAATAAATTTTTGATTGCGATCAATAACAACCAACAAATTGTTTTCAACGAAGCACTATATAATACGAAATAAATTAATATTGTAAATGAAAATGAAGCTCCGAAAACAACAACAAAAGACTTTGTGTCAAAATTATCTTGTTTTTGGAATCTTACAAATGTCCTTTCAAAGACTATAAACTGCCAGTATCTCGTACAATATACTTTCACAATAAAACCTTTTTTGTACTCGATTCAACCAATAATTTATTGAAATCAAAACTTTACAGAAAATCGATTAAACACTTAGCAACAGTTAAACAAATGTCGCGCGGTTTGGTTACCAAGTTTGCGTTCCGTTTCCATGCTACAACTCCGGTGCACGCAGCCAATTTGTTAAGTGATATCTTGGCACGTTAATAAACCTGGAAACAATTAAGTGTAATTAATAAATTCACGGAAATTCATCTGTAAAATATAATTGTGTTTATTAACATGAATGAATTGGTTCGTGAACAGGATTCTTTATATTTTACTTGAATCGAGAATATCATCACTTTTTCGGTCGATGTTGACATTTTCTATGAATCGTTCACTCACTCGTTCACATAAAAAGTACTTATGGATGTGGGGATTCGTGTGTGCGATAATGATTTTTGATAAATTCTATGTTATTTAGTTAGATTATAACAAATTTATCATTTAAAATGGTGACTATAATAAAGAACCAATTACTAAAACATCTATCGAGGTACGTACACCCTTTAGTTTCTTAGAAAACGTCTCCTATTCTCTAGATTTATTACTGTGATATTAATTAAATTATTTTTCAGTGATTAGAGCTTACGGACCTTTAGTATTATGTGTACGCAATTTAGATATGGTTTCAATGCATGAAACAAACGTAATTAACTTGGCACACATGTCTTCCTTTGTTTCATTTATTTATGTATTGTTATCATAACTACCTATGTATTTCAAAAATATTTTGTGCAAGCCGTAAAATTTAAAAGAACTACCATATTACTTGCTCCATTTGCGCGAAAATAGATCAAAGAAAATTAAAAAGTCGTTATTTATTTAACCATGGCTCCAAAATAGTTATTCAATATACATAGATGTATATTTACTTCACTAATCTTATTAGAATCTCGAGTCATAAAAGTGCGTCTATCTGACGCGTAAATTATCAGACAGTCAAATTCGTTAGTTGGGAGCTACACATGTTTATGAACTATATTAATTTAGGCATCTGTTTCAAGGAGAATGCAAGACCTTGAAATTTTCATGTAATATCTTGTTTACATTGTTCTGTAGTGTATGTTTTGCGTTTGGTTATGTTATCCATGTTTTTCCTTAAAGAAACTTGTTTCTTCTTGCTGGAAAATCCCAGAAATCCTGGTTTTATATTTATTTTCATGTTTTCTCAAATGCTTTCAAATTACATTGTTATTTTTTTTTTAAGTCCTACATATGATGATTATTTTTTGTTAGTGAGGACTTTCTTTGTTAAGCATACAAATATAAATCTTTTGAATACCGTAATTAGAGACACAATAGAAAGGCAATAAGGTGTGCGAACACCGGTGTTCGCTTGGAGCTTAAGTAATTATAGTCCATTATGATTCATGACATATTACATTTATATTATATTGTGCCTAAACTGCTGAATATTGCCTGCTCATCTTTTTTACAAACTGTTCAAAGAAATATGAACATATTCATAAGTTAAATAAAGAAAAATAAATACCAAAGTCATCCTAAGAGTCTTACCTGTTATTGTAAACTTCTTTAATTGCATGACTCCTAGTAAATAGTCATAGGAATTAACCGGAAAGTTTGCAACAAGTGTAGCTCATTCTGATAAATTGTTTAAAATAACAATATATACCAATTTTAACACATTTTGTGAGCTTAGGTAACACATGTAACAGTTTATTATCACATATCCTGTATTCATTATTTATTCTATCAATTTGCATTGTAAACATAGTTACAAAAAACATTGATATGTATTCATGTTATGAGAGCAACAGCCTTTGAAAAGCTGTCTAGTTCATAATATAACATATATACTAGCTACTGCCCCCGGCTTCACCTGAGTGATAGTAGAAAATAGCCAATGTCACTCAGTTATAAAGTAACATTCTACTGGTGTGATATTTTTTTAAACCGGTCCTATAGTTTTTATGTTTATTCATTACAAACAAAAATACAAATCTTTCCTCTTTATAATATTAGTACAAATTAAATAACATCATTCTGAATCTACACAAGCTGAAAATGCTTTAGAAGCAATAACTTGTGAAAAAGCAGTGATAGCATTTTTTTGTCTGCTGTAGTCAAGCAGTATAATTCTTTCAAGCATACTGCTAAAAAAGATCAAGTACTGTAATACAGCTTATATTATTTACTTGAATCTGATTCAATACCTAACTTATTTCTATATATTTATCTATGCATACCATACAGTTTGTTTTTAATCTGTTGACATGATTGTTAAATACTTGAGCCAAAAAACACTTGAGTTCAAGTAAGCAATAACAAGTACAATCATTTTAAAGTGCATACCAATGTGATACCTTATCTTTTTATATATCACTTTGTCACTTAACTCCTAAATGGCTTGACTGATTTAGATGAAACTTTAGTGTGTATACACACATTAGTGTGAGTCACTGCTTCCCTTTTCTTTCCTAACACTTCTCACCTAATCCATTAATTTTTTCTTTGGCTTCCTTCTCCCTCTCCATCCTCTTCATTAGATGTAATACTGGTATTTTAGGCTACATTCAATTCAGCAAAAACCAACCCATCATAGTTGATTGTTTTTTTTTTTCTATTATTCTATATTGCTTATCTTTGGTGAGATAGTGCTCAAAAATAATATTTTTTTTATTTTTATTATTGATAGGCTCTCTATCAATAATAACATATATATATATATATATATATATATATATATTATTAGTGAACTTTCTATTTTTATTCTCATAATTCTGTGTTTTTTTTTTAGTAATAGGCATGCATGTTGCATACCGGTGTCCAGATTTTAATATAGTTAACCAATAATAAATAAAAGAAGTAGTTGTGAAAAGGGTAGGCATACTGATTGACATTATTTAAACCACCGTGGGGTTCTCCAAACCCCAGGTTGGGAAACCCTGCCTTGAAGAAATACCAAACTGTTATTAAAAAACAAACAGGTTTGTTGTTTGTTAAATAAGTACTTTGGTTTCTCATTATTCTATGTCATAATAAGCTGTATGAATAACTTAATGTAGAAGAGGATAAAATATCAAAGTTGAATTATTCATAAATAAAGTCTGCAATGTACTTCAAAGAACATTAAATTTATTTTTGTAATATCAAGAAAGTCATGTTTAAATTATGTTTTGATTTGTTTGTTGATAATATTCTAATTTACCTGATATTTTAAATGTAAAAGTTAGTAAATAGAAATTCAACATTTCAAGATCATTCGTTACCGTAATATCGCAGGGCAATTCCTGGCCACCATAGGCTCAGGCTTTCGTACGACGAGCGATGGGTTTTTTTTTGGTGTGGGGTAAAATCATCCAAAGACATCTCCCGCCTTTGGGCGGAGTGGGACATAGTACCAGGGCCGAGCGGAACATAGTACCAGGGCCGAGCCTTGGGCTTGGTTCGGATGGTTACTGGACGGTCGGACAGCGAGCGATTGGGCTCCCCGCGGTGGCTGGAGCGTGAAGGCCGTTGCCTCTCGCGTGCGGCCTCCTCCTGTGTTAGCATTATTGCTTCGCAGAAGGAGGCAACCGCCTGCCATCCCTCCTCGCTTCGGACCATGGCCCGTACCAGGGCCCGACGCGAGAGATCGCCGCTGCCGATCGCCTTCACGAGAACACGGCGATGCTCTGCCCAGGCGGAGCCCACACTTCGACCTTTTGCTCCACCGTGTTCTCCGGGCGGTCCACACAGTTGTGACACCCGGGCGTCGGTTCCGCACGAATCCGGAACTTGCCATGTCCGGTGAGAACCTGCGTCATGCGGAAGATTAGGACGCCGTGAGATCTTTCCAGCCACGCCTCAAATAGGGGCCTTACCGCCATAATTAAGGCGTGCCCAGCACTAGGTTGCGACAGTCGCTGTCGCCATTTCACCATGAGATCCCGCCGGAACTCTTTCCGCCATACCTCGACTTGTCGTGGCAGCGGACTTTCACCCCAGCGTTGCATCTCCACGTGAATATCGTGCATGCGTGCAAGGACTGTTGCCTCCAGATCCCATAGTGGCAGGCCAGCAAGGAGGCTGGCCGCTTCGCAGGAAACAGTGCGGTATCCCCGCACCATTCGTATGGCCATGACCCTCTGGCACGCGTTCGGCTGGATTCTCGGTTTCTTTCGCAACGAGGGCGCCCACACCGGTGCTCCATAAAGGGCCATGAACCGAACGATGCCTGCGTAGGGCCTCCGGCAGGAGGCGTCTGGACCCCCTAGATTCGGCTGGAGCCGCTTGAGCCAGCCCCGGTCCGATTCAGTTTAGGAGCCAGACGTCGGAAGTGTTCCTCGAAATTCCACCGGCTGTCGAGGACGAGTCCCAGGTACTTCATCGTCGACCCGACACCGATGTGAATTCTTCCTACCGTTAGTTAGGAACCCGGTAGCGACGCGTTCCGTGGGCCGTGGAAGCACATGGCCTTGGACTTGTGCAGCGCCAGCTCTAGTCCCAACTGCTCGATCCTCTGCACGACTGTCACAACCCCGCATGTCGCTAGTTCGACTGCCGCCTGGTACGACTCTCCCTGACGACGAGTGATGGGTAACTCCCTGTCCGGCCGTCTGGTAAGGGCCGAACTCCAGTAAACCGCGCGTAGTCTTCCACACAGATGTCAGCAAAACCGAAGAAGCCCTGTAGGGCGGCTTGCTAGGGCCTTTTTAAGCCCGGAATTAATTTTGTCACACTAAAAAAAACTAAAACTGAGCTATTTTGCACACTGAGGGTTCCGTACAAATTAACTTATGTAATTAGTTCAATTCCTGAATCGAGTCTTGAAGTAGAGAATCGAGTCGAGTTCCGAATTGAAAAAAAGTTTTATTTGGTGACGTAACTGCAAAATTTCAGTTTTCAGATTTATTCCTATACTTGTATTATAAGACCTTGTTCATGTAAGCAAGGTCAACGGGAAGTAACCCTATGAATTTTGATTCCCTTGATAGTGTCGAAATATACATTTTTTGCTTTTTTTTTTCTTTAACCTAAGAGTTTAATTTTTTCACAGCTTCAAGGGACCGCAGACCTAAGTATACCGTTTTAATTTGAACTCGATACCTCCACGCGTTCCCCAAATAAAGTCTTGATAGACAGACAGACAACAAAGTGATCCTATAAGGGTTCTGTTTTTTCCTTTTGAAGTACGGAACCCTAAAAACACGAATGTTTGTGTGTATGTGTTAGTTTGTTTCTGCTTTACGATCAAACGGATGTGAAAGGAAGTATGGAATATGGGTAGGCCATGTTTTGGAACAGGATATTATTCTTATGATATTTAATACATTCACGCGTACGAAATCAATGTCAGAATCTAGTAAGATAGAAGATAAAAGATAATCTCAGGATCCATTGATCTGGTTACATGGTCACACTAGCTACTTTTAAAGCCTGGATAAAACTGTTCTTCTACGATAGGGGCCATTCAAGTATTACGTAAACACTACAGAGGTGGGGGTCTTTACTTTGGTTATTTTTGATGACATGGGGGAGGGGTCTGGATGGTGATTACGTCACCAGTTTTTTTTTTTAAGGGAACTATCTCGATGTTCTAAAATCATTTGAAAATGAGTAGACAGACACATCACTGAGCAATGTTTATGTAAGCATGTGGGGGGAAGTTTAGATCTTTGCTTACCTATGCTGACGAGGGGGAGGGGGGGTTAATATTTGCGAAAAATCTGCTTACATAAAACTTGAACGGCCCCATAGCTCACGAGAGCGATACCACTGAGAAATATTAGCAGCCAATATAACTCCAGTCCCCTATTGGAAACAGTCATCATATCCCTGACTGTGATCTCTTTTCCCCCACCAGGTTCACAAAGAATCTGTCACCAGAACAGATCTCCCTCTCAGCGCTGCGAGGGTCCGGTGAACTCCAGGACTTGACATTGGATGAAGAGCTTCTGACTGACCTCCTAGAGCTGCCCGGATGGGTCAGGCTCACGTCTGCCAAATGCAACCGAGCTTCCTTCAGAATACAATGGACCAAGCTGAAGACTGTGCCCATCGTTTTGGTAAGTTCTAGTTCTTACTTTCATAGGTAAATCGTCTAAAACATCACTATACAAAACCGTGCTGTAACATTTCCTATATTTTGTTTAACGCCGGGATTTGAACAGAGTCCATGCTTCAGGTTTGTCAGGGCTCCAGAAAGAATAACCTTCTACCTTCTGAATCAAGTTGCTTAGCGAAGATTTCCTAGTTTTGGTCAAGGCTCATGGCTATTAAGCCATTGACTGACATGACTATCGGTACAATTTTCTGTGAGTTCTAAGCCTCTGTTAGCTAGACGAGAACAACCAAAGACAATACGGTGAATTGATTTTCACGGATGTTGGTGTGCCCGACAGATGTCCACCGCCCTTCATTTTATTATTGGAAGAAAACCATTTAATCGATCGACCGATTAGCTGCTGGGCTGTGGGTCGTGGGTTTGATTCCCTCCCGCAATAAATATTTGTAAGGCCTACAGTTACAGTGTTACGGGTCTAGGCGTCTTGTGTGTGTGAGTTAACATGTTTTTGAACGCTCTGACGGTACAGAACCTTTTGAATACCGTAATTAGAGACCCAATAGAAAGACAATAGGGGTGCGCACACCGGTGTCCGCTTGGGGCTTGGCAGTCTAAATCCTAGAGTGGGGTAACGATATTTTTTAAACATTTTTTAAAAATTAATTGAAACAGTATAGTAGAATAATAGAAAAGAGCAGTATTTCATACAAAAAAATAATAATGATGGTAATCTTAGTTGCTGAATACAGGTTCACATAAGCAGTCGTAATAATTATCTACAATAACACGTTTTAATGCTAAATAATTACTTAGCTACAATGTAGTTTATGTTCGTCAACATCGTCCAATGTTAAAGTCCGATTGTTTTTTTTTTTCACGGCCATTTTTTCTTGATGAGTTTTAACAAATAGTTATGTACAATTTAATTTTGAGTGCCGAAAAATTACTCCTATTGCCCAATTAGCTATTTTTTGGGTTTATTTTTGTACAATATTATACATATATATACTAGTTTTTGCCAGCGGATTTACCCGTGTGTAAGTAGAAAATAAATAACCTATTTGACTCAGTTATAAATAGCATTTTACTAGTCAAAGAATTTTAAAAATTGATCTAGTAGTTTTTCAGTTTTATCACTACAAACAAACAAGTTTTCAATGAAAATATTTTTTTCATAGCAAGCTTTTGTAGCGCGGTATATACTTATATAATTAATACTTATCAAGACCACTCCAAAAAGTTCTAACACGATGTGTTTATCTTATTGCGATTATTGCGAGTTTCTATGGCCATCTTCCAGTTTCATCATCAGACTCAGGTTAACATCTAAAATCTTTTAGCACCTAAATGCTCGGCAATACAAATCAAACGAGCCCAAAGTCGAAGGGGTTGTGTTGTTTATGACCGAGTTCCTATAGCCACCTTCCAGCTCCATCATCAGATCAGCTCCATGTCATCATAATATTGCATAAATAAATAAATAAATTTACACATGCATGCAAAATTTCAGCTCTATCGATAATCGGGAAGAGGATCAAATTTAATTAGCAAGATTTGATCATAGACAAACATCGGTCAGGTGAAACTAAAAAATAAAAGCTTGTAAATGAAAATCTTTTCTCTTAATAATATGAGTATAGCTAAACAATAAATAACACAATAATAAAACCTTTTTCTGAAAATAGTATCATAATTAGATAATATATGAAGCAGCAACTACCGTTTCAAATATTGGTGTGTATGTAAGAGTGGAGACGTGGTGGGCACAACTCGTTATCTCTTATTTACACACGTCACCTAATGGCGGTGACGTTACATTTAGTGTGCATCCTTATTATATTGAGTGGGTGATCGACACGTACGAGCCAATACCACGGGTTTATAAAACGTCGGTTTGGAGTAAAACAGTTTTGAACGACGAGCCGAGTAGAAAATGAAGCAAACACGACGAGCCGCCAGCCAGGCTCGTCGTTCGTATTGCAATGATACACGGGCGAGCTTTACCGACGAGCCATAAGACCGCGGTTTTTTACTCGCCCGTCGATCAGGGCCTTTATGTACTAGACAATTTCTCCTTCCATCAAAAGGTTTCTTACATAATATTGAACTGATTTGAAAATTTTCTTTTTGCGATTTTGGGTAAAGTTAGTTCTTGATACAAATAATCACAAAAAATTAATCAACCACAACATCTTAAAGAAAAAATTATTCTATCGATCACTAAAACATGTTAAAAAAAATCTTTATTAGTGATCGATAACTTATTTGTATAATTTTACTCGTAAATATCGATTATGAATCAAACTAGCTTTCGCCCGCGGCTTCGCTTCCGCTCTACCCTACTCCACTCTCCTCTTCCTTACTCTACCCTACTATACCCATTTCTCCTCTACTGTACCCTACTCTCCCTACCCTATCCTACCTAAGAACCTTCTCCTAAGAATAACAAACATAACAAAAAAAGAATTAGCGAAATCGATCCACCCGTTCTCGAGATGTGCGCATAGCAACACATTCAGCGATTCATTTTATTATTATAGACTAGCGCCCTCCCCCTGCTTCGCACGGGTGCAATGGTGATATTAAATATATTATGCATGTATTATATATATATAAACCTTCCTCTTGCATCAAAATCCGTTGCGTAGTTTTTAAGATCTAAGCATACATAGGGACAGACAGCGAGAAGCGACTTTGTTTTATACTATGTAGTGATATTCGATGTGTCAAGTTTTCTCTTACTACATAGTTCCTTATTTGTAACTACAAGTATTATTATAAAAGCGTTGACGACTTGACTGAATTTCCGATCACATATCAATCACGCTATTATGGAATGGTGTGGCAGTGTGCTTCGTCACTTTCATTTGTGATAATGAACTATTAGGACTTGCATTATCTATCACATTTTATTTTATTAAAAAGGTGAATGTCCGAAAGTGTATATGTTTGTCATTGCTTTATGCTTAAACGTCTGAACAGATTGGTATTTAAAACAAAATTTAAGGGGAGCTCCAATACAAAAACGCTATTATTTGCCTATTTTGTTGTTGTTCTGTTGTTTACTTAGTCATCGTACGAAACCCTTCGTGCGCGAGTCCCACTCGCATTTGGCTCAAAAGTGGCATTTTTGTATGGGAGCCCCACTAAAATATTTATTTTATTTTAAATTTGTCAAATATTATTTATTTATTTGACTGGCCTGTTGGTCTAGTGGTTAGTGGCCCTGACTGCTATACCGGCGGTCGTGGGTTCGATTACCACCCAGGACAAATGTTTGTGTGATGAGCACAATCATTTGTCCTGTGTCTGGGTGTAATTTATCTATAGTATGTATGTATTTAGAAATATATAAGTATGTTTATCAGCTGTCTGGTACCCATAACACAAGCTCTGCTTAGCTTGGGACTAGACGGTGTTGTGTGATAGTTGTGGAAATATAATATATATATATATATATATATTATTAAAGTTAAAAATACAACTGAGTATTTTGTGAATATTTCAAGTGCTTGCCATTATTGATCTCGAGCAAAAAAGGGCCAAAAAAAATCGCATTTGTTGTATGGGAACCCCCTTAAATTTTGTTTTATTTTGTTTTTAGTATTTGTTGTTATAGCGGCAACGGAAATACATTATTAGTGAAAATTGCAACTGTCTAGCTGGTTGCGCGAATTTGCTGTGGTGTGGACTGTAGGTTTGAAAAGCGATCTAAGGTTTGTTAACAATATGCAGGTACTGCGTCTAGCGTTTATTAATGGGATAAATGTATTGGGAAGGAGCACTGACCTTTAGACTTCGAAGGTTGCACGTGGCACCGGCCGATCCTCGACTTCGCACATTTAAATCACTGCCAGGTCCTGTTTTGCACTACACTGCACCACTGTTGAGTTCTGAATGGTTGGATCACGAAAATAGTCAATTTTCTTGTAATTTCGAGCGGGCGCGGTTAGCGGTGCGGTCACATTCACAATCGATGCACAAACGTCAAATCATTTTTTTCAAGAGGTCGTGCGGGAAGCGGAAACGGTAGGGATAGGATTGCTAGGCCAAAAAAATAAATTACAAAAAACAAAGTCGCGGATCATAGCAAATTGGCGCAACCATTCCCCCCGGGTTTGAAGGGTTACCTTCAAAGAAAAGAAAAAAAAAACAAAAGCGAAACTAAACCCTATTACTAATCTAAACTATCAATACTAGGTAGCGAAACAACTTATAACTAACTATGCCACTACTACTGATTAGGCAGAGGGCAGAGGCGAATAACCGGACGCAGGTACGATCCAGTTGCGGTTTTAACTTTTACGACTCGCGTTATTCCGTTCGAACCCGGAAAAACTTCTTCCACTACACCAAGAGGCCAGTGCAGAGGAGGCGCTCTCTCAGTCTTCAGTATCACCACAGTACCGACTGTGACTGGATCTGAAGGAGTGTTCCACTTTTGACGCGACTGCAGCGTATGCAGATAATCTGTCCTCCATCGCTTCCAAAAGGACTGAACTAAGCTATCTAGCAGAGCGTGACGCGGGTGGAGCTGCAGTTTGTCAGTCTCGACATCTAAAGCGGGCAAATATTTAAGAGGAGTCGTCGTCAAGAAGTGAGCCGGCGTCAACGCTAGTGGCTCCGATGGATCACTAGACAAAGTCCGACACAACGGACGCGTATTCATCAACGCCTCTACCTGAGCGAGTACAGTGCTCAACTCCTCGTACGAGAGAATCTGTTCGCCTATGACCCGAAACAGGTGCGACTTAAGGCTTTTAATATTCGCCTCCCAATTGCCACCAAAATGACTAGCTGCTGGCGTATTAAAACACCAATCAATGCGATTCTCAGCTAAGACATGGGCGAATTCACTTTGGTAGTACTTGGAGCGTAAGAATGTATGTAATTCCGAAATATTGCGTCGCGCTCCAACATAATTTGTGCCGTTGTCAGAGTATAAGCGCTTAACGGGACCACGGCGAGATAAAAATCGTTTAAATGCAGACATAAAACCCTGCGTACTCAAATCACTGGTTAACTCTATGTGAACCGCACGAGTTGTCATACAAACGAATAGGCAAATGTATGCCTTTGTGGAACGTATACCACGACCACGGGCAATAGTGACTTTAAACGGTCCAGCATAGTCCGTCCCAGTATGTATGAAAGGTTTCACCGTCTGTACAACACGACAAGAACGATGGTCGGCCATTTCCGGCGCGTTGAAACGCGGGCGGAGCTTAAAGCAGGGCACACATCTGTGCACTCTAGCGCGTATCAAATTGCGAGCGGAAAGTATCCAGTACTTCTGTCGAAGAATGGACATTAATAAATCGGGACCAGCGTGACAATTCACCTTATGGTGATAGTCCACCAACAAATCCAAAACGTGATCCCTGCGTGGTAGAACTACTGGATGCATTTGTTCAAACTCTAACTTAACATTTCGCAGACGGCCACCGACACGAATGAGTCCGTCTTGCAAAAATGGTTTCAAATGTTGAAGTGCGGGACTACAAGGTTTATGTGATTCTAAACTACGAAATTCTTTTGAAAAATAAATTTTCTGCAACTCTCGAAGTACAACTGATTCAGCTCTATCCAAATCAGCTGCGATTATAGAACCACGCGATGGTAATAATCTCAAAAATCTTAGGACGTAAACTACACAGCGTAATAGTCTCGACCAAGACGAGACTCGATTAGACAACAACAAAACAACTGACTCTTCACGCGGAACTGATACTACAAGCGTATGTTTCTTCTCCTCGGGTGGTTCTGAAACAGTAGCGGGGTTAAACGGAGCATTTGGCCACTCGTTAGGAGTGGTATGCAGCCAGGGAGGGCCACAAAACCAAAGCGGATGATTTAAAATTTGCGCGGGAAGCAAACCACGTGAGAGACAGTCAGCTGGGTTTTCTGTTCCAGCGACATGGAACATATTTTCCTCTGCGGAGGCACGGGAGCCACCGAGCGAAAAAATATCACCCTTGAAAGGGAGCGCGACAACATAACGACCAGCTTTATCACGAGTAGTCGTGCGGGTATAAATCTCCTCAGTGACCTGATCCTCAGGGCTGAGAATAGGCGGGACATTGACCTCTTCAATCTCCCAGAACTTGCGGATGGTAGACTCAAGCGGCGGCTCGACGGTGCAACAGTGCGACACAGTCGAGTAACTAACTAAACAAGCGGGTGCGGAACCAACTATAACAAACCCGAGAACTGTTTCCAGTGCGTGCGGAGCGGGGTACATCGGAAGACCTTGAATTTTACGTGATAACTGGAGATGCGGGAGAATCGAAGCACCGATCAATAGATCGATATCTCCAGGGAAAGCGTAATTTCCGTCGGCTAACTGCAAGTTCTTAAACTCCGTCAGCATGGACGTGTCAACCGGTACCGTGGGCAACCGTTCCGTAATCTTATCTGCGACTAGCGAATCCATTTCAAACGAAATATTACGATTAAAACGTGAACTAAATATTATTTTAATGGAACCGTGAATGGTTGCCTTTAAACCTCCAAAACCTTTCACTTCTGAGCGGGATGACCAATTATTAAAACTAAAACCAAGGCGTTGACAACAATCCCGAGTAATAAAATTACTCTGGGAAGCGCCATCTAGTAGCGCCCGAACGGTGTGCGGTTTGCCAAAGGCATCTACAATGACAACTTGCGCGGTCGCAAGTAAAACGGTAGTGATTTGAGTACCAGCGGCGGAAAGCGAACACAATGTTACGTCGTTTGCACTTGCAGCAGGCCGCGCGTCACAAGCGTCGCGCGTCTGCGCAGGCTGCTGCTGCGATGGCAGCTTACTACTCTCAAAATGTAAGAAGGTATGATGTCTAGCTAGACATTTACGACAGCTAACACCACTGTTACATGACGTAACCAGATGTTTGTCACTTAGACAATTAAAACACAAATTATTAGTGCGGACAAACTTGTAACGATCCCTAGGCGATAATCTCTGAAATTCCGAACACTTGTACAGCTGTGTATGGCTACCCTTACACAGAGAACAGTCAGGTGTTGAGGCGGTATTAACTAGCGTATGTGCAGTCTTGACTGACTTCGATGACGCGTCTATACGGCGATCGGAACCTGTCCTATTCGTGACTTCATGACGTGCCGACGTGCGCTGCAATACCTTAATATGGTCGCGAATAAAAGATTCTAAATCTTCGAACTTAGGTATTTCTTTGCCGCGCTGAGTCGTTTCAAACAGACGAACAGTTTCAGGATCTAATTTATTTAAACCGATATACAAAAACAAAAAGTCACAGAGGTCATTGACCTTTAGGTTCTTTACTGCACGAACAGATGATGCGAAAATATTTAAAAACTTCTCTAAATTATGATCGTTACAAACGGAAAAACTTTTCAAATCGAATAATTGATCTAAATATGCGGTGGCTACTAATCGCTTATCTTCGTATTTTGTTTTTAAAGTGTCCAAAACTAAAGTGTAATTTTCAGCGCTAAACGTAATTCCAGCACAGACAGCCTTTGCCTTACCGGTCAATTTTTCTACGAGATAATGCAATCTCTCGTGATCTGTCAGCGATGTGTTCCTATGTATTATATTTTCGAAACTATCTATAAATAAATTCCAATTTCGAATGTCACCATCAAATTCAGGTATTTGAATTGGCGGCAATCGTGGGCGTTCGCGAGGAGGGTTGGATAAACCACTCGCGGGGGGGGGAGTCTCTAAACTCCTAGCAATACGTTTGATACGACAATACAAGTCATCAAAGGACGACAATGCCTGATAACTCACACAGTAATCAGGATTTAACTCCAACTCTAAAATGTTTATATCCTTAATTGTAGATTTAAAATCCGCGCGCAAACTATCTAAAGTTTCCAACGAACACAAGAAAGCATCTCTAATCATCAGATCCGAGATTTGCAAAGATTTATCACAAATTGATTGAACACGTGAAAACTGTGAGTCCCTTTCGGCGTATAAAAGCTTTAACTGAACCTTTAAATCAGTACTAACCTTGGTTCCCTTAAGAGACATCTTGTTTTGATATATTCACACTATACACTCAAACAAACACTTAACGAATTATTAAGTAAGCGATAATTATCAGATAACAATATGGTAGTATTGTAAACAACAAAGCGAACGGCGAACGAACGGAACAACATATGCGTATATAATCTATGGTTTATCCGTTTCCTACAAATATTCACTCAACAATGAACGGGTATTTTTGAAATGCGTCTACCTACATGCAATTTGTAGGATGGTCGAATGAATTTTGTCAAGAAAAAGAATGCGATCGATTTATATCTACGCTGATATTTACGTAGCTAACTATAATTATGCGGTGCGGTTGACGGCGTAGGTACCGTAATTAACAATGACACTTTAACTATACGAGCGAAATAACGTATAGTTGCCTAAATGCCTAGATGCGGGTTTTCTACTATTATATCTAGGTAAACAGGCGCGTTGCGTTTATTCCCTATGGAACAAATACTATATTGCGAAATTACAAGAAAATGATTCACGATCCTGCTCGTAGGACCAAAAGTAATGGTTGCGCGAATTTGCTGTGGTGTGGACTGTAGGTTTGAAAAGCGATCTAAGGTTTGTTAACAATATGCAGGTACTGCGTCTAGCGTTTATTAATGGGATAAATGTATTGGGAAGGAGCACTGACCTTTAGACTTCGAAGGTTGCACGTGGCACCGGCCGATCCTCGACTTCGCACATTTAAATCACTGCCAGGTCCTGTTTTGCACTACACTGCACCACTGTTGAGTTCTGAATGGTTGGATCACGAAAATAGTCAATTTTCTTGTAATTTCGAGCGGGCGCGGTTAGCGGTGCGGTCACATTCACAATCGATGCACAAACGTCAAATCATTTTTTTCAAGAGGTCGTGCGGGAAGCGGAAACGGTAGGGATAGGATTGCTAGGCCAAAAAAATAAATTACAAAAAACAAAGTCGCGGATCATAGCAAATTGGCGCAACCACTAGCTATCGCGGTTCTTGAGATACAGCCTGGTGACATCAGACGGACAGCCAGCGAAGTTTTAGTAATAGATTCCCGTTTTTACCCTTTAGGTACGGAACCTTAAAAAAGTGTTGGCAGACAAACATGTATTTGTAAACATTGTATAATAAAATAACATCACTTTGTATAGTAACTCATATGCTATAATTATGCTTGTATACTATACATGTATAGTTGACTCTCAGATATATCGGTGCACTCTACTCCATCGTAACTTTGCACTGCTGCTGCGTTTTCCAATTATTGAGTTGTAATATAATCAGAATGCCTAACTAACAACTAAAAGCTGGTTAGCTGCTGGTTCTAAACGTTATTTACGCTGGTCTAGATACTGCTGATCTCCATCTAATAAACCGTCGGTTCTTGCATCCTACCCCTACATCCGCAGACTGTATTTTCCATGATAACTTGACTTATTAAAACTCTAGCCACATAAACCACATTTCGCGCCAGATTGGCCAGATCTTTATAACAATTACGATCACTTACGTAAGAAACGGCTACTTTATACCAGAGTTTCTAAATCGGTGGTTCTCAACTTGTGGTCCACGGACCGCTAGTAGTGCGCAACACCTAAAATATAGCCCGCGAAGGGTTCAAAATTTTAAACTAATAAGTAAGTTAGTTAGTTTTTATTTTTTTATTATGCTTGCGTTTGACCACTATCTGATGAAAAATCCTTATCAGAAATGTTGGACTTGTCATGACACGTCCGTTACTTTTGATTTTAAATAATAGGTCTGCTATAAGTTTTGAATATATTATATACTATCTTTTATCAGCGACTCACATGAATGTTGAGAATATATAGTCGATGATGAAATAATTTTTAAAATTGGTTCAGCAGTTTTTGATTCATTGCAAACAAAAATCCTAAAATACAAGTCTTTCCTTTTTATACACTTAGTAAGATAGGTAAAAGGTAAATTAATTTTTAGATTAACACATAATTTTTCTTCTGTGTTGCTGATCCCTGATAACAACAAAGAAACGTTAGGGGTCCCGGAGCGCAAAAAGTTTGAGAACCTTTGACAAAGTTTAAATTTATTTTTAAAGTTTAAAATTTGCGCTGATTCTATCAGCGTTAACGATTTTAGAAAAAATAAATGTACGGTCACTTTTTCTGCCTACAGTCCAAAGACCTAGTCTGAAGTGATTTCATCTTCCAGATACTTTTACAAATGTAGGTCCTTCTAGTCCCAACCAATTCTGTAACAACATTAGAAACAATCACAACCCAATTCCAAATCTCTCTTGATAATTCGCTTCACAAACAGAGATTTCCATTAAAATCGTTAATATTAAATGTGTATTCAGTATCAAAATGTTGTTATCCTGTACCTTTGTTGGAAAAGGATTACGTTTCGTTCCCTGAAGGCTTATGAGATCGTTATCCGTATTTGCTTATATATCAAACGAACATATGTTCCGGATTTTTTGTTTAATCCTGTGTATCTGTACATTTCAGTGAAATGTATATGTGTTACGAGTGTCTTTGTTATGAACTATAAAAACAAGCTTAAACTCAGGGGTCTTACCATGAACATATCTTTAAAATGTCTGGTGTGTGACGGAGAAAGAACGATGGAGCTATACACCCTACATAGCTCCATCCCTATAACAGTTCAGTATAGGTGGAAGGTGAAAGTGGCGCCAGTGACTGAAAAGTTGAAAGGAAATCGTTTGTCTTGGTATGGTCATTTGAAGAGGAGGGATGAAACGCGTGTTACTAAAATAGTTATGAGTTTGAAGTGTGGATGAATGGAGAGGAAGAGGAAGGCCGAAGAAGAGATGGATGGATTGAGGGAGTGAAAGAGAGAAAAGTGAGTTAGTGATAATGTGACGGGTGACAGGACAGAGTGGAAGAAAAAAACGTGTTGCGCCAACCCTAAGTAATACGGGATAAGGGCAGGAAGAAAAAAAAATTGGTCATCAAATGGATCACGTTAGAGCTCGTGGTAGGACGTCATGTCAAGAGTTAAGATCGTTTCAGAATTTGCCGCCATTATTAAGAGGACTACAGGACCTAAAGCGAAAAATTAAAGAGATGCATAAAAGCCTTTGTATGTATGCAACTATGAAGTATTTTAGCGTTTATAATTAAAATTGAGACACTAGAACGGCTGCTAAAATCAGATTCTATGTATGTCCGGTTTTTGTAAGTTTCTGTAAGGATCTTCATGATTTTTTTGTATCATACTGGGGCCATGGCTAATGTGAAAGTGAACACCAGGCCCTGGAACTACGGTAAAAAAGGCAAGGCTAAAGGAACGGGGTGGGATTTTTAGTCAGTAAAAGTCTTGACACAATCTCTCGCTCCGTTCCCAAGGGCGAACATCCTGAAGAATAGCATATATTTTTCCGATTCTGTTTTGTAATGTGTTCTGTGATGTTAAATTAATCATGTCATCAACAAATCTATTACTAACAGATAAGATAAAAAGTTATTAATATAGTCCCTTATTATGTTGGCATTTTATCCACCGTTTTCAAATCAGTGGTGATAAAATTAAGTACACAAAGTAATGCAACTGGCTGGGTTTCGTGAGGAAGCCGGCATGTCCAAGAACTAAAAATTCGAAAATATGTGGTATCCACCAACATGCACTGTACTGCGTGGTGGATTACAAAATAAAAGGCTGATTCCGACTCCTCGTCGCGTCGGACCATGGCCTGTATCAAGGCCTGGTGCGAGAGATCGTTGCCGCCAATCGCCCCACGAGAACACGGCGGTGCTCTGCCCAAGCGGGTCACACCACTACAATATGCTCTACCGTATCCTCCAGGGCGGTCCACACAGTGGTGACACACGGGCGTCACTTCCGCGCGGTCCAGGAACCTCTCGAACTGACCATGGCAGGTGAGAACCTTCGTCATGTGGAAGGTGAGAACGCCGACCCTCCCTCCTCGCCTCAAAGAGAGAACTTACCGCCATAATTATGGCGTGCTCAGCACTGGGTTGTGACAGTCGCTGTCGCCATTTCATCATGAGATCCCGCCGGAACTCTGTCCGTCATGCCGCGAAGGCTTATGTTTTACTTCCTATTTGACATAATAATTATGTAGACCCTTTTTTTTAATTTATTTATGGTAGGTAATATCATACAATGACATCCCTCGCCTTTGGGCGGAACGGGAGATAGTATCAGACTTTTACTGACTAAAAACCTACCCTGTTCCTTCCCTGCCTTGGTTCCAGGGCCCTGGTATGCACTTTCATACCTCCCCAGAGCCCCAGAGTAGGCTTCGTCCATGCTGATCCCCTACAGTTTGCTGACAACTGCTTGAGGCGCGCGGGAAGAGTGCGCGCCGTCGTGACTTATGTAAACCATTGAGAATAAAATTTCATATCAATCATTAATTATATCTTTGAGCCTGACGTCGGCGCCGACCTTATGTTATTGTTATTTCAGTTGGCAATGTATTTGGGTATAACAGTACGTAATTGTTATATCCAAATTAAATTAAAGTTAGGCACATATGCCTAACTAAAAACACAAATATGTATACTTATGGTAGGCGCCAGATAAATTTGCCATAAAGAACATTGACCTTTCTCTAATGTCTGTTCGTAGGTACCAATACCATACTTATTCTGTGCCAATACCAACACTGAATAATAATAGCGAAGCGTTTTTCATTACTAGAAAAAGTAAAGGATCACGACAGATGTCGTAAGGGGTACTTATAAGCTGAGCAACGACCTATTTTCGGCTTAATGCGACGCAAAACTATCTGTTTACTTTTATCAATATCTATATATTTTACACGTTGTTTTGTTTATCACTATCGTAAAAAAAAAACCGTTCAAGCCAGGTGCAATAGTCAAGGAATAGCTTTGAACAGAGTTGCCTTGGACTGAGTTGTTAGTTATGGTTTTGTATTGCCGTTTTTTGACAGTTAACTAGGTTGTGGAGGTCTGATAGGCAGTCGCTGAATGTAAAACAAAGTAGTAGTAACAGCCGCATGCGATTAAGCTGGAAACCAACCCCTAGAATAGAATAAAACTAACTTAATTGTACACCAAAATAGTACAGCAACAAATCAATGGGAACAATGGCGGTCTTATCGCTGACAGCGATATCTACCAGACAACCTTAGGTTGGATTATAAGAACTTAACAAACAAGCTAGTTAGGAAAACGCTACGGATGATTTCCGTTTTAGAAATTAAGTCTGTCAATAAAATGTTGATGGATCAATGTACTTACTTTATGGCGAGTTTATCTGGTGTCTACCATACTGCCGTCGTAATTAAAAAGGGCACAACTAGCAATGTTTTGATTTTTTATTTCTTTTTCATTTTTTTTTTAATTCCAAATGTGTTTAACTCGATTTTGAAAAAAAATGTTGGTTGTGCCCTTTTTAATTACAACTGCAGCATAGTAAAGTTATAGTTTACACGCCCAAACTTAATACGACGGTTGGTCTGTTGTACCGGGTTCGAGTGTGTTAACACCATCATGTATTTACTAATTTCTGCCAACTGCATCGCACGTATGAATGTAGAAAATATATAGCCTGTATCACTCACTGATAAATTAACTTTATGTGGGTGAAAGAATTTTCAAAATCGGCCCAGTAGAACTCGATTTAGACAGAAAAAAAAAATCTTTTTATAATATCATTATCGTCTGCCAGCGGCTTCGCCCGCGTGGAACTAGAAAATATATTTATAATTTAATCTATGTCACATTCAACATTAACATACAAATAAGCATTATATTAGTGAAAGAATTTTTAAAATCAGTCCGATAATTTTTGAGTATAATAATTACAAACAAAACTAAAAAACATACCGAAATATTTTTTTTTTCTCTTTATAACATTAAAGATAAACATATAATAATATAGAATTATAGATGATTCATGTCATTCCAGACTAAAATACACAAAATTTATAAATTATTTAAATGAATGATCCAAACATTCAGTATCGCTGAATGAACTTCACGTCCTATAATCATTATAATTAGATTGCACAAACCACATTACTGTTTGACTAATCCTTGATAACATGATTTACGGAGGTAATAATGTTATGGTAAACTGAATTAAAATTGTTTGTATATCAATGGGTATTTTTATTTTCTTTGTAATATATTTTTTTAGTATACTATCCCGCTGGTATCGGGAACAGGGTCCAAGCTACCGGCGCGGCGGTCAGGTCTCCAGAGAAAGGAACCTCCTAACAATACGAGCCGTGTCCAAAAGTACTGCATTCGTCATGATAACTTCGTCCATAATTGCACTTACTGTTATTAATATTAAGAGCCTATTGTGTCCCACTGCAGGGCGAAAGCACGGTAATATTCGAAAGCTTCACTGACATTCTCCCGCTTTTCTTTGTCCTTAAACACTTTTGGTCAATCCTTTATGTAGGGTAGGAGTCCAAATCATCACGCCATCTCCTTTTCTAGGCCTACCACCACCTGAAAATAAAAACCTTACTTTAAACCGTATTCCATAAATTGTCTATATGGTATTGTATATAATACCGGATTATATAGATTGCTGGTAACATATATAATTATTTTTATTTGCCATCGCAGACCCTATCAGAATGCCAGTGCTGTTTTTTTTTTAATCACAGCGTAGATGAGATAGGTGCCTTTTGGCTTCGCACATGTCTTTTTTACTTTTTTATTTTAATTTTACGAGTCACAATTTTTTTTTTTTTTTTTTCTTAGGTAATCAGATCAATCGTTCCAAAGATTACCTATCTTTGGAACTGCTGATCTGATTACGAACATTCTTTTACTCATAGAGATGCACTATTGCTGAGCAACATAGTTTACTTTTTCTACCGAAAAATAGACGACTATAGAAAAAGGGAAGATGGTCATAATTTCAGCTGAAAGACGACTCTGTTCTGTTTGTCGACTCTGCGACGTCCACTGTTAGACATAGGGCTCCCCCAAGTGTCACCATAACAACGGGTCCTGAGTCTCTGTCTCAAGCCTGACACCCCTTCCAGGTACCATTATAGATTATTTGATGATTTCCCACGACAGGAAAAGCATAAGCAAGCAATAAATGTTTCAATGAATGATTCCAACAGTCCTAACTAGTCTCTATCATTGAATAAACATCACCTCCCATATTCATACTAATTAGATTATGCAAACCGCATTTACGTTTGGCTAATCCTTAGTAATATGATTAACTACACAGAGACAGTAATATTATGATAATACTAATAATATTATATTTTGAATTAGGTGACATTATCACGCTTGCTAAGTCGAGACTGTTCAGGAAGAACGTCGTAAGCGACAGTACCTAGCACTTTTTACTTAGATTTTTTTTTTTGTGGAAAAGATGTTTTATTTTTGTAATTAAATAGTAGATGAGTGGTGGTATGAATAAAAAAATCACAATTTTTTTTAAGATAATTATAGTCATTAATACTTTTTAATCAAAGGAATTCAAACATGTTCCAGCAACATGTTCTTCCTAAAAAGGGTCGATATTATAAAGGTTAAAGTTTTTTGAGTTTGTGTGTGTTTATGTTTCTTCACGTTCGAACAGCGGACTTACGATTTTTGGTATACGGGTAGACCGTGTCCTGGAATGGGTTGACCAGATGGTTGCAAACCAACGTCCCAGCAGAGATGACCTTGCTAGTTTCAGTCCGTGTAGACAGCAGTTGTAATCCATGACCTTCAATGTCCTTTGGTAGGGAGGCGAGTTTTCCCAACCGCAGTGACTAATTAGCGCATGATTTACATCCATGTAGCCGAAACACAGACCAAGTTTCAACCAAGGTGACCTTGCGAACGGCGGGCAATGGGTAGCTCGCTGTCCGTTTGTCCGGTAACAGAATGGACCGAGCCCAAGTCGTTTACGGCGCGCACTGTTCCCGCGCGCCTCAAGGAGTTGTCAGCAACCTCTAGGGGCCCAGTAGGGTCGAGCCCTAGTCTGGGGCCCTAGAACTAAGGCAGGGAAGGAACAGGGTAGGTTTTTAGTCAGTAAGAATGACAATATTTACCGCTCCGCCCAAGGGCGGGATTTGTCATTAGATGATTTTACCTACCATAAAAAAAAAACCAAGGTGACCTTGATTGGAACGCTAGTTTGCTACCGTCTGGTCCACTCTTTATACAACAGCTGCAGCGTTCAAAGACATAAAAGAGCAACAAACACACAGATAACTTTCGCATTTACCTTTATGTAATGGTAGTATGAACAGACTTGGTACCTACGTGATAATTTGGCAATCTATGGCTTAATGTGTGCAATTCATTGCTGATACGAGTAAGATAATCGATCGATTGAACCGTTTTTATCAATGTCTGAAAGGATACTGAACTGTTTTTTTAATTATTATTACCCATTTATTGGCTCGCTCTCAGCGCTTATCTTTTTTTTAGGTATAATCATTAAATAAGTCCTCCCGCTCTGCGTGGAGCATAGGGAGTGGCAGACTTTTACTGACTAAGGTTATGTTCAGATGGCAAAATTTTGACGTGCGTTTTCAAATCGCGCGTTTAGACATCCTTATATACACCGTTAAATTTTGGTCGTTTTAATCCCGTGGAGGATAGATTTGGTAAATGAAACACTATCGATTTATATAGATAAAATTAAGAAATAAAGTACCTTTTTTCTAAAACTCGAATTAATATACGCATAAACGAAATTAATTTCTTAAAGTAAACGAGTCAATGACCTTGTAGAAAGTTGTCGGTCGTTGCGTACTAACTACCTACAGTTCATTGGCCTCAATCAGCTAACGTATACTTAAAGAAATTAATTTCGTACATGCGTAAATTAATTCGAGTTTAAAAAAAGTACTTTATTTTTCATTTTGATCTTTACAAATCGATAGGGTTTCATGTACCGAATCGACCCTCCGCGGGATTAAAACGACCAAAATTTAACGGTGTATACCTAACAACCGAGCACACGGGCGCGTTTCAGCGCGCGTTGACACACGTAACGTCCGTTTGCTGTTCATTTGAACGCGCATTTTTCATTTTCCATTTTCTACTGAACTAGACTGACGATTACTCTCGCAACGCGCGTTAGCGCTCCTCATCTGAATTCTCTTTAAATTTTATCATGCGTTGATGAGCGTTAACCTGCGTTACATGGGAAATTAGCCTAAAACTCACTAGTGTTCTTTTAATTGACCTTTGCGTTCCAGCGCCGCATTAAAAATCCCGCAGTCCTCGTTGTTTTCCTATCGATCAGTCCAAAAACATTTGCCCAGCTGCTATTTGCTCTAAAATATCAATCAATCATAGTCTTTACTCAACAGTGATCAGCTATCTCCCGCCTTTTAGGCATTCAATCATTTTGTTGATTGAATAATAAATATTTGAAAAAGAAGTGTTATTAGGTATCGTATTAACCCTTCGTACTAAACGCATCAAACAATACCAAAATGATGGATGGTCGTGACAAAGATGATATTAGATAGAAAGCTTAGTACTGAGATGAGAACTACAGTACATAAGTATGGAAGAAATCACATGTTGCACTGATCCCATACAGGAAGCCTCAGAAATTATTCATTTTTTTAGTTGTAAAAAAAAATAACGAAAATATTTAAATATACGCCTGAAACTGAAGACCCATGTCTTCCTTGGGTTAATGTGAAAGTGCGCACCAACGCCCTGGAACCAAGGCAACGCAGTAATGGGGTGGGTTTTTTAGTCAGTAAAAGTCTGACACTATCTCCTGCTCCACCCAAGGGCGGAAGTTTTAGATGAATTTATCCAGTGGAAAAAAAGACCCATGTCTTGAAAAATACCTAAGTACTTAGTTTTGTTTATTATGGATAAGCTCGCGTTTGACCACTATCTCACCTGATGGTAATCGATGTTTTTTTTTTTTTTTTTTTTTTAACGTAGGTAAAATCATCCAATGACGAATCCCGCCCTTGGGTGGGGCGGGAAACAGTGTCAGACTTTTACTGACTAAAAACCTACCTTTCCATTCCTTGCCTTTATCCTGGGGCCTTTGGTGACAGTCTCACATAACCTTTGGCCCCAGTAGGCTTCGGCCCTGCTGGACCCCTACAGTTTGCTGACAACTCCTTGAGGCGCGCGGGAACGGTGCGCGCCGTAGACGACCTGAGCTCGGACCGGTCTGTTACCGGACGGACGGACAGCGAGCTACCCATTGCCCACCGTCCGCGAGCCCGCGCCTACGGTGGCCGGAAATTGGGATCGGAATGGTAATCGATGATGGAGCACGCTTGCCTAGAAGTAACCTATTCACTCTTCGATTTAAAGACCCTAGATTGTAGCTATCAGGAAACACAGACTCCGGCAGGGATTTCCACTGCTTAGCTGTACGCACAATAAACGTGTCTTGGAAATAACATTATTCAAATATCGTTCTTCGCGACTCTGGCATTCTTCAAAGCGATCTCTCTCACATGAAAACGCGCCTCAGAAGTCGAATAGGAATTTTATTGATTTCTTGTCTAATTTTTTCCTTCCTACTTGTACACCGTTAAATTTTGGTCGTTTTAATCCCAATTTCTTTAAGTAAACGAGTCAATGACCTTCTAGGGAGTTGTCGGTCGTTGCGTACTAACTACCTACAGTTCATTTGCCTCGATCAGCTGACGTTTACTTAAAGAAATCAATTTCGTACATGTGTAAATTACTTCGAGTTTAGAAAAAAGTGCTTTATTTTTCATTTTTATCTTTACAAATCGATAGGGTTTCAAAATTTAACGGTGTATACTTTTACAAAGTTGTTCCAGTGCATAACCTTTTAACCGCCTACGTCGGATATATCCAACAAACCCGGTCGCGTTTATTGCCAGGGTCGAATCTCACATCCACGACCAATTACTCAATCTCATCAGCTCTTCTGTCACCAATGGAGATTGAAGAGCTAAACGAGATGGAATACCCAGTCGCAAACACACGACCCTGGCGTAAGTATCTAAATAAGTACTCAGGTGGTTCTCAAGTATCTTGATACCGAGAAAGGTACTAAGGTGACTAAACCGTTCTAATTACGCATCAGTCTCGAGTTCACCTTAATTCTGTTAACCTAGTTCACTTCAGTGAACTTTTAACTACGTAGGAAGACGCTTTGCAAGTACTATTTACGGTTTTAGGAGATTAAGGTGAATATACGCAGGCATGAGTTTCCCATGACAAGTAATTTAAAACTGGAGAGAATTTCATTACGTAAGCAAGTTGATCCCGTGTAAAATGCTGGTTTAATACCAGCATTCGGTATTCCAGTGAGATTATTATTCGGTATTACAGTATTATAGATCTTTGACAGTCCTTACAGACGCCAGTGAGTCTGACCTTCAGTCTATCCAAGGAGTCCCGTGTTGTACAGTAACTGGATTGTGGAGGTCTTTTAGGATAGTGTTTTGTGTTGTGTCAAGATAAAGATGGGGTATATTAGTTGTATCCTCATAACAACGTACTCTGCCTTGCAATTAGTCCGATGCGTTTCAAAGTTCCACCGCCCCGCGGTCTTCTATTTATAGCTCTCATAGTCTTCCTTATCCTGTTATGTTAAATCTTCCGGCAATCACTTATAATAAATGGATAAACTTACTGACTTACATCAATGAACATATCAAAATTACAAAACTACTCTCAAAATACGGTTCAAAGGATGTTAAGGTTTTCATGAAAACATTCTCGCGAACGCAGTCGCTGAAAAACTGCTAGTATATATAATAATACTAGCTTTTGCCGACGGCTTTGCCCACGTAAAAGTTGGTTTCTCCATACAAACTTCCAAAGCCGTTTTGTAAAATCCGTTCTTAGCCGATTTCTACACCCTATAAGGAACCTACCTGCCAAATTTTTAGTTTGTAGGTGTTAGTTACAGAGATTTCGTGATTAACCAGTGAGTGGTATTTGGCTTTTATACACCGTTAAATGTTGGTCGTTTTAATCCCGCGGAGGGTCGATTCAGCACATGAAACACTCAGTTTTTAAAGATAAAAATGAAAAATTCAAACTGGAATTAATTTAAAAATAATTTCTTTAAACGTCAGCTAAGCGAGGCCAATGAACTGTAGGTAGTTAGTACGCAACGACTGACATCTACCTACAAGGTCATTGACTCGTTTACTTATAGAAATTAATTTCGTACATGCGTATATTAATTCCAGTTTTAGAAAAAAAGCACTTTGTTTTTTAATTTTATCTTTACAAATCGATAGTGTTTCATGTACCGAATCGATCCTCCACGGGATTAAAACGACTAAAATTTAACAGTGTATAGATAGATAATGATAAACTTATTAGCAGTACGTGTCAATGCCAGCTAGTTGTTAAAACAATACCTAACTACGGACACTGCGAACGCTATGTTGCATGATAATGTTGGTGTCTGTAGTTCTTTGCAAAACGATACGTTATAGTAAGGTTCTGTACTTATAATAGTATGTTTTTTTTATTGGAAATAATCAAATAACTCCTCCCGATCTGATTGGAGTGGTGGGAATGTCAGACTTTTACTGACTAAAACTTACTTGTGTTCCTTCAGTTTCTCTGCGTTCCAAAACCAGGGTAACTATAAATGATGTACTCACAGATACCGGCACGGATCTTGAGCGCTGACTTGTTGCTTCCCGGCTGACTTCCACTTGCGCAGAAGTGAAATATCGGGTCTTTTTAGTGGTATGAAGTGCAACGCGGGGGCGGGGTGTGCAATCGTTGTACTAGTGATTGGCTCGCTGATGTGTATGAAGCGCAAAGCGATCCCAGCTCTTTCACCGAGCTCTCAAGATTAGTGCCGGTATCTGTAACCTTTTAAACGCCCGGGGCGAGCTTCTATTAGTGCGCCGTAGAAAAAAATTCAACACAAACAAAAAAGACTAGATATGAAACTTTTGCGCCCCTTCAGGGATTGTGCCCGGGCACCGTATTGTCCACTACTGTAATTATGGCGGTGCCATACCGCCATAATTACAGTAGTGGACAATACCCGGAAAACACTTGAAAGACATTTGATGCATATAGTATCCAGAAAATAAGTTAAACTAAAATGGCTGTCGTTGCTATGATCACGCACCACTTCGATTCAAACCCGAAATTCTGTGACTTCAAGGTCGATCGCCATTTTGGTCCAACTTATACTTATACCGCGTATTGTACATCTGTGAATTTACAATGTCTGGCTGATTTGTTCGACTCTGTAATATGTTAAGGCTGTATTTTGACAGTTTCTACTTTTCTTCTATGAATCACCTACAGTCGGCAAATGGTAGCTTGTAGTAGCTATCTTTACATTATACAGAATTCAGCAAGAATCATATTTTTTCCCCAATTCTGAAGTATTTCGCGCATCACAAAACCCTTTCTATTGACTTGTGTCTCAATATCTTATACAATCTCAACAGAATAAACATATCTATTACTACATTATCGGAAACATGAACAATTTTCACAGAGACTGAACCCAAATAATAAACAATGAATAATGCAGTTATGTCGCTTCGCTTGGCTGAACACCGTAACCTTGATCTTACGACCAATCATTGCGTTTTTATTTGCTTATATCCTGCAGCTGCTACTTAAAGTGTACATATACAATACGCAACATTATGTTGAACCAAAATAGTGACAGATTTTCGGTTCTCAATCGAAGTGCGGCACAGAGGGAGGCTGCGTGTAACTATAGCAACGACGGCCATATTAGTTCAACTTATTTGCCGCCTACTATAACAGATTTTCGGGTCTCAATCGAATCGAGGGGCTGCACGTAATCATAGCAACGGGTTCAACTTATTGGCCCTTTGCGTTCTAAAGCCGCGGTAATACTACACACCTCTGTCTAAGTCTTGCCCTAGGGAATTTACCTTGACATTACGTGTTTATATGTATATCTCAACTAGTTGGGCTTATTGTGAGTTACTGTAGCTGAACATACGAAAAGGTCTCTCTCTGAAAGTAGTTTTACTTAGGTATTCTCTCGGGAAATGTTTAAGATGTATTTTTCCTTTTATATGACATCCGTGTTTTGGTAGCCAGATATATTTTATTATTCTATTTTCCTTGTTTTAACAGTATAAACATACTTGTACTTCAGTTAAGTTTGATCTTTTCCATGTTTTTAGTAAGATTTCTGTACAAAATATGGGTCTTTAAATCAAGAGTGAATAGGTTACTTCTAGGCAAGCATGCCCACATCATCCCCTATCATCAGGTGAGATACTGGTCAAACGTTTTACACTTTTTACGATAGTTTAAGGTCAACAATATATACAACCATATACAACATTAATTTTAGTATATGCGAAACCCGAAACACGGAACTAGTATTTTTATGTAAAGAATCTCTGTACAAAATTTCATAACTGTATCGTAAAAAATCACAAAGTTATAAGCTTTTTATGTTACCTGGTTGTTCGCACAAATACATGGTCACCGGGGCATCCAGGCGACTGACGAGCTTTTTTATTCCCGCACCCAGCTGTGCGCTGGCAACTAATGTCCGCTATGACCTGCTGTGACCTGTGTTGTACTTAGTGTCGGTGGTGTCCAACTTGTAAATTTTTTTTAAATATTTTTTTGTATAAAATATAAAATGATGTAAAAATTATTGGAATCAATTCGGTTACTTACTGATTCCTCTCTATATTGAGGTTTCGCTTATACTAAAAATAATATTGTTTATAAAAGTTCTAACTCACTCACTGACTCATTAACGCCCAGCCCAAATGCTTGGAATTTTCCTCAGAGGTTCCTTAGATATAAATAATACATACAAAAAATTTGACGGAATTTTCGAATGTTCACCCCTTATGGGGGTGTCAGCTAACTGCAGTCAGGCAGGGTCGAAGCCTACTGGGGTCATGGGTTAACTTCCGAAAGAAATACCCGGCCCCGGCACGATAGGCTACGAAGGAACGGGGTAGGTTTTTAGTCAGTAAGAGTCTGACACTACTTCCTGCTCCGCCCAAGGGCGGGATTTGTCATTGGATGATTTTAGCTACCATAAAAAAAAACCCCTTATGGTGGTAAGGTCTAAAGTTTTTTTAAAGAAACCTACTTACTTTCACACGGGCAAAGCCTTTGGCAGCGGCTTTGATAATGTAAATAATATAAAGTATATGTATGAGCATAAATATACACTTTAATATCTAGCTTGATTCGAACTTTGTACGCGGCGCCGTCACGCCGTCGCTGCTTCCGTGTTTTATTTACCGGTGGGAAATGAGTCTCTTTTCCTCCTAAACCTATTTGTCCAACAATGAGAAAATCTCTTGTCCAACTACCAAATAGCAAAACATGGAAAATTATTTCTTAGAAATCGGACCTTGTCATGCCTTGCCCTGTGTGTTACATGTTGGAAAAACCCACTTACTACTCGGATTAACTAGTATTGTTTCCATGTATAAGCATTTTAATATTATGCGTCTAATACAAGAATTTATGAACTGGCTAATTAGTGTTTAGACCATTCATAAAATAGGATGATCGTGCGATGCTGTCGCGCATATAATTTACGATACGCGTGACTGCATCGCTACTAAAAGTCGCCGAGGACGGAGGGCCTTTGGTCTATGTAGGTATTTATGGGAGGTGTTGCAATTGCAACTATCCCAAATCAATGAGATGACGGCAAAGATAATGATCTTCGTATGTTTTCCTTCATGTTTTCCTGTTAGCCAACAAAGATTCAATATGTTTTTATGATATATTACTAATAATATCTAATCATTTATGAATAGAACGTAGCTATAAATACACGTGTATTTCATGGTTAACTATTGTCGATAACTAACGAAAGGAATTAGCGCCATTTAAGTAGTTAGAGATTATGTCACATTTCGAATTGTTTAGAGACAATAGCGCCTAATTAACTTTTTATCAACTAATATTTTTTTCTATGAGAGTTGCCAAGGTCAGTAAAAACTTGCATTATCACGGGTGGAAAAAGATGTCAATTTTGCGATTGTTTTTTTTTTCTATTATTGATAAGCTCGCGCGTGACCTCTATTTCACCTGGTAAGCGATGATGTGGTCGAAGATACAGCACGCTTGTCTAGAAGTAACCTATCCATTCCTGCCTTAAAAGCTATCAGAAAACAGACTCCAGGAGGGCATTTCCATCCTTAGCGGTACGCACATTGAATGTGCTCCTAAAACGTTTTGGGCATCAAGTTCAAGCATTGCATGCCTGGCCAGAAAACAAATTAGTTCTGGTTTTCAAAACTGAGAAAAGTAAAACAATTTTATTTCTTATTTAAAAAAGGTTGTAACTGGTGATAATTGATCTAAGTTATCTGGATATCATCATAGGCACCATTTAATTCGAAAGAAGTTTCTCCTCTTGACTACAAGTTGGTAGTGTCAATTTGCTTTCTGACCAATATATTTAGTCAGTAATGGTGATTATGATGCCCACTGCATCCTAATGCAGCATCATAATTACCATTACTTAATCGGAAAAATGTCCACTGCTGGAAATAGAGCCTCCTGCCAGGATCGTCACATCAT
The DNA here is from genome assembly GCA_958295575.1 of Leucania comma. Classification (NCBI taxonomy): domain Eukaryota; kingdom Metazoa; phylum Arthropoda; class Insecta; order Lepidoptera; family Noctuidae; genus Leucania; species Leucania comma. The sequence continues at coordinate 12,869,047 of OY282477.1, read as the reverse complement.
CTATATCCACGTCGCGCGACCTTCAGCAGGTCATTGGTTGTTTGAATACTGAAGTGGCCTTTCGGTGCGGCAAGCTCGCATTCTGTACTTTTGTTCTATTTTGTATCAGCCCCGAATAAAAGCATTTCTATTCTATTCTATTCTTTTGACACTGTTACCTACGTCCGTTGTTACTTGAGTTCGCAACCACACGTTTTCTTCATCCAGTTTCTTCTTACTTATGTGAGGAAATATTCATGGATATACTGTCTGCCTGAGGAGAACGGAGTGTTATGTCGGACGAGTTAAACACCAGAGTTCCTGTGATCGCTACCATGAGACGAGGGCCAGGAGTTTAATAAATGCACCCATACCTTTCATTATCCTTGTTTCGTACCTAGTTACCAGGTTCGTCAGGAGGTGCTCACCGCATAATATCAAAAACAAAGGTACTGTCCCGTGAAATCAACACTAGTGTACAATTCGAGGGTCTTGGCTATACGGATGGTGCGGGAATACCGCACGGTTTCCCGAGAAGCGGCAAGCCTCCTTGCTGGCCTGCCACCAGGGGATCTGGAGGCAACAGTCCTTGCACGCATGCACGATTTGCACGTGGACATGCAACGCCGGGGCGAAACTCCGCTGCCTGTCGCGGCATGGCGGACAGAGTTCTAGCGGGATCTCATGGAGAAATGGCGACAGTGACTATCGCAACCCAGTGACTTTGACATGCCCTCCTGCTCCGCCCAAGGTGGCCCTCCCCCCTCGCCTATCGTCAACGTCGAGCATGGCTTAGAGATTGTTGCTTCATCTAAAGCAATCCAACGCGATGTTTGCATAGCCAAGGCGAAAGAAGAGGGACACCTGAAAACTGTTGGCATTCGATAATACCGTGATTTACTCGAATATTTAATTTTAAGTTTTCGAGGAAAATTTTCGTCATTCAGAATCTCGGTTAAATGTGCAAGGCTTCTATAGATGTATCTTTAATATATGAGTAAGTACATTATAGAAGAACAAAATTCTACGTAAAATAGCAGATTTTAGTGGTCTTTGCTGGATTTTATGTTTTGATTTCTATAGAAGCCTCGATAATGTCCATTGTGTTTCCAAAATATCTGGAGAAAGATATGTTATAACATTATGATCACGTAAAAGTGGTTGTATGAAAATGTACCTCCGGTTGGCCGCTTTTAAGGAATCAGAGGGGTAAAAAGTCTGGGACCTCGGACGCATCGGCTTAGAGGCTCATGCGGCTAGTCGGCTACCCTACCACCCACCCTTGCACACCCTTGTTACTTTTAATACCTAAATGTTCGAAGAGTGCCATTTGTATACTTTCCCGCCAAATAGCCACTCGTAAAGACTATTTCAATGTGCCAGGTTAAGTTATAAGCTATGATTAAAAACATGTCTGCATCACTGGCTGATTCCACGCAAATTCTCAGAAAAGATTTTAATAACACATGCTTTTTGCTTCACACTTCTGTTATATCACAAAAACTATGCCAATGTACTCTTCGATTAGATGTAGTCTGGGAAACCCTCGTATTTTTGTTTACCACGATCTGAATGTGTTCTTAATTTAGTGCTTGACCTCGAACTTTTGAATGAGTGAACGATTGTGTTACGCTGATATGATAATTTTCGAATAATAACAACACATTCTTTGTTAATACGACTTTTTTGTGAGGTTCATTTAAAAGGCACCTTTTTTGACTTTAGTACGATATATTTTGACTCTAAACACTCTAAAAATAGATTACTACTACAAAATATGAACCGCGGGAGAAGCTTGGTTTAAAAGATTCTGTTCATTACACCTTACCATACCATGAGCGTACTAGGAACGTGGTAGGTAAAATATATTCTTTGTATTTAAAAGTATGAGACTGCCCAACGGTTTCGTCAGCGGCCAATACCGTTGCGTGTCAAGCACGGTGCGTATTGGTATTGGCAAAACCCTAACTAGTCTATAATATAAAAATGATACGCTGAATATGTTGCTAAGCGCAAATCTCGGACGGGTGGACCAATTTCGCTAATTCTTTTTTTGTTGTGTTTGTTATTGTCAGGAGAAGGATCTTAGGTAGGGTAGGGTAGAGTAGGGTAGAGCGGGAGCGAAACCGCAAAAGCTGGTCATTCAATAAAATCTATTCAGCCGGGAGAACGCATACAGGTACATTACAACGTAGTTAAGAAAATTACCGCTGACGTCGCAAGACATTGGCTAAAAAGATTAAATTAAAAACGAAAAGTAAGTAATAAAAATTCAAATATTAAAGTTAATATTAAAGTTACAAGTTATGACTTTAATATAAATTAATAACTTAAAGTTGTTATTTTTTACTTTTAGAGGATCTTTTGTAAGATTATATGAAGATATATGTACTTACTTTTTTTTATTACCAGATGAGAGTCATCATTCCCAACACCTCTTTCCCTACTTTCTACCGAACTTAACAACCAAATCCAATGAAATTTTGTCTCACCATTTAACTTACAACATTCCTTGTCTCCAGAACTTGGACGAGGTGCACATAGCTCTAGAAGTATGCCAGGAGCCGCGAGTGATGAACCCGAATGCAGCCGGGGCCATCCCAGCGCCAGGGAAGTACAGCTATATACACAAGGTAAATTCTTTTTTTTTATAATATAAACTAGTGCTTGACTGCGACCCCCCTTGATGATAAGCTGTGATGCAATCGTTGACGGTGAGGCGCACTAGTTTATTAGATGCTTATTCACTCTAGCCTTACAGACACCTAAATTATAATCGGACGGGAAGACCGCAGCTGGCAATTTGTTCCAGTTCTTCGATGATTGTATGATTATATTACACACCTTTGTTACCTGTTACATACACTGACAAACTCTCACCTTTTATAAAATAACAAGATTCTGGCAGCCACGAGCTCATAGGCTATGTTATTTACGTAAATATCAGGTATCCGCAATGCTCCTACACTATCATAAACGTAACACCAATCATACATTACATCTTTTTGAATTTTCGAAACACAGTTTACATACAGTTTCATTACAATGGCCTAGCGTCATATCCTTCCACCTTTGTCTTATCTTTGTCAACATCGCTGATGGCGTCTATACCATGGAAGCGTCGTAATGTAGCCACTTTATATAAATGTAATTTGAACTTCCTCTTTATATTTTTCATTTATGACTCAATGTAAAATTTATTTTCCCTTGTTCTACTCAAATCTATTTGCACATGATACCGTCACCAGTCCACGCTGAAAACCAGCGCCGTGGATTCGTGGCCGTCGAAATGGTCGTGTATAAATAACATGATTATTACAATTTCTTGTTCCAGGTGATAGATGGAATCTCAGTGGCTGTGAACCACGTGCAAATAGACTTTAATTGTGAAGCATTCACCAGCAGTGTTCAGGTAAGACTTGTGTACCTTAAATCATACAAAGCTCACTAGTTAATTTATGACTCTCTATAATTCCCCGAATAACGGGCATTATAGAATCATAAATTAACTAGTGTTACTTTACAGACATGAGTATCGATATCACACTATAGCCTATTAACTTTAAGAAAATAGTGATGTCATCGTTGTCACTAACATATACTCCTCCGACACCCAGTGCGAGTGTGGTGCTCCTGACCAGACGATGGCCCACTTATTAGAGTGCCCAAAGTGTCCCTACACCTTCACTTTGGAGGACCTCAAAAATGCCACTGATGCCGCTGTAAACGTGGCAACCTACTGAGCCCAAAAACTTTGAGGGAAAAGAAAACCATCGATATGATAAGAAGAACTAACATATACTTAAAATTATACAAATCTATTTATTCGGGGTATTATAGAAGGCCAAATTCTAATAAATTAAACAGTGTTATTTTAGAAACATTCTGAGTATCGATATCATACCGTAGCCTATACTCGTTAATTAAATAGTTACGTCATCGTCGTCACTCAGCTAAGCCACGCCCTATGATCAATCAAATCATAATAAAATAGAAAAGCGTGTTCTGTTCACATTGAATTGAAGTAAAAGTGAATGAATCACCACAACTCAACATTTGAACTTAAAGATGAAAAAAAAAACGGTAAATAAATGATGAAGATAAACATTGCTATAAAGCAATTTACGGAGGGGTTATGCTGAACCCACTCCTTCGTTTATTTTTCTTATAGATCTCAAGAGTGACAGTGGAGTCCCGAACGCCTGACGGTCGCAAGGGAGACCTAAGACTGACTAGAATCAAATCGCCTGACACGGGACAACTGCTTATTTTTAAGGTAAATACAACCTCGATGTCCTTGGATTAAGGTTCAATTTTCAAAATTATGTATAAAACATTTAACAATTTACAGGGTAAAACACTCTTCTCTTTTAATCAATTTCATTATCCATTTGGCGCATAATAATGAACCTTATATCCTTTCGACAGGAGTTAGAATGGCAAAGCGCCCGCATAGAAGCCAGAGCACACGGCGCTGCCAATGCCAATCTTCCACCTTTGCGACTATTATTGGGGAACACACACTGTCGAATTGTTATCAAGAAGAGATTGTCAGGTACGTGCATTATTCAACTTTCTTTTGATAAAAATAAGATTTGGATTAGAAAAGCTGATTCCTTTACACAAGATTTAAGTTACTCTCTCGGTCAGGTCCATTTAATATTTTACTCTAAAAAAAATTACAATGGAACTGAAAATAAAAGGATCATTAAACCTATTGAAAAACAATATAATTGTTCAATTCTCGGCGACAACCCTTAGAACAAAAAGGTGCATCCCTCACTGCGCTCGGGGTTCAACACCTAGAATCCTTCGTGACACAGATGATTCTGTGTGTTAAGGGGGTTCGGGTTTCTATATGCCCGTGACAAAAGGCACTAATTCCCTTGGTGAATAATCTATTATTTCCATTTCCCAGACTGCGCAGTAATAGGATCTCGTCTCGCGATATGTCCGGAGCCGCTGGCGTGGGCTCTGACAGACGGACAGATGCGCGCCATGCTCGCCTGTGCTATAGCGCTGGCTAAGCCGGTGCAGAAGGCCACTGCTGCTGCTACCAGAATCAAGGCACTGAGGAAGGTAAGACTACTATAACAATTTTTGCTCTAATTTTAAGTGGTTATTGTGTCACAGTTTGGCGGATATGGGAACTGGTGTATTTTAAACAACTCTGCTTTGTCTTTTTCTAACACGATATCAGGGAGTTACGGCATTGGCTGTGCGGTTGTTCGAAAGTTATCGTGGCCTTGAAACGCAAAAGACAACTGACTGAAAAAAAATCGACAGTCAAAGTAACTACAGGCAAAAAAGGTAAATCATCAAAAAAATCTACCGAAAAACAGCAAAATTTGGCAAAGTAAAAAAGCTGTAAAATTTACTTAACTCCAATTACTTTGTTTTTCCATAGAACAGCCGTAGTCACGTGTATTGTTATAAACTCTAAACCCAGAAACGGCCTGCTGATCAAACATTTTCTTTTGTCATTACAGATCGAGGAACCTCTGGAACAAATCTCCAGCAGATCAGCGACAGGCGAGCGAGACATCCTAGCGCGAATGTTCGCTAAGCACGACGTCAGAGAAACCTCGTACCATTTGCTCGCGCCCAGGATAGACCTGCATCTGTGTGATGACCCAGGATGTAAGTACAGCTACTACACGTGCGGGATAAGTTTAAGACCCGAGTTGCGGTGACGACGTGTTATCGCAGTTTTGTCATTTAGCATAGCATCAACCTTATAATGTTCCCATTGCTGGGACTCAGACCTCCTCTCTTGGAGAGGGAATGGGCCGTACGCGGGCCCAGTGCGGGTTGGTGGGTGATACATGTATTCGATCACACACAATGTTTTCCTTCACCGTTTTTAGAGCAGTACCTCTACCATGAGTTTTAAGCAATAGTATTCGTCGCTACTCGATATCGACGCCGTAAATATTTTGTATGGCAAATTTTGCAGCGCCTCTAGCGGTCACTTGCAGAACCAAAATTTGTCATACAAAATATTTACGGCGTCGATATCGAGTAGCGACGAATACTATTGCTTAAAACTCATGGTAGAGGTACTGTAGTTATAAATTAGATTACACAAAATAATGCACCTGGCTGGGTTTGAGCCCGCGTCATACAACTCGTAAGTCGGGGCCGTTACCACTCAGCCACCACTGCTCTCACACGGTGACATTTTATTTGTAAAATAAATTTTCTTTGTCTTCTCTTCTGCAGTGGGTAGATCAGAAAAACCTTCGCTCGCGAACGGTGGTGCTCTCCAAGTGACGCTGGTTAGCATGCAAGCAGACCTGTTCCCTTACCACAAGGCGTCCGATGATAGAAGACATTGGAGAGGATACAGGTTAGTCGTAGTATCTTCATCACCATCATCCAGACGTCCTCTGCTGGACATGGGCCTTCCCCAAGCACCGCAGTAGATTGGAACTGTGCTTTTCACACCCAGTGGGTTTCTACGATTCTCACCAAGTCATTATAGGCATCTGTCACACAGGTCTTGTACCCAGTATAGACTCCAGCTCTCACAAAGGATAGACTTTTACAAAACAGTATTAGTATGTTATCAACCTTTGTACCTTTATGAGAGAAACAAATAAATATTATTATTAAATATTATTCCCTTTATTTCTTGTATCACATATTTTTTTACATTTTTAAATATTTTTAACATACATATAAAAAAAAAAACATTTAAAAATATAAAAAATAGTGTTATTAAATATTATTATTATTATCTTTGGAAATTACATAATTTTTAAATTAATCATAAGCCATGACTGTTGTTTGGCTCAGCCATTAATTGACAGCTGGGCGGTAAAACCGAATATTTATAAATATTCAGGTCGACTTTGTTGCACAAGAAAGTATTATAACACTACCGGTTCGATTATGCCAATTCGTACAAGAACAGGTGTATAGCACGCGGTTATTCTAAGTATATATAATAATTATTTTTTGTATTTAATGAATATTGAGATAGATTAGATAGAGGAAGTTTGATAATGGTGCCAGTGACTGAAAAAATGAAAAGGAATCTTTTGTCTTGGTTCGGTATATATGTTACTAAAAGAATTATGAAGCATGTGAATGGATGAAAAGGCAAGCCAAAGAAATGATTGATGAATTATGTGGGAAGCGATATAAAAGATCTGGTAGTCAGAAATAGAAAAACGGATTGGGCCGACTCCAAGTAATATTTAACAAAGGCAGAAAGATAAATGTATTAATTCACCAAAGCAATACAAATACTTGTATCACTTAAGATTATTATATCATGATCATGTAGTTACGATCTTATACTTCCGCAAAAAATACATAACACAGTATGTTTTGAGTCGTATCTAGTAAACATAGGTTACTTTTTTAGTTAAACCTGAGGCTTTATCAACAAATTCACTGTTGATGCTCGCGACTACTTTATTTCTCACACTTGTAACTCCCGCCTCATATTCCCATGCACTCTGTATATTATATTTTACAGAGAAGCAGCAACGCCGCACAGTCAGTGGCTGTCACAAGCTCTGTCATCATTTTGTACCACACTACTCGAGAACTTAGACCCAAGGCCGCTTACACCGAGTATGAAGGTATGTAAAAAGTCATACTTGCATAATTCAATATCTGGTTACAGATATGACGATCAGAGTGGCTATACACCATTTCCTAATACGCATTTGAACTGACCTTTTTTAGTGTTGTTCAACCGATTTTGACTTCTATTTTATAGGCATAAGAATGGCATTAAAAGCATAAAAAGTGGTTAAAGTACCAAATATTTACTGCAGTTGCCATTTGTCATGAAAGCAACACAATAAAAATCAAAATCGATTGAACGTGCAGTAAAAAAGTTTTGTTAAACTGTCTTATCTTATTTCCAATGGTCTTAAAACAAACTCGCACTTAGCGCACAGAGTTCGGAATAGGTACGAGTATAGTAATATTAGATAAAGTTCGTGGAACTAAGTAACATAGGGTTGGTAATACCTCCTCTAAAATCCCGGAATCATAAAAACATGACTATTAAATACGAAGTCATTGTAACTTCATTGTTGATGAAAATAAAGTATTTAGCAAATAAAAAATTTCTATTGTATGGTTACCATTATATTTATCTGCCTTTTTAGACGAGTCAACCCGAGAAGCCTGAAGAACCAGTATCGAATGGTATCAAGCACAAGCAGGCGGCCACACAACAAAGTGCTTCCAATGCTCCGTCCACTAACACTACTACTACCTCACAAGGTAAGAAGCAACTTGTACTGCGGATTGCTCGAAAAAGTTACCGTGACCCTCGCAAAGGACAGCCGAAGAAACGCTGGATTTTAGTCAGTAAAAATCTGACAGCTGACACACCCTCTTGCTCCACCCACAGCGGGAAAGATCATTTGTTAACTTCCCACGTAAAAAAAGGCACCAACGTATTATTTCCTTTTGACCGCCATCGTCAAGTGAAAAAGCGGCAACTCGGCTTTTTCATCCTTGGGGCCATTCAAGTATTACGTAATTTTCATGTGATTTTGGAACATCAAGATCGTTCTCTTAAAAAAAACTGCTAACGTTATCACCATCCAGACCTCCTCACCCCCATGTCATCAAAAATAAGTAAAGCAAAGACCCCCCACTCCCCTATAGTGCCTACGTAATACTTGAATGCCCCCCCTTTCAGAAAGCATTTCAAGAGCCGGCTATCGTTGAACTTGAATATATTTTAAAAGCTTGTTGTTTTATCCAATGCAATACTTGATAAAGAGGCAACGCGAAAAAGGAGATAACGCAGCGAACGCTTTGTTGGCATTACATAATTCCGTCGTTTATTCGAATCGAATATTTCACAAAACTTGTTCCTGGGAAAATAATAGCTTGTAATTTGTGTTTACAGCATCGCCGACTAGGACACGCATCCTACAACAGCTCGGCAAGCTAATGACTACGTGCCTAGTACTTAGAATAGACGACTTCACTGTTTATAAGGTAAATATAACATAAATATACATATCTAGACTATGTTTTTGATTGAAATGATAAAAGATTAAGTATGCATAAAACTGTACAGAGTCAGCAATCATGGAATGACGGATGTTTTTAGAAAATAAATGTACATGTTATTGGTTAAAATTTTATATTGTCAATTGTGTCTGTAGTGTTGTTATTATGATTGTGTGTTTCTATGTATTAAATTGAAGTAAAAAGGCGTGTATATCGGTACTACCCTGTCACACAGAATTACAGTTTACTCGCAGAGGGAACACCAGATTGACATTCAACGGGTGGTAGCTGAAAATCATCTTCGTAGATAGATTAGGATTTGCCCAGCGTCTCGGTATACGCTGATCAACGGCCCATTCTTGCTTAGATGCGAAAACGTTAAAATTATGTTTCTTTTCGTTTTATTTTGGTTTATGTTTGGTTATGTCTTGTTATGTTTGTCTCTGCTGAGGCCGGCGTCAGAGAAGTAATAGACAACCTAGACAATTGTGTTGTCCGTTGTTATAAGGTCTAAAACGGTTATGCCCGATCCACACATGGCTTGACGGGGAAACTTGTTTATTTTTTTGTAAATAATAATTGTGCGTCTATTTAGGCAGAATTAACGTGTTTTCATTCTTCCTATTATTTTTTAAGCAACTTTTACCACTCACTAGAAATTACTCCTGTTCGTTCACAAACTTGTAAATCACATACACTAAACACCCAGACCCAAAACCACTATCAATAGGGCATACAAATATTGTGTCCGTTCGGGAATCGAAGCAATCAATCGCTGATAGACTGCACCTACTGTGCTGCAGTTATTTAATACAGCTGATTTGAACCTGCTAACCGGTACGCAGATCTAAAGACAAACGGTTGGCAGTTCCGATGCAGTTATGGCAACTGCACAAAAATCGTGATCTTACCATAACGTGTTCTGTAGGGCCCCAGCAGGGTCGAAGCCTACTGGGGCCAAGGGTTTGCTTCTGAAGGGAAAACTCATCTCTGGTATGAAAAGCAACGAAGGAACAGGAGTGGGTTTTTAGCCAGTAAAAGTCTGACACGACCTCAGGAGCTCCGATGATTATCCCACCTAAAAAAACCAAGACATGTTAAAATGTCAGTCGTTTTTTTTTATTTGTTATAAACTAGTGCTTGACTGCAATCCCTCCTGATAGTAAGCTGTGATGCAATCGTTGAAGGAGCTAGCGAGAAAGAGTGATGGAGCTTTACACCTTATATAGGTCCTTCCTTTTAACATTTCAGTTTAAGTCGTCACTCACAGTCACACACTCTCACAGTCTTAACGAGCTCGTAGTAGGACCTCTGAAAAAACCAGCCATTTTCTTCACTGGCACATACAGACGATCATCCATCCAAGGGTTGACATAAACAATTCGGTATGTTGTAGGTGTCGACTGGGTCCCGGGCGCGCGAGGTGCCTCGCCCGCTCGTGAGCGCAGAGAAGGCTACTCTACCGGGAGACGCTGGACTGCTTCACGCTGAACTTACATTCTTCTATTATCCTGGCGACGTGTGCTTTCCTGGTACGTATTTAAGTACTATAGTAACATCACAGTACGTTCGGCGCCCGAATTTAGTCAGCTACGCCCTGGCGTAGTTAGCTCATTTGTTTTATTAATTATATCAATAAGTAACATTATCCAAAGTCGCAAATGGAAAGAATTTTTAGAAACACGACTACTCTCGAAGAGGGCCGATCACTGCCGGCATTCGCTTGGGGATCAACGGGTTAATGCACCAATCTTTGAAACCAAAGGAACGCGCGTTCGGCCTTATCCGTACTATCTATAAAATATCAAGAACTGTACATGAATTATTGTGAAATGAAGTGGCAAAACGATAATATCGCAGCCTTACACTCGCTCGTGGAAATAAATATAAAACAGAGACAGAGAGCAGTGGTGGCCGAGTGGTAACGGCCCCGTACCCTTACGAGTTGTAGGTCGCGGATTCAAACCCAGCCAGGCGCATTACATTGTGCAAAACGGTGTGGGAAACCGGCATGCCCTGGAACCAAAAATTCGAAGACATGTGACATCCAACCCTCCCGCGCGCCTCAAAGAGTTGTCAGCAAACTGTAGGGGTCCAGCAGGGCCGAAGCCTACTGGGGCCAAAGGTTATGTGAGAATGTCACCACGGGCCCAGGGACAAAGGCAAGGAACGGAAAGGTAGGTTTTTAGTCACTAAAAGTCTGACACGCCCCACCCAAGGGCGGGATTTGTCATTGGATGATTTTACATACGTTAAAAAAAAAAAAACCGCACTTGGCCCGCGTGGCAGATTACGGCCTATTCCCTCTCCTATAGAGGAGGGCTGAGTCCCAGCAGTGGGAACATTATACTACGCTATGCTACACAAAACAGAATAATCCAAAATCTTTCTAGTCTTTCATATCGATTATTTTTGTCCATAGTACCGGCCCCAAAACTCTACGTGCAGCTATCACCAGTGCTGGTGTCCGTGGACGTGAACAGCGTGGTGTGGCTGGGCGCCTTCTTGCCGCACGTCGTGCCACGAGACCAGACCATCGAGGACGCGCCGCCTGCCTACATGGATGTGAGGATGGAGGCCATCATGCCCAAGGTAAATACTACAAAATAAGCAAAAAAAAAGTGAGATTAGACTACGGTATTGGAAACGTGCATAGAGTAGACGGTCCATTCAGATCTGCATGATTCTTTTCTCAAAAGACCTCAGACAATAATCTGCTTGATTCTCATATGAATTGACCAGTACATATATGAGTATTTCTCAAAATAAATGTACGTAACGAAATGGTAGTAACGAAATATTGTTACGAAATAGTCCTTAGATGTAACTAAATAGTAACCATAAGGCTGGTTACACATTGGCGAAATATTGTGAATGCTCTTCATTTATTCAATACGAAATATTTGTAAGTATGTACCCAAATACTTAAGGGGTTAGAAATAAAATAAGGGAGTAATCATTCATACTATTTTAATCAAATTATTTTTTTTTCCCAATCTTCAGAATTTCCACTCGCTTTTTCATCCGATTGCAGGCCTGTCTTAAATTTTTATTTCGTCGTTTTAATTGAGTATTTTCTTCAGTAAGCTTTTGTAGTCTCTCCTTTAGGATATTTGTATTATTTTTAGCATTTTTTCTTACTTCCAATGTGTTGTTTTGTTTTGTCGTAGAGTAGGCCTTTTTTTTTCTTTCAGCTCTTATAGCATTGGCTTGTCTCCACTTTGCTCGTAGCTCTTGTTTTTCTTCTTCTGTAAGAATTTCTTTTTTCTTTTTGATATTTTCTTTAACTTTTTCCAAATGTTTGACACGGATTTCCTCATATTTATTTGGTTTATCCTTTTTGAGTCGTTATCTGTAAGCTTTTTGCCTTTCGGCATTGGTTTTTGGCGGCATTCCTTAAAAAACAAAAGAAGTAATGCAGTTGTATATAAGCAGTTGTAAGTAATAACCAATTTGATAAGTCAAACCAACAAGTATAGTGGGCATCTCTACAGAAGTGTCATTAGCAAGAGTTAAGTATTTGTAACAATCGGTATAATTCTATTCTCAAGCGAATTGAAACAAAGCCGCGAGGTTTTTTAACCGACGAAAAGGAGGAAGTTCTCAATAGAACTTCATGTAAGTAATATCAGGGGTAAAAAGTTGTTAAATCACATAAAAACGTAATTTAAATTATTTCATTATTTTTTGCTGGTGGCACTTCTATATAGCAGATAATATCCAATCCTTTAGTTATTGACGCTCTATATATTTTTTTTTCATAAATTAAGTAGTGAATATTACTATGCTTAGTCAGGTTATAACAGTATACACTCAGCTTTATGTTGTACTTTTTCGTTACGTAACGAAATTCGTAAAAAACGTTACGAAATATTAGACAAATTGAGGTCAGAAAAAATATATTTATTGATAAAAGCTGTTACAGCAAATATAAAAGCTTATTAAATATTCGTACAACACGTATTACAAAAAATGGGTAAATGAAGACTTACCGTTCTATGAAAAATCGCTGATTTTACTTCCTGTCTCGAAAAAGTAACCCCACAAAACACACACGTTCTCACTGATTTTCACGATAGATGTAATGGCGGAGACGTCAAACCAATAGCCAATCAGAGTGAAGCTAGTGTTGTCCGTGTAAAAAAATTACGGAATCGTTCAGAAATCATGGGAAAGTAGAAATAAATCGTAACTAAAGAGTAATAACTAAATAGTAAATGAGAGCGACTCATTTTGTTTTTTTGCTTTAAATTGCCAATTCACTATGACACCCCATAGAAAATCAATTTGATACAGAAACTGCGATTACTGTAGAACGATGATACAAAGAAATTTACAATAATTTAGTTACGTATCGCATTTTATGAAACAAAAACACATGAAAAAGGTAGAGTGGCAAACAGGTTTTTGTATGAAAGGTAAAAAAAAGCTATTTTTAAAATATCGAAATATTTGATAATAAGTATGATTATAGCTATAATTCTTCGTTATCTTAAAGATTAATATTCATCCTACAAAATTGAGTGTGTGTTTTTTTTGTGTGATGATTTATAAATATAAAACTTTTGAACTGTTTCAAAGCACACTTTTTTTTTCAAAGATGTACATGTATTTTGAGAAATACTCATATCCTGTATGGACTTTTAAACTAAAGAAACTAACTTGTTTATGAGTGTACATCCAGGCCCGAAACAACTATGTATATGTAGGCCATACCAACATTTGCTCTGTGCGAGATTCGAACCAGCAGCACGCAGCGCAGCAGCTAATCGCTCAACAACTTCGCTAGCCGTGCCACCAGATCATTCATCAATTGTATCATTCAATCTAGAAGTGGATATTTGATATTTGATGATGATTCCAGACCACCAGTCTATCCAAAAACAATCGTGTTGCCCTGATACTGGGTTGTAATGGTCTGATAGGCAGCCGTTTCATGTAAAATATTGGTAATCAGCCGCAACCGATTTGGTTAGGAGCCGACTCCAACACAGTTGGAAAAAGTCTAAGGAGATGATGATTTTTTGATGATACTTACTTATGCTTACCATCAGGTGGGATCGCAGTCAAGCACTAGTTTATATGAAATGAAAAAAAAAATCTTAATAAATACACCGTTAAATTTTGATCGTTTTAATCCCGTGAAGGGTCGATCTGGTACATGAAACGCTATCGATTTGTAAAGAGAAAATTAAATAAAATAAAAAAATAACATACTTTTTTTAAAACTCGAATTAATTTATGCATGTACGAAATTCATTTCTTTAAGTGACCATCAGCTGAGCAGCGAGACATTTGAGTGAGAATGACAAACTCTAATCTCACACTGTAACTCTCAATATCTAACAAAGATATATCTTGTTCACAGGTTGTGTTGGAAGCGGGTTCTGAACACGTCTCCCAGCAGCGCGACCGTCCCAAAGAACTGCAGATTTGTACCGCCAGAGCTACGCTTACCAACGTCAGAGAATCTCCCAGAGCCAGTTAGTTTTATATTACTGTATATTTTTCTGTCTGCGACTTCTTTATTGTAATGGAATAGAAATACTTTTATTCGGGACAGACACAGCACAACGGTTACAAACACAAAATAATAAAGAACAAAAGCATAGAGTGCGCTGATTGTGCCCGTACCGAAACATTATTTACTTTTCTCCCATGATAAAATACTGTACAACATTGGATGAATTGGAACGCAGGCGTAAATAGAGACAAAATTTTGATGAGAATCTTCACATTAATTAAACATTTACTGCAGCATTTGTGGCCGAAATAATGACGGTTTGTTTTTTAATTTCTACTTTCAAGTAATCTGAAATATGTGATCTCATTTTTAGTCATTTCTCAAAACTCTTCGCCTGTACCTTTAGGCTATTCTGATGCCTTCATTTTCTTCTTCGTACTATTAAATAATGAGTGTAAATACCGATAGGCTATAGGCCATGTTTGTTGCAGACTCGGCCGGCACGCGCGCCGACCTGGCGGCCATCATCTCGGCGCTGCGGCGCTCCGCCCCGCCGCGCGGACACTTCCCGTGCGCGCACGACGACATGGACCCTATACATGAACAGTTCATACTGCACGCCGACAGTGAGTATAATGTTGCAGACTCGGCCGGCACGCGCGCCGACCTGGCGGCCATCATCTCGGCGCTGCGGCGCTCCGCCCCGCCGCGCGGACACTTCCCGTGCGCGCACGACGACATGGACCCTATACATGAACAGTTCATACTGCACGCCGACAGTGAGTATAATGTTGCAGACTCGGCCGGCACGCGCGCCGACCTGGCGGCCATCATCTCGGCGCTGCGGCGCTCCGCCCCGCCGCGCGGACACTTCCCGTGCGCGCACGACGACATGGACCCTATACATGAACAGTTCATACTGCACGCCGACAGTGAGTATAATGTTGCAGACTCGGCCGGCACGCGCGCCGACCTGGCGGCCATCATCTCGGCGCTGCGGCGCTCCGCCCCGCCGCGCGGACACTTCCCGTGCGCGCACGACGACATGGACCCTATACATGAACAGTTCATACTGCACGCCGACAGTGAGTATAATGTTGCAGACTCGGCCGGCACGCGCGCCGACCTGGCGGCCATCATCTCGGCGCTGCGGCGCTCCGCCCCGCCGCGCGGACACTTCCCGTGCGCGCACGACGACATGGACCCTATACATGAACAGTTCATACTGCACGCCGACAGTGAGTATAATGTTGCAGACTCGGCCGGCACGCGCGCCGACCTGGCGGCCATCATCTCGGCGCTGCGGCGCTCCGCCCCGCCGCGCGGACACTTCCCGTGCGCGCACGACGACATGGACCCTATACATGAACAGTTCATACTGCACGACGACATGGACCCTATACATGAACAGTTCATACTGCACGCCGACAGTGAGTATAATGTTGCAGACTCGGCCGGCACGCGCGCCGACCTGGCGGCCATCATCTCGGCGCTGCGGCGCTCCGCCCCGCCGCGCGGACACTTCCCGTGCGCGCACGACGACATGGACCCTATACATGAGCAGTTCATACTGCACGCCGACAGTGAGTATAATGTTGCAGACTCGGCCGGCACGCGCGCCGACCTGGCGGCCATCATCTCGGCGCTGCGGCGCTCCGCCCCGCCGCGCGGACACTTCCCGTGCGCGCACGACGACATGGACCCTATACATGAGCAGTTCATACTGCACGCCGACAGTGAGTATAATGTTGCAGACTCGGCCGGCACGCGCGCCGACCTGGCGGCCATCATCTCGGCGCTGCGGCGCTCCGCCCCGCCGCGCGGACACTTCCCGTGCGCGCACGACGACATGGACCCTATACATGAGCAGTTCATACTGCACGCCGACAGTGAGTATAATGTTGCAGACTCGGCCGGCACGCGCGCCGACCTGGCGGCCATCATCTCGGCGCTGCGGCGCTCCGCCCCGCCGCGCGGACACTTCCCGTGCGCGCACGACGACATGGACCCTATACATGAGCAGTTCATACTGCACGCCGACAGTGAGTATAATGTTGCAGACTCGGCCGGCACGCGCGCCGACCTGGCGGCCATCATCTCGGCGCTGCGGCGCTCCGCCCCGCCGCGCGGACACTTCCCGTGCGCGCACGACGACATGGACCCTATACATGAGCAGTTCATACTGCACGCCGACAGTGAGTATAATGTTGCAGACTCGGCCGGCACGCGCGCCGACCTGGCGGCCATCATCTCGGCGCTGCGGCGCTCCGCCCCGCCGCGCGGACACTTCCCGTGCGCGCACGACGACATGGACCCTATACATGAGCAGTTCATACTGCACGCCGACAGTGAGTATAATGTTGCAGACTCGGCCGGCACGCGCGCCGACCTGGCGGCCATCATCTCGGCACTGCGGCGCTCCGCCCCGCCGCGCGGACACTTCCCGTGCGCGCACGACGACATGGACCCTATACATGAGCAGTTCATACTGCACGCCGACAGTGAGTATAATGTTGCAGACTCGGCCGGCACGCGCGCCGACCTGGCGGCCGTCATCTCGGCGCTGCGGCGCTCCGCCCCGCCGCGCGGACACTTCCCGTGCGCGCACGACGACATGGACCCTATACATGAGCAGTTCATACTGCACGCCGACAGTGAGTATAATGTTGCAGACTCGGCCGGCACGCGCGCCGACCTGGCGGCCATCATCTCGGCGCTGCGGCGCTCCGCCCCGCCGCGCGGACACTTCCCGTGCGCGCACGACGACATGGACCCTATACATGAGCAGTTCATACTGCACGCCGACAGTGAGTATAATGTTGCAGACCCGGCCGGCACGCGCGCCGACCTGGCGGCCATCAGTGTGAAGTTTTTCGGCTAAAATGATGATTGATAGGGACGCGTTTGACCTCCCATCTCACCAGCTCGTAAGCGATGTTAATGTGTTTCTAGCCAGGGGGCCAGTTGAGCTAAATCGATATTGTTTTGTTTCACTGAACTCTACAAGGTCAGTGCTTTGTTTGTTCAATGTACTTCACGAATTTTCTGACAAAATCCAATGTACCTTTTTATATTATTTTATATATTATTACAATTAATCGCCTCGGCCATCCAGCGGAGCCCTCGGTTCTGTTACGTTGGAATACATAAAAATAATACTGATCATAACTTGTACCAATGTACCTCTCGATTCATGTATGAACTTCAAGGGAAATTTAACAGAAGAAATTCAGCAGGAAAACTTTGTCTATCCAGCAGAGCCCTTTGTAATTTGAGCTCCGAGGAGCATAACCTGCCTCTCTGCCTAGCGTTTGTGAACTACGAGAAAGCCTTTGATTCGATCGAGACTTGGGCTGTGCTGCAGGCTCTCCAACGGTGCCAGATTGACTATCGGTACATCGAAGTGCTGAAGTGTTTGTACGACAACGCCACTATGTCAGTCCGACTTCAAGATCAGACTTCGAAACCTATCCTCCTGCAGCGGGGTGTCAGGCAGGGAGACGTCATTTCTCCGAAACTGTTCACGGCCGCAATGGAGCATGTCTTCAAGGTTCTGGATTGGAATGGACTGAGCATTAATGTCAATGGCGAGTACATCACTCATTTTCGGTTTGCCGACGACATAGTAGTCACGGCTGAGACTACGGAGGAGCTCAGCACATTGCTCAATGACCTCGGTGGAGCTTCCGAAAGAGTGGGGCTTAAAATGAAAATGGATAAAACCAAAGTCATGGTAAACAGCCATGTAGCACCCACTCCTATCAAAATCGGAAACTGTACACTTGAAGTTATCGAAAATTATGTTTATCTCGGACAGACAGTCCAGTTGGGTTGATCTAATTTCGAGAAAGAGGTCGACCGTCGAATCCGACTCGGCTGGGCGGCGTTCGGGAAGCTGCGCGGTATCTTCTTGTCCAACATACAAGTATCACATTGTCTCAAGACGAAAGTCTATGACCATCAGTGCGTGTTGCCAGTAATGACATATGGATCTGAAACGTGGTCGCTCACAATGGGCCGGCTTAAAGTCACCCAAAGGGCAATGGAAAGGGCTATGCTCGGAGTTTACTTGCGTGATCGAATCAGGAAAGAAGATATCCGCAGGAGTACCACGGTTGCCGACATAGCAAGAAGAATCGCCAAACTTAAGTGGCAGTGGGCAGGCAGACATTGCTCGCAGAACGGATGGCCGTTGGGGTCGAATGTTCTGGAATGGCGACCGCGTACCGGAAGACGCAGTGTTGGAAGGCCTCTTACAAGGTGGATCGATGACCTGGCAAGAGTTGCGGGAATCCGATAGATGCGAGATGCACTGGACCGTTCATTGTGGCGACACTTGGGGTAGGCCTATGTCCAACAGTGGACGTCTTTTAGCTGATATGATGTTGATGATGACTCGTACGTGCAAAAAAAACACCATTGTTATGTATTACCAATTCACTTTTGAGGTCTTTACTATTACCAAATTTTTCGCGAGTTTTCTACATTTTATTTTAAATTCAAAATAATCGTAATGGTAGCTCATCATACTATCCTCATTGTGGGAAAAACTAATAAGCGCTTGGTGAGTTAAGATCAACAAAACAAATAAGTTATTCTGCGCTTTGCGCATCTCTTTTGTAAGCAGTCCGAGAGAGAGATTACGCTTTAGGTGTTGTAGTCCTCTTAACTGCATTTTTTTAATTCACAGATTTGGATGACATAGACCGCGGCACCGCCATCACTCCAGAACTGTTGTGGCGCGAAAACCGATCGGTGTGGTGCGCGAGAGTAGAGCCACTGTGGGCCGACTTTTGTGGCGCAAGAGCTACTAACAATAAACCTGCACCTTTGTTAGATGCTACACCTCTTACAGCTTGGGTAAGTAGCTTATACAAATGTGCATTGCATTTTTTTTTTTTATCTATTTAAAAGCAACTCAAGTATGGAACAGTTAATTTTTCTCGTGATTTTAGGGTAGTTTCATGGTATTCTAAAAATTGTTCATAATTATGAGTTCAATGTCTTTGTCAGCTTTAGGGTAAACTTACAAACTAGCAAATACAAGATGTAAGGTAAAATTACAAGTATCAACAAACTAATAAAAGCTTTAGGGTTAATTTACAAGTAACAACAAACAAATACAAGCCTTTGTCTCCATGAGAGTGATTACAGAACGCCGCCTACTATAATCCTTAGGAATCCGTAAAAGGAGTATTTCTATGAGGTGTATACATACTCGTATTTTTAACTTTCGAGCAACTGTTTTGTTATTATTGATCGACTTTCATATAAGCACATAATCATTTATTTATTAATATATCGCCACCTTGACTACCCACAAAACCAATTAGAGAGAGAGGAATTCATTTTTTTCTTGCAATTGTCGTCAATATTATTTTACACTAGTGTGGAAAATTTAATCACATCATACACAAACCCCTTGTCACCCAGCTATGTTTCGATGAAAACTTCACCCGCATCTGGATAGTCGCCCGCACCTGTGGGCTAGCAGGACTTCAGCTGAACCACTACCAGATGCTGTTCCTCATGAGACAGCTGGAGAGGATCTCAGAGATGACCGCCTGGCTCGCGCACGATGCTGAAAGGCAGCCCGATAATGAAGATGGGTAAGTGCTATAAAGTAATAGTTTATTGATCTCCAGTTGAACCATTACCTCATGCTGATTCTCATGAGACAACTGGAGAGGATCTTGGAGCTAACTGCCTGGCTCGCGCACGATGCTGAAAAGCAGCCCGATAGTGAAAGTGTCGCAACGACGCGTAAAGGGAGCCCGTTGGAGAACTCGGTTAAGTAATAAGGTTACGATTGTATTCCTCTAAATGTTAATACGTGAGACGACGCGTTTTAAGCATTTTTCTCATGCGAAAATATACTATAGTTGTTTTTAAAGTGAGCTTTTCAGTACCTAATTAAACTCATGCGTCCCTCAGTGCCACTGAGACCGCTTCATCACCATCATCTCAGCCGAAAGATGTCCACTGTTGGATATAAGTCTCCCCTAATTGTCGATATAACGACCGGTCTTGTGCCTCTCGTATCCATCGGATTTCACAACCCTAACCAGGTAATCGATCCACTTTGTGGGAGACCTGCCAACGCTATATCTTCTGGTACGTGGACGCCACTCTAGAACTTTTTGCCCCCATCGACGAGCAATATCCTCTGCCCACTGCCACTTAAGTTTGACGATTCTTCGGGCTGATAATAACCTTGATTCTCCTTTCACCCAATAATTTTGGAGGATTGAATTGACTGAAATTAAAAGGAATTAAAAATCCTCACGACGAGGTGATTTTTAATTTCTTTTTTTATACTTACTAAGTTAATTTAATTATTTCTGTCCAGGACAATAGTGGTGGGCATAGTGGTGCCAGCAGTGGAGTTAACGTTCGTGCTTCCCTCCAGCTGCCCCGGGCAGGAGTCTTCCAGGGATCTGGACAGCGTACCGCTCGACTCGTCCAGTTTACAGGACTTGAAGATGGGTGAGTGGGGCTTGCTTATTATTTAAATAGACATGTAGCGATGTGTACGGCGCCACATACGAACTAAACTACGGAATTCTGTACCTTGCAAGTCGAGTTCTCTGCGCAATTTGAACATATACAACAGCCCGACATCATCCCGAGATGGTGTTCTCAGTTTCCCGATCAGACAAAACATCCGTCTGATCGGAAGATCCTCTCTTTTCAACGGAGGTTTTAATCCCGCAGACTTTACACTTTGTTCCGAATACCTCCAAAAACACATTAGAACTGGATTAAAAAAAACAACTAATTATAGATAATTTTAAAAAAGTACACCTGATTTTTGAGAGCCTTCATTAGTTATTGGTTATTGAATCTACTATCAGTTACCATATAACCATAATTGTATCGTCTGTTATTAAATTCTGTGAATCAAAAAAGCCTACATAAAAAGAAACGCCGAAAACGCATAAAACGGGGATCATAAACGTAGGAATAGGAAGGCTGCTAGGCTAAATTGCACATTAAGTCTCCACAAAGTTAGTGCTTGGGGATGAACGACGACGCCGAAGTTGGCCTGGGAAGAGGTGGTTGGAGAAAAATACCTGGAACAGACCTTTGCCTTGCAGTAGGAAAGTAAAGGCTAAATCTTCTCTAATATATAAAATTTCCATGTCACAATGTTAGCTACCGTACTCCTCCGAAACGGCTTTACCGATTTTTACCAAATTTTATATGCTTATTCAGTAGGTCTGAGAATCGGCTACTATCTATTTTCCATACCCCTAAGTGATAAGGGTTGTTCACACTTAATTTTTTTTTTTTTTGACGAAATTTTTTGTTTTTATTTTTTTATAATGTGGCATTAAAAAATATTAAATAGGGTTGTATAAGCCTAAATTTTTACTTTTTTATTACCAACCCCGATTTTTTTAGGGCCGTTTTATTTTGTCTACACTAGAATTTATCTAGAAACTAGAAATAATTTATAAGGCAAAACAACGTTTGCCGGGTCAGCTAGTAAAAATATAATTTCGGTTGATTTAAATGAAAATAAGCAATCTACGAAATTGACATTCACTATACTTCTTTTATATTTGACAAAACATACATTTTTACCTAAGCAAGTCATAAACTGTTAGTCGTATGTCAAAGTCAAATGTATTTTTTTATTAGCTGTAGGTATAAAGTCAAGGCAAATAGTGTTAATTGAAATATATCGACTCACTTTGAGCTGCCTTGCTAGGCATACTCATATTGTTTGTCAAATGGTATGAGACTATGCTGGTACAGTGGGGGTTATAAAAATTTATCGTTGGAGCAGGGATGCCGCCTTTTATTCCTATGGGGCTCCCTGGTTCCATCCGAAGTCCTATCCGGACCCTGGCTGGTCATAGGTCGAACATATAATTTGAATTTTGCTGGTTAAACGTACCTAGAGATACCTACCTTACTCATTTCGGCAACACACACAAAAACAAAACTACAGACAAAAATAAAACTTTTTTTTTTTATATACACAAGCCATTTCCCTCTCGCCTTTTTATCTTTACTATTTAAACATTCTGTTATTTTTACTTTAAATTATGTTCTTTCTTATTTCTCCATGTATTTATTTTCACGTCTTTCGGTGGGCAGAGCACCAAACTGTCTCTACGCTAGGCGCGTCAACGCCGCTTGAGGAAAACTGCAGTAAGTTTTGGGTTCACAGATAAATATGTATCAAGTAACCATTGGTTTTGTATTTTCCATGTTATGTGTGTAACCAGCACTTGCAATGAATAACACAGTACATTAAGATTAAAAGAGAAACTTTAAAGTGGAAGTTCCGGTCTTGAGCGTGGCCTTGGTGTCAATAGATGGCGCTAAACTCAATATTTTTAGTTTATTCAGTTTTTATGTATGGGAGCAATATTTATTTATACAAACTTTATTATGCACATAACACTGTACAAAGGCAGACTTAATGCCTTAGGTATTTTCTACCAGTCGAACTTAGAGTGGTGCAGAAACTTAACATGATAGGTGCAACAAATAAATAGACAAACAGAAAAGAAATAAAATATACAATAATCAATACATACTTAGATACGAGTACATACATATAAATAAGCAATGTTCTTGTGAAAAACAAATCCAACCAATCAGTGCTGTGATTATTCTGCCAACCTTATTTAGGCAAGAAAATTATGTTTGCTAAAATCTAACATTGTACTTTATTGAACTTGGTCAAATTATTGCCCGAAAATTCAACTAATTTGCCAAAAACACATAATGCTACTCTAATAATAGTCTTTATGTAATTGTATTTTTAATGTTATTTTAGGAATATTTATTGGATCAGGTTGAATTTAAGGCAATGAATTTATAAAAATAAATCAATAAAATTTTATGTCCGATTTAAGTAATTACCATTTCCTTAACTTAATAATGCTTCCATTCACTAAAAATTAAATAAACTAAAAATGTTAAGTTCAACGCCATCTACTGAGAAAATGACCACACTCGGGTCGTAGTTTTTATTTTATGGTTACTTTATTTCACATAAGCCAAGTAAAGCTAGTCCACAGCCACAAAAATCACTGTTGAATTTGTCATACCCATGCTTGCGCAAAAGCAGTTGTTGTGTGCCAGCACTTTATTTTATTTTACTTCTTTTTCATATGAACACACCTTTGCTTTTTTTATTAATTATTTTTCTATCTTGCAACATTTTAAACTTTTTCTGTAATGCAGCTGTCTACTTACTAAATAATGAAATTTTACGCCAACGAGTTTCAATCATAGTGCTATTGATGTTGAAGATAATATTGGAGATTTTTCTAAGAGCTAAAATAGTAGATTTTGGCGGGTTTTTTTCAAGTGAAGTTCAGGGGTTGTTTTAATTATTCGCAAATTGGATGTAAATTGGTGTAGTTTTGAAACAGGAAAAATAACTGTATTTAATGACAATAAAGACTTTTTCTAAAGGACTTAGTAACTAGGTCAGAAAATCTCAAAAAAGATGATAAAACTGTTTGTTTGTTGAACGTAATGCCTGAAAGTACTGTTCTGGTTTCGACCTAGTGACATAGGATGTATTTAATGGTACTTCCACAGCTTTCAAATATTTTTGTTAACACTATAATCACAAACTGCCACTCTAAACCACACTTCCTCTATTTCCCTCTGAAAAAAAAAACCGTAAAAACTAACGTGCGCAAATCCCAGTAGGTTCCGAAGCTACCATGGCGCCGTCGATGTTGGACCGTGACAGCGGCGTGTTAGCTACCACGTCCGTAGAGGTCTACCAGCCTATCGTCATCGAGGAACCGCCTCCGCCCAGCCCGGGGATGAGTTTTGGAGGTCTGTATAAGTTGTTTAATTCTCCCTGCGTACATTCTTGCAGCTGCTGCAGCGTTTGAAAGCGGCAACGTCACAATAGACGGTCACCTGCTGAAAGCGCTGGATTCACATCACTCTTGCTTGAACATTGTACGTATGGTGGTCCACATGCGTGCAGCTGTTTCAACGCTCAAGAGTGATAGATAGAGGCATGGATCTTGAGCGCTGATTTCTACTTGTGCAGAAGTAAGAAAGTCTCTCTAAAGTATGAAGTGAGACGTTGGGGCGAGGAGTGCAATTCTTGTATACTGACTCCTGTTACACAGGTACCACCTAGCTCAGGAGTCAGGGCTTCAATTGATTATGTATCAACCTATTTATGTCAATAAAAACTTTATTATTATTGATTGGCTCGCCGATGTGTACGATGTGCAAAATGATCTCCGCTTTTTCGCCGAGCCGAGCGCTCAAGATTCGTGCCCAAATTTGACCAACTGGTACTTTACTAACTGGAACTTTACCAGCTGGAAGCGCTAGATTTACATCAGTGTAAAACGAGGATAGGTACGTATAGTTGTCCACGCTCCTGTTGCTGCAACAACGCTCGAGTGAGATAACGTCCTGTGGTGCTATTCTCTAAGAAAACGCAGCGCTGCCGCAATGTCGAACACCCAAATAGGAAATATTGGATTGTCACCCTAATGTTCCTATACATTGGATTGTTAATTCAATGTATCCTATTTGTATGTTCGACGTTGCGGCAGCGCTGCGTTTTCTTAGAGAATAGCACCACTGGTTGGCTGGGAACAGATCTCAAAAATAGATAAAAATTGAAAAACAACTATGTGCTATGTGCTATATGATAGCTGTTTCCTTCATTTCAGAATTTTCCGATACGGACTAAGTTTACCTTATTAAAGGCCGATTTTTCAATCATCAGTTAACTTCTATCTGAGGAATAAATATGGTGGTTTGACATATTTTCTATACAAAAGTTGTCAAAACGTCAAACATATTCTTCAGATAAAAGTTATCTGGCTATTGAAAAATCGGCCCTAAATACACTATGATAATTTGGCCAAGACATAATTTTCCAAATCTTCCATCCTCCAGGTTTCACTTCTATGCGTCGGGGCTTCAACTCTTTAGTAACATCTATAGACAGCGCACTAACTCGTGACGACACGCGAAGCGACGCGGCCTCCACTGCGAGCTCCGACAGCGACAGATATGTGGTGGTCGGGCTAGCTGCCGAGTCGCCCGATGACGCTGATATGGCATTTAGGTATGCTACGCTGACCCTTTGTCACAAAATAAATAGATACAGAAAAAACACACAAACACAGACATATTTTACGTATAGCGAGCGCATGCTCAGGCGTTTTAATTCATCGTAAGAAAACGTATATGCGTTTTCGCTCCATAGTTTTTATAAACTGCGTGCGTTAACTCCATCGTTGGCGATCCAGTTAGTGTCAAATCACACCGAGACACGACGCGATGCGACGCTGCGCGATAAATGACTTAAAATATAAATTTATTTACTACACGAAAAGATACACATTTTTACGTCACTTTTTAGTGTGAGCTGACCTTAAATCTTGTTTTAGAAATAAGAAATTTGCTGGAGAGTTCACGCATAAAAGTAAAAAAATCTTTCAAACTCCCAGCTTAAAAAAAAGTATCTCCATGACATAGTCCACTTGGCGCGCACTGTTCCCATGCCCCTCAAGGAGTTGTCAGCAAACTGTAGGGGCCCAGTAGGGTCGAGGCCAAATCTGGGGCTCTGGGGAGGTATGAAAATGGATACCAGGGCCCTGGATCCAAGGCAGGGAAGGAACAGGTTAGGTTTTTAGTCAGTAAGAGTCTGACACTATTTCCCGCTCCGCCCAAGGGCGGGATTTGTCATTGGATGATTTTACCTACCATAAAAAAAAATGACATAGTCCACTTGTGGCCGAAATTCAAATCCAATTTGATCAGCCGTTTGAGCGTGACGGAGTCGCAAACACACAAACTAACAGACCTACAAACAAACTTTTGTCTACTGTACATGATCATCAGATATCGAAACCCAACTGAAGTTTCAATCCAATTTACCCCAGTTTTGGAACAATAAATTAACAAAAATGTTAACTACCTGGTGACCTTGTTTTTCGTGGAAATCAAGTTATTGTTCCCTCCACAGAGAGTTCGAGCACGGTCGTGCGTCAAGCGGCGTCAGTGGCGTAGAAGTGGCCGCTGAAGTCGTGGAGCGATCTTCTTCCCCAAGCGACCACTCCGTTACCAGCTCCTGTAGGAGAAGAGATGTCGTATGTACACTTAGAACTTAGAAATGACTTTCTCTCAATTATACCTATGTTATCGCCACATATTCGCTAAGCAGCGCAGCGTTGGAAAGCCTCCCACAAGGTGGACCTATGACCTGGTGAGAGTCACGGGAATCCGATGGATGCAAGACTTATAGGACTGATCGTAGTGGCAACACTTGCGGGAAGCTATGTCCAGCAGTAAACGTCTTTCGGCTAAAATGATGATGATGATTCACTAGGCAATAATGTCGCACAATGCAACAACCAGTAAGAACCCAAACACAAAACTGCGATGCAACGTCGCAACGTAAAAATATGTGAGCTAGCACGGCGTATCGCGAGGACTTGCGAATTTGTTCGAATAAACCTGTACCGGGGTTTTGCCGCACAAAATCGCATCGCAGGTCATCACAGTTGCGTAGGAGCCATAAAGTTGAAGGAGTGTGGAGTTTTAATAAAGTCGCCGAGTAATACAACAAAGACTCATCAACTAGTTATTTAAGTACCTATGTCGTAACAACTTACAGCTTTCTACCGAAAGGAAGTTTCTGGAATTTCCTAAAAGATCTCGTCCAGCATTTAATGTATCAACAACATCCACATAGTACCACAGCTGAACATGTCATTTATTTGTATGTAATTAAAATTTCTTCTGAAGATTTCGACGAGTACTTGGCGCGTCAACAACATCCATATAGTGCACCAGAGCGGTGGTGGGAGCTCCGCCCTCCGACTCGCCGCCGACGACCTAAAGACCGATGAGTGTAACGCTATACCCTGGGACGAGTTCCAGGTGAGTTTGCTGTTGAAAAGGGGGTTGAGGGGGCTGGTGTTTGTGTTGGAGCTGTTTGAAGTTGACTAAATTAAATTCAAATATATTTCGGTTGATATACGCTATTTCACAGTCATTCCGATTATTCACGAATATGACTAGAAAGCCTACAGTTGCCTAAAATCCGAGGGTATACTGAGATCGAAATCTTCATTTTACTTGCTATACTTTATCAGTCAAATCTAAACAGTTTCAAACAAATAACTCTGTGTGCATATTTAATAAATTGTACTAAAAATGTCAGTGAACACACATCGAAATACAATTAAATATTCTGAATACAATTTAATCAATTACTCGATATCTTTAGTACATTTTTTGTGTTCCAAACATCATACACATTCACTGGTTTTATATGTTTTCCACACCTATGTTTGACAGTATTCAATATTCTTACTGTAATGAGAAAAATAAAAAAATATACTAACATTATCCAACATCTTCTATACCTTTTTACAAGATTTACTAAGTACTATTATTACCTACAAATCATTTAAATATTTCAAGGAAAAATACAAGTCTCACAGAACACAATATTTCGGTAACTTCAGGCAAAGTTACTTATAATAATATTTACGTCTAATAAGCATGCGTCGATATTTAAGAGTCCGCATTATTATTTATTTTCTGACCTTACATCTAATGATAGACTTCTTAGGTAGAGGCAGTGTCATGGGTATGTTAAATATTTTATTTAATTAGTAATAGTAGTCACTGTATACGCTTTTAAAAATTATGTTAACACGTTATTCGCCATGTCGGACAATGATGACCGTCAGTAAATGTTCCATTCAGGCCACGTCGGGCGACGGTGACCGCCAAAAAATTATTTACTTCGACTTGCCAGTTTTCAGGATTAGTCTCATGCGCGTCACATGACAAAAAGGGCGTTGCGTTAAAAACATCAGAGTGTCTGAAAATATGACCCGCGATGTGGCGCTATTGAAATAATTTTTACGGTTCAGGCTACAGCGTAGTCACGTGCCCGCCAGATGTAAATAAGTACCATATTCAAGGATTTGCGTAGTCGAGTAAAAGTTAAAACTTCGTGTTTAAGGCGGTTGCTTAATTCTTTGCTTTATTTAGACTGCGCCTGTAGGTAAAGCAAAAAATAAGCAACCTCTACTATTCACACTGGACTGGCTGCCGTCAAAGTGCATTTGTGACTGTTTCATATTTGCCATATTGGCGCTGTCGACCGTTGCGAGTGTTTACGGTACTAAAACTAGTAATGTCGCGCCGAAAACAATATACACATGTCCTCACATAGGTTTTATATAATTGCAGAAGCCAAGAAAGAATACAAAAATACTTCAGAATACACTTCTCTGCAGCCATTTGCATTATATGTCAAATTAGTTCTCTAGACGCTCGCGATTGGCGCTTCAAATAGGCACGAAAAATTAACTGTCAATCATATGGAACAGCCTGTCTAGTGGTATTCATCCGGTTTTTGGTTCTTACGTCTAGGCAACATACGGATCTTTAAATATTTTTAAAACTTCTCTTTGTCAACTAATTTTAAAATATTTTGGTGAATGTTCAAAATCTGCAAAATAAAATATAAAATGCTAACATTAATTGTAAAAGTATGAATCTATATATTTAAAAGCGAAATACCACTCACTGATTAATAACGAAATTTCAGAGAGTGTAACACCTACAAACTTAAAATTGTGCAGGTAGGTTCCTTATAGAGTAGACACCCGCTAAGAACAGATTTTACGAAACTGGGTAAAGTTTCGTAAGTCTAAGGGGTTAAAATGGGGGTAGCACGCGGGCGAAGCCGCTGGCAGAAGGTAGTATATCATAAATAGATCTACACTGTGTCATACTTCATCCTTTAATTTGATATAATAATGTGAATAAAGTAAAGCTTATTGGTATTTTTATACGCAGTCATAAGCAAGTGGCTGCTATGTTAGTATGATGAATTACAGTTTAATGCACAACAGCTCGAAAACTCAAATCATAAAAAAAATATGTAATACCAATAGAAATATCCCACGAAAAATTAAAATAAAGAATTGATCAGGTGGATGAGCGTATACGTCGACTCATATTGTTCTTGTATTTTCCATGACGCTGCCTCATCAGATTATGTGCATGACCGTATCATCACAATCATTGTATTTCGTACCCAGTAAGGTGTATCGCTGTAATACTAAACTATGTTGATAAGGCTTCGGGTTTAGGAGTGAGCGATAGTGGAGCGACCGTTTTGTAGCCCACTTTAACATTCGATGACGTAAAATAATAATTACCAACCATTTGATAAGTCATTTTGCCACCTTTTTTTTTACGAAAGTTTTGTTGCAAAACAGTTGAAGTTTAATTAGAAACACTGATTCAAAATATTAAAGTCAGTTTCTATTCATAATGGTAACTTTTCTCCAAAGTCAACAAACGTGGTTTTCTAAACTATAATTTTATCAAATGACCGCTATTGTTGCCAGACAGTAGCTCAACTATTTTGCCAAACAATCGCTCAACTGTTGCCAAACAGTAGCTCAACTGTTGCCAAACAGTAGCTCAACTGTTGCCAAACAGTAGCTCAACTTTTGGCAAACAGTAGCTCAACTGCTGTCAAACAGCAGCTCAACTGTTGCCAAATAGTAGTTTAGCTGAGGCCTAACAGTCGCCCGACCATCGCTCATTTCAAAACCCGTCCTCAAACTGGAATGCATCCATTTTATCTCTAACTATATGTGTCTATGTGTGTTTTTTCCTCTATGGCAATTCCCGCCCGCTCGGCTATCGTGAAACGAAAGAACCGTCTCAAGGTATTTAACATGCGATCTATAGATCTGATCTATAGACAATTTGACACGATGTAGTGGTATCATTATGTTGAGTGCCCATAGATGTAGAGGTTATGTGTCGTAGCCAAGGGGGTTTGTCTGTGAATGAGTGAGTGAGACGAAAGATGTTTCTGTCACTCTTTCGGTTTTTTTTTTTTGTTAATGTGCTTGTTTTTGGTTGTTAACCTAAATGTTTACGAATAAAATCTATGTAAATCTCGTCATATGAATGGTTCTGTTAAGAAATCTATTGTGCACATTAAACAAAAAATATACATTGTATATTTATCAATTAAATCTTGATTTTTTTTGATTAACTTGGTGTAGGACTTGGTCCAAAATTATTGAAAAATGTGTCCAATCTTCAATCACTTCAAATGGTATCTCTTTTCACATTTTTTTCAATCAAAACACAAGCACATTTCTTCTACGATATTTTTTGACCAGAAACATCTTTACAAATGCTTCATTGCTATCTGTTACATGTCCGCCATTTTAGCTTCGCCAGCACCAACTGAGGGCACAGGTAGGATGCATTTTGCAGCCTAGTTTGTTTCTCCATGCC
This sequence comes from Leucania comma, assembly GCA_958295575.1. Taxonomy (NCBI): domain Eukaryota; kingdom Metazoa; phylum Arthropoda; class Insecta; order Lepidoptera; family Noctuidae; genus Leucania; species Leucania comma. The sequence goes on along the minus strand of OY282477.1, from coordinate 12,838,311 downwards.
ATGTTGTCCCAACCTTGGGTGTCCAACGGTTGAAGCCAATGTGACCCGCATTGTAAAATTTCTCTAAAATCTTTACTAAGTTGAAAGCTATAGGCCCAAGCACATACTCACTAGATGGCGCTAAACTCAACATATTTAATTTATTTGTTTTTTAGGGGAAATGATAGTACAGCGCAGTGTTGTTCGAAGTTAGGAAATACCATTATAAACACAAATAAAAATTAACACGTCATAGCCGCCGTCTACTAGCCACCGTAGACGTGGGCTTGTCGAAGACGAACAAAACGTAGCTCGCTGTCTGAAGCTAATCCGAGTCCTCGACGGCACGTAGTGATCCACGTGTGCCTCAAAGATATGTCAGAAAATTATCACCTTAAAAAATAAAATAAAAATAAAATATAGATGTGCGAGTTTAGACAGCGACATCTAACGTGAATATAGCCACGCTTGGACCTGTAACTTTCAACATAAATCATGTTACTGAAAGTTGTACCAAACTAACAAAAAAGAAAAAGAGTGTATAACATTCTGCACAAAAAAACCAGTATATTTATATGTTATTCTTATTAAGTGTATCCTAGTATATCTCTAAATGTACATATTCCAAAACTAAAATGCCATATCAAAAATATCGATCTATTGACTTGTTATCTCTTCTAAGCTTTTGCATGAAACACAAACAGTTTGAAAACAAAAAGATTTGCACCACTTGGAAATAAATAAAATGACTACTTTTTTCGAAAACTTGTTCATAATCTACTCTTTTAAGAGAATTAATTTAATAATCTATTGTACGCGGCAAATAAGTTGAATAATTAGCTGGGGTTGCGCGCGGCCGCCCACTTCGATTGAGACCTTAAAATCGGTAACTGCGCATACAAGGTCGACCGCCATGATGGTTCAACTTGTGTGACGAGGATTATAGCCGATTTTCGGAACTCAGTCGGGGTGGGAGGCTGCGCGTAGCCGTGTCAAGAGATTCATTTTATTTGCTGTGTACTATACCAAAATTGTTATGACTATGTCTTCATCACAATTCTTGTCATTGAAATGAACTTCGTTATAAAGTGGTGCTAAACTTTTATCATTGTGTGTTTTCTATATGTAGCATGTCCGGCACAATCCTTTCATCACCATCCACACTTAGTGTTGTAACCGTATTTGTGACGTGATCCACTTTTTCTGACTTTTTCAACAATGTCCGATTGTCTGCTGATACTCTTGAACGTGATTTTTAATTGAAATCCGTCTTCTATCTCTGATTCTGAATTGAATAATAGCCTACTGCTATTTCTTGGGCGACTGTACTAGATATCAACTACCATTAAGAGAGCCAATAGAATCTTTATCAAAGAAAATATGGAAAAAAAATGTCACTGGCTTCATTTTTTATTTTATTCTGTCAAAGTTCCATAATTCAAAGCAAACGTTCAGCAGTATCTATCTTTCCCCTCAAAACCTATTGTCGTCACCCTCCCTTCCTCCCGTAACGAGTCCCTCTGAACACAGAACAAGTTCTCGATGCGGGCGCGCGCGTGGACTGAGCCGCCGGTCGCAGAGGGTGACGAGTTGGTGCCGAGAGACGCGCCTCTGGTCGCAGCTAGGCTTGTCAGGACTCAGATGCCAAGGGAACCCGAAACTACGGTATGTACATCAATAAATAATATTCCACAACTATCACACAACGCCATCTAGTCCCAAACTAAGCAAAGCTTGTGCTTTGTGTACTAGACAACTGACAAACATACTTACATATTTCTAAATACATACATATATATTATATAAATAACATCAAGATAACAGCACAAATGATTATGGACATCACAAAAAGATTTATCTTTGGTGGGAATCGATCTCTCGGTCTCCGGCATACCAATCAGGGCCACTAACCACCACACCAACCGGCCATATAATAGCGAAAATTTTGGAAAATACTTGCTTCATGGTAGAACCTACGCAAAGCTCGCCCTCTAGCGTGGGGATTGGCATAATGAGAAGGACCTATACTCAGAAGTGGGTTCCAGGCTACGGAAGATACTGGAAATGAGATGTCTTTTTTTGCTTTTATTCAATTGATTGAACTCAATTGCTTGCAGTTGAAGGATTTATATAGAATCCAGGGCTCGCGTACACGATCCCGCCACCGCGCCGCTACGTCGTGCATATGTTCGCCACCACACCGCCACCGCGAGTGCTACGCGTGTGCTCTTCGCAGCTAGCAATGTGTTACTAACAACTTTATAATGGTATGGTAAAATCAACCTGCTCGGACGCGATGGTGACACAGCATAACGGCGCGCTCGTGGCATCGTGTACACGAGCCCTTATAACGACAAAACCTACTAAATGTCAACAAGACCAGGTTTTGTACTACAACCTCTGACTTCATGCGAAGCATCCATGGAGTCAAAGGAAACTGTCGCGCACATGGTCATCGAGTGCACAGCCATCAGTGAAATACGAACACGAACCTTGGGAGCGTCGAATTCACTCATAGACGCCTTGAGAAAACTGGAAAGACTAATCTACTTCTGGAGAGAGAAGGGCTGTTTGGAATGAAGGTCGCCATGGCACTCGCACAATGGCCCACCAAAGACTAAGAGCGGAAACCAGACCACAAAGACAAGATATAGCATTTAGATGTTTACATCAGTTAATATAACTCCTTTTTCCCTCAGGGTCTAGCACCTTTCGAAGAACTGCTGGAAGCTCGGATTCGTGACCTTAGCATAGCTCTCAATATGAGCACTGCTTTAGCACTCGCTGAACTGATTGAAGATGAAGTGGTCGTGCCGCCTATGCCGCTTGAAGTAAGAAATATATTTTTAATTTTGTCTAATTTGATCAATAACCTTTCTGGTCACCTGACAATATTAAAATAATAGCGAACAATTAAAGTATTTTAATTGTAACTAATGTAAAAAGTGGCGCAATTTTGCGTACAACTATAAAGGAAGCTTATGATCATGTACATTTATAAAGCTTACAATTTTCAGTATTACCTAAGGAATACAATTACTAAACAAAAAAAAATATTCTGAATTAATGTTGTTCCACTATATTTCCCAAAATATTCACTACTCTCAAAATGGTGAAGGAAAACATCGTGGCGAAACTGGCATGTCCTAGAACTAAAAATTCGATGACATGAAATTACCAACCCGTACTGGGCCCGCGTGGTGGATGCCCTTTCGTAGAAACGAGGCCTGAGTCCCAGCTGTGAGATCATTATAAGGTTGATTAGGGGTCATTCATGTATTACGTTAGCACTACTGAGGGTGGGGGCGTCTTTGCTTTGCTTATTTTTGATGCCATGGGGGATCTAGATGGTGATTACGTCAGCTGTACCTATATTTTATATTTTTTTAAAAGAACGATATTGATGTTCCGAAATCACATGAAAGTGAGTAGGTAAAGTAAAGGGGATTTTTGCAAAAATCTGCTTACGTAATACTTGACCGGCCCCATAGTTAAGTGTATATATATAGCTGCAGGATTTTTCGATAGTGTCACGGCGGAAGGCAAGGGGCAACTGTAGGTACATGGGTTGGCTTGAATCAATAAAACTTTGACACTCTCTCCATCCAGAACACAAGAATTTATTTGAGGATTTCCTACACTAAAAAAAAAGATTAATGCGTTACTTGTTTTGAGGTGGAAAATAATGCTATGACTTCACTCGCTCTAGGTTGGAGCGAGAGTGCGTGTTAGATATTTACTGACTAAAACGCAACTGTGTTCTACAGTTACCTTTTGCGTTTTAGGGCCAAGACAAGATCTTCATGTAAATATACATTGTGGAACTGTTATAAAGTCAGAATATGTAAAACTAATATGAATTTTACGCAAGAATTAAAACAACAATCTTAGTTAATAATCTATATGCTGCGTTATTTTAGTTTTTTTTTGTTAAAATATCGCAGCATATGCTGAGATAGGAGCATTTTTGGCCTCGCACAAGTCTTCTTAATCTTTAAATTTTGTTTTCTTTTATTTTTTGTGCGAGTTTCAAATAAATGTCCCACCACCCACAGACAGATCCCACCTTAAATACCATCTCAATTTCCCATCCCATAATACCCATTTCTATTCCAACTCCTTCTCTTTTCATGCGGTGCGACTGTGGAACTCACTTCCAGCTAAGATCCGTGACGCTAAAAATATATCTGTCTTCAATAGCTTTTTGAAAAAAAACATTACCTCTCTACTATCTCGTAAAGTTATATTTATTAGGGATATATGTATTATTTTAATTTAATGTATGTATAGTATCTATTTTTGTGTACACTTATTTACTATAATTGATTTAATTTAGATATCATAGTCTATTTTGGTTTTTCTAAATTATTTATGCACACTGCGTCTACATCTCTCATCCAACTCTCCTGTCGCAGGTCTGCTGGAAGAAATTTCGCTAGAAATAAGCAGTACCTTTGTACTCTTTTATCTGTATTTATATTTCTTGTTGTTAAGTGTTTGTGTGTACATAAATAAATAAATAAATGTTTTTTCTTTCTTTCTAGACGATAAACTATTATGTCAATCTTTCTACTTCCAGGTCCTAATAGAAAACGTAAAACTCCACCTAATAGAAGACCGTCCGAACCGTTCAATTTCATCCCCTCCCCCACAGCCCTTAGACATAGACCTGACGACCTTACGTTTGACGCGGGACCTAGCGGGGGTTGTTCGCTTAGGTCCCCCTATCTCCACCCCTTCGACGATAGCTTCCCCAGCCACGCCACAGCCACAGCCAGAGTTGGATGAGGCCAGAGACAAGATTGATAGGCTGAATAGAGAAAATGAGGAGTTGAGAAAACGGCTGGTCACGCTGGCAAGGATTGCGGAGGATAATCGGGAGTTGAGAGCGTAAGTTATTTGATGTATATATCGCACGGGTACAATGGTGATAATAAATATACACCGTTAAATTTTGGTCGTTTTAATCCCGTGGAGGGTCGATTCGGTACATGAAACACTATCGATTCGTACAAAATTTAAAAAAAATCTGAAAGTCGAGGTAATATACGCATGTACGAAATTATTTTTTTTAATTAAACGAGTCAATGACCTTGTAGGTAGTTGTCGGTCGTTGCGTACTAAGTACCTACAGTTCATTGGCCTCGCTCAGCTGACGTTTACTTAAAGAAATTAATTTCGTACATACGTAAATTAATTCGAGTTTTAAAAAAGTACTTTATTTTTTCATTTTCTCTTTACAAATCGATAGTGTTTCATGTACCTTATCGACCCTCCGCGGGATTAAAATGACCAAAATTTAACGGTGTATTATGCATGTATTATTCATATAAACCTTCCTCTTGAATCACTCTTATCTATGAAAAAAAACCGAATGAAAATCCGTTGCGTAGATTTAAAGATCTAAGCATACATAGGGACAAACAGTTTGAAGCGACTTTGTTGTATACTTTCTAGTGACTAGTTTCTTCTAGCGGTTTCTCCCGCGTGAATAGGCTTCGCCATACAAAAAAATTTGTACCCCGTTTCACCCCCTTTGGGGGTGAATTTTGGGAAATCCTCTCCTAGTGTTCCTCTATGTCGTAAAAGGAAACCTTGTCCAAATTTCACGCTCCTATTCCATGTAGTTTCGGCTATGCGTTGATGTGTCAGTCATTCACTTTCTCCTCTTGCCGCCCGCGTAGTATTAGTCCGACGAATGTTTTGTGCGTCCTATTCGCCAGGGTCGTGTGTTTGCACCTGAGTACTACATCTCGTTTAACTCTTCAATCCCCATAGGTGACAGAAGAGCTGAAGAGTTGAAGTATTTGGTTGTGGATGTGTGACCCTGGCCGAATAAACGCGTTCCCTGCTCTTGTCTTTTACACAAAATACCGGCTGCGCATTTGGTATTGTATAGAATACCTGAACTGCCAGTAACATATGTATGTTGGGCAATCTAATAATGTGTATAATAAACGCGAGCAGGGAAGGAAATGATGTAATTTTAGGGCACCCCGATACGGACAGGTTAAGTTAGAGTTGTTTTTTTTTAACACCACCTGAAAATAAAAGCCTTACTTTAAACCGTATTCTATACATTGCCTAGGTATTGTATAGAATACCGGATTATATAGACAGCCGGTAACATATACAATGAATAAAGGGAATAATAAATAATAACTTATTCCAGGTGACATAGACCCATAAAAATCTTAACCTATACTTAAAGAGAAATTATTTTTTTTAGATTTTCTTACGCTCATAAAATTGGGTGAATTTTTAAATGTTAATCATAATTAGTAATAAAATTTACAGGAAGGTAGAAGAAGCATCGGTGTTACGACAATGCGTGCACGCAGCACAACAGGAAGCAGCCAGTTTATTGGCGGACAAGCAGGAGCTTTTAGAAGCCATGCGCATGTTACAGGTGCGTTACATATATATATACAACATGTCACAAAAACCCCATATACATATCAAGTGCACGGCTTCTTGATTAGATAACAAACGATACTGGAAGGGTTTTCTAACCTTATGTTTACATGGTAGGAAGTTATGAATTATTTTAATACAAATGATAACAGAAACCGAACATTTCAAACTGAGATCAATACATCACTGCATGTTGCGTAATATTAGCAATTGACGTGGATTGTAATTAAACCTCGTAGTGGCGTGACACGTTTGTTATGATTTGTATTCAAGAATCTGGCGATACCAAGAATTTGGTATCAATTCTTTGAGTAATTTATTTTGAGCTGAAACTTTGTGTAAAGTTTCTATACCACCTATAATATTCAACGCTTCTCGATATATATACTCTTTTGGTTACACGCTGTATAAATGTACTGTCGAACCCTTGCTGCTGCGGGCTCGACTTCCGGATCGATAATTTTTTATAAATAAACGACTTTAGACTTTTACTCATCTGATATATTACAAATTATTTCCTAACACTTCAAATAATTGCGCAACACTGCCTCTAAAACAATCAAATATTCTTTTCTTATAAATATTCAAATACTTTCTAGCATACTAACATCCTACGAAACATTATGATAGCGCATACGCATGAGTTCGCATATAAAGTCATGCAAACTCATTACTCCGACATTACAGTACACACAAACACACAGCAAAGTACCCCTTTATTATTGTATTATTATATTGCTCTTTATTGTATTGCTCCACACTGATCCATTAAGACGTCGTTTGGATGTTTTCCAGGAGCAGATATCAGGCGGTTGTCGCGGCAAGAGATAGCGGTCGCGAGGCGGTCCTCCACAGGGCTGCCTCGACTGTACAGCGTGCTGTGGGGACCAGCAGACGTAGATGTAACACCTGTATGTGTACCTAAACTAAGGATATATAGTCGGAACTATGATATGACTGTATGTAGCAAGTAAAGACTAAAGTTGAAAGAAGTTCTTTACACATCCTGTATATGTACTAAGTAAGGTCAAAAATGTGAGTTTGTGATGTAGACCACAGCTTGGATAGGTATGTGTCTCAGGAAAGTAGCCAAATTTGCCACTCTGATACGGACAGGTTAGGTTCAGCTTGAGTTTGCGAGCAAAGCGAACAAACTAAGCCCCCGTCATCTCCTTCTTGTTAGGTTCCTTTGAACCCTGAAGATAGAAATAGGAGCGGCGGTTTGACGGTTTATTTTATTTACAACCGTCGTCAGCACATTTCATATTGAATTAATTTCAGATAGCCTTTTTAAACGCAATTACTTAATTGAACGTTACCGATCCAAGTTATTTGACTAGGCTTTTAATTGAATGACTGAATATCATTCGGGTGACTAGTAAGATTGCGCCGTTTAGTATAAAGGCTATTAAATAAATGGCAAATAAGGCTGTTTGGCTACAACATACGTAAAGTCAGAAGAAGAAGTTAAAAAATATAGTCGCAAGAATTATACGACTAGCATATATAGAACAATGTATATATTGTATATGTACCAAGTAAAGTCAAAAGGAAGAAAACCTGTGTATGTATGCAGCGCAAAATGAACTTTGATCGGAAGGACTTTGTTAAAGATAATGTTATTAAGACTCCCTTGTAAATGTACCAACTGGTTAAGACTTGGTCGACAGGAAGATATTATGGCGCATTATCTGTGCATATGTATCAAGAACATACTTATCTTTATGACCGGACAACTCTGTGATTTCATCCTTTAAAAATAAAACAAAAACAAGAAAATATTTTAAGATTTATTAGCGTTTAAGTCTGTCACCTAGTCGTGACCATGGCGTACCGGACACATTTTACATTGTCATGACTGGCGGTCAAAAAGTTAAAGGTGTTCTTTATACATTATAGATACAAGCATCACAAATCCCTTGTATATGTTACCAATTATGTAATAATTCGACGGATAGATATCTGGACACCTTGATTATGTGTCAAAGTGAGAAAGTACGCCGAAAGAGGCTAAATCTATATATTGTATGGTAGAAGAAGATTTTTTTAAGATTCTTTGGCCATATTAAAAGTTATATTTAAGGTAAAGGCTAAGGGAGCCAGTGTGGCTATTTTCTCACTAGATGTATAGTTTAACGCTATGCTTAGATTCATGAGCAGTCAAAATTATTTATTTATTATACACTTTATTGTTGGCACATAAAACAAACACTACAAAGAAAAACTTAAGTAATTATGTGGATTTCAAGACAAAAGTTTGAGCAAGTCCAATAAAACGTAATGTCCAATTTTAGCAACAAAATAAATGTTGAGTTCAACGCCATCTAACGACAAAATGGCTACAATTAAAGTCATAGTTTTCATTTTAAAACAGGAGATAAAGTGCGCGGCAAATAAGTTAAACCCGTTGCTATGTTTACGCGCAGCCCCCACTTCGAATAAGACACGTAAATCGGTTACGGCACATTCCAGGTCGATCGTCATGACGGTTCGACTTATGTGCCGAGGATTATAGTAACTTGTGACTAGAAGGTAAAGTAAAATTTCAATATTTATAATGGCATTCCCTTTTTGAGAATCATATCACTATTATAAAGTTTTTAAGTACTTAAAACAGCATTTATAACGATAGTAGTAACCTGCCCCGGTTCCGTTCGGGAGCAAATTATACACAAAAACCTTCCACGTTCATTGCTCTTTTTTATTAGTGAAAACCGCATCAATATCGATTGCGTGGTTTAAGAGGAATTAGCAAATAAACAAACGTGGAAAGCGACTTTGATTTATAATATTTAGAAACTAGCTTTTGACAGTGGCTTCACCGCGTAAAAGTAGGTTTCTCCATACAAACGTACTACTATGCGTTCCAAATAAGAATAGGAAAGCCAATAACCTTGATCTGTCAAGTTTGGAGTGAAAAGTACGGTTTGCAAAAAAATCTTATTTGCATATCAAGGTTTTTTTTGCTTTGTATTACGAAGTCTTAGTTATGTCTAGGTGAAGCAAAAACTTTAATGTTTAATATATATTAGCTAAATATTTTGTTTTAAGTAATATTTAGTTTAAAAAAAAACTATTTTCTTTCTTAGGAATTCATTGTTAGGAATAATTCGCCTTTTTCTTTCATTTGCCACTAATCGGACACTTCACACAGTGACGCAGAGATGAGCAAAATTTAAGAATTGGATTCTGATAAAACCTTTTTTCGTTCACGATTCAAAAAAAAATTAAATTTTAAAAATTTCTTTTTTTGCTCGCCATACCCAATTTCTTCAATTTGACAGTTCGACGTGACGTCACAACATGGCAATCGATCCTATTCTCATTTGGACCGCATTGTACCACTTCATCCCCTTAGAGGGCGAATTTTAGAAATTCCTCTCTTATTGCTTGTCTACGTCATAAAAGGAAACCTAGTGCAATATTTCACACAACTAGTCCCAGAAGTTATGATTGATTGATTAATATACTATTAGCATCTGCCAGCGGCTTCGCCCAAGAGAAAATCGGTTTACGCCCTTAGGGGTTGTTTCATAAAATCCGTGCTTAGCGGACGTCTACACTGTTTAAGCTACCTGCTAAATTTTAAATTTGTGGGTGTTATAGTTTCTGAGATATCGTGATTTATCTGTGAGTGGTATATAAATAGATTATTGACCATAAATAAAATTACAGTAGGAATTTAATATTAATAGGGTCTCACAATGGGTGGTCTTATAGCTAAAAGTGATTTTTTACAGACACCCTTTAGATGGAATTGAAAGACAAGGAGAAAGAGATACGCAGGTAGGTAATCTGAGCGTTGATATGTGAGTCAGTCAGTTTCTCCTTTTGTATGCATAGATCTTGTTTTTTTTTTCATTGGGTAAATGAAGCAAAAATTAGCATTTCAAATATTAGTATGAGGAAGAGTGGACTTGCGGTCAGATCTCTTTTGTACAGACCTAACTCAATGGTGGTGACGTCACATTTCAGTATCTGCACCCTAATTCTGTTATTAGACAGTTTCTGTGATTTCTGTTGTCTGACTTGGGTAATGTTGAAAGGATTTTGAAAATTTTGGACTAAGTTTCTATTGAAACAAATTATTCCAAAAAAACTCAAGTAACACTACCCAATTTTACAATTGAAAATGAATGGACTAGTGATCGTAGTATACTTAAATGTTTTTTATTTTTTAAAGGCACATTTTATGGAATGTTTAGAAAATGTAAGAATATTCGGCTGCTTTTTACTTACATACAATGGTTTTTTTATACCATAGAGTAACAAATGTGCAGGCGGCCTAACTGACCCGCCTATGGACATCTTTGATACCAGGGGTACCAACGGGATTTCTCAAAACGATTGCCGTGGCCCTAGAACGCAAAAGGCAACTGAAAGAACAGGTGGGTGTCGTAAAAGTCTGACACGCCATCTCGCTCCACCCAGACCGGGAAAGGGTAATTAAAAAAAATCCAACTTTAAATGTTAATTTAAAACAAATTATCACTTAAAAATCAACTTGCAATACTAACTAAACTTTGATTATTGAGTTTTTACCAATGTAATCAAGTTATACTCGATAATATATCTTGTGAACAGCCCCAACTCAAAATAAAATAAATTCTTTTTAAATAGGAAAATAAGAATTTGAAAATGTTGAATGTTAAAATAGAGATAAAATTCTGAAATATTACCTCAGTATGAAAATTAATGTTTAATGTTAATATTTAATTCCCATATTCGCAATAAATGCATAGAACTAAGAATTTAAATTTTGAAACGGCGACAGACCAAGGTAGGTATTTTGATATTGTAATGCTGTCCTAAACCCGTTATGAAAGAGAGATGAAGCACACATATAAACGATATCACCATCTATTTGGCAACAGAATTATGATGACATTAACACCTCATAAATCATAATACAGCCTCTTTACTGCAATACAAAAGGCAATTTGATGCTACACTGATAAAATTAAGGTGAAAATCATAAAATAGAAACAGAACAAAGATTGAAATGACTAATTTGCTGAATTCATCATTAGAAGTCGAGAGCATGTCGAAGTCAACCTGTCTGAAAGCCTGACTTTGATACGTTCTTATCTCCAAATTCTCAATTCAGAAACGGCCCTTTAATCGAAATGTAGCTATGTAACCACAGATACTCGTTAGAAATATGAGTGTTTATTATTGTGATCACTGTTCGCATCACAGGAAATTCTAAAAAAGGCTATGAGAGAGTATTGAAGCAATAGAGCTGCTTATGTATATTTATAATATTTAACAAGCACTAAGAGGCTTTTGATGTACATTATCGTATTATAAACTATATTTGTAATGTAATCGTTCAATATTATTTTGGTGCCAAAAGCGCAGACTGTATTAAATGTACAACTATAGACTAAGTTCTTTGGCTCTAAATATTCTCAAAACCGGTGCGTCTTCCATATTTTTCGTTCCATATTCAAAAAAGACGTTCCGTTCATATTCAAAGATCTTACATATCTATCAAACCATAGTCCAAAGAACTTTGTTTATATTTGTAAGTTGTCATTTTCAAAGAGGTTGTACATAAAAGTTTTATATTTTTTTTAAATGAAATGATTGTTTTATTTGTGTAATTTTAATGTATTGTACATAATTTTATGAAGTGATGTAATGTAGCTATTTTTTCAGATCTTTTTACTGTTTATTAATAGTATTTTCATTGTGAGAATTCCATTTGGATAAGTTTTTTTAAGGATTTTTTAAAGGGATTTGAATATACTTTCGAATGGGAACAATTTCTTCTCAAGTTCTTGAGAAAAGTTTTATACTTAACCATCTTTAAAGTGTTCTTACTGACATACTAGTCTCAATATTTAAATCCCTATAAGCAAGCCTTAAAAATTATATATAAAATAACTGTCATATATAAAAAAATCTTTCAAAAGTTCAGTGAGAAGTTTTTTAAAAGTAAACTTTTGATAGTATTTAGGTATTTACCAAGTCCTCTAGATTGTTAGCCAGTTGAAATCAATTCGCAGTTAAATTTCTACTAAAACATGTTGCGTTTGTGTCTTTTATGATAATGCCGTGAATGGTGGTAATACTTTAGTAAATAACTGTTGAAATTCATATTTTGGTACTACGTTTTTCAGACATGGAGTATTAAACAGCTAAAGTGTTAACGTAAGTTGTTCGCTCTATTGTTGGATTTTAGTAGACTTCTTCATCGTAGGTTTCACTGTGTTATTGTCTACGCCAAGGGTAACGACAAAGCGGCATTGATATTTTTAAATGGGCCAGTTTTTTTAAGAGGCGTGAGATTTAATTTGTTTACTTCTCTGTGTACTGAACAAAATTCTTTATTAAGGAGAGTACCAAATAAATGCAGTATGCTAAAATGTTAGCACCATAATTATAGGCGGCTTTTATATCACTTGTTAAAATGCAATGTGTTACAATAATTAGGGGTCTCTAGAGCTCTATTATACATATATTACAATTATCTCTTTTACTCTGTGTTAGGATAAAAAAACTCGTGCCTGTAATAATTAGGTACATTATATATCTGCTTTATGGTCGTTGCTGCCTTTTTATACTCTCATCTATTTAATCGATGTAATTTTTAAGAAATAAATTGTTCTATGTTCGTCTGTCTGTATTTTAGCACAAGGATCTTTTGGCGGGAGCAAAACCTGCTAAACCATCTTTTTTTGTTTTTCCATACTGCTTATCTAAACCATCTTGTTTTTTATTTTCCATAAATAATTTCTCTTAGGTTTCTGACAGCGCCAGAAAACGTCAATGTCAGTTTTGGCGCCAAAAGATCTTGGAAACCATTTATACGATTCAAGTGACATTTAGCTACCGAAAAATTAGTATTTAAAATGCACTTGAAATAACAAATGGTGTCGGTTTTTTTTATTATTATTTCGTGTTTGAAGTGTCTAAATGTCATTTAAAATCTATTATATTTTCTGTTTTTGTAACGTGTTGATTGGTACTAGTACTCTGTCCAAAATACAAGTTTCTTCGTTAGATTTGTGTCGAGCAATCCGGCTATTAAAATGTACCATAATGTTGTTACGATTTATTTAGTTACGAAGGAATTGTTAAAATTAAATTTAATATTCTATAGCTGGTTGTTTTTTTTAGTCCTATTATTCTGTGCAATCTGCTAATTTATAGATGATCAAACGAACTTCTAAGTGAAGTTCAATCGCTATTGAATGATAAGACAAAATAGAATGGTAAGCTAGCATCAACACCTTCAGGCTTTGCACGAAAGAGAAAAAAAAACAATACGTTGCTAATCTCCGTACGAAAATTCTACATTATTATTATTCCTTTTTACGTGCTTTTTACCCATGGAGGTAAGAAACTAATGAACATCGCGCATTTTCTGGAACCGGAAAGAGTCATTATTAAATGTTACAAAAGCTTAAATAATGGGCACAAAACTTCAAGAACAACTGAAAACATTGATCAATCAGACTAGATACGTAGGGAGTCTCTAATTCATAATGAAGATCACATGATCCAATATTCTCTTTTAAAACGTTTTTTTTTTCTTTATTGAATTAAAGAGGGTTTAATCTATAGAGATTATGTCACCCTCATCGTTACAAGTCACCTCAGTTAACATACTAGATAGTTAGTAGGAACTTATAATACTCCCCTGCGCTTAATCCCAATTATCACGAGCTTATACATCATCCTGGCTGCGTCCGAAGTGGGGGCAGCCAGGACTCTTTTAAAACGTTTTTTCTTAAATTTCATTTAATTAAATAACAATACAACGTAATCAGAGAATATTTGTTTTCCAAGGCGATGGCGTGCGCTTCACTAAACTGAACAAAAAATTATCGCACACACTATGCATAGGACTAGGAGTGTCTGTGGCGCCATGCACACGATCATGCAGGCGTAAATCATTTGCATCAATCATGCAAATAAAATGGGACAAGGGCAGGAAGATGATGATGCAAGGATCTTATATAATATTATCCTACGGACAAACGATAGTTTAAAAAATCCTTGCAATCATGATACCATGAATAAAATTTTGAATGACGGTAGATACTCACCATCATTCATGATTAACGGTGTATCGACGCCTGTGGAAAGTTCTTGGCAAAGAGCAAAATAGTATGTAAAGCAAACGATTTAGAGTACATTTGACTTTACTCTGTGGTTCATTCACGATTCAGATTACTGATATGTAGCAAGCTGGGTACCCCTGGATTCAGGGCGAATTTTGTCCTCTGAAGATAAGTCCGTCGTCTGCGCAGGCCTTTAAAGGCAATTTTTTTTATGTCAACCTTCAGGATGAAGATGATGATCTTCTGTATGTTTAATACAGCTGTAAAGGATCAATTCTGAAGGGCGAAAAAGTACAGCTTGTTTTCGCCTACCAGTTTACCTACGCCTAAGTGCACCCTGTTGCTCTCCTCATCGCTGCCACAAAAATGTATTTATCAAATATGGAAACCGTCACTGACATATTCTTATTTACTATAAGAATAAAACTTAGTATCTATTTTGAATCTAACTGGACTTTATTTAGCTAATTAGTTTTTAAATTTACCGCTCTAACTTTGGTGCGTGTATCCGAACGTAGAATTTGATTAATCAAAAACAGTGTTATCAGCATTGTAAAAATTACCCACATTCAATGTAATTTTTAAATAAGAAACCATATACGTTAAATTGAATTAAAACAGTTTAACGTTTTGCATTTTGCACTTAATAGGCCATATTATAATCATTTACCCTCTCGATTTTGACTTTTTGGAAGGTTTTGATTAATTCTACTGACTCCTTCCCCAATATTGTAAAAAAACTTTAAATTCCAGCTAAATCACCCGTTGTCACCACGGGCCCCGGGATAAAGGCAAGGAACGGAAAGGTAGGTTTTTAGTCAGTAAAAGTCTGACACTATTTCCCGCCCCACCCAAGGGCGGGATTTGTCATTGGATGATTTTACCTACCCAAAAAAAAAAGCTAAATCACCCGTAACACCATACGCTTACAAACTTTGGCTATGAAAAAACAAACTTACAACTGTAAGTTATATCTTTTCTTATATTAAAATTTACAAATCAATATATTTTATCGATATTAAAATAAAATAAAAACACCAAAAGTCTTGCGCTATAAAGTTCGAGTTCTACAGAAAGCATAAAAAAATGCAAACTAATATTCCAGAATGCTACTTTGCTATTTGATTTGTATACGACAGATTACTGATATCAGTGGCATTATTTTTGATAGTTAGTTTGGTACCCAACAGACTGGTATTTTTATCCAATTTTAGTTTCAATAGAAAACTAAATTTTTTGGGGCCATTTAATATTTTGGAGTGGTAACAAAAATACACGTGAGTCAAGAAGTGGGAATAACGTGACTTTCATATTGTGGCAACATTTTTAGTGATGGCCGATGTTTCAACTTGAACGGGATGCTAACGACCGTTGCCGAATTTTAGTGTTGAAATTAATCTAGTTTCTCATAATTCGGTGTTTTTATGTGAATATTATATATTCTATTAACATTTTGTGTGATATTGTGTGTTTATTAGTGACAAAATTGTAAGTGTTGTTTGGTAAAGAATGTTTGTTGTGCCCTCGCTGTAACAGGATCACTGGATAATAAAATATTGGATTACGGTTTGCTGTTTATTTTATTGTTCTGGACTAAAGGTAAGTCGTGTTACATGAACTTGTTACATGTCTACTTTAAGTCTTATGTGACGGTTTTTTAATGCCACGAAAGCTGGTACGCGTGATATGCGACAGCCGCGCGCCCGGCCGAGATAACGGAAGATTATAGTAGATTGCAAAGATTCTGATAAGATTCCTTTCATCACGGTACTGCAAAGCCATGAGTACACACCATAAAACATGTCATACGTACACAAAGCGACAAGTGTACACTAAAACTTGTTGGAACGTAACAAACACTGAATTGAACATGGTTCATGCTCTATTTCCCACTGAAAAGTTTGATATAAATTGAGAAATCGCAGTGAGAGTTATTTACGTACCCATTAGACATTTCGTGCAACACATTCCACTTAGTTCTGCACCACAAACTTGAAGGAAAAGTGTTATTTTCTATATTAAAAACTTATGTTAGAAAACTATTTTTGAACATTATAAGTTCACATCAAATTTTTTTTACTACTTTTGGATTATTTATCTATTTCTATAAACATACTGTATCTTACATAAGTGATCCTACATAATACACTATGTTAAAGTTTCTAAGTTTCCTCATCCACAACTTATTTCTCACTCAATGTAAACAATTTTAATTTTGTCATTGACACTATCTGATGGCCATTCACATTTTTTCTATGTTCTTGACCTAATGTGATAATGTTTCCTTATGATGAATTTTCCCACAGTAAAAAAAAACAAGAATATAATAATGTGATCAATGCATGAAGTTGTTATGATGCTTCAATCACATCATATTATAGGTATTATTTACTTGCAATTTGAAATGTCAAGTTCTCAAGTTTAAAAAATGTTTGATTATAATTTTATGCAATCCAATTCAGTGTTGCAATAGAATTGTTTTTTGTTAGCAAGTTCTTTCCATTTTTTGCAGGCCCATGCTTCCTTCCAGTCTTAGTGAAGTTGGTCTAATTTATTCTGCCATCTCCTATGTGGTTTCCCACAATCTTGTTAGATTGAATTACAAATTATTACTAAAAATTAAATTAAAAGTGATAAACATATTCAATTTTGAAACATTCAGTAGGTTACTATGTCAATTCCAAAATAGATTGCAATTTAATCTAAAATATATTTGATATGATTATCTATAAATTCACTTTAGTAATCTGGTATCCTGTTATGTGTGTATAAACTATTTTATCACATAAATACCAACCAGGTAATCAAAATAATATATTATGTCATACTTTTAAATACTATATTGATAAAGTAAAAACAATAATGCCATAGCCACAGTACAGTTAACAGCAAAAGTTTAAGAATATTCTGAGTTTCAAAACAATTCCACCACACAATCAATTTTTATCTGATGAGACTTGACATACTAATGATTGACCACTGGCCAAGTTCGAGCCTATGAACAGTAAAAATAAAGAAATTACTACCACATAATCACATCTTAATTTGATATTATTGCATTCCTTTTTATGGTTCCATACCTCAAAAAGAAAAAACGGAACCCTTATAGGATCACTTTGTTGTCTGTCTGTTTGTCAAGACCCTTTATCTCGGGAATGTATGGTCGTATTGAGTCGAAATTTAATCAATATGTTCAGGTCTGCGGTCCCTTGAAGCTGTTAAAAAACAAAACATAAAAGTTTGATTTTTTTCACAATAAGAAAAAAATATGGTTGTTTATGTAGTAAAAAATGTTCAAAAAATCTTCGAGACTCATTTTGGAATTGAACTATTTACATAGGTAAGTATGTAGGGAACCTTCAGTGTACGAATTCAACTTGCACTAGCCCAGTTTTTTTTTTCATCTTATTAACTTTCCTTGCTCTTGGTGGACAGAGTGTGTCTGAATTTTATTGACTAATATTTACCCCATTATTTGGGCTTAGTGGCATTCTAGGGTGACATTGTAATAGGTAAATCACTGAAAATTACTCATCAATATCAGATAGTAATATTACCTAAAGGACATACAGAGCTCTGTCCATCCTAAACAGAAGAGGTGATTGAAAAATTTTTTTATCCTTCTTGACTTTGTGGCATATCTGCCACCTTTATTGATTTAACTTTATTATGTCAATAATATTTTGAAATACAATATCACAAACTAGCTAAGCACCTAAGCACTGTATTTATTTCATGACATCACTGACATATACCACCTTTGTGCAAGGCCAGTGCTTGCTAATTGCCAATAGCATATTTGTTTCCTATTTAATGGTTGTGGCTCTAGCATTGGTTGCAACATTATTACTGTATGTTATGGCTAATGTTGACATGATTGTGTATTTGCTAGAAAAATATTATGGTCAAAGTAGTAGCTAGATGTTAAAGTGTTTTTCCAAGTTCTACCATACTTATTCAGTTCCTAAAGAATTTTAGTTAAATTTTATACTGTGTTCTGTGTGAGATTTATGGTTATCATCGTGTGATGCGTATCACCGAATAGTCTAAGTTGCCTGTAATGTATGTGTCATACAATACAGCCAACTTAGACTATTCGGTGATATCTTTAATGGAGCTGGTAGTGATCACTTCGGCACTAAGGTATTGTGGTTTGTTCATAGAACATTCAGTATATGAGACAAAGAATAATAAATAATGGGTCTGTGGGGAATTACCAGCCATCTTGTCCATTGCATTGATTGTGACATAATATTTATAAAATGTAAACAACCTAAAGACTGAGTACTGCACTTTATATGTTACATATCTATAGCTTTTCTTATTGATAACTAGCCTTTGCCCGCGGCTTCGTTTCTCTCTACTCTTCACTCCTACCATATTCTACCCTACTCTACCCTATTCTTCCCTACTCTACCTTACTCTAAACCCTACCCTACCTAAGAACCTTCTGACAATAACGAACACAACAAAAAAGAATTAGCGAAATCGATCCAGCTGTTCTCGAAATTTGCCCTTGTTACTCAGCGATTCATTTATAAATTATATTAGATTAGAATATTATTATTCTTTTCTCGGCTGTCAAAACCAGCCATCCCAAGAAACTCACAATATAAAGTAGTGTTCTAATTATCTATTTTCGATGTACTTATCTCATTTCCTGAATGGATTGTTAAAGACATTAACACAGAGGTAATTTTAGCTGTTCGTATCAGCCGACGAACGAAGCGGTCACCTATTTGGCATGCTTCCATGTTTACCATCATAATCTTACAAATCATGTTATTTATTTTTTTCATAAACCTACTTTGTTTTTAGGCTGAGGACTCATCATTATTTATGGTCTCTTCAAAATATTAAAAAAAGAATTATCCAGAAATAAAGCTGGTTTACACAACAGACGATTATTTTGTTCTAAAGTAGCTGTTATTTTTTACGACTAATAAAAATCGTTTAAACATCCAATAAGTTGTCCTTTGAGATTCTTTGATGATTTTAATTATTTTACGATTCATTTATTTTATGATATTATTTGACATAGCATAAGTATTAAAAACATATTTTTTCCAATGATTCACGAAATATGCGGATATGAATTCCATGTGTCTTAAAGTTGATACTCGAAGCAGAAGAGAAGTTATTATACATAATTTACTACTCAAACAAATTAAGCGAGATTATAATCATATTTTCGGAACAAAACTTTAATTTAGTTTGCACTAATAATCACGTGACCACGTCCGCAGTTTGAGTGGTAACAAAAAACGACAAGTACTTAAATACCAGTCGCTCCACATACGAGTAATATCAAATAGTAATTAAAACAGTACCATTCGGGCCGATCCAAGATAACGGGTACGTAAAATTGAACATCACTGGTTTGTTTTACTACATGTCTGCAAACTAAAGCGGACTGGACTGCCGCAGCGTTTTTATGATTTTAAAGAAATGCTATAAAATCATAAGAACAATATCCTATTCGCTATTTGAAGACATGGACCATTTCTCTCTCGTGATTCACACATAGGTACAATACGAACTTTCGTCTTTATTATTATTGGGATAATGTAATAAAACAAGACGGAAATACCATTACGTAGAGAGTTTTGTTTTGTTTCTTTAACCATGAGGCTAAAATTACCTACCAAGTTTTTAATCGCTTTATTATTTACATACTATTTTGCTAGCCTGTTTCTGTCTCATTACTGTGCAATGGCCTTCCTTCATGCCTTCCATCTTTCGCGAGCCCTCACTTTTTGCTTCCAGTTATTGCAAACCCTGTCTAGTTCGTCTTGCCATCTCCTTCGTGGTCTGCTGCAACTCCATCTCACTCTAACATACTTACATAATTGATGTAATTAAAAACCTTTAAAAAAAAAAGTTAATTGTCGTCCATCTAATGACTTTGGGGCTTTTACTGCCTAAAATCACACCTGTATCCTTCTGTTGCCCATTGTCTTTCGAAGATCAAGGCTTCCCTTTCACAAATTCCCTATAGCCTTAGCGGGCGTCGGCCCTGCTGGGTCCCTACGGAAGCCTTCAAAAACTTGGCCTATATCTAAAAATCTCAAGATTATGAACGAGTAATGAAACGGGCTTAACACTCAAGATTCTAAGATTAAACGCCTAAAATCTTAACGCTAAGACATAATCTTGGAGGCATAAAGTTTAACACAATTTATCTAAGACTTAGATAACCGAGTGAATTCTATCGTATACGACTATTTACGTTTGAAAAACTATTGATATTTTAAATCTCTTTTAATAACAAAGCATCGGGAACTACAAAAACTGATAAATTTTTTCACAAAAAACTGTTATTTAGTACCTGTATTTTCTTCAAAGAAAACTGCCGTTACTTTTGTTGCATCTTAAACTTGTTGAATATTATTAACAACAAGTGCAACCAATATCTGAGACATTGCCTTGCCTGATAGAAATATAGCTCTATAGGTTTTACATCTAGAAAACTTGTATCAAGCCTTCCTTTAAATCTATTGAATTGCCTCACAAATTAGGCGAAAAAAAATATACAAGCAAGTGCACCTTTTTTTACGTGGTAAATTATTAAATGATGCAGTCAGACGAATTAAATAGTGTTCAGACTTTTACAGAAAGTGAACAAAACCTACCCGTATTTCTTCAGTTCCTCTTTGCGGTCCAGGGTCACGGTCAGGGCGCCTCAAATTAGCCGTAAATAACCGCGTGACGGCAGCGCGGCCGCAGCGCTGCAACCGCGCTGCCGTTGCCCTAACTCTTTCGAATAAAACCGCAGAAGCAACGCTAAAAGCAAAAAAAAACCTCGAAGATCGTCGAATTTTGTTAACGCAATGAAGACATAAAAACAACCTACGCAAAAACTCGGTATCAAATATATCAGATCGTCCAACACTACAAGCTAAGTCGGTAATCCGCCACGGCCCCGATTAAAGGCATCAATGGTCCAATGGAATTCGGGAATGGGATAACGGCCGAATCGGCCTGAACGGACGGCCGACAAGGCCGTTGTGCCTGTCACCCAACCGGTTCCTACTAGCGTTTACGTAGCCGATTTAGCTTACAATGTGAACAAAAATATAGTTTGAGGCTGTTGCAGTATAATAATTGGCGGCGCTCTTAATATTGCAGACGTTATTGAAATACTATTTTAGGGGACCAAAAAAGTGGGTTAAGATCAAGATAGGACGGAGTTTGTGGTTTATCCCATTTTTTTAATCGCCGTTCATTTTTTTGGGATAAAAAGCGTTACATGAAACTCAGCGATAGACTAGTTTTAAAATCCAAACAGTCAAATATACCTATCGGCCTCAAACTACGTTTATTCTGGGAGGATCCGCCTCGTTGAAAGATACAAAGTTGATTAGGAAGCGTTCGATAATTTCCTCTATCCGCCAGCGGCTAGTTACTCAAGTTACGTTCAGCGACCTGCCGAGTTTTCTTCGCATTCCTATTTGAAACCAGTCCTATACTAAAAGTATTTGCGTTACATAATAAACGTAGAAACTAGTTAAAGCTTCTTTAATGGTTCAACAAACCCACAATATAAAATGGCAATGGCAGAAGATTACGATCCATGCCGCATTTTAGTCCATATTAGTCACTGCGGTAAAGTAACCACAGTGCCACGAAAAACCTCCTTGGACTCGTAAATCCGTAATGCAAAATGACAATATTACTTTTTGCTTACAAAGCATTCAATGCAGTATTGAGCAACACAAGTTTTGTTGCAGTAGCGATTTTATTACTCACTGTCGCTAAGTACCAGTAAATTACTCACACAAGGACAACGGGGGCATATCTGACATAGTTTTTTCACCACTACAATATCTTTATCTTCGAGTTTTACTGGTAGTATTAAAGTGCAATTATTTCTCATTTATGTCGCTTCAATTACCGAAACAATGTAGTAGTCACGTCTATTTGAAATATGAGCTGTAAAACGAAATGTGTTATATGCGCTATAACGTGACTTGATGTACTTGTATTTATACATATTTTTAATCAACTCCCCATGTATTTTTCCGACAAGAAATTGTCAAAACCATATTTTCCGTCCATAATATTATGGCGCTGTATTTTACATAGGGATCAACCATCAGAACTCCCTTTGGGAAACGCAAGTTTCCACGGTGTACCCCTATAATACTTTGACAAATCCAAAGGGAAAATATGTGGCGGGCGTAATGGTTTCTGCCGAGGGCTAAACGGCATATTTGGGCACACCTATATGTCCAAATGACAATGCTGTTAGAGGTCAACGCTCTAAATAGTTGGGGACGTCCTTACGGCTTTTGCTTATGCGATATGGCCTTGATTCAAGAACGATGAACTTTGCTTAAGTGAATAATATTGATCGACAAAAACGTTTGTCGGTTCATTCTGCCACGCTGTTTAGCTTCCTTCCATTGAGACATTTTAAGGAATGCTTTGAAGATAATCCTCGCTACAAACACTTGAACATTTTTTGGAGGTTATTAACTATTTAACTCCATTAAGTACATAAATGTTATCATGAATGGGTAAAAAAGTAAAAATATCAAAGAAAAAAATACCTGTAATAAATAATAAGAAAATGATTCAACAAGTTATCAAAGACAGTCTCGGATCAGAATATAAATCTGTTTGAAACGATGTTTCTACAAAGTAACAAGAAAAAGGACTAACCAAGACTCATTGTGCAGTAAATTGGAAAAATTGTATAAGTCCAACAACTTTGCTGGCAAAACAATAGAATATCATCCGAACGAAAAGACTGACCCCATTGCAACGCAATATTTTTAGAGCAACCTCTTTTAAAATTCAATTTTCGTGCCAAAACCATTTTACCAAAACATCTAGGGTTATTTTGGATCTCACCTTGAAGTTAAGATGATCATTTGAGATGGTTTATTAGAGGCGGTCTGAACGTTCAAGCTCAAGGCATTATTTCATGGCAGTAGTTTATCACAAACCGGGGCATGTGTCAACGACTCTGCCCAACTATCCGAGCTCAGAATAGACTTACTAATTACTTGGTTGTCTCAAATTAGTATTACGAGCGCTCTATAGGCAACGCTAAGTCATGATAAAAAGTCTCGCCTCTGACTCATTTTGCATCGTTAATTTCAAAACTGGTTGTGGTTGTTAGCTTTTGGGGGATTCCAGAAGCTCAATAATGTCCAATTACATACAATTAGTTCTTTCGCCCTTTGATTGGGTACGCAATCACCGTTTTTATATATATGTGATGGAATTTTTAATTCGATTCTTTTTTAATATTTTTCGCTTCTGAATTGTTTATTGGAACAAAAACAGGATTCTAGTTATTACCGAATTCCTTACAAGCCAAATATTTTTCTGAAGAGGCTATGCAGTTATGCACACTAGTCAAGTTTTTTGACGTAGCGAATTGGACTAGTGTGTTCTCTGTCACGAAAATGTTCAGGGCTCATTTGTTCCATGTCCTCTACACAACTGGCACTTTGTCAGGCGTGCATTCTCATGATTATCATAACCACTCTCGATAGAACTAGGCCAACTCATCTATTATATCGTGCACATCATCATGTGGCTGTCAAAACTGCGCACGCCATTGTCGTATTAGGTAACGTCATGCAAACACTTCTTCATCGGTCATTGTTCCGGTGTGTTACATGCAGACCTTGGTGAAATTGTTTAATTTCGAAACTGCAGTGATTCTCCGGCCGTCAAATAACTAATGATAGTGGAAGCACGCTCGACCGCCCGCCATGTTGCAACCAGGCACCCAGGTTATTTCCGGAAGCGCTTAGAAATTGTACCGCATGCGGTTTACCGTCCGTCCGCCAGTTTCTGCAATAGACCTTGTGTTCGAATATTCGGTGTTTTATTCAACGTTTCGTTTCCTGGACTATTAAACGCCGTTCCCTTTCCGAATAGTGCGGAAAGCGATAAATTAAGATGTCCAAAAACAATTTGTCTGTTACATTGTTAATAATTGCTTATCCTTTGATTATAAATTCAAATTCAAATACAAACAGAATGGAAATGGATACTAAACTGTTCCCTTTAAACTATTAAAACTTTTGGGTACCCTTTAGTCTATGATTTACATAGTGATAAACTTTCGGAACTTCATTTTTAATTAAATAGATTGCTTTGTATCGACCTAATAGCGGAGAGTGCGTGATGATTATTTTTATGGTAGTGGTATTCAAAACCGCGGCCGCGCCTTGATTTGTGCGTAAAGTTGGCAAGATTGGAACAGATTCGATTTGTGGTGGAAGCCCACTTATTTTAATTTAGCTCAGATGTGTAGCAGCAAAGTTTTCTTTTGAAGTTTTTGTTCCACATTTTATATCATTTTTATTATGTAAGACAGTGTTAGTGCTTCCTCGCGTGTTTATAGCCTGGATGATCAGAGTTTTAGTTTTATTATCCGTAATGTAGTTTCGCCTGCACATATCATTGTGGAGTCTTTTTTTCGTTGTCAAATAACTAGTTCTTTAGCTCCTCTACTGAGTATGATACTGGGTTCATTTCTTGGAACAGGCAGGTGTTATTGCATCATTACTGGATTTGAAATTTGTTAATATTTTAGTAGACTGTAATCTGCAATTTACTCTCAGTCTTTGAACTCCAACATAACTGGCAAAATGTCTGGACCGAGCCCAAGTCGTCGATGGCGCGTACTGTTTCCGCGCGCCTCAAGGATTTGTCAGCAAACTGCAGGGTCAAACAGCAGGGTCGAAGCCTACTCGCCATAGACCGATTTCTGAAAGAAAGGTCCGACCCTGGTATGTAGGGCTAAGAAGGAACGGTGTGGATTGTTTAGTCAGTAAAAGTCTGACACTATCTCCCGCTCTGCCCAAGGGTGGGAGATGTCATTGGATGATTTTTGCACACCAAAAAAGAAGCTCTGGCAACCATCAGCCCTGGCGGGCCCTGTCCTGCCCTGGATGTTATATCGAATAATATATACAAAAGTTAATGCATTTGTTCCAACCAATTACACAGTTAATTAAACACTCGTGAGTAGCATCAGAGCCGGTAGCTTATCTATACTAGTATAAAAGCGAGGGAAACAGTGCGTAGATAAAAATTTATCGATGTACTAACCTAATTACTAATACCTGTCTATTACGTTATCGCGAACAATGCTAATTGTTGAATTTTTAAAACAATTACGAAACTGCATGCTCGCATTTTAATGCTTGCACTGCAGAAGGGCAGCGGAAAATTTTAGCTGTGATTTCTTAATTATGGTTATAATATTTTTTAAGTTTTTATTTCGGGACAGGAATGATGATGCGAATCGCGTTTTTTTAAATAAAAAGAGTAATGAGTATAACACAATCGATGTAATACCCGGCGGTTTGTGTGACACCCGGGCATCACTTCCGTACGAATCCGGTGCAGTTACTTTCCGAACCTGCGTCATGCAGAAGGTGAGGACGCCGTGAGGCTTTTCGTAGGTCAGGTTATCGTGTGCTATCTTAATATAATAAAAGCCTACCCAGTACTTAATAAAGAACCAAAAACTAAGCGACTACACACAAAGGGCACTCTCTATGAGGTGAGGACCTCGGCTTGGGGCATCGCTGGGGGAGGACAGCATAGATGGAGAGAGAGGCTAAAAAAAGATTGTTTTATTTATTTATTTAATCTTCATGCAACACAAAGTACAAAGGCGGATTGATGTGAAAGAATAAGGACTCAGTAGCGTGACGGTTGTTGACAGAATAGAGGAAAAAAACGTGTTCCGCGGACCTCAAGTAAAATGAGACAAGGATATGAAGATGATGATTCAAAGATTTTGTATTTATGTTTTTTTTTGCCACTCATCGCTATCTATACAAGGCCTGCTGAGCGCTAAAGTTCAACCTTCCTGTGAAACTTTTGTTACAGTTCATCGTCAGCATTTTTGCTGAAAGACCTCCACGGCTGGATACAGATCTCCCCCAAATGTCGTCACAACGGTCGCTCCCGTGCATCTGGCCGTGACCCTCATCTGCCACCACATTGTGGGAAGCATTCCAGCGCTGCGTCTTACGTTATGCGGTCGCCACTCCAGAACTTTTTGGCCTCTAAGGCCATCTGTTTTGCGAGCGATGTGCCACAGTGTTTCAGAAGCTTTCCAACGCTGCGTCTTCCGGTACGCGGTCACAGTTATGATACTAAATTACTTCTCCATGATACATACTTTCATAGCTTTCTCAGCCTGATTTTTACCCCTACCGTTACCGCAGCGTTGCCTAAGTTTGCAAGTCAGCATCTAAGACAATTTCAGCCTAGCTGTAATGTTATACCACTTGGCAGTTATGGTGGTTGCTCTCATAACCATTAGCGAGGAAAGAGCAGAAAATATGCTTTATATTGCCGTAACGGCTTTGTCTACTCATTTTATGTTTACAGTTTTTATTTCTACCGTAGTTTTCTATTACGAGGAATAGAATAGGAACAAAATTGCTTTTACATTTACAAGATTAAGAAAAGAAACTGAACACAGAGAGTTAAACATTTTTAAGCCAAGGACACAAGCTCTGACTTGTTAGAAGTCTGAGCATCGGATAGTGTGATATATCTATATATCTATTGGAGTTGGGTTACGCACTTTCTCCATGCTGGACCATAGTATGTAAACCATAGCAGCCATCATTCGACGGGCTTCATTCCATCCAGTCCACCTAACTGGAAAGATCTGTCCGATCTCTCCAGAAGCAAATCAGGCGTCCCAACTGACTTAGTGTGAAGCAGTTGTGTAGTGGTTTCTGTACCGAAAAGGCTCTTATCACCTAGATGGCAGTTACTTCATAGTTAAGAGCTTCATAGTATGCGGAAAGTTGAGTGTAAAGTTCCGGAAATCTCCTTTAAGAAGGCAAGATCCTCCAACCAGGCGGGAGTGGTGTATGGTCTGGGCAACTGCCCGATGGTTGATTTAATACTGTTGTATAATGTTCTAATTGCGCGGAGAACTCTTTTAACACGATGCAGGATAGTTCCGATTTTGCGACATAAATATCACTACAACGGTTAAAAAATTGTACAAGTCGAAGTATATTCACAGTGTTTATCAATCTCGTGATCTCATCCTCGCGTTCAAACCTGTCTGGGTTTAAAATCGGCAGGAAAGCTAAAAGAAAAAAGATAACGGATAGCCCATCCTACAAGAGTCGTTTACCTATCTTTAGGATACTCAAGGCCTTCACTAACATCAAAACATCAATAAAACGTAAAACTTCTTTTCCTTTATCGATAAAATTCATACCAGTTATTGGCATATCTGTTATGGACAACCATTGCGGACCTGCTCCGGAAGCTTTCAAACGAATTTGAACTATTTCTCCCAGTAACAAAGACGGTTATAGTGTGGTTAAAGTGTGGTAGGCTCTGAATGCGTGGGCCGGACGGTATTTTAATGGTTACGAGTCTTGAAACATGTTATTTTAGTTGCGTTTCGCTTTCCGTTACTGCCGCCCTGGTACAGGAAAGATTTAGTAAACCGAATTGAATAATTGGTGACGGTTTGAATTGAGTTGTAACTTTCCAGGTCATGGTTTTGTCGGAGAGGAATGAAGATATTACGTGTGAAAGGGAAAACTTGGATTATCCAATAATTATTTTTTAAACATATTTCGTAAATAAAGTACTTAGAGCTTATTTTGATCTTTAGGTAATAGTAGTAGTATTTTTTTTAAAGTCACCCCATTAATAACACTAGATTCCGCAGACTCGTAGATTATTTTCTTATTGATCATTATTATTTGGCAGTAAATTGTCTATTCGGCCCTGTTTTCTCTTACTTATCAATATTGCAATATGAAATTATTGTAAAAATCTTTGTTTAAGAAAGTTCTGACGTTTTATAAGTACATACGTGAATAAAATATATTTTGTTGAATTTGATCACATCTCGCCTGGTTGTAAATGATTAACAATTTACTCTTGGCTTATAGACTTAAGGTTATAACTATCAGGAAAGACATTCAATGGGGAATTCCGCTAATGATACAAAGCTTTAATCTCAAATATTTATCTTCGATCTCCGATAACTTTTACCGCGTCATCAAATAGACCAAGTTATTTCACCCAAGTTCGAAAGCTGAAAGAAAATATTGATCTTTTCGAGTCAATGTTTAATGTTTTAACTCAAATATCTCACATCCCTAAACATGCATCTCGTACGTGCCGGTATGAAATACTAAGAATATACCTAATAATAATATGTGCTTTTGTATATCGATGAGTTCTAGTCAAATCATATGATAAGGAATTTCAAATATATATATTATTCAAAAAAAGCCCCCATCGCGTCTGTCTGTATGAACGCGATAAACTCAAAAACTCCTCAACGGATTTCCAAGCAGTTTACACCAATTGACAGAGTGATTCATGAGGAAGGTTTTGTTGTAAAATACATGCATATTACAATAGAAATAATTCGAGAATTTCAAAGAATTCATGTGCGTATAGTGTGTTCCTGGTTTAAGATAAGTGAAAATTCGAGGCTAAGATTCATGTCAAGGCATTAGGAATTTAACCTAATATACTAAGAAAACCTTATAGCAATTATAGATGAAAATTCAATATGGCCCAAAATGAATCATGAAATAATCTTAATTCACCGTCGCACCCTTATTTATTTCCAGGTTTTAAATACTCTGAGGAGTCACCCATGAGAGCTTGTGATGTAAGGCGAGGTTTTGTTTATTATGGTTAGGCTTGCGTTTGACCACTATCTCACCTGATGATAACCGATGATGTAGCCGACGATGGAGCCTGTTCACTCTTGATCGAGGTGTGCAAAATGTATTCCTGACAAGGGCACAAAGATAATCTTCTAATTCCCAGCTTAATGTAATCTAAGTAATTCAAGAACGTAAAATATCGGCTTACCTTGGAATGTCAACATAAGTAGGAAGTTTAGACTTAATAAGCTTAAAAGAGAAATTAGACTTTAAGGTACATTTTAATAAACCGTTTTGTAGTACGGTAAAAGTTTTCGTGGTTCTAGTGGTTTGAAATTCTGCAAATCGTGTGACATACCGCAGATTTTTGGCAGCAAACCAAAAATATTTTTGCAATCCCTGAATGTGAAATGGAAATGCAAGTGATGTTTTACTTGCAATTTTATTATTTGTCGCATGCAAAAAGAGGTTTGGAAGTGAACAGTTTTGAGCAGAAAAAAAAAATGATATAAATATCCTACAGCTTTGAAGTTGGTTAAAAAAAACTATTGCGGATATAGTAGTTGGAAAGAGTAGAATACTATAGACCTTCTAAAGACAAAAGGACAAATAAAAGAATTTGCTTTTAAAACAAATATGTACATGTACATTTTGAAAGAATTGGCAGCATCTGAACATCAAAATTCCGATCAGATCCACGAGAGTTTATGCCTATCCCGAAACAAAATAAAAATACGTAAGTATTTATTTCCTTTTCAGCATATTGGTTTTGACGTCAGTCGTCCGTCGTACCGAGTAGAAGGTACATTTTGTTACCATGTTTTACGCGTCTTCGCAATTTTGTCGCAGATTTTTATTCATTCAATTTGTCAATATTATCTGATATTTTTTGAAAGAATCTGTCCTCCCATCCTTACACAGAATGTTATGTTAGATTCATTTGATAGATTTGATTTGGAACTAATCCTTTCAGTTTTATTTCAAAAGACCATGTGATATGAGATCAATAATAATGTTTACCCTTATCTTTCCCTCCCTTCCTTACTAAAGGAATGTCTTGTTAGTTTAAGGCAAACGTGATTTTGAAGATCGCGTTTAAAGTCCGGTCAAAGCTGTTGAATAGAATAAAAAACATTCATTTGACACAGATACGAAGTGTTGTACACTTCAAACACAAAGAAAAGGGAAGAATAAAGTAAATTCACGACGACTTGAGAACCCCTTCCTTTTTGGAAGTCGGTTAAAAATCAAAAAAAGAAGTCCTATATGTAATGTAACAATAGAACAATATAAGAACAACAATAGAATTGTCATGTGCGTGGATAACTGCATGTTATTTTTATGTTTTTTTAAGTGTTGGTGTTTCTAATTCTTATTAGAGATTTTTGTGATCAACCCGCTCTACATGTTGACTCGACGTATGTTTAGTTTATGTACATTGTCCTTTCTTGAGGCAATTTTGCCAACACGTTATTATTATTGAAGACCTTTGTTTTGCTGCAGAGCATAGCTTCCTTTCATTATTACCTCCTCTAAGTCTTTAGCATTCACTCACTCTTTACACTCAGGGGTGAGTCGCACACACTCTTGTCATGTTTTTAACTTTCTTTCTGAGAAAGTATAAATTCAATTTTGAGTAGTTTTTGTTATTATTATTGCTATTTTTACGATTTTTTTTTTGTGCATGCTTGGTATTTTTTTTTTTCACTGTTAGTCTATCATGTTTCTTTTTATTAAACACCCTGTATTTTGAGAGGTCTGGTTCTTGTAACACAGGTTATCCTAGCACAAGAGCCAGAGCACCACTGATGTATGTTCAGCGTGGTCTGTTACGCAAGGGGTCAGCGTGGTCTGTTACGCAGACGACACGCTGGTCCTGGCGCGGGGACGGTCGTACCAGGCGGCGGTCGAACTAGCGACGCGCGGGGTTGCGACAGTCGTGGAGAGGATACAGCAGTTGGGACTCGAGGTGGCATTGCACAAGTCCGAGGCCATGTGTTTTCACGGCCCTCGGAGCGCGCCACCTCCGGGCTCCCAATTGACGGTAGGAGGAGTTCACATCGGCGTCGGGTCGACGATGAAGTACCTGGGACTCGTCCTCGACAGCCGGTGGAACTTCAAAGAGCACTTCCGACGTCTGGCTCCCAGGTTGAATGCGGCTGGGGCTGCGCTCAAGCGGCTCCTGCCGAACCTAGGGGGTCCAGACGCCTCCTGCCGGAGGCTCTACGCAGGCATCGTTCGGTCCATGGCCCTTTACGGTGCGCCGGTGTGGGCGCCATCGCTACGTAAGCGAGTGGCGGCCCGGCTAACCGCCTGCCAGAGGGTCATGGCCATCCGGATGATCCGCGGATACCGTACGGTGTCCTGCGAAGCGGCGAGCCTCCTTGCTGGCCTACCACCGTGGGATTTGGAGGCAACAGTCCTTGCACACATGCATGACCTACGCGTGGAGATGCAACGTCGGGGCGAAACTCCGCTGCCGCGACAAGTCGCGGCATGGCGGTCAGAGCTCCGGCGGGATCTCATGGTGAAATGGCGAGAGCGACTGTCGCAACCTCGTGCTGGGCACGCCACGATCGAGGCGGTAAGGCCCCTCTTTGAGGCGTGGCTGGAAAGGCCCCACGGCGTCGTCACCTTCCGTTTGGCGCAGGTGCTGACCGAACACGGCAAGTTCGGTCCGTACCTGTACAAGATTCGTGCGGAGACGACGCCCGGGTGTCGCCACTGTGCGGACCGCCCGGTGGACACGGTGGAGCACACAGTCGAGGTGTGCCCCGCTTGGGAAGAGCATCGCCGTGTCCTCGTGGGGGCGATCGGCGGCGATCTCTCGCGCCGGGGCTTGGTTCAAGCCATGCTCCGGAGCGAGGAGGAGTGGCAGGCGGTCGCCTCCTTTTGCGAAGCAGTAATGCTAGTAAAGGAGGAGGCCGACCGCATTAGGCAAAGGCGGACACGCCGCCGCCGCCGCCGGGTTTCCGATCCCAATTTCCGGCCACCGTAGGCGCGGGCTCGCGGACGGTGGGCAATGGGTAGCTCGCTGTCCGTCCGTCCGGTAACAGACCGGTCCGAGCTCAGGTCGTCTACGGCGCGCACCGTTCCCGCGCGCCTCAAGGAGTTGTCAGCAAACTGTAGGGGTCCAGCAGGGCCGAAGCCTACTGGGGCCAAAGGTTATGCGAGAGTGTCACCACGGGCCCCGGGACAAAGGCGAGGAATGGAAAGGTAGGTTTTTAGTCAGTAAAAGTCTGACACTGTTTCCCGCCCCACCCAAGGGCGGGATTCGTCATTGGATGATTTTACCTACCACAAAAAAAAAAAAAAAAAAACCACTGATGTATGTGTCTATAATGGGCTTAATAAAAATATTATTATTATTATTCAGAGCAATATCTTTGGATAGGAAATTCTTCTCACCGGTTTCATTTTAATTAACAGTGTTGCGTATATCTACGATTCGTGTTTTCTAAAAAAATATGTAATAAGTAGGTTGTTTGCGCGGTTCGGGCGAAAGAATGCAACCTATTTGAAATTCGGCTGGTGCAGTGAGTGTGATTGACGAGCCGTAGGAAAAAATAAACCAGAACGACGAAGAGAAGGAAGGTTGGCAATACCTGGCC
Source organism: Leucania comma (assembly GCA_958295575.1). Taxonomy (NCBI): domain Eukaryota; kingdom Metazoa; phylum Arthropoda; class Insecta; order Lepidoptera; family Noctuidae; genus Leucania; species Leucania comma. Next base: position 12,805,590 of record OY282477.1, on the reverse strand, counting down.
AGTCTGCGCTACAGTTTAGCACGCACGATGTCACTAATTTCAGGACACAAACGCCAAATTTCACTCGATTTCCCGAATTTTGAATGCAGACGCAACACGAACAGAATCACTCAAACGACGCCATTTAATTTGCAGGGGTACACGCAGAAATGTCAGTCCATAAACTATTGCGCGAGTAGTCTAGTGAATCTGTCTCACTCACACAAGTGCGCCAAGCAAGTGCATAAAAGGGATTGGTTAGGAATGCAGCATCGGAAGTAGTCCTGTTTCGGCTCCGATTATTTCGGCACCAAAGGTTTCGACACCAAAGCTATTCCTCTTTCGGCACCAATAGGTATTTTTGGTATGTTATTTCCAGGTTCGACACCAAGCTAACATACCTATTAATGCGGAAAGAGGAATAGCTTTGGTGCCGAAACAGGAATACTTCCAGCATCTAGCCGGCAAAATGAATTAATCGTGATGAAATCAGCGCAACCATAGGCGCAACTTTTCTTACACAGTTTTTAATCCTGAATCCGAGAACACTTCGTCTTATTTCACGCTGGTGATTCGTGAATAACAAAAATCTTGAATAAATCCTTTCCAATTTACAATTCTATTTGTTACCCCTCGGTCTGCTGCGTACATTATTTTTTTATCATCCCGTTAGGTATCTGTTGATTGTTTGCAAATGCGATTGCTTTTAATCTTATTATAAATGTCACTGCTTTGTAAGGTAATCTGCAAATTGGAATGTTTATTTCACTGTCTATGTACTTCAAGGACCTGAGAATAAGTAGGTTTGTCCGATCATCTTCAATTGATTACCCTGAACATTGCGTGTTGAATTGAAATGTAAACGATAATTCTGCTGGTATTTAGTATGTAAATATACTTATAAAAATAATTTGAGATAATTTGAATCCATCGCCACCAATTCTAATATCGACTTAAGCTCTGCCCGCCTTATTCCAAAACGCGATCTAAAATAGTTCCGGGACTAATAGTAGTTTTAATTGGCATTAAATCTAATAATAGTCCCGGAAATATATTTAGATTGCTTTTACTTAATTGGTATTAAAATTTGTAATAATCCCGAAAACTACGTTTAGGTAGCGTTTAATCGGGATTAAACCTAGTAATAGTCCCGAAACTATTTTAGATCGCGTTTTGGAATAAGGCGGTGTGTGTTTTAGGTTAATTTTAAAGTGACGTTATGGGTTCCAATGGAACTTGAACTTCTTCATATTTAACACTGAGTGTTGTTCCAAAATTTGAAAATGATCTCGCTTTTTAAATTCAATTATACTGTTACCGATTTATTGTTTTTTAATTTTATATTTTATTAGCTGACTCGGCAAACGTTGTTCTGCAATATTAATTACCAAAGAATAAATTGGGGCTTTTTTTTGCCGTGGGGAAGGCGGGGAAAATAATAGCCTTCGAGTTACGACCTACTCTCAGGTTTACAAAATATAATACAAAAATTAAGAAAAAATCGGTTAAACTATTTCATTGAAGTTCGTTGTCATACATTGTGATACGAGATTTTTGATAAGTAATAAGTTTGCCTATTAGATATAATATATTTTTTTAGTGTATTTTTTATGTCACATTTGTACGTAATAGGCCCTTGGTCCAAAAATCACATCTCTATGGTCTAAAATATTAATTTTAGAACAAGTATGCATATCATTTCAAACCTCTTCGGTAAATTATTCATAGCTATGAGTACCTACTAAAACAATTTTCACACAAAGTCAAACCGCTTCTTTTGCAAATTGAATTCTAATTAACTTCAAATAGTAATTAATTTTATAGAAACGAGTTTAATATTAATTAACGTGCCCTCATTAGCGAATTAATTGTCAACATCACCATAAGTAGGCTATTAACATAATTAGGATTTGTTAATAACTTCCCTGTTAAACCGGAGAGCTTAATTTAAGTGGTTGTAATATTAAAAGTTAATGGTGTTTCTAGATATAATTGTTTAACACGACATGATGCTACTGGCTAGATAGCTGTATATTATATATATAAAATAAAGTCGCTTTGGCTGAAAATTGTTGGAAAATAGCTTAGAACCTGGTGACGGACATTATTTTTATTTCGTTAAATAAAAAAAAATCAAAACCTGCTCATTTATTGGTATAGGTAGAGAAGGGTAGAGCGGGACCGAAGCCGCTGGCAAAAGCTAGTCTATATTTATAAAGAAAGTCGTGTTAGTTACACTATAACTCAAGATCGGTTGAACCGATTTGGTTGAAAATTGGTGGGAAAGTAGCTTGGAACCAGGAGACGGACATAGGATATTTTTTCTGCCGTTAAATAATAAAAAAAATATCTAAAACCTAGAGTAGGGTAGAGTAGAGAAGAGTAGGGTAGAGAAGGGTAGAGCGGGGGCAAAGCCGCGGGAAAAAACTAGAATATTTATAAACAAGAAACTTCATGGTAAATACTAAAGGTACATACTACAAGGTACATATTAAATTCCCAACATTCCAAAACCTTACTCAAACATTGCGCTTGACCATACCACTTACAACACCACTGACCGAAACATTGTATTTACTTTCTTTTGCATCCATTGCGCGTTGCACCACAAGTCTTCGGACAGTTCCCTTTAAAAAGCACGCAGTGGATGTCGTACCAACAGTTACAATCGTTTTAACTATCCTCCTAAGGAGTTTCAATCAAAGGCCACCATAGGTATCCCGCTGCGACCAATGGTGATTGTGAAATGTCTTAAATTTGCTAATATACTCCGTTATAATACTTCAAGGCTGGTGAACTGAAGGTTCCGCAGCCGTATCTGATATTGATTTAATTAAAATTGAAGGTGAATTCTTAATGAAAGAATGACATGATTATTTTTATTATTAGCAAAACAATTAAAAAAAAATGTTGTGCTACACAGTCATTTAAAAACTAAAAAAAAATTAAAAGAAAACCTAAACTAATGATTTGCACGAGGCCAAAAAGGCGCCTAATGCAGCATATGCTGCGATATTTAAAAACCGCTAGATACCGCTGCGCTGGTATACAATTATGGCCCGCTGTGATGCCACGGACACACTCATGGTACGGCATAGACTTACCGAAATAAAATGAAACGTGACTTTCTACATTTATACTGTTAGTATAAATAATAAAAATTTACTTATCAGCATTATAGTTTGCTTTATCTTTATAACCTTATTACCTTATATTACCTTTAATCAGACTTCCTGAGGCTTACCACACGATTTGTATGTTTTGTGTTGCATCATCAGAAAAGATATGGTCATGAATCTCTAAACATAAATCTGCATGCCTCGGTTTCTAGTCTAATAGAATGAGTATAGATAAAGTTAAAAAATAAAGTACTTTATTTTTGTCTTTACAAATCGATAGTGTTTCATGTACCGCATCGACCCTCCGCGGGATTAAAACGATCAAAATTTAACGGTGTATAAACTAGTGCTTGACTGCCGTCCCACCTGATGGTAATTAGTAATGCAATCGTTGATGGTGAGGCGCACTAGTTTATTAAGAGCCTATTCACTCTGGCCTTGAAGACACCTAAATTATAATCATCTGTAACGCTGCATCATAATAATATTGTCTAAGCTCACTTCCTTCCTTCCTATTCCTCAACAATAAAGTTCAGTTTCCTGTCCCAATAACCCATATTCCACAGCAGATATAGCTTGAGACAAGTCAATTACGCAGTTGGCTACATACTAAGTCACTATGATGATGAACGACGTCTCCATCCGCTGAATGCCACTCAACATGTTGAAGATGCAAATTGTTACTAGTCTCGAAGTGGATCTGATAGAGTTCAATTGAACTAAGAAGAACGTGATGATTTTCACTCTTTTATAATATCTATCTACTGTAGTAGAAGGTTATGTCTAAAAGTTGCAATGTCACTTTGCTAATCCGACATAACACGAAAAATCGCCAAAGTGCTCTGTGCTCTCTCTCTCTCTCTCTCTGTCTGTGTTTCCTGATGGCTACAACCCGGGAATCTTTAAGTCATGAGTGAATAGGTTTCTTCTAGGTAAGCGCGATCCATCGTCGACCGTATTGTCGCTTTCCATCAGGTGAGATAGCGGTCAAGCGCGAACCTATCAATAATAATAAAAAAAAGAACTCGACAAATGCTTTTGCGACGCTCTGTACGTGACAGAAAATCATTGACTCTCTATCGCTATTATCTTAGTATAATTATAAAGAAATACTTTGTTACTCGGCCACGCTCAATCCGCTGAAAGGAATTAACACAAGGGTAGACCATGCCTTAGAATAGGACATAAAATTATTTTTATCCTGTAGATATGTTAACTTGGCTACTATTCCACTTTCAGGCAGGCAGACTGCTGGTAGAAGCTTATGAATAATCAAGCAAATCTCAATAACATGCGCTCGGAGTATTCGCAAAAACTGTTTTGTTTATTTTAGTGACTAAACCTGGTTTTTCCACCGATTCATTAGCACTAACAATTAGCATTGTACACAAGGAAACTTCTCCATTGATCGCTTTACATCACGCAACGGCAACAGTTAGGTACCCATATTAATCATAATCATGCTTTGATTTAGGTAGGCCATCTGTATTTAAGGAGCGGAAAAGTGCCTTTTATGTAGAGAATTCTTTATTAAAATTTATGTGATCTAAGCATGGCATTGTACGGAACTTTTTATCATTTTGCTTGAAAGGGCTTCATGGAGAGGCGGTGTGGGTACATTATTTATTTATACTGAGAGTTGAAGCTCAGTGTTCTGGCCGTTCTCCGGGCTCTAAGCGCCGAAACACATTACAGCTTTGCGGCGCGGTGCCGCTAAAAACGGCAGTGCCGCCCGCCGCAACGCAGAATTTAGCGGTGTGCACCGCGGCGCGAATACCATTGCTTTATTAAATGGATATAACCAGTGTCTTTGTCGTTTATTTAATATAAGAGTAATGTCTTCTTATTAACAAATAAGCATAAGTTTATTACGATCTATGGCAGAGAAATGTCTATCGACACTAAAAAATCTCGAGAAACTGGTTATCTCTGTAAGATACGACAATAAACGCTGAAAGTTGTGTTGCGGCGACGCGAAAAAGAGCGATGGGCGACACTGCCGATTTTAACAGCGGGGCCCCGCAAACCGATTATGTGTTTCGGCCCTAAAAGTGTAATGTAGGACTAAAAATCCTTGTTGTAATCATGGACCAAAGATGACTTTTATTTTGAGGTGGTAATTCAGACTTATCACTCTAATTTCACAAAGGTGAGAGTTTGTGAGTGTTTGTATCTTTATTACTTCTTCAAGCTCGAACAACCCAACGCGAGTACACCATGTCCTGGAATAGCACATCTTAGACATTTATTTTCTCTTTTCTTTCACTCTGGGTGAAGCAAGAGAAAGTGTCAGACTTTTGCTGAATAAAACCCATCTGTATTTCTTCAGTCGCCTCTAGTATTCCAAGGTTGTGGTGACACTTTGGAATAATCCCTCAGCCCATCAGGGATGGCTTAGCCTGTAATGTCTTGAGCTTGAGATAAGTTTCGTTTTATTACTTCTCAGTTGGTGAATTATCTTGTTTAAGGACAGATAGCTCAGTCTGATCTTTTGGTGTACAACTATCTAAGCATGTACGGGATTGTTCTACAATCAGCGTGGTTCATCATTGTGCTTTTACTGATGACTAAACTGGGTCAAATGTATGTTAGCGTTACTTATAGGTCTTCTCTAGGGCTTTTTTTCGTAAGCCTAAAAATCTTGCCAAAAAAAATTGCTAACATGATATTTTTTCACCTTTTTCCCTCCTTCTTTCTAACGGCTTTGATCTTTAGAAATATATTTACATTAAAAAATTGCTGGTTAAGTGTTCTTCAGAATTATACCATGTGTAAATCAATCAATGTCTCACAAAGAAAATGGTTTTAAAGGTCAGCTATGCGGGCGAAGGCGGCAGTACGAGTATGTGTAGATTTAATTCTGGCCAAAATTTCAAGGGACTATACGGTTCGTGGTTTTGCTCCAAAATGGTGATCATCATTGATATTATTCAGTCTCTCTTTAGCTTCGCCAATGTTTGTTTTGTATTTTATTTTGTCCACTTTAGCCCCTTGTCTGTTTACGTACGATTACACATCACCCTTCGAGGGTTGCTAAACCCGTTCCTCTGTAGCACCATAGCAACGGCACGGTCGCTTGCGCTAATACAATTTAGAGGATTGCGGTCGAAGCAGACTTAGCCGACTCGGCCTCGTCGCGGCCTGATCCGTTTGCTAACAAACAGGACGACGCGACTTACTACTTAAGTATAGTAAACTAGTTTTGCCCTCGACTTCGTCTGTGTTAATTTCGATTATTCGATTTCGAATCCAGCCTACTTTTAACCTTTTGACCGGCGATTTCATCCTTCAACAATGCCTTCAATACAAATAAGAAAAAACATATTTTCTTATAAGATTTATTGCCGTTTAAGTATATGTTACCGGAAATCTAGGTATATAATCCGGTATTCTATACAATACCTAGACAATGTATAGAATACGGTTTAACACGTAGATCCACAACTACCAAACTTGTTCATACAAAAGTAGACTCTAAACATCGGAATTAAGGCCTATAGTGGCGTGGATGTGAGAGGACACCGGTGTCCTCTGAGCTAGGACAGATTAAAGTAAGGCTTTTATTTTTCAGGTGGTGATAAAAAAAATAACCCTAACCTAACCTGTCCGTATCGGGGTGCCCTAAAATTATTTCACCTCCTTCCCTGCTCTCGTCTTTTACACACATTATCGGCTGCGCATTCGGTATTGTACAGAATAATTGAATTATACAGACTGATTACCAGAAACTGTACATGCCCGTGGAGATCAATAGGTCATAAGTAGTCTGTCTTTTTTTGGGGCTCAAGCCTTACCTTACCTACTCCATAACAAATTTCATCAAAATGGTTCAGAAATTTAAGCTTGAAAACGTAACGGACAGGGTTCGTTTAACATAAATACTTTATTTATTAGTTTGGATAGTAGTTTAACAATTCATCAGACAGAAGTAGTTTTTAATCATTAGCCAGTAGCCCGACTTTATTTCCAAAACAAATTCTTGTCAAAATGACAAAAAATTGTCTAAAGTCTTTCTTAGTGACCTTAGTTCGACTTGGCTTTGTCCTAAAATCTTGTCATCCGCTTTATATTTATGAATATTTTCATGGACTTTGTAAATAAATTTCATAATGCCTATTTGAAAGCTTTCGATTATCTAAAGTTGAAGGCAAACAATAAAGAATTTATGATTATTGACCATAATCGTGATATCAGTCAACCTGTAGATCTCTGATAAGATCTAGTAGTCCGAGATTTATATTTCTAATACTGTATACTGGAACCAAATTTGAAAAAAAGTCTCAATAGAATCTACTATTAATGAACTAACTAGTTCCATGCCCTGCTAAGCACGGGAGAAACTTATTTTTCAATTTAGAAAACAAAGGCAATCTTCTTTATTTACTTAAGTTAAGGTAGGTACCATTCGTGCTAAGTTTCAAAGTACATAGTCCCAAGGAATAAAATTTTGCTTTCTAACGAATTTCGTCCTTAGTGCTCGACACACCAAAAAAGCCTTGTTGTTGTTGTGTTGTTAGTTTCATATTCCTAGTCCCCAATAGCTTCGGCTGTGCGTTGATATGTTAGTCAGCCAGTTTCTCCTTTGATTTTAGGTGTAGATATTCTTCTATAATAACAATACCATTATTTAAATACTTTATATTATGGTACAAAAGGGAACTTAAACCAGTAAATCTGGCCTCTCTCACACTAGTATTAGAACATAATTTAAAAAGCTTGATTGTAGTGTATTTTTTACTTCTGTCAATCTCATCGTTAATGTAAAAGGTACACCTAAGTTCAAAGCATTTAGCTTTCCTCCTTGTCCATTTATCAAACAGGTTATAATTTCAAATATGATATTCATGACCGCGGGAATTCTCCAAACGAAGAGCCCATTCCGCTTCCCCTAATCATTAAAACTCACACTTTGTTACTACTAAAACACACTAACTACCGCAAACTGCACACAAAATTAGTCTCTAAATTTCTTGTTTTAAAGCTACTTTTTGGTCAAAATGGTTTATGAAGTACGTCATGAATGGGTGCCGAGTCGAGGGTTGGCCAAGGACGGCCATTGTCAAGATTTCCCCCGTTTGCGAGATGAGCTCTGGGCCCAGATGTAGGTACGTGTATCGTGTAAAGTAAAGGTCACTTTGTGTGTTAGACTGAACTTATGTTGGAGTTTGAAACTCGCAGCTGCAACGATAGATAATAACAGCTTGTGTGACTAGTAGAAGAGACGGTTCTAAGATTCCAACAAAACTACTACTACTACAAAATACTACTACTAACTACTAAACTACACTACTACTTAACTTTATGCGAAAATAGCTCCTGCCAGCTAGTTCGCGTGAATGTCGAAAATAGGAACATACTCCAAAGATAAAAAGGAAATATCAAGACATGGTTTCAAATTTCATCCAAATCCATTCGCTGTTTGAGCGTGAACAGCGTGAATGAATAAGTTACGTCTTTATGATTAGGTATAGCGATATATTATCTAGACAAGCGTTTTCTGATAGCATGGTCAAATATCTGATCAGGGTTCACAGGGAGACATACTCTCTGGACGTACAAAACGATTTGTGAAAAATTTCATCTTGCGTACAGCTCAGGAGTGTAATTTCCTGCCGCAGTCTGTATTTCCAAATAGTAATTAGGTCCGAAAGAAAAGCCTATTTCCAGGCAAGTGTGTTCCATTATCGACTCGTGAGGCGATTCGTCAATTTACCATCAGCTGAGATGTGGTCAAAGGCGAGTCTAAAAGTTATAGAAAAAATGTTCGCTCCCAAACATGTTTTACTTTCGATTAATCGTTATCACTGATATATTGTCACTTTATCTAGAGGGTCAGAATTATTGATAGGATAAATTAATAAAGGTCAAGTGTATCTAAATTTGTTTACGATGGTTGTGACTTCACAAAACTAAGGAAGCATACCTCGTTAGAGAATTCATCTTTGATTATCATGAGAGTAATAAAAACTTCAGTCTATAATCAGCAGTGGACTGCCAAAGATAATGATGATGAAGAGTATAAATAAATAACTCGCTTTAAAAGTATAGTACAAGCAAAATGATTAAAAATTACTTTACAAACAAAGTGTAAAATAATTGTTAGGTTACAACACGGCAACAAAAACAGCGATTACTTTCAAAAACAGTGGCGCTCCAAATTAACTGAAATTTAGAAGTCTTAAATGCTTTTAAATTGTCTTCGTATAATTGGCAGCGCGGCCTAATTTACTAGGTAAATTATTTGAATAGGCGCGCGTGAAACATTGTGTCGTTCACTAGAGCCTGGTTCCTTATCGGACGACAAGCTACTTACCTATTGCTCGCCGTATTATTTCCCATGCCCTGTCGCTCCGTATCTCGATTAGGGCCGGACGGAGAGACAAATATAATATTTATTTGTTTAAAATTTTTATTCATATTTCATTTGATAAATTGGTTAGATAACAATTATTTTTTTCGCACGTATTCCCTATTAAATTTCGCAAAGGACAGGCAAATATTTTGTATTTGCTTTCAAACGAATTGGGGTTTGAGTTTGAGGGTAAATACCGCGACTATTGATCCAGTGGAGTCTACGAGTTGACAAATTACTGAAGAGCTTTAATTAAAGGCATTCATTAATTAATTATAGCTACGTTTTAATCGTTATTACGGAGATTTCAAACCTGAAGCTAAGGCAATAGCTTGAGATCTCTGGTAACACAAGCCCATTGAAAATTATTTCTGTAGCACTCTTACCTGATACTGCCTAGTTATGATCGTTTGGGATATACGTGGCCATATAGTAGAATTGATCACTTCATGATGTGACTGGCCATATCATGAAATAGTTGCATTCTATGATATGGTCAACTAAAACTGGCTAGATCGTAATGAGAACATTTGGCCATATCATAATGTAGGGTTTCTATGACATAGCATTCAATTAATTTGAGTAATCTTTGGTAATAATTCTTTGCTAATAATAAAAAAGATAAAAAGACATTTTAAATAGCTTTAATTTTAAAAGAATAACCTCTAAATAACATTATTAGAGATTGAAACCTTCTAATCTGTGAAATATGTTCCGAACTCCAAGGTGTTTTTACGTTGCGCTCGTTTTTTGAATGGCATGTCAATTGTACGAGTATCTTTTCAAGCTACATAATTTTTCGTGCAATCCCTTCATCATCATCTATTTGGGTCTTCCTCTACATCTATGTGTGACCGTTCAACATGTACCGGAAATGGCAAACATTTGTGGAAGATAGTTTAATCAGCTAACCTACCTTTAGAAACCACAGTAGACAAGCAGTACATTTTTCATAAGGCAAAGTGACCTTAAAATGCATTTAAAATTATTAGAATCTTATGAAGACAAGCTGAAATAAGTCCAAGGACCTTACTATGACGTGTTAAAATGTCAATCATGCGACGTAGAAAGAGGGGCTGTACACCAAGTATAGCTGCTCCATGCCTTTGACAGTTCTGTTAAGTCAAATTGATCGCGTTAAGCGCTTGTGATAGGGCCTCTGTTGTCTGAAAGTAGCCTGTGTCTAGCGTATCTGTATCATTGTTACCAACTTCAATCCAAGGCAGTAATCCAGGTAGCTTAAAAATAAAATCCTTGTCAACTTTGTTTATACCCTTTTTATAAAAGTTATGTAGGCCAATAGGAATATTAAAAAAATCCCCCTTCCCCTTTTTCATACCATAAGGACAAAAGAATCTCTAGGTCGTGCACACAATACTTGAATTTCTTGTGGTCTATTTTTTTCAAAGAAAGCAGCACGAAAATTAGCCTTCGTGAGGGTTTAAATTCTTTGTCCATTTTTAGTGAAGATTTTTCAAGTGGGCGAAAATTCTTCTCTTATGTCTTGGGTGAGGTCTATGGATTATATTAAGATAGCCTTAGTTGGTTGAATGAAAATGGCCATTTATGACCAAATGTACAGTCGGCCCAAATGTACAGATATTGAACAAGAAATCAAAAAACGACACGAGTAAAAAAAATAGATTATGATATAACGTAACACTGTAGGCTTTTGGGATATCATGTACCTTGGTTTCCTAGAAAGATATAATATACCTACTGAACTAATTCTTGTTCACGCAGTACTTTATCAGTCATCAGAAAAACAACCGTAACTCGTTATTCAATGTCTTGTCCCGGCAATTATAGAAGGAAGATAAGAATTATAGAGGAGCCTTAAGGAAAGAAAACAAAGGATATAACGTTTTATTGCTTATTGATAGCTATATTGTAATTGTTTTGTAACAACTTGTAGAAGTAGATCCTTCGATTAAACTAGGAAGGATACGAAAAACTTGTAGGTACACGAATAATGCCACGTCCGCCGAAAGTCCCGTTCATTTAAATTAGTTGCGATAAATCATAGCTAGCGTATGGACGTGTGCGTGTGAACAAATGGAATAATATTTTTAAATTAAATTATTAAAAATTGACTTGTATTCCTGAACACCTTTCGTCGTATTGTTGCATAAACAAGTCCGGTTTTTTTTTTTTTGATATTTTAAAGAAAATTATTTGTTTTCTTCGGTGTGTACCTTTTCATAATGGCATAGATGTCTTGTGTTTTTTTTAAACTAGCTTTAATATCTTAAAGACTAACCGAAGTTTTCTTTGTCCACAGAGCTAGTGCAAAAAGTGAAGTGCATCGATGAGACTTCACTAAGTCTTTGAAAGCAAAAAAGCGTCGCCACGCTGCTCGGTTTGCTAACATGTAAGTTTTGACATTGAATTTCCAGATATCTATCAAATACAGTTACAATATTAGATTTAGGAGAGTAGTGGCCATGTGGTCCTTTGTGTAAATTGTTTTATCACAAATCCTCTCAAAACGATGAAGGTATACATACTGAATAACCCTGTCAGGTGTCAGCCGTGCTATTCTGTAAATGGTAAATCACTTCGAAAGTCATCTCGCAAATCATCTCGAAAGTCACACTCACTTCGCTTCTCATCTCGCCTGTACAAGTTTCGGTATTCACATGTCAAGATCAAGGCTAAGTGAAGTGAAGTGACTTCCGAGAACCTAAGTGATATTGCTCTATGGTAGTAGGGTAGGGACGTTGAATTGTGTCTTGTTATAACTTATATCGACTCGCTAAATTTAGCTTAATTTGCGCTCTACAATAATAGTTTATAGTTCATTTCAGCCATAAATGCGATATAAATGCATAATTTTGTACGTTTTAATATTTACAAGTTTTATTTAAGATGAGAATGAAAAAACTAGACTGAATGCAGGTCGCCTTTGCCTCATATCCGTGTATTGAAAAAAAGTCACTCGCATCGCGTCGCTTGTACCTCTTAAGTCAAACAAAGTCGCCAATCGTCTTTTTTGTTTACAAACAAGCAGTTTAGATTTCTCTTATTTCCCCGCGATTTTTCAGTGAAGTGTGTAACAAAACCATAGCCGAATGCTTGCTCTCATGGAACGCAACAGTGAGAGGGATCATTTGCTTGTGGAGGCTACTAAAGCTGTGGGAGAAGGCTTAAAAGCTCTGGCAGAAGCAATTAAGCGGTAATATGGCATAGCTTCTGCCGTTTTATAAATGTGTGTGAAATAAAAATATTTTTAGTTTATTGACTATTTAATATTATTACATGCATATCATTACAGTTACCCCAATGCGAAAATGTAGGAAAAAATATAAATTAATACAATTTTGAAGAACTTCTATTTGATACATTAAGTTCTATACACAATATTAAAAAATTATTATTCATTACATTAGTACATTAATACAATTTATTTCAATTCAAATTTAATTAATATTCTAATATAAAAATTGTAACACTTGCTAACTCGCTCAGTGAAATTAGGCCACTCTTGACTGCCATAATCTATTAATTAAGTCTGTCCGCGCAATTCTTCCCATTTCCAATTCCGTTAGTCCTACATCATAATCATGCTGAATCCTTGATAGTAGTCTCCCTTCATTCAGCATTTCTTCAGGGGATAGCACAGGTGCTGGTACTCCTGCCCGATTACATATATTGTGCAGTAGCGTGAAGCTTAGTGTAATATGCCTCTGGAGAATTTTCTTCTGCATTTACAACCGGTGTCATTAAATATGGACGCCGTGCATATCCCGAATCTCCTGAAGAGAATAAAGAAGCATTCATTAAGGTAAAGCAATCAGACAAAACTGGAGCCCTGAGACAGCTACAACTGAACAATTTTAATTATACCATTATTCATCTAAATTTTACCAAGTCTTTCAAGTAATATCTGAGTATGTAACAACATGGTACAAGGGTTCAAAAGATTGTTTACCTATTACTAGTTACTAAAACACTAAGAGTTCTGGCTAGATGATGTTAGACTGTTCTACAATGACAGTGGATTTGACAAAATGTATTTCATTGGTTGTGTCTAGCCCTGTTTTGAGCCAGTATTCTTCGAACCAACAATCTTAAGAAGTATACAAAATCAATAACAATGCCCAATATATTTACCTAATAAATATACAACTTCACCCGCATTAGACACTTCTTCTGAATGGTATTTAATTTGGGAATGGTTGAAAACGAAACTATCATGAGATGCTCCACCATACGAAGCATCCACATGTATTATATTTAAATCTGCATCTGTAATCTGCAATCAAAGTAAAGACAATACAATAGTTAGTTACGGATTATACTTACATTTAAAGTAAAATCACAAATTATCAAAATATTAATAACATATGCACATAGTCTTGACCACGGCTCAATAAATATAGATTTCTAGTATTCCGGGCTTGACGACGGCTTGCAGCAACGTCTAGGGTATCAGCTTCTTTCAGTAAGCTCAATATCAAAAAAGAATGAGACATCTACAAAAGTTAGAAATAGATGAAAACACAACAAGTTCACAAGTGCTTAGAGTTTTTTTATGGTCGGTATATTAGTTAGTTCATACTAACCGTTTCAAGTTTTCTGCAAAAAAGTCACAAATAGGTATATATTTGCGAATATATAATTTTTCTTTTTGTTTATTTCTAGAATTCACTCAAGAAATAGTAACTTTTGATTTGACAGATGAATTCGTGTGTGACATGCGAGATGACTTTCGAAATGACAAGCGAATTGTATTTCAGAATTCAAAATCAGAATACAAACGTCAAAATACTCACACGTTTTAGTTTCTCTCACTTCGATCATCACTTGGTGGCGCTAGTGTCGAATTCACTCCATTTAAGAATACGAAACTTTAATTTCACATTATTTCACTGCGGATTCAGAAGTGAGTTCGCAAATCAACTTTTCAGAATAGCAATGCTGGACGGTTTGTGCATCACAAATGCACTGTCAGGTGTGTATTTTATGTTATTTAGTTACAACTGCTCCTAAAACGATGAAGGAAAATATAAGAAATGAAAAAATTTCGAAGCCATGTTACATCTAGCAATCCGCATTACCCTCTTGGTGTATGTATAGTAGCCGGCTTTCTTTCTTTCAATAAATAACACATTAAACAGGTAAAAGACATGTCGAAAGCAGGGCTGTCTGAGCTCTAAAAGTTTATGGGCTGCGACAGCGTTCGAAAGACTTAACGTGGTTTTGGAGTTCCCTCGATTTCCACAGCTTCTCACCGTCAGATCCTGACTTTAGTACTATAGGACATCGGAGAAGTATAAACAAAAAAATAATTATCTAAATCGGTCCAGGCGTGTACGAGTAATCGAGGCATAACAATAAAAAAAAAATATTCTAACGAATTAAGAATCTGCTTCTTTTTGAAGTCGATTAATAATGATCTCTACCAGACACCTTTCATCATCATTTCAGCCCAGCCGATAGACGTCCTCGGTTTGATATAGGCCTCCCCCAAGATTCGCCATAACGACCGGTTCTGTGCGTCTCGCATCCATCGGATTCCCGCGCCCCTCACCAGGTCATTAGTCCACCTTGTGGCAGGCTTTCCAACCCTGCATCTTCTGGTACGTGGTTACCACTCCAGAACCTTTCGGCCCCATTGGTCGTCTGTTTTGCCCCGCCCACTGCCACTTCAGTTGGGCGATGCCGGTAACACACGACAAAAACACTTTTAGAAAGGACAAAATTAACTCGACGCGACCAAAATAGATGATATGCTACTCCAAAAGTAAACAATATACTCGTACAAAAGAATCAGAAAACCAATTATGTCAGCATGTAGTGTAGGCTGTGGTACATTATGCATGAGAATGGATTGAATGTCGTAACCTTGAACTTGACCTTGTTGACACACTAGTAGGTAGTTTAGTCCTTACTAGCATGTCCCCGTGGCTTCGTCAGCGTCAAAGTGCTTATTATCCTAAAGGATCGGTCCCCTGAGATAAAAAGTATACTGTGTGATAATCCAGGCTTTCGGGATTGTTGGAAAAAATACCGCTGCTGTGGAAAACAAAGAGCATCTGAATGAACACAGATCGGTTTCAGAATTGTAAAAGTTAAGCACTCCCTCTCGTTCTTTCCTGAGCGGGAGGAGTTATTTGCTTCCCAAATGCTCCAAGAGAAAAAAAAACTTATGTCTTAATCCAGGTCATTTCTTTCAGGTTCTTTCATCCTTATCCGTTCTGCATTTAAGGCGTAATTGATTGTTAAAAGGTCTAAACGAATTAAGTCCGCCTTTGTACTCTCATCTTTTACTTGTATTATAAAGTTTTAATAAATATAAATCTAAACTTCCAGACTTTCGCATTTATACTATAAATGCAAAAGTCTTTACAAAGAGTAGTGTTTTAGTAACTTTGTGACTACCCGCTTAAACGGCATTATCTTTTGGAATTGTTAGTTTTTATGTAATGGCGGATTCTCTTTATAGGTACTTAGTAGGTACATTATACCTAGTACTTAATTTTGTAACGACCAATTAAGTCGTTTTGGGGATATTTTGCAAGTTTGTTTTTGTTAAATACTCGGTATGGTTCTGGCTTTAATAGCTACATTGGTTCCGCAATGGATCCGCGTGGTTGATTACGTCCCACTCTCTCTCCTAGAGAAGAGGTCTACTCACTCCACACCTACTCAAGGTTTGGAGTGGGACTGGAGTTAGTCACATTTGTTGAAATCCAACAACTGCGACTACCTCCAATCCAACAGTTGGACCATTATAAGGCTGTTATTTTCTGTTACCAAATATGTAACGAGTATTCTGAAGATAGACTGAATAGATCTGAAGAATTTATTTATATGATGAAAAATAAATCTTATGCTTCTGCTTCTTCATTGGTTTAGTAATTACAAGCGCTACTATCGTAGTCTTTTTTATAGGAAATCATCAAATATCTTCTCCCGCTCCGGGTAGAGCGTGAGGGAGTGTCAGACATTTACTGACTATAGCTCACCCGTGTTCCATGTGACTTTCAAATAATATCGCACAACTGTGCTGCTGTGTTTGAGATAACGGGTGCGTTCGAAAACCAAGTCAGAAATAGTCTCATTGAATGTTTATGTAAGGACAGTCTCAGTTGTATACCGGATGCTGGTTTTATGCCTGATTGGTGTATAGGCAAGCTCTAATTTATTTTTTAAAACTTCATGCAACACAAAGGTACAAAGGTGGACTTAATGCCTTAATGCTCGATTACGGAGACGCGGCGCGTCGGGCGGTCCGTCGTACATTGCCATATGTCTTTGTTTGCGCGAGCGATGACGCGGCCCGCTGCTGCTATGTACGATGAAACGCCCAACGCGCCCCGTCTTCGTAAACACGGCCTCAGGCATTTTCTGCCAATCAAGCAAGGGTGGTAAAGAGAAAACATGGCAGGTGCATAAAACAAAAAAGAAAAGATTAATAAGAAAACAAGGGTGCAAATGTATATAAATAAAATAAACAAACATATAATTCATGGGACTCAAGCTAATATAAATAAGTAGAGGTTGGCACTCGTGTCTAATAAGTAATTTTCATGATTAGATACGTAACACTAATTTATACGTATTACTAAATAGACGCAACATACTTATATTATAGAAAGGAGATCATTTATTTTGGTCCAAATTCAAAAGTGCCGGCCAAGAAAAAAAAATATAGCAATCTGTTAGAGCTTGACCCCTTGAGCATTTTTTATTACTACACCAAAACTGTAGGACCGTTGCTCTGGGTTTTATTTAAGTTTTAAAAAATCATTTTCCGTACATTTTTGGTAACATGAATTGTAAAAACAAAGAGTTAGAGCTTGAATAGAAAGTTCCAGGTAGCTGCCGTTTACCATCACACAATGTGGTGACTTTCCCTCCCCTAGCCATTGAACGCTCGCCCCACCTCGAATATTTATCTGTTACTTTAGTAGGTACCTGAAGCAACGCGTATGATATTGTATGACTCCCGTCCCTATTGATCATGGATGGGAAGACCAAAATCTACCATATCGAATCAGTTAGATTCTATCCCCGATTTCAAGAGTCTCAGTCGCTGACACGACAGCAGCGTTCGATTCACATATGGACCACGAACGATCCGTCCTGAATGATTTTTCAGGGGCGATCACAATGACTGATGACCATCGCTTGAAACTCCTGGGCGATGTATGTGGTCTGAAAACCGAAAAGAATGCAGCTCCCGGCGAAGTAAACAAAACTCGAGCAGCGTGCCGCGTGCTAGGATAAAATGTGAGCTAGAACCCGCTCACCCCGCCTTCTAGCACCTTCAGAGGAAGTAGAGGCTTCTATGTCTGTTCTTATTCGCCCCGATAAGAGTATCGCTTTCGATAACTGTGACAAAACGAAATGCTGTATTTTCTACAGTTACAATAACAGCCTACAGTTCCATTGTTTCTCTAGCCCTCAACCAATAGACAAAACTCACCTTGATATGAGAGACGCTAAAGTTGAACCTAGCACTCATCGAAGATCCTAATGATCCTTTGTCCCTCTTTATCTCAGAGGAGGTGGGGAATATCATCAAAAAGCTTTAGCCCCGGAAAGACCTCGGCTCTGACGGTGTCATCAACAAGGTGTTTAAACTCTTCCCATCCCAACTCATAATACTAATGAGCGTCGTCTTCAATGGTGCATTAAGGAATAACATGTTCCCCCAAGCGTGGAAAAAGGTCACTAATATCGGTATTCCTAAACTATGCAAGTCCAAGTCAAGTTTGCCCTTCCATCTACCTTTTCATCAGTCCATTCAATGTCCTCGATAAAATCTACGAGAGGCTTATTTACAAGCAGCGCAGAGATTATGCTGAAGTTAAGAGTGCTATTCCCAACGGTAGTTTGGTTTACGAATCGAACAAGTCCAGCGATTCGTTGAACACCAATGCGCTGGTTTCCATCAGAACGCGATGATGGACGTCTAGTTTATTGACTCAACGAAAGCTTTTGACAAAGTGTAACATATTGGTTTATCATTTAAGCTATATCAACTCGGTATGCCAGATTGTCTAGTACTCATCTTGCGAAACTTTTTATTGAATCGTACCTTCCTACTATACTATACTACTATATACTATACTATAGCTATTGAGCAAGCGGGATTTGTCAAGGGTAGAGGAACAAGAGAGCAGATACTAATTCTTCGACAAATAATCGAAAAGTCTAGAGTTTAACATCCCACTCTATATCTGCTTCGTTGACTTCCGCAAGGCCTTCGATTCCGTGAAATGGCATATTCTATGGAACGTGCTAATTCAAATGGGAGTACCGCTCCACCTAGTTAGTGTCATACGCCGACTTTATGAGGACGGAACTGCGACTGTTCGTATAGACGACGTTGACTCAAAAAGCTTTTACACCCACGCTGGCGTTCGACAGGGTTGTATATTGTCTCCACTCCTGTTCAACATTTATACAGAGTATATAATGAGAATCGTGTTGGAACAGTGGGACAAAGGGATCTCAGTGGGAGGTAGAAAGGTGTCTAACTTGAGATATGTCGATGACACTACCCTTCTAGCACAATCGAAGGAAGATATGGAACACCTGCTGACACTTCTAGAGACAACCTCTCCTTCGGTCTTACGCTCAACAGAGACAAAACCAAGATGATGATAGTGGATCGAGCTGTACTGAATCATCCTGATATCACTGTGATTGCCAACTGTGAAGTTGTTCAATCGTATGTATATCTTGGTTCCACCGTCACGAACACTGGAGGATGTGAAGATGAGATTCGAAGGAGATGTGCTACCACACGATCTGCTGTTGACAGGCTGAAAAGGATCTGGTCCAACCGTAACATCACTAAAGCCACGAAAGTCCGCCTCATAAGAAGCTTGGTCTTCCCAATATTTCTTTATGGCGCAGAAACGTGGACGGTCCGCCTCAAAGACCGACGCAAAATCGATGCACTCGAGATGTGGTGCTTGTGGCGACTGCTGCGGATCCCTTGGACAGCGCGGAGGACTAACGTCTCGATCCTGGAGGAGTTAAAAATCAAACAGAGATTATATTATAGTGGGGAGATCTCCTCACCTCCCATACGAGCAGGAGTTCTTCAAGGGTCTCCCTCTGATCACCTCATAGCTATACCAATCCGATCCCTTGGGAGAAGCACGCTCGGTGTGATCCTAGATAAGCATTTGACCTTAGCTGAGTACATAAAGCAAACTTGTACGTATGCGTGCCGCTTTCGCACAAAGCAGGCTCCACTAAATTCTGCCAACTCGTAGGTATGGTCGCATTTTTAATAGCGCTAACGCTTACTCCGTCTTTGCACATACAAAGCCCCGCCATCTCCATATAAGGCAAATACTTCAAAAGCGATTCCTAAAAATCCGCGGAGTCTATCATGTCTAAAATGAGAGTTCTTTTTGACCACAAAAGGGGATTTTTAGGGGAGATCATAAAATCTCCATCATCCAGCATTTCATGAAACGCTTTTCAAGTGTTTTCTTACCACTACTATTAGACACAGCTACCCCAACTTCTGATATTGACCGTCCACTCATTTTTGAAATTCGCCGTCATATGCTTTTTTTATTATGATTTTGGGTTTAGAAAGTATTACTGTGGTTCTAAAAGATAACTATATGGGTACTTGTTATGACTTTTCTAAACAATTAAAGCATTGAGCATTACATATACCGGTATTTTTATTCTTCGAAAATCTCAACAAATACATTTTTTTTTAATTTTTTTTTTTAATGACGCAGTAAAGAGACAGCTACAGACTGGCTGTTTTTTTTTTGTTGCATTTTTTTAAAAGTATTGGATATTTCATTTTTTGAGAGCAATTTTCTTTGAAAACCAATCATTTTTGAACTTAAATAATACCGAGGCTAATGCTCCCACAGCATTCTTGCCATAATAAAAAATGTTCGTAAGAACAAGTTCTAACAGAATATTGTATTTTTTTTCTTTGGCCGGCACTTTTAAATTTGGACCAAAAATGTATGGACCGTGGGTGATGTCCTTTCCTCTTTAGAGGGATCCCTCGAAAAAGGAAATAAGTGATTTCAAATCTACTTTAATTTTCTTGTAACATTGTTACAGCGGAGCTCTAAAGGCGAAAGTCTAAAGGTCTAATAACAGCTCTTTTACTTTACGATCACAGGGATAATTATAGATGAATGCTATAATTATCTTGTAATTGACCTGTGCTTGTGGTTTGTTGAAGCGAAATAATTAAATAAATCGAACTTGTGGTCTAAGAACCACAGATTCAATATACACCGTTAAGTTTTGGTCGATTTAATCCCTTGTAGGGTCGGTTTCATGTACCGTGAATCCCTATCGATTAGTAAAGATAAAAATGAAAAATAAAATACTTTTTTTTTAAACTCGAATTGATTTACGCATGTACGAAATTAATTTCTTTAAGTAAACGTCAGCTGCGCCAGTTCAATGACCTGTAGGTAGTTAGTACGCAACGACTGACAACTCTCTACAAGATCATTGACTCGTTTACTTAAAGAAATTTATTTCGCACATGCGTATATTAATTCGAGTTTTAGAAAAAAAGTATTTTTTTTTACAAATCGATAGTATTTCATGTACCTAATCGACCCTCCGCGGGATTAAAACGACTAAAATTTTACGGTGTATGTTATTACTAGCTGACCTGGTAAACGTACTTTTGCCATATAAATATCAAATAAATGTAAAGTAAGTATATTATGTCAAAATAAAAATACTGAAATTGCGATAAAAAGGGGTTTGGGGGTAATAGGATGAAAAAATACTTTACGACCAATGGATAATAATATTCTAATAAACATATATGTTATACACTCACATAACAACCTTAAAATGTGTTCCGCGCAGCAGCGGCAGCACACACACACTTTTTATTCAATTTACATTTCGCTACAAATCAAAATAATAGAAAAGGGATAGCATAATAAATCCAACAAGAAAAAAGAAACAGCTATTGTTATCAATTACGCATGAATGTAAAAAAAGCATTATTCTGGCTACCAATCATCTAAAAAATTCCTAATTAGGACCTTTTCGAGTCTACACGATTGCGCGCTTATATCTGTTTAATATAACATAATTGTTTACGACCGATTCTTATGCAGTTTACTAAATATACCAACAAAAAAAAAAGATTAAAATTAGACGAGCCGTTTCAGAGGACTACGACCACAAATACCGTGTCACGAGATATTTATCAGATTTGAAGCAACTGTCCATAGTCCCCATACTCTCAAAGCAATCGATTGGGTTGTGCTTTTACAGATAACAATAACTACAAAACTATGTACCGGATTTTCGACTACTTATTTTTTTGTTATAAATGTCAGTGGCGATTTTTGCACATCCTTCTCCATAGAGTTCTCTTTGGATAATGTCTTCATCTATTTGGTACATGGTTTTAATTAAACGAAACAAAAAGCTAATCCTAACAAGGCCATCTAAACTTAGAAACAATGATGAATTAGGCGTCTGTCACCATAATTGAACCCGTCGCACGTTGCCCGCCAATTGATGGCACCCCAATCATACAGTGATCCACGGTCATTGCACTCGGCTTCGCTTGCGCCGATGTATCAACAATTTTGGCGTCTGTCTGTCCGTCGCGGTTGGACGGTGATGCATCCAGGGGATGGGCTCGCGCTTATTTTGAACAATGTATACTGATGAAAGTAACGAGTGAATAGGTATATCTTTATGGACAGAAAGAAATAAATTAACTAGGGACAAATGCGTGTCTTGCTCCACATTTGCCTGTTGATATGAGTAACTCTCTTTCTCTATGTGGAAGCCAGAAGCGGTACAGACTGCTCATGGTTCGCTGAAGGCTAATGAGAAACAGAAAAGTACCATTTGGAGGTTTTTAAGTCAAGAGTTAATAGGTTACGTCTAGTCAACTGTGCTTAATCGTCGACCACATTATCGCTTACCATCAGGTGAGATAGTGGTCAAGCGCGACCCTATCAACAATTTGAAACGCAAACGATTTTTTTTCCAATAGGGAAGTATGCTTGGAAAATGTGTGTCGAAATCAAATGAAAAAGAAATAGGGACTAGAGCAAGAAGTTGACGCAGTGGGTGAGCGATTGGCTGCTGCGATGCATGTCGTGGGTTTGTTTTCGCACGGAACAGTTTGTAGGGCCTACAGACGGTGGATCATACCCAGGTATATTATCTAAGTGAGTTTACATGTTTATGTGAACATACTGACTATACAGGAGTAATTCCTAGTGCGGGACAAACAAATTTTGATGCGTGTGTGATCGCGTGATGTATACCTTGGGCAATCAGACCCTGAGTCTACCGTCTTATCCTTATGCCAAATTTTTCGTAAAACACGATATTTAAAACGAACACGAATTTACTTACGGTCTCCACCACAGAATTTTCAAAAACGTTCTTAAATCTTAAAAAGACGTTTGAGTCAGAGCCTCGGTTATCTTAATAAGGATCCCAATTCAGATAAGTTAAGCAGTATTACGGCGCCTACTTAATATGGTGATTCATATTTAGATAGGTATGACAATGGTACTTGGTTGGCGGATCTTTAATAAAGCCCATTCCGCATGGAGTATGGAGCTTTTTATGGGAGGGTGGGAATTCATAAAATAACTTTCCCTATTCTGGGTGGAGCGAGAGGGAGTTTTCCTGCTCTTTGCGTTCTAGGGCCGCGGATTATACCAATTTTTTTAGAGTGTTTTCTAAGTAGCAGCCCGGTGTGTAGTGTTTTGCGATGATGGCAATAGCTACGTCTCTTATTAGAGCTCCTCTGTTGAGAGCTTCCGAAAGGATGGAACTCAAAATGGACGTAGACAAAACCAAAGTCATGATAAACAGCTATGTAGCATTTACTTATATAAAGAACGGAGACTCTTCACTCGAAGTCATGGAAGATTACATTTACCTCGGACAGACAATCCAGTTGGCTGCGTAGATCTAATTTCGAGAAAGAGGTCGACCGTCGAATTCGCCTCGGCTAGGCGGCGTTTGGGAAGCTGCGCGATATCTTCTCGTCTAACTTACCTCAGTGTCTCAAGACGAAAGTGTCATGGAACAGGACATATTCGACACTTTTTATTCCGAAACTATATTTCACGTGGGCACGCTAGCAGAAGTTAGTACCGAATACAGAGTGACATTACTAAGCAAGGCGCAAAATTAATACAGCTATTATATGATCGACTCAACTAACTCTTAAAATAAAAAAGACACGCGAGATCAAGTCATCAAACAGTTGATCATCACGACAAATATGCCACACGCATCCCATAATGGTAGGTAATACACCTCGTGTTTATATGGTCGTTGTGACAATTAGTATGCGAGGACCATAGCAGTATACCATAGAGCACGGAATGTCACACTGGCTGCAACCAGAGACGAATTATCGTGAAGTTTGGCTGTCATAGCCACCGAAAACTGGAGTTACACGCGTCCACAAGTCAATTTCTGGAAGGCTTTGATAGGTGGTGGTCGAGTGGCGTCCGAGCAGCGGAAGATGTTGTTCTTCCAATGGTGAGATAGGTAGACGACTTTATTGTCATCGTCATGGTCAAGAACCTGTAGGTATAAGGCTGTAACAGAAAAAAAAGGAAAATTCGTATGTTTGCAGTAAGCAAAGTTGGCTAAGGATGATGGTATCCACCTCATATATAAAAAAAAACTTAATCGTGTCCATCATCGTATAACATTGTATTTGGTTTGTATAATGACATAATGTGATTAGGTTATAAATTGGAACAATCGTAGATAGGCAATCAATACTATCCATATTAGTATTGTAAATGTAAAACTTACTCTGTTACTTCTTCACATCTTACCTGTTGAACAGATTTAGATGAGTGTTGGTAGACTGTATCCTTGAATAGAATAGATATTTAATCCCTAGAGAATATTCTTTACAAATAATTTTCAACTTTCATACGAGCAAAACAGTTGGTAGAAGCTAGAGTAAGTACATAAATAAATATTAATTTCTAGGAGTATACGGTGACTCACACACTTGGTTTGTCTGGACGGCTTTGACAATGCCATCTCTAGCATTGCCCGTTGAGATGCGTCTGAGTTCTGTGGCTATTACTTGGTACAAGCTAGTTCGGCGCCCGCGTACGATTCTTGCACGATCAGCGGTCGTGCGTGGCCGCGTTGCTTTTGAGGGTTAATAAGTGTTTATGTATCATTCTGGGACTGTGATTTATTATATATGCAATGAATGGGCTGTTCTGGAGGATTAAAGTTAATTGAAGACCAGACCGTATGCTCACAATAAATTAAAAAATGTGAATTACCTGAGCTATACAAGCTGAATTAGCTTAGCTCAGTCGTTCGGACCCAGCTTTATCGTTATTTGATGTGTATAGGGAATGTGAAGAGCTATCACATAATTGTCCGCTCGTATCTTTCTAACAGGGTTCACACCACCACCACTCCACCAACCACATCTCTAGAACCATCACGAATGGATGCAAGCTCAGAAGAGCTTCAACAAAAATCACCACGGATGTAATGCATCTTAGCTCGTTACACAACTTCCTATGTTTATAACAAAGGCATGGATACAAACTGTATTTATGAAATACATCCAAAACAATCATGTTTACCTATTTAGAGAACAAGCCGAACTTCCTTGTTTACAAACCAGCTGAAATGCTCGAAATTTACTGCGCTCTTAAACTACTTAAGTCATATATTAATAGTTTTGTGTATATTGTGTAAATAACTTAAGTGAAGGAAGTTTGGGGTTTGTCTGTGATCATTCTTGCTCTTTAGTGTGTAAACAGGTATTATTTGTATGATGATAACTATTGGTAAATGAAAATCGTCAGTCTATAAATAGATGTGGTTGATCTTGCTGGTTACTTTAGAAGTTAATACGGATCAATGAATCATGAGATCCTTATTAAGATTTTGTTCTGAACGATCATTTGGACTCTCAAATTCTCTATACCCTCATATGTCCGATGATCTAATGCCGATGAAGTAGCAGTTGGAACTCTGTCACGAGACAGAGTTAACGATTACAATTTTCGTCTATTTTTTTTATGATTAACCACAAGACTTCTGTTTCATCATTATTGGCACAGAATTCAATCATCTCTGTTAGTAATTGAGTCACCAAGTTCACAACCCAATGACTCAACATTCCACTCCACACTCAACAAGTGACCCAATATTCAAGCCTTCATTAAAAAATCTCGTATCAATCGAGTCACAGACGCGAGAGAATTGCGTAATTTTCTTGTTTAATTGTCGTCGATCGCGAGTTTATTAGCGACGCCCGTATTGGCGCACTGTTACGCATGCATAACGTTACGTGAGCGTGCGCAACTCACGCGCATACGTGTAGTAAGTTGTCGTGATAGAGGTGAGATAAAAAGGCTAGTAGGCGTTAAGGAATACCTACTTCGTTTTTTTTTTTTGTTTTTGTAGTTAATTTGGTGTGCTAATATATTTCCGAGCATTTTTTTTTTGTGATATCTTCAGTCTACTAGACTTTGTGTGTCATACTTTTGCTGTCTAAAACCCACCCACGTTCCTTAGGCCATAAATAAGAACCTATTACTCTCAGCGATAATGTAGCTTTCCTTCAGTGAAAAAATATTCGTAATTTTATCAGAACTTAAAAAAACAATATCGTAGTGATTATAATATCAGCTTAATAGCTTCTAATTTGGATAGACCCATCACAAACAGTGCCATTGTGGAGCCCCTACGTAAGCTATGCCCTACCTGCTTTCTTGCCCTCTGTGCAGTCTCTGAACAGGATCTGAACTTGGCCAATGAAAAAGAGGCGCAGCGTGCAGGTAGCAATATACTGACCCATACCAGACAAATTAAATGTCGAGTTAATCGAAACGAGAAGAAACTCTAATTTAATTTCGTACTCTGGAAAACAAATGCAGTTCTTTGAGAGCTAGGGCCACTATTATCACCAATTTTCTGGACAGTTTGGCACTACCAGTATTCATTGACCAAGTTTGCTTTTCTTGGAGTCTTCAATTATGCTTTCGTGGTAGTTAGGTTTTATTCCAAGTTTGGATCATAATGTTGAACGGATTGCAACTTCTGCAAATCAATTAGCTCTCGCCAATAAACTAGTAACGCGCACGGAACCGCCTGCTTTTTTGTTTGGTTATGTAAAGTTGTGGAAAGATGTGTAGATATGATAATTTTTGTGTGAAGAGCGAAGGCGGAGTGTATTCATAGTGGTTTCTTTAATCATATTCAATAATACACGATCAGAACTTTGAGCAAAGTACGACCGTGGTAGATAAAATAGTACTGGTATTCAAGACTACTATAACAAGACAGGTATAAAATAGTACTGGTATTGAGAGCAGTGGTGGCCGAGTGGTAACGGTCCGGACTTACGAGTTTAAGTCGTGGGTTCAAACCCAGCCAGGCGCATTACTTTGTGTAATTTATTTCATCACCACTGCTCTCAAAAACGGTGAAGGAAAACATCGTGAGGAAATGTCCTAGAACCCATAATTCGAAGACATGTGTCATCCACCAATCCGCATTGGGCCCGCGTGGTGGATTACGGCCCATTCCCTCTCTCCAAGAGAGGAGGCCTGAGTCCCAGCAGTGGGAACATTACAGGGCTGATGCAATGCAAAGCAATTCAATACTAAGGGTAAACTAAACATGGATAGATTGTGTGAAAGAGTAAAAGGCTATGAAGGAGAAAACTGAGGTGATGGTTAAATAATAGAGACAAAAGACTGAAGACATCACTAAATAAAAAGTGTAATAAAAGCAATAGCATAACGAAGATGATTGAAATTTTTCACTATCATCTTTGAAATACATTTTTACATATAATTGCGATTACTTATTTGACGATGAGAGTTCACTGCCTTTTTGGAGGTAGCTATGCGGAATAGGTAGTAAAGTCCCGTATGCCTCCGTTAAAAACGAAGCATTCTCCAACCAGACAGATGTTGTGTCTGGTCCGGGCAATTGGCGACAGTTGATTGCAGACTGTTGTATGTTCTAATCGCGTGGAAAACTAATACAGGCATAAAATTTTAATAATATAGTTTGGCATAACGTTTTCGCATAACTTTTGTTAGCATAATGATGCTGCTGCAATTTTATGCCTATCATTAGTAAACCCGAATTTTAGTTCTTATGTGTCGTCATAGACATCGCTGCTACTCATGAAATGAAATAAACTCTCTACGAAAAATCATTTCTCAAAGCCACCTTCTGTGTAGACTTTCTTCAAATATCCGACGTTTCATAATAAATCTAAAGCTCAATAAGGAACAAATCAAACCGTAAAATTATGTTCAGCTCGTCTCTTGAGAAAGCTGTAAAGTTTCTTGTTTAAGTCACTCTTGGGTGTCGAAGAAATATGTTGTAATGAGCTATTGTGATTTTACATGTTATTTTATGTTTTACTGTTGTTCAGAGCATTAAATAAACTATTGGCACTCGAACATGATGTGGCGTTCGTTTTGCTGTTAATTTTATTGCAATTTCTTTGTTTTAAAATCGTCATTTACTTACACATACTCGTACATATTTATATTGCTATGCCCACTGCTAATCTTGGGTTTTTTTTATGGTAGGTAAAATCATCAAAAACAATTCCCGCCCTATATGTGGAGCGGGAGATAGGGTCAGACTTACTGAATAAGAACCTACCCTGTTCCATTCATTGCCTTCGATCCAGGGCCCCGAGGTTCATTTTCACCTAACCCTTGGCCCTGCTGGGCCCCTACAGTTTGCTGACAACTCCTTAAGGCGCGCGGGAATAGTGCGCGCCGCGCCGTAGACGACTTGGGCTCGGACCGGTCTGTTACCGGACGGACGGACAGCGAGCTACCCATAGCCCGCTGTCCAAAAGCCCGCGCCTATGGTGGCCGGAAATCGGGATCGGAATCCCAGTGCTAATCTTGGGTGACATTAACATATTGGCAATACGTGTCTATACGAGTATATCATTATTTAAACAACATTCATCAACACTGTGCACTAGGGCTTCTGGACTTGCTTTTGCTTTACACATACATTTTTCCAAGTACTGGAAATGTAATAAACTACTTCCTTATAGGTACTTAAAGGGATAGGACTAATGTAGACTGACAACCTCACTAAAGAGCACTAACATCCTCGCTCCCCAGCTGCCCCCAATCCCGACCACGGTAGACGCGGGTTGGTGGATATCGAGCAATGTGTAGCTCGCCGTAAGGCAGTCTGGTAATCGACCGGACCGAGCTCCAGAGATCGTTACAGACGGTGAGGGAACGGACGTCCTCACGCCTCAGCCACCGAGATTTCGACCCCGATTACCAGCCAAGGATGACGCGGGCTTACAGACGCCGAGCAATGGTTAGCTCGCCGTCCGGTTATAACCGGACCAAGCCCAAGTCGTGGACAACGCGCTCCTCAAAGAGATGTCAGCAATCTGTAGCTTTGCCGATGCCCCCTACTAGGACCGCGGGGATTTACTGAAAAGGAAACCCTTAGTCCTAGAACGCAAAGGGCAATTGTAGGACACAGGTGTGGTTTTAGTCAGTATAAGCCTGACACGAAGACCGGGAAAAGCCATTGGACGATTTCCCACCTTAAAAAAAATCTACCTGCTAGTAGTAGTCTATCTTCTGCGGTTCGTCTGTCAATCAACCATGTTTGATTTGAAACTGCTTGCCTTAAAAAAATCACCTTAATTATTCACACACACACACACACACAGATAAATTGCTCCATGGACGTACAGGCCTATTTTTCTCGCAATACGTCTTCCATCGATTCGAACAGACAATGAGTAATGGTTTCATTGCCACCAGCACGTACAGAGGTACTTGTTATTAGATAATGATGTGTAGATTTCTACTGGCACGCAACAACGGATAAGTGTGAGTGTGAGGCAAGTTACTCGCCTGTAACTATTAAAGGGCGTTTTGTTCTGCGTGTCGTGTTGTGGGTCTATTAATTGGTTTTATAGGATTTATTTTGTTACTAACACCGTATTTTAAAATTAAAAGCTATTGGTTTGATCCGAGACGTATTTATTTCAGTTATGGTATTTTTTGACTAATATATCGCATTGTCAATTATGTCAACTATCGAAGGTTTATCTGCAGCAAAGGATGGTTAGTAAACTTAAAAATTGGCACGAATAAAGTCG
This sequence comes from Leucania comma, assembly GCA_958295575.1. Classification (NCBI taxonomy): domain Eukaryota; kingdom Metazoa; phylum Arthropoda; class Insecta; order Lepidoptera; family Noctuidae; genus Leucania; species Leucania comma. The sequence continues at coordinate 12,776,018 of OY282477.1, read as the reverse complement.
CAGGCCAAGTGCTTACATGTCGTGACCAGATTATAGAAATTGATCACTTTTCTATATGACCAACTAAAACTGGCCTGGTCATTCATCGTTTCGGGTGTTACACTTGAACTCATTAAAATAATGTTTGTTCTTTTCCGAGTTTTATGCTGCGCTTAGACTTAGTCTTTGGCATGCAAGTAACTGATGCTGCCCATAGGTTTTTTTATTGGTCAAGGAACAAAAGGCAATAAAAGACAACAAGTAGGTTTTAAAACTTTGGGTATAATTAGCCAATTAGATAACCTTTCAATATTCCCCAGCTCACTCTTTAAATAACTCCAACAACGTCATTACAACTTCCTACACATTTTTTTCTCATATCAAATCGCTTTCGTCACGCGAATAAAATCTAATTTCAAATTAATCATTTTTTCTCACAACTTTCACTATTATTTTCTTTCATTCAAACTTTGCTGTCAAACGTATACACTCTTTGACCCACAAAGATGGCGCTTCTAGTATCGAAGTTATAATATTTAATAATCATATTTTTATGTCCGACTTTAGGCTGCGATTATATTGGGAGAGTTTAGAGTTTGAATCTTACGTAGGTGTAGAAGAAGAGTAGAGTTTTGTCCCCGATCTTTTCTACCTCAGGATTTGGACTTTATGAATTTAACTTAATTTTCATGTTTTAGGTTATGGGCCAAAAGATTTCGGTAAGTCCCCATCTGCTAAATACTTACCGTTGGTTAGATAGATAGAATATACTGTACTGTTGTCCAAAATTGTAACAACTCTACTATTTTTCGGTACAATTTCCGTTTTATTGGTCTTTTACCGTAGCTAGAGTACCTATCTTCGTAGTTCATGTTCTTTATTGTTAATGTTGTCAATCATTTTAAATATTTAGTAGATAATATAACAAAACCTTATTCTCTAGACTATCGTTCAGATAAAACTAAAGATAATGGCTGAGTGCCACTAAAATAAAATCAATTCTACAAAGCATCGGTGCTGAGTTACTAACCAGTCGGATTTCTATCGTTTATATTTCGGGGAGTTGTCCACATCACCGCTTACCATCAGATGAGATAATGGCCAAACGCTAGCCTAATAAAAATAACCACAAAAATTGCGTCCTAGTCCCAAGTACTCAACCTTCAAGCTCCTCTAATGTGAACACGGCCTAACAAAATTTTATTGCACAATGGTGATTTTAGCATGTTCAGCTGAAGTGAAATGGTGCTGTTTTGTACAATCAGTTGTGAAGAACGCTCGTAACCACGATAATCAATACTGTTATTGCGTCGTAAAAACTAACTACATTTTTTTTTTATATTCGCTGGCTGTTTTAACTGATGTAGATATTATGCAAAGTATAAAGCGGGTACTACATTAGACCGACGCACCCGTGGGCCACGCCTGTTTTGTAAGTAGATTCGCGTCTCGTTGCGTGGATCTAATGTGGCTCTACAAGACTAGTTGCCATATAAAATGTATGGAGACCGACGCGCTAAGGTACGTGGCTCACGTGTGCCCAAAATAGTTCTACCTTCATTTTTCACATGAAAGCGGGAACTACATTAGACCGACGCACACGTGATCCACGCCTGATTTGTATATAGAATCGCTTCGCTTGGCGTGGATTCAGTAAATCCTCGTTAGTTCTACAAGTCTAGTCCGAAATCCACACGAAATTAAAAACATCCTACGGGTTTAAAGATTGTGTGGAAGATTCTTATTTTTGGGTTAATAAACTTAAAAATTAGCATAAAATAATAAAGTCGCGGGCAAAGTTCTTATATAATATAAATCGCACATCTTCTAAAAACCGGCACGAAGGTTTGCGCACCGTCCGTACCAAAAAAACTGCAAAAAAATCACGTTTGTGGTATGGGAGCCCCATTTCAATATTTATTTTATTCTGTTTTTAGTATTTGTTGTTATAGCCGGCAACAGAAATACATCATTTGTGAAAATTTCAACTGCCTAGCTACCGCGGTTGTATCAGCCTGGGGACAGACGGACAAAAGAGACAGAAAGACTGACGGACAGCGGAGTCTTAAGAACTCACGAAGCGGTTTTTTTCCGCGGCCGCCACGATCGCGGGCCCGCAGCTGCTGTAGAATGCAAATATATATGTAAAAAAATAATCTCGTGAGTTTTGAAATAATATAGCCGTTTGCTCTGCCGCGACGGCCGCGTGAGAAAATCGCTTCGTGAGTTCAGTTCCTAAGTAATAGGGTGCCGTTTTATTCTTGGGCACAGAACCCGAAATACTGTCATATCGCGAAAAACGGGTGTCAAGAAAAAAGTAGTTGAAATATTTTTTATTTTTTCATTTACTCAGTTCATCTCACTAATCACACATTGGCTAATGTTACGCCACTGTTTGGCACTTATTCACATAACAGTTATGGCGCTTTTATTTTATTGGTAGACAATCAAAATTGTCATGGCCAACATTTGCAACAATTTATATGAAATGCAATAATATTAAATGGGGTATAATTAAAACACAATTTATATTAACAACCAGTCCCGATTCGGGTTGATTGCGTGTATGACTTTTGCAATATTTCTGGCATTTTTAAACTGAAGCAGTAATGGTGGAGCTTGCATTTTTATGGCAACAAAAGAACTTTTATAGATATTTTATGTGTAAATATCAATAAACTGAAGGCTATGGGGTTACTTCGAATCAAAATTCTGAAATTCAATAAGTACAAAATCATCGATTCTTAAGCGATTGAACTTTTAAAAGTATTTTTTTAGATTGATAAGATACTAGTGACAGAAAAGGACTTCTGAAGAAGCCCGGGTGGGTTACAGTTAGTAAAAATCAGACGCTCCCTCTCTCTCCTCCCAGAGCAGGAGAAATTATTTGATGATTTCTCACCTTAGCTATTACAACTTTATGTCGTGTCAGCGCCAATATTGGCTATAAAATAATATCATAGTCATTATAGACTTGTAAAGAAAATGGTTGCGCGAATTTGCTTGATGTTTTAATGGACTGTATGTTTGAAAAGCGATCTAAGGTTTGTTAACAATATGCAGATACTGTGCCTGGATGGGACGGAAGTATTAGGAAGGAACACTGACCTTTTAACCTCGAAGGTTCCACATGGCGCCGGCCGGCGAACCCCGAACTTCGTACTTTCAAGCACTGCCAGTTTCTGTATTGCACTACACTGCACTATTGTTGAGTTTTTGAATGGTTGGATCACGAAATAGCCAATTTTCTTGTAATTTCGAGCGGGCGGTTTTAGCGGTGCGGTCACATTCACAATCGATGCACACACGTCAAATGTCAAATCATTTCTCTCGAGGTCGTGCGGGAAGCGGAAACGGTAGGGATAGGATTGCTAGGCCAAAAAAATAAATTACAAAAAACAAAGTCGCGGATCATAGCAAATTGGCGCAACCATTCCCCCCGGGTTTGAAGGGTTACCTTCAAAGAAAAGAAAAAAAAACAAAAGCGAAACTAAACCCTATTACTAATCTAAACTATCAATACTAGGTAGCGAAACAACTTATAACTAACTATGCCACTACTACTGATTAGGCAGAGGGCAGAGGCGAATAACCGGACGCAGGTACGATCCAGTTGCGGTTTTAACTTTTACGACTCGCGTTATTCCGTTCGAACCCGGAAAAACTTCTTCCACTACACCAAGAGGCCAGTGCAGAGGAGGCGCACTCTCAGTCTTCAGTATCACCACAGTACCGACTGTGACTGGATCTGAAGGAGTGTTCCACTTTTGACGCGACTGCAGCGTATGCAGATAATCTGTCCTCCATCGCTTCCAAAAGGACTGAACTAAGCTATCTAGCAGAGCGTGACGCGGGTGGAGCTGCAGTTTGTCAGTCTCGACATCTAAAGCGGGCAAATATTTAAGAGGAGTCGTCGTCAAGAAGTGAGCCGGCGTCAACGCTAGTGGCTCCGATGGATCACTAGACAAAGTCCGACACAACGGACGCGTATTCATCAACGCCTCTACCTGAGCGAGTACAGTGCTCAACTCCTCGTACGAGAGAATCTGTTCGCCTATGACCCGAAACAGGTGCGACTTAAGGCTTTTAATATTCGCCTCCCAATTGCCACCAAAATGACTAGCTGCTGGCGTATTAAAACACCAATCAATGCGATTCTCAGCTAAGACATGGGCGAATTCACTTTGGTAGTACTTGGAGCGTAAGAATGTGTGTAATTCCGAAATATTGCGTCGCGCTCCAACATAGTTTGTGCCGTTGTCAGAGTATAAGCGCTTAACGGGACCACGGCGAGATAAAAATCGTTTAAATGCAGACATAAAACCCTGCGCACTCAAATCACTGGTTAACTCTATGTGAACCGCACGAGTTGTCATACAAACGAATAGGCAAATGTATGCCTTTGTGGAACGTATACCACGACCACGGGCAATAGTGACTTTAAACGGTCCAGCATAGTCCGTCCCAGTATGTATGAAAGGTTTCACCGTCTGTACAACACGACAAGAACGATGGTCGGCCATTTCCGGCGCGTTGAAACGCGGGCGGAGCTTAAAGCAGGGCACACATCTGTGCACTCTAGCGCGTATCAAATTGCGAGCGGAAAGTATCCAGTACTTCTGTCGAAGAATGGACATTAATAAATCGGGACCAGCGTGACAATTCACCTTATGGTGATAGTCCACCAACAAATCCAAAACGTGATCCCTGCGTGGTAGAACTACTGGATGCATTTGTTCAAACTCTAACTTAGCATTTCGCAGACGGCCACCGACACGAATGAGTCCGTCTTGCAAAAATGGTTTCAAATGTTGAAGTGCGTGACTACAAGGTTTATGTGATTCTAAACTACGAAATTCTATTGAAAAATAAAATTTCTGCAACTCTCGAAGTACAACTGATTCAGCTCTATCCAAATCAGCTGCGATTATAGAACCACGCGATGGTAATAATCTCAAAAATCTTAGGACGTAAACTACACAGCGTAGTAGTCTCGACCAAGACGAGACTCGATTAGACAACAACAAAACAACTGACTCTTCACGCGGAACTGATACTACAAGCGTATGTTCTTCTCCTCGGGTGGTTCTGAAACAGTAGCGGGGTTAAACGGAGCATTTGGCCACTCGTTAGGAGTGGTATGCAGCCAGGGAGGGCCACAAAACCAAAGCGGATGATTTAAAATTTGCGCGGGAAGCAAACCACGTGAGAGACAATCAGCTGGGTTTTCTGTTCCAGCGACATGGAACATATTTTCCGGTGACAATTCAGCTTGAATCTTAGCCACCCTATTTGCGACAAACGTGCCCCATCGATGGGGTGAAGAGTGGGCCCAACATAGAGCAACGGTTGAGTCTGAAAACGCTACAATTCTCTCTATATTAATGCGAGGACGACAAGTTTTGACTATAGATGTAATCAATTGAACCAACATAAGAATAGCGCAGAGTTCGAGACGAGCAAGAGAGACAACCTTACGAGGAGATACCTTTGATTTTGCGCTAATGAGGAAAACTGAAATGTTATCGCCATTTTGGACCTGAAAGTAAACCACTCCCCCGTAAGCCCTCTCACTGGCGTCTGCGAAACCTACCACATTAACAACAGTGTCTGGTACTATACCAACATGGCGAGGAATCTGTATCTGATCGAGCATTGGAAGCTCTTTCCTATAGCGAGCCCACAACTTGGCAACACTGTCAGGAGCGGTGTCGTCCCAATCACAGTTGGAAAGCCAAAGCTCTTTTATAAGCAGCTTTGCATACAAAACGACAGGAGCTACAAAACCCATTATATCCCATATCCGAGCTACACATGCTAGGATAACGCGTTTGGTACAAGTTGGCGGAGTCGAGCTAATTTTAAGACTGAACATATCAGTTGCGGGTGACCAACTTAAACCGAGGATCTTATGCGAATCACTATCATCGAATTCCTTTACCGAAGTCAACCGGTGTGACGGTGGAATCGACTCTAATGTAGCTTGCGAGTTGCTTGTCCATTTCACCAGATCAAATTGACCGGACTTCATGAGGCTGATTACTTGAGCAGCGGTCTCTATAGCCTCTGCTTCACTAGGTACACTGTACACAAAATCGTCCATGTACAATCCGGTTTCAATAGTGGCCCTTGCTTTCGGGTATGTATCACCCTCGTCAGCGGCCAACTGCTTGATAGTGCGAAGAGCGTGAAAGGGACTAGACTTAAGCCCAAAACAAACACGATTGAATTCGTAAACCTTCAAAGGTTCCTGCGGAGAAAATCTATACAAGAAGCGTTGGAATCTACGGTCACATTCTCTGATTCCAATACTAAGAAACATTTGCCGAATATCGGCAGAGAGCGCAATAGCAAACAAGCGTTTTTCTGAGGAGGCACGGGAGCCACCGAGCGAAAAAATATCACCCTTGAAAGGGAGCGCGACAACATAACGACCATCTTTATCACGAGTAGTCGTGCGGGTATAAATCTCCTCAGTGACCTGATCCTCAGGGCTGAGAATAGGCGGGACATTGACCTCTTCAATCTCCCAGAACTTGCGGATGGTAGACTCAAGCGGCGGCTCGACGGTGCAACAGTGCGACACAGTCGAGTAACTATTTAAATAAGCGGGTGCGGAACCAACTATAACAAACCCGAGAACTGTTTCCAGTGCGTGCGGAGCGGGGTACATCGGAAGACCTTGAATTTTACGTGATAACTGGAGATGCGGGAGAATCGAAGCACCGATCAATAGATCGATATCTCCAGGGAAAGCGTAATTTCCGTCGGCTAACTGCAAGTTCTTAAACTCCGTCAGCATGGACGTGTCAACCGGTACCGTGGGCAACCGTTCCGTAATCTTATCTGCGACTAGCGAATCCATTTCAAACGAAATATTACGATTAAAACGTGAACTAAATATTATTTTAATGGAACCGTGAATGGTTGCATTTAAACCTCCAAAACCTTTCACTTCTGAGCGGGATGACCAATTATTAAAACTAAAACCAAGGCGTTGACAACAATCCCGAGTAATAAAATTACTCTGGGAAGCGCCATCTAGTAGCGCTCGAACGGTGTGCGGTTTGCCAAAGGCATCTACAATGACAACTTGCGCGGTCGCAAGTAAAACGGTAGTGATTTGAGTACCAGCGGCGGAAAGCGAACACAATGTTACGTCGTTTGCACTTGTAGCAGGCCGCGCGTCACAAGCGTCGCGCGTCCGCGCAGGCCGCGGCCGCGATGGCAGCTTACTACTCTCAAAATGTAAGAAGGTATGATGTCTAGCTAGACATTTACGACAGCTAACACCACTGTTACATGACGTAACCAGATGTTTGTCACTTAGACAATTAAAACACAAATTATTAGTGCGGACCAACTTGTAACGATCACTAGGCGATAATCTCTGAAATCCCGAACACTTGTACAGCTGTGTATGGCTACCCTTACACAGAGAACAGTCAGGTGTTGAGGCGGTATTAAATAGCGTATGTGCAGTCTTGACTGACTTCGATGACGCGTCTATACGGCGATCGGAACCTGTCCTATTCGTGACTTCATGACGTGCCGACGTGCGCTGCAATACCTTAATATGGTCGCGAATAAAAGATTCTAAATCTTCGAACTTAGGTATTTCTTTACCGCGCTGAGTCGTTTCAAACAGACGAACAGTTTCAGGATCTAATTTTTGTAAACCGATATACAAAAACAAAAAGTCACAGAGGTCATTGACCTTTAGGTTCTTTACTGCACGAACAGATGATGCGAAAATATTTAAAAACTTCTCTAAATTATGATCGTTACAAACGGAAAAACTTTTCAAATCGAATAATTGATCTAAATATGCGGTGGCTACTAATCGCTTATCTTCGTATTTTGTTTTTAAAGTGTTCAAAACTAAATTGTAATTTTCAGCGCTAAACGTAATTCCAGCACAGACAGCCTTTGCCTTACCGGTCAATTTTTCTACGAGATAATGCAATCTCTCGTGATCTGTCAGCGATGTGTTCCTATGTATTATATTTTCGAAACTATCTATAAATAAATTCCAATTTCGAATGTCACCATCAAATTCAGGTATTTGAATTGGCGGCAATCGTGGGCGTTCGCGAGGAGGGTTGGATAAACCACTCGCGGGGGGGGGAGTCTCTAAACTCCTAGCAATACGTTTGATACGACAATACAAGTCATCAAAGGACGACAATGCCTGATAACTCACACAGTAATCAGGATTTAACTCCAACTCTAAAATGTTTATATTATTAATTGTAGATTCAAAATCCGCGCGCAAACTATCTAAAGTTTCCAACGAACACAAGAAAGCATCTCTAATCGCCAGATCCGAGATTTGCAAAGATTTATCACAAATCGATTGAACACGTGAAAACTGTGAGTCCCTTTTAGCGTATAAAAGCTTTAACTGAACCTTTAAATCAGTACTAACCTTGGTTCCCTTAAGAGACATCTTGTTTTGATATATTCACACTATACACTCAAACAAACACTTAACGAATTATTAAGTAAGCGATAATTATCAGATAACAATATGGTAATATTGTAAACAACAAAGTGAACGGCGAACGAACGGAATAACATATGCGTATATAATCTATGGTTTATCCGTTTCCTACAAATATTCACTCAACAATGAACGGGTATTTTTGAAATGCGTCTACCTACATGCAATTTGTAGGACTTCCGAATGAATTTTGTCAAGAAAAAGAATGCGATCGATTTATATCTACGCTGATATTTACGTAGCTAACTATAATTATGCGGTGCGGTTGACGGCGTAGGTACCGTAATTATCAATGACTCTTTAACTATACGAGCGAAATAACGTATAGTTGCCTAAATGCCTAGATGCGGGTTTTCTACTATTATATCTAGGTAAACAGGCGCGTTGCGTTTATTCCCTATGGAACAAATACTATATTGCGAAATTACAAGAAAATGATTCACGATCCTGCTCGTAGGACCAAAAAAGTAATGGTTGCGCGAATTTGCTTGATGTTTTAATGGACTGTATGTTTGAAAAGCGATCTAAGGTTTGTTAACAATATGCAGATACTGTGCCTGGATGGGACGGAAGTATTAGGAAGGAACACTGACCTTTTAACCTCGAAGGTTCCACATGGCGCCGGCCGGCGAACCCCGAACTTCGTACTTTCAAGCACTGCCAGTTTCTGTATTGCACTACACTGCACTATTGTTGAGTTTTTGAATGGTTGGATCACGAAATAGCCAATTTTCTTGTAATTTCGAGCGGGCGGTTTTAGCGGTGCGGTCACATTCACAATCGATGCACACACGTCAAATGTCAAATCATTTCTCTCGAGGTCGTGCGGGAAGCGGAAACGGTAGGGATAGGATTGCTAGGCCAAAAAAATAAATTACAAAAAACAAAGTCGCGGATCATAGCAAATTGGCGCAACCAGAAAATTTATAGTGTTTAATAGTGTGCAATAATGTGATCTATCTAAAGTATTATAATAGACACTAATGCTAGATTTATAACGATGTACTTTGTAGTAAATATGGCTGTTAGTCAGTGGTGAAATAAGTGCATTTTATTTATGTTGAAATCGTTCTTCGTAATCGTGTTGAAGTCGGTCCATTAGGTAAGAAAGCGTTGATGGTTCTGATAGTAATAGTCATCAACTGTTTACTTAATAATCTTTGACCGATTTTAATATTCATCATCATCACCATTTCAGGCGAAAGACGTCCACTGTTGGTAGGCCTTTTTTTTGTTTTCGGGGGGAAACCTTGAAAAGGCGCCAGAACTTTTGGGGGAAAGACCAGGGAGTGTGGGATTCTTACCTCACTAAAACCACCCCGGTGATCACCATCAGTACATGAAAGAGGGCTCCGTAACCTCTTAAAAGACCATCCCGGAACCCTCTCTGTACAACGCCTGTTAGGGCGCATCCCTGAAGAGACTATGAGTGTGGGTCTCCCCTGAGCCTCGTTGTGCACGGCAGCACGTGATCACTGTGCCTCCGTCTTTCCTGAAGTCACTCAGCGGGCGGACAGAGTCCCCACTCTGAGAGCCCGTGACCTCGGAGTCCCGCCTTAGGCCTAGTCTTCTTCTTAGTTTCATAGGCTTTCGTCAAGTTTCGCCACAATTAACGGTCCTGTTCGTCTCGCATCCATTGGATTCCCGCAACGTTGCCTGGTCATCGCTCCACCTTGTATGAGGCCTTCCAACTTTAATATTTTAAAACAAAAAATATTATTAACAACTACTCCCGCTCTGGGTGAAGCGAGAGAGTTTGTGAATTTTGCCTCAAAACAGAAATAACAATTATAATTAACGTTACCTAAAATGTCGGTAAGCTTTTAAGTGTGACCAGGAAGGACAGGTCTACCGCATGTCAAACGAGAAGTGGGCAGAAATAACCACCGAGTCGGTCCCATTAAATGCTAAAAGACATAAAATGATAAATGTTTTTCCCTCTAGGTAATTATAATAATAATAAGTCACAAGTCTTGTTCAAATCGGCTCTATTTGACACATCACTACAGTGGTTCACAACCTTTTCCAGACCACTTTGTTTTCTTTGATGATAATAGGGAGCAGGAATCACTATCACTACATAGTATAAAATAAAGTCGTTTCCCGCTGTCTGTCCTTATGTATGCTTAGATCTTTAAAACTACGCAACGGATTTTGATGCGGTTTTTTTTAAATAGATAGAGTGATTTAAGAGGAAGGTTTATATATATGTAGATATAATACATACATGATGCCTTTTGATTTCTAAGAACATAGGTTTCCTTTTAGAAATTCCCTGTCGACCTCGGCGGCGTCGTCCATCTTCAGGTACCCATTTTGTGAAGACTCTTGCCCAACGATCAGTGTGCATACGGCTGATGTGACCCGCCCAATCCCACTTTAGCCTGGCAGCCTTTTTTCCCACGTCTATGATGCCCGTCTTTATGCGCAGCGTGGTGTTCCTCATTCTGTCGGCTCTTTTGAGACCCAGAATGCTGCGCTCCATTGCTCGTTGGCAAACCCCAAGGCGAAACTTTTGCGACTCGGTGAGCGACCATGTCTGAGCACCGTAGGTTAGGATGGGCAGGATACACATATCGATGAGTTTTCGCTTCAGGGATATCGGTAAATCTCCCTTCATACATGAATAATAAAGTTGAAATTTTTTAAATTAGAAACCTTTCACGGCCTATAATTTGGCTTTTGCGGACCACAGTTTGGGGACCACTTGTCTAAAGTAACCGTGAAAAAACACGTGTTTCATTTTACACACTGTGACACTCATACAACACGTGTACAAAACAAAATGAATCAGCGATCACCGTCTTCACCTTCAAGCCTGGAGTGGATTCCGATGTAAACACCGCCACCGGTGAGGCGGTGACTAATCAACAATTGTCTTAATAACTCGTATTGTATAATCACAATCACGTGTATTGTTTATTCATATGGTGTATTATTTGAACTCGTTCAGATTATATCGATGTTATCTTTTGAGGAATGTGTATTTTTCAGTTCGGGTAAAACGCGTTTTTTTTTGTTTAGCCTATAATTTCCCACTGCTGGGCAAAGGCTCCCCAACCTCTTCCAGGTATTCTTTTCTCGAACCACACCTTACGGTAGGCGTCTCTTTCATTTTTTATAGGCTTTATTTAATTTTACCTGACCGGGTGTCTGTCTGTTGGACTCTAAAGAAGTTCATACAAGTTTTTAACTATGACGAATAGTTTTTATATTTTAAAATAAATCAAAACCTGAAAACAAAAACCTGAAAAAACCTGAAAACCCGCGGTGGGCGTGGTTTTTTGCGGCTCCCGCTGCATCGGTGGGCAACTTGTATAATCGCATAGACCGCGGCCGCCCGCCGCCTAGGCGGTTTGCGTCCGCACGCTCTGCAGTCGGTTGGCGGGCGACTGCGTAGTGGCTGGCAATAATCGGCCGCTAGGCTTGCGGTTGAAAATCGCAACAGCGACGGCTGTGCAACCGCGTGAATCTGCCGTCACGTGAGTTTTGAAATAAAACAGCTATTTCCTCTACCGCAGCGGTCGTGGGTGAAAACAGCTTCGTGAGTTTTTAGCCTGACACAGACGTGCGGTCGACAACACTTATTGTCACCACAGAAATCCCGCTGTGTGACGAACGATATAACACCACTTGAACAGGTGACATAATTAAAACCTACACAGGTAGTACACCAGTCGAGCGGAACTCGCAAATGTCTTGCGCGCCGGATCCGATGCGCGTGCGCCGATGCGACCCGACCGTGCCCCTGTACCGTTATGACGTTGTAGAATTGCGGTTACATTGCTATAGGCAATTGCTTGGTGGTTTTCAGATAGAAATGTCTGTATTGTGTCAAGTAGTGGTCTTGAAATCTGATGACAGTTTTGTTAAAAGAAAGAAGAACTGACATTGAAGATAATTTGCTTCAGCCTGCATGAGATGCTTAAGTGACAAGAGATTTAAGAGGCCTTCGTGAGTTTCCCTGAAGAAACCTTGCGGAAAAGCCTGTTACCGTATCTTTGGTCCTAGTTGATGACGAGGTTGTGGACAATCTTTTCATTTGCAAGAGGTAGAGTTGGAACTCCAAGTCAGCTGTTTTAAAATTTCTGTTACTTGAAGTAATTTCATTGCAGAAACGAAACTTCTAACATCATCATGATCATTTCAGCCGTAAGACGTCCACCAAATGTCACCACAACGTACGGTCCTGTGCGTCTCACATCCATCGTATTCCTGCGACCAGGTCATCAGTCCACCTTGTGGGAGGCCTTCTACATGGTCGCCACTTCAAAACCTTTCGACTCCCATCAACCATCTGTTTTAGGAGCTTCTAACACATACTCGTAGTCACTTCTACGCGACCCTAACATTGGAAAGGGCACTCCTTAATAACTTTCATATCCACATAATGGCTTATCGTTTCATTATAAGCATTTGTGCTTAGTTTTCATTCTTGGTATCGATTCTCATTTGCATTTAATTTCATCTTGCGGCTAAACGGAACGAATCAACTATTTTGATTCATGTATTGAGGGTGATAGATACTACACCGATTATAGCAGTTTCATTAGTGAATAACGATTTAACATTCACTTTTCCTACATCTTTTATGAATGAAATTGACGCATCAAGTTTCCAATTTAAGAGTCTTTGATTAGTTTTCAAAGACTTACTCCGGAAGATTCCGTTTGTCGCTTTGCAATAAGTATAAATATTTTCCGTGGTAAAATCGTGCGAAGAAGCATTTTGTTTTGAAGTGGGAAATCATCAAATTACTTCCCTTGCTCTGGATTGGAAGAGGAGCGCCCCTGTGTGCCTTCACGTACGTTGCCCTTTTATTCCAGGGCTGCGGTAGCTCTCCCGAACATTCCTGCATCCATGTGAGGAAGCTGTGATGAGGAATTGACTAGGGAAATTTTATGTGAAAATTAACGTGGAGAAATGGTGCACGATTCTGTCAAAACGATATAAACAGAAGGAAACATTTACAGGACGTTTGATAGAGAAATTTCTTCTATTATAGAAGAAAAGAGAAGTGGCAGCCTAGTTATAACGTTCCAGAGTATTAAATTATATAGGTCGTGAATTCAAACCAAGCCAGGCGAATTAGCTCGTGTAATTTATTTCATCCCCGATGCTTTCAAAACGGTTAAAGAAAACAATGAGAAAACTGGCATGTTCTAGAACCAAAAATTTATTTATTTTATTTGGCTCTTCAACAATGAGTACAATGAGTAGGTATACATGTAAAGGAAAACAATTCGATCTTAAGTAGTCTAAGTGCCCCATCACTTAAAGAGCACTACATGCACTTTCACATACGCCTTAACAGCTAATAATAATTACAACAATTAAACCACAGGACAATAAGTTGAATAAACACCAAATCTGAACAGAATCCAATGTAAAATTAAAATGAAAAAAAAAAAAATCGAAGACATGTGACATTCATCAAATCACACTGGGCCTGCGTAGCAGATTACGGCCCACTCCCACTTTTAGAGATAAGGCCTCAGTCACAGTCATCAAAAGGCTGATTATTCTGTTCTAGTACAAGAAAAAGATGTTGAGGAAAAAATGTAATGTTTCCTATATAACCTGCGAAAGTTAGCCCCGGTACCGCCTAGCTGACTAGCTAATAATTTTAACACGCACGAGCTATTCGCAAGCCGTGTGCGACGAGAAACGTTGAAGACACAAAACTACAATATATCATTATAAAAAGCGTCAAAACGCTAGTTAAACAGAAGCCAATACTAATTGTAATTACTAGCACAAAGCAATGGATCCCCATTTACGACCACCAATGAGTGACGGATATGTATACCTGTTTCAATAACGGTAACTCATATGGTTGTGCCATAAAATATTATGGAACCATAAGTGAAAGTGCATGTCTCTCTAGTTTATGGTTAGGTGTAGTAATGTACGTTATGAAATTGATTAGCGCAGATTTAGAAATTCTTGTTATCATGGGAAATTGATAGCTTTCGTTTTTGTAATAGAGTCTGATCGAATTAGAGGCTCTGTCAGTTTATTTTGCAAAGCCATTTGCTATATCACCTTTCGAAGAATGATTTTGATTGAACTGTTGGTCATTATCATCAGCTAATTGTTTTGGCTTAACACAATCCAATGTTGAACCTAGGTGTTTCCTAATGTTGGTTTCTTTTGGATTTCTATTATACGTGTCAAAATTGATCATAATATTTAGCTGATAAGGGTCCTTAAAACTTCTCTATCGTGGTAAAAGAGTTCTTCGAGTGATTAGAACATGATACACAACAACCCTAAATCAACTATCGGGTAGTTACCCGAATCAGACGCAACACTTGTCAGTACAGAAGATTCTCCCTTTTCAACTATGGTATTTGGGCCTTAACACCCTAATCAGCAGACCTCTAAACAAGATAATATTGATAAACCTAATTCAAATTCAATGGGTATCGATGACGCAGCCATGACGGTTCTGGTTCCGTTCGACCTTGTGCACACTTTATAAAATAAACCCGTAAAAACGGATATTGGGCTCGAATCTGCCCTTGGAAAACCGATAGCCCGTGACGAGACACAATATCTTTATTGTACCAACCTTTGCAGTTTGACAAATAGAATTTACATTGAATAATTTTAGTAGCGGTCATTGTATGTTGATTTTAGCTTGTGGATTTTACCTGACAATGGACCTGAAGGTCTACTGTAATGTATGGGAGGCAACGATTCAAATAATCATGTACTGTCGTTTAAAATAAAAACCTTTGGAAATTTTTGTAGCATATTTGGATTTCAAATATGGTTATCTCCGCATACCTATCATTTCGTGTATCCCTCTGGACTATTGTGTGTCAAGCGGTGTTATTTTGAACCCGAACACCAAAATCAAACCAGAAAATGCGCCTCCACCCTCTCAGGTGGGGAATCGTCAAATGATTTCTTCTTCCACTGTAGGGTGGAGCAAGAGAGCGTGTCAGACTTTTACTGACTAAAACCCCTAATTGTGTCGTTCAGTTGTCTTCTGCGTTCCAGTGCCACGGTAATTCTTTCAAAAATTCGCGTGGCTCTAGCAGGAATTAGCCTTGCTGGGCCCAAAGTTTTTGCTGACATCTCTATAAGGTGCCTCACATGCGTAAATCTCGAAAGAATATAAATTATACAAAAGTCAAATTATTATTCTTCTCTAAAACTATACAAAATAACGGTAGGAGAATGTGTCTGTTGTGATAGATAACTGCTTATCACGTGTGTCGCGAAATTTGAACCCAAAAACACTAATATTTCGCGATTGTGCGACAGATTTAGACGCAACAGCTACGCAGAATACACTCGGTTTAGATAAAATTTCTAAGCACAACAACATTGACCTAATTGGCTTACTCCTATTTGTTGTAAACAATACGATATTGTTCCGTTAAAGTTATAATGACTATTGTTCTTCCAATTCTTATTAATCTTGAATTCAATCGGTACCATGTTAACAGCATCTTCATTTTAAGTTTAAGTATTTTGCTCTTTAACGTGTACTTTCTCGAAACTCGATATATCGTCGTCATAATAATAATGACGACGATATATCGAGCACTAATAAGTGATTTAATTACTTCAGCTCACACGTTATTATTATTATAAACGCCCAAGTATCTACTTTCATTATAAAATTATTGAACGATCTTCGATGGAGTCGCTAACTTAATTGAAGCTTGATTACCGTTGCTACCACATGCCGAACAGGTGCCCACTTTTCTTCCGAATTCCTCACAGCCGGTGAAACGCTAGCCTCAACTTTGTCACGACGTAAACTTAAGTAGTAAACCATGAAACGCAACTTGGTGTACATACCATTACCAGTTTTACCGCAAATATGAAAGCCGAAGCAAACAGTGCTAACCATGACTTGTGGGCCAAAGCCGAGGGAGAAAGGTGTATAATCTCATTAGAGGTTGAAGGTAATTCTTTTATATCATTGGTGGCCCTTGTTAGAAGCACTGTGGTGTGAGTTCATAAGCGGAGCGACAGCAGTCTTACCGTGTTTTTGGTAGGATGATATCGCATAACTTTTTCACTCTGGTTGGTGTAAACGGGAGAGTCGAGACTTTTACTGACTTAAAGCCACCTGTGTTTCTTTAGTTGCCTTTTGCGTTCTAGGGTTGCGGTAGCTGTTTGGCTATCCCTTGCGTATAACTATAATCTAGTCAGCTTTGAAGGTTTGGGTAACTTGTTAGGAAAACTTCATCACAGACAATATTCGGCAACACATTGCTTTACCTACTCTAAACCTTCCTTTTGAAGTTCATAGATACAACACAACACACAGGCATACCCAAACTTGAACTTCAAGATTGTGCTACTAGGTAGCTACCTATATGGAGTAACCCCCTGAATGGAGCTGGATAGAAGGTCATCAATAATGTTAATAAGCAGTTTCATTTTCAATGTCAATAATCAAAAGCCACACATTATGTACGGTTTGCAATCACGAATGAATGGGTAAAAGTCAGTCATCGTATAAATTATTGTCATTGCATTCATGAAAAATATATCCATTATTACCGGCTTGCGTGTTCATTGTTTGCCTATTCATGAGATTGGACGATTTATTCACCACCTGTTTTTAGCATGTATTTTAGGAATTTGTATGACATTCCTTTACGACTGATAAATGGAACTTTCAGTTGCCGTTATTCTCTTCTAGTCTTCTAGTGATGACAGCATTTGGAGAGCATGAGCTTGATATATGTACACGTCCCTACCAGCAGAATTTTTCGAAAGAGTAACCACGGTTCTGGAACCTTAGAACTCAATTTAGAGGAATATAAGCGGGTAAAACTCTGATACCTCCTTGCTTCACCCAAAGCGGAAGTCATTTGATCATTTCACACCAAAAAAATTGGTAGGTACAAGTCCCAATTTATCTGACATCGGGTCAACATGTCTTTTTGCATACATTACAGTACAAAATTCGCTATCATCCCAGTGGTCTCCTCCTTTTTCGCCATAGCTTTTCAATGACTTCCGATAATATTCCTATAAACTAGTTATTCGTTTAATTGGTCTATTATATGTAGAATTTTGTTCGTGACATTGGGGTCGGTACTATCGTTAGTTCAGCATGTGCATAGCACATGGCGCAAATTTTGTATCATGTGCGACTGGATAGCAGACAAATTTTGGTTATTCGATTTACAAGTTGATTGACCAAGTTTTTCGTAAATATTATATTATTAGGATGACTTTTAACTCTGGCAATCTTTAGGAGGGTGAAATTGTGCAAGTTATGCTTCCATTATGAGACCGACACAGATATCTCGTAAAAGAAACAGCTGTTTCGTACATTGTGTTCAACTCTGCAAAAAAAAAGGTGATTGGCACTTTTTTCCATGTTTCAGCATTGATTACACCGTAAAAATCGTTTGTATTCTTGAGTACTTACATTTCTATGAATTACAAGTAACCGTGAAGATAACAACCACGCACGTTTACCGCTCATAACATACACCACTGTCAAATTGTCAATACACAAACAATGAGCGTAGCAGCCGGGAGCGCACGCGCATAATGCGCGTAGCCTCTCACAAGAGTGTGTTGACAGGTGACACGGGACATCTACCGGTTACGTACGGAACTAATGGTTTGACAAATTACGTTGAGTCGCTGCTGTTACGTCGGCCAACTAATGGTTAGAAAAGGGCGTTTTGATGTAATTGATTTGGCTTTACTATTTAGAAGTGTAGAATTTAGAGGAATGATTGGTTTGATGAGACGGATTGATGTCAGTCAATGTGATTCTTAATAATAATTAACAGATATTAGTTTTAGAATGAAAGGAGGAAACAGAATTTCGAAGTTGTTAGATTCTGGGTCTGATGTGTATCAGTATTTTATTTGCAAGTGAATCACATTTTCTCTCAAAGACTGGACTTTGAGAGCGGTGTTAACGGCCTCGAATTACGAGTTGTATGTAGGTCACGGGTTTGAACCCAGCCAGGCTTATTACTTTGTGTAATTTTGTTCATTATCAAAGCTCTCAAAACGATGAAGGAATACATCGTGAGGAAACCGTCATTTCCTATTACAGAACTATAAATTTAAAGACATGTGTGCAGCCACTAATCCTCAAATGGGCTCGTGTGTTAGATTAAGATCGATCCATTCGATCTCTTAGAGAGGACGCCAGAGTAGCAGCAATGGGAACATTATAAGGCATATAATGCTTGCCTTTGAAAGTAATTTTCTCTCGGAAGGAAATCATAATAAAATGACGAATCAGGATTCCTTATAGTACCGGACCCAAGACTCACAAAATTGAGCTTCGACTCAATTTTACTTTTGTAGCACATCGACTAGAAAGCTGTTCTATCGAAATACTTTAATCACATGTCTTGTATAGCATCCACTGTTAATTGTAGCCGTTCTCACTGATTATAGTGAGGTAGTTTAATAACCGCCAGTCGCTACATCTTACTCGAGAACCAGTGGTTATGTTACAAACTATGTTTTGAATGCACTTATTGCGATGCTGTGTGATTATTGGTATTGGGATTTGTGTGCTATAGAAATGTGGAGTGGATAAAAATTGAGGTGTGCCGTGTATTTGCTTTCTAAAAGTGTTTCTATTGTGGCATCATTATTTATTTTTCATTCCTCAGCCCTTCTTTCTCCTTTTCTTTCTACATTACTCTATCCGTCATCTCAGCATTCGCCCGTTTTTAACAGCTAAATTCTATAGCAGAAATCAAGTTCAAATATTTGCGGTTTCCATGGAATTCTGAAACAAATCTAGTTTGCCCAGTATAACGGGCTCAGTAGTGTGCCGATAACTGCTAATTGTGCAAAATTGTTCGAAAGAATAATCACGACCCTGGAACACAAACGGCAGCTGAAGGATCATCTGGCAGTCTGTCACTCCCTCTAACTCTGCCCAGATCGGGAGCAGTTATTTGGTAAGTTCCTACTTGAAAATAATGTACAGAGAATAATATCTGGTTCCATTGTGAATAGGCATTGAATGGTTAATAATGAAGCCAGAACCTGTGCCTACACCTGTGAGCTTGATTTCGCCAGTACGACTGATGGCATTTTTATTTATTTTCACTGAACTTTTAGTCTATCATCAAGCCTGAATTCTTCGAAGGGTTACGCAGAGTGTATAGCTCTAAATTTTGTTTGCAGTTTTTGCAATTGATTGCTATCCTCTTGTATCTATTTATACGACATCTTTTAGCAATTTAGAAACTTACACTCCAATATAGCGATCTAAATAATGCTCCAACAGATGTTAGAACCAGGTGCGAACATCAAAAACCTAAAAAAAAAAAAAACTATATATTGCTTGTTACAATAATGAATAGTAATCGTTTGATGACGGTAGCAGGTAGCTTCACTGCCCCACCTGTCGTGTGCGATGGAGCGTGGCAGACATGTGGTAAGCATCCGTCATAGACTCACAGTTGAACGTAATCTTTGGCTCTTTGTAGTAGGAAGGTCAGGTGCGCGGTATTTTGTTTATAAAGGCAGTTTGTGGGTGGAAGATACTGACAGGGGTATAAAAGAGCACGTGGCTGTCTTTGCGAAAGACGGCACGTGTTGCTTCGTAATTTTCGTTTTTGAGGTTAGGAAACATCCTCATCTTGTCTCAATTTATTTCTGATTGGCGCAGCAAGTGTTCTACTTGTGATCACCTCAATGAACCTGACTACATTACCATAATGCGTGCGGTGTTGAATGCGGCATATTGTCGTGTCGTGCCTTGTGGCTATACGGTACGCTACCGCGTTATAGCATTTTGTTCAAACTTCGCAACGTCATATTTTCGCAATCTTTTTTTTTTTAATTTTTATAAACTAGTACTTGACTGCAATCTTACCTGATGGTAAGCAGTGATGCAATCGTTGATGGTAAAGCGCACTAGTTTATTAAGAGCTTATTCACTCTAGCCTTGAAGACGCCTAAATTATAATCAGACGGAAAAACCGCAGCAGGCAAATTGTTCCAGTCCCTCGATGTACGCGAAACGACGAGGCAAAACGCTTAGTCCGAACCGTGGAAGTTTCAACAACGTAAGGGTTTTTTTTTATTGGTAGGTAAAATCATCCAATGACAAATTCCGCCCTTGGGTGGAGCGGGAAGTAGTGTCAGACTCTTACTGACTAAAAACCTACCCCGTTCCATTCTTTGCCTTGGTCCCAGGGCCCCGGGTGCCATTTTCACATACCCTTTGACCCCAGTAGGATTCGGCCCTGTTGAGCCCCTACAATTTGCTGATAACTCCTTGAGGCACGCGGGAACAGTGCGCGCCGTAAACGACTTGAGCTCGGACCGGTCTGTTACCGGACGGACGGACAGCGAGCTACCCATTGCCCGCGCCTACGGTGGCCGGAAATCGGGATCGGAATCCCGATGGCGGCGGCAGCGTGTACGCCGTCGCCTGATGCGGTCGGCCTCCTCCTTTGCTAGCATTACTGCTTCGCAGAAGGAGACGACCGCCTGCCACTCCTCCTCGCTCCGGAGCATGGCTTGAACCAAACCCCGGCGCGAGAGATCGCTGCCGCCGATCGCCCCCACAAGGACACGGCGATGGTCTTCCCAAGCGGGGCAGACCTCGACTGTGTGCTCCACAACAACGTAAGGGTGGATATTCGCCGTGTTGTTCGATGGTAGAAGTATCAGTCTTTGATCATAGCGTTTAGCGACGTTTCTTGCCTGTAAATATCTAAGGATATCGTGCGGATTTGCTCCGCATGCGTAACTTTCGTGAATGTCCTTTTCATACAAGTATTTATTGTAATGCGTGCAATACACGGGACGGTTTTTTTTGCCTTTTGAAATTTTCTTCATGTGGAACAAATTCGCATGCGTAATGAAATCCGCATGACATATAAAACACCCTAACAGAGATTAAAACAGTTTCATAAGAAAAGTATTAATTAAATAGATATTGATAGAAAGTGTATGTTTTAATTATACAAAGACTATTAAGGCTTCTCCACGTTTAATTAACCACATACAAGATATAAACAGAAGTTCAACTCTCAAATAACGCATCTAAGTGGCATTTGCACGAGATATGCATTTTATTATTGTTTGCTTTGTGTACCGTCCCACTCCTGGGTTAAAGCCTGGTTCCTTCCTTCCTCAGACTTACGCGATTTTTGAGCCAGTTCTTTGAGAAAGAGTACACACTATCTTGCCATCAATTTGTGGGCCTGCCGCGTTGTTGTTTCCGTTCGTTGCGTGGTAATCTTCGCCCTTTGACAGATATTGATATGTTTTTCGGCGTTAACTGCTAGCCACAATAGTTTATTGGCAAAAACTAAGCAACGCATGTAGTAAACATTCCTGATAAATTACCTACTAGATGGGTACCATAATAACTAAAGTTTTTACATTGATTTGCGAACTGCCAAAATGTGTGCGACTTTTACAGTGGAATATTTTTCATCGGTCACGGTTTTAGTAACTGCAGTTTTCACCTTTTTTGTGTAGAATGGTCCTACTGTATTTTTCATTTGCAGGAAACTTATAATTAGGAATAAAATTTACTTCGTTAGCTTTAATTTCTATTCAATTAATTGCAAAATCGACATATTTAAACGCTTAATGTAGTTTTCATATTTTATAATCAACTTCAAGTTCTTCAGTTGGATTGCATTGCATTGCATTGCAACAGCGTTTTAATGTTCCCACTGCTGGGACACAGGCCTCCTCTCTAGGAGAGGGAATGAGCCGCAATCCATGGTGCGGATTGGTGGATGTCACATGTCTTCGAATTTTTGGTTCTAGGACATGCCGATTTCCTCACGATGTTTTCCTTCACCGTTTTTGAGAGCAGTGGTGATGAAATAAATTACACAAAGTAGAGCGCCTGGCTGAGTTTAAACCCGCGACCTGCAACTTATAAGTCGGGACCATAGATATCCGGTCGGGACCGTTACCACTCGGCCACCACTGCTCTCGATCGATATCTTCAGTTGGATATTACTACAATTTATGGTTTGAAGTTCCCTAACCAAATTAGTAAAATAACTTTTATGAACATAAAATATGCATGGTTTTTCATCATTATGCGTTGTTTCATTATTCTAATAATTATTTTAGCGAGTCTTTCGGTATCAGATTCTTTAGATACGCCATCGAAAATAAGCTTGTTCTGCGTCATCAAAATTGTCACATCATTTACCTGTTTTTCTTACGTCCTACACAAAAACACGAAAAAATTCCACTTGTTTATAACCAAACAAAGCAGTAGGAAGGCAGGCGGTATCGTAATAAATAAATTAAACTGCACTGGGTGGCGTATCGTCGTAAATCGGCCGTTACGTGTCTCTTCCTTGAGGCAGGTCCGAACCACATTCTTGTATGGGCACAGATTAATTTATATGTTGTCAGATGAGCCAGACCATTAACGTTTGGAGGCATTAAGAAAACTTGCCAGCAAAAGTGGCACTAAGGGACTAAAAGGAATGACTTGTGGATAGAGAAGTAATTTCATCCAGCGGCTTTACTCATGTGAAAGCAGAAAATAGATAGTCAGTCAGTGATAAACTAGCAATTAAATCGATCTAGTATTTTTTCAGTTTATATTTCTTACAAACAAAAATACAAATCCTTTCTCCTTATGATACTCGTACTAATAAAGAAAATAAGGGCAAAATAATAAAAAATTAGGCACTGGAATTAACTTCCAACACCAAGCGCTTATTAATTTATAAGTACTTCATGAAGCACCAAAATTCTCCCATATATGCAGATTTTTAGAGATCTTTATTAGATTAGTTTTACATAAATGTGTAGTTTGATTTCAATAGAGACCTAGATAATGACCTCAAGATATCTGTGTTTCCAAAATATCTAGAGAAAGATGTGTAATCGCATAAGAGCGATTGTATGGGACTATGTATCACGGGTTTGGCGCTCTTAATAAGCCTGTTGAGTGTGGCGACTGCAACTATATTAATCTACCTTTAAAGATCTCGCACAAGCGCTGGAAAATTGATGCATAGCGGTTATAACTGAAAACGTGTTTGCTAAATTAGCGTACGAAGTCGGTTCTCTAAGCTTGCGTTTACCTCATTTTAATAGCGAATATATTAAACTCCCTTTAGAAAGATCGAAGAGATTAAGATATGCACAGATGGATGTGCTATAGCATAGTGTTATAGCAAAGTGGTTAGTAGAAAGGTTAAGACAAATCGGTTGTTTGTGTCCCTTTCTTAAAGCAAGTCCGGCCGCATTCCGGTGTGGACATAGACTATGATCCTGAGAGGTGTCAGTATGTTCACCAGTTATGAAAATCAGAAGTAGATGTAGGTTCCTGAGTTCTGAGCGTTCTTTTTGATTATGCGGATATGAGAGAAAAAGTTATAGCCCAGGAGGTTATTATTGATACTACAGACCCAATAATCATTGGAACAAATGAGTCAGAGTGGATTGAAATAAATCTAAACCAATTCAAGCGAAGATTTGAACTGTTTCCCTTTAAGAAATGAAATAAATAATTCTGCATTTAAATTATATCCTATTTATTTTTATTGTTCCGTTTTAATAAATATTCATTGCATTGCTGCCATCCAATTATTTTGTAATTTTAGTAGAAAATTATAACGTATTTGCACATGTAATCTTTATAATTCAATCTTAATTTATCAGACACGATACGTAGATAATTGAGCCGCCACTCAATTAGCATCCACTTATTGCAGATATAGACATTTCTTAGGCATAATATTGCCGTGACCAACATCTTGTCTGGTTATAATCTATGTTATCTCATCTATGACGGCTCTTGAGGTTGTATAATAGTTCGTGTACAACTTCAGTGCATTAATGAAATGGTCTGGGATACTGCAATTTGTTGCTGCGATACAGATCCTTTGGTCTTGTGCTCTGTGTATCCGGCTCGAAGGACGAAGATGTGCGGTTTTATGTCAGTGTTTACGTTATAATTCTACGGTTAACAGGTTTACAGGATAATTGTGGTGTAAGTGTTCGGTATGATACCGGTCTTTGAATGTCCTAACGCACGGCAAATGACCTCTTCTCATACCCAGAAGAAATGAGTATTAACTTTAAGCTCCCTTTTCTTGTATTGGTAATGTGATTCAGTACTCAGAATAGACTTAGAAAGTACTTAATGGTACATGATATTTACACACATTGTTTCAATATTTTGTCCTCATTCCTAAGAAGCACTAGCCCTTTAACCCCCAGGCTATCACGATGTAGGTCATGAGTGAAGACAGGTATTCTCATTTCTTAAGTTGATTCAGCTTTCTAAAAGAACCAGATGTGACTGTATTTCAGTGTTGTAGTATGCAGCCATTTGGCAACTGGCGTCCTGTCTGAAGTATCAAGTTGCCAAATTGTAGATTTTGGTTTTAAGCATCGCTATTTTTATGCCAAATGTAAGTTCAAGTAGTGTTTTGCTTTTGTGTTTATTTGCTAACGTATTTATTATCATGGTGTTAAAAAGTTAATGTAGAATTAGGTTTTTAATTTTTTATCTACTTGTATAACGATAACGTGTAACTTTATAAAGAGGAATTGAAAATGCGTTTTTATATTTTTGTTTTGTAATTAATTAATTAATTAAAAAAAAAACTTTCAATAGTAGAATCCTAATTTATCATTAAGTGATTGGCTTTATATTTTCTGCTTTTAAGCAGGAGTAACCGCTGCCAAAAACTAGTTATTATTGAGTCATTTCAGGAACAATATCGTAAGGGACAATTTGCGTTGTTTTTTTCTTTTCCAATATTGTAATAGATCAGTAGTTAAAATAAAAAAAAAAATATTACGTGTGTCTAGTTTAATTATAACACTCTGATTAATATGATGATGAACCACACACCTTTATTAGCATAATTCGTTAACGTCCTGAATACAAACTCACACACAAGATTCACGATGTCGTTTGTTTACCCCATGATATCACTACACTACGCGTTGCTTACTAATCGAATGTGAGCTAAGATGTAGGTGTTGATCAATAAAATTATAGTGATTAATGTACTGAATACATAACGTTTTAATTACGCTTTTGACATACATTTGAAAAGTCCTTGCTAGTGTAGCTTTTTGCAACTGGTTGTAACCCACTAATTAATTTTATGAGCTTTTATTTAGTTCCATATGACCGATGTTTGTCTGTGATCAAATCTTGCAAATTAAAATTGATCCACTTCCCGGTTACCGATTGAGCTGAAATTTTGCATGCATGTGTAAAGTTGATCTGTACGTACGTAGAGTTGATCTGATGATGGAACTGTTAGGTGGCTATAGGAACTCGGTAATTAAATGACACAACCCCATCGACTTTGGGGTCGTATGATTCGTCATGACGAGTATTTTGGTGCTAGATGGTAACCAGGGTCTGATGACTAGAAAATAGCCGTAGAATCTCCGCAGTACGCGCAATAAGATAACCCTATCGTGTTTGAACTTTTTGGAATGGTCTTGTTAAGTGTTTATTATATAGGTAGGTATATACTGCGCCTTAAAAGCTAGCTATGAAAAAATATCATTGAAAACTTGTTTAACACTGTTATCTCATTAATATTGTAAAGACGACAGTATAATTATACATTGTGGGTGTGTGTCTACATGTTTTTTTGTCACTCCAGCACGCTCAAAAGGCTGCACAGATTTTGACTTGAAATTTCGCACACGAGCAGAACATATCTTGGCACATAGGATACTTTTTATCCCCGGAGTATTTTCCCTTTCCCTTGAGGTGAGTATTATCTACTATCACGCAGGTGAATTATAGTCTATCATTGTCATATTGACTATTGAGTTAGTGATAGCGTGAAGGGTAACAGGATTGGATGATATCAGGACAGAATAGAAGGAAAAAACTTGTTGCGCCGACCCCAAATAAAACGGGACAAAGGCAGGAAGATGATGATGATAATCATATTAGGTATATTAATTTTCCCAGCACACTGCCATCATTATATAAATGTGTGTCAGTGTTTAAATAAAGTTAGTTACCGACAACGTTTCAGGGCCTCCCCTATTCATAGCCAATGAAGATAGTAGTATATTCATTGATGATCCTGCTGTTTTTAAGTTTTTCACAATATTACTTAACAAACTATAACAACCAGTCTTATACGCTTACGGTATTATACTTCAAGGCGAGGTACTATCTCTAAAATAGGTCATTCTATTAGTGTGTGTGTGCCATTATTAACAGGATTAACGCTAGCGGTAATTCTGTACGCTTACCCTAATTGACTTGTGGCTGCATCCACTTTGACGGGTCCTATACCGTTGAAGAAAAAGAATCTATCCGGCTCCAAGGACCCGCACTTAACTGGTAAGAAGGATCACAAAATGTGAGTCTTGGTAGAGTGATATTTTATTAACTTCATTATTACTGGTTATTATTCGTAACGGACAAAAACTGAATTCAAAAGAAAAGCAACTTGAAAGAATAAAGGACGGACAAATCACGTTACAATAGTGCCAAAATAAATCAAAATTAGTAACAGGACATAGTTAATCAGAACATAGTGGACAAGAACATAGTTAATCAAGCAATTCAGTTTAATGCTTGACTGGAGTCTAAAGAAACCGTTCTGCTGAATCACGCAGAAATTACTACTTCCTAACGAGCTTGTTTCAAGAGCAAATTTTTAGCAAGCATTGATCTAACTGTACTGTGGCGATTAGGTTAATGTTTGTTTTTTGGTTGTTTAATCGTTTTAGATTCAAACTAATGATCATTTAAAAAAAACAAAAGTTGAATGTTGTGTGTTAACGCTCCAGATTTGGACGGCGAATAATGGGTAGCTCGCTGTCCAATAAGGACCAGGCTAGAGTCGACGGCGCGTGGTGTTCCACTCTCGAAAAGATGTTAGCAATAAGTATTGGGCCCGATAGGTCCTTGAACCTTGGTGTCGGGATTGTTTGAAAGAGTTACAGTGGCCCTGAAGGAACACAGTTAGGTTTTCTCGCTCTATTGAGATCGGGAAGAGTAATTTTGTACATACATCCATAATTATACTCTAATGCACAAAATTTGGACAAATTGTTATGTTCTTGATGAAGGGTCTTGGACTTCTAAGATACAGGCTTAGGCCTAGTTTAGATCAGATTTTCCAGACAAATAATCTTTTTTTATTTTGATGATTTCCCACTTAAAAAAGGCTCCTTATTTGGCAAGAGGGTAATTAATTTAATCTCAATTCCAATTAGATATTGTGTGCCATTCTAATGTTCTATTCCTTGATTTTTCCACCATTGCATCTTCTCACGATTCAGGATTAGATTCGCCTATAAAATTGGTTAGACAGGACATTTATTCGTGATACTGACTGCTTAGGAAGCAGGAGTGGCAGTAGAAGACTGGCTACGTCACTTTAATCACATCAAAAGTATATTTACTCCACCGTTTGAATATCACGGAAGCAACATTAAGCACACTGAATAGATTTCTCCTCCCGATAAAGATACACGACCACATAAACAAACATTTTATTTCCGACAGCTATGTACACACGTTTCCTAATCACCAATAAATGTGCGTGGGAGTGTGCTAAGTTCCGTTGTGTATTTTCCGTAGGGAAAATCGTATTAGTGTACCCACATCGGCGTGACCGTTCCGATCTCTAGTTTCACTGTTGATCCCAACCTTGGGTCTATTAAATCGAAACATCGATTTCGTCTGAAAGGGTCTTAATTGAAATGTCTATGGGTGCGGGGTGCTTTAGATATTTCTTATACAGGTATTAGACTTCAGAGCATTTTACTTTTTTGACTTATTTTTCAATTACGGTCCATTTCGTATTTAATTTAAGCGACCTCAACATGAGAGTTAAAAAAAGACTTTTACATTAATTGTAAAAAATCTTTTTTTTTGTAATTTCTTCAAAAACTAATCAAAATTTGATATTTACCTTCACACTCCTCTTTGCGTCGTATTCCTCAATGCTGAGGGTCGTGACTCCCTGCTTCATCACTTTTGCTTGAATTATATTCCCCCCTCTATTTCTGTCTATGGCGGTGTTTAACCTTTGCACTAGTTTTGACAAATTATCCAAATCTGTTCAGTCGATTGAGCTTGAAAGAGGAGCTAACATACCTATAAACAAACGTTTTCCTTTATATTATTAGCGTTATGTATTTTCCTTCTACAGCTTTATCTCGAAACTCTATCTAATTTTGGTATTTCTATTCAACTTGTTCAAAGCTTATGTTTCGCATGAAGTATCAGCAAAGAACTCTTTAAAGGCAAGGTTTGCTTTTAACCTTTGCTTGTTGTCGCTGAAATATATTTTTGCGAGTGAAAAAACGAATGCCCTGCACATTTTTTTCATGCTTTCTGCTTTACATTTGCTTCAACTAGTGCTATACTAACTCATACTTGTCTAAAGTTAGCCGCAGTGCCGCTGCACTCCATTGTGTCTTATCAAATTCACAATCAGCGTTTACTTTGTTGGTTACGGGAAACAGCTTTGTCAACTGTGTTTCTATATTTAGAAACATTTTAACTTGCAACGCTCCTGTGTGAACGTTCAATGGTTTTTGCAAAACACCATATACCGATTTACATGACCTCTTTTAAAAAGTTAAAAATATCGATCTTGGAAATATGCGTGCGTTAATCTACAAATATTGTTTACATTTTGTAATTTTTCCCACTTTAATAATTCAAGTATATATTACACACAACTTAGGTTTTAATTTTATTTGGTTTTGAGCATTTGATTTGGTCTGTATTCGGTCCAATTGTATCCGATAGTTGAAGGTAGACAATCTCTATTAATGTATTTTTTATCACTTCCAAATAAATAATTCATTAGAGTGGAGTAATCTCTATATCGTCAACGCTTTTAGGAGAAAACCTTTTTCTACCTCATCACTACCTTTCTCTCACGATAGTTACGACACAAGTAAACGAACAAAAAGCTCTCTTTATCCAATTTGGAGAAACTTCCCCATGAAACGCTAACTCCATCACTCACAAAGAGGTGACAAGTTTCCTTAGAGCCTTATCTTTTGGCCGCAGTTGGTTTGTTCAAAATATCTTTCTTGGTTTTCGACCTCACCTCATCGTTCGTATTTATTTTAGCAAACACTGACTCTTTAGTTGCTGTATTCATTTGATTTGATCATTGTTACTTGTTAATTAGTTATGATTACTTACTTACTTGATTACTTACTTGATTGATTATTTACTTATTGTTTGCTTTTTATTGTTATAATAATGAGCTTTCCATCTGCTTCATTAGCTTCTTAAATTCGTTTAGAGAGCAAAATACCTTAGAGTTACCTTTAATAAGGTAGGGGTATTCGAAAATTCACTCCCTGTAAGAGTTTGATAATAATTATTAAAAAAAAATGGGTTGAAATTAGTCATTTTTACCCATGGGGCACATCCGCACACGGCTTCTCCTTCAATAAAAACTTGAAACACAGCTAGACATAAGAAACACAATCGACTCCTCATCAGTCGCAGACTGCTCCTGACGTGTCTTATCTTATATGGACCCAGTTCCCGTCTCCCTATTAAACCCCCTTCCCCGCAAAGTCTGGTGTTGAACTGTCGTCAAGCAGTCTAATATATTGCGGAGTGAATTTGACATTATTTATTCACTGTCCCAACCCCTTCTGGGTGTTGTGGCGTTTGGAATTTATTGTTAGTAGTGCGAGGATTTAATGATGATTTGGAATGTGTCAGGGGAAGACATGCTAGAGGGTGATATGATGAGATAGAAATATATGGATAGTAGCGTGTTAAAAGCCTCCTACTACTGATATTTATCGCTCAATATTTATACCTAAATTGATGACTCATGTCTAAGTCATTGTTATAATAAGTTCTTATAAACATGTTATCCTTAAATAAGTAATGTCTAAACTTATGTTTTTTATCAAAAACAGACCTTAAATAATCCTTTTTTCCTTTTACCTTGAATAATCCTTTACTTAGCTAGTTCATCATAACTTTAGCAGCTACATTCACGTTATTGCACATTTTTTTCCATGTCGCAATTATTCCAAATATTTCACCTAAATTAATGCATGTACACAGCTCAGACTCGTATTGTTGTTCACATAACAGTTCGCCAATTGCTCTTACGTCAACAATTCTATTCACTCTCGCTTTCATTTCAATGCTTTCATTATTACCTTCCTTAGAAATATGAGCTTCTAATGACATACATGCAGCAGTTAAAAATCGTCCATTAATTCTAATGTCTCGCTTATTGCTGCTCGTAATTGCATCTTTTCTAAAACAGTTTTTCCTTCTTCATTTCCATTGGTGACGTAAGATACTGCAGTGATATCATCGTTAGAGTCATCCTTGGCATTGCTTGTTTGGAATTGAGCTTCGTGATTCGTTGAATTCTTGAAATGTTGGTGACCTGAATGACGCAGTAATGTCCGTATTTCATGGACTGTTTTCAGGTCAGGTGCCGAATTTGATAGTATTATGTGTCTTATATATACAGAAGTAATAATACCCACGTTTCGAGGATGCTTTGTATCGCGTTTTGCGGCTTGTGGACCATTTATTATTATTTTTATTATCGTACAATACTACCCAGGAAGAGATGGCGAGATGACCACGCTTGCCGTAAGAGCTGGTTCGAGGCGAGAGAAGAATACCTTAAAGAATTTGGGAGAGGCCTTTTCATAGTAGTGGGAAAGTTTATGTTAAATAAAAAAAGACGTGCTGTATTCCACTGTACTTATTTTTCTTTTCTCGTAACCAAACAATATGTTCGATTTTACGTTCTCTTATTAGGTATTTTCAATGAAACTTATAATGTGCGTAGTCCTTTGAATAGCTACTTTAAAATTATTTTCAGTATCTATTCTATAAATCGCTAACATAATCTTCGCAAACTTATTCACATTGGAATCTGTCATTGAATGGTATCAGGCATTACGAGTGTCCGCTAGCATTGAATTCTAGACTGGTTTTTCAATCTTTCATCAGAAAATAAATAAGCTTCCCTGATAGATGTGGGTCCATATTTCTTGATCTGTTCATCCCACTTCCATTTGCACATGGCATTCCTATTACGAGCATTTGATATAAACTACAAGTTCCCGCAGATAAACCTACATTATATTACATCTTCGAGCAACAAATTACATGTCTCTGGGGTTCCGTGAGAAAAAACAGTTTGGTAAATATGACATTCTTTCAGATAAAAAACTTGTCTAAAATGGAGAAATGATTACAAAAATAAAAGAAGAAATGGATAATCTCCCATAAAAAAAACACTCGATACAGCTGATGCAGTATTATACATACATTACTGCTGTAAATAGCAATCACGTCATTCTAATTTCCTTTTTGTTGACTAAGTTACTGACGCATCTCGTCAAACTAAAAACTTAATACGAAGAAAAATAAGTAAGTTACTTAATTGCTCAATATATTATATATATATATATATATATATATATATATTTCTTCATTCATGTCTGATGATCTGACACAAACGGCTAATTGAGTAACGAATATTTATTGTATTTATTATTTATTTATTTATTTAATTTTCATGTACAGTAGTGGTACATAGGCGGACTTAATGCAACAAGGCATTCTCTACCAGTTAACTTTTGGGTTAAAAAAGAAAACAAAACAAAACTCTCCAGATAAATAAAACAGAAAACTATATCCTACAGAACCACAGTCTCTCAAAGCACTTAACTGCATTAAATCTTGCGTCCTGACCACTCGTCGTAAGTGCGAAAGAAACAAAACATGTAGTGGTAAGACTCATGGGAAATGGTTTGAAACACTTGAAAGGCGACTGTTTATGGGTTTAAATCGCAGAATGCAGGTGGACAAACGTTACATAGATGTGAAGTAATGGAATCCGCTCAGTAACAGACGTCGTACGAGTATGGGATTTGTTTCCGAACAAAAAGTTATTGAGTATCATCTTGGTTTGTAAAGCAATCGTACAGAATATGTAGTAAGGAAACGTTTTTTGTATGAGAAGACCGATCTCTGATAATGGTCCTTTGGTTGTAGTCGCTCAATAAAAAATGATGATGTTTATAATGAAGGTTGTGTCAATATCTCTGTCAAGGGAGTCGGATAGTCGAGAGATGTGAATAGTGGTGAACTTAACCGATTTTCGAAGTAATTCCAGCAATTTCAATAATAGATTCCGCATCAACAAAAATAACCTCAATTAAATGAGTATCCTTCTTCTCATTCAGCGAAAATCAAATTATCCCAATAGAACGAACAAAAACATCTGAAGTCAATTTAACACAGCTCAGAATTGTACGATAAAATAATTGAAAAGGGACTCAATAAAAGTAATATACTGTAGACCCCGCTAAGGATAACGATGCTGAAAGTCATAAACTTGGCTGTAGCTTTTGGAAAATTGTTTTAAACTTGCAAGGTCTGGTTCCTTATTTCACTGGTAGAGAAAGTTTTGTAGTAACTTTTCAGTAATGCGAGCATGCCCAATGCAATTGCTGTAGATTTTATCCCGAGGACAAATAAAATAACCTTTGCCGGTCTCGAAAGTGTCAACGCGGCCCTTGAACGCAGAGTTCCTTTAGTTGGAAGGAACACAGGGTGGGTTATAGTCAGTAAAAGTCTGACACTCTGTGTCGATCCATTCAAAGCAGTTACTTGATGATGTCCTACAAAAATTAAATAAAGTACGAGTATATGTTTTGTTGAAGTATGAGTAGCATAATATTCTAACAGTTAAATACCGTACTAGAACTTGGACCAGTAGTGAAATAACTACTGATACCATTACTGTAGAATTAAGTTAGTATGAATTAACAGTTCATTTAATTTATCTTGACCACAGGAACGGTCTCAGCCTGAATGTAACTAATGTGGATTTTTTGTGCAGTAACCAAAACTGTAACTTTTCTACAAATCTTAACCGAGATCTTGTTTTAACTCCATAAAAATTTACCAACATCTGTTTTCAAATAAACAGTTACGACATACCGTAGTGCAGCTGTTATTCTGTTATCTTAAAGTCGTCTAATTTCCGTGTGTACACAAATAAGTCATTTAAATAATAAGTAGCAGTCATCTATACACATCTTAGACATAATACCTCGATTGTTTTTGGCGATTCTCTTTACCTCACAATTAACACAATGGCGGCTGTGTGAACTGAGAAACAAGAATATGTTAACACTTTCAATGAATCAGCTCCAACTTCACAAGGTCGTTTCTCCTACAATTCGTTATTCACGTGAAAAACAGTTACTTCCTCTAATCTTAATTACTTTAAAGTTCATTTTCCTCTGAAAACTCTTGTATTGATTGTACTGATTAGTTTGTTTCGGTGTTCCTAAGCGTTAAGGCACCATTCGTAGTCAGTTCGTCGGAAAATCGAGTGTCTCGAGTTTTATCGTGTCTGTGTTTATGATAGTGTCTGTGACGTTGTTTGTTTGTTTATAGAAGTGTTTACTATGAAACGAGAAACTGTTGGATTGGTGCCAAACTGTGTTTTTCACTTAGTTTTCTCTAACTAGCCGAGTATTCCTTTTATATTGTTTGATTATTGAAGCGTTTGCTACCTGCTGTTTTAGTATTGAGTTTTTTTTTTTAATATTTTAGATACACTCGTGCTTGACCGCTATACACCGTTCAATTTCGGTCATTTTAATCCCGTGGAGGGTCGATCCGGCACATGAAACTATCGATTTGTAAAGAGAAAATTAAAAAATAACGTACTTTTTGTTTGAACTTGAATTAATTTACGCATGTACGAAAATTAATTTCTTTAAGTAAACGTCATCTGAGCGAGGCTAATGAACTGTAGGTAGTTAGTACGCAACGACCGACAACTACCTTCATTTCATGTACCGAATCGACCCTCCGCGGGATTAAAACGACTAAAATTTAACGGTGTATATTATCAATTTGGTCAAGAGCATCATTATCGCTAACGTTGGTAAGCTATGATGCTGTCTACGAGAAAGCACGGTTTTCTAGAAGTAACATAAGTACTTTTGTGCTTAACATTAATCTGTTTTTTTAAAACGAATGTGTTGTAAATTAAATGTTTTAATATACAAAAATATTGACGTGATAGGAAAATAGAAGAAGTGTTTCTGGCGTTCAAAACTCGGTTTTTGATGTAATAACTGCTGACATGGAAATAACAAGATCCTGTTTTGGTTTCCAGTTCAGTAAATACAGTATCTTTTCTGTTTATTTTATACTAGCTGTTGCCAGCGGCTTCACTCGTGTGAAAGTAGGTTTTTCCATACTTTGGACTCCGGTTTCAACAACCTAGGGGATGAACTTTAAAAAATCCTTTCTTATTCTTTGTATACACAAGGGACCTACTAGGAAAATTTGGCTGGGCGTTGATAAGTTTACCTTTTATAAATGTACAGGTATCGTGTTAAAAACTAAACCGGTTATAATGACCAACCGTCACTGACGTTAGCAAACGATTATTAAATCAAAAAATTACAACACTTACTAGACTAATTAAACCTAGAATTCTCGACTCAAGTTCAAAGTCAAAACCGAAGTTTCACAAATTATATTTCCAAATAAATCGATGACAAAGCTTAACTTTTGCTACGTAAACATTATTGCTGGTCACTAATGCGTTTCTCATGACTTATTGCAACACATTTACATTGTGCTAATGTCAAATAAAAATCTAAACAAATCAATATAAAATATCAGCCTTCGGGTATAGAAATTGTATAGGTAAGTACATAAAAGCTTAATTTTCGCCCTTGTACTAGTTTGAAAAGAAATCACCCAGTATACATGGGTAGGTCTTTTGTTATTGAAAAATTCTGTTTATTTAAGCCTTATTCGTCACGACCAAAACCAGTTATGTCGGTGAATCTTATTTTACTTCTCTGAGGCTCTTTGATCCGTCTGTTTTTATGTCCAAAACCTTAACATGGTCAAATCGGTCATATGATTACAGATCATCCCATAGTACCTGGGATGATCTTTGAGGAAAGATCTAGGTATTTACCTAAGAGTAGATTTTGTTAGAAGAACACCAGCTTTAAAATTATATCACACAAAAATTTAGGGCAAAAGTAATATCATGTATGTGTGTATTTTTGTAATTCCTTCATGTTCTAACGGCTTCACGGACTTGGACGAAAGGCACAAAACTAGACCATCTCCTGGAATAAATACTATGCTAAGTTCTATACGAATGAGACTTTATTTCCAGGAGTGTCTTCCCATGTGATAATTATCCTTTTTCAAGCTGTCGAAGCCTAGTTGCTTCAATCGCAGCTTCAACTTCTATCAGCAAAAGTTGGTAATCAAACTAATCAATAAATCTTAAAAAGACTCATTGTTGAACAGAAAACTCATTGTTGAGTTAAGATCGCCTTTGTACATGAATTGTCAAACTACTGTTTATACTACTGTTTATATTTACTAAATTTTTGGTGTACAATAAAGAATAAATGAAAAAGGTGAAGGTAACAAAAAATACATTTTCTATTCTTCCTTAAAAGAATTAAATATGATTGCAAGGCACTTCATACACATGTCTAAATGTAGTTAAATTTATACCACGCCCGATTAAAATCTTTCAAAGACGCAACGATATTCATTCATATAGTTTTTTGCTCACTACAAAAACAGCTAACAAGAAATATAGCTTTTTGCCTTTATATTCAAGAATCAGTATCTAATTAATACATGTATAATACAACGGTAATCATATGTCCGTGATCGTCTCGTATCCGGCGTTTTGAATTCAAATAATAAACCTGGATTTGTTCAATTAGGTATAGACTAGATTATTTATAGATCCTTTTGTTTTTTAAACGATATAAACTAGTGCTTAACTGCGAACCTACCTGCTGGTAAGCAGCGATAAAATCGTTGATGGTGAAGCGCACTAGTTTACTATGAGCCTATTCACTCTAGCCTTGAATACATCCAATTCTTCCAGTTCTTCGATGTACGCGGTATAAACGACTAGAGGTAGAATAGTCCTGTTCTATTTAAAAGCACATTTTAGTTCCCCATTTGGTAGATTCCCTTTCGGTGACGGTGGGCTCTTTAAAATCAACAAATGGACAGATTTTTTTAATTATTCGTCTGAAATGTGATGGATGGGGTTTCGAAGGAACAATCAAATTCTGAAGATGAATGTTCACAAAACAGGAGAGCTTTGAAGGCTCATGGGTCATAATTGGTAGGGAACTCGAAAGCTGTCAGAGAGTTACATATTTAAGCTCTGTGCACTATAAATGTGAAGGAGAAGTACCGAGTACCACTGAAAGGAAATATGACTCAGGTTTATTATCAAATCATTTGTTCCACTACTATTGACATCCAAAGGCTAATAAGCTGATAATGTCATATAAACAAATGACATGACATAAGCTATGCTTAATGGCCTTCTTATAACCTTATTGACATTCTTCAAAACCTAAAATAATAACAAATTTAAAAATAAACATACGTCTTGAATCCCAATTACGTTTATATATTCGTCAGATCCATTGTAAAAACTCAATTATAATATCACCTGATACAAAAACCATTGAAAAAATTCTGACCAATCAGCGCGCAGTGTTGGTTTGTTTACCGTCGCGGAGAATCCGAAGTGAACCGAACAATTCCGAACGGTCTCTGGCGAGTTTGCGACTCGTGCGCATGTCGCTATGACTCGAGTGAGGAACACACGGTGTAGGGGGAAAGTGCACCATGTTCTACAATACGTTAGGTAAGATCCCAGGATAAAAGAAATACCTACATCGAATTGTGTATTTTGTGAAAAAAGTGCGTTTCGTTAGTGAAAATTGGTTAAAATTCGTGAAAATGGACCGAGTTCTAAATTTTTTCAGGTACGTAAAACGTCTTGTTTTTTGATGGAACTAATAGTTGTTATTGTTCTTCATTTTATAGTGAATTTTCTAAGATTCTTTACAATCGTAATACCTACTTACGTAAAGTTATAATTCACAGGAAATGCGTGACTAGATGATATTCATTGAATGCTATTTCATCTTTAATCACATCATGACTCAATGAATGCATTTTTCTCATGATAGTAATAATATAATAATATAAAAAGGAATCTTAATGGTGGTTATAAAAATGCCTCACCTAAGTAATTACTTCTAAACTAAATGAAAGCCCGTCTACGGAATGCTAAGCTAACATAGGCAGGTCCACGAACGGCCTTGAGGAGTATTATTATGTTGAGAATAGATAGATATGGCGGTTAGCTAGGGGGACTTGTTATAGGGAATGGTGCTATTATCAAATTACTCCTCCAGCTCTCTGTTGAGCGGGAGGGAGTATCAGACTTTTGCTGACTAAAATCCACCAGGGCCCAGGAACCAAACCAATGAAGGAACGGGGTAGGTTTTTAGTCCGTAAGAGTCTGACACTATCATCCGCTCCGCCCAAGGGCGGGGGATGTCATTGGATGATTTTACCTACCATAAAAAAAAAACCTGTGTTACTCAAGTTGCCATTTGGGAGGGCCAGAACAATCTCAGAGCCCTGGCAGGCAGGTAGCTATACATGGTATGATATTGTCATCTAATAGTTCCCAGAAATTAGGTTATGGAGGTCATAGGGGTCGCTCCATGTAAAATACTGGTATTCAGCTACAGCTGCTTAGACTGGAAGCCGACCCCAATATAGTTGGCCTAATGAAGCACAGACAACATCGATGGTTCTCATTGGGCAACAAATGTACTCATAAGTCGACCAGTTGACCTAGAGCTAGGTACGCAAAATTATAGTTTTATTACTATTCTCGCATATATGTGTATAAATTCAACATTAACGATGTAGTTACAATTTTATTTTGTTTTAAAAGAGTGTCCTTGAAGGTCCTTGCACGTTCTTCTCGAGATCGACGCTTTGGAATTTGCAAATAGCGTCATCTTTTTTCTTTTGTGTGTGACTGACCAACCTTGTAAATTCAAATATGCCTGTTAATTAGATAAAGATTTTTTTTTCGATTCAAAAAACGGTTAATTTCAGTTGAATCAAAGTCTTTGTCGTTTACTACAAAACAAATAATCTGATGAAGCAGGAATTCTAAATCTAACAGTGAGTACTGAATGTCAACACAACCTTGCACCTGACATTTACCAAATTAAGTCATCCCAACAAAAATGCAGTCACGTCACGTCATTTAGACGCAATCATTATACGTATGTCGCATCGCTAATTATGTTAGGACGCATGTTTATGATGATTATCGTGTTTCTGTCACTTCTAGCTACCTCTACGGCTGTTTTTCTTTAAGGTCACTCAAGCTAATAAAGATTGTGCATAGATTTAATCTTTTTTACAACCTTTTGTCTAATTTCCTGACTATTGTTTTGGATCTGCTTTGCTTAAAAAGATGTGTGGTTATTGCGTGATTGGCTGCGTGCTTCTTCCTTTGATGTAGCAAGTTTGGAACTAAGAACATCCTGCTAAGATTGGCCTGGAAGCTATAGCAAGCAGTCCAGGTGTATTTATTCTACTCTGACTCTTGTAATACTGTTGTATCTTCTGTGTATGTCCTTAATTACAAATTCCAAAGCTTTAGTAAATGCTTCAGAATTAGACAAAAGAGTTATCGTGTCCCTGACACGCAAAGAGCTTAAAAGGAACACAGGTGTCTTTTACTCCACTCAACAGAGAAGAAAAAGGTTTTTTTCGAAGTTTCTGGAAACCAGGTTTTCCAAGTTTCCGTTCCGTAGTTATAGGTCTGGAGCCTTACTATGACGTGTTTAATTGTCAGACGAGCGAGCGAGAAGGGGGGTGGAGCTTTATATCCTCTAAAGCTCCCTTTAACAGTTCAGTTTAGGTCGTCAAGTGGATTGCGTAATAGCTCGTGGTAGGGCTTCTGATCTTCATTTTGCCCTTGCCCACCTTTTCGCTTGTAACGGCACTACAAATCTCCTCTCCATTACCAAAATTATACACACCTTCCTTATCTACAACGCAAGAACTAATTAGCATTGTGCTAAGATTTATTATCATTTAATCTCCACGCTTCATGGCTCACCTTGGACGTATGGACAAACATCCATCTTTATTATAGTGTGTGCATAGATTATAAAAAGATTAGGTCATCACTGTAGCCTGGTGATGACTAGCTGGGTAAGAAGGTAGTACGTGATAACAGAAGGATTCTTAATATAGTATGCAGGGTTACACGCAGCCCCCCATTTCGATTGAGACTTGAAAATCGGTTACTGCGCAGTCAAATTCGACCGCCATGATCATGATGATTCTTTGAAACCATAAGGATGTCTCATTTGGCCTAGTTTTCGTACCTATCAATTTTGTGTCGTAAGCCACTGGGCGCAAATTAGTGCCTTTGATATATTTGAAAACTAATATGCAAATATAAATATCTAATTGTAAAGAAAAAGCTAGGCAAAATGAATGAGACATTCTCTCGGTTTCAAAGAATCGCCCCATGGATATTCAACTTTTGTAAAGAGGATTATAACCGATTTTCAGGTCTCAGTCGAGGTGTGCGGCTGAGCGTAGTCGAGGCCGATGGTTCAACTTATTTGCCGCGTACTATAGTAACTACTACTAGGTAGTAATCTGCCGTGTTTTTCTTATCGTCTCGATGTACCTACTCCAAACAATTTTTTTTCTGGCCAGTATTTGGCAACCTGTACAGCTCTGTTATTAGTCTCATAAATTTTGAAAAGTGCAGGTAGTTGTGCAGGATGTGCAGCATGTTATGTTCAATAAGGTATAACTAAAATCGTATAACTTGCAATGCAATAAAGTATTGAGTATTGAAAACTTCTCCCGGTCTGAGTGGAACAAGATGCAGCGTCAGAACTTGAACTGAATACAATCTACCTGCGTTTCCTCAGTTGCCCTTTGCGTTCCAGGGTCCTTTAGAACATACCCGCTGCTCTAACAAGCATCGGTCCTACTGGTCCATTCAATTTTGCTGACGTCTCTTTGAGGCATATGGTGTATGTCTAAGCGAGATTTTGAAGATCGATTCTTAATATTTTCATCGAGAATGCTAATTTATCAGCATTATCTATAAAATAATTACGGCAAAGTATTTCACAATTATATTAGTAACTAGCGACCCGCCCCAACTTCACACGGGTGCAACGGTGATATTTAATATTTAATGCATGTATTATACATATAATCCTTCCTCTTAAATCACTCGATTAAAAAAAAAAACCGCATCAAAATCCATTGCGTAGTTTTAAAGATCTGAGCATACAAAGGGACAGACAGCGGGAAACGACTTTGTTTTACACTATGTAGTGATATGAACCTTCTTTTTTCGAGGTTCAATCATCCAATGACTTTTCTTGCTCTTGGCGTGTCAGACTTACTCACTAAAACCACAACTGTGTCCTTCAGCTGGTCTTTGCTTCTAGGACCGGTGGTTTCATCTTCAGAAATTCCCCGCGAGTATTAATTTGCATCCGGGTTCTGGATCGACGCGCCGATAAATGCCAACCGTGGTCAACCTTGCATAGGTCCAGAATAAGTGAAGGATGAGTGAAAAAAGTTTTGAATGTCACTGTTAATTCAATGGATCTAAGTGCATTAAATACAAATTCAGAAAGGCTGCCGACCCTGTGTTACGCTGTTCCGTAAGCAAAACAAGCTACAAAGGTCTTTTTTATCGCTCCGTGGTTTTCCACGCGATGCTTTGTCGGTATTTCAATGAAACATTGTTCGGTTCAAAGAATTTGAACAGCAACACAACCGACTTCTTATGACTTACTACGAAGACGGGATATGGTTTAAAAAAAATAGGCGGGCCCGACCACTGTTAGATTGTGTACCTAT
Organism: Leucania comma; assembly: GCA_958295575.1. Classification (NCBI taxonomy): domain Eukaryota; kingdom Metazoa; phylum Arthropoda; class Insecta; order Lepidoptera; family Noctuidae; genus Leucania; species Leucania comma. The sequence goes on along the minus strand of OY282477.1, from coordinate 12,734,802 downwards.
AAGATGATATTCATCACACTAATACCCATCAAGTCGAAAGTTTATAATGTATGTGTGTGTATGTTAGTCACCCCTTCACGCTCACACGGCTGAACTAATTTGGATACAATTTAGCTCACAGTTAGATCATGACCCGGAAAAGCTTTCAGGATAATTTTATCCCTGGAGTATGTTTCCTTGGTATAATTCTCTACTTTTATGCGCGCAAAGCCGTGGGCAGAAGCTAGTTTAATGATAGGGATCATCAACAATACAAACATTGGAATATTAAAACTATTCTAGTCTTGTTGTAATATTAATAGCAGCATTAAATAACACAAAATCATAAAAAGGTGAAACTTAACACAGAATTATCAATAGATTTGAAATTATAATATACTAGCTTTGCCAGCAGCTTCGTCCGCGTCATAGTAGAAAATACATAGCGTATGTCACTCTGTGATAAAATAGCATTCTATAGGTGAAAGAATTTTTAAAATCGGTCTAGTAGTTTTTAAGTTAATTAATTACAAACAAAAACATAATAGCCAAAAGTACAAATCTTTCCATGTAGATTTATACATCACGTAGATAATGTCTATTCTACTTAACGTGTCAATAGCAAACAAATCTAGCTAAATTCTTTGCTTGGCTCGACCACGACAATGCCACAGATGCTGTCATTAGGTCCTTACATGAACACGTAATAGGGCACGTGATGCAAAATGGAAGGTGGGACATGATCTGCGGAGAGACGCCACACAAATCACTAAATCTCTCACATCTAAAGATAAATATCTCTTGTAACAAATGATTAAATTTAGTTTTAACCACACCGTGCCTTGATTTTAAATTAACTAATCATATTATTCAAGTGTGGCGCAAAACATTTTTTATATACCAATACTCGTTTACATACTATAAATACCGTTTCACACATGCTTAAGATTATACATATTTTAAATTTAAATGTAGATTCTTATGTGATGAGGCAATATTTAAATACAATGCTAAGCTGACGTAACCAAGTGCCATAGGATTACACACTTGTATTTTAAATATGGGGTCTCTGGGTCATTAATTTTCAGTGAGCCGTTTGATTGTAATTGTTGTTTTTAATACCAGGGATTGTAGAGGTATTTTATTATGGCAGGGGTGGCCAACCTTATTTGGCCCACAATCTACCATTTATACTAACAAGATTCTGTGAGATCTACCAATTACAAAATCAATTTAACAACTAAAATAAAAAAGCTAACAAACTCAAAAAAAGCAACCTGCCACGATTAATTGCGATTTTTTTTCGACAAACGGTTACGGAGCGACCAGGTAATAGAATATAGCGGCAGACTAGCTACATCTGCCGCATCACGACATAGTTCTTTTGGCCTAAAAGTAAAAATGGTTGCCAAGATCGACTGGATTAACAACCAAGATCGACAGGTCGATCGCGATAGACTGGTTGGCCACCCCTGTATTATGGTAATGCAACCTGTTGTTTACCGTCTGCGGGGTAAAAGCCTCTTCTCTGACATTCGAGCAGGTCAGTTTTTTTTTAAATTATTATAAACTAGTTCTTGACTGCGATCCCAACTCCCAACTGCTGCTTAACAGCCGCGATGCAATCGTGAAGCTCACTAGTTTAGAGCCTATTCATTCTTTCTAGCCTATGGTTTTCTTACGGCGTTTTTCTAAGTACAAATTAATCTAATGTTGTTGATATTTTAAGAATTTTTATTATGTCATAGATAGACTTTTTTTTGGATGTTCTCCGTCTTAGTTTTGTGGTCCAGGCGCTGGGGGAGTGGTCGAAGTGACCTAAAGCCCGTTGTTCCCGTCGGTTTGCAGGTGTGGTGTAACTTCCGCTGTCCTCTGAGGCCCTCGTCCTATAGTGAGGTGTTAACTTCCCTCTACGAGTAGAACACTACGTGCTGCCATCTCGGGGTCCACTATAGATAGACTAGAAGTTGTATTCTAATCCTGCAGCGAAATACTCAAGTTTTGAAAGATTGGCCTTTTGATACTCGTTGTTTTTTTGAACATCTTTAAGGACATCTATGACACCACATTCGAACTAAAATTCAAAAACCCTGTATCGCGGCAATACAGTTCCTCGTACAATTGGAATATATACAAAAGGTCGAAATCAATTGTTGGGCAGTTGCCGGGACCAAACTCAACACGCGTCTGATAGGAGGATCCACATACCTTTAAAAATCTATCGACAGTTTAAAATCATCTCATAGATGGTATTCCAAACCATTTTGTGGAGACACTTCTCCAGCCGTAAGCCTATGTGCCATAAAAGCCTCATTCAATACCTTTCTGACATTCCAAGCATAACGTTCTCCGTGAGATCTTATGGTAACAAGCATAGGAAGCGCTGAGGTCAAGGTCACCGGCATTTCGTACAAACGTTTGACGTTCTTACGTAATAGGTACCGTGCATAATGGGTTCGTCACGACTTTGTTTCGACTTCTAGGTTAAAATGTTATTCATATGTCGCTTCTGGTTTATTATGTGAATAGTAGTTTGGTAATAATTTGTTATGTGCTGTGAATTTTGTGTATGATTGGATGGTTTATAGCGTTAGAGGTAAACCGGAGAAATGATGCGTGGCATCATCCCCTTTGAAGCCTTTGAGGTGTGATTTTTTTGTGTCCAATCTTCCAATGGAATTTCTGCTTGACACCTATTCACTCCATTGCCCTTTGACAAATCTTGAGTTTGGAATTTTGTTGTTCAGGAGTGACCAACGCTGTGGAGGTCGACCACGGCGAAAGTGGTGTGACAATCTGATCATGTTCACGTAACAAACTTGGCCAGAGACCGCTCTAGACAGAGAGGTTAAAAAAAAAAAATCCAATGACTTCTCCCGCTCTATGATGGAGCGAGAGGGCGTGCCAGACTTTTATTGACTAAAACCTATATCCTTAAGTTTCCCTTTTCGTTCCATAACCAAAGCAACTGTTTAAAAAATTCCCGCGGTCATAATTATTGCCCGCTGTCATAATATCTACGGATTACTAAATATTCCCCGAAGGAAACAGCGTTAGTGTATCGTTTTTCTCTAATATTTTCCCAAATTGTACCCACCTTGACGTCTGACAGAGATGGATTTCTCCCGGGAACTTCCTGACGTCCTTAATGTAGACGGATGCCCAACTTACTCCATCTCGACGAGATTGGATCAGCTGATGTATTCATTATTGCTGATACGATACGAATTTAATATTCATTGATTACCTAACTTGCGTCTTTCTGATAAACAGTTTTATTAGTTCTTCTTACTGTGTTCTGATTCCAAGCGCATTTTCGTATTGTTTAGCCGATAGTTAAATCGATAAAAATAATGAGCTCTTTGAGGTCTAAAATAATGCATCTATCAACGTGTTGCCCTGATTACCTATATTTTAGGTCGTTAAGAAAAAAAAAAAATACTTTCAGATAAAATAACATTACTGTGACAAAAATACCTGTTACCGTATGGTCGTACTTACTACCAGAATTGGCCATGACTTTCGCGATAGGGTTTCAATGTTGTCAATCAGAGCTCCCCTCTCCCTTTGAGGAAATGCTTAATTTAAATAGTTCAAGGTTCAGCTTCTACATTTTAGCATTAACTAACATATGCAGTTGGAAACGAAAACAGCACGTTTATAGTACTTTTTGATACAAGTGGAAAAAGTTTATTATTACGACCGAGGCGGCATTCAGTGCAGTGACAATTTTCAAATGTATCAAACGACGTTTTTCAATACACTTACTAAGATATAATTATACTCGTAAATAGGGGTTGCCGCGCGACTCGTGGTGGTCGAGCTGCGCCAGCCTGTTATAATAATATTGTACTAGGCTACCATAGACCTTAACAGATTAGACTCTAGTATAAAAAAAAAACGTTCTAAATATTCTTTCTCTTTGTTCCAGAGGGGCGGTGTGTGAGTGTCGCACCGCCATGTCCCACCACAGCGACGAGCAGGCGCTGCTCTCAGTCGCCTCCGACTCTTTCTGGGAGCCTGGTAACTATAAACGGACCACACGACGAGTTGACGATGGACACAGGCTCTGCGGAGAACTACAAGCCCTCGTGCAGGAGAGAGCAGATATTGAAAAGACGTACGCCAAAAGTCTGAGAGGATGGGCGAAGAAATGGAATGACCTCATTGAGAAAGGTAAGTTTCGTACGTGTTTTAGCTATCTCCTACTGCTCCTGATATCCCGGTAGTTAATTTTATTCAAAAATCAGTTGTTAACACACATTCTCGATGTGGAAGGGCCTGCTTATGAAATAAAACTGCATATGTCAGCCGCAGCAGAAAGCATCTCCAGAATGAATTTCAGAGTTGTAAATAGAATTCGTTGATTCATTCAATAATACTAGTCCATCTATAGCCTAGAATAGATTGCATTTCGCTCCTATTTTACTCTGCTAAATTCATTACTCTTACAAAGACTCCAGTTTTTTCTTCTGACACAATTATCTAGTTGGTAGATCTCCGTTATCAGAATTATTTCAACTGCTATTATGATGAGGCAAAATTGTTTGTTTGTATACAAATACAAAAAAAATACAAAATCTTTATTTCTGAACCAAATAGTTTACATTAGTAGGTGAGTAGGTGTATGAACGAGGTAATCTCTGTGAAAAATGATCTGTTTACAAAAATTCATTAATTGATATAGAAATCTACAGCTATTGCAGACTGCGTGGTTGCTTTTTCCTAGAAATCTGCGTAGACGCAAGAAATCGCTAGTCAATCATCATATTATGAAACGTCTGCCTGTCAGTCTGTTCTCAATAAAATCAAAAAATACTGGACAGATTTTCATTCGGTTTTCTCCAATAGACAGTGATTCGTGACGGCGATTTACGTACATCTAAAATACCTATAAATTATCCGTAATTTATCGTAGAGAAAAGCTATGAAATATAATTATTTATAAATAACACTGATGCGAAGCTAGATCGGGTCGCTAGTCTTAAATAAAGGGCACTGTCATAGTTCAAACTGGCCTGTTGGTCTAGTAGTTAGTGGCCCTGACTGCTATGCCGGAGGTCTTGGGTTCGATTCCCACCCAGGACAAATGTTTGTGTGATGAGCACGATCATTTGTTCTATGTCTGGGTGTAATTTATGTATAATATCCGCTCAACTGTCAAGTGTATGTATTTAGAAATATATAAGTAAGTTTATCAGTGTTGTCTAGTACCCATGACACAAGCTCTGTTTAGCTTGGGACTAGACGAAGTTGTGAAAAAAATAATACTGTTATAATATTTTCATTTCCAACAAAAGTGGCTTCTGATAATAGTACTGTTATTTCGAAGACCGAATGAAAACACAATGGGTTCGGTCCTGTCGACCCATTCATTCGGGCACATCAAAGATTGATTGTGTAACGTTCTGGTCTTATCGTTCACAATGAGGTTCATTCATGTCTATATTCATTATGTTGGGTTGGCTTTATTTGGGTACCTTTTTGTAAATTGTACCAACAATGTTTTGGGTCGTTCGTTTAATTTGGAGTGCGTGTTATATGCATAACTGATCGGTAACATTTTTAAGCTATTCGGGTCGTTATTGAGTTTTAATCACGCTATTAAATCTCGATTAGTCAACTCCAATACACCAGCATGAGATACAATTAACCCAAAGAACTCGTATAAGTTGTAATAAAAACTAATGCCTTATTTATCTTAATGCACGTCAAAGTACAAAAGCGTACTTAATGCTCTAGGCTTAATGTGTACTACCGCAGCCCTGGAACTCGAAGGGCAACTGCAGGAACACAGGTGAAAGAGTAAGCCTGACACTCTGCACACCACCTAGGCCGAGAATCCGATATAAGTAGTTGTTGAACACAACAGGTTGCTAGTAGTAGTATTAGTAATTTTTTATTATTAGTAATTTTCTTTAAGTAGTAAATGATCCAATGACACCCCGCTCTAGGGTGGAGCGAGAGGGCGTGTCAGACTTATACTGACTAAAACTATATCTGTGTCCCTCAGTTGCCTACGTTATTTAACCACCTGAAAACACTGCCATCACTAAGCTACAGCGCAAAAGAAGTTATTTGATGATTTCCTACCAATAAAAGGAGGCTTAAGGCCAGGTTCTATTCATTTTGAATTTTTTAAACCTCTGGAAATCCACAAATGTAGAAAACACATGTTTTTTTTTTTATTGACTATGTGGTCAAGCGCCGGGCAAAAATGAAAACATTACATAAATTAGTTGGATCGATAAAAAAAAACTCATAAAAAAATCTGACCCTATTTATCGATTTCAAACGTGTTACATCAACGAGATTATGTTACGGAAATATTTGAAAGTTACAAAAAAAAAAAAAATATTTAAAAGCGCCTCGCAAAAACAAAAATCGTGAATAGTTATTGTTTTTTTTTTTTAAATAAAAATAAAACCGCTGTTTTGGGGCCGCGAAGTCGACATAGTGCCGGGCAGAGCTCATACAAAATACGCAGTGACTAAAACCGGGCCTTAATTGTCTTACCTTCATAAAAGGTGGACCACACTTGTAATCCAGCGTCCCAACAGCGTTCCAACCAAGGTCACCTTGATTTGTGTGTTTGTTTTGTGTTGCGGCCACATATATGTAAACCACGCGCCAACACGTTCGCAAATCAGTCACTGCGGTTGGGAAAACGCGCCTCCCAACCAAGGGCGTTGAAGGTCATGGCTTGTAACCGCTGTTCACACGGATTGAAACTAGCAAGGTCACCTTCGTTGGTTTACAACCATCTGATCAACCCTTTAAGTGACGTATTGTTCTATAGGGATAAGCAGAAAATACATAGTACCTCCTGCAACGATCCTCATACCCTGTTTTGCCTCGTTTCCATTTATGTCTAACTAGCGACCCGCCCCAGCTTCGCACGGGTGCAATGGTGATATTAAATATATTATACATATAAACCTTTCTCTTGAGTCACTCTATCTATTAAAAAAAACCGCATCAAAATCCGTTGCGTAGTTTTAAACATCTAAGCATACATAGGGACAGACAGCGGAAAGCGATTTTGTTTTATACTATGTAGTGATGTCTCGAATCACTCTAATATTTACAAAGGCAAAATGTGTTGTGAGTGTGTGTGTTTATATGTCTGGCCGGCTGTTATCCGTACAACCGCAGCACAGATTTCAATGATATTTGGTACACAGGTAGAAAATGTCCTGGAATAATAGGATGCTTTTGTTCTAAGAGTATGTTCTCTAGAGATAATTTTCGGCTATCACGCGAGCGAAACTGCCGGCAGTAGCTAGTCATAGTTGCTGTTACATCAGAGACAAGATCTTGTTAGATAGGATACTGATCATTTAATGCAACCTATTTAAAAATAGTGCTGATGTAAACGATATTTTATTTGTGAATCATTATGCAGAGATCGCTTTAGTTTACCAATCGATGCTCAGCATGTGCTCAGACTTGATTAATTTATCTACACTTTAGTATAATTTTAAAACACGTACAGTATGGATCACAGAGCATAGAATTTTCGCGCCCGTATTCATTTCCTTACTCCGTTAATGTAATTTTATTATTATCTAATATTTATTTTTAATTAACATACCTACCTATGTTTTTCAATATTAAATTATTATTTCATTTATTTTTTTCTTCAATTTTAATCTTTCTGTATCACGCTTTATTGTAAAAAATGGAGGCTGAATATTTTACTTAATGGGTTGTTGCTACTACGGATCAGGACGTTCAAAAATGTCCTAAATTAATTTTAAGCCATTGTTCAGTGTATTTTTTTAATGTCTAGGAAAAAATAAAATATCAGTTTACTTACGCCTTTACTAATACCTGTTCCCTTAGGGCCAACGCTGTGTTAAGCGGGTGCACGCGCGGGCACCAGTCGTGTGTCGTCGCTCTCGTGTCGTGTGCGGTGGTCCCCGTAGCGGAAACCGGATTATTACCTGCGCAGCGTCGCTAGGTCAACATTAACGGTGTGCATGTAGTCGTGTCGATGGAGAACTTTAATGTATTATTGCGTAGCAAAAAGGGCACGGGCCACGCGGCGAGCCGCGACAGTGCACTTTTGTATGGGACCGCGAGGGCGCCCGCTTAACGCAACGTCGGCCCTTACTCGATGTCTAATTCCCGTTCCCTTACTTCGTGTAAAATACTCGGCCCTTATTCAAGTGTGTGTGTCCCAGCAGTGGGAATATTACAGGCTAATATACTTAGCAGTGACTGCCGCAGTACTCTCTAGTCTGGATCGATAAGTACTATAAGAACGGCACTTAAAATCTTGATGCTCTTCAGTCTGTTCTCAATTCGAGCGCAATTAGCCTAATTGGATTGAGTAACGAGAAAATTATTGTATGCACTTTTATACAATGGTTGTTGGACTGGAGATGAGGTTGCATTAAGGCAGTAATTAAGCCTTTTAGATTGTCGTATTCAAACGGTTTGCCGAGTTTGCTTAACATACCCTTGTTAATTAGATCTGTTGCCAATCCTTTGACTTGATTATGTGTCTAACATAACTGGATTTCGTTGTTATTTCAGTAAACAAATCACATTAACAAAAGATATGTTAACAAATAAGTATATCCGTCTGAGACTTCATCATCATCAGGCTCTCGCAAGTCAGGAACTGTAGATATTTGAACATTACAATATGTAGTCATTTTAATTGTTATAAACAATTAAACATTTTTTTATTTATTTATTAACTAGTGCTTGACTGCGATCCCACCTTATGGTAAGCAGTGATGTTATTAAGATACAGAGACTTTATTAAGAGCCTATTCACTTTAGCCTTAAAAACACCTAAACTATAATCTGACGGTAAGACCGTAGCAGGCAAATTGTTCCAGTCCTTAATTGTACGCGGAATAAACGACGACGCGAAACGCTTAGTTTGGACCGTAGTAGTAGGTGTCTACAATGTAAAAGTGGGCATTCACCGTACGTCGGGTTGTCTGATGGTAGAAAGGTTTTGGTGGAATCAAGTCATGTAATTCCCGCTCATACTCCGAAATTCATCATAAATATAGAATACCGAAAGGCTGGCTACCCTATCCACCCAATTAGAACCGTGCACTATCATCTGACGTTTTATAAGTGCCAAATATGAAAGTAAGGTGTTTAAGAGGTGTAAGGTGTAAGGTGTGAAAATGAAATACATAGATATGTATTCTTTTGATGACAACAAAGTAACTTCAAGTCATCTCTGACTCCTGTCCAACATTCCAAACACAAATTCAATTGGCACACACAATTATTGCAGTGACATCTGATCGAACAATGCCGTGAGAATCGCTTCTCTCTCTCCATGAGAACCGCATCGGTTCAATAGTTCTGATGCTTCATGCTAACCATCTGTATAAATGCTGTCTCCGTTTGAATAGAATTTAATATCGCCCCTACAAATGAGTTCTGCAATACTGATTTTTAGAAGGGTTCCGTAGAAACATTGTTAATAAGTAAATTACGGTAATAATAAATATTTCTGGTTTATTTTATATTCAACTTTTTCCTCCTGTACCTTGAGTACATTTCCTACTCTTACGACTTACCAGGAAATCTAGGATGTCTACACCCTATAAGGAATCTATCTGCCAAATTTTAAGTTTGTAGGTGTTTTTTTTATGGTAGGTAAAATCATCCAATGACAAATCCCACCCTTGGGCGGAGCGGGAAGTAGTGTCAGACTCTTACTAACTAAAAACCTACCCCGTTCCTTCGTAGCCTATCGAGCCGGGGCCGGGTATTCCTTTCGGAAGTTAACCCATGACCCCAGTAGGCTTCGACCCTGCCTGCCTGCAGTTAGCAGGCTGGGCCTCTTCGGTGTGCTGACAGCTCCTTGATAAGTTTGTAGGTGTTATAGTTTCTGAGATTTCGTGATAAATCAGTGAGTGGTATTTCCACCACCACTCCCTCACCACACCACTCACTATAATATATATAAAAGTGAAATACCACTCACTGATTTATCACGAAATCTCAGAAACTATAACACCTACAAACTTAAAATTTGGCAGGTAGGTAGGAACCTATAAGGATATAGGGTGTAGACATCCGCTAAGAACGGATTTTACGAAACCCTACCCCTAAGGGGATCAAGGGCGGGGGATGTCATTGGATGAACACCCACCGTAAAAAAAACCCCGAAGGGGGTAAATCGGGGCTTGGAAGTTTGTATAGAGAAACCGACTTTCATGCGGACGAAGCCGCCGGCAGAAGCTAGTAGGATATAAAACAGATTAGATTTTTTGAGCGGTTTTATACTCTTAGAAGATTGAGCTGTTGTCGTACATTGTGAAATTATCAGTTTCCAAAACTTTTTCATTAAGGCATGAAATAATTACCTCACCCAACCGCTCCTCCTTACCGCTAAGCAAATTACCTCTTCTCATACTGAACCCCCTCTTTATTAGCTGGGAAATCATTAAATAATTACTGACTAAAACTCACCTGTGTTCCTTCAGTTGCCTTTTTGTTCTACGCCCGCCAAAAATCTTTTGAACAATCTGCTCGCTGGCGTCATACAGAACCCTACCAGTTAAATCACCGACACGCTTTATATTAAAACCGGAAACTTATTCATAATATTTCTTCATTGATTAATCAAAAGATCGGCCATGTCTTACGACATGAATGTATTATGAATGTTCACGTCGACTCTATTGAGGCTTATGTCCAGCTGTTGGTATTTTATGCTTTCATAAGTATTGCTTAACTGGTATCTGGTATAGAACATGATATATACTCGTAGTAGTTTATTGGAAAGAGATTCTTACAAGTCATAAATAGATTACAGTCAACAAATTAGACTAACATCTGCCAGAGACTTCACTCGCCTGAAACTCTGAAATTATGTCAAATCTGTTCAGTGTTGGTGCCTTTGTACCTTTATGTTACATGAAGTTTTAATAAATAAATAAATTGACGTGAAATGCAATCAGAAAAACAGTTACTTCGGCATTGAATGTAGTCATAACTAAAGGTTCTGGAGTAGCGACCGCGCACCGGTAGACGCAGCTTCGGAAAGCTTCCCACAAGGTCGACTGATCGACCTTTAATTTTATGTCTGGGTAGTGAGGTTGGCGAGAATCCGATGGATGTGAGACAAGTGGCGTAGCAAGTCCCACAGGGGCCCAGTATAAAAAAAAAAATGGGAACGCTTGTGAATAACATGTTTCGAAGTTTTGCCTACGTGGCCCCGTATAAGTGATATGGCAGATACGCTGGTAGCTACGCCCCTGAGTGAGACGCTTTTCGGCTGAAATGATGATGATTGAAAAGGAGTTAATAAGTCCATAACAAATATCTTTACAACCATTTTTGAAGAAAATTAGGAGCATTTCAGGTAGAAACGTAATATCCAAACGGCTTTAATCCTTTTAAATCTTTTTTTAAGGCGCTATCACCCGCTATGTCGCCTCAAATTCGAATTTAAAAATTCAGTCGCGTAGCGCCAAGAAAGTGGTTTGTCGTTAATGCCTAAAGAAAAGAGATGGCATAATTTCTTAGTGAAATAACTTAAAAATTGATTTCAACGATTTTTTTTTTTTTTAGGTTTAACCAAAAATTTACAATCATTAAGTTAGGGCAAATAGCTGAGGTTTCAGTTTCAATATTAATGTTATTTTCTCCGTAACTTGTTGCGTTCACCCGTCAGGAGTCAAGTTATAAGGTAGGTAACTAGGGGAATTTACATTACATAACGTACTGTTACGAGTTCCCCGTGATTTTTTTCTAAAATTTTCTCTTCATAAGAATTTTCCTGAGAAATCAACAAATAGATTTAAAAAAGTCATTTGTCCAGTCACTCGAATTTTGCACTCAGCAACACATCAAGCTATAAATTTTCATTTATTGTGATTACTTGACCGATAACAAACTTATCTATTACAAATTAAAAAAAATATTGTGACAAAACGTATGATCAATTTTGTGAGGATTCTTCGATCTTATTTGTAAGATTAAGTAAGAATCATCAAAATCGGGCCACACATTGGTTTCTAGAAGCCGCAAAGGAACAAAGATACATATGTACATACATAGGCTGATAAATACATTACCCTCCTTTGAGTCTGCGACTGCGCAATCGTGTAAAAATATGGGACAATAAATCAAATATTTCATTTGTGAGTTACGCAATTAGTGCATCGTTAATCTCGTTTGAAATCATCGCAGTCCAGTGTTGGGAACTTCAACACCCAGTTTTTACTTCAGATTTCTCAATATTCCTTTAAGAATGTGGATTTACTTCAAGAGGATGCAAACTGCATGTTTAGAAATTGCAACATTCGAACAAGACTCGTAAATTAGCATAAAACACGATCGCGTATCTTGTATGTAAGCGACTCACTTTCAATACCTAGTTATGTGTTTACTGTACACAATGTACATTGTAGTGTACAATAATTTATTACTAAATCATCTTCATCATCATCGGGAAGTTTAGCGTTCCAAGGCTAATGTGACATGGCCGCCTTGAGTGACATCTTTTATATTCAAACCTTCTTTATTATCATTTAAACCTTCTTCATGAAATGTTGGTCATAACCGGATGTAATTGCATATTTTTATGCAATAGCATAAAAGCGTTTTGGTTTCTCTAGTACAGGTATATTCAACCTGCGGTCCGCGGGCCACATGTGGCTCGAGAGGCATTTCTGAATAGCCCTGTAGTCTAGCACAATTTTATTGTGATGGTATAATTTCATATTTATTTTATTTTATGTCTGGGTAGTAGTTCTATTATATAAAAAAATCTGCTTACTAGTTCACTTCTTGATGATGAGTAAATCAATGATGAACCCGCATAAAAATAAAAAAGTTGTGCTATGCCACAGCATAAATAGCAATATTATCGAAAACTACCCATTTGTCAAAAATCCCATTTACGTATATTATTTTTATTGAGTGTAGTTTTATTAAACTGTATATTCGGCCTATCGTGATAATAGTAAATGTGTTACGTGGCCTGAGAAGTAAAACGATTGATTATGACTGCTCCAGTAGATTTATGTATGTAGGTTTTATGTACTCTAAATTTGACAATGATGTGCACGCTTGTAATTGTTTTGTTTGCGCGAGACCATCTGCTGGAAGTTTAATGGAAAAGATCTGTAAACATTGTTGTTTGTGTGCCTTACTAATAAAATTATAAAAGTAGGTACTGTTATCTTATAATGTATAATCTATACTTATAATAAATCTGTAGAAGTAAAAATTCTGTACATTGAAAATATCAAAAAATTAAATGGGGGTGTTACTAGACCGACACCGAACCCAAAAATGTGATTAAAAAAATTTTTGTTTGTCTGTCTGTCTGTTTGTTCAGGCATCACGCAAAAAATACTGGTTCGATTACGATGAAACTTGGTATAATTATTCTTTAATATCCTGGGCACCACACTGGGTACTTTTTATCCCGGAAAAGTATATAAATTAAAAAAGAAACTTAATTTTGCGGTTCGATCCCTAAGCCCGATTACTGTACCAACCGCAAATAATAAGTTTGTCGCAGGTTACGTCACCCCTTTCTATTGTAATTAGCCAAAAAAGGCCCGCGCCGAGACAGAAGTATTAATACCGCAACAAACTTCATTGATAAGTTTAGTCGTTCACGCGAACGAAGTTGCGGGCACAGCTAGTAATTAATAAAATCCGTTCAGTAAGTAGTCTTTGAGTTTATCGCAAACCAATAGTGAAACATTATATGAGAATGCTAATTCACTCGTCGCGCTTTGACAAACTTTAAGTTTCGACTTCTGAGCCTCTGTTAAAGACCAAGTCACCAATAGTTTTTTTTTTTTGCTGTTATATTATTATTTAATTGCTCGTATAGTGACGGTCCAACGATTCAGCCACCCGCCTCATGCATGAGGTTGAGTTCCAAATCCCAGCAACTACGAATGTAAATTTGTTTATCTTGGACGTAAAAAAAAAACGGGGATATGAACTCATCGGTAATCGCTCCATATAAAACACGTGTATTCAGCCGCTTTCAAATTATCCTGGAAACCGATCAAAAGCTAGTTGGGAACAGGCTAGGGAGATAGATGATGTTGATATTATTGTTTTATGCATAGGTTTGTGTTTGACCACTATTTCACCTGATGTGACCGATGATCGAGCATGCTTGCCTAGAAGTATTCTATTCAATCTAGACTTAAATACTCCTAGGTTATAGTTATCAGGAAACACAGACAGGCTTCTGCAGAGAATTCCACTCCTTAGCTGCACGCATAATTAATGTGTTCCCCAAAACCTTTTGTGCGTATGGGAAGAATGTCCACCATGTACCGATGGCGCAACGCCGTACGTCTAGTGGTCCGATGATGGAACGGACGTGGCGGAGTATTTAGTTTCTATCGTCATACGCTTTCGCTAGGAAACATAACAGATAGTGCAATAGGGAACTGCAAAACACAGAGAAGCACGTACAATAGTTTCGAGTACCAACTGTTTACTGCACCACTTCAGTTGGGAAATCACCGTTTGTTTTGGACGTGACGCCATAGACACGTTATATGGGTATGCCTTGTTCAACAAATATTAGTATGTCCAACGATAGGTATTCGTATGATAAGTAGCTTACGCTAGCGGTTACAACCACATGAACATGGTAAATTATCCCTAGGGAACGTATTGCCGGGTTCAAAATTTTGTCTGGTTTTTTTTATGGTAGGTAAAATCATCCAATGACAAATCCCGCCCTTGGGCGAAGCGGGAAGTAGTGTCAGACTCTTACTGACTAAAAACCTACCCCATTCCTTCGTTGCCTATCGTGCCGGGGCCGGGTATTCCTTTCGGAAGCTGACCCATGACCCCAGCAAGCTTCGACCCTGCCTGCAGCTAGCAGGCTGGGCCTCTACAATTTGCTGACAGCTCCTTGAGGCGCGCGGGAACTGAACGCGCCGTCGACGACTTGGGCTCAGTTCGGTCGGTTACCGGACGATCGGACAGCGTGCTCCCCATTGCACGCCGTCCGCAAGCCCGCGCCTACGGTGGCCGGAAATCGGGATCGGAATCCGTTGCCTCCGGGTTCAAAATTCTGTGGCTCTGTTCCAGGTCATGACCTACCCGTGTGTTATTTAAACTAAAGTTTTGTGCTTCGTTATGATTTAAAGTCTAGAATCGACTGACAGGTGTATTTATGAACCTACACCTTCTTTTTTATATGGGCAATCTAAAGGTCGGGCGATTTTCGACTTGAAGTTTTCACGCTGAAGTTTTTACAGAATAGCTCTACTGTGCCTGAAGAGCCCGTGGCAAGTAATAACAACCGGAGGTCTCGATCCGTGACTCAAGGTTTGTGGAGGTCGGTCTGCGGATGGGTGACCATCTTAGGTAACTTATCTGGATTCATCTGTGCCTCAGAAAGCACACTTAACCGTTGGTCCTGGGCTCCAATAAAATTTTATTGGACCCCGGGATGCCCAAGGGGCTCATACCGTTGTGGAATCAATTATTATTAAAAATTAAAAAAAAAGCTCCTAGTTTGATAGTTTGGCAACCTAACTTAAACCCTTCCAGAAATTATTGTTATGTTATAAGATGATGTTGGTGGTGATGATTACAAGATAAAACTAGTATAATACTAGTTTTTAACAAACATACGACAAGACAAAATATTAAGTACTAGCTTCTGTAAAGTAGAAAATATAGTGCGTATCGATAAAGTAGCGTTCTACAGGTTATAGAATTTGAAATCGGTCCAGCTGTTTGTGAGTTTATTCAATACAAATAAAAATACAAATTCCTCTTTATAATATTGGTTATTGTGTATATATGTGGCCACATTAATTCAGGCTATTTTAAAAACAAATTAGAATTCAACTAGCTAACCACTTCTGATGAATTTATAAGAATTTAAATATGGATTAGTTTTCGGTGTTTAACGTAATAATCGACTGGTAAATATTTTTGTCGGACTTCGAAAAATCTATGTCCGGACTTCAAACTGCTATAGATAAAAAAAAACCCATTATTCAGGGTCGTGAGGCTCTTTGGTCCGACTTCCACCTATAGAAATAATATATTTTTAGTAGTATTTTGGGACCACAAATAAAATATTATTTTTATACACCTTTAAATTTTGGTCGTCTAAAAATATGTTGCTAAGCCCAAAACTCGAGAGTGAGTAAACCATTTGGATGAACTTTTATTAAATATATTTACAAGTCTCAGAAAAGACACATTTTACTTTATTACATTCTAGCTATTTATAACTGTCTGTATTAGAAGTAACTGTCAATCTTTAGTCCAATGGTTTTTGACAGAATGACCTCTGTCGGGTCAGCCAGTCGCTAATATATTATCATTATACTTTTGATTTCTAAAAACGCCACGTCCTTGACCCCATATTATGCATCTTTTATAAGTCTCACAACAACATTCGATTCGGCTATCGATATTAATTTTATTACAAAAATGCACAAGGCCTTGTTCTGAATTCACTAAAGATATTATTGTTGAATTCGCTATTTGTACTTGCACAATAATTCTGTTTTTTTTTTTTTTTCATTTATTTATTTCAGAATTAATACAATATTATCGGTATATTACAGATGATGCAAATCATAAACTCATTAAAGTTTTACCGTGCATTATAATCATCGACACCCTTTTGAATAAACAAAACACAGCAATTTTTTTATTATTTATGCTGGTAAAATATCGTACGTAAAATATACTTAGGTGTAAAATATTGTAGGTAAAATATAGGTGTACGATTTATTATACTCGTATTATTGTTTATAGTTAATTGCCGCAGATATTTTTTTGGGAAAATATAATATATCCTGGCCTACGTTTATTTATTTATTGCATATAATAGGTTGTTTTATGATGCTACATTAGTCTGTCTCAAACATAAACCTTGGTAGGGGGCCATAGCAACATACATAAATAATTGCATACATTTTACCATCATAGGCTGCGCGAAAGTGAACCCAGGGCCCTTGGAACGAAGGCGAAGAAGGAACAGGAGTGGGTTTTTAGTCAGTAGTAGTCTGATACACCCTCCAGCTCCACCGGGAGATGTCATTGGATGATTTTCCTACCTAAAAAAACATACATTATACCATACATTAAATTATAATAAACTAGCGGTCCTTACATAAACAGACGTTGTCCAGTCCAAAAGCTGGATTTTCGTCATATATTTATAGATATAATAAATATATTAGATACAGTGTAGCATTCAAGCAGTGAACAATATTTCGTAATTCTATCAGAAGGTGCTTACAGAGATTTCACCTTTACAAACACATAAACAACTGATTTACCTCCATGCATTGTAACATCTTTTTTTATGCATTCTCGAAATATCTTTGCTCTATGGTTTAAAGATTATACTTTTCTGCAATTAAAAATATTATTCTAATACTATAAAATAACCATTATTTATAACTGTTACTGAATAATTATATGCTCCGTAAGATAGTAATAAATCTTGATATGTAATAAATTCACATATTTTTTAAATTTATAATCTAGAATAAAAACAATAAATCCCAACAAAAAATTAGATTTTCAATCACAGTTCTACTGCAATCACTTTTACATTCAAGGATCACAAACTCAAAAAGAATAACTTGATCGTCAATAACGAATTTTCTCGCTCTTGAGCAACAAAATGTGTCGTGAATAAAAATATTCTTAATGAAAAGGAAAGTTAATCGAATATCAAGGATCGAAAGATTCGGAGTTACTTGTATTCGAATCACGAACTCGAATCGGCTCGAAACTCGCCGAAGGCGTGTTTTACATACCTCATTTGCCGATTTAAAAATCGAAAGTGTCGCGAGTGGTCGTTTTGAATTTAGAATGGTAGGTTAACGGTCATCGAGCTGGTGCACCCTTACGTCATGGTGTGTAACTTTTGTTGTTATGAAATGCACTTGCGAAAATGGCCGCCTTAAGACCGATGAGGCTCGCTTGTTATGCGTTGCTGATTATGTCGCTTTTATTACTGCTCGTTTCTCACTTAAGTATTACAACCTGTAAGGAAATTACAGCGGTAACAATATTCTTGTTATGTTAATTTTATTACGTTCGCAGAAAAATGCCAATAAAAATGAATGCACACTTACGCCAAGCGAGCTAAAATTAATTATCGTATAACCTTAAATGGTAGCTCCTCTTCTCCTGACACCCACTAATTCACTTTACTTGTATTGAACTCCTCCTCCTCCTCTTTCCAGTGAAAATTTTAAAGGTAGGAAATGCACCTGTGGTGTAAGTAGCATATACGTTAAGCCAGTTGTTATGTATCTTGCTAACACCGATGCGCTACCGTCAATTCCCATATTAATTGCCTACAATAAGGATAACTTCTTATCCTATATATTATAATTTCTTAATAAAAAAACTACTATGCAATTAATTAAGTAAAATTTTAGTTCTTGACTTGTGATTGTGACTTAATTTTCTAATTGAGGTATATAGAGGTGTGCATTAATACAGTTGTAGGAACATATAAAAAAAATTTTTTTGCTTATCTCCTCGACAATCTTGAAAACTTCACATTTTGCATCACCTTCGTCTACATTATTAAGTACGACCCATAATACGAACACCGTCTGTAACCACCAGTGCAGGATTTTGTCGACCACAACGACCAACCGGTTTCACTACGACCTACAGCGTTTACAGCAAGCGCAATGAAAGTTATTATGAGATCGAGCGAATTGGTGCCGACAACGATTCGCAGAAAAATATGGACAGGTTAAGTAACTTTGTTTATCGGGCTATCACTTTCATGTAAACCAATTTAAATGGGCACACGGCATACATAAGGACAGGTTTATAAACACATCACTTCCGATCTTAATTTTATTTGTAAGCTGTATTTGTTCCCCGATTCAGGAAATAGGTTCACCTCCTCTTACATTTGACTTAATTAAAAGCAACTGGCGTTATGTGGGTGTACTATAGGCAAGTACACCACTAACTAACCCTTCAAGGTATAGATTTGCGTGGTAGACGAGCAATGGTAGCTCGCCATCGGGTAAGAACCAAGCCCGAGTCATCGACTGTGCATAGTGTTCCACGGCCCGCCTCAAAAAGATGTCAGTATAACCCTAGGGGCCCAGGAGGGCCAATACGTAGGGGCACGGGGAATTCTAGTTCTAGAACACAAAGGGAAGTTAATTAAAGCCTGACTCGCCCTCTCGCTTAACCCTAAAGCGTGAGAAGTCATTAGATGATTTTCCACCGCAAAAAAGAAAAGGGGACTAGATTTGTGATGTACCAAGCTTGAATCGAAAACAACATGGTGTTGAAACATTGTTGATGCTAGATATCATTAAGAATCCTATACCACCTGCCGGAGACCTGATGAGAATCACAGGAATCCGGTGGATGGGTGACATACACCATCGGTTGTTGTAGCGACGCGGACGCTTGGATTGAAATTATGTTAATAAAGGATCCCAGTTTGGA
This sequence comes from Leucania comma, assembly GCA_958295575.1. Classification (NCBI taxonomy): domain Eukaryota; kingdom Metazoa; phylum Arthropoda; class Insecta; order Lepidoptera; family Noctuidae; genus Leucania; species Leucania comma. Next base: position 12,715,383 of record OY282477.1, on the reverse strand, counting down.
TACAGTTCAGGAGCGCGGTCGTTTAAAAACCGGCCAAGTGTGAGTCGGACTCGCGCACGAAGGGTTCCGTACCATCCGTAGCAAAAAATGACAAAAAATACCACTTTTGTTGAATGGGACCCCCCACTTGAAATATTTATTTTATTCTGTTTTTAGAATTTATTATTATAGCAGCAATAGAAATACGTCTGCGAAAATTTCAACTGTCTGGCTATCACGGTTCATGAGGTACAGCTTGGTGACAGACAGACAGGGCAATTTTAGCAATAAGATCCCTTTATACCCTTTAAAAACTACTAAAATCCACATCAAAACAATCGAAAAAAGTCCAACTACTACTTTTATTTTCAACGTTATCATCATGATTCTGTTGTCCACGTCCCCAATCCATTTGGAATCATTTCGTCATCTTAGTTATCACCCTTTTCCTAGTTTTATTTCGCTTTCACATAGACCATTCATCGTTTCTTTTTATTGTCAACGTAACGTTACTCAATTCTTAAAAAAAGCAAACAAACAAGATGTCAATCATTCTATTAATGAAGTTAAAGTAGTATTGACTGATGCAGCGGTCGGTAACCTCGAAAGCTGGCTATGTCAGATTGCAAATTGTTGATAAACAACTAGCTTATGCCAGCGGTTTCGTCCGCATGAAAGGAAATAATAATCCCAAGGGCAACATACTGCTTCCGTCACGTCTTCTCATAGCGAAGCCGGGGCGCCCTGCGGACTCTCCGTCCGCGTACCGGCCCATTGTGCTGCTCGACGAGGTGGGCAAGCTCTTTGAAAGAGTCATTGCAAACCGCCTCGTCGCGCGCCTAGCACGGGTGGGGCCGGACATTTCGGGCGGACAGTTCGGCTTTCGCAGGATGCGCTCCACGGTGGACGCCATCATGCGCGTGCGAGCCCTCACGACGGGGGATGCGGTGTCCCAGGGCAGGTGTGTCGCGGCAGTGTCTTTGGACATTGCCAACGCCTTCAACTCCCTGCCCTGGAGTTGCATTGGAACGGCACTCCGGTACCACCGGGTGCCCGACTACATCTGTCGTGTGATCGAGGCCTACCTTTCGGAGAGGTATATTATCTACCCCGGTCACCACGGAGAGTGGAAACGTCGAGAGATGTCGTGCGGTGTTCCGCAGGGATCGGTACTAGGACCACCCTTGTGGAACATCGGGTACGCCTACGTGCTGCGCGGCGACTTCCCCGACGGGGTCAGCGTGGTCTGCTACGCGGACGACACGTTGGTCCTAGCGCGGGGGGAGTCGTACCGGACGGCGGTCGAACTAGCGACACGCGGGGTTGCGACAGTCGTTGAAAGGATCCAGCAGTTGGGACTCGAGGTGGCACTGCACAAGTCTGAGGCCATGTGCTTTCACGGCCCTCGGGGTGCGCCACCACGGTTCCCAGCTAACGGTAGGAGGGGTTCACATCAGCGTCGGGTCGACGATGAAGTACCTGGGACTCGTCCTCGACAGCTGGTGGAACTTCAAGGAGCACTTCCGACGTCTGGCTCCCAAACTGAATCGGACTGGGGCTGCTCTCGGGCGGCTCCTGCCCAACCTCAGGGGACCAGACGCCTCCTGCCGGAAGCTCTACGCGGGAATCGTTCGGTCCATGGCCCTTTACGGGGCTCCGGTGTGGGCACCGACGTTGCAACAGCAACCGAGGGCCCAGCTGAATGCGTGCCAGAGGGTCATGGCAATACGCATGGTGCGAGGGTACCGAACGATTTCCCGCGAGGCGGCGACCCTCCTTGCTGGCCAACCGCCATGGGATCTGGAGGCAACAGTCCTTGCACACATGCACGATAAGCGCATGGAGATGCAACGCCGGGGCGAAATTCCGCTGCCACGACAAGTCGAGGCATGGCGGACAGAGCTCCGGCGGGATCTCATGGCGAAATGGCGTCAGCGACTATCGCAACCTCGTTCGGGGCGCGCCACAATTGGGGCGATAAGGCCCATCCTTGAGGCGTGGCTGGAAAGACCACGGCGCTCTCAACTTCCGCACGACGCAGGTGCTTACCGAACACGGAAAGTTCGCTAAGTACCTGTTCCGGATTCGTGCGGAGGATTCGCCCGGGTGTCGCCACTGTGCGGAACACCCGGAGGACACGGTGGAGCACACTGTAGAGGTGTGCCCCGCCTGGGCGGAGCATCGCCGTGTCCTCGTGGGGGCGATCGGCGGCAGCGATCTCTCTCGCCGGGCCTTGGTTCAGGCCATGGTCCGTAGTGAGGAGGGATGGCAGGCGGTCGCCTCCTTCTGCGAAGCAGTAATCCTAGCAAAGGAGGAGGCCGACCGCATCAGGCAGAGGCAACGGGGCGCTCGCCCCAGCCGCCGCCGGGATTCCGATCCCGATTTCCGGCCACCGTAGGCGCGGGCTTGCGGACGGCGTGCAATGGGTAGCACGCTGTCCGATCGTCCGGTAACCGGCCGGACCGAGCCCAAGTCGTCGACGGCGCGTTCTGTTCCCGCGTGCCTCAAGGAGCTGTCAGCAAACCGAAGAGGCCCAGCCTGCTAACTGCAGGCAGGCAGGGTTGAAGCCTGCTGGGGTCAAGGGCCGTTTTCTGAGAGGAAGGCTCAGCCCCGGCACTATAGGCAACGAAGGAACGGGTTAGGTTTTTAGTCAGTAAGAGTCTGACACTACTTCCCGCTCCGCCCAAGGGCGGGATTTGTCATTGGATGATTTTACCTACAATAAAAAAAAAAAAAAAACGTCTTTATTAACATACATTTAAAAAGGACAGTTCTGGGGCCCAAGTCTGCTATTTTTGTAAATTCGACATTCCAACACAATCCCATTGTCGTTTTAGTAAAAGTTCTTAATCTGCTAAATCATAATGATCGATCATTGGTCGGTTATTGGTCTCGTAAACGAATATGGTGGTAGAATGACTTTTTCGTATTCAGGCAAATCTAATGGTAAGTCACTAATCAAAGAAACTCAAAATTTTAGCAGATTACCCCATAAGTCAGAAATTCATTTGTCATTATGTACGAGATTACCATTTCTTTCAATGGTGTGTTAGTAATTGACTATTGGAAAGTCATAATGAGGCCATTATATTAGTAGATTACCAAACATTTCAAAATTAACCATGATGAAATCATTGATAGACGATTCTGACACTATTGTAATAGCAGACTTGAGGCCCGGCTATGATTTTTGAAGAGTTTAGTTCTATATCTTCGAAGTTCATCATCAGATCAAAAAGATATTTAATGTCCACAACTGAATCTTAGTACCGTTTTATACTTTTGCTTTTTATTATGTATAGACTCGCGATTGAATACTATTTCACTGATATAGTAAGCGACAATGTACCCAGAAATGGAGCACGCTTGCCTAGAAGTAACCTGTTCACTTTTGACTTTAAGACTCCTAGATTGTAGCTATAAGAAAACAAACACTTGGTATATTCTTGGTTATAATTGCCCGACCATAGGTCAAACTGTCATTTCTCTGTTTGAGCCATCTTTTTGAGAAATCGTCAAATATCTTTTCTCGCCCTGGGTGGAGCGAGTGGGATTTTTAGACTTTTACTGACTAAACCTACCTGTGTTTCTTCACGTATCCTTTACGTTCCAAGACCACGGCAATTCTTTTGAAAAATCCCACAACCCTAGTCTGTATAAACCCTTGATTGTATACACAAAAATATGTGACCATTTAGCTTAGTCACTGCTTGTCAACAATTACGTTCTTAAAGTAACCCCATATATCTGAGATATGATAAAGAATCCGTCTTTTTACCTTCAGCTCTGTTTTCCTTACCTCTTTCAAAACCTCTCTGTCTTGTGCAATCTCTGGCTTTTACTGTTCCTAAACACGCTCCATAACCCAAATAGCAGATGTCGGAGAAAAAACAGCCAGGCTGCATTGCTGGCCACGTCGCACGAATATTGCGAAGATGTTCACTCACTGGATGCCTGAAAGAGGTCAACGACGACAAAGGTGGTGTGACGACCTGATCATGTGAAGTGAGTGAAGATTGGAAGGAGAAAGGGGAGGCCTTTGCTCAGCAGTGGGACTCATAATAGGCTAGAAAAAAAAACATGGTCAGATGGTCACACCATACCATATCCTCCCTCAAGCGTCCAATAAGTTACAATGTTTGCTAACCCTTATTATTATGGCTTACTAAACGACTATTACTAACCTCTATTTTTCTTCTCCAGGCCCAGAATACGGCACAATGGAAGCGGCGTGGAAAGGCGGCATGGTGGAGGCGGAACGCCTCTCAGACCTACACCTAAGCGTACGCGACCGACTCGTCAACGACGTCATGGCCCAAATTAAGAACTGGCAGAAAGACACCTATCATAAGGTTAGTACATTAAAAGTTAAAGTAGCCACATCAACCATAATATTGCCTTCTATCTAAACATTGCGTTGAAAGAAAAGAGATTTTTAATTATAAGCAAACTTAGCCTTTAGTGTGTCGTAGTCGTTATCCACCACGGAGGCTCAAGTGTGGATTGGCAAAAGATTATTTATCTATCTCTACAATACATCAACTCGAGATCCTTAAAGACAAAAGATAAAAACTAAATCCAAACTGGTCAGTCTTACAATAGTTAGGGTGCAAGAATAATAAAAGTATCAGCCTTATTCGCTTAACTTCACCCTATCTTCTTCTTCTTTGCGTGTCGATGAACTCAAACTAAGACCAAGTTTGCAGATACTAAGTTCTGGAAGGATAAATTCGCTAAGACATAGAATGCTAGCATTCACATATTTAATCTTCTGATTACTGGCATAACTTCTAAGTTAGCACTGTAAAAGATAATCTATCATGTAAGATCTGGCTCGAAAGACTGTTTGTACCAAGTTTTTCATGTTCACGTATCATTTGCCACGTTAAAGCTGCAGTTGAAACTGTGTCCCGTTTTGAAGTTTGGTTTTCTTATTTATATTCAGACAAAGTCCAATGGAGCACGTAACTAAGTTCTTAAAGGAAATACATATCATGTCCATATCTAAGGTAATGCAGTCGTTAGGAACCCTTTTTTGAGGTGGGAAATAAAATAAACTCTCTCTCTCTCTGTGAAGTGAGAGACACTATATAATATAAATAACTGTAACATCGAACAATCCCGCAGGTCTAGCATCATTGGGAACCTTGGAAATCCGAACTGCATCTATGTCTCAATCACTGCCCTATAATAACAAGACAGTTCCAAAACTGACGTGATTGATTTTATAGCAGCTACCCACTTCTGATCAATATGGACCGATAATGTTCCTTTGTGTGTCAAATATGGACCAAGCTTGGCGACAAATTTCATTCCAAATAGGCTCCAGGGCCATAGGTTATGAGTAACTATAGTTGACGAAATGCTGGCGATGTTCCAAGTAGATAAAGACTTTATATAGGTTCCAGTTGGTTGTACCTGATATATTTTAGGTCAATTTTCGTGCTGTAATAAATTTGTAAAGCTTATAGGTCATGGTTATGTTAAAGTTGTACGAGTATATATTTGAATTTTAGTAAATTCTATTTTTAAATGTGTCACATTTTAATATCGATCAATAGTAGTCATCTTACTAACTTTCGACTTGGCATCCTTGTTCTATTCTACAGAAACCGTATTTTTATAAGATTAAAAGAAGTTATAACAAACGCTTCTTCGTAATCCGATCAGTACTTACAGAAATTACCTTTTACACGCAAACAAAACATTTCCCTTTTTGTAACATAAGTTTAGATAAGTCTTACTACTCGTATAAACATATCCAGAGACATCTGCGTTATAAGAACCCCAATGAGCATCTTTAACATGTAATGAATAAACCACAAAAGAAATGAAAAGGCGCTTAAAGACCTCTGAATTCATAACGAATACCTCGCTTTCCATCTGAAGTATCGTCATGAATTCTTAAAAGATCCTTTATTTACCTCTCTAACTTAACGAAGATAGCATTAAACTTTTCCTAAAGGATTTCCTCATCATTATTTATTACAACTTAGAAAAACAATGCGTTTACTTTCTAAAATATACATGTATGCATTCGCGAATTTAGAATACTAATCTAGATGAAAACGCTTTTCTAAGTTAAGACCTTGGTTTAAATTGTTAATCGTAGTTAATGTGGTAATTTAATTCTCATTTCTTTGGTTTAGTGGCGTATCATAGAAAATAGCTATGACTATTAATGGGTTTTCTTATTGCACTTGGCCGTGATGTATGTTATTTAGGTTTTGCATACATGTTTTTCTTTTCCATTTTGCACGTGTCATGATTTAATTCACTGTCCTCTCCTTCAAAAGTATCATCTTTTACACGATACAACTGTCCTTTGGATGGTTAGTATTGTTACGAGTAATTTAATGTTATGTTGCACACTAATTCTTGTACCTCATAGTAATTGTCTCGTAGATCCGAAAGTAATTTACTCATAAAAACGTCCGTGCATCCCAATTTTGTTAACTTCTAACTCCATCTTAAGTCAAATCACGTCCAGTACCTTATAATCCAGTTTAACAATTTCTACAAGCATTCGCTAGAAGAAACCGAATGACATTATCTCGAACACACGTACCACAGAATTCTAAGTAATGCTAAGTCGTGTATAAGTAGCATGTATTAGCTACTTATCATTCTGCTCAAGTTGTTATTGAATTGAGAGAAACAAATCAAATGCGTACTCAGAAATGATGGACTGGTCAATCTGCCTACCTTTTTTTCAATCACAGCTTCCAATCTTATGGGATGCAGCTATAGCGACTGCTAATCTGACACCACAACTCCGTATTAGATGACAGGCAAAACTGGTGACAGATTTTCTGTCTTCTGACTATGAGGATATTTTCTTCACCAGCTTGAGAAGATTGAGAATAATAACGAACTTCGTCCTAAGCTGCAGAAGTTCCAATGATTTAAGTTTGCTCTGCGAAATCAGTTGCTCCGTGGTCGTAGGCTTTCTTTCCTGATACTAAACTATCCAACGTTTAAATAATTTTTCAAATTGAACCAGTACTTCCTGGGATTAGCGCGTTTAAACAAACTTTTTACCTTTATAATATTGTGAATAGATCTATTTTTTCGTATAAGCGAGTTTAGTATTCGGCCTGTTCGTTTTCTACACTAGGTTAAGCATATGTTTCACTAACAGCAACAATCCTTCAACTGTCACTTAATGCACAAACATCTTGATACTTGCGATCCTATCGCTCAATTTTACCGATACTGTCTTGCAACTTTATCAATTCAAAGACAAACGAGTGACTGTATCTGCGAAGTATTGTTATCTTCCCTTGTTAGCGTCGACACAATCGCCAACCTATTATGTCAATTGATACTTTGCTGTCATCCGTGCACTTGTCGTGTGGTCACGATTGTTTGTATACTGTGGCTACATCAGTAACAGGAGTGATATCCAATATCGATCTGTGTATAAGTGATGATAAAGTGATCACCCAGTTAAAGATTGACCCTTAATATTCTTAAGACCTTAAGGGTCTTAAGGGAGTTTGATAATTAAAGAGATTGTCAATCTTAACATTCCATCCTGGTCCCGGTAGTGTTTGTGGATCTTTCTAAGTCATTACTGATAGTCGGAATACAGAAATCTGAAACAGTATTGCCAAAGGATGTCGTGTTACACATTTATTTGGTTTTGGAGGTCAAATAAACAGTTGCTCCATGTAAAATATTTGACTGGTAACCGACCTCAACCCAGTTGGGACAGGGCTAGCAAATTGAAATTATTATACAGGCGATCTTTTTTAAATCATCGAACATGTTGTAGACAGTGGACTAAACCTAAGACTACTGCCAAGTCAACATCAATATTGATTGGTTGGACTGGTTTGACAGTAGAATCTTCGCTATCATCGTCTGCATTATCGTCTTTCTTACAATCATACGCTTTATTTATTTATTTAATCTTCATTCTACCAAAAGGCAAGGCGGACGTAATGCCATAGGCATTCTCTACCTGCCAGTACCTAGGATGGTGAATTATGAATGTCATATATTTTTGCCAAAACCTTGCGCCTTACCTATATTTGGGTCAACTTTATCATCATCTTTCTCCCTTTGTCCCATGCTACTTAGGATTGGCTTAATACATTTTTCTTTTCCATTCTATCTTGTCTATGCCTACCCTTCTTTTGGTAGTGGCAAATGATCAAATGAGTCCTTCCGTCTTTGGTGAAGGGAGAGGAAATGTCAGACTTTCACCGACTGAATCTCTCCTGTGTTCCTTTAGAAAGCCGCGGTAACTCTTCCGCACAATCCCGCAGATATATGCCTATCTGTTCAAAATTACTCTTGTACTTAAATCCAATTTACATGTACAGTCTTTCTCCACCTTTTACTTAACTAAATAAAATAGCACTCATTACATGTATTTCGCTAAAAGTCCAACGCACGCGCTGCTTGCCCAAAGATGGCGATTCATGAATTAAACAAGTGCCGATGTATAGTCAGCTCGCGTTTGTCCGTGACAGACGGACGGACGGAAACGTGCGTTTATGTAATGTGCTCGATGTAATCGTTTCCATAGTTGTTTATAGGAAATCGTGTGGGTGTTGGGAGGGCTTACATGTTGCTATTTGGGTAGGTTGTGTATTGCTTTGGAAGATAGAACAGAAGCCTTTCATTAGGAGTATCTTCAGTATTTTCCAGCGTGATACTGCTGTTTTTTCGCCACTAAGGCTGATACCTGCTACGGTAGTGCAATCGATCTTAAGAGTTAGGTATAGTACGCGGCAAATAAGTTGAAACCGTTACTATCGTTACATTGAGATATTCCGCGTATTATACCGTGACCCTGGAATGCAAAAAGCGCTGAAGAAACACAGGTGTGTTTTTGTGTGTAAAAGTTTAACACTCCTTGCTTCTCAGAGCTGAAAGGGCTATTTGATGGAGTGATATGCTGAGATAGTAGCCTTTTTGGCCTCGCACAGGCTTTTTTTTTAAATCTTTTAATGTTGTTTTCTTTTATTTTTGTGCGAGTTTCAAATAAATGTTTTTTCTTTCATATCCCATCGCAAAAAAGCATACCTTCAATTCAAGGCCGTGTCTAGTAAGCATAGCATATTTTGCTTTAGGAGAGAGCGTGTCAGTCTTTAACCGACTAAAACCCATTTGTGCAGGGCCCTGGAACTAAGGCAAAGGAGGAACGGGGTAGGTTTTTAGTCAGTAAGAGTCTGACACTATCTCCCGCTCCGCCCAAGGGCAGGGGATGATTTTACCTACTTTAAAAAAAAAAAACCTGTGTTTGTCAGTTACTCCTTGCGTTCCAAAGCCACGGTAACTCGTTCAAACATTACCTCCAATAATATTCAAGACAAGAACTACCTACTGCTACCGAATCATAAATATTTCAAGCCATAAACCAAACTAAAAATATCTGAACGGCCAACAATGGTTTCCATGCAAATAGATACATACATTAACTACAATAGGACTTGAAACAAAGTGCAATATATTTACATAAGTATTTGCAGTTATAAACTTGGAGTCAATGGGTGCCAAGGATGAAACTGAATATTAATGTTGAAAGACTATTCTAACATTTAAGTCGAGGTGTGACCACAGTTATTATGTGAAGCTAGCTGTAAATAATAAATAATTTTCCAAGAAAACGTACCTTTCATTTTCTAAGAAAAATGTTTGCGTTTACATGGCGTTTACTGTCATTTGTAAAAGTGAACATATTTTCCATAGTTAAAGTCTTGGCAAAATAAAAATATAGTAGGTACTTGGTCTCCAGAATATAGACACAACCATTATTCATTAAAAAAAAAATTCAACTGTTCTACTTCTCCTAAATATTACAAACTTTGACTTAAAAAAAGAAGATAAAAAGAAAAAAAAAGAAATCACCAGATAACTCTCGGCGGCGATCTCTCGCGCCGGGCCTTGGTACAGGCCATGCTCCGGAGCGAGGAGGAGTGGCAGGTCGCCTCCTTCTGCGAAGCAATAATGCTAGCAAACGAGGAGGCCCACCGCATCAGGCATCCCGCTGCCGGGATTCCGATCCCGATTTTCGGTCACCGTAGGTGCAGGCTCGCGGACGGCGGGCAATGGGTAGCTCGCTGTCCGTCCGTCCGGCAACAGACCGGTTCGAGCCCAAGTCGTTTACGGAACGCACTGTTTCCGCGCGTCTCAAGGAGCTGTCAACAAAATGTAGGGGCCCAGCAGGGCTGAAGCCTACTGGGGCCAAAGGTTATGTGAGCGATAGTGATAGGCTTTTACCGACAAAATCGCGTGTGTTCCGTTAATTGCATTCTAGGGCTGCAGTAATTCTTTCCAACAATCCCGCAACCGAAATCTCGCAGGTAAGTAATTAAAAGTGTAATAATTAAATGCTAACATTGATAGGCTTCAACCTAAATTGCTTTTCCTTAACCACCACAAACGATGTTTCCAAAGATGGGCCTCCATGAGGGGTCATAATGAACAATCACGGTACAGACATTACCATAGCCACAACGCTTGATGGTAGAATTCATGAATGTGGATTAGTTATTAGTGCCCTATCCTAGATGATTGATGCTGGCCCTTATCTTATCCCGTCTCTCCCGTAGGCTAGGAAACGTGATTAAGTGGATCGAATTTCATTCATCTTCTTTTCATTATTATGCTTGTTTTCTGTGGTTGTAAACCAACTCCAATCTGCCTAGCCTCTTCCTAATTATGCTTCGATCAATTGTGTTAGGGTCCGCCTCCAGTTTTAGATGAACCTGTCTGACTTCAACAATTCAATCCTACGTTCAAAAATAACCAGAGTAGGGTAGAGTTGCGACCCGGAGTCGTTCTTTTATAACTCGAGTAGCTACCCTAGAGTTAAACTAATTAACTCTAGCTCCGAGCAGGGCAGGTTGGTGTAAGTGGCCATAAATTATATTGACAGTTCGCGTTCAAAAATGCGAGTGTAGAGTATCTACCTGATGACGTCATCAGAGTTAACTCTTACCTCAAATTGGAACGTAGCCCAGGTTGTTACGACACCCCATGGCAAGACAGGACAATTCTGGCTTCTGACTGTCACCGATGTTCAAATAGCAACCTGCAAAGCTTAACACATTTTCCGTGGCACAGAAGAAACGCAATTTCTTATGGATCCGTGTACGGACGGAGCAACGACCTGGTTAGATTATGGAGGATATCAAACGCAAAATATTTTGAGATCATTTGATAAGAGTTTTCAGTCTGTTAATATCTAGATCCTGTTTCTATGTGTCTGTATCTGTTATAAGTCTAAGCTCATTGACTATTTATAAATATTTATGACTATATCTCCAATTTTCCTCAACATGACCTAACCTTTACCCGAAGATGGTCACGGCCGTCTATTGTTTGCTAACCATCAACCATCGCTACTTGTCGCCTTACGCCTCTGCGTGATATAATGTGTAAAATTGCTTTATTGCTTTAACGCCCCCGACCCGGTAAACAAGTCGCTTGATGGGTGTTTAAGTGCTGATTAAGATGTGCATCTGATCATGAGATAAGATGGGGATGACTCATTGTTGGGATACGCTTAAGAACCTGTTTTTGGAAATGCTCTTTGAATATGATTTAACGTTTTTCTCTCTTTCAACAATCTCTATCTTTATCATCTACAACCCGACTTCATCTTCCACTGGGGTCATTCAAGTATTACGTAAGCACTACAGGGGGGTCCCGCCTTTGCTTTGCTTATGATGACATGGGAGATGGGGTGTCTGGATGGTGATTACGTCAGCAGTACCTAATTTTTTTTTTTAGTTTTTTTATAGTTATAGACTTGATGACTAATAATAGGTACACATGTTTACGTAAGCATGGGGGGAAGCGGTTAGAGCTTTGCTTACTGTTGCTGACGACGGGGGAGGGGTTTAATATTTGCCAAAAATCTGCTTACGTAATACTTGAACGGCTCCCTGGGCAAAATCCTCGCTTTTTTTCCAACAAATACCCACGTTGTTACGTCATACTCATTTAGTTTTCTCTGCAATTCTATTGGATTCTTACTTTGACTGTTGTTATACATGGTATAACTGGAACATAATGGTGGATAAAACCGGCATTGTACCCGTAAATTTAATTTTTATTAATAGTGACGTTACTTTTTAAATGTAAAATAGAATACCTACCTCTTTTTCCCGAAGGTAAAGTAAAGCCAGTTATGTAATTAAATTCAGTATTAATCATTCCCAGTTTTAATCGCTTCATCGCTTCAGTCGTGAATTCCGTCGCCGTCATCCACCTGGGGCCTAATATCGATAATGGATAGATTATTCAGGGCGGGCACCGCGACCGATGCTTCATCGACATCTCTATAGCACTTGTTATGATCCCACGAGCCTGTTTTAAGTGCTTTCCGGATTTTACTTCCATTTTCATGAACGCTTGTGAAATTTTAATTTTGTTCCGGTCTTTTAAGTTTCTGTGAGAAATTATGGAATTTGAATGCCCTTTTACAATTATCAATTGCATGATTGATTTCTATGCCTTAGAACTAGAAACGAAAATATTACACAGTAAAATTTTGGTCGTTTTAATCCCGTGGAGGGTCGATCCGGTACATAAACACTATCGATTTGTAAAGATAAAATTAAAAAATAAAGTACTTTTTTCTAAAACTCGAATTAATATACGCATGTACGAAATTAATTTCTTTAAGTAAACGAATCAATGACAATGTTGTCGGTCGTTGCGTATTAATGACCTACAGATCATTGAACTCGCCCAGCTGACGTTTACATGAAGATGTCGTACATGCGCAAATTAATTCGAGTTTTTAAAAAAGTTGCTTTATTTTTTTAATTTTATCTTACAAATCTATAGTGTTTCATGTACCGAATGTAGAGGGCTTTCGCGCCCGTCGTGGGCTTCCAAAGACCTAAAGAACACGTTCGCGCGCGAGTCTGGAGCTCGCTTTAAATAATTCCTACAAACAAAACAAATCTCCCATTATAATCGTAATATGTAAATGTAAGATGCTGTATTCTCATTATGTTCACCATTAATTACTCTGTTCTCAGAGATAGCTAACGAGCTCATATTAATTTGAACATTACAGCTATGTGGTGTTCCCCTCTGTTTGTTACATTTGTAACTAAATTAGGAACTGAATAAGTTCGAGTGTTCATGTTCCTTTGTTTGATTCAATATATTTGAAGTAGGGTTTATAATTATCTTAGGATTTGTGTTTATTTTGGGTTACCTTTTACTGGCGACTTCGCCCGTTTTTCTTAATTTTCAGAATCAGTTCAGTAGTTTCTGATGATACCTACATACAAACTTACAAATTTTACCTCTTTATATAATATTAGTATAGATGTTGTTTTGTTAGAACTCCTGCACACTGACGCGACGCGATGAAGTGAAAATAAAGCGTCAAAATCTTTCCTAGAAATGATTGTTATAATACTAACAGAATAATTTCAATAAAAACTTATTGTTGCGTTACGACTGTCTACAAGAGTCTTGAAGTTAAGGTCTTAAAAGAAATCATCAGTAGGAAAGGTGTGTGACAAAATAGAGTCTTTTTGTTGTTGTTGTATTAACATTTTCTGTTTTTAATCTCGACCATCATTGTGAAGAATCAGAAACCCTATTCTGCCTATTTAGAAAACTAGCCTCAGCACAGATAAAAAGGATCGTATGTGATTGCTACTCAGACCGAATACGCATAATAGTACTATCAAGATCCTAACGATAACTGAAATTGGTCCTGCCGCCCGCTTCCTACCGTTAGTGATCCTTTTGGTCGAACCGACAAATTATTATGTATAAGTAAAACTGCCATCCCCACAGAGAACAGAAATCCTCAATCACGTCAACTTATACATATGAAAATGAATAGCTGTGCGTTAGTCTCGCTAAAACTCGAGAATGGCAGGACCGATTTGGCTAATTTTGGTCTTGAAATATTCTTGATAGTCCAGGAAAGGTTTAAACGGTGACAAAATATGGAAAAAAATCCGAATACAATGCCACCCCTAATTAAAATGTCATTTTAAAACTAATTAAGCTGGTTCTGGTAATGTTAGTAGGTGGCGGTATCCTTTGACAGTTTAGGTAAAAGGTATCGCAAAATTCATTGACTTTTATAACTATTCTGTAGTTTTAGCAAAACCTCTATGCTTTTTCAATCTTGATAATTCTGTTATCCCTTCGCAAATCCAGACCTTCTTCAGTACTCGCCGCCAGAGCCCGCCTTGACGCTCTTGTCAATGACCGCCCCGTCCCTTCTTTGAGTTAGCCCGTGCTGCTGAACCTATACTTCATAATTCGTCCTTAAATAATCAAGGTTTGTACCAACCCGTTCCTTGCTGTCCTCTCCCCAGCGACACCCAAAGCCGAGGTCTATATTCTGCAGGGTACCCTTAGCGCGTAGTTGTTAAATTTAGTTTTAGGCTTAGTCCTGATTTGAGGCTTTTACTTACGAAGGCCGCCACAAAAAAGTCCGGTTAAGCAGGTGACAATCTCATAGGTCGATTTTGGAAAGACCATTCATTAAAATAAAAGAATACAAAATCTCTGTGCTTCTCTAGTAGTGGCAGCCGTGGCGTCTTATTGTTCTATATGATAATCACCCACAAGGTACTAAAGACCATTAAAATGGTCATACACCTACTCATTAAATAATACTAGCAAGCACGTAGGGCCTGCCTTTTTAAAGTAAAATATACGACTTGGCGAACCAAGCTAGAATACAAAACGCTGTATTGTTTGAGTTTTTTGACTTTTTAATTGCATTGCTGTGTGTTTCTGTCTTTGGACAGGCTCTTAATTTTTATTAGGTCTATAAAGCAATATTCAGCTAAATTTCTGCTATTTGCGTGAAGATATTGAGATATCGTGTAAAGGCAAGGTCAGGCATGGTCAATTCGACAACGATGCTTATATTTCATTTTCGTCACGAAATATTATACAATATATAAAACAAAGCCCCCCACCGCGTCTGTCTTTTCGCAATAAATTCAAAAAGTATTGATAGGATTTTCTTACGGTTTTCAATAGCTAGAGTGATTCATATTATAATAGAGAAAAATCGATATTCTTTCAGATGAAAGTGTTAACCTTTATATTATAATCCTTTGAAACAGCTTGGGCTAGGGCGTATTTTTTCCGTTAGTTATATAGGAATCTTATTTAAATGTATTGTAGTACAATTTTTTAAATAAAATATAGATAAGAAAATTTAAAATAACTTAATAACCTGATGAATAAAATCGCAACTACTCTAAATCTGAGCAGTTTAAGGAGCAAAATAAAATTGACTTTATTGACGTGATAAACGAAAAATAACGGCTTTACATGCAAGCAACTATCGCCCTAAACCGTATCTGAATTAGGGTCTAATTCGCTTGCGACACAGTCAAAAACATTGGTATGTGTAATGACTGGATTATCTAGTCACTATAAATTATACATAAATGTAATAAATATTTACGTGATTTCCATGAGAGAGACGACATTTAAATATGTATATGGTAGTTGAAGTATACAATTTCCGTATTACTTTAATGTACGTGGGTACTAGAAACCCAACACTAAATGAGATGCATAATACATGAGTATTCCATTGCTAGAATAATTATCAATTAATCAACGAGACAAATTAAGTCGTATGTGTCTGTACTCACATTTACATGTAAATACATGTTTCCTGTAAGCCAATTAGTCAAAAGATCTATACTTAACAATTACAGCTCAAAGCCACGGCTTGAAACTTGAAACTTAATGCCCGGCGTGCGAGAGGTCATGACTAACCCTTGGAATTATTGTAAACTTCGCAGTACTTACGTGTTATTTGGCTAAGTTGGATAGACTCATTCAATAATAGAATTCAATAATACGTTTTACTCGAGCATGTGGTTTAGCAACACTTGTCTTGGTTGGCCCAAGGATGGGTGACCATCCATGGCTGATGGCGTATCGATACTTTTCCGTGAATAGAAAAGCACGTCAAGCCGTTGATCCCGACGTTCATTAGATCTTTGACAGTTCTGCCAAGAAGTAGACCCTAGTTACTACTGACAGTCATTCAGGTACAACAGTACGACAGAAATACCGTGGTCCTGGAACACTAAGGGCGACTGTAGGAACAAAGGTGCTCTTGTCTTGAGCCCGGAGTGGATGAAGAAATTTGAAGATTTACCACTTTTTTTATAGTGGGGAAAATTATCCAATGACATCTCCCGCCCTTGGGCTGAGCGAGAGATAGTGTCAGACGATTACTGACTAAAAAACCCACCCTGTTCCTACGTTGCCTTTCAGAAGCAGACCCTTGGCCCCAATAGGATTCAAACTTGGTGGGCCCCTACGGTTTGCTTGCCTTTGCTTGCCCCCTTAAGGTGCGGGAACAGTATGCGCCGTCGACGACTTGGGCTCGGTCCGGACGGTTACCGAACGGTCGGACAGCGGAACCCATTGCTCACCGTCCGCAAGCCCGCGCCTACGGTGGCTGGAATCCCGGCGGCGGCTGGGGCGCGAGCGCTGTTGCCTCATGCGGTCGGTCTCCTCCTTTGCTAGCATTACTGCTTCGCAGAAGGAGACGACCGCCTGCCACTCCTCTTCGCTCCGGACCATGACCTGTACCAAGGCCCGGTGAGAGATCGCCGCCGCCGAAGATTTACCTCTTCAAAAAAATAGGTAAATCTGGAAGCCGATCCCAGCATTGTTAGCTAAAAGCTTAGGCTAAGCAATTCGACTGATCTTACTAGTAGGTAAAGTTTTATTCCTTTAAATTGAATAAAGTACATAATTATTGTTTGTACCATTTTAACTTCAAACTGGCCTCTAACGATGACACATTTAATTTTACTTTAAATCTCAGAACGCCATGGCCATAACACATTTAAATACGCAAAACACACATTACAGCAGGTGTTCAGAATATATGAATAATTCTTTCAAAACCTGTTTTAAAATCATATAATTATAGAATAGATAGGTTATGTTACATGTCGTTGGTTTTACAAATTATAGTAATTAGAGTTCAGTAGTAATGAATAATAAACATAATCAGCCTTTTAATGTTTAGAGGTAGTGGAACAGAGTGTAAAGTCCCGCTAACCTCCTTTGAAAAGGGAGGATCCTCCGACCAGACAGGTGTTATATCTGGTGGGCTACTGCCCAATAGATGATTTCGGGTTTGTTCTATATGTTCCAATCGCGCCGCGAATCTTACTTGCGCGATGCAGGATTAGTTCTTTTGTGACATGGATGTCGCTACAAATGTTCCCACAGCTGGAACACAGGCTTCTCTCTAGGAAAAAGGGAATGGGCCGTAATCTACCACGCGGGTTGGTGAATGTCTCATGTCTTTGAATTTTTGGTTCTAGGACATGCCGGTTTCCTCACGATATTTTCCTTCACCGATTTGAGAACAGTGGTGGACATAAATTACACAAAGTGATGCGCCTGGCTGGGTTGGAACCCGCGACCTACAACTCGTAAGTTGGGGCCGGTACCACTCGGCCACCACTGCTCTGTATCATCAGCTCTGCTGAGTTTATTAGCGTTAGACCAAAAAGTCGATGCATGAGCGCACCGCTACGGTTGCCGTGTCTCATCGCTCCCGCACTAGCATCTTTGTAAGTCGAACTGAGAATTATGATTTACGCGCCCTTTTCACGCTGTTATACTTTAAAATAGAATTAAATGTTTTATGTGTTAAAACTGCGTTTATCTTAATTAATAGTTTAAAGAACTTTTGAAATCTGTTCAAAATTAAGAAAGCCAAACCTTTCAAATCTGGTGGAAGGGGAAACTGTCAAATAACAGAAAAAGGACGCGCAAACTACAATGTGACGTCACTGCCAGTAGGTAATGCGCGTAGGAAAGAGAAAGTGTGATATTTCCACCAAGCGCCCATTTTTCCTCATAAAAATATTTATTAGGAAAAATAATAAAGTCTAATAGCTACTTCATTATAAAAACAATTTTGATGCGGTTTTCAGAAGACAATTCATTTTTAGTGTAATTTATTGTTTAGTACTGTTTATGCTTTCCTTCAGTTGCCCTTTGCATTCCAAGGCCACGGTAACTCTTTCAATAAATCCCGCAGCATACCATGAACACGACCTAAGCAATGTGGTTCTATCTACATCTTGTCTAATCCTTCGGAGAACACTTAATGAATACTATATTTTCAAAACAAATTAAGAAATCCTTTGAAAATCGTCGTATCCTGTAGCTATTCCATCTCTCAAGCATCCGTATCTAAGCTATTAAAACTTTTCACTACTAAATACTGTAATAACTTCTCTGAAGATTGGTTCACTATTACGTTTTGTAACAAACAAATTTGACACATTTATTTCTATGATTTACGGAGATCAATACAAAGTAGATTTATGCATTTCCCGCGCGGTCTTTCCGTCCGATTATAATTTAGGTGTCTTCAAGGCTACAGTGCTTTTAATAAACTAGTGCGCCTCACCATAAACGATTGCATCACTGCTTACCATCAGGTGGGATTGCAGTCAAGTAAATGGTTTAAAAAAAAAATGTCTTTTTTATAATTGACTACGGAACCATACATTACATAATTTAAAGCGTTGAAATGTTTTTCCTTTTGAAACCTGTTTCTTATCAGAACTGACCTGACCATAAGCGAGTTCAACTACATATGAAATAGCCGATTAACTGCTAATATCTTAATATTATATTCAATTAGTATATCTTATATCTCTATCTATCTTGAGGCCTCGGTGATCATGTTACACTAATACACCGTTAAATTTTGGTCGTTTTAATCCCGAGGAGGGTCGATTCGGTACATGAAACACTATCGATTATCTCGGCGAAGCCGCTGGCAGAAGCTAGTAGCTTCGCCCGCTTGAAAGTCGGTTTCTCCATACAAACTTTCAAACCACGTTTTACCCACTTAGGAGGTGGAGTTTCGTAAAATCCGTTTTTAGCGGATGTCGACACCCTATAAGGAACCTACATGCCAAATTTTAAGTTTGCAGTTGTTATAGTTTTTGAGATTTCGTAATTAATCAGTGAGTGGTATTTCGCTTTTATAAATGTAAATTTTTTCAATAATATATAAGTATGTTTATCAGTTGTCTACTAATAGCATAAGCTTTGCTTAGTTTGTGAATAGATGGCGTTGTGTGAAAGTGGAATATTATAACTGTTACCTCACCATAAAACCCGAAAGTTGCACTGATCAAACTTTAATATAAAGTTACTAGCCTATAATTTAACTGTGGGCTCGACTGTGTTAAATATATGTTATTAAATAAGATGTAGAAGTGGACATATCTCAATTATGGACCTCTAGACGATTGGTCCAACGATTTTGTTGTCAACATTCTAAGACTAGATGATTTAATTGAGTAGATCGTTAGGCTGTGGAGACCACGTTTGACCGTTGACCTGCCTTCGTTCAATATGTGGTCCTATGAGTCGTTAGAAGCTAATGAATAACGGTTCCCCCAGACAAGATGTGATGCGACAATATGACACCACGTTTTCATAGAAATTGTTCTAAATTACAGATTAAACCATTCGCTGAGGATTGTTCAAAAGTGTTACCGTAGATCTCCCTAAGGGTAATTGTCGCAACACTGGGTTTTAGTCCGTAAAAGTCTGACACTACCTCTAACTCCACCCAGAGCGGGAAAAGTAATGGATGAATAAGTGTAACGACTTCTATGAAAATGGACGTACTGAATAAGTGTAACGACTTCTATGAAAATGGATCGTCGCATCACGTCACATTTTAGCGACACGCCTGTCAGCGAGAACCATTAGGGTGCCCTAAATTAATATTTCTAAGCTCAGAATTAAAGTTTTCTGAAATAGGTAAACGATAGCATTTTACTTCTAATTGAAGCTATTGTAGTTCCCAAAGACTTTGTTTTGTTACTGTAACTTTGTAACTGTTAAAGTTCTCCAAAGTTTCAAGCCACCTAGGACCACTTTCTAGTTTGATCCAACCGATTTATGAAACTAAGCTATATAAATTCAGTCTGAATGTGAAATATTTTGATCTTCTAAGATATATTAAGCGTAACATAAGGCATGCTGTAGTTCGTGTTTTATTTAAAAAAAAAAAAAAAAACGTAACTGTACACCCCTAATAAACCCTTTATAAAGTTTAACTTCCTTTGCAAATTTTTAAGTTTCCGAATGGAACTATCCAGCCATTTTTATTTAAATACATATCAGCCATAGTTAAATATTGATACAACCAGGTTGATTTCATTAAACATTGACATTATCAATAGATATAATTAAATCATAATAAAACTGCTTATTCAATTAACTTGCTTGATAATTATTTCACTTACAATGAAAACAATGTTCCACCCGCAGTAACCTTGTCTTGGCGTCATTCTTTATTAAATTTCAATTTAATTTGTACGCTCCGCAAATGTCACGAGTCTGTAGCGATTTAGAGAATTGTTTCTCGTAAAAGGTTTATGTTTTACTGTCAAAGTTGGGTCGTTTAACACAGCTGATGGTTAGATATAATAAATTGGGCCCGGGTGACAATTAACATAAAATTGATTATTATTAGCTAAGAACTAGAAGGTGTCAAACCTCTAGGGTTGTTGTTGCTGATCCGTATTGCAACGTGTATGTAAACTTATCACTAAGTTTCGGGAGTCTAACTTCAAGCCTTACATAATAGCTACCCTAAATGTTTATTAATTTTATCACCACTAATAAAAAAAAATGTTAGTTGGATCATGTTACGAACACATTTTGTGCACATGTTTTTGTGATTATGTTACGATCGCATATTTTGCACCGTGATCATATTATTACGGAAGCTTCTTGCCACCGTGATCATATTACGGACGCTTCTTGCCACCGTGATCATATTACGGACGCTTCTTGCCACCGTGATCATATTACGGACGCTTCTTGCCACCGTGATCATATTACGGACGCTTCTTGCCACCGTGATCATATTACGGACGCTTCTTGCCACCGTGATCATATTGCGGACGCTTCTTGCCACCGTGATCATATTACGGACGCTTCTTGCCACCGTGATCATATTACGGACGCTTCTTGCCACCGTGATCATATTACGGACGCTTCTTGCCACCGTGATCATATTACGGACGCTTCTTGCGCACCGTGATCATATTACGGACGCTTCTTGCCACCGTGATCATATTACGGACGCTTCTTGCGCACCGTGATCATATTACGGACGCTTCTTGCCACCGTGATCATATTACGGGCGCTTCTTGCGCACCGTGATCATATTACGGGCGCTTCTTGCGCACCGTGATCATATTACGGACGCTTCTTGCGCACCGTGATCATATTACGGACGCTTCTTGCGCACCGTGATCATATTACGGACGCTTCTTGCGCACCGTGATCTTATTACGGACGCTTCTTGCGCACCGTGATCATATTACGGACGTTTCTAGCGCACCGTGATCATATTACGGACGCTTCTTGCCACCGTGATCATATTACGGACGCTTCTTGCCACCGTGATCATATTACGGACGCTTCTTGCCACCGTGATCATATTGCGGACGCTTCTTGCCACCGTGATCATATTACGGACGCTTCTTGCCACCGTGATCATATTACGGACGCTTCTTGCCACCGTGATCATATTACGGACGCTTCTTGCCACCGTGATCATATTACGGACGCTTCTTGCGCACCGTGATCATATTACGGACGCTTCTTGCCACCGTGATCATATTACGGACGCTTCTTGCGCACCGTGATCATATTACGGACGCTTCTTGCCACCGTGATCATATTACGGGCGCTTCTTGCGCACCGTGATCATATTACGGGCGCTTCTTGCGCACCGTGATCATATTACGGACGCTTCTTGCGCACCGTGATCTTATTACGGACGCTTCTTGCGCACCGTGATCATATTACGGACGTTTCTAGCGCACCGTGATCATATTACGGACGCTTCTTGCCACCGTGATCATATTACGGACGCTTCTTGCCACCGTGATCATATTACGGACGCTTCTTGCCACCGTGATCATATTACGGACGCTTCTTGCCACCGTGATCATATTACGGACGCTTCTTGCGCACCGTGATCATATTACGGACGCTTCTTGCCACCGTGATCATATTACGGGCGCTTCTTGCGCACCGTGATCATATTACGGGCGCTTCTTGCGCACCGTGATCATATTACGGACGCTTCTTGCGCACCGTGATCATATTACGGACGCTTCTTGCAGCTCAAACTCATTTTGGTTTGCCTTTTGTTTGTGACTCTGTCGAACATTACTGACAAAATGTTAATTAATTTAACCCAGTAACTAAATCAACTTCAATAATGGAACTCTAAATTGACACACAGATATACCGCATAATCATCGCCCATTATCGTCTTTGAGCGAATAAAAAAGAACAAAATAAATTACCGAAACTTGTGCAACAAAACCGAAGTTAAAACTTAAAAAACTTGTTAACATACTTTTTATTAATAAGGCAACTAATAACTTACAGGCGTCAATTATTAAGCCAACAGGGTTTGTAACCTTTTGTAATGAACATTCATCATTAATTAAATAATTGCAATTAGTGGGCAAGGAGGTAAATCAGTTGTATTGTTAATTGATGTTTATAAATTAATTTGATACTTGACTTGCAAGTTGATCAGATAAATTATATTCAACAGAACTGACCTAGACATTTATGTATCTAATTTCTATGGAGGCCAGATAACGAAATGGCATGTTGAACTTTTCTCTATATATTAAATTGAACATTACGAAATAATGACTGAAATCCGAAATTTCATTTCATCATTAGTTTTTGTTAATTAAAAAAATCTTTATTATACCATATTAATTTTACTACAATATCCCCTTAGCCCTTATAAAGTTTGTCTACGACATAAATCAACTAAGTACACAGGCTCTACCACGAGCTCATAACGCGGGCCATTTGACGACCTAAACTGAACTGTTTAAGGCTACACAGGGCGTATAACTCCATCACTTATTCTCGTTCGCACGCCAGTTATTTTACCACGTCATAGTAAGGCTCCAGATGTAATGAGCCCATCTTTTCCTATGTTGACCACGATGTCTTTCAGCTGAGATGATGTGGAACTATAACCTTTAACTTCACGAAGAGCGGAGTTGAGAGGGAATCATTTGTCTTCGTATGGTCATGTGAAGAGAAAGGATGAAACGTATGTTACTTATGAGTGTCATGTAGATAGAGAGGGAGTGAGAGACCAATGAAAATATGAATGGATTGTATGAGAAGTAAAATGGTAAAGAAAGAATCATACATTTTATATGATACATCATGATAATTGACAGGACAGAATGGAAGAAAACAAAAACGTATTGCGCCGACCCCAAATAAAAGGAACAGGGCCACGAAGATGATGACCGTCGCGTCGCGGGTTCTACAATCTTGTTATTCTTTTATAAAAATGCATTAGATTGTTATGAGATTGCAAACAAAGAGAAAATAAACTGTAGACAATATTTATTTTTCATGAATCGTTTGTGCAATTTCGTTCCGTTTAAGTTTTCTTTGAACATAGTAACGCAATATTTAGGTAGCATATTAGCTACGCGCCCCGGGTACAAATTGTATAAAGAACCTCGTTCATCGCTCTTTCTATTAGTGAAAACCGTATCAAAATTCGTTGCGTGGTTTAGAAGTAAACAGACAGAGAGCGATTTCGTGTCATATTTTGAGAAGAAATTTAATAAGGGATCTGTACATCAGTCGGGAAAAACAGAACCATTATAGGATCACCTTATTGTCCGTCCGTTAAGACTCTTTATACTAGGAACGTGTGGAGATTACCACTCGTTACAGTAGTGAAAAAAAATCTGCTTTTCAAGTCGTCGCAATATAAAGATAAGGCTTTCTATGTTCCGTTTATGGCGCATGTTTTGACAATCAAAACTTTAAGGTAGTACTCGTTGACCTAGAATCCTGTAATTTAGCAAGGTTTTATAGCACAAGGAAAGGAAAATGTTCGAAAACCTTTCACAAAATAATAAAATTTTTGCGATTTGGAAAAATCTTCAGTAGGTATTCAATTCGGGAATCGATTTTTTTTCATACGTATGTTTGTACGGAACCCTCAGTGGGTGAGTCTCGCGCGAGATATCGCGCCTTTATCTCAGCTGAATGTTTTTGGGCTAAAATAGCTCACTCCTCGATTAAGTAGCTTTTCGTAATCGTAGCGAGAGGTTAAGTACGTTTTAAAATCAATCAGTGTCCCTAGCCTTGCTTATCTTTATTGGGGTCGACTGCCAGTCCAACTGGATGCAGCTGAATACCAGTATTTTACATGGTGCGACTGCTTAAATGACTTCCACAACCCACTAATTGCTTATCATGATACCCCTTGGCAAGACTGATGACAGATTTCCTAACTTCTGACTACGTAACAACTGCGAAAAATCTGAAAGGTATGGAGGAATCTCAGCATGTTAAAGTGGTCACCCATCTAAAAACTAACCTCGGCAAGCGTTGTTTAACTTTAGTAAAACCTTTTTTAACGTTTACTAAAAGTTTAACAAACAATTTCACCTTTGCATATTCATTTAGATGAAATCTTTTTCCACCGCAATGTGAAATCGCATTCCGTTTATGTTTTCTTTGAGCTCAGTAATCGCAATATTTAGGGTGTATTGTAATTTCTTTGTCATACACTATTCTTATTTGCTTTTTCATGTACAAGTTTCGCTTTCGTTCGCAATGGGGTGTTGCCTGAGGCGGCAGACGGATTTTTGTAATGTGTGACGAATTGCTAAGTTCATGTTGACGACAGTTTCTTTATGATAGCTGTAGGGGAAAAGGGTTGGTACGAATATATCTTACCCAAAAAGAGTGTATTTTTACAGATACCTTCAGATTATGTGAATCTTTTGCTTGTGTATTTTACGATTGGATTCTAAGAGAGATGGATTGGGAAGATATCATTTGGGGATTCGTCCAGCTTCATTGTCTCGTCAATTTTCTGGTGTTTGCCTCAGTAGATTCTGGCTTACAAGAGTTGCAGTGCAGCAGTAAAAGGACCTAGGTATTTATATCACACTAATATGTCAAATGACTTCTCGCGCTCTATGGCGGAGTGGGAGGGTGAGTCAGAATTTATACTGATGATAGTGGTTAATAAATAATAATAATATTACACAACAATCACAAAACGGCGTCTAGTCCCAATCTAAGCAGAGCTTGTGTTATGAGTACCTACTAAACAATTTACAAACATACTTTTATATTTCTAAATACATACATATTATAGATAAATTACACCCAGACACAGAACAAATGATCGTGCTCATCACATAAACATTTGTCCTGGGTGGGATCGAACCCACGACCTCCAGCATAGCAGTCAGGGTCACTAACCACCAGACAAACAGGCAAGTATAATGCCTATGTTATCTTTGCCCTTTGCGTTCCAGAACCACAGGTTTCCGTTTCGGAAGTAAAGCCATGGCCACAGTAGGCTTCGGCCTTGGCTCTTACGGTTTTGCTGAGATCTCTTAAAGGGGAGCGTGAAACACTACGCACCGTCGATGACTCGGGCTTGGTCCGGCCGATTTCCGAACAAACACTTTAATTGCCAATATTCATTCGTGTTCCGACAATCTGGTTCCCGCGTAGTTATTATACGTACTTAGTTATTATTAACTTGTGTTCATGCCTAGTACTCGATAAACGAGTGCAACTCCATGAATGCATAGATTATTTTCGATTATTACGACGCGGTTTCAGAGTTCTCGACACTGAATATGAGGCAAAATTTGAATGTAAATATATTTGGCATAGGTACGGAATTGCGGAGAGACCGCAGCCCGGGAAAGCACATAGGGTATTTATCCTGGGATTTCCTTGGGATCATTTTCTATGTTTACGTGGATGGAGCCGCTGGTAACTAGATAAAAAGTAAAGTAAGCCATTATATCAAGGAAGACAAGCAAGATGCGACAATGTAATTAAGAGTTTTCAATTGGAACTGTCTCAAATTGCTCTACTTAACTTCAAGAAAACGCATCGTCGCGTCCCGCCTGCCCTCGCCTGCCTGCTGGTTCCTTCAGTGACGAACAAACTCGGACCGATATGAAACAGTATATTCGCCTCTTTTTATCAATCACACCAAAAATAAAAACCGTAAACCAACAATACATAGATCAACAAATAAATCATTTCGTACAGAAACGGACATTATAGACAATTGTAGTTACTCGCCGCGATTTAGTTCAATAGAGCAGTCGTAAATCAGATGAAATAAGAACACCCACTGTTTTGTTAATAGAAACGCCTTGTATCAGATTAGAAAATTGCTGTGACATTACACTCGGATTTACTCGTTAAATTAGCTAAAGTAGCTGTTACTCCTGTTGTTATTGTAGGTGTTCAATTGTTTTGTTGGTACTCAAAAACATATTTGACGATTGAAATGTTTTTATCTCCCGTCCCATAAGATAAGGTACAATCGTTTCGCTTTGCGTGAACGATTGGTGTTGGCCACGCCCCCAATTCGTTTGTTCGATTAAAGGAGTTGGGGGCGTGGCCAACTCCTCATTCAAAACGAAACGATTGTAACTCGGCTAGGGGGCTGGTATTTTTCATATTTACACGTATAAAGCGTGGCGTCTTATTTTATGCTTCATAAGAAGTATGTGGGAACTTCCCATCAGTAAGTGACACAAACTCATGATAATTCCTTTTAGTTGATGAATGTTTACTGCCGGTAACTCTGCAAAATTCCATTCTTCTAACCCACCGGTTTAAGTAATTTATCAGTACCTAAATGAATTTAATGGTGCATTTAAGGATGACGAAATGGTTGCAGATATTTTTTCATAAAAAGAAAACTATACTTAGTAAATTGGGCCGCTTCTAGGAAATGTACTATTATACCAATAATTGCTGATGCCCTCAACATATTCGGTTTACGGAAGCTTCGGCTAATAAGACCATATAGAGAGTAACAACTCCATTCTCAACACATGACTCATTATAATATTGAACTAGTCTAGAATGCTAACAGAATTAACTAACAATCTACATTCCAAAGCATGTAACGAAAACAAAACAAGTACTTGCAATATAAATGTTAATGAATTAAATAGAAAATTGTATAGCCATTTACAAAATATACACTTTCATTGCCATTTCTATACGTACATGGAATAAAATCGAATGTTGACTGTTGAATATTTAGAGTAAGCGCAAGGGACGTGTTCAGACGATGCAAACGTGATGGTAGGCACATAAGATGCATGTATAAAATTGTGCCAGGACGTTGACCGCGAGAAAGGTATATTGAAATGTGTTTTCAAAATGGATGAAATGATAACTTCATAGCATAGCAAAACAGTGAAAGGTGCATAGCATAGCAAAGCATTGGGGTTTGTGACCAGCGAGCAATGTGTAACTCACCGTCCAATAAGGACCAGTGGTGCTATTCTCTAAGAAAACAGCGCTGCCGCAACGACGAACATCCAAATAGGATACATTGAATTAACAATCCAATGTGTAGGCTCATTATGTTGACAATCTAATGTATCCTATTTGGGTGTTCGTCGTTGAGGCATCGCTGCGTTTTCTTAGAGAATAGCGCCACTGGTTCTGATTCACAGCGTAGTGTTCCATAAAATTTATCTTGTTACATCAAACTTTCGATAGCCGTCAAACAAACACCGAAGTAAACGTTACATCCAACGACCACACAATCTGTAGTTCACGTGTCTTTGTAAATTATTTATCGCGACGCCTCTTCGTAGTTAGTGCGGTTGGCAGCGAGCCAGGTGTCGGAGAAAGAGTGAAAATAACGCCAGTGACCTTTGTTGGCCTCCGCCTCACCTTCGCTCTTGAGAGTGCTATATGAAATAGATACCTATGTATAAATCGTGGCCAGTTCATAGAAATCGATCATTACATGATATGGCCAAGTAAAACTGGAGGCTTGGAGTTGGCCACGCCCCCAACTCCTTTGTTCGAAAAAATTAATTGGGGGCGTGGCCAACTCTAAGCGTTAACGCAAAGCGAAACGATTGTAACTTGGCTAATCTTTTTAAACGTTAAAATTTGATGACATTTCAATCCTCGTTTGGATTACTTTCTTTAGACCTTTTATTACTTTATAAATTCTACTCGTACATCAATGATATGGCCAAACGAGGATTGACATATCATCAAATGTTAGCGTTTAAATGATCTGGCCAGTTTTACTTGGCCATGTCATGAAGTGGTCAATTTCTATGATCTAGCCACGACATTATACATTACAAAGGTCCAATTCTTTTCTTTTTTTTTTTGTGGTAAGAAATCGTCGAAAAACTCCACCCGCTCTGGATGAAGCGATATATAAACATGAAAATATCCGTTTTAGCATTGTTTTCGAACGGTTCTTTCCTGAGTACATATATTTATCCTTAAATGCTCCCAAAATACATTTACAACACTGTTACTATGATTTCTTTTCTGGTAACTGTGGATTAGTTCTTTTCTTTCTGATTCAATTCAGTGTTACATTCTTGGACAAATGGAAATACATTTGTCTTGTGATCGGAAATCATTAAATCCCACTCCTACACTCCACGCCACCAAAAAAAATACCACCACTCTCCCATTCTGGGTGGCGCGAGAGGGTATATCGGATATTTATTGACTGAAACCCACCTGTGTCCCTTCAGTTTCCCTTAGCGTTTCAGGGCCACGGTTAACACTTTCAAATAATCACGCAGCACATTATAAAGTTTCATGTATTTGTAAACACGATACCATTAGGAGAATGATTTTGTTAGAATAATAGGATGACGGCTCGTAAATATACAGGACCAGCAGCTTCGCTCGCGTGAAAGTCAGTTTCTCCATACAAACTTGGTTGGAAGTTTCTAGAGTGTAGTTTGTAGGGTTGTAGTTTCGTAAAATCCATAGATGATAGATCCACCGTAGGCGCGGGCTTGCGGACGGCGGGCAATGGGTAGCTCGCTGTCCGTTTGTTCGGTAACAGACCGGACCGAGTCCAAGGCGTTTACGGCGCGTACTGTTCCCGTGCGGCTCAAGGAGTTGTCAGCAAACCGTAGGGGCCCAGTAGGGTCGAGGCCTAGTCTGGGGCTCTGGGGAGGTATGAAAATGCATACCAGGGCCCTGGATCCAAGGCAGGGAAGGAACAGGGTAGGTTTTTAGTCAGTAAGAGTCTGACACTATTTCCCGCTCCGCCCAAGGGCGGGATTTGTCATTGGATGATTTTACCTACCATAAAAAAAAAAAAATTGATGATAGATGTCTACACCATATAAGGAACCTACCTGCCTAATTTAAGTTTGTAGGTCTTATTTCTGAGATTTCATGATTAATCAGTGAAGTGGTATTTCGTTTTTTTAGATGAGTATAACTAATAGAAGATTTGTAAATGAATACGAGAAAGAATGTTACTGGAATGTGTTTATAAAAAAGTAACTAGGCAATAAAACATTTTAAAATATAGAAGATTTCAAATGTATAACCTAGGTCTGCACAACAGGGATTAACCAGTATCTACTATTTAGATAGAAGAATACCAGTATTTACATAGTAGTCCGGAGGACGGATGCTTTTTAAGGGCCATTGAGTGCTTCCTAAGGGCCTATTCAGACAAATGGTCACCAATGTCACAAATTATTAGGTTGTGTGCTGTTGACGTGTCTACATCAAAGTTGTGGTTTTTTATTCGCTGTAACCTATGTAGGAGAAAGTACGTAATTCACGCGAACGAAGCTACTGGAAAAGTGCTATTGCTTCATACAGGAAATGCTTCTAAAGAAGACCAGTTACACTAATTTCTACTAGCCATGTGGCCTTCCTCAATAATAATTATTCATGGGCACGATAACCATAAAGGTGTGCTCATTACTTAGCGCAAACTTCAGTAAGCCGTGCGCAAATAGCGGACGTTTGCGCGTAATATACGCTAACTGCGCAGATATGCGGAAACGAGAACTCTCAAACAACGCTAAGCGTGTCTCAAATAAGAATGACGCACCCAATTATCTTGTTGTTAGGAAGTAAAGCTCATCTGATGGGTTACTATGATGATGTGAACTAAATAGAATCACATAACATCGTGCCTATATTAAACAGAAGTGTAGCTATTGTAAGTAAATCCACATTCGCTTGTAATGTCCCATCCCAAGTAATAAATAGAAGATTAGTGTATTGATATCAACCGGGTTCTTAACCCATGCTGAAAATGGGATTTGTAAGGATCCCACTAGTGGTAGGACTCAGCTTCCTCTCTAGGAAGGGGAATGTGCCGTAATCTACCACGCAAGCCGAATGCGGGTTTATGAATGCATGCCACGTCTTCAAATTTTTGGCTCTAGTGTAATTATGCCGATTTCCTCATAATGTTTTTCTTCACCATTTTGGAAGTGCAACAGAGCTTTTGTATCAAAAATACAATACAATTGCTATGTCTTTGCCCCATCCATGCATAAAAGTCTGGACCAACTCAGCGTTGTGATCACTAGACTATCGAGCCAGTCAAAACGGAATTTGTCATGTGTATTCTTGCACTCATTTCACTTCAAAGAAGAGATAAATTATTTTCGGTTTGCCGACTTCAAAAGTGTATCTCCAGGATTTCCGTTGCGCTCTATTGTCTGGGACTCTTGAAATTATGATAATTTCAGTACCATAATGCCTGTATATATTACCTTGTAATTCACAGTTTTAGTATAGGTATCCTTCTTCAGAACCGCGTATTTCAAAAGTAAAGATTAAGAATTTCTGGTCCTTTGAGAGTTAAACAATTTCTATAGAGACAAGGTTTTTTTCTTATTGACTGATGGATGAGTGAGCTCTTGAACTTGACGTTGCCTGATGGATCGGCCCAACTTTTAGCGAGTTTTGTTCAAACCAGACGACGTCTGCTCAATTTTGACAAGTTATAAATGTGTAGGAGAAAAGCTTCGTACAGACACTCAATTGATGCTCAATTGGGTAGTTGGCGTAGGTCACACTGACGGGTCCAATCTTCAGTGTTGTGCGGAGTGTCCCCGTAGACCATGTCCCACCTTCTATCTTGCGACTCGTGCTCTGTTACCTAATTACAGTATCAGAGGACGGCATTGCCGCCAGACAGACAGATCAGAAAACGGTGGGAAATTATGAAATAATTGGGAACGACTTATCTTCAGTCTATTCTAATCTATTCTTAGAAAAGGGAAAAACCAGTTATTGTGGTAGTGAGTACAATTTGCCGAGTTCGATTTACCCATCAGAAAAGTAGGGGCCGTATCATGACGTGTTAAAATATTAGGCTTGCGAGCGAAAAAGATGGATGGAGCTGTATACCCTATATGGCTCCATCCCTTTAGTAGTTCGCTATAGGTTGTCAAATGGATCGCGGTAAGAGCTCGTGGTAAAGCCTCTGAGTGCAACAAAATAACCCCATAGTGTTTCTTCACCGTAGGCGCGGGCTTGCGGACGGCGTGCAATGGGTAGCACGCTGTCCGATCGTCCGGTAACTGACCGGACCGAGCCAAAGTCGTCGACAGCGCGTACTGTTCCCGCGCGCCTCAACGAGCTGTCAGTAAACTGTAGAGGCCCTGCCTGTTAGCTGCAGGCAGGCAGGATCGAAGCCTGCTTGGGTCATGGGTCAGCTTCCGAAAGGAATACCCGGCCCCGGCACGATAGGCAACGAAGGAACGGGGTAGGTTTTTAGTCAGTACGAGTCTGACACTATTTCCCCCAAGGGCGGGATTTGTCATTGGATAATTTTACCTACCATAAAAAAACCCATAGTGTTTCTTGGAAGTGATCTTCGAGCTCTTTGGAATGACTTCACCTATATTTTATGTCCTTAAATCGTCCTTAAAACGCAATCTCCCACCATATTACTATAATGTCGTAAATGTGGGTCTGTACTGTAATACCTAAGTTGGAATGACGTTATCACTGATAACAGATGATTGATATCGCATTGCGCCGATACGACACTGATAAGAAACGATAGACAGTTTATCTTGTATATTCAAATCTAACTGTACTGAAAAATATTGCAATATTTGAAAATAACTTTGAATTTTAGCACAAATTTCCAAAAAAACTTAGTGGTTGTAGACATAAATTTTCTATGAATACGTAGTATATTCTAATGAGTTCCTTAAGAGCGGCCTACACGAGGTACATTTTCATACCGCTCTTACATGATTATGATGTTATTAAACATCTTTCTTCTGATATTTTGGATACACAGATATATAGAAATCGTGAGGAAAGCGGCATGTCTTAGAATCAAAAATTTAAAGACATGTGATATCCACCAACCCACACTGGGCGCGCGTGGTGGATTACGCCTCATTCCCTCTCCTAGAGAGGAGGCCTGAGTTCCAGCAGTGGGAACATCATAAGGCTGATGCTATGCTATAGAAATCAAATAATAAACATTTTTGTGTAAAACTAATCCAGTAAAAACGTCTGAAAATCTGCTATTTTACGAAATGAAATTTGGCCCTCCATAATGTAGTCATATATTAAAAATATAAAAAACTACTTCTATTGAAACCTTGCACATTAAATCGAGATTCTAAATGATGACAATTTTTCTCAGAAACTTCTAAGGGTTTAAAAAAAAACACATTTTACTTGAGAGACAGAGTTTTAAGGCGTTATCTCTCTTTTTTACCCGACTGCACCAGAAGGAGGGTAATGTTTTTGCATTGCCTTTTCATCGAAAATCCCGTTGGATTGCGTTAGATGAAGCAACACGCTTTCAAACCATGTTCGATGTTGATGATAGGCGAGAAGGGAGCTTATTTCTTAAATTGGACGTTAAGAGGAAGACCCCTCTTTACGTCCAATTTAAGAAATAAGCTACTTCGATGCCGTTTTAGAAAATCTTTAATATCAGTGTCTTATTCATTACTTAATTAAGTCATTAACTCCGAACGTTTTAGAAGCAATGTTTGTTCTAGGATAGCTTTTTCAATTAACTTACAACTTAACCTTCGGTTTGCAATATTAGTAAGCTATTTCCTTTATTAAAGACACAAGTCGCGTTAGAAGTAAACATTCTGCTTGATAAGCTCTCTGCAAATCCTCATAGTTCGATACCCACTTTCCTTTTACGACAAGTCGTTTCGTTCGAAACTAAACTTCATCCTTTATAGTTTGGTTTCAGTAACTAGCAAAATTTGTGCATAGAAGATTCAAGGAAGCTCGTCCAAAACTTCCTAATTCCCTTGTTGAGTCTGTAACTACGGATAGATTAGGTCATAGTTACAAGAACTTTACCAAAAGGCTAGTAGAATTTCTAGGCAAGATAAAACAAGGAATTAACTCGCCGAACAGAATATACTTAAAGAAAGAACTGAAGGGGTGAATTGCTTGCGAGAGACGAGTAATGGGTAGCTCGCAGTCTGGCTTCCCGGCAACGTAACCGTTCCAACCCACGTATGCCTAAAAGAGATGCCTTCAAAACTGTAGGGGCCTAGCAGGACCAAAACCTACTAACGAGACCCATCTCCATAGTAGGCTTTGACCCATTTACTTCTGAAATGGGATCCGTGAGCGTTTTGGGGACGCAAACGAAGGGCAACTTAAGGAACATAGATGTGATTTTAGTCAGTAAAAGTTTAACACGCTCTTCCGCTCCACCCTAGACCGTGACAAGTCATTAGATAATTTACCACCTTGAAAAAACTCCTACTCCTTTTTGCTAATAGAAAATCTCATAAGCACACAGCTTGCCTATAAATAAACTCTTTACAAATATAGTGCCATTTGACTGACAACAATGAAAAGCAAATCACGCGCCCACCTTACCGATGACGATCATCATTGGTCACAAGGCTGTCACACAATGGCGATGATTTGTGTCCAATGGATACTATTCATGTTGATTTGTTATCCTAGACTAGGTGCTTGTCTTTAATGTCTTTAATCTGTACGTGCCTATAAAAGCGAAATACCACTAACTGATTAATCACGAAATCTCAGAAACTACACTTATAAACTTAAAATTTGGCAGATTGGTTCTTTATAGAGTGTAGACTTCCGCTAAGAACGGATTTTACGAAACTCCAACCCCTAAGGGGGTAAACCGACATTCACGCGGGCGAAGCCGCTGGCAAAGCTTACTAGTTATAATTTATTTCTGCCTGATATTACAATGTAAAATTGGTGTAGTTAGGCATTTGAAGTGTCTTTACTACTTGACAATAGGAGGCTTGAAACAAGCACTTCCTTCCTCCTTCCCTGGTCCCATTATTTGGGGTCGGGTCTCCTCACTTTCCTGCACCAAGTGACTCTATCTTGGGTTGTCAATTTTGGCAACTGGGCTTTCTTGAGGTCCCTCTCTATATTTGACCACCAGGTCAATGGCGGGCGGCCTCTACCTCTTTTAAACAAGCACTATCTCTCAAAAATTGAGCTGAGAATTTTTAATTTCATGCTACGTTTACATGTGGGCCCAGCCTCGGCCAATCGCTATTGTGTAGCCATTGTTTAGAAGGGGAAACTCCGTTAACACAATGGCTATTGGCCCGAGGCTGGGCTCAAATGTAAACGTAACATTAAATTGTAGTATTGAATTGATCACCTCCGCGAAACTTACCGAGGAGGCTGGATCGATACATTTGATTTAAAATACAACAGCTCCAACTGACGTCTGTTTTAATCATGAGAATTTTATCTAACTAATAACTGTACTGACAAACAGATTAATTAAATTTCCCATTTATATAAGTCACATAATTCCAGCTGCTAAAATTGGTTTTTGTTTATTTTTTTGCCAGTAGGTAAACCTTATGTCTTTCTCTGTGACCCTGAATTGCAAAGGGCAATCAAAGGAACACGTGTGTGCTATAGTTAGTAAAAGTCTGTCAGTCTCTCTCGCTCTACCCTGAGTGGGAGGAGTTACTTGATGATTTCCAGTCACAAAACTCTTATATGAAAGCTTAGCTATGGCCGTTCTCGAGTTTTGGCGTTAGTCTCGCTAAAACTCGAGAACGGCCAGACTGATTTGACTGTCATGAAATATTTGTGATACTCCAGGGAAGGTTTAAGGGTCGCCGCACACGCGCCACAAAACAAAGCCACCACAAAAAGAAGCTTAGAAGCCGTTTCCGGTTTCTTATTGGGGCTGCGAGAAAAAAAAAAAGGCGGTAGTGGCGTATTATTGTGGTCCGTGTGCGGGGACACTGAATGGTGAGAAAATATGGGAAAATTCACGGAAATAAAATCGACTATACGGCGGTACGAAGTTTGCCGGGTTAGTAGTTAGTATAACATAAATTTCTATTTAGTCAAAATTGGTGCATTGCCGTCTTAGCGTACTTGAATTCTGCCAATGTAATCACACCCGTGTACCTCTTGTAATCACACCCGTGTACCTCTTGTAATGTGTTAATTGTGACAGAAATGAAAGTTGTCTTTCGGGGAAGCGTAGCTTAAAAAGAAAACACGAAGGAGTGTTTTAAATATATTTTGGGAGCATTTAAAAATAATAAGTGTATTTAGGGAAAAAGCGTTCGAAAACTTAATGAAGCGGATGTTTTTAGGTTTATTTTAGGTCGTAATGACGTCGGTGACAGTGTTACCTACTCTATTAATTTTTTTTTGTTTCTTTACTTATTTTGGATTGAGATAAACATATTTGTTGAGCTTTACGACTACTTACACCAAAAACTTTTAGA
This sequence comes from Leucania comma, assembly GCA_958295575.1. Lineage (NCBI taxonomy): Eukaryota > Metazoa > Arthropoda > Insecta > Lepidoptera > Noctuidae > Leucania > Leucania comma. The sequence continues at coordinate 12,679,792 of OY282477.1, read as the reverse complement.
GAATTTTATACATGTTCGTTAAAGGAAAATTGTGTAGTGTGTCTTAATCATTGTAACCATACATTACCATTATCTGAAAATTAAAGTTACTAAAAGACAAACGACCCATAAGATTCGCCATAACACATAATATGTGTACCCATAAATGGAATTACCCACCAGCACAAGAGACGCCTCGAGCGTTATAAGTCGCCAATCGATCCCCTGCCACCGTAAGCACGGGCTTACGGACGACGAGCAGTGGGTAGCTGGCCGTACACCCGTCCGATTAGGACCGAGCTTGAGTCCTGGACGGATGTCAACAATACCGAAAGGGCCCTGCAATGCCGATGCCCGCTAGTACCACGGGGGAATTCCTGAAAAGGAAACTACGGGCTTCCTTCCCTGGACCGCTAAGGGCAACATAAGCTCAATGGGTGGGTGTCCCGCATAACCTTTGAGCGGAAAAAGTCTTTGGATGATTTACTACCTCTAAAAAAAAAATTGATAAATCTCAACAATCTAACTCTATCATAAAGTTTACTACCCATCTACTCGTACGTGCCTCAAACTTATCTCCCGTACTTAGACCAATAAATACCTTTCAACTCAATAAACTACACAAAGACAGTAATTCATCCGTATGCACACTCCGTGCACATGCGCGTGACGATGCAATCGAGGTTGTCATCAACTCATCAGGCATAACATCATGCGGTCATTGTCTATCATCTATGCTATAATCGTTTTTGATAATTAAGATGGTTGTATTTAATAGTTTTATCTAATATATACCTAGATAAATATCTCGTGTTACGGTGTTTGTGGTTCTCTTGTTGACCTGATGATGACTAGACCAGGCCGCACAGGGCTTCGGTTGGAACCAGAGAGCTCCACAAGAATAAAAGACGCAACCCTGTTCCAGTCTATAATATCGGTATATAATATAAAAAAAAATAACGGATCAGCTAGTTATTATAGAACTTTAAGTAGATTCTTCGGGTTCAAACCCAGCCAGGTGCATTACTTTGTGTAATTTATTTCATCACTACTGCTCTCAAAACGGTAAAGGAAAACATCGTGAGGAAACCGATATGTCCTAGAACCAAAAATTCGAAGACGTGACATCCACCAAACTGCACTGGACCCGCGTGGTGGATTACGGCCCCTTCCTTATCCTAGAAAAGAGGCCTGAGTCCCAGCAGTGGGAACATTATAAGGATGATGCAATGCAATGCAAGTAGATTCTTTAAATTACTGGTTTGTTTCTACGTTAGTTTTGGTTGAAAGTTGGTTAGTAAAATTATTGTTCATAATTTGTTTAATTGAGAAATTTATGAATTTATTTTAAAGGCGTAAGTGGTAACTACAGTTGTGTCATCCAACTAATCCAAACATTACAAATTGAGATAAGAGCAATAGGATGACAGTGGAAGTGTGGTAAACAGTGGACACAAGCGCTACATTGTTTTAGAACTGCGAAAAAGCCTTGGCCCTCTTGGGATGGTCCCAACAGCGATACATACTAAAAAACTACCCAAACTTTCAGCAAAAAGAAATACACTTTTCTACCAACACATATTTCACCAGCTCATCAACTATGTATGTACCTGATGCTCCAAAGCACTCTACACGTCTCGGGAACCATTTCAAACTTTACCTACACGCCAAAGTTTCTCATCATGGCGAAATAAACGTTTACGAAACGTTTATTTCGCACCCTTTTTCTTTTTCATGAAAACATGTTTTTAGTTGTTTTTATACCGTCGCTAACGTAAGAAAAATAGATGAAAAAGTAACGTTTTATGCATCAGGTAGCTTGCAAGCTGCTCTTAAAACTGCTTTTTCTGGAATTCAGTTTCGAATAACATATCAAATCACTCATAAAATTGTGATTTTTAAGATTTATAGTTACAAAAATAATGTATCTCATTGATTTTTACTGTAATCCAATGACAGTCACTAGTTGACCGATAAGAAGCCGGGTTTCTGGTGTTGTATGTGAACCAATGTGTTCTAATTTTATGTTAATGACACACATTGATTAGATAAATTTCGATATAAGTTCTTTGGAGTAGGATTAGCCTGATAGAAAACAAAGTATGAAAAATCTACATAATACACTAGAAGGTAACCGAAATTAAATGCAGATAACAAAATCATTCATCATCATCTGCAGAGTGCATTCTCCATTATAAATGCACAACTTGATCTTTCCTTAACTTGAGTCATGACATCTGTATCTACTGCTCGAATAGGTACAGGCTGTTCTGCTACTCATCACGCTCCCTGTAGACAATTCACAATCAATTCAGCTTCCTTCAACAAAGCTGAATTTATGTCGACAATTGTTCTCTAGAATCCACTTTATCCTATAAAACCTTGTCATTCAACTATCTAAACATGTCCTAAATTTGCCTACGCAATACGTCTCTTCGTTTATTGCAACCTTCAGCTAGCTTGTACCAGCAGATTCGTTCGGGTGGGGAATATACATATAGATGTCCTCTGTCATTCAGGATATGGCCTACCTGTGCTGTCTTTCAAATTCGTTAAAATGTGAACAGTGGGTAACAGACAGTTTTATTCGCATTTGTAATTTCAAGTAAGGGTGTAGAAAGTTATCTACTTGATTTACGTACTACGTCACCAGCAGCATGACAAGTGTCGTCTACAACGTGACAGGTGTCAACTGCTTCCTGGCCTGTGACTTGTGCCTGCATGCAGTTCGGTGCATGTTCTAGGTCTTGGGTTATTTTATATTCTAGGTGAGGTATGTGGTTTTACAGATCATTAATGGTATTGCAATTTATCATGGAGGTATGTTGGGAAAGTAAGAATAATTCACCAGTTTATAATAATGATACGAAACCAATTATGTTCCATTGCATCGTTGCTTTCGTGAATAGAACTGGTATGAATCAAGAGTATTTCTTTTACTGTACGTCCGCGTTTTATTGGCTGGTTTTAGCAACTTATTATTTAGTACCAGAACAAAAGTTTTTTAACTGTTCAAAAGTTATAATGCCGGCCCTAGTCGTACTCATCTGTTTAAGTATTTAATCCTTTCATAAAATAAATTACAAAATACTCGCACCCTACTTTATGTAGATTATAAAATGTTTTTAGAAATCCCACAACCTGAAAGGTGGGTTTGGCTTTTATAGAAACCTGCACGCAGAAAGCCGTGCTCGGAGAAGAAAACATACAATATTATACTTGCCTTTACAATATAATCTAGAATTTCGTCTGTAGCTTTTATCCTGTTTGCGAAATGGAAAAATAAGTTAAAGATTAGCGCATCCCGTCACAATGTTTCTGTTATATATTTGTTCAGGAATATTCTCAAAGCACTAACATACTTTTGTGAAGCCTTTGTTATCTGATATTTTTGTTTGAAGTGATAGCTTGGTTGAACTAGATCGTAAATACCCGTTTTAAGCGAATGAATTACACCACACTGATTGGTTTGGATTTAACGCGGCCATTATCAAAGGCTGTTGTTATTGAGACCTGAACATGGCGGATAATTTTGGACATCTGGAAAATAATGATTGTAATCAGAATTTAAATCTACTGAAGTTATAATGACTTTGTTGCAATTCCACTATTTTCTTTCTTGAACCTTTTCGAGGCATGCGGAACAGAGGGTAAAATCCCGCAAACCTCTGTGGAAAAAAAAAGGTTCCTCCGACCAGACGGGTGTTATGTCTGGTGGCAACCGCCCTTCAGCATGCCTCTAAAGTGGAGTTTATAATAGATGTAAATAAGGCTATGTATGTGGTAGGGGTGAATTCTACAAACCTTTTCATCTGATGTGTGCCAAAATACACACATTACATTCGCATCAAGGTAATTATTTTACACCAGGATCAAATAGGCAGACGATCAAATAGTCTACGTACATTGTACATAGAATCTGAACCTCCACTCATACGCGAGAGAACCTCCCAGTGGCCATCTTAAGAGACGTCTATGGTATCGGGATTTCAATTTCCAACCGACGAGCCAAGGGGAACCTGGCCGTCCACTTGTCCGATAAAGACCGATTCCAAGTCGTCAAGGGCACATATTGTTCCTCGCGCGCCCCGTAAAGATGTCAGCAAACCATAGAGGCCCCTCTGGGTCCACGCGAAATTTCTGAAACGGAAACATGTGGTCTTAGAACACAAAGACACTGACAGAAACTGAAGGTTTCAGTTAGTATAAGTCTGACACGCTCGCTCCATCCTAGAGCAGGAGAAGTCATTGATGAATGATTTCCCACCTCAAAACTTTATCAATCCAATTTTTTGTTTTAGCTACAATATCTGGATCTACGACTTTCGTTTCCAGTCCGTCCCGCAAGGTATACTTACCGTCTTTAAAAAAACTTGTAACGTTTATTTTCCTTTGTCCACAGTCAATGATCCAGCTAAAAGAACGCAAAGAAATGGACGAAGCTTTCAAGAAGGCGCAGAAACCCTGGGCCAAGCTACTGCAGAAGGTAGAACGCACCCGACTGGAGTACCACACGGCCTGCAAACAGGAGAGAACAGCACAGAACCAGGAGAGGAATGCTAGCGGAGACAGCTCACTTAGTCCAGATCAGGTCAGTGGAATCTTGGGTTTTGGTGATTGAAAAGTAGGAGACGAAAGTATTATGGAAGATACTATAAATAGGAAAGAACATTATTACTATGAGCTTATTGTGTGATTTGCTCAATTTTATAGCTCTGGAACCGATTTTAATACAGTGTGATTTTGGTTCATTGGCATTTTTTTTGAGATAAATAGAAACAAATTTTACTATGGACACAATATAGAATATGATAAAAAAAAAAACAAATATTCAATACAAGTTGATATCCGCGGCTTCGCTTGCGTTAGGATCTTTACATTCGATTTGAAAGACACGTAGCGTCATCTAGCGTTCGAAGGCAATTGTGACCATCGTATCGATCGGGAACAGATTTTTTTGCAGAATGACAGACACCCTATGTCCTTTTCTATACCCTCTTACAAATAATCTACAACATTATTTTTAGTATATGCTAAACCTGAATATAGTTTGTTCAGAATCAGTAACTGAATCGATTACAATATTTTTAAATGAGTTTAGATTTTTTTTTACAAATATATTTAAAAAAGGTCACAAGTTGAATACCATATACACTAGGCACAACACTGGTCACAATCACAACAGGTAATAGCGGGCATTTGGCACCAGCGCACAGCTGGGTGCTCACCAAACAAACCCTCAGCCACCCGGATGACCTTGTGACCATGTGTTTGTACAGTCAATCAGGTAACAACAAGCATAAAACTTTTTCATGATACAGTTATGAAATTTTGTACATACTCGTAGGTTCTTTACATAAAAATATTAAACACAAGTTTTAGTTTTAGTATATGCGAAATATACTAAAACTAAAAAATCATGTTCAGTGATTAGGTGTGAAAAGCTAACTAAATTAGTTTCCAATTTATATTACTAGCTGCAACCAGCGGCTTTACCCTCGTCAAAGTAGAAAATTGTCCTACTGGAACAAACTCCTGGCATAAAAAGTATCCTATGTGCTATTCCTGGAAATGGTGGGATCCAAGTTAGGATCCGAACCGCTAGTTAAAAGTCAACCGTTGTAAATCCGAATGCATATTGCTGGTTCCTCAACTACCTATGTAAATTAGTTCTTCATTAACATTTCGGGTTCCGAACGTAAGTTTTAATAGCGAAGTATCTGAAGTATTTTCGCCAAAGGATATGGGCAGTTTTAATTAGCTGATTTGTATTTAAGGGCCGGTTCTAGTCACTGTTTTTGTGGATGAACTTCGCTCGGGACTATGTCGACTTCGCGCCCCCAAAACAGCGGTTTTATTTTTATAAAACAATAACAATTCAAGATTTTTGTTTATGCGATTTTTGTTTATTGCTTTTTAAAAAATAGATTTTTTTAAATTTTTTTTTTGTAACTTTCAAATATTTCCGTAACGTAATCTCGCATATAAATCGTTTGAATATCGTAAATTAGGGTCAGATTCGCGATTTTTTTTATTGAGCCAACTAATTTATTTCATGTTTTCATTTTTGCCAAGCGCTTAGTTATATAGTTAATTTTAATAAAATAAATTTTCATGGTGTTCTCTTCTATATTTGTGGATTTCCAGAGGTTTAAAAAAGTTCAAAATGATTAGAACCTGGCCTGAACTTACTAAAACAGTACAGCTTCACTTAATTTATAAAGATTAATATAATAGCGCATCTTTATCCTATAATCCGTGCTAAAAGAAGCAAACTTATTAAAAATAAAGATGTTATAAAAATATCTCAAAGAACAAGCACTATTCAGGAATTATTTCTAAGAATCTCCAGTATCTAAAACATAAACACAAGTCTATATAAAAGATATTTATCAATATACTTGCTAGAATAGAATGTGTATGTTATGGCGGTTCCACACTGTCTGTGCGCGTGCGAACAAGCGTAAACGTTAAGTAATGTTCGTGCTGTGTTCAACATGTACAGTTTGACATATGTTAAGCCTATACCTTGTCTACAGCACGCTACTGACTATAAATTGTGGTTATTTTCATTTATCCATTACCAGTTATGCTACAAATATCTTGGCTGTCCTGCAACACAAAAGCACAACGCGAAATTCGAAAGCGAAGTCGCAATATTTTTTATAATAAATCGTCCTTTTTATAAACCGTAAATAATTTTCTAAAAATACAAAAAGATTCTTGCGGTATCATGTCATACCTGTCAGCGGGATACCGGAGTACCTTCCTAACGCAAGGGCAGGATATTAAAAGCTTTGGAGATGTGTAAAGCCACCACCAAGACAACCCTGCCCCTGAACACCGCATCCCCCGTCATAAGTTTTAGTCAGTAAAAGTCTAACAGACATCCCGCTCCACCCTAGAGTGAAAGATGTCATATGATTTCTCACGGGATCCTCAAGGTTATGTAGAGCCAAGACGTTGTCAGAGTTTTTGTTATGGAAATAATTGAATGGCACACAGAGTATTTGCTCAAGAACAAAGTCCGGATATCCAAAGTTTTGTCGGCTACATGATCTCTTGCGCGTATTCTCCGCATTATGTTCGGAGCGAATTGTGACGGTAGTGTGGAACCGACATTAGTTCAATACACGTGGGATTCCTTCGTTATGAGGTTCGCCGATATTTCCATACCGGTGTTAGTATAATGCAATATGCTGATACAGTTTCAGGAAAATACATTCAATAAGGGTCCTAAAAACTTTATCGTTTCAAATCTCTGGTTTAAGGACTTTATGTTCTGATCAGAATTAACAATAATTCACTTACTGACAAACTAAACAATACAATATAGTTATGTTGTTAGGGACGTACGGGAAGCTATTGACTGTATCTAAGGTTATATACCGTTATTTAGGTACTGTTAAGTTTTTGAAATAAATAAGTTGAAATATAAACATCGTGTTATTTCTGTAATATTGTTTGATATAGTAGCCAACCGATCTCAACATTAGATTGAAAACCAATTTATTTTGTAAAAGTTTTATATGAAACCGGCCGCCATATTTCCGCCATCCTCAGATTATGAAACAACTTAGATTATATTAAAATTTGCTTCGAAATGATATCATTTCGATTTGATTCTAAGATATCGTGAATCGAGTCCCCTGTAAAGGCCTTTACACTCCAAAGCCACGCCGTCGTTTTTACCCACCAACCGACGAGCTTGTTTTGCGTTTTCGTGCCGTGACAAGCCTGTCGGTAAAAAACCGCGGCCGCACCTGGTGACATCGCCGGCCCGGCTTTGGTGTGTAGAGGCCTTAAGACATTACCGTACCGCAAAGTAGGTAAGAACTGTCAAAATACTCAATATCTTCGAATATATTTCGAGATAAACTCGACAAAATATTTGCTCACTGCTCATAAGTACAAATTTTCTCTTATCAGTTGATTGACTTATCAGAACACGTTCGTGATGCAGCCTGTTGGGAAGGATAGCGATACGATACACATAATTAGGACTTAACAACAGCAATGAAGGATGAATAATACACAGATACATATCTATACGTAGGTATATCGGCTGTTCTGTGAAAAACACTCGAAATCGAACTCGGTTTTCTCACACTTTCAAGTCGCTTTTCGTAAGTTGTTTTAATGCTCTAACAGCAATAACTGTAATATTTTTGACGATTCTTATATCAATGAAAATATGGTCTCAAGGAAAATATGGTAGTATTTAGAAGCAAACATTAGATCGAATAGCAAATCCATTAACAATGGCCATAAATTCGATTGAAGAACTCGTAAAACGATTCTATATAAATCATTTTAACTACTTGATTGTCAAACCAAAAATATCAACGAAAATAAAATAAAATACCAGCGAACAGTACTTACGAACCTTTAGAGAAAAGCTGAAATTTGGAGCGCTTTTTTTATCAGAATCTGTGACATCATGCGATGACGCGACAGTGTTTGAAAGGGTTTCCGCAGCCCTGGAACGAAGGAGTTGCCTTGAGTGGTCGGTGACGAAACGGTCTAATGGGCGTATTTATTTGCCCGAGAGGTTCATAGCACGGTCATGGTATGATCATAGTATGGTATGGTTAATTTCGATATCTGGGGAATTAGTAACTAACTGTACGTAAAGATCGTAGCAGGTGGGCTGCAGGTTTATTATCTAAACGTGTATACATTTCAGCTCACTTGGTTGATGATATCTACTTCAAAATTGAGTGGCAAGATACATTGCAAGTTAACAAAAACTTGCAAAATAGTCAAAGTCAATCAGTGCTAGTAGAAAGAATAATTACTGAAAAATAATCAATATTTGTCATTCGAAACAGCATTTCCTTTACGAAAGTATGACGTGATCTCTTCCCATTTGTCTCAACGGTTCCGCGTACGATTCGGCGGATATTCGTGAATCATCGGCTTTCGTCTTCGGAATGTCAGTCCAATCACCTAGTCTGTACGATTTCTAACAATATACACTGGAATCGGGTCGAACTGGAGCACGGAGTTAAAACAAGGATGTTTGGATAGTTCCATTTGAGTGATGTCTGTTGAAGGAACTTCAGAATCATTGTGTGTGTGCGAGCGTGAGAGGTTAATATTTATTGTACCTTCTGAGTTAAATATTATGTTTTGGCAACCATTACCCATTGGTACAGATAATAATGAAAAAGATCTGTGAACATTTCCGTGATCTTGGTACAGCTAGGTACCTACCTACAACATGGTAAGTTTTAGTTCAGTAATATAAAAAATATAAAGTGGTGCTAGTGACTAGAAAGTAGGAAGACAATCGTTTGTCTTGGTATAGTCATGTGTAGAGGAGGGATGAAAAGCATATTCTTAAAGAGTTATGAGTATACATGTGGAGGGTAAGGGAGACAGAAAAGACAGAAGTGACAGCTATAACAATGATTTAATGGCAGCTGGCCATTGTCCACTGCTGTCAGATTACTTCAGCTAATTAAAAATCAGAATATTGTTAAGTTAGTTAATGTAAATTTCGACAAACTGGCATAAAAAGACACATTAGCGGACACTACACGTAAAACTTTAAATTATACGAAACGCAAGAAATGAGTAAATATTTCATGCGAAATGTGGTCATACAAGAAGTACCTACAATTCTGCAGAAAACTTGTTTACTAGACCATGAAGATTTTTCACAAACATGTCAGAAATTCTATACGATTCAAAAGTGATCTTAAAGTTAACTATAAAGCATTTCCTTTGTCAAGTTTACAACTAGAGCAAAATATTATGACATTTCCGTACCTACAAGAATCCAACGAAATGTTAGCGAAACTCGTTAAAATTATACGTCTTCTACTAAACTATAACTTTAATAGAGTAATAACTTTAACGAATACATTAACGCGACACAATGCTTTACACAGCTATTTTAATTGTGTGCAAGAAACCATTGGGTTTGCTAATAACAGAAACTTGAAAGTAAATTAAGTGACTAGAAGGATTTTTCATAATAAAATAAAGAACGTTGGGATCTTCGAACCCCTATCTCCCTAAAGCGTATCCAAAAAAGCAAGGTATTTTGAACTGTCTGTGAGCTTACGATGTCCAGCTGACATTTCGAGTGCTTTCTCATAAGAACCTATGCTATATTTACGAGCAATCAATCTAATTTAAATCGAATGGTTTGGTTTAAAACCATCAATAGTTAGGTCATCTCTTTAGCATCAGCCTTATAATGTTCCCATTGCTGGGACTCAAGCCTCCTCTCTAGGACAGGGAATGGACCATAATCCACTACACGGGCCCAGTACGGGTTGGTGGATGTCACATGTCTTCGAATTTTTGGTTCAAGGACATGCTGGTTTCCTCACGATGTTTTCCTTCACCGTTTTGAGAGCAGTGGTGATGAAATAAATTACACAAAGTAATGCGCCTGGCTGGGTTTGAACCCGCGACCTACAACTCGTAAGTCGGCGCCGTAACCACTCGGCCACCACCTCTCCTTTTAAGTGTAAAAATACCTGTGCCAGGAGAGACCGCTCTCCCTTATCTTGCATTTATGTATCTTAATAACTTATATTAAATCTATCTGATTGAAGCGAGCGTGAGTTATGGTGTTTGTATGTGCGATGGTGAGTCTGTGGGTGTATTTGACTGTGTGTGTGTCAGTGACTATGTGAGTTATATCTAGGCATGCGTACTCTATCGATGAAAACATCATCAGGTGAGCTAGTGATCAAGGGCGAGTCTATGAGTACACGTAAATTAAAAAAAAACAAACAGTCGAATTCATAATAACTACCAACCTAAACCTATCTACCTCCTAACCTATTCAATAATTGACCCGTAGATGTAATCGGGTTTATTGGTTATAAATTTTGCTAATCGGTTGCTAAACAATAGCCAACTGAAGAAACTCAGATGTATTTTATTCGGTAAAAGTCTAACACTCACTCTCGCTTCACCCAGAGTAGGAGAAGTCATAAGTCCTTTCACTGACCCATGTCCCATGGCAGATGATTTCCTACATAAAAAAGTAACAATATAGCCAATAAGAAAAATCTTACACTAAACTTTGTTAGACAGCTGTTTAGTAAAACTGAAAATTGGTTATCCCTCACCCTCTTTTTACCCCCACATTTGTCAGACCTACTAACAAGACCCAAGACAATTACAACAGCGTAAACTTCAAAGCAATTAAAGCGACGACAACTCTGAAACGCATTAAAAAGTCTAAATAGAAACTTTCTGACTTGATTAAGTTTGAAGTCGGCTGCTTGAAGTCCGTAGTACAAATTGGAGAAGTGTTGGCTTTAGAATTTGTCCTTTACAGTTGTTAAAATGGGTTTGACTTGAAGATTATAAAGCTTAACGTAGAACGTATAGTGCATCCTAGTTGGATCTTCTTACTGCTATTAGGCAGCACGTGCGATGATGCTCGACTGGATGGATTTTTGTGAAAACCATTCTGAACGCGGCTGCGGCCGCACGTGCTGCCGAGCTTCGGCTGCGAGTGTTGCCGCGACCTGCAGCCGCAGCCGATCGCAGACCAATAGTGCTGCGGCCGCAAGTCGATGCGTACGAAGTTACATCACTCGAACCTGTTTAGACAAGTGCCGAAATAATCGCTACTCATATGGGATCGAATCGTAGATCTGCGACTGGCAGCCCGTGCAGCCAGCCTTGGAATCACCCCCGGCTGCGGATGCAGGCAACGGCTGCGTGTCATGCGTGCGCTACCTGCATTCGGCAGCCTGCCGCCGAGGCTCGAATGGCACCTTCAGGCCTGCTGTCCATGGAGGCGTTGCATCACAGACGTGTATTCGTCATTATCCGCATGGTGTACGCCTGCTCACAGCTTACAACGTAAAATATCATCAAATGACAAATCCCGCCCTCGTGTGGGGCGGGAGATAGTGTCAGACTCTTACTGACTAAAAACCTATCCTGTTCCATTCATTGCCTTCGATCCAGGGCCCCGGGGTTCATTTTCACCTAACCCTTGGCCCTAGTAGGCTTCGGCCCTGCTGAGCCACTACAACAATCGCCACGAAAGCATGACGTTATCAGCACCAAGCCTATACTGAAAGCCGTATCGTGTTTCTTTCTGTGCTTGATACGTTCCTAACACGATCATGTTATGATACGGTGTACTAGGCAAACTTTTTTAGTTCTTTATACTTAAACATGTATGATAAAATTGTTGGTTTACACCTATCTTTGTAAAAGATAAGTATGTGAAAATTCATCTTTATCCTGAGTAAACAAACAATGCCTGCAAAATGGGCTAAAGGAGTGAAGCCCCAGGTAAACCTAGTTATTATAGCCGTAACCAAGTCCTCTATATCACCATAAACTTAGATTGGCCGTTACTGTCGCCCTTTGCCGCACATAGCAGTGATTACACCGCCGTGCACCGTAAACATCTAGCTTCCTTTAATTGAATGAACGGCCAGACGATAAACACGACAGTGTTGCCAGCTCTAGTTTGCATTCATGTCTGTATTTTACGAGGATAGCTAGGATTCCCTGAAATAGTTTAGTAGTGTTCGTGCCAGAATAATGGTCCTATCGGTATTGTGTTTTATTTTGTGCTACAATAAAATTGCATGTCTTGTAAATATAGTCTGGTTTGAGTAATGGAACAAATGTCATTAAAATAACTCATTTTTTGAGACTTGGTCCCTAAGACTTTAAATTACACGATTTTTATTAACGTTTTAACACATTTGAAATGTTCATAGGTAGACAAAAGTCCCAAAAATTTGTGACATCCATCACGATAAGTTTTCGAGGTATCTTGCCTATTCATTTTTTAACTACCTAAAATCACTTAAAAAAATAAACTTAATTAGATAACGTAAAAAAAATATTCCTCATTTTATTTTTTATTAATTCAATATTTGATTGTTTCAATTTTCAAAATTATTTGGTAAATTATGAGGGAAGGATTACCAGATGTTACAGGAAGAAAATAAGGAAAAAAATTTTTAAAGTCTACTTCGATTTGATATTTATTTATTGCGCTTTGTAATCAACACATTTTTATTACTAACAGATACGTATCTGCTAGCTGTCAGTTAGCTAACCACAAAGTTTTTTTTTATGAACTTTAAATAATCATTGTGTTGTAAGTGTTTTTACATCTAAATATAAAACGTGGATGTACGTAAATCCCTCTCCTTTATACAACTGTAACCTGTTGATTCACCGCATAATAATTCTGGACCTCACGTAGTGTAATTTCGGGCTCCGCAAAATGTGTGGAACCTGACCACAGCCGCAAAATCGTGTAGCTTACGACCGCGAAGGTACGACCGAAGTTGTAGATACAGAGTAAATACGCTTTGGTTGACATTGCCGTAGCAAAATATATGATACGAATAAAAGAATAAGCATTTCATTCTCAGTGGACACAATAGATGTTATTGTACAGATTGTGATAATCCTTCACAATCCACAACTATGGAATTCAAGCCTTCCAGGCGGCTAAATGCTAACATATTATTAAAAAAGTCCCCCCGCGTCTATCGGACTGTATAGACGCGATAAACTTAAAAACTAAGTAATTCATAAGTAACGTTTGGGTGTATATTACGTTCGTAATATTTTAGAGAAAAACCGGGGCGGATCGCTAGTAACTGTATAATAATACCTTTGACAGCTAGATAAAACAGGAAGTGGCAACGAAGAGATAAAGAAGATTACAGCTGGCAAAAGATTGATATAATCTGTGTGTGAGAATGACACTGATGACTGTGACACTCCCCATAGCATAAATAGCTATGAATTTCTACATATTGATATATTAAAAGACTTCATTGAAAGATTTAACGTGGGTTTTAGTCAGTAAAGGTCGTGAAGCTCCCTCCCTCCATCCAGATCAGCACTTGATGGTTTCTCCCTAAAAACGGGTACCTTCAGTACAAAGAAGCAATCTTGTTCGTTCAGTTTGACATCCCAGAAACCAAATAGATTGTTTTGGTAATAAAAACACCAATTTAATTATTTATCTACAGTTGTTTCTTTGCCATTGTGGTCTACAAAATAGTCACTTATTCTACCAAGAAGGTTGTATGTAAATAGTACGAACTTACTTAGTTCAGTCTGTCTGTGTGGTCGTCTCGGTCGATTGCAGGCCAACAAAGTTCTTTGACCACTGGCCTCGTTCACACAAAACTTTGTACACGAACTATCCCTGCAAGGCGTATTTCTGAGTTAATATTAGATGTCTGTAGACCTTCAAGGCTTTATGAGTGATAGATATACCGTAAAGAGTTTTGTAGTAATTTCAAATCTTAAATTGACGTGCTCTAGAGATTGGTTATTAAGATCGAAGATATGTAACCCTCGATTTAATCGTCTTAATATGAAATAATTTCTTTGATATTCATAAAATGGTTTGTCGAAAAAACTACGGATATAACTTCACTTTGGAATGTTGCACAGATAATATTAAACCGTAGAGAAAAACCTTTAGCGCTAATTTACTTATGAGAAGACTGTCTTACATATACTCCCGCCTTCTATTTCCATATATGTAAACTCGCTCGATGATTGGAACGCAACCAACTACAATCCTTCCTTATTTCTTCTATCAATAAAATAGCTGGCCTCTGTGGTTTTACCCACGTCTTTGGTAACTGCTCCGCTCCTAATGGTCCACCTTCTACAACTAAAAACTACTATAAATCATAGAAATGTTTATTTATTCTTTATTTTTAAACTTTCAGTCGTTTATAAAAGTTAAAACTACCTAGCTCTACCGCTAGAACAAACTTGGTCTCCGTATTGACCGGCTAGGGTCTTTGACCAGCGTTCTCATTGGCCTGATATCCGAACATCGAACGGTGTAATTTAAATTATTTATTTATATTGAACAAACAATATTGATTCCTCCAGTTTTGTTCTTCAATGAATTTTTAATCTGTTGCGTGGCATAGTTTCCATTGTTTGATATAGTTTTAATTCTTTGATGGTGTTCGAATCATTTAGGTCAAAGTTTTCAATATATAATTCTTTAAAAAGAACCAAATATAGGAAACGAATATGCTAAATTTGACAGTTTTAAAATGCGTAAATTCAGAATAGCAGGTAACACTCACTGACAATTATACTCTCCATGTCCAATCTTAACTTTGACAATTCTGCAGACTAAACTGAATCTGCTGTTAATGACCGACACACAAAATTTACTTTTTTCTCTTATAAACGTGGGCCAATCTACTGTTACTCATTAAAAAATTACCGAAGATATTTAATGATGATGTAATTTTTCACAGAATAATTCAACTAACAATTTTATCGCACAGATAACGCCTTCACACACTCTTATCATTAAAAAAGTATACCTTTTGGCGTCACGGCGTTCTAAACTTCCGCACGACGCAGGTTCTTACCGAACACGGCAAGTTCGCTAAGTTCCTGTTCCGGATTCGTGCGGAGGATTCGCCCGGGTGTCGCCACTGTGCGGAACACCCGGAGGACACGGTGGAGCATACTGTTGAGGTGTGCCCCGCCTGGGCGGAGCATCGCCGTGTCCTCGTGGGGGCGATCGGCGGCAGCGATCTCTCTCGCCGGGCCTTGGTTCAGGCCATGGTCCGTAGCCAGGAGGGATGGCAGGCGGTCGCCTCCTTCTGCGAAGCAGTAATGCTAGCAAAGGAGGAGGCCGACCGCATCAGGCAGAGGCAACGGGGCGCTCGCCCCAGCCGCCGCCGGGATTCCGATCCCGATTTCCGGCCACCGTAGGCGCGGGCTTGCGGACGGCGTGCAATGGGTAGCACGCTGTCCGATCGTCCGGTAACCGACCGGACCGAGCCCAAGTCGTCGACGGCGCGTTCTGTTCCCGCGCGCCTCAAGGAGCTGTCAGCAAACCGTAGAGGCCCAGCCTGCTAGCTGCAGGCAGGCAGGGTCGAAGCCTGCCGGGGCCAAGGGCCGTTTTCTGAGAGGAAGGCTCAGCCCCGGCACTATAGGCAACGAAGGAACGGGGTAGGTTTTTAGTCAGTAAGAGTCTGACACTACTTCCCGCTCCGCCCAAGGGCGGGATTTGTCATTGGATGATTTTACCTACCAAAAAAAAAAAAAAAAAAAAAAATACCTTTTGGCGAAAAATTATATAAAATTATTTAATAATTTCCTGGCAATCTTGGAGCGGAACAAAAATCTTGATGTAGAGCTGGCAGCGTCGAATCGGGAAATTGATACCGACGAACGTTAAAATTTTATGCTGCAGAAAGACGGATTGCTTGTGCAATGTTGCTTTTACGTAGATAGATGAAACTAACAGCATTTTTTATAATCCTAAGAAATATTCTAGAAAGTCAAGATGAACAAATTTTTCTCGACTAATCTAAATCTTGTAGCGGTTATAATTAACGTCATGTCAAATTCTTGAGACTCCAGGTAAAACCAGAACCCGGCACTTCCATCTGTTGCCAGATTTAGCTTTGCAATTTTATCAGTCTCGACTCTCGTTAGTGATTCTAAATCTGCAATGTTCTCATCGTTTATCTTTAACCATAACGCTCCATTTTCATTCCACAAATTCGTTCCTTCTTACAAAACTTCGCTTTCACGCATGTTCATATAGTTTTCATCGAAGCTCTATGTAAATAAATAATGCTCGGCGTCTGGTTAGTGGTTATCTCCCGAAATAAAACACTTGCACAGTCTTGGATGAGTGCTAACGTCACTCGCCCACCAGCTGGTCGGTACTCTAGTTAGAGATGGGGGAATCGTCTGTGACGTCATTTGCTGTTGAGCTGAGATTTTAAAACATTTCAACTGTGCCTATTCGATAGATATAATGCTTGGTTCTGGGATAGAAATAATTCCGCTTCCAGTGCCCACTGTCTGCAGTGCATTCTTGGTTCAAATGGTTACTCATCATCGTCTTCTTCCCATTGATAAATTGAACTTTGTTATTTTTGGTTTAGTCGTGACTGAAGCATATCAGAAACTTTCTTATAATATTATATAATGATAAGCAATTTCTAAATCATTTAAATGTTTAGTGTTTCTAATAATTTGTACGCAGCAATAGTCAGTACAGTTACATAGAAACAGTTCAAACTCATAATTGAGAGCGCCAACTGTTTCCTTTGCTAATTTAAATTTATGTTTCTGTGCGATTTCATAATTTGTTTCCAAATTGAAATAGTGTTTACATCATAAATCTAGAAACATACCAGTTTTGCCTGTATTTACAAATTGATAATAATGAAATATAATATTTAAATTAAAGCATTGGGTCATTCGGTCTGTTACGGGTTACGATTACACTACTAAATCATTTTTGTAATACAGATCCGACACAAATGTTTCAAAAAGATTTATTACATTCAAATCTTTCCGATCATCCAGCGTGATCAATCTGTCAACTCTGTCCTACTTGAGACATAAATAATCTCCATAAAATATTTTCGTGACACTCACTTTTCCTCTAAGTCTACAGCCTCAATATTATAAGAGTATTAGCTATACTTCGAAACGGGTTCCTTCCAAGCGAATGAACCGATATAGGTATCCAAGATACTATTCTACTAAACATTCCATGCTTAGCACACTAGGTCTCTTGAATTCCAATATCTTCGTTCTCGATATTGAATAAGCATTACAAGCCTTCGATTACGCTACACGCTATTAGGTTTTACTCCCCTATAGTATAGTAATATATCTGTATTCTTACAGATGTACAGCTTTGCACTTATAGGCTACCATTTGCACGATAAATGGCCCTTACCTTTTTGTTTCCCTTATTTTTCAGGCAAAAAGCGTTATATTTCTGTTTATATGTAACTGTACTGACTATTGCTGCGTTTATTTATAACTGATGTTTCAACATCATGTACATAATTTTTATTATACGTTCGAAAATTCCTGTCACCTAGTCTAATTAAAAGGATTTTTATTTAAGTAAGGGTTTTATTTTTTGTTCATGTGGGAACATGAGGAATTAATTCTATGTCATGGCTTTTAATTGCTGCTTATAATTAATGCATATCGATTCCAAAACTATTTGTTTTGTCTAAAAAGTAGGAAACTTGATGTTATAAATTCTGGCTATAAAATAATAATGTTGAAACTGTTCTGACAGGTTTTCCTAACATTGTCGATTAGCTTTTATAATAATAGGAAATCTTAATTTATGTGAAATTTTCTCCGTTCCTTAAATCATAATTTTAATTATTTTAGTGTAGATACACAAAAGCAATGTAGGCTAAAATTTATTAATTGGCACTTCATTATTATTATATTGAAAACGTCAAGAACAGAGTTGTTTACTAGAATTTAAAACCTAATTAATGATCATGGTGCTGCTTGACCTAATCTTTCTTTCAGCCAATTTTCAGTATGTTTGCTTTCAAAATAAATACTTTTCTACTCATCTAGGTTTGCGACCAAATATTGAAACTGCTCTTTGTTAAACACTTTTCCTATAAGAATTCGATTCCGTATAATAGTTTTGGTTTTGTGAATATGTTCACGAGGACGTTAATATTTACACCAATTAGGCGTAGATTTAAAATATTGTTGTATTGTTTTCTTTCCTTTTTTCCATATTTTACTTCATAATTGACATTATTCGTAAATAGGTATTTCTAGTGTCACTACAGTCGAACAAATTCTGCAACATCTTTTTCATCCAATCGATCATTACATTCGTTGAGCCCACTTAAATTAGTGTTACCTTCTTAAGTTATTACAACATTCTTGTCGAAATTCAACCTTCGAGAACCTAGAGCTTCTATTAAAACAAGTTCAGCTTTAACGAAAGTTATATATAATATTATACTAAATACCAGAAATACTCTATTGCTTGTTGCGTCGCGGTTCAAGCATCAATTTGAAACGTCGAACCAGATTCTCGCACGAGTGTACGTGAGAATTTAAGACCGAGTTCACTATGCGGGCTTACATGTAGTCGGACTAGAAAATTACAAGGCTGTTTTGTTTAGGATTTGTTTCGTAAAATTGTATTTTCAGGGATTATACTACATAGTATATCATCTTTCTGTCCTTGTGTCATATAGCTTGAGGTTGACGACATGCGTTCTTTTCTTCCATTCTTCCTTTCTTTTTCTTTCTTTCGTATCCTTGCCCACATATTGCATGTTCCTCCCTCAGTATTCACTAAACAGTCATGTGAGTGATGTATGTGATAAGATCGTCATTGAAGTCAGTATAATTGTTAGCTTGACTAAAAATATCATCATTATCATCAAAGCTCTTCATTGCTGAGTAATCCACAGACATTTTCAATTCACTAAACCTCTTGCTTTTGTTGCTCTGTCCTCAATTTCAATAGTATACCAATGACACTGCCTTGGGTGATGTTTCTAAGCATCTGTAATACCTTGGTAAAACAGCTCTCAAAAATTTTCCACTGGAATTATCATATATCATACGATTTCAATGTTCGAGCTGTCTGAACATAAACCTTCCAAACAAGTTATGCGGTACCAGTAAAACCACTGTCTTACTCTCTAGCACTGATTATATTATACACTACAAAATGTCTCTGATTCACCTGGGCACGATATCATCACAGCCCTGACATAGTAATGAATCAAACACCGTGTCATCTGATAATTATGTGTAGGGCTGCCAACCTACCTTGGCGTCTTTGAATATTTCATGAGTTAATGATAATTTATTCAATTTATGTTTTACTTAAGTTTTACTAGTTAAATGTAGGTGGAATGACTCCGGGTTTAAAGGTTCTTAAAGCTTTATTTAGGCTATGGGGTTAGCATAGCATAGCATCAACCTTATAATGTTCCCACTGCTGGGACTCAGGCCTCCTCTCTATGAGAAGGAAGGGAGGCTGTGGATTTGTTTGAAAGAATTATCATGACCCTGGAACGCAAAAAGTAACAGAACGAACATAGGTGGATTTTTAGTCTATTTAAGGCTGACACGTTCTCTCCCTCTACCAAGAGCGGGAGAAGTTATTCAATACCCACCTCAAACATTTTGTATCTCCGGTGTGGGCACCGACGTTGCAACAGCAACCGAGGGCCCAGCTGAATGCGTGCCAGAGGGTCATGGCAATACGCATGGTGCGAGGGTACCGAACGATTTCCCGCGAGGCGGCGACCCTCCTTGCTGGCCAACCGCCATGGGATCTGGAGGCAACAGTCCTTGCACACATGCACGATAAGCGCATGGAGATGCAACGCCGGGGCGAAATTCCACTGCCGCGACAAGTCGAGGCATGGCGGACAGAGCTCCGGCGGGATCTCATGGCGAAATGGCGTCAGCGACTATCGCAACCTCGTTCGGGGCGCGCCACAATAGGGGCGATAAGGCCCATCCTTGAGGCGTGGCTGGAAAGACCTCACGGCGCTCTCAACTTCCGCACGACGCAGGTGCTTACCGAACACGGAAAGTTCGCTAAGTACCTGTTCCGGATTCGTGCGGAGGATTCGCCCGGGTGTCGCCACTGTGCGGAACACCCGGAGGACACGGTGGAGCACACTGTAGAGGTGTGCCCCGCCTGGGCGGAGCATCGCCGTGTCCTCGTGGGGGCAATCGGCGGCAGCGATCTCTCTCGCCGGGCCTTGGTTCAGGCCATGGTCCGTAGTGAGGAGGGATGGCAGGCGGTCGCCTCCTTCTGCGAAGCAGTAATGCTAGCAAAGGAGGAGGCCGACCGCATCAGGCAGAGGCAACGGGGCGCTCGCCCCAGCCGCCGCCGGGATTCCGATCCCGATTTCCGGCCACCGTAGGCGCGGGCTTGCGAACGGCGTGCAATGGGTAGCACGCTGTCCGATCGTCCGGTAACAGACCGGACCGAGCCCAAGTCGTCGACGGCGCGTTCTGTTCCCGCGCGCCTCAAGGAGTTGTCAGCAAACCGTAGAGGCCCAGCCTGCTAACTGCAGGCAGGCAGGGTCGAAGCCTGCTGGGGTCAAGGGCCGTTTTCTGAGAGGAAGGCTCAGCCCCGGCACTATAGGCAACGAAGGAACGGGGTAGGTTTTTAGTCAGTAAGAGTCTGACACTACTTCCCGCTCCGCCCAAGGGCGGGATTTGTCATTGGATGATTTTACCTACCATAAAAAAAAAAAAAAAAAAAAAAAAAAAAAAAACCTCAAACATTTTGTATGAATCAAGACAGTCAAGAGAAGTGCAAGCAAGAAATACATAATATCCGGTCCCTACGCAAGTAATATTCTTTGTAATTGCGTGAGTAATAACGTTTCATAAAATAATAATTATACTGTGGTTTTTCGAACGAGAAGAGATACTTATAATGATTGTTATTATGATTAACTCAGGTTCTTAGTAAGCAGTTTATTATCAGGTTTTTTATAATATTACCATTACTGGCATTGCAATTACAAAATACTCGTTGTACAATATAAAATAGGATAGTTTGAACAGTAATTCCATGACGAAAAAAGAAATACCGGATCATTTATAGCATAGAGTATAAACTAATATGCTAGTATTAACTAATTATTAAAAATATAAGGGAAGGCAAGTGACTAACAATTGATATCCCATAATGTAAGTAATGTTCTGTAAAAATGTTTCTAAAATCAACATCAGACATTGTAACTGTACATTTGTATTAAATTTTTCTTTTTTTTTTTGTCCGTTCGCATGCATTCTGTAGCGTATCCCAGTTAGAAAGGGAAACCTGTTATTAGCCATGGATTATTGTAAATCACTGACTCTGTAACATATTTTGTTTATCGCTGTTGGTTACCTAAATAAAATAAAAAAAAGAACATTCCAAAATTTCTGTCATGTAAGAACCTTACCTTTTTTATGGTAGGTAAAATCATCCAATGACAAATCCCGGACTTGGGCGGAGCGGGAAATAGTGTCAGACTCTTACTGACTAAAAACCTACCTCGTTCCTTCGTTGCCTATCGTGCCGGGCCCGGGCCTTTCTTTCGGAAGCTGACCCATGACCCAAGCAGGCTTCGAACCTTTAGTTTTCTGTATTGTCTACTTCGTTTCATCTTTGCGTGTCCGTCCACGAAGCCATGACATACAATACAAGTTAGTATTGCGTCGCCATTATTATTGAGATGTTGTTTCTAATTTGCTTGGCTAATAGAACTGAGGTCAACACTATTATTGAAAGGTACCCGTATCATCCGTGTTGCTGGTGATGATTCATTTGTCCTCGGGTAGTTCGTACTGTTTTGAGACGGGCTATAGTGAAACCTCAGGGTACGCTATAGGAGCTTATAAAGACTCATCAAAATTTCCTTTATAAATGTACCAGAAGCTTGTCACTGCACTATACACTTAGAAAGAAAGAAAAAAAGTTAATTAGTCAATAAACATAATCATTTTAAAGGAAAGATATGCGTCACATCCGTGCAGAACAGCCAACGCTCAGCATAAAGCTGTGCCCTCATGCAGAATGCGCTGAACACACAGCGCTGGTTTTCGGCGTTGGCCGCTGTTGACATAAAAACGAAAAAAATTGTAGATTAATTTTAAATAAAAAAGTAAGGAGACTTATATGAAGCGACAGCCCCATGGCGCGCCCATGTGCATCTCATAGATTTTTTACAAAATCTATGGTGTCTGTGGCAATTTGTTTAGACGCTAATACAAAAGTATTCTGTGGCTAAGTACTTACTGTCTTAACCCCACCTATGCTCCCTCAGTTGCCCTTTGCGTTCCAGGACCACGGCAACTCTTTCAAACATTCCTGTGGCTTGATTATGCCCCCTTGTAGGGATGGACGACGACCTAGAAAAGTTTGCAGGCATTCGCTAAATGCAAGTTCAGTACATTTCGATCAGTAAGGCGAACATAAATGTACTGTCCAGTAAATTACTTTTCGCGATTTCAGGTTTGGTCCCAGAGTATAAGTTGTTCGTTATAATGACTACAATCACGTGTATCAATTACAATTTAAGTATCGGTCACTAATTACCAGTCACCCTATACTAGGAAATTTTTTAATTAGTGCAAATACTTAAAGGGCTTATTAGAAAAGGTCTTGTTATTATTTAAGTAAAGTCTCAATAAATAATATTCATAAACAGCAAAGTTATGAGCGTTGGTTTATATCCCAAAATCACACTCAATTTATGAAAACATTGTACAGGTTATTGTTTATGAATGAAAAAATGTCAATAAAAATGGAAAAACACTGGGCTTAGTTTTTTCTAATAGTAGTTGTTATGTATGATGATTCAATTATGAATTTACCAATAATGAAGAAAATTCGTGGACAATTTTGGGATTTCGTTTTTTTTACTTTTGACTACACAAATATGATCAGTATCAGGTACTGATTGAGCCCCATTTTTTTGTGCACTAATTAAAAAATAGGGGTGTATAAATGGAAAACCAAAAATACCTGGTAACTCATTTTCAAACCTTTTCCAAATATAACGTTGAGGCACTTCCCAGAATCTATTAGAGAAAACCAGCAAAGCTGTCAGGTCATAGAACAATTACCGGTTATTATTCGAACTTGTCACGAACAGTAACCCATTAATTACCCGAGTACAGTCAACCGCAAATCTATTGTACCAATGGAACTACGAAAATCGCTCTTACAGTTACGAGTAAGAGCACTGTCAATGGGAGAATTGTAAGTAATAAATGCAGTTGATGGTACTGAGCTAAAGCATTTTGTTCTGAAGGAAATGTGTAGAAGTTTAACGGAGTTGTTATAACAAACGGCTTTGGTTTTAAAGTTTTGAGCAATAGAATGATTTTTTGTGTTTCTAAAAGTTATAGTCCTTCAATAAGGAATGGTATTATTATTCAGTTAATTAATTCTTATCGTGGGCTTGACAGTATCCTTGTACACTACTTTTGACATTTAACGCCAACACAAAGTACCTACCTACTAATAATTTTGTTAATCCTTAATTTGCGCCTTTATTCGGCAATAAAAAGTTTTTTCTTTCTTTCTTTCCATAGTCGGTATAGTAACTTAAATAAAAACTAATTTAATCAACAGATAAAATATTGGTGCAGTGGTCGAACGATTCGCTGCTGCTGCATTGCTGGTCGCAGGTCCGATTTCGGCACGGAACAAATATTTGTATGGTCTAAAGATAGTTGTTCCGTCTGGGTATCTGGTGTATTATGTGACTTTACACGTTTTTGAACACACCCACGATACAGAAGTAATTCCTGTATATATATACTCCATCTATTTAGTTGGTTAACTAAACGTAAACAAACTTGATATGTGTTTTTATTTAAAAAAATCGTATAAAGGACATACAAAGATTATTTAAAATTAGATAATTACCTAACATCGGCTCAGGTAAATAACTGATTGTTAACATTTTTAGATACAACTTTTAGATAAAAGACATGTGAAGATTGTTTACCTTTAGTTAACTACCTAAACAGATGGAGTATAGATTAGACTTTTTGTTAATGCTAAAAAGAATATATATAAGCTTAATCCTGCTTTTAAATAAAAATATACCTAGGGTCATGCAGGTATATTGCATTTTTAATATGCTCATTTTGGACTAAACAGCCATTACAATTCCTCTTCACTTGAAACAATGAACAAACGCAATGTGTTTATAGTTGGGCAGTTCTCTCTGTGCTTTGCAAATCGGCGAACCGTGAACCTCTTTGACCACTCGCTATAAACAATTAAAAATGCACACTCGGAAAAACACAAATAAATTTTTAAACTTTGTTTAAAATAATCCAAAAAAAATTGCACTTGCATGAAAACTACGCGACTCTATTAGCATTTTTACTTGCACTGAAAAATTAAAACTTTCAGTATTTTTTATAGTTGATGCCATTCATGCACATTTTGCTGTAAAACCCGAAAAATGCGTTACAGATTTTTTGCTGAAATGCCTTTTTGTACATTTAAAAATCCAATGCATACCGCAGTCTCTTCGTTTACTCTGATGCCCTTGTTTCAAGGTGGTAAAACTTCTTCATTTAACTTCTCTCGCTCCGGGTGGAGTGAAAGGGAGTGTTAGACTTTTACTGACTAAAACCAGACCTTATTCCTTCAGTTGCCTTTTGCGTTCTGAGACTACAAGTATTCTTTTCATACTTTTCCCTGTGGCCCTAGTAGACATCGGCTCGGCATCGGTCGCACGTGGAACACTACGCTCTCTCGATGACTCGGGTTTGATCCATATCGGACGAGCGGGCGGCGAGCTACCCATTGCTCGTTGTCCACAAGTCTGCGCCTACGTTGGCCGGAGATCGCTCTGCGATTCCCAATGAGCGGGGCGGGTTTTGTCGTGGCAGCTGGGGTGTCAGGATGTAAGTTCTCTCACTCTTGCGGGTGGCGGGCTCCTTTGCTATGATTAACATTACCGCTTCGCAGAAGAATGCAACCGCATTTCATGGAGCCATTGCCCAGAGCAATATTGTCCTTGTGAATACGTCCTGCTTACCGAAATCTCTAATAGCCACTTTGTATTGAGATCTCAGTGTCCAACTTATGTTTGGAAATTCACTAAAAAGCTTTCCAAACCCGAATAAGTACCATCTTTCATGAATAAGAATCAGAAAGTGTTTTACCGAACTATTTGTATGGACAAACTGTTGCCACTATAATCACTTTGGATTCCAATGCAAAACAGACGGCTAGCTAAAAAACTTATCATTGGCTCGCGTGCTCCAATTACACACGCGTATCACAGGGGTAGTCAACAGTTTTAGTATCAACTGTGTATCCAACAAAAGAAGTTGAAGTGTAATGCTAATCTAGTAAACATACAGCTGAAAGATTCAATTTTTATCGAAAGGGTTTATTTATTTAATCTTTATGTGACTAAATGTACTAAGGTGGACTTAATGCCTGAGGGTGTATTTAATATCGTGCGGATTTGCTCCGTATACGTAACCTCCGCATTTCCGCAAATGTCCTTTTCATACAAGTATGTATTGTAATGCGTACAATACACGCCGTGGGACCCGTTTTGTGTCTTAGGAAATTTTCTGCATGCAGAGCAAATCCGAATGTTATTAAAAAACAACCATAGGCATTCTATCAGCCAACCTTAGGTGGTGGAGAGGCTTTGGCAGGTGCATAAAAAGTAAATATTA
Organism: Leucania comma; assembly: GCA_958295575.1. Lineage (NCBI taxonomy): Eukaryota > Metazoa > Arthropoda > Insecta > Lepidoptera > Noctuidae > Leucania > Leucania comma. Next base: position 12,653,821 of record OY282477.1, on the reverse strand, counting down.
TTACAAATTTACGAAAGTATATGATAAAATAATCAGACATAACTAATGCAAAGCGTAGCATTTTCGTTTCAAACTGAACATTTTCTGTATTTATAAAAGCCAAAGTCCAGACTCACCCACTGACTCATCAACGCCCAGCCCAAACCCTTGGAACACCTAGAACGCTGAAATTTTGCACAGAGATTTTTTTTATGATGCATACAAAGAATAGGAAAGTATTACGCGGGCAAAGCCCCTGCCAAGAGCTAGTAACAAAACAAAACTGATAATTATTACTGTCAATTTGTCCTGGGGATAAAAATCGCCACGATAACAGCATTCTGGCTTTAGCTTGCACAATGGTCATCTTTTGACGTCGAATTTTTTACCTAAATAGTAACCTTGCATGTTGTCTTAAAGGGCAACCATAGAAACAAATACGAATTCCGCAACATATACATACTTGCACACAGCATACAGCAACATGCATATAGGGTTGCCACATACTTTCCAAAGGTTTGCGACACCTGTTCTAAACATGCGTACGCGCAGATCGTGACGCGAGTGTATTGACATGTTGATTCCCGCGTTTAATCGCGCGGAGAGATGCGTACCTACTATGCCTTATGTTAGATTTACGATCAATTGTCATGTCATTGCTAACAGGCAATTTATTTAACTAAGTGTTTATTGTTTCGTTATTTTTGTTGTCTTGTGTGGTCTTGAAGTAGATTTCCACATTGCTCGAGCATAAATCAGCCCAACAATAACTATCGGGGATCTCGCCGTTGAAACCCGCCGCGACGCTCTACAGTGCCTAAACCGTCTCTTGCTCAGCCCGGGCCGCTGAGCCTATAGTTTTAAATCCGTCCGTAATTAATGAATGTCTATCCAGCCTGTCCGTTACTGTCCTACCCACAGGACGGTACAGACCTCGGCAAAGGTCGACTTATGACTATGCGATTACGCGCTCGGCACACCACCTTAGTAGCCAGCCAGGACTGCGAGTCCGTTTAATCAGACGACAACCTCGTAGGTTGATTTGCGAAATACACATCATGACAAAAAAACTACTATCAGGCAGACTACCAGACACGACATACGTTACATTATTAATGGAGCATGCGTTTATGTTCTTGTACTTCATAACTCTATAATCTCTTCGAATCAGACCTAGTTGTCAAGAAATAAGCAATTGTAAGCCGTAAAAGGAATTTTGAGATCAGTTAGTAGGCAAGGGCAACACGTAAAAGCGATCTCTTTTTATAATTGTTCATTATATTACAATATATCCGGCTGTCTCATTTTTAAACGGAGACAGATACCCTTTATTGTATACCATAAAAGATTTAGGTATACCTAAATCTTTTAGAGTGTAACAAAGGGTGCTAAAAGTAAGCCAATGTAGGTACTCACTTCGTCAAGTACCAAGAAATGTCTGTAGTACCCCGAAGGTAGCGTACTTTAAACAGCCTCTGTAGAAAAAAAACCTGTGTAATAAAATAAATATTTGAAGACAAACAAAAACGTTGTTAACCCCTGGACCAAACGGCGCAAATAATCATCATTCCACAAATTACACACACTCGAACCTAATTTTCCTATTTACGTAACACGCTCCAGTTGTAAGTGTTCTCATGTCTCACTATATGCTGTAAGCAAATAATATCGTGAGACTGATAAGGGTTATCAGTCGTAGTGAACGTGGAAACTACCTTCCTTAAAGAGGTATGGAAAATGTTGCATTGATATCTTTGAAGTTATAATTTAACACGCGAATAGATAAGACTTTGGAAGGTTCGGTCAAATTCTCTAGTTCAAGTATCTGACTATATCTTCTTTATAGCGTGACTGGTAATTAGTGACCGATACTTAAACACGTGATTGTAGTCATTATAACAAACAACTTTTACTATGAAACCAAACCTGAAATCGTGAAAAAAATCTACTGATCAGTACATTTATGTTCGCCTAACTGGTCAAAATGTACTGAACTTGCTTATTTTTGTCGCGATTTCAGGTTTGTTCCTATAGCAAAAGTTGTTTGTTATAATGACTATAATCACGTGTTTAAGTATCGGTCACTAATACCAGTCACCCGATATGTATAGATTACTAGCTTGTGCCAGCGGGTTCGCCTGCGTGAAAGTAGATTTCTCCATGCAAATTGTGGACCCCGTTTCATCCTTTTAGGGAGTCAATTTTGGAAAATCCTCCCTTGAAAAGAAAACTTGTGTCCCAGCAGTTTCGGCTGTGCGTTGATATGTCAGTCAATCAGTTTCTATATATCTGTATCTATATAGAGATAAAAGGCAAAGTGACTGATTGACCTGACTCACTCACTGACTCATCAACGTCCAGCCTACCCTTAGAACTAGAACGCTGAAATTATACAAAGAGTTTCTTTTTATGCTGTACACAAAGAATAAGTCGGCGAGCTACCCTTGACTCACCGTCCGGCTACTAGAGTTACGTTTGGCTGGAAAAAGATGTGGACTTTTTCACCTTCCTCCAAATTACGCATTATATTCCATTCAACGCCAACAGTGATAAACAACTTTATCTCCATAGAATTAGGCTATCTCCTAAACAAGCATACTTTCAATATCACTAGCTAATATTAGTACAACCTTCAGCACAGGCAAGTAATTTGGACCACGTCGACGCAATGTTTACGAAAAAAAAAGGCTGACACACTGAAAATTCTTACTGCTTTGAAATAAATATCTTACGAGAAGACTCCCATTTTTGTATGATTTTCATAGCAGTTTTGTTGTTTATTCGTGCCTGTGTTCAATATGTGCATGATAATAAACAAAGCCATAAAACAGTCGACTTGAATTCTGTTTGAATAAAACAGAATCGAGTTTTCAAATAACTTGAAACGAAAATATTGCTGTAATATTTACTCGTTCTCATTCTATTGTGTTTGCTACCTAAATGTTATTCCACTATAATTTATTTTAAATTATCACTACATAGTATAAAACAAAGTCGCTTCCCGCTGTCTGTCCCTATGTATGCTTAGGTCTTTAAAACTACGCAACGGATTTTGATGAGTTTTTTTTTAATAGATAGAATGATTCAAGAGGAAGGTGTATAGGTGTATATGTATAATACATGCATAATATATTTAATATCACCATTGCACCCGTGTGAAGCTGGGGGGGGGGGGGGGGTCGCTAGTTCATATAATAATCAAAACACACTATTTAGGACAAACTAAAACTCACTCTGGGAAATGTCCGTAAGGAAAACCCAAAGCCCGTCCCCATGTGAACGAGCTCATATAAAATATATGAAAGCAATCTTTTATCGTCTCTTTAGGAACGCTGACCCATCCCTACGTGTATAAGGTGTCTTATAATAAGTGAAGATCAAAATTCACTCATCAAAAGATGCTTAATATACAACGTTAAATTTTGATCGTTTTAATCCCGTGGAGGGTCGATTCGGTACATGAAACACTATCGATTTGTAAAGATAAAATTAAAATTAAAAAATAAAGTACTTTTTTTCACTCCAATTAATTTACGCATGAACGAAATTAATTTCTTTAAGTAAACGTCAGCTGAGCGAGTTCAATGACCTGTAGGTAGTTATTACACAACTACCTACAAGGTCATTGACTCATTTACTTAAAGAAATTAATTTCGTACATGCGTATATTAATTCAATTTTTAGAAAAAAAGTATTATACTTTTTTATTTTATCTTAACAAATCGATAGTGTTTCATGTACCGGATCGACCTTCCACGGGATAAAATCGATAAAAATTTACCGGTGTATTTATTGAAGTTTACATAACGGCAGTGTTTCAGTAGCGTATGAGTTATTCCAACTTACTAGGGTGGGGTGAAAAATTCTCGGCCTGACCCAGAGATAGTACTCCAGTCAGCAAATTTTTCTTTTAATTCTGGGAAGTGCTTAACATCGAATAAAAAAGTTGAAAGCGACGTAGATGACTATTTTCATAACCTTCCAGACTCACACTTCCGGGAAGGAATTGTGACGTTGGAGAAAAGCTGGACCAAGTTTATTGAAGTTAAGAGAGATTATGTAAAAAATAAAATCTCTTTTTCACTGAAACTGATAGTCTTCCACTATCAGACCGAGAACTTTTCACCCCGCCCTCGTATATAAATATTATTTGGAACAGTGGCTGCTGGCCCCTGTTCCAAATAATATCGTTGTCGACTATCGTTGCCAGTCTCTGTCTAAGCTATCAATAGAATCTAGAATTTTAAACTTGTCTTAAATTAAAATTCTTTTCAAAACAAGCCAAAATTATTTTTCTATCAGTCTGCATACTGTAACGTTACTTCCAACAAAAAACGAAGTATTGGAAAGGTCACAATACTTTTTTTTTAGTTAAGAGCGAGACTTGTAAAAACCCACGCGGTAAATTTTTCAAACATTCCCACAGCAACCTTCTAAATCTAATTAGCAAATTCAACTTATCATAATTAAACAACTGAAACAGCGGCCGACGTGTCTAAGCCACCGCACAGGGTCGCTAGTCGCGTTACGTCTCTTATGTAACAACCCTGGGTGACCTACATTGATAAATGAACTGCTTGATAGGAGCCCGTTTGACAGGAGTTAGTCGTCTTGGATGCTCACTTATTTCATTTTCTTTGTATAGACTGGAGACTATACACCGTTAAATTTTGGTCGTTTTAATCCCGCGGAGGGTCGATTAGGTACATGAAACACTATCGATTTGTAAAGAGAAAATTTAAAATTAAAGTACTATTTTTTTAAACTTGAATTAATTTACGTATGTACGAAATTAATTTCTCTAAGTAAACTTCAGCTGAGCGAGGCCAATGAACTGTAGGTAGTTAGTACGCAACGACCGACTTTTAGAAAAAAAGCACTTTATTTTTTGATTTTATCTTTACAAATCGATAGTGTTTCATGAACCGAATCGACCCTCCACGGGATTAAAACGACCAAAATTTAACGTTGTATAGACTGGTATGTAAGTTTCTCTTTATAAACTTTGAACACTTATTTTGTCTCTTTAGCGGTAAATTTTGGACAATCATTCAGTGTTGTAGGTCCAGGAGTTTGGGCTGGGCGTCTAAGAGTCAGTGAGAATCAGGACTTTGCCTTTTCTATATACAGAAGCTACTATTTGCCTCATCTAATAGAGGCTACTCCCGATGGTCACTTTAACTGTTGAATTAGATCAGCGTCGCGAAAGATATACTAAGTCATAATAACGGCATTGACGTAAAAGAAAACATTCTAATAAAAAAAAAAAACTGTAATGGAACTATTTTACCTTCAATGAAACCCTTGGTTTCTGGAAGTTTATCGAATTGCTGCCTTATAACCACGAATCGGAGCTAGCCAATCAAAGGATCCTAATAATTAACACGAAAACATGAACTTTCATTCAGAAACCTTATGCTACGTTTACACATGGGCCCAGCCTCGGCCAATCGACATCCCTAGCCATTTTGTAAGCGGAGAAATCCCCTTTACACAATGGCGCAATGGCGTTTGGCCGAGCCTGGGCCCACATTTTAACGTACATGCACTTATAAATTTTCTGATCTGAAAACAAAATTGTTTTTTTTTTGGTATGCCCCTAAAATAATTAACAGGCTAACTCAAAGCCAGTAAAAGACTTATTTATTTAGTACCAATGAAATGCGAATAAACCTGAATGTGTATGACTATATTTTGACGATATTTTCCCTTGCAGGGAGAGAACTCCAAACGAGGACACGAGGTACGTTGGTAGCGAGGCCGTGTACAGTGTTGTGGGCTTATCTATACCAATACTGCATGAATTGGTCGCATCTGCCTTCATACAGATAATATACATACAGTTACAAGCTGAGCTTGTGGAAGAATGAGATGAAAATGGACTTACTTACCTTAGATCCGCCGCAATTCCGGATCAGCTTTCTGAGGCCCTACCACGAGTTCTTAAAGAGATTCATTTTACTACCTAAACTGAACTGTTAAAATGATGAATGTATATAGGCGGCGCACGCCTGACATTTTATCACGTCACGGTAAGGCCCCAGGACTCTGAATCTTTTGATGTTTTTTTTTTTTATGGTTTTCATGTCAGTGCATGCTTTAAATGCCGAGAAATCTTTTTCTGAGTACAGACGGAACATTGAACCTAGACGACTCATAAAGATGGTGATTCGGAAATGCCTGGATGAATCTAAATGTGTTCATCGATTTATTCATCTCTTTCTTTTTTCAGGTTGCTTTTATTTTTGCAATTTAAAAGCTTGCTTACTATATGTGTGTTAACTATATGTTGCAATTCCTGTCTTCACTCACGTGGCATGCCAAGCCTATTTCACTGTATTTTTGCATCCTTAGTAAATTTAGGGCTCCAGTCGCGTTGAGGGCGGGGATAGAAGTGAAGGTTTTGAAGCACTGATACACCAAGTTAGTCAAAGTATTGTCTTTATTTAGTTAGGGCATTTTCGCCTGTTACAGCACAAAGATTTTAAAATCTTATCAAAGGGGAATAGCAGAAGTAAATACAGCCATATCTGACCTGGCAGTCTCTTCAAATATAGTGTTGGTATACTACTATAGAATTCAATATATGTGATTGTAAAAAAGATAAGTAGGTAAATGATGAAGATAAAAATAATCTTATACACTTGTGATAGAGCCAAGATATTCTTGAATTTCCATTTCTAAAAGCACAAAAAAGACAAACCTTAGGACCAATACACTTGACCACAAAAGACGTTCAATTAGCTACTGCTATAAGGACGATTTCTAAATATTCATCTCATGTTTGTTTTAAGCACTGCATGACTCCAAGAATGTTTTTAAACACTTTTTTTTATCCACTTTCACGAAATTAGAGACGGTCCCGAAATTTGTGGGGGTGAAGGTATACGGGATCTACAACTGAATTAGCTGCCTATGCTGTTTCTTTGCAGCCAGATACCTACACAAAGAAAGCAATAGAACTGCTGCAAACGATTAAAACGCAGACTGAGGAGCGAGAGGTCGTGAGTACGAACCTTAACGCACTTTTAACGTAAACCCACTTCTAGCACAAATATATAAGGTGCAAAAAGACACATCACAAAGCCGACAAGATCTACCTACACATTCTATACAATCAAACTTATGCCTTGATCACACGTACCGAGTAACAGGGCGTGACGTAAAATGTTGCTCGGCCGAGACAGTGATGTAAGCAGGTTGCAGAGATAAGCGCTCGGCCGAGCACTTGGCGCTATGTTTAAACCACTGTCTCGTCCGTTTGATCGGTATGTGTGATTAAGGCATTAGAATTTGAATTTTCAAAGAAAGTTGCAGGGAAACGACAGTTGATGATCTCTGGTTTCCCTTCAAAACGCATAATAACGACTGTTGATTGTGGTGCAAAAAGTCACTCGACCGTAGTGCGGGTTTTTTAAATATTTAAATGTCATAAACTAGATCTTGACTGCGATCCCATTTGATGGTACGCAGAGATGCAATCGTTGATTGTGAAACGCGGTTAAACACGCAAATTATGTGTATAGTTTACCGGTGCAGGAATTGCAAATACTCCTAGTACTTAACGTCAATTTTTTTTTTTAATTTTTACCTTCAGTATTCCGGTATCCAGAAAGTTTCCTATAAGAAAATATAACAATACAGCTAGCGCCTTTTTACAGAATCAGAATCACAATGTCTTTATTGTGGGCATAGGTTTTTTACAGGTGGTATGACTTAGTAATAAATTACAGTTCCATTATGTCCTGCCTATTAGACATACAGCAATAAATTACGGATCATACTAACATACATTCAAATATTCAAAATTAATAAACAGTCTGTAAAATATTTTGGTTCTTGATGAAATTTACTGATAGTATATGCAGAATGTAATCCTCGTTGGAAAAACTGTTTTGGGCAGTCCCTTTGCAATCAGAAGACTGGCAGTATATCAAGAGACTTAATGTTTAAAAAAAAAAAACATATTTTTGTTTTAAACTATTCCCCATTTATAAGTGCACCCCAACATTTGATAGTACCACAGCCGCGACAGTTTCACCGCCGTGCTTCCCATGGCATGGCATGATGGCATAGTTTCGTGCCAATAACATAGTTTTATCGCGACTTTCTTTCCTCCAAGCCGCCATGCTGCGGTTTGACGAAATATTATGTTAATGTCGCCGATTGTGGAAAATATGAATTATTTTTATGGATACATGGTTATTTTACAATGGGATATTTTAACTGTGCATCAAAAATGTTATTCTACTTCTACACTAAAAAAAACTAAACACCAAATATAATTGAACTTTTTACAATATTATTAAGGGACTTCGGGCACCCCGACCCGACAGACAGGTTAGGTTAGAAAGAGATGGCGGGATCAAGTGAGTGAGCGAGCCGAGCGAACACATACCCCGCCATCCCCTTCGTGGTTATTTTTTGAAACCACTGAGAAGTGCATACTTTAGTACACAATCAATATTTTGGAAAACAGAGGCATATTTCATAGTAAAAAAACAGGAACAAATTGAGGAATAGTTAAATACTACCCTTTTTAATTACCTTCTTATAGTTTTCCAGTATTAGGTATCAATCAAAGACGCGATTTACACAAGACTGTCATTTGCCGCACAAGGAAACGGTAGCTGACGTCAGATGATCTCTGTGTTCTTGTCCAGATAACTTTTAAGTGGAACCGTTGGAAAAACTTGTAATTCTGTTTAGGGATTATTGGAAAGATTTGAGTGAAAACAAAATGGCTTCTTTTGAAATTAGAGCAGATACTTTTAAAAAGTTTTGAACTTTCTGATCATGAAACCTATTAAAAGTTCATGGTTCTCATAACACATCTCAGATTAGGTAAAGCTGTATCTAAAAACCTTGATCCAGCATAAAATTCTCATTTTACTCCAAATAAGTATTGAATATGTTTTTTCAAAAAAACAAGCAGCAAAAAACATATTTTCATCCCGGTTTAATTGTCTGCGTCCATTTTATGATTTGCGGAACTGAAACCGCGGTTTTCTGTTATATGCACGTATCCAGGTCGACTTTAAACCTGAATTTTCAATATTGCACTGTTCAAAATTGACACACAGGAAATATTTTTAGTACGTTATGTTTTTTTTTTTTTTTTTTTCGGTAGGTAAAGTCATCCAATGACAAATCCCGCCCTTGGGTGGAGCGGGAAATAGTGTCAGACTCTTACTGACTAAAAACCTACCCCGTTCCATTCTTCGCCTTGGTCCCAGGGCCCCGGGTGCCATTTTCACATACCCTTTGACCCCAGTAGGCTTCAGCCCTGTCGGGCCCCTACAGTTTGCTGACAGCTCCTTGAGGCGCGCGGGAACAGTGCGCGCCGTAAACGACTTGAGCTCGGACCGGTCTGTTACCGGACGGATGGACAGCGAGCTACCCATTGCCCGCCGTCCGCGAGCCCGCGCCTACGGTGGCCGGAAATCGGGATCGGAAACCCGGCGGCGGCGGCGGCGTGTACGCCGTTGCCTGATGCGGTCGGCCTCCTCCTTTGCTAGCATTACTGCTTCGCAGAAGGAGGCGACCGCCTGCCACTCCTCCTCGCTCCGGAGCATTAGTACGTTATGTTACTGTTCGTACAGTAAGTAAGCTTTTGTGGTCTGAGATATAAAAGCTGCTGATTTGTTTGAAAAAATATTTCAATCCTACATATAAAACAAAATTTCCCTCTGCCTGTCTTTTATGATAAAATGATATTTACCAATTTTGCAAAAAGTGTTTAAAAACACTTGTCCATTTTTTCGTCTGTTTGAACTAGATGGTGTTTCCTAACTGTATACTACCCAGAGAAGAATACCAAAACATACTCAGGTTAAACTCAGAAAATACTTAACATATTTTCATGCAGTTTTTACCAATATTAGAGAAATCCCAAAAATTTCAAAGATATAGAACAACTGTTCGAAACTGGAGCGGACCACCAGTTGTAAAAGAAGTTTAAATTCGATAGCAAATGAAAAACTATCGTGTAAAACTGCAGTCGATGTAAAAATAATATTGTCAAGTTCCGCTACTATACTTTCAGATTACTCTAACTGTTACTAACTGGACAGCAAACTGAAATTGAATCATTACGTCCCCACCAGAGATATTACGAACGTTGGATTTCGATTACTATTTCCATTTGATTTTGCACGTTCAATTCCGATTTCGGTTCCGATAAATTTTAATCGGAACTTATCGGAAATTATTTCGATACGTATTCGGAATGCTGTGAATTCGCTCTTCATTTATACTTGTCCGAGTTTTGGTAGCCGAATGGTAACGGCCCCGACTTGACGAACGGCGCATTACTTTGTGTTATTTCGTCACCACTGCTCTCAAAACAGTGAAGGAAAACATCGTGAGGAAACTGGCATATCCTAGAACCAAAAAATTAAAAAACATAAGACATCCACCAACCCGCACAGGACCCGCGTGGTGAATTGCGGCCCATTCCCTCTCCTAGATAGGAGGCCGATGTCCCAGCATTGGGAACATTAAAAAGCTGATTATAATTATGGTATTATTATACGAGTTTATGAGTAAAATTTAGCGCTACTGCCTCCGATTTTATTTCCGATTTCCATAAACCAAATTTGAAAACTCCGGTTTCGAATTCGGTTCTAATATAGCCACTTCTGTTGCACTCTGAAGTAGGCGCTATTAGGATATTTCACGATCCTACCATTCCATATTGTAAATGTAGCAAGTTCAGTCACCACCCGTCGCATTTTTTGTCAAACGGTCTGTTCAGTTTTTATTCTACTTGCTTATCCTCAGTGGAAAAAAAAAAACATTTCGTCAGTCTTGTTACTTTCTGGCATAAATAACAGCTTTACCTTCAGCCTTATAGACTACTGAAGATTCATCTAGGCACCGAAAATTTTGTCAAAACGATTAATTCCCCTCCAGTCGACTTCTTCTCAAAAGTAAAACATATTATTTCCCCCACAAGCACTTGAAGTAAATTCCTTTCAATTAAATCGATATATTTTCCTTCCACACCTTAAGCAATCATCCAAGGTGCTGGAAGCACCGGAAAATAAATAGTCAACACATTCGCGGAGTCGCAATCTGTTTTCCTAGGACCGCACTTCAATATGCCGGGCGCACTGTTTGTGCCTACGCCTTCGTAAATGTAAATACAACGAGGTATCGGAATCAATATTTGGACAGATCGTTACCGGAAGTTGAAGATGACCTTGTGATATTCATTGAAAACTGGATGTCATCGTTGTGTTTATTTTAGTTATGGCGAAAGTAAGACATCAAGGCTCATTCAATGCGTTGTCTTATACCAGTTTAGTCAAGGTATGAGGCTGATAGAAAATTTTAACCAGCTTGTATCTCCTTAGCAGATTTATACTTGACTACCATCCAATGGTTCACGGCCCCGACTTACGAGTTGCAGGACGTGGGTTCAAACCCAGGCACTAGGCAGGTGGCTTTTTTGTGTTTTATCAACACTGCTCTCAAAGCGATACAGGCAAACATCGTGAAGAAATCGCTATGTCCTAGAACAAAAAAAAACATCGAATACATGTGACATTCACTACCCCCACTGACGAGAACCTGACCCGCAATTCACCAGCCGCTTAATTCTATTTTCTTCCAATACCTATAGAAAAATCTAAATCAAACTATGGTATGTCGATTGAACTAGAAACACTATCGGTATCTATAAATTCCACTTTGACTAAACTGCCCTGCCTGACCCCGCTAGCCACTCGATGTGCTTGCCCCACGCTCCCCTCATCGCTCGTAATTCTTTCCACCGTTCGACTGTCATTTAATTGCGTCAATTACTGTTAATCCTATTACGAGAGGCATCCACAAGCTCCGGCTTTTCATTTGTTTAAAATTTTACTTTGATTGCGTTTAAATCAAAGCATTTGATTGTGTGATGAGTCTATTGATGTAGTTTGTCTTTGAATGTTTGTTTTGGTATTGACGTGAAGTTTTTTTATTTTATTTGGATGCAACAATTTGGTAACGTTTATTTAAAGAATCTTTTCTCTCTATTCTTCAAACAGAATCTCTTCTATATTCACTTAATCAAATCTAGTTGAGTACCAGTATTTTAAAGAGCATATTATTTATTTATTTTCTGTTTTACACGACTATCTCTGTGTCTCATCGGTCATAATTTTACCAACTAGAACCAACATTGGAATATTTATTTATACCACCAACATGTCCCAATTTGTATCTAAAGTTACTACATTATATGAATTTTTCAAGCTCTAGCGAAATCACATGCGTTCAATTCAATCAAATAAACTGTGAATATACTCGACTATTTGGTCTCGTAAATCTCTAGAGATATTATGTATTCTTCCGTATTTTTTATGTAGCTGGTTGTAGCAGTCTTAAGCACCCTTCTTGTTTAGAATTCCCTTGTAAAGAACCCTTAACCGATAAAACTGTCACCAACAAAACGATTTGCGGCTATTTTCCTGATGTATTCCGGAAAAAGTAACCCAGTAAATTGGATTTCGATGGACCGGCTTCCCGGAAAAGTACATTCGTTTTTTAAAGTGTAAATTAAGTTTAGGGCCCAATTTCTTTCAAAATTGAAGCGTTGAATGGATTTGTATACCTTTCAATGTAAGATTTAGACCAAAAATCTTGAGAGCTCAACAGCTTTTTTCTTGATGTGTTATACCAAATTCATATCTTCTATTCTGACAATCCAATTAATCTAACCACTACTTCTATCTAGCCGGAGTATATACAGGAGGAGAAAAATTTAAGGAGGGATATAATGCAATTGGCTAGTAAAGATAACTTTTGCAATTAATTTGCAAAAAACAAACCTGTGAAAATTCATCGACATATCCTTCAGCGAATTTCTAACATCACACAATGGAATTGTCACATACAATAACAGCTATTGACAGCCACTGACCTACAAATCGAAACCAGGAAATTAAGTGTCATGGCGACCGTCCAGATACGTATGGAGCTATGGAATGGAACCTTTTAGAAACGCTCGTGGATTCCTTAAGGCTTATAGCTTTTTGTGGAATATTTAGTATGGCAGTTGTGGGACTTCGGAGTAGAATTAGAATTTGGCACTACTGGGCCCTTACGTTATTACGCCTAAACCACTGAACAAATTACGATGATTTTTTAGAGATACCTGACCTTCATTCGACCGTAATGTGGCCGATATTTTTGTAGATTTTATCAATATTTTAAGAAAACACCGTTTTGTCTACAAAGTTCTTCTATTAGGTTGACAGTTAGGAAGTGTCTATAAATGGTTTAATTGAAGTAAATTCTTTGTGTTAAACAAAATTATAATTAGCTAAATAGACACCACGCAAAAGTGAGACTAAAAAGGTTTCTTTTGCTACGTATTTGACTCGTATGAAAACAAATGACATCATCTCGTCAAAATTCGCTTTGTAATCAGCACGTCCCTAACGCTTTACGGTCACAGTAGGTAGTCATGTAGTGAGGGTGCGACTCAATGATGCGACTAAACTGCCGCCCGGCTGTACCTGCATCCTCATTAGATTACACGACCGCACCGCCGCCGGCAGGCTAAGCCGACCCGTGACGCTCGATAATTGCACTTCGGAATACGGTTATGTGGCGAGATAACTGATTTTTTAAATTGGAAATTTTGTAAAAATGTGCTCTTTTACAAGCTTTAATTATATAAGGTATACACCACTATTTTTTAATTACGGCAAATACTTAAAGGGCTTATTAAAAAAGGTCTTGTTATTATTTAAGTAAAGTCTCAATGCATAATATTTATAAACAGCAAAGTTATGAGCGTTTGTTTATATCCCAAAATCTCACTCAATTTCTGGAAACATTGTACAGGTTATTGTTTATGAATGAAAGAATGTCAATAAAAATGGAAAAACATTGCGCTTAGTATTTTCTAGTAGTAATTGTTATGAATAATGATTCAATTATGAATTTACCAATAATGACAAATTTTCGTGGACAATTTTGGAATTTCGTTTTTTGTACTTTTAACTACACAAATATGATCAGTAACGGGTACTGATTGAGCCCCATTTTTTTGTGCACTAATTAAAAAATAGGGGTGTATAATTAAAGTTTACAAGCTTTAGATTAGTTTTACCTGTCCCGATGTTTGTGATCAAATCTTGAAAATTAAGTTTGATCCACTTCCCGGTTACCGATTGAGCTGCAATTTTGCATACATGTGTAAATCTCGTGACAATGCAATATTATGATGACATGTAGCTGATCTGATGATGGAGCTGGAAAATGGCTATAGGAACTCAGAAATAAAACAATACAACTCCTCTGAGTTTGGGCTCGTTTGATTTGTATTGACGAGTATTTAGGTGCTAGATGGTAACCAGGGTCTGATGATGAAACTTGACGATGGCCATAGAAACTCGGTAATAAGCGCAATAAGATAACCACACCGTGTTTGAACTTTTTGGAGTGGTCTTGATGAGTATTAATTATATAAGTATATACCGCGCTATAAAAGCTTGCTGTAAAAAAAAAACATTTTCATTGAAAACTTGTTATTGCAATATTAACAATTATTGTAGTCAAATTAAAACTCTTCTCTTATTTATCTTCTTTTATACCAGGTAGGACAAGAGAATGAGACGAAACAATAAACGTTTTCATTCAGCGGGCAGTTCTATGATAGATCAGTCTGATTACGCAGAGCGTGCTTGACGTAATATCGCTACTCTTATAGGGTATCATAACGCACCCCTTAATTTAACTTCAGCAATACTTGCTTTATCTCGCATCAATGAATAGCTGAAACAATAACTTTTTTTCTAACAAAATTTATATCCCTCCCCTTGCCAGCCCTACATCTAGCTGAGCCAGCGTTAGATGAATAGCCCTTGAAGCCCAATGCCGACGTCTGGTCGACATCCGATGGTCGGTCGGCACTCGTGTGAAGTCGCGATGTGTACCTGAGACACTTCGACTTGTTGAAAACGCTTTTTATCTGCCTTACGATCTCATTTTTCTCCTTCATAGCTCATTTTTGCAGAGATCCATCAAAACACTTGTTTTTTCGTCAAATAATCCACTTTCGAAGTTGGCACCTTGAGGAAGTGCGGTGTCTACGTGAGACATTTCGACGTCCTAACGTTTACGCTTTTTATCTTTTTACAATCCTATCTTAGAATACGTCCTTCATGGCCCGTTTTTGATAAGAGATTTGTCATTCAATCTCAAATATTGTAACAATAAGTTGTAAACATTTGAGATGTCAGATGATGATTGGCATGCCAGATGTGAGATGTTTCGCTTAACCGCTGGGCCCTAGGGGGCCTCGCAACTACATATAGCTAAATAGTTAAATAAGTCGTCGATTGATACAATATTATCGGGATAACTGGGATCCCAAAGGACCATAGGAACTTAAATACGTACCTAGTCTTAGGGTGCCTTCAATTTTGCCGCGAAGTGCCGTCGCGTTGCTGTCGCGCTGCTTAGTTCATCCATACAAATTGAAAACGCGCGACTGCAGCGCGACAGCCGCGCAGCGGCCGTGCACTAGTTCATCGGTCTTAGTTTTTGTAAAAGTCTAAACATGAGCGAAAATCAGGTCGATAAATTTGTCGATGAGATTGATAACCATCCAGCGAATATATATAATTCTTTAATTTTGGCCATAGTAGCTTTTTACTTTATAAAGTTCGCATACACCGAAAAGCGGCAATTTTCTTAGGTTTCTTTTTTTCTTCTTCCAAAATCTTTTTTCGGTTTAATAGTATCGTTCTAATCGAGAAACTAAACAACACTATGATGCTCGAACATAGCGGTTCTAGTGCGGCGGCCGCGCTGCTGTCGCGCGGCTCTTTGTGGCTAATTTGTAGGCGGCCTTAAAAATAACGAGCTATAAATTGATATACCTTCATCTATAGAGCACCCCACGAAAAATATCCAATGTTTATAAAAATACGAAAACAACCTGTCGTGACTATTATTCAATATGATATACAGGTATGTCTGTGGGTATGTCAAAAGTTTTGTCTTTTGGCAAAGTATTTCTGCGTATCTATATAAGGTGTTAAAAAATTTACTGCAAGAATTTTGTCCACTTACTCGCCATCGAAAAACGAACACATCAAAAAAAAAAAATTTTTTTTTGAGCCTTTTTATATTTTCACATAAATAAAATAATTTAGTATAATATTTTTTTGTGCGCTGTACCCAGGGCTGCGCTTGAGGCTTGGGCCGCCATCGTACCGCTCGCGAGCGGCTTGCTAGCAGTTCCCCCGCCGCCCGCTACTCTTCCCGCAGCTCTCTCTACCCCTCCCGTCCCTTAGTTGTCCGAAATCCGTCGCGCGGTAAGGGTGTTTTCTTGTGTCATTACGGCGAATACGTGCGTTCGTGCAGTTTCGTGCTTTTAATAATGCCGTTTACGCACAGCGTTTACGTATTCCAATCGAGAGTACTTAGATATGATAATGTGCTACATTACGACTGGTTAAAGTTTAGCTGCGGCACGTAACCGTTACCGTGAACTGTATGGTGAGCAACGACGAGTGCCTGCTGTCCAAACAATCCTAGGAGTCTACCAGTGCTTTTAATAGTCCTATAGGTATAATAAAATATGCTATTTGTAAGTAAGCTCGATAATTTGCCAGTCCAAAGTCTGAGAAATGTGATAGAAAAATTAGAATCAGCTGTTTACGAATTTGCGCCGTCGCGTGTCGTGTCACAGGGGTGAACGACTCACGCAGACCTACGGCGGGGCGGCCGCGCCGGCGGCGCACGTGCGGTGTACAGTGCGCATATTCAATAATTTTGTGTGAAGTGAAAATATTGCATATCTCCGAAACGGGTTGTTATTTAAAAATCTTTTTTTCGCCAAATTTTTTTATTTGTAATTCTAAACCAGTACTTACTTTTCTTGCAGTTAATTTTTTAACACCTTATATATTCTTTTTTCGTTAATATTTTTTCGGTATGTCTTTGAATGAATAGTGAATTGGTTTTCCACTAGAATATGGATGCACATATTCTAATGTTTTGTAGTATTTGGCAGTCAGCAGTTGACCTTCTCGGCAAACTTCGCTGAGGTAGTCAACGCTACAATATTCGTAAAACTTCTCAGCTCCATTTTACCGAGATCACACTAGTTTCAATGATTCCACATATTGTTCAGTAGCGCTGACACTTGAGATACAAAACTACACCAATTTTACATCACAATATCCGCTTGGAATCAATTTGCGAATAATTGAAACAGACACTGAACACACAAATTTCGCCAAAAAAATAAATATTTTTAAGAGGACAGGATATTCGATTTTCTTGTACCTACGATTTTATGTTCCTATCTTTAGATCATTTATGGTATTACGTTTTTGTTTTGTCCTATTGATTTATTATTTTTTAATTCATTTTATTTATTTTTATCGCAAGCAGCGCGTCTTACAGGTAAGGTTAAGCTACCTAATTAGTAATTACCGCTAGTATGTACTTGGTAACATTTAATTGAGCATTACGCAGTGTGCGCCAGGCGTAAAAGACAATGTTAGCATTCGCATACAATTTGTATGATAATCAGGGTCAACTTTTATTTGTAAAAGGTGTTTATTATGTAATTGTTATTGTTTTGAGGTCACAAGTTAAATCAGACGTTTTTATTTAATTTTGCTTAGCCTTCGTTATTTGTAGTTATCAAAACTTTTTTGTACAAATAGGTCTATAGGCCTATATTGGTATTGCTATAGGATGGTGCGGGTAACAATACAATGTAGCCCTGTCCTTTTCTCTCATCTGAAAGATGAATATTTTCGTCCTGCTGTTATCCTACCCATACTATGTAAAAAGACCTTCATCAAGGTTAGGTTAGGCATAGTACGCGGCAAATAAGTTGAACCATTTGCAATGGTTTCGCGCAGCCCCCCACTTCGATTGAGACCCGAAAATCGGTTACTGTGCATTCAAGGTCGACCGCCATAATGTTTCAACTTGTGTAACGAAGAATATATCCAATTTTCGAGTCTCAATCGAAGTGGGGAGCTGCGCGAAACCATAGCAAATTGTTCAACTTATTTGCCGCGTTCTATACAAGCAGTTAATTAAGTACAAGATAAGCTTTGTAGTAATCAGTAGAATAACACCAATCCTAGTGGTAATCACAGTCCGTGATGAAGGTAAAGTTAAAGTGCTCGAGTAATTATTATGAGTAAATTAGCTCATTCCTACGCTATCTCGGCGCCTCGGCTTCATTCAATTACTGGTATCCATCGTGCTAGGGTTACTATGGTAGGTAACCATCAGACAAAGTGACATTCTGACATTCATTCTGCTAGCGATCACGATTATCGGAAAATCAGAAAATGTAGATTGACATACTGTCAAACCGCATGCGGACACCGGTGTCCGCACACCTATTGTCTTTCTATTGTGTCTCTTATAACGGTATTCAAAAGGTTAATGCTGTATACATAGATACCTACAACCTTATTTTTAGTATAATTATGCGAAATCCGAAACACAGATCTAGTATTTTTATGCAAAGAATCCATGTACAACATTTCATAACTGTATCATGAAAACTCACAAAGTTGTGCTTGTTATGCTTGTTATGTTACCTGGCTGTCCACAAAAACACATGGTCACCGGGCCACTAAGGGATTGTTTTGCTCCCACACCTAGCTGTACCCCCTGGCGCCTAATGCCCGCTTAGACCTGCTGTGTCCTGTGCTGTACTTAGTATCGGTAGTGTCCAACTTTTGACATTTTAAAAAATATTTTTGGGAAAAATTATTGGAATCGAAATAGTTTATTATAGTTTATAAACTATATTCAGGACTCGCATATAACTAAAAATAATGTTGTAAAGAATTTAGTCAAATTATTATTGACTCGACATCCATCTAATTCTCTAGAATTTGCGTCTGAGTACTCCATCTCGTTTGGTTCTTCAAACCCCATAGGTTACAGAAGAGCTGACGAGATGGAGTATTTTGTCGTGGCGGAATAAACGCCGGAGTATTTCTCGGATATATCCGACTAAGGCAGTTAAATCATGGTTTCTTTTAAATACTGCATACTTTACACATTGCGCGTTTAAATTATTTTACTTTTATATATACCTGTAACATATTAAATGTCATAATATTCGTTACGTAAAGGTAGACGTAAAGTTTGTATTATGATTATGAGTTAAATTTGTTGGTTTCACAGCGCTGTCGCTCAGTAACGAAGTTATCCAATTAGTGGTAACCCTCGCGCGTAAGGGTTGTCGTTGCCGTGTTTTTGGTAGAATACTATTTGATATGCAATTTCAAAAAGGGCACATGCCCAAATTCAAAGTTTTTAGGAAATTAAAAGAAAAACAAACTAAACGTTTTGTAAAGAAGTAGGTTTAATAATTATAAAATTTATTTTTATTATGAGTTAATTTTTGGGGCCAACTAGCAAAGTTAATTGAGCAAGCGCTATAAATCTGACGATATGACCTTTGATTCTGATAGCTTTGGGATTGCACTAGTGACATTGAGCAGCTTTGAATTGCGATGATCTTGAAAGCCTGAGAAGTCCAAAAATGTCCAAGTTTATTTAGAACATTAACTGATTTACTGTCACCCTGTGCCTCAGAAAGCACGTAAAGCCGTTGGTCCCGGTTGTCATTCGTAGATCTTTGACAGTCGTTACAGGTAGTCAGACCATCAGTCTATTTAAGGAGTATCGTATTGGCCAGTAACGGGTCGTGGAGGTTTAATACGCAGTCATGCTAAGCACGGATATTTACCCACATCCGGTTCGAATGGAAGCCGACGCCAAAGGGTGGGTGGATATTCGCCGTACGTTATGGAGATAATGCATGCTTATCTCAATTACGCAATGTACTCAATACTGTCTCTAAACATAATCATAACTTAGTTTGCCCGACGATGCTCAGCACTCAACCTCACAGCTAGCCACATCCCTACCAAACTTTACTTTTAAAAACCTCGTCACCGCATCTACAGAGTGTTATATTTATGCGGTTATTTCTCGGTGCGTCGCCGGCGGACGTGGCAATTTGCACCTCTCCCCCCTCTCCCTTGCCACCTCACGCTGGTGGCAAAGGGTGACACTACCATCGTCCTCGTAGCACCCTTGTGTTAAATGTTCTAGCTACTGCACGCATGTTTGTGTTTATTGTAAAGTTAGTAATTAAGAATGGAAGGGTAGGCTTCTGTGTACAGAATTAAGAGATCACCCTAGTTACCCATTTCATGTAATTGTTAGTTTCGCAAAATAAGTTTCAGATTCATAAATAAAAAAGTTCAAATAACGATATTATGATAATTTAGGTTTCTGAAAGCCTCAATTTGTATGACTGATTTCACTAATGCTATGTCCACGTTAGGGGGATTCGGCGAATATTCGTGTTATCGCGACAAATGTGGCCGAGTAGATCGTCGAATCGCTAAGTTGTGTGATCACGTATGCTTGTCGACACTTCACAGCCGCAGAGAAATGCGATTAATCGTTAATGCATCAACAGCACCGTTTATAATCGAATATCTAATACGCGACACGAATATTCGCGTGAGTATATGGCCATAACACAAAACAGAGACTAGAATAAATTAAAAAGAAAATGAAAGGTAGTTAATATCATTTCATTAATCAACTCCCAAGTAGTCGCTAGCAGACCCTTTTTACACCAGACTCATTACAACCACAAACATCATATACCAACCGAATTCTTCTCTTACAGGTAAAGAAAATGGCAGAAAGGGTAGCCAAATGCCGCGAAGAAGTATCCAAGAGCAGAGAGAAGTATCAGTCAGCGTTAGCAGAGATCACGGCCTACAACCCACGTTACATTGAAGACATGACGGGAGTCTTCGAGCGCTGCCAACAGATGGAAGCACAGAGGCTCAAGTTCTTCAAAGACGTGCTGTTCAGCTTCCACAAGTGCCTCAATATCAGTCAAGAACCTTCGTGAGTATTTTTGTGTTGGTTTTAAATTTTCTGTTTACCCCCTTTTTTAGTTGGGTAATCATCAAATAACTTTTACCGCTCTGCGTCGACTGAGAGTGTTAGATTTTTACTGACGAACCTTTAGAGGTATACGGAACAGAGTGTAGTCTCACAAACCTCCATTGAAAAGGACCAGACAGGTGTTGAGTCTGGTCCAGAAAACTGCCCGATAATCGATTTCAGACTGTTGTATATATTCTAATCGCACGAGGAACTCTGATATTGCAATGCTGAGTAGTTCCTATGTGGCGAAATAGATGTCGCTACAAACCCACCGGTTTTTCTTTGCTAGCTCTTTGCGTTCCAGGGCCAAGATAACTGAACGTTTCCGCAGTTCTCGTCTTGACCCCTACACATTCAAAAGAACGGTCTCCCGGTCGCGCTCGCGGCTCTCAGCGTGGAGTCCTGAGTTTGATTAATAAGGCGGACATTGTTGTATTGAGTACTTTTTCCGATACGAATTTGTTACAAGCAGCTCGGAGTTTTTGAGTCAGTAGTGTGATACCTCTGTGCCTCAGAAAGCTCGTAAAGCCATTATTCCTGCATCTGAACTGTCACTGGTCGTGTTGGATTGCATTCCTATCAGACTTTTCATCAAAAATCTCATCGATAAATGGCTCTCAATCATGCAAACTAATGTGGGTTCTGAAAAATGTATTATTGCCCCAAGTTGCTCATACCCAGCATTGAATAACATTTGTACCTACCATTTTTCAGATTACCCCAAATATACGAAGAATTCCACCATACGATAAACAACGCAGACAGCCAAAAGGACCTCAAATGGTGGGCCAACAACCACGGAGTCAACATGGCGATGGCTTGGCCACAATTCGAGGTAACCTGACATACATAGCTGCTCACACACCAGCCCGCATACAAACCCGTCCCACTGACAACGCAATGCATTACTTTCTATGAGTCTATGCGATTAGTGAGAGTACTCTTTGCATCTAATTAACTTGAATGCTTTTAGGTGTTGCATTCAGCCTTTAGGTACGGATTTTGTTAAACCATGAGAATTTTATACACTTAGATTGACGCCTGTTATTCCTGAAGGGGTAATCGAAGATTTATCTAAACACCCACATTGCTACACATGTATTATTATTTTTGTAAAACTGACATAGGCGATTACAATATGTGTTGAAATGCAAATTTGCATCTTAAAAATCATATATTCATATATAATTTGTCTCTTAGATTTAATATCCAAGCATTTAATCCGCTCATAAAAAAAAAAAACAAAAGACAGTGACAGACAATAAACCATGGTTTGATAAAAATCTGTAGTAGACAAGTTTAAATAGGCGTTAGTCGTATCAGTACGAATACTTAAGCATGTCTTTTTAATAAATGTCTATTTAATCTAAATTTTCCTTATTATTTATACAAATTACAGTATTTAGTTGTTTCTAATAATATTTAGATTTCTTCTTTAGAACCTGTAATAAATCTTTGGTGGTAGCACACTGTGAAAATATCGTAGACTTCCAACCCAGCCTTGTTTAGGTTATCTTTAGTTGATCTCCAAAAATTGTGGTCCAATGTTTATTTTAATTTGCATTCTTCCAACTACAATTTTCTCCATAACATCACTATGCCAAAAAGAGGGTTAATAGACCCCAACCGTCAAATGACAAAAATTGGTCCTTAGTCCCACCAATATTTGGTCCTAAGGTGTGCTGCCACTAAGCTTGTAGCTAGACCTTCAAACAATCCCCTTATCACAAAGCCCCCTAATAGCAAACACATAGCAATATTTAATCGAGATAAGACCATTTCAACACCGTTACCTTACAATAATATATACTTTTAAACGAATAATTCGAACGGATTTCCTTTGTCTGTGCAATATTTTAAAATTTATAATCGACCTAGAATAAGCGAATGAAAAGTATTTTTATCGTTTTGGGTCAAGTGCAGTTTAATTGCTTGAATTGTTATATTTTCATTAATTCTTAGCAATCGTAATGAAATTATTGTTGGTCACACTAGTTAGACGGAAAGAATACGTTTACTTATAGTATTTAATTAGGTACTGTTATATTGCAATAAAGTAATTTATAAGGTCATGATTTGAAACGATATTTTGAAATATGTTGAATTTAATAATATGTGTTTTAAAATAAACAACTATTCAAATAATGCTTTCATGATATTCGAACCCATAATGAGTATAATCATAAAGAATATCTGTATCTGAATTAGATATCAAATATGTAAGGTTTATAAAATACTTTTAAGATAAATTAGTATTGTAATAGTTGGTTTGCTTTTAATTCCATCCATAAGTGTACGGAATAGAAGTCAAAATCGTTTGAACGGACATTAAAAAGGTTTGTTTAAATGTCTGATTAGACATTTGTAAAATTTTATTGCGAATGGAATATAGACTAATATAAAAAAAAAACTAAATATTCCCACGGCGTCGCTCCAGTTGCCTTTTCCAAAAGTACTTAGTGATAGCGTAGCTTTTCCTCGATGTAATCGGATCAGTACTTCCAGACAATATAACAACAAACAAACATACAACTTTACCACATCTTTATAATATCACGTGTACTCAAGATAATAAAACGCAACGATTAACACAAGGTCGATACCCCGGAAACGGACCCGATACAAAACAAATACTTGGCGGAAGCTTCAGCAATGGTCGCCCGCATGATGGCGACCGCGCGACGACCCATCCCGCGACCGAAGACCGCGCCCTGGTCGCAGGCGGTCCGTCGGCTCCGCCTAGCGCTGCCGACCTTCTGCTTCGGTGTGGATGAGAAAGCTTCGAGCCGTGTGGCGCCGTCGATGACCAGTAGCCAGTGCTACGGAAGCAGCCGGTTCTATAGCAACCCGCTGATGGTACGACCACGGTGTGGGTTCGATAGCGAACAGGTGGGGTTCATACTTTGACGAGGAAAATTTTAATGGAAAGAAAGATCGAATTTCTTCCTTTCAGCTCGACTCATCAGCATGATAACGGAAAATAAACTTAACTCTATAACCGCCCGCGTTAGATGGGCCCGACAAATGTTTTCGCATCCTTTTCGTTTAGCGCTTCAATTCCTAAAGATGACAGAAGAGCTGACGAGATGGAGTAATTGTTCGTGGATGTGCAACCCTAGCGGAATAAACGCGAAAGTGTTTGTCCGACAAGGCGGTTACAGGGTTAGGACGTTGAAGTCAATCTGCTGCGCTGCGTGTTATGGGTTCGATTCCCTCACGAAACAAATATTTGTGTCTTGTGTATGTGAGTTTACATATTTATAAACGCACCGAAGATACAGGAGTAATTCCTAGTGGGGGTAGTTTAAAAAAAAATTTTATTGATGGAGGGTGAATCGAGTGGAAGGAAGGAACGTCTTTTGTACTTGAAATTAAGTCTAAAGTCAAAGTATTGATCACATGTGTGTTGTTCGCGAGTACAGAATTTTTAGCACGGTTTTATGGTCTGATGGTTGACAGTGGATTTTGTGGGTACTTGTAGAAATGAATTGGTTGATTGGATGAATAGAAACCTACAAATAACTTATTTCAAACCTTAGAGATTTCATAGGGTTGTTCAATATTTTTAGGAGTTGATATTTTTACGTAATGATAAAGAGACAAAACGAATTGTAAATATAAAAAAAAAACTTTTATATGAGTATTTCTCAAAATAAATGTACGTAACGAAATGGTAGTAACGAAATATTGTTACGAAATAGTCCTTAGATGTAACTAAATAGTAACCATAAGGCTGGTTACACATTGGCGAAATATTGTGAATGCTCTTCATTTATTCAATACGAAATATTTGTAAGTATGTACCCAAATACTTAAGGGGTTAGAAATAAAATAAGGGAGTAATCATTCATACTATTTTAATCAAATTATTTTTTTTTCCCAATCTTTTAAAAATGAAAACCTGACGTTATTTTAAACATAAAAAAACTTAATTAGAATCACTATCCATTAGCGCTTTATAAATTTCTTCCTTATCTTTGTAATAATTGAATTCTTTCCGAAACACATTTGGTTTGACAATCCGTTTTTTAATCTTTGGATCACATCGCTTTGGCGCGTGAAGATAATTATTAAGCGATAGAGGTTTAAGTCCTTTATAAACCACTTTCTTTTTTGTGTGTATATTTTCCAGTATTTCGTCGTTAAGAATAGTCAGTCCACATGTTTCGCCTTTGACTTTGTGAGTGCCTTCAATTGGTACATTTTCATTATTTTCATATTCAGTGTTATTTTTTGTTGCATTATTATTTTGTATTATAACATCTACATTGTCCAAATCATTGAAATTAAACTCCGGTTCATTAAATGACATTGCATCACTCATATATTTTTCATCCGTAGTTACAGCTTCGTCACTTATTAAATCCTCGAGAATTATTGGCTTTGTATTGATATCAGTTGTTGATCCTTCTTCCTCATGACTTTTTATTTCTTTACTTGGTTTGTCTGTTTCACCTTTTTGTTTTAATACATTCATTATATCAATTGGATATTTGTCTTCTTCCATATCTTTTTGTTGCTTTGCTGTTTTCTTCCCTGTTCCTTTTCCTTTATTCTTAAAGTTTTCTTTGCCTTGTTGTGTTTCGTCTGCCTTGAGGCATTTTACTTCAGTATCATAGAAAGCATGGTTTGCAGACATAAATCTTGACGAAGATAACAATGTTACTTGTTCTGGGGGTTGCCGTTTAACATTTTCCTCCTTTGATGTGTCCTGAAAATTAAAAACATGACATCAAAGTGTATTTAAAAATATTTTTTTTTATGATTGATTTTGAAAGGTATTTATTAGTTTTTTATTTGTGTTTGACCCTAAAATACGTCAAAAATCATAAATAAATCTCTTTTATATTTGCTCTCAAATGGACATTCACCTCTAAGTCTTGATCACTCTCTCTGTCATCTATCCTGGGTAAATCATTGTCCTCACTCCAAAAATCCGCATCTATCAGATCTGAATCACTATGATAACTTATACTGACATCACTCTCCGTCGTAGTAGAACTATTTATTCTTTTGAATCTTTTCGCTGCTGGTTTTTGTTTTTTCAAGGCTTGCGGTTTGTTACTGCATGATGCTTTTGGTTCTGATAGGGTGTTGGATAGAAGTTCATGTTCTTTAGTGTAGTAGCAATCACAGCAGATGTTTTTCTGGCAATCAAAGCAGCTCAGCAATTTATATTTAATTGTCGTGTTGCCATCCGTTACAATCTGATGCAGCTTCATTGTTCCTTTTATGGGAATAATATTTTCAGGGATATTTTTGGTCATCTTCTGAATGTCGTTTTCATTAACATAAAACATTTTTACTTTACTGTTAACCATTAAATAGTCATATGCTTCTTTTGCGTTGGTTATGTCATTGCCATGTGAAATATGATTGTCAAGTTGGCGCTTTAATGCCCCACCAACCCCGTCAGCTGGCCCTTTGCCGTGAGAGGCTTCAAAAAAATTCCAAGTTGCATATTCAAATCCGTATTCTTTTATATTATGTTGGAACAAGAAAAAAATATGTTTTTGGCGGTACTGAGTTGTAGGGCTATCAGAAAATATATGAATCTTTTTAATGGTAAAGTGTTGGCACAGTTTCATTATTGGATCCAAATGGGCCCAGATTGCTCCAGGACCATGTTCATTATTTGGGGATATGGAGCATATCGATTGGGGTTTCACATTTTTTCTGTAAAGGACGCAAGTGTGCAATGTGACTTGATTTCTAGACCCTCCGAAGTGTATCGCCTGAATTTCTTCAGACTGCTTGCACGAAAAGTTTTCTGAAAAATCGCAAATCAATGCAGCTTCGTCTTCATCAAGGTTTTCAATACACTTTTTCCACGCCAAGTACTGATGTTGAACATTGTAGTAGTGAGTTTTAAATTTTTGAACATCATTTTGAAATTCTTTTATCAATGCATTCACTGTCCCTTTCACTACCTGTTTTGAATACTTTTTCGTCTGTTTTTCTACGCATTTCTTTTTGTCAATTTTAATATAAGTGTGTGTGCCTATTTTCCATTGAAGCCACTCCACAGGGCTGTCTTCATTTATTGTCAAATCAACAGCTAGTTTCTTATTTTTGCATTCAGAACACTCAGAGTACATGCATTTAAAACATTTACTGCAAGTGACATTTTTCATAAGTTCGTCAATGTCAGATGTCTGAAGCAAACCTAGCTTCTTCAACGATATTGCCTTGAAAGATAAATTACTATGCTTTATGCAAGCACAAGTATTCCTATCTTGAAGTCTTGGTTTCACAACGGAGAACGGTCGAAAACGATAAAAAGTTTGCAAAGACGCTTTACCACCCTCTAACCTGTATTTTCTATAGAGCTTGTATATTGGTTCCATTAAATATCTCTTTTGCACTTTTTCTTTGTTTCTCGTTATGCACTCGTTTTTTCCCGCACTAGGTCTACTTACATCTTCTCTTTCAAAGAAATCTTGTATATCTTTCATGAATTTCTTTTTCATTTCGTTTATTGATTTCGTCTTTCTTATTCTTCCTTTCAGACCAAGAACATTAGAAATAGCTGTTTTTAATTTGTATTTATTTGCAATATCGTTGGTAGCAACTTTTTTTAGTACTTTCTTCTCTTTGGTATCTGCTTTATTAAACTCTGTTTTTAAAGAATCTGTAATTGTGTTAAGCAAAATTAACTTCTTTTTTACCTTTTCTTTTTCCGTCACGGACACATTTGGTAAAGTTTCTTCTAAAAAACTATTCGATTTTGTTAACGGTGTGTCATCACACTGACGAGTTTCAATGGAAATAGCATCATTATCAGGCCTAATTTGTTGGGGTAGTCGTTTTTTCAGAATTTCCACTCGCTTTTTCATCCGATTGCAGGCCTGTCTTAAATTTTTATTTCGTCGTTTTAATTGAGTATTTTCTTCAGTAAGCTTTTGTAGTCTCTCCTTTAGGATATTTGTATTATTTTTAGCATTTTTTCTTACTTCCAATGTGTTATTTTGTTTTGTCGTAGAGTAGGCCTTTTTTTTTCTTTCAGCTCTTATAGCATTGGCTTGTCTCCACTTTGCTCGTAGCTCTTGTTTTTCTTCTTCTGTAAGAATTTCTTTTTTCTTTTTGATATTTTCTTTAACTTTTTCCAAATGTTTGACACGGATTTCCTCATATTTATTTGGTTTATCCTTTTTGAGTCGTTCTCTGTAAGCTTTTTGCCTTTCGGCATTGGTTTTTGGCGGCATTCCTTAAAAAACAAAAGAAGTAATGCAGTTGTATATAAGCAGTTGTAAGTAATAACCAATTTGATAAGTCAAACCAACAAGTATAGTGGGCATCTCTACAGAAGTGTCATTAGCAAGAGTTAAGTATTTGTAACAATCGGTATAATTCTATTCTAAAGCGAATTGAAACAAAGCCGCGAGGTTTTTTAACCGACGAAAAGGAGGAAGTTCTCAATAGAACTTCATGTAAGTAATATCAGGGGTAAAAAGTTGTTAAATCACATAAAAACGTAATTTAAATTATTTCATTATTTTTTGCTGGTGGCACTTCTATATAGCAGATAATATCCAATCCTTTAGTTATTGACGCTCTATATATTTTTTTTCATAAATTAAGTAGTGAATATTACTATGCTTAGTCAGGTTATAACAGTATACACTCAGCTTTATGTTGTACTTTTTCGTTACGTAACGAAATTCGTAAAAAACGTTACGAAATATTAGACAAATTGAGGTCAGAAAAAATATATTTATTGATAAAAGCTGTTACAGCAAATATAAAAGCTTATTAAATATTCGTACAACACGTATTACAAAAAATGGGTAAATGAAGACTTACCGTTCTATGAAAAATCGCTGATTTTACTTCCTGTCTCGAAAAAGTAACCCCACAAAACACACACGTTCTCACTGATTTTCACGATAGATGTAATGGCGGAGACGTCAAACCAATAGCCAATCAGAGTGAAGCTAATGTTGTCCGTGTAAAAAAATTACGGAATCGTTCAGAAATCATGGGAAAGTAGAAATAAATCGTAACTAAAGAGTAATAACTAAATAGTAAATGAGAGCGACTCATTTTGTTTTTTTGCTTTAAATTGCCAATTCACTATGACACCCCATAGAAAATCAATTTGATACAGAAACTGCGATTACTGTAGAACGATGATACAAAGAAATTTACAATAATTTAGTTACGTATCGCATTTTATGAAACAAAAACACATGAAAAAGGTAGAGTGGCAAACAGGTTTTTGTATGAAAGGTAAAAAAAGCTATTTTTAAAATATCGAAATATTTGATAATAAGTATGATTATAGCTATAATTCTTCGTTATCTTAAAGATTAATATTCATCCTACAAAATTGAGTGTGTGTTTTTTTTGTGTGATGATTTATAAATATAAAACTTTTGAACTGTTTCAAAGCACACTTTTTTTTTCAAAGATGTACATGTATTTTGAGAAATACTCATATGCTAATTTTATAAAAAAAGGTAAGTAAATTGCATCTCACTGTCAAACAATTTATGCAAGTCAATTATTACATATCCCACAAAATGCACTGTAAATTGCCAATCATAAAACTAGCACTCGATACTGAGAATCGATTAAACGTAATCGAATTTCATCATGAAATTATTTTGCAAAGCACCGAAGGGTTTGATGGTGTCACACGAATATACACCGTGATATTATTTTATTAAAGAACAATTTTGCTCATAGACGATCACAGCACCATTCATGGGGCATTTACACTTGGTCAGTTAGCTGTGGGTGACAGAACGGTTATGCGGCTGATCGGACATACTAAGCACTGCAATTATGTTGAGTGATACTTCAATATGGCATCAGTATCATGTTATGAAGGTATCACTCACAAATTTACAAAATTCTGATTCGGAGAAATTGAATTTAGTGCTGTAAACGAATTTCTCGATTTAGATTCTACCGAATTCGATCAATGTGATGGTTTTGAACGGCAACGTCAAAGTTCTGGAACCCTGTTTGAGTTCCGAATTAAACCGTCCTCATATTGGATTTGACTCCAAATTATATCAAATTCCAGATTCGGTTTGTAAATGCGAGCACTCTCATAAATAAGCACTCATCCACACTGAAGTATGGGTAGCAAAATGAAAATCAAACTGTTTTAGAAAAGCACGCAAGTCGCAATATCACAGAAAAACGTTATAGCTGTTAAAAACTGCATGGGAAGTATCCGCCATTTTGTGATTCTGCAACTATCGGGTATAAAAGCACAAAATCGGCTAGACCAAAACAAAAATGAATAAAATCGTGAACGAAAATAATGCACTTACCACTTATTTAAATAAAATTGCAATGATTGTGATAAATAAAATTCATTATGCAAGAACAACGTTTGATCTATGTAAGCCTAAAATACTACCTAAAAATTGTACAGTATATGCAAAAATGTCGGATAAGGCTCGAAACCTCGAATTACCGACAATGTTCCTAGATTATTTCTCATTATATAATAGCATGTACTTTATTCCCCTCCCCCCTTTTTGTATCCCCACTATCGCATTAGCATTAGCTTGTATTACTTTCTAACGATCACCGGCTTGTATGGACGTGTTTATGTTTACCTAATTTTGTTAATTCCTTTTTTTTTTCACTTTGAGTTTGCATTTGCGTAACAAGACGTTGGGAAAACAATACAATATAATTATGAAAAACAGATTTATTCAAAGATAAAAATGTTTAAACATTTTTTTTTTTATTTGGTCTGTGTGTGAAATCAAAATTACGTTTTCTAAGAAAATAAAGAAATAAAAATATTCACATTCTTTTTAGAGTTGTACCATTTTTTTTTTTTGTTAAACAATCATGTTATACATTCATTATTTTGAAAGTCATGCAGTAGTATGACTGTATAACTTTTTTTTTTTTCAAAACAAAAAAAAAAACAATTCGTAATACCGTAGTACCATTTTTAAACCTCTAAACTATCAAAACATCCCATTTTACTGAGAGCTCACAGTATACGTAAAAAAATCAGAAACAATTAATGCTTCTGCGTAAAAAAAAACCTACAAAACGTTTTCCCAACGTCTGGTTACGACCGCCGTGACCGCTTGTGACGTGTGTGTCGGTGGACAGGAGTACACCGAAGAGTTCCGGGACATCGCGAAGGGCAAGTCCAAGGAGAGCCTGCCCACCGGGCCCATCACGCTGCTGAACCAGCGGCCCGTCAGCGAGGATGTACGTTGCACCATACTTATAGACATACAGTGCCCTCCAAGAATTAGTTGAAATTATCAAACTATAAACACAGATAAAAGAGAAATAAAAGAATCCCCTGTAATCATAGGCAATGGGATGGCATTTATGAAGTTCATAATATGTTAAATAATTAAAATCTAAAATGGCTAAACTTCAACAAATTTTTGGAGGGCACTGTAGGTTACGAACGACCGCCATGGTGATGTTTCGTATGAAATTCTTGAGACATAATTCAGCCAAAAAACTTCCCCTAGACAATGGACATATTAATGTGGGTATGGCCCTTGCAGAGATCAAAAGCGCTTTTATAAATGGGCAAAAGAATATTTTTCTTTTAATGTTGCCAATCCGTAAAATCCTATATAATGCCTAGCTTTAGCCGTTACGTACGTAAACCACCATCGCCGTCGTACGTAAAATGACGTCACACGCACGCGCCAGCCGCGTCACACCGCAGTGTTGCCAGACTGAACATATTTTGTACCTTTTTGGTACAATCTATGGCCCTTACGATTTAAATGAGAATGAGTGAAAGCCGGATTGGTAATTTGGTGTCTCGTAAATGCTTTATATTAGTATTAGCATGGCGGGTTTAAAAGTAGTTTGATTCTGGGATGAGGTCATTCTCATTTAATCTATTTTTAGTTTTAGCTTTAATGTTTATCTATTTATTTTATTTTTGTTTATCGATGTTGCATGATGGATGTTCGCTTCACTCTACAGTTTATGCATATTGGCATGAATTAACAATTTAACCTACCTATATGAAATTATAGTAGATATATTTTATATTTATTTTAAAAGAATATCTAAGTAAATGTTTTAAAAATATTGTTCAAATATAATCCCTGAAATTAAATATATAATTTTTGTGTATACAGTGAAAGGACCAAATTGGCGAAAATACCCGGCTGCAAAGACCGGCTATATTTTAAATTGATAGTTTTAAGTTAATTCACTACTTGTAACAGTCTTTTTTATGGTACAATTGGATCCTTTCACTCCACAAAAAAAAAACAAAGCAGTGCAATGTTAAATACCAACTTAACAAAACTACAGGAGCTGCCACCGATCAACAATACGAACAACAAGACAACCAAGGCTGCCAACCACACGGAGGCCGCACCGCAGCCACCCACAACTGTCATCAACAACACCGCGCCCGCCAACAACACAATTGACAAGAAGAGCATTAGTGCGCCTATTGCTGTTACGTGAGTGTATTTTAATTCATTTAACATGTCAATGACTGATAAACTCCAGAAAAAGCCTGCTTAGAAACAGAAGCCAGTTCACCTGCTGTACTAGGTTGCTTTCGAAGAATAGGCATTAACTAAAGATTTATCTGTATTGCACATTGTTTCAAAATCATACTCGCTCGCATTTGATTACTATTTCACCTGTTAGGAAGCAATAATGAGGTGGACTTTAAAGCACGTTTACCTAGAAGTTCATGTTTACTCTTCATTTATATACCTCAAGGTTGTAGCTATCAGAAAATACAGTAAGGCCCACTGCCCACGGACACGTAGCTTCATAGAGGCGTATTTGTCATTATACGCTTGGTGCGTGAAGCTTACAAAACTATGTAATTCTGTTGACGAACAAAGCGGTAGCGTTGTGCCGTCGTGTAACGTCTATAAAGCTACGCGTCCATGGACAATAGGCCATAGTGTTGTATATAAACTTCACGCAGGCGTACACCAAGCGTATAATGACAAATACGCGTCTACGAAGCTACGCCTCCGTGGTTAGTAGGCGTGAGCACTAACACAATACGCTAGCCTCCAGCAAATTCCTTTTCTAATAATCCTTCCGCTTCTTTGGGTCAATGAAAGGTTGTATAGAATCGAAGCGTTTATATACAAGTAAATTAGCAAATTCATCCTTATCTTCTGAGATAAAAAAAGCACGCAAATTCGTAAAACTTGGCTTTAATTGTGAAGAATTCGACGCTTCGATACGCTTCAACTCTTCATTAGAATGAATTGACCCTTTCCTTATCCTCCTAGCATCGAGCGATGCATAGTATATGCATGCAACCCCGTCTGTCGTCCCGACCTCCACGAGGATTCCTTCACCCATCTGGTGCGCCTGGCCATGAGGCCCGAAGCGTCCAGCACTTCTAGGTTCACTATCACGGAGAAGGGAGAACCTTTACTTGAGCAGTTAGTTTTTTTATGGTGTTGTATGGGTTAAAAGTAAATACAAGTTTTTTATTTTCATTGAGTATTTTTTACACGTATTTTGAAATGGTAACTTTGCATCAAACCTTGATATTCTTTGATATTACGTAGGATTTTGTTCTTGTAGTGTTAGATAGCATATTATATAGAAATAGATTCAGTTAAGCTAGAGATTGTTGTATTGGTTTAAATAATAGATTTATGTGAGCTTTTTAGGCCTATTGAGAACCATACAGATAAAATAAAAAAGTTATATTTCTTTCTTCTTTATGAATTAAGCATTTGTAGTTGAGTGATTGTCAGTCTATTTTCGCCTGAAAACTTGTCAAAATATGGCGTTCATGTAGGGTTTGATACGGTTATAATCCTCGTCACACAAGTTGAACCATAATGGCGGTCGACCTTGAATGCGCAGTAACCGATTTTCGCGTCTCGATTGTTTTTTTTTTTTTTTTTTATAAACTAGCACTTGACTGCAATCCTACCTGATGGTAAGCAGTGATGCAATCGTTGATGGTAAAGCGCACTAGTTTATTAAGAGCCTATTCTCTCTAGCCTTGAAGACGCCTAAATTATAATTGGGGAGCTGCGCGTAATCATAGCAAATGGTTCAACTTATTTGCCGTTTCATTAGGTATCCAATAACTCCAAGTGAAAAACTGATATTTTGGGGCATCAATTTGGACTGAAAGTCAACGTAGTCAGGACAAGACCAAGTATTAGATGATGATGAATCAGACTTGTCAGGATCAAAGTTCTTTAGTTCTAGTTTCTATATTTTGAAACAAAAATCTTACACAAGATTTTAACTTTTCACTTTACCATTTCCAGTAACGGAACAGCCTCAGCTCCCAAATCGAACAAGACATCTCCAGCCAAGGATAGCATCAAGGGCGGCCAGGAGAACCCCTTCGATGAGGACGAGTGGGACGAGGAGTCGGCCGGAGCGCTGACGGACACGGGCGAGCCCGGCGTGCCGGTCAGGGCGCTCTATGACTACACCGGCGCGGAGAGTGATGAGCTTAGTTTCAGACAAGGTAAGGGAAATATGCTTACGCTATAACATGCCATTGTTTGTAAGCAGCAGTGTACAGTACATTCGCATATCGGTTTTGCTGCATTGTCCGCTCATATATCAGACTGTGGCACGAAATTTATTTGTCACATATGTCAGATTGTGGCATTGAAAGGTTTAAACAGAATTTTTGGGCGTATTATAGGGACTGAAATAACCCAATTTTCATTTAAGAAGAAATTAAGCCTTCTTTTCGATATTAAGGTCGGAAGTTAAAGCGAATTCAGAAAAGTAAAACTTAGTGACTCTGCGGTACCGTAGAACGGTTAACCAATAAAGCGATTGAAACTGTGTTTGTTCTTATGTAGGTTAACACTTCGATCCACAACTACCCAACTTGTTCATACAAAAGTAGACTCTAAACATCGGAATTAAGGCCTATAGTGGCGTGGATGTGAGAGGACACCGGTGTCCTCTGAGCTAGGACAGATTAAAAAAAATCATCATGTTATCATTAGTCATGTCTAGTTTACTATGATTGACTAATAACACTATATCAAGCTCATATATACGTAGCCTTCTAGGCAGCACTACTTGCCTTTACGCACAAAGTAGCAATGGAATGGAGTGCTAATACGCATATTTGTTCTTAGAACCAAACGCTCAGTTAGCGAGGAGCGCAGAGGCAACCAACCTATCGCCGACGTCGCCCCGCCCGGGGACTGTAACGACGGTAGCGGTAACAATATATGTATTACTTGAACACCGCTGCACCTTAGCACTCCATTTTATATCCTACTCCGTGTACATTCAAACAAGCTATTTGGTAGACACTGTAATCATTTTTATTACGTAACTTCACGCGTATATTCCCCGGAATTCATATATCGCTAATTATGTTTATATTTCAGGCTTTCGCCATCAAACGACATTTTCTCGTTTTCATTTCATTTTAGTCTCACATAAAAGAAACTTGTGATTGAATCGACTAGAACGCACTTCCAACTTAAAAGTAGTTACCTGTTTGCCAAATAGCTTGTCCAACTGTACAGTAAGCCACGCGTTCATGGTAACAATTTGACGCTTTTGTACCGTATCAGTCAGAACGGGTTTTGTAGTTCAGATGTTACTACTGACGTGGTGATGACGTATATGATTATAAAAATGTATAATTAATTTTATTTTGTTTTCAGGGGACCTATTCGAAAAATTAGAAGATGAAGACGAACAAGGGTGGTGCAAGGGGCGGAAAGATGGGCGCGTAGGGCTGTACCCGGCCAACTATGTGGAGCCCGTGGGCCACTAGCCCGCACTGCCCGCCCACACATCGCCCACTGTCGCCCACCACCGTGCCACGTGACGAACTGTAACGTGTGACTAGAGATGGGTCAGATAACTAAGTTTAAACCTATCTTTACTACGTAGTTTTTTAGTCACCATCCAATTTTTTTCGTAATATTGGTCAAATACAAAATATGTAAAAATATAACCCGCTGTTCAGTAGGTATATCATATATTACTAGCTTTTTGCGCGGTTTTACCTGAGTCTTGTGGTTCCTGTGTGTTTATAACCGTTAATCATAAACTTCCTCGATAAATCGGTTATCAAACACAAAAATATTTTTTTAATTCACCCTTTTTTGTTTTTCCTATATATACTTTCCTATAAAAACGTTACGAAACGTTAGTGTATATTTATTCGAATGACTTATTTTTGTTTATCTTAATGCTTATTGAATAAATTGTGTCTGTAATACTTTATGCTCCCAAAAAAACTTTGGATGGTGATAAAAATTAGGTTGTTAATCAACCGGGTGATATATTAGATGGTAATCAAGCGGGTTTAAACCTAGTTATTTGGTTTAAACAAATCTCTAAGGGTGGCTGTGGGCGCCTGGCCTAGAGGTGATTGAATGAGCTAACTTGTTCAAATAGGTATTTTCAACTTCCTAGGAACAAATTACACTTTATGCTTAACCAGCAAACTTTGGCCTTAGCAGAATTTAATATTGTTAAATAGACGACTGATATATTTAGCCGCAATGTTCTTACCGCTGTATGTAATGCTAACGCTATTAAGACCTATTGGTATTACTCAAATCACTGAGTTGGGCCAACACTTTGTTTTGTATTAAAAAATATGTATTATATCACATCAATATAAAAAAAAAACTATACATATATATTTGTATATAAAATGAATAGACCTGAAAATTGAATCTACCCACAGCTACTCAGTTTTAAGTACAGTTTATATTTGAAAATTGTAAAAATAAGTTAGTATTATTCATTCATTTCTACGGCCGAGAGAAAATCAAATGAAATGTAAATGTTACGAGCACATTATGTGAACGCGTGACAGATTATAAAATAAGTTTGTTTTATATTCGAGAGTCACGATGTAGTCATTATAATAGTAACAGGTTCTAAGTACATTCAGATGTAACATATGTGTTTACTTCTACAGCGGCTGATTAGATTAGCAGATGACGGAAAACTACAAAAACTCCTGTCTTCAAGTAACTATAGAGTTTTGAGAATTATGAGTTTGAAAAATCTTTAATTGTTTTTTCACCATCAGATAGACCACCGATCTGTATGCGTAGTTTGTCTAACTAATCTAATTTGTCCCTGTATAAGGAGTAGCTATAGATTATGTTAATTTCACACCGTCACTCAGGCAGTAGCTTTAAAACGTCTTATGATAATTATCATTTCACTCGACATCGAACGCCCATTCACATGGATCGAGCAGTTTTTGATGTATTTAAAGACGATTTTCTAATTGAACAATTTTCGACATACATTTTTGAAAATTTCTGTAATATGAAATTTCAAATTAAAACAACTGTTAAGGGTTTTGTTTAAGTATGCGAGACGGTGTTTAGATATTTTTGGATGGAACTCTTTGTAGGTACAATACGGAAACCAAAAATTGATTATTTCTAACTTGTAGTGACTTTGTGCATCCAATGTCAGGGACACATTCTACTGATGTGTGAGAACTGCTTCTCAAGAGTAGATTATGTGTACTGGTGTACAGCAGACCCCACGTCCGTGTGGACGAAAGTCAGAGGTGTATCGACAATCTAATTAATGGTAAAATTGACTGGCTAGTCGACATGTAAACACATAGTTGACTCAAACCATCGGCTGTATATAAAATGTATAAAAACAATCAACCTTTCATTAAAAAAATGTCCCAAATCAATAAGTTGATCGATATAGCCGGTACATCTCTAAATATCGATGAGGAATTTAGCTAAGCCAAAAAATGTACGCCAATATAAATAATTAGGTAACAAATTATACCTTTAGGCGGCAATGGGATTTATATTTTTGTGATATAATGGTACTCGACAGTGTCGCCACTGCACCTAGTTGTGTTTATGTACATACACGATTATTATATATCTCGTCGTGCTTTTAGAGTATTTATTTCCCATTGTATATAATGTAAAATGCATTAATAAATGTATGTAAGTTATAATGGGGCGGGCGCTCAGCCAGGACTGACCGAAGGCCTAATGATGTAGCCCCATGGCTTTTTCTAACTTCCATTTACACGAAGACCAAACCCCGCTGACGCCCCCCGATGTTTAGGTTAAATAAACAATAACGATTATTAATATATTACGAGAAATGTTTAATCTTTTCTTTTTCCCTTTTATACCTCGTTTTAAATATTGTTGTATTGTGTAATTATAGTGGGAGTCATTACGTTAGAGCCTGAGTTTCATCACTTGACTTGTGAGCGGTCGTGTTAGTCCGTAGCTGTTTTGTTTTCATTGTTATAGGTTCGGCGACCATTTGTGAGAAATTCTTTGTATTATATAATTATCAAAGAGGGTGGTTTTGGACCACATATGTTAATATATTATGAATATTGGTAAAATAAAATTGTTACATATGGTATTGTGGTGTTTTATTTGAATGTATATTATATCAGATGCGTAGAGTTACCGTCGTATCTCCGCACACGGAGTAAACTCACCTACTATACTAAACTCATTTCCAGTGTCTTGTGCACACTGAGTTGCAGGTATAACTCGCACATTCTAGTTGTTGGCGAAAATATGGGTTGGGCAAACGTAGACCACAAGCTGTTTTTAGACAAAATTGCCTTAGTGGATTCCTTGGCAATTTGTTACGTGATGATTAGTTTACATAATTTAACAGATAAGATAGGGGTCTTCCAGACGACCTTAAGCATTTTTCACTATGAAACTTTCTCTGCAGTAGCCGGCAACCCATATTGCAGCCTGGTTGATAGCAAAAGACTCTCCCTATGAAATAAAACTAAGGATGATTTGCGAAATTTGAGTGTATTCGGTATGCTTTTGTTAAGTAATACAGGGAATAACTGAGGACTAAATGTATGCAGCAGTATGTATCTATACAGTGTCCAGTTAAGTTAGGAGAATCTTATTCTTATGCTGAAGGATAATAATGATACTTTTTTTTATTATTCATAGGCTCGCGTTTGACCACTATCTCACCTGATGGTGGTCGAAAAAGGAGCACGCTTGCTTAGAAGTAACCAATTCACTTATTTTGACTCCCAGGTTGTTACGTAATAAATAACGAAGCGACAATTTTAAAAATCTCTTTATTTGATGGAACGCAAGTGCACTGTCATAAGTTATCATTCAGCCTACCGCCGTACATTGTGATCATAACGTAACAAGTCAACATAACTTTTACAAAACAACACTTTCAATACAACAGTCAAAAAAATGTGTTCCTGCGACAAAATCAGCAATAACATTGCAAACATAATAATTTCAGTCAGTTTTATAACATAAGGTCTAAAATTGCGTATATTTTGTTCTAAAACACATCCATTAACAGGTATTGCACGCTCGGAACGTACAGCAATAGGCTGGCTTCACATCGAGGTTACATCTGTCAAAGCCAGGCTAAACACTACATTAGGTACTGTTTCAGGGCAGACTTTTGAGTGGTTTCTTCGGTATTGTAAGATATAAGATATTAGGATTGTCCGTTAATGCTTATATGAAATATCTTTGAAATAAGAACCACTGAACAGTCGCCCGTTGTCCGAAGCACACAGAAGCCACTTCGTATGCAAAGTATAAGGCAAACTATATTGCTATCGTAGCTCAGCAGGGCTAACATGCTCAAAGCGACAAAATCATGTCTGTTGCATTTACAGTATTGCTCTTTCTTTCTCTATTCAATACAAAAATATTGCACATCGAGCTAAGGCAAAGGAGCGGAATTTCGGTTGCGCAAAATAAGTCGCGTAATTTACTATAAGTAATTGTGTCATTGTTTTGGCCAATTTATTATTTTGTATGAAACCAAAACATTGTAAATTACTCGACTTAAAACACAACCCACAAAATTACGCTTCTTTGGCCATACCCTAAGGACTAACGCTGCGTTAAGCGGGCGCATACAAAAGTGCACTGTCGCAGCATTTACTACGCAATAACACATTAAAGTTCTCCTTCGACACGACTACATGCACACCGTTAAACTTGAACTAGCGACACTGCGCAGGTAATAATCCGTTTTCCGCTACGTGGGCACACGATACACGCGCATAGTCACGCGACGTCGGATGCCCACGCGTGCGCCTGCTTAACGCAGCGTTGCCCTTAGATAGACAGGTACTCAGATCATCATATCTTTTACCTTGTAATTTCTTTATTACCAAAATATGAAGAATATCGTTAGCACGTAATAAAGCGCATGGTTACAGTTCCACCTTAGCAAAGTTTTCATTTAGGGGCTTTGCACATGGAGCAACTTAAGTTTCTGCAGAAAGTTGATAGTTGCCGTTTACGACCGTGCCGTTGACGTTTACGGTTGCCGCAATTTATGGCAATCTGTAAGCAATTTCATAGCGACACTGGCATTGTCGGGCACAGGGAGAGGAAGGGAGGGTGTGAAATCACCCGACGCGTTACTATTGACGGTTGAGGAAACCGGCAACTTTAAAAACCGGTATAATATTTAACAGTTGCTAGTTGCGGTAATTAGGAACTAACTTAGTCATTGATTACAGCAACTGAAAACTGTTGACGGTCACCGTAACTCGAAACTCGAATTACTATGTGTGCGCAGTCCAATTGAAATATATGTAAACAGCTAGTTGCTCCATGTGCAAAGCGCCTTACAGATAATTCATGTCAAAACTAGTAAATAAAGTATGAGTACGATTGTCTCCAATCTCGTTTGGACGTGATGCAACGACTATTTTGTCGATCTGTGCAAGCCACCCTGTCATTGGAGCCATCACATCGGTACCGCGACATAATATTAACGATACGACACACGTGAGCAAGGTATTCGTGCACTTTGTGCATTTTTGGCACAAATAATCTCTGCGCGCTTATATGAACGTTGGTCCTCAGTTTAAGCATCGATACAAAGCAAAATCGGTTTAAATCTGTTTCTAACCGACTTCAAAAAATGTCGGAGAATTTGTCCATCCATATTTTTATTTTTTTTATTTCCATAACTTACCTCTATAAGTACAACTAGATAATGTTCAATCGATGTCATTAAATAACATCGACAGTTATCTTAACTGTCGATCTAATATAATGTATGGTTGGGTTACGAGCATCGATCGACGATCATTAATAATACGAGTATTTTGAGTTAATCAATAGCGTTTTAGATCGACCGCAACGAAACGCCCCTTATATAAGGTGACTGGTAATTAGTGAACGATACTTAAACACGGGATTGTAGTCATGATAATAAACAACTTTTTACTATTGGACCAAACCTGAAACGCGAAAAAAAATTCTGCAGTTCAGTACATTTGTGTTTGCCTAACTGGTCAAAATATACTGAAGTTGGCTGATTTTATTCGCGATTTCAGGTTTGGTCCCATAGTAAAAGTTGTTTATTATCATGACTAGAATCACGTGTTTAAGTATCGTTCACTAATTAGCAGTCACCCTATATAAACGCTGAATAAAGTTATATAGGCAGGGTCGATGCCTACTGAGGCCAAGGGTCAGCTTATGAAAGGAAGGCTCAGCCCTGATATTAAAGGTAACGAAGGAACGGGGTGGGTGTTTATTCAGTAAGACTCTGACATTATCTCCCGCTCCGCCCAAGGGCGGGGATGTCATAGAATGATTTTACCCACCACGAAAAAAAAAGTTATGCATATCTAAAATCTCAAAATATGAATTGGTAATCAAAATATTAAGTATATAGGTTTGCGGGGTTTATCGAAAGAGTTACCGCGGCAATTGAGAAACATGGTTAAGTTTAAGTCAGTAAAAGTCTGATACACCTCTCGTGCCAAACAGAGCGGGAGAAGTTATCTGATGGCACTGCTTGGAACTCCATGATTATAAATAAGGAGGTGTGTCTCGTATCTTGGGCCTCTTTACATCGATGCAAAAACAATCGAACAAGACCAACACTTGCGCATACAACATTCATAACCCACCGACGTGCTATTAAATGCAATTACCGAAAAAATATAACGTTTAATATTTACATGAGCTAGGTATATATGTACATATATAGGGGATGAATCCGCCTCCTGAGCCCTCAGCACCAGTTTTTATACTGACTCGATCGAGATAACGTGAATATTTGTTTAAGTCAAATCGTGGGATAATAGTGTTTCACTACACGATATAAAACCAACTCCCTCGCCACGCATGTCTGTCTGTCTGTTTCCGATAAATTCTTAAACTACTAAACGGATTTTCAAGCGCTTTTTACCAGTCGACAGAGTAATTTATGAGGAAGGTTTAGGTATATAATTTAATTAATAATTCGGTTTAGAGCTAATTGGTTGAATAATATGAATCTGAAAACGCTGCCTAGTCGCATATATAA
Organism: Leucania comma; assembly: GCA_958295575.1. Lineage (NCBI taxonomy): Eukaryota > Metazoa > Arthropoda > Insecta > Lepidoptera > Noctuidae > Leucania > Leucania comma. Next base: position 12,611,623 of record OY282477.1, on the reverse strand, counting down.
CAATCGATACTAAAACCTGATGCGACCCTTCGACAGAAAAAACATGTAGGCTCATTAAGCTCTATCTACTATCCAAGTGAAACAAAGACTGGTCGCTAGCATGGGATAATTATATACCGTTAAATTTTGATCGTTTTATTTCCGTGGAGGGTCGGTTCGGTACATGAAATACTACCGATTTGTAAAAATAAAATTAACTTAACAAAATTTAACGGTGTATTTCACTGTATTGTCGTCACCAGACAGCGCTTATCTAATTTCAAAACAAATTGACTTTTACGAGATCGAGTATGTATAAAAACATGCGCCAAGGTCTCTGATATGTGGAACAAAATAAAATGTGTACTTATTTACAAATCATACAAAAATGAGTATGTAACAAGTTGTGGGCGATGGAACGAGATTCCTGAACGTGAATATTTTAATAATATCTCATTACAAGGAATATTATTTTAGAACTAAGTATAGCGTTCTACTTGTCTCGATAATGTACGTCGGTATTATAATATATATTTTAATAATATGTACGAGGGTAGTGTAGTGAGCTTTGAAACTTAGCGTTTATGGTTAGCTTGTATGTATGTTTTTTTTTTATATGAATAATTTTAGAATAATTTGCAGCTATGGCTGGAATGCTTCAAAATTAATCAGTTGCATAACAGAGAATATGCATGCATTTTCTTTATTGCCTAAATTTAATGCTTTTTAGCTCTGATAAAAAATATGAAAAAAAATTGTATCAATATCGACAAGGAAATCCGACATGGTCTTTGACGTCAAAGGCCACGCGTGCGGCCGCTATAGACAAGACAAACAGATATATTTGTTTAAAATTGTTATATCTCGTTGTCTTTTGTATCAATTTTGACATAGTTTTCACAGTTAGTATTATAATTTTGTATATTTATTGATAAAGTAGTTATTTAACAAATATTTTTTTCATGTATAGTGCTTGTTACATCCGATCTATGGAATGCAAGTACCGAAGCGTCACACGTGCAAGTAGACGCAAGTCAAGCGATGGGATCAGCTGTTCATAATCCATATCAAGAAGCAAAGCAGCAAACGTCTGTCAAACCATTTTTCACCATTACTTCGCGATATTGTCTATACATAAACTGGGTGAACATATTTTATTTATTCACATATAGACAAGCTCTTTTAAACGCCACACCCCAAAGCTGACCTCCCTCGCCTTAAAAAATAAAACAATACAAATAACATCTAACGCGAACTAACAACATAACGTTACACAAACGGGAACCGAACCATTTACACAACAGTCAGCGACACATTATTTACAAACGAGAAACATACGTACGACACTAATTCATTATTATTTATTAATATTAATTATAAATACTTTGACATAACTATTTTTTGGGATAGTTTTTGTGAAACGCAAATAAACTCGTGCGATTTTATTGGTTAAAAAAATAATCTGGTATTCATAGGTCTTAAGTGGATAAGTAAGAAGTTTTAATACTCAAACACAATATTTTAAGTAAGAAAGTTTAAATTCCATCAACATAATTTAAAATGATAAAGTGGTACACACTTGCCATAACAATTAAAAATTAACGTTAATTTTAAGTCATAAATATAAATGTTGTTGTATACTTTTAACAATAAGAAAACAACGGGAGTAGACTACAAATCACTGTTTATTTAATGTAGGGCCGGGGTCCGAGCGCCCGTCGAGTTGTTCGAGATTTCAGAGAACAGCTGATCAACTCTTCACGTGACCAGAGTGCTGGGTTTTTCGTCGGTCAGCGAATCAGCATTGCTATCCAACGTGGTAATGCTGCCAGCTTCTGGGCACAATTCCCACTAACGTCGATGTGAATGATTTTTTTGATACCCAATGAGTTTCTTTTCTACCCATTTGTACATATTATATTGAGTTAAGATGTTTATAAAAAAATAGTTTAATATAGTGTCTAAATAATATCTATCGAGTGTATTCACTAAAGTCTTTCACAAAAACGATCCCCTCTGTCCATGTTCTCCACCGCATCGAGATCATAGCCCCTACACAATCAGTTTAAATATTTTAAGCCAACCGCCTCTCCCGTGGCTGCAGCGCGAGTACAAACTTCATATAACCGAGATATATTATCTATGCTCATATACACAAGCGTGAGTGCACTGCCCAACATTGGCATGCCGATATAGCGGCCAGCGGCCGGAAATAAATTGCTATCTAATAATAATTTAAATATAGAAAAACAAAAATAATAGTCTTTGTAATCATAAAATTATATAGTAAAGTTAGGGCATTTTTAATGGGATGCGTACACGACCTCTCTGTAATATAGCCTGAGTGTCTGTAGAGTTCATTCCGGGACAATTTTTAGCGTCAAAAAAACGCGCGGTTAGCCCTATCCTTACTATATAAGCTACAATGCTTGTTATAATATTTATGTATCAATCAATCATATCATAGACTGATGGAAATTGAAGGAATAATCGACTTTTTCAGTATCGATGTGTCTTGAAAAATATCGATATTAGTCACGTCTCTTTATTCGTTCTACTGGCGATATATCTAGTCAGATATACCTCAGTTGGTCGATCATCATCTTGTCGACAGTCGTCGATGAATGGTGTCGTCTGCAGGTTTTAAGAAGTGTATTCACTGCAGACACGCCTGTAGTTTTTCGATCCACTCTTGCGCAGCGTTTGCGTCGCTCGCGCAGAAGTTGTATGTACGCCGGCTTGTGCGCAACTGTGGGGGAAAATAGTTGTTATGAAATGATAGATAAACAGCATAAATAAAGCTTGTAAAAATAAAGGAATGTAGGAAATGCCACACATATACTATTCTTTTTTCATATCTATAAAACGTTATCATATCATTTCACGAGTAATATAGTCATTACTTACGTCAAAGAAGGATCTATCGTCACATTTCTTAGGCGGACCGGGTGCTGGCGACGCCTGTGTCACTGTAATCACCTCTGCTAAATCTAAAATAAATTTAAAAACAACTTTAAAGATCTGGAGAAAAATAATTTTAATATTTGAAACATTTAGTTTTCTACTTTTTTGACTAATGTTATTCTTCAATAAAGTTTATTACTGAGGCAAACGTAATGATATGAAAGATTACTTACCAATAAAACCTTTGCAGTGCGAGTCTTCCATCGCATCATAGTACCGCAGCTGATGCTTGATGGAGTCCAACACGAACCAACTGTAATAATTTCAAAAATAATCACTTTCTGCCGATTACAGTTAGGTCTACCTAGTGTTTTCTGTAAGTCAGCATCATGATTCTAGCCAATATTCTATGAATTTTATTCTGTATGAAAAAAAAATCTAAAAGTATACAATTACAATTAGTTTTTCGTACTTCTCCACATGGCCCCAGCTGCCATCGGCCCTACTAGGCCCCTATGGTTCAGTAACATTTCTTTTGAGGCGCGTGTGGAGCACTAAGCGCCGTCGCACAATGACTCGGGATCGGTCCTCACAGAGCGAGCAGACGGCAAGCTACCCATTTGCTCGTCATCCGCAAGCCCGCGCCTACGGTGGCCGGAGATCGTTCTGAGATTTCCAACGCCCAGACCGTCTGCTGTCGCGGTAGCTGGGGGGTGCGGTTGTGCGTTCCCTCATTCTCGCGGCTTCTTTTTTCGCTAGCATTACAGCTTCACAGAAGGACGCAACCACCGCATCCTATTCCCTCTTGCTCCATACTATGCCTTGAACTAGGGCCCGACGCGATATGTCGTCACCATCGATCGCTTGGGAGGAGCACCGTCATATCCTTAATGGAGGTCCACTGATGAAATGACGGTGCTCCGCCCAAGCGGGGTACACCTCTAACGTATGCTCCGCCGTGTACTTCGGGACGGCCGCGCAAATAAAACATTTACTTATGTAAATACATTGAAAGTTAAATAAAAGCTTTTAATTGTAGAATACAAATCTTGTGTCTTTTTATCATTAATATAGACGTTAATGTAATTACTCACCGTTGTTTCCACCCCTTGAGCAGCGCTCCTCGCTTGTACAAATGTCCCTCGTGCGTCCTGTTCTCTGCCACGTTCGACGAGAACTGTTCGTAGTACTGTTGCGATGACGACTGCAATGTTGCTACTCCTACAAAATAAACACAAGTGTTACGAACAGAAAGAAGCGCAGTTTTTTGTGCTGTGTTTGTTTTGTGTGTTGGCATGTCTGGGTTAATGTGCGTGGAACTATGTGAGAGATGAATAGAATAATTATGACAGATTTCGAATTCTGATAAATTACATTATAAAGAAAAAATCATTTTGCTGCAATGTTACATCCAAATTATCAATGTTTTTAACTGCTTGATTTTATTCAAAAAAGTTACACTGGCTTGTTATAATTATGATGGAGGAAATATAAGATGGTAAGTTGACGGTAATTTTGACACCATTCAGCTAATTATGTTGTAGTGACATTTATGACGCCACTTAAGAACATTGTACTATTGAACATTTTACTATAGTCCGAAATCAACAATCAAGCTGTTGCCCGAACCAGACAGAACTCCCATCGGGTTGAAGGAACCTCCCTTTTCAACAGAGGTTTGAGGAACTTTATACTCTGTTCTGCATACTTCTAAATAGTAGTCGATCCGAAAGGGTTTTATCTTTCTCTCTTTGTCTTTCAATTCTTCTTTTACACTATCCTCGTTTACAATAACTAATAAGCAAATGGTGTCGAGTAAAAAAATAGGGCTGCAGTTGAGTAACGGTTACGTCGTGATGGAGTGTTTTTTTTTTATATTGTTGATAGGCTCGCGTTTGATCACATATAAGAATGACGTGTTGAGCTGTGGCGTACCTGCCGAGAGCGGCGGACACAGCGCGTCGGCGTCGGGCGGCGGCGGCGCCTTGTACTTGGTGCAGGGCGGCGCCCACGCCTCCGCGCAGCGCTCGTGGCACGACGCGCCGCAGTCCACGCAACGCACGCCCATCTGGAATTGCACATGCCTTTATGTTGCGTTCTATGCTCTCTGCCCCGCTCGGCTCTAGTGCCGCGCTTGTACCATGCTAGTGTGGCGACACGGATGACGCAACTTACCTTAAGTGGTCCCCACAACAAGTCCTGACAGTGATCGCAGCGGGCGGGAGCGGCGGCCGGCGCGGGGGCCCAGCGGTGCGCGGGCGCGGGGGGCGGCGGCGCGGCGGCCAGGCGGCCCCGCACCAGCACTTCTAGTGTGCCGCGCTTGTGCCATGCCAGTGTCGCGAGACGGACTACTCCGGATGACATGGACGAGTTGCGCTGTCAACAATAACAACATGTTAAAAGTTGCTATTCAAACCCGAAACATTTTACTTAAAAAATTAAAAAGATTAGAAATGCTTAATTACAGAATTCAATTTTGTACAACCTGTACAATGGTCGGTACGTAACTTACGTACGTAACTAACGTACGTAACTTGGCAAGGATTTGACGTAGTGAGCGTGAGGGAACTACATTAGACCGACGTAGATTCGCGTCGCATGGCGTAGATCTAATCTACAAGTCTAGTTGCCATACGAAATGTATGGGGACCGTCGCGAAATATATTTCTACCTTCTTCGCGTTAGGCCGGTGTTCACCAACACTAAACCGACCGTTAAAATATTAAAACGGTTGTTTACGCAATTTTTCGTGTTCACCACATCCTAAACATCGGTTATTGACGTTAACCGGATGATTATCTTAACTGGACTGCAAGAGGTTGTTTAAACGTTGGTTAGAGTAATTTGGCAGAACTTTTGTAGGTTACGAGTATATTGTTCGATTTACCAACGAAGTACCTATTTATCTGTGAAAAATAGTGGCTTTTAATTCTTTAATGAATGATGAATAAAATCTCGATGTGTCAGATTATTTGGATGAGTTAGAAAGGACGACAAAAAGACGCATCTTTCAAAATCATCATAACTATTATGAAGAATTTTCGTCAATATACTTGTACTTTATACCAAGCTATGCTAATAGCTTTCTCATGATTAGTAAATTTTTAATAAACTGTTTCTTTTCGGCGGGTCCCAAGAACAAAATGTTCTGGAAAAAAAGACGAAAAGTATTTTATTACATATTCGTTTTGTACAGACAAAACTATATAGCTCTATTATTTTTTATTTAATATCGTTTTACTTTTTGGAATAACCAATCGAACACTCCACCACTTCTCAATATGAATCTTATTATTTACACAGAACTTCAAAACATCATACGACACACATATATCGCATGTAATTCGATATTTTTTACATATACACTTTTGTTCTTGGGATCCGTCGTTTTGTTTTCAATGTAACAAATTTAAAACAAAAATACCATAAAACATCACTAGAGAATCAAAATGAACGACACTGACAGACAAGAGCGCGCTAATAAACCATCTAACATAAAATGTGTTTCTCGTAAAGCCAAAGAAACAAAGAACAGCAACTTTCACATTTTATGGCATAACCTATTATCTGGCTATACTGAAAAGTTGTTAGGGTGAACGAGATTTCAAGATGTAACCTTACATTTTATTTGGTGGTATTGCATTGGTCACACATTCATTCAAAAACGTTTCGTTATGTCCCGGTTAAGTAACCGAACACCGAAAAGTGATGGTGAACACCAAAAAACCGCTTCTTGTTTAACCATTGTTTAAATATTAACAGGCCGATTACGAAATCAATGTTTAAATTTGTTTCGGTGAACATGGCCCTTAATAAAATAGTGACCCATCGTTGTCACTCAGCTTAGCCACGCCCTTTGATCAATTAGATTATAGCAAATTCGAAAACCGTATTCACATTGACCAGTAGAAGTAAGCCCTTTAGAAAATACGGATGCATCTTACGCGCCTTTACTGCTGGGTCACTATTTTCTTAACACGAATTGTCGGATGGCGGAATGGTAGAACAGCAAATGTAGAACACTATGTTTACGTTCTGCAAATATTTTACTGATGCTACACTTTTATGCTGTTCTTTATACGGTTTTATTAATTTTCATATCGAAGTTTTTTTGAGGATTTTTGGCATGCCTTCGTATATTAGTATTTCTTCGTGGCATCAGAATGAAAGGAGAGTTCAAAAATAGACTATTATGTTATGTACCTTAAGGTAATAAGGTACGGAATCCTAAAAATGTGCGTTTCGTTTTTACAAAAACTACCTTTTACAAAAACGACCTTAGTTTTTGTAAAAAGCTAATGTTTTCGCAAAAACAAAACGCACATTTTTAGGATTCCGTACCTCAACATCGCTCGTGACGATATTACCTCGTGCCCCGCGTCCCAGTTAATGACAAACATACTTAAAAAACGAACTCTGCACTTCTATCAACTCTTGGTAAGTTACGCGCCGGCAACTGTAAATAACATTGAAACCATCCACTTATATGCTAAGTGATAGACAAGCTCGTTCATGGAAACTATTTGTCAAAGTACTGAAACGTTAAGTGCCCGATTACGGAGACGCGGCGCGTTGCGCGGCGCGTCGTACATCACCATATGTTTGTATTTGCGCGAGTGATGACGCTGCTGCAATGTACGACGTAAACGTCTCCGTAAACACGGCCTAAAACAAAAGTTCGCTGCAGCGCTAAATGTGCATTATAACGTCTAACAAAACTTTTAAAACTTACAATGCTTAAATACTGCAAAAATGCACTGACATTAGTGCATCAATCAAGTCATCAATGTAAAGAGGTGTGTGGCCTGCATTACACACACATACTGTGCTCCTTTGTCGTAACACTATTTTTTATTTGTTGCGGGAAATCATCAAATAACTTAACTTACTTTAATACATGAGATGTATTTTTTTTTTATTTGACACATTACTTTCGCAATACTTTTTCTATTATTTACACAATCTGATAATGTAGGTAATTGTTGTAGTGATAGTAGTAATTATTGATTTTTCTTGCTTGTTGCCTCTCTCTATAATGTGAATGTGAGAACACTGTAGACTCCGCAAATTCTTAGATTACTTCCTATCATAACTACCTTTATGATTATTTTTGTTGCGCTCTTTGGTACAATATTAACTGGTCTACATTATTGTTACATAATTTATTTATTTATACCGTGATATGGAAATATTGTGATATAAACCATTTTTATTAAAAGAGTAACCATGGAGGAAACGTCCAATTTGGAACCATGAACTAGCTTCTGACGTTTTATAAGTGCCCATATAGGCCTATGTGAAATAAAATATTTTGATTTGATCTTCTCCCGGTCTCCCGGTCTTTTGTCGACAAAGACCCATCCGACTTCTTCCAGTTGCCCCTTGTGTTCTAGGACCTCGGCCACTCTCACACTATATGACACTATAACTTCCACTAAAGTTCTCAGGAAGCTTTTATTGCTTAGCGACGTGCTTCTCCTGTGCTGACGTACCTACGACTAAATATTCCTACCTGCAATTCCAAGGTGTTTGGCAATTCCAGTTGATCCCACCGCACGCGCCATTTCTGCGGCAGATGCCCTAGCTCCAACTCCAACTGCCGGATCCTCTCCAGAAGACCGGTGAATGAATCTGGCATACTTCGCGCTATGCTGTCGTAACTGTAATAAAAATAAGGTTGTATTTGAGTAAAAATATGCCATTACGCCTGTTATGCCAACGGTTTAGGCTTAACATTTTTTCTAAACCAGTAAATGACCTTGTAGGTAGTTGTCGGTCGTTGCGTACTAATTACCTACAGGTTATTGTACTCGCGCAGCTGACGTTTACTTAAAGAAATTAATTTCGTACGTGCGTAAATTAATTCCGAGTTTAAAAAAAAAGTACTTTTTTTATCTTTACAAATCGATAGTGTTTCATGTACCGAATCGACCCTCCACTGGATTGAAATGATCAAAATTTAACGACGTATTTGTAGATAAGTTCAGTCACAAAAGAAACGTGTAAATTTTCCGTAAAAAAAAGTATACTGTATCTAACTTACCCAGCGGTGACGACTCTTCGCTGCGGATGTCTAGTCTCGGGTTCAGATGGCGCTAACACCTCGAGGTCATACGGCGCTCCGTGAGACAGCTCTTCGCTCGTGTAGTACTGCCATACTTCTAGCGCGCTTATCGAGGACACTGGACGGAGAACCTGTTAGAATATTGTTATGTTTTAGAATATGTTTTGTTATTATCAAAACATATAATAACAAAACATATTCGTATGTTGATGACTGTGAGATAAGGTTAAAAATGTGCTTTTAAAATGTTACGGTGTGAAACTGGGCGAACTTTCAAATAAAACATGAATATGTGGCCTCGATCCGGACAGCAGGGAGTCGAGCAGCCTACGGTGTAGTTATTTTCCACTCTACCCAGTTTAAATGGAAACTTTTGTCCCTTCTCACTGCTCTTCTCCGCTTCAGAAAAGCTGTTTTGTATCACTGTACCGACTTGTTTCATGGAGAAAAATTAAGCAGTGGTAAAATACTTCGATGATTTCATTCTTGTATCTTATTACAAGAATTAAATGACGTAAGAGTTCGTAAGAGCAAAAAAAATGGTCTGCAAAAATATTACAATTTCAAACTTCAAAAGACAAACTTCATTGAACAGATGGCGCTGCCGTCATGTAAACATTTAAGTCCGTGAACGATTTTATAATTTTTTTGAAAAAATAGTAAACTCATGTTGTTTCTTCCAAAACTGTAATAATATCTAAACATAAAGTATAAACATTGTGTGGAAGTGTTATCTAAACTAATTCTTGCCACAATAAAATGTTAACAAGTGTTCAACAATAAGGTGGTTTTTACGTTAAAAATTATGAACATAAACACTTAAAACAGTGAAAAAGTGCAAAAACAAACATTGAAGTGATAAATACATAAACCGGGACTTAACGCAAGTGTAAATAGTGACTAGAATATACGACGGAAAAAAACAAAACTTTAAATTAACTGCCAATCGTCACTACGTTTTTTAAACAAAGGATTGGACTTTGAACTTTAATGACATTGTGACATCAAACATTTGACTAAAGATTTACAACTGGTCACCAATTTTAATCACTTCATTAATTGACTGATTAGTCGAGTGGTTAACGCGTGTGCTGTATAGTTGCGGGGCACGTAAGTGGGCATGAGTTCGATCCCAACAAAAACTCGACTTTTCTTTTCTGAATATTTTATATTATATTAGTAAACAAAGTAATATTTCTGTTGAGGGACTAAAATAGTTATTTTTCAATATGAGTTTCTTTGAGAACATAACCTTTCGAAGGAACAGAACGCGCACAGTATCAGAATCAATAACTGAGGTTGAATCGAGTAACTCGACAATAGATGGCAGCACTAACAGCCTCCCTAACATATCAGGTGAACAAGACGATGAAGTACAAAAATTAAGACAGAAAATAGAAGAATTGCAGACAGAATTATGTATAGCACACGAGGAAATAAATAATCTATCCATAGAAAACACGGAACTAAAAAAAACTATTAGCGACATGACAAATAAACATGAAATTATAAATAAAGCGACGAAAAAACTAATGAGCAATTTAAGTACACCAAATAAAAATAAAAAAGCTACAACACCACATCGAACTTCGAATAAACAGCAGAAACAAGAATTTTTGGACATCGAAAAACATACAATTGGGCTTTCGGATTCACCATTAAAATTATCTTTTGAACAGTCTGTGCCAGTAAATGAAGTAAAAATCAAAAGTAAACCTATTTATCAAAATAATAAACCTAAAAAACATAAACTGTGCATTTTAAGCAGTAATAAAACAAATAAAATTCTGACAATAGCTGAAAAAACTTTCCCAAAATATGAATTATGCCATTATTTGACACCACACTGTGGAATAATGAAACTTATTACTGACATCGAAACTAAAGTTAAAAATTATACATGGGATGACTACTGCCTGATTTTTATAGGTGAAGAAGATTTTCGACGTACAAACAATTACTACAACTTAGTTATTAATATACGTGAAACTTTATCAAAAATCCAACATACTAATGTAATATTATGTCTACCTACTTTTAAATTTAAAAATTCATTTATGTTCAACTGTAGAGTAGAAACATTCAATAATATGTTATATTTGGATGTGTGTACGTATGAATACGCCTGGTTATTTGATTCTAACTTAGATTTGTTTTATGACTATAACATGTTTTCACAGAGAAATGGGGCTCTTAGTGATTATGGTATGACTAACATGTTTGAAAATTTAATTCAATTAATTAACTTTGACATTAGTGAGTGGAACAAAATAAATACTAATTATTTGCCTGATACCGCCACTGAAATAACTGACACTACTAACAACTCTGAGCCAAGTGTTAATAAACTGTTTTTTCTCGAATAAATATATTAATGTCTTACATCAGAATATTGCAAGTTTATTAAGAAAATCAGATGATTTATGTGTATGTCTAGACCAACTAGCTGATACAAATAGAAGTGTTGATGTAGTATGCATTACCGAGCATTTCATTATGGAAGGCTACGAGAATCAGATATATGTACCTAATTATAGTTTAGCGTCATCTTATTGCAGAAAAGAGAAAAAAAGGGGGGGAGCTTGTATTCTTGTTAAAAACGGCCTCAGATGGAAAGAACTCCCTGAAATTGCTAAATTATCAACTTCAGGTGTTTTTGAATGTTGTGCCATTGAGCTTATAAGCTATAAGATAATTATTGTATGTATTTATAGGGTACCAAATTTAAATAATTATAATGACTGCTTGAATAAGTTTGAGAGACTCTTAAAAATGATATCAAAGACCACCTGTAAAAATATTATAATAGCTGGAGACTTTAACATCATTTACTAAAGTCGAATAGGCTTTCCACTACATTTGAGTGTCTACTTTTGAGTTATAATTTAAAACTAGTGTTTAGACAGCCGACTCGCATAACCAGCCAGACATGCATAGATAATTTTGCGCACAATTTTAGTAAAGCATGTAAAAGTGAAGTATTAGAGTTTGCATTATCGGATCACACAGCACAGCTACTTCAATGCCCAGTTAAAAAAACGTGTGCCATAAACTATTGGTACAGTACAAAAAGAGATTACAGTAAAGAAAACATATCTAAGTTTAAATACTATATGCAAAATATTTCTTTTTCGGAGATTTACGATACTAGCGATCCTAACATAGCTTATAATTTATTTATGGACACTTTAAAGTTGTTTTATGACCTGTGTTTCCCTCTTATAAAAGTTAAAATAAACATAATAAAAAAACCCAAATGGTTGTCAAAAGGTGTCAAATTATGTAGCAAAAAGAAAAGAAATCTTTTATGGCAATTGAGGCTAAACCCTAACCGCGATAATAAAGTAAAGTTTGTCAACTATTCTAAGTTATATAAAAAAATTATAAATCAGACACAAAAGGCACAAAACAACTACAAAATAAGAACAGCTGCAAACAAAGCAAAAACTACTTGGCAAATAATAAACCGAAAGAAATATAATACTCCCAACCATCAAATTGATGAAATTAAAATTGGTAATAATACCAGATATGATCCTCAAGACATTTGTGATGCGTTTAACAACTATTTTGTTGACAAAATTCAGCCCAAATTAAAGGAAGGAAGCCCGACTCCGCCGCATCTTAAGATATCCACGAGAAGTAAGTCAATGTTCATGGCGCCAAGTGTACCAAATGATTTATGTAAAATAATCATGTCTTTGAAAAATACAAATAGCGTAGGTTACGACGGCATCGCTACAAATATTATTAAATCTGTAGCTACGGAATTATGTAGTCATTTAAGTTATATACTCAATCTTTGTATAGGTGCTGGCGTATACCCCGATGCTTTGAAAATCTCCATTGTTAAACCACTATTTAAGAAAGAAAATAGGGTGCTAGTGGAAAATTATAGGCCAATCTCACTAATTCCTATAATTTCAAAAATATTTGAAAAATATATACACAAAGAGCTATTCAAATACCTTGAAAAGTATGATGTTCTATGTGATGAGCAAAAAGGTTTTAGACCAAAAAAAACAATAAATATGGCGATTTATGACTTTATATATAAAGTCATAAATCGCAAAAATGGCGCAGACTGGGTTTCGTTTATCCACATTATTTATAACATTATATATAATGTTATAAATAATGTGGATAAACGAAACCCAGTCTGCGCCATTTTTTGTGATATGACGCAGGCTTTTGATTATGTCCACCATCCTACACTTTTGAAAAAACTAGAAGCTTATGGTATAAGGGGCAATGTTTTAGACCTATTTCAATCTTATTTACACAATAGACGACAAATTACTGAAATTAATAGGATTAATTTGAAAAACAAACATGACGAGATATTTAGATCAAAAGAGCGAACAGTTAGTTATGGGGCACCGCAGGGTAGTGTGTTGGGTCCATTGCTATTTATATTATACATTAAGAGCCATTTCACAAAATTTGATCGCTCGAGTTTAGGTAAAAGACGGCAGTTTTGTTCATGTGTGCGTAGCTATCCACACATACACAACGCGACCAGTGTAGCACTAGTGATGAGACGGACTAAACAATCTTGAGCCGTTATAATCGTAATGCACTTTGATTAGATTTATAAATAAGTGACTTTATTTATTCAGTCTATTAATTATTTACATATTTATTTCATGTTGTTTTTTGTTAGTACAAACAATTGTACAGTTAATGTTACAACTTGAGATCTGTATCCTACAGAGTAGGCAAAAAGAACAGTTTAATTATTTATTATAAACATGCTGGATAAACTAAATATGAACACTATTAATACTAATTGATTATGATATTAATGCTGTCTGAACTAATAAAAAAAAATGTTATGTAAGTATTTCTAAAATATATAATAGAAATGGACAGGGAAACAACCCAGCGATTCAAAGTGTTTTATTTTAAATAAACCATTTACAGGCACTTTTAAAATTGCAAGAAGTATGTCAGTCAGAAAAAATGATGACACTTTTTGCAATCATGTTATGTATTACAAATATCTCGGTTACATGTTTCTTGTCGCTGCTATCATGTGAGAACAATGTAAATAAAATAAAAATAAAAACAATTTTAAAATAATTTATAGATATTAAAATAAGCCACTGACAGGTAAGAAATGACCAGTCTTAACTGACAGCGTACGTTCACGGATACAAATAATCCAACACGCGCCACTGTCAGTGAGACATTTGATTGAGGATGACAAACTCTTTACCGCCATGCTCATTTATATCAAACAAGTCCAGTAGTAACCTAAAACCATAAATTGCTCCATGGCACTCACATTTAACTTTAAAAAAATGCTTCTACATTGTACAATTTATATTATACAATAGTTTTCGAATTAACAAATATATTTCCAAAAGTAATCAATTTGTACGCCGTAGTGGTAGTGAAGGTTGACCAGCATGGAGCCAAGCATTTTATCTTGAATATAATCCTCCAACTTTTAAACACAAGTTTAAAATATTGTTAAATTTAATTATTGATTCAATTTGGTTTCATTGAGTTTCATGATGTTTTCATAGATATATTGACCAGGCACCGTCACAGGATTAGGACAACAAATCAAAGGCTTAAACAGTTCCATTAGAGAATTGCACCTGCGGAGCAATGGCTCTGATGGCTCTTATCTGTAGTATAAAAATTGAGTAGATATCTACAGCCCATAGTAAGATGCCGTATGACATGATACTATGAAAATAACTAAAATAGACAAGTCTAGTATGTAGTATCAACATCCGTAAATTGGCGGTTTTTTTTAATATCATATAAAACTGCTGAGCTAAACCGTCCTTCAAGAAATTTTGAACTAGATTATTAGCAGTGACCAAATTATTCTCTAGTTATAATAACTATCATATGTTAAATTACTGGGGCCAAAAGTTATGTGAGGATGTCACCACGGGCCCCGGGATACTGGGGCCAAAGGTTATGTGAGAATGTCACCACGGGTCCCGGGACAAAGGCAATGAATGGAAGTGTAGGTTTTTAGTCAGTAAGAGTCTGACACTATTTCCCGCCCCACTCAAGGGCGGGATTTGTCATTGAATGATTTTACCTACCAAAAAAAAAAACATATTTTAAATAAATACTTGTCGCAAAGGCATTGATCTTGCTTTTCTAGGGTCTATAATTTCTGGTAATATGCAGTATACAAAACATATTTACCATTGAGTCTGAAAGTTCCATTGGTTCATCAAGTCCAGGCCCTAATACAACAGATTCTTTATTCTATAAAATTAAAGAAATATTATATACTACGTACTACTGAATGCGACGACCTCCCTGGCGGTGTCAGCGTGGTATATTACACAGACAAGTAGGCGTGGGTTTGCGGACGACGAGCAATGAGTAGCTCGCCGTTCGGCCATACGGTAAGATCCGGACCGAGCCCAAGTCGTCGAAGATGTCAGCAAAACCGTAGGGGCCTAGCAGGGTCGAAGTCTACTGGGGTCATAAGTTGAGTGAAAGAGAAACTCGAGGCCCTGGAATGAAGGCAAAAAGGAACATAGGAATAGGTTTTAGTCAATAAAAGTCTGACACGCCCTCCCGCTCCGCCCAAGAGAGAAGAGAAGTCATTGGGTGATTTCTCACCTAAAAATAAAATAAAAATCCTACTACTAAATAAACTTCTATTTTCAACATATAATTGTAACTAAAATATACAATTACTGTTATAAAATCTGGCTTTTTAATTGTACTCGGCAGTACTTCTCGGCTAAATGCACTATCCTCCTCTACTCGATTCGTACGATTTCTCATTCTAGAACAAATACAAAAAAAAAACAAATTTCCATACTTTCCATATCTACAAAGAAATCATATTTTTACTCAATAAAATGATTATTTTAGTGTTTTATTATGTGGGTACAAATTCTTAAAATTGTAATTACAGTATTAAAATCCATGTCAATGTGTAGTTAGGTAATCAATAACTGCGTATACGAATTACAAATCAAAAGAATGTCTACCTCGCTTCTGTTGCTTTCTTTAAGGCTGCAATATTTCTATTTTTTCTTTTTTTGACACAATGGTAAACAGAACCCTTCCGCCCCATTGCAAAAACTAATAAAACAAAAACATGATTATTCAACAAATTCTACAAACTACTATAATAATACTTTGTTTAATAAATTAACGAAAATCTTTCCTTATGAAAAAAAAAATACGAATAGAATCAAAATGTTGTAGTCGTAGTATAATAATGCGTTCACAATACGCGTGCTCGATAATCGGGACGCGGGAAAAAACGGCACAGGTCCTGCGTCGGCGGGCGTTCGAGCCGTACTAATCGCTGCCCGCTAAGGCTTCGTATTATATTCTAATTTAGAGTGATTTTAAAAACGATATTATGTCTAAATATATGAACGGATTTTACTGAAATGTTGGAATTAGTTTAATCTATGAACATTGTTTATATTTACATAGTTTTTTAAATGTAATTACGTTTTATTCAAACCAAAAATCGCGATAAAACAGCGACATAGAACGTAAAAATTGACTTAATATTTTATTTTTTTACTAATTAATGTTATTAATCATCTAAATTCTGGTACATGGTTGGTTGACAAAATTATATGTCTGATGCTTTGTGTATTTTTTTCGGTCAAATTTATAAATATTAATAGTAGATATAAGAGTCTGAAATTGACTCTGCGTTGATTTTTTAGAAAAGTACTTGTGGGAGATTAATTACCACAAAGTCAACAAGTTAGTTTTTGGAAATGTGTTACATGAAGTGTCAACATTAAAGACTGGTCTATTTTTTACATATATTCAACAATGCCGGAGTATTACGTAATATGGTAAATTAGGCGACTAAAATCTTAGATTTACGCGCGAAAACGTGAAATGGCTCTTAATGACTTACCAGAATGGATTGAACAACCATTGACCCTATTTGCAGATGACAGTACCGTGACAATACCTTTGAAAAGCGTAGATACATACCAGAGTGACATTAATAATACATTAAAATTGATTATAAAATGGTTACAGCAAAATAATTTAAAAATAAATTTAAATAAAACAAAAATAATCCAATTTAATCAACGCGAGTCTGACATGGATAACATGAATGTGGAATATAATAATAATAAAATTAAAGAGGTAGATAGTACTACATTTTTAGGGTTAAAAATAGATAAGAAACTAAGCTGGAAACAACACATTGAGTCACTTTGCAAAAAGCTAAGTACATCTGCATACGCTCTACATAATTTAGCGAGTGTTGTAAATCTGGACGCACTCATTACTGCGTACTATGGAATAGTTGAATGTCATCTGCGATATGGAATAATTTTTTGGGGCAACTCAACAGAAAAAGAAACTGCATTTAAAGCACAAAAAAGATGTATACGATCTATTTTTAAACTGCAAAGTACCGATAGCTGCGTGCCATACTTCAAACAGTATAAATTATTAACCCTACCATGCTTGTACATTTTAGAAATGGCAACATTTGTAAAATTAAACCCGGATCGCTTCGCACGAATGTCTGATATATTTCCTCGGAATAGGCGCGACAAGAGTAAGCTGTGTATCCATAGTGCTAAAACAACACTGATGCGTAAGAGTGTCTGCTGCATGGCACCGGTTATATATAATAAAATACCCAGTAGTTGGAAGGACTATAACGTGACATTATTTAAGAGAAGACTTCGGAACTTTTTACTTGAAAAAGTATATTATAGTGTAGCGGATTTTTTATTGGAGAAAGACATTGTTTGACAATTTTTATTATGTATTTAGTGTGTATTTTAAGAATATTTAATATTGACATTTTAATTATTTGACTACTTGAACTAAATTTATTTTATTTATTGAATTGGTGTTAATTTAATTGTATTGATTTGATGGTTTATTTGTGACTAATTGTAGAAAAATAAAAAGTGTAAACTTGTATAGTTAATGTAGGGGTAAACTCTGCTTTTGCATGCCTTCTTTTTGGCAAAATATGGCTGTTCTCTTGTTTTATTATTTTGTATTACCATGTACCACCCATATTTGCAAAATAAATGATCTTATCTTATCTTATCTTATCTTATCTTAAACAAACAGTGATGTCAATTAATTTTAATCTTCTACCCGAAAATGTATGAATTATTTAATTAAAAGAAAAAAATAAGATTTATGAATCCGAAAATATATGAATTAAAGAAAGAAGATTAGATATTTAAACAAACATTTTTTTCTGTCCGTTCAACCGATTTTGACTTCTATTCCGTAGGTATAAATAAGGATGGCATTACAATCAAGAAAGATTAAAAATATTACCGAATATTTACTGTAGTCTCCATTTGTTAAGCAACTAACGCAATAAAAGTCAAAATCGATTGAAAGGACAGCAAAAAAAGGTTCGTTTATATGATTAATCTTATGAGTATAGTTACAATTGATTAAAAAAAAAATTTTTTATGTTTATTATCTTTGTTTTTAGACTAACATCATGTTGAGTTCTAGTTTCTGTTAAAAAAAAAAAAATAGTAATGAAATAAAATAAGTGTGAATGCTGACCGGATTAT
Organism: Leucania comma; assembly: GCA_958295575.1. NCBI lineage: Eukaryota > Metazoa > Arthropoda > Insecta > Lepidoptera > Noctuidae > Leucania > Leucania comma. Next base: position 12,593,146 of record OY282477.1, on the reverse strand, counting down.
CCAAGTCGGGCGTGTAGAGGAAGTTGTAGAAGACGGGCGCCTTCTGGTGGTGGCGGTCGATGTAGTCGAAGAGCGAGTGGCCCAGCGCCGGCGCGCGCGCCGCGCCCGCCGCCTCGTCGTCCGGCGCCGCGCCCGCCGCGCCGCCCGCGCCGCCCGCGCCTCCCGCGCCGTACAGGTACACCTGCGCCGCACCACAACACACTTATCTTATCAACTATCCATATTATCAATGCCTATTTTTAGAAACAGCTTTAACATAAAACTACATAAGGGCCACGTGGACCTCGTACGCCATACATTTCATAGAGAAACTAGACTTGTGACTTTAAAATTGTACTGTAAATAAAAAAAAAACCTGTACGTTTTTTATTTAATTACTTTTAAATTTACAAAAAAAAAAATGGCACTGGTAACAATTATATAGGATTTGATCAGTTAGACAAACATAAATGTACTGAACTTGGCAAATTTTTTTCGCGATTTCAGGTCCTATAGTAAAAATTGTTTGTTATCATGACTAGAATCACGTGTTTTAGTATCGTTCACTAATTACCAGTAACCTAATATATAGTTTAAAATTAGAATAACGCCGGCGATTCTAGCACGGAAGAGTCCAGAATGATATGCTGGATCCATGGTACACGTTAGTGCGTCAATGTCTGGCACACAGTATACATACTAACCATTCTGTTGGTGTCGGCGCGCTTGTCATCAGCAGCAGTGATCCCCAGCTCTGCCCTCTGCGCCTCGTTGTCCAATAGGAAAGTCCGGAATCGACACGAAACGCTGTGATAGGCTACGAAGCGGAGGTAGTACTCGTTAAACTCGAACGCTAGAGGAAACTGTTTCTGGAGCTGAAAGAATAGAAAATATTGATTAGTGAATTTAAAACACCAACATTTAAGTATCTTTAGGTAATTATTCTAACAATATTGTTGAAACCTACCTTTTGTTCATAAAAATTTATAAATAATGCTTGTGCATAACCGAACATTCTAAAGTTAATTACATTTTTGTTTAATCTGTGATTAAAGACTTTACAAAACTAAAATATTTTCTCTTGTGTAATTTTTCTGCAGTAATAATAATGTGTAATAAGTCTAAGCCTCTACCAAGCTGAAATGACGTATGACGCTTGCCTTATCTACGCTTAGAATGGAGTTAAATAAGCACAACGTTTCTCGGTGGGTTTCCTCATCTTCCTGCTCTTCGATTCGTATTATTTGGAGTCGGCGAAAGACGTTTTTTTTCCTTTTTTCATTTCAACTTAGCAAAACTTCTTCGATCCATTTTCATCGCTTAATATTACGCTGGGCACTGTACCTAACTTAAAATACCCTGGATTCTACCTGATGCACAGCATCCAAAAACATGAGGAAGGTGGGAGTGAAACCCTGTTGCGGCGTGGCACCTATGTTGGAGCGCTGCTGGAACTTGTGGCCCAAGGCCAGCCACTCCTTGTCCACAAGGATACGGAAACCTTCCAATGTTCGGTAGTAAGGTTCCAGGCAGATCTGGGCTAGTGATGATATCTGGAATGATGAAAGGAGATGGATATACACACACATGGACAGACATCATCATGGATGGACAGTTATCTCATTTTTGTGTTTGGTTGAGTTTTTATAACTTGAAGTTACCCACAAATTCAAATAGGCTTGGCGAATAACCATAACTTAAAAAAAACGCCATCATTGGTTTTCAGTGTGTTACAAACATTGAAACTAGTAATGTCAATGATTGGAATTGCAAAATATTTTTATAAAAATGTAACAAATCTATCTTGACTTTATTTTTACACTAACACTACAATATCTTTTTTATCTTAAATGTTTGTAATACATTTTAAAGTCCCTGTAGGTTCAACAGCCATTTATATTATTACCTGTGCCGTAGCATCCCATCCGTCTTCTAAAGACAGCAGCACAGACGATCCCTGCAGGTCCAGCAGATCTACCACCGCACCGGACAGTTGGAACAACTGCCGGAGTTGCCACAACCAACCCGATTCTTCTATTAACCTGAAGGCATCACAAGAGAATGAAAAACAATATACGGTTTTTTTTTTTGTTATGTATACAACATTTGGGTTAGAATCAAATATTACAAAGAGAGATTTTAAAGGTTCTTTTGCCAGTAGAATGCAATTTTATCACTGAGTGTGATATGCATATATTTTCTACTTTCACGCTGGCGGAGTCACTGGCTGGAGATAGTATTCAAAAAAATCCTTATATAGTGGATTTTAAAATAAGAGCTAACAAAAAAAAAAACGCTTGACGGCCGAGTCAAAACCAAGCACATGTTTAATTTGAACTCAGAAGGCCTATATCAATCCGCGCTAAAAGCACGATTTGTGACTCTCACTTTTGAAGATGTGTTTAGTTTTCCTCGAATTGCGGTATTTTGCCTTGCCTACTCTAATAAGAAGGAAACCAGCTTTTACCCTCCTTGATTTAAAGCTACACTATACCTGAGAAATCCAGGATGGTCAGCGGCCGGTGGAGCCGAAGGCACGGCTGCTCTCATGAGCTTCTTGAAGGCGTGTTTAGTGGCACGAGCATCGGGGTATTCGGCTGGTACTAACTCCGCACCGGCACAGTTGCAAGCCGCGCCGCCCTTCTCGCAGACCACGTAGAGGGAGGCCCGACGACCAGCTGTTGTTTCACCGCAAACTGTGGGATAATAGGCGACCGAAATGTTAAAATATTGCTGTTAGACTTTGCCTGCAACTCATGATGTAAGTACAAGATCAATTTAAATAAGGACATTCGCACCAGACATACCCGTTACCCAAAATGGTCCCTCTGTGGGCAGGGATCAATCTGGGTAATTTTAAACATGTTTTTATTTAAGAATTTATGGGCTGCTTTTTTAGTTTCTCGGTTTGGGCACAGCAGGCGCTAATGATAAACCATTAGGTAAGAATACAAAATATAATTTTCTTGAACGCGGGGCGTATAGGACGAGGTCCGGCGGGCGGCACCGTCCCTTAAGCGAGCTGCGCTGTAGCGGAGTGTACTCACCCGAGTCCGCGTCGGCGGTGGACAGTCTCTGGCGCGGCGCGTACAGGTCGAGGTGCGAGGGCTGGCGCCGGTCCTTGAGCGAGCCCCAGCGCCCGAAGTGTCTCGATGTGCTGGAGGCTCCGCCCTTGCCGCCGCTGTTGCGACCCAACACGCTGATACGTAAGTGTCATGTTATTTGTCTTACAAACTACACGAAAATGGGAATAAACCTTCATGTCGACCGAATTAAGACCGTTAAGTTTCCAACGTCAAGAACGTAGCCTGATTATCAATTGCATTCGCTAAACCATTTATTTAACTTCAAAGTCATTTATATAGTGACGTGAATTATGAGAGTAATTTGCATTCCAAATATTGGTGAGGAAGAATTTGGAGTGGGGGCGTGGTGGAAATATCTCAGTATCTCTTTTGAGCACAAGTAGTAACCTACTGGCAGTGAAATCACATTTCACAAATGCGTCTTTATACTGTTATTTGACAGTTCCCCTTTGACCAGATTTTAAAGGTTTCTTACTTGATTAATATTGAACGAATTTGAAAATTCCTTTCTATTTATGATTTTAGATAAAGTTAATTTTTTGACAAAAACAATAAAAATAATTAAGTAAAGTATTATTATTATATACAATTGTTAAGTCTATAAATTGGATAAATATTTTACTAATATCTATTTTAAGTTCGTGACAGAGTATCAAATACACCCACTTTACTTTTTAGTAGCTTCCAATGAGTAACTCATTGGGGTTAGAGATTGCCACCCGGTATGTTTTTCAACCCGGCCGGGTCCGGTAACATTCGCCAAGGAAACCTTTAAAGTATTTTATGAAAATTTGCTTTTAAGTAAATGGAGGAAAAATATTTATTTCAAACCAGCAAATCAACAATAATCAGTCTTAATCAGTCTCAAAATCACAAGTTTTTAATACAGAATTAGTTTCACTTATGAACGGAATATTAGTGTTATAATTAAGGAAGTAAGTAATATTAGTGTTAATAATTAAGTTTAACGAAGCATTAGAATTCAGTAATTAAGTTTAGGAGAGAAATGATCTTCCACGCGCTGATGAAATGCCTGGATTTAGAGGATTTCGAGAAAAAGTTTGGAAAGTAGTCAGATTATTTAAGAAGTTCGCCCGCAATTTAATTACTAATACTGTACAGAGTAAAGAGAAAGACCTGCTTGCTTAAAGTTAATTACTAATACTAATGTAACTATTTGAAAATATAGTATTAGAATAAGAAACTAACAACTCAGTCTAATGTACTAAACTTGTCTTATCAACTTAGATAGATAAACTTAAGATAGATTTTTTTAGAAAAAACAAAAGAAAAATAGACTCAATAAATGTTACAAAATTCCTTGGTATTTTAATTGATAATAAACTGACCTGGAAACAGCATTCAGATGATGTATGTAAGAGGTTAAGCAAGTCAGCGTACGTACTTTATAACCTGACAAAAAAAGTAAGCATTCGCACCGTGCTGGAAGCTTATCATGGTCTAGTTGCATCAGTTTTGAGATTCGGAGTTATATTTTGGGGCAACTGTACTGAGAGGGAGAGAATATTTAAAGCCCAAAAACGTTGCATTAGATCTATGACTAGTCTTAAAAATACCGACAGTCGTACGCATGTGTTCAAGTCTCTAAAATTACTCACATTTCCGTCCCTATATATCCTTGAAGTTGCAATGTTCGTTAGATCAAATATGCAACTTTTTACCCTAATGGACGATATTAGAATGCGTCCGGGACCTGTTAGATCTCAATACAAAAATCTAATGTTCACAGGTAGGTACAAAACAGAATTATTAAGAAAAAGCTTACTTTCAATGGGGCCCTTGATCTATAATAAAATACCTCATGTTTTTAAAGAAGAATCGCTAAGTATATTTAAAAAAAGACTAACTTCTCTACTTATAGAAAACAAGAGAACAAGATTTTTTGAATGATAAGAGTTTCTAATGATTTTGTTTTATTTTTTTAATCTATTGTATAATGACATTTTATTCTTGTTTTGTTTCTTTTTTTGTTTTTTGTTTACTTTTGCATGTAGACAGAGTGTGTGTGTGTGTTTTTTTTTTTTTTACAATTTTAACAATGATAATTAATTTATGAATTGATCTGTATTTTAAAATTTAATGACATACTATATAATTAAAATAATGTAAATATTTGCATGCCGAATGGTAAAATGTGGCTGAGCTTTAATTATATCAGAAGAACTGTTGTATATTACCCATATTTGCAAAATAAAAAATAAAAATAAATAAAAAAATAAAAAATGGCCGGGCCCGGTGGGTGTCTAAAAGGCCACCGGGCCGGACCCGGGCGGGCCCGTTTTGCAATCCCTAATTGGGGTATGAATCATAATAACAACATGATTGTACTCACCCGAGTGTCCCGGCCGCTTTGGTCAACAGAGGTGTGTGGGTAGCCTGTTGGTCTTCACAACAGAGCAGTAAGGAGTCCAGACTCAAACTAGAGTCTTCTAGGTCGCCCCGAGAAGCTGGTGTGCAGGCTACTAACGTTGCTAGGTAACGTTCCTGTGGTAAATAAAGGGTATATATGGCGTTAAAGGTAACAAACTACGCATACGTAAGCAACGTATGCGATTCAAAGTCGGAGAGTTGGTGTGCAGAATTAATAGCGATCTGGATCGATAGATTTTTTTGTTGCGTGGGACGCGTGTGCGAGCGTTACGAATGCAAAGTAAGTTTCTAAGTCATCTGTTTTCAAGTAAATTCAAGAGTCTAGATATCACAATGAGGCCGCTAAGTGTGACCTGGTAACCTGCAGGTTTCTCTAATATCTACACCAAGCACCAACACTCACAATGCTAATTCATATACATGTAGTACTAAACTTTTATAAGTGCGTCTAAACCAATGTGAGAGAAAATAAAGTACATTTTTATAAAGTGCAGCAAACATAGGCTCAATTTGACCTTGTTTTTGGTTTTGATGGATTTACAAATTGTAACGAAACTATGATCAAGGGTGAGGTTTGATAACTCTATCATCATGATCATTTCAGCCGAAAGACATCCACTGTTGGACATAGGCCTCACCAAAGTGTCGCCACGATGAACGGTCCTGTATCGCATCCATCGGATTCCCGCAACCTTTACCAGGGCAGCGATCCACCTTGTAGGAGGCCTTCCAACGCTGCGTCTTCCGGTATGCGGTCATCACTCCAGAACCTTTTGGCCCCAACGGCCATCTGTTCTGCGAGCGATGTGCCCAGCCCATTGCCACATTGGTTATTCTAAGGTCGCAGCTCATTACAGCTACCCGTAACCAACCCCGCACCGCCTCGTCGCTCGGTATTGACTCGTGGTCGACAGGTGGTCAACCAGTGGACCTCGCGTTGTCAACCAGTTGACCCCGTGTGGTCAACGAATGGACGTCGCTTGGTCCACGAATTTTCGAGTAATCTGTTAACGACCGTGAAGACCTCTCTGTGTGTTAATCTATGGAACTACCAGTACGAAAGGAAAAAAATCTGTATGGGATAACCAGGTTTATGACGAATAGTTTTGTCTATATCATAACATCACAATACGATCCACGGAAGCGAAGCTGTATCCAAAGACGCAGACAACCGGGTTCGAACACTAACAAGCTAATATTTCTCAGATTTTCTAATATAATTAAGTCGAATTTTGCTTGTAAATGTAACAACAAAAAAAAAAATATTTATGATTTCATCAATTAATGCTATGTACAGTGTACACCCGAATGATCCACTTAATTTCTAAGGCAAATATAGGCCGCTATTATATCCCTAATGCTTTATAAACGCGAAGTTAATATCTAACACTTTTTAGTAATGTCGGAATATATTTTATGACTCGTTAACCATAAAACCAGATATTTTAAAATAAGGTCGATAAAGATGAATCCGTACCTGTTCTAAACTGGATGTGGTTTCCGTGCCACTCTGTGTGTTTCCAGGAGTTTGGTGACTTGCCTTCAGCATTCCCATCACGCCTTTATGATGGGGAGCGGCTGATCTATGAACATTATACTATTGAGTCATGATTTATTTTTGGAGGAGTGAATAAACACAGAGATGCAGTGAGTTAGTCCTTCTGTGCCTTTTATGCTGATAGAAAGGAGGATACCACCTCTAGGGCCACCTTCCAATAGTCAAGTATGTTACACACTACGTGTATAATATACAGAAACGCAATATACTACGTATAAATAGTATTGCTAGGTTACAGGCAAAAATAACATGTTAAACAAAGAATAACTTTGAATGTACTAAGATTTGGAACTTGGTGCCATAGAAACTTTTATTAAGCTCAAAATTACCTATCCAATGATATAACACATAGCTATTGGAAGGTGAGCTCAGATTTCATAGAAACCCTACCATATCCTTTAATTTAAAGTAGTGGTTGGTCTAGTCATATAGTATAGTGCATTCACGTTAAGAAAATAGTGACTCATCGTTGTCACTCGACGTAACCACGCCCCTTGACCAATTAGACCATAATAAATTAGAAAACCATGTTCACATTGGCTAGTTGAAGAAAGCCCTTTAGACAGTACTGACGCGTTTTTTGTCAATTGACAATGGAATTGACAGTCAAAAAAATGGCCTGACATATTTCTAAAATGAAAAATGGAAATTATGACTAAACTTTCTGTGTAATAAAGAGTTTGGGTTAATATTAATGATTATATTTTTACCCTACTATGAAAACGCCTTTAGCTTGCAGATGACTAATGAGTCACTGTTTTCTTAACACGAATAAATTATTATAGTAGCTTTACGAGTGATAAATAGGCTAGAAGTCTATACTCCATTCGCGTTAAGATTAGTCAGAATAAAAGTCAAAATCGGTTGAACGGACAGTAAAACAATTTGTTTAAATTTCTAATATTAATGCGAATGGAGTATAAGTCTCGTGCCCTGAAATTCTATCAACTCCAACCATCTAAGGTGGGATTGAGAGCCATAGTTTAACATATCAATGTTACATTCTGGTCAAGTTTTCGATACTGTATCTCTGCTCCCTAACATAAAATATATTAATCGTTTGTTAGCTTAATTAAATCAATACCTGGCTAATAAGGCGTGCGTCCGTGGATGTCTCCAAGTAATTACTGGTAACCGTCCTTGTCGGTAACATCGTGATATTCTACGTAGTGAGTCGTCGCCGAAGCTCTCGGGTACTGGGATTACTGCGGGGTAACTGGATAGACAAACATAGCATCGTTAATTTATTTTATAGGTTAGTAAGTTTGAAATGACACTTACCATTATTTGAAATATATTTCCAATACCAGTTGATAGTTTTCAATAATTTGTTAACAAGATTAATTTTGTAGAAGATCTATATAGCCAATGTTTCACATTTGATAACCCGAAATTGGTCACTAAGAATTGGTGCATTAGAGTTGCATAATTTGATTCCGATGAATCAAATTTTGCAACTCTCGTCGGACCGTCGGACTACCAGACGTATAGGAGTTGCACTGCCGGTACATGGTGGACATCCTACCCAAACGCGGAAAAGTTTTGGGAACACATCCATTGTACAGTTAAGTCAAGAGTGATTAGTATATTTCAAGGCCAGCGTGCTCCTTCGTCGATCCCATCATCACTTATCATCAGGTGAAGTAATGGTCATGGTCAAAAGCAACCATGCCTATCAATAATAAAAAATTAAATAATAAGCGACAAATTTAATCCTGAAAATATTACAGTAAACCAATGTTGTAATTTCACTATAAATAATAGAGTAATTCGTGGTTATATTGGTTAGGCTTACCTTCTACACAAGGTATAGACGGCGTTGGCGTGCGCGAGGCGGAAGGGCGGCTGCGCCAGGCCCAGGCGCGCCCAGTCGCGCGCGTACACGCGCTCGCGCACGCGCTCCAGCGTGCGTGCCGCCGGACTTTCTGTTGTTTCGCTGCCGCCTAGTTCCAGCTCTTCCACTGCGAAACAAATGAATTAACCTTTCAAATCTCGTATGATACCGCTCAGGTTCATAAAAGAAAACACTTGAAATGTCATGGCAACCAAACACTGAAGGTTTATAAACAGTAGAGTCAAAATATCTTGTTTCTTATACTAAACTTAGAGGTCATCGTACTAAGCCCTTTGCGTATATCCAACCCACAGACTGCACGTGTACAAAGGTGGACAAATAGCCTTAAAACGAGTAATATTAATTTCTATTGTAAATCGGCGGGCCAAGTTTAGGTGTAAAATACATAAAATATATGGAATAGTGAGACTCACAGGACAGCGTATCAGCAGACAAGGAAGACATGAGAGGCGGTGACGTGAGAGAGCGGGCGTCGGCTGACGGAAGCACATACTTCTGACGTTTCGAAGGCTTTGGTTTGAGCCCCGCGCGGCGGGCTGTCTTGAGTAGCGTTTTCTTTGCGAAGCCCCTGTTGGAAAGATGATGGATTGTGAGATCTTGAATGCATTGCCCCTTCATTAAACTAGGAAGCTTGAGTTTGTTATGGAAGCGGTGTCGTCTAGTCGAAGTATTTACAACTTAACTACGTGTTTAAACAAAATCAAATACATTTAGGCATCGAAGTACTCCTCCACATCGCTGTCACGATATCGTGCCCAGAAAACGCAGCATTACAATGATAAATAGCAATGCTAATTCTTTGGGTCAAGAACGAGCCAGCCCTCACACAGACTGTTGGTCTGTCGGTGAGAAATATCTTTGAATAAATAACGTGCTAAACTTCATGACTCAAGCATAACGAAACGGTTCTAGACTATCATTACCGATAAGGTTAAAGAACTTGTGCGGTTCGAGGACCAGTACACACCTGCCCTACTTTAAACATGACATGGAGCAAGAGTGTCAATACAGCTAGGATACATCCCGGGCGAGATTTTCTTAGCGTTTACAAAAGAAAATACTAATTCGGTATCTTTAGACTGGCCTGTTGGTATGTTTATCAGATGTCTAGTTTTAGCAGAAGCTTTGCTTGGTTTGTAATTAGATTGCGTTGTGCGAAAATTGCGGAGTATTGTATTATAATTTTGGAATCATTTACTAAGAGTTTTGAGTAAGTAGTCTATTCAGTTTGAAGATGTATTGTTGTGTTAACGTGTATTGACGTACTTGAGCGTGTGATGCTTGGGCTGGCAGTGCTTGGGCGGCGGCTGCGAGCGCGGCGCCAGCGCAAAGTGCAGCAGCGCGTGCTCCGGGTGCCGCAGTCGCGCCACTTGCTTGCGGAACGCTTCCACTGCTTCGCTGCTTACTTCTTCATCTAACGCCACCTACAATATAAAAAATGAAAGCATAATGTTTCGAAAGTGGGTACTTGATTCATTTAGTTACTACCTCCTATCATCGTCTTTATAGTACACGGAAAATAAGCTGAACCCGTTGCCATGTTCCGCGCAGCTCCTCGCTTCGATTGAGACCCAAAAATTTATTATATATAAATTTTATATCAAAATAGCAGAGGTATTTGAAATAATTATATATAATCACGTTTATAATGCTCTGAAAAGTTAATTTAGCTCGTTCCAACACGGTTTTTTGAAAGGGAAGTTTACTGTCAAGAACCTGATTCACCTTAATGATTTTATCACTGCCGCTATGGATAACGGTGTGCAGGTAGATGTCGTTTATATAGACTACAGCAAGGCCTTTGACCGAATTGATCATAGTATTCTAATTAATAAGTTAAATAGTATGGGAATACGTGGAGATCTACTCAGATGGTTTTCTTCTCACCTTGAGAACAGGTCCCAAGCAGTGGTACTCAACAATTATATTTCTAGCTGGGTTCCTGTTCCTAGTGGTGTGCCGCAGGGATCATTGCTTGGTCCTTTGCTACTTATTATCTATATTAACGGCATAGACTCTTGCTTGACTTCATCCAAACTACTGTGTTTCGCTGATGATATGAAGATTTATGCCACAATTTCATCGCAGATGGATGCAACAGCACTCCAAGATGACCTGCACCGTCTTGAGGACTATTGTCTACGAAGCAAACTGGATCTCAATCCCGCAAAATGTTCGGTTATTACGTATTCTCGGAAGCGTTCAATTATTGCCGCATCATATACCCTAGGTGATCAAGTTCTACCCAGATCAAATTCCATTCGTGATCTGGGAGTTTACCACGATTCCAAGCTCAGTTTTGAGACGCACGTTGACGCAATAGTTGCGAAGGCATCTAAATCATTGGGTTTCATAATGAGGTTATCCAAGTGCTTCTCTCAAGCCAAAACTTAAAAAATTCTATACTGTACTTTTGTAAGAAGCGACTTAGAATACGCGTCTGAAATATGGAACACGTGTTACCATAAATATATTAAGAGCCCTTTCACATTTCGGCATTACGCAAATTTAGGTATTTTATGCATCGAGCGGGCGGCGAACTACGTGAGCGATATTTTCATTCATGCTTCTAGCAGTCTCGCTCGCACTATGATATTGTGTATACGGCGGCTAAACGATCTTGATCTGTCGTAATTGAAGTATTCAGAAAGAGGTTAGCAGATGGATATTTTTTTTAAATGTCGTTTTAATTTAAATATGTTCAAACAAATATTTTTAATATTCTGCAGTATTCGATAAACAATCGATTGTAATATATACTATTCATAGCAAAAATAGATTTTTAAAGTTGTATATATTTATTTTTAATTCATATAAATTAGTGCTCGACTGTGATCCAACCTGATGGTAAGCAGTGATGCAATCGTTGATAACTAGTTTATTAAGTGTATTTTCAGTCTAGCCTTAATTTTATGGTAGTATGGTTGAAATCTTATCGAATAAATGAAACAACAAAATGTATTATTTATTTTATTATTTGGTACAGTCAGACATCATATTTTTATATCAGAAAAATATTTCCCGCAAAGGCATTGATCGATCTTTTCTTGAGTCGATAACTTCTGGCAGTACACATTTTTCATAAAAAGCTTTTAATTTGGGTAACATTTTTAACGACCAAAATTCTTCGTCTTTGTAGATTGTTATAGTTTTTACAGGAAAGTCTGGTCCAGTCCATATGGCAAGTATGCAGACATTTTTATTGGATATATAAAGCTGTCCTTGAATTTGGTAGAACCAGTCATGACTTTAACTAGTCTAACTTTAATAAGTTCACTTTCTGGTATACTAGTAAAGTGTGAACTTTATACTAATTGAAATATTATTTGAATTATATAAAGTTCACACTTTATTATAACTTCAATATAACGGTATATTATACCGTTCGAAAATAAATATTTACAAAGATCAAAAACTGCGTTCGTAGTTCACACGCACACAATAGCAATGCGGCAGCGTCTACGCGACAGTCGGCGCACACGACGCTAGTCACGGTAGTATCGGAACGATAGCGCGCGGGAAAGAAACTGACATAGGTCCGACCTCGACAAGCGCTCGCGCGATACTAATCGCAGATGACCGGCGCAGTGAAATATAAAGTGTTTTTATTTATTTTATTAAAAAATAATAGTAGTGATTTAAAAAATAAAAATAATACTATAGTTTAAGCAAATGTTGATGATTATTTTGGTATAAATTTGAAGTCTAAATAATGTAGAACTTTGGAGATATTGGGGCTTGTTTTGAAGCCTTTTCGGTAGATAATTGAATTACGTAGTTTTTTTTTTTTCTTTACATAAAAGGCATATAACGAAAATATTACCTGTTATGATTGAAGTATAGGATATTTGAGAGCTAAGAATATTTTTGTTTTTGACTGATATTTAGTAGAATCTCAAAATTAGAGCTCAGAAATGATATCTTCGTGAATTTTTGCCGAAACATGTATCAGGAGAAAGCTTATTACTAAATAATTAAATAAGTAATCTAAAATCAGTTTTGAGGTAATTGTAGTAGAGAAAACGAACTATATTAACCAAGAAATTGTTATTTCATACAACGAACATAAAACGTAAAATTTCAACGTAGAAAACTTGCAATTTCGTGTTTTTTTGTAATACGCCTCTTAACCGCATAGAGACCATTCAAAAAAGATTTATTAAATACTTATGTTATCATCAAAAAGTACCTTATCAGTCTGAAAATTACATTAACCTCTGCAAAAAACTACCTTTCACATACTACCATTGGTTGATCGTCGCGAGATTTCTGATTGCATTTGTTTATTAAAAATTTTCAATGGTAGTATAAACTGCCCCGACATTCTGTCCAAATTTTATTTTAACACTCCTAGGAAGTCGAAAAGATTTAATCCACTTTTGCATGTGCCATTATCGTCAACAAATGATCGACAGAATTCTTACATTGTGCGTGCAAGCCAAAATTTAAACAAGTTGTGTAAACAGCATGATATTGATCCATTTTTAACTAGTGTGTCCTCGGTCAGGAAGTGCTTAAGCCGATTTTTTTTACTTTAATTTCTTATAATATTAAGGTTTTATATGTAATGCGAGCTTAAACTGTTATTGATACTGTAGTGTATTACTTGATTGCCGTCTATTCATTCTCGTCCTTTATCTGCTTAGCGTATGTACGCTAAAAAATAAATAAATTCTATGTAGAATTTAATATTTATTGGTCTGTTATTTAGTTAATAAAAATAGGTACATGTTGTAGTATATATTGTCACACCTTATCGACTGTGTCAAGTTTTGTGGTGTATTTGATTGTGTTCCGTGGGATTGGTTCTGATTTTATGTCAGAGTTGATTAACCTATTTTTTTTTTCAACTGTAAATTCGAATACTTAGTAGGTACAATATGCGGCATATAAGTTGAACTAAAAAGGCGACCGACCTTCAATGTGTAGTAACAGACTTTCGCGTCAGCGGCACAGCGGGGGACTGCGTGTAACTATACCAACGAAGGCCATTTTAGTTAGGTCAACTTATTTATTGTGTAGGTACAGTAAGCTGGCAAGGTGCACCGTGCACCACCACTTCTATGACCCACCAGCCGCCGCTGGTCAGAAGCAGCATATAAATGCTGCATTAACAAAAAAAAAACAAATGTCTTCTAAAAAGTCATACTGTGGGCCTTCCAACGCTACATGTTATAATATGCTATCGCCACTCCAAAATCTTTTGGGCCCATCGGCCATTTGTTCTGCGAACATTGGGCCCTGATCACTGCCACTTAAGGGATTCTTTGGGCTGTGTACATAGCCAGAAGGTTTTTTTTTAAGTTTTTAGGATTCGTACCCAAAGGATTAAAATCTCAAGAAAGGCGATAGCTAGACAGTTTAAATTTCCACAAATTATGTATTGCTGTTGCCGCTATAACAACAAAAACTAAAAACCAAATAAAATAAACACTTAAGGGGGGGTTTATAAATATTTTTACCATATAAAAATCGCGTTTTTTTGCCCTTTTTTGCTCGATGTCAATAATGGCAATAGGTAGCCAAATGAAATATTCACAAAATACTCATAAAATAAAATTAAAATTTAAGGGGGGGGGGGGGGGCTCCCATACAAAAAATACTCTTGTTTTTGCCTATTTTGTTGTTTTTCTGTTGTTCACCTAGTCAATGATACGAAACCCTTCGTGAGTAAGTCCGACTCGCACTCGGCCGGTTTTTTTTTATCATGTTTGACATAGTATCTCTAGGTAAGCGACGAAGTGGTCAACGCGATGATGGAGCGTGCTTGCCTAGAAGTAATCTATTCAACGTCCCAACGCCCTGCAAATGCTGAGGTGGTCACCCTTTCGGTGCGGACACGCTCAGCGTACTCTGTACATTTGTGTGTGTTTTTTTTTATTATTTCATGTTTGTAACCGTTGTGCTGTGTCTGTCTCGAATAAAAGTATTTCTATTCTATTCTATTCTAACGTTGATTTGAACACCCATGTTAAGCCTCGTGAATCCTGATGACGATGATTATATTTACCTTGATGAGCTGGAAGGTGGCAGATCTTAATTGTAGTCCTTCTTGTAACGATTGTTCCAAGTGTGGTAGGTAGTGTGTCCGGACTTGCTTCTCTCGCGTGAGGGAGCACAGTGGGAATGATCGGACCACCGTTTGTTCGCAAGCTGTTGAAAATATATATATATATATATACTGCATGCTTTTTATTTTCTACGTTTTAGTGATTTATATTTTTGGAAACGCTTTCTCGAGTCCTTCATTTTGATTGGATTTTATTACATAATATAACCATGATGATATAAACACGGGCGTGCCTAAGAAATAGACATACTCTACATACGTATCTATATATCATAATTATATACATAATCGTCTTGCGGTAATCGGGTAAAAATAGATTATTTTAAATTAAGTTTTTACATTGACGGTCAAATGCACAAATAAAATCAATTTTCGGACCATAAACCTCATCAGAGTTGCTTAAAAATCAAAATATTGAATATTGAGTTTTTCCTTAAGAAATTTGGCAGTTTTAGTCGGCAACGGAGATTTATACCCCAGTGCCTCGAAAAGAACATTTTAAACCCTTGGTCCTGTGCCCGATTTCTTTCCAGTCATCTTGGATTGTGGTCTAACGTGGTAAGCGAGGGAAGGAAATTGGACAATATCTATATGGCTAGTTTCCGCTTTCTTTAGAAGCCTAAATTCGGTCATGAATAAGGCTGCCGACCATATTTCGACCACGGTGAGCACACTCAATAGAGATTAGCCAAGAACGCAGGACATATTTATAGTGCACAAGGACATGCGCAAATACAGGTGCACTCTCTGTTCCTTAATTGTTATAGTCCGATGGGACGGCAATCTGACACGACCACAGAGAGATCAGGCGCAAGGCTTTACGTGCTTTGCGAGGCACGAGATTGTCACACAACCAAACTTCGGGCTGCTACAGAGTAATTCGTAAAGGAAATACCCAACTGCACTGTTTGCCCGTCACAGGAATTAAACTCAGGACGGCAATGGTCTGCCGAGCGTGCGACCACGAGACCAATGAGGCAGTTGATACGCTACTACAATACATACCATAGGGATCAGTAGGCGTGCCCTTGAACACCAGTCTGTAGTTAGTAAGGAACAAGGCGCCTTCGGCCGGCAACAGCGCCGTGTTGCGGCCGTCGCTGACGAGGTAGGCGCGGAGCGCTGGCACCGACACCGTCTCCCCGGGCACTAAGGCGGGCGCTATTATGCGAGGCTACAACAAATAAAAGTAACATTTACAAATAGATTGGAGGTTGGTTTTGTATGCTCAGTTGATGACCATTTGTTTTAGGGTTAACTTTTCATATACAATTCAATGGCGAACTTAGAGTCTATATACCGTTAAAATTTGATAGTTTTAATCCTTTGGAGGTCCGACTCGGTACAAAACACTATCGATTTGTAAAGATAACATTAAAAAATAAAGTATTAATTAAATTACGCATTTACATGCGTAATTATTTAATTGCGTTTCTTACGAAACTAATATCTTTAAGTAAACGTCAGCTGGGCGAGTTCAATGACCTGTAGGTAGTTAGTACGCAACGACCGACAGCTACCTACAAGGTCATTGACTCGTTTACTTTAAGAAATAAATTTCGTATATGCGTATATTTAAAGCGTTAATTCGAGTTTTAGAAAAAAAAAAGTATTTTATTTTATATTTTATCTTTACAAATTGATAGTGTTTCATGACGTCTATCAATGGCCGTTATAGACTTTGAAAACATATAATCGATGTGCCCCAAAACGGTTTAATCAGAAAGGCAATTATTTGAATATAATCTTAGACTATTAAAATATGTTTTAAAAAATAGCTTGATTTCCAACAAATAAAACAAAAATGGATTTCCTTTTTTGAGTAGAAGAGAAGAGTAGTAGTACACACCGGGTACCCGTAAAATAAAAAGACGCCTGACATGCAATGATATTATTTTACCTTTTTCTTTTTTATAGAATCATGTTCGATGCAATTTGGCAAAGTAAACTTTGTTTCATGCGAAAAATCAAAGTTTTATTCATAAATAAATAAAATAGTATCCAAAAAACGAGTCACAATCAAATGACATTAATACCCAGTTTCTTTAACGAACACCATTTATTAATCTATTTAAAATTATAGGCAGCCTTAGTACTTACTTATTTCATGACAAAAACCGGGTGTAAACATGTGCATTTTCGAAATGCATTAATCTCTTTTACCCAACTCAAACTCCCTAAAATATCCCAAGAATTCTTTTAGTATTAAAGGCATGCACTTATATTAGTGACATAGTCGACGCGGCAGGACGAGACAAATGAAAGCTACATACATACACATAAAACCTAAACCATCCCAAATGTTTCATGGAAATATGTACCTTAGTAAGTACTCAATAAATTCCATATTCGTTTGTTCTCTTGTGTAGGTCTCGTCTCGTCGCGTCGTCGTGGGCAAGCAAACTAATGCTTGCGTGTTTTTATGAAAGACTTTCGAAAAATGCCGGAGAGGCGCTAGAATTAAGAAAGGCAATGTATAGTTGTGTCAAATAATATGGCTATATGGATCAGAGGTCCACCTATAGATACGAAATAGATTTTAGAGCATTCGTTACTTCAAAATTGAAAAACTTTTTTTTTTAGATTTTTCACTTTTTTATTCTTTAATATGCGGATGAAACACTTTGTAATGTTTTTGCAGTAATGAGAAAAACTGTTCAGTCAGCATTCTCGACAAGCTTCGCTAAAGTCAAGCTCCATTTTACCGAGATCACGTCTGTTTTAATGTTTACACATATTGTCCAGTTGTGCAAATACTTGATATACAAATTTACACTAATTTCACATCACAATAGGCACCAAAAATCAATTTGCGAATAAACAAAACAGTCACTGATCTACACTTGAAAAAATCTCGCCAAAAAATTAAAGTATAATTGATAAAAAATCCCGAACCGATGATATAAACATTTATACCTAGTTTGCTCGTTTGGATTATCATATTAGAGAAAGGGTAATGACCACTGACAACCTTATTTGGCACAATTTATTGTGTTAAAATTATTAGTAAAGTGAGAATACGTGCACGTAAATTGTGAATTGAACACAAAAAGCACCTCAGTTCCACTACCAACCTCTTATTGCTTTACAAGACCTTTATGTATCGGAAGTTAAATAGGCAGCTTCGGTCCTTGTATAATACGAGTACATACAGGGCTTTTAGACAAAGTGACATTCTATCAGCAAACACGATTATTGAAAAGCCCAAAATCTATGGGATTGTCATGCGCCACCAAAATATCAAGTCAACCGCTGTCCTAGGCCGAGACAATATTTAGGCAGAGCTGTTAGAGAAATGATAATAATAATAATAAAATCAAACGTCGCAAGTGGAGAGGCATCGGTCACACGCTCTGAAGGGATTGCGATCTCATAGCAATCGGTGGACTGGAGTCCTCGAGAGATAATAAACTTTGGTTGTCGCCATCAAACCTGGCGTCGCTCGCACTGTATGGCGGAAGCGACGAGCAACGGTATGACGTGGAGCAAGGTTTTTTTTTTTTTTTTTTTGTGGTAGGTAAAAATCATCCAATGACGAATCCCGCCCTTGGGTGGGGCGGGAAACAGTGTCAGACTTTTACTGACTAAAAAACCTACCTTTCCATTCCTTGCCTTTATCCTGGGGCCTTTGGTGACAGTCTCACATAACCTTTGGCCCCAGTAGGCTTCGGCCCTGCTGGACCCCTACAGTATGCTGACAACTCCTTGAGGCGCGCGGGAACGGTGCGCGCCGTAGACGACCTGAGCTCGGACCGGTCTGTTACCGGACGGACGGACAGCGAGCTACCCATTGCCCGCCGTCCGCGAGCCCGCGCCTACGGTGGCCGGAAATTGGGATCGGAAACCCGGCGGCGGCGGCGGCGTGTCCGCCTTTGCCTAAGGCGGTCGGCCTCCTCCTTTACTAGCATTACTGCTTCGCAGAAGGAGGCGACCGCCTGCCACTCCTCCTCGCTCCGGAGCATGGCTTGAACCAAGCCCCGGCGCGAGAGATCGCCGCCGATCGCCCCCACGAGGACACGGCGCTGCTCTTCCCAAGCGGGGCACACCTCGACTGTGTGCTCCACCGTGTCCACGTGGAGCAAGGTAGAGCGCAAAGCTCAAGACCGTTCGCGATGGAGGACTATTGTAAACGCCCTATGCCCCATCTTCACTCCATTCGCAATAAGCATAGTCATTTGAACAAAGCATTTGTACTGTCCGATCAACCGATTTTGACTTCTATTCCGTACCTATAAGGATGACATTAAAAGTGGTTACAATTCCAATTATTTACTGCTGCCGTAATCGATTGAAGAGACAGTAAATAAGATTTGTTTATAGGTCTAATTTAATTACTAATGGAGTGTATAGGACATAAGACATTAAGTCAAATATATCACCGAAATCCCACGTAGTGTCGGTAGAATGTCACTTTGTTTAGCACACCTTGTATACAGCTGTATACAAAAGGTGCAGCTGCACATGGTAAGACTGGAAGCTGACCCCAGAAAGAGTGTGAGTAGAAGCTAGTCACATGATGACGAAAAAAAAATGAGGTATGGAAGTCATGTCTTACCTTCTGCACAGGTGGTAAGCGTCTGCTCTCGCGCGCTACGGCGTCCAAGGTCTCGAGGTGCATGTGCACGACTCCCGGGATCATCTGGTGTAGACAGCGCACGTGGTCGGCTGTCACACCGCCTTCGGTACACACCTTGAGAACGTTAAAGGTTATATGACAAATATTAATTTAAAACTTGGATTTTAAAGTACAAAGTACAAAACTCTTTTATAAAACATTAAATTGTCCTTTGATCGTAATTATAATAATAAAAGTCAATTGGTACATTTAAGTTACCCTGTATGGTAGACAAAAGTTATAATAGAACTTTATGAGTTAAGTCAGTCTTTCATGTATGTTATATATTGTCTTTTTGTATGGGTGTGTACCATAGTGTATTTTTACACCACCCGTTCAATAATGCCCTTTTGTATGTCATACAATCACCACCTAAAGCCAGTCATTTTGTCATTGTGTAAAAATTAGAGTATCCAAAACGGGGATAAAGCTTTCTTTGTCATTTCACTCAGGTTTCTATATTAATTAGTTAGTTTATAATATAAATCCGTTAATAATATAAATCCCTCACTCGTGTTCGGGATTAAAAGTTAGCAACCTTCGTTTTGGTTCGAATTCAACATGCCGCCCGCGACTTAAACACTCAGCTTTATCCCCTAGTCACATAGTTATTGTTATCAGTGTGTTTTATATGAGAGTATTTATTCAGATGTAAATATGACAATAAACAATTTCATTTCATGTAACTTTTTATTACTTGTGACTTACTTTATCTACAAATCTGGACACCATTTTAATGACATTATTGCCGGCTTCTCCAGGGTCTGCTTCTTCAAAACCTGATTCTGCGTCCACACTATCGGATTCGGCGACACTACACAGAAAGAAAGGTATTGTTATTAGGCCTTACCTATGAGTACTCGGTAAGGCCGATGCCTACTAGGGCTGCAGGAATGTTCGAAAGAAATACCATAGCCCTGGAACGCAAAAGGCAACTGGAGGACCACAGTGGTTTTAGTTAGTAAAAGTTTCTCTCGCTCTACCCAGAGTGGAAGGGGTTATTGTATAATAGCCAACCTAAAAAAAATGTACCCAATTGCTTTCAAACTTCATACAGAACATCTTCATTGAACGAATATCCACAAAATGATAATTACGTTAATAGGCAAAAAGAAAGATGTCAAGGTGATTTCTGTAAATTTTGCACAAAACAGTGACCATTGAAAATTGATGATCCAATTCAGCATTGCCAGCGCTGGGGCTCTGACGCCTCGCAAAGGCTGAGTTGGTCACCTTTCGGTACAGGCACGTTCGGTGCATTCTGTACTTTTGTGCATTTTTACTCTGTGTTTGTAACCGTTGTGCTGTGTCTGTCCCGAATAATAGATTTTCTATTCTATTCTATGATCGTTGTATCAGCTATATTTATAAAGCTATTTTTTCAGTTACTTTCAGAAATCGTACTGAAAGTTTTTTTACATCCTTGTAGACAGTAGAGGAAGGGAGATAGCCATAATCTTACCTATTCGTAATACTGTTGCTAGCTCTGTCAGCGTCATCGCCTCTGACGTCAGCGCGGCGGCCGGCTCCCTCTAGCGGCAGTAGCAGGTAAACCATCCGGTTGGCGTAGTGTATGGCTTGGCTGTATAATGTGGATTCTTCGCTTGCTATTAGCTCGCGTTGTTTTTCTGTTAGGGACAAATATCAGGATATAATAAACAAGAAAACGAAACATTAAAATAATCTTTTTAGGGTCGTGTAGTACAAAAGGAAAAAACGGAACCATCTAGGATCACTTTGTTGTCCGTCTGCCTGTCTGTCTGTCAAGACCCTTTATCTCGAGAACGCGTGGAGAAATTTTGATCATATACTCAGGTCTGCGGTCCCTTGAGCAGTGAAAAAATCAAACTTCTAAGTTAACTAAAAAAAAGATACGGCCGTTTACAAATGTCACAAAAAACGAATATTTCGAACTCTTAAAAAAATCAAAATACTATATAACTATAATAACAAATTACTTCTCGTTGTCCTAGAATCCTGAAATTTAGCATGAAGGAAGGTCTCATAGCATAAGTATAGGAAAAAATCTGAAAACTGATAACTCGCAGTGAAACGAAAAAAAATGTTTGTTGTGCCGTTTTTAAAGATGACGGCAATAACATACCTACGAAATGATTATAAAGCAGTAGAGTGTAAAAACCTTTTGTCGCAATTGTTTCATAAGTACCTAATACAAGGAATTAAAAGTATCATTGTCATATTAAGTTTATACATGAATATAGGGAAAAGTTTTGCAATGGACTTTTCTCTTATAAAAACTAGC
Organism: Leucania comma; assembly: GCA_958295575.1. NCBI lineage: Eukaryota > Metazoa > Arthropoda > Insecta > Lepidoptera > Noctuidae > Leucania > Leucania comma. The sequence goes on along the minus strand of OY282477.1, from coordinate 12,571,329 downwards.
TTTCACTCGCGACTTCTTTCACGTGAATGTCGGTTATTGAGGAAGTCAAATTCGTAGCCCGATAAAAAGTAGCCTAAGCCAAAAAAGGATCAATGTTTAACCTTGAAAACGTAGCACACAGTAGCACGTAGTAATTCATTATAAGTTGATGCTAGATACAGCTTGTATTGATTTGACCGAAGATCAAATTTACTATTAATTCAACTTCAAATCTATTAATGTTTTACCTGGAGGTAAACTGGGCCATAGCCTCATCTGTTCGGCCGCGATTTCCAACGCGCTCGGTTCTTGAGCTTTTAACAACGATATGTACTCCTCGTCATCTCTGAAACAAACATACATTACTAGTTAATATACACTAACTCAAAGTGGAAGTATTTCAGTAAGACTTGTAAGTTGGGCAGACTCAAAAGCAAGGGATACCTACGAGGAGATTCTCCTGTGCCAGAAAGAGGTCTCTCCCTATAACGATTAAATGTTGTTACCTCGGGCTGGGCACTCTCTGGTGATGTGTGGGTTGGTTGGGAAGGTACAAAGCTTTGATGTCTCTCTGCACGTCTTGGTAGAAGGCAGCCTCCCAAAACTGCTGACTTGTCCACACCGGATGTTCCTGAAAAGTTATCATCGAATTAGTAATGATAAACGGAGCAGTGACGTAAAAACGTAGCAAAAACCTATTGAGCGTCTAACAGCTTTTTGCTGCTGATACAGTTTTTGGGGATAGTCAAAAGCCCGAAGTTTTGGTAAGGGTATCGTGTTGTCTAGTATCGTCTCGTATCGTTGTGAAGGTTGAATTTGAATTTCATAACTCAGGTAATCGTTCCTCGAAATACTAGTTTCCGCTGAGTCCAGTTAGGCTGGATGGCGGCCCCCTTTAAAGTTAGTATAAGACTGACCTAAATAATCAGTTCATCTGAATTTGTTTCTGCTTCATCAAAAGGTTGACTGGTAGAAAATACCTAGGATAAAGCCGCCTCTGTATATATATGTGCAAATAAATAAAGTTCAGTTAATTTAGTGTTTTCTACCTGTATACACATGTATGCGTATTGTATGACGCCGGTGCAGAGTTTCCTGCAGTAGGCTGTGGCTAGCGGCAGCATGGCGGCTGCTATCGTGTGCTCGTCCAGCGCAGTCGCCGACTGAAGCGCGCAGTTCATTAATCTGTAACAATCGAAATGAGACGTTAGAGAGCAACTACTTTAAAGGAAAACTGTATTTTATACCACACACAAGCAAACTGTATAAAAAATATAATATAATATTCCAGAACTCTCACACAACGTTATCTAGTCCCAAAATTAGCAGAGTTTGTGCTATGAGTAATGGATAACTAACAAACATACTTATATTTCAAAATTCATACATATTATAAATAAATTACACCCAGACACAGAACAAATGATCGTGCTCATCACACAAACATTTGTCTTGGGTCGGAATCGAACCCACAATCTCCGGCCTAGCAGTCAAGGCCACTTACCACTAGACCAACACGCCAGTCACTATCACAGAACATTTAAATTTTCGTAAGCTGCAAAAGAGTCGGAATAAAAAAATACATAACATTTTTCTGAAAAGTACAGCGTTCTGAATTATGAGGTAAAGTTTTTGTTTGTAAGCGATGATCTCTAGAACTACTGATCTGATTATAAACATGTTTGTAGAATGCTACAGTTACTGTGTATAATAGGATATATTATATGTCTCAGCAAGGATTTTTTTTTAACCAGACCAAGTCACGGGTAGAACTAACACGAAATTCTGACGTCATCATAAATATAACAAGCTCATAAAATATACTTTAATTCGATTGTTTGTGGAGATACACCGATAAAATCGTTTCTGTGTAACTACACAGGATGACTCACAGAGATTGCATGAGATATGTTCATGCGAATGGTGCTAGAAGGACATGTAAGAAAAAAATGTTCACTACAGTAGTACAGTTTGTTACAAATGTAGAAATTTTGTCATTGCGACCGAGACAAAATTTCGCACGAGCCTTAGGCGAGTGCTTTACGAAACCTCGATTTCGGATTGTCATTGCAGCCCTCGGGCTGCAATGACAAATTTGCACCTATAACAAACGACGTTTTTTAATACACTTTCGACTCGCTGGGGTCAACGCGCGCCCTGCCTGATACGATAAATGTAATAAAATTGTGGCGGGCGCGAGTACGCGCACTTTTCTTCACTAATGCGGATAACAGTCCATTGCGTGCATAAAAACGGTGCGATAAGAGCGGATTTTCGAGGAGTAAGTGTATTGAAAAAAAAATGTTATGTTTTAGGATTATTTAAGTAAAGCACATTCTGTACGTTCTCCGATCACGGGAAGGTGAATATATTCTTGACAGATTTCAAAGAACATGGGCTTTCTAAGTTTGTAATTATTTATTTTATTTAAGACCAGCTTCCGTCAGCGGCTTCGCTGGAGTGAAATTTGTACTTCTTCCATTTTAAGTTACCATGGTACCCTTGCAAATCCGTTCAGTCGTTTGTGAAGCAGTAACAAACATACAATTATACGTACTTGACCTTTATAATATTAATGTGAGATGACGCGAAGAACATGTCGACGCCCCCGGGCAATAAGTCGGTAATCGCAAAAAGAGTGGTGTTATAAGTTTCACCTGTCTGTCTGTGTGTCTGTCCGTGGCATCGTAGCGCCCAAACAAATGGACCGATTTTGATGCGGTTTTTTTTTTTGAAAGCTGGCTAGATAGATGGTTCTTAGCTACAATTTATGAAGATCTGTCCAGGTGTTTAAGGTCACCAACTCGTTTGTTAACTGCGGTAGGGTTTATAAAAACTTAATGGGTATTTGGACCTAATATTTGAAATATTCGTATACAATCTGGTGCTATTGAGCTGGTCTGATGATAGAGTTCGAAGGTAAGGACCCTGGATTGCTTATTATCATAGTATCAAGTTTGGGCTCATTAGATTCGCCTTAACTAGTGCTATACATTTCTCATGATCCCAAGGACCTGATGCTAGAACTGGGAGGAGGCTGATGGAACTTTGGAATGCCTATCAGTAAACCCATCAAGTTTGTGCTCATTAGATTCGTCTTGACCAGGGCTATACATTTCTCATGATGACAAGGACTGCCGGGGGTATTTTTTAATTTTTTTATTTTATAGTTATATGTACGATATATTGGCTTTCTGATTTTATACCCCTAGTTAGACTAGTAGATGATAATAAGCACATGGACCAGGCATATGCATGGGCATAGCATAATTGAAAGGTGGAACTGGGACAGGCGGATAGTTATTAGATTTATATGGAAATCCTGCAGAAAAAATATTCGGGTGTCTTTTAAGAGCTTCGTTATTTTACATGCTTACCACCTATTCAATTATTTTTTGATATAGATAACGAATAAAATATAAAACAAAAACAGACTATGGGTTCTGTTCTGTTTAACAATAATGTGGCATATCACGCCATCAGATAGCGATGCCTATTACCTGTAGACATGTCACATCGTATTTTACTTTGGTTTTGAAGTTCGTACTACAAACTAGTGATATGGCAGGAGCGTTGGTAATATTCAGCGCTCTGTGTGTTATTGTTTCGATGGCGCACGCGCATTTCTTTGTAAGATTTCATATTTGTTTAAAAAAAAACAAATACGACGAAAAAAGAGGAGAATTCTTTCTGCGTCGAAAGTTTCAAATATAATAGAATAGAATATCGTTTATTTATAAAAGTGGCACATTTAAAGTAAAATATATAAAAACAATTAAAAAGGCACACAATTGCATTTTTGCCTGAACTAGGTTGGGCCTGTATTGCAAATATAATTTATCGAGCATAGGCAATATCACGTATAGCCAAGCCACGTCAGCTATTGTCGAGACTTTTGTATACTTAATAACAATGTCTCAAAAAATATTGGTTATTGCAGAAATACAATATCGTCAAAAAACTTGGAAGCAGCCACGTAAAGTCCAATATAAAAAAAAACACAGCCATAATTTTCTTTTGTAGGTATTAATCTTAATTAAAAATAACATATTATTTTATTATTTGAATAATAAAAAATGGTTCTTCTAAAACTATCTCCGTAACGAATAAATACGATAACTTAAGTTGGCTGGAATAAAACTTTAACGCACGAGCCAATTAAGTTAAACATGGTACAATTAAATTGAGCAGAAAATAGTGATAAACATTCCGGTTGATCAATAGTCGCGAACACATACGGGTAATATACATCATTCCTTTTTGCAGGGCATTGGCGTCTGGGAAACCTTTGCCATCAACAAATGTGAGGAGGATAGCCACATCTTCAAGTTCGATATCACTCTGGTGAAGAAGATCAACGATAGCCATGACTTGTATAAGGGACATATCGTATTGGATGAAGACTTCACCCAGGATTATGGAGTATGTAACAGTATGATTACGTACTGTAGACTAAAGACATACTTTTGGGTAGTAGTTCCAGTTCTAAAATTGCGTGAGGATTATCAATTTACTCACTTTAGAAGGCCAACAGCTATGCAGAAACTAATAACTAACAGTTATAATAAAAGGTTGTAAACACGTTGTGCATTAGCAAGATGAAAGAAAGATTTCAAATGAAAATTAGAGAAGGCACTGAAACATATACAAGAATTGGTCTTCCTTGTTTGAAAAAGCGTAAGCAGTACCATAGTAGGACAATATTGACTAGTCAAGCAGATAGATACTCCTGCTAGGCTGCGGGATTTTTTGAAAGAGTTACCCAAAGGCCTGGGCCGCAAAGGGCAACTGAGATAACACAAGTGGGATTGTCAGTAAAAGTCAGATAATCCCTGTTGTCGCACCCTGAGCGAGAAGAATTTTTTGATCATTTTTCATATTGAAAATGTAGAAAGATACATACTAAACTTATTTCTTGTTTGACCAGGTCTGCTTACAAATATGCAAAATCGAGGATGGCAAATGCGCGCTGTCCCAAACTATAGCAGATGAGTGTTTGATAGATTTCTTTGAAACATACGCAAAGGAGAGCGTCGCCGATTGCATAAAGTCTATTCATAACTCGCCAACTATGCCCATACCAAAGGTAAGGAAAATCAGCATTTTTGAATATGTTTGGATCTTTGATCATAATACACGGCTCAACGGCTGATCGCATTTATATAGATTATTATAGTAGGAACACGGGGAGGCTCTTATCCAGATAAGGTCCTTTTTATATTTTATTACACAACCTGCTCGATAATGCCCTATTATATGTCATACAACCTGACACACAGCAAGTCATTCTGTCTCGAGATATTGTAATGTAATATGGGCGATCCCTAGGGAATAATGAGATTTGAATTAGGAACGTCAAAAACCAAAGACAGTGAACGTTTAGTTCGATCGACGGATCTTGGCACTCCTGAAGTTAGGCTCTGCGAACTTTTGCGCATGTACATTGTACACTCGTAAAAAGAATTGTTAGTGGTTATTTTTTTTTTACCGCGATACGAATAAGTTTTCTAATACTTTTAGTAACTTTTTATATACTTGTACATGTTTAATCCTCTTATTTAACCCTTAACTCTAACTAACAGTCTTAATAATAAGGCAATAGAAGTATTTTAACAATAAAAACAACAATCAACCAAACAATTATCAACATGAACAATCAAATAAAACTTTTTTAACCGCGTGTACTCAAGACAGAGATAGCAGACAGGAATGCTGAACTGTGACAGAGAATATATTATTGTACCGAGCACTTCCGAATATTCACGAAGCTTTATGAAATAACCAAAAAGGGATGTCCATACGCGTGTCTGAGGGTGTTGTTTAATCGATTTTTGTCCAAATCGATTGAAATTAAGTTATAAAAATATATTTATATTCAATATTATAAGGAGGTTTAAAATATTCCCAATCAGTCGTTATTCTAGTAGTTGCCTATAGGTTATGTCAATCATGCATTTTGACTAAGAAAATAAAATTTTATTCGTTGTTTTTATTATTAATGTTACAATTTCGTTTACTAACAAGAGAATTCATTATGTTTGTAAATCTATTTCGTTCAATTGCTCCTAAAAACCAAAATCAATAAATTTTAAATCGATAACATCGATTACGATATTTGATTCGATAAACGATCGATTGTGTTTTCATAGTGTAAATCTCTAGCCAACATCTCCGCCCCGCGCACGTCGCCTCTTGCCACCATTTTGTTCCTAAAAAACGTTTGTGCGCAGCCTTCTGCGCAAAGTTCGGGCGTGCCAAGATCCGTTGATCGAACTGTACGTGCAACAAATAAGTTTATTCAAAAATCGAACTGGCCACTCAAAAAAAATTAGAGTGCATCCTGAGTTGATATGACGTGTTACGTCTCGTCGTTACTGACGAGTCTCTAAAAAAAATAATGAATGAGCGGGTCCCGCGTTATAAGAAATTAAAACTAGAATCTTAGAGTACCTACTGAATTTATTGAATGTCGAGTTTTAGAAGCTTGTAAACATTACTTAAAATATAGTTAATTTTCGTAAATTGTCTTTTAATTATCTCGCAGATGGTGTATAGAGTATCGTCACTAACACTCGGAATTAAAACTTAGCAACCTTCGTTTGGTTCGGAATTCAAGATGCACCCCGCGACTAAAAGATACCGCTTTATCCCGTAGTCACATAATCTACTATTATACCCGTAGTAAGTTTTCGTATGATATCTTTTGTCTTACATGCTGTCAAAGCCGCTGGCAAAAGCTAGTACAGGATCAGGAGTGTCGCCAAGGGAGGGCAGGGGGGGCTACACCTGTAACAGTTCAATTAGGTCGTCAAATGAGTCGTATTAAGAACTAGTAGTAGGGCCTCAGTTATGAGACAACTCCTCCTAAATGCAAATAACATTCATATGTGTTTTATTTTCTTTACAGGGTGAATACGACATTGAACATTCCGTTTATTGCCATGAGCCCGGTGTCAGCATGTTTGGAGAGTACAATATTACGGTTTTTGTGCTGGATGGAGATAAAGAAGTCGGCTGCATAGAGTCACAAATGGAATTTAAGAACATAGAATGAGATAAAAAATACCTAAATAGATGAAATGTTATTGAGAAAGATTATTGCATTTTATTAAAGTTTATAAAGTGTAAAAAGTAACTTGATTTCTAATTCTTATACCTTCTTGTTCAAAGTAAAAAAGTCGTAACTTAAATGAATGTATCATCAAAAACAATTTATACTTGACAAAAAGAAGTCTATTATTTTCAAGCCCTAATGAGAATCATTTAAAAATTCCTTAATTACAGTCCACAATTCGACATTATCAAATATTATTAAAAACTAAACGGCCGGCGCCAAATCAGCGTTTAATCCATAAAATTCCATGTTGAACACAACTTACTATCCAAAACCTCAGTCTATCATAGTGCGCGATTACGGAGACGCGGCGCGTTGGGTGGACCGTCGTACATTGCCATATGTTAATGTTTGCGCGAGCGATGACGCGGCCCGCTGCTGCAATGTACGACCAACACCCAACGCGCCGCGTCTCCGTGAACAAGCCCTTAGTCCGGACGGTTTTAATATCGTGCGAATTTCATCACACGTGCGGGATTGCTTCGCACGCGTCGCCCCCGCAAATGTCCTTTAAATACAAGTATTTATGGTAAAGCGTGGAATACGCACGCGGGATGCAGTGCGTATTTCAGGAAGCAGCCCAGCAAAAAAGTGATGAAATCCACACGATATTTAAAAACACTCTAAAGTGATCGACGTACGAGCCTAGACCGCGGTTTTGGTCGAGGCTCGTTAGTGCTGATCGACTAGTGAGTGAGTAAAACTGTTTTGAATGACGAGCCGAGTAGAAAATGAAGCAAACACGACGAGCCGCGAGCCAAGCTCGTCATTTGTATTGCAATGATACACCGGCGAACTTTACCGACGAGCTACTCGTATAAGACCGCGGTTTTACTCGCCCGTCGATCAGGGCCTAAGGTAGTGATTGGGGACACCCTAAAGAAAACCAAAACCAATATTAGTTATAGAAAAGCACACAGGTATTTCAAAATATGACGACTCGACCCGCAGAGCATAGTGATAACAATTTTATATTGATAACACCTTTAGACCATAGCCGTAAGGATGATTTTTGTAGCTACTCAAGAAGTAGCCCTTATCTACCTAGTTTCGAACCCACCAAAATAACATCTCGGCTTTGCCACTTGAGTCGTCCGACGAGGACCACGACAGCAACGACGACGACAATGCTCCGAAGGTGACTGAGGTAAAGCTGAGACTGACGGTACGAAAGCTAAAAAATACCACCCCAAGACCAGATTGATTTTAGCTACCATAAACAAAAACCCCAAGACCAGATTGGTTTACCTGGGAAAGCCGGGGCCCTGGTTTCTGAGGCTCTCTAGGCTCGACTAAGAGGGCTACTTAGCGTATGCTTGGAGAGAAGCTAGTTCCCACTTCAATTGTAAGACAAGGATTGGTCCTCATTAGTAAGTCGGGGCGCCCTGCGGTCTGTCAGCCCACCGTGCAGCTCGACGAGAGGGACACGCGTAAGCGTGAGCGTAAAGCGTTTAAAAGAATGATTGCAGCCAGCCTCTTCGCGTGGCTGGAGGGACCGGACCTTGCGGACAGCCAGTTCGGCTTCTGCAAAAAAATGTCATTCCGATTTCCAATACCTCAATAAACTGCTAAAATTAAGAACTCATTAAAATCCTGTGGTTATAATCCTATATGTCGCAGCCAAATCAGAAACACGGCGTTTTACTAGAAGACGCGCCGAAAAACGTCGCATTTAATGTAAAGCGGCTACCTCATGTTCAACTGCTAGGTTTCAATTCAGCTGTAATAAAGTACACTTAAAACCATAATTAATTAGAATGATTAGGCAAATGACAAGAGCGAGCGATGCGACTTCGGAATTTTAGGGCACCCCAACACGGACAGGTTTGGTTAGAAAGCTAAAGCGGGAGCCCAGCGGAGCTCCCGCCGTAGCCTTCGTAGCTTTTTTTTAAACCAGCCTGTAACAGGAGCTTTATTTTAAACCCCACAGACAAGACTATGCATGCTTTTTATGGATCGGTTCATCGGTTCTTCATAATTTATCGTCATAAATAATAGTTATTTTACTTCGGAATTCTAATTAATCGGTACTTTAATAATCAGTAGTCATATTTTTGATGTTTTGATATATCATTAAGTCGGACTTTTTGTTATTCGATCTATTTAAACTCAGCATTTGAAGAAGAGTAATTGGCATATTGAAATTGTGACGTTCGGGATAGTTTTTCGTATTTGTGTACTACTACTGCTTTAAATTACATCCATGATTAAAAACTTTTCGTGTATTGTCGCATTATGCAGCAGTTTTTTTTTAATTACTTGAGCTAAATAAAGCAAGTAATCTTTCGGAATTTACAGGTAATTGGCTGTCTCCTACATCTTTGATTACTGTTTTGCATCCATGATTCGTAGCGTAACGTTATATACAGTTTATACTATTCATTAAGAATCTGGCTATTCCGTACAGAATTATTTTTTTCCATTGCACGCACCTTTGCGGCAAGGATAGGCTATATTAGCCACATTAGAGCACACGATTGCAACCCGTAGCTGCAATGAATCAGAAACCAGTCACCGTAGCCGAAATCAGCTAGGGGAGTATATATATATTTTTTTTTTCCAACACGACTGTTAGTTCCAGAGAGAATGCACTTTTGCTTTATTATAAAAATAAAAAATACAATATAGTACACAGATATTTTTATCAAAATAATAACCTTATCAATACATTATTGGCATAACTACGACATAATTGAGTCGTAAAGATTGAAAATAACGTAAATAACGATGTGTATCCTCATTGATGTTCAAGTTCATCACGTCATTAGATATGATCATTATGGCCACTGAACATGACATATTTTTATAAGAATGATATTATAAATTGTGATCGATTGACTGAAAGGCATAGTGTTCGTAAATGTTGAACATAAACAGGGCTATGTTGAAGTTGTTGGGTCTTTTTGGGGTGCTGTGTTGCTCCGTTCCAGAGGTGTTCGGTAATGGTGACATTGTAAGATTTAAAGAACATATTATTTCTTATTTATTGTCTTAAAGGGTTAGCATAATACCCTGTTGCTTCATATACATATTGGTATTCTGTTACACTCTGTTAATCTGGAAGCCGACCCTTACATACTCTAAATGGGAAAAGGCTAGGATTAGCATAGCCTTGCCTACGTAACCTCTGCCTCCCCTCTCACCTGACCTCCCCCCTTAAGTCTGTCATGTAGTCGTGACCGTGGCGTGATGGTCGTATTTATTATTAGAAACCGCAAAATTGCAAATACCATAAGATTTTGAAATAGAAATTGTAAATTATAATTATGTTTATACAAGACACGGTTATGTTGGAAACTAATGAATTTGTATGTAATTTATCGTATGCAAAACGATTTTATCATAATATAACAAGAAATTATGATTTAATAAAGGTTTATTATAATCATCGGAGTTTGCAATTTTCCGGTGACATGTACATGACTGTGGTGGTCAGAAGACCTTTTCTAGTTGAGAAGAAAGAAGAAATGGTAGCAGCACCCATAACAGAAAGAAAGAGTAAGAAAATTAAGTTTATCAAGAATACTAAAGAAAATGCTAATCCATGCGCACGTATATTTGCGCATGGTTTAGCTAATGCTACGTTTACATGTGGGCCCAACCTTGGCCAATCGCTATTGTGTCAACAACAGAAACCGTAACTTGCAGCCATGGTTTTAATTCCAGGGCCCCGGCGTATGGCAAGTGAACTACATAAAGAAATGCGAGACGGATCTACACAAGTTCAAGTTCGACATCGTTCAGAAAAAGATCAATAGAACGCATGATGGCTTCAACACTAACTTTAAGTTGGAAGAAAGCTTTAATAAAGATTTTGGAGTAAGTTTTGACATACTAGCTTTTTTTTTAAGGTTGTAATCATCTAATGACGTCTCCCCCTCTAGGGCGGAGCGGGAGGTCGTGAAACTTTTACTGACTAAAACCACACCTATGTCAAGGAACATAGGGTAAGGCAAATCCATGGCATCGGTAGTGCCATGAGTTTGGCCCTGCTGGACCCCTACTACTGTTTTGCTGACATTTCATTGAGGCACGCGTCGAACTCTTGACATACTAGCTGCCGTCCGCGTGAAATTAGTACGCATCTTGCATTTATAAATTACTAGCCCGCGGCCGCGCCCGCGTCTTAAGTCACTGCTCCTCTTTGTCATAGTATGATATCCATCTATAATCTTCCTTGATAGATGAGCTATAAAAAAAATAAAAAAAAAATTTCAATTTGAACTAGTAGTTAGTAGAATCAGAGCTTAACGCGTTTAAACAAACAAACTCTTCTGCTTTATAATCTTTTGAATTTATAAAAGGCAAAGTCCTGACACACTCACTGACTCATCAACGCAACGCCCAGCCCGAACCTTTGGAACTAGACCGCTGGTGTTTTACACAGAGGTAACTTTTCTGGTGTGACACAAAGATTTTTTTTTTAAATTCACCCCCTGTAGAGTTTGTATTGAAAAACCTACTTTCAGGCGGGTAGAGCTGCTAGTAGAAGCTAGTATGAGTTTAGAAAAAAAAAAAAAAGGTTTAGGTATTGTGCCTATGTGTAAATCTAGGATGAGAACTATCCTAGTACCAACTTCCGTTCAGCCGTTTGAACGAGAAGAAGCGATAAACAAAATAAACCCGCATACAAACTTTTGCCTTTAAAATATTAGTGCTATTTCATAAAGCAGTAGATTTGAAGCAGTCTATTGCTCGATATACCCCTGACATCTGAATTAAGAATTTCAATTCGATTATAGCCTGAAAACTTGTGATACAACTGCACTAAACTATGGATGAATACTTAACTCATAAATATTTACTTCAGAATCCGACCCACAAGCTGATTAGGTTAAGCAACGTTTTTCACTTGATGGATGACCTAAATGGCGTGTAATTTAGAAGCCCTGTCTATGTTTAGCTATGTGGTATGTTAGAGTAGAGCAGTTGAAAGAACAGCACACGATATTATACGCATAATGTCCTAAAAGATTACCCCCGGGAATCTTTTAGGACATTTTTTACAAAAAAAAAACCCTCAGGAATTCTAATATCTTTGACCATGTTTTTCAGATACGCGTAGACATATGCAAGTACGTCGACGGAGGATGCAAACAGTACCAGGTGTTGTCGGACGAATGTTTTGTCAACTTTATCAATAAATACGCAGAGAACAACGTCAGGGCATGCTTGGAAATGGCTGGGTTCGACCCGCCGGAATTTCCCTTGGCAGCGGTAAAAATCCCTCCTTACATATTACAAAACAAAGTCTCCCGCCTCTCTGTCTGTTCACGATAAACTTGAAAGAAGGAAGGTTTTGGTATTCCTACAATAAGTAAGTTTATTATAGAAGCTGAAATTTCTAAAGATTTATAACAACCGTGCGAAACTGTGGCAGTTCTATCGTTTATGTTTTAAAAACCGTTGATTATTGGCGATGAGAGAAGCTAAGCGGTCGCATTTAGTTGGTTTGATATTTTGACTTGTTATCTTGCGATATGGTGACTAGTTTCATATAATTGGCGGCTAAAGTGGTACGTTTATACACACGTAGGACGAGTCCGCCACATCGCGTTGAATTTGCGTGAGTTGCATCGGATCGCTTCGCAACCGCATTGAATTGAACACGTAGGACGCCGCACCAACTCTACTGCCCGTTGCAACTTGCGATGCATCATGCCCATCTAATCGCGCCTGTCACCGCGCCTACATTGGCCCTGGTTACCCACCGGACGTTTACTCTTCGGCCTCTTAGGCCTCCCTAAGTCCGTAAGTAGCGCCACAACGAACGCTCCAGTGCATCTCGCATCCATTGCATTCCCGCAACCCTCATCAGGTCATCAGTCCACCTCGTGGGAGACCTTCTAACGTTCAGTCTTCCGGCCCCATCGACCATCTCTTCTACGAGCACTGTGCCCTACCCACTGCCACTGAAATTTGGCGATTCTTCGGCTATGTTGGCAACCATGTCGACTCTGCACATTGCAGTTTATGAGAAAACAAATAAAAACAAAAATGAAATCGACCCTAATATCTTACTTTCTGTTCCGCAGGGAGAATATTCAGTATCCGATTATGTATTCGACTACAGTGAGCTACCAGAAGAAGCAATTTACGGCGAGTTCTGTGCCAAATGTTTCATGCTGAAGGGATCTGAGGAAGTCGGATGTGTTGAGATACATGTGGAGTTCAAAGAAGAACAACAGGAAGATGATGACGATTGTGATGATGAATAGGGAGATGAAATGAATATTTGCTAGAACTCTTAAATTAAAGAAAGTTTTTTTATTAGATTAAGGAATATGTTTGATTTTTTGGATAATTATGTCTTTCGACTGTTTAAGTTATTTCAAAGTAACTGGAATTAAAAAAGAAAGAAAAGTTATTAAAAAAAATACAAAGAAAAAAAAAGAAGAAAGAAAAGTAATGGATTAAGTGTTTGAAAACCCTACCGCAGTTACCAAAGGAGGTGATGACCTTAAACACCTGCACAGATTTTCATAAATTGTAGCTAAGAACCATCTCGGTTACGTCAGCTTTCAAACAAAAAAAAACCGCATCAAAATCGGTCAATGCGTGTAGAAGCTACGGTGCTACGGACAGACAGACAGACACGTCAAACTTATAACACTCTTTTCCGTCGGGGGTTAAAAAGGAGTACAGAAATATTACAATACATTATTTAGAACGCGACTGAAGTAATGAAATCACGCGCATACTGACACTGACATCTCGCCTGGCGCGATAGCAGTACTAACTCTTGGGAATTTGGGATGAATTTGGATGTGTTTCGTAATACCAAAAATGATGAATGAAAACTTAATATTTCTCCTTTTTTTTTCTATAATTTGTAACTTGATATTAGAAGCTATGTTCCAATAGAAAGAATATTAAAAATATTGTTCTTTATAATACAGAAAAAACACAATGAAAACATGCCGTTTACGCTGTAAAAAAGTGCGAGATGCAATTCGTTTAAATTTCGATTAAAGCAAGTTTAAAAAAAAAAATATGTAGGAACCTAGATAAATATCGTACTGTGGCCAAGAGTTATGTGAAAGTAAACCCAAGGGCCCTGGAACGAAGGCAATGAAGGAACAGGGTACGTTGTTAGTCAGTAAGAATCTCACACTATCTCCCGCCCCGCCCAAGGGCGGGATTTGTCATTTGAAGATTTTACCTACCACGAAAAAAAATATACCTTGGTGTTGTTAGCTATTCCACAGACAAGTTAAACTCATAGCCGAATTCCGGACTGACTCTATTCGTCGACGAAAAAGAAGTTGACCACCAGACGATGCGTGTACCTGTACCTGCTTGACGATATCGCTTATACAGTTAAAAATAAATACCGCAGAGCCACAATATGACCACCGAGTACGCGCATTCAGATTCGTTTTAGCTTGCACTTGCCATAAAACCTGTTCTCGTGCTTGGGTCTTTTTCAGTACGTCAAAAACTCATACTTACATAATGTCAAGTCTTTCTTCCACGAGGTTTAGCAAAAACTACAGAAGGACACTTGTTACGATTCTTAGGTAGGTATTCTCCTTGTTTCCATCATTTACATTCATACATGACCATTCTGAAGAATTTCACCAATTAAGTTTCTATACTCCCTTCTAGGGCATCCCTTTTCTGTTGCACGCTGCCTTGGTTAATTACTGTGGCTTCGTTTATGGTAGATCTGGCTAACAACCAGTTTTATCAAAGGTTACTATTTTAAACTCTTACCGAGACGTGGAGGCCTGGCAGCATTTGGTATGGAAACCAACCCAAAAAAGGTCGAGAAAAGCCCCACATAAGATTATTTGAATCTTATTTCTGGGACCAATATTAAGCTGTTTGAGCAGTCATCATTTCTACACAACTAAAACCATTGAACGCATGAAAACATATTTCTATAACTCAATTTTTGATAGCATGCATAAATGATTAAATATAAAAACATATAATCAAATTCTAATGTTTACAAATGTTATTCATTAGTTAGAGATAGGATCAAAATGTTCATTTGACATGTCATGGGACATTATTGTATGAATGTATTTAAAGCAATGCAAATCCTTTCTTATATTATTCAGGCAGTAAAATGCTGAAACTTGTATTATTTTTGATCGCCTGTGTGTGTATACCATACGTGATTAGTTGGCGTGGTCTTATGCTTGTGAGTTTTCATATTATACATTGTGCCTTCTCCGGTTTACCAGTGTTTAATGTTATTATAAGGTTCCATCATCATCATCATCATCATCAGCCTTTTAATGTTCCCACTGTTGGGACACAGGCCTCCTCTCTAAGTGAGGGAATGGGCCTTGATCCACCACGCGGGCCGTGCCCGTGCGGGTTGGTGAATGTTACATGTCTTCGAATCTTTCGTTCTAGAACATGCTGGTTTCCTCACGATGTTTTCCTTCACCGTTTTGAGAGCAGTGGTGATGAAATAAATTACACAAAGTAATGCGCCTGGCTGGGTTTGAACCCACGACCTATAACTCGTAAGTCGGGGCCGTTACCACTCGGCCACCACTGCTCCAAGGCTTATAAGGTTCCAGTGAAATAATAATGATTTCTCCACTTATGAGTATCAATCGTGTACTTACCCATAGTCGGGGTAGGGTCTTATGTCACTTTCAACTTGTTTTTCAGGGTCCAGGAGAATGGCTGGTTTTGCACATAGGGCACTGCGAAAACCCAGAGAAATACGAGGCTACTTATGAAATCACTCGCAAGAAGATAAACCGCACTCATGACAGTTATGATATTATCGTACAGCTCGAAAGAGAGTTTAATTCTTCGTTCGGAGTAAGTTGGGCTGTATTTATTTATACACATATACCTAACAGGAGAGACTGAATTTAGTCAGTCTCGATAAATGATATATATTTTGCAAATAGCTTTTATGAAATACTTTTACAAAGCAATTTTTTCGTCAATTTAAACTAGATGAGGTCGGAGTTTCCTAGCCGACTAGTTTTTATGTACTTGTAACATTTGGTCTTTCCGATGGCAAGTTGTCACCTCAGAACATCTGCAACACCAGTGGCATCGTGTTTTCTGTTCACAGCCATCACTGCGACCGATTATGGCGCATGTAAACGTCCAGTACTATTTATTTTCCAGTATGATTTATTGCTTATTTATAAAAAGGAATATAAATACATACAGTATACAAAATGATTAAGAGCGTTAACTCGCAATTTCGCGCTTTTTGGTTAAAAAACCATGATTTTCGAACCCTAGGGGCGCGCCACAATTGAAGCGATAAGGCCCATCTTTGAAACGTGGCTGGAGAGACCTCACGGCGTTCTCAACTATCGCACGACGCAGGTCCTTACCGAACACGGCAAGTCCGTTAAGTTTCTGTTCCGGATTCGTGCGGAGGAGTCGCCCAGGTGTCACCACTGTGCGAAACACCCGGAGGACACAGTGGAGCACACTGTAAAGGTGTGCCCCGCCTGGGCAGAGCATCGCCGTGTACTCGTGGGGGTGATCGGCGGCAGCGATCTCTCTCGCCGGGCCTTGGTTTAGGCCATAGTCCGGAGTGAGGAGAGACGGCAGGCGGTCGCCTCCTTCTGCGAAGCAGTAATGCTAGCAAAGGAGAAGGCCGACCGCATCAGGCGGGGCCTCAACGGGGCGCTCGCCCCAGCCGCCGCCGGGATTCCGATCCCGATTTCTGGCCATCGTAGGCGCGGGCTTGCTGCACGCTGTCCGATCGTCCGGTAACCGACCGGACCGAGCCCAAGTCGTCGACAGCGCGTACTGTTCCCGCGCGCCTCAAGGAGCTGTCAGCAAACCGTAGAGGCCTAACCTGCTAGCTGCAGACAGGCAGGGTCGAAGCCTGTTGGGGTCATGGGTCGACTTCTGAAAGGAAGGCTCGGCGCCGGCACGACAGGCAACGAAGGAACGGGGTAGGTTTTTAGTCAGTAAGAGTGAGAGACACTATTTCTCGCTCCACCAAAGGGCGGGATCTGTCATTGGATGATTTTACCTACCATAAAAAAACCCTTGATCGAGAAATATTAAAAAAAAACCATAAATCCCGGCGCACGAGCGTCACAAATTCAGTCGCCCAACAATATTCATCATCACATAAAAGAAAGCTTTGTGCAAAATTTCACGTTCTTAGTCCCAGTAGTTTCGACTGTGTATTGATATGTCAGTCAGTCAGTTTCTCATTATATATATATAGATTACATAGATATTATATTATTATTAAAGATACATATAAATAAAATTTAAGTGTCTGTTTGTAATTTTTTTTTTTACTAGATAAGTCTGCTATTATACAGAAATTTTTATACAACGAATCTATTATTTTAGAAAAGATAAATGTACGACTCCGCACAAATAAAACTTCTTGAAATCGGAACGAAATGGCGAAATTTTTTTTTTTTGATTGCCAGATTATACTCCAGAATTGGTCCCATAGAAATATTGTTGTCATCTGATGATGAACTTCGAAAATATAGAACGGAACTCTTCAAAAAATCATAGTAGAACTGTCGTAACAAGTGAAATTGCTTTTTTTATACATGTAGTCAGTGACTGACTTGAAAGATTATACTCCCGAATTGTTCCGATAGAAATGTGGTGTGAACACATTAAATAGTGTCAATCACTACCGCTGCACTCACGCGTATCTTTTACGATTCGTTTATCACTTATTTTTTTTACTAGTTTGAGTGATGAAAAACTGCGAGTGTCTTTAATTTATTACTATCCAAAACATATCTTTTTAAAATATTCTTAAATTTACCAAACAACTCACAATCTTTGATATCTCAGGTCATTAAAGAGACCTTAAAACAAAAAGTTTCTGTTGCCATAAGTTTTTGTTCTGGGTTTCCTTAGTTTAATGTTGCTGGTATTTTTCAGGTTATGTTTTATAAGCTTTAGTTGTTATGTGGCAGTACCATAATTACTATTTACGGTGCGCCGGTGTGGGCGCCATCGCTACGGAAGCGAGTGGCGGCCCGGCTAACCGCCTGCCAGAGGGTCATGGCCATCCGGATGATCCGCGGATACCGTACGGTGTCCTGCGAAGCGGCGAGCCTCCTTGCTGGCCTACCACCGTGGGATTTGGAGGCAACAGTCCTTGCACACATGCATGACCTACGCGTGGAGATGCAACGTCGGGGCGAAACTCCGCTGCCGCGACAAGTCGCGGCATGGCGGACAGAGCTCCGGCGGGATCTCATGGTGAAATGGCGAGAGCGATTGTCGCAACCTCGTGCTGGGCACGCCACGATCGAGGCGGTAAGGCCCCTCTTTGAGGCGTGGCTGGAAAGGCCCCACGGCGTCGTCACCTTCCGTTTGGCGCAGGTGCTGACCGAACACGGCAAGTTCGGTCCGTACCTGTACAAGATTCGTGCGGAGACGACGCCCGGGTGTCGCCACTGTGCGGACCGCCCGGTGGACACGGTGGAGCACACAGTCGAGGTGTGCCCCGCTTGGGAAGAGCAGCGCCGTGTCCTCGTGGGGGCGATCGGCGGCGATCTCTCGCGCCGGGGCTTGGTTCAAGCCATGCTCCGGAGCGAGGAGGAGTGGCAGGCGGTCGCCTCCTTCTGCGAAGCAGTAATGCTAGTAAAGGAGGAGGCCGACCGCCTTAGGCAAAGGCGGACACGCCGCCGCCGCCGCCGGGTTTCCGATCCCAATTTCCGGCCACCGTAGGCGCGGGCTCGCGGACGGTGGGCAATGGGTAGCTCGCTGTCCGTCCGTCCGGTAACAGACCGGTCCGAGCTCAGGTCGTCTACGGCGCGCACCGTTCCCGCGCGCCTCAAGGAGTTGTCAGCATACTGTAGGGGTCCAGCAGGGCCGAAGCCTACTGGGGCCAAAGGTTATGTGAGACTGTCACCAAAGGCCCCAGGATAAAGGCAAGGAATGGAAAGGTAGGTTTTTTAGTCAGTAAAAGTCTGACACTGTTTCCCGCCCCACCCAAGGGCGGGATTCGTCATTGGATGATTTTTACCTACCACAAAAAAAAAAAAAAAAAAAAAAAAAAAAAAAAACCATAATTACTATTTTTGGTCATCATTATTACAGATCTTAGTGGACGTTTATCAAGAAGTTGATGGAGGCTTCAAGTACTTTCAGTCATTATCGGACAATTGCGCGTGCTCGTTCATCATGAAACATGCCGAAGCCAACGTAAAGCGGGCCTACAGAATGGCTAATATTGATCCTCCTGACTGTCCTTATGGTCCGGTTAGTAATCTAATACCTTAAGAGGGGCCTTCCCCACTCGCTTGTTTCTTTATCTAACGCAATCCAACGCGATGTTTGATGAAAAGGCAACGCGAAAAAGAGAGATAACACCTGAAAACTCTGAAAAAAAAAAATTTTTTTTTTCATTATGTTTTGTTTGATTTCTATATGTAGAAGCCTATGTATTATCCAAAATATCTGGAGAAAGATGTGTAATAACATCATAATCATATAAGAAAATGTACCTCGGGTTGGCCGCTCTTAATGCCGAAACTGCGTAACTGCTCGTAAGCGGATACCCGCGCGGTCCCATACAAAAGCGCTTTACTCAGTTTCGACCTTTATGTTATTTAGTAATCTATTCTCAGTAACATTAAATGTAGCTCGAGAGGGATTCAACTACATTTATTGTTTTTCAATGTAATAATATTTATCAAGTCTGATCGAACTGACAATAATCGCGATTAGTTTTATTGGTGAATTTGACACTAAATCAGCATGCAAAACTAAGATTTTATTTTCTATTTTCGTTTAATTTCATACGGTTGTCGTCTTTCAATGGCTATCAAACAAGCAGTGTTTCCTTCAAAGTTCTGTTTTGCAAACAAAAATTAAAAACCGAAAAAAAAAGCCAACTACCTATCATAGTACTGCTCAGGAAATTGAAAGAGCCACTGACTCGTAAGTAACAAGGGCAGTATAATAATTGTGGTGGTCAAGAGATTAATAAAATTGCTCTCGTAACATACGAAAGGGAATTGAAGGGAACATTCCGGGACCATTGAATCTATTTGAAAACTTGCTGCGCTTTGCCTCTTAAGTAGTTAAGCAAGATGCGGTCCACAGATCCCACATGCACCTCACCTTCTTGCCTGGCTCGGCTCACATCTCCATTTTGATCACGCTACAAGTATGCGACATTCTATCTACTCAAACATATCTCCTGAAGATAAACGCACCCAAAACGTGTAAATAACGACATTCTATTGATTGTTTGCAACCCTCATCTCTTATCGATGCCGCTATCGTACATTCTAGACCACAACTACTTATTAGCCTGAACATGCTAATTATTGATTGTTATTTTGATAACAGGGTCCAATAGTTATCCGAAACTTCGTGATGGACTACAGGGAGCTTGCAAAACATGCTATTTACGGGACATTTCAGGCATACGCGTTCGCTACCTATAAGAAAAAGAAATTTGGCTGCGTGAAGATTATTCTCAACTTCGACCAACGAAACAATGACGATGATTTTAGTTAAATTTGAAGACGAAGAAGTTTTGATGGGTGGTCTACAGGTTGACTTCACATTTATTAGCAGTCATGTTGTGGTTAAAAATACTTAGGAATAGACCAAATCTTTTACTGTGGGATATATGGGTCACCTAAAATAAATAGGACAGCAAGTTTAAAAATTAAACATTCCAGCAAATCATTGTTTTTTATTTGTTTTGTCTTTTTAACAGAATACATTAGCCAGCCATCAGCTAACCCTATAATAGTAGAAATTTTCAGCACAACAATTTTAATTAAAGTTGATAATAATATTTACAGAGTTACTTACGTATCTAATAAAACGTGTCCATTAACGTAATTTTTTTTGTTAAATAATTTATAAATTATAATAATAATTTAGAAACTAATAAACTCTGGTAGGGATTCTTATTTTTTTTCCAAAAATCCCCCTCAGCTGATTTTATTTAGCTAGGGGGGGATTCTGGAAAAAAAGAAGCAATCCCCCTGGTGGGTATTTCTCGGTGGGGTTTAAACTCAAATGATCAATGGATTGAAAAACGTCGCTGTAATGTAATGCCTCATCACGTTCAACCGGATTGTACTCACGATACGTTCTACAAAGCGACATCCAACGTTTAGCTTTAAGGTAGAACTATACTGGTCACTGGACGACGATCTGAGCGCGTCGGCATTTTATATGAAAACTAGACTCGTAGAGCTACATTTGATACACGTCACGAGGTCGTTCTACGTACAAATCAGGCGTGTTACACGTGTTTTAGCTCCGTTGACAGTGTAGGTGTACATTATTAAGATCTGATACAAAAAGCTTGCTCATATTTCTGTCTGTGGAGTTTAAAGTAACCTAACATAAAGGGGATAACGGTGATCTTTCGCTCATTTGCTCACTTACTCTAGCCCTCTTATAGCCTAACCTATCCGTGCCGGGGTGCCCTAAAATTTCGAGCTCGCACATCTCGCTCGAATTATTCTAATTAATTTTTGGATGTACTAATAGATTTTATTATTGATTAGACTTCTAAAGTGACAGATCGGCTATACAGGATTTAAAAAAAAAAAATGTCCGTGCATTCTGGAAGCTTGAGAACGAATGAACTGATGAACGATGCTGATGACACATCATTTCGATAGAATTTGTTTTTTTTTTTTTTGGGGTGGCGTTCGCGGGAACAGATAAAAGTTCCAGCCACAGGACGTGGTTCTCTTTTCTCTATCGGCAGCCGTGTGAAAAAAAAACTAGTCAAGGGACTGTCTCACGGTTCGTTGTGAAGTGAAATACCTAAAGTCAACATCATTATTAATCAATTGCATGGTTTGGAATAGTCTGTTTATTGCTTGTAACCCACTCATCGCCCACAAAGCAGGGTATTTAGAAAGGATTTCCACTTTTTTCGACATCCTGAGCCGACTAATACCTAAGTATATTATTGCGGGACTTTTTTTGAGGATTTACTAATTTAATTTTGTTATGATACCGTTGTCGATTGTGATGTCATTTTTAGGGTTTCGTACCTCAAGAGAACGGGTGAAAGTATCGAGTTGAAATTAAAAACATATACTTAGGTCTGCGGTCCCTTAAAGCTGTGAAAAAATCAAACTTCTAAATTAACAAAAAAAAAGATACGGCAGTTTATGTTGCAAACAACGTATATTTCAACACACTCCAGGAAATTAAAATTCATAGGGTACTTCCCGTTGAACTAGAACCCTTAAATTTGGCATGAAGCAAGGTCTCATAGCAGAGAGAAAGGAAAAATCTGAAAACTGTAAAGTAGTAACTACTTTTCACAAAAAAAAGTTTTTTGATTCGGAAAAATCTTCGAGACTGGATTCGGGAATTGAACTATTTACGAGGGGGCGTTTTTAAGTTCGTGGACTCGGGGGTAAGACGTGGAAATAAAAATACAAGTTTATTTTTCCTTTTCAATATATTCTCCTGCAACCCTAATACATTTTTCAGATCTTTCAATTAGCTTATGTATACCCTCGAAAAAAAATGTTTTTTCTTTGTCTGAAAAATAAGCTGAAACTGCTTCCTTCACTTCTTCATCGCTTGAGAACTTCTTCCCCCGAAGTTCTTTTTTCATTTTTGGAAAGAGATAATAATCACTGGGAGCCAGGTCAGGACTGTAGGGTGGATGAACCAAAATATCGAAGCCCACCTTATGCAGGGAAGCCAACGCAACACGGCTCTTGTGCACAGGCGCGTTGTCGTGCAGAAGGAGGACACCTTTGGTTAATTTTCCCCTTCTTTTTGCCTTGATTGCTTCCTTTAATCGCTTTAAGATTGAAGCGTAGTATTCTCCGGTTATGGAGACACCTTTATCTTTATAATCTATCAACAAGATTCCTTCTGAGTCCCAAAAGATTGTCGCCATGATTTTTCCCGCCGACTGTGACACCTTAAATTTCTTTGGTGGTGGTGTACCTTTTTTGTGCCACTGCATAGAATCTTGTTTGGACTCAGGTTCATAATGATGAACCCAAGTTTCATCCCCAGTAACAATTCGAGTCAATACTCCATCCTGGTCTTCATTACAGAGGTCCAAAAACGCGCGAGAACACTCTACGCGCTGTTGTTTTTGAGGCGGTGTGAGCATTCTCGGCACCCACCTTGCACCGACTTTGGTCATGCCGAGATGATCGTGAAGAATTTTAAATATGGTTGTATCGGATATTCCAACCATTTCTGCGAGCTGTTTCTTCTTTAGTCTAGCATCTTCCAGTATTAATTTTTCCACTTTTTGAATTATTTCCGGAGTGGTCACCTCGATCGGCCGTCCTGGCCGAGGATCATCTTCAAGTGAGGCCCTGCCTTGCTTAAAAAGGGTATGCCACTTATAAACCATGGTTTTACCGGGGCGAGACTCCCCGTAAACGGATGACATCTCTTCTAGTATGGTTTGAACCGATTTACCTTGCTTGGTAAGGAACTTTATGACAGCGCGGTGCTCGATTTTCTCCATTTTTCACAATGTTCTTCCCAACTGAGTTGTTTGATCGACGATAATTCAAATAGTAATGGCCCGATTAAAACAAAACGTTCTATTTATACTAATAATGAGCTACTTAACCAGTTACGACTAAGGAAAGTACCCTCATTTATTAATTACCTACCCATTCCGCGAATATAAAAATGCACCCTCGTACATAAGTTAGTTTGTACGGAACCCTCGGTGTGCGAGTCCAACTCGCACTTGCCCATTTTTTAAATTGCTATTGCCCATCTGTACAGAATCAGCATACTCTATAACAATGCCATTTAAGGCGCATAGGAAAATATTTATTGCATATGTAAATACATATGCTATGTATATTTTAGATAACATTTTACCAACTATTTTTGGGGGTTAACATATTTCTTAAGGTCAAAGCCGTTTGAAACATGCGAAAAAATGTCAAGTTATTCAAAAATATTCTTTGGCAAAAGTATTAATCATACGAAAAAATCACATGTTTATAATATTATATATACATATAATATTATAAACATGTGATTTTTTCGTGTGATGTATATATTATATATATAATATATATATATTTAATCTATAAATCCAGCCGTTACCGAGGAGTAGGCTTCAGGATGTCCATGTTTTTGTGGCACTAAATGGGAGTAAGAGCCTTAATAATTTACCTCAATAATCAATTTATCATCAAACAAACAAGGTCTGATCAACAATGAACCTATCGAAACATCTAAATAATTTCAAATATGTCCTTTCTATACATTCTTGTAGATACAATCAAAATGGTCTTTTGACATGTCATGGAATCTACGTATAGTATATTAAATGCAGCGTAAACAAGTAGTTTCATTGTAGGTTTTTCAAAAGAGCAATGTGGATTGTGTTGTTTTTAGTAAGCTGTACTAATTTATTGGTGAAGGGTTTTGGAAATGAAGAGCTTCTGGTAACTATGTATTATCTATCTATAAATATAAAAAAGAGAAACTGATCTACGGACAGCCGAAAGTAAAGAAGCGTGAAATTTTGCACAAAGTTTCCTTTGATTTAGGCGAGCACTACGAAGGGCTTTTCCAAAATTAATCCTCTAAGGGGATGGAATGGAAGTCCAAAGTTTGGAAAAAAAAAATACGTTTGTTGGAGAAACGTACTTTCATGCGGGCGGAGCCGCAGGCAGAAATTAGTTCAAATATAAAAGAATAGATACATGTTGCGCTGACTCCAAGTAACAAGGCAAACATGAACAAGGCAAGAAAGATGATCATTACCTTTCTTGCCTTGTTCTATTACTACTAGAACATTCAGTCATCATTTCATCGTCATCATGCCAAGTAGGTACTCGTACTATATTTTGGAGCTTACTTTTCGACCTCAAGATAAACTCCGATTAACTTAAATTTTATAAACATAAATGAGCATGAAGTTGGTTCCCCTTAGCATAAGATAGTACCTAAATAAATTCCAGAGCCGACATTGCCTATTTTGTGATTTATTGATTATATATTATTAAATTGTGTTAATACGAGTATATAGAAAAGTGTTAGAATGTACTTTATAGTACAGTCGATTGCCCATACCAGCACCAGCAGGTCTAAAAAGGCCACTTTTATAGAATCATAATATGAATCATATTTTATACAGCAATATTTACAAAGAATATGATTCTGATACGCAGTGTATTGAGTATGATTCGACTAACAGATGCCGTACAGAAACATGCGCCTGTTTTACAGAACACAATATACATAAAAAACGGTAATTTAAAAAACTAAAAAACCCGACTGCTTTTCTAAATAGAAAAAGCCCTAAACAAGAAAGTCGTTGTACCCGTTTGCAGTTAACTATGTCTATATAATATTATAAATACAAGATAAATTGTTGCAGTCGGGACCCATTCTCGAAATGGAGGCTTAGTCAATTGAATATTTTTTTTTTTTTTTTTTTTTGTGGTAGGTAAAATCATCCAATGACGAATCCCGCCCTTGGGTGGGGCGGGAAACAGTGTCAGACTTTTACTGACTAAAAACCTACCTTTCCATTCCTTGCCTTTATCCTGGGGCCTTTGGTGACAGTCTCACATAACCTTTGGCCCCAGTAGGCTTCGGCCCTGCTGGACCCCTACAGTTTGCTGACAACTCCTTGAGGCGCGCGGGAACGGTGCGCGCCGTAGACGACCTGAGCTCGGACCGGTCTGTTACCGGACGGACGGACAGCGAGCTACCCATTGCCCACCGTCCGCGAGCCCGCGCCTACGGTGGCCGGAAATTGGGATCGGAAACCCGGCGGCGGCGGCGGCGTGTCCGCCTTTGCCTAAGGCGGTCGGCCTCCTCCTTTACTAGCATTACTGCTTCGCAGAAGGAGGCGACCGCCTGCCACTCCTCCTCGCTCCGGAGCATGGCTTGAACCAAGCCCCGGCGCGAGAGATCGCCGCCAATCGCCCCCACGAGGACACGGCGCTGCTCTTCCCAAGCGGGGCACACCTCGACTGTGTGCTCCACCGTGTCCACCGGGCGGTCCGCACAGTGGCGACACCCGGGCGTCGTCTCCGCACGAATCTTGTACAGGTACGGACCGAACTTGCCGTGTTCGGTCAGCTCCTGCGCCAAACGGAAGGTGACGACGCCGTGGGGCCTTTCCAGCCACGCCTCAAAGAGGGGCCTTACCGCCTCGATCGTGGCGTGCCCAGCACGAGGTTGCGACAATCGCTCTCGCCATTTCACCATGAGATCCCGCCGGAGCTCTGTCCGCCATGCCGCGACTTGTCGCGGCAGCGGAGTTTCGCCCCGACGTTGCATCTCCACGCGTAAGTCATGCATGTGTGCAAGGACTGTTGCCTCCAAATCCCATGGTGGTAGGCCAGCAAGGAGGCTCGCCGCTTCACAGGACACCGTACGGTATCCGCGGATCATCCGGATGGCCATGACCCTCTGGCAGGCGGTTAGCCGGGCCGCCACTCGCTTCCGTAGCGATGGCGCCCACACCGGCGCACCGTAAAGGGCCATGGACCGAACGATGCCTGCGTAGAGCCTCCGGCAGGAGGCGTCTGGACCCCCTAGGTTCGGCAGGAGCCGCTTGAGCGCAGCCCCAGTCGCATTCAACCTGGGAGCCAGACGTCGGAAGTGCAGTCAATTGAATATTACATTGCAGATTACTTCAATCTACTGACTAGACGGCTGAGTTTCTAGAATGGGTATACAAATCTAACGACACCTCTCAAGCTAAAATCCATCAAGCCGTTCAGGCTGCAGAGCGTGCCAAACAATTATACATACATACATACATACATACATATATACATACATACATACTCTCGAAAAACATAACCCTCCTTCTGGCGCAGTCGGGTAAAAATGAAATAATCATAAAAACAGGGTAAGTGCGAGTCGGACTCGCACACTGAGGATTCCGTACAAACTTATGTAAATAGGTAAACCCGCGAATCGAGTATCGAAGATTTGTCCAAATCGAAAAAGTCTTGTTATTTTTGGGACATAATTACAAAAAGTCCTATATGACCTCGCATCATGCCAAATTTCAGGGTTATTCATGGATCAACGGGAATTACCCAGTGAAGTTTGACTCCCTTCAGAGTGTCGAAATATACGTTTTTTGCGACATAAACTGCCGTATCTTTTTTTTCCGTTAACTAAGAAGTTTTTTTTTTTGACAGCTTCATGGGACTTAGGGCTCAGGCTTAAAACCATATACTCAGGACTGCCCCTCAGTCAATGGTTTTAATATCAACTCGATACCTCTTTGCGTTCCCTATTTAAAGGGTCTTGACCGACTGACGGACAATAAAGTGATCCTATGAGGGTTCAGTTTTGAGGTACAGAAACCTAAAAATGACTAAAGTAGTGCTTCGGAATCTTGGCATATTTTCATGTAGAAATACTTTTTTTATTTTTATTGATAGGTTCGCGTTTGACCGCTATCTCACCTGATGGAAAGCGACGATACGGTCGACGATGGATCGCGCTTGCCTAGAAGAAACCTATTCACTCTTGACTTAAAGATTCCCGGGTTGTAGCCATCAGGAAACACAGACTCCGGCAGGGAATTCCACTCCTTAGCTGTACGCATAATAAAAGTCTTCCCAAAACGCATCGTGCGTATAGGTGGGATGTCCACCATGTACCGGTGGAGCAACGCCGTATGTCTGGTAGTCCGATGATGGAACGGGCTAGGCGGAATTAGGCTATGCAATTCCGACGCACACTCCACGAAATGTAACCTGTAGAAAACCCACAGGCTAGCAACTCGGCGTCGATGCTCAAGACTTTGAAGCCTCGACTCGACGAGTGCATCATTGCCAATGATCCTCTTGGCTCGCCTCTCAATAGTCTCAAGCGCATCAAGCTGGTATCGGGCAGATCCGTCCCAAAGATGAGAGCAGTACTCCATACACAATCGCACTTGCGCTTGATAAAGTTTAAGCAGCTGATCCGGCGTGAAGTACCGTCTGACCTTTGCGAGGATTCCTAGCTTTGAGGTGATAAATTATTAGGTAACTCCTCCCGCTCTGAGTAGAGCGCAAGAGAGTGTAGTCTGACACGCCCTTGCTGACTAAAACGCACCTGTGTTGAATCACTTGCCCTCTGCGTTTCAGAGCCGCGGTAACTCTTTCGAACAATCCTGCAGTCCATACTGTAGCAATACCCAAGTTTGAATGAAAATTTAGCGTACCTATGCAGTATGTGGAACAGAGTGTAAAGTCCTGAAAACCTTTGAAAAGGGGGATCCTCCGACCAGACAGGTGTTATATCTGGTTTGGGCAACTGCCTTATACATGATTTCAGGCTGTTGTAGTATCTGTTCGAATCGCGTGGAGAACTTTAATTGCGCGATGCACGATTTTGTAGTTCCCATGTGACGCCATAGATATCGCTACAAAAAAAAAATACCAGAGTTGGTGTCTTTTTACAAACATTTTTTTTTATCTTACAGGGCAAAGGACGATGGCTAGTATTAAACAGCTTGGAGTGCGATGATCCGGAACAGTATGCAATACAATTCGATGTAAGCCGGAGGAAGCTCAATCGGACACATGATGCTTTTAGCTTTCATGCGGATATAGAAAACGAACTCAATGCTACTTACGGCGTAAGTTTGAAGCTAGAACTACATTAGACCGACGCACACGTGTGACACGCCTGATTTGTATGAAGAACGACGTCGCGTTGCGTGGAACAAGTGTAGCTCTACAAGTCTAGCTTCCGTATAAAATAAATGAAGACCGACACGCCCAGATCGGCGTGTGTTTCACACGTATGCGCAGTTTAGTTCTACCTTAACACTACCTTTCATCTAGACAAAGTGGTATTTTTATCAGTGATAACGATTAACCATAAAGCCGGATACAGACTGTTGTAACGTAACGTGAAACGAACATAAGTGTGGATGCAGCGCGCGGACGAACCGAACATGATATATGTATTTATTACTTTAATTTACGATTTCACAAACTCTTCTTTTCTTATTTCTACACACTATTGTCTATGTAGCGAGATCTATGTCGTCACATAAGAACTAATTCTGCATCGCGCAAGTAAGATTCTCCGCGCGATTTGAACATATAAGAACAACCCGAAAAAATCTATTGGGCAGTAGCCCACCAGACATTACACCAGTCTGGTCGGAGAATCCTCCCTTTTCAAGAAGGTATGTGGGACTTTACTCTCTGTTCCACTACCTCTAAATCTACATTTATTTTTACCTCTCCTTTCGCAAGTCTGCTGGAAGAAATTTCTTTTAGAAATAAGCAGTGCCTTTGTGCAATTTTTTATAACATTGTATCTCCTTCCGGTATATATGTGTACATAAAATAAGCGCGCGCAAGTCTTCCACAATATGGGTATTCTGTTATATTAATATTATAACGGCAAATTCTTTCATTGCGAGTTACATTGCATGTTACGTTACAGCAGTCTGTAGCCGGCCTTAATCGTATGGTATTATTGTATGCGCTATCAAAAGGTCTCGTAGTCAATCCCAAACATTTAAAAAATGGCTGTCGCTGATTGAATGTCATTTTGTTAAGAGTTCCAGCTTGAATGTCAGCTAAGCTGTGAACTTTATACGAAGCGATGTAGCAGAGCAGAAAAAAAAGGTTCTTTGAAATTTTTTTCACACACTAACATACTTACATTAAAACCTCCTCATAGACACCTACACATAGTTTTTTTTTTTACTACTGTTTCTACTTATTTACTTGTAGTTTTTAAACTCACTATTATAAGATTTATAAGTATGTGTACGTAACTTGTCTTACTTGCTGTGTTCTTATGTAAGCTTACTAATTGTGTAATTTGGAACAGGTGGGGACCTGGTGACCTGTATTACAAGTGTTACTACCACCCTCTACAGGCACCAGCGATCCACAACCAAAAATTGAGTTTTTTGTGTAAGATTGTTTGTATTTTTTGGCGTGGTGATAAATAAACTTCATTATTATTATTATTATTACTCTTTCATCGTAGCATGTCACGCTTCGCTATAATAATAATAATGCTTTATTAACTGTCAGAAAAAACAATAATGAGTTTAGTAAAAATTGGTTTCGACACAGAATATATTGCAAGTGGCATCTCAGCTAGGTTATGCCAGTCCCATTCCCCACAGCGTCACTTTTTCTAAGTTTAGTTTTAATAACAGAATTGTAATTAATTATGAATCAATTTTTGTTTTTAATTACTCGGACATTGGATGGACATAAAAAAGGATCGTCATCTTGAAATTTATTCTTTCAACCTACATTTATGTAGTATCTACGCTGAGTTCTTTAAACCGAAATGATTTTCTAGGCGGGAAATCATCTAATGACTTCTCCCGCTCTAGAGCGGGGCGAGAGGGCGAGTCAAACTTTTACTGACTAAAACTATGTTCCTCCGTTGCCTTGTGTTCCAGGGCCCCAGGTTTTTCTTTCAATAGCTAACCCAAGGTCCCAATAGGCTTCGACTCTGCTTGGCCCCTATGTTTTGCTGACATCTCCTTGAAGCGTGGTGGGGTCGCGCCGTTCCCTAACAGATGCGACCGTCTCCTTCGCTAGCATTACTGCTTCTCAGGAGGCGACCGCCTGCCGTTCCTACTCGCTCCGGACCATGGCATGGTCGTGGTCAGGTCCGGCGAAATCGAAATGACTTATTTCTTTATAACTTTATTTTTGTTTCTTTGTCCGAAAACTTTATATGCCATTTAATTTGTCCCGATTCGAGGTATTTTCTTTCTTAGTCTACGAATGACAATATGTTCTATACATATTTTCAGATAGAAATGTTGGCAGACAAAGAAGTAGATGGCGGCTTTAAATTTTATCAAAAAATCACCGACGAAAGTTTATGTAACATGCTTAAGAAATATACTGGCGATAACTTTCCACAAGTTCTAACAAAAGCAAAAGTTGATCCTCCAGACTGCCCCATTCCAGAGGTAATAAAATTAAAATTTTAAGCTAAAAATATCTTTAGTCACAGTCTTAACTTACCAAGAACGTGGGTTCGAACCAAAGTTGGAATTATATTTAATGTTTTAACTGTTTATTTTAGTTTTTTTTTTTTTTATTACAACCATCCTGCTTAATCCTAATCAGATAGTTTTTTGATTGACTATAATTGCGTAAATAATAACATATTATAGACTAAAATAATTGTGAATTTACAGGGTGATTTTACAATTGAAGACTACGTAGTAGATTACCGTGAGTTAGAAGAGACTGGAATGTACGGAACCTTTGACGCCACCATATACATAACGTACCTCGCGGAGAGAGTCGCATGCACGCGCTGGCTCGTGCGGTTCGAGAAAGTAAATGAATATGATGATGACGACGATGATGATGATGATTATTCCTAAAGAGTCAGCAACTGTTCATTTGATGGAACTCTTTGGGCAACACCCTTTGTAGCCCAAAGAAAATTACCAGTACCCTAATTATTTCTATAATAAAATTATATCTTTGGTAGATTAAATTGTTGTACTCAAAATTAAATTTTATTATTTTTTGGTCACCGGTGGAAAGTCAGTATGAAAATCATGTTACAGATTGCTGAGATTTAAGAAGTAATATTTTATAGTCATTATTACAAAATGATTACTCATTTCATTGTTGTTTGCGCGAATTTGCTTGATGTTTAATGGACTGTATGTTTGAAAAGCGATCTAAGGTTTGTTAACAATATGCAGATACTGCGCCTAGCGTTTATTAATGGGATAAATGTATTAGAAGGAACACTGACCTTTTAACCTCGAATGTTCCACATGGCGCCGGCCGGCGGACCTCGACTTCGCACATTTAACCACTGCCAGGTTCTGTTTTGCACTACACTACACTGTTGTTGAGTTTTGAATGGTTGGATCACGAAATAGCCAATTTTCTTGTAATTTCGAGCGGGCGTGTTAGCGGTGCGGTCACATTCACAATCGATGCACAAACGTCAATGTCAAATCATTTTTCAAGAGGTCGTGCGGGAAGCGGAAACGGTAGGGATAGGATTGCTAGGCCAAAAAAATAAATTACAAAAAACAAAGTCGCGGATCATAGCAAATTGGCGCAACCATTCCCCCCGGGTTTGAAGGGTTACCTTCAAAGAAAAGAAAAAAAAAACAAAAGCGAAACTAAACCCTATTACTAATCTAAACTATCAATACTAGGTAGCGAAACAACTTATAACTAACTATGCCACTACTACTGATTAGGCAGAGGGCAGAGGCGAATAACCGGACGCAGGTACGATCCAGTTGCGGTTTTAACTTTTACGACTCGCGTTATTCCGTTCGAACCCGGAAAAACTTCTTCCACTACACCAAAGAGGCCAGTGCAGAGGAGGCGCACTCTCAGTCTTCAGTATCACCACAGTACCGACTGTGACTGGATCTGAAGGAGTGTTCCACTTTTGACGCGACTGCAGCGTATGCAGATAATCTGTCCTCCATCGCTTCCAAAAGGACTGAACTAAGCTATCTAGCAGAGCGTGACGCGGGTGGAGCTGCAGTTTGTCAGTCTCGACATCTAAAGCGGGCAAATATTTAAGAGGAGTCGTCGTCAAGAAGTGAGCCGGCGTCAACGCTAGTGGCTCCGATGGATCACTAGACAAAGTCCGACACAACGGACGCGTATTCATCAACGCCTCTACCTGAGCGAGTACAGTGCTCAACTCCTCGTACGAGAGAATCTGTTCGCCTATGACCCGAAACAGGTGCGACTTAAGGCTTTTAATATTCGCCTCCCAATTGCCACCAAAATGACTAGCTGCTGGCGTATTAAAACACCAATCAATGCGATTCTCAGCTAAGACATGGGCGAATTCACTTTGGTAGTACTTGGAGCGTAAGAATGTATGTAATTCCGAAATATTGCGTCGCGCTCCAACATAATTTGTGCCGTTGTCAGAGTATAAACGCTTAACGGGACCACGGCGAGATAAAAATCGTTTAAATGCAGACATAAAACCCTGCGTACTCAAATCACTGGTTAACTCTATGTGAACCGCACGAGTTGTCATACAAACGAATAGGCAAATGTATGCCTTTGTGGAACGTATACCACGACCACGGGCAATAGTGACTTTAAACGGTCCAGCATAGTCCGTCCCAGTATGTATGAAAGGTTTCACCGTCTGTACAACACGACAAGAACGATGGTCGGCCATTTCCGGCGCGTTGAAACGCGGGCGGAGCTTAAAGCAGGGCACACATCTGTGCACTCTAGCGCGTATCAAATTGCGAGCGGAAAGTATCCAGTACTTCTGTCGAAGAATGGACATTAATAAATCGGGACCAGCGTGACAATTCACCTTATGGTGATAGTCCACCAACAAATCCAAAACGTGATCCCTGCGTGGTAGAACTACTGGATGCATTTGTTCAAACTCTAACTTAGCATTTCGCAGACGGCCACCGACACGAATGAGTCCGTCTTGCAAAAATGGTTTCAAATGTTGAAGTGCGCGACTACAAGGTTTTTGTGATTCTAAACTACGAAATTCTATTGAAAAATAAAATTTCTGCAACTCTCGAAGTACAACTGATTCAGCTCTATCCAAATCAGCTGCGATTATAGCACCACGCGATGGTAATAATCTCAAAAATCTTAGGACATAAACTACACAGCGTAATAGTCTCGACCAAGACGAGACTCGATTAGACAACAACAAAACAACTGACTCTTCACGCGGAACTGATACTACAAGCGTATGTTTCTTCTCCTCGGGTGGCTCTGAAACAGTAGCGGGGTTAAACGGAACACTTGGCCACTCGTTAGGAGTGGTATGAAGCCAGGGAGGGCCACAAAACCAAAGCGGATGATTTAAAATTTGCGCAGGAAGCAAACCACGTGAGAGACAATCAGCTGGGTTTTCTGTTCCAGCGACATGGAATATATTTTCCGGTGACAATTCAGCTTGAATCTTAGCCACCCTATTTGCGACAAACGTGCCCCATCGATGGGGTGACGATTGAATTCGACGATTGAATTCGTAAACCTTCAAAGGTTCCTGCGGAGAAAATCTATACAAGAAGCGTTGGAATCTACGGTCACATTCTCTGATTCCAATACTAAGAAACATTTGCCGAATATCGGCAGAGAGCGCAATAGTAAACAAGCGTTTTTCTGCGGAGGCACGGGAGCCACCGAGCGAAAAAATATCACCCTTGAAAGGGAGCGCGACAACATAACGACCATCCTTATCACGAGTAGTCGTGCGGGTATAAATCTCCTCAGTGACCTGATCCTCAGGGCTGAGAATAGGCGGGACATTGACCTCTTCAATCTCCCAGAACTTGCGGATGGTAGACTCAAGCGGCGGCTCGACGGTGCAACAGTGCGACACAGTCGAGTAACTAACTAAACAAGCGGGTGCGGAACCAACTATAACAAACCCGAGAACTGTTTCCAGTGCGTGCGGAGCGGGGTACATCGGAAGACCTTGAATTTTACGTGATAACTGGAGATGCGGGAGAATCGAAGCACCGATCAATAGATCGATATCTCCAGGGAAAGCGTAATTTCCGTCGGCTAACTGCAAGTTCTTAAACTCCGTCAGCATGGACGTGTCAACCGGTACCGTGGGCAACCGTTCCGTAATCCTATCTGCGACTAGCGAATCCATTTCAAACGAAATATTACGATTAAAACGTGAACTAAATATTATTTTAATGGAACCGTGAATGGTTGCCTTTAAACCTCCAAAACCTTTCACTTCTGAGCGGGATGACCAATTATTAAAACTAAAACCAAGGCGTTGACAACAATCCCGAGTAATAAAATTACTCTGGGAAGCGCCATCTAGTAGCGCTCGAACGGTGTGCGGTTTGCCAAAGGCATCTACAATGACAACTTGCGCGGTCGCAAGTAAAACGGTAGTGATTTGAGTACCAGCGGCGGAAAGCGAACACAATGTTACGTCGTTTGCACTCGCAGCAGGCCGCGCGTCACAAGCGTCGCGCGTCTGCGCAGGCTGCTGCTGCGATGGCAGCTTACTACTCTCAAAATGTAAGAAGGTATGATGTCTAGCTAGACATTTACGACAGCTAACACCACTGTTACATGACGTAACCAGATGTTTGTCACTTAGACAATTAAAACACAAATTATTAGTGCGGACAAACTTGTAACGATCACTAGGCGATAATCTCTGAAATCCCGAACACTTGTACAGCTGTGTATGGCTACCCTTACACAGAGAACAGTCAGGTGTTGAGGCGGTATTAACTAGCGTATGTGCAGTCTTGACTGACTTCGATGACGCGTCTATACGGCGATCGGAACCTGTCCTATTCGTGACTTCATGACGTGCCGACGTGCGCTGCAATACCTTAATATGGTCGCGAATAAAAGATTCTAAATCTTCGAACTTAGGTATTTCTTTGCCGCGCTGAGTCGTTTCAAACAGACGAACAGTTTCAGGATCTAATTTATTTAAACCGATATACAAAAACAAAAAATCACAGAGGTCATTGACCTTTAGGTTCTTTACTGCACGAACAGATGATGCGAAAATATTTAAAAACTTCTCTAAATTATGATCGTTACAAACGGAAAAACTTTTCAAATCGAATAATTGATCTAAATATGCGGTGGCTACTAATCGCTTATCTTCGTATTTTGTTTTTAAAGTGTTCAAAACTAAATTGTAATTTTCAGCGCTAAACGTAATTCCAGCACAGACAGCCTTTGCCTTACCGGTCAATTTTTCTACGAGATAATGCAATCTCTCGTGATCTGTCAGCGATGTGTTCCTATGTATTATATTTTCGAAACTATCTATAAATAAATTCCAATTTCGAATGTCACCATCAAATTCAGGTATTTGAATTGGCGGCAATCGTGGGCGTTCGCGAGGAGGGTTGGATAAACCACTCGCGGGGGGGGGAGTCTCTAAACTCCTAGCAATACGTTTGATACGACAATACAAGTCATCAAAGGACGACAATGCCTGATAACTCACACAGTAATCAGGATTTAACTCTAACTCTAAAATGTTTATATCCTTAATTGTAGATTTAAAATCCGCGCGCAAACTATCTAAAGTTTCCAACGAACACAAGAAAGCATCTCTAATCGCCAGATCCGAGGTTTGCAAAGATTTATCACAAATTGATTGAACACGTAAAAACTGTGAGTCCCTTTCAGCGTATAAAAGCTTTAACTGAACCTTTAAATCAGTACTAACCTTGGTTCCCTTAAGAGACATCTTGTCTTGATATATTCACACTATACACTCAAACAAACACTTAACGAATTATTAAGTAAGCGATAATTATCAGATAACAATATGGTAGTATTGTAAACAACAAAGCGAACGGCGAACGAACGGAATAACCTGTCTATATAATCTATGGTTTATCCGTTTCCTACAAATATTCACTCAACAATGAACGGGTATTTTTGAAATGCGTCTACCTACATGCAATTTGTAGGATGGTCGAATGAATTTTGTCAAGAAAAAGAATGCGATCGATTTATATCTACGCTGATATTTACGTAGCTAACTATAATTATGCGGTGCGGTTGACGGCGTAGGTACCGTAATTATCAATGACTCTTTAACTATACGAGCGAAATAACGTATAGTTGCCTAAATGCCTAGATGCGGGCTTTCTACTATTATATCTAGGTAAACAGGCGCGTTGCGTTTATTCCCTATGGAACAAATACTATATTGCGAAATTACAAGAAAATGATTCACGATCCTGCTCGTAGGACCAAAAGTAATGGTTGCGCAAATTTGCTTGATGTTTAATGGACTGTATGTTTGAAAAGCGATCTAAGGTTTGTTAACAATATGCAGATACTGCGCCTAGCGTTTATTAATGGGATAAATGTATTAGAAGGAACACTGACCTTTTAACCTCGAATGTTCCACATGGCGCCGGCCGGCGGACCTCGACTTCGCACATTTAACCACTGCCAGGTTCTGTTTTGCACTACACTACACTGTTGTTGAGTTTTGAATGGTTGGATCACGAAATAGCCAATTTTCTTGTAATTTCGAGCGGGCGTGTTAGCGGTGCGGTCACATTCACAATCGATGCACAAACGTCAATGTCAAATCATTTTTCAAGAGGTCGTGCGGGAAGCGGAAACGGTAGGGATAGGATTGCTAGGCCAAAAAAATAAATTACAAAAAACAAAGTCGCGGATCATAGCAAATTGGCGCAACCAATTGTCCTTCATCGTGCTCTTGTATAAATGGTCCACGTCGTTTCATGTTTACATTTAATAAATAATTTATATCTTTATTTCATTATCATTGATTGAATTGCTTCACATAGGAAGAATTGTTTGTTATTTTTTGTTAATATTTATACAATTTGGAAGTATGTCATAATTTTTTATTTCTATCATAAATATACTTCCATTTAAAAACTATTCTATATTCAATTACGCACATTTAATTTCCTCATCATCAAAACTGGATTTTGATAGAAATAGGACCTATCTGAAAGTATATTTTTTTCAAATAACAACGAATTCTCCAAATAGATTCATAAATGACTAAGTTCTGAAGTAACAAACATAAAAAAATACAACCGAATTAAGAACCACCACTTTTCTTTGATGTCAGTTAAAAATAAAAAGTATCAAAGCTACGGATACATTAAAGTAGTTTATTTATAGTAAGAATTGACAGCTAAGCGTAATATTGAAATTTTCAATGTAAACATAAAATATAAAAATGAAGTATGTATAAACGTGTAATGTTTATTTAAAACTTGCTTTCTTAGAACCTACCTCAGACTTCAACAAATTCGATTATAGATTATTATACTTCGTTAAATTTTAGTCGTTTTAATCCCACCGTGGGTCGATTCGGGACATGAAATACTATCTATTTGTAAAGAAATTAATTTCGTACATGCGTAAATTAATTCGAGTTTAAAAAAAGTACTTTATTTTTCATTTTTATCTTTACAAATCGATAGGGTTTCATGTACCGAATCGACCCTCCACGGGATTAAAACGACAAAAATTTAATGGTGTATTTTTTGATTGGACAGAGAAAATGAAGTATTTCTTAACCCTCCTCCCCCCTCCCACTCAATAATTTATGCACAACATAATTAGCAGTCAAGGTGCATGGTTCTACTTTGGAGGGTGTTCTACCTAAAAGTACGTGTGAACAAAAACTTAAGTTTTATTTATTAGCCAGCTAAACTTAGGTTTATCTTCGAAGAGATGTTAATGTTACATTCTTCTATCTTTAGCCGACTAAAATAAATAGTAATCATAGGGTCATTTGTAGCCAGATTAGACTTTCGAACAAAATATGAATCAGCAAAAATCGGGTGCGAAGCCATTTTTCTTGAAAAGTTATTTCCTACGGTGTATACATGTATATATATTTATATTTATTTATTTAATATTTCAATTTCACAAATTTCTCTTTTTCACAGACAAATTTTTATTTTTCATAGCAAACTGTTTAAGAGATAACGTTGACGACTGTACTAGTATGAACTGTGACACAGTCGACAGCGTCCTCCTCCCTATATTATAATTTAATACAATTAAATAAAATTTTATAATATAAACCTCAATAGCCAAACAAAATTTGGCTATTGAGGTTTGGGATATCTTCTCATAGTTGCGTGCTTATTGTTTTTTATGCTAATGAAAATCCTTTTTAAAATTCTATTTAGGGGGATTTAAAAAAAAATATTTTATTTATATAGGGTGACTGGTAATTAGTGAACGATACTTAAACACGTGATTGTAGTCATGATACCAAACAACTTTTACTATGGGACCCAACCTGAAATCGCGAAAAATATCAGCCAAGTTCAATACATTTTGACCAGTTAGGCGAACACAAATGACCAGCAGATTTCTTTTCGCGATTTCAGGTTTGGTCCCATAGTAAAAGTTGTTTGGTATCATGACTACAATCACGTGTTTAAGTATTGTTCACTAATTACCAGTCACCCTATATATATAAAATAAACAAATTTAAAAATCCCCCTAAATAGAATTTAAAAAAGGATTTTCATTAGCATAAAAAAACAATAGGCACGCAACTATGAGAAGATATCCCAAACCCTAGACGCCGCGCCGCATGCTTGCTCTAACGCAAATTACGTAGACTGCAGGCGGAGGTTCGAAAAAAAACCAAAATGATTCTAAACTAATTTATTTTAAATATAGAAATTACAATTAATATTGGTGAAACCTATTCGATGCTAGAATATGGAATGACCACAAATTAATTAAAAATAACTTATTGCTAATATGAAGTTTTGCTGCGTCGGCGGCTCGTGGCTTGCGCAATTGGCGACGATGCAGTTTTCATGTGTCCGGCGTCAATCGAATGGATTGCTGGGTCGGCGATATTCTTTAGGGATCCGTATGTAACACCTCCCCCCGAAGATCAGCAACTATTTGTTCATGTTGAGAGAAAAAGTTGCTGGAAGTTCATCTCGCTTCTTAGTTACCTCTTCGTACGTATGTATCTTGAGAGTTTGTGGCTTTTCTTTGCTGTCCGCTCTTAGGTTCCAGCATTTATATCTGCGGCTTATTATTAAGATGACAAGTGCGAGTACGCATGCTGCGAAGATGTAAAATGGTATGGTTGTGTGGTATAACACAACCGACTGAGTCTCGTCAATCTTCACAGGACTTTCCAGCATTGCCTTTCTCTGGATGCTGTGAAGCTCGTCTAAGTTGACTGAGTTGAAGCCGATGATGTGAGTAGGGACGTTGGTCTGAGTCATCTCATTATCTGGGATCTTTGATAACTTGAGTGGTTGGCCTTTAATCTCGTTGCTATCATTGATGATGGTGAATTCTGATGTTTGCAGGTAGCAGTCCACAGGAATGGAGACGAGGTAGCTGCCTTCCAGAGTGTTGTAGTCCTTTCTTCCACATGATAATTGTACTTTGGTTGGTTGAGGCAGCGACAGTACGTAGTGCTGGTTATCCAGTTTCTCCATTGCTTCTTTGGAGAGTGAAATCTTGACGAAGTGGCAGGTGTCTTCTAGATTTTGGTTGATGATGAGCTTCTGGATGCAATCTGGTTTCGTTCGGATTTGATGACTCGTCTTCTTTTCACAGAGATGTATGTTGCTATACTTCGGGCATTCAGCCTCTATGTACACGAATGATTTCTCGTTAGTTGCTATGTAGGGAGAAGGAGGAATAAGGGCAAGTTGTTTCCTATTAGGTACAATGGATAATCTGTATAAGTCGTAAGGGTCTATGGAAACTATAGGGAAACTGTAAACTATAACTATTCTTTTCTCAATAAAGTATGAACCTGGTTTAATAAGATTATAGTATTCTCTTAACTCTAGATTTAAAATCTGATCTTGGTTATATATTGATTGTAACTTATCTATCATATTTCTTAATACTTCTATGTCTATCATGGAATGATGGGTGCTAGACGCGCGTATAAAAGCCATTATATTTTCTATTCTAACTATTTCTAACATTAAGTCTTCTACATTATTAGTAATTATTCCTAGGATTTGACCGAACTTTGCAAATTTGATTAAGCTGTAATCTTTATAAGAATTTTTCTCTAAGAGTAGTTCTAATGTCGCGTTTATTACTTCCTGGTTTTTAGTTAGCTGGTCTAAGATGGTACCATGCTGGGACATCCATTCTTTACTTAGACTGATGTGATTATTGAATTCTGATACTACTTTATTTTCGTTATTTTGTAAAGTTTTGATTGCTTCGTCATATTTCAAGGCATCTAAATAATCTAAGTTGCCAGTAACACTTTTTATTACTGACCCAAGGCTATCTACAAGACCTCGTTTGACTCTAGCAGGTTCTAAAGATCTGACTTGTTTTAAAACTCTGTCAAGCTTGTTAGTAAGATAGTTGACTTGATATTCGTAAAGCATATAAGTCTCGTTGCTAAGTCTGATCTTGAAGGATTGAAGTTGCGTTTTTACAGAGTCTATCTTGTCCTCTATGTCAGTCAGTTGTATGTATTGTATGAACGAATGGTAATGCGTAGTTAGTCTAGTCTGTCCTAGTTTATATGGTAGTAATCCTGGTCCATCAGCTAAGGTCTCAAGTCTTATCTCTTGAGGGTGCGTCACATGGATTGTCAGTAGCAGCAGAAACCTGTAACAATTGACTGCCTTTAGGTACACGTTTTAGCCTCGCTTTGGCTACGGGGCCTCGTTTTTTTGAAGTGTATATATGTATGGGTAGGTCAGCTAGTACAGTATCTTGCGTGTATCTTGGTGCAGTCTTCTGGCGACTGGCAAAGGGATTTTTAATGAAAACCTGTTGCTGAGGGGCATACTCTACTTCTGGTTCCCGAGATTTGTTTCTGCTTTCAATTAAAGCTGTTCGATTGGTAAGTGAT
Organism: Leucania comma; assembly: GCA_958295575.1. NCBI lineage: Eukaryota > Metazoa > Arthropoda > Insecta > Lepidoptera > Noctuidae > Leucania > Leucania comma. Next base: position 12,530,003 of record OY282477.1, on the reverse strand, counting down.
GACTCATTAATGATGTCATAAACCTGTTTCATCTGTTGCTTATGATTCTGTGCGTATTGCTGTAAGATGTGCTCTGTGAAGTCGATGTCTGTCGGGTCTCTGGGGTCGAAGTGTCCAGTCAATAGGTCGAATGGTCTACATTTAGTAAAACTGTGGATAGAGCTATTGTATGCTATGATGGCGTATGGCATAAGGTTAACAATTGGTTCATCTTTATGTTGTAATTTAAGGATTCTAATGTGCTCCAATATTGTCGAATGGAAACGCTCTATGTTACCATTGTCGTTTGGGCTATGAGGTAGGACTTTATGATGGATTATCTTATGAAGTCGTGTAAATTCAGAAAACAGTTGGTTAGTAAATTCGGTGCCATTGTCAGTAATTATAGTCATTGGAAGTCCATGGTGAGTGCAGTAACGAAGCAGTGCTTGTAAAATACTAATAGCTGTTCCATCTCGTAAATGGTAGGCTTGTCCGTATTTCGTGAAAACGTCAATGAAAGTCACGTATTTTTCGCTCTGAACTGTAAAGAGGTCCATGTGAATGATTTCAAGTGGTTTGCTGGCTGGGGGAACTATATTAAATTGTGGCCTGATAGGATTTCGGTCGTATTTGGCTTGACCACAGATAGTACACTCATTAATATACTTGGTGATCTGTTCCTTCATCTTTGGCCAGTAGTATTTCCGTGAGAGGGCCAAGTGACATTCGTTTATACCGCGGTGGTTTGTCTTACCGTCGTGATAGTGTCTAATAATGTCTTGTTGTCGTAGGTATTCCTTGACATTTTCAAGTTCTACTTTAGTTAGTTCTAGATTGAGGGAGGAACTTTTGAATTTGTCCTGTATGATGGGGATTATTGAATACATTGCTAGTGGGGGATTTATCAGAATAGCTGTTTTAACTTTCGGGTTCACATACTCTTTAATAGCGTTGATTACATCATTTTCTAAGTTGGACTCTGAAAGCTGGATTGCCATACGTGTATGATTTTCGAAGGGCTTTGTCACTGTCGGTCGTCGTTTTACGTCGCTTACTACTGTAAAGTAAATCTGTCGATGAAACTTATTGAGTGGCTCGTCTGTGATGGGGACTTCTAGTATGGGATGTTCATTACTGGTGTGCACAGTGTTAGTTGAGGAGTTTGTCTGCTGATGTGGTGTTTCTGATGGGTTGTTAATCATTGAGCTAAGGTCTTTAATGCTTTCAATTAGAGAGTTGATCTCGTCCACTTCCTCATTGTGGATTTCTACACGTGAGAGAGCATCAGCGTTGGTGTTAAACTTTCCTTTTTTATACACCACTGTGAAATCATATTCACTTAGTCTGAGTCGCCATCTAGTCAGTCGTGAGTTTGGTTCCTTCAAGTTCATCATCCATTGTAAGGGTTTATGGTCAGTCAGTACTTTAAATTTTCTACCAAATAGATAAGGTCGGAAGTATTTCGTGGCCCAGACTATGGCAAGCAACTCTTTTTCTATGGTACTATAATTTAACTCGCTCTCATTAAGTGTGCGTGAGGCATAACAGACAGGTTTATCAGACCCTATCGGTCCCTGAGATAATACTGCTCCAATAGCGAAATTCGAAGCGTCTGTTGTAAGATTAAATTCTCTTTTAAAGTCCGGGTATTGCAGTATGGGGTCATTGGTTAGTAAGGTCTTACAATTTTCGAAGGCATTGGTATATTCTGGGCTCAGAGTTATTCTACTACCTTTCTTTAGGCATTGGGTTAGTGGTTTAGTTATCCGAGCGAAGTCGGGAATGAATTTCCGGTAATATCCGAGTAGACCTAAGAATTGTTTAATTTCTTTGGGGGTCTTTGGAATTGGATATCTTTGAATGGCAGATATTTTGTCAGGGTTTGGCTTGATTCCGTCTCTACTAATGATGTGTCCTAAGTATGCGGTTTCAAGCTTCAAAAATTCAGATTTATCCATCTGAATTTTGAAGTTGGATTCTCTAAGTCTTTGGAAAACTTTTTCCAGGTTGTCCATGTGCTCCTGAAGGGAGGTGCTGTAGACGATAATGTCATCTAAGTAAACAAGGCAAATGTTATTTTGGAGGCCTCTTAGAACATTGTCCATGACTCTCTGAAATGTGGACGGTGAGTTTTTGAGTCCCATAGGCATTCGAAGGAACTCGAAGTGGCCATGTTCCACATTGAAGGCGGTTTTAGAAATGTCTTGGGGATCCATCTCGACTTGGTAGAAGCCACTTGCCAAATCCAAGGTCGTGAAGTATTGGCACTTCCCTAGCTTGTCAAGGACGTCACTGATGTTTGGTATCGGGTACTTGTCGTCGATGGTTTTCTCATTCAACTTACGGAAATCTACTACGATACGCCATTTTTGTTTTCCTGAAGCGTCTATCTTTTTAGGGACAACCCATATGGGTGAACTCCAGGCTGAATCTGAAGGCCTAATTATGCCTTGGTCTAACATTTTTGATATCTGATTCCTAACTTCTTCGCGATGGATAAAAGGGTATCGGTAACTTTTTGTGTATGCGGGGATTTCGTCTGTGGTTCTTATGCGATGCTTAATTTTGTTAGTGAAAGTCAGTGGTTCTCCGTCAATGTAAAATACGTCAGTGTATCGAGAACAGAGCGTCAAAAGGTTAGCCTTTTCCTCTTCATTAAGATGATCTGTACGTAGGCGTGATAATACATCGTCCGCACGATTTGATTGCTTAGTTGGTGTAAAATTAACGTTAAATAGTTCTGCTTGGGCTGGTTGGTCTAAAGAAAAGATGATGTCATTGGATGTTGGGTTCTCTAGTTCTACAAAACCACGATTGTTAACTACGGTGGTTAGACACTCGTGAATAATGCAATTACAAAAAACCTGTTGGTATACTAAAACTTCGCCATCCGGGGCATTAATTGGTATTCGAACTAATTTAGAGTTATTTGCTGGGATAATATCTTCATACAGATTAACATTACGCGAATTGTATATCTTGATTTGATTTGTAGCGGAACGCGTTATTAACTTATAATCCTTTAAATCTATTTTAGCCTCCCATTTAGATAGTAAATCTAATCCTATAAGTCCGTCGAAATAGTCGTGAAAGCGATAAATGAATAATTTGATTGTATCAGACTCACTGAATTCATTAAAACATGGTAGCGTTACGGAATAGTCATTTTTACTAACACCGTGTACATTTGTAACCTCGAAAGGGTCATAGTTGAGGGGATAATCTGGGAAAAACTTTTGCACAGCCTCGGGGCTGATGAAAGACTGATTAGCGCCAGTGTCTATTAAAAATTTTAGAGGAGGGCAAGAGATTTCGATATATGGAAGCTGTCTTTGGGACTGTAAGTTAAGGTCTATCTTTGCTCTTTTGATGTCTTGTCCTTCGGAAAATTTTGCGTCTGGGTAGCGTTGCTGGGACCTGGTTGGGGTTCCATGTCACTTGTTGCTTGATTGTCATAAATCGCGTTACCGTCCGTCATAGTAGGGTTGCTTTCACAGTCGTAAAACATGTAGTAGTCACCATAGTCCATGTAGTAACCGTACTCTGGTTCAGGGTAATATTCGACCGGGTAATAAGAGTTGTCAGGCAAAGCGATTTCATTCATGTTTAGTTCACGCGTTTTAAAATAGTTAGACGGCGGTAGATTCCCGTTCCTACGCCAGTCATTTCCCGACGTCATGGGTAAAGGTTTCGGAATGAAATGTTGCACTCCGCTCATGGGTTTTGCACCCATATTTTGTGGTGGATTATTTCTAGGTAACCTGAAAACGTTACTTTGCGGATGGTAGTTTGGTGGTGGTGCGCGGAACATTTGTTGCGTTTGTGTCGGCATACGATTAGCTGGTTGGCTAGACATATTGAATTTAAAAGGCTGGGGTTGAGGCTGAAGGCCACGCAGCCCTGCTGGAGAAGGCCAGTTAGGTATTGGTGGTCGCGAAGCACCATTGAAGGGCATAGCGTGCATGATAGGGGGTCTATCTAACTTATGGGCACTTTGAGTTTTTGATACGTCATTGCGCTGCTGCAAATACATTATATTTAACTCTTCCTGCACAAACTCTAGGGCTTTTTCGATGGTTTCTGGACGCATACAACGTATACGTGAGCCTAACGGTTCCTTAAGTCCCCGTACAAAAGCTTGCATTGTAACCTTCCTATAAAGCGTTCGTTTAGCCTCAATAGTCGTCGGAATGGCCTCATGTAAGGTCACATACGTCATGATCGTACTAAACAAGGTTTGACACTGATCGTAGAACTCCTGAGGGGTTTTCGTACCTTGTGTAGCCAATGAGAGGTCGTTGTACAAAGCCGTTTCATCGCGCTGGTCTGAAAAGTTATTAATGAGGGCTGATCTAATACCTGCCCAAGTTTCGGGAATACCATTTGAATTTATTGTGGATGCAGCATGCCCAGTAATTTTATTTAGGATACCGTTTAAAAGACACACATTATTTAATTCGCTACCTGGTTCAGCACTTGCGTACTGAGTGACTATTCTATCGCAGATATTAATAAATCTAGTTAAAACGTTAGGGTTTCCGTCAAAATCGGGCACGAGGCGTAAGGCCTTGAAAATAATATCGGGATTAAAAGACATATTGGGTTCAAATAAACTATTCAAATTAAAATCTAATTCGCTATCTATATCTCTACTAATATCTACTATATGCCGGCGCGCCTGTCGTGATGCAGGTTCCCGGGAGTAAGATCTATCGCGATGAAAAATCTTGGACATATAAATAACTTAGGAGTAGAAGGAAGCAACACGAGAAAGATTCTAGTGCACTTACATGTGTTTCATCTCTGGTTCTTCTTCGTGAATCGATGTCTGGATTCGCCTCCCGGCTCCGCAGCTCCAACGTAGATTCAGGATTCTCGTGACGTGACTTGATAGCCGCCCAGGCGATCCGCGATTGCAAATATCGAGGAAAATGACCCTAATGCGTTTCGCGAACTAGCCTGCGAGAATCCTACCGACTGCGCCAATTACGTAGACTGCAGGCGGAGGTTCGAAAAAAAACCAAAATGATTCTAAACTAATTTATTTTAAATATAGAAATTACAATTAATATTGGTGAAACCTATTCGATGCTAGAATATGGAATGACCACAAATTAATTAAAAATAACTTATTGCTAATATGAAGTTTTGCTGCGTCGGCGGCTCGTGGCTTGCGCAATTGGCGACGATGCAGTTTTCATGTGTCCGGCGTCAATCGAATGGATTGCTGGGTCGGCGATATTCTTTAGGGATCCGTATGTAACACGCACCAAAAAAAAATCTGTCAACTAGCTGAGGTGCGGGAAGCGGGGTACTACGTTCTGATTGGTCCAACCAAGGTCATTACGACACTCTAGGGATGGGATAGATATAAATAAATCACGAAAGTATCGATATTTTTTTTATAATATTTAGTACACTTATTAATTGTATTACCTTCCTAGTTCTTGATATTATTTTAACATAAAATGTACATACTTTATGTTATTAATAAATTTTGAGTGGTAACGTCAAATAAAAAAAAAAATCAAAAAAGCTGGAAAATCCTCCCTATCTATAAAAACGTAACATAGGTACTTATAATCATTATAACGGTAAAAAATAGTATCCAAGGAACCATTTTTCTCGCTTGTTTGCAATTACCCATTTTTTTTTTAAATCATAATCTTTCGGGAACCTAAAATCAATAACTGATTAACAATAAAATTTCAATTTTAATGTAGTCAGTATAAAATGATCGTATAAATAGTAAATAGATATTCAGCTTTATCGATAACAGAGGCGGTCATAGGGATTGGTACATCACTAGACACATCAGATCTATTAGTCAGATGTGTTGACAGACATGCGTCGCCTGTTATTACCAGAGGTCGGAGTAGGTAGATTGATTTAAAGTCGTTGACGTCAAACGTAGAGGATAATATGGATATGCCTCCAAAATACCGGAACTTCATATTTATTGTGATATTTGTTCTGGAATGTTTAAATTAGCACGAATTTGTGTTTAAGGCAAGTTGAAAGCCAAAATATGGAAATTGTATCGGATGAGGATTAAAAATAATTTATTTATGTTTTTGTTTAATTAAAAATAATTGTACATTGAATTCAATCAATCATTCATATAATAAACGATTTTGTTAGCCTATCTGTATGTTTTTTATTTTATATTAGTACATAATTCCAATCCCGGAACTTTTTCCGGTACTTCCCGCACATTATGGATAAAATGGCATGTCCATATTATAATATCTTGACGCAAGTATATAAAATCAATCTACCTACTCCGACCTCTGGTTATTACACATCTAGTGGCTGTAAGGTCGTTGCGTCAAACTTATAACTCCTCTCTCTTCCATGGGATGTTAATAATTGTAATGATGGTAATTTTGATTGAATTCGTTATCTAAAAGGAGAAACTGACTGACAAATCAACACAGCCGAAACTACTGGGACTAGTAGCACAAAAAAGAGAGATAGTACAGAAAACAATCTACACACAAAGCGCGCTCGAGCAACGCACACATAGACACCGCTCACGGACACGATGTCTTGTACGTGACTAAACCGCGCTAAACCAGTGCTAGATCACTAAGTACTTTTTCTAGCGACCGCCGAGCGTAGGTATGAAAAGTGAAGTACACACATGAGATTGACTTCTGTACTTATCTATGTTGTGGCAGGAGCTTGAAATTTTGCATAAAGTTTTGTTTTATGACGTAGACGAGCACTAAAAAGGATTTCCCTAAATTCACCCCCAAAGGGGATGAAACGGGTGTCTAAAGTTTGTATGGAGAAACCTTGGTACTTGTACTTTCACGAGGGTGAAGCCGCTGGTAGAAAGTATTATTAATAAACAACATATTCTTTTTTTAAATTTTGTATGATATTAAACATTTTTTCACTCAGTTGTCTTTACTATTCTTTACGAAACTCCTGCAGTTCGTCGAGTTCAATTATGTTAATTAGGCATTTTTAATGCCTTATTATAGTGCAACACAGAATCAGCATGCTAACTAGGCAGTGTGCGTTACTTCTCTGTAACAAGGCTATTAATTTCATAATATACCTCGATAATCAATTTATCATCAAACAAACGCGGTTATAAACAATGAATATCAAAACATAAAAAAAAACAAACATGTGACGTCCTTTCAATACATTCTTGCAGATACAATCAAAATGCTTTTTGACATGGAATCTATAACATAAGTATGTTGCAGCGAAAAAATAGGTGGGTTTCATTATGCTCGCCTCGTCTGATCCGTGATGATCCTTTGGCCCCAGCCGCCGCCGCATAACACTCCCCAGATGTCAGGAACCTCAGGGTACTTCCTAACCACCGCAGACGCGGGCTTACGGATGATAATCAATGGGTAGTTCGCCATCGGCCGTCCGGTAAAGACTAAGCCCGAGTCGACAGCAAGTTTTGTTTTACGCGCACTTCAAAGAGATATCAGTAAAACTGAAAGCTTCCTTGGTCCGATACCTTTTAGAGCTGGAGGAATTATAACATCAGCAAGGGTAGCAAAGATGGTTAAAACTTTATTTATTATATTCTTATCTAGCTTCTAGATGACATTTTAATAAAACTAGAAACTGGCTATTTAAAGAGATAAGCGATTAATTTCTTTTTTGAATGAATACAAATATTTTTTGATTCGGGAATAGTTCCCGAATCTTAAAATACTTGTATCAATTTCTACAGAACATTTTGAGAAATTGAAATAGTGTATTCACAGCGACATCACGTATCCATTCAATATTAAACAATATTAAACAGTAGAATACCATTTAAAAATATAAACTTGCACAAGAATTCGAGCTGTTATTTAAAAAGATAAGAAGCACAGCATTTTTGTAAATTCTCGTGACTACCGCTCGATACAATAGTATGTTTCTACTATGTGAGTCGCCTCTATTAACTGTTTATCTCCTCTGATCTTGGACCACAGAACAATGTATGGTAATGGCTATCAGAACATCTTAATTGATTTTAAAACACGTACGTAACGAGGCACTTCTGTCAATATACAATTATAGAAAAAAAAAAACTTATAGATACAATCAATATGATCATTTGACACGTAAAGAGGTTATATTTAACAGTGCACAAATGAGCTTTGGCGGTATAGTCCGCAAAACAAAAATGTGGATAGTGATTTTATTTGTAACTGTACTCTGCAGTACTAGTTTGTTGGTGAATGGCTTTGGAAATGATTGGTTTATCGTATGTTTTATTTTAATGTTTATCTTCCCAAAAAATAAGGCGAAAGTTAAGACCTCAAGTTTGGCCATGTTGTCGCTAGATGGCGCTTTACTCGAAAGTTTTTTTTAGTCTATGAAAGCATTGTTAAGTTTAGGAAGTTATATATGATAAAATCGGGTATTCCACTTTATTGATAATTAGTCAAATTATTGCCTCAAAATCTTAAATTAATATTAAACTGTAAATAATATATATTTTTTTAATTTTTATAAACTAGTACTTGACTGCAATCCTACCTGATGGTAAGCAGTGATTCAATCGTTGATGATGAAGCGCACTAGTTTATTAAGAGCCTATTCACTCTAGCCTTGAAGACGCCTAAATTATAATCGGACCGGTAGACCGCAGCAGGCAAATTGTTCCAGTCCGCGATACGTGTACGCGATATAAACGACGAGACAAAACGCTTAGTCCGGACCATGGAAGTTTCAACAACGTAAGGGTTATTATTAAGGGATATTCGCCGTTTGTTCGATTCTATGTAAATAATACTTGCGTAGTTACTCAAGCCCCAAGCGAACGCCGGCGTTCGCACACCTATTGTCTTTATATTGTGTCTCTAATTACGATATTCAAATGATTAATCTGACTATACAGATGTAAGATTAGGTATTTGAGAAAATGGCTACGGTTGAGGCTTTAGTTTTCACCTTAAGGATCTATTTTCCTACCTCCTACAACCTAGTGCCTTAGTTTGATGTGTTAATGCATCAAGACCTCGTTGTGAATAAGGGATAGCGCTATTCGTCTTTTATAGTTCCGTCTCTCTCACACAATAGAACCAAGACGGTTTAACACTTCATTCTAAGGCCCCTGGTTATTTAATTTATATTTTTTCTTTGCTATACCAAAAATATTTTTAATATAGATTCTTTGATACAGAAGAATATAAATTGAGCGCGTTCGGGAGCTGTTTATTCATGCGTGTATTCACTATTGTATAATACACAGATGAATTCAGAACGCATTTAAGATATGCCGATCGTGTTCAGCTTCATTGATGAAATTCACTTTTAATCGTACAGGGCAAAGGACAATGGCAAGTGAAACATATCGAGGAGTGTGAAAATCCGGAACAATATCCGCACCGTATACAGATTAACCGCAGGAAGATCAACCGAACTCACGACGCTTTCAACGCGCATATTGTATTAACCACAGAAGTCAACGATACTTTCGGCGTAAGTTAATGTAAACTTTATACTCAGAACATATAACTCCATAAAAAATAAGATTTTGCTATCCGTTCAACCGATTTTGAGTTTTATTGCATTGCTGGTATGACAAATGGCAACTGCAATAAATAGTCGGTATTGTCATTACTTTTTTGCTTTTAATGTCATTCTTATGCCAACGGAATAGAAGTCAAAATCAGTTGAAAAACAGTAAACTTTTGTTGTAATATCAAGTTGTCAGATTATTGAAATATACACTTTTCTGCATGGTTTCAACTTACCTTGTCTTAATCTGATGCGCTCGAGTTTTCCGAGGATCGATTTTTTTACTAATCTGACGGACTGCCCTCAACGCACGCCACTATATTAAAAGTTCATTTGTGGTAGGGGTACATTAATGGGTGAAATGTTTCTCCCAATATAATTTTCTGACGTGTTCGAGTAATGCGCAAAATCCCCACCTGGCCACCTCTACTACTTATTGAAATCTCATTTTATGTATTATATTATTTCGGTTCAAATCACTGTTTTACACTATAAAACCTTATTATACTAAAAAAAGACTTACGTCCGTTGCATCACAACCTCAGGCTTAGTTGAAAACCAGCGTCAGTCATAAGTAGTCTGGAATTTATGCTGAACTAGACCTATTTTGACTCAGTCGTGAGTACTTTTACCCCACCCCATGTTTTAATCGCCATATTTCTTTAATAATAGAATAGAATAAATTTTATTGTACACCAAAACACAATCAATTCACAGGAACTGAAATCTATGGGTACAATGGCGGTCTTATCTCTGACAGCGATTTCTACCAGACAAGCTTAGGATGGATTACAAGAACGAAATCCAATCGAATCTATATTTTGTAACCAAGATATTTCTTATATAATAATAATAATTATAATCATTTATTCAAGGATAAAGTGGAACAACATATATATAACATAATTGAAAAGAGTGTTCATGGAGTTTCTTGTATATTCTTTTCCATATAGATTCCGCTATGGAATGTGCAATTAGCATTATTTTTTTTGGCTGACTGACTTCTTGACAATTCAAAAGTGCCTGTAAATAGTTTATTGGAAATAAATTCCTATGATTCTTGATTCTATATGAAAGAATAACATTTGGTCAGCTAGTATCCAGAAAGTAATTTGGCCGAAATTAAATAGTATATAGTAAATTAAATAGTATATAATAATTATTTCCAGGTACAACTTGTCCTATACAAGGAAGTGGACGGTGGCTTCAGATTGATTCAACAAATATCGAATGGAAACTTATGTACCTTTGGCAAAAGTTTTGCTGGGCGTAACATAGAAATTTTGTTTGAGAAGGCAGGCATTGATCCTCCCGACTGCCCAATAAAACAGGTAAATACATTTCTTTTTTAATTTTGGAAATATATGTGAACTTTATTTTGTCAGTGTTCGGCATTTAGTCATTTAGAGCAATGGGATCCTCATAGAATTTCAGTGGCTGTTTTAATTAAATAAAATGAAATACTACAAAAACATTAGAGAATGTTACCCTCGGCACTTCTCGGGCCTAAATACTGCCACGACAGTAATCACCAACATTAAACACTTGTATCATAACGAACTATTATATCAATATCAATTTCAAAAATATTGCCCGCTGAGGAGCACTTTCATGTCATTTTATAATTACCTATCCTCTTATATAAACTCATATTACATATCACCCACTTCAATATTGTACATTTTCTATACCAGGGGGAGTATACAATCGAAGACTTCGTGATAGACTACCGACCGATAATGTCTACGAGTCTTTACGGTGACTTTCAAACGTTTACTTACATAACGTACAGAAACAAGAGAGTCGCCTGTGGACGCACACATTGTAGATTTGAGAGGACACGCGAAGACGAAGACGACGGAAATGAAGATGAAGATTATTAAAGAAACATTAAATATGTCTGCGGTTTTTAGGGTTACGTACCCAAAGCGTAAAAACGAGATACTATTGCTATCACTTCGCTGTCTGTCTGTCAGCAGACTGAACCTCATGAAGCGTGATAAGTAGAGAGTTGAAATTTTTACATATGATATATTTCTGTTGCCGCTATAACGATAAATATTAAAAACAGAATGAAATAAATATTTAAGTGGTTATTCCCATACAACAAATGTGATATTTTAAAGTTTTTTTTTTTTGCTACGACCGGTACAGAACGCTTGTGTACGAGTCCCATTTCATTTTTCATTTTATTTATTTATTTTCTCTTCACAATAGGTTTTCTGATAGTTAACAATGTTTGTGACTAAAAGACTATAACTTGTGCGCGAGTCTGAATCGTACTTGGCTGGTTCATTATTTTATCATTACCAATATCGAACACTTCACGAAAAGTGATAGTCAAAACGAAGCTACTATAATTGAAAGTGATCTGTTAAAAGGTCTGCAACTACGAGTAGAACCCCAATACCTACTAGTCGAATTATTCCATGCTCTGTGTAATCTGACGAAAAGTGATGACAATGCGACAGATGCATACTACTTTAGTCCATATGCGTTAAGGAAATAGTGACCCATTGCTGTCACTGAGCTTAGCCACGCCCCTTGACCAATTAGATCATAGCAAATTAGAAAGCCGTGCTCACGTTGACCAATTGATGTAAGCCCTTCTGGCAGTACAGACATGTCTTTGATCAATTTAAAAATAATACCTTATATTCTATATATAAAATAAAAGTTAAAATTCTGACGATTATGATTAAATATTAATATAATTATTAATAATTATTTGAACATACTGTGTATTAAAAAGTTTGATTTAATATTAATGGTTTAATTTTTATCTCAGTATGAGTACGCCTTTATTTTGCATTAGTATTGATGTATCACTATTTTCTTAACGTGAATAGACACATAGTCCGGTAATGACTGACCGTGTTACATAAATGGAGTTTTTAATAAAACGATTGCAGAAGAGCATAATCAGAAGCCCGAAGGGGCATTCATTTATATTAAGCTTGTCGGTAAAAATAATAACAAACTATAGAATAATGATAAGGTCGTAATGAAGATGAGTTACCTGACCACCAACTCGAACTGGTGATGATGCAGCAGGTGCTTGTTGCTGGGCAGGCGCGCCGCCAGGTCGCGCACGAGCGCGGCGCGCGCGCCCGCCGCCCGCAGCGCGCGCACCACGCCGGGCAGCGACTTGCGCGCGTCCGCGTAGCGGCACTCGAATATCGCTGCTATGCACGACCGTAGCACCTATGGGGAAATCACAGCTTTGTTAACGTCAAAGTACCAGGGTAGCCCGCCAAATTCTAATGTTCGTAACTTGTACCGTTGTTTAAAATATGATTTACGCCATCCGCTAAAGCGATTGGCGGACAAGCTGAACGCGTCCCAGATGCGCCGTCGCCATGTGATCTAGAGGCAGTAGTCCTTGAACGTAACCACAATTTACGCATGGAGATGCAACACCAAGACGAAACGCCGCTGCCGCACAATGGACAGAGTTTCTACTAGATCTCATGGCGATCTGGCATGGCAATGGCAACTGTCGCAACCCAGTGCTGGGCATGCCATTAAGATGGCGGTAAGTCCCCTCTTTGAGGAGTTCTTTAATAACGCTCATATACACTCAAACCAAACTGAAAATGTTGAGTTCAGCGCCATCTAGTGGGCACGCTCGGTCCTGTAGCTTTTACCTTAATGTATAATACACTTATAATACCTCCAGTCTCCTGGCCGAGTTGGTGAGTAGAAGATGTCCGTAGTCCGCAGCGCCTGTGGGCGGTGCGGCCGGAGGAACTATGCGAGCTTGCGGTGAGCGAAGTGCTGTCAACCTTGAAATATCAGTCAGTTGTTTTAACCTCTCAAAATTCACATGATACTACTTAGGTTGATAAGTGAAAGGCGCCCTCTGGCGGCTGTAAGACGCATGGCTGAAATGTAACAAATATGATACATACTTAGGATTGCTAGCGCTTCTTTGCGCCACTTCCCTCATAACTTCTCGTACTCGCGCCGCATCTAATGGCGGGAGGGGAGGCTGATGGATACGAGATGACGCGCCCTCTGGCGGCCGTAAAATGCGTTGTTGGAATGCCTGTAACACAAACATGAAATTTTTAATCACCTAAGCATGCAGCGATTTTTTTAATCTACTTCCAATGAAACGACGAAGAGAAGTACTTCTCTTCTGCCACATTTTTTTTTTACCACAACACGTGTATTTTATATTATGACGTTTTTATTTTGATGTGATTTATAAACTTACTAGCTTTCGCCCGCGGCTTCGCTCCCGCTCTACCCTACTCTACTCTACTCTACCCTACTCTACTCTACTCTACCCTACTCTACCCTGAATTTTCTTTGCTATAAACCTCACGGAGCCCGAGACCTTTCCAACGAATGCAAAACCGTGGAAACCGGTTCGTGCGTTCTGGAGTTATAGCATCAGGAAGGAAAACCCGACTTATTTTTATATAGTAGATAGTCTATTGACGTTAAGAAATAGTGACTTATCAATAAGTATTAAGCTTTGTATTAAGTATTTTATTTTTATTTTATTTTATTTCATTAGGGACAACAAACAGCAGTATATTAAATATTACACATGATTGGAGTACTAAAATAATAGAATTAACAAATACACTACTCACGACGCTATCCACAGATTACCATATAAAATACTTAGCATAGTTACTGTAATAATAACAATAAGGGCAAACTTAAAGGTATTCAATACAAAGTTAAAAATTTTTACTCGGTTTGGAATCAAATAAAATCGGCGTTTAAAAAACAAGAAAAAAATAAAAAAGGACAAACTTACAGCTACATAAAAACATGAGGTGTAGGAATCAAAATTAAGTAACATAAAAAATTAAAAAAAAAAAAAAAAATATTATGGCTGTTCCTTTAAAAAGGATATAATTTGAGCTTTGAACGTATTCTTTTTTAGAAATATAATATCAATTGATCCAAACTTTTTATTATAAGTGTCGACCAATCGGTGCAGCGGTGAACGTGCGCCTGAGTTGGTATGACGAAGATTAGTGGCAAACAAACAGCGTGAACGTACATCTCTAGTCTGTACTGTGCGAGGGACCAGGTAGCACAAACTTTTCACAAGATCAGAACAGTCAAACTTATTGCGGCATATACTGAACAGGGTCATCATTTCTAGAAGTGTGCGTCTAGATTGTAGGGTCAGGATATTATATTTTTCGAGCAATGATTGGTAGGAAACCTTTTTACGAAAGCATCTATAGTGCATAGAGCGAAGGTATTTACGTTGGACTAACTCCAATATTTCTATATATTTTTTGTAAAAAGGATTCCAAATAGGAACTGCGTACTCTAATTGTGGTCGGATTAACGACTTGTATAAATGCAAATAAGTGGAAGGGCGGTGAAATTCTCTAGATGCGCGCATTACGAAGCCAAACATTTGATAAGCTTTATTGACTATATTATTCACATGCGCATCAAGATGGAGCTTGGAATCTAATTGAACACCAAGATCGCGGAGACAGGTTACATTATTTAAGACAGTATTGCCAAAACAATAACTAAATTTGATAATTAATTTCTTTTTGGTAAACGTAATACTATGACATTTAGAATAACTAAGCTGAAGTTTGTTAGAAGAGCAGTATTCTAAGAAACGATCTAGGTCCTTCTGAAAATCTATACAGTCAGATTGATTGGTGATATTTTTATATATTTTTAAGTCATCCGCATATAGGAGAAATTTCGAAGACTGAAAACAATTTTTAACGTCGTTAATAAATAAAATGAATAATAATGGACCAAGAATGGATCCTTGTGGGACTCCAGATGTGACTTGAATGGGGCTAGACTC
This sequence comes from Leucania comma, assembly GCA_958295575.1. Taxonomy (NCBI): domain Eukaryota; kingdom Metazoa; phylum Arthropoda; class Insecta; order Lepidoptera; family Noctuidae; genus Leucania; species Leucania comma. The sequence goes on along the minus strand of OY282477.1, from coordinate 12,514,729 downwards.
ATAGCCGTTTATCACCACTTTTTGAGTCCTATCAGTGACGTAAGAAACAAACCAGCGAAGCAGATTTCCTCTGATGCCGTTAAATGCAATTTTGTCCAATAGCAACCTGTGATCCACTTTGTCGAAAGCTTTTTGGAAATCAGTATATACCGCATCAATTTGCTGTCTATTATCGAGGCTTTCAAATAACTGCGATGTAAAAATGAGGAGGTTACTCACGCAGGACCTGTCTTTTACAAACCCGTGTTGCTCTTTTAATATCACGTGGCGCAGGACGGGGTAGATCTCACTATGAACGAGTTTTTCAAAAAGTTTAGAGAGCGCCGACAGCAAGGAGATTGGGCGGTATGTAGACACATCATTTTTAGAACCGCTTTTGTGGACCGGAACAATGTTAGCTCGTTTCCAAATCTCCGGGAAGACGCCATTAGTAATACATTTATTAAAAAGTAAGAAAAGAGGAAAGCACAGCAAGTAAGTACATATTTGTGGCTAACCTGAGTGACAACAATGAGTTACTATTTTCTTAATCCAAAATGAACAACTCTATTGTTACAAAAAAAAAGTATTTACTACATAGCCATTAAGACTTCGTATCTACTTGTAAAAAATCTTACTTGTGGATTAGGATTTTCGTTAAGATGTAACTGCATCGCCAAATCTTGTAAATGCTGTAACTCCAGTTCTGGATTTAGTGACTCTAGTCGATTTTGTTCCGGAAGGTTTCTGAAATTTAAAGATACCATTTGATTTACTTTTGACAATGGACGATATTTGCCTAGATGTAACCTATTTATTATTCTCTTAAAGTGTATATTCTATCTATCTCTAATGATGACTTACTGCACAAGCTCGTCCCATATATCAGTTGCTCTCCATGGCGGGCCCCTTTCAGCGACCAGTCCGTTAAAGAACATAGAGTCTAGTAGCCTCACTGCAAATTGGCACTGAGACAGACCACGGGCTCCTAAGAAACCCATTTTGTGGAAGGTCAGAACTGGTGAAGGGTGAATCCGGATTATTGTAAGGCAGTGTCTGAAATAAAAGGAGATTTCTTTAGCTGGTGATATGTAAAAATAATAAAAGTAATAAAAAACTAATATAATAATAGCTATGTGTGGTACATCGTTGGATAGGTATTTTTGAACTGAATAAGTTACTGCGGCACCAAGTTCCAAATCTTAGTTTATTCTTTGTTTAACATGTCAGTTTTGCCAATAACCAAACAATGCTATTTATATGTAATTATTCATTTTCAGCGACCAGCGCGCACTCCGCACTGTTGGCATAAAAATGTACCTACGCCGCGCGGACCTCTTTACGAGGCTAATTCAATAGAGTACTGTACGCGTAACGCATCACGATCGACCTACCTCTTAACGCGTGCTATCCAAAATTCTTTCATTTCTGCTCTCAGAAAAAGGCGAGTGAAAAAACCAACCATTTAATCACACTTGTAAAAAAGAAGCATTTGAATAACTCTGAGTATGTAACTTTTACTCAGCTCAAAATTACCTATCGTATGATATAACACACAACGCTGTTGGAAGGTGGGCCCAGATTTCATACAAACAATGGCATCATGCTTTTTGCCAAGATTCAAGTTTATTAACCCAAACAATAAGATTCAGTTCATTATGGCAGATGTTAGATTCATTCGCAGTTGTAACCAGAACAGTAACATAATAATTATAGTCTTTGATTCTTTAGCACATTCGTCCAAAACCACATACCTATAACCCTGCAAAAGTTTCGCTAAGGTCCTCATAAAAACAGCTCTGATCTCCTTATCCAGCATATGAGGCGGCGACGAAGCCGGCGGCGGTGGGGCGAATGCTGAATCTGCAGACCGAAGCTCTGGCTGCATAACCAGTGCCAGGGCTTCCTGGAGAGATGAGAGGAGCTTGCCTTCAGGACGAGGGATGTTCACTCCGGCTGGTATATGCAGGGAACCGACATCTAGGTCTGCTACTATTACGTCCAGCTGAAAAATGGAGGACATAGTAAGTTAGTAAAGAGTCGAAAGAGTGTGATTAGAATGCTAGTCTCTGCCTGACTGCTGAAAATTGGGAAGCCTTTGCTATCGTAAGTTAATCCATTAAAAGTAAGGGTAAGGAGACTACAAGCAGGACATCAAAGAGATATGTGTAAATCTTCCATCATACCCGATTTTACCTCTTATCGTAGAAATAAACCAGTTCCAAAGGCAACTCTATTGAGTTGATCAATACCCAGCTGACTAACGACAGAAGTCAAGGTCCAAAACCACAGCGTATTTATAAACAGACTAATCGCCTAACTAACTAACTCTAACTCTTTGAGGCGCGCGGGAACAGTGCGCGCCGTTGACGACCTGGGCTTGGTCCGGATGGTTACCGGACGGTCGGACAGCGAGCTACCCATAGCTCGCCGTCCGCAAGCCCGCGCCTACGTTGGCTGGAAATCAGGATCGGAATCGGAATCCCCGCGGCGGCTGGGCCGTGAAGGCCGTTGCCTCTCGCGTGCGGCCTCCTCCTTTGCTAGCATTACTGCTTCGCAAAAGGAGGCGACCGCCTGCCATCCCTCCTCACTCCGGATCATGGCCCGTACTAGGGCCTGGCGCGAGAGATCGCCGCTGCCGATCGCCCTCACGAGAACACGGCGATGCTCTGCCCAAGCGGGGGTAGTGACGGGATTTAGGTACATTTGAGCATATCTGAAAGGGAACATGAGAGCTACTGGCGCACTGCACGAGAATTTGAAGACTAGGACCGTACCGACGACCTCTCAGCTTAAACAAAAATCTTTAGCTGATAAGTCTTTACCAAAAAATCAGAAGACTGCTAAACGATCTCATAAGTCCAGGACTCACCAGTTCCGAAACTTCTTCCTTCAAACTGGAATGCACCCCAATCAGGAAAGGTGTCGGAGTAGCCAACACCTCTGCCAATCCGGCCGGTAGTAACGGGATGTATACATGGGCATATCTGAAGGGAAACATGAGGGCTGCTAGCGCTCTGCAAGCGGCCGCTAATCGGGCTGCTGCTAAGGAGACCAGTAACACTTTGTGTTCGCTCATCACTGCACACCAGAGGGTAACCGAGTTGTGGATACCTGGAATGAAGAAGTTTTATGATTAGTGTGAGAATTTTTCCTTTATTTGCTGTTATTAATTCTCCTTTATCCAAACTTTTTGAAGTTTTTTTTAATGTTTTGTTCTAAAACACATTCTACATACATATGTGACACGTAAATTATTCACAGAATATAACTATTATGATAGAGATTTAAATCAGATCTGATGATTTCTATCACCACGTGTAATGAAACACAGGAACCGAAGCCTTGCTCCATAACGTAGTCATGAACATCCCCGAATATAATGCCACCCAACGCTTCGAGAGTTCCTACTTCGTGCTTAGCATTACATTGAACTGTCGATACTGATGTGTCATAGGATTTCTATCTCACTAAAGCCCACATGATCAAATAGATCATTTTGATAGACCAACTACAGAAGAAAAATCTCCAGAGTAAACTTACCCAACAGCCTCAGCAGCATATAGACAGCGGTGTGCGTCACAGGCATGGGCGGCGCGGCGGGCGGCTGCAGCGCCTGGCGGTCGCCTGCGCCGATGCTGAAGCGCACCTGCGGCCCGCCCGCGCCCGGTACCAGCACGCCGCCCACCAGGTTACCGACCAACGTCTCTAGAGGCACGCCTAAATTTTCCACCCATACTGTGTAGATTATGCCGAGGCAGTTCTGGAACAGAAAATTTTAGTATTCCATTAGCATTAGAAATAACGGCGAAAGTTGCATTAGAAAACGCGACCGTGCCACTGTCAATTTCTGACGACGAAAGTTCATCTGATCTGCATTAGGCGGTAAGTATGCAAGCTGCATTAGAACTGGCTTTGTATTTGGATGTAATTCAAATGCAGCCAGGCTTTTAAGAACCTTGCCTACTCTACTTCCTCCAATGACATATCTATATCAAAACAAATTTCGATACTGAGGGTCTTCATGTACGGAGCTCTACATCTAGATAATAGTCGAAATGCAAACAAATTTTTAGAGTGAGGCATTTCGGTAGCGCCTGCACAGGGGCATTCGCTACCGAAATGCTAATCCCATTACTATTTGACTTTTCGACTATATTAATATCGCTGATAGATCTTCGGGCTGTATAAAAGAAACCTGCTTAACAGGTCTCTAATTAAAGACAAGCATCATGGAACAGACCTTCGATATCACAGAGAAATGTTATTTTCTAGTATGTAGGCTGATTAGACAAATACTATTTAAAAGGTATATGTTAGACATAGAATAATTAGGATTTGAATTTGTTAGGGAAATCATTGTTGATAGATGTTTTATCCAGATCCCAGGACCCAAAGCTTCTGCCCTCATAGTACTTACCCTGAAGGTATCGATGTAGTCCTGTCTCGACACGATGACGAGACACTTGGGGGCATACATGATACTGTGGTGGGTGATGTTTGGTACCGGCCGCGTCGATTCTAAAGATTCTTCGTCCTGAGAACAAGAGGAAAAATAGAATTAAGATTGTTAGAAGTAAAGAAGAAGTAGGTCATTTTGAATCAGGTGCCATAATGATATCATAAAATATAATTGGAAAACAAAGCCTCATATAAACACTCTCATATTAACGGTCAAAACATTCAAGTTAGTGATAAATCGAGCATAAATTGTATGATAGCCGTCTTATACAGTATTATGGCAAAAATAACGTGATATTGGGCTGTAAAATAAGCGTTTTTGATAGCGCCCTACCCCTCCCTGACATCATAATAGGGTGGGGTCGCAGACGGAATCTCATTTAGTTATAAGATAGCTGCGGCCGGCTAGTAAACAAGATTTAGAGTAAACACTTCAATTTCAGTTTCAAGAGTTTTGATTGATTTCGAAAATATCTTTATTAAATCATAGTGTATTTCGTTTATTCATTAAAATTACAATTAAATTATATTTTTAAATATTTCAATTAAAAATGAAAGAAAAAACATTTAAAATACAAAATATATTTGCCCACCGGTATCGGGAACAGGGTCCAAACTACCGGCGGTCAGGGCTCCAGAGAAAGGATCTCCTGACTATACGAGCCGTGTCCAGACGGCTGGCATTGAGAGGTTCCTTTCCCTGGAGCCCTAATCACTGGTAGCTTGGATGGACTCTGCTCGCGACACCGGCGGACTACTATTTTTCATATTTTAAGTGTTTATTTTACGTGTACTAGAAATAGTAAAAAAACTAGTTTTTGTCTGCGGCTTCGTTCCCGCTCTACCCTACTCTACCTAAAACAAGAAATGAGCAGGTTTTGGATTTTTTATTTAACGGGATAAAAATTATCCTACATATGTCCGACTCCTGGTTCTAAGCAACCTTCCTACCAATTTTCAGCCAAATCTGCACGTTTTCGCAAAATAATATAAGTATAAAAATTTTGGCTGTTGTGATTTTTTAAACAGAAAATACTTTATTAAAATGTCCAAGATCCATACCAACAGCTCTATGTGCAAAAAGAGTATGACCAACTAAAACTAAAAAGTTACGTCTTTTTAGTTTTAGTTGGTCATACATTACAAAAAGACTGCTTCCAAGAAAGGTTCCCCTATCTCATTATCTTAATTGCTATGCAAAATATGTCCTCACTACCGAAGGTTACGCGTAGAGCCTATCGATAACACTTGAGAACAATCGATTGATTCCTCGACCCTCATCGCTTATCGCTCTTGGCGACGACGATGCGAACCATTTGCAGAGAATAGTACAGAAGGTCAGGTGGATACAAAGAGCGAAAAGTAATCCTCTTGACTGAGTTTCGGCCAAAGTAACTAATGTCAACGGAAATTAGACAAGTACTTAGGAGATTTGTTCTGCACCAGTGTGGCAAACTTGAAACGGGATATGGCACAGATATTTTTTTTTATTTTATTATAATATTGACTTACTCAATTAATTAAATTAACTTATATTTATGTCCTTTATTTTATAACTTTTTTTTATCTACGTGTGGAGGTTTGTAATTAGGTTTGTTGCTCCTTTACTCTCATCCGCCCGATGGGACGGTAATCGGACACGACCGCGGAGATCATGCTAAAGTAAACACTAGTATGAGCACAGAATATATAATAGTACCCTACCGGTACAGAAATATCACTCCCGAGTTTAGGTATGATAAACGCAAGCGTCCGGTCACCGGACTACTCTCAATAGGCTGGCACTCGCTCGACTTGTCGCACACGCAGCGCACGCATCCGCGAAACAAATTTTAAAGTAAACTGTTAATACCGTAAGGTACTATGTATTGTATATTCTGTTGGAAATCTAATCAGTTCTGTGTCGTGAGTGATGGAAGCACATAAAACAAAAAAGACAAAAAGATATTGTATTGCAAATGGATGTTTGAACTCCACAATTAAAATACCCAGTTTGTCACTGTTTGCTCTTCCCAAGGACCCTGAAAGGTACGTCATTTATATAACAGGTCATACACTTACTTAAATAAACGCTATGATATAAACAAAATTATCGTGAATGAAAAAATAAACAATCCATCATAAATTGGTCTCTAACTGCATTGGTTGTAATATGGCGGTGAGTGTCTGTTTATACTGAACGAACCTATCATATGTCAATGGCTAAGCGAATCGCGCGCTCGCCGTTGCCGCCCGGCCCGCGCCGCCGCTCGCTTGAATAATAGTCGAGGAGCCAGAACAACATTTGTGTACTCTCGCAAATATAGATTGAATTTTAGAAGAATCTGTAGTTTACTTAATTTTTAAACATATTTCAATCATCTTAATAAATCACTATTTAAACAGATAGAACTGTGTTTATTTGATATTTAGAAAAATACCAATTAATATACAGTAGTACCTCTGACAGCCCTGGCAGATTGAAGCGAGACGGCACACAGTTATTGTACTATGAACGCTATATGCAATGCAAAAGGTTGAAATTAGGTTGTTTTCCAGAACAGTAGGTAAATATCTCGACGATTTTGCGCCGCTTGTATGGAAGTGAGACAGGCCTGGTATGAGCGGCGATCATAAGCAGATACGCTTGCACGAAAGCAAGCGTACTAGCGACTGGCTGTACGTAAAACATGTCTGCGTGAATTTAACCTTCTACACTATTCTGTTCTCTAACTACCAGCAAAACGAATGCAATATCGGTTGAAATTGAACAAAAGTATTGTGTACTTGAGTCTTGCACCGGCTTCTTGTTAAGACGATTCGTAGAAGTTATGTTATAAGTATTTGAGGAATCATGCCCATTATTGGTTTTCTTTTTACTTAGCTACAAAGCAATGGCAGTTCTGTGGAAGGCACGTTGTTGAGCTACTAATAGATGGATGTTAAAAATAAAAGGAATTTGCGAAACGCGGAGTCTGTGAGCACTACCGGGAATAGAACAGTAATTTGTAAAGTAAATAAACTGGGGATCACAGCGTATTGACCTAATAACTACATACTTTTAAAAACAGTTTTTTTTTAGGTAAGATTTGCAGACCCTTACTAAACTGAAGATAAATCCATTAGGGTTTTAGAACCTATCAAGAAGATCAGACAATGTCAGCTATCTTTTTGGATCAAATAACAGCCGTAAGAGTACTCTGAAACTAGACAAGAAACTTTTAGATAAAGTGCGATTCTATCATATCATTAATCAGGATAACGATTGCAGAAAAATTGTTGTTAGAAAATCAATTTGTCCTGTGTCACTTGAATGCTGGGCTTTTCATTACTTTGTTTCGAGAGCATAAATTTATTCTGTTTCTGGAAGTACTGATATGGCAAGTAAGGCCCTTTAAACAAACAAGGCGAATTATGTATTATATTGGAATAAATAAACAGATAATCCCCTGACTGTCGACAGTCGACAAGACTAATCCCCACACGCAATCAAGACGTATTCATCCACTAATTACATGCGCGATAGATTAGCCTCATACATAACTTGGAATACTAACGCATGACGACACCCCGTCCAGCACTACATTTCCAGTATAAGCCGACCTATTTTTGTACGGAAAGTCTGAACTAAAAGAGATCTGGTTATACTGAAGGTGTGTGAACCGCCGAGACTCCACGCAACAGCATTTCCAAAATAAGCTGACCTATCATTGTGCGGATAAGATACGCATTGTGAGGTCATTTTGTATTGCAGATGTGTGCTTGTGTACCACTGAGACTCGACGGACGTTTCCGGCGGCGACGACGCGGAAGCAATGCAAAAGTAATAATGATGACTTTGATGTGAGAATTTCAGTCGAAGAGGTGGTTTTTTTTTTTTTTTTTTTTTTTTTTTTTTTTTTTTTTTTTTTTATGGTAGGTAAAATCATCCAATGACAAATCCCGCCCTTGGGCGGAGCGGGAAGTAGTGTCAGACTCTTACTGACTAAAAACCTACCCCGTTCCTACGTAGCCTATCGTGCCGGGGCCGAGCATTCCTTTCGGAACTAACCCATGACCCCAGTAGGCTTCGACCCTGCCTGCCTGCAGTTAGCAGGCTGGGCCTCTTCGGTGTGCTGACAGCTCCTTGAGGCGCGCGGGAACAGAACGCGCCGTCGACGACTTGGGCTCGGTCCGGTCGGTTACCGGACGATCGGACAGCGTGCTACCCATTGCACGCCGTTCGCAAGCCCGCGCCTACGGTGGCCGGAAATCGGGATCGGAATCCCGGCGGCGGCTGGGGCGAGCGCCCCGTTGCCTCTGCCTGATGCGGTCGGCCTCCTCCTTTGCTAGCATTACTGCTTCGCAGAAGGAGGCGACCGCCTGCCATCCCTCCTCACTACGGACCATGGCCTGAACCAAGGCCCGGCGAGAGAGATCGCTGCCGCCGATCGCCCCCACGAGGACACGGCGATGCTCCGCCCAGGCGGGGCACACCTCTACAGTGTGCTCCACCGTGTCCTCCGGATGTTCCGCACAGTGGCGACACCCGGGCGAATCCTCCGCACGAATCCGGAACAGGTACTTAGCGAACTTTCCGTGTTCGGTAAGCACCTGCGTCGTGCGGAAGTTGAGAACGCCGTGAGGTAGTCGAAGAGGTGGTGCTGTATGTGTGTACTGCGGATATGTGTGTACGGTGGGAACCGAATGGAAAACTGAGGCCCACGAGGCCACCACGAGCTCTTATCGCGATTCATTTTACGTCCTAAACTGTATTGTTAAAGGGATAGAGTTAAATAAGGGGTATAGGTCCATCCCTCTTTCTCGCTCGCACGACTGACATTTTAACACGTCATATTAAGGCCCCTGAAGATAATAAACCTTTTTAAAATGTGTAAAAGGAAGATGACATAGCCCATAAACCAAGCTGGAATGATAATGGTCCAAGATGTAGCCGTAAAACCGATGACCGTTGGGGTAGACGTGTTCTAGCGAGGAGACTCCGAATAGAATTACGAAAGGCTAAGTGAAGTGGCCATTGATGACTTTATATGGTGGTAGCAGCTGGTAACGAGTAGCCGTGAATGAAGTCAAATCGTGTGCGAACGGAAATGCATAATGCAAACATCCAGTAGCGAATCAAACTTAAAGCTATAAATGGAATAATTATAATACTTGAAGGAAAAACAAAACTTATTTTTTCAAACGGTTGCGTTTGTGCATAATGATTCCAAAAGTTGTGAATACTCCGTTCAACTGAAAATGTTAAAAGTTTGGTACATTTCCATACTTGATACATTTTGCTAGCTTACCACAGGATTTAATATCTACGCAAGGCTTTATCATCCTCGTAAAATTCAATCAAACAATTGATTTCGAAAAAGGTGATTGAAAAAAAAAAAACGTGATTTTTCCCAATCCTGGTTTAAAATGATACCATTGCAAACTTGGAATCAAAATTATCCAACAAATTCTAAGCCAAACCGTTTTTGGCTACACTTGTTTACTTAGTTTACGATCAAAATCATAATTTATGCATGCACTGTATATAAACAATTCCACAGCAAATATTACGGAAATAAGGCTAGTCCACACATGATGTGTTGTCGGCATTAATGTAGACTGTAGAAATTATTTGAACACATGCTGTCGACAAATAATAAACCTACTGTAAATACATCATATTAGAATAACGGTAGTCAGAAATCAACAAATAGAAACTGGTCAGAGATTATTCTTTCGAACTTGATTGTAACCCTTTCGTTTCGTTTTTTTGTTAGCCTACATTGAGCACCACAGCTGGGGAAAGGTCTTTCCCTTCTCCTTCCAAACGTGATCAAATTGTCACGTTAACTACTTTCATCGCGGTCGAACTGGACGGCGACAAAGGTGCCCTTAGGTAATTCAAATTATTTGAGATCCCTGCAACATTTCTTTGTATATTCTGTTATACTTCTCTAAAAGTCGCCTCTTAGTAGTAACCCCACATCATTATCATTCGTTTTCTCGTATTAGCCGTACATATTCATTATCGTTACGATTTTATTCATGCTTCCTCATCACGTCAGGATTGTAACTCTTAAAGCACCAAAATCATAACTGTGTCCTTTAAACGTAAACCTCGTTTACCAGAAGCGAACATTCAACGGAGATCGAATAAGACAGGTGCAAAATTGAGTTTTCCACGACGACGGAAATTGGCACGGCATGACGGCATATCGTCAAATATGAATATTGCATTGCAATCGATTTGTAGCTATTTGGTAGCTTTAACGGTCTTAAGTATTATGGGAACAGAACGAACGAATATTAAATAAAAAATCGCAGTCAAGAAAGCCCTCTCGCGCCAGGCCTTGGTACAGGCCATGATCCGGAGCGAGGAGGAGTGGCAGGCGATCGCCTTCTTCTGTGAAGCAGTAATGCTAGCAAAGGAGGAGGCCGACCGCATTAGGCAACGGCGCTCACGCCCTAGCCGCCGCCAGGATTCCGATCCAGATTTCCGACCACTGTAGGCGCTTATGAACGGCGAGCAGTAGCTCGCTGTCCGACCGTCCGGTAACCGTCCAAACCGAGCTCAAGTCGTCGACGGCGCGCACTTTTCCAGCGCGCCTCAAGGAGTTGTCAGTCATCCGCAGGGGCCCAGCCTGCCAGCAGAGAGCGTCGAAGGCTACTGGGGCCAAGGCTCTGCTTCTGAAAGGAAGGCTCAGTCCTGGTATGAAAGGCAACGAAAGAACGGGGTAGGTTTTTTAGTCAGTAAAAGTCTGACACTATCTCCCGCTCCGCCCAAGGGCAGGATTGGATGATTTTTACCCACCGGAAAAAAAACCTATAAGAATCACTTTGTTGTCCGTCTGTCTGTCTGTCAAGACTGGTCAAGACCCTTTATCTCGAGAACGCGTGGACGTATCGAGTTGCAATTAAAAACGTATATTCTATTCTTCGGTCCCTTGAAGCTGTGAAGATATCAAACTTCTAAGATAACGAAAAAAAAAAGGTATGGCCTTTTATGTCGCAAAAAACGTATATTTCGACACTCAAGGAATAAGAATTAATAAGGTATTTCCCGTTGATCCATAATCCTGGAATTTGGCACAAAGCAAAGTCCTATAGCACAGATATATAGGAATAAATACAAACTGTAAATTTGTTGTACGTCGCGAAAAAAAAAACTTTTTTTTAGAGACTCAATTTGGAAATTGTACTATTTACATAAGAAAGTTTTTACGGAACCCTCGGTGTGCGAGTCCGACTCGCACTTGCCCGGTTTTTTTTTCATGTATTACTACAAGTAATAATTGTTATTGAATGCCATCATCACAATGCTTTCAGCATTTCCTAACAGTTGCAATTAAATTTGTCAATTTCTTCATTAAAAACTGTAGCCAAAATAGCAAGCCCTTTTTATGTTGAGCACCTTTCACAATTTACGAATAACCGAGAAAAATTATGACAAATGGTTGATCAGTGCCACCGTAGCAGAATGGCTAATTCAAGTGCCCATTTGATAAATTTCTCTATTATCTGGTGACTATATATACTGATACAATTTGCTTGAATCATTTTCAAGTTAACTGCAAACAATTTTTTCCAAGAGCTCAAAAGTCGTTGCTGCGTTTTTATTATGTGTGTATACTTGGCAAGGAAGCATTCGCGTCGCTTTGTTTAATATGGCTTTGTCTCCTTTTGAGTTTTGACCCGGATTGCGTGTCGGGAACAGCAGTGTTCATGTGAAATGAGGAAACCGTGTGTCAGTCATATGTCTGAGAATTTGCAATTTAAAGTTTTCTTTACTTTGAAGATACCGGATGTTTGTAGTTAATATGGTGTGTTGTAAACATCAAAGTTTCAAAGCAAGAGAGAGAGAAATAAAGCCATAGATACAGATCGAACACCACCATCCATTTTTCAAATGTAACACTGATGGCTTTAACATTTCATAAAATGGTCCCGTATTGGAAAAAAAATATGATTAGGTACGATAAAATTTAGTACTTAATCATGATACTACTGTTCCTTAATACTCGATTATAGATTATGCAAGACCACTTGCGACGACGCGTGCTCTGAGAGAATAATTGATATGGACATATAGTACATTGTGTCACAGAATAATTAAGCCAAATAGCACCTACGAGGTCTTATTTTATTATTGGTAAGCTCGCGCTTGACCTCTATCTCACCTGGTGATAAGTGGTGAAGTGGTCGACAGTGGAGTACCTTTGCCAAGGTAATCTATTCACTCAAGCATTAACTGAGTACGATTGCAAAGCATTGGCATTGTCCACACTGCCACTGCTTTTGTTTGTATAGGTATAAATAATGTTCCTAGCTACGTTCTACAATTCAGTATGAATATGCCGAGATCTGAATTGACCTTTAGGCCGTGTTTACGGAGACGCGGTGCGTTGCGCGGCGCGTTGGGCGTTAGTCGTACATTGCAGCAGCGGGCCGCGTCATCGCTCGTGCAAACACAAACATATGGCAATGTACGACGGACCGCACAACGCGCCGCGCAAAGCGCCGCGTCTCCGAAATCGAGCACTTACACGATTATGGAGAGGTGGCAACTCATCCGTGCTCTGCGATTTGACGTTGTTGGGTTATTCCAAGCGTTTTAACATCTTAAATATGTATTCCCTTCAAAATCCGTCGTTGTTTCCGCTTCAAATTCTTGCTCCAACTTGTGATAATGGATTAATTGTTCGAAGCGCGAAGTCTTTTGTCTTGTTTGGAAAGCTTTACTCAAAAAAACCGGCGAAATGCGAGTCGGATAACCGCACGAAGAATTCCATACCGTCCGTAATAAAAAACGGCAGCAAAACCACATTTGTACTTAAATATTTAATTTATCTGTTTTTAATATTTGTTGTTATGGCGGCAAGAGAAATGCATCATCTGTGAAAATTTCAACTGTCTAAGTATCACGGTTCATGAGATACAGCCAGACGGACATAAATTACCCTAAAATTACGATATTTGTAAAGTCGTAAACAAGATTGCTCTCACCTATAAAGGTATAAGTGTCAAATCATCAGTAATCAATTCATCATTGACATTACTTTCTTTATTGATAAACAGACAGCTCGTTCTCGTTTTAGAAAGCCAATTGACCAGTTTGCTCCACTCAATCAATCAGCTCAATTTGTTGCAGTACACTGCTGCACATAGGCTTCCTTCTTCCGCGTTTCGCATCTAGGTTGCCTAATTCATCAGGCAGAGGGGATCTACTCGTAAAATACTTTGTTTACCTAATCCTGAGTTTTGAGTGTATCTTCTTTGGCTTTCGGTCCTTCTAATATCAGTCTGGCAAATATTTTAACAGTTCCCTACCAGATTTATTCTACTCTTTCTTGCTATAACATTTCTACAACAAATCACATATCTATACAAGCATATAAATCAAATTGAAGTATCTATTTGTAATATTATAACAATATTTATTTACTAGATGCATATAAAATATATATAGGGTGACTGGTAATTAGTGAACGATACTTAAACACGTGACTGTAGTCATGATAACAAACAACTTTTACTGTGGAACCAAACCTAAAATCGCGAAAAAAAACTTAGGGTTCTTTTATTACTGTAATGATACGACTGCGTGTCCTAAAGTACTGTTTATTAATATAAATAACTAAGCTTATATATTAACACACTACTAATACACTAGTCATCTGTCACGCTCATAATTGACATAATAAATAACACATTAGTAAAATATCTAGGGCGGTCGTACGTCAGATGTAAAGGTGCTAACAATTACAAATAAAATTGGATCCCGCGCAAAGAAAACTAACTTCTTGAAATTGTTACTGCACAAGGTCATTTGCGTTGTGTTGCACGGATGAAGTCGCGGGCACTAGCTCCAGCATACATATAAAATATAATAAATCCACAATACACATAATAGTGTTTACATTGCTAATGAACAAGCAGACATGATATTGATTGCCTAATGAGTTGCGTTAATTCGATCAATGTGTAAATAAAGCGGACGTGGGTTAGTGTAACTGTGCCAAATTTTGTACATTATTTATTTAAATTAATAATTAATATCCTGTGTTGTTTATCGCCATCACAAGGAATACAGACATTTTTAGTTTTACAACTTTACTTACTTTACACCTTGCTTCAAATTTATTTCGTGGGTCTTCAATCCCCATCGTCATTCATCATTTCATTCAGTCGAAAGACGTCCACTATTGTATATCGGCCCCTTGCAAGTATAGCCACAGCTACCGGTCCTGTGCATCTCGCATCCGTCGTATTTCCTCACCAAGTCACCGACCCAGCTTGTGGAAAGCTTTCCAACGCTGTCGTCCGTCTGTCGTCGCACACGGTCGCCACTCCAAACCTTTCAGCCCCATCGACCATCTATTCTGCGAACAATGTGTCTACCCACTGCCACTTAAGTTTGGCGATTCTTTGGGCTATGATGCAGTAATCTTGGTACTTCTGCGGACAACGTTATTCCTGATTCGATCACGCAAGGAAACTCTCAAGCATAGGTCGCTCCATTGCCATTTAAGCCTTAAACCTTATGATGAGGCCCATGTAAGCTACCGTTTTTCTAAGCCATATGTCATCACTGACAACACGCACTGGTCTGACTAATACGCAAATGCTTAACAGGCCAGTAGAAATACTACAACTAGTTTAGTAAACATTGGACATTTCCGAATAGAACGCATTTGTGATTTGGAGTCACTATTAAGCTTCAAACAACTTAAAACAGACAAGCTTACTACTGATACTAAGAGCTCTGTAAGAGATTTAAGTAATCCCCGAGTGAATCTGGAAGTAGTCGAACTTAGTCGAACACATTTTGCGAAGTTAAACCTTATACGTGGTGTAATATTTTAGACTTTTGGACTTCGAATCATTGCCAACTTTCCGTTAATACTGTTGAGTATTTCTAATTTCTATTCATAGTTTTCGCCGTACTTACTCATTTCGGAATCAGCTTTCAATTATGTAATTGAATATAGCTATGAGGTTAATTATTTAGAACATTATAATATGGCAAAAAAATATATGTACAAAATGTGTATGTGTGTGTGTGTGTGTGTGTGTGTGTGTGTTGTGTGTATAATGTATTAATGTGTGCAATAAAGTATATAATAATAATAATAATATGGCATTTTTTTATCAAGAACTCGTGGTTTATTTAAATTTGCTTCTGTACGTATCGTTGCGATTCGCTCACGAACATTTTAAGCATTTGAATTAAATACTATCAGAGTTCGGTTAGATTCTGTACGAGTATGTACACAGGCATACATAAGCACCTCAGCTACCGTCCCTTTGATATGGTATGTCTGTAACATATTTTTTCCATTCACCATAAAGGTTGTCTGGAAGATATCGAAACCGCTATTATACCCATAAATTTAAGTTCTTGTATAAATGTTATGTATCTGTTTTGGTGAACCATAAAGTACTATTACTATTCTATCATCAAAATCTACTTGATAACAATTTTCGATAAAAAACACGAATATGTGTCATCTTTTTACCTTCTAATAATAACCTTCCTGTTGTGTTATGACGTTGGAGCTTTTCTTTGTTCATTTTTGCAAAGCATTATACGAATAAATTATTCGCTATCAACAGGAATATTAAAGAATATTTTGCTCCTCTTCATGGGGAAGAGGAGGAAATTTTTTATCACAAGAAATTCAAATTAAATCAAAATTGACGCCGTCAATTTTGTATTTTATTTACTGTATTTACTGGAAATTCTTTTGAAAATTACTTTCATAATATTCGTCGTCTTTTTAAATTTTAATATTGAGGTTTTTAAAATCGACTACATTATATCTCGACGTGAGAACCATATGGTCTGATGTCCGATTTATCAACTTTTCAGGAGAGGCAAATAAAAATCTGGTTAGAATTTTCAAATAAAGTCACATTTATTGTTCTTTTAGCTAAATCAATTAATACTCATTTTACAGTAAACATTTGTACCTTTTATTTTTAAAGCTCATAATTAACAAATTATTAGTATTAATTATACTTTTTATAAAAAAATGTGTTATTCGACCTTATGCTTGTACAATTTGAGGTGTAGTCTAAAATTTTTATTTCTAATTTAAGATATTACTTTATGCTTGAAGTTTTTGAAGTTGTTCTGTATGTGTTTGAGGTTCTATGTTATCATTTAGCTTTATGGTTTGATTTAAAAATGAATATAACTGAGACTTATTTAAAGTTATGAACCAATAACAGGATAAGGTCGAAGTAAAATTAAATTAAATTAAAATTTCTTATGACTTTAAAATATTAACTATTTATCAATCTTGATAATTAGGAAGCATCTGTTTCTGGGAAATCAGTCCGGTCTACAGTGGGCAACACTAGTAACTTCAATGTGGCTGTCGGCTTACATTAAGGGTCGGCTATCAGCCCTTACCTCTTCCTGATGATAATGGACGCTCTTACGTCGGACATTCAGGAAGAGGCTCCCTGATGTATGCTGTTTGCCGATGACATTGTGCTTGTTGCCGAAAGTGGCCTAGAGGTCCAGAACAGATTGGAGGTGTGGTTGCACAGACTGGAGAGTGTTGGCCTGAAATTAAGTAGAACGAAAACGGAGTACTTGTTCTGCGATTTCGGCGGTCTCTCCAATCCAGTGCCTTTAGCTCTCGTCGGAACGCCCATACCGATCTGCTCCGACTTTCGGTACCTCGGGTCGCTCATCCAAGGGGATGGTGAGGTAGACCGAGACATAACACATCGGATCAACGCAGGATGGATGAAATGGCGACAGGTCACGGGAACAACTTGTGACCCACGGATGCCCCTAAAGTTGAAGGGTAAAATCTACAAGTCCGTGATAAGGCCTGTCATACTGTATGGATCAGAATTTTGGGCTTTGAAAAAGACGGAAGAAAAAAGATTGCACGTAGCGGAATGAGAATGTTGAGATGGATGTGTGGTGTGACGAGAATGGATAAAGTGAGAAATGAGTATATTAGGGGAAGTTTGAAAGTGGCGCCAGTGACTGAAAAGTTGAAAGGAAATCGTTTGTCTTGGTATGGTCATGTGAAGAGGAGAGATGAAACGCATGTTACTAAAAGAGTTATGAGTTTACATGTGGATGGATGGAGAGGGAGAGGGAGGCCAAAGAAGAGATGGATGGATTGTGTGAGGAGTGATATGAAAGAAAAGGGAGTTAGTGATAGCGTGACGAGTGACAGGAGAGAATGGAAGAAAAAAACGTGCTGCGCCGACCCCAAATAAAACGGGATAAGGGCAGGAAGATGATAATGTTTCTGGGAAATCTGACTCATTGTTTGCATGAGTTGATTTTTTATAAAACGCATGCAATTCCTACGGTATTCATTGCAGCAATGTCATCAAATCATTGTATTTTGCCGTCGATATGGGGTTTTCATTTAATCTTAGTCTTGGTAAATCTTCTGGAAACCCAGTCTTCTTGTATGCATTTCGAGTAAACGATATTTCAGAAAAATCCTTGGTAAAAGTATTTTCGTTAATCAATATCCCGGACTACTCTTGTCTAACTTGCAACCAGACTCACATAAACCAATACCACCATTAAGTTTCGGTTTTGTCCCCCGCAATTATCAGACCAGAAAGTAAGCTCTCTTACGTGTGCAATTTTGTCCTTATTCTCATCCGCCCAACGAATCAGACAGGATGCTACCTCATTTCAGACCATATGACGTTTGTTGCAATATTAGATGTTGAATCAAAAATTGACAAGTTCAACGTCCATAGTTTTCTTAGGTAAAAAAACTTACAATTAGTCAGGTTTGATATTGCCATACACTTTTGCAATTCAAACATTAATACTTTTTCTTCGCCTGAACTTGCGGCTGCTTCAATTTTGTCTTTTTTCTTCAATTTATATCTCTGTTCGGGGGCAATATTATGAACTTCCTTTTCTATTATTTCTTTTGTTTCTTTATATTTAGCATTATGTATCACAGTCATCACAAGTACCTATTGATGGAAGTTTGAAGCTTAAATTAAACTTTGTATTGAATACATTGCGGTAGAACCATTCTTTTGTCACTAAATTTGCAGGAATCTCTTTTTCTGGCATCCACTCTTTGTATTGTGTGTACATGGTAGAAATGTTTTAATCTGTTCCTAAAAACTTTCGTCTGCACTTTTCTCTTGAATAGTGGCTTTCGTAACTGGGGTATGTACCCCAGTACCCAGTATGTACTGATGTGGTCAATCACCGATGGTATTATTATTGGGGATGATTTATTAGCAGGGGTATGTTTTCATCTTCGCTCAGGGGTGACTTACCAGCCCTCAAGCTGTTTTACCACACTTACCTTCAAAAATTTCTCTCCTATACAAAGTGTGTTAAGAAACATCACCCTGCACACTTTTTTGCATTCTGAATTGACGATGAGTCTATATGTATAAGTAATCTGTCAGTATCTAAATTTCCATGAGTTTTCATCAAACGTTTTTGTTCTTTTGTGACATTCTTCTTCTTCTTAGTCGGGACACTCTTATCAGAGTGGTCGTGGTCATCACTGTGAATCACGATGAGTGATCATCTTGGTCATACGGCGCCATCCATCGCGGTCTGCAGCTTTCCGGGTACATCCGTAAACCGAACACTTAATTGCGGCCTTGATCTGGTCCGTCCATCTCATTATTCTACTCTCACGGATCTACCACGTGGCCTGGTGCCCTCAACTTTGCCCTGCACTACGAGACGCTCTATGGAGTCATTACTACGACGAGATACATGGCCGGAAAAGGTCAAAAAGGCGCGACTGCACTGTGGACGATAGACGCTGTCTGATGCCGAGTTCTTTTAAGATGGAATCATTTGTACGAAACTCTGTCCATGATACTCCTAGCATCCGTCTCCAGCACCACATCTCCAACGCGTCCACTTCGTCGTCGTTTGTGACATTATTAGCTATAAACTGCCGACGCTGAGCCCAACTTGTGCATGTTTTCCAAAAAAATTCGTTGAAAATTTGAAGTCTTTTTTTTACAAGGATTTTTTTCATAAAATTCGTCCCTACACGCACATGGAGGCTTAAGCTGTCGACCTTCAACAACTGGTTTTTTTAAACTTTTAAAGCAAAACTTTAGCTTTTTGAATGCCGTAATTAGAGATACAATAGAACGAAATAGGTGTGCGAACGCCGGCGTTCGCTTGGGGCTTGAGTAACTACGTAGGTAACAAATAAGCCGGACGGCACGCGCTCGAACGAGTCGTGAACGCTGATGGGTTCAAGGCATAACGTCACGACGACAGCTGATTATCGCCGAAAATGTCCGATGTCATTCACTTCGAGAAGGTAATCGGCCATAAATCTATAACCAAAACGTTGCTTTTTCACTTACTTCCTTCAGATCAGCGATAAAACAACACAGTATACTGGCATAAGGTATCATGCTAACATAATGCCTATTAATTGTAAAAAAAAATACGAAGCAAATAGATTTATATCATTTTAGTACCGTTGTTTACCTTATTTCGAGAGGCATAAGGTTCTATGTGTTCATACATTGATTTTGTACACAATAATTTTAGAAGCATAAAGTCGAATGTTGACAGACGCCCTAAGTTCGGGACAAAACATTCAAAAGCATAAAAACTCAACTCAATATTCGCCGTTAAAATGACACCAAATATTTAAGCATAAAAACTGATGTTATAATAAAACTTTATTACTCAACTTAATCCTGTAATTTTGCGACATACGACTTTATCGCAATCTGAAAACTACACAAAGAAAAGTGATAGAAATATGATTGTAAGTTTGTTAGAAAGAGCACGAAGATCTTAGTTTGGCTGTCTAAAAAAGTGATTTTGGTCTAATATTGACATCAGACCATATGGGTCTCACGTCGAGATATCTTGTTTTCGATTACGGTTTCGTTTTTTTTTCCAGAAGTAGACGTCACAGTGTGTTTAGGTTCCCCATTAGAATAGATTGGATTTAATCAAATTAAATAAAAAAGAAATAATTATGTAATAATTAATATCCATTAGTATTTAAGATTAAGAATTCTATGATTTATATAAATCAATCAAAGTTCAAGTAAAATAAAATATATACCTATACTGGGTCCTTTTAGTAGCTATATTATTGTAAATGCTAAGCAGAAATCCTACATCTAACTACTAATTAGGACATCCTGTTGTTTCCTTATTATTTTATTTAAATATTATTTTGTTATACTATTATACTACTGTTATATATAATACTACAATACAATGTATTTCCGGAATTATTTATGGATTCGCATTACGAAAACTTATGAAGAGGGTAGACACAATTACTTGGAAAAAGTGTTCCGTCTCATAAAAAAAGTGTTTATTCAGCTATATCTATAGAAATGGAAAAGAAAAATGTGTACAACGCAAACATCAGTCAATCCCGCAAACGTAAACGTACGTTACGGAAACGAAATCACAATCGAAAGAGATATCAAGATATCCAAACACATTTTAATCACAAAAGCAATCCCCTATCGTGTTTCCTTGCTTCAAATGTGGGTACACCAACTGTTCTTCATGCAGCTACAATCCATCTTCAACTCTATTTTCAACTAAAATGGTTTACAATCGATTGACAAGTATGTTAAAACTTCTTCGGTTTGCACAAATTCGAACTTTAAAACTTTTGCACATAAGTCCTTATTGCACTTAAGCCTTTAAATTAAATTATTATGTTGTATTTTGTACCCTAAGACCTATATTTAAGGATGAAAATTGTTTGCTCTGCAGGTCGTAATCCAATCAGCCAGACTAGACGGTGGCGCATCCTGTTATCTTAGCTTAGTTTACTTGTAAACAAACTTGTCAGGGCGTTAATTGATACCGTGTTGAATGAAAGTATTTATTTGTAAGTCAATCTGATTGGCCAACATGTTAATTAATAAAAAAAAATATGTTTTGACTCCAATTTAGGCTAAGCAATATTTTTAATTGGTAACGTTTTTCCTTAATTTGTGATGAGCCAGCTCTTTATCTTGATCTCACCTGATAGAAAGCGGTGGATAATGTCTGCGATGGAAGGAGAGAAACAGAAGATATCTGTGATGCATTGGTTAATATTTTACTTGTATCTTAGCTTTTCCAAGTAATTTGAGTCCCAAATTAGCATTGTTGGGTTTCTTTTATGTGTAACAGTATTGTCGTAGCTAAGTTAAGTAAGTTGTAATTCCGCCACCAAATTCACAAAACCGTAAATACTCGGTTTGTACATACAGAACAATGAACATTTTTACGTCTAGTCTAGACTCTGTCGCATCGGGGGCGACCGTCGACCCAATTATTTTAATACCAAACCATTGTGCTTGTGAGTTGTGTGACATACGAACAACCAGCGACCTTTAGTTAAATGGCGTATGTACTTACGACTTTATGTTCCTCAAATTTTTCATTTGGAAATATGTATCATAAAGTGAATCGTCAACATCTATTAATACAGACTTTTGTTAACAGCGATGTTCTTAGAGTAAAGTTTAGAATGATCTAGCAAGAGAAATAACTACAAGTATACTAGAATTATCGCATTGCATCTAAAAATCTATTGATACTTCATTATTCATACCCATCCAGTCATTTTTATTGCAGAGCGTGGCAAGGAAATAAACAAACATACTTTGAAAAAATATTACATTCTTCTGAATTCATAGGAACGGTCTATTCGAATAAAAATGGTATCGTCTCATGCAAAAAAATTATACCGGCTGATAATATTCCAGGCAGGCAGGGTCGAAGCCTGCTGTGGTCAAGTGCCGTTTTCTAGAGGAAGGGTGAGCCCCGGTATGATAGGCAACGAAGGAACGGGGTAGATTTTTAGTCAATAAGAGTCTGACACTATTTCCCGCTCCGCCCAAGGGCGGGATCTGTCATTGGATGATTTTACCTACCATAAAAAAACTGTATTAATCTGTTAGTAAATAAATTCGAAGGTGAAACAGCTTTCTCGGATCGATGCTTTTCAAATAGCCATCCATCATGGTAGGTATGCAAATATACACACCTGGATAGAATCAAACTGGCTCGTTTTATGACGGTGACGATGTTTACACCATTACGATCAGGACTAAGCGTTTCGCCTCATCGTTTATACCGCTAACATCGAAGGATTGAAACAATTTGCCTGCTGCGGTCTTCCCGTCCGATTATAATTTAGGTGTCTTTAAGGTTAGAACGAATAACTTAGTAAACTAGTGCGATTCACCATCAACGATTGCATCACTGCTTACCATCGGTAGAATCGCATTCAAGCACTAGTTTTATCATTAAAAATAAAAAAATGAACACCGCTTTTCGCAGTTTATATTAAACCAGTTTATCAGCTAAGTATCCACCACGCATTCTGCTAATGGATTAAAAGGTTTATGTTCGTGCAAAGTTCATTTCGCCTTATCAAAATCAGTTTGGTTCATTGGTTGGTTCATAAACATACATATACCCTTCTGCTAGTTAAACAATGTGGTTGGCATGTGTGAGCTGACCCCAAATAAGGCAAAAAGATGGTGCAAGTAAAGGGATCCGACATAATGGTAAACTGTATTTGTATTAAATAATACTCTCCGGAACTTTAACATTTTAAAGTACCAATATTTAAAAAAAAAAAAGAAACAACTACGCTAAAGCTAATAAATATTGTAAAACAAAAGTTAAAAATGTATGTATCACTCATTCACTGAAATGAGGATTTACGGATTACTAAAACAACCAAATGATATTCAATAACGAACGTATAAATTCATTATTTAGGGGAACCGTCTCACAAACTAGTGCGTTCAATACACCAGACAAAATTCATTTCAACACTAGCCACAAGAAAGTAAACCAAATTCTCTTACACAGATTAGTTTGCACTAATCACAAGAACAATTCAAGCACAAACTCTCAAGCCCCAAGAGGACACGGGTGTCCACACACCTATTGTCTTTCTATTATGTTTCTAATTACGGTATTCAAAAGGTTAAAATCATCCAATCCATACCTACTATAATAGTGAATTTCCTACACCCATGGCACAAAGAGGGCCTCATCAAGATCACTTCAATTAAATCTATGGCTAAAACCTGGGAGCTATTACATATTACATGCCGTAATAAATGGAGAACGCATTGCAACTGTTTTATTGTAAAACTAGAACTTTGCCAGCGACTTCATTCGCGAGAATGTTTTTATAAAACTTGAACATCCCTTTAAATAATGTATTTTATTTAAGGATTATTTTAAAAACTAACATTCTTTTTATTCATTTTGATTAGAATTTGTGTCAAGTTTCAAGTTTATTAACCCAAAGAATAAGATTCTCCCATAAAACACGCTAAATAATTTTACATATGGGTTTAGTGTAGGTTTTAGTTTTGAAAACCTTTTTTATTTACTTAGGTTACTATTCTGCCGCACAATTTATAAATGCACAAAAGAACATTTCAAATTCCCCGGGCAATAAGTCGGTAATCGCAAAAAATTGTTTTTCGATTTATCGACTACTGAACGATAAGTCGGTAACTCAAAAAACCATTTTTTTGCGATTACCGACTTATAGCCCAGGGACTTTGACATGCTCTTTACTGCGTAGTATTTATGCTTTAACGAGGGGACTTATGGGGGTCCCAGGGAATAATATTTTGCATACGAACGAACTTCTCTGTTTTCACCCCCTTAAAAGTTGGATTTTTAAAAACCAACTTTTAAGGGGGGTTTCTTTTAGTGCTCGCCTACATCATAAAAGGAAGCCTTGTGCAAAATGTCATTTTCCAAGTCTCAGTAGTTTCAGCTGCGCGTTGATATGTCAGTCAGTCAGTTTCTCTTGTTATCTTATACATATACATAAAAGAACGTCGTCTTAGTTACACTATTTATAAATCAAGAAACGCTGAACCTGAAACCTGCTCATTTATTGATATAAGGTAGTTTAGTAGAGTAGGTTAGAGAAGGGTGGAATAGGGTAGAGCGCGAGCGAAGCTGCGGGCAAAAGCTAGTATACATATAAAGATAGATGTGTACAAAAGTAATTGCTATGTTCATAGAGTCGTTGATTCATAGATTACGCTAGTTGAAGGCTTTTAACTTCCCATGGGTAACATCATAGACCGCTGCAGCGGCACATAATGCACATAATAAGTAGAAATGGCGTCTACATAACTGTTTACTTCAAGGGAACCAGAATGACAGTAACTAGAGTCGACTTGTAGTGTGCAAAATTGGAGTACTAAACCAGATTAATGTCGCGAAATGAGTACCTTTACTAATTTTCTATAGTGTATTCATTCTATCACATGCAAAAAAAAAATACATACAGCCGAAAATAGAACCTCCTCCTTTTCGAAGTCGGTTAAGAAATCGCCAAACTATTTAGCAAAAGCCATTTCATAACCACAAGCATAAGTCTAGTGTCTACTAATCTTAATAAAGATACACATTACACATTCACATAACCATTGCCAAGTCCCCGATTTCTCACACAATGGGCCACCACAACATGCGACCTAGTTACCGCATCCATCACGTTACAGATATTACGCACTCTACACATTTTGTCGAACAATTCCGTCTTAGGCGCAAGGTCGTTGAACCCATCTGCCGAACTACGCACACTTGTCGCACCCTTGGCGGAATAAAGTCTTATCTAAGTGCTGTTATGATTAATTAAATATGCCGAGTAAATTGTGTACGGAACAGTAATTTTCTGATTAATAATTTATAGTAAAAAGGGGAGGTTTAAGCTTGCGGGAGTAGTTCATGTTCAGCAGTTGCAGGCGCGTTGATAATTATAAGTAATTATAAGTAAAAATGTTTAATTACTGATTTGAACACCCCGTAACTGAGTAACTCTACGAACATCGAAAACTTATTGTCACTAGTCGTCAAAGCTCAAATCATTTGCATCGGTAGTTTATCTTTTTTTTTTTCAGGCAACTTCAAAGGTATAAAGCGGACTTAATTAAGCATTCTTTATTAATAAATCAAAGTTGGGGTGAGATGACAACACAGCAGGTGCGTAGAAGAAAAATCATTTTTTTGGTGATATAAACTAATGTTTGACTGCGATCCCACCTATTGATAAGCAGTGATTCAATCGTTGATGGCGAGGCGCACTAGTTTATTAAGAGCCTATTCACTCTAGCCTTGAAGACAACTAAGTTACAATCGGATGGGAAGACCGCAGCAAATTTTTCCAGTACTTCGCTGTAGGCCATATTAAATTGTTCGAATTAGGTACTACATACGACTTTATTCCACCAAAGGCACCACAGATGCGCCTATCGACCCCGGCACCTACAAACGAAACACATGTGCGCGCACGTCTACGAACACCGGATGCGGACGACAGAGAAATTGTTTGTGATCGAATTACACAACCCAGGATGTTTGCAGATATTTTTATCGATTTATTTAAACAAGTGTACAGTGTACACGAGCGAATTTACAATTACATATTATTTCTGGGTATAGTATAATCTGAATCGTCACACCAATGTGATCACTACTGATAGACTAAAAAAAAGTCGATTACTGGGCACATCCCTACGTCACCGCGTCCCATCGCCCCGCACTAGCATCTTTGACAGTCGAACAGAGAATTACCCGCTCTTTTTCACGATTTCATATTTATGAATAGTTTGGAGTTATAATTAAAAGATTTATGTGTTAAAACAACGTTTATCTTTATTACTACGAGTATATACAGGGTAGGTAATAATATTTACAGTTTCTAATTTGTGAAGTCATATGCCCCTTGCTCAATAAAGGATGGAGTTTAGATTTAAACTTCACGTATAAAAAGGGTCTACTACTTTTTTCCTTTTATTTCTTTTGGGAGATCATGCGATAACCCCTCCCGCCCGCTCGGGGTAGAGAGAGAGGGAGTGTCAATATTTTAATAACCAAAACCAACCTGTGCTCCTTCAGTTCTAGTTGCCTTTTGCATTCTAGGGTCACGGTAACTCTTTCTTAAAATCCCGCAATCCTAGCAGGAATCGGCCCTCGCCTCGTAGGCCCCGTCAAAATATTTTAAGCACTTAATAATTATTGCCTACTAGCTGACCCGGCAAACTTCGTACCGCCCCATAGTCTGATTTTTTTTTTCGAAAGAAAGAAAGAAAGAAAAATATTTTATTGGGCTTTTTGTTTTTCTATATTTTCTCACCGTTTAAACCTTCTCTGGACTATCACAAATATTTCAAGACCAAAATTAGCCAAATCGGTCCAGCCGTTCTCGAGTTTTAGCGAGACTAACGAACAGCTATTCATTTTTATATATAAGAAGAAGAAGAAGAAGATGATAAACAAATTCATACCATACTCGTATTACTTCATAAGATCTAACGTTTAAGTTCATAAGAGCAAACCGGCATGTACTATGTAGAATCAAACATTTTAAGACATGTGACAACCAACCACCAATCTACACTGGGCCCGTGTGGTGGATTGCGGCCCATTCCTTCTCCTCTGGAGGAGGCTTGGGTTCCAGCAGTGGGAACATTATAAGGCTTATAATGCTATGCTTAGCTAACGTTCCGATGACTGAAGCTCAGCCGACCTTGGCAATGAGCCCTAAACAAGTTTCGAGCAAAAAAATCTCTAGGTGTCAATGTCAACTGTGCGGTATTTACTGTTACATAACAGTTCAACGATCTTGCTTTTTATTTATCTAACAAATTAGTAGAAGGTCGCTAAAAAAAAACCTTGAGAATCACTGTAGAATTTAACGTCTGCTACTTGTATTCGCTTAGAAAAATACAAAATAACAGCTCGCTATAGATCTAGCATATAAGCATATTACACAATATTAATTTTAGTATATGCGAAACCCGAAACACGTGTCTAGTATTCTTATGTAAAAAAAATTATGCGTAAAATTTCATTACTGTATCATGAAAAATCACCGGGCCATTCGGTCGACTGAGGGGATTTTTTTGCTCCTGCTATGACCTGCCGTGACTTGTGTTATACTTAGTGTCGGTGATGTCCAACTTGTGACCATTTTTAGGAAAAAGTCTAACATGGTATAAAAATTATTGAAATCGATTCAGTTACTAATTCTGAACAAACTATATTCTGGTTTCGCATATACTAAAAATAATGTTATAGAATGATTTATGTAATATTCAATATAATAGAGAACTGAGGTCCCTCTTGCTCCACCCAGAGCGGGAGAAGTTAGTTGATAATTTCTACAAAAAAATTTAATAGAAGACATGACTACGTCCTCTATATATTTATTTATTTGTTCAGTTTGACTTTAGTCACTATATGTTTTTGTCAAAGGTTTTTCATTTCTTTCATTTCTCCGTATACGGAACCTTTTTCGAAATCGATAGTATACAAGCCTAAATTTCATAACGGCTATAACTTGAACCATAATATTTGCCAAGCCATCCATTAAGTACGAGCTGAGGACCCTTCATCACAACTGACACGAACACTAGAGCCCTTTGCACAACAATAGACGGGGCAAGGGGGCGCGAAAAGTGGAGATGAAAAACATATCCGTGTAATAATTATCATGACAGCTTTTGTCTTGGGAAAAGGTGGCTGCAATATTTCAAATGTTACTTTGAACTGTACAGAATGCAAATTGCAAACCGTTTGATATTATGACAACCAAATAAAAACCATTACTTACAATAGAATATCATTTGATCAGGGATTCTAAGGTCTATAACATTTCTTCTAAACTACACGGAACTGACGGTATTCTATAGAATGCATTCTGAAGAGTGTGTGCAGGAATTACATGGCTTGATTCCACCATCGCCTTCCTACCATCGGACAACCCAAAGTATGACCAGTGTCCACCCTTACATTGTTGACACGTCTACGGAACGGACCAAGCGTTTCGTACATCGAAGGACTGGAATAATTTGCCTGCTGCGGTCTTCCCGTCCGATTATAATTGGGGTATTACTAGTGCGCTTCACCATCAACGATTAAATCACTGCTAATCATCAGGTACAAATATAGTGTGCAGGCTGTAAAGATTCTAACAATGAAATCTAGTCCCACCACCAAGTTGGATTACCAAACTAATATCCACAAATCAGTGGTCTAGCCGTATAAGTACATAAGGTCGTACATTTACATCAAACATTATGTAAATTGCCGTCTGATACAGTGGGGAGCGACGCGTATCTCCGGCCCTTGCATGTGCACAGTTGCAGACAATTGTCGTATGATAAAGAGCTGCAGAAGGCCGCATTGGCCTAGTCAGGAGTTCTGAACAAGATAGAGAACTTTGTGTTGCAGAACATTGTGCTATGGAAGTTACGGAACGTATGGAAATCAATGGGAAATGTAGGAGATACTGTGATACAATAGTCGGTAACATTATTTTTTTTGGAGTTGAGAAATTTCAACTAACCCTTCGAGCTTTGGGTGGAGGGAGAAGGCGTGTTAGACTTTTACTGATTAAAACCCACCTATGTCCCTTCAGTTGTGCTTTACGTTCCAGGGTCGCGGTAACTCATTCAAATAATCCCTGAACCCTAGCAGGAAAAAGCCGGTGACACTAAAGTCTCTATGTAGGAAGGATGACTGACCGAAGTGTAATCGACGTAGGAAGTTTGACTGATCGAAATGCAATAATAGCATAATCAGCTTAAATTTGCAGTGTGGGTTGCTTGATGTCACATGTATTAGAATTTTTTGTTTTAGGACTTACGTCATATTTATTTTATTATTGTCACATTCGCCACTCGTGAAGGTTACTAGGATTGCAAAAAAATTAAATCTTGAACCGGCAACTAACGTATTTTCTTTGCATCTTAACTTCAAAAACTTAAGGACCTAGTTACAGACTGATCCTACTACTCTGATCACTGTAACGCTACTACATATATCACAGTACATCTTTTATGGAAAGTAAGTATTGGAAAACACTATATTGGTTGTTTTTTGTTACAACATAAAATCAGGTAAATTACATGAGTTTGAAATCTCTCACGAATACTTCCAATCGACATAAATCAAACGTTTTCTTTAGTTCATTGCGAATAACCAAGATGTTGAAACAGACAACAGTTTGTCGGCACATCATTCAAATAGATCACTTAAGATTTTGTACCACTTGGATGTCTGCCAATACCATAAAAGCAGAAAAAGAAATCAACATAAATACGGGCTACTATACTGTAAATATTTGACGAAAATAACATTGTGATGGATGAATAAATCAACAGTGTAGTAGAAGAAGCTTTTATTTCGCCCATCGCAAGTTGGTTTGAAGATAAGATATTTGGCCAAATATGCAATGCAAAATTAAACATCTCAGGTTGAGAAAATACAAAATCTGCCAGCAAAACCATGCTGTATTTTACATCCACATAGGTATCTAAACCTCCAATACTGTACATAAGGCTATATTCAATACACCAAGTCACGTACTCAGTTATGGTTCCACGTTTTGGGGTGGACTCGGATTGGGATATTGATTTACCAGTGCAAATAAATCTGATAGTTTGATGTTGTCTATTTGTATATTTTATAGGCCTTGATCTTTCCCATAACAACTATCTCACAGATCATGATCGAGATTGCTTGATTTGTTTTCATATAACTGTAGCCAAGTAGATATCTGTTAATGTGCTTGGGCTCCAAGAAAATGAAAACATTCGAAGTTGTTTATCATTCTTCTTACGAGCCTGTACTGTCTTTCTGTAGGGCCTGAAGCCTCGCTTTCCTCTTTATAGTTTTCAAGATCTTCGGTTTTGGATCAACCTTTTGAAAAGGAGTCCAGCTTATTCCATCTTTATGAACTATGCCAGCCATGTTGTCGTATCTTGGCGTTTGGGACCCACCAAGCGGTATATTTTGCCGATTGCTCCACTAAAATGCGAAGAATATGGATGTTAAGTTAAGAAACCAAAATTTTGTTCGAATGTTAAGAATCTCGACTTTATGGTTACTGATTTCTTATCAAGCTTCGCTTATGCCAGAGTTATTTCCTTGACTGTTCCTCGTTTCTTTCACTTTTATCGTTTATAACCCTTTCCTGCTATTATCGTTAACATCCATAGTAATCGCAAGCCTCATAAACTTTATAGCAAGGAAGAGCACAATCTCTCTCGTAAATACTACTGTCATTACAATTACTTAACGTTACGTTTTACGAGTTGGATGGGTCTATGTTTTTGTTAGTTTAGTGGAAGTTATTATAAGGAGGGTTTAGACAAGGCTAAAACTGCAAATTGAAGTTGCTTTGACATGGACATTGGATACCCTGTAATGATAAAGCTTACTAATATTCTTGAAATAACTTTTAAAACAGAGAGTGATAGGATAAATAATCCGACAAATCCTTAGTCACTATAAAATATACGATGTCTTGCAATTCGTACGACATTAGATTGATTGTAAATCCTATTTGGGTATTTGACTATTTTTTTAAATTATTTTTATTAAGAAGTAACCCTTCGAAACCGGAATTAGAATTGTTTTTTATTTTAAGTAAGTTGGAATCCTTTCAAAACGGATGTAAAGGGAAAATGTCAAGTAACAGAATAAGGATGCCCATATTTAACGTTACCGCCTTTATAGGGATAGTGAGATATTCCCACCACGCTCCCACTTTTCCATATACCAACATTTGAATTGGTAATTGCTGTTTAATTTAATAACCAATTTTAATGCTGTTTTCAGAAAAAGATTGCATTTTAGTATTAGGTATTTGTTCGTGGCCTTGCGGACAACGAGCAACGGCTAGCTCGTCGTCGAGTCGTCGACGGCACGTACTATTTCACGCGTGCTGTTAGCAAAACCGTAGAGGCCCAGCATGGCCGAAACCTACTGGGGTAATCGGTTGTCCGAAAGGAAATCCAAAACCCGGAGTCCTGGAACGCAAGGCAAAGAAGGAAATTTGGACTGGGTTTTAGTCAGTAAAAGCCTGACACGCCCTCCCACTCCACCCTCGAGCGAGGGAAGTCATTGTATAATATCCCACCTTAAAGTTGTTTAGCGTAAAATATTTTACAAAAATAAACATAGGCACCCACAAATGAACACTAACACTCAAGCAGAATGAACACTTTAACACGTGCAAACTAACAATAAAACCAATTCTAAAACTTTTTATAACAAACAATATCAAACACGTCGTATACAAAAGTTACAAGTTTCCCCTAACAAATAGCACACGCACCTGCCCACCTTGATTATTCCCTTCCGCCCTTTCGAGGTAGAAGGTAAAAAAATGTACTTCAACGTCCCCTGCATGCATGCGTGCGTGACCGGTAATAAGAAACTGTGCCTCAAGTAGTCTGATGTTATAAGGTAGAGATGGTTGAGTAGATCCAATAGTCTTTGCAGGAGAGGAAATAATAAGTGAAGTGTTAGCTTCGTGAGAGCAGTGGTGGCCGAGTGGTAACGGCCTCGACTTACGAATGTAGGTCGCGGGTTCAAACCCAACCAGGTGCATTACTTTGTGTAATTTTTATCATCACCACTGCTCTCAAAACGGTGAAGGATAACATCGTGAGGAAACCGGCATGTCCTAGAACCAAAAAATTCGAAGACATGTGACATCCACAAATCCGCACTGGGCCCGCGTGGTGGATTACGGCCCATTCCCTCTCCTGGAGAGGAAGCCTGTGTCCCAGCAGTGGGAACATTAAAAGGCTGATGATGATGTTAGCTTCGGGGTCCGTGGCTTATTGTATAGTATCTAGTTCAGAGAAATGGGGCTGAAAGTGTTGTATATTGATAGGTACTTATTAGATGTGCGCCTACTTACAAAAAACTTGACTTGTACTCTTTAATCTATTGTTGTCATCTTTGCTTTTTAGCTATTCGGTTATATTTTTGCTTTTTAGTAATATTATTCTCTCAACACACTGACGTCTGTTTATTTAATCAGTGTTTCAACAAAAAGTCACCACACACTGCTATTCTTTCATCTGTTCAGTGTTTATCAAACAACTTATTAGTTGTGAAGCACTTAGATGTGTCAATTCGCTGCACTATATCGGCTGGATAAATTCGTAAGTAAACTTTGTAAAGAATGGAGTTAACCTTCTGATAATTTTCTTTGAGATCTGTCTAAATCTGAAATAGTGAGGTGAAAGGAAGTTAGAAATTGATGATATATATATGAAAAATACATGACAAAATGCTTTTTTTATGGTAATTCCGAAGGGTGATTCTCATGAAAGCAAAATGTCTGCGACGTTTTTTGATGAAAGTGTTGATTAGTGTTGGGTAGGATCAACGACTGTGTGGGCAAAGAACAAAAATATTGTGTTAACAGTTTTGGATTCTCGGAAGACTTCAATAATTTATGAAGCGTCTACTCGTAATAAATCCAGTTTCATCCTAAAACTGCAATAATTCATCAAGATTTTCTAAATCTACGTCTAGTTGTACAAAAAAATAAATTGGCAACATGTACATAACGTTGTGAGTTGCACATAACTACACTAAGATTTTATTATTAAGAAACTTTGTGTAACTGTTTGTTATCCAAAAGAAATAAATCCATATTCCATATACATATTTTCAAATTTCATCACAAAAATAAAATAAACACACTTTAAAAGTCCCAACCAGTTTATATACTTCATGGTCCAATGATTTCCCAAGTTATTAATAACCGAATGGTTTCCGCAGCGTCGTATTATTTATAGGTCATTTTTATGATCAGGGGCGGTCTGGTACTGGGAACCGGGGAAGGGAACTGGCTGATGGCTTTTAAATATATTCCTGATACGGGCAACTAGATGAATGACTGACTAGCTGGCTACTGGGTAACTTCTTAGTCGTAAATTGATCATTAGATGGGTTGATGGATTTCTTGATACGTAATAAATAAGATAATGATCCTTATTTGGACTCTGGAAAGAAGCAGTTAATGTTTTTTTTTTTCATACCGTAGACGTACTGAATTTGAACTTTGGGATTATTCAAAAGATTCACTGTGACCCTCGAACGCAAATGGCGCCTGAAGGAATACAGGTGGGTTTTAGTCAGTAAAAGCCTCACAATCCCTCTCGCTCCTCCCAGAACGATAGTCCAGGAGTCATTTGATGATTTCCCATCTGTCAATGATCTCTCTTGATTTTTAAAACTTGTATTCATACTACTTGACACTTTCCAAAAACACAAAATAAAAATAACTCAGCAAAATGCTTTTCATTTAAATATCAAATGTGACGTACCGAAAACAAAACTTCCGTTTGTATGACTTTAAGTTTAGTTCCCTTTGAATATATTCCACCGCTTGAATTGAGGTGGCTAAAGTTTTGATGGCAAAGCAAGTTTATCTTGGCTTTACACCTTACGAAGTATAAACTAGTCGTGTTCCTATTGCGGGACGTTCAGCGTGTTAGTATCGCGATACGATAACCAAGCTTATATCCCGCTCTTTGAGTAATTTTAAAAGGATAATATTATTGTGTTATCATCCTTAACATGATTAAAACCAGTGTCATGTTCACAGTAATGGGGCATCCAGTAAATTTTATTAATGATTTAATTAATGACCCAACTTGGGTCGTAGCCGTTGTATTAAGTTATCAGCTGATCAAGTGCAATGATCTGTTGGTAGTTAGTACGCAACGACCGACGACTACCTACAGGTCATTGGACTCGCTCAGCTGTTGTTTAATTAAAGACATTAATTTCGTACATCCGTATATGTGTTTCATGTACCAGATCGACTATCCACGGAATTAAAACGATCAAAATTTAGCCGTGTATACTGCCTACCATGATGTCTTAAAATCATCACGATTTCGGTTAGAGAAAAGGAAAACGCTGTTCGTCCTGTAGCTCCCTCTTTCCCTCACACCGAAATTAGGTACTCATAGATATGAAGACTTCCACAGCGTTAGGCATCGGGAGTTGCAGGACAATTCTCGGCCTCCGTAGGATGGCGGGCAGTGGGTAGCACGCGGATACTGTCTGAATCGACGACAGAAATGTTAGTATAAGCGACGGGGTCCGCAGGGCCCGTAAGTCCGACACTCTCTTTCGCTCCAACCAGAACGGTAGGAGTTATTTGATGATAGCCCATCTCAAAAAAAGGTCCCGAACAGTAATGCAGGATCTTACAAAGATAAAATAGATCAAGATTATTAAAATAAGACATCATACGCATAAGTCGATCTGTAATCAATATGACATGAGCTTTCATTTAAAGGTTTGGTTTGTCGACTGTGAGCCAGTAGTACCTATTGCTCGTAAATGATACACGACCGAAGATAAAGGTAGCTCCAAACTAAGCAAGATTATTCAAGTCTTGCTATTTCGTGATAGCTATGCCTAGACTTGACAGGAATGCACCGGACATATAATACGTCCTTGAGGTACTCCAAAAATGAAACAGCTACACTGACCACTAAACGGCACATTGTGTTACATTTACAATCGATTATCTCACTAAATGAATTACCACTTAACAACCGCACTTAATCATTTTAAAGTCCAATAATAAACATTCATGAGCGAACGCATTCTGCCCACACTAATGGCTTGAAACACTCGTACTGTTCAAACGAAAAAAGGGGGCATTTTCATCAGCAAGAATGGAACTCAGTCACGACATTGCGACATTTCAAAGACATTGGTTATTCAAGAAATATATAACAAAAATAATATTCCATCACGGAAATAAACGGTATAGGTCGTTGATCATCCACCATATTGAATTTCCTATAACGTGGTAAGTTGCCTAGGTTTAAAATCAATTCTACGGGCAAATCAACACAGTGTAATGCAAATGCAATTTATTAAAATCGAGTAAGTTTATGTAGTTTATAATCATAAAAAAGACTGGTCAATTTGGACTAGGAAAAAAAGTGTTGTTACCGAAATAAGACTGTCATCAAAATATAGTATATTATCAACCTAATTATTGGATGCCATCAGTTTATTTTTAAACGCAGGAGGAAAAAAAAATTTTTTTTTTAATAAATTATGATTAGAACGTTTGATAATCTTATTTATGAACGCATCCGTAATGTTTACGTTCTTAAAGGGGTCCATTCTTTTTCTAAAGTCAATATCGATTTAATGTATAAATTTAAATTAAATCCAAAGTTATTTCGCTTTTGTTATTTAATTTAAGCCACTAACAGAATATGTTGTATTTTTTTTAAGTTTTTTTTTTATTATTTCATTGAATCAAGTCTTGAATTTAAAATATATTTTGCATCTTAAAATCTAAAATGTCGTAAATCTATATGAATATGGAGCAACCCTATTTTTGAGAAATAAAAGTTTTGTTTACTTTTTAATTTATTTTTTCAAGTAATATAGACATGTATACTAAATCCTTTAAGCCATGTCTTCGTGTGAATAGGTAGTTAATTTGTATGATGTGCACATTCTAATTTATAAGGAATCAATTTTTGAATATAATTAAAACAGCCTTCGAGTTAAGTTTAGCCACTACACTGGATAGTTATATTTTATTAATTATGTATAGTCCAAGCAGGTTAGGAGAGTGGCCATTGTTCTTTTGGCTTTACCGAAGTCCCAAAACCGTAAATGCAAGTCATCAAACTCAAACTATTCACCATTCATCTTCAGCATGACAGAAACATACTAGTGCGACCGACACGCTACGTTACTTCAAATACGCTATCCTGGGATAAAAAAAATATGCAGGTATCTTATATTTTTAGTGTCAATTCCCCAGTGTTTTTATGACTCCATAACATAGGAATATTTTCATAAGGCAAAACGGTAACTCATGAATTCTTCTTGTCGATTCATTTTCCAAAATATTTCAATGCAATATTATTCTGGAAGTCTACGCTTCGTGTCTGCGAAAATTTTGCCTGACATAGTCGTATAGTATTTGGGTTATCTACAAGTATCAACCTTGACAATGTTGCCGATGCGTTACGTTACGGCTTCCGAGCAATAATGTGGGTCTTTGTATTGTCGAGACACATGGAACGATGAGGATTATGATTGTTTGGTTTGGAATAATATCGAAACTCAAAATTTGTCCTTCTCCAGAACCAAGTAATACTTAATAACTAATGTTAATAGCAATAGCTACTTTTTCTCGCCAGAAATCGCCAAAAATGCTCAGGAAATAAGCCAGGCCTTTTTTAGACACAAAAGATGACTCACCAGGGCCCATTTACCAACAGATTGCCTGCCGTGACGAGAATGGGTTCCACAGCCGTCATTAGGGGCCACATCTCTAATTTACGTCTTTAAATCAAGAATCCCAAGGTCGATATTGCAACACATGAATCGGAAAGGCAATTAGGGTCGTTATCATCATAACCAAGATTATTGGCAGATGGCTGTTTTGTATGACGATTTTTTGAGATTGCGTAAGTCGTTACTTAGGTGATTACGTTCCAAATGAAAAATTTCGTTTTGTAAGAATATTTTGCTTAGTTAGTGGAATATTAAAACCCGAAAAGCGTACTTGCGGAGTCATCTTAGCTGAGTCCTAATTCTAATTTTACTTATCTCGGGAAAAGTACGCGTAGGGACTTACAAATTCGGAATTAGTTACAAAAGAATCAAGAATATACTTTTTTAAGTTTTTTTTGGCGTGAAACGTTTCTAGTTTCTAGCATTAATTTAGATTCGAGTATAATAATAGCAATTTGAGTAGAAAATAAATTGATCGTTGATGTTCTCTCTTTATAACTCAAAAATTTGCTGGGAGAAAACTCATTGCTGAGTTAAGCTCGCCTTTGTACATAAACTGTCTGTATCTCTATATGTTATGTTATATTTTTGTGTACAATAAAGAATTAAGAATCTTAAGAATCGTTCCCTTTCCAGAAGTTTGTATATAATCCAAACCTGAATTCCTTTCTATTAATAGTCGGCCCAAGTCACCTTAACTTGTAATTAAGCAGGATAGCCCTACACCTGCTTCGACAATTTCAATAAGCTTAGTATGACATTTTGATTTAAACTTAATGGTTCTGAACATTTCAAACCGGTAGGTACTATCAGACACAAACGAAGTAGCCCAACCCACTGTAGAGAATTGAAACAATCTTAATACACCTGTCCATTTACTTCCACTAATACTTGAGGATAAAGCTGGTTTATATTATGCGTTCTAAATTATTGCTTAAGGACATTTAAACCATTGCTCAATATGACTTCGTTGATGTAAATTGAATCTGTATTGAATTGGTTTTAAAGCCTATCGATATTAATATCGAGTCTGTGCAAGATCTAGGTCGTTTAGTGGAATAATGTATGGGGCCACGTCCGGGAAAAGTGCGCAATAATATGAGATACATAATAATGCAAATATACGTATGGTAAAAGCAGATATGCTGCGCTGGACCCACATATTTTAGGATAAAGATACGGCAATGATTTAAATGGTATAGAATTGTCTATCAAAAAATCTATATTGTTTCGATATTAACAGGATTTTCATTGGTAGATTAGCTGAGTTATAAAGAGTAACTTAGGCTGCTTTCATTTGAGAAAAATAATTATGGCTCTTCTTTTTTAAAACCTTCTTGAAATTGTGATCAAATGGCATTGTGCTAATTTACGAATCCGATGCGGGTAAAGTCGCGGGCACCAGTTAGTCACAAACACGAAAACCGATAGATGTTAACCTGCAAAACCGAGTTCAATAGAATAATTATGTAGATTGATAAAGAGGGGAAGACTATCTGCAAGTTACTCAAAAATAATATTCTTAATAAAACGCTTGCCAGTACCGAGAGCTGTTCGAGTACCATGTCCTTAACACTTCGATCCACAACTACCCAACTTGTTCATACAAAAGTAGACTCTAAACATCGGAATTAAGGCCTATAGTGGCGTGGATGTGAGAGGACACCGGTGTCCTCTGAGCTAGGACAGATTAAGGCAGTGTTCGGTTAACCACAACGCGTCAAAGGAAATCATATACCGTTGATACCGGCGTTATGTAAGCGACGCTTGTGTATGGAAAATATTCAATACTAGCTGTTGCCTGTGACTTCGAAGACGAAGTCGAAGTCAGACAAAAAGTTGCTAATGTGCTTCCCTGGGGTCCAAGTTAACTCTGTACCTTTCATCAAAATCGATTCAGTAGTTAAACCATGAAAGTGTACCGGACTGACATTTACTTTCAAGTTTATAATATTAGTGTGGATTATGAATGTTTCTAGACAAAGCTAAAATTTATAATAGTGTTGTATCCTTTGAAGTTCAAACGACAGCAGTCACTACGAATATGAAGAGAAAATACTCTATAGATATAAAAGGATATACTCTATAGACGGTTACTTTTTTCCGTACTATGGTAGAAGACGGAATATATCTACTAGGTTCATTTATCGTATCGTTTGATTAATCAATAGGCAGTTTTATATCTTTGGTTTCGTTGTAATCCTGGAAGAGACATAAAACAGTCACAAAACGAAAGTTGGATCAATACTCAGGTCTTTAGGTCTTTAAAGACCTATCTGCTATATGTCCACTACACACTACATTAAGCAGTAATTACCCGTACCACAAACCACTAAAGCTGTCACTGTATAAATTATAGCTTCAAACAGAATGCAACAAACGCCGGAAACAGACCATAAAAATAAACTGAGACCACATTCAAAGAAAGCAATGCCGTAGTCCGAATGCACTCGTCAATCACGTACGTGTAAACATTTCAAGAATAAGCCTGTAAAAAAGTTATTAGGTATTTTACTTGAAGTGGAGGGAGGAAGGCATGTTAACTAGAGCTATGAATATAAAGGTACACGGATAGAACGAAAGTAAACATGCATTCTTGCATAGCATGCCATGCATGGCCATCCATGGCTTGAGGAATGATATGAATGAAAAGGGAGTTAGAGATGGTGTGACGTTTAACAGAACTCAAGGAAATGCAAACCCACTTTAGGCAGGGACTTTTCTTTTGATTTTTGGATAAAATGTTGACAAACTTGAACTGCAATGTCGGATCTTACTGATTCATGATTTCTGCATCCAGTCTATCCTTGCTGCCTGGTCAGCTGATTTGCAATAATTTTCGTCAAATAATAAAGCAAACTCCAGAAAATATCCGGAAACTAGTGTTGCCAGATCCATTGGTCCAAAATCGGGAAGGAAGGTAAATACAATCGGGATTTTGGTTTTCAAATCGGATTTTTTTTACCGAAAAAGTCTTACATAGGTGAAGAAAAACAATGTAGAAATCGTTAATTTTAGAATTTTTGACCGTTCATGCAGAAACAGGAAATATACCTAGACTACAAGACCTAGTCGCAAGAGCGAGCGAAGCGAGCTCGAAACCTTGAAGCAGCTTCCGACTAACTTAATAAGTAGACTTAGACCCAGGTCCGATTTTGGTGGGAAAATACGAAAATGACAAAAGAAAATATTTTGAAATGTCTTAGTTACAATAAGAGTAGTAATGAATCTACTCGTGTTTCCTGAAATAATAATAATTGGTTATAATAGTTAAAGTATAGACTAAAGTGTGAAATCGCGAGGCGAGGTTATGGCAGACTATGGAGATGGTGGATTGACAAGAAATAGCCCAGACCTGGAAACAATAGAAGAAATGGAGGGGGGCCTTTACCCTGCAATGGGAGAGTACAGGGTAAATATAATATATAAATAATACATACGACTAGAAAATCGGGACCATAGGCGTCCCGATCAAACCCCGTCTTGTTCTCGAATTACGATATGATTTGCCTATTACGCCATATATTTCACGAATATGTAGGGTCGACGCTTGGCATTAAGGGATTATTTAACCCTTTAACCTTATTTTCACATCACACAAGATCATTCTCTCGGAATGGCGGATCCAGGATCAAGTAAGGACCTGTTAATTAATGTGAGTACATTTATTATAATAGTCGAAAATGTTCCTATTATATCTTGCGGTTAACCTGTTAGGAACAAATGTAATGTCTTTAATACCTTGCAAATTATTTTACGTCAGGCCTGTCATTTGATGATATTCTTCTTTATTTTATAACTTCCTTTCTTTGATGTGTTCATGTACTTCACAAATTGTTTAAGAACTGAACTGATACAGGTTATGTTTGTTTTCGCGAATTCAGCTTACAATACAACTGCATTAGTAACTACTCGAATCGAAATGCCTCATTGGTAGATTATTCGTTTAATATTATTGTTTTACGACAAATAGTTAACGAGTGAATGAATTAGCTTTTGACTACCTTATTGAATCCATATCTGTTCTACAAATAGAATACCTTAGTAAAAGTTTCGGAATAGCTCTCGCATAGCTCTGAGTCTGGTCGTGAGCTTGTTATGGATTTATTTGTTCTAAGAATATAAGCTTAGAATCCATGTTGGATTTTATAGCCTACACTGATTCTAACAGGAAAAATACGCTTTTTTTGTAGAGCGAGAAAATGTATCATACCAAAACTTCCTTCATTTACCAAGTTATATTTATCGTATGTTTTTTTGAAAACTATACCTACTATCATCTAGATTTAACACATGTTTTACATATGCTGAGCCGTCATACTTCCCGTAGTTATATCGACCACAGTATCGAACGGAAGCGCCTAGCGTTGGCGTGGACCAATGTCACCCGGTCAGTATGAGATATCACAATGAATGTGGGCTCAGATTGGGTCATTACCAATTAGGGAAAAGGAACTCCTTAGCCCTTAGAAATACATGGGTGACATGTGTAGAAGAATCTTATATTATTCTTTTTCGTGAAGAAATATATGTATTAAAAAAGTGTAAGCAACTATCATTTGCATTAGAGATCTTGCCATTAGTTCAATCGTCGTTTTAACGCTGTTCGAACGCTGTCTGAGCTAAGTCATAGATTTTTATCTATCGCTAATGCATCTATGTTTTTGGCAGCTACAACCTTTTTGCATTTGCTGTTATTCCTCTTCCTTTCACATTTAATTCTAAATCATAATTGCCAATCTATCTTACTAGTTTTAAGTCATAGGTGTTTTGTTAAGATGTCTAGCCTTAAACACTATATTGCTTGTGCAAGACTATTTTTTACTATCACGTTTTACAACATCTTACTTGATAGTGAGCCATGAGTTATTATATATAAGTTATTATAAATTATATACAGTTTATTTGTTTCTTCTTTTGGCTTTAAAATCGCCTGGTCTCAAGTATCAAGGAACACAGTTTTCGGTAGAGAATTTCACTCTTTGCACAAAGTATTTCCAAACTGTTTTGTGTGTCGTAAGTTTGATCTCTTTTAAAGTTAAGTTGTTCTTAAACTAGAAGTAGCATACCTCGTCTGCAGGCTTGGTGGGCGTGATGGCGACAGTCTCGTTGAAGCAGAGGCAGGCGCAGTAATGGCGGTTGGCATCCACGTCCGTGAGTACGGACACGTAGAACCGAGGCTCTGTGCGTTCCGTTGAGAGAGCCCATCCTTGTGGCTGACAGAACTGCGGGAGAAAAAGTTATAGTTAATTATCTGGTAAAGATGTTTAGTCAAACTTTAGTTTGGTCCTTAGGGTTAAGGAATGCTCCAAAGTTGACCACAAAATTTATATTAATAAAAAAAAAATCATAAGCTTTTTGTATTTTGCAGGTCTATTTCAGGTTCTATGTTCATTAAAATATGATTTGCGAACGATTGATGGTTTTAATCATTATGATTTCGTAAATAAATACGAGTTTAATGAACATAGAACCTGACTCTGTCCTGCAAAATGCAAAAAAAAAGTTGCATGTCGCGGGCTACCGTGGAACAAGGAGAAAGAATAATGCTAGAACTAAGTTAGAGCGACGCACACGTGTGAGACGCCTGATTTGTAAGTAGAACGACGTCGCGTGGCGTGGATCAAGTGTAGCTCTATAAGTCTTATTCACAATTTTCAGTCACGTATAGCCTACCACGAGCTCTTAACGCGACGCATTTGACGACTTAAACTAAACGGTTAAATAGATGGAGCTAGTATAGGTTGTATAGCACCATCCCTATTTCTCGCTAGCAAAGCCCCTACAAGTATAGGGGCCTTGCTAGCATTGTGATATGCAAGTGATAATAATATAATATAATATTCCAAAAGTACCACACAACTCCGTCTCGTCTCAAGCTAAGCAGAGCTTGTGTTATGAGTACTAGACAACTAAAGAGATAAAACTAAACGACAGACAATTTATCCCACTCTTTAATGATAACTTTTGCTACTGTGTTTTGCTTTGCGTAAACAAATCACCACCCACTAAAATAATTATGAATTATTTTTGTGTTTGGTGATTTTTCGTCTACTTTCAACACATTCAATATTATATGAATAGATATAGAATGTGCGCACGGCAAAACGTATAAAATATATTGTGTAAAAAGTTTAAATCCCTATCCTTTTAAAATCATAGCACGACATAATAAATTAATAACAGACAACATAAATGACTCTACAAATAAGTCAGGAATCATCGCAAAACATTGCGGTTTGATTAATCGATCAGATTGATTAAATTTTTCCCCCACGCTTTGTTACAAAGTGTAACGAACAAATACAGTTTGAAACAGATATCCATAGATATCGATAACCGTGGTTTGAAAAGACTTTATTTAGCTAAGGCTCAACAAACAACCGAAGAGGCATCTTTAGTTTCAATTACTCAAGTGAACTTTGGTCCTTCCACGGCATTTGTTGAGGTGGAATTATTGCTACAACAAAATTTCTTATGTGTAGGTTGCTACCCATGACAAATTGCTCGCAGAACAGAGGTAATATGGAGCCGAAAGGTTCTGTAGTAACGACCACGTACCGAAAGACGCAGGAAAGCCTCCCACAAAGTAGACCTACGACCTGGTAAAGGTCGTGTGAATATGAAGGATGCGAGACGAAAAGGACCGGTCATTATGGCGATACTTGGGGAGCCTATGTCCAGCAGAGGACGTCTTTCAGCTGAAATGATGATAATAAGGTTGCTATCTAGTGGACTGCGGGATTTTTCGAAAGAGTTACTGTGTGGGTAATACATCCGCATACATAGAGCGGGAGGAGTTATTTGATGATTTCCCACCTCAAAATGGATGCTATCCTGTCATTAGGTTGCAGAACTTGTGGAGGTCAGACGCCTGACCTGACCATAAGTTGCTCCATGCAAAATACTGGTATTCAGCTGCGCCCTACCCCAGCATAATTGGTAAAAGACTTGGCATATGACGATAATGGTAATTCTTCGAACTGATCTTGAGTATACAGACGTGTCTTCATTGTAATCGATTCCGATGGCTGTTGTTTAATAAATGGGTTAACGGAACTGCGATTTAAATGGTTTCTAGAAACGAAATGTCGCAGAATGCGTGATATTGACGCATAGTTAGGTAACACAATGGATGAGGCTGATCAGGCAAAGAATTTCATAATTCTCTTGCCAATATCTGAATTGATTAGTCTTCCTCTTCCACGTTTCTTCGTTAGTAAGGGCACGGTGACTTTGATGCAATGCATCTATCTTGTATGTATTTGGTTTTCGCCTCCTCATAGCCAGTCAAAGGATTTACAAATTGAAAATAGCTGCAAAAGCGATTCTTGTTTTATCCACAAAATTCACACCGTCGAAGCCCAAAACTTTCCTATTTTTAAAAATCTCCTTTTTCTCCGAAAGGAATTTGTTTTTCCTCAATAAATCTTTCTACAACTGAAGTTAACCTTTCACTATTTCTATTGAGCCTTTCTAAAATTCCCACTTTTCGCGTCTTTTACTACTACAGCGTCCTCAATAAAGGCGTTATTGGGGAAAAGGGTATTTCTGTGCAAAAGCTCTAACAATTGAGAGTGCCTAGTAACAGTTTCTTTGAACCTTTCAGAGAATATCGTTACTCTTCCACTTACATTCGTCTTGGTTGAGGATCATTTGCTATTTGTGGAAATGGATTGCAGCAAGGTTTATAAGTAGACTTTTTTAGGTAGGAAAATCATACAATGACATCTCCGCGCCATTGGGCGGGGCGGGAGATAGTGTCAGACTTTACTTCAGAAACCAACCCTGGTCCCTATAGGCCTCGACCCTTCTGGGCCCCTACGCTTTGCTGACAACTCATTGAGGAACGTGGAACAATTCGCGCCATCGACGACGGGCTCGGTCCGGACGGTTACCGGACGGTCGGACGGCGAGCTACCTTGCTCGCCGTCGGCAAACCCGCGCCTAAGGTGGCCGGAAAGCGGGATCGGAAACCCAGTGGCAGCTGGGGTGTGAGGGCCGTTGCCTC
Organism: Leucania comma; assembly: GCA_958295575.1. Classification (NCBI taxonomy): domain Eukaryota; kingdom Metazoa; phylum Arthropoda; class Insecta; order Lepidoptera; family Noctuidae; genus Leucania; species Leucania comma. Next base: position 12,470,213 of record OY282477.1, on the reverse strand, counting down.
ACGCGTGCGGCCTCCTCCTTTACTAGCATTACTGCTTCGCAGAAGGAGGCTATCGCCCACTCCTCCTCGCTTCAGCACCACTCTACCGTGTACTCCACCGTGTCATTAAGGCGGTCCACACAATGGCGACACCCCGGGCGTCACTTCCGCACGAATCTGGTGCAGGAACTTCCCGAACTGACCTTGTTCGGTGAGAATCTGCGTCATGCGAAAGGCGAGGTCGCCGTGAAGCCTTTCCAGCCACTGCTCAAAAAGGGACTTAACGCCATAATTATAGCGTGCCCAATAAGTGGACTTAACCACGTCGGATCGGTCCAGCGAGTGTTTTCGCGTCCTATTCGCTAGGGTCGCCTGGGTATATCTCAATATTCAATATTTTATTGCGTTCCATAATTTTACAAAGTTTAAGTTACCTGCTCCATTTCATCAATCCCCATAGGTTACAGACCGAAGAGCTGACGCATTCGTTCCTAAAGGCCCCGAGTACTCATTCTAATGTAACAAGGAAATCTATTGTTTTTATAAACGGTAATTTCAAATACTTGCTTTTGAAATGTACTTAAAAACGACCTTGATTAAAACACTTGTACTATAACTTATTACTACGTGATGATAACGTGTGAAGTGTTAATTTAATATAATACAGGTGTAACAACAATTAGTTGAGCTAGAAGATTTCTATTTGAGTTAACGTGACTTTGAACCTTTTTATTACTAATGTGAAAGTGTGAAATCTGTCTGAAATCGGACGACGGGGTCGAGCGACTTGATGTCTTCTTTAGGAATTAGCAAGAAGTAGATCTAAGTCGAAAACACGAATGGAGGAAGCACTTGTCCAGCTGTGCGACAGTATAGGCTAGATATAATAATATTGTTAAAGTCTATTAGTGTAAAGGATTAGACGTCTTCCTAGTCGATCACAAATATAAACGGTTCAATGGGTGAAAATCAAACTTAGCACACGGGTCGACTAAAGAATCCTAGATAAGGAGATACGAACCTTAGAATAATTTATTATAGACAAATAATATAGACATGCGGTCGAAACTGCTGGTTATGAAAATATTGATAAAGGGTTTTTCAACAAGAACTTTGTTTTCTAAAACAAAATGAAACAAAGAATTTAGAGGAAAATTAATAAAAAAATTATTGTATTACACAGAGAAAATTTTGGCAATTATGAATGAAAAATGTATCAATTTTCATTCATAATTGTCAAACTTTTCTCTTGGCAAATGTCCACCACGCCCACGCTGACAGATGTTGATTCTTTCATCAAAATTTTTAATCACTTTTTGGCAAAATGTAGGGTCTATTTCGTTAATGACATCACGGATTTTGAGTTTTAAGGCTGCAATCGATTCAAATACCAAGTTTAAATACCCTGTAACTATATAAAAAATCTTGTTGAAATACCCTGTAACTATATAAAAAATCTTGTTGAAATACCCTGTAACTATATAAAAAAGGTTCGTCCATACACACAGTCTTTTTAATTTCCCGTGGAAACACGATAAACCGGCCAATGAACGCTGTTCATATTTCAGCCTTCATTTCCTTTAAATCAAGATACCGTACAAGATTTAAATATGACAAGTGGTAGTGGTGCAGACAGTGATAGATTCTTTCCTGCTTCTTTATTTAGGAAAAAACAACGATTATGATTATTTATGATTTTATAAAACCAGATAGCTGGAGTGTACGTCGTTTTTGATGACCAATTTGAGGGAAAAAGATAATTATGTATAATATCAAGATAGGGACAAAAAGGATTATAAATTCCAAATTAGGATAAAATATCGACTTAACATATTCTAGTGAGCACAACATTGATGGATGAAAAAAGAACTTAAACCTACGTGTGTAAATACACCAATGGTATAAAAAAACAAGAATTTTGAGTCCACAAAAATGCTACCACTATTTTAGCCAGACGGTGTTTCTTAGACCGTCGCCGGAGACACGGTCAGTTAGCAGCTGGATATGTGAAAAATCTAGACAACTATCTAAAAATGAAATCAGACACGTGTTTAATAATTCATGACGTTGTGTGTTATGTTGACAAGGCATGTGCGCTGAAAATAATCTTGGTTCGTGATATTTTAGTTGTTTATAATGATTAGGTGGAATCTACTACCGAGACTATCTGTATGAACCATTGACATATTATAAGTTACGCGCTAACATTGCTATCCGGAAACCTAGAGTCGAAACCCTCACATCTATGATCAGTGTCATCACAGTCGCTAACGTACATTCAATGATAGACAACGACAGAGATAAGAGCCGGCGGCGCTGTCGTGCGAGTGAAATCGCGTTTGCCGCTGGATGTTTACGATTATGAATGACGTTAGCTCCATCTATCTCCCTTAGCAAAATGGTGACTAAAACAATAAGCGAAATTAGAAATATCATAAGATATTTTTAGTTTTCATGTATCACCTATCTTCCGCTGTTTTGATTATATCAATGTTATGAACGGTTTTGTTATTAATGGAGCTGGACTCCTTCATCTTTAACTCATGATCACATTACCACTAAAACTTTTACTATCTTGATTTCGTATGCATTACATCACATCAGCGTTTTTTTTAGTTATGCCTTGTCATGCAAAGTTCAGAAATAGTTTATAAGGCACAGAGAACTTGTGAAAGCGAAATGAGGGTATTACTATAATCCCTACACGTCCCTTTGGGTAACAGGGTGTCTCATCTGTTGTTACATAAACTGGCACACCCTAAAACAGAAACAAACGTGGCGTAAATTAATTCAGTGTTGACAAGCACCGACAAACAATAGCGTTAATCGTGATATAATCAAAGTGTTATGTACAGAAATTAGCCGTCAAGTGTTTTGTCTACGATATCACGATGTCGGTTATTTCTTCGTGCGCTAATTGTTTTCACAGTTTTTCCGAGTTTTACGACGCATTCACTGATGGCAATTACTTAATTGGTAATTCGATTGTTCGATTTAATTGAATTCTGGTTTCGTAATGGAAATTAAATTTCGTTTCCGGAAAGAGGGGCTAAGGCTTTAATTATTAAAAAAGAATAGGAGAGGGGTAATTCTGCTATCGACATTTTCGTTTGCGTTCAAACTTCAACGCCCTTTTAAATCTGAACCAAGAGTTCATTCATCATCATCTGCCTATCTCATTATCATTATGTCTTTACTTATTTAAGTACATATTTTATGCATAAAGTGGTATTTCCACCTTGTACCGGAGGCACATCGCCGTACCTCTGGTGTTCCGATGACGAAGCGGGCTTGCCGGATTTGATACAACAACTCCGATATTCAAACGGTAAAAAATCGACAGGCTAGCAACTCGGCGTTGATGCTCAAGACTTTGAAGTTTGATTGATCCTCTTGGACCGGTCTAATCTGATGCAGCTAAATAGGTACATAGGTGCCCTGTACTTTATATGACATGACTGTTAACATGATTGCTGAGAAAACAATAGCTACCCTTTGGTAAGACAGAAAGATTCGCATTCGCAATTCATTCTAAACCACTAAGCCCTTTCAAGGAGCCAATCTTCCAATTAATGCAATCTATCAATGTTCATCTTCGGTGGTAGTGTGTGTGTGATGTTGGTACATACCCATCCTATTCCGTCGTGAAAGGGTGTGTCTTCCCAATTTATCTCAGGAAATCGTTGAAGGACTACGCCGCTGTTCAGACCGCCCCCTGAAATAAAACATATTTAGATAAGCTGAGATTATAATATTATACTTAGATATGTATGTATTGTCTGTCCTTCCATTGATGACAGACTTTTAATGTACTCGTATTCAGTACCTGATGACGCCAGCAAGCAGAAACATAAGCCGTCTTGCAATGTTCGGCGGCAGTGATCTCTCTCGCCGGGCCTTGGTTCAGGCCATGGTCCGGAGTGAGGAGGGATGGCAGGCGGTCGCCTCCTTCTGCGAAGCAGTAATGCTAGCAAAGGAGAAGGCCCGCCGACCGCATCAGGCAGAGGCAACGGGGTGCGCGCCCCAGCCGCCGCCGGGATCCCGATCCCGATATCCGGCCACCGTAGGCGCGGGCTTGCGGACGGCGTGCAATGGGTAGCACGCTGTCCGATCGTCCGGTAACCGACCGGACCGAGCCCGCGACCGACGGCGCGTACTGTTCCCGCGCGCCTCAAGTAGCTGTCAGCAAACCGTAGAGGCCCAGCCTGCTAGCTGCAGGCAGGCAGGGTCGAAGCCTGCTTGGGTCATGGTTCAGCTTCCGAAAGGAATACCCGGCCCCGGCACGATAAGCAACGAAGGAACGGGGTAGGTTTTTAGTCAGTAAGAGTCTGACACTACTTCCCGGTCCGCCCAAGGGCGGGATTTGTCATTGGATGATTTTACCTACCATAAAAAAAACTGTCTTGTAATGTTCCCACTACTGGGAAACAAGCGTTCTGTCAGTGACGGGTACTGAGTCGTAACAACCCACCAGGCCTACCACGTACGGGTTAATTGGCGTATGTGACATGTTGTTCTTGAACCTTACATGAAGGAAATGGCAAGGTCTTCCTTCGAGGTACCCTAAATTCACGATCTCACTATTGCTCGCTCTTTGTTCAACGGTTAGATCAAAGGTTGCTTGTTTAAAACGATAACGTAATGATATCAAAAGAGAATTGTTTTTAGAGAGAATTATATTATTTTATACTAACCGACGATAGAGAAAATGTTGTTATAGCATAAATGTTTAATAAATGAAAAGTATGTTAATCGTTGTTGTAATTTGAGCACGTGCTCTTGATAAATAAATTAAGATCAAATAAGTAATTCAATATTAAATAAGCGGCACCCGTGTAGGTCTCTCTCCGAGCAAATCTCTTTTGAATAGATTGCAATACAAATGACACAATGGAAATGTAACTTCGCATAATCGACATACGCTATATTATGTGTAAGTACATTGTACACTGTACAAATAGCAAAAGTTTGCAATTATTACTTAAAATTACTTTTCTATCGTTCATTTCGAAGAAAGGGGGTTCCGGTTCTTAGCCCTAAGAACAATGTAATCGCTTTTATATTTATGCAAAATAACGGTTCGCCACACATATTGTGTTGTTGTGTGGTAGGAGGTCGAGCGTGTGGTAGTGATGAGCGAGTCAGCGTTATATCGATAGTTAAGTAAACAAACGATCATGGAGCCTTATCAGGATGTGCTAAAATGTCAGGCGTGCAAACGATAAAGAGGGCTGGGGCTATACACCCTAATAGCTCTGGCATTCCTTTAACAGTTCAGTTTAGGTCGTAAAATGGTTCGCGTTAAAAGCTCGTAGGGACTCAGAAATCTAAAAGTGCTCAGATGTGGAGTAAAAGTTAAAGAAATAATGGACGAATATTTGTATGCATATTTCATTAGGGTAACCGTTAACTGCAACAAAAAAGGAAAACATACATATAAGAAGCAAACTTTTAAACGAAAGAAAATGCAGCAGATGACAAACACACATGAAACTTTTCGACTTCATTTTTGCATTATCGATATTTCTGGTTTAAAATTAATGACCCACCCATGCTCCACACTAGCCGTTGTCGTGCGTTCAGCAGATCACCACTGATTGTGTCGTCGGGACAATGAATGTGGAACGGTCGTACTTACAACACTAGCTAGTATTTCTAAAACAAATGACAATACTATGCATACCATAGTAGAGTAGAATGAAGTCACTTTTGGAGAAACTGGGTTTGTTTTTAATGACAATGATGTATACGTATTGTGTTAATTTCAATATTGTGAATTGGAGACGTAAGAGGTGACTATTGAGATGACAACAACTAGACAAGTATGAAAGAAGAAACATTACCGATAAATTGGGATAACGGCATTACGGCAAGATATGATGATGATTAAAAAAAAAAAACATTACAATTATGTAGCCCACTAGCTGCTATAGTACGTGGCAAAAGAGTTGAACCATTTTTTCGAAAATCACACAAATTAAAAAACCATGGCGGTCGACCTTGAATGCGTAGTAAACGATTTTCGGGTCTCAATCGAATTACTGCGCGTATCCTTAGCAAATGGTTCAATTTATTTGCTGCGCGTGCGTGATAGTGGTATACCATATACCCGTGTACTAAGTTTCATTGAAATCCGTTCAGACGTTCTTATGTGAAGAAGTATAAAATACAAATACAATAATAAATAGGTTACTTCTAGGCAAGCGTGCTCCATCCTCGGCCACATCATCGCTTACCACCAGGTGAGATAGTGGTCAAACGCGAGCCTATGTATATATTTTAAAAAAAGAACAATCTATTATGATGTTTACTAGAGGGAAAGGGTAGGTTTTGGATTTTATTTTTTAGGTGGGAAATCAATGACTCCTTCCGATCTAGAGTGGAGCGCGAGGGCGTGTCAGACTTTTACTGACTAAAACACACTATATTCCATCTTTGCCTTGTATTCCAGGTCCCGGGGTTCCCTTCCGGTCGATCCATAAGGCGTTTTAAGTGCAATCTGTTTTGTAACTTTTGACTTTCAGAAAGTCTGGTTTTACTGCCTAATTAAAACAAATAAAATTTTACATGGATTGGATTGATGAAATACCGTACCGCATGTTGTTACTTACAACACAACTACTTAATTTTTTTAGACGAAAAAGTAAAATTGAAGATGAACTAGAATTATAGACATCCAAATACCAGAGTAATAAAACCAGGCTTTGAACCGTAATCATTTACCATCAAAGCTATACAAATCATTTTTCCAAGCAAAACTTTTCCAAATGAAATCCTGTTCTAAAGTAAATATAATTAGGCATTAAAAACTCTCCAAAAACACATCATAAAATACTAGTGACGCAAAACCTGTGTGTGTTAGTTAGTTAAACGCTAAATTGCAAATAGAAGAATGTTAGTTTTTAAGCCAACTTTCACACATTTCTTCCAACCTCATCTGCGAAACGTAAACTTAATATGCTAGCTGCTTAATATGCTGTTCAAGTCATAAAGCCTCCTTGGTGAAAGTTCTACTATTGTAGCGGACTGACAAGTCTAGTAGCCAGTCACTGTTACTAGTTTATCAAGTTCACCAACTGTACTTAGTTAAGAACAAGTAGGTGGTACATGAGCCGTTATCCTTGAGCTTACAAAGAGCTAAAATATAATCTCATGTTGCGATGAACAGACTAGAGGCTCTTATTACGCTACGTATTTTCAAAGTATCATCTATCGAGCCCCCCAATTGTTAAAGGTTCTTAATTGACCAGGTTCCTCAAGTCTTATTTGAAGCAGCAAAAAATTAAAACCAGCCTTGAATTTATCCAGATTGGGGATGTTACTTCAAGAAATACAATGAATAAGCTGATCTATGTAACTATAAGAATGTGACAGTTTCCATTTTCCACCATCATTCCCAAGATTCCAACGGTCAAGAGCAGAGTCCACTTTGTTCTGTCCTAAAAAAGCTTTGCTTTTCAAGCGCGACTTAGGGACCGTTGTCTTTTTGTCTCCTATTATGCGTGTACTAAATATAGAAGCTTGGTCGTCGCCGAGTCGTCTCATCTAGGTCAAGGACGCAGTCAGATGACACTATCAATTCTAATTACACAATCCTTCCTGGAAATCTGGAGATAGAGTTACTTTGTTGTTTGTGTCAAGCTAGTGGCAATTTTGTTAACGAAGTGCTTAAAGAAATAGGAAGAAGACTTATGACCATATACGCTGAGATGTGTGATGATAAATTACTTATAAGCAGTACTGAAACTAGACTAGAAACGGAAAGCAAAAAGCTGCCAATGATCTTTAACATAAGAATTTTTGGGTCATTCGATTTTCAGATCCCTTAACCCACAAACTAAACACTTCTGACTAATGGCGAATATCGATAACTAGCATAAAATATTTCCCACTGAAAGCACTAAAAACATACGATCCTACTAATAATCACAGATAAAAGTTTACGGCATACAAAGGAAAATAAGGTAGGTACTAAATTCAACAAAAGTCCAGTCCGAGAATGTACACAAAACTATTCCACATTTCCTGAAAGTTCCGGAATCCATATAACACCTCATTGAACGTGACTGCTTTCCACTCAACTGAGTAACGAATAGCTTTTCAATCTCGCAGTCGTTTCAGTACAAAAATATTTCCCGTTGGTAATATTTAAGTGGTATTCAACGGGTCATTCGGAATTTATGAATAAAAGATGGTTTATTTCAGGCTTTTCGGGCCGGTGCCGGTGCTTCTAATTTACATGACAAATAGAAGCTGTCAGATGCAACGCAAGGTATATTATTTATAGGTCAACGACACTCAAGTGGTCCCTCGAAAATTCTAATTTAATCTTTCGAGACCATTTTTTAGGAAACAGGTCCTGCGAATAAATAACACGTTTCAGACATAAGAAACCCTTGAATATTTATTGGTACTTTTGTTGGTATAACCTCAATTGGAAGCATTGATCAAACATTTGCAAATAACTGAAATTCGGGCGAAAAAAATGTACGACAGAGTTCATTTCGTATTCATTACGAGTTCGAGGACTCGAGGACACCAATTTTAATGTTCGTCACGTTTTTGGCAGGCGGTTTTCAAATTATTTAACCATATTACTAAACTAACGTCCTTTTGTGTGGCTTTAGTTTAGTTTGATCCTTTTATGTGGATAGCTGTTACGTATATATATAATGGTATTCGTTGGAAAGTATTAACGAACGCAATTGAATTTGAGAATGCATGAATTAGACGATCATCATTATTTCAGCTGATGATGTCCCACAGCCGGACGTAGGATTCCCTTAAGTGCAAGCGACAGAGATTGGTATTGTGCTTCCGTATATAAAATAATAGTGAAATCTGACCAGAAAGTATTTTATTTGTAGGCATTTGTTATTTAGTGAAAGCGACAAGTAAATCTTTGTGCCAGTGGCATTGTTCCTAGAGTCTTAGTTAAGGCTCTCTGCAGGTGAATTAAAATAAATAGCATGTTATACCGTTTGTACAATTTCATAAAGAATTTATTACCGTTAAAACTTAACAAGCTGAATTAAAATGCACGCGTCTAGACGGAATTAAAGGCGGGCGTTGTTTTGTTACATTACGTCATTCTTATTCGTCGTCACCCGCCATAACTGCGAACTGTGATGTCATTTTATGTAATATTTATTGATTTTGCTTGTTTTGGAATTTACAGTAGTTCAAGATCGAGTTATATGGATATTTTCCTTTAGTTTGTAAGCGAACGAACGGGCCAGGAAAGAAGGACGAGTCGTTGTGGCGATGATTGGGGGCCTGTATTGGGTGTCTGTTTTTCTGCAGATTTCTTTGATAATTATAATATAGGCCTCTTGGTAGTCAATCTTTACTTGATCATTGACGAAAAAGATTCTATAATAATAATTTATTTGACACACAACCATAAATTACAGTCTTAGTAACTAATACAAGGACAGCTTAAACAAAAGTACATAGTCTTCTGTCTCCCAAACTAGGCTAAAACCTGTATCTTGGGAGGCGAATACTATATCAGCACAAGTGCTTTAGTAACACAAATCACGTATGCTCTTTTTTTTCTTACTCTCTTGGAATGTAGGTAACTACGTGATGCGAGAAAGAACGAGGGAAGCGATAAGAACACGTATGGTCGATGGGGCGGCACTCTGGGGAGGCGTAGGTCCAGCAGTGGACATCTTTCGGCTGAAATTGTGATCTAAAATCGTGAAGGAGATAAACTTTACCAGGGGCGGCGGTCAGACAGTTTTATCGAACAATCAAAAGAATCCGGTCACAGTGTTTTATGAAGACCATTTTTCGGACATTGCCTTTTTTTATATAAAAAACTGCTAGTTCAAGTTATTTAAATGCAATATTTCTTATAACAATTTCACTAGCATGTTTAGTTTTTGAGATAGAATTTTTTGTAAATCGTCTTTTCTTCAATCGGGTATTAAGAAAAAAAAAAACATTTCTTTGAAACTAAATATGATACGCAATTATGGTCTTAGAAATATCGAGGGCGTTTTTTATGCTGCATTTCTTAGAGTACAAATAATCCTCGGAACTTCGTTAGATTCAGACTTATACGAGGTTTTATGTTTCTAGTTTTCATTTTTGTCTCAGCAATTCTGCTGTATTTGGAAAAGTTATTTATACCGAAACCATGCCCTTTATCTTCCCTATATACCACAAAAATTACACATCCTTAGCCCTACCTCATAAAGCTAGCGTTAAAAGAAACAGAGGAAACGCAATAATTCCCTATCAATAATAACAAACGATAGCATCTGTTTATTTATTGGTTAGAATTTCGTAGCACAGCTAAATAGGTTGTAGGATGTAAACAGCATTTACAAATCAACTGTTTTATCGTACCAAACTAGCACAATAATTTACAATCGCCTGGCATTTGAACCACAAGTTATGATTCCTTCACATGAGTACACAGTCAGTGTAGCTGGTGCCGAGCCAAAAGTTCAAGGCATTGTCGCAGGTGTGTGTGCCACATTAAATTGTAATAAAGTCAACCCAACAGTTTGCCGTTATTACTATTTAAGGTTTTATATAACTGCATGTGTTAAGTCTTTCTTATATTTTACTAGCTTCTCACCGTTTAAACCATCCCTGGAGTATCACGAATATTTCTAGATTAAAATTAGCCAAATGGGTCCAGCCGATCTCGAGTTTAGGCAATACTAACGAACAGTTATTCGTTTTTATATTTACAACAATAGACAGACTGATCCATAAGAAACCTTAAAATGCATAATACACGTCACACTATAGTAGGGAAAAGCTGAGATTCACTAGTGTTGCTATAATTTACCTCCCAATCACAATTTATTTTGCCCGACCGACGAATCTGAAACAGCATCAATCTCCTTCTTATTTATTTGGGTTCAATACAACTTAATTATCTTTTCTAGGTTTTGGCATATATCCCAATTTATTAGGGATCCACGCAGTATGACTTCTTTATACCATTTTAAAATAGTTTATTCAATCTTGCACTCAATTCCATGCGAAATGCTAGTCATGAATGGTTTCTTTATTAAATGGCTTATAATTTCAAAGTTTCAAAGAATCAATAAACTCTCATTCAAATCGATGAACCGTTCTGCAATCAATTCATAAACAAACCAACGGCCATCCGTTCCGTCGCATCATCTGTACTTTAGTATCATTGCACACTTCGCGCTCACGCTCGGATTACGAATAACGATGTTTTTTTTATCACAAACGCTCCAATGAACATTCTGCTTACTTGTACAAAGGCTTAGGACAAAAACTGCGCTGACTAAAGCGATGAAACTGCTTTATGAGCGGATAACACACGAGTTTAACGACAAGAAAGAAGATTCGCCGTAAAAAAGGATTAAATTATCTCGATGTTTTGTGGGAGGACGACGTTTGTGTTTGCCCACAGAGATGGAAACTTAATGGTGCTTGTTATCACTTCTTTCTAAGTCTTATAAATTAACTCATAACTTTTTCTTAGCCAATAACTACAGATACATAACTTCGTAGCAGCACCGTAGAATCTTAACTTGCGAAGCACGGAGGAAATGGAGGTTCATTTCACATTCAAATCGCAAAGAGGATTATTAAGTAATAAAAGTTAACGATGTAATACCAAGTGTACCTATTCGTGAAAGCATGGAACTGCTTAGACTAGATAACTGTAGATACTGAATGTATCACGTTTCAACATTGCATAACTGGAAGGCTAACTGGTCGCCTTATGCATAGAGGTCACGCAGCCGGTTCTACGTGTTAAGATGTTGTACACCATCTCTTTACTACGCAGTTGCAGGAGGTAGGAGAAATTGATTTGATTATTATAAATATGATACTATGAATAACATTTTATGTCTGAAATTGATCGAGGTTTCAAACTAGATCAGAACCTTGGTTCAATAAAAGGCAAGGTTGACCGAAAGTCCGACTTATCTAACTTTATTTAATGCCCATACTTTAGGTCTCAAATGAAAGGGTTTCCTAATCCCATTAGATGAGAGTCGGAGAACGGCTGGGTGTTAGGATGTTTGTTATTCAATCCCACCTTAACGGTTGAACCAGGTAGACCATGGACTGGAGTAGGATACTTTTATCTCAGTAGCATGTCACCGTGAAACAATTTTTAGCTTCGACGCGGGCGAAGTCACTATCAATAGCTGGTACAAAACCAAACCAACGGTACCTATTATAAACTTTCAAAGCATATCAATGTCAAAACGAATATCCAATTAACAGTTATCAGTGTTTCACTCGGCCTTCACAATCGTATGCAAATTCACAGTTGATTACATCAATTAACGCTTACTCTAATAATGCTAAACATTGTGTAATGGCTTAAGGAAGCATTGCAAGTAACGAACATATAGCTCCAGGAAAACATTTGTAAACAAGTCGGGAAACCACCAGAACCACAGAAGTTGGGTGACATTTTAACAGTGTTAATTAGTGGAAAAACGTTGTGGGAAGCTTTCAACGCTGTTCCTGGACCTGGTAAGGGATGCGGGAATCCGCTGGATGCTAGAAGCACGCGGGACCGGTCGATACGGTCACACTTAGAGGAGTCCTATGTCCAGCAGCCGGTACTTTCGGTTGCGATTAATCCTATAGCATCTTCACCATCCAGTAGTATTCATTTTTAAAACATTTGTTTATTTATTTACCAATTCATAAACAGACTAAAAAACAAAAGAAAAGAAGACAGAAACTGGGTAACCTTCCTGAGGTCTTCCGGTAACCTTCCGGATCGAGCCTGAGTCAGATGATGTCAGCAAAACCGTAGGGGTCCAGTAAGCCTCGACCTTGCTAGGTGGTGCTTGAGTCGATTTCTGAAAGGGTTACTCGTGGTCCTGGGACGTTAAATGCAATTGAAGGATGATAGGCGTGGTTTTAGTCAGTAAAAGTTTGATACGCTCTCCCAGTTGGCCCTAGAGTGCAAGTGGAAGAAGTTATTAGATGTTTTCAATCTTTAAAAATAAAAATTCCGCTATTGACCAGACCGACGAATATCGATATTTATTTATTTATTTAAACTTCATGTACAATAGTGGTACATAGGCGGACTTAATGCAACAAGGCATTCTCTACAAGATATCAATCTATCCTAACAGATAAAGTCCCCAAAAATATAATAAACACCATCAAAAAGCAATATAAAAGCTGGTCCTGTAGTCACAAACATATTGACCGCAGGAAATTGGAGAGGCCTATGTCCAACCATAAATTGTGATCGTGTTTAAAGCATATAACAATAAAACTGACTACATTAAATGAAACAAAGGAATCTGCGTGCGAGCAATAGCGAGAATTATGCTGATTAAAACACTGCAATAGAATATGAATAGAAATACTCCAGATACACTAGGTTAACATTAACTGCTGCCAGCGGCTACGCCCGCGTAAAAGTAGAAAATTGTCCCAAAGGAGCATAATTTCTGAATATGGAGTAGGTATCCTATGAGTATTCTCTAGACTCATGCAACGAGTTTCATCGAAATTCGCGTTCAGCCGTTCGGGCGTGAGAAAGCAACAAAAACACACACACACTTTCGCCTTTATAATATTAATGTGTCAGGTATCCTTAACTTTTTGCAACAGTAAAACGAAAAGAATGACAAATCGAGGATTCCCTTCATGTAACAGTAAAGACATAAATGAAGATGAAAGTGATCTGACATCAAAACAAGATAAATCACTAAATGAAATAATTGACATTGAAACTACAATAATATCGCTTGTCGATGTCATATTAGTCACACGTTCCATCCGGTAAGAAGTTCAGCAGGTTATTATGATAATTATATCGTCACCTGTATGGTAGAGTTGCGAATCTGCCGTTAACGCAAACGACAACTTTACCATACAGGAAATAAAGTTGCGAATGTACCGTTTACGCAAATGGCAGATTCGCAAGTTTGCCATACAGATGACGATATAATGCATGTATTATCAAGCCTATCTCCAGAACAATAGTGGACTGCAAAGTTCTTTCCAAAATGTTGAAAAAGTTTGTGTTGTCTGGAAAGTATAGCGGAAACAGACGAGTAGTGTCCTAAACTTTACTATTGGGACGAAAATTGTCATGCTGCAGTCTGTATGGTCGAAGTTATTCATGAGTTTTAATTTCGAGTATACTGAGGGACTAAGGCATCGTTCACACCAATTCACACGTATTTTCTGCGGCCGACTGTGAGTTTGCTCACTGTCAGCCCCAGTGTGAACGCGCACTCAGGCTGCATTATGCGTTCACACCAAGCCGCCAGTACGCTATAGCCTAGAATGCGTTACTTATGTGAACAAAAAAATAGGCTTGTTAATAATCGGCCAGCGAGAGTTAGCTTCAAAGCACTATGTAACGGCGTGCAGTCGTTTCGGTGTGAACAAAACGTTAGTATTATTTTGTAAAAGCGATTAACTGCATAACGCTCATAACGCTCGCTCACAGTCAGCGGCCAACAATTCGTTTGGTCTGAACAATGCATAAATGTAGAAGCCATTGTTGTGAGACAATAAAGCTACGATGATAATGACATACGAAAAACTGGAAAGAAATTTAGAACGGCACAATGTTCAACGTCAATATCACAGCATTCTTATATTTCGGGCACTAAACAACTCAATATTCGTCTTTGGACCGAGTTTTTCTGCTGATTCTGTAGTAGATCTACAGTTGTTTTTCTGCTCATCATTTTGTGGCATGACTCACACGAGCGGTCGTGCGAGCGGTGACGTAATACTGATGTCAGATAGCAACTAGGAAATGGGCAAAAAATGCACTATTGTTGAACTTGTTGTGGTATTTTAATGGTAAAGGTTGCATGACTGGTGTCTGTACGCTGATTTTTGTGTTCGCAAATTCGTTTGGTGAAAATAATTTGAGCGTCCTTGCTTAAATGTGTTTTGATTTTGTTCACATGCGCCAGAGTGTCTGCCATTTTCTTCTGTAAAATATTGTGAATCACAATACAAAATTCTCGTTGTTTTGTGGTATGGTTTTTTTCTAATTTAGGGATAATGATGTGTTATTGCCTGCTAACAAATTACTTGTTTCAAAAGTTTTATTTTGCTGTGCGTTTACATTTGTCTTTTCTCAGCCAAGCCCATTTTTGGTTAACAGATGTGTTAGAACATTATAACTAAGAAACCTCAAATGAACAGCTGGCCTAGGCACGTGAATATGGAATCATAATTTATTCTCGAACTGTCATAAAACATTGAGTTCCTATTCCCTTCTGTGCGGAGCTGAGTCAGGAGGAACATGGCCAATAATAAGCTGATTCATAGCTAAAACAGCATTAAAATGGAATTCTTTACTACTAACTGCGCACATAGTTTCAGTACTGTATACTTCATCAATTACTTTCAGCGCTGGTCGTAAAATTGTGGTAAGTGCTCAGAGTAAATGAATGAAATTCTTTTGTTACAGGCAGTTGGCAGACGATAGGTTTATTTTAAGTTGTTTTTTTTTTTCAAAGTTATTTTGTGTAGCCGACTAGACTTGCAGCGGTATTTACGGTTTCGGTTCCAAATCTTAGATATTTGAATTGTAAATATTTGAGCTGTATCAGTATCTCAACACATCTTGCTGTGGATGCATGCAGTTCATTGCTCTATGTTACAACAGTGCCAAAATTGTTGGGCAATCAATTAATTTACACATTCATGCACACTCAGTGTCATGTTCGCGCAACGTGGTCGGTCTACAGAAGCCATAATATGTTTTTTTTCCTACCCCCTTGCTGACTCAGACTAGCAACAAAACAATTGAATCATAGGAAGAGTACCGAAGAAAGTAAATCGGCATATTTAGGACATTTTCAATGTTAGTCGTGTTACATTAGCATACCGTGCACTCTAGGCAGTGGAACCAGGACCCACTTTTCCGACTGGTTTATATGAATGTTACCAGACCATCAGCTGCTTATGATACTGTGATCATTGAAAAGTAACATGGAACAGTACAAGACAGAGAATTACTGGAGTCGGGGTTTTCTGACTGACAGGTTCAACTTGGGGTCTTTAAGTCAAGAGTGAATCTGTTTTTTTGGGAAAGCGTACCCCATCGTTAGCCACATTGCTCACTCTCAGGTAAGATAAGTGATATGGATGAAATGCGAGCATGGTGATGAGTACATAAACTTTTTAGGTCTGAATGCAAGAGGAAAAGTTAGAGAAACAATTTTTAGTTTAACTCACGATTACATTTTTTTTTTTCTATGATGTATAAATGTACAGAAATTCTTTCGTTTAAAGTAAGAGGATTCGGGTAAGCACAAACAATCAACCACATCGTATAAAACAATCACGACTGAGATTTAATTTATAGATGTTTTTTATAGCTTCACATTTGTTGATGATAACGAGCTGAGGAGAATTGAGGAGAATTTGAAGGATCTCATCTCTACATTGATTGCGTTACTACAAAAATCTCACATTGTAGTACTAAGTCCTCCAGCCGCGTCGATCTGTCTATTTGTGATAAACTACAAAAACAAACGGATTTTCATGCAATTTTCACCAATAGACAAAGTGAGTCATGAGAAAGGTTTAGAATAGATAGCCTATTCAGGTTACTTCTAGATAAGCGACATACAGACCCCATAGACTTACAGACTCCTAGGTTGTAACTATTAGGAAACACAGACTCCTGCAGGCAATTCCACTTCTTAGCTGTACGTACAATGAATGTGTTCTGAAACACATTCATTGTATATTATAACCAAAGTACACGTTCTCCTCACAAGTAGGGGATTGTTTTGGGTAAATTTTTTATTGGTTCATTTTTCAGATTTAACTTATACTTCCGATTTAGGACGCTCACAAAACAAAATAGAAAATCAAAATTTATTAAGTAGTTGTAGAAAAGAAAAAAAAAATTTGAAACCACAATTATTTTCCATAGGTAGAAATTCTACAGAAGTTTCATGGAAAGTTGTTAAAGCAGTTGTTAATAAGGCTATACTGGGTTTATAATAAGTAATCAGAACGGCGCGTCGTCTAAACTCGTATTTCTTAAAAAAAAAAAATAATCCCGCAAGCATGCGGGATCCCGCTTTAATAATCCCGCATTTCTGATTCCGCAAAAAAAGGTGCGGGATCACGCGCATGCGGGATTGGATTCCCTACTTACAGCTAATTGTTGTCATAGTGTTCCACTTTGAAATTTTTCACGTTTCCAAGTAGGTACTTAGCAATTAGACATGATTTACAATACTGGGGGGACCTGTATATTGCAATGGTTTTCAAATACAAACCATTGCAATTATTTGCAATATACAGGTCCACCCAGATTTTTTTGCTTATGCTTATGATAGAGGTTTTTCATTTCAATCATCAAAATATT
Source organism: Leucania comma (assembly GCA_958295575.1). Taxonomy (NCBI): domain Eukaryota; kingdom Metazoa; phylum Arthropoda; class Insecta; order Lepidoptera; family Noctuidae; genus Leucania; species Leucania comma. The sequence goes on along the minus strand of OY282477.1, from coordinate 12,452,896 downwards.
TCCTCCCGCTCTGCGTGGAGCGAGAAGGAGTGTCAGACTTTTACAGGGTGTTCCTTCAATTTTGCTGACAAGTTCTCTGAGGCGCACGTGGAACACAATGCACTGTTGACCTGCGCTTTGTCCCGCGGTAGGACGGTAAGCAACCTAATGCTCGGCATCCGCAAGCCCGAAGCCTTGAGTAGAGAAGGAATGGTATTCCCTCTCGCCTGACCCAGGGCCGACCGCAAGAGGTCGCCACCGCCGATCGCCTCCACGAGGATGTTTATGGCAGCTTGTATGTTATGCCGCCGAACAACTGCTCTTGAGAGCCAGAGTCATTAGTAGCGATTACTAAAAAAAGTAGGTACAGACGCAATAAAACTTAACGAATCCTGAGGATCCTGCAACGAAATAAATCACGGAACAGAACAGAACAGCGGTTATTAATGTTATTATAATATCACTGTTATCGAAAACCCAATAAAATAATTTTAGTTCATGATGCGATCTAGCTAAACGTAGACAATGACAATAAACTTTTGTGGGTGGTCATACGTCTGCTTTGTACATTTATAGCTACGAGGAAACTGCATTTGGATACAAAAGGTGAAGGACAGAGTTACTTTAATAGGTTCCTGTTTAGTGTTTACCAGCATATTACAAACTAGCTTCCGCTAGCGGTTTCAATCGCGTGAAAGTAGGTTTCTCCATACAACTTTGAAACCCCATTACATTCCTACAAGGGGTGAATTTTGGAAAATCTTCTTAATATTCGCCTATGTCATAATAAGAAACCTTGTTCAAAATTTTACGCTCTTTTGCCTTGGTCACGTACCGAGCAAACGGGCGAGACAGTGCTTTCGGCCGAATACTCGGTAGGTATAAACATAGCTCCGAGTGCTCGGCCGAGCGCTTATCACTACAACCCGCTTACATCATTGTCTTGGTCGAGCAACATTTTACTGTATCGCCCTTTTACTCGGTACGTGTGATCAACACATTACTCCCAGTAGTTTCAGGTTTGCGTTGATATGTCAGTCAGTCGGTTTCTCCTTTTGTTTAAAATACAGATTTGGCATTACTGACAGGCTTACTCGGTGACTAGCATTTTCTCGCGATTTAAACTATCCATTTTGTCGGGATAAAAAGTAGCCTTTGACACACAGATATAATATAGTTTTCTGTTTTCTATTAGTGAATTATTCGTAATCGTACGCGTACCTCCAGAGATGCTGCGCAGGCGACGTTAAGTGTTTTCTTTTTTCCTAGCCATAATTTAAAAACTACGACAGTTTACTTTCATAAGCAAACTTTTTTTTTTATCACGACCTCCAGTACCTACTATAAATATAGCTATATTTAAACGTGTTTCAAATAACTGATCACTATGTAATAGGCTGGACACGACAAGGACCGGACTTTTTGTGATCGGTTTTAGAACGTGGTTCACTTACGACCTTACCGAGTACACATGATTGGGCTGCGTAATTATGAACACCTGTGCTTAACACGCACCTTGCTTGTTTTATGTTATCACTATCTAACTAATATTATACAGGCGAAAGGTTGTATGTTGTCTGTATGTTTGTTACTCCCTCACGCTCAAATAGTTGAACGGATTTGAACAAAATTTGGCATACAGGTAGACCATGTTCTGGAATAGGATATAGGATGTTCCCTTGGGATGAACTTCTGCTACGGCGGAAAGCCGCTGGAAAAGCCGCTGGCAGAAGATAGTTAATAAATTAATTCAGTATTTGACCAGCATCAAGTAATGTAGGTATGTCCGTGATTTTCTCAAAAACTGCTTTTTCGACCTTTTTTAGGTTTCTCCAACGCTTCTTCATATAAACTTTAAATATGCTAAATATTATACGCTTAAAAAAGTGTACAAAGATTTCACTTACTTAAGTAAATACCTACATTGATTTGTAAAAAATAAACCACAATATTTTTCATGCCACAAAAGTTGCGCCAAAATTCGACCACCAATTATAATACAGCGTAAACCATGCATGCGCCAAACAAAAAATAAGGAGTAATCGTGATTTCAATTTCAACATTTTACATCCACGGTTCGTTCGCCTTAATAAATTTCCAACAGGATGCCCTGAAATGGCCGTCCGTTCCTCTCATTTACATGTTAATAATTTTATAATGAACGTAGGGGTGCCCCCCGTTTCTAACTCACCATTTTGTTTTAATTGGGTTACAAACACGATTCAAGTCCACTGCCCTGAATAAACAATGTAATATCGGGGTGTAATGACCCGAGTCTCGGTTTATGAAAAGATAAAAACTTTGGCATATAACCTTGCTAGATCTGCTAAATATATTTTGTAAATAATTTCGTTTTTAGGGTTACGTATTTCAAAAGGAAAAAACGGAACCCTTATAGGATCACTTGGTTGTCCGTCTGTCTGTTTGTCAAGACCATTTATCTCGGAAACGCGTGGAGGTATCGAGTTGAAATTAAAACCATATGTAACTCAGGTCCCTTGCGGTCCCTTGAAGCTGTGAAAAAATTAAACTTCAAAGTTAAAGAAAAAAAAGAAACGGCAGTTTATGTCGCAAAAAACGTATATTTCGACACTCTCAAGTACTTCCCGTTGACCTACAACACTGAAATTTGGCCCGAAGCAAGGTTTTATAGCACAAATCTTCGAAACTCGATTCGGGAATTGAACTATTTACATAAGTTTGCACTGAACACTGAGTGTGCGAGTCAAAAAAAAAAAACTGGCCAAGTGCAGACGCTTGGCCAGTTTTTTTATTTTATTTTATACCACCATTATCTCATCATCTCCTTAGCCTTTTCACAACTGTTTTGGAGTCGGCTTCCAGACAACCCGGATGCGGCTGGATACAAGTAGATACATGGAGCGACTACCCATCAGACTTCCACAACCTAAATAACTGGGCAACACGTTAGTCCTAGGATAGATTGATGGTCCGACTCCGACTTCAAAAAAATTGTTTATTTGTAAAGGTATACTTTCCAAGTGGTCGGTGTTTCTAGTTTTGTTTTTTCGTTATTTTACACCGACTTCCAAAATTAAAGTGTTATTTTTATATGGAGTTAATACTGATACAAGGGAAAACTTACTATGTTGTTCGATAAGCACATCCACTCCGTTTACTTAAAATCTTCCTAACTTTGCTTCCAATATTTTGATACGTCACTGCATGACTTCTATTTTCTACTCAATTGATAGAGTCAGCTACCAGTGAGACTGAATGCAGCAGAAATTCAGAGTTTTACATAGAGCAACTGTTGAAAAGAACAGATACTACACTTTGATCTTAGCCAAAAGGCCGAGAAGCGATAGAGCAACTGTTTAAATCTCCACTAACCAAGTTCTGGTTGTCAAACTTTTGGGTTCCTCATCACTAGAGCTTCGCATCAACTCGAGACCGTAAGCGGAACGAATGACAGGAAATACCAATAGCTTAACGTGCTTTCCGAGGCTCGAAGGGATGATCTCAACCTTGATGAACTCAATCTCGCTTAAAGGTTCGCAAGAGGTCTACGATGAAGAATGGGGGCTCAGAAGAAAGGTCTACACTCTTGCTTTGTAGGCTAACCGCCCAAAAGCGGTGTTAGTACAGCTTGTATCCGCTTTACCTTCGTAAAGCCAAAAATATAAAATAGATAAGACGTCCATCTACTTAATAAGGGCGTTCGATACACCGTAAACATAATTACATGTTTCGGGGCGCAGCGGCAAGTTAAATAGGTCAATCACATCAATTACTGACGGTCGAAGTTCATTAGTGTACTATTTCGGAAGCCCTCAGCAACCATGATTCGTGTGTTCAAACGGGCAACGGACACGTGCCTGTAAATAACTAGGTGTGTAGGTACGTACAATGTATCTTTGGAATATAGAAGCTAGTTCTTATATGAGTTGAAATGCTATTTATTTCTGTAGACGTATTTGTAATGGTTTCTTCATTGTTGTAGATATCTTCAAAGTTTGTCATTGCGACCAAGGCGGAATTCGCACGAGCCGTAGGCAAGTGTGTGATGGAGCAAAGGACTTTGCACGTGTATTAAACGACGTTTTTCAATAAACTTATAATAAAGAAATACTTTCTCTGAAAATTATGACGCATTTTTGTTCATTTTGCACTTACGAAAATTTTCCAAAGTTGCAATATTTTTTACCTCAATCACATTATCTGACGGCGTAGCATCTAAAGAAATCTCTTCAAATCTTCAATTCGATTTTTTTTCACAAATAACACAAATGAATAAGTAAGTAATGTACTTTTTCCCGTGCTTAACCTTTGGAGATTGAAGGAGAAGCAAAGATATCAAACCGTTATACATCCTAATATTAAAAATTCAAATATTTTTGAATTTAGGACACAAATAATTGTTAATTTGTTAGTAATGGCACTACGATTAGGTTCAACTTTGTAAAATTTGTCCGTTTTCGAGTAATTGTATTGAAAAATACATTGCGTCGTATTTTACATTTAATATATATATTATACTACTTTTGTTCTTGGGAACCGTCGACCTGGGCATGGTCCACTGCTGTTAGTTGGTATCTTGACTACGACCACAGTTTCATCTAGTGTCCTACTAGCTAATCAAACCTAGATCAAACCGAAGATATAGAATCTACAAAGAACTGTGAAAAAAACATCACAAATCCGTGGTAACAGGGCTTATTGCATACAATATTGATCGAGGGTCTATTTGAGTACACTCGTGTTGTTCATTTTAGTATACTAATGTTATTGTTCTTTTACAGGATTAGAAAGCCTGCCTCTATCCCATCTTCCTCTCTATCTTCACAAACGCTATTTATCTTCGGAAGTGCTTCTAACAGAATTCGGTAAACACCGCATTGGAGAAAACCAGGAATGGTTAAGAATATCTTTGTACATTTGTGTTCGCTTTTAAACATTACAACAGACAATTTATGCGGAGTAAGTAGAATATAACAGAAGGGTGGTGCGTAATAAAACACGAAGTAAGCAGTAAAACACAAGCGGGTATCCTGCCCGCGCGGTTTTAGCTTTTCCGTACCGATCTCCACATGTTGCACTATATTTTATGTCTAAACCTAGCTAATATTTCTTATAATAAAGTGGTGCTATTGTCTTTTTATACGTCTAAGTTAAAAGTAAGTATCATCGCTGATGTGATAAACTAGGTACATTACATATTCACGGAAAAAAATGCACGTTTTCTGAAGTGGGCCACGGAAACTGCTACAATATATCGTTTCTTTTGATCTTTGTTTTCCACCACAGTATGTACGTGTGAATCAAATAGAACTTTTCTATGAAACCGAATGCAGCAGAATTTCTGCCGGACAGAATTTCTGCGACTCACGACTCACAAAATTACGCTCGTTTGGCCTCACCCTAAAAGGGTATGTTGTGAAAATTTTATATCAATATGTTATTAGCCGTACTGTAGGGTAAAAGTACCTTTTCATCACACAGAATAACCGAGCTTTGAATAAAAAATTAAGTACGTTGTAAAATTCAACAGAGTTTCATATCATAAAAGGTCTCTAGGGCACAACTTTATACAGGTATTCAAAACTCAAATATACGGCATGAAATTTTCATTATTTGAGTTTCGCTTATAGAGCAATCGCCGCGGTAACAACTGCTAGACCAACAAGATTTTCAAATAAAGAACTATTTTCTTTTAAAGAATAACGTTGCTAGGCTTGGTTCAGAAACATATAAACTCACATATACAATCAATTGGTTTTGTCAAGACTGTTTTACTTAAATTGGCGACCAATTACAATTCTAATATAGTTATGACAGCTGAAACTCATGTTGATAGTGTTCGAAAGAATTACCGTGGCCCTGGAACGCAAAAGGGCAACTGGAGGAACCCCGGTGGGTTTTAGTCAGTTAAAGTCTGAAACTTCCTTCTAAAGCGAGAGAAGAAATCCCAAAAAAAAACCCTAATCTCATGCTTCGCACAAATGAGCGGCCGCGGACTTTACTGACAACTAGCTGCCAGCGGATTCGCCTGTGCATTTTATTAATTATCTCAAGAGATATACTCTTGGGTAAAAAGTATCCTGTGTGCTATACCAGGACATGGTCTGCCCGTGTACCAAGTTTCATTGAAATCCGTTCAGTCTTTCGAGCGTGATGAACTAACAAACATACGGTGTACCTACACTCCCTAACTTTCACATTATAATATTAGGGTGATATTTAACATCTTCTAGTTTCATCTTCCCGCTCCGCCCAAGGGCGAGATTTGTCATTGGATGATTTTACCTACCATAAAAAACAAAAAACCTCATCTGTGATTCTGCCAATGAATAGGCTTTGAAACTTGCATTCTGGTTCAACCACTCTGTGGCTAAACCAATAATAATGTACCACAACGTTAAAAATTTACAATAACTGTTCAAAAGTAAAATATGCGGGCGCGTACAATTTGTTATTTTATAACTGCAGCTGATGGAGGAAAATATATGAGGATATTACAATAAGTAAATAGTCCATGACGATTTCATTATTATGTGACCGAACATCCTCCCATCAATTAGTTAGCTACCTATAATAGAAGTGCGAGAATGATTGACTTAATTTCAAGTACAACCTATTGGGTCTACCACACACACAAGCTTAACCTCAGTTTTGCCTGCGCAGTCCATTATAAACACGGAACATCATGCGTGTGGTTGGTAAAGCTCATACAATTTTACACGGTGTTGCGTATGCAAACCGGCCTGCGCCAGGCAAATCTGTGGTGCGTGTGGTAGGCCTAGTAGTCAGCCATCGGTTCTCATCGATCGCTGGTTTTGGCAAAAGCTAATCAAGACTTGGAAAAACCAATTGCCTCATCGTTAATACCGCGTACATCAAATGACTGGAACAGTTTGCCTGTTGCAGTCTTCCAGTCCGATTATAATTAAGGTGTCTTCAAGGCTAGAGTGAATAGATCTTTAATAAACTAGTGCGCCTCACCATCCACGATTACATCACTGCTTACCATCAGGTGGGATCGCAGTCAAGCACTAGTTTATATCAATTTAAAAGAAAAGGACCAAAAGGTCGTGCGTGGCCCTGGAAAGCCAAGGGCAACTGAAGAAAAAAGGTGGGTCAGTAACAGTCTGACGAACCCTCTCGCTCCACCCACGCGGGTGGAGTTATTTTGATAAATATCCCATCTCAAAAAAAGACCAAAAAGTAGCAAGCATAATTGAAAGGCCAGAGTACGCTAAAGTCATTCAAACACGTTTATGCTCAACCGTGAGAGACATACTTTTCTACTACAGGCTCTATGTGTAGTAAAATATGTTATTCCTAATCTTCCTTTTGCGCTTCTTTCAATTCCTTTGGGTTCGACGTAAGAGGTATTTCTTCTTCTTTACCATCATCACCCAGGTCATTTCTTTTCTAACCGTATCATATTTGTCATAAATTAATCATTGTTTCTTTGGTTTTCCTTTACCCTTATAACCACATTGAGGGCTAGGCAAAAAACCTTTGTAGACTGAGAATATTAATTATTGAACGAATCGCGATTAGTTTATTGGTGAATTTGGCAAGTCTGGCGTTTAATTTAACCTTGATTAGTTATCAAACTAGCGACCCAGTTCAGCTTCGCACGGGTGTTAGAAATCTTGGTGATTCTCAGTTTTTTCTCTAATGTCATGTATTATGTACCTAAACCTTGCTCCAGAACCACTCTCTCTATTGGTGAAAACCGCGTGATAATTCTTTCAAAAGTTTTTGAGTTAAGCGCGAGCAGACAGACGCAGTAGGGAACTTTGTTTTATAATAATACTAGCGACCCGCCCCAGCTTCGCACGGGTGCAATGGTGATATTAAATATGCATGTTACTTAAGCATGTATTATACATGTAAACCTTCCTCTTGAATCATTCTATCTATGAAAAAAAAAACGAGTTTTAAAGATCTAAGCACACATAGGGACAGACAGCGGGAAGCGACTTTGTTTTTAAATACTAAGTAGTGATTTTAGGAAGGTTATTATGACCATCTGGTTTAAATGTGCCAGAAGAAATCAAAACTATTTAAAACAGACGATTAATCTTTTCCAATGTTTAAATGCTCCCAAAATGATCTAACGAGCCGCGTCATGGGCCAATAAAGAAATCAATACAATAAGATCAGTTCTAACCATTTAACGTTCCCAAGGCCGAATGAATTAGGTATCAATTCAGACGCACGCTCAAGAATTGTATTCAAAGTAATATTGTTAGACATTGTTCATTGGCGTACAGAAATTCTTGGAACATGCTCTGAAAATATGAAAGTTATGTCTGGTTGTTAGGTTACAGGTTTTCATAGCATACCTACTGGATCGTAATTCAAATTACGATACAGTAGATAAGCCATGAAAACCTGTTCCTGTCTGCTTCTTGCATTTTGTTGCTTCCTTTTAGCAACTTTTTTTTTGGTACGAAATCATTAAATGACTCCTGCTCTGGGAAGAGCATTTGTGTATTTTCTGTATTTGTATTTCGAGCTGGTGTCCGTCACAACTAAAGCGCGTACTTTGCGTGCGGGTGGGTCAAATGCGTTATTCTGCGAAGCAGTAATTCTAGCGATAGAGATCACGCGCGAGGGAACAGTCAGAATTTTGTAATCCTTCACGAAGCAGTCGCCGGGTTCCCGGCCGGCGATTTCCAGCAACGGTAGGCGTGGACTTGCGGAAGGTGAGCAATGGGTAGCTCGTCGTCCGGCCGTTCAGTAACCGTCCGGACCGAGTCCGAGTTGATATATCAAACAGTTTCTCCTTTTATTAGCCAAATGGCAAAAAACGGAACCCTTATAAATTCGTCATGTCTGTCTGTCTGTCCGTACGTATGTCATAGCCACTTTTTTCTGAAACTATAAGAACTATACTGTTGAAACTTGGTAAGATGTATTCTGTGAACCGCATTAAGATTTTCACACAAAAATAGAAAAAAAAAAAATTTGGTGTTCCCCATACTTTCAACTGAAACTCAACTTTTTTTTTTCATCAAACCCATAAGTATGTGTGGGGTATCCATGGATAGGTCTTCAAAAATGATATTGAGGTTTCTAACATCATTTTTTTCTAAGCTGAATAGTTTGCGCGAGAGACACTTCCAAAGTGGTAAAATGTGTGTCCCCTGTAACTTCTAAAATAAGAGAATGATACTAAAACTAAAAAAAATATATGATGTACATTACCATGCAAACTTCCACCGAAAATTGGCTTCGTGAACCGCAATTTGTACAGAACCCTCAGTGTGCGTGTCCGACTCACACTTGCCCGGTTTTTACATATATATATAATATATACATATATATATATGTATATAGATATCCGAGTAAGTAATAAGTTCTCATGGAACATTGCTCCTATTATGTATAAATTAGTATCAAGTAAAATAGGAGTCAGATAAGTATAATAATGTACTTAATACTGTCAATGAACTGTGTGACTCAGGGTATAGTGTTATAAGTTAATTATTGAATAGGGGCCCATTATCAGGCAAAGTGGTACACTAGTCTTTATTCAATGTTAAGTTATGGTAGGTACAACTAAATTATGTATAGGTACTATGAATGTTTTTATTTTTTTTGGTGTGTAAAAACCGTTGAAAGACAAGTCCCGCCTTTGGACAGAGCGGGAGATAATGTCATACTTTTACTGACTAAACAACCCACCCTGTTCCTTCTTAGTTCCAGGGCCACGGTGTTCAATTTCACATTAGCCATGCCCCCAGGTACTATAAAAAGTTCATTTACTGAATGAATTTAAAAACACTTGCAGCCTGAATCATTGCTTTTTTTCAATTTTGCTCACATAATAAAAATCACTTCTGTATTTAGGGTGCCTCCACAAACATGTAAACTCACATCAGATACCCCAAGCCGGAATTTTAATCTATTTTACAGTTCCGGTTTTAGGTATCTTGTGATACAAGTATTGGTTCTGTACAGAAATTGAACCAAGGACAGGATAAGCAGTGCAGCAGCCATTTGCTTAACCATGGTATCAGCTAAGCCATTGTCATTTTTAAATAAAAAGGCAGACTAAACAAGTTTGTTATCAATTTGCTTCCAGTATAATATGTAATTATTCTCATCCCAGAAAACAGTTTTAGAAAAAAAATTAACAAATTTATGTTCAGGGGAAAAGAATTTCAAGTTCAAGACAAGCAAAATAAGTAAAATTAAATAAAATGAGCACTCTTATCAAAACTTCATTTTACTCTGTTTTTAACTTTATATATTTGTAAACACACCCACATTACATGCAGAAAAAAGTCCTAGAAGGTAAGTTTTAAAAGATTAAAATCTCAAAAATAAAACGTGAGAAGTTGTAAAATTCAAGCTTTCTTTCAAATATTAATTCATAATAACATTTCAAATTTTTTTATTAAGTTGTACCGAGATAAGTTATACATCTTGTATTTGCATACAAATTATGTATCATTAAAATTTCTAAATTTTTATTGATTGTGACTAATTGTTATGATGACTACAAGAAGAATCTGATAAGAATTTAAATATTGTGTAACAAAACAGGAAAAATATAATCAAAACCTTAGATAATTTTGATCATGACTTAAATTCTTAATTAAAAATAATTTCAGCAAAGGTCATTAGGTATTCAGCCTGTTGCTTTTATACCTGTTAATTTTTCGCGCCACATAAGTCCGCATTGATAGTTCGTGACGAGAATAATCAAGTGTGTGTAGGTACTTAAAAGAAGTATTTTTACTTACTCTCCTTCTCGTGGTCGAAGCCCACAATAACGAAGTAGTCGACGAGCCTGGACATTGCACTCCTACGGCAACATTCCAACACAAATACAACAAATACACTTCGTAATTCGATTACACGAACTTATATACATTTTATACACAAAGCTACTCGATTGCACATTTTCACCGCACTTTACCGATCACCGATAGTTCCGTACACACAACGCGTAGAATTCGCACACCATACACTTCACGGAATGTAAACAACACTTTCATTTATCGCGAGCTACAGAATTTTTAGCTGCAATTACGCGAATGATTATAGATTGTCCAGCCGGAGAGGTTATGAGCTAATCCTTATAAAGATACCGGTATTCAACGAAACTTTATTTCGGATAAGGTCATCCACGTTAAAACCAATTATTAAATGTAACAAATAACACCCTAAATAGTATAATTTAGAATAAATTTTGTAACTAAACGTCACTACGGCCGCGATCCGTCGCTCGTCCGTCCGTCCGACATTTCTAAAAAAAACTACTAAGAATAACAAATCTACTGTTAATAATTGCCATGTTTAATTTTCAGTTACTACTATGTATTATTCTTAAAGTTTTTACTGTTGATTACATTCAAAGTTCATAATTTGTGTTTGATCAATAGTTAGCACCACCGCTTACACTCCTTTCTCTCCATAACTTTATTGTATGACACTGTCTCTGGTCTCAGTCAAATGGGGGGCTATAGTAACCATAGCAAATGGTTCAACTTATTTGCTGTATACTATACTTCTTTTAAACTACTTTCTACATTTTGGTACGAATGACCTTGGTTAAATCTAAATTTTGACACCAGATGGCAAATACTAGGGGCGTAGCTACAGCCGTATCTGCCGTATCAATTATACGGGGCCCCCAACGCTACAGGGCCCGACGTGGGCAAAAATTCGCAACATGTTATCCGCAACCGTCTCGTAGGGTAAACTAAGCATTTGTAAAAAAGTATTTTTTTTTATACGGGGCCCCTGTGGAAATAGTTCCGCCACTGATTAATACCTAAGACTCTACCTCTTATATTTAATAATCTATCCCCCGATTTCTGAATTAAGCATTTGAAGTCGAGTATTACTCAAACTCTACTTTAGCCTGTAAACCTGTCGAAATTTGGCATTTAAGTATGGTTTGAGACGTTCTTAACTCAAAATACTCAATTCAGAAACCCGCCTTATGCCTACTCGCGCTAAGCGTCTGTTTCGTCAATCATAGTGAATATTGTTATACGACTTCAATTACTAGGAATCAACATCATGACCGGGGACAGAAATAATAAACTGATAGCAAGTATTCCCAAATAATTGCCGCCGAACTACATTTGTAGCTTATAAGTGAAATTCCTCAGCAGAGTTGTAAGTAATACCTAGTGAATACATATTCGATACATTCTATTTAAATATATAAACACGTTTAATCTGAAAAAGTCCAAGCAGGTGAAAAAAATTTACGGTGTTTATGATACAAAAAATACATTGCTGTATTTATTCACATTTTACAAATGGAAAAGAAAATAGTTGTCGTATATATAGTTCGAAATCTCGAATTCGAACGGCTTGACAGATATGTATGAACCTCGGTGTGTACATTTGAGTGGGTCCCTAAATAGTTTGAACATAGAATTGTACACAGTAGCTTGCGCTATAGTCTGGTTCTCAATGTTTTTTCTAACGAATGACGTCTGTCGGGACCGCTAGTAATCCTATAGAATCTTTCTACAATTAGATCTATGAAGAAACAACTTTACTTCTTAAAAAAAAATCTACTATTTTGACGTGAACTTGGCAACATTTAAACCAATTATCTTCCATATTTTTTATCTGTGTATTAAAATCTGTGTGTAATCTTGCGGAATAAAAAAGAAAAGAGACATCTCCATTTTTCTCTGTTCTACACAGGCAGATTTCTATTATAATGACAGGAGATAAAGAACTATTCAATTTGCTCGTATTCTTGTCACTGATAACGCAAACAATGTAGTCAATGTATCAAAATATTATTGATGTTTGATTATTAAATGAGATTATTAACCTTTTAATCGTAAATTTCCGTTTGAAACAATGTCGGAAGCCCCAAATAATCAAATACCTGGATTAAAACAGAAGAAAGTGTTTAAAATAATAGTTTTAGGTGATTCAGGTGTTGGCAAAACGTGTCTAACTTATCGCTTTTGCGAAGGACAGTTTTTAGATAAATCTGAAGCTACAATCGGTGTTGATTTTAGAGAAAGGAACATAAAAATTGGCGGCGAAGATATAAAGGTAATTGCTGAAAATTAGCTGTACGTTTCCTGGTTACAAATAGCACGATATATTTTTTACCCTTATTTCACACAATATATTAAATTTACCAGAGAAGCTTTATTTCTGACCTTGAGACAGGGGTAAGTCGGTATCTAAGCTACACACCTTCATTACAGAGAGCAAATGCCTTACATCTGGATGCATAATTCTGTGAATCCAAATGAATCATTATTCCTGATGGTCTTTGTCTAAAATTCGTATCAATATCACATATTATTTTTATAAAATACGTAAATACTCGCTGGGTAATATTCTGAAAACCATAGCTGCTGCCAGACAAAAATATTTCAATAAGGCTCATCTCACTTTGTTTAGCTTTGTCATGAATTACTTAGGTACTTGTTTTTTTATTACCAAATGTTTTGTTATTATATATTATTCTATCATTTAATATTGTATCATTTTATTAACCACTGGGCATAGGCCTCTCTTTTCTTATGCTAATCTCTTTGCTGCTTTGCCACTCTCATCTAGGTTTTAGACAAGATAGCATTAATGTTGTTTCATATAATTTACGATAGATTGGCGGTTCCCAAAATTTACAGACCGTAACTCACCTAACAAAAAGTTTCAAGTTCAGGACCGTCTTTGTTTTCATTTCTTGAAGGAAAAACGTGCAGAAGTGTATGGATGATGGACTACTCAAACAAGAAAAACATTTAGTTCCAATGGATTATGTGTTATTTCTATAAAGGAATGCTATTTTTTTTCCTTACTATCAGTGGTCATCTGACCATTGGTTTGTCAGTCAGCCTGTAGTCCTCTTTTGCAAGGCCCACCACATATTCACTTGCAAACTAATCTAACCCACCCTTTGGAAACTACTGCAATAGATAATTTAGCATCAAAGGCATGGAAATAAAATACACTTGCAAACAACCAAATCTGACTCAACATACAAGTACTTGCAAAGAAAATACCTGCAAGTGCACATTTGTATATTGAATCGATTTGGTTTCTAGTGAATTTAAAATAATTTAATGTTGTTATGCTTCCAGCTTCAATTATGGGATACAGCGGGTCAGGAGCGGTTCCGCAAATCCATGGTTCAGCATTATTATAGGAATGTGCATGCAGTGGTCATTGTTTACGATGTCACCAAACCTGAGTCGTTTCATGTAAGATTTCATTGTAATTTTGTTTGATTAACTTATTGTCCTTATCTCTACAATGAATGGTTACAAATAGAACTGCAAAACTGTTGTGGCTCTAAAGTAAGTTCCAATTTGCAACACTTGTAACGGCAGCTGTGATGCCATAGGAACTAAAATTTAAAATCCTGTGCCGCGATATTAGAATTCTCCGCGCGATTAAAACTGACAGCTTTGGACTCAATGAAAACGTGTGCGAAGAGGCTAATTGGTTATCCAGATTTGGTTAACACCTCTCTACAAAGCCTGGAGCACAGGCGAAAGGTAGGGTAGCCAGCTTTTCGGTATTTTACATCTTGCATTTTGGAGAACGTGCGTAGGAATTACATGACTTGATTCCGCCATCACCTTTCTACTATCAGACAATCGGACGTATGGCGAGTGTCCACAGTTACGTAGTTAGCACCTCTATGGTCCGGAGTAAGCGTTTCGCCTCGTCATTTATACCGCGTACATCGAAGGATTAGAATAACTTTATTAGCGTGTCTTCCCGTCCCATTATAATCTAAGGCCGTGTTTACGTAAACGCGGCGCGTTGGGCGTTTCGTCGTACATTGCAGCAGCGGGCCGCGACATCGCTCGTGCAAACACACACCTATTTCAATGTACGACGGACCGTCCGACGCGCCGCGCAACGCGACGCGTGTCCGTGAACGGGCACTAAGTGTCTTCAAAGCTAGCGTGAATAGGCTCTTAATAAACTAGAGCGATTCACTATCAACGATTCATGCCATCAGGTGGAATCGCAGTCAAGCACTGGTTTATATAATTAAAATAAAGAAACAAAACAGCTCAAAATCAACTATCAGGCGTTTGCTCGTACTGAGTGACCTGAGTTCCCACTTTCCAAGACATAAACCTTATGGCACTTCACTAATTTTCTATTTATTAAGTTACCTGAACATTTTTGCTTGAATCAAATTTGACTTTATTCTATCAAACACATATGCAATTTCATAACCAAAATAGAAAATACCTAATGTAAGTGGAAATTATTTTATATTGATTAAATTCTTTGAAACTTAATTTGTTCCAGTCAATAGCCAGTTGGATGCAAGAGGTGGAGTCCCATGGTCTGATGAAGGCTCCAAGAGTGCTGGTCGGCAACAAATGTGACTGCGGGACGCCGGAGTCCCGGCTAGCCACGACATACGCGCAGAGGCTTGCTGATAAGTATGGAATGCCTGTAAGTTTTGAATTTTTTAACAGATACCATTGCATTCAATTAGGCTGGAACCGATTATTTTTGACGATAATAAAAATTTTATAGGTTCTACTAGACCAAACCACGGGTCGAACTGAGGCGTGCGTGTCCCATGCGATGCGGGTCAAACCAACTTTTTTTTAAAGGTGGTACTTAAAACAGCGAATAACACCGAGCAAGAGTGCGTGTCAAACTGTTACTGACCAAAACCCTCCTCTATTCATTCAGTTGCCCTATGCGTTCCAGGGTCATGACACTTCCATTTAGAGCTGGCTGACACAATCGACACGCTCGAAAATCGCCCCGAATTCCGCGCAGTATTCGTCTCAGTTTGATCAGTGCGCTGAGTTTGAGTTGTTTTTACGTTAACGCGTTCGAAACGTTTACCGCGTTTGGCTCTCTGATTGGTTTAGAACTTGGAGCGGACCAATCGGAGCGCCGAACGTCATAAACGTGTCGATCGTGTTACGTAAAACGAACTCGCACTAGGCACTCACACCCGTATTTATTAAGAAGTAATTACTTGTTGCTAAGTAATGGATGAGTGGTGGCCAAGTGGTAACGGCCTCGACTGACGAGTTGTAGGTTGCGGGTTCAAACCCTTGCCAGGTGTATTACGTTGTGTAATTTAATTCATCACCACTGCTCTCAAAACGGTGAAGGAAAACATCGTGAGGAAACTGGCATGTCCTAGAACCAAAAGTTCGAAAACATTCACCTATCCGCACTGGGCCCGCGTGGTGGAATACGGCTCATTCTCTCTCCTAGAGAGGAGGCCTGAGGCCCGACAGTGGGAATATTAAACAAAGCTGATAATGCTAAGTAATGTCTTATTAAGTTATTATCTTCAAAAATTAAATCTTTTCTTAACTACACATAGAATACAAATTGTTACTCTAGTTACTTTTGCTCAAGTAATTAGTTTTCATCATCATCATCAGCCTTTTTAATGTTCCCGCTGCTGGGACATAGGCCTCCTCTCTAAGAGAGGGAATGGGCCGTAATTCACCACGCGGGCCCAGTGCGGCTTGGTGAATGTCACATGTCTTCGAATTTTTTGGTTCTAGGACACGCCGGTTTCCTTACGATGTTTTCCTTCACCGTTTTGAGAGCAGTGGTGATGAAATAAATTACACAAAGTAATGCGCCTGGCTGGGTTTGAACCCGCGACCTACAACTCGTAAGTCGGGGCCGTTACCACTCGGCCACCACTGCTCTCGAATAGTTAATAATTAGTTATACTTGTTTATAAATATGGGTGTTCTTCTTCTCAGCGTGTCGATGGCAAAGCTAGTTAAATTCCTTGCTTGGCCCAGTATTCGAACAACCTGGATGCGGAGTCTGTTTAAAGTTTTTCAGGTTGGCCATGGTAACTCGTGTCCAGGAGAGAGGCTCTCCGACGGCTCGATAAAATCATCAAGAGGTTTGATGATTGGTTGAGCGTGGTGTTAGAGCTTTAGCTAGATTTGATAGATCAGGAATTAATGACATCATAATCACGTAATATTGTATGAAGATATACATATCTCTGAAACTTAAACGTAGAAGGAGTAAACATTTCAACATTTGTTGGATGTTGTGCCAAATCACTACATAGTATAAAACAAAGTCGCTTCCCGCTGTCTGTCCCTGTGTATGCTTAGATCTTTAAAACTACGCAACGGATTTTGATGCGGCTTTTTTAATAGATAGAGTGCCCCATGGCCCATTGCACCCGTGCGAAGCTGGGGCGGGTGGCTAGTAAAAATAAATAAATGAAAAAATATTTTAAATCTTTGTGTACTTATTATTGGCATTATTGAAAAATATATCATTTTCACTATGTTTATCCTCTTTATCAGTGGTGTTATCACGTTCGTCACACCATACTGGAACACTCATAGTACTGAGTCATCTTGTGATTATTTTACAGATGTAGTAGGTATATGTTCATTTTACTTTAGTTTGATAAACTGGCGATTTCTCAGTTTTGTTGGCTTTGTGCCATAAGACAATTAGCAGTCCATACTTCTCGACCATGAATGGTGCCTATCCCACACAGGAACAAAATACACAATGTTTCTATCTTAGATATAAGTAACACTGAGTATCCATTGTTTGAGCTGAATAAAACATGTATACTTTCTTTATTTACTATTTGTTTCTTTACCTCTACCATGAGTTTTAAGCAATAGTATTCGTCGCTACTCGATATCGACGCCGTAAATATTTTGTATGGCAAATTTTGGTTCTGCAAGTGACCGCTAGAGGCGTTGCAAAATTTGCATTTGGATTTTCAATTTGCACTGCTGGCTTTCGGCTGGGTAAAATAAAAAAGGTAATGGTAAAAAAAAAAATGGTGATCCACTGCCTTTTTTATAATTTAGCTTCACACGGTTTGTGCAGTTTTTTACTTCGCGTAATTTTGATTTACATTACAATACGGAAAAAATAACACATTCATACTAATATTTTTGTAGTATGTGTTTCGCTGAGCTAGTGAGCACTAGAATAACATTCGCAGCTCCATTTTACCGAAATCCCACCTGTTTCAATGATTCCACATATTGTGTAAAAACTAGACATTCAAAACTACCCCAATTTTATATACCAATATCCACTAGGACTTAATTTGTGAATAAATAAAACAGCCATGAACTTCACTCGAAAAAATCCTGCCAAAAACTCAAAATATATCTTGCTTGGTCTTTCAGTTATTTGAAACGTCAGCGTTACTGGACTCGGAGTGTAACAACGTGGAGTCTATATTCATGACGCTAGCTCACAAGTTGTACTCCAAACAACCTCTAAGGGTGGTCAGCGTAGAGGTGAGATCAACAATGAATCGATGGTCAAATAGATCAATTATGATTATGGAATTTTTTTTTTTTTTCGTTATAAAAAAAGTTTCGCATATGGCACTGTATTCTGTAAACTCTTACCACAGTCCTTAACTTCTTGTTTACATGTGGACATTGGAGTGGGTTACATGTTGTTGCATCTAGTTTTGATGCCTAGTTTACACGTGGGTCCAGCCTCGGCCAATCACCATTGTGTGTAGTCATTGGGAAAACGGGGAAACCCCGTTTACACAATGGCGATTAGTTGAGGCTGGCCTCACGTGTAATATAGGCATGAGGATTTTCTTGTATTTTCTCTAGCATGTAATTGGTTTTGTCCCCAATTAAATATCCAAATATTTAAACAAATGGGTACAGGTTCACGACTGTACTCCCGAAGTAAACGAATTTTATATATCACCGTAAAATTGTAGATTGATATTATAGTAGACTTATTTGAATGACACTTATGTTTCATTCCTAACTATGTGGACATAAAACGGTCTACTGTAAGACCGACAAATCAGGGGTAGCTTTCGGACAGTTGAAAATTGAACGCATTGTAGATTGTGATTTACGATATATTATAACCTACTGAAAAATACATTCTCAAAAAATAAAATGTCCAATATTTTATTTCCAGGGAGAGCACGGGCCAGGTGTAGTCAATCTTCAGCGACAAAAGCGATCTACGAGTTCCAATGACAGCTGCCTATGTA
The DNA here is from genome assembly GCA_958295575.1 of Leucania comma. Lineage (NCBI taxonomy): Eukaryota > Metazoa > Arthropoda > Insecta > Lepidoptera > Noctuidae > Leucania > Leucania comma. The sequence continues at coordinate 12,433,965 of OY282477.1, read as the reverse complement.
GCTAGATTACATACTTATAACCACCACGCAATGTACGCGATACAAATCAATTCCGTCAAAGATCCATAAACAAATTTCCCACGACAGAGGATTATTGTTACTAATATCTTTTTTACATAGCTTGGGTAGACTGACAGCAGGACAAAATATGCATCTTTAAGATGAGAGAGAATTATAGGTATAATCCTTAGAAATCTAGTTGAACCATCATGGCAGTCGACCTTGAATGCACAGTAACCGATTTTCGGGTCTCAATCGAAGAGGTGCGCTGTGTGTAACCATAGCAACGGGTTCAACTTATTTTCCGCGTACTATAGCTACATTGTATGAATGCGACAGCTGTCACCCTCACTATACTATAGCAATTGTAGTATAGTTTCTGCCCACGGATTCACCTGCGTGCGTGGTATGTTGATATAAGCATAAATACGAGTATGTCCTTATACAAGTCCTAGGTCATATTATGCGGAATAGCAAAAAATACTCAAAAGAATCTCAGGCCCAATTTTGATGAAAAATTAAACAGCATAATTAGTTCGTATGATTCAAAATTCCAAAGATTCGGTTTTATTTTTCATCAGAATCTAACCTGACATCTACGCCCACTTGGAAAATTCACACTAAATAGACAGAGAGAATTACTTTCGCATTTATAATATTAGTATTGATGGATTGACATGGATTTGCCCATTGCTGGGCAAGACTCATAAAGGGCAAAAGTACTATCATTTAATTTCTCTCGGCCCAGGGCTATTTGAGACCAATCCTTACGAAGGGTGTCTTTGTCTACGCCCGACAAAATCGACAGAAAAGTAAGTTAACAGCTATGCTTTCCTGCCATTTTGTAGCTTTTTACGTAACAATCTTACAATGGCTATTTTAGCATCGTCTTTATAAAATATTAATAGGAGAAACTTAAGTCATGTTTTTTTTTAGTTTTATTTAAGTGTCCTCAACAGCAGCATCATTCTCTAGCTATTATCTTAATTTAATATACTGGTTAGCGCTGTAGGAAAACGACATAAAATTTACTAAACGCACTAAAAAAATACACCATTATAGTACATTACCGCAAGTAAAATGCTTGGGTTTATTGTGAAAAGGCAACATTATTTACCTTGAGGGTTTCATGGCTCGGCGGATAGAGCTCTGGCGGGATCTCATAGCAGATTTGAGAGAGCGGCTGTCGCAACCCTACAGCTGGGCACTCAACTATCACGACGATAGAGCATAGAAATTACTTAAGTCTCCTTTTTGAAAAGTGGTCGGCGGGATGGACGGATTGTCCGGAGGATAGGCTGCCCCGTATGGGCGGAGCACTGCCGTGTATTTCACGTGCAGCTTTGGTCGATGTCATGGTACACAGAGTGAGCATAGGAAGCAGTCACTCACCTTCAAGGAGCACGAGTGGTTTTTAGGAAGGATGTTATGGATATAAAATTTCGTATCCGGATACGAATACGGGGAATAATATACAGGTTTCGAATACGGTTACGGATATGAAATTATTTCGGATTATCCGCTCGTTTCGGTTGCGTTATAAAAAAATTTAAAAGCAAAATACAATTGTTCAGATTTGAGTTTTATTTGGTTTCGGTTACGGTTACGGATATTTTGTTTATTTCGGATATCCGATAGTTTCGGTTATGGTTACAGAACTCCATAACATCCTTACTTTTTAGTAAATAAAAGTCTGACACTTCCACTGAAATAGAAGCGGTGGTGTATTATAATAAGGGCAGCACAGCTTGACCTTCATTCCGAAAGGGAAACCCGAGGTCCTGGAACGCAAGGCAAAGAAGGATTATAGGAGTGGGTATTAGTCCTATATAGCCTGACCCGCTCCGGGAGGGCGTGTCAGACTCCACCCTCCGCCCTAGAGCACGAGAAGTCATTAGATGATTTTATAATTATGAGCTGGTTGCGTCCCATTGCAGGGCAAAGACCTCCCTTCCGTTATTCGAATTTTGGCCAATCCTTAATATAAGAGTCCAAATCGTCACGCCATCTCCTGAGCCTAACGCGTCGCCGATTCCATTGGATGATTTGCTAAAGAAAAAAAAAGCTTGATTATCAAGAACTAGGCGACTGAGTTGTAGAGGTTCAATGGTCAGTAGCTTCATGTATTATTCAAATACTGATATTCAGCTGTATCAGTTTAGGTTGAAAGCCGATCTTAACATACTTAGAGATAGACTATAAAACGTACATAACCAGCGAGGTACGTTTTCCAACTATGCAGTAAGCAGTAATCGATTATTATTGAAAGTGATTCCACAATATTTTTTATACGACACGTTCCTTCTTTTATAGTCTAATTATATAATATGTATTAAGTTATTAATATTTGATGACATAGATAGGGATAAAAATGGCTCGTTTTACTAATACATATATTCAACGCTCTGCTCAAGTTTGGGAGTTGAAAATCCATCATTGCAATAATATTTTAACGTTTATCTATATTACGCTTAGTGTGAGTAAAAAAGAGAATTGGAAATGCATTTTGATTTAAAACTGAAACCAGCTTCTCTAAGGTTAGAGCTAAAAATGAACAATTATTATTTCATTACAAGAGACTAGCGCCAGTGCTGCCACCTATTGTAAATTTAAATTATTAATAAATCATCATGGTTGTGTTCATTAAAATACTTTGTTTTTTGCTTATTTGCAAATACTCTATCATTCCATTTGAAACCACAATAATAAAAACATTGTGTTCAGTTATGTCAAAAATGTAGATACTGGATAGCTGTTTTTTAGTATAATTTATTTATAAATAATTCGATTCTCATTTATTTTTGCATTCTTCGACGAAGAGTTGTACGTAGGTTCTATCAAATTCACACCTTATTTTTCTATATTTCTTGTAAGTTTTATGGCAGCTTTGTCACCATCAGCATTATCACAATTTCAAGAATATTTTACTAACTTTTATGGCGTTACACCCATTTTTGTAAGAACTGCCTGCCAAAGTAATGCCTGTTTAAAGATAACCTTGTGCCAATGATGGTAATATTGCAATAACATAATTCTAAATTGTAAGTGGGCGATAAATTAAGTCAACTTCTAATAAATAATAAAAAATATATATTATATAACAGTATTTTATTCTTCAATATTTTGTTGTCTATAAAATAAATATTGAATATTTTTACCTTTATATTCAATTAAACTAATTAAATATGGTCGAATTTTAGTATGTGCTGTGGAATAGTAAATAAACAATGTATATCAGGCCTTATTTAATAACAGTAGACCTGTTGAAAATGTGAGAATATGCAAAAATGACATTTAATTGATACCAATGAATTTAAATATATTGTGTGAAAATGATGAAATTGTGTAATACTTAATTTATTTTTATATAAGAATAGCCCTATAAGTATTTGCCAGAATACGTGAAATCATAAGATATTAAATAAATCGTTTTACGTTGTTATTTTGGCGTTTTATTTCAATAGCATGCACGTATGCGACATGTGTAGGTACTCATGTCGCATGTGTGTAGTCGGTAAGTACCGATTCCCTGAAAACCTTTAATTTTAGGTGCTGCGGTGTTCCCGTCCGATCATAATTTAGGTGCCTTCGAGTAAATAGGCTCATAATAATCTAATGCGCTTCACCATCAACGATTGCATCCCTGCTTACCGTCATGCTGGATCGTAGTGAACCACTAGTTTATATTATTAAAAAAAAAAAAACTACTCTTCTGCTAAACTTAAATCATGCTCTAGTTCTTTAGTGAGGTACCTACCTACCTAAAAAAACGTATAGATTATAACAATTAAAACCATTTAAAGCCACTTAGGAATACATCTCATAAAAATCCTAGTATGCCTAAATCAAAATCGAAGCCGGAGCCACAAAGTACATTGAATATTACCGGATCTTTGTCGTCATCATTTTCTTCGAATAATTTTTCGGCCCAAAATATTTTTATAACAAGCTTTTATCGTGCAATGTAAAGGTGTAATTATGATCATAACCATTCCATAAAGATCAAACAAGATGAGGTTCGTTTGTTGCGGTCTATGGTTGCTGTAGCATCCTATCCGACTCCATCATCAGACCATCTTTAAGGTAGCATGTTAATGCATTGTCATCCAAATTACTTATACCAAACATCAATTGCTAACTTTCAAAATCCATTTACAAAACTTATAAAAACATTCCCTAAACGAACGGCGTGTTCGTTTAGGGTAAGCTTTTTACATGATCATTTGCAAATAGTAGGTACATAAAAAAATTGCAATTTGTAAAAATGTTGTATTAATTGTTTCGTTCGACGTCCGAAGTCCATAATGAGAGAGAGTACATATACATTTCCGCTACGTTAATCGATCTCAGCGCCACCCGTGGCCGCATCTGGAACTAACTAACAGCACAGTGCAAGCCACTATTCCTTTAGGGTCTATTACACCACTCGATATTAAGACCGGTCTTAGTCGACGTCGCGTAGTGTAATTAGGGGCAGACTTTCTTACTCGGAAGTAAACTTTAATGATAGCCACACACGTACAGTATACTTGCGCAAGTTAAGACTTGCAATAGTATACTGAAACGCGTGTTATGCAGAAACTTGCGCAATTATACTGTAACGTGTGTGGCTACCATAAGACAGTCAGTGTAAATCGCCCACTACACGGTCAATCATTGCCATCATTCACCATCAATGAATGAATGACGGAGAATGATTTTTGAATGACAATGAGTATTATCGTGCAAAGTTGAAGTTGAGTACTTTCGTCATGATTGATGACAATGATTGACGCTTGCAAGACCGTGTAATGGGCGCGCCTTAAGTGTGTGGAATATCGAGTGGTGTCATAGGCGTTTTAATCATTGTTGCATCGTTTTTCGTACCGCGCGCATGTCGTTAGATTTTGAATTTAGAAAACATAAAAACCTCCATTTAAATTTTTTTTTTTACTAAAATACCTACTTGTTTTAACTTTCGAGATTAAAGTAGAAAGTTATCGTTATTATTTTTCCGTTACGTAAAATTACTTCATTCGTTTTTAAAAATAGACGACCGTTAATAACTTCGTGGGCGTTTAAGTAGTCAGTAATCATTAATTACTACTCAGCTCGGTCATGTATAAGTGTAAACGTACACGTGAATGCGTCTATGGAATCAAGTTCGAGTGAAGATGATGAGCCTTCGTTAAACGGTGCCGGACCCGATCATAACATAGATTGAAGGTTTGAAGTACAATATCTGGTAAGTCATTTTAGTACTTTATTTTGGGCAATTTACGCTACAATGGAGCCGAGTGTTCGTTGTTCGTGTACGGCACCTGCGTTAGTATGAGTTACGCATCGTTAGATGACTCTTTTTACGGTCATCAATCTAAATAAATGTTATTGCCGAGCAATTCGTATTTGTCGAGGTTAGAAAGTAAGATCTTGCCATTGCGACGTATACAATACTGGAATTGAATGAAGATTTGAGAATTCTTGAAAGATTTATTTGTTAATATTTGATATATTCTTTTTTTTCGAGTACCTGCCAAAAGTTTAATACGAATCTTTAATTTTTTTAAATAAACTAGTTGACCTCTGAACTACATAATAAAAATTCTTCTTTTTACAATAAAAATAACTAGCCCAGGAAGGATCATCTAATCTCGCAACTTTTGATGATCAAAAGAAAGGGGGGGAGCCGATAATGTACAATTTCCAGAAGCAAACTCAGTGAGCCTTATTTAGGCAAACTAAAATTATTTTCAAATTTTTTTTTATGCCTTTGGCGGTATCCCTATATCTACACTTTTAGTTTTTAACATAAACCAGTGAAAAGCTACGCCTCTTCCTTACAAGCTTGCTGAGAGGTTGGTTAAACTTGTTCCAACCTTGTCATGAGGATGCGAATGTCATAAGAAAGTCAACCGCTACAAATATAATTTATTATTATAATATATATATTTCCACAACTATCACACAACACCGTCTAGTCCCAAGCTAAGCAGAGCTTGTGTTATGGGTACCAGACAGCTGATAAACATACTTATATGTTTCTAAATACATACATATTATAGATAAATAACACCCAGACACAGAACAAATGATCGTGCTCATCACACAAACATTTGTCCTGGGTGGGAATCGAACCCACAACCTCCGGCATAGGAGTCAGGGCCACTAACCACTAGACCAACAGGCAAGTCTAAAGCCAGTCTTATCTGCTTGTCTATCTGCAAGGCTATTGGCTAACTTTTTCAAAATAGTTGACAACTGGCATTTGATGTGTACTAAACTTTGTTGTCAACTAACAATTTAGGTATGTTTCCTGCGAAGTCCAAATAATTTCTTTCAGGTGTATAACAATCATAATCATTACCATTATGAGCCGAAAAATGATAAAGGAATTGTGGCTTGCTCTGTGCTGTTAGTTAGTTCTAGATGCGGCCACGGGTGGTGGTGAGATCGATTTACGTAGCAGAAATGGCGAAATCTGGCGAGTAAACGTGGAAAGAAGACGATGTGCTCTCTCTCATAATGGACTTCCGACGTTGCAGGAAACATAATACAAATTTTATTTCAAGCTAAATTTTTTATATGTAATAATAGCCGCATCAGTATAGCACATTTTCACATTTTGATACAAATTCAGAAAGTTTGTCATTGCGACCGAGGCGAAATTCTTACGAGCCGTAGGTGAGTCTGTTGCGGAGCCGAGGGCTGCAGTGACAAATTTGCACGTGTATCAAACGATGTTTTTCAATACACTTACGACTCGTGGGAGTTGACCCGCGCCCCGTAGGGGTCGACGCGCGCTTGATACGATAAACCAAATTGTGGCGGGATAGCCCGCGCACTTTTCCGCACTAGTGCGAAAACAATACATTGCGTGCCTAAAAGCGGTGGGATAAGAGCGGGTTTGTAAATAAGTGTATTGAAAAAATATTATTCTGGTCGCTACTTGAACGCCGTAAATATAGCATCAAAGACACCGCCTGTCCACCCTTGCACTCGAAACGAAAACTTCAAAGGCCGTGTTTATTGAGACGCGGCGCGTTGGGCGTTTAGTCGTACATTGCAGAAGCGGGCCGCGTCATCGCTCGCGCAAACACAAACAATATGTGGTAATGTACGACGGACCGCCCGATGCGCCGCGTTTCCGTAATCTAGCACAAAGGGTTTGGTTTGGCGCCGCGTTACAAGATTCAAGCGATTTTTTTTTAAGTGGTCAGGCAGAAATAACCGCGATAGTACGTATGACTACTTTCTTTATTCCGTGGTATGCTATAACTCTAACATAGGTACATAAACAAATTAATGATCTAACATGGGTAAGTATATGTTTTGTATCTATTAGTGAAATGCTGGCGCGATATTCGCAACAATTCAATGGCATTCTTTTTATAGAGGCATCTACCTACTCTACTTGTGAGTGATAATTTCGACATTCCAAACAACGACTCCGTGGCGCAACGGTAGCGCGTCTGACTCCAGATCAGAAGGTTGCGTGTTCAAATCACGTCGGGGTCAAGTGCGTCTTTTTACTTTTTTTTTAATTTTCGTTTATTTTTACTATCATAGATCATCCAGATGTAAACGCTGAATGCAACACATTGCACGGTTTTTTTGTCATCGTTACCACTATATCATAGGTTCACAATTGGAATAAATTGTAGCCTGTGGTACATCTCAAGGGAGCCTGCTGTAGAAACTTAAAGATTCTGTACTTTTTGTTCTTATGTATGACCATACATTAGGCAAGGCAATATATAGGGTGACTGGTAATTAGTGAACGATACTTAAACACGAGATTGCAGCCATGATAACAAACAACTGTGAAATCGCGAAAAACATCATCCTAGTTCAGTACATTTTAACCAGTTAGGCGAGCATAAATGTACTGAACTTGGCTGACGTTTTTCGCGATTTCAGATTTGGTCCCATAGTAAAAGTTGTTTGTTATTATGACTACAATCACGTGTTTAAGTATCGTTCACTAATTATTACCAGTCACCCTATATATATTATTATGTATAAAAGAAAATCGGTTTAGTTACATTTTATAACACAAGAACAGCTGAACCGATTTGGCTGAAAATTGGTAGGGAGGTAGCAGAGAACCAGGAAACGGACATAGGATAATTTTTATCCCGTTAAACAAAAAAAAAAAAATAATCCAAAACAAAAAAGAAAATGTATTGTAACTTTTATTCAGCTCAAAAATACCTATGTAACGATATAACACACATAGCTATAGGAAGGTGGGCCCAGATTTCATGGAAACCTTGGCATCAGAGAGAAAACCGATCTTTAGGAAATTAAAATAAATGTGATCCTTTAATTTTTTTAGTAATGATAAACAGTCCATTGTTTTGTTTTCGGGTACCTGGGCAAAGATATTAGAAAAAGGACAATGAACTTCTTCGCAATTTTATCTGGCGTCTATTAAGTAATATGTGATTTCTGTGTTTGAGATATGACCATAAATAAAACAAATTCATAATTTCATCTCAATTATATTAATTTAATTAATAAGAGAACATAGACAGCATTTGCCGTAAGGTACAACCATAAACGGAGTCCCATACATAAGGGAACTAGCCGAAACACTTGTAATACTAGTTATAACGGATTACGAATGACATCACAAATAGACTGGACATACACCAGCGACAAAAAAAATATACAAATACCTTTTATTTTTTTTTATTCGCTGGTACCATAGTCTATGGCATAGCCTATCACATCCGTTGCCAAGTGATTCACATTTTATTATATGAAAATGTCTTCGGCATATTCTTAATAAGAAAATGTGTAACTCACATGATAAGTCATGATTGGCAACGAATACTTTGCGAGTTGGTTTGTAACAAAAAAATGTTTGGTTTTTAATCTCTTAAATAGATGCTTACCACAATTATTATTATTTATTTTTTTGACGAAATGCATCTTACAGACATATAATGAGACCTATGTTTAGATAATTTTGGTAAGAGATAATGTTTCAAAAGGCATGTTACAAACCAACACACAATACATCAATTAGATTAAAAAAAAAAAACAATTGCACTGCAATATTTAAACAACACAAGCCAAATGTGAGAATTTTCAATTAGACAACCCATAGGCGGAGTTATCAACCTAACATCCGAGCCTACAATTCAAATCTTCTAAAATCCTCCAATTCTGACCTACGGGCGACTAAACGTAGATTTAATATATCACATAAATATATACACAAACTGTAAAGCGTCTGTTTCACAGCTAAGTCAAGTTTACTATTTGAAAATTGTTAATACTATTATTACAATGAAAACCAGGATTAGTCGCAACACTTTTGACTTTCCTATCGAATCTGTTTCCAACTGTGTTAGGTGGTACGTCAGAATATGACTTCGATGCAAACTCGAAAATGTAGAGAAAACCTCAGCATTTAATTTTAGTGTTTAGTACATCCATTCATCTCAAAATTGCAATAACTCGCACATTGCTAGATCACTAAATCTTTGTTAAATAGTCTATTTTTTCTAAAAACGTTGAATAGATATCCAGAAAATGAAAAAAAAAAAATTGTTAGCTATATGTATTTGTGTTTACCCTTGGCTGTTGAAGTGCATAAAAACCAAAGCTGCAACATATCTATGAAATCTAGTGTTAGGAATCTCTTTAGAGAAGTCATTATGAAAAATACTATCTAGAAAGAGCATTAATTTTATTATTTAAACCTATCTAAAAGAAAGAGAAAACATGGACACACTATTATTTTAACAATTGCACTAAAATTTACACAAGATTCCTAAAAGGTAAAATTTCACGAGCGTGTCAATGCCATTATTCTGTTGTTTAAAAGAGATGCCATTAGTCCTAGTATAGCTCAGTCTCTTTCTTACAATGGCTTTAACACGTCATAGTTCATGTCTCGATATTATATTATGTATAAAAAAAAAGTGTGTAAATGTAGTTAGGAACTAAGTTATGTTAATTTTAAGGCCTAAATACACATAGCTGGTACAAAAGTATGAAAATAGCTTGCATGCTAGTGAGCCACAAGTTCTGATTGGTGGAGATCACAATGATATGCATGCTATTTGCATGCTTTTGTGCCAGCTACAGGCTTGTGTATTTCGGTCTTTTGACTTTACAGTGCGGGTAAATAATTAGGTGCATATTGCCAAATATATTAGGTGTAATATTGCCACGTGTTCCCGGCTACGAACAGGATTCACATGACAAATCCCAGTAACATTCTAGTTTAGCAGTACCAGTATTATTTTTATTGTATTAACTGTTAATTCGGAGTGGACCGACTTAATAACATAGGCAATAAGAGTGAAGGCGACACATACATTCATACTTAAATATTATTGCACAGTTGAAATGGCCATTTATTTGCCTGCGTTCATGTTCGTACAATAAGTTATACTAATCAGCAAATAACACAAAAAAAACTTTTTTTTTAATAACAGCATCAAAATTGGTTATTAAATGAAGCAGAAATCAGCATTTGAAATATTGGTATGAGGAGGACTGGGGGCGTGGGGGGAATATTTCGCTATCTCTTTTATTAACACGTAACCTAACGGCGGTGACGTCACATTTCAATTATATATTTTATTACTTTACAGTTTCCCCTTCTACCAGAATTGAACGCTTTCGAAAATTCTTTTTGTTGGATAAAGGTATATTATGATACAAATGTAAATAAAATAAGTCAGCTACCCGAGATTCTCGGCGCTGAGATGAGTGTGATTATCCGAACTCAACCCCAAAGCGTTTACCAGCAATCAGACGGACGATTTTCTGACTAAAACTTTTAACATCATAGTCTATGATAGTCCATGATATATGAGACAAATAAATGGGTTAAACATACGCGGTTAACTTTACCTATAAGTATTGATTTTCCGGATCCAAATCGGAAAGTGTTTAAAGGTCGTGGCGTTTGGTGACCGTGTGTTATAAAAATCAGTGGTGTGGATGGAGTTAAAATTTCTCTTTAGCAACCCAAAGTATTAGCATAAGAATACCTCGATACTGCAAATACGTATTTAAAACCCAGTCACTATATGAGTGCCTTAGTGCAATCTTTAAAAATACAAACTCTAATTATAAGTTTGATTGCTAAATAAAAATTACGAATCACATGTGTGAAATATTATATATAATAAGATTAATTAGCGGTCCCGAGAGAGGGTATCCAGTCCGAAAACTAGCTTTTCATTTGAATAAAAAAATGAGATACCGATTGTAGCGCTACTGGGTTCAATTGTATATTCAAATAAACTACAAATAAAGTTGTATATGTTACCGGCAATCTATATGATCCGGTATTCTATACAATACCTAAGCAATGTTTAGAATAGGGTTTAAAGTAATGCTTTTATTTTCAGGTGTTGTTAAAAAATAATAACTCTAACCTATCCTGTCCGTGTCAGGGTGCCCTTAAATTACATCACCTCCTCCCTGCTTTCGTCTTTTATACACATTACCGGCTGCGCATTCGGTATTGTATATAATACCTGAATTATACAGATTGCTGGTAACATTTATAGAGATTTAATTAAAAATATTTATTTCGATGTTTGTTTTCTGGCATCCCTATAGAGTTCAGTACTAAGGCTCACAGAGCTACCTTATTGCTTATTGAATTGAATACACAATAGTTTGAAGCAATTTTAAAAACTTTTGTCCTACTAACCTATTTTGCTGAGCATATTGGCCGTTTTGCGCGCATGTGATGGATACTTTCCTAGTTTGTCTTCGAATTTCTTTCTTTTTCTGGACTGTTAACCCCAAGCGGACACCGGTGTCCGCACACCTATTGTCTTTCTATTATGTCTCTAATTACGGTATTCAAACGGTTGCTCATAAAGAAATCTTTCTTTTTTTTCCAATTTAGTAGTTTAATAGCCTCAACAGCCGAATTGATTTCATACGAGAAGACCATGGCCGGGATTAAGTAAGATATCAAAGGCGACGTGTTTTAACACGTCTTTTGCTAATTAATGTCAAGCGAGCGATCGAGCGAGAAAAGACACACTCTATATAGCTCCATCCTTCAACAATTAAATTTAGGTCGATAGCTCGTGGTAGAGCCTAAGATATTTTTTTATACCGATAGTATGTTTCCTTACAAAAAAAAAACATTCATTTCTGACGCGGGCAGAGTCGCAAGTAAACGTTAGTTTTTAATAATTGCTTCAACTTATTAAAAAAAAAAGCTTATTTAATGTCACTGTAATCTAAAGTTGACAATTAGTATTGCATATATCAGAAAATGCTTCAAAATAGTTTCATTAACACTACAAATGTTAATGTGCAAATGTATAATCTAAAAATCTTATATGGAAAGTGGTTACCCTCTGGTTTCCAATTACTAATCATTTTTATTATTCGCCAACTACTTTTACGACTACCCGTATTAACAATATCCCCTCCAGTGGTAACAATTTGGGTTACAAGATGGTTCGAGACACAGTTACTGTGCCCTTGGAAAAGGGCAACTGAAGGAACACCTCTCTCCTCCCTCCTCCACCCTCTCGCGCCAACAGTGTAGGCGTTTTTTTTTTCCCTTCGATGTAATGTTGAACGTACATTTTTCTTTCGGCACTACATTAGAATACAAACATCGATTAGGTCTTGAGAAACCAGAAGACAGTGTTATTAACTCTATGGATCGGGACATATTCTTAATTCAAATACCATTCAAAGTCGTGTACACATTTATTTTCGAAACATACATTTTTAGGACCCTTTTATTCATTTACAGATCATTTTGTAACTGATATACATTATAAAAAGCATTTTTTTAAAATCTCGTCTATACCTTTAATCCAAGATACAACTAGCAAATATAGAAATAAGTCATAAAGTGATACTTTTAATTTCTATTTTTTAGCTTCAAGATTTTTAATATGAATAAAAGGGTAAATCAAATCAATTTTAAAATCTATGTTAGATCTATAATCATCAAACATCATTGGTTAGTATTTCAAAACGTAAATATTTAAAAGAAAATCACAGTGATTACAACTAGATTGTCTTTGTGCCAAATTAACACTATTTGATTACACTGTTGGTACCACTAGCCCAGTGTCGGGCAAAACGGGCCATGTTTAGGCAAAATGGCCTATTTGCGGGCAAAACAGCAATTTACCGGGTAAGCTGCGCTTTTTATATGACGTATCTCGTAGGCATAGGTTGGCTAAGTTATAATTTTGGTAAGATTTTTCCCCGATACTAGCTGTTTTAGAATTAAATCAAGTTCCATTCTTGCGAGTTTCACATTGACTCTAATTTTAGAATTAAATTAGATTCGATTCAAAACTCGTAAGTTACGGGATCCTGCGATCATTTTTTTAATTTAATTACAGCCTTAATTAATTCCGGCCAGCGGTATTTTGATGGCTGTACCCAATATTTTATAACAGTCTAATTTTAAGTCAACCAGCCATCGTAAGATTCGCTCACACATATTTTGTACGATTTTCGATCTAGTATCTTCCCAAACATTCGCAAGTGATGCTACGAAATCCAGTCATAGTTGCCAGTTCTACCATTTAATGCAAATTCACAATATTTTCCGAGTTATGAATAGCCGCAATCTAACATCGAGTTGTTGAGCTATTCCGAGGAACGAAGCTTCTACAAGTGACAAGTAAGTCACGTAATGGTGAGTCCAGCTCAACGCACGAGCGAGTTGTTGAGCTACATAGGATGCGTAGTTCGGTGATGAGCGTGTTGTCGCGTAGACGTGAGTGTGGTGGGCTGGTGATGTATCACAAGTTCTGCCAGGTGGTGGTGACGAGCACGTTGGTGTCGAGCGCGCGCGCGATGCGCTCGTGCAGGCCGTGCGCCAGCCACTGCATGCGCAGCGCCGCGTAGCGCGCCGCGCACAGGTGCAGCGGGTTGCCGCGACGGAGACCCTGAATAAACAACCATTACTTATTTTGTGTCTTAATATAGTACTATAGCCATCCTGACCGACTTTTAGCCTTGATGGTTAATATCTGTGGAAACTAGAGGTGTAAGTGCTGCATTTGTAACGCAAGGTATAAAACGAAAAATACCGTATAATACGGTATTATACCATTTGCTACGGGATTTTATATATAAATCGATTGTTTCTATATTTTTTAAGTAAATTATTTAAGTAATTATTAAAATACTGAATACGGTGGAAATGCACAGAAATAAAACATGAAATGGTATTTTAAATTTGTATTATTTATATATTACAGAAAAGTAGTACTGGGCGTTTCATTCAGGAACGGCTCTTCTATGAAAAACGAACGAACTGTATTGCGGTTAGCCAACATTACGTTGTTAAAAAAACTTGAAACTATCACAATTGCTTTAAAAGAACTGACTAATTGATCTATTACCATTAGATACTCTAATGGTAATAGATCAATAAGAACTGGTTTTGTTAGCTTCAGTTGACTGATGAAGGTCAAGCGTTCGTTTTATTTGTTTTGAAATTTAAAATCAATTGACATCAGAAACGCGCGCGCGTAAAAGAAGTTCAACCAAAATGGCCGTCGTTGTTATGGTTATGCGCAGATTCCCCCCCCCCCCCCCACTTCGATTGTAACCCAAAAATCTGTTACCTACTGCGCATTCAAGGTTAATTGCCATTATGGTTCAACTTATATTCCGCGCAAAATAAACTTCATTTTTTTATGTACCGTTTCTTAGAACTGTTCTTTTTTTTAAAAGACTGGTTTCGTTCTACGAAAAACCCGAAACGACCCAGTACTACAAAAAAGTATCACGTCAATGCGCAAGCGAGATCGAGACGACACTACACGGCGTGAACACAGCGCGTTGGAACATGTCTTAACGTGTCGACGGCGACGAATGTAACGTTGAGCCGCGGGCGAGCCGATCACGCGGTAAATCGTACCTACTGTGCGGTACATTTAAATATTAAACAAACACAATAATGAAAATTAGACGGAAATATAATATTGTAATACTTAATATCTGTGAAGTTTAATTACTAAGTAATCATTAAATTAGTTATTCTAAAATATAGAATAGAATCGAAAGTTAAAATATATTTAATTTATTAAACTAGAACTCTTCGTAATATCGCAGGATTTTAAAAAGTCAATAAAAAAATAAAATACACAAAATACCAATAATACCGTAAGTTATAATAAAATACCGGCTTAATACATAGCCTTTTGGTATTATACGGTATTTTTACAACACTAGTGGAAACTAATCATCAGCGCAGGAGGTACTATAGCTTATCATCATCATCATCATTTATTTATTCATAACAATAAACATTGTGTTGAATATTACATAATTTCATAATAATGTTAAAATTGAATTGGCACATGCTTGCAAAAAAGAAAATAATAGAAATAAAATTGAAATAATATAAAATATTGAGAAAGTGTTTAAAAATATGTCTATAAATAAATCAAATGTCAAAATTTCAGATATAATGTCAAATGATTACCAAAGTCAAAGTATTATCAATGTCAAAATTTAATAGGTACAGTTAAAAGCGTCTCCAATATGTAATATTTTATGAGTATTTATTTTATATCATTTGACATGAAATCTGATACTGAGTATAAACATTTTTCCAACAAGAAGGTTTTTAATTTATGTTTAAATAAGTGAGGGCTATATATTAATAATTTTAAATCAGTTGGTAACCGATTAAACAACTCAACTGCTTGGTACCCGGAGCAATGCCTAGCTACGTTAAAATTGGGTGTCGTCTTGTGTTTAACCTTCCTTCTGATGCTTTCTCTTACCTTACGTTCCTCTTGAGATTCATATTGATGAATGTACTTGGCAAAGTGACTAAGGATAACTAATATATATAAACTTGGTAGTGTTAAATTTTTTAGTTCTTTAAAATGCTCTCTGCATGAGTCTCTTTGTGAGATTCTTACTATAGAATTAGTAGACTTCTTTGATTTTATTGTCTTTGGTAATACAGAGTAGACGAGTTGGTTTGTAGGTCTTTGACAGTCAAAAGATCGAGAAGCTGATCACCTGTCTTACCAGTTTATCGTGTTATTCAATAAATCGTAAAAGTCAGACTATCAAGACAAGGCAGTTGCTCCATATAAAATATTCAGTTATATCTAGATCCACTGAAATCTGACTCGAACGTGGCTGGGATTGCCTTAGCCAGGAATATCAATAATAATATAATAAACCTTTATTGAAGGATGTGCCACTAAATACAAGAAAAAATTAAACTAGACGGTATTACTACCGTTTTTTTTTTTAATCGAATACGTGAGAAAAGTGTGATAACTGCTGTTTCAAATTACCTAGATGTTAAACTTTTTACACTAGCGTGCTCGTATTATTTTGTCACAGCCACCACAGTCACGCATGAGGTTCACAATCCCAGGGCTAAGCAAATGATGCCTTACCTGATCAGTCTCTCCATAAGTGTCAAGGTAAGGCGCCGGCAGTTTGGCTCCGCGTGCGGGAGCGGCCAGTAGCAACAGCTCACACTCCCGCACTCGCATGAACACGCCGGCGCCTCCGCCGCACGACACGCAGTGGGCCACGACGGCGCCCACGCGTTGGACTTCACTGCCGCGACCCGTCTAATGAAAGAAACAAATAATAGTTGAGTAATGTATATATATTAAACAAATAATAGATGTCCTAAGTTGACTTGCACGATTACTGACTAAGTCTTGTACTAACTGGACAGATCCACTCAAATCTGTATTCTGTTCCTCTGGTAGTATGAGTAGATACTTAATGCGGCCAACCCAAATGTCTTTAGTAGTGTTGGACGAATCATTGAGCTCTTTACATTCCAAGTTGTTGAACAGAGTTGAGCTATACACCGATAAATTTTGGTCGTTTTAATTCCGCGGAGGGTCGATTCGGTACATGAAATACTATCGATTTGTAAAGAGAAAATTAAAAATAATATATTTTTTTAAACTCAAATAAATTTACGCATGTATGAAATTAATTTCTTTAAGAAAACGTCAGCTGAGCGAGGCCAAGGAACTGTAGGTAGTTAGTACGCAACGACCGACAAGTACCTACAAGGTCATTGACTTGTTTACTTAAAGAAATTAATTTCGTCCATGTTTTGAAGAAAAGTACTTTTTTTTTTAATTTTTTCTTTACTAATCAATAGTATTTTATGTACCGAATCGACCCTCCGCGGGATTAAAACGACTAAAATTTAACGGTGTATAATAACTGTCAAATATTTTTTTTAAATAATATAAACTAGGGCTTGACTGCGATTGCAGTCTTACCATCAGGTGAGATTTCACCTGATGGTAAGCAGTATTGAAATCGTTGATGGTTAAACGCACTAGTTTATTAAGAACCTGTTCACTCTAGCCTTGAAGACGTCTAAATTATAATCGATCGAAAGACCGCAGCAGGCAAATTGTTCCAGTCCTTCGATGTACGCGGTATAAGCAGTAGTTATTATATTAGATGTTTTTAGTAGTGACATCAAATCTGAGGTTAATTCGCAAATTCAAGATAAGCAAATTAATAAAATCTAAATCATTTTAATCTTAATGAGCTTGCGATTAGCATTACATTTTGAGATAATCGTAAAATATTATAATGTATTATGTAGTCCTAAAGCAAAATAAAATTTAAAACTCACCTTTGGTATATCAGCTTGACAGCAATAGCTCTGCGAGCACAGAATCTGTCCGCACACCAGACACATAGTAGGCTTCTTACTGTCCTCCCTTTCCGAATTAGGACACGAGAATTCCGACACCAAATTCATCAGTTCTGAGAAATCATCAGGCAATTTGATCAATCTTGGTGGTTCTTTGGGTTCAGTCACTACATGAGGGGGTATTTCACCGCTGAACCATTCAGTTGATAGTGCAACCCATTCAGAAATCTTCTTCTTAGCTGAAGGAGTATCCACAAGTTCTTTGAATGTCTTCGGCATATCTAAGTAACCACACATGCTTTCCCATGTGTCTCCTTTGACAACTGCTAGTTCCGATGGGGGATTTATGTCACTCAAGAAGTGATAGAACAAACAGCAACAGCGGAGGAAAGTGTGGCATTGTTTTTTGATCTTCTGCCATACTTCGACCGGGTTCAAGTTGTCCTCTAGAACCCCTTTGCGGAGCTCCTTCATGAATGGCAGTAAGTTCTCTAAGTCCGGGTTTTTGAAGTCTTCTTGTCCTTCCATTGGCTGGCTCTTGCATTTGGTGACATCTGTGACCAGTAGCGCTCTAGCTAGGGTAGCTCTAAAGCATTGTAGAGTGATCTGTTTGGCTAGATTTGTTGGCCTGGCTGGACCTGCGACTTTGCAGAATAACGCAGGAGCAGTGAGTACTAAGGAGACGAGAGTTCCAAATGGCTCATGAGTCAATGGAGAGGTGCTTTCTAAAGTATTCAAGGTACTTAAGGCGTGGTGTGACAGGTGTTTAGGTGAAGACCATACGGCTGGTAGCGATGCTGCTAGTCGGATCAGTGCTTGTAAGGTGTCTCTGTGTCTGGCAGGGAGGTCTCCTAATAATGGTCGTTTTTCTGCTTTTAATACGGCGTTTGTGCTGAAGATTGTGTATGAGGTGGCACGGTAGAGAGCGGCACTTGATACCATGCCTCCGTATTCTGAGATCGGTAGAATCTGTGGGAAGAAATATTGAACAATCGAATGAATTTGTTCAGTTCAGATGTCGGCTTCAAAAGAGCGAGTTACAGACGTTCACGATTTCCTGATAAATAACAAACAATTTGATTGTCGGGTAGAACCTTCCTGAAAATTGTGAAACTACGATTTATAGTAAACGTCGTCAAACTGTTAATCATGATAATTTGTTTAAATTATAATTGCTATCTACCTAAAATTTGAAACAAATAAACATTTTATTTTTGAACTCTAGCCTAGCTGTGGGTATAAATTTCCGTTAAATCATACTCACATTAGCGAAATCCTCAATCAACGCCTTAGTCAAATCATTGTACGGCGGAATCTCCCCTTCAAAGTGCACCAAGAAATCCTGCTTCAGTAAATTCTCTGCATGAGTAGACACGTAGACCTCCGTCTCATCAGCTGACTCGCCATCTTCCATATCAGAAGACATTGCCCCCACACTCCTGGCGCGGGCTTGGCAGTGCATCTCTTCGCAGAACTCCGTACATATGTGCAAAGCTTCAGAACTCACTTGGTGTTTGAGTTTGAGAATCATATTAACAGATTCGTTATAGGTTTCTTCAGTGAGTGGTGGTGGGGTGCCGATGGGCATGGACGGCGCGGGCAGGAGGGGGAGGGCGGTGTTACAGAGACGTTCACAGAGAGGACAGAGGTATTCTTTCTTTTCAACGTCGAAGGCAGCTGGTTGGCGGCCGCGATAGGGTCTGAGGGAAGAAAGATTTGTTATAGAATTTCTTTTATGTAATCAGAATTTTGTCAAGGTATCAAGAACAAGAGATCGTGGGCAAGATATGCTTTCTTACATCGTAAATGCATACGAAGTTTTAAAAATGAATTACGAAAAATTCTAAGGATTATCTTTCCTTAGAATTGTTTTAAAACTGCCTCAAATATTCTAAACGGCTAATAAGTTAGTACATGAGATGAGAATTTGTTCAAAAGACGCTTTCCAAAATTCTGGCTGATCATTTTATTTTTTAGGAAAAAAATAGTTTATAATGTAACATAATACATTACACGTCTCAAGTGTATTATTATTTACATACATTATTAATTCATATTATATGTAAATAAATTCCTATTTCCCGTGCTCAAATCATCACGCTTGAACGACTGGACCAACTTCGTTAAATCTTTTTATTTTATTCCAAGACCATCGGCATAGCAGTCAGTGCCATTAACCACTGGACCAACAGGCTTGTGAACTGAATAAGATGCAAGTTGTGACCTCCTGTTCTCCTTGTCCTGCACGTTGTCGACGTAGTTCCTCCAGCAGGCGGCGTGCAGCGCGTGTCCGCAGCTGGACACGTGCGGCTGCAGGCCCAGGCCGGCCGGCAGCCAGCTGGCGCGCCACTGCTCCGGGATGCGGCCGCAGCCGCCGCGACGCAGGCGGTTCAGTACTGACCTCCTGTTCTCCTTGTCCTGCACATTGTCGACGTAGTTCCTCCAGCAGGCGGCGTGCAGCGCGTGTCCGCAGCTGGACACGTGCGGCTGCAGGCCCAGGCCGGCTGGCAGCCAGCTGGCGCGCCACTGCTCCGGGATGCGGCCGCAGCCGCCGCGACGCAGGCGGTTCAGTACTGACCTCCTGTTCTCCTTGTCCTGCACGTTGTCGACGTAGTTCCTCCAGCAGGCGGCGTGCAGCGCGTGTCCGCAGCTGGACACGTGCGGCTGCAGGCCCAGGCCGGCCGGCAGCCAGCTGGCGCGCCACTGCTCCGGGATGCGGCCGCAGCCGCCGCGACGCAGGCGGTTCAGTACTGACCTCCTGTTCTCCTTGTCCTGCACGTTGTCGACGTAGTTCCTCCAGCAGGCGGCGTGCAGCGCGTGTCCGCAGCTGGACACGTGCGGCTGCAGGCCCAGGCCGGCCGGCAGCCAGCTGGCGCGATACTGCTCCGGGATGCGGCCGCAGCCGCCGCGACGCAGGCGGTTCAGTACTGACCTCCTGTTCTCCTTGTCCTGCACGTTGTCGACGTAGTTCCTCCAGCAGGCGGCGTGCAGCGCGTGTCCGCAGCTGGACACGTGCGGCTGCAGGCCCAGGCCGGCCGGCAGCCAGCTGGCGCGCCACTGCTCCGGGATGCGGCCGCAGCCGCCGCGACGCAGGCGGTTCAGTACTGACCTCCTGTTCTCCTTGTCCTGCACGTTGTCGACGTAGTTCCTCCAGCAGGCGGCGTGCAGCGCGTGTCCGCAGCTGGACACGTGCGGCTGCAGGCCCAGGCCGGCCGGCAGCCAGCTGGCGCGCCACTGCTCCGGGATGCGGCCGCAGCCGCCGCGACGCAGGCGGTTCAGTACTGACCTCCTGTTCTCCTTGTCCTGCACGTTGTCGACGTAGTTCCTCCAGCAGGCGGCGTGCAGCGCGTGTCCGCAGCTGGACACGTGCGGCTGCAGGCCCAGGCCGGCCGGCAGCCAGCTGGCGCGCCACTGCTCCGGGATGCGGCCGCAGCCGCCGCGACGCAGGCGGTTCAGTACTGACCTCCTGTTCTCCTTGTCCTGCACGTTGTCGACGTAGTTCCTCCAGCAGGCGGCGTGCAGGGCGTGTCCGCAGCTGGACACGTGCGGCTGCAGGCCCAGGCCGGCCGGCAGCCAGCTGGCGCGCCACTGCTCCGGGATGCGGCCGCAGCCGCCGCGACGCAGGCGGTTCAGTACTGACCTCCTGTTCTCCTTGTCCTGCACGTTGTCGACGTAGTTCCTCCAGCAGGCGGCGTGCAGCGCGTGTCCGCAGCTGGACACGTGCGGCTGCAGGCCCAGGCCGGCCGGCAGCCAGCTGGCGCGCCACTGCTCCGGGATGCGGCCGCAGCCGCCGCGACGCAGGCGGTTCAGTACTGACCTCCTGTTCTCCTTGTCCTGCACGTTGTCGACGTAGTTCCTCCAGCAGGCGGCGTGCAGCGCGTGTCCGCAGCTGGACACGTGCGGCTGCAGGCCCAGGCCGGCCGGCAGCCAGCTGGCGCGCCACTGCTCCGGGATGCGGCCGCAGCCGCCGCGACGCAGGCGGTTCAGTACTGACCTCCTGTTCTCCTTGTCCTGCACGTTGTCGACGTAGTTCCTCCAGCAGGCGGCGTGCAGCGCGTGTCCGCAGCTGGACACGTGCGGCTGCAGGCCCAGGCCGGCCGGCAGCCAGCTGGCGCGCCACTGCTCCGGGATGCGGCCGCAGCCGCCGCGACGCAGGCGGTTCAGTACGCTGGATTGTTGCACGAATGCGACTAGGACTAGTGGTTCGGTTTTGATATCGACGCGAGCCTGTGGGATGATAAACCGTAGTTTAATAAAGTTCCGTACCGAAGAGATGAGCTCATTTATCGAGTCATCATCATCATCATCATCATCATCATCATCAGCCTTTTAATGTTACCACTGCTGGGACACAGGCATCCTCTCTAAGAGAGGGAATGGGCCGTAATCCACCACGCGGGCCCAGTGCGGGTTGGTGGATGTCACATGTCTTCGAATTTTTGGTTCTAGGACATGCCGGTTTCCTCACGATGTTTTCCTTCACCGTTTACTATCGATCGACTATGGTTTATTTATCGAGTATAGTCTAGCAATATGTACCTCTTCCTGACACATGATGCACACGCGAGGAGGCTCGGGCACTCCTCCGCCCCACACGCCCAACGCCGCGCCGCAGTACAGCGGTCGCAACTCTTCTTCTTCTGCAGTTACCTGTTGTATAAGATAAGATATTTAGATGTTGTACACACTAGACATTACTCCTATGTCATGGGCGTCTTCACGAATATGTAAACTCAAATACACAAAACACCCAGACCCGGAACAACTGTCTGTAGGCCATACAAATATTTGTACCGTGTAGAAATCGCACCCGCGACCCGCGCAGCAGCGAATCGCTCAACTACTGCGCTAACCGTTCTTTGGAGATTGTTTGAGAAGACACCAGTTGTGTCAATAAGAACACATATTTATTTTAAACTAAGCAGTTTGCCAAATAATTATATCATGGGAACCAGTATGTTCTGTGTCATAATTATAGACTTATTTTATATTGCAAGGCCTCCCTTTCTCCCTTCCAACCTCTCTGTCTTGGGCGATCTTTGGTCAAGTTTTGAACATAATCAGATCGTCACACCACCTTCGCCGCGGTCAGAGTCTGTCGATTTATACGCCATAATAAAAAAGAACACTATTTAGTATTTAGGCGAAGATCTAGCTTTTTTATATTTACGTGGGAAATTCTCAATGATTTCTCCCGCTGCGGGTGGAGCAAGAGAGAGTGCCAGACTTTTCTTAGAATCCAGTGTTTCTTCAGTTGCCCTTTGCGAGGGCAATCGTTAGCCCTGGCAGGTATCAGCCTTATCTGGCCCCGTCAATGTATTCATAAAGTATGAAATTAAAATGCCATTAAAGAGATGACTCAGCGTATTAAACCCTCAAACCAACAAAACAAGATAAACGTTTTTATGCCGTACCTAGTTGTTTCAAATTAAACTTGGAATTCGTCAGTTTATCATTATATCCTACTGGCTGACTCGTATAACGTTCTTCAGCCACATAAATAATAATCAAAGAAACAAAAATAAAGTGGAAAAAAATCCATAAATGGGAGGTTTAAGGGTATAAATAGCCTACGACCTATTCTCACACCTACCAAATAAACATTTAAAAAAAAAAAGGTCAAAACGTTTAGAAAGAGTTCGATAACAAACACTGTGACACAAGATTTTTATTTATTAGAAGACTAGCTTACCCGGAATACTTCGTACTGCCTGATAAGGATAACGCAGTCTACGGGCATTGCCAGAACCAGCATTATTTATTTTAAAATTGTTTTTTTATTATAGATTGCGTGTGCGATGAATTCAGATTTTTTTGTCGTGAATTTTTCCAGATTTTCTCATCGTTTAAACCTTCCCTGAGGTAGAACGAATATTTCAAGACCAAAATTAACCAAATCGGTCCAGCCGTTCTCGAGTTTTAGCGAAACTAACGAACAGCTATTCATTTTTCTCGATCTTTATTAGCCAAGCAGTCTGTCAGTATTAATGATATTAACATAATTATTACATTTATTTAGTTTCTAGTGATTGATTGACGATTTCAAGTCTCATTTCGTTAGTTAGGAAGTTAAAACTGGAAAAGAAACTAAACAGCAGTGAAATGTTAACATAAAACAAATGAAAAAATAAAACCAAATGTATCAATAAGCAAAAAGAGACATGTGACCCCGACGTGATTTGAACACGCAACCTTCTGATCTGGAGTCAGACGCGCTACCGTTGCGCCACGGAGTCGTTGCGAGTAGACCTCGAAATAAACAATATATCTTTTCAGGCTGAGAAAGAAAACTATAACCTTCTTATACATGGATACGGATAAGGTGTCCAGAACAAAACGTGTTAAGAAATAATGTCTTTCTATGATTGAAACACCAATAATCTTGTGCAAATACAAAATTGTTGACACACCTCGCATTTTGTAAAGTCAGGAAGCGAGATCCAGGTAGTTGTAAAACTTATTACTATTTCCTGGAGAATTGTCAAGACCACGCAAACATCGAAGCTAGAAGATTGGTCCGAGATGTGCGAACCTGGCGGAATGAACGCGAGAGTGGTTTTCGGATTTATCCAACGTGGGCGGTAAAAGGGTAAAAGCCATAAATGTGTTCCACAAATGCCACGAGTGTGACACAGTGATTACATAAAATGTACCATCATTTTAAAGACTGTGTAAAATAAATAAGAAAGTCGATTATTTATTACTTGTTTCTGCCAACGGCTTCGCCCGCGTGAAATTCGGTTTCCCCATACAAACTTCCAATCCCCGTTTGACCCCTTTAGGGGTTGAGTTTCGTAAAATCCGTTCTTAGCGGATGTGATTGATTTAGATGAGTAGTTTGTAGGTGTTATAGTTTCTGAGATTTCGTGATTAATCAGTAAGTGGTATTTCGCTTTTATACACCGTTAAATATTGGTCGTTTTAATCCCGCGGAGGGTCAATTCGGTACAAGAAATCCTATCGATTTGTAAAGATAAAAACGAAAAATTAACACAACAAAAATTTTTTTTAACTCGAATTAATTTACGCATGTACGAAATTGTGATCTTTAAATAAACGTCAGCTGATCGAGGCCAATGAACTGTAGGTAGTTAGTACGCAACATCCGACAAAGCCCTACAAGGTCACTGACTCGTTTACTTAAAGAAATTAATTTTATACATGCGTATATTAATTCGAGTTTTAGAAAAAAATACTTTATTTTTATGATAGTGTTTCATGTACCCAGTCGACCCTCCACGGGATTAAAAAGACTAAAATTTAACGGTGTTTATATAAATTAATATTCCGCTTATTCATTCTGGAACATAGTATTTGATTATACAAAGTGCAATTGAAGTCGTGGGCATTATTTTACACTAAGACTCTCCTCGCGATACTAATTGCATTAAGCCTACTATTACGCAAATCAAAAATTTATCAAACAGGTGCGACTTGCGCATCGCGATAGCGAATGCTACTGTAAGTACCTACGCCGTTCACGTCATTCATTTCCCCCCCCCCCAACTCAGCTGTCATAGGTAGCTTACGAATTTGATTCCTAATACGAATTCACTTTCTATTCATACTTAGCCGACTTAGGACGATCAAAAGTTCAAAACTTTAAACAAAAACAAAATGTTTACATTTGCAAAATTAATTTCCTGTAGATAGTTTTGGCGTATTTACAAAGTTGAAAAGTTTTACATAGTATTTACTTACCTAACTTACTAACTAGCATTTTAAAAGATGCTCAAAATGTCCGTTTGCGAACATAAATTAAAATCATTTATATAGTTGATTTGTGTACCAAGCCTGCACATTACGTGGTCGAGGCACTGTGTTCACAAATCGTCCACCACTTAATACACTGAATAGTCCACAAACAATGAACTGCAAGTTCTGTAAACGCGAGGCGCGTGCTCCCATTACGTCAGGGGATCGATCGTAAAACACACGATTGAAGCACTTGCGCAATCGTTATGACACTGATTTGGGGAGGCCCCGCGCGGGGGTGATACACGTATTTTTACTAGTGAGGGAGCGGGAAGTAGATAGTTCGGGGTGGGCGGTATGCCTTTTAGCCTATTGTTATTGCTACTTGTAAGGAAATGTCGGCCGGCCGCAAGAACTAGGTATTAGTATTATTTGATGTTTGTTTATATTTAGTCCCGTGCTGTACTGCGCTTTAAGATTTTGATACTTCACGACTTTTGGCGTTTAAGAAGTATTTTTTTTATTACTTTTTGTGTTTATTTTATATTCAGCCTTTTACAATATGACTTACTACATTTTTAAGGTTTTCCATACTTGCATTATTAACATTTTTGAATTGCGTAATAGTAGGCCTAACGCACTTAGTATCGTCAAGTATCGTGATGAGTATTCGTGAGTAGCACCTTGGGTAAAAATAATGCCCACTATCTCAATTCCACCCTGTATAACAATAATAAATAGATCAGGGCACCTGAGTGAGGAATCTCCTAACAATACGCGCCGTATCCAGGAGTACTGCTTCTGGATATGGAGCCCTTGATCCAACTGCCCAATCGGAGCCTCCTTAGATGTTAGTTGAGGCTTTTGGCGGTTAAACCATTGGCCGTCTCGACCACATTTCGATTACGGTGGCCAATTTTAACAGAGATTAGCCAAGTACAATTACGTCAATATAATTGAACCACCATAGCGGTCGGCCTTGAATGCGTAGTAACCGATTTTCAATCGAGATGGGGCGCTGCGCGTAACTATAGAAACTGGTTCAACTTATTTGCCGCAAGGGTGTGCGCAAACGCAAGGGGTTTTTTTTTGTCATAGTTCTTATGGACGGTAAATGAATACTCGCGGAGAGAAATATTGGGTGCAGGAGCATCGACGTGCGTAATATATTGGGATCATCAGCCTAGCCACAAAGCGAGAGAGTGAGATACAAGTTCAACCACAGATTATAATGACACTTCCATGAAGCGTCATTATAGCGTCTGTTCACACACTAACAGGCTGTACGAGCGCACCGAGTCACAGGGTGTCACAGCACCTCCGCTTTCAAACTCCGTGTTGCATAACAGTAATTCTTGAAAGAAAAACCCAATAGCACTTTTTGCTCGACCTGGGAGGAATCAAACTCGTCCTGAGTTTGATTACCCACGCTCAATAGTCGCGCCTACGACTAAGAATAAGACCAAAAAACCGTCACGACTAACGGCACAATTACTGCACTATTTTTTATTTAGGTAGGTTCATTGCCATTTTAGCTATAATTTTCTTTTTCATGATTAAAGGTTGTTTTGCAATACATTCTACTCGATCAATCTTTATTCGACTTTCAGTTAATCGACCATATGACTCTCGAAGTAACGTTACGGACCCTCTTAGGACTGACTCATGTCTACACCGTCACCGGCCCACGCTGAAAACAAGCGCTGTGGATTCGTCGCATTTTGCGTGTAGTCACGGCATTATGCTGGGCGTTCGGCCGTTTTGCGCGGACGTGATGCATAATTTTCATAAAGAATATTTATAATTTGTAAAATGTGGAAGTAGTACGTTACCTCAGTAGTGGTCTCCTCGAAAAGCGTGGCGTTGTTAGATATAAAGTTGTTCATCTGCGTCTTCATCTGTGCCATCAGCTTAGCGCGCCGCTCGGCTGCGAGCTTGGCGCGTCGTGACTTTTCCGCTTCTAGAAATTAAAAACAGTATTATTTATGTATGTGATGGTAAGCAATGATGCAATCGTTCATAGTGAAGAGCACTAGAGACTATTCACTTTAGCCTTGAAGACACCGAAATTATAATGTGAGGGGGGGATGACCGCAGCAGGCAAATTATTCCATTCCTTCGATGTTTGCGATATAAACGACCAGGAGAAATGTTAAGTCCGGAATATAGAGGTAGGCCCTCAAAAAAGAATATTGTTTTGATTCCTACTCTTTGAAAACCGCTTTATTTATTATTACCTACCCACCCTAGCTTTGCAAGTTTGTGACAAATCTTTGAAATGGGCAGTTTTTCTCTACTAAAATATGTACATATTTGTGTGTTTTTGAATTTTTAGACAGAAGCGGTGGGTGACTACGTAGACACTTTGTAAAGTTAGGTAGTTGACAACGAACCTGCAGCCTCATCCGATTCAGGTTTCTCTTCCTGATCAGTCTCCATACTGTCACCGTCGCCGATCTCATCATTTTGTCCTAGTAGAGTCCTACGAAATAAAATAGAAATGGTTTTAATATTTTTTTTGTGTGGTGACAATTTGGGGAGACATATGTCCAGCAGAAGTCTTTTGCTTTTTTTCGGCTGAAAAGATGATGATGATCAAATCAAAATTTCTCATAGGCTTACATGGGCACTTATAAAACGGCAAAAGCTAGTGGGCGGTTCCCAATTGATCGATTCATATGGAGAAGAACCGTCAGGAAACTCCATGGTTACTCATCATAGTTTAAAAAAATTATTTAGCATAAGCATTATCAGCTTTTTAATGTTCCCATTGCTGGGACTGAGGCCTCCTCTCTAGAAGAGGGAATCATTATTTATATTAAAATAGTTCAATATTACAGTATAATAGATAAATTATGTAAGGACAGTGTAGACCAGTCAATATTGTACCCAAGAGCACTACAAAAATAATCATAAAAAGTGATAAGAAGTAATCTAAGAATTTGCGGAGTCTACAGTGTTCTCACATTCACATTATAGAAAAGGCTATATAAAAGCAAGAAAAAATTAAAAATTACAACTATCACTACAACAATTACATTATCGGATGATCTAAAATATAAAAAAAAGCATTGTGTCAGGTTTATTTTTATTTTTGTATTGCTTCTCTTAGTAATGTGAATGTGAGAACACTGTAGACTCGGCAAATTCAAGGATTATAATTTTTATTTTACTTTTGGGTACAAAGCTGACCGGTCTACATTGTCCTCTAATATCTATAAATACTGTAATATGGAAATATTGTAGAAACAATCACTTTCTTAAAAAAGTAATCATGGAGTTTCTTGCTGGTTCTTCTTCATAAGAAACGACAAATTGGAATCGTGCGCTAGCTTTTGACGTTTTATACGTGCCCATGTAAACCTATGTGAAATAAAAATATTTATTTTCAGCAGCGATTTCATCTCTGTTGGGTTCCCAACTCAAGTCACACCGGCCATATATACTGACTTCATCTTGTGGAGCACCCATCGCGCGAGGTGGCGGTGCGCGTCGACGCGCGGACTGGCCGCCAGCTGCTGCAGCAGCGCCAGCAGCCCCGCGCGCGCCGCGCTCTCCGCGAACTGCAGGAACTCGTAGTGCCCGCTCTCCTCGTCGCGCAGCGCGTAGCCCATCAGGTGCAAAGCCTGGAACAATCGCGGTGCTGATCATTATTATCCTTAAGTTTATCAACACCGAAACGGATCTTCGACGCCTCATATTGCAGGAAACACACAACTTCCCCGATATTAAACATACTGCATACAAAAGTTGATGGTGGTACAAGTAATAAGCATTAGCGAGTCAATGGCTAGCGCGAATCTATGTCGAAAGACACCCACTGTTATATGGTTCTCCTAAATTTACGATGCAACGTAGCATCGTAAAAATCTGCGAGCTCGCAAGACATACCACAAGACTTTCTACCGCACATTGTATGGTCACCTGAACCTATACTTGGTCGCACGAAATGGCATCACAGCAATTCGCATCGCAGATTTAGTGTCGTATCGTATCACGACACAATTTTATGCGGAAGTGAGAGACCTAACTCAAGCCAGTCAATTTTCTTTAGAAGAATATGGAATTTCCTACTACCAATCAATCAGCATCGTGTTGGCATCTCCTCACCGCGAGACCAACTGAGGCTCTTCCACGGGCGAGCCCTTTCTACTGCGCTCCTTTGAGAGACTCTCAAGTTTGATAACAACCCCTGATCATAGATTATGACGGAAAAGCCAAAGAACTGTGAACCACTCCAATTCCATGCTTGCGTACCAGCTCACCTTATGCACTTGCGTCTCCGAGAACGACCTGGCCCTGAGGTCCAATGCTCTCTCCAGCACAGTCTTCAGCACATGGTGAACTGAGTCACTTTGCAGCAGGTTCGCCAGCAGACGGAATGGAGGCGTAAGCTTCGGCAGATTTGGAGGCGGACAGCATTCAGGCAGGCCTGGAATTGAGAAGATAGAGTATAACATGGGTAATAAAAAATTGGTATAAGGCATGAGGAAGATTAAGACTTATATATTACATTTGGGAAGAATTTTATTTGCATCACTCTTAACTCAAGTTTTTATTAGTTCAACCATTCCCAGAAATATTTTGTAAAGGTTCTTGTTTAGCTTCAAAACGACAATGCTTACAATTTTCACATCATTTGTCAATGGTGACATGGTGGAATGTTGATAAGCGTGAGTATAATTTTTCTGTTTATTTATCGATTTGGCTTTATCAGTTAATTTGTAGTCAGCGGTTTTGATAGTGCAGTGCCTATAGTTCCCCCAAAAGAGGGAATGACGGGCTGAGAAAAGTCACGAGAATCCGCAAAGTGCATAGAGTAGAAAGCCGCTCACAGGTAATACAGATCAGAAATGTTTATTTCATTTAGGCCATTTTTTGTATTTGTATTTCGGGCTGTTATCCGCAACTCCATAACTAAAGTGCGTATTTTGAGTACAAAAAATAAAATCATTTACAAAGACTTTTGAATTTTTTAAATGTCGGTCAGTTAAAAAAAAATAAAGCTATATTGTAGAACTCTATGGGAAAGAACGTCCATGGAGTATCTTATATGTTTAAATCATATTATGAGTTACATAATAATCTTGGTATACATTTTTTGTCACTTCTGTAAAGGAGGCTAATGATGGTGATGGCCGAAAGTGACTCACCAGCTATTGCAACGGCAATGCTTGCGGGGAACCTATACTGCTGTGCATGGTGGTA
This sequence comes from Leucania comma, assembly GCA_958295575.1. Lineage (NCBI taxonomy): Eukaryota > Metazoa > Arthropoda > Insecta > Lepidoptera > Noctuidae > Leucania > Leucania comma. The sequence goes on along the minus strand of OY282477.1, from coordinate 12,403,448 downwards.
TATAACTCACCAGCAGCCTTCCTGCGGTTCCTCTGCTCCTCCTCACTCCTGGACAGTTCCTCCCGGGTGTAGTGGTAGAAGAACGTGTCGTACTCATCGTAGAATTGCGGCTTCAGTTTATAGACGCCGCGGTTGTTCCCGCCCGAGGGCTTGATGAAGTCTGCTACCTCGTCTATAACGGCTTCTAGGCCTGTTTCGTGGAGCTGGTCTTCTGGTAGACATCTGGAAGGTGATAACGAGGTGGTTAGTAACTTTTTGTAAGGAATTTTGGGTGATCTAAAAATACAAGCATGATTATGGTCCTTAATGGTTTTAAATAAGAAATATACGTTTAAGAGAAAACCATCATAAAATACTAGTTGACTCGACAAACGTTCTGGAACAATAATTAAAGAGAAAATGGTGGTGGAGAAAGGAAGGTAAAAAAATAGCATCCCCGAATCAGTGCCATGTGCTTTCACGGCCCTCGGGGTGCGCCACCACCGGGTTCCCAGCTAACGGTAGGAGGGGTTCACATCAGCGTCGGGTCGACGATGAAGTACCTGGGACTCGTCCTCGACAGCTGGTGTAACTTCAAGGTGCACTTACGACGTCCGGCTCCCAAACTGAATCGGACTGGGGCTGCTCTCGGGCGGCTCCTGCCCAACCTCAGGGGACCAGACGCTTCCTGCCGGAAGCTCTACGCGGGAATCGTTCGGTCTATGGCCCTTTACGGGGCTCCGGTGTGGGCACCGACGTTGCAACAGCAACCGAGGGCCAGCTGAATGCGTGCCAGAGGGTCATGGCAATACGCATGGTGCGAGGGTACCGAGCGATTTTCCGCGAGGCGGCGACCCTCCTTGCTGGCCAACCGCCATGGGATCTGGAGGCAACAGTCCTTGCACACATGCACGGTAAGCGCATGGAGATGCAACGCCGGGGCGAAATTCCGCTGCCACGACCAGTCGAGGCATGGCGGACAGAGCTCCGGCAGGATCTCATGGCGAAATGGCGTCAGCGACTATCGCAACCTCGTTCGGGGCGCGCCACAATTGGGGCGATAAGGCCCATCTTTGAGGCGTGGCTGGAAAGACCTCACGGCGCTCTCAACTTCCGCACGACGTAGGTGCTTATCGAACACGGAAAGTTCGCTAAGTACCTGTTCCGGATTCGTGCGGAGGATTCGCCTGGGTGTCGCCACTGTGCGGAACACCCGGAGGACACGGTGGAGCACACTGTAGAGGTGTGCCCCGCCTGGGCGGGGCATCGCCGTGTCCTCGTGGGGACAATTGGCGGCAGCGATCTCTCTCGCCGGGCCTTGGTTCAGGCCATGGTCCGGAGTGAGGAGGAATGGCAGGCGGTCGCCTCCTTCTGCGAAGCAGTAATACTAGCAAAGGAGGAGGCTGACCGCATCAGACAGAGGCAAAGGGGCGCTCGCCCCAGCCGCCGCCGGGATTCCGATCCCGATTTCCGGCCATCGTAGGCGCGGGCTTGCGGACGGCGTGCAATGGGTAGCACGCTGTCCGATCGTCCGGTAACATACCGGACCGAGTCCAAGTCGTCGACGGCGCGTTCTGTTCCCGCGCGCCTCAAGGAGCTGTCAGCAAACCGAAGAGGCCCAGCCTGCTAGCTGCAGGCAGGCAGGGTTGAAGCCTGCTGGGGTCAAGGGCCGTTTTCTGAGAGGAAGGCTCAGCCCCGGCACTATAGGCAACGAAGGAACGGGGTAGGTTTTTAGTCAGTAAGAGTCTGACACTACTTTCCGCTCCTCCCAAGGGCGGGATTTGTCATTGGATGATTTTACCAACCATAAAAAAAACCCGAATCAGTGGTTCCAATGTTCGAGTAGGCGCATCCACACGATATACTAAAAGAAAACAATTTGTGTGAAATGACCAACAGGATCAATAGCAGAAGTGGCTCCAAGTCATTATTTGACTAACCGCGAAGCTAATATACAGTAGACTATCGTCGTGAATGGAATGGCAAATTACAAATTGTTTTTATTTTAGATGAGAGTTTATTTAATAACCCTTCCTGCTATGGGTGAAGGAAGATGCTGAGTCCGACTTTCACCAACAAAAACCCACTGTGCTCCTTCGGTTGCCCATTGCGTTGTAGGCCTTGTCATTTCTGAATTGAAACAGGTTCAGTTGAAACCCAGCGTCAGGCATTAGTTGTCTGCTATTTATGCTGAACAGTGGTGTTACTCTCTAAGAAAACACAGCGCTGCTACAACGACGAACATCCAAATAGGATACATTGAATTAACAATCCAATGGATAAGTACATTAGGTTGACAATCCAATGTATCCTATTTGGGTGTCCGTCGTTGAGGCAGCGCTGCGTTTTCTTAGAGAATAGCACCACAGGACCTAATTTGCTTCAGCCTTGAGGTACACAATTATATTTTTGCTTCTTTTTTTTTATTGTGTGTTTGTACCTGAGTATTTAGTGTGTGCCTTGGGTTGTGCCAAGTAAATTTTCTTTATTTTCTTTAAAAGATAGGCCAATAGGTTTAAACAAACAAACTGACCTGTTAAGTTCCGAGTGCGGCATAGGCTTGACGCAGAGCATTTGTACGATTTCCTTCATTGTGCGGTCGTCATTCGTCACTTCGCCGACACCAGGCACGTAACGGGATCCATAGACTGGAAGAAAAATAATAAATAACATTCAAGAAATTGATTCTACTTAGATTTTCGGTACTTTACAGCTTTTACAAGTATCTAATATTAATGTATTGACTTGACTCGCGAGGTTGCCGACACATGGGATGTGGATCCGGCGATCACTGTACCGATAGTTGTGTCAGGTAATGGCTTAACTCCTCGCCCGCTGTATTATTAAAAAAAATCACATTAAAAAAAATTAACAGAATTAAAAAAAATCTTTTTTGGGTTAGAAACCAACATTTTCGGCCAAATGAATTTCATACACCCGTGTACGACAATACGACTACATATTAGTGTTTTTTCAAAGTCATTCAAGTTGTACAAACGTATGTGCAATCGACGTTCGAGGGGTTGATAGCCACTAGCCTCGATCAACACCTTAGGAAGCTCTCGTTAGGCGGCTGGATCAAGGGCTTGATTCAGAAAGCGGCACTCCTGGACACGGTTCGTATAGTTAGGAGGTTCGTTTCTCTGTAGTTCTGACCGCCGGCAACTTGAACCCTATTCCCGATGCCAGTGGGATATTATTTTTTGTATATTTAAATGATTTTTTTTTTTTATTGAAATATTTAAAAATATAATTTATATGTAACACTAATTAATACACGGAATAATAATAATATTCTACAACATGTCACACAAAACTATTTCACATATTTAGTTACTAAAGCTATTTCTTTTATTCTAAAGAGACGCACGGGTCGATCTTCAAAGTTAAGCAACGCTTGCAAAGTTTGGTGGATGGGTGAAATATTCAATACATACTAAGATTCCCTGTGCTTAGGGATGGTGGACGTGCCGGGAGCAACGGATTTACGTGCTGTTAAGCCGCTGGTCCCGGCTTTCAGTTCTAACATTAGTCTTAGGCCCTGGTTGAACATTGATCTTTTCTTAGGCGTTCGACGCAGTTGAATGATTGGCTTCTGCGTTTCGTGTTAGGGGTTCAATACCCGAAACAAATATTTGTATGGTTTACAGATAGCAATGTAAATACAGATAACAGAACACAGAAATCCTGACCCTCTTCCTGGGGAAAAGGCCCCACCATAACTGGGAAAAGGTCCTAACATATCTAGGAAAAAAAAACCCGACAACAGCTGGGAAAAAGGCCCCACCATAGCTGGGAATCCGGGGCTTGGTTCAAGCCATGCTCCGGAGCGAGGAGGAGTGGCAGGAGTGGATGATTTTACCTACCAAAAAAAAAAAAAAACCATAGCTGGGAAAAAACCATACTGTAGCTGGGAAAAAGGTCCTACCGTACCTGGGAAAAAGACTACCATAACTGGGAAAAAGGCCACAACATAGCTGGAAATAAGGCCCCACAATATTTGGGAAAAAGACTCTACCAAAGCTGGGAAAAAGGCCACAACATAGCTGGGAAAAAGGCCCCACTATAGCTGGGAAACCGGCAAACTAACTTACTGGTAATAAGCAGTCCCAGGAACTCCTCCAGCATGCTGATGGTGTGCCGGAGCGTGTCGTCCTCGATGGCGCGCTGCTCAAAGTCCGGAGCCGCCCAGTCCAGCAGGTTGAACTTGTTCAGAACGTGGATGATGAACTCGTTGCTCTCGATCAGGGAGGCACCAATCTGTTGGCGTACAATATGTTTCTAGTTTATGAAAGTTTTCTGTAGTACCTGCGACCTCCGGCTTAGCAGTCAGGGCCACTAACTACTAGTCCAACAAGCCTGTCAACAACAGCAAAGGTGCGCAAGAACTGCTTCGGAGCGCATTGTATCTGTCGCGGCCAGATCTTAGAATAGATCACTTCATGATGTGGCCTTGGCACATCATGAAGTGATCTATATATTATATATATTCATGAAATGTAGTGAACACTTCATGATGAATTTGAACAATTCTTTAAATTTGCGATTTTAGACAGTTATTTTTTGACAAATAATAAAAACCGAGCCAAGTGCGAGACGAACTCACGCACGAGTAGTTTCGTACAACTTTTTTTACACAATCTATTTTATTGTATTTTTGCTACAGTAGCAACAGAAATACATTATCTGTGAAAATTTTAACTGACTAACTATCATGTGGCTCATGATATTTATATACCCGAAAAATAGTCAAGTACCCAATTATTATCCTCACTAGCCCGTATTGTCCTTTTGCTGGCAAAGACCTTCCTACAACCCTTCCAATGATCATGATTTAGCGCTTCTTCTTTCTTTTTTTACCTGCAGCATGACGACATCTCGATCCAACATCTCGGCGCGGCACTTGACGTTCTGGTAGAAGTACAGCTGGTTGATGAGCGCGAAGCCGTTGCGGCGCCACATCCCCGAGTGGACCTGGGCTATCATGGCCGTGGTCTGGAGGACTGGCTCTGTGGATAAAAAAGATAATTATCCACTGCTCAATACTGTTTGCTGTGGTTCTTAACAGACGGGCTGCTATTGAACAGCACGTCAACTGCAAAATTGCAGTTGATATTATTAGTAACAAGTCATATCTCCACCGAAATCAATAGGAGCGCCAAATAATTACAACGCATTGCTGAGTGAAACTTCTAGAATCGAAGTCCATATTAAGACCTAGAAAATTCCACAAAAGTTCACCGAAGGTAACTCCATTGTTTTTAGTACAGACCTATAAGCTCCGAGGGCGAGGGCTTGGCTCGGTCCTGGCGGTCGAACTCGCGGCTGTGGTAGGACAGGCCGTGCTGGTGCAGCAGCAGGTGCAGCCCGGCGATGTAGCGCGACAGCGGCCGGTGGATGGACACCGGCTCCGTTGATACGTCGTACGGGATGACGGAGGCGATCTGGTTGCCAAGTTCTGCGGAACAATATGGTGTAACTGTATATTTTTAAAGATATAAAAGTATGACAGAAAATCGTGTACTATATTTTAGAACCTAATGAGGAAAGGATATTCCTCTTGAAAAACTTGAAACGTTAACTACTTTAAGATTTATCGGGGAAGATAAGACACTTTCTAATTTATATATAAACAGGAAAATTTTTTAACCACTGCGTAAATTTTTTTTGGTGGCTCAGTGTAAGCAATAGAACACATTTCCATTTTTAGTTTATGACTTTTTTTTTTCTCATTTTTCCATTTTGTCCCAATTTGAAATAAGCAAGACATGGATATAATTTAATAGTAATACTATGAATGAGCATGAATGAAAACGCGAAGGCTGCCGGCCGCTGGACCACGCCCAGCGCACGAGACGGGGGTGCGGGGGCATGCGGCGCCGGCGTTTGATAAACAAAACGCATGCACATGCAGTACGTCACTTGCGGAAGTGGAGGTCGGACGTTCGCGCCCTTCGCCGTCCCTGCGCGTGTGCCGCGTACTAGACTAGCGTAGTGACAATGTCTCATTTTACTCACCGCGAGTATTATGAAATGGTGCGAGTGTATTTGTTAAGCAATGAAAATTTACGAGCAGCACGAAGAAGATACGAAAGGGAGAGCGTACCTCGTATGCGAGCCCAAGGGATCCTCAATCCTACGGTCCCTAATGAGAGGACAATTTTAGCAGCTAACCAAAGGCTGCTTGATCACGGCCAGTTCACCGAGCCACGCACAAGGGTCTGGCAGACCTCGACTGGCAGTCGAAGCCGATTTTTTTGAACGCAATCCAAGAGCCAGTACCTACGACGCAGAACGACGTTTTGGTGTTAGCCAAAGCGCAGTATGGAAGCTGCTAAATACAGCCGGACTCCATCCATACCACTTTCAGCCGGTACAACAACTCCATGACCTCCACCAGACCCAGCACCACGTCGAGCCTTTTAAATCACACCACAATTTTTTAAATACGCCAAAATGCAATTGTTTCAATCTAAATTGTATCATGTCTAAATACCTATCATACCTAAATGTTTTATTTTGAATGGATTAAAACGTATTACCTACTTTCTTACTTATTATGATTTATTTTCTGCATTTTGATGGTCCTAAGCCCATGAAAGTATGAAGGATAAATTGGAATTACGTTTACAAATAACTTTACACAGTCTAAACTTAAAAAATTGTAGCGCTAAACTGGGGTCAATAATCGCACCGCGTAAGTAGGTACCGTCGCATAGAGCGAGCGCGCGTGAGTACTTCTGATACCAGCTGGCGCGTCAGGCGAGCGGTCGACGCGCGGCGTGAATCGGGCGACCAGTCGACGGACTGGCAAGCGACGTCCATAAAATAAATTTCTGAGTAAACAAGTCTCGTATGCGTTAACTTAATTTTTTACTATTGAAACATATCAAAATAAAAAATACGTGTTTATTAAAATATATTCAAGTTTATTATGTCAAAATTTGCGCACTGGTTAAAAACTTTTCCTGTATTATAGTCGAATAAAAGTATTTTCCGTTGTAGAATTGTTTAAAAGGACGGAATTATTTTCAGTAAACTTTTGACCGCTCAAATAAATAATCATAATATAATATGAGTAGTCAAAAGGGCAACGGCATGTAAACCAGAAATATATGAAAAAAAAAAAAAACAAAATCTAGGTTAACCATTGCTAATGTACTTTGTTTATTTTTTATTAACAACAGTAATTTTTAACTTTAACAGTAATTTATCATTTTATCGAAAGCTACTTCAAAAACAATTATTAAAAGGCTTTGTATGCCAAAAGATTAAGGCTAAGGACTCAATTTTTTCTTAGACATTTTAAAAACTATTAAAGCCATAATCAAATTGAAAAAAGATTCTTATAGAAGATAAAATCATCAATAAAAAGGCCTGCAGATGTACTCACCCCTCACGACCCGAGCGGGCGGGGTGTACGTCTCGAGGTGCTTCCTCAAGGCCATGCGGTACACGGCGGTCGCCAGCGACTTCTCCGCCGCACACCACTCTAGCGTTAGCGTGATGCTATGCGCCAGCTTTACGTGCAGATTGAACGCGGACTCCCATTCTGGTTCGTATTCCATGTGTTGACCGACCTGGTGGACAGGGACACAGAAGATTAAGGTCAAAATCTCATTAGTAAATAACGTGGGCTTTTTAATGTAACCGGCTTCGTACGAACTTATACTATTGTATAAAAGTTGCGCGAAAAACATAATTATGCTTGTTTATGAATATTGCAAGGAGAAAGTGCGACGGAGGGTTAGTACGCTCCGTCGCACTTGCTCCTTGCAATGTCCGATACGAACATACGATAGTTCGATGTTGTACGATAGTTCGTATCGCATAAAAAATATGTGCTTACGGTCGTAGTGAAAACTTTATCAGGCGAAGTCAAAAATAAAAACTCGTTCGAGTAAGTTCGGCCGACTCGAGCCGACCCGTATGGGGTTACATAGCCGAGCGTGACAATCCAGTCTCATAATTCAATCCCAATTTGAATTAAATGAAATTGAATTGAAAATTTGTATGAAACTGTCGACGAAGTGCAGTGGCGTATCTACTAAGGGGCTAGGCCGGGCAGTGCCCCGGGGCCCAAAAGCTCGGGGGGCCCCCGAAGCCTGATTAACAAACCGCATATTGAACGAGTGAAAAATTATATTGAAAGTTTTAATGAATCAGATAATATTGTGACCACTGCAGTTGGTTGAAAAGTCTACTCAAGAAGATTTGGTAATTAAGCAGTGAAAGATACTGTCGCCTATAATATTAACGACGACGATGTCTGTCGTTGATCGTTGTGTGGGCGGGCATGTGAATGATCAATGTTCTTATAACTTAGATTTTTTTAAAGATAAAGTTGCTTTGCATTTTTAAAATATGTATAATATAATTATAGTATATTAATAAAGCCTAAACAGTTTAGGGGCCCCAAGTTGGTTTTTGCCCCAGGGCCCTTCGTCACCTAGCTACGCCACTGAAGAAGTGGCATAGACATGACGGTCACGTTGCCGCTTCGTTGACAGTTTTATAGTGTGGGTGTAAGCTGTGAACACCAAGCGTATAATGACAAATACGCGTCTATAAAGCTACGCGTCGGACAGTAGGCCTTAAAAATACTCATGCATGAATAATTCAGTTCATTGCTTGTTATTTTTTATTAGGGCAAGCCTAGGTTTAAATCACTCTAAACAGATAAACGAGTTATCTGTCTGACCACAAAGTCCATCCGCTGCATCATGACGAACGGGGTCAGCATCAGAGAAATGCTGGGCAAGAAGCCTTTGTGAAAGTCAAAATTAAAGGTAGCTGGTACTGATTCACAAGATCTTACCTGTCTGACTACAGAGTCCATCCCCTGCATCATAACCAACAGGTTCAGCATCAAAGAGATGCCATGCATGAAACCCTTGCGTAAGTCGTCGTCGAAGGTGGTTGGTATAGAGCTCAGGAGATACTTCACGTCGTAGAGGATGAATTGGGCGCGTTTGAACGCCATCGGGACGTGCGAACGGTCGAATTCTAGGCGGCCCTGCGGAATAATAGATGTAATTGTTATAATTATTTATTTTATTATTATTCTGTAAAATGAAGACAGTCTTGTTTTTAATCAAATTCTGTAGGAAGGCATTCCATAGAGTAACAAATTGACGTATGTTGAAAAATTGCAAAGGATAATCATAATCCATTCGCAATAGGATTAGAGCTTTAAATAAACAGTTTTTACCATCTGTTCATCCGATTTAGACTTCTATTTCGCAGGCATAAAGATGGCATTCAACGCAAAAACGGTGGTTAGAATACAAACTTGTTACTGCACCTGGCTTTTGTCATGCTACCAACGCAATAAAAGTCAAAATCAGGTGAACGGCCAGTAAAAAAAGGTTTGTTAAAATGTCTAATCTGATTTCGAATGGAGTATAGTTTGATTTAATCTGATTGAGCTGTAGTGTTTGATACAGTCTGTGCTAGATTTAATAACTGGTCAAACATGAACCAGTGTTGTTAAACACACAGCTAAGTTGACCCAAATCTTGAATTTACAGCTTTATTTTGATTTGTTATTCATTCATGCTGAAACAACTAAATGAATTTCTATGAAATGTGGCACAAGGGTAACCCTGTCCTGGAATAGCACATAGAATACTTTTGATATAAGCGCTCAGCTCCCGATATAATGGCGCTAGGACTGATGGATCTATACTCACATTATTGCACCGCCTATTACACTCGCTGAGGAACGTATTCATGACGACGAACAGAGCGTCATGCTTGGCGATCAGATGGTGCGCCAGTGTTGGCGTCGTGTACAGCTGGACTGATAGCGACGATATGGAGAACGAGTGGTCGTGGTCGTCACGAATGAAGTCTTTGAGAATTGAACCTGGAACAAACGAAGGATATTATTAAGGAAAAGGAAACTCCTGTAAAAATTAGTGTAGGAGGTTAACGCCTAAAATAATGTTGCTTATTATAACAGTTTATTCTCAACACACATTACAACTACCATAAGTGTAAGTGTACAGCGTGATCATATTTATTATTATGATAATGCAGTATCAAAACGTGTCGAAGTTCAGATCCGTAAATGTCAGATTGACGATTTGTCAACTTGACGTTTGACGTTGAAATAGACACAAACAGGTACACTTTCCGTCATTGCGATACACACACAAATACATCAGAGGACTGTAAAATATTATTTAATGCTCAAAAAAATCAATATAATTATGCTCTTTCAACCTGTATAAGTCAGATTGCTGTTAATTTTTTTAATAATTTTTAGCCCAAGCCCCATACATTTATTGAATGTCTCCTTAATTTAATCGAGATTAGTGTGAGCGAAGCGAATCTGCTGCTTTGGAAGTATGTATTTTCGCTTCGCTGGCTCGCCTTGTGATTGGACTGTGTTCGCTTCCCTAACTTGTCAGAAGACTGGGTTTTCTTGATAGGCTAGGATTTTCACTACACCACTACAATCTTGCATTTACCCACATTCTACTTACCATAATTCTTGGTAAACAGGATAGCCATGGTTTTCTTGGTGGTGTAGTCCATGAGCGTGGTGGCTATGAGCAGCCTGTGCCAGGCCGTGCGCGCTGCCTTCCACATGCGCGAGTCGTTCTGCATGACGCCACACGCCACGCCCCCTCCGCCTCCCACCGAGTTGCACGCCCCCCACACGTCTTCGCCTAGGGCCACTTGACTAACCGCTGTACGTAGATTGGGTTCTTGGCTTACGAAGTTTTGAAGCCTGTAGGGTTTATGTTAGTTGCACATAAAATTCAAGGACTTACGATTTCATGGAATAAATATTACATTTATAATTTTTTTTCATAGAATATAATATAACCAGCTACATTTGTTCTTCTACTTTTCTGACGAATGTAAAATAGGCCTAGTAACTCTATAAATGGCCGCAGGAAGTCTTTTTAACTGCTTCAACACCCAATTATAGGGAACATTGGAACGCTGTCGGGGCAAACATCAAGTTTGTATGATGCGGATAAATATGCTATAGTATTGGCAATTGCAACAATAGGGATCGAACCTAGTTTTCAAAAAAGCTGATGGAGATAGATATATAACAATGTTTATATCTGCACCAAATCAGCTAGAAATTAAGTTACAGTTTTTAAGTCTATATTTTCCTCATACACATGGCAATTTTCTACCGTAATTTACACAATGATTGTTAATAAATCAATTTAATTTGTATATTTATTTTTCTTCGTTCAGGTATTACAATAAGCGGGATTAAGTTGAACCAAAATGGCGATCGACCTTGAATGTGCAGTAACAGATTTTAGAGTTTCAATCGAAGAGGGAGAATGCGCTTAACCATAGCAACGGGCTCAACTTATTTGCCGCGTCCTATACAAATAAAATAATTAAAATGTAACTCACCAATGCAGCAGCTTCATGGCGAAGGTCTGGTGGGCGATGACGTGCGCGTGCATGACCAGCACCTTGAGGCTCGGGCCGTGGCGCGACGTGAACCTTTCGAACATCGCCGTACAGCTGAGCACATACGTTCACATCACCCCACACCGGTACGGTAAGCGACACAGCGATACATTGTTAAGCACATACGGGAAAGCGTGGGGAATACGACAAAAACTCGATTGATCATCCGCCTAGCCTTTTTACAATTATTTTGGGATCCAGTTTTTCTTTTTTAAAGGTGGGAAATCATCATATGACGTGACGTTAGACATTTACTGACTAAAACTACACCTATGTTCCTTAAGTTACCCTTGGATTTCTAGGACTAGAACAGTCCGGGTTTCTCTTTCATAATTGGGAATCAGGTGGGTTCATAATACTTTGTTTACAATTTTAAACAGTTTTGGGGTCAGATATTGTCAGTCATATAGATATTAGACGCCCATTTTGCAAAGGAAAATCAGCCAGTGCAAGTATTTTCGTATATTTTTTATCCATATTTGGAATTAAAACCAGCATTATAAAGTTTCCGACCTGTAAACAGTAGCTGTTGAGGCGTGCCGTGGCTGGTTCACGAAAAATGATAGTTAAACTCAGTGGACTGTATAAATTGATATCATGTATTGTACGAAGTACTCGGTTGATACAATAGGAACATCGTATCTAGGGAACAAAAAGGAGAATAATAATTTAGGTTGCGCGACCGCGGATGGTCGTCTGGGCTTGTGACAGCTAACAGCTTTATATTTTATGCGTTCGTCTAAGAGACAAAAATAATACAGAGCTCTCTTGTATGGCATATAACTTGACTACCTCACCGCGCTTTCACGTAAGTACTATGCGAGTGTTAATAAGGGCAGCAGGAGTGGGATATGGGAATAATTTACGCCAGCAAATATATTACAAAATATATATCATAATGACACGTCTTTTAACTCTCAGGTTTGTGTTTACGGAGACGTGGCGCGTTGGGCGGTCCATCGTACATTGCCATATGTTTGTGTTTGCGCGAGCGATGGCGCGGCCCGCTGCTGCAATGTACGACGAACGCCCAACGCACCGCGCAAAACGCCGCGTCTCCGTAAACACAGCCTTAGGGTTAAATCAAACGGATTGCATTTGAACTGCACATCAATCAGCTGCGGTTTCAGTCCATAACAATATCGAAACTCATTATCACCTTCCCGCCGGTGTCCCGTCTTATTTAGGATCGGCGCAACACATATTTTTCTTCCATTCTGTCCTGTCACCCGTCATTCTATCACTAACTTTTTTTTGTGTGTGAAGAGTGATTCTTTCATATCACTCTTCACACAATCGTTTCTTTAGCCTGTGTCTCTCTGTATCCATCCACATGTTTACTTATAAGTCTTTTAGTAACATGTGTTTCATCCCTCCTCTTTACCTGGCTATAGCAAGACAAACGATTCCCCTTTAACTTTTAAGTCACTAGCGCCACTTTCAAACTTCCTCTAATATACTCATTTCTCAATATTGAACATGTATTTTTTTCTTGGTAAACTACTGTTATCCTATTTTGTCAGCGCAACACGATTTGTTCTTCCATTCTATCCGTTAAGTTTCTATGATATGCTAGCAAATATACAATAGATTACATTTTTTTTAAACATGCCCAGCTACGGTAACTGCATACCGACTGCAAGCGGACCATGCAGTTGACTAGAATTTTTGAAGTAGCTTTGTTCGCTGCACTAAAACTGCATATAAAGTGCAGGAAAGCATCTGGTGTACAGTTCATACGTAATCCGTCTGTTTAGACACTTACAACTTGTCATTGTGAACTACAATAATAACTTTGTTTTTACTTACTAGCCATTACTTTCCAGGCTAATATGCCTGCCATGTAGGATTGATTAAGCAACATTCAAATTCACAAACATGATTACATTCTAACTGTATAAACATGATGTTTATAAAGTTAGAACTCAAAAATTTCCACAAAAAAAACTGCCAACTGATTGTGCGGAACATGTGTGATAAAAATGTTAGTAAGAAATAGCGAAGGAAATGAATCTGATTGCTTTCCGGTAAATCTTTTATGATATACAGAAGAGTGTTGTGTAAAAAAAAAAGTCAAAGTAAACTTTTTTTGCTGGTTTTTTTTTATGCAGACAGATAAAATATAATTCAACAAGAGTAAATAAAAGAAGGTTGGTTACCATAAAAGATTCACAAAAAATAAATAGACACCAGTAGGTAGATGGAAAAATAATAAAAAATAAAAAAAAACAAATAAATAATTGAAGTTCCAACTGAATATAAATAAATTAAAGACAGACAATTAAAAGAAACTTTACTTATTGCTTATTATGTGTATTCCGTAATTTCTGGAAATTGTAATCCGATTACTAGAATAATAACTTCAAAAGGGGAAAGATGCTACCTCTCTCAATCTTGCATAGTTTTAAAAATAATAACGTTTGTTTTCTAGGAGCGGCAAAATGCTCATAACGTGACTAATAAAGGTTAAAAAAGGAATTTAGTAAGATGATATGTTTTAAAGTCATTATATAATTTACGTTTAAATATACCCGAAAATGGATGATGAACATGACTGTCAGTGAAAAGCATTAGTTTAAAGTTATTTACATTACAATATATATATTTATTTTTTTGAGATGATCCAAAACATCAAAACTAAATCAAGTCAATTTTTATATACATACAAGATCATGACGTACGGTGACCCCCAAATTAAACATTTTGTATTTCATTTTGAGGGGTCAGAAGTAATTAAAAAATATTTTTATACATATTTCCTTTGTCCAAGCATTTATGAATGGAAAAAGATCTACATCAAGTCGTACAAATTAGTGGTGGCAAAAGCTATAACCTGAATTTATTTAAGTCAAAAATTGAATTTGATACTTTCAGGCAAGCATGCTCCATCACATCACGGCTTAGCATCAGACGAGCTAAGAGGCAAACGCAAGCTTATCAACTATATGATTAAAATAAATATTAAAACTTAAATTGACAGAGCCACCACTGACGTGTGGTTTAACTGTACTTTATAGCATTTTGGATCATTTCAAGAACTTTCTCAGATAAATGCTATTTGAGAGAAATCTGTAAAAGGTATCAATTAAATGACTTTATAATCTACCTTTTACTATCCGCACTTGGTCCACATGCATCGCAAATTACTTAGGCCGTAAACGCTGACAGTCTAATGAGTCGTCTGGCAAGTACCGAAGTATAAAGAAGGTTTTAAATCAATCTGGCCACACTGCTTGGCGCTTTCGCAAGTCCCAGTTTCGCGCCCAGTGCGGCCAGTTACTACTTTTATTTTACTTTACTACTCGCCAGATGACCTGCTAGAGGCATTAAGCAAGGAGCCTGTAACACGTTTTCGGCCAAAATGCATTCAACACTAGGTTCTGCATCATCTTTAAACGATTGTCAATAACAGAACGACCAATATAATTTAAGTTTACTTTAAGCTAAATGCATTTACTGATTTCTTGTACAAGTGGACCTTTAATACTCATTGAACAGTCGCATTTAGCTGTATCGATTAGCAATCGAGCTATAGGCGAACTCGAACAAATCCACTGTCATATAACTGTCATTTAGAAGTGCTTTATATGAGAAAGTTCAAAAATACCTTATTTCATAGAAGCGATTATTTAACAGTAGGTACACAGTTCGGTTTCACTTTAATCAACCCTCATCTGCTATTTGAATGATTGAATTCTTTTTACAGTGTCAAATTAAATTATCTAGCGAAAATTCGTCGTGGTCTTTTTAGATCGCATGTAGCGAATGAGGTATAAACATAATCCTTTTGCTATCAGTCCGCTATCCATCTGTCTGTCAGCAGGCTGTATCTCATTAACCGTGATCGCACTTGGCCGGTTTTTTCATCAGTCTTTTTCGCAGCCAAACATTCTGTTCCATAAATTGTGCTGACAAATTCACTTAGCTTGTTCATTATAGCAGTCAAGTTTTGATTAAAGCTCGTCCGAATTTTAGTCTAAAGACTTATAAATATCACACAAGAAAACACTTACATCTCAATATCAGTCTTGAGTTTATCGCAGACTTGGAACGAGTTGCATTTGACGAGCGCTCTTCCTTCGCGGTCGATCAGGCTCACAAGTTCCAAGGAATCGCGTTGGTTGCATTTCGTTACTCTTACTAACGTTGTTATGACCTGAATTAAGAAATATAATTATATATATTTTTCAATTATTTATTTGGATTAACTAGTTAATCTGCACTCGTAAAGGCGAATACAGACTGCTGTAACGTAAAATGAAAGGAGCATGTCATAAGTATGGCCTGGGCGCGCGCACGAACCGAGCATGTTGCAATTAATTGAAATGCTCTGTTCGCGCGCGTAGTGCGCACCATGAGATCTGTTTCATTGCATGACACACTACTACAACGTGGAGGTAAATTCTTTCATTGCGTGTTACATTGCATGTTACGTTACAGCAGTCTGCACCCGGCTTAACTGATTTATGCACATTAGCAGTAACATATACAGAAAACATACCTGATCAAAAGTATGCGTCTCGTCGTTATAAAGAACCGTGCAGTAACAGTCGGGCTGGTCGAGGATCTGCAGCAGATCCCTCTCCGCGTCTTTGAGTCTGGAAGGAGTTATCGTACTATTTTTCTTATTATAACATTTTGGTTCTACTGTTGTGAAGAAGTGCTTTCAATATTCAAGCTGTTTAAAGGCAAAAGTTGTCAAAGCGAGGCGGCACGCGATTTTTACAGAAACCGTGTGTTATGATTACAGTACCCGTTCAACAGATAAAAAACCATAACATATTTTGTCATATCACGTCTATTTAAATAACTGCCAAAAATAATAAAAATAAAATTATGCAATTAATAATAAAGCTATAAATAATATTAATTGGACAATGAGTCTAAAGCAAATTTGGCGAAACATTTGTGCCGAGTCGGGTCATTTTTCAGTTCCAATGGGGCGAAATAGATGTCGCTACAAACCTATATTTACTGACTATAGTGCAAAATTTCACTTTTAAATGGTTAACGAAAATATGATGACATCATCATTTTTGATATTTCGCTGCAGTAAATTTTTCCACGTTTTCACAACACAAATAGGCATTTTTAACGTGTTATCCCGTCAGTCCATAAACCAAGTACAGACGGGCCCGGGACGGTTTTTTCGTTTTGGAACTTTTAAGCTCAAACACTTTTGAGAGCAGACCTTAAGTCCATTTAGTAATAAGTCAATGCATGCAATAATAAAATTTACCTCAGATCATTAGGTAGACCGGGGGCATGGTCGTGCGTGAGTAGTCTCAGGCAGTAAGTAAGACAAACTGATGCCACGATCTTTATACGTTCTATGACATCTGGCTCGATAGTAGCCTCGGATTGGTTGTCATCTGCCTGTAAGTAAAGTTTTTATTTATAGTGGGTTTGTGATTTAATTTCCAAAAGTAATACAGACACATAGTTGTCGAAAATTTCAACATTGCTCCTTGGATTGGTAAGTTAACTTATTTATCAATTGTTAATCTATCCATGAAACTTGATTGCTAGGTGCAAGAGCTAATGAAGCGAGCTTCAAAATTTCAGTACTCCGCCTAAATAAATTTTATTCACTCAAAAAGAATAACATTCACTTCAATGAGGAAAACAAAAATAAAATAAATATTAAGTTAAGGGACAGTATTGTAGAAAAAAATACTAAAGTAATGTTACTGTAAAATTAACATTGAGTAAGTTTTAAGATATGGCGTGTTACAAGTTACAGAGAAGGATATAGTACAGCTCGCTCTAGTGACTAAGTGGCGACATGAGTAGCGATTCGCCGTCGGCCATGGCTCTCTTGGACTAAGTACTTTTACATCGGCTAGTTAACAAAATTGAAAGAGAAAGACCTAACATAGGAGTTAATGGTCTAGAAGCTGAATTGTCGAAGGGTATTTTCTTACCGCGTGCAGCTCACAGAAGGGCTCTTTCTTCCACGCCTCCGTGTCGCCGCAGTCGCAGCAGCCGCCGCCGCAGGACTGACCCATCTTGTACTTGTGATGCCGATGAGGCGATACTTTGAAGCATTCCACGCAGAGCACGCAAGTGTTGTCCATGCCTGAGGAAAATTAAATAACACTATCGCATTATGCTGAAATAATGTGGCAGAAGATAAGATGGTTCAGAAGAGGGTATTAAAAACATTGGTATTAGTCAATTTAAGACAGCCTTGTGTTTTGACTGTTTGTGCGGTGGTGGTAAAGATAAATTCATATTACCCGAACGATTTTTGTTTGTCCAAGAGACTACCACATAATAAGGTGTGGTGTCATGATATATCAGGTCAGTAACCCCTCCCGAATCTCAAGCATAATCTAAGTTATACCGCAGCTATGTAAGACCTTTTCCTTGAACCTCCATCAAGAAATCATCAAATAATACTGACCACACTCGCGACAGCTGTACGCTGGGTCGCCTGACTTGAACACACGACCACAGAGCGTGGACCGCCGCGGTAGTTGGGGTTGGGAACCATCGCTGTTGCCCCACACGAACTGTTCTAGAGGCTGAATTAACAACTTGGCTGCTAGGTCTTCATCGAAGGACCAGTCTGGAAAGGAAAGAGATAAATTAGACTCCGTTTGACATGGTTAGCATGTCTCATAGACCGATAGATCTTGCCGTGATAGACGTGTAAATGCTAACATTAAATTCTAAGAGAGGCAGTGGTAAAACAGTAACGGGGTCGATTAAACTAGGTAGACGTTATTGTTAACATTTTACAAAATTAGGACAAACAACTGGACTTTTTCTTCGTTGCATCGACGATTTCAAATATTAAACGAGTTCTGAGGTTCTGACCGAAATTTAGACACATCAAAAGTTACAATTTGACTTGTATAGGCCTTAAAGCGTACGGATGTTATTTTGTGACGACAAGAGAGGAGGCATTGCTTGAGATGTAGCTCTGCAACCGCACTGTGGCTCATTGGAGTACCATCATCTAAGTTGTGCCTGAATGGGCCCCATCTCCCTAGGCCCTCAGGCTTAATCGATTCGAGATATTGGATTTTCCATTTTTTGGTCCTAATCTTGTAAGTCGCATGGCATGGCAGTCGATTCCAGCATTCAGTTGGAGTCGCAACCAGCCATTTAAAAAGGAACTTTCTGTCAAATTGATGAAGGAGTAAGTCAGTTGTGTTAGACTAAACACTAGGTGTATCACGACTAACCAGTAAAATTTTTAAGATGTGTTTTTTTAGGTGTGAAATCATCCAATGACCGCTCCCACTTTTGAGCGGAGCGGGAGGGCGTGTCAGACTTTTACTGACTAAAATCCACTCTTGTTCCTTGTTTGCTTTCGTTCCAGGGCCCCGAGATACACTTTCGCACTGGGTTGTGAATTGTGTGAAACGTGGTTAAGGCAGGCCTGTCTCACTTCCATACAAGCGGCGCAAAATCGTCGAGATATTTACCTACTGTTCTGGAAAACAACCTAATTTCAACCTTTTGCATTGCATATAGCGTTCATAGTACAATAACTGTGTGCCGTCTCGCTTCAATCTGCCAGGGCTGTCAGAGGTACTACTTTATCTGTGAAAGTAATACACGCGAAGCGAGACAGATGGCGACACATGTTGATACGATTTCCAAACGGGCAATAGTCTAGGACCTAGACAACCGAGATTGGTACTTAAATAATATGAAATGCCTACCTGTAAAATAATAATAAAAATAGGGATATAATGATAAACAAAGACCAAATTATGCAGTAATTATGTTTAATTAAGTAGGTAGGTACTAAAATATATAACAACAGACAAATACGTTTTCTTATTTTTTTTAATTTTATAGTTGTTTTACTTTTAAATACTGTTTTATTGGTTTTCTTCCTGATTTAAAGCAACGATTGTTAAATTTTAATGTAGCATAAATGCGTAATCTTACAAAAAGCTTCAAGAAGTAATCTGTTGTTCTGGCTCCTCGACTATTATTCAAGCGAGCGGCGGCGCGGGCCGGGCGGCGCCGGCGAGCGGGCGATTAGCCATTGACATTTATGATAGGTTCGTTCAGTATAAACAGACACTCACCGCCATATTACAACCAATGCATTTAGAGACCAATTTATGATGGATTGTTTATTTTTTCATTCACGATAATTTTGTTTATATCATAGCGTTTATTTAAGTAAGTGTATGACCTGTTATATAAATGAAGTACCTTTCAGGGTCCTTGGGAAGAGCAAACAGTGACAAACTGGGTATTTTAATTGTGGAGTTCAAACATCCATTTGCAATACAATATCTTTTTGTCTTTTTTGTTTTATGTGCCTCCATCACTCACGACACAGAACTGATTAGATTTCCAACAGAATATACAATACCTAGTACCTTACGGTATTAACAGTTTACTTTAAAATTTGTTTCGCGGATGCGTGCGCTGCGTGTGCGACAAGTCGAGCGAGTGCCAGCCTATTGAGACTAGTCCGGTGACCGGACGCTTGCGTTTATCATACCTAAACTCGGGAGTGAAACTTCTGTACCGGTAAGGTACTATTATATATTCTGTGGTTAAGGATTCATATGAATTCAACATCTCAAGTAGATATTCTTATCCATGTATCATCGCTTAGTGCATCGACCCCTAAACACAAGCAATCATTATATGTATTATCTATTCTACTCCCCACTTTATAAACACATTCTTTACGCGTTACAAACAAACGTTTTATATTTATGCGAACGCATTAACCCAATAAAAGTGTAAAAACGCAGCAAATGTTTGTACAATTGTTTATTTGGTACACTAGTCGTGCAAACGATAGTTTCGTCGTTATGTAGGTGTGATGTGAACTGAATTCAGTGAACTAAAAATTTATTACAACATAGTGATTTTTTTCTTTTGCCAGCATATTTGTTTTTTTTTTTTTTAATTAATAGTATAATTCTTAACGATTTATGAAATGTATTTGTTGATATACTCCTTAAAAAAGCGTCTGTGTTTTTTACCTTTCTATAATCTGTATTTTGACAGTTTTTTTTTTTTTGTTGGTGAGAAAATCATCCAGTGACATATCCGCACCCTTGGGCGGGGCGGGAGATAGTGTCAGACTTTTACTGACTGAAAATCCACTCCTATTCCTTCGTTGCCTTCGTTCGTATTTTGACGGTACGATTGGTCATTTTAATATATATATTATAAATCATTCATGACATTTCTTGCACATTTTTCTCTATAGAAATCTACGCTTTGGAATGTATAATCAGCTTCATCTTTCTGATCGACCGACTTTTAAACAATTCAAGTGTTTGCTAATGATATAACTGAAATAAATGGTTTTAGTTAGAGTGACGGGTAATGATTTAAAATCACGATAAAACCTTTTAACAAACATACAGCAAGTGAGATGACGACCCCAAAATAAATTGAAATGTCAAGATAATGATGACACAGTAAGGCTAAGAACTCACGAAGCGGTTTTCAACCGCGCCCGCCGCGTTAGAGGAAACAGCTATTTTATTTCAAAACTCACCAGATTTCCGCGGTTACGCAGCCGTTGCGGTTGCGATTTTGGACCGCAAGCAAGCCTGGCGCTTGATTATCGCCAGCCACTGCGCGGTCGCCCGCCAACCGAACGTATAGCGGGCGGGCTCAAACCGCCGAGGCGGCGGGCGACCATGGCACTGATGCAGCGGCCGTAAAACGAGTCGTGAAATTTGATTTAATTTTTTACCTAAATATCTGCATTCTAGACAAGCCGCGAGCCTGCAACCGCGGCGGCCACGATTTAAAACCGCTTTGTTAGTTCTCTTCTCTCAGTACGATAAAAATATGTTGGTCACTCTGAAGTTAGGCGTATTGAAATATGTCTATTGTATATCGCGTATTTTTCAGAGTATGCGGAAAAATAAGCGATACACAATAGAGAATTAGGGCGCTTTTGTTGTTTCATTATAAATAAATGACGCGCGGTCGTAGCGTGGTTGTAGCGCGGCAGTCGCACGGCAACAAAGGAACGGGGTGGGCTTTTACTTTACGCACCACCAAAAAAAAGAAGCGCCCTTACAGCGCAGCCAATTGTACGAAGTTCGGTGCAGTCAAGATATTCCTTAAATGTAGTTTAATGAAACCAGTAAATCTTTCAATCGAATCTTTAGGATTCTTTCAGCTTACCTCTACTTGCCTCGTTAAAAATGATTTTAGAATACTTGGCACCTTTCTGTATATGTAAAATGTGTCTTTGTGAACGCACCCACGATACAGGAGCAATTCCAAGCTAGGGGCAAAGTCCGTTATTTTAAGAACCAAAACAATAAAATTATTTCCCGTTTTCCTGTAGGTATTAAGTCAATGATTGGTGAACTCTATTGGAAAACAAGGTAAATAGGTACCTACTTTCTAGGTGTATCTTTTTGGCTTATAAATATTCTAATCGAGCAAGAAAATACAATCTACTAACCGAGAATAAATAACCCACTTTGTGATTAACATTGGCTAGGTACTTTTTGTAACATTGGTTAGGGGAATATGCAACTCTGTATTGGACAATAAGTAGAATATGTTCGATTTCCAAACGTGACTGGCAGATCGCCGCATACTTGTATTGAAATACTATAGGCGGTGACCGCGGCAGCGAATGCGGCGGCCGCCATATTCTACTTATTGTCCAATACAGAGTTGCATATTCCGCAAATTTCTGATGTTCGGTTGCTGTAAACAATTGGCCAATAATTTACAAAACAGAATTGTCTTCTAAAAAAATGTCGATCATGTCATCATGGCTGTCGGCAAGTCACGTCTTTTTTGTTCGATTTCCAAACGAGACTGGTTTCGTGGCTCGTTTGAAATTCGAAAAAAAAAAGACGTCACATGCTTGTATTGAAATATAGGCGGTGCTCGCGGTGGCGCACGCGGCGGCGGACGCGGCGGCGGCGTTGGCCGCGGCGGGCTCCGCCGCAGTAGTTTTAACTTTAACAAAAAACGCCACGGGCGACGCCGCGGACACCGCCTATATTTCAAGCAAACACACGTAAAACGCGTGTCCCTAAACACTCTCGTAAGTCTCATACAACTTCATGTGTTTGAATTTAGTGCGGGCCGCGCCGCCCAACGCGCCGCGTTTCCATAAACACGGCCTTAGCCTTAGTTCGCTGGCAGTGCGTTTTTAGCTTAAAGTACTTTAATTCAATTCCATAATTGGGAATTTAGTCTTTTACTTCAATTCCATATATTGTGTAAACTTAAAGCATGGCAACAATGTATCGATTGAAAAGCCATTAAAAATTCACACATCAGAGGCGGAAGTTGCATACGTGCAACATGCAACGAATACGCCTAATGATTGCGGACAACCCTTTGACATTTACGACATGCAAAGGATAGTTTGCACCTGTGCTATACTTTCTAAACCGCGGAATTAAACTGTACCTAGGTATTAACACCGAAAGCCTTACGTTGAAAAATAAACCAGTATAGTCATAACATAAAATCATTTACATAGTGGTATTGATGTATTTGATACATCAATGTGGTAGGGTATGAAGGGAGTTAGGATTGCACGATTATTCGAAAGAGTTACTGTGGCACTGAAACGCAAAGGGACGCACTGGATCCTACCCTCTTTGCAGGTATGCGGAACAGAGGTCCCACATACCTTTATTAAAAAGGGAGGATTCATCGACCAGACGTGTGTAATGTCTGATCCGGGCCACTGCCTGATATTTGATTTCGGGGAGTGTCATTCTGAAATTCGACAGTTAATTATTTCGACACAGTCTCAATTTCGAAAATCACTAGTTCGACTACTCATTGCTACGACATAACATATATTCGACTAGCATTAGTCCGACAGAACAAAGTTCGACAACACACTTTCGCAGAACACTACTTCGACAGTATCCTTCTTCAATATGCACTTGTTCGACGGATCTCTATTTCGACGGAATTTAGGTACAATCGACATAATAGTACTCTGAAATGTGACGATAAATAATTGAATTCTGTTTTATATGGTCTTATGTAGGTACAGAATAAAAACAAAAATAAAAATCAATTATGTTCTTCACCCTTTTTTGTTTTGTTTTATTTTTGTTGGTATGTACTTTAAATGCGTAACTTTAATTAGTTTTGCATCAATGGGTAAAACTTTTTCTTTTAATATACAAAAAATTGCGGAGATTTCAGACGCTGGTAGGTAGGTATATATGATAAAGCTAAAATAAATTTTACCTGGTGAGCAAATTCACTATCATTTATATTATACTTATTGTTTAGTCAAACTCCTTCAATGTGTTGCAATTAGTTAAAAACATGGTTGATTTTTTTTTTATTCTGTACCTGCCTAAGACCATTAACAGAATACAATTTATCGTCATCCAGAGTAGGTATTATGACGAATGTATGTACATAGACTCTGGTGTACAATAAAGAATTAAGAAAGGGTAACTGAACTACTCCTCGCTACACCCAGAGCGGGAGGTGGTTCTTCATGACTTCATTAGAGTAATCACACAATCGTACCTATAATAATCACACAATTCGCCGGCCATATTATGTAAGTCCCATAAGATCGAAAGGTAGAGTGAATAATGTTATTACGTGTTATCAATAGGTTACATCGTATTAATTCCCTTCAAAGTGCTCTTCTTGGTTAGTGATGCATTATTTCCAACGATAGTTCCATGATTCACATCATAAAACCATGATAGTTTTATTGTTTTCGGTTTCATGGTTTATGATTGATGGTTTGGATCCACTTCTGGCAACCTTCTTTCTATTGGATCTCAGCCACACCTTGCTTCTGGTTGAGTGAAGAAGAAGAAGTTTTTGGCTAAGAACTCACGAAGCGGTTTTCACCCACGCCCGCCGCGGTCTAGGAAACGGCTATTTTATTTCAAAACTCACGAGACGGTAGAAACGCGGTTACGCAGACGTCGGGGTTGCGATCTTCGACCGCAAGCCCAGCCGCCTATATCGCGGTAGCCCGCCAACCGACGTGCCACGTACAACCGCGCACACCGCGGCCGTAAAACGCGTCGTGAAATTTGTTTTAATTTTTTACATATATATCTGCAATTTTGCATTCTACACAAGCTGTGGCCCGCAACCGTGGCGGCCGCGGGAGAAAACCGCTTCGTGACTTCTCTCCTTTATCAGAAAACAACATTATTGGATCCACTCCGCCTCAATATTTAATTTTATGACCATTCTGATTCTTCTCAAAAATATTTACCTCGTTTCGCAGCTGAAGGCCCTTCTAAAAACAAATCTTTAAAAAATGCTTTCAATCATACTATCAAGGTTGGTACGGTACTTTGAAGAGGACTAATTAAAATTTAATGAAAGCTTATTACTTTGGTCGCAATAAAATAATGGTATTGGTAGCAGTAAGATTGCCCCCTATTAATAACAAAATGTTGATAATAGGGGGCAATCTTACTGCTACCAACTCGGAAATGTATTGGCAAAACAGACCGACCAAATTGAAGGATTTCATTTTAAGACTACACCTAACTATTCTTCTAGGTTGACAGGTAGAGAATGCCTAAGGCATTAAGTCCGCCTTTGTACCTTTGGTTTCATGAAGAATAAATAAATAATAAACTATTAATCCGGACGTTAGGTTAGGTTAGTAGTAATCCGGACACTAGGTTAAGGAAAACAGAAAACATGGGTAACAATTAAATACAAATGAATATACTTAGCTCCACATACAAGTGTGTAAGGAAACTATAATAGTAGATGGCGTTTTGCCTACGTAGTTGAATGCAAAATTGCCGCTTTCTATTAATTTAACCTTTTACTGTGGTTTGGTTTATACTAGTCTCACATGCACAAACACCCAGACGCGGATTATGAGGAACAAGCTAAACGTGTAGTAGGCCATACAAATATTTATTCTTTGCGGTAAATGAACTTTAGTGAATCCACCACCGGTAGCGCAGTAGCTTATTTTGTCAAATATTCAAGAAATTTACTTTCCCAGCCGTATTGAGAATTTTCATTTTTTAAATGTCTTTTTGTTTCTCAGCATCCTGGGGTTCTGCAGCTTTTGAAGGCGTAAGCGGAGTCGAAGTCAACTCGCAGAGGCCCCTTAGATATTTTTCATGGAACGTAGTGGATCGTGGTTACTTGCATATTTTTTTTCTTTTTTTTTGGGTATAAACTAATGCTTGACTGCTATCCTGATGGTACTTAAGTAGTTTATTCTTTATTAACGGCATAACTAATTATGTTTTTAAACTTCATGTATCACTAAAGTACCAAGATGGAGAGACTAGAGAAAAAAAGCTAAAAACAAGTAGTCGATTGATTGGCCAACTTGTTGCAATTATTATTGCATCTATACTAATACTAGCCTCTGCGTCTGTTTGTTCCGGCTAATCTGCGAAAGGACTGGACCACAATTTGGACGGGATTTTCACTAGGAAGCCTAAGCTATCCCTTATATTATCAAAAGGGAGATGGGCTTAGGCTTTAATTCTTTCTTTGGTGAATAATTAGTGTTCCACACACAAAAAGAAACTTCTTGTCTAAATGGCATTGTGCTGTTTTACGAGTCTGTCATTACGCACGGTTTTACGCACAAGTTACTGGCTCCAGCTAGTAGATACTAAATATCTTTAAAACGAGAATTCACGCCCTCAGATATTCATCCTGATAATAAAATGAGTGTCTTTAGTTTTCAAGAACATGAAGATATGGCAAAATAATGATGTTGCTGAGATTTTGTTGATAAGTACTGAGGAGATTCAGTCTTTAAGATCAGTTGTGCCCCTAACCCAGATTTTGAAGTTAATCTGCTGTCAAAACATATTTTATCGATTGTGATTTATTTAACATACTAATAACAAGAAATCAAATCATTTGACACGAGATTCAACAAGAGATTACCTTGAATAATCCTTAAGAAACATTATCAACATAAAATCTGATAAAGAGCATTATGCAAATTATAACAACAGAAATATTAGCACTTCTTAATATTTCGAACAAATAATAAACTACAGTCCAGTAGACGGCTACGTTATCTTTATTTTTCTATTATCTCGTGTTTGACCACTGTCTCACGTGATGGTAAGCGATGATGTGGCCAACATGGATTTCGATAAAGCCTCAGATACATTAGGGGACTAATGACTAATGACTAAAACTATGTCCCCGAGCATGTCGCGCAAACATCCAACGCGTCTACGTGAATACAATAAAAAATGTTGGGGGCAAGTTGTGGGACACTGGGCAACGTTGCAGCGTCAGGTAGATTGAGCGTTGCGCGACATGTTGTAGGACATTTTGGCCCCTAAAGTATTTGGAGTATTTCCTCCAAAGTGCATGGCAGGCCACTTGGGGCACTCCAAAGACTTATTCATGTTTTGAACAGGGGTACCTCACTCACATAGGTATCAGATAGAGTCTATACGTACATTTATATTCTAGGTACATATTAGAGTAGTCTTCTTCAGTGCACCTTCCCTACGCTTAATTCAATCTCTTAGCAGAACAACGATTACACAAATTTTAGTAGTAGCACAATTTTCGTTCTTGTCCGTGAAGGACCACTCTGTCACCATTTAATAAAAATATTTAATTATTTACGAGGTTAGACCTGTCTCGTCTTTAATGGATATTGTATTTATAGAACTCTTCTATCGTTTCGATCATTCCCAAACTGTGCTTGTCCACTCTTACTTCTAAGCACGAATTCTGCCCTGAAAAGCACTACAACAGACGAGTGGTACTTTCTAAAACATGATGTGTTCAGAGACCCCATATACCAATTCACACATATTATGTTCTAATAGAACACATTTGTATACCGTCAAGAATCATCTGTCTTCTACATTGAAGGGTATGGCTATGCATGCCGTTGTAATTACAGGTCTATGAGCTATTTCAGTTTGGGAGATCAGTACGAGCAAGGCATCAGTGATACCATTCTGATATTTTAGATGACCTCGAAAATAAACTGATGACTCGAAATAACATCGAAGCAAGATTTGAACACTCACCTAGACAAGTCCTGTTAGGCTGCGGAGAGTATATCCTGGGAACTGTGACCCTCCAGTGGTCGAGGAAGTGCGCTGGTGCCAGGGCACCTTCTTCCATCTTGGACCTCCATTGCTCCACTACTGCATCAGCTCGCCCCGGCAATGTGAACCTGTCACACATTGTCACTTTGTCACAAGGCACTTTTGTTAATTCCACATTTTAATTTGGTTCAATGACTTTAGGCTTTATTTTCTCGTATTTGATAAGTCTCGAGCTTTGTCACTCACACTTAATTTTTGGGGAACAGTTTACACAGAAATAATGCTAATAATTACTAGGTCTATTAAAAATACTAAAGCGTCAAATTTATATCACAAAAAACATACGCAAGCACTGCATTTTTTTCTGTCTTCCAAACTTTCGGCATTGATCTCAATTTTTTGATTGAAAAGCAACCGAACGAAAGAAAAACTTAAGTTTTAATATCAACAAAACACGGCAACCTTTCGCTACGGTAGTAAACAGAATACTGTCTAAAAACGCTGGCAACTCGCCACCACGCAAACCGATTCTATATATAAAAAATCTAAACAAGAATAAAGATCAAGAACAAATAAAAACAATACAAATGTAAATGCGCAATATGACATTTATTTGTTGAATGATTAAGTTCAAAGTTGTTTGTCCTCATGACCTGTTAGTTCGTAGTTTCTTTACATGAATCATTCTGCCAAAATCTGCGATGCATTCTCATTATTGGCCGATAGAATTTTCGAGGTGACTGAGTACATCGTTCAATGGGATAATATTGTTGCTAGCAGCACGGACAGGACAGTTTTAAAACAAGGGAAAACATAATTTTTTCAAGAACCGGTATTTTCAGGGCATAAAATTAGCTTTCACACTTAAACGTGAAATACAATTCTTTTGTAAAAATGATTTACCCAACCTTGGACTCGAAGGGCTCTGAGGAAGTATGAAAATGTATACCAAGTCCCTGGAACCATGGCAATGAAGGCTTGTGTTTCACAGTTCGGGACCACAGACAGAGATCAGATCAGTGAAAGAGAGAGTGAAAGTACTGTAGAAAATGTTTTAGCGCTTATGTTATGAAGGTACCCATTTTTTTTTTTACTTTGCCCTACTCTAAGAACTACTCGTGTGTACAGTCATAAACATATTCCGTCTTATTCCAAAACGCGATCTAAAATTGTTCCGGGACTATTACTAGTTTTAATTGGCATTAAACCTAATAATAGTCTCGGAAATAAATTTAGATCGCTTTTAAATGGTATTAAATTTAGTAATAATACTTAAAACTACATATAGAATTCGCGTTTAATCGATATTAAACCTAGTAATAGCCCCGGAACTATTTTAGATCGCGTTCTGGAATAAGGCGGATGAAGTTTATGACTGCACACACGTACTGTTTTGTATGAACTTCACTCGGGACTATGTCAACTTCGCGGCCCGAAAACAGCGGTTTTATTTTTATATAAAAAAAAAAAACAATAACTATTCAAGATTTTTGTTTTCGAAACGCTTTTTAATAACAAGCTTTATTTTTTTGTAACTTTCAACTATTTCCGTAACGTAACCTCACAGATAAATACGTTTGAAATCGTAAATTAGGGTCAGATTCGCGTTTTTTTTTTTTATCGAGCCAACTAATTTATATCATGTTTTCATTTTTGCCATGCGCTTGGTCATATAGTTAATTTTAATAAAATAAATTTTCATGGTGTTCTCTTCTATATTTGTAGATTTCCAGAGGTTTAAAAAAGTTCAGAGTGAGTAGAACCTGGCCTTAACTCAAATACACGTGACACCCAGACCCGGAACAATTGTCTGTATGTCATACAAATAATGTTCCGTGCGGGAAACCAACCAACCAAATCAATTTATATAATGCTTGTTAATGTTCACATTATAATTTTTGCCTTATCTGCGATCTGCTCCACCTTTGCGCGGGTGTTACAAATCTTTTGAATTCTCGGCTATTATTCCACTATGCACGTCTTATATCCAAATTTTCCTCGTGAATTATTCTGTCTGTTGGTGAAAACCGCATGAAAATCCGGTCAGTAGTTATTGAGTTTATCGCGAAGATACACACAGACGCGCACCGCGGTGGGTGAGTTTGTTTTATAAAATGTCATCATCATCAGCTGTCTGCCTTTGTCCAGTGTTACTTGAGGTCGGAGTAACACTTTTTTTTTCTTCCATTTTGTCTTATCACCCGCTATCACTAACTCCTTTTTCTTTCATAATATGACTCCTCACACCATCCATCTTTTCTTTGAACCTTATATTGGTCCGTTTTAATGTGTTTTGTTGACTTTCCATACGTATCAGTGTAAACCAGGGGCATATAACGTCCCGCAGGCCAAATCAGACCCTCCAGTGCCATCAGTCCGATCTGCGACACCCTTAAAGTTAGAACAACATTAGACCGACGACACACACGTGTGACACGCCTGGTTTATACGTAGAACGACGTCGCGTGGCGTGGATCAAGTGTAGCTCTACAAGTCTAGTTTCAATATAAAATGTATGGAGACCGTCGCGGCCAGATCGGCGTGTGTGGCAGTGTAGTTCTACCATAAGACTAGCGTCATTACTCTGGCCCGCGACAGAAAATGTCTTATTAATGTTACTGCTGATAAGTTGAAGAAGAAAACGCAGCATGATAATCACTCGGTTTTATTTACTTGGTAAAAGGTGAAATTTAACGACAGAAATAATGACGCAAACGAAGTAACAAATAATTAATTGGGATTTTCCACCGACAATAGTTTGTAGTTGTGAATTAATTTTACTTGTATAATTTTATTACGGGCAGAAAAATAAAACTGTTTTGGTTTGGCCCTTAAAACATACTGAAACAATCATTATGGGGCTTCAAATATTGGAGACCCTACCATCAGTGTAGAAAGTACTGTATGTATTATGTATCAATAAAGTAATTGCAAAGAACGGGTCGCTGAGGCGGCACTTCAGGGAGGCCTATGTCCAACAGTGGACGACTTTCGGCTGAAATGATGATTATGATGCAACAGTAATCCACCGCAAGGGAACAATGCGGGTTCGTTGTGAGTTAAAATTTACGGTTATTTCTAATATTTCAGTCAGTCACCTTCTAATGTTATTCTTAGATATTTTTAATTACCTATGTTAATCGGTATTTAAGAGATGCTAATGAGGCCAGTTACATGATTAAGTATAGTTTCTTTACAATTAATTTCAACGAACTATGTACTAGGTCGTTGCCATGGTGTAGGTCTAATGACCGATCATAAATTGCACTAGCGGTCATTCATCAGCTTTCAAACTGGTCTAGGGTATTTAAGTTATTAGTTTGATCCATCGCTTACCATTAGGTGAGTTAGTGGTCAAGCAATAATAAAAAAAGTAATTCACTGTAGAGTATTAACGACAATGTCTGGAGTAAAGCGTGATTGGTAAATCAATTGGTACGCACTAATTTCGTGGAAATAACACACAAAGCCTTACAGCAAATAGTGGCGCACACTACACTACAGACGAATGTATAATCGGCGGGGGAAGACAATCCTAATTAAACTAGTGTTTGAAAACACATGAAACATCAGCATGTAAATAGGTACTTTTGATGCCACCAACAGACTAACCTATAACATACAGCACTTACGTGGTTAGGCGAGGAGGGGTTGAAAGCAAAGATTCATCTAAAATTTGTAGTTGTATATTTTACAAACTCTATACTTTAGCCTAAAAAACTGTCAAAATTAATTTTTTTGACGTTCTTAACTCAAAATACTCAATTCAGAAACCGGCCCTATGATAATGTCCAAACATTACATTAGTTCAAAAGAGACTGTAATCTCCGAGCAAACACCAAAACAAATTTCGGCGTTTCTTTTCGAAGCTAGTCGAATACGAAACACCGATCTAATCAAGATTTTTCTCTTAGTCTTGACGAGTACGTTTAAACCGATTTACATAGATAAATATCATGTGTCTTTGATCTAGAAAGAAGGTATGTAGAAAATCTGACATCAGTTTGACCAAGGAATATCGTGTTAACCAATATTTTGTTTTGGAGGTTAGATAGTCTGTCACGTTATGTAAAATAATGGTATTCAACTGCATTCGGTTAAGCTGAAAGCCGACCCACTTGGAAAACAGCACAGCAGATCATACCCCTAGAAAGGAGAGTGACTGCTGAGCTAGAGACTAATTTATAGGTATAATATATGGTGGTCCTATCAAATTCGGTCCCACATGAAATCAAAATTACCAACCAACCTCTGGAATATGAGACAGAATATTTATATCTGGGTCAAATAATATCTCTAACCGATCTAACTACTAAAGAAATCAAGCGAAGAATAGCCAATGGATGGAAAAGATATTGGTCACTGAAAGAGATAGTGAAAGCAACAGATCTCAGCTGTAAAATTAAGTGCAAAGTCTATAACACCTGTATTCTCCCTGCCTTACCTATGGTTGCGAAACTTGGGCACTCTCCAAGCACCACAGGACTATGCTGGAACACTGTCAGAGAGCTATGGAGAGAAGCATGTTGGGAATAAAAAAATAGACAGAGAGAGGAACTCAGCCATAAGAACTAGAACAGGAGTGACAGACATCCTCACTAAGATAGACCAATTAAAGTGGAAATGGGCGGATCATATGTTAAAGAGTCCCCAAGACAAATGGAGCAAAGTTTTTTCAGAGTGGTATCTTAGAAACAGCAAAAGAAATAGAGGTCGACAACGCAAAAGATGGGAGGACGAACTTAAGCTTACAGCAGTTCCAAACTGCCTAAGAGTTGCAAGGGATAGAACACAGTGGAGGAAGTTAGAGGAGGCCATTGCCAAAAGGCACACTGAACTCCGGGACATCCTATAACTAAAAAATATATGCTCATAAAATCAACATGATAAAGTCAGGGGAGTTTTCAGGATACAAAGGCCATTGAAATTGAAATAATGGTAAAAAGAAGTCTAAGTCCCGCGGTGGTTTAAGATTGCTCGATGACAAAAGTGGGGGCAATCGGAGCATGTGTACAATAATATAATAATAATATAATATAATAATATTTATAATATTTTTTGTATTTTTAAATGTTTTTTTTTTTTTATTTATATTTGGAATAAGAAATGTTTATAAATATAAAAAATATGTACAAATAACCAATAAAGAGAAATTATAATATAATAATATTTCCACAACTATCACACAACACCGTCTAGTCCCAAGCTAAGCAGAGCTTGTGTTATGGGTACCAGACAGCTGATAAACATACTTATATATTTCTAAATACATACATATTATAGATAAATAACACCCAGACACAGGACAAATGATCGTGCTCATCACAATCGCTGAATTCTTCGCATCGCATGCCCCGTCTATTTTTGCCGAGCGATCTTTAATTATCACGCGACCTATATGGAAGAAAACAAATCGCTGGTCAATAGAATAATGACATAAATACAGAACAATTAGAATTTCAACAAAATTTAAAAAATACTTCCATTTTTTTTAATTTCCATTAAAACAACCGAGACTACGTGAACATGAAATTTTGCACAGGTTTCCATTTATGAAGTAGGCAAGCACTAAGATTGGATTTTATTAAATTCACCCCCTTAAGGACACGAAACGGAGGTCCAAAGTTTATAAGGAGAAACTAACATTCACACGGGCGAAACCGATCGTAATGATAGGTATCCCCAAACCTTAAAAAGCTTCTCCTCAAATATGGGGAAAATGTAATTACGTCATTGTTCTATTGTTTGATTAAAAATTTGCGCAAACCCGACCCTAAACAAATTCTAAGAGGAGCAAGAGATTGTGATGATAATATAATCAATGTATTCAGTGGAATGTACCATTAGGACTAGGAGTAGCAGTTTCGAAACTGCGTCGTTTATAGAATAAATACGTCCAATATGAAACATGCCGTTATTTTGGTCCGCATGAGCTAGACTGACTTATCATCACACTCATGTTATGTATAAAAGCGAAAGTTTGTATGTGATGGTGTGTTTATAGGTGTATGTTTGTTAGTGTTACTTCTTAAAGCTCAAGAACACGAGTAGACTATTATGTATTATTCTGGAAGTAGGTTAAAATAATTTTCTTCTATCAAGCGGGTAAAATGAAGCATCAGAAATTAAGATATCTGCAGAAGATCCAAGGTTATCGACAAAGCCTGAAGAATCGCCAAACTTAAGTGGCAGTGAGCAGGGAATAGTGTTCGCAGAACAGATAGTCGATGAGGAGGAAAGGTTCTAGAGTGACGACCACGTACTGGAAGACGCAGCGTTCAGGACCGGTCGTTATGACGACACTTGGGGGGGCTGTGT
Source organism: Leucania comma (assembly GCA_958295575.1). Lineage (NCBI taxonomy): Eukaryota > Metazoa > Arthropoda > Insecta > Lepidoptera > Noctuidae > Leucania > Leucania comma. The sequence continues at coordinate 12,369,711 of OY282477.1, read as the reverse complement.
CCAACAGTGAACGTCTTTCAGCAGAAATGATGATAATGATGATGAAGCGTGTGAAGCCACTGGCAGACGGTAGTATCTAAATTAATCTCAATAATCCAGATTCCAAGTTCTAACTAGATATATCTGTAAATCTGATGAGACAAAACCAGGTCTCAATTTAAAGCTATAAACCTAGTTATAAGAATATTTTAAATACCATCTAATGTCTGCATCATTTTCAGTAATAGGGTCGCCGTCGTAACCGATGCGCGCAGTATTAGAATAGAATCTGACGAAGAAGAAGAAGATTTAAATGCTTGAGTGGCGCGTTTTGTGCTTCCGTATTCTGACAGGTGCGGGCCCCAAGAAGCAAGCAGCGACGATTTGTAGCGTGTGACGGCCACCAACGTCAACTGTGTGCGGCAAGTCCATAAAAAATGTATGAAAATATGTCGGTGGCGGCGCTTTGTGACTGTGGCTGGTGGTCCGTGTGTGACCCTAACAGTCATGACTTACAACATAAATTGATTTAAAAACTCGGGAAACTAGTTTCGAGTAGTTAGTAGTTTTCGAGATTTTTCCGCACATACCCACACTATCTAATAATAAGCAAATGACGTGGGTACGTATGTTTGTAGAAATTTCGAACTGTGCTAAACGCTATTTAGGTAGATTTTTTTTTAATCATGCTTGCGTTTGCCCTCCATCTCACCTAATGGTAAACGACGATATGGTTGATGATGGAGCACGCTTGCCGAGAAGAGCTTTTCACTCCAGACAGTAAACATTGCTACGGCAAAGAATGTACTCGATCTATATGCACAATTAAAGTACAACACGCGACATACAAGTTAAACCAAAATGGCGATCGACCTTGAATGCGCAGTAACAGATTTTCGGGTCACAATCGAAGTGGGGGCTGCGCGTAACCATAGTCACTTATTCTGTGACCATAGCAACGACGGCCATTTGGGTTCAACTTTTTTGCCACGTAATATACATATATCCAAATAAAAATCAGGGTTATCTCCTGTCTATGACACATGGAAAACGTCTAGATGTGCTATTATTATTATAAGACCACACAGAGATATTGCAGGTGGCACTAGGTACTATTTAAAAACTATCTAGTACACATGAATTTACTCATCGGAACGTCATGCGAGGTAACTTATATTATTGCCTGAAGCAAACACATTACCCCCATTATTTTGCAGTCGGATAAAAATACGAAACACTTAACGAAACCGGGAGGCATATTATAGAAAGGGGACAAATGGATTTATAGTCGAGTATATAAAAACTATTTTACACAGCCTAGTTTCAGAGAAAGCAACGGATAAACAGACTGACACGGCCTGGAGGCTGAATATAAGTAGTAGGCCATGGACGAATTTCTCGTATCTAGATCTTAGGATATAGATAGAAATGTTGTTGTAAATTACGTGATATTTATTTCAGTATTCATTGGTCCAATTTGCTTAAAACGGGACCAACTTTTGATTAAGTAAAATGGACTAGGACTATTTATTTATAATAAACATTTATAGAATCTTAGCGGAAGATAGGTGACTCACCTCTAGCGCGTGGACTGCTGAAATTGTGCCTTTATGGCACGATTTCACATCGGTCACGGCTGTTCTGTGGTCACGACGATCACACACATTCGGCGGCTAACGCTATTTCGCTCGCACGACAGTGCCGGCTCTTATCTCTGTCCTTGTCTATCAGTGACTATAGGTTTGTGACGATGAGTGAGTTTCGAGTCCATGTTTTCTGATTGCGATGTTAGCGCGTAACGTATCTTCCCTTATAATATATCAATGTATAGAATACCTAGATACTTTTTGAGTCAGTTTATCATCTAGAGGGTATAACTTTCTTTCTATTTCCTGAGGTGGATAGTCATCAAACAACTCCTCCTCTGAATGTACTGAGGGAGTGTCAGACTTTTTCTTACTAAAACCCTGTCCTGTTTCTTCATTTACCCTTTGTATTCCAGGGCTACAATATTAATTCTTTCGAACAATCCCGCTGGCCTGAGGGACGAGGGTGTTTTTAAGCACGGATCTAAAGATCCTAGAAATAGTAACCAGACCTCAGCGTCTACTTCAGAACCAATGAACCATTGCTTCTTTCAAAGTCTACTGTTTAATGGATACCTCTCCTAATCACCTCATTTACGCCAATCTTAAAAGTGTATTGGAATTGGTTTCCAATTATAATAATAATAATTTATCATCCAACTATACAGTTTTTGTACAATTAATTAATATTGAAATATTGTTTCCATTAAAAATTGTACCAAATACTGCTAAGTACTAGTATTTTACATATAGCGATAACGATTGTATTTGATTACTACCCCTTAACAAAACTGGTCATCAGAGTTTTGAGCTTCTGACTGGGTTAAACGATTGACAAGGATCTTCGATTGACAAGCTCTTGTTACCTGACTGACCAGAATGAAAGATGCTGCTGAAAAAATAATTTCAATGTTGCATTTTCTTATGCAATGATCAATGATGTAGTTTTTTTTTTTTATTATAATCATAAAATAAATGTTTTTTACTTTTTGTTAGTAGGAATATAGCTTTGTGATGTAAGTAAGAAATTCGTAGTAGAGCCATAATGTAAAGAAATAACAGTCAAATGTTTTTCTTAGAGGCGAAGTCTTTGCCTCTCTCGCTGTGAGAATATGGAGTGTCTCCCTGCGAAACACTTTAGACTCTCAACAATAATATTTTCAAGTATAAGCATTCTGACCTCACCGCTGTGAAAACAGACATGTATTTACCTACTACTTGCTTCTGCCTGCGGTTTCGACCGCCTGAGAAATGAACTCAACATATGCCCGGGATAAAAAGTCTACTATGGGCTATTCCAGTATATGGTCTACATATATGCAAAATTTCATTAAAATCCGTTCAACCGTTTGGGTGTGAAGGAATACCTAACAGACATACACATATAAATACAAACTTTCGCCTTTATATCACACTAGCTGCTGCCAGCGACTTTGCCCGCTTGAAAGTCCCGGAATTAAACGAATCCTAATTGCTCTTCCAAGACATGGACTAGCCGTGTACCGAGTTTCATCGAAATACGTTTGGCTGGTCAAACGTGAAGTAACAAACATACACACATACATACAAACCTTCGCCTCTATAATATTTGTGATTTGAAGTGTGTTTTTAGCATATTATCGCAAATACTTAGTGATTCTATAAATCTACAAAACTACAGATATATCAAGTCATTAACCTACGCATCGTAAACTTTAGCTTGCCAACATAATTACGCGATGAAAACTGAAATCGTGATTTTCTTACGACGGGTCTAAAATACACCGAAATATTTCACTCGGCTCGTCGAACATGCAGTCTATGCGTGAATTTTTTTTTGTCCATTGCATATGTTTATATTTTTAGTTTAGCACAATTCTTTACTCTATTGCACAATGATTTTTTTTATACTTGAGTGGTTTGTCAGAATATTTCGTCAACCTAAATATCTTTTTAGGGATCACTTCAGAGGTCAATGGAAACTCTTGCATCAGCTCTTATGTCTAAGTAGTTTTAGCAGAATTTCATTGACCTAAAAAAAATAAACATGTCTCAATTATACATCACACATTTCGTTACAGAAAATACACAACAGACAACCTCGTATCAAGCTGACCAACAAATCATCTATTGCTTGGATCTAGACTAGATCATTAACCAGAAAAACTCGGTCAGCTAACTTCGTCAATCTACTTCCAACTTTATTTCCTGAGACACAAGGTTCATATTTGCATAGGTGGATGAGATAGTGGTTACTGGCATAGTGCCAACATCCACTTCAGCATCACTACCTGTTCCCTAAGACCTTGGGGCTGACACTGAACTCATTCAGCGAAGGTTGCAGTTCACACTGAAACGTGTGGTATGTAGAACTTTGCGAACTATTTGGCTATTCTAGTCGATATGGCAACATTTCACCGTTTATGTCAAAATTTTATCTCCCGGTGGGGATATTTTTTGCGGGATTTTTTCGAAGGATGTTCAGTGGCTGTTTTAATTATCCACAAATTGATTCCTAGTGGATATCGTGATTTAAAATTAGTGTAGTTTTATATCTCAAGTATCTGCGCAACTGTACAATATGTGGAATCATTAAAACAGCCGTGATTTTGGTAAAATGGAGTTGAGATTTTTTTATAGTGCTGATTCAATACATTTACTGCTAATACTACAAAAACATTAAAATAAGTTATATTCGTATTGTAATAATAAACAAAGTAATTGTATTAAATTAAATTAAAGAATTGACCAAACGGTCTCAGTTACAACCCCCAAATACAAAAAAAAATATCTACCTGGAAACGAATACAAAAGAGAATCCATGTGTTGGACGGAGCTACTTGAAAACGACAACAAAAAATGGTTCAAAATGACGAAAGAAACGAAAGTTGACGCCATTTTTGACTGTTACCCGTGAGTTAAGTATGGCTGAAGCAACCCGCCCTTAGTCGTGGAGTTGCGGATATCAGCCAGTAATACAATACAACAGTCTTGGTCCGGAAAAACGGCGGTTTTCTGAAATAACGTAGATAAGTGTACCTACGTCACTATTGAGTGACGTCGTTTGGAAGTGCATATAATAATAACACCTGCCAAAACGCTTGTTTTTTGACATAATTAAAAATGAAGTCAACGTCATACGTAAGTTATGTACGTTCCCAAAGTAAAAGGCCAAGAGAACTGGTTGCGTTAATTTTCCGCGGGGAAAAATTCCAATATTTGCTTCGCTTAAAATCGATGTAAAATACTGACATGACAAATTTTAATTTTTACAAGGATGTGCGGTTTTTTCTCCGGATTTTTTTTATATGGTAACCCTGCGTAAGTACATAATAATATCATACAACACAGTGCATAAGTATACGCACCATTAACGTGTATTGTGCAGGAAAATCATTTGATTAAACTAGAGCGGGGCTGAACTCAGAATGCCTATTGTGGAGTTACTATGGCATCTGCTTTTTACCTAGTCTATTGTATTTCTGTAGAATGCAAGGTTTTTGTTGATTAAGGCAACACATAGTTTGAACATTCTTTTGTAAAATACATAATATTTATTTAGAAGACCTGTTCTCTGGCCTCTGATTCACAATCCCAATTATGTTTTATAGACCGTTGGACACTTCTTTGTTAGATTATACATACTAGCTTCTTTCTGCGGTTTCTTCGACGTTACCTATGTAAGAATGTCAGATCAGTACTTGCAGACCTTTACAAACATACATGTTATACAGAGTAACTAAAAGGTGTGGTTTTATTTTAGGAACTCCTGCTCATTGAATTGTACAATTCGTTCAAGGTCAATTACAAAAGCAAAACAAAATAACCTTTTATCCTTATTTTGATCAGGTGATGATAACTTTATTTAATGATATATACTTTTTTTTCTTTAAGAGTTTTCTGGGGGCTCTTTCAAAAATGTTAACGTCCACAGGCAGAAGCAGTTTTTAAAGTACGACCACCCACGGTTTACCGTTACACCCAGCATTCGATTTTTCTTTAAGGTGGGAAATCATTCAACGAATTCTCCCAGTTAAGATCAATGCTTTTGCTGTTTCTCCATTGCTATAATGGTGATTATTGTCTCCAAGACAAAAAAAAACTAAAAAGACGTTTTTAATTCTGGAATTCAACGTTCAACATGAACTCCAGATTTTCAGATTACTTCAACATTTACCAACTCGTATATTTTTACGTCTATTTCAAGTTGGGAAATGTTTTATAATACTTACTTTGTTTGTATCGATAACGTATCTACGTCAATTACACGGTTTAGGCTTTAATGGCACAGTATAGAAATTGCTGATAGCAGATTTATGGGGTATAGAAAATTTGGACTGCGGAAATGTTTGAAAGAGTTACCGTGGCTTTAGAACGTAAAAAGCAAATGTAGGTTTATTTTAGGAACACAGGTAGGTTTTAGTTAGTAAAAGTCTGACACGCCTTCCCGCTCCACCCGGTGCTGCTGAAGTTATTTGATGACTTACCTTCTCAAAAAAAAAATGGAGTATAGAAAATATTTATGTTTCGAGACTACTGGAAAACATGTTTTTAGATTTATTTATTTAGTGATAATGACATGGCAACGTAATCTATATATATAAAAGAAACGAAGAAGTTATATCCGTATTGTAGTAATAAACAAAGTAATTGTATTAAATTAAATTAAAGAATTGACCAAACGGTCTCAGTTACAACCCCCAAATACATAAAAAAAATATCTACCTAGAAACGAATACAAAAGAGAATCTATTTGTTGGACGAAGCTACTTGAAAACGACAACAAAAAATGTTTCAAAATGACGAAAGAAACGAAAGTTGACGCCATTTTTGACTGTTACCCGTGAGTTAAGTATGGCAGAAGCAACCCGCCCTTAAGCGCGTATTTTGCGTACAACTGTACAACGACCAAGACTGTTATAATCGGACATATAATATGTAGGCAAGTCTATGGGGAATCTAATAAATGCGAAGGCTGGATACAATACAGCGCTCCTTATAGAGTGGAGGTCGCTTTTAATTACTGCGGAAATGAGATTATGGGTTCAAAATGGAGCTGCGGTAACAAGTTTTTCAAACCATGTTTACATTGGTTAATACTACTCGTATTAATATATTTAAAACTTGTACATTTGATGTGAAAGCTCAATCAGTTCAAGCATATTTAGACAGTGACTAAAGTTTAGCACGAACATTAAGTTCTTACCAACATGAAAAAATAAATTAAACAAGCAAAAATTAACGCATAAGGGAGGCGAATCTCAGTTTGTTGAACTACAGTTTACTCTGTGCCTGAACAGTCAAAAGCTCGAAAAAGAGGTGCGCCGTGCTCCTAGTACGCTTTCTAAAATGACTGCTGTATGGAGACCCCAGATGGTGATGGCGTCTACATGAATTCATGCGGACAAATACTTAGCCGGGGAAGAGTGATGAAAAAGCGGTCAGAACCAAATATATCAATACAAAACATATCATAAATATCAATACAAAACACCGGGTCTATACGAATCAGACTGAGCTGTCCAAAGACATCCATAAAGATTTCCACAACAAAACAAAAATGGAAGGCAAGTCTTTCGGTTGTAATCATGATGAAGTAAAACACAATACGAAAGATAATACCTCAAGAGCCACTTCACTCATCAACAAGCAACCAGACTAATCTGATTCATACAGTTAACTCTGGCAATCTAATTGAGACAAGTGGGTTCTCTGCCTCGATATCGACCAATGTTATTAAAAAAATGTATTCACGTGAAATGATCATGTCTTGAGGAACATACAGTGCTTAAGCCTTTGCACAAATAGATTATAGTTTCTATAGATCATTGATAGCTACTAATTAAGTACTAAACGATGATGTCCTGGTCATTTTAATAACGAATACAAACGATTGTAAAATTATTAAAGTAAGTTTGGGTATGACCAACATAGAAAACTATGCAAACAATTTTTAATATCATCATCATTGGTAATTTGGCAGATTTTGAGATGTTTTCCTGTACTGGTCTCTCGAGTCTTACTCAGGTCTTCCCCGCAAACTTGAATTTGTCAATTTTCTGAATTAAAATATATTACGAAACGATATCTAGTATTCTGCCAGTAGCTTCGTCTGCGAGAAAGTAGAAAATATATGTAAGGCCTAAGTCACCCAGTAGTTACCGAAGAGAATTTAGTTGCAAAGTGGCATTCTGATGGTGAAAAAATTTTTAAAATCGATCTAGTAGTTTTTGATTACATTTATTACAAACAAAAATACAAATCTTTTCTCAATATAAGTATTAGCATAGAAGTATAGATTACGTGTGTAACACTTTATCGTCTTGCTGATTAAATTCCAAACAAAAATAAAATATCTGCGCAAAGTCTACTACTGTATCATCTGTGAACACATGTCAAGAGATAAGTGAATAGATGTGGGTCAATCAATGCAGCGAGGTTCAATATTAGCAGTATAAATTAAAATAGTTGTAACGTCATAACTAGTGACTCGACATGTTATTTAAGAGTCTAATGTTTTAGGGCTTTTTTTTTTGGTGGTTGGTAAAATCGTCCAATGACATCTTCCGCCCTTGGGCGGAGCGGGAGATAGTATCAGACTCTTACTGACTAAAAACCCACCCCGTTCCTTCGTGGCCTTAGATTCCAGGGCCGGGCTTTCCTTTCGGAAGCAAGCCCTTGGCCCTAGTAGGCTTCGACCCTGCCTGCCTGCAACTAGCAGGCTGGGTCTCTACGCTTTGCAGACAACTCCTTGAGGCGCGCGGGAACAGTGCGCGCCGTTGACGACCTGGGCTTGGTCCGGATGATTACCGGACGGTCGGACAGCGAGCTACCCATAGCTCGCCGTCCGCAAGCCCAATGTTTTAGGGCTCGTGTACCTACACGATGCCGCCGCCGCAAGCGCTACGCGTGTGCTCTTCGTAGCTAGCAATGTATTACTAACAACTTTATAGTGGTATAGTAAAATCAAGCGGCGCGGACGCGGTGGCGGTGCGGCGGCGGCCCGGTGACGGTGCGGTGGCGAACGTATATACAACATAATGGAGCGGTGACGGCGCGGTGGCCACATCGTGTACACGAGCCCTTACAGGTACTTCAGTAGCACTTGTAATGAGGAGAATAGTATTCGATATACAATACGTGACATAATAAACGCATATCCTGAAAGTAGTGTTTAGAATTGACTACTGAATCAGCATTTTTTTTTTAAATAGGTCACTTTTTCACATTATTCTAGGACAAAAAAAAATCTAAGATAAAATTCTTGATAAATCATGATTGCGTCACTAGCTTTTGCAATTTATGTGAGTGTGTGTAGATATCAATACCGATGCGCCACCAACGTAGTGCGTCGATGCCATAGATATCCGTGGTCGATGCTCTTGTTTTTTGCCTACAATTAAGTTAACTAATTTCTTAAAACTACGCGCATTTAAATAAAAAAATTACGAATGTAACTTAAAATTTTGTAATTGGGGTTTTTTTTAAGGTAAAATCATCCAATGACAAATCCCAATCTTGAGCGGGGCGGAAGATAGCGCCTTCGACAACTTGGGCTCGGTCAGGACTGTCACCGGACGGACGGACAGCGAGCTACCCATTGCCCACCATCCGCAAGCCCCGCGCCTACGGTGGCCGGAAATCGGGATCGGAATCCCGGCGGCAGCGTGTGCGACGTTGCCTGATGCGGTCGGCCTCCTCCTTTGCTTGCATTACAGCTGCGCAGAAGGAGGCGAACGCCTTCCACTCCTCACTCCGGGCCATGGCTTGTACCAAGGCCCGGCGTGAGAGATCGCCGCCACCGATCGCCCCTACGAGGACACGGCGATGCTCTTCCCAAGCGGGGCACACCTTTACCGTGTGCTCCACCGAGTCCTCCGGGCGGTCCATACAGTGACGACACCCGGGCGTCACCTCCACACGAATCTTGTACAGGTACGTCCTGAACTTGCCATGTTGCCTGCGCCATGCGGAAGTTGATAGTGAGGTCTTTCCAGCCATGCCTCAAAGAGGAGCCTCACCGCCTCAATCGTGGCGTGCCCTGCACTGGGTTGCGACATTCGCTCTCGCCATTTCTTGAGCTTGAGTAACTCGTACGAGTTACTCAAGCCCCAAGCGGACACCGGTGTCCGCATATCTATTCTAGTGTATAGCCTGCAGAGTTCAAGTTTTTTTGAACTTAGAAAAAATGTTCTTTTACCTTGTCTCTAAGTTTTAAGAGTTATTGCCAGTGGTTTTATTAATGCATGTTTTAATGAGTATATATTATCCAATATATTTCCCACACTCTTCGATACTAAACTGAATATTACGTACGAAATTTTGAAATTTGTGTGCTACCCTGTAGCAGATACCTTAACCGGTTTTATGAGAATTTAGCAACAATAAGTTTTATTGAGGAAATATGACATCCACTAACCCGCACTGCCCATTTCCTCCCAAAGACGTTCCCAGCAGTGGGACCATTAAAAGATCAATTTTTTAGTGTTCCCATATAAGTATAATTATGCTTAATTACTTAAGCCCCAAGCGGGCACCTGTGTCCTCACACCTTGTCTTTCTATTGTCTGTAATTACGGTATGCAAAGGGTTAATTTTGTTATAGCTACGGAATTGATCGAGTTACCGTGGCCCTGAACACGCAAAAGGGCAACTAAAGGAACACAGCTTGGTTTTAGTCAGTACATGTCTGACACTCTGAGCGGGAGAAGTAATTTAATAATTTCCCACCCAAAAAAAATGGGGGTTTTGTAAACTGAAGGTCTAAATACTTTGCAAAAGTATGAATATTCTATGTTTACGAGTAACAATTAAACGTGAGTTTACAAGGCTAAAACGATTAATTTGTAGCGACATCTATGTCGTCACAAATAAACTAATCCTGCATCGCGCAAGTAAGATTCGCAGCGCGATTGGAACATATAGAACAAACCCGAATTCATCTATCGGGCAGTAGCCCACCAGATATAACACCTGTCTGGTCGGAGGATCCTCCCTTTTCAACGGAGGTATGTGGGACTTTACTCTCTGTTTCACTACCCCCAAAAATTATTTATTATTTTTCATACCCGGTTTTCCTGTAACATTTTTATAAGAATAAGGAAGTAATCACAACTGTTTCAAAATTATAAACCGCAAAGCAATTCATTGATGGCACAAAAAGTAATCAGGTACCCATTATAATATGTTATTTATGAGTGCGTAACAGCTGATATTTGTTCAGGACAAGACAAAATAATACCTGCTTTTAATATATGCCCAGATTAATTAAAAATTGCAAATCAGTGGCATTTAAGCACACGTGCAATATCTGCATAAACTAAAGTATTGCATTAATGTTACGAAGGCGCATTAATATGTATTATGTGTGTTGGGGTGTGTATATATTTGTTAGTCCTTTCTCAAACGGCTCCACGGGGTTAGATGAAGTCGAATAGTTTATATTCCGGGAATAAATTACCTTGGGATAATTTCATCATTTTCACGCGGGTGTAGCCGTTAGCAGAAACTAGTTAATAAATAAATACTACAAACTACGCTACTAATATGTGGAAACCCTGAATGTCATCGTAATCTATCCATTATCGTAACAATTAACAGTAACACGTAACAATGAATTGATATTACGCTCTTGTTGCAAAATGCAAAGATATAATACTTTATAGATACTTCGATGACTTCATAACTTATTCTCTACATTTATTATGCACGCAGTTATAGTGGAACTCTCTGCTAGGGTCCGTGTGCCATGCCATCTACCTATGCTCTATCAGCCTTCAAGGCAAGGGTAAACAGGTTAAACATTCCATTGTCATTTTGCTAAAAGCAGCTAAAAGTTCGTAATCTGCAAAGTTCATAATGACCGATCATTGGTCGATCAGTGGCTTTTTAGGTGACAAAGTCAAAGTGACATTACTGCTTACTGCTTTTAATTACAGCGGCCGCCGGCCGGCGTTTCCAGTGTTTTGTTTTGGTTATTGTATCGGTGTTAGGTTTTTGCTATGATATAAGAGAGATTCACTTGTCATTATGAAGGTAAGTACGGGATTACCATTCTATGCCATTTCTTTCAATGGAGTATCAGTGGTTCATAATTGGAAAGTCATAGTGACGCCATTATATTAATAGATTACGAAACTTGTCAAAATCAACCATTATAATAGACCATTTTGACATAATGTAATAGCAGACTTGAGGCCCAGGTATCTTCTGGGCTCGCTCGCTCCATCATAGACTTTAGGTCAAAAGCACACAATAAAGCATATAATAAATAAATAATAAATAATCCTCCCGTTCTGAGTGAAGCGAGAGGTACTGTTAGACTTTTATCACACTTTTACTGACTAAAAAGCATCTGTGTTTTCTTTCTCGAAAGAAAAATATTCGTGCAATCGCGCTGGCGTTCACTAGACAAGCAATCAATGAACAAGAATAACGTATGTGTGACGTTATTCATTCATTAACAAAATATTACTGAATCTTCTGATTCAGTAACCATCAGAATTAATTTTGCAAACTCGCCTCAATTTAGGCATCAAGTTGCAACATGTACTCAGCACGTGTATAAACTGGCCAGTTTTAAAATCAGATAAGTAATTTAATATATTTTTATTCTTACTTACCATAATATTTTATGTTACAGGTTCTCGAGGTCATGTGAAAACTGAGTATCACAAAAAAGCGTAGACAGGTTATCGTCCACAGAGCATCGAAGATGCCTTTTCAGCTGAACATAAATAATAAACATAAACCTTTCACACTAGCTTCTGCCAGCGACTTCGCCCGCATAAAAGTAGAAAGTATCAAGCCTATGTCACTCAGCAAAAAAGTAGTATTCTATTGGTGAAACATTTTTTTTAAATCAGACCACTAGTTTTTTCGAGTTATTGAGTATTATGAAAGTAGCGGAAGTTTGCTGAATGCGAACAGAATGATGATAAACGATAAATGGATCGACGATAGAGCGAGCCAGCCCAGAAGATGCCTGATCACTCTTGCTTTGAATGATGACTGATCATAGGTGATACTGGCAGAGAATTCCATGCTTTGACTGTACTTTTGAAGTCTTTCGGATATGATGAAGTTCTCCTAATTATAATTATTTGATATTTATCATAGTATTTTTTAGTTTATAATATTAGCATTTATAGGGTGACTGTTAATTAGTGTACGATACTTAAACACGTGATTGTGCTCATGATAACCAACGACTTTTACTATGGAAACAAAACTGAAACGGCGAAAAAAAATCAGCTGTTCAGTACATTTATGTTTGCCTAATGTACTGAACAGCTGACATTTTTTTCGCGATTTCGGCTTTGCTCCCATAGTAAAAATAGTTTGTTATCATGGGCACAATCACGTGTTTAAGTATCGTACACTAATTGCCGACTGGCAATTAGTGTACGTACACACGTAAACACGTATATAGGGTGACTACCCTATATACGTGTTTTATTATCATAAGTAACTTAATTCATACTATATTCTATACAAAATATTCTGTTATTTATTTATTGTGCACACCTACCACAGTGTTGTCTTTTTTAACCCAAAGGTTGACTGGTAGATAATTCCTTGTTGCATTAAGTCCGCCTATGTACCACTATTGTACATAAAGTTTAAATAAATAAATAAATATCATTTGGGTGAAGATTAAATGAATAGGACTGTAGTGAATCCAAAGTCTGTATAGATGACTTCCTCAAAGAAAGACACCATGAGTTAATCTGGGCTGTGAGCCTTACGAACTGGATGATATTATTCCGCATAACCACTCATTTTTATTTTAGGTGAGATATAATGCCTTCTCCAATTCCAGGTGGTACCTGGAGTGTCAGACTTTTTTTGACCAAAACTGACCAGTGTTCTTTCTGATGTCTTTTGCGTTGCAAAGCTACGGTAACACATTTGAACAATTCCGCAGTCTTGGCATTATTATCTCATACAACAACTACAAAACGACTTAGGTAAAATCTATCTGCCCAGTCTTTTGCTGACTATATTAAGAGTTGGTTCCTTCCAGTCCTACCAGATGTAGCTGGGTCAGTCTTAATGGCCTAGTTACAGACCGAAAATTATTTAAAAAAAAAAAATCGTAATCAACACTAGTCACAAATAGTATGGCAAAGTTGAAGTGATCTCGGGGTTTCATTTCCAACAATTTTATTAACAATAATTAATTTACGACATTCAATTAATTTATTGTCTGCAAGATTTGCATATTTGGCAATGGCTATTTTTAATCGTTCAAGTAAGCAAACTTATTCTTCCGTGTTTTAAAACTCCTACTGAATACATAACAAGCATTTTGGGAAATAAAAAAAAAAACAAAATGGGAAAGTATCATCCTTGAATTTTAATATCTATGAAGGTCTTTTTCAATTAAAGCAAGTCTGCCTTGATCTTGATATGAACCAGGAAGTAGCAAAAGAAAAGAAAATGCCAATAAATCAAATAAATCGAATACCTGTCATCCCAGTTCATCAGAGTAGCGTCGTTTCTTTTATTGTAACAAAGAGAGACTAAACGCGATATCTTATGAACCCAAAGTCCCGAAGTAGATGTAACTGCTCTGTTTTCATCACTTACACCACAATCATTCAAATCCATAGCAAAAAAAAAAGCAAAATCTCACAGAAAAAAAAAAATCGCATAAAAATATTACGACAAAAAATCACAGTATCCGTTAACGGACAATGACGGAAGACTAAAAAAAATCACCGCGTAAAAAAAAAACGTAAACAAAATAAATACCAACGAAGGCTGAATTTATCAGAAGTAGGAAACGTCGGAAAGTACAACTATCTTATCAGAATCATGTTAAATCTTTATCATTCACTGTTTTGTGTTACAACGTCCTCGAGGAATCAATATTATCGCGGTCGATTATATAAATATTCAAGGTGAGATTACGTAAAGAAATGCTTTGCGAATTAAATTATGGAAACAAATGTTTGGTTCTCAATGAAATATGGGGTCTTACCATGACGTATTAAAATGAGAGGCATGCGAGCGAGAAAGAGGTATGGAGCTTTACAACCTATCGGTACATAGCTCCATTCCATTAAGAGTTCAGTTTAGGTAGTGAAATCGATAGCGTTAGAGCTAGTGATAGGGCCTCAAGGTGATAGAGAGACGATTGAACTCGTGCAGCACAGTTTTTCCGTAAAACTCAAAGTTCAATACGGTATGAATGTAGTGGAGGGCAGAATCTTGTACCTATACTTGCACGACAATGACTCGAATTCCCTGAAAGGCATGCCAAGGTAGACATGACAGCACTTCCCCTTTCACTGTTGAATGATGTCATCCATGTAGCGAGTATTTATTGCTCACCCTTTTTGCAAGTCATCTTGACAGAATCGGGAAATTAGTTTTAAGTAAGTATAGGAAATCTTTGTTCTGTATTCCTTAGTCATGTCGACTCCTCGTTATTTATTGACATTAATCGAGGTTTTTTGAGTGATCAACGCGAGTTTAGTGGTTCTTTCTGACTTAGAATATGGTCTTAAGTCTTAAAACGATCATCATCTTCCTACCCTTGTTCCCAAGTTATTTGGGGTCGTTGCCACAAGTTTTTTTGCTTACATTTTATGTTGTCAGCCGTCACGCTATCACAGACTTTCTTTTATTTTATATCATTCCTCGCACGATCCATCGTTTCCTTTCTTTGGCTTCTTCTCTCATTCCATCCACAACTAATACTCATAAATCTTTTCAACAGTAAGATTCTAAAATTATGAATGTAAAATTCAAAATATTATTTCGAAATCATACTTTTTTCGGTAGGTTCTTTCCATTATGTGGCGTAAACAATAACTTGTAACTTTGTCAAAAATAGATGGTCTTTTCCGTTTCATTTAGTTTATTAATGTTAATTTAATATCCGTAATGCATTTTATATCGCACCTGTTGCTGTTATCTTAATAGCGTAAACGATGCATTCGTTATTTCAATATCGTCATAGTAATATTTATCATTACATTTCTAACTAATAACTTATTTAAACACTAGCTTAATTCCGTGGCTTCGCCCCCATTAACTTACATAGGTATACAGGGTAAGTGGTAATTAGTGACCGATGCTTAAACACGTGATAGTAGTCATGATATCAAACAACTTTTACTTTGGACCAAACCTGAAATCACGAAAAAAATCTGCTGGTCAGTACATTTATGTTCGCCTAGCTGTCCTGTTTACAAATATTCATATAATCAAACTTTTACCTCTTTATTACTCGCTTAGATTAAATGATCCTTATTTTGTAAATTAGTTGTAAATATTTTTTTACACGTTAATTCGAACTAGATGAGGCCAGCGTTTTCTATTCTAGTCCATACAGTAAACATCCATTACACTCATGCATTTCTAAATAATTAAAATCTTTATCTAAATCGCTACAAGCTTGGTTACGTCATAAATTAACTACATTTTTTTGACTAATCAATATGCGACCGTTTTAAGAATAAATAATTTTATAGCTCAATCTTTTAAGTTGAATTTACAACCCCAGTCCGAAATTAATCATTTTTAGACAAAATAACAAAATATCCTTTAGCTTTATAACAATTAATTATTAATACTTTCATATTGCATATATAACTCAAATCATTAACAATATTTTAATAAATAAACGTATCCGCTCCTCCGATCAAAAAATATTTCGACTCGTTACACTCGTCTCTACTTGCACCCACAAATCAAAACTATGCCGTATATTTGTGGAATCGGACATCTCCGTCAATGCGTGGTGTATTTGTTGATACAGGGGTGTTTGAACTGTAGTCACGGCTTTATCCGCGACCCATTTAGATGCTTTGATAGTCTGCCAGAGGACCTGGTTTAATTAGATGATTGGGTGTCTTAAACAATTGGGTGCAAAATTTTTAGTGCTTTTTTTATTTCGAAATTGAGGGAATGATAATCTTATTTATTCTCTTAAATGATACATACCTATCAAAGCCTAGCTTTTTGCGATGAGATTTTAGCCAATTTCATTATTTAGTATCTACCCCATTATTGGGTATAGTATGCGGAAAGAGTATTTTCTGCTTCAGCAGTTATCTCTTTTTCACCATCATCATTTTAATGACATTCCAATCATATTGTATTCGAAAGCCTAGCTTTTTGCCATGAGTTTATGGCCGATTTCATTATTTGGTACAGTTTTACCCCTGGTTACCCCACTAATCTCTTTTTCACCACCATCATTTAAATGACATCCCAACTTGAATTTGGAATCTATTCCCACCCAATGCATACCAATAATTTGCGTAGAACGAATTGGCACACAATTAGATGCAACGTTATGTCTAGGTTTCAGCAGACTTGCGGAAGTCAGACAGCGTTTGTTCCGCACGAAACGCAAACTTGCCATTGTCTTGCATGAATGAGTTTATTTTCAAACAAAAGACGTGCTACTGGATATTGGACTAAATGATTCTCGAAAACATACCACTGATATTATCTTCTCTCGTCCTTAGATTACCACAATAAATCGGGGTCGGCGTGTCTTTTCTTTCTTCCGTACGTAAATTAAACAGTTCTAAACTCATTTATCGTTAATTTAATGTTTTTCTAACCATATTAACTTTTGACACAAACCATCGATTTTTTTTTATGAATTAATTTCATATCAGAATTTTAAATGTCCAATTGTCTAGCCTTAGAAATACCATTGCATTTAATGTTTGTCAAAACACGGTTTAATTATTTGGAATAAATAACATCTTTATTAGCATATCATTGTTTGAAAAATTGCGATATTTTTTTAAACTTTACAGAAAATAACAACAATTCAAAACATTTTTTTAAATATGTAATATTTTATAAAACGTGCAAACCGATGCGTGCATGATTCCAATACACGGTTACCGTTTAAAATTTTGTTTTTACAATATTTCTTGTAGGTACTAATAGAAAAATAAATGAATGGTGGTATTTCTAAACCTGCCTAATTGCCTGCTCGTCACCAATATCAACTGGATAAAGGAACTTGAAGTCTTATAAGTCAGACGGTGAGCCAAGGTCAACATTGCATGCGGAAGTACCTGGTGACGCCACAACACTTAAAAACGTCTACTTTTAGTTTTTCTTTCCAGCTTTGTTGCGTTTAGCCGTAGTGTCAAGTTAGAAAATATTCCATTAGAATGCGGATATAGCACATTCTAATGTTTTTGAAGTACATATTTAGCAGCAAATCTATCGAGTCATCCTTCTCGGCAAGCTTCGCTGAGCTGGTCAATAGAACAACAAAATTCTCAGCTTTATTTTACCAAGATCGCGCCTGTTTCAATGAGTCCACACATTGAGCACTTGTGGAGACACTTGATATACATAAACATAACTACACGAATATAACATAAAAATGTCCACTAGTAATAAATTTGCGAATAATTAAAACTTCACTGCAAAAACTCCTAAACAGTCTTCGTATAAATAGCCTCTCATTATAATAAATATACACTTTTTATTTAAAAATAGCGATGCATTTCAGACTCTTGTATCGAATCTACGTCTAGGTTAGAGGCTTCCTCGTATGCGTTTCATCTGATGTTTATGATAAGTTCTCGGGAAATCGGCGAGTCATATGTTCTGAGCAGACCTTTACCAAGAACGGAATTGTTTCCGAACGAAATAGCCTTCTTAAGAAACAGTGTTGATTTCTTGGAAAAACGGGAGCGGGCGGTTTTATCCCTGACATATGAATATAGAAGGCCTATACATTAATTTACCTGTCAGCTGGAATCATGTCGGCCGCGTCGTCCTCCATAGATTCATCGCCAACCTCCACCTCTAACTGCACGGGGGGCGGGGAGCTCATGTCCAGTGATCACCAATCGCCGACACCCTGAGAACAAGAAAATACCTAAGTAAGACAGTTACTGTCACTGGACCCAATATTGATTAGATCCAATGTTTAATGGACCCAAGTGGATTGGAACCAATGTTGATCGGAATA
Organism: Leucania comma; assembly: GCA_958295575.1. Taxonomy (NCBI): domain Eukaryota; kingdom Metazoa; phylum Arthropoda; class Insecta; order Lepidoptera; family Noctuidae; genus Leucania; species Leucania comma. The sequence continues at coordinate 12,351,204 of OY282477.1, read as the reverse complement.
GTTAGTACCAGCCAGTACTCAAAATGGTAAACAATGCCTTCTTGGAAGGCAAAACAGATCCATACAGGGTGAATTGTCCAAGTGGAAATATCTGCAAAAAATATCAAAGGGACCTTGAGGCAGATTAAAATCGAGCTATGAAAGCATCGACTACACAGGGAGATGCACAAAGGTAGTCCGCAAATTCAAATATCCTAATTTTTTTTTGCATTTTGCAAAGAGTCAAGTTTTGTGTTAATTAATATACGATTCGCGGGCATAACACGTGTTTATTTACGGAATTATAATCACTAAAATCATCAATACAACCCTCTGAGTTCGTCTTACCCGAACGACTTTTACGTGAAAGCCATTCAATGGGGTACCCTAGTGCTTTCACCTTAAATGGGCCATGACATGGAGGGTAAGCTTTAGATACCCTGTGAAATATTTAATTAGTATTTTACCGACCCACCTACTATCGATTGCTGCAAAGGATGGAATGGGAAGGGAGTGAAAAACGACCTCGATTTAAAAATAAGAAAATTCATTTCGTAATTTTAGTACTAAAACCCTGCTGCGATTTTACACACTAGCTTAGTTATTTCAAAGATGTTATTTAATATTAATTTAGCAAGGGTCTACTCGGTTTTTATTTTAGGACCACTTCATTAACTTTGGACTTCAAATTACTACTGTAAAAATAATCGTCACAGATATTAGCAGCTGTAAAAACTAGTTGGTCAATGTCTTTGATCGCCTGATGTACCTAATCAAGCCATCAAAAAGATAGACTACTCAAATGCCGCATGATACCGCATAAGTTCATACGAGAAAACGCTCGAAATATCCAGCCGAACACAGTAGGTTGATAAGAAGTAGGTTCAAAATAACTTTAAACTATCTGATTATAATTTAGACATTGAATTGAAGACAGGCCAACGAGTGCACCTACGCGTCTCACAACCGAATTTATCAATTCAGCCGTATTTCCGTTAAAATCCGACGATCAGAGAAGCACTAGACCAGTCTATGCCGAACGGATCCAGCAGTTAATGTCTTTTGATTAAAATGATGGTGATGCAGGGTGACATCTAAGCTGCGGGATTATTCGAAGAAGTCACTTTGCCACAGCTGGGTTTTAGACTGTAAAAGTCTGACAGTCCGTCTCGCTCCACCCAGAACGAGAATGTGATAAATTGCCACCTAAAGAAAGGTTGACGACCAAATGTCGTTGCACTTTAAAACCAGGTATCAAAAACAGCACTACCAATATTTTTTTTACAGTCCAAAATAACTTAACCTTTTCCAAAAGGTTGCTATTACAAACAAGTAATTAGGAAATTCATGAGCAATGTGTATGACCTCATACGGACATCGCACTTTAGAAATTACTTTGTATGATACTTACATAGTAATTTGTGTCAGATTTACATGATAAAACTTGCGAGTCAATGACCTGTAATATGTACTAACACATAAAATATTACTTTCTAAGCCATTCCTGTCGCACTGCTGGGCAAAGGCTTCCCCAGGTTCTTCCAGACATTCTTCCCCGCGCAGTCTCGAACCAGTTCTCATGGTACGCGTCCAGGTCATTTCGCCACCTCTTTCTAGGTCGGCCTCGAAGGCGCTTACCCTTTGCAGGAAACCACTGCGCGGCGACACTTGCCCAGCGGTCGCTACTCATGCGCCCAACGTGGCCCGATCCCATTTAAGTCTGCTTTCTAGTATGTTTTATAGAAATTTATTTGGCAAGAGGTATTGTTGTGAGAAATAACAGTACCTACTTTATTTGGAATAAAATGACGACGTTAAAGACACTTATAGCCTTGTCCAAAAGTAGCAGGCACCCATGATATATTAAATAGATATAAATTAAATTAAATTTTATAGCTTTACTGCTCAATTAGATTATTCATATTTTTGCTTTATTCACGGTAATTTAAAAATTATTATTAGTAGAGTGCAGAAGTTCCATTCTTCACGCCGGCGGGCGGCCCTTTACGTCTTTATTCTTAGTCGTGTGGCGCCTGACCTCGCGCTTTAAAAAACCTTTGGTTCAGGTCCGGAGACTGGGAAGACCAATAAAGGAGCTCAATGCAATTTTTCCTAAACCAGGTCAATGTGTCGAAAGTATTATGAGAAGGGACTTTGTCTTGTTTTAATTTTACGCAATACATTTTGATATCGCAAACATCAACAGCAGGGCAGCAGTTCTAATTTGAGTACGTTTCTGTATATTGTAAAAGCAATAGGACTCTCACACACATGCATTTTGAAACCACTCGAAGCACTCATGGAGCATGTCTTTTACGCTGCTGCCGCCATTTGTGGCGGTCGGTATGGCTCCAGATTAAATTCTCAACGAGGGTCAGGTCACTGGCAAGTTTATCAAAAATTTTGTTTATGAGTTTAAGATTGTCGAGATTTATTTTGAAATATAATAATAATATTTTAACACTTTATTAGAACATAAAGTTTATTAATTTACCTTACAGTTTGATTCATCTAAACATGCAAGATTCCACCAATCTTTGGTATTTCGAAGCTAACTCAAACTGGTCCTTTTTGATCTCGTCGGAGAGCATCTTCCAGGCTTTAAAGCCTTTCAGACCAGCTTCCTGAAGACATCTGCGACCAGATCGAGAAGAAATATGTCTCTTAAATTCTGTCATTAAACTCGGAAGCGAAACCTGAAGTAGTTTTTCTGTTTTTTAACGTTAGCCAGAAACTTTCGGTTCTCATCCCACGGTTGGTGGTGACGCGTTTGCGCGCCGTTCTGCACTTGTTATCATATTATCCGGTTACAGAAAATCTCACAACAGCACGTATCGACGCGAACATTTCAGTTATCAGTCTCTGCCTTAGATTTCGCCTGCTGATGCAGAAACTGTGCGAGATTTTAACTTAATGTCGTGAATAGGGTAGTGGACTAATTTTTTTTTACATCATATTTTAATAAAGGAGATAAAAACAAACAACTTTTCCAAAGTAAAGGTATTCCTACGATAATTATCTCCAGAGATAATACGGTCCGAAAGTAGCATTTGATCACGTGACCCAAAATCGCTCCATATAAAAGTACACCACGGCGTGACGTCACAGCGTGGAATCGACGCGTAAATGTATGGGATTTAATTTTAATATTAGCTTTATCTCCGTGGATTTAGCGTTTACATTGATACTTTCATAATGAAATATGTTTGTAAAGTGCTATAGATTCTAACATAATAGTTTTTTTCGTTATTGGAACATTTTGATTTTTTGAATTTTTTACGATTTTTAAAACCTCAAAAAACACATAAAACATGAATTTTTTAAATTTTTTTTAAATCTACGTATTAGTTTATTGCTCATCTTCATCATCATCATCATCAGTCTATGGAATTCCACTGGAGGACACAAGCCTATTAAAATATCAAAAGTATTCTGAGATCACTGGAGTGTTCAGAAGGAGCGACAGTAGCCAACAGCGTTTTTTTTGAGTCTAGTTGTTTTATCGTCGGTTACAACGTCGATTATAGTTTCTTAAACCCATTTTGAAACCGACAATGATTTCGTAACGAGAGTTTACATTTTCTCTTTTAGTTATCTAATATATCTATGTATTTGTGCGGTGTCTAATAACAACTTTTGGCCAAATTTGTAGATAATACTTGCAGAATTTAGACATTTCTTGTTACACCGTAATCGAGCAATATTACTCGATTACGGTGTAACAAGAAATGTCTAAATTGGAGGTGATGGAGGCTAAGCGAAATCTAAATTCAGACCACACTGCACTGTAGCGTCGCTAAATTAAAATTTAAATAGGGTTAATTGTATTTTCTTAATCATTTCCTGCAGTTTTCATACTTATTTGACGCCTTCAAATTAGCCTTTATTTTTGAATAATTTATATGAAACAAAAAAGCAGTGCCATGGCATATCTGCAACCACGCTGCCGTCGCACGGCACTTTGCGACTAATTAGTGTATTTCTTAAGATCTTCTTTTTCTTTCAGCGCTTCATGTCGTCATCGTATCCATGTAGCGTATTAATAATTCACTCGTATTATCACTCATAATCATAATGATTCAAAAATGAAACAACCTTTTTATGGCAGCACAGTTTTTTTTTTTTTTAACGTAGGTAAAATCATCCAATGACGAATCCCGCCCTTGGGTGGGGCGGGAAACAGTGTCAGACTTTTACTGACTAAAAACCTACCTTTCCATACAGCACAGTAAATACGTCTCCAACTTCATGATAAACTTATTTACATGTCCCTAGCGTAACTAAACGAATTTGGATAACCTATTTAATACACCAGAGCATATCATATTTCAGCCGCGTCAATTTTCATGCAAACCCCGCAAGGTATGACTTAATTTACAGAAATGCTTCAGCACAAATCTATATTGAATTAAGTCAGTAGCTTCAGAAGCTTAATGTGATTTCCTAGCTAAGGGGAGTTATCGACATAACCACTGCTTTTCAAATTCAGTTTGAAGATCATAGTATGCTGACGACGTAACTTGAAAAATGGATGATAGATGGGGTCGAAATTTTCGGGAGAGGTAACGGCGTACCGGAAAACGAAGTATTGGATAACCTGTTTAGACCAATGACCTACCTCAGGATTCCGCTAGACGCTAGAAGCACAGAATTTGTCGATGTGGTGGACACTTGAGGGTTGCCTGTGTCCAGTAGTGAAAGTTTTTCGGTTTTATTGACGCAGATTCTACCTACTACTTACATCTCAATTGATCAGCTTTCTAGTGACTTAACAATACTCATCCAAACGTATCAAATATTACTTAGAAACGAGTTGGTCGTTAACAGAACCACAAGGGAAAACAAGATGATCCAGTAATTTAACCGAACCGAACCGAAGTTACCAAAGCATTACATATTTTAGTATTCTGTCTCTTTGTTTTATACGAAGATATTCTAGGATTTTACGTAGCGCAGTCAAAAGGGAAATGTTTACAGACTTCAGTCTCTCTTTTAAAATAATTTTATTATTGTTTTATCTATTCAAAAATGGGTGTGTATGTTGTATCGCAAAATATGAAGACGTACTGCTACGTAGTTTGGGCTTCATTTTTCTGTTATTCAATCGATAACTGAGGTATAGTAGGCGGCAAATAAGTTGAACCATTTGTTATGGTTACGCACAGCCCCCACCTTCTATTAAGACCCGAAAATCGGTTATAATCTCCGCGTACTATAGAAGTTTTTCAACTGGGGGCCTATTCCAGGAATTTTCGAAAGGTGTTATAGTTTCAGGGATTTCGTGATTAATTAGTGAGTGGTAATTCGCTTTTATAAACACCGTATGTCTGACATCGTACCACAAATGAATACCATGGATTCAGTACATGAATCTGAACACCCTAGCGGTGGAATTTTAGTCGGCATTTACCTAATTAAAAAAAAAACTGTGCTTTTATAAATTTAAATTGTATTTAATCGTTATTCTAACCAACTTCGATGATATTTTCAGTAAAAGAAAAATATATATTTTTTAATTAAAAATTAAGTAATTAAAAGTTATGTGGGGGTTGATAAAATCGTTTTTGCAATCAACCCTGACAGCATTTTTAATTTTAGAAGTAACTCATTCCTTTTTTTTTTCATTAAAAATATTAATATATCCATTTTATACCGTTTAAATAAAAAAAGTGAAGATTTGTTTTTAAAAATTAAGTAAAAACCGATGAAACATTCCACCACTGGGGTTCCAGAATCATGTATATAGATTATTATATTTGTTAGAATATGGTTTGATAAACAAAACTTTGAAATTTTCTTAGAGGCATTAGAGATGACCAACTCATAGGTAGAAATTAACAGAATCCTCTATGAAAGATATTCAAACATTCCAGTTTTTTTATCTCAGTCACTGTTCATGTCGATAGAAGAAATAGCTGACAGTCATTATCATTGGTGCATAGTAAACATTGAGCAACATTGTTGATGAATCACCCATAACAACACTAATATTTTAAAAATGAAAAATTGTATGTGTTTATGTACACATTCAAACAGCTGAATCGACCAGATCCTCGAATACCACATAGGTAAACAACTTACTATTATTTTATTACAAGTGGCCCCAACAGATATTGTCAAGTCTGAGTAAAAAATTGAGTATGCAGCTCAATTTTTAGCCGACTTCAAAAAAAGGAGGAGGTTATCAATTTGGTTGTATTTTTTTTTTAACAAAGACATTACAACTGCCGTCGCAGTGCCGCCTACCAGTTTCAATTGTATTTTCAAACCATCCACTCAAATATACACACACAATTTCATCCAAATCGGTTAAGCTGTTGAGGAGAAGTTAGGTGACAAACACATGCACAGAAGAATTAAAATGTGTACAAAGGTAAAATGCTTTTTACCCCGAACTTTTATCCTTTAAACTGTCAAGCCCTAAGAGGACACCGGTGCCCACACACCTATTGTCTTTCTAATGTGTCTCTAATTACGGTATTCAAATGGTTAAGATCATTTTTTACTTTTCAAGCCAATCAAACGACATAAGCCATTATTCATAAAATAGTAAACACATACTTATTATGCATCAAATACCTTACAATATCTTTCAGATAAACATCATTATTAGGTCACAAGGTACAGTCAGTGCATTGCTCTTGTCAAGCACAACCCAAAGTCAAAGATGCAAGTTCAATACACATGTGCAATACATGAGAAATTTAAAATGTAACTCAATTACTATTGCGTTAAGTACCAAATCCGAATGTAATATGACTAGTCTAGTTTTCAAGGCTATATTCAAATTGACACTCGATAGTCTTTCACTTCCAGTTTTATAAATGATTGTTGGAATCAAATTACATAACATTAGAACAGTAAACTGTGAAAGAAAAGTAAAAGTTTAGCATAATAAAGTATCATGTAACCACAATAACCACTAAAAATTATTTCAGCTCTCGGAAAAGAAAAAATGAATTTGTGAGTACATAATATTATCATGCAATGAGATAATTTTTAAGTTAGATTAGAATAATCTTGCTAATTAAAATTTTATTTTTTATTGAAATCTGCTGTGTTAGTCATCATTTTATGACATCACATTCAAGATAAAAATAGTAACTTGAAATTCCACTTCCTAATGTTGTGTTTATTACAAAACATATTTGAATTTGATAATATAATCTTTAAATTGTGGAAAAAGAAAATTAGGCACATTTTAAAGTTCCTTTGAAACCTAGTGAATATTGAATTTCTTTTAGAGTATGGCAATGGTTTCAAATTAATTTGAATAAAAAATTCAAATATGTAAGTAGCTATTTGTGTATGAATTATTTTCCTCTTATTCTTCTTTTATTTTATCATTTCTATGGTACTTACCATAATTTGCTAGCCCAGTTATTTCACAGCTATATTGGATTGGTATAGTTTTTGGTGGATTGGATTGATATAGTGGATTAGATTGGTTTCAACATTTCTATAAATAGTATAAAATAAAGCCCTTTCCTGAGTCTGTCTATCCATTCCTAGACAATGCAATTGACTTGAAGCAGTTTTCAAAAAACAAGTAAGAGCAATAAACAAGCAAGGTTTACATAGATAAATTAGGATCTGTGCAAAGACAGGCAAGTCTCTAGTAGTCCATAAACAGGATTATTATGGGAATTGGAAACGGAAGAAATTGTTGTACAACTGCTCCTTGACTGCACAGGCATCAACAAGATTTAATATATGCAAACCTTGAAATCACCAAATTCACTCATAGACACCCTGAATAAACTGGGAGGCCTGATCTGATTAAAGAGAGGGTAACTGGTTGGAATGTATCCTGGTTATTCTTGTTGCAGGACATGATCTGAGGTGAACGCTAGCTTGTATCTCAATACCAAAACATTAAAAAACCATAATGATTTTAAGGATTAGAGTAAGTGACGCTCCTTCTTCCCGATTTTTTTTCATACATACACTAGACATACTGCACATTATTTTTAATTCATTAATTCCCAAGAGGACACCGGCGTCCGCACACCTAATGTCTTTCTATTGTGTCTCTAATTACGTTATTCAAAAGGTTAAACAAGTTTGATAATACATATTTGAAAAAAAAAACTTTCTTTATTGAATAACTGCATTCTAAGATACAATTTATAGTTTTATCTCTGAAGTCGTTTTGGCTAGTTTAATGAATAAATAACTAAAATATGTTTATTTTGATTATTTCCTAGTGAGGAAATATCATCATTTTTACCAAAAGACATTGTCTGCTGAACATAAGCCCCCATGTGTCACAAGTAAACATGGCCAGATTTTAAAAATAGCAAAAGCAAGCAAGCTCCAAGGTATTACCAATATTTGAATAAATGCATATAGACAACATGACAAAGCACAAATGATTTTTTTTTAAAGAATTGAATTTCTTTAACCTGAAAGTATGTAATGTGAAAATGGCTGTTTGAAGTAATCATAGCTGTGGTTTGTTAATGGATAGTTGAATTGATAGTTAATATAGTTTGATGTGGCAGTTCAATAAGAATCATTTGTTGAAGGTTTCAGGAGCATACTATTTACCACTTTTTGCTTTTTTTGAAACTATTATAAACAATTATACAGCATTATAGTAAACGAAAAGCAGAGAGATGAATATTTGTTTGGCCACAAAAATATGCAATATTCCATGAGTTTAGGCCAATTCTTAATTAAATATTTTATTTAATACATCTCAATTTAACAATACAGACCATTGTCTGCAATATTTTCGTAAATATTTACATTTGTTCGCACAGAACAATGGGAAATGCGCAGCTTTGTGAAACCAGAGATGGATCACACTGAAATAAAAAATAATAATGTATCGGTCTCGCATGATTAGAAAAACTAACCAATCAAATCTCACGATGCTGTGCATTTGATTACATTCTGCTTCTGCCACAACAAAAGAAACGATACATTTTACATACCTTCACTTTCTCGAAATATGTTTAATCATGCAGCTGTCACAATCAAGGTACTGCTCTGAAGCGCACAAAATTCAACAATATCGACAGTTCATAAATGCACTTTCATCACAAAATTTTCACGGCAGAACAATTTCATGACCATTGGCACTAATCCACGAAAATTTTTGACATTTCATCACAGTCCGATGAATACACACACCAGTGAATTGACGAAATAATAAAGAAAACTATCGAATGTTTTACACCAAAATACTCACTATAAAGTGAGTATATTCAATTAATTAGATTTTGTTGATTAGAAAATGTGGTTAAGCCTTTTTCTAAACAATAAAAATAAAAATCTGCGAATCAATCGACGGATACTCGAGCGAGGAGATCCGACTGCACTAGTGAGGTAATACAACAACAACCGGTATTAATCGATACGTTTAACGTTAGCTTACCGGTTTTATTCATGCTGAAACATTTTCCTTTTTTGGCTTCGTTGTTTTTTTAAACCTTTTATAATTTTTAAAGGCATCCAAACGACGAAATAATATGCTATTTTTACCCGACTACGGCAAAGCGCGGCACTCAGTGTGTAATATTGCTCCGTAAGCAATCCAGTTTGTCCCTAGGATATATAAGATCCTTGATCTGCACTGTTAGTTAGTTCCAAAAGATGCCCCGGGTGGCGCTGAGGTCGAATTACGTGACGGAAGTAGCATCATCTAACGAGGAAATGCGGGAAAAACACGATGTACTCTCTCATAATGGACTTTGGACGTCAACATAAAACAAATTTTATTTTCAAACGTAATACAAATTTTATTTTCAGATAAAATGTTTAATATTATTACATTAATAAATGTTATAGTATAGTACGCGGCAAATAAGTCGGTTGAATTACACAAGTTGAACTAGCTTGACGGTCGACTTTGAGTCGCAGTAACCAATTTTCGAGTCTCAATCGAAGTGGGGGGCTGCGCGTAACCATAGCAAATGGTTCAACTTATTTGCCGTGTACTTATTTCCCGTGACTGATCTGTCACAGCTGTATATTTATTACTAATATTTTTAGTATTTTGAATTTCCCTATCGTCTAAAAGCTAACGCTGCGTTAGGGCGCACGCGCGTTCCCATACAAAAGTAGACCGTCGTGGCACGCTGCGCGTGCAGTTGACGCGGACAGCCGCGCCCCGCACCCGTTTTGCTACGTAATACTATAACAAATTTCTTCAAAGACACGACTACATGCATACCGTTAAAGTTGTAGTAACAGTACTGCGCAGGTAATAATCTGAATTTCGCTACGGAGACCACCGCACACGACACATGCGCATAGCCAGCCAAAGAGAATATAAGCACTACGAGAATATAAGCCAGCCACAAGACAGGTGCCTGCGTGTGCGCCCGCTTAACGCAGCGTTGACCTTAAAATGAAGAATAGAAGGCGACATGCCTGTCGATGGGCTTTAGTCTAAGTTAAACTGGCCATATATGTAGTATCCCTGCTCCGTCTGTGATTGTAACTCACTTTTCAACTCTTCCCTACCCCATGCTCTTCTGAGTAGTGATGTTCAATTCCGCTATAAAGTATAGACGCGCTATAGACTATTTTAGATTATATTGAATATATTTTTATAGCGCGCTATTTTATAAGCTATTATTATAACACGTTTTAACAAAACTCGACAGTAATGCAGGATTTTGTCACATCAGCGGATGCTGATGCTGATTTTTTGTAATTTACATCAGCTGATAATGAATTTAAGTTTTTTTTTAATACTGAATTTCATAGTTTTTAGGTTATATACGATATATTTTAATGATTCTGTAACTTTTTAATGAAGAAAAACAATCAACATAATTATACACTAGTTAACTAAATAATAAATTATTAGATATTAATACTGGAATTCTATTAACGGCAAGTTATATTTAAAAAAAAAACAACTGAACTGCTTTTTCCGCTTGCAGTTTGTTCTTTAGTCATTTTTATTTCAGATTCGCTGCTGGTTAAAAACTTGTCGTACTCTTCGGGATGTATTGATCTCAAATGATTTTTTAGTGACGTATTTGTACCAGGCCTGTCTCACTTCCATACAAGCGGCGCAAAATCGTCGAGATATTTACCTACTGTTCTGGAAAACAACCTAATTTCAACCTTTTGCATTGCATATAGCGTTCATAGTACAATAACTGTGTGCCGTCTCGCTTCAATCTGCCAGGGCTGTCAGAGGTACTACTTTATCTGTGAAAGTAATACACGCGAAGCGAGACAGATGGCGACACATGTTGATACGATTTCCAAACGGGCAATAGTCTAGGAGCTAGACAACCGAGATTGGTACTTAAATAATATGAAATGCCTACCTGTAAAATAATAATAAAAATAGGGATATAATGATAAACAAAGACCAAATTATGCAGTAATTATGTTTAATTAAGTAGGTAGGTACTAAAATATATAACAACAGACAATACGTTTTCTTATTTTTTTAATTTTATAGTTGTTTTACTTTTAAATACTGTTTTATTGATTTTCTTCCTGATTTAAAGCAACGATTGATTTCCAACAGAATATACAATACCTAGTACCTTACGGTATTAACAGTTTACTTTAAAATTTGTTTCGCGGATGCGTGCGCTGCGTGTGCGACAAGTCGAACGAGTGCCAGCCTATTGAGACTAGTCCGGTGACCGGACGCTTGCGTTTATCATACCTAAACTCGGGAGTGAAATTTCTGTACTGGTAAGGTACTATTATATATTCTGTTTGTACGTCCTTTGCGTGAATAATTCTTTTTGCATATACAGTTTGCGATATTTTGATTCACTAATTTAAAGAACTGCCAAAATCCGCTTCTTAATATGGGAGGCATTTTCACGCATATAAACACGCACCAAAACAATGCGCTCTGCATTTGCTTGCAATATTGACTAAATCATAGGGAATAATATTGACGATTTGTTTTGAAATGCACGTATTTTAATTGGCCAAAACTCGGAAGCGACAACAGCACGTGCCATTAACTCCATCGGTCATGTCGCGACATGAACTTTGAACATCAGCATCTAACATCAGCAATAATCAATGCGGATGCTGATGCGGAAAATAATGCTGATGTTCCGCTGATGCTGATATTCGCAACAACCCTGGTCTGAACGCGGATACGTTATCATTTTATTCCGCATTATATAATAGATAGACTATTGAATATAGAATTATAGCGCAATTCAATATTACTACGCACGACGCAAGCCGACTAGTCAGAGTTCACGCTATCGCTCCATGTTGCTAACCCGTTTTGGCGGCCCCGCTAGGCGTTTTGTTGAGCAAGACGTTCTATACTTATTATAGCGCGAAGGCAGAATTGATTTGACAAATGCTATACGCTCTGAGTAAATAGCGTGTTAAATTTAGACTCTATTACGTTATATTGACCATCACTACTTCTGAGTCCTGAATTCCGGAAGACCATGCCATCGTATGTGCTTATTTTAAGGCTCAAATTACAAAAAAAAAAAACTCTTCAGAAACAAATACTTAGATCATTTAATCAATATAATAATTATCTACATAAAATCTTTGCAGATCTTTTACTACTCTATTGCACACATTTATTTCAATATTATTAAAATGCTAGTTTCTTAAGACTTTGTAGTAGCTACAGTTGAAAAACCTAAAGGAGGATATTTATTTAACAACTCAGCCATAGTTGATGGATAAAAAGCCATGAACTTGAATCTCTCTCCCATTTTCACAGGATCAACGAGCATTTCGTAGGATTTCTTTATTTTTTCTCGATCGTCATCTGATTTTGCGTTATCCATGAGTACCTGAAAGTAGTTAAATTCGTTTTAGTATCATCGTTAAGAATGCCGAATAGGGCTGGTTTTTACGCCAGCTTCTAGTATCTTCTTTTTTCAAATAAACAATGAACAGTAAACTACGGAAATAAAAAAATTCAGGACCAAATCCCATGTGCCAATTTTCATTCAGATCCGTTAAGACATGAAGATGTAACAAACGACAAACAGAGCGTTACTTGCGCATTTATTATACACGGCTAAATTTTGATCGTTTTAATCTTGTGGAGGGTCGATTCGGTACATGAAACAACATCGGTTTGTAAAGATAAAATAAGGTATTTTTTTTAAACTCGAATTATTTTACGCTTGTACAATGGTGAATTTCTTTAAGTAAACGTCAGCTGAGCGAGTCTAATGACCTGCGGGTAGTTAGTACGCAACGACCGACTACTACCTACAAGGTTACTGACTCGTTTACTTAAAGAAATTAATTTCGTACATGCGTATATTAATTCGAGTTTTAGATAAAAATAACTTTTTATTTTTTTTATCTATCGATAATGTTTTATTCATGTACCCGATCGACCCTCCACGGGATTAAAACGATCAAAATTATGGCTAAATTTTAGTATATGGATATATTATTATTTTATTCTTCAGATAAAAAATATTTGTTTATTGAAAAACCTTTAATTTAAACACCTTTCTGTTCTCCTTTTGAATAGAAATAATTATGTGTATTAAGTAATTAGTGAATGATTTCATCAGAATAATTTTTCTCACCTTAAGCCTAGCTTCAGCTTGACATCTCTCTAGGAATTCTCTCTGTTTGACAGGGCCCATGACCAAGGCGTAGTTCTCATTAGATGGAATCTTCGACGCAGCAATCCTTAGTTGGGAGAAGTCGACATCAGCCGTCAGATCACACTTACCGGGGTTTTCTAGAGGATTCACAACCTGGTGCTTGTGGAAAGCCTAAAAATATTTCTTATTTTTTTATGGCAACATTAAATTGATTCAGTTTAAATATAAAATTATTTTTAATAATATTTGGAGATAATGGAACAGAGAGTAAAGTCCCACATACCTCCATTGAAAAGGGAGGATCCTCCGACCAGACGGGTGTTGTGTCTGGTGGGCTACTGCCCGATAGATGATTTCGGGTTTGTTCTATATGTTCCAATCGCGCCGCGAATCTTACTTGCGCGATGCAGGAATAGTTCATTTGTGACGACATAGATGTCGCTACAAATATGTTTTTTATTTAATTTTCAATTAACAATTCATTTTTTATATGACAGTATTTCAGAAAAAAAAACACATAATGCGTAACCTCCTTTTTTGAAATTTGTCAAAATATCTAAACCTTACCCTAAAAGTATCGCCCTTTTCCCCTTCATGTCCATAATCAGCAATAAGAGCTATACCCCCATACTGGTCCACCCTTGTGGCCAGCTGCCTCGCAATACCCAACCCTCGGGCACTGATCTCAAGCTCCGTTCTGTCGCCGGAGTCCAAGGGTGGTCTAATGAGGGACTTGCTGGAGGTGGTCTCTTCGGCGGTTATTCTGTAGTACAGTTTGTCTTGTCCGTCTAAGTCTATTAGGAGTTCTCGCCAGCCTTTTTCTGTTTTCTGGAAGTTCAGGTTTAAGCGTCATCACTTTACGCAAACATTTTCTACGGGGGTTAGAATTACAATTTTGTTTTTTTTACTATTATAGGCTCGCGTTTGACTACTATCTCACCTATAGGTAACTGATGATGTGGCTGACTATGGAGCACGCTTGCCTAGAAGTAGCCTATTTAATCTTGACATAAGTTGTAACTATCAGGAAACAGACTTCGACAAGAAATTGTACCCTTTAGCTGTACGCACAATAAATGTGTTCCCAACACGTATTGCACGTCTGGATGGAATTTTCATCATGTACTTGTGGCGCAATGCCGTCCGTCTAGTGACCCCATGATGGAACAGGCTTGGCGGAATTAAATTGTGAATTCCAAGGTGACTTCTCGATATGTAAACGAAAGAAAACCAGACAGACTAGCAACGTGGCGTCGATGATCATGATTTAGCAGTTTTGACTCGATGACTGCATCATTACTAATGATCCTCTAGGCTCGTTTTTCAATCGACTCAAGCGCATAAAGATACACAAATGGAAGCAAAATTAAAAGAGTGAAACCGAGGTACCCTTCGCAAAATGATCATTATCATGAAGGATTGAAAGCGCTGCTGACATTGCCCGTACGCGCCCGCATGATCGTACAAGAAATACGCGCTTCTGACATGCATGGAGTTACGAACAGCAGTCCGTCATATATACAATTCTTATTGGTTCATCTCTAACCCGAAATATTCGAGTACCAAAAAATTATAAATGGCGATGGTGAAGATGAAAAGGAAAATATAAATAGCAACTGTCTGACTGAAATGATCAAGCATTTCAACAAATGTTGAACTGCTAGATCATTTGGGCCAAAGTTACTCTAACTATTAATACTCTAATATACGAATTAATTTACGCATGTACGAAATTTTTTTTTTTTTAAGTAATTCAAACGATCAAAATTTGACAGTGTATAAGGTAAGTCAGAAACTGCTACATTACTGGGTCCATTTTTGCTGTCTTCCTTCATAGTATTTTTATTTTGCTCATACATAAGTGAGTGCAACTTACCTCAAACTTATGTATAGGCAGTACATCAAAGAACTCATGTGCAATGTACCAGGAGAAATTGTTTGGCACTTTCTTCAAGTCATTGTACCAGTATACCTTGATACCACTAACTGTTTCACCCTGGAATTTAAAACACAAATATTACAAAGAAGTAAAGGTAACTAGTAATTCATAAAATAAAGGGATTTTTGTAGGAGGTAAAAGGATTTTTCATAGGACATCTCCAAGGATTTTTTTGTAGGAAATGGAGAGATTTTCCATATGAAGGGATTTTACAAGGCAGATGGAGAGATTTTTGTAGGAGATTGAGAGATTTTTTAAGTGACAGAGGGTTTTTTGTAGGAGATGCGAGATATTTGTGGGAGATGGAGGAATTTTTCATAGGAGATGGAGGAATTTTTCATAGGAGATAGAGGAATTTTTCATAAGAGATAAAGGATTTATTCATAGGCGATAGAGGGATTTATTGCAGAAGATGAAGGGATTATTCATAGGAGATTAGAGGGATTTATGGTAGGAGATGGAGGGATTTTTTTATAGGATCTTTAGAAATACCGTTTGGAATTCTGACTTACTTAAACTACATTGTCACAAAAAATGTATGATTTTATATGAGTGAAGATATTGAAAAATACAGGCCAAGTGCGATTCGGACTCGCACACGAAGGGTCCGTACCGTCCGTAGCAAAAAATCGGCAAAATATCCTGTTTGTTGTAGGGAGCCCTACTTAAATATATTTTTTTCGGTTTGTAGTATCTGTTGTTATAGCGGCAACAGAAATACATCATCTGTGAAAATTTCAACCGTCTAGCTATCAGTGTTCTTGAGATACAGCCCGGTGACAGACAGATGGACAGAGCGAAGTAAAGAGAAAGAAATTAGTGGAAACAAAGTATTTATTTTTTGTACTTTTGGAGTAGTAACCAGAATAAATAAGCATACATTAAAATTTCAAAATAAATTGTCTGCTCAGTTAAACTTACCTCGTAGTTATGAGGCAACTCAAGACCTACTTCTCTATGCGATATACATAGTCTATTAGCCTGTACTGATTGCATTGTTGAAGATATTTCCACCAGATGAAGACTTAAGTCTGGGGCTTTGTAGCCTAGACGATTGAGTACCTGAAAGCCAAATGAAAATATTGTTGATAGCAGCATCAATATCTGTTTTCACACATCAGTATCTGCTAAACTTTTCTCTAATTGTTGGGATCAGCTTGCTACCTTAACCACATACAGCTGAACACCGATATGAGTCATAAATTAATAGTAAAAAATAAATAAATTATAGTTTCATTAAATGAGTTTGAAAAATAAATAACCTTGGTGATAAATTAATTAATTATGAAAATAGGTTTTAAAACACTTTTACACATCATTTCGTTTTCGTCAGTTTAATCTAGATGCTAGGCTGGTGTTTCCTAGCTGACTACCCTGAGAAGAAATACCAAAACAAACTTAGAGGTCACAGTTTCTTTGAAGTCCATACAGTAAATATGTAATGGTTAAATCACATGAAAAATATGCAGATTAGTGTCTGATATGATCTTTTGAGCGAAGAATCAAAATCAAGCATTTAATTCAATTAAACCAATTTTTTTAATATTGATAAGCTCAGGTTTACCTTTTTCTCACCTGATGGTAAGCGATGTTGTGGCCAACAATGGAGCATATTTAATTAGAAGTAAGCTTTTCAATATTGACACACTTTTGAATTTCCACACTGCCAGAGGAGTCGGGAGATATATATAATTAATGTATACAGCAGTCTAAACAATAGAAAGCTAGAAGCTTTCGAAGCCCCATTGGAAATCTAACAACACTTAAAATAAACATACAATAATTGATTAACCTTACCCTCAAAATATCTAATAACAATGTTGCTTTGCCAGGGCCAAGTTCGACAATCTGCAGAGGCTTCCCAGGACCCATCTTTTGAGTCTCAGCGTAGAACCAAATCCCTAAAATCTCACCAAACAGTTGACTTATTTCAGGCGACGTAATAAAATCACCCCCTTCTCCGATTACTTCCTTTTTCATATAATATCCTTCCGTTGGGTTCGAAACAACAATGTGCATGTATTCAGCCACAGTTAAGGGACCATTAAGTCTTATTTTTTCCTTAATTATTTCCATTAAGCTTGGGGCTGTACCCGGCGCAGGCATTTTCAATGTTTTTGGGTCTGGGCGTTTAACCACTTTATAACCATAACCCCTGGATATGGTTTGTTGTAACAATAGTTTATTACACATTCTAAATATGTGCCGGGAATTCATTTTATAAAGAAACAAAATAAATGTTTACACCAAAGAGGTTAAGAGAATTGTTTTGACTTTGAGGTATTTTCAAGTCTTATGTCATTCATCATGACAGATGCAGATGCACAGCTGACTTGGTTTTAACTTTTAATTTTTTTGAAACATTTTGACAAAAAATAAAATGGAAAAAAAATAACTAATTTTATTAGATAAATAAAATAAATTACAATGTTCTAGCTGTAAAAGCAAATTATTTAGGACAATAATAACATTATTGACAAATACATAAAACATTTCTGTCGGAAAACATCGGTTTTTATCTTAAAAAAAAAAATAGAAATGTGTTTGGATACGACGACAAAATGAAGGTCGTAATCAAGGATAGCTTGCTATATATTAGTAATCTGTGGGCCAACCCCGTTTTTAGAGTATTTTTTTTTTATTGATTTCAAAGAAATGTTAATTCATTAATTCCCAAGAAGACGCCGGCGTCCGCAGGACTCGGTGTTTTTTTTTTTTTTTTTTTAGAGCTGGGAATTTGATTGTGACGTTGATAACTATCTAGAGGTGGTGGTATTTGTAGGGGAAAGTCGGGTAGCCCCGGACGGCGGGTACCCGTAAACGTAGTGCTTACATAATCTTTGGATACCCGTGGACATTTAAATTTCTAAGAAACTAAACACATTGCTTAGACAAAGCATTATTGAATAGATGCAGCCTCTACAGTAGATATAAATGTAATTAAGTTAAGTAAAGTAAGTAAGTAAGCCCGTCTTGTTCCTGCCCAAAAAATTTTGTCGTTTCATTGGAATAATGAAGTACAATAGGTGTGTGTATTTGCTACACTTCAGTGTGTTAGAGTTTTATATATACATTTATATTTGATTCGCAATTCATTCAAGTGTCCGGGGCTACCCATCTTCCCCTGTAGAAATTCTAGTATTCAGCTCGGATATGGACGGAAATACTGGGTACATACACACACACACAGGTACCTATGATATCCTAC
This sequence comes from Leucania comma, assembly GCA_958295575.1. NCBI lineage: Eukaryota > Metazoa > Arthropoda > Insecta > Lepidoptera > Noctuidae > Leucania > Leucania comma. The sequence goes on along the minus strand of OY282477.1, from coordinate 12,332,540 downwards.
CTGCTACGACCCAGTACGAACTGCTAACACAAGTTCAGCTGCGCTGGTACGCAAAGGGCAATTGAAGCAACCCAGATGGGTTTAATTTAGTAAAACTGGGAGGCTAAGAACTCATGAAGCGATTTTCACCCGCGTCCGCCGCGGTTGCGGGCTCGCGACTTCTGTAGAATACACATGTGGTCCGGAGCACAACTGATAATTATATATTGCGGGCGATAATGGCAGCCACGACAACAGCTGCGCAACCGCACAAAACTCCGGTCTCGCAAGTTTAGAAATGAAACAGGTGTACATCCAACTCGCGGGCTTGAGTAAAAACCGCTTAGCGAGTTCTTAGCCTAGGAATTCTGTGATGATTTCCCACCTCAAAAAAGGATCAACTCACACTGTTCACGATGTTCATTAGAACCTATAGAATGGCCTCAATGAAATGAAAGATTTTTACATTGGTGCGTATATCGGTACCGACTGATATACGTACCAATGCGAAGTCGGTGCAACACAAATCTCATATACTGATACGCCCGGGTGTCACCATAGTGTGGACCGCCCGAAGGATACGGTGGAGGTGTGCCCCACTTGGGCGGAACACCGCCGTAACCTCATGGAGGCAATTGGCGGCATCGACCTCTCTCACCGGGCCCTGGTACGGTCTATGGTCCGGAGCTGGAGTCCGGAGCGAGGAGGAATGGCAGGCGGTCGCCTTCTTCTGCAAAGCAGTAATGCTAGCAAAGGAACGAGCATCGTCACGCCCCAGCCACCGAAATTCCAACCCAAATACCAGCCACGGTAGACGCGGGCTTACCGGCGTGCGGACGTCAAAAAGTGGGTAGCTTGCCATTTACATCTTCCATTATTACAGCTAAGTATTTAAGGTGAGACCTTAAAAAAAGTAATAACTAATTATATCGATGAGACATGATGATTAAATTTTGTTAGTGCATTTGAAATATTTAATCACTTAGAAAATAAACACAAGAGAGAAGAGTTGTAATCAGGAACCGTTTTCGGTTAAAGTATTAGGTAGGTTACGCTGCCGGTATTAAAATACGGTACCGCTTTATTTAAAGGTAGACCGCCGAAACCGGTTAAGATTTGCGGTTACGCTACCGGTATAAAATAACGATAGCGCTATTTTTTTTAGGTACCGCTATTCCTTTATTTAACCTTTACTCAACCGAAATAATTCCGGTACTGAAATTATTATTTCTTGTGCGAGTACCTACGTTAAATGCGACGTTGCCAGCTATCGCGACAAGTGTATTGCGATTGGAACGACAAAAAGCGCGGAAGTAGGGGTTTCAGAGGATACCTTATGTTAGAGGTTTAGGTACCGTAAAAAATAACGGTACCGTTATTTTAAGGTATTGAAATAAAAAGTTATGACGTCATACCGTTAACCCTTATAACCGATATTTTTTCGGTATGCAGTCCCTGGTTGTAATCGACATAATCATAAAAAAAACTTTTATACGATTATGACGATTACTCTCAATTTTTACTAATCACAGAAACGCCGCCGCCGGGTTTCCAATCCCGATTTTCGGCCACCGTAGGCGCGGGCTTGCGGACGACGGGCAATGGGTAGCTCGCTGCCCGTCCGTCCGGTAAGGGTCCGGACCGAGCCGAAGTCTTCAACGGCGCGCACTGTTCCCGCGCGCCTCAAGGAGTTGTCAGCAAACTGTGGGGACCCAGCAGGGCCGAAGCCTACTCTGGGGCCTTGGGAATTTGGGATAGTGTGAAAATGTATACCAGGGCCCTGGAACCTAAACACAGAAGTAACGGGGTAGGTTTTTAGTCAGTAAGAGTCTGACACTATCTCCCGCTTCGCCCAAGGGCGGGGGATGCCATTGGATGATTTTACGTACCATAAAAAAAAACTCAAAGGTGGCGTGAAAACGGGTGTGTGACGATTACCCCTTTTATCGTTATATCCCTAATACGGTGGTTAATAGGAAAAAAAGTATTGAGAAATTTTTGTAGAAAACTAAAGCCCGGCTGCGGAGCAGGAAGAATTTCGTACGTTGACCTATTATTACCTGTCTCTGTCACTCCCGCGTAAATATAATGCGTCTCGCTCGCACAGATGCAATGGCCTCCGTCGTCAGGGATTGTAAACCCTTTACTGTAAACTTTATACTGTTATTTTAAGTTTTGTTCTTTTTTGAATGTGGTTTTTTTTTGGTTAGCATTTAGTCACTACAAAAAATCCTTGACGAAATTCATAAATTTAAATAATGATTGAGAATGATAATTTTTATTTTGTTGTCATATTTCTACCGAATTCGTAATTTTAACTCGATTTTTAAATTGTTATAATATAAAATGTAAATAAATAATTGATATATTTAATAACAATATTTATTTAATAAGTTAGTCAATTTTTTCTCCTTCAAATGTTTAATGTAAAACGCACTTAATATAAAAATGTTTGTGACCACTGTCAGTAGGCCCAAAGGTCATTGTACGAAATTCTTCCTGCTCCGCGACCGGGCTTTATCTGATCTACAATTTTGTCTAGGCTATTTTAAAATGATAAAATTTACAGTTTTGTTGAAAATCGCGAAAAACTCGTTTTGTGACCTTTGACCAGAGGTTTTCTTTTTTTCAGGTGTCGGATCGATAGGGACAGTTTTAGATTTCATTTATGATGGTGTTTTCAACAATACTACCAATTTTCAGCTGGGTGGCAATTATTGTATTTTTTTTTTTATCTAATTTGGCTTGTTAAAATAGTCCATTTTAACAAAATCATATACATTATATTTCAAACTAGCTTTTGTTTGCCCCGCGACTTCGTCCTGAACGTGAATGTCAGTTATTAGAGAAATTCTGCTAGTCTGGTTCTAATATGAGAACAATGTCAATCAATAAAGTAAATAACAATCAGTATTATAAAGATATGTCCAGTCTTAACTGACAGCGCAGCGTCTGTTCACAAACAATTTATTATGACGCGAAAATCAGCATCAATCAGCTCAACCATTTTGAAGGGAACTGAAAGATCCAACCAAAGAGCATAGTAAATATGGATCCAACACACTCGAGACAAAGTTAGCATGACAAACTCGCTAGTAACATAATTAATTGCCCAATCTTGTATTTACAAAATTAAAAAAAAAGAATGTTTTATCGAAAAAAAAAAAAATGTCGAGAATCAAAATCATCAGGCATCTCTTCCAAAATATACAATAAATTGACAAAAGAATAAAACTATCTTCAACTAATATATTTATTACAACAAGCGATCAAACTTCGATCGATTATGGTTTTTATTCCTCTTCTTATTAGGGTTCTTATTGATCTTCTGTTTCGGCAACTTGATCCTTTCTTTAGCTGCCATTTTGAGTATCTGGGCTCGTTTACTCTGTTTTTTTTCTGTTTTGACAGTTTGCCGGTGGATTTCCGCCTGTTTCTTCAGCTTATGATTGCTCCTTATGTTATGTTGCGAACCTTCTTTCGCTGTTAGACCACCATACTCGAATTCTCTTTGTTGTCTTACGAACTGGCCAGGTTCGTTTCTACGGGGTCCTTCATTTTTAGTGAATTTTTTATTGGGTCTGCCTTGGTTTCTGTTAAATCTGTTCTGTCCGTGATTTTGGTTATTTTTATTAAATCTGTTGCCAGCATCATTATTATTATAGTTATTGGAATCTTCTTCTTGATTACTTTTCTTATTAAACTTATTTAATTGACCGAATTTTCTTTTCTTAGCATAACTTTCATCTGGCGCTATTTCTGGTTTCCGTTTCCTGTTTTTCTTGCCTGTGTTGGAGTTATCTCCACTATTTTGGTTAGCTAGAGGGTTATTGGCTATGGATTTCTCTAATCTTTTCTTTCTTGCATTTAATGCTGTTCTGTCTTCTATTGAGAATGAAACGATAGGTCTCTGTGGAATAGAAATCAGATATTAATAATTAAATTCAAGATAACTACTGTTTGTGTCTTGTTAGCTTGTTACACAAAACTGTACAGGGTAAATTACTTTCTAAAATTAAATCCTTATTAGCAACACGATCTGATGGTGTAATAATATTATTACCATAGTTTTGCCAGATTTGGTAGACCTATTTTTAAACTTCAGTTGGAACGAAAGTTTTATACTTACATTATTCTTATCAAATATATCGGGATTGTTGTTCAGTTTCCTTAGACAAGCCAAAGCGTCTTCATGTCTTGTAAACATGACGAAACCATAGCCTTTGGATCTGCAATAATGGCAATAATTTAAATCAGTCGTAAATAACTAACAATGTGGATCCTTAGTTATCGGTGAAAAAAAAAAGAAATGGGCTAGATGTGAGAAGCTCAGGAACGGGTGATGTGGGGATGATTGGGGGTAGTCTATATGTCGAGCTGTCGATGTCTCTCGGGAAATAATGATGACGATGAGTCTAAAAGAGAATCTTGAGGAATCGTGAGGTTAATCTTTGCTTGTCATGGTCAATTTGAATAAGAGAATTAGGTATGTCGGCGATAATGACAATTTAGCGTTAATAAGACACTCAATTGATTCTTAAGTACCGGAGTGGGGTGAATCGCTGTGAAGTTATAAACGTCAAGTGCGTGGATTTGTTTGGAGAGGCGACGTTCACATATGACAGTCTGGAGCAAAGAGTTAAGTAATATGTGGTGCTATTCTGTAAGAAAACGCTGCCCTGCCTCAACGACGAACACCCAAATAGGATACATTGGATTGTCAACCTAATGCACCTATACATTGGATTGTTAATTCAATATATCCTATTTGCATGCTCGCCATTGCGGCAGCGCTGCGTTTTCTTAGAGAATGGTCTGGGGCAATCCGTCGAGTAGTTTGGATGCTTCTAACAAATTTACTGGTTCTCTCGGATTACGAAACACCTAAGTCTAAAAATATCAAATTATGTCTATTTTGAAATAAAATTGTTATTTTAATTCAACGCCTTGAACATTCTACCAGACACCATCAGCCGATACCGAAATATACTTACGGATGTTTTCCATCATTGCCAGTGGGAGTCCTGAGATCCCTCATGACGCGACACTCGGTGACGGTGGCGCGCTTGTCTGCGGCGGCCACGCACACGCGCCGCAGCGCTGCGTCGTCGAAGTGTGCGGGCAGGTTCGAGACCACTAGCCGGTATCGGGATACGAATCTAGAAATTTAAAACACCGCACTGTCAGGAAATGTCCTCACCGTAGCTCAATGCTGCACCAAAACATCAGAAATTGCTATAAATATATTTTACATTTCAGAAAAAACAAATATATTTTTTTTATCATTTTTATTCATGAACGATAGAGAGAGATACGAGTCTTTCAGTTGAAAAAAGGGATTGAATACCTTGATAAAATTTAAAAAATTATTAAATTGTAAAACGAGTCAATAACCTTGTAGGTAGCGGTCGATCGTTGCGTACTAACTATCTACTGTTCATTGGCCTCGCTCAGCTGACGTTTACTTGAGTTTAAAAAAAAAGTACTTTATTTTTTAATTATTTCTTTACAAATCGATAGTATTTCATGTACCGAATCGACCCTCCACGGGATTAAAACGACCAAAATTTAACGGTGTATAACATATTGTTTTGGTCTATTGTCTTTAAACTGTAGAACCACAATACCTGATATATTGTGTACTGTAACTAAATGGGTTGCAAAGTAGTTAATAAGGAACAAGGGTTTGACAACCAGAACAGTAATCTATTCTATTTTTTGTTAATGGAAAATAAAGCCGATGTCGACTATTCTGCCAACGTCGAAAGTAAATTGAACCAGAACAGTAATCATTTATTTTTGTTGCACTACCCTCACCTTTCAAGATCACACATCAAGTCTTTAAAATTATAAGTCTTATAAGAGTTTTATTTAAGGTTTCATAATTTCGCTACAATTAACTTACTTTACACATGTATTCACAACTGATTATTCGAAATATTACGAATCAACCAGTGTTTTTTTGTGTTAAAATATACAGACGATTTATACATAAAATATGGCTAGTACTAAAAAAAAATTGTATTTACGTTACAAAAGAAAAACTTTTTTTGCGATTCGGAAAAATCTTTGAAACTCGATTCGGAAATTGAACTGTTTTCATAGTTAAGTTTGTACGGAACCTTCAGTGCGCGAGTCCGACTCGCACTTGCCCGGGTTTTTTTAGATAGAGTACCAAAATTAAAGAGCTGCAATAAAATAAAACTCATATATATTTTATGTTTATATATTATCTATTTCTATATTTATATATATACATATACACATTATATTTATATTATTTTATGTATTTTGTTATTAGTATTAGGTATATATAGTTATATAAGTATTTATTAATTTAATTTAAGTTTTCACAATCTCTTCTCTTATTTCAACACACTATTGTCTACATTTCTTCCAAGGTCTCCTTTCGCAGGTCTGCTGGTAGAAATTTATTTTTGAAATAAGCAGTACCTTCGTATATTTTTTATTTTTTGTTTGTTTAATGTATCTTCTGCTGTATATGTGTGTACATAAATTATAAAAGAAATAAATAAAACTCATTTATTTACATTAAACTGGAATAAAATAATGTTAATTATGCTTATCATCACACCTTAGTTTGAAATTTGATAGAACAAAAATATTTTTCACTTAATTTGAATTTTTTTACGCCAAAGTGATATTTTTCTTTTTTTTTTTTCACACATTGTTCTTTTCATTGAAATGAAAAAATCACCACTGCTCTCAAAACGGTGAAGGGAAAACATCGTTGAAAATGGGCATGTCTTTGAAAAAATTCGAAGACGTGACAAGGGCGGGATTCGTCATTGGATGATTTTACCTACGTTAAAAAAAAAAAAAAAGAAAAACCATAGATTGTGTTTTACTCGATTATCTCGCAGGAACCCAAAGGCAAAAAGGTGCATGCAACTCAATATTGAGTAACACTTTGCTGCACAAAATCCATGAATACTTTCAATTTCCTTTATACATACTGTTAAGATTCTTCAGCATCTGTGTCTTGCTTCGTTCCAGCGCGAGTCGCTTGGCCATGTCCGACGCGATACGCCGACCGCTGCCTTCGTGCCGGCTACTACCACTG